>CM062919.1:92237500-102237500 GCA_031878705.1 Tapirus indicus | reverse complement strand
TAAAATTGATAAGGAAATGCAAAGATCCTAAAATAGCCAAACAATCCTGAGAAAGAAGAATGATGTTGGAGGAATTTCACTACCTGATTTCAAGATTTACCATAAATCTATAGCAATTAAGACAGTGTTGTATTGATGAATGGGTAGACAAACAGATCAAAGGAACAGAACAAAGAGTTCAGAAATAAACCCACACGTATATAGTCAATTGAACTAATTTCAATAAAACTGCCAAGACAATTCAAAGGGGAATAAGTCTTTTCAACAAATGTTTCTTCAACAATTTAAAACACAAAAACAAAACAACAAAAATATAAATTTCTATCTCACACAATAAACAAAAATTTGTTTGAGATGATAGACCTAAATGAAAAGTCAAAACTATAACATTTCTGGAAAAAACCTTAACAGGATATATTTATGTGCTGGCTTAGGTAAAGATTTGTTAGCAATAACACAAAACGACTTACCATAAAAGACAAAATGTTGATAAATTGGACCTTATCAAAAATAAAAACTTTGGCTCATAAAATATATATCATTAAATAAAATGAAAAGGCCAGCCACAGAGTGGAAGGAAAGATTTACAATTCCTTTATCTGACAAAGTTTCTTTATCCAGAATAAATAAAGAGCTCAGACAAATCGGTAATAAAAGAAGCAACCCAATTAAAATGGACACTCTTAGACCTTTTTCAGAAGTATATACACAAATAGCCAATAGCTCAAACAAAAACTGCTCAACATCATTGGTCATCAGCACAATGCATATTAAAACCCTAATGACCATTTCCAACTGACTGAAATGACAAACTTCGCCAAATGTTGGTGAGACTGTTATGCAATATGAACTCTCAAACATTGTCACCGGATGCATAAAATGGTACAACTATTTTAGGAAAGAGTTTGGCATTTTTTTATCAAGTTACATATACCTATGTAGGCCAAACCTATGATCCAGAGTATTTATTCTTGATTTTTAGCCAAGAGAAATAAAAACATATATGCACAAAAAGATTTGCAAAAAATGTTTCCACCAGCTTTCTTCATTATAGTCCCAAACTGGACACAAGCTAAAGATACAACCAAAGAAGAATGGATTTTAAAAATTGTATTGTAAGAATGAGGTCAGCAAGATGGAGGGCTAGAGGTCCCATTGATCCTGTCTCCCACAAAAACAGTAAACAAACAACTCAAACCAAAGAAAACAGCTCAGGCAAAGCTCTGGATTACAAAGAAGGAGTAAAAACAGTACAGAGCTCTCAAATTGAGGATATCACAAAGAAAAGTAAAGGAAGCATTTGCCTGCATCACCTCATACCCTAGTCAGCAGCAGCTTGGCACCAGAAGAAATCCCCTTGGAGGGAGTTCACACATGGGGAGAAAGAGAGCAGAAGAACCCCAGCAAGCCTCACCATTGTGGTGAGGTGTCTTCGCTACCTTTACTATAGAAATCTCCCACAGTCTTCATCACCATTGATCTCAACTGAAAAGCAGGCCAGAGTACCCCCTGGCCTCACTTCTACTCCCAGAGGCTGGAGCTGTTGCTGAGGTGACACTTGCCCTCAGAGGCCACAGTGGCTCCTCTGCTCCAATCTCAGAGACCAAGTGACACAGCACCTCATCATATATGAGACTGGAGCTGCCACTGCTCTTTATCCACCCCTGGCCCCAGGTTGCAACTTTATACCACCATTACTGGAGCAGCCTCTGCTGCCCTAAGCCCTGCCCTCAGGGTCCCAAGGCCCTGTGCTTTGGTTGCCATTATCAGAACATGCTGTTGCCACTCCACATTCTGGGTTGCAGCTCTGAATCGTCATTGCCAGGGGAACTGCCGCTGCCCTGACTCTGCTCCCTGGGCCCCAAGTCATGCTTTGACTGCATTATCAAGGCTGTGCTGCTGTCACACTGAGCCCCACCCTCTAGGTTTCAGGTCACAGCTCTGAATCATCATTGCCCCACCCCAGTTTCTAGGTTGCAGCTCTGAATAGCCATTGCCATGAGTGCTACAGCTCCCCTGAGTCCCACCCACCTTTGATAGGTCAAAGCTCTGACCCATCATTGCTGGGACTGGACTGCTGCTGCCCTGAAGTTTACCCCCATCTGTATCAAGTCTCTAAACCATCATTGCCAGGGGTGCTACAACTACCCTGAGCCCTGCCTTCTGGGTTTCAGGTTGGGCTCTGAACCATCAATACTACCAGGCTGCCACTGCACTGAGCACCACCCCTGGATCCCAGGTAACATATCTGACCCTTCATTGTTGAGACCATGCTACCACTGCCCTGAACCCAACTCCCTGGGTCCTAGGTTGTGGCTCTGACCAGTCATTGTTGGAGTTGCCCCTCTGCCCTAAGGACATTGCTCTGTACCATCATTGACAGGGCCATGTTGCCACTGCTCTCAGTCCAGCTCTCTGGGTCCCAACACATGGCTTTAATAGATCACCACTGGAGTCATGCTGCTGCTATCCTTTGGCTGCCCCTTGGGGCCAGCATTGGGACTTTGACCCACCATCTATAAGCTATGCTACTACTTCACCCTGACCCCTGTGCCCAAGTCACTGCTGTACATTTTTCATCCCAGGGCTAGTGATACTGCTGCCCCCCCCAGCAGCTGAAGTCTCAGCAGTGTCCCTGAGTCCCAGTTACTGGTCCCAATCACACTAGACACCAGTGCCACAGCTGCAGCAAGTGTACCTGTGTTGCAGAACCCATGCCCTGTGGTAGTTCTGTGTGCACCTCATCCTAGGACTCTGGCTGTAATGTTGCTCTGAGTGCCAGCACATCAGACCAGGTCCCAAGAGGGATCCCCTTGGCTAAAACTTCCTCTCATGGGCAAAAAAAAGAACAGCCCTGGCCTCTGAAGACCTCAATACCCCTACCTGCCACTGCCACCTGCAGGTCCTCTGTAGTCATGGCCAGAGAAGAACCTCACAGTCTGACCAATGTCAACATTAGCCAAAAGAGTGGCATGGAAAATATGTTACTGTGCCTTCTCAGGACCCAAAGATACTGAATCCCACTCAGGCTGCACCCTTACAGCCACCTCCAGGTGAAAGTCTTTTCTTACTGAAACTGGTCCAAAAAGACTGGAAGAGGTGACTTTACCTTCAAACATGCAGATATCAATGCAAAGCTACTTGAAACAGAAAAAAGCAAGGAAACATGACACTACCAAGGGAACACAACAATATTCCATTAATTGACCCCCCAAAATGGAGATCTACAGGTTATTTGATAAAGAATTCAAAATAATTACATTAAGGAAGCTCAGCAAGATACAGACAAATCAATGAAGTCAGGAAAACAATACATGAACAAAGTAAGTTCAACAAAGAAATAGAAATCATAAAAAGGAACTAAACAGAAATTCTGGAGATGAAGAATACAATGCATTAAATGAAAAATGCAATAGATAGCTTCAACAATGACCTCAACAAGGCAGGAGAAAGAATCTGTGGGCTTGGAGATAGATCTCTTGATATTATCCAATCAGAGGAGAATAAAGAAAATAGAATGAAAAAAGCAGAAGAAAGCCCACATGAATTGTGGAACATGATCAAAAGAAAAAATATCTACATTATGGAGTCCCAGAAAGAGGGGGAGAAAGGCACAGAAATTTTATTTAAAGAAGAAATGGCTGAAAACTTCCCAAATCTGGGAAGAGATATGACCATCCAGGTACAGGAAGCTCAAAGATACCCAAACAGATTCAACTCAAAGAGATCTTCACTGAGTCACATTATAATCAAGCTCTCAAAAGTCAAAGACAAAGAGAATTTTGAAAGCAGCAGAGAAAAAAGAATCATCACATACAAGGTAATCCTCATAAGGCTCTCAGCATTTCTGAGTAGAAACCTTGCAGGCCAGGACAGAGTGGAATGATATATTCAAAGTGCTCAAAGGAAACAACCATCAGTAAACAATAATTTACCCAGCAAAGCTGTCATTTAGAAATGAAGGAGATAAAAACCTCCCTAGACAAACAAAACCTAAGGGAATTTATCACCACTATATCTACCCTACAAGAATTGCTAAAGTGAGTTCTTCAAGCTGAAGCAAAAGGATGCAAATGAGTAATATGAAAACATATGAAAGTATAAATTTTGCTGTTAAAGGTGAATATATAGTCAAATTAAAAATACCCTAATACTGAAATGATGGCATGTAAATCACTTTGAAATCTAGTTTAAGTTAAGAGACAAAAGTGTTAAAAATAACCATAGCAGGGGCTGGCCCAGTGGCATAGTGGTTATGTTTGCATGTTCTGCTTTGGTGGCCTGGGGTTTGCGGGTTTGTATACCAGGCATGGAACTACACACTGCTCATCAAGCCATGCTGCAGTGGCGTCCCATATATAAAGTAGAGAAAGATCAGCACAAATGTTAGCTCAGTGATAATCTTCCTCAAGCAAAAAGAGGAGGATTGGCAACAGATGTTAGCTCAGGGCCAATCTTCCTCACAAAAAAATTAAAAAATAAAATATAAAATAATTATAGAAACAAGATTATGTTAATGAATACAATATAAAATGATGTAAATTGAGACATCAACATAAATTGGAGGGGTGCAAGTAAATGGGTAGAGCATACTTATGCAATTATAGTTAAGTTGTTTTCAGCTTAAAATACATGGTTAGAACTATAAGATGTATTATGAAAGCCTCATGATAACCACAGAGCAGAAACCTATAATAGATACACAAATGATAAAGAGAAAAGAATCAAAGCATATCACCCCAAAAATCAACTATCAAAGAATGACAGCAAGAGAGGAAGAAAGGAACTGAAAAAAAACACAAAACAATTAGAAATCTTTTAATAAAATGATAGCAAGTCCTTACCTCTAAGTAATTACTTTAAATGAAATTAGTTTAAATTCTCCAACTAAAAGACACAGAGTGGCTGAATGGATAAAAAAATAAATAAAACCCAACTAAATGCTGCCTAAAAGAGACTCACTTAAGATTCAAGAACACTCACAGGGTGAAAGTGAAGGAATGGAAAAAGATATTTCAAGCAAATGGAAACCTAAAGAGAGCAGAGGAAGCACTACTTATATTGCTTTATATATTGAAGTGCTCCAATATTGGGTACATATATGTTAACAATTGTTATATCCTCCTAATGAATTGACCCCTTTATATTATATAATAACATTATTTTTCTCTTATTACAGTTTTTGTAACAAATTCACAAATATGTGTATATCAAACAACATGCTCCTGAAAAACCAATGGGTCAAAGAAGAAATCAAGAAATATCTTGAAGCAAGTGAAAATGGAAGCACAACATATCAAAATCTATGAGATGCTGCAAAAGCAGTTTTAACAGGGAAGTTTGTACTTATAAATGCCTACATTAAGAAACAAGAAAGATCTCAAATAAAAATTCTGTATTTACACCTCAAGAAACTAGAAAAAGAAGAAAAAATTAAGTCCGAAGTTAGCAGCAAGAAGGAAATAACAAAGATCAGAACAGAAATAAATGAAATAGAGAGCAGAAAATCAACAGAAAAGATAAATGAAAATAAAAGCTGGTTGTTTGTAAAGATTAACAAAATTGACTAAACTTTAGCTAGAACAGCTAAGAAAAGAAGAGAAAATATACAAATAAACAAAACCAGAAATTAAAGAGAAGATATTACAACTGATACCACAAACATACAAAGTATTACGCTTTGTAGAAATAAAAAGGAGAGACTACTATGAAAACTTATATGTATAAACTTATATGTATAAAATAGAAGAAATGGATAATTTCCTAGAAATATACAACCTACCAAGACTGAATCATGAAGAAATAGAAAATCTAAACACACTAATAATGAATTAGGAGATTGATCTTTAATCAAATTCTCCCAACACAAAAAAACCCAGGACCAGATGCTTTCACTGGTGAATTCTATCAACATTTAAAGAGGAATTAAATCCAATCATTTTCAAATTTTTCCAAAAGGTTGGAGAGGAGGGAAAACCCCCAAACTCACTTTATAAGGCCAGCATTACCCTGATACCAAAGCTATATAATACTACAAGAAAAGAAAATTATAGAATATCCCTGACAAATATAGTTGCAGAAATTCTCAACAAAATATTAGCAAACTAAATTCAATAGCACATTAAAAGTATCATTCACCATGATCAAGTGGGATTTATTCTTGGGATGCAAGGATGCAAGATGCAAATAAATGAAAACATTTTCCCATGTTCTTGGATTGGAAGAATTAATATTGTAAAAATGTCCATATTACTGAAAATGATCTACAGATTCCATGCAATTCTGATCAAAATTACAATGGCATTTTTCACAGAAATTGGAAAAACTATCCTAAAATGTGTTTGGAATTACCAAATACCTTAAATAGCCAAAGCAATCCTGAGAAAGAAGAACAAAGCTGGAGACATTACAATACCTGATTTCAAGCAATATTACAAAGCTATACTAGTCAAAACAAAATGGCACTGGGAT
The DNA here is from genome assembly GCA_031878705.1 of Tapirus indicus. Classification (NCBI taxonomy): domain Eukaryota; kingdom Metazoa; phylum Chordata; class Mammalia; order Perissodactyla; family Tapiridae; genus Tapirus; species Tapirus indicus. The sequence goes on along the minus strand of CM062919.1, from coordinate 102,231,029 downwards.
AAAAACAGGCTCATAGATCAGTGAAACAAAATAGAGAGTCCAGACATAAACCTCCACATATACTGTCCACTAGTTTTTGACAAAGATGCCAAGAATACACAATGGGGAAAGAACAGTCTCTTCAATAAATGATGTTGGGAAAACTAGATATCCACATGCAGAAGAAAGAAACTGGACTCCTATGTTACACTACTCACAAAAATTAACATAAAATGGATCAAAGATTTAAATGTTAGACCTAAAACCATAAAATTCCTTAAATAAAACATAGGGAAAGAGATCCTTGACATTGGTCTAGGCAATGATTTCTTTGCTAAGTCATCAAAAGCACAGGCAACAAAAATTAAAATAAACAAGTGAGACTACATTAAACCAGAGCTTCTGGACAGCAAAGGAAACAATCAATAAATTAAAAAGGAAACCTACAGAATGCGAGAAAATATTTGCAAACCATATATCTGATGAGGGACTAATATTCAAAATATATAAAGACCTCACATAACTCACTATACATATTTAAAAAAAAACAAATAATCAAATTGAAAATGGGCAAAGGATGTGAATAGACATTTTTCCAAAGAAGACATACAAATGTCCAACAGGTATATGAAAAGATGGTCAATATCACTAACATCAGGAAAATGCAAATCAAAACCACAATGAAATATCACCTCACACCTGTTAAGATAGCTTTCACCAAAAAGACAAGAGATAACAAATATTGGCAAGAATGTGGAGAAAAGGGAACATTTATATACTATTGGTTGGAATGTAAATTGGCACAGCCATTATGGAAAATAGTATAGTAGTTTCTCAAAAAAATTAAAAATTGAACTATCATATGATCCAGCAATCCCACTCCTTAGTATATATCCAAAGGAATTGAAATAAGTGTCTTGAAGAGATATCTGCACATCCATGTTCATTGCAGCATTATTCACAATAGCTAAGATACGGAAACAACCTAAATGTCTCTCAGTGGATGTATGGATAAAGATGTGGCATGTGCGTGTGTGTGTATATATACACACACCATTATTGACCATTATTCTACCTTGAATAAGGAGGAAATCCTGCCATTTGCAATACTGTGGATGGCCTTGAGGGCATTATGCTAAGTGCAATAAGCCAGAGAAAGACAAATACTGTATGTTATCACTTATATGTAGAATCTAAAAATCTGAATTTGTAAAAAGAGACAGTAGTTTGGTGGTCATCAGGAGTTGAGGGTTGGGGAATTGGGGAGGTATTGTTAAAGGGTACAAATTGCAACTACTAGATACATAAGTTCTGGAAATCTAATGCACAATATGGTGATTATAGTCAATAATACTGTATTATAAACTTCAAAGTTACTAAGAGACTAGATCTTAATTATTCTCAACACAAAAAAAGAAATGATGATTATGTGACATAAAAAGTATTAGCCAATGCTACTATAGTAATCATACTGCGAAATATAAATGTATCAGACCAACTTATTGTACACCTCAAACTTACACAATGTTGTATGTCGATTCTATCTCAATAAAAAGATAAATAAAAATTGTTATATCTATATAGTAAATACTACTAACCAGTATAAAATATAAGTACTGATACATACAATGTGATAAATATTAAAAAAATATATGTCAAAGAGAAACAAAGTGCCACAAAAAGGCACAAACTGCATAATTCCATTAACATGAAGTATAAGAATAGGCAAAATTTTATGGTGATGGAAATCGGGTTGGTATTTACCCATGGAGGCTGGGCATTATCTGAAAAGGGACTTGAGAGAAGTTTCTGGGGTAATGATTTGTAGCATGATTTTTGTCACCTTTCTCAAATCTCATCCAATTTATAGCTTAGAACTTCGCATTCTACTCTAGATAATTTTTTAACACAAAAGTATAAACAAATAAATTAAACCTCTAATCGTAACAAGTCCTTGTAGGATAGAGGGGAGTTGCTTCTGATGTAGCTTTCTTTGTGGCAAATTGGACCATAATGGGAGTCTGGGTCCACACTCAGGCAGCCCCGTACACCTCACTTCTTTTGTTGAAGCTGTTTGATCAGAGCCCAAGATTTAAAGCTAATTTCAACTGTGCTATGGGAGGACAACCGAATTATGAGGATATTCTTCCTTGGACTAAAAAAAAGAGAGAAATATGGGAGAATGCTTTTCTTCCAAGTATTCATTATATTCACTGGATCCTTCACTTGAACACTGTCTCTACACACACACTACCTCCTCAAAGGCTCTTCCTTACTACACTACAGAAAATATTCAGCAACCAGGGTGTAAGAGGGCAGGATTTATTGTTGTTTGCAATCTTTTTCCTGTGTTGATGACAGTGCCTGACACACACTAGGTGCTTAACAAATATTTGCTGGGATTATGGAAATACTCAGTTTGGTTTTAGGGAGTGAACAATGAGTGAAATACTGCCAATGCTGAAATAGATGTAGTATACAAGCTATGAAAAAACCCACAATGAACAGTAGAGGTCAGGTTCATCACCGTGATGCTACTGTTAATATTAAGTTTTGTATGGTTTGCTAAGATCAAGAGTTAGCAACCCTTTTCTGTACAGGGCCTAATAGAAAATATTTTAGGTTTTGTGTACCACGAGATTTGTTACAACTAAACAACTCTGCACAAAGCAGCAGTATACATTCAATGTCAATGAATATTCATTTTGGTTGGGAGGTAGGGGGAGGAAGTAATATGTTTCCAATGCTGAAGCAGACTTTTCCATGACCAAAGACTTCCTGAGTGTCTCATGTAGATTTTGCAGTCTTTCAGTAAATAGAGCATGCTTCAGGACCTTATGTGACTGATACTGTTTCAGTGAGAAACACTACTCTCATGCCTATATTCTACTTGCGGTCATCTGGAAAATGATCCCATACACAGTATCTGCTCCAGGACCATGTTTTATCATCAGTACTTTGTCTGTCCTGTCTATTCAATTCATTCTGTACTGGCACAGATATCTAATGTTTAAATGTTTCCATATTTAATATAGTACATACAATTAAAACAAACACACAACTAAAACATTCCCTTAAACCCAATTTCCCCATTAGGTACACAGTTTATATTACTCTTTTCACAGCACAGTCTTTTAGGAGTATAATTCATACTCATTATCATTATAGTCATGCATCACTTATTGATGGGGATACATTCTGAGAAATGAGTCATTAGGTGATTTCATCATTGTGTGAACATCATAGAATGTACTTACCCAAACCTAGATGGTATAGCCTACTACACAGCCTACTACTATACGGTACTAATATTATGAGACCACTATTGTATATGTGGTCTGTAGTTGACCAAAAAGTTGTTATATGGTGCATGACTGTAATTTCTTGCCTGATTTTGCTCCTCAAATTGCTGGGGGCTAGTTTTGGGCCCTAACACTCCATCCAAACTTCTCTAGGGCAGTTAGTAGCCTCCACTACCCAAATCCAATGGATATTTAGTGGCTACTTGCTTTACTCTCTACAGCATCTGCCACTATTAACTTCAACTTTCTTCTTAAAACTATATTCCTTGCCTTGTGTGACCACACTCTCAGCTGGCCCTGCTAAGGTCAGATGACTCCTTTAATACTCACTTTTAGATGCCTTTTCTGCTCACCCCTTAATACTTACTTCCCACATTTTCATATTTTGTCTTCCTATCATCTCATTCTCTGCATTCTGATTATTCAATTTCTTCCACAATTTTGGCTTCAAAAACTTCCTCTGCATCAATAACCCCCAAATCTCCTCCCAGGCCTGTTCCTGACCTCCAGGCCAAACATCTAACAGTCTTAGGGGGTATTTACCTGGTAATCTGACAAACACCTGATATTTGACAAGTGTGTGTCTCCATAACCACATGCATGAGATTGTCCTCATGAAGTTTGAGTTCCTAGAACTTATCACAATGCCTGATATGTACAGCTCATGTTTAATAGAGATTTAAAAAGACTTTAGTGATACATAGCAAATAATCAATAAAGCAATGTAGAACTGAAATAAATGGTTAAAAACACATAGTAATGGGGCCAGCCCTGTGGCCGACTGGTTGGGGTTCCATGTGCTCCACTTCAGTGGCCCTGGTTCGTGGGTTCAGATGTACTCCACTCATCAGCCATGCTGTGGAGGCATCACACATACATAACAGAGGAAGACAGGCACAGATGTTAGCTCAGGGCAAATCTTCCTCACCAAAAAACAAAAGACACACAGTAATAACTTAATCATTGCAATATTAGTTTCTTCAGGTAAAAGATAAGTTTTCTAAGTGTGTGAATATGTCTTATTCTCCCTTGGAGAGCTATGATCCTAGCTCACGGTTTTTGTTATTTTTATACTTTACAAGAGATCTCTTTTAAGATTATCTTACAAATTCTATCACTCACATGCTTTTGAACGCAGACCTACTTCTAAATCTGAATATACCCAACATCAATATTTCCCAAATGTAATTCTGAAGAATACTTGGGTTTCCAAACCTATTAAAAAGCAACACACACCCCAGATGATGTTTAGGAGAATTCATGGCCAGTGACAAGGTAGAATACACTTCCTCTGGCCAGGTCTTAATTTCTTATTTCTTTTTAGAAAAACTTCAGTTAAAGATTAAGGATTTCATAAGATATTTTATAACAAAAAGTTATAAAACATACTATAAAAGTCCTCTTTATTTTCAATTAAGAAATTATTCAGCTGGTTCCAGTTCAAGATGGTGATGCAGTAGGATCCCACAGACACACTAAATCTACAGCTACATATGGAACAATTTCATCTGAAAGAAACCCAAAAACTAGCTGAGCAACTCCTACATGTGGGACAAATGAGAAGAAACCCACACTGAAGTGGGTAGAAGAGACTGAGATACAACCTCGCCACTCCACCCCTCATGTAGTGACCAACAATCAGGAGGGGACTCAAAAGTCCAAGCTTCTCCCTGAGGAGTGAAGGGTTTGAACCCCACATCTGGCAACCCAACTTTTAGAACTTGCACCTAAGAGACAAGCCCCTAAAACATCTAGCTTTGAAAGCCAATGGGTCTTGCATCCAGCAGACTCACAAGGCTATAGCAAACTGAGAAACAGTTCTTGAAGGGCTCATGCAGACGCACATGGTTATATCCCAGGGCCCAGCACAGAGGCAGGTAACTGAAAAGAACAGTCTTTCTGTGAAAGAGGCCTATTTGCTTATCTTAAAGCTTTGACCTGAGAGGCAGGCACCTAGTTTAATGCACGTCTAGGGGCCTACTGAATTACTCTCCAAGGATGGAGGCTGGCAGGCATCTTCTTAATGCTCTCCCTTGGCCTCACTCCAGGTTGCTAGTATCTCCTGGAAAGGAGCTGGTGCACTTGTCTGGTGCCACAGATTTTAAAGCTGCCACTAAGAAGATAACCCTTGATTGCCTGGCTCTGGTGACCAGCTGGTCTTGCGTTCACAGGTCTCACAGGACTGTAACAAAGATAGAGTTCTTAACTGGCTATACCCCAGGGCAGAGCAAAGAGGAAGCAGACTGAAATGCCCAGTCTTTCTGTGAAAGCAGTCTACTAGCTTATCTTCATAGCCGTGGCCTGACGGGCAAGCTTCTAATTAAACACACATGTAAAGGCTGACTGTAATCCTCTCCACAGACCTCAAAGGCACTATCTTCATGCTCTCCCAGACTCACTCCAGGTTGCCAGTATTTCCTAGAAAGGTGCTTGTGCACACCTCTGGTGATCTGATTTTTGTGGCTGCCACCATGGGACATCACTTGATTGCATGGCTCTGGTGGCCAGCAAGCTTATGATCACAGATCCCATAGGACTATAACAATGGAGAAACAGTTCTTAACTGGATAAACCCCAGGGCATAGCAGAGAGGCCAGTCTTTCTGTGAAAAAGCTTATTAGCTTATCTTCATAGCTGCAGCCTATGGGGAAGGTTTCCAATTAAACACACATTTATGGTCCAACTACAATCTTCTCCAGAGACTAGGGAGGCCAGCAGGTACCATCTTGGTGCTCTCCCTCTGCCCCATCCCAGGCTGCCAGTGTCTCTGAGATAGGAGCTTGTGTACAAGTCTGACACTCCAGCTTTTGTAGCTGCACCCAGAGGAAATATCCCTTGATATCCTGGCTCTGGTGGCCAATGGGGCTTCTGTTCATGGATTCAATGAGATGGTAGCAAACAAAGAAACAGTTCTTTACTGGCTCTCATCCCAGGGCTCAGTGCAGAGGGAAAGATAGAAATGCACATCTCCCAGTCTTCACCTGAAAGAGGAACATCTGCATACTTTAAAAACTGCTGCCTGAAGGTCTGGTTCCAAACAACCTGAATCTAGGTGCTAAGGTGCTCCATTTTGGGACACTGACAGATCTTGACACAACCTACTGGGAGCCACTAAGAATAAAATTGGCTGCTTGGACAATTACAAAGGTTTGAGGGATGACCAAGAGCTAGGTCAGGGTTGAACAATACAATTCATCTCCTGCACAAGGCCACTCCTTTAAGAATGGGAGAGGAGGCCATTTTATCTAACATATAGAAACCAAAAGAGATTCAAGGAAAATGAAGAAGTAAAGGAATATGTTCCAAATGAAAGAGCAAGATAAAACCTCAGAAATAGACATTTATGAAATGAATATCAGTTATTCACCTGATAAAGTGTTCAAAATAATGGTCATAAAGATGCTTACTGAACTCAGTAGAAGAATGGGTGAACACAGTGATAATTTCAACAAAGAGAAAATAAAAGAGAGTACCAAATACAAGTCAGAGAGTTAAAAATATAGTAACTAAACTGAAAAATACAATAGAGGGGTTTACCAGGAGACTAGATGAAGCAGAAGAAAAGATGAGTTAACTAGAAGACGGGAGTATTAATCACCCAATCAGACCAGCAAAAGAAAAGAATGAGAAAGAGTGAAGGTAGCTTAAGGGACTGTCTAGACAGAAAACAAGAATAGTCTATATGCTACTTTCAAGAAACTCATTTCAGATGTAAGGATACACTGACTAAAAGAGAAGGGATGGAAAAAGATATTCCATGCAAATGGAAACCAAAAGAAAGCTGGGATAGCTATACTTATATCAGTCAAAATAGACTTTAAGACAAAGACTGTAATGAGAGACAAAGAAGGTCGTTACCAATGATAAAGGGATCAATCCAATAAGAGGACATAACATTTGTAAAAATTTATACACCCAACATGGGAGCACCTAAATATATAAAGCAAATATTAACAGACCTAAAGAGATAAATACACAGCAATGTAATAATAGTAGAGGACTTTAATTACCCACTCTCATCAATGGATAGATCATTCAGACAGAAAGTCAATAAGAAAATATTGGTCTTGGGGCCACCCGGTGGCGCAGCGGTTCAGTCCGCGCTTGGCAGCCCGGGGTTCGCGAGTTCGGATCCCGGGCGCCCGCAGACGCACTGCCTGTCAGCCATGCCGTGGCGGCGTCCCATATAAAGTGGAGGAAGATGGGCACGGATGTTAGCCCAGGGCCAGTCTTCCCTGGCAAAAAGGGGAGGATTGGCGATGGATGTTAGCTCAGGGCTGGTCTTCCCCACCAAAAAAAAAAAAAGAAAAAGAAAATATTGGTTTTAAATGACCAATGTTACAGCAGATGGACTTAGTGGACATATACAGAACACTCCATCAAAAAAAAAAAAAAAAAAGAAATACACATGCTTCTCAAGTGCACAGAGAAGATTCTTCAGGATAGATCATACATTAGGCCACAAAAAAAGGCTTAATAAATGTAAGAAGAGTGAAATCATATCAAGAATCTTTCCAATCACATTGGTGTCATCAGAAATCAATTACAAAAGAAAACTAGAAAATTCACAAATATGTGGAGATTAAACAATACTGAATAACCAATGAGTCAATGAAGAAATTAAAAAAAAAATACCTTGAAACAAAAGGAAATACAACATTCCAAAATTTATGGGAGGCAGCAGAAGCATTTCTAAGAGGGAAGTTCATAGCATTAAATGCACACCTAAAAGAACAAGAAAAATCTCAAATAAACAACCTAACTTTATACCTTAAAAAAACTAGAAAAAGAGCAAAGCAAGCCCAAAGTTAGTAGAAGGAAGGAAATAACAAAAAAACAGAAATAAATGAAATAGAAACTAAAAATGCGACAGAAAAGATCAACGAAACTAAGAGCTCACTGTTAATTTCTAATTCTAGACACATTAAGAAAAAGAGAACTCAAATAAACTAAATTAGAAATTAAAGAGGAAACATTATAACTGATATCACAGAAATACAAAGATCATAAGAGACTACTATGAACAATTATATGCCAACAAATTGGACAACCTAGAAGAAATGGACAAATTTCTAGAAGCATACAACCTACCAAAATTGAATCATGATGAAATAGAAATTTAACAGAAGGATTGTTGATGAGGAGATTAAATAAGTAATCAAAAAACTCCCAAGAAACAAAGTCCAGGAGCAGATGGCTACACAGGGGAATTCCACCAAACATATAAAGAAGAATAGATACCAGTCCTTCTCAAACTCTTCAAAAAATAGAAGAGGAGGGAACACTTCCAAACTCATTTTATGAGGCCAGCATCACCTTGATAGCAAAACCAGACAAGGACACTTACAAGAAAAGAAAATTACAGGCCAATATCCCTGATGAACATAGATGCAAAAATCCTCAACAAACTATCAGCAAACAAAATTCAACAATACATTAAAAGGATCATACACCATGATCAAGTAGGATTTATTCCGTGGTGCAAGGATGGTTAAACATCTGTAAATCAATCAATGTGATACACCACATTAACAAAATGAGGGATAAAAATCATATGATTATATCAATAGATTCAGAAAATGCATTTGACAAAATTCATCTATTTACGACAAAAATTCTCAACAAAGTGGGTACAGAGGGAACAAACCTCAACACGATAAAGCCCATATACGACAAGCCCACAGATAACATTATACTCAACGGTGAAAAGCTGAAAACTTTTCCTCGAAGATCGGTAAGACAAGGATGCCCACTCCCATCACTTTTACTCAACATAGTATTGGAAGTCCTAGCCAGACAATTAGGCGTAGAAAGAAAGAAATAGCATTCAAATAGGAAAGAAGTAAAACTGTCTCTATTTGCAGATGAATTGATACTATATATAGAAAACCCTAAAGACTCTACCAAAAAAACTGTTCAATCTAACAAATGAATTCAGTAAAGTTGCAGGATACAAAATCAATGTACAAAAATCAGTTGCATTTTTGTACACTAACAACAAACAATCAAAGCAATGTGGTATTGACATAAACAGAGACACATAGTCCAATGGAACACATTAGACAGCCCAGAAATACTCCCACACATATATAGTCAATTAACCTACATCAAAGGAGCCAAGAACATATATTGGGGAAAGGACATTCTCTTCAATAAATTGTACTGGGAGAACTGGACAGCCACATGCAAAAGAATAAAACTGCACCCCTATATTACAGCATACACAAAAATTAACTACAAATAAAGACTTGAATGTAAGATCTGAAACAAAAAACTCCTAGAAGAAAACATAGCAAAGCTCCTTGACATTAATCCTGGTAATAATTTTTTGGATTTGACAGCAAAAGCAAAGGTAAAAAAAAACAAAAATCAACAAGTGGTACTGCATCAAACTAAAAACCTTCCTGCATAGTAAAGGAAACCATCAACAAAATGAAAAGGTAACCTACTGAATGGGATAAAATATTTATAAACTATGTATCTTATAAGGGGTTAATATCCAAAATATACACAAAACTCATATGACAGCAAAAACAAGGAAAAAACAATCCAGTTAAAAAATGGGAAGAAAATTTTCATAGACATTTTTCCAAAGAAGACATACAGAAAGCTAACACGTACATAAAAAGGTGCTGAACATCACTAATCATCAGGGAAATGCAAATTAAAACCACAATGAGATTATTACCTCACACTTGTTAGAATGGTTATTATCAAAAGGATGAGAAATAACAAGTGTTGGTGAGGATGTGGAGAAAAGGGAACCCTTGTGCACAGTTGGTGAGAATGTAAATTGGTGCAGCCACTATGGAAAACAGTATGGAGATTCCTAAAAAAATTAAAAATAGAACTAACACATGATCCTGCAGTTCCACTTCTGGTAATTATCCAAAGGAAATAGAAACACTAACAAGACAGGATATCGGCACTCCCATGTTCATAGCAGCATTATTTACAATAGCCAAGATATGAAAGCAACCTAAGTGTCCACCAACTGATGAATGGATAAAGAAAATGTGGTGTCTATGTATATAAGTATATATACATATATACACATGGAATACTATTCAGCCATAAAAAAGAATAAAATTTGGCCATTTGTGGCAACATGGATGGAATTTGAGAGCATGCTAAGTGAAACAAGTCAGACAAGGATAAGTACTATATGATCTCACTTGTACATGGAATCTAAAAAAATTACAAGTTGGGGCATGGGGGCTTCACAAAATTGGTGAAGGGGGTCAAGGGGTACAAACTTCCAGTTACAAAATAAATAAGTGTTGGGGATGTAATGTACACCATGGAGACTATAGTTAATAATACTGTGTTGTAAATTTAAAGTTGCTAAGAGAGTAGATCTTAAAAGTTCTCACACAAGAAAAAAAATTGTAACTATGTGGGGTGATGGAGGTTACCTAGACTTAATGTGGTGTTCATTTTGCAATATACACAAATATTGAATCATTATGTCATACACCTAAAACTAATGGAATGTTATATGTCAATTATATCTCAATAAAAAATATCTAATAATATGACATGTATTTCTTTGTCTAAAAAATAAGGCATACATCAATTGTTGAAAATAATCAAAATTTAATTAAGCCAACGTCAATGCAATTTAGTTGTCTCATCAGCTTTAAAAGTGGTGGCATCTTGGCCTTGAACTTGGGGATTACATGTCAGGATACCAGAGACCATCAACGCTTTGAGGTCAATAATTTGACAAATGTGCCATGGACAGGAAAAGTGAAAAGGGTAGAGAAAGGAAATGATGGGGGCATGAGCTTCAGAATTAGAAGGGCTTATAAAGGGAGGAAGATAAATGACTTGGAACCAATGATGTTTAACTAGAAGAATTCAGAACCAAGCCTCTTGGATTATGAGGTGTGGGAGGATAACCAATTCCTTTGGAGTTACCTATAAGAGAAGTAGTGTTGGGAACTAAGTTCTAATTATATCTTGTAGATGAAGAATTCTGTGAAAAAAAGTCAGAATAAAAGACAATTTATGGCACAACTGGAAGTGTGAAGGGCACGGTGATAATACTGGTGAATTGGAAAAAAGAAAAAGTGATTAAATGAGTAAGAAAAATAGAAAATTGATGATTTTAGATGCAAGGTTTTCTTCCCCTTTTTTGACTGAGTTTAGGTTGGAACTACTTTTCTCCTTGTCTGTTCTGCCAGTGATCATTCAGCTCTTGCCTGGATCACTACAACTACTTTCTAACTGGCCTCTTTACCTCCAGGTTTATTTCCATCAATCTTATCCAAAGAGCAAACAAATTATCTATTTTCAATGTAAACATGATTATGTCACTCCCTTAGTTACATTTTTTTTCAGTTTTTTACCATTTTCTTCATTATCAAGTGTAAAACATTTGCCAACACATAAGAAGACTTCTACAGTCATTCCTTCCTCCTCGTCCACTGTCATTTCTCCTGAAATTTACAGACCACCATGTCTAATCCTTGATGTCTCATATCTCTCTCTGTTGCTCATGCTGTTTCCTCGGTCATCAAGGAGCCGGGTTATTTATTGAAAATTAATGTGTAGGAAAGAATATGGAGTTTTTCATGGCATAGGAGAAAAAAATTATTTTGAAAAGTTGTCACCTTTTTAAAGAAATGGTTTAAGATACATTGATTAAATCTGCAAATAATTGTGATAGTGGATGGATTCTGTGATTTCTTCTTAGAAAACCTTGATTCTGCTTTGCTCCAGACCTTACTATCAATTATCTAACTTTAAGTTAGTCACTTAATCTTTTCTTAAAGTCAGTTTCCACAAATTTAAGTTGGGAATAATATTTTTAATATATTCACAGAGTAATTAAGAGAACTGAACAAAGTACAGTACATTGAAGAGTTAAATATAAGTAATACGGTTAAGGAAAAATAGTAGGATCATGACAGAGCCCTGTACAAAAGATAGATTTTATTTCATTTGCCATAGTTCTATTTTGCATTTGCACATCGCTCTGAAATGCAATACTCTCAAAATAGTTGTATAAAGGAGATACAGCATGTATCTTCATCTTGTGTCGAGATCATTTCTCAAAATAATAATTGATAATCCTGCTGCCATATTTAGTGTTCTCTTAACAAGTCAGGAATAGTCTCATATAATTATAGGCTTTCTCAGAGTAAATCATGCTGCTCTTCAGCGTAGTTGCAGTCTGACATTTATCAATGAGGTCAACCAAAACAAAAGACTTTCACAGAGTCACACTACTTCAACGTGTAGGAATGCCAATGGTCAGAGATAGCTATAATATTGTTGAGCACTCTTGGGGCAGCATGCTCCCAGAAAATTAGCTTCCTTGAGGATATGGGGATTCACACACAGACTTATGCAGTACAGGGTTTAAAAGCAAGTATTCTCAGTTGTGGTACAGGACACCTTTTAGAGAAATATCCAGAGGTTTTTTGAGTAGCTTTGATGATTTGGGAACAGTACATCAGAAATTTTCCACCCATAGGATTTTAAAATTCAACTGGCATATTCTTAAGAGCCAAAATAATGTTAATGCTTACGGATGAATTTGTACATTTATATTCACTCTGTGAATTAAATGTGTAAAATTAAATATGTAAAACTTAAGCAGAGCTGGAAATAGAAAACAAAGAATGTAGGGTTTGTTTTTACAAAATGAATTTTAAAAATCACCTCAAGAGATAGAATGAGATATTGCTGCTTTTACTGTTCAGATCATTTTGCATCAAAGTCTCCTGAAACTGTGCTTGTAAGTCACAAGATAATTTAGTAATCTTGAATCAGCTATATGGTCCCATTTCTCTGAGTAGAAATAACTGCTATCTTAGGTTACACTTCTCAGTGTTCTGATAGTCTTTGAAAATTCTAAGTAGCCAATCCTGCATTTTGAATCGAAAAAGTGTGACCGTGGTTACTTAAATTAATCACGGAAAATAATTTTTTATGCGTTTCCATTTATTGTCATCAAAATTGTTTCTTGGCAGACATCATTTAGCAAGATAATAACCTATCACTTTCTTTTCATTCAATTTTGCTGGAATGCTGATGCTCCCCATGCGCAAAAACTTTCACTAATCATATGACTCAAAATGCAAAATCAGGTATTTCTTTTTTGTTTATAATTAATTAAATTATAGAGATGAATTACACTAGTACCAAATTCATTATTCATTTAAGAGGAGCAATATTTCTTAATAACTATGGAAATCTAAAAGTCCATTCCCAAATTTCCACATGTGGAAAATATTTCTAATATGGGTTTTCATGGGTAACTCATGTAAATTCAAAGATTTTATTTCCATATTCTATACTTTCTAATGTTAAAAAGAGCATTGTTTACTTCACTGCCATTATGGGCCTTTGCTATCACAAGGTAAAAATCAAAATGTTGGCTGTAGGTTGCCATTTATGCATAGTCAGAATACAAAAGATGAAACGTGGAACTATTACAGAGCTAAAAGGAAAAAGCAATATTGGTTCTAATGGGCTTTTGATTGTTAGTTACAATATTCTTGCTTTCCATTTTCCTTCTGAAGTAAATGCTACTTTCTCAATGGGACACACGCATGGCTATGAGCAACAAAAAATGTGATATCCAATAATTACTTGACACAAGTTCCCTGACTAACAGAATTGAATTTGGTTTCTAACATGACTAATGTATGCTAATATGATTTAAATTGCACAGAACTGAAAAATGGTTGATTTTATACCGTTAGAAAAACTATTGGTCTTAATTTCATAGAATGAATTATTCCCATGTTCTAAAAATCCTGCACTTAAGGTGTTTACATGCTGAATAGATTTTAGTTAAGAGGTAGCAATTTAAATGTAAGATTTTTAAGCTGATATTTTAAGGCACATTTGCTGTAATCTCTAAAATATAATCACTCACATTCTGCTGATTTAGTATTCCAAATGAGTAATTGGAGATTTAATTCTATTTGGAAAAGGATTTCTCTTGTTTTGGTCTCTTCCTGGCTGGTGTTTTTCAGCTTAAATATCAATCTTAAAAAAATCAACATTTAACTATTTATTTAAAAGTTGTCCAGTTTATCTTTTAAGCAGAATTTCTTTGAAGCATATTAGTAACAAAAAAACCCACTATTTTATTTCATAGAGGCCTCCAGAGTAAATTCCAGAACCTTCCTTGACAATCCTTCCTGGGATTTAATAACTCCACCAACAGGAAAGTCTTACTTAATTATCTGTAAGCCCCTTGTTCTCCAACCTAAATATATGTCCCCTGGTTGCATCCTCTGCAGAAATTGAGAACAGCTGGCCACCAGCCTTTTGAATAATAACCTTTCATGTACTTGAATTTCATTGCTAAGTTTCTCCTAAGTCACTAAAATAATCTATTTGTAAAAGTTCCCTGTTGGGCCCTCTTAGGCTGGCCAATGTTATTAACAACAGCATTTTTTCTCATATATACAACAAAAAATATACTTAGATTTAAAACTTGTATGAAAGGCTATATTTTCACCACTTTTCAGAATGCTTGTTAGATATATCCATGAATTTTACATTAAAAGTAATAACTTCCAATTTCTTTGTGTAATTTTGTTGTGGACATTTGTTCCCTGTGCATCAGCCATTTTCATCATCTTCTTTTAATATCAACTGCATGTTTCTTTGGGAATTCCCTCTTCTCCCATTCTCAGCCTTGTGATTCCGGTAGCATGGACACCATTATTAGCTCAGAGGTGAGCCCTTAAGGGCTCAAATCAATCATCATATTTCACTCCCTACTGCCCCACCCTAACACCACATTAATTAATTGGTGAAATGAGGCTACATGAACCCAGTGCAGGCCAGTGACACACAAAGATATATTTGCCTGGGGCTTTTGTAGAAAAGCATTTTCTCTCTCTCCTGTAATAAGATCCTCTCTTTCTAAATGGTATGGAGTGAGCAGATGTAGTAGGGGCCTGCACTATTGCTTCCATGAGAGCAGCCACCCTGGAAATGAAGCTGATAAAAGGGAGAGTGGAGCCTAGAGAAGTATCTCTTGATAGAGCTGCACTTGAAGTCAAGCCTTCCCCTGACTTTATATTAAAGTTCTGTTATATTAAAATATACATATGGCCTTATTTATATATGTTATGCTTACATGTATATTTGTTTGGGTCAATGGCAGTTGACTTTTCTGTCACTTGAATAAAAGATTACTGATTCATAAAATATTGTAAACTTTCTTGGTTTCTAAAATTGTTTGATTGGCAAAGACCCACCTAATAAATGTTTGGGTAAATTATTAAAAATATATGTATTCTCAAGATTAACTTCTCTAAATGCTAATAGTATTCATTATTACTGGGGAATACTTTTTCTCTTCTAACTACAAAATTCTAAAAATAATAAATGGCTGTGACTGAATTCTTCAAAAGAACAAACTTTAATCCCTCAAACATGCCAATCTCAAATTATTGGATGTGCTGAAGACCTTTGCATGATTAGATTCAAATAAGGAAGCAATTAAGTCATTCTTCATTAGTACTAATGAGCATGTTATTCAGGCTTATTTCCAGTTAAAGAATATAAGTGACTAATCTGTGAAAAAAAGGTGACTACAGGAATAGAGAATCCTAAGCACCAGTCATATTGCAGTGCATGATGGGTATGGGCATCCTTGGATCAAAGCTTCCTAAATCCTATCAGTAGCAACAGTGTGCATAGAACATATCTGGAAGTGTATACAAAAAGCTAGCAGAGGAAGAAGTGCCCCTGGGGAGGGTAACTAAGCCACCAAGGAATGAGATGGGAGGGAGACAAATGTTTCAGTCTATATTCTTTTGTACCTTCTGAATTTTGAGCTGGTGCATATATTACCTATTCAAAAGTAAATATTTTAAAACCTCCCAAAAAATACAATAGTTATATGTCAATCATATCTCAATAAAGCTGGAAAAAAATCACCTGCCATTTGCCATCATTCTGGGGAAGTAAATGCTTGAGAAACAAGTTTGCATTTTCTACGTCAATGCATTGTTTATATCATTTTATGTTTTATAAACATTTGAAGCCTTCCTTTTTTTGTTGTTCTCTCAAAGATTTCCTGGTATCCCTAAAAGTATATTTTTCCTATTTTTCTCTATGTTATTTCCGTAACAATTCTTTATTCCGGGCATATTCTTTGTTCTAAGCACTGCCTACCCAAACTGCGCCTTCCTTTTTCTTTTTAAGGCCTAGAGATATTTCCATGCTTTAACCATTTCAACCCCTTCTCCCCCAATATACACACATATACACATTTCTTTGCGTCCGTTAAAATAGTGTTCCATAACCCTAGGACTATGCAATCTGCTGATGGATTTGCTGACCAGCATTCATGCGATTGACTTTGACCAATTTATTTCAAATATTATGAATATGTATCATTCATTCATTTATTTATCTAGCAAATATGTATTATCTCTTTGTTGAAGGCATTGTCTTTGACATTGCAGATATAATTGAAAATAAGAAACTTCAAGTAATTTACAGTCGAATGGCCTTGTTAACATTTAGTTAATTTACATTACATGGAAGCTTAAGAGCTTTTAATGCGTTATCTAAAACTAGGTTGTGTGAACCTTGAACTGCAGTGACAATATCCTTTATTTCATTTGTATCCTTGTGGCAAATCTAGAGGACTAAGCTGAAAAAATATTAGAAATGAGGGCATCTGGAGATAGGTTGTGGTTGGATTTAGAATTGCTTAAAAAAATGCTGCATCCTGATATTGCATAATGAGAGGCATACTTTCTTGCTTGAATTTTAAGCAATAAGTTCTTACAGGGAAATTGTTCCTCTGGGAAACTATTCTACCCCACTGTCTCATCCTTTACAAAAGATTGTTTTTGTCTTGAAAATGCAGTCACCAAAAACATGGGTTTTCCAGCAGGACAAAGAATGTATGTAAGTAGCGTGTTCAACTTACTTGATCATAATACTCACCTGGTTTTTTTGTGGAAAATAGAGATTTACCATGCACCCCACGTGATTCTTATGATCAAACTGCTTTTGAAAATATTATGCTGGAGAATCACAAAAAGATTGACTAGACTAACTGCTTGCAATGTTTTATTAAACTTATCAACTTGAAGTCTATTCTTAAAAGTAGAAATAGAAGCTTTAAAGATTCTCCTACCTTTTACATTTCTGAGGCTCCATTTCAAAGATCAAGGTGAAATCATATTTCATCCTGTGCAACCTAAGTTGTAGTCAATTCTCATGTATGAGAAAATCCAGGATACCAAATACTGCTTTATAAATAACATTTAATTTTCTTTAAAATTGCAGTATCTCAGATATCAATAAACAGTGCTTATTCTCAATGCATTTGAAAAGGCACCCATCAACTTCTTTATAATGCTTTCTTGTCTCACTAATCTTTTGTAATTATGTTCCTCGAGAGTACATTTCACATTATCATATCAAGCTCATACATAAGTGCCAATATTCTCAATTTCCATATAGTGTGTTTCCATAAATATCCTACCTTAAAATTAACCTAGCCCATCTCACTGTGCTCTTACTCTATTTATTCTGATGTATATTATTTGGCACATTTCTATTTGTTTCTGCATTAATAAATACATATCTCCATTTTTTTTAATTGAAGGTCTTTCAAACTTTTTGATAGTCTTCTACTTTTCTATATTCAGGACCGTGCTTTTCTTTCTATGTAGAACCCTTCTCTGTCTCTCTGGACTCTGGGCTCAAAAACCACCTCTGAAATTCTTGGGAAAATTCTGACAGATTCACAAATTTGGTAAATAAAATTATGAAAATTATAAATTTTTATCATTCTCACAGCCACATAAAGTTTTCAGATTCTTTGCACATAGTAGCTACTCAATATATTTTTGCAGACTAAGTAAATTATAGGTCTATATAAATGTCAGTATCCTCCTTTTATATTTCTCCTATTGTTAATCTTCATTCTATCAGTAAATAATAACTGAGCTCTATCCTTTCTTAATTCTCATTTGTTTAACTATCTCTATTTATCCAGATACCTTGCCTCTTAGTTTATTTGACTTCCCTGATTTCAGTAGAACTAACTTGTTATCTATTCTTAAAAAAAAAATATGCAATGGATTTATTTTGAAAATGTTAACTAAACATTACAATTTTGTTAAAAAAATGTATGTTATACTTTGAAGATCATCAATAAAGAATTTAAATGCCTCTGCTTTTCTTAATTTTCTCTTGTAAATGGAGCTAATACCCACTTTCAGGTTATGTAATGTATATAAAATAATTTTCAATGCTTTTACAGAGAAGACACTCAAAAACTGGTAGCTGTAATCATTAAATGGATTGGTCTTTGGTGTATTGGAAAAAATGAGCAACCATTTCTTTAGACTTTTTTTTTAGTATACAATGAGGGAAAGACATTGAGTTGTTGAAAAACTGATGCACTAAACAATCAGATTTTGTAATATAATCCACATTAAAAAAACAAAATGCTTCAAGGTTACTATGGAGTGAATATTTGTGTCCCCCCACAAATTCATATGTTGAAATCCTTACCTCCAAAAGTGATGGTACTTGTAGGTGGGGCCTTTGGGAGGTGCTTATGCAATGAGGGTGGAACCCTTATGAAGGGGATTAGTGATCCTATCAAAGAGCTCCACAGAGCTCCCTAGTCACTTCCACCATGTGGGGACACAGTGAAAAGACGCCAGCTATGAACCAGTAAGAAGGTCCTCACCTGACCATGCTGGCACTCTGATCTTGGACTTCCAGCCTCCAGAACTGTGAGAAACAAATTTCTGTTGTTGATTAGCTACCCAGCCTATGGTATTTTGTTATAGCAGCCCAATGGACTAAGATAAGGGTACAAACTATATTTGCTTCTTATTTGGTGTCTCAGTAGTTACTCATTATGTTACTTAATTATGCATACTGACAACTGTTTCTCATCAAATGTGTTAAGGAATCCAGACTTGTGACATAGTCCTTTCCACATAGATACCAAGACCTAAAGCCTGGAGCCAAAGTCCACTGCCAGCTCATGTCTACTATATATTCCAGACCTTAACATCACTGCCATAATTTTCTGATAGTTTTGTAGTAATTTTTTTTTCTTTTAGTGAGGAAGATTGTCCCTGAGCTAATGTCTGTGCCAATCTTCCTCTATTTTTTATGTGGGACACTGCCACAGCATGGCTTGATGAGCGGTGTGTAGGTCCAAGCCTAGGATCCAAACCTGTGGCCCCCAGGCTGCTGAAGCAGAGCACGTGAACTTAACCACTATGCCACTGAGCCGGCCCCTGTAGTAAATTTTGATTCCTATAAAACCAGGAGAAAGAAAGACTGAATCTCTTCTTTTTAATGATGATGAATTTCTTCTGATGCACTTGTGACTGTTGATCTGACAGCAGGTTCACATGAGGGACAGGTAAGAAGTGCTAAGGATTCCATGATCCCAGGAGCAGCTGTTAGCTAATTTCAAGAGGAAGTAAGAAGATACACATATCCTGGCTTTCTCAGCTCTTGTTCAGAACAATTCTGAGCCAGGTTTGACATATTTGCCAGATTTTCCAGGAAAATTGAGTTCCAGTTGCTCATGATGGTAACTGGATTGATAATGCTTTTTTGTGACTTTCTTATCTTCCCTATTTCACCTCTCAAATAAATGTCCTAAACTCAAACCCTTGTCTTGTGGTCTGCTTCTGGGGAGAACCCAGGTAAAAATAATTGATACTAGAATTGGTCTTTGAAAATATAGTATGATTCCTGGGTAGCACTGAAGCGCCCATTTGGAGGTTAAGGACCACAACATTATAGTGGCGTGAATTGATAAACCAAAATTAAAGAATTTCCTTCTTAGACTTCATGTCGACAGCTAAATTGAGTCATATATCTTTTGTGTCCAAGTTTTCCTTATGTGATTTATAACCTTTACTTCTACATTTTGGGTGAGTTCAACTCAAATATTTATTTTGTTAAATGATTCTATTTGTGAAAGACCTGTCAAAATTTTCGGTTATTATACTAACATACGTTTAAAACATTTTTTTACTCTCTTATCATTACAGTTTATTTCCTTCTTATGCCAAGTTAGAAAATGTATATACTGGTGAAGGAAACACAAACATCACAATCTTGATAATATTTCGGTTGTTTTAAAATGGATTGTTTTTGCATTTTGCTTTTAAATATTATACTCTGTTTGATTTATTATAGGGTTGTAAATTTATTTTTCTTTTTAGAAGTTGAGCTATGTATTTTGTCCAAATAGTAAATAAACCAGATATCACTTCTTTCAACATTTGAAAGGTACATTGTGGTAAATTAAAAAGTAGAAATGCACATATCCTTTGATTAGACAGAAACACAGGCATGAAGGCTGCTTCTCTGAACTAAACTTGAAATTATTTTTTTAAATATTTTATGAGTTTTTCAGTCATAACTGCAATTAACCTGAAAGTGCCTCATTATGGCACTGTCTGGATTAACTAACTATAGAATGCTCTAATACTACTCAAAAAGTCTTTTCAAGATAAAATAAAATCTAATTAGCAGAGTATACTGAATCAAAGTTTTAAATGTTGAATCTAAGTGTTGAGTGATAATTCTAAATTTTGAGTGTTAGTCAAAGTGTTAAGTCTAGAAGTTTTAAAATGCCATGGTGAGGTTCAGTAGGTCTATATTTGAATCACTGTCATTTGCCACAAAATTACCTTGTGCATGAAGATGTTTATTCCAAAATACCTAGTTTTATTTTTGACTTATTTCTTTGTTACTTCCCACACCGCATCCATTAGCAGATCTCATTGACTATCCCAAGTGTATCTCAAATCTGTCCTTTTCTTTTCATCTCCCATATTACCACCCTAGTAAGAGTTCAATCTTCTTTTAAGACAATAGCTTCACAACTACTCTCCTTGCCTTTATCATCTAGTCTCTATCCATCTATTTACTATAGAGTTCTAATGTCACTTTTTCAAAGTCTCAAATAGTTTTCTATCACATTTAGGCTTAAATACACTACCTTTCCTAAGATTACAGTGCCCTAAGTGATCTGTTCCATGCTAACTTTGGCATTCTCATCTTGTATCTCTCTTCTGCACACCAATTACATGTCAGTCACCTCAGTTTTCTTGCTATTCTTTCAATGCACCTCGTTTGCCCCTGACTTAAAACCTTTCCTCCAGGAATGTTTTGTCTACTTATCTTGGCACACATAGAATTCTTACTACTCAGATATCAACTTAAATGCTATCTCCTAAAACAAGAGGACAAATATTCCCTGACCTCTGAATCCAAAGTAGTCACTAACTTTCTAATGCATCACCCAAACTTATTGGCCTGCATATAATTCATTACCATCTGATGGTTTCCTTATTACATATTTAATGTTTACTTTCTCTACTCTGAACCAGAATGTGCACTCCATGAAGGCAGGGAATAGTCTGTCTGCTTTATCACTGTATTCTCAGCATCTAAAACCGTGAATAAATTAATGAAGAAAGTCAGTAAATATGCAAGAAAGTAAAATGAAAACAACTTAAAACTGTTACATTTTGCATCAATATTGCCATTCTATAGTATACTTAATGTAATGAAGTTCTAATAAAATGTGAGAACTGAAATATTCACACACCTCGGTGGGAATAGTTAAAGGAAAATATCCCAGGTTTAAATAGCGTATAGTATAATAAGGACCCTTGCTGTTACCATGTTTTTCAGAATGTTAATTATATCTTGGACTGGATGAATGTGTTAGTTAAGAGTCTCCAGCTCACTTCTGAAGGAGACATTTTTCAAAAGTACAGAATCTGTTAAAACAATTAGAAACAACTGCTATTGCCCATTGCTTTAAATCTTAAAGATTCTTTAAAGTTGTCTCTTTGGAAAAAAAGTTTGTATTTTCAAACGTAAAATCATGTTTCAAAGCATCACCTTTTCTGTCTACAACAGCATCAAAGTAGTTCTTATTTGATTTGAAAAGTTGTAGTGGCATTCCTCTGCTTCATAATAGTATTTATGTTACAAAGGCAACTGCTCAAGCAACAGAATTCTCAAAATACTCACCAGAAGCCCTGTGTCCATTAGGATTTTATGGATGATAACGAGCAAGTTTCAGGAGCTGATGTGTAGAATTACCATTCCATCAGACAGCAGATGTGTTGACAGTGTTGTTAGCAGGGTTCAGAAACAGGACCTTGTCAAAACAAGTGCTCCATTTACAGCACATCCCTCCTCTGTAAAGAACTCTTAGAGTTGAAGTGTAGTGTGTAGGTAATGACAAACAAAAATCCCTGCAAACCATAGGTTAGAAGCGTAGTCCCTGATGTAAGATGAAACATGCACATGACAGATATTTCTAGTTTAGAATGGCATTTGTTTAGAACAGGCAATAATAGAAAAAAGATAATTTGTGTATTACTGAAACATTTGAAAGTATGTAGACCAGTACCTAATGCCAGTAAAAATCATTCCACTATTTTAATTAATTAAATCACATTTTATGAAGTCCAATGCACAATTGGGTAGTTGTAGCTAGAGTTATTCCTAGTATCTTAATCACATGTGTTTTGGGATGATCCCACTATCGTAAGAGCAAAAGAAGCTTATGATTCAAGAAGGAATTGGCCCTGCTAATTGGTGTTTAAAAATGGCGTGTAGTTAAAAATTATAAACAATCTGTAAATTTTACCAATTCAGAATACTTATGACTATTTTTCTTTTTTTCCTTCTGTAACACAGCCTTTAGCTGCATGCTTCCTATTAGTTTTTACTCTTCAGGCTTCCTTTTTGTTATTCCACCTTTATTTATGGTTAGAGGAAAGGAGACATGCTGTATGATTTATCCGAAAGGCAATTTTCTTCCTCCTCCATGAGCATCCTTCTACATATAATCTCTCTTATACATACATCTCTGTGGTAGAATATTTACCATGAGGAGACAGAAAACCAAGTAGTAATTTTCCACAATAATCATAATTTGCCCAAAACCTAGATGCAAATTGGAAATTTAAATCACCACCATTCTTGTTTGAAGTTTGATATTTCCCTCTGTGTCAGGTGGCACAGAAGGGACCACAATAGTCCCTTCCATGAAATACTCAATTTTTTTGTTTGTGACCACCATTGCTATATAAACAAGCTAGATTCTTTGAAGCTCTCTCTGTTAGAATTGCACTGTGCCAGAAATCTCTACTCAGGCATACCCTCTCTTTTCTGACTCGAACTCCCACTTACCAGAATGGGCTCTCTGCTGTTGATAACTTTCTGCTTCTCTCAATCTAGTTTTCTGTAAAAAGTCTTTCCTTAAGCCTTAAAACCTGACTTTTGCTCTCTCTTAGAAACATACCTATCTGTTTGGAACTGTGAAGTAAAATGAACACGTGTGTGTGACAGTATTTGTATGTGTGTGTCAATATGAGGGTCTAAGGTACAGCTGCTACAGCAAATTTTGATTTGATGATCAGACTTTATGTATTGAGTCTGTAATGAAATGAGATGATCTCAACAAGTACACCACCCATCAGACTTCCTGCTTTCATTTGCACCTTGTAGAAGTGTCAGATATCAGTTGTTTTAAAGTTTTAATATGAGCAACACATTGTTAGTCCAATACATATAGATACTGAAAATGTCAGTTCAAAGTTTCTGTAGGTAAGAGTCAGGTATGTGAGTGTGCGACAGGGACAACAGAATATAAAGTTTACAGACAGACAAATATAAACCACCTAACTTATAGAAACTTAAGTAAACATTGTCCAGAGGTCCAATTTCACAGCTTGTGCTAGTCTTCACTTCCTAATTTCTTCTTGAACTTTGCTGTGAAATCCATGGCTGTCTTCTTAGTTACCCTCCAGAATAGCCATTATTCACACTTCTCTTATTTTTTATTATATACAAAAATACTCAATCCACATGTGGTTTCATGAGTTTGGTGGTGTTACCAAAAATGTCAAGGAAGACAATGAAAATCTGACTATATTTTTGATATTTTGCTGTTCACCTCCCATCTTTCAGTTGTTTTCGAGAAGCCTGTGTTACCAGCACGTAACGGGATGGTATCTATACACAGTCCCTAGAGAAGAATGGTCTTCAGACAACAATAATTGTCTTTCCATTGAATCTGTTGTCTGCTAGAACAATAATTCAAAGAATCAGTAAAAGATCTTGACTCAAGTTATTTGTTCTGTAGGCCATGGCTAAGATTATTACCTGCCTTGCGTTGCAAATTTGACTAGAAAGTAGAAATAGGGAACTGTAGCACAAAGGAATTTCCTCCTATAGTTAAAAGGCGAATTCCTAAGAGCTCTCCACCCTATACACATACAAAGATAGATAAAGCATCAAACTTCAAGTTGTGGACCTATTAGATCTTGCCAAATCCTTAAACAATTTCTGAATAGTCAATCATCAATTTTGTAGCTGGATCTCAAAGGTAGCTCACAGTAGATTCTGTGGGATAGATTCTGGATCCAGATTGTCTACATTCAAATCTCAACTCTATTCCTTAATTAGCTATGTGACCTTAAGCAACTAAGTACTCTAACTCTTGGTTTCTCTTTTTTCTCTTCTATAAACAGTTACAACTAACTTACTGTTTTATTGGAAAGAATTAACCAGATATATTTGCAAAGCACTGGAAATACTACCTAAACATAATATTTATTATGTAAAGTTTTGTTAAGTAAAATATATGGACACAGAACTTTCCACGAGTTCCTGGATTGTCCATGATTCTTTCATTATCAAGAAAGGAAGATAAAGATGCCAAGCTTATAGCAGGCCATTGCTATTGTTGCCTTTTATTTCATCAAATCTAAGATGTCATTGACTTTAAGTTACATTGTTAAGACAGTCACTAAAACAAATAAAATTTATACTAAAATCACCAAGGAAGGCAACAAATTTTCAATTAAACTATGACAGGCATTGATAGTCAATTTTCTTATGTGTTCAATGTAAAACAAAACAAAACAAAAACAAAATTGTGCCACAGCATTCAGGAAATACTGTCTGGGAGATAGAGTGTTCAGGGCCAACTCAACACTATACTCCCAGGCTGTCCCCAAGATGCTGATGCTGTTCACAGTCCAGGGCAAACCCAGAGAAGACTACCTGTTATTATGGCCACAAGAGCCCCCCACCGTAAACATTTTCACTTTCACCCCAGGAGTGAGAAAGAGAGAGGGGCATATTATGTTTTCTGTTTTAATGACTATATGTCAATTAGGCTTTTGATTTACTCTCCCCCACCCAATTATTTATTCATTTAACAACTATTTGCATGACATTTTATTCCACTACTATCTAAGGGCTAGTAATACAAAGATCCATGGTCTAAGAAAACATCATTTTGGTAAATACAAGTGTGTATATATATATATATATATATATATATATATATATATACACACACACACACAAGCTAGATTTTAATAACACAAAAGGGGAGAAAACCAACCTATAGCAAAATACCAAAATAGACATAAATCTCTACCCACATTTTAGATTTTGGAAAACAATTCTTTAATGAAGTATTAAAAATTATTACAGGACTATCATTGTTTCATATATTTTCTCAAGTAATTGTAAAGTCAGAGGGTTTTTATTCCATAGATTCAGACATTCCTAGTTAAAACGTTTGTGGTCCTTATAAAGTCTCAACTGAAAACAAAACAAAACAAAACTCTTCTAGATATTGTTAAACTAGGTACTTATTTTTTTTACCTCATTCAGTATTTTCGTATCCAAAAGTGGTATCATTTCTCAAAGGGCTTTTACATATATTACCTTATTTAAATTTTATAATGCTATGTGGCAGACACACTATTATATTATCCTTATTTATATTATCCTTATTTTTACTCTTGAGGAAACAGTATCAGAGAGATCAAGACATTTATCCAAAGTCATAGAACTTGTAAATGGCAAGGCAAGAATTTCTTGCAGCCCTGTTAGATCACAGTAGAGGACCTTCACCCCCACTGATCACATGGTAGAAACTTGATAAACTTTTCTTAGTTTACATGAAGATATAAAGAGACATAAATATGGCTTCATCTACTTATTCATCATTCTTAAATTATGTTTACATGTATATATTGCCTTTTTGAAGGAAATCACGGTGATTTTATAAATATTACATCATAAATCTTAACGGATAAGAGGTGATCTACGTTAACATCCTCATCTTGCAGGTGGATAAGCTGAAGTCTTTTGCTCAAGGACAATTTATTTGCCTCTCTAAGACAAGCTTTGGAGGCTATGACTTTTACTGCTGTTGTCTAAGCTAGGTCTTTTCTAGGCCTCTTTCAGCTCTGTTTTATGTACTCTGGGTCTACAGCCCGATTTTCCATTTACTAGGTTCATATAAAATCAATAGTTATTTAATATAGCACCTTGTACTTCAAAGATTCAAGGTAAATCAATATGTAGGATTCATTTCATAAGAAGAGTAATTAGGCAGTCCACCAAACATTGCAGTTACTGCAGATTTGAAAGCTATAAGTTGTCTGAATCAAAGGAAAAGTCACCTAAGTTTATGCTAGTACCTTCCTAAAATATGACTAAAGGTGATTTTATTTATTACTAAACTCTTGCAATAAAGAAAAACAGAGTTGATAAAAAGATCTCAGTTTTCAGTTTTATTTTTAAGGATGATTCTAGGTGAATAGAAAATAAAAAACAAAGAAAAACTATCTAAAACATTCACTCAATTATTTTAGATAACCAATGCATGTAATGCCAAAATGTTTTTTTGGAGTGGAGTCATGAAATAGAATATTAATTTTATTTAGTTCTTTGTAGAATTATCACAATATAATTTCTTAAACCTAATATTTATCCTGTCAAATAACCTAAGGGGAAATTAATGTATTTTTTGTAAGGAATACTTCTGAGAAAAGAATAAGACATTATAATAAGAGCTGACTCAAGTTGATAGAATACTAAAGAAATTATGGCTTTGACATGAAGAGTAAGACACACTAGGACTATAACTGTTCCGCTCTCTAATACAAACACGTCAGCATCTACCCTTGGAGAATCCAGCACATCCTTCAGCTGTTCCATATTTTCCTGAACAAATGACCATTGGATTATTGTCATTTGATCCAGTCCTTTCACTTTGTCAAATGCAATGATCTTCTCATTTTTAACATCTGCCCCTCTGAGTTTCTAGAATTTAAATATTCCTGTCCTTTTATTTCAAAATCCTTGCTTCTCTGATTTCCTGTATGTGTACTCATGAAGTCTATATCATTCAGTCAGACATTCTACCTTCTAGCTCTGTTCTGATCCCTATAGTGGGATAGAGACGCTATGACCACACAGGTCCCAGAATATATATATTTACATGTTCAATAACACTTTTCAGTAAACCTCTTACCCAAGATGCATGTGATCAAGGCTTTTTTGGAATTCCATATTTTTCAGATTTTAGAAAGGTGATCTGATGCATAGGCTGTTAATTATGTTACACTCCTTGTGGGAACACTTGTAATCAAACAAATTATTATATAAAGTAAGACTACTTATGAGTAGAGTAAGTAAAGAATGATAAAATATTCCAAGTCAATTCAGGTATAAAGTTTTGCCACCAAATAAACTCAGATTAGGTTGTTTTACAAAGCTTTTTGGGTTACGAAGTGGAAAAAAGGGATTGTTAGTCTCTGAGTAAATGGCTCTATACTGGCTGTCACTGTAGATTATTGTCTATCCATTAGCATTTCACCCATATGTGTTTTTCGCCAACCTCAGTCATCCAGCTGGTCCTTACAATCTCAGGACTGCATGTTATAAGTGATTCTCTAGGGAAAGTTCTGTACAGCATGAGAGGGGAAATGGAATTGCACTTATTTGTGTATGTTAGAAAATTCATTGTTCTGTATAGTAGTGCAACATAACTTTTGTTGTAAGCCACTAAGGATTTGATGTGTTCTGTAGATCAGAATAACTTAGCTCAGTTGAATGAAATAGCTAGGAAAGGGAATAAAAAGTTATCCTGTTATTAAAAATTAAATATGAATAAGCCAAAAGACATCTGCTTAAAAACAAATACAATCTTTCTCTTAAGAACCAGAAAGCGTGTGTCACCCAGCATTTCTCATATTAACAGATGTCATTATTGGGGCTTGAATGAAAAAGCTAAAACAAAATAAACATAGATAAATATATTGAAAATAAGAAATCACCCTAAACGTCAGTGTCATCAATTTATCAACAGAGCTTAGAATAATCATCATGTCTTAGTAATTACCAAAGAAAACTTCAGAAAGTTTAATTTCCAAATTTTCTCTTAAGGGATACAGATCACAAGTTATGAGAAAAAGTAGTAGCATGTTGGGGAATTGAAAGACACATGGTTATTTAGAATTTAGGAGAACTCTGTAGGGTACCAGTAGGAACCTTTGGAAACATTTCCTCTGTGAATTTCTTTGTTTAAATCTAGATCTGAAATTACCTTCTAAAACCCAAATAGCTCAAAATGCAAAAATGCTTCCTTATAAGCTGTTTCGAGTCAAGCAAAACACTTCTGTTTAAGGCTAGTTACAGCCCATTATGTGAGTAAGGGCAGAAATGGAAAGGAGAACAAGATTCTCCTTTATTTTTAACCAATACATAATGAATAGAGTTATCTATATTAATTATAAGATATTTAGCTGATTGTAACAAATTGCTAAGAAAATTACAAGGAGAAATTAGGAAGACAACTTTCAGGGGACAAATTCCTCTAATATTGGGTAAGTCTTACTGCCAAGTTACTCCTAACACCCCAAGTTACAGGGGAAACAGTCTGGAAATGCTTAAGTGAGTGTTAACTCCTACATTTATTCTAAACTTTAATTATTTCTGAGCAGATTCACTAGATTTTACCTGAAGGGGAAATTTATCAATTCACTTAAAATAACTTTCCTGGGTGCCTACTGTATAAAAACAATGTGTCACTTGCTCTGGGGAATTTAGTAAGAAACTTAAATACTGTAATGCATAATTGCATAAAATAAATGGTATGCAGTGTTTTAGCAGCTGTAGATGACAGAGATCCCTTCTAATTTGGAAGATATGGGAAAGGTTTAACATGGATAAAAAGGTAGACAATTTTAAGGCACATCTTATTTGAATTTGAGAAGAAAATGTTTCATAGAATATAAATAAAGAAATTTTGTTTTTGTCCACATGAAGGCAAAACAATGCTTTATTATAAATCTATAACTAGTTTCTATTCAGAGAGAAAGAACAATAAAACATATGTATTTACTTTCAGGTTAAAAATAATTACTAGTTTCCTTAGATCAGGGCTTTCTAGTATGGGTAAATTGCCTGATACCTGGTACCAGTTTATAGCTACCTTAAGCTATTAGATAAAAGTATGACAATTACAATGATTATAAAAAGAAAATTTATGATAAAAACAATAACAAATTGATAAGAACTTATAAAAGGATAACATTTAAAATAAAAACATGTTTGTTTCACTTCTGGTATTCATGGAAGAAGATTATTTGCCTCAAACTTTTCTCTGAGAAAATATGGAAGAATCTGCTTGAAGACCTTAAAATGTTACCAATGAAGAGAGGGCACAAGGATAGTATAGAAAAGCAAAACCTAGAACATCAGCCGAGAACCTGGGACTACATATATTTTCTCTGGAAGCTAATCTTGACAGCTGTGTCTGAGAGGCTTAGGAGCTGAGCAGAACTTTCAGGGGACTAATGGTATTGTGCCATAGATTTCAGGGATTGCCAAAAAGCATGCATTCTGTTATATATCCCAGGCTTTATTTGAGATTCCAAATGTTTATACCTTAAAATAAACCATAGTCTAGCCATCACAAATCTCAGGTTCATAACATCTCTGTCCCTGATTAGATTAAGGTGATCTTAGCTGGCTGGAGCCCCTAGTCTAGCCGCCCAACAGAAAGAAATGTAAACTCTTTCTGAAGAAGATGATAATATCATTGTATATTTTTCATTTAAAATGCTTGCCACTCAACCAAAAATAACTATACATACAAGATTTTTAATTTTGACAGAAAACAAAGAAAAGAAAAAAATGGTTAGAAAAGAAAGAGACTCATAGGAAATGCAAATAATGAAATTATTCATCATGGGCTTTAGTATAACTATAATTGATGCATTCAAGGAATTGAAAACAAGATGGAAAATGTTACATACCATAATTGAAAGTAAAAACTCAACAAATAGTTTTCATATTAGGCACAATTGAAAAGAGAATTTATAAATTCAAAAATAGTTTAGAAGAAAATACCCAGAATGAAGCATGGAGAAGCAAAAGATAGAAAATACAGGGGAAAAAGGCACATAGGATACTATGAAAAAGTGTTACATATGACTGGGTGGATTCTCAGAAAAAAAGGATAAAGAATAAAATAGTGGGGGCTGCCCGGTGGCGCAGCGGTTTAGTCCGCGCTTGGCAGCCCGGGGTTCGCGGGTTCGGATCCCGGGCGCCCGCCGACGCACTGCCTGTCAGCCACGCCGTGGCGGCGTCCCATATAAAGTAGAGGAAGATGGGCACGATGTTAGCCCAGGGCCAGTCTTCCTCAGCAAAAAGGGGAGGATTGGCAACAGATGTTAGCTCAGGGCTTGTCTTCCCCACAAAAAAAAAAAAAAAGAATAAAATAGTATTATTATCTGAACAGACAATGATATAGAGGTTTCTAAAATTACCCAAAGGACTTATAACTGATATTAAAAGTGATATACACCTCAAAAAATTAGTACAATAAAACAATACCTAGACACAACATAATAAAAATTCTGACAATTAAAAATTTTAAAAGGAATCAAAATGGAGAAAAAAAGACTATTTTCACAAGAGCAGCAAAAAGACTGACATTTAACTTCTCAATGGAAACCTAAAGCAATTGAATTATATCTTCAAATTGAAAATATAGCAATAGACAGCAAATGAAACTACCCTTCAAGTTTGAAGATGAAATAAACATATTTTCAGAATATGAATATTAAAATATTTCATAATGAGAAGACCTTCACTATCCATGTTAAATCTTTCCCATGTCTTCCAAATTAGGAGGGATCTCTGTCACCTACAACTGCTAAAACACTTCATACCATTTATTTTATGCAATTGTGCATTATAGTATTTAAGTCTCTTACTAAATTCCCCTTTTACAATCCCTAAAGGGATTTCTTGTGTGTGTGTGTGTGTGTGTGTGTGTGTGTGTGTGTGTGTGTGTGTGTGAGGAAGACTAGCCCTGAGCTAACATCCGTTGCCAATCCTCCTCTTCTTTGTTGAGGAAGACTGGCCCTGGGCTAACATCCATGCTCATCTTCCTCTACTTTATATGGGACACCGCCACAGCATGGTTTGACAAGCAGTGCATCTGTCTGCGCTCAGGATCTGACCCTGCAAACCTCCAGCCGCAGAAGCAGAGTACACAAACTTAACCTCTATGCCACTGGGTTGGCCCCCCAAAGGGATTTCTTCAGTAATGGAATATGATGTTAGATGGAAGCACAGACTTATAGGAAAAATTAAGAGCAATGGGAAGGATAAATATTTAGGAAAATCTAAATTAACTTAACAGTATAGAACAATAAAACCACAATATTTTGGTAATTATATTAAATGTAAACAAAAAATACACCAATTAAATGAAACAAACTGCCAAAATACATTAAAAAAAATGGTATGATACTTACAAAAGACACACATTTAATATGAAGACATAGAATGGAAATAAATAATAGGAAATATTGTTTATTATAAAATAAAAGGAAAGAAAAAATACTATTCAGAAACAGAAACCAAATTAAAGCTGGTGTAGCTATACTATTGAAAGGCAAAAGAATTTCAAAGTTAAGAATCATCATTAAATTAAAAATAAATATTCAATAACCATAAAATGTGAAATCCACCAAAATGACATAACAATTCTAAGTTTGAATGTGCCTGATAACACAATCACACAATATATTTAGTTAAAATCATCACAAGTAAATGAAGAAATGAATATATTCAAAACCTTGATAGAGAAGTTTTAACATAAGCAGAAATTAGTAATATATAGAATATATGAGCATCAGTATTATCAAACCTGACCTTATTGACATACAAAGTACACTGCACCCCAAAACCACAGCACACATTTTTTGAAGTTCTCATGTAATATTTTCCCAAAATGACTATATGCTGGCCCACAAAACAGTTTTCAATGAAGCTCGGAAGTGTTAAGCCCTATAGAGTATATTCTCTGACCACCATTGAATTAGTCTAGAAAACAACAACAAAATGATAACTAGAAATTTTTCAAATGTTTGGAAATTTAGCAATATGGTCCTAAATACAAAATGGGTAAAAGAAGATATCACAATGAAAATTAGGAAATAGTTTGTACTGAATGATAATGAAAATTCTCCCCCTTTCTCTCATGAGATTCAGAAAACACCATGCTTATTTACAGTTTTAAATATTTGTATTTTTAAGCAGATATAAAATAAAGACTAAAATCAATAATGTAAAAAAATATGAGATTGATTTAAAAACAAAAACTGAATTGATTTGCCACAGGTAGGGTGTGTTCAATAAAATTGGAGGGAAACAGTTCAAATTTTATTAAAATCCATTGTATTATTTATTAATTAATTTAACAAGTGCCATTGACATCTGTTCAGCAGGCACTTTTTTGACTTATGATGGGGACGGGGGGGGATATGGCAGTGAATATAAAGATAAATATCTCTTCCTTCATTAAGCTTACATTATATTTGTGAAGACACACACTCCACCAGATAAGTAAGTAAAATATGAAGCATAACATTTAGTGCTAAGGGCGGAGAGGAAAGTAAAACAGTGAAGGAGGATAATTAGTGCTGGGGTGTAATAATTATAGATAGGGTGGCCTCACTAACTAGGTTACATTTGTATTAAGACCTGGAGGAAGTGAGTGAATGTTTGACTAAGTCTATATCTTAGGGTCCGACATTCCAGGTAAATAGAGTAGCAAGTGAAAAGCATAAATATTAGAGGGGTCTATTCAAGGAATAATGAAGAGGCCAGTATGGCTGGAATAAAGTGAGAATGGTGACAGTAGAATATAGTGACTTCAGATGCTTTACAATTTTATAGACCGTTATATAAACTTTGGCTTTTAAAATGAATGAAATGGAAAATTATGTAAGATTTTGAGCAGGATGACAAGATCTGGCAAATTCTTTTAGGAATGCTTTGGCAGCTATTCTGAATTTAGATT
This sequence comes from Tapirus indicus, assembly GCA_031878705.1. Classification (NCBI taxonomy): domain Eukaryota; kingdom Metazoa; phylum Chordata; class Mammalia; order Perissodactyla; family Tapiridae; genus Tapirus; species Tapirus indicus. Next base: position 102,197,555 of record CM062919.1, on the reverse strand, counting down.
AAGAAGAACAAACCTAAGTGCAGGAAGGCTAGCTGGGAGGGCTATTACAAAAATCCATGTAAGAGATAACAATTATAGTGAGGGATAAGAGGTGATAGAATTTTCAGAGGGATTAGATGTGGCATGTGAGTGAAAGAGGAGAATCTAATTTTTATTTTTCCCTGAACGACTGAAAGCACTGAGTTGCCACTAACTGACATGGAAAATATCTAAACAGCAGTAGGTTTAGGGTTCTGTAAAGAGCTTAGTTTTAGATGTATTAAGTACAATTATAAAGAACTCTATGCTTGAGTATGATTGTTTCATTAGATAGATAAAGTTAACAAATGATAACTTTTCTACATGATTATGCCCACTACACCCATATAGGATTTCAGAAACAGGATGAAGTAAAATTTCTTATCCTGACTTCTCCCCAGAAAGTAAAACTTGACCCAAGGACTTGAGTACCAGTGGTCTGTCTTCCTATTTGAGGAATCGAAGAATTCAGAAGAGTGAAACAGGAAAAGATAAAAGCCAAAATGATGGTGGATCATTAAGGTCATCATCCCTGTGGGCAGTTGGGACTTGAGCAGGCAGGGACTCTCTGAGGGCCCATGTTGAATCAAGTTAGCATTATTAGCTCAAGGTACCAAAGAAGGGAACATATATTCACTGGTGACCATTGATCATTGGTCAAGGATTACCAAAAGAGTTATAAACTCCTTTGCACTTTTGGTTGTGCTGTGAGTGACAGGCCAGATGTTTGTGAAGCCAGTGTGATATATGGTACAACAAGAATGAAGTGAGGTCAGGGTATACCTGCATGAGACGGTTGCTGTAGTAACATCTGGAGCATGGGTAGGTGACAGGATAAGAAGTGGTGCAAAGGATGTTTAAAACACAGCATGCCAAAATTTGGATTTTTCTCAGGTGGCTAGGAGGAGAGTTCATGGAAATATTTTAGATTTAGAGAGCTGATTGTTCAGTTCACATCTTGCAATTAAAGAGCTCTGAAAAATTTGATTTCTCAGATCCTTGGTGACTCATACAATTTTACTCTATTATTATTTAACATTTTGAACATAAGACTGTAAGAGAGCAAGACTACTGACGATTTTTTTAAAGCAAGTACAAATGTTAAACTCAAATGGTGCAAGTGAATTGAGTGTATGGGACCTAAATATTATTCTAATTCTTTATTTCAGAAGTGGCTCAAGTTCAACAGAATCACAGAGTTGAAAAAAATTATAGCATTTTTTTGGTGGACATATTAGTATGGTTTTAGAACAATTCTATAGATTGTGAATGGTATGAGCCATTATTTAAGTTGTAAGTGTGATTTTTAATAGCAAATCTAATTTACTGTCTGAATCATAAATAATCATTTCTGCCACTGAGAATGAGTTTCAAAAGGAAATTGTTGAGCTTAAAGTAAACTATGATTATAAGAAAACACAATTTTCCTAGAATCATGGAAGCAAGCATATGACTCTCAAACCTACACTCAACTGTACTCCTCTGTGGCTAAACTCTGAAAGGGTTTGGATTATACTAGGCCTATTAGAATGTATTATTTTTGATAATTCTGGACTTAAAGCCATAATTAAGCCTCAGAATTAAATACGCTTCTCACTGAAATGGTTCCATGACTCTAAAAGAAAGTCCTGTTAGTCCAATACAGCATCCTCACTTACTTGCTCAAATTCAAGTAATGATATCACAGTATTCATAGGTGTACACACAAACTACATTACTAGGTAGAATACAAACTTTATAATACAAGCTAGATTAAAATACTTTACCTGGCTTGAATTACTTATTGCCTATAAGATAATCACTGCTATCTGTAAAAAAAACATCTTGTGTTTACCATGCCTACATTTTTGACAATGTATTCCATGGATTCTGTTATTCTAAATAAATGATGGCTGAATCAATCTACTTTTTGTTAAACATTTTAATTTAACAAGAAGGGACTAAATAGTGAAATAGCAAAGTTTAAAGCATCAATGTTTTTCCAGTTAGTGAAATGCCAAGCTGATAATGATAAACTACAGGTGAATCTTTTCATATTGACTGTGGTATGAAAAGTGGTAGATGAACTTCAATGTAGATAAGAAACTTTGAAAAATAAACTAAACTAAATTTACAAGAAAACAAGCCCTGAACTTTTAGTTGTAACTTGGAAAAAACAGATTTAGGAATCATTGCAGATTACTTTTGGAAGATATTAACCCAAATGATATAGAGAGATTAAGGTGATACTGCAGGTACATGAAATTTTTTGAAAGTAAATATTATTATTTTCTTATCCCTATACATGTAAGAAACCAAGATTTTTCATACATAAAATATTATGAGTTGTCATAGCCAATTCTCAAACTTGAAAAAAGCTGTTGAAGACCCAAAGAAAAAAAGTGAAGTGGATGAAAAATGCTCTATAGAGAAAATCTTGAATAGTGCAAACTGATTAGAATATTTGTTTAAAGGGATAAAATAAAGATTATAAAGTCTCAAATGACATGAAAAAAAGTGAACATGGCATTATTCTCTAGGTTTTGGATAGCTGGAGATAGAAAGTGCCAAACGAATGTGTTGAGAGTTGTTTCAGATGAACTATAAACTATATAAAATACTTCATAACACAGGTAGTAATTTAAGGTATTCTTAGTGCCAAGAAAGGCTAAAATTATACAAAGGTGTAGGATGATTTCTGATATATTTATAAGTAATGAATCAATTCACTCATTCAGAAAAAATTAGGTATTCAATTATAGGTCAAGCAATAGGACAATTAGCATACAGTTTATTAGTAGAAACAGGAAAATAAGTAGATCATACCAATCCAGGGTTATAGCTTTAATGGCAGATGTGCAGACTGGTGGCATTGTGCCTCTGCTTTTGTGTGTGTCTGTGCTTTTCTGTGTCTGTCTGTGAGTATGTATTTATGTGAGAAAGATGGTGTTTGTTAAAGCTACCAGGAGGTTATAGTAACTGAATTGAGACTCAAAAAATATTTAGGAGTAAAACAAAGAAGCAAGAAGGTCAAAGATGGGAAGGTGAGACAAATTATGGCATATAAGGGAATTGCAACTACATCAAAATAGCTGCAGCCCTAGGTCCCATGTATGGAGAGTCAGAGATGAGACATGAGTGATAATCAGGCACCTGTTTGCAATATTATGAATTTGAATTTTATCTTATGAGGAATGAAGAAGCTTTAAAGAACACTAAATGATTGGGTATGCAGTCAGAATATAGTTATCCTTGTCTACTATGTTTGTTATCCTTGCCCGAGTTAAAGCTAGTAGCAAAGATGGATTTATTCACTGAAATAAACAAAACAAATTGTGAGTAAGAAAAGTTCAGAAACATACAGATCAGATTCATATTACAAACTTTAAAAACTCTTTCTTAAAAATATTACCAAAAATAATTTTAAAATTAGGATTAAATAAAAAATAACATTGGAAGTTGATATGAAACTACCTTTCCAAGAAGTGTAGTAAATGATTTTAAATTATTAGTAAAGGACTTTATAGAAAACTCACCAACATCCCTAAGTCTGTGGGGTGGGACTGCAAAAAAGAGCAGACACTGGAATGGTATAGATGGTGCCAATTTGGTTCTCCATTTACCTGCCAAGTAGCAAAAATAGTGGCAGGATTCACAGACAAACATTGGCCTCGTGACCTGCCATGTTTATTTCTTGGACATAGTTTTTTAATAGTGGCATAATTTCATCCTGTCATGAAATAGAAGGAAACCATCTAAGGTCTAGAGGCTACAGTAAATGTCAAAATGATAGAGAATAATCTCTAAGGATCCATTTTTGTAAATTTGGACAAATGGCAGAAAATATGACCAGAAGAAGAAAAGATATGTTTGGCCTTTAAATAGAGCCACCCATATCTTAAATAGGGCCAAATGTATCTTAGGGGCTTATTTTTAATCTCTATATCTAAGGAAAGTTTGTGAAACATCTCAAAGTAGGATCACAAACTAAAACTAGAAAACTTCCATCTCCAACTTTAGTAGAAAATATGCCTTCAAGAGCAGGGCTTGGTCCTGATGCACAGTTTTTAATAAATATGGGTACAAAATATTGTGATATAAAATGTCCTTCCTAAATGGTTAATTTTCTATAATATCTGCTCCCCCAAACAACAATCTCATCCTAAGCTTTGCTAAGAAGCTGAAAGAATAAACATTCACCACCATACACTCACCTTCTCAATTCCAGCTTAAGTTCTATAGTGTAAGAATTTTAATGATGTTTAGAGACAGATGGAGAGAGGGACAGATGGGGAAAGAGGCAATTAAACAGGATCACATAGAAAATATCATCCAAAGGTACGTAAACAGAAAACAAAACAAAATACTCATCAGTTTTATGCAATCTTTCCTCAATGAGAAGAAGAAAATAAACAAAATAAAGAAATGACATAATTTTTAAAAGGATACCTCTAAGAAAAATTTTAGGAGAAAGTTTATAACTTCAAAATTTTTTTAATTTATTACAAAATGATGCAGTAAGATAAGAAAGCAATATAGAAGATTCAGATGTAATTGAAGGTGGCAGAGCTAAGGAAAGAATTAAAGGAGGCATATAATGTCCTTGTACATTATTAAAATGACAATTGAAAGAGCAAAGATCAGAATCAACTCTTTGAAATTCTGTATCTGTGATGTGGAAAGCAGGCTTGAGAAAAATTCCTTAAAGTGTGGTGAAGGGGGATGAAAAGAGAAAAGCAGTTATGAGGAAAACAGTAGGTATGGACTCACAAAACACTGTGAGTCAACATGAACATAATTGATCTTCCTAAATAAATTAAGGTAAAAAAAAATAAACAGAAAAAATGAGGCAGAGATTTTATTCAAAGTTATAATGGAAATTAAGGGTCTGAATTTGTGGAATGAAAAGGCTCACTGTATACAGGGAATTATAACTGAAAATTAACTAACATTGATAAATTGGTGAAGTTATTGAATCTCAAAGTTAATGAAAAAATTCTCCATATACTCAGATACCAGGTATAACTTACAAGGAAAAATATCAGTCTAGTTTCAGACTTTTTTTTTTTTTTTTTACCAATTTTAAACATGCCAGGAACTATGGGAGTAATATCTAGAGTTTTGATAGGAAAAGGATGAGATTAAAATTTTTATTCCTAGTCAAGTTGACGTTCACATGCTAAAGAGACAAGGTTTCATGTATAGATTCTGGAATTGCTGTACATGATGATGTGCTCCAACCGATGGAGAGTTGAGAAAAAGTAGGATAGAAATGGCCCCATCGATAAGATCTTGGTGATAATATGCAGATTTCTACTTTCAAAGTTCCCAATCTCACCCCTGGCTCAACTACTGATTTAACAATGAAGCTAACTGGGTTAAGAGTAAGGATTTTAAAGTGGAGGGATGTTAGTTTCATGGGGGCACTCAATGTTTATCTCTTTCACTTACTCCTAATTTTATTCAGAATGTTGAAATCAAGACACTCCATCCTGAAGGATCATCATATGGCTCAAATTTGAGCATGTTGATCATCTATGTTTACCAGGAACATCTCTTGATAAAATGTTCACATTACATATGAGAATACCCGTTTCTCTTTTACTCTCTTCTACACCAGCTAGAGTGGGAGAAATGCAAGGCTTGATCCTTTGGGGATCCCTCCTTTTTCTCTCTGTTGCAATTTTCATTTTGTCTATTTCCTTCTTTCTTTTAATGTTGTCTCTTCCCTTCCTCTTGCATCCATGAGGGCTTCTCATCATTGAAAGAAGTCTGTGTAAAGAGCTTTACATTAAGTGATGTTAGCATCATAGCAGAGTGAGTTCCCTTTGTCTCCCCCCTCTCAGTTACAACCAAATGGACATTACTAACCAACAGAGAATTCCCTACAGCATAACAGGACACCTAAGAGATTCATGCCTCTATACACCTGAAGATTAGTGGACTGGACCCGTGGGAGGCAGTGGAACTGGGGGAGAAGACCTTCCCCCTCCCCTGGCAGCAGCAATCTAGAGTGCAGATCCTCACCAGCAGCTCACACAACTGTGAATGGAGGTGCTGGGCACCCAGGCCCCACGTGACTGACAGCATAGTAGAGGCAGCAGTGGGTGCCCAGGGACTGCATGAATGCTGGCAGAGCAGATACAGTGGCAGGTTCCCCAGGCCCACATAAATGCAAGTGGATTCACTGAGAACAGAAAAAGCAGCCATTGCCCCCCATAGTTGTGGCAGATGGAACCTCCAACCAGAGGCATCAGGAACCACACCAGAATCAGTGACCCAGCCCCCAACAGTGGAACCCCTGACATCAGCTCCACCAGCAGCAGGGGATGCATACAAGTTCCTGGGTCCTTGGGCCCTTGGCAGTGACAGTGACACCCATGAACCCAGCACCCCTGGCAGTGGTGCAACCAGCACTGCTAGACAACCTGGGAGCAGCAGCAGAGGTGGTGTAGGGCAGCAGCATCCAAGCTCATGGAGAGCCAGTGGAGGAACACAAGACCCAGGTAGCCCCAGAAGCAGCAGAAGTACTCACAGCCTGGTGGCCCCCATGGCAACACCTGAGACTTTAGTGACATCATAAGCAGCAAGGCATCAGCAACCTCAGAGGCACAAGCAGCACAAGGAGGGCACTGACAACACCCCTGGCACAGTAGAGTGTGGAAAGTGCAGGCTTTCAAATACAATCAGAAGAAGCTCAGAACCAAAGTAACCAAAGCTGTACCCAGATAGGAAAGGTGGCTACTACCACAAATGCACTGGCAGAAGATCAGTCCATCAAGTACCCTGAAGAACCACAGTAACACTGAAGAACAAAAGAAGAATGATAACTCTCCAGAAACCAAACTTGAAGTCACAGAAGATTGCAATCTAACTGACAGAGAATTCAAAATAATTGTCATAAAGAAACTCAATGAGTTACAAGAAAACTCGGAGAGACAATTCAATGAGTTCAGGAATAAAATTAATGAACAGAAGGAGTACTTTACCAAAAAGATTGAAATTCTTAAAAAAACACCAAACAGAAAGTCTGGAGATGAAGAACACAATTAATGAGGTGACAGACAATGTAGAAAGCATTAAACATAGAGCAGAACATCTGGAGGAGAGAATTAGTGAGTTCAAAGACAGATATCTAGAAATGATACAGGTGGAGGAGGAGAGAGAAATAAGATTGAAAAAATGGAGAAATTCTTTGAGAAATGCCCAATTCAATTAGGAAAATTACCATAAGGATTATAGTTATTCCAGAAGGAGATAAGAGGGGAAAAGGAGCAGAGAATTTATTGAAAAAATAGCCAAGAACTTCTTAAACCTGGGATAGCAAATAGGTACGCAAGTACATAAAGCTAATAGAACTCCTAATTACATCAATGCAAAAAGATCTTCCCCAAGGCATATAATATTAAAACTGTCAAAAGTTAAGGACAAAGAAAAAATATTAAGAGCAACAAGACAGAAGAATATAACCTACAAAGGAACTCCTATTAGGCATTTAATGGATTTCTCAGCAGAAACCCTACAGGATAGATGACAGTGGAATGATATATTCAAAATACTGAAAGACAAAAACTATCAGCCAAGAATACTCTATCCAGCAAAATTATCTTTCAGATATGATGGAAAAATAAGTTTTCACAGACAAACAAAAGCTGAGGGAGTTCATTGCCACTAGGCCTGCCTTACAAGAAATGCTGAAAGGAGCCCTCCTACCTGAAAAAAAAGGCAAAGGCTTACCAAGCTTTGAGCAAGGAGATATATAGACAGACAGAATCAAAAAAATTGCAGCTCTATATCACAATAAGATAGTAAACAATTATAGCATAAAGGATAAAGGTAAAGAAAGCATTAAAAATAACTATAAAACTTCATTTTGTTCACAAACTCAAAACACAAAAAAGAATAATTTTTGACAACCAAAATGGAAGGGGAAGAGGAAAAGGGCAGAACCTTCATAGGCTAATAGAGGTAAGATGCTATCAGCAGAAAAAGGACTATCTCATACATGAGATCTTTTAAAAAACCTCACGGTAACCACACACACACGGAGAAAAAATCAGAGCAGAGTCACAAATCATAAATAAAGAGAAAACCATCACAAAAACCCACAAAACTGAAATGGCAGTCTGGCAGTCAGAAAAACAAGGGAAAAGGAGCAATGGAAATACAGAACAACTGGAAAACAAAAGGTAATATGGCAGTATTAAGCTTTCAAATATCAATAATCACTCTAAATGTAAATGGATTGAATTCATCAATCAAAAGACACAGAGTGGCTAGATGGATTAAAAAACAAGACCCAACAATATGCCACCTCCAGGAAACACATCTCAGCTCTAAAGGCAAACATAGGCTCAGCGTAAAGGGATGGAAGATGATACTCCAAGGAAATTGCAAGCAAAAGAAAGTGGGTGTAGCTGTACTTATATTAGACAAAGTTGACTTCAAGATAAAAAAGGTAAGGGACAAAGATGGGAATTATATAATGATAAAAGGGACATTCCACCAAGAAGACATAACACTTATTAATATAGATGCACCTAGCACAGGAGCACCAAAATGCTTTATAGCAACCATTAACAGACTTCAAGAGAGAAATTGACAGCAACACAATATAGTAGGAGACCTCAATACTCCACTTACACCAATGGATAGATCATCCAGACAGAAAGTCAACAAGGAAACAGTGGCCTTAAATGGAACACCAGACCAGATGGACTTAATAGATACATATAGAACGTTCCATCCAAAAACAACACAATACACATTCTTCTCAAGTACACATTGATTATTCTCAAAGATAGACCATATGTTGGGAAACAAAGCAAGCCTCAATAAATTTAAGAAGATTGAAATCATATCAAGCACCTTTTCCAACCACAACGGTATAAACTAGAAATCAACTATAAGAAAAAAGCTGGAAAAGTCACAATTATGTGGAGACTAAACAGCATGCTACTGGACAACATTTGGATCAAAGAAGAAATGATAAAATACCTGGAGACAAATGAAAATGAAAACACAACATACCAAAACTTATGGGATACAGCAAAGCAGTATTAAGAGGGAAGTTTGTAGCAATACAGGACTACCTCAAAAAAAGAAAAAATCTCAAATAACCAATCTTACACTATACCTAAAAGAACTAGCAAAAGATGAACATACAAAGCCCAAAGTCAGGTGAAGGAAGGAAATAATAAAAAGCAGTGCAGAATTAAATGCAATAGAGGCTAGGAAAATAATAGAAAATATCAATGAAATTAAGAGCTGGTTCTTTGAGAAGATAAACAAAATTGACAAATACTTAGCCAGACTCACTAAGAAAAAAAGAGCAAAGACTCAAGTAAATAAAATCAGAAATGGAAGAGTAGAAATTGGACACCACAGAAATACAAAGGATTATAAGAGAATACTATGAAAAGCTATACACCAACAAACTTGATAATCTAGAAGAAATGGATAAATTCTTAGAATCCTATGGCTATCCAAAACTAAATCAAGAAATAGAGATCTGAATAGACCAGTCACAACTAAAGAGATGGAAACAGTAACCAAATCCTCCAAGAAAAGCACAAGTCCAGGACCAGACAGGTTCTCTGGTAACTTCTACCAAATATTCATGGAAGATTTAATACCTATTTGTCTCAAACTCTTCCAAAAAATTGAAGAGAATGAGATGCTTCCTAACTCATTTTATGAGGCTAACGTTGCCCTGATACCAAAACCAGACAAGGACAACACCAAAAAGGAAAATTACAGGCCAATATCACTGATGAACACAGATGCAAAAATCCTCAACAAAATATTAGCAAATTGAATACAACAATACATTAAAAATCATATGCCATGATCAAGTAGGATTTATTCCAGAGATGCAGGGATGGTTCAACATCTGTAAAGCAATCAATATGATAGATTACATAAACAAGATGAAGAATAAAAATCACATGATCATCTCAAAAGATGCAGAGAAAGCATTTGACAAGATCCAACATCTCTTTATGATAAAAACACTCAATAAAATGGGTATAGAAGTAAAGTATCTCAATATAACAAAGGCTGTACAGTACAAATCCACAGCCAATATCATACTTAGTGGTGAAAAACTGAAAATTATTCCTCTGAGAACAGGAACAAGACAAGGATGCCCACCTTGCCACTCTTACTCAGCATAGGACTGGAAGGTTTAGGCAGAGCAATTAGGAAAGAAAAAGAAATAAAAGGCATCCAAACTGGAAAGGAAGAAGGAAAACTCTCACTGTTTGCAGATGACATGATTCTATATACAGAAAACCCTAATGCATCTACCAAAAAACTATCAGCATTAATCAATGAATATAGTAAAGTTGCAGGGTACAAAATCAACATACAAAAATCTGTTGCATTTCTATGCACTAATAATGAACTAGCAGAAAGAAAAGTCAAGACTATAATTCCATTTATAGTTGGAACAAAAAGAATAAAATACCTAGGAATAAATTTAGCCAAGGAGGTGAAAGACCTATACACTGAAAGCTATAAGACATTATTATTTTTGTGTGTGTGTGAGGAAGAATAGCCCTGAGCTAACATCCGTTGCCAATCTTCCTCTTTTTTGCTGAGGAAGATTGGCCCTGGGCTAACATCTGTGCCCACCATCCTCTAAATTATATAGGATGCCACCACAGCGTGGCTTGGCATGCTGTGCATCGGTCCACACCCAGGATCTGAACCTGCAAACCCCAGGCTGCCAAGGTGGAGTGTGCAAACTTAACCACTATCCCACCAGGCCAGCCCCTATAAGACATTATAGAAAGAAATCTAAGAAGATATGAAGAAATGGAAAGATTTCCATGCTCATGGATTGGAAGAATTAACATAGTTAAAATGTCCATATTACCTTAAGCAAACTACAGATTGAATGCAATCCCAGTCAGAATCACAATGACATTCTTCACAGAAATAGAACGAAGAACACCAAAATTTATTTGGAACAATGAAAGACCCTGATTAGCCAAAGTAATGTTGAAAAAAAAAAAAAAAAGCTGGAGCTATCACACTCCCTGAATTCAAAATATACTACAAAGCTATCTTAATCAAAACAGCATGGTATGGACAGAAAAACAGACATAGAACAGAACTGAGAGCCCAGAAATAAAATCACTCATCTATGGACAGCTAACCTTTGACAAAGGAGCCAAGAACATACAATGGACAAAGGAAAGTCTCTTCAACAAATGGTGTTGGGAAAATGAGACAGCCACATGCACAAGAATGAAAGTAGACCGTTATCTTACACCATTCACAAAAATTAACTCAAAATGGATTAAAGACTTTAATATAAATCCTGAAACCATAACACTTAGAAGAAAATATAGGCAGTATACTCTTTGACATCAGTCTTAGCAGTATCTTTTTGAATACCATGTGTACTCAGGCAAGGGAAACAAAATAAATAAATGGGACTACATTAGACTGAAAAGCTTCTGCACAGCAAAGGAAACCATCAACGAAATGAAAAGACAACCTACCAACTGGGGGAAGATATTTGCAAATCATATATCTGACAAGGGGTTAATTTCCAAAATATATAAAGAATTCAGACAGCTCAACACCAAAATAATGAACCCGATCAAAAAATGGGCAGAGGACGTGAAGAGACATTTTTCTAAAGAAGATATACAGATGGCAAACAGACACACAAAAAGATGTTCAACATTACCAATGATTAGGGAAATGCAAATCAAAACTACAATGAGACATCAGTCACATCCGTCTGAATGGCTGTAATTAACTAGGCAAGAAATAGCAAGTGTTGGAGAGGATGTGAGAAAAGGGAACCCTCATACACTGCTGGTGGGAATGCAAACTGGTGCAGTCACTAAGGAAAACAGTATGGAGATTTCTCAAAAAATTAAAAATAGAAATACCATATGATCCCGCTATTCCATTTTTGGGTATTTATCCAAAGAACATGGAATCAATAATTCAAAAAGATTTATGCACCCTTATGTTCATTGCAGCATTATTGGTGATAATGAATAAGCAAGACGTGAAAGCAACCCAAATGCTCATCAACAGATGAATGGAGATATACATATATATACAGACACATACACATACACACACACACACAATGGAATAATACTCAGCCATAAAAAAGACAAAATCATACCATTTGTGACAACATGGATGGACCTTGATGTTATTATGCTAAGTGAAATGAGTTAGACAGAGAAAGACAACCCATCAACTATATGATTTCACCCATGTGGAAGTTAAACAAACAAACACACAGATAAGGAGAATAAATTAGTGGTTACCAGAGGAGAAAGGGCTGGGGAGAGGGGGAGAGGAGTAAAGGTGTATAAACGTACGGTGATGGATAAAAATTACACTATAGGTGGTGAACACAATTCAGTTTATACAGAAACTGAAATATAATAATGTATACCTGAAATTTCACAATGTTATAAGCCAATATGACCTCAATTTAAAAAGCTTTACATTAATAAATATAATGTAAAATAACTGACTTTCTTGTGTGGCTTTCAAAATCAGTGTTTTTTTAAAAATTTAGAATCAACCTATTGTACCTTAATATTAAAAAAAAAGATTCAAATTTGTAGAAGCAGGGTGATTATATCTGAATAAAAATGTTTAGGCACCAAATATTATTGAAAGTAATATTATTAAAAAATAATATTAAACAAAATTTAATAGTAATTTTTCTAGGTAGGAGAATAACAAATGAGCTTTTAATACCAGCAGTCCGTACTCTGCATAATTCCAATACACATAAATTTCAGTTACCATGGTTTAATTAAATAGCATGAATCTCCCAACAATATGTGTCAAATTTCAGTTACCACAGCATATTAGCTATAAGTGTATAAAGTACAAACTTCACTGCTGTTCTTCAATCTATAAATTACTATGTAAATAATAGATATACATCCTGATCAGTGATCAATTACATCATTTCTTTCAAAGTGTGTTGGTTATTGGTTACTGTGCCTCTGGTACTCAGTTCATGCCCAGACAGCAAAGCATATAGTCGTCCACCTTCTTTGTCTCCCTGAATAAACCCATGTGACAGTTTTCAAAAATGGATCATTGAAAGAGGGAACTGGGCAACCCAGATAAAATTGCAGCAAAACCTCCAAAACATAATGTTAATGCAATTATAATGTTAATATATAATGATAATGTCAAGTGAAATTTACATTCAAAATAAATGGAGTCACAGAAGAAAGAGCTGACTGTGGGGACGTTAATACTGCTGCCATTTGAGACACTCTAGATATGCAGCCAGAGGAATTATAATTTACCAAGGCATAGAAAAGATGATTGTTCCATATCATATGTTATAGGAACAGAAGGGAATAATGTTCAAGCGACACTTGATACATTTTTTTTTTACAAAGAAATAAAACACTTTAATTGTCAATGTTTCTTATGTTTTAATTTATAGTGTACTAAATAAATATAAGACTTGCTATTTCTGTTTCTTTCCTTATACATTTACAACTGGTAGTAAGAAAAATTTTAATGGTTAGTCATAGAACAATCACATTTTTTTCTATTAATTATTAAGATTACTTTGCACAGCTTCAGCTTGCATGGTGATTTTTATAGTTCCTTGCCACTGTCCAAAGTGAGCACTGCCTGTCCTTATTTTCCAAAATTTCTTTATATATATACATATTATATGTAATATTGTTAGTATTAATAAATATATTAATGATATAGTTTATTATTTCACAATGAGATTATAATTTAAGGGAAACACAAGGTGACTTCAAAATTTTACAAGCTTCAAGTCAAATTTGGGGATTCAAGTAAACATCATTTTGGTGTTGGTGGGTGGGTGGTGGAAATATTTCACAAAGTACATTTTATCTTCAGCATATTATGCCTTTTAGAAAATTACATTGTATAATTCTGGGGTTTAAAATAGTCCCCAAATATCTAGATAATTAAATAGAATATTTAGTGTGCTGTAAACATTACTAAATTCCATAATTATCAAAAGAAAATTTTTTTACAAAATACTGCATCCTCAGTACTACACTGCTAAGGAACAGTGTCAGTTGAAACCCCAAGACCCAACAAAATGCAAAATAATGTTTAAATACAAGTAATTTACTCAATGACTCTAGTTTTTTCCTTTCATTTAGAAGAATGAGGACAAAAAACGTTTTTAAGTTGTAGAAGTAGAAGAAATGACTCTTTTTGTCATCTTGGATTTCTCTATTGAATGAAAGCAAATATAATTTTTAGTAAAGAAAATTTATTGAGCAGATCCTACTGAAAACCTCTATGTTTCAATCGTTTAGCTGAAGTGCTGAGATGTGGGTGGAGATGGGTCACAAATGCAGAGAAGATGCAAGCTCTACACTCAGGAGCTCACCATCTAAGTTTGGTATTTCCTGCCCCTTTCCCGTTCCTCTCAGATGGATTCTCTGCATTTCCTTATCCTGATCCACGCCCAGGAATGCTCACTGAACTGACCTCACCAACCTCCTTGCAAACAGTGGTTTGCAGTTACATTTGTCGCATTTGTCCCACGGGATGCAGCGCCAAGAAGATAGAGGGGGAACATGCTTGTCCTCTGCCCTCAACTCTCCAATTTAGCTGTTTCCAGTACTGATCGCTTCTTCCTACAATTAAAGATTCTTTTAGACGGTCCTTAATCCAAGTTCCAACATCCATTAGGTTCTACTAATGCATTTTTCCTTGTCATTCAGGCCTGGGGTAGCAAAGGCTTCCTGCCATTATTCCCTGGGGGCCTCAATATTCCTTTATAGTTCCAGTAACTCCATTCATACCTCTGTAAATTGTCCCTTTATTAAATTACCATAAAAATCCCTCGTTTCCTGCAAAACTTTTCAATAAAAGGAAGAATGAGTATTATGAGAATTTAAATAAGGAGGCTATTAATCTGTTTTGGATTGATTCATAAGCCTCTAAACAAGATCTTTCAGGAGTCAAAACCTGGCAGCTTACAAGATGAATTCTGTCTGTGCACAGCTCCTGTAAACATTTGCTTTTTTGATTCCTTGTCTACTGCTTGAAGACTGTAGATCCCTTTGACAAAAGTAGTGGGCACTTTAAATCAGGAAAGTCCCTGGCCAAAGAGTGTTGCATGCCCAAGCCTTTATAATACTGTGTTCTTTCCTTCTCTTCTGGTTCTCACAGCAGACCTCTCAGAGATGCCCCAAACACTCCCTGGAGAAAGCTGGACTGCTTCTCTACCTCAGGCCAGGTGAGAAGAATGGTTTGTCAAGGCAAGAGTTATGCAGACCCAAATTTCCTGCTGTGCTACAGGTTCCCCAAACAATTTACTGCCACTAGTAGAAACAATTCTTCATGCTCATAGTAAAGGTTTGTCAACCACCCAAGAGGAAAATCAATTACTAAATAATCTTTGCCATGAAGGAGAAAAATGCAGTGTCTAAATGCAAGTGCCTTATGAACAAGTCACATCTAAAAGGGACAAAGATCAGCTCTACACTGGGAACACAAACAAGGAAATTGTCT
Source organism: Tapirus indicus (assembly GCA_031878705.1). Lineage (NCBI taxonomy): Eukaryota > Metazoa > Chordata > Mammalia > Perissodactyla > Tapiridae > Tapirus > Tapirus indicus. The sequence goes on along the minus strand of CM062919.1, from coordinate 102,182,036 downwards.
GCCTTCTGTAAAACCAGCAGAGACTTAAGTTTACAGGGAATTTCCCAAATGGTCACAGTCAATGGATCTTACTTGACTTTGGGGTAATGTTCCTATACAAAATTAATGGTGAAAAATTTTGTTACAGAAATTCCCCTGTAGCCTAACATTAATCAAATCCCCTTTCTCCATATCTAAGCATGAGTAGGATTTCTAAACAGGGGAAGAAGTATAATTGGATTCTATTTCCAATTATTTCATTTTCTAGGACTAGAGCCCTACAACAGAATGGTTACACAAAGCAATATTCCACCAACTAAAAAAAATCATATTAATGACTTTTTTTTTCCTAGGGGTTTCAGGTCATCTATCTAGTAAGCATTACAGAGCCTTAGAATCAAAAGAAAAACAACAAAAAAATTGGCCCTAAAGTTCCTCCAGTCCTTAATAATACAGGATATCATTGCTAAAATCATTTTTATATTTTAAAATACCATTTAAATGCATATAATTATCCTGTTGGATAATAACAAGGCATACTAAAAGAATAAAAAAAAAACCTATTTCTAAAGATAATAGTAACTTTTGGAGTGACATCAGCATCATGGTGGCATAAGATGTCCCTCTTTTCTGTCCTCCCTTTTAACAACTAAAATTCAGCATTCATCCATGAACAAAAGTGCCTCTGTGGAAGTTGTGGGATCTAGCAGCATAAGTCAAGGGATGCAAGAAGAGAACTGCATCCAGTAATAAGTGAGTAGACCTCAGCGTGGCTGTGGAACCAGCAGGAGCCAGTGAACCAGCCCTAGCCCTTGTTGGCCAGGGTTGGGAAAACCTGGAGAGTGCTGACTTAGGCAGACATCCACAGATACAAGGGCCTTTGTAGAAGTCCAGGCTTCCTGAGGAGGGATTCCAGCACTCTGCTGAAGCAAAAATAAATATCAGTTTGCATGCATTGAGAGGGTAACAGGAACTTTGCCAGAGTCACCCCACCTCCCAAGCTGGTGACCTAGCCAGCAGCAATCACTCCCACATGGGAAACGGAGAGTGGTGAGCGAGTGCCTGGCTTCCCCAGCTGTGTAGGACACTGCTGGAGAAACCCATTTCTCTCCTGCAACACCTAGAGTATTGAGGTAGGACCTCCATGACTGAGGGGAGAAAGGAGATTGGGAAAGGTGCAGATGAAAATATCAAAGGGCATTAAAGACCCCACATTCTTGCTGAATGCATTCAGAACTCCAGGAGGAAGCCTACATATGAGCCACTGGGAAAACCTCACCCAAGGATCTCCCCGACCTGGCCCATGAGCACCCCCAATGCCTTGAGTGTTAAAACTACACCTCCCCCTGCTATCTGGCTGGCATTTTGTGTATGCTCCTGAGTGCAGCAGCAAGAGTAAGCCATGGAAGACAGGGAATTCATTCAGACAACAGGCCAGGGTTTGTGGGCAAAGGAGAAACCACAAACTTGAGCTATAGTGCCACCTTCTGGAAAACAAAAGAGAGGTTTCCAGCAGACAGCCTGGAGAATTGTAAGATCTAGAGAAGACATACAAACCAAAGAATTCTGCCATAAGAGGGAGCAAGAGGTGTGGAGCAAATGTATCCATACACCATCAGAGAAATCCCCAGATAGAAACAGGACCAACTAAAAATATCTCCCCCTGAAAGTAACTAGTAAAGATTGGAGGAGGTGACTGCTACTTCAAATTGTGGAAACAGCAACACAAAACACCAAGGAAAATGAATAATCAAGGACATGGCATAACCAAAAAAATTCTCAGTAGTACTCCAGTAACCAAACTCAAAGACACAGAATTCTGTGATTTATCCAATAAAGAATTCAAAATAGCTGTTTGGAGGAAACTTAATGAGCTACAAGAAAACACAGAAAGATAATTTGTGAAGTCAGGAAAATAAAACATGAACAAAATGAGAAATTTAACAAAGAGATAGCAATCATAAAAGAACTAAACAGAAATTCTGGAGCTGAAGAATTCAATAATGAAATTTAAAAATGCAATAGAGAGCTTTAATAACAGAATAGAACAGATAGAAGTAGAATGAGTGAGCTAGAGGAGAGAACTTTGAAATAACCCAGTGAGCAGAGAAAAAAGAATAAAAGAGTGAAGAAAGCCTATGTGATCTATGGTACAGAGTCAAGTGATCAAATATCAGAATCACTGGAGTTCCAGAAGGAGAAGAGGGGGAGGAAAAGGCAGAAAGTTTATTTAACAAAATAACTGCTGAGAACTTCCCAAACCTGGGGAGATACTTGGACATCCAAGTTCACAAAGCTAATAGATCACCCCATTATCTCAATTCAGAACAACCTTGTCCAAGACACATTATAATGAAACTGTCAAAAGCTCAAAGAAATAATACTAAAAGCAGCAAGAGAAAAAAACTGTAACCTACAAAGGAGACCCCATTAGGCTAACAGTTTCTCAACATAAACCCTACAGGCCAGAAGAGAAAGCATGATATATTCAAAGTGTTGAAAGAGAAAAAATTGCTGGCTCAGAATACTCTATCCAGCAAACTTATTCTTCAGAAATTAAGGAGAAATAAATATTTTCCCAGTAAACAAAAGTGGGGAGTTCATTACTACTAGACCTGCCTCACAGGAGAGGCTGAAAGGTGTTCTTCAAGCTGAAATTAAAAGACACTAATTAGTAAGATGAAAATATACAATACATCTGTAAAAATAAATATACAGTCAGATTTAGAAAACTCTAATTCTGTAATATGATGGTGTGTTAACCATTTAACTATAGTATAAAGGTTACAGGAAAAGAGTATTAAAAATGTAAAAGAGTATAAAAAAGAGTATTAAAAAACTATGGCCACTACAATTGTTAACAAAAATACAATATAGAAAGAGGTAAATTGTGACATCAAAAACAAAATAGGGGAGGTAAATGGGTAGACCTTTTGCATGCAATTGAAGTTATGTTGCTGTCAACTTAAAATGGACTATTTTATCTGTAAGATGTTTTATGCAAGCTTCATGGTAACCACAAAGCAAAAACCTATAGTAGATACACAAAAGATAAAGAGAAAGGAATCAAAGCACACCACCACAAAAAATCAGAATTCACAAAGGTAGGCAGAAAGAGAGGATAAAAGGAACAATGGACTACAAAACAGAAAGAAATTAATGAGATGGCTTTATTAAGTTCTCATATATACAATTATTACTCTAAATGCAAATGAATTGAACTCACCAATCAAAAGGCACAGAGTGGCTGGATGGATATAAAAGGAAGACCCAATTGTATGCTGCCTACAAGAGACTCACTTCCACTTTAAGGACACACACAAGCTCAAAGTGAAGGAATAGAAAAAGATATTCCATGCAAGTAAAAATGAAAAGTGCAGTATCTACACTTATATCAGACAAAATAAACTTTAGGCCAAAAATGATAACAAGAGAAAAAGAAGGCAATTATATAATGATAAAGAGGTCAATTCATCAAGAAGATATAACAATCTTGAATATATATGTACCCAACATCGGAGCACCTAAATTAATTTTAAGCAAATATGAATAGATCTAAATGGAGAAGTAGATAATAATACAGTGGGCTTCAATACCCCACTGTCAGCAATGGATATATTATGCAGACAGAAAATCAACAAGAAAACTTCGGACTTGAACCATATTCTAGACTAAATGCACTTAACAGATATAGATAGAATATTCCATCCAGTAGCAGCAGAATGTACATTCTTCTCAAGTAAACACAGAACATTCTTCAGGATGGATCATATGGCAGGCCACAAAACAAGTCTTAGAAAATTGAAGAAGACTGAAATCATTCCAAGTATCTTTTCAGACCACAATGGTATAAAACTAGAAATTGACAAGAGGAAAGCTGAAAAATTTAAAAACATGTAAAAACTAATCAACACACTACTGAACAACCAATAGGTCAAAGAAGAAATTAAAAATATCTTAAAACAAAAGAAAATGGAAACAGCTCACCAAAACTCATGGGATGCTGCAAAAGCTTATCTTACACCACTCACAAAAAATTTAAATGAATTAAAGACTTAAAAATAGCACTTGATACCTTAAAACTCCAGAAGAAAATATAGGAAAAACTCCTTGACATTGATCTTGTCAATGATTTCAATGACATGACACCAAAAACATAAGCAAAAAAGCAAAAATCAACAAATAGGCCTACATCACTCTTAAAAGCTTCTGTACAGCAAAAGAAACAATCTACAAAAAGTAAAAGCAACCTACAGAATGAGAGAAAATATTTGCAAGCCATATATCTGATAAAGGGTTAATCCATAATATATAAAGAACTCAAAAAAAAAAAAAAAACCAATAAGAATATCAAGCAACCCTATTAAAAAATGGGTGGAGGAGTGAATAGACATTTTTCCAAAGAAATACAAATGGCCAACAGGTACATGGAAAGGTGCTTGACATTACTAATCATCAGGGAAATGCAAGTCAAAACCACAACAAGTTACCACCTGAAATCTGAATGGCTATTATCAAAAAACAGAAGATAAGTGTTGGCATAGCTGTAGATTAAAGGGAACCCTAGTACACTGTGATGGAAATGTAAATTGGTACAACTACTATGAAAAACAGTATGGAGTTTCCTCAAAAAACTAAAAACAGAACCACCATGTGATCCAGTAATTCCACTTCTGGGTATATATCCAAAAGAATTGAAAAGATCTCAAAGATATGTCTGCACTTCCATGATCATGGCAGCATTATTCGCAATAGCTAAGATACAAAAACAACCTAAGTATCTGTCAACACAGAAGTGGATAAAGAATATGTATCATATCTATCTATGATATACATATATGTGATATACATGTATATTCATATATATGTGCATATTATTCAGCCATGAAAAAGAAGGAAATCTTGCCATTTGTAACAACATGGATGGAACTTGAGGGCATTATGCTAAGTGAGAAAGAGAAAGAAAAATACTGTATAATATCACTTACATCTGGAATCTAAAAAAGCTGAAATTATAGAAACAGAGTAGACTGGTGGTTACCAGGGGCTGGGAGGTAGGGCAGTTGGGGAGATGTTGGTCAAGGGTACAAACTTGCAAGTGGAAGATTAATAAGTTCTGGAGATCTAATGCAGAGCATAGTGATATATATAGTGCAATATATACTTCAAAGTTGCTAAGAGACTAGATCTTAAATGTTCTCACCACAAATAGAAAATGACAATACATGAAGTGTTAACTAATGCTACGGGGTAATCATACTGCAATAGATAAATGTACAAGTCAACAAGTTTTATACATTAAACTTACACAATGTTATGTGTCAATTATATCTCAATTTAAAAAAGGATAGTAATAATCTTGATAGAAAAATGGGATAAATGAATCAACAAACTTTTGTAGTGAATTAAAATTGTAACTATTATGAAATGTAAATCTTCCAAAATTTCTGCCATTGGAGGAGAAAACAATGAATTCACTAGGGTCTGAAAAATTAGTATCTTCATAAAACCATTATGCATAAATTTTCCAAATGAATTTAAATCCAGAACTATAATTAAAGTTTGTGATTAAGAAGAAAGAGACTGTGGCAATCATTTCCATTGGCAATTTTAAGGATATTTGGAGTTGCATTTACACAAAAATTATTTTAAACTTCTCAGGCTTGTGTATAAAATAGTCAAGCATACATGACAAATTAAAATATGAACTGTGAAAGACATTTGAATTTTCTGCTTTATTTCAATGGTGAAGTAGGAAGGTAAATATCTTCTTTATGTTCCAGAAGAAAATAACTTTAAACACAGATCAAGATTTATTTGTTTTATCATATGATTAGACAAGAAAATAAATTAAGCTATTATCAAATTTATTCTGTATTCACAAAGGTTTATTGATGGTAATAAATCCATAATACATTTAAATTCACTTGTTGGTTTGCTTTAATAGTCATTTGTTGTCACTGTGAATTAATACTACCACTACAAATATTAATAATAGTAATAGTATTGTATGTAAAGTTAGTATTGGATATAAAGAGTTTTCTTCCAGTTTTACTGTGATATAATAGACATATAGCACTGTATAAGTTTAAGGTATATAGCATAATGAATTGACTTACATGTATTGTGAAATGATTACCACAATAAATTCAGTTAACATCCATCATCTCATAAAAAAATGTTTTTTTCCATGTGATGAGAAATCTTGGGATCTACTCTCTTAACTTTCAAATATACCATATAGTAGTGTTAACTGTTTGATATGAAGTTTTTAACTGCAGTAAATGTTATATATATAAGGTGTCCTTTCTACCACCCTGGTGAGAAAGCATTATCCCCATTTTTGTACAGTGGACTCAAGAGGATCAGAGGGGTTAAATATAGTGCCCACATTCCTTCCTCTGGAAAAACATTGTTCTTTATCTGATGCCACAGCCCACATGCAGTCTTGTTCACTGATCCAGCCTAAAATGAGCTGGCTTCATACAATTGGGTCGGGAAGAACTTTCTGTGAAGTCATTTCACTCCTAGAATAATCCATATTTATTGCAATAGCTAGAGAGATTACATAAAGTAAAAAGTCTATTCAAACATTTTATGAAACCATTGGTTCTGATAAAAGAAAAAAACATTCTACAGCTTCTAAAGTATTATTTCACTACTGAAACAAAAACCAGAGAAATTAGACTTAAATGTGTATAAAGCCATTAGGGAGACCAATGCTTCTCTGATTTCAGAATCTGTTTAAACCAACAGTACTTATGTCTAGTTCTCCTTACAAAATACCCCAGCGGGACTTTCACAGGTGTGGCTCCTGGAAGCCCAAAGGGATGTAGTAGATAAGAAACAATGTGAATAAACTGCCCAGAGAAGAAGTGATTTAAAATAATATTCAATATATAATGTACAGTGAGGCAGTTAAGAAGAATTAAAACATCTTATTTTTAATATTTCAGATTCTTTATACAATTTAACCATTGAGTCCCAGTTTGCTCAGCTAATAAATGTTCTCTATCCCCGGTTTGGAAAGCATATAAAGCCCTCTACCATCTCTCATTAAAATATCTATGAAACATACTGTAGGTGCCCCTGAAGTGGGGCTCATTTAACTGACCCCTTTATGAGATTTACGGCATCAGAGTCACATCCAATTCCAGCTGATTAAGGAAGTTTCATAGAAGCAGAACTAGAAGAAAATGGAACTATCTCAGCTGTGTCTATAAATATGGCGTGCAGCGACAAGCCTTTCAGAAGTGTTTATTAAATGAAAAATGGTTTTTTCACTCTGACTGCTGTATTTCATCAGAGGTCCCCGAGCTCTCTGTCAGTACCCTTTCACACATATAATTGTCACAGGGTAGGCACTCACGCCAGCAAAGGTACCTTTGCCTCAATTACTCTTCATCGTTAAAACTTGGTGGAAAACTATGAATCAATAATATATTTGTAGTAGGACAGTGGGTTTCACTAGTGATAATCACCTTGATATTTAACTGCTTAAAGTAGAAAAGAGAAAGAAAAAAGGTTTACAAAGTCCCTGACCCTTTCAAGAGTGAGCCCAACATGGATGGATGATTATTTCTTCTCCTCTAAAGGCAGTTACAATAAAGAGCACTTATTCTAAAACTACTCTCCGTTTGTGGTGTTCTTTGGTCTTCATTTCAGAGGTAGCTAAAGAGAAGTACAGTGTGTTTTATACTGTGGAAATTCTGAGTTTTAAGATTTTCACTAATAAAAAATTTTGACATAATTCAAACCCTTTAAAGATCTAAGAGAGCTGTATTAAATGTAGATTGGCTTTTTAGAGTTTCTTAACACTTTCTGCAATACTTATGATGCACCTTTGTATATTGCAGGATTTATGACTTTAATAATTTTATGATACATTTTAAATTTCCTACAAATATTTGCAGTTAGAAGTGAAATACCATTTAAAAGTCAGAATTAGTATGATAAAGAATACAATTGATTTTTCATTCACATTTTCATGTCCAAGTCAAAACTGATATTTGATGCTTGAATTTTTGCTCCCTTGTTCTTTTTATTTTCTGAGTATCATGCAACTGTTTATATGCATACTTTTCTCAAAATAAAGCCATGAGTTACAAGACTGTTTTGTCGATATATAATAGTGCTATTGTAATGTAAATGAAAGCTGTTCTAACTTGATCAAGAAAATAGAGTGGACCAATGTTGCACTTGCATAGCTCTGTGATATAACACATAATAGCAGTAAGTCAGCATTTTTAAAGAATCATTGGATATTCTAAATAATCATAGGATATTTGAGCTGGAAATTCTTCACATTTGTTTCCTAGGGATGCTGTAACAAAGTACCACAACCTGGGTGGCTTAAAAATCAACAGAAATGTGTTGTTTCACAGTTGTGGAGGCTAGAAATTGAAAATCAAGGTGTGAGCAAGGCCATGCTCCTTCTGAAACTTGTAAAGGACAATCCTTCTACACCTCTTCCTAGCTTCTGAGGGTTATGTGTAATTTCTTGCTTGACATTCCTTGGCTTGCAGCTGCAACTCTTCAACCTCTGCCTCAGTTGTCACCTGGCCTTCTCCTTCATGTGTTTGTGTCTCTGTGTCTCTTCTCCTCTTCCTATAAGGACACCAGCCACAATAGATTAAGGGCCTCCCTATTCCAGTGTGACCTCATCTTAGCTAATTATTTCTACAATGACCCTATTTCCAAATAAGGTTACATTCTGAAGTTTACATTCAATGCCTTGCTACATAATTCTGAGAGTTAGGATTTCAACATTTTGGGGGGACACAATTTAACCCTTAAGAGGAATCATCTATCAAATCACTTTCTTCAAGGACAAGAAATTAATTCATGTTGGAAAAACGGTTTTATAAATTAAGAATTTGTGTATATTATTTTATGTGTCCCCACTAAGGCAACATTTGAGCTAAGTAGACACAGGGAGCATATATATTTATTAATCACTAGATTTTAAAAAAAATGTTATTGTTATTAATATGGCAGAATCATTCAACAAGCTTCTGAGAGTTCTTTTTGTTTTCAACAGATAGAACTGCGTAGAAATGCTTCTCTTTAAGTCTTAGTTCCCTCAGTAATAAATTAGGCATTTGAGGAGCTGTACATTATCTATTTCAGGCCACCGGAAAACTCTTTAATTGCAAAGGGGAATTTTCAAGTGTCTGTCCTCTTGTATGCTCAAAGCTTGTAGAAACAGATGTATTATTACTTCAAACTGCTGAAGTAGTGTTCAAATCCTAGCTCAAGCTTGCAAAGCAAATCAGGAAACAGTCTATTCTTGAGGAGTATTACTGAAGAAATCATGGTACCATCAGTTCTGGCCTAAAGATTTTAGATTAAAATTTTGATGCCTGAAAAGAAATGAAGCAAGCTGTCGCACTTTATTTTAATGTCTTACTCCAATAGGTAGAAGATAAGGAGGATATACAGGTAGAAGACAATTTCCTCCAAAGTGGCCTTGTTAACCAAACCTGGCATTGATCTTCTCATGTCACACTTGCTGATTATCTGCAGTGGATGAAATTGGTGTCTGAAATTAAATACCTTGAAGTTTCAATGGGATTTTGAAATAATTATTTAATTCCTGAAATTAGTGTCTACAATTTGGGAGGTCATGGGTTCCTGGAGGAATCTGATAAAAACCACAGACTTTTTTTGTTGAAAATTGTGCATATCACAATCATATAAAAGTTTGCAGAAAATGTCAGGGAGTTAATGGGCTGCCTGTTGTGTACCCATTCTTCTAGAGGGTGTTCCTAGAAGGACCATTATTGAATGCATATTACAAAACAAAATATAAATCTTCAGTGGTAGGTCATTGCACATCAAACATAACTGCTTTTACTGGAAACCATGTTGAGTGATTGAGCTCCTTTCAAAATTAAATTCTTCCATGACAATCCTGTTATGCTTTTGGAAATTATCTTAGGAACTTATACTTAGGAACTTAGTGACTTAGAATGCATACCTTGTTTATGCAAGCCTTTGAGATCAAGTGTTGGGTGGAATAACTTTGATTTTTTTTTCCTAGCCTCAAATTATCTTATCTGCAAAAAGAAATAAAGTTAATATGGTAAATAATTATTTTAATACATATATTTGTCCCACATTTCTATATTTTTCAGTTGTTTACTATATAAGCATAAAGGCAGAGGTTCAAAAGAAAAATATAAAGAAGCAAGGTTATTGGTTGGATGTAAAAAAACCTCAGTTAGTATAACAGCACTGAGTCACTCATATTGCATCACACATTTAGAAATGAACCATCAGAAAATTTTCTAGGTCATTTGACGCTGATTTTGAACTGTGGTCTCTATAGAACTAGGCTGGATAGTTCTAATGCCTTTGGGAGCCTTGATAACACAATCTAATTGGGTTCTTTACTACTTACCTCTCCAACTCAGACATGGATTATCACATTAGCTGTTTGTCTTGCTACATTGTGCTCACTTTATGCCTTTTTTGCCACATTCTTTAGAGAAAGATTAGATGATTTGGTATATATAGGACAGGATTCAAGGTGAGAAATATGTATTTTCATTTAAATTTAAAAATATGTGTATAAAAAAATAGGTCACACAAACAATGTAGCACTTTAGTAGACCTTCATTGCTTGAGATGTCAGAAATCAGGTATTGTCTGAGAAAGAAAGAAACGAAGGAAGGAAGGAAGGCTTACTAAAAGTGGGAGAAATTGACCATGCAGTTTGATATACATCCAAAAATTTCTGAAGAAGATTATTTTTTCCTGAATAAGTATTTATAGTCTATGCAAAAGAGATGGTAAACATCCTTTCATTCTTTGACAATACATAGTATTTCTTACCCCTGAATCTAGGCATATTTTAATTTTTCTCCTGCTCTGTTTGCCTAGGACACTTTCTCATGATCATCAAACTTAAGGTGTAATACTCCTTCACTGGGTTTTCACTGTCCACATCCTACCATCCCCTAGGACAGGCTCTCTCTCTTGTTCTCTGTTGTTCTCATGTCCAGAAGGTGTACCCAATGCTCTACATGATGAGTATTGAATGAACGAGTGGACCAACAAATGAATATATTAATATATGGAGTAACCTTTTGTCTTATCTATAATCACGGCATACCATGATGAATTCTTAGTTTTCATCTAGCCTTAATTTTTTATTTCTACTTCCTCTAAATTCTCTTCCTCACTTCTGATTTTCCACCTTGACTGTCTCTCTTAAAATTAGAAATATCTTAAATTCATGTATAAATGTATAATACTACAAACATTATATTGAATGAAGTTATCAAATTGCTGTCATCTCTAAAACTTTATGGAGCCCATCTCAGTTATTTGCTTATAATTCCTAAGAGTAATGATTTATAAGGCTCTACATAGCTTTGAAAATCAACCTAAATCCAAGATATTCATGCACTTATTCAATAATCATTCATAAAGTGCCAAGTGTGTGCCAATAACTACGCCAGGTGCTGAAAAAAAAAGATAAATAAAAAGTCCTCACAATTTAGTGAGAGAGACAAAAATATAAATAAGTAAACATAACAATTTTTCTTTATATATGTACTTTTTAATTTGTTAATATTTTATGCGTTTTCTTTAAAAAGAACTAAAATAATGACCAGAACAATGTGATAAATGTTATATCAAAAATACCCAGAGTGTTGCAGGAGCACAGAGGAGACATAGACAGCTGCATGCACTTATCAGGAAGCTGACATTCCCCCCAGGCTCACAGGTCAGTATCTCCTTCCTGTAAATGTGCAAAACTCTATTACTAAAATAGTGAACTCTTATCTGCCTCAGTCTTGCTTATATCCTTATGTATTAAGTTTTGGAGGGTAGCATTGCCTTTTTTAAGACAGTAGGGTAGCAAATTTAGGGTCTTGTTTTAGTGGGACCTCTACTTAAAACTATAAATGAAAACAGCCGCTGTCCGGGTGTATCTAATGCATCATGCAAGAGTGTGCAAAAATGCACGAAGAGACTGACTTTTGAGGACAGGAGTTTTTCAGTCCAGAAACTATTTCTTCTTTAATTAAGAAACTTAACTCTGTGGTTTGCACCTCTAAATTATTCTTAGGTTATTCTTTCACCTCTAAAAATTGTGTGTCAACCTCAGCTTCCAACTGCTTTCTCTTTATCATTTATACCAACTTGGTAATTTTACATTACTCTTGAATGGTACATTTCTGCTATCACTCTATGTCTTTGTTATTTTGACTAGTTTATCCCTGTTTATACCTCGTTCTCTAGATGGTCTCCAGAGAAGCAATGGCATTCTCCTTGCTTATTGGTATTGGAATTTATTTTTCTAAAGGAGTTGTTTTTTCTCTTTTTATTTTTCTGTATTTCAACAGCTTTTATAACAACAGAAATGCTTTTCTAACTTAAATTGGATATCATGAGGCACAAGGTGCTATGGGAGTGAATGAACATTTCTCTTGTGGAAATTAGAGAGTGTTTGCAGCCACCTTGTGCCTCATCATTAAATCAAAGGAGAGAACTGTCTCTGAAATGAGCACTGGCTGTGCATTGTCAGTACTATGACCCCTTTAACCTGCTGACTTTCATTACTTTACAGAAGATGAGAAATTACTTTGAATGGCAAGATGAGTGTGATGATATTGTATTTGTAGATGCACACATTCCAGAAATTGAAACTGACATTTTCCTCTGCATAGAGCTGAACAGAGAGCATCATTGTTCACCTCTGGTCCACCCAAAGTTCAAATGAACCATGACTTATGAGCTATTTTATTTCCAGGACACTGCCACATAAATATATAAGGCATGGTATACTGATAAAGCCAAGGTCTATCTTATTCAGTATTCTATCTCAGACGGTGGCACGAAAGGATTTTATGGAAGCAGGCTGGGTGAAACTCTCTTCCTAAAAAGTTAAAAATGTATCATTAAATAAATGTACTTTCATTTAACAATTATTCAGTTTTAGGGAATAATCTAAAAACATCTTGAAACTAGGTATTTGTTGATCTGTACTCCACTTGGACTTTTATTGGATCCATGAGTTTTTCTTAATCTAATTTCTAAACCTTTTCCAATTTACATTAAAAATGACCTCTTTCAAGTTGTCAGAGATTCTCCAGTATCTCAGTTTTTGATTTAAAAAAATGGATGTTCAATCTACTCCCTTTATAATGTTATGTAATTTCATCATATAAATTTCCAGTCATTACCTTTTCCAACAATTTTAACTTTTAATAACCAAAAATCACAGAAAAATTTATCATTTGATTCAGATTAGGTGTCTATCTCTGTTTTGCTCAAGCCCCACTATGCCTTGTGTTATGGCAACAAGATCTATAACTGGTGGTGAAGACGCTGCCCCATGGAATTGTATGATAGCCAGATGAGAGTTTCTAGTTTGCTTTGGTCTTTAGGTTATAGCAGCTAATTACTTTTAGGAAACTGTACCTTAGTCTCTTTTTGGAATCATGATTAATGCATTAAAGTCCATTATCCTATAAAATATGGTTAATAATGAGATGGATTCCTCTTTACTTAATATTTCACTGCCCAGAAGACCTTAGCATTGTAACTTAAAACTTAGACATTCTAATAATTGCATTTTGTCTTGCAGAGAATTATTGAGTTTTTCAGATTGTTTCCCAATAATTAGGTAATTTACTGCCCAAGGATTTTTTAAAGTATGGATACATTCTATCCATATGATCATTCAGCAAATATTTATTGATGTGTTCTACGGTAAAATCTCAAGGCCAGGGCTGCGGGCAGAGAAAAAATGACCATAATGCTCCCACTTATGTAGTAAAGGAAACAGACCAAACAAAAGATACTTACAACAAAACCAGGTAAACAGTATGTTCAAGGTTTGTGCCAGGTTCTCCAATCCCAAATAAGAAAGATATTCTTAGGAAGTGCTTGGGAAAGTTTCCCAAGGAAAGGCCATCAACACACGGCATTTGATTAAAACACAAAAACAACAAGACAACAACAAAAATTTACTCACTGACTGGAGTGTGTTATGTTTCCATAACAAAATGCATTATTGAATCTTTATGTTTATCCAACTAGAATAGACCAAGTATTAGAACATATATTTTAACAGAAAACTTCTGGTGGTAATGGAGAAAATATCAAAAAAGACACAGATCATTCTAAGATTCACCAGTCTGTAAATGCTTGTGAACTTGCCACACACCATCAATATTTGCCAGAGGTTTAGTCAGCTGCTGTTGACTTTTACTGTGAAGTCAGTGAGCAGAGTCATTACAAATAATTTCTACTGTAGGAAGTTTTAATCCAGAAGCCAAGATATAATTTTAGAGGTTCAAGTTTTGAGTCTTGATATGGAGAGGAAACAAGCTTCCCTGAAATTCCTATGGTAAATCCTTTAGAACTTTCTTCTTGATACTATTCAAACCATGTAACTTTGGAAATTTTTTTGTATTTTAGTGACTATAATATAGATTGAATAATGTAATAAACATTATAAAACATTATTCTTCTACACTCTCTTTCATAAATGGGTAATTGATGCTTCTAGCAACTAGGAATACCCTGAATGGTATAGTTGCAGACAGAGGCTGTGGAAAGAAAATATCTCTTCAAAGGGAAACCAATTACAGACAGAATTTCTGGTGTCAGGTTGAAAAAAATTGGGGTGATTTGCTAAACGTCATCTTTAATTTGTTGTATTACTGCTGTTTTGATATTTGATCAAAATATTTTAATGAAATCTTAACTAGTAGAAATTATTGTTTCTTAATTATCAGGTGGTCCCTCGAGGGCTCACTACAAAGTTGTGTACTTGTTGGTCTGAACCTAAAATAACAGTAAGGTTATTTCTTAAATATTCTGCCATTCTTCCAGCTGTATGATTTTCTCGCTTAGACTCATGTTCTAACTCACCTTTGTGTACTCATTCTTGCCTCCTCTCCAATTCATTCTCCACCTTGTGGTCAAGTCAGAACATGTCATTACCCATTCTAGAAATTCTTTGGTGGCTCTCGTTTCTTTAAATGATAATTCTAAGCTCCTCAGTATGGCATGTCAGTTTCCTGGATTTCTTTTCAATTTTACCTCCCACCTGCATCTCTTAAGTAGGCAATTTAAACCACAATACTTGAATTTCCCCAATACTGTGCACTCTCACACTTCCACAATTTTGCATAGTCTTTTTTTCTCTGTTTAGAATATCCTTCATCCATGTTGTACTGGTAATTTATTGGTCAATATTAAAATTTAGGTCCTATTCTCTCCTCTAGGAAGTCTTTTCTATCTTCTCCCAGCAAAAGTAAATGTCTTCTCCTCTATCATCATAGCATAACTCATCTTATTTCTATTTTGGTATTTACAGCATTGCTATAGTTCTTTATTTTGTTTATACATTTTATTTCTTATAATAAAGGAGTGTGGGCACCTCAAAGGTAAAGCTGTGTACTATTCATATTTTCATTTTTAATGACTAACACAATGTCTGGTACATAGAAGATATTTGAGTTAATATATGTAGAATGAACAGATCCATTTTTAAGTTTTTGTTATTGGACCATGGCATTATTATTTCTTTTGATTCAGATACTCTCCTTTTCTCACATCACTGTGAATATGTGTGTACCCCCTCTCCCACCTGCTTGCCACCATATTACCTGAGTGATCATTGTTAGGGAGGAAGCTTCAAAGTCTTCCACTGAATTTTAAATGTAATCATGTAAAAGGGTAAGAAATTCAATCTAACTGCTGCACAGTTATCAGGAAAAAAAATTAACAACTTTGACATGCTTTTCTGAGTTTTATTTATGTTCTGGAAAATGGTTTCCTCCTGACCTAACCATGACTAAAAAGAAACATTGTTTCTTAAAATGTCACCAATAAATCTAACAGAGTGATACTAAATATTTTATAGGAGAAATCTAACTCAATACAAGAAAAAATTCATCTAGCATAAGTTACCATTTTCCTGAACTTTATTCTCCCTAAAAATATAAACACCAATTATTTGGGAACAGTCAATATGTTTGCTATGTAAAGAATCTTAAGCCTAAATTTTCAACTTCCATTAAGAGTTGAGGAAACAGCAGAGAAGATACTTTTTATCATCAAAACCCTTTTACTAAGATCACTTCTACAAATTTAATTCAAAATTATTTTCTACTTAGATCCAAGATGGATTTCTTGAAATATTAATATTATGTGGATTGTCTCACTTTTTGGCATCATTACAAGCTTTCTTTATATCACAATTCAGTTAGTTTATCTCCTAACCATCTGGTGGCAGGGCCATTATTAAGTGGATGCAGGGATGTGATACAGTTCAGTTCAAGTTAACCTTGCTTCACAATACTGACAGGAGGTAATTTAATTCCTGTCACCAGACTTCACACAGCGTATATTGCACATTATCTCTCGTTATTGCAGCCACAAGTGATTATCTCCAAATCGCCCCTTGTAAAATCTATATGTGACCCTTCTTACACGTGCTCCATACAGATAGAGACAAGCAACATAATCAAATATCCATAAAGAAATATATCATAAAAAATGAACCTCATAGGAAGCTCATTACAAATAGATGAAAAGTTTAGATGCTCAGTTCCAGTCAATTCCCCCCTTCCTTCCTTCTTATCTTCCTCCTTCCCTCTTTCTCTCCTTCCCTCCCTTCTTTCCTTCCTTCCACAAGTGTTTACTGACTGTTTAGTATGTGCTAGGCTCTGTTCCAGGTATTAGGGACATACCAGTATAAAGATAAACAAAGTCCATGCTCTATTGAATTTTAATTTTTTTCTCATTGTACCTTATACTCAGTCACAAAAATTGCTTATTGAATGTCTGCTATGTGTATGATATTCAAGAGTGAGCCTCAGCTACACAACCTGATAATAAAATCATTTCTCTCTGATAGGGATGTACACCCTTTACAACGAATACAAATCATCAATACAGTGTAGCTTTGTTTAAAACATTGATGAAAAATTACATAACTTGTTCCATACAAATTCACACAGAAATCAAGGAAGAGGTACTTTGAGAAAATTAAGGTCACTCATTCTTATGAGCTCCAATTTTCATAATTTACAAGTAATGACTCAGAGAATCTGTGAAAGATCCAGATGGTTTTTCAATCCTTCCAAGAACAAGGAAACACATGAAGGAAATTGTAATTCTAACAACAGCCTGCCTTTCCCCACCCTGACAATGGTATCCTCCTCGTGTTTGAGAGAAAAGGAGAACTAAGGCCGTCAATAGTCATCTAGGAATTTGAGTCTCCTAGGAAAACATTTTATGAGTCTGTCTCTCTACCCCAAGCAGAAAGAAGATTTATTGTCGGAAAAGAAAACCTTTGCAACAATAATTACTGGAATTGAAATAATCACTAGGTATCTCGTGAGAGATTCACTTCTTTCTCTTTGGGAATGAGCATCTTCCCTCCCTGTGCAATCTGTATGGTCAAGCACAGAAAATATATACATATAACCAAGACTAACTTTTAGACTCAGTGAATGCATGTGACTGTATCTTAAGATCTTTTTCCCTATCACTTCTATATTTTCTATTTGTTTCTATATTTATATCTTTATATTTACTCGTGCCTACTAATATACAATTATTCTAATAAGTATACGAATGAGAAAAAATTTTATTTGAAAAGAAAAATGTAAAATTGTGCCAGATCCTCTGAAACACCCTAGTAAATACCTATGGAAACACTAAAGGTAATCTCAACTGCAATGGGGACAGTAAAACTATTTTAAGAATTAATAAAGATTCCTATTATGTGCACTAATAATCATGTTAGATTGAAACATACCATTCATAGTCCATAAATAATTTTGGCTTCCTAGAAGGTTTCCCTCCCTGCCTTACGCAAAGTCTCTACCACAAAGAAAATGAGGTAGTCTTCCCTCTAATATGTTAATATTTCTGTTTTTTAGAAACATGTGTATATGGCTATAGTGTGTGTGATTTCCTAATATAAAGCTACAAAATTTATGTGGCCATGTTAGGACATAAGCAAATACAGGCAATTGCTTTGACAAGGTTGTAGCATTTAAGATTATTTTTGTTTTTGTTTTGTTTTGTTTTGTCTGTTCTTCCTCCTGGATCTGTACAACACATCCTTGAGGTTGTTTACCTACCTCTGTCATCATTAATCTTCATCCCAAACAATTCATATGCCACATTTTACCTTTACTTCCTACTTCTTTTTCTTCAAAACCATTTTTCAGAGTGCTAAGGTGTGTGATCTTTTCTTTGACACAATTTTTCCTGAGTAGGAAATGCCATATTAACTTTTTAGAAAATTATTGAAACAAATGTTTGAATAGGTCAATGTGATCCGCCTCTACTGAGCGTCCTCAGCTCCATGTTCTTCCCTCCAGCTTTCTTCCTCCATTATCCCAAGCACTAGATTCTAGTTCAACCTTAGTCCTGCTCAGTTTTTTCTCTATTTCTCTTTCTGCAGGTGGAGATCTTTCCTTCTGAAAGTAAATGTTTGCCGGAGATTTGTGAGATTTCCCACTGAAAGGTTTTTCCTCTAGTATTTTCCTATAGGATTACCCTAATTTTATAAGCAAGCTTTCTGCCTGGATCTGCCTTTGGCAACATTTATGTATGATTTGAACTTTGTAGATTTTCTCCATCTCTGAGTTTGCTAATAATTTAACCTGTGGAGTTCTTAATGTTTTGTGTTATTGTCAATTCTTCACATGCACTGATTAGACAATAAACAAATTTGTAAGTTTCTCTTCCGTCCTCTTAATTCTAATCACATTGATCTATGTTTTTAAGATACAAATTTAATCAAATTTGTTATGTAGAAAGGGAAAGCACAAAGGTATTTGTCAGAGGCTCCACACACCTTAAAGATGGCCTTAAGGCAGAATGCTGTCTCTCTCTTCATTTCTATTCTCGTTCCCCATTGTGTCTCTATCTTCTCATAGTTGTACTTAGACTCTTAGAAAATAGGATTCTAGGCTATAGATGCTCCACCACTGATGTTTGAGCTTGAGCCACAGGTGTTCCAATCATAGTGCCACCTCCATTCTTCAGGGTCCAAGGTGGTGGGGGTGGTGGCAAGTATTCTCTGTGTGTTCCAACTGCTGGCACTCGAGGTCACCCACCCCATCCATAGACTCCAAACAATATGTCAGGCAGTCCCCAGGGCTGGCCTCATCTATCTAATTTGGCTTGAATGATCAGCAAGTAAATATAGGAGGCAAAAACCATATTTAAGCAAATTATTGAGTTCAATTAAAATTAAGTATAATTTTCATTATAATTTATGTTAAAGAAATAGTCTATAATTAGGCTAACTGTTATTGGGATCTTTTTATGTTTTATACACAGTTCTAGGCTCTTTTTACGTTCATTACATTTAATCTTTGAAAATATGGTGTGTGCTGTAACCTCCATTTTACAGATAAGGAAGCTAGAGTTCAGCATGGTTACAAAAGTTGCACAAATCCCATTGATAACAAACATCAGATCTGGGAGCTTATCTAGCTCTAAAATATATTATCTTAGCCATTGCCATAACTATTACAAAACTCATTGGTTTAAAAAAAAGCAAACACTAGAGAAAACAATATCACATCTCAGCTTCTTATTGCAGGAGAATTTATCAAATAGAGAATATGACAAAAATCCATTTCAGTGCTAGATCATTTTGTTTTAAATAAATAAATGAAAAAAATATCTATTTAAAAATCAAAAAGGGGATACCACCATACCTTCTGGAGGTATGGAGAGGATACCAAATATTTGGAGTGTGTTAGGCAAAGAAGTACATATGACCATTAGGATTTATGAATCTATTCAAATATTTAATGAGCACAACTGTTCATGATATTCCATTAGGCCAATTCTGTGTGTGTATATATATGTTTGTGTGTGTGTGTGTGTGTGTGTGTGTGTGTGTGTGTGTGTAAGAAGGTGGGGAGCAGCGTGTGGTCCTGGTGAGGAGTCTCTTAATTTTGATAAGAGAGTTTTAATAAATATTTCAAACATGAAAGTTATAGTCTCCCCTCAAGGACATTATTAGATTATAAACTCTATTATACTAGAGGTTAAGACAATCAGAAGTCATCTTAAGAGAGTATAGGTTATCAATCTTAAACATGTTAGTTACTTAATATTGGGAATAGATTTATGAAATGACAGTTTCATACTATTATTTTTGTAATTAAGGCTATTTTTTTAAAGTAGTTTTAGGTTTAAACAAAATTGAGGGGAAGATACTAAGACTTCTCATACACCCACTTCCCCTACATGTGCATAGGCCACCCCGTTATCCATATCCCCAACCAGAGTGGTACATTTGTTTCAACTAATGAGCCTACATTGACATAATCACCCAAAGTCAAATAATTTATCTTATGGCTCACACTTGGTGTTGTGAATTCTATGGGTTTAGACAAATTATAATGACATGTATGCATCATTATGGTATCATATAGAGTATTTTCACTGCCCTAAAATTCCCCTGTGCTCTATCTATTCATCCCTCCCTTGCCTCCACTGCCAACCCTGGCAACCACAGATCTTTTTACTATTGCCATAGTTTTGTTTTTTACAGAATGTCAATAGTTGGAATCATAAAATACTGAGACTTTTCAGATTTTCTTTTCCCACTTAGTAATATGAACTTATGGTTCTTCCGTGTCTTCTCATGGCTTGCTAGTTCATTTCTCTTTAGCACTGAATAATATTCCATTACCTGGATATATCACAGCTGACTTATCCATTCACCAACTGAAGGACATCTTGGTTACTTCCACGTTTTGGCAATTATGTATAAATTTACTATGAACAACCATGAGTAGATTTTTTTGTGTAGACATAACCTTTGAACCACTTGGGGTAAATACTGAGTAGCACAATTGCTGAATGTTATGATAAGAGTATGTTTAGTTTTGTAAGAAACTGCCAAACTTTTCCAAAGTGACTGTAACATTTTGCATTCCCACCAGCAATGCATGCGAGTTCTTGTTGCTCCACACCCTTGGCAGCATTTGTTGTCAGTGTTCCAGATTTTGACCATTCTATTAAATGTGTAATGGTATCTCACTGTTGTTTTAACTTGTATTTCCCTGAGGACATAGAATGTGGAGCATCTCTTCATACACTTATTTGCCATCTGTCTATTTTCTATGGTAAGTATTTGTTAAAGTCTTTGACTCATTATTTAATCAGGTTGTTTGTTTTCTTATTGTTGAGTTTTAACAGTTATTGGTATGTCTTGATAATAGTCATTTATCAGATATGTCTTCGCAAATGTTTTCTTTCAATCTGTGGCTTGTCTTCTTATTCTCTTGATATTGTCTTTTGCAGAAGTTTTTAAATTTAATGAAGTCCAGACAATCAATTATTTCTTTCATGGATCACGTCATTGGTGTTGTATCTAAAATGTCATCAATATACCCAAGATAATTTAATTTTCTTCTATGTTATCTTCCAGGAGTTTTATAGTTTTGTGTTTTATATTTAGGTCTATGATCCACTTTGAGTTAATTTTTGTGAAGGGTATAAAGTCTGTGTCTAAATCACTGTTTTGCATATGGATCTCCATTTTTTCCAGCATCGTTTGTTGCAGAGACTATCTTTGTTCCATTGTATTCCCCTTGTTCCATTGTTAAGGATAAGTTTGCTATATTTATTTGGGTATTTCTGGGCTGTCTATTTTGTTCCATTGATTATTTGTCTATTCTTTCATCAATGCCACACTGTCTTGATTGCATAGCTTTATAGGAAGTCTTGAAGTTGGGTAGCATCAGCCCTTCAACTTTGTTCTTCCTCAATATTGTGTTAACTATTCTCCGCCTTGTGCCTCTCCATATAAATTTTAGAATTGGTTTGTTGTTACCCACAAAATAACTCAGTTGGAATTTTATTGGGATTGCATTGAATCTATAGATCAAGTTGCGACAAACTGACACCTTGACAATATTGAATCTTCCCCTCCATGAACATGGTATATCTCGCCATTTGTTTAGTTGTTTTTTGATTTCTTTTATAAGAGTTTTGTAGTTTTTCTTATGTAGGTCTTGTACATATTTTGTTAGATTTATACCTAAGTATTTCATTTTTGGGGAGCTAATGCAAATGCCATTATGTGTTTTAATTTCAAATGCCACTTGTTCATTACTGGTATACAGGAAAGTAATTATCTTTGTACATTAACCTTGTATCCTGCAACCTTGCTATAATTGTTTATTAGCTCCAGGATTTTCTTTTGTCAACTCTTTTGAATTCCCTACATAGATGATCATTTCATCTGCAAATAAGACAGTTTTATTTCTTCCTTTTCAATCCGTATTTTTTTTTATTTCCTATTTTTGTCTTACTGCATTAGCTAGAATTTCTAGTCTGTGTTGAAAAGGAGTGGTGAGAGGGACGTCCTTGTCTTATACCTGACCTTAGTGAGAACACTTCAAGTTTCTCACCATTAGGTGTGATGTTAACTATAGGCTTTCTGTAGATAGTCTTTATCAAGTTGAGGAAATTCCCCTTTATTTCCAGTTTACTGGAAGTTTTTATCATGAATGGGTGTTGGTTTGTTAAATGCTTTTTCTGCATCTATTGATATGATTGTGTGATTTTTTTTTTCTTAGCCTGTTGATGTGACGGATTATATTAATTGATTTTTGAATGTTGAACCAGCCTTGCATACCTGAGATAAATCCTACTTTGCTGTGGTGTATAATTCTTTTTACACATTATTAGATTCTATTCGCTAATATTTTGTTAAAGATATTTGCATCTAGGTTCTTTTTATTCTCAAGTGCTCTTATATACACAGTGTCATTCTCCCATACAACGAAATGAAGTTACTGTTTTTGAGATTTTGCTTAGATTTCATCCCTGTTTGTCTTTCTTCCCTTCCCTGTCTTGCTTCCCTCACTCAGTTATTAATTTCCAGTTGGGAACACTATCTTAGTAAATCACTTGCACAAGAATCCTTATCAATGATCTTCTTCTGGGGAATCTCATTGTAAGAGTTAATAGCCAGAAGTGGTCCTAGAAAACGGACTCCAATTGTTGGATTCTGTTGTTCGATCAATTGTCAATCAGATGGCAACAGGGAGCCCTGTTGGTGGTTAGTGGTATGGTGTATAACTGGTCACACTGTAGCACTATAATTGCTAAGATTTCATCTGTAATAATTTAGAGTGGAATACAGGTGGGGGAGAATGAGTGACTTTATAATTCTAGAAATCAATAAATACAGGAAAATAGAAACTATAAGGATCATGGGTTTTGTTAGTTGCTTCATATTTTTCTATAAAATTATCTTTTAATCTGGTTTTTCATATTTAGATTTTGCTCTTGGAATGAAATAAAGTTTTCTATTCTACTTGCTAGATCCACTTGTTTCTAATATTGTTTAATGGTACACTAATTTTTAATATTGTTATTAAATATTGTTATTCAGCTTCACCAAGTTTTTTTGGGTTTTACTTTATTTCATTTTTCAAATAACAAAATTTGACAGTGTTTATTCTCTCCATTTTGTATTTTGTTTCTCTCTACTGTACCTTCTTTATGCCATTTCTTCTCTTATTTCATGTTTTATTTATTTTCGAGGTGTTAACATTTTTCCTGGATTCTGGAACTCAATGATTCAGTTAAGTAATTTACTATTTGATCTGTTTTCTAAGTATCACATTTCAGGCCATATATATTTTTCCCCAGTTACCATTGCAGCTGTAATCCAAAAATTTTAAGATCCTTTGATTGTTATTCTGTTCTAATATTTTGTTATTTCCAGTATAATGTGTTTCTTAGTCCCTAGGTTAATTATAAGTCTCTCTTCAGCTTCTAAACTTTGTTTGTTTTTGTTATTTTCTTAGTTTTTATTTTTATAAGATGTTTCCCTGAAAATTATTTTTTCCATAGTGGTCACAGAACAGAGAGAACTACATTCTTTTCCTTGTAGCCTAAAAGTGACCATGAAAAAATTGTTCCATGGATAATTTTAATGACTACATATTCTCTGTTAGATATCAATTTTAATACATAGTTAAAGTAATCTTTTTATTTATATATCTTGAAGATCTGTGATTTACCAACAATGTGTCTAGGTGTATACTTTCTATTTATAACATTATAGATTATACTCTATATAGAAAGGGTATATTAAGCTGTACTATGTTAAAGGATCATTATTTTGAAGCCCCCCCCCCCCCCGTTGAAATTACTTTATTATGTTTATCTTACTGTGAGGCACATAGATTCTGTTACTTGGTTTTGTACTGCCACATGTTTTTGTTTTAATTTTGACTGTGAACTCAACTCATCTTTAGCAGGAGTCATTTACTGTGAGAGTGCAACTCATATCAAGGTGTGAAAGCCTTCCTATGGATCAGTTGTGGTTTGCTCTGCAGGGTTCTTACAGGGTTTACTGGTCCTGAACCCCTTTTTTCTTCACTGAGGAAGTTTCACCCTGAGCTAACATCTGTGCCAATCTTCCTCTATTTTGTATGTAGGTCGCCACCACAGCATGGCCGCTGATGAGTGCTGTAGGTCGGCCCCTGGGAACTGAACCCAGGCTGCCAAAGTAGTGCTTGCTGAACTTAACAACTAGACCACAGGGTCAGCCTCCTGAACCATTTTTAATGTTCCTTTCCTGGCTTGGATTTTTCTGTATGGCATGGTTAGTTTGCTTTTGGACATGTGTATAACATTGTCTCAGAATTCTAGTTTCTCTGCAGATGAATAGTTCTACTCACAGCATTGGCTCAATCCTGGCCATGCCTCTGAAAGAGTAGACAGAGATCATTTGGTCTATTTTTGTTTCCTGCTTCCCACATGAAGCCTACTTCAAGCTTCCCTGCACATGGTCCCTGAAGGTAAATTCACTTCCTTGAATAAGCATTAAATCTTCACATGTCCTAAGGTCTCCCTATATTTCCTGTTCCCGAGGGAGTTGTATAGCTCATTGCTCTTGGTACCTTTATCTTTCTTTTGAGTTTATTTATATATTTAATGTGTGTGTGTGTCTTTGTGTCTTCTGAGGGGGAACAAGGTAGATTCAGAGAGGAGTTGTTCTAGTGTTCGCTTACCTAACTCCTGATCCAAAGTCTGGAATTGAATTTTTAAATTGTCTGAATCCCTACAGGTTTTGAGCATCTGGGTAACAGAATCCACATTTTTCTCAGCTATTTGTAGCATATTGCCACAAGCACAGATGTTTACTGAATGAATGAATATTTGAATATTTTTGTTTAGTCTTTCTTCCCAAAACAAAGCAATATTCAGCCTTCTTTTCCTGAAGTTCACTGACAGGAGTTAAAAATGCAATCAAATTTAAATGATAACATACCAAGATGGAAAGCATAAAAGGCAGGAAATACTCAAGAGAATTGAAAATAAAGTCAAGTTTGATTTCCAGATTCATAGCAACTGTCAAGTATATGTCTCAATATAGGAGAAATTTTATGCTCATTATATGTTGGTAATCATTGTTTTCTACCCAGTGAGAAGATATGCCACATAAATTAATAACCAAGGCCAAAAAAGACATTGTCATAAATAAATGTTAATTTAAAACACACACACACATACAGACACACAGTTTCAAAGAAAATTCAGCAAACAAATTATAGAAATCGACTATGAAAAAGGAAGAAGGTACCTATATCATTCTGAATGGGTTGTCCCACAAGGTAAATTCACAAGAATTGTGACCTACAGTGCTTCATATTATCTAGAAGCTTTATCACTCAAGATT
Organism: Tapirus indicus; assembly: GCA_031878705.1. Lineage (NCBI taxonomy): Eukaryota > Metazoa > Chordata > Mammalia > Perissodactyla > Tapiridae > Tapirus > Tapirus indicus. Next base: position 102,156,346 of record CM062919.1, on the reverse strand, counting down.
GGATTTGTATTAGTTTGGAGAGTGCCTCTTCCCATTAGTAAAAGTAGAGAGATGGAAAACACATTTCTTCCCTTTAATACTATCATTTCTCATAGATTTTGGGGTCAAATAATCAAAAAATATTTACTTTACAGCTACAATCTGAAAGGCATTATGTTAATCATTATGAAGAATGTATGGAATCATATAAGATATGGCCTATGGCCTCAAGAAGAGGGAACTCTGCACTCATGTACTAACATATTAACAAGAATATAAGTGTTATGAGGGACACATGGATGTGTGGAAATTTAAGAATTTTATAAGAGAATTGAAAGCAAAAGTATTTTGTGACAAAAATTATTTCTGCCCACATAAACCATGTATTTATCCATTAATCTATTCTGTCTCAGGTACAGAGTTACAGATATTATTAAAGCAAAACTCCTGAATTTTTCCAAGTACTTAACTCAATAGAGGAAGAGAATCATTAACAGCATAAATTCTATAAGCAGTAGCAGGATATATAATACTCAGAGTCCTGAGAGGTAGAAAAGAGTGTTCAAGTCTATATGAAGATGAAGGATAGAGCAGTCAGGAAATGTTTTATATTGGATGAAACCCTTCAATAGTTTGTGGAAATAGACAAAAATGAAATTATCTGTGCATCAGACAGACTAAAGCAGGGATAATCAAATGTGGTTGTGTTTATTTCTCTGAATTTGACACCTGAGCAGAGAGATCATCATACTAACAAATGCCTAAAGCCAGGACTCTTGGGAATTGCAACAATCTATATTGGGGAAAATGGCATAACAGAAGATGTAAAGCTTTAAGCCTTGAGATAGGCAGGATTGATCCACATAACTGGTTTCCTAAATATCCACTTGCACATCTGTACCCTACAGATCTAATTTGCTAACACTTTTTTTGCATCTTCACACAGATGTCAACCCCTTCTTTTTACTCCTGCAATCACTGCACGCTGATTATTTGGGCTTCACATGGAGAGATTGACCTTTGCCTGTTTCTGCACACACAAAATTTTAAGTCAACAATCTGAGAACAATGATGACATTCAGACATGCTTCATGAAAGGTCTGGAAGTATATTTTATTCCAAAACTTCAGTGATAGCCAAACATATCAAAAGTATACTTGAGTCCCAAAATGGACTCAGGAATGCACCAGCAGTCTTCCTGGACACTGGGAATTGTGATTAGATAGCATCTTTGAGTGCTGTTGTTTAAATAGCATTGTGTTAAACTCACAATTTGAAGACTGAATCAGAAAACACATCAATTTTATGTGCTATATGGAAAATGCCATTTATGGGATATTGAACCAATGTGCACATTGATCCCAATTAACTGAGCAACTTTTTTTCATCTGCATCAGTTTCTTATTAACAATAAGCTAAACAGATCATTACCTTTGTCACAGAAAGTTTCATGCTCATCATCCTTTTCCAATTTCAGGTAAGTTAGCCTAAAATAAAAGAAAGGCAAACTTTATTTTAATATGTGTATAAACAGGAAAGGGAGATTTCAGGTGATACAGCCACTATTCCAGCTGGCACATAAAACTTAGTGGTGTGGTTTAGTCTTTTTGCCCATGTCACCAAAGAGCTTATTGCAGGGTGTGAGACATGTTAGGTCATCAATAAATATTGGTTAATTTTTATTGTAAATCACAAATTAATTAAAAATTAAACTATTAGTTTATAATTGGTAAATACTGTGGTAGGTGTATGTATAAGAACTAGCGTTATGAATTTAACATAGTTTAACAACATACACTAGAATATCAATAAAATCCATCAAACTTTTGAAAGTAGAGTCAACATTTATCACAATATTTTAGGAGCTAAAAGGAAATACATATATTAATTTGCATTTAAAAATAAAACCTAATTGATATTAATTCTTAAATGTGGTAGCTGTTTATTTGCATGTAACTAGTGCTTACTGATTTAAATTTCCTTACTTTTACCATCTCATGTTCGATTTTCTCATTCTCAACCATTTATGTTCTCCAAACATGCCCCCAAATGTTCTACATTAATTACTTTGCTTATACACTTTCTCAAAATTGGTATGCCTCCTCCACTAATTTCCATCTCTATTTATCCAAATCTACCCATCCTTAAGACACATCAAAAATTCCTTCTTCATAAAGTCTTTTCTGATTTCTTCATCAAAATTTGTTGTCTCATTTCATTAAATCCCCACCAAACTCTATTTATACTTCTTATCACCATCTACTTCTTTGTTATCATGTAAGGTGATGTCAACCCAGCTGGATGTCATTTTGTGGGTTCCCATCAGTTTGTAACAGCTTGAGTGGAGTAATTGTGTTAGTAACCTTTATCCTCCCTGCATCACTAACACAGTGACTTGTACAGAGCAGACAGTTGATAACATATGTACATATTTATTCCCAGCTTTGCAGCAAACTGCATATGAAAAATATTTCCCCAAATTGTTTAGCTTAATTGAACTGAATTGAGAATAAAATTATCAGACATAATAATCTGTTCTCTGAGGAAAATTATAATTGCTTTTACAAATGCCCTAAAAATTAAAAATGCTTGTGAATTAAATTATGTTTTAATACATTACTTCATGTCCAGAATTTGATAGTTTTTGCTAATTTTAAATGTATAAAAATCTATACTTTTTGTTTACAATGACTAGTTCATTTGCTTAACATAGATACAAACACCATCATGACACATGTGGTGAAAAGCTTTACAAAAATAAAATCCAACTCTATAGCCAATGCCAGCGAAAGACTATAATTAAAATTCCAAAGAGCACAAACAGAAATGAAAGCATTAGTTAGCTAATACTGTTTGAACCTTGTGTAAGAAAACAGTTACTATAAATAAACCATACAAATTGACCACTGGGCAGATTGATCAATAGAGTTTTGTAGCAAATTCAGTCCTCAAGTTTGTTAAATTCTAATCATTAGCATAGTACATTTTGGTCCATGATAGCATTTTAACACCAACAGAGATATCGATTTCTTGCAAAAATGCATAGATTGTGTTGTTTTAATTATATAATGTTTCAGTTTTTAAGAGACAATTATATTTCCACAAAGTCTAGTTTTTCCAGCAGCTAACTATAGGAGGTAGTCTGGGTGCATCAAATTACATAAGGTTCACCACACACATTATCTACTGTGTCAAAATTAAGAAAATGATATTTTAATGTGTTACTTAGTTCTGTGATAGTAGTCTGGTCCCAGACATGATAACATGGTAAACTTGGACATAACTGGTATACATCTTTTATAAGTTGGTGGACATGAGAAACAGGGTGAGACTGTTTGTATGATTAAATGTTTCAAAAAGATCTTATCCAAACATTTGTTTTATCTAGATCATAAGGAGAAATACCATCCAGATCTGACCATAACAGATCACACAGTGGGCCTTTCTGTGGATCTTCTTGCAATCGGGGCTCTTACGTGATTAAGTACATTGATTGTATCCATTGGTGGGGAAAAGCTACCATGCTGCTATAAGTAGAAGACAAATAGACCTATACAATATTTCCAAATATTACCATTTACATCCCTTCAAAGACATTCATTACGAAAGGCATGTACTTGAGTATTTGTCAGCTTTTGCAGTTTTCTAAATGTTGTAATGCTTTCTGGGTAATGCACCTTGACCACCACAAGAAGAGACAGTGTACGCTTAGTAATAGCCTCTGTCTACATCGTTAACCATGAATAGACAACATGTGCCTAGTGATTTTCCACCAATTTCAAAAGTTCCACAACATCATTATGTTGACCATGGACAACTTCACATAAAGTAACAGGACATCAAATCTTTTTGATTCTTTCCTTAACGTTTCCCTTTTTGTTTGTTTTAGCATATAGTTCAAACTGATTTTCATTAAACTATTTATACTAAACTAAAATCAGCTGCTCAAACCATTGATCCTGCAACTTCACGCTCACCAGCCACATTGTCAACCGTACATCTTCCATTCCCTGCTGGTATCCTCCTTTCATCCAGCACACCCATCACCATCCTGTGCAAACTCAGCCTGCTGCTCTTCTCTTCAGACATCACTGCCACCAGCTCTCAGTGGGAGAGCTCTATGGTCTTTTGAAATAGACTTTTACTACTCAATTATAGGGCTATAAAGAACTGTCATACAAATCATTATTTTAAATTGTCTTTCCTTTAGAAAATAAGTCTATATAAATAAAGTAAAAATGTTGTAATATAAAATGAGTGATACATCATTCAAGGGGAATGCTGTTAAAATTACTTGGATTTTTTAGATTATTTCAGGAATTTGAAAGTATCTACTTTAAGAGATAGGCACAGTCAGACATTGCTCCCTGTACTTATATTTAGTTAACCTGTTTAAATTAACTAACTAGGATCAAAAGATTCTAGCTTGCAAGGTCTCTACACTACCAAAGCCAAACATCTAAAGCAACAAGTAACCCCAAATCCTTTTAAAAAGAAGACAATTAAGTCAAAATTTTTGCAGGTAAATATAGCACATAGTAATGATTTATTTAATTAATGAAGACTACTCTGTACGAGAAAGAATTCCCACTATTTTCAAATCAATATAGCTATTAGCCATCAAGACTGCTGCTCTACATTAAGTGAGGACTCGGGCTGCCCATCTACTTTTGGTCCAGTGCATTAGCTGTGAAGGGGAAAAACTGTGAAGGTAATTTATATGTGATGTGTAACTACTAACACCCTTATCCCCAAGTTGAGATCAATTTTATTGGGTTAGTAATATTGAATGCAGATAATTTTATACTCTCTCCTGTTTCTGCTTTGTGTCAACCCTTTTCCTTGTACTTCATATTCATCTTTCCATGTTTATATTTGTGTATGTTCTTATAGTACCCTTTGTATATGTTTTTTTCCCCTTAGAAACACATTCCACAGACAGAAAGAAAAATATCAAAACAATTATATCTAAAATTTTGAGAAATGCTATATAGCCCACCTCTACAGCAAATATACCAAGTTGTATGAAGTATCAAATTTTGTCTCCTTACTCTTAGAAATATAATTATTATTAAGGAAAAATTGAAATTTGCATCTCAATATTCTAATCCAAAATAATGCCTTTAAAATATCATCTCTAGAAAACAAGAAATTTTCCAAAACTTTGTGATTATAAATCTGAAAAACTAAAATTCTAATGAAAAAAATTATTTTAAAAGATAACAAGCCATAAAGAAAATACAGAATTTTACAATGAAGAATTATTTACTAACAACAACTTATGATAGCTCTTTTTGAACATCACAATATATTTAAGGGCATCTTCATCCTTGAGAAACGTCTATAAAACTGTTCAATTAGTCTTGTAAATTTAGATACTGAGGAAAACTCAATTAAAAAGTGTGTGCTAAAACTACACAAATCCCTTTACTCTCTTGACTGCTTTTCATCCACCATTTTTCCTTCATTTTGTTAATGTGAATCATTGATATTCATCCATCTGTCAGTACATTTCTATAGCAACTATCTCCTGTGCCTTAGTCATTCAGACAAGGTGTGAGATTAGTAAAAAGAAGCATATTGTTCTTACTCTCTGTCCCTTTGCTGTAAGTCCAGGTTTGCAAGTCAAATGGGAGCACTGTAGAATATGTTATAGTCTCGTCCTTTCTTCACATATTGGGGACTGAGGAAAAATATGGAAGTTAGCCTTTCACAGTGTATTTGTGAAAATGTGTGCTGTTGAGGGATTCCCTAGGGCATCCACTTTTTTTTTTTTTTTTGAAACTGAATGTCATCATCAAGGTTAGAGGGACCTCACATATTGCCATCACCATGATTACTAGTCACTGGCAGCTTTGCTAATGAGTAATAATGAAGGCAGAACTAACTAGGCACATTTGTGAAGCAAGCCACAAAATTGGAATTGAAAATAGTGATAGTGCCTGCTGCATGAGATTTTGAGATTTAATTGATTAGCATTTATAATGAGTTAATACATGGCACCTGGTAATTGCTCAATGATTGTTAACTATTTTTCTAATCACCATTGACCTCCAACTCTTTCTTCTATGTATCAGTCTTAATATTATGCTATCATGATCCAGGCTCCTTACTTTGATACCACATGTGAATCTGACTAACTCCACACTCTTCTTGCCTTCCTCAAGCCAATGTCCTACAAAACTAGACAACTAGTGGCTGTCTAGCTTGTTATAGACTAGACTAAAACATTAATCTGTAGCATTAAAATAGGCAAGCATTATCATTTTAAAGGAAACTTAAATGTTCCCATCCAAGGATTTCCTAATAGTAGAATGACGTCTCATACTAGAATGACCACTAAAACACATGATCAGGAAAGGATAGTTTTTTGGTATTTCTAAAAATTATACTGTACAAGTAATGACTTATTAAAATCTTTAAGGGTAATTTCATGATCCTAGTTATTACAAACTCTTCAATGATTGTGCTCTGACTACATTTAATTAATTTCCATTAGTAATTTCAAGAACAGTTATCAATTTCTTGCTTAAATGCCTCCTGTCAACTAGGCACTAGCTCAAAACTGGAGATATAAAAATCACAACACAAAGTCACTGCCCTCAAAGAGTTTATAGTCAAGTGGGGAGACTAGGCATGTAAGCAAATCTTTTCAATCCTCTGATAAAAGCCATTGAGAGAACTCTCAAATGGGCACAATGGTTGAATCAGTAGAAGCAAGTAGCTTCATATGGTCATATCAAAGAAGGCTTCCTAGAAATTTGATTACTTTTCATCATCTATCCAATGAGAATGTTAGAGAAGATATCTTGCTAACTTCAAAGTTTTTATTTCTGATTCTGTAATGGTGATAGCTGAAGCAATTTGGGAAAAGTGGCAAACATTTTTTATATAAAATATACAAATATAAGCAATTTAACATTTTCTTCAAGGATCACTGTGTATAAAAGAAGGCAGGTGCACAGATTTGATACCCAGCTGCAAAAAGATTGGAATTAGGGAATAGAAAGTCATTATTTCTATTCCTATGCTAGTGACTCCTCTTCATTGGGACTATCTCCATGTCAGTAATTTCATATAAATTTTCCAAAATCATCATTACAGTTCTACATATTGGACATTATCATTTTTTTTTATAGATGAGAAATAATTTTCCCAGAATTACACAGCAAATTAGTGAGAGAGAAAGGGATCAAATGTGATTTTGTTTGATAATAAAGCTCATACTCTTTTATCCCCTCATTTTACTTCTCTGATAATTTTGTCATCAAGGAAAAAGAGACTCTTCCAGTGCTACCACTATTCACATATAACCCATCTCTGACTAACAAACAAATCTCTCTCTTTACTACAAGCTCTTTTGTGCATAGAGTCATATTCTGTGTGGTGGTTTCTCTCCATCACCTGGAATAGTGTCTGTTAATGTGTATTCAATAATTATAAATAAGCAAACAAATAGGTTCATTCATTCTGTGTAATTTTCTGCCAAATTCTAAATTCTATTAAAAAATTTAGGAGAATGAGTGAAAATTAACATGCCTATTTCTTAATGACTTAAGAAAAAAACAATTAATTAACATTCTTAAGATAAAGCTATACTGATACATGCAAAAATCACATTTCAGAGGTTTTACGTCCCTGGACAAAATGGAAGAGGGGACAAAGGAATGAGTGACTATTGTATTTCATCACCAAAGTATTTGATTTTTCTTTCATGTTTAATCCTCTACTCTTCCTTTTGTTTTTCTTTAGATCCACCCATCTAAGCAGATCACATAATAAATGAATTTGTGTACAGGATAATATATTCCAATATTTAGATGACCAGTTTTGGGGTTTATATTATTACTGCTAGCATGCAGGACTGGTCTTTTGTGAATTGCAAGGAAATAGTTTGTCCTTGGTTTCCTCTTTCTGTATCCTATGTCCCTTTCTATAAGATTTTGTCTAACCTGCCTTTCATGGTGATATTCTGCCAGAAAGACATTTTATCTCCTTTTGTGATCCGATCAAAAGCCTAAACTCAAAAATGCTGAAATTGCTTCATTTATTTGTCAGGGTATTCAAACCATTCCAAGGCCAGAAGCCAAAAAAGGGTCTGAAAGGTAAAATGGTATCAGAAATAGATCAACTTGACAGGATTCACAGCATTAAATCTTTCAGTTGCTGCAGGAAGGTCTAGAGTCTGTGAACCTCACTTAGTCCTGTAGAAGCAAGAGCTGGAAAATGCAGATGGTGAAAACAATCATGAAAAATCCAGTCTATTTTGCCATTGAAAATAAATCATGTGCCTTTTGTTTTTATTTCCTATATACACTTATTCATAAATCATAGATGATGAATTGAGCCAGGAAAACTACCCAAGGAAGGAGTTTTGCAAAAATCTGGCCATTGGTTGCCAGGTCATCACTCTTGTTCCTATTTTCCTTCAACTGCTTTGACCCCACCCCACCCCAATATCACAACACCTAGACAGCTGTGAACTGAGCATCAAATCAGGCCACTAGGGTAGCAGGATTGCTGAGCAAGGACACTCTCATAAAGTCACTTGACTCCTCTATCAATCAAATCCTGCTTATGCTCTATACTTTCCTCAAATATCTTATACCCCCCCACCAAAAAGTCAATTTTATCTCAAGTGGATTTTCAATAAAACTAATTTATTACATGTGTAACCAAAATAGTTTCATTTGTATTTGATTTCAATAATTTCTGCATAAGATTTGGAAAGGTCATAGGTGAAATCATATATATCTGAGATTTTCTTTATGGGAATATATTTCATAAAAGAGTAAATATTTCAGTAGCAGTTAAACGTCAGATTTTACTTTGTCAGATTTATTTCAGTTGCAATTATTGAGAAATTTGTTTCTTCCAATTAAACTGATTCAAAATTTATCGAAATATCTTATTTAAATATCTTAGATCTATAGTGATTTTTTTCTTTATTACTGATAATAATGTGTGTTTTCTATCTTTATTTTCTTTGATCAGATTAACTAGATTTATTTTGTTTTAAAATTTTATTAATATTTTCATCATTTTAGGTTTTGTCTTTATTGATTTCCTTTATTACATGTTTACTTTATTTTCATCAACTATGGCTCTTCTGTTAATGTTTTCTATTTCTTGGGGAGATCGATATGCCATTTTTTTCTATGTGCTTGAAATATGAGCATAGATAATTGGCCTCCAATTTCTTTTCCACTATGTATATCAAATGTTCTACATTTCTCTTTCAATATATTTTGCTGAATCCCAGGTGTTTTGATAGTTTTCATTTACAATTTAAATTTTGTATATTTTTTGAAGTTTTTTCTTTAAGCCATATATTGTGTGTTTTAATTAATTCTCAGGCAGTTATGGATTGTCCAGTTATCATTTTTAAATTAATTTCTAGCTTAATGTCACTGAAGTCAGTATACATACCCTGAATAATTCCCATTCTTTTCAAATTATCGAGGCTTTTTTTGATGGTTAATTTTGATAAACATTTTATGTGCATTTGAAAGAATGTGAATTCTATCATTATCAGGGGCTATTCTATATATCTATCTATCAGGTCAGGTGAGTTAGTTATGCTGTTCAGATTTTCCAAATCCTTACTGAAAACTGTTTGGGCTTACTTTATCACCTATTTAGACAGATATAGTACTTCTCACTATATTTGTAGATTTTTCTATTTCTCTTTTTATTGCGACTATTTTTGCTTGTAGTATTTTGAAATGAGGTTATTTGGTACATACAGATTTATAAATATGATACTGTCCTAGTGTTTTGACAACTTTATCCCTATGACATATCCCTTTTTATCTATAGTAATGCTTCTTGCCTGAAAAACAACAATGTCTGATGTTTGTACAGCTATACCAGTTTTCCTTTGGCTAGTGTCTTCAAGGAATGTCAAGTTTTTAAAATTCTGGCAGTGTCAAGATGGTGGATTGGGGGATTCAGAACTCATTTCCTCCCATAGACACAATAAATTTACAACTACTCTTGGAACTACTCCTGAGAGAGAACTGAAAACCAGATAAAAAGAATCCCCGCAACAAGGGACAGTGTTGACTGAGGTGGAAGAGGCAGAAATTCCCTTCTGGAGAGAAAAATGCCACCTTCTAGCTGCCAAACTTCACTGCTGGCTGGGAGCAATCTTAAGGTATGAAGCCTCCCCTGGAGGAGTGGGGGATCTGAGTGGGGGAGCATTAACACAATAAGGAGCTTTTAGATTCAGCACAACTAAGATGAGTGTCATAATATCTGGCTTTGCTGGCTATTAACAACAACAGGGAGTATCCCCAGGAAAACTATCAAACATAATGGGAAATAAACCCTGCTTTTAAAGGACCCATGCACAAATTCACCTGTTTTGGAAAGCAACCTAAAATCATCAGAAACAAAAGGGCACAGTCCTTTGGTTGAAAGAGACTTACATGATAGGCTCTGGGTGTATCTTGGTGAGAGGTGAGACCTCCCCAGGGACTGAGACATTGGTGGCAGCCATTATTGTGACCTAGTACAGGCATGCTGACACAGATGCTGGCAGATGCCATTGCAGTTCTTCCCCTGGCCTATTAGCCCAGGGTTCGCCCCACCCACCAGAGAACCAATTTAATCCGGCTCAGCCAGGGCAGGCAGCCCACCCCAGGGACAGGTCCCACCCAACAGAAAGCCCTAGGACAACTTGTGGGCCCACATAGGCAGGGTGGCTGGAACCTTTCTGCAGCTGGGCAGGTGAGTATGCCTCAGTGGGGCAGTGTGTGCATAAGGAATGGGCCTGTGTGGGTGGAGTATGTGGGGCCTTTGCAGTGGGGAAACTGGGCCCGCTGCAGTGGGGTGACTGAGTCTGCTTCAGGGGGTTGAAGCATCACACAGGGCAAGACTGTGTTGATGAGGGGTGTGGCCCTGCAGGCAATGGGGCTTGGCAGCTGCAGCAGACTTGTGCTTCACAAATAGCCATATAGAGGATCAGTCCCACATTCCAAAGCCTGAAACAATTGGGTGTTCCCATGCCTGTGGCCTGCCCCACTCAGCTGCAATCCTGAGAGAGCTGACAGCAGCCTTGCTGACCAGAGGCCTACAGCATCTGTAAGCCCCTGAGGCTAGTAACCAGCCATGCTGGGGGCCTACTCACTTAACAGACAAACTGCAAGAGGAATGTGCTATTAGACCTTGCAGCCAATTGTACTGGGGCTTCCTACACCCAATAACGTCATTGAAGGGTCCACAGCAGCCATATGCAGCTGAACACTACAACCAACCCACCAGGGGGACAGCCTAGCCTCCCCAGGCACCTACAGCATGAGCAACCCTGCCACAACAGAAGGACACATATAGCCCACACAGGGAACACTCTTGAAACATTTGGAACTGATAATGAGAGCTAAGCACACTGCTAGGCCTCATAAGGCATCTCATACAACAGGCCATCTCTTCAAGATTGGGAGATGTAGCTGACCTACCTAATACATACATAAAAGAACAGATAAAGAGGCAAAATGAGGAGATGGAGAAATACATTCCAAGTAAGGGAAATGGACAAGATCCCAGAAAAAGAAATAAATAAAACAGAGATAAACAACCTACCTGACAAAGAGTACAAACAAAGAATCATAAGGATGGTCACTGATCCTGGGAGAAGAATGGATGAACTCAGTGAGAACTTCAACAAAGAATTGGAAAATATAAAAATGAACCAATCAGAAATGAAGAACACAATACTGGAAATGAAAAATTCACTAAAAGGACTCAAAAGTAGAGCAGATGATACAGAATATTGGATCAGTGAGCAGGACAAAGGACTAGAGGAAATCAGCTAAGCTGAACAGATAAAAGAAAATAGAATTGAAAAGAATGAAGACAGTCTAAGGGATCTCTGGGACAACATCAAGTGCACTAACATCCATATTAGAGGTGTCCCAGAAGGAGAAGAGAGAGACAAAGGGGAAGAGAATCTATTTGAAGAAATAATAGCTGAAAATTTTCCTAACCTAAGGAAGGAAACAGACATCCAGACATATTAAGCACACAGAGCACCAAACAAGATAAACCCAAAGAGGCCCACACCAAGATATGTTATAATTAAAATGTCAAGAATAAAGATAAAGAGAGAATCCTAAAAAGCACAAGAGAAAGGCAACAAGTTACACACAAAGGAAATGCCATAAGGTTATCAGCCGACTTCTCAGCAGAAACCTTAAAGGCTAGAAGGGAGTGGCACAATATATTTAAAGAGCTGAAAGGAAAAAAACCTACAGCCAAGAATACTCTTCCCAACAAGGTTATCATTCTGAATGGAAGGAGAGATAAAGATTTTCCCAGACAAGCAAAAACTAAAGGAGTTAATCACCAAGAAACCAGCTTTACAGGAAATGCTGAAGGGACCTATTTATGTGGAAAAGAGAAGATTACAAATAGGAATAAGAAAATTATCAAAACAAAAAAAAAGCAATAAAATCACTGGTAAAGCAAATATAGAGTAAAAGTAGCAGATCAACCACCTGTGAAGCTAACGTGAAGGTCAAATGCAAAAATACTAAAATTGTCTATTTCCATGATAAGAGTGTAATGGATATACACACACACACAGAAAAGGTTAGATATGATATCAAAAACATAAAATGTGGGAGGAGGGGAGTAAAAGAGTAGAGCTTTTAGCAACAGGTCAAACTAACGAGATCATCAACAATATAGATTGCTATATGCACAGGTTATTATATATGAACTTTATGGTGATCACAAACCAAAAACCTATAATAAATATACAAAAAATTAAGAGACAGGAACCCAAACATAATACTAAAGAAATCCATCAAATCACAAGTGAAGGGAGAATGAGAAGAATAAAGGAACAGAGAAAAACTACTAAAACACCCAGAAAAAAAGTGACAAAATGGCAATAAGTACATGCTTATTAATAGCTACCCTAAATGTTAATGGACTAAATGCTCCAATCAAAAGGCATAGTGTGGCCGATTGGATACAAAAACAAGATCCACATATATGCTGCATGCAAGAGACGCACTTCAGACCTTAAGATACTCACAAACTGAAAGTGAAGGGATTGGAAAAGATATTCCACGCAAATGGGAATGGAAAGAAAGCTGCAGTAGCAATATTTATATCAGAAAAATTAGACTTTAAAAGAAACTCTGTAACAAAAAACAAAGAAGAGCACTACATAATGATCAAGGGAATAATCCAACAAGAGGATATCATGCTTGTAAATATCCATGCACCCAACATACGAGCACCTAAATATATAAAGCAATTATTAACAGACATAAAAGGAGAAATAGACAGTAACGCAATAATAGTACAGGACATAACAAGTCACTTACACCATTGTATAGATCATCCAAACAGAAGATCAATAAGGAAACATTGGCCTCAAATGACACATTAGACTAGTTGGACTTAGTAGATATATACAGAACGTTCCATCCAAAAACTGCAGAATACACATTCTCTTCAAATGCACATGGAACATTCTCCAGGATAGATCACATATTAGGCCACAAAACAAGTCTCAATATATTTAAGAAGACTGAAATAATACCACACATCTTTTCTGACCACAATAGTATGCAACTAGAAATGAACTACAGGAAGAAAATTGGAAAAGCCACAAATATGTGGAGATAAAACACAATGCTACTGAAAAATTAGTGGGTCAATGAAGAAATCAAGGGAGAATTCAAAAAATACCTGGAGACAAATGAAAATGAAAATACAACATGACAAAATTTATGGGATACAGTAAAGGCAGTTCTAAGAGGGAAATTTATAGCAATACAGACCTACCTCAACAAACAAGAAAAACCTCAAATAAACAATCTAATAGTGCACCTAAAGGAACTGGAAAAAGAAAAACAAACAAAGCCCCAAATCACTAGAAGGAAGGAAACAAGAAAATCAGAGAAGAAATAAATGAAATAGAGACTAAAAATATAGAAAACAATCAGTGAAATTAAGAGCTGATTCTTTGAAAAGATAAAGAAAGTTGACAAACCTTTGGCTAGACTCACCAAGGAAAAAAGAGAGAAGGCTCAGATAAATAAAATCAGAAATGAAAGAGGAGAAATTACAATGGACATCTCAGAAATACAAAAGATTATGAGAATACTATGAAAAACTATATGTCAATGAATTGGATAATCTAGAAGTGGATAAATTCTTAGAGTCATACAACCTTCTAAAACTGAATCAAGAAGACACAGAGAATTTGAGTAGACCAATCACCAGTAAGGAGATCAAAATAGTAATCAAAAACCTCACCAAAAATAAAAGTCCAGGACCAGACAGCTTCCCTGGTGAATTCTACCAAACATTCAAAGAAGATTTAATACCTACCCTTCTCAAACTCTTCCAAAAAATTGAAGAGGACACAAAGCTTCCTAACTCATTCTATGAAGCCAACATTACCCTGATACCAAAACCAGACAAGGACAACAGTAAAAAAAGAAAATTACAGGCCAATATCACTGATGAACATGGATGCAAAATCTTCAACAAAATACTAGTAAATCAAATACAACAATACATTAAAAAGATCATACACCATGATCAAGTGGGATTTATTCCCAGGGATGCAGCGATGGTTCAATGTCTACAAATCAATCAATGTGATACATTGCATTAACAAAATGAAGAATAAAAATCACATGATCATCTCCATAGATGCAGAGAAAGCATCAGACAAGACACAGCATCCATTTATGATAAAAACTCTGAATAAAATGGGTATAGAAGGAAAGTACCTCAACATAATAAAGGCCATATATGACAAACTCACAGCTAATATCATTCTCAATGGAGAAAAACTGAAAGCTATCCATTAAGAACAGGAACCAGACAAGGATGCCCACTTTCACCACTCTTACTTAACATAGTATTGAGAGTCCTAGCCAGAGAAATCAAGCAAGAAAAGGAAATAAAATGTATCAAAATTGGAAAGGAAGAAGTAAAACTGTCACTATTTGGAGATGATATGATTTTATATACAGAAAACCTTAAAGAATTCACCAAAAACTTTTATAAATAATAAATGAATACAGTAAAGTTGCAGGATACAAAATCAACATAAAAAATCAGTTGCATTTCTATACACTAACAATGAAGTAGCAGAAAGAGAAATTAAGAATACAATTCCATTTAAATTGCAACAAAAAGAATAAAATACCTAGGAATAAACTTAACCAAAGAGGTGAAAGACCTGTATAGTGAAAACATTCTCAAAAGAAATAGGAGACAAAGAAATGGAAAGATATTCCATCTTCTTGGATTGGAAGAATTAACATAGTCAAAATGTCCATACTTCCTAAAGCAATCTATAGATTAATGCAATCCCTATCAAAGTTCCTACGACATTTTTCACAGAAATAGAACAAAGAAGCCTAAAATATATATGGAACAACAAAAGACACCAAAGAGCCAAAGAAATACTCAGAAAAAAGAACAAAGTTGGAGGTAACACGCTCCCTGATTTCAAAATACACTACAAAGTTATAGTAATCAAAATAGCATGGTACTGGCACAAAAACAGACACACATCAATGAAACTGAATTGAGAGCCCAGAACTAAACCCATACATCTATGGACAGCTAAGTTTTGACAAGGGAGCGAAGAACATACAATGGAGAAAGGAAAGTTTCTTCAATAAATGGTGTTGGGAAAACTGGACAGCCACACGCAACAGAGTGAAATAGACCATTATCTTACACAAAACACAAAAATTAACTCAAAAGGGATTAAAGACTTGAATGTAAGACCTGAAACCATGAAAATTCCACAAGAATACATAGGCAGTGCAGTCTTTGACATCGATCTTAGCAACATATTTTCAAGTACCGTGTCTAACCGGGCAAGGGCAACAGAAAACATAAAAAAATGGGACTATATCAAACTTAAAAGCTTCTGCACAGCAAAGGAAGCCATCAACAAAAGAAAAAGTCAACATAACAATTGGGAGAAGATATTTGCCTATCATATATCTGATAAGGGATTAATCCCCAAAATATATAAAGAACTCATACGTCTCAACAACAAAAAACTAACAACTCAATTAAAAAATGGACAACAGATCTGGACGAACATTTCTCCAAAGAAGATAAACAGATGGCCAACAGGCACATGAAAAGATGTTCAACATCACTAATTATCAGATAAATTCAAATGAAATCTACAATGAGATAACACCTCATACTCATCAGAATGGCTATAATTAACAAGACAGGAAAGAAGAAGTGCTGGAGAGGATGTGGAGAAAAGTGAACTCTCATACACTGCTGGTGGGAATGCAAACTGGTGCAGCCACTATGGAAAACAGTATGGAGATTCCTCAAAAAATTAAGAATAGAACTACCATATGATCCAGTTATTCCACTGCTGAGTATTTATCCAAAGAACATGAAAACATGAATGTGTAAAGATATATGCACCTCTGTGTTCATTCCAGCAGTATTCACAATACCAAGACTTGGAAGCAACCTAGATGCACATCAAGGGATGAATGGATAAAGAAGATGTGGTATATATACACAATGGAATCCTACTCAGCCATTAAAATGGATGAAATCTGGCCATTTGTGACAAGATGGATGGATTTTGAGGGTATTATGCTAAGTGAAATAAATCAGAGAGAGAAAATAAAATACCATATGATCTCACCCATAAATAGAAGATAAAAACAACAACACACAGATACATAGAGACAGAGATTGGATTGGTGGTTACCAGAGGGGAAGGAGGGAGGCAGGTGGGCAAAAGCAGTGATTAGGCACATGTGTGGTGATGGATTGTAATTAGTCTTTTGGTGGTGAACAAGATGTAATCTACACAGAAATCTAAATATAATGATGTATACCCAAAGTTTATATAATGTTATAAACCAATGTTACCACAATTTAAAAAAATTCTTCTACTTTTAACCATTCTGAACTCTTCATTGCTTTTTGTATTTCTGTGTTTCCATCTGGGATCATTTTTCTTCTGCCTGAAGAGATCTTTTTAATATTTTCTAATGCAGTTATATAAGTGATATATTCTCTTAGTCATTTTTTTTTTTCTGAAAATGACTTTATCTTCTTTTTTGGAGGATATTCTCACTGGGTTTAGAATTCTTGGAAGACAGTTTTTGTGTGTTTGTTTCTGTTTTGTTTGGGGCACTTTGGCAGATACCATTTCGTTTTCTTCCATTCGTCAGTCTCATTGTTTCTCCTTTGATGGTAATGCTTTTATTTTTCTCAACCTGCTGTGAATAATTTTTCTTTAAATATTTTCTGTTTTGTTTCTACTTTCTACAGCTCAAGTATGATATACCTAACTTGATTTTCTTAGTATGTGTGCTGTTTGAACTTCATATAGATATTTAAATCAAAAGGATCTTATCTTTCATAATTTTTGTAAAATTATCAGCTATGTCTCTTCAAATATTCCTTTTGGCCCTTTCTCTACTATCTTTATGAAATTTCAATTATACATATAATTTGACTGTGTCACACATCTCTTGTGCCCTTTTGTTTATTCATTTCCTATTTTCTTTTTTGCATCAGTTAGTAATTTCTGTTGAACCACATTCTGCTTCACCATTTTTTTGGTACATCTAGACTTCTGTGAAACTGACAAATTGGAGGCTTAATTTCTATTGTATTTTATCTTTCAGTCCTAGAAGATATATTCTGTTATTTTTGAAATCTAATTTTTGGTTTTATTTCTATTTGTTTATATTATGCTCTATTTTCTTAAACATACTAATCCTAGTTATTTAAAGTCCTTCTCTGCTGTCTCCAATATTTGAATAACTTCAGGTGTTCTTTTATTCTCATTTTCTCCTTATTAGTTATTTATCATTTGTTTCCATCTGTTACTATACCAAACAGTATTCGATTTAATACTGAACATCCTTCATACAAAGCTGTAGAGGCATTGGATAGTGCTCTCTTCCATCAGGTAAGATTCACCCCTTCTTCTGCAGGCAGATAGTGGGAGTGGTGGGATCTGGTCACATTTATTCAATCAGCCAATAAACTAATCTGGATTGAGACTCAGTTCAGTTTCTAAGGATTTATTCCACCTCTGATTTGCCCCAGATCCTAAAATATGGTCCAACATGGCTTTCAATTGACAGCCCGGAGATTCCTTTTATTTTTTGTTTGTTTTTCTTACCAATAAAAATGTGGGGAAATTGTTCTCTGCTTTTTAGTTTTGCTGGGGTTTTTAAATTCATATAGCTTCATATGTGGCAAATGTCTTGAAGGAAGACTATCTCTGTGTTTAAGGCCTCTCAACTGTTCACCTCTCCAATTTTGCACCTCTGACCATGACCAACCACCAAATCTCTGCTGATTCCTCCATTTCCCAGTAAGAACCTTCTGCCAGGGCCAAACCTTATTTCTTAGACTCTAGCTCACACTGCATTTCAGTCTATGTCTCCAGGTACAGTAGCATATCTTCAGCTCCCCTCTGAAAGTTTCTATACTTAGTAGCTTTTTAATCCTTTTAGACCTTCTTCCTTCTGCATATTTCTCATACCATTAAGTACATACCTTTCTATTAGACTTTTCTAGTTTTTCTTACTGGGATTATTGGGCTGCTAAAAAATTATCCATATCTACCTGTTTCTTAGCAACAAGCCTATTATGGATATATCATATAGAATTCAAATAATCATTTCTGAAGTTAATAAATATAAATGAAGTCATCATAATTCTCAGAAATTACATGTAGAAAATAGCATTATTTCTTTAAAATATGTAAATAGCATTTTAAAATAAAGATTAGACAATATATTATAAAACCTATGTGACACACTTCAATAAATTAGAATTTTGTTATACTAAAATAAATATTATAATGTTAATTTCTATTGTTTGCAAAGAAACTGATTAATATAGTCATGATGTAGACACGCCTTCACAAATAAGACCATGTTGTACTAGCTTAATGCCCTAACTACATTCAGAGACAATAGTTCTTACCTAACACTACATGTTAAAAGTAGCTATGGAGTTTTTAAACTAGTGATGTCTAATTTTGTTTTAGCATGAGTATCATATATATAAAACCTTTTATGTGCAACACCAATGTATGCACACCAATTTATTTACATAATTTGAATGAACAACTAAGATTTGAGTAATATTTTCATTTACTGTGTGTATGCATTTAAAATATAAGTTAAAATAGAGATTTTAAAAGTATGAAATGGAGTAATTGAAAATGGATACTATATTTTCTTCCCAAACCCTAACAAGTTAACTTGTACATCAACTGTGATATGTGCATCCACCATTCAAACAATTGATTTTAGAATGCATATGCCTGAAGCCTGCTTTAACCAGTTTAATGTGGGTCATTGATTCCTGTAATTTAAAAAGTTTCACAAATGGGTCTAAATCTTATTTCTGATTAGCAGTCACTATTCTAATTATTTAACAGTATTCATTTTGTCCAATAATTTCAGAAGAAGACTTTAGCATTGTGGAAGAGTTAACAACATAGAGAAGATTTTTCTGTTTGTCTTTAGTAAATATAATCTACCCCTGGAATAATCCAAAAAGCCAGTTTTAAATACTTCTAAACACCTTTGTACTCTACGTGGTTGCGACTCACAGCAGGAAGGAAAATGTCCAAATGAAGTCCCCTCTTTCTCCCAAAGAATATGAAAAGAAACACAAAGAATATTTTCATTTAATCCCATACTTTAAAAAAGCCATGTAAATACATGAAAAATTTTCCAAAAAGCCTTAACTTTGGTTATCGTTACACAGTGGGAACTTTTGTTGTTGTTTTTTTACCTATATTACATATGTTATAAAAAACTATTCACAAGACACAAAGGTACAAAATATGAAATGAAGTGATGCTATCTCTATGCATCACTATATGGTTATTGAATGAGTATGCCCTCTCTGAACTTTAACCCTTCAGGTGGGAATGAGAAGTAAAACAAAGTAAAATTGTACTAAGACATTCTAATACCTCATTTGTTGCCTTCTCTCCCATACCATAAAGAAACAAGAACATAGTTTCTCCTTTTACAGGGATATTTTTCCATGTTGCAACAAACATTTTATTCAATCTAGTAATTACAATGACCACATTTCAAATTCCTATTTTATAAGTTGTGGACTTCTATTACAAGCAATATATTTTCCATGCTAGAAAATTTTCTGATGCTAGAAAAATAGGCACATGGTATTGATGTTTTATTTTTTTAAATCTGTAATTACTTACAAAATAAATTATCCAATATTCAAATCCATGTTATATATGTTTTACATAAAAATAAATATATGAATATATACAAAGTACACAATGGCCAAGTATAATTAAGTGTAGTTAGGGACCTTTGCTTTTATTTTTAAAGTCAACTCATAAGCAAGATTTTTGGTTTTGTTTTTAATAGTTTGATTCAAAAGAGCAAATCCATTAAATTTTCTCTCATATATGACTATTATAATGACAAGAGAAACAACAGGAAATGATTGTGTGTGTTTTAAATGTCTCCACTAAAAATTCTTGCTTACTACAGTCGACTATACAAATGAGACTGCATAGTCTCCTACTGAAGGGTAGTTGATATTATTGAGGCTTATCTAATTAAATCCATATCCAAAATTAAAGATTTTTATTAAGAATTAAGTTGATTCTGCTAGTTTGAAATTTTTGTTTTAACCTACAAGGTAGATCAAAAAGTAAATAGCACACTTCCATTAACTATAAATATTAATATTTTTATAAGGTTACCTTATTTAGTCCAGAAGATAATTGGGAAGTTGTAACTTTCTAGGGATTTTAATGCAACTAAGCAAGTTATCAAAACTATATGCACATGAGAGTATGTCACCATCACAGCAGTGTGAGAGGATCCTCTTGCCTCTCCCCTTCAATCTACAGTGAATAAAACATCCATAATCTAACAAAGGCTACATTTCACAACACACCAACACATTGGAAACATCCACACATTGGTACATACAAAGGTGGGTGATTTGGAGTACACAGAAGAGACTAAAAGAGGGAACAACAGAGGCAGAGCCCAGGATCCTGGATCCTAGAGGCAGTGACAGAGCCAGCTGCCCCCAGCTCCAGGGAAGTTGGTGGGCAGCAGCAGAGGCATGCAACTCCAGCCAGCCAGATTCAGCAGCACCTGCAGCCACAGAAAGCATAGCAGCAGTGGAGGCAGAGCCCCATGATCCTGGGTCCCTGCCCTCCACTTGGAGACTTGTAGCAGCAGCAGAGGTGCTCACAGAACTCCAACATCCCAACTGCAGCAGCACCTATACCATAAGGTGACAGGCAACAGCTGAGATGGCACCACATGTACCAGGCTCCCTCCCCACCATGGGATGAAGCATCCAACCCAGGTAATCCCAGACACAGCTGAGCCATCAGCCATCCAAGGGCCCCCAGTGGCAAAGCCAGAAACAGTAGTGATGTCAGCAAAAGCAAGACATCAGTGACTGCCAGAAATGTAGGCAGTGATGATAAGAGTACCAGCAACACCCGAAATAGAGATGGTGGAGGGTGGAATGTGCAGATCCTCAGATAGAGTCAGAGGCAACTCAGGTAAAAAGTACCAAAAATCAACACTATATTGCCACCTACTGAAAAACTAAAGAAAGACTTCTAATCTCCAAGCAGTTGAAAAGTCTGAATAGAAATAAACAAAGCTATAACTAAATTTAAAAAGTGTGTTTGCTGCAACAAATGAGCTGTCAGAGAAATAACTTAGAAAGCACCACAAAAAACCACAGCATTACATAAAGAAAACAATTCTCCAGAAACCAAACATAAAGTCATGAAGATTTTGATCTTACTGATAAAGAATTCATAATAGCTGTCATGAAAAAAACTCAATGAGCTACCTGAAAATTCAGAAAGGCAATTAAATGAGATCAGGAGTAAAATTATGAACAGAAGAAATACCTTACCAAAGAGATTGAAACTCTGAAAAAGAACCAAACAGAAACTCTGTAGCTGAAGAACTCAATAAATGAGATGAAGGATGCATTAGAAAGTGTTGGAAATAGAGCAGATCACAGGGAAGAGAAAATTAGCAAGCTTAAAGGTAGAAACCTAAAAATGATGCTGGTAGAAGAGGAAAGAGAACTAAGACTTCAAAAAACTTACAAATTCTATGAGAATTATTTGACTCCATCAGAAAGGGCAACCTTCTCTTTGGAAAAGACCTTTTCCAAAATACATGATAATAGAACTGTCAAAAATTAATGACAAAGAGAAAATAATAATAGTAGCAAGGGAGAAAAAGAAAAGAACCCAGAAGGGAATCCCCATTAGGCTAACAGCAGATTTCTCAGCAGAAACACTACAGGCCAGGGGGAGAGTGAAGACATACATTCAAAATATTGAAAGATAAAAACTATCAGCCAAGAATACTCTATCCAGCAAGGTTATCTTTCAGATATTAAAGAGAAATAATGGATTTCCCATATAAACAAAAGCTGAGGGAGTTCATTACCACTAGAACTGCCTTACAAGAAATGTTGAAAGGAGCCCTGCTACCTGAAATGAAAAGGCAAAGGAATACAAAGCTTTGAACAAGGTGATAAATAGACAGCATCAGAAAATTGCAAATCTGTATCAGAATAGGGTAGTATACACCTAATTATAACATAAGGTTAAAGGGAAAGGAAGCAGTAATAAGTATAACCACTTCAATTTTGTAACGAACTTACAATACAAAAAGGGGTAATTTGTGAAAACAAAAACATAGAATGAGAAGAAGAAAAGGATGAAACCTGCACACACAAATGAAGATAAGAGGCTATAACAGAAAAAGGACTATATTATCTATGAGACCTTTTATACAAACCACATGGTAACCACAAAACAAAAATTCAGAACAGAGTCACAAAAAAAAAAAAAAAGAGGAAATTGAGAAACACATTAAAACCACCAAACACATAAAAACCACCAAACTAAAATTGCAAACAGAAACACAATAAAAAAATAGAATAGAGAGCAACTAGAAAAGATAAAATGGCAGTATTAAGTCTTCAAATATCAATAATTGCCCTAAATGCAAGTGGATTGAATTCAACAACCAAAAGACAAAGAGTGGCTGGATGGATTAAAAAACAAGACCCAACAATATGCTGCCTCCAGGAGCTAAAGACAAACATAGGCTCAAAGGGAAGCAATGGAACTTGATACTTGAAGCTAATGGCAACGAAAATAAAGCAGGTATAGCCATATTTATATCAGACAAAAAAATCTTCAAGCCAAAAATGAAAGCGAGAGACAAATATGGACAATATATAATGAAAAAAGGGACAATCCATCAAGAAGACCTCATGTTTATTAATATATATGCACCTAACATAGAAGTACAAAAGTATGTAGAGCAATTGTTAACAGGCCTGAAGGAAGAAATCGATAGCAACACAATAATAGTAGGGGAATTTAATACCCATCTTACATCAATGGATAGATCATCCAGACAGAAAGCCAACAAGGAAACATCAGCTTTAAATGAAACATTAGACCAGATGAACTAAATAGATATAGATAGAACATTACATCCAAAAGCAGCAGAATATACATTCTTCTCAAGTGCACATGGAATATTTTCACAGATAGACTATATACTGGGAAACAAAACAGGTCTCAAAATATTTAAGAATATTGAAATTGTATCAAACATCTTTTCTGTCCACAATGGTATGGAACTAGAAGTCAACTACAAGAAGAAAACTGGAAAAGTCACAAATATGTGGAGACTAACAAACATGCTACGAACAGCTATTGGATCAATGAAGAAATCAAAGGAGACATGAGAAAATACCTGGAGACAAATGAAAATTAAAACACAACATACCAAAATCTATGGGACGCAGCAAAAACATTAGTAAGAGAGAAGTTTACAGCAATGCAGGCCTACCTCAAGAACAAGAAAAGTCTCAAATAAACAATCTAACATTACTCCTAAAGGAATTAGAAAAAGAACAAACAAAGACCACAACCAGTAGAAGGAAGGAAATAATAACAATTAGAACAGAAATAAATGAAATAGAGATGAAAAAGAAAAAAGAAGTATCAATGAAACTAAGAGCTGATTCTTTGATCATTTTAAACAAAATTGACAAATATTTAGCTAGACGCACTAAGGAAAAAAGAGAGAAGGCTCAAATAAATAAAATCAGAAATGAAAGAGGAAAAATTACAACGGTACCACAGAAATACAAAGGGTTATAAGAAAACACTATGAAAAGCTATATGCCAACAAATTGGATAACCTAGGAAAAATGGATAAATTTCTAGAATCATACAACCCTTGACAACTGAATCAAGAAGAAATAAAGAATCTGAATAGACTGATCACTTGTAAGATTGAAACAGTAACCAAAAACTTCCCCCCCCAAAAAGAAAGTCAAGAACTAGATGTCTTCTCTGGTGAATTCTAACAAACATTCAAATAAAATCTAACACATCCTTCTGAAACTCTTCCAAAAATTTTGAAGTGAAGGAGATACTGTCTAACCCATTTTACAAAGCCAACATTACCTGGATAACAAAATCAGACAAGGACAACACAAAAAAAGAAAATTACAGGCCAATATAACATCAATGCAAAAATCCTCAACAAAGTATTAGCAAGTCAAATACAACAATACATTAAAAAGATCATACACCACTATCATGTGGAATTTATTTGAGGAATGCAAGGATGATTCAATATCTGCAACTCAACGTGATACACTACATTAACAAAATGAAGAATAAAAATCACGTGATCATCTCAATAGATGCACAGAAAGTGTGTGATGAGATTCAGCATTCATTGTGATAAAAACTCTCAATAAAATGGGTATGGAAGAAAAATACCTTGACATAATAAAAGCCATATATGACAAAACTACAGCTAACATCATACTCAATGATAAAAAACTGAAAGTTATCCCTCTAAGAACAGGATCAAGACAAGGATGCCCACTCTCACCCTCTTATTCAACATAGTATTCCAAGTTCTGGACAGAGCAGTTAGGCAAGAAAAACAAATAAAAGGTATCCAAATTGGAAAGAAATAAGTAAAACTGTAAGCACTTGCAAATGACATGTTCTATATATAGAAAACCCTAAAAAATTCACCAAAAAATTTTTAGAAATAATAAATGAATATGGTAAATTTGCAGGGTACAAAATTACCATACTAAAATCAGTGGTATTTTTATACACTAACAACACACTAGCAGAAAGCAAAATCAATAATACGATCCAATTTACAACTGCAACAGAAGAATAAAATATCTAGGAATAAACTTAACCAAATAAGTGACAGGTCTGTATACTGAAAATTGTAAGATGTTATGAAGGAAATTGAAGAAGACACAAAGAAATGCAAAGATTTTCTGTGCTCATGAATTGAAAGAATTAACATAGTTAAAATGTCCATATTACCTAAAGCAATCTACAGATTCAATGCAATCCCTATTAAAATCCCAACATTTTTCACAGAAATAGAATAAAGAATCCTAAAATTTATATGGAACAACTAAAACTCTGAATAGCCAAAGCAATCCTGAGAAAAAAGAACAAAACTGGAGGTGCCACACTCCCCGATTTTAAAGTGTACTATAAAGCTATAGTAATCAAATCAAAACACCATGATACTGGCACAAAACACACTCACACAGACCAATGGAACAGCATTCAGAACCCAGAAATGAACCCACACATTTATGCCTAACTAATTTTTGACAAAAGTGCCAAGAACATAAAAATGGAGAAAGAAAAGTCTCTTCAATAGATGGTGTTGGGCAAACTGGACAGCCATATGCAAAAGAATTAAAGTACACCACAACCTTACACCATACACAAAAATTAACTCAAAATAGATTAAAGACTTGAATATAAAACCTGAAACCATAAAACTCCTAGAAGAAAACATAGGCAGTTTAATGTCGGTCTTAGCAGCATCCTTTGAAGTGTCTTCTCAGGCAAGGGAAACAAAGAAAAAATAAATAAATAAAACTACCTCAAACTAAAAAGCTTCTGAATGGTAAAGGGAACCATCAACAAAAATAACATACCAAAGTAAGAAGATATTTGCAAATCATATGTCTGATAAGGGGCTAATATCAAAAATATATAAAGAACTCATACAACTCAACAACAAAGAAAAACAACACAATTAAAAAATAGTCAGAGGATCTGAACATTTTTCCAAAGAAACTATACAGATGGCTAACAAGCACATGAGAACATGTTCGACATCACCAATTATTAGGGAAATGCAAATTAAAACCATGAGGAGATATCACTTCATGCCCATCGGATGGATATTATTAAAAAGACAAGAAATAACAAGTGTTGGAGAGGTTGTGGAGAAAAGGGAACCCTCATACACTGCTGGTGAGAATGTAAATTGGTACAGCCACTATGGAAACAGTACGGAGATTCCTCAAAAAATTAAGAATAGAACTACCATATGATCCAGCTATTCTATTTCTAGGTGTTTATCCAAAAACACAAATACACTGACTTGAAAAGATATGTGTACCCCTATGTTCACTGCAGCATTATTCATAGTAGCCAAGGCTTGGAAACCACCTAAGTGCCCACCTAATGATGAATGGATAAAGATGTATATATATATATATATGTGTGTGTATATATATATATATATGTACATATATATGTGTACATGTATATATATACACACACACAATGGAATGCTCCTTAGCCACAAAAAAGGATGAAATCTTGTCATTTATAACAACATGGATGGAACTTTAGAGTATTATTCCAAGCAAAATAATAAGTCCAATGGAGAAATTCAAATACTGTGTGATTTCACTCACAGGTGGAGGATAAACAAACTGATGAAGAGAACAGATTGGTGGTTACCAGAGGGAAAGGGGGTGGGGGAGGGCAAAAGGAATAAAAGGGAACATTTGTAAGGTGACTGATGGCAGCTAGACCTTTGGTGGAGAACAGGATGTAGTCTACAGAGAACGTGAAACATGATGATGTATATTGTAAATTTATACAGTGTTATAAATCAGTGTTACCTCAATAAAAAAAAGGAAAAAAGGAGAATAAATTTTTACAAAGAAAAGAAATAGGTTCTTACCTTACCAAGTTATTCCCATTTACAGACATAACCCTATCAAACTGAAAAAAGTCTATATGCATGCTGTATCCCACAAATGTGCTACTTTCTTGCATAAACATTTTAAGCAACAATATATTGTATAGTTACAATAGAAATAATGTTTCCTTATTATGATATTTTTAATTTTTATTCCTCATATTTTTACATTTGTTCAAATGTTTCTGCAAAGGCATATGTAACTTGAAAAGTTTACCTCAACTTTTCATTCCAAATTTGTCAATTAAAATACATGACATAAAGATCTATTTTGAAACTAGATGAATCTTATTTATTTAATATCACTTCAGGTTAGTTTCCTTACATCCCAAATAGGGATAATTGGTCCCTATTTATAGGGTTGTTATGAAGATTGAGAGTATTTTTATATAAAATATATAATGCATAGTTTATATTATGATATCTGTAATTGTACGTGTATATACACATCCACAGTACAGATGCACACATATATGCATATAGATAAAAATATATAGATATCCCTACTGTTAGGACATTCCGATACAACTTATTATATTCTTTGTATTTTATTTTCCTGAAGAAGTTTGCTTGGGTATCTTTGGACTTGCTTCAGTCTGTATTGTTTGTTTTCTATGCTTGACGCATAACCATCATCTTGGAATGGGTTCACTCTTATACTTCTTTTCTTTCTGTTTTCTATATCCTATATCTTCTTTTCTACTTTACTCCTTCATTTGTTATGAAATGCATGCACAAATATAAAATAAAATTTTGAGGATTTACATGTCTAAAAATAACTTTCTTCTATATTATGTACAATTGATATAATTCCTGTTCATAAAACCCAAGTTTAACAATTCTGCATTATCAGGCCTTAATACATCTTTCTGAGGTAATTTTCCTCTGAAATTCAAGTCCTTCACTTCTTGGAATTTAAAAAATTATTCTGTTGACAACTATCTCTTCTCTAGTTGCTCTGTTCAATTTATCAGAAATTATTATTTAGCTATTGGAACTCCTGGACTGGCACCCTGATTTTATTGTTTTTTTTTTTTTTCCTTTCTACTTTCCATTTTCTTTTCTTTTATGTTCTACTCTGTAGGAAATTTCCTTAACTTTATATTCCAAGTCGTTTTTAGAAAGTCTTATTTTTTATAATTCCAAGATCTCTTTTTTGTTCTCTGAATGTTTCTTTGCATAGTGTCTTGTTCGTGTTTCACTATTATAATATATTCTTTCTCTCTGGTGATATTAATGATTTTTAAAATTTACTTTTCCTTCCTCAATCTCTGTTTACTTCACACAGTTAATTTTCTATTTGCTCAATTTTTATCTTTCATGTTAAAAGCTTTCATTTTTCAGAGATCTGGTATTACCTGTTTTTCTGTTCATATTCAACAGTGGTAAATTACCAAAAAAAAAAAAATCACAAATCTGAATTGCTGAATATGACATACTACAATGAAAAAAGTAGAGAGAAGAAAGTGAATGAAGGAAAGAAACAGGTAGGAATCAGGAGATATTGAAAAATTACTTGTGATGCAATATGACTCCTCACCACAATGTCCCAAATCACCAAAAATATGTATGGATAACAAATTTTGGCTCTGTGAAAACTGGGGAAAAGATAATTGTTTCATCCAGGTTACTGGAACAATATAGAAACATATATATGAGGAGATCGATACAAAGAGGCAATGAAAAATTGAAGAAATAGTTGAAAATAAAACCTCTAATAAATAGAATCCTTAAAAAACAAGTCTGGGGGGCCAGCCTGGTGGCACAGCGATTAAGTTCACGTGTTCCACTTTGGCAGCCTGGGGTCCACTGGCTCGAATCCTGGGTATGGACCTACTCACCGCTCATCAAGCCATGTTGAGGTAGCGTCCCACATAGAAGAGCTACAACTCCACAACTATGGTACACAACTATGTACTGGGGCTTTGGGGAGAAAAAAGAAAAGGAGGAAGATTGGCAACAGATGTTAGAGCAGGGCCAATATTCCTAAAGAAAAAAACCAAAGTGCTCTCAAAGTATTAAAAAAAAAAGTCTGGTTTTGGAATATCATAGTTAATAGAATTAGAGTATGAACTAAGAATAATCAAATTTCCAGAACACAAGCGTCCCGAGCTAGTATCTGGATTATATTCAAATGGAGTAATCATTCTTCACTACAATAGTAATGAGAATGAATTTAATTGTTTTTCACCAGGTTAGTCAATAGTCATTATGGGAGAAATATTACTGGTTTCTTTTTACATTTCATTTTAATACTGAAATGACAGACTTTTCATTCTAATACATATGCAATTGTTAATGGCAGAGTTTCCATTTTTTATCTCTCTGCATGGTAAGTTTTTCTTTATTGTTTTTAAGTGAATAGAGTAAAGCTTATTTTTTAAGGTTCTCCATTCAGTATGCCCTTAAGAATACTAAAATATTTCTTTTTTCCGGCTAGAAAATTATGAGCCTTGGAAAGCAACATGGGCTGCAGAAATTGATGTTCAGAGAGTCTTTTACATAATAAGCATCTGCTTCTTTACTTCTGAAAAACTACTTTAATATATCTGTGTGTACATGTGTGTGTTTGTGTGTATGCACATAAAGTTTCATAAAACCTTTAATAAGCATTCTACTACATAATGCACTAAGATTATAAAATTTTCAAGCATTTAGCCATATTTATGAAAGCATTCCTTTGGAGTCTTAAAATGCACACACTGAAGAGCTTATTTCAATAATATTTATATGTGTTTTCTAAATTAAATGATTAAGGGTCAAAGATTGTTTAAAAGTTATTTTTAACATGAAGATTCATTTAATATTATTATATTAATGGCATGTTGTATCTGTAAGAGTACAAACTTAATTTCTAATTCAAATTTAATCGCATTTGAACAAAATCCCAAACCACATGGCTCAGAAAAAAGTCTGTATTTGACTTCTACAATTTAAAAAGACATTAATAAAATGAAAAGGAGTTGAGCAAATCCACAAAGCTGGTTAACTTTTATATTTAGATCTCGTTCATTTAGACCAAGTTCAAGATGTTATTTAACAGATCGAGTTAAAGAATGACTTTTTATGGGGAGCCAGTTGATATTTATTTTCTCCAAAGACAAAATTAGAAAAAATGGGATAGGACACATGAGGATTCAGATTAGCCATAATAGAGAACTTTTCTGAAATTTCACAGGTACTAAATATCACAATAGATGTTACTGAGGCTGTGAATTTCCTTTGCAGTAAGATTGCCCTCCTTCCATTGTCTATGTGGGTTATTATATGTGGCTTTACCTGCCAAAAGTTGTCAGTGAAAGTACTTGTCTAACATTGTGATATGATAATATATGCTATGGTTGAGGATTCTTCATGTATCTTTGCTTTTTTTGTTGATAATAGATTCAGAATTTATTCTATTGTGAATACAATAGAATAAATATTGTAGAATATTTATTATTGTAGAATAAATAAATATACAATAGAATATCTATTGTGAATATTGTGTCACAATATTCTTCTTCTTTTTATTATAGAATAGGTTAAAAAGAAAGATTAATCTGGAAAATTAAGGTGATTTCTTCTACAGAATTCAAAATCTGCATAAAAAAGATTACAAACAATTTCTCCTGTTATATTTATTTTTCAGATAAGAGTTTTCAAAATAAATATTCATGAAATTTTAAAAGATCAAGTTAGGAGTTTATATTTAATCTTCTGATTACTTCTTCCCTGAAGCAATCAGCCCATTTATTATTTCAGAATATTGGAATTAAATCTGGGATATCATTAACACCATTTGTTTTACAGAGAAATTCAAATCATTATAGGAATCGTTACAACTATGAGACAGTGAAATAGGGAGGTGGAAAATATTTAAACAAGACATTGTGACTGGAAGAATTAAAATTTATGTTTATATTGGATTTATTTTTCTTCTCAGTCATTTGCTCTTGGGAATTGACTGCTACATAATTTCTAACACTTCTCAAGAGTTTAAAGAAAGGTTTGTCATCCATGTGTTAGCATTTGTCTTTTTTTTTTTACTTCAGTTATAAGTATTATTTTGTGGTTATTGTGATTTACTTGTTCGCATTTTATAGCCTACTGTGTGAGATGTGTTACTGGGATATCAGTTGATAGATTTACATTAATATTTTAGCTCTTTACACTTACAAAATTGGAATTTTGGAGGTCATTTCTGTTAGATAAAAACTTTGAATCACAGGAAATACAGTATATTTGCACAAATGCACCTTTTTCATTAAACTAACATTGTCTGCAATATATGTAAATAATCAAAAACTTTTTCAAAGTGTATGATGTTCCTAGCAAGTCTTGAGTGTTTCTTTGTCATAGCTTGTGTTCTTCAGAAAATAGAATCTGAACTCAGGCTTATCTGTTAGTATTTTATAAGGAAATACAATCTCAGGTAATGAGGGAAAAGAAGTATGAAGCAAGAAAGGAGAAAGAGCTAATACGATGTTGTCTTACCAAGAGGAGGGTTGCTTAATTTTAGATGATTGTCTGCAAGAGGCCATATGAACTGCTCCATTTCAGATACATCTGCCAGAGTGGAGAGGTGGGTGTTAGTGGGGAAGAAGGAAGATTTCCTCTATATTTCTGGATTACATACTCTTTGGTGCCTGGTGGATCTGCAGTGTTTCATGCCTTAATAACAGTAGGAAAAACCTAGAGTTGGATAAAAGATGCGCTCTTTACAAGAATGAAGCTAGGCACTGTGCAGTCATGCTAATCTGTCAGAGCCCTTTCAGTGATGCCTGCTTCAGCAGTGACTGGCTGCAGTGGAACAAACTGTAAGGATGGGTTAGGATTAGGTAAGAGAGGCGCTTCCCTCAGGTGTAAAATTTAAGGGGGCACCCAAAA
The DNA here is from genome assembly GCA_031878705.1 of Tapirus indicus. NCBI lineage: Eukaryota > Metazoa > Chordata > Mammalia > Perissodactyla > Tapiridae > Tapirus > Tapirus indicus. The sequence continues at coordinate 102,124,385 of CM062919.1, read as the reverse complement.
CTCAGTAATCAAGAAAAACAATATTTTAATACAATTTTTAAAAGTCAAAATTAATGCAAAAATCCAGGATAAACAAAATATCATAACTGAAAAGAAAGATGGGCTGTTGTTTGTCAGTTTAATGACCCTGAGTTGTGCAAAGGAAGCAGCACTTTCCAATGAGCCAGCAGTTCCCAACCAATGTGGTCATCACATCCAGTCCCCTGCTGGGCAGGTTTAAGAGGGTTAAAAGTGGCATGCCAAACAGATTGGGCAATGTGGGTCTTGATATAAAGTCACGTTTTCTGTTGGAGAACATTAACTTTTTGCACTTAGTTCAAAATAAGGGAGAATATTCTAATAAGTCTCTATACGGGCACACATTTTTCCTTTTGTCTCAGACTCCAATATGACTCTACCTGGTACTGGTAAAAAAGTGGCCTAGTGACAGGTGAGGACAATGAGATCTGAGGTAGTGCACAAGAAGTGTCTAACAAGCCCATTGTGTCCATTTAATGTGTATTGGGCCATCATGGCATTACTGTCATTTAAAGTGTGGCACACAGGGCTGGCCTGGTGGCATAGGGGTTAAGTTTGTGCACTCCACTTCGGCAGCCGGGGATTCTCAGGTTCAGATCCTGGGCACAGACCTACGCACAGCTAATCCAGCCATGCTGTGGCGGCGTCCACATATAAAGTAGAGGAAGATGGGCATGGATATTAGCCCAGGGCCAATCTTCCTCAGCAAAATAAATAAATAAAGTGTGGCACACACTGTCTCAAATTACTTTAGATTTATTTCAGTGGTGACTTTAGTCATCTAAAAATGCTTGAGAAATCTTCTACTTTTGCAGTGATTGGTAAAAAAAAATGGCCTAGTGACAGGTTGATTAAAATCCTAATTTAAATTTAAAGATAAATTATCTTATACTTTATTTAAAACACATGTGTTCCTCTGTTGGCTTTTGCTTCTGCATACCCACATAATTTGTCTTTATATTATCTTCTTTGACATCCACAAAAAAAATAAGATAAAAATATAAGAATAGTATTATATTGCTTGGATTCTGTCAAATATACCTATATTTGGTTCTAGTATTTTTACATTATCAGATAAGGAAACCTTGAAATTAATCAAGTGTATGTCAAAGAATGTGAAATAAGACTTCCCCTTGTCCACAGGATTTGACAGCTTTCTCTCTATCTGTTTAGACCATCATACAGATTTTTTTGTTTTTCTTTCTTTGTATATGCTGAATCACATCCATTGATTTTCAAAGGTTAAACCAAATTTGGCTTTCTGGAATAAATTCTACTTGATCATTATGTACTATCTTTCATATATATTGCCAGTTTTTATGTGTTAAAATTTTAGTAAGGACTTTTGCATTTACATTACTGAGTGATATTGATGTAAAGTTTTCCTGTGATGCCTGATCGGCTTTGCCATCAGAGTAATTCTGTCCTTATAAAACTAATTGGGGATTTTTTTATTCTATTCTAAATTTTAAAAGTTTTTGTCAAGAATTGGTATTCTTTCCTTAATTATTTGATATATATCACCAGTGAAGCCATCTTGATATCAGATTTTGTTAGGAAAACTTTTTAAATTATTAATTTAAATGATTTACCTTCCATTAGATAAAAAGAAATGGCACCAGACAGTAATTTTAGTTCAAATGAATAAATAAGGAGCACCAGTAAAGGAACCTACACAGTAAAATATAAAGACAGTATAAATATATGTTTGTTTGTATTTTTCTCCTATGTGACTTAAAAGAAATCTGCATAGCAATAATCATAAACTTTGTTTATAAAATATAAAACTGATTTATAATACACAAAAACTTAATTTGTATAACAATAGCACAAAATAGTGGAGAGGGAATAGAGCTGGATAAGAGCAAAATCTTTGAATATTGAAATTAAGTTGGTATTAATTTTTTATTTATTTTTTTGAGGAAGATTAGCCCTGAGCTAACATCCGTTGCCAATCTTCCTCTTTTTCTTTCTTCTCCCTAAAGCCCCATACTAGCTGTATATCCTAGTTGTAGGTCCTTCTAGTTCCTCTATGTGGGATGCCACCTCATCATGGCTTGATGAGTGGTGAGCTGGTCTGTGCTGTGGATCCAAACCGTAAACCTGGGGTCACAGAAGTGGAGCAGGTGAACTTAACCACTATGCCACCGAGACAGCTCCAGTATTAATTTTTTAAATGCACATGAAACTTTGTCCAGGATAGATATAGTCTAGGACATAAAAAAGTCTCAATAATTTTTAAAGGATTGAAATAATACAAGGTATGTTCTCCTACCATAATGGAATGAAAATGGAAGTCAACAACAGAAGAAAATTTTGGAAATTACAAATATGTGCAAATTAAACAGCACTCTCCAAATTAATCAGTGGCACAAACAAAAAAATTAAGAGGAATTAGAAAATACTTTAAGATAAATGAAAATAAAAACATAACATATCAAAATTTATGGCATAGAGCTAAAGCAGTATTTAGATGGAAATTTGTAGCTATAAACACTTATAATAGAAAGAAGAAAGATGTCAAATAAAAAATCCACCTAAAAAAACTAGAAAAAGAATGGCACACTAAACACAAGGCAAGCAGAAGGAAGGAAATAATAAAGAACAAAAGTATATAAAATATAGAATAGAAGAACAATAGACATATTTAACAAAGACACAAGTTGGTTCTTTGAAAAGATCAATGTAGTTGGCAAACTATTAGATAGACAAACCAAGAAAAAAGATAGAAGACTGAAATTATTAAAATCAGAAATGAAAGAGGTAGCATTATTACCAATCTTATAGAAATGAAAAGGATTCTAAGGAAATACTATCAACAATTTTATGTGAGTATATTAAATAACTTAGATGAAATGAACAAATCCCTAGAAAAACACAAACTACCAAAACAGATTTAAGAAAAAATAGAAAATCTTGCTGGGCCTTTAACATGTAAAGAGATTTAATTTGTCATAAAGTAATTATCCAGGCCCAGGTGGCTTCATTGGTGAGTTCTACCAAGGATTTAAAGAAGAATATTAATCCTTCACAATTTCTTAAAAAAAAAAAAAAATCAAGGAGGAATTAACACTCCTCAAAGTAATTCTTTGAAACCAGTATTCCCTGATGCCAAAACCAGATAAAGAAATTACAAGAAATGAAGGCTACAAATCAATATCCCTTATAAATACAAATGCAATAATTCTGATTAAAATACTCACAAACCAAATCCACAAACATTTAAAAATGATTAAATAGCATATCCAAATGGGATTTATTCTAGGAATGCAAAATTGGTTCAGTTGGTAAAATCAGTCAATCCAATAAACCATATTAATAGTATAAAGGATATAAACCACATGGTAATCTCAACACATTCAGAAATAACATTTGACAAAATCTGATATCCTTTTAGTTAGACACAACTCAAGCTAGAAGTAGAAAGGAACTTACTAAATTTTACAAAGGCCATCTATAAGAAACTTGTAGTTAAAATCATACTTAATGACTGAAAGACTTAAAGACTGAAAGCTTTTGCCCTGAGATCATAAATAAGACAAAGATTTCCACTCTTGACAATTCTTTGATCCTTGTATGACAGAGAAAGACATAAAAGACATCCAGAGTGGAGAGAAAGAAGTAAAACTGTCTCTATTTTCATGTTCTTTTATAAAGAAAATCCAAAGGAACTCACCAAAGAAAATTCTATTAAAACTAAGAAAAAGTTAAGCAAGGTACAAGATCAATATACAAAAATTAATTTTATTTCTTAACACTAGAAATAGTCAATCTAAAGATGAAATTAAAAGATTTATAATTGGATCAAACAGAATAAAATACTTAGGAATAAAGTTAACACAAGAAGTGTAGGACTTACACACTGGAAACTGCAAAATATTATTGAAACTAATTAAAGGTGCCTAAATAATTGGAATTATTTGCATTTTTCTGGATTGGGAGACTTAATGTTGTTAAGAAAACAATAGTCCTCCAAACTGATGTACAGATTCTATGCAATCCCTATCAAATTTCTAACTTTCTTTTTGGTATAAACTGAAAAAGTAATCCTAAATTTATATAAAAATCCAAGAGAGCCAGAACAGCCAAACTAATCTTGGAAAGTAAGAACAAAGTCAGAGAACTCACACTTCCAATTTCAAAACTTACTACAAAGCTACAGTAATCAAGGCTATGTGATACTGGCAGAAAGATAATGATATACACCAATGGAATTGAGAGTCTAAAAATAATCTCTCACATTCATGGTCAATTTTATGATAATAAGATGTTTGACAAGATGGTCAAGACATTCAATGGGCAAAGATAGATATCAACAAATGGTGCTTGGAAAACTAGATATGCACATGCAAAAAAAATGAAATTGATTCCTACCTCACATCATACAAAAAACTTAACTCAATGGACCAAAGGCTGAAATGTAAGAATTAAAACTAAAACTCTTAGAAGAAAACATAGGAGTAAATCTTTATGACTTTGGATTTGCCAATGTTCTTTTTAGATATGACACCAAAAACACAAGTGGAAAAAGAAAAAACAGATTAATTAGACTTCATCAAATTTAAAATCTTTTGTGCTTCAGAGGAAACCATCAGGAAAATGAAAACACTACCCACAGAATGGGACAAAATGTTTGCAAATCATATATCTGATAAGGGATTTGTATCCATAATATAAAAAGAACTCTTACTAACTCAACAATAAAAAGACAACTTAATTAAAAATATGGTCAAAGAAAATGAATAAACATACCTTCAGTGAGGATATACAGATTATCAATGGACACATGTAAAGATGCTCAAAATCACTAATCGTCGGGAAAATGCAAGTCAAAACCACAATGAGATACCACTTCACACCTACTCGGATGATTATAATAAAAAAGAAAGACAATAACAAGTTTTGGCAAGGATATGGAGAAATTGGAACTGTCATATATTGTTAGTGGGAATGTAAACGATGAAGCCACTTTGGAAAACTCCTCAAAAAGTTAACATACAGTTACCATATAACCAGCAATTCCATCCCTAGGTGTATTCCAAAGAGAAATGAAAACACGTTTTCTCATGAAATCTTATAAATTAATACCTATAACGTTAGTCATAATATCCCCCAAATGAAAACAGCCCAAGTATCTATCAATTGATCAATGAATAAGCACAACATTGCATAGCCATTTGATGGAATACTATTCAGTAATAAAAAAGGAATGATACAGGCTACAGTATGAATGAACCTTAAAAGTATTATGCTAAGTGAGAGAAAGCAGATGCAGAAGTTACATATTGTACAATTCCATTTATATGAAATGTCCAGAATAGACAAATCCATAGAGACAGAAAGTAGATCAGTTGTTAGGAGTTTGGGAGTGGAAGAGAGAATGAGAAGTGACTGCTGATGTATGGGGTTCCTTCCTTTCCCTGTTTACTTCCTTCATTTCCTCTTCTCTTCTGCAAACTTCATTTAGGACCCAAAATGCACCAGGCACTCACTGTTCAAGGTATTTAAAATACAATGGTTTATGTTGTATTGCCTCCAGGTTTGAGAAGCTTAGAGTCCACAAAAGGAGTAATTTCTCTTAATCCTGATAATGGATATTTATTACAACCTCCACAGTCCCTTAGATTTGAATTAGTTGAATACTGAACTGCATAATAATCCTCTATTTCTCGTACTAGCTATTTGTTATAACAGTAATAAGATATCTGCACCCTCCATACAGAGAGTTTACCAATAGATCTTTTAGCTTCTAGATTCTACCTTTGTTCATATACCAATCCATTCAAAATTATTGAGCATTTCATATGATTTAGACACTAGGCTGGGCATTGGGTGAAGAGTGGTGGCCTGTAGAAGATAATGCAAAATACAGGAGATAGAAAGGTGAAGAGAAATAGACTATAGAGAAAGTATGATTTGCACACAAATATCTCACCACAAAAGAGAACATTCAATATTATATGTATTGACAAACTATTGCCCAAGAGCCAAATTCCACCTTAATAACTAAATACGACTACTCTATTACCTGAGGTTTATATTACCATTGGCAGAGATTAGAAATAGTAAAAATATTCACCTACTGATATAACAAACTCATATTTCTGCAAATCAAAGTAAACAGTGGCATAATTTGGGATAAAAGTGGCAATATCTGAACAGTTATTAAACTTATTTAACAAAATAAGAGTAAAGTGGGTATGAGAATGACATTCTGAGAAATAAAATGGTAATTATTATTTTCTGGTATTTTCAGTATTTTAAAGAACTTATCACATGTGTTCTTTCAAGAGCTAATTATGAACTGTAGCAGTCATCACATTATCTAGGAATATAAATTAGTAAAAGAACAAAGTCATTTACTTCCAGGCACTATTTTCCAATTTATAAATATATAACAAGTTTCTGTCCTTCCCCATGTGAAGAAATTATAGTCCTAAACAATCTCTTTCCTAGAAGAGATTTTAATTAAGACTAGAGCAATTTTATTAAAACAATCAGAATCACTATTATTTTTACAAATAGTTAAGAATTAATGTAAGTGACATTTTCTGCATAGTTTAGATAATGAGAAAACAAGTAAAGTTCTAAAGATTTCTATAGTGGCACAATTGATTCCATTAAAGAGAATTTTAAAAATTATAAAGAACCAAAATAACTGCAGGTCATTAAAAAGTACATTAAATTATTTTATAGCATTACATACTACAGTAAAAACCCTAGAAGAAATGATTTTATAGTAAATGTAGAACATTTATAATCACCATCTAAATGTGGATATTATATATATTAACTTCAACTTAGTAGTATCAACTTTGTTTTTATGTATTTCTGGCACTTTTAAAAGAGAACTTCAAGCAAATGAAAAAAGTAATTTTGTCCCTAGGGTCCACATAGATGAGTCCCAATGAGCAAGCAGTATTTCTTTTTATTACATTACTTTCTCTCTTCCATTCAATTTTTACTCGAGGATTCTCTCTTACTGAGCTAACCTATGTCTAGCAATCTACTGGTGATATCTAAAACTCAACTTAGATGATAAATCTAGATATGGCTATTTCCTAGGTCAGTGCAAGAAGTTACTCAATCAAAAAGAAATATAGTTTCAATAGAGACTAGTTATCTATTTTCAATGCATTGATATTTTTAAGTCAGAAAATATAAATATTCAATAGGAAAAAATGCCAAAACATAAGAACAAGTAACCCATAAAAATAAAATGCAAGCTGCTAACAAACACAGATAAAAATAATGATACATTTATTTGATCAAATTGTTCAATATTACAAGTGATAACACTGTGGGGGGGAAGTTTATAGACAAACAAGTCTTTCCATATAATATATTACTGGTAAAAGTGTAAATTGATACAACATCTTGAAAGAAATTTAACATTTACTACATCATTTACCTGAGCAATGTGCTCTAGGAACTTATCTGAAAGGAAAAAATGATAGAGATGGGCAAAGAATTTGCCAAAAGTGCCCATTCAAATTGGCTCAAATTCCAGTTTGATCTCAAATGAAAAACAAGGGTTATAGATTTAACTTCAACAGTAATAAAGCTGCAATTGTGGCAGAAGTTATTGAGATAAACAAGAAACTTAATGAAAGCTTATTTTTAAAATAAAATAGGACTAATATTAACAAATTTCTACATTTAATAATCAAATAGGGGATGGTGAGAATGTGATATAAATGAAAACAAATGGTCAAAGATTTGAAGAACATGAAGTCAAAGAGATAAGACAGTCTTTCAGAGATAGGAACAATCAGTTTTGTCAGATTTTGCTGGGAAGTCTAGTAAGGCAAAGACTGAAAGAGGTCCTGTCCATTGGATTTATGATGTTAAAATCGTAAGGAACTTTGCAAGAATTGGTTTGTTCAACTACTCCCAGTAAAAATATTTTTCATGGAGACTGCTCTATATCAGTAAGTTATTTTCCTTTTATAATAAATATAATTCTTCACCCTCCCCAAAATCAACTTATTTCTAACTTAAGCCTTCTTAAATTAATTAGAGTCATAGTATGAGAGTCAATCACCATGATGCGAAAGGGGCAAATGAAATTTCCTTACCACCCTCTCCAACCTCCTCTACGCTTATCTCAAATTATTAACTTTCCTTTCAGCTCCTCAGGCCAAAAGGGATGGAATTATTTTTCACTCATTCCTTTCACATTCCACATCCAATATGTCAGCAAATCCTGTAGACTCTACCTCTAAATGTAACCAGAATCCTGTTATTTACCACTCCTTACTGTTACTGTTCATTCCAAATCATTTTTGCACACCTGAATTATTGCAATAACCTACAAATTTTTCACCCTGCTTCCACCTTGCTTTTCCACATTCTGTTTTTAAAATGAGTGAAATTGATCTCTATACATTTAAATTAGTACATGTTAATTCTTGACTTCGGTCCCTCTAACGATGTCCATCCTATCACAAAATAGTATGCAAAGTCCTTATAATGACATTCATTATCTGTTTAACCTCATCTCCTCCTTTCAGCCAGACACACTAGCAACCTGTTCTTCATGGAGCATTTCCCACATGCTTCCTCAATGCCTTTGTAAGTGATTTTCCTCCATTCTTTCTCCATCACTCTATACTTTCTTTTCATCTTGTCCCAAATTTACCCTTCTCATTGAGATATTCCCTGACCTACTTACAACTGCCCACCCCAAATCTAGCTTCTCTATTCCCATTCCTTGCCTTTTTTTCCCCAATAAAACATCATGTAATGTCCTATACCTTACTCACTGCTATATACCTAGCACCTAGAATAACATCACTGCACAGCAGTTGCTCAATTAATATCTGATGAGTGAATGAATGAAATATGCATGGAAATATTCACTGTCATGTTTGATCCCTAATGAGAAGTCCCTTCTTCTTTCCTGCCTCTCTTCTTTGGGTCCAGAGGTACTTTCTCTCTTCTGCATTATTCTGGGAGACAGAAATTATTCTGCTGCTTGCCACTTGTCATGGAAATTTCTGTGAAATAGAGGCCTAGTACCCTTAAGTTGACTATAAAGCATTCTTTTGATGGGGTCTTGCAATAGATCCTATCTCTCTTTCTGGCCCTGAAAACATACATGGCATATTGTAACTTCCATCGAGCTTCAATAGAAAGGGTGCAGAACATTTTTCTCCAGGACTCCCCAATATCAATTCCTCTTTGTCTTTTTGCCCACCTGACCTCATCTTGAGAGAAATATTTTCCTGTTTCAACTTCTATATTTAGCAAGCAAATAATTTATACTTGATTCTACACTTCCAATTTCCCTTATTTTTCTATGCCTCTACATAACAAAAAATATCATAGAAAGGCAAACAAAACCTAATTGCTAGCTGTGTTTTTAGCTACAAACCACACTGCAAAATTTTGGTAAACTGAATTGGAGTATATGGGCTATCTAATAGATTTCTGGGGCTTCTTTTGCCCTGAACTCAAAATTAAATCTTAGATGTTACCGCGTGGTAGGTAAAGGGTTTTGCAATGCTCATCCAATCAATGACAAAGGAAATGGAGCCTAGAAAATGGATTGACAACCCATTTGACCCTAACACTTACAGTGGAGTAGTCCACATGGAATTTTTAGTCCTGGCTGTCCTATGGAGGAGAGTAACTTGGAGGAACAGGCAGGAGGTTGAATGGGGGGTGATGAATGGGTGGCTGACAGAATGCCCCTCAGACATTGAAGGCAAAAGAAAAGATAGACCCAGAGACCTGACTCAATGTTCAAGCCACATAAAGAAACAAAAGAGAAGAATGAGAAAATGAGCCATTCACGTTTACAGAACTTGCAATGACAAGTGATTCTTGACTTTTGCCTTTACAAATAGCAAGACTAGAATATTCTCCCTGGATTTACTAAGAGGGTAAATATGTTGTGGGAATAAGGACAGGTGTGAAATTAGAGAGATCATCCCCACCTTTGCCTGAACTTTCAAATGGGATAGATTTTAACTTAAAATTTCTACCCTTGAATTGTGTTTCTTAGGGAATATTGATTGTTTATTTGGCTTAGGAGTCAAGGGAATAAAATTATCCAGTAGACTTTATGTAAACCTTCTTTGCAATTAAAAAACATTCCAATTACTATATATATATATATAACTTTTATTATTCTTCCTTTCCTTTAAGTAATCATCCTTTGGTTTCCCATCTTGGTTTGTCTTCCCTCAGAAACAGTTACTGAGAAAAGAATTTGAGTATGATTTCTTAGTCAGGAACAGTGGGAAAGTGAGACAGAAAAGAAAGGAAACCAATAAAAAACATGTCAGGAAGCAAGTTATCCACTGTGGGCAAAGGAGTACCCTGACCCCATGAGGGAACACTGAGAGACTGCGTACAGAACATTCCTCAGAATTATTCCCATGAAGGGCAAGGGTGTTGGGTATTTAAATGCCAAATCCTCATCCATTACTCTTGGAGGACCCCTTCCAGGGGCATTAACACTAAGGCAATTCCAGCTTGCCTCCCTCGTGCTGAGCTTGTTCCTGCCATGAAAGAAAGGCCATCAGGCAGAGATTTCCAGGTGACTCCAGAAAGCACTGGTGTGAAGGTGAGTGTTGAGGACACATGGGCAGATCACAAACAACCATAGCTACGTTTCCCTTACAGAATAGAATGGAAATTCTGTTTGGCTTCCTTTACTGCATTTCATACTTCTGTAAACTTTCTTATATCTTTGCTCTTTGGCTAATTTGTTATTTATTTTGTCAATTTTTAAAAAACTCTCTATATTCCCTGCACTATTCAGAATTTCTGTGGATTATTATTTTTGCTTTTTACCTTTATCATAAAATCTGTTGGAGGAGCTGGTTATAGAAACATGAGAATTCCAAATACAAAGAACAGTGCATTCAAGAAGGTTATCCATGTAGATTTTATAGATTTTTCTTCCACCATTAAGCTACTACTGTCAACCCCCAGATGATACCACCCTGCACCTTAGGGCAGACTGACTACAAAGAATAAACCAAGCATGCCACTGTATTCTCTGAGGAAACCATCTGTATAGGCTGTAATTCATTTGTGTAAACATTACCGTATATTCTTGCATATTGTAGCTTCTAGTCCCCTGCCATTTATGCTGTGGACTTCTCAATAAAATTGACAGTTGGTTCTGGAGCACTCAGCATGTGAAATGGTTTGTAGGGAAATGCTAAGAATACTTCCTTTAACCCATGTTATGAATTTGATAGCTTAGTTATAGGCTGACAATTCAAAGTAACAAATTATCACACATGCTTAGATGATGGGAAAATAGGGCATGTAACTGATTATTTCTGAATTTGAAAGAATTTGAAGAACTGAAATACTCCCCCAATAAATCAAAGTTAAGCAAGAGAAAAAGGAAGAGGTTGATGCTCAAGGAAAAGAGTTCTAGTCCAAAGTGATCTTTTTTTAAACAAAATTTTCATTGTAAATATGAATATTAATATGTGCACTTAATTGAAGAGAGGGAAAAATTAGTTAAATTTAATGAATTAAAAAGATTAACATGACTTTTGTGTTGGCATTTTAAATCAAATTTATAGGGGTATAATTTATATTTAAGTTGTACTTAATCTGAGTATACAAGTCTGTGAGTTATGACTAATTTATATACCATGTATCTACCACCAAAACAAGATATAGAACATTATTACCACTGCAGAAAGATCTCTTGTGACCATTGGTAGTCAATTAAACTAGCTCTTCCTATCAGCCTCTTCCCCCAGGAAATCACAGGTCTGATTTCCATCACTATTAAAGTATTTTGCTAATTCTTGAAATTCATTTAACAGAACTCTTAATATTGTGCCTTTTGTGTCTTGCTCATTTTAAACAGCATAATATTTTGAGATTCATTCCTGCAGCTATATCAGTAGTGCATTCCTTTTTATTGATGAATAGTACTCCATTGCATGAAAATAAATTATTTCCTTTATTTGGACCATTTCTGGTTCTTAACTTTTATAAATACAGCTGCTATGAATATTCACCTACATTTTTTTGTGACTATCTGTTTCGATTTCCTGTGGCTATTACCTCAGAGTGGAATTGCTGGATCATATGGTGAACCTTATAGGAAACTGCCAAACTCTTTTCAACATGGTTGTATCATTTTACAACCCTATCAGCCAAGGATGAGAGTTTCATCTAATCCAGTGTTATCCACTTCTTCACTACCATTTGGTATTATCAGTTATGTTAATTTTGGCCATGGTAGTGGATATAAAGTGGGAACTCATTTTGGTTGTATTTTCATTTCCATGGTTAACATAATGCTGAACATTTTTTTCTATGTTCATTGACCACATGTATAACTTCTTTTGTGAATTTTTTCTTAAAGGATTTTGTCTTTTATTTCTTTTTTTTAAATTGACCTTCTATCCTACAGCATTGTAAACTTTGCTCATTCATTTTAGTTGTCTTTTTAGACTCAATGATAATTTTTATATAAACATTATGTCATCTGTAAATAAGGGCAGTATTATTTCTTACTCTCCAATCTTTAGGCCTTTTTTTTTTTTTTTCCCTATTTACTGACTAAAACATTCAGTAAAACATGGAATAAAAGTGATGAGGGCAAGCTTTGCAATGTTCCCAGTCTTAGGAGGAAAATATTAAGTCTTTCACCAATATTTTGATATTAGCCTTAGGGTTTTCATAAATGGCTTTGTCAAGGTAAGGATATTTCTTTCTATTGCTAGTGTACTGAAGATATTGACCATGAATGAGTATTGAATGTTGTCCAATTCTTTTTCTTCTTCTATTCATGATTATAGTATTTTTTCCTTTTATTACATTGACTGATTCTTCTCCACTACTTTAAAAATAGCACTCCTTTGTCTTCTAGCTTGCATGTTTTTTGAAGAAACATTTACTGTAATTCTTATGCTTTTTTCTGTGTGTATTGTGCCACTTTTTTCTGGCTGCCTTCAAGATTGTCCATTTATCTTTGGTTTTCAAGAGTTTGACGGGAATGTGTCTAGGTGTACTTATTTGTTTACCCAGTTAGGATTTCTTTGAGATTTTTGGATCTATAATTTGATGCCTTTTATAATGTTTCTCAGCCTTTATCACTTCAAATAGTTTTCCTCCCTTGTTATTTTTCACTTCTCTTATTCTCGACTTCTTCTGAGATTCCAATTACACGAATTTTGAACTATTTGAGATTATCAACATTGCCCCATAGCTTTTAGATTCTCAATACTGTTTTTTGTTTATTTTCTTGTTTTAGTCTCTTTACATTTTTTATTTTAGTTTGGATAATATTTATTGACCCATGTTCAGGTTCACTAATTCTTCAGCTGTGCAGAGTCAATTCATGAGTTTATCAAAAAACTCTCTCTGATATTGTATTTTACATTTTAGTGTTACCACTTAGCCCCTGCTACTAAAATTCTCTATTTATTCACGCATGTTGCCCATTTTTTTCTTAGATCTTTATCATATTAATCATGTTATTATAAAATCCTTATCTGATCATTTCCAAATCTGGGTCACCACTCAGCCTGAATCTGTTGACTGCTTTATTTCTTGGCAATACATCATTTTTTATGAGTGTCTTTGTTGTTTGAAAATGTGTCTTGAAGTATTTGAGGAGATGCTAGACATTATGTCTATAGGAGAGACTGAGGTAAAATGCAGTACCCCTGAAAATAAGAATCCTTGTTGTAAGGCCATTAGGGTGGGGAATTGAGAAAACCTAGTCAGGAGTTGAACTGACTTTGAATTGTGTTAATGCTGTGGATACCATCACTGCACCACAAGCTTCAAATTCTTCTAGCATTTTGTTGCTGTTGCTTTATGCTTGGGATGGGTGTTTTCCAGTCCAGAGTGCTAGAAGGTTTTATCTCAGTGTTCTTACTTTCCCATCAGCTTTCAACAAACCTATGTGCATGCCACAGAGTAGGTATTTCTCTATGTCCTTGCCCCAGCCCAATATGGCTACACAATTTGCAAGGCCTTGTGAAAAAATGAAAAAGCAGGGCCCTATTTTCAAAATCAGGGGAGAAAAGTGTCCCAGAAATAAATAACTTTTTCCTGTTACTCAGTACTAGGTTCATGATGAGGGGAGGAAAATTCTCTAGTGTCCTGGTCCAGCCTCAGTCCTAGGCAGGCTCTATGCCTCCAGGCTTCAAAAATGAGGATTCTTCAACATTCTTGTCCTTCCTTCCTATGGCAGCCAAGCATTGCTATGTATCTGTGGTTGGTTTAACAGGGAATTTTCTATCACTTTTGCAGTGGCAGTAGACCTCTGCTGGGTCTTGTGTATTGGTATCATTGTTTATCTTATCTTTATTCTTCCTTGTCTTATTTTACTTTTACTTATATCAGGTTTAATTTTATCCTTTTTTAATTTCTAAAGTGAAAACATAAATCATTGATTTTTAAAGTTTCATGATTTGTAATATAGTCTTGTAAAAGATTTAAATTTACCCCAAATGCTGATCTAATTTTAAGCTTACATATACTCAAATTTTGAAATATTACATATTAATTTTCATGGAGTTTAAAAATCTGATTTTGCTTCTGATTCCTTTTTTTTTCCATTTCTTCTTTGCCTATGAATTATATTATTTGATTTTAATGTATTTGGGAATTTTTATAAATGACCTTTTTAATTTTTATTTTATTATTTTTTTGGTGAGAAAGATTCACCATGAGCTAACATCTGTATCAATCTTCCTCCACTTTGTATGTAGGTCACAGCCTGAGCATGGCTGGTGAGTTGTGTAGGTCCATGCCTGGGCACCGAACCGATGAATCCTGGCCACTGAAGGAGAGCATGTGGAACCTAACCACTATGCCTCAGGGCTGGCCCTAAATAACTTTTCCATTGATTTATAATTTCATTGTGTTAAAGAACCTAATCTGTAAGGTTTCAACTTTTGAAATTTATTGAGACTTATTTTATGAGCCAACATATGTTCTACATTGGTGAACACTCTGTGTGGAAAGAAGGTATGTGCCATATTTGTGTGCAGTATATATCTCAGCCAGGGCTTACAACAAAACTTGCAGGACCTGTGAAAAATAAAAATCCAAAGCTCTTTATTTAAATGGTAGGTGGGGAAAGTGCCATTAAAAGTGCTAAATTATAAAACATTTTCCTTTCTTTTGAGGTTCTTTCTTGATTTATCCTGCTGGTTTTTCTGTTTGGTTCCATTAGCTTTTTTTTAATGTTGTGTTTTCTTAGGCATGGGTACACTCACCTCCAGCTACCAGACTAACTTGCCACGCCTGGGCTAGAGACAAAGAAGTCAATCTCCCTTTCCCAGGGGCTTATCCCAACCCATGGCAGACAGATGGCCTTCAAAGAATTGCAACTTCCATGTCAGCATGTAGTTAGTACTTGAATGATGGTAAATGAAGGGGTTACCCCCCACCAAGTTGTCCAACAAATGCTCAGTGGTGATGCCATCCTGAGACAGGGACAGCTAGTACTATGCCCTGCCCCATGAAATTATGGGGTGCATCTGCCTAACCCTACACCTTTGCTCAGGTCCCCACCAGAGGCAGAGGGTGGCAATGGTCACTGGGCAGTAGCAGGGAGAAAGAGATCAGGTCAGGCTGGAGCACCAGAGCTGGGAACCCATGCCAGGGAGGTGGGGAGATGGCAGAAGTGAGAGGAAGTGGGAGCTAAGGCTCCAAGCCCCTGATGTATGCTTCATTGTCATATTGTACTTAACTTACAAAGCAGAAATTCAAACACAAATTTAAGGATTTCAAAATGATGACCACAGATCATTAAATCTGAGCATGGGTGTCCATCTGAGCTCAGGGCCCTGGCTGGCTGCACTCCTGTGTGATAATGAAGCTTCCCTGCTCTCAGGCAAGGAAACTCAGGAGACCCACATGAACTTTAGGAGTCCTCTATGCACAGCACTTTAATTCCACAGTCAGCCTATTGTAGCCACTAGGCTATGACAAACTTTGGTCTCTGCCTCTTCAATTTGTAGGGCCATAGTGATATGCTTGGACCCTATCTCACTGTACTACAGTTAGGAAATATCACTCAAGCAGGAAGATTTGGCAATCATAGGACTTTCCAATGACTTCACTTCTCACAGGGATTGCAATTTGTGCTACCTGCTGTCTAATGCCTGAAAACATTTGACCCATATATTTTATCCAGTTTTATAGCTGTTTATATTTGGAGAGCTTGTTGGGTACCAGTTACACTGTCATAACCTAAAGTAGGAGTTCTTAGTACGATGTTGTACAAGTTACTCAAATATTGACTGAATATCATAAACTTAAGTGAATAAAGCTCTGATAATGGCATCTAATTAATATATTTTAATTGGCTGATATGTGAAATATAAATCTGGAGGCCACCAGGAAGTTTGAAAAGATTATCCATATTTTGAATTATATTACCTTTAGGTGTTGGACTTCTGGTATCAACTTCTTTGTTTTGATATTTTCCCTTAAATTTTTTCCATCTGTTTGGTCATGATTACAGAGTCATGTATTTAATTCAAAGGGTACCTTGTGTTAAGAATTGAAATGAGTTTGGCACTGCAGAAAGGAGATGATTTAGGGCAAAGTAGATCTGTATTTTGGTTGGATTACAAGATGTTGGTACTGAATATGTTGTTGATGATTTGTTTACTTGACTGTTTTCTTTAGTCCTTAAAATATAGTAGATTTTAAGGTCTCTATGGACTTTTGCAGAGTCAGCATTTATGCAGCTTTGTAACTTGATTACTGTTTCAAAAAGCAATTTAAAAATTCTTTTGACCACACTGAAATCTTTACAATAATAACTTCTTTATTATTTTTCAATAATAAGCACATCATTAATGAAAAATGCAGTTGAAATTATAAAGTGCATCAAATAAATAATCAGTTAAACCTATCTTCTTCGCTGGGCAACGTCAAAATTACATCACCTACTATTACAAGTTATAGAAAAATTTAATTTTGCCAACTTAAAATGGATATGTATTTTCTGGGACATTAATTGCATTTCTACTTGTTTAGAGTTCTACTAGAGGACAATAGTGTTTAGTACGTTCCTATATACTTATTCTAAGAGTATATTTAAGTATTTTTCATGCTCAAATATTTATATAGCAGCACAAATGGAAAATTGAAATTTGTATCCTTCAACTTCAAGATAAATTGATTATTACATTTCTGTCTTGTAATGCCTTTGGTAGATTGTGCAACCATCATAATAATTGTTTCAGAGACCTCTTTTAGAAATAGAAAATCAACCTCCTTGAAAACCACTGGACATTTCTGCATTTTAGTTCAGGGTTTTTATTGTGTGGTTTATGAATTCCTCCATTTCTTTGGATAATTCTCAGATTCTTCCATTTGCCTACTTCTTCAAAAATTTTAAGGAGTTTCTGATTATATGCACAGTTTTTCTTACATTGGAGCTTTTTGTTTTACAATGTGTCTTGGAATTTGATAGCCTAAGATGCAAGGAAGTTCTTGGAAAACACTTTGACTCTCTGTTATAGCCTTTGGAGCCTTAAGTTCATTTCTTCTTTGTTGAAATGTTTTCATCATTGGTAATGATTATCTTGTTTTGTTTGGCTATAATCATGCTCATGGCAGACACAATGAGAATGTTGTTGGCACCATGGTAATATTAAGAGGATGATGCAAAGAACCCAAACTTTCCAAAAAGATTCATGTTTGATATTTTCTCTCTCTTTTATGAACATAAATAGGCACATTGATCTCTGTCTGGATTTCAGTCTGTCCCAGAGGAATGATCATATGTGCCTCATCAAAATTTCCAAAGACCTCTACAAACATTCTGTAGTAGTGAAAAAAAAATAACACACAACTGTAACTCATATATTTCAAACTTGATTACAGCCAATATTGGGATTTGAATGGATCTGCATAATCAAAGTGTTCATTGATTTAATTGTCTAAGCTCCTTGACATTGAACAAGTCTTTCAGATGGTTCTATATCTTATCCATATGGGCAGAGCCTCTACAAAAACAAGAAAATGTCATTTTCCAAAGTGTTCTGAAACTGATTAGTATTCAGCATAGGTAAATAAGAGAGAAATTCTAGCCTTTATAAAAAGAACTTGTGATGCTCTTTACATTTACCAGGTCTTCTCAGTGAGGATAACATGGCATGAGGTCCTCCTTTTTAGCCCATTGGAAGTGATTTTATTATCCCAATCAGAAAGATGCTTCCTTGATAATCTGCCAAATACAAAATTAACAGCAAGTCACTTGAATATGCTTTAATGAAAGCAAATAAAGGTCAATACTGGCTGCTGTCTCATTAAATGAGTACCTTATATCTTTATGGATTAAAAAAATTCTGGGTTAGTGGTCATACTCAGGGAAACTCAGCTTCATTTTAGAAGAATAAAAATTTACAAAAAATAGTGATTCCAAGGTAACTTTTATGTGAGTAAGATATAGAAGGGAAAATAACTAAATAAAACTTTTGAAAGTACTTATTTTTTAGTGAAACTGTGGATAAGAACATTATAAGAGCATTTATTTAAAAATTGTGTGGAATTAAAAAAAATACATATGGAGAAAAATAAATATCTTTTAATCAGTTTTTTTGTAGTAGCTGAAAAATAAATTTATTACACTGATATTTCTACTGTTAAATGAGTAAAAAATTAAAAAGCAATGTGAATAACTGATGCTCAAAATAGGAAGTAATTAAACTTAGGATGAAATAAGGAAAATAAATATCAAATTTATCAGAATAACCACATATTCTATGAAAAGATAGTAATATAAAATTGAGTAATATAAATTTGTAATGTAAAATTAACAAATCTCTTTCATGAAGTCAAAATTCCTTAAGCTTCCTGAGAATAAGTGGATGATTATAGTGGGTAAAGGAGTAACATAAAATAGGATACTGTAAAATAAGAATGCACTGCTTATTTTGTCTCTAATGTTAAGAAAAAAATGATAGGTGTAAACATCAGGGATGGGAGAGAAGGGATAGGACAAATAATTTTTCAAATGGAGTCATTTGTAATAGGAACAAAAGATGTTATTGAAAAACTCTGGTCTAGAATTCATTTTTCAAAAAATGAAAAAACTTTAAAAACCATAGTAACAGAATCTAGAGTGATTATCAGTGATAGAGCATCAAGGCAAAACACTGTCCCTTTTTATAACATTTAAATAATTGAAATTTTAAAAACATCCATTAAGTGCTTGCAGTCTATCTTTTGCATTGTGATTGTATATTATTATTCTACAAATAGGCAGACTATGTTTGGTATTAGTTTTTATATACAGCACTTTCCCAATTATAAGAGTAAGAATCAGGCTCTTCGATAAATATCATAATACTCCCTTCTACAAATCCTTTAGATTGACGTTTAACCTCTTCCAGTTTTGCCACACGTTATTGTGTGACTTTGCAAGTCTCTTGGCATCTCTGTTTTCTTATAGATAATTGAGAAGATTGAATGAAATAAAATATTTAACTTTTAATTAATTCTCCATTGTTTGATTAATAAATTTTTATTTTAAAAATTGTTCAAATTATGTTGTCAATGATGCATTAAAATTACACAGTGCTTTTTTCTTTGCATGTTGATCAATACTATTCCTTCTCTTCACTAATCCTTAAAATTTCAACAGAGAAAATATCATTCTCTGGCATTGTATGACTTTTATTTTTTTTCCCCACAAATAATAATTTCGCCTCATCCTTTTTTTCTAAAATCAAAATGTTCTTTCAGAGGGTGCTCCTGAATTTTGAGTCCACCTCCTCCTCCCCTTTATATTTCACAGTTAAAAATCATATTTTGTTCATAGCAAATGTCAGAGGAAAATAGTTTTTCAAAATTATTTTTCTCACAAGTGTATGTATTACTTTTTTCATAGCTCTGATGGAAAAAAAAATCAACACAAAATCAAATTACAAACTAATCTCCTTAGAACTTTCCTCTTTTCTACTCTCAGGGTCTCCTTGGATACAATGTAGAAATTTCATATTCCTGGGAGTTGGTAAGCTTCATACTTGCTTTACAGCTCCTAAAAGAGGAGGTGACGTAGAGACTTGCCTATGATGATCTAATTAATCAAAGTCAGAGATGAGGAAATGTTCAGATTTCCTGAATCCTACTACATTAATCTTCCCTATTAGATTTAACTTATCATCACTTTAATTCATTCAGACTGGAGTGAAGAAAATGCCTAGTATTTGATCAAGCACTTTAGGAAAGAATATACTAAAAGATATTGAGTATTATTTTAATAATTAGAATTATCATTGGTGAAAGAATTGTCAAGAAGAATATTCCAGGTGAATGTTGTCTTTTGAGAATCACCCAGATAAATGACTTATTTGCTAAAATGGTATATCAGAATTTTTCTTGCAGTGGTAATTTCATTGTAATGTCCTATTTATCCAGCCATTGGTGATTAATCTGGTTGATGTAAATGGAACTAATGTTCACTGAATATAAAAATTTTGCATTCACAATTACCAAAAATATCTAAGGAAAAAATTTTCAGAGAATTCTTTTACATCATTTGTTAAACAGTAACGCAGGAAAGGCACATTCCCCTGTGCTTTTATAAAATTTTAATGTAGCACCAAGAAAACTGAAGTAACCAAATATTTCATTATTTTCAGGACTTCTACTATGCTGTTCCCAGGTTAAAACTTCTTTTGAAGTACCTGATAGGTATGTATCCAAAAGAACTTAATGCAGTTTGGAGAAGGCTTCAGCCATGGGCAGTAAAGAGACTGGGAGGTGAAAACATTTAAAAAATAATGAGAAGACTTGATCTATTTCTCATTAGACTTTGAGGGCAATATTAATATCAATATTGGTCCTGAATTTGCTTTTTCTTTTTTACTACACAAATGGATTTTTAGCATCTTTTTGTCCATTTAGTTTACTCCAGATATTTCTGTTTTTAGAGAAGACGTTGGTTCATACGTGCAACTTAATTTAACATACAATTTAAGATTGCATTCAAATAAAAGATAAATATCTGAAATAATAAGAAAATTAACTAAAATTTAAAATATAACTAACTTTGCCACCTGTAATAAATGACATAGGTTTGATTAAGGTGTTTCTAAATACAATGTTATGTATGATACTATAGACTCTTTCATTGAAAATAATGTTATTTTACAGTAACAGATCATTATGATGGGAATTATGCTAACTGCAAGGTTTCTTTTCATCTTCACCATCATATTATTTGGAAGAATTCCAAAAGGATGAAACACCTCATGATACTGTAAAATAAAAATTTTAAATTATTTATAGCTTGTGCATGTGTGACTTAAATGGTGTTGGCAGTAAACATGCTGTTTAAAAGTTGCCAAAATATGAGGCATTTTTAAAATTACTTATCACATTGATTTTTTTTTTTAATCCTCAAAATGACATTATTCACTTTTGGTTTCTGGTCTGCATGTGAGGAGCTTGGAAGTCTCCAATCAGTCTTAGCAACAAGAAGAAACTGAATGAATTGAAATATGGATCTTCTTAGATCCTTCAGAAAAGTTAGGGCACAGATAAAACCCCTGTCCCCAAATAGGAGACATAGACAGGTGCATACAGAGAATCACAACTTACCAGAATAGAAACTTAAGCAGGAACCAGATTAGGAAAATCTACACTGTAATTGAAAAATGCCTAAAGACTCAATGTGAACAAGTCTGAGAGTTAGAGACTCCCAGGTGACCCAGTCACAGGGGGCCTCCACATTATTTTGACTTTTACTCTCACCTTGAATAAGTTCCCAGAGTGAATGTCAGAGAAAAAAATTCCTAAACTATTGGGATTTTTTCAGAGCCTAACCAATTTGGGAAAGGAAAATAGCAAACTCCACCACATACTGGCATCATGTCCCACCAACGTGGGGAAAAAAACTGAGAAACACTTGTGAAGTTCACAGTCCAGAGGCACAACTCACTAAAGCATGTGACCCAATCACAGGACTATAGGATGCTTCTGGTCCCCCCTACCTCACCATCACATTACTAAAGGCCTACTTACAGCCTTTCCTCTTACCTAGGACATCATGCTCAGCTGTCAGAAAAAGTTCCAAGGCATGCTAAAAAGGGAATTAGCCAAGGAAAGAATCTGTGAGCTTGAGGATATCTCAATAAAAACTTCCAAAACTGCAAGGCAAAGAGAAAAATAGACTGAAAAAAAAGTGAACAGAATATCCAGGAACAGTAGGTCAACTACAAAAGGTGTAATGTACATGTAAAGGGAGTACTAGAAAGAGGGAAAGGAACAGAAGAAATATTTGAAGCAATGATAACTGGGAAATTCCCCCAAATAATGTCAGACACCAAATCACAGATCCAGGGAGCTCAGAAAACACCAGGCAGGATAAATGCCAAAAATCTATATCTAAGCATATTATATTCAAACTCCAATAAATCAAAGATAAAAAAAATACTGAAAGAAGCTAGAGGGAAGAAAAACACCTTACCTGGAGAGGAACAAAGATAACAAATTATATTTGACTTCTCCTCAGAAACCATAAAAACAAGAAGAGAGTGGAATAAAAAATTTAAAGTGTTGTGAGAAAAGAAAAAAACACTATCCTAGAATTCTGTACTCTGCAAAATTTTCCTTCAAAGTGAAGGAGAAATAAAGACTTTCTTAGACAAAAAAAAATTAAGAAAATTTATTGCCAATAGACCTGCCTTGTAAGAAATGTTAAAAGAAGTTTTTAGAGTGAGGAAAATGATATAGATCAGAAATTTGCATCTATATGAAGACAGGAAGAGCATCAGAGAAGGAATAATTGAAGGTAGAATAAACATTTTATTTTTCTTATTTTTAGTTGATCTCACATATAACAGTGTGTTCCAAATAATAATAGCAACACTGCATTCAAATATATAGGCGTAAATATATAATATACGTACATGCACACTTATGTATGTTTATTTGTAAGTTAAATGAATGACAGCAATTATACAAGGGATGAAAGGGAGGAATTAGAATTATTTTGAATAATCAGGTACTCACACAGTCTGTGAAGCAGTATAGGGCATACTGTTCTTTGAAAGTGAACTTGGATTAATTGTAAATATAATTTGCCAATGCTGGGAAAACCATAAAAAAGTTTAAAAAAAGTGTAACTGATATGTAAGAAAGAAGAAAAACTGGAATCATATACATTGATCAATTAAAACCGAAAAAGGCAGAAAACAAGTGGAAGACAAAAATAGGAACAAAGAACAAGGACAACAAATAAAAAACAGTAACGGATATGATATTTATAAATCCAACTATATCGTTACTCACATTAAATATCAAAGGTCTAAATACACTAATTAAAGCATAGAGATTGTCAGATTGGATTCAAAAACAAGGACCAACTATATGCTGCCTGCAAGAAACCCACTTTAAATTGAAAACACATATATACTTATTAAAAACAAATGATCAAAGAAAGATAAGCCATGTTAACACTAATCAAAAGAAAGTAGGAGTAGCTACATTAATTTCACACAGAGAAGACTTCAGTAAAAGGTAAGTTATTGGGGAAAAAATAGGAGCATTACATAATGATAAAGGAGTCAATTATCCAAGAAAATATAAAAATCCTTAATGTGTATATCTGAAAACAGAGCATCAAGGTACGTGAGGCAAAATCAGACAAAACTTCAAGGAGAAGTAGATGAACCTACTTCAAGGAGAAATATATGAATCCACTCTCATAGAGATTCAACACCCTCTTTCAGAAATAGACAGATCTGCAGGCAAAAAGTCAAAAAGTACACAGATGAATTCAATGATGCCATCAATCAACTGGATATAATTAACATCTATCAACTACTTCATCCAATAAGAGTGGAATACATGTTCTCCTTAAGCTCGCATGGAGCATTCACCAAGATGGACAATATTCTAGGCCACACCGTAACATATTTAAAAGAATAAAATCATACATTATCTCCTCTCAAACCACATTGAAATGAAACTATATATCAATAACAAAAACTAAATGAAAATTAAACACAACATCAAAATTTGTGGGATGCAGTGAAAGCAGTGCTTAGAAGGAAATTTATAGTATTGAATGAATATGTTAGAAAAGAAGAAAGACAGAAAATCAATCATCTAAGCTTGCATCTTAGAAAACTCAAAAAACAAATAAGATTAAGAAATTAAATCCAAAGTAAACAGGATAAGAGAAATAACAAAAGTTAGAGCACAAATTAATGAAATTGAAGATACAAAATTAATAGAGAATCAAAACCAAAAAGGGTAACTAGGAAAAAATGACATAAATTGCTAATATCTGAAATTAAAGAGAGGACATCACTACAGATAGCATAGACATTAAAGAGATAATAAAGGAATGTGATGAACAATTCTATGCCCACAAATTTGATGAACTAGATGAAATGGATCATTCCTTAAAAGACACATTCTGCCAAAATGCACACAAGAAAAAACAGATAATCAGAATAGGCCCTTATCTATAAAAAAACTAAATCTATAATTAAAAACCTTCCAAAAACAAAAGCACCAGGCCTAGATAAATTCACTGGTAAATTCTACCACACATTTAAGCAAGAAATTACACCAATTCTCTACAATCTCTTCCAGAAGATAGAAGCAGACAGTATATTTCATAAATTATTCTATGAGGCCAGCATTACCCTAACACCAATACCAGACAAAGACATCACAAGAAAAGAAAACTAAAGACCAATATGTCTGATGAACATAGATGCAAATGTCCTCAACAAAATTTAAGCAAATAAAATCTAACAATATATAAAAAATATATACAACATGACCAACTCAGAATTATATATGCAAGGCTGGGTCAAAACTCAAAAATTATTCAATGTAATCCATCATATAAATAGGCTAAAGAAGAAACATCACGTGATCATAGCAATAGATACCGAAAGAGCATTTGAAAAAATCCAACACCCATTCATAATAAATAGTCTCAGCAAACTAGATATACAGGGCAACTTTCTCCACTTGATAAAAGATATCTACAAAAAAACCTATAGCTAACTTCACACTTAATGGTGAAAAAATCAAAGCTTCCCCACTAAAAACAGGAACAAGGCAAGGACACCACCTCTTGCCACTCATTTTCAAGATTTTACCAGAAGATTTAATTTAATAAGAAAGGAAAAGGTATACAGATTGGAAAGGAAGAAATAAAATTACTTTTGTTTTCAGATGACATGATTATTTATGTAGAAAATCTGAAAGAATCAACAACCAAAAAATCTTGGAACTAATAAGTGATTATCAGCAAGGTTACAACATACAACTCTAATATTCAAAGTCAATTGTTTTCCTATATATCAGCAATGAACAAATAGAATTTGAAATTTAAAACAATACCATTTACAATAATACACAAAAAATGGAATACTTACATATAAATTTAACAAAATATGTACACAATCTATATGAGGAAAACTACAAAACTCTTATGAGAGAAATCAAAGAGGAACTAACTAAATAAAGAGGTATTAAATCATCATGGATACGAAGACTTGATGTTGCCAAGATATCAGTTATTCCCAACTTGATCTCTAGATTCATCACAATTCTACTCAAAATACCACCAAGTTTTGTAGATATAGACAAACTGATTCTAAAGTTTTTATGGAGAGCAGAAGATCCAGAAACCAACAACATTGAAACAGAAGAACAAAGCTGAAGGACTGACACTACTCAACTTGAAGACATACTATAAAGCTACAGTAATCAAGGCAGTGTGGAACTCACAAATAGGAAGAAGAAAATTATCCAAAAAAAAAGGCAATAAAATCACTGGTAAAAGCAAATATACAGTAAAGGTAGCAGATCAACCACCTATGAAGATAATATGAAGGTCAAAAGACAAAAGTACTAAAATTATCTATTTCCATGATAAGAGGGTAACAGATACACATGCACAAAAAATGAGTTAGATGTGATATCAAAAACATAAAATGTGGGAGGAGGGGAGTAAAAGAGTAGAGCTTTTAGCAAGAGGTCAAACTAAAGAGACCATCAACTTAATATAGGTTGCTATATATAGATCATTATATATGAACCTCGTGGTAATCACAAACCAGAAACCTACAATAAATACAAAAAAAATTAAGAGAAAGGAACCTAAGTATAATACTAAAGAAAGCCATCAAACCACAAGGGAAGCAAGCAAGAGAAGAAAAAAGGAACAGAGAAGAACTACTAAAACACCCAGAAAAAAGTAGCAAAATAGCAATAAGTACATTCTTATCACTTTTTACTTTAAATGTTAATGAACTAAATGCTCCAATGAAAGGGCATAGGGTGGCTGATTGTGTAAAATGACAAGACCTGTATATATGCTGCATGCTAGAGACACACTTCAGACCTACAGATCTCACAAACTGAAAGGAAGGAATGGAAAAAGATACTCCATGCAAATGACAAGGAAAAGAAAGCTGGGGTAGCAATACTTACATAGACAAAATAGGCTTCAAAGCAAAAACTGTAAGAAGAGACAAAGGGCACAACATAATGATCAAGAGAACAGTCCAACAAGAAGATATAACACTTGTAATTTATCTATGCACTCAATGTAGGAGCTCCTAAGTATAGAAAGCAATTATTAAGAGACATAAAAGGAGAAATAGACAGCAACATAATAATAGTAGGGAACTTTAACATTCCATTTACACCAATGGATAGATCATGCAAACAGAAGATCAATAGGAAAACAGTGGCCTTAAGTGACACAGTAGACCAGATGGATTTAGTTGATAGATACAGAACATTCCATCCAAAAGCCACAGAATACACATTCTTTTAAAACGTACATGCAACATTCTCCAGGACAGATCAAATATTAGCTACAAAACAAATAAAAATAAATTTCAGAAGACTGAAATAATACCAAGCATCTTTTCTGAGCACAATGGTATGAAACTAGAAATCAACTATGGGAAGAAAATCAGAAAGCCACAAGTATGTGAAGGTTAAACAAAATGCTACTGAACAACAATTGGGTCAATAAAGAAATCAAAGAGGAAATCAAAAAATACCTAGTGATGAATGAAAGCGAAAAACAAATACCAAAATTTACGGGATATAGCAAAGGTGGTTCTAAGAGGGACGTTTATAGTAATACAGGCCTACCTCAACAAACAAGAAAAATCTCAAATAAACAATCTAACAATACACCTAAAGGAACTGGAAAAAGAAGAATAAACAAAGCCTGAAATCAGTAGAAGGAATGAAATAATAAACATCATAGCAGAAATAAATAAAAGAGAGACTAAAAAAGCAATAGGAAAAAAATCAATGAAACTAAGAGCTGGTTCTTTGAAAAGATAAACAAAATGGACAAGCCTTTAACTAGACTCACCAAAAGGAAAAGTGAGAAGGCTCAAATAAATAAAATCAGAAATGAAAGAAGAGAAATTACAATGGACACCTCAGAAATATGAAAGATTATAAGAGAATACTATGAAAAGACATACACCAACAAACTGGATAATCCAGAATAAATGGATGAATTCTTAGAGTCATACACCTTCCAAAACTGAATCAAGAAGACATAGAGAATTTGCATAGACCAATCACCAGTAAGGAGATTGAAATAGTAATCAAAAGCCTCCCCAAAAATAAAAGCCCAGAACCAGATGGCTTCCTTGGTGAATTCCATCAAACATTCAAAGAAGACTTAATACGTATCCTTCTCAAACTCTTCCAAAAACGTGAAGAGGAGGGGAAGCTTCCTAACTCATTCTATGAAGCCAACATTACCCTAATACCAAAACCAGACAAGGACAACACAAAAAAAGAAAATTACAGGCCAATATCACTGATGAACATCAATGCAAAAATCCTCAACAAAATACTAGCAAATTTAATACAACAATATGTTAAAAAGATCATACACCATGATCAAGTGGGATATTCCAGGGATGCAGGGATGGTTCAACATCTGCAAATCAATCAACATGATACACCCCATTAACAAAATGAAGGAAAAAAATCACATGATCATCTCAATAGATGCAAGGAAATTTGATAAGACACAACATCCATTTATGATAAAAACTCTGAATAAAATGGGTATAGAAGGAAAGTATCTCAACATAATAAAGGCCATACATGATAAACCCACAGCTAATATAATTCTCAATGGAGAAAAACTGAAAGCTATCTCTTTAAGAACAGGAACCAGACAAGGATGCTCACTTTCATCACTCTTATTTAACATAGTATTGGAAGTCCTAGCCAGAGCAATTCAGCAAGAAAAGGAAATAAAATGGATCCAGATTGGGGGGAAGAAGTGAAAACTGTCATATTTGCAGGTGACATGATTTTATATATAGAAAACCCTAAATCCACCAAAAAACTTTTAGAAATAATAAATGAATACAGTAAAGCTGAAGAATACAATTCAACATACAAAAATCAGTTGTGCTTCTATACACTAATATAGTGGTAGAGAGAGAAATTAAGAACCCAATCCCATTTATAGTTGCAAGAAAAAGAAGAAAATACCTAGGAATAAACTTAACCAGAGGGGAAATACCTGTACACTGAAAACTATGAAACATTGTTGAAAGAAATAGAAGACACAAAGAAATGGAAAGACATTCTGTCCTCTTGGGTTGGAAGAATTGACATAGTTAAAATTCCCATACTTCCTAAATCAATCTACACATTCAATGCAATCTCTATCAACATTCCAACAACATTTTTCACAGAAATAGAACAAAGAATCCTAAAATTTATATGGAAAAATGAAAGACCCCAAATAGCCAAAGGAATCCTGAGAAAAAGAACAAGGGTGGAGGTATCACACTCCCTGGCTTAAAAATATACTACAACACTATAGTAAGCAAAACATCATGGTACTGGCACAAAAACAGACACACAGATCAATGCAACAGAATCAACAGTCCAGAAATAAACCCACACATCTGTTGACAGCTCATTTTGACAAGGGAGCCAAGAACATACAATGGAGAAAGGAAAGTCTCTTCAATAATTGGGGTTGGGAAAACTGGACATCCACATGCAAAAGAACAAAAATAGACCACTATCTTACACCATACACAAAAATTAACTCAAAATGGATTAAAGAGTTGAATGTAAGACCTAAACTTTGAGAAGAAAACATAGGCAGTACACTCTTCAGCATTGGTCTTAGCAAAATATTTTCAAGTACAATGTCGGATCAGGCAAGGGAAACAATAGAAAAAATAAATGGGACTGCATCAAACTAAAAAGCTTCTGCACAGCAAGGGATACCATCAACAAAACAAAAAGACAATCTAACAATTGCAAGAAGATATTCACAAACCATATATCTGATAAGGGGTTAATCTACAAAATATATAAGGAACTCATCCACCTCAACAATAAAAAAAACTAAAAATCCAATTAAAAAATGTACAAAAGATCTGAACAGACATTTCTCCAAAGATATACAGATGGCCAACAGGCACATGAAAAGATGTTCAACATCAGTAACTATCAGGGAAATGCATATCAAAACTACAATGAGATACCACCACATGCCCGTCAGAAAGGCTATAATTAACAAGACAGGAAATAACAAGTGTTGGAGAGGATGTGAGGAAAAGGAACTCATTCCCACCGCACACTGCTGGTGGAAATACACACTGGTACAGCCACTATGGAAAACAGTATGGGGATTCCTCAAAAAATTAAAAATAGAACTACCATATGATCCAGGTATTCCACTGCTCGGTATTTATCTAAAGAACATGAAAACACAAATGCATAAAGATATATGCACCCCTATGTTCACTGCAGTATTATTCACAATAGCCAAGACTTGGAAGCAACCTAGGCACCCATAAAGGGACAAATGGATAAAGAAGATGTGGTATATATGCACAATGGAACACTATTCAGCCATAAAAAGTGATGAAATCTGGCCATTTGTGACAACATGGATGGAACTTGATGGTATTATGCTAAGCAAAATAAGTCAGAGGCAGAAAATCAAATACTGTACAATGTCACTGATTAGAAGATTAAAACAAAAACAAACAATCACATAGAGACAGAGATTGGATTGGTAGTTACCAGAGGAGAAGGGGGAGGGAGGAGAGTGAAAGAGGTGATTAGGTACCTGTGTATGGTGATTGTAATTAGTCTTTGGGTGGTGAACATGATGTAATCTACACAGAAATTGAAATATAATGATGTACACCTGAAATTTATATAATGTTGTAAACCAATGTCACCACAATAAAAAATAAAAGATAGTGTGGTACTGTTGAAAGAATAGGAAAAAAGATTAATGGAACAGAATAGAATGCCCAGAATTAACACACACAAATATGGTCAAATGAACTTTGACAAAGGAGAAAGGTCAACACAATCAAGGAAAGATGGTCTCTCAAAGAAATGGTGTTGGAACAACTGGACGTCCACATGCAAAAATAAATAACTCTAGACACGGATCTTGAACCCTTCATGAATATTAACTAAAATGAATCACAAACCTAAATATCAAAGCTGTATCCCTCCTATAAGATGACATAGGTGAAAATCTATTCTGTTCCATTAATCTAGATGACCTAGACTATTACAAAGACTTTTAGATACAACACCAAAGGCATGATCCATGAAAGAAATATTTGATATCCTGGACTTCATAAAAATTGAGAACTTCTGTAAAAGGCACTGTCACAAAAATGAAAACAGAAGCCACAGACTGGGAGAAAACATTTGCAAAGCACATATCTGATAAAGGGATGTTATCCAAAATATACTAATAAATCCTAAAACTCAATAAGAAAATAAACAACCAGATTCAAAAATAGGTCAAAGACCTGAACAGACACCTCACCAAAGAAGATATACCAATGGGAAATAAGCATTTGAAAAGATGCTCCACATTATGTCATTAGAGAAATGAAAAATAAAACAACGAGATACCACCACATATGTATTCGAATGGCTAAAATCCAAAACACTGATAACACCAAATGCTGCTGGGGATGTAGAGCAACAGGAACACTCACTGCTGGTGGGGAAGCAAAATGGTACACCTACTTTGGAACAAGACAGTTTGGCAATTTCTTTTCTTTTTTTTGTGTTTTTTCTTTTGTTGTTGTTGAGGTATAATTGACATATAACATTATATTAGTTTCAGATGTACAACATAATGATTCTACATTTGTATATATTGTGAAATGATTGCCACAAAGTCTAGTTGACATCTATTAGAGTACAGTTACAAAATTATTTTTCTTCTGATGAGGACTTTTAAGATTTATTTTCTTAGCAACTTTCAAATATGCAGTACAGTATGATTCATGATAGTCGCCATGCTGTACATTACATCTCCATAACTTATTTATTTTATAACTGGAAGTTTATACCTTTAGACCCCGTTCACCCATTTTGCCCCCCCCCATTCTCTGCCTCTGGAAACCACCAATTTGTTCTCTGTATCTATAAGGTTGTTTTGTTTGTTTTTATTAATACCACATAAAGTGACATCAGACAGTATTTGTCTTTCTCTGTCTGACTTATTTCCCTTAACATAATGCCCTTGAGCTCTATCTATGTTGTTGCAAATGGCAAAATTTCATTATTTTTTTATGACTGAATAGTGTTCCATTGTGTGTGTTCCACATCTTCATCTTTTCATTCCTTGATGGAAATTTAGGTTGTCTTCATATCTTAGCTATTGTAAATAATGCTGCAATGAACATGGGGTGTATATATGTTTTTATACTGTTTTCATTTTCTTTGGATAAATATGCAGAAGTGGAATTGCTGGATCATATGGTAGTTTTACTTTTGATTTTTTGAGGAACATCTATACTGTTTTCCATAGTGGCTGCACCAGTTTACATTCCCACCAACAATGCACAAATGTTCCTTTTTCTCCACATTTTCACTAACACTTGTTATTTCTTATCTTTTTTATAAAAGCCATTCTAACAGTTGTGAGGTAATAGCTCATTGTGGTTTTAATTTGCATTTCCCTCATGATTAGTGATGTTCAGCATCTTTTCATGTACTTATTGGCCATCTTGTATGTCTTCTTTGGAAAAATGTCTATTCAGGTCCTATGCCTATTTTTTAATTTGACTGTTTTTTTGCTATTGAGTTATATATGAGTTCTTATTTATTTTGGTTATCAACCTCTTATCAGATATATGACATGCAAATATTTTCTCCCGTTCAGTAGATTTCCTTTTCATTTTGTTAATGATTTCCTTTGCTGTGCAAAAACTTTTTAGTTTGATGTAGTCTCACTTGATTTTTGCTTTTGTTTCCTTTGTTTTTGGAGTCAGATCCAAAAAATCATCACCAAGAGTGATGTCAAGGATTTTATCACCTATGTTTTCTTCTAGGATTTTTATGGTGTTAGGTCTTAGATTCAAGTTTGTAATCCATTTTAAGCAATGTTTGAGTATGCTGTAAGATAGTGGTCCAGTTTCATTCTTTGCATGTAGCTGTCCAGTTTTCTCAACATCATTTATTGAAGAGACTGTTCTTTCCCCATTGCATATTCTTCACTCGTTTGTCACAAATTAATTAACCATATATGTGAGGGTTTATTTCTGGATTCTCTATTCTGTTCCATTGATTTATGTGTCTGTTTTTATGCCAATGGCATACTGTTTTGATTACTTTGGCTTTGTAATATAGTTTGAAATCAGGGAGATTTATACCTCCAGCTTTGATCTTCTCTCTCAAGATTGCTTTATATTCAGGGGTTTTATTGTGCTTTCATACAAATTTTAGGATTGTTTTATTTCTGTGAATAATGCCATTGGAAGTTTGATAAGAATTTCAATGAATCTGTAGATTGCTTTGGATAGTATGGAAACTTTAATAATATTAATTTTTCTAATCCATGAACATAGAATACCTTTCCATTTATTTGTGTCTTTTTCAATTTCTTCCATCAATGTCTTATAGTTTTCATTGTACAGATCTTTAATCTTCATTAAATTTAGACCTAGCTATTTTACTCTTTTTGATGCAATTATAAATTGGATTGTTTTCTTAATTTCTCCTTCTTTTAGTTCGTTGTTCGTGTATAAAAGTGCAACAGATTTTTGTATATTGATTTTATATCCTGTAACTTTCCTGAATTCTTTTATTAGTTCTAAGATTTTTCTTGGTGAAATCTTTAAGATTTCCTATATATAAAATCATGTCATCTGCAAATATTGACAGGTCTTCTTCTTCCTTTCCAATTAGGATGTCTTTTATTGCCTAATTGCTCTGGCTAGAACTTCCAATACTATGCTGAATAAAAGTGGTGTGAGAGCGTATCCTTTTCTTGCTCCTGATCCTCCATTGAGGATAATGTTAGCTATGGGCTTGTAATATATGGTCTTTATTATGTTGAGCTATGTTTTTTCTATACCCACTTTGTTGTGAGTTTTCATAATAAATGGATGTTAAATTTTGTCAAATGCTTTTTCTGCATCTATTGAGATGATCTTATAATGTTTATCTTTCATTTGGTTTATGTGTCATATTGATTGATTTGTGAATGTTGAGCCATTCTTATATCCCTGGAATGAATCCCACTTGGTCATGGTGTACATTCTATTTATTTGTATAGTTGAATCAGTTTGGGGATTCCTTACAAACTAACATACACTTACCATATGATCCAGCAATTGCACTTTGTCATATTTACCCAAAGGAGTTGAAAAACTCATGTCTACACAAAAACCTACACTGCATGTTTATATCAGCTCAATCCATAAGTGTCAAAACTTGGAAGCAACCAATGTTCTTCAGTAGGCAAATGGATAAATAAGCTGTGGTACATCCAGACACTGGAATACTACTCAGCACTATAAACAATGAGCTATTAAGCCAAGAAAGGATGCAGAAGAGTCTTAAGGGCATGTTACTAAGGAAAAAAAGCCAGTCTAAAAGACTACATATTGTATGATTCCAACTATATGACATTCTGATAATGGCAAAATATGAAGTCAGTAAAGTATCAGTATTTGCCAGAAATTAAGGGGAAGGAAGAATGGAGTACAGAGAATTTTTCTAAGGCAGTGAAACCGTTCAGTATGATACTATAATGGTGGACACATGTCAAGTACATTTGTGAAAGCCTGTAAAATATACAATATCAAGAGTATATGTTAATGTCAGCTATGGGCTATGGGTGATAATGATGGGTCAGTCTAGGTCCATCAATGATAACAAATGTACCACTCTGATGGGAGATGTTGATACAGGAGAAGATTTATGTATGTAAGAGGAGGTGGTATGTGGGAAATCTCCATACCTTCTGATAAGTTTGCTGTCCTATCAGGTGCTATTTTTATACCACTTTGCACATAAGTTAACTGAAGCATGAAGATTTTAATTAACTTCCTCAATGTCCGATTTACATATAATGGTAGAATCAGAATTTTAACTTGAGGTGTCTATTCTTTTAACAAATATACCATATATGGCCAGCAGCATAAAATTTGTTAGGAAATATTCAATATTACTTTAATCAAAAGAACACTTTATTTCAACCTAAATGTAAGACCTAAAACTATAAAATTCCTAGAAGAAAACATAGGAGAAAAACTTTATGATGTTGGATTTGGCAACGCTTTCTTGGATAAGATGCCAAAGGCACAGGCAACAAAAGCAACAACAGACAAATGAGACTACATTAAACTTAAAAACTTCACAACAGAGGACACAATCAATAGAGTGAACAGGCAATCTCAAAATGGGAGAACATATTTCCAAATCACGTGTCTGATGAGCAGTTAATATCCAGAATATAGAAAGAACTCCTACAACTCAGTAACAAGAAAACAAATAATCTAATTTAAAAATGGGCAAAAGACTTATATAGACTTTTCTCCAATGATATACAAATGGCCAAAAAACATACAAAAAGATGTTCAATGTGACTAATCATTAGAGAAATGCAAATCAAAATCACAATGAGATATCACCTTATACTCGTTAGGATTGCTACTATACAAAATAAGTTTTGGCAAACTTGTGGAGAAATTGGAACTCTTGTGCACTGCTGGTGGGAATGTAAAATGATGCAGCTACTATAGAAAACATTATGGAGCTTTCTCAAATGATTCAAAGTAGAATGACAATATGATCCAGTAATCCCACTTTTGGGTATATATCCAAAAGAATTC
Organism: Tapirus indicus; assembly: GCA_031878705.1. Taxonomy (NCBI): domain Eukaryota; kingdom Metazoa; phylum Chordata; class Mammalia; order Perissodactyla; family Tapiridae; genus Tapirus; species Tapirus indicus. The sequence continues at coordinate 102,089,256 of CM062919.1, read as the reverse complement.
CAAGCAGTCTCAAAGAGATATCTGCACAGTCATGTTCATTGCAGCATTAGTCACTATAGTCAAGAGGTGGAAGCAACCTAAATATCTATCAGTGGATAAATGGATAAACAAAATGTGGTATATACACACAATGAATCTCACTTGGCTTTGAAAAGGAAGGAAATCCTGTCACATATTACAGCATAGATGAAACTTGAGAACATTATGCTAAGTGAAATAAGCCAGTCACAAAAAATATAAATTGTCTATGATTCTGCTTAAATGGAGTATTTAAAGTAGTCAGATTCACAGAAACAGGAAGTAGAATGGTGGTTGCCAGGTGCTGGGGCAGGGGGATGAAATGGGGAGTTGTTTAATGGATATAGATTTTCAGTTTTGCAAGATGAAATAGTTCTGGAGATTCACTGCACAACAATGTGGATATACATAACACTACTGAATTGCACATCTAAAAATGTTTAAATGTAAAGTTTATGGGTTTTGCTTTTACCACAGTTTGAACAAATATTTTTTAAAAGATTGTTTTATTTTAATATTTTCAGTTTTTTAAAAAGCCAATGACAAAAAGATTCATTCAGAAATATTTCACTCAAGTCTTATGGATTTTCTATTTTGATGCTAAATCTAATTTAATAATTAGTGAAAAGTTTCTTAGTTATGAAAAAATTTAAGATATGCTATATATTCTACTAAGGATTCTTTCCAAAATACTATTTCATTATGGAATACTTTTCACTGAATTTCTGCAGATGAATCCTCAGATTGGGAGGCAAACTTCCTGTAGAAATGTAAAATCACATGCAAATATCAAAAGAGAGATAGGGGACTCTCCAGGTAAACAAATGGGTAAAATATGAGTATAAACCAAGAAAAATAAAAGATTGTACGTAAATAATCGTACAAAACATGCACTGAATTGTGTTCTTGATTTATAATTGTGAAATATGATATTAAAAACTTACAGCACATGTTATTCAAAATATACAAAGCACTCCTGAAACTCAATAAGAAAACAAACAAGCTGATTTAAAAATGGGCCAAAGACCTTAACAGACACCTCGTCAAAGAAGATAGGCAGATGGAAAATGTATATATGAAAGGGTGTTCCACATAATATGTCATCAGACAAATACAAATCAAAACAATGACATACCAATACACATCTATTAAAACGGCCAAAATCCACAACACTGACAACCTCAAGTGGTGGCAACGACGTGGAGCAACAGGAACTCTCATTCATTGTTGGTGAGAGTGTAAAATGGTGCAGCCACTTTGGAAGAGTTTGGCAGTGTCTTACAAAACTAAACATACTCTTCCATATGATCTAGCAACATTACTCCTTACTATTTATTCACAAGAGTTAAAATCTTGTGTCCTATAAAAACCTGTACATGAATGTTTATAGCAGCTGTATTCATAATTGCCAAAACTAGGAAGCAACCAAATGTCTTACAGTAGACAAATGGGTAAATAAACTGTGGTACCTCTGGACAATAAAATATTACTCAGTGCTAAAAAGAAATGAGCTATCAAGCCATGAAAAGACACGAAGGAAACTTAGATGCATGCAAGTTAAAAGAAAGCCAGTCTGAAAAGGCTACACACTGTATGATTCCAACTACATGGCATTCTGATGATGGCAAAATTATGAAGATAATAAAAAGATCAATAGCTACCAGGGGTTGGGAGGAGGAAGGGATGGACAGGTGGAGCAGAGAGGATTTTTAGAGCAGTAAACATACTCTGTATGGTACTATAATGAGGGATACACATTATTATACATTTGTTCAAACTCGTAAAATGTACAAGATCAAGAGTGAGCCATAATGTAAACTATGTACTTTGGGTGATTATAATATGTCAATGTAGGTTCATCAACTGTAGTGAACCTACTACTCTGGTAGGAGGTGTTGATAACGGGGGGGAAGGGAGTACATGAGAAATCTCTGTCCATTCCTCTTAAGTTTGCTGTGAACCTAAAACTGCTCTAAAAAATTAAGTTACACACACACACACACACCCACTTATGGCATGTATAGTAGCAGGAGGTGAGGCAATTGACCCAATATATAAACTTATGACCTGAGGGAAAGTCAATTTTTATTATTAGCAAATATTGTGTATAACCACTTTTTTCTATCCAGCAAGAATAAGGTATAATGAACAGTAACATACATAACAATAGTGATCTCTACATCTTCTTTTTATGAGCATCACCAAAGGCTAATTTCTTCATAATAAACATGGAAACCCTGCCTGCCTGTAAGATGGGCCTAAAGTTCTCACTGTCATTAAATCTCTGTAATTGCATAGCAGGGCAAAATGGAACAGCCAGGAAAACCTAGGAGCTAAAGCAGACACTAATTTTACTTATCAAAATGGTGGTCCTTTCCACCAAAGACATATCTTAGCAGTGAGTCATCACTATCACTCACATGTAGTCCCTGTGATGTTAGAGTGGGTCCATTGTATTTCAAGGCAATAAGTCTACGTGTTTTATTTGTATAGTGAGGCTATATATAAAACAAAGAATGTTAGCAGTAAAAACTCAACTTATTCTGGAATTTATGAAACAATAATAATTTGCATTATACAGTGATGTCTTCTAGCAGTAAATTGTAGTTTACTCTTTATCATGTGTTTCTTTGCACCAACATGGTAACATATTTCCTTATCTATTTATTTTTTGGAAATAAATCTATAAAAGTTTCATGACCAAATCTCATGAGCCATGATCAGTTTTCTATCATTCTGGATTTTCTTCACTCAGTTTCTCATATCATGCCATATATACATACCGGTTTGCGCCCTGGGATATACATATCTAAGCTATATATATGGGATATATATACACAACATATGTGTATATATACATTATTCTAATAGATACATTTCGTGTTTTAAATAATTAAATTTTTTCTAAGAGCTTACTAGATCTTTCCAATTCTTTGTATTTTTAAAGCATATTTTCATTTTATGGATGAAGCTTCTCCTTTTTCTCTTTAGTGCCACTGCTTTAAGGTCAGATGTATGAATACTATGAAAAAATTCCATGGGATGTATATCACTCAAAATCCTACACTGCTATGTAAATTTAACATTGTTTTGATATGCTTTTAGTGACCTTTGATATAATCCATGTGTGCTGAAAATAATGACAGAGACATTAATTTACACCACCTACCATATTCCTTTTTCAATCTTGAATCCTGAGGAATTTCTAATGAAACTGCAACATAAAAAATCTTGCTCCTGTTGGGAGAACAAAGGGTCATTGTATCCAATAACTAGCTCTATAATGTGACACACTCTTTGGCACACTCCATTTTTGAGAGGTTCTAATTTAGTTCATTCCCTCTATTTTAAGAAGAATGATTTGAATAACTTTTACCATATGATGCAACCATAATGCACTTCTCCACGTAGCCAAATTTAATTGTCATCTTTCAGAAATGTGTTGAATACAATGTGGTGACCATAATTCTATTCCTTGTATTTCACTTGCTGGGCCACAAAGATTATTCTTCATGTATATTTACCAAGATGTATTTTTATGTATTGAGTGACTCTGATATATGTATGAAGTTTAATGTACTCTCAGTGGGGATAAAAATCATCAAACATAGCTAAAATTGTATAAGTCATTACCTTAGTGACTTTCTTAAAGATGAAAATATAATGCTAAGAAAACTTTTGAAATCCACCAATTATATTTGCTCTTTGAATGATGTCATAGAGGAATCCTATTACTGTTTATAGTTTTAAACAAGGTAATTATTGCTTTGAAAGATAAAGTCTAATGTTGAGATTGCAAGAGAATTTTAAAAGAAATACTTAAAATTTTCATTTAGTGACTATGTATGTGCTTGACTTAGTAATGAAAGTTTTCAGGAAAGTTGTCAGATGACCTTTGATTTCTGAAAATTAGATATCCTAAATTCATCAAGGTAAGAAAAATATGGATTTCAATACTGTTGTCTTTGTACTAAATCAGTCATTTTTCACATTTCCTTTTTTGTTTCCTTATTTGACTCAATGTATTTTGTAAAATGAGCATTTATTTCCTTAGAGTGTCTTGCTAGTTCATAATCTAGTTTAGAACTATAGCTCCTTACAATAAAAATTTATTTTTCTGTCATTGAAACCAATGTGAAGTTAAAAATTTCAAGTTGATTACTCATAACTTTCTCATATGGATTATTAATGAAGATGAATGAATTTAGAAGCAATCAAGGCTTAAACAACAAATTACTTCTCAGACTGCAGGAATTGCATTTTTGGAATCCTGTCTAGTACAATAATACATGTGACTATCCAGTGAACTTTTTAATCTGTGTGAATATATAAATACTTTAATAATTATTTCCTCATCAAACACTATAACTAATATATTCCTTCTTAACCTCCATTGCAATATTTTAGAAGGAGTTTTGTTCTATTGGCTATTTCATTGATTTTGGCCTAACTTTTTAAATGGTATTTACTTACTAGCCTTCTCACCTATAGTTATTCTTCTGAGAATGAGACTTATGCCCATGTGCCAAGGAGCAGCTGCTATTTTATCAGGGTCCTTTTGGATCACTACCTGAAGACAAACACTCCCTATTTCCTGAAGAAGGATAATAAAAGTATGCCATTGCCCATTCCCTTTCAAGGCACCTTTTCCAGTCAGATGCCCCTAACACCTTGTAATTCCCACCAGTATGATCACATCTTTGGTTCCTAATCAAAACCCAGGTACTGTGATAACATTATTCCTCCAATTTATATTGGATTAGTCTTCTAATCCAAAACATTGTTTAGTCTTCTTCTGGATATTGATTTGCTTCATACCTTTATCCTCCATCCTATAGTATTTGATCCATAGTCAAATACCTGCCCCCTTAATAGAGGTATATGAATTATGTGTTTCCTCTCCTCCTCTCTGGCATAGGCAGATGGCAGTTTTATGAAGTCATTAACATACAACTGAAACTCTAGCAGGTAAATTTGTCAGAGTTTGGGGGGAGGGACATCTGTGTTACTGTTTTTGATTATTATTATTATTATTATTGTCAGCATTTACATACTTCAAATTTAGTTAAACTCCCCCCCCCGAGGAAGATTCACCCTGAGCTAACATCTGTTGCCAATCTTCCTCTTTTTCCTTGAGGAAGATTCACCCTGAGCTAACATCTGTGCCAATCTTCCTCTATTTTGTATGTGGGTCACCACCAGAGCATGGCCACCAATGAGTGGTGTAGGTCCCCCTCCTGGGAACCAAACTTGGACCACCAAAGCTCAGTGTACTGAATTTAACCACTAGGCCATGGGGCCAACATCTACTCTCATTTTTAAAGTCCCAAGAGTTTGATAATAACATTGCCTCTGCTGATACTCTTCTTTGCTTCTTTTTAAGATCATCACTACAGTGGAATACTTTGTTTTGATCAACAGTATTCCCACATAAACATTCAGACAAAGAAAGATGATATGGGGAGACTAGAGGAAAATTCAAGGGGATTGGAGAGAAAGATTATGGCTAAATAAATTGTTAAGGTGACAACTATGAGTAATAAGTATAAGCTTTAGAGTAGCTAATTTATCTAAGGGATAGAAGATAGACAAAGATGAACAAAGAGAGGAAGATGGGCTTGGATGGATCCTCTCAGATTATACTAAAGTTTGGATTAAGATAGAGTTGAGTCATTTATTGAAAGCAAGGAAAAGACTTTTTAAAATGTGAAAAGCTGCCAGGGTAAAGTCTTACAGAAAGGCAAGTGTAACTAGGACTAAGAAAAACCCACTGAGTTTGGATTAAGAAAAGGTATTGGACACATGAAAAGATGTTCAACATCACTAATCATCAGGGAAATGCAAATCAAAACTACACTGAGATATCACCTTACACCGGTTAGAATGGCTATAATCACCAAGACAAATAACAACAAATGCTGGAGAGGTTGTGGAAAAACGGGGACCCTCATTCACTGCTGGTGGGAATGCAAACTGGTGCAGCCTCTATGGAAAACAGTATGGAGAGTCCTCAAAAAATTAAAAATAGAAATACCGTATGATCCAGCAATACCACTCTTGGGCATCTACCCAATGGACGTGAAATCAACCATCACAAGAGGCGTATGCACCCCTATGTTCATTGCAGCATTATTCACTATAGCCAAGAAGTGGAAGCAACCCAAGTGTCCCTCAACTGAAGATTGGTTAAAGAAGATGTGGTATATACATACAATGGAATACTACTCAGCCATAAGAAAAGACACAATTGTCCCATTTGCAACAACATGGAAGGACCTAGAGGGTATTATGTTAAGTGAAATAAGCCAGAGAGAGAAGGACAGACACTGCATGAACTCACTCATATATGGAATATAAGTGAACACACGGACAGAGAGAACTGATTGGTGGTTACCAAGGGGAAGGGGGGTGGGGGGGGCACAAGGGGTGAAGGGTTACATCCACAAGGTGACGGACAAAAATGTACAACTAAAACCCCACAGTGTTATAAACTAAGACATCAATAAAAAAAATAAAAATAAATAAATAAAATAAATAAATAAATAAATAAATAAAAGAAAAGGTATTGGAAATCAATTTAACCATTTTCAAAGGATTCACCATAGGCATAAGAGAGAAAGTAAGCACAGAAAATATAGACAATTCATTCATTCAATAATATTATAGGGAATGATTGAGGGAAGTAGAATTTTAATTAGGTGAAGTCTAAGATTAATGCAGTGTTTGCTTCACTGAATTTTTTTTTCAGATGAGGGTGAGCACTTTTGACAAAAAATGAAAATCAGGGGCCACCCAGTGGTGCAGCGGTTTAGTCCGCGCTTGGCAGCCCAGGGTTCGCAGGTTCGGATCTCGGGCGCCCGTCGATGCACTGCTTGTCAGCCACGCTGTGGCAGCGTTCCATATGAAGTAGAGGAAGATGGGCACGGATGTTAGCCCAGGGCCAGTCTTCCTCAGCAAAAAGAGGAGGATTGGCGACGGATGTTAGCTAAGGGCTGGTCTTCCTCACAAAAAGAAAAAAAAATGAAAATCAGTAAGTAAAGATTATGACATTCAAAGTGTGAAAGGTAGACAATATAATTAACAGACAGGATATATTAGGAAGAAGAAAGGAATATAATAAAAACAAATGGCAATAGAGTGGCAAGATAAAACTGATGTTCAGAAAAGAATAAAGGAGATATTATTGTATTTAGTAGCATTTCTGGAGTGACTGTAAATTCTGGCATTCAAAATTAGTTTTGCTCTCCCAATTCTCAACCCGGAAACTTGGCAATTACTACATAAAATCAAATTTATAATTACCCAGTAAATCCTTCATATTAGACATGAGAAAACTAAGACTCAGATGTTTAATTGATTTCTTCAAATCACACGAAAAGGCACAATTCCAGACTAGAACAGCCAACGAACATTGGAAGAGTTGGCTTTTTAACCTTGTGTGTAGTTTGCCAGTTACAGTATTCTGAGAGCCTTGAGTCAATATGTAGAGGACACATCTCATCTGCCCAGGATCTCACAGTCAAGACAGAAGTTCTATGTGGTTACTCATAATAGTTTATCTGAGGAGAGAAATTAATGGAGATAGGGCTTCGTATATGTATTGTTCATTTTATTGGCTGTCTATGTGTTTTGGAGTTTTCGTTGATGGACTAATTTTCTGTAAGTGGTTTTCTCTTCTCTCCTCTTCTCTTTTCTTTAATCTCTGTTCCTCCTCCATTTCTAAAAGATCTATTGACCTATTGATCTAGGCCTTTACTAAAATCTGTGATATAGTTAAGACTTTCACTTATATTTGAAACTGGCCCATAACTTTATTTCCTTGTTCTGAATAATACAGTTTTGAAATCAATCTAATAATAGTTTTATAAAATAGAGTTTGTGGTGGTGGTACACAGCATTTAATGTAGCCCCCCCATGATCCCTTCCTCTTGGTATCCATGCCCTGTGAAAGCCCCTTCTGTAGAGTGTGAGCTGGATCTACTAACTTACTTCTAACCAATAGAATATGGCAAAAGTGATGGGATGTCACTTCCAAGGCTGCAAATACTCTGGCTTTTGTCCTATGTACCTTTTCTCCTTCTCTCTGTCTTTCTCTCTCTTACACTTTCTCTGTATCTCTCCTTTTTCTCAATCTCTGTCTCTCTTGCTCTTGCTGTTTCTCTGTCATCAGTTTTGAGAGTTTATCTATCTTAACTCCCCCCTCCCAAAATCTACCAGTTTTCAGTTTGGTAATTATCTCTGTTGCTTTGAATCTTTATCTCATCGATTTTTGTATATCTATTATTTCTTTATTTTGGCTTATTTAGGCTTATTCTTTTCATTTTAGCTTCTTGAGTTGACCACACGCTTATTTGTTTATTATAAGTAATTTAAATCTACACATTTTCTCAAATACTGATTTAGATAAATATAGATATTTGTACACACATACACATTTATCCTACAAACTCATGTTATTTTCATATATCTAAAATTTTATTTCATTCATGAGTAGTTATGTAACTGGTTATACAATTCTTGATTGACAGTTTACTGTAAGATATTTTTCCATTGCCTTATAACACAGGCCAGTTGGGATGAATCTTTCTGTTTGTCCAATACTTCTTTCTTTGTAGATAAAGTTTTTTTTTTTTTTTTTTGGATTTGTAGCTATAAATGTTACATAAGAATTTTTGCGTACATATATGTGTGTGTGTATATACATATATATAAAATGTCAATACATACTTATATACATAAAGTTACATGTACTTCCATGAAGTATAAAAATAAAATGTTCATGAATCATAAATAGTGGTGAATTACCAGTGCCATTGAAGATCTCTGAATATCTCTCCTTGGTCACATTTTCTTCACTCTTGCCCAGATATAACAACTATCTTGAATATATGTTTATCATTCCCTTGACTGTATATGTGTTTTTAACATATAAATATGAATTACTAAAATATGCATACACATGTATGCATTTCTAAAAAATGTGACTAGAAGTTAACTGTTTTATTTAACAGTTATTCTGATGAAGTATTCTGCAAGTTGCTTTTTAAAATTCAGTATTATGTTTTTAGGATACATTCTTGTTAATGCATGTAGTTGTAGGTCATTAACAGTGACCACTGTGATCATTCAATATTATGTATATATCAGTTACTGTCAATTCTTCTGAGAGAGGACATTTGGGGTATTTCTTGTATTTTGTTTTATGAGCAATACTAGTATGTACATTTTTTAAACAAGTTTCCATGTTCTCCATTATAAGAGTCTATTTAGTCTATGTACCTTGGAGAGGAATTGGGGGACATTAAAATTTAACAGCTTTATGATAACTTGAAGAGAAGAAATCAAGCAATTTTTTTTTTTAATCAGAAGGGTATTATCTCTTCCTTGTCCTTTGTCTTCTATATACATTTCAGGATGACTTTGTCAAGTTCCACAAAATTCCAATTGAGATTATAATTCAAATTTCTTTAAATGAGTACATCTATTTAGGAAAAAAGTAACATCCTCACTTTATTGATTTTTCCTTTCCGTAAAGTTCGCATACATTTTCTCCATTTATTTAGGTCTCGCCCACAGTATATATTGAAGGGCATACTCCAAGTATTTTGCAGCCTGATCTTGGCCGTGATCTAGTGAAGGCAGAATTCTCCCCTCAAACAACTTGAGAACCCTATAATTATAAAAGAGAAGAATGGGCCTGTTATCATAGTCTGGCTCTACCACTCACTTGCTGAAGTACCAAAAAGAGTGTCATACTTACCAAATTTACCTCAAATGAGCCCAAATGGTGATCTTAGGCAATTCCATCCCCACTGCCCATCTTTCTGTGGTTCATTAGAGGAAGCTGTTTTTCAGTGCAGTATCTTAATTGAGTTCTGTGATGATTGGGTGAATACGATGATGCTGAACTCTTGCAGTAAATTGAGAGCAGTCCAATGTCAAAGTCATGATTATTTTGTGATTCTAAGTGACTGTATTCAGCAGTCAAGTGCTCTCTAGATTTTTGAGACACTGTCTGTTCATATTTTACTGAAAATGACTTTCAAATGGGAACTTTCCAACTATTTCTTAAATACTCTAAACAATTTTATAAATTGACTATATACTATCAGATGGCAAATTTCCTTTAATGCTTTTCATATTTCCCCAGGTACCTTTCAAATAAATTCATTTCTTTTCCTAGTCTAGTATTTAGCTTTTTTGCCTGCTACTCTAATATTTTTTAAATGGTCTCCAAACTGTCTGTGTCTGTGAATTTCTTCACACGCAGAGGGAAATCTCATGATTGCAAAGACCAAGAAAGAAATGCCAAATGTTCTCTCTACTTCCAATCACTTTAGCGTTAAGGGTATAGGAATTACCTGTCAAATAACTCTAAATTAAATTGACTGGGAGAAAACCAGCAATGACTTCTGTTTTCTCCTTGTGGTCAATACATTCATGTTGTCCTCAAAACTTTTCTTGTATTTTCTTCTTATCTGGCCTCTTAATTATGATCAATAGAATTATATTTTCATCTTCTTTACCAGTTCATCCTTTTTCTTTAGTATATAGTGCTATATTACACATAATAATTATATATTTATTATTTTTAACCATTTCCAAATACTTTGATACTCTTCTATGCTGTTTAAACAACTATGTATGCTTAGTTTTGTCAGCAAATCATTCAATAATAGTAAGAGTAAGAATGGCAATTTATCTCAAGATTTATATTATTGTTCTGAAGAGACTTCCCTTCTAATTTTAATGCTCCTTTCTAATAAGAAAAGGTAGTTTTCTTTAAGTATCATAGATCTATTTTTCAACATCTTATAAATATATCTTAATTGTAACTCTAATTACTTGATATTTTTCTGATGGAAATTCACTGGAAATGGAAAATAGCCTGAGATATATTGTAAACTTGAGAATCCGTATTAAGCCTACTACAATATCAACAGAATTCTGACAGGCAAAATACTTTTGATAATGTACCAATTAATGTTTTCCAACTGTTGGCGTTCCTCAGTGTGTATGGGGAGACATAGATCTCTTGTCGCTAGAGGCAGACAGAATAGCAGGAGGTCATTTCACCTGCTGATTATATCTGTCAGTACTTGGCTTTTGGGCTGTAAGTCTCCTCCAAATATTTGTGAGGGACTAGAAATATTGTTTCCAAGCTGTGATCAGGGTGATCTGTTTTTTTTTTTTTTTTTTCCTAATGCAACTCCTGCTATGTGGTGAAAGAAGTAAGCTATTTCAGTTCTCTTACAAATCATGAAATTTGCCCCTTAATACAGGACTAGCACCTCTCTCTCATCCATTTTCTCATCATCCCCCAACTTAAAACTCTACATCCATTTTATAATGAAAATTAAATAGAAAAATGTAGTGTTTTGAGCATAGATCTTCAGGAAAACATCAATTACATAAAGCAAATGTCTTTACATAAAGCAAAAATACATCTCTGACAGTCCAAATGCAATAAAGATCTGTGCAAAATGAGGGGAGGTGATCTTCAAATTGAAACCTGATAAGTAAGAAAAAGAATATTTAGGATCCCTAAACTAACTGTGTGTACAAGGTCAGAGCCAGTGAGAGAGAAGAATGAGAAAAGAAAGGAAAAAGAGAAAATATATATTCCCTCATGGGCTTTGCAATGGATTGAATAAATAAGCTAAGTGATGATGGCAACTATAAAATCAACAGCAACTACTGGTGCTACTACTGACCACAAGTGAATGTTGGCTCCTCCAAGTGAATAACGAAACAGCAGGAGCTCTCTAGAGAGAATTCATGGCAAAAAAAGAAACAGAATATTCATTACAAATAACATATACTGCCTAAAATAAGAAGAAACATTTCAGGAGAGACTAAGAATTCCATGGACCCTCATTACTGTAGTCAACAAAAAGAAGAGAAGAAAACTGGATGAGCGTTTCTTTCCATTTGAATAAAGAACAATAATTTAAAGCAAAACATGGTTTTGGCTTTTTCAAGCTTCTTTGCTTTTTAAAGAATGTTTTCATTTCATCAAACCCAGGAGCATATTGTGAAAAGCACTGCACTTTTATGATCCCCTATTTACTTTTATTTATGAACATTCTCACGTTATTGCAGATTTCTCAGAGCCATTTGAGACGTACCAAGCATTTGACAGAGGATTATAGAAGCATTGAGCTGTTAAAGATCTTAGCTATGTTATAGCCCACTCCATGTATTTGATAGATGAAGAGTCCAATAGGAATTAGCTGATTTTCACAAATTCACTCTAATGGGTAAATGAGTCAAAATTTATATGAGTCCTGATTCCAAACCAATGTGATTCCCATTCTACTTCTATTTGCACGCCTCATATTTAACTTTGAATTCCAAGATTCTAGGGATGTGATTGTCATATTAAATCCTCTTAATCTGGATTTCCTTACATAAGTTTTAAATGCATTTTTGTCCTCCTCTCTCAAGATTCTCAGGTGTAGGAGTGGTACCCAAAGAATATAGCTTACTGGACAACTGAGCTGTAGCCACAAGCACATTGTTAGGACACTCCACTCCTGAGCTTTGTTCCCATCCTGGCAAGCCGGTCTGTTCCTTCTCCTATCTAGAGCTTTCCTGTCTGTTCTTTAGAAGTCATTCACTCTTTGGGAACAAGAGACAAGCAAATGAGTTATTTGAGTTCACAGGTTTGTGGCTGACAAATTAAACATGATATGGGGTAAGATTGGTTTGAGTAGATAAGTGTGTATATTTCAAAGCATGGAAACTTCTCAATGACTTACAAACTTTTTTCTCAAGCAGATATAAATACCCTTCCTCTATGCATATAGTTAACAAATTAGAAAAAACAGCATTTCTATAAGCAGGGAGGGCTGCTAAAGGAAGAAAGTATAAATATGGATATTAATCTTAGAAATAGAAGTAGGGGGTGCCACCAGGTGGTTTAGTTTGCGCTTTGGCAGTCCAGGATTTGTGGGTTCAGATCCCGGATCCTGCCAAGACACTGCTTGTCAGCCATGCCACGGCGGTGTCCCATATAAGGAAGATGGGCACAGATGTTAGCCCAGGGCCAGTCTTCCTCAGCAAAAAGAGGAGGATTGGCAATGGACGTTAGCTCTGGGCTGGTCATCCTCACAAAAAAGAAGAAATAGAAGTAGCATAACTTATAGTCTCCATCCTGGTGACTTGAATTTCTCTGCTAAATTTAGTGAAAAATATAGATTTATTTAATCAGCCCTGTCCTGAGGAAATACTTATACTTTTCCTAAAATCTTCCCTAGATCTTTAACTACTCACGGAATTTTAATAATAGAGCTAAGGTAATATTTCTGTAATCAGGATTTCCATTATTCAATTTTTTTTAACAGAGAAAAGCCTAGGGTTCTTTTTAATGTTCATAAATTGTTTATGTTTATTCACTTAGTGTATATAGATATGGTCATGGTTTCTATTCTGGCCAAGTCAAATAAAATGTGTTGCTTTACTTCTGTTACATAATAATGTAATGAAAATAGAATACATTTACAGCTGGATCTGACATTAGGCAAAATGACGAAGTCTGAAAAGTAGTCATTATTTTTCTCCCTTTCCATCTTGTCCCAGGTGTTCACTGTCCTCTCATGGTTCTACGTTTCAACAGCCAAATGTAACATTTCCAAACAATTGATGGTACTCCAGACCTTGTCAAGTTCTCACCATTAATAAATTTTATCTTTCTTATGCCCATTCTCTTTGTTAGTCCTTTCAAATTTTAGACTAGAGAGTACTTTAGAAATACCAGTTTAATTTTATACTTTGCACATTTGAGAAACAGAAAAGTAAAGGGACTCACCTAAGGCAACACTAGAAGGCAATGGCAGAAGTGGGACTAGAAACTCAGGTGGCATTGTGACTAGTCCATTCTGGGTGTTCAGGAAACTTTTGAGTAAAATACTCTTTACCAGAGAGTCACTGATGGTGTTAGTGGTTCCAGACAGTACAAAATGTGGGCTGATCGTTTGGAACAAGGAACACTTCTCAAGTTTCTACTATCAGACAATAGAGTTAGCTGCCTGTTTTCCCTTGTAATGACCAGTCATTTTACGTTGATTTAGGAGAAGAATGTGGCATGCATGTGGTATTATAATTTTCTTTGGCACTTATGAGATTTTACAAGCCATACATAACCCATATTCCATCAAGTAAAGGTGGGGTGCTGAGTTTAGAAGCATTTATTAAAATTACCACGATAATGAGGTTCCAGTTTTATTTTCCTCAGATAATATATTAATTATGTTCTGATTCAATATAAACAGAATCATTGGTGAACAGGAATTTTTAATGTTGAATTGATCAATACCTAAAAACTGCAGACCTGGACTGTCATACTTAAGTCTTCCTAATTCTCATTGCCATTACTACTGTTAATACTAAATAACTTTTATTTTTGAAAAAAATTTTTAGATTGGTAGATGATATTTCTCTTCTTATTTGCATAACTCTTTTGTTTTCAAAAGGCATGTGTAATTATTTGTCAATTTTGAAAAACTCTTTCAAAAAAAGAAGAGTGATATAATTTTTCTAAAGTTTTAGTCTCTTTTTTTGAGGAAAATCTATTGGTTTAGCAAAATCAATTGATGCTGTGTTACTGTCATACAAAATTAAATCGTTAGTGATACTTGCAGTAAACAATACGTCTTTGGCATTCTTTGACTATTTAGCCTTACTGCTCCATTAATCACTCTCCTGTTGGTTACTTATATTTTGTTAGCCCTCTATGCCATTTTACTTCAAACAATTTTAGTTTAAGCAAAATGTTTTCACTCTCTCAGCTTTTACTGTCTATGTTGGTGATGAATATGAGGAATATGTGAAGTATAGAAGGATAAGTAACTGATAAAAGCTTTTCACTTGAATTTCAACTCTGCACTTGATAGTGGAATGAATCAGCTCTAATGGCAAAATTCTATTCTTCAAGATTTTAACCCAAAAATAAAAAATATAACTGGAGAGAGAATATGAGGTAGAAAATAGGTGTAATTCTGTGTTGAATATTAGGATGTATCTGGTAAACACAGTAATCAAGAAGTATAGAGATAACATGTCACATGAAATCTTCAAGAAGTTACTATTAATATGTGTTACATTTTCCTCATTCTGGAATATATTTTGCCTATCAGCAGTTACCAATTGCAGAAATTTTCTCAATAGGAAACTTTTCTGGAAATAACTCTTTTTTCCCATCATTCCTTTCTATATTGTATATGTACACAAATATATCTGCATATACATTTATATACAAATTATACAAGGGGTATATACACACACACACAAAACATTCAAACAACATTATATGTAAGGGCAAAATGAAAGGTCAAAGCATACTTCACCAATCTCTGCCACCAACTCTCAACCTATTATTCAAGAAAACAATAGTTTTTTGTATATACTTCCAGAATGTACATATTTATATGTGAATGCATGTGTGTCAATTTAGAAAATACGTCATAGGAAAACTGACCTGGTCTGAGACTCCAGGCCAACAGCTCCCAACCACTCCTACACTCCCAACTACAACCATCCACGAAACACTTATAAATAAATAGTATAAAACATTTTTGTACTTTTCTCACTTCACAGAAGAAAGTAAGAACAGTTGAAGTGGAATGGGCCTGGACTTGAAGACGAAAATTTTTGGATTGGGCTCTCAGTATCCTGAGAGATCCAATCCATGCAATCCCACCCTGCTTCAGGCCTAGAGAAAAGGGGTGTAATGGGATCATTTGAAAAGCTGTATCAGTCTCAAGGAGCACGGAGTGTAGTTTGAACTGGTATCTCACTTGGTCTTGAGAAACTGACAGATCAAGAGGCTGTGGTTTGTGAGATTTTCTAAGCAAAAAGAGAAATATTCTGCCTTGGGTTGGCATGCATTCCTTGGGCAAAGAATATGAGAGTGTTTTCCAGAGACCAGATGCCAGCTACCTACAGAAGAGTGCTTTTGCAAAACTATCTTAGATCCTATCCAAGAAGCTGCCTAGAGAACAAAAGAACCTTTGCATAAAGAAAAAAGAGGTATCTGCATGGTGCTGAGGGCACAAAAGGTAGAATCATAAACAACCAGCTGGAAAGATTATTACATTAATTTATACCAGGAAGCTGGGGTGAGAGAACCACTGCAACTATGAGAGCTATTTCTCTAGGAACCCATGCAAAGAATGCCAAGAGAAAAGCTCAGTCTTGAAAACTGCCAAACCCATAGAGTGCTAACACTAGTTCACTAGCATACCAACCAAACAAGACCTTTCCTACCCCACTTCCAATATAGTTAGTGGTGTCAGTAAATATTTTCTGATGCATAATTATCTTCTGGACAATTCTTGATGTCCCCTGTGCTGCAGACACTCAAACAAAATCCCTTTGGTCAGACATACAGTAGTTTTTAGAAGTCCCAGAGAAACCATTACATTGTATGTTTTCCTGATATGACAATTCTCATTAGCTTTTTATCTTTTATGTCTTTAACTCCTGCCCTTTAGGTGTATTCCACCAGTTTGGTGTCTCTATGCCAAAACAGGTCAATGTTTTGTCCGGATTATATTAAGCCATGTTGAGTCCAGGCAATTTCTTAGGCATTCATTAAGCTACATACATATCCTTCTAATGCAAAATGGTCAGAGTCTAAGCTCTCTTATTGATGCCCTCTCTCTTTTTGCTCTGCCGTCTTGAACTATTCCAGACAGCTCCTTGCTGGAATTCTCTGTATTAGAATTCTCTAAGTTAGTAATCAATATTTTCAATGTTGTCTTAAGTTCCCAAAACTCAGAGGGACCCTTCCCATGTTCTTACTACACTCTGTCTCTATCGGACTGGAATAAGCCTCAATTGGAGTTGCACTGTAATTGAACTAAGAAAAGAAATATTAGTCTCCCTCATTGTAAGTACCCTAAATTCTATGGATTAATCTCTTAGAAATCTTCCACTTTTGCTTAAAAGGAAATCAGCATGATAATTCTCAAAGAAATAGGATGGGAGGAAGCAAAATATTCTTGCCAATAACTCACAAATTCGATTTGTTTGTCTTGTATTTCCAATATCTTTATAAAGACTAGAAAGTAGTGATGAGTTGAAGACCAGAATTTCTTTCCCCACAATTTCTTGGAAGGGATAGTAGCTTTTTGAGCTTTCTCCTTTGAATATGTGGGTGGGGGGGGAGAGTGCTGAGCCCATTGTTTTCAGCTGTAGGGCTGTTTTCAGGGCTAGTGCCTTTGCACATATTTTTTTTTTTTTTTACAAATTTATAGCCATTAATACTTTAATATAGAATGAGGCGTTCTTATCCTCTAGAAAGCATTCATTGATAAGTATTTTATAACCATTTAAATATGCTAGTCACTGGTCCAGTCCCAAGAATATAGTAGTGAACAAGAAGACAGGTTTTTTCTCCTGGGGCTTGTGGTTACTTATCCCTTCACTTATTACACTACATTAGACAATAAGTGAGAAATCAAATGAAGGAACCCAATGGTATTAGATATATGTAGTGAGGGAAATGAAACAGGATGATATGAGACCGACAGTGACTGGGGTGGTCTTGGAAGATGGTATCTGACCAAGACCAAAATGACAAGAACAAGGGACATTTGAATGTCTAGGACCAGCTAATACAAAGGCTTTAACGCACAATGAGTTTGGTGTCTTGAGAACAGAAATAAGGCAGCATGGCTAGAGTAGGGTGAGCACCAGCTTTGATGGGAGAGTGGCAGGATAAGGTGAAAGAAGTACACAGTCTCCTGAAGGAGTCCAGGAAAGGTGACCTAGTGGTCTAACTGAAGCATAAGTCAGGATAAACCCTATATTCTAGAAATATTTTGATTGGTATGAGTTGAATAAACCTAAGAGTACTGGTAGTTTCCAAAGGTTTCTGACATGTAGCCAAGGAAGTAGCTTAGTCTGATAAGGTTTAGTCCCAAAGCAGTGCCATAAGGAAGGTTATCTCTAAGTTTGGAAATAACACTAAACTTTTATGGTTAGTGAAATACCATGCTGAGGTGGAGAAATTGCATAAAATTTCTCAATGTTGTGGGAGCAATTAGGAAAGTGGCAGCACAGTTCCAAGTGGCAATACAGTTGTATCTTCACCAAGTTGTAGTGAAACATTTATTGACAAATAAGCCAAACTACATTTATAAATATATCAATAAGTATGATCTATTAACACAATCATGAGGGATATATAGAGAGGCCAATATGATGACAAAGGGTCACCTCTTATATAATTAGTTTTATTTACATATACTGTTTTATATATATAACATATATATTATACATTGTTTTATATATAGTAATTGTATCATAATTGTGTGTATATATATAAATATATAGTCATGCACTGCATAACATTTCAGTCAACGATGGACCACCTATATAACAGTGGTCCTATAAGATTAGTACCATATAGCCTAGTTGTATAGTAGGCTATACCATCTAGGTTTAGCGTAAGAACACTCTCTGATGTTTGCACAGCAACAAAGTTGCTGAAGAGACATTTCTCAGAACATGTCCCCATTGTTAAGCAACACATGACTGTGTATATATATACATATATTGTATTGTGAGAAGACAAATACATCAAGGAACGCTTACTCTGTGTTAGGTCTTGCTCTAGGTGTTCAATATACATTCACACATTTAATTGTCAAAATGACCCAGTGGGTTACTTAGAACCTTAACCTTGCCTAAAGTTGCATAGCAAATAGGTAATGGAGCTGGGATTAGACCCCAGTCTGGCTCTAATGCTCTTAACCATTATACTGTGCTGACTCTTATATAGAATGTCAGAAGCATGAGCCTTTGAACCAAACCTTATTATGTCTCTACCTTCCCACTGATATATAGATCTTTTCATTACACTTCAAATAAAGAAATAATAATGGTCTGGTCAAGGAAGTACAAATAAAATTATAAATGAGATGAGGCACTTCAATTTGAAGACAATCAATATTACATTTGAAAAATCAAAACACAGTATACACTTCGAAATTTATATGTATCATAAAACAAATCATAGAATATATTTCATACAGTTCTCATAGTTGTAATATTTGCTCTTGACCTAAATTCGTGGGCTGTTCTCTTGGCCAGATATGTTCCTACTCATCCCTTAAACTATTAGCCATTACTTGGTGAGATCTTATTCTTCCTTCTGTTCTCAGTACAGAGCTCATTTTTTTTCCAGGAAGACTTTTCCAGACCCTAGGAGTCCTGCTCATGTGCTCCGGATAATTTTACTCTTTCTATCTTAACACATAGCAAACTGTATTTAATTGTCTTTTTAAAAAAATAGCCTTTATTTTTTAGAGCATTTTTAGGTTCACAGCAAAATTGAGAGGATGGTGCAGAGATTTCCCATAAGCAGGCATACCTCGGAAACATTGTAGGTTCAGTTCCAGACCATCACAATAAAGTGAATATTACAGTAAAGCAAGTCACATGAATTTTTTAGTGCATATGAAGGTTATATTTACACTATGATATAGTATATTAAGTGTACAATAGAATTATGTCTAAAAAAGCAATGTATATACCTTAATTTAAAAATAATTTATTGGGGCCTGCCCAGTGGCATAGTGGTTAAGTTCGCATGCTCCACTTTGGCAGCCCAGTGTTCGCAGGTTTGCGTCCGGGACAGACAGATGCACCACTTGTCAAACCAGGCTGTGGTGGCATCCCATATAAAGTGGAGGAGGACAGGCACAGATGTTAACCCAGGGCCAGTCTTCCTCAGCAAAAAAAAAGGAGGATTGGCAATGGATGTTAGCTCAGGGCTAGTCTTCCTCACACAAACACACAAAATAATAACAATTTATTGCTAAAAATGCTACATATCATCTGAGCCTTTGGTGAACTATAATCTCTTTGTTCGTAGAGGGTCATGTGAAAAAGGCAGTATCTGCAAAGTGCAATAAAGCGAAGCTCAAAAAATGAGGTATGCCTGTTCTTTCCAATCTATCTTGTATTTCCTTTTCTTTTATCATTGCATTAGCTATGACTTACAGTAAAATTTTGAAAAGCAGTGATGAGAGGGGGCATATGGCCTTGTTCTTGATCTTAGTAAGAAATCTTTGAGTTTCTCACTGTTAAGTATGATTTTAGCTATAAGTTTTTATACATTGTCTTTATCAAGTTGAGGAAGTCTCCTCTATTCCTAGTTTACCGAGAGTTTTTATCCATGAATGGGTATTGGATTTTTTCAAACGCTTTTTTTGCCACTATTGATGATATGATTTTTCTTCTTTAGCTTATTGATGTGATAGATGTCATTAGTCGATGCTCAAATGTTGAACCAGCCTTGTATATCTGAGATAAATTTCATTTGGTTACAGTGTATAATTCTTTTTATATATTGTTGGATTTGATTTGCTAATATTTTATTGAAGATATTTGCATCTGTGTTCATGAGAGATATTGTTCTGTAGTTTTCTTTTCTTCCAGGCTTTTTTTTTGTAGGCATAGAGTTTGTAGTATTCCTTTATTAGACTTTAAATGTCCCTGGAATTTGTAGTATTTTAATTGTGTGTGTGTTCTCCGCTGCACAATTTTAAAGTTATGCTTTAAATCCAGCTCAGTCATCCCTTTATCCCCACTGTGACCACAGTGCACAGCATATAGTTAACAGATGAATAAAATCAATGAAAGAATAGATGTCCCAATGAAAAAAACAAATAAAAACAAAGACTTCCTAAAATCTGCAAGCAATAGAATAAAAAGCATATTTTATAACTCAAAAATACATAATTTTAGAGAATAATTGATCTATTTTTAGTAGAAAATACCCTAAGTTTATATAAATCATTTTCTGGATGGTAATATAGGCTAAAATATACATATAAGTATTTTCATAAATTTAAAATAATAAATTATTAAAAGTTATTGATATCAGGGTTTTAGCTCTTACTTTTCAAACATTATTGTCATAAAGAATAACATTTTCCCATAAAATCTGCTTTGATGTCCCTGTGTAAAAAAGAAAATTTGCCTATAAAGTCTGTTTTCTTAACTCTTCTAATATTTATTGAATAAAATAATTGCAAAAAAATATGAGAATTATGGGATTAGTACTTTCATTGAATGTGGAAATGTAAAATTAAACTTTTTTATTAAAATTTTGGCAGGCAGTCTTGTTTAGGCTGATAACCTGTTCCATTATTTCTTCCTGGAGAGTTTTGTGCTAACCTGCATTCAGAAATATAAAAAACTAGAGTTCCTCACTGATTTGATATTGTTGTGAATAATTATTCTGTGCCATCTAAATTACATTTTCATTTGTTTTCCCTGTGCCAATTTGATTTGCTTTGGTTCTGTGACTTAAGATTTAATTTAAAAAATGTTTCTAGAATGGCAGTGGCTTTATTCTTAGGCCCTGTGACTTTCCTTCTTTTATTAAATAAAGAATATAAAGAGGCATTATATAGGGAAATTCAGTTTTGTTTTGTTTTTTTCTCAAACGTGTAGTTATGTTTATCAGATCATCACTTTACATTAGGCAGAATATTCATTATTTTGTTAGAGGAACAAACAGCATATGCTGAAAGCTTAACTGGGAAACAAGGAATATTTCTACAGAGTGAAATTAGAAAATTTAGCCAAATTCAGATCCCTGAAATTAGAAAGTTACTGTTTGAAAATTTATCTGAGGGATAATATAGCTGTTCTCAGGATTACCTCTGTCAGATGATTTATAGTTTTCTATATTCTTTCAATCTTCAAATTACATTTTCAATTTAAGAGTAATACACTGAAACCTACATGGATGATTTTACTAGAAATGTAAAATTGCATTGTTAAATTAGCAATTTAAACACACCAGCTCCCTGTTTTAAATGCATAGCCTGATGACTGTAAATGTTTTCTTCATTATTGCACTAATAATTTATATATGCTAAATTTTAATTAATTTGTGGCAATCAAAATACATAATAACTTTCCTACAGCAACACAAAATTAATTCTCCTATAGGCCATATTAATATAAGACAAAAAAAAAAAACCCCAGTCTACTTGGGAACTAGAAATTTTACAACATTTTATAACTTGCTTAGTTGTTTATAACATTTCAAGTATCAGCAATTATGCATATGTTCTGAATTCTCTGATTCAGACAATACTTTTTAAAGATCAACTACCTTCATCCTAATTAGAAGCGTAGAAATATATAAAACCACTAATATTAAACATTTCCAATAATTAAATTTCTTTGCATGAAGACTAACTGCTGGAGAGAAAAACACATTCACCTTAATGTCTTGGAAGAAATTTTTTTTCTATGTCACTAAATTTACTAGTGTTGGAATTTTGGAGTTGAAACATACACATTAGCAGATGCTTTTACTATAGAAACATTCTGGAGGATACTGTAAGAAAGGTAAACTGTCTTACAATAAAGGCAACCTGTACTGCTGCCACCTACGTAATATTTATAGTGATGTCTACTTTCCCAGCATTCCTCTATCTGGGGACAGACAAGCAGACAGAAAGTGGTTGCAAGAACCTTCTTTTCTCATTGTAAGATGGCTGTGGCAGCTACTAGAGACTCTATGCTTTCCAGAAACCTCCAAGCCAAACAACCTGGATCTGAGCTCCATAGCAGGGCCCAGTAGAGTTCTCTAAAGCAGGAAAAGCTGTTGGCCTGTACACACTTCTCCCTCACACGATTTCAGTCTTCCTCAAAAGATAATGCCATGCCAATCCCATGGAGTTTTCTTTCTTTCCCATAGTCATGCTAAGGGGACAGTGGTCTACTGAGGAGAATGTGGGGGAGAGAAAAATGGGGCAAAACTGCACCAGTCCCTCCATCCCACAACAATCCCCTATCAAATCAAACTCATACTTGATAGTATGATAATCCAGAGGAGAACTTCTTTAAAATTGACCTAGAAGTTCTTAAAAATGAAGAAAATTAGTATAGGGATAAATCCATTTGAAAACAGGGAGTCAAATAATTTAAGAAATTTAATGAAAACAAGTGTTGAAAACCAAATGAGCTAAAATGCTCTTTGATATTTCTAAATGTAAAAATAATAATAATAAAGTTCTGGGACTTATAAAGGTCCAAGATGGCCTTATACTAAAAATAAGCACATAGAAAAAGACTAGTGTCTTCCTCTGTGAGTTGGTCAAGCTCCTGTCAGAAAACAGAATCCAACAAAGATTGTACAAGAGAATAAATGAAAACACCATGTACAGAAGGTGCTGATAAAGGTGCTTAGCTCCAGAAACTGGCAAGTGAGTAGATTTTAACATCTCTAGGCTTAAAGAGCCAAGGAAAGAACTTGGAGCCCACTAAAATGATAGCTTCTATGTAAAGCACATGTGTGTCAGAAACAATAATGAATCCTAGAATTTTTCTTGGAGTTTAAAGCAAAGGAGACTAAGGAAATGTGGCAAAATTGACAGATGGCTTCTGTCTAATTTCAATCTTGCTTCTATTATGATAGGAAGACTGCATTCTGTGTTGTATAAAATCACATTCAAATATTTTTTGGAATACCAATGAAAACTTAAAAACAATATGTAATGAAATATAAGAACACAATGCTTTAGGAACCCAGAAAATAACTGGAACAAGTAGAGAAGACATGGAGGAGGGGCATCTGCTCTGTACCTTATAACAAGAGTAGGAATGTAATTTACAGAAATAAATATTAATGTAGATAAGATGGATCTGAAACCCCAATACATACAGGAACAATTGGAGTTTTTGATGTACTTACTAAAAACTGCTAATCCAGATTCCGGATCAAGATGGCAGAGTAGGAAGATCCTTAGTCACTTCCTCCCATGGACACACCAAAACTACAACTTCATATAGAACAACTTGCTGAGAACCACCTGAACACCAACAGAGCAGATTCTCCACAATGAAGGATATAAATAAAAATCCACATTGATACAAGTAGAAGGGGTGTAGATTTGATCTAGTCAGGACACACAGTCGCAGTGCAGCAACCCACAAGCAAGAGGGATATCACAACTGTGGAGGTCCTCCCAGATGAGTGAGGGGCCCAAGTCCCACATCAGCCTCTGTAGCCCAGGGGCCCTGCACTGGTAAGATGAGCTCCTACAACATCTGGCTTTGAAAATCAGTGGGGCTTACAACTAGGAGAGCAAGAAGGCTATAAAACACCAAGACTCTGCTCTTAAAGACTGCACACACAAACTCACTTGCCCTAACTCCTAGCACAGAGGCAGCATCATGAAAAGTGCCTTGGTTATATGTGAGGAAGATTCATTGACTACTTTTAGGGTATGTATCAGAGGTGCAGGGATATGTTGGAATTTCTCTGAGGATAGTAGTGCTGGCAGGTGCCATTTGGTTTTTGATCTCCTACCTAGCCGGCCTGGCCCTTGCAAGTGCCATTTCTGACACTCTCTATCTACCTTTCTAGAAATGCTTGCCTGCCCTGGCATTCCCCTGCAGACTCACCCCAGCTGACACCCATCCAAAGTGGCTCCTACATTGCCCCGTGAGGCAGGTGGCCCTCGCCAGCACTGAAACCCCTCCAAAGTGGCTCCTGCCCCAGGGCCCAGCCCAGCACACCAGTGCACCTGCAGCAATCATGGCTTAGGCACAATAGGAGGGCTCATGCAGCACACATAGGGGACACTCCCGGAGCACCTGGCTCTGGTGACCAGTGGGATTGGACTACTAGGCCCCACAGGATACCTTCTACATAAGGCTACCCCTTTTGAGACTGGGAGATGTAGCTGATCTACCTAAGACATAGAAACAAACACAAAAAGTTAGGCAAAATGAGGAAACAAAGGAATATATTTCAAACAGAAGAACAACACAAAACTTCAGAAAAAGAACTAAATGAAATAGAGATAAGCAATCTACCATATAAAGAGTTCAGAGTAATGGTTATAAAGATGCTCACCAAGCTCAGGAAAAGAATGGATGAACACAGTGAGAACTTCAACAAATAGATAGAATATATAAAAAAACAATCAGAGCCGAAGAATACAATAATTGAAATGAAAAATACACTAGTGGGAATCAAAAGCAGATTAGATGATGAAGAACAGATTAATGATCTGGAAGACGGGGTAGTGGAAATAACCCAATCAGAACAGCAAAAAATAAATAAATAAAAATAATGATAGCTTAAGGGAACTCTGTGAATGATATTAAGCATAATAACATTTGCATTATAGGGGTCCCAGAAGGAGAAGAGAAAGAGAAAGAGACAGAAAACTTTTGAATAAATATTGGCTGAAAACTTCCCCAACCTGGTGAAGGAAACAGACATCCAAGTCCAGGAAGCACAGAGACCCAAATAAGATGAACCCAGAAACTCACACCAAGACACATTATAATTAAAATATCAAAAGTTAAAGACAGAGAATCTTAAAAATAGCAAGGAAAATAACTAGTTACATAAAAGGGAACATCCATAAGACTCTCAGCTGATTTTCAACAGAAACTTTACAGGAGAGAAGGGAGTGGCACAATATCTTCAAAATGCTGAAAGGAAAAAACTTACAACCAAGAATACTCTACCCAGCAAGGTTATCATTCAGAATTGAAGGAGCAATAAAGAGTCTCCCAGATAAGCAAAAGCCAAAGGAGTTCATAACCACTAAACCAGCCTTACAAGAAATGATAAAGGGACTTCTTTAAATGAAAAAAAAAAAAAGCCATAACTAGAAGAAGAAAATTATGAAAGAAAAATTCTCACTGGTAATGGCAAACATATAGTAAAGGTAGTAGATCAACCATCCACATAGCTAGTTTGAAGGTTAAAAGACTAAAGTAGTAAAATCATCTATATCTACAATAATTAGTTAAGGGATAAACAAAATGAAATGATGTAAAATACGACATCAAAGACAAAATGTGGGCAAGGGGAAAAGATAATGCTTTCCAAATACACCCAAATTTAAGCAACCACCAACTTAAAATAGACTGCTATATACATAGACTTTTACATATGAACTTCATGGTAACCAAAAACCAAGACCTTCTGATAGATACACAAAAAATAAAGAGAAAGGAATACAAATATGACACTGAAGAAAGTCGTCAAATCACAAGGGAGAGAGCAAGAGAAGAAAGGAACAGAGAACTACAAAAACAACCAGAAAACAATTAATACAATGGCAATAAGTACTTACCTACCTATAATTACTTTCAATGCAAATGGACTAAATGCTCCAAAAAAAAAAAAAAAAAGGACATAGGGTGACTGAATGGATGAAAAAACAAGATTCATCTATATGCTACCTACAAGAGACTCATTTCAGACCTAAAGACATACACGGACTGAAAGTGAGGGATGGAGAAAGATATTCCATGCAAATGAAAACAGAAAGCTGGGGGCAGCAATACTTATATCAGACAAAAATAGTCTTTAAAATGAAAACTGCAACCAGAGACAAAGAAGGGAATTACATAATGGTAAAGGGATCAATCCAACAAGAGGATATAACACTTGTAAATATCTATGTACCCAGCATAGGACACCTAAATACATAAAGCAAATATTAACAGACACAGTGGGAGAAATTGAGAGTAATACAATAATAGTATGGAAGTTTAATAACCCACTACATCAATGGATAGATCATCTAGACAGAAAATCAATAAGGAAACATTGGCCTTAAGCAACACATTAGACCAAATAGACTTAATAGATATATACAGAACATTCCATCCCCAAACAGCAGAATACACATTCTTTTCAAGTGCACATGGAACATTCTCCAGGATAGATCACAATTTAGGTCATAAAGTCTCAAATTTAAGAAGATTGAATTCATATCAAGCATCTTTTCTGACCACAACAGTATGAAACTAGAAATCAATTACAAGAAAGAAATTGGAAAAACTATAAACATGTGGAGGTTATACAACATGCTACTAAATAACCACTGGGTCAACAAAGAAAATCAAACAGGAAATCAAAAAATATCTTGAGACAGATGAAAATGGAAACAGAAATTTCCAAAATCTATGGGATGCAGCAAGAGCACCTCTAAGGACAAGTTTATAGTGATAACAGACCTATCTCCAGAAACAGGAAAAATCTCAAATAAGCAATGTAACCTTACACATTGAAGTAGAAACAGAAGAACAAACAAAGCTCAAAAGTAGTAGAAGGAAGAATATAATAAAAATCAGAGTGAAAATAAATGAAATAGAAACTAAAATAACAATATAAATGATCAATAAAAATAAGAGCTGGTTCTTTGAAAAGAAACAAAATTGATAAACCTTTAGCCAGACTCATCAAGAAAAAAAGAGAGGGCTCAAATAAATCACATAAGAAATGAATAGGGTGGGGCCGCCCGGTGGCGCAGTAGTTTAGTTCGCACTTGGCAGCCCAGGGTTCGCGGGTTCGGATCCCGGGCGCCTGCCGACACACTGCTTGTCAGCCATGCTGTGGCGGGGTCCCATATAAAGTGGAGGAAGATGGGCACAGATGTGAGCCCAGGGCCAGTCTTCCTCAGCAAAAAGAGGAAGATTAGCAACGGATGTTAGCTCAGGGCTGGTCTTCCTCACAAAAAAAAAAAAAAAAAAAGAAATGAATAGGGTATGTTACAACTGATACCACAGAAATACAAAGGATCATAAGATACTACTATGAACAATCATGCAACAACAAATTAGACAACCTAGAAGAAATGGATAAATTCTTAGAAACATACAATCTTCCAAGACTGAATCATTAAGAAATAGACAATCTAAAAAGATCAATTAGTAGGAATAAATTTGAATCAGTAATCAGAAAACTTCCAACAAACAAAAGTCCAGGACCAGAGGGATTCACAGGTGAATTCTACCAAACATTTAAAGATTTATACCTATCCTTCTCAAAGTATTCTGAAAAATTGAAGAAGAAGGAATGCTTCCAAACTCATTCTATGAGGCCAGAATTACCCTGATAACAAAAGCAGACAAAGAAACTACAAAAAAAGAAAATTACAGGGCCAATATCCCTCATGAACATAGATGCAAAACATCTCCACAAAATATTAGCAAACCAAATTCAATGAAACGTTACAAAGAACCATACATTAAAATCAACTGAGATTTATCCCAGGGATGCAAGGATGGTTCAGTACAGGCATACATCAGAGATATCGTGGGTTTGATTTCAGACCACCACAATAAAACAAATATCACAATAAAGTGAGTCACATAAATTTTAAAAATTTATGTTTACACTATACTGTAGTTTATTAAGTGTGCAATAGCATTGTCTAAACAATAATGTACATAACTAACAAAAATATCACATTGCTAAAAAATGCTAACCATCATCTAATTCTTCAGTGAGTCATAATTTTTTTTTTCTTGGTGGAGAACTTTGCCTCAACGTTGATGGCTGCTAACTGATCAGAGTGATGGTTGCTGAAGTTTGGAGTGGCCGTGGCAATTTCTTAAGGTAAGACAACAATGAAGTTTGCCACATTGATAGACTCCTCCTTTCAGAAAAAATTTCTCTCTAGGATTCAATGCTGCTTGATAGCATTTACCCACAGAAGAAATTCTTTCAAAATTGAAATTGGAGTTCATCCTCTCAAACCCTGCTGCTGCTTTATCAACAAAGTTTATGTGATATTCTAAATCTTTTGTTGTCATTTCAACAATCTCCACAGTATCTTCACCAGAAGTAGATTCCATCTCAAGAAACCACTTTCTTTGCTCATCCATTAGAAGCTACTCCTCCTCCTTTAAATTTTATTATGAGATTGCACCAATTCAGTCCCATCTTCAGGCTCCATTTCTAATTCTAGTTCTCTTGCTATTTCCACTACATCTGCAGTTATTTCCTCCACTGAAGCCTTGAACCACTCAAATTCATCCATAAGGTTTGGAAAAAACTTCTTCCAAACTCCTGTTAATGTTGATGATTTGACCTCTTCCCATGAATCACAAATGCTCGTGATGGCATCTAGAATGGTGAATTCTTTCCAGAAGATTTTCAATTTACTTTACCCAGACCCATCAGAGGAATCACTATGTATGGCAACTATAGCCTAACAAAAAGTTTTTCTTAAATAATAAGGCCTCAAAGTTGAAATTACTCCTTTATCCATGAGCTGCAGAATGGATGTTGTGTTAGCAGGCATGAAAACAACATTAATCTTATTATACATCTCCATCAGAGCTCTGGGTACACTGTCAATGAGTGGTCATATTTTGAAAGGAATCTTTTTTTCTAAGCAGGTCTCAAAGTGGGCTTAAAATACACTGTCAATGAGTGGTCATATTTTGAAAGGAATCTTTTTTTCTAAGCAGGTCTCAAAGTGGGCTTAAAATATTCTGTAAACCATGTTGTAAACAGATGGGCTGCCATCCAGGCTTTGTTGTTCCACTTATAGAGCACAGGCAGAGTAGATTTAGTGTAATTCTTCAGGGTCCTGGAATTTTCAGAATGGTACATGATCATTGACTTCAATTTAAAGTCATCAGCTGCATTAGCCCCTAACAAGAATGTCATCCTGTCCTTTGAAACTTTGAAGCCAAGAATTGACTTCTCCTCTTTAGCTATAAAAGTCTTAGATGGACTCTTTCTCCAATATAAGGCTGTTTTGTTGACATTGAAAATATGCTGTTTAGTGGAGCTACTTTCATTAATTATCTTAGCTAGTTCTTATGGATAATTTGCTGCAGCTTCTACAACAGCTTTTGCTGCTTCACCAAGTACTTTTATGTTATGGAGAAGACTTCTTTCCTTAAACCTCATGAAAAATTTCTGCTAGCTTCAAATTTTTCTCTTGCAGCTTCCTCTGTTAGGTTCAAATTTTTCTTTTGCAGCTTCCTCACCTCTTTCTCAGCCTTCACAAAATTGAAAAGTGCTAGGTCCTTGCTGTTAAGCCAATATTCTCTTTGGCTTAAGAGAATATTGTGGCTGGTTTGATCTTCTATCCAGACCACTAAAACTTCCTCCATTTCAGCAATTAGTCTATTTGGTTTTCTTATCATTCACGCACTCACTGGAGTAGCACTTTTAATTCCTTTCAAGAACTTTTCCTTTGCATTCACAGCTTGGCTAATTGTTTGGTGCAAGAGGCCTAGATTTCAACCTATCTTGCCTTTTGACATGCTTTCCTCACTAAATTTAATCATTTCTAGTTTTTCATTTAAAGTGAGAGATGTGTGACTCTTCCTTTCACTTGAACACTGAGAGGCCATTGTAAGGATATTAATTGGCCTAATTTCAACATTTTTTTCTCAAGGAAGAGGGAAGCCTGAGAAGAGGAAGAGAGACAGGGGAATGGGCAGTTGGTGGAGCAGACAGAACACACAAAACATTTAACGATTAAGTTTGCCATCTTATATGGATGTGGCTTGTGGCATCCCAAATGCCCAAACATCAAAAATCACTGATCACAGATGAAGAAATACAATAATAATGAAAAAGTTTGAAATATTGTGAGAAATACCAAAATGTGACACAGAGACACAAACTGAGCAAATGCTGCTGGAAAAATGGTGCCAATAGATTTGCTCGATGCAGGGTTGCCACAAATTTTCAATTTAGAAAAAATACAGTATATGTGAAATGCAATAAAGTGAGATATGCCTGTATCCACAAATCAATCAATGTGATATACTACATTAACAAAATGAAGGATTTAAATAGATGCAGAAAAAGCATCTGACAAAATTGAACACTTGTGATAAAAACTCTCAAAAAAGTGGGTATAGAGGGAATATACCTCAGCATAATAAAGGTCATATATGACAAAGCCACAGCTAACATCGTACTCAACACTGAAATGCTGAAAGATTTTCCTCTAAGATCAGGAAGAAGACAAGGATGCCCACTCTTGTCACTTTTGTTCAACATAGTATTGGAAGTCCTAGCTACAACAATTAGACAAGAAAAAGAAATAAAAGGCATCCAAATTGGAAAGGAAGAAGTAAAACTCTCACTATTTGCAATTAACATGATACAATCACAGTTTACATTTACAATTGCATTTAAAAAAAAGACCTAGGAATGAATATTGTTAAAATGTCCATAATACCCAGTGCAATCTACAGATTCAATGCAATCCCTATTAAAACACCAATGACATTTTTCACAAAATCAGAATAAATAACCCTAAAATTTGTACAGAACCATAAAAGACTCCAAATGGCCATAGTAAGCTTGAGAAAGAACAATGCTGGAATGCTCCCTGATTTCAAACTATACTACAAAACTATAATAATCAAAACTGTATGGTACTGGCACATAGATCAATGACACATAGATCATGAAACAGAATAGACACATAGATCAATGAAACAGAATAGAGAGCCCAGAAATAAAACAACACTTATATGGCAAATTAACCTATGATGAAGGAGGTATGAATATTCAATGAGAAAAAGACAATCACTTCAATAAACAGTGTTAGGAACACTGGACAGCTATATGCAAAAGAATGAAACCAGACAACTTGCTTATACCATATACAAAAATAAACTCAAAATGGATTAAAGACTAAATGTAAGACCTGAAACCATAAAAATCCTAGAAGAAAACATAGGCACTCAGCTCTTTGACATTGGTGTTTATCAGTTTTTTGGATCTCTCTTCTCGAAGGCAACAAAACCAAAAATAAACAGGTAGGACTATATCCAACTAAAAAGCTTTGTACAGCAAAGGAAACCATCAACAAAACAAAAAGTCAACCTACTGAATAGAAGAAGATATTTGCAAATGATATGTTCAATAAGGGGTTAATATCCAAAATATATAAAGAACTTATATGACTCAATAGCATAAAAACAAACAATCCCATTAAAAAATGTTCAGAGGACTTGAATAGATGTTTATCCAAACAAGACATAGAGATGGCCAACAGACACATTAAAAGAAACCCAACATCACTAATCAATAAGGAAATGCAAATTGAAACAACAATAAGATATTACCTCATACCTGTCAGAATGGCTATTAGCAAAAAGACAAGAAATAACAAGTGTTGGTGAGGATGTGGAGAAAAGGGAACCCTTGTGCACTGTTGGTGGGAATGTAAACTGGTACAGCCACTATGGAAAACAGTATGGAACTTCCTCAAAAAATTAAAAATAGAAGTACCATATGATCCAGCAATTCCACTTCTGGGTATTAATCTGGAGAAAACAAAAACACTAATTTGAAATGATACATGCACCCCTATGTTCATTGCAGTATTATTTATAATAGCCAAGATATGGAAGCAACCTAAGTTTCCATCAATAGATGAATGGATAAAAATGTGTTCAGCATACACAATAGAATATTATTCAGCCATAAAAAAGAATGAAATCTTACCATTTGTGACAACATGGGTATTATGCTAAGTTAAATAATTTGGACAGAGATAAACAAATGGTAAATGATTTCACTTATATGTGGAACCAAAAAAAAAAAAAAAAAAACCAAAGGAACAAACAAAACAAAACAGAAACAAACTCATAGATAAAGAACAAATTGGTGGTCACCAGAAAGGAGGGAGTGGGGGGATGGACGAAATGAGTGAAGAGGATTAAGAGGCACAAACTTCCAGTTATAAAATAAATGTCACAAGAATGTAATGTACAGTACAGGGAATATAGCCAATAATCCTGTAGTAACTGTGCATGGTGACAGATGGTTACTAGACTTGCCATGGTGATCATTTCCTAATGTATATCAATGTCGAATCACTATGCTGTACACGTGCAAATAATATAATATGGTATGTTAACTATACTTCAATAAATTTTTTTTAAACAACTGCCGCTCCAGAGGACAATTGTCTAATCAATTTTTAATTAAATTAATTTTAACCTGAGCCCTTTCTGGTATATATTGATTATCAAGTGAAGAACAGGAAAACAATAAATGTATAAGTATTCATAATAATAATAGTTTACATATGTACATTAATTTTCATAGAGATTACAAAATAGTTCTTGGCAAACATGTAGGTGACTACATGTGGTAAAAATAAACCACGAACCTCAAAATTATCTGATATTAAATACAAAATGTGTTAATTTATCAAAAACTTTTTTTCAGTTCTTGTAGAATAGTTTACTGAGGCTCTCAGTAAACCTGCTAATCTCTAAATGATTCTAACACGACTTCAGTTGCATGAATATATCTTTTGCTGACTCTGGTGTTACATTATGAACAAATGTCTCCCCCTGTTACTTTCTAATTGCATGCTCCCCCCGACCCTCCATTAAAAGATTAAGATTTAACTACATAACTGAAGATTTTCTTCCTGTTTGTCAATAAACTAACTAAATACTCTACATTCTGATGATATCTTGGCACAACTGGCCATCACAAAGGACACATAAAAGTCAAATGTATGAATGGTTTATCTAGTGCCACTTCACAGGTCCTTCGCTCTCTGAGAGACCCTGGAATTCTAAACCTTCCAAACAACCATGGTGGCTCTGAGCTACCAGAAAACAAATTCTGGAAGCTGAGCATATGGGCTAGAAGAGGAAATTCGTTTTCATTTTCTGTGCTCCCTTAGATCACTTTTAGGGCCGAATTTTGCTCTGGGATACTCAGCTCTTATGGAATTTAAAGGCTGCTGCCTGCTGTGAGGAAAATGTGACTGTTTGTAATTTTTAGAAAGTTTTATTTCTTAATCATGAAACAGATTGAAGAACTCAAGAATGATATGCTGTCTAGACTAAGATGGTGATATAAATTCCAGGGACACGTTTTCTATTTTTCAGGCTTTGATTCATTTTAATCATCTTTGCAAGATTGGAAACAAGTGATTATCGGGACAAATTCAAGTTTCCAAATTTTGTTTGATCTTTCTAGAAAAGGGAAGTCAACCGTTTTATTTTCTAAGAAAGATAATTACCTGTTTATGTACCTGTCATGTATCAAAATTACCAGAAAAGGCAATACTTAATTGATAAATTTCAATGTAATCTCATAAACTCACAAGTGCCACAGGTCCCATCTGCGCATGAGGGGTGAGCTATGATAAATAAGGAAAATGGAGTGTTGTATGGTCTGTCAACTTTAGAGTGCTGTGACAAATGAATCTATTAACATGTAATGTCCCCATTTACTCTAGAATTATCTTGAGACTGAATTATAGGCTAAAGCTATCCTCATTAACCCTTGAAAGAACAGCTTGTAAAATAATGTCACTCACCATAACACTAATTATGAGAAATATCAACTATAAAGATTTGCATCTATTCAAATTTTTTTTCTTTTTGCAAATTTTCTAAATACAGAGGGCATTCAATTATAAACACTCAACATGCTGGTGTGCTCCTTCAAATCTAAGACAGAAATATAAATACTTACCAAAGATTTCCTATCAGATGCACCAAATTGTTGATACAGAAAATTGACTGAGACTCTAATTAAACTAAGCCCTTTATTTTGATTACCTATCAACAGTAACTTATTGAAGTCAAGCCACCAGGATACAAAACTTCACTCCTCCAGTATGTGAACTTGGGTCAGCTACTTAACCTCTCCTTCCTTTAGCTATATCATGTGTAAAATCAAGGTAAATAATAGCATCAACCTCAAAGTGTTATTGCAAGTGTTAAATGAAGGAATATTTGTAAAGAGCTTAGAACAAAGCTGGTGTATAGTAAGCATTCAATTAAAGTTTTATTTCATTCTAACATATTGTGCAGGTTTTAAAAAACATATATTTAGTCTTTTTACCACTCTTCCATAGGTTGATGTTTACTTGTGTGTATATACAAGCAAAGTCCAGCACTGATTGTTGCTGTGTCTATGACTATTTAAGGAGTTTGTGAAATGTTTTTGCAAGTAACTCACAGAGACATGGAGACTGAGGCAGGGGAGACCCTGGGGGACTATAGCAAATCTCCGCCGCAGCTGTAAATAGAAACTGGAGTTCTATCTTCCAGTCTAGTGCTCAGACTAAGAGAATAGACTTTGCTTCCTCTTACATATGAGCATTCTAGTTTTATTTAACACAAATATACTCTTCACTAGCCTTAGATTTGCCTAGAATTATTCACATGGGGCCTCAGCAAAAATGTGATAAATGTTCCAGCTACATGACCTTGTTTTAGGGGCCCGAAGCTTTGTACCTCTTCAGAAATAGAGCTGCCAAAGACAATTTTCCTTCCAGTACTCATGAAAAATTGCATCCTGCCTTCTTTTTTGTTACTCTCAAAAAATAAAATCTCAGTTTCTCTTCTGGAGGATGCATATGGAGAAGCTTCTCTAAGAACATTTTATTAACAGAAATAAATTAGCCAGATCTCACAGACAATGTTAAGCAATAATGTCAAACATTTCCTGAGCCATGTGCTCTGGAAAACCATGATGCTGAAGAAATCTCCCCACCCTTTTGTGTGCCTGAAACAGCACAAAGAACCACCCTTTCCCATATAACATAGACTAGATTTATGGATGCCCCTATCATTTGTCTATGGCAAGGTCAGAAATAGACCCTGCAGATTCCCTTTCTTTGTAACCATTGACCAACCTGGATGAAATACCTACTAACACAACTTGACCAAACTGTAGTTAAGCTTCTTCTTTCCCACAGGCCCCTGAACTCACTCTTAGCCTAAGCCAGCATCAACATCTGATATGGATTTTCCCTTGCTTACAGACCCTCTCCTCCAGAGAACATTTCTGCTCAAATGTCAGATCACTTCACCCCGTTAGCACACTCCTCCATAAGTGGTTCTTTCTAGCTTTATTTACTTCTGATAGTAAGAGAAGATTTCTCTGCCTGACCCTTTGTGAAGCTTGCAGATTTTATGGTCAGAGCATTTTCCAATTGCAATGGTTTCCTTTCCATATTGAAATAGGCCCCCTTCTCTTATCATAATAATCCTTTTGAACAAAGCCTCTCCTTACCTAAGTCCAGATTTCTTTTATTTGACTATAAGGTACATATGAAAACATGGAACTTAAATTTACAATGAGTTTTTCTCAGAACTAAGATGTGAAAGTGGAACTCTTCCAGTCTCAGTTTTCATAAAGCATTCAAACTGCAGAATATGCAAGTTACACTAATATTCAGGACTTTCAGAGCAGAGAGCAGAAGACCAGATATGCAACCCGATGACACCCACCTCACCTACCTCCAGCTAATAAAAAATATTACAGGGCCGGCCTGGTGGTGTGGTGGTTAAGTCTGCATGCTCCACTTTGGCTGCCTGGGGATCCGCAGGTTCAGATCCCAGCATTGACCGACGCACCACTTGTCAATGCCATGCTGTGCCAGCATCCCATATAACACAGAGGAAGATGGGGACAAATGTTAGCCCAGGGCCAGTCTTCCTCAGCAAAATGAGGAGCACTGGTGAAAGATGTTAGCTCAGGGCTAGTCTTCCTCACACACACACAAATAAAGATTACAAAAGTCAAGGAAGGGGAGAGTGAAGATGGATAGACATTATTTTCCATGGGAGTTATTGGTAATCTCTATGTCTCACTCCGTCTGGCTTCCTCCCACCCATCCCCCACACACAAAATCCAATCTAGGAAATAGGACTTAAATAGGAGTATTTGATGATATTGGCAAATGACCCCTGCGTTGCAGACACATATATGTCTGAATCTCACCTGAGTAATATGAAGGGTGAGAAATTGGACTGTGAGCTACTTATACAAGCACTGAAATTAAAATGGTTTCATTGGAAGGACTGCAATCACAAAGATTGTTAAAGCAAGTGATAGATTTGTGTTTCCCATGAACCAGACATGGGCCATATGTAGGAGAGATGCCAGGAGTTGCCTCATGACGCGTTCAAGAGACACAGTGGTGAATGTCAGTCAACAAAAAGAAGCTGGGGTTATCTCCTGATATCTAGAGATGGAACAAAGAGAAAGTTATCATCCAGAGAATAATATATCACCCCCTTAAAGAAATTACAATTGGGGGCCCTGGAGAATTCACAAAGGTTCTCTCAAAAGAGTGTTTAAACACCTATGTTCATGCCATAAACTAAAAACAGTATCAGTCAAGTAAGAACTCCACAGTTCGTCTTACACATTTTTCCTTTCCATACAATGTATCTGAAGAATGAGCCAGATGCAAAGAGAAGGTAAAGAAAAATTGTCAGACATTACAATTTTGTGGGTATCCTGGCTAGCTCATCCACCTAGGTTATTCCCACTTTTTGTTCATCTTTGGCTAGGCTATTTTTCAACTCTGTAGAGATAAAAGTTATAGAAAAATGATAGTGATGCAAATAATTTTGTCCACAGAAATGCACATTGTGTCTGGTTAAGGTTATTGATATTGGCCTTTGACCACTTTTCCTAGTATTTCATTGGGTTGAAAATTATTTCAGCACTTCTACAACAATATAAGCAATTATTTTTGTGGTTACAGAGACATTGTAATATAGAAATCACTGAAAAATCAGTCATCTAGGATCATTTCTCTTAATTTTAATGCTGTTACTTGAATCCAACAGCACAGGCAACTAAAAATTTGAAGATAATATATATTTCAGTTCATGTGGATAGATGGAGAGTAACTTCACTTCAGATACATTTTGTTCTCTAAACAAGATAGATATTACTTACCTTTGCACAGTTTACCTTCTACTTAAGATGAAAAGTGACTATCATTATTTTTGCTGTCTGCATCTACTATTTGTATACATGTGAAATGATGGAAACGAAGGCTCCATAGGGATATTCAAAATGCATATTATTCTCTAACAAGTGCTGGCTTAAATGAAACTTCAGCATATACACTCATTAATAACCAACAGCTAAGAAATCAAAGCCCATTCTCTTGTGAAAATTGACTCAGGCCATATCCAACATGTAACATTTGATTACAAATTTGTAGAGAAAAGAGAATGAAATAGCAGATATGACTAAGGCAATTGAGAAGTCAATTTATATGTTGAACTGCTTCCCAATAAGGCTTTTCTTTTCTAAGATACATTATGGCTTCATTCTTTCCATTTCCAGATAATCTTTCTCTGACCCTTAAGTTTCAGTGCCCAAAACTTAATTTGCACAAGGTCCTACATGTAGAGCTAGAGTACATTATAGAGATTGGCTCTCCATAAACTCTTTTAGGAGAAGTATTTCAATGTCATATTCAGGTATAATAGCATTTGGTATATGTATAAAAAAAATCTTAAAAGTAAGTGAGGAACTTACTAGGCAACCTTATTTTAAAATTTGAATAAATAATCTAGTAGATATATGT
Organism: Tapirus indicus; assembly: GCA_031878705.1. Taxonomy (NCBI): domain Eukaryota; kingdom Metazoa; phylum Chordata; class Mammalia; order Perissodactyla; family Tapiridae; genus Tapirus; species Tapirus indicus. Next base: position 102,051,100 of record CM062919.1, on the reverse strand, counting down.
GGAGTGAAACCTAAAGTTAGAGCATATTACATACTTCTGGTGGTAAAGTCTAGCCTGATGACGACAAATTGCATGAGGAACTCACATATTTTTGTTGGTAAGTCAAAAAATAATAAAAATCCAAATGTAAAGTAATATGGTCAGAGAAAAATAATACAATTTTACATATAAAATGTTGATATCCTATATAGTTTGATATCCCTTATACCTTTAAGCCAAAAGAACAAAGAAGGAGAGAGAATATTTTGATGATAGTTTGCAACTTCAGACAAAAGATCAACAAAATAATAGGACACAGAAAAAAGTAAATACACAGATTAACATTATGTATTGATAACTTGATTCATTTATTCCATCAACAAATATTTGTTGAATTCCTTGAAGACACCAGGGAGCCTGCAGTGAATAAAATTGATTAAAAATTCTAAGCCTCACTGAGTTTACATTATATTTTGGGGAGATAGTCGATAGATTATATATATATATATGTAACAAATAGTGTTAAGTAAAATGGAAAAAACATTACAATGGGGGTAGAAGTTCAGCAGTATGTTAGAAGATCTTCTATTTGAAATAGAGTCAATAAGGGACACCTCACTGAGAAGAAAAGATTTGTTTAGAGATCTAAAAGTTGTAAGATGTGTGGATGTCGAAAGAAGCACATTCCAGATAGGAGAGCTATTAGGTACAAAAGTTCTAATACAAGAGCCTGTCTGAAGTGCTTGAGGTAGAGTAAGGGTGGAATGGAAAAAGTGAGAAAGAGTAAAAGGTGATAGGGTTAGAGAAGCAATGAGGACCTGGATTATTTAAGTCCCTATCAGTTATTCAAGCAATTCCATTTTTATTTGTATAAGATGAAAGACATTGCAGTTTTGTTGTTTAATATATTAGTGGTCATAATTGTGCAAGCATTTTTTAAAACTCCCTTATGGAACATTTCAAGCGTATAAAAAAGAGAAAGAATAGTATAATCAACACCATTGTATGCATCATATAGCTACAACAACAAACTCAGGACCATTCTTATTTCGTATATATCCTTATTCAATTTCTAAATTGGTTATTTTGAAATAAATCCCAGATGTAATATAATTATATCCATAAATACTTCAATATGCATCTCTAAAATAAAAGGACTTATTTTACTATAACCACAACAGCATTATTATAACTAAAAGTCTTTAAAATCATCCCTTAATATCGAATATCTAGTAAGTATTAAAATGCTTCCTTTTTCAATTTTAACATTGGTTTGTTGGATAAGGTCCCAGGCAAGTTCTACATATTGCATTTGTCAACATGTATTTTAGGTTTATACACATACATATGCAAACATACACACAGATACATTCTACCTCCTTCTTTATTTTGCAATATCATAGCTGAATTCTGAATTTTGTATATAAGACCATACGCTAAGTGATGGATTCAAGAGAGAATAAGAATTGCAAAGCCTCTATTCTCATGGAGTTGCTCACCTCTCCCTCCCCCACCCCCAGTGGATGAAAAAGCCAGATAAGTGAACGGTCAGATTCCTAATTTTTCTATTTCTGGATGGGAAAGTAAAATATCGGACAACCTGAGTCCTTAATATTTAACAGCATCTAACAAAGTGTCTTGCATAGTTACTTCATAGGAAACTCTTTGGACTGGTGGAAGGCTTAAAGAAATAATTAATTGAAGCCATAAGGTTCTGTACCATGATGTAGCAGAATTCTGACTATTTTTATTGCAATATAAACAAAAAAATGAGTAGAAAATAAATTAATATTACTGCCTCCCCTATGTCTAAATCAACTCTAGTGATTTGGAACAGAAAACCACAACTAGAGAAAAAAAGAAAAGCCAAGAAAGAAAGCCAAAGTTCGAGATTCCCCTTCCATCATCACAGATTTCCAAAGTTTATGAGAAATTAGAATCAAGCATGGTAGCTACCTGTTTCCAAAGCCATTGTTAAGCAGTTGTAATTTTTAAAACTTTGATGTTCAAAAAAATTAACTTTCAACTTTCAGAACCCTGCATTCCTCAATCACTAAACATCATTGTTTTTTACAATACTAGTTTACACTGTTGGTATTAAAGTTTCAATTGAATTAGCATCTCTCAGACTGGCTACATTTAAAGGGTGCAAAAAAAAAAAAATTCCAGAGAGGGTCAGATAAAGTAATGAGTGATGGAATGCTAATAAGGAAATATAAGATGACAGAAAAGCAAATGTATATTCTATCTGTAAGTGGCACAATTTTGGAATTGCTGAGTAAACGTGCTTTACAGGTACCAGTGCCTTAGAATGATGAGAAAAAAATTTAAAATTTAATGAAGACGCATTAAAAGACCTTATATGTAAGGTTTTTAAAAGTCAATCAAATAAAGAGGAAAGAAAAGAGAGAGCTGATTGCAGCAAACACATTTGTTCCGTCCCCTCTGTGCACTTCTGACTTTTGCTGCAGCTGTGATGGACAGTTCCCTGGGAGCCCAGACTTTCTGAGTGCTGACAGAGTCGGCCCTCATGTGGGCCTAGTCAGGGAGTTTGGGGGAGTTAATTTCTCATGGGTTCCAGGAGAAAGTCCCTGTGGTCTAGAGCAGTAACTCCAATCATGCACTTATAAGGGCTTTTCCTCTTTCTGTGTCTCTTTCTGTTCTGTCTTCCCTGCTCCCCAGATCACATTCCAAATGAACTACCTGCGCCCAAGTCTTTGTGACTTCCTCTACCTCCAGAGGAACGCACACTAAAGTGTGATTCAAGTGAAAAACACCTTCCGACTTCACTTAAACAGAGGCAGCATTAGGGCACACTAAAACAAAAAACATACCATCCTAGTATAAATATAGAGGTCAGAATGAGGCAGGAATAAATCCCCTCTGTAGTTCTGGTGAGAGGAACTAGAAAATTAGAGAAGTTTAAGAGGAGACACAAAGCCCCCCTCTAGCTTTGTTTTTGAAATGCTCCCTTAATATTTGTTTCACTCACAGCTGAAATGTATTTGGATGATTTGACTAGCAAATAAGAGCAAAGCACTATCTTCTTTTGTTCATGAATGCTTTCTTGTACTGATAATGAACTCGAGAAACAAAACAACTAGCAAAATTGTTGTTCACTTATTTTCAGAAATGGCAGCTCCATATAAATATTCTGCAATTTATGTTCTATCACTTTTATGGTAATTTTCAGGTGAACCCTCCCAACCACTCTATACAATAGGTTGATGTGTAGCAAGCTTATTTTAGTGTCACTATTGAACTATCACCAGTATAATCCTTCTTAAAAACCATTTTTTTAAATAATTGAAGTCAGGTAATTGGTAACTCCTTTAATATAGCTAAGCCAAGGCAATCTACCAGACTTTCATGGTGATGGAAGAGAAATCTGTGGCTTCAATCAGTTCTCTCTAAGCTTTTTTTCAGGTCTAAATTTTCTTCCTGGGAAATATTTTGAACGTGCCTATTACTGCAGCAGTTCTGTGTGAATAGTTCCTCTATAGGAGCAGGTTACAATCCAGATTATGTAATGTTTACATTTATGTCAAATGTACCTCCAGCCAGCTGTATTGGAAGATACTCTTTCAATTAACTACATAGAATATCTAAAATTCAGGCACTAAACAGTAACTTTTGACTCATTTTATCCAGTTTCTGCAAAACTCACTAATGCAATTGTTTCTGATGGAATTGGCCTGGGAAATAGGCTAACACATCTTCTTCTCCTCCTCTTTTTCACTGATGTAAACTCTATATAACATCAATCAGATCAAGGTACCAGAAAGCCTAGTCTGTCTGCATTAATTTATCTCCCTAGAAATATGCATTCAGAGCTTCTGGTTCCACACATAAGGATCTTGAAAGTCACCACTCCATCTTCACAACAGGTAAAAAGCTGAACAGACTGAAAAAACAGCTCTTCTTGGGTCCATAAGAGAACGCAGCAGACAGGACAAAACACTGCCCCTGAGATTGGAGAGACTGACACAGGGATTCTTGGCTTGTTAGAGCAGGGGCTAATCAGAGGAAACTTCCATGGGGACCGGTGCCTGGTAGGAAAACCCAAATTGTAATTGACAAATTTCTGGAGGCCCAGTAGAAACAACACAGAGTTAAAAACTCCAGGGGGCCCCAGTCATGGGGGTGGAAGGATCCCAAAATATTGTAAAACTTACCTCCAGGAGCTCAATAAGATTTCCACAGAAAATATTGGAGAAAAATTCTCTCCCTCTTGCAGCAGGGGTAGGGGAAAAGAAGCCATTTTGAAACATTGCAGAACACTCTGTTCTTAAAAAGGCCTGCCCTCAGGAGAAGCTAGTTAGCTGGAGCCTAACCACCTGGGGGATTTATCAGATCCTAACTGACCATAAGAAGAGAAACAGCCAATTCTAGTCACCTCTAGCCTTACTCATGGGACAAGGGAAGTACCAAACTCCAGTGTAATATAGCCATCCTCTCCCACCTAAAGAGGGAGAAAAAACTCAGAAACAATTAAAGAGGCACAGGCTCACTAAAAGATTGAGACATTTTCATAGGATTATAGAATGCTTCCCCTTCCCCACATGTCACCACTACATCACTAAAGGCCTATTTACAACAGTTCCTTTTATCCAGTACATTGTGTCTAGCTATCAAGAAAAAATTACAAGCCATACCAAAAGGCAAAAGACATAATTTGAAGAGACAGAGCAAGCATTAGAACCAGACAAGGCAGGGAAGTTGGAATGATCAGACTCGGAATTTAAAAAAAAACGATGATTAATATGCTAAGGGCTCTAACGGGATAAATTAGACAGCATGCAAGAATAGATGGGCAAAGTAAGCAGAGAGATGGAATTTCTAAGAAAGAACCAAAAGGAAGAAATGCTATAGATAAAAAACACTGTAACAGAAATAAAGAATTCCTTTGATTGGCTTATTAGCAGACTGGACACAGCTAAGAAAAGCATCTCTGAGCTAGAAGATATATCAATAGAATCCTCAAAAACCAAAAAGCAAAGAGAACAAGATGGAAAAAAACTTAGAATATCTACGGTCTGTAGGACAACTACAAAAAGTGTAACATATGCATAATTGGAATACCAGAAGCAGAAGAAAGAAAAAAAGGAAAAGAAGAAATGTTTGAAGAAATAATGACTGAGAATTTCTCCAAATTATTGTTTGACACCAAATCATGTTGCGGGAAGCTCAGAAAACACTAAGCACGATAAATGCCAAAGCAAACTACACCTAGGCATATCATCTTCAAACTACGGAAAATCAAAGAGAAGGTAAAAAAAAATCCTGAAAGAAGCCAGAGGGAAAAACACCTTACCTATAACAGAACAAAAATAAGAATTACAATTGATAAGCTGGACTTCATTAATATTAAAAACTCCTGCTCTGTGAAAAATAATATCAAGAGAACGAGAAGATAAGGCACAAACTGGAAGGAAATATTTGCAAGACACATCTAATAAAGGACTGTTTTCCAAAATATACAAAGAACTCTTAAAACTCAACAATAAGAAAATGAATAACCCAATTAAAAGATAAACCAAATTAACAGACACCTCCTCAAAGAAGATATACAGATGGCAAATTGAATATGAAGATTCTCCACATCATATATCATTAAGGAAATGCAAATTAAGAAAACAATGAGAGGGGCTGGCCCGGTGGCATTGTGGTTAGGTTCGTGTGCTCTGCTTCGGCGGCCTGGGGTTTATCAGGTTCAGATCCTGGGCACAGACAGATGTACCACTTGTTGAGCCATGCTGTGGCGGCGTCCCATATAAAGTAGAGGAAGATGGGCACGGATGTTAGCCAGGGCCAGTCTTCCTCAGCAAAAAGACGAGGATTGGCAACAGATGTTAGCTCAGGGCTGGTCTTCCTCACAAAAGGACAAGAAAGAAAACAATGTTCTACCACTACACACCTACTAAAATGACCAAAATCCAGACCACTGACAACACTAGATGCTGGTGAGGATGTACCATCAACAGGAACTCTCATATATTGCTGGTGAGAATGCAAAATGGTACAGTGACTTTGGAAAACAGTTTGGTGATTTCTTACAAAACTAAACATACTCTTACCATGTGATCCAGGATTCACAATCCTTGGTATTTCCTCTAAGAGTTGAAAAATTATGTCCACATAAAAACGCGCACATGGGTGTTTATAGCAGCCTTATTCATAATTGCCAAAACTTGGAAACAATCAAAATATCCCTCAGTAGGTGAATGGCTAAGTAAGCTGTGGTAACTCCAGACAATGGAATGTTATTCAACACTAAAAAGAAATTAGCTGTCAAGCAAAGACAAGACATAGCGGAACCGTAAATGCATATCACTAAGTGCACAAAGCCAGTCCAAACGGTTACATAACATATGATTCAACTATATGACATTCTGGAAAAAGCAAAACTATAGAGAGAGTAAAAAGATCAGTGGTTGCCAGGGATGAGGAGTGGGATGAACAGGCAGAACACAGAAGACTTTTAGGGCCATAAAAATAGTCTGTATGATACCACAATGATGGCTACATGTCATCATACATTTGTTCAAACTCATAGAATGTACTTGAGTTCTTAAGAGTGAATCTTAAGGTAAACTATGGGCTTTGGGTAAATAATGAGTCTGTGTAGGTTCAGCTTTGGTAAAAAATGTACCATTCTGGTGAGTGATGATGATGAGGGAGGGGGCTATGTGGGGGCAGACAGGATATGGGAAATCTCTGTACCTTCCTCTCAGTTTTGTTGTGAACCTAAAATGTTCTAAAAAATAAAGTCCAAGGAAGGAAGGAAGAGAGAAAGAAAGAAAGAAAGAAATCACAAAACTACAATTTAGTCTTCCCCTTTTGATTTACATTAAGGATTAGCTGCCTAAAGAAGATATTTTCCCATCTTTGGTGACACAGCTTTTTAACATTTTTTTCAGGCTATCTAAATACTCTTCTATAAAGAGGACACAAGCTAAATTTATTTTAGCAATAAAGGATATATATTATGATGCATCTAAATATAGATAAATATTATTTTTATCATATAAAAATATTGTTACATGATTACAAAAATAATCTCAATTAGATTAAAAACTATATTCTCTTTGTTTTTTTTATTACCATGACTAACAGGTACCTAGATTTTCCAAAACTTCTTTCTCATTAATTTCTATTATTGCTTCCCTTCTGTTCTTTTACTCTTGCTTTAGAAATAGGTTGTAAGAAGCAAATTTTATCTCAATAGAAGGTGCTCTGTAAGAATTATTTATGTTCAAATTTGGAAACAGTTAACAGTTTACACACACACACACACACAGAAGAATGAGTATGCAGACTCTGAAAGGATAGAAGCAAATGCTGGATACAATTTACTGTGATTTTGTGGAAGCGATTCTTACAGCTGGGTAAAGGAGGAAGCGTACCTTATTGTTTAAAATATCTGCTAGGAAGAAGGTACTAGGCTAGATGTTTGAATTTGTCATATCAAATCATCATAGCATTCTTGTGAGAGAGGCATCTTATTTTCTCTTATACATAAAATAATTGAGGATCAAGAATTTCAAATGATTTTCTAAAGATGATATGGAAAGGAAGTTTCAGAGTTAGGACCCCAAAGGTTGTGCTTATTCAACTCTCTTTTACTTGGAAGATTGCTGTGAAGGAGTACATATATATATTATATATATATAAGAATGTATATGCAAAAGTTCAAGCATAGTTCTTAGCACCTAATGAATTGTGATCCCAAAGTAGTTCTCTTTCTAATCCTACTTTTTACCCAATGGAGGAGCCAGCTTCTGATGATCACTAAAATCCCTCCAATTTCACACTATAATGCTAGGGTCTTGTTGGATACATCTTTGACCTTCAGAAGTTAATTTATAGGAGTGAATGCCTGTTTGTAAAGTGATCATTTCTCCATCCACCAGATGGAAAATATTAGCCCCACTGAATTATTAACCAGTTATACAGCCTTTATGTCCTTTTTATGGCTACATTCTACTTTTTAAAACTTTCTTTTTAAAAGATATTGAGGGGCCGTCCGGTGGCGCAGCGGTTTAGTCCGCGCTTGGCAGCCCGGGGTTCGCGGGTTCGGATCCTGGGCGCCCGCGGACGCACTGCCGTGGTGGCGTCCCATATAAAGTGGAGGAAGATGGGCACGATGTTAGCCCAGGGCCAGTCTTCCTCAGCAAAAAGAGGTGGATTAGCAACGGATGTTAGCTCAGGGCTGGTCTTCCTCACAAAAAAAAAAAAAAAAAAAAAAGACATTGAACTTTACAGGGGTAACTTTTAACATGATTTTCTAACCATTTGGCAACATATACACTTCATTTTGCCTTTTAAAACTTTAGAGCATAATGATTTTTGCACAAGGAGTTGTTTTAGTTTGATCTTTTGGAAAACATATTTGTTTCTGATTCAGAATAAAGTGTATTGCTGATGGGGAAGCTGATATCTTAGGGTAGGTTGAATTACAAATTGAAGGAGAATTGTTATGTTTTTGCATATTTTGGGGGGCTATAAAGCATAATATTAATTTATGCATATATATAATACACTTTTAAATTTCTTTTAATTTAATTTAGAATATGGTGTCCTTATTAAACAAAATGGCAAAACTTCAAAATGACAAAAACAAAAACTTCAGAACTTTTAATTAGGAACGTTTCTACTAAATTATTTTAAAATACTCTATTTTTTGCTCCTCTTACAATTACATGTAGTATGGCTTGATCTAAAGAGCTATGGTAAGACTTTTAAAATAACACTAACAAAACAGAAAAACGATAATAATTCACTGGCCAGGGGCATTTTTCTAACATCACCCTATCTCATTCATTTAAAAAAGCTTTGGGTGTTTAAAATGTATCTGTCCATGTACTAGACTGATGCAATCCTGCCTTTCTTATATTTCTAGTGTGAGAGAGAAATATTAAACAATCATACCAATACATGATTATAAATTGAGATCTGGATTGTCAAGAAAATACAGGGTCTGAGAAAGACACATTAAGAAAGTCGTCTTCTACTCTTGAGAGACAGAGGCCAAACAAAGAAAGTGATGTAGACTGAATCAGACTGAAATAGGAGAGGCTGACCCAGGTGACTGACTGCCCAGAATCTCTGTTCTGCCCAAGGATGAGCTATCCTTACCTGAGTTATGAGGAAACGTGGTGTCTTTCTCTATGGAGCTAGATGGAAGCATCTTTTTTAATACCAATTTTTTTAAACTTGTGTTTTCTAGTGACTGTTTAGAAATTTCAATACTTCAGCTCTTCTCTCTGAAACAAAGTCTATTAGTCTCTCTTTTTCTATTATCATTTTTAGTTAGGTTTTGAGTGAGTCTAAAAAAAACCCACTGCTTTTAAATTTTTTTCTAAGATAACAAATATGTGAACTTTTTCTTACAGTCAGGGAGTAGATGAAGAATTCATTTTGCATAACTCTTTAGGTCAGGTCTATATGTCAAGTCTTGTTCTTCAGATGCTTTAGAGGCAACTTAAGTAGTTAAATTTCAGGTTTATTTTTTCAGCTGGGTTCTGTCATCTGCTTGAATAAAGGTGAATTATAAACTTTTACCTAGTGATTGGCGGAATTAGATTTTGTGTTCAGGAGTCAGAAGCTTCCTCTCAATGATTTCCCTACATCTTTGACTTCAAGGTTCTATCCTAGGCCCTGCTTCCCTGTGAGAATCTAGCTTTAGATAAATCACTGTCTACCTGTCAACGACTGTCCAGATCTCCTACCCACAAGCTCCATCAAAGGCAGGAACTTATTTCATAACCACATGTTGTGTCTCAGATGCACCCTAAACTTGAACTTGTTCATTTCTCAGACTTGCAGTTCTTTTGTTGCCTATCATGGTGAATGCAGGTCTTATATCCTCCAGTGGTGTCTCTTCACCATATAAAATCTATCACCAAGTCTTGTTAATATTTTGCCTCCCATATCTTGCATCTTTCTGTATATCATTGTTTTTACTGCCTCCATCAAAGCCCAAGCTACCATCATTTCTTATCAATAGCCAATTAACATTTTACCTGTATCCTCTCTGGCCCTTATCCAATCTATTCTCCAAATTGTAACCAGAGTGGTCATTTCAAAACTGAAATTTGATCATTTTGATTATTACCCAAGGTCAACAACATTTCATGCTGCCTTGTTGCTCTTAGGATGAAAACTCAAATCTTAGCCATGATTTACAAGGCTAGAGGCAAGCATTTCTTTTTCCTGTCTCACTGTACTTCAGTCACAAGGACCCTCTTCCAGTTCCTCCCTTCTTGCAGGAGCTCATTTAAGCAGGCTGTTCCCCCTGCCTGGAATCCTATCCCCCCTCCATTCCCATCACTTAGTTCAGCCTTAATCAACTTTTGCTTCCCACCTCCAACCTCATGTCCATGGAGCAAACCATCCCTGAGCTCAACTCAGAGCCACTGTCCTTTGCTATACTCTCACACAACACTGTATTCATTTTCTTTAAGGTGCTGAGCTCAGTTATACATTGAACAATGTAATTGTTTTATTAGTATGTCTCCCCTTACATCAATGAAATTTACATGAATTAGGGACAAGATCCATTGTTAACCACAAGTGTCTCCCTAATGCCTAGCACAGTATTTGGCCCATAGTATGAGCTCAATAAATATTTGTTAAATATATTAATTAATTAATGGTTTTCTTCCAAGACTTTTCAGTTAGCAGTAGTTGCTTACATCTGTCCTGTATTTAAAGTCTCATTACTCCTTTTGCATCCAGCTAATCCCAATATTAATAGAGTACAGACATGTATCACTTAACGATGGGGATACATCTAAGAAATGCGTCTTTAGCTGATTTCATCATTATGGGAACATCCTAGGTGTCCTTACCTAGATGGTATAGCCTACTACACACCTAGGCTATATGGTACTAATATTATGGGACCACAGTCATATATGTTGTCTGTCATTGACAGAAATGTTGTTATGCAGTGCATGACTGTAATTCCAGAAGCCCTGGCTGCTGAGGGAAAGAATCAAAACCTCCTATCATTTGTACTGAGAACCAGCACTGGCTGCCCTGTGCTCCACAAATGAGGGATAAGCTCAATGGCATCAAGATGGGTAGAAGGCAAGGGGAGACTTCCTCCTCTGTTATTATTTGTGAAATTAGACAAAATAATAATATTAATAATGTCACTCTATAATCTTCACTTCATTTTTACCAAGTGAGACAACTCAGTTGAGCATCAGCTTATAATATACCAGTATGGTTTCTGCAACATAAATAAAATGAATTTCAGAAAAATAAACTTCTAAAACTGCAAATAGTGTTTAAAAAAGAAAAGAGAAAATAAAGGTTCTATAAGACAAAGAAACAAACAAAAATAGCAGTTATCTCTTCAGAATTATTGAAAGGCCATGACCGAAACCATATAAGTGTCAAGTTCACCTAAACCTAAATTATACAAAATGTAGAAAGTTAAATACAAACTAAGCAATGTAAAAAAAGAAATCAATCCAGTAAAAAGGAGTATTAAAAAAACCATATAATTAGATGAGATGAACTAAGAAAAGATGACAATAAAATGAGTTGCAATTTGTAGGATATATTTAAGATAAACAAAAGAAACAATTTTAATTATGTGATATGGAAATGGTAAACAGTACTGCCTTTTCTAAACAGTTTGGATATTGGTGACAGATCATGGTTAAAGGAAGAAGCTTTTATTCTTTTTTGGCTTTGTCTTCAAATTCAAGAGTAATCCATTAACCAGAACAAGTGTCTCCTCAGATAAGAAGAAGAAACAAGAAAACAATACAAAAGAGGTACAAAGGGAAGACACAAAAATATCTAAGGAATTGGTGAATTCTTTCATGGAGCCCTTTTCCACAAAGAAAGATTTTTAGTAATGTATAAAATATGAAAGTAACTGAATTACCAGCATTAAGGAAAATATAGTAACTATTCATTAGAAAACAACAACAAAACCTCGGTGGAATGAAACAAAATCTCTGTCATTGTATAGTTCAGAAGCTATCCAAGGAAAATATATGACTCACCCAAGGTCATATTATATTCCTGTCAATTTAACTTTGATAAGTAAAGATTCTTGTTTTCTAATCCATCAAAAAAAAGTCAGATTCAATTTTGCTTGAGGTAAATATAGATCTGGACTGTCTGTGCATATAAGCAATTAAACAGTAGGCCATCTGTAGAATTAGGGTAGTGGGAGGGTTTGGCTCATTGCATAGAGTGGTTTCATAATCAGCATACCCATATGAAAAAAGTCATGAATCTTTTGTAATTGCATTTTGAATTATTCCTCAGCTTTAATTTTCAAATCAATTACTGAATATTTTCGTAATGATTTACTTATGATTTCATTTATTCAATGTATTTTAATAAGTTCCAACTATGTGCTAAGCATTGTGCTGATTCTGGTCCAAGTAGATTCCAGTAAAGACAAGTCAGTATTTTAAGCAGTCTATTATAGGTCTAGTGATTATATAAAATTCTTTGCACTTAGAATGACAAAGATTGAATTAGGGTTTACAAATACACTTATTTGTAATGCGTTATTGGTTAGTACATATAATGGTCCACTTCTGTAATATGGAAGAATGAGATGATCACTGGGGTTTCTATATGATTATATTTCCTAATTTTTAAAAAATTTATTCACAATATCCTGCATTTCCAGGGACCCCTTAAGATGAAGATCTATTCGTCATTACTTCTCATTCCTGAGGGCTGAATTCAAATCCATATCATCTGCAGAGTCTTCTCTAACTAGACACTGCCTTCCATGCTGACAGGTCACTTACGCTTAGTTCTGCTTCTCTTGTTTCACATCTATATTTCTATTATATTGTTGAAGTGCATGGCTAAACTATTTGCCTCCTTGAGTCAGCATTTCCGAATTAAATAGAACTGTCTAAAATGACTTTTGTGATTCTTACTAAATTCATAGAGAAATTTTAAAAATAAAGTATGCATTTATTTTTATATTTTGCCTCAGATGTTTACTTCAACTGTAGTCTAACTTACTTTTAAATTTACTTTTGGATTGTAAATATAACATTCCTTTTTGGTTACCTCCACTGTGATCCATAACTTATTTTATGCAATCAGTATTCATGCATTATCATAAATCAAAATTCTGTCAAATACTTAGAATTTTTTGTTCTTTTAGTTTTATTGGAATTTTTTCTGACTTCTTATCAAAATGTAAGCTTATCAATTAACTTAATTTACCTGTCTAATAATTTCTCTTATAAATCTCTAAAAAGAGATGAAATTGCCTGCTCTGAAAAAATGCTGCGGGGCATGAACACAGTGGTAGGCCTAAATCTTCAGATCTGGAACAGTGACTATGGTCCCACAATGTTGGCGATGACCTCAGAAGGCTGTATGGAGATCATGTTCTTTCTTCTTTTCTGACTTTCTAAGATTCCTTCTTTTGTCATTTCCTTTCTGTTTGGAGAACTTCCTGGAGTCATTCTTTTAGGCTTGCTCTGTTGGTGACAAATTCTTAGTTTTGCTTTATCTGACAATGTCTTGATTTCCCCTTTATTATTGGAGAATATTTTGACTAGATAAAGGTTTCTGGATTGACACTTCATTTCTTTCAATACTTAACAATTATTGTGTTACTTCTGTCCAGCCTCTATCATTTCTGTTGAGGAATTTGATGTCATTGTAATTGTTTTTCTCCTAGCAGTAAAGTGACTTCTCTCTCATTGTTTTCGAGCTTTTTCTTTGTCTTAGTTTTCAGAAGTTTGACTATTTTGGTCATTTTGGTGTGGATTTCTTTGTGTTTCTCTTATTTGAATTTTAGTCAGCTTCTTGAATCTGTAGGGTTGTATCTTTTGCCAAATTTGGGACATTTTCAGCCATTTTTCTACAGGTGGCTGAGGCTCTGTTCTTTCTTTCTCTCTCCCTCTTTTTTTTTTTTTTTTTGGTCTACTTTCTCTCTGTTGTTCACATGAGGTAATTTCTATTGTACTACCTTCCAGTTCACCGATTCATTCTGCTGCCTCCTCCATTATGCTGTTGAGCCCATTCATTGGGTTTTTAATTTAGGTTATATTATTTTTCAAGTAGAAATATTTTGTTTGATTCATTTTTGTTGAGCCTTTCTATTTTTTATTTTTTTCAAGTATATTTATAATAACTAGTTGCTGCATTTTTATGATGGCTGCTTTAAAATCATTGTAAGACAATTTTAACATCTATTCCATCTGAGTGTCAGCCACTATTGATTGTCCCTTTTTTTTTGAGTTTATCTTCCTCTTTTCTGATATTATAAGTGATTTTCAACTACAACTGGGACATTTTGGGTATGACATTATAAGACTACAGATCATATTTAAATGTATTTTAGCTGGTTTGCTCTGACACCATTCTAGCATGGGAGAAGGAGTACCACTTTATTATTGCCATTTGGGAATAGAAATCCAGGTTCTTCACTTTCCTCACTCAGAAGCTGGTAACACTGAGGTTGGGGGTAGGGAAAACCTCATTACTGGTCAGTATTGGTGGGAGTGTTGGCTCCCCATTGATCGCTACCTGGCTGGGAAAGACAGCAATCCTCATTGCTGTTCTCCATGTGGCCTCCACTGCCACCTCAAGGGGCTATCATTGTTACCCCTAGAGAATGATGAATGTCCTGACTCTCCACTACTTCATTTCTACTTTTTTAACAGTTTATAATGAATTTTAATGGTATAATTGATATACAAAAACTGCATATTTTTAGTGTGTACAATTTGATTAGTTTGGGCACATGCCAGCACTTAAGATAATAAAAAAAAAAAAACAAGATAATAGATATATCCAACACCTCCCAGGGTTTCCTGTGTCCCTTTTTTTGTTTGCTTTCTTTGTGGTAAGAACACTTATCATGAGATCAACCTCTTAACAAATCTTAAAGTATACAATATGGTATTGTTAACTATAGACACAGGATATTACCTCACATTTGTTAGGATGGCTATTATTAAAAATACAAGTCTTATTGAGGATGCGGGGGAATTGGAACCCTTCTACACTGTGGGAATGTAGAATGGTACAGCTGCCATGGAAAACAGTATGGAAATTTTTCAAAAAGTTAAAAACAGAACTACTAAATGATCCAGCAATCCCACTTCTGGATAAATATCCTAAAAAATGAAATCAGGATGTTGAAGAGATATCTTACCCCCATGTTCATTGCAGCACTATTCACAATCACCGAGATGTGGAAACAACAGACCAGGTGACCATCAATAGATGAATGGAAAAAAAGTGGTATATACATATAATAGATTATTATTCAGCCTTAAAAAAATAGGGAAATCCTGCCATTTGCAACAACCTGGATAAACCTGAGAGACATCATGCTAAGTGAAATAAGCCAGTCACAGAAAGACAAATACTGCAAGACTGTACTTATATGAGGTATCTAAAATGATCAGACTCATAGAAGCCGAGGATACAATAGTGGTTGCCAGAGGCCAGGGGGTGGCGGAAATAGAGAGTTGTTATTCAATGATTATATAGTTTCAGTTATGCTAGATGAGTAAGTTCTAGAGATCTGCTCTACTAGGCCTCTTCTGACACTACCTCAGCGGGGAGGGATAAAGGTACCTCATTACTGGGGGTGGAAGTCCAGGCTTCAGTGTGGTCTCCACTGACACCATGATTATTATTGGTGTGGGTGTCATCTCCACCCAGGGGGAATGAAAGCCTCAGCTTTTTATTTGGTTTCCTCTGACACTATCCCAGCAGAGGGTTTGGAGTGCCTCATTGCAGCCTGATGAGGGTGAACGTTTAGGCTCCACACTTTGCTTTTACTGGAGTCAGAAGTGGGGCCATAGCTTTTCTGAGCTGTTTGGCAAGAGTAGGGTGATAATTGTCTAAAAGATTTCTGTCTTACTAGAATGCCCCTTTGCTGGACTTTTGGATAAAGAAGGCAGGCTTCTTGGAGGGGTGTGTGTGTGTGTGAACTCATTGTCATTTCTAGGTTACCAGATTCTTAGCATCAAGTGTGGTGTATATGAGGCAAAATGAAACCATAAGGAATTACTGCCATGTCGTTCCTTAGATTCCAAGGACCCTAGCCAGTCTGTCATCTTCTTTTTGCCTTTCAGAATCTTCATGTATTTGTTTTATATATCATGTCCAAGATTTTCGGTTGTACTTCATATGAGGAACGGGAAAAGTACACATATTCTAGCTTCTCAAAAGAACTCCTTTTACTAACTTAAAAAAAATCTATTATGAAATTTATAGTTATTTCTCACTCACAGTAGCACAGGATCTTATCAGCAATACTTTTATTGGAAGTTTTGATTCTACATAATTCAAATTGATGTAAATTAAGCAATAATAAAATTCTGCAGGTACCTGGTTCTAAGAAACAACCTGACCAGTCATCTGTTAAAGAGTTTTTCTGGAGGCATGCATTTCACTCTTATTGTCTATAGTTTTTAATTTTTTTTTTTTACTAAAAAGGAAAAAATTACAAAACAGACTCTGAGGCACTGTCTCACTTTTTGCATCTTTCAGGCATACTACTAGGTCATCAAGACTTCCCAAAGATGACTTACAGCAATTAAGTAGTGTCATCCACACCTTGGCTCCTATGATGTACTTCATCTGTCAGGAGGCCTGGATTCACTTAGAGCATTTTGGTGCTAGCTTTTAACGCATTTACTTCTCTTGAACTACAATGCCCTCTAGCCTTGCAGTAGACTTCTAACTGCATCTAAGCTATTCCCATTTTATCTGTCAAAGTAATGCCCCTGATGTTCTGTTTTCATTATGCCTTTTCTGTCCATAAATATTTGATGACTTATTTTTACTTATACAATGAAGTGCAAGCTCTTTAGCTTAGTTTGAAAAGGTCATATTCTGATTCTAAATGTACTTCCTGCCATGTTCAATTCTCCTCTATACAAAATTTTTCTTTCTATAAAAATGTCTGGCTCATTGCTTCAATAATCTATTTCACATCTTTGATTGTCAGATCCTTTTCCATTAAAGTATTCACCACTAATTCCTTTTAGCTATGTTAATTCATATTAAATAGTTAGTTCAAACTCTAAGGAAGAGTACATAGTGATAATTCCTATATCCACAACCCAGTTATCCTTCTAAACGTTGATCACATTTTCTCCTTTGTTGTGTATTCTTCAATAGATATTCTATAAACAAACAAGCTTATGTGATTCATTTCTTCTTGTTACAGAAATGGTGGCTTATAATACACATAGTTCTTCACTTTATTCAAAACACGTATTTTAGAAATCTATCCTCTATCAATACTTGAAAAAGTAGCTTCATTTATTTTTATTACTGTATGGAATTTAATTGTATAGATTTACCAAACTGTATTTAATATGTTTTTTTATTATTATAAAAAAGACTATGCATTCCTTTCATTATCATGTATGTGCCCCTTTGAATACAATTTTGCCACTTCCCATCAGGAGGTGGAGACTATTTCTCTAACTTGATAATTTCAGTTCTCCCTGAAAGAAATTTCAGTGAATTTCTTTGAGTCAGGGCCTTGAAAAGCCTTGTCTGTGCTCTCAAATTTGTGGAATTCTGAAATGATCACATGTAAAAGCCCAAGCTAGTCTCTCTGTCTCTTTTGAATGATTCTTTAGATCTATCTTCTGTTTCCCTCCTTCTCTCTCCTCTGTCTAGTCAACTTTTAAATGGATCCATTATGCTCTCAATTGCACATCAGGACCATTTTTATAATTTATCTTTGATTCTTTCTTCTTAAGTGCCTGTTTTATGCCAAAATTCTCAATCTACTTTATAAAAATTTTAATATATTAGACAGTCATATGTTGGTATGCATGTTATAATTTATCTTTATCCCCTGTGAGTCTGTTTCTACAATTTGTTTCTTTTCTTGGTTTTTTGATCACCCCTCTTTCTTATTTCTTTGTGTCCTTGATTATTTTATTATTGAAAGCTAGAAATTGGACAGAAAAACTTTTAAATACTACAAAGAGGGATTGATTTTTTTTCCTTCAGAGTGGATTTACTTTTCCCATGATAGGCACCTAGGAACATCATTATTTCTGATATTCCTTAATCTAATTAGGAATTGAGATGATTGGAAACTTGGCTTCTGTCTCTGCAAGACTCTATCTATTGAAGATATATTCTTAATAATAGTGGTATAATCTCAGGGCCCTAGAGTAAGCCTAGTTTTCTCACTTGTACTCCCACTTTATCACACCCCTGCCCCCAGGACGACTGTTTCCATTTTTTGTATTTCTCACCCCATGAGTCTATCTAAAGATTACCTAAATCCCCAGTTATCATCTCATCCTCTCAATCTTCTCACCCTCTTCCTGTGGCATTGGCGCGTGAGGTTAGGGAAAAATAGACCCAGATGCCAGATTCACATTTTTGGGTTTTCTTCTTCTCTTGAATATTGGTCCCAGAAATCTTCTCTCCTTAGGAACCCTACAAATCCTTCAAACAGAAATTCTTTAAATTTTATTCATATTTCATGTCACTCTTAGTAAGGAGATTGATCCAAATTATCTAGTTAGCTGTTACCCAAAACCAAAATCCCTGACATCATACTTTATTTTTTCTGTTTTTTATAACTTTTACAAAAATATCTCTATAATCTTGTGTGTGTGTGTATTTGGGTGTGTGTATGTGTGTGTGCATGTATGAGTGGATGCTTTTAACTTTTGTTGTAGGAACCACATTTGTGATAATAACTTGATATATTAATCCACTATTTCTTTAGACACTATTGATTTCCTACTTTACAAAATGATAAGTAAAATATATTTACTTTCTCCCATCTCCCATCATTACTTTCCAATATCTTATTTCTTTAAATTATATATTTTCAGTATTTTCTATTTATCTCTTCAATATAAGTATATTGGATTACTTGATTGAGCTCAAATGATAAATGAGCTCAAATGATAGATTTTTACCTGTGGCTTTTAAAAATGAAAAAAAAAACTTGCATTTTTATGTTCTAGGATGTTTTTCAACATTCTCACAACTTTTCTTAGGCAAAATTTCTGTATTTTTAGGGCCTATGATATCTAAGTTATAAACTGCCCTCAGTTCTGAAAACAATTGCAAGTTCACAGTCCCCAGAACCACCCTTAGGTTCAAAAATTCACTAGAAGGATTTATGAAACTTACTGAAAGATGTCACACTCATCGTTATAATTTATTACAGGTAAAGGATACAAATTAAACTCAGCTAAGAGAAGGCCATGGGCCAAAGTCCAGAAAAATTCCAAACATGGAGCTTCCAGTTGTCCTCTCCTCACAAAAGTCACAGCGTTACTTTCCTTACATTTATGTGACAATATCCATAGAGTATTGTCGAACAGGTAAGCTGAGCAAGGCTTTGTGTCCAAAGTCTTTATTAGAGCCCAATACTCTAAACCTAGTTGGCCATCCAGGTGGCTGACCTTAGTCTCAAACTCTCTGGAGATGGAGTTGTACTGCATGACTCAAAGCCCCCACCCTAAATCACATTCTGGGTGTGGCCCAAAGCCCCCAGGCAAATAAAGAAACTTTTATCATGCATGACATTCCAAAAATTTGGAAATAACCTCCCAGAAGTAGAGGGAAAAGGGTAGACATCTTTTTGGACAAGGTTAAATTCTTTACTACACAATTTTTCCCAAAGCATAATCTCAGCAGTTACTATTGTTTTTGTACCTAAATCCATTAATTTTTATCACCAGTCATTTTACTATAGATGTTCCACTCTACAGATGTTGCTTATTTGGCTACATATCATCATATAAACATTTCTTTAAGAAAATATAATTTAAACTGTTTTTGCTGAGTCTATTTTATGTTATTATTTTTCCTGTGGCCTTATGCTTAAATGATACTCTGGCTACATGTATAATTATTGTGTCAGTTTCTTGTGGATGTCATAGAAAATGCTCATTGCCTTCTTGTGTTAAATGTTGCTGTAGAAAAAGTCTGTTTCCTCTTTGTAGATCATTTGATCTCTGCCTAATTTATAAATAGATTTCTTCTTTAAATTTTAAATGTAGTAAGTTTACTAAAACATATATGAAAGTTAATGGTACTTTGCCAATGTTTTCCTTGGATAGAATTCAACCTTTTACTCTGGATTCAAATCTTCTTTTATTATTGGAGTATTTTTCTTAATGATATGCAGTATTTGAATTTCTTAATTAGGGACACCAACTATATTGACTCTATTTTGATAATCTTTGTCAGTTATAATCTCAAAACCCCTTTTCGCCTTTTGTTCATTTCTATTGTATTCTGTTCAATTTTCTCATCCTATTTTCATTATACCTTCGTGAGTTGATAAATTGGACATTCATTTTTGTCATGTTTTTATTTTAGCACTTCTTATTTTATGAGATCTTCATCTCTAACATTCTGATAAATCATCTCTGTGCTTGTTTGATAAAGGAAATTCTTATATTACATTTATTAAGAACAAATTTAAATAAATATATTTGGTCACACTTTTCATCTGCCCCACAGCAAATTTTACTGACAGTTTTTCTTCTACTGCCATTTCTTTTTCATATGCAGTTATACATTTGTCAGTATCTCTTTTGGAAACTTTTGAATATTGTTTATTATTGAATAATGTATACTCTTGCTTGACTAGCTACCTTAGGGGGTTCTTGTCAGATAAGGATGAGGACCCTAGTCCAGATTAACTAGAATTCTCCTCACGCCATTGTGTGTATGAGTGCACACACGCATGTGCACAATAAATATTTTTGGCTCTTCTTTCTTCACTGTAACCCAAGAGCAGCCCTGTAGAGATGCTGCTCATGTGAAGACATTATCCTCTTGCACTAACTCTCTTCATTTGGAATTATGGATTTTCTATCTAATTTCACATTACACCTTGTCTTTCAGTTTCTTTTTGACTTTATGTTAATCTAGATCCACAGAAGTTCCCAACATTAGTCCCCTTTTCATGTTCTTGATGTCCTAAAAAGTGAAAAAAAAAGATTTTTGGTTTTACTTATTAGAAGTTCCAGTCCTTTGGATCTGGCACTGCTCTGCCATGTCTTCTGTTCAGTGTTGTCTCTTAAATCTTCCCTCCACCCTGTGATGCATGCTCATAATCCCAATAGTAAGTGGTTTGCATTTTAATTTTATAGTTTGATGAGTTTTGAGAAATGTATACAACCATTTAACCGCCAAAATATAGAACATGCCCATAACTCCATCTAGTTTCCCCATACTCCTTTGTAGCCAATCCAGCTACCTTCCCCCAAATCTTGATCCAGGGCAACTACTAATTTCCTTTCTACTACTATAGATTCATTTTGGCCATTCTAGAATTTCACATAAATGGAACCATACAACGTTCTCTTGTCTCTGGCTTCTTTCAGATGTTTTGAAATATTTCTATGTTACTGTGTTTATCATTTATTGATTTATTTTTATTGCTGAGTAGCATTTCATTGCATGAATAGATCACAACTTGTTTATGTATTCAGTTTTTGATAAACATTTGCACTGTTTACCATTTTTTGGATATTGTGAATAAAATTATTATTACATAAATCTTTTGGGGATATATACTTCAATTTTTCTTGGGTAAATATCTAGGAGTGCAATTGGTTGGTTGTATTGTAAGTGTATACTTGTCTTTAAAAGAAACTTCCAAATTTCCAAAAACGTTGTACTATTTTCAATTCCTGTCAGTTGCTCTGCATCTTTGCAAATATTATTATCAGTCTTTTTAATTAGAATCTTTTTGGTAGTATACAATAGTATCTCACTTTGTTTTCCTTTATATTTTCTTGGAAAATAAATATGTTGAGCATTTTTTTGTGCTCATTGAACCATCATATATATTATATCATGTGTGAATAAGGAGTTATATATTTTCCTTTCTAAATTGTATCCCTTTTATTTACCTTCCTTGCCCTGTTCTTCTAGCTAGGGCCACGATGAAAATCAAAATAGCAGTAAAAAGAGTGGATATCATTGCCTTTTTCCAATTTTAGGTGAGACTTTTTAGTCTTTCATCATTAAACATGGGAACATTAGGTTTTTATCAGATTCTTTTTATCAGGTTGAGGAAGTGGCATTCCATTCCTTAATTATGAATGAGTATTGAATTTAATCGAATGTCATTTCTGCAACTGTTGAGAAGATCATATGGTTTTTGTCCTTTATTAATGTGAAGCACATGGCTTGATTTTTGAATGTTGTCAGCCCAGCATTTCTGGAATAAAATCCACTTTTTCAAAATGTATTATCTTTTTAATATATTGCTGTATTCCATTTGCCAACATTTTATAAAGCGTTTTATTTCATCTGTGTTCATAAGGGAAAGTAGTCTGCAGTTTTCTTCTGTTGTAATATATTTGTATAACTTTAGTATCAGTGAAATCCTGGCCTCATAAGTGAATTGTGAATTGTTTCCTCTTCTCCATTTTTCTAATGAGTTTGTGTAGGATTAGGATTAATTTTTCCTTGAATATTTGATAGTAGTCACCAGTGAAGCCATCTGAACCTGGAAGATTTCTTTGTTGAGTGATTTTTAATTATGAAAGCTATTCTTTAAGTTGCTATAAGGCTATTTAAATTGTCTGCCAGAAAAATTTCCTCTAACACTTTTTATAATGCAGGTGTTCTGGAGTCAAAATTTTTTGGCTTGTGTTTGGCTGAAAAAGTCTTTCTGTTCAGTTTTCAATATATTTTTTTGTTTGTTTTTTTTATTTATTTTTTTTATTTTTATTTATTTATTTTTTTTTTGGTGAGGAAGACCAGCCCTGGGCTAACATCTGTTGCTAATCCCCCTCTTTTTGCTGAGGAAGACTGGCCCTGGGCTAACATCGTGCCTACCTTCCTCTACTTTATATGGGACGCCGCCACGGCATGGCTGACAGGCAGTGCGTCCGCGGGCGCCCGGGATCCGAACCCGCGAACCCCGGGCTGCCAAGCGCGGACGAAACCGCTGCGCCACCGAGCCGACCCTTTCAATATATTTTTGATGGATAAAGACTTCTAACTTCACAATTTTTTTTTCCTACCAGCATTATAAAATATCACTCACGTGTCTTCTGGCTTACATTGTTTCTAACTGGAAATGTTTGATTATTTCTTTTTTGTTGTCCCCTTATACTAATGTGTCTTTTTCCATGGCTACCTTTAAGATTTTTCTCTTTATAACTGACTTTCATCAATATGATTACAGTGTGCCTTGAGGTAGTTCTCTTTGTATTGATCCTGTTTGTATTCTTTTAAGCTTCTTTGAGCTTTGGCTTTACAGTTTTCATCAAACTGAAAAAAAAAAATAAAAGACCAGTCTTTCTTCAAATATGTTTCTATGGCTTTCTCTTTTTTATCTCTTTTTGAAACTGATATTACACACATATAAGATTGCTTGGTATTGTTCCGTAGTTCACAATAGCTCTCTTTATTTATTTAATTTGGGCATTTAAAAAATTATTTCTTCATGTGATTCAATTTGGGCAATTTCTATTGCTATGTCTTCAAGTTCATTTATCAATGACTCATCCACTTTTAAGCCAACTCAGGGAATTTCATGTCAGCTATTATATGTTCATAAATTCCATTTGCTTCTTTTATACATTTTGTATTTTTTCTCCATAATGTTCATGCTTTTCTTTTTATATCTAAGAGTATATTTACATAGCTGTTTTAAAGCCCTTGTCTGCTAATTCCATCATTTTGGTCATTGATGAATTTCTTTATATTGGCTGATTTTTATTTTCTCCTGGTTATAAGCACATTTTCTTGTTTTGATTATCAAGCAGTATTTGGTTGGATTCTAGACATTTGGGATATTATGATCTTGAGCAACCTGATATTTTACCTACATTAAAGAGTGTTAGAATTTGTCCTTGCAGACAGTTAGGTTACTTGGAAATTAGCTTTATCATTTTGAGGCTTCTTTTTAAGGTTTGTTAGATTGGGTCAAGAATAGACTCTATTCTAAGGATATCTTAGTCCTACTACCAAGGTGAAAACATAGGGAGTCTCTACTACATGCATTCTCATTTGCTGGATCTCAAAGTGTTCCCCACAGTGAACAAATTTTAGGAATTATGCAGTTTACAATCCCCTGCTATTTGTTCTTTGCTCAGCCTCGTGGATTTCCCCCCTATGTTTGAAAGCTTAGGATTCTTTCCTCTAGAGATTTCTTGTTTTCCGCCACTGGGTAGCTCCTTTCTTCTCTGGTGCGCCGTCTGGTTACTTCCTCTGCCTCTGCTTCCTTGACTTCTGATCTCTGCCTTTTCAACTGAGCAAAACTTTCAAACTCTGGTTGTGTTTTCTCTCCCATTGGAGCATAGCAGAATGCGCTCCTAGGTAGAAAGGGGGGCCAATTCTAGGGGGGCTCACCTCATTTGTTTCCCTTCTCTCAGTGATCACAGGTATGCCCAATGGTTGCCAAAAATCTGTAAACAGTTGTTTCATTTATTTTGTTCAGTTTTCTGGTTATCTACAGTAAGGCAATTATTGTACAAGTTAACCAGTCATGGCCGAAAGCAGAAGCATGCCTTATATTTGTAATTATAGATTAAATAGTTAAAAACCTAAACGTGAAACAATGTTTATAAAATCACAAATGTAAAATTAAAATAAAATAAGAAAAAAGTTAAATGTAAATATCTGTTCAATTACTTGTTAGTTCCTTAACAAACAGATTCTATGTTTTACTGTTTACTCCCATATGAAATAGTTTGTATATTGATGTCTCAATAAATACTTATTGAAAAAATATTTAAAATTCTAGGCATTGTTTACACAAACACCAAAAATATTGATATTTTTATATGCAATAAAATTTTATTTGTAATTGGCTATAAAATATGTCAGTTTATATGAGTCAATATCTTCCTATATTTGGTTTCATATTAATTGACAATCAAGATTTGACTGGCTTTACTTTTATAATAGACATTTGAAATTTTTACAGTAAAAAAATTAGTGTTTTATTAAGTAAAATTCATCTTTTCTTGTTTAAACAATTTAAGTTTTTAAGAAAATGTTTATTGCCCAAAATAAAAAAAGAAAGCTATGAGTGCACAATTCTTTAAAAAAAAGGGGGGGGGTAGTTGAAAACAACCTAAACCAAGTGGATTTTTATTTTTTGTTTAACCACATGAGAGGATATTAAATCTTGTGTGCTGAAATTAGTGTCTTTTGTCTCCCAAATTAATTAGATCTTTAAAGATTTCTTTTCAATTTTTTGGAAGTAATTAGGTTACTCTGATCTGCACAACTTTGCTATTACTCAGGCAAAAGCTTCACCAGGATTTTGCCTCAAATTCCCACTTATTTCCAAATACTGTTTTCTGATAGAGATACTTTAAATGTAGATTACTCTATTTACTTCATTTGGAGGCTTTGTTCTTCCTTACAAAGATCTCTGAAAATTCTAGAAAACTGTTTTATAAAAGAGAGTGTTTACTGCGACTCATATTGATAATTTTATAACACTAACTCAGTAGAAATAGTGTTAGTATTACTATGGTTCAGTTTACTTTGTAGTTGGTGATCAGGCGTCATTACAACTCAGTTGTACTGGGGAAAAAAAACTTAAAAAAACTAACCAGCTTTAAAACAAAAGGCATTACGCTTGATTTTTAGGTGCTTTAATGTAAACAATAGACTGGGCATTTTGTTGTGAAGTTAATTTTGTGTGTCAAATACATCACGAAACAAAAAAAGATGTGCTTAGATAGGACATTTTAAAAACCATAAATGCTGATACAGCACTTGGAGGTGTCCTTTTTCCCTGGTTATAAATGATAATTTGTTAGAACTGACCAAAGGAATTAAAGGGAACTTTATATGATAAATGAATAAATGAAATGCTAAATTGATGAAAATGCTACATTGTTTAAATGTCAACATCTGTTGTTGAATTCAGTATCCTTATGCTGCTTTGTATTTCACTCTAATAGAATTGTGTTTGCTGGAATAATCTTCAGATTTGTGGAAAGCCTCAAAAAATCAAATTATCATTAAAACGCATTCAATTTTAAATTCCCAGAATACTGTCCTGCCAATGCAAACATTTCAACTCACAGGTAAGCACTAATATTTTTCATGTAATGAAAATGTTTTACTTTTAGAAGCTCAGTTCATAGATGTCACTTTTTAATTAATTGAGATTTTTGTCTACATATCTAGTTAAGAAGTAATACATAGAAGTCAGTCTTTGTCTCATAGTTTCAAAACTTGCTTACTTACATCAGTGGTACCAACAATTGGCATAGCATTCTGTAATTATTAAAATAGTTTCTTGATAGTCCAGGCACACTAGCATTACATATTTAACAATTCTGTAATAGACATAAAATATTCAGAGCCTGTGTATTAGATTTTATAACCCAACTCATTCAGAGGGAGAGCATAAACCGTAAGTCTTAGAAAATTCAAAATATTCCCCAAAGTAAAAATTTGTGGAACAAAATAGCTATAAAAAGATTTGAGATTGTGGCTATTCCTACATAATAGCAATTTTATAAGGGAGAAACATTTAAGAGTTAAAAAAATAATTTTCACAAAAGAAAGTTACTGGGCTACTAGCTCATGCTTTAAAGCAAAGGGGTTGTCCTATAGCCAGAAATTTGAAGATTTGACAAAAATAAAATACAGCTTTGGAACAGAAAAGATAAATTACATAATTGGACAAATTGGGACAAAAAACTACAAAATATCTCACTTTCTACATCTCGTATTTCTATATTGTAAATCACTTAGATTCTGCTGCTTCGAGATCTTTTGTTACTGATGTTATGGAAAAGGAGTTATTTCCTACTGTTCTTTTTTCATGTGATTGGATATCCTTTTGTACACTGCCTTTGTCCTCTTTCTTTCCTCTCACTTACTCCTTCCCAAAGATGAGGACTGACTCATCAGACTGAGGATTTTCAGAGAGGAGCTGAGCAAATGTGACTTATTCCCTTTCTTCCACTCCCCTCATTTCCTCCCTCCATTTTCCCCTTTTTGGGATCTGCTAGTCTGCAGAGATTATATGCTCTGGACTATTCTTGGCCAGGCAAAAAAAACTTACTGATAAAAGCCTTGACTGGCAAAATTGACCTGAATTTGGTGGATGAGAGGCCAGTGCTATGTTATATTTGTGTATAAATCCTTGGATGCTTTGAAGAAGGGCACATGAGAGGCTGGACCTTGACCAATATAAATCCCTGATAATTCTACCCTCATTCTAGGTAAGGCAGCCAAAGAACCTCAACCACTCCACAGCATCTAGAACTCTTTAAGGTAAGATTCAACAATATATGAAATTGGATTGAGTTAATTTTGGATTTTAATTTCTTTGGCTATTAATTCAAAAGAACAGGATAATTAAAATTCAAACTTTAATTTCCGTGTGTTTGGAATTACAAAGCAATCTAGATTTGGGATGTTAATTCCTGCTAGGAAATTGATAGTGGGAGAAGATAGGGAATCAGATGTAGAGCATCTTATTACTGTCAATTTATTATTAGATTAGCTTAAAGTCATTTAACTTTATTTCAAAACCTCTAATAGGCCATATTGTACAATGAGGCTGCTGATAATTTGAGATAAGAATGCAAGTGGAGAATGATTTTTGAGCCTGGGATACAAAGTGTCTATGAAGTCTAATCCATATAGCTTTATGAACGACTGGAGAGAATTCTGGGTCCAAAATTAACACTGCCCACTGTTTGAAGTCAAATCCTTCGGATTTTTGACAATGAGATAAGCCTTTTGCTATAAAGCACAAGGCTGCTAGTGTTGGGGAAATATAATTAAAAATAAAATCTTCCTCCAACCCAGAAAATCTCTTCACAAAGGTAGTAGAGGAAGAAAACACTTTTATTACTGAATAAGCATTAAACCAGAATAAGGTGCTCATCATAGGCAATCCATTAAGAGATCCCAGAGACAAAAAGAAATCTCAGCTTTTTACATAGCCAAATACATACAATCCGTTATATATATGTTTTCAAGGAAAACAACTAGATCTCAAGAGGACTTGACAGCACCATTTGTCACATAGAGTTCATCCTAACTTTACCTGGTAATTGCATTACCACCAATTATGTGACCATCTGTGTTAGTTAAGTGGCTTTGTTCAGAGGAAAACTAAACTTCTCATATCTTTATGGCAGAGGTAGGTTTGCAACTTGGAGCAAGGGTACCACTGAAGTTAGGCTCCCATCCTCCCACAAAAACTGGGAGTTGGGGGTATTATCTCCCTAGATGCTTACATTTCAAAGAGATGGCTCCTGGATCCTTGAGATAGACATTCCTGGGTCATAAAACTGACAAATGACCTATTTAACTTTCAAAAACATTTATATGCATTTTAAAGAGGTGAGAAAGTACTTAAAATTACAAGTTATCTAAGGTAAGTGCTCTGAGAGAAAAGAGGTGAGAAGAAATCTGTTATTTTCAACAGATTGAATTAAGCCTCTTATTTTTAATTTGTATTTGTCCTTACTCTAGCCCAGTGAGTTTCTTCTGTAAAATTTTTTTAACTCTTCAATAATTGTTTCTTTATAAAGAAAATTGTTTCTTTATAAAGCGCTACTATGAAGATATAACCAAATCCTTTGTAGCTATTTTGTCCCATGGATTTTTACCTTGGTGAGTGGATTTTGAATTGTGTAAGACTTTGCCTTCCCTCTGAATGGGTGGGGTTATAAAATCTAA
Organism: Tapirus indicus; assembly: GCA_031878705.1. NCBI lineage: Eukaryota > Metazoa > Chordata > Mammalia > Perissodactyla > Tapiridae > Tapirus > Tapirus indicus. Next base: position 102,022,468 of record CM062919.1, on the reverse strand, counting down.
TATGTGGTAGTGGCTCCAGGAGTCTCAACCAAACAGCAAACAAAAAGCAATTGGTGTAGGGGAGCACGCATGTGAAAGTGGGTTCAGGGTTGTGCTGATACACCATTGATCTCTTTCTGCTAACAGAATTGCCACACTCCTGGTTGGCAGGAGACTTCTTTTTAAGCTCAATAGGTTAAGAGTATAACTAGGTGGAAACCATTAGGAAGCAATGCCTTGTCATCACTTCTGATATTTCCTTTCATGTATGTGTCTCTGAAGCCGAGTACCTGAGAGTTGCTATAAATATTCAATAAGAACATGATTACCCTTCGACCTTGTTCCCAACACAGACACAAATGAAAAGAAGTTAATCTTGTTAATTTGCTCTTTTCTTGTTTAACCTGTGGGGTGGCTCAAGGGTCACAGGGATTTATGAGCTTGTTTTGCAGAAGGAAAAGAATGCCTTTAAGGAAATTATGATCACCAGATAACCAGCCCCCAGCTGCCATAGACACCCAGAAGTCTGATTGCCCAACAGCTTATCTGGAGGGAAAGAAACACAAATTTCCGCTTTGTTTCTCTGAAACTCCTCCTCCCAAGACTCTTAGTTCTATAAAAAAATGTCTATTTTCCTCTTTAGTTAAGGTGGACTTAAGAGAACCTATCCTCCCACCTTCTTGTTTAGGCCACTTAGAATAAAACTTTTTCCATATTCAAGCACTAGTATCTCAGTGATTGGCTTATTGCACATCAGGCACATGAACTTGAGATTAAGAGGTTCAATATCATCTCTGTTGACTCTTCTATCATCTCCCCCGTCCCTGCCTCACACTAGGGGAGGTAACTTATTTGATATAGAGTTTGGAGAAGACAAACTTACATTCTGGAATGAAACTGCTTCCAGAGACTATGTGCTATACTTAATTATAAAGCATCTATCCCCATTCCCAAGACAATTGTAGTCTGATGACTGAATGTGTAAATCTGTCTAGTCCTAGGGTTCTCTGTTGGGAAACTCAGTGTTGCCATATAATTAAGCTACCATCACATTCAACCAAGTCTTTGTAGGTATAAATCACTCCATCTACCTAACTACTATATTTGCCTTGTTGGTTTTGATCTCAGGAAGAAAAGAAAAGAAAAACACTGCACTGTTAAGCACCAATAAATAATAATATTATTAGGTACCAGAATAGACATTATGTAACTTAATCTCATACAAATCTATAATGTTATAGTAGTCTCTATTTTGCAAATGAGAAAACAAATTTCCAAAAAGTATAAATAATTAATCTAAGGTTTTACATCTGATAAGCTCTTTTCTGACTGCAACGACGGTGATCTTTTCAAGGTCATTGTTATTTTAACCACCTTTCAAGGAATGTTTCATTAATTATTTCCTGGTATCTCTTCAACAGGTTGAATTCTCTTTTGAAAATTTATTGTTCTTGGCTTACTTTTTAATGCTATTGTCAAAGAGAACCAAAGCCAGACACTAGTTAAAATAGTAAAGATAAATTTTAATCAGAAACTATTGCTACAGGAGAAAAAGAGACTTTAGTATAGAAGTGAAATCAATTCTCAATAAAGCAAGGACAAGTGGGAATTTATAGCTAAGGAGCAGGGTGAGGAATCAGTGGATGGACCATTACTAAGAGGAAACATCAAGGGAAGAGACATTCTTGCTAAACTGATCTGACAGGATACTTACTGAAGTCAGGTCAGGGCAATCAAATACCAAGGGTGGAGGATTCTTGCTAAACTGACTAAGCAGGTGCTATATGTTGAATGCCTGTATTCCCCCAAAATTCATATGTTGAAACCTAATGACCAATGTAATGGTATTAGGAGGTAGGGTCTTTAGGAGGTGATTAGGTCATGAGAGCAGAGTCTTTATGAAAGGAATTAGTCCCCTTCTAAAAAAGACTCCAGAGAGCTCCCTTCCTCCTTCCACCATGTGAGGACACACCAAGAAAATGGCCATCTGTGAACCAGGAAATTGGCTCTCACCAGACACTGAATTTACCGGCATCTTGATCTTGTACTTCCCAACTCCCAGAACTGTGAGAAATAAATTTCTATTGTTTATAAGCCACTCAGTCTGTGGTACTTTGTAATAGCAGCCCAAATGGACTAAGCAGTATTCTTGGTACAACTGGGCTAGGCAGGCTCAAGGACAAGCCACTAAATATGAGGCCTAATTGAAAAGACAGCTCAAAGAAGCCAGTCCTAAATTTGGTCAAGGTCACTATGTATATCATTCTGACTTTTACTTAAGTAATTTACTCAATTGTCAGATACTCCAAACTCCTATCACCCCTGCAATCTCAATAGCAGAAAACTATAATAACTTCCATGTGCTATGGGGTAGTCAAAGCATGATCATAAAATTATATTGTCCAAAATCAAGGCTTAGCCAGACAGATTGCACACATGACTATTAGCCCAAGAAGTAGACTGGCTTCCTTAATGATTAGCAAATTGTTTGGAGCAAAACCTCCCACAGAATGATCTACAATCAGCCTATCTAATAAGACACATAGCAGTGTCATACAGACATATCTTAACAATTTGAACTATTTTTTCCTAGAAATTATAAACGTAGGCATATGCTGAGATTTGAAATTTTGTCAGAATATAATTTATGATCTAAAATATTATAAATGTGAAGAAAATAATTTGACAAATAACATAATAGATAATGAATGAAACTAATGAGAGAATTGATACGATTTCTGAAATATCAGCTGGTATAGAAAAACAGCACTCCCTTTTGAGGTCGGCCATTAAAGTTCTGAATAGCTCTAATACCATAGACATTGGCATTTTACCTGATCAGCTTGGGAAGAAAAAGAACTATCACTCTTGTGCATCTATGTCATGCCAAGCATCATGATTGACATTTTAAGCACTTTAACTAATTTAACTACATCAACAGATTTTAGAGGTAAATACTATGCCACTTACAGATGAGGAAATTGAAATACAAAGAAATTTAGTAATTTTTCAAATGCTGTAATACTATTGAATAGCAGATCCCAAATTAAAACCGGGTTTGATTATCTCCAAATTGCTTTTCACTGTAGATAATATCAAAAGAATTGTATTCATTTATTCATTCTTGTGAATAATATAGGCTTGGGACTTGTCCTCTTGGAGTTCACAGTCTAGATATTTTAAAAATAAATATATAATTAAAAATTATTTTACGAACAACCATATACTTGGAATTATGATAAATACATAAAAGTGCAGGAATTTCGAAAGCATACAATCCAGTGCATAAAGAATGGTCCCATTTAAGCTGATATGGGGAAGATAAGTTAAAGTTAACAAGATGAAGTTAAATGGTTAGGAAGGAGATAGGGAGAGCATTTCTGATAGAGTAAAAACATATGTGATTGTCCAGAAATATAAAGGAGTTTGATATATGTTCTGTGAATGGAGGATTGGCCATGCTAGAGAATAGAGAGCCAAGCAATCTTTGAATCTTAGTGGCTTAAAATGATGAATATTTATATCTCACACCACATATTTTCCTATATCTTCCATCATTTGGATCATTAGTGATAAGAGAATGATAAATTCTATGTTGGTCTTTAAAGAATGTTGCCTGAAATTGACAAGTATCACTTATGATCACCTTTTATAGTCCAAAGAAAGTCATGTGACCATGTCTAACTTCATGTGGACAAGGAAGTATGACCTAATGTGTGCTCAGAAGGAGAATTTGAAATAGTTGATAAGCAGGACTAAGGACTATGTAGAAAGAAAAGCATGAGGTGAGGCTGGAGTTTTAGTCAGGAAACTGACTACGTGGTGCTTTGTAGGCACTGTTTCAGGGACATAATATTAACAAATTTGCATTTTAGAAAATGCACTTGTTTGTTGTGATGTAAATAGACTGGAAGGGAGTGAGAATAGAATCAGAGAGACCAGTGAGGAAGGTATAGTAATGACAATTTGAAAAGATGATGTTGATTAATGGTAGAAATGAGAAAAGTGGACAAATTAGTTATTTCTTTAGAGATCAAGTAGGGTACATGAGTGTGCATGGGGAGTGAGAAAGAGACTTCAGTGCTCCTCCAAGTCTCTACCATGAACTATGTGTTGGTGGTCATGATATTTACTTAGGTGGACAATGTGAGTATAGATAACAGTCTCTGGGAAGTAATCAAGATTTTAGAAGCAGACATGTTTAATGTGCTTTTCCTAGGTGATATCCAAGGGTAAATATCAAGTAGGAAGACAAATGTATGTGTCTAAAATAGAACTTAGAAGAGAGATCTAGAATGAATATATGGATTTGGGAGTTGTTTGCATATACATGGTACTTCAAGCCATAAATAAATTCCTATTTTGATTAAAAAAAATAGAGGAAGGAAAATGCCAAAAACAAACATCTTTGGAAATCCAACATGGAAAGGCCAGTTTGAGAAGTATGCGCCAGCAAAGAATACTAAGCAGCAGCAATTAGATGAGGAGTTGAACCTGAAAATTGTTCCCCAATTCTCCACCCTAGTCATCAGACTTTAGAAGTCTTATGTTAGCCTATAAGTTGAAATATGCACATTTATTTAGGGAAGAATGAGAATTCAACCATCTCTTTTATATTTTACTTCGCGGCGCTTTAAAAAATAAGCACACAGTACTGTGGGGGAGGGAGGATGGACACAAGCTAGGGAGGGTGGAAGATAAGAATGTTAGATTCTTTTTTCTTCCTCAGTTCTCTACTCTACCCTAGTCATACCCTCACACATACTTACATACAGATTTGGATTTTTATTTTTGTTAATCTTCTGCATACAATAACTGAAAAGGAAGAGTTAAACATATTTAACGCTCTGCATATTGCTCTCAGGGCTTAGATACAGCACTATTTACAAAATTTAATTGAAAAAGAGAAAGGTATGAAAATGTTAAATGCTCTAATAGTTTTCTTCCTAAGGTTTTGATGGTGTAGCTGGCAAGATAACAAAGAATGATAATTAAGAGCTATATTTGAAATTCTATAAAAATGTCCATGGTGTGTTATTCAAAATTGCTTAAGTTATCATTGGATTTATTTTGATGTAAAACTAAAACTACGCTGAGAAGAGGGGTTGATGTTATTTGTTATTCTCTTTCCCAGACTTAGAATGAGGAGAGCTGAAATTTAATTTACTGTTACCAATAGAACGCTGACTGTGGATCAATATCTGGTGACAGTCTTGTGTTCCTCACAGTCTACAGGCTTTATTACTTCTTCCATAAAAACATAACAAATGCACTGTGTATTCAAAAAGAGTAAGAACAGTACAATTGGAGTTATAATGTGCAACAGACCCCATAAACCACAACACTGATGCACACTCATCAAGGAGGGTTAATCTTTTGTTTAATCACTTACTGTGCATCCCAAATTAATTCCCATGTTTTACTGTAAAGGAAAGTTGCACTGTTAGTTCCCAAGCAATTGCTAGTAAGAAATAGTATCTAAAATTTCCAACTTAACTACATGCCAAATATTTTTAACTTGTTTGGGACTAGTAGATGAGCTTGCTAGTTTTTTGTTTGCTTGTATTTATCAGAAATTAAGTTGCTCCTTGTTCACAGTATTAGACATTGTGTACTTGAACATAGCTAATTTGTTGGCATTAAATAGGTCAGCACTGTCCCCAGAGAAGAGCAAATTTTGATGTGTGCCCTTTACCCTGTGCTGCATTGGGCAGTGTGTAAAGGAGAATTCCTGGCTGTGTTAGTTTGCTGGGTAGTTTTCTGCCATAACAAACTACTACAGACTAGATGGCTTAAATAACAGAATTTTCTCATAGTTCCAGAGCCCAGAAGGCCAGGATCAGAGTACTAGCAAGTTTGGTTTCTCCTGTGGCTTCTCTCCTTGGTTTACAGATGGCTGCCTTCTCACCGTGTCTTCACATGGCCTTTTCTCTGTGCACATGCACCCATGGTGTCTCTCCTCTTATAAAGAACATCAGTCATACTGGATTAGGGTCTACTTATATTACTCATTGAAACTTAATCACCTCTTTAAAGGCCTTACCTCCAAATACAGACATGGGTTTCAACATATGAATTTTGGGAAGACACAATTTAGTCCATAACACCCTACTCTCTGGCCCCCCAAAATTCCTGTTTTTCTCACATGCAAAATACACTCCTATCCCAACAGCCCCAAAAGTCTTAAGCCATTCTAGCATCAAGTCTAAGTCCAAAGTTTCACCTAAATATCATCTAAATAAGGTATGGGTGAGATGCGAGGTATAATTCAGGCTGAGATAAAACTTCTCACCAGCTGTGAACCTGTGAAATGAGACATGTTATGTGCTTCCAAAATACAATGCTAGGAAAGGCATAGGACAGACATTTCCGTTCCAATAGGGAAATATTAGAATGAAGACAGGAATGGTAGGTTCCAAGCAGGTCCAAAATCTAGCAAGGCGAATTCCATTAGATTTTAGATTTTAAGGCTAAAGAATAATCCTCTTCACTCTATGATCTATCCTCCAGGCCCACTAAGAGGGCAATGTTGCCCTTCAGCCCTAGGTGTCAGCCCCATCCCCATGGCCCAAGGTGGCAGCAGCCTGGCCTATTGAAACTGAGAAGGTAGTCTCATCTTCTGGAACCAAAGAGACAGCCCTGCATCCTGGGCCTGTGGTGGCCATGGCAGTTCTGCCACTTCAGAATAATTACCCCCTTTTCTTGAAGATAGCATGTTTGCAGCTGGATAGCTCTACTATCCCATTCAGTAGAATCCCAGAAGTAAAACAATTTTCCTTCATTTTATCTTTTTTTTTTTTTGGTGAGGAAGATTGGCCCTAAGCTAACATCTGTTGCCAATCTTCCCCTTTTTGCTTGAGGAAGATTGCCCCTGAGCTAACATCTATGCCAACCTTCCTCTATTTTGTGTATGAGATGCCACCATAGCATGGCTTGAGAGAGGTGTGTAGGTCCGTGCCTGGGATCCAAACCTACAAACACTGAGCCACTGAAGCAGAGCATGAAAATTTAACCATTATGCCAACAGGCAAGCCTCACTTCATTTTATGTTGTCTCTGTCCCCTTTAGTCCCAGCTAGCAAGGTTTCTGCTGCTAAGACCCCACCTCTATTCCTGGTTTCTGCTGAGATGACTGATTAGATCCATGAGTCACATCCACGTGATCTCTTTAGCAAATAAGATTACAGCCATGCCCCTGGTGTTCTCTCCTAAACACACTTCCTCATTTTTTGCAAGATGGATAGGCTAAGAAGTTTCCAAATCTTCAAGTCTGGATTCCTTTTTGCTTAGCAGTTCCTAAAATTTTTCTCTCTCCTCTTGCATTTTAGTATAGTCAGCAAGGAGAAACCAATCTTCAACACTTTGCTTAGAAATCTCTTTGGCTAAATATCTAAGTTCAACACTCACAAGTTTACCTTCCACAAAACACTAAAACACAATTTGGCCACTTTATCACAAGGATCATCTTTCCTCCAGTTCCCAGTACCATGTTTCTCATTTCCCTGAGACCTACCTCATCAGAATCACCTTTAAAGACCATATTCCTACCAACAATCTCTTTAAGGCAATCTAGGCTTTTTCTAACATGCACTTGGAAACTCTTCCAGCCTCTACCCATTATCCAGTTCCAAAGCCACTTTCACATTTTTAGGACTGGCAATAATCCAACAGAAAAATGGACAAAGGTCATGAACAAACATTTCACACAAAAAGATTTATAAATGACACTTAAACATATACAAAGATGCTTACCCTAACTCATGATAAGGTATATGAAAAATGCAACTGAGATGCCCTGTTTCACCTAGGATATTGGTAAAGATCCAAAAATTTGACAAAGTACTCGTGTAGTGAGTCTATGTGGAAGCAGTCTTTCTCACATATTGCTGGTAGGGGTTCAAAGTGGTACAACTCCATATGGAGAGCAATTTTGCAATATCTAACAAAATTACAAAAGCATTTATACATTTTCTCAACAATCCCACTTCTGGGACTCTAGCCAGCAGATACATCTGCACACCTGCAAAATAATGTATGTAAAAGCTAATTTATGTACCTTTTTTTTAACAGCCCAAAATAAAAACAACTGGAGTGTTCATCACTAGGAGATGGTTAAATAACTGTAGCATATCCTTTTACTTCTAATTAGTCACTAACCTTGAATTTCCTTGGGGTTTTTCCCTAAATAATTTTCTGAAGTCCAGACCTGTATGTCTATTAACCAACATGGCATCTTCACTGGAATTAAAAGTGGCAGCTCCTGCTGATGTGTCCAAAAGTGAACCCATTGTTTAGCCAAATCCCATACCCTGTCCATTAAACCTCTTGTATCTCCTCTGTCCCAATTTCTTCAATTCACAGGGATCCTCCTTACCTCCCAGCTTTCCCTCCATCTCTACTAATGCAATTATGAAATTGTATTAATTCAATATACTCACCATATCTTAAATTGATTTCCTTTCCAAAATTACCATCATCCTAGGCTTAGCCAGCATCATTTTTCACTTGGACTACTTTAACATGCTCTTAACTGTTACCTTTGTATCCTCTCTTGATCACTTATGATTCTTTTTTAACACGATTGCCAAAATATATACATAATGTATATACTCAATAATACACCTATTTAATTATGTATATAATACATGTGACATATACAATAATATGTAACAAACAATAATGTATAATAATATCCAAATCTATAGTTATAATTTTCTTGATTAAAACTCTTCTATCACTTTCTAGTATTCTTAAAGTCCCAGAATAGTGCATGGCTATGCATGATTTGGTCTTTATTTATTCTAGCATCATCTCAGAAAACTTGTTTTTTCTGTCAGTCTTTTCTGCCTATTCTCTGTCTCAAACACACTATGCTGTCTCCCATGTTAGGTCTTTATACCTGAATTTGTCATTGCCTGGAATGTAACTTTTCTGTCTTTGTAAAACTAACTTTTGTGGCTCTGCCAAATGATCCAGTTTTCCTGCATCCTCACCATCATTTTGTGTTATAGGTATTTTCCATTTAGGCCATTCTGATAGGTGTGTAGTGATATTTCATTGTGACTTTAATTTACATTTCCATAAGGGCTAATAATGTTGAACATCTCTTTGTGTGCTTGTTATGTCACCTCATTAATTTGAAAACTTATAAGAAATAGATTAATTCCTGAAAACCCACAAACTAGCAACCAACCAAACTCAACCAGGATAAAATATATAATCTGAATATTCCTAAAAGTATCAAAGAAATCAGTTTTTCCCAAGCAGTTTCCCAAAGTGTTTATACCATTTTAAATACCACCAGTACTATGTGAGTTTTCTGGTTCCTCCATATTGTTACCAACACACAATATGGCTGACTTTTTAGATTGTAGACATTCAGATAAGTGTGTAGTAGAATCTTATTGTGGTTTTAAGTTGTATTTCCATAATGACTAATGATTTTAATCATACTTTCATGTTCTTATTTGTTATCTTAAGACTTAGATCTTAAGACTTAGGTCTTGCTGTTTTTCTAATCTATCTCTGTCTTTTAATACGGGTGTTTAGATTATGTGTTTTCTACATCTTCCATGAATTTTTTGTTCCTTTTGTCTTTTTTCTGGCTTTTTTTTTGGATTAAGAAATTTTTATGATTCCATTTTATCCCCTGTATTGGTATATTAGCCTTTATTTATTTGTTTGTTTGCTTGCTTGTTTATATTTTATTTATTGTTTTAATGCTTGTAGTATACATCTTTAACTTAGCAGTTTGCCTTAAAGTAGTATGATACCGCTTCATGTAGATAAGTACTTAACGATAATATACTCAATATTTTTACTTCTAGCTTTATGCTATTGTTGTCATGCCTTTTACTTATGGATATAGTATGAATTCCACAATTTCTTGTCATTATATTTTCAATAGTCAGATATCTTTTAAAGAAATTTACATAATGAGAAAAAAAGTCATATAATTACACCTATAGCCATATTTATCCATATCCAGTGTTATTTACTCTGTTTTTGTAGATTCATATTTCCATTTGGTATTATTTTTCTTTCAGCATTTCAATATTTCCTATACTGCAGTCCTGTTCAAAATGAATTATCTCAACTTTAAATGTCCAAAGTGTTTTATATTATCTTTGTTTATGAAAGATATTTTCCTGGGCTTAAATTCTAGGTTGTTTTGTTGTTGTTTTGTGTGTTTTGTCAGTATTGTAAAGATGCTGCTCCACTGTGGTCTTCCTTCAATTATTTTTGAAGAAAACTCTTCTGACATGCTTATCTTTGTTTCTATATACCTATTATGTCTTTTTTCCTCTTGTTGCTTTTAAGTTTTTCTTTTTACAACTATTTCCAGGCAATTTGATGATGATATGCCTTGGTGCAGTTGTTTTCATGTTTTTGCATTGGACATTCTTTGAGCTTCTTGGGTCTGTAGGTTTATAATTTTCATTAAATTTGGGGGAAAATGTGGCCATTATTTCTTCAAATGTGTCTTGTGTTCTTCGCTCCAAGGGGAACTTCAATTACCCGACAGTTCAGTGGTGCTTTTTCTTAATATTTTCTTTTCTGTTTCATTTTGAATAAATTTCCTTGCTTTTTCTTCAAGTTCACTAATGTGTTCTTTTGCAATACCTAATCTACCAATATCTAATTTCATCCAGTATACATTTCATGTAACACATTGTAGTTTTCGTCTCTAGAAGTTCAACTTGATATATTCAGTGTTTCTACTTAAGATTTGTGTGTGTGTGTGTGTGTGTGTGTGTGTGTGTGCGTGTGAGGAAGATTAGCCCTGGGCTAACATCCATGCCCATCTTCCTCTACTTCATATGGGATGCCGCCACAGCATGGCTTGACAGGCGGTGCATTGGTCAACGCCCTGGAAACTGCGAACCCCAGGCTGCCAGAAGCAGGGCATGCAAACTTAATTGCTATACCACCGGGCCGGCTCTCTACTTAACTTTTTGAACATATGAAGTACAGTTATAACAGTTTTAATATTACTATCTGCTAATTCTAACATATACATCTGTGTTGGTTTTGACTAATTGATTTTTCACATTATTTTGGGTTGTACTTCTTACATTTTTGCATGTCTGATAAACTTTTATGCCACATATCATGTATTTTACCTTGTTGACTACTATATATTTTTATTCTATAAATCTTCTACTTTGTTTTGGGACCCAGTTTAGTTACTTGGAAATAGTTTGATTCTTCTGTATCTTGCTTTTAAGATTTGTTATATAAGAGCAGAGTCATGTTTACTCTAGGGCTAATTTTTCCCCACTATTTGGGCAAGACAATTCTGGATACTTTACCCAGTCCTCCACGAATTAGGAGACTTTTCCAATCCAGCTGATAGAACTATTCCTGGCCCTGTACAGTGTCAGGTATTGTTACCCTTAATTTTTCCAATGTATCTCTCTCTATTCTCAGATAGTTTCTTCTTACACATGTGTTGACAGGTCCTCAGCTGAATATGGGAAGGGGATACTCCTCAGATCTTTATGGGTTTTTTGGTTTTTTTGTTTATTTTTTGTGTGTGTGTGTGTAGCTCTCTCCTCTCTAATACTCTAGCTTGACAACACTAGCCACCCTAGTCTTCCTGGAGTCTCAGCAACATCTTTTCAACTCAGGGAGTCTGCTGGGCCCCGCCTGGGTAGCCTCTTTATGTATCACTGCCTGGAAAGTCTCACAATCTTAGAGCCTAACTTGTTTGTTTCCTCTATCTCAGGGATGACTGTGCTATGTTACCTGATGTCCAGAGGCTTGAAAAACTTTATTTCAAATATGTCTTTTCTTTCTCTCTTTCCCTCCTTCCTTCCTTCCTTCTTTTCTTTTCCTTTGGTTGTTTCAGGTGGGAGGGTAAATCCCATTTCCATTATTCTGTCTTTGCTGTAAGTCAAATGAGTATTTCTGATACCAGAAAATTAACCTATTGAAGATCTTATTTTAATTTTACTTGCAGGAAAAAATACTCTGTCACTGTACTTAGAATTAACATATGGACCTCTTTACCTCCCACTGAAAGTGTAGGTAAAGGTGAACAATTTTTAATGGGTACAATAGGATATTACATCAAGTTAATAACATCAGGGACTTCTAAAAATTTTTCTTCAACAAAGCTATACTCCAAATCAGAAAACATTTGGTCAGTCTAACTTCTACATGGAAAAAGAGATACCAAAGAGGGTAATAATTCCAAATTAATTAATAAATATAATCACATTTAATAGATTTGCATTACATTATTAATTTTATGAAAGGAATAATTAGCAAATTTTAATACAAAATTTGAGAAAATAAAATGCTAAGCTGATGTTTGTTACTAAGAAAACACACGTATGTTCTGTATATACTAGGCTTTGTTCCGTCAATAGAAAAATCCTATTATATCTCCAGATTATAGATAGATCTTTCTTATACATTTTGGCCTGAGCTTCTCAATTTGTTTTTCCTCTTGGAGTGAAAAAAGAGATCCAAATTCTTTTATTGGTGCCTCTAAACCAGCTTTCATCTCTCTGGTCATCTATCTTTTCCCCTGATGTCTCAATGTAAGAGTAAAAATAATTTTATACATTTATTTCCTGTATGTCATGATTTCAGATGCATAGATTATATCTTGTAAAGGATATATGACAAAACAAAGCAAACAAAACAAAAAACAGATCTGAGATTAAAAACAAGGCAATGGAAGCCTGGTAAATGATGAAGAGCAACAACTATATATTTAAAGACTTTAGAGAAATTGAGATTTTAATTTTGTTTACATATTTATGGAAATAATTAATATACCTGGGCAATCCACGCAGTGAAGGATCTTGCTTTTAAGCACCATGGTCAGCAAGGTGTCTGGAGGCTCCTAACTCATTCTCAGCCAAGTTGGTATTGAATTACTCAACAGAAACTAGGGTTTTACTAATCGTTCCATGTCTATGCTTATGTTCTATTTCCAAACCCATAGAACAAAGTAATATATAACAAAACCCAAGAATTCTCAAGTCCATAGCACCTTCTGCTGAATGCAATATGATACCAAGTTTTTAACCAGTTCATAGTTTTCTGCAACCTAGATCCTAGCTGAAATTTCTTATAATTTCTGGGGTTCTTAATTTTTTCTTGAGATAATATATGACCTGCATCACTCACTTGTCTTAGCTAAGCTAAATCTGTGTATTGTAACAGATAAATCCTGATATTTCAGTGGCGTGATACAGTAGTTTTTTTTCTCATTTCCATAAAGTTTAATGTGCAGCAAGGGAAGGACTCTGATCTGTGCAGTCATTCAGACACCCATGCTGACGGGGGCCCTGCCAGTGTCAACACATGATATCCAATGTCAGAAAATAGAGATAAGAGAAAAACTATGCATATGTATAACTTGTTTGTATGTATGATGTTTATAGGGCAAGCCTAAAAGTAGTAATATCACCTTCACCCACATTCCATTAGCCAGAACTCAACCATAGGATTACACTAATTGTAGACTAGCTTGGGCTCAGAAGGAGACGGAAGCAGTTTGATGAACAGCCAACAGTCTTGGTACTACATTCGTATGAGATATGAAGTCATGATACCCAAGGCCCGGTACTTAAATATTCCCAACGGACAAAGCACCATCTAGATACTTTGGTGTAGAGATGATAAGAAAGCACTTGAACTTTGAAATCAGAGGCACCCAGAGATAAATGCCAGTTCTTCAGTTCACTTGCTAAGTGATTTTGAGGAATGATAATGTCTCTGTGACTCAATGTCTCCATTTGTAAAATGGAAATTATAGTACCTTTTATGAGCTGAATTGTGTACTCTCAAAATTCACATGTTGAAGTCTTAACCCCTAGTACCTCAGAATGTGACCGTATTTGCAGATAGGGCCTTTAAAGAGATAATTAAAGTAAAATGAGGGCATATGTGTGGGCTGTAACCCAAAATGACTGATGCTCTTGTGTAAGAAGAGGAGCCAGGACACAAACACACACAGAAAAAGACCATGTGAAGACACAGGGAGAAGATGGTTATCTACAAGCCAAGGAGAGAGTCTACAGAAGAAACCAATCCTGCCAACACCTCAGTCTTGAACTTCTAGTCTTCAGAACTATGAGAAAATAAATTTCTGTTATTTAATCCACTCAGTCAGTGGTACTTTGTTATGACAGCCTTAGCAAACTAATACAGTACCCAACTCCAACTATAGTTTTGATGATAAAATTGAATATCTAAACTGCCATGTAAATTGCTTACTATATGGAAATCCCTCAATAATCAAGTTTTCGACTTCAATTCAGACATGAATGTTTAATCAAAAGTTTTATGATTAATTTTAAAAATTTTTGTCCATGAAAACCATTTAAAAGTAAGTGATCAGAATCTCAGAATGAAAGAACAAAAGCTCTCATGACATTCAATCTGAAAGATAATAGTAATTATTATTTTAATTATAATATCAATGGCTAAAATTTACTAAATGCTTTAATGAATGCCAGGAGCCTCATTCGTGTTATCTAACTAAACTCTCACAATGACTCTATAAGGACTTTCCTATTGTTGGGATAGAGCTAACTAGGCTTCAGACCAAGTCCAACTATGGCCCAGAATCCCAGAATCATTGAGTCTCTCACGAAAGGATAAGGAGAGTACTGAGCTTTTATATCCATTACTTGCAAATGGTGAGCAGATAGGCACAAATCCAGTATCAAAAGCAAATACTAGAGGCCAGGAGTATGTAAATTGTCCCAGAGAACTAGAAGGGGTGAGCTTCTAGAAAGATTTAATAGAATCCACAGCCAGCCCTGGTGGTCTAGTTTTTAAGATTCTGTGCTCTCACTGCTGCAGCCCAGGTTTATTTCCCAGTCAGGGAACCAACCACCAGTCTATTGGTTGTCATACTCTGACAGCTGCATGTTGCTGTGATGCTGAAAGCTATGGACCAGTATTTCAAATACCAGCAGGGTCACCCATGGTGGACAGGTTTCAGTGAAGCTTCCAGACTAAGACGGACTAGGAAGAAGGACCTGGTTAGCCACTTCTGAAAAAAACTATCCATGAAAACCCTATGAATAGCAATGGAGCATTGTCAGATACAGCATGGAAGGTGAGAGATGGCACAAAAAGACAAGGCAGGTTTCTGCTCTGCTGTACACGGGGTCACTAGGAGTCAGAATCCACTGGATGACACTAACAATAGGATCCGTATCACTAAAGTTTTTATCACAAGCAGCCGCTACCATTATGGTACCTTGAGAGCCAGAGAACTTTGCCATCTTGACAGGACATGCTATTTTATGTTCTCTGCTTTATTCAGCCATCTGTGAACAGGCAATTTCTTGCATTATTTAATCACTGTAAAAGATCATATATCCTCTGCCAGTGACTATTTTTCTGTATCAATCTTTGTCACACTTATGACACGTACATAGTTACTTTCATTTTACAAATGAGAAAACAGACAGACAGGTTTAAATGACTTGACCAGGGTCACACTGTTAGTAAGTGATGTAGTCACGGCTTGAATTCAAGCATTCAAGCCTGTGTTTCCTTAACTACTGTGTAATGTTGATGTTCAAGCTAGGCAACACTATAACAATAGACAAAGTTAAAGCTAGAACCTGCAAATGTCCTAGGTGGGGGGAGAGAGACAGACAGAGAAAGAGAGAAATTTAATGTATATAATACATATGTAAAAATATATATAAGTCTTTGAAGAGACTATTAAGAAGTTGTTAGGGTCTAAGATTATCACTAGTTGTAAAGCATATGTTAAGGATGAAAAGCTAAGGGATCAAATTAAAGAATAATTATTGGGAAATTTACTAAAAATTAATGATTCCTGGCCTAGCACTATATATTTTGTATAAGGAAAATTGTATAAGCAAACTTCAACAGAATCTCAAATAAATGGGAGCATGGTGAATTTGCACAGAAATAGGATGCCCAGCATAAGGTAATTTGGGGAAAGTCAATTCCTATTCTTTCAGTATGTCTCTGTGATATAAATCTATGATTCCAACACATATACACAAACATTTGGGAAACACACCTATTTATATAGAATGCAAATTTTTGCCCATATCTCTTTTGTGAGTTCATGTGAAATACCTGATTCCTTATATTTAGTATATCTTTGCTTATTTATTTCAATTTATCAGCTGCTGGTAATCTGGAAGCATGATAAAGGTGATATTTATAGGACACCTTCAATATCACCAGATGTAAATATTTCTATTCAAGAGAATTTGAGAGTCATACAGAAAAATATATTTGCCTCTACCACTGACATACTAATACCTATATTTCCTAAACATTTATGCGGGAGTTTGGGATTCATAGGTTTAAGTACATTAGAAAGTCTCTTTTCCTGTGTTGGTCAATAGTTCAGCCCATTTTTCCTGAGTCTTTAGGCTAGTAAAGAAAAACATCAGCAACCACTTATTTGCCAGATTGTGCTAAAATACTTCATCCAGATAGTTTTCATTCTTATAAGCAAAAATTCCATTAGGAAAGTGGGCTGGACAAATATAAAAAAACATTTGAGAGAAAATTTGTTGCATGAATACAATAGTTAAAAGCAGCATGTTTTAAACACCTTCCTTCTGTTCTCTGTATATAAAAATACACTTCTTCTTACATAAATGCATAATTGGCTCACGCATTTAGTAAACTGGAAATGTATTTGTGTATGTCTGCACTTTTTTCAGTGCTGTCTCATAACCTGGGATTGCCGTGGTTCTCTCCACTCTCAAGATAATGTGCTTTAGACAGTAGCAGCCTCTCTCTAACATCTGTATGAGCATGTGTGTGATTTCTTTCTCCTGATACACTGACAAAACAGGAAGAGTTGATGTGCGGCAGCATACTTCTGAATCATTCAAATACGACTAAGTATGAGGAAAACTTTGAAAGCTAGTTAAAGCCTTTGCCCTACCCCTGGGCCTTGCCATATATGCTCCTGAACACTTTATTTTAAAAAAATTATCAGCTTTTTAAAAAATGTTTCCTACAATTTAAAGTCTCAAGTTGATACCCACTTCATACAGTTCTTTTTTTAGAGGTTTATTATAACACTCCCCCTACGTTGAGTGATCAAAAAATCCTACTGAATATCCTTAGTAGTAATTTTAACTCTGTCCTTTTAATTCATTAAGCCTCTCCCTTTCACCCTCCATTAGTTTTCTCCATCTTATTCTCAGACTGTTAAGAACAGATTTAATTTCTGTTGGTTAGTGACTTTTATTTCCATTGAAGTCATGGAATTTAGTGAAATTCTGCTACTACTTATCGTAGCACACATATTTTGTACATTATTATTAACTGAAGTTAATATTTTATTCGGATTTAAATAGTTTTTGCGTAATGTCCCTTTTCTGTCCCTGGATCCAATCCAGGATAGCACGTTACATTTAGTCGTCTTGTATCCTTAGGATCCTCTTGACTGAGTTTCTCAGGAATTTGTAGTTTTCAATGACCTTGAAATATCTGAGGAATACCAGTCAGATATTTTTAGAATGTTCCTCAGTTGAGACTTTTCTAGTGTTTTTCTCATGATTATACTGCGATTATGGATTCGGGAAAAAGACCACAGAGGTGAAGTGTCATTCTCATCACATTATATCAAGGTACATAATATCAACACAACATCACTGTTATATTGACTTTGATCACCTGGTTGACATAGTGTTTGTCAGATTTCTCCACTGTAAATTTACTCCTTTTTTCCTCCTTTCCATACTGTATTCTCTGGAAGGAAGTTACTATGTGCAGCCCACACTTAATGAGCAGGGTGTTATGCTCTACTTCCTTGAGGAAGGAATATGTAAGTAACTTTTTTGAAACTGTCATGGAACTTATGTTCCCCATTTATTTGTCTATTGAATTACTTATATCAGCATAGATTCATGGATATTTTATTTTACACTTTGCCTACAATCCAATACTACTTTTTAAATTTTGTTACCCCAATTGTTCCAGCTTTGTCCACTGGGAGCTCTTTCAGTTGGCTTCTGTGTCCCTTTAACATACCCTCTTCAATCTGATAGAATCGTTTTTTGCTTTTGGTATTTTGTTTGTTTTTTTAGCACTTTCTTTCTGACACTACAGATGTTTCAGGAGCATGTTGCATATTTGCTGTCCAAGTCCTAGAATTAGCTATTGCTCCAAGGAGCCTTGGTTCCTTTTTACTAAAGAATGGTCTGAGAAACCAAGATCTAGGTGCTAGATATGCTTGTTGCTACTGGATGTCATTCTTCTAGGCCCTCTCACCTAAAAAATTAGCATAATTTAAAAATATTGAATGCTTGATGTTACCAAAAGTTATTCTCAACTTGTAGGAATATTGCCAATGAAGCATATTTGTTATTTTGCTTTTTCCTTCCTCCAGGCACAAGTTCACTTAGTCAAATGGCACCAACCCATAAATGGCACTTCCTATTTGCAAATAATTACTGATAAAAATTTCTTTAGCTTTGATGATGAAGCCTCGTCGTGTTCTTAATGAAAAAAGAAAAGTTATGTTTGGCAGCTTTCTCTTAATAATTTTTAAATTATGTTTGTATGTCACTTTATACTACACAATGTGCCTTATCCTGAGAGTTAAAAGGAGACAATACTAATATGGCATTTTTATAATTGAATTCAGCAAGACTCAAGAAGGTGAATGGATTTCTCCAATCTCAGATACCTAGGCAGAACTGGAATGTAGTCTAGTGTTTTTATGTATTTTTCATTATACTATGTTGCTTTACAAAAAATAGAACTTATTTTTTCAGTAACTATTATTTTCAATAAAACAAAATTGTTGCATCTCTTATTATAAAAATATAAAAATTAAAAGAATGTGAACTATACATCTCCTTTATCCATTCCGTGTAAAATAAGGTTTAAACACAATGCATCTAAATTTTAATCTTTATAGATAGATGCATAGATAGATGGATAATTTTGAAAATCAGATGTTTTGCCTACCTCTACCAGTGGCTTCTGTAAACTGTAATGTAAATCACTCTGAGAAAGAATCATTTTGCTTTCATGCTTCTACTTCCTTATCTAGCTTCCTTGCAAGAGGTATTTAATGGATATTTTTTGCCCATGCCTTTAAGTCAGAAAATATTGCCCCACTGGAGTCATGGAGTTTAGTGAAATTCAGCTGCAGCTTAACCCAGCACATTTTTTTTACATAATTATTACCTATTCTGGTGATTAACAGACAATTACTCTGCAAATATTCTTCATTCTATTTAAACATACATGTTGAGCAAAGCTCCTTTTTATCTCTGTTAACCTAATGAGTTTGTTGGCATTATGTGTCACATTTCTCACTTTTCCTATAGACTATTTACTTTCTAGTTGCTTTCCAAAACAAAAATCTCATATTTTCTCTCAATGAGCCAACCTTTTCTTTGTGTTTCTAGATTTTGTAACAGGATAACAAAGAATAACTTTTAATTATAAAAATAAATGTGTCCCCACCTCTTTCCTAGAATCTTTCCATCTTTGTTTTCATCTTTATGTCTTGTCATCCAATTTTCTATAACCTTTACTTAATTCTCCACTTTTTTAAGGCATAAAGGTAGCCTTTCACGTCATAGGTGTTTTTTCATAGTAGCAGAGGATATAGTTAAAGATATTTGACCAAAACTGTATTATCTGTGAATACAATTTGATGAAAAATTACCACAGAGACTCTTTTTCACATATACCACCCACCAATTTGCAAACTTAAAAAAAAAAAATCTGTGAGCATTTTAATGCATTCTTTTTTTTTTCTTCCAGGTAAAACATGAGCCTGTTGCCTTGGGCAAGTTTCCTCATGTGAAAATTGATCAGTTCATCCTTTGCTTATCATCTTCTCTCTGCCTCAGACATATTCTTCTGACCTCTAAGTTTTGAGTCAATATGAATTTCTTCCAGTAACATCTCAGATTATTTGGCTTTTCTAGTATGTTGGCATTTATTTTGTATTATTTTGTATTGTTACTAATTTAGTTTACTTAAGTCTAATCATTTTTTTGTTGTCTTATTACTCAGCACCAAAACTTACATGTAAAAGGTGTTCAGGCAAAGACTACACATGATGGCGGCACAGTCCATTAGCAAACCCACTAAAATTCCATTTTTCATGCAGTATAAAACGTTTATTTGCAATTGAAGTTGTCTTGCTTTCAGCAAAAGAACTTAGGATTTTATTTTTTGTTTTTTCTCCCTGAATTTTAGATTTCTGAAGAAATCAATTTGGATATTTCATGCCCACCTTAAAAACAATTTCGATATTTTTTTAAATTAAAATGTATCTCTCATATTTATTCTTTAGTTCATATATTTATTCAAATGAATTTAAATCTTACTCTAACCTAGCTAATGACTTCTCTGCTGAACATGATTCACTCTTTTATAAAACATGTATTTTAATAATGCACTGGAACTTAGACTGATGTTTTAATGGCACATTCTTAGTTGCTAGATTCATTTGCACTCACATCAAATATAATATCCACAGTCATCTTCCCATTTAGGATTTATTATTCTTTACTCATACATCTTCAACTCTGAATTATACTACTTATGTGCCGTCTTGTGGAGTGGTTACCATTGCAGTTTAAGCCTGGGCTAGTTAGAGTTCTAAAGGAGATTTCCTAATGATGCTTCCCAAGAGTTCAAGAAGTGAGAAAAAAGAAGGCTGAGAAGGATTGGTATCAGACAAAAATGAGGGAAAGTGGCTTTGTCATTGAACCAGTTGACCAATGTAGACTTCAGACTAATCCCATGCAACTAGTCCTAAGATCCACCATCACTTGCACCAATATTATGAAGAAATCTTGTTTTTTATGAAAAATAATATTTTTAAGAAAATAATGTGATATGGTTTGTTATTATTAATATACAAATTTCTAATAAGTCAGGACTATGGCTTGTTGGATTATTGGTGAAAATCTTTGGTAAAGAGTGATTCTTAGTTTTACACCAAATCGATATTCTATATATTTCAGAACTAAGAGTATAAATAAGAAACTTTTATTATTCATATAGTATTTTTGAAATATTTCTTGCTCTCTATAAATGACTCTCAAAGTTATAAGGACACGTTTGTCAATGTTGCAAAACAGTAGCCTTGGATTAACAAAGTGTATTTTTAGTACACAAAATTGATAAGCAGCTTACATAATCATACTATAAATGAAATAGATAAATGATATCACATACCTGAAAAAATAAATGCAAAAGTAAGACATTGCCAGAAAGTGTGGGTTTCTAATATGAATATATATGCTTGCTCAATGAAATAATCGATGTTTAAATAGCTCCAAATCCATGATAGTGGAAGAGTACTTAGAAGCATAAACAAATATTGCTTCTTCAATAGTCACCTTTTTAATGAATCAGTGTTATAGAGCAAGATGCACTAATAAGTAATGATAAATATGTTAAGGAAGAATTGGATCACCATGATGGTAAAATAATTGAGCAATCTAAAAGGCAAGGTCCCATATAGGTTCTTCCTATAATTCTATAAGTCTCATGAAATCGTTTCTATTCTATATTAATCAAGGAGCAAAGACTTATAAATAGCAACTGAAGTATATAAGAAGAAAGTCACAAAATATTAACAAATTATGTTGCAAACTGAAATGAATCACTTACATTCAGACTCTATAAGATCTGCATACTTTAATGTAAAGGGAAAGCAGGATTGATTATGTAGCTCCCTATATTTTGTGGATCTTATGGCAAATAACACTCTACTTGATTCTCTGTTCCACAAAAGGAAAACATAATCTACGAAGGATATGATAATTGTACATTAGTTCAATGATTCTATTTTATGTAATTCTTTGTTTGCTTGTTTCTTCCTTAATGGAGGCAATAAACCACTGTTGTTCAAAGGCAAAGAGAATTGTACACTTCAATTGAGATCCATGTTGTCTCATACTATTAAACCATTCCAGCCATCTAAAAATGGTGCTTTGAGAATTTCTTTTTAAAAAAAGAGTGGAAAAATAGAAGCAAACATTCGAAGATTTTAACAAGCTTTCATCGATACACTGATTAGACACGTATGCACTTAGCAATGAATATGGTTACCTAACGAGAGTTACCTCATTATCTGGTTTTATGGTACTTTTTTATCATTCACATATCACAAAATTATGCTCACATTAAAAACACACATCTGGTGTACATCATTTTATGAAATAGGCAAATAAATCTACATACTGCAATATGGTAAAATATATTGATCTATAAACTACAACACCAAACAACAAATCAATCGTAAACTAAAACCCCAAGCATCCCTTCAACACAAAAACTCCCATTTCCAGGCTTCCTCTGGGGAAGTGTTAGCTACCACTGAATCCCCAGCCCCTGAGGTATAATAATGATCATAAATAACTCCTGCATGACAACGCAGTCAACTTCACCGCTTAGACAACACTGTCAGGAAGAAACCATGAGCTTATATGTCCTATGTCATCCTATGTGTTGAGTATTCTATTTCCTAGAGTTACAGCTGAATATTTTCCAATCTTTGCTTTGAGAAAATGAAACACTATTTGAGGAAATCACTAGCAGTTGAATTAGAATTCTTTGTATAAATGTAGCCCCTTTATATAAACAAGTCACACAGAAGACAAATCAAAGACATGAGATATTAATTCTACCTCTAGTTTCAAAATATTTTGAAAATTCATGCAATTATAATGAATTTTTAAAATACAGATAAGTAAAAAGAAAATAAAAATCTCCCATAAAACTACCAGCAATATAAAAAATCTTTTGTTATATTGGTGCATAGTCAGTCAGCTAGATAACTAGATACATATTATACGAAGGCATTATAAAGTATTATCTGACATAGAGTATCTTCCCTTCACTTCCCTTTATTCCATGACTTTCTCTAATTTGACCTGTAAACAGTCCATTACTGACCCCAGGAGGTGTGTCATTATTGGGCAGATGATGAGAACAAAGAGAACAAATGCTTGGTTGCAGGATGAGGCCTTTCATTTTAGCCTGTCCAATTATTTTACCATCAAGGCTGTTCCACTTCTTAGCCATAACTACTTGATTGCCTTTTGGTGTAATATAAGGTTGTGTATTTAAGTAGATGAAATTTACACATATTCATGACTACAGACACCTTTGGGCTTATGTCTGTCATAACATTTGTATTTTCAATTTACCGTGACTTGTAGACATTTTTTATTAGCTCTAATTGTCTATTAGTCAAGGTTCTCCAGAGAAATAGAATCAATAAGATTTATTTATTGTAAAGAATTGGTTCAGGCATTTATGGTGACTGACAAGCCCCAAGATCTGCAGTTGGTATTCTGGAGACCCAGGGAAGCCAGTGGTGTAGATCTAGTCCCAAAGCCAGCAGGCTCAAGATCCAGGAAGAAGAGATGTTTCAGTTTAAGTCTGAAGGCAGGAAAAAGCCTATGTCTTAGCTCAAAGGCAGTCAGGCAGGAGGAATTCCCTCTTATTTGGGGGTGGGTCAACCATTTTATTCTATTCAAACCTTCAAGTGGTCTGAATTGGATTCAGACAGGATTGGATAAGGCCCACCTACATTAGGGAGAGCAATCAGCTTTACTCAGTCTATCAATTTGAATGTTAAACATACAAAAACGCCCTCACAGAAACGTTTGGGAAAATACTTGACCAAATATTTCGTCACCCCATGTCCCAGTCAAGTGGACAAAATTAACCATCACAACTTGGATTTCTCTGTTAAAGTTGTGTTTCCCCGTTAGTGGATTGGAAATTATTCATCTTATGTCTTTGTTTCTATTCGTCTATTTCTGGAACTTTGTTCATTTCCTTCATCTTGAGTTTTCGTTTGTTTGTTCTTATCTACCATGCCTTTTCTTTTATATTCCTCCAAATAATCATTCTGGCAATATTACAGAGGTCACTTATTCTAACAAGTCTTATTTTATTATTCTTCCCTCCACCAAAGGCCAACTTAAGTGGTTTCCCTCTGCTTCTATTGCCGTCTTAAAAAAAGAAAACAGCTATTTACTAATTATCACGAAATAATAGAATTACATAATAATATCTGCAGATAACTATAAACTCTTTGGAAACAGGCATTGTGCCCCCTACAGCATTTTATGTCCAGCATAATAGTGTCTGGCAAACAGTAGTCAGGTACTTATTACACGAAGGAAGACATGGATGGATGTTAGCTATGCATATCTTTTGGAAAACATAAACATTGCTATATAAAATAGATACTTCAGTCTAACAGATTATGCTGTGTTCCTTCAGTTCTCTGCATTTGCAATTGTTCTGAGACAATTTTAAGCTCATTTTTCTTATTGTTACTGATAATGGTAACATTTGAGTTTGATATTTTCACACTTTTAAAAAAAATTGTATGACTTTTTTTGCTTCTTTGTGGTGAATATAAGCAAGCCCTGAAATAAGGTTAAAAGCCTCAGAAGATAATTAGTTCTTAGAGATTTCAACTCAGCTTTATGAGGTCTAAATTATATGATTTCTTTTTATTATAGCAAAATACTTATAGTTTCTTCTGCCTACTCAAAAACACTACTTTAAAATTTGACTCTGCAGTGTACTTCACTGATAAATTAGTGAGACAATTTATTTCACTTTCTAGGCTGCAATTTTCACAAATGGCATCTCTTGTCACCTCAGTGAGTAAGCATTCTTAAACTCTTTAGGCTTCACATAGTTATTTTAAAGTAAGTATGTGTCCCCACAAAACTCTGTAAGTGAAGCCTGTTGTTCATGTACTTTAAGGAAAGATGTAGTTGATATTTTATTATAACTATTTCTTTGCATTTTTTAAGACAATATCCTAATAAGTGATGTCTCTCATTTCTACCACTAACCACAAGTCAGTCACAGTATTTTTCTGGGAATTTATCAAGAAAGCTGTGGCCAGCATATGCAACACGGGACAACACGAATCTTTCCTAAATGGAATGTAACCACCTTTTCCATAAATAGCAAAATGATAACTCTTCCTGATATCCAAATCTACATATACTCCAGATTCCTTTATGTATTGTTTCACTATGATAAGGAGAAAAAGATGTGCGTTGTCACTAGACTTAGCCTGTCCTAGACTGAAGTCTGCTTCAGGAGTAGAAGCAGAAAAAATTGGTCAAGATTGAAACCGAAGAACTATCCTAGAAGGAACAAAACTGTAATTGCAAGAGAAGAGCACTTGTGAATAGGAAAGAATATAGGAGTGCAGGTACAAAGAAAATCATGAATATTCTTACTCCACTCTAGGGAACCTATCTAAGTTCATACTTAAAAATCACAGAAATGTATATGTCACACCCTTAAGCTGAACTAATTTTAGACAAAGTTATGAAAAAGGAAAGTTTATCTTTTTTCTACTCATCATTTAAGATCTTCTATCCTTGGGTAGGATTCTTCTCTCCCCTTCTCTTTCTCTGTTTCAAGTTTCTCAATGGTACTGCTTCCTTTCTTGATGGGTACCCTGTTTCAACATCTGTCCTGCTTATTATTACAATTTATCGTTTGTGAGTCTCAAACTGCAGAAAGCTTCTGTCAGTAAGTTCTCATGTTGAGGAGGTCAGATACTAATTTGAAAGAAGATGCTGTGTATTTGCACAGGATTATTTGTGGGTAGCACTTGTTAGATGATGACATATTCAACATTTATGGCATTGTAAAATAATTGTCATCTACTAAAATAGTGCAATCCCTGAATTCTACTGTTTGCAATAAAGTTTCACGTATAATACAGTAGTTTTTAATAGAACTCACAAATATCTAATAAGAATCATAGAAGTTTAGAACGGCAATGGTATTTTTGAGATAACTAGATAAGGAATCAGGTTTATAGAGGTGGAAATGGTTGAAGAGAGTTGATTAGTATAACAAAGTTTTAAAGTAGCAGCATTTTTACTTGAACCAAGGATTTAAACCTAGAGAATAATGCAGGTCACAAAGTCATAAGCAGTCATGAATAAGATCAGCTCTGCTGTTTAGTTTTGCCATTAAAAAATGTGTCTCAGCTAGTATAAAATCATCATTAAAAATGGTTATTAATTATCTTCAGTTGGCATGACTATTTCCAGAAAAGATGAGATTTGGGAAACACTGAGGTCACGTGTTTCCAAGATAAGGGGGAGCAGAGGGAAAACTATTGAGAATGGAGAATTCTGACACTCTAATTAGAGTTAGTTTGAGAGAAAAGGATTGCAAATGTTAGAGGCAAGACAGGAAGATCTAATATCGGTGGAGATGGTGGAGATGACCGCTGGATTTGTGTTCCCAGAAATAGTGTAGTATTTCACAATGAGGGCATGAGCAGACAGAGCATTCATTAATAAATGGAGTTTTATGGGGAGAAGTTGGGGGGAAGGAACAGAATCAAACAACCGTCCTGATCCATTTTTATACATAATCAAATATATTTTAGTTAGCATAACTAGATTCCATAGCAAACCTCTGAATCTGTTTATTATAGTTTATAGGACCACATTTATTGAATGTTATACACATAAACCTCTTGTTAAAACTGTTTTGCTTTGGACTTCCAGTTTCAACTTGAAGATGTAGACAGCTGAAAAAAAATCACTCCCACACTTATAACAAGAATAAATGCTGAACAATTAATTATTCTTTAACCAATCAGAGAAATAAGTTTGTTTGGCAAGGAATTAGCCCTAAATTTGGAGAGAAAAAGGCACCTGCAGAGAGAAACAGGACCTGAGCACTTGCTTCCTGGGGTCAGATGTAACCAATGCCTTGGAAGCTAGTAAGAAGATTTAGCTAAAAATTTATACACATTTTAAAGCCAAAGTGTGGGATAGTGTTAGAATGTGAAGGTTCTGAGGACCACAGGAAGAGGGGATTTTTCTACTTCCTTGCAGGTATTTCCTCCAGGAACCCCACCAAGCCCATTCAGGGAAGTCAGGGAAAACCTTGATGAAGATTCCCCTTGGAGCTGACTGGGGGAGAAGAGAACAGCTATTGCCAAAACTCTGCTGGGTTCTACTGGGCTTTCTCTTCAATGTCATTGACCTTGGAATATTCTCTTGACAGTAAGCTTGGCAATCATAGGACTCACTTCATTTGTTTCATGTCTCCCAAGGGCCAATATTCTTTATTAGCTGATAACCAATACTTTAAAACCATTGTTTCATATATTTGGGGCATTTTTTAAGGTTTTTGGGGAAGAAGGTTAAACCAGTCTTTGTTACTCCATCCTGGTGAAAAGTAGAAGTTTCACTTATGGATATTGATTCAGAGATAAGAAAGAAAATATTTGAAAGAAGAATCCAAGACTACTTCAAAAAAATGATAAACCACAACCTAGTGGGATTTATTCCAGAAATACAGGACTAATTCAATATTAGGAAATCTTTTAATATTATACATCATATTAATATATCTAATAAAAACATGATTATCTTCCTAGATGTGGAAAAATCTTTGACAAAATTTCGCATGCAATCATGGTTAAAGAAATCATTAAAATCATGGTTAAAAACTTTTAGGTATACAAGAATTATCAGACAATTAATATGATGAATAATATGATTATATATATGAATAAACATGCCCACACAAACACACAGACATGCCTTATTTGAAAAGCCAGTACCATAATCAGAAATAGTAGAAGCCTTTTCATGGAGATTCAGAATAAGGCAAAGATGTTCTGTATCCTTATTAATATTCATATTGTACTAGCAGTAATTGCCAACACAATTAGACAAAAGAATTCAAATAGAAGCATTAAAATTGTTAAAAATAGAAAATATAAAATTAAAAATCTTATTCGTAAACAATATGATGTTATATCTGAAAAGCTCTAGAGAACCAATGGTAAAACTAGTTCAAACAATAAAAGAATTCAATAAGGTGGCCTACTATAAAATTCACATACACAAATAATAGCCTTCATATACATAAACAATAAAATTAATTTCTGTTTACAATAGCAAACAAGAAATTAAATACTTAGGAATAAATTCAAGAAGACATTCATAAAATATCTTTGAGGAAAACTACAAAACACTCCTGAAAGACAAAGAAGTAGACCAGAACAAATGGAAAGACATTCCCTCTTTTTGGATAGGAAGATTCCACAACATAAAAATGTCAGTCCTCCTTAAGTGAATTTATAAATGTAATGTGATAGCTATAAGACCCCCAGAAGCTTATTGAGTTAAAGAAGATGAGTATCAAATTTCTATGGATAAACAAACATGCAAGAGTAGCAAAGAAAACATTGATATAGAAAATCTACAATGGGCAGCTTCAAATTTATAAATATATATATATATATTGCATAGCCAAAAAAAGCATAAAAATTAAAGACAACAACTGACAACTGAGAGAGAATATTTACAGTGTATATCACAAACAACAGGCTTATATCCCTAAAACATAAGGTATTCTTAAAAATTGAGAAAGAAAAGATCAAATATCCAATAGAAAAATGGGAATAAAACTATGGCCAGACAATTCTGGAAAAAAAAAACCCACATAAAAATGTCCCTTAAAATATGTAAATGTTCAAATTTACTCATAGTAGAGACGTGTAAATTAAACAACACTGATAAACTAATTTTTACCTATCAGTGTGGTGAAAATTTAAAAAATATGACAATATATTTTGTTGGCATGGGTGTAGGTAAGGAAATAGAAATTTTTTGTTACCCAAGTTTTCATATTGCTGATGGGAATGCAAACCAGCGCAACCCTACCGGAGAAAATTTTGGCAATATCTAACAAAACTGCCTAGTTACTTATCCTTTGATCCAACTGCTTTATTTCTAGGAATTTACACTGATGAGACACCTCCAGCAATCAAAACAACATGAACAACAATATTCAATGCAACATTATTTGTAATTTTAAAATTTTGGAAAGAATTTAAATGTTCATATGTAAAAGGGGGGTTGAATGAAATATAGTAGTTCCACTCAAAGGTGTCCTCTGCAGCTCTAAAAAATAGTAAGAAACATATCTATGTATCGATATGAAGTCAATTCTACAGTATATATTTTAGATGAAAAAAGCAAAGTACAAAAGAATATTGATGGTCTGCTAAATTTCTATAAGAAACAAAAGGAATATAATAAAACATACATGCATCTGTTATTTCTTTATGCAAAAAATACAGGAAAAATAAAATATAAATTAGACTGCTTGCCTATTGGTGGAAGGTGTGAGCTGGGTGGAAAGAAGGTAGGAATGAGAATAGGGTAAAATGGCATAGGGGGAGTGCCATTTCTCTGATCATAACTTTTTATACTGTTGTAACTTTTCAACCCATGGTAATATCTCATATACCCCAAAATATATTAAAATTAATCAAAATGTAGAAGAACCCAAAAATGGAATCCAAAGAATAACAATTAAATTTAAATGTATTGAGGGCCGCCCGGTGGCGCAGCGGTTTAGTCCGCGCTTGGCAGCCCGGGGTTTGCGAGTTCGGATCCCGGGCGCCCGCCGACGCACTGCCTGTCAGCCATGCTGTGGCGGCGTCCCATATAAAAAAAAAGTGGAGGAGGATGGGCACAGATGTTAGCCCAGGGCCAGTCTTCCTCAGCAAAAAGGGGAGGATTGGCAACAGATGTTAGCTCAGGGCTGGTCTTCCTCACAAAAAAAAAAAAAAAAATTTAAATGTATTGTAGATCAATAAAATAATCAGAATGATGGCGATGGAGTGGGAAAGACCAAATCTGATATAGGAAGAGAGTAGTTACTGTGTACTATAAGGCTAAAGACACACACCAAAACTATACACAAATTATATATTCTAATTTGGAATTTATTTTTCACAAAGGTATGGGTTAGGAATTCTGACACTAAATTCCAAGACTTTATGTATTTTAGGATTGAGCAAATAAATATATTGTGGCTACTAAGAGCAGGTTTTTCAGTTTTAGAGAAAGAAGCTACAAATAAGGAAGTGGGAAAGATAGAGTTAAACTATGGTGTTGGAATGGACTTTGAGATATCAATACAAACTCATGGTTTTCAACATGCATATAGACAAGCAGATAGATATTGACATAGATGCAGATGCATGGACTTATATACTACTTTTCCTAGATCTGTCCACTAAGAGGATCTAGAAACAATAACAAATTAGCAATTAACACACCTAGTACTGTATGTTGCATTCTAAATGCTATTCTCCAATAAAAGGTACCAGGACTTAGAAAAGTGGCTGATTCCAGGACCGGAGTATAGAAAAATCACGATGGTCCTGGGACATCTTGTGGTAGGAGAAAGTAAAGTGCTAAAAAAAAAAAGAAAAAAAATGGAGTCTTATGAAAGAGCCTGGAGCCAGCTTGAAGGAACTCCATGTTGGGGACAATTTTAGCAACTATATAA
Source organism: Tapirus indicus (assembly GCA_031878705.1). Taxonomy (NCBI): domain Eukaryota; kingdom Metazoa; phylum Chordata; class Mammalia; order Perissodactyla; family Tapiridae; genus Tapirus; species Tapirus indicus. Next base: position 101,992,148 of record CM062919.1, on the reverse strand, counting down.
ATAATATTATTGAACTATAACTCATAGAAAACACTTGTATGAATAAGCAATATTAATAAAACACAAACATATAAAGAAATAGGGACAAAGGTATAACTCTTCCTTATTGTAAGTTTCTAAATAATGAATGTAGAATGCATGATGAACATAGAAAGTCACCATTTGGCAGACACCATAGTAATAATTATTGCAAGCAAGAATAATATATGGATGCTAAAATTAGATGCTAAATTAGATAATAAGAAACAGGATAACTGCACAGACTTGAAGTTTTATTTTAAAGGCAAAAATTCGTAACTTGACAGTTGAAATCTCTGTCAAGCATCACCTTCACCAAGTGATCACAGTTAACATCCTTCGTAATGAGACATATCACTATCACATACTTTCTGATACGATGCACTGAAAAGGACACAACGTCACCTTTGTGGTATTCTTGCCAAAAATTCATAACCTGAATTTAATCCAGAAGAAACATCAGACAGATCCAAAGTGAGAGATATTTTATAAAACAACTCTTCCAAAGTATCAAGTCATGAAAGACAAAGAAAGGTTGAGAAACTGTGTCAGACTGGACACTAAGGAGATACGAAAAATAAATGCAATATGGTTTGTGGACCAGTAAAAGGATACTGGTGGGACAATTGGTGAAATTTGGATAAGATATATAGATTAGTTAATAGTTTTTTTTCTAATTTCCTGGTTTTGATAATTGTGCTATGGTTATTTAAAATATTAATAAGAGAAGCTGGGTGAAGGGTATATAAGAACTATTTGCATCATTTTATGAACTTTATGTCTGAAATTATTTCAAAATAGAAAGCTATAATAATGACAAAAAAGAACAATAAAAGATATACACTATATAGAGAGTGTATACTGTCCATATAACTATATATACTCTATATAACAAAATATAGAGTATATATACCATATATGCATACTCTATATATCAAAACTAATCTGAAAATCTGCATACATTATTAATAAATGGTACCTAGGATTAAGACAAAAGACATTAATGGTGCAGCCAGAAAGAGTAATATATATCTTTTACTTTCATTTACTTTCCGCTATACGTGCAAAGCAGAATCTCAAATAATTCTGGAATTGCTAGTCACTTCAGTTATGTAGACATCAAAGGCATCATGTAGAGCTCTATGCCTTTCGTTGTCTCTCTTTTATGTAAACATGTATAATGAAAGTATAGCAATCAGGCCTCTAATTTTTGTAAATGAACACATTTGGACTTTTGATTTATTTCATGTTTAATGCCAGACACCCAAAATTATGTTTGGAGCATGAATGGTAGAGAGAATATTATAGATATATTTCTAGACGCATTCCCTCCTTGCTAGGGATGTTAAAGAGTCAGTAAATGAGTTAGCATTTAGAACAGTGCCAGACAGTGTTAGCTATTGTTGTTATTATCATTACTGTCATTGCCCTTCCGATCTTTAGTAAATATAATTCAGCAGACAAGTATTAGTTTTCCTCTAAGCTATTCAACTCTGAACTACTTACATTTTTAGGTATTAAGTGATTTAACACTAGCAAGTAGAAACAGCCCCATGGAATTATTCAAAAATTAAATTTTATAGTGCTCAAGCATCAAAGTAGGCCAGCTTAAATTGGTGGCTTTCAGTCTTTCTAGCTTTTCTGCTTGATGACCTTTGAGAAGGCAATGATCTTTAAGTCATCTCGTTCTGCTTCATGTTCTGTTTTGTGTTTGGCACATAAAATCATCTAAAATTATCACCACCCATGAATGTCAATGGAACTGTGCTATGCTCTTTTATATACTTGGTTTGTGTCACGTTAAAAAAAAAACGTGCAAAAAGAGAGTTTGGACATTTCCGTAAAGTGTGAGAGATGTTCATATTAAAAGCAGATTAAGCTTGTCTCCAGGAAGCCAAATATCAGGATAAACTATGGCACAGGCAGTGTGAAATGCTTTGGAGACATATTTGAAAAAATTTACATTGGCATGTTTATAAAGGAGGATATTTTCTCTCAATGTAATGAATAACATTTCTATTTGCAATCCTGGGAATGAATTAGTTCAAAATTATTCCTGTATAGAGATGCTACAAGGTTGGAGGGAGGGAGAAGGAGTCAGTTATGAAAGGCCTTCTGAGAGATTCCCAGTCTCAAGACGATAGTCGTTCTTTAACAAAATGTACAATAATAAACATAACGATATGTTTATTGTCTCTGTGCAATTGCAAAATATTTAGGGCCTCTGTGCAATTCAGTTTATTGAAGAAGTGTATTTTTAAATCTCTGTGTTTTAGGGTTACATTTCAAATACCCACATACATAATCAATGATAAGGTTTTGAATCTATTTTCTGTTGTCTCTCAACTCATTCTTTTATATTATAAAAAAATGTAAACGAGAAATTAATTCATAGACGTATCATCTTAAAGCCGAGGTTTGGGAACAATGAAATAAATATATAAAAATGATTTTAATACTCTGATCTGCTTTCTTTCATTCTGAATCATAAAATAAAGTAACATTCTCAGTTTGAATTGAACAGGATCTCTAGGGAAATCTGATCACACACCTTTGTCTGAGTGAGCAGAGAGACAAGAAGCTAAGAATGATGTGTTTAGCTCACCAAGAAGGACAGAAAAATGGTAATTCACCCATTAACTAAGCAAGCATTTATTATTATCCTGCTCTGTAAACATGTTGTGGAAAATATGAAAGGAAAAGCGAATAAAATGTCTTCACAAAGTTATTACATGATTAATTTAGTTGATTAAAGTCACGTAATTATATAAAGTGCAACTACAAAGCAGCACTATTACCACAAACTTAGTGGTTTAAAACAACACACATTTGTTATCTCACAGTTCTGGAGGTCAGAAGTCTGATGTGGGTCTCACTGGACTAAAAGCAAGGCGCTGTCAGTGCTGCATTCCTTCTGGAGGATCTAAGGTAAAATCTACAGAATTCTTGCCTTTTCCAGCTTCTAAAGGCTGCTTGCATTCTTTGACACAGGACCCCTTCCTCCAGCCCGTTAGGCCAAGGCCTTCTCAGGTTGCATCTCCCTGGTTCTCCCTCTCTGTCTTCCTCTTCAATCTATAGGGACCCTTGTAATTATTGGGCCCACCTGGGCAATCCAGGATACTCTCCCCATCTCAAGGTCAGCTGATTAACAGACTTAATTCCACCTGCAACCTTAACTTCCCTTTGCCATGTAACTTAACATATTCATAGGTTTTGGAGATCAGAGTGTGGACATCTTTGGAGGGTGGCATTATTCTGCCTCCCACATCAATGAAATATTTGTATTCTCTAAAACAGGTTAACCTGTCTTCTAAATTGTGCAGCACATTTTGTGTTAGTTTTCGTAGCAAGTTCTTTTAAATTTAGTGAAAGATTCAGTATTAGCTAATGACATTTACTTTTAATGATTTTGTGGCCCATCTCCTGGCCTGCTATAAAGTAAAAATTTAATGTAGTTGAGTGACTTTTTTCCCTTCTAGGAAATAGGCTCCAGTAGACATACAACAAAGGCATTTCATGGGCATTAGCCACTTTTTCTCCTCCTCCTCTATCTCCTCCTGATTGTTCACATCTCTGCCTTTTCTTTCTGAGCTTTTCCCAAACATACTTGTATAATTTTTTCTTTTATTGTTTACCTCTATTCTTGTTGCCCACACTTATCTTGTTTATCTGTTTTACTATATCACTTCCACTCTTGGGTAGTATGTGAAGCTGTGTTCCCTTTATTTTTTAGATTTTAAAACTTGATGATTACTCCCTAGCTGAATCTTCCTTTTCTGGTAAAAATCTTCATTTGGAAGTCTCCCTAAACAGCACAAAACCTCAGAGAGACCTATATACACTAAATCAAAAATATCCACCCTCAAAGGATCCTTTGGGAAAACCACATTGTTGGTTCAAATATTGAGAACCTATTTAAATAAAAGAAAAATTTTAAGGCCCAAAAAGTAAGAAAAAGTGATAAAGAACAAATTCATACAATATATGTGGATTCTAGTTAGAAGAAATTTCATGAACATCCACCCTTTTGTCTTTGCCAGCAACAAGTTTGGGAGGTTATGTGCATAGTCCTATATTTCATTATTCAAAATGCGTAAGAAAATTTTATTTTAAAAATTCTCTCAGCAAGAGTTCATTGCTTTGTTTTTATCAAAATATAATCAGCTTCATTATTTTATTGTGAGGTTTTTTTTGCAGGGATTGAACCAGGATTTGGGGAACCTGATATTCTTATAATTTTGGGAGATCATTTTAAGAAAAAGAATGCAAACATTATAAATACTAGGTACATATTTGTTTGAATATTTGTAGAATGAAAGATCACGCTTATTACTTTAAAAAGCTGAAAATCATAAATGTAACAAAATTCTAAAAAAATAATTAAATATATTTAATAATGAACCTATTGACCCCTCAATTATCCTTTCTTTTCCATGAGAATTCTGAAAAATTTGTAATTCCACCCCTTTCAAAATAAATGTACATTTATGAGAAATTAATCCTAACCTTATAATTTTACACAACTAATAAATAGAAGAATAGATTTGACCAACTTCTTGGTCATGTTTCCAGTCATGTTTTCCCTCTACTACCCATATATTTCTGGTACCATGTACCGTAGGACAGATGTAAATCCCAACATGACCTCTGACTTGAAGCTTTCAAGTCATTACACAAAGTGAGTCAGCAAAAGGGACTTGAGTATTCCTGAAAGACATCCTTACACTGAGATGTCTAATGATAACTTTTGTATACACAGGAGTGTGCCATTTATTGCCTTTCCGCTCCAAAATCACCCTTCATCTCCTGTTCTATGAAAATGGATCTAGACCCTTTAAATATGGTTTCTTTGCTAGCTGATACAATGTAAAGCTTTTTAAGTAGAGGGTATTAGTGAGACATTGAAAAGGGGAAGGGTGTTAATTTCTTGATTTCAGCTGTTACGATTTTGCTTTTTTCCCTATCTTTCCTGCATGCTTGGGCCTAGTGACTAATATTCCACAACCCTCCCAACAAGAACACCACATGCCCCAGGCCTTTGAAACGTTCTTGACTCCTGAACACACATCTACCAACTGACACTTGCCTGCACCCTGAATGATTCCTTCCTACCTGCCTGGACATTGTGAACCGGCTCTGGCATGAGCAACCCAGAGAAATTTTCCATCATCCAGTAAGCTGCAACCACAATTTGTTCAAAAATATCCAAACCCAACTTGAGGAGGAGCCCTCCATTTCAATTTTATCCTTCTATGAGTACTCTCCCTCAGCCCTGGGATACTTTTGAATTTCTGTTAATATTTTCATATTTACTCTCCTATCTTATAGCTTAAAATTTCTTTATATTAAATTCCCCCCTTTAAACTACAGCATGGACTCTCTCTCTTAGTTGGACTCAGACTGATACATGGGAGTTACTGAAAACCATATAAATCTATTCCATCAAATCCAAACTAAATATGTCTCTAAGCTAATTTCTTCTTAGCTTGGACTCAAAATTGTCTATGGCCATTAAAAGACCACCCAACATGTTGAGAAGGGTGAAGTCAAGGCACAGTTGAAAGACAGCAATTTTAATCAGTGAATTTAATTCTCTCTCTCTATGTATATGTGTGTGTATATATACCTGTATATATACACACACATACACAAATATACTTGTACAAATATATATGTGATATATATACATATATGAATACATATACATATAGAAGTCTTGGCTTGGAAAGGAACCAAGCAAGTGAGATTAATGAAAAATTCTCCTCAGCTCTGAGAAATCTCGTCTCTCTCTGGACAGTCATCTCCCAGTAAAAACTCTATCCCAGAATTGACAAACTACTGCAAGCAGGACAAATCCAGTTTACCATGTACTTTTGTAAATAAAATTTTACTAAAATACACCCATACCTACTCTTTAAGTATTGCATATGGCTGCTTCATGTTATAATGGCATTGTTGGGTATTTGCAACAGAGATCATATGGCTCACAAAACCCAAAATATTTACTACTTGGTTTTTTTACAGGCAAAGTTTGCTGATGGATGCTCTATACTACTGGGTGGCATTGAAAATTTTAGTAGACAGCTAGCCATTTATGTTGCGTACATACACAAAAAATGTGAGCCTTTTGAAGTCAGCTATTAGTTTCTGATCTAAGAACCCCAGAAGTGCTCTATGAGTTTCTATGTAAATAGAAAGAGGTTGATGGCCACTATTTTCCTTGCCACTCAGAAACTTTAAATTTTACATTCATTTCCTCTAGTATACAATGAATTATTGTTAATGCCAGAAGTATGAACAATAGATTATATGTTACCTTTTAAAAGTGTTTTAAAAAGACCAAGAGCTAAAATATATTTAAAAGAATTCCATAGTGGGGGCAAAGAGAAAATGTACTTGAGAACCACTGCAGATAAAAGAAGGCTATTATCAAAGCACAATGGCCAGAATTGGGAAGTCATATTGGAAGCATCTTGGAGAAAAGGAGAAGAAATTTAAGACTGGAAAAATAGATTCATCAGGCTCTTATAAGACTTCAATCTCCATTTTTTCTCCATTTACATGACTAGCATATATAAAGAACAATATTAAGGAAGGTTTGTATAAAAATTGGAACATGATGTAAAGGTCACTTATTTAGTGAGATTTGGCAGAATATCTTCCCTTCAAAGACTGCAAAGTCCAGCTAAGCAATAAAATAATTCCAAAAATAAATGAGAATGTTAGTATGATGGAAATGAATGCACAAGCCAGAATCAAATTTGGTTTTATTTTGTTTCAACAACAATATGAAATAAATAAATAAATCTGAGATGCCAGCTGCTCTCCAAAATAGACCAAAACAAAAATTACAGTGAAAAAGACATGTAGATCTTCCTCAAATAATGAAAGTTAAAATAAAGTATGCTAATTATTTGGCATCATTCTTTATTAAATATGTCTCAAAAAATATTTAAATATATACTGAAATATATATAAATATTAAGGATCAATCCTTTCTTTATCCACTAATTTAAATATAATCAGATTGAAAATCAAGTTGCCTTGCTGTGGACCCCTAGAGGAAAACAGATGTACTTAATTTAATAGTGAAATGTCTTTAACTGTTGAGTCTGACTACAGAAGCAGCTAGTTTTCATGCTCCATTATTTTATCCATATCCTGATTTATACAGTGAATCTGTTTGCCATAAAACACTATTCACCACATCAAGAAAGAAGTTGCCTAAGCTGATGAGTATTTGAAATATGATCGGAGAATAACAAATGCATGATACTTTAAATTAAAAAACATTAAATCACAGTGCAGCAGGCATTGCATTTTGTCTGAATAATCATTCTTTTGAGTTTGTATTTGGATGCAAAACAGGTGGCGAAAGTTTGTTTTAAATGATTTGTCCATTAAAGTAACTTGATCCATGAAGTTGTATTACCCCTCAATATACAGAGGTTTTGTTCATTACAGATATGTTTCACTACTGGTATAGAAGTAACCGTGATAACACTGACATTTAGGAATTATCATCGATCCTGCAACAAGACATATTGGAAACCAACTTATTCATATGTGCATTTATTACAACTCCTCTTAGTAACACCACATGATGTGTCATTCTACTGATTTTTCAAGGAGGAAATGTCTCATGGAAGGAAGTTAGTGATAGGCTCCAAGAGTGGCATTTTCTTGGTATGGTTCTCTAAAGCCAGGATTTGACTTGACTTTCTAAGTTAAGAAACATATTTTTGTTAGTTTAGGCACAGAGAAGTCACTATAACAAGAGGGGGGAAAAAGAATGCCAACTAATTAATTATAAAATGAAGCTCCATCATTTTTTGATGAGCAAACTCAAATCTCTCTTTGGTGACCCCTCTTAGTATCAGGGCACCCAAAAAACCAAAGACTCACCAAATATTCACTTAGCATTTGAGCTGAGCAAAGAAAATAATGGTTATTACTTCCAGGTTCTTTCTCTCCCACAATAGAATATACTCATTTAGAGACTAGAGTATTCTTATCTCACTATCTTTTATACAGTGCTAAATATTGACGAATTCTAAATATATTTTCCCATTTTTGTCTCCATTTAGACCATCACTCTTCGGCTAAGACATACTATCTCCATATGGCTTCAAGGAAGAGGCTATATTTCAGCATTATTTAGTTCCATTTCAAACCTTAGTCCTTTTAATCCCAAATATCTATCAGCAAAGTATTTAGCCACCCTGATTTAGGATAGATTAGTTTGCAGCAAAAGTTAATTCAATGCTATTTAGAGTCCAATAATTGTGGTTGGAGCCAGTCCTTCCCTTCCAGAAAAGTTTCAGTATTGACTCTGAGCTCAAAATATCATCATGAAGCTTTATCGCTGCTAAGTCGTTGAGTTGTTGTGTAGTAGTCAGGATAGTCAGCTTCCATTTCAGACAAAAATTCACAGAACTGAGGATGATCGGACCCATGAGAGGGAATGAAGTGCATTGTTGACACTAGTGATTCAAGACAACGTAATAGATTCAAGTATTTTCCTCAAAGTACCTGCTGATGAAAAATAAAATGGAAAACCATAGGTTTTAAACATATCACATTTTCAGAAGTTTTGTAAATTTGTCCAAATAAGCATTTTCCTGCTCCCCATATATTTTTACTACTATCAGTTGTACACAGCCGAATCTACTTCGGGTTGTACTGAATTAGTGCTTTCTCAACTTCTTTAAAAATATTCCCACCTCTCATTGTCCATGCACACCATTCTTAGAGGTTAATTCTTCAGTCACTTAAAACTTGCTATTGATTAATAAATAAACAACTGAGGAGTGTCAGTAACATCTATCAACTCATCAAGAGCAGAGAAAAACAACTTGAAGTCATTTGCCTTAAAAAAAGGCAAATTGATTATTGATGTTGCTTCCAATGTCCTCAACTCTTCATGCAATTGTTCTTGCTGAAGGCTAATCATCTTAAACAAGTTTGTTTTCTCTAAACACGTTTCTTCAGCTGCTGCAATCAAATATGATTTAACTAACTCACCATTGGTAAATGGTTTTTCTTGCTTGGCTAATAAATAAGACTATTGGAAATTTATTTTGGTTGTAGTCACATTTTAATTTTTTATTTTGTGAATAAATTCTGCTGCGATGAGATATATGGTTTAAAATTTTCTAACGTTTCTGAATATTGCTTGTCTGTGAGTAGGCAACATTGTAATGAATACTGAATCTGTTAATGTCAGCATGCATTCTTTAAGCATAGGTCTAGTGTCATTGCATAATAAGCAATGATTTTCTATCTAATTTGGTTCAGAATAATCCATACTCCACTGTGCCTTAAAAATGCAACCTTTGAAGTTCACTCTTCTTTTTTTGTTTTAACTTTATGAGTATGCAGTGGTATAAAAAATAATATATGTTATGGTGACACGTAACATTTGAAATGCTGCCAAGTTATAACTGTGTTATTACAATTCGTCGAGTGCCAAGCAGCAGTAGGAAGCAATAAAAGTGCCACATACATGCATTCTCTTTCACAACTATTTAACTTCTCTGCTCTTGTGTTTCAAAGCAGCCATAGGCAATACACGAATGAATGAGCATTGCTGCTAGCCAATAAACCTGCATTTATGGACACTAAAATATGAATTTCATATAATTTTCATGTGTCATAAAATATTATTCTTTTGATATTTTTAGCCATTTAAAAATGTAAAAAGTCATTCAAGTCTCACAGGCCATAAGAAATAGGTGGTGAACCAGGTGTGGTCCATAGGCTACAATTTGCAAACCTTTTGTTTCTGATTTAGAAAATAAAATACAGGTATTCGATGTTTATAAGGCACAGAATTAAAATCTAAGAATATTGGAAAATGGATAGTAAAGTGTAAAAGAAATCAAACAATAACCAAAGAAAGCTGGTAAAATTATACTCAGTTTTTCACTGTTTGACTCTAATGTGCTTCAGTGTTTTGTTGCTTTTGGTGCTCACTGGGGTTAGCTAAGCTTCTAGAGTCAATGGTTTGATATCTTCCTTCAATTCTGGAAAATTCTCAGGCATTAGTTCTTCTTTCTTTTCCCTCTCTTGTGACTACAATTATATGTATGGTGTGATATCATTATATATGTGTTATTATTACCTGATATTGTCAAATGATAAGTCCACCCAGTGAATTTTTCTTTTCGATATTTCATTTTTCATTTCTAACCTTTCCATTTTGTTATTTTTATCATTTTCATATATGTACTGAAATTCACTCATCTGTTTATGCATTTTTCCATGTTTCATTTAATGTAATTATCATAGTTATTTTAAAGTCCTGTCTGATGATTCTGATATCTGGAGTTGCTTCCTTTCTTGAAAATGAGTCACATTTCTTTGCTTCTTCATGTATCTTGTAATTTTTGGTTTTGTGTTGGAACCTAAGTATAAAAGGAAAATAGAGACAAGTAAATAATATTTAAACTCAGAAAAGTGCACATTCATTCTGTCGCTACATTACTAGTGTGGGGGACTGAGTCAATCTAATCTGTAATTTAACCAAGCAGGGGTTTGTTGAAATATTAATTAGACTCAATTCATCACTTATTTCTAATATTTTGAGAGTAGAGTCAGAATTGAGACTTTCACGGAGACTTAGGCTCTGAGCACTATGAGAAGGAGTGTCTCTCATTATGTTTAAAGCCAGGTCACCAGCTTTTTTAATTGTGGGATCTCTTGAGAACTTTCTCTCTCTCTCTTTCTCTGTCTTTCCTCGCCCTCATATTCCCCCTCTTCCTCCTGCTCACTCTCTGCTCTTCAGTGCACAACTGCCAGTTTTTTAGGTTGCTGGGAGTTCCCTTTACTTTGCCATCCTGTGCCCAGATTTCTGGATATGTCTGCACTGTTACCCAACTTCTAGCCCTTGCACCTGATAAAAGCTTGAGGTACCTTGGAAACATCTCTCCCAGCTCTTTGGCACTCCTCAATTTTTAGTAGCCTGCTATCCATTCCATTAATAACTTCAGAAGTCTTTCTCTTGGTTATCTGGCCCTGGCTCCAGACTCTGGAATACTAACCTTGACCCTCAGCAGAAAGCCCATGGTCTGATGTTGGTAGGTAGGTGCAGACACGCTTCATTGCTGGTGCTGCTTTGGATTCTAATCAGTCCTGCCAGCCCACACATGGCAGCTAAAAGTTTGTTAAAAAGTTCAGCTCATTTCTCCTTACTTCCATCTATAATAAAGATATCCTCCCCCTGTTGTTCTGTTGAAGATAATAGCAATGGTGGATCTATTCTCTCTTAGGAAAGGCTTGTTACTTTCTGGAATTTAGTTCAGTTTGATTTCCTCCTGACACCAGCTGCTCTCTGATGGATTTAAAAAAGAAACCACACTTTTTCGCTTATTCAGCTTATTCTTATTGTTAGGAAAGAAGCAACTATCTCTCACAACTTTGACAACCTAACCAGAAATGGAATAAACTAGATTTTTTGATCATTCAAATATCACTTGATATAAGTGAATGTTTTAAAGAGATTTTTTTAACAATAGTTCCTACCTTCACTAAGTTCATATCTTCCTTAATCACTTATATATCTAAATGTATTTCATAGGATCTTATAATCTGCCAGTATATTTATTGGTTGCTTATGTCCCAGACATTGATAATGTATGTGGATTACCTCTTTTTCTCATCACAATAACGCCTGGAGCAAGGTACAGTTATCCTCATTTTGTAGATGAGGAGATTGAGACACAGGGATGTTAAGTCACATGAACAAGGCTATTATGCTAACAGTTGGTGGAGTTAGTATTTGAACCATAAGCAGTGTGATAACAGAACCCATTTGATTAAGCACTACACCACACAAGTAAATAAATATTGTAAAGGAAAAGGGTACATATAGTCCAAAATGCTTCCAAAGCCTTTTAAAACTGTTCCTTTGGTCTAAGACATTGTATTGAATTCTACAGTTATCCGTAATTGATTGCATGATTACACTGGCATCATTATTGAAAGAATTCTTCATTTGGGCCCACTGTCTAGAACTATGGGATGAATTGATGCTGGATTAATACAGTATCATTTGTATAGCTTCTTACCTTTGTCTTATTTCTTCTTTCCTTTGTGAATCCTGTTGCAAATTTATTTCTGTTCTCATTCATATTTTAATGTTTAGTATCAATAAAGTATCTAATTATATATGAAAATTGCTTTGTACTATTCTCTTGACTGACTGTACATAAATTATGTCTTCCTTCTCTTCCCATTTCATTAATTGTCATAATAGAGGAGAAACTCGGTTTACTATAAGATGAAATAGTGGTGAATATTAATGAGACATATTTTATGGTGACTCATATATTATCTATTTGAGAGCATTGACATGATTCTGCATTCTGGAAATTATAGAATGTAATTGAGACATTTATTTATATTTCTCATAATAGTACTCGTTAGGAAATAATTATTTATACCACTGCAAAATCATTCCCTGTCTACCAGGTTTTGAGGCAAATTCTAACTTTAATCTAAATTCACTCCATCTCAGGCATCCACAGCTAGAATCACAAACTAAAAGCCAGAAAGTGGGTGTTCTAATATTTACATCCCTAGCGAAATTTTTATAAATCAACAAAGTGTGATTTCTAAACAAAGTTCTAGAAGTCTAGAACATAAACATACATACAGAAGATCAAAGATCATTTTACCAAGAGACTACTAGGTTAAATACTAACAACAAAACCTCACAAAAAGTGAGATATTTTACCTAACTTTACAAAGCATACACTATGCAGTATTAAATATGTTTATTAAATATCTGTAGTTAAAAACTCTAAGAATTTTGCTAGTTTTCATTTTTATACTTAAGTTTTACATTAAAGAGACAAACGATACAGATAAATTTATATGTGTCTGGTATGCAGAGGTGGCTTAGAGAATGAATTTCCTAAACATTGTTAAACACATAAACAGTAGTATTAATAACATCAATATTTTATAACGTGAATGTTTGAAAAATCACCTTAAATTTTATGTGTACTTTTAAAATTTTTATTTCTAAATCATCATACAATAAAATTGCCATTGGTGTATAGTTATATGAAGTTGAATTCATGTATTAATTTATTTTAAACCCCCCCCCCACATCAATCAAGATACAGACCAGTTCAGTTACCAAAAAAACTCCCTCTGGCTTGATTCTTATAGTGACACCTTCCTCTGTCACCACTCCCTGCACCACTGAGTCTTTCTCCATCATATTGTTTTCCATTTTGTCTTTTTGAGAATGTCACATAAATGGAATCATACAGTATGTAACTTTTTGAGACCAGCCTCTTTCACTCAAAACATGTCTTTGAGATTCATTCAAGTTGTGAGTATATCAATATTCATTCTTTTTTTTACATTTTTGTTGTGTAAATATGTCAGAGTTTATTCATTTAATTTGTTGAAGAATATTTGGATTGTTTTCAGTTTGAGACAATTATGAATAAAGTTGCTATAAACATTTGCCTATAGAATTTTAGTGAATGTAAGTTTTTATTCCTCTATGGTAAATACCCAGGAGTGAAACTGCTGGGTCATATGACAAGTGTACTTTTAACTTTATGAGAAAGTGCCAAACCATTTTCAAGATTGGCTATACTATTTTGCTTTCTCTCCGGCCATGTGTGAGAGTTCCAGGCGCTCCATATTCTCATCAGAACTTGATATCATCAGTATTTTTTTATTTCAACCATTCCAATAAGTGTATATTGGTAGTTCATCATGGCTGTCATTTAATCTCCCTAATGCCTAATGATGTTAAGCATATTTTCATGTGCTTATTTGCCATCCTTTTGGTGAAGTATCTATTCAAATTCTTTACTTATTTAAGTGTATCTTTTCATTTTCTTATTATTGAGTATTGAAAGTTCTTAACATATTCTGGATACAAGCTCTTTGTAAAATATATGTTTTGCAAACATCCCTCATCCAGTTCAGATTGTTTTTTCATTCTTATACAGTGTCTTTTGCAGAGCAATTTTGAAGAAAATTTTTTTTCTTTGATGTATATTTCTTTTGATGTCATGACTAAGAGCTCCTCACTTACCTTAGGTCACAATTTATTCTATGTTTTCTTCTAAAATTGTATACTTTTATAATTTCATTAGATCTATGACTCATTTAGAGTTAATTTTCACATAACTATAAGATTTAAGTCAAGGTTTGTTTTTTTGTGTATGGATGAGAACAAATACTGAGGTATGCAAGAATCTTAATGAATTTCAAAAGCATTACATTAACTGAAAGACTATATACTGTATAATCTATGATTCCATTTATAAGAAATTCTAGAAGAGATAAAACTATAATGACAGAAAGCTTCTCAGTGGTTGCTACAGCTAGGATGGGGAAAGAGGTTGACTGAAAATGTTTTATATTATGGTTATGGTAGGGGGTTACATAACTGTCCACACATTAAAACTCATTGAATTGTACACTTATAATTGGTGAATTCTATTTTATGTAAATTACACCTCAACGTAGGTGTTTAAAAAGATAAAATATAAGAAAAGGACATACAAGTTTTTTACTCTATCCTAGATGAAAATATATAATCTGTTTGGAAAAGCAATATATCATTTTTTAAATATCACAATGTAAAGCAGTAGGGATATGTGGTGTATCCAATGTACATTCACAGTATGGAGCAACTACTGGAGGTTAGATGACCAGGGAAAGTGTTGTGAACATGAATGCAATTCCTGAAGGAGGTTTAAAAATAAACAGAATTCCAAACAGTAGATAACAATGCTGTAGTGAAAACGTGACTGGCACACACTTGAAGTCATGCTTGCTCACTGTGTCTTGGTGCATCAGTGAATCTAATTGCAATAGAGGTGTTCCTACTATGAAGAAAAAAGTAAAGACTCTGTTTCCAAGTTGTTAAGTTTATTCTGAGAAGTGGATGATGCAAGAATACTGCTAAAAAAATTGGTTATTATAAAATGAATTCAATGACTCATCAACTTTATAATCTTAAAAATCACTTATTTTAAAGAACACACTCATTGGGTATGTGATTTGTTGTCACTTCTTGGAAAAATCTTATAGTACTTTGGTTTTGTTTTTCAAAATGACTTTTATTAGCTAATGGCAGAATTAAAGAGAACAAATCTTTATTTATAGAATAAGTCATTCCAATATCTATAATGATAACCTGGGCTCCTTTACAGTTGGAACTACCTACAGTCTATAAAGTTTACTACAGTTTGTTTAAATTCTATTGTTCAACAGAAAGAGTTTCAAGACACCCAGACAACTATCTGAATATTAGCCTCATTCTTCTTCCTGTTTTTCATTTGTAGCCCATTACTAGGTCTGGCATCTTAATTTTTTTTCCCTGTAACTCAACTTCTAGTAACTGGGAACCTACTTTATTGACTATGTCAGAGGCTCTATCTTGATACACTGGCCAGTTCCTCCAAGGTGCTTAGTTTTTTCAATTTCAGTTCTCCACGACTCTCTTTGATGCCTTCCCGGATATGTTACTTGCTTGACTCCATTGTGCACTTCCTCTGGCCAAGAAGACCAATTACCTTTCTGCCTTGAATTTCCTCCACACACCACCCATTTCTCTGTATCTCAAATATCCTTGATTCTTTACCAATATGGTTCATCACAGCTCTTCATTACTGCTCAGTGATGAGATCTTCTTCTAAAGAAGCAGAAATATCCTTATAGCCACTGCTTTAAAAGCCTCCAAGATTCATCAATACTCTCAGAATAAAGAACAATAGCCCATTTGCACATGCAAGTTTACCAATCAAAATGCTCTACAATGCATTTTAAACCTGTCTTTTCAACATCATCTGTTACTAAATCTTAAATCTTATTCTACTCTGGACGGTTCACTATTTACCCAACATATCCTGTTCTTTCCAGCCTGATCGCCTTACAATGATGTGTCTCCCCATCCCTAACATAGTTTAGTAAGATCCCACTTACCTTGGAGCCCTAGCTTATTTGCCTTTTCTCCATGAAACTATTCTAGTCTCCTCAAAATGGAGATTCTCTCTCCCTATACTGAACTTACTTATCATTTTGTTTGAAATTTTGTGGGAGCACACTTATTCTACAAGGTGCTAAAAGTATATGTACCCATTTCTCAACCTCCATTAGATCAGATACTTCTCAAGGGCAGGGAGTATATCACCGCACATCTTACTCATCTCTAAGACTTGAAGGATCTAGTGTAACATAATGCTCATATTTTTTAACATTTATTACTCTAAGTAATTAAGAGTAATAAACACTTATTAATGCCTTCTCATTATACACTAAGTACTCGGTTAGAAAGCAGATGTGAAGACATAAAAGATAATCGTGTCCTAAAAAATTTGCACTCTGATGGGAAATATAAACAAATAAGCACACTTATTATGGAGGGTTAGAAGTATACCTGTGGTGCTTGAGAGCAGAGAAGAAGCTGGATGATAAAGGAAAAATGATATTAGAAAAAGATTCCAAGAGAAAGTGGCATCTGAGCTAAGTTTGGAATGGGACTTATCCTAAAGAACAGGATGGGAAGAGAAAAGGAAGGTTTTCTAAGAACAATGAACAGAGTACCCAAAGTGATTGATATGTGAGAAACATGTTTGAATTGCTGAAACAGAATGGGAGAGAGTCATGTCAAAAAAAGAGTCTGGACTTATTAAACGGCATTATTTTCATTTGCATGGATTTGGATTTCAGACTGAAGGGTTTTAAGCAGGGTAGTGGCATGACCAGATCTACCACCTAGAAATGCATTGAGAACAAAACAACTGGAGGCCTGAAAACCAACTATAATGTGATTTCATATTAATATAAATGATGAATGATAAGGACATGAACTAACATGAAACAGTTGCATATTACACAAGAAGGGCAATATTCTAGATTTAGGAATATATAATTTTTCTTTAGGAAAACAATTGGAAGAGAGGAATAAAGAGCAGGACTAATGTACTATGGCCCTCAGATTTCTGTATTTGGTGATTATAATAGGAAATTCAAGAAAGAAAAATAATTTGGGGGGGAAGATGATGAGTTATGCTTTGAACACATTGAATTTGAAGAGAAAATGATTCCATAATTACCTGTGGATAGTTGGATCTATTTTACTAGATCTTGACCAAGGCATGATAAGCATACAGACAGTTGCTCAGGATTGATCCCAGGTTGCAATTTTCCCTGGCAAATGAAGCAGAAAAAAATAGGACAAAGCATTAGAGGGTATTGGCTAAATGGCCATTAGCTGAATGCATAAAATATTTGGTCCAGGTTAGTGTCTCTCAAACTTGTGACACATCTCCCCAGTTATGGTAAAATGCCTCACTCTCATTGCACTCCATTTATTGTCATATTTCAGTGGAAAAATAACTTTATTAATAAAAAATTAAAGTAATGCAAAGTACTTTATTTTGTAATAGAAGATAAACATGACTATATATTTAATTATGAAGTAATAGAAATAACTACAAGGTGCCTAATACTCTTATTAAACTAAATTCTATCATATGGTACAAATATTTTAAACATCCCAAAACTCTCAGGTAGCATAATGCTTATAATCTGTCACTTTGATGCAAACATTGGGGGATTCTTAAGATGTGAGTACATATCTTGAATTGAGTTTTCATAGAAATATGAAAATCTTCATTTACTCATCCCACAATTGACATGGTTAGGAAGACCTAAGAACAAAATTAATTGATTATTATGAGCCAAATCATCAGATTATTTTTTCATCTTAAGTGAGTATAGATTACAAAACGAAATATAGATCATTTCGTGTTTGTTTTTTTAAAAAAATAGGCAATGCAGAAGAGTGAGCAATTCTGGATGTTGAACTCATGAGAGGGCATTAGGGAGAATCAAGTCCGGTATTCATTTCTAACCTGTTTGCTGCATTCTCTGTGCTCTGCTATCCTGTATTCCTCTGGCACAATCTTCTCTATTACCTACAAATTTCTAGTAAAACTCTACAAAGCATGTAATCAACTCCCATTGGTCATTGCTTTGTAAAATTAAATACAATAGCTCTGTGTCCAGATTTGTGTTGGTCCAGGGCAGAGAGAAGAGATTAATCACAAGTGCAGAAAAACAGTGATATAAAAAACACAAGGAGGGGCCGGCCAGTGGCATAACAGTTAAGTTGGCGCTTTGGCAGCCCAGGGTTCACAAGTTTGGATCCCAGGCACTGGCCAATGCACCGCTTGTCAGCCACGCCGTGGTGGCGTCCCATACAAAGTAGAGGAAGATGGGCATGGATGTTAGCCCAGGGCCGGTCTTCCTCAGCAAAAAAAGAGGAGGATTGGCAACGGATGTTAGCTCAGGGCTGGTCTTCCTCACACACACACAGACACACACAAACTAAGGAAAGGAGGAAATCTGAGCAAGAGATGGTAGAAATATAAACCCCTTGAGGGTGTTCACATGTGCAATGAGGGGAAATGACTGTACAAAGCTAACAGTTTTGGGGACGTGCAGAGAGATGACTGCTTGGTAACATTATTAAAATAAGACATCATACTTACACATAGGCTTGTTCCCTTTTTTTTGCTTTATTCTCTAATCTTTATTAAATTCTAGAAAGCTGTTGTAGGCATAATTAGTTACATTTTAGTGTCATCTACATAATGTGAAGTCTAATTTGCTTTATTCCTCCTATCTAAAAGTCCACTGGTGGTTTTGGAATAACCCTAAATGCTTCACTAAGCTGAGCACATTTATGCGTGTGGAGTAAATGGAGTAAGCTGGAATTAGTTTGATGTTTTCCTTACAGTCTCATAACGTATCCTTTTATCATCATATACTGCAAATAAATTGCTGGTATTCGTGGCATCATAGCTGTAGTTACTCTAAGAATACATAAATGGTTCTGAAATCATAATCATTGACATCTAATTGTGCTCTTTGGTTTGTATAGGCTTATCTACCTGTCAGTGCTAAGGCTTTGTGGATAAACTATAATTCCAGCAAGATCGCTCTGGGAGTCAGTAAAATCTAATAATCTCCACACTTTCAATGGAGATGTACATAGAAATAGATTTGCTTGGTGATTGTTTGCAGATATGATCACTGGCATGAAACTGCAGATTCCCTTTTCTTAAAAGAGTAATAAACCTGAATATTATCTATATTGAATAGACGTGACTTTATATTACTTCCATTATACAACAGAGGGCAATTTAAGCAATGCAAAACCTACTTAAAAAAAAAAAGATTCCAACATATCACTTTCATGCAGGCTCTCTGTTTACTCTGGTTTACTCTGATTCTGAAGAGAGACTTGTAGGGGTGAAATAATGTTAAAATGCATGACATTTTAGTTTAGCGCTGCCCATCTGGATTCACAGCATGCTATAGCCAAGTACTGGATTGCCAATGTAGTATAGGAAATTGGTTTGTAAAAGTCATAGTGGATTTTCAAACTAAGACCAAATGAGGACATTACTATTTGGATTATTTCAAAAGGACTGAATGTATCAACTTTTCTTTGCTTTCCTGGGGTTTCTTTAGCCATTTTCTCTTTTGCTCCCACCACACACACACACACACACACACACACACACACACACACACACACATTCTAAGAGGAAACAACAGAGAATTGAGATGAAAAGCATGGAATTTGGGGGACAGTCAAATATCAGTTAAAAGGCTGTCCAAATATTACTCTTTAGCCTGTGCAAACAACCATTATACACTATATTCCTTCAGTACAAAATAGAACAATAAAGCTCCTTATCTATTTCATTTATTTGATCAATGTTTCTTGGCTGAGTAATATGTTTCAGGCACTGGAAATATCTGGAGAAGGAGAGTGAAGGTCATGGGGGTTGTGTAGCCAACTTCAAAATGCTTGGACTATTCTCCAAGGCAACTGGGAACTAATGATCCACTCATCAAATTTGTCTTTCTGGCTCTCTTCAGACAAATGTGAGGGACAGTGAGTAGTAAAAACATCCTTCTCACAAGTTATTGAGATAATGTATATGAAAACAATTTGCAAGTTCTAAAACATAAACACAAGAGACAGCAAACTGCACACGAATTACCAGAATCTTTGTGCCTGTAATGATGTTTACCAAAGAACAGGGATGAAAGCTATGTGTGCTCATCCAGAAATTATCTACCAACTGGCCTTTCAACACTTCTAAATCCTTAATTTTGTTATTTCATTAGATAACACCATTTTTCCTTAAGGAGGTATACTTGTCCTTAAATCCAAATGAAATTTAGTCGCTTCTATTTTATTGTATTATTAAAATTACATTGGCTCAGGAAAAATTAATGTTTTTCAGAAAATTAAGCTGAGGGAAGGTAATGCTGTTTCATATTTTCCTGTTTATAATTCTTTTTTAGGAAAATACAGTGACCGCTATATATTTATTTCCTCTGATTATAAATTAATACATATCGATTATTGAAAAGTTGGACAATGTGAAAATTATAGAGAATAACATGAAGATCTCTTGAAATCATACTATAGAGAGATAAACATTGGTCATATTGCTTTTCAAAATTTTTGTGTTTTAAAAATTTATCAGAGTCTGATTTACTTAATTACTATATAATTTGCCATTAATCATTATCATTATAATGAAATAATTTTAAAAACCAATTTATAATTTCTAAAAACAATTCTTTAATATTTACATATCATAATTTCTTTAGTCTTTCCTTCAAAGAATTTTATGTTTGCCTATTTATTTTTGCAATGAACTTGTACCTAAAGAATGTATAAATAGGATATTAAAAAGGATAAAAATGATTAGAAAAACCAAAAATGTAGAATGGGTAAATATTAGAAATAGTTCTCTTAAAAAGCACAATGAAATATATCAGTATCTAGTCAAGCAAAGGGGAAGAAGGCAAACAACCCAAAACTTAATTATTAGAAAGGAAATGTGCCCATAGATTTTAAACTGCAATAAAGTTTGTTTGATTCTACAAAGAATTTTGAACATTTTGATACACTCTCCCATTTTAAAAGCATTAACTGCCTATCAAGTGTTGGACACTGTCCCAAGAATAAAGTAGAAAAGTTCCTATCTTCATTGAGATTACCTTCTAGCAGAGAATGTAGACAATAAACAAATACAATACCTATAGTTTATTTGATAAGATCTATGCAAAAAAACAACAAAGCAGAGTATAGAGTAAGGGAGTGACCTGGGATTGCTATTTCAATTAGGGTATTCAGAAAAATATTTCTGAGCAGGTGACTTTTGAATAGAAAACTAAATGAAAATATCAGATGGAAAGAATTTGTGGCATGATTGTTCCAGGTCAAGAGAGCAGCAAGTGAATAGCCTTAAAACTATATAAAAAATCAAGTATTCTAGGAACACCAAGTCAGTCTATATGGCTGGTGTGGTGGGAGGTGAAGACGAGTAGTAACAGATATGATTGGGAAAGCAGGCAAGTTTCAGTCCATGTAGGGCTTGCTGTGCCATGTAGACATATTTGTCTAGCATAGAAAACTTGTCATGGTAAACACTCACTGGAGGGTTTTGAGC
Source organism: Tapirus indicus (assembly GCA_031878705.1). Classification (NCBI taxonomy): domain Eukaryota; kingdom Metazoa; phylum Chordata; class Mammalia; order Perissodactyla; family Tapiridae; genus Tapirus; species Tapirus indicus. The sequence goes on along the minus strand of CM062919.1, from coordinate 101,970,609 downwards.
AGGAAAAGAAAATAATCTTATTTATCTTTTCATCTGGCTTATCTCTGGTTTCCGCATAGAGAATAGACTATAGAAAGTAAGAATGAACTCAGAAGACTTTTTCAGTTATTCAGATAAAAGACAATGCTGGCTTGAACTGTGGTAGTAGTGACAGAAATGAGAAGTTATAGGCCATGAAATATAATTTCAAAATAAATCCAAATTTGATAATACAGAAATGAGAATGAGAAAAAGAGCTTCCCCCTTGTGACTGACAGGGTTAAGGTTAGTGCAACTGTGGTAATGATGGTACCATTTAATGACATAAGGAAGGCCAAGGGAGACACAGGTGAAAGGTGAAATGAAAATATTCCCTCTAATTTGAAGAAGATATTGAGACATCCAAGGTGATATATTCAGTAGCCAGTGAACCATGTGAACCTAGAGAACTAGAGTCTGAGGGTAAGTTCTAAAGATATAAACTTGCAATCATCAGCCTATGGTATTTAAAGGCATGGGAGCAGCAACGGTCACCAAGGAAGAGATCACAGACAACTAAGAGAAGAGACCAGAAGGCTGAGTTTTGAGGCATTCAAATGCTGAGAAGTTGGTAAGTGAATTTAGCAGACGACACTGAGAAAGAATAGCCAGTTAATTAGAAGTTAAAATATGTGGAAAGATGGAGGTAATTTATGAATTTAACAAGAGACAGGAAAATAAAGGTTAAGAAAAGTGAGTACGGAAATTTACTTTTTCTATAGACATGTTTAATAGCTCAAATGGAGGAAGGGAGTGAGCAAAGATATTGATCTTGCTTTGTCAATTAAGGTTGAATTTGATGGTAAGTAACCAAAATCTGTAGCACAGTGGCTTAAACAAATACGTATGGAATTATTTTTCTCAGGTAACAAGTCTATTGGTAGAAAGTTTTGGGAGTTGGTTCAGCAGCTTAAACAACGTCAGGACTGTAATTCTCTTCACATTTCCCTCATGCTCCCAAGATGAGAGATACTGCAGCAATATTCAAACCAGAAAGAAGGGAAAAGAAAAAGCAGCAATAAATGTATTCTTAGAGTGGTTTATTAGTTTTATTAATCAGTTGAGAAAAAAATTCCCTAGTAACTTTCCCCTAATTCTGTCTCTGATAGAATCAGGTCACATCCCCACACCCCAGTTTAATTCTGAGAATGAGAATAGTTTGCTTTCCATCTTCTATAATGCTCTAGATTGCAAGGTTTGTATTCCTTTTTGACTTCTTATCGGGTCAGTTTGATATATTTCAGATGACAAATCCCTGTTCAACTGATCTATTCACAGATGTTTTTTCTTTCTCTAATAATTAACGAGTCACAACTAATTACCAGACAGTGCTCTAGGTTCCAGGGACAACATCATACTAAAAACAAACTCCTGTCTTCATGAAGAACAGTGGAGAAGACAGACAATAAACAAATAAATAAGGGAATAGTGAGACATGAGAAGTACTATGTTAGTGAGAATGGTCAGGCTTCCCTCAAGAGTTGATATTCCTTCAGAGGTATGATTAGAGTTAAGAAGTGAGGTATAAGAATATCTGCAAATGCTCAGAAGTGGACCATGATTAATATGTTTAAAAGACAGCAAGAAGAGTATGGCTGAATGGAATGACGAAAGAAAGAATAGTAGGAAATAAGAACATAAATGTATCCAGGGGCTAAAGCATATAGATCTTAAGAGATGGTAATGCTCCAATCTTGGCCTCTGTCATTGCATGGCATTCTCCATACATGTCTGTGTCTTGTCTGTTCTCCTCGTCATGTTGGATCAGGGCCCACCCTACTCCAGTATTTTTAACTAATTACATCTGCAGTTTACAAATAAGGTCACATTCTGAGCTATTGGAGGTTAAGACTTCAACATATCTTTTGTGGGGAACACAATTCAACCCATAAAAGTTATGTTATAGATGAATCACCATGTGATCGATTCTTTTTATTTGTTCTAACAATTATCACTTAGCTACTATTATAACTTAATTTTTATATGTGAGATAAGTGAAAAGTAAGTTCATAATGTTTAGTTTCATCTTCCAGATAAAGTTTCCTTCCAACTTTTTTTATGTAGTTTGAAATTTTTTTTATATTTAGTTGGAAATATTCTCCATTTGCAGTAAATTTATTTTAGTGACTTTTATAGTGTACCAGTTACTCTTAGAGATTGAGGACAAATTATTATCTGACTCAACAATGTATTTTATCTCATTAAATGAGATAATGAACTTTAAATGAACATCTTTAATGAACATCAAGTTTGTAACTAAAGTAGATAAGAATAAACCTAATACATAAGTAAATTACTTTTGTTTTCAGACAGTTAACTGTAGAGGTTTAAAGTAACATTAAATTTTTTTAAATAAAAATTGAAGATAAAATTTCTTTATCGAAATAGAAAATAAATAAAATGGTTTGAAGAGATTAGTAAAATTATCAGCTTTTTTTTCCTTAGGCTTATCAGCTTGGAAGGACGATTTCTTATCACACTTTGAAATAAATTTGAATGGCACTGTCAGACGCATCTAACATCCCACAATCAATAGCACACATCTGTCGCCTTCAAATGAGGACAACTACATGTTTCATCTGGGCTAAAGAAACAATAATATTAAAATACAGTGAACTTATTTACCTGTTCTTTTACTTACATAAAGTATGCTTAGCACCACTTTTATATACTCCTTGGCTGTAAAGGTGTAATCATTGTTTCATAATCCTACACAACTGGAAAACCAGAATGCAATATACTTTGAGATAAAAACAACAGAGTCAATTATTAAGACTCAGAGATGAGAAAGACCATAGTTCAACATATTAACATTTTAATGAAATATTTAAAATGAAACAATCAAAATCCAGATTGGAGAAATCATCCAGAAAAAAAGTGGTGTTAGTATGATGACTCTATTTAATCCTGGATTGGGGAAATGGTGTGTCATTTAGCAAAACTCATTTATGATGAATGTTACCCCAACACAATGGGAATATGTCAGAAGACTTGGTCCCCTTCCCTCCAGAGAATTTAAATTATCTATGAGGAAAAAACATTATCTTCTAAATTGCCACTCAATGAATTCCATGCTACATTATACTGGTCACATTAGTCAATCTTGAGCCACTCCAGAAGTGCCTACCTTATGTATATACTACCTTTCCTTGAGTTGTTTTTAATTGGCTTTACTATTGTCATATGATAGAATAAACTGCAGCAGACATGTTGTGTTGGACTTAACAGATAATTTCCAAAGCTTCATTTTGGGAACCTAGTCAGTGGCAAGAACAATGCTTTCAGATGAGGTGAAAAGTACATTTAACATTTGAAGTAAAGTACATTAATTAAGCAATTTTTTGCATTTGAGGAAAATAACCATTAACTGAGCATACAAAATGCTGTAACAAAGAACTGAATCAGCAGCATCATCTCCATGCATATCTTCAATAATTCCAAAGAGAATTGTCTTAAACATGGCAGATTTGCATAGTATTTCTTACAGACTGAGAGGGGTCAAAAATAACAATAATCATCACAAAATCTCTCCTAAATTACATTCTCTGTTTTAAACTACAGATTACTGCAATATCTTTTAGAAACATCAGTGGAAGGCACAGGTGTCAGGTTGCTTGTACAACTAATCACAGATGCTAGAGCCAAATCTTCCTCTTTGCTGTCCAACCTTGACTACTTATATTACCACTGTATTTACATTGTTATTGTATTGCTTAATATATTGTCCCAGTATAATCTGAAGCACACTGGCTAGGGAAGTGGCAACTGATTATGAAACCCGGGCAACGCATTGTAGAGATTCAGAGGCTGCTCTTTCTTTCAGAGGCAGAAGTAGGCCCTTGACCTGTCAAAAGTAGTGAATGAGAGAAGACTTTCTTTCCATCATCTCCAAGACCAAATGTGAACAGAGTGGGCGTTATAAAGTGCACCTGAGCTGTGTTCTACCAAGCCCTAGATGTGAAAAAAACTCTCCTGCTAGACTCTAGTAGGATGAGCAGACATGGAGATTCCCCTTACTTAAACTCCTTATTTTCTTTATATGTATTTAGAGTACATAACTTCCTCGACTTACAATGGGGTTACACCCAGATAAACCCATCAAAAGTTGAAAATACAGTAAGTCTAAAATGCATTTAATACACTTAACAACTGAACACCACAACTAAGCCTAGCCTACCTTAAACATGCACAGAACACTTAACCTACAGTTGAGCAAAATCATCTAACGCAAAGCATATTTTATAATAAAGTGTTGACTATCTCGTGTAATTTACTGAATACTGTACTGAAAGTGAAAAATGGAATGTATGGGTACAGAACGATTGTCAGTGTATCGGGTGTTTACCCTCATGATCGCATGGCTGACTGGGAGCAGAAGCTCGCTGCGGCTGACCAGTATCAGAGAGAGAAATTTGGGGAGCAATAATAGCCTATCTTCTTGAAAATTCTTCTGTTTCTTGCTTATATTACTGCCATATAAAACAGGGATGAGGAATTGCTGTGACTTGACTGTGACAGTCTTCTCTTCCCAATTGCAGCCCCGCTCACGATGAGAGCTCTCACTGGTTGTGCAGTTGGGTTATGCATGGTGGAGTTGGTAGTGAGGGGAGATGGAGCCCTGGCATGTGCAGAGAAGCCACATGCACTTCTGCATTAGCAAAGAAGTGAATAGAGAACAGCCACCTCCCATGTGCAAATCTGATAAAATAGGAGAAGAAGGGATTTTCAGATTCAGAAGCTAAGCTGTGGATGAGTGATCATGAGCTGTTTCCTGCCTTTAAACCCTAAGGGAGCTGAACTCATTCCCGTGAAAGTATTTCTACTCAAACCAATGAACCCATCAGTGGCATACAAATTAATACAAAGAAGGACTGGTGAGAAAGTCAGGAGAAGCTAATATGACACTTACAAAGCTCTCATATCAGGTCCATGGCAAGGTAATGACAGTATATCAACATGTTGAGGATGCAGCCCATCCAAAACCACAGGGAAGAAGAAATGAACATGAAGTTTTAATCATCTTATTTTTTAACCTAAGAAACATCCAGATCCTTTTTTCATTATCTTAGGACGAAGCACAAGTCTGAATAGGCAGGTTTCAGCTCAGTGGGAACTGTAAATCAGCTGTATTCATGCCCCTTGTCACATTCAGGCATATTTAAATTTCTATGTGTATCACAGGCTAAAATCTCCTGCCTCCTCCCTGGCATATTATGTCTTTCCGGAAAACCGGTAATATTCAGAGAGAAGATTATTTGTGGAAGAAAAATATGAGTGACTAGTGCTATTCAAAAAAAAAACTTTAAAAATTTATACAACTATTATCAGAAAGATGTCAGATATCAAAAATTGAGCTTGTTTTCAGCTCATCTCTGACTTTTCATTTATGGATTCTAATTTTAGAGATAAATCCTGTTTCTAGGCTCTTGATCACTCTATAAATCTTGAATTTATTCCTGCCAACAGATTTGGTTCCTTTGATTTAACTTATTTGTCTTGAGCATTTCATGTGGTTTTACAAACATTCATGATTACATGAGCCTACCCTCTTATGGACATAACATTTGGTTAAGGATCAATTTGGACAGTTGGATCATTCTTCTTCAAAATGATACCTGTAAATTCATGTAACCAAAAGCTTCCCAATCAAACATATACACACAGCAGGTTTATCTTGTGAGGTAGAATTGAGATCTCATAGGTATTGTCATGCCATAACAAGTAAATTGAAAATAATTACTTCTAGTGAGCAGCTGCCAAACCTATCACATTTCTTTCACCCCGTGAGTGGCATGCAAAGCTGTACTCTCCAGACTATCTCCCTCTGAAATATTTTACATCTTAAACATTAAAGAATTGACTTCGTATGTCATCCTGTCAGATAATATTCATTGAAAATTTTAATGAGACCTGAAACTGAAATCCATGGGAACTTGCAGAAAGTTTCAGGTGATCTATACAGGTAAGTAGTTGCTGGAGATTGTCCTTTGCCTCCTCTGTTTCTCTACCAACAGCCTGGTGGGTGCATGCCCTCAAGCTTGCATGGCTCCCTGCTACAAAAACTTTCAAACTGTTCTTTCCACTCATACCCCCTCCTTCCTAACATTCTCCACAGCCTAGCTTGTATACCCCATCAAATTATTTTTCCTGGAAACATGTTGAAAGTTGCTCAAAAACCAACAGTGGCTCATCACTTATTAGGAAAATCTGTTCTCTTTTTCATGACAGTGTAATTTTTCATTATGACAATCTTCTGATGTGGAATATTCTCTCCCCTCTTCTCTGCCAAACCAAGCCCTCTATTTTACTCACTGTGCCCCTCCCACAGTAAATTGTTCCTCTCAAAACAAATCTGATGGTTATAATCCCCCTCATTTACCCTCCCTAAGTACCTCTTTATGTTCCGTGAGTCTCACTACCGCACAATTTTAGATTTGAAATAACATTCTATAAACTTTTATTTTCTCTCTTGATCTAAATTGGAAATTTCTTCAAATCTGCATCAGAGTCCTCCTCTTAAATTTTGTTTTAGATTTGCCATTTCTCATAATATCAGGGAATGCTAGCATGGTATATTTTTCTCCCTCAATACACTTTTAATCTACTTGTGTCTTTATATTAAAGTGGGTTTCCTGTAGACAACATGTAGTTGGGTCATGTTTTTTGATCCACTCTGACAATCTCTGTCTTTTAATTGGTGCATTAAACCATTGACATTTGAAGGGATTATTGATATAGTTGGACTAATATCTATGATATTCATTACTGTTTTCTATTTGTTGCCCTTGTTCTTTGTTCCTATTTTTGTCTTCTACCCTTTTTCTAACTTTTGTGGTTTTAATTGAGCATTTTATGTAATTCCATTTTTCTCTCGTTTCTTAGCATGTGGGTTCTACTTTTTTTATCGCTTTTTTTAGTGGCTGCCCTAGAGTTTGTAATATGCATTTACAGCTGATCCAAGTCCACTTTGAAATAACATCAAACCACTTCACAGGTAATGTGAGTATTTTATAATAACAAAATAATCCTAATTCCCGCCTCTAGTCCCTTACACCATTGCTGTCATTCATTTCACTATATATAAGCATAAATGAGCATATATATAAAGTATATACATAAGAATATATAATCAATTACAATATTGATATTATTTTGAACAAACTATTATCTGTTGGACCAATTAAGGATAAGAAAAATAAAAGTTTTTATCTTCAACCTGCCCTTCTTTGATGCTCTTCCTTTCTTTATGTAGATCTGAGTTTCATATGTATATTGTTTTCCTTCTCTCTGAAGAACTTCTTTTAACATTTTTTGTAGGACAGCTCTACTGGCAAAAAAATTCTCTCATTTTTTTTTTTTAATGTCTGAGAAAGTCTTTATTTCTCCTTCACTTTTGAAGGACAATCCACAAGATACAGAATTCTAGGTTGTTCTTTTCTTTTTCTCTCAACACTTTAAGTATTTCACTCTACTCTCTTCTTGCTTGCATAGTTTCTGAGGAGAAGTCACATGTAATTCTTATCTTTGTTCTTTGTTAAGTAAGATGTTTCTTCTTCTGGCTTTACTCAGGATTTCTTCTTTAACTTTGATTTTCTGTAACTTGAAAATTATATGCCTAGCTGTATTTTTTTGGTTTATTTCCTACTTGGTGTCCTCTGAGCTTCCTGGATTTGTGGTTTGATATCTGACATTAATTGGAGGAAATTCTCAGTCACTATTGTTTCAATAATAGTCCCTCTACCCTTTCTTGTCCTTCTAGTATACCCATTATGTGTATGTTACACCTTTTGTAGTTGTCCCACAGTCCTTGGATATTCTGTGCTGTTTTTTCAGTCTTTGTTCTCTTTGCTTTTTGGTTTTTGAGGATTCTATTGATATATCTTCTAGCTCAGAGGTGGTTTTTTCAGCTGTGTCCAGTCTACTGATAAGCCCATCAAAGGCATTCTTTATTTCTGTTAGTGCTTTTTATCTCTAGCAACTCTTCCTTTTGATTTTTTCTTGGGATTTCCATCTCTCTGCTTAAATTGCCCATTGTTCTTGCATGCTGTCTGCTTTATCCATTAGAGCCCTTAGCATGTTACTCATAGTCATTTTAAATTCCCATTCAGATAATTCCAACATCCCTGCCATGTCTGATTCTGGTGTTTTCTCTGTCTCTTCAGATTGCATTTTTTGCCTTTTGGTATGCCTTGTAATATTTTCTTGACAGCTGGACATGATGTACTGGATAAAAGGAACTGTTGTAAATAGGCCTGTAGTAATGTGATGGTCAGATATGAGGGGAAGGGAAGCATTCTAGAGTTCTACGATTAGTTCTCAGTCTTTTAGTGAGCTTGTGCTTCTGAACTGTGAACTACACGAGTGTTTCTCAGATTTTTCTTCCTCATTAGGTGTGACAGGATGACTAGAGGGGCTAGAGTTGGGTGCTTCTCTTCCCCAGATCAGTTGTGCTCTGATAATACCCCAGCACGTCAGGTTCTGATTAACTAGTTTCCCCTGAGGGCAGACCTTGTTAATAAGAACAGAGTGCTCTATGGTATTTCAAGAGCAATTCCTCTTCCTTTGCTGGAAGCCTCAGGAGATTTTTCTCTGATATTTACTATGGGAACCTGATTGAGCTCCTGGAGGTAAACCTCACAATATTGTGGGTGCCCTCCTATGGCTGGGCTCCTCTGGAGTTTTAAATTTCAGACTTGTCAATACCAAGCTTCCAGCAATTCATCAATTACAGTTCAGGTTTTCCTACCTGGCACTGGTTCCACTGGCTGGTATCCCTGGGTGAGTCTGCTCTGGTAAGCCTCAACTTCCTGTATTCACCTGTTGAGTCTCCCCAGTCTTGGGATCAGCAGTTTGCCCTGTGTCCTCCATATATATGGATCTAAGAAGAGTTGTTGACTTTTCAGTCTGTTCCATCGCATTACTGTAGACCTATTTACAACAGTTCCTTTTATCCAGTACATCATGTCCAGCTGTCAAGAAAATATTACAAGTCATAACAAAAGGCAAAAAAGTGCAATCTGAAGAGACAGAGAAAACATCAGAACCAGACATGACAGGGATGTTGGAATTACCTGAATGGGAATTTAAAATGATTATGATTTATATGCTAGGGGCTCTAATGGATAAAGTTCTATGTGTTGTTAGAAGGCAGTGGGCAGTTCCAACCTCCCCACATGCAGAACCAGAAATGAGAAGTCCCTCAAGGGGATGGATATACCAAGGAACATAAATCAAGCATTTAAACAGAAAAATAGTTAAACCACATCTTAGGTGAACTACTCTGGGTGGGTTGGTAATGTCAGATCAGTGGGATATCTAAGCTGCCTTGACTAGCTGTTCCCTTTCGAGGGAAAGACAAAGATATAGTTAAAACTATAAAGTCTGACATAAGGTAAGAGCTGATTCTAAGGTTAGAGTTAATTCTACGTGTTTAATAACAATTCCGCATCCAATCATTGCAAAAGCATCGATGCATTTCTAATAAAATTCTTTTACTTTCTTTTGTTTTAATTTTTGACGAGTCAAGAGATTCAACGGTGCATCGCTGATACTGGGATACATTGCACATGTATAATAATGTATTATTATTAATAGTATGGTAAGTTATCATATCTAGAACTCATTATTGTGCACATTGAATTTCAGGCCACTGATATAATCTTACTCTGTCCACACAGAGTAGGGCTTTTTCTATATGGCAGTCAAACATTGTTGGGAGGCAGAGCAAGAAGAGGAAAGAAAATCGCAGCATATTTAGTGAAACAAATGAATTGAACATAAAAACCTCCAGGACCCAGGGACAAATTAGGAACTTCTAAATTCATAACTGAGTCTGTTTTTTCCTCACGACCTACCCTAGTGCTTCAAGTTCAACTCTTGTGATAAAGCCCATTTTCTCATAGCTTCTCTTATTCCATTTGTTTTCAGTTTCTTTTTTTTTTTTGACATATAACATTATATTAGTTTCAAGTGTACAGCATAATGATTTAATATATGTATACATAGCAAAATGATCACCACAGTAAGTCTAGTTGACATTCATCACCACATGTAATTACAATTTTTTTTCTTGTGATGAGAACTTTTAAGACCTACTCTTTTAGCAACTTTCAAATATACAATACAGTATTATTAACTACAGTCACTAACTATAGCTGTACATTACATCTCATTTATCTTTAGCTTTTCTATATGGAAAAGTAAGCTTCAATATGTGATAGCCTAATGTGCTTGTCCACAGCAGTTTAAGGAGAATTCCTTAATTTAAGGAGAATTCTAGGGCAAGTGGTAGTTAGAGAATGTTTGAAATCATGTTGCCTTCAAAACAAATACACAGCGTTATAAAATGAGTTGTCTTTATATCACACTCATGCTGCCAGGAAAACATTTGCCATCAGATGGCTATCACTTAAAGGCCGTATTCTTTGCCCAAATGAAAGAAAGTGAAATAATTTGGAGTTTGAAAGAACAAGAGATAACTTGGCAATAAAATTTAGAACTGAGTTTGTTCTGAAATGTTCTTATCACACTTGAGAATAATTCTGTTCACCCACTTGAGGTAAAAGCTTCCTTCTACACAAAGGAAAGAAATGGATTTTAAATAAGATTTTCAAACTCTCTGCTACATCCCATTCTTAGAGAGAACCAAGCAACTACATAATACTACAGATTTGGTTAGTTCAAACCAAAGCACATAAAAATAGAACAGATAATCAAAAAACTTAAATAGACTTCTTAAATATAAGCACCCATTTGTAGAGCTAATTTATTTCTGAAAACAGACAAACAATAAAAGCAATAGGTAAATGACATTTACTTTGCTCCTTCAAAACTGCGCTCAGAAAAATGAAATGAAAGAAAAAGCCCAATAGAGTCACCTGAATCCATATTCCTTTAACCCAATGGCCTTTTGACTTTATAAAATTTTGTTTCAGAGCAACTTTATCTTTCCAAATCTATAGACTTTATGTCACAAAGCCATAGGTTTGGACTATGCAGGTCCTCAAACATTGTGTGATTAATGCAAGTAAAAAAAGTGCCATCTCCCAGTGTTTCAGACAGTACTGTTACATTAATCATATAAAATAGCAATGAACCAACAAAAATGAGCATCTTCTATGTAAAAACTACTGTTCTAGGTGAGGTTTAATTGTCTTGGTTTAAATTAGTTTTATTTCTACACTCAAAAAATTATATGCATAACTAAATATATTTCAAAACTAAACAAATAAGTGCAGCCATAAAATCACCTATTACTATGGAAAGACAAAGGAGGGGAAGTCATTTAAGATACGCTTTTAAACTAAATTGAGCATATTTTCCATGCTTTGGTCCAACTTTCTTTTGCAGGTATATAAATTTTATGTGTGAACCATTTCATGGATACATCTGTAGGGGAAGAAAAATTGTCCTTCTACCCTTCTAGGTTCTTTGACTGGCCTAATAATCAAGTAGACATAAGACATATTAACAGGAGAAAGACAAATTTAATGACATATGTACAGGAGCCCAATAAGAATATGAGACTCAAGGACAAGTTGACCAATTGAGGCTTATATGCCATCCTGATCTAAGAAACATAGGAGCCTGGGGCTTCAAAGTGGAGGAGGGTCATTCACAGGACAAGAAGAACAGATGTTTGGTAATTAGATGTTTGTCTGGCCATATAGATAGGTCATTTAGATAAAATTATCTCTGGTAATAGCTTTCTCTCTGAGCCAGGCCCTCTATCTAAATTCTTTTAGTACTTAAGGGAAAGATAAAAGTTTTCTTTCTTTTTTTTTTTTTTTTTTTGTGGGGAAGACCAGCCCTGAGCTAACATCCGTCGCCAATCCTCCTCTTTTTGCTGAGGAAGACTGGCCCTGGGCTAACATCGTGCCCATCTTTCTCCACTTTATATGGGACGCCGCCACGGCATGGCCGGCAGGCAGTGCGTCGGCGGGCGCCCGGGATCCAAACCTGCGAACCCCGGGCTGCCAAGCGCGGACTAAACCGCTGCGCCACCGGGCGGCCCCGATAAAAGTTTTCTTGAATCTGCTCAGTCTTCATTGCCTTCAGCTCAAAATAGTCCACATGCCAAAGTGGCCCATTTTGAGGAGGCTCATTCTGAATCCATTCACATCCCAATACTTCATAGAATTAGGAATGGCCAATTTATCTTTAAAACAACACTAGAGACCTAGAGCATCACTCCTATGAGCCTCCCTAGCACAACTTTTCTACTAGATCTCACTATTTGTTAATCTCTTACTTCAGTGTTTGAAAGCTTAGCTGAGAATATGAAATGATGAATCATAGTAGACAAATCTCAGAAAAGCTGTCATAATAAAATACCTACATATACTTACAGAAGTTTGTTATGGACTTCCATTTCAAAACTAGAACAGTATAAAGTAAAATTTGCTCTCTCTCTTCTGGAAAAACACCACTTTTATTTATAAATATAACAAAGCCTCTCTTTTTTTGGAACCCTAGGAGCCCTATATGCTCATTTTCATGTATCTAGGAACCTCCAAAGTTTCCATTTGTTTTGGGTTTTTTGTTTTGCGCTCAAGAGAAGGGAAATTACTCTTTTTCTGCCTCTGTTCCTTCCCATGTTCTTCTGTGTATTTAATGTTTATTGCCTCTCAAATTCCATAAGCATTTTATTGGGAACCTCTGTTATGACATGTGTTTTTTCATTGAACATTTATTAAGTACCTAAAATTTGCTAGTAATGTATTGTGGACAAAAACACTTGTCAAAAATTTTTGAAGATATGTTTTACAGCTCCCCTTTACTAGGATAGAATAAAGCTCAGGAATAGCTTAAGTAATTTACCACAGGTCATATAGATAGTAAGCAAAAGATCCAATTATTTAGATATATCTAACACAACATCCTGTGCTCTTCAGCATTCTATTTAGAAAAAAACATATCTCCTGAAACATTTGTTCATGTTGATATTAAAGAAACCAAAGCCTATGGGGACTACAGCCTTATGCAGTAAACTATCTGTAGGACAAAAGGTTCTGGAAAGGAACATGAGGACCAGACTGTGTGTCTCACTTGACCACTTCTTCTCAAGAAATAAGCTTTTGCTACAAAGGAAAGGAGGAATTAGAAATCATAAATTACAATGAATGGTAAAAGGTATGTGTGTGTCTGTGTGTATGTGTGTGCATGCATCTGTTTGATTGAAGCCGAACCAACAAGTCATCCATAAAAGCCTTGAACCACACTAAATGCTGCAGATGCAGCACTGATTAAAACAATTCTGGCCCTAAGGCTCAAACTACAAGTATGTTTACTTGTGAAAGGTAGTGAATGTAACCAATGAACAGTATTGTAGCCAATGTACCTAGAACTGGGCCTGGGTCATTGCAAGCACTCAATAAATATGTTTTAAATTGAATTGGATTAAATTTAACACCCTATTCTTTTTTTTCTGCAGCAACAGATTTTTTTAAAAACCACCTTATTAAATATTTCATTTCTATCAAAACATTAGGACATTCCCTATTCTATGGATGATGCAGAATAGTCGACCAGAAAATTATAATTTAGTTTCCCAGCTGAACCTATAGTGATTTTTACTTGCAATGCATGAAGGAACTGCATCACTAGGCATACTCAAAACTAAGGTGATAATGAACCACAAAGAAAGTGGCCTCATATTCTCTCTAAATGCAGCAAGTAATTCTTCCCATGGCTGATTCATTCCACAGGTCTAATATGCAAATACTTCTAGTAATGAGAATACTATCACACAAATTCTCAACTTATGTGTCTAAGGCTTCTATCAGACAGAGGAGTAGCACAGCTAAAGAAAATAAAACAGTCTTTCAGGTCAGAGAGTTGACAGTGTGTGTCTTGGCTATGCCACTTACATCATGTGTGAGCCTAGGCTATTATTATTTTGGATTGTTATTCTTTTATAAATTACTTCCCATTGCAGACCCTTTCTCACAATTCTGGTGAAATTTGACAGAATTGAAAATGATGGGGCTTGCTTAAGATAAAACTGGCCAATGTAAATTAAACTGGAAGAAAAGCCTTCTTGCAATGGAAACAGGAGTCAAACACATCTTGTGTGGGACATTCACCAGCATTCAAGACAATGGTGCTGCATTGTCATGGAGATTCATATTGTGACAACATTGATGATATCCTTGAGGTGATGTATGTTTACATTTCATCCTCCCAGTTTGATTGCACTAAGTGTATGAGAAGTATACACCTGTTTAGGAGATGGAGATGTAATTGAATAAGAATGAGAGAGACTATTTCTTTATACACTCAGCACCTGTTTATATATTGCCATTAAGTGTAGATTCTATAAATAGAATTTAGAAATAGAAGCATTGCTTTTCCTGTACTTTCTTTACTTTTAAGAGATCATATATTCCTTTATAAAGGGTCATATTTTCAAATGAGGATTTATTTCATTTTTCTTCTCTACTGTGTGGAGTGATATTTGAGAGTGTATCCATTCATGAATGAAAGTTTCCCAGATGATTATATACCCTTTAAGCCACCAAGATGAATTTGAATTGCAAAATCCACATACATTAGATATATTCAACAGAATTTTCATGGTTTTGTTCCTCAATTTCTCATTTCAGTCATCCCTTTTCCTGACTGAATTCTCATCCTTTGTTTTATATTTTGATTAATGTAGTTGTAATACTTTTCTTGAGTAGCAGATAGTGAAGCTGGGCAGGACATAAGTGCTCTCTCTTCATCTTTGAAACGCAGAAATCTGTAAGGAAATTTCTTTCCAAATTCTAAGAATGTATTTTGTTGGTTTTACAAGCAGATATTCTTTGATCTATTGCTAAAAACCCACAGGGCTCAATACATCACCATTTTCCCCTGTGTTATATAATTTTTAAATGACAGCCTTTTTTAGGACTAATGTCCATCTGCATCTGATCCAGAAGGGTCGTAATAACTTAAAATGTTTTGAGACTCCCTGCATCTTGCTGTATGGCGATTTGGTTAAAGTAAAGTAAAGCAAGTACTAACCCTGCTGCTTATCTCTAAGCCTTCTGTCTGCTGCCCAGATGGGCAACTGACCATACATAACAGGCCTAATCCCTCCTGGAAGCAAAGTGGACTTTCAAAGAGGTATCTATTTTATTTCACGCTATCACTTATACAGTAAATGAATAATATGTGTAAATAATATTTTGTTCAATGAACAATTCTAGGTAGTTTTCTAGGCAAGTGTCTCATATTTTGCACAAGATAATGACATGAATTAGAAATCAAAATCCATGCACATCCTTACGCATATAAGAACCCTGCAGTTTATAAAGTGTAAGTAATCCAAGATCACATAGTGCAAATGATTCTAAAAGAAAGTTAGATTTAAACTTAGACTCATTGGAAGCCAAGGCCTGTAATCTTTTCTGATCACCTCACCACCTCCCATTATCTTGCAGTTAAACTTGAAGAGAAATTTTAAAAGGAAGAAAAATTTTATAAATTTTTGCATTGTCATCACTAACAGGATTCTAATAATGACAATAAAATTAAAACTTACATATCAGGCTCTGTTCTCCCAGTACTGTGAGCTTCTATTCTAGTCTTGCATGCTCTCAAGCCTAGATGAGCCTTTGAGAGTAAGGCTGATTTAAACTGAAAGTGGAACTTTGGATATGGTCGTTATTTTCTACAAGTGAGCCATAGTGATGTCCAGTCTTAGGTGTATGTCTTAAGTATACAGGGAGTAGAAGACCAATGATGGAATTGTGATTTATCATCTTGTTAGTAGTGGGGAAATTGAACTTTTGTGAAAAAAATGTAACTGTGCTTACTAGCACATGGTATAGGCTCAAAATTAATTCAGGTGCATTAATGTTGAAAGAATAGGACTAATCTGGGTATAACATCAGGAGACACTTAAGGTGTAAGGTCCTTTATTTTAGGAACATGGAGGTTGGAATCATTGCAGGATCTGGAACATTGAGCTCCCTGTTGTCTATGATTCCATGAGACATTCAGTTTAGTTAACTGTATGACAGAAGTCACGGTGGTGCTCGAACCTGAAAGTAAGCCAGGATCAAATGGAACTGTTATTCTATTTCAAAAGAGCAATCAATAGAAGAGAATCCATCTTTCAAAACCACTGTTCAATTTTGAAACTAATCTGTCTGTAGTGATTGATAAATAGAACTTTGCCTTCCCAATTACTAATTTAATAGTTAGCAAAACAGTAGAAGATATCGATGATTTTTATCATTTTACAGATAAAAATCCTGAAATTTTAAGTTTCTTTCCAACACTACCCTTAAGTAAACATCACGTGATATTTGTGAAATTCTAAGTATATCAAAGGATGGAAGTCACAAAACTGAGATAAACATACAGATTTTGCCCATCATTTTTAAAAATGAAACATAGAAAGTAAACTTTTATCCCTTAATAGAAAGTGGAAACAGCTCAACACTGGAGAACCATAATGATTGGTATTTTGAAAGCATGCAAGGAGTCAATTATTATATAGTTTAGAACAACAATATTTGTAGTAAATTAAAGCTTAGAGAATATAAGACAATAATTATTCCACACTATTGAGTGAAAAATAAGTCAAATTGCATTTTAAAACTGACCTTAGTATTTAAGTGTTTTGTTAATACTATTGCATTATAAGAGGTATAGTTCATTGTTGCCCAAATAAGGTCTAGTTACCTGCAGAACATTATTTTATTTTTAATATATTTGAAGTTTATCTCAGCAGGCAATATTAAGAATATTATGTTTAAATAATTCATTTTCTTAACTGCTTACTTAGCCATGAGGTATTGAAATTCTGATAGCATCAGAAATGATGTCTACAAAATAATCAGCATGATTGTGCAAGAATTAGAAGCTGTTTAAAAACTCAGTTTGAATTTATTAGAATTGGTCAAGTGTCTCTAAAAAGGGTTCATCTAGAGGATCATTCTCTCTGTTTCAAAAAATCAGCATATTAGATGGTTTCCTCTTCTTTCTATTTTATTTCTGCTTCTCAGTGGGCTATGTCAATAGTGCTAGGCTGTGGCTCTTTTTTCAGACACTTAAAATCTCTAACATTTGTATTTAAAACAGTACCTCATAATTTTATACACATTTCCCACTGATTACTACCAACATTTAGCTCAGCTGATTGTCCTCTGCTAATGTAAGTTCACGACCATAAGTTCAAAGTCCTTTGTCTACCAGGGGCAAATACCCAATTCATATAGGCTTAAGGAAAAAGGAAATGATTTTGCCCCAAAATTAAAAAGTTAGGGGATAGATCTATTTTGAGCCCCTTGCTGGATTCAAGACTCAGTCGAGTTCATCAGGGATCTGTCTGTTTAACTCTCATTGCAGTTTTCCTCTGTTTTGGTTTCACTTTCAGCTGGCTTTCCTTTGATGACGGTAAGGTGATTACAGGTATACAAAGACTCACACCACAAAAGCTCACTAACTCTCACAGCAAGATGCATTTTCCTTCCCAATAGTTCCAGAAATGCTCAGCATTCAATTCCTGGCCTAGCTTGGGTCATGTGCTTCCCTTGAAAATAGGACAGTGGAGTCAGCCCCATCCACACCCCACAGGTTGAGAGTGAGGAGGAACATTCTTTCAACACAAATCAATTTTCTCTTAGAAGAATAAGGAAAAATAGGCAGGGCAGGCATGACTTTTTGTGTATCTAAAAGGGTCACATAACTTCCAAAACTTTGCCTCCTGGGCATTACAAACATCTAGCTCTGTCAAAGGACAACTGCTGTCCCCGAAGAGAGAAATGTATGCTGTGTAAGATTTCCATTGAGAGCTCTACTTACACATTAGTTTGCAAAGAAAAATCCATCAAATTTTAATACTTTTTCAAATCTTTTTATTCATTTAAATTCTAGCACAGAGGACTCAGGTCTTCAATCTGTAATACTTCTCCTCATAAGAAAATTATATTTTCTTGTAAGTCAGACACTTTTTGCAAAATCCTCAATCTGCTCCCAAGTCTTCAGTTCTTGTTCTTCCTCTTCTCAAGTCAGTAAATGACATGATCAATTGATTCTCAGCTCAACCATTGAGCATTTGCTTTTTTAAATTAAAGTTAGCAGATAAATCAAGGAAATGGATCCCTAGCTATGAGATGCCAACCTTCAGTGAGCTGGTAGAGGAGGTCTTCCGAGTGATGAACACATAACATTTATTGTTATGTAACAAAAAACTCTTAAAACTTAGTTGCTTAAAAACAAATTATAGAGAATGATGTCAGCATCATGGTGGCGTGAGCTTTCCCCTTTAAAATCTCTGCCCCCTAAGAGAACAAAAACATCATTTGCATACCAACAGAGGACAACCACACATCACAAAAGACACCTGAGACCCACACAGCTGTACCTCTGAATGTGGAGGCACTGGAAGCCCTGGAGGAAGTGGGGAAAGGTAAGAAGAGATACTCCCCTTCCCCATTAGATTGGCAACTCTAGTCCACGTGGCTCACAGACAGAGGCGGGGGAGGGGCAGCCCTCTGTGGAAAAACTATCACTATCCAAGTTTTCTCACAGACTGTTGAAAAATTCCCACAAGGAAGCAATGATGGAAATGTTGCAGGGATGTGGTCAACATCCAAGCACCCCAGGAGAGCAGATAGTGAGGGAAGAAAGAAGCCCCCAGGATCGAGCAGGCAAAAAGGAGAGCCCCTCCCCCCACACGCCGTGCACTTCAGCACAATCTGGTCATGGATTACAGTGGGCTCAGAATATGCAGCTCTTGACCCCCACCCAGTGGCAGCAGGTGGAAACTGTGAGCAGATAACCTCATCATGAGAAACAGTACACCAAAATCCGCAGGTTCTATGCAAAAATATATTAAATCTCTAGACCAGAAGGAAAATGACAAGCACCCAGAAACCAACCTGAAGGCATGGAAATCTATAACCTAAACTACAGAGAATTCAAAATATCTATCACAAAAAAAGCGCAGTGAATTACAAGAAAACTGAGATAGACAATTCAATGAATTCAGGAATTTCTTCACAAAAGAGATTGAAACCATAAAGAAAAACCAATCAGAAATCTTGGAGGTGAAATCACAATTGATGAGATAAAAGAAAATCTAGAATCTTTAAAGAACAGAGCTAACAATATGGAGAAAAGATTAACATTATTGAGTATAGGAATGCAGAAATGCTCCAGATAGAGGAGGAGGAGGAGAGAACTAAGACAAAAACAAATGAAGAAATTCTCTGAGAAATATCAGACTCAATTAGGAAAAGCAACATAAGGATTACATGTATTCCAAAAGGAGAAGAAAGGGAAAAAGAAGCAGAGAGCTTTTTCAAAGAATTAATAGCTGAGAACATCCCAAACCTGGGGAAGGAGCTGGAAATACAAGTGAACAAAGTCAACAGATCTCCTAAATATATAAACATGAAAAGACCAACTCCAAGGCATATAGTAGTAAAGCTGGCAAAAGTCAATAACAAAGAAAAAAATATTCAGGGCAGCTAAACAAAAAAATAAAATAACATACAAAGGAATTCCCATCAGGCTCTCAACTGATTTCTTGACAGAAACTCTACAGGCTAGGAAAGACAGGAATGATATACTCAAAATTCTGAAAGACAAAAACCTTCAGTCAAGAATACTCTATCCAGTGAAAATATTCTTCAGATGTTATGGGGAAATAATAACTTTCCCTGATAAACAAAAGCTAAGGGAGTTCATTTCCACAAGACCCCCACTACAAGAAATGCTTAAGAAGGTCCTCATGCCTGGAAAAAAAAAAAAAAAAAAGAGAAATGGGATACAAAGCTTTGAGCAAGGAGAAAAATTAGTAGACTAAACCAGAAAAATTGCAGCTCTCTATCAGAACAGGTTAGCAAACACTTAATTATAAAAATCAATATTAAGGGAAGGAAAACACAAAAAATGAATATAATTTCATCACTTTAAATACACACTCACAAGATGGAATAAGTAGTGACAACAATAACTTGGAGAAAGGAAAGGGATCAAATCAACTTATTCTAAGGAAATAAGACGTCATCAGAAAATGGACTATCTCATCCACAAGATTTCTTATACAAACCTCATGGTAACCACTAAACAAATAATCAGAACAGAATCATATATGACAAATAAAGAGAAAACTAACAGAATCATCATGCAAAACTACCAAACTGAATTGCTAGTCCAAAACACATGGGATAAGAAATGAAGGAAATGCAAAAGAACCAGAAAATGAGTGATAAAATAGCAACATTAAACCCTCATATATCAATAGTCACTCTAAATGTAAATGGATTGAATTATCCAATCAAAAGACACAGAGTGCAGGGATGGATTAAAAATGAAGACCCAACAATATGTTGCCTCCAGGAAACACATTTCAGCTCTAAAGACAAACACAGACTCAGAGTGAAAGATGGAAGGCAATACTCCAAGCTAATGGCAAACAAAAGAAAGCAGGAGTTGCCATACTTATAGCAGACAAAGTAGACTTAAGGATAAAAAAAGGTAATGAGAGACAAAGAAGGGTAATATATAATGATAAAATGGACACTTCACCAAGAAAACAAATCACTTTTAAATATATATCCACCCAACATAGGAGCACCAAAGTACATAAAACAACTATTAACAAACCTAAAAGGAGATATTAACAACAACACAACAATAGTAGCAGATCTTAACACTCCATGTACATCAATGGATAGATCATCCAGACAAAAAGTCAATAAGGAAATAATAGACTTAAATGAAAAACTAGATGAGACGGACTTCATAGACATATACAGAGAATTCCACCCCAAAACAGCAGATTACACATTCTTCTAAAGCACACATGGAACATTTTCAAGGATAGACCATGTGTTAGGAAACAAGGCAAACCTCTATAAATTTAGGAAGATTGAAATCATGACTAGCATGTTTTCTGACTGTAATGCTATGAAACTAGAAATCAACTACAAGAGAAAAACTGGGAAAGTGACAAAGATGTGGAGACTAAACATCATGCTACTGAACAACCAATGGATCATTGATGAAATTAAAGGAGAAATCAAAAAATATCTGGAGGCAAATAAAAATGAAAATACACCATACCAACTCATATGGGATGCAGCAAAAGCAGTTCTGAGAAGGAAACTCATAGCAATACAGGCCCACCTTAACAAACAATAAAAATCCCAAATAAGCAACCTTAAACCACACCTATCAGAATTAGAAAAAGACAAACAAAGTCCAAAGTCAGCAGAAGGAGGGAAATAAAAATCAGAGCAGAAATAAATGAAATAAAAACAAACAAACAAAAACAAACAGTAGAAAGGATCAATAAAACAAAGAGCTGGTTCTTTGAGAAGATAAACAAAATTGAGAAACCCTTAGCCAGACTCACCAAAAAAAAAAAAGAGAGAGAGAGAGAGAGGGCTCAAATAAATAAAACGAGAAATGAAATAGAAGAAATTACAATGGATACCACAGAAATACAAAGGCTTATAAGAGAATACTATGAAAAACTATATGCCAACAAATTGGACAGCCTAGAGGAAATGGATAAATTCTTAGACTCATACAACCTCCCAAAACTGAATCAAGAAGAAATAGAGAATCTGAATAGACCAATCACAAGCAAAGAGGTTGAAATAGTCATCAAAAATCTCCCCAAAAATAAAAGACCAGGACCAGATGGCTTCTCTGGAGAATTTTACCAAACATTCAAAGAAGATTTAACGCTGATACTTCTCAAACTATTCCAAAAAATAGAGGAAGACGGAACACTCCATAACACATTCTATGAGGCCAACATCACCCTGATACCAAAGCCAGACAAGGACAATACAAAGAAGGAAAACTACAGGACAATATCACTGATGAACATAGACGCAAAAATCCTCAAAAAAATATTGGCAAACCAAATATAGCAAGACACCCAAAAGACCATACACCATGACTAAGTGGATTTATACCAGAAACACAGAGATGATTCAACATCCACAAATCAATCAATGTGATACACCACATTAACAAAATGAAGAATAAAAACTACATGATCATCTCAATTGATGCAGAGAAGGCATTTGACAAGACCCAACATCCATTTATTATAAATACTCTCAACAGAATGGGTATAGAAGGAAAGTAGCTCAACATAATAAAGGTCTTATGTGACAAACTCACAGCCAACATCATACTCAATGGGGAAAAACTGAAAGCTATTCCTTTGAGAACAGGAACAAGACAAGGGTGCCTACTCTCACCACTCTTATTCACCATAGAACTGGAGGTTTTAGCCAGAGCAATTAGGCAGGAAAAAGGAATAAAAGAACTCCAAATAGGCAATGAAGAAGTGAAACTCTTACTACTTGCAGATGACATGATTTTATACATAGAAAACCCTAAAGAATCCATTAGAAAGCTATTAGAAATAATCAACAACTATAGCAAAGTTGCAGGGTATAAAATTAACTTACAAAAATAGTTGCATTTTTATATGTTAATAAT
Source organism: Tapirus indicus (assembly GCA_031878705.1). Taxonomy (NCBI): domain Eukaryota; kingdom Metazoa; phylum Chordata; class Mammalia; order Perissodactyla; family Tapiridae; genus Tapirus; species Tapirus indicus. The sequence continues at coordinate 101,948,127 of CM062919.1, read as the reverse complement.
GAACTAACAGAAGGAGAACTCAAAAAGACAATCCCATACAATAGCAACAAAAAGAATAAAATACATGGGAATAAATTTAACCAAGGAAGTGAATGACCTATATAATGAAAACTATAGGACACTATTGAAATAAATCAAGGAAGACATAGAGAAATGGAAAAATGTCCCATGCACATGGATTGGAAGAACAAACATAGTTAAAATGTCCATACTACCAAAACAATCTACAGATTCAATGCAATCCCAATCAGAATTCCAATGACATTCTTCACAGAAATAGAACAAAGAATACTAAAATTCATATGGGGCAACAAAAGACCCCAAATAGCTAAAGAAATCCTGAGCAAAAAGAACAAAGTTGGGGGAATCACAATCCCTGATTTCAAAATATACTACAAAGCTGTAGTAATCAAAACAGCATGGCACTGGTACAAATATGGCACTGGTACACAGATCAATGGAACAGAATTGAAAGCCCAGAAACAAAACCACACATCTATGGACAGCTAATCTTCAACAAAGGAGATAAAAACATACAGTGGAGAAAAGAAAGTCTCTTCAATAAACAGTGCTGGGAAAATTGGACAGCCACATGCAAAAGAATGAAAGTAGACCATCTTCTATTGCCATACACAAAAATTAACTCAAAATGGATCAAAGACCTGAAAGTGAGACCTGAAACTATAAAACTCCTGAAAGAAATATAGGCAGTACACTATTTAACATGGGTCATGAAGGTATCCTTTCAAATTCAATGTCTACTTGGACAAGGGAAACAAAAGAAAAAAATAAACAAGTGGGACTTCATCAGATTACAGAGCTTCTACAAGGTAAATGAAACCAGGGCTAAAATGAATAGACAACCCACCAACTGTGGGAAAATATTTGCAAATCATATATCTGACAGGGAATTAATCTCCTTAATACATAAAGAACTCACACAACTGAACAACAAAAAAACAAACAACCCAATCAAAAAATGGGCAGAGGATATGAACAGACATTTTTTCAAGGAAGACATACAGATGGCCAACAGGCACATGAAAAGATGTTCAACATCACTAATCATCAGGGAAATGCACATCAAAACTACACTAAGATATCACCTTACACCCATTAGAATGTCTATAATCACTAAGACAAAAATAGCAAATGTTGGAGAGGTTGTGGAGAAATGGGAAAAGTTCACTGCTGGTGGGAATGCAAACTGGTGCAAACTTTATGGAAAACAGTATGGAGATTACTCAAAAAATTAAAAATAGAAATACCTTATGATCCAGCTATCCCTCTATTGGGTATCTACCCAATGAACCTGAAATCAACAACCCAAAGAGGTTTATGCACCCGTATGTTCATTGCAGCATTATTCACTATAGCCAAGAAGTGAAAGCAACCCAAGTGTCCCTCAACAGATGATTGGATAAAAAAGAATGCTTTATCCAATGGAATACTTCTCAGCCATATAAAAAGACAAAATTGTCCTATTCACAACAACATGGATGGTCCTGGAGGATATTATGTTTAGTGAAATAAGCCAGAGAGAGAAAGACAAACACTGCATGATTTTACACATATGTGGAGTATAAAGTAACACACCGACAGAGAAAACAGTTTGGTGGTTACCAGGGGCAAGGGGGATGGGGGGTGGGCACAAGGGGTGAAGGGATGCATTCATACGGTGACTGACAAACAATAAGGTGCAACTAAAACTTCACAATGTTACAAACTATTAGGACATCAATAAAAAAATTATATATGATTGCTAATGTAAATATGGTTTGCTTAGACAGTTCTTTTGATCTGGGCCAAGTTCAACATATTTTAGCTCTGTTTGTTCATGTGTCTACAGTCAGTTTGTAGGTAGGCTGAAGGTGGCTGTTCCAGAATAATCTTATTCACAGGTTTGGTGACTGGCTATTAGCAGGAGTAATGCAGTGACTAGACCACGTGCCTCAACATCCAGCAGGCTAGCAAAGCTTTGTTACAGCAGGGTTACAAAAGGGAAAGCAGAAGGATGGAAAGCCTATTGAGGCCTAGGTTCAGAACTGTCAGGCTCTCACTTCTCCCACTTTTTATTGGCCAAAGCAATTCACAGACCAGACTCTATCCCATGGTGACTGAAAAGTCACATTGCTTGTGTATATGAAATATAAGGTAGAGAGTTGGGCCATTTTTATAAGTAAATGACCACAGTCCTCCGTCCGGACTCCCTCGGGTCTTGTCCCGTCCCTCCCACACACAAAATACACTCACTCTATTCCAATATGGCCAGTAGTCTCTAAGTCCAGAATCTCAAAATCTACATCATATCTGAAGGTGGCATAACTCCTCTAGATTCAAAGACTTCTGAGCTAAAAATACAGATGCTCTGCCACTCCATGGTGAGACAGGGATAGGATAACCACAATAAATTATTTCATTTGAAAAGCATAAAAATGAAAAGTATATAGCCATCACTAGTCCACAGCAATTTTGAAATTCCCCTAGGCATGTGTTACCAGGTCCCTCTACTCTGGAGTCACAAAATGTTCCTTAATGAGTGCCAGTTCTTGTCCATGGGAGTAGACACTCAGGTCATTGTCTCCTGGTACTCTCAGTTTCAATATCTGAGTTCCTCCTCTTGAGGTATCCATTTATTTTTTCATTTTACTCCTTGAATTCATTCAAGAAGTAGCCCGTATTGGAAGTTGAGTATATTTCTCTGCCTTCTTTCTGCCTATAGAAATTTGGAAACCCACAGCCTTTTTGCAGTTTGAACCATTTCAATCAATTTTAGTACAGGCTGCTGGTACTTTTGAAAATGCAACCTTAAAATTTTTGTGGCCTTCTTATGAATCTGATTTGAGTCCACTCCATTCAGAAAAAGCCTCATCAACAATTGATTTCGAGACATGTTTCTTCCTCTGTAGACATACACACTGCTAATTTGGAAATAGGTACTGTGAGATCATGCCCTTCAGGTTCTTGGACACCCTTTTTTTTTCTAGCTGAGGCAGTTTTAATTCCTTAAGAAAAATTCTTAAGAAAACTTAATTCTTTAAGAAGTCTCAACGAAGTCTTCCTAATTTGATCTTTATCCATAGAACTCAGATTTTAGTCTGAAATCTTTTACCAACTGAGGAGACCTGATATGAGAAACAGTTTTATTTTTCAAGCAAAGCCTGATCCCACTTGATCCCCTCCAAATTCCACTTATAAACATACCAGTTCTTTTTAGTCTATTCTTTCTTCCCACTGCTCATCATATATTGCTAGGATCGACCACCTGCATTTTCAACATTCTTCCTTGAGATTTTTTTAGACAAATCCTGAGTACATAAGGTATGTTTTCTACCTTCCTGGTTACTGTATGCAATTGTTTTGCCAATTATTTTGTAACTATATAATATGAGCTATCATTCTCAGAGTGTCCAAGAGCAATTTCTCCACCATGTTCCAAACTTTGCTAAAAATTTTCTCTCCATTTTTCAAGTCTTGACCAGCTCCCCAGTCCAAGGTTTTTATTCTGGCAGTTCCCCATTTCAAGAACCAATTTCTATATCAGTTATCTATTGATGTGCAACAGATAACCCAAAGAATAGTGACTTAAAACAACATTTATTATTACTCATATGTTTATGCATCACATGGTTGTGCTAATCTGGGTTAAGCTCTGCTAGTCTCAGCTAGGATCTGTCATGTGCCTATGGTCACCTGGCAAGTTGGTTGGGGACTGGTTGGTCAAGAAAAGCCACCTTGATATGTCTGTTAATTGGCTGGCTGATAGCTGGAACAATGCTGGTGATGGTACCATATGAGTAATGTCATCCAGAGCTTATTCATGTGGTAGCAGCAGAGTTCCAAGAAAAAGAGCCAAAGAACAAAGGTCTTTCAAAGTCTAGGCTCAGAACAGGCACATCATGAGTTCTGCCACATTCTATCAACAAAAGGAAGTCACAATGTCAGATCAGATTCAAGGGCTAGACAATTATACTTCACCTTTTGGTTGGAAGAACTGCAAGGTCATATTGCAAAGGGTGTAGACTTAGAGAGGTATGAAGAATCGAGGCCATTTTTATAAGCTGCCTATTGCTAAGACCACCAACGTTTGGAACTTGGGTTGATGTAAGTATTTATTTTGCTGCTATTTCTAAATTGAGTTTTCTATTTTACTGAACTATTATTGAACTTCTTTTGTGGTTTATGCTCAGCCTATCATTTAGGTTTTGAGACTAAAACCTGTGTTTTTGATATTCTAAATTTTGTTGTGAAGTTAAAATTAATAGTAGAAACTCAAGAGCAGTATTCAAAATGTGAACTCAAAATACAACTATTAAGAGTGATAATCTGAAAAACATTTCTTTTTATTTTCTATGGGTTTTTTTGGTAACCTTGCATAAGTCGGTGAAAGTCTTAATTCCGTTATTTGTTTAAAAGGTACAGTGTAGTGAAATTAATGATAATCAGTATTTATCTTCAAAACAAAGTATCATGATCATTATTGTAACACATTGATCATGGTTAGGAAGAACAGTACAGATCTAGTAAGGGTATCCTCTGACTATTTGGGATTTTATTGTTGGACCAAAGAGGAAACATTATGAGTGTTTACCCCGCCAATTATTCTAGGACATAGTTGGTCCTGTGACAGAATGTGAGTAGTGAGAAATTTGGTTAGTTTCAAAGTCCCTCCATCCTGACACCAGATTTTTACCTGTGGTCTACCCAAGATAGAGTATGGCATTGGAAAGTAGCTGCAGGAATAAATAATTCAGATCCCTAGCTCTGGCAAATAGCTTTGCATTAGACAATTGGTCTTCTCTGCTGTTCTCAGAAACTTCCGCATCAGTAACTCGGGAAAAAAAATAAAATAAGAAAGCCTTCTCCTCAACTGTGCAACAAGTCAGAAACGGACATCAGTGACCACAGAGAAGCCATCTGGGAAGGAATGGAGAATAACAGCCTTCTGTCAGAGGTCAGGACTAGAAAAGCCTGGAAAACTGCAAGTCTCCCAACAGAGACAACATGTGAAAAAAGAACTGGCGTATATCATCAGTGTGTTTGCATTTCTCAAATCCTTAGTAATTACTTGGGAGGGAATCACAGAAGAGTAGATGTGCTAGGGACTCAGAATCATATGGCATATATTTTGAAGATTAAAACAGTAGTGACCTTTTTTATAGATCCCAAACAGGTGAAACAGGTCATATCAGTGAACTTAGATAATGGAATACATTAACACTAGAGTGCTTTCCTTGTCTACAATGCTATTATTATTAAATCAAAATACCCAATTGAGGAAGAATGCAGTAAATTAAACACAATAGTCTGTAGATAGTGAAAAAAAATGATACAAATAACCAAATGGCTGAGAATACTTTAAAATATGAAAACTTCACCTCGTGCAGTTGTACTTATTTAATAAAACAATCAGCATGTAAAAATTTTTAAAAGAAGTTAATCTATTTTGCTATTATCTGAAATACCAAGATCCATTCCAAGTAAGCCCCTTTCCATAACAACACAATAAGTTGCTGTAGGTTTGGACATCAGAATACAGTTTGCTTTCCTCTGCCCAGAGCAGGATTTGGTCTGAAAAACTTCCTTGTCCAAGATTGCTGACACTGTAAAAATTGAGCAAGAATATAGAGTTAAACTTTGTGTACAGCAATTATTCTTGCTGTCAGCAGGAGCGAAATTTACCACCAAAGGAAAATCTGAGGAGTCAAATGTACTGTCACGTAGAAGTCAAGCAACCCACCTGAGTTCTTTAGATTCCTTATAAAAGTCTTTGGTGAGAACTTTCATAGCTTACAACTTAATGAATGTGGGAGAAAATAGACCCAAGTAGCAGCTTTTGTAGGGACATGGAGTGTATTATTCTTTATAGAAATCTAACTTGGGGGAGCTTCCGGGAGTCATATCTACTCCTGAGTTTAATAGCTGTACTCCTAGGATATCCACTCTCACACACATTCTGAGAGGGGACTTGGCATCCTGCCTGACTCCTTTACGCTATATATCTGGTCTATCTGTGTGTGTATATATCTATAACAACATACAACTATATGTTGGCCATTTATCTTCTGCCTAACCATTTAATGAGGGAACTACCTTCCTTTTGAGAGAAATTCCTCACTAAGCATATACCTTTGGGATATTCACTCTTTCTTCTCAATTTCTGCATCCTCAGTAGTACCCCACAGGGAGCTAGGAAGATGTAAGAAGGAAAAGCTACCGATCGAAAAATAAGCCAGTTTATCAGCAGTGATTAGCGCAGGACATGTCCTGGCAGCTCTCCGACTGCCTGCTTTCCACCTCAAGATGGCCACCTGTCAATATGCTCATTAGCTTTGCATCGCGCTCATACTGTGGTTCTCACTTTCAGAAGTCAAGGAACCGTCCTCTAATTTTTCAAGCAATGATGCCACAGATTCTGCAGGATATCCCTTATGCCTTTCAAAAAGCATGAAGATTGCGCTTTTTATAAAAAGTGTTGCAATTCTCTTGTTAAGAAGAGGTATTTGCCTTATTTCACTGAATTTGGAGGTTTTGTTGGCGTACCATTTCTCCCTAGTTTAATTTTGCTCTTTGCACTTCCTAATTAGGTGCGGCAAACACTCCGAGATTACTGGGCACAGGTTACACTCAGATTAAAATATGTTATTATTCGGGACACAGCAGTGGTGCTTATCTGGAGACTGACCCATGTACATTTTAGGAGGCTTGGCGTTTGCTAAAGAAGGCTGATGTCAGCAGGGGCGGGGCGCCATCACCACAAGCGCGCTAGATGAAGGAGCATCTGTAGAAGAGGAGAGGGACTAACAGGCACTGAGTGATGGGGCTGGGAGTGGCGGCAGCTTCTGCCTCCGCACCGTGAGAGGCGAGACTCTAAGGGGCTGTCCAAGAAGATAAGCATGCGTGCGTGGAATTCAATTTGTGCTGGTCCAGAAGTCAACAATGTAGAGAAAGACACCCCCAAGAGCCTCTTTGAATAGTTTGGAAATTAAACCTCCCTTCCACACCCTCTGATAAATAGCAGCCAGGACAGCTCTGCTATGGAAAAGAGGAAGAACAGAAAGTATAGGATCTCAAGGGAAGCTTCTATTTGGGGGGTGGGGGGGGGAATAGTGCATTATTTACGTGAAGTCAAGACATTGAATTCTAAGTACTAGACAGCCTGTCTTGAGCAAACGTGATGCCGTCAATGTTCTACTTACTCCTGCAGTTCGGGAAGTCATGACGCAATGCTTTCAGAGGGAGCAGCCAAGTGCCTGTTTAGACAAAAGAAATTTACAAGATTAGAAATGCACAAATGCTCTGAGTACTCTAGTTTCCTGCCAATAAAATACTCCTCGCCTCCCCCACCCCCAACCAGCCTCACTGCCAGGAGCAGGAACTCTACACCAAAAGTAGTTGCATTTTGGCTGCTGAGAATTCCTTGGCTGCACTCCCTAACTGATACGTACGTTGAATACTAAAGAGGCTGGGACAGAAGAAATTATAACAATTATACAACTTCCTACCCTGAAGGAATTTGTGTTCTTTTGGGGATGACAATACACACACGGTATAATGAGGCTCATCTCTGAATCATCTCTCCTGAACTAGTCTCTGCCCCATCAGGCTAGACTAATTTCAGGTTCCTTGCTGAGCCAAGCTCCCTATTTGTACCTGCTCTTTTTTGCCTGAAGTTTCCCCTCTCCCTGAACTGTCCCTAACTAACCCCGTACTCCTCCTTCATTTTAGATCTTAATTCCACTAGAATCCTCTAATTGGGATAAGATGTACATCTTCCCCCAACCACGTATAGGCTCACCTAACTGTGTATGGCCTCTACCATACTGTCTATTGCATTATACTCTACTTCCGTTAGCACCTCTCTGTACACCATCCCCTGGATTATACATTTGGTGGCTTCAGGGACTCACAGGACCCAGGGAGCATGTTAATCTTGCTCAGTATTATATTCTAAGGACACAAGTTTGTACCCGGCACATAGTGGGATTTCAGTAAACTATCTCTGCCTAAATGAATTAAAACTGCAGTAAAGAGCTTAAAATGGTTTTACAAATTTTTTCCGCTAATACCATCAGTGGGCTATTTTCAAATGTCCAGAGAACTCCTGAGGAGTCACCTCAGTTATCACTGGAAAGGAAGGAGGGTTTGTGATACCATTAAATTGCATTGGGGTGCTTGTTAATTTCTTCTTTTTCTCTTTCCAGGATTCTTGCACTACCCAGCAAACAGTTCTTGTTTTCATCTACTCTGATTCCTTGCTTCACACGTACTGTAATCCAGCCTCCATTCTGTAGACTGAGCAGTCTTCCTAAAGCAGAAACTTGAACATATCACTGTCTACCTAAGGTTCTCCATTGACCACCCGACTCCTATCTATATCTCATACCTCTAGGATAAATTTCAAGCTACCCCCTACAGCACATAAGGCCTTCTGTTATTTGGCCCCTGCCCACCTCCTCACCCTCATCTCTCATGAATCCATGCCTCAAAATTTACACTCCGGCAAGATCAAACCACTCATTTCTATTGCTGTCACCTATTTGCAAATTTAATACAGAGATACTGTTGAGTCACTTACATATTTACCTAAACTGTAAACTCTACCACCAAGGCGAAAGTAAGGGAAATTATATCACTTCCTTCCATATTCTTCTTAGTTTACAGGCAGTTCTGCAACTGACCTCTTTCTCTTTTTTAAGGCTTTCAATGTCCATTTTACACTTATCTCATCCAGGTAGGATCTTTTTTTTTTTTTTTTTTTTTACCATTTTTTAAATTGATGTCTTAATAGTTTATAACACTGTGGGGTTTTAGTTGTACATTTTTGTTTGTCCGTCACCTTGTGGATGTAACCCTTCACCCCTTGTGCCCCCCCACCCCCCTTCCCCTTGGTAACCACCAATCAGTTCTCTCTGTCCGTGTGTTCACTTATATTCCATACATGAGTGAGTTCATGCAGGGTCTGTCAGGTAGGATCTTTTAAAACTTATTTCATCTATATAGAGTTGTTAGTAAAGGAAGGAAATCAGTGCTTAGTGCTGCGATCTCCAACACTCTAGGGGTTGACCTAATTTAGGGGATAATGAGTCCTCAGCATAGGCTTGGCATTAGTCTTGAGTTAGAGTGTGCATGGCCAGAACATGGCAACCTTCCCTAGGGGCACCAGTTTGTCCTCCTACATGTACCTGACTGACAACCTGTGTCCCACAGAGTGTGCTAGTGTACAGATCCCTTTTCACCTTGATATCGTACCTCCACTAGAAAACATAATGTAAAGAGCATTGTTTTAGAGCAACTGTTAAATATTTTGATCAAAATGACATTGAAATAAAAATCTACCCGGAATTGCCACTTCTCGATGCATACGTAGAGAATTGCATAAATTTTGAGAAATGATGCACACTGGAAAGAGACTAGCCATTGGTAATGTAGATGTGACTCAAAGGCATGCATTACGTATAAATGCATAACTTTTGACTGCTAAATATTGCTGGATAATGCAGATGTGCCCCAGCTGTGCTGCTAGAGGGTTTCATCACCTTCCACATAAAAGCTATTTATTTGTAACAGTGCCTTACTTGACTTAGGTTGCAGTCATCATGACAAAAGCAAATATATCTTGTTAACTGAGATCCTTATATTATTTCAGTTTGAATTTGGTCATCACAGTTTAAAACATAATAAATTATTAACAATTCTAAGAAAGGAAGACTTTTCCCCCTTGACATTCTATCCTCTACTTAACGTATTCAAATATCCCTTTTTAAGATTACGCTAAGTATATTAGAACTTATTTCAGACCCTTTTTCAATAAATTTATATGAAATGGAGATCCATTTTTCACCCATACAAGAAGTCACAAAGGGCGGAAAACGATTTCCACAAGTTAAATTTAAAGATTTTTTTTCCTCCTTTCTATAAGGCAAGCTCAAATATCAATGCATCAGCATATCATTTGCTTTTCATTGAGCTGTTTTCCCAGTATTCACAAATTCAATTACTTTTCAGTAGCATCAAACAAGATTCTTACATGATTTTATTCTGCAACTCTGAATTTCCCTTCTGCTGCTTTTTGCTTTGCTTACTTAAAGAAAATCTGCCATTGTTTGGTGAGGTATCAGCAGTTTTCATCCTCATGGGTGAAACACTCATCCGAGAAGTGAATAGGTGCCTTGCTTCACACTCTGAATCTGGTTAAGATGATATATTCTTGTATAGTTATTTTCATGCTAAGGATAAGCTTTAGTTTATGACAGATATGAGACACAATTACTCACTTGACAGTTTATTTTTACCAAGAACCTGATTCTGGATTTTCTTACAAGTTAAGAATTCTTAACCTTTAAGCTCCCCCCACTTCCCCACTTTACATAATATTTTTGTACTAATTATCATATTCACAGAATGCTTATGTGTAAAAATTACCCTTTCTCCTATTTTCAGAGAAAATGTATATAGGTCAATACTTCCAGCTGAAAGTGACTTTTGCATCTATTGTTTGCCATTGGTCCCAAAGTAAATATGATGAGAGAGGAGAATAAAAATAGATTAACTCAAGCTACAATTAGCAACTCATCAATAATCGTGTTGTCTCCCCGTTATGTCCATGTATTTGTTAAGAGTTCTCCAGAGAAATAGAATGAACCTCATATATATGAGGAGATTCATTGTAGGAATTGGTTTACCAGGTGATTATCAAGGCTGAGAATTCCCACAATCTGCCATTTGCAAGGTGGATAACCGAGAAAGTTGATGGTGTAATTAAGTCCTAGTCTCAAGTCCTGAAAACCAGGAACCCTGATGTCTGAGAGCAGGAGAAGATGCATTTCCCAGCTGGAAAGGCAAGCAAATTCGTCCTTCCTCCACCTTTTTGTTCTATTCAGGCCCTCAAAAGATTGGATGATGCCCACCTCCATTGCTGAGGGAGATCTTTACACAGTCTACCAATTCAAATGCTTAACTCTTCCAGAAATACCCTCACAGACCCACCTAGGGATAATGTTTTACCAGCTATCTGGGCATCCTTTAGCCCAATTAAGTTGTCACATAAAATTAACCGTCATGGTTTTACCTCTGTAGGCCTTTCCTATAATTGAAGCTGTTTTTATTTCAGAAAATGAGAAACTTGAAAATCTTCAAACCAATGAATACCAAAGGAGAAATATAAAGATTTGACAACATTAATCCTAAACTACCTCTCTTAATGTTTCTGGAATATGAGCCATGTATATTAGGCCACTCTTTGGCATTAGCAATGTACTCTGTGGCCAAAGATGTAACTAGGAATAAAGCTATTCTTGCTTCTAGATGAAGTTCAAAAATCTTTAACATGACCTATAAGGCATTTTGTGATCAAGTCCATCATGCCTTCTTGTTGTATTACATTCTGTGAAGTTAACTGACAGTTTTGGAGGCATGATATCAGTCTGCTAACTTGAAATAGCAACCAACAACATGGTTAATAGTTCACACAACTCTTTCACAAATATTACTTCAAGCGATTTTCTTAACAACCCTGTGAGAGATAACTATACCGATTTTACAACTGTGGAAATGGAATAAGAAAGGTTAAAACAACTCTATACCAGCCACATGATTATCTGGTAGAGCCAAGAAACAAACTTGGGCCGTCTGATTCCAAACCACAAGATTTTTCCACTCTGACCCCGCCATCTCCACCACAAGCAAAGTGATGATGCCACTTCCTTTGAGAGTTAGTCCTGCCCAGTTCTTCCAAGCATACTTTGCTTTAGGAGTAGTATCTATTTGGAAACTGTGATTTTGATCCATGAGTTCTGACTTACATTTAATCATGTTTCCTTATGCTTTCATAGCCTCAATGATTAATTATTTCTATGCCTGCTACCACCACAGCAGGCCACCCAGAAATTTTGAATACGGAACGTTGCAGCCTCTTTAATAATGGTAGTGAGCCTCAGGTGGTACATTGTAAGGATAGTAGAACACTTTATTTTTCTTGTTAACTTCAAGATGATAGCAACTGGAAAGTGTTATGTAATTAGGCTCCTTTCTGCCTTAGGAATAATTTTTTTGAACTATCTGAGATAACTGGCTGATTATTTGCCTATGGTTCCTGGATTTATATTTTATAGAGGTAGAAGCAGACTGCAATATTCTCCCCACTATCACTCACTGGTTTCTGTGCCCCCAAACCTCAATTGATGACATCTTTTCTTTTTCTGTCTAATTTTTTTTACTATTGAAAATGTTTCTCTTGTCCTTATTCAGTTAGATTATAAACAATTTGAAACCAGTGACTCTGTAGTAAATCGCATTAATGACTCAAATTTTGTAATTTTCTGTTGCAGTTTGCAATCCTTTCACTACCCACCGCTACCCTTGGTAGGGGTATATTTCTGTGCTCCTTGATTTGGCTATGAGACTTGTTTTAGCCAATAGGATGTTAGCAGACGTGATGCAAGCAGAGATTGGAAAAACTCTTGCTCGATGTGGCTTCCCTCTCTTGCACCACTGTTTTCATTATGAGAAGAACATGCTCACAGGTGACATGATGAGACGAGAGATACATGGAGCAAAGCTGAATCTCCCCAGCTGAGCCCAAACTAGATCAGCCAAACCCCACACAACCCTCAGATCTGTGACAAAAATGATTGTTGTTTTGGGTTAGTTTACTCTGAAACATTTTTGTGGCATTGGCTAACTGGCACACACTGTCTTTAATTCTTACTGTTTTCTCACAGTTAAAAAGACGAATTTACCACCATCACTAAAAAAATGTTGGCTACATTGAATTTTATACTAGGATATAATATTATACATTATATAATATCCACTATAATGCTGTGAGTTATCTTGATTTTACTGATGAGGCAGGTTAGACTCAGAAGGATGTCACTACTTACAAAACTAGAAAGAGAATGAGATGGAATTATGATCTCAGAACCAAAGTCTTTTGAATGTGTTAATTGTCTCTGGTATCAAAGGTGATTTGCCAAAACTTAGGATTCTTGACAGGCAAATAGTACATCATAAACAACACTACAAGATGTGTAACTATAATAAATCCATTTAAATATTAGTGACACTCAGGGTTCATGCTTCTAAACTGAATCATACATGCAGTTATGATATAATAACTTTTACAGATGGGTGGATTACTGTTATGTTTTCCATTTTGACCCCCACTAATCATTACAAACCTAAAAGCGACTCAGCAGTAATGCAGTCAGGGCTGTCAATAAATCATCACTGTTGATATCATAATTTTAAAATACAGCTGTAAAACCATTTCTGTGCTTGCCATATTTGCACTAGGAATTTGGCCGTATATTGTTTTCTAACTTCAAAATGTGGATTTGTATGTAAATTAGAACATATACAATTCTATTTTACAGCAAAATCTGTCATGATAACATTGTTCAATTAACTTCACATACAGAGTAGGCAAGATGATGGACTGAAGACCCAAGTGGGGACCTAATTACGAAATGCCTTATAGGTCACATTAAGGATTTTGGATCTCATCTAGGAGCAATGGGAATCTGTATTAGTTTCCTAAGACTGTCATAGCAAATTATCACAACGTGGGCAACATAAAACAGCAGAAATTTATTTTCCCATGGTTCTGGAGGTTAGAAGTCCAACATCAAGGTGTCAGGAGGGCCATGTTCCCTCTGAAGTCTCCAGAAAAGAATCTTTCCCTGTGTCTTCTAGCTTCTGGTGGTTGCCAGCAATCTTTGAGTTCCTTGGCTTGTGGCTGTGTAACTCCAGTTTCTGCCTCTGTTGACACATAGCCAGATTCCCTCAGTCTGTTTCTGTGTCCAAAGGTCCCTTTTCTTATAAGGACATCAGTTATTGAACGAAAGCCCACAATAATCCAATATGACCTCATCTTAACTCTATAACATCTGCAAAGAGCATATGTCCAATTGAGATCACATTCATAGGGTCCAGGTGGACATGAATTTTGGGGAGACACTATGCAACCCATACAGAATTATTGAGAGGCATTATGTAAGAAATTAATTTGACTACATAATTCTTTATATGCTTCTCTGTATACAAAACCAATTGGGAATCTTGTTACCTTAAGTGTTATGTATTGACGTAGACTCATGTTTAAATATGAACAGTGTTTATCAAACATCTTAATTATTTAAAAATGTTCACTATACAGCAAACCCAAAATGCATTTGACTAAATTATTTTTCCTTTGTTTAATGAGATAATATAATTGAAATTTAATTCCCACACTTCTAATTCATTTATATTTAAGTCAGCAGAAATTTCTATTTGCTTGGGTTTCATCTCCCCAATTTTACATATATACACATAAACATACATGAGAAAGAAGGAAAGACAGAGACAGAGACTTATATGTGCTTTATACATCAATAACAAATGCAGATTAAAAAGCTTCAAGAAAAAATAGCGGCCAACCCTGTGGCAGAGTGGTTAAGTTCACACACTCCACTTCAGCAGCCTGGGGTTCACAGTTCGGATCCCGGGAGCAGACCTATACACCACTCATCAGGCCACGCTGTGGCAGCATCCCACATACAAAATAGAGGAAGATTGGCACAGATGTTAGCTCAGGGACAATCTTTCTCAGAAAAAAAAAAAAGCTTCAAGAAAGAAATGTAATATGATAAAAGAAAATTTTACTCATTTTGAATTCTATTTGGTATTTTTCATTGCTAAAAGCATAGCATATATAAAGAGCAAGAATAAACTTCTATAATATCTTGGAAGGTTTCTGGAATATAAAGCTTATTGTCAGAGTTTAAAAATTCAAATGGATCTCTAGATTACATTGTCTTCAATTTCCAACAAATTCAGCAATGTAACCCATGAGAGTAGTTTTTCTCTAGAAATTCTCATCCTTCTTTGTTAATCCCTGGTAGAAAAATTTTAGGAACATATTTTTTTCTTCATTCACCCAGACACTTTGTTCATTCTTCCCTTCTCAAAACAATGAGGGAAAAATCTTAATGTGTTTCTGAAACGTGTGAAATACTTGCACTGATGTGATTTCCTAAAGCTGATAAAACTGTAAACATAGGAGACTGTAACTTTGAAGGAATTCATAAGATTTAAATTTCCAGTCACTAAATTTATGTGGTTTCCACATTGATGATGGAAATAGGGCCTTAGAAAAGTCACTGTGGTGTCCTGTCAACCCTCCACCTCCTTTCCCAGTACCACCATTCCTCCTCCTCTTGTCCCCAGAACTATCTTATGGAGAAACAATGAAGAGAAGTGGATACTCACTTATGATACTCACATGAAGGTCATTGTGTCAGGCCCTGTAAGAGGGGGCATCCTTATCCTCTAGACCAGGGCTTCTTAATTCATGGATCCGTGGGCCCATGAAGATTCTACTGATAGGGATCTCAGGTCTGTGAACCCTCTAAAGTTGTATGTGGCATTTATGTGGGATAAATTATTAAAGACATTATTATGTATTTGAATGGAGAATATAAGGAATTGTTATGTGCATTGCCTAATGTAAAATATACGAGGACCCCAAAATAATCTCCCAGATAATACGAAGATGTAAAAATATCTCTATGCTTTCTTTACTTGTATACAAAGTTTGATTTCTAACTTCTGTGGATTTAAGAAAGTAAAAAAATCTCTGAAATACCAGGGTGGACTTTTGAACTAAATCTATTCTACCAGCTCTTCGCATCAAACAGAAGTATCTCCAAAGGAGGTCTGCAATGGAATCTACAATTAGCCTACTTACAAGATCATTAATGTCATGCTATAATGAGATATTTGAACATATTATAGCTATTTTTTAAAAGTTTCTAAAATCATGCTGTTGATGCAGAAGGGGAAGTAAATTGAAATTCAATTAGCCTCTACTTTTAGAACTCTTTTAATTATTCAGGTTGAAAATTCTGTACCAATTGAATCCCCATTCATTAGGGGCATGAATTTTCAGGACTCTCCTAAATTTAACACATTCATACAAAACCTTTTACTCTGTGAAGCATTAGGAAGTATTGTTCACAAATGGAAAATAACTGGGGCAATATAAGTGGGCAATGTAAAACTGGGGCAATTTTTACACAGATACTATACTAACTCAACCTTGAGATTCTGGGATTTCATTTCACCCCATCACCTACTTAGTATACATGTTCCAGCTCTCAGGAGCTGCTGAAGACTAGACCAACCGGAAGAAACAGGTGACCAGGATCTAAGGGAAATGTTGCTTGCACGTTTTGTCCTTGAGTCTCCACTGATGTAGACCACTAAGTGAAAGATTTCTCCATCTGACTCATAGCTTCTTTCCTTCACTAAGTTTCTTTCTCTTTCAAACAGAATCTGATAAAAGACTATTTCCAAAATATATAAGGAAACTCTACAAATCAATTTGAAAAACACAAGCAACCCAATTTAAGAAAGTGAGCAAAATATTTGAACAGGCATTCCACAGGAGAGTTTATCTAAATGTGCTGTAAGAAAATGAAATCATCACTAGTCATCAGGAAATGCACATTAAAACCACAAATACATTCTACTACACTCTTACCCGAATGGCAAAAAAAAAAAAGACCCAAAAACAAGATCTGGAAAGGATGTGGAGCAACTAAATTTCTCAAGTAATACAGGCTACTACAACCATTCTGAAAATCTCTTTAGTAGCTTCCAATAAAGCTGAATATAATGTACACCCTGTCTCCAAGTGATTCCACTCTTAAATATATACTCAATGTTAATTAAGATATATTTGAATCAAAAGATATGTATAAGAATGTTTTTAGCAAGGTCATTCACAACAGCTAAAAGCTAGAAACAGCTCATATCTCCATCCATAGAATAAAATATTATACAGTGATGAATAGTAAGTTGTTGAAGTGTGCCACCACATTCATGAATCTCACGGGCGTGGTGTTGACACAAAAAAATCCAGACCCCAAATAGTATATAGTTTTTTCTCCAGCTTTATTGAGGTATAATTAACAAACAAAATTGTAATACCTTTAAAGTGTAGGATGTGATGATTTGATATATGTATACATTGTGAAAGAATTTCCACAAGTGAGTTAACACATCACTTCACATGTTTACCTTTTTTCATTTTTTGGTGTGAACACGTAACTTCTCTCTTAGCAAATTTCAATTATACAATACAGTTTTATCAACTATAGTCACCATGCTGTACACTAGATCCTCAGATTTGATTTATCTTGTAACTGAAAGTTTATGCCTTTTCACCAACCTCTTACTATTCCCCCCACTGACTCCCACCCCTGGAAACCCTGTTCTATTCTCTGTTTCTATGAATTTGACTTTCTTTTTATTTATTTATTTATTTTTTGGTGAGGAAGATTAACCCTGAGCTAACATTCATTGCCAATCCTCTTTTGCTGAGCAAGATTGGCCCTGGGCTAACATCCTTGCCCATCTTCCTCTACTTTGTATGTGGGATGCCGCCACAGCATGGCTTGATGAGCAGTGTGTAGGTCTGTGCCTGGGATCTGAACCTGCAAATCCAGGATGGCCAAAGTGGAGTGTGTTAACTTAACCACTACACCACTGGGCTGGCCTCGACTTTCTTTTCTCTTAGTTTCCACATATAAGTGATTCCATGCCGTATTTGTCTTTCCCCATTTGATCTATTTCGCTTAACGTAGTGCCCTCCAATTTCATCCATGTTGTAGCAAATGGCAATATTTCCTTTTATTTTAAGGCTGAATAATATTCTATTGTGCTTATATATATACATATATATCTACATAGATATAAGATTTTATATATATATAGAAAATATATACAATGTTTTCTTTATCCATTCATCTGTTGACAGACATTTAGGTTGTTTCTATACCATGGCTCTTGTGAATAATGCTTACATTTGGACCAAGAGTGCATAAGGGTTCCCTTTTCTCCACATCCCCCCCATACCTGTTAATTCTTGTTTTTTTGATAATAGCCATTCTAACAGGTGTGAGGTGATAGCTCACTGTGTTTTTGATTTTCATTTCCCTGATGATTAATGATGTTGAGCATCTCTTCATGTACCTGTTGACCATCTGTATGTCTTCTTTGGAAAAATGACTATTCAGATCCTCTGTCCATTTTTAAATCAGATTGTTCTTTTGCTATTGAGTCATATGAGTTCTTATATATTTAAAAAATAACTCCTTATCAGATACATGATTTGTAAATATTTTTTTCCCATTCAGTAGGTTGTCTTTTCATTTTGTTGATGGTTCCCTTTCCTGTGCAGAACCTTTTTAGTTTGGGGTAGTCCTACTTGTTTATTTTTGCTTTTGTTGCCTTTGCCTTTGGTGTCAAATCCAAAAAATGACGCTAAGACCGATGTCAAGGAGCTTACTGCGTCTGTTTTCCCCTGGGAGGTTTATGGTTGCAGGTCTTACATTCAAGTCTTTAATCCATTTTAAGTTAATTTTTATGTATGGTTCAATATAGTGGTCCAGTTTCATTCTTTGCATTTGGCTGTTCAGTTTTCCCAATACCTTCTGTTGAAGAGATTGTCCTTTCCCCATTATATAGTCTTGGCGCCTTTGTCATAAATTAATTGCTCATGCACGCTTGGGTTTATTTCTGGGCTTTCTATTCTGTTTCATTGATCTATATGTCTATTTTTATGCCAATACCATAGCATTTTATTACTCTAACTTTGTAACATAGTCTAAAATCATGGACCGCGATACCTTCTGCTTTGTTCTTTTTTCTCAAGATTGTTTCAGTTATTCGGGGCCCTTGTGGTTCCATATAAATTTTAGGATTGTTTGTTCTATTTATGTGAGAAATGCCCTTGGAATTTTGACAGGGATTGCATTGAATCTGTAGATTTCTTCGGATAGTATGGACATTTTAACAATATTAATTCTTCTAATTCATGAGGATGGACTATCTTTGCATTTGTTTATGTCTTCTTCCATTTCTTTTTTCAGTGTCTTATAGTTTTCAGTGTACAGGTCTTTCATCTCCTTGGTTAAATTTATTCCCAGGTATTTTATTCTTGTCCTGTGATTATAAACAGTATTGTTTTCTTAATTTCTCTTTCTGATAGTTTTTATTAGTGTATAGAAACACAGAAGATTTTTGTGTAATGATTTTGTATCCTGCAACTTTATTGAATTCATTTATTAGTTTTAACAGTTTTTTGGTGGAGTCTTTGGGATTTTCTACATATAATGTCATCTACAAATTTTAAATTTTCATGACTTTTATTTCTTTTTCTTGTTTAGTTGCTCTGGCTAGGATTTCCAATACTATGTTGAATAAAAGTGGTGAGAGTGGGTATCTTTGTCTTGTTCTTAATCTTAGAGGAAAAACTTTCGACTTTTCACCATTGAGCATGATGTTGGCTATGGGCTTGTCATATGTGACCTTTGTAATGTTGAGTTATATTTCCTCTATACCCACTTTGTTGAGAGTTTTTATCACAAATACCTGTTGAATTTTGTCGAATGCTTTTTCCGCATCTGCTGAGATGATCATATGATCTTTATCCTTCATTTTGTTAATGTGGTGTATCACACTGATTGATTTGTGGATGTTGAACCATCCTTGGATCCCTTAAATAAATCGCTCTCTCCAGACAGAGGAAGAGAGCAGGCATGTGCCCACCAGCTTTATCAGGCTCCCAGAGGATCCCAGTCAGCTCCCACATTCATCTATATGTGGTTATAGGTTTAGAAGCTGGACCCTCAAGCAGAAGCTTATACAGTCAAACTCCTTCCAGGGAAAAACTAGAAGAAGGGTGTTTTTGCCTGCTCCCTCTGCTTTGAATCTGGGGAGATAGCCATGGTAGTGCTCATGTGCCCCTTTAACAATTGCTTTCTTGGTTTGCTGTAGTCTGGTGGGACTCATGATTTCAAGCCTTTTGGCTCTCTGAGCTAAGTGATTTGGGAGTCTATCACCCGGGCAGCAGTCTTAAAAGTTTGGACACTCTATGGGTGGTCCAAAGCCTTCACTACTCAAGGAGAAGTTGGGAGTCAGGGGTTCCCTCCTGATTGTAAAGTGCTGTGCTGGGATTGGGGTTTATGATGAGTGTGTGTCTCAGCCTTCTCTACCCATTTTGATGTGGTTGTTTTCTTAGTTGCCCTATGTGTAGGATTCACTCAACTAGTTTCCGGATTTCTCTCAGAAGGAATTGATGTGTGTGTAGCTGTATATTTGGTGCATCCATGAGAGACGGAAAATTCAGGAACCTCCTGTTTTGCCATCTTGGTGACATCTTCAAGTATTATGTACTTTAAAATTCATTTTAAAAGCATTCAGGGATTGCAAAACTAATCTTTAGTGAGAGATCAAAATAGTGGTTGCCATTGGAGTTATTGACTGAGAAGGGACCAAAGACTTCTAGGATACTGAAAATATTCTATATCCTTGATTGTATTAGGGTGTGTACATATGTTAAATAGATCAAGATGAACATTCAAAATTTGTTTTAAACATATACACATACATGTATATATATGCCTATGCACATACACATTATA
Organism: Tapirus indicus; assembly: GCA_031878705.1. Classification (NCBI taxonomy): domain Eukaryota; kingdom Metazoa; phylum Chordata; class Mammalia; order Perissodactyla; family Tapiridae; genus Tapirus; species Tapirus indicus. The sequence goes on along the minus strand of CM062919.1, from coordinate 101,927,656 downwards.
CTTCAATAAAATATTATGTATATACATTTCAAGGAAATTTGGGGATGCCTAGTATTGTACTTAGTAATGTGTCAAGGAATTTTAAGTGACTAGTAGTTAGTATTTTTCTCTCTTCCAGTGGTATAACACAACTAATATTCTGAAACAACCACTAATTACTATGATAAAATTCTGAATAAATGAAAATTTTAAATAGGCATACTTTTAATGCTTTACAGTTTATGCACAAAGTAAGGAAAATCTATTTTAAAAATCATTACAGAAAGCAGACAAGGAATTGGGACATATAAGCAAACAACAATCCAGATTGCAATGGGACAAATGGCTACATTTGCCATGTGTGGATGAGGACTCAGGTGTACATGCAAAATTCCTGCATTAATCCAGGATCATTAAAAAATTTAAAATAGTTCCAAACTGGTATCACTCTAGCTCACAAAGTGACAAGTGCAAATCATCTTAGGAAAAAAATCTCAAATTTAGGCCCTCAGATTTGCCACAAATTGAATTAACCCAAATATAGCTTCATGATAAAAAAATTATCAAATAGACAAGGAAACAAACAACAGACTGAGAGCAAGAAATGGGTTAGACCCTCTTCAAAAACTTCTGATATTAAACTTATCATACACAGGTTTTACTTTGCCCACTCTGAAATGTTTAGAGAAAGAATTGAAATCAGGAAAATGAGAGGAAGAAGTAAGTGTCAAAACGACTTGGTTTATTTGGAAAAAAAAAACAGATTGCAATTCTAGAAATGAAAAGTATAATCACTGTAATAAAAAAAATCAGTAGATTTGCTGAAAAACAACTTAAACACAGCAAAAAGAGAATTAGTGATCTAAAGATGGATCTGAAGAAGTTACTTTAAGTAAAGCACAGAGAGATGAAAATACAAAAGAGTAGTTAAGAAACATGGAGGAAAATAAACAGACTAAGAAAAGAGTATATCCATATCCATATCCATACAGTGAGAGAGAGAGAGAGCGATCCCAAGAGTTAAAAGCTGGTGACTTGGCTTTAAACATTACAAGAGCACTTCCTTCTCACCAGTGCTCAGAACCTAAGTCTCAGTGAAAAGTCAGTTCTGACCCTACCCTCAAAATATTAGAAATGAGTGATGAATTGAGTCTAACATTGCCAAAGTCCTTGTAAAACAAGTCAGTCTCTTCAGCAGTGAAAACCTGCTTTTCCACATAACACTTTTCCTGTATAACATTTAGCGGGTATTTTTAAAACTCTCCTGTAGCCTCAGTCTCCGGATCTTCAGAACCTGCTTCACCTGCACATTTAACATTTTCCGAATTGCCTTTTGAAATGTGTGATCAGCCAGCACTAGCTGAGAAGGGTTTGACATCTTCCTGTCCGTGGATAATGTGACTGTCAATTTCTTGGGCTTTCAGCCTCACCACAGTGCGGTTCATTACACTTTTTTGTCAGTGATCATCTCATGAATTCACTAATTTAGCCGCTTTTCCATCTTTTCCATAGTTTCATCACACACTGTGGATGTTACTTTCCAGAGTGGTTTCACGTACAGATCAGAGACCTTCCTCTTCCATTTTCCTGATATGCCATATCGTTCCTTCATTAACATCGAACTCGCAGCCAACAGCACTGTAATGCCTGGCCAAAGCTGATCCAACATGTGCATTTCCTCTGTCAAGCACGTCACAGCCATCTTGCACTTAACACTAGATGACACTTCAGCACTGTGCTTGGGGAACATTTTAAACAGCAAGATCACTAGTGAAAAGCACAAAAATGTGAAATGTGTGGCAGTAAATAGACCGCAAAAGGGATACTTGTTTATAGGACGAGAGTTGAAACGAGACAGGGCACAGCCTGGTTTGGCCTCAGCTGGGAACGTGCTCATTGGGCCGTTCAAATTTTTCCCTTCTTTGCGCATGTCCATGAGTGACCACAAAAGTGCCACAACTATTGGTTTGGGAGTTAGAATAAGTTTAGTCAGTAGGTGAATTCACAAACATGAAATCTTCAACTAACGAAGAATAACTGTACTTCATGCAGTTTGTGTTCATTTTCTATTGCTCCTGCAACAAATGAACACAAGCTTAACAGCTTAAAACAACACTTTATTATCTCACATCTCCATGGGTCAAAAATCAGGCACAGTGTGTCTTAGCTGGGTCCTCTGCTCAGAGCCTAACAAGACTGAAATCAAGGTGTTATGTAGATGGGACTCTTTTCTCCAGGGCTTGGGGGTAATTCTGTTTGAGAGCTCATTAAGGTTGTTGGCAGAATTAATTTCCTTCTTATGCTTTCCACATGGCCGCCTTCATCTTCAATGGCAATCTAGTCCACAACCCTTCTAATCCCTCCGACTTTCCCTTCTGCTAGCCAGAGAAAGAGCTCTGCTTTTAAGGGCTTGGATGATTAGATTCGGTCCACTCGAAGAATCTGACCTAATCTCCCTATTTCAGGGTCAGATGATTAGCAATATTAATTAAATCTGTAAAGTCCCTGTTATCATGTGACATAGTATATTCATGAGGACAACACCAGTGTCTAAGGGCATGGGAGCCAAAGTGCTGGCTACCACACAGTTTTAAAAATGGACAACTAAAATATTGACAGTAAGAGCATGTAGTTTTCAAAGTTTATAAGACTTAAAGATCTAGGTGTTACAGAGTTGTGGGAGAAGTGTTAAATTAGTTAACTTTAAACTTTATTAAGTTTAGTATTAAATATATGGAATATAATTTGAAAGGTAAGTGATAAAAGCAGTAAAAAAAGAGGGATAAGCAAACAAACAAAAAATCAATTCTACCCTTCAAAAAAGTAAAAATCTTAGGGCATATATAAAGTACAAAATAAGATTTTAGAGATGTCATAATCAGAGACTCACCAATTAAAAAAAACTGTCAAGTGGATAAAAAGAACAACACAGCTATATATTATTTTCAAAAGATAAATCTAAGACCTAAGGATACAGAAAATTTGAAAGGAAAAGAAATTTCAGGCTAAACTAAAACCCTCTTTTGGGATAATGATAAAAGCCTTCATTGACCAGGTCAATGCAACGATTGTAAATGTGTATATACTGACAACATGACTTTGTATTTTACAAACAAAGAAAAGTGTTAAGGGAGAGACTAACAGATCTAATAACACTATAAAAGATTTCAAGACAACTTTCGCAGTTAGTGGTAGTTAAAACAAACAAAAAGTAACAAATATATGGCTTCAAGTGATAAGTAGATCCCTGGACCAAGTAATTTTGAAACAAAACATTGTTCTCGAGAGCACATTTATAAAAATTGACAGGTACAGCGTCATAAAGCCAGGTGAAACAAATTGTCAAAGAATCAGTCAAATAAATTTTATGCAATTAAGACAGAATCAATAAACAAAAAACAATCATTTAAAATACCATTAATCTGAAATTTTAAAACACACCTTTAAATAAATCAACTTGAATATATGGGAGAATAAATTAAAATGAATATTAATCTCAAATATTGTCAGATATTTCAGAAAATTACAGACAGTGTGATATCATTTTTATAAAGCTCAAAACCAAGAAAATGAAAGAATATATTGTGTGAAAAGCATAAAACTGTGAAAACCATAGGAAAGAACCAAAATGTACAGAAAAAAGCTTTCCTCTGTGGGAGAAGCAGGATCAGTAAGAAACTCAAATTGTGTGTTGGTGGTATTGGTACTATTGTAGGTTTATAGTCGGTGGTAATCTCAAGAATGTTTTATTATTATGTTTCTTTCACATCTTAAATATTCATTATAAATATTTCTGTGTATATATTAATACATAAAGTTAAAATGACCATAAATATAAGAATAAATATTATTTCCCAACAGTAGTAATGAAATTGAATAGAAATTTGCCCTGTGTGAATTTAGCAGAATTTTAAAAGCAAAAGCGTAAGCCACAGAAACAAATGATAATGTGAAATGTTTTAGATTGTTGTGTTCTGAAGGGCTGTGGAGAGCAGCCTTTCCCTTCTTCTTCTCCAGAGACAAACCCCAGTCTTCTTCCATGTCCTGCATAAACAAGGTATGGGAAATTTTCTATCCCACAATCATGTTGCTCAAAAGAAATATGGACAATATTGTACCTCACACTTATTTTTGTTTACTGGAGTTCCTATCTAGTATACTCCAAGCAGTGCAGTGGACTTTGTCAGGTAATCTAATGTATTTCTTTCTGGGACTCCTGAATTATTTTTTTCCTGCCCCTTCGAAAGCTTCGTGCCTGCACAGCACCTCATAGCAACGGCTACCAATATGGGAGCTCTCTTTCACCCTCACACTATTAAGCTCTCCATTTGTTGTTTTGCTTGTATTTGCTTTCTGGAATGATGCAGAAGTGGTGTTTTCATTTGTGGCTTTGTTGAAAGTATTTTGTGGCTTTTATCAAAGGAGCTGATCCATTGTGTTTACTTGGCTTCATTATATATCTTGGGTCTTGTAAAGTCATCAGTATGGTAATTGGTAGACATGGACGCATGGCTCTCCAATCAGAACGCTCATGAGCGGGAAATACTAAGACTGTGGTCAGCAGAAATCAGTTACCCCAAATTCTGATTAGAGTTCCCTCTTTTACCACTCTGGGCTTTGTCTGGGCATTTGATTAAAATGGTTTCTGCCTTTCCTTACTCTTTCTTAACATGAGAAGAAAGGAAAACTGACTTGGGTGAAATATAGACATATACGCATACAAATATACTCAATGCCAAACAATTTTTCGATTCATATTCACACATATAGCTTTTCTAAAATATGCATGTATTATTTTTCTATTTCTATGCAACAAGTTACCACAAATTTTGTGGCTTAAAACAATGTACATAATCTCAGTTTCAGCCGAGTCCAGGCACGGCTTAACTGGGTCCTCTGCTCAGGGTCTCACAAGGCTGCAAAGTGTCGACCAGCCTGCACTTTTATCTGGAGACTCAACCAAGGAGGAATCTACTTCCAAGCTCATTTATGTTGTTGACAGGATTCATTTCCTCACAGCTATATGAGAGAGGGCCTCAGCTTCTTACCGGCTCTTAGCTAGAGGCCAGCTGCAGTTCGCTGCCATGTGGCCCTCTACACAGGCAGTTCACAACATGGCTGTTGACTTCTTCAAGGCCAACAGGAGAGTCTCTCACAGTTGACTAAGATAGAATTTTATATAAGTCATCACAGGAGTGACATCCCATTACCTTTGTCATCTCACATAAACTAGTAAAGAAGTGATATATCTTTTTCCATATTCTATTGGTAAGAAGCAAGTCACAAGCTCCACTCAAGCAGATGGAATTACACAAAGGCTTGGATCCTCTGGAGGCAGGAATTATCCTGAGTCACCCTAGGATCTGCCTGCCCCTCCACAGATACTTAGTAAAACACTGCTTATTACCTAGGAGTCATAGTCTGTGTTTTAAAAACAGTCTGAAAAAGGTGATTACCTATTCTAAGTCATCTAAGTGCAAGTCAGAAAGGTACTATTTTATTGAAAGCACAATGTGTGAAATTGTTATTATGTTTCCTTAAATTGCTGGGTTTTCTGTTTATCTTCTTAAGAAGAATATGACTGATTTTATTATTTTCTTTGCCCAAAAAAAGGTTAATTACAGTAAATGTTTTTTATGTGTCTTATTAAAAAACACGATCTTTATAAACTTACATAATTGAAGGTATAAATTAAATTTTGACTATCTCACTTTTATAAAATACAGAAACAGAGCCTTTCCAATAAATAAAATCTTGCAAACAGATAGCAGTATTCCAGACGCATTGACCTTATTCTATTTATTTCCACATCCCTTAAGGTATTCCATTGCATGTCTGATAATATCTCATTTCCGAAAGGTAACCTCAAGGACTCACCAGAGGTGAATCTGCCACATGCATGAGGAATCAAGGGTACTTTAAAATTTTCTTCATCCTTCTTACAAGTTGCAGATCTCCATAATGATTCTGTCCTGAATGTGATTCTTTGTAGAAACAAAGACCATCAGATAATGCAGAAATATGCCTGCCTTTTCTAAACAGAGTCTCCATGGGAGCGCTTTTGCTTCACACAACGAGGCAGAGGAAATGACATACTTCTGAACTCTGTGGCACTTTCATTGTTATAAGTTAGTCCCTTCTGGCAAAGCAACACTTTGGAAATGACATAAAAGGTGAGAGTGTCACATCGGTATAGTTTTCACATACACATATATTCAGTAAAATGTCAGTTGTGGCTTAGATATTGATTCTGGTGGTGTTACAGACTAACCAACTTTTTAAACTAGCCTTTCAAGGAGTAGAGTTGCTCATTTTAAGCAGCTAAACCTATGCCATCATTGTGTGATTATTTCTCTTCCTTGTCTCCTCGGTTAAAACATATTTCTTTATACTGCTCAAATCCTGGAAAAGAAGGCTGTGAATTGATATTAGGATATCAATATAGGTAGATGTTGCTGTTTTGGGATATGTAAAATGGAAATAATAGTAATGCTTCCTTTGTGGGGCAGCTGTGAGGATTAAATAAGTCATTACATATAAAGCAATAAGAACAGTCCCTGGTGTATAGTAAGTACTCAATAAATAGTAGCTAATATTATTGTAAATTATGAATTTATGGGCTCAAATATCTTAAATATCACAAAATTCCAAACACAGAATCACAAGGAAGAAAACTGAAATGAAAATAGGGAGATTTAAGTTATTTGTGTAAGAGCAATTACAAAAAGATTCAGTTCTACCCATCATTTCTTGATTTTATCTTATTAATTTCTCCATGGGGATGTCTAGTGGTGAAAAAAATCCCTGGATCACTTTAGGAAAGAGAATATGTCCCAGGCTGTGATCACAAATTGTTGAAATAGGGTTCTAGTCAATATACTTGTAAATCAAGAGTGAGTATCTTTCAATACCTTGTGCTTTTTCAGGTAAAAACAAACCCATCATAGATAAGGATAGATAGATGTAGTTCTGTCTTTCTGATGGTTGTTAAAGGTGACAAGTAAAATGACTTCTGGCAGTTTCACTCAGATCCCCAGAGAACAAGAGTCAAATTCAAGATAAAGCAGTAAAAGAATGTTGTATGAAAGTGATATAGGGCTTGACAGATTGAAAGACAGTCTCAGTGGGATTGGGAGGAGAGAATAAAGCAAGTCAAATCCTATTAAATTGTCCACAGGGCTCAGGAACTATATTATTCAGGTGGCAAAAGTGACAGAGCATTGGGATATTGGCTCTCTATATCAAAAGTTCAGTTAATTTTCTTGATGTTGGGCAACTTAGGGTCTCCAATCTTAAGCAGCTATGGCAACTGCTAACTGGTTGAGCAATATTCAGCAATGTTAAACAAGCTGGGAGTAAAATTCCTTAATGCATTTGCCCACTGTGTGTGTGTGTGTGAGTATGCGCGTGCAAACTCTACCTCCTGAGATCCAGCTTCCAAATAAGTTTTCTAAGAGATTAAAAGACAAACGTTTTTGCTTGAAGGGGAACTAATTTCTTATGCAGATTTTTATTACTATTATTATTTAAGCAGCACAAATTAAACCGAAGAGAAAAACACGCACAGTTCTTTTGTTGTCGAAATTATTGTAATTTTATGTATATGTGTATATGTCTAAGCTTATTTGGTACTTAGTGTCTTCTCTCTTCACCACTAAAGGATCTTTTTGGAGGGGAGGGAGAAATCCAAACTATGTATAGACTGTGTCAACATTCAGTAGAATTTGCCACAATTGTAAAGATGACTTTCTGGAAAATTCTGTAAACAATTTCTGCAGATAAGCATCCGTTCTCTCACGTGGAAGTCAATGACAATGCTTTTCTGATGTGCATAATTGCCTATTATTATATTATTTCAGAGGATAAACTGTTGTTCCAGATTGATGTTAGACTCTGCAGTCCAACACTCCCTTCCTTTATATAGGTCTGCTTCTATAGCTACCTAAAAAGTCTTCAGAGAGCAGTAAAGGGGAGTAAACTATACAACTAAAGAGGCATTTACCATAGTGAACATTTAATTAGTCCTTTGTTCAATAGGATTGACCTTGATTATGGACCTACTGTAAAAATTTCCCCGGAGTGAAAACTAGATTTGTTGCTGTTTTAATTTTTATTTCAGGGAAGTGCTTCAGAATATACGCAGCATATCTTGGAGATCAGAAGGAAACAGTCTACACTGCAATAAATTATTTCTGATACATTGACATTTCTTTTCTCAATTGTAGTTTCTGTGTTCTCAATTTATGTGATAAGCTTACACTATAAACTACATAAGAGGAATTTTCCTGTATGTGTTTAGGCATTAAGGAAATGATAATATTTAAACAAAATGATAATTTACAACAGGACAAGTTTAAATAATTAGAAAACACCATAATAAGCATATTATTACCAAATGTTTGACAAACTCACTCTTTGACTTCATTTTCTTCACACATATATCTTGATGATTGAAAATAACTGCAACTTGTAAGTTATCCATGTAAGCATGGTTAAATAATTATAACCAGCTACACGTTTGGCAATGTTGGTGTTGGAATATTATGAGAAAGACTCCTGAAATCCGGAAACTTATTGGTCATTCTGTTAGTCTCAACCCTCTGAGAAGCTGATCCCAAGATGGTGTTAAATGTGCAAATATTTTATTAAGTAAAATGCCTGTGTGAGAGAAAAGAGAGACGAAGCTGGTATAGGATGGGAAAGTCATCAGACCACAAATGCAAGTCTAACCCTGCGAGAAGGAGACTCTCGAATGGTAGACTCTTGTGCATTCTGAGATTGGTATGGCAAAGCCACAGGAGTGTCCTCATGCCAAAGCCTGAGGTCAGAGTAGTCCCATGTCTCCCAGGAATGGGAGTGCGTTAGGAACCTTGCCACTCTAGTCATATACAGAGAGCAGTCAACTTAGGTCTTCTGGTTCCCAGACCTGGATCAACTAGATCTCATTGCCTTCTCCATAAATGTTATGAGAAATAAATAGAATGTAGAGAATGTCTAAAAGGTTCTCAAAGGGTTTTTGTTTTTGACATTTTTTTTTCCTAAATAGTTTTCTTTTGTTTTATCCTAAACTTTTTATTGCCTTGCTATATATACTTCATATACTCTAGAAGCAGAGTAGGATTTAAGACAATATATGATAATATAGAGTTCTGATCTAGGGGTACAAGATAGTTGAGTGCCAGCCATCAACTAATTGTGAGATTATGGATAAAATACAGCTTTGTGCTGAGTGTTCTCATTAATAATATAAGCAAATTATCTATTATCTGCTAAATGTAATGATCTCTAAATGGTTTCTACCTTACTTAAAATCCTATGTTCTATTACTAGAATTAGCATAGAAAACATGTAAAACATCCAATTAGGAAAGGTCAAAGAAAATTTTGCAAACCCACAAGACAGTGAGTGTGGCCTGATCTCGAAATCATTAAATAACTCTTCTAATCATACACCTTGCTCTAATCTTCTCAGCAAGCTAACTCTAAAATCTACCATTCCCAATTTGTGTGCATGTGGGGAGGCGGGGTGCAAAGAAAAATTCACTTCATAGGTCTCCAAGAGGGGAAAATAGAAACTATTCCCTTGGTTTAAGTTATATAATTCGATAATGATGCTTATTTTTTAATCAACTAGTTAAAAATCATAACACACATTCACATTCCAATTGAAAAGCTAGTGAAAAGATACTGACATTGGATGAATGTACTATTGCTAAAGTTTCTAAGAATGTTTCTAGAATTTTTAGCAAGCAAAAGGCAAAGAATGGTATGCTATTTTAACATTAGGCTAATTATTGTTATCTTATCCTATATTAGCAGTTTAATATTCTTGTCCTCATCCTACATTCATATTCTTTGCTTACATAGTTTACTCTTCCAATTGTATGATTTAACGACCATCTTATACATCGACTATAAAAGCTTTTTCTTGTTCTACTAATTGTATTGTATTATTCTGATAGTATTTAAAACTTCAGTTCAGAAATCATCTTGAAATGTGAACACATACATCCTATGTATATTACATATATAATATACTTATTTTTTGAAAAATATTCTGTATGGAAGTCTTATAAAATATAGTTTATTTTTTAGTTTGTTACATTGCCCCTTACTTAAAGTACTCATTTATATGGAAAAAGTGCCCTGTTTTCAAAATTAAATTTTAAAAAGATTATCTTTAATTTAAGTAAGGGCGCATAATGCTGGGATAAGGTGGTGAGAAAAACACAGACATCTTCCTTACGGCAAGTGGGTGCAGTGCACATATATTTAAGTTCCAAGTTTTTCTCGAGAGGTTGCAGATCTGAAGGAAACACATTTTAAACGCTATAAAGGGCTAGGATAAGAACAACTTGACAGGGAGAAGAGCTTTGCCCCTGTAAGTGAAAATTCTGTAGTTCAAGGACTCCAGAAATGAAGCATGGTTAGTGAAGCCAGCAAAGGTTAGGTTTGTTACCACTCATCTAAACATAAACCTCATTTAAGAGGAGAATCTGGCCACAACAAGCAAAGTACCAGGTTTTGTCTGTTTGTTTATTATCACAATCAAATAAGAATAGCATGATGAAAAAGAAAGAATAAAAGGTCTTGAGTTTTATTCCCAGGTCTTTCTCTAAGAAGCTCGATGATTTTGAGCAATTCATTGAGCATTTCTGAGTCTTGGGCATTTCAACTACAAACTTAGAATGATAAAAGCTGAATGTATTAATAATTCTACACATAAAAAAAGGGGGCCTTCTAGTAGTTCACTTCTTTAGGAAACAATGAAAAATATGAAACCAACTGAGAGAATCTTGAATCTTCACAACATAGACAAATTCCAATTATATTAGTCAATATCAACATGTAATATGGTTTTTTCTTTTCCTATTCTGTAAATATCATCATTACTGTACTTACATTTACTGGGCAATACACAAATTCAGGGCTACTGCTTTTTTGGTTAGAGAAGTAGTCAGAATGTGCTTATTTGTCAGCAACTGAAAACCACCTCAATGAATTCATTTCGGTGGTGTTTATGAGTCTACATTTTTATTTTAAGCAACTTCTCTACCATTCATTCCTTCTTCGGTGCCCTCTCTCATGGAATTCCACTTGGCATTCTTAAGGCTTAATGTAACGTTTTTCATTTGAAATCTGTCACTGGCATAACATAGCTCTGGTGCCATCTGCCTTATGTGACAAATTTGAACTAAACAGCTTTATTGAGGTCTCATCTATCCCTGAATATACCATTTAATATTTTCATCCAGGTGCACTTTAAAATGCCTTAGGTGGAGTATAAATATTTCTACTAGCTCATCAAGTTATATAAATGAGTTGAATCTTATGCTAAAACATGTCATACAGTAGACACAGATGGTAAATTGAATGAAAACATACACATAACTTGTTATTTATTAAGATTAACAAATATCGGTTTAATAATTTTCTGTTTCTTTGCATATGTCTTTAGTGTAACTCTGGGGTGTGTGTGTGTGTGTGATCTGGAAAGCAGGAGGCTATTTCTTGTCTGGAAGAAGTTTAAGTGTTTGAACTTTGTCCTTTTACTCTTGCGACCGGAGCAAAGGTCCTTTACTGCCATCACCTGGAATAAACAATATCAACAGAGAAAAAATAATAGAAGGGTATTGTATTTAAATTCCAAATTGTTCATTCAGTAAACATTTGTCAAATAACTATGAACAATGCACTGTCTTAGCCTGTGGAATACAGAGAGATACAGAGAGAGAGAGAAAATATAGTCTCTGGTTATGAGACCTCATGATCTCAAATACAAATTATATAAGCTACCATGTAGAAATAAACATGCCTCATAATCCCAGTGAAACATTAACTGTAGAAGCAACACTTTTACTGAATAACTTCCTTCTCTGGACTAATTTAATAAGAATATTTTTCCAATGATCCTGACTACACATGGAAATGGAGATGGGAAAACCAAGAAGCAAACAGAAGTAATCGTGTTACATAAGAGAATTATTTTCTAGTTCTGACATGAGACCCACAATTCCCTACTATTTTCAATTGTACAAAAAATTATAATTGTGAAAGACCTATATGAAATGGTATACAAATATGGGATAAAGTTATAATTTGTGAAAGGAAAAAGCACCACTGCAAAGATGATGTAAGGAATACTTTCAATTTTGGTCAATCACTATTTGTAGAAATAACATGCTGAATCATTTTTCCCTTGATTTTGAAGCACAAAAATGTTAATTTTTGGAAGCTGGGTATAAAGAGCTATAGATATCTATTGTAAATTTTAGTAACATCACAAACTGGACAGTTTCTGAAACAGCCACGGAGATACACTACAGAGGACTATATTAGATGTCTTTTTCAGTAATTCTGTGATAACATTAAAAAATATATAGTCTCCTAGAAGAATGTGATATTAGGCAAATGGATCAAAATGGAATATTATAATGTATTTCTCCACATTTAATTAAAGGTTTACCTTCCTGTTCCCATAAAAGTACTATAATGACAAAATACTTCACTGGGGCTTTTAAAATGTACCTTGAAATAAACAAAAAATAATAGTTAAATTGAAGTTTCTAGAGTTTGTGTGATATTTCAGAGGAAATATTTCTCCAAAGGATTGAAATATTCTCAAGTGGGGCATTATGCTTCTAAAAAAATGCAAAAGAGGACTTTCTGACTTTTATAAATATTTGGAAAATACATAATTTTGAATAAATGTCCATTTTGTTAGACAAATCTGAAAAATACCAATATGTTTTAAATTTATATTTCTATTTTTTAAAACCAAAATATGAGATTCTCATTATACTTTCAAGAAAACTGACTCGGCCACATAATGTGAAACATATTGGAAAAGGGTAAGCTATGAGTGGAATATTAAAATACTCCAAGAAACAGGGACTCAGTTATGGTGTTAGAAGTAAGACTTGGATACAGGGAATATTACAGGTACAGAAATAACAAGATTTGGTTTTCATTGGATGTGGGAATGGATCCAGAAGAGGAAGCTGAAAATGATAAAGTTTCTGATAATAGGGAATAGTGGAAAACACAGGTATTGAGTTTTTTTAAAAAAGGAGGAGATACAAAGGAAAACCTTGCTTTATGGTAAAGATAAAAATAATCTTTAAATGAAAAGTGACAATTGCTATTAAAATTATCATTACTATTTCAGGTTGAAATAGTCAGCAGGCCTTTACAAATGTGGGACTGGAAACTAGGATTCACAGCCAGAGGCATGGAATGAAAAGATATCCACAGAGAGGTAATGGTTCAAGTCCTGAGACAAGGTGAGATTTTCCCAGAGGGACAGAGAAGGGAAGGGGAAGGGAGGGGTGGGTTGGGTAGGGGAGACAATAGCACTTAGAGAAAGCCTACGTTTAGGGTGAGAGAAGGAACCAAAAGCAGAGAAGGATACAGGAAGAATCTTTATGAGTAGGGGTCTAATATGGGGCCATTTCAATAACAAGGCAGAAGAAACTGTCAATAAAGAGGGACAGGTAAGCTGAATGAAGAAGGTTAAAAAACGTTAAGGCTGACAAAAGGATCTAAGGACTAGAAAAATATTTGCAACTTTTAAAAATGCAGTTTAGAGAGAATGGTGAAGATTAAAGAAAAAGCCATGTGTATGGTGATGGATGGTAATCAGACTTTGGGTGATGAACATGATGTAATCTACACAGAAATAGAAATACAATGATGTACACCTGAAATGTATGCAATATTATGAATCAACGTTACCTCAATAAAAACATTAAAAAATAAGAAAGCCAAGACGTCAGGAGTAAATAAAAGATAAGTGATACAAAGTATAGAGCATCTTTTTGAGAAATTTCATAATAAAGGGAAGGAAATAAATAGAACAGGATCTAGAAAACCCAAGATTATGGGAAAACTTCATTTTTGGAAGAAGTTTTACATTTTTTATGGACAGAAATAAAAAATTTAAATTGGAAGAAATTAACAATAATTGAGGAAGCAAGATCCAACAGAACCCCAAATTAACTTTTCCCTGGAGGACAAAAAATCCCTGGGATTGTTACTATTATTGTCTTACTCTCCATCTTGAAACACTTGCATAATTGAGACAGTAATTTGATTGTATAAAGTGAGGACTAAATTTAGAAACTTTGCTTTTAGTACTATAATTGAGAATTTAAATCATACAAAGAGGCTATGACTCCAGATGATTTTTATCATTCATTAAACATTTTTATTTTTAAAGAAGAAAAATAGATTACATCAGAATTGCTGCTCAATTTTCATAGGAACTTTATGGAAGATTCAAGGGTGAAAAAACATGTTCTCCCTAATATCAAGTGTCTTTATTTTAAAACGCTCTCTGAAGCAGCAAGAGAGTGGTTGAGGAAAGGACTGGAGTGAATACTGCCAACAGCCACTCCCAGACTCTGAAATAAACTTTAAAACAACACGCTGAAATTCTCACATTGATGTTTTTACTAAATTTGCAAGAATTGATGTTTGTCTGAGGTTAATTGTCTTACCTATTACTATAGGCCATAAACTTACTCAGTGAATCATTAATAATGAGAAATTGCCTTGGGAATCAATCATTATTGTTTAGACATTTAAAACTAGTTTCCAGGTTGATTATCTTTGATAATTTTTAAAGCTTGAGAAGAAAAGGCAGTGAAGGTCATGGATAGGCAATATCTACTTGATAGGCAATATCTAACCTTGACCCATGAGCAAATACACCAAACCTCCACATTCCTCTAATACAGCAGCTTTCTGATGCTAGTTTTAAATCAGCCGAGGAGAGCTGAATGACAGGAAATGAGACCACTGGCTTTGAGGGGCTGATCCTGTGAGAAATAAGCATAACTAGAGGAGAAAATGTAACTGAGATCAAAAGGGATATTATACTTTGGTTCTGATTTCATACTGGTTGGAGCATCTACTAGGTCATTTTTTTCAATTCAGTTAAAGCTCTTATAAATTAATTCTGCAATGGAGCACCAATAAATTGCATGTGAAAATGATATATTTTATCCTTGAGCACCTTAGTAGCAGAAAATAGAAAATTTTCTTTTCTAGATAGTAAAAAGAGAAAGATAGAGGAGACTTTGTATTACCTAATATGTAACAAAGTCTGTTAACAATTGTTAACAGAACACTGTTTTCGATTAGAGAAATACCACTCCCTTGATGTTCAACAAATCATCATTGAGCAATATTAACCTAGTACAAAAATATTTTTGAAATTTTTGTTGCCATCTGAGTGTTTAGCTGTTACTTTTTAAGGTAATAATACCACCGTCTTACAATGTATATTGCTGAGGATTTTCAATGCCAATTCACATAAATTATCACATTTGACCCTTGCCAAAGCCTTACAAATTAGTAGCAAGCAAATTATGTTTACTATTGTATGATCCAAAATATTCTGGAGTATCTCATAAACACAAGGATTTCTTTATCCAAGGCAAGTAAATTATCAGATGTCATATTTATGGAGGCTGAGTTCACATAAATGAAGGGAAGAAACTAATTAGAATTTTCTGCTTGCATGCAGTATGTTAAATAATCAACTGGAAATTTGAGATCAAATATCCACTTTAGTGCTTGAATTATTTAATATAATAAGCTAAATGGTGGACAAAAAAGAAAATCGTCAGTTCAATTAGACATTTCAGGTGGCTTTCTATGAGCAAAGTATCATCATGCACCACATGAAGTGTATAGAAATTAGTGAAATGCCGTAATCTGCCCAAAAAGGACTCACATATGTGCTGCAGAGACATGCATACATCACGGAAAGCAGTAAACATATGGTTAAGAGAGTGAGCTCTGAAATCATGCTACCTGAGTTCAAATACCGGCACAAAGCAGGTTCCAACAAGGGCTCCTGGAATGCATGAATTAATTAAATTGTTGGAACTGTAGGGATTGTACGCAACAGTTACTGGCTGATACTTAGACATTCAGTAAACATATGTAATTTGACATAAAATTTGATTCCTTGTTTTATCTGAAAAATCTTTAGCCTGGCTCCTTTAGCCAATAGATCCTTTTTTTAACATCTTACACAAGACTTAGAAGTTCAATTTCCTCTTCTTTGCTTCTCACATATCTTTCTGTTACACTTTTGATCCTTGAGAAATGAAGAAAGATAATGAAAGTGAGACCAGTAACCTTGTATTTTAGCATATTGTACAGAATGGTATGGGAAATAGAAGAAGAAGAAATGAGTTTAACCTTAAAGAGATAAAAATCCTCCTGGAATCTAGAGAGGACACTTGAACGTGGACCCTACTGTCACATCCTAGAAATGAAAGTCTACAGGCTTTTGGGTCAGAGAGACGGGGAAGATTTGCGTGAATAAATTGTTACTTATGAACAACATAAAAGGAGTTATTTGCAAAAGAGATTTCCATTTCTGTCTGTAAACTACATTTTAGAAGTACAGGAACATGTTCTATCTTATGTTAGCAAGTATTTTTCTTTCCATTAATGCCGTTATTTTGTTGACTATTTTTCTGTTGCTTCTACTTGATGCTCACTAAAATAGGTACAGAAACTGTTAGAATATTGACTTCTGAGTTTACACTGATGGCATGTAAACATTTCATTATTATTTTTTTACCCCAAATTTACCCTGGCTCCTGTGGATAATCAACAAATATATTTTATCTCATCTGGACAGGGCCCATTTACTAGTTTGAAATGTCAAAAAAAAAAAATCTATAATGTTCCAGAAAGAGGGAGAAGAGAACTCCTCAGTTTCAGTAATCAGATCATACACACCCCTGGAAGCCAGTGAAAAGCTTCAAGTGAACACCCTTCAAGGGAGAGGGAAAAGAGTTGATGAACTACCTTCACTGAGCAGAGACATTGTGTCTGTCATTTCACTGAGTAATTTACATGTAATATCCATTTTAAACATCACAACAGCCCTGTGAGGAAATTTGTATCATAATTCCCATTTTAATTCTGAGAACCCAGAGGTGCTAGCAAGGTAATTGATTTGCTCAAAATCTCACATTCTGCGAGTAACAAAGACTGATAACTGTAATTAAAAATATAAAATAAAAGCAGTGATAACACCAATGCTGTTGATAGTCACAGGAATGTCTACAATTATAGAGTTTTTACTGTGAGACAACAGTGTGCCACCATTTCACATATACTATTTATTTAATCCTTACAACCTCTAGATGATAGTAGGAAACAGTGGTTTAAATAAATAAGGCATTAGATACTTTTATCTTTGGAGCTGATAACCGATGACAAAGATTTCCTGTATACTGGCCCATCATATTGTTCTTCCCCTCAAAAATGGTTCTTAAATGAATACTGGAAAACTTTGTTGGAATCATCCTAGTATAGTTAGAAAATCCTGGGTTTTGAAGCCATACAGAGTAGGGTAAAATCCCAAATATACCAATTACCAATTTTAAAATTCTGGGCTAATAAGTTAAATTTTCAGAATCCATTTTACATTTTTGCAAAACATAGATAATATCTCCTAATTATCAGGGTCATTGTAAATATGAAATAGCTAAATCTGTAATCTATCCTGATACATTACCCATGAAGTAGCAGATAATAAATGGTACCCATCAGTATCACCAAGCATTCTGAAAAAGCAAAGGCATTCACCCTTCTCATTTCCAGTCTGGAGGAGAAAAATGAGTAAGGACAAAACACTAAATATATTTCATTTTAAAGTAGACACAGAGTTGCTATTTGAAGCCAAACGTGTATGAGTATATAGATTGTGCAGAATATAAACAAACACATGCAAGGAATTACAATTCTTAGTTATATCTAACTATTATAAGTTCACAGATTAAGACAATGATAAAAGAAGTCTATACACCTGGAGAAACTATTTGCAAAACACATATTTGATAAAGGACTTGTATCCAAGATATATATATACCTATCTATATATATAATCTTAAAGTACAACAATATGAAAACAAACAACACAATTAAAAAGTGGACAAATAGGGGCCACCCGGTGGCGCAGCGGTTTAGTCCGCGCTTGGCAGCCCGGGGTTCGCAGGTTCGGATCCCGGGCGCCCACCGATGCACTGCTTGTCAGCCACGCCGTGGTGGCGTCCCATATAAAGTAGAGGAAGATGGGCACGATGTTAGCCCAGGGCCAGTCTTCCTCAGCAAAAAAGAGGAGGATTGGACGGATGTTAGCTCAGGGCTGGTCTTCCTCACAAAAAAAAAAAAAAGTGGACAAATAATCTGAACAGACACCTCACCAAAGAAGACGTACAGATGAAAATAAGCATATGAAGAAATGCTCCATATCATCGGGTTATTGCAAATTAAAAGAAGGTATCCCTGGATACATATTAGAATGGCTAAAATCCAAAACCTATGACACCACCAAATGCTGGTTAGCATGGGGAGCCAGAGGAACTCTCATTCACTGCTGGTGGGGAAATGCAAAATGGTACAGCCACTTTGGAAGACAGTTGGAGTTTTTTACAAAGTTAAACATAGTCTTACCATACAATCTAGCCATCACTCTCCTAGGCATTTACCCAGATGAGCTGAAAACTTATTTCCACACAAAAACCTACACACCAATGTTTATAGCAGCTTTATTCATGATTGCCAGAAATTGGAAGCAACCCAGACGTCCTTCAGTAGGTGAAAGGTTAAACTGTGATACATGCAGACAATGGAATATTATTCAAAAATAAAAGGAAATGAGCTATCGAGTAAAAAAAAAGAGAGACATAAAGAAATCTTAAATGGATTTTGCTAAATGAAAGAATTCATTCTAAAAGGCTACATACTGTAAATTTAACCTACGTATATGCCTTTATTCTTAAGGCAAAATTACAGAGACAGTAAAAAGATCAGTGGAAGAAGATCAGTGATTGTCAGGGCCAGGAGCTGGAGGGGAAGGAGGAGCAATGAGTAGATGTGGCAAAAGCGAATTTAAGTCAGTGAAAGTATTATGCGTGAGATCATAATAGTGGACACACGGTAGTAATCAACTGTCATACCTAGTAGAACTGTACAACACAGAGTGAATGCTAATGTAAACTATAGACTTCATTTAATAATAATGTATCAATATTGATTCATCAATTGTAACAAATGTACCACACTAATGCAAGAAGTTAATAATAGGGGAAACTGGGGGGGGGGGGGTTGGGGGAGGAGAAGGGAAAGAGTACATTACCTAGGAACTTTCTGTACTTTCTGCTCAATTATTTTGTAAACCTAAAACTGTTCTAAAAAATAGTCTATTAAATATATATTTTTTTAATTCACAGGAACAAAATCGACGATAAAGATGGCTTTTTAAATTTAGATTAAAGAGTCTAGGAGGCCCGATGTACTATATTCCCCCTCTTAGAGGTCAACATTGCATTAGTATATTAAAGGTTGAGACAACCTGAAGTAAAGAAACATGTTTATTTTTAGTTTCATGTTTCCCAGAGTTTTTTGATTATTGAACCCAATTTCTACTAACAATATTTATTAATAAGTTGTACAGTGCATTTTAGGAAAGGTTGGACTGGATATTTTAAGGTGCCCTTTAAATTACCTTCCAAAGAACATCTCCTGTATCTTACATTTAAACAGACTCAAGTAAAGGAAAAAAAAATTACACCAGCAATCTCCTTTTCTCACTTCACACTCACTACTCAAAACCCTACAGTTGTCTGCCATCACCATATCTCCTTTGAAAAAACTGAATAAAATCATTGTTGGCCTTTGTGTTACTGAGTGAGAAAATTATTTCTTCATTATCTTATTTAATGTCTCAGCATCCTTCAACACTATTGACCAGTTTCTCCTTCTTGAATATTCTATTCTTTTATTTCTTCTGATTTTCCTCCTAGCTCTTGGGCAGCTTTTTCTCACTATCCTTTACCAGTCCTCCAGTATTTAGCCTTTGAATGTTGAAAATACTCAAAGCTTCATGGTGCGTCACCTCATTGTCTTACTCTCAATTTTCACGTAAGGAAACCTGCATACCTATGTGCATAGCTTTCTTTAAAATGGCTTTACCAGTGGCTTCCAAATGCACAACTCCAGGCACTTCAAACTTAACATGTCCGAAGTATTTTTGCTTTTAAATTTTTTTGTGAGGAAGACTAGCCCTGAGCTAACATCACTTGCCAATCCTCCTCTTTTTGCTGAGGAAGACTGGCCCTGGGCTAACATCTCCACCATCTTCCTCTACTTTATATGGGACGCCACCACAGCATGGCTTGACAAGCGGTAGTGTCGGTCCATGACTGGGATCCAAACCTGCAAACCCTGGACTGCCGAAGCGGAGCGTGTGAACTTAACTGCTATGCTAACCACTACAGCACCAGGCCAGCCCCTGTCTGAAGTAATTTTAATGAACATCACCTCCAAACTCGGTTCTTCTCCAGGACCTTCTACTTCAGTTAATACTTTCACCATTTCTCAAGTTGCATATGTAAAAATCAGAAAACTGCAAGTCTTTCTTGATACTTCTCTTTGTTTGGCCTCAGTCTGATACTTTGTGCTTCTTACTTACCTCTCCCACCTACCTGCTTCTACAAGTAGCTCTCCCACCACTCTAATCTAAGTGAACATTGTTTTTCACTGGTAATTGACACAGTAGCCTCCTAACAGGTCTTTAAGAATTTCAACTCCAAGCCTTCTCCACACCCCACGAAGTAGTCTTTTAAAAATACATACTCGAACAAACAAACTCTCTCTTTAAAACACCTTAGTGGTTTGCTTTCAGTCTTAATATAAAGACCAAAATCTTCAATAAATGTAAGAGACACTATTTGTCTTTGTCTACCTCTGTGGTCCTTCCTGTACCTTTTTTCTGTTGGCTCCATGATTTCTGGCACTCTGCCCATCATTTCTCAAAGGTTTCATGAGTCTTCCTGTCCAAGGGCATTTGAAAATTTTGTTCCCTTTAAACTGAAACACTTGTCCTTACCTCTAAACCCCTCACCTAGTTAGTTCTTGCTCAAATTTTAAGGTAGCCACTCAAATTTCCATTCTTCCGGAAAGCCTTATAGGACCCCTAAATAGAGTTAGTCCCTTAATATGTGCATCCTATACTTTTTTTTCATGATGTCTTAGAATTGCCAAATGACTCTTTTATGATTATTTGATTAATGTTTATTTTCACCGTTACATTTAAACCCATTTAAGAAGGGTTCATATAGCATTTTATGATTTGTTTACCTTGCTTACCCAGCTCCTAATATATTGTCAGTAAACATTTGCTGAATTAATTAATAAAATTCTATACTTTAAATTTAATACATTTGTATGTACAGACTACATTAATTTGAGAAATAAGGCTGATTCCACAGGGGCCCACCATAGTGTAGGCAGAGTAGAAACTAAATTAGTAACTATCCTCTCAATAAAACTGGAAAAAGCAAGCCAAGAAAGCAAGCATTAGAGAAAACAAAGAATCCAATTAGAAAAATCATGGGTATTTAAGAACTATAAAGTAAAAACAGATATTCTTCCTTCTTTGCATATATCTCTGGTGGCACAATATACTACTACTACTAATTGAGGACTACAGTGTTAATACAGGGATGGTCATTATAGTAGTGAGTGCATAAGGCTGTTTCAAAGTTTAAATACATAATGACAAATAAAGCACTTAGAACAATGCCTGACAAATAGTAAACTTACCATAAATATTGGTAGCTTTAGAAGGGGTCAACTGATGGCAGGTTGTCCCACTAACTGGATTCCATTGAATCCTCAGAAAGTTGACCTTCACTTACAAAACAAAAGGGGGGGAACGGGATGATGGTATGAAGAAACCATTATTTGGCATGAACATATAAGTGCTTTTTAGATGTTTTCATTTAATCAACCCATAACTCTATGAAGTAGCACAGCTGTCTCCATTTGCTGGGTGAGCGAACTAAGACAGAACCAAGAGAACAACCATTCTACACCAGTGCAGAAAAGTAGTGAGTGGAGAAGCTGAAATTTAACCCACATGTATTTGACAATGTTTTTCTAGCTATTTCCATTATGCCATATTGTGATTTTTGTTAAATTAACTTTTGTGAAGTAAAGCTCCGGGGTGTCCAATGATGAGCCGTGGTTCAGCAAAGATAGCAAGCGAAAGTGAAAGAGAGAAGTTTATTACAGGTATGGCACGCCTCAAGGGACTACACAGGGAGGTCAAGGCAGACAGAGAGGAAGGCAGAGAGGAAGAAAATGGACCTGGGGCACATGCCTTTATTAGGGTCCACAGGTGGAGTGTTTTGAGGTTCTTGGGCTAAGGCCAGATTGGTCAATTCAAACCAAGAAGAGCGGGGTTTTGGAAAACTCTAGGGCAGACTAGGGGAAGGAGCTGGGAGGCAGGAAAGACTGTTTCTCACCAGGGGCCCTGGGGAAATCCAGTCAGGAACTTCCATTCACTAGTGACTCTGTGGGCCGCTATCTAGGGTAAACACTTGCAGGAGGGGCTAGTGTCAGTTCAAGGTCCCTGCAGGCCGCATGGCCACACAAAGTGGATACTGAGGCAGTCATATCATGAAGTAGGTTAGCTAAACTCTCAACATATCATAATGTTTTCCTTATAATTTTTTTTTGCAGGGGAAGATTCACCCTAAGCTAACATCTTCTGCCAATCTTTCTCCTTTTTCTCCCCCAAAGCCCCAGTATGCAGTTGTGTATAGTTGTAAGTTCTGGTTCTTCTATGTGAGCCACTGCCACAGCATGGCTACTGACAGACTAGTGGTGCGGTTCCACACCCAGGAAACAAACTTGAGCCACCAAAGCAGAGCACGTCAAACTTTAACTGCTAGGCCATCAGGGCTGGCTCATATTTTCCTTGTAATTTATTAGCTTCCCAAAAGCATTGATTCCCTGAAATCTGAAGATATTATATATTCCAATAAATGTTTTTAAAATTTCATTTTACTCATATTTTTCCTTCACAAAATATACAAAATGTATTTCTGCTCCAGGGTTCAGGTTTCTACTTTAGAAAATGTGAGACCTCATAGTTTTCCATGCTCCCACTAGTGTTGCATTCTATGGCCATGTGTCTGGCTATACATAAAGCAGTCATTATTCAGATAATTTGCAAATTTGAGAACTATTTATTATCTCTGGTATTTCTGTTTTCTGATGAAGAAAGTGGATATTATGTTATCAATATTTAAGCCAAAGCCAATCTGCCCTCATTGTTAATGAGGCAATAAATTAAATACTCTTGGAGAAGGAAGAGGCAAGAATTGTTATGTCTATTAGCATTTAATATAAAGTCACTTTTTGCTTCTAGATTAAAAACAAAGACTCTAGAACCAGTCTACCTGGATTCACATCCAGTTCTGTCACTGCCCAACTGTGCAATCCTGGGCATTTAGAATATAAATAGTAAGTTCTCATAAGTATAGCAGTTGTAACTATTATTTTTATTTTTTGCAAATGTCAAATTTATTTGCATTTGGTGTGAACTTCTTAAAAGGGGACAGAATCTGATTGCTGAGTCAAAGCCAGTGGCCACCACACAGGTTGCCTTGTACAATGTAAAAACAACTGGTTAAAAGTGGAAAATCTATGTAAAATGGTATTTTATTTGGCACATGTAGCCCTCCTCATTTTCCTAGTCCATTCACATACTTCTCCCAATCAAAATCACATATGCAATGACTTTATTGCTTAGTGCATATACATTAGTGTGTGTTTCTAAATTGCTTTGCATATGTGAGTATCCATGGTTCTCTAAGATATAACTTAATTTAGATTTACAAAAAAGAATTAGAAATGTTGGACTGAATTCTGAAAATGATGCTCACCCTTCAGCTGATTATCTCACATAGTATTTAATTATATGCTGGTTAAATTAATATTTCACTTGACTGAAAAAAATTCCTCCTCTGAAATCAGAAAATATAAAAATTAGATCTATAGTAATGAAAAGTTTGTGTTAAATATTAAAAAACTCAATATTAATTATTAATTGTGTGCTTTACCCAACCAGTGCTAATCCTAATGAAACAAATGAGTACAGGAGTGCATCATTTGTTCTTCAACATATTTTTTAATTCCTTAATGATAATTAATACATCATTAAAACATATGACTAATATCAATTTGAGATAAACTGTCAGATATTAATCTAGTACTCATTACACTTGCATTAATCATATTATTGTGAATGTAAAATTTTCTTCAGAGATATTCATTGGTAAATCTAAATGAATTGGAATACTTTAACATCTCCATTCTATAAAGACTCATAATTAATAATTTTTTTCTCTTGGAATATATGTGCACATCAATGAATGAGCATAATTTTTATTACAGTGTATTTCTTTAAGTAGTCTTACAGTAGGACTAATGTCGTTAACATTAATTAAATTGCAGTTGATTCTTTATAATGGTCCTGCTGAGAATAAGCTTTTCCTTCACACATTTTAGACAGAGTTTGTTCTTCCTTCATTGGAAGATATGACGGCTCCCTAAATTTGCTGTAGGCATTTCACTGTGATTGCAAAGAGCTTTAAGCCATCTTTAAAATGCATTAAATGTGACTTAAATATCTTTCATTTTATGTGCTTTTGTAGTTCATGATGTTTTTGATCATTGTAACTGGAGATCATTTTTTACTTCCACAAATTGGGAGATTAAACCACTAAATGATTTCAACTCTATAGATTTGTGAATTATCTTACAATTAGCTTTACATCAGAAACTAAGCATCAGCTTACATTGTGTAATCAAATATTATTAAACCAAACTATGTAAATGTATTTTTTAATTTAATATGTATGTACATGATATATTAGTTTTTTATGGCTGCTGTAACAAAGTACCACAAACTGGATGGCTTGAAGTAACAGAAATGTAGACTTACCACAAAGTCAATGTTTATTATTACTTATTTTATTTATGAAGCATAAATAAAAACAATACTATATTTTTTATAATAACATATGAACTTACAGGGGTGGCAGAAGTATTGGGATTGAAGAAGAGGGATTAAAATTGAAAACATTAATAAGGCTCTACAAGATCCAACAACAACTGTATGCCATGGATTACCTTGTGGGAGAAACAATGATAATCACTAGGATCCATTCATGTTTTATACTTGCACAATTTTCCCATTTAATGATATAAACTTTCATACCAAAAGCAAAAAGCCTGAGTATTGGCTATGTTAAACTCGGGAAGACATAGGCCCAAATTAGATCTAGTGTGTAGATCAAGCATTGTTTGATGAGTATAAACTATCTCCATATGACAGCAAGAAACCAAGTAACTTAATTAATTTTACAATATCTTCAGATAAAATCACTAATAAGCAATCCCCAAAATAAAAATTGGAATAGTATTATACTTTTCATAGATCTGTGTCTAGCAAAGACATTCAAAATAAAAACATAAATTCACCAAATTAGGGTGCCAGGGTGCTGAGAGCCATGGTAGTGCATTACTGGCCTTCATCTGAGAGTGATGTGAGCACCACCTATTCTGTTTATTGGCCCTACACTGTGTCATGTCCAGACAATTCTCTATGGGCAAACAATTGAATCCAGCATGACTGAATCTTGTAGCACCAGCATTCCTCATGGAGTCCTTCCAGTAGTAATTTAACCCTGTTCTTCCTCCATCCACCAGATTACTTAGGGGTGAATCTATAGGTCTATAACACCTGTCAGGAGAAGATGTCAGATTTAGATAATAAAATCTCTTTTCCCATAGCTTAAAAAAATTTATTATATTAGCTTGACAGACATAATCTCTCAAACCAGAGTGAATCTAACATAAGGGGCAGGGCTGCTTGCACCAAAACCTGGGTCTGTAGGAGACCCCTTTCCTACTCCAGACTCCACTCGGCATTGGCAGACTTCCATGCCACCTGGTATCTGGGCTGTAGCAGCATTCCTATGTGTGGAACGTTTTGCCTCCAGAACACAAAGAGGCATACCAGGCACCATGCTTCTTCTTTGTGTGTGTGTGTGGCAGGGAAGACAAGATGCAGCAATTTCTTCTTCTTTTTAGATTTCTTGGCATAACTGTGACCATTGAACCCCTACAAACTTCACTGAAGGAGTAGGTCCCTGAATCTTCCTAAGATGTAGCTCTCATCCTCCGGAGCATAAGGCCTCCAATGTAGTAGCCAATATCCTCAGGGCCTTCCATCCAGATGTCTCCATCCCATATTTCTCATCTCAAGTTTTCTCAGCCAGGGTCCTAAACTTAGCATAACAGATATGTCTTGGCTCAGGCTTTAAACGTCCATGGAGCTCTTCAACTTTATCCAGTCTCTGGTTTGTTGCTCAGCTGTTTCCACTATTTCACGGCAGGAGCTATAGACTTCCTTTCATGCTACAAAGGAAGCAGTCTTTAACTGGTTTTTAATGGCTTTCAGTATTCTTCACTCCTAGGCACAGCGTCAATACAACTTAGCAGAAACCAAACATCTTTACAGTCTTCATAGGATTTGTTTTTCCATATCTTTCCACCATTGCACCTGCAAGGGCACTCCTCTCCACTGGGACATTTTCCCAGGTCACCTCCAGTGGAATCTTCAGCAATTAGACAACAAAAAAGTACTAGGGATTTCCTTTGTCCCAAATACTACCCAGGATGGCACGGGTTT
This sequence comes from Tapirus indicus, assembly GCA_031878705.1. Lineage (NCBI taxonomy): Eukaryota > Metazoa > Chordata > Mammalia > Perissodactyla > Tapiridae > Tapirus > Tapirus indicus. The sequence goes on along the minus strand of CM062919.1, from coordinate 101,901,100 downwards.
TGCCTGTCCAGCGGTGATGTGAACCAATCCCAGAAACTCATTGTACTGTCTGTTTTCTTGCATCGCTTGGGCACAAATTGTGTTCAGTTCTTCTAAGAAGCAGATGCCAACAGGATTAGATGTACAAGTGATTCATTGAAGAAAACACCTATGAGAGAAAATAGATAGGGAACCAGGAGAGGCTGAAGAGCTATTAGACCTGTTAGGGAACAGACCCGTGAAGGAGAGAGGGAAGAAGAGAGGATGGGTAGGAAGAGGCTTAGGCCACAGGCAATTTCTTTAAAAGTCTAGCTAAGTTCAATTGAGAGTCCTTGAGCCAAGGTCACTTGTCAGAGGAGTCTCACGTCTCACAGGAATGGACCTGCCTTAGCATCTCCACCATGCTCGGTCAGTGACTCAGAGCAGCTTGCTGGAAGTGTGGCCACTTTATAAGGCTGGTGGTGTATTCAGAGCCGTCAATCAAGCTTCCCAAAGCAGATGATCTGAGGGGCTCATTTTCATGCTTGGCATGAAACTTCAGCTAGCAACTTCAAAAGAGCACTTAGTGGAAAACATGCAGCTCCAGAACTGTTGTGTGTATCTTTTTTCTGAACAAAGGAGAATTATGAAGATGTAGGTTTTTCTGAGAAATTTTTCTTGCAGGCCCCTCAGTGTTATATTCTGGTTCTGCAGCTGCACAGTCAAACTGCATCCCTCTTGCTTACTATTAAGCAATATTCTCTATGTGAAATGGATGTGTCAGAAAGGAATGAAAGCCGTTTCCTCTATCCAAAGTTGCATCTGTAAGATTACATATTCAGTGTTATCTTGAGAATCCATCCCTCCTCTTTAGAGCTTTAACTTTTAATTATACAGTTCCAAGGAGAAGTGAAAAGGATTTTCTCATTGAACTACTGTTTTCTGCCTACATGTCATCTTTATTTACCCCTGGATGCCCATTAATCTGGTACAAAATCCTTAATGCATGTGTAGTCATGCAAAGCTCTGAAAGGATACAAAAGGATAGACTAATGAAATATATTGTCACATAGTAGCAGCAGTAAATTCTACCACCCTCCTCGTCGTTTTGCCTATACTTCGCAAATTGGACAGATTAGTATCTAATACTGGAGTTCTATGCTCTACTAATTTCTGTACTACCTTGTTCCCATCTTTACTTTCTCCAAGTATTCTTAGTATCCTTTACCTCTTACCTAAGCTCCACCATTATTAGTGGAATATTAACCAGAATGTTGTGCCTAATTTTTATATGTTAAATTAAACTATCCTTTTACAATGTTTGTTAGAGTCATCATCTGAATAAAATTTGGAAGATGCAGTTGATTTTCCTCCTTGAATATTCCTGTCAAGTATATACCCACATCCATAAATGGAATTGGTCCTTTGAATAACATGTATATTACTACTCATTACTCACTCATCTCATAATCCCAAATAATTATCAATCCTCCTACTATGGTCTGAATGTCTGTATCCTTCCAGAATTCATATGTTGAAGCCCTAATACAACGTATTTGGAGGTGGGTCCTTTGAGAGACAATTATCATGAGAGGGATATCTTTGTCATGAGAGGGGAGCCCTCATGATGAGATTAGTGCCCTTATGAAAGGAAGAGAGCAAGTCTTCTCTTCTCGGCCACGTGAAGACACAGTGAGAAGGTGGCTATCTACAAGCCAGGACGCGGCCCTCACCAGAACCTGACCATATTGGTACCCTGATCTTGGACTTCAGGCCTCTAGAACTGTGAGAAATAAATATTTGCTGTTTAAGCCACCCAGTATGGTATTTTGTTATAACTTCCCAAGAAGAATAAGACACCTCCCTAGGTAGGTCTTGAGGCATAGAATAACAATTTAAGGCGAAATAAAAAGCAAACCAAATTTCTCTTTACAATTCCTCTATTTCCTCACCCAGCCACATCCCATTTACTCAATGCATCCTTCCCTTGGCTTAATCCTTTTTCTGATCCCAGCTATCTACTCACTACATCATGGCCTCCAGTACTTATCCACAGATTTCCAGCATATATCACTATTATTTATCCTCATGAAATTACTTCAATTTACCTATTCTATATCTCATCAGAGCCTCATTATTATAGAGGGTCCTCTATGCCAAGGCAACATTTAAGCAGAGTCCTGAAGGAATGGTGTACCATATGGCTATTTGCTATAGCATTTGGTTGTAAAGATGACCTAACCTCCCTTCTCTATCCAAAATTCTTTGAAATTTGACTTTGCAGATCCTTTCATAAAGAGGTAGACTCTATTTCCCCACTTCTTGTGACTTAGTTTCACAAATATAATACAGCCAGAGTAATAGTATGCCAATTCTGAGCCTAGTCTTAAGAGGCCATCTAAGATTCTCTCTCTCTCTCTCTGTATGTGTGTGTGTGTGTGTGTGTGTGTGTGTGTGTGTGTGTGTGTGTCTCCCCCTATCTAGCATCTATCACAGCAAGCCTCAGATAGCCTGCTGGAGAAGGAGAGACCATGTGGGTCAAAAATAATGGATCCTGACTGAGACCATACTAGACCATCCATCCCCAGTACCCTCGGGCAGCTGAAAGCACATAAGTAAATTTAACTGAGAACAGAAGAAACACATGACTGATTGCTGATCTGCATAACTGTGAGTCAATAGTTGGACATTGTTTTCAACACCAGGTTTTAGAATGCTTTGTTATACAACAAAGCTAACTGATATTGTGGGGGAAGAAACTTCCAGATAGAGATTTTATCAAATATTTTTAAACAGTGATATTTTGGTGAGGTAGTACCTGGATCATGGTGAGATCTTTGGGTTTTACTCTTGATGCCACTAGAGATTTTTGAGTTGAGGAGTAGCCTATACTGCAAAAATGTGAGTTTAAATCACTGTGAAATTGAATGAATGACATTTGAGGACAGGAAATGTAACTATATATTTGTCCCCTAAAAAAATAAAATATTTGCATGGAGATCATGAATATGATGGACATAGTCTGTCAATGTATAAAGATATTTGAAATTTATCCTAAGGTTTAATAAAATCAATCTTTTACTCACTTTTCAAGCACATACTTGTGAATATTTTTCCTCCCATATGAAGGAACTTTTCTAAGAGACAAGCCCTACAAATAAGAGTTGAGTTCCCCCTTTCATTATTCTTCACATTCTTGCTATTTAAAGATGCACAATAAAAGGGGACACAGAAAAACACTGACAAATACTTTGAGCCAAACAACTTGAATATAGTTTTCACACAGATGATTTTTTATGTGGACTAAATGTGCACTTTTATTTTGAGAATCTTGCAAGGAAAAATTAATGTATAAACATCACGTCTTATGCTTTAATATAAATTGCCCAATATAAAATATCAGTAAAAATTTTTGCTCAGTGGGAAAAAAATTCATTTGATGGAAAACAGGATCCGTAAATACTATAAAAAATATAAACAAAATAAATACTGAATAGAAAAATAATGGCTATTTATACTTTTAAAATACATGATGAAAAAAGCTAAATTTAGCACTTTAAACTTGTTATAGAACAAAAATATAGTTTGTTTTCTGTTAAAAAGTTAACTTTATTATATGATTTGGCAATATAGCCCCATGGCAAAATATAAGACTTATACCTTAGTTTTAAGATATACCATTTTAAGACAGAACAAATTACTAAATACATTTACATATATTTCATCTCTACAAAGTACATTTCTGTAACAATAATGATGAGTTCCTTTTCAATTGTGATGAGTTTATATAACATGACAGTGATTACATGAAAATAGAGAATATACCTCCTTTACCCAAAAAAAGAAAGTTCCAAACCAGTATTCAAACAATACAGCAAACACATTGGTATGCCAAAAACTCATAGAAAAACAACTTTTTGTTTCAGTATTGAATGCTTATGATATTGTAATCATGGTCTTTTAATATTAGTGATTTTTTCATGCCTCATAATATAAAATCAAGAAATCATCATTGAATGACTAACATATAAAAAGTATTCCCAGAATAAGCTAAACTACCTGGATTTTAGCATAAAATAATTTCAATTACTATCAACAAATTTCTTTTTCATTGTACCTTTGTCAGGTACACAGATATTTTATAAATGACAGTTATTATTTTCTTGATGAACTATACACTTCAGATGAACTGTAGCATTCATATTCTTCCTGGGCACTCAGCTAGACAGGATTTCCAGTCTCCCTTGAAGTTATGTAGAGCCACATGACTGCCTTCAGACCAGTAGAAGTGAGTGACAGTGATGTTGTCAATTCCAGGCTGGCTTATTGAAAACTTCCATGTATCAGCCTCCTTTGGATCTTTCTTCTGCTCTTACCTGATGCCCACAAGCGCCGTAGTTGAAGATGGTGGAGACACAGGATAGAAGGATGCTGGGGTCCTGAACTTACCACTTGGAAGAGTACTGCCCACTGATTAGGAGTACTTGCTTGGAATTCAGTAGTGGAAAAATAATATTCGAGTCTTATTTTTACATTTGAAAATTGACTTCTTTTAGGAGCTAATATATGAAATATATTGTTTTATATATTATTATATTATATATACAATTGGATACATTGTATTGTATATATCATGTATTATTTTATTGAGGAAAATAATTATTTGTGATTTTTTTTAGCAGAAAGAATTATTACTTGGACATAATGTCAACTACATAAATTTAGAATAGTCAAAAGTTATAACAATACAGGATGCATCTCAAATATTCGATGCAGATTAAAATAGCAAATTCAGATAGATTTCTGTACATATGGAGCTATTTCTGCAACCTTCAAATATAAATATAAATTAATAAACTTATGCAAAACTTTCATAAATTCTTTTGGTGACAACAATGCATATGTGTGTGCGTGTGTAAGTATACATAACTAGGTTAAGTTTCTTCTGTTGGTTTAAATAGCTTTTTGGCATTTTTTCCATATATATTAGTCATATCCATAATTCCTCACACTGCTACTTCAAAGCATTTAAAGGACTTGGATGAATAAGGACTCACCAAATAAATTTGAAAAATTTTATGTGAACTTCACATAATTTCAATTCCTCATTTTATTTCATTGATTGTCATGTATGGAATCATTTTGCTCTTAATCCAATAATAAAAATAAGTAGTATAAATATAAACATATACATATATATAATATGAAACATACAATTTTTTTCTTTCTTCAGCAATATATCTAGTTAAATTTAAAGTCTAGTGAATATATCAGCTGATCATTTGATGTTAAACATAAATTTTAATAGATCTTTTAACATTATCTAAAAACAAAAAGAGGAATGTGGAGGCAGTAAATAATGGCTTTAGCCCTTTCAGCATTGTAGAAAAACTAAAGAAAGAAAAATCAGTTCTTCACAGTTTCTCCCAGAATGAAAAGAAGCATAAGCAGTTTCAGCAAAGGCATTTTTTTCTAAACAATTATGAGCATGTGAAAACTGGAGGATGAGCTACAAGTGTTTTTACCACTACAGCCTTTCACCGTAGCTGCTATTATGCTATCATGGGACTGACAACTTCTATAAGTTTGGCATATGCCACCACTTACATTAAAACTTCTGCCACACCTAATTCTTCCCCTCAAAACATCTAGAAACTCCATTTAAAAAGTGTAGGAAATAACCTATATTTCATTCTCCATATTTTTACTGATCCCAAAGTGAATTTCAGTTCAACATGAAGCAACTATTACTAGCCATGAAATCCTCTGTGTGGCCTGTGAAAGACAAGCTTCCTTAACTGTCACAAGGTATTTGGGGTCATGTAAGCAGGGGTCTAATCTCATCCTCTAATTTGCCTGGAGCTCAGCATAGCCATGGGAAAAAGTTTCAATATGTCCTCAGTAGAGGTTAAAGAACACATAAGCATGTCTGATGGACCATGGAATGGGAGTGTCTTATGGAAACTATGAAGCAAATCTCTGAGATAAAAGTGGCATAAATAAGGCATGTGTGTCAGGGAGGACCAACTCAGCAGGGCAGTATGAGTGAATATAGAATATTGTGAGACTGTACTTGAGCACCCCTGAAACCCAGTGCCTCCCCGAACCCATGTACCATCACCACCACCACCATAGTTGCCATATGTGCACGAGAATGTTTTGGAAACGATAAGCTACAACAGAAATTAAAGAAATGCTTGTCTGTTGGTCCAATTCAGAGATAACAAAAGTCGCTCAAAAGCAGCTGGGCCAGAGAAGGTGAGCAAGAGGCAGGTTTCGAAGATCTGAAAGCCAAATAGTGAGGAGTGATAGCAGAGATTAAAGAGAAAATCTGGATAGAAGGCCCAGGTGGTCCATAACTGAAGGCTGCAATCCACAGACCAGGCGACCAATAAAAATGACATACGTTTCCCATCATTGTGCTCTCCCCAGTAACCACTGCTAATTCACTGCTTGTCAAGTATTCAGAGGTGCTTTAAGAAGTAGTTTTTAAGTATATTTTATAAAATGTCAACACTTTTGAAATTAAAATGGTTTTTTGTTTTTGCAGCTTCTCTTTATTTTATGAGTTTTGACTTTGAGGATAATATTGGAAATTAAGATTTGGCCAATATGTTTCTTCTCCTTCCCTTGCTGCAGACTTCAAAACTCCATTTATTTCTATTATCAGGAGCACAGGCTCTAAAAACAAACTGCTTGGATTTAATACCTCCCTACTTCACTTCCCAGCTGTTTTACCTTAGACAGGTTGTATAATGTTTCTGAGCCTGACTTTCCTGATCGGTAAAATTAGAGTACTTCTTTTATGCACTTCATAGGGCTCCTGAGAAGACAAAATTAATACAACTTGAAGCCCTTAGAACACTACCTGGAGCATAATAAGCATTTGATAAATATTGAATATCACTATTATTGTTAAGTCCTTCGAAAGACATCTGATACTTTTGACTTTTGCCCTTGTTGGAAAGGAGCAACTTGATGCAAACTGGGTCTCAGGAAGCAGAACAAGAGAAATGATAGAAAGACCACCTAAGGCATGACACTTTTAAGTCATTTTTTTTGAGGTACAACTTACATAAAATAAAATCCTCCCATTTTCAAATAAACAGTCTGATGAATTTTAACAGATATCAAAATGTGTAACCACCAGCATGATCAAGATACAGAGCAATGATGTCATGATGCCAAAAAGTTCCCTAAAGTCCCTTAACAGTTATTCCCACCCACTCAGAGCCCCGGACGAACACAGATATGCCTTTATCACTACAGATTACTTATGCCTCTTCTAGAATATCATTAAAATGGAATCATACATTATTTATTCTTTTGCTTAGCTTCTCTCGCTCAGAATGATGTTTTTCATATTCAATCATGTTGTTTATTACACCAGTAGTTTATTCCTTTTAAAGACGAAATAGTATTCCATGGCATGGATACACTATGTTTTGTTTATTCATTCACCTGTCGAGAGACATTTCGTTTCCAGTTTAGGGCTATCAGTCATAAAGGTGCTAAGAACATTTGTGTACAAGTCTTTGCATGGATACATGCTTTCACATCTCTTGTGGCATGGGATTGCTATATATTTAACGTTATCGGAAAGTTAAAACTTTAGAAAATTGTTTTCTAAAAAGGTTGTACTATTTTACATTTCAACCAGCAGTGTCGGAGAGTTCCAGTATTCCATATTCTCACCAGCATTTGCTACTTCCAGTATTTTTAAATTTTATCTATTTTATGGTGTGTAAAGGGTCTCATTGTGGTTTTATTTTATATTTCCCTGATGAATAAAGATGTTCAGCATGTTTTGACCTGCGTATCAGCCTTCTGTATATCTTCAGTGGTGAAATATTGGTACAAATAGTTTCCCTATTTGTAATACGGTTCTTTGTATTATATAATAGTAAGCATTTTTATATGTTTAATATACAACTTCTTTTTCTGATATATGTTTGGCAAATATTTTCTCCCACTATGTGGCTTCTCTTTTCATTTCCTTAACAATGTCTTTTGAAGATCAAAAAGTTTTAAATTTGATAAAGAACAATTTGTGTATGTGTATATTTGTGTGATTGTATACAGTTTGTGTATGCCCACACCACACACACACACACAAGTGTGCACACACCCACATATGTCTTTATGGTGTACTTTTTTTTGCCTTTTCTCAGAAATCTGTGCCAAACCCAAGATGACAAAGATATTCTTCTATGTTCTCTTTCAGAAGTGTCAGAGTTTTAGCTTTTGCATTTAGATTGCTGATCTATTTCAAATTATTTTTCTACATGTATATGGTGTGAGAAAGTGGTTGGGGTTACTTTTTTAACGGATATCAGTTTTTCCAGGATGATTTTTAAAATTGAAGAACCATCCTTCTGCATTAAATTACCATGTTGTCTTTGTTGAAAAGCAATTGACTATATGTGTGGATTGATTTCTGTATAATATTCTGCATTACTTTCCTATATATCTATCCTTACACCAGTGCCATACTGTCTTGATTACTGTAACTTTATAATATGGTTTGATGTCAAACAAAGTAAATACTCCCAGTTTGTTCTCTTTTTTCCCAAACTGTATATTTTTCCTTTACACCTTCCTTTTAATATTAGAATGAATTTATCAATTTCTACCTCCTCCCAAAAACAAAAGCCTGTTGAGATTTTGAAAGTAATCATATTGAATCTACAGATCAATTTGGGAACAACTGATATAATAAAATGATTAGCCTTCCAATCCATGTACAAGGTATATTTTAAAATTTTTTTGTCATCATTTTTCTTTTCCTCAACAATGTTTTGTAGTTTTCAGTATACAGGTCTTGCACATATCTTGCTAAATTCATGTCTATTTCATGTTTTTTGATGCTAGTTTAACCTGCACATATTAAAACATTAACATTCTAATTGCTCATTGTTAGTGTATAGATACATTTTTAATATTAACCATTTACTTTATTGCCTCAAGAAATTCACTTATAAGTTCTTTTAGCTTTCTGTAGATTCCTTAGTATTTTCTACATACTCAGTAATACCTTCTGAGAATAGAGACAGTTTTACTACTTCATTTTCAATCTTGATGCCTTTATTTCACTTCCTTTACATGCTTTAAACCATGGGTAGGACCTCCAGTGTAAAAGTGCATAGAAGTGGTGACAACAGACATCAGTCTTGTTCCTGATGACAAGGGTAAGATGTTCAGTTTTTCGTCTTTTATAAAGAAATCGCCTGATATCCATTTGTCCTTTATTAGACTGAAGAAGCTCCCTTTTATATAAGTTGTTCAGTTTTTATCATGAATTGATGTTGAATTATAGCAAAGATTTTTTTCTGTATATATTGAGATGATCTAATGTTTTTGCTTCTCAGTTTTAAAAATTTATATTGAGTGAATTGCATTAATTGATTTTGTAGCGCCAAACTGCACTTCCTGAGATAAACCCCACGTGGTTAGGGTATATTATCTTTTATGTATATTGCTATATTGGATTTGCTAATGTTTTAATAGGAATTTTTGCATCACTGATTATTAGGGATATTGTTCAAAGTTTTCTTCTAAAGCCCTTTTTGGTTTTGCTCTAAAGGAAATGCTAGCGTCATAAAATCAGTTGGAAATGTTTCCCTCTGTTACAATTTTCTGAAAAAAGAATTGTTTAGGGTCAATACATATTCTTTCTTAAATTTTGGATGTACTTCAACATTGAAGCTGTCTGGGCCCCAAATTTTCTTTATGAAAAGATTTTTAATTATGTATTCAATTTTCTTAGTATATATAGGACTGTTTGGAGTTTTTCTTTCTTCCAGTTTCAATTTTGGTAACTTGTGATTTTTCAAGGACTTGACAATTTTTCCCAGTTGATGCATTTATTGTATAATTGTTTTTCATTATATGTTCTTAATAACGTTCTGTGACTGTGGATCTATATAGACGTCCACATTTTCATTTCTGATATTGGATAGTTATGTTTTCTCTTTTTATTTACTTATTTTTCTGTCATTCTATCTATAAGTTTATCAATATTATCGATTTTGCCAAAGAATCATATTTTGTTTAAATTGATTTTCTCTATTTTTCTGTCTTTTCAATTTCACTGGCATCCTCTTTTATTTTGATTATTTTGTTCTCTACTTACTTTGGTTTTAATTTCTTCTTCTTTTTCTATCTTCTTAAGGTGGAAGCTTAGAAACATAATTTCAGAAATTTCCTATTTTCTAATATAAGCATTTAACACCATCAATTTCTTTCTAAAATCTGTCCTAGCTTATCCCAGGAATTATCATATGCTATGCTTTACTTTTGCTCAGTTCAAAATATTTGTTTAAATTTTTCCTTCTGATAGGTTAGTTTTGTTGTTACTTAGAATCATGTTGCTTAGTTTCCAAATTTTCATGATTTTCCAAATATTTTTTAAACTTATCTATCTAAATCTATTATGGTTACAAAACACATTCTGTATGAATTGAGTCACTTGAAATTTGTTGGAACTTCTTCTGTGGCCTAGCATATGAAGTTTATCTTGGTGAATATTCCAATGATCACTTATAAAACACAGGTATTCTGCAGTTGTTCTGAACTGCAGTTCTAGTGTTCAAGTTGTTGCTTATTGTTCAAGTTTTCTTTATACTAAACAATTTCAAACTAGTTTACTAGACTGAACTACTGAGAGAGGAATGTTGAAATATTTAATTGTGCTTGTGGATATGTCTATACTTTTCCTTTGAATTCTGTTAGTTTTACTTTACATGTTACTCTAGGCACATTCATTTTTAGGATAGTTACGTTGTCAATAAATTTACTCTTTCTTTATTATAAAATGTCTTTATTTCTGATAATATACCTTGACCTCAAGTTCACTTTAGTTGATATGCATGTAGTCAATCTCGTTTTCTATATTTTAGCAGGCTTGCAGAGATACCCTACAGAGTCTTTTATACTATTAACTTATGGCAATTAATTCTCTCAGCTTTTATTTGTCTAAAATGTATTTATTTCACGTTCACTTTTAAATGATATTTATACCGTGTAGAAAATTATAGTTTGGCACATTTTAGTTTTTTTCTTTCAGCACTTTGAAGATTTTCTTCCACTAGTATTTGGAATACATTGTTTTTGATGAGAAGTCTGCATATATTCTTAACTTTGCTTCTCTATTTGTATTGCCTTTCTTTCCTCTCTCTCTCTTGCTGCTTTTAAATTTAAATTTCTCATCATCCCTGGATTTCAAAATTTTATTAAAATGTGCCTGGTTATGGTCATATCTGTGGTTATCCTACATGAGATTCATTAAGTTTTTTTTTTTTTTTGATTTGTGGATTAATGGCATCTATCAAATTTGGGAAAACTATTCCTTCAAATTGTTTTCTGCCCCTATTTCTCTCCTCTCCATCTAGAACTGCAATTGCACATATGCTAGACTGCGTGATGATGCTCCACAGGTAACTAAGACTCTCTTCATTTTCTTTTAGTCTTTTTTATCTTTATACTTTGGACTGAATAGTCCTATGTCTTTAAGTTCTCTGATCCCTTTTTTTTCCTTCAGTGTCTTACATTATCTTATGCTTACCCAGTGAATTTTTCATTACAGCTATCATATTTTTCATTTGGAAAAATTCTCTTTGTTCTTTTCTATATATTCCATTTCCCTCCTAATTATGTTCTTTTTTCCTCTACATCCTTGAGCACATTTACTGTATTCATAATAACTATATTAAAGTCTTGAGTCTTGTCTGAAATCCCATGATCTCTATTATTTCTAGGTCTCTTTCTATTAACTGATTTTCTTCCTTGGTTATGGGTCACATTTGATTATTTCCTTATGTTTAGTAATTTTGCATTGGATGCTTCACTTTGCATGTGTAATGCAGACTTTTACTTGGCTGAAGGGAATGCAAATAATTCCCAATCTGTGTGACCTCTTGGAATTATTCAATTTATAGCTCCCCGAGAGTTGTCTTGCTTTGATTCCTATAGTCACACATCGTTTAGGTATAGATCAGGAAATAGCCAAAGATTCAACAGAATTCTCCCCTGATTTCTTGAGCTCTTTTTACTTCACAGTTACCTCCACAATGGTATTCTGCCTTGCAAATTTCAGCTGCCTCAGACTCCCACAACTTCTATCTTTATTGCTTCATCTTGAGAGATTGCCTAGCTCTGCTTGTATTCTCCCTTCTTGTACTGAGGTCTGAAAAGCACATATAGTGAAGAAACCCAGTGAAATTATAGGTCTTCCATCTCCTTTATGCTTTTTCTCTCAAAGTGTGCAATCTTGTGTTTCCTGATGCCTGAAAACAGATGTTTCATGTATTTTATCCAGGTTTTTTAGCAGACAGTAAGTTCTACATCAAGAATTTTCATGGACAGAAGCATAATTTAAACATGATATTTTAATTACAAATTTTATCTGGCCACAACTCCAACCTCATCATCAAATATAAATAGCTACTTATATTAATTGTCTCTTCCCATCTGATGCTATGAGGCAACATTCTAATGCCAGCTGATAGCTGTGTCTGTAGCAACAGACAGACATATAATCTCTCTGGTTTCCAAACTTCTGAATTCTGCTATATAAGTATCCAGCTAATTAATCTTATTATTCCAATCTTGTCCTTCCTAAATCAAACTTGGCTGGCAGTTAAAGTTTGTTACTAAATCCACAATTGTGCAAAATTTGTTCCTAAGGTTTTTAAACTGAGCATAATACCCTGATGTCATAGATTTATGAAAAAAACTTAAGGGGCCAGCCCTGTGGTGTAGTAGTTGAGTTTGGTGCACTCCACTTTGGCAGCCCAGGCTCGTGGGTTTGCATCCCAGGCACAGACCTACACCACTCATCAGCCATGCTGTGGTGGTGACCAACATACAAAATAGAGGAAAATTGGCACAGATGTTAGCTCAGGGCAAATCTTCCTCAGGAAATAAAAGAAAAAAAAGCCTAATTTAAAATATTCTTTTAGATGCAATATAAGGAATATTAGGTACAACAGCAGCAGTAAGGAAGACAGAAGTCTATTTTGTCTAATCTTTAAAAATTAGACAAAGTTCTCTGTGAAATTAGGTCATAGGAAGTAATAAATGCCCTATAATACAATATAATAAGTCATTCAGGTCCTATTGCCATAAAACATCTTAATATCAAAGAAAAATAGCCAATAATATACCACAGAGATCTGAAAATGCATTTTAAAATGTTTCAACAATTAGTGTCATATTAATTAATGGGAGTTGTCAAAGGATGGTAAAATATTCTTTATTAAAAAAAAAATCAGAGTCATGGTAATTATTAAAGGGTACCCTAGGAAGAAAAATCTTCATATTGGATATTACCACACCAACAGCATACAGTCATGACAATTCTAATTCTGCCGCTAACAGCTTTTATTTGCTTTGTGGAAAAATATTAAGTATAAAGTTTTGAATGTATTTCAGCAACTTTGTGGCAAACATAAGGCTTGCAGAATGCCTCAGAAGAAACATTTTTCTGGTGTTGGCAACATAGGTAGCTTCACATGCATATTCTATTTTAAAAAATTGTTGGAATATGAACACTGCTGTGTTATTCTTTAGCTAAATATGTATTTAAAGTATGAGAGGGAGTTGAAACTATTCACATTTTAAAGTCTGTCTTCATTAGCAAACATTTATGACAAATGTTGAAATATTTTGTCTTCACTTGTATTTCTCCATAAGGATTCTCAGTCTGGCAATAGTTTCATTAAACATCTAAGATTACTTCGTCAGTATTGCATTTAAAATAAAAAACTGATCTTTTTAAATTTTTAACTGCTAAAATATTGCTGACCTAAAACAAATAAACAGCCAGTCATTTTACCTGTAGAATGGGTTTATTTGGGAATGGCAAAAATTGCAATTCAGGACATGTGGTCTATGGCAAACCACATGCAATTCTGGAGAAACAAAGGAGAGAAATGTTCTTTTGTGAAATCGGGATGGGCTGTTGTAAACAAAGAGCCCATTGAAGGAGACAGAGTTAGAAGTGTAGTGGCTTTTCATTGGCTGAGTTATGGCAGTCTCTCATTGGCTGAGGTGTTGCTGGGCAAGGAAGAATTTCTTCCTTCCTTATGATGGGGTAGTAAGTACTATCACTTCCTGTCAAAGATGCAAGGTGCATCTCTTCCTGGTGCGGTCTGTAGTGCGTGCCGAGTGGCACATGTGTGAGAGTTATCTCTTCTGGCTTCCCGACTCCATTTTAAATGAGGTTTCTGCTTATTAATTTTCACATTTTCTCCTTTTGATCAAGATCTTTCTCTGAAGACATCACTGATCAAGAGTCAAGTTTTTCCAGATTCATTGGCCTTTTGTCCCTTGATGCCTAAGGAAATTTCCTGGGTGTTGTGTCCCAGGTCTGAGAAAGTGAATGGACTGGAAGGTCTGAGGTTACAATCAAGTAACCAGGAGGGATAGGAGGGAGATCTCTCAGGCACTTCTCATCTAAATCTGTGTCCTTCTACTAGGCCTCATCCAGACATCTTTGGAAAGCTGTCTCCTCAGATGTCATCAGCTTCAGATCTGGGAAATCTTTATCTTCAGGTTACCAGATGGTGTGCAGGTCTAATCAGGATTTGGTCCTTTCTTTAGATGTGTCACATGAATCCAAGAGTCTATTCCCTGGAGTTGTTGGCACAAGGGTTAGTTAGCAGTACCCGATAGGGGCCTTTCCAGCCAGGTTGAAGAGAATCTTTCTGGAGGTGTCTTTTCCAAAAAACAAAATCACCAGGTTGCACAATGTGATGCTTAAGGTCTTTGTCTCCCTGGGGTGCACTAAGAAAAGATTACTATACCAGAACATGGTTATTTTTGATAGAAGCAATAAGGCCTTTATAATATTGAAGCATATCTCCTTTTTTAAGCTGTAGATCAAAAGAGGCAGGGGCCAGGTGTACTGAGCATCCTGTGACATCTCAAAGGGTGCGAGTTTATGTATTCCAAAGGGGGTGGATCTGAGACTTACAAGAACCAACGGCAATGCTTTGCGCCAAAGTATTTGGAGGGTCTCTACCAATTTTGCCAATTGCGTCTTAG
Source organism: Tapirus indicus (assembly GCA_031878705.1). NCBI lineage: Eukaryota > Metazoa > Chordata > Mammalia > Perissodactyla > Tapiridae > Tapirus > Tapirus indicus. The sequence goes on along the minus strand of CM062919.1, from coordinate 101,886,097 downwards.
TCATGCCGTTAGTGCATTTGATAAACCAGAAGATTGAGGTTGTAACTGCAATAAAAGTGCTGTAAAACTGACCAAACCTCACAAACTTGTCAGAGCACCTGACTGCTAAAATAGCTGCCTTGATCACTATGAAGTTTGAAAGGGGTTCCCCAGGCAAGGATAATCTTTTCCAAAAAGACTTTACCACAGAAGAGGTAGTAAAAAAAAAAAGGTAGGTAGTCCAGTAAAAAAAAAAAAAACATAGACCATGACTAAAACATATTTATATCCGTGTGATAGAGCAATCATATTAAATCCATTTGCCAAGCCTCAAATGGCCCATTAGGCAATTTAAAATGTCTGGGAGCTGTGTGAACAGGTTTCCCTGGATTGTATTTTGGACAGGTAATTTAGGTCCTTTTTGCAGCTTTATTAATATTCCCCCACCAATATTGATTCATGAATGCTATCTTTTAATTAATGGACCACGAGTTTAATGCATGCACAATGATTAGAAGTGGGAATTTTGGACTTTCTGGTAGGACTAGGTTGTTATTTGGCTCTAACCAGAGCTTTATTGTTTTCTATCAAACCAACAATTGTTGAATTTCCAGTCTTGTTTCTCTCTTTCTAAGCCTGATTGTTGGGCTTCTCTAGCCAGTTTTTCTAAGTTATCATTTGGAGAAGTATTCCCTTGGACCATGACCTTGGCTTCTGTTGGTTCCTTTTAGAACAACATTCCTTGTGGGGCTGTCAGCAAGGTGATTCCCTTTAGCTTCCAGAGAGTCAAGTTTAGAATGACCCAGGATCTTAATAATAGCTAAAGCAGCAGGTAAAATTATAGCATCCAATAATTCCTGAACATAAGGGTCATTTTTAATTTTATATCCACTGGAAGTAAGGAAGCCACATTGATTCCATGACATTCCAAAATTACGAGCCACTCTGAAAGTGAATCTACCAACAGTATAAATGTTGGCAGTTTTCCCTTTGGCTAGGGCGCAGGCCTGTGTGACTGCATATAATTCAGCTTGTTGTAGTAGCCAAAGGCAATGGTGCCACTTCAGTTACATCAAAGAATGTTGATATTGCATATCCACCACAATATTTGCTGTTGTTACCTTTTAAATAAGAACCACCATTGAACCATGAGAACTTAAAGGAGTTTCCTTCAAATCATCAGGAGGGATCAGGAGTTGATCCATCAGTGTTAAGCAGTCATGAGAGACTTCACTGGTCACAGAAGGGAGAAGAGTAGCAGGGTTAAGGTTATTACAATGTAAAAGAGTCATGCGAGGAGCAGTTAGTAAAATGATTTCATAGGAGGTTAGGAGGCTGACTGAAAATGTTGAGGGTGATGAGGATTCAGAAGGGCTTCTGTTGCTTGAGGTACAAAGATGGTGAAACGGGATCCCACAACTATTTCCTCAGTGGCCTTAACCAAAAGGGCAGTGGCAGTAATGTCTCTAAAGCAAGAGGGATATCCCCATGCCACAGGGTCCAGTTGCCCTATGGGCCAATGGTGGTTTCCATGGTTTGGGGTGACTAGCCCAAGGTCATTCCCTTACTTTTCATATAAAAAAGGGAAAAAGAAAAGCTTATAATTGGGATTCTGAAGAGCAGGTGGGTTCATTAAACACTCCTTTAAGGCTTTAAAGGCTATGTCATCCTGTTCTTCCCATAAAATTGAGTCAGCGTTGTTCTTTAGTAAAACATACAGAGGTTTGGCCATAAGAGAGAAATTTGGATTCCAGTTTCAATAGTAACCAGCTAGCCCAAGAAAACCTCACAGTCGATGTTCAGCTTGGGGTTTTGGAACACTCAGGAAACCATGAAACCAATCTGGATCTAGGCGTAGCCCTTGTTCTGATATCAGATGCTCTGAATATGGAACCTAGATTTAGACAAACTGCAATTTATCCTTGGTAACTGTGTCCTTTTAAGGCTAAAAGCTTTAGCAAGTGGATGCTGTCTTCCTATAAGGATGCTTGGGAGGGAGAGCAAAGAAGAAAATCATCCACATATCGCAACAAAGTAGAGCCCCTAGGAAACTTTATATCATCCAGATAAGTATTCAGGATTTGTGAGAAGTAAGACAGACTTTCAGTAAAATCCTGAGACATTATTGTCCAGGTGAATTGTCTTTAGGTTTTTTTTTTTTTTTTTCCCAAGTGAAAGCAAAAAATACTGGCTAGCTTCATCAACTGGAATACTAAAGAATGCACTGCATAAATCCTTTACAGTAAAGAACTTGCTGTCCATTGGGACAGATGTTAGTAGCATATGAGGGTTAGGAACAATAGGGTGTCAATGGATAACAATGTTGTTTATTGCTCAGAGGTCCGGGACAAACCTCCACACTCAGCCCTTGGGTTTTCTCACAGGAAAAACAGAAGTATTACAGTGCAAGGATTATATTTTACAGTGAAAGAATTGTATTATAGTGCAAGTAATAATGAGGCCCTGAGGCTTGTAATCATCTATTACGGGCTTTATACCTTGAAGGGCTTCTGTACTTACAGAGTATTAATTAATTCTGGGGAGAGGTTTTGAGGGATCTATTTGAATTTGGCCTTAGTCCAGGGAACATAAGAGGTTTGAGGTTTGTTTGGATCCTAAGTATAAAGACTTAACTTTAAAGGTGAAGGTTCTGATAGCTTCAGGGGAGGAGAGAGTGGGGAGAGGCTTAAAGAAAAAGAAAAGCTTGGTGAGAGAATTAGAATGGGGAAACTGAGGGAATAGAGGAGGTGTGGGTGGTATAGAAGAAATGGAGGAATATCGCACCAGAGGTGGGACCTGAGCACAAGATGGCTGCCATGCATCTGGAGATAAAAGAGATGAGAGAAGAGAAAGAGAGGCTTCAGAAGCCATTTTGTCTTTCTTTAGTTGTTTGCCTCAGTAATCTTAAAATTTTATTTTGCAGAGAGGAAATTTTAGACTCCTGGTAACATTTGAAAGTCTCAAAATACCATTCAAAATAGGCACTACATTAGTTTTGGTGATTTTAGAGCTATGTCTGACAAATTGGTTTCAAGAAAAGTAAGTTTGGGGAGTTCAAAAATTCCCCATTATGGCCATTGGTGTTCTAAATTACTTTTGGTTAAGTTGGTCCATTTAGTTAGAAATGTGCATGAGGGAGGACTGTGGTTTTTAACATAAAACCAGCTGAGGTCTCTGAAGGAAGGGTGCCCTTAAACATTTAGATGATTGGGATCCCATTTGTCAGAGGTTTTCCTCTAGAGCAAAACAAAAATTCCTAAGAAGCTTGCAGGCCAAATACCAGCACAGTCCCAATAGAACAGCCTGGCTCCAAAAGAAATCAGACTAAAGGCCAAACAAGTACTCACAGAAAGGGTGAAAGCCTTTAACAGAAAGAACAGGACCTGAATAAGGCCTGGAGAACTTCAAACTACAAAGAGAGTGGAGTTCAAGATCCAAGAGAAAACTTACCCTCAAACTCCAGGGTCAGCGAAAAAGCAGTGAGTTTGGTGGGCTCTGTGATTACCACACTGGTTTGCCCACCAGCCTTAGTTCTCAGGGGTCTTCTCTGGATCCCCATATGGGCCACCAAATAATGTTGACTGAAAACAACAGCCAGTTATTTTATCAGCAGAATGGGTTTATTTGGGAAAGGCAAAGAATTGTAGTTCCGAACATGTGGTCTGTGATGAACTACACACAAATCTAGAGAAACAAAAGAGAGAAACATTCTTCTATGAAGTTGAGAGAGGTTGTAAATGAAGACTCCATTGGAGGAGACTTGGAGTTCAAAGTGTAGTGGCTTTTTATTGGCTGAGTTATGCCAGTCTATCATTGGTTGAGTAGTTGCTGGGCAAGGAAGAATTTCTTCCTTCCTTCTGCTGGGGTTGTTAAGTAGTATCACTTCCTATTGAAGATGCAAGCTACATCTCTTTCTGTTGGGGTCTGTAGTGTGTATTGAGCAATAGGTGCATGAGAATTCTCTCTTCTGGCCTCTCAACACCATTTTAAATGCATTTTCTCTTTATTAATTTTCACAATACCTGCTCAAGTACATAATCCATGCTAATATTAGGAAAAGAAATTCAAATATGAATTACAGGATTCAAAGTAGAGTGAGAGAAAGAAAAAGTCAATGTATGATAAAAATCTTTCTAGCACAAACATTTTCAAGTACACCTTATCTCCAGATTAGTAACATATTAGCACTTATAGTAGGCAGGGCTGGGGAAGTGGTTAGCTTTGAATGAAGTAAAAGTCATGAGTCATAAGAATAAGCTTTGTAAAATTTAAAAAAAAAGCTGGGTGTGTTATACACAAGCCATCTTGAAATCTGAAGGTAAATGTACTTGAGTCCATTTATAAAATGTGATTGAATTCAATTCAAAATGGTATTCAGTTTAAACAATTAAAGCTCAATACTACTGAAATCTGTTAGTGAGTTTGTTCTCAACTAGGAAATAAGTGATTATGTTTCATGCTGGTGCATGAACAGGAACCCAGAGATGTGGACTTAAGTAAAGTCAAAGACTGGTAGGGTGTAACTAATGTATGAGCCAGTCCATGGGATACACCTAAGTTCAGAGTGTTTCACTTTGGGGAGTCAGAGCACAGAAATAAAGAGAATATAGACTGCTTATTAATTCTAGTTTTAAAAGCACCAGACGAATAATTTTGCAAACTCTTGCAACTCATAAATTCCCAGTATTCTCAACTACAAAATGAAAAGAGTTCATCTAGTCGAGGCAATTCTTAGGATTCTTTCTAACTCAATTACATTTTAAAGTAAAGGAAAAATTGGCAGAAACAATGGAAGGGCCTGCTGTTTTTTCTAAACAGATATAAAAATAATTTCAAATTTTTTCTTTCAGTATAAATTTTAAAATTCTGTCCAGTTACATCAAATATTACATACAATCAGACAAAATATTATATTTATCACTTCATTTCAGGTATATTTACAGGTGCTAATCTGAGTCTAGAACTTACAACAGTAGTTGAGATCATAAATAATTTATAACCCTCACCATTCCCTGTAATCTATGTAACTAACCTATATTTGTTGCCAGGTGAAATTATTTCTCTATGGCCTATCTTTCCATTAAAATAAAAAAGTTATGGCAAAGATTTTATTTTCTGCATTGTTTCACACAAATAAGAAAATCACAATACTATATGATCACAAATTTATTTTATCCAAGAGACAAACATCAATAAATCTAGAAGAAAATTACAAGTTCGTTTATCCTTGAGGGTAGTCAGAACTAAACAGCAAAGTCAAATATATAAACCACTGCATCCTCTAATCAGTTTGAATAAAGATTCACTAAATTACACAGCTAGAAAAATTGTAGCGGAGCATTTTTAAAAAAACTTTTTAAACATTTCTGGAATATTTCCATTTGTGTCTTATTTAAGCACTTCCAATATTAAAGGGCTTATTTCTTTACAATAAAACAATATCAGTTCAACAGTTAGGAATGGATTCCTGCCTCCCTGTAACCTGCACTATTATATCTTATGCTGGCTCAACTTAGAGCAATTATGTCCTTTCTTTCAGCCAGCCAAATCTACCAGATCAAATAACAGGTGCCCTTTTCTTTATGACATCTCTCTCAATATTGAAAGCTGTTACTTTTCCTCGTGGTCTACTTCCCTCCAAGCTAAATCATTCATTATCCTTTATTAATTCCTGAAATGGCTTGAAAACTTGTTTTCATACCAGTGCATTTCTTCAGAATGCATCCCAATCTATCTTTTTTCTGTTAAATGTTATCAAGAATTGTATACACTCATGCCACTGTATTAGTCAGAGTTATCCAGAGAAACAGAAATATTAGGAGGGGTGTGTGTGTGTATATATATATATATATATATATACACACACACACATACACAGAGACAGAGAGAGAAAGTATAAAGAATTGGTTCACACAATTATGGAGACTAAAAAGTCCCAGATCTGCAGCTGGCAAGCTGGAAAGCCAGGAGAACCAACATATAGTCCAGTCCAAATCTGAAAGCCTGAGAACCAGGAAAGCCAGTGGTTAAGTTCCAATCTGAAAACTGTCAGACTTTTGACCCAAGAAGAGCCAATGTTTCAGTCCAAGTCTGAAGGCCAGAAATAAAGACCAATGTCCCAGCTTAAACAGACAGCAAGAGTTTCCTCTTACTCAGCCTTTTTGTTCTTTTCAGATCTTGAGTCCTCAGTTGATTGGAGGAGACCTACTCACCTAGGGAGGGCAATCTGCTTTACTCAGTCTATCAATTCAAATGTTAATCTCATTCAGAAACTCCTCCATGGACACACCAGAATAATGGTTGACCAAATGTACCCCATGACCCAGCCAAGCTGACACATAAAATTAACCCTCACACCCATATAACTTTGAACTTTTATAGTAGAATTGAAATTTTTACAGAAAGGTTTTAATGGCTAAAGTTATCATTACATCTGTTTATTGGATTTCAGGAAAATATTATGGCCCAGTGCCAAAAAAATGACTCAGTGCCAAGGCAATTCAGGGAATAAAATTTAATAGTTATGAATAAATTTAATGAAAATGTACAAAATCTATATGAGATAAACCTCTCAAAGTTCAAAAATGACTTGAAAAATCTGGAAAGGATAACTCACTATTATAAATGTGTCAGTTTTCTCTAAGTTTACTTATCAAGTTAATGTAATCCCAATAAATATACTAACAAGTTTTTTTTAAAGGAACCAGGGAGTTGTTACTAAAGTTCATGTGTAAAAACAAGCAAGCAAGAAGAGTTAAGAAAAAAATGAAAAAGAAAACCTATGAGGAAACACTAGCCTTATAAGAAAATAAAACACTCTGTGATGCCTAATATTATTAAAATTTTGTAGTCTTTGAACATGAATATACATGACGGTCATTGGAATAAAATGGAAATTCAGAAATCTACCCAGTACATATGGAAACTCATTATATGATTATGATAGCATCTCAAATTTCTGGGGCAAAGTTGTACTGTTTCTTAGAATGGTGCCATGATAACATGACAGTCATTTAGAAAAAGATAAAGTTACATCTGTCCCTCACAGCATATAGAAGAACAAACTCCAAATGAATCAAAATCTAAATGTAGAAAATAAAATTATAGAAGTGCTAGAAAGAAACGTGAGTGAATTCTTCTATAGTGAATAACAAAAGGCTAACTATAGCTCCAAATGCAATAAAATAAGTGATTAATAATCAAATTAATAAAATTAAAAAAATAAAAATAACATTTGCATGGAAAAAATCAAGAGTAAAGACAAAAATCAAATGGCAAACTTGGAGAAAATGTTTGAAAAACAATTGAAAAAAGAACTAATGTCTCCAATAAAAAAAGAACTCCTAGGAAATTGAGGCAGATAATACCAAAAAAATAAGTAAAAAATGGCAAACCATAGAAAAAGAAAATTTCACAAGTGAATAAATAAAAATGGCCTTAAAAAAATATTGAAAATATGTTCAATTTCAGTTATAATAAAAGAAATGCAAATTGAAACAATGCTGAGACACCGTTTCTTGTTCCTTTATATTGACAAATGTTAAAAGCTTAACATTTTTCTCATGGTGAGATTTTGAGGAAATGAGTACATTCATACATTCCTTGTAGAAATGCAAGTTGGTACCTTTATGGAGGGGAATTTGGCAGTATATAACAAAACTATGTATGCATCTACCTTTTAACTCAGCTATCCCACTTCTAGGAATTTACCTGAAGATACACTCCCCAAATTAGAAATATGTATCTTACCCTGTTTTCTAATTGAAAACTATTTGAATCAACTTAAACCCATATATAAGGAACTGGAATTGAATGAGTAAGCAATGTACCCAATAGAAATAATATTCAGCTGTTAACAAAAAAACTTAAAAAGCTAATATTAACTAATATGATGTGATTTTCAAGATAAAATTAAGCAAATAAAAGCAAAGTGCAAAGTGTATATATATATATATATATATATATATATACACATATACACACACATATATAACACACATACATATATAAGCTGGTGCTACTTTCCCCAGGATTCTCTTTTCTGTATGGTTCAAGGTTAGAGTAGGCCATAAGAAGTCTGCTAGATTTGGAAGGTCAAGGTGAAGTAGCAGACATGTTTATATTCTAATGGTCACTGCAGGACTTCAGGCATGGTGGCTACTTAGCATTTTTGCTGATCTGCTGGGTTACTGTGTTGGTATGGGGCAGCACGCAGCCTTAACTCCTCCAGCTTCTGATTGATATTCTGATTCAACTTTTCTGACATGTACAGCTCCATGGCAAGGTGAAACAGCCACTACTGAAGGTCATTCATGGCATCAAGACTGGAAGTAGTGAGAGGAAAACATGGTTCTAGTTTGTCCTTGTGGGTTCTAATTTCCTTGTGGGTTCCATTTATCCTTATGAATTCCAGTTTGTTCTTGTAGGTTCTAGTTTCATTGGTTTTTTCCACACCCACTCTTCCTTCTTGACAACTCATGTAACTTACCTATGACTTTAGACTCAATACTAGACATATAGAAAATAGTCTTGCATAGACTCATCCGCCAGCTCCCGCAATTGCATAAAGTGTAATCGCTATAAGTCCTTTATCCTATATCCTTCATAATGATTTTCCTTCACTGATCAAATCCTGACTGACAACAATTTGATACCAGGAAGCTAAGTAGTACCACAAAAAACTATAACAGGTTCCCAAGCTTTGACACTGAGTAGTGGGGTAAGGGAGAAGGGTGAGCTGGAAAGGCATTGGGAAGACCGTTAGTGCAAGTCAAAAGGACCTCAGCAAGAGTGTTAGCAAAAACCTTAAGCACCTTGACAAGGATACCAGTAAAGGTTTAACGAAAGTGAAGAAAACGTTACTGGAAGCTAGAAGAAAGATTACACTTGTTAGGTGGTGACACAACGTTTAGAAAAATTGTTTCCGATAGTAATGTAGAAAGTAGAAAATGGACTAATGAACTTGATAATTTAGTTAAAGAGATTTCCAGGCAAAATTTTGAGGGTACCATCTTTTTTTCTGTCTATAACAAAATAAAAGAGGAGAGAGAGAGATGAAACAATCATGAGTTTTTGAGTGAAATTCTGAGGGGAAGTAAAGAATCTGACCAGTTTTTCAGCCAGCAAGGAGTTCTTAAGAAACGGCTTTCAAGAGAAGATCAGATTCAGGGTAGGGCTGTAAAATTCTCGTTAAGATCTCAGAAAGATCTAAGGCAGCACTTTATAGGCCATTTCAAATTGACAAAATATTGTTGAGGGTCTTAAAGTAATGCTTCCAGATCTACTCTATTAAATAATAGAGCTTTTAAGAAACTTAATGGTGCTGTTCCACAACATACTCATGGGAAACCCAATAAAAAGAAAGATTTATTTCGAAGAGATCGTGAGTGTACTTTCTGTCTAAATTCATGAATGATAAATTGATATCCATAATTTTTAATCTCATATTTTAAAGGAATTATATCAGATTTTACTGAAAGGGGCAGAAATAGTATAAAATTTAAAAAGTACCTTTGGATCTCCTTTTTTTTTTTTTTTTTTGACTGGCAGTAACTCAATTGCAAACACAAGGCATTCATTACAGAAAAGAAAGGATGACTAAGAGAGAAGAGTCAAAGTTTCAGTGAGCACAACCAGGAGCTATAGAAAACAACTCTCATTAAGGAAGATTGACCCATAACCAAAGAATTCAGAACTTGTCCCTGACTGGATTTCAGAATTGCTGCAGACCAATGCCTGTTTTGTACTTATTTCCCCAATTTTTGAACAATTACATAGTGGTTATCCTATGTCTATCCTTCCATTGTATGTTGGGTGTGGTCAGATAACAGGTCTCTTTAGTTCACAAATCTTCAGATTGAAAAAAAAGAATATTCAAAGAGCTGCACCTAAGGTAATGCATATAAGGAGACTTGCACAAACCTAGACCTGGTTTAAACGATGATGTCCTAGACCTTAAGCCTGAGCCTGATGCAGTGAAAGACAAAATTCTTGTGTGTTGTTGAGATTTTTCTGTGACTAGATTTCAAATAAATGCACAACTATACTGAAAGGAGAAAAAAGAACTAACTCAAGTAACACAATCTGTCCAAAGTCAAAACAGAACTGAAAAGACATATTCACCTCTAGTTAATAGGTATCTTTTTCACAGTGTAGGTTAACATTTCTGAACTACTTTCTCTGTATTTCTGTAGAATTAATCAAATAAGTAAATATATTGGCATGATGAAGGCAGATTTCTCACTGTTGGAGAAAGGAGTTACAAATATAGAAAAGGTGGAAACTAGCATCAACCATGAAGTGTTGGATTGGAATTGAAGGTATCAGAATGAACTCCTTTTAAATAGAAGATAGATAGATGATAGGTAGATAGATAGATAGATAGATAGATGATAGATAGTTTCCTAACCCTGTTTGCTAAGCAATGATAATCTAGTAGCCATAGGTAGAGATCTTGGCTCCTAAATTCCACTTTCCACTTGAAAGAACCAAGGATCTTTGGAGACATGGCTGATTACAGGTGTAAGCAGAGCATGTGCAAGATAAGTCTGAAACACTTTGTGGCTTAAAGTAAATGTGCTATCAAAAAATTATGGAGCATATTGAAAAGGATAGAGAAGTTAGTGACAAGGGGCTCCTACTGGCTAAATCTGAGATAATTGGCATCAAAGTAATAAAATGTGAATAGAATGATCCATGAATCCATTCTGATATAAATAAGTGACAAAATTTTAAAAATGGGGTAGAAAAAGAGAGCCCTTGCTTATTGTGTAGAACACCAACTAATAAACTAACAAATGTAGAATGAATGATGGAGTTAGAAAACGACAGTTTGGCCACATTGGTAATTGTTTCAGGGAAAAATCAGCAATGGACATTAAACTAGGGGATAAACGTTTGATGAGGAACAGGCTATTTACACAGTTTTAGACTCATGTCCCCTCAAATTACATGCTGATTACAAAGGGAAAAAGATTATAATAAAGCATATAATAACATATATGTATTTATGACAGACAAACATATAATAAAAATCTTTATAAAATATGGCGTGTGTCTTCAAAATGTCAGGGTCATGAAACACAAAGAAAACTTAAGAACTTTTTCAGGGTTAAAGGAGACTAAAAAGACATTATAACAGAAAGCCATGCATATTTGCTTAGATCCTGAACCAGGGACAAAAATAGCCATGAATGACATTAGTGAGACAATTGGCAAAATCTTAATATGGGCTGCAAATTACAGAATAGCACTAGATAATACTAAATTTCCTGAAAAATATTCTATGGTTCTGAAAAAATTTTTTCGGTCCTTAAGTAATACTGAATGAAATATTTAGGGGCAAATGTACACACTTGATGCCTGCAATTTACTCTCAGATGACACAAGTTTGTGTGTGTGTGTGTGTGTGTGTGTGTGTGTAGAAAAATAGAGAGATGAAGAAAACAAGAGCAAGAGAATATGAAAGAGAAAAAGAAAGGAGTGAGCATGAGTGAGCAAAAGCTAAAGCAAATGGGAAAAAATGTTAACAAGTGGTGAATCTGAGCAAAGGTTATATGGGAATTTTTTGTACTATTCTTATAATTTTTCTGTAAATTTGAAATTATATTAAAATTAAAAGTGTCCTCCACTAAAAAAAAAATGCCAGCGACAACAGTGAATTTTTAGGTCTTTCAGACTAAACACATTGCAAGTGTGAAAGAACAGATTCCGATATATATGTCCTAATTACTATAGGAGGATAACATTTTCCTCACTTCCAAACTGTGATAATCATAAGCTTAATATGTTCTCAAAAATTCTATTTTAATGTGAAATTCCATAGTCGCTTTAAAATCAAGTAATCAAGTTTAAAGCTAAGGTATAAAATAAAAGATGTGCCTGTTTTTAAAAATATTCTGCATAAATCCTTAAATTATTAAAAGAAACTTCTTTACATTACAAATGTAATCATGTTACCAAAATATTACTTATGTTCAGTGATAGACTGCAAAAGCGTAAAATTCTAATTCACAAAGTACACACCATTATACAGTTTTTCATTTTCAAAATGCTCTTTCTCTAATAATTTAAGTTCCAGCAGTTAATTTTATGTACTCAATTATCTAAATCGCTTTGAAATACAATCCTAAGCTGACAGTGAACTGTTGAAAATTGCTAATGCTACACCATTCATAAAAAAAGATTTCAAGAATTATAGAATACAAATTTTACAACATAATTTTAAGTAAGACAACCACATTAATTGGTATAATCTTATTAAAGATGAATACTGGGATAATTTACTACATATACAAAGAATAGCAGCAGAAACAGTGATAAAAAATAATGGGAAATAAATGTTATAACATGAAATTCATATCGGTGAGATAGCATAGTTAATGTTTTACTTAATTATGACTTTCACTAGAATTTTAAAATAGTTATTCATTTTATGGATATTACACAAAATAACTTTTGAAAGATAAAATACTGTTAATAACAATATAAGTTTGTGTTTCTTATTTCCCAGTGATGGATTAAATCTCCTATTTATTTTCAAAATTTTCCTTGTTGATGCTCAACCTACTCCCACAGGAAGAAACACAGTATTAAGTCTTGAAGAATGAGCAGGTGCTTGCAAACTGAATAAAGAGAGAAATGTCATTTCCGGGGTATAGTCCTGAAGGACCTGGAATATTTAGAGAATGACTCACTGTAGCACGAGACTTAAAGTGGGAGGAAGCAGGAGAGAAGTTTGGATTATGGCTGGAGACAAGGCTGGAGAGATGAGTTAGTTTAGATTGTAAATAGCCACATAAAATCAAGATAAGATAATTAGATTTTATCCTACAGGCAAGAAAAACATTAGTTCTTTTAAAAATTATTATTATTATTATTATTATCATTTTGGTGAGGAGGATTGGCCCTGAGCTAACATCTGTTGCCAATCTTCCTCTTTTGCTGAGGAAGATTAGCACTGAGCTAACACCTGTGCCCATCTTCCTCTATTTTGTATGTGGGAAGCTGCCACAGCATGGCTTGATGAGTGGTGTGTAGGTCTGCACCCAGGATCTGAACCTGTGAATCCCGGGCCACCGAAGTGGAGCACATGAACTTAACCACTATGCCACCAGGCCAGCCCCCAAAATTGCTTTTTTTGTAGAAAAAATCTTTGGAAAGAAAGCTCTGAGAGTTGTATGAAAATGGAGTGAATGTATTAGTCAGAAAAAGAAACTTAGTGATAAGATCAATGAGGAGATTGTTTTAATAGATCAAGCAACTGATGTCAGGCCATAAATTACATGACAATAATAAAGGGAGAAGAATCTTCAGCTTTTGGTGATTTGTTGGATATTTTGCACATCATAATAATTTCTAGCTTTGGAGACCAGGCAAATAGCAGAGCTAACAATGTGTCTGAATTGTGTAGTTGGTGGTGTGTGGGGTTATGCTGGTCAGTAAGTACAGTAGATAAGTGGGAATACAACCATCTTCATACCTTCCCTAGCAGAAGCCAGAGCAAGAACATCGGACTCACTCAGCTAACTTTGTAGTCCATATGGACAAAGACAAACAGACAAACTGCTTAGTTTTTGACCTAGTTTTGAGAGTTCTGTACCTGTGGTGCTACATGAAATGCCATGTGAAATACTATGTAGCTTGGAGGTTACTATAAGCAAAGCTATACTTCAAGCTGCTCCCAGAATCTGGAGATAAAGTTACTCTGAAAGTAGCACAAGTCAACACACACAGATTTGTTCATTCTGTTAACAAATACATATAATATAATATTTTAATATAGTAATATATTAATATAATATAAAATGATACAAAAATATGTTTATATATAATTCCTACTATATAACACACACTATTCTCATAACCATAGACATACCAATAAACAAAATAGAAAAAAAACTGGCTTCATATAGTTGACAGTTCAGTCAATGGATGATCTTAGCCATTTATAGAATTATCTCACCCTAAGAAATGATTTGTGTATATTCTGGTGATGAGATCTTGAGAAAGTTACAAATATAAGGTGTAAGCAGGGAACATACACAAGAGAAGATAGATTTAATATGGTTAAAAGAAAACAACATCAATTTTACTGTAATGAGACCTGACAGAAATGATGTGAGTATATTTTTAGTAAAATTGTATGTTTGTTTCATTTAAGGGATGCTGGAGATTGGGAATTTGTAGCTGTATAATGCAGCAATGTGCTGTGGTCTAAAGAACCCACAGTTACTGTGTAGGCAGAAAGATCCCAAATTTCACTTGGTCAAATTTAATAAAGTATTCTCCAAGACCATCTGACGCAGCTCATTCTAATTATTGCTCCAAACCATGCCTTAACATGATTGCCTGACCAAAAGTTTCCAACAAGAGCATGTGCACTATGAGAATGACTATTAACATTGATTCTTTGTATATCATTCCATTAGCATTCTGGTTCATAATCCCATCTTCAGTGAATTTAACTAGGTTGTGTTAATTTTGCCAGAGTGGCTAAATCTTTTTTTAATTTTTCACTTTTCCATTGTAAAGATATTTATTTTATTTTTATTGTGATAACATTGGTTCATAACGTTATATAAATTTCAGTTGTACGTCATTATATTTTGACGTGTATGTAAATTGCATCATGTCCACCACCCAAAACTAATTGCAATCCATCACCATACACATGGCCTAATCACACCTTTCAGCCTCTTCCCTCCCCCCTTCTCCTCTGGTAACCACCAATCCAATCTCTTTCTCTATGTTTTTTGTTGTTGTTGCTTTTATCTTCTATTTATGAGTGAGATAGTATGGTATGTGACTTTGTTCCTCTTATTTTGTTTAAGATGGACCTCAAGGTCCATCCATGTTGTCACAAATGGCCAGATTTTATCCTTTTGGGCTGAGTAGTATTTTATTGTGTATATATACCACATCTTCTTTATCCATTTGTCCCTTGATGGGCACCTCGGTTGCTTGCAGGTCTTGACTATTCTGAATACTGTTGCAATGAACATAGGAGTGTGTATATCTTTATGCATTCGTGTTTTCATGTTCTTTGGATAAATACCCAGCAGTGAAATAGCTGGATCATATGGTAGTTCTATTCTTAAGTTTTTGAGGAATCTCCACACTGTTTTCCATAGCGGCTGCACCAGTTTCCACTCCCACCAGTGGTGTATGAGAGTTCTCTTTTCTCCACATCCTTTCCAACACTTGTTTCCTGTCTTGTTAATTATAGCCATTCTGATGGGCATGAGATGATACTGCATTGTAGTTTTGATTTGCATTTCCCTGATTATTAGTGATGTTGAACATCTTTTCATGTGCCTGTTGGCCATCTGTATATCTTCTTTGGAGAAATGTCTATTCAGATCTTTTGCCCATTTTTTAATTGGGTTGTTAGTTTTTTTGTTGTTGAGATGTATGAGTTCTTTATATATTTTGGATATTAGCCCCTTATCAGATATATGG
Organism: Tapirus indicus; assembly: GCA_031878705.1. Classification (NCBI taxonomy): domain Eukaryota; kingdom Metazoa; phylum Chordata; class Mammalia; order Perissodactyla; family Tapiridae; genus Tapirus; species Tapirus indicus. The sequence goes on along the minus strand of CM062919.1, from coordinate 101,870,659 downwards.
CTTGCAAATATCTTCTCCCAATTGTTAGGTTGTGTTTTTGTTTTGTTGGTAGTTTCCTTTGATGTGTAGAAGACTTTTAGCTTGATATAGTCCCATTTGTTTATTTTTTCTATTGTTTCCCTTGCCCAGTCAGAAATGGTACTTGAAAATATGCTGCTACAACCCATGTGAAAGAGCATACTGCCTATGTTTTCTTCCAGAAGTTTCATGATTTCAAGTCTTACATTCAAGTCTATAATCCATTTTTTAGTTAGTTTTTATGTATGGTGTAAAATAATGGTCTACTTTCATTATTTTGCATGTGGCTGCCCAGTTTTCTCAACACCATGTATTGAATAGACTTTCCTTTCTCCATTGTATGTTCTTGGCTCCCTTGTTGAAACTTACCTGTCACAGATGTGTGGGTTTATTTTTGGGCTCTTGATTCTGTTCCATTGACCCATGTGTCTGTTTTTGTGCCAGTACCATGCTGTTTAGGTTACTATAGCTTTGCAGTATATTTTGACATCAGGGAGTGTGATACCTCCAGCTTTCTTCTTTTTTCTCAGGATTTCTTTAGCTGTTCAGGGTCTTTTGTTGTTCCATATAAATTTTAGGGTTCTTTGTTCTATTTCTGTGAAAAATGTCTTTGGAACTTTGAAAGGGATTGAATTGAATCTGTAGATTGCTTTAGGAAGTATGAAAATTTTAACAGTGTTAATTCTTCCAATCCAAGAACCCAGAATATCTTGGCATTTCTTTGTGTCTTCTATTTCTTTCAACAATGTTTTACAGTTTTCGGTGTACAGGTCTTTCACCTCTTTGGTTAAGTTTATTCCTAGGTATTTTATTCTTTTTGTTGCAATTGTAAATGGGATTGTCTTCTTAATTTCTCTTTCTGCTACTTCGTTGTTAGTGTATAGAAACATAACTGATTTTTGTATGTTGATTTAGTATCATGCAACTTTATCATATTTATTTATTATTTCTAAAAGTTTTCTGGAGCATTCTTTAGGGTTTTCTGTATATAAAATCATGCCATATGCAAATAGTGATAGTATCACTTATTCCTTTCCAATTTGGATCCAATTTATTTCTTTTTCTTGCCTGATTGCTCTGTCTAGGACTTCTATTTCTATGTTAAATAAGAGTGGTGGAAGTGGGCATCCTTGTCTGGTTGCTGTTCTTAGAGGGACAGCTTTCAGTGTTTCTCCATTGAGAATGATATTAGCTGTGGTTTTGTCATATTGGCCTTTATTATAAGAGTGGCTAAATCTATAAGTCAGTTTTACAGATCTTTGAAACAGTCTTGGCCCAAGCAAGATACTGTACCATAAAAAGCCAAGTTTTATAATAGCAGAGTATCTGTCTTGTTAAAGCTCCAATTCAGTGCCCAATACAGTGCTTGGAGTATGCTATCAGTTATACCGTGACAGAAACATCCAGCCAGCATGCTGACATATCTTTAATATCTATACCTATAGCAGTTATAAATGTGGCAGCATACTGTGAAACATTAATCTAGGCTATTTTCCTATGCAGTTCCTATACCTAATGGTCTCTTCCCCAATCCAGGCAATTAGGATATTCATTTGCTTCAGGAGAGGAAAAACACAGAAGAATGCACAAATCAAATCTGATTAATTCTTAACTTTACTATTTCATACACATAACCAAATATTTGGAAAAATACACGATGTACACCATCATGTAGGATCTCAGGGTCTTCATAAAATAAAGATTTCCTGAGCATTAGGAAAGTGAATGTGAGAGAAAGAATTTAGATACTGGTGAATCCCAGGGAAGTGGAGTTATATCCTTGTATCAAGCCTGGGAATGTGGGTGAGGATAAGGATGAGAGAATACCCTGGTAGCTTTAAGACTACAAAAGCAGAGGACATTAGTCCTATGATAAAGCCCAGCCTGTGGGTAAGATACAAGCCTTTCCCACCACCATCATGCTACAAGAGAAAACAATCCATTTTGTATCCATACCGAGGTGCCAAAAATACCTCAGAGAATTTCCCGAGCTAAGCAATTGAGACCACACAGTGAAGAGCCAGCTTATGTTTGGAAACAATCAAGAGTTTCACTTTCAAATGTTTGGGCCCACAACCCAAGACAAGGATGAACCAAGTACAAGGATGAATCAGCAGATGATGGTATCAGTGGATGATGACTCCGAGGACAAGATGTTCATCTCAATGTCTTTGCCCTTAGAAAGCCTCTTCTGACTTCCAAAATTTAGACACAGTCTCTGGATAAGATAAAATGAGACAAACTTCAAGTACACTGAGATTAATTTTTGCCATTTATGGGAACATGGAGCTTAAAATGGAAATGAAGTCTAATTATCAGAAGACAATGATAGTGTTTTTGAACAATTTTGTGCCCATTACAAAACTGTCATATATGCACTAGAAGTTATCATCTATGCATTGAAAGCAGAATAATCTCAATTTAGATAATTAGATATGAGAAAAAAGGTTCATTTTTCAAATCCATTGACATGCTGATCAAAAATATGTTTTTAGGAAAAATAAACACTTTAATAATGAATTATCCTGGGGCCGCCCGGTGGCGCAGCGGTTTAGTCCGCGCTTGGCAGCCCAGGGTTCGCGAGTTCAGATCCCGGGCGCCCGCCGACGCACTGCCTGTCAGCCATGCCGTGGCGGCGTCCCATATAAAGTGGAGGAAGATGAGCACGGATGTTAGCCCAGGGCCGGTCTTCCCCAGCAAAAAGGGGAGGATTGGCAACGGATGTTAGCTCAGGGCTGGTCTTCCCCACAAAAAAAATAAAATAAAATAAAATAAAAATAAATAAAAAATAAAAATAAAAAAATAATAATGAATTATAAACTCTAAATAATTATTTCTATAACCCCAAAATGCCAGGTTCTGAGCTAGCATTAAAGCTGGCTAGGCTGTCATTTAGTCAAAGACTACACCTAGTCAACGCAGGAAATCAGTTAAATATTAAGAGATAATGTTTATAAGGGAGCAGTGATAGCTAATATTTTACAATAGTTCTTAATTTGGGATTTTCCTTAAGGTATCAAATGATAAAGAAAAAATAACAACTTAAGGCATAGTATAGTGAGGGTTGTAAAGAATTTAATGACAGACAAGGGAAGGAAAGTCTCATCAAAGATGCAGGAACTAAACTCTGTAGGCTGGGGCTTTAGAAAAGGAGCTGATCCAGAATTGTTAAACCAAAATGGCCCCAGGGCTGAGAGCATCAGTTGAGCTTCACCATTGGTTGAGTTCAGAAGGTACAGTTGGGTCACAGATTATTAACATCAAAAAATTCTTCACCAGGCTGTTTTCATGCTGATTCTGGATTATAGCCCCAGGTGCAGTTGGTCTGTTTTCTTTTTCTGGGCCCTGACTGCTTACTCTTTGCTGAATTTCACACCTCACAGATTGTGCCACATAGACAGCAATTCCAAACACAGGAGCCTTGCTCAGGCTCAAGAATCAGGGGAAAATTCCTGTATTAAAGCAATAACTTCAAGGAATCAATTGAGATTTTATTTCAGTTCAAGGTTACAGTGTCGATTGGTACCACTGTGACATTTTCATGGCAAACAGTCCCTGTCTAAAATTCTGTCCTATAGGTTTAGGTTATATTGACTTTTTCTTTGCTACAACTAGTCAGTCATCACCAACCACTAACTTATTAGAGCAAACAAAAATGGTGAAAACAGTTTGGTTTTAGTAATCTGATTGAAACTTATACTCTTGGGGGAAAGAAAATCTATAGATTTAGTTGGGGGTAAAATTTATCACAATACTTAAAAAATAACTTACCCTCCAATTTTTTGCTTTCCACATGATTTTGGAGCTTTTGAGCAAAGAATACTTCAAATGGAATTTAGACACAGAATTCATGCATAAAAAAATATTTTTGAACTCTTCTTAGGGGATTAAAGTTCAAATTCTACAGAGCAATCCTGGACACAAATATATAAAAGTTTTATTTATTTGATATAACTTGACCAAAAAAGAAAGAGCCTAAATATTGTATTCCAATTCTTTTTAAAGCATAGCAAATAGTCAAAAACTATTCAATGATAACTTTTTTTCCTTGCAATCATGTATTTACTAGAATGGACAATAAAAGGAAAATAAATTTAGACTAAAATTGTAATTAAACACACCAAAAATGAAATTGACAACCACTATCCCATTATTTCCAGAAATTAAATCACTTGTATCAGATCCACACAGTGCAGATTCCAGTGTTCAGTACAAACTCCCTTACAGATCACTTCCCTTAGAATAAACCATGAGTTGTGTGTGTGTATAATTTAGATTCTAAAACTTCATCATGAGCTCATAAATCAATCAGCAGGTTGATTCCCTAGAAATTCTCTTTTATTGATCTAAATATTATATCATATTACATTCAGTTTATCCTTTGACAAACCAGAAGTAACCTTAAATTAGTTTTTTTTTTTTTTTGTGAGGAAGACCAGCCCTGAGCTAACATCTGTTGCCAATCCTCCTCTTTTTGCTGAGGAAGACCGGCCCTGGGCTAACATCCACGCCCATCTTCCTCTACTTTATATGGGACGCCTCCACGGCATGGCTGACAGGCAGTGCGTCGGCGGGCGCCCGGGATCCGAACCCGCGAACCCTGGGCTGCCAAGCGCAAACTAAACCGCTGCGCCACTGGGCGGCCACCTTAAATTAGTTTCTAAGAGTAGAACAAAGGTAAACACTTTGAGAATCTTCTCATGTCTCCATTGTGAAATAGGTACATGTTCCATGCATTGGTCAATCAAATGCATGAAAAATTAAATTTAAAAAGTTTTGTTTCATTATCTGTGTTTAAGAAACAAACTTAGTCTAAGTGTTTTGCTATAAGACAAGGACTTTCCTGGAGACTACTATAATGGCCCTTGTAAATCTGTGAAATCAAAATCAAAATTCTTTGTAGACTATTCAACGGTCTAAAAGCATAGTCATGAATGCAGAAAATTTATTTTCTTTGCCCAGACTTTGACTTTTATTAAACATAATAAAAAGATAATACCCAAGTTATGCAAGATGAATAAGTTCTAGAGATCTGCTGTACCTCACCTGCCTGCAGTTAACAATACTGTACTGTAGTGTACACTTAAAAACATAAGAGGGTAGATCTCATGTTAAATGGTCTTAGCATAATAATATATGTATTATATCTCCATGCACATTATAGCAAAATCTAAAAACCTGTTCACATTGATTACCTAAACAATAAAAAACATAATTAGAAAAACAAAAAAGATAATATACAAATTACAAAATAAAAATAAAGAATTGTAACTGTCATAGATGTAAAATAAATAGTTTGTAACATCTAATGAATATAGAAACTTGAAAGAATAAAATCTCAAAGTTAATATTTTAGGATTTCAGCAGAAAACACAATTGGGGGAAATGACAAGAATCAAAACAAGAGATTTAAAACTATATTGCTTTATACATAATGACTCATATTACCTTTAATTTCACAGTTAAAAACTGTTTTTAGCAACCAGTCTAAAGTAATGACAGTTCTGGAATCTGTCCAGGCAAAAGCACTCTCTGTATTTAAAAGTACTTTAAGTAAAAACCATATCTTCTGAATGTTATCATTGGAAAACAGATGCTAACTAACTCCATTGTTTTTTAAAAAAAAGTAAAAGTCACTCTATGCAGAATTGCACCAAAACTTCAAAAAAAATGAAACATTTGTATAATAAAAAAAAGTACTTGTAATATTTCATCATTGGATTCAATTTAATTAAATTGTATACATATATTCAGCCTTTGCTCTTTACATGATTAACAATACAATGTTATCATGTTGAGTGAAAATCACTATACTATCAAATTTAAAAGAAAAATCGTATTTGAAGTAAAAGAAAATGTGCTTTTTTATCAAATTGAAAAAATACAGCAATAAAATCTTTAGGTATTCAATTAGTTATTTGCTGATTTTGCAACTACCTACAATTTTATTACAAATGATGAAGAACTTCCGCCAAAATTAAAAAAAAAAGTAACAAAATAACCTTCCTAACTTCTGCCTCAGTAATGATTAAAGAGAAATTATGGAAGCATTTTTCAAGGTTTTTGCATAATGAGTCTCTTTGCAGCTTTTCCTAGTGGATTTTTTTCCTCTGATAAATTCATGCCTCTTACACAAACAGCAATTCAGAAAAAAAGTGAAAGAAAATGTACTCAAGACAACATTTTAGACAAATCTCTTAGGAAAAAATGTGTATTGGATTTTTTCCCTCCAATTCTGCCCTCACACCCTCTCTCTACCCACCATCCCTCTGTGCCTGCCACACACACAAATAACACACACTCACACACATATACACAAACAACACACACACTTATAGCAACCAGGCTCTTGTCAGAAGGTTCAGACGGAAAAAAGAAAAATTTGTTCCTGCAAATCTGAACTTTAGTTTCAACAAGTTTAAAATCATCACCCTTGTTCATTTGTTTATGCTATTAAATGCCAATGGCTTTCTCTAAATCTTTATTGGGATAGTCCATAGTATCCAATCTGGGTATCCTGATATAAGAACAGATAATTTAAATATATGAATTCATCAGCTATACACCTACAGTGGTCAAGGGGCCCACATATACAATAAAGAGGTTTCCAGTTCAGTGAATTTCTAGAGCAGATAAAATTTGTGTCATGGTCATTTAACGTTATGCTACAAACAAATAAATATCTCATCTGGATTTTTTTAAGACTCAGTTCACCTGTAGGTTTTTTTTAAATTAAATATGATATAAGATATTAAATATATTTACATATCAACCAGTTTCCTCCATTTTACACATACAATGATGGGAAACTCCTCAATCTATTTGCTTTCACATTTTGAATAGAGTTTTCATTTTAAATACGTTTCAATGTGTTACATACACCTACAGCTGTGTTTAACTGAAATATTTTCCCCTTCCTACTTTTTAAATTACTTATATAGTATTCAGGCTCACAGAATTCTGTTTTGAGAGCTGTTTGCCTCTGGAACATAATAAACAAAAACATCTTTTCTTTCCCTTAACTTTTATTGTCCTGGTTTTGAAGTGCATTTCAGACAATAAATCATGTAAACAATGAAATTCTCTTTAGTAAATTTACAGAATTGTATAACCATCAACAGAATCCAGTTTTAGAACATTTCCATCACCACAAAGAAATCCCACATGCCCCTTTGCAGTCAATCACCTCTCCTCCTAAGCCCCATCCCTCCCACCCCAATACAGTTCTAGGCAAAACCTAATCTTTTTTCTGTTTCTATATACATGGAATCATACAACATACAGTTGTTTGAATCTGGCTCCTGCAATTAACATAATACTTTTAAGGATCATCCATGTGGTAGCATGTATTGATAGTTTATTCCTTTTTATTGCCAAATAGTATTCCATTGAATGAGTGTACTACATTTTTTACTATTTACTAGTTGATGGACGTTTTGATTGTTTTCACTTTCTAGTTATTGTGAATAGTACTGCTATGAACATCCAAGTACAAACCTTTGTGTAGATATATGTTTTTATTATTTGTGGGGAGATACCTCAGTGTAGAACGGCTGGGTTGTAAGGTAAACTTATATTTAACATTTTAAGAAATTGCTAAACTGTTTCCAAAGTGGCTGTATCATTTTATGTTCCCATCAGCAATGTTCAAGAGTTCTGATTTCCCCATATCTTTGCCAACATTTGCTATTTTCCATTTGTTTAAAATTATAGTGGGTGTGAAGTGGTATTTCATTGTGCTTTTAATTTGCATTTTCCTAATGAATAATGATGATGAGTATCTTTTCACATGCTTATTGGCCACTTGTATATCTTCTTTGGTGAAATGGTTATTTAAGCCTTTTGCCCATTTGTAGAATGGATTGTTAATATGCTTATTGTTGAGTTCTCAGAGTTCTTTGGTCAATCAATTGACTACAAAGATCAATTATTTAAATTTTTCTTTTGCTGAGGAAGATTCACCCTGAGCTAACATCTGTGCCAATCTTCCTCTATTTTGTATGTGGATCGCCACCACAGCATGGCCACCGACAGGTGGTATAGGCCTGTGCTGGGGAATCGAACCCAGGCCGCCAAAGTGGAGCACACCAAAATGAACCACCAGGGCATGGGGCCGACCCCTAAGTTTTTTTATAAACAATTCTATTTCATAGATCTAAATGTTTACGCTTGTGGTGATACCACACTACCTTGATTACTGTAGCTCCATAATAAGTTTTCAAACAGGGAAATGTAAGTCCTTTATATTCATTCTTTTCTTTAAAAACTGCTGTGTCTTTTCTGGATCCTTTTCATTTTCACATAAATTTTAGGATTAGCAAGTCAATTTCTGCAAAATTTCTGCTAGGATTTCTATAGAGATAGACATTAACAATATTGAGTCTTCCAACCCATGAACATGGACTGTTTCTCCATTTATTTAGAACTTCTTCAATTTCTCTCAACAATGTTTTGTACTTCAGTGTACAAGTCTTGTACTTTTTGTTAAACTCATTCCTATGCATTTTACTCTTTTTGATGCTAATGTGAATTGAATTATGAATGTCATTTTAATATGGTTCATTGCTAGTATATAGAAATGTAATTGACGTTTGTACACCGTTCTTATATCCTGGGAACTTGCTGAACTTGTTTATTAGATCTAGAAGTGGTTTTGTGGATTCATTAGCACTTTCTTCATATACAGTCATGTAATCTGCAAATAAAGTTGGTTTTATTTTTTCCTTTCCAATGTAGATACCTTTAGTTTCTTTTTCTTCCTTTACTGCGCTGGTAGAACTCCCAGTTCGATGTTGAATAGGAGTGTAAAGAATGAATATCTTTCCCTTGTTCCCAGTCTTGGGGGAAAGCATTCATTCTTTCAGCATTAAGTATGATTTTAGCTATAGTTTTTTCATAGATGCCCATTATCAGCTTGAGAAGGTTCCCTTTCATTTCTAGTTCATTGACACTTTTATCATGAATAGATATTGGATACTATCAAATGATTGTTAGATTTCTACTGAGATAATCATGCAGTTTTCCCTTTATTCTACTAATATGGTGTATTACATTAATCTTTTTGTGCTAAACCAATCTTGAATTTCTGGGATGTATCCTACTTGGTCATGGTATATAATCCTTTTCACATGTTGCTGGATTTGGTTTGCTAATATTTTGTTAAGAAATTTGACAACTATATATGTATATTTATATATGAATGATATTTGCCCAGAGTTTTCTTATAATATCTTTGTCTGGCTTTGGAATTACTGGCCTCATAAAATAAGATGAGAAGCTATCTCTCCCTCTCTATTTTTTGGAAGATTTTGTGAAGTATCGGTAATATTTCTTCTTTAAATATTTGGTAGAATGGCATTTCTTTTAATTCCACTCAAATATTGATGTTCCCCAGGGATCTGCTTGAATTCTTTTTTGCATTGTTTTATATACCCTCCTTCAATAATCTATTCCACACATGTACTATCGGCTTGCAATTTGTAGGCTGAGGACTTCCAAACCTGTTTCTCCAATTCCAACCTCCCTCTTCAGTTCTATATTTCTCTTTCCAACTGCCTACTGGTTATTTGTAACTAAATATTCACTGGCAATTCAAATACCCAAATTGTCCTATCTGTGTTAAAGGAACACATTAACACCTATTTGCATGCAGAGACTTAGACTTAACTACATCTACTTTTCACCACTATATAGTCAATAAACATCGAATTTTATAAACTCTACTTTCAAAATACCTTTTGAATGTTTCTTCCATTATTCTCCTCTGACACAGTCATTATTTCTCACTTGAATTAAATTATTCACTCAACTGCTTTCTTTGTTCCTGTTTTGAGGCCACTTTCAATTATATGTTTTAACCAGGAGGCGTCATTTGAAATGTCAGTGGTGATAACTAGAATGTCTCTAATTTCTAGGTGAAATCTTTGTAATCAATAGAAAGGCAGTTTCCTCCAAAGCAACCAGGTTTCTACAGCCCCCGGTGTCATAGTATAAAGAATCATAGTAGCTACCCTGCTGGGATTTATCATTTCTTTTTCTTACCCCTTCATAATGTAAAAGCTCTGCCCAAGGTTAATACTGTGCTTTTCTCCATTAAGAATGCATCTTCTCGGGGCCGCCTGGTGGCGCAGCGGTTTAGTCCGCGCTTGGCAGCCCAGGGTTCGCGAGTTCGGATCCCGGGCGCCCGCAGACGCACTGCCTGTCAGCCATGCCGTGGCGGCGTCCCATATAAAGTGGAGGAAGATGGGCAGGATGTTAGCCCAGGGCCAGTCTTCCTCAGCAAAAAGGGGAGGATTAGCAATGGATGTTAGCTCAGGGCTAGTCTTCCCCACAAAAAAAAAAAAAAGAATGCATCTTCTCCTTAATTATTTCCTGCAGTGGTGGTGTAAAAATTAAGGCTTTTCATCCAAAGCCTTAAATCCACAAGGAAAATTATCAGGTGTATATTAATACCAGAAATATGAATGATAAATAACCTTATTGGAAGATCATCTTCTTTTCTTTTTTTTTTAAGGAAGATTGGCCCTGTGCTATCACCTGTTGCCAATCTTCCTCGTTTTTCTTTTTTCTCCCCAAAGCCCCAGTGCATAGTTGTGTATCATAGTTTAGAGCTGTAGCTCTTCTATATGGGATGCCACCTCAGCATGGTTTGATGAGTGGTGAGTAGGTCTACGCCCAGGATCCAAACCAGCAAACCTGGGGCTGCCCAAGCGGAACGTGGAAACTTAACTGCTCTGCCACCAAGCCAGCTCCAAGATAATTTTCTTTAATTTGTTCATTTGAAGGTCTGCTCCTACCATTTCCCTAAAATCTAATATAATCTGCAAAAGTAAGTAGTTTTAAAAGAAAAATTGAAAAGCTAAATGCAAATGTATAAACAGATGATAAAATTGGGGGAAGGGGAGAGAAACATGACAAATAAGAAAAAGAAATTATTTTCATACTCCTAGCTGTCAGAAAGTTAAGTGCCATACATTTGCTTGATGAATAGATATTGTAGGTAAAATCACAGAAAGCAATTATGGTGACATTTTCAACCATCTGCATGTACAATGCCAATTGCGCTGAGCTGCCCACAATTATATATTTAAACTAACTGCTGTTAATAAAAGTGCCTGTTAAAAAAAATCAGTTCACTTTACAAATGAAACAGCAGTTAATCAAGGTAACAGCTGAATACTAAAAGGCGGGTATTTTGTTCCTTTGGCTTATGTGATCTGCTTCCTACATGGGGGCATAGGGTCTAATGTCAAACATCTATGAGATTACAGTGCTGAGGTCAGATATCCTTCCTTTGGCATTTACACACTACCATTAAAGTTATAGTGCAACACTATTAATTATGCTTGATTGCCTCCGTGTCTAGCTTTTAAAGCAAATAATTACAGGGTATTTATATCCTGAAATATTCCTATATTGCTAGTTACAAAAATATGCTTTCCAATATTGTGAAATTTCTGCTCCTTTCAAAAGAAGTCACTTTATTTAAAATTAAAAAGGTTTTGTACATCTATTTCACTTTCATTTAAGTCATATATATGAAATTTAAAAGGCCAAAACCAATGCTACATACAAGACCTTAAAAGAATCAGATTATGGCAATGTTTTCTGATTTATGATTTTCTAAACTCTAAAAATATATTTACTAGAGAATTTTTGTGCAACCCACATTTCTTTGTAGGGTGTTATTTCTTCTGTAGAGTCTTCAATTTTAGTTGGGTAGGGGCCGGCCCAGTGGTGTAGAGGTTAAGCTCGCATGCTCCACTTGGGCAGCCTGGGGTTTGCAGGTTCTGATCCCGGGTGCGGACTCACTCATTGCTTATCAAGCCATGCTGTGGCAAGCGTCCCACATATAAAGTGGAGGAAGAGGAGCACAGATGTGAGCCCAGGGCCAATCTTCCTCAGCAAAAAGAGGACGATTGGCAACGGATGTTAGCTCAGGGCTAATCTTCCTCACACACAAAAAAATTTTTAATTGGGTAAATACTGCACACTTGGTAGGATTTGTGTACCAAAAAGTAATATTTAAGCTCAAATTTTTTCATATTAATGACAAGTTGAATACATTATTTAAACTGGTATTTAAATCTTGAGTTTAAAAGTCTTTAGTATGTGGAAAATATATTTATTCTTAACACTCTCTGCTATGTCTCTATGATTTGCTTATGATTAGTTATAGAAGAATCAGACAATCAGAAAATTCTGTCGAGTAAGAATGTTAGAAATTATCTAGATCCCTGATTCTCTAAGTGCAGTCCCTGGATAAGAAGCATCAGCATCACCATGTAACATGTCAGAAATGAAAATTATCAGGTCCCCATCCAGAACTATGGAATCAGAAATTTTATGGGTGGGGCCCAGCAATCCCTTTGAACTAGTCCTGCTAGTTATGCTGACACATGCTCAAGTTTGAGAACCACTGAACTAAACTAGTGCTTCCCAAACACCAGTCCATAGACTGATGCTGATTATTGGCTAAATCATACCAATTAGCATCAGGGAAAAAATTACAGGCAGCAGCAATTTCTTAGAAAATACTAAACTTTACTCTAGGATGATGTCTTGTTGGCATTTTCTGCTATTAAGCTGTGTTCTCTTTATTAAAATGATGGTGATGATGTCTCTTTTTAAGGTCCTTTTTTAGCAAAATTAAGACAGGAACTGAGTATTCATTTTTTTTTTTTTGTGGTGAGGAAGATTAGCCCTGAGCTAATATCTGTTCCCATCTTCCTCTATTTTGTGTGTGGGATGCCACTACAGCATGGCTTGATGAGCAGTGCGTAGGTCCACACCTGGCATCCAAACATCTGAACCCCTGGCCACTGAAGTAGAGTGTGCGAACTTAACCACTATGCCACTGGGCTGGCCCCATGTATTCATTTTTAATATTTCTTTTGTGATGGGGGAAGGGTGGCTATTAGGTTGGTGGTGAGTAAACTACTAGTTAATATCAACTCCCTTTATTCATAGATGCAAAACTGACCCACTGAGACTAAGGGAATTTGTCTAAGTCAAATAACTAACTGTATATAGAGCTGGACAAATCTCGAAATATCTCTGCACCTTGGAATCCAGTGTCTGGATCTATCTATCTCTATATATTATATTTATATATAATCCAGTATATTGTATTATGCTCTTTCTCTAGGACCACAGATGATAGGATCAGATTAAAAGGCATATGGTTTGATTGTTCTAAAACACAAATATTATGATGTGTGTTGACCTAGAAGTGACAAATAATATATAAAGTGAGGAACAGAAGAATTTGATCAGGAAAAAGGATAAGTGGGGCTACGCCAGAGAATATCGCCAGGAGTGATAAAACTGGGCCGCCCGGTGGCGTAGCGGTTTTGTCCGCGCTTGGCAGCCCGGGGTTCGCCGGTTCGGATCCCGGGCGCCCGCCGACGCACTGCATGTCAGCCACACGGTGGCAGCGTCCCATATAAAGTGGAGGAAGATGGGCACGATGTTAGCCCAGGGCCAGTCTTCCTCAGCAAAAAGGGGAGGATTGGCAACAGAGGTTAGCTCAGGGCTGGTCTTCCTCACCAAAAAAAAAAAAAAAAAACTGTATGGAGATCGTAGCGTGCCTGCACCTTCACTTCATATTTTGCCTTCCTTTAGACCCAAACTCCCTTTTTCTGCATGTTGTGGTAATAAAGTACATAGAATTCACATGAAGTAAGACTTTTTTCACACTTAGCAGTGAGCATACAGAATTTCACTTAAAGTTGAGATACATTTGACCACAGCTCATGAAAATTAACCAAATTGGGGATACATTTAAAATCTGATTCAGAGTCATGGGATGGGGAGATGGAATGGAGAAGGAGAAGATGAACAAAGTAACTGGCTGGTTCAAAACTACTTTGTTTTGTAAGTTAACTAGAATGAGTTATTGTGCATAAGCAAAATTTTTCTTACTGCGGACTGATTTATTTTAATGTAGTAAAAGTTGTTGAAGGGTGAGCAGAAGTAACAGTAGTAAGTAAAATGAGGAACAGAAAGTAACATCTGTTCATAGTAGCTTCTGCTACTATACTTCACTTGTAGTGAATTTCTTTCCCTTCACAAACTAAGGACATGTTCTTTCCATGTTCTCAAAATGTGGTGTTGCATATAAAAGGCATTGGAAACTAATCAAAATAAGACAAAACAAATATAAGTTGCAACCAACTCATACTTGGGTAAGACTTAGAAAATCTTCCTACATGTAAAAATTCTTACCAATTATAAGAGATTATACAACGTGGGCATAATTTCTTCGTGTAGAACAAGACAGTGCCCTGTACAATGCTATGTAAAAACAGCTATGAATCACTAAATAGTGCTTACTAATCTACCATATTAATATGAGAGATTTACCCAAAACCAAAGTGTCCTCAAAGGCTCAACTTTTTTTTCAAGGGAAGCTGAAATATATATTGCAGAAAATAAAAAATTAGTTGGACAAATTTAATAATCTGTGTGCCTTATGGCTCTATGTGAGTTTTATTTTGCTTGTGTCCATTCAATATCTCTACTAAAGTGAGGCCGGTAATGAAATCAAACACCTAAGATCCATCCTTTCCTAACATCACTAATCTGCCCCTTTGCAAGGGTGACCTGAGTGGAAGAATTCTGGAAATGTTTCCTACACAAAAATTCCTCTTCCATTGATTCAAGAAATTTTACAAATAGCAGATCATTCCTGTGTTAAGCATTGCTGTTCCCATATACTCCTATTAAAAATTCAATTTGTGGGGCTGGCCTGGTGGCATAGTGGTTAAGTTCACATGCTCTACTTCAGTGGCCTGGGGTTCGTGGGTTCGGATCCCGGACATAGACCTACACACTGCTGATCAAGTCATGCTGTAGTGGCGTCCCCCATACAAAAAAAGAGGAAGACTGGCACAGATGTTAGCTCAGGGCTAATCTTCCTCAAGCAAAAAGAGGAAGATTGGCAACAGATGTTAGCCCAGGGCCAGTCTTCCTCATCAAAGAAAAAAAAATCAATCTGTCCTAAATCTTAACCTATCACTATAGTAAGACTGTTATTAATAGGTTACATTTTCTCTTCCAACATAACCAGGGGCAGCACTAGAGCACCGTGATTCTGAATGTAGATAATTTAGGGGAGTTCACTGAAGAAATGCTGTTTGCTGCAATATGATCCAGGACTTGCTTTCAACATCTTTCCTGAGTTTTTATGGGATTTGCTATCAACACCAAGCCTTATAAGGTGTAAATCTACTGAAATCAGGCTTTGCCTTTTCAACTCACAGGGAGTGCTTTCACTGGGGCCAGTTACCTCCACCAAAATCCAGTAATGAGACTTTGATCTTCTTTGTAGATCTATATACAACATTAAAAAAACACAAAAACTGATCATTTATTTCAAACACTACTTCACTTGACTTCCAGAATATCACACTCTCCTAATTTTACTCCTACTCACTGACTGCTCTTTTCTTATTTCCCAGCCCTCCTAAAGCTATTTCATCTCAAGTCTCAATCTTTGGATGTCTACTTTATACTCATGCCTTTGGTGAACTAATCAAGTCTTACGGTTTTAAATAAGATCTATGTGCTGAGGGTCTCCAAATTCATATCTCTAGTCTTGACCTCACACCAGAAATCCAGTCTAGTAAATACAACTGCCTCTACTTCATCTCTACATCTACATCAAGATGTAACAGGACATATCTAACTCAACACATCAAAAAAATGCAGCTCTCACTCCTCCCCAAAATCAACTCCCTCAATTTCCCCATACCAATTATTAGAAGTCACATCCTTTCAGGTACTCAAGCCAAAAACTGCAGCTATCTTTGACTCATCTTTTTTTCTTACATCCTACATTTAATTTATCAAGAAATCAAGTTAGCTCTACCTTCAACATATGAGCAGTTCTCACCACATTCACTACTATTTCCCTGGCTTATATCATAACTGTTTTTTTTTTTAATTTTAGCCTCCTAAGTACTCTAATTGCTTGCTCCCTTACCCCCATTGGTCTATCATAGTCAGAGTAATTCAGTTAAAACATAAGTTAGATCACACCATTTCTCTGATCCCTCCTAGAACAATAGCCAAAGGTTTTATTCTTGCCTGCAAGTCCCTAGATGGGTCTCCCACCGACCTCCCCTCTCTAATCTTATTGTCTGCTACTTTTCCCTGTGTCTGTCAACTACATAACACTGGCCTCCTGCTATTTTCTTGAACATGCCAGGGATATTTTAAGTTTGGAACACATTTCTCCCAATTTTCTTCATGGCATGGTCCCTCACCTCCTGTAAGTCTTCGTCCAAAGGTTATTTTCTCAGTGAACCTTCCCTTCCACCACTTACTCAATAAGGCCACCCTATTTAAACTGGAAACTTCCCCCAACCATGGCACTCCCTATTTCTCTTTCCTGCTATGTTTTTCCCCATGGCACTTACACCATCTAACATTGTTTGTATTTTAAAATTTTATTTAATTGTCACTCTTTCTCTTCCAGACTTTAACACTGTGCTGCTTTGTTCCCTTTGTTTCTTTGCAATGGTTGGTCAATAACAATATGTCCACTGCCCGCTTTGTATATGCTATATACAATATACTCACCACTTTTCCTTCTTTTCTCTCTCTCTTTCTCTCTCTCTCTCCTTTTTTTTTTCCTGAGGAAGATTGGCCGTGAGCTAACATCTGTTGCCAATCTCCCTCTTTTTCTTTTTTCTCCCCAAAGCCCCAGTGCTTAGTTGTGTATCATAGTTGTAGAGTTGTAGCTCTTCTATGTGGGATGCTGCCTCAGCATGGTTTGATGAGCGTGGAGTAGGTCCATGCCCAGGATCAGAACGGGTGAACCCCGGGCCTCTGAAGCAGCATATGCAAACTTAACCACTATGCCACCGGGCGGGCCCTCTCTCCCTCTTTTTCTCACCTTCTTTCTTTCTTTCTTCCTCAGGTGCTCTTGTAACACTGCGAAAAGGTTAGATATATTAATATATCTTTTCAGTGATCCTTCCAATATGCAATAGTGTATCACTTACCTTTAACTGCTTTTAATCAAGATTACATTGTGGTGATTCTTGCTATGAGAAGTCCTGCTGTATTTTAACTTAAAGATGTTGATATCTGTGACAGAATTATATCCCCATGTACAATCACTCCCAGCAGTCTCAAACAGCATCAGGCTCTCAGATATCTGTGAGTGAGAATTCTTGAAGTCTCACCTTCATTTACTGCCATTGCTTTGATTTATAAGTAATATAAGCAATTCAAGATGAACCATTTCTAGCAGGTGTCAAGATTTAAAGCTTTCAGTTGTATTTTTCATTTGATTCCTCATGGACTGGTCTTGGAAGTGTAACAAACAGCTTCTTGAGGAGTTTGCAGAAGGATACTTATATTCGTTTGTTAGGGCTACCATAACAAAATACCTCAGGTTGGGTAACTTAAACAACAGAAATATATTTTCTCACAGTTCTGGAAACTAGAAGTCCAAGATCAAAGTATTAGCAGGTGTCATTTCTTTTGCGGTCTCTCTCCTTGGCTTTCAGAGGCCACCCTCTCGCTGGGTCCTCACATGGTCATTCCTCTGTGCACACATCCCTGGTGTCTCTTTATGTGTCCTAATCTCCTGTTCTTATAAAGACAATAGTCGTATTGGATTAGGGCTCACCTAACAGCCTCATTTTAATTTAGTCCTCTCTTTAGAGGCCCTATTTCCAAATACAGTCAGATTCTGAAGTACTGGGTTAGGACTTCAATTTCGAGGGGACAAAATTCAGTCCATAACAATCCTAAAGAAGATTTGCTTGTAATTTTTACAATTTTTTCCTTAAAATGATAGACACATGCTTACACCAGCCAGAGATCCTCAACATTCATGAAGAAATTGCTTTAATTACATGAGGAGTAGCCTGAATTCCCCTTTTGTTTCAGGTCATTAAAAAGATTCTAATTAGGATCCCCTTAGACACTCCACATACACTTTCCCAAACTGGAAACTTGGCATCACAGCTAGAATTCAGTCATGCAAAATAAGGATTTTTTAAACGACCTTCAGAACTCGGTGTCCTTGGTTTGACCTAATCTATTAGCTCAGCTCCCTCTACTCTGTCTCATACTTTCCCTCATATACATAATAAGAAATGATCTTTGCTTCAAATTAGCATTAGGTCAGTTCACGAACATAAACATAAACAATTTGAGTTCACTACTTAGATTTTGATTTATTACTCTTGCTATTACCCTAAAATAATACCACATATGCAGAGAAAACAAAAATCACATACTGAAAATTGAATTAACATATACCATGTTCACATATTCATTTATTTAAAAATATTTATTCATAATATGAAAATATGTATTGAATCCTATTATTGTTCTACACTGTGCTAATAATTATGAAACATATGAAAGTCTAGTGAGCAAAAATTGTAACAAAGAATTAAACTTACCCAAACAGAGGTGTGGACTTTGCCTCATGTGCTGGGAGGTGGTAGCTATACCCTTGGAATGTCCTGCCTGATAAGAGTGTTTTTGTTTACCTGGAGGCCTTGACAATCTAATAATGTGATTTATGAGAAGGGCTTTGTGCCACATGGTATCTGCTCTACCTTTGGACGGGCTGGAGTCTAAAGATCAGCCACATAATTTCTGTTCTACTACTGGAGGAGCTGGAGACTGAAGGTCAGCTATGCAGACAGTCAACAATAGAGCTCCAATAAAATTTCTGGACACCAAGTCTCAGGTGAGCTTCTCTGGTTGGCAATACTCCATGTGTATTGTCACACATCAACAGCAGAAAAATAAGGCTGTCCATGACTCCACAGGAAGAGGACAACTGGAAGCTCCATATTTGGATCTTTCCTGCACTCTGACCTATGACCTTTTCCCTTGGCTGATTTAAATATGGATCCTTTAGCTCTCACAAACCATTATTGTGAGTATAACAGCTTTTAGTGAATTCTGTGAGTCCTCCTAGCAAATTATCAAATCTGAAAGTGGTCTTGTGGACTATGCTGTCTCTAACTTCGCAATGGTGTTCATAAGAAATTAAAGGCACATAAATTGTATTTACAAAAGATACATAATATAACAGGTAAGTACAGTGTGAGGGTGTGCTAACTATTTATCTAAAGTAGAGTTTCCCGGAAGAGATGAGAGCTAATTAGGAATTTGTTTGGTGAACAATGGAAGGAAGGTCATTTCAAGCATATGGGATAGTAGGCTAATAGACAACGGCAAGAAGGCAAGAAATGGTGTGTGCTTTGAAGAATGGACCGTAGTGTGTTGCACGTGTTAAAATCTGCCCATTTTTAGATGGAAACAATATAACTACAAGTGGCCATATGTCTTCATTCCAGTGATACTGATTTTAGACTTCTGACCTCCAGAACAGTGAGACAATGAATTTCTATTGTTTTAAGCCATCAAGTCTGTAATAATTTGTTGCAGCCATAAGAAACTAAATAGAGTCCAAGAAATGTATATAGGATTCCTCTTAAGTCCTTGTCTGAAGACTAAACTGCACAAGCATAGGGTGAAAATACACAAGGTCAGGCAAAGAAACACTGCCATCAAACTATAAGCTGAAAAATTCCTAGAGGTTGAGAGGAATAGGAGACAATCAATTTCCAACCTGCCAAAGTAGGGTCTGGGTGAAGACCTGGGTCATTTGGTAGAAACTTCCAGTAGACTACTTCTAGGATTGCTGAATTTGGCAAATAAAAATACAGAATGCCTAGTCAATTTCAATTTAAGATAAACAACATTTTTTATACAAGTATGCCTCAAGTATTGCAATTGAAGTTTCAGTTTAATGGCCCAACTTTTTATTTATAGGATTGCATGGGACATATCCTGAAAAAAAATATTTGTTGTTTATCTGAATTTCAAATTTAACTGGGATTGGTATATTTTAATCTGTCAGCTCTTCAGATCCATCCTAACAAAGCTTAAGAACAAGTCAGAAACAAGCAATTTAACTGCCTGCCAAATCAAATCCCAAAATTCTATAGAGAAAGACAAAAAAATACAGATACTCAACAATATAATAAATGCAATGGCAACAGCTAATGAAGACTACTCATGTAACCTTTCTTCTCTCCCGCAAAACTCCCCAGAAAATGTGATTCATAAACTGGATAAAATCAGTTAATAAAAACAGATCAAAAATGGTAAAAATACTGAAATTAGTAGGCAATGTCCCTAAAACAGTCATTACAAAAATATTCAGGAAATTGAAAGTAATAATGAAAATAAAGAGGAAAAAGATAGGAAAAAATTTACAAACATATATGCAAAACATACAGACAAATAAACTTCAAAATTATAATATGAAATGAAAAATTCACCAGTTGAGATTAAAAGCAAATTAAACACTGTAGAAAGAAAGATCAGTGAACTTGAAGATATAATTATATCAAGTATACAGATTGAAGCACAGAAATTAAAAACAGCAGCTAACAAATAGATTCTGAGTAATTTACTCAATAATATCAACCTGCGTCACAGATATATAATTCTGTGTTCCAGAAAAGAGGAGAGAAAAGTCATCAACTAGAAAAAATATTTGAGAAAAAGTGGCCAAAATTTTTTCAAATAAGGTGAAAATTATAAACCTACAGATTCAAGAAGCTCAACAAACATCAAGCAAAATAGATACAAAGAAAACATCAAAGCATCATAATCAAATTGTTGTGTCAGCAATATGTATATTATATAAAACACATTGCAATATATATTTACTATATATTATATAGTATATATAATATTATATTTATATTATATAATAATTATACATTATATTTATTATATATATTATATATTAATTATATACTTATTATATATAATAAATATATATTACATTTATGTTTATATTATATATAATTATAATTATATGTAAGATATATAATTATTCAGACCTATAGCAGTTTTGAAAAAAAAAAGTGAAAAAAATAAGTTTATATATCTACAAGAAAAAATTAAATAAAAATTATGAATGAAGAAAATTTCTCCCTTCTAATGAAAGCATATCATGACTCAATGTGCTATTCTTCATTATTTGTCTCTTTTCTATGTATTTTTGAATAGGGAGTGAACAACAGAACAACAAGAATGTCATTTCCAGTTTGCAAAGTTAGTCTATAGCAATTGCAAATCATCAGCTCATAATATCAAATATATTATTGTGACTAAAGAATAAGAGTTGTAACCACAGACATAAGTTTGAGAAATATTCAGTGTTCAGAGTAATTCAGCAGCAACATAAGAGATTTCCATGTAGCATGTGTATGCATAATATACTATATTTTATCAAGATTTTCTTATTTTATTAATGTGTCCATTTAATTTCAATTAAATTAGTAAACAATGAATGCTTGATATGTACTCCACATTTTCTTCATGGTTCTGAATTTAATATGATTAAAGGAGCATTTTCAGATTTTAAGTTTATATTTTAATAGATGTGATGTTGGGGGAAAAGATTAAATGGATACTTAAGTAATGGAAATTCATGTGCCCATGGTTTCCCAGAAGAAAAGATCAACCAAGATACAAAGTAAGCAAAAAGTCAATTTAGGTTTATTAGAGCTCAAAGTGGCAGCCAGATTATTTTCATCCAGAGAAAGATTATTATTTATTTTAAATAATTTCATCTCTCAAATCAAGCAAAATTGAATTCAAAGTACACAAAAAACTTCTTTCACTTTCTTAAAAATGGTTACCCTTTATTTCATAGTGATAATAATTTTAAGACACTTGGGTTTATCTTCAGCACAACCACACAGAGTAACTAAGAAGGCAGTTGCCAGCATCCCATGGGCCTTGTGTTTTCATCAGTGTAATTTTCATACGGCTGCCTCTCAGTTTAACACACTCTCACTTTGTGGCCCAATGAAGAAAGATACATGTGAAAATGCTTTGTAAACAATAAGGTGCTGTATAAATAGATGACACGTGGTCATAAGAAATATTACATTAAAATCTAGGAGCTTTATACTTTAAATCAGCTCTACAATTTATAACAGATTAAATAAAGGTATATGATTATTTAAATAAAGCTAGAGAGCCCACAATAAATCAGTTAGATTGGTGTACAATAGTACATCATAAAAAATAGATAACTAAATTCAGAGATGTTATATTACTTGGACAAAATATGCAATTAGTAAGTGACTGTGAAATCACACGGCCTCTGTGACAAAGCTATTAATATTGTCCCTGTTTACCTACTTTAAGATGGCTTCACATCTTGACATCATGGGCTTTGTTTTAAAAACATTAAAGCCCTTCATGAAGTGGCTGGGATTCCTGAGTGAAACAGCCAATAATATAAATAATGTAAACTTAAACCTCCTGTGATCCATTTGCCCCATTTTTTGTAGGTGTTGGCTTGAGAGCTAAAGCAACTTCGTGAAAATACAGCCAATTTCAAGCCCTTACTTTTTTCTCAGCTTTATTAAAGTATAATTGACATATAAAACTGTAAGATATTTCAAGCGTACATCATGGTGACTTGACATACATATACATTGTGGAAGGATTCCCCCATCTGGTTAATTAACACATCTGTCATCTTACATATTTATCTTTTTGTGGTTTTTCTTGGTGAGAACATTTAAGTTGTACTTGGCAGATTTCAATTATACAATACAGTATTATCAACTATAGTCACCATGTTATAGATTAGATCCTCAGACCTTATTTATCTTATAGCTGAATGTTTGTACCCTTTACCAACCTTTCCCCTTTTCCCCTACCCCCTCAGGCCCGGGAACCACTTTTCTCTGTTCCTATGAATTTGACTTATTATTATTATTATTATTATTATAGTCTGCATATGAGTAATACCATGCAGTATTTGTCTTTGGCTAATTTCACTTAGAATAATGCCCTCAAGGTCCATCCATGTTGTCCCAAATAGCAGGATTTCCTTCTTTCTTGTGGCTGAATAATATTCCATTGTTTATATAAAGCACATCTTCTTTATCCATTCATCTGTTGACAGATATTTTTAGGTTGTTTCCATATCTTGGCTATTTTGAATAATGCTGTAATGAACAAGGGAGTGCAGGTATCTCTTTGAGATTCTGTTTTCAAGATTTCCTTTGAATATATAACCAGAAGTGGGATTGCTGGATCATATGGTATTTCTATTTTTAATTTGGGGGGTAATCTCCATACTGTTTTCCACAGAGGCTGCACCAGTTTACATTCCCACTGACAGTGCACAAAGGTTCCCTTTTCTCCATATCCTCACCAACACTTGTTATCCTTCACTGTTAGTTTATAATACTACACCCACTCTTCTTTGCTCATCCCAAAACAAATTTGTCCTTGTCCCAACCTCTAGTTCTCGGAGCCATAACACAACTTCAGTACCACCCAGTTATGGCCAAGTCCAAAATGAGAAGATTACTATGAGGAGAGATTCAACATCTGGAGATTAGAAACAAAGAGCAGATTCTCTTGAATTATAAATCCTACTTCTTGACAATTTATGGGAAGCAAATAATCCTTTAAAGGTATGGTTCTCGAACTAGTGTAGATCAGAATCATTTGGAGAATTGGTTAAAACGAAGATTGCTAGATTCCTTACAGAACTCCTGATTCAGTAGTTCTGTGGTAGGACTAGAAAATTTACATTTTTAACAATTTGACAAGTGGAAATTTCCCAGCTGGTCTATCTACACTTTTTGGGAACCATTGCTTTAAGGTGGTATTTACCTGTTAGTAATCCATGTGCCTATGATGCATCTTTTAACAGAATTTAAATGTACACTGGGCTAGAAACAAATACATTATTTTTGCTTTTGCTGGGTTCCTGTACATTTTCTATATTCTCTTACGAAATTAGTTCCTAATAGAGCTAGAAAGCATTGGGGAAATAGCTTTGTCCATACATCAGATTAATAAAGCTATTAATATGGTCCCTGTTTGCCCACTTTAAGATGGCTTTACATCTTGACATCATGGACTTTGTTTTATAAATATAAAAGAACATTGCACTAAGATAAACTTGGATTATAATAGATATAGCATCAAAAGTTAATCAAATTATAGTGATCAATAATAAGGATTATGATGATGCATTTATATCTCATCATATTAAAATAAATACATGAGAAAGCAATCATTTTATTGAGGAATAGATGACAAAAATGCACCAAATTTGTTTTAAGATTTTATGTGAACTTAAGGCTAATTACAGGACTATGTCGACATATAAGCTAAAGTAGAAAATTAAGAAGTTAATAGGAAAGCTTTATTTAAAATAAAAAATGTATCTGAAATTAAAAAATAATTGAGGTCTGCCTTATTGGGAGACTTGAATTGTCTAAGCCACTTTTCTTGTGAATCCCTTTGAAGCACAGCTATTTGCTGCTTGTAACGGATTGCACCCTACATCCAGCTGCAGGTAATAGGTCTAAGTGATCTACTTCAAGTAGCTGATAGCTTCACTGTGTCCTGTTCAGGGGCACCATAAATCTGGTGCCAAGAGAAACAACAGTGCAGATCAAATGGAGCTTTGCAAAAGCCCACATCATCCTGACTCTCCTCTACTGTGAGTCCATTAAAAGTTTAAATTGCCAACCAGCGTTTTAAACCTGTATAAAATATTAAACCTCATTAATACACTTGTAATAATTCAATAATCATATAGAGCAATTGAATATTTTATCAATATTATTTTTCAACAGCTCTGTTACATGCATTTTAATAATGAGAGTAATAATAATCATTATAATAATTGCATTAGAGAAGTTCAATATAGTGGTTTGGAGAACAGACTAAAATAAACTGCCTAGACTCATATTCCAGTTCTACCATTATTAAACATCTTGACTTTGATCAATCTCTTGGTGCCTTAGTTTCCTCCTCTGAGAAATGGAAGAAATAATAATACCCATCTCACTGGGTTGCAGGAAAATTAGCAGATTATTTAAATCTATATCTCTTTATATAGCACTTAAAACATACTTGGTGCATAACATGCTAATTATAATTCTCACATATGTAGATATCAGTCAGTTGTAAATACTATGTTCATTGTAACTTAGGTGATAGATGCCAAGAACATGCCCTTATGATGGGACTTGGCTCCCCCTACTGTCCCCAGCCTGATCAGGCTAATTGGTCTTTCATCTTCTCCAGTCAACAGCATAATATTTTAATCATGGTTTAATACGCATTTTTCACCATTTCAAATCCACATGTAGACCAAAAGCAAATGGCTTCTATTAGAATCGTGGATCAATGAAAAACCCTTACCACCAAGATGTTGAATTTATTGTCATAATGGAAAAGAGATACTTTTTTTGCCATCTCCGTGGGGTTAAATATGATGATTATTAATGTTCTAAACAGGGCTCTCTCCTTGCCCTCAATCCCTATGCCACCTCCACAAAGTGGAAGAACAAGAATGATTTCAACCTCGTGCTGGATGGCCTTATGGCAAAAATAAACATCTTATTTACCAGTAACTCTCTTACAACAGATTTATTTGGTGTGGTGGTATAAATTACATTATTGATGTATATTACATAAAGAAACCCTGAAGATTGGTAAGAAATATATTAAGAAAAATGGGCTAAGCATATGAACTAACTATTCATACAAGGGGAAAAAACAATTAACATGAAAGTGGAAAATTGCCAAGCACAATATAATTTCAAAATGCAAATTAAATCAAAGGTGTAATGAGATACAGTTTGACAGTTATTTAATTAGAGGAAAAAAACTAATCCACACTACCAAGAGTGTCTTGTAAGAAGATGGACTTGGTTCATTAAATGTACAATGACAAAAACTTCTAAAATAATATAAAGAAATTTTATCTTATATAAACAAAAAATATGTTCTTTGACTTAGTAATCATACTTCTAAGATTTTAACCTAAGGAAATAATTAATGTTTGGTAAAACAACATTTATAATAGAAAACAACATGGGAAAAAGACAATAGTCTAGACATAAAGGAGTAATTAAATTAAGGCATTCCCATTTGATAGAATATAATTCAGCCATTGAAAATAATAAATACAAACGTTATTTTGGAGCATAAAAATTGTGTGTGATACATTAAGCAAAAGTATTAAATATAAACTTTTCACTATCTACCACTGTACAGAATAATATATATTTAAGAACAAGGACAAAATATATTATGATTTGATTAGGAAGAAGGATAATAAATAAACTTTATTTTATTCCTTTAAGATCCAAAAGTAAACAAAATATATGTTCATCAAGACTTTACATAATTTAATATCTTATGTTGTTTAAGTCCTTCATATATATGTATATGTAAATCATTATAATATGTTACATTGTAAGTTCTCAGGTAGTATGTTACTCAACAATTTAAAACATGGTAAAGAATCTAATACAATAACAAAAGCCTAAAAATCACTTACATAATTATATATGTCTTTCAAAATTAATGTTGTAATATATATTTTAATATTTTAATGTGTATTCAATATATTTTTCCAAAATTAATGTTTACTTTTGCAGTATATTTCATATCAAATTCTGAATTCATTTTAAAATTGCAAACCAAGAAAACACGTATTTGCCTTACAGCATACCTTGCTTTATTGTGCTTCACTTTATCGCACTTCACAGATGTTGCATTTTTTACAAATTGAAGATTTGCGGCAACCCTGCATTGGGTAAGTCTATCAGCGCCATTCTTCCAACAGCATTTGCTCATTTGTGTCTCTGTGTCACACTTTGGTAATTTTCACAATATTTCAAACTTTTTTTATTATCGTTGTATGTGTTATGGTGATCTTTGGTGTTACTATTGTAATTGTTTTGGGGGTGCCACAAACCCTGCCCATGTAAGATGACAAATTTTAATAAATGTGTGTGTTCTGACCGCTCCACTGACTGGTTCTTTCCCCTTATCTCTCCCTTTCCTTGGGCTTCCCTATGACCTGAGACACAATATTGAAATTAGGCCAATTAATAACCCTACAATGGCCTCTAAGTGTTCAAGTGAAAGGAAGAATCACCATCTCTTACTTTAAGTCAAAAGCTAGAAATGATTAAGCTTGGTGAGGAAGGCATGTGGAAAGGCAAGACAGACCAGAAGCCTAGCATTCTCATTAACAGTGCACCTGGTCACCCAAGAGCTCTGATGGAGATGTACAACAAGATTAATACTGCTTTCATGCTTGCTAACACAACATCTATTCTGCAGCTCATGGATCAAGGAGTAATTTAGACTTTCAAGTCTTATTATTTAAGAAATATATTTTGTAAGGTATAGCTGCCATACATAGTGATTCCTCTGATGGACTTGAGCAAAGTAAATTGAAACCTTCTGGAAAGGACTCACCATTCTAGATGACTCATGCAAGAACATTGATGACTCATGCAAGAGCTCAAAATATCAACATTAACAAGAGTTTGGAAGAAGTTGATTCCAACCCTCATGGACGACTTTGAGGGGTTCAAGACTTCAGTGGAGGGAGTAACTGCAGATGTGGTGGAAATAGCAAGAGAACTAGAATTAGAAGTGGAGCCCAAAGATGTGACTGAATTGCTGCAATCTCATGACAAAACTTTAACAGATGAGGAATTGTTTCTATGAATGAGCAAAGAAAGTGGTTTCTTGAGATGGAATCTACTCCTGGTGAAGATGCTGTGAAGATTGTTGAAATGACAACAAAGGATTTAGAATATCACATAAACTTAGTTGATAAAGCAGCATCAGAGTTTGAGAGGATCGACTTCAATTTTGAAAGACTTCTACTGTGGATAAAATGCTATCAAACAGCATCACATACTATAGAGAAATCATTTGTGAAAGGAAGAGTCGGTTGATGTGGCAAACTTCATTACTGTCTTATTTTAAGAAATTGCCACAGCCACCCCAACCTTCAGCAACCACCAACCTGATCAGTCAGCAGCCATCAATAATGAGGCAAGACCATCCACCAGCCAAAAGATTATGACTTGCTGAAGGCTCAGATAATGGTTAGAAATTTTTAGCAATAAAGTATTTTTAATTAAGGTATATACATTTTTTTTAGACATAATGCTATTGCACACTTAATAGACTACAGTATAGTGTAAACATAACTTTTATATGCACTGGGAAACCAAAAGCTTCGTGTGACTCACTTTATTGCTATACTCACTTTATTGCAGTGGTCTGGAACCACACCTGCAATATCTCCGAGGTATGCCTGTGTATTTTTTCTGTGTGCAAAACACTGCAATAATGGATTCTACAGCTCAAAATTAGAAATATCTTTGGGTCATGTCAGCTGCCTATGCAGTAAAGAGGGCCTTTAAGATTTTTCACTGACTAGCTCCATTTATTTTCTCAAAAAATCAGCCAGTTGAATTATTTCATGATTCAATTGAATATTGGGACTGGAATTGGCCCATCTAAATTATTTGTATATTCCCTATCTTTATTCATGATTAATTAAGCCAGACCAGAAAACTTCATTTGGATATAGATTATTACATAAAAATAAAGTGGAATTATAAAGTAATTAGTTCAGTTTTATATCAATTAATTTTAATAAATATTAATTAGCTATAAAAGGCCAGGCACTGTACTGGGGACTTAACCAAGAACAAGACTAATATGTGGTTCTTATTCACAAGTGGCTGTCAGTTTAGTGACTTTTGTCTTGTGAGACTCTAAATGACTCTAAAAGCGATTACAAAATACTACAGAAATGTATCCAATGACCTACGTCTTAGTGTGGGCCCTCAGAGCTGGAATGTTTGAGTTCAAATTCCTACTGTAACACCTATTAACTGAGTAAATTTTGGTCAGAGCTTCTGTGCCTTAGTCTGCAAAAATAGTTATTTTGCAGCTGAATGAGACACCTCTGTGCTCATCTCTGTGGTCAGCCAAAAGTCTGGAACTCTTGTGTGTGTGTGTGTGTGTGTGTGTGTGTGTGTGTGAGGAAGACCAGCCCTGAGCTAACATCCATTGCCAATCCTCCTCTTTTTGCTGAGGAAGACTGGCCCTGGGCTAACATCTGTGCCCATCTTCCTCTACTTTAAATGGGATGCCGCCACGACATGGCTGATAAGCGGTGTGTCTGTCCACGCCCGGCATCTGAACCTGCGAACCCCGGGCTACAGAAGCAGAGCACGAACTTAACCCCTACACCACCAGGCCAGCCCCCAGGAACTGACTCTTGATCAAGATAAGGGAAGGGGGTGTTACAACTAATAATTTATAATGTGCTATTTAAAGTTCAAAACTTGCCTGGTGGACCGCACTGGTAAAGTTATTTATGGTTTCCACCTGCTATTTCCAGTTAGACAGCCTTGTGGATTAAGTAATCACTGGCATAAAAGATCTCACTGGAAACTTTTAGGGACATCTCCCAAAACTAAGATTTATCACACAAATCATGACGGTTCAATCTGGAGATGAAGTGTGCCCTGTGCAAACAAGAAAGACTTCGAAAAGCTGCACCTGGAAATCTCTCCAGGACCTTGGCACTTTCCCATACTCTTTCCACTGCTCCTCTTGCCTTTATTAAAACCCTTCAGGTATATGTCCTGCAAAATCTTGTGAGTCCTTATGTGACCTGTCGCAGTCTGTGCACGTGGCATAGTTTACTCTATAATTTAAGTAATGGTGAAGGCTCTTTTTGGGAGAATAAAAAAGGAAGAAAGGAGGAGAGCTGAGGAACTATTGTTACCAGATGACTTCCTACCAATTCCTGGCAGGAAGTAGCACAAATGTAGCAACGATTTTTGGGAAGAAGTGTCTATCACTGGGTGTTGGAGAGGTAGATCCCTGGCTAGGGCAAAGAGCTAAAGGAATTTACAAAAGAAATTCAAAAGAAGAACAAGTCAACCAAGCATAGTGTGCCATTGGCTGCTTTTGTCTGTTCGAGAAGACGTGACAGTAACAGAGAAGCAGCTGGCGACTTCCAGGCCCACAAACTTACAGCACATGATCCAGACTGTACTGCCCAAAAAGAGTGGGGAAGATAACAGTTTTTGTCAAAATATGGTCACTGTATGAAGAAAAATCACTATGTGCTTACAAATGGGGGAGGGAATCAAGAGACTACAGAAACACAAGGATATTCAGTCAGATAGTTAAGCCACTTGGTAAATAATCACCAACCCACTCTGAACCTCTACTGAAATCAATTGTGTGCATGAGATATCAGAGCTATTTCTCTTGCATCAGATACTGTCAAATGGACAAGCATGTTAGTTCTTACTTAGGACCCTCACTTACTGCAACTTTTGCAGAAATGTAGATAGAGGGGCAAATTCCTGACCTGTTAAGCTCTATAAAGGCAGAGGTAAATAACAGAAACCTAAAAAGGAGAATTGTTCAAATCTACCCTTAGATGTTAAATGGAATACTTCTTCTGAGGCTGCTGAAAGGTGGAGAATTTAAGTAACCTTGATGAGAATTTAAGTAACCTTGATGAGTTTTATAATTCCAAATTTCTCCTAATTCTATACTTTTGGTCAAGATACAGCTGATACTGTGATATAGGAGGCTCCAGCTGCTTGAATTCCTTATATGACTTTATTGTTGTAGGGACAAGATGAGGGGAGGGAAACTGTGGGGGGACTCCTTGCCCAGTTACTGCAAATGGGGGCTAATGATGGAAAAATGATTTGGATTATGCAAAAGAAAGGAAATAAGAATAAAACTTCAGAAAAACGTGAGAAAAAGTAAACTGAATGTTAAGTATTCAGAAGGTTGATTGAAAATAGTGTTAAAAAAGGGGAAAATAGATAGTGTAACTACCAAAACTTTAAAGAATCACTATATAAAGATTAGCTGATCTGACTGCCCCACCAACTCTTCAAACTGTGAAAGGACTGTGACAGATTTGCTCAATTTATCCTAGCCTTAATGCAGTTTTTAAAATCTGATTATTACACAAAAAGGAATTTATAATCGCTTGAGTCAATGCCAATTAAAATTATGTGGAACAAATGTGAAGAATATGACTCTGGATGACAGGAAAGCCAAGGTTCTTGGCTCAGCCCCCAGTAAGGCAGCCAAGGCTGTTAACATTGATATGGGTAAAAAGGCCCAAGGGTAGCAAAGAAATTTTAGTTAGATTGCTGGACACCGGTGCCCAATATAATGTCATACTAAAGCCTAATAATGAAAAGATAGCAGGTGATATAGATATGGTGAGCAACTGTAGAGGATACAGGTAAAATGGAAGGAGAGGCTTAAAACATAGGAATCTATTAACACAAGTTTTGTATGGCTATCTCACCCTGCCAGAGTGTATTGTTAGAATAGACATAGTGTTCTAATGGAAGACTCTTACTTGACCCAAATTATTGGGGAAAATGTTGTCCTGCAAATTTATTCTTCATTCTCTTTTAATGGAGCATGGTAGATGGGAACTTTTGAAATTATTTAAGCCCACTCAAGTGGCTAATTTAAAACAATTAGACTAGACTAGGGTTGGATACTGAGGTACATAAAGAAATTTTGATTTTAATTAAAGTTCATTTAGATGCAGTTCTTTCAATACTCACAAATTCCTTGTTTAATGGCCTGTGAGAAAAGCTGATGAATCTTGGAGATTCACATTACATTATAGAAATCTTAATAAATACTAGCCCTCATGCCACAAGTAGTGCACAACATGATATTAAATATTCAAACTGTGCAACAAGATAAGGAAGACTGCAATTTTGGTGATTAATTTGGCTAATGCTTTCTTTTCCATTTCTTCTCATGAAGAAATTCAGAGCCAATTTGCATTCATGTGAGATGGATGGAAAAATACACATTTGCTGTGTTTTCACAAAGATATTTAAATTCTCCTGCAACATCTGTTGCCAATCTTCCTCTTTTTGCTCAAGGAAGATTTGCCCTGACCTAACATCTGTGCCAATCTTCCTCTATTTATATGTGGGTGGCCACCACATCATGGCCATCGAAAGTGGTATAGGTCCACACCTGAGAACTGAACCTGGGCCACTGAAGCTGAGCATGCTGAACTTAAGCACTAGGCCATGGGGCTAACCCCTAAGACATTTTTTTTTTTTGCTGTATATTAGATTACCAGAACTTATTTGTCTTATAACTAGAAGTTTGTACCCTTTGATCGAAATCTCCCTCTCCCCATTTCCCTACCCCCTAACCCTGGTAATCACCATTCTACTCTCTGTTTCTGTGAGTTTGGCTATTTTAGATTCCACATATAAGTGAGATCACATGGTATTTGTCTTTTTACGACTTACTTCACTTACCATAATGCCCTCAATGTCCATCCATGTTGTCACAAGAGCAGGATTTCCTTCTTTCTCATGGCTGAATAATATGCCATTATACTGATTGATATATATATATATATATACACACATATACACACACCAATTTACATTCCCCCAACAATGAACAATAATTCCCTTTTTGCACACCCTTACCAAAACTTACCATCTCTTATCTTTTTGATGATAGCCATTCTAACAGGTGTAAGGTAACATCTCATTGTGGTTTTGACTTGCATTTTCCTAAAGATTAGTGATGCTGAGCACCTTTTCATGTACCTCTTGGCAATTTGTATAACAAGTCTCCTTTGGAAAAATTTCTATTCATTTCCTCTTCCCACTTTTTAATTGGATTCTTTGTTTTTTTGATATTGAATTGTATGAGTTCTTTATATATTTTGGAGATTAGAGATAAACAGACGATAAAATTGAAAAGTACAGTTGTTTATTATATTAACAGTATAATATTTATATCTCAATCTGAACCCTAAGCTAAAACAATTATAAGTGCTTGTTAATCATATGACCCCCAGAGGATGGCTGATTAACCCAACTAAAGTACAGAGCTCAGCAAAAATAGAGAAATGCCTAGATATCACTTAGACAGCGGTGACTAGCACATCCTTCAGAAACGAAAAATAAGTTATTATTCCTGCCAACTCCAAAATCAAACAAGCGGTACAAAAATTGATTAGGTTGTTTGATTTCTAGAGAAATTACATACAACATCTGAGAAATGTACTAGCCCCTGTTCATAAAATTATCAAAAAAAAAAAACCCTAAATTTGAGAGGAGCTTTGAGAAACAGCAGGGTATTTTTGTTTTTTAGACCCTCAAAGAACCATACCCTAGTTAAATTCCTTGTAATCCTACTACCCCACACTCACCTTAAGATGCCCATGCTCAAATGATTTGATTTGGGAAGTGTCCCTTAAAAAGCCAACTGGAGCATTTGACAAAAGTCTGTTACTGCTGTTCAGCAGTAACTGCTGGTATTTTGGAATAGAAAGTGACCTGATGCAACTCCAAAGTACACCACTTGAAAACAAGTCTTGGCTTGTTGTTGTTATTGGAGCTTTAACTAAAATTGTTTCTATTATGAAGGGCATAAATTTATTTTGAAACTTGAGATACCCGTCATCATGGGTTATGTCGCATCATCATCCTACATGGAGGAAAATGGAGAGAATTTCCTCTTTAAGTATAAAAATAGTATATTCAAGAATACATAATAAGGGGGACAACTAGGCATGTTCATCACATATGAACAAGAGGCTGCCATCCCCTTGGGTCCTACATCTCCTTGTGAAGTTATATAAAGATATAACAGAATGGTCCCCTCCCCATGACACATTACCAAAGGATGCCAAATAAGCAGCATGGTTTGTAGATGGTCCTCAAAGGTGAAAGATCAGCCCAACGTGCATTAACTCTAGAAAGCAGATGCACTGTCAAAGTGTTGATGGCAATATGTTAACTAAAGAGGTAAAAGATAAATCTGCTCGATAGGCAGAATTGAGTGGTGTTTCTTATGACATTAGAGGAACTAGATAATAGCAAAAGTGACTTTTGCCAGTTCTTGGGTAATAGCCAATGGAGTTGCAATATGGTCCAGAAAATGGGTCTGAGATAGCTGGAAGATAAAAGAGCCCCAAGGTGGGGTGCTGTATTATGAAATTTGTTATGGAATCAGATGTGGGTATCAAAATGCAGCATTTCCAAAGCAACCCCAAATGTCTCCCAAAATAACCTCAGTAATTGCTATTACCGGTTAGTCAGCCTGGCTTGGCTGACATAAAAGATCCCACCAGAAACTTTTAGCAAGCCCTCCCAAAGAAAGATACATTGCACAAATGATGGTAAAATCTTAAGATGAATCATATCCTCACAAATGAGAAGGACGTTGATAAGCAGGCCCTATAGTTTGCCTGATCTCTTTCTCCTGCCATACTGTGCCCTTACCTTTATTAAAAGCCTTATATGAGGATGTTCTGTGGAGTCTTGTGAGTCCTTTCAGTGATCTGAATCTAATTTTCAATCTCCATCTATATTATGGAGTAATAATAATGCCTACTTCACAGGGTTGTTTTGAGGAATAAATCACTTAAAGTGTTTAGAACAAAGATGGCACATTAGGTGCTTAAAAATATTCTTTTTATCACTGTAAAAATGGCATCATTGGTATAGTTAATATATAATTTCTCAAGGTAAAGAACCATGCATATTTGGATATACTAATTCTAATATGTTTGTTTTTTAATTAATTCGTAGCCACACATCATAAGGGAATCTCTTATTTTAAAAAAAAAGAATGTATTTTTATTTCAATGGATAAGATTAACATATATATATATGTTGAAAACAGAATATCTTCACATTATGATATGAGCTTTATTTACTAATTTCAAGAAAAGTTAAATCAAGTTTAAGGCTCTACCTTGGCCACATTTGCTCCCTATGAACACATGCTTCTCCCTCTACCAGGTTAAATATATCTAAGATGAATAAGATACATCATATGCTCTTATTTCAAAACAAAATAAAAATATATTTATAAACCAAAAGGAAAATATGATCCAGAAACATTTGATAGTGCTTTTTAACATGTTTTCTTTTAAAATTAATTTCAAATGAAATCAAGTTAGCAGTACAAATATCTCTTCTTCTTTGATGATAATGATTCTCTGAATTCTAATCTCTGTGAAATACATAAAAATTGTTATTCCAAGAATGTAAACTTGTTTAAAATTAATATACATGACTAATGTGCTAGAATCTAATTTTCAAAGTGATGAAAATTATTTTATAGTATGTTACTTTCTTCTTTGACTTTTAATTAAATTTCTTCTATAAGGATTTGACAGTCTGATTGAAAAATAATTAAAAATGGGTTATTTTTATTCATGAATTCTATTGCTATGAAATGGAAAGGGTCAGTGCAAATTTCCAATTAGAGAGAACCTTAAATGGACTTTAGAATATCAGAATATGTCCAAAGTGCAAAGATAAAGATAATTTTTAAAAATCACATTATGAGAGACAGATTGGAAGACGGAGGCATTGGAGGATCCTGAGCTTGCCTCCTCCCCAGACACAACAAATCTGCAAATAATTTCCTCTGAGGGAGATCTGGAAACTGGATGAAAAGACCCTCCACAACAAGGGATAACACAAAGAGAGGTGGAAGAGGCAGAAATGTGATCACATCGAGGGAAAAACCATGCTCTAGTCAAAGCATTTCATGGTCAGGAACAACCTCCAAGGCACTGAACTTTTCATGCAGGAGAGAGGGATTTGAGCTCCACGTGAGGCACCCAGCGCCTGGATCCAGTACCGGAGAGACAAGACATCAAAACAACTGGCTTTAAAAACCAACAGAGAATATGCTCAGTAAAACGATAGAACTACAGGGGAAGAAAAAACCTGATTTAAAGGGCTCACACACAGACTTACTTGACTCAGAAACCAACACAAAAGCAACAGATAGAAAAGTGCATAGTCCATAGACAAAAGAGATTAACTTACTAAGTTTGGAGCTCCTCTCAAAAAGTCAGGAAGCGTCTGGGGCTCCCCCTAGGGACTGAGACACTGATGGCAGCAACTTTTGAAACCTACTTCAGCTATGCAAACACTGGTGCTGGCAGGCCCCATTTAGGAATCCTCCTTATAGCCCATTAGTGCAGGGGCCAGCCCTACCCACTAGCACACCCAAGGCAGTCAGACACAGCTGGACAGCACAATCAACCCAAATCAGGCATCTGATCCACCCACCAGTGAGCCCACAGCAGTCATACACCACTGAGCCTCACAACCAGCCACATCAAAGGCCTCTCCCACCCACCAGCACACCCACAACAGTTGTCTGTCACTGGCCTTAAAGCCAGCCACATGAGGGGTTTGCCCTGCCCACCAGTGCACCTGCACCAATCACACATCTACATCAGTTGCACACCACTGGGTCTCATAGACAGCATGCTGGGGGCCTGTCCTAACCAATAGTGTGCTCACAGAAGCGGCATGCAATGGGGCTGGCTGCCAGCTGACCTGGGAGCCTGCCTCAGCTACCAGCAAGCCCAGAGTAACTGCAGCCCTTCCACAAGAAAGGGCATACACAGCTCACACAGGGTACATCTCTGGAGCATCTGGCTATTGTGACCAAAGAGGAGTATGCTGCTGGATCCCCACAAGACATCTCCAACATAAGGCCACTTTTCCAAGATGTGATCTAGGCAGTCCATAGAGATAAACACAGAGAATTAGGCAAAATAAGGAGACACAGAAATATATTCCAAATGACAGAACAAGACAAATCCTCAGAAAAAGAATTAAACAAAACAGAGATAAGGAATCTATCTGATAAAGAGTACAAAGTAATGGTCAAAGGATGCTCACAAAACATGGGAGAGAATAGATGAACACAGTGAGAAGTTCAGCAAAGTGTTAGAAAATATAAAAAGGGACCAACTGGATCTGAAGAATACAACAACTGAAATTAAAAAGTCACTAGAGGGAATCAACAGCAGATTAGATGATATAGAAGAATGGATTAGTGATCTGGATGACAAATTAGAGGAAATTACCCAGGTTGAACAGAAAAAGAAAAAAGAATTAAAAAAAAAAATGAGGACAGCTTAAGGGACCTCTGGGCCAACATCAAGCATACTAACATTTGCATTATAGGTGTCCCAGAGGAGAAGAGAGGAACAAAAAGTGCAGAGAACTTATTTGAAGAAATAATAGCTGAAAACTTTCCTAACTTGGAGAAGGAAAAAGACACCCAGGTCCAGAAAGCACAGAGAGTCCCACCAAGACACATTAAAATAAAATGTCAAGAATTAGAGACAAAGGGAGATTCCTAAAAGCTGCAAGCAGAAAGCAACAAGTTACACACAAAGGAAACCCCATAAGACTATCAGCTGACTTTTCAGCAGAAACTTTACAGGCTAAAAGGGGGTGGCACAATATATTCAAAGTGTTAAAAGGAAAAAACATACAACTAAAAATACTCTACCTGCAAGGTTACCATTCAGGATGGAAAGGGAGATATATAGAGTTTTCCAGAAAATCAACTATAGGAGTTCATCACCACTAAATTGGCCTTAAAAGAAATGTTAAAGGGACTTCTTTAAATGGAAAAGAAAAGGCCACAAAGAGAAATAAGAAAATTCTCAAAGAAAAAAATTACTGGTAAAGACAAATAAATAGTGAAGGTAGTGGAAAACAACTTATAAAGCTAGTATGAAGGCTAAAAGACAAAAGTATTAAAGTCATCTATTTCAATAATAAAAAGTTAAGGGATACACAAAGTTAGAAGAGGTAAAATATGACACCAAAAATATATAACATGGTGAGTGAGTAAAAATGCAAAGCTTTTAGAATGCATTCAAAATTAAAAGACCATCAACTTTACATACACAAGTTGTTCTATATGAACCTCATGGTAACCACAAACCAAAAACCTATAATAAATACACAGAAAGTAAAAAGAAAGGAACCCTAACAGAACACTAAAGAAAGTCATCGAATCACAAGGGAAGAGAACAAGAGAAGGAGGAAGGAACAGAGAACTACAAAAAATCCAGAAAACAAGTAACGAAATGGCAATAAGCACATACCTATCAATAATCACTTTAAGTGTAAATGGACTAAATGCTCCAATCAAAAGGCATAGGGTGGCTGAATAGATAAACATACAAGACCCATATATATGATACCTGCAAGAGACACACTTCAGATCTAAAGATATTCACAGAGCAAAAGTGAAGGGATAGAAAAGATATTCCATGCAAATGAAAACAAACAAAGAGTTGGGGTAGCAATACTTATAACACACAAAATAGACTTTAAAACAAAAACTGTAACAAGAGACAAAGAAGGGCATTACATAATGATAAAAGGAACAATGCAACAAGAGGATATAATGCTTGTAAATATCATGTGCCCAACATGGGGACACCTAAATACAGAAAGCAAATATTAACAGATACAAAAGGAGAAATTGACAGTAACACAATAGTATTAGGGGACTTGAACACCCACTTATGTCAATGGATTGATCATTCAGACAGAAAATCAATAAGGAAACACTGGCCTTAAAGGTCATATTAGATCAGATGGGCTTAACAAATATATACAGAATATTCCAACCCAAAACAGCAGAATATACATTCTTTTCAGATGCACATTGAACACTCTCCAGAATAAAGCACATGTTAGTTCACAAAATAAGTTTCAGCAAATTTAAGAAGATTG
Source organism: Tapirus indicus (assembly GCA_031878705.1). Taxonomy (NCBI): domain Eukaryota; kingdom Metazoa; phylum Chordata; class Mammalia; order Perissodactyla; family Tapiridae; genus Tapirus; species Tapirus indicus. The sequence continues at coordinate 101,832,161 of CM062919.1, read as the reverse complement.
AATCATGTCAAGCATCCTATCTGACCACAACAGTATGAAACTATAAATCAATTATAAGAAGAAAACCAGAAAAATATACAAGCACACAGAAGCTAAACAACATGCTACTAAACAACAAATCTGTCAACGAAGAAATAAAAACAAAATCAAACAAATCAAAATCAAAAAAATACCTTGAGACAAATAAAAATGGAAACACTACAGTCCAAAATCCATGGGATGCAGCAAATGCAGTTGTAAAAGGGAGGTTTATAGGGATATGGGCCTATCTCAAAAACCAAGAAAAATCTCCAATAAACAATCAAACTTTATACCTAAAGTAACTAGAAAAAGAACAAGAAAAGCCCAAAGTTAGTAGAAGAAAAGAAATAATAAAGTTCAAAGTGGAAATAAATAAAATAGAGACTAAAAAAAGAAGAGAAAATATCAATGAAACTAAGAGCTGGTTCTTTGAAAAGATAAAAAAAAAAATTGATAAAGTATTACCCAGACTCACTGAGAAAAACAGGGCTCAAATAAATAAAATCAGAAATGAAAGAGGAGAAATTACAACCAGCACCACAGAAATAAAAAGGATCATTAAGTGATTATTATGAACAATTATATGTCAACAATTGGACAACTAGGAAAAAATGGTAAAATTCCTAGAATCATACAATCTTACAAGACTGAATCAGGAAGAAATGGAAACTCTGAACACTAGTAAATCTGATTACTAGTAATGAAATTGAATCAGTAATCAAAAAACTCCCAATAAACAAAAATCCAGAACCAGACAGCTTCACAGGTGAATTCTACCACATTTAAAGAAGAGTTGATATCTGTCTTTCTCAAATTATTCCAAAAAACTGAAGGGGAAGAACTGCTCCAAAACTCATTCTATGAGGCCAGCATTACTCCTATACCAAAACCAGACAAAGACATCACAAAAAGGAAAATTACAGGCCAATATCCCTGATGAACATGAATGTAAGAATTCTCAACAAAATATTAGCAAACCAAATTCAATAACACATCAAAAGAATCATACAACATGATCAAGTGGGATTTATTCCAGCAATGCAAGGATGGTTCAATACCTGCGAGTCAAACAATGTGATATACCACATTAACAAAACAAAGGATAAAAATCATATGATCCTCTCAATAGATGCAGAAAAAGCATTTGACAAAATTCAACATCCATTCATGATACAAACCCTCAACAATGTGGGTATAGAGGAAACATACCTCAACATAATACAGGCCATATATGACAAACCCACAGCTAAATCATAATCAATGGTGAAAACCTGAAAGCTTTTCCTTTAAGATCAGCAACAAGACAAGAAAGACCATTCTCGCCACTCTTATTCAATATAGTGTTGGAAGTCCTGACTACAGCAATCAGACAAGAAAAAGAAAGAAAAGTCATCCAAATTGGAAAGGAAGAAGTAAAACTGTCACTATTTGCAGACAACATGATACTATATATAGAAAACCCTAAAGACTCCACCAAAACCCTATGAGAACCAATAAATGAATTCACTAAAGTTGCAGGACACAAAATAAATGTACAGAAATCAGTCGGATTTCTATACACTAACAACAAACTATCAGAAAGAGAAATTAAGAAAATAGTCCCATTTACAATACATCAAAAAGAATAGGAATAAATTCAACCTAGGAGGTGAAAGACCTATACACTGAAAACTATAAGGCATTGATGAAAGAAGTTGAAGACAACACAAATAAATGGAGAGATATACTGTGTGCATGGATCAGAAGAATTAATATTGTTTAAATGCCCATACTACCCAAAGCAATCTACAGATTCAATGCAATACCTATTAAAATACCAATGGCATTTTTCACAGAACTAGAACAAATAATCCTAAAATTCATATGAAACCACAAAAGACCTCAAATAATCAAAGCAGTCTTGAGAGAAAAGAACTAGCCTAGAGTATCACACTCCCTGATTTCAAACACTATTACAAAGCATAGTAATCAAAACAGTGTGAGACTGGCACAAAAGCACACACATAGATTAATGGAATGGAAGAGAGAGCTCAGAAATAAACTCATGCATATATGGTCAATTAATCTATGACAAAGGAGGCAAAAATATACAATAGGGAAAAGACATTATCTTCAATAAATACTGTTGGGAAAACTGGTAAGCCATATCCAAAAAAATGAAACTGTACCACTTTCTTACACCAGACACAAAACTTAACTCAAAACAGATTGAAAACTTAAAATGTAAGACCTGAAACTATAAAACTCCTAGAAGAAAACATAGGTAGTAAAATTTTGGCGTTGGTATCAGCAATATTGTTTTGGATATGTCTGCTTAGGCAAGGGCAACAAAAGCAAAAGTAATCAAATGAGACTACATCAAACTTAAAAGCTTTTGCACAGTGAAGAAAATGATCAACAAAACAAAAAGGAAACCTACTAAATGGAAGAACATATTTGCAAATGATATATCCGATAGGAAGTTAACATCCAAAATATATAAAGAACTCATACAACTCAATATCAAAAAGATTTGAAGTGTTGGCGAGGATGTAGGAAAAAAAAGGAATCCTGCTGCGCTGTTGGTGGGAACGTAAATTGCTGCAGCCACTATGTAAAACATTATGGAGTTTCTTCAAAAATTAAAAATAGGGGGCCAGCCCAGTGGCGTGGGGCTTAAGTTAGCAAGCTCCACTTCGGTGGCCCGGGGTTTGCAGGTTCAGATCCCAGGCGCAGACAGATGCACCGCTTGTCAAGCCATGCTGTGGAGGCATCCCATATACAGTAGAGGAAGACTGGCATGATATTAGCCCAGGGCCAGTGTTCCTCAGCAAAAAAGAGGAGGATTGGCAACGGATGTTAGCTCAGAGCTAGTCTTCCTCACACACACACACACACAAAATTAGAAATAGAACTACCATGTAATCCAGCAATACCACTTCTGGGAATTTATCCAAAGAAAACAAAACTATAATTCAAAAATATTATGCACCCTCTATGTTCACTGCAGCATTACTTATAATAGCCAAGATATGGAAGTATCCTAAGTGTCCATTGGTTGATCATAGGACAAAGAAGATAAATAAGCCAGATAAAGAAAGAAGAATAATGTATGATTTCACTTATATGTGGAATCTAAAATAAAAAAAACAAATGAACAAACAAAACAAAACAGAAACAGACTGATGGATACAGAGAACAAATTGGTGTTTGCTAGAGGAAAGAGGGGGTGAGAGGAAGGGCAAAATAGGTGAAGGGGATAAGAGGTACAAACTTCCCGTCATAAAATAAATAAGTCATGGGGATGTAATGTACAGCATAGGGAATATGGTCAACAATATCGTGATAATTTTGTATGATGATACACGATTACTAATCTTAACAGGGTGATCATTTTGCAATGTAAATAAATGTTGAATCCCTAAGTTGTACATCTGAAACTAATACAATATTGTATGTCAACAATTTAGTTCAATAATAATAAAAAAAAAAAAGGTAATCAGGAAAACAGCTCAGTTTTGACCCTCTGATTGTTATCCTAAAACAGTATCAGACTCATTTAAAATACATCTTAAAACAGCAACAAACATACAAACTTTATTTGTCCTTTAACAAAATGAATAAAATCACATTTTGTTCATTTATCCATGAATGGATATCAATTGTATATTGTGTGTGAATTTACTTGAAAAATTGCTTTAAATTTCAACATCAATTATCTTTGTCAATCTATAAAAATTGATAGTGGCATTTTGAGTAGGACAACTGTGGTATATGCAATAAGAATTTATTGTTAAGTGATAAGTAATATAATTCAGGAAAGATAATTTTTGCTATTTTGCTTCAGAAAGAATCTTGAAGTATACAAACAGTGAGGTTACCGAGATTGCTAGCTTGGGTGACCAATAATAACATTATTAAAGTTCTGCGAAAGGAAATTTTTTAAAAAGTACATGGATTCAGGTGACATATAACTTTGGTCTTGAAGCTAACAGGTAATCTGTATGTACATTAGAGGCTAAGAGAACTTCCATAGATTATGGTCACCACGGAACTTCTAATGGCCCCACAGACATGATTAATGGTCTTGCCCTCACCTCCAAATTCTTAGAAAATCAGATTCATTCCGTCAAAATATTTGTTGTATGCTTTTTATATTTTATACTACTTTATGTACTGTGAGTATGGTAGTGAACAAGATCAAGGAATTTTCTGTTCTCAAAGAGTTTATTTCAGTGGTAGAGACACATTTTAAAAAAAGGAAAAAACATCATTTCCATTATGGAAGAGATGAAAAAAGAAAACAGAATAAAGGTAGAGATAGTGAGGCAAGTCGAAGGGTCCATTAAAACAGGGTGGTCAGGTAAGATATTTCTAAGGAAGCAAAATTTGAGGTCTAGACAAGAAGGAAGAGCTACCCTTGCCAAAACAGGGGGATAAAGTGTCTACATAAATGAAGAGCAAGTTTAAATGTCAAGTGCTAAGTTTTCAAGTAAGAGGCAGGGGCGTTGTCTGCAAGACATCATTTAGTCTGCAGTAGAATAAGTCTGGGAGAAGAGGTTGGAGAAGAGGGCAGAAAAGTAGTCAGGGCCAGATCATGTAAGGCCTTGTACGACTTGGGAAGAAGTTTGAGTTTTATCTGAAGTATTGTCAGAAATCAAAAAAGGATTTTAAAGAGATGAGTGACATATCTGATTTACTCTGGTTCCTGTATGGAGAATGGACCCTATAAAGTAAAGCAAGTTGTCAAAGAAGCCCTGTAAGGAAGATTTTGCAGTAGTCTCAGTTTGGATCAAGGTTGTTGTGGTGAAAAGGGTGAAAGCAATCATATTCAGGATTTATAATAAAATTGGTATCAACAAGACTTGCTGATGATTCAAGATAGACAAAGATAGGAAAAGATGAGACCTAGATTTCTGGATTAAGCAACACAGTGGATGATGGTGACACTGATTGACATGGAAGAGCAGGTCTGTGGTGCTGTGAAGGAAAAATTTATAGTTCTTTTTAATACATTTTTGGAAATTCAGGTAAAGGTGTTAAACATTTAGGGGCTCAGGGACAAGATATAAAATTGTGATTCATAAGTATATGGATGGCTTTAAAGCTCAGGGATTAAATTTCATAATTTAGAGCAAATGTTTACATAGAAACAGAAAAGGACCAAAGACTAATCCCTGGAATATTCCCAAATATGGAAATTGGAAATAGGGAGAATGTACAGTAAAGGAGACTGAGAAGGTGCAACCAATGAAGTCAAAGTAAAACCAAGAGAGTGTGGCGTTGCAAAAGCCATGTGAAGAGCATATAACAAAAAGGAAAAAGAAGACAACTATTCCAAATAAGATGAGAACAGATAATAAGCCACTAGATATGCAAAGATGACCATTCATGACAAGAGCAGTTTCAGGGTAGTGGGGGAAACCTTGACTGAAATGATATGAAGTAAGAATAGTCAAAGTAGAGAGAGGAAGTATAGATAACTGTACGACGGCGCTTTCCCTATACAGAAGAAAAGAATAATGGAGTGGTAGCTGGTGGAACATATGGAGTCAAGGGAATTTGTTTTCTGTTTGGTTGGTTGCTTGCTTTTGAAAATGAGAGTTTCTATAACATGTTTAGGGGCTATTTGAAATAGTGAGAAAATAAAATGATGATGTTGAGTAGAATGGGATAATTTCAAGATTAAAGACCTTCTGTAAGCCAAGTGTTGAGATACAGATAGCAAAAGGGCCTAAGTTTGGAGGAATGACAATTGTTACAGAGGGTGAGGAAGAATATAAGGGTACATGGTGGATGGCTAAAGACATTCCTATTTGTATTAATGAATATTTCCTCAATGAAACAATAAGAGATGCATCAGCCAAAAATAAGAAGGGTGGGAGAATATGGGGGTTTGAGGTTTGATGAAAATGAAGACGTAAATAGAACTTCAAGACTGTGGAAATGTCGACAAGGATTTTCAGAGCTGGTTATCACACACTTGATATTTGGTGTCACATAATTAAATTGTACCCAATCAATCTAGTGTTTTTATTGTGTTTATATTTTCCTTATTCACTGTGACTTGACCATATATATTTCTCTCCTCACACGTCTCTTTCAACCACATACTCGTTAGATTTAGATCAACATAACAGAAACATGAATTTTACAGTAAACAATTCACTTAGCAAAAATGATTATGTAATGTGTAAGCCTGGCACTTTTTAATGACCCAATCATTACTCACTTCATTATTATTAATGTTTACGAAGTACACAAAGTTGCATTCTAAGAACATCAACTTCTGTATAGATATGGGACAAAATACCCTTCACTCCAGTTGGGACATAATGCCTACTTTGGAATACCAGCTTCACTTAATTAAGATTAATTACTTTCTCTCAGATGTTTATTGCTGTTCTAATTCTGTCAAAGTCAAAATTATAAACTTAATTATTTTCAAACATGATATGAAATTACTAATATATCTATATAATATTTCTAAAAGTGTCTGTCTTCTGTCCATTTATCAAGTCTTTTCAAGGGAATGAAAGATAACCAAGAAAATTAAACATTGGCATAAATACATAGGTCTTTGATATCAGGTGACAGAAATACTTTTACTAAAAAGTTTCCTATTTATAGAGTTTCTTTTCCCAAATTATGTCTAATTTTAACTTTGACAACAAGATATATCTAAGAAAAGAATAACAGTCAAATTAATAGTCATTTGAGAGGTCTTGCTTTTGGTGTATTTACTAGAACTGAGATGAATGACTATAATGACTGAACAGCAAATCCTTCTGAACTAAATTTATCTGTCAACTAATAAACTGGTAAATATTTTAGTGATAAGTTACAATGTTCATATCACTCAGAGCTTCAGAGAACTGAGTTACATTCTTGTCACATAACCTTCCATTCCTACCAAAGTACTTATCTGATTGTGCTTCTGAGAGCTTACACCTATTCAAAGAGTAAAACCAGAATGTATGCTATGCCTCTCTCATTCTAGCCATCAGTTGCATTCACCCATGGACACATGTACTCACTGAGAAAATAATTTATCTATCTCATTATCTTACAATATATTTGAAAGATATTTATGTTTTTGGCAAATTGTGTACTATTAGTCTAAGTAAATCGCTATCAAGAAGAAACAAGGTTAATACTTAGAGGCTTATTTTTACAGGATTTTTAAAAATTAAATTTCAATATATAAAAGGAAAATTCCAGTAATGGTGTCCAAGTAAAGTGGTTGTATAGACTCAACCACTTTAGATAGATAACAATTACAGTATAATACATAACAATTATAATAACTGGATAAAATAAAAAGTCAACTATGTAAAGGTACTAGAAATTGTCCAAAATCAGATAAAAGTTGTAGGAAATTTTACTCTCAAAAAAGGCTCTTAAAAAAGTAAGAAGCGTGAGTTTAAGGCTTTCAGGCCTGAATTTGTGGCTTTTGGATGACTGGACCTCTCAACCCCACAGCTACAATGATGCAAACACACAGAAGAAAATCATAGTCTTACATGGTCAAAGTACCAGAAATGAGAGTCTAGAACTGGAAGATCAGCTGGAAATTTAAAACAAAAAATACTAGACATTCAATAAAACAGCAAATTGTGACACATATCAAGGAAGATAGTCAACAGAAACTGACTCTAAGTGGGACCATACATGAATTTAGGAGAAAAGACTTCAAAGTCCCTATTATAAACATTTGAACATAAGAAAAAATAGAAATTTGAATAGCTATTAACATTAAATCCATAATAAAAAGAAACTTTGCCAAGAAGAATTCAAGACAAGTTTTGCTTCACTGGTGAAATCAATTAAATATTAAAGAAATAATATTAATATTACACAAATAATATTAATATAAACAAATTATTCTAAAAGTAGATGAAAAAGAAATACTTCCCAATTCATTTTGAGGCCAATATTACACAGATAGCAGAGCTGGACAAAGCCATTATAAAAAAATACCAGTATCATATCCTTTATGAATATTAGATGCAATTCTCTAAAGAAAATATTAGCAAATAAAATTTGACAATATTTTTAAAATATAATGTGTAATGGCCAAGTGGAGATTTTCCAGGAACACAGGTTAATTTGACATTCAGAATAAACTAATATAATGCACCATATTAATAGAATAAAGGAAATAATTCATTTGATAATCTTGATAATTTCAGAAAAAAAATAAAAAATCCACTAATCATTCAAGATGAAAAAAAGAACCTCTTAATAAACTAGGAATAGAAAGAGTATTTCTCAAATTGAAAAGGTATCTCTTAGAGACCCATAACTAAAAATATACTTAATAATTAAAAACTGAATGCTTTCCTCAGGATTCATAAAAGGTTAGAATGCTTGTTCTCCCACTTATTTAACATTATACTAACTTCTTAGCCAATAAAATAAGAAAAATAAATTTATAAAAAACATACAGATTGCGGAGGAAGGGGTGAAACTACCTTTTTTTTTCTCAAATTGGCCTGATTGTATATGTAAAATACCCTAAAAAGTTTACCAAAGAGCTGCAATAACTAACAAGTTAACTTAGCAGGCTCACAGAATACAATGTAAATGTACACAATTCAAGAGCCTACCCATTTAATACTAAATAATTGTAAAATGAAATCACAAATATGATACGATTTTCAAAGGAATCAGAAAATGTGAGGTATTTCAGATAAAATTAAAATAAATGCACTGAAAACAAAAAATTATTTATGAAAGAAAGTAAAGAAGACTTCAATAAATTGAGAAATATACTATGTTCATGAATCAGATTATATATTGTTTAGAGATCATTTCTCCTCCAAATGGATCTATAAGTTCAATGTAATCCCAGTGAAGCTTCTGTTTTAAAAGTCACAAAATAATAGAAATAACCTACAAAAGCCAAAGCAATTTAAAAAGGAGGAGGAAGAGGAGGAGCAGGAGAAGGAGAAGGATAAGAACATCAATAAAGTTGGAGAACTCACATTACTTGATTTCCACACTTATTATAAAGCTACAGTTATTGACTAAGACAGTACGGTATTGGTGAAAGGAAAGACATTCAGATCAATGAAGCATAATATAGAGTCCAGTAATAGACCCACACATATATGGTAAAGTAATTTTTGACTGAAGTGCCCTGATAAATCAATGAAAATATTTATATGACACCTTTTAAAAAGAATATAGAGGTCCATAGTTTTTCAAAATTCGTTAGAGAATATTGACTCAAACAGTCTGAAGACCAGTGTCTAATTGAAAGGAAGTTTGTCCTACTTACAGCTTCCTTCTGATTGTTGCTTTAGGCGGGTTATAGTGCTCAAGGAGGCATTGTTATTATACTTAAGTATACATAAACTTATATTAAACAACTTACATTAATTACACTTTTTGAATCATGCATAAAAAGCACCATGAGGCAGGGATCTTTGTCTTATTCAATGAAGTATCCCAAGCATCTAGTACATTGCCAGATATGTATTAGTTGCATAACAAATATTTGCTAGTAAATTGAATAAATGATATAAAATCTGACTCCCAGGAGGATTAAATGCTTGTTTGATATGGCACACTATACAGGAACTCAAATTTTATCTAGAAGATTGCCTGGTGAACAGTTATAAAAAAATCATAAGGTTGATGTTGAGTGGTTTCCAGACAGAATAATATGACGAATATTGCCAAAATTCGTCAAGCTAATGCAAATCTAAGAGGTTGTGGATTTCCTATGGCCTGCTTCCACTGGCTTCTCATTTAAGTTTCTCCCATTCTGGCACATACTTTTTCTGCCAGAGAGCAGAAGTAACAGAAAACAGTGGCAGAAAATCACAATGTGTCTAAAAGTTTGCTCAGATGTACCATACAACTACCTGCTCATATTGCATTGGTTGAAGCAAGTCACATGACCAAATCCAAAATCAAAGATGCATAACAGTGTGTACCATGTAACAGAAATTAAAAGAGTGAGTAATTGTGAACAATATTATAATCTACCACAAGTAGATACTTAGCAAAAGACTCAACATATCTGGTACTCAGGCCAATGCACTATCTAACTTATGCAATTATTAGCTAGGTACTACCAATACTCGTCCCACTTTTCAATGATTTACTAACTAATGCATCTACCTTTGGATTTATCCACATTATATTTTTAAATAAGTCATTTACTTTGATAGGTTACAATCATGTCTTACTGGCCTAGAAGTCATTCTGTCTTTTTAGACTGATTTAGCATATCCCCTCTCTGATCCAGTATGTGCTGATTTATGACCAGGGGACAATATTAATTCCAAGATATTAGATGTTGCTAACATTTCTCCTTTGTAACTTTCAGGTTGAATTTTAACTCAAATAAATGAAGCAGAAAAAAGCACATTTTGTTGTAGGCCATATATAAATATTCAAAGTCAAATTTAGAATTAATACAATTATTATACACACTTCATGATCTCCTGCCTTTGTGATCTATCCCTGTGAGTGCCAGCTTCTTGGTTTCTCTACCTGGAAGGCTCTTTCCTTTCATTTCTAAGCCACATTTCAAGGGCTAGATCATCTGTGAAAGCTTCTAGATTTACTTGCAGCCTAAAGTAACTTGTGTCTTATGGAATTGTCCGTAATGTTTTATGTAACTTGCTTATGGCACTTACCATTTCTCATCTTGTACTCTATTAATTTTATCCACCTACCAAAATTTAAATCTCTTTGAATCAAGAAATACACTTTAGGGGTCGCCCGGTGGCGCAGCGGTTAAGTTCCTGCTTGGCAGCCCGGGGTTCGCGGGTTCGGATCCCAGGCGCCCGCCGACGCACCGCCTGTCAGCCACGCCGTGGCGGCGTCCCATATAAAGTAGAGGAGGATGGGCACGATGTTAGCCCAGGGCCAGTCTTCCTCAGCAAAAAGGGGAGGATCGGCAGTGGATGTTAGCTCAGGGCTGGTCTTCCTCACAAAAAAAAAAAAAAAAGAAATACACTTTAATTTTTTCTTAATAGCTGTCTTGTTTTATTGCTTAACACAGTGCCTGTATAACATACAGATCGAGGTTATAAGTTCTGATGCTGGACTGCCTAGCTTCAAATTTCTACTTTACCATTTCTTAGGATGTAAGCTTAGCAAATTTTCTGACTACACAGTACCTCAGTATTCCCCTCACTAAAATATGGGTAACAATAGTACCTAGCCCATAGAGTTGTTGTAAGGATTAAATTCATTTATATGGGTTAATTCACTTTAAACAGTGCCTAACATAAAGTAAAATTATTACTCAATTATTGTTAGAATTTATTGCTTTTCATCAGTAGATACTCAAATCATATTTAAATATAAGTAAATAAGTTAAACCCAAACTGTAAGAAAAATTTTATTATAAAACATTTCAAAAACATACAAAAATAGAATTATCTAATGAATCACTCTTTCCCCAATAGTTTTCAAGATTTTGTCATATTGGATTAATATCTCCCACACTTTTTTTGCATGAACTATTATGAAGCAAATCCCAGACATCGTAGTTTCAATTGGGTACACTTTTTTAAAAGCTAAATCATAAAATAATAATGAATTTTTAAAAAGTAGATATTGTATGGAAGGAAATTAGGAAATAATATCAGATTTCTTTTCCTTCAATTATCTGGTAATATTAGGAAAAATATGTTTGCCTCAAATATTTTAACAATTTTTATTTCACATTGACACATTTAGTCTAAAATTAAAGCCACAAATCACACATTTGAAAATAATTATAGAAAGAAAACAATAATTTTAGTTGAAAAATTCATTTTTCTTTGTTTTTAATTCTGAATCCTATACATATAAGTGTAACTATTATTTAGTAATTACTATATGCTGTCTAAATACACACAGAGAAAACACAAGACTCAAGTTCAGTCATTGACAAATGCAGACACCCACACACTCATGCACACATATACACAGTATGATTTACTAGACTATAACTTCTTTGAAAGTAGGCATCAAGTTTCTTGACATCTTTCATAGTACCCAATATATTATTGGCAATGGCCTGATATCAGTTCTAAATTAAACCCAGCATATATGGGGTTAAAACCAAAAGCACTGATCCCTTTTCCCTGCTTCTCTAAGTTGCATTCATTTGTAAATATAGGTTTTTTAAACCTCTGTATCCCTGAGCTTCCGGAGGCAAATAGAAGTTACAAATTATTAAAAGCCCAGGTGCTCTCACCCTGGGCTCAGGCTGAAGTTTGGGCTAAATACCAGTTCTTGAGGCTTGTTACAGGGAAACTGATATCCAGAGAATATCAAGAAGCTGAAAATTCCCAGACCCCAACTCCTTGGTTTCCTGGCACCAGAATCCACCATCCACCACAGAGGCAGACAACCAAGGACACCCACCTGCAGATTCACTTATCTTGCCATCCCCTTCCCTACAAGCAGCCTCACAAGGCCAAACACAGGCTGAAGATGAAAACTAACCAGAAAAGTCCAGACAGTCAAGGGAAAGAAATTCAGTCTTCAAGGCCAAATGCAGGCTGGTGGGAAGGCCCCTACTAACAAGGCCACCAGTTCCCTGCCCCCTACCTAAAACCCCAGCAAATGTTCTCTCCCACCTACCTAAAAACCCAAATAAAAATCTCTACCTTTTTCCCTTTGAGGAGTTGGGTCTGGGTTCTAATTAACTCTCATCTCCTCATCTGGCTGCCTTTCAATAATAATAATAAACTCTTTCCTTGCCATAAGCCTGGCATTCCAGTTTTTATTTGGCCCCTCCTGTGTGGCAGGTAAAGAACCTGTGTATGTGGCTGGTAACATTATTAAGTTAATCAGATTCTATTATGAATTGAATGCTGCAGAAATCAGATATTTTTCTGCTCATAATATATTACGTTAAGACATCTTGCTTAATGATTTTTATTCATATTTTAACATCAGATTTATTTGGGGAACAGTAGTCCTACAGTTATGGATGCTGATCAGTTGATATTTATTATTGTAATTTTCTTTTCTTTCAACCAAGAATATTTATAAGGCCAAGATTATCCACACCCTCGTATTCCCAATTACTATGTACAGGTGTGAAAGCTGGACAGTGAAAAAGGCTGACAGGAGAAAAACTGACTCATTTGAAATATGATTTTGGAGGAGAGCTCTATGGACCCCTTGGACGTCCAGCAAGATGAACAAGTAGGTCCTGGAGCAAATAAAGCCTGAACTATCACTGGAGGCAAAAATGATAAAATGGAGGCTGTCCTACTTTGGGCACATCAGGAGAAGGCAGGATACTTCGAAAAAGAATGATACTGGGAAAAGTAGGGGGAGCAGGCAAAGAGGAAGACACTATATGACTATAAATGAAGCCATAGGCATGAGTATACAGAAGCTGAGTGGGGCTGTTAAGGGCAGGGCACTGTGGACATCACTCATCTATAGGGTCGCCAGTAGTTGGAGACATAACAACAATTCGTCTTCAAAATCTTTTAAATTTTTTATAGACTAAATAAACACCGTATTGTTCACAAAATGTCAAATAGCAGTAAAATGATATAATACACATTTTTTGTGTGATTTTTGGAATAATGTATGCAACTTATGGGGATAGATAATTCTTAACAATATATTGGACTTGAAAAGTATCTTTTAAATTTGTTTCCTTAAAATGTAATAAAGTTAAATATTAAAATAAAATATACATGAAAGTGTGAAAATGATGATGAATATATGATTTCTCCAAAGACTTTTATTACTGGATAATCAATTCTGTCCTATATACATTATTTTTTAACATAAGAGCAGATATACAATAGTTAAAAATATTTTAAAAATGGTATAGATGCACATAGAACCTGGTAATTTGAAATATGAAGGTAAGGGCTTGAGTACCTGAAAGAGTCTGGATATTAAAAATTATAAAGTAGAAAATAAATCATTAACTTTGTGGTTAATCAATTTACCTTTCCATAAGTCATCAGCTCTTCCAAAAGATTACACTTCTTTCATTGGTTGGCTAACTCACGTTTCTTAAATCAACATAGGACCAGGGATTAGGCTACTGGTTCTATTTATTTTGTTCAATAATTCTGCCCACTCAACTATGACTAATAGCTCAGTATAAATACTGTATCTTGAGACATGCTGTATCCAGAATTGACCCAACATTTCTTGCCAGAGAAACTGAGGTGAATAGTAGACATATTTAAATTTGATTGAACGTTGAACTTCAATTCTTTCTAGCTACATAGTGAAACAAGTCTATGCAATTAATCACTTACTAAAAATCTTCTGATCTACTCTGAAGTGAACCACTATCATCAAAATGTTTTGTGGAGACTATGTAAGTATAATGGCTATTTCTGCAAAACTTTCCAGTCTTTTGAGATTTGAACCTTATTTATAAAATTTCATTTGTGGTACTTGACATTTTCAACAGGAAATATTGGTGTTTTAATTTATTTTCATTAAATTTTTAATTAGTAGGTGTTTGATATAACTATTAAACAAAGTTAATGTTATTAAATCTCAAATTTGTGCTAATTTTGAAATAATGTATTATTCCATAGAGGCAATTTAGTTACCCCTAATATCATAAGTAACCTGAATCAGAATTCTAACTGAAGTTATAATAATATTTTTTGTCTCCATATTTATCTCTCTCTATAAGAAACTAAAAATAAAGTTATTGTTAATTTTACTTTCAATCTATTGTCTCTTCAGAAAATACACATTATTTTTGAATATCTGTGGAATTTAAGCAATGTATAACCCAGTTTAGTCATTTCATTTTTTTCCTTGTGTGAATCATTTCAACCCAAGCACTCAAATAGTTTGCAAACTTTTCAAGAGCCAGCATAGACACTGAGTTTTCTAAATATACATTGTTTGAAAAGATATCCATTTCACATGGTCTTAGAAATTATATATAAATGTGTTGTTATTTTTTTTTAAATCCATATTATAAAAATGTTTTCAGGAATCATTTTATTTTTATTGCAAAAAGTAATTTTTTATTTTTATGCAAAAAATCCACAACATAGTTATTTGGTTAAACTTGACACAAAAATAATATTATTTACTCATTTACAAAATATTAATTCCTAGAAAGTTTTATTTACTTTATTTTTCAAATTAAATATTGAATGAGGACCTAAAATGTGGCTACTTTCCATCACTGTTGGCTTAAGAACCTTAATTTCATGTTGAGATTTCAGGATCTCATTTACAGTAGAAATTTATCATTATTGTTTTATTAACTGTGAGGCAGTTACTTTTCACTACAGAGAAATAAAAATCATTAGGTAATCTAAATCTGTATGATAAATCATTTAATTTGTAGAAAGCTATTGTTTTCTCCCTTTCTAGTCATTCAAGTACAATTTGGAAGTAATTAATATTATATTCTGTGTGCTGTGTATCATGTTATATTAACATTTATATGCCAATTTATCAAAAGAAACATTTAGAGAATATTTAAATTGTGTTTCAAGGATTATTAAAAGTTACCATTATAACAAGATTTTTTTAAAATGTAATGATTTGCTATGTTTCTGGAGTGGATAAAGAATATCAGAGATTAAAGTAGCATATCTAAAAATTCATTTTAAGTATTTTTGATCAGCTATATGAGAGATAAATGTTAGGTTTTATGTATTATCTCAGTGAGTTTTGATGATAAAATGTTTTATATAATCAATGTCATTATATTTTAAAGCAATTATTTATTATCTTAAGACATACAGCCCCAGTGGTTAGAATATGGTATTAAAGAGACCAATATTTGATGTCAAGTTCATCTGTTTCATCTCCATTTTGGGTCTGATGTCTTCAAGCAAAAGACAAGCTCTTCCATAGGCAAGAAAACAAAAGTTCTCACATCACAGATGTGGAAAAATTATTGACTGGGTTGCTTGTCAACAACAGACTCCTCAGCCCTCTATACAGCAGTTCTGTTTCAATATATATGACATCTGTTTCAATATATATGACAACTTCTACACTTGATATAAATGTCTGACCATTATTGAGAGCCACTGAGGTAATTCATTAGTATCAGTTACAAAATATAGAAACTTTAAAGATAAGTCAAGCAAGTGGCAAAAATCATAGAAAAGTAGTTACATTTCTGTAAGAAATAAGCATATGTGATCCTTTAAAATTACTTTCTAGAATTACGGATAGCCTTCAATGATTAAGGTAGTTTAAATGTGTTAGTTACATTAAGAAAGTAAATTTACCTTTGATGGAATAAGTATTTTACTTATGTGCTTGATTGTAAGACTATCTATTAAAACAAGATTTAATTAAATGATTATGGCAAGCCTTGAATTGTTTTGATTTATTAATTAGTCAGATATAAAGCACATTTTAGGAACATGTTTTTATAATTTTCTGCTTAGAGTGGAGAAAATTGCACTGTGGAGTGTTAAAAAAAAATTGCCCAAGCCAGGATCCAAATCCAGGCATCCCTGTGTCATTAAAACTCAAGCTCTTATCCACTAAAATATACTGTCTCATCTGAATATACTGCCTTGACTCTTCTAGTGAAAACTGTTGGCTATTTTTGTCCGGTGTTTTGTCATCAACCGATCCTTTTTTAGTATAGTAGCATTTTTTTTTTTACTATAGATTCATTTATTTGATTATACCCTTCCCTTTTGCCGCTCAGTAAACTTTAATCCTATTTCTTTTCCTATCCTTTTGACAACTTTCCTATTTCTACCATATTTATTGACTGACAGAAACATGTTAATCATAGGAGTATTACAAGCAATATAACATACCGATATCATATTCCATACCTGAATTAATATTATGTATTACACATAAAGTAGAGAAACAATTATTATTAAAATTTCCTGAGTCTCTACTATACATCAGGAGTTTTGCATACCTTGTCTAATTTAATAGTCACAGCAAATCTTTTTACAAGAATACCGTTTAACATGTAAAGGTTTTGAAATACTTCTTAGAGGCACCAGATATTCTTCTCAGTGGTTTTATATATATAATTTTTAGTCTTTACAACCTTTAAGGAAAGTATTAGTATTCCCATTTTCCACATGAATATGCTGAGGCTTAGAGAAGTTAAATCCTTTTCCCAGGAGTGAAAAGCCGGAAAGTGGCGATATAGGATCCTGTCTAACTCCAAAATCATTTCCACCACAAAAAAAAAAAGGTGATAATGCCTAAGTGTTATTATCCTACATAATTACTGACTTCATGTTATAAAGCAAAAAGTATACTCTTTGTGAACCCAACTAAGAGGTATAAAATTAACAGCAGTATCTTTAAAAGAGTTCTTACTTATAAATTTGCCCCCAGAATGGCTCAAGAGCACCAAAGTAAGACAACATCAATATAGGCAATGTGTAGCATGAGCAACAAGACATTCTGCATTTTAGCCCAAATATTAAGGAATAAATGCATTGGTGCTTAGCAGTGAATTATGTGTAATGAAGGAAGAACACTCAGTAAATCAGAAACAAATTCAGGGCATTCTATGCAGGAGTGATTGCAGGCTGAGATCTCCCATGGGACCAGAGGCTGTTGATTACGGAAGATTCTTTTTAAAGCAGCCTTTTCCTATTGAAAGGTATTCCTAGGAGGAAAACTTTCTTCCAAGAAATCTGACTTTGATTGTTTATCTGCAATATGACTTACTGAACAAATATTAATAAAAGGTTATTCACACTTCAGATTGCTTTTGACTATCACAAGACTACACTGTCTGAACTTTACACACTTTGATTCAACAAAAGTTATGAATCATGCTGATTGTGGCTTCAAGTTTTACTGAAGCCTCTGTTTAATCAATACATATTGGACTAGAAAAATTAAATGTATAACTTTTTCCTTGAAGTGATATATAAGAATCGTTGTTAAATTTTTTAAACCACCTTATAACAGCTACAGATTGTTTTTAATGTGAAGGCTGGACAAATATGACTGTAGAATAAACATACAATCAGAGAATCCATTTGACTGAGGACCATTTACTCAGTCTTTCAGCATCTCAATTTTCCTACCTGTAAAATGGGTGTGATAATAGCACCTACATTACAAGAGTCTTGAGAATATAGTGGCAGGAGACCTGGAGCATAAATAGCACCCAAAAAGGTGACCTCTTGGGGCCAGCCCTGTGGCCTAGTGGTTAAGTTCCACCCTCCACTTCGGCAGCCCAAGTTGGGTTCCCAGGCACTGACCTACACCACTTGTCAGCAGCCATGGTGTGGCAGTGACCCACATGCAAAATAGAGGAATATTGGCATAGATGTTAGCTCAGGGAAAATCTTCCTCAGCAAAAAATCAAAAAGGTGAGCTATTATTAACAGTTTCATTAAACAGCAGTGCCAAAGCTTGAACCCAACTCTAACTCAAAAGCCCAGGCCTTCAATAGCCTTGCTGTTGCACAACTTCTAGAGGTGAGGTTAAGTTTGTATTTACTACTAATGTTATGTTTATACACATATATGTGTGTGTAATCATTCATAAAATTTATAAATAAATTTGAGTAACATCAAAAGTTTCATGAGTGGAAATATAAATATACTCTCTTAAACTCAGCATAATCTTTATTTGTAAATAGCTTCTACCGTACTAAAAAATTTCACAATCCCACTTCCCTCGCCAAATTCTCATTTTTATGGCAAAACTCAAAAGTGTATTGTACTCATTATATCCAATTCCTCTCCTCCAATTCTCTCTGAATCCACTCATTGAGTTTTCACCCAAATCCACTCCATCTAAACTGTCCTTGTGAAAGTAAACAATGACCTCCATGTGCCTGAATCCCATGCCAAATTCTCATTCCTCATCTTACCAAATATGTGAGTGTTGTTTGACACAGTCTCCTTTGCAAGAGTGGCCCAGGGCTAAATTCTTGAAACTTTTTCCTATTGATAGCCACTCCTTTGGTCATTGCATCCAATATAATGGTCTTAGTTACAATGTATACACAGAGATCTCTTTGAGTTTATGTCTCAACCTAGCAGCTATGCCTGAACCCCAGATTCACATAACCAGGTTCTACTCAGTAAGTGGAAATTATCCTCTTATTAGCTTAGGCAAAAAATAATAATAATAAAAACAAAAATAAATTGGAGTTGTCTCTGACTCCTCTCTTCCTCTCATAACTTTCTAATGATCCATTAACAAAACACTTTGGCTCTACATTCACAATATATTTATTATCTAACCACCTCTCACCACTTCCACTACAACTACCCTGGTCCAAGCTACCATCATCATCATCACTTGCCAACCTTATGCAATAGCCTTCTACCTGGTCTCCCTGCTTTCATCTTTGCTGTCACTTCCAGGTACTGGGATGCAACAGTGAGTATGATTGCCAAAATCTCAGTGCTCCTGAAACATGCATCCATTGAGGTATAGGAACCATCATCATTCTAGAATTAGAAAAAGCCATGGTGTAGGAGGTAAAAACATTAAAGAAGAGATTGTGGGAAAGCTTTTGGTTCTGGTTTATAAGTTCTTAGAGTATTTACCATAATAGCAAGAACAATAATAGAGCTGAAATTTGTAGAATCATTTTCATTTTCCAAAGTGCTTACAGTACACAGATCATAGGGCCTGTGGAAGATGACACCTCTTTAACATACCTCTCTAGATATATTGGCTTCTCTTAAATGCTACAGTTTTCCAGATGATTATAAAATCATCTGGAGAGTTATTTTGACATTATACTTCTACTGTTAACATTAATACATTGCGCTCATTTAAATAAGCATTAGGTTAAACCCAGAACCCTCTTTGCATTTAAACAACTTTGTGAGTTGTAAAACCCAAATAACAGAAAAAAAACGTGATTAACTACAATTTTATTTTTTCTAATTAATCAACCCATTTAACAAACAGTACAGGAAGAAACCCATCAGATTATCACAAATCACTTTTAAAAACTACACTTCTTTTGTTATACACAAGATTGAAGTCTAAGAAATTATGTTTGAGCAATAAGACTCATAGTTATTTTAATGAGTCATGTATTTCTGGGATTGGGTGGATTGGAGAAAGTAGACAGACAGATACATTTAGAGGGCATTACTTACTGATTTTTCTTTTTGTATTACCACCTCCCAGAACAGGCCCTCTATCTACCGCAGAATTTCTTTTGTCAGGAGAAACTCTTTGTAATTGGGAGTAGCTCAGCCTGATTCACCAAAAAAGAAAGGATTACAGGATTTTTTTTTAAGTATCTCAGGGTTCAGCTGTCAATCTCCCTGCTTCAGCATCTTTTTAATTGCCTCCAAGATTTCATAAAACTCTGTTTATAGCTCGTGGACATGCCTTTCTCATCCAAGGCATAGAAAAGTGCTTCTAAAGACCCATTTTCTTTGCCAGCATCCTATCTTATCACAACCTGTAGTTATGAATAAAGTCTTTCTCAATTACACTTTTGCTTATGTCCTTCAGACATTCTGATAATTATGCTAGAAGGAACCAGAAAAAAAAATGTTAGCAGACCATGAAAAGTATCATGTACAAAACAAAAGTAATTAAGGCTTTTTGTACATAAGATAATGTGTTTTATGTATTGTTATTATAGATAAAGTAGGAATCAACATCACTCACAGGCTACTTTGGATTGGCTTTTCATCTTTATTTTGTGGCAATCTGTAATAAAGCACCAGGATGCCAATGTATTTTACCATCCTATCTCTTAATTGCAACATTTGTGTTATTTTATTTTTAAAAAAGCCAGAATTGAAAGCACTATAGAAATAATTTTTCAAGTTACAAAAAAAAGCACTTTAATCCCAGCAGACATGTTGTTTTCAGTATAATGTGTATTAGTAATGGTTTAAAAAATATATAAATCATATTGTATTTCATAGTTGGATGATTCTTGTCTTGCTGCCATCACTACACTAGTAATCTTCTTGAATTACTGTTCAATTCTTTAGAGATACAGAATATATGTACACATTCTTCTTGACTTTCATTTAGCTGCCAGTCTCAAAATGTCATTATTTTAAAGGGTAAATGAGAAAACAGACAAAGGTGCTGAAAGATAAAGGCATTGGTCCCTGGACGCACACACACCTTCTGTGTACCTTGCATCACCTGTTGTACTGACCGCTGTGTGTTTAATCAAGCATGTAGCTCGTATATAAAAAAGTAAATATTTATAGCGAGTACAGTGGTCCCTTCAAAGCAAAAAAATGGCCAGATTTGTGAACCTTCAGTGATAAGTGAATTATTCGTTTTGAAATGGGAATTCTTTTGTGCAACCAAGGTCACAACTGAACCTATCACAAGTTAATGGCCAAAAGAAGCTCTTCGAGATTTCACTCCCCTACAGCTTTTTTTTTTGCTTCATCCTAAGCAAAATACTGTGATATTGTGAATAGTAGGATGACTGTGTATGGATATGCCAAGTCTTCCTACAAAATACTCGATGACCTATAATTTCATGACCTAGTGGACTTGATCTTATTTACTCCTTGAACGGTTGGTAGAAAACTCCAGTGAAACTATGTACCTGAAGTTCTCTTTGTTGACATGTTTCTAACTATGAGTTCAGTTTCCTCAAAAGACATCAGGCTACTCAGGTTATTTGTTTTTCTTCAGTGAGGTTTGATAGTTTTTGTCTGTCAAGGAATTTTAAACTGTCATATTTATGGGCTCAGAATTGTTCTTGGCATTCCTATCGGTGGTGATGTCCTCAACTATCTTTACATTTATAGTTTGCATCTTCTCTGTGTTTCTTTATCAGTCTGACTAGAGTTTTGTCAATTTTATTGTTGAAAGAATGAGGTTACAATTTCACTTATTTTCTTTATTTCTCTTTTTAATTTTATTTATTTATTCTTGCCTTTATTACTTCCTATCTTCTGCTTGCTTTGAGTGTAATTTTCTATTATTTTTTTAAATTTCTTATGGAAAAAGCTTAAATTTTTTATTTCAGAACTTTCTTCTAACATATGGATTCAATGCTAGAAATTTTCCTTTAAGCACCGAAAAAATTGAGTATTGTAGATGTCAAACTTGCAAAATGAATGTAGACTGTTGACTTTGTTTCTTCTGTCTGGTTTTGAGCAGAAAAAGTCCATTAGTCTTGAAAGCTGTTAGGATCAGTGATGAACTTCTTAATGTTAACAACTTTAGGTCATAAATATAAACAATTTTAGGTCAACAATAGTTTAAAGCATTTATTGCGAATTTCTAAGATATAATATATGAGAAATGGAAAAATATTATAAATACATCTGTGGATACCTAAGAGGCTTAAAGTTTTCATTTTACAACTCAATTAAGTTAACATTTCTAGTTATATATCAAAATGATTTTTGAAAATGATAGTCCCATGAAACTCTCAGAAGAACAATCAAAACCTAAGTGAGATTACAGGTTGAAACTAATGAGGAGGAGGAGGAAGAGGAGGATTAGGATTAACAATAACTACTATTGATTGAAATATATATCTCATTAATCTTCATAACTCAAGTGTACAAAGTGTCTCTTCTGTAACTCCACAAAGTGTGAATCAGGAGAGTTTAAGTAACTTACTACATTGTCCAGCAAAGAACAAACAAGATTTGTAACCGAGCCAGCCTTACTCTAGTGAGATATATATGTTCATCAACAAGGGAAATGGAGAGAAGATCCTAACTTTTACTGGCTACCCTTTATTTTTCACAATGTCCAGAGAAGGTAATTAGATGTTTCCTGGTTATATGCTACATGACATTTGCTCCAATTTTTCACTTACTTGATAAATATCTGTTTCTTTTCATGCTCCTCCTCTAATCAGGAACATGGTAAACCACCAAGAATAAAGATATTATTAGATATAAAGATGGAGGGGTTTAAGTGACTGGCATAAAGCATTGACAACTTCATGGAGTTCCTAGGAATAGTTAACACTCCACATTAGGTGAGAGACATCTTAACTTTTCCCTGAGGGTTCTCAAAAGACCAAAGTATACCGTGGTATCATCCCCATATCAGTATTTCTTTCACATGGACCCCATTGGCAAGGGTATAGGCAAATCAATCAAAAAGAGAGAGTATAGGGGCCAGCCTGGTGGCGTAGTGGTTAAGTTCACATGCTCTGCTCTGGCAGCCCGGGGTTCACAGGTTCTAATCCCAGGCATGGACCAACACACTACTCATCAAGCCTTGCTGTGGTGGAGTCTCACATACAAAATGGAGGAAGATGGGCATGGATGTTAGCTCAGGGACAATTTTCCTCAGCAAAAAAGAGGAAGATTGGCAACAGATGTTAGCTCAGGGCCAATCTTCCTCACTGAAAAAATAAAAGAGAGAGAGAGTATGGATTTACTTGATTACAAATCAAAGACTGATTAAAATTCAGTTTAATGTAAAATAAAAACAGTAAAGGCAATGCTTTATAATTTATGGTCAGAATGGCTATTAATTGGTTGCAATATTCCTTGTTAAATAGTTATTTGGGAATGAAATAAATACAGACTGAGAAATCAATAAAGGGGGGTAATGGAATGAAACAGAACAAAGAGTTTCAGTGAAAGATAAGGCACAATTTAAGTCTTTAGAGATTTTTTCAAGTGACTGTCTCTCTGACACATTGTTAATGTAACTTTCTGATTATCTAAATTAATGCACAGTTATCTTATTTGTTCTTTATTTTACAGGTATTTTTGGAAAACACCAAAATAATTTTTTCAGGTAGTTAAATTAAACTTGGGCTATATTGGAAACAAAAATATACAACTTTATTTTATTCTTACACTGTCCATTTAAACTCTATAAGGCTAGTTTCCCATAGGTCCTGTCTTAGTCATAGATTGGGTAGCTTAAACAATAGACATTTATTTCTCACAGTTCTAAAGACAAGAAGTCCAAGATCCAGGTACCAGCAAATTCAGCATCTGGTGAGAGCCCTCTTCCCGGCTTGCAGAAGGCTTCCTTCTCACTGTGTCTTCACAAGGCAAAGAGAGACTCAGCTCTGGTCTCTTCCTCTTCTTATAAGGATTTTAATCCCATCATGGGGTCCCTCAGGACCTTATCTAAATTTAATTAGCTCCCAAAGCCTCCACCTCCAAATACGACTACACTGGAAGCTAGGGCTTCATCATATGAATTTGGGGGGGACACACACATTCAGTCCATAAGAGATCTCATGACTTGTCTATTACTCTTAGCTAATTAAGTATTCGTTAGTTATTTCCACTCACAAAAATTTATAGAAATTAAAGATGTCTACATTCATGCAAGGTAAAAATTTTGAACATTTTTTCTTAATTAAAGCTTCTCTCCCTCACCTGCTCCTGTCAGCTTCAAATCAAAAACTTGCATTAGTTAAAAGGGCAAGATTGACTTTTTATCCTTCTTCGGGTCAGTCCCTCACACCTGACAGTGGTCTGACTGAGGCTTCCAACACCTCCAGGATTAGGGAAGAGTGAGAGTGTGGGAAAAGTTCAGGAAGGTCTTGGTCTTATTTAATAGATATTTTAGTCGTATAGCACTGAGGTTCTCTGGCCGTAGAAGATGTGTCTTTGGGACCACTGTAGGTTTTTAGGATACCTCTCATTGCCAGAAATCTTCTCCTGAAGTTTATTCATCAGTCTGCTCTCAGAGTTCTTATTCCTCCTGAAGGAAGATTTGGAGCCAGATCCCTTCAAAATGGCATACGACTAACTCTTCCTACTTTGTGGCTCTCAGTTGGTCCATGATAAACACTCACACATCCTATGTTCCAACAAACTGGGAGTGCAACACACTCTGGAAGTGCAATAAATTCCTGGATTTCAGGCATTCCTAGTGAAGCCCCCTCCCCCCTCACCTAAAGCAGCTAGTTAGCCAAGCAGTCTAAGCTTTAGCCTTTTTCCAGTGTGAGTCCACTGTGTTCCCCGAACTCCATGGACATATATCAAATTTAGGTGGTCTCCTTGATGATGATATACCACACTTCTTTCACCTCACTTCCCATGGCAGAGCAGGAAGGTCTCACAGAACACTATCACCTCTATCCAAATAAATCCCATCTATAATTTTAAATAGAGCCTCTTTGACTCCTCTGTTTGGTAGCGACTAAGAGTTACAAAACTGGTTTCTAGAATTTTCTTTGCAAATCTACTTAGGTGGTCTATTCTCCACTTTGGAATGTGGATGCACTTGGCAGCTGCTGTTATGCCAGCAGGTTAGACTCTCACTGAAAACTGAATTATAAAAGGACCAAAGTTAAAATCCTGTTATAGTGTTATATAAATATCTTGACTGTTTGTCACTTTTTTTCTACTATTTATCTATCAAATGAATATTTCTACCAACCTTCATTTCCCAGAAAGGAGAATGATATATGTCTTGGGTAGAGCAAGCCATAACTGATTTCTATCCAACACACCATGTTTATATGGCAGAAATTTTCCCTTTAATACAAGATACAATATATATGTTGATGGATTTTAGTCCCTTACACATATGTTCTCAATTTTTGTAAATTATCTAAATACTAGTACTGCTTTAACTATTACTCTGCCCATCTCTGCAGCTATTACATCCTTTAAATGAAGAAAAGTGATATAAAAACACCCAAATGCATTTTAGATCAGAAAATGGAATTGTACTTGAGTACATATTGGAAAATTCTTAGGTGCATTACCAATGCTTTAAAGTATAAAAATGACCAATTGAGTACTATTTAAAAAATAAAATAACAAGATTGGTATACCCCTTTGAGTGGGTGACTATCATTTTTGAATCTATCCTGGTATCATTGTATGGTTTGGCAAATGACTGACAGATTACTTTGAAAAAACTTTTAAAAGTGGGGGGACAGCATACCATATAATTTAGTGACCACCAATATTTTCTGAATCATCTTTTTTCTTCCTAAACATTTGCTGACTTCTTCCTAAATATTTGATCTTCTTCTGAGATATATACCTCACAATGAGATTACTTATTAATTGCTATTTATCGGAACATTGATCAACTTTCACAAGTAAAACCATAACAAAATTTAAACCCAATGCCCTTATAAAACCAGGTACTCCTGAGAAATGAAAAATTACCTTCAAATATTTTAAAGACATTTTAGCTATTAGTAAAGTTAAGATATCTCACTTATTTTGGATTCCTTACTATAATGCCATCAACGCATTTCAGTAAAGAAGCACAAAGCTGTGAACCAACTGACATAAAACCAATCAAGATATAATGTGCTCCTTTTGTCTCCTTCATCCTCAGGGCAAATTATACAAGTCTATAAGGAAAACTTCTAACAAAGACTGCCTTCCACCTTTATTATGATACCATATTTTTTTCTTCAGTATATTTCTTTTTTTTTTTTTTTTTTTGAGATCGGTACATCTTCACTCACAGAATAGAATAGAAAAGCTATGCAAGGCATTTATTTAAAACAGTTCAAAACAAAAATTACCCTAAACAAACGAGCCATTACTCTAACTGTGTAACATATATTAGTCAGTCTATGAAGATTAATTCCAAAATCCTAAAACTCTTATTTGGGTTAAATTTCCTTTAATACAAAAATGTGAAAGTTCTTTATTACATAGCTGAACAACTCATTTATGGATTACCCAGCCGAGATTTTATTTAACTGCAAACTGGCTTTTCTTTAAAATCATATTCTCTTCCTTTAGTTAATATTAACTCAGAGAAATTAAAAAAAAATGTAAAACCAGCTAGAACCAAGTATTATTATAAAGGTAAAAATCTGTTGGAAAGAGAGCATCATGATATTTTCAATAATAGTCATTCAGTGTCCAAAAAGGAAGTAAAATGGTAGGCAAAAGAAACCATTCTTTCAATAATGGTCTTTTTCTCATTAACATGGTCTTTTCAATAATGGTGTTTTAAAAATGGTCTTTTTCTCATTAACATCTCAAGAACATACAATTAACTAGATAACAGTAACATTGATTTGTGTTATTGAAAGCTAAAGAATTTTTAATCACCAGGAGTCTGTTTCTATTTGTAAAATAGATTACTGTGCTTTGAGAGTGCTGGTTACTAATCTCTCTAAAAATATCAAATTAGAGAAAAGTTGCCGAAATTTTAGAATCACCATTCATCTAAGAGGTGCAATATCATTTTGTAGAAATTGTTCTAATAAATCCATGAAATGCAATTCTTCACACATCAAATGTCAGCATAGTCTCTGTCTTAAGTGCAAAATTCAGGACTGCGCATGTTCTTTGGGTGTGAGCCATCACTTAGATCCTATATTGAATTTCTCATTTAACCTTTCAAAACTTTAAGTTATGTGTGTCATGGTCTCTAGATTAAGTTGTGTGCATTAGGATTTTTTTAACCATTTTATGAGAGACAAAAACAAATATGAAAGCAGTATTAATATTTTGAAATATGACAATAATAATCAACAAAGAGTAGAAAAGAAGAGTATTGAGAGGTAAGATATACTGGAAAAGCACTCGGTTTAAAGTCAGAATGCTATTATGCTAGGCTGACAATTATTAAGCCAATGGCCTTAAATAAATATTGAATCAACATTTTTATACGTAATATAAAAATAAGAACACTTACCTTGCCTGATACAGCCCTGTTGATAACTTCAAATTAAATAAAGAATATAAAAGTACTGTTGAAACTGCAAAGTAGCTATACAAACAGTAAGAAGTATAGTGCCTCTGTCACCTCTAGAACACCATGGTTTGCGAAATGCATTTACACATTATTTTATTTGGGGCACGGATATGTTCATTAGATTTAAATATTATTTCAGGTCTTCTTAAATAATAGATGATTGATTAAAAAAAGAGTATTTTGACACCTTATTAATTAGATCATTCGTGAGGAAGTTTGAGCAGTATTTTTAGATCTGTTCCATGATATGTTTTATCTTCAAAGGTAAAATAGCAACATAGATTTTAAAATATCTCCTGTAGAGTGATACAATATGAAAAGAAAAGACAGGTTATCAAATAATATGTAATATATGATTCCATCTATATGTAAAGATGTGAAAAGCACAAGGAGAGTACTTGGCAGATGTTTCCTTTTATTATAACTATTAAAATACTTACTAATTTTTAGACAATGAGATCATAAATGATTTTTTAACTTTTTTGTCAGAGATTCCCTTATTTACCAAGCGATTATATTGAGTGTATATTGTATAATGATAAAAAACTTTCCATTTGTATCTCTTCTATATATGGAAAGGAGTCTAGTCTAGCAATTAACAACACAGGCTTTGGAAACAGACAGATCTGGGTTTGAATCTGGGCACCGTTTCTAAGTATGTGACCTAGGAACAGAAATTAAGCTCTCCAAATCTGTTTCTTCACCTATGGCAATAGTACCAACCTCTCTTGTTTGTATATTTGGTTGTCTATTTAATTCCTGGGAGTTAAAGTAATATAAATTACTTACCACAATTCTTGGTATATATTGAAAACTCAATGAATGTTGACTACTATATTTGGATCATGGTATTAATGGTATTGAAATATTTCTTTTCTTCACTTTGTTACACCGATTCTGCTTTCACTGGGTTGGAATTATTCTTGAGAATTATATTTTCAAAAGGGTATGTAGATGGTATTTTTCCTTTTCCCTTTCTTTTAAATTATGGTTTGGCTGAGTTTAAAACTTTTGAATCCTAGAACATTTCCTCTAAATTACAGAAAGACTGATCAAATGCCTTCTCACTTTTAATTTTGTGGGTGAGAATTCTGATCCCAATTTGATTATTTCCTTTGTAAACAACCTGAATTTGTCTAAATGTTGTGTCTTAAGTTTTAATCTTGATTTTTTCATTAATATTCCCAGTATGGGATGATCCCTTTTCATTTAAAGATGTGATTCTTTCATTACCTTAGTTTTTTCTAACTTTTCTTTAATACTGTTTTCCGTCCATTGTTCTGCTCTCTCCCATACATTAAAAGTAATACCCTGAATTATGTCTTCATGTTTTATTTTTTCTTTCATAATTCATAATCTCATCACTGTCTTTTTTCTGATTAAATATTCTGAAATACTCTGAACAGAATTATCAAGTAGTAATAATCTCTTTACTATTCTCATTAATTGGCATCAGTCACATGAAATTCTTCTGTGATCTTTAACACTATTGCACTTATTCTATTCTAGTAACTTCAGTGATATTCTTTATTTACTTATAGAACTGTAGTAGTCCTAAAGCATTACCTTTTATTTATCCAGACAGAATGTTACTCCAGAATTCCTCATCATATCTTGTCAAATGCTAGCTCCCCCAAAATACCAACAAAAGACACTGATGAAGCAAATCTGAGGGGAAGCTCCACCTTGACAGTCTAATAGCAGCTCAGAGTATAGAGGGAAAGGCAGGATTATTTATGATGGGGTTCGGTTTAAGGTGTATCTTTTGATGAGGGGGTGGGGCCTTGATTGGGATTGGATAAATTTGTGACAAAGGAGTTTAGGATTGGAGGACACAAGGAGACAAACATTTCAAGTTGAATGTATTAATTTCCTATTGCAACTGTTACAAATTACTGCAAAGTTAGTGGCTTAAAACAGTACAAATTTATTCTCTTACAGTTCTGGAGGCCAGCCTCCAAAATCGGTTTTGCAAGACAAAAGTAAAGGTGTCAGCAGGGCTGTTCCTTCTGGATGCTGTAGGGAAGAAATGGTTTCCTCACCTCTTCTAGCCTTTAGAAGCCGCCCACATTCCTTGGTCCATGTCCCCATCCTAATCTTCAAAGCCCACAATATAGCATCTTGCTTTCATCACCATGTTGCTTTCTTCTGTGGTCAATCTCCTTCTGCCCCTCTCCTATAAGGGCGTTTAGGATTATATTTATAGCCTAATAGATAATCCAGGATAATCTCTCCATCTCAAAATCTTTAACTTAATCACATCTGCAAAGTCCCTTTTGCCATATAAGGTAACATTCATAGGTTCCAGGGATTAAGAATTGGATATCTTGAGGCTTGAAGAGTAAGTAGTCATTTGATGCTATCAGTTTTACTCTAATTAGGTTAAATTTAGTAGTCTTCTATTACATATTATTAAGATAAAGTTAATAGCAACTGTTATCAAGATAAAGTTATTTTCAATTACATCTTCCTAGGAAATTTTTTTCCTAAAAGAGGAATGTCATGTGAGTGACATGTTAGTCTTGGATCTTAATCAAAAGAGGCTGTGTGGGTGAATTCAGTTCTCCCCTATCCCTTTCTTAAACTCTTGACATCTGTCTACTAAGTTGTAAAGACTTTACAGTAACTAATTTAGTTACTGTATTCATATTTATAAACACTTCTGCATCAATTTGAAAAAATAATGTAAGTCCATCTTAATATCATTAGCTTTGGTAGCCATCAGATCATTAAATTTTATTTTTATTATATAATATATAATAATTTTATTTGCAAGCATAACCCAGATGTAAGCTGAAACCATACTGTCCTTTAAGATAAAAATTAAGTTCACAAAAAGCCTTATCCCAGTGACTCTGTCTCGCTGAAGATTCTTATCTGAGGCTAGAGAAACACAGGGAATAAAGATTAACGGTTGTCTTACTCACTTCAAGCTATGTTTCCATTTCTTTTAATTCATTTAGGAAACATGGAGCCAGCCCATGTATGCTATACCTTCTCGATGGCTGGTAAACTTTTCAATGGCACAACCCTAATTCTTTCACTCACTCAAAACACCATCAACAAAAAGCCATCCCAACCAACTTCTCCTGGGGGTTCATGATAACAGAGCAGGTGTACTGGGGTTCTGCAAATACCCTGGAGTTAAATATTAGGCATTCTGTTCTTAAATGCATTTTGGTGATCCAGTCAGTGGGAATCTCTTTTGGACTGTCTCTCATTTTGTCAATCACTCCTTCTAACACACATGTGCGTGCACACACACACACTCACACACACACACACTCTCTCACACACAGCTTTCTTTTTTCTCTTAGAACTGACTCAAGAGTAAGAGCATATGCTTTTAGAGTTTCTTTTTATCTGCAAGAGCCTTTGCAAATAGAAATATTTTTCACGTGGAAAGATGAAAAAAGGCCTCAGTAGTACATGTTATTTTATTGTACATCAATTACAGCAATAATGGAAAGGGCACTAGCCATGAAGTTAAATTTGGATTTGAGTGTTGGCTTCATGACACACTACCTGTATGGCTTTAAACAATTTACTCAGCCTCATAGTCTCCTCATCTGTGAAATAGGATTAATATTATCAGTCTCACAAGACTGCTGAGGTAATTACCAAGGAAATGCAGGCGAAAACGCCAAGAGCATGGCCTGCTTATATGAATAATGAATTTTAAAATCTACTGGGTAAACTAAAGATGTCACTGTGATATATATATTTTTATATTTTATGTTTTATAAACATTCTTAGAGCCCACAATATATCTACGATACTACCCTAAGTGCTTTGAAAACTAAGAAAAGAACTGTACTTGCCCTCGAGAAGCTTGAAATTGAGAGGAAACGACAAATGAAAAAAAATGCAAGGCCATGTGTAATAGAGATGAAAACTAAATAATAAATAATACTTGATAAAATCTGAAAAGATTTCACATAATAGGTGGAGTTTGAGCTGAGTCTGGAGTTTGGGTGGGATACAATCCATGTAGACAGAACAAATGGAGAAAGAAAGAATTTTGTTTTTTGAATCTACGTCTGAGAAGAATGTGGTCGGTCACTATTAAACAGTCTATTGACAAGCATGAATAAAACCCAAAGACTGAGACTAGAGGTGTGACCAGCTTGGAGATTTTGCACACAATCACTTACTCCAGCTTTCTTTCCCTGCATCTATCCTCCGTGTGTAAATTATATTTGTAGTATCCCTTCAAGCCAATTATATTGCACACGGTAAAAGGCCATAGAGCATTTACTTTGATAAAAAGTGGAGGTGTGATGTTTAACACCGTCTTCATCAGATTAATAGAAAAAAATAGAAGAATTAGTATCTCCACATACCCCAAAATAAAAGAAATAAATGCAACTTTCTGAGACTAAGAAACTGAAGCAGATATGTCTGACAGTTACATTAACTTTAAATTAACAAAGGTACTATTTTTAAATTTCATATTTTATTTATTATCATCATAAAGGAAATTTGATTTATTCACAGCTATAAAATATTCTAATAACTGAGAAAAATTCCATTATGGTATAATGTTGGTGTTAGAAACTGGTGTCATTCTTCCTAAGGGACAATTGTTGACCAAGGCTCAGTAAGGCAAATATTTTTTCAGAAGTTGGGATAGGTTTAAGCCAAATCCATCCACATTTTTTTAATCCATGCGTTTTTGACCTGGCCGCTAAGTGAAGTCTGGTTTATTGAAGCCATAGGGTATTGAAACACTATGCAATTTACTAGCAAAATTTTATTTTTAATTTAATTTTAGAAATTGCCACTACGTTCACTAATTTCAGTGTACTTTTCACCAAAAAAAAAAAAGGTGTTATCCAGCTACATTACTCTTCATATTATCAGTCCTGGCTTTGGTTAATTGGAAACATCAAATCTATCATTAACTGATAAATATTTAAATATCTCTAAAAGCAACTCTAAGATAGTTGTCTCCAAAATATTTGACCAATTGGAAAAACAGTGTGTTCTCCAAAATAACTTCTTTTAAAATGCACCAGACTATTAAATATATAAATGTGTGTTGTATTCTTCCAGTTTTTAGCAGGAATAAATTACATTACTCCATGGTTTCTTATCATAGTCTTTGTCTTACCAGTTAAGTACTCAGCTTCTTTTGAACAGGAACTGACTCACCCATGTGTAGTTCTGCCACTGTGTAAGGTTTGGGCATCCTTGTAAAGCTATAAAGAAGAAAGGGAAAAAAAGTACGTTTAACCTTATTAGCGTGGAATACTAAACAGCTGAGCTTTCAAAAAGGTTAAATAAAAAGAAAAGTTCCTCTCTTTCAGCTGAAATGATTATGTAGAGTATCATCTGAAGATCAGTCTCACAACGGCCCCAGCCACGTGTTTCTCTTTTGAGGGGAAGCTCTCCTAACTCTGCAAATTCTTCTTACTCACTGTGATTTATGCTGTGCTCTCAGCTCCTGAACAATCCTTTTGGCCAATCTGAGGGTAAAGTGATTGTAACATGATTGCTCTCTCAGAGCAGGAGGGATTGCATGATGGTACAAGTGTTCTGTTTTTTCTGTCATACTAATGAATGGGGAGTTGTTGCCTAAATTATTCAAATTCCGGCTAGTGTTTCACTCAGAGGAAGGTGTTAAGCCTTATAGAATACACTCCCTCAGAACAATTTCATGATGTGGAAGGAGATTTTTAGAGATTTTCTTAAAAAAAAAAAATATATATATATATATATATATATATATATACACACACACACACATATATGTATTTTTCCTTAGGTGAGAAGGAAACAATTCTGAAAATATTATTGAAATGTACAATGACACCTTTATGGTACATTCCATTAGTTAGTTGGAGACAGAGATAATAGCAAGAAGTAAAACATTATTTATGGTTTTGTGTATTTCTCTATATTTTATACCATATGTAATAATATACAGAAAGATATATATTTTTTCCATGAAGTGTAAGACTCTGGGTCTTTTGTTCTCTTTGTTCCAAGCATTTAGTACTATTTAGATTCATGATGAGGAAATTAGGCTAGAAATAATATGATATAGTGAAAAGGGAACTAATAACATCAGACCATAAAACGTTCTTGGGAAATGAGGTAGAAGCTCATGAAGAAACATGAGATTTCCAAGCAATGCATTTCTACTTGTTGAAATCTAATCAAATATGTGATTTTTCCTCAAACAAAACTTTTCAAGAGGACTTCACTTGAACTCTTTCCCTATTTTTCACTTGATGATTATCTCTTTGCCCCAAATTCCATGGTATTTTGTTAGACCTTTATGATATAATTTATCTTCTGCTTTCAATCAGTTGCATATATGCATTTCATCTGCAATAGGAAAACTAATGATAGTATGTAGCACAAACTATTACACACATTAATTGTTTAACTTTTTTCAAAGAATAACTGAATAATTTGACAGGGAATATGATAAGCTATTATATATAAAGCTAAAATCAGTTAACATTTAAGGTACCTTAAATTATGTAGTAAATACCTGCATAAAAATAGGAAATTATTTTATCTATGAACACAAGATAACATTTAATTATTCAAAATAAGATTTAGGATATTTAAATTCTATAAAACTACAATAAATGTGAGCTACAATTATATTAATACACATATTTTTTCAAGCTAATGGGCCCACTCTTTCTTATAACAACTTCAAAGTCAATTCCAAAATGTGATTAAAAATACACTATCAATGTACTAAATACTTAGAGTTAAAAATTCAGAACATTTGCTGTGCTATTCAACTAAATTCCAAGTTAAAGTAATTTAGGATATTGAATATCATATTCTAAACAAAGTTCTCTTTATTTCCCGTATAATATCAA
The DNA here is from genome assembly GCA_031878705.1 of Tapirus indicus. Lineage (NCBI taxonomy): Eukaryota > Metazoa > Chordata > Mammalia > Perissodactyla > Tapiridae > Tapirus > Tapirus indicus. The sequence continues at coordinate 101,797,770 of CM062919.1, read as the reverse complement.
TTTTTCCCTTGAATATGTTCTTTTCATACAAATGAATTCTCTTTTAGTTGCTCAACTTTTTCATCCTCCATTTTCACACTCCACTAATAAGACCCTGTAGGAGAGGAAGAGAATTCCTCTACCAATTCTAGGTCCTTTGGCTGGTCTATGAATCAAATTGACATGAGGCAGAATAACAGGAGAAAAGCACCCAAAGTTTTATAACATGTTTACATGGGAGGAACCCAGGAAAGCTGAGTAACTCAGTCAGAATGGCCAAAGCTGCCACCTTAAATAGCATCTTTAGCTAAAGACAAAGGACGGTGCTGGGGGTAGTGGTTTGGCACTTCAAAGGGGAGGAAGGCAATTCACATGGAAATGGAAAAGCAAATGTTTGGTAAACAGAACTTCGATAAGAATAGGCTTAGCAAGGACCCTCATAGTCTACAGATACCCAGAGTTATCTATGGTGATGGCCTGTCTTGGGGACAGGCCTTTTAACTTAAATTTTTTTAGGCAGTTGCGGGGGAGCTCAAAGTTTCTTTCAGAGTCTTTTGTTCTTAAAAATAATCAAGGCAAAGACATACATTTTGGGGTAGCCAATTCTGATCCCCCACAACCCATTCTCTAATATCCATGTCAATTGCAGTCTCTTTGGATCAGTGACATCTTGACATCCTTTCTAAGTCTCCTAATCTCATTAGAAATATAAAGGTAATAGGAGGAGGGAGAGGGTGTGTCTGACTGAGATCAGGTGATTAGGAAATAATTACTTTTATAGGATTGTCTAGTAAGTAATTTAACTGGGAATTTGTACATAAATTTTAAGCCCAGTCATAATATTATATAATGTAGAACTAAATTCCAGTTGTGTGAATTTTAAATACTGACGGGCAATGCCTAGAACTGATGTCAATATATCATATTTAGCCAAATTTCAAGATAATTAGGTGAAGGAATATGTGTAATCAAAATTCGGACAATCTATTGAAAACTTTGAAAAGGATAAATCAGCAATGATTTCAAACTATACATAACACCTCTAATAAAATAACACCACACCATTTATGGCTTTGAGGACTTAGCGTCTTGAAGAGCAGGAAGACACATAAGTCAGAGTCTGTGTGGGGGATGTACACATAAGATTGCCTCAAATACCCTCATTATTTGATGTGAAGTCCAAAGCCTTCCTCAAATTCTTAACATCTTATGCTGTGATGATCTTTTTTCCATATCAACCTCTACAGCTATACGTGTTATTTCTTTTTTCACTCAGACTCAGTCTAAATAACTCATCCTTTTCCCTAGTTTCTGGAAAAAAAATCCACATACAATATCTTTTAACAAATATTAATGAAAAGTTGTGAGTAATAAGGAGAAATCACAGAGACTAATTCTACCTCATTATTCTTTCTTGCTACTTGTCATATCTCTTCCCAAATTGTTTCCTGGAAATCCAAATATTCTTCCTTTATTCATGAGAACAGTTCAATCTCCAAGTTTCCACAACCACTCACATTAAGATTCATTCTCAACAAAACAAAGGAAGCCCAGTTAATAGGACTCATTATTCTTAGAAATCTGGTAGAATTTGAAATGCATATTTTCTGCTGATGTGCTCCTGGTGGTCTAATAGGATCTACTACAGTTCTGGCCCAGGATAAATTGGAGGCACCAGGAAGAGAGTAGATAATTCTGCTAGAAGCATCAGGAAGGGATCCCCGTAAACCATGACACTGGAGCTAAAGTTTGAAAGTTAAATCTTGAATAGATACTCACCCGAATCTTAAGGTGCAGTCAAGAGATGGGAGTGTGTGTATGGGGGCAGGGAGGAAAATATTCCAAACAGATGGAAAGATGGAACAGAATGAACAATGCCACAGGAGTCCCTTTTGGCTGGAATGTGTGGCTGTGTGTGTCATGATGCAGAAGTAGAGGGGTTCAGGAGAGAGAAAATTAGATAGGAACCTACACAGATAGTAAAGGACCAAGTCATGAAGAACACGGTTTGCTCTGCTAATATATTTGGATTGAATCCCACCAGTCATCTATTCTCAGTCATGGAAATGGGTTGCAGTATGCACCAAAAATATTGCATTAATATTAATGAGCCAAAGTTTGATGTCTTTTTCTATTCTATACAATTCATGTTTTACCCTATGATATGATATTCCCACTTAATTGTATCACAGTATACTCTGTTGAGCAGACAAGAATGGAATGTCATTAAGACTATCATACTGGGATGTGTTCATAAACCTAGATGTTCCCAGGAATGTTTCTTTCATGTCAAAATGATCCATCCTATGGGTTAGAGGAGAAAACAAATATTGAGAAGCATTGCTTTGGGCATTAGGATTTTAGGCATGGAAAGAAAAATGATGAATTTATCTTTTAGAAAGATCATTCTGGCAGTGAATATAAATTGGACCTACTTAGGAACTCATTGGATATAACCCAAGAGAAAATTGGTAAAGGCCTATACTAGGGTAGTAGTAACAGAAATTAAAAGGGGAATCACATGAAAGCTATTGTGAGGATAGGACTGACAGGATTGGACCAAAGGACACATTAGTTGTGGAAGGGTAAGAGAGAGGAGCAATATGCTTGTTTACCCATCCTTTGGTGTTGCTTGTATTTAAAGTCATTGAAAACACTTCAGAACAACTCTTGTCAGAAATGAGTCAGAGATTAGGGTGGCTGAAGACCTTCATGAGAGTTTAGGGTATTTGGACCTGAGCCAATGGAGATATCCAAGGACCAATGCCCCAATGCCTGGTTCAGGGGAAGCGCCCTATGGAAAAGGAATCCCAAGATTTCTGTAGACTTTCCTCTCAGGGCTCTAAATGTCCTAAATTAACTAGAAAGCTAATAATCTCCACTACACTAAACTAAAGTATTTCAATGAAACTAAATTGTTCATTGAAACCTATACTCTTAACAGGCATTCAGTCAGTTAAATTGTCAACTCACATGGCTAATATTTCAATGTCTAAAAATCTTGAGGCACTCGGGTAGTCAATTTGAGTGTGACTCAAAAGCTACATGAGAAAAAGGACTAAAATGTGGGGAGCCTATGAGTGTTGAATTTGGAGAGATACGGGTTTATGGACCCCAGCCCCTGGATTAGCTATGAATAAATGAAATATGATGCATTTATTGATGTGCCTATTTACATGAGATGATGAAAATAATTTTATCAACTTCATGAACAAAATATATGTGATTTTTTTCAGTCTGTATTCAGTTTCAAATAATTTTGAGGTTTTCTGCCAGTTAAAGAAATCTATTCATTATTTACTCAGGGGGTAAATTCTAGAACCAACTTTAAATCTACAAATTACTCATGCTCTTCTGCATAGTGAGTTTATGAGGCAGTTTATTCTGTCTTTTAAAAAGGAAGTATTTTTTATTCCTCTGTCAAAACCTAAATTCACAAATGACTAGAAGCAAAGATTATATTTTGATTACCTCATGGTAAGAATTCAGATTGAAATGACAGGCATTAGAATTTATTTTGCCTTAGACAAGTGATAATATTTCTAAATCTGTCAATTTTCAAAGCAAGAAAAATATAATAATTTTACCATATACACGTTATTTTCCACATGACATTGGAAAGTGTCCACTTTTTCAAAATTTCCAATTGTCTCTAAGATGTGAAAAAATTAAGAACATATACATAAAAATGGACATTCCTTTAAAAGGTGTATATACTGAAAAACACCTGAAACAACAATCTCTGATTCTTTCAAAAGGTTAAACTACTTTTACTGGGTTAACTTAAAATATATCTCAAAAATTGGTAAGTTAAATTGCATTCAGTGAACCAAGCAATCTGTATTTAGTGAGAACATGCTGTTTGCTGCATCTCAGGTGTGCATCACATCTCAACTGGGTTTCTAAATTAGCCACCCCTGCAACCTGTTTCACTTCTTTTTTTTTTAATCCTTTACATTGCTATAGAGCATTACTATGGAACCCAAATCAGATTATTTCACACTCTTGCTTAAAAACTTTTAGATGTACCTTGGTAGTCACATGTTTTCCACTCCTCACCTCTCTCACTTCTCTTGTAAGTCAACTGTCAAGCCTTACTGTACTCCCATTTCCCAGATCACTTAGTCGCTCATACATATGGTTGGGGGAAATTTTGCCCTCTCGGCTAGAAACATCTCCCTCCCCTACACCCTCTTCTTGAGGCTAATTCTTACTTTTCTCTGTTCATTTTTACTAATACAAAACAACAAATGTAGTAAATATAATGATTAAAATAATCTGCTTAATTCACATATGTTCTGTATTTGTGAAAAAAAGTTTTGTCATATTAATTATATATAAAGCCAGGTTATTCAGCCAAAAATCTCATTAAAGGATTTTCTAAAGAAATCATTTAACTTAAGGGACATGACCAGTAAATGAGAACATTTTAAAAAGAAGTCTCACTACATGGAAGATCATGGTATAGATTTGATATAACTTCTGCAGACAAGGGACATGAAATACAATTAGAAGGATAAGAAATGAGGCCATAGAACAACACTGTGGTACAGCAGTATATTATAAAACAATATTATAGATGACATAGTCAAATTTCCAACTTTAAGAACAGGTGGCAAATAGGAAAACATAGGAACTAATTATAAATAAAAATGCAGTGAGTGCTGGGGAGTTAGTTAAAAATATTCTCAGCATAGATTGACTTCATCAAAGAGACTGGTGTTGGGTATTAACGAATGCATAGAACATGGTTGAGCACAAATTTTGGAAAAAAATCCAAAGGAAAGGTCAAATTACCTCAAAATAAATGACTATCTACCTAGAGATATATTGTAGTCATTTGAAAATAGTTTTATGGACCAAAGCAATTAATCAACCAATTATTTTTTTCAAATAATTGTTTAATTCAGGAGACAAAGTTAAAACCGGTACAGTAGTCCCCCCTTATCCAAGGTTTCACTTTCCGAGGTGTCAGTTAACCTCGGTCAGTGATGCAAAAATATTAAATGAAAAATTCCAGAAATAAACAATTCATAAATTTTAAATTGAGTGCTGTTCTGAGTAGCATGATGAAATCTCCTGCCATCCTGATTCCTCCAGTCCGAGATGTGAATCATCCCTTTGTGCAGCATATCCACACCGTATGTGCAACCTGCCCATTAGTCACTTAGTAGCCGTCTTGGTTATGAGACGATCTGTTGCGGTATTGCAGAACTGTGTTCAAGTAACTCTTATTTTATTTAATAATAGGCCCAAAGCACAAGAGTAGTGATGCTGGCAATTCAGATATGCCAAGGAGAAGCCATAAAGTGCTTCCTTTAAGTGAAAAGGTGAAAATTCTCAATTTAAGGAAAAAAAATCATATGCTGGTAACTTTTATTTTAGTACATTATTATAATTGTTCTATTATTAGTTATTGTTGTTAATCTATTACTGTGCCTCATTCATAAATTAAACTTCATCATAAGTACATAGAGGAAAAAACATAGTATATATGGTTCAGTACTATCTGTGGTTTCAGGCACCCACTGAGGGTCTTTGGATGTATCCCCCATGGATAACGTGAGCTCCTGTAATTGACTGTTTTGATAGACTTAACTGGTCCACTCAGTCAAAATGATCACTGAAAGACTGGTGGTTGCCAGGAGCTGGGGGAGGGGGGATGTGGAGAAAATTGGGAGATGTTGGTCAAAGGGTACAAAACTTCCAGGTATAAGGTGAATAAGTCCTGAGGAAATGATGTACAGTCTGGTGATTATAGTTAACAGTACTGTATGGTATGCTTGAAAGTTGCTAAGAGTGTAGATCTTAAATGTTCTCATCAAAAAAAAGAAAAATCGTGGCCACCTGGTGGTGCAGCGGTTTAGTCCGCGCTTGGCAGCTGGGGTTCGGGAGTTCGGATCCCGGGCGCCCGCCGACACACTTGCTTGTCAGCCATGCCGTGGTGGCGTCCCATATAAAGTGGAGGAAGATGGGCACGATGTTAGCCCAGGGCCAGTCTTCCTCAGCAAAAAGAGGAGGATTGGCAACCGATGTTAGCTCAGGGCTGGTCTTCCACACACAAAAAATAATAATAATAAATTAATTAATTAATTTAAAAAAAAAACCTGTGAACTGATAGATGTGTTAATTAACATTTTTGTGGTAATTATTTCACAATATATACATATATTAAATCATCAAACTGTACATTTTAAATATACACTATGTTATATATATATATCAATTATATCTCAATAAAGCTGGAAAAATAAGATCATTAAAAGACAAAGTCAGTATTCCGATGACAAAATAAGTAAAAGGAACATAAAATATGTGCCTTACATGGAATAATGTTTCTGACTTGAGCTTAATTGGAGCATAATAATTGGCATTATAATGACAATATGCTATATAAATGGGCATGAATGACAAATGCTTACTAGAAAAATTGTTTTGTGAATTACCAAGCATTCACAATGTTTTTTTTTTTTATTTTTAGTGTTAAAGTTATTTCCAAAACATTTTTAGTGTATTATTTTAAGGCCAACTGACAAGGAGATAATTTTAAGTGGCAAGGGAGATGAGAACTGTAAAGAAAAAAGAAAAGAATAACTTACATTATACTGTAAAAATATGTTGTACTAGTAATCTGTCCAAGGATTTTAAAGAAAACTGTGAAGAAAAAACTATGGACTTTTTTTTTTTTTTGCTTACAGACTATGTCTGATAAATCACTCATTTCTAACTTTCCTTATCTATAACTTTTAGAGCTATTTTTTTTTTTTGTAAATGTATGTAGTTTCATTTTCTAGCACTTACTCCAGTAGAAATTCTGGGGAATCCAGTCTGGCCAGTAATGAAACGTTTTCTGGTAAGCATTTGCACACTCTGTGATTAAAGTTACCTAGATAATGTATACATATTTAACAGTATGTCTTATTGTTTTCAAATACATTTTCTCCTTTATACTTGAACACAGCCCTTTGACTGATAGCAGTCAGCAAGATTGTCACTAAGGCAATCAATAGGACTGTGTACATAAGACTTGTCCAAACAAGTCTTTTAACTCCTAAAATAGGGAAAATAAAGATCTTTTTCCCATGCCTCAAAAAAACTTTTAATTTTCTCAAAAACCAGGAAAGAACTACATAGACAAAAAGGATTTAGTAAAAGGCAGTGACAAATAGCAGAAAAAAATTTTTTTCACAATTGAAGACATGGCTGTTCTTTCAAAAGTTTAGATCTTGAATTCCTCTAGGAATTTACATTAGAATCTTATATCTGAATTTAATTTAATAAATAAAAGAATTAAAGTCTGTTTTCCTAATAGAGTCTCAACCCACGGGGCAGGCTAGTGAATAAGGGATATACAACTCATATTGTCCCCTAGTAAATAACTTCTAGAATTAAGGATTGGCTCAAGAGAACTTAGTTTCTAGTTCATCTTCAATAAACTTGAGATAGAAGCAAACTGGACATTCGTTTGTAAGCGCAGGCACTTTAGCAATGTAATATGCAGGCTATGTTCTTATTTTAATTACATATATCTGTCCATATAGGCATTTGAGAAGAATATTTCACTAACATGGTTATACTTCCAAGTATGAAAATATGGCCATATCACAATTATTATATGGTTTTCAGTTGACCTCAAATAGACAACTTCATATTTATTAGTATCAGTCAAACGGAATCCAAATTGAATTTAATTCTTATTTTTAACTCAAGTGAACAATGTTCTTAATCCTCCAAAAGTCTGTTCATAAATATTTTGGTATTGGTATATGTATATTTCTTGGACTAGAAATTATGGTCCAGTCTTCTTCTCAATTACTTAATTTTCTACTGTTAGACATTGGCACTAGGAAACTTCATCTTTAGCTAAGATGTTATTGCTGCAGAACAGTTCAGTGAATGACTGAGTTCTCAAGGCCTCATAGACCTGTTTAGTATGGGAAGGCATTTTTTTTCAGTGTTTCTGGGCACATTGATAAGAAACAGGAGGAGAACTCCCCTTCTTAATGAATTGTGATTGACAATTCTTTCATGCTGCATGTGATCATATGGTGCCTAGTCCTGGCTGGCTCTGTCTGAAATAATAGATCATGTGAATTCAAAGCCTAACTTAAATGTTCTGTCATTTTATTATTGGCAAGAGAGAGAATTTAAATGGAATGTCAGTCAGGATTTTATGTTTTCGTCTGTAGCTGCAAGCTTCAGCTAAAAACATCTCTGCCCTATCTATATCACCTAGATTTTTATAAGTCCCATAATCCAAATTTAAATATTTCAATTTTCTCTAATATGACTTTAGGGTCTCTGATGTGTAAAAAAAGCTGTGGTGACAAGTGTCACTTCTAATTTATATGAATGACATTAATCCCTCCAGTACAGTTCTCTTTTCAGTTTCTATAAAATAGTCTCCAATTCTTAAGAAAATGCTTACTGTTTATTAAGAAGATATATAATTATTTGATTGTTACATTTTTCTGTTATTTGTTCTAGTAACTCAGTTTCCTAGATGAATAATAGATGCCAACAAACTATAGACCAATGGATGAAAAAGAACTCAACCAGGAGCCAGTCTGGTTAAAGTTTGTGCACTCTGCTTTGGCAGCCCAGGGTTCGCAGGTTCGGATCCCAGGTGCAGACCTACACACAACTCATCAAGCCATGCTGTGGCGGAGACCCACATACAAAATAGAGGAAGATTAGCACAGAAGTTAGCTCAGGGGCAATCTTCCTGAAGCAAAAATGAGGAAGATTGGCAACAGATGTTAGCTCAGGGACAATCTTCCTTGCCAAAAAAAAAAAAAAAAACTCAATGAAATTTGCTCTTTGCAATTAATATACAATTAACACAGCTGTTTAACAGACTTGTGTGTATGTCTTAGAGTAACTTAAACATAGAATATATCTTTATTTTCATTTATCTGAAAAAAAAGTTGAAATCTTTCGTGTGAATTACTGCCATTTCTTTCTCATTGACTCTTCCCACCAGGTGCAGGGAACCATCTTCCCAGCTCCCAATTTCAATCCCATAATAGACGCCCAAATGCTAGGGGGAGCACTCCAAGGATTTGGTAAGCCTGATCATTTCTATCATCTTTTATTGTAATTTTTTCACTTTACCTTGGATTAAGACTATAATATGGGTGTAAATAGCTGATGTCTAACAGAAGGCAAACAGATTAAAACAAAAAACTGACAAAGATGTAGAATAAGAAGAAAAATAATAGGAAAGGACAATACTAGTGAACAGATGTGCCTCTCTCAATTGCAAATCTGATCTTGACATGTTTTTGCCTTAAATCCTTAAATGTCTCATCACTAACTACTAAATGAAATCCCAAACTGCAAAAACCTTAATCTAGGATAAAACATCCTTCTTTGCCCCTGTTTGTTTTCTAGCCTGTTTCTTTTGCTACTTCCATTTCCAGCCAAATCAAACTTCCTGCTATTCCCCCAAATGGATTTGCGCTTCCACATCTCTAGAAACTGGCCCAATAATCCCCCTGCCTGGATTGCTCTTTTCTCCTGTCTACTTTGCATCCAAATTCTCTTCCTTCAAGAATCTCTTCAGATGGGACTTCTTTGAATTCTTCTTTGGGCATTCCAATCCCAACCAGCCAGACCAACCTCCAGGCACCCTGCTTCTGCACTCGTGTGTCACCGTTCTCATTTTCACTGTGCCTGTCCTTTTGTCTCCCTGACTGACTGGTCTGTGAGCTCCCAGAGCACAGAGAATGGCATGCAGGTGCTTAACAAATGGATGTTCAATGAATGAAACTAGAGTTTTGAAAAGGAATATAGAAAGAAAGGAGGAAAACTGTTGAGTTCTTGTAAGAAAGATTTAATCTTTAAGACATGATAAGGAGCTGTTCAACATCCACATATTTTCCTATGTAAAACCTGTTTTAAGAAGACTTCTGTGAGTATGAAGATAAACATTGACAATACAAAGGAAACTTTTGCATAAAACATGCAAAGGCTTTCATGAGAAAGCAAGCTCTTAACTTTAAAGCCAAGGTCGCCTTTGTGAGAACTACACTGTGTGTGTGTGTCTGTGTGTGTGTGCATGTGTGCATGCTCGCTCATCTTTGTGTTTTACTCACCAGTAGAACCCCATAGGAAAACAATAAAGAACTTTAAATATGCTCTCTAAAGTCGACCTTAAGAGTTTGCAATGCTTTCATGCCTTTAAAAATGTCAATCATCACTAGAAAAATAAACAAAATAACAAAAAGTGATGGATTAACTTTTTTTTCAGGAGAGTAATTTTTACTTTAAAACTACAAATCAGAGCCATCTATTCACTGAAAAAAATTTTCTTTGCTGCAGATTAATTTTCCCTGTCATTGCAGTTTTAGGATCAGAATATGGATTCATTTTGACCATAATAATTTTTTTTTTTTTTTTGGTGAGGAAGACCAGCCCTGAGCTAACATCCGTTGCTAATCCTCCTCTTTTTGTTGAGGAAGACTGGCCCTGGGCTAACATTGTGCCCATCTTCCTCTACTTTATATGGGACGTCACCACGGCATGGCTGACAGGCAGTGCGTCGGCGGGCGCCCGGGATCTGAACCCGCGAACCCCGGGCTGCCAAGCGCGGACTAAACTGCTGCGCCACCGGGCGGCCCCAACCATAATAATTTTTTGCTTGTCAGTGTTTTAGGCTGAAGAATTTGAGGAGGTTTTGGTTTTGATTGCAGTGTCCACTCTAGCATGCCAGAGCAAGAACGCAGCTCAAAAATGCTTTAAAAATGTCTCTGTCCTGATGACCCTGGCAAAGTGCAATTGAAAAAGACAATTGCTAATGTTTTCATTGCTACTGTGGGTTTTTTTCCCAGCTTTATTGTGATATAATTGCCATATAACATCGTGTAAATTTAAGGTGTACGATGCAATGATTTGATACACATATATGTTGTGAAATGATTAACACAATAAGGTTAGTAAACACATCCTTCACCTCACATAATTGCCATTTTTGTTGTTGTTGCTATGGTGAGAACATTTAATATTTACTCTCTAAGCAACTTTCAAATATACAATACAGTATACTTGTTAACGATAGTCACTATGCTGTACATTAGATCCCCAAAATTTACTCCTCTTATAACTGGAAGTTTTGTACCCTTTGACCAGCGTCTCCTCATTTCCCCCATCCCCCAGGCCCTGGCTATTTCTATGAGTTCAGCTTTTTAAGATTCCTCATATAAGTAATGTCATACAGTATTTGTCTTTCCCTGTACGACTCATTTCACTTAGCAGAATGCCCTCAAGATTCATCCATGCTGCTGCAAATGGCAAGATCTCCTTTTTATGGCTGAATAATAATTTACTGGAGAAAATCACATTTTCTTTATCCATTCATCTGTCAATGGACACATGGTTTCCATGTCTTGGCTAATGCTGCAATGAACATGGGGTGCAGATATCTCTGTGAGATAGTGATTTCATTTCCTTGGATAAATACCCAGAAGTACGGTTACTATATCATATGGTAGTTCTGTTTTTAATTTTTTGAGAAACTTCCACAATGTTTTCCATAGTGGCTACACCAATCTATATTCCTACCAACAGTGCACAAGGATTCCCTTTTCTCTATATCTCTTGTTTTTTATAATAGCCATTCTGACAGGCGTGAAATGATAACTTACTGTGGTTTTGATTTGCATTTCCCTGATTTAGGTTTAATTTGTTCTTTTTTCTAATGTCCTAGGGTAGAAGTTTAGATTTTTGATTTTAGGTCTTTCTTCATTTCTCACATATTTATTCAATACTATAAGCATTGCATTTGCTGCATCCCACAAATTTTGATAGGTTATATTTTTATTTTCATTTAATTTGAAATTTTTTTAATTCTCTTGAGACTTCTTTGATCCAAGTGTGTGGCTTCATCTCCAAACATTTTGGGGCTTTCCAGCTACCTTTCTGTTATTGCTTTCTAGTTTAATTCTATTGTGGTCTGAGAGCATATTTTGCATGGTTTCTATTATCTTAAACTGGTTAAGGTGTGTTTTATGGCCTCCAGAATGCTGTCTACCTTCTTAGTGCTACATTAGCTTGAGGAGAATGTGTAATCTGCTTACGTTGGATGAATTATTCTATAGGATTCAATTATATCCAGTTGATGGATGACGTTGTGTTCAACCACATCCTTACAGATCTTCTGCCTGGTGGATCTGTCCATTTCTGATAGGTGTTAAAGTCTCCAGATAAAACAGTGGATTCATCTATTTCTCTTAGCAATTCTATCAGTTCTTGCCTCACGTATTTTGATGCTCTTTTGTTGGGCACATTTATGAAGATTTGTTATGCCTTCTTGGAGAACTGACCCCTTTAACATTATGTAATGGCCCTTTTTATCCATGATAATTTTCCTGTCTCTGAAGTCTTCTGTGTTAAAATTAATATAGCTACTCCAGCTTTCTTTTCATTATGTTAGTATGGTATATCTTTCTCCATCCCGTTACTTTTAATCTATCTGCGTCTTTATACTTAAAGTTAGTTTATGGTAGACCACTCAGTGCTATTTAAATATAATTAAACTTTAGTAATAATTATTTTCTTGCCTAGTTGGCCACTTTTGCCTATCTGACCACACAGTCAACGCTCGTTACTCACAGATTCCATATTTGCCAATTTGTCTACTCACTAAAATTTACTTATAACTCCAAAATGAGTACTTGGAGTGCTTTCATGATCATTAACAGACATGCACAGAGAGGTGAAACGTTTGAGTCACCAGAGCACATATTCCCAGTTGAGACTCAACAGGGTGATGCTCTGCCTTATTGTTTCAGCTCTCATACTGTAAACAAGTGTCCTTTTTGCGGTCTATCTAGTGCTACATTTTTTGCATTTTATGCTTTTTGTTGGTGATTTTGCTCTTTAAAATGGCTCTGAGCGTAGTGCTGAAGTGCTGTCTAGTGTTTCCAAGCACAAGAAGTATTCTGGAGAAAATATGTGCATTAGATTACCTTCATTCGGGCATCAGTTCTAATGCTGTTGGCCGTGAGCTTAACATTAATGAATCAACAATATGGCACATCAAGAAAAGAAAAGAGAAAATTCATTGATCTGTGCATGAGGCTGTCCAGAAAATGCTAAACTAACATCTATTCTATGATATGAAGCTTTGACAAAGCAGCTAAATTTGTGAGTTCATGAGATGATAACTGATAATAATAATAAAAATGTAATGGTCAGCTTTCTTTTGAAAGTAGTGCTGGCTGGCTTGCATGTTTCAAAAGGTGATACAGTATAAAAATGGTTAAACTTTAAGGTGAGACAGGTTCTACAGATCAAGATGCCACAGAAGAATACCTCCTTAAGGTATTCTTAAAAAATACCCACCAGGGTTGGCCCCATGCTGTAGAGGTTAAAGTTTGGCACCCTCTGCTTCGTCAGCCCAGGTTCGTGGGTTCAGATCCAGGCACAGAGTTACACCACTCGTCATCCATGCTGTGGTGGTGACCCATTTAACAAATAGAGGGAGAGTGGCACAGATGTTAACTCAGGGCTAATCTTCCTCAAGCAAAAAAAGAGAAATATTAGCAACAGATGTTAGCTCAGGGCCAGTTTTCCTCAGCAAAAAAAAAAAAAAAAAAGAAAACTACCCCCTAAGTTTTATACAGGAAATGCATAGGTGGAAGACGTTTTCAAAGCTGATGAGACTGGTTTGTTTTACAAAAACATTGGAAAACAAACACATATAGCATAAATGTCATTTCTGTTGACAAAACTGTTGTGACCAGAAGGTCATAGAAACCTAACCCTATATTTACCACAGGAGCAATAATTCAGCATTTACTAATTCAGTGTTCATGATGACTTTGTAGAAAACTACCACAAATAACAAGAATCAATTGTACATCATAAAAGCCTATAAAATGGTATGGTTCATTATGCTAAGCTTTTCTGTTAAACTAGAAAATAAGAATTATCTAGAAATTTCTGTCCTAATGCAATAGGACAAGAAAGAGAAAAACATATAATGATTGTTAAAAAGAAACCAAAATTCTTATTTCAGAGGATATCATTATATATCTCAAAATCTAAGGTAATCAACTAAAATTATGAGTTCAATAATTTTTCGGAATATAAGGTAAACAAAATTCAATATCATTTATTTAATTAAGCAATTGTGTGTTAAAAAACAAAATAAAAATAATACAACTTGAAATATCACTAGAAATGTAAATATGAATAATTTTAACAAAATAAAGTTGCTCGTCATTTGCAAAATCTCTACAAATCTTTACTAAGTCTTTTAGGAAAAAAAAAAACACAAAGAATTCAGCAGATATATCATGTTAGTGACAGAAAGACAACTTTTCTAAACTGATTCCTAAGTTTACAGTTATTCTGATAAAATTTTTGAGATCCATATAAAATTATTCCTAAATATCTCTGGAAGGATAAGTGAGCAAGATTTGCTATGAGCACTTTGAAAAATGAAGAGTGATTCAAAGAGGTAGGTTGTGAATAATCTCAACAGAAAAACAACAAAAGACAGAAGACCATAAAAATTATGTAAATGTGATGATAGTAAAAATAACGGATATAATTGAAAAACCTATTTATTATTAAAGATATGTTCATTTTGGAATGCCCATCATACAGTTAACAGACTCCTCTAGAACTACGTAACATCCTTTGAGTCCGGGGCTTTAACCGGGCTAGTCCTGAGGTACCATGTTGCTCTATGCCTCTTTATTGGAGACTGCCTTTTTTTTCTCACAGACCATAAATTTCAGTCTTTGAAGCTGATTCTATACTTCCCTCCTTTCATTTTACAGCTTTCAGACCATTTCTCGCACCTGTATAAAACACTCTGTTCTTCCTTCCGTTCCTCATTGACACAGTCATCTACATAAATCCTAGTCATTCGCCTTCATTCAATGGGTATTGCAGCAGCTGACTCACAGCTTTCCTATGATCCTAAGGCCATCCAGGATGGCTTTAATTTTCAAAAAGATGATCTGATTAATAGTCTCGGCTGATTTCAATTTATTTTTTTCCTTATCTCCATTAAATACCTCCTTTAGTCAAAGAAAAATTGTACCATGCAGAATTAAACAGGCCAGGAAGACTTTGCTATTGCAATAGGGATCAAGACTATTGCAACAGAGGAGAGAGCCTGAACTCAACTTCTCTGAAACAAAAGGCAAGAGAGTTTTTAAGCACTGGGGTGAGCTAGTGGAAAAGTACTGGAGAATACCAGGGGTTGGGCACGTTGGTCAATGTGATCAGGCCATCTGTGTTTGCTCATTAACATTTATGGAACCTAGGTTCCTACTCTCCCACGGAGACTGGGAGATAGGGGCTCTATCTTTCTTGATGATTATATTTCAAAGGGATGACCCCCAAGTCCTTGAGGAAGACATTTCCGTGTTGTAAAACTGGCAAGTGGCTTGGAAGAGATTTACATCTCAAAGGGGTAAAGAAAGAATTTACAATTGCAAGTTTTCCAAAGTAAATGCTCTCAGAAAAGGGAGATCAAGGACTTATAGTCAGAAAAAACCTGTCTGAATTTTAGTTAAGCTGAGGGAAATGTTAAGGCCTTCTTGGTCACTCTATTCTGACTATAATTACAGCTAAACATATCTAAACCAGTTGTGCATACAGGTGTTATATCAGTTCAATGAGTTGGTATATGAGGAAGTGGAGGCCAGAAACAGAGCCTCTAGAATGAGGTTCACACCACCCCTCAGAAGGGTGCACATCCCTTGTACTTTCATAGTTTCCTTTTCCATCACTCTTCCTTCTTCCGGAGGTTCTCAAGTACAGGAATTATTTTGTTTTAATGTATGTTCATTGTAAATCATTTCTCTCTTAACGGTCAAGTGAGAAAGAAATTGTGCCCATTTAAACACTAATCAGCTTGAAGGTCACGGAAGCTTTTTCTTGGTGGGGTAGGAGAGAGATGGAGAGATGGTTGAAGAAAAACCGTATTCTTTACTCCCCTCTATTTTTTATTGGATCTTTTTAAAGGAAAATCTGTAGCAATAGCACCAAAATGAGCGATAAGAAGAACCTACGCTTCATCAAGTGTTGCTTTGTGCCTTCCAATTTTAGTTAAAATTGCTCACTGCTTTATAGTACCATCAGGGATAATGCTTGAACATTGGTTTTGATCCTTAGATGATAGTCTATTCTTCCTAACTACGAAATAGCAACTTCACTAATCTTCAAATATTATTCTTTTCCAGGCTGTGACAAAGACATGCTAATCGACATTCTAACTCAACGCTGTAACGCACAAAGGCTGATGATTGCGGAGGCATACCAGAGCATATATGGCCGGGTAAGGTCTCTTCATCTTGACCTACTTCTAGGGCAAACTCCTGAGAAATGGCCATACTCTCAGAGAACAAGTACTGTTATTCTTTCAGTCTCAGAGATTACAAAGATTTCAGACTTCTCTGTTTGTCGGAAACAGTTCCTATGCCTCTAACATCTTTCAAGGAATATAAGATATATCAAAAATGTGTCTATGTGTGAGGTGTGTTCACACTCACAGTGACTCCACCAGTCCTTTCTCAAGAATCATTCAGCTTCATAAAATGAGAGTTCTGATAGCCTTACATGCCAGTTGGTCCAATGAGGCTAAAAATGTGCTGGAAACGACACTGTGTCAAGCTTTAGAGAAGGCATAGAAAGGATTAATGATCACTAGGTCAAAAAATAAGATCTTTCCCTGCAATTCTCCACAGGTCCTCACCTAACTCTCAACCATGGTGAATTCTCTACTATCTTTTCTTCTCACAGCATGCAGTTATAGAGACCATTAAAAAAGAAGGGCAGTTAAAAATAGTTTGAGGCAATAAAACTATCCATAGTGCTTTAAAGTAATCGCATTCTAATTTCAAAGCAAGTACCGTTAAAGATTCCTTTCTTGTGTTATGCATTTAAACCACAGATTCAGGACAAAAACTCTTCAGGCCAAAAGGGCCTGAAATAGCAGTTACTTTGTCAACTAAGCATTATCGATGAAACACTACCATAAAACTTTCTCTATAGAGCTAGTCCATATAAATTTACTCCATCTCTAAACCTCAGTCTTTGACCAACTATAATACATGAAATAAAGGCTAGACTTCCATTTTAGAATGAATTAATAACCCCAAAAGCCACCACTACTAGTGAAATTAGTTGAATTAAGCCATAGAAGGAAACCAGTTATGCTTTTTTTCTAGGTAAAGCTGTTACCTTAGCTTATGTTCCTATGACACTAGTGCTAGTTTTCTTTCAAAAGAGAAGGTAAAAACTATAAAAGTTGTAGCATTCGTAATCTAATATTGTACTAATATGCATACTGCTATAAGAGAGGTCATTTTTCAGTGATTTTATTAACCCAAAGATTTACATACATCCTTGCTTTTCATACATCAAATCAACCTAGGTTAATGCATTACTTTATCAATCTCTACAAAATTACACTAAAACATAATAAAACAATTAAGAAATGAGGTATTACACTCAAGGAACGTAAAATCCATTAAACAATTTATACTTTAGTGAAGCACCTTTCACTATACACATAAAGTCTCAAAGTTTGTCGAATTCTCACTTTTGCTGAAGAAATTATGCCACATGGAACAGCTTGGCTAATACACTGAATTGTACCAACTGGAAGATAGGGAGTCATGCTAGCCCCATTCCTCTGAAATACCCTTGTCATACAATCAGTTACCATGTCTTAAATTATTTTTCCTCTCACTCTTCTCTCGTTTTCCCTCACTTACACAGTCTTGATTCAGGCCTTCATCGTTTGGTGCCCAGGCTAAACTCCTAACTGGTGGCTACTACCCTCAGTCCCTTTCCACTCTGGTCTATCCTCCAAATGGAAGTCAGGATGATTCTAAACCTAAATTTCCACTTTCCCACTTGAGTGCCTGCATGTTGATCTTATTTCTCCCTCACAGATATCCATATGTCCATGGATATTTGTATGCCTTCCCAGGGCATACAAAGCCTTGCTTGCTTTGTTTCTGCCCTCCATCTGAAGCCCTCTCCCCCTTCCTCACACACTGGCAACCACAGCCAAATGAAACTACTGGTAGTTCTACAAATTAACCGTGCCTGCTCCCTCACCTGCAGTCATGTTTCACTCATCTTCAGTGGCCTGATTCTCCACTCCACACACTGCACCTACTCATCATCTTCCCAGACACTGGACACTTTTCCTTACACCACTATTCCCCAAACAGAGTCGAACAGACTTGAGCTGCTACTGCATCCTTTACATAACTTCCCCTCAGTACCTAATGACACATTAGTGAGTTTGCTTATATCTGTTTCCCTTTACCAGAGTCTAAATCCTTGAAAGATGGAATGCATCTTGTTTATTCCTGGAGCTTAGCACAAATGTCTGTCTAACACACTGAGATGGCTTAATTAATGTTTGCTGAGTGGCATTGTGGAGGCATAGGAAACTGCACCTCCTCCTATAACATGCAGTCAGGCTTCGGCTGCTTTCAGAAACTTTCCCTGCTTGTCAAACTCACCCTCTACCCTGGGCTAGATGATCCCTGCTGGTCTCCCAGAGTTCTCTGTGCATAATGCTACCAAGGCTTTGCCACACTGGGTTGTGTTGGTTTACACTTATCTCTTGCTGACTAGACTGCAATCTCCTAGAAAATCAGGGACCGGGTTATCTGCTGCTATTCCTCCAGAGCTCAGCCCAGGGGCCGACATAGAACAGACACTTCATTTATAGAATAAGGGTATCTAAAGAATTATATCCTGCTTATTTATTTTTTTCTTAAAAAAAGGAAAACATCTCTTTATTACCCACTTATATTTAAAATGAATATTCATAAATAGCCTAAATTTCTCTTTTCCCTCATTCCCTGCTCTAGCTGCTCCCAGGTTAATCTGCCTGACCTTCGATTAGGGCTTCTTGACCTCCCCTGCTGCTGGCTTTCAGAATTACTCTTCCATTTGGCCAAGGTGTATCTTCTGCTACCTTTCCCTTTCTGGGGCAAGAGTTAATAGATTTCCTGTATGTTAATCATTTTTATTTTTATTAACATGATTAATCAAGATTTGACAGAATGATTTTCTTAGCTGCTGAGTAAAGTGCAATTCTAGGCATGCTCCTTAAATACATTTATTGTTGTTGGTGACGTCAAGTCTCTGACTCCTAGCAACCCTGTATACAGCAGATTTGAACCCTGCCCAGTTCGCCATCCTCCTATCTTCCTGCACTATATCAGACAATGCTCTGCTGCTATTCATAGGGTTTTTGTTTCCAACTTTTTTCAGAAGTAGGTGGCCAGGTCCTTCTTCCTCGTCTATCTTAGTCTGGAAGCTCTGCTGAAACTGTCCACCATGGGTGACCCACTGGTATTTGAAATACCAGTGGCCTAGCTTTCAGCATCACAGCAATGCAGCCGCCACAGTATAACAACTGACAGATGGGTGGTGTGGTTCCCTGACTGGGAAATGAACACGGGCTGTGGCAGTGAGAGTGCTGAATCTTATTCATCATGACTGGCAAATACTTACTACTTGATATTTTACATTAGTGAAGTGCTGCTGAATTCCATCCATAATTTTGCCTCACTTGAAGCAAAAACTAATCCCTAGACTCAATTGAAGAGCCCTTTGAAATGCCTGATTGATGTATTTATCAATATAATTAATGAGATCTCTCCTGATTTTCCACCCCAAACCAAAGGGAACAATTAAATGCTTCTGGGGTTGGAGACAGAGACTATCCATACCTGATAAGTTTGGCAATCAGACAATGATTCCTCAAGGGATTCAAACTCAGCATTGAAACACTCTTTTTCCAGTTTTCATCTAAAACAGGAACAATCAGCTCTGAAATATCCTGGCATCTAGAATTCATTAAACCCATGGTGGTGTTTATGTATTTTAGTACAGAGGCTGGCTTGCCCAAAATCACATGGTAAGAACTTGAACCAAGGTTATCTGACTCTAAATCGTGTCTTCTGAAGCTGCTCAATAATGCCTGTTGTTCTCAACTGACTTAACAAGACTTAACAGACTTGACAAGGGCAGATATCTATACTGCTAATTCCCTCATACCCTTCAAGGCTTTGCTCGATGTCAGCTACTCAAGAGGGTCTAATCTGATTGCCCTATTTAAAACTGTTATCCACTCTGAAGCCTGCGCTAGCACTTCAGATCCCCTACACCTGCTCTTTTGCTTTTCTCCATAATACTATTGCCTTCTAACATATTATGTAATTTATTTACATATTATAATTATTATTTATTGTTTTCCACCTCCCTCTAGAACACAAGTCCCACAAGGAGAGG
Source organism: Tapirus indicus (assembly GCA_031878705.1). Lineage (NCBI taxonomy): Eukaryota > Metazoa > Chordata > Mammalia > Perissodactyla > Tapiridae > Tapirus > Tapirus indicus. The sequence continues at coordinate 101,777,508 of CM062919.1, read as the reverse complement.
AATCTTTATTTTGTTCACTAATGTGTCCCCAGCATTTACAACAGTGGCAGGCACATAGGTGGTATTACAGACTGAATTGTGTCCCCTCAAAATTTATAAGTTGAAGCCTTAACCCCCAATGTGACTGTGTTTGAAGAAAGGTCCTTCAAGGAGATGATTAAGGTTAAATGAGGTCATAAGGGTGGGGCCCTGAACCAATAGGACTGGTAACCTTTTAAGAAGAGGAAGAGACCCCAGGAAAGGCCATGTGAGGACACAACAAGAAGGTGGCTGGCCATCTGTAAGCCAGGAAAAGAGGCCTCACTAGAAACTAATCTTGCTGGTACCTTAATCTTGGACTTCCAGGCTCCAGACTGTGAGAAAATAAATTTCTATTGTTTAAACCACCCCAGTCTGTGGTATGCTGTTATGGCAGCCCAAGCAGACTAATACAGTTGATACTCAATAAAGAGATGTTAATGCATGAAGAGTTCAAGTTCACTCTTCAAACCTGTCTTGTTCTCATAACACTTTTGTCTTTTCCTATCACCTCTCAACTTCATGGTTAAAAATATTGATCTTGATGTGTCAACATACCTAGGAAGTGGCTGGCTAGAAAATTACTTTATCTACTTTAAAGGTAGAATTATCATGTCACTATTACCAGTAATAGGTATTGGATCTTCTCCTCTATCCTCACTTTTAGTTTAGAAGTGAGGGGGTAGATGTAGTTTAGCCTCAAAAGCTGAAATTCATTATATAGTTTATCGCAGATCAATTTTATAGGAAAGAATTAAATAATTAAAATGGTAAAACTACCTTATCTTTCAAATATATAATGGGTTAAATACGCTCTTTTCGGTGAAATTGAGAACTTAACTACCAGAAAAAATAATTTATAATTTCCAAAAAATTTTCTATAGAATCAAAGCTTTATAAGTTTAGAAAACTCCCTGTGTACGTTTGTTATGGCCTGAACAATTATTTCTCTTTGAAATAATGTTTACAATCTCTACCAGGGAAGGAAGGAGGAACAGAGAGCAGGAGGGAGGGAGGAAGGGAAGAACAGAGGAAAGAAAGGAGGCAAGAAGGAAGGAGAAAGAAAATGTGATACTGCTAAAGCCAGGCCTCATTAGGCTTCAAGTGTTCTGTAAAGCAGTTCTATAAATTTACACTCCCACCTGTAATATATAACAGTTTCCATTTCCCTTAAATCCTCATGAAACTTCTTAGGTTTTGACCAACCTTATGGATATAAATGGAATCTCATTGTGGTTTTAACTTGCATTTTTCCCTGATAAAATATAACATTGAGCATATTTTCATCTGTTCCTTTTACATTCTGGTTTCTTCTTCTCTGAAGTTAACTCTTTTTATTTGTGTATTTTTGTTTCAGTAGCTTGTCATTTATTTACTAATTTGTAGTTATTTATATAATTAGACATCAGTCATTTCTTGTGTATATAGACTGAAAAAATTTTCTCCAATATATGAATTAATTTCACACTGTGTTGTGAAATTTTGTGTCAAGAATTGTGAAGTGTATGAGTCTTTAATATACTTATAAGATAGCAAGTTAGCCAGCCAAGATGACATAGATGCTGGTAGAAGACAGGAGACTCCTAGGTCAAGGACAAAAGACAGTGTACCACTCATAGTAATAGTGGTAGCCGGAGCAGAATTTTTGCACCAGTTCCTAGAGCCTCAATTCCACAGGTCAATGCAAAGATGAATAGATAACACCTGCACATGCAGTGGGTTTCATTGCAGAAGAGAAACCATGAGATTAGAAACTCTGCTCATTTATAATGGGCAGAATGCATGGCTCCCCATTGCTCATAAGAGAAACACTACATCTTCCAATGCTATTCACTGTACAAACATCCTTGCACAGGCAACCCAGAACGAAGGACTGTCGGTGCCTCACTCTGCATAACATTCAGAAACATGAGACCTACAGAAAATTGTCTCCCAACAATATCACTCCTCATTTCTATGCCACTTCCACTATTGACACTTTTCTTTATGAGCACACCAATCCCTAAGCCACTCCTATTATTCAGACCAACAAAGCCTGAGACTAAATCCATAAATTTGTCTCATACAGCATTTAATTATCAAAGGATTCCAAGTAGCAGGGAGAGGTCAATTGGTAGTATTGATCCCAACCACGTCCCCACAGGGGCCTGGACCCAATGAGCTGAACAAATCCCATAAATCATCAGGGCCTATCTTAAAAAGCTGAGTGGCTTTCTCTTTGAGTTTTAGTAATGACCTTTCCACTTGGTTTGAAGTTTTCATCTAGATACAGCAGAATGTATTAGTGATGGCACAGACTTCACCTTGGCCCACAGGGAGGAAGTCTAGGGCAAGTCTTTCATCCATAACAGTCTTGACCAGTGAGTTGAGGCTGTCCTGAATACCCTCTAGGGCTGAAGTGTTGTGATTAGGCATTCCCTTCCCAGGAGCCAAGGTTGTTCTTGTTCCACCACTAGAAAATTATTGTTATTCTAGTAGTTGTAACTTCACCATTTTTCCTACTATTTCCAACTCATACCCAGAATTTTCTTTCAGAAGGGCCAGATGCAGGAGGGACAAAGACATTATTATAAAACGTCAAGAAAGCCATTATGCACACACAGGCAGTGTACTCAACCAAGTAGTCATTATCCTTGTGACCAAGGACTGTGGGAGTCCAGAGATAATCTGGGTGGCTGAACCAGAATTGTTTAAAACCCTATGCCCACTTTTGGGTAGGCCACCATCCACAGAGTAGACCATCCAGTAGACCCTGAGACTGACAATGTCAGGAGAAAGAATCATCATGCCCAGGAATGGTCAGCATAGAATTCCAAATTTTCAAAATATATCTATATAAGTAAAGGAAAACTTCTGTTTCTCTCTACACTTACACAATCCAACACTTCATCTCTAACCCCAAATGTGTGGAATTCTTTTCCTCAAATTAAGCAATTTTGATAACAACGACCAGATTTACCACAGACCCCACAGGTAAAGGGCTCAGTCTCACAAAACTGCCTCCCACTTCAGATGCCAACCGTGAGTCCTAGATTGTCACTGTTCTTCTGACTGACCAGCTACAAATAGGGGTTCCCACAACCCCCTCCTTGGGTTTGATAATTTTCTAGAATGGCTCACAGAACCCAGGGAAGTACTATACTTAAAATTACTGGTTTATTATAAAGGATACAACTCAGGAACAGCTAAATGGAAGAGATGTATAGGGCAAGGTATGTGGAAAAAGGTGCAGAGCTTCCATGCCCTCTCCAGGCATGTCACCTTCCCAGCACCTTGATGTGTGCACCAACCTGGAAGCACTCCGAACCTTTTTGGTTAGAGTTCGTACAGAGGCTTATTACATAGACACGACTGATCAAATCACCGGTCATTGGTGAAAAAGTCAGTCTCCAGCCCCTCTCTCCTCCCTGGTGAGCAGAGGTAGGGCTGAGGGTTCCAGTCTTATAGTCACATGGTTGGTACCTCTGGCAACCAGCCCTCTTCCTCTAAAATCACCTCACTAGGACAAATTCAGGTATGACTGAAAGGCGCTTATTATGAATAACAAAAGATGCTCCTCTCACTCCTATTGCTCAGAAAATTACAAGGTTTTAGCAGCTCTGTGCCAGGAACTGGGGATGAAAACCAAATATACATTTTTTATTATATCACAATAACGCTCTCTGCCCCTTTATCATGATAATTATTCGGGAGGGACAACTGCATTCAGTATCCAAACTGCCTTACTAAGCTGTGTACATCAGAAGGAAGTAAAAAAGACAGAGTCAGAAATCTCATTGAGTTGATCAATTATCGCCAAATACCAGAAGCCTGTGGATGGTGGGAAGCATGGAAGATCCATCAAATCTCTTGACTATAAGTCTATTGCTCAGTGGCTTTTATAATACAAATGGTACCATGGTCAGACTGCAAGTTGTCTGGAAAGCCAAACACATGACACAGATTATTTCAAGGGCCATAATGGTGTGTCCAGAGTCAGCTGATTGAACAGGAACAGCAACACTGTAACTTGAAGAAAGTGTCAACAGTCATGAGGACTTCTGGTAGCCCCAAGAAGGGATCAAAGTCTGATGCAATCCATCTACCGACACTGTGCAGGAGCAATGTCCTGTGAACTGTGACTTCTTCACCATGAATAAAGCAAGTTAACTTTTGACTGGAGTCACAAAGCTGGCAAGTAGTGGCAACCTTGGCATGAGACACAGAATACTTTACTACATGCCCAGTTTATGATGGCATATGTGCTGTGATGTCCAGTATGAGGATGGATCCAGGCAGCAATGGTATAATTTGGGTAAGGCAGGCTTGATCAGCAGCTGGATTTCAGTTGTTCTCATCAGGGAATAAGCCCTTACTGCAGACACCTACAAGAATAACTCAGAAGTTCTTATTGAGCAGCCATAGTTTGTTTCCAAAGACTACAGCCCCCAAGAAACCTCTTTTTCATGTGCAATATGTACTTTTCCAAGTGTTAAACCAAAGAGGTAGGTGTAACAGCCCAAGAGTGAGGAAAAAGATAAAAGTTTGTGAGGTAGAGTACTGGCCAGAACTATGAGAACAGATTTGACTTCTGCCCATGGAACAGAAATTGCCCATTTTTGGTTCTGCACAGCTGCTGTTGAGTTGAACAGCCACAGCAGCCCAGTGGACACCATCTGGTTTCAGCGTGTCTGAACCATCAGTGAACCAGGTCAAGGCATTTAGGGCAACTGACTGAAGTCTCCATTGATTCAGCAGCTTGCTTTAAGCAGCAGAGTGGGCGCTGAAGTGTCCCCAAAAGGGATAGCTGCCATTTTTTCACGTAAAGACAAGATGCTCCTGGGGCCAGGCGAGCCGTTTTCTTCAGTGTGCCATTTCCTTTTGGTAAATGAGACTTATTGATTTCTTCCCACCTTGCCAGTCATTGAATCCCAGTTGACCCACCAAAATGGGACCACCAGGCCCAAGATTCCACAAACCTCCAAGATCACTCATTCAGTTTCGACAAGAGCCCAGTAGCAAGCCATTAGCTGCTTTTCAAAAATAATGTCCCTGGAAGTCGTATGAGGAAGGTGATAAGTTTCAAACACCAAGAGGCACCGCTAGGACTCTGCCTCCTCTTGCCAGAGGTTCTAATCAGCAACCCATCTGTCACAGAAAGTAATCACTGGGGTTATGGGGCCTTCCCCACATGTGGCTATAGGTAGAAGCACTTCCCTATGTGTGGCTGTTTTCCTGTCAAAGCATTCCCTTTGGTACTTATAAGCATTCACAGTAGAAACAAATAAAACATAAATACCAACTATATTCAACAATGGAAGTTATTATAATACTACTGTGAATCAGACCAAAGGGCCCAAATCACAAGTTCCTTTAGCTTCCCTTCTCTACTGCCAACCTTGCCCAAATTCAACCAAAGGGTCCACATAGAATGGTCACTTGGCAGCTGTATCCAACAAATTCATAAAAACTTGAGTCCTTCTACTCTCCAAAGTCCCCCAGCATACTCAGACAAGTGTGAATGGCCGTTGGTCCATAGTGGGACAGGAAGACCTTGGTCCCACCCCAAATTATTTTTCTCCTGAAAGCCACAGAAGTTGGGGTAGAAGGGAGGGAAAGACCAGGGCACATGAAAGGAGAGAGGATCTATGTCAGTAAGCGAGATATTTATTTTCTGTGCGTCAGCTGTGCGCACCTCAGTCAATTAACTTCTGACGTTTTGGGCCTACACAAAGTCCTATATCAGGTGGCAAGTTCATCATTGTTGACATCATGTTTTAGCTTTGTACGTACTTCCCTCAGTGGCCAGAGCCATATTTCTTTCTGGCCATGGCTGCGGGGTTTGCATCTTTTGACTGATCTGGAGTTGGCTCACACTTGGCAAGGTTTTTAATGAGTCCGTCTTTGAAATGGACTCTGTGGCATTTGCTGCCCCATCTTCATGATAGCATCTCAAGTTTTTGCTTGGCATTAACATAAGAGCAGGGGGAACTTTCCAGGCAGAATATTATTATTGTCAAATATTTTTATTCTACCTTGTCTTATACTCCCCAAAATTAATCATCATTATGTGGTTTTATAAGTTAGTGCTTTTTTAGTTTTTTTCATAATTTTCAATTTCTTTGTTCTTTTTTCTTCTAATATCCAACTCATTCTGATGTCAATGTCATTTTTCCAAAAGGACATTCCTTAGCAGGTTTTTCCCCCAGAAGTAACAAATTATTGTTAAATTATTTCAGTCTTTTTATTAAGAATATCTTTCTTTTTCTTTGCATTGTTGAATATTAGCTTAGATGGCTATAGAATTCTAGGCTAAATTCTAATTAGTTTTTCTTAGGTCTTTGCAGATATAATTTCAGTTTTTTTTCTTGGCCTTTACTGATGCTTTTGAGAAATCTCTTCTCTCACTAAGAGATTTCCTTTGTAGATTATCTGTTATTCTCTAGTTGCTTTTAAGATATTTTTCTTTATCTTTGGTATTCTGCAATTTCACTCTGTTAGTCAAAAGTTTGTGTACTTTTATCACAATAACTCAGGATTTATATATAATATTTGAAATAGTGCCTCTCTGGCATTGTCTACATTCTCTTCTTCTGTAAATCCTATTTATTTCACAAAAGTTTTTTCTTGCCATTCAGTCTTCCAAGTCTCTTAACCTTGTGTTCATATCCTCTATTTCCCATCTGTCTCTATAGAATTTTTTGTCATTTTTCCAGATGTTTTTCCAGTTTACTAATTCTATGTTTAACTGATTATTAGCTACTCTTTAAAATGTGTATTGCATTTTTAATTTCTAGACGTTTTTAATTTCTCTAATTTTATTTGTTTCCTGCTCAAGTCTTATTTTTTCATAGTATTCTTTCAGATTGTTATTAATTATCACAAGTTCATGGGGTTTTAATTCTGCTGTTTGTAGTGTCCACTGTCTATCCCTCTGGGAAACTGATTATAAGTGCATATTATGATCTTTTTATTGTGAGAACTTTTAAAGTGGTACTTGTTTTTTTCAATGAGAATCTTTTTTTGTTTTCTGAAGAGTCAGAGAATTTCAGAGAGTCTCTCTAGAGTTTCTTGCATTTGCTTTTCCCTGGTGTCCCAGGAGGCTCCCCAGGTCAGGATCGACTTTCACGATGGTTTCTCTTCATGGAGGCCTCAGTTCATGTGGGTAAGGTAAAATAAATTCGAAATTCAAGCCCAAGGGAGACACAGCTCTACTATTTTGAATTCTCAGGGACAATGTTCCTCCTCTCAAAACCTAGGCAATGAAAGGTGAGCTTTCTGCCCATCTTCTAATGCTGAATGGTATATTTTTTCCTAGTTCGCACTTTTACTGAGGGGATAATCCTTTGAGGGTCCCAACTTCATACAAGAAGTTTCAGACTTAGTTCCCTGTGTTACCCTGGCCCCATAACTGTTCTCCTGTCCTCACGTAATGTCCCACATTGGGCACTGAAACCCAAAGCAAATAGTTCTCAAAACTAACCCTTACTCTCCCCAGTCACCTGCAAGGTCATCTCCAAGGTCAGCTCACTTGCTTAGTCTCTGGTTTTCATTTATCTCCTGGTTTTCACACCCAGGGGTTTCTATTCAGAGATCAAGTCTACTTTTAAAAGAATGTTACATTTTATTGTGGTGTTTGGAAGGGGAGAGTTTTAACGTTAATATACTGTGTTTCTCCAGAAGACCAAAGTATTATCATTATTATCAGACAAAAAATTAACAACTCAAATTTCCATTGAAAATTAAATCATTAAACTGTGAAAACATCTGTAAAGTGAAGCTGTTCAAAAGAATATTCACTTACCACTTGAGAAGTGACAAAGCAGCTTGCACAAATGTTTTTGTAATATAATATAAAATTGTGCAAGTATTTAGCGGAGTGGGTAGAATTAAGACCAATTCTAAGTTATAGTTTTATACGAGCCTACTTCATTGAGCATTTAAAGGCACATAAGTTAAAAGCATATAAAAGTGTTCCCCTGAGCATATTCAGACAAGCAAAATGTTAGTCATACTTCTACTTCTTGCCCCTGATCACACATAATTAGATAAAGATACGAGGAACAAAGAAAAAGAAAGTGCCATTTTACTTTAGTTTCAATGGTGTGGTAAGAAGAGCTGAAACATGGCTAGTCTGCAGTTTCATCAGCAGCGGAGAACAGCTCAATTTGAAAAGCAAGTACTCATTAGCTTAATGCAAGGCCAAGCTGTGATTCCCACAGAGTCCCTTTAGGGTAAGTCTTTGGCAAACAAGAAAGAAGAGGCAGTCAGGCTGGGGAAAGTCACACTCCAAAGGTTGCATCTGCAAAGTTATTTATATAACTCCAAGTGAGAATTTAAGGCTCTAATTAGAGAACCTATTTGAAGACTCCTCTTTAAACTTGCGAAGTTTAGCTATTTAAACATATTATTCAATATTTGTCATCCCAAATGAAAGCAATATCTCCTTCCCTATGTCCTGATAATATCATACTATTTCCACCATTATAGCACTTAGCACATTTTGCATTGCAAGGTAATTCTAATTCCCACATGTCTGCCCCCTCCATTAAACAAAAGTGCTTGAGGATGGGGACCTTTGCTTGTTTATCTTTGAATAGCCAAGAATGACTCCATAATAATTGTTGAATTTTGTAAGTGCTTACACTGCAGCAGGAACAGTTCTATGGGTTGGTGAAAGAACCATGAATAAAACAGACCAAAAGCCCTGCCATGATGGAGCTTACATTCTACCTGGGTGAGACCGATAAAAATTTAGTCAAATGTGTCATTCTAGAAGATAATAAGTGCTATGGGAAAAAGATGAAGCCTGGTGAGAAATACAGGAAGAGCTGGGGGATGACCAGGTGTAGTTCTAAATAGTGTGGCAAAGGCAGGCTTTGTTAAGATGGCAGGGAGGCTGGGTCCAGCCCCGTGGCACGGTGGTTAAGTTCGGTGTGCTCCATTTCAGCAGCCTGGGTTCGTGCGTTTCGATTCCAGGCATGGACCTACACCACTCATCAGCCATGCTGTGGCACAACCCACATACAAAATAGAGGAAGACTGGCAGAGATGTTAGCTCAGGGCTAATCTTCCTCAAGCCAAAAACGAGGAGGATTGGCAACAGATGTTAGCACAGGGCAAACCTTCCTCAGCTAAAAAAAAAGAAGAAGAAGGCAGGGAAGGGGGAGCCATGTGAATATCTAGAGAAAGAACATTCAAGAAAGAGTGAAGGGCAAAAGCAAAGGCCCTGAGAGAGGAGCAGGTCTGCTATTCCAGGATCAGTAAGAAGCCTGCTGTAGGCAGAGTGGAGAAATGAGGAGCAGGGAGAGGATTAGTACGAGATAAGGGCAGAGAAGCAACCAAGAACATATGTACCTTGTGAACCATTGAGGACTTTGACATTTGCATGGAATAAAACACCTGGCATGTTTGCTTTATTCTGAGATCAACTACACAGAAATAGTTGTACTTTATCCTGGAGATTAGAATGGGAAAGGGCATTTCGAGCAAAGGAGTGATTAATCTGATTTGTATTTTTTCAGGATCACACTGTCAGATGCGTTGAGGGGAGACCGTAGGGTGCAAGGACAAAAGAGAGACTCATTTTGAGGCTACTACATTAATACAGGGGAGCAATGATGGTGGCCTGGGTGAAGGTTGTAGCGGTAAATGGGGTAAGAAATCGTCAGTATCTGTATGTATTTTTAAGTTAGAGACAATAGAATTTACTGACAACCGAATATTCTAAAAGTTGTAAGAAATACAACATACGTAGACAAACTTTTCAGGTGGAGAGAGAGACAAAGGGGAGAAAGAGGGTGACAGTCTAGTATCAGCCATTTTTGATCTGCAGCAAATAACTTAACATTTTGGGGGGGGGGAAGACATTTTTGAGTGCCTAATAGTACCAGAAAATATTTTAAGAGTAAATATTTTTATACTTAGATCAACCCTATGATATGAGGTAGGTGCTGATACTATTTTCACTTTAAGATAGGGAAGCAGACACAAAGAGGTTAAGAAACCTACTTACAATATCACAGCTGGTACCTTGCACAGCTAGGATTGAAACCTAAACACTCTACCTCCAGAACCTGTACACTCTGATGGAATTAGATGATATCTGATATGCTTCTTTCACTGAAATTACACACACGCACGATCGCGCGCACACCTGACTTATGAAACAAAGATACAGCAGCGCCATCTAGCGGTGCTACTAGTCTCCGTCTACAGTGGACTACAAACAGAGGTGTTCAGTATTAGTATATGGAATAATATGAAAAATAACTGAAGACGTTGTTATAAATGTTTAGGAGGGATAGTGATCAAAGAAATGTGACTAAATATTAAACAAAAGACTTTTTCAATGCCCAAATCATCTTCAGCTTGAACACTGCTTTTATCCTTTACATATATAATCAGTAAATTAGGGCTTTTCTCTTTCCACATTCATTCATTCATTCTTTCACTTATTTATATATTCATTTTTATATTATTTACACTATATAACCTGCACATTTTGTATACTCAGCATTGTGCTAGAGCTCGACGATGAATTTAGGAAAATTTATGAGAAAGTCCATGTCTTGAGAGACTCTTGGGGGGAATAAACTCATATAATATGCTCTTTAAAATCTAGTGTAATAAATGTGAAGATAGAGCAATGGTGGAAAAGAAACAATGAACTTCACTTAGGGTTAAAGGAAGGCTCATGAAAGAGATGATAATTCTAATGTTTCTACTTCTCCATCAACTGCCAAGTAAGTACCATTATCTTCTCATGTGAAAAGTATATTACATTGGTCCATTTGCATTTAAACCTTCAATGCACCGCCAATAGATTTAAATGTCCATAAATGCTACATTCACCACTCATATGTTATGTTCCTCACCTTGCTGATATGTCACTAGTGGCTTTCAATGGCCTATATAACATAGAAAAAGAGATTAGAAGGTCAGAATGCTTGATTTCAAATCCAGGCTCCATGACGTACTTGTTGAGTTATATGGAACTTGCGACTTAAACTCTGTGTGCCACAGTTTGCTCATATACACAGTGGGATGATTCTAGTTCCTAATTCATGAGGTCATTATAATGAATTACTACAGTTATTCTAATACTCAGAATACTGTCTGACAGATAGTAAACACTCAATAAATATTCGTGGTTAATCATCACACTCTTCTGCCTGACCTGCTCAAATTTCCATTATTAGGGCCTTTCCTCTGTAAACTGGAAGGGACATTGGAATAACGGACATCCAAAGTCTCTTTTAAAACATTTACATCTCAAATCAATTCAACATTTATTTAGAGCTAACTTATGACTTTCACATGCACGGTCTCTCTCCCAGACCAGCGCCTTCTCTGTTCTTATATATCGTCTATTGTTGATATCGCCAATGCCGTTGCCCAACCAAACCCACCTCATCTTTCAGGGCTTAGCTCTTATCTACACTTTCCAGGAACCCTCATTTTATTGATATCATCTCTCTTTTATGAATTTCTCCAATTTCATGAGTCTCAATGCACTGCCCTTAAGAGGCTCATTTTGGCCCTTAATAATATAGTAGATTATAGCATTGCTTTAAGTGCATATGTCCTGTGTTTTTCCATTTCAGTGATGTTCAGCTGGAGTAAAGGAACAAGCATCCCAATTCTAAATGGAGTATCACATTAAACTCATCTGAATAACTTTATAAACTCTTCCTCTCACCTAGGATTCTCATATGGCCCCATCCCCAGCCCTATTAAAAAATCATTGCTTTATGGCACCAATATTAATGATGGGGTAAATATTTTTCCTAAGGTATACTAGCGTGGAAAAAAATGCTAAAAACTACTAAAGTAGATGATAACTTGAAACCAAGGATTAACTAGTGTGGCATATAAATATAGCAAAGGATCTAGTTTGAAAGTTTAAATAAATTGAAGATTTAGAAAAAAATCGCTTTATAGATGCCAAAATAACATTTTAAAGTAAAATTTTAAATCCACAATATTGAGGTACAATATTAAGGTATTTTATTTGTATAAAATAAAATACATTTATTTGAGTACAGCTTGATGAGTTTTCATAAATGTATACACCCATGTAACCACAAACACTATCAAGATATAGAGCATTTCTGATACCTCGAATTTTGTTCCCGCCCCTTAGCAGGCCATCCCCTGCTGTCCTCCTGCTCATGGCAAGAGCTGACCTGCTTTTTACTTTCTTCTTGTATTTATAGATTAACTTTGTCATTTCTAGAATTTTTTAATAAAATGGGACCATGTAATATATGCTCTTTTGTGTCTAAAGGCATTTTCTCAGCACATTTTTAAGATTCATATATGTTGTCATGTGTACCAGTAGTTCATTTCCTTTTTATTGCTGTGTATTATTCCAGCATATGAATATACCAGTCCTTGTTTATCCATTCACCTGTTGATGGACGTTTGGGTCATCTCCAATTTGGGGCTGTCATGAATAAAGCTACCATAAACATTCATGTTCTGTATATTCATAAATTTTCAATTTGTTAGTGAATACCTCAGAATGGATTTGATAGGTCATTTTTAAGTACAAGTTTATATTTATTAGAAACTACAAAAGAGTTTTCTAAAGTGGTAATAATATTTTACACTCTCACCAGTGATAACATGACAGTTCCAAATGACCCACATCCTTGCCAACACCTGGTATTATCAGTCTTTGTAATTTTAGCCACTCAAGAGAACATGTAGTGTGATCTCATTGTGGTCTTAATTCCCATTACTCAAATGACTAGTGTTGATGAGCATCATTTTGTGGGCTTATTTCCTATTTTTATATTTTCTCTGGTTAAGTGTCTGTTCAAATCCTTTGTCTATATTCTAATCAGGTTGTTTGTCTTCTTAGTACTGAGTTTTAAGAGATTTTTATACCTCTGGGTATAAGTCTTTTGTCAGACATGTGGAGTGACAACCTGTGGTTTCCTTAGAAGAGCTGAAGTTTTTATTTTGATAAAATCAAATTCGTCATTTTTTTTCATTTATAGTTTGTACTTTTATGTACTAAGAATTCTTTGCGTACACCAAAACTCAAAGATTTGCTCCTATGCTTTCTTCTAGAAGATTTAGCTTTTCTTTTTAGGTGTATACCTCTAGCACAATGTTAAATACAAGTGATAAGGGCAGACATCCTTGCCTTGACTCAATCTTAGGGCATGAGCATTCAGTTTTCCAGTACTAAGTATCATCTTAGCTGGAGAATTTTCACAAATGCCCTCTATGAGCTCGAGGAAAATTCATTCTATTCATTCTTTCCTAAGAGTTTTTATCATGTGTTTATGTGTTAAGCTTTCCAAAATGCTTTAGCTACATCTAGTGATATCATCATGTAGCTTTTCTCCTTATACTGCTAAAATGAGGAATTACATTGACTGATTTTCAAGTGTAAACTGACCTTGCATTCCTGGGATAAATCCTACTTGGTCATTATGTGTCATTCTTCTTACATATTTTACATATTGATGAATTTGATTTATAAATACTTGCATACACTTTTTTTGCGTCTGTCTTCATAAAGGATATCAATGTGCAATTTTCTTTGCTTGTGAAGTTTTTTTGATTTTGGTATTAGGGCAACACTGGCCATATAAAATAAATCGAGAAGGCTTTCATCCACTATTTTCTACAAGATTTGTGTAGAGTTAATTTTACTTCTACCCTAAATGTGTGATACATTTATCAGTGATTCTACCTGGATCTAATGATTGGAGGGGGTTAATTACAAATTCAGTTTCTTTAATTAATATAAGAAAATTCAGATTGAGTTTGAAATTCAGCTTAAGTTTATTTTGGTAATTTGTGTCTGTCAAGGAATTAGCTCATTTCAACTAAATTTTAAAATAGAGTGGTATAAAAGTGTTCATAATATTCCCTTTTTTCCTTTAATGTCTGTAGTATTTGTCCATGACACTCTTACATTTCCAGTATTGGTATTTTATATTTTCTTTCTTTTCTTCTTGATCCATGTAATTAGAATCTTATTAACATTACTGACATTTCCAGAGAAACAGGTTTTGATTTCACTGACAATTTCTAGTATTTACCAATTTTCTATTTCACTGATTTCTTATCTTATTGTTCTTATTTCCTTCCACCTTATTCTGGATTTAATTTACTCTTTTCCTAATTTTTTTGAGGGAGAAGCTTAGGTCATTGGTTTTACATGTTTCCCTTCTAACATAAATATTTAAAGCTAAACATTTATCTTCAAGCACTGTCTTAGCATCATCCCACAAATTTTGTCATGTATTTTCACCTTCATTAAATTGAAAGTATTTTCTAACTTCCTCATGATTTATTCTTTGTTCCCTGGATCATGTAGAAGTATATTTTACAATTTGGGATTCTCCAGATATATTTTTATTATTAGTTTTGAGGTTAATTATGTTGTAGTGAGAGAAAAAAATTCACAAAGAGGCACATTACAAGCCATACTGAAGGAAATATCTCAATCACGTGCTATTCCAACTGTGCAAGGTGCTCACTCTTGGCAAGTTGCTGCAGGTCGTCATGGGACAGAGTGAACCAGCAGGACCGAGAAAGCAAAGAGAGCCCAGTCAGGACAATATAGTTAGGGGAGCAAGTCCTCTACTTCCACATCTAGGGAGTAAGAATGTGATCCTGAGGGCAAAGTTGAAGTTTGAAGGCAGGTTGTCAAGAGGCAAGTACCATACCTACTTGACAATCCTTAAAACACCTATGCAAGCTGGAATAGACTTAAAGATGAGGCAATTAAGAGTAAGGGTGATTAAAATTACTTAGTAACTTTTTAATAAATAGTAGTTATTAGATCTATTCAGACTCTGATAGATTCCCTACACGAATATATTGCTTTTAAAAAGTTTTTTTTTTTTTAATTTTACATGGGAGTGTCCATTAAGAAAAGAAATCTGTTGTGTCTCAGACGTTTATAAAACAACAAAACAACTAACTGGAAATTATTTAAAGAAATAATTCTAAGGACAAGGCTTCTCTTACATAAGAGATATCACATTTAAAAATTATTAAAGGGGCAGAAATTAAAGTTAAAATAGCTAATATTAATTAAGATCCATTATCTCTTGAGGATGCATATTGAGAAAAATCATCATTTCCCAAAGCGATAATTATTTGGTGAATTAATGAAACTCAGGCTTAGAGTACCTCTGTCACCAAAAGCCGCCCTGGTTCTTGAGTTCCCACAGGAACAAAGATCCACAATCATCATACAATTCCGTGCTCTAAGTCTAATTTAACATGCATCTTCTTTCCAAGTGGATCTTTCAGTCTCTTCAGCCTGACTTATTCACACTTATTTGCTTATTGATACACAAACACACCGACAGACACAAACACAAGAATTATCCCTGACTCTATACCCTTCTTTTTCTGATTGACTTACCTTCGTGAATGGTGTATTAGTCAGAGTTCTCCAGAGACACAGAATCAACAGAGTATGTATATATGTACATATTTGCTTGATAGGTGGTGTGAGCCAGACTCCTTACAGACGAGTCTGGGACAAGGGGAGTTCGGTATCCGGGGCACCCAAGTGTTTCTCATCACAGGAAGCCCCTGTCGGCCCAGTAGAACTCCAGAGATCCCGCGAGATTGGGCTTCTTCTGGGAAGAGTGGGTCCAGGCAGCAACACTGCGGCCCTAATTCAGCTGTTGCCTGAGTCGCTCCTGCTGCACAGTGCATTCTAGCTCATCTTTTCCCTGCCCCTCCGTTAGGACTTGTACTTACAGCCCTGCCACACCAAAAAAAGAAAAAAAATCTCTCTCTTAAGGAATTAGCTTATGTGATTGTAGAGACTGGTAAACTCAAAATTCTGTAGGGTAGGCCTGCGGGCTAGAGATTCAAGGAAGAGTTACGGTTTAGTTCCAAGGGTCGTCTGCTGGCAGAATTCTCTTTTCTTTCAGAGAGGTCAGATTTTTTTCTGTTAAGGCCTTCCACTGACTGAATGAGGCCCATTCACATCACGGAGAGTAATATCTGCTTTACTCCAAGTCTACTGATTTAAATGTTAATGTCATCTAAAAACAACTTCACAGAAACATCTAGAATAATGTTTGACGAACTGTCTGTCCAAATTGACACATAAAATGAATCACAAATGGCTTCTCCATCTCCTATGACAACACTACTTGTCCTTCTTTATCTAAACATGTCCCACTTCCCTAATCCTATAAATCCATTCTGATCTCTTATCTGAATTCTTATAACACTCTTGTACTACTGCTTTAGGATCTTATCATTTGAAAATGATGTTGAAAGCCTTAGAAGGTATATTAGCTCACATTTTTACTTTTGTTATCCTTGGGTTTGTGGAATGTGAATCTCCTTAAAAATGGAGACTCTTGCATTTCTGCAGCATCTACCACCATGTCTGGGAAACAGTATTAAATAGATACTTATTGAATAACTGTAATCTTTCATTCAAAAAATGTTTATTATCAGGCCAGCCCAGTGGCGTAGTGGTTAAGTTTGGGTGCTCTGCTTCGGTGGCCTGGGCTTGGCAGGCCTAGATCCTGGGTGTGGACCTACGCACTGTTTATCAAGCCATGCTGTGGCAGGTGTCCCACATACAAAAAGTAGGGGAAGATAGGCATGAATGTTAGCCCAGGGCCAATCTTCCTCAGCAAAAAGAGGAAGATTGGCGACAGATGTTAGCTCAGAGCTAATCTTCCTCTCTCACAGACACACACACACACACACACACACACACACACACACAGAAATGTTTATTGAGCTCCTGTGTACATGAGAATATGTTTCACAAGCTCATATGTTCATCTATTATTATTTGTTGCTGTAATCCCAGTACCTGGAAGAGTGCCTGACTCATAATAGCACCTTAGCAACTATTTGGTAAAGGAATTAGAAATAGTCAATGGTGAATAATAAGAGAATTAAATAGAATATAAGCTCCATAAAAGAGCAGATTTTATGCTTCTTATGTATACTCCAAGCACCTGACAGAACTCTGGACGTTTATTAATTACTCATTAAATGAATTGTATTGATTCTAGCAAAGATTCAATAGATTATCTGTATTACTAATTACCACTTTGTGGATGAATGCTTTTATTTGCTAAAAAAGGAAAATCCACAGTATAGGAAAGGTGTCAGATTATACTAAATAAAATTAAAATTATGACTTTTATTTTTATTCTAATAAAGTTTATTATGCCTTATTGGTATCTTTCACTTGAATTCTATTATCAAACCAACTTAGAACTAAATATAGCATATTTTTAAAGTAAAAGTGAATATATTCTATAGATTTTAGCAAGAAATGGTCAATTTTAATCATCTTTTAGATACCTTTGTAACCCTACAAAAAATCAATTTGACATATATGTTTTTAAATATCCACTCTACACTGGTAAAATAAAAGTCAAAATTAAAATTATCAGTTTCATACTTTTGTATCTCTATTCTGAGGACAAAAACCCAGCATACTTGCTTTTCTCTTTAAGTGTTTAACTTTCAATATTTTAAGTAAATGTATTAATGTGGCCATTTGAAAAAAGCTCTAAGAATACTCACTTAATTCGTTTACACAAGATTTAGTATAACCAGAAACTCCCTGCTAAAAGAGACTACTACAATGATAAAATAAAAATAAGATGCATATTTTAGTTAAGGACTAATGTTTCATTAATTCCACACAAGAAAACTAAAAACTCCCAACCAAAATGTTTTTAAGTTTCAATTTTTATTTATTTTCATAACGAGATCCAAAGAAGAGTTAGGCCTGGGATTAGGGAAAGAATATCGTTCTATGTTTGTATGACTAGAATGTCCATATAGGTGACATCTCATGCCGAGATGTGACTGCGTCAGTCATTTTCAAACCCTCAAGTCCATCATCTTGTATAATCCATGTATATATGTGTGAATCAAAACCAGACACGTCATAAGTGAAATGACGTGGAAAAGGAAATCTTACAGAAGACTTCCTGTAATTATCCCATTTCTCTTTATAAAATTGGTAGCTGATATAATAAAAGTATTTACTTTTCCCTCCACAGGACCTGATTGGTGACCTGAAGGAGAAGCTTTCAGATCACTTCAAAGACGTCATGGTTGGCCTCATGTACCCACCGCCATCTTATGATGCTCATGAACTCTGGCATGCCATGAAGGTAGTGGTCTGACGCAAAAAGATACTTGTGACAGGTACAGGCCGATATTTCGATAGAGAGGGAACTGCCCTGTGATGTTGCTACACGTGATCAGAGAGAGAGGAGGAAATATCTGAGCAAAGATGAAACAATGAAAAAGCTGTGGTAGGGGAAGTGACTGTGTTGGGAGGAGGTGGCTTCCAGAGCCCAGTGGCTCGGATCAGCCTGTTCTTTTGTTGCACAAGCTCAGACTCACTGACCCAGCTCTGAACTGAGCTACCAAAAGGAAAAAGTGAAAAAAGCTTCCAGGGGCTGTTCAGAGTTGTCTCTCCCCAGTTATCTATTCATATATTACGAGGAAATAAGTCATGTCAACCTCTTTAAATTATGTCATGTCAACCTCTTTAAATTATTTGGAAAAAGTGGTCTCAAGTAAAAATAGGATACTGAATCAGAGAGGAAATATAGATGACATCTTGGTTTATTTTTACAACTTTAAGTTAGTCCTTTACAAAAACTATTGCTCAAATGTATCAAAATTTTGCTTTTAAAGGATTAGAACAATTCTTTCTTACAGGAAAGTCATTTCCATGAAATAATTGACTACAGATTTGCTGGAGATTTTGTTGGCTAGGGATGGGGGAAGAAAAGCTTTTTACGTCTTTCCAAATGCTGATATTAAACACCTGCAGAACTGTTGAAATCACTCCAATACGATGCCTGCCAATGACCAGATTACCACAATCTGTGAACAATGTGTGACAGGAAAGAGGAAAGGGGAAAAATGTTAAGGGAATCTGGATTTTGGCCACCATATTTGTAGATCAGAATAGGCATTGTTTAAAATTCATGTGAATTTCAATTAATCGCTTTAAAAGAAAGTTGCATGTCAGTCCCCACGTCTTGCAAAATCATGTGACTAAAAATCCTTATAAGAAGTCATATGTTACTGTTTAGATGAAACTGTTATATTTTATCATCATCCCATAGAATGGTAAGCATTTCTGAAGCTTTCCTGAAAAAGATGGGTTGTCGTTAAAATCACCATCAGAGAAGAATACATGCCTGTGGCTGTAAGAGATCAAAGAAAGTACCCAGTTCAAATGTTTAGGCAAATGGTACAAACTTCCACATCTAGGGAGAGGTGGGGGAGGCCCTTGAAACATCGTTGGGTAGTTAGGAGATCCAGGTTCTTATTTCAGCTTGCCAAAAAACTGATATTCTAGCAGCAAAAAAAAAAAAATTCAGTGTCATAAGCATTGTTTAAACATCTTGTTCCACATTATTTAGAAATGCCCATGCTGTTTTATTCTAAATGAAGGAACAGAGTTTCAGATAATATTATCTTCTCAGGATCAAACAGCTAGTAAACAGCAGAGCCAGAACTGAATTGGGCCTATCTGTATCCCAAACATGCTTCCTTTCCGCTCTGCTCCCTCCCAGAATACCAGGAATGCTGTGCCCCTTTATTGTACATAAAGTGCACTATTATTCCCAATACAAATGCCTTTATATTTATCTCTTTCTCTGTCTTTCTAGGGAGCAGGAACTGAAGAGAATTGCCTCATTGATATATTAGCTTCAAGAACAAATGCAGAAATTTTCCAGATACGAGAAGCCTACTCTTTGCGTAAGGAAATATACATATGTACACATATTTTACACACATATGAACTTTATGTTTTTCAAATAACACAAAATATTCCAGTTGACGTATTTTAAAGAATTTTCTAAGACATTCTTATATTTGAAATATCACTCACTCAAGACCAATTATCTCACTAAGTAAAATTGATGATGAGGGTACTAAAAATGAAACAATTCTCTAGACAATCAAGTTAAGCAAATTTTCCAGGAAAATAATTACAAATTTCCATGAGGTGAATGTTGACATTAAGACAGGCAAGTGCCCAGCACAGTGGTTCAGGAATCATTTTATCTCTTACCCCGAAGAGAGCGGGTACATAGAGAAAATAAAGCAAAATGCAATAATCACTCAGTGAATTCTATAAATATGGGTAATTACTTCACTTTACATAAATTTTGTAATCACTGCAATCTCCCTCAAAGTCAGATTTTTACACATTTTAAAAGTAGAAAGGTTAACTATTTTCATTTTCAAAAATGTTTGACGTCTTTTTCCAATGCATCCTGTGTTATGTGACATTGAATGTCAAGAAAATGTTCCAGACAGTCAGCTCTGTTGCAAGGGGAATGAAGTAAGAACCTTCACTTAAAATGTTAAAATGAAACAAAGCACTTGGGAAAAGCCCTGGGCTGGCCAGCAGTCTATGGAAACAGAATGCATAATTCTGAATTTTGAGAATTAGAGAATGTGAAATGTTTCTCAATGTGGTTTTGCAATTTTGGAGTAAAGACAATGTGTTTTTTAAGAAAACAAACCTGTGCCTAAGTTACTGTGAGGTGTCAGATTTCTTTGGTGGACTGTTTATTGGCTTCATCTGAGTGGAAGGTAGGAAAAGACAAAGAAATGTCAACAGACTGATTGTATTTACTGTACTTGCCACTCACAACTGGGGAAGTAGCATTAACTTATTCAAAGCATATTGATATGTTGTTCTATAATATATCATACCTTTAACATGGATGTTTTCTTACCCAGAATACAGCTGCAACCTTCAAGAGGACATTTACTCAGAGACCTCAGGACACTTCAGAGATACTCTCATGAACTTGGTCCAGGTATGAAATTCAAAAATTAACATCATTTTGCACTATTAAAAAATAGATATGTTTCATTTTCAACAAATAGGACAGAAAACTCTAGCTTACTCCAGTTTGACAGTAAATTCTGTATAATACATTTACCGAATACCAGCTAAATTCAGGGCACTATAGTAGAAACTTAGATTGGATATAGAGACAAACAAATATGAATGATATACCATTTCTGTTCTGAAAAAAATCTACCATATGTAAGATGATTATAATTATAGATATAGGTATAAAGAATTGTATATTATAAGGGAGTGAAAAGATTAAAAATATTACAGTTACAATTTATAATCCAAATCAGAAATTAGAATTCTATTTTTTAAAACTATTAAACAAGCTGGGGGCATACTAACTTTTCTGAGATCCTACTACGGCTAGTACTGTGCAAAGAGACAAGCATATTTGTCATTTGATAACCACAAATACTGTCATATAAATATTCTTATAAGCGCTTTAGAAATGAAGAAACAGAGAATCAAAAAGTATTAGGTTCTAGCTCTCTGACTGTCTAAAGAGCTAATAAGTAGAAATCCAAACTTTGAATTGAATCCTATAGGCTCCCAAGTGCCAGCATATGATCATCAGAGTTGCCTATAAAAATTCTGTGGTACTATACATTACCAAAAAGGAACACTACTTCAAATTCAAATTCAAATTTGTCAGTTATTTTATTTTTCTGTACTAATTAAATGGTATATAATTATTTCTATTAAATTAATATTTCCTAAAAACATATCACATATTAGCATTGTAATAATAATATTTTTAGATATAATTATCTTTTGTCTTATGCATATTCTTGAATGTGTCTGTGATTCCATTCAGCAAAGGCATTCAGGAATGTAGAGTCAGTGTTCAGCTCTTTACTTTCAAAAGAAAATCTAGAAGTCCATAGCTGAGGAAAATGTCTTACAAGCCAGTATTTTGGTTTGGTTTTGTGTTGCACGCACGTGTGTGTGTGTAATGAAACAAGCATTTCTAAATCCCCAAACCTTTCCTTTTTATGTCAAGAACATAAAGGGGTAGTTGGCAGCCGGCACAGAATTTCACTAAAAACCATAGGTAGATAGAATTTTGTACATGGGGATGTGAAATGAAGAAAGGATTGCGTTGCCTGTAAAGAAGGATGAATAAATGAAAGCCATTTTAGTGGGAATAAAGGTAGAAAGGTGGTACCCAGAAGGACAGAGAAAGACCCAAGAGGGAGGAAACTTGAGTGAGATGCTGCCAAAGGCTCTTCGGAATCCAGAGCTTCACACTCGGTGAGGAGCCAGAATCACTGGATGAAAATACAAGCTAGACCATTGAGGATGCTTTCCTCCTTTTCTCTGAACCACTCTGCTACCAATTGCCTCCATGAGTTTCTGGACTTTTTTTTCAACCTAAACATTTCTACGGCCACTGTTGCCAAACTCTGAGATGTTCTTCCTTGTCCTTTATCCTTTTTGACTTTATCTGAAGTGCTGCTGTGGAGAACATCCTCCATGAGGGTTGTACCTTTGTCACAGCTCAATTTTGGCAAATTTAGAGGTCTAATGGTTTGTTTATAGCTTGAGTGGTCTACTTTTCTTTAATCTGGATTTATGATGTGTTTGAAAATGCAAATCTCCAAAATATTTAGAAGAATTCTGATCTAATTGCTTCCAGTCAGTACCATATACCACTTAGTCACACCCAAAGTTCTTTCTTAGACATTTCTTTGCATCCTTGCACCCTACCCTACCGTATCTCTTATTTTTCACAACTTAAAGCCAATTCCTTGAAAGTCCCCTCAGATAATAAATTTAGCCAGATACTTAATGCAGGGCTGAGTCTTAAGAGGCCTTTGCCTTTCATATCTTCTTCAAGTCTCAGCTCACATTACTTGGACTCAATAAATGGTTTCCCCTTCTAACTGTTAGAGACACCAAATTTCTGGACTTTCTCTCCACTCCCTTCTATTTCTGCTTGCAATCCAGCTAATTATTTACTGAGTTCATCTCTTTATTATAAAACATGGCAAAAGCATAAAGTAAATGCCATTTCTCAAGCTCCCATGAAGACCGGAACAGGTGCTACTGATCAGATTGCAGCTCTCCTCCAACAAGTGATTCAGAGACTTAGTCTCTTTCCATCTAGTGGCTAATTCCATCTTCACAGCTGGCTTCTAATTTCATCATAACTGTCCTCAATCTACAGAAGCAGGAAGACAATAGAGGATTGTTCAGGGGAGTTTTTATAGGCCTCGTGATGCATATCACATTTGCTCACATTTCATTGGCTAGACCTCCATCAAATGGCCCCACTTAATATCAAATGTGGCTGTAAAATATAGGCCAGTTGTTTGTCCTCAAAAAAGACGAAGCAGGTTTGATGATCAGCTGTCAGTGTGCCTCATGTTGAAAATGAGACTTGAAAAGCTACAACAAAGACAGGCAAATGAGTAACAGAAGATGGTAAGAATGAAGATATACATGGCAATAAGTAGGAAATCTATGAGGTTGACTATATTGGACACAAAGAGAATTTCCAAAAGGGTAGCAATATATAACAAAGAAACAAACAAAAGTGTCCTATGTTCTTTCTTAAAAGTACTTTAAAAGGTAAATGTCTTTGCATTTTTATCTGTGCTTTATGCTTTTTGACATATTCTTATTGTGCCACCATTTTAAATGATCTTTTAAAAGACCAGTGTGTGAAAGTTTCTTGGTCCTATCTCTAATCTTACTTGTAGAATGATGATGTCCACTATACTATGTACTATATATATAATATACAATTTTAATCTGAATATATCAGCTATATATTTTTAATCTCTATATGACTAATCCTATCAAGAATAATTTATATGAGATGAACAAAAACCCAAAGATGAAGCTATATTTTGATCTGTTATTCCTTCTGTTTTGTTTTTGACCTAGAAAATATTTATGAGTGTAAAAAAATAATCAGTCCAACATTTACCTGTATTTTCCTTTTTTTGCTGACTTGTTCCAACAAAGCAAAATTTTTAATGCTAGTATGGAAGCTAGTATGGAGGTAGTCATTTCCCGTCAGACCTCTGACTGAACCTACTCTTCAAAGCTTTCTTCCATTTCATAGAAATTGCTCTCCTCCAAGCCTGTTTTATGTATTTCTATTCTATCTTACCACATAATGTTGAACGGGTTTGCATATTCACATTTCCCAGTAGATTGAGTTTCCCAAGCATGATAAGTATGTCCTATTCAACTTTGTCATCTTCAACTTTGTATATGACACAAGAAAGAAAGTCATATTTTTTGGAAATAAATGCTACAAAGAACAAATTCTTTAGAAAGTATTGATGAACAAAGTTTAATACTGGCTAAAATAAAAGAAGAGGCTTCATACACAATGGGTCTTTACCAGAGTTCTGGAAAATGAGCATCATTTGCACACATGGAGAGGAGATGGGAGGGTGGTTCAGGGTGGGTGGAAGGGTCCTGCATGAACTCAAAGGATTCCTGTTGAGTAGGGAAAATTTGTCTGAAAAGAGAGCTGGCTGAAAGGCTGGACTGACAGGTTTCCTGTAAGCAGTAGAGGGCCACAGAAACATTTTTGAGCAGGACATCAGATGATCAGGAAGATTTTATCTATTATCATCTCATCTAAGTAGGAAGAAAATTAAGTTGCACATGACATGATCATTTACCACAACAAATAGAAACTTGTAGTGAGAGCCTCACTTGTAACTTAAATTAAGAGATCCTGATTTACTGAAAATAAAAACTAGTTTCCCCTTCTTATCATCTCTTTAAATTCCATTCTTCTGTTTGAATTTGTATTGATTAAATCAATCAGATGTACGCTAAGTATGTGCTGAAGTGATCCAAGAAACAATGAGAAGACTCACCAGGAGGCAAGGGACATGTATTTAGGCAAGAAAAAGCTATTTACTATTCCTCCATTTTATTACTCAGATTGTCTTACTAGCCATCTTCTAGCAGGGAAAGCAGTTAGAATTCTTGATGTTCTAGCTCAGATTTCAGAATGAAAGGGAATAAGAAAACATTCAGGTCAGAAAAAACATACAGAAAATTTCCCAGCCATTCAGGAAAATAGACCCATAGCCATATGCTGATTTTTTCCCCCAAAATTGCAGGTTCAAATCTTTATCTAGAGAGATTTCCACTTTTTTTTAATTCTAAAAAGCTTTGTTTAAAGAAAAAGACAGCTTTATCTCTCCTTCTGAAGTTATAAATATTGTATTACTTCACACAAGAAAGGTAAAAATTAAGAATTTTTTCTACTCTGTCTAGAACTAGTCTGTATACAGAAAATAAAGTGAGAAAATGGCTATTAGTGAAATTTTCCTTTAAAATATTAATAGCAGTGTACAAATTTAAATTACTACTTCATTTCTCTTCTTCTTATGTTATTTTGCTGTCTTCCTCATTTGGGGTGAATTAACATGTCCAGTCAAACACAGGGGGTGTGGTTTCCTTTCATGTGTGCTTATTGTGATTAAAAACTTCATACTGTACTTTACACATATTTTGTATGATTTAATTAAAGAATGAATAAATATAGCAGCCAGATTGGAACACAAACTAACAGTTCATTGCCAGGCAACATGGATTTTAATTCTTTTTTACCCTTTGTGTGTGTGTGTTTGCACTCAAGTTCTTGTCAGTTTTGAATTAGGAATAAAGATTTCTAAAAGACAACATTGCTGAGGAAGCTAGGTATTAACTGGCCTGGATTGAGGAGAGACCAGTAATTTGGGCTGATTGTTCAATTGAAAAAAGTGGCATAGTACTAAACAAATCTATTGACCTTTCAATTAAATTAAAATTTTCAATTTTTAAAAACAAAGTCAAGAATTTGCTTTATCGTGTTTGGTTTTGATTTGGTTTGATTTGGATATGCATGGTTTGGCTGCATGGTTCAGAAAACTGCCCATACCACCAACCTCAATTAATGAAGTCCTATTCTGAGGATTCTAATCTCTAGGATTATAACATCAATGGGGCGTAGATAGTTTTCTTTTTATAGTCAAACTTGATACTTCTAAGTTGTAGAAATAAGCTTATTTTCAATTTGTAAAAAAAGTTGAAGTCATTATAAAAAAACATTTTTAATAATAATTATTAATATTGAAAAATAATCACATTTGGCAACATATCAACTGAATATTTCCTAACTTTTAAATGTCATAAAACTAATTTAAATTAAACATTATTTCAATTTATAAGGGTCATTGTTTTTTAATTTTCAAGTAATGATGTTATATAATATAAATCAAAATAAGTTACCAGCCAGAAATTCATGTTGGCACAGATATTGCCCCTAATAGAGTAAAGCCAACAGTCCCATTGTAAATTCATGAGCTTCATCTTAATATCAAACAAGTGTTTATTTTCTTAATATCCAAAAAAGAAATTTATTTCAATTTACTGGAGAAAAACAAAAGTTCTCTAGGAAGAAAAAATGTATTTCGTTAGGACTACTTTGCATTCCATGAGGACTGTATCACAGTCCAGCTTCTCCTTCTGGCGAATCTGGCTTCTTTTCTCTCCCTTCTACAAGGATTGATCCCCAGCACATTCCATAATAAACAAGATGCATGCTAATCTCCATCTCAGGGTCAGCTTCAGGGAACACAACTGGCTATATCCCCTCCTTGTAGAGATGAGGAAACTGAAGCTCAGAGAGGTTAAGTGGCTTGCCCAACATTACCCAGCTACAAAATGAGAAGGCTAATGTGAAAACAGGCCTAAGCACACTATACCTCCGTTGTTAAATTTAATTGCCCTTCTCTCCAGCCCCATTTGATTCCACTCCAGTTCTACTTCTACTGGGTAAAATGTCAATGACCTATATGCAAATAACCTCTTAGAATCTCTGCACCTTTTAAAAGTTGAGCTATAAACCATCTAAAAGTAACTGATATCTAAGAATCAGGATTGCAGTGTATTTTTGTAAAGCAAATATTCTTATATTTCAGGGAAAAAAAAAACCCACACAGTTCTAAAAATTAAGCATGAGAGAAAATAAATCACAAGGGAAAAAAATCAATAAACAATGTTTTCCCTTGATGTAACAGGGCAGTCAATCTTATTCATAATTGCAGTTCTTTTTTCCTGAAATTAAACTATAATGTGTTATTATTGATAGAATGTATATGTATGTGTATTTGTAGATATAGTAACATTATCTGTGTAGACATATATTTTAAAATAACACACAACAATTTGTTTTATCACTGGATTTCCCCTAATTTGGATTATGACTTTGCAGGATAAAGTATCACTTCTTAAATTCAGTTTCTAGACTTGGAACATTAAATGTGTCTGCGTGTGTGTTTAATCTTGAAATAGACTTTCAATGTAGTAAACTTTTCCTTTCAACATAGCATATCAAAAAATGAGAGTGAATAGAGACCTAGATTTTATAAGAAGCCAAGGAAAATTAATAAAATTTACTTAAAGATTATATACTTATATGATTTCACAGTACATTTGCCTTAAAATGTAAAACACACTTTATAAGCATAAAATAATATATATTTCATAGAAATTGCTTAACTCATTATAGAAAATGGAAGTGAAAAACTTACAAAAGATGTATCTTAGTATAATCTCCATTAATAATAGTCTTTTTTTTTTATGGTGAGGAAGATTGGCCCTGAGCTAACATCCGCTGCCAATCTTCCTCTTTTTGCTTGAGGAAGATTGTTCTATTTTGTAAATCTTCTTCTATTTTGTACGTGGGATGCCTCCACAGCATGGCTTGGTGAAAGGTGCATAGGTCTGCGCCCAGGATCTGAACCCGTGAACCTCAGGCTACCAAAGCAGAGCATGAGAACTTAACCACTATGCCACTGGTCCAGCCCCAATAATAGTCTTTTTTGAAGATCAGAAGTCCCATGATAATTCATACTACTTAGTAAAATGTGTGATTTCTCCTAGATTTTTAAAAATATTTTGAAGATTTCCCATTGACTTCTGACTTCTGCATTAATGGCTCTTCAGTTTGGAATTCCTCATTTAGGATATGGATCCATAAATTTAGAAGATTGGAAAAAGATGTAAAATGAATTAGAGAACTGAAACAGTCCATCACTTCTCCTGACGACTCTCTGTGGTGTACACCATTTCAGAGAGAATCTGTCTAGATATTTCACAAAATGAAAATGGAATTCCTCCTTAAAGGGTTGTGAAATTTAGAGCCGATGAGTTCCAACCAGATAACTGAGGGGTGCTGCAGTGTAGCCAAATCTCTGCTGCCCTCTAGTTGGAATTGTTTTCTCTGTCACAATCTCTCTGTATATAGATTGGTAGACAAACAGATAGATAGATAGATAGATAGATAGATAGATAGATAGATAGATAGGTAGGTAGGTAGAGATATTTTGTGTAAAACAACAAGATATATATCTATATATTTTTCCTTTTGGCTATATCTATATCTTTTCTTTGGCTCAGTTGTATGTCCTTGGATTTATCATTTAATCTTCTTGAGATTCAGATAGAGAGATTTACTCTGTAAATTAGGGGATATCAACCCATTCTTCTCTTAATTTCCTCCCAATGAAAGTATTCTAAAATTTTTCAGTTGTTATGATCACATCCTCTTCCTTCCTCTGCATCTTCACTTGCAGAATCAAAAGAGAGAATGTCCATGGCTTTCCTCTTTTTAACATCATGAATATTCAGACACACCGCTTTTCATGAATTAATAGAGATTGAGGGAATCAGAGCATAGGAGCCTTAAGGTATTCATGAAATGTAAAGGGTTGAAATTATTGTCATATTTTCCGGGAGAGAAGATCTTTTCCTTAATCTATAAAGTATTTTCCAACAGGGCTATTTCTAGTAAGGAAACAACTCAGCCAGAACACATTCTTCTTGAAAACTAATGCCAATCATTAAACTGGCTCACAACACTTCCTGTGTGCTTCTATTAAACCAGATTTACAGGAAATCTAATTATCTGTCAAATAATGAAAAATTAGTCACTTAGAGATTAATTAATCAATATGTGCAAATCACACTGGAGATGATAAATGTTTCCACAGTGAGGAAGAATGGAAACTACCCAATTGGATGCTTACTCCTCATCTTGGCTGTCAGGATTCTCCTTATGACAGTTTCTCAGACTTGTGCAGAGGCCTCTGGGGATATTATTGCCATCAGCTTCCAGTGATCATCTGTAATCAACTTACCTGCTCCAAATATTTTCAGCTAGATTTTAATTCCCTTAATTTCTTCTTTTCACATTTTTATTTTGCTCCCAACCCAAATTCTGTACTCATTTATGCCATTTCTCTGGCATTTACATCAATTAGACATACTGCGCTGCTATCTTTGGCTTTTTATATGACAAAATCAGCTTGACTCTGCCTTCGTGGAAAATGCAAAATCATAAACTTATTATTCCCATTTTTTAATCTACCAGTCTGCTTAAAGTGCTCTTGGCAATTAACTGCACAAAGAAGTAAACAGATGGGCACTGTTTCAAGTTAAATGTCCAAAAATCTTATCTTTCAAACAAAATTCAGATACACAGAACTGCAGAAAATTCTTAAATATTTCTCACAAACTTTGCAAGTGTAGGTGTTTACTTAGCACTTATATAGTTTGATTGGAAATCACTAAGAAAATTTCAATGATCCCGAAAATATTCCCATATCTACTAACTGATCTTTGAATTCTGCAATCCTAAAGTTATTTCTTTAGCTGTCCTTCATTCATTTAGTATTGATTCAATGAGTATTTATTGAATGCCTACAGTGTGCCAAGCATGATTCTAGAAAATTCAGAATTATCGGTGAACAAAAGAGATAAAGATCCCAGTCTTTAAGAAGCTTACATTCTAGTGGGGGGGTTATGAACAATTAAAGATAAATCTAATAAGTAAGTACATTATATAGAATGTTAGAAGGTGTTGAAAGATATGGCAGAGCAGGACAATGGGGATAGAAATTGTTGGACTGGGCACAGTGAGTAGGTTGCAATATTACATAGGTTGGTCAGTGTAAATCTCATTGAGAAGATGAGATATGATCAAAGACCTGAGTCAGCAAATGAATAGCTATAATAGAGTATTCCAGGCAAAGGGAAGAGCTAGAGAAAAGGTCTAAGGCAAGAGAATGGTTGATGGGTATGAAGAATAGCAAGGAGGTCAGTTGGTGCCATCTGAGCAAGCAAAGGAAGTATACTATAGTAGTGGTGGATGAGGTCAGAAAGGTAACAGGTGGTGAAATTCTGTTGAATCTGCAGCCATTGTAAGGACTTTGGCTTTTACTCTAAGTGAAATGGGAAGGAGAGAGTTATTAGTGGGTTTTGACTAAAGGAATGATGTGATCTTGTGCTTTAAAATATTCACACTAGATGCTGTGTTGAGAAAAAAAAACTGTAGCAAGACAGGCTAGAAACAGAAGCCTGTAAGGATGCTATATCAGTAATAAAACCAAGATGTAATGTTAGCTTGGAATCATAGGAGAGCACTGGCAGTGAAGAAAAGTGCCCAGATTCTGGATGTATTTTGAAGGTAGTGTCTATATTATTTCCTGAGGAATTGGATGTGAGACATAAAAGAAAAAAAGAAGTAAACTGCTACTCTCAGATTTTTATCCTGAACAACAAGAATGGCAGAGTTGTCATTAACTGAGATGTGGAAGGCTGTGAGTGTAGAGGTTTTTGAGTCGGAGGGAGACCGGCAGATAGATTTTGAACATGTTGAGTCTAATATGCATATTAGAAAAACAAGTGGAGATGTTCAGTTGGCAATTGGAATACATGCATCTGAAGTTCAGATGATAGATCTGAGCTAGAGATGTAAAATTGGGTATCATTACAACACAGACGGAATTTAAAGCCACATGAATGGTTAGGATTAACAAGAGAAAGATTGTGAATACAGACTAGAACAGGACCAAAGACTGAATATTACGGCTTTCCAATATTAAGAGACTGAAAAGTAAAAGGGGAACCAATATAAAAGATTGAGGAGTGACAAATGAAGTAAACCAAAGAAAGAACAAGAGAGTGTAGGATCCTGGAACCCCAGTGATGAGTGTACAGCAAGGAGGAGAGAGAGATGAGTTGCATCAAATCCTACTGATAGGTCAAATAAGATGAAGATTAAGAATTACCATAAGTTGGGCCGCCCGGTGGCGCAGCGGTTTAGTTCGCGCTTGGCAGCCCGGGGTTGCGAGTTCGGATCCGGGGCGCCCGCCGACGCACTGCCTGTCAGCCATGCCGTGGCGGTGTCCCACATAAAGTGGAGGAAGATGGGCACGGATGTTAGCCCAGGGCCAGTCTTCCTCAGCAAAAATGGGAGGATTGGCAACAGATGTTAGCTCAGGGCTGGTCTTCCCCACAAAAAAAAAAAAAAAGAAAGAATTACCATAAGTTTATGTTATTGAATATATGGCATATGTCCAAAAAAGATGTGGCATATGTCCAAAAAAGATGTAGCATATTAAGTGTTTTTGGTCATTTGTTTCTTGGTGTAAATTAAAATCATAACAGAGTGACCAGAGGAGATTGTTTGAAAATAATGAGTTCTTTAGGCTAAGAGAAGAGTATAGTAACCAAATCTCGGGGCCAAAAATGGCACTGAAATTGAATAACCATCCTTTTCTAACAATCAGACCTTCAGCAATTCGCTTAATATTTGTAAGCCCATTTATTTTTTATCTTCAACATAAGGAACAAAACTATACAACCCCTAAAGTCCCTGTACCTCAACACTTCCATAATTTAAAAAGAAAGTAACACCCATAATCCTATTACTCAATAAAATTATGTCCACTCTTTAAATGTTGTCTGCTATTCCTTGCTCATATGTACACAGCACACTTATACACATAAATACACAGATTTTAAAAATAAGAATGTATGCGTGCATTCTTAGTCACCTGATATTTTATTCAAATGAAATGAAGCAGAGGAAACATGTCTGATAGGCTCATATCAATTTTCCCTTAGCTGTACACCTCTAGATGGTACACAACTTCTGAGTTATGATTAAACATATTAAATTTTTCAGGGATACAAATTTACTCACAAGAAAATGTAGTTTATTTATTTCTTTATGAATAAATTGATGTTTCACATATGCCCCCAGCTTTTGGTTAGCAAGCAAAAAACTCCTAATATTTAATCTAATATGGCAAATTTAACTCATACAATTCTTTGAACAGTCAAAGTGTTCAATCTCATTTATACGTTTTTTGAGTTAAATACTCAACTGTCAGATTTCTGGCCCTCCCCTCTCCTTCTCTCCAAGAGGGCACTTGGTGGAAAGAGAGAGGGGTGTGTGTGTGTGGGTGTGTGTGGGTGTGGTTTATGAAATGTCTTGGCAACAGGAGAGTGATAGTGTCCTCAGATCATCAAGATATTTTCTATACCCTTGCTCATCTTGGCTATGGAATGGCAGTTCTGGAAAACTCTGGACATGTAGCATATAAAGTGTAGATGTCCAGGAAATTAGCATTTCTCAGTGTTAGCTACCAAACCATGCAGCTAGTTAATTTATGATCCTCTTTCCATTGCAATTTGGTCAGAGCCAAGTAATCTTTCATGATAGTTTAGTCTCACCTTTGCTCTTAGTGGAGCTGAAGAGTCCCCCTAAGGTCTAGCTGTGTCTCCCCACAGTTCTGGCCAATGTGGTCTACCTTACAGCCTTTGGTTACTGGAACAATGTGTCTCTGCCATGGTCGTAAACAATTCCATATGTTGAGCTCCCCTGCCAGGTTCTCAGCTAGCATGCAAATTCCTCCATTAGGAGCAGATAAGAAATTTGGGGCCCATTCATGCTACTTAGGGATTGAGAGTAATTCAAGAGAAGAATTCAGGAAAGATTATTCAGGACCTCCCTCTGCCCAATCTTGCTGTATCACCGAGTTCACAGCAATGTGGCCATTTCCAGGGTTCGAAAAGATGGTGGGAGCAGAAGCCACTGTACTCTCAGTGTTCTTTCAACATAGTTTAAAAAAAAGCAACAAACCTTCCCTCCAGATCTTGACCCAAAGCAAAGGTTAAATAAACTGCCTGATCACATGTCTCTCCTACCTCTTTCTCCCCTCTTGTCCTCATAATCCTCAGGGGCCAGAGGGTCTTGCATTGGCTAGCCCTCCTTCCCTCCTGTTTGAAATGAACATCTCTTAGGTCAACTTGGTCATGTCTGTTCTTTATATGATAAAAGGGTAGGGGTGAAACAAATTTACAAAACATTCTCATTCCAAAAAATCTGGATTTCATGATTATTTTATTGTTGCATATATCCTATATTACAAGTCAGAAAATGAATATTAACTCATTCTTTCTCTCTGCATTTTTCTCTCTAACAATGTTAAATCCCATCTCTACCACTCACTGCCAGGCAGTGGATGCTCAGTTTGATGGGGAGAAGATACTGCACAGAGAGCTGGAAAAGTGAAAAACATTTCAACTTCTTTAAAAGATTACCATGGTTGCAAAGAAAAAGTAAAACAAAAAGGAACCCACATTTTTTAAAAAGACCTATATTTCATAAACTATTCAAGAAATGTAGACTAACTCCAAATAATGATAGAACTTTCTTAGGAATTACCGATGTGCTTGGTGGTCCAAAGATTTTTGTCCCAATAATCCTATATGGGTTGTTAATTAAGATCATTTACAAAGGGAAACCTGTGCTTATTTACAGGGAATCAGAGAAGAAGGATATACAGACCCTGCTATGGCTGCTCAGGACGCAGTGGTAACTAGAACCAGCTCTCTGTAGACCGTATGATGTACTGTAGGGAAGCTTTGTTAGATTGGTCTGGGGTGGTTATGGTGCTAGTTCCTGGCTGGATGATGTTTCAGGTCCTGTGGGAAGCCTGTCAACGGAAGACAGGGGAACACAAGACCATGCTGCAAATGATTCTCTGCAACAAGAGCTATCAACAGCTGTGGCTGGGTAATTATTAATCAGGTTTCTTTTCAGCTGCTTAACTGTTTATATAATAAAAACCAAGTAGTTAACTGGAAAAAAAAAAAAAAGGAAAATCTTACATACAAATAGAGGAAATCCAGTTATCTCAAAAGTACTTATTTTGAATTAGGTTTATACAGACATGCCTCATCTAATGATGTTACTAAGGAATAAAGTTTCTTTATCATTTTATTTTTTCCAGTAACCGAATTATATAACTTTTAAATACTGAACCTTTTAAACCGTCACTGTTTTTGATGGAGAACTTACTCAAATATATTAGCTATTTCCTGTTAGGCATATTATATGTTGTCTTGAAAAGGATATAATGAACATAGTTTAACCAGTGCATAATGAGTCAAGGTCATTATTATTGACATCATGATTTATGTGAAGCTGCCTTATTGGTCTTACAGGTGCACTCATATTAGTTTGACTTTGTTTACCTTTCCGTTTCCTTTACTTTTTAGTAATTTTTTTTTGCTTTTTTCTACATATAAAAAACACACAACAATTTATAAAAAATTTTAAAGATGGTATATTCCAACCAACCCCCATCCCTAGACTTCATTCACTTTCACAATGTACAGCAATCTAATCAATTTGTATTTTAAATTTATAATGTTTACAAAATCTCCTTTGAATTATATCAATTTCTTGAAGTTTTCCAGGAATTTCAAAATATTTCTGGGCAAGACATGGTAGATGCCATTAATGAATGTTATGATGGATATTTTCAAGAGCTGCTGGTTGCAATTGGTAAGTAATAATTTATTTGGTGTGCAGCAGACCTTTTATTCCACAATAAATGCTCATTGGCTCTGATTGAATTAAAGATGCATGAGTAAGCTTTTGATTGAGTCACTTTTCCTTGAATTTAGTTATTTAGAGGGATGTTAACTCTACAGAGGAAAAGTACATCAGCTACTGATACCATGCACTAAACGGCCAACCTGATAACTTAAATGAACTGACACCCGTCCCTAATAGCTGGTTCAACTTTCGTACTAGGAAACACTGAATTCTCTGATGCTCTCTTTCAGGTAATTGGAGTCTCACACCTTTAAAATTTGTTTTATATATACTGACTTCCCTTCCCTTATTAAAGAGCAGATGAATGCTAGCAACATGGCTTCTTTTTCTCCAAGAGGAAAAGAGTTTTTTGTCACCATTGCTAATAAATTTGCCTTTAGGGATAAGTCCTATTATAACAAAGATTTACCAAGTTGTTACTTAGTAATGATTTCTGCAGGCTATTGTGAGAGAGGCATACCTCCTGCTCCTTCCTAAATAAGGAAAGGTATCTTTCCATAGAGGGAAAAACGGTGGTAGCTCTCTATAAAAACTACCATTAAACTAAACATGCTTTACCATGTGCTGTACTGTGACTTGACAGCATACATTTCAGGGACTACAAATGAGGGATCATTGTGAAATATCCCCATACTAGAAACACATCAAGTAATCACTTAGATATTTGTCGAGTAAGTAAATATTGTGATTTTCCATTCTTAGAATAGCACAGCCGTATATGGGCATGGGAGCCGAAAGATAACAGAATTTCAATAGACTATTTCATAAAGGAGTTGTAAGCTAGCGTTCCATAAGAAGGGTTTGGTGGATTCTATGAAATCCCTAAAATACTATACAAGGTGTGAATGTTTGTGTATTTTTCTGAAGACAAGGGACATATATTTTGGCAAATTCTCAACATGCTTTTATAATCATATATCACATCTAAATCCTTCATTTTATAAACAAGGCCTAAGGAGGTTCAGTGACTGCTCCAAAGTCTATCAACTAATTAGCAACAAAGTTATGACTGGAACCCATGTCATCTGAATCTCAAGATAGCTCTGTTTCCACTATAGACCACAGCCACAAACAAATCAGCAGGAATGAAAGAGGAAAACATTTTAACTGATTCATTTATTCTTTCATTTAATAAACGTTTATTGAGTATCTACTCTTCTGGACACTGATTTAGGCACTGCAGATGAAACAGTGAAACAACAGCAACAAAGGCAACAGCGAAAGTCCCTGCCCTTAAGGCGCTTACATTCTAGAAGTGACTCAAGAGTGCTTATGGGGTTCACAGTATTATAGATAAAAGTAAAAGAGGAAAACACGGTCTCACAATCTAAAATATTCATTTGAACTGTAGAGAAAACACTGTTACGATGATTTTATTTTGCCTAGAAGCTATAGCCTCACATACATTACTTATGCATTTATTAATTTATTTACTTATTCAAATAAACGCTATTGAATATCTGCAATCATCAACTGACTTTCATTAAGGACAACTGTTGACTAGGCTCTAGACTGTTCTAATGCTATAGTGGTTTTGATTGGCTGACTTCCAACACTGGTCCAAACCAGTTATAGTCCATACAGTTTCTCCTCGAGAACTCATATCTGCTTGCAAGTCTACAAAGGACTAAAAATAAAATTCGGGAAGATGAATCATTTACATGAGACTGTCACATTGAATCCCACAGTAATAAAAATCTATAATAGTCATGATAACCTGCATCTCTTTAAAGCTTTATTTATTTGATTTTCAGATAAAGAGGGTGTTTTTTTTCCACTGGGCTGTATGAAGGAACTAAGAGAGTTCCAAGAGGTAGAGATGGACCAAATGAAAATCTGAAATGATCATTATATTATTGCTGCTTTGTATTTTTTCTATAGGTTATGGTTTTATCACTATCCTGAGTGTTGAAA
This sequence comes from Tapirus indicus, assembly GCA_031878705.1. Classification (NCBI taxonomy): domain Eukaryota; kingdom Metazoa; phylum Chordata; class Mammalia; order Perissodactyla; family Tapiridae; genus Tapirus; species Tapirus indicus. The sequence continues at coordinate 101,741,011 of CM062919.1, read as the reverse complement.
TTTTGATACAATGTGCAATGAGGGATCCTACATAGAACTCACAAAGAATCACTCTTCCAGGATTGTAACAGGAAAAAAAAAGGTTCTCATTGTTTCTCAAATTCTGAAGAAAATATATATTGTCACTGTCAAAACTTCTCTTCTCTCTGATTATTCCTAGTTCTCTGTGTTCGAGACAAACCAGCCTATTTTGCTTATAGACTATATAGTGCAATTCATGTAAGTATGAGCCACATATTTTTAAAATTTCTCCAGAAATCATCTCTACTTTTTCAAAGGACAAATTTTACTTCCATTATTTAAATATTGATTCCTATTTTTGAACTTGTATGCAAATATATTCATTTCAAAGAAAATATGCTCAAGTGAAAAAATGTGTTACACACCAAAATTGAGACCCATCAAATAAAAATAATGCTCTGTTTTCTGTATCAAATTGAGGTTCCTAAGAAGTATGATTCCTTGGGGCCTATCTCCCCCATGTTCTTTAGAGTCTCAGCATCTGAAGAAACTGGCAAATCCAAATACTTTCGAATCTCGCCAAAGGCCCCCACCTCACACTTATGCAAGTACAAAGCATATGGCATCAAGCAGGAAATGTCAAAACATTACGAACACTCAGCAAGAAATTGCTACATTCCTGGAATTTAAAAACACAAAAGAATTTCAGTGGTTATTTTTAAACATAAAGTGTTATTTAAAAAATACTTTAAAAAGAGATAGTTAAACAATAATAAACTCTAAAGCTATTTTTGTAATTAAATGGGAATGTTTTTCATAGTTTAGTATGATAGTCAATCACATATCCTTTGGTGAATTCATTTTTAAAGAAACAAACACTTAAATGCATGAGACAACACATACCTTATCCATAATGTGCACGAAACATACTTAGAAAAAGAAAAGTCTGGCACAAATCATTATACATATGTCATAGCCTTGAAAACTCAATGAAAATTATTAAAAACAATTCAGTAGTACAGTAATTCTGATAGTCAGAGTGTTTTATCCTCAAAGTAACTTTTACAAAACAACTTCTTAGAAGTAGCCAGCATGCTGGGATAATGTGCGATTATCAAGAATATTTCTGTTCTATATCTTATGTAAAGAGTCTTTTTAATTTATGTACAAGAACCTATATATCCTCAGAACACAGGAGGAAGATCAATGCTTATAGTCTTCTGCTTCTTTTTTATTCTATTTCCAAGCAGAAAAACTTGATTTGATTAAAAATTTATTTGAGATAGTGTACTGGGCAATGCTATTGGATAATTTCAACAGTTTCCTTTTCCAACAACAAGAATAGAGCTTGCTTATTAATGACTATGGAAGAATAATTACAATTACTCTGATTCCAGCTGTGCCCAAACTGAGGGCTACTTATTCTAATAATAAATAAAAACTGTATCCCTGCTGTGTGGGTGGCAATGCAAAAAGGAAGGTATGTGTACTCACAAATGGTTCGGAAGTAAAGAGAAGGACTATGTATTCAAGTAATCAAATTTTTGATATGTGAGGACCTCAAATGTAAAATGTTGGTCAAAAGCTGTTTTCACCAGCCCTAAACCAAAGAAAATCTCTGCGTTTTTTTCCAGTGCACTCTAGTGAATGATCTACAACTTACGTATGGAAACTTGGTTAGATCATTCATTTCAACACCTCAGATTATGAAAAGTTGGTTAGTAGGTCTATGCCCAAAACATTCAGACATCAAAGATTAGTTTATGCTTGCTGTCCACTGGATGTCACCAGTACTCCATTTGAAAAGACAATTTGAAATTGATTTGTAAAGGAGGATTCTTTCTGAACCAATACACAGAAACTGATTTTTGTATTTTCAGTATTTGAGTTTAAATCAGCAAACATTTCAAGGACCTGTAATTCTTATTTTTACAATTTTCAATAATAAACAGACCATAAAATAAAAATGTAATTTCTGTCTTACTCAGACATATCAATGTTCATCTAACATAGTTCAGAATCGCCCCACCCAGCCAGGGAGAACTTTTACCTAGAAAGAGCACGTGATCAGATTTGTGTTTGATAATGCAGTGTGAAGGAGACAGAGAGATTAACAAGGCTGTAAAAGGGGTCAACTATTGCAGAATCAGGGTGAAATGATAAGGGCCAGCATCAAGGCCGTGACACTGGAAAGAGAGATTACAGGGCATTTAAGAAGTAAACTAGATAGAATACTTTATCGTATGTACACAGTAAGGGAGAGGGGGAAGTCACAGAGGTGACTCTCAGAATCTGACTTGGGCACTCCCCAGATGGTGACACAGTGTTTGAGGAATACAGGAGGAAAAGCAAATTGCTACAGGAAAGGGGATGGGTCATTTTAGACAGATTGGCTTTAAGGTATAGTTTTCTCATTTTTCCCCCTTTTCTATATCTTTTAGGACTTTGGTTTCCATAATAAAACTGTAATCAGGATTTTAATTGCCAGAAGTGAAATCGACCTGATGACCATACGGAAACGATACAAAGAGAGATACGGAAAATCTCTATTTCATGATATCAAAGTAAGTTCCTACACATGATTTATTTTGACCCATATTTTATCCTTTTTGAAACTGAAATAACAGCTTTAATTTAAATAGCTTCATGTTAGAATCTAAAAAGTTAAATATTCAGACACGGATAATCTACTTTAGTGCATTAGGCAGTCTTGAGTGCATGACAGGTGCTACACCGAGGAATCCCTTCACCTCAGTGACAGAACTTATTCCTCTCTGCTGTGTTTTAAGCAAAAATCATTGAAGTTGTCATGTAAAATATCCATCCCCTAATTGTGTGATCGTGCTTTGTGAGCTAAATTTTGAAGTATGATCAGCATTAGGAAAATACATCTTGCAACAAGACCACACTAATCGTGAAGAGGCTTCTTGGATCAGTTCAGCTCTCCTCTCACATTGTCATAGAAGGCAGGCAGCCAGTCGAATCCCATAAACTCGTAACTTGGAGGAATTTAACATTGATAGCCATGTGAAATTCTACATATCCCTATCCCTTTAGCCCTTGAAGGGCAAAGAAGCAATGATTCAGAAGTAAACAAGCCAATTTCTTTATTCTAATATGTCTAAGCTTTACCCTGGATTTTGATAAAACCTAGCCAAGAATTATCAAAATTTATAGGACCATCTGTGTAATTTTTGGCACCCAATGGAAAATGAAAATGCTTGACCCCTTGTTCAAAAAATTATAAAGAATGTCAAGATGGCACCAGTAGAGCATTAAACCAAGCACAGGACTCTGAGAATATATATTCACTTATATTTTGCACATTGCTGAGTGCTGTTACCTGTTCACATTGTTTTCCATGGAAATTTTCAATTGCACAAAATAACTTTTTAGTTTATTGAAAAAGTGATCCAGAAGCAACTCGACAACTCAAGGAGCAAGAGACCACAAAAACCAGAAGACCTCGTAGACTCTTGGGTAGCCAAAATGGTTTCCAAGAGGAAGAGTAGATGGAGTAGTTAAGAGAAATCTTATTCCTCTGTCTTTGATAAAACTCTCCTTATGTCCACCCTCAAAACCCTAAACTTTTAGTGATGATAAACATTTCTCATTGAGAAATGCATGTCATAACTCATTTTCCAAATGAATAAGCTAGTTCTAATACATTTGCTGCAATTCATCACAGCCACCTCAAAGTCTACTAATATTGACATATAATTAATGCAACTTTACTATGTGCATTTAAAGCAGTGAGTTATAATTACATGACCTGTGTAAGACAACATTAATGTGACAGTTGATTTTTAACAAAGGTAGGTTTTATAATTCCATTTATGTATTACTATCATTGTTTTGAAAAACTCAGAAACTATAGAAGACCATAAAAAGAATAAAAGAAATTGCCCTAATTCTCCACCACAGATAACTAGTAATAAAATTTTGTTGTGGGTGCTTTCTGCTTTTTAAAAAATACACATAAACATTAATATGTTTTCCTGCTTAAAGAAATATTTTATTGAATCATGAACATTGTATAAGTTGTAAAGTACATAAACTACTCCAATTTCTTATATATTGCTTTTTTACTTTTTCACTAGTATATGTAATATTATGATGTATATTTGAACATTAACCTTAATGCTCATCAATAATCGATATTTCCTTAGGATATACTTCTTGAAATAGAATTAATGCATTAATGAGTATAACGCTTTTAAGTCTCTTGAGGCCTATTATCCATTTGCCCTCCAGATTCTCCACTGATTTATAACAATAGTATTAGGACACCTCTTTCTAAAGTTGTGGAGAAGATTTGACTCTACTGCAAGTTATTCTTCTTATAAATACATTTTAGGGTACAATCAACTTTATTCTATTGACTGTAACCATGCTATTATTTTTCAGTAACTTCCTTTGGGAATAGTTCTCAGGACAAATTAAGTCCTACCTGAAAAAAGTAAATAATTTTGGAAAAGCTAATGGCCCATGGGTCTTTCATACTGTAGTTCAGAGGAATTATGATTGTTTTTTAGAAATACTGTAACATTTTATTTCAAATGCATTATATATATATATATTTTTTTTTTTGCAGAATTTTGCTTCAGGGCATTGTGAGAAAGCTCTGCTTGCCATCTGTGCTGGTGATGCTGAAGACTACTAAACCAAGAGAAGGATTTGGAGGACTGTGCCCTCCTCTTTATAGACATGTCAAAATATAGATTTTGTGATAAATTTGCATTGTTAGTAGCCTTATAACAAAACTATAGAATCATATTTTCTCTTCTATCTTTAAAATTATTCTAAGCCAAAGAAAAATCTATCGATAAAAGTGTGTGAGACTGGATTTGCACTTATTATCTAAATCAGCAATTCATTAAATTGTGTATTATGGAATATCAAAAAAAATGATTGCATTGAAATAGATTTTACTTAAGTGTCAACCAACAACTCCCCACAACAAGAGAGTCTGCTCATGGCTGTCCTTAGCATGCTTTTGGAGACCAAGTAAAACACGGTGTGTGGCTATCCCCCTTAGAGGAATTTTCAGGACTCTTGTACAAATGCCATAAAGCTAAAGTGAATATCTAAAGCTGCCTTTAAAAGAAAATAAACATATAAAACAGCAAAATGCAGTCAGGTATATTCTTGTCAGGCTTAGATTATAGGAGACTTAGATGTAAAAATAGGTGTGTGTGTGTATGGGTGTGCATGTATCTTACATGGGCGTGTATCTTACAACCACGCTGGTAAATGTAATTTATTTTTAGCTAATTTTTTTATGTTAGTGCCTAACCAACCACTTGCCCAAGCAATATCAGAAAAGTCATTGCTCGTTGTTTTTGACTTTAGTTCTTAACATCAGCATCAGTCTTTTGAAAATTATTGTATGCTTTGTGCCATCAGTAGAGCCTGATCCTTTGCAGGTCTCAAGATTCAGTAAATTAGGAACAGCAAAAGAAAAATACTGAGGTCAGATTTTGGAGGAGAATCTAGATTAATGACACAATCTAGCCAAGAATAAAACCAGAGATAGGGATGGGTGAGTTGACAAAAGAGGGCTCTCAATATAAGCAAGGGGACACAAAAACCGAGATCATAGGAAGCTGTGATTGATGAAGTCAGGGGACAGAAATGAGGACACATATGCATTAAATCTAGATGAACTGGTGAAGGTGGTAGACATGCTCTATTCCACATGGAACATTTTTCAACAGCCTGTAGCCCATTCCCTGTAGATCTGTTTCTATCGGTCTCAGGAGAAATGAAAAATGTACTCAGAACCTGGTGTTTGACAGAAGGAATGATACAGGACATTTAGAACACAATGATTGGGCACAACATGAAAAATTTAAGAATAATTAGACTTCTGAAATCACTTTGAAATTTCAACTTACTGCTATGGTGTTATATCATTTTAAATTGGGTTTGACTTCTATCTTTAAAAAACATCATTAACATTTTAGCCAAAAGTAGTAATGGTTTGAGATATTTAGCATAGCTATTATTCCAGATAAAATTCTTTTTTTTTTTTCTTTTTGGTGAGGAAGATCAGCCCTGAGCTAACATCTGTTGCCAATCCTCTTCATTTTGCTGAGGAAGATTGGCCTTGAGCTAACATCTGTGCCCATCTTCCTCCATTTTATGTGGGACACCTGCCACAGCATGGCTTGATAAGTGGTGCATAGGTCCACGCACTGGATCTGAACCCGCCAACTCTGGGCTGCCAAAGCAGAGAGCACAAACTTAACCAGTACGCCACTGGGCCAGCCCCTAAAATTCTTAATAGAAGAAAAATGTTAGAATTCCTCTTGAGAATTTAGTTTTAAATAAAAATTTTCCTCGCTAGGACATCTTTCTACAAGTAGTTCAATAAATTGTGAAAAATATTCTTTAGCTAGGTAATACATTTTGTTTCCTTGGCATAGCATGGTGTTGTCAAATCAAGAACAAATTCAGACTTAGACAATGAGAGACTTTGTTCAAAAAGTCTTTTCACTTGCAATAAGTGGAGAGGCCTATTGCACTAGGGAAAGAGGGGCTCATGCAAAAGGGAGAGCACCCTGACCACGAAATTTGCAGGGGTCTCAAAAGTCAGCCAGAAAAGGATTTTTAATTTAGAGATGAGTAAACAAGGCTAGAAAGAATCTGGGGTGGGGGGATGAGATGAATGTGTGGTGTGATTGGACAGTTGATCTGGGAATGTCTTTCGTTGACATTGCCAGTCACAGCTGATATGACACAGTTACTCTGGGAGTGCCTCCAGTCAGTTTTCAGGAGGAGCCTAAGGGCGGATTAAAGTTCAGAGACCTTTGGGGAGGGGAGAAGCCTGACTGAAGTTTAGTCAAGTCAAGTTAGCAGTTATTTTGTCCAGATTGGTCAGCAAGGGGAAACAGCTAGTTAGTTGATGATTAGTTCAGCTAATTACAAGGCAAAGAATGGGAATTTGGAGGGTGCATTGAGGATTGTCTTAGGTAAACAAGGGGGTCATTTAGGAGTCTTATCTAAATCATATGAGAAAGAATGGTTCTATGCAGTAAGCCATTTCCCGAAACACAAAAGGGTGGGAAAATTTCTTGATCATATTTATTTTCTAGGTGTACAGTACTTGAGTAAAGTTTAACATTGTCAATATCTTGTTTTTTTCCAAAGTTTTGTCTTGAACGCTTCACTTAGCTGTTTAAATGCCAACACAATGTTGTCATCTTCATCATCACATAATGCACTTAGTGAAATCCTTGTAAAAGATTAAGTGTTTAAATTATTATCATTGTTATTTGAGCTTAATGGTGTTTAGCTAGTTACTTGACTTTCGAATGTAGAAATGTTTACTATACCTGAAGGATTGAATAGCAAGAGCAAAATCTCTGATTAAATTAAAAGCATCTCCCATATTTAGCCTATAGAAAAACAGACAAAGTAAAATTTAAAAAAGTAAATTTGTTTTGGGTGTGTTCCCAATCTATAGTAAAAGAAATAATAAATTACCACTGAATTGCTGGCCTTTTCAGAGACAAAATAAAACCAGATACGGAAAGACTTCAGAACACGTTATTATTATTACCAAAGTTAAATATTTCACATATGTTAAAAACAGTGCCGAATATGAGTGACGTCACTGAAAATGGCAGAGTTAGCAGCTCCAAGGGCCCATCCCTCCATAGAAAGATCCAAAAAAATCAAGCAAAAACTGTCATAATCAACTTTGTCAGGACTCTGTAAAATAGTCAAAGGTTTAACTCTGAATCAAGAAAAAGGTTAGAAAAAGTAGGAAAACTTTGTGACATTTTTATTTGCCTTTTCCCCACCCTCCTCCCAGCTTAGTGGCACTTTAAAAACGGCAGCCTGTCCCCAGTGTAAGACCCTGGTCTCTGGTTCCAAAGGGAGCAGAACTCACCTTACTAACAAAGAATGTGTTTATCTCTCTGTTTCAACCTGTCTGGGAGCGGCCTGAAGGACCAAGGTGAGGCATTTGTCTTTATTTTGTCCAACTCAGAAGTCACTCAGGGAGGGAAAATGGTAAGGCAGATGAACCACCTGCAGCTGCCTAGGGCAAAATATTGCAGTTGAGGCAATATAACTGAGTAATGAAAACCTATGAGGAAAATCTAGAAGAGAGTATCCATGAATACTGGGGAATTTAGAAAGCCATGCACATGCCTAGGGCAGTACACATGCTCAGAAAAGTACACATGAGCCTAAGCTTTCACCTCTGGCTGGTCTCTAGAATTAGTGCAAGAAAAAAGTGAAGGGTGAGACAGAGTTGTAAATGGCCTAAGTGTTGAAAGAAGTATCCCAGCACAGAGCCAACCTACAAAGAATGGGAGAAATTCTTTTCTTTCTCCTCTCTCTTTTTCTCTCCTCTCTCTCTTGCTTCTTGTATTCAAAGAAATCTCTGTCAAAAGACTAGCTGAATGGGGCCAGCCCGGTGGTGTTTCAGTTGGGTTCTCACTCTCCACTTCAACAGCCTGGGGTTTCGCGGGTTCAGATCCCAGGCACGGACAGACGCACCACTCCTCAAGCCATGCTGAGGCGGTGTCCCATATAAAGTAGAGGAAGATGGGCTCAGATGTTAGCCCAGGGCCAGTCTTCCTCAGAAAAAAAGAGGAGGATTGGCAATGGATATTAGCTCAGGGCTAGCCTTCCTCACACACACACACACAAAAACAAACACTAACTGAATATAAACTTAAGAAACGTGGACTTTGGAGACCACACATGATGAAGGATACAGACCTTATAAAAGTCACTAAACAAAACAACAGTTACAGTGGACAGCTACAGACAAAAACAAACCCTGAGAAGGAAGAAAATTCCAGAACTATCACATAATAATATTCAAAATATACACTGCTCAAAAAAATTTCTGAAGTATGAAGAGAGACAAGAAAATATGCCCATTTGACAGATGAAATTACCAAAAACTATCCCTGAGAAACAAAAAAGGTATAAGACATAAAAAACAAATACCAAAATGGCAAAAGTAAGTCTTTCCTTATCAGTAATTACTTCAATTATAAATGGATTAATTCTCCAATCAGTAGATGAAGATTCGCAGAATGGATAAAAAAATAAACATGATCCACCTACATACTGTCTGTAAGAGACTCACTTTAGATTCAAAGACACAAAAATGTTGAAAGTGAAAGGATGGAAAAAGATATTCCATGCAAATAGGAAGCAAAAGAGAGCTGGGGTGGCTTATATTAATATCAGACAAAATGGACTTTAAGTCAAAAATTGTTACAAGATACAAAAAGATATCATATATTGATAAAGAGACAATTCATCTAGAAGATATAACAATTAAAAACATATAGATCCCAACCAACAAAGCCCCCAGATATATGAGGCAAGCATTGACAGAATGGAATGGAGAAACTGACAGTTCGAAAACAATAGTTGAAGACTTTGATACTCCATTTTCAATAAAGGGTAGAACATCTAGATGGAAAATCCACAAGGAAACAAATGACTTAAACAACACCATAAACTAACTGGACATAATGGACAAATTTAGAAGACTATGTCTAACAATAGCATAATATACATTCTTCTCATGTGCATATCAACCATTCTCCAGAAGAGACCATATGCTAGCCTACAAAACAAGTTTCAATATATTTAGAAATACTTAGGTCATACAAAGTGTCTTTTCAGACCACAGTGGAATGAAGCTAGAAATCATTAACAGAATGAAAATTGGGAAATTGACAAATATATGGAAATTGAACAGCACACAAATAATGGGTCAAAGAAGAAACCACAGGAAAATTAAAAAACACATAGAAACAAATGGTAGTAAAAGCACAATCTACCAAAACTTATGGGATACAGAGAAAGCAGTGCTCAGAGGAAATTTATACCAGTTAAGGCCTACATTTAAAAAGACGAAAGATCTCAAATCAGCCACTTAATTTTATACTTTAAGGAACTAGAAAAAGAAGCGTGATCTAAAACCTAAGCTGGCAGAAGGGAGGAAATAAAAAAGATTAGTGTGCTGATAACTGAAATAAAGAATAGGAAAACAATAGAATCAATGAAACTAAAGTTGGATCTCAGAAAAGATCAATAAAATTGACAAACCTTTTGCTAGACTGACAAAAAAAAAAGAACACACAAATACATAAAATCAAAATGAATGTGAACATTACTACTGATGCTACAGATAAAAAGGATTATACAAGACTACTATGAACAGGGGCCGCCCAGTGGCGCAGCAGTTTAGTCCGCGCTTGGCAGCCCGGGGTTCGCAGGTTCGGATCCCGGGCGCCCGCCGATGCACTGCCTGTCAGCCACGCCGTGGTGGCGTTCCATATAAAGTAGAGGAAGATGGGCATGATGTTAGCCCAGGGCCAGTCTTCCTCAGCAAAAAGAGGAGGATTGGATGGATGTTAGCTCAGGGCTGGTCTTCCTCAAAAAAAAAAAAAAAAAAAAAGACTACTATGAACAACTAAGTCTACACCAAAAAAAATAGATCATGTAGATTAAATAGACAAATTTCTAGAAACATACAAATTACCAAAACTGACTCAAAAGAAATAGAAAATCTAACAAAACCTATAACAAGTAAAAAAATTGAATCAGTTATCAAAAACCTCCCAACAAAGTAAAGTCCAGACCAGCTGGCTTTCCTGGTGAATTCTACCAAATATTTAAGGAAGAATTAACAACAATCTTTTTCAAACTGTTACAAAAAATAAAAGAGATAGGGACAGCCCCAGTGTCCTACTGGTTGAGTTCTGTGTGCTCTGCTTCGGTGGCCTGGGTTCAGTAGCCGGGTGTGGACCTACACCACTCGTCTGTCAGTGGCCATGCTGTGGAGATGGCTAACATACAAAAAGAGGAAAATTGACAACAGATGTGAGCTCAGGGAAAATCTTCCTCATCAAAAATAAATAAATGAATAGAAGATGTAGAAATACTTCCTAATCATTCTATGAGACCTGTATTACCCTGATACCAAAACCAGATTAAGACATCACAAAAAAAGAAAACTATAGACCAATATCTCTTATGAGTAAAGATGCAAAAATCCTCAACAAAATACTAGTAAACTGAGTCCAACAGCATATTTAAAAGGTTATACATTATTAGTCAGTGAGATTTATCCCAGGAATGCATGGGTGATTCAATCTAAGAAAATCAATCAATGTAATATACCATATTAATAGAATGAAAGAAAAAAGCCACATGATGACCTCAGTTAATGCAGAATAAGCATTTGAAAAAAAATCCTTTCATAATAAAAACACTTCACAAACTAGGAATAAAAGGGAACTTCCTCAACATGATAAAGGACATTTATGAAAAACTCACAGCTAACATCATAATGATAAAAGACTGAAAGCTTTTTCCTAATATTGGGAAGAAAACAAGGATGTTTGCTTTCACCATTGCTATTCAACATTTCACTGGAAATACTAGCCAGAGCAATTAGGTAAGAAAAAGAAAAAAAAAAGCATCTAACTTGGAAAGGAAGAAGTAAAACTTTCTCTATTCACAGAAGACATGATCTCATATACAGAAAATCCTGAAGAATCCACAAAATAACTATTAAAGCTAATAAACAAATTTTGCAATATGTAGAGTACAAGATCAACACTCAAAAATCAGTTATGTTTCAATACACAAGCAAGGTACTTTCAGAAAAGAATGTTAAGGAAAAAAATACAATTACAATAGCATCCAAAGAATAAAATGCCTAGGAATAAATTTAACCAAGAAGCTTAACTTGTACACTGAAAACTACAACATTGCTGAAAGAAATTAAAGAAAACCTAAAAAATGGAAAGACATCTCAGGTTTATGGATTGGAAGACCTAATATTGTTAAGATGACAATACTACCCAAAGTGATTCACAGATTCATTGCAATCCCTATTATAATTCCCACAGCCTTTTTTGCAGAAGTGGAAAAAACAATCCTCACACCCATACGGAATTGCAAAGGACCTTGAGTAGCCAAACAATACTGAATACAAAGAACAAAGTTGGAAGACTCACCCTTAACATGTTTCAAAAGTTATAGTAATCAAAACAGTATGGTACTGGCATAAGGACAGATATTTAGACCAAAGGAATAGAATTGAGAGTTCAGAAATAAACCCATACATCTATGGCCAATCTAGTTTTGACAAGGTGCCAAGATCATTCAATGAGGAAAAAAAATCAAAAAAATGGTGCTGGGACAACTGTATATCCACATGCAAATGAATGAAATTGGACTCTCATATCACACCACATACCAAAATATGTTCAAAACAGATAAATGACCTAAATATAAGAGCTAAAACTATAACCATCTTAGAAGAAAACATAGGGTTAAATCTTCATGACCTTAGATTTGTGAATACATTCTTAGCTATGACACCAAAAGAATGAGCAATAAAAGAAAAAAATAGATAGATTGGACTGTATCAAAATAAAAACGCTTGTATATCAAAGGACAATGCCAAGAAAATGAAAAGATTACTTATAGAATAAGAAAAAATATTTGCAAATCATATATCTGATAAGGGTCTAGTATCCAAAATATATAAAGAACTACAATTCAACAATGAAAAGAAAAACAGCAAAATTGAAAAATGAGCAAAGGACTTGAATAGACATTTCTTCAAAGATATATGCATCTTTTCATAGTACAAAAAGATGTTCAACATCATTAGTGTTTAGGGAAATACAAATCAAAACTACAATGAGATATGTATCACTTCACACTCACTAGAACGGCTATAGTAAGAAAGAAATAACAAATGCAGTGAGGTTATAGAGAAATTGAAAACATTGCACATTGCTGGTGGTAATGTAAAATGAGTCAATTGCTATGGAAAATATTTCAGGAGTTTCTCAACAAGTTAAACATAGAATTACTACATGACCCAGCAATTCTACTCCTAAGTATATACCCAAAAGAATTGAAAACAAGTACTCAAACAAATACATGTACATGTATGTTCATAGCAGCACCATTCATAATAACCAAAAGTTGAAACAACCCAAATGTTCATCAACTGTATAAACAAATTGTATATATAGAAACAATGAAATATTATTCATCTAAAAAAGGAGTGAAGTATTGATAATGCTACAACATGGGTGAAACTTGAAATATTACAGAGAAAGAAGTCAGACACAAAAGGTACATAACTGTATGATTCCATTCATATTAAATATCCAAACTAGGTAAATTCAAAGAAACAGCAGATTGCTAGTTGTCAGAGAATGGGGTAATGGAGAAATGGGAGTTACTGCTTAGTGGGTAGAGACTTTCCCTTTGGTTAATGAAAATGTTTAGTAACAAGATAGGTTGTTTGCACATTACAATGTACTAAATGTTGCTGAGTTGTTCACTTTAAAATGGTTCATTTTATGTTATGTGAACCTCACCTCAATAGTAACAATAATAATAAAAAGCATTTAAAACATAATTCCAAATAAATTGCATCTTAATGACTCTTAAACTATTGCATCTTAGAATTCTTCTAACTCATAATGCCACAGCACAAAAAACATTAACTATACAAACACACAAATGTATATAAAGAATGTTAAAATAGAAAAGATCATACCAATTATCCAAAGTCAGTGCCAACAGGGAACAATGTTTGTAGAAGTTCAATACATAACCATTCAATGGACACTTCCTTCCATTCTTATATTTATTCAAGCAAAGGAAAGGAACATTTTTTTACGTTTACATTGATTGTTTGTAACATAGCCTGAGGATATGGAGAGGTTTTAGATTGTTAGCATTTTTATTTTGAGACATGCTTTAATCTACTATAAAATTTGATTATTGTTGTTCATTACATCTAGATAACTAAAACAATAACCCAATATCTTTTAATGAAATATTGCCAAACATTCAGTGTGTTAAAGTTCTCCAAACTAAATATATATGACAAAATAAAATCAGCAAAATCATCAACGCTCAAAATATTAAAGCTGTTTTTTATTTTGAACACAACAAAAAATTTTAATTACTGGTTACTTATCACAACCAAAAATTTTTCAGTCACCAGATCACTTCTACCCTCCCTCCTAATAAAACAATTATATGGAATGTGGAATTATTTTTTTCCTTGGCAATTCAATTCATTTTATTTTTTTACTGAAGTATAATTCACATACTTTACCCTATTAGTTTCAGGTGTACATCATAGTGATTTGATATTTATATACATTACAACATGATCACCACAATAAGTCTAGTTACCATCTGTCACCACACAACGTTATTACATTATTGACTATATTCCCTATGCTGTGCATTACATCCTCCCGACATTTATTTTGGAAGTTTATGCCTCTTGATACCCGTCACCTATTCCGCTCAATCCCCAACCTTTCCCATCTCTGGTAACCACCAGTTTGTTTTTTGGATCTATGAGTCTGTTTCTCTTTTGTTTTTTGCGTTTGATTATTTTTGATATTTTGATGTTTTTTAGATTCCACATATGCGTAAAATCATATGGTGCCTTGCAGGCAGTCTCTTGTAGGCAGTATATAGATGGGTCTTGTGTTTTTATCCATGCACCACCCTATTTCTTTTGACTAGAGCATTTAGTCCATGTACACTTCAAGTAATTATTATATGTATGTACTTATTGCCATTTTGTTAGTTGTTTTCTGGTTATTTTTGTATTCTTCTCTGTTTCTTTCTTTTCCTCTTGGTCTCTTCCCTTGTGATTTGATGCTTTTCTTTAGCGTTACATTTGGGTTTCTTTCTCCTTATTTTTTGTGTTGTAGGTTTTTGGTTTGTGGTTACCATGAAGTTCATATATATAGACCCATATATATAGCAGTCTATTTTAAGGTGATGGTCACTTAAGTTTGAACACATTCTAAAAACACATTTTTACTAACCCCCCCCACATATTGTTTTTGATGTCATATCTTACATCTTTTTATTTTGTGTATCCCTTAACTACTTATTGTAATTATAGTTGATTTTACTACTTTTGTCTTTTAACCTTTATACTAGCTTTTTAAGCGAGTGGTCCATTGCCTTTACTAAATATATGCCTTCACCCATAGGATTTTTTTTTCATATATTTTCCTGTTTCTAGTTACGGCCTTTTGGTTTCCACTTAAAGAAGACCCTTTAACATTCTTGTAAGGCCTGTTTAGTGGTGATGAACTCCTTTAGTTTTTGCCTGTCTGGAAAACTGCTTATCTTTCCTTACATTCTGAATGACAACCTTCTCAGGTAGAGTATTCTTAGTTGTAAGTTTTCTCCTTTCAGCACTTCAAATATATCATGCCACTCCCTAGTGGCCTGCAAAGTTTCTGCTGAAAAATCAGCGGATGCTTTTATGGGGGTTCCCTTGTATGTGACTTTTCTCTTGCTGCCTTTAAGATTCTCTTTATCTTTCACTTTTGCCATTTTAATTACAACGTCTTGATGTTCTCTATGGGTTCATCTCATTTGAGACTCACTGTGCTTCTTGTGCCTGGATGTCTGTTTCCTTCCCCAGGTTAGGGAAGTTTTCATTCATTATTTCTTCAGATAAGTTTTCCGCCCCCTTTCTCTCTCTCTCCTCCTTCTGGGACACCTATAATGCAAATGTTAATATGCTTGACGTTGTCCCAGATGTCCCTTAAACTATCCTCATTTTTTAAAATAATTTTTTTTCTTGCTCTTCTGATGGATGATTTCCACTATTTTGTCTTGCAGATCACTGCTCTATTCTTCTGTATCATCTAATCTGCTGTTGATTCCCTCTAGTGTATTTTTCATTTCACTTATTATATTCTTCAGCTCTGATTGATTCTTTCGTGTATTTTCTAACTCTTTGTTAAAGTTCTCACCGTGTTCCTCCTTTCTTCTCCTGAGCTTGGTGAGCACCTTTATGACCATTACTTTGAACTCTTTAACAGGCGATTACTTATCTCCATTTCATTAGGGCATTCTTCTGGAGCTTTGCCTTGTTCTTTCATTTGAAACATATTCCTCTATCTCCTCATTTTTGTTTGACTTTCTGTGTTTGTTTCTATGAATTAGGTGACAGGGCTACCTTTCCTGGTCTTGAAGGGGTGGCCACGTGTAGGAGCATCCCCTGTGCAGACTGCGTATGCCAGGCAGACTTGGCAGGCCAGCTGGAGCTGGAATGAGTCCTGGCAAGGGGAGTCCTGGGGCACACTGTATCCAGGCTGCCTGGTGGGATGGCTGTTAAAGATATTTTTGAAATCACAGAAATGATGTCTCTAACTTATTCAAAAGTTGAAATCAATAGCCAAGATGTGAAAGCAACCCAAGTGCTCATCAATGGATGAATGGATAAAGAAGGATGTGGTATACATATATATATATATGGAATGGAATACTATTCAGCCATAAAAAATACAAAATTGTGCCATTTGTGACTACATGGATGGACCTTGATGGCATCATGCTAAGCAAAATAAGTCAGACAGAGAAAGACAAATACCATATGATTTCACTCATGTGTGGAAAATAAACAAACACCTGGGCAAGGAGAACAGATTAGTGGTTACCAGAGGAGAAGGGGGTGGGAGAGGGTGAAAGGTGTAAAGGGGCACGTATGTATAATGACAGATAAAAACTAAACTATGGGTAGTGAACACAACACAGTCTATACAGAAACTGAAATATAATAATGTACGCCTGATATTACACAAGTGTTGTAAGCCAATATGACCTCAGTAAAATAAATCCAAGAGAGGGCAATCCTCCTAGGTCTTCCTTCTTGCAACAACAACAACAAAAAAAAAAAAACCCTGACTATAACACAAAAATAAGAATAGGGACCTTGAGACTTGAGAAATGGTATGGCAATGAGTTCTCTGGGTTTCTTTACTGCATCCTATATATCCAAAGCAATGTGAGGAGGTGTTAATCACTACTGAACTTCACCCTCTACTGGTGTCACTGGTGCCATCTAGCCACTCTCTGACCTTGCATCAAAGAGAATGAACAAGGTAGTGTGAGGTGGAGCTAATTGGATCTCTGTTTTACTTCCTTCCCTGGTTTGTTTGCGTGAGGGGGAGAAGTGCTGAGCCACCCAACGTCACTGAGAAAGAATGAGGTGGTGTAAGGCAAGACTCATCAACTCTGCCCCTACACACATTCCCTGTGACAGTGAAACTTCCACCCTCACCCTGAAACAACGGAGCAGTGTGGATCAGTCCTCTGTTTTCTTCCTTCCTAGTGTCAGCAAGGCCCAATAGGAAGCTCAGTCTCTGCTGCCACTGAGAGGCAACAAGACAGTGAAGGCACTGCTTCACTTTCATCAGGAGGGTGTCACAGGGCCTGCCAGGGAAGCTGAACTTCAACAATGCCACTATCTGCACAGGGACAATGTAAGCCTGTACTCCTTTCACCAGAGTGATGTGAGCAGGCCCAACAGAAAGCTCAACCTCCACCCAGTCTTCATGCTACACTTCACCTCACCTTATCTGCTAAAAAAGCATATTAAATAGGATCCAGAGTCTCACAATATAACATCCAAAATGTTCAAATGTATTTAAAAGGATACAATAAAAAATCATTCAACATACCAATAATCAGAGAAATCAACATTTGAATGAGAAAAGACACTGACGCCAACACCAAGATGAAGCTGATGTTGGAATTATCTGACAATTTTAAAGTATCCATCATTAAAATATTTTGACAAGCAATTGCACATTCTCTTGAAACAAATAAAAAACAGAAATCACAACAAACAAATAGAAGTTACAAAAAATGAAATGGAAATTATAGAATGGAAAAATATAACAGCAGAAATTTTAAAAAATTGATGGATGAATTTAATGGTACAGTGGAGATGACATAAGATGGAACCAGTGAACTTGAGGAGAAATCAGTAGAATTTATCAATCTGAATAACAGAGAGAAAATAAACTGAAAAAGAAATGAACAGAGTTTTAGGGAACTATGGGACAATAGAAAAAAGCTAACATCCCCATCATTAATGTCTCAGAAGGAGAGGACAAAAGGGTGGGCTAAAAAGATATTCAAAGAAATAATGACTGAAAACTTCCCAAATTTAGCAGAAGACATATATCTACAGATTGAAAAAGCCATGTGAACCCCAAATAAGAAAAAAAAAAAAAAAACATGCGAAGGAAACATAATTAAATTTCTGAAAACTAAAGATAAAGAAAAAGATGTGAAAGCAGACAGAGAAAAACAGCACATAACCAATAATGGAACACCAATTCAATTGACAGTGAGTTTTTCATCTGAAACTGTGGAGGCCAAAAGAAGTGACAACATTTTTCAAGAACTATAATTTTTAAGAACCTGTCAATCATAAATTCTACATCCAGTTAAAATATTATTTAGACATGAAGGATAAATAAAAACTGACCATTGAAGAGAATTTGTCACTAGCAAACCTATCAGTCAAGAATGGGTAGAGGAAGCTCACTAAACAGAAAGGAAAGGATTACAAAGGAAAACTTGGACCTTCAGAAAGGAAAGAAGAAAATCATAATGGGTGAAAATAGGGTTATATATAATAGACTATTCTTTTCATGAGTTTCTTAAATCATATTTGATGGTTGAAGTAAAAATTTTAACATCATCTGATGTGGTGTTCAATTATATAGAGAAAATACTTCAGACAATTCTATTTTAAAAGAGAAGAGGGTAAAGGGACTTAAGTAAAAGTAAGGTGGTAAAACCTTGATAGTAGTAGACTGTGGTAAATCGCACAGGTATATTGCAACCACTAAGAAAACTATACAAAGTGATATACTCAAAAATACTACAAATAAATCAAGATGGAATCCAAAATTTTCAGGTAATTCACAGAAAGACAAGAAAAAAGAAACAGAAAAACAAGAAATAGAGGTAACATGAACATTAATAGCAGCTTTATTTCTAATAGTCAGAAACTGGAAACAACCCAAATGTCCTTCAGTTGATTGAATGGTTAAGCAAACTGTGGAACATCCATGTTGTGGAATACTACTCAGCAATAAAAAGGAACAGACTACTGATACATGCAACAACTTGGATTGGTCTCACAGGAATTATGCTGAGTGAAAAAAGCCAAACTCAGAAGGTCATATACTTTATGATTCCATTTATATATGTCTTGAAACGACAAAATTACAGAACTAGAGAACAGTTAGTGGTTGCCAGGGGTTCGGGATGGGGTGGGGGTGGAACATGTGGAGTCAGATGGGAAGGGGAAAGAAGGAAGTGGGAGTGAGTGACAGCAAAGTGGTTGTGGTTATAAAAGGGCAAGAAGAGGGTTCTTTGAGGTGATGAAACTGTTCTGTATCTTGACTGCGGTGGTGGATACACAAACCTCCATATGCAATAAAATTGCATAGAACGAAAGACTTACACACAAATGAGTGCATGTAAAACTGATTAAATCTGAATGACGGATTAAATTTATATCAATTTCCTGGTTCTGATATTGTACTATACTATAATTACACAAGATGTTACCATTTGGGAAACTGGGTAAAGGCTATACGGAATTTCTCTGTATTATTTCTTTTTTTTAATTATCTTTTTTTATTGAGATATAATTGACATATAACATTATATTAGTTTCAGGTCTACAACACAATGATTCTATATTTGTATATATTGTGAAATGATCACCACAATAAGTCTAGTGAACATCCATCACCATGGTTACAATTTTTTTTTCTTGTGACGAAAACTTTTAATATTTTCTCTCTTAGCACTTTCAAATATACAATACAGTATTATTAACTATAGTCGGCATGCTGAACAGTACATCCCATAACTTATTTATTTTATAACTGGAAGTTCTTACCTTTCAGCCCCCTTGGCCTGTTTTGCCTCCTCCCCACCACCCACCTCTGGCAATCACCAATCTCCTCTCTGCATCTGTGAATACAACTTTTGTTTTGTTTTGTGTTGTTTTTAGATTCCACATATAAGTGAGATCATACAGTATTTATCCTTCTCTGTTTGACTTATTTCACTCAGCATAATGTTCTCAAGATCCATCCATGCTGTCAAAAATGGCAAGATATTTTTTTCACTTTTATTTAAAGCTACTTTCTGCAAATATGTAATAACTAATTCATCAACCACATCTTTCCAGATTTAGATTCCCTTTGTATGAAAGTAAAAAAATCCTAAGGTTCTTAGAAAAGATACGCTTTGGTGTAGCAATTCTCAAAGTTATATTTTGGCTTTACCTAACCATTTAATGCACAAACATTCATTGATTTCATTCATATTGGCATGACATATACTACAACATTTAATATTCACAGAAAATTAATTTATTTTCTATTTTAAGGGGTATATTCACATAGGCTTAGTTTGTGCAGTTAACAATCACTACAAAATACATATCAAACATTAATTTTATTATCATTTCTGACTCTATTAACACATATTTGCAGTTCTGTGATAACGTATCACCTAATTCAAGAACAAACTGAAAACTAAAAAGTAATTACTTTTCTTAACTTCATAGTCTCAATATTTGGGGCATAGGTATTATTGGGGAAATAGAATTAAAACCAAAATCTTCTCCCAACCCAGAAATCCTCTCCACAAAGGTACTGCAGAAATAAAACACTTTTATTATTGAGTAATCACTGTCCGAATGTGTTGTACATTACAGGCAATCAGCAAAGAGATCACAAAGACAGAAAGAAATCTCAGCCTTTTATGTAGTCAAGCAGATACAATCCATTACATATGTTTTCAAGATAAACAATAACTAGTCCTCAGGTAAGAGGCCTTGACACCACCATTTGCACATGTAATTCATCTTATTTAGTAATTGGGGTGACCATCTCTGTTGTCTAATTAGCTTTATCCAGAGGAAAAACAAACTTCTAGTATCTTCATGATAGAAGATAATCTTGTCACTTGGAGCAATTTGCCCACCAAAGTTAGGCTGCTACTCTCCCAGAGAAGCTGAGAGATAGGGGTGCTATTTCTCTCTCTTTTTTTTAATTGAGGTATAATTGACATAAAATGTTATACCAATTTCAGGTGTACACCTTACTGCCCACATTTTCTTCCAGGAGTTTTATGGTTTCAGGTCTTATGTTCAAATCTTTAATCCACTTTGAGTTAATTTTTGTGTATGGTGTATGATAGTGGTCCAGTTTCATTCTTTTGCATGTGGCTGTCCAGTTTTCCCCAATACCATTTATCAAACAGACTATCCTTTCTCCATTGTATATTCTTGGCTTCTTTGTTATAAATTAATTGACCATATATGCGTGGGTGTGTTATTTCTTATAACAGAATATGTATCTTCAACTTTCTCAAAATAAATTCTTTTAATAAATGGCTCTTGCAGGAGATCCTACATAGGCCCAATGCCAACATGAATTTTTCCTCTCTTGGGAAAAAGATGGGAATAAGTTATGGCAGTAAAAATGATTCTCTAGCAAATTTTACCAGGTTCTCTAGATATGTTTCTCAGAAAGAAAAATTTCACATTATTACAGCAAGTGGAACATACACTGCTTTGAGAGTTCCTATGCACACTCACTCTTCATAAGTTGCTTCAAGTTACTCTTTAAATCTGTTGCTAAGAATAAAAAAGGAAGCTGCCCATTAGACTCACCTCAAAGAGCTAGGTATAACTCCCTCTTTTAAGAGAGTACCAGATTACAGGAAATAATCTTATTCTTCTCCTAAAAATTTGGGAGCCAGATTGGCTCAGTCATATGAAAAAAAAATCGTCATGTCTCCTTCAGACTTATGAAACTACAAGTAAGGAGTGGAATCCAACATGACAATATAATAATATTGTGTATCGTTTTGAGTAGAGATTAAGGAACTGCAGAAACCACTTTGTTTTCTAAGTGTCTTGGTGCTCAGGAATTGTTGTAGTGAATGTTTTGAAATAATGAAAATGGGGCTGGCCCAATGGCATAGCAGTTAAGTTTGTGCATTCTGCCTTGGCAGCCCAGGGTTCACTGGTTCGGATCCTGGGCACAGACCTACTCACTGCTCATCAAGCCATGCTGAGGCAGTGTCCCACATAGAAGAGCTATAACTCTACAACTATGATATACAACTATGTACAGGGGTTTTGGGGAGAAAAAAGAAAAAGAGGAAGATTGACAACAGATGTTAGCACAGCGCCAATCTTCCTCAAAAAAAAATAAATAAACAATAAAATAAAATAATGAAAATGTGTTTAAACCCAAGAAAGTAGAGACCCCTAACATGGCATATACAATGATGGGTCAGTTCCAGGGAACAGAGTATTCTTCTATCTCCAGACAAAATGAGCTACAGGTGTTTTTTTTAAGCCAATGTAATCTATGTATAAATAATGTCATACAAAAGATCATCTTTCAGTAAAACTTCTGGATAGGAAGAGAGAGCAGACCTTTTGTTCTGAGGATGAAATGTTCTATTCAAGTTTAGGGTCTAACATAGATTCTGGAACTGTGATCTGAGGCTGAGGCTAGGGAGGGAAAGTGATTATATGTGAACTATTATATATAAAATGCATACTCATAAGAAAAATGGATTGAAAGATTCATAGATTTAACACAAAGAGACCAATGGTAAGTAGATTAAACCTATTTTATATCTTTGTTTTCTAGTCACTTATATACAATTAAAATCAAGCCAAATCATCAGCTATGTTTTATTTTAAAGCACCACAGAATTTATAACAAAACTCTCATTTATATTTTTTAAAAAGTAGTTTAAGTCTACTAGAAGGTACTATTTTAACAGGCATCTATCTAAGTCACATAAGCATATTTAAGTCAATGAGAGAGAATATTTTCAACTTCAGGATACTGTAATGATTTACTCTAGCCTTAATAGACTTTTTACCAATTATGACATTGAGCAGAAAAATGTTGAGAATGTAGTATTTGTTTAGGCCTCACAGAGTAAAAATTGGTCTTCAGTCACATATAAAATCCTTGCATTTTCTCAATATATCTGCAAACTAGCTGAGACATAAGCATTATTACCCAACTACATGAAGAAGCCAAGATTCAGAGATGTTAAATAACTTGCCCAAGGCTACACCTGGGAGAACGAGGCAGATTTGATCACAATGTTTGACTCCAAAGTGTTTGCTCTTTCCACTTCATCATATATGTATTTCTGACAAAAGGCACGAGAATCACAAAATATGACTTCAAAAATGCTCATGGCAACATTTTAAGTGGTTTGGATAGACTTTGTTTTTAGACTTTCTTAAGTTTTTCAAAAAAGGTTTCACTCAGTTGTTCAAATGCTAAAACCACGTTGTCTTCTTCATTTTCACATAGTTCACGCAAGGAAACACTGTAAATGAAAATGTATATATATGAAAAGAACCCATTTTAGTGAGTCAGTATTATAAGAAGGGCTTTCCCCAGGCAGGCAGAATTAAGTAAATCCCACTAGATGATGAAATGTTAACACAATGAAGAATAATGATAAGAAACATATTTATCTCAAAAAACCTTATACAAAAAAAATAAAGATAACAAGACAACTCCCATGCAGTTTCTCTCCATGTCTATTACTAAGAGGATTTTAAAGGCCACCAAATTCCATGTAACATGATCCCTCCTCCCTTCAACAGTCTCAACACAAATTCCCTTTCTTTTCTCCATATATCTCTTATGGAGCCATTTTGTGTTTTCTTCTGCTACTCTCTCCAGTACACACTGAAACCCACAGGCAACTACCTATGAAGAGCAAAATATTCTTTACTTTACCTAGACGTGTGAGAAAATGAAAAAAATAGGGTATGGTAAACAGAATAAAGGCCCTCCAAAGATATTTATGTCCTAATCCCCAAAAACTTCAGAATATGTTAGGTTACATGGCACAGAAGAATTAAGGTTACAGATGGAATTGAAGTTGCTAATCAGCTGACCTTGAGATGGTGAAATTATCCTGGATTATCTGGGTAGGCCCAATGTAATCTCAAAGGTCCTTATAAGCAGAAGAGGGAGGCAGGAGAGAGTTAATGTCTGATGATGCAATGTGAGACTCTACCCACCAATGCTGGCTTTGAAGGTAGAAGGAGGCCACCATCAAAGTAATGCCAGCAGCCTCTAGAAGCTGAAAAAGAATAAAATAGATTGTCCTAAAGCCTCCAGAAATGAATGCAACACCTTGATTTTAGCCCAGTGAGACCCATTTTGGACTTCTGACTCCAGAACTGTAAGATAATGAATTTGTGTCGGCTTAAACCACTGAGTCTGTGGTAATTTGTTACAGCAGCAATAAGAAACTAATATACAGGTGACAAGAAAGGAGAAAGAAAATCCAAGAATGAATAGTGCAGCTGGGCTGATCAAGGATGAAAACAATCAGGATCTGACATTTTATCAGCCTTTTAAAATTTGTTATCTACCTTGGTTCCACTAGAGTTCCAGTTTTTTTCCTAGTGGCTTCATTGATCTTTCACAAAGAATGACCAGACCTGTATCTACAATGCTGAATTTCCTCCTAGTTACAGACCTATGATTGTGACTACCATATATTTCCTCCTGAACAATATCCCACAGATATTACATGACATGTATAAATTCTAACTCACTATTTTTGGTTCCCAGTCTCCAAATATCCTCACTCTTATATTTCCTAAACTAAAATAGTCATTAGTCATTAACTAAAATAGAAACTTTGGTATCTTCACCAACTGCATGAAATTTATTGACAACTTCTTTCAATTCTATCTCGTAGATATTTCTCTAACCACTCTTCTCCATCATTACTTCTATTTCCTTAATTCAGACCCTCAGTCACTCTCATTTGCATGACTGTTTTAGCCTTTGAGTATCTGCCACATATATAAATCAAACACAACTCTGTCACATATAAACCACAGACCCATATCACACTCATGCTTAGGCACTGTCTACACATTGCTTAAAATATTAAACCCCAAATCCATAATGTGACAATGAAGACTGTTTCTGATATATATCCAAAATGCTAAGCATCTCAGCATCTCCCCTATCCCTATCACAATCCTCATACTCTGCATGCCACCATGGTAAGCTTGAAGCCTATCCCGTATATCAGGGCTTTTCTCATTTCTGTCATTTGAAAACACTATTCGCTCTGCCCCATCTTTAAGACTTAGTCAAAAAATTACTTCATTTGAGAATCCTTCTCTGAATCCAGGATAGAATTAGTCACTCCCTTGTCTGTCATCCTAGCACTTACTACCTTTGTAATATCCAGAAGTCAGTTTCCTCTCACTATAGTGTAAGATTTTTTTAACACAAGGATAGATTTAATGATTCTCTACATCTCAAGTGCTTAGAAGTATGCCTCAAACCAATAATACTTCAATATTTTTTAGGTGAATGAATGAATGGACGATTTCCCTAGGCCCAGCTTTTGAGACAGTTCCAAAGTCTCTGGAGTTTTGGGGAATGCTCTGGAGATTATAACTTTCATAACTATAAGCCACTCAAGGGATACTCTATCTAGAGCGGTTCTCTTCTGCTCTAGCATCCCAAAAGTTTCATTCTCTGTATAAAAAGTCCAAACTGGTCTGATTAATTTCATATCAAAGAAATTAAAAAAGACCTGATTAGTAAGAACCCCATAATGAAGGGATTCATGGCAAATTGTATGTATGTATGTGAATATATATAATTTTTTAAGTAAATGATAGGAAAGGAACACCCATTAAGTATGGAAGTGCATGCAGATTGGAGGATTTAGGAAGATGGACATTTAACCAGGCTACACTAGATGGTCCTAAGGATGGACCTTCTAATGGAGCATAAGGGTGGGGGTATCCACATAAGGTTTGGAATTGCTTAGGTCCCACTGGGCTCTGTTAAAGATGAAAACAGGAAGCCAATATGGGAGATCCAAATGAAGCCTGGAGAAAACACTAGATAAAGCAAGAGAATCAGAAATATGTAAGTGGATATAAACCAGAGACCTGACGGAGCCCTAGGCGCCCTCTGAATTATCGTGTCTCTGACACATACTGGTTGTGGAAATTGAGAATTCTAGGGTCTAGGGATTCTTGAGGCTTTGGAATATTGCTGCCTTTTGGTGTATAGTGCCTGGGGTTGAGGCTTTGGTCTGGGTGAAACTTTATGTCAGTGGATTTTGGAATTAATTATATTATAGAAAAAATGCACAAGGTGTTGAGAAGTTCCACAATGTCTTTGGGGAGTTGAAATGCATAGCACCTAAGAGGCTCAATGTCATCTTTACGTGTGAGCTCAACATTTTTTAAATTACCATTAAATTAGGGGAAAACTTGAAATCAATATTTAAAATATATAACACACCTGATAGATTGAATGGTGAGTGCAAAATCTTTCAACAACATGTAAGCTTCTCCTTCATTCATCCTAAATAAAATAATATTTTGAAAATTAATGGTAGAAAAACATTAAAGAACTTCTTATTTCATATTGAAGTGTTGGATTTTTTAATAATAGATTACTTTTGTCTATCAAGACGTATTTACCAGAATCATTTCCGCCACACACTCCCAGATGGTGATTTAATCTTTGGGAATGATGACTATGAATTAAAGAATCACAAGTAACACAACCACAGATAATCAACAAACACAGGAGGCTTACTATCTCGGGAGAAAACCAAAGTAGGAAAGTGAAGCTCAAGAGAGTGAATGGGAGCTAGAGAATCAAAAGAGAAGAACCAAATTAATTATTTGCCAATGTCACAACTACTTTATTCACAATAATGAGTCATATTTTTTGAAATGATCAACATTTCTCAAGAGTGTCAGAAGTTTTAAATACTTTAATTCAATAAAGATTGTTTAAATTTTTTGTAAAATGCATATTGAATTCCTGATTGGTGAGACAGTTGCCCCTTCCCACATCTATGTGCTCAGTGCCCAGGTCCATTTTTCCATTCCTAGGTCAATCCAAGAGGGTTTGCCCTGCTT
Source organism: Tapirus indicus (assembly GCA_031878705.1). Taxonomy (NCBI): domain Eukaryota; kingdom Metazoa; phylum Chordata; class Mammalia; order Perissodactyla; family Tapiridae; genus Tapirus; species Tapirus indicus. The sequence goes on along the minus strand of CM062919.1, from coordinate 101,714,202 downwards.
ACTGGTTTTTTTTGTGTGTGTGTGAGGAAGACCAGCCCTGAGCTAACATCCGTTGCTAATCCTCCTCCTTTTTGCTGAGGAAGACTGGCCCTGGGCTAACATCCGTGCCCATCTTCCTCCACTTTATATGGGACGCTGCCACGGCATGGCTGACAGGCGGTGCGTCGGCGGGCGACCGGGATCCGAACCCGCGAACCCCGGGCTGCCAAGCGCGGACTTAACCGCTGCGCCACTGGGCGGCCCCTTTGCTTACTGTTTTTGAGAACGGTTTACCTGCCAAAGAGCTAAAACAATAGTCATGTTCTCAGTCCTTAGATGTGAGAATTATATACTTTTTGTGTACTTCTGTCAGATAATAGAGAGCATGGCATTATTTGTCATTGTTATTCAGTTTTAAAATATCTAATAATGAATTAATAAGGTAGTAATAAATAAAAATATATCTGTGAGTGTGTGCGAATGTTTACATCTAGGGTGAATCTTTATGTCAAGTGAGTCAGCCTAAGTTCCAAGATTTTGCTGGTAAACTATGAATAAAAATAACACAGAATTCATTATTCTCTCTTGCCATTAGTCCGTGAGAAAAAAATTCTAGTATGTTTAGCAATGATTAACCCATACTTGAAATTGTAAAGAGGCTTTTGCCTAAAATTCATTAAGTTCATCCATTAGATATAGAAATAGAGATGGCGATAGAGATCGACATAGAGATGGAGATGGAGACGGACATAGAACTAGAAATAGAGGTAGAGATAAAAGAGATAAACATAGACATGAACAAAGATGTAGACATGGAGCTAGAGATAGAGGTAGAGGTAGAATTGATAGATACAGAAAGAGAGAGAGATAGAGACAGAGACAGAGATAGACAGATATAGATAAAACATACCTGTTGTCCTGGACTAATCCTATCAAGGAACCGTGTTTATAGAAATCAAGTGCATAAGCATTAAGTGGCATTCTTCTTCCTTGATTATCAAACATCTGTGACCACAGCACAGGAGCCTGAGTGTGATCAATACCTATTGTGCGCAGAATGACCTGAAGAAATACAACTTTTCTTAATTTGTTATTTATGTATAATGAAAGTTTACAATTTCTTACATTGTGCTTTTAGTTACTTCCTTTAATCAACATTTTTAAAGTATACTCTTCACAGGGAAGGAAGACGATGTCTTTCACACATACTGGGTTGGTGGCATCCTAAGCAAGCCTAGAGAATGCCCTGGCTCCACCTAGGAACATTATTGCCTCACAGCATAATGATGGCAATTTCAACCATCCAGCCACTAGAATCTAGCAAGACTCACTAGAAAAGAAAAGCTAATTTAAAGTTTTGTCATTATCCCATTTGGTGCAGGAAATATCTCCGTAAACAGGGTATCAGGAAGCTGGTACTTTGTATGTCTCAAGAGAAGAGTTCAACTGAACGACTCTAACATTCTTTGGAATCCAATTACCAGAATAAAAAGGAAGGGGAGGAAGAAGAAGGGAAGAAAAGAAGGAAAATACGAAGAGGAAGAAAGCAAATCTATAGTGTTCCATATCTGCTCACTTTTTGAAAACTATACCTCACAGGGTCAATAGACACTCTAGTACACCGCTAGTGAGAGTGCGAATTGGTAAAACTACTTTCTAAAATGACTTGGTAGTACCTTGGAGAGTTCTTATTATTATCATCAAAGATTCTTGGACTGTTCTTACTCCACTATGATCCAGAAAATCATTTTGACCCCCCAAAAATCTAGATTTATACTCAAAGGAAACTGTTACACATGTGCACCAGACACTCATAGCAACCCTGTTTGATAGAAACAAACACAAATATTTATTAAGAGGAGAATGGATCAACAGGTTGTTTTATATTCACACTATGAAATATTATGAAATGGTGAAAAAAAATAGAGTTTCCTGTCACAACATGGATGAATCTTAGGGACATAGCATTGAGTGCAAGAAAAGCAACTTCTAGGAGACTACAGTAAGTATTCCTTCATATTTTGTAAAATTCAAAAGAAGCGAAAATACGAAGTGATTTTGGATATGACGTTTTTTAAAAGGAGAATTAAAAACACAAATTTTCGGATAGCTGAAAACCTGGAGGAAGAGGAGAGACAAGGGAATGAAATAGAGGAGAGAGGAGGGGCACACAGTCCTGAGTTCATGGGTGTTCACCTTAGTTTTATGCTTTATAGTTTATCTATATGCCATTTAAAGATAAATGTGTGTGCATATTTAGTATTACACTAAATGTAACAAACAATAAAAGCAAAATAAGTTTTGAGAGATTATAACTTACACTAGGTAAAGTAAATTTCTATACATTGAGTTGGGTAAGGCAAAGGGCATATTACCATCAAGCAATGCTCTGGAAACATCCACCAGTATAAAATGCTTCAAAATAGATGAAATACAATTGGCCCCTTCTCTCTAGCATACCATCAAAAAAAAAAAAAATCACGAGTCTGAATCAATTCATGTCCTATATCTTAAAGGTCTCTTCTAATTGATGGTGATTGTGTGGCAATAAGATATAGACATTATATCCTATTATAACTGATCAGTGTCCCTCCAAAACCGCATGGAAAAGCTTGCATATGGAAAGGAAACAAAAGTGAATGGCACATACTGTCCATAAGTTGAATTAATTGAATAACAAAGAGAAAGGGAAATTATAATACTTAACGATGAATATGTCTTTTTTTCAATGCGGTTAGCTACAAGCCTCTTACATGAGTAATTAATTGTTTGTAATCATAGAAATAAAATACCGGGAAAAAACCTTCATAAAATTATTGCCCTTATAAGCTAAAGTCCAGTCCTTTATTACCTCTATTTCAGAATTCCACGTTCTTCAAAGGCAGTTTATTGTTAAGACACAACTCAGAGGAGGGTAAAGCTCTTTAGAGCTAGCTAGCCTATGCACAGGATTTGGAGCAGTGGTCTCCAATTTGTTTTTAAACCACATACCTTATTAGCAAAAAAAATTTCTTTCTCACCTCTTCTTTCATGAATGCTTTCTTCTCATTTTATAAAACAAATAGCCCCCTCCAACTTACTATGGTACATTTCCTTGGGGTTTGAAAATGTACAGAGGACAACAAGGGACAATATTGCCTTTCTATTGAGAAAGTGAATGACTTTAAAGACTAAGTAAAAAAAAAATCTTTCAAAAATTAGATAGTTTCCAATTAATTGAATTCAACAAATTTGGAGGTAGATCTAATCAAGTTTTAATTAAGAAAATATTAAAAATATATATTGATGATAGATTGCTAGGTGATTTGGGGCATACAACTCAGAAGGAATTAGGAGAATTGCATATAATTTTTATAACAAAAGTTGTTCCATTCTCAATTACTTATCTATTTGAAAATGTTTCTCAGAATTCAAATTAAGATTTGATACTGGGGGGCCGGCCTGCTGGCATAGCGGTTAAGTTTGCACACTCCGCTTTGGTGGCCCAGGGTTCGCAGGTTCGGATCCCGGGCGTGGACAGACGCATGCTTGTCAAGCCATGCTGTGGCGGCATCCCATATAAAGTAGAGGAAGATGGGCACGGATGTTAGCTCAGAGCCAGTCTTCCTCAGCAAAAAAAAGAGGAGGATTGGCAGCGGATGTTAGCTCAGGGTTAGTCTTCCTCAAAAAAAAAAAAAAAGATTGATACTGGAACCCTGTCTCATTCTGAAAATAAGTAAATATTCATCCCATAGTTGTATGGACTAATTAAAAAAGAAATAGCCCCATCCATCTAACTAATATATACATTTCCAATACAATATTAATTTTATTTTCAGTAATTACTTCTCAAAATTTGTATTATACTTCAGTTTCTGTGATCAACCAGAAATAACCATTAAATTGAAATTGCTTACTATTTAAGCTAACAAATACCACACATAGGGTGACTTCATGTTTAAAAATATATTACATTAAGGTAAAATCATGTGGGGGAATGTAGAATCTAAACACAAGAGAAAAAGAACTATACCAAACTTTAAGTCATTAAAAATTTTATTCTTGACTTGTTTTTAACTTGACAATTATGGGTATTAAAACACTTTAGTATTTATATATTTAAAAGAATGATGCAATGGCTTTATTTTAATATATCAACATCTATCTGAAGCTGGAAACTATATCATTAGAAACTATTTATATTTATGATAAAAAATGTATGTGTCCATTTAAAATGTACAAGGTTTTTCAAAATTCTTTTAATTGATACTGGGCTATTTTACATGACAGAGGACTATGTGATTTTGGAAAAGAATGGAGTTGAGGCACAGTGTCAATCCATCATATCAAATGTAACAAAACATTTTCTTTCTCAAATTTTGTATTAAAATATAAATTAAATTTCCACAAGTTTATTCCAACATTCAGATGGATTATCCACCATATTTCAAATATGCCTAGTTCTTTGTACTCCATTTTAGACATCAGTGATCCAGAATACAAATGGGATTTACAGCATCTATAGCAATACTGGGAAAGCCTGAAGATAGTTCTACGTGCTCTTTTCACAGCAAACCTGTGTCAACCTCCCCTGGGGTCTTCAAAGATGGAAGAAAAGTGCTGGACCTGGGAATTCTATATAATGGAGCAGGGTTCCTCAGGCCAACACTGAGAAACTGAAATTATGCTGGCTTCAAGAGAATCATTTCCTGGATATTTCTGTTGATACACCTGAAATTTTTTTTCCAATTTGGGAAATTTGAAGTCCTTTCTAAGCTGCCTAGAAGAATAAATCCAATTCTTTCTCAAAGACCTTTTATTTATAAATCCCATTTTCCACTTACATGGTTGGGAGTTGCTGGTTGAAGCAAATCATCATCGGAGTTCCCAGAGAGACAAACAAATGGAGAAATAGCTACTCTTCCTTCCTTGCAGTTCATCAAGTGAGACACAAGTTGGGAGTCTTCACATTCTTTACCTGCAAAATCTGTCCATAATAGGTTGGGATAGATTAGTTTTTAAAAATTAGTCAAACTGTCAAGCCTTACACACCTGCTGTAGACCATGCTACAAGGGGAGCCATTCAACTTTCCAGGGCCTACATCATAATGGAACTTTTGGAATGTTTTCACACCAAACTCAGACTTGGTCTTAGAATCTTTCTAGACAGGGTGTTCCAAGCAGCTACTATCAGTAGGTTTGGAAATGGCATGTGAGAAGAAATATTGTTTCCATTCCTACTCTTATAAAGCACCAGATTGTGCGTTCCAAGTTAGCTCTAATTTGTAATGAAGGGAGAACATTCACGTACTCCAATGATGCCTCTTCTGGGATACTCACAGTGCTCCACTGCTATTGTCTGCTTTTGTTCATGCCACTTCCCATTTTAAGAGGGCCCAGGACACTACAAGCTCTGCTTCCTTGACCTTTTCCAATTGAGGATGTTAGGGTATAATGAAACCGAGAAATTACTGCCCACAGCTCAACCCTGTCCCTTTATCTCACTCACCTTTTCATGTTTTCTTTCCTCTAGATTTCTATCCAATAGCTTATGAAAAATAAGAGCAAAGATTAACAGTGTACTATGTGCTAGGCACTTTTTAAGATATTCACATATGTTAATTTCCTTACTTAAAGCTCACCCAAACTGGGTAGATAATGTTATTCTCTTTCTCATATATCTGTTGAGAAAATTGAGGCATGAATATGGAGTCACTTGCCCAAAGTCTTACTCCTAATAAGTAGCAGAGCCAGAGTTTGGATCCAGAAAATCTGCCGAGAGTCTATGCTCACAAACATACACATATTTCCTCTCAAGAAAAAAAGTGAAAAAATAATATCTAGTTTCTCTTCATTTCATAGGTGTCCTTACTCCATCTTCCAGGCTTGACCCAAAAGCAATCTTAAATCAAGATGGTTTATAAATGACTAGTTTCGCTCTCCATTGACCTTTTAACTTCTAATAACCACAGTTCCTTTCTTTGGAAATGCAGAGAGATCCTCTTATTCTAAGGTGGACCGATCTTTCCAGGGCTCCACTCTTCTTCTGGGATAAAATATTCTCAGGCAAGATTATTTTTTCCTTAAATTTTTCCACATTGGAGGTAAGATATACTTACTTATTTTTGACAATGGGAGTTGATATTCCTGTTTCATATCAGCCAATTTGGAAACAATTAGTAGGAAACAGGCAAAGTCCTCTGTAACTTTCGTGTTATACTCATGTAAAGCAGCATTAAAGTCCTCAGGAAGATCCTCAAGGAACACCTAAATCATCAAGGAAATCATCAAGAACACCTAGAGGCCAAGTATTTTTCAGGGAGATCTATACACCTTCCTTGAAAACTGAAACTTTGGAAGAAGAAGGGCAAAGAACATTGCAATATAATTCTATAGTTATCTTATTTATTCAGTAATGTCACTGTTTCATTCCTTCATCTGTGAAATTGAGATAAGATTGATTTTTTGTTTCTATTTGCATTTATAAAAACCAATGCCTTTACTCTTAAAAATTTGCTTTCATACTACTTAATCAAAACCATCTTTTAAATAGAAGCATGCCCTCAAATGACATTAGACTTGTGAATATTTCAAAGAATCTGGTGATACATTTGGAGAGCAAGCAACTAGAAGTACATTTACATGCCTGGAACAAACTTCATTGGATTGTGAGGGTTTTTAAAACCTTACTGGATTCATTTGCCTAACATTTTGTTAATTACTCATCATTTAAATTCATAAAAGAGATGCATCTCTAATTTTCTTCTAATGCATTTCTCCTTTTTATAACGTCCTTGTCAGATTCTGGTATTGAGTTTGGGGTTTGCTCCCATAAAGTAAATATTCCCTCTTTCTGTATTCTTTGGAAGAGTTTATGAAAAATTGATATTATTATTTAAATATGGAAATAATTCACCAATGAAGCTCTCTGAGCCTGGGGGTTTCTTTGTGGGGAAGATTTTTTTGAATAATTAATTATATTTCTTTAATACATATCAGACTCTTGAGATTTTTTTATATCTTTCTTGATTAGTTTTTAAAAGTTGCATTTTCTAGGAATTTGTCCAAATAGTCAAATCTATTGGCATAAAGTCATGTATAATATCCTCTTTTGTTCCTTTTGATGTTCAAAGTAAGATTTATAGTAATGTACCATTTTCTTTCCTGTTATTTGTAATTTTTGCTTTTTCTCCTTTTATTCTTAATGAGTCTTGCTAGATACTAATCTTATTAATCTCTACAAAGAAGCAACTTAGGCTTTGTTGATTTCCTTTTTGTACAATTGTTTTCAATATATCTTATTTCTGTTCTCATTTTATTGTTTCCTTTCTTCTATTCATCTCAGGTTAGATTTTCTGTTCTGTTTTGGTTTTTTTTTTTTTTTTTTCCTAGCTTCTTAAGCTGAAAAGTTAAATCATTGATTCTTTTCATCCTGTCTTCTTTTCTAAGGTATGGTTATAAGGCCATATATTTCCCTGTAGTTATTGCATGAATTACATCTTGTATTTGTATGTTTTCTTCATTATCATTTAATTAAAATTTTTCATGAATTCCATTTTATTTCGTTTTTGTACTCTGTGTGTTTAGAAAAGAATTTGTTTAATTTTCAGGCAATTAAGGTGCTTCTGGTTCTTCTGGTTGATGTTTATGTGGCATATATTTTTCCATCATTTTCCTTTCAACCTTTCTGGGACTTTATACCTAAGATGTGATTTGTATAAACAGCATAGAATTGTGTGTGGTTTTTTAAAACACAATCTGAAAATCTTGATGTTTTACTTCATGTACATACCATTTAATGTATTTACTTGTGTAGCTGAGTTTCTGTATACTATCGTAGTATTTGTTTCCTATTCAGACTATCTATCATACATTCTTTCTCTGCTCTTCTCGTCTTTTTTATTCAGTTTTTTCTTCTATTAATGCTTATTTGTGCATTATTTCATGAGTCTTTACCCCAGAGATTACAAAATACATCTTTAATTTTTACAATTCTTAATACTGTGAGAACTTTAAAACGTTTAACTCTATTTATCCTTCCTAAAACTTGCCTTATGATAGTCAGGCATTTTAGTTCTACATATATTTCAAATTTCATAATACAATTCATACAATAAAATAATAATTATTTTTGGATACAGTAGATATTCATTTATATCTACCCACACATTATCCTTTCCAGTGTACTTCACGCCCTCCTGCATTTTCATGTTTCCCAAGTTGGGATTTTTTCCATCTGCCAAAGGTATCTAATATTTCTTTTAGCACAGACCTCATAGCACACACACACACAAATCTATTAGAACTAATAAATAAAATCAGCAAAGTTGCAGGATACAAAATCAACATTAAAAAATCAATTGCATTTCTATACACTAAGTAACTGAAAAGGAAATTAAGACAAACTCATTTACAATAGCATCAAAAAGAATAAAATACTTAGGAATAAATCTAACCAAGGAGGTGAAAGATCTGCACACTGAAAAGTATAAAACACAGAGAAATTATAGCAGACACAAATAATGGAACTGCATGCCATGTTCATGGATTGGAAGAATTGATACTGTTAAGATATCAATACTACCCAAAGTGATCTACAGATTCAATGAAATTCCTATAGAAATCCCAATGGCATTTTTTTACAGAAATAGAAAAAACAACCTTAAAATTCATATGGAACCACAAAAGACCCCTAATAGCCAAAATGATCTTAAGAAAGAAGAACAAAGATGGTGGTATCATACTTCCTGAGCTCAGAATATATTACAAAGCCACAGTAATTAAAACAGTATGGTACCAGCATAATGACAGGCATATAGATGAATGGAACAGAATAGAGAGTCCAGAAATAAATCAGTGTATACACAGTCAACAGATCTTTGACAAGAGTGCCAAGAAAAACAATGGGAAAATGATAGTCTCTTCAACAAATGGTGTTAGCAAAACTTGATATACACACGTAAAAGAACGAAATTGGACCCTTACTATACATCATACATTAAAAAAAACTCAAAATGGGTTAAAGACTTAAATGTAAGGCCTGAGACTGTAAAACTCATAGAAGAAAATATGAGACATTGTTCTTGGCAATGATTTTTTTTGATATGACACCAAAAGCATCGGCTACAAAAATGAAAACAGACAAGTGGGACTACATCAAACTAAAAAGCCTCTGCACAGCAAAGGAAGTAATCAACAGTGAAAAGGCATCTACGGAATGGGAAAAGGTATTTCTAAACCATCTATATGATAAGGGATTAATATCAAAACTATATAAGAATCCCCTACAATTCAATAGCAAAAAACAAAAAATGGGCAAAGGTCTTGAATAGACATTTCTCCAAAGAAGTCACACAAAAGCCCATCGTGTATTAAAAGTATTGAGCATTAAAAGTTGCTCAACATCACTAATCATCATCAGGGAAATGCAGATCAATACCCCAATAAGATATCACCTCAGACCTGTTAGGATGGCTGTTATCAAGAAAAAAAAAAGATAAGTGTTAAGAAGGATGTACAAAAATTAGAACCCTTATACCCTGTTGGTGGGAATGCAAATTGGTGCAACCACCATGGAAAATGTATGGAGGTTTCCCAAAAAATTAAAAGTAGAACCACTGTATGATCCAGCAATCCCACTTCTGGGTATACATCCAAAAGAACTGAAATCAGGATCTTGAAGAAATATCTGCACCCCCATGTCCACTGCAATATTATTCATAAGAGGCAAGACATGGAAACAACACAAATGTCCATCAACAGATGAATGGATAAGAAAATGTAGTATATACAATGAAATGAAATATTATTCAGTCTTAAAAAAGAAGGATATCTTGCCATTTGCAACAATATGAATGAATCTAGAGAACGTTATGCTAAGTAAAATAAGCCAGTCACAGAAGGACAACTATGGTATGATTCCACTTATATGAGGTTTCTAAGATAGTCAAACTCACAGAAGCAGAGAACAGAACGGTGGTTGCCAGGAGCTGGGGGGAGGAGGAAATGGGAATTGCTTTTCATTTGATATAAAGTTTCTGTTATGCAAGATAAATAAGTTCTAGAGATCTGCTGTACAACATAGTACCTGTAGTTAACAATACAGTACTGTGAACTTTAAAATACATTAAAGGATAGACCTCATGTTAAGTGTTCCTACAAAAAAAAAAGGACATTTTTGGAGGTGATGGATATGTTTAGTACCTTGGTTGTGGTGATATCATGGGTGTATGCATATGTCCAAACTAAATAAGTTGTATATGTTAAATGTGTGCAATTTTCTCTACATCAGTTATACCTTGACAAAGCTAAAAAAAATTAAAAGAATAAGGTGGACATATGTATATATTCTTGATATGTTATTAACCCAATTATAATATATTTACCCTGTTTTAAATTATGTTTAAAATATATGCTATGTGTATTTACACATTTATGTATGAAGATAAAGTGGACTGAAAACTTTTTTCACATTTTCTTCTAGCTTCCATTATTTTGGTTAAATAGCCAGCTATCAATCTTATTATTGCTTTTTTCAAGGAAATATCTATTTCAGCTCTAGCTGATTTATGATATACTCTTTGTTTTCTATTTTCAGTAGTTTTAGTTTGGTGTTTCTTTATATTTATCCTCCTTGAAATTGACTAACCTTTTGAAATTATGGAGTGTTATCTTTCATCAGCTTTGGAAAATTCCCAGCTATTATCTTTTTGAATGTTCTTCTGACATTATTCTCCCTCCTCTCTCCTAGGACTCCCATCATATACACATTAAACCCTTTGAGTGTGATCCACATTTCTCTTACGCTATCTGCTTTTTCTTATTTTTTTTCCCTGTGCTATAGTTTGGATACTTTCTATCGAGCTGCCTGTCGATTCACCAATTTTGACTTCCAATATGTATATTCTGATCACATATTGTATTTTTCAATTCTCAAATCTCCATTTAACTATCTGATGAAATTCTAATTATTTGGTGAAATTCTCCATCCTTTCATCAGTTTTGTCTATCTCTTCCCTTATTTTCTTGAACATTTAATCATACTTAAAGTCCTTGCATCCTAACTCCAATAACTGGATCATCTATGTGTCTACTACTATTGCCTGCTTTTCTTCCTGCTAATTTGTCATATATTCTTGCTTACTTACTTTTTAAATATGGGTTTCTATTTTTTTTTTTCAGAAATTGTAAAATGACCTGATAGGCTTCAAATTACATTATCTTCCACCAGAGTAAGTTTCTCTATTTTTGTGTTTGGCCAAGAGAGCGAAGATGTGTTCACCTCAATCCAAGTAGAGATTGAAGTAGGTTGGTATTGGTTTTCAGTTTTGTTTTTTCTTTGGTGAGGAAGACTGGCCCTGAGCCAACATCTGTTGTCAATCTTCCTCTTTTTCGCTTGAGGAAGATTGGCCTTGAGCTAACATCTGTGCCAATCCTCCTCTATTTTGTATGTGGGATGCTGCCACGGCATGGCCTGACAAGCAGTGTCTGGGTCCGTGCCTGGGATCCGAACCCGTGAACCCCAGGCCGCCGAAGTGGAGCATGCAAACCTAACCACTGTACCACTGGGCTGGACCCCTGGTTTTCAGTTTTAATGAGCTCCAGTCTATATCTGCTTTGTCTCTGTTCCTAGGTCATGGCCCTCTTGGGATTTTGAGTATGAGGCTTGTGGGTCTCAGTCTTCTCAGCCCTAAAAGACTCCCAAAGATCCACCTCTTTCCTGTAGAGCTTTCTAACCTGCTTTTACATCTTCCAGCCCTAAATGACTCCAAAAATGCCTTGAGGGGGATACAAGCCTACGCATAAATGCAGACCCTTTCCTCTAGTGGGTTTTTAATTAATAAATGCTACAAGGCTGCAAGAAATTTGGTGTAGTGCCCCAACATTTCATGCAGATCTGGTACCCACTAACTGTCCTGTGGTTAAAACTTGCTATGTCTCTCAAGTTTCTAGCCTGTCATTCCAGCTCCAGGTGATCAGTAAAAGCTTTAGTGACTTATTCTTTTTAACCTCATAGGAGAGGCTGTCTGTATATGCTAAGTACAATTTTTAATCCATGTCCAGAATCAACAAATTCTTTGGGGAAAAAAACCACGGTTGGAAATTCTTATCACATCTTGTATAAGTTCTTGCCATTTTATAATTTTAGCCAATCTAATCCTCATTATTTCCACAGCTCTCTGTTGCAATAAGAGTGATGGCCACCTATTATACCCTACCTGGAAGTGCATAAATTTCCAATAATCTTTGAGAAAAAAAAAAAGAGAGAGAGACAGGAGGCCTCCACTCAAAATCATCTTTTACTGTATTTTTTATGATAACCTTCTTTGTAAGAAAAGAGATACTGACTTTTATAAGTTAAATATAAATTTATTTAAAGAAAACAATTAAATAATAGTTCAAGAATAAACACGTGATAAAAAAATGTGAAGACGATAGGTCAATGACTAAAGTTGTATTCACTGGTCTAGAAAATATTCTGTGAGGGCTAAGACTTGTCATTTGACATCGTGAAGTTAGACAATATAGATTAACTCTTCTCTTTTTGCTCCTTGTCACCTTTTACTAAGGTTATCTAGTATAACCAGCCTATCCCACTTTCTCAGATTCTAGTGGAGTTCATTAGTAACAGTATTTGATGGTGATTTAATGATAGGGAATCATGATCAAAGAAAACGTTGCAAATAAAATTGGAAAAGAGTTTTCCTGCTTTTAGTCTATGTAAGTCAAGGGATGATTTCTTAGATGACTATTCTAATAATTTTTCAGTGAGGATATTATAGTTCACAACATATTCTCCCTGTCCATAGCCGTATCTCAAGGTAAAAAGACCCCAAGAGCACTGTAGATTTAAGGAGGGGGACTATTAGTTCATTTAATGTATAATTATCTACAATTTTTTCTTTAGCCACTTAATCCTATAAGATGATACATTCAAATGAAAAACATGAGCAAAATTTTTTATCCATTTTTCCTCAAGGTATTTAACCTTTTGATAGGTTTATAGAGGGAGATATGAATTACATATTAAATGTAACACTGATTACAGAAACAGCAAATTATTATTCTATAAAACGAATCCTATACTAATAAAATCCTACTGCTGCTGAATCATTTATGCTAGGTTCTATTTAATTATTTTAATTATTTAATGTTATCAGAGTTATCAATTTTACCTTTGATTGATAAAACTTTAGAGCAGTATCTTGGAACTTTGCTGGAAAATATCTTCTTCCAAACAGATTTGCCAATACCAACACTAGCTTTTCCATAACATCTTGAGAAAAACGTTTTGAGCCTATACAAAAAAAAGTGTCTTGTTATAAATGTAAAATAGTGTGTCAATCCCATTTTTAATGTTTAAATTGAATGTTATATTGCATTTCATTTCACGGAAAAATGAAATTTTTTGTCCCGTATAGCAACTGAGGAATGTCTGTGTCTGCTGGCAGTTGTACATCTGTGCCTTTTTTTAAATTCTTGCTACTCCCCCTCTAGTTCTGAGCCTAGTCATTCAACCACAGATTGCCTCATCTCCTTACCTGGATTCTCCCCTCTTCAGTCTATGATCAGTTTTCCTAAAGCATTTTATAATCACATCTCTCACTTACTCAAAAATCTCTGATTGCATCATAAACAAAATCCAGTCTCTTTAGACTAGCATTTAAGGCTTTCCAAAATTCAGCCTACAAATAACCTCCCAGCCTTATCCTCCTGCCTTCGCTTCCTGCCACTCATATTAAATATGGTCAACTTGACTTAGTCTCTATCCTTCAATGCTCAATATATGAGCATTGAATATAATACTCAATATATGAGCATTATACCGTAGTGGTTAACAAGGTGCTGCACTTAATAACTTAGGCTCTAGAGTCAGATCACTTATATTTGAATCTTGGCACTGACACTTATTAAAATTTCGTGACCATGGCAATTTATTTAACTTCTCTGTGTCTCAGTTTCCTCATTTACAAAACGGTGATAGCCATATTCTCTGCCTCATAAAGTTACCAAATTTTCCATCTCCTTGTTTATAACTGTTACCAAATTTTCCATCTTCTTGTTTGAAACTGCATATACCCACTGCACCCCATCCCATCCCCCATACACAGCAATAAACACAATTGTACTTCCTGTTGTCTGAAATTATTTCTCCTGTTACAGAGCTTTGGGGAGGGGCAGAATTTCCTGAGTATCCTTGTTTCACAGAATAATGCATGTTCAGAGCATAGGAACTAGATCTACTGTGCAAAATAAGAGTGTTCCTATCAGTTAATGACAGAAGATAAAGTAATGTTGTGAAAGGCATTGAATTCACCAGGCATTAGGAACTATAACAAATTTAAGCACAAAGAGAGAAATATTTCTTTTAGGGACAGTGTTTAAGGGATCTATTGTTTAATAATAAAAATCAAAGGCTTTTAATAGAAACTGTTAAATGCAATATTAGGCGGGCATTACAAATGGAATTCACAAAAAATTTACATGATATTGGCAAAAATATATTTGGGGGAAAAAACAAGATTCTAGATTATACAATTAATATAATATCAGCTATTTAAATATACTATACAATTATATTCAAAGAAAATATGATTGAAAGATAATAGTCACAAATAGTAACAGTGACTAGTTTTAAGATAATGCTTTCCTATATCCTTTTCTATGATGAGGATATATTAGATTTAAGTCAAAGAAAATATTTCTTAAAAACTCATATTATTTAAGGGGGCCGCCCGGTGGCGCAGCAGTTTAGTTCGCGCTTGGCAGCCCGGGGTTCGCGGGTTCGGATCCCGGGCGCCCCCGACGCACTGCTTGTCAGCCATGCCGTGGCGGCATCCCATATAAAGTGGAGGAAGATGGGCATGATGTTAGCCCAGGGCCAGTCTCCCTCAGCAAAAAGAGGAGGATTGGCGACGGATGTTAGCTCAGGGCTGGTCTTCCTCACAAAAAAAACCAAAAAAACAAAAAAACTCATATTATTTAATATGTTCTGAATCCTGGAGTCAAGGAATCAATGAGGTTAATAATAAGTTGACATTTTAAAATAGGTGTCACAAAATATGGCTGTTTCCCATATAATCTATATTAGTAAGTATATAAAACTTTATTTTATCTAATTTGGTATCTTTAAATTACCTAAATATTAGCTGTATTTTCTTTGTAGAAAAAAGTATACCCAAAGTTCTAGCTTCACTATAGCCTCTGTTGCTATTTTTAGACTATACATACTAAACATCAAGCTTACCTTTCCTGGTTGGCTGACAGAGATTATGGAAAAGGCCTCTTACAAGAAAACTGACAAAAACAAGATTAGAAGGCTCATGATAATGCAAATGTGATACAAGTCCAGCAAACCCCATCGGATTACCTTCTTGATTTAAATAGCCCTAAAAGAACAAAAATAATTTATTAGTTTGACTCAACTTACCACATTCATTAATCAATAAGTAACTTATTAAGTACCAGTTTAAAATGGTGCTTAATGCCACTATAAGAGAGATCGATAATCATTAGCTGGCCCAATTTTGCTAATTATATCAATTATAAGTAATATTAATCATTGGATATAACCTTCTAAAGACTACAATTAGTTTGGCACGATAAGAAATGAAAACAGTTACAATCTTATTTCACAAAAAGACAAAGCACAATCATACCTCTTTCACCAGGAACTGCAAAGAAAACAAGAAGTAAAGTTTTAACATCTCCATGGCTTTGGGTCGTTTGAAGGACAGCAATGAATGCTTTAGCACTGACAGCACCTTTCAAGAGGAATACATTAATTCACACCATGTTAGTGATATGAAATACATTTGTAAATGATAATATAGGTGTATTAAAAATTTTTTAATGTTTCTGTATATTATGATGTTTTGACATCTTAAAAAACCTTTCTGGCTAAGGAGACACTGCTCCTCCTAGGGCTAGCTCTAGCTAATTCCTAAAAATAACAACTTGCCTAAAATCATGCTTATCATATGCAAACCAACCAATCCCAAGTTTATACTCCCAACTACTTCTTTACCTAATGCTCACACACCAAGCCAATATTTCTCCTGTCCTAAATCATCCCTGGACCAAGTACCAGGCAACTAGAGACCACCCATATAGCCCAACGGAATTATTTAAACTAGTCAATCCGAAACTATTTACTCTTGCCCTGTCTTGCCTTTCCAGCAAAAACTTCAATAAAGGCAATGACCTAAACTTTCTCCCTACTCCTGTCTTTTGCCTTCTGAACATCCTGGTGTCTGTCCCACGTGGTCCTGCGTGGTGTGTCATGCCTCCCGTCTCTAGGACCTGTGAGTATAATTAACTTTGTTTTCCTGAGCCTCTTCTCTGTCTACTCTTGTGGCATCACCTGACTGAGCATCATATAAAAGAATATAAAATAATAGGATAGATATTACTCATATCTATTCTATCACTCAGATACCAGCAATACATAAGATTCAGTTAGATTTCATACTGTTTGTTTTACCATATTCTTATATGACAATGCTGCCTTTAACAAAACAGAACATATAAAACAGAATCATCACAAATGTAATACATTGCCAAATAATCTGGTAATAAATGTAAGTCCAGTTTAAGAGCTTATAGCTGTTGGGTTGTTCTGGAAGAAAATAAGATATTATATTATTCCATGTCCTGCAGTATTGTTGCAAAGCTAACGGAACTAGGTTGATTAAAATCCAAGTAATAAAAATATTGCTTGGTTTCCAGTGTAAAACAGCATTGAGATACCAGTTCAGATATCTTTCAATTTCCCAGTAAAATGTCTATGAGGTTCCAATAAAAGGAAAATTTCCCAAACTTCACCAAAATTTAAGCCTGGCTGCCTTTAGGCCTGAGAGTTTATAGAACCTAGGAAAAATCTCTACTCATCGCTAGGCACGTGGACTAGGTGGAAGAAAGAAATGAGAGCGGGAGGGAGGTAGAGAGGGAGAAAGGTAGAGAGGAAGGAAAGAAGGGGGTGTACTGTCCATTACCTTTACTTTGGGGTGATACTATTTGAGGGCACCCAAAATGCCCTTTCCTACAACCTCTTCTCTCTCTTGCTCTGCATTTAGTCATAGATGGCAACAGCCAGAAAATAGCAGAGTAGTAATGGGGTGAGCGACTCATGGCAGTTCACTGCAACCTGAGAGAGGTAGAACGCGTCAAGTCTTATTAAGACAGTAAAAATCCTGATAGCAAGGCATACTGTGGTGTGTAGTGATGAATGACATCCACATGATCAGTGTGTCAGTGATACTGGCAAAAGTAAAAGATGAACTTTCAGTCCAGAAAATCTATGTAAGTTGAAAATCTGCTAAATACTGAGATTTGGGCCATAAGCTATTCATCTAGTTCACATTTAAAATGGTATTTGAACAGCAGTTAAGTGGACAGAGAGTGAAGCCAGAAGAAAAACTATAAACCTATTCCTCAGCAAGCCACCAGATTTGGATATAATTACCTTCATTCAAAAGTGAAAAAATAGAAAAATTCATAACAGATCAACTCTTTATAAGAAAACTGATCATCTTCCTAAAATTATTCAGTCATTATACAAATATTTATCGAATGTCCACACCAGGAATTAAGACAAACAAACATCTCTGGCCTTAGGGTGCTTACATTTCGTTGGAAAATATACAGAAAATAAATAAAAACATGATAGAGAGATAGATTGCATTTGATTCTATCTAAGGAGTGATATGTGCTACATATACATGAGCATAAATGAGCAAAAAACTTGAATTAGCTAAAAGAGTGAGGCTATGCTCATTATCTGAGGAAAGATTTTAGAAGCAGAAAAAACAGCAAAGCCCTGGTCCTCAGACTGTAATGTGCCTGGAGTGTTTGTGGAGCAGGTAATGGGCTCACGTGGGAGAGTAGAAAGAGGTGAGTTCAACAAAATAATCAGGGACTAGGTCGTGTAGAACCTTATAGACCATCACAAAAACATTGGCTTTTATTCTTAAAAAAAAAGAGCTGACCTAGGAAAATTGTTTCTTTTATGAGGCCAAAAATTTTTTTTGAAAAATTATTTGGCGTCCTCTGTGGATGCCAAAAGATACGACTTCTATGAAATGAGGCACAACAGCATAAGGCAAGTGGACAATATACACTGACATTTTAAAAATAATACATTATGATATGAAAGAGTGATATATGAAGTAGAAAAAAATTCAGGAAAACTAAAAGTCCAGTAGCAGAATTAAAATCCCCATTTCTATCACTAAAGAGCAGAACTGAGACTTTGGAAAACTACATCAGTGATATATAAGATAAATTTTATATGTTCTCTCATATGAAGAAAAATATAGCAATGGAGAACAGAAAAAGGATTTTTGATTTAAAAGTTATAACTTTTCCTGAAAAAGAAACCAAACAATTTAAAACAGAAATAAATACCAAAGATCTAATTTAAGAAACCATTTCTTAGTTCCAAAACTACCTAAGCATTGCACAACGCAAATATACTTAACATTTACTGAATTGTACACTTAAAAATTTTATATTATGTCATATTTTACCATAATAAAAAAATCTGAGCATGAAGATTGAAAGTTCTCATTACATAATAACTAAAACATCAATTTTTAAAAAAGGACCCACAAAATAGAAAATCTTGGGAAAAAGAATTTGAAATATAATGATTAAAAAAAAGATTCACACAACCGGCCTGGTGGTGTAGTGATTAAGTTTGAACATTCCACTTTGGTGGCCCAGGGTTCAAGGGTTGGGATCCTGTGTGCAGACCTACGCACTGCTCTTTAAGCCATGCTGCAGTGGTGTCCCATATATAAAGTAGAGGAAGATGGGCTCAGGGACAATCTTCCTTAAGCAAAAAGAGGAGGATTGACAACAGATGTTAGCTCAGGGCCAATCTTCTTCACCAAAAAAAAAAAGATTCATATAATAACATATGCAGAAAAAAATCAAACTAACTACAAGAGAACAAGAATTAACATGATTTCTGTAGAAGAGACTATAAAAGAGTCTGCTCCTTTATAACAGTAAATGCCAGAAGGCAACAAAGCTATCGTAGTTTGATGTAATGAGTAAAGAGAATTTTCTAAGCATTTTATGCCCACACTTGAGTCTTTTATGTGTGAAGGTTACAGGTAGATAGTCTCAAATATGCCATGGCAAAGAAATTAAAGCACTCTGATAATCCTTTTGAAAAAAAATTAAAAGCTTGTTAGCAAATGTATTCTTCCCTCCTATATAGAGATAAAAATTAAGAACTCAAAAGTGAGGAAGTTTTAGTCTAAAATGATATGTGCCTGCTGTTGATGACCATCAACAACACAAGAGCCAACTCAGCACAAAAGAAGAAGAATCTTCACCTTAGCAAATAGTATCTGATTTAGCTGGCATACTAATCAATATACAAAAAAGAGGGAAGAGTAGATCCCTTTCACAATGCATCTCCATAGGGATGAAAATCAAATTATTTAATTATGAATTTTAAATCTCTTATTATGGGATTGGACACAAAATATTTATCTGAGCAAAAAACTTCAGGAAATATTTATAACCATAATCTGAAGTCCAATTAAATATAAACCAAGTACACACTTATGCCTAGAAAAATGACTGAAAAAAATACCAAAACCATAATACTGTCTCTGGATAGTAGAACTAGGTATACACGATTTGTTCTTCTTTTAACTTTTTACATTATGCAAATATTCTTTGATGAACTTGGGTTACTTTTTTATGAAAAATAAACTCTTTTATTATGAAATCATAAAAACAAATGTTTTTGTTCCTAATAGTGGAAACAGAAATAAATCTAACCCAGTTCTTTTTAAATCCACGCCAACACACTTAACTCCTATAGGACAATGCCTAGTACACATGAAAACAGTCATCTTGGGTAATTCCAAATGTCCATCCAGGTACAAATTCTATGATTGATAGAGGAGACAAATAAAACTATTATTCTCTCCCTCCACCCCCAATGCTCTACTATTCAAGACATTACTGACGACATTCAAGTCAGGCCTTCTCATAATATGCCACTTTGGCATATGGATTATTTTGAATTAAAATTACCTAAGAAAACAGCCAGAGCAAGAAGGACACTCTGACCCTCCTTTGTGCCCCTGAAAGCAGGAAACAAATTCTTGTGTGAAGGGTACCCCCCCTGCACCTGGAGGGGAGAAGGCATCCTTATCAGCAGAGATAGGGAATTGAGGGCTGAGAAGACTGTATAAACAAACTGTTACTCCTTCATTAATTCTTTAATAAAAGTCCAAACACCTTTGTCAATTCTTCACAAATAATTATTTCTTTGTTTAAAAAGTAGAGAAGCTGCCTGCTTTGGTCACTTCTTCGAGCCTCAAAATTTGGGGGTTTCTGGGGGCCAGCCCGGAGCCCTAGTGGTTAAGATCGGTGCACTCCTCTTTGGCAGCCCAGGTTTGGTTTCTGGGTGCAGACCTACAGCACTTATCAGCCATGCTGTGGCAGCAACCCACATATAAAATAGAGGAAGCTTGGCCACAGATGTCAGCTCAGGGAGAATCCTCCTTAAGCAAAAACAGGAAGATTGGTGACAAATGTTAGCTTAAGTTGAATCTTACTTGGAGAAAAAAAAAATGAGTGGTTTCTGAATGTGTGAAATTAAATTTGTTTTTTTTTCTCTGTTAATTTGTCTTATGTCTATTTAATTATTAGACCAGCCAAAGAACCTAGAAGGAAAGAAAGGAAAAGTTTTTCTCCCCCATATTACGAAGCATTAAAGACTGATGAAACTGAAAAGTTATCACTACAGATTTCTTAAAGAAGAACAGACCTGACCACAGCCAGGTCAGTAATGACAGTTCAACCTCAGACAGGGTCAAGCACGGTACCTTTGCCATGGCATCCTCTGGGTCATCTCCCTTGGAAGCCAGCAGCATGAGTCGCAGGACCAGGGTTATGCTGAGAGGGAACTGTCCTCTTAGTTCAGGAACATTCGATTTTATGAGTTTTTCTATTTTGGGCAATGGAATATCAAAGAAATATACATCTCCCAGCAGGTCTTGACCTCGTCTTCCAGCACGTCCAGACATCTGGAAACAGAATAGAATCGCAAAGTAAAACTCTTCTAAATACTTTCTCCACCGCAGTGCAAGAATTGAGCTTTTCACATTGGGTTAGAGCAAGAAAATTGTGTATCATCTGTCCAACTATTAAATAACCGAAACTAAAATCCAACTACAAAGCCCTTAGGAAATGTACCACGGCTGAGACAGAGCTGAAAATGAGACATCTATCATTATTATGTACTTAATTCATGCCAAAAATTGTGCTAGATATTTGTATAATGATACAGAGAAAAAACAAGAAGAAAAGATTAGATCCTGATTTCAAGTTCACCTACAGATGAACTTATTACACCAATTCTCCCTCTTCCCCTCTCCCCCTTCCTCATCCCTTTCTCTGTCACACTGTCACTCACACACCAGTGTGTTGAGTTACAAATAACCATAAAAATTATGCACAAATTAAGGAAAAATATGAGGGAGATAAAATTCAGAAATGCTACTTGTAAAAAGCACGTTAAGAACAAATCTTTTACGGTTTACAGTTAAATTAGTTCTCATTTATTAAGTGCTTAGAATGTGCTAAACTTAAACTTATTTTATGCAGACCTCACAACAACAACCATATGAGGTAAACAAAATCATTATCCCCATTTTACAATGTAGAAACTGATGCATGGGGAATATAAGAAACTTGCCCATAGTCAAACAACTAGGAAGGGGAAGATCCAGGACTCAAACCTCAGCATCTCGACTCCCAAGTTCATCACCCAAACATATCATAACACTCAGGCTCCAGAGCCCTAAATACGAGATTCCCAAAGATGATATGAGAGGAGAGTTCATGCAGAGCGTAGCAGCAGGAGAAGAAATCAGAAGGACAGGGTTTGGTAAGGTGGTGGGAAGTACTAAGGATGTTATCTTGGATAGGAACAATGCCTATAAGGGAATGAGAAGTAAGTGTTTGGAGAGGAAGCGAGGGGGAAACTTTGTTAAAACTTGAATGTTGGTTGATATATCTAAATTTGATGCCACTAGCAGAAATATTCATCAAATGTTCCTGATCAGGGAAACCATATGAAGACAAACTACAGTGTGTGCAGAACATAATAGAGTAAGGAGAATTGAAAATCAGAAAAACTTAAATAATACAAAGCCAAGAATATATGATGAAAGTGGAAACAGAAATTGCAAGGCAAAACTCAACCACCACTACAGGAGAGTAATGAAGTGGGCTTGATAATAGATTGTGTATCAGGAACAAAGACGAGAGAAGCACTAATGATAACTCCAGAGCACAGATTCGTGTGCACAGGAAATGAACAAATAAATGTTTATCGAGCACCCTCAAAGCTTATCTTTGCTACAAATCACTTCTCTTAATTCTTGCAAATGCTGTGGGTTAGGAATTATCCCTATTCTGGAGACAGGAAAGAAAGCTCAGGCTGGTTAGATATCTCACCCAAGGTCACGTCTCTGGTTAGTGACGGCCACATAATCCCAAACTCATGTGCTTTCCACTATACCACAGCTAAAAACAACAGTCAGGCGCGAATGAATGCCGGGGGGTGCTAGCCCATGAACTGCAGCATGTTTGTAAACTAAAGGCTCATTTTTTTTTTTTACCATTTTTGTCCATATTTTAGTTATGCAATAGTGAGTTTATGCATATTGTAATACCTGTCTGTAATTTAAAGCATCCAGATAGATTGAGTTTTGAGCAAAAACCACAGATTTACAAGGCATGTTGATTCCTAAAGCAAGTGTCCCAGTAGCTGTCACCACCTAGAAAGAGAATAACACAATTACTTCATAAAACAGCGTTTCGGTAGAATGCCATATAGTTACTGAAACTCTGAACTGCAACTAAAGCACAGTGGGAAAGCTGGGGACACTAGCCACATTGGTCTTCTTGCTATTTCACAAACACAGCAAGCACATTCCCAGCTCAGGGCCATACCAGTTGCTCTTCGCTCTGCACATTATTCTTCTCCTGAATATTTGTTTATCTGGTTTGTTTAGTACTCTGCTCAAATGTCAAAGAGAAATTTCTGGACTACCACATCCAAAATAACCATCCCTATCATCATTATTTCTCTCTCTATCCTACATTATTTCTCTTCACGGCATTGATGACTACTTCAAGTAATATTATCTGTTTACTTGTCCTACACCAGGCTCCAAACCCCATTCACCATTGTATCCCCACACTGAGAAGAGTAACTGGCACATGACAGGTGTTCCGTAAATATTTTTAATAAATGATTAGAAAGGAAATTTCCCTATGACAGAGTAATAATACTTTTACAAAGCCACTTCTGGGCAATTGCCAACTTCATTCACTCTTATTTATTTGTGAAAGTTATTTCTATGGAAATAACATACCGAAGGAATAAGAGCAAAATAAAGTTTCATTTTTTTCCCCTAAATTGCCACGATAACTGACCAGAATAAGAGTAGGATGAACTTTAAAATTTCTTAAATAATCCAGTTTTGCTTATTTTTTCATAGAATGCTGGGTATTTCTAATTACCCTCTCTTTCTCTTTATATTGATTGTCATATATGCTATGGTTAATGTTAAAATATATGGAATAATTTTCTTTAATTATTCTGTAACTATACATGTCAAAATGCAACACATTATTAACTGTTTTTCTAAAGTTCTTTAACAAGAACAAAAATGGGAAAAGTAAGAACATTAAATTTAGAATATTACTAGAATAAATACCTTTTGAAAAATGCATTCTCTATAACAAAGCTATCACTATTTCCATAGTACCTTTTCTAGAATGATCTATATATTTCTTTATTAAACTAATAATAATCGAGCAATTACTATTTAACAGATACTATTTTAGACAGAGAATATGCTGATCAAAATAAATGTGCCTCTTGGCCAGTCCCAGTGGCCTAGTGGTTAAGTTCCAGACTCTCCACTTCAGCAGCCCTGGTTGAGTTCCCAGGCACGGACCTACACCACTCATCAGTGATCATGCTGTGGCAGCAGCTCACATACGAAATAGAGGAAGATGGGCAACAGATGTTAGCTCAGGGCAAATCTTCCTCAGCAAAAAATAATAAGTGTGCCTCTCAATTCATAATCATGTAGAAAATTTTCTCTCTAGTTATTGACTTTTAAAATGAATAAATAACTTGTTATTAGTTATGAGAAAAGCTAAGCAAAATTGTTAATGATGTATTTTGGGTTTTTTCTGTATTACAGAATTACCCTTTAATTAGGGTGTCAGATTTTCCTCAACCTTTAGTTTATTAAGATTAAAAGACATACCCTAGAGTAGCAGAATCAATCTCACACACACACACTTAATGGACATCATATAAAAAATTAAAAATGGATAATTTGAAAAAGTCAAGGTCTATTTTTAAATATTACTCAAGATCTAAATTAACTAGGAAGTTATATAAATCCTCTTTGTGAATTTATCCAGACTATCCCTGTGCATCCTCATGGAATATACTAAATAAAACACAACACGGGTTTCATTTGCAAGCTATTTAAGGTAATCTTCCTCTTGTCCACTATCAGTGGTAGGAGAGAGAGCATTTAGGAGGGACACATCTAAAAACTCTGCCAAGATATGCCCAAAGGAAGTGATACATTCTTGCTCTTATTTCAGCTACACTGAATACACTGAGAAAAGATCTGATCAAAATGCTATTATAAATGTCCTCTAAGACCATGAAAGAATGTCTGTAGCCAAAGTTATGCAAACAGCTGACAAAATTCCCTAGATATTATAAATGAAAAAGTAAGGGGTTGTTCCAAGATTACCAGAGGTATATTTCATTACAGAAATATTTGGAAAAGTATTTGTTTAGGAAATATTTTAATCTCATGAAAAAGAGATAAACTGAATGATGATAAACTTCAAAACCCTTCCCTCAATTAAATGAGATGAGAAAATATGCAATGTTATCACAGGTCATAACAAAAAGACATAGATGAGAAAAAAGTGGTTGTTTTCCACTTTTCATGGGCATTCAGCTTCATGTAGACACAGCTTCAACTTTTAGAATGGAAAAATTTACCTACCCTAATAAATCCTTGCCTAAAAAGAATCTCAACTAACTGTTTTTCTTTGGCGTTCAGAGAGCTGTGATGATATCCAATACCCCTTTTTGCCAAAGCGATCAGTTCTGCACCTTTTCTTGTGAATTTTACTCGATCAAACACCATCTGCAAAGCCTAAAAGAAATAAGAGTTTTAGGGATTTTGATAATTTCTTATCTAATTTTCATTTAAATCAGAACAAAAAAATGTTTAAATGAAAATAACAGGCATACTATGTAATAATTTGGCTAAGTGAGGCAATTGTTGAAATTGACTCTACATGAGTACAAACAACACTTTATGGCAGTAACAGGAACTATAGGAAATATTCCCAAATCTTTGAATAGACTGTCTTGCACTGTTTCTCTCCACTTCAGGGCTGAAGAGTACTGACAAAGCAGTAGATGAAACACACAGAGGAGGTGGGGTTGCAGGACCTGCTCCTGCCTGATGGAGATCAGTTCTCTACTGGAGCATTAGGAGTTCTCTTCAGGGAGAGAGACTTCTCCAAGAAGGCAGAGCAGGTTCCTTATGGGCTGGGAATGCTTACTTCTCACTGTAAATCAATCGCAAATGCCTTGAAAAATATCCACGCTCTAAGGAGGAGATTCACTTGTGTACAGAGTTATATGTATAAAGATAAACACTGCTTAGAGAGGGAGAAAAGAAACCCCTAAGTATCCAAAAGCAACGGACATTTCACTTGTATGGTCATCCATACACAGGAATATCAGCATCAAGGATCTATTAAAATGATGATGTAAATCCATAGTTACTAAAAAGGAGACCATGAGGTTTACAAAGAATGCATACAGTAGAATGGAGATATATACACACTCACACATATACACTGTATGTGTGTGTAGTCACTAATAAGAGATATAAAAACTCATCCAGAAGGGCAGTGATTACTACTGATTGATGGCATTGCTTTTGCTGTTACTAATTTGTATTTTCAATTTGTCTACCATAAGCATGAATTATTTGCATTAAAAACATTTTAAAGAAGAAATGGCATACCACTTTTAGATATTTCAATGCCTTTTTGGTGGAATGTTTTCACTATAATAATAGCCTCTGGTTTTGAGAAATTCTGTGTATATTACTTAAAATGTATTGAACCACATGTACCCAAATACTCAAACGAGGCTGGTGAGATTGAAGTCTAGAACTCAGGCTGTGAAAAACAGCATCATAGAAAGAAACAAGGAAAAGGCAGACACTCTCGGGGTTTAATTGTTAACAAGCAAGAAATAATCTATAAATTCTAATCCTGTCCTTTTTAGACATGTTTTTCAGAGCCCTCAAGAGTTATGTGTAGTCAAGCGGTCAGATACAGAGATTTCTATTCTGGTAGAGAATGCATTTGGTTATTACATTCAACAATGTCTATAACTGAGAAGTAATGGCGGATGTGTGAAATAATTTCCCAGAGAACTATTTCATTCTAAGTGCTGACCTCAATGTCCATTGCTTTTTGCTCAGCATATGTGCAGTCCTGAGGGATTTCCAGGTTCTTCTCCAGCATCTTGAGTAGATTATTATGTTCAGCTTCATGTATTAGGCTTTGATCCATTTTTCTGGGCTTTTTCTGGCTTTTCTCATCTCTGTTCATAAAAAATATATATATATATATATATATATATATATACACATTTTTTGGTGAGGGAGGTTGGCCACGAGCTAACATCCATTGCCAATCTTCCTCTTTTTGCTAAGGAATATTGGCCCTGAGCTAAAATCTCTGCCCATCTTCCTCTATTTTGTATATGGGACACCGCCACAGCATGGCTTGATGAGCAGTGCGTAGGTCTGCACCTGGGATCCAAACATGCGAACCTCAGGCCGCTGAAGTGGAGTACGTGAACTTAACCACTACACCACCAGGCCAGCCCTCACAAAAATAATTTTAAGTAATGAATACTCATATTTAGGCACCATAGGAAGCCT
This sequence comes from Tapirus indicus, assembly GCA_031878705.1. Taxonomy (NCBI): domain Eukaryota; kingdom Metazoa; phylum Chordata; class Mammalia; order Perissodactyla; family Tapiridae; genus Tapirus; species Tapirus indicus. The sequence goes on along the minus strand of CM062919.1, from coordinate 101,687,194 downwards.
AAGACTTCCCAGATGCCCCCATCATCCAGATGTTCACTCCTGTATACATCTGCACTATCCTGACTCCATCTTCTTCCTCTAATGCACTTCCTTGTTAGCTTCTAGAACAGAAAATTCCCCTATGTACCCATATTTTCTCTAAATGTTCCCTTCCCTTCTTGCTGTAAGTAGTCTTCTTGCCAAATCCATTTCTCCCCAGATGACCTCACTTCCCTTTGCTAAACCAGTGCCATTTGCTAAAGTGATGATCATTTTCTTTTTCAGCCTTCGTGACACGAGGCTTAGAGGTAAGGTAGGTGTCCTCCTTGCTCCACATTGCCAATTACAGGCCATTTTCCTTCTCTCCTTAGGGGATGCTACAACTGCTCTGAATTTGGTTGCTAAGGGCTCTGGGCTACACAGTTCCCTTGAGAATTGCCCTTACCTGGCAACCTGGTAAGGTTTGCCTCCTGGAACCTCTCCTGGGAGTGGAGAAGTGGCCCACAGCCAGGAACTGACTGATATGAGGTATAAAAATCAGCCATCTTGACCCAAGTTGGGGCAATTCTGTGGAGACTCCAGATCTCCCTGTTGAACCAGATTCAGGCAATATTCTAGCAAAACTCACATCTTTGCGTATCTTCTTCACCTTCCTGTCTTTGCTTCCCTCACTTTCTTACAGGTCCCTCATGAGCGCACTCCTTCACTAAGTCACTTACACAGACATCCCCATCTCAGAGTGTGCTACTAGAGAATCTGACTAAGACACAGCTCCATAAACCCTGGCTTAGACTCTAGGTCATCAGACTGTATTATCCACTGCCCCTCAGTGTAACAGTCTTTTACAGATACCCAGATCACTTACCCTCTCTTTAATCTTTTCAGTTTGTCTCTTAACTGTGCACACAAGGCAACTCCAAATACGAGAAGATGAGCTCACTCATATCCCATCATTCAGTGCTCTCACCTCTAACTAACATTACCCTAACTCAAAGGAGAATGACATGACTATGGAAAGGCCTGGCCCTAATGTTTGCAGAGCATGGGGCAGAGTACTAATGGAGATCCACATATTGTTGTCTAACTACTTATAAGTTTTAAATCAAGGTAACAAACTGTCAAATAAAATACATTCTCTCCTCCTTCCTTGACAAATATAGCTCCATAACAACTTGTAATTTAAGAGGGTGAGAGTGAGCACCAGATGGGCATGCCTCCTAAGCTCCACTGACTGCTAATTTTATGGGAATGGATGCAGATAGAGGAGGGCCAGAGTGGTACTCTCCAAAGCACGGAGACCAGAGTAGGGCTCCCACTCACCCTCAGGATAATGATGGTGCTGAACAAGGTATTAAAACATCCTGTGTATTTTTATAGCTTGAATTGTTGGTCACTAATCCAACTTTCCATTACTTCCAGGAAAACAGCACAACAGGCAGAGAGAAGGCAAGAAGAAGAGTCAGCAGAAAATTCTAGCTTGCTCTAGAATTTGAAAAATCTGAATCAGAGACACTCTAAAAGCTGTTTTAACTTTGAGGGGAGTATCAATCATTCATTCAAAAATATTTATGAAATAACTACTACCTTCCAAGTAATGTGGTAAGCACTAGAAATAAAAAGGAAAAAAAAATACATGGTCCCTGTTGTAAATGAGTTAATCATTTAGGAAAAAGAAAACCTCAGCAATACATTATAATAATTGATCTACTAAATACTGAAAGTGTAGCAAGAGCACAGGAGAAAGAGTGTTAAATCTAACCGGGAGAATTAGAGCAAGATTAAGAGAAGAGATAGCAAAATTATGAATATAAGCTTTGGGGGCAATCAGGAAGGAGGGCACTCAAGGCAGATGGGTTGGATCATGGAAAAACATAGAGGTAGAAGAAGTCATGTAACGAGAACCATAAATGATGAGTATTATTAGAGGGAAGTGGTAGGAAGTGAAACTGAAAAAGTTAGGGCAAATCACAAAACATGTTGGTATGCCAACAATAGCCAAGGAGTTTAGAGTTCATCACCTAAGCAAGGAAGAAGGAAGAATACTGAGCAGGGGATAATATAATCAACTGGAATGTTCGCAAGAACATTTGTTAGCTAGATTGGAGAGTGGTGAACCTTAAGGCTCTGGAGTCCAAAGAAGACATGATGAGTATCTAAACCAAGCAGTGACTAAAGATGGAGAGGATAATAGGGAGAGAATAAACATTTTGGATCTAGAATTGCCAGAATTAGACATTGAGAATAAGGAAGAGGATTCCAAAGAGCAAAGTTCTACCAAGCATAAAATTGGCATTTCAATCCATTCTCGAGCTCATTTCATGTTCACTTACGTGACTATGGTGGTATATCAGCGACGCCTCCAGGTTGTGACCTAAGACAATGTGAGTGGACTTCATTTAAGCCTTCTGTGGGCTGAGAGTTGGAGTCACGTATGCATCAAAGATGTGCTTATTTTGAAGGATGAGTATGTCAGTTACATAACATACCTATGCTCATAGGTTGGGGTCCTACCTCTCCCAAGTCTTAATGAGACTGATCTATGCAACTAAGGAATATATAAAAATTACGGCCACTTATCTCTACTCCATTCTCCCACCAAATTTACTCAATTTGCAAACAAGCCCAAGCAATAACTGGAACTTCTTTGTAGCACATTTCCTACTAGGACTTGTGAAATATTTTAATCTTTTAACCACCAATTTGTTTAGTTAAATACTTACATTGTCTTCTGTTTCTCTATGGATTTTTTAACTTTTCGAAGTTTGTTAGCCATGACATGGGCTTCTTTATCAGCTTTGGGAGGCCTTTTACTCTCTTGCTTTTCCTCCAGGAAATTGCTCACACTTTTAGCACTTCCCTCTACAGCTCCTAACTTGAATCTGAAAACACATGAGAAGAATGCTTGCCTTGAAAATAATATCATAGATTAAATTCAATCATATTTCCATCAGCTGATATCACCCTGACACATACCTGTTGAGTTTTTAATATCCATCTTGGTGAGTTTTACCCTGAATAGGCACATAAAATGTTCTGGGTCAGCAGACTCCTTATTAACTACCTTACAGTAAATAATAAGTTCCCCTCCTTGCCTCAGACTTTACCCCTGGGGCAACAGAAAGGAGATCCCATGGAAATTTTTCCTGTAAGGATAGTCAGACATTCCACAGGCAAGGGACAGAGGACAATGGATTTTCTCTATTTAGAAACAGAGGAGAGAGGCCCACCACCCCTCCTGAAAGATGAGAAAAAAAAAATTTTTTAAACAAAGAGTTTTCACTCTTTTATTTACTTTTATTGTTGTTAAGGTTGTTCTTGTATTTAATTCCATTGATCTTTAAAGCTACCTCATAACAGAATCCCTTAGTATTAGGTAAATATAAGTTCAGATTTCTTGACGGCCAAATATTTTGTGAATTTTAATGCCTCCTTTGTTTTTCTCTATGTTTTTTTTTCCAGCTTTACTGAGATATAATTGATATATATATAACATTGTATAAGTTTAAGGTGTACAACGTGATGATTTGATACATGTATATATTGCAAAATGATTATCATAATAAGGTTGGTTAATGCATCCATCACCTCACATAGTTACCTTTTTGTGTGTGGGGGGGGGAGAACATTTAAGATCTATTCTCTGAGCAACTTTGAACTATGCAGTGCAGTATTGTTAACTATAGTCATTATGCTGTACATTCGATTCCCAGAACTTAGAACAGGAAATTTGTCCCCTTTGATCAACATCTCCCCATTTTCCCACCCCTCAGTCCCTGGCAACCAGGAACCTAGTGGTCCAGACTTCCTGGCACCTTGGCACTTAAACCAGAGACCTAGTTCAGGCTGTAACCATTTGGCCCTTTCAGACCTGGGCAATTAACTAGGCAAATGGCTACAGATCAAATTCTCATGGGTATGTGAAGAGTAAAGTGTTTCTAGGGGATGTAAAATCAAACACTGCTTTCTTTACATTACATACATTTCCCTGTGTCAGGAAGCTAGGGCGTTTGAGAAGATTGAAAAATCCACAGAAGTTTTTATTTCCCTACAGTAACTTATTGTCAAAATTCTGTGCCTGGAAGTAGCCAATAACCATTAGCACTAAACACACCATAGCTATGACAGCAAATCACAGGTCAGGTCTACACAATAAAGTTTTTAAAATGTAAACTGTGAGGCAAAGGGCTTTTCTAAAGTCTTTAAAGGGCTATCATTAAGAAGAAGTGTTGTTAGCTAGCAAAGAGTAAATAAATTGGCACACTGATGAGGTAAGGATTAAGAAAGTGGCAGTTTATGCCACATGGCAAGAAATTTCATACAGAAGACAATAAAATAATAAAGACAGTAACCACATGTTATACTTACTATTGTCAGACACTAAGTGTCTTAAATATATTAACTCATTTGGTACTCACAACACCCCTATGAGGAAAGCACCATTATTATCCCTATTTTGTAGATAAGAAAATGGAGAGATAAGGAGATTAAGTGACCTGCCCAAGATCCCACAGTTTGCATGTGGCTGAGTCTGGCCTCCAAGCCTATGTTCTTAACCAAGGAATTATGTTGCTTCTCTTTTTAGATTAATGCAAGTTACTTGACCTAGGCACACATTCTATATTAAATGCCATGATTTTCATCACAGTACTTCATTTTTAAAATCTAGAGTACTTGGAAATAATTTTCCTTTTAAATCTCTCTGATAACCTATATAGAATGAATGTGATCTAGAGATTGGAGCTCAGCCAATAATATTTTGTAGTACTGGACTAAGGACTTCCATAATTTATTTTTACTTAATTCTTACCCCAGCCCTATGTATTATTATTTTTATCATCTCATCTTGCAAATGAGGAAAATAAGGCTCAAAGCCAGGAAGTAGATCCCAAGTAGGATCCAAACTTGGGCCTGACCATGAAGGGTGTGCTCTTAAGCATGAGCTGATACTGTCACTAAATACTGAACACACTCCATGCATTTTTTTTCCCCTAGAGACTGGATTAGAGAAGGTTGACAGATACATTATTATTTGAATAACTCCCACAGGTTCAGATTGAGCCTGACAAATCCTCAGATTTGTTCATGATCTAGGACTACTTAGGACTAAATCAAGCTGCATAAAACCAAGGATTTTCATAGTATGTTTTGTAGAGAACCCAAAATTCCATAAAGATGTGCCAAGATTCAACTCCTCGAGCAGAATTAAACCTTTGATGTTTACGTGAAATATTTTACTTTTTTTAAACATTGATGGGTTTTAATACATCAGAATTAAATATAACTGTTTAACAAAACATATGCAAATTACAACCATAACAAGACATGATTTTACACAATCAGAATGGCAACAACTGGAAAAACCAATGCCACGTGCTTGTGATGATAGGTCCAAAATGGGAACGCTCATGAACTGCTCATGGGACATCAACTAACAAGCCATTTTGGAAGAAATTCATGTTCCATTTATCCCATTAGTTTGCCCATACTCTAAAATATAGCAATTGTGCTCCTATGTATAAGTTCCAGAGAAGCTTTTACAGGTGCTCAGTTTTGTATTCTATTGTACACTGTCCTTTTTTTATTGAGATATAATTGACATACAATATTACATTACTTTCAGGTGTACAACATAATGATTCGATATTTGTATACAGTGTGAAATGATCACCACGATAAGTTTAGTTAAGTGTCACCACACATAATTACAGAATTTTTTTCTTGTAATGAGAATATTTAAGATCTACTCTCTTAGCAACTTTCAAATATGCAACACAGTATTATTAGCCATAGTCACTATGCTGTACATTTTATCCCCATGACATTCATTTTATAACTGGGAGTTTATATCATTTGATGCCCTTCGCCCATTTCATGAAAATATTTTACTTTTTAAATGTTTTAAGTACATATGTGTGTAGAAATAATGAACAGTTATTTTTGGATTACTATTTTGCAGTTAGACTTTCAGAAATATTCCAGAAGTACAGAATTGTGTCTGTTTCTAGCTAAAGTCTGTAGCCATGCTTGACAGTAAAATAGGTGAGCTGCATAACTTCTTGGTGGTTCAGAAATTTATTTTCCTTGTCCCAACAACAAAAGTAAAAGGAGCAATTTTATTGCAATCCCCAAAAGTTCCACATCCAACCATACATTCAATTATCATCATTATTTTAAATATACATCACCAACAATGATTCATTACTATATGTTTGTTTATGTGTGAACAAGTTTCATTAAACTTTGCCACCTGCACAAGATTCTGTGGCCTTATTTATATAAAGATTTCATGGTTTAAGGTAGTTTGAAATTGTCTAAAGTAAAGAAAGCTTTCTATTCTGATCCCAAACTATAAGATTAATCCAGGCTATAGAGTGTTATATATTTAATAAATTATACTTTGATATAATTTATACTTAACTGAAACTGGACTATTATGTTCAAATTTAAACTATGTCTTGCTATAGCATATAAAACTTAGCACGGTATCAGCACCTCTAAGTTATAGTTCTCATAACTATAAATTAAAAAAAAATAAAATGCCCCACCAACAAATACTCTAACATATTGTAAGGATACTTTAATTTTGGAATGCTTGTGTGCATAAACATTCAATTTGTTTTGCAAAGAATCTAGATATTTACTGAAAGTTAACAAGACCCAAATAAAAACATAATAGTTTATAGTAAAAAGAAAACAAAAAATGGAGTAGGAAACTAAATAAAGAAGGTAATTGTAATAGCACAAGTAAAAATATTTTTTTAAGAACTGAAGTAGAAAGGTATATTTTTTAAATATGCATTCTGATAACAAATGATTATATAATATACTAATAAAATACTATATTACAACAGTAAAGTTTGTATAACCTTCCCTAACTTAAAAGAATGAGCCTAATACAAATTATAACCAAAAGCAAATTAAATTAAATGACTTACAAAAAAAATAGTGCAGGTAACTTCTCCATTTTCCTTAGCTTTGCAACGAGAAGTGGAAACATTTCCATCATGTTTTCTGAACTAAAAACTGCATCAGGACTAAGATTCTTCAGGACCATCCTGGCCTGTAGGAATGAATAAAAAATTGTTTTAAGTTCTGCATAATAAATAAAGGAATTACTACTTTTGGCTAAAATATTTTCATAGTTGTCTAATCTATGTTTCTGTGGTTCCTTAAAATGAAAGATAATTAAAAAATAATTATGAAAGTATATTATAAAATTTTGCAAAGATCCATCAAAAATATACAGAGCAATACACTAAAGAACAAAAAAATAGACTAACATATACATACAGACACATATGCAATTTAACATGCAATTATTTAAGGCAACACGAGTCAATCAGAAAGAGAATTGTTCAGTAAATGATGCTGGTTCCGCTACGGCAGAAGGTGGGGTGATTCAGTTCCTCTCCATATCATGTAGAAAAATCACTTCCAAATACATTTTAAAGGTTTTTTAATGACAAAATAAGTGGAAGAAAATATAAGTTAATTATATGATGTTTCTGGATGGGAGGAGATTATCTAATTTAAAATGTAATGGAAAAACAAAATCACATGAGAAAAGTCTAATATATGTCACTCCCCCAAAATCAGAAACCTCAATATGTGACAATAAAGCAAATTTCAAAATATAAAAACTATCAGCTTACTTAAAATAAATATGCATAAACTTATATGACCCCACGTTAAGGTTTAATACACAAATAGTTCCTACAAATTGAAATAAAAATCATAAAAGAAAAAAACTCCAAGATAAAAAAAAGACAAAGGAATAAAAATTTCTTCTCAGCTACTGGTACTATGATTCCAATCTCTCCACGGCCAAGAATAGCGACACCTCTGTTCTTATCTGTTATAACATCCAGCAGGAACCAGTGGCTTCTAGCACATGTTTCAGGAGGCACAGATGATAAGACAAAGACCAATTTCTTTTCTGTTTTTATATTCTATCTTAGAATCACTAGACTTCAAGTTCAACTTAACATTTTAAAATGGAAATTAAAGATTAAAAAAAAAAACCCAGCAAATAATAATGACTGAACAATGCAACTCAAGAAAACAGCAAAGAATATAGAGTACTTCACCAAAAATGTGTGAAAATTACCTCCGTGGCATAGCCATTTTTAATCCAACTTGTTAATTCTGCCTTTAAGCTCTCTTCATATTTTCTAGCATCCAACTTTTTAATGACTATTTTATTCTTAAAATGAATGAATTCCTCTGGACACAACTCCTTGAAAAGAAATATCACAAAATTAAATTAAATCATGCAAGAAAATCCAAAGACGTTTCTCAATTATGCATTTCATTAACAGAATTACAACCTTCTTGAGAGTACAGACTGTTGAACTTCCTTTTATCTCCCCAAGGTATCTAGAACATATATCTAAAAAGATGGATGAACTTTTCAAAGGAAAGACTGTAGAGCAAATCCAAACAGAAGATTTGAAAATAGACAGCAATTAGGGCACAGAGCAAGAAGGGGAGGACAATGAAAGAAAATGGAGGAATATAAATCCAAGATGTAAGAGGAGACTAAAGATTTACAGTATCCCAGGAAGTGAAAGAAGAAATATTTTCAGAAATTCAGTGGCATTCCACCCCGTTAAAGCAAAACACAAAATGTTAGGAAGAAGAATGTCTGAGAAGGGGCAATTTTATTTTGGAAAGAGTCCACTGATAATTTTAAAAGATCAGATGCAAGTGATTAGAAAGGGTGAGAGTTTATCTTTCTGAACAGCAATGTTACCATCCACTATAATAGCATTAATTCAAATTAAATGCATAATTATTATTTACCTGGGCCCTGGGCCAACTTTCCCGGAATTGAAACATACTGTCATAAAGCTGTATGGTTTCTCGAGGTGAAAGGGTAAGATCAGAAGGGAATCCATATCTTTCAATCTACATTTAAAATAAAAATTTTTAGCATTCCTTTTATTTTATCTTATGTTCTAGCCTTTGCTTCATAGTCATTAACATGAATTCAAAGGTACTGGAAACAGCACTAAACTAAAACATTAAAACGTTGATAAGTGCAAATAAAATACTAACCAAGAGTGTCCCTGAGTTACTAAAATAGAAAAAAAAAATCCCACCAAAAAGTTTTTGTATTATTTCCTAAGACCTTTTAACTGGGCTAATTTTCTATGAACTGCCTTCACAATTCAAATCAGAGTGCTGGGAAGTTAAAAGATTTGTGGACTCAGTTTAGACAAGAAAATACAAACTCTACGCTGCAGCTGCAACTGAAATTGATTTAATTATGAATACGATTCTTTGCTTTTGAGTACCAAGCCAGACTAAACGGGGCAAATCTTATTTCAGTTTTAAGATAAGAGCTGAGTCAACTTCAAGACTAAGGAGCTCAGATCACCTTCAAGACACTCAAGGAAACTTCTCCCCCAGGTCACTGACTTGTTTCTGCTTTAAGCCTTCTGGATATGAACCTCATTAATTTTTCCACAAATATTTTAAAAGATAAATAAAAAATCCTCTTCTCAAAAAGTTTGCATCACAGTATTTTTTACTGGTTTCAACCATCAATTGCCTGTGAAACCATGACCCCTGAGAGGTTAACAGGTATTCTTCAAAAGAAAAGGGAGGTGGAGGTGTTTTCATACCTATTCTATTAAATAGGCTTCTTCAACCTTTCTCATTAGAAATGTTAAATTTCAAAGAAGGGACTATAATGTACAGATTTCTCCAAAATTATTTGAGACTAGGGCACTTTAGTAAACAGCTGTTAACAAGTTATGAAACTCAGGTTTGGAAATTCTGGGCTAAAAAAGCCACTCCAAACTCAACACACTTGAAAAAAAATTGTTTGGTAGAATGCAAAGTGCGGTAGATTTTGAATCAGAAGACCTAGTTCTAATTCCACCTCTAAATGCTAATTCCTCATCTGTAATGTAGGAATTAAAGTATCTGTACTTCCACCTTACAGACTGGGATAAAGTTAAACAAGATAAATATAACAGCGTATGTTTTTTAAACTTTTAAAACCAGTGGATAAATAAGTCTTGAAAATCTAATGTACAGTTTAGTGATTATAGACAATAATACTATATTACAAACATTAAACATGCTAAGAAACTAGATCTTAATTATTCCCACCACAAAAAATAAATGATAATTATGTGACTTGATAAAGGTGTTAGCTAAGGCTACAATGGTAATCGTATTGCAATATATAAATGTATCAAGCCAACATGTTGTACACCTTAAACTTACACAATGTTATATGTCTAATATACTTTCAATTTTAAAAATCAATTAGGTTTTGTTGTTGGCTTGTAGGCTTGTAAAAAACTATAGGATGCAAATAATTACACAGAAGCATCATTTAGCATCTCTCAGTCTGAGCATTGAAAGCTGGCTAGATGGTAAGGACTGCATTATGCCAAAATAATAAATGAATATATTATTTTGGAATGCTAGCATTTTGTTCTCTTATTATTACTACTTGAAACTGGTAACTTATTATGCCTACCAAAAAAACAACCATAAAATAAATCCAAGGATTATCATAATTTTTAAGATGTAAATCTTCTGTTTTGGTCACTAGAATGCTTATGATTTCTTAAATCTCTTAGCCTTTTACAGGAGCCCGAGTTTCCTCTTTTCTAAAATAGGGGCCAATTCTGCTTACGTAATAGATTTGTTCTAAGAATTAAGTTACATAATATATGTAATAAGCCTAGTAAAATACCTGGCACGTGGTTGATGCCTCAGCTGTCAATGTGATTGATTTAATGATCAATTTACAGGTCTCAATTTTTAAAATCAGTTTAATAATTTTGTGGCTAAAAGCTGGGAATTCAATTCATTTGTTTTTCACTGTAGCTACACAGTAACTAGTGAGCTGGCAAAACCTGAACCAGCCTAGATAGAGAAGGAAGAGAAATAAAAGGTCATAGATTTGTACCATCCTTCATTTATAAATACAATAGTATGGTACTATGATGTTCTTTTTGGAAACCACATCATCCCTGATGCCACAGGTGATGGTAAGCATTGATCTACACTGAGCAGAAAGAGACAAGCAACAGTCCTTTCAAGGACCTCCTGGGGCTGACAGCTCTCCAGAAGCTATGTGGCATGACAATTGATGGCAAAGGCCAAACTCTGCTCTTTGCCAGAAATAAGCCTCATATGGATTGAAGGCAATCCCTCACCTCAGTTGGATTAAGGCCAGCTCACTCATCCTGCTCCAACCCTTCCCTTCTGAAACCATTTCTATGATAGAGCTATAGTGGAGATGACCAAGGTGGATGGTTCTTTTCTCTATCTTGCCACAATTTATTACGCTTTTTCTTGCCACTCAGTTCTTTCATGTTAATCTGAAGTATACTACACAAGGTCTGGAACTGTTTACTCATTTGGAAAAGTCTATTCGCTTTTTATCACGGCTACTTTAGGAAGCGTACTAGATAAACTCATGCTACACACACAGCTGTCAAAACACATTTAATAATGCCCAAGGCTTTGCATTCATCCTGCATTCATGCTGCAAAAGTCCAGAAGTCTTAAGAAGACTCATACAACAGCATGACCTTTGCAGAAGTCATACGGGGTCAGAGCACACTGTGGCAGTTCTACCGCTTTCCAGTTATTCCATTAATAGCTACTGAGAGTAGAGGAAGGCGCTTCAACCAAAATGCCAGTCTTGTCAATTGCTCCAAACCACTCCACTCATTGCTACTTAAAGATAACCTGAATGGAACCATCCTACACAAAATAAACAATTTTTTTAAATACTATGCTATTTTAAAAATGCCAGGTCATGATGGGGAAAGAAAAAAGAAAGAGAGAAAGAGAAAGGGAAAGAGAGAGAAAGAAGTCTTTTCTTATTTATGTGTGGGTTATCATCCATATTCTAGGTCTGGGGTGTGAGTTAGGTCACAGGAATTTTGTCTGTATTTTAGTTTTATTTAGAGTTTGGATTGAGCCATTGCCACACAAAAGAGAAACTCTCCATAATAAAATCCTAGAAAATTATCATCATTAGGATTCATTCCGTTGCTTTTAGAAGCCATTACATCATAGCCCAAAGGCTATAAAGTGATTCTCCTTCATTCATTCAGGCATTTGTTCAACAGATCATTTAAAATACCGTGGTGAAAGAGCAGGCTATGGAGTCAACCTAGCTTGATTGCATCCTGGCCCCACCACTTACCTAGTGGCAGAACAGTGAGTTAGTTAAGTTCTCGATGCCTTACCTTCCTCATTTGAAAAATGAGAATATTAATAAGACATCCATCCTAAATGGATGTTGTGGCAGTTAAAAGAGACAAAATATGTAAAATTTTGTAAATTTTAAAAATGTAAATGTAAGTAAATAAAAATGTAAAAAAGTAAGTGCTCAACTTAGGTTGGCTATCTTTATTTAACATACATTTATTAAGCACCATTCATACATATAGAAGTCTCTTAGGAACTATAAGAATACAAAATTTGCCCTCAAGAAGTTATTCTAGTAAGATAAGGAAGATAAGCATGTAAACAACTTTAGCAGTGAGCTGACCATGATTGCTGTCATACAAGAAATACGGACAAGGCGCTCTGGAGAGAAAAGGATTACCTCCATCTAAGGAAATCACAGAAGGATTCTGAAGAGATTTCACATTGGGAAGAGCCATGAAAGATAAACGGATCTGGATAACTGGCATTTGGCATCCAGGGTGAAATACTCCCGGAATAATATAAATCTTGAGGGCCTCCAGGTAAGATACATCAAGTGGATGAACAGAAAGGACTTTGGGGCCAGGTCATAGAATACCTCAGAAGCCAAGCTAAGGAGAAGTATGTACATTTAACCATCTCCCCAAAAAAAAGCCATTCGAGTCTTAGCAAGATCAGAATTATCTTTATTAACTATTTATCTAAATTAGCTTTGCGGATCCAGATATATTATTCAGACAGAACGTGGAACTACTTCCTGTGACATCAAGTATTTCAAATAAAGAAAATTTCATGTGCCTTAAAAATTGTCAACTTAGAAGGCTTAATCTGACAACAGAATTTAGAATATATTTAACTTGCCAGGTCTTAGAAGGAAGACAAACTATTGACTAATTGTCACCCTGAGAGGCAACCAGAGCTTGAATGGGCCATTTCTGGAAATAGGATGAGAAAGGAAGAAAAATATGCAAGAAAATTAAGAAATCTTTCCCCACTCAAACCCCATTGCGCCAAATTAGATCCTCTTAAGACCTCCACCTTACTGATTCCTTACCAAAAAATCATGTTATGATTGTTACGTTAGTGAAAAGTGTCTTTTTCTTGTTTAAGGTAATTCATAGTGATCAGATTCTCACAAGTACTAGATATTGTCCACACACAGTTGTAGGTGCACTAAGAGAAGAGTTAGTGTCAGAGAAGTGGACAGATACACATGAGTGCTGAGAAGAAGGAAAATGGACAAAGATAATGTCCAGGAATAAATAAAATTAACCAAGAAAAATTCAGGGTAAAATTTTCAGTCATTTTTAAGCTTTGTGGATCCAGATACCACTGAGGAATCAAAAAAACTATGAAGTTATTCTGGTTACTTTTAATACTAAGGCTAAATATCTGTTATAAAGTATCTATTCTGCAATTTTGATAAATATTAACTAGGCAGCTTTTCAATTATGATATATACAAATAATTTCTACTGCTCAGAACAAACATGGCTGAAGTATTACTTACATGATCTGTTGTTAGTGTGGCACATGGGTGAAAATGATCAAAACAAATGTCATCATCTTTTATTGAACATATATGCTTCTCTAAATCATTGTATCTCTCTCCATAGAGCACTAGATATGAAGAGCAAGAATTTCCAAATGAACGAACATGTAATGACTGGGATAATTTTAAAGTAAAAGATAAAATTCTTATGAATATACCAAACATACCAAGTCTGACTTTATATGATTGCTTCATTTGCCAGTAGTCATGGTGAGACTTGGCACAAGAGCCAGCATTTCTTTTAGAAGCAACACTTTTTCCCATTATGTTGTCTGCTTGTTTCCAGTACCGTTTTACTGATTGTAGCCACCTTAAAAAATAAATTTACATATTACTTAAGCAGAACATGGCACTACTTCCTGTAACATCAAATATTTTAAATAAATAAAATTTCCTGTGCCTTAAAAATTGTACTTAAGGGAATAGGCCTGGAGCCAGACTACCTGAGACTGCATTCCAGCCTACTTACTAATAGCTGTAGCTCTTGGTTGAATCCCCTAATCTTTCTGTGCCTTATTTTCCACATTTGTAAATGGAAATAATAATAGTAGTATTGGAAATATCATCTAATAGTAGTAATGGAAATAGTAAATCTTAAGGGTTGACAGGCATTTAAAATAAATTAAAGCACTTAGAACAGTACCTGGCACATAGGAGTCTATGCTATAAGTGTTATTATTAGTAGTCAAAAATCTAGCCCAATGACAAAATGGTATGGGGCTTTCAACTAATAAGGCTTTGCTATCTTTTTACAACATCTCCAAAGTGGGACAACATAAGAAATCTCAGGGTCTATGGCTGAGTGTGTAATTAAACCATTTTATCTTTTATTTCTTGGTAAAGGACAAAGAAAAAGGAACATAAATGGCTTCTGGTGAACCTTTTTTGAGATACAGGGGAAATTTCCTACTCAATTGCAGATCTGGCTGGGGGAGCACTTGATTTTTCCTTACAGAGTGTGGCCTTGCTCAGCACCTGCCAGAAGGAGCTAGAGAGACTCTGTTCCTTGAATATCCAGAGATAAATTAATAAATTCACCAGAAAGTTACGAAATTCTTCAGAACCCATATAGAAAGTATGACATTCAAACAAACAGATAAGCACTCTATCCAAACTGGAACATAACGCCTACTCAGTGAGATGTTCAGGGTTGCTTATGGTAGCCGAAAGAGCCAGAAAGGGGCATCGGATCATGACGAGGAGATGCTCCCAGATTTCTGCTCCAATTTCTCCCCCAAGACAATGGACCTATTAAAGACAAAAATTTCTCCATTAAAAAGTTGATTTAAAAATAGCAAATGAGGGGCCGGCCCAGTGGCATAGCCGTTAAGTTTGCACACTCTGCTTCAGCAGCCCGGGGTTCACAGGTTTGGATAGCCACGCCGTGGCAGCGTCCCATATAAAGCAGAGGAAAATGGGCACGGATGTTAGCCCAGGGCCAGTCTTCCTCAGCAAAAAAAGAGGAGGATTGGCAATGGATGTTAGCTCAGGGCTAATCTTCCTCACACACAAAAAAAGAAAATGAAAATCAGACATGGAAGCCTGAATCGTCATACAGAGTTTCCTGTTACCTTTAATCAAACATGCCAAGTTTACATAAATATTAGCAAATTCAGGCAACAGAAAATCTTGACACATAATTTTTTTTTAATCCCCATAACCATCCATCGATAATTCCTCTTTATCTTATTTTCTAAAATTTCTCTCCAATCCATGCATTTCTCTTCATGTCTACTGCCAACCAAGTCACTGGCACATCTCAGCTGCACTACCATGATATCCTCCTGACTGCTAGTCTAGTTTCCCTTCCTACCCCGTA
Source organism: Tapirus indicus (assembly GCA_031878705.1). Lineage (NCBI taxonomy): Eukaryota > Metazoa > Chordata > Mammalia > Perissodactyla > Tapiridae > Tapirus > Tapirus indicus. The sequence continues at coordinate 101,671,659 of CM062919.1, read as the reverse complement.
CATTCTCTGCATCACAGCCAAAATGATATGTCTAAAAGATAAATTAGATCAGGCCATGTTCCTAATCATTTTTCTTCGATATCTTCCTATTGCACATGGAACAAAAGAGAAACTCCTTAACAGGATGTACAATGTCTGGCATAATTTGGCCCCTGCTTGCCTCTCCAGCTTCATCTCAAGCCACTCTCTCCCATCTTGCTCCCACTTTGCTCCAGACATACAGGTCTTTTCTTTGTTCCTTGAACACAACTTTCCTTCCCTAGAGCTTCCGGATATATTGTTCCCTCTGCTTAAAATGCTCTTGCCCCCTCCTTTCAACCTGTCGAGTTCAGCTTAATGGCACTCCACTAGAAAGGCTTCTCTGATCGCCGACTCCAGAATTGTCCTCCTACTGCCTCCCTGCCATTATCACAGTCATGACAGCCTGCTCCTTCTCTTTCCAATATGTACCAAAGTGAACTGGCACAGTCATTTGTGTGCTTAATTGTTTAATTTCCTTTTTTCAAATACTCTGTAACCTTAGGCCTGGGCATTCCCAGCACCAGTAGTGCCTGGCATTGTGGAAGCACTTCTGAAATATTTGCTGAATAAATGAATGAATGTCTTTTGACCAAATAAAGCAAATTGAACTAGATTTAGAGAAGATTCTCAAAGGTAGTCTTCTTTCAAAAGATTAAATTATGACACCTGGCAATCAACTGGAAAGGACTTACCATCAAAGTCAGATGATTAAAAAAAAATTTTTCCATTGCCCGTTTGGGTTTGCCCTGGTCAGATCATGAACCACTCTGCTGAATATTAACCTTATGCTTTGTACTAGATAAGCGCTTTTCCCTGACCCTGCCAGAATAGACATTAGCCTTCAAAACCTTTCAGCTTTACCCTTATATAAAATTGGGGAAACTGAGGTACCCAATGTCATATCATTTCAGAGTTTTAAGATTAGAGTATAATTCAAGCTTCTAGATTATAAACATAAAATCATTGGATTTTTTGTTTGAACGGGAATATTCAAGGCCCTCAAGATACAAAGTATGTACAGATTAACCAAAAATAAACGCAATAAATCAGTATCAAACAAATCAAAAGCACAGCCTGCTTGGTAGCTCCAAGTTTACAACAGGAAAAGTTAAGTTAAATGTAGGCTTATCATCTTTTTCCCCTTTAAACTGAAAATTCCTTGAAGCAAAAGAATATATCTTATTATTTATTTATTTAATTTATTTATATTGCAGGGGAAGATTCGCCCTAAGCTAAGATGTGTTGCCAATCTTCCTCTTTTTTTTCTTCTTTCCCCCGCAAAGCCCCAGTACACAGTTGTGTATAGTTGTAAGTTCTTCTGGTTCTTCTATGTGAGCCACTGCCACAACATGGCTACTGACAGATGCGTGGTGTGGTTCTGTGCCCTGGAAATGAACCCGGGCCACCAAAGCAGAGTGCACCAACCTTTAACCAATAGGCCATCAGGGCTGGCTCAAGAATATATCCTTTTATAATGTTTTAAGTCTCTTTGAATAAATATTCATAATAATGATGCTATAAAAATTTTCTAAATATCTTCCATTTACCCCTATAAATCTCCATTGTTTTCTACCCTGCTCTCTCCACCCATGGAAACTGACCTATAGAGACTACTTCAAAAGGTCTCCAATGATCTCTGGTTCCATTGGATTTATCCAGTGGAGAGCCTTGGCAAGGGATGAGAAGGGAGGAGAATGAGAATGTGGTCTTTGTTCCATTGGCTCCCTTACTTTGAGCCAGCTATGTCCCGTATCTAAGGTTACTGCTCCTCACAATGTGGCCAACTCTGTCAGAATCTCCTTCTGAGTCTCTAGGAACTGCTTCTTTGCCTCGTCCCTTAAAGCCTAGGGGTAAACTACTAGCTCTGGATTACTACCTAAATGTTATAGTTCCCCTCATGCACACCTTTGGAAAATACTCTTCTTGAATTGTATTTTGAGTGTGCCATATGTTTTCTGTTGAGACTATGACTAAGAAGATAACTTACATAAGTGACATCATTGTTAGAACCCGAAATTTTTTGCTTTAGAGATCACAGATTGGATTTTGAAATCTCTGCCTAGGAAAATTTATGCCATGGTGGTTAATTCTGCTCCTCTGAAACAGTAGTTACCAATGACAAATTCCTCCCCCAAAGGGAGCTCTGCATCATACACTGATATACCCTATTAAGTCACAACAGGAAAATGGAGCCAAAAGACTGAGTATGATTCACCGGGGAAACCATTCAGAAGGAAGTGCCTCCCCAAGCTGAACTCCATACCAAGGGGCAAAGGTCTTGAAGCACCACAGATCTTCATGATAGTGCTTATGCATTCTAGGAAATCAACCCAGAGAAATAATACTTACCTCATCAAATATAACGTATCTGATCCTTTTCACCCATTGTTGGCGATGAGGAGCTAACAGCAGAATTTCAAAGCAGGCAGGCACTGTAATAAGTACCTAAAAGTAATAACATTGTGTAACAAACATTTTCAGCACTTACTATGTGCAGACATAGTTATAAGAATATAAAAGATAATGTTATAACTCCAGAATGTACCTGCTGATAATTAGGATATAATATTGCTTCTGAGAATGTTTCATTAAAATCGTGATATATTAGTTTGAACCTTATGAAATTGCAATTTTTACAGGTCAAGTGGTAAAACATCAGATTTGAAATTTAAATTCTTATTTACTCGTATTCAAAGTAATAAAAATAGAAAGAGTTAATTGTCACAGGTTTATTTCTTCAAAATCTGATCCTGAGATACACTTTAGGTTGAAAAGTATTTATTAAGGATCAACAACTATGGAAGTAGAGGGAAGCAGGATTGGGCGGAGGGAGAAGCTAAACTTCAAAAGAGGCCTGATGAAGCTTCAGCTCACCTGGTTTGGGATTCTGAAGTGAATGTTGGCTGTCAGAGCCATTCCACACCAAGCCGAAATGGCCCAGTATTTATACTCCTGCCTAGCTCAGTCACAGGATATGAACTGTGGAGACAGAACTGGGGGAACTGATAGCCGGCATTTGTCTTGACCACACTCCCCACATCTGGGCAGCAAGGTCTTCCTTGAAAGGGCAGCACATCTCCATGTCTACATGCAATGTTCTATAATCATGTTTTCACTTTTTGTTTAGCTGTAATTGTTTATCTTTGAGTTCAATAAGGAGGAAAACTGTCTGTAATTTACTCAACACCAGGTATTCTATCCATAATCCATTTTTGAAATTATGATGAGTATCCTACTCATCAAGAAAAGTAAGAGTATTCTACTTATCAAGAAAAAGTAACTCTGAATGGAAATTGGTGTTTGTTAATTTTATATAATATTGGGTTCTTAAGATCATTTTGAATCCATTTATAAACCAAGATGATGCAATGAACTAAAACTGAAATCTGAAATCAAAATGTAAGGGTCCTTAGGAAAGATGAGTCCTATTTTTCACTCTTTGGAATGTAACAATATTAAATTTTCTCTAGAGCCAGTTCATCTTTTGTAAATTCAAGGAAATTATTTCTATAAGGCCTTGTGAACACGTTGAATTTCTAATGAAAGAGACATATAAGTACTATGATATAATTTGATAACAAATGCACTAATTAGTATATCCTACCTGACAGTTTAGAGCATCATGACGATAATCCCTTGTAAAAACACCACACAGAGTTTCACCCTTTGGCAGATTTTTGGTAAAACGATTATAAACAGTTGCTGCCACTTGATTAACAAGGGCCTGATCAACAAAGAAAGAGATCAATTAATCACATAATAAAGTACAGGTGAAACCTCAGAGAACAGAAACTGTATAAAAATATCTCCTGCAATGAGTGTGGAAAGCTTAATAATCCCTTCCTTATACACACCTACTCTAAATACACTAATGGGCTCTCTTTGAGATACTTGACTAAGCATGTGAACTGCATTGATAAACCTCAACCTAAAGTACAATGGAAAAAAATGGCTTCATCAGGAGAAAAAAACCATAAATGTTGCCCACATATGAGAAAAAAAACAGCTGAATACCTAGTTGACCAAGGATTAGAGAGAAGCTATTAGCCTACTATAAAAAAAGGTCAAGTGAGGGACAGCCAAGGTAGATTTGTGGTTCTTATATTTGGGGACTTCCTCCAGATGTCTGAAGTTTGAATATATACATGAATGGGTAGAACCATGCTCTGGATCAAGCAGGTAGCCTGGCCAGTAGAACCTGAGTGCATGGAAACCTACAAACATCTCTCTACTTCACACTTGATGCCAAAAAAAATTTTTTAACATAGGTTAAAATGTAAATTTTAAAATATAAGCATAAAAATACTAGAAACTGAACATTTTCATATAGTTTCATATATTTGAGCACAGACATGGAAATGCTAAATGAAAATATTGATAAATCTGACTACAAAGATTTTAACAAAATATTGTTATCATCAATATGACGACTATATAGTAACAAAATGACAAATAAAAATACATTGGTTATAATTTATAGAAAAAGACTAATAGACTTATTATGCAAAGTTCTGATGATTCAATAAAAACACAATCATCCTTTCCTCCCCAAAAAAGGAAAATGGGCAAAGACATCCACAAGTAGCTCTTGTGACAGCCACAAGAAATGTCAATATCCAAAAATCATACATAAAGATGCCCAAATCACTAGTGATCACAAAAATGCAAATTTAAATATGAGATAGAAGTTTTCACCTATGGCAAAACTCTTTAAATGATAATAGGAGTGTTGGAAAAGATAAGAGAATGTACACTGCCGTATGCTGCCAGTGGGAACAACGATGGATTTAAACTTTTAGAAGAGCAATTTGGCAGAATGAATTGTGTTGACTTACCAATTCCACTTCTAGTAACCTTAATTTTCTTCATATATTGTATTAATTTACTGCAATGAGCACTTATTGCTTTCATAACCATGAAGAACAAAAAAGCTATAATAAAAAATAAAGAGCTATTTTCAACTAATCATATTGATCAATCTGGTTCTGAGGCTGACCACAAGTCGCTCAACACTACACATTTTCCTAGAAACTAAAATGGAGTCTAAATTCATTTTAATCTGTAGAATTAAAGCTATTCCAACTAAATTTGCCTGTTTTAAGCATAATCACATTAAAAACAAGGGTTGTGAAGGAGGATAGACAAATATACACTTCCTAGAAACCAAACTATCTCCTAAATGACAAAGATCATACGTTCTGTTTTTAAGTTCAACATTAAGCAGTACTAGACATAAAAGAAATATGGAAAAACACCCTGGTTGGAGAACCAACCCAGTCACTAATGCCCAACAGCAGATTAGATACCTCCCATAAACTTTGCAGAGACAATATTAGGTTTTTAAGTGACCCAACACTGCCCAGCAAAGTGTGGGTACTTCTCGCAATTCAAGCATAATGCTGAATGACAAGACTACTAGACCAGACTTTTTCTTCACAATGGTTCTAAGGAAAGTGTTATTTTGGCCTTTAAAATTGGCAAGAGAAAATGCAGGTTAAAAAATAAAGCGAAATTCATGGAAACAGAAAAGAGATTGGTGGTTGCTAGAGGTGGGGATTGAGGGGTGGGTGAAATGGGTAAAGATAGTCAAAAGGTACAAACTTCCAAGTATAAGATAAATAAGTTCTTGGGGTGTAATGTACAGCACGGGGACTATAGTTAATGATACTGTATAGAATATTTGAAAGTTGCTAAGAGAGTAGATCATTAAAGTTCTCACCACAAGAAAAAAAATGTGTAACTATGTGAGGTTATGGATGTTAATATATTGTGGTAATCCTTTCATGATATATACATATATCAAATTATTATGTTGTACACCTTAATGCAATGTTATCTGCCAATTATATCTCAATAAAACTGGAAAACAAATAAAAAATGAAATAGATTCACCACATGACTACATGCATTATTTTAAAAGAGGAGGTTCAAGAATGAAAGAGAACATTACATTCACTTGAGCGCTACCTTTGTTGGTGCGACATACACAACCACCCCTTCATCGCTCTCCTTCAGCACCTTCTCCATGCAGTAGTAGGAAGCATGGGTTTTGCCTGAGGACGTTGGAGCAACAATCACTGCTGACTCATTATTATCCACAACATCGAGGAGCTCTCGCTGCGGGGTTTAGAGCACCATTTGTGTCAATAATATGAACAGCATGTTACCAAAACAAATGTATTAATGCACTTCCAATGCAATTCTCTGAACCTCAAGTGGAATGATTGGGAGTTGAAAATACACATGAGGAGATGTACTATAGGAAAATCTGAAGAACTCATGGCATTCTCTCAGAAGAGAGAACTGTTATGCTTTCAAGCATCTAGAGGTGGGTTTGTGTATCAAAAATGGAGAGTGAGTCTGAAAAAAATATCTTGTTATTGGGAAGTGCATTGACACAGTGCAGAGTGGCTTTGAGAAATTAAGTTCTAAGAAGGAGACAATACATATTTTTGTGATAGTGAAAAAGTAACTGAAGGAAAAAAAGCTTCAATGATTCATAATTTTACTACTTATCTTCCACTCTCTATATAGAAGACTGCCTGGTACCCACCCTGGAGGGCATGTAGGACATCCACCTCTTCAGCCTAGGCTTTTGTTTATCAAAATGATGACTCGACAAAGAATCATAAGCCTGTATGAAGGGCAAAAGTTGGAAAAACACCCCAAAACCTCACTCTGTACACTCTCTTAACTGAGGTCCACTCTGGGTCACACCTCAGAGTGAAGTGGGCATCAGAAGAATTGCAAAGTGTGTGGGATTAATGGAGAGCACTTGGCTGCCTTGCATCCTGCACTGAAGTAAGGACCTGCACTGCTCCTCCCGCTCCTGAAAAGGAGGCAGGAATTTTTTTAAGGTACCCCACCATCATCAATATAAGAAAGATAAAGTCAGATTCTGAAAAAGACAGTCTATTAGATTGAACCTATAAAATTGTACTTTTGTAGGTAAACAAGTTCAATTTATCAGCAAGTATATATGGTTTAATCTATGCAGAAACACACCTTTTTATTCCAAATTTTATATTAATTTTACATTTATTTATAGAAGAACAGCTACTGTGGTGATAGGTACAACATGTAAGTATCTAAACAATTGTCTATACTAGATACTACCCAAATTTCTCTGTGAACATTTATATATTTACATGTGAATCCTATTGACCCAGGGAAAACTTGGATCCTGTTCCATAATGATAGCACGGGATGATACAGGCAGAACTTCAAGAACATATGTGAATTCATCAAAGTACCTCCAAGGAAATGGTCTATTTATGAAAAATGATGAAACAAAAATTTCACTTTCTTTAAATGGGAAAAAAGGAAGTCTACCTTTGATATTTCCAATGACAAAATTTTAAATAATATGACTCAATATTAAGAAGTTCATGCCGAATATAATATGTACAGCCACAAGAATGAGAAGCTCCTGAAACTACATTTAATAATAAAATGCAAAAAAATTTGTTTATTCAGTCATTACCTGCCATGTGTCAGGAATAAAATCCTGAACTCTTGGATCTGGATCTTTTCTCTCATCTCGTATCAAATAATGGCCCATGTATTGCAGTTGAAACCGAACTGGCCCAATGCCAATTGAATATTTATTCTTTTTCTTCTTCTTTATGTCATCTCCTGCAACCTATATTATTTTAAAAGTCCATTTTGAAAGTGATTTTAAATTATAACATCACTTAAATAATTAAAATATTTATTAATGAGCACTTTTTATGAGAAAAACATTTTATCATCTTTTAAATTGTGTAATATTTATTGAAGAAGTCCTTTATCACCTAAATCATCATCTTAACTAAGAGTAAATTGGCAGACATCAAGATTTTTAAATATCCACCAGGGTATTTTTAACTACAATCTTATACATTTAAAGACAATTGAACAATCACAATATAGTTTTAAAATATTTTGCTAGAATTAAACACAGGATTAGATTTAAGGGGCTGCAGAGATTCCGGTATTTAATCTGATTGTCCAGACAATTATTTGTACAAGTTTTCTAATTCTAGATTACTTCAAATTAGGGCAGCTGGATTACTAATAATGATTATGAACTCAGAGTAAATATTCTCAGTAAAAAAAAAATTCTAGGGGCCAACCGGTGGCATAGTGGTTAAGTTCGTGTGCTCCGCTTCAGTGGCCTGGGGTTCACAGGTTTGAATCCCTGGCATGGACCGACGTATCACTTGTCAAGCCATGCTGTGGCGGTGTCCCATATAAAGCAGAGGAAGATGGGCACAGATGTTAGCCCAGGGCCAATCTTCCTCAGCAAAATGAGGAGAATTGGCAACAGATGTTAGCTCAGGGCTGGTCTTCCTCACACACACACACAAAAAATGCTAGGAGAGATGTCTGTATTTGCAAGACACTTCACGTATATCTAATAATTACTCTACAAAATGGAGCTATTCTGAAAACATTACCTGGGTTGGATATAAAGAACTTGACAACTCATCAAATCCTAAATACTTAAGACATCTGGCTATGAATTGCTGATCTGCCTCTTGCAAAAGTTCTGGGTATTTTTCCATCAAGGAGTGGATCCTTTTCATCATTTGAACAGCTATACTTAAATCTTTTGCGGTTTCACCTTGGCAAAGAATAAACAATAAAATTTTTATAAAGACTATCAAAAATAATAAATCTTTGATTATCCAAGATTATCATCCAGGGTGTTGATCTGACCTCATTAAATTCACTATCTTACTTGACATTAATGGAGGTTTTGGAATACAGAGGACTAAATAAAATAAAATTTAAATGCAACTATACACACTTCATCACCTCCATGGATAATTGAGAAGCAGCTGTGTAAGTGTTGGAGAAAAAGAAAAATCTTGTAGTTCATGACAGAAATAAGATGGTTAAAGCTCAAGTTTGTGTAAGTTCTGGGGAACCACAGATCTTTTCTCCACATATGATTTTCATGCCTCCTCTACCATGTTCAAAGAAAAATATTCATATTAAATATCTGGTTAAAAACTTACCAACATTTATTGAGTCCTGCTGTTGACCATACATAAACATTTGGTGTAATCATTGGAGCCTTTCAATTCAATCAGTCTATTACAATTGCCAGATACAAACTGTGCTAATTCCTCTCCATTTCTTTATAATCATATAAATCCTTTCTCCTCCCCCCCCCCACCCCACTGCTAATCTTTCCATATTTACCATGTTAGGGCTGGTTTTGATTCCACATTTCTTCCAATCAATCTATATTTTATCTATTTAACAAATATTACCAAATACCTACTGAATGCTGTTAAGGGCTATAAAAGAACTTTAATACAGAATTCTTATCCTCCAGGAGGGTAGGCCACTGTTCTGATTTCTCTGAGTAACACCCAACTGCAAGTCCTGATACAAGATCTTGGTTGGGGAGAAATACACAAGCCAAGTCTTACGCTTCTCACTGTGGTGGAAACCACAGTGAAAGGCTGACTTTGCCAGAGCAGATTGAAGTTAGTAGAACGGGAGTGGGGACAAAAGAACCTGGTGATCCTGTGTTAAATGGATTCAAGCATGGAGATGCTGAAGCCTGAAAGATCTACTAGGTTTACTAGGAAGAATTGTCAGTTTGGAGGTATTATGGCACAGGATCATGCCATTTCACCTGCTATCAATTGACATATCTCAACCCAGTCTTGTTACTCCTTTATCTTCCTCTTCCTCTCTTCCTTTCTTTACTACTATCTACTGTAGAAATTGTAAAGTAGAGCACGTGGAAGCCACAGCAACTTTTGGAAGAAATCAGCATGCTGGGCAGACATGATCCTAGTTTTACCCAGAAAGAAAATATTTACACTTCAGATCTCAAAGATGAATGACAGATTCTCTCTGGGTGCCTAACCATCTTTATTGGTTCCCTTAACCATGACCACAACTTCGTAAGTATTTACTTTTAAACCTATCTTTGATTGTGATTTGCTTTGAATTTGCTTATGAATGTGCTGTGTATTTTCTACTTGGACCCTTTCTGAGATTTTATCGCTCATCAATACAACAGAGATAACAATACTTAGAGGAATTTTGTAAGGATAAAATCAGATAATGCATCTAAGACTTCTAACACAACTTCCAGTTAATAAATGACAGCTATCCTCATTACTTTTTAAATTAATTCTCCAATTCATCAAAACAAAAAACATAGAATCACATTCCTTTACCTTGGCAATGTTCCTTCCATGCTTTCAAGCAGGCAGTTAACCCTACCATTTCAATTCGAAATTTCACTGAGTTACTTGTACATGATTTCAAAAAATTCTCCAGTTTCTTTATTCCAGAGTTTAAATTCTCTTTCATTTCCTCCTCAATAGAAAATGACAGAACATTCCATTTTTTCTCTTCTTTTTGCTCTTCCTTAGCCAATAATCTCTTCTTATTCTCTCTAGTAATTATTTCAGCCTTGGTCTCCTGCCCAAAAAGGAAAGGAATATATCATAAAACAAGTTGGAAATATTCCAAGATGACATTTTATGAATGAGGCAATATTTTTAAGTGTATATTGCTTATTGGGACCATCATCCCTTTCTTGAATAGGCATAATTTTAGTTTCAGTGTTTCTTAAAATTAAAGCCTCTGTTAATTGAAAACAGGACATTTCAGTTTAACGACTATAAAACCTCTCAGCAGATAGTTTTCTAGATTTCTCAGTGGCGTAGATTATAAATCAAAGAGTAAATATAATAAAATCAGAAACACCAGGCCACTGTTTTTTCATGTCTCCATGCATCCGTTCCTGCTGCTCTCTCTGGAAATGGTTTTATTCTTCCATTCCTCCATGGTCACCTCCCTATCCCTACTTGTCCTTCAAGACATTGCTTCCATGAAGCCTTCCCTAACTGTTCCAAGCCTAAGTCATCTATTCCTCGTCTGCCCAGGCACCTCTCTATCAAAGAACTCAGCACCTATATTGTAGTTGTGATTTTACTTGTTACACTTTCTCTCTACCTTCATTTTCTTGAGACAGGAATGTGCCACAGTTGTCTCTGTGTCCCAAGCACAAAACAATTAGTTCATAACGTTTGATGAGTGAATAAGGAAAGAGAAGGGAAACGAAGGAAAGGAGTAGATAAAAGAAACAACATAAATACAACTGATTTGCTTTATCTAGATAGGCATTTCCAACTCAAACACAATATGGACCAACTTTTACTATACTTTTACCAATTTGACTTATTAATCTACAAAGACAAATTAGAGAATTGTTGCATTCACAAAAGAATTCTGACAAACCTTCCACTATTGTGATTAGTCATGAAATTAATGCCTATAATGAAGTCAGTTTTAGTTGTCATCACTTTCTTGGTATTTAATTCTAATCAAAAATATTTGAGCTTTCCCAATGTTTTAATCTTCCAAATGTACCCTCTTGGGTTAACTCAGTATGGTTCTGTCTCAATAGGACAAGGGTGATCCTTGGCTCTTTGCCATATGCAATGCTTGTTTTATTTTGAATATGCAGAATTATTAAACTGTTGCTAGAAGGTCACATACAGTGCTAAGGGTATTTAATTCCCATGAGACAATCTACTTCACTTCTAATAATGTAAAAGAATAAAAAAGCATGAGATTTTTTTCATTTACACCCTGTACCATGTAATGAGAATTTTTGCAAACTTTCTGTTTTATAACATCTCTTAGAAGAAAAAAAAAAAAAAAACAAAGCAAAACAGAAGGAGCTTCTTGGTAGCCCGAAATAAAAAAGGAAAAATTGCAATTCGATGGTCTCACTAACAATAAAATTGGCTATGAAAATAAAAAGGAAGTTGTCACCACAAGGAGAAAATTAATGACCACCTAGCTGAGCTTGGGGAGGTTGCTTTTTGACCATTAAAGCAAAAGTCCTCATTTCTGCTTGGGCTTTTTTTCTTTTTTTCAGCTTTATTGAGATATAACTGAAAAATGAAATTACAGGACATTTAAAGTGTACCTCATGGTGATTTTATATACGTATACATTGTGGAAAGATTTCTTCCATTGAGTTAATTAACCCATCCATCATCTCACATATTTAACATTTTTGGGGGGCGAGGGTGAGAACATTTAAAATCTACTCTCTTAGCAAATTTCAATGACACAGTGTCATCAACTATAGTTACCATGTTTTACATTAGCTCCTCAGACATTATTCATCTTATAGCTTAAAGTTTGTACCTTTTACCAACCTCTCCCTATTTCCCCCACCCCCTGCCCCTGGCAGAACTCTCTGTTTCTATGAGTTTGACTCTTTTTTTAGATTCCACATATAAGTGATATCATGCAATATTTGTCTTTCTCTTTCTGGCTTACTTCACTTAGCATCTCCAGGTTCATCCATGTTGTCACAAATGGCAGAATTTCCTTCTTATGGCTGAATAATATTCCATAGATATAATAATCTAGAAGTGGGCTTGCTGGATCCTATGGTAGTTCTATTTTTAATTTCTCAAGGAACCTCCATACAGTTTCCATACTGGCTGCATCAATTTACATTCCCACCAACTTGCACAAGAGTTCCCTTTTCTCCATAGACTCACTGCCATTTGTTACCTCTTGTCTTTTTTATGACAGCCATTCTAACAGGTGTAAGGTGATATCTTATTGTGGTTTTGATTTGTATTTCCCTGATGATTAGTGATGTTGGGCACCTTTTCACATACCTGTTGTCCTTTCATATATCTTCTTTGGAAAAATGTCTATTTAGTTACTGTGCCCATTTTTTAATCAGATTTTTTAAATTTTTTTCTATTGAGTTGTATGAGTTCTTTATATATTTTAGATATGAATCCCTTATCAGATATATGATTTGCAAAATTTTCTCCTATTCAATAGATTGCCTTTTCATTTTATTGATGGTTTCCTTTGCTGTGCAAAAATTTTTTAGTATAAGTAGTCCCACTTGTTTACTTTTGCTTTTTGTTACCTTTGCTTTGGTGTCAAATTTAAAAAATCTCATTGCCAAAACCAATGTCAAGGAGCTTACCCACTATGTTTTCTTCTAGTAGTTTTATGGTTTCAGGTCTTTTATTCAAGTCTTTAATCCATTGTGAGTTGATTTTTGTGTATGCTATAAGGGTCCAGTTTCATTCCTTTGCATGTGGCTATCAGTTTTCCCAACACCATTTATTGAAGAGACTGTGTTTTCTCCATTGTATATTCTTCACCCATTTCTTGTAAATTAATTGACAACATATGTGTGAGTTCATTTCTGGGCTCTCTATCCTGTTCCATTGATCTATGTGTCTGTTTTTATGCCAATACCATACTGTTTTGATTACTATACTTTTGTAACATAGTTTAAAATCAGGGAGTATAATGCCCCCAGCTTTATTCTTCTTTCTCAAGATTGCTTTGGCTATTCAGGGTCTTTTGTGGTCCCACACACATTTTAAGATTGTTTGCTCTATTTCTGTGAAAAATGCCATTGGAATTTTAATAGAGATTGCATTGAATCTAGATTGCTTTGAGTAGTATGACCATTTTAGCAATGTTAATTCTTCCAATCCATGAGTACAGAATACCTGTCTATTTATTTGTATCTTCTTCAATTTCTTTCATTAATGTAGTACAGTTTTCAGTGCAGAAGTTTTTCACCTCCTTAGTTAAATTTATTCCTAGGTATTTTTTTCTTTTTGATGCAATTGTAAATGGGATTGTAAAGATTAGTACCATATAGCCTGGGTATGTAGTAGGATATCCCATCTAGATTTGTCTAAGTACACTCTATGATATTCGCACACTCTCAAAATTGCCTAACAATGCATTTCTCAGTACTTATCCCCATCATTAAGCAATGCATGACTGTATAAGCTTTTATATGCAGGTTAGACTTTCTTAGCAGGTAAGTAAAATAATAAGCGATCATGTATAAAAACACATAGCATGGAAAGAAACTACCATAGGGATTGAAAAATATCAACTTAAGAAAAGTTGATAAAATTAATAGAACCTACATGTGTCTTTTTGCTCTTTGGTTCACTGAAATTCTTCTTTGGCTTGGTAGCTTGAGTCACAATGACTTTTGAAGAAACTGATTCTAATGAATTCCCATAAAATCGTTGAAAACGATAGTACTTTTGCACAGATCTAAGATAATGAGGATCTCTAGATTTTTCTGAAAAAGAAAAGACTTAAAATGTAATGCTACAATATTTTTTCAATAGCATTCTCACTAATTCTTCACACCATCCCACCCACACATGCACTTTTCTTTTTAGTTTGTAACAGTAATTTAGTCTGATTACTTTTGTTAAAGAATGAATTTTAAGTCAGGTTATCTCTTGTCTACAGAATAATTCCTTATTTTATTTAAAGGATGGAAGTGACAAAGTGCTCTTTCATTGTTTGCCTCCCATAGCAAATATCAGGATGCTACAAAGAATGACAGATTCTGGACATTACCTCTGTCATGTGTCCTGTGAATGAGGTTAAGAAGAGGAAGGTAGAGGCAGAGTCAAGAAGATATCCGTCTAGAAAATTCTGGCTTATTACATCACTTGATAGAAAAATTCTTACTCCAGACCATAGTCACAGAGCCACGAACTTAGTGGGTGAGACAAACTTTCACTATGTGAAAATCCAATGACATAGGAAAGCCCAACAATCAAGGTATGACTTACTCTTATCCCCAAAGAAAACCATAATACTCATTTAAAGGGAGTAATTAAGCTGGTTAATTTTTCTATGTTCGTATCTACAAGCATCAAATAAAACCATTTTGAAGGGTGTTAATGATTAGTCTAAAAGATCCTCTCAGATCTTGCAGGATCTTGGTAGCTGTTCATATAAGCAGGCTGGTAAGTATTTCATACGAGTATCCTTGCTATGCACACTCCTAGATTCTTCTGAAAGTGAGTTTTGTCAAATTGAAGGAGGGTGGGTGTGAGCATAGGGGTACACAAAAGTGAGATGAAGACAAAGGATGAACCAGAGAGACAAGATCCCTGACTGCTAGTGGTTTCATGGGCCTCCTTTTGCAGTTCCAACCATCCTGAGCATGAAGGCAGATAAAATGCTAACACTTGTTAAATGCAGTCAATTTAGTGGTCTGAAAGTAGCTGAAATAGCTGGAAAGACTATGGCCTCAATATTTTTGACTTCAAAGAATACGCTGATTTCTTAAACTACAAGCCATCTTTGCCTAAAACAGTTTCTAACTTTAGTGGGGACAAATGCTGTATTTCTGCACTTCCTCCAAAGATATCTGCATATCTATGTACAGATGACTGTCAGTAAACAAAGTGGGACTTTTTCATTACCATGTTTACCGACATATATCTAAATATCTTGTAGACTATTATAATTCAAGAAATATAATTTGTATCTCATAACATGATAATTTTTCATTATAAAATAAAAGGTGGAGAGTGAAACTGATCTTAGTTTCTTTCACCAGAGTCACAGAACTCACCATCAAATTGATTCTTTGTCCTGTCATAATGATCACTAAGGGGTCTATGAGAATGCCAATGCACAAGTTCATCAAATTCCTTTTGTTTAACCAGTGAAGTTACAATAGGATCATTGCTATGAGACAAGAAATATATGTGCATTTTAAATTGCAAGCCTCCAAAGATAGCACAGCACAGATTTCATTTTTTAATTGAATTATAGTTTATATACAATACTATATTAGTTTCAGGTGTGCAACATAGTGACTTAATATTTTTATACATTAAAAAATGATCACCACAATAAGTCCAGCCACCATCTATCATCACACCAAGTTATTACAACATCATTGACTATAGATTTCATTTTTAAATAATATTTTTAAAAATCATAGCGACCTTTCCTCTTTCTGTGATATGATGTGGGTGATAGAATCTAAAGAGCAGTTTATTAGGGGCTTAAGAACCCAGAATCCATCCCATATCTCTAACAGCCCCATCAACATCAACAAATAGTCATTAACTATAAACATGCAACTGGAGTGATTTTACTCTAAGATTAAAACCATGTTGATTTTAACCTAGTTATGATCAGAGGACATTGATAAATTTGACATTAAACTTCTTACGTGTTACAAACGTATTACAGCTAATATACGCTATTTAACCTGCTGCATTTCATAGAATCATTAATGAGTAATTCATCCATTCCACCCAAGTATTTAGTGAGGCACTTTTGGCGCTATACCTCTTTAGAAAAGGCAAATCTTTCAAAATGTCTCCAACAAACTTATCAAGCACCTCACATGACATTGGAATAAAACCCAAATTAGGCATCCGTTCCTTGGAGGTGTCTGTAAATAAGTAAAAAATTAAGATAAAGTCAAATGTGAAACTTTCATACAAGATTATTATACATGATTTTCCAAAACTTCACATTAAAAAAATACTTTTTATTGATCTATTCACATTTATCAATTCCAGACCTTCCCATAAAGCTATTTCCCACACTAAAACATTTCGGAACACAGTGGGGTGTAAAGAAACAGGCAGCATTTAGGCATCTAGGTAGGTAGGTAGGTAGACAGATAGGTAGGGAGAGAGAGATAAACAACTATGTTTCCTATTTTCAAATGTTTATTCCTTTTCCTATTCCCTATTATGAGATAAGGAATTTGAAAATGGAAGTCTCACTCAGAGATCTCCTACATATATACTTTTATGAAAATGAAATTTAAAAGTAGGGGGAAAATATAGATAATAATGAAATTATTTGATATTATTACAGTACTCTTTTACATCCTCCATGATATTATATATATATATGTATGTGTATGAATATATATGCATACATGTCACAGATAGATATCACACATATCACATATATATCATATATATGATAGTTGGCTAGTGAATGCCTTTTTATTTAGTACCTAGTTCATAATTTTAGATAAGCTGCCATTGCTCTGCCCATTATCCCCTTGGCATTCACTGTTCCTGTGTTTGCCCAATACCTTCCTACTGCAAGTCCCTGCAACTCTCTGCCTGAGCACTTTTCTTCTTACAGCCATGTGGAGCAGGCCAGAGTGCTAAGAATTTAATGCCCCAGAGATAGCCCTCAGCTAAATACGTGACAAGAGTTGCAGTGCAAATACCTCAGCTATCTTGCTCTTCAGGTAAGACATCTCTAAGATGGTTTGTACACCAGTCTAAGAGTCCCAGTAAAATTCACCTGTAGTTTCCCACAGTGGAAACCTACTTATTAACATGTTCTGTGTTGGTTTTGCTCTCTTCCTGATCTTACCTAACCAATCCCTTATTTGATCTTTCTAAGATCGATAAACTACTTGTATTCAAGAGTTTTGTCTGGTGGAACTCATCCTGACATAAGGGAAGATGATATATATTCTTCCCCCACATTCTGAAAAATATACTTATATCAATACATCCCAAATTCTCATTAGCTTTCTTTCTCACATTCCTTCTGGGGTCACTTTATTCTTCCCAAAATTCATCAAATAGAAATATCTTCAGTGATGCCATGATGATGGATAAATCAATTTTTGTATTTCTGAAAATGTCCACATTACTCCTCATTCTTAAATTATATGTTAAGAATTATATATAATTTCACTATATTCTGACATCTATCATTGTTATCAGGAAAGTCTATTATTAGACTAATTTCTGTTCCTTTATAGGTAACTCTGGTTCTTTTAAGATATTTCTTTATTTTTTATATTCTATAATTTTACTGTATTGTGTCTAGTGTGTGTATTTGTCTGTGAATGTGTGTGTATATGTTTAATTTATCTCACTTGGGATTTATCGTACATATTGAATGTGCAAATTCTTATCTTTCATCAATCCAGGCAAATGCCCAGCCACGATTTATTCAAATATTGCCCAACCCACATTGGCTCATTATCTTCTTCTAAATCTCCAAATGAATGGAAGGTTAGACATTTTTATTCTGTCTTTCATGTATTTTAACATATCTTTTATAGTTTTGCATCTCTATTTCTTTCGTTTGTTTTCTGGTATTCTAAAATTTTTCCACCTTTATTGATATATAATTGACAAAACACTGTGTACATTTAAGGTATATAACATGTTCATCTCTATTTTTCAGTGTAATTCTTTTGATATATTTCTAGTTCATGAATTCTCTCTTTAGCAGTATTCAATCAGCTTTTTAACCCATCTATTGATAATATTTTCATTTCTATCACTTTGGTTATTTTAAAATGTGAATGATGTTTTTTAGCATTTTGTTATTTTTCTCATGTTTCAAATTTCATATTTATCTCTTTAAGCATTTTTAAACCCCCATATAGTATATTCTACTTTTGATAATTACAAAATCTGAAGTATTTAAGAGTTCTATTTCTGTGGCTTATTGTTTCTCTCAGTGACTAATTTCCTTTGTTGGTTTATAAATTTGTATTTGCACTCATATTTGGCAGAGAATCCTGTAAAACAGAGTTTATGATGTTGTTCCTCTACAGAGAATGTGCCAGATTCCTTTGATCATGTTAAGTTAATTTGCTGGCTTAGAGTTGTCTTGACCCTGCTAATAGACTAAATTGAAACCCCAAATTCTTGGGAGGGTGGACCTATAATTAGAAATTCTCTGAGTGATTTATTTTGTATTACCCAGAGATCAGTCTCTCCCTTCATTTTTGGCTCCTAAGATTTTGATTCTATTGTTTTATGCTTAGCTATGATTACATAAAAAGATGTTGGGTGTCTCTTATCCATCATTTCAATTGTTTCCCAATTGAGATTTTTTTGGTTGATCTATACTGCCATATTGATAGAAATGAAAGTCACATATATCTGGCTTTTTAAAAAATTGTCAACAACATTCGTTACAAGCAGAACATATAACTGCAAAATTACAGTCATAGCATATCACCCCAATGATATGTAATTAATTATTAAAATGCATAGTGCCAGAAAATTATTTATACTTGCAGCATTTAGTTAGTAGTGCTTTCAAAACATTTTTAGGGAAGCAATGCTTTTATTTCAAATTAATTTAGAGATTTATTACCTTTGATTGGTGATGGATTCTTTTCAAGAAAAGGAAGTTTTGTTGTTCTCACAGGAAATGGCTTTCCAACATCAAACTCTCTGACCAACTTTGATACAGTATTCCAGAGATGTTCATAATCCTTCATAATGACATTTCCCAAATTCAAATGTAGGCCTATATAATAGTTAAATGTACTAAATATTAAAAGTCATTCACACATAGCCAGAAGCACACATTTTGACTAAATTCATAGAGCTCTGAAATACTTGTTAAACAGTGAAATTTTCAGTGAGTTCCACATCCCAGCTAAATGAAAATGGTCTCTAGTATTGACTATAAGACTGTAGATGTTAAAATTTATCTTGTTTTCCTATTTGATAGCTAAGCATTAAAATAACTACCTTAACTAACAATAACAGATGGTGAATATCTAATTATTCTTTAAGGTATTCAAAAGTTATGCCAGGAGCCGGCCTGGTGGTGTAGTGGTTAAGTTCAGCGCACTCCACTTCGGCAGCCCAGGTTCGTGGGTTCGGATTCTGGGCTCAGACCTACACGACTCATCAAGCCGTGCTGTGGCAGTAACCCACATACAAAATAGAGGAAAGACTGGCACAGATGTTAGCTCGTGGCCAATCTCCCTCACAAAAACAAAAACAAAAAAGGTTATGCCACACACAACTTTACAACCAATAAAACTGAATAAAAAGCATTATTTTTAAGAGATGAGAAAATTTATAGATGATTGCTAAATTTATATGTAGTTAACTCATTTCAATGCTTGCAGTATGTAGGAACCAAATCCTAGTGGTCAAAGAATGCCCAATCAGTTATAGTTCTCTTAAAATGTGTCTTATTTTTCTTTGACTATTAAGAAACAGCAGAAAATTTATTCTAAGAAAATAGTTCAGAGAAAGAAAAACAAATTACATATAACAAATACATAAATCAGCTTTATTTGGGGGGAAAAATTAAAAATCCCTATATATCTAATAGTAGTAGGATGATTAATTAGACTAAATATTTGAAAAAATGTTATGCATATATTTAAAAGAAAAATTCAACTGTTAATCTAGAAATGCCCAGTACCCAAACACAGTTTTTTTCCAAAAATACTTGTGGAGTAATTTTGAGTCAAAAATGTTTTAAAATATAACATTCACTCATTGCAACTAAATAAAACTTGGATACATGAATAAATAAAGATTGGAAGGAAAATGATTGCTGTGTTGTATGTTGGAAATATAGAAAAATGATTTTGAAATTTTAAATCCTTTATAAGATTTATCTCTGGATGACAGTATAATTATTGAAATATACTAAGATAGTACCTTGAATATTTTCATTTTCATAGTAAAAAGCAATATTCTTCAACAAAAGTTCATCACTTAAGTCAGAAAGGTGAATTAAATTCAGATTCCAAAATTCAAAAATGTTTATATTACTTAGGATGAAATATTCACACCACTTTTTCTGAAAAATGGAAATAAAACCAAGTTATTGACAATTTTTGTATTAGCAATAAACTATACGACGACTTCAAATACATCAATAATCCAACTGAAAGCAAGTTGGCAGGCACTTTTCCAATTCCTATTAATGTAAGCCCTTTCCAGTGGGATAATGATGAATGCTTTATACTTTAAAAGATTTAAAGCATAAAATAAAATCAAACTGACCAAAAATTAATTCAGCATAGTTCTTTATTCTAAATCATAGAAATCCACATTTGACTCAATACAATTTTTTTCTCACACCATAATCCACAGATACAGTCCCAAGGATACAGAAATATTTCTGCTTTCAAATGAACAGAACAACAACTTGTTCTTTACTTAGGTTTTAATGTTTTCCAATGTTATTTTCAGGTTAAAAGAGCATTTTAAAAAAAGGAGCATTTGATTGTTCAGAGATCTAGAAGACGCTGAATCCTTCAAACGCAAAGATTCCCATCCACCTTCATTGGTGTGAACCTGCTGAGCTTATGATAGCGAGGCTGTGTTCCCACCTAACACAGGCAGAATGTCTTCCCTGACCACACTTAGCTCAGAATAGAGTAGACATGAGTGAGCAACCTCAACCAGTGACAGCCTAGTCATCCTTTCAGTCAACGGTAGTGTTTGGGGGCTTAAGATCAGAGGGGGAAAACGGAGGCTTCTCTGTTCCACACTCCCTTAAGGATAAAACACAAACACTTTCCAAATGTGAAAATTTATCTACATTGATGTGGAATTGTAACCCAGGGTTATCCAGTAGAAATGTAACATGGGCAAGCTGCACACATTATTTTAAGTATTCTGGATGTCACATAAGAAAAACAACCTGAAATTAATTTTAATTTATTTTATTTAACCCAAGATATACAAAATATTATCATTTTAATGTGCAATCCATAAAAATATTAACATGTTTTTCATACTAAGTGTTTGAAATCCGGTGTTTCTTTTAAGTTTACAGCACATCTTAATTCAGACTACCCTCATTTCCAGGGCTCAGTATGCACTGGTGGCTATTGGCTACTGCTTTAGACAGCCTAGCTCTAAGCAGATAAGTTAGGGATGCTGCCCAAGATTCATGATGAAGTCATAAATATCAAGAAGTAGGAACTTCCTACCTACAGTGTAGTTTTATCTACAAATGAAACACTGAAGAGATCTCCACATAGTCACAGAGCAGTCGTTCTCAAGCTTCAGCATAAGCCTCACCCGGAAAGCACAGATTGCTAGGCACCATCCCCAGAGATTGATTCAGTAGGTCCAGGGTGGATCCTAAGAATTTGCATTTCTAAGTTCCCAGGTGATACTGATGCTGTCAGTCAGGGGACCACACTTTGAGAACCACTGCCATGCAAGATTTTCCCCCCCAACCCCCGATCCTTTCCCACAATACCACTGAGTAAACAGTAATATGTGAAGAGTTCAGCGAAAATTCCCCATCTTATTCACTTCATACAAAAAGTACCTCCACATGGTCTCCAAGTGTCAAGATTTCAGTAAACATGAAACGCTCCCTTCAGTGTGCATAGCTGCTGTCTCCAGAAGCCTCAGAATACGCCCTTTATTTTGAAAATTTCAGAGGCTACCTGAAGTTATACTTTCAACTACCAGGTGATACCAAAATGAAGCATGGAGAACGGGAAAGACTAGAAGAGTGCTTGCCCATGGGAGAATCCGCTGTTTTCTTCACATCAAGAAAGCAGAGGATGGTGGGAACGGCACAGATTTGGAAGATGGACAGACATGAAGTGAGATCTCAATGTGATCATTTATTAACTGTGCTAATGGTCCACGTAGCCTTTCTGAGCACAAGTGTTTCACTTGTAAAATGAGAACAAAAGAGGAGTGTCGTTATGCCTGAATGAGGTAATGTAGGTAAAGTACACACATAAAGCAGATGCAGAATAAATGGTGGCTATTCCTATCATGTCCAGCCATCTATGCCATCCTAATTAAAGAACGATGTTTTCTATCAGTTAAAACCACCAAGTATGTCCCACAGGGTCATATTAGAAAATTTCATAATTTAGAAAGACTTTCTAATGTCCTTTCACCTAATGTCTGTTGGGCATAGAAAACTGTTTATAAAACTCTTTATAAATGAAAATTATACATACAGAGAATTTCTTTAAATCTGTAAATCAAAACAACAATTATTACCTTCATACCATTCAGTAGCTGAGTACATGTAATTTGACCTATATAAAGCCAACAAAAAGTTAAGTATTTTTGAGAAATAAATTTACAACAAAACTCATAGCACAATAATATTGATGCTATGATGTATTATTTCAACATCTGACATGTAGTACCAATAGATTTAGTGTATTAACCCGGCAGGAATTATACTGAAATGTCTAAAGCAAATTACATAGGAGCTAGAAATAGAGTCATTTTATCCCTCTTAATTAACCATAATCTTCCTATTCCTGACTATCAAATATGCCTATAGGAAAGTTCCCCAATGGGATTTGAGATACAGGAAAATATTTTCTCACTCAAGCATCAGTTGAACCATAAAGAATTGTGTTCACAACATCACAAAATCTTTTTTTAACAGTTCTGTTAGAGCAATTGTAAGTGTTCACAAATACAGACCCAGATACACAATCAATGTACTTTTCTGTAAGTTAACTTTAATTGCTGATGCCACATCCCCATTATAGTATTACACTAAATATAATCTAAGCACTACTAAGTAAAATTCGTCTAATTCACTTACTTCTTAGTCACCCTCAGATCACTTCCCTTCATGAGTCTCCTCTGTATCCCCCATGCCAGACTTTGACAAGGGTGATTATACAAGTGTCATCCTCATTTCAGTAAAAAAGGGGTGCCACTGCTCAGTAGGGCTGTCTCCAGTTTTTTGTTACTGTCCAGTATTCTACACAGGTATCAGACTCAGGTCCCTTGAATGAAGACTGAATATTCAGTGGCCATGGATGGCTTCCAGTTGGTTCCCTGGAGCTCATAGCCTACTGAAATATAGCCCTCAGATTCAGGGGGGACTTTCCATGCCATTTCCTACTTATCTCCTCATCTGGCTTCTGAGAACTCTTTGAGGACTAGCAGGTCCTCCTCCCCTCTCGGTCAACTAGCATGACTTAGAGCCCTACAGGAACTTTCAGATGCCCTTCCTCTGGAAGCAGAAGGACCATATTCCACTCGTTCATGCCTAGACACCACATTGCCTTTTCTAGATCAGTTCCCTGGCACATGCAGCCATGGGTATCCTAGGTAAGGCTGGCTGTCTCCCAGTCTCTATCCTGAGAACTGCAGTTCAGGTTCTCTCTATGCACAGACCCCTGAAACTTCAGGGGGAATTCTATCATGCCCCTCCCATCCCACTCATGGTGACTCCTTTTAATTTTTCTCCAACTCTTTCCCCTCCTCAGCTCAGGGACACTTTATGGAGGTGTAGGGGAGGGAAGAACACTGGGGGCAGACGAAGACAGTTGTGTTTTTCAATAATATTTGTAGTACGTGGGTCAATAATTATTATTATTTTAAAAGCCAGGAATTTGGCTTTTGTTTTTCCAACCCCTAAAGTAAGGGGACATGCCAGTCTAGCTGGAGGTCGGGTTGTGAGGAGGTAGGTAGTGCAGGTAAGAGCTTATCAAAGGAGTTTTCACCTGATACAAGTTAGGGAACTTGGGCCAGAAAATTACATTTTTATTTTTGCTAGCCTGTAGCAAAAATTTGTATTTTCTTGCATTATAAACCCAGACAACATACCATACTCCTATGCAGTAGTTGGGATCTGGCACCAGTAGAAATCACAAATTTTCACATTACATTATAAGTGCAACAAATATGTTTATATTTATCATACATTGAAAGTATGGTAGTTATTTGATTATCTAATGTAGTAACAAAGAAGCATATATATAACTACATCACAAATGTATGCTATAATATTTTGATAACTATATTTCAATATAAGTGATTTCCTGGTAATCCTAAGTACCTTATTTTAAGCATTTATATTATTCTGGGGAAGGGGCCATAGATTTCATCAGATAGCCAGAGGGGCCTCAATCCCCCCCAAAAATGAATAAGAACCCCTAAATAATTCTTCTTATGTCATTCTGACACACTTGTTTGCTGAGGATGGGAAAGTGAGAGGAGAGGGACTTCAGTGCAAATCCTGGTTCTTCGGTGATTACAGCACTTCCCTTGCGATCATATCAGATAGAAGCTGCTCATTCCTCCACACACGGCTTTACCTCAGGATTGAGAAGGGGAGGTGGTGTCCTCATCACTCACCAACTCATCATTTCCAAACTGCTCTTCTACTCTATTCTACAGAAGCCTGTCTTCCATCTGTCTCTACTATTCAGAAATCCTCCTCACACTCACTTACCAGGCCCTTGCTCACTCCTCCGCCCGCCCCACTTAATAATGATGATTTTCCCACCTGGCTGACAGTCTTCCTCCTGCCTCTGTCTTACCAAGACCATGGAAAACTTCAACCTCCAAGTAGTAGACAATTATTTCAACATTTCTTGAATTTCTGGTATCCAGTGACCCCTCACCACTCTATCCCAGTTTCATATTCTCACAGACACACCTGGGACCTTGTCATCACCAAAACCTACTCTCTTTCTCTGTCTTGGTTTGAGCTCCCCCAAGAAGCAGGCTCTGAGACTCAACTTTAAGTAAAAAAGTTTGTTTGAGAGTGATCACAAGAAACACCAGTCAGGGAATGCAGAAGTGAGACAGGAAAGAAAAGAAAACCCATAAAGGACACACTATCCAACCCATGACCACTGTGGACAACTGGAGCTCAACTCCACTGGGGAATTCTGGGAGACAGCATAGAACACATTTCAGAGTTATCCCAACCTATACACAAGGAAACTGGGTCTTCATCCACAAACTCCTCATCTGTCATTGGTGGGGGACATAGCAGTGAGAGGCATTAATATCCCAGCATTCCAGATCAAGAAAACAAAACCTTCAGGCAGAGAGTTGTAGGCATTTATAGTAAAATAAAAAGTAAAGGCAAGGGAACAACAATAGCGGCTGCCACAATCCCTGATGAATAATTCCTTACTCCTACCTGTTGACCTATCCTTCTAACTTTGTATCATGATCATCACACTTTTTATTGACCATATCAGCATCTCCAGTTCCATAGCTCGTCTACTTTCTCCCTATCCAAGAGTCCTTTGGTTTGTCCCCATGAAACTTTGTTTCCTAGTCTATCATTTCTACCACTCTCTTGCAAGGACACTGAAATCTCTTTTCCTTTTTTCTTCTCCATAAAAACTGTACAAATCCACCCGTAGCTTTTTCCATGCTTAAATTCTCTTCTCCTTTTTTTCCCGTATCACCCAATCAGTTGCTTTCCTTGTGCCTATGGCCATGTTGTTGAGACTATTGGAAAAAGAAAATTATACAATAACATATTGATGCCACTATAAATTTTTCGTCAAAAATTTCAAATGAGCCCTCTAAAATGCTAGGTAGGGCAGGGTAGTATCTTTTTATTTTTCAGTATAGTTTACTTTCCCACAATCCTCAATAAATATTTCCAAAATATTTCATTGTTTTTAAACTTCTGGACTTGGCTCCTCACCACAACTTTCAGCATATGACTTTGTGCCCTACTTCACAGAGAAAATCTAAACCAGCACACAGGAACTATAAACTTACCCTACAACTTCCATCATAGCCAGTGCTGCACCATTCTTTCTTTATTCTCTCCCTCTATATAAGGACATCCTCTAGATCCTGTCCCCTCTCACCTTATTTTCCCTGTATTTTCATCCTATGCTCTCTTAATTTTTATAATCAGCATTTAAACATGCTATATCTTTGACATTTTAAAAGCACTCTTGGGGCCAGCCCCATGGCATAGTGGTTAAGTTTGGTGCGCTCTGCTTTGGCAGCCCAGGTTCATGAGTTAGGATCCCAGGTGTGGACCTATACAACTTGTCAGCCATGCTGTGGCAGCAACCCACATAAAAATAAAGGAGGACTGGCACAGATGTTAGTTCAGGGCTAATCTTCCTCAAGCAAAAAAACAAAAAGAGGAAGATTGGCAACAGATGTTAGCTCAGGGCAAATCTTCCTCAGCAAAAAAAGAAGAAAAAGCACTCTTAATTGACCCACTTTCCTCTTGGCTTATCTTATGTCACTGCCCTTATTCTCAACTTCTTACATATAAACTTCTCTTCACCTTTATTTTCTCCCTTCCACTCACTACTGAATCCACTCTTACATAGATTTTGCTCCCTGTTGCTCCATTAACATGTCTCTTAATTACAGTCAACAGTGAGCCCTACGTGATTAAACTCAATGTATTATTTTCAGTCCTCAACCTCCTATGATTCTCTACAGCATTTGATACAATTAACTACACCCACCTTTTGAAGCGCCCAGTTCCTTTCAGCTCCAGAACAATCCATTCTCCTGGCTTTCCTTTCTATTCATCTAAGTATTTTCTTCTCAGTGCCTTTTCCTAGTGTCTCAACCTATTCTTAACCATTTAATATTGGAATATCTTAGGTTTCTGTCGTAAGCCTTCTTATCATATCTCTCTGCCAAAATAATTTCGTCCACTACCATGGCATCAATTAACATCTATAGGCTAATGATTCACAAATCTTTTTCTCCAACTCATTCCACTCTGCTAAGCTCCAAACCAGTACTTCAAATTGCTTGCTAGATATCTCTATTTGGATATTTCATTGGCACCTCAAACTCAATATTTCCAAAACTGAGCTGATGATCTTCCTCTGCAAGTGTCCCTCATACAATGGCATCACACCCAGAAACGCTCAAGCCATGGATGTGGAGTCACTTGACTCCTCACTTTTCCTCGTGCCCACACTCAGTCACTAAACTTGTTAATTCTACACCTTAAATAATTCTTAAAATTGCCTACTGCTATTCATCCCTACTTATCACTTCCTTAGTCCCTAACATCATCAACACTTATATGAACTGAAGTAATAGTCACCAAATGGCTTCCCCAAATCCACTGTTTTGCCTCTACAATGCACTCTCTGCATTGCAAAGTAGAGAATTTTTTTTTTGGCGAGTAATATTGGCCCTGAGCTAACATCTGTTGCCAATCTTCCTCTTTCTTCTTGACGAGAATTGTCCCTGAGCTAACATCTGTGCCAATCTTCCTTTATTTTGTATGTGGGACACCGTCACAGCATGGTTTGATAAGCTGTGTGTAGGTCCGCACCTGGGATCCAAACCCAAGAATCTCGGGCCACCAAAATGGAGCACATGAACTTAATCATCATGCCACCAGGCCAACCTGCCCAGAGAAAATTTTTTTAAATGAAAGTGCCACTCATCTGCTTGAAACCATTCAATTTGTTCTCATTGTGCTTATGATCACGTTGTGTCTCCATTCTCTTAACAGGACCTATAGATACCTACATGATTTGTCTCTTACCCATCTCTTCAGCTTTATCACCTTCCCATATTCTTTCTATTCTAGTTACCTTAGATATATCTCAGTTCCTTGGTCATGTCCTCTTTAGGATGATCACACATACTATTTTACCCCCTAGAATCCAGTTTTCATCCTCTTTCCAACTTGCTAACTTCTGCTCATCCTTCAAGACTTGGGTTACTTCACTTCTTTCCATTTCTTAAGAGAAGTCATCCTTCTCAGACTGAGTTGAGTCTTCTTACTATCAGATTCTAAAGCATTCTGTAGTTCCTGCTTAACAGTAATGTTAAAAATCCAATATCTGTCTTCCCTGCAAAATGTAGCTCTATGAAAGTGGTGGGGTGGAATGGATAAATATGTTCTTATTTTTCTCACTGTATCCACAATGAGTCACACAATGCATGTGCATTAGATAAATATTTGTGGATTGGCTTGCCAATTGATTGGTTCTAAAACAACTTCCTTGAACATTTTGACTATAAGTATCAAGATCCTAAAATACGTCCATTTAAATTGATCTACTAATCCCATTCTGGGTATGGAGTTGAAGTCAATACCCCCAAATTAAAGGGAAAGGCTTATACACAAAGAACCTGGAGAATAGCAGCATTTATAGTGCAACAATTCAAACCCTCTTAATATCCCATAGTAGGAATAAGTAAACAATGGTAAATCCACTAAAAAGTAACTAGTAGCCATTTAAAAAAAAGCTAACCAAGAATGTGAAAGAAAATAGAAATACATGTGAAAAAGGAAAAACATTATATATAAATTTATACTAAATATATATATATATTTCCAATGCTAGAAACAATAACAAATAACAACAGAAAAATCTATGCATTTAAAATAAAGAGAATAAACCAAAATATTAATAGTTATTAGCATTGATCTGACTGGTGGGCCACTGGGTAAGTTTTTCTTTTATTTTTGCTATTTTGCTAAAGTCTACAAATTTTCTCTAAATATCCTCTATAATGGACAAAAATGATAAACTGTTACATTGCTTTCTTCAATCTCTCTCAAGAGCAGAACACAATGGTCAGCAATTTCTTATAGCTGATGCCGCAAAAACCTGATCCTGACAGAGACTGGTGGAAGAAAAATAGAGAGGCGCTTTCCTTAGGTCAGATATATATCATGCTGTTTGTTATTACTAGCAAACAGAGTTGTTGAAATTAGGAACTGATTGATTTAGGCCCTTAAACCTTTAAAGCCCCCACAGGACTGACATTGTTCCCAGATAAATCTATTTTTGAAGGTGATCGTGGTTTTTTTGTATCAAACTGTTGAAACAAAAATAAATAAATTAATAAAGAGTATATTTACCATTTTTAAGAAAGTCTGAATGTCGTTAATCCAATGGGAAGTGATGAATCTAGTACAAGCTCTTTGAGAAAGAGGCAAGTGGAGTAGAAAAACTACACTGAGACAATGCAGTTTACACAAATCTTCCATTTTCTGCAGAGTTAAGCAATTAGTTTCCACCTGAATAAAATAAAGAAGGTAAGCCAGAGAACATCAGGCTGTGAAACTGCATGATACGCCACAAAAATCAGCAGTCATATTTTGCTGTGCAGGGATCACATCTACTTCATTCTGCATTTTTGAGAAAGTCCTTTTCTTCATACATAAACACTACTGCATTTATACAGATGTAAAGGAAGGGGGACAGGAGACTGCCAGCTGAATAGCAGTTTACATAAAGCAATTTTCAGCATTTTTAGTTAGGCCAAACTTTACATGATCCTACAGGACTCTGCACTGTTGGAGCCAAACGTTCAATGCTCTGTTCTGCCCAAGGCATCATACTTCAAACGGTATATTAAAAATTACCAGGGTGAGGAAACCAGGACCTATCTAAAAAACTTACCCAATTAGAAAATGGGTAAAAAAGCTGGCATATTTAACATGATGGGACACGGACCTGACAGCTGCCTTCAAATGTTTGCAGGGTTGTCAGTAAAGCAAGACTAAGACTTGTTTCAGAGTGCCTCCAGAGGGCCAAATAGGGCCTAATGATTAGAAGCTCCAGACACATTTGGTTTAGTATCATTTTGTGATAACAATTTAAGATGGCATGCCTAATCATGTAGAAATGTATTACTAAGAATATATTCAAGCAGATATTGGAAAACCAAATATAAAGGATACTAGGTCAAAGAGGATGAGCCCTGCTTATTTATGAAATTGTAGAAGAAAGAGACAAAACTTCACTTTTCTTTAATAAGAATCTTCAACTAAGAATCCCCTACTTGGATTGTCTATAAAATAGTATGTGTGCATGTGTGTGCCTGAGTGTGTGTGTATCTGTGTGTGTGTGTATGTACATGTGTGCACATATATACGGATGACTAGTTGGAGAGCAAACTCATACTGCCAACAGATTCTTAATGGACTTTATCTGCCATAAAGAAAGTTAAAACCTTTAGTATCTCTCCAGCTAGGATGGCACAAAACACTACATCAGGAATGTTCTTTCAAAAGACAGTTTGGTATTGTGGAACTTGAACAAGACAGGCCCGGTTTCAATCCACACTACTATATAATACCTTTGATTTGAGGAACTTTACCTGGACTATCTGAACTTGAGTGTTCCCACATGTGAAATAGGCATAATAATACCTCCCTTAAAATGCCGTTGTGAGGATTTCATGGCACAAGGCATATAAAGAGCCCAGAACATTGTGACATTGCAAGCTCTCACCAAGTGCTGATTTCCTTTCTTATTTCCCCTTCCTCAGATGATTGGACAAATTTGACTAAATATGCACCGAGATCAACTGTATAGTAAAATGCTAAATCACATAACAGCACAATAGATGTTTCTCATAAACAAGTTCTAGTTTTCCCCCTTTTTTGGAAGTTTATATCAGGAAATTAGAGAATAACTGAAGTATCAAATGGAAGAAATGGTAGATGAAAATCAATAAAATTTCAAAAGTGGAAAGCAATGGTGTTTCATGGTAAAGTTATAACAATCACACCTGTTGGAAATTAGTTTTCTGACCAGAGGTAGTCTTCTTTCTGTTTTCTAAAACGTGCTGGTACATTCTCAAAGACAATGAGCATGAAGTAACACAAAGAACACGCCGAATATCAGATCCTTCTGGCCAAAGTTGCTTAAGCAGAGATATAGTTTCACATGCCTGTCACAGAAGGAAATTGTAAAATGTCATGATATTTAGAAAAATACTTTTATTCATAAGTAATCTTACTAGAAGAAATCATACAGAAGTATAGATATGACTACACAAAATTATAAATATTTTTGTTAAAAATGATAAATAAAATTTTAAAATTAGAAAATAATTCCACAAATATTTCAGTAAAAACATTAAAATTTAAACATGTAAAGAGCTCCTATAAACCCATAAGATAACATCTAAGCCTTTAATAAGACATGAGCAGATAATTCACGAAAAATACAAATATTAATAAAATAGAAATAAATGTCCAATCTCTTTAGTAATAAAAAGAATAATTAGATGGTATATTTTTACTTTCAAGTTAGTAAAGTATATTTTAATGATGACAGACAGCACTTGAAATCACGTGATGTGTCATTTCTCTTATACTTTGCTAATGAGAGCAATAAATATGTACAGAATTACTGCAAAGCTATTTGGCAATATATTGCTTATCATTAAAAATGTTGATACTTTTCGATTGGCTATTCAAGTTTTAAGTATCCAGGTTAGGTAAATAACACAAAATGTGCACCAAGATCTATGCACCAAGATGTTCATCACAGAGTTATTTGTAAAAGCCAATTTTCAAACAATTTAAATATTTAGCATTAGGGAAATATTATGCATCCTAAGAATAAAATTTGTGAAGAATTTTTGATAATCAGAAAATGTTTAAATAATGTTAATTTAGAAAGTGAATAAAAAGATATATGTGATATGCTCTCAATTGTATACAAATAAATGGAACATGACTGAAAAGATATATTCAAAAAATGTGAGTTTCTATCTCTAAATGGTAGAACTATGTGTAATCGTGATTTAAGAGTATGAAAGGTATTCAGAGGAATAAGACTAAGAGACACTGAAATCTAGATATTATACTTCTATTAATGATATTTGTGACCCTTCATTCCAATGTGAGGCACTGGATTACTCACAGGACATTTTTACATTTTTCAAATTCTTTTACGCATTTTACTAAAATTCCATCATACATACATAGATGTGTAGTTTTGTGGGACTTCCATGTGGTTGAAAACAACAGTCTGTAGTAATCAACTTCCTAAAACTATTAAATGTTTTTACAACTGTAAGTACCCTACACAAAATCACACCCTCAGAATTATTTAAGAAGACAGAATAGTGATACTGCAAAATAAGTGTGTGCAAAGGGAAAAAATTAACAAATTCCAGCTCTGCGATCTCTTGTGCTCCTGTGCCACACTTGCCCCAACTCAAGGCTTTGTAATGACCAAAGAGAGATTAAGAAAAATTGCAGGAAACACAAAGGAGGAACATTAGTGAAAAGTGAATTGGAACAACCACTAGAAGTATTAAAACTACCCTTAGTCTGAAAATACAGAAAAAAGGGACCAGGTAGAATAGAACACAGATGACAGGAAAGGAATTTCAAAGTATGCACAACTTAAAGCATCAGATGGCA
The DNA here is from genome assembly GCA_031878705.1 of Tapirus indicus. NCBI lineage: Eukaryota > Metazoa > Chordata > Mammalia > Perissodactyla > Tapiridae > Tapirus > Tapirus indicus. The sequence continues at coordinate 101,639,163 of CM062919.1, read as the reverse complement.
TACAAAAGGCCAGGCACGTGATTTAAAGAGATGGACTTGGTTTATAGGGACAAATATGACTTAAAAGGATAGAAACTATTTTAAAAATAGGAAGTATAAATCATTTTTTGGAAAAATCTTTCAAAAACATAGTTTTAGGGGAGTAAACAAAGCTAAAAGGAAGAAAGAAGCATTCTTTAGCAATTAAGTGGGGAAGGGGAAAAGAAGATAAGGAGAATATTTAGGGCTCTGGAAGATAAAAGAAAACCACAAAATCACAGGACTCACAACCCCTCACCCACCACCAAAATAAATAAACAAACAAAATTCCCACTAACATATCTGGACTCTGCTAGACTGACAGAAAATTAAATGAGGAATCTTGTAACACACCTCAATATCATATAAATGAATGAAAGGAAAGTACATAGAGAACTATTGCAAAAAATGACAGGAGGAACAAGATCTCACACAAACTAACTGAGAAAAATCATCACCACCAAAAATAATAATAACAACAATCATAAAGCAGAAGAAATCTCTGAGTCTATACCTTAAATACAACTAAATAAACTGAAACAAGCACTTAATGATGTGAAAAATGATCTTTATTCAGAAACTCATAAACCAAAAACAGACTTGGAAAAGAAGAAAAAAGTCAACAAAATTATTAATTTAATTCAGAAAAATAACCTTAGAAAAGGCAAAGCTATCTCAGAAATGAAGAATAAATTAAAAATTTAATAGGAAGTATTGAATAAAGGTAAGAAAACAACCAAATGGCATAAAGAGAAAAGTAAAAGAGGTCAGAGAGAATGATATATAAATTATTTCTGAATACTGAAAAGGAAGGAAAAATATTCTAATCTTTTTTTATGAAGCATGTATGACACTTAAACCTAACCAGATAAATATAATGTACAGAAAGGAAACTACGGAAAAGTATCATTCATGCATACTGATGCAAAAATTCTAAACAAAATATTAGCAAACAGAATCCAAAACCTCATTAAGAAAATAATACACCATGATCAAGTCAGAATTATTCCAAGAATGCAGAGTTGCTTCAATATTACGAAATTCATTGATATCAAAATACTATAATAATAAAGCTAGGGTAAAAAAATCCTATGATTGTATCCACACTTGCCACACATATTCCTGATGAAATCACTCAGAAAATATAAGTTGAGGGCCACATTCTTAACATCAAAAAATATATATATATGAAATATATATATATATTTCAGAGGGAAACACTTGAGACATTTTCACTAAAATCAGGAAGAAGGAAAAGATGCCCATTATCTCTGCTACTATCCAATACTGTACTAGATTTATTAGCTAATGCAATTAGATAAGAAAAATTAATTTAAGGCATAAGAATGAGTAAAGAAGATGCAAAACTATCTCTACTCACCAATGATATGATAGCATATATGGAAAACTCCAAAGAATTAATAACAAAACTAATTCAAAATTAAAAATTTGAATGAGGAATCAGGACATAGAACTGACATACAGAAATCAATAGATTTCATATGCATAGACAATGAAGAGTTAGAGAATATAATGGTAGAGGAAATCCCACTTACAGTAACAACAAAAACATCAAGTAGTCAGAAAGAAAATTAACAAGAAATGTATAAAGCATATATGATGAAATTTTTTTAACTGACAAAAATTGACTTGAACAAATGTAAATACATCCCCTCTTCTTGCATGGAATCACTCAACATTATAAAGATGCCAATTCTCTCCAATTTAATTTGTAAATTGAATATGCTCCAATAAAAATACCCACAAGATATTTTCAAAGTTAGACAAGTTGATGACAGAAGTTCATATGGAAAAATAAAGATGCAAGAATACCTGTGAAAATACTGCAAGAGAAAAACTATAAGTAGAAAAACTAGCTCAAAAAGATATTAAAAATACTATACAGTCTTATATTCAAAAGAATGTGAAACTTGCAAATAAACCAGTGGAATAGAGTAGACAATTCAGAACTATATCCAAATACATATTAAAAATTTAATAAAAGACAAAGGTGGCATCTGAAATCACTGGCATAAAGTTGGACTTTTTAATAAATGGCACTGAGTATCCCTTTGAAAAAGATAAAAATTATATCCATATCTCATACTGTACACAAGAATAAATTTCAAATGAATTAGAGATCTAAATATAAAAAAAATTATAAGAAGAAACCAGAGGCAAATGTGTCTTTAACCTTGATATGTGTAGGGAAAGGTTTTCTAACTCTGACTCAAAATCTAGAGGCAAAACAAGAAAGGTTAATAAATTTTAAATTAAATATTTTTAAACTGTACATGACAATAAAAACCAACCATAAGCAAAGTCAAAGACAGCCAACAAATTGAAAGAAAATATCCATAAAATATATTACAAAGAGCTAATATCTGTAACATATAAAAAAACAAAAAAAAATTGAAAGACAAAAAAAAATTGGTATAGTCCTTCTAGAAAGAAAATTGACAAAACCTAATTAAGTTATGTACATACTTGTCTTTTAACTCATTAATCTTATTTCTAAAATGTACTCTGAAGATACACCTCCAACAACACAAAATTACATATACATGTAATTATTCATTACAGCATTGATTGTCATTGCAAAATGTTGGGAACAATTTCTATAATAGGAAATTGGTTAAATATACTATAGTACATCCACACAAGGGGGGGTACTATGCAGCTATATACTATAATGAGGAAGATATCTATAAATGGTTTTAAAATGATTTCTAAGACATGCTGTTAAGTGTAAAAGTACTAAAGAATATCTATAGTATGCTGTCTTTAATTTAAGAAAAAAAGAATACATATGTATCTGGTTTTTTGTGCAAAAAAATACAGGAAGAACAAACATGAGACTAAAGAGACAAGTTACCTAGAGGAAAATTTGGGTGAGTTGTCAAAACAGAGAGATAATTAAAAGAAATCAAGATATGGGTGAGAGGTACCCAAAATGAAATATAAACACTAACCAATGAACCTAACTGTATTAATAATGAATAACATAGCCACATTGAAGATGGTGTGCAAGAAAAAAACTAACCGAAACAATTTTGGAAAACAGTATTTTGACATATTCTATGACTACAGATAAAAAGAACTACACATAAATCCTGTATTCCACTTAGTAAATATGTTTCTCACAAGATATGGTTAACAATTCTAAAATTACTACACATATATACCACAATTGAAAAAAATAAGTAAATATATTGTAAGTAATGAGAGCTATATTTCTCACAATTGGAGAAAAAAATTACAAATAAAGAAGGGTAGGGGTAAAATGAACTATATGGAGTTGGATTGGAGTAAAAGTTATCATCATAAACACATGATATTTAAGATAGATAAATTAAAAATAGACAGGTGTACATATACGGGTCAGTATACATACACATATTTCCTAGCTGTGTCTGCTGAAAACGTCTAGTAGCAATGACATCCCACAGCAATGAGCAAACAGTTCTCAGATCTTGGCTTCTAAATGCCATTTTCTAATAAAAGCAACCAGAACTCCTTGATTTCAGGGCTTGGGCAGGGAAAATTCAAGATGATTTCAGGACATCTTGTGGTTTCAAAAAGTAAGAGAGTGCTTGGAATAACATTCACATTATAGGGGTCCCAGAAGGAAAAGGGAGAGAAACAGGGCCAGAAAACTTATTTGAAGAAATAATGGCTGACAACTTTCCTAATCTGGAAGGAATTGGACATACAGGTCCACAAAACCCAGAGAGTTCCAAATAAGATGAACCAAAAGAGATCTACACTAAGGCACGTTATAACTAAAATGGTAAAAGTTAAAGATAAAGAGAGAATCTTAAAAGCAGAAAGAGAAAAACAACTTATTACATACAAGAGAATAAGGCTATCAACAGAAACTTTGCAAGACAGAAGAGTGGCACAACATATTCAAAGTGCTGAAAGAAAAAAATTCCAACCAAGAATTCTCTACCCAGCAAGCTTATCATTCAGAATTGAGGAGAAATTAAGAGTTTTCCACACAAGCAAAAGCTAAAGAAATTTATCACCACTAAACTAGACTTACAAGTAATGTTAAAAGGACTTCTCTAAACTGAAAAGAAATGACACTAATTAACCACTAGAAAATATACAAAAGCAAAAAATCTCACAGGAAAAGGTAAATATACAGTAAAGTTAGTGGATTGAACACTTATACAGCAAATATGAAGGTTAAAAGACAAAAACAGTAAAATCAACTAAAACTTCAATAGTTAGTTAAAGGATGCATAAAAGAAGATGTAAAATGTGACATCAAAAATATAAAACACAGAAGGGGAGAAAATGTAAGAGTGCTAACAACTTAAAATAGACTGTTATATACATAGGAAGTTATATATGAACCTCATGGTAACCCAAAAGCAAAAACTTATAGTAAATACACAAAAAAAATGAAAAAGGAATCTAACCATAACATTAAAGAAAGCCATCAAACCACAAGGGAAGAGAGAACCAGAAGAAGAAAAGAACATAGAGGAACTACAAAAACAGCCAGAAAACAACTAACAAAATGGCAATAAGTACCTACCTATGAATAATTACTTTAAATGTATATGGGCTAAATTCTCCAATCAAAAGACATAAAGTGGCTGAATAGATAAAACAAGACCCGTCTATATGCTGCATACAAGAGACGCACTTCAGAAGTAACTGCACACACAAACTGAAAGTGAAGGGATGAGAAAAATATTCCTTGCAAATGGAAATGAAAAGAAAGCCAGTGTAGCTATACTTAAAACAGACAAAACAGAATTTAAACAAAGACTGTAATAAAAGACAAAGAAGGGCATTCCATAATGAAAAGAGGATCAATCCAGCAAGAAGACATAACATTTATAAATATATACACACCCAATATAGGAGCACCAAGATATATAAAGCAAATATTAATAGACCTAAAAGGAGAAATTGACAATACAATAACAGCATGGGACTTTAACACCCCAGTTACATCAATGGATAGATCATCCAGACAGAAAATTAATAAGGAAACATCAGCCTTAACTGACATATTAGATCAGATGGACTAATACATATATACAGAACATTCCATCCAAAAGCAACAGAGTACACATTCTTCTCAAGTGCAGATGAAACATTTTCCAGAATAGATCACATGTTAGGCCACAAAATAAGCCTCAATAAAATCAAGAAGATTGAAATCATATCAAGCATCTTCTCCAACCACAATGGTATGAAACTAGAAATCAATAACAAGAAGAAAACTAGGAAAGCACAAAAAGTGGAGATTAAACAACATATTACTGAACAACCAGAGTCACTGGAGAAATCAAAAAATACCTAGAAACAAATGAAAACGGAAATACAACACAGCAAAATCCTTGGGATGCAGCAAAAGCGGTTCTAAGAAGGAAATGCATAGCAATACAGGCCTACCTCAAGAAACAAGAAAAATCTTGTGATTTTTATTCTTCATTTTATTAATATGGTGTATCACGTTGATTGATTTGCAGATGTTGAATCATCTCTGAAATGAATCCCACTTGATCATGGTGTATGATCTTTTTAATGTATTGTTGTATTTGATTTGCTACTATTTTGTTGAGGATTTTTGCATCGATGTTCGTCAGTGATTTTGGCCTGTAATTTTCATTTTTTGTGTTATCCTTGTCTGTTTTGATATCAGGGTAATGTTGGCGTCATAGAATGAGTTGGGAAGATTTCCCTCCTCTTCAATTTTTTGGAATAGTTTGAGAAGGATCGGTATAAAATATTCTTTGAATGTTTGGTAGAATTCACCAGGGAAGCCATCTGGTCCTGGACTTTTATTTTGGGGAGGTATTTGATTACTGTTTCGATCTCCTTACTGGTGATTGGTCTATTCAAATTCTCTATTTCTTCTTGATTCAGTTTTGGAAAGTTGTATGATTTGAAGAATTTATCCATTTCTTCTAGATTGTACAATTTGTTGGCATATAGCTTTTCGTAGTATTCTTTTATAATCTTTTGTATTTCTGAGGTGTTCATTGTAATTTCTCCTCTTTCATTCTGGTTTTATTTATTTGAGCCTTCTCTCTTTTTTTCTTGGTGAGTCTAGCGAAAGGTTTGTCAATTTTGTTTATCTTTTCAAAGAACCATCTCTTGGTTCTATTGATTTTTTTCTATTTTCTTTTTTAGTCTCTGTTTCATTTATTTCTGCCCTGATTTTTATTATTTCTCTGCTTCTACTGATTTTGGGCTTTCTTTGCTCTTCTCTTTTCCAGTTCCTTTAGGTGCACTGTTAGATTGTTTATTTGAGATTTTTCTTGTTTGTTGAGATAGGCTTGTATTGCTATAAACTTCCCTCTTAGAATGACTTTTCCTGTATCCCATAAATTCTGGCATGTCATATTTTCATTTTCATTTGTTTCCAGGCATTTTTTGATTTCTCCATTGACCCAATCATTGTTCAGTAGTATTTTGTTTAATCTCCACATATGTGTGACTTTTCTGATTTACTTCCTGTAGTTGATTTCTAGTTTCATACCTTCGTGGTCAGAAAAGATGCATGGTATTATTTCAGTCTTCTTAAATTTATGGAGATTTTTTTTTTGTGGCCCAATATGTGATCAATACTGGAGAATGTTCCATGTGCATTTGAAAAGAATGTGTATTCTTCAATTTTTGGATGGAATGTTCTGTATAAATCACATGATCATCTCAATAAATGCAGAGAAAGTATTTGACAAGATACAGCATCCATTTATGATAAAAAATCTGGACAAAATGGGAAAGTACCTCAACATAATAAAGCCATATATGACAACCCGCAACTAATATCATAGTCAATGGTGAAAAACTGAAAGCTATCCCTCTAAGAATAAACCAGACAAGGATGCCCACTTTCACCACTCCTATTAAACATAGTATTAGAAATCCTGGCTAGAGCAATCAGGCAAGGAAAAGAAATAGAAGGAGTCCAAATTGGAAAGGAAGAAGTGAAACTGTCACTATTTACAGATGACATGATTTTATATGTAGAAAACACTGAAGAATCCACCAAAAGACTTTTAGAAATAATAAATGAATATGGTAAGGTTTCAGGATACAAAATCAACATACAAAAATCTGTTGCATTTCTATACACTAACAATGAAGTAGCAGAAAGAGAAATACAATCCCATTTACAATTTCAACAAAAAGAATAAAATACCTAGAAATAAACTTAACCAAAGAGTTGAATGATCTGTACACTGAAAACTATAAAACATTGTTGAAAGAAACTGAAGAAGACACAAAGAGATGGAAAGACATTCCATGCTCTTGGATTGGAAGAATTAACATAGTTAAAATGTCCATACTTCCTAAAGCAATCTATAGATTCAATGCAATCTCTACCAAAGTTCGAACAACATTTTTCACAGAAATAGAACAAAGAATCCTAAAATTTATATGGAGCAACAAAAGACCCTGAATAACTAAAGGAATCCTGAGAAAAAAGAACAAAGCTGGTGGTATCACATTCCCTGATTTCAAAATATGCTACAAAGCTATAGTAACTAAAACAGCATGGTACTGGCACAAAAACAGATACAAGATCAATGGAACAGAACTGAGGGCCCAGAACTAAATCCACACATCTATGGACAGCTAATTTTCAACAAGGGAGCCAAGAATATACAATAGAGAAAGGAAAGTCTCTTCAACAAATGGTGCTGGGAAAACTGGACAGCCACATGCAAAAAAGTGAAAGTAGACCATTATCTTACATCATACACAAAAATTAACTCAAAATGGATTAAAGACTTGAATGTAAGACCTGAAACCATGAAACTTCTAGAAGAAAGCATAGGCAGTATGCTCTTCAACATCAGTTTTAGCAATGTGTTTTCAAGTACCATATCTGACCAGGCAAGGGAACCAACAGAAAAAATAAACAAATGGGACTACATCAAACTAAAATGTTTCTACACAGCAAAGGAAACCATCAACAAAACAAAAAGACAACCTAACAATTGGGAGAAGGTATTTGCAAATCATATATCTGATAAGGGGTTAATCTCCAAAATATATAAAGAACTCATACATCTCAACAACAAAAAAACTAAAACCCAATTAAAAAATGGGCAAAAGACCTGAACAGACATTTCTCCAAAGAAGATATGCAGATGGCCAACAGGCATATGAAAAGATGTTCAACATCATTAACTATCAGGGAAATGCAAATCCAAACTACAATGAGATATCACCTCACACCCGTCAGAATGGCTATAATTAACAAGACAGGAAACAACAAGTGTTGGAGAGGATGTGGAGAAAAGGGAACTCTCATACACTGCTGGGGGAGTGCAAACTGGTGCAGCCACTGTGGAAAACAGTATGGGGATTCCTCAAAATATTAAGAATAGAACTACCATACGATCCAGCTATTCCACTGCTGGGTATTTATCCAAAGAACATGAAAACACCAATACATAAAGATACATGTACCCCTGTGTTCATTGCAGCATTGTTCACAATAGCCAAGATGTGGAAGCAACCTAAGTGCCAATCAAGGGACAAATGGATAAAGAAAATGTGGTATATATACACAATAGATTATTACTCAGCCATAAGAAATGATGAAATCCAGCCATTTGTGACAACATGGATGGACACTGAGGGTATTATACTAAGCGAAATAAGTCAGAGGGAGAAGGTCAAAAACCATATGCTCTCACTCCTAAGTAGAAGATAAAAACAACAACAACAAACACATAGAGACAGAGATTGGATTGGTGGTTACCAGAGGGGAGATGGAGAGAGAGGAGGGCGAAAGGGATAATTAGGGACATGTGCTTGATGATGGACTGTAATTAGTATTTGGGTGGTGAACATGATGTAGTCTATGCAGAAATAGAAGTATAATGATGTACACCTGAAATTTATACAATGTTATAAACCAATGTTACTGCAATAAACAAATAAATAAAAAGAAACAAGAAAAATCTCAAACAATCTAACTTTACAACTAAAGGAGCTAGAAAAAGAACAAACTAAGCCCAAACATAGTAGAAAGAGAAAATAATAAAAATCAGAACAGAAATAAACAAAATAGAGACTAAAAAGACAATATAAAAGATCAACAAAACTAAGAGCTGGCTGTTTGAAAAGATACAAAGTTCACAAACCTTTAGCTAGACTAACCAAGAAAAAAAGAAAGAAGCACTAATAAACAAAATCAGAAATGAAAGAGGAAAAGCTACAACTTTTACCACAGATCATAAAAGACTACAATGAACAATTATATGCCACCAAATGGAACAACCTAGAAGAAATGGATAAATTTCTAGAAACATACAATCTTCCAAGACTGAATCACAAAGAAGTAGAAAATCTAAATAGACTGATCACTAGTAAGGAAATTGAATCAGTAATCAAAAACCTCCCAAAAAACCAAAGTCCAGGACCAGATGGCTTCACTCAGGAGTTCTACCAAACATTCAAAGATTTAATTCTTCCAAAAAATTGAAGAGGAAACACTTCCAAACTTATTTTACAAGGCCATCATTACCCTGGCTGGACTCCACAAACACCACAGGAAGAGAAAATTACAGGCCAATATCCCAGATGAACGCAAAATTACCAACAAAATACTAGCAAACCAAATTCAACAATACATTAAAAAGATCATACATCATGAGTAAGTGAGATTTAGTCTAGGGATGCAAGGATGGTTCAACATCTGCAAATCAATCAAGTGATACACCACATTCACAAAATGAAGGGTAGAAATCATATGAATCTCTCAATAGATGCAGAAAAAGCCTTTGACAAAATTCAACATCCATTTATGATAAAAACTCTCAAGAAATGGGTATAGAGGGAATGTACCTAAACATAATCAAGGCCATATATGACAAACCCACAGCTAACATCATACTCAGTGCTGAAAAGCTGAAAGCTTTCCTCTAAGATCAGGAATAAGATAAGGATGCCGACTCTCACCACTTTTATTCAACACAGTGTTGGAACTCTTAGTCACAGCAGTTGGGAAAGAAAAAGAAATAAATGGTATCCAAATTGGAAGGGAAGAAATAAATTGTCACTATTTGCCAATGATATGATACCATATATAGAAAACCCAAAGACTCCACCAAAAAACTGCTAGAACTAAGAAAAGAATTCAGTAAAGTAGCAGGATACAAAAATCAATATACAGAAATCTGTGGCATTTTTACACACTACTATGAACTATCATAAAGAAAAATTAATAAAACAATTCCAGGGGCCGGCCTGGTGGCATAGTGGTTAAGTTCATGTGCTCCACTTCAGCAGCCTGGGGTTCGTGGGTTTGGATCCCAGGCGCACACCAATGCACTGCTTGTCAGCCATGCCGTGGCGGCGTCCCATATAGAGTAGAGGAAGATATGCACAGATGTTAGCCCAGGGCCAATCTTCCTCAGCAAAAAGAGGAGGATTGGCAATGGATGTTAGCTCAGGGCTAATCTTCCTGACACACACAAAAAAAGAAAACAATCCCACTGACAACTGCATCAAAAGGAATAAAATACCTAGGAATAAATTTAACCAAGAAAATGAAAGACCTGTTCACTGAAAACTATATGACACTGATGAAAGAAACTGAAGAAGACACAAATAAGTAGAAAGATACCCATGCTCATGGAATTAATATTATTAAAATGTCCATACTACCCAAAGCAATCCACAGATTCAATACAAACCCTATCAAAATTCCAAGGGCATTTTTCACAGAACAAGAACAAAAATTCTAAAATTTGTATGGAACCACAAAAGATCCCGAATAGCCAAAACAATCCTGAGAAAGAAGAACAAAGCTGGAGGTATCACATTCCCTGATTTTAAACTATACTAGAAAGCTACAGTAATCAAAACGAAGCTATAGTGATTTAAAAACAGATGCATAGATCAATAGAACAGAATTAGGAGTCCAAAACTAAGCCCACACCTATATGGACAATTAATTTTTGACATAGAAGCCAAGAACACATAATGGAGAAAGCACTGTCTATTCAATAAATGGTGTCGGAAAAACTGAAAAGCCACATGCAAAGGAATGAAAGGAAGACCACTATCTTACACTATACACAAATATTAACTCAAAATGGATTTAAGACTTGAATGTAAAAACTGAAACCATAAAATTCCTAGAAGAAAACATAGGTGGTAAGCTCCTTGACATCAATCTTAGTGATATCTTTATGGATCTGACTCCAAAAGCAAGGGAAACAAAAGCAAAAGTAAACAAATGGACTATATTAAACTAAAAACCCTCTGCACCATGAAGAAAACCATCATCAAAACAAAAAGGCAACCTACTGAATGGGAGAAGATATTTGCAAATCATATATCTGACAAAATATATAAAGAACTCATACAACTCAACAACAACAAAGAAAAAACAAACAATTCAATTAAAAAGAGGGCATAGAATCTGAACAGATATTTTTCCAAAGACACACAGATGGCCAACAGGCACATGAAAAGATGCTCAACATTACTAATCATCAGGGAAATGCAAACAAAAAGCACAGTGAGATATCACCTCGCAAAGGTGATATCTTTGACTTCTCAAAAAGACAAGAAATAACAAGTGTTGGAGAAGACCAGATTAAAAGGAGCCCTCATACACTCTTGGTGAGAATGTAAATTGGTGCAGCCACTATGGAAAACAGTGTAGAGATTCCTCAAAAAATTAAGAATAGAACTACCAAATGATCCAGCTTTTCTGCATCTGGGTATTTATCCGAAGAATACAAAAACACTAATTTGAAAAGATACATCACCCGTATGTTCGTTGCAGCATTATTTACAGTAGCCAAGATATGGAAACTACCTGTGTCCATCAATGGATGAACGGATTAAGAAGATGTGATACATATATACATATAATGGAATATTATTCAATCATAAAAAAGAATGACATCTTGTCATATGTGACAATATAGATGGATCTTGAGGATATTATGCTAAGTGAAATAAGTCAGATGGAGGAAGACAAAAACTGTATGATTTCACTCATATATGGAATTTTAAAAAACAAAACAAACTCATAGACACAGAGAACAGACTGGTGGTTAGCAGAGAGGAAGGAGGTTTGAGGGTGGGCAAAAAATGGGTAAAGGGGGTCATTTGTATGGTGATGGATGGTAACTAAACTTTTGGTCATCACTTTGTGGTGTATGCAGATGTCAAATTATATGATGTCAAATTATAATTATAACCTGAAACTTACAGAATGTTGTACACCAATTTTACCTCAATAAAAATGATAATAATAGGAAGATAAGTACACGGGTATGAAAAAATAAGACAGTGCTCAAAAAGATGGGGCTTTTTGATGAATTTGGGGGCTAATGAATTTGATGTGGCTGATGAATTTGGAGATAAATATACATCTGTGTAACCATCACCACAATGTATGCCATCACACCTCAATAAAGTGGTTTAGAAAAAGACAGAGGATGAGAAGCTTGTGAAAGAATGCAGATGCAAACCTGAGGAAGTTTCTAATGCTCAAACCTGGAAAAATCTGAGCACCCAAATAATTATAGTATTGGACTTTAATCTATAATATAAAATAAATATCCATTAGTCCACATTGATATAAATAAACAAATAAATGGCAGAGCTAGAGTAGCTCTTCCTTACAGTAGAATTCCAATTGATAAATGTAAAAGGAAAGAATGAAATAGAAAATAACCATCAGTCAAAAACATCAGTAATTGTTCCAGACAAGATCCACTGATGAGTTCTACAATTAATCAGCAAAAGTTTGAGAAGAAACAGAATTTGCATAGTCAGGAAAAATAGTAACTTTACAGTGGAGAAAGCTGGCAGGCACCAGCTTAACCAGTGTTAAGACATGTCAATATCATGACCCCTTTGGTACACTACACTGAGGACACAACATCAATCCAGTGGCATTCCTGCCCAAAATACATAACCCCATCCCAATCATAAGAAAACATCAGACAAGCCCAAAGTGAGGATTATTAAAAAATAACTGATCAAAATTTTTCAAAACTGTCATGAAAAACAAGGAAAGACTGAGAGACGATTACTGATTGGAGGAGACTAGAGAGAAATAACTAAATGGTTGTGGGACCCTGGATAGAATCCTGGAACAGAAAAAACTCATTAGTAGAAAAGTGGTGAAATTCAAATAAGGTCTGAAGCTTAGTTAATGGTATTATACTGATATTAATTTCCTGGTTTTGATAAATGTACCATGGTTACATAAGATGTTAACATGAAGGGAGGCTGGGTGAAAGGTATATGGGAATTCCGTACTATTTTTGCAACTTTTTTTATAATTAAACAATTAGTTCAAATAAAAAGTTTTCTTAAAGTTTCAGTACCTCTTCCATCATATGTATCCATTTTAAATTTCCAAAAAAAGATTCTAATGCAGAAACTCTACATTCTTCCAGTTGTGTAATCAGAGTTTTATAAGCATTCTTAATCTTCTCTTCATTCTGTGAAAGGAAGGGAAGTCACATAAATTGTCATAAATAAAATATCCAGTTACTTTCCAACTATAGAAAATCAGATATTGAAGTTATAACTGTTACAATATATTTCAAATTTTAAAAAATTACACTGATGTAATTATAGATCAACAATGTTTTCAAAGCCTGTCAAACAGCACTATTTTGTCTTTGCCAAATTAATTTTTGTCTGGGAATTTAGTGTATTTTATTCTTTTAAACAACTTTATGAAGGTACAATTAACATAACATAAAATTCACTCACTTTAAGGGTACAATTAAATGACTTTTGGTAAATTTACAGAGTTGTACAACCATCACCATAATCTAATTTTAGACATTTCTAACATCTCAGAAAGAGTTATTGTGTCCATTCAATGTGTTATATTTAATTATGAAAAATTTCTGACATACACATAAATAGACAATAGCATAACCTCCCCCAGGTAACTATCATCCAGCAACAGCCATTACCAACATACATGCATTTTTATTTGCATTTCACAGTCCTCAAATTGATAAACGAATGAAATAACCTCTTTAAGGTGAGTGTTCAATAAGTTAGAAAATATATTATTTTACCAGAAATAAAATCTTCCTTTAAAAAAAATTCTTCTTAAGGAGAGATTAAGAAGGATGCTTCCAGGGCACTTTTGTTTTGTTTTTGAGGAAGACCGCCCCTGAGCTAACAACTGTTGCCGATCTTCCTCCTTTTTGCTTTTTTTTTCCTCCCCAAAGCCCCAGTAGATAGTTGTATGTCATAGTTGTGCATCTTTCTAGTTGCTCTATGTGGGACACCGCCTCAGCATGACTTGATGAGCTGTGCGTCGTAGGCGCCTAGGATCCGAACCTGCGAACCCAGGGCCGCTGAAGCAGACCACGGGTATTTAACCACTAGGCAACCTGGCCAGCCCCACAGGGCACTCTTAAAACTCAGATTCAGAAATTGCTCAAACAGAATAAAATGGGATCAATTGACTACTGTACCTTTTCCCAATATAAAAATGAATCCCAGAGCTATGCCTGCTCACAGCAGGCAACTAGAGTTAGAAACAGTTTAATGATTGGTGTTCTAACTAAAGCAAAATAAACTATCTTATCAGATTTCATAACAACCATCTGGATGTCTCCAAATACTATAAGGGGTGTGACACTATTCTCAAAGAGTTAAAAATGTTAATTGTCTCCAAAATCATTTTGAGGAAATATAGAATTATCTTCATATTCAGATTTCACTTTAAGTAGTGAAAATTAAACAGAAACTACATTTATTTATAAAGTCAGTATGCATATTTGACTCCCAAAAGTTAAAACAGTAATGGTCAAATATACCAATACAGCAAAATAAAAAGATCAGGAAATTAAAATTCTAAATACCTGGAAAATTCTATTAATGATTTAATATTAAGAAATAAACTTATTTCATTTATTTTTCCTTCTTCATTAACCTTCTCCATTGTTTTCTCCTTAAAAGCTACCATATTATTATCATATTATCACTTCACTAGTATGTCTCAGCAACAGAGGCATAACTTTTACCTCTAATTTAATGCATTTCTAGCCCTTATTAACTTGGAGGCAGTATACCACTCAGTAGTTAAGTACATAAGGGCTGGAGTCAGACTGCCTCTTTCCAAATCCATGCTTTATTATTCATTTGGTATTGATGATGAGCAGTTTACTTATTCAAGTATCTATTTCTTCATCTGCAAAACACAGATGATATTAATACCTACCTTAAAGGGTTGTTGTGAAGGTTAAATGAAATGACTCATAGGAAGTACTAATCACCACTGTTATGACAGTAAGTGCTCAGTAAATGACAGCATTTGTATTATTATTAATTTTCTATACCTCTCTTTTAAACCTATGATCATTTCTATAGAAGAGGTGGAAATAAAACTGAGTCAAGTAATTTAGAAAATTTTGTAAAATGCTAGAAGAAATTTGTCTTTTAGATATAAATTACCTGCTTGAAAAAAATTTGGTTCCTGTACTTGCTTGGCATAAAGTATGCATAAAGTCGAACGATATCAGATGCTTGCCCTGAGGAAAGCACAGCATTGACCTTCACTGCCCAAGACTGAATGATTAAAAAGTTGAAAAGGTGTGTTTGTAGATGGTTCAGGCCTTCATCTGCAACTATTAGGAAATATGGATAGCTCTCTTCCAAGAAAGTTTTCCACTCTTGTGATAAGCATCCAGAAAATGTTGTTCGAACATCAATGGCAGTATTACGCTGAAGATGAAGAATTAAAGCAGTTCTCAAAGGAAGAAGTTCAGGGAAGTTGAAATATGCATACTCAGCATCCTGTGGAAATACATTATTTTGAAAATATCATTTAGTAGTTTACTAGTTTAGTTGGTTAACACATATCATTAAAATCATTAAAGGAATAGGTTCCAACACAGTTTTGTTGTGTTTTATAGTCAGGGAACAGACTCTTAAACCTGACTGTCATTTCACAAATACATGCCAAAAACACAATTTGAATTTAAACACTTATGTCCCCTTTAAGCAGGTACATAATACGCAGAGTTTATCACACTTTCCCTTCATATTATAATTCTTTTCCTCTCCAACCTCACTTCAAAAAGAAAAAGGACAGAAAAATACGTAAAAGCAAATGGTGGATATAAATTATCCAGAACGGGAAGCTGAGGTGGATCACTTTGTTTGAGAGAATTGTCCCAAGTCATTGTGATCCTCCTGAAGTGGCACAGATTTTACTCAACAAACCAAAATTAGTGCAGTAAACTAGACTGTAAGTGTTAGGCTAGAACCCTCGGCTCTTTATTCAAAACATTGCTTGCAAGTAGTCAGCAATGTGCAAAAATGTAACAATAATGTGGACTGCAAATCGACTGAACAGACACACACCAAAATCCTTTAGAGTAACACACTGTTTACCTCTAGGAAGAGAATGAGGAAGGGGTGGTAGTGGTTATACATGCCTGTATTTGAAATCGTCGAAGTTTTATTGATTAGATTTATAATCAAAATGCAGAAGAAAGCCATTGTTTAGACATATATCCTCTTGGAGGTGTTTACTACAGAGCAAATAATAACAAAGCAGCTTTAGTGAGTTTGACATTCTTCTGGGCTCAAATAAATTGATTGCTGAGTTTTGAAGACAGAAGTAGCTCTCAGAGTTGGGAGACTAGAATCAGAGACGAACTGGGCCGCTCTTGAGGAGATTTCTCATCCTCCTTCATGATCCTGTGTTTCCTTACCATAAAGTTCCATTATTGCAAACAAAAAATAATAAATATGGTAACTTCTGAATATTGGGATTATGGATAATTTTTGTCTGTTCTTCTGTTCTTAAATTTTCTGAATTTTTATAGATAGATTTCACTTTCTAATAAGAAAAAAACGATTTATAAAATAATAAGGAATTTTAGTTTTAGTTCTCAAATTATAGACAAGAACTCAATTGTCACATGTTACCTTGAAGAAAACTATGACAAATTGTCCTCCTTTGCTAATAATATCCACAAGATAGCGTTCAACCAGGTAGAAGAAGTGGAGATTCTGTCCCTGCTTTAATGATTTCTCACATATGCATGTGGCAAGTAATGAATCTCCATCAATCACAAAAAATTCAGATTCAACAAAATCATTGAATAAACTGGAATATCTAAAATAAAACAGTTAAAAAATTATATAAAGATTAAATAAGGTCCAAAAAAGGCAGCAGCATTGATATTACTAGCTCATTATCATTATCATCAATAGCTGAATTTGCTGAGTAATTATTTTATGTCAGGCTCTATGCTAAGATTTTTCAAATATATCCATATGCATGACTATCCATCACAGGAAGAAGGAAGGGTCATTACCATCTTATAGATAAGGAAACTTAGGCTCAAAGAGATATACCATATCAACCACATATATATATATAACTATATATATAAAAGATAATATATATACTGAGATAGATAGACAGATAGATGATAGATATCACATATCACTTTAAAGTCAAATAGATATACAGGGAATATGATATAGACTTTTACATCTCTTTATTTGTTAAAAATACAACAATACTTACTCTGCCTTTGGCATTTCACTTAAAATTAACTGTGACATTTTCTCTAAAACCATCATGTATTCTTCTAAACCTAAACAGGAAAGAGAAAGAGAATGGATTATTTTCAATCAATCCTTTTTAAAATAGTTATCATTTGCTTATTATTTGAGAAATAAGAAATAGTAACAATGTTATTTTAATTCTATCAAACCTCTGTAGCTTACAGAATCATTATTTTATAATTTATAAATATTTTATATTTTATAAATATTTATATATTTTATAATTTATAAATATTTTAAATTGAAACTTACCCATTCTTGCTGCCATCTGTGCCTCCAACCTGAACTGGAAAATATTAAATATACCAAATATCCTTTACCTTG
This sequence comes from Tapirus indicus, assembly GCA_031878705.1. Classification (NCBI taxonomy): domain Eukaryota; kingdom Metazoa; phylum Chordata; class Mammalia; order Perissodactyla; family Tapiridae; genus Tapirus; species Tapirus indicus. The sequence goes on along the minus strand of CM062919.1, from coordinate 101,621,253 downwards.
GTCCTCTAAGTGGCAGTTATTAATGAAAAGAGCAACCTACAGAGAAAGAAGAAAAATTAGAAATTCATTTATTCCATCAACAAATAGTATTGAATGACTACTCTGTGTTAAGTAAAACATTAGGCACTGGGAACACAAGAATGAAAAAAAGTTAGCATGCTATCAATTCTCATGGAGCTTAAAAATCTATCAGTAAAGACAAACATTAATCAGATAATCGCATAAACAATGGAAACTTGCAAATGTGACAAAAGTCAAAGAAGTCAGAGGAAGCTTCCCTAAAGAAGTAATGCTTGGCCTGAGTTCTGAAGGATGAAACAAGAATTAATTAAGCAAAGGGGAGCATTCCAGGCAGAGGGAATACCAGAACTCCATATGCAAAAGCCCTGTGGCATGAAGAAGTATGGATGGAACTAGATTCTGAAAAGAAGCCAGCTGAGCTGGGGTGGAGAGAGTGAGGGAAGAGCTAGCTGTGCTAGAGAGGGCTACAGAAATATAAGGGCATGCAGAGTCTTTGAGGGCATGTTCTTCATTCTAAAATCCATTGATGGATTTTATGCAGGTAGTATATGATTGGCTTTGCATTTGAAAGATTACTCTGGCTACAGTATAGAGAACAGATAGGATGGGAGCAAAGCTCCTGTTAGTACAGCAGAGAGAAAGCCATTGTTTAGAAGAGTAATGATAGTAGTTTGATGTAATATAGCTTGATGGTGGTTTGAGGCACACATTGATATTAAATATTTAGAAGGTGAGCTTGACATAATTTGGTAATGGATGGAGAAGAGGGGAGAATGAGGGATGTCAAGGATGACTCTCAGGATTCCATCTAATGCAACAGGATGGAGGACTAAGCCATTCTCTGGGCAGGGAAACCTTGGAATAAGGCCACGTTTCTGGGAAAGATCACGAGTTCATTTGCAGTCAACCTGAGCTTGACTTGCTTTCGAGATTTGTCATAGGATAAGTCTGTAAATAATTAAATATACAGGTCTAGAGGTCAAACACAAGGTCTGGGCTAGACCCGACTATGTGAGTAATTTGAGTATTATGGCGAGGCCATTGATGTAGATGAGCTTGCTTGGATAGAGACACACAACATCATGGAAGAAGAGAAAAGGACTGAAAATCCAGTTTTGTGAATCACTAATATTTAATAAATGGCGAGAGAGGAGGAAGAGTCTGCAAAGGTAACTGAGAAAAACTACCAAAGAGGCAGAAGAAAATGCACTTGAGCATTTTGTTATAGAAACCAAATATGGAGACATCCTCAAATATGCCATATAGTGTTAGGGCTGTGAAACCTGATAGATAGATAGATAGATAGATAGATAGATAGATAGATAGATAGATAGATAGACGATAGATAGGCGATAGAGTGACAGATATTCATATTACATGACATTAAGAAACATAATGGTGAGGTACACATTGACATTAAATATTAAAATAATAACACAAGGAAGTATATGACTAGAAAAATGAGTAAGCTTGAAAAAAAAGAAATTATTGTAGGCTGGAATATTTAGGAAACACTTAACGGAAACAGAGGCAAAGGTCTGGTCTCTCACTCACCCAGTTTTTCCATCTTTTTTCAAAGATATATAGGCATCTACTCCTCAGCAAGCATTGTACTTGCTGCAATATATGCAAATATGCATGAAACATGGGCCTCTCCCTTTACAACCTGGTAAGGCGTTAAAGAGAATTAAATCAAACAGTATAATGTGCTGAGTGATCCAGCAGAAACAGCACAGAAAGTCATTAGAGAATTGAGAGGGAGTTCTTCAATCAACTGGAGTTGTCAGGGTCCTGTGTTCTGAGGTTTCAAGGACACGTTGAAAAGATGATGAAGAATTATGGAAGCAAGTTGGGGAAGGTAAGAGAGATAGAGCATCACATGCCAGGCAGCAAAACAGCACCAGTTTAATGCATGGAGATGTGTAACTACATGAGATTCTGCAGGTCGGTCTACTTGGCATAACACAGGGTAACTTGACTGGAGATGAGATAGGAAGAGTAGGTATGAACCAGATTATAAGAGTCTTTTGCCCAGGAAGAAGTTTAGACACTTTTCTGAAAATGGAAAAGGTGAGTCAGTGAGAACAAAGTAGACAAGAGAAAATTAACCACAAGTATGGTACAGAAGGGAGAGCTTCAGAAGAGATGGTGTCAGATCCTATGAGATGAAGTAAATTAATTCATGGGTTCCCAGATGTTCACAGTCCCCTTAATGTCTCAGGAATTTTTTGATGGTACTCCTAGGATAAAATAAATATCTACGAGTTCATTTATTAAGTAGCTAGCACCAAACAAATTAAGTCTTAACAACTTCATTTGAAAATATAATAAACATGGGGCTGGCCCAGTGGTGCAGCGGTTTAGTTCGCGCTTGGCAGCCCAGGGTTCGCAAGTTCGAATCCCGGGCGCCTGCGGACGCACTGCTTATCAGCCACGCTGTGGCGGCATCCCATATAAAGTAGAGGAAGATGGGCATGGATGTTAGCCCAGGGCCAGTCTTCCTCAGCAAAAAGAGGACTGGCAATGGATGTTAGCTCAGGGCTGGTCTTCCTCACACACAAAAAAAGAAAATATAATAAACATAAATTGAAATAAATAATATTGTTTTTTAAATTAAATAACAATTACTAATAAGAAGCGTGTTCCTGTTGGCCAATATCCAACACCAATAGCCATGGTGGCAGAATAAAACCCTCCTGAATTTGACAACTTAAGGGATTCCATAGCCTGCCTGCTACTCTCCTCTCACATATCCTATAGGAAACTTTCCCTATTAAACTTAACCCCAAATTCACACTCGCCTTAACATTTACACAGAATTCACAGTTGTTATGCCAAGTTCTCTCTCATTTAAGGGAGAGGCAATCTAGGGAAAATAAAACCAGCTACCTACCATAAATGAATAAACATGAATTGAATAAACATAATTCCAGGACAGAACAGTCCTTTAAAAAGTTTTACTTAGAGTTTTCAATAATCACAATGATATTATCTAATAAAATAATAGCATGCTGCTACAGCAAAAAAAAAAAGTAAATGCTCATAAAAATTTAAAATATAATTTCAGAAAAAAACTCATGTGCAGAACAATAAAATGGACATGCTGAAATCTCAAGTTAGTGATTTAGGGGTTAAAACCTAGGAAATTTCTTAGAGGACATTAGAGAAAAACACAGAGATGAAAAATAGAAAAAATACTAAGAACTATAGAGGATAGATCAAAAAGTTTTAAATCCATCCACAGTAATTCCAGTAAGAAAGAACTAAAATTCCAAAATAAAATGGGGATAAAAATAATCAAAGATATAATATTTAAAGTAATATAACAATATTAGGCCAGAGTTAAAGAAAAATATACACTTTTATATTGAAAAGTTTTTCCAAATACTGAGGAGAAAGAATGACAAAAGAGAAAACTACACTTAGACACAGCTGGTTAAAATTGCAGAGCTCTGAGAATAAAGAGAAAGACAGAAATGGGCTACAAAGAAATATAACTCAGAGAGGCTGTATGTGAACTGGTTAAAGGCAGGAGCACTTCCTGGGTTTTAATCCTAGTTCTGAAAGGTATTATAGTTTTATAAGCTTAGGCAATTTATTTACTTTCTCAGCGTCTCAGTTTACTCATCTATAAAATTGGAACAGACAATAATATTACTCTCTTCTGGTTGTGTTTTCAAGCTGTTTAAATGTATGAGTTGATGCATACAAATTGATCAAAATGGTACCTGGCCCAGTTAAAACTCATTAAAATGAGCTGCATTACTGGATGTTTTGATAAAAGAAAAAAAAATGTTTTCAAAGTTCTGAGGGGAAAATATTTTGAATTTAGAATTTTGTATCCAAATAGTCATTCAATCCACTGAGATGGCAAAAAGACAATATTACTAGACATTTAAGAAGTCAGAAATTTCACCAGCCACCTATCTTAAAAGATAATTTTATTTAAAGAGAGAGTACAGAAAATTGAAAAAAAAAAAGATCAAGAATGAAGACAATCAAGAAACAGTGAAACTATGTATGATCCAGAAGAATTAAAAGAAGCTATAAAGAAAAGTAAGAGGATCCATGATACTTTGAATTTAGAAAAGTATCCATTTCAAACAGTAGTCTTCACGATATAGAACTACATTAACCAGCCAAACATATAGATTGCTTCCTTAATGAATAATGTGTACATAATCATAATTTTATACCGTTTTTTTTTTTTTTACTGGTTTTCCATTTTTGACTCAGCATAGAAACAAATCACAAGAATTAAGGTCATAAAATACTGTAAATTATGATAAACCCTGACAATATAAAAATAACACAATTGCCAAATTGGGAGATTCAGGAAGGGATGAATAGTAGAAAAAGAAGAGTATATACTAAGTTCCTCATTTTTCATTGCAGGAAGTCCAGAGATAGCATCTAAGGGTAATATATCAAAAATTAAGGGTGTCTGGAATCAAGAAATTAACCTGACTTTCTTATAAGTACTGTCCCATTGGGTTACCAAATAATAGAAATGCCAAAGTTTCATTTCCATTAGCTGGAGGTAATCCAGTTAATAAACAGAGACAAATGACAAAATTAGAATATCACCATTTTACAACTCCTAATGAATTAATAGATCTTGGTATTTTTAGGTGATAGCACAACAAAAATAGAAGCAAATATCTGCTTCCATATAGAGCAGCTGCACTATGGTTGAAATACTGTAGCCAAAAAAACCCACTTTAAACCTGAATTTGATCAAAACTCTAGGAGCAATAACTAGTTGACAAGACATTTAGAAGACAGAAGAACATGTTAAATGACACCAGGAGGACTAAGAGAATCTCTACAAAACAACAACAACAAAAAGCCATCTTATTAACAAATAAATTACGAGAGAATGAAAGAGAGTATAACAAACTTTAAGATATATCATCCATTCACAGCAGCGTTAGAACCTTTTTTGAATTTTGATTTAAACAATCTTAAAAAGGAAGAAGGGAAGGGAAACAAAAGAAATCATGGATTATGTATTGGAAAGCCCAATCCGGAGAACAAGGCCCAGGGAATGGTGAAGCCACTTGATGGAAGGAGAAGAGCTGACTAGCATAGGTAGAATTCTAAGACGGCCTCCAAGACTCCAGCCACCCTGGTATACATGCCCTATATAATCTCCTCCCTTTGAGTGTGGACAAGACCTGTGAATTTAATGGGATAGTCTCCCCAATGATTAGGTTACATTTTGTGAGATTCTATCATAGCAGACAGGGGAGAGATGCGCCTGCTGCCTTTGAAAACATAAGCCACTATGTTGTGAGACAGCCAAGTGGCTAGGACCCAAGGGTGGAGTCTAAAGGCTGAGAGAAACTCCCAGCCAAAGCCAGCAGTAAAAGAAAACAGAAACCTCAATCCCATAGCTGCAAGGAATTAGATTCTTCCAACAACCTAAATGCACACCCACAGCCTCGATGAGATGCCAGCCCCAGCAGACAACTTCATTTCAGCCTAGTGTGAGGCTGAGTAAAGGACTCAGTTAACCTGTGCCTGGGCTTCTGATGCACGGAAACTATAAAATAATAAATTTCTATTGACTTAAGCCACTAAATTTATGATAATTTGCTATGAGGCAATAGAAAAACTAATACCCTTGACCATGAATACATTCTTTCAACTATTAAATAAAAACAAATTCTTACTGTGTTAAGCCACTTAAATTTAAGGGTGCTTAGGAATCACCTGGGAGATCTTATTAAAATGCAGATTCTGATTCTGCAAGTTTGGAGGTGGGCACGAGATTCTGCATGGAGGAGGAAGCTGCTTGCTGCTGTCAATATCTAAGTTTTACTGGCTATGCTCAGATCCGACGTCCTTAGCTTCTCCTCAATACCCCAGATCCCCAGCATCCTTTCTTTGAAAAGGACCCTTTAAATGCCTGAACATTCTTCCCCCGCCCCCTCAGACCTCTGACCTCCGCGCTCCTCACAGGCGTCACTTTCCTCTGCTTCCCACGCCCTGTCTCGCGGGGCCAGCAGGAGACCCGTCCGTCAGCGCCTTCAGAAGCCCTGTGACGCCTGCAGCTCCCCGCGTCCCAAGCCACCTCTTCGCCCCATCAGAGACCTAGAACTCCCGCGGGACATCTCCGCTCCAGGCTCCTCCCTGGGGACACTCCTTATCTTGACCCCGCAAGCCCCACGTCGGACCCCAGAGCAACACCCACTCCTCACCCGGACCCAAGATCCAGGCTCCGGGCCGGCTGCATCCAAATAGCCGCTGACTGCGCGCCCCCAGGGGAGGAAGGAGTGACGCAGAGGAGACCGAGCGCAGAGCCGGAGTGGAAGCTCCAGGGAGTCCCTGGACCAGAGCATCGGACTGAGCGGAGCCGCCTGAGTCTGTTTTTTATAGCTAAGGAAGTAGTTTCGGTTTCCTTTCTCACCCTACGGGCGTTTAGGTTTCGTTTCCCTCCATCACGAATTGGGTGAGGCAAGTATGGGAAAAGTGTGTTTTAGCTTTCTTCCTTCAGTCTGAACCTTAAGAGATAGCAGAGGCAATAATATGGGCTTTGGGATTTGGACATAAAATAGAGAGAAACGAGGCAGAGAAATCTGGGACATCTAAACAAGACGAAATCAACAAGAGGCAGAATTTAGAAACAGATGAAATATCAGATACTGTGGAATCTGAAATTCTACCATGAGATGTAGGGTCTTGCTACTCCACCCTTTATAGAAAAAGAAAAACAAAAACAGTATGGAAGAATACAGGACCTTGGAGTTTCTATTATGAGAAGTTGATGATTACTGTTCTGTGTGAACTATATTTGGAACTTTCATGGGCCAAGAAACACGATCAAAAAAATAAAATAACTTGAAAATGTCACATGCTCGCCTTTATTTCTGCCTTAATTGATGTTATTTTCACTCAGTTTCTGCTTGTTGATGTTTGCAGGCTGGGTGCCAGCACTAGCCTCTCTTTCTTTTTAGTGTCCCTAGTGTGTTTAATTTCATGAATGCCATCAATGTGCAAATATATTGGAATCCTAGGAGGTAGGAGGTGGGGCCAGCAGTGGGTTTGGGTAATGGCGACAATGGGAAGCCACAAGCTCCTTTGTCTGCAAGGAAAGGAAAGAGCAGGAGTACCGGCACTGTTCCACAGGGACAACAGAGAACAGAGAGAGCAATGAATGACATTTTCTTGTCATAAATTGGAGAGTCAAATTGTAAGAATAAGGTAGGGATGGAGAAGGTGGACATTTCTCACATCCATCAGGCTTTCATTTGCATATTTGTTTATTTATTTGCAAATTTGTGGTGTGTTTGTTGATGCTGAAATTGAGAAAGAAAGTAAAAGAACTTGGAACTTGACACACTACTGGTCCACAGCTATGCTGTGTTCATTCCATCCTTCAGTCATATCTTTAATGTACCTGCCTGTGGTCTGTGGAATAATGCCCCTCCCTCTTCCTGCCGAAAAGTCAATATCCTAATTCCTGGAAACTGAACATGTTAACTTTCACAGCAAAAGGTGCTGTGCAGAATAGACTAAATTAAGGATTTTGAGATGAGGAGATTATCCTGTACTATCCAGGAGGGTCCTTATAAGAGGGAGCGGGAACAAAGTGTCAGAGAAGGCAGTTTGATGACAGAAGCAGAGTCAGTGACAGAATGTGATGGCACTACCATGCTGGCTTTGAAGGTGGAGGAAGGGGCCACTACGTAAGGAGTTAGGTGGTCTCTGGAAGCTGGCAAAGGCGAGGAAACAGATTCTCTTCTACAGTCTCTAGAAGGAACCAGCCCTGTTGACATCTTGACTTTAGCCCAGTGAGACTGATTTTGGACTTCTGACCTTCAGAACAGTAAGAGGATAAATTTGTGTTGTTTTAAGCCACGGAGTTTGTTGTAATTTGTTACAGCAACAAGAGAAAACTAATACACTTTTGTAAACTAATCTAGTAAGAAACTGATAACATATTTGCTAACAGCAGAAGTAATGGGTTGTGTTATAAGAGGTAGCATTAATTGAGGAGGTGCTGTACACTAAGCAATATTTTAATATCTTTACATTTATTCTTACGTTAATTCTCACAACAATTTTATGAAGTGTATACTATTATTTTTGTCATTTTATAGGTGAAATAAGTAAGGCCTAGAGGGATAACACAGCTAGTAAATGATGCCAAGATTCAAAACCTGGTTTAACCTAGAGTCTTCTCTATTACATGATCTCAGACAAATGCTTCACATTCTACAACTGAAAGTCTTTCACTAACGGACAAATGATTGAATGTTGCTTTTTTTTTTTTTGCTTAAATTATTGAGATGTTAAGTTTTTTAGTTTATATGATATTCTCTGGCTATTTTGATTTTCAATGGCTTTAGACTTATCAAGTGAGAACTCAGTAAACTTTGACTCAATCCTCTTCAGTTTTCCACCCCTCCATATTTAAACAATGCACGAAAGCTCTAGGCTAGCATTTCTTTTCCACTTCCACAACCTACTCCCATGACCACACCCTGGACTTTGTTCAGCATCTTGACAATCACAAACTCAGTTTCTACTTTTCAGATCCCTTCCTTTTACTCCCTGCACTTCAGCCTCTTGGGACTCCTGGATGTTTGTCTGGGCAGGATGAACTCCATGAGTCAACACTTCAACCTTCCCTTAATTAACATTTTCAACTCCTTGAACCTATTGACTTTCCTCTACAGTTTTGCCTGCAATTTGATAATCTGGATAAATTCAATTTTGTTTTTGCCCCTGGACACTGAGGGAAATGAGCCAGTTTGTGTCCCATCAAACTGATTGTTTACAAACACAGCTGACGCATTTTTTCTTTTTCTCCAAGCCTTTTGCATATTTTACAATGATGGTTACAACTCTACAGCACCTCATATTTCTCCTTAAGTCCTTTCTGATTGCAGAATGTCTCTTTTTTCAATTATCTCTCAACTTTATGATAATTCCATATACCATCCTTACTTAGAGTCTGAGAAGAATATGCTGGACACCAGCCATACCCAACATAACTAACCCCCTATGATCTGGATTTGGTTCCCTGCTCAAGCATCTCAGTCCGTTAATCTTCAGTCTGTTCTACCTTCAACTTCCTCTTGTCAACTAAAATGTACTGTTCATTCTACTATTAGACTCAAGTCACTTCCGATTTAAAACATTAACAAAAGTGATCTCCTGCTCTATTTTATCCCTTCTCTTTTGGGTACCGTACCCTTTAGTGGTCTACACTCATTGTCTATACTTTTTCAGCCTCCTTCAAATTCTCAGGCCCTTTTAGTCGAGATCTGCCCTGAAATTGCTCTTGGTCAAAGATCACCAATGATGATCCAGTGACTGAGAAATCCAAATAATGCTTGTTTAGTCCATGATTCATTTACTTCTCTCTCTGAAATATTTGAAAGATTTTTTAACCAATCTCTCTTTTCCAAAGAGCCTCTTCTCCCTTGGTGTCAGTTACAGTATTCTTCTTCAAACCCATTTCTCTTCCTACCTTCTCTATCAGGATTAATGGAATCATCACGTGACAACTGCTCAAATTAGAAACCTGGGAACCATTGTTGCATCTTCATCTCCTTCAAATCTCAGCAAACTGGAACTCCTAACACTTATGGAATCTGGAATCTCTTCTCTCTCCCATTTTCCAAAGGATAGTGCAAGCATCATCATTTATCATCTGGATTAATGAAACAGACTGTTCCCTTCCTGACTTCAACCTGTCCCTCCATTCCATTTTCCACCCTGCCAGCCAGGGTTATCTTTAAGCATGTAAAACTGAGCATGTCAAGTCAACACTTGAAAACACTTCAGTACTTCCTCGTTGCTTTCAGATTAAATCTACCTATTAGTATTTCCTCTCTTTTTAGAACCCTTCAACTGTTTAATATGTCCCCTTTCACCCCACTGGTGAGGGAGTGATTCCCACCCTAGAGTTATGGGATGGCCAAACACATGCCACCTGACACTGGACAGATGTGATTACCAGCAGCTTCTTAGTCACGTATATCCACAGCCCGGGGAAGGAGGAGCCTGCATACCAGAGCCACACAGGGCTTGAACTCGGGAGCAAAGTGAACAAGGTGGGACTGTGGTAGGCAGACTTTGTAATAACCAGAAGGTGGGGTGATGCTGGTTCCCCTAGAAACACATGATTACTTGTTTAAATAATTTTGCTGGCTGGCAAGGAAGGAAGTGAAAATTGTTTAGGTAAATATAGCTGGTCTGGCTGCTCAAGGAACTAGCCAGGTAGGGAGACTTTCCTGCTGGATGGGGAGGCATATCTGGGGGCATATATGGTGGAGGGACTCATGGAGCCCTGGGAGGCTCAAAGATATCAAGGCAGTGATGGGGTTCAGGACATACTACCCCAAAATATGGCACCTTGGCATATTGAACATCTTAGCTGAAGGAGTTTGAGAAAACAGCAGAAGCAGGAAGATCACTCTGACCTCCCCCATCACCCTTCTTCCCTGAAAGCAGGAGATAAATTTCCCATGTGAAAGATACCCCTCTCCCCACCTCCATTACCAGGAGGAAGGAAAATATCCTTATCACCAGGGACAGAGTATTAAGGGCCAAGAAGGCTGTATAAACCTTGTTACTTCTCCATCATTCACTACCCATAGCTCAAAGCCCTTTGTCTTGTCAATTCTTCATAAATTTATTGGGTTTTATCTAAAAGGTATGAAAGTGTCCTGCTCTGGTCACTTCTTCAGGTCTTTATTCTTTTGTGAAGGTTCCTATGTACATGTAAAAACTAAATAAAATTTGTATACTTTTCTCCTGTTAATCTGTCTTATGTCAGTTTAACTCTTAGGCCCAGACAGAGACCCAAAGAGGGTAGAGAATTTTTCCTCCTCTATAGCAGCACATGAAATTTTAGGCCTGACAATACAATGCCTTGATATCAATTTAAACCTTGGTCATGACTGAGACTTTTAGGGAGTAGGAGAAATGCCTCCTAGGAAGCAAAGTAGGCACTTGACCAGGAACGAGAGAACCAAATGGAGAAGTGATCATCTAAAACATGGACTTTAGAAGTGCCCCTCTTTAAGGCCACGAAAGGCAGTCGAAGGATCTGTGTGGCACTGGTGCAGGGAGTGCGTGTCCGCAGGGAGCATAAATTTAGTTTAATCAATGCCCATGGCAATGGCGGCACCCACCTGGTGATCCATTTGCTACTTTGTAACTTATATGAGAGCTCTTTGAAGAGTCCATTGGGCCTCTTAAGTCAATTAAATTGACTGCCAGAAGCATATATGCAAGGTGGAAAATCCATTAAATGCTTTCTTCAAGAGCCCTTTCTCATGTTTTCTGAGAAGTGAAATGAGTCCTCGGTCACTACAGTAATGTCTGGGACTCCAAAGGAGATAGGGAAAGTCCTGGTGAGGTGTTTTATTGTGCTTTTAGTATATGTAGAGATATCTGTTACCTTAATTTATATCTTGGGTGTCTGTGAAGTAAGAGATTTCCAGAGTTCTTTACCCTGAAGGGAGGGATGCCTAAGCCACAGCCCAAGAATATGTAAAAATGTACAGATGGGGCCAATTATTGGCCAGGGAATCCAATGAGGAGATGAATGTCCGAAGTTTGGCCAGTTGTGCTGACCCTTGGGTCCCCTCGCGTATCAGGGACATTTTGGATAAGAGATGGGAAAGCAGCAACATTCCACTGAGCTCCATCACACACAGTAGTGGTGATTCCATCTATAAAATCTACAAACTCCCATTTCTGTTCACTCATTTGCTCTCAAGGGGTCCCAAGGTAGCCAAGGTGTCTTAGAGAGGGACGACTTCTCCAGCACGATGGTATCTGGCAAGGGACTAAGGACAGGAGATACTGAGGACTTGTATCCCTTCTACAAGAGGGATATGCCAAATAACCCATGTTTGGCTCCATCCTGTAGCAAGAAGGCCTCAGGCTCAATTCCAAGCTTGTGGGATATTGCTTCCATGACCCAAAGCATAATGGGCAATTGAGTACAGAAGGTCATATGCTCAGGGCCTATAAGGGCCTCTATTTCCAGGAGATCCCAGAATGTGGCCAGTAAATATCACTCTAATTATGTGTAGTGCAGAGCTGAGGAAGGGTAGTATTTTTGTATCAGATATCCATGGGCAACTTATAGTCATCATAGGTGGTTGAGAGACTCCAGGAGTCGAGACGAGACGAGGTTGTTAAGGCTTCTACAGTGAAGGAGTCTCTGAGGGCACTTAGGAGAGCACCTATTGATTTCAATTTGGACAGATTTTATAGCATTTTCTTGGAGGGGACCCCAATTAAGGTGGACTGATTAGCAAGTTACAGCATCAGGGAGATTAACTAAAATGAGTAAATGCAGAATATGTTGCCTCCAGGACCCAAAAAGAACTAAAAGTTGTTGGATTTGTACTAATATTACAGGTGCTGAGGGGAACAATAGCTGGGTCTTGACATTGTCAGAGACGAAGCAGCCCTATTCTTCAAATAATTTTGGGGAATTTCACCAGGGAGGCAGGGCCTTGCACAATTTGTGGAGCAATGGCCCATCCCCTTTTTGTAAGCCACTTTGTTAGTATTTGTATGTCCTGAGTATTTCAAATGAATAGATGGATCTCCTCAGAGAATGATATCGTCAATGCAATGTCATACCTGTGCCATGCCTGTGCTCCTTAACTGTGAACACAGTTAAGATCTTGCCTGCAAAGTTAATGTTCAACAGCAAGGCTGCTGAGGTACCCCCATGGGGAGCCTAGTAGAGATGTATTGTGTCCCTTCAGGGATGAAGGCAAACTGTGGCTGAGAGGCTGTTGAAATAAGCACTGAACAGAACATGTTAGCCATTTCTATAATAACAAATTATTTACCAGCTGCTGATTGGATGCAGCCAGTAATTTTAATAATGTTAAGTATTGGGTATGAGGGCCTTAATGGGACCAACAGCATTAATGTTGCGGTAATCCACTGTGAGGAGCCATTCATTCTTTTTCAGGTTTAAGAACAGTCCAAAGTGGGCTGTTAAGTGGAGAAGCAGTGAGGATAATCACCCTCCATTCATTAGCTCTTATATAATTAAATCTTATGGTTAAATTCCTAAAAATTATTTGTCAAGAGTATAGCGATTTATTACTATGTTGTTATGTTTTTTACTTTTTCTCTGATTATGATGTGATTGTTGTTTCAGGAGCTTACCTGACATGTGACTTTGTAAGGAATTTCAATACTACTTATTTTTCCAAATAAAATAGACTTTTTTTAAAAAATAGCTAAGATAGTTGCATGCTTTCTTAAAATCACAATGCCAACACCTTTCATTACAAAGAGAGTTCATTCTCTACTAAATTTGTTTAGGTTTAAATTGTGTAATCATAACTTCAATATTAAATTTATAAATCATAAACAAATGATGGTATTAATAAATCTGTATGTATACCTATGGGAAAGTAAGTATGTCAGCTATAATTCACTTACCTCTTTGTTATGGAGAAACAAGTAAAACATTCAAACAAAATCGCAGACTCAGATATAAAATAAAAATAAGCACACTGGGTCTGTGATATTTCTGCCACAGGCTTTTTCAACACCTGCTGATCAGTCAATGAGAGGAAATGTTGGGGACTGAAGATATGCCAGTTCTGTACAAATTCTTTCCCAAAATAGTACTCAGCAAATTGCTAGTCTGACAGAAGTAGACGATGGACAGACCTCAGGTTTTGTGTGACAGAGCAACTGTCTTCAATGGTTGGCATTTTTTAAATATTTAAATCCTTTGGTCCAACAGCTGGTTTCCTTCTCTGTCGTATTCTTCCTTCCTTTCTGTTTTCCCAGGGAGTGACAGCCACAGTCTTCCACATTAGGCTTTCTTTGGTAAGCAGTTTCTGAAATTGTTATACAGCTGTCCCTAGTTGTCTGGCGGCAACCACTCCACTTGTAAGTTTAATATTCCCTCACTAAGTATCTCCACAAGGCATGTCAAATGCAAACTTTAAGGGAAACAAAAGGCTGAGTTTTGATTTAGGTCAAATAAGTCTCAAAGCCATTTTTAAGTATCCAATTATCTTGGTATATTTGCCTTTGCCCTCTAAAGGAAAAAAAAACAAATCAAACTGTCTCATCCAATCAAGCCTTTATTTCTCTTTATATCAACTCAATTTAAAATATTAAAATCTTCAGCCATAAAAAAGATGCTTATATTTTTAATAATGCATTCATAATTGTAAATACAAATGATTTTCTTTTTTCCATTATCTTTCTATAACAAGTTTTTCTCTGCTATTACAAACATTCCATAAACATCACTTTACATGGCCACTTTAGAATTCTATGACCTTACTTAACCATTCCATAAACTGGAGATTAGATTGTTACCAATTTTTTGCTACTATAAATAATGTTGGGGTGAACCTGATTTCACATATGTCCTCAGAGTAGGAAAGGATGGTCAAAGGATATAAACATTTTAAAGCATGAACATTTAAAGTGTTTTAACATTTAAAGAAGCTAATCCACTTATAAAGATCTGCAAATCCACAGACAAGAGCTGGCCTGGAGTAGAGGACACTTTTTTTCAAGGATTTAAAATCAGTGACCGTCATTTTTAATGCTCTGATAAACACATAAGTTCATGTGTATTGCTTTAATCTTCTAAGTTTGGGAGAAATTTGTTACCCAGCAATAAATAACTGAGAGACATTTTGATTTAAGATTTTGGAAGTGGAGCACATCTAAGTGTGACTGTAGGACCAAGGGGTTGAAGATGAATAGAGGTGAAGATCAATAGATAGAGCAGATCAAAAAACAAACATGAAGTGATATGCCAGGGTGTGGAATAAACATACAAATGGGTGCTGACATTATCCAGAATAATGGCAGGACTTGGAATGAAGAAGAGAAGAAAGAGCCCAACTGGATCCAAAGTCTTGATTAAATGAGGTCGGATGGAGGATGGTCAACTCAAGCAGCAAGAGCTTCAAAAGAGCAGAACTTTTTATAAGAAGAAATAATTATTTGGAAGCTGCACTGGGACCCAGAAAAGAGGCCACTGACTCCACTTCCCAACCTCAGATGCACATGGAAATGGGCTCCGGTGGTAAATGTGAAAGTGGTTGGGAAACTTGCTTTAGCCATATTACCTTGGCTGAGGTAGGATGAGGCCAGATGCAGATCAAGAGAGAGATGATAGAGGTTTACACCTCTGTTACTCACAGTAACCTGGGCAAAGCGCAGCCATGCAGGGCCACTCAGAGGAAGCACCAGGGTCAGTCAAGAGACAGAAGGAGAGGGAGAACTGTGGGCAAGTACCTTTATTTGTGTTTCCATGGGAAGAAATTGGTGAGGCAGGGTAAACAGGTTTAGGATTGGCTAATTTGAATAATTTCAGTGGGCTCCAGGACAAAAGGGCTGTCCCTGGTTGTCTATCTAGTCCCTGGCCCTGGGGCCATCAGGGCAGGTGTATAGTGGCCCAGAGTGTGAGAGCCTTATATGGAAGGTGGTTGAGTGTGTGGACTCAAAGGACTGCTCAGGAAGGGGAACTGACCAGCGTCTAGCCAGGTTCTCAAAACTTGGTCAAGACAACATTTTCAAAACTATATTACATAACTGTATTAATTTCCATGCACTAATAGCATCCTTAATAAATCAATAGAAACGTGTTATAATAATTTAAGAGCCTTGGCCAAACTACTGGTGTAAAATTTCTAACGAAGAGAACTTTTGTATTTCAGATTCTTATATTACAATGTTTTTATAACAGGTATCTTTTTCTCCATTATGCATAGAATGAAAGAAATTTCACATTTCTTTATCTTTTTGAATGAAGTCACATCCCACTCTGAGACCTGTCTCAGGAACATAATCTTTCGTTTCTTCTTTTTCTTACAGATTTCTCCCTTCTCTGGCATTACACTAGGATTTAGGAACCAGGAACTCGAGGGAAATGTGGGAGAGGCCTCCATCTGGTCAGTAAACCAACATGTTCACCACTGAGATTCACTGTGAGATTTGTTGATCTGGCCCCCATGGCCCATTAGAAAGTAGAGGCATCCACCTCTTTCACTGCAGCTCCCAAAGCCATGATGCTTAATGCTCAGTGCCCAGGTGTCTACACTCAGACGCTGCTATGAAAGGGCACTATCCTGCATGAGCATTATGGTCAATCACAGAACCCCCCAATCCTCTGTCCTTCCAGGTTCTGAGAACCCACCTCTCTCCTGGGCTGGGACCAGCCCTAGAAGTCTTTCACTTAGAAGCACCAGCCTCCATCTCCCTGCAAATAATCCAACAGTTTTGTTTCAATCATACATGCAAATCAACGTCACTTTGAGGGTTTTTACATCTGCATTTGCAACATTTTATTCTTATGATTCAGAAATACAAAAAGGTATGAATTTCCCCCTGGGATAAAGGAAGTCTAAATGTAAAAAGATATAGCTAGACTTCCTGGGAGTTAGAAGAGGGAATCTGTCCTTTGTTATACATCTTAGGAGGAAGGGAAACTTTTTTTTTTTTGGTGAGGAAGATTGGCCCTAAGCCCACATCCGTTGCCAACCTCCTCCTTTTTGTGGAGGAAGATTAGCCCCGAGCTAACATCGGTGCCCATCTTCCTCTATTTTGTATGTGGGCTGCCACCAAAGCATGCCTTGAGGAGCAGTGTGTGGGTCTACACCCAGGATCTGAACGTGGGAACCCCAGGCCACCCAAGTGGAGCAGGAGAACTTAACCACCATGGCACCAGGCCAGCCCCAAGGGAAACTTTTTAAATTCATTTGCAAATAAGTCCACAGCAACAAAGAGAAATGAGTAATGTCTTATTAAGAAAAATATTGAAATAAATGCACATTTCCTCAACACACACATTGAGATGGGGTTGTAAATTTTACCTGGGATTTCCAAAAGTTATTGCCTGGGTGCAGTTTAGTCTGGGGGAAAGAAAACTGGTGGGACTCTGAACAATGTACTTTTAATTCAATAATAAAACATTTAAAAACATTGATATTGTTACTGCCCAAGGTGGGGGTCATCTGCCTGCCGCAAGACATGCCAATAGTCAAGAGGCAAGGTGGTAGGAGAGAAAGGACTTTTTATTACAGCTTGCTAGCAAGGGGGAAGATGGCTGACTAATGTCCAAAAGAACCATTTACAGAACAAAGACCATAGGCCAGTTATATAGGGGGCTGGTCTCTGGGTGGAGGAGACATCTGGTCTCCGGGTGGGGGCATCCATCTGATCTCCCAGTGGGGGCAGATATCTGGTTTTAGTTCCTGACAGTCTTTTGTTTTACTGGATATGACTGTGGATTTATATAGTTGTAGTTCTGTTAAGGGAAAAATTAGCTTTTTTGTGTGTGTGTGTGAGGAAGACCAGCCCTGAGCTAACATCCGTTGCTAGTCTTCCTCTTTTTGCTGAGGAAGACTGGCCCTGGGCTAACATCCGTGCCCATCTTCCTCTACTTTATATGGGACGCCGCCACAGCATGGCTGACAAGCAGTCTGTCGGCAGGTGCCCGGGATCCGAACCCGTGAACCCCGGGCTGCCAAGCGTGAACTAAACGGCTGCGCCACTGGGCCAGCCCCCCAAAAATTAGCATTTCTTTTATTTGAAAATTAGTAGTACATTGTACATAAGGTATTATTCACCAGTTGCCTAAATAATCCTGATATTCCATTCTTTAACTCAACACCACCACGATTTTTCAAATGTTAATATTTTCATATATTTGCATCATATCTTGTTTAAAGAAATAAAATTACAGGTACACTTGAAGCTCTTATTTCTCCCTCTCCAGTCCAGTTCCCTCAGGCTTCTTCCAGTGTGTCATTTGCTGTCTTCCGGGTTTCGTGTCCTTAGGCCTTCTGGTTTCCTTTTTCCAGAGAAAAGTGGGGATGGGAAAGGAGAGTCTAACTCAGGGATTAGAGATTCTTTCAACCCTATTTTCAGCTCCTATCTCACCCCCATATGTATCACTGTTCACCAATTAAAAACGTTTGCAAGGAAATGCCTGGTGCTTTCAATTCCTGAGTCTCTCTGGGGCTCTGTGAAACAAATCATTTGCTTCTTATCAGCATCTCTTTCTGCAGGTGTCTTAGTTTTGACCTTCTCTGCTCTCTAATTTAGTTAGACCACTGTTTCATCTGTTTACCATTTCCCAACAATTTTGTTGATTTCTGGCACCTTCTACTATCTCCTACTCCAATCTTCATCCTTTTAGGTTTGTACTACTGTATTTGGGGGTTTGGGGAGGAAAAAAACATGTGTTCAATCAGCCAAGCTCACTAAGAAACTTCTTTAGATAAGAAACTGGATCAAATGTGATGATGAGTATCATCTAAATGAAGGAACACTCAGTACTTCAATTTTAAGTTAACATAACAGAGAGTTTTCTATTATATTTTTGCCCCATATAGATGGTTCTACTACCAGATGTTGGGATAGAAATGCTTTTTGTTCTTAATACCTATACTTGCTATTTGGGAGATTTTTATATTAGTCTATATAACAGGAGATTCTACAGAATAGATAAAATAATGGTTGTGGAGTATTGTTAAAACTACAGGAAGGCCTATACTTACTGAGAACAAATGTCTTACCCTACAGAGAGTATTTTATACTGACACCTTCTGTTGGCTTATGATCTCACATTTATTAGCAATATAAAGAAATCTTTCACCCCACTGGTCTTAAATTTATGTTATATTTACGTATTTACAATCCCATTTAAGACACTGTTAATAGACGAAATAAAATGGAAAGATGAGTCGTTATAAACTGAATTCAATCATTACCAACAGATAATTTGTTGGGCTTTTTATCTTGACCTTGTAGACACAATCTTAAAAAGCTCCAATTTAAAGGGTAAATGGTTTCCTGTAAAAATATGCAAGTCGGGTTTCTCCACTCATTCAATTGATTCTTTCAACAAACATTTTTTTTTTGATGCTCTTGATGTGCAAGGCACTGAACTCAATGTAGCAAAATGGTTTAAACTCAGTGCCTCTCTGATTCCTGACTATTTAATCTTGTTATTATGGACTATGTCTATAATATTCATCATCGTTATATGATCACTTTATCTAATCATGTGCATAAAACAGGTAGCTATTTTTTAAGCAGTTACTGAATTACTATGTTAAGGTAATCTTCCACTTGAGTAAAATTTATATGCATATAGCAGAAGATTACGGTAAGAAGAGCATTCCTTATGAGTGTCCCTTTTTCTACATGGAATCACACACTGTATTTTTAATTGTGTAAGAACATGTTAAAAGGGCAGGTGGTTTACAGCTATAAGGTCAGAATATAGAGGAACATGTGTAAATTCTATGTTTGTCAGATCTGTAAATGTAGTCTTTGTACACTAAGTGCCTTTCATTTCTAAGAACCCAGGCCTCAGCCCCAAGGCTGCTTCCCCGCCTGCTGCTGGAATTCCTGATCACGGCGGTCTGCTGAAACATGAGGTCAGTTATCAACTACTGTCGAGTGGAGCAAGAGGACAGATGAGAGTCTGAGGCCACAATTTGCCTCAAAGTGACCACAGACCAAGCAGTCTTTAATGAATAGGTGAGGCCAGCCTCTGCCCCCCAGAAAAGAAAAATTGCTCATCTGAAATCCATCACCTTTTTGGAGTCTTCAAACTGACCAAATGTTGAAAAAAGCTGTAAGATATATCTTAAAATAATAACAAATAATGCAACACTTGAAGGACTTTTTTAAAAAAAGCTAAAAATATAACATTAGTTTGCCTGAAGTTATAAGATTATTTAGAAGATGCCTTCATTTTGCTTTTATTTGGAGAAGACAGGTAGTAGGAATATTTTAGTCTTTTCAAAATAAATATTACATAAGATGTATAATCGTAACCATGCTCTGTTGGTGCTATTAATCACAAAAGTATTGAAAGTATTCGTGGAGCCAACTTTTGTCAAGGCTGTGCATGTGTTATGTTTCACAGAAAATAAGAAGGCAGTTATCTAGACTGTCACCCATACTTAAGCTAAATACTGATATATTGTATTTTTTAGTGATATTGGAAATTGTGGATTATACTTCCAAAGGATTTTTAAAGTAACTCACTAGATATAATAATTCAATTGAGACAATAAGTATAGATATCTTAAATTATTAATTATATTTTATCTAAATTATTGATTATATTTTATATTATATTAAGTTACAAAATTTATGTACTTGTCTTTCAAAACATTAAAGCTTACTAAATAATACCATATAGTCTCTGGCTTCCAATTATATTAAAACATTACAGTATAACATATCATGTTGCTTTAAGTTACATGTGAAATTTTCTTGAATCCAGCATATGAGGCTGGTAAGGAATGATTTCAGGCTCATATTATTTTTTGGCATTTGTTAAATTGGCTAATTGCCTACTAGTATAATTTTATAAATTACTTATAAAATAATTTTCTAGCACTATAAAACTATTAAAAATCTAGTCAATAATTTTTGCAAAGAAATTAGATCCTATTATATGATAAATATCCCTTCCCATAATTTTATCTTTCTGGCTATAACCTACAGTTTGAGAAAATATCCCAATAAATTAAAGGAAGAACTCTACTGTTAAGCTGAATTATCCAGAATGATAAAATCAGAGACTACTCATCATTGCCAGTTGTAGACAAGAGCTGAGAGACTTATTTGACCAATCAACTAATATATTATTCACAATCCTAGGAAACAAATTAGAAGACATACTTATCTGGCACCAAAACCAACTCAAATCCAATTTCAGAAGAACAAAAATGTCATTGATTTGAAAGGGGGATTGAAAACACTCAAATAATTGTTCTCTGGAAAATTTGAAAAACAGGAAATTTTCTCTGCAGAAAATTTTACTTAAAAATATGGTATCAATAAAAATTTAAATAACTACCTTGTAAATTAAACGGTAATCCTTTGATTGCAAATAACAGAAACCCTGCTCAGTAAGTTAGGCAAAAAGGAGAATTTATTGTTAAGATTCTGCAGTGTCTCACAGAATCCAAGGACTGGAATTTGTCTGGGCTTCAAGAGCAAATACTACCATCTTCCCACTAGCAAATGTATCAGACTATTAGCATCAGTGCCTATGACACTGTTACAAAGAATGAAATATCCCCATTCCTATATACACCTGAACTCTCTTACCTGGCCAAGGACATTGCTCCTGGAATCATCCCCTCTTTTCTGTTGTGATAAGTTGAATAATAGCCGCTAAATATGTCTGTGTCCTAATCCCCCAAACCTATGACTATTGCCTTATATGACAGAAGTGACTTCCCAGATATAATTAAATTAAGCTTTTGAAATGGGGAGACCATCCTGGATTATCTAAGTAGGTCCTAAATATAATCACAGTGTCCTTATAAGAGGGAAGCAGAGATTTGACTATGGAAGAAGGGGAAGTGACCATAGAAACAGAGAAAGACTTGAAGATGCTATGCTGCTGGCTTTGATGTTGGAGACAGGGGCCATAAACCAAGGAATGCAAGGAAAGAAGCTAAGAAGCTGGAAAATGCAAAGAATCAGACTCTCCCCTAGAGTTTCCAGAGGGAGCACAGCCTGGGGCCACCTTGATTTTGGCCCAGTGTAACTAATTTTGGACTTCTGGCCCCCAGAACTATGAAAGAATACCTTCTGTTTTTTTAAGCCACCAAGCTTGTGGTAATTTGCTATAGTAGCCATAGGATACTATACCCTGTGCTTCATTGATTTCTCCCTCTATTCTAATTAATTAACAGCATACAAACACTCTGTTAATTCTGCCATCTTAAAAAAGAAAATCTCCATTTAATCACATAAATGGCTCTGTTTGTGTCCCCCCAAAGTTCACATGTTGAAATTTTACCCCCCAATGTCATGGTATTAGGAGGTGGGGCCTTTGGGAGGTAATCAGGATTAAATGAGGTCATGAGGGTGGAGCCCTCCTGAATGGGATTAGTGTCCTTATAAGAGTCATAAGAGAGTTTGCTTCCTCTCTCTGCTCTGCACTATTTGAGGATACAAGTCGGCAGTCTACAACCCAGAAGAGGATTCTCACCAGAACCCAACCATGTTGATACCCTGATCTTGGACTTCTCGGCCTCTAGAACTGTGAGAAATAAACTTCTGTTGTTTATAAGCCACCAGTCAATGGCAGTTTGTTATGTCAGCCCAAACTAAGACAGACTCCAGCTGTTACTCCATATCTCTGCTTTCCGTCATATGGAAGCTGAAAGTTGTCTTCATTTGCCTTCCCTACCTCTGTGCCTCCAGTCTCTCCTCAAATTACTCCACCCATCAGGGGGATCACTCCTTTATGAAACTGCACCTGTCAAAGTAACTAACAACCTCCACATTCCTGCATCCATTCTCATCCTACTCAAACTTCTACATAGTTGATTATTCCCTCTTTTAGAATACTTGACTCGACTTACGGGACACTGCCCTCTCCTTGTTTTTCTCCTACCTCACTGGACACTCCTTCTCAGTCACTATTTCCAACTCCACACTGATTTCTGATTTTAAAATGTTGGACTGAACCAAGTCTCATCCCTTTTCTATCTTATTCACTCATGGTGATCTCATCCACTCCTGTGGCTTTGTATATTACTTATATGCTAACTACTCCCATATTTTTACCTCAAGCTCTGATCTCTATCTGAGCTCAAGATATGTTCATTTGAATATCTAATAACACTCAAACCTAAGGCAAAATCCTAGAGGTCATCCTTGCTTCCTTTCTCTTAACTTCATATTCCTTGTATCATCCATCAGCAAGTTCTTTCAGTTTCACTTGAATTTGACCAGTTATCTGGAATTTCATCCATACTTAAGCTAAATACTGATCCCTTCCAGTTGTATCCAACCTAATCTAAACTCCAAGACTATCATAGTAGCATGCCTCCCCCTTTATCCCTTCCTTTCGTCTATTCTCATACGGTCACCAGAACCAGCTTTTATAGATAAAAATTAGATTATATCTATATCCTGGCCAAAATATTCTAATTTTTTTTTTAATATTTAGTTTCCACCGCCTGCAAGGTCCTACATTCTATGGCCTTTCCTATCCCTCCCACTCATCTCTTTCTGTTCTCTTTGTTTGCTATGCTCCAGCTATGCTGGTCTTCTCACTATATCTTCAATGCAAATTCATTCTCTCCTCAGGGCCATTGAATTGTTGTTACTTCTTATGCCTGGAAATTTCATTCCCCAAACGAATGCATGGCTTGTTTCCTCTCTCATGTGTTTGCTTGTTTATTATCTGCCTACCCCATTAGAATACAAACTCCTTAAAAGTAAGGCGTTTTTTTCTATCTAAATTACTCATTTATGCCCAGATTTTAGATCAGTGTCTGATGCATAAGAGGTGCTCAATATGTGTTCACGAATAAAGGAATGAACTAGGAATTCAAGTGCTATCAATACTATCTGTCAGTGAAGAATTTGTTTCACTATTTTTCTTCTTTGTGCCAACCAACCAACTTTACTTCTCTGATTCAGAGCAGAGACCCTTACATCTCACTGCTTCATCCACCAAAGAAATATTATCTCAGTTTGGTATTTCTGTGTCCAAAAAATTCCAGAGAAGAAACTCATTGAAAGAGAAATTTCACATTATTGTAATAAATGGAGTATGAAATGCTGTGAGTTCTCTGTGAAATCTCAGTGCTAGGTTGCTCTTTAAGGTTCCTACATAAAAGCAAAAATAAAAAACCCACAAAACAACAAAACAGAGCCCTCTAGACTTGCCTCAAATGAAGCACTGTAATTATGATTGGACACAATTACTCCTAGTAATATCTGCCCAAGGGGAAGTTTTGAAAAAGATTAGGAGGAGATCTTTTCTTTGAAACAGATACTAGGTTGCTTCTCATACCCTCTCTTATCCTTCCAAAAGAAAAGGAGTCAAGATTGGCTCAGCCATCTGAAAAAAAAAAAAGGATTCATCTATCAACCAAAGACCTGGAACTATAAGTAGAGGATGAAAACTAATGTGGTAAAATATTAAGATTATTTTGGGTGGAGAATAAGATGCCTGTGGTCTTCAGGCATCTGTTTTTCTAAAATAGCTATCTCTGTGCTCATTTTTATAATAGACTTTTTATTTTTTAGAGCAGTTTTAGACTCACAGCAAAATTGAGAAGAAGGTACAGAGATTTCCCATCTATCCTTGTCCCCATATACCCTGTGTATCAAAATCCCCACCGCAGAGCGGTACATTTGTTACAATCAATGAACCTACACTGACACATCATTATCACCCAAAGTCCATGGTTTACATTAGGGTTCACTCTTGGTACTGTACATTCTATGGGTTTGAAGAAATGTATAATGACACATCCACTATTATGGTATCATACAGAGTTGTTTCACTACACTAAGAATCCTCTGTGCTCTGCTTATTCATCCCTTCCTCCCCTCTAACTCCTGGCAACCAATGATTCTTTTATTGTCTCCATAGTTTTACCTTTTCCAGAATGCAATATAGTTGAGATTATCAAGCATGTACCTCTTCAGATTGGCATCTTTCACTCAGTAATATGAATTTAAGGTTCCTCTTTGTCTTCTCATGTCTTGATGGCTCTTTTTCTTCCAGTACTGAATAATATTCCATTATTCCATGTGGTCTGGATATACCACAATTTATCCATTCACCTGCCAAAGGACATCTTGGTTGCTTCCACGTTTTGGCAATTATGAATAAAGCTGTTATAAACATCCATGTTCAGGTTTTTGTGTGGACATATGTTTTCAACCTCTTTGGGTAAATACCAAGGAGCGTGACAGCTGGATCTTTTGATAAGCATATGTTTAGTTTTGTAAGAGACTGCCAAACTGTCTTCCAAAGTGGCTAGACCATTTTGCAAATAGCAAAGAATGAGAGTTCCTATTGCATCATATACTCGCCAGCATTTGATATTGTTAGCATTCTGGATTTTGGCCATGCTAATAGGTGTGTAGTGATATCTCATTATTGTTTTAGTTTGCAATTCCCTAATGACATATGATGTTGAGCATCTTTTCATACACTTACTTACGATCTGTATACCTCTTTGGTGAGTTGCCTGTTCAGGTCTTTTATTTTTACTTAAAGATTTTTATTTTGAAAGACAAATCATCATTAAAATTACATTGGATGTTTTATATAAGACTATGTCTGTAAATACTGATTATAATACTGTAAGCAAAAAACAGAAAAACAATGTGGGAAATTGCCATTTAAACTCAATTTCAGAATTCTTAAATCTCAAAAAGATACATGTTTTGGGCAATATGTCAGGTCAAGCCTAAGCTGATGGAATTATTTATCTAACTGATTCTCAGCTTAAACAAAGCTCCTATGGCTTCATTCTATTTATTTCTTTTTAAAATTTGTGTGCATCTTTGTAGACAAACAATTTATAGAGATTCTAGAATTTTGTTGAATATACCTTATTATTTATTGTTATATGCTTTTGGTCTCAAATAAATTTTTAAAGGAATCAAATCTCAGAAGGAATGTATGAATCTGCTGGCAGGATTAATGTTAGCACTGTGCAGTTAGTTAATATTTGTTTAATCACTGTTTCTCTGTCTAGAATCACTAACACAATTTATATTTCACTACACGAAGAAAGTTGACAGTCAATGGGTGTATATGATGTAAATGTCAAGAAAAAAGATCAAAATTTTCTATTAATGGACATGTCTGTAATATATTTAATTCTTCAAATTTTTTGTGGTAAAAAACACATAACATGAGATCTACACTCTTAACAAATGTTTAAGTGTATAGTACAATATTATTAACTATAAGTACAAGTAGTACAGCAGATCTCTAGAACTATTTCATCTTGCATGACTGCAACTTAATATCCATTCTCTGTGCAGGTCTTTTGCCCAGTTTTTAATCGAGTTATTTGTTTTCTTATTGTGGAGTTTTAGGAGTTCTTTGCATAATATGGATAACAGTCCTTTGGCAGATGCATCTTTTTGCACATATTTTTTCTAGGTCTGTGGCTTGTCTTTTACTTCTCTTGACAGTGTCTTTCGCAGAGCAGAAGTTTTTAATTTTAATGAAGTCCAGCTTATCAAGTATTTCTTTCACAGATTGTGCCTTTAATGTCATATCTAAAAAGTCATTGCCAAACCCAAGTTTATCTAGATTTTCTGTTATCTTCTAGGAGTTCTTGAGGTTTACATATAGGTCTGTGACCCATTTTGACATGATTTTTTGTGAGAGGTGTAGTTTTATGTTTAGATTCATTTTTTGTGTGTGGATGTCCAGTTCCAGCACCACTTGTTGAAAAGACTGTCTTTGCTCCATTGTATTTTCTTAGTCAAAGGTCAGTTGACTATATTTATGGACATTTATTTCTGGGTTCGTTATTCTGTTCCATTAATCTATTTGTCTATTCTTTTGCCAAGACTACAATGTCTTGATTACAACAGCTTTATAGTAAGTCTTGTAGTCAAGCATTGTCATTCCTCCAACTTTGTTCTTCTTCCACAATACAGTGTTGGCTATTCCAGGTCTTTTGCGTCTTTATGTAAACTTTAGAATCAACTTGTCAATATCCATAAAATAATTTGCTGGGATTTTTATTGGGATTGCATTGAATCTATAGATCAAGTTGGGAAGAACTGACATCTCGACAATATTGAGTGTTCCTATCCATGAACATGGACTATCTCTCCATTTATTTAGTTATTCTTTGATTTCTTTCAACAGAATTTTGTAGTTTTCCTCATAGAGTTCTTGTACATATTGTGTACAAGTGATGTTGTGTTTTTAATTTCAAATTCCACTTGTTCATTCCTGGTAAATAGGAATTTGGTTGACTTTTGTATATTAACCTTGTATCCTGCAACATTGCTATAATTGCTTATTAATTTCAGGAATTTTTTTGTTGATTCTTTTATGTTTTCTACACGGACAATCATGTCATCTTCAAATAAAGACAGTTTTAGTTTTTTCTTCTCAATCAGTATACTATTTATTTCCTTTTCTTGTCTTACTGCATTAGTTAGGACGTCCAGTATGATTTTTAAAATAAAGTGATGAGAGAGGACATCATTGCCTTTTCCTGATCTCAGTAGGAAAGCTTCTAGTTTCTCACCATTAAGTATTATTTTAGCTGTAGGTTTTTGAAAATATTCTCTATCAAGTTGAGGAACTTTCCCCCATCCCTAGTTTACTGAGTTTTTATAACGAATGAGTGTTGGATTTTGTCAAATGCTTTCTCTGTATCTATTGATATGATCACGTGATTTTTCTTCTTCAGTCTGTTGATGTGAAGGATTACATTAATTGATTTTTGAATGTTGAACCAGCTTTGCATAAAGCCTGGATAATCAGCCTGGGATAAAACTCACTTGGTCATACTGTATAATTCTTTTTATACATTGTTAAATTTAAGTTGACAATATTTTGTTGAGGATTGTTACCTCTATGTTAATGAGAGATGTTGGTCTGTGGTTTTCTTTTCTTGTAGTGTCTTTGCCTATTTTGGTATTAAAGTAATGCTGGCTTCATGGAATGAGTTAGAAAGTAATCCCTCTGCTTCTGTTCTCTGAAAGAGATTTTTAGAGAATTAGTATAAGTTCTTCCCTAAATGTTTGGTAGAATTCACCAGTGAACTTATCTGGGCCTGGTACTTTCTTTTTTAGAAGGTTATTAATTATAGATTCAACTTCTTTCATAGATATAGGCCTAGTCTATTTTCTCTTGTATGCATTTTGGCCAATTATGTTTTTCAAGAGATTGGTCCATTTCATCTAGGTTATCAGATTTATAGGCATAGAGTTGTTCATAGCATCCTTTATTTTCTTTTGTGTTCATAGGATCTGTAATGATGGCCTCTCTTTCATTTCTGATATTAGTAATTTGTCCTCTCTCTTTTTCACTTAGTTAGCCTGGCTAGAGGCCTATCAATTTCGTTGATCTTTTCAAAGAACTGGTTTTTGGTTTCATTGATTTTCTCTATTAATTTCCTGCTTTCAATTTCATTGATTTCTGCTCTAATTTTTATTATTTCTTTTCTACTGCTTTCTTTGGATATAATTTGCTCATGTTTTTTAGATTCTTAAGGTGAAAGCTTAGAAAATTGATTTTAGATCTTTCTTCTTTTCTAATATATGAGTTCAATGTTATATATTTCCCTCTAGAAATGATTTGTTGCATCTCACAAATTTTGATGAATTGTATTTTCATTTTCATTTAGTTCAGAGTATTTTAAAATTTTTTCTTGAGATTTCTTTTTTGACCCATGTATTCCTCAGAAGTGTATTGTCTAATCTACACATATTTGGGGATTTTCCAGCTATTTTTCTGTTATTGATTTCAAGTTTAATTCCTTTGTTGTCTGAGAGCAGAAATGGTATGATTTCTAGTCCCTTAAATTTGTTAGGGTGTGTCTTATGGCCCAGAATGTGGTGTATTTTGGTGAATGCTCCTTATAAGCTTGAGAAGAATGTATATTCAGCTGTTGTTGGGTGAAGTGGTCTACAGATGTCAATTTTTTCCAGTTGATTGATGGTGTTATTGAGTTTATTCATGTCCTTACTGATTTTCTGCCTGCTAGATCTGTCCATTTCTGATAGAGGGGTGTTGAAGTCTGCAACTATAATAGTGGATTCATGTATTTCTTCTTGCAGTTCTATCAATTTTTGCCTCATGTGTTTTGATGATCTCTTGTTAAAACACACATACATTAAGGATTGTTATGTCTCCTTAGAAAAATTACCCCTTTATCATTACATAAAGCCCTTCTTTATCCCTGATGACTTTCCTTGCTTTGAAGTTTGTTTTATCTGAAATTAACATAGCTACTTCTGCTTTGTTTTGATTAGTGTTAGCATGGTATATCTGTCTCCATCCCTTTAACCTTTAATCAATATGTGTCTTTATATTTAAAGTGGTTTTCTTGTAGACAACATATAGTTGGGTATTTTGATCCACTCTGACAATCTCTATCTTTTAGTGATATATTTAGACCATTAATGTTCAAAGTGGTTATTCATATAGTTGGACTAATATCTACCATATTTGTTACTGTTTTCAATTTGTTGCCCTTGTTCTTTGTTCCTATTTTTGTCTTTCACTCTTTTTCTGTCTTTTGTGGTTTTGAGTATTTTATGTAATTCCATTTTCTCTCCTTTTTTTAGC
Source organism: Tapirus indicus (assembly GCA_031878705.1). NCBI lineage: Eukaryota > Metazoa > Chordata > Mammalia > Perissodactyla > Tapiridae > Tapirus > Tapirus indicus. The sequence goes on along the minus strand of CM062919.1, from coordinate 101,592,143 downwards.
ATGTCAGTTATACATCTCTTTTTTCTTCTTTTAGTGGTTGCCCTAGAGTTTACAATATATGTTTACAACTATTCCAAGCCCACTTTCAAATAACACTATGATGCTTCACATGTAGTGTGAATACTTTATAATAACAAAATAATCTTAATTCATCCCTCTGTCCCTTGTATCATTACTGTCATTCATTTAACTTATATATAAGCATACATAAATGTATAAGCATACACTTGTATATGTGCCTACATATATAGGCATACATAATTAAATACATTATTGCTATTATTATTTTGAACAAACTGTTACCTGTTACATCCATTAAGAATAAGAAAAATTTAAGTTTCTGTTTTACCTTCACTTGTTCCTTCTTCAAAGCTATTCCTTTCTCTATGTAGACCTGGGTTTTTAACCTATATTTTCCTTCTCTCTAAAGAGCTTCTTTTAACATTTCTGGCAAGGCAGGTCACTGGCAACAAATTCCCTCAATTTTTGCTTGTCTGAGGAAGTCTATTTCTCCTACACTTTTGAATGATTATTTTACAGAGGACAGAATTTTAGGTTGGTGGGTTTTTACTCTCAACAATTTAAATATTTCACTCCACTCTCTTCTTGTTTGCATAGTTTTTGAGAAGTCAGATACAATTCTTGTCTTTGCTCCTCTACAGGTAACGTGGTTTTTTCCTCTGGCTTCTTTCAGGATTTTCTCTTTATCTTTGATTTCCTGTTTGAAAATAATATGCTTAGGTGTAATTTTTTTGGCATTTATACTGCTTGCTGTTGTTCTCTGAGCTTCCTGGACTGTGGTTTGGTGTCTGACATTAATGTGGGGAAATTCTCCTTCCTTATTTTTTCAAATATTTCTTCTGCTCTTTTCCCTCCTTTCCTTCTGGTATTATCATTATGTGCATGTTACACCTTTTATAGTTTTTCCACGGTTTTTGGACATTCTGTTTTGTTTTTTTCAGTCTTTGTTCTCTTTCCTTTTCAATTTTGGAGGCATCTATTTATATATCCCCAAACTCAGAGATTTTTTTCCTCAGCTGTGTCCAGTCTACTAATAAACCTATCAACGGCATTCTTTATTTCCATTACAGTGTTTTTGATATCTACTTGGTTCCTTCTTACTCTCTGCTTACATTGCCCACTTGTTCTTGCATGCTGTCTACTTTATCCATTAGAGACCTTAGCGTATCAATCATGGTTGCTTTAAATTTCCAGTTTGATAATTCCATCATCCCACCATTTCTGGTTCTTTTGCTTGCTCTGTCTCTTCCAATTGCTTTTTTTTTTGCCTTTTAGTATGTCATATAACTTTTCTTGGTAGCTGATACAATGTACCAGGTGAAAGGAACTGCTATAAATAGGCCTTTAGTATTGTGGTGGTAAGGCGATGGGGAGGAGAAGCATTCCATAGTCCTATGATTAGGTCTCAGTCTTTCAGAAAGCCTATGCTGGTGGACTGTGATCTTCACAAGTCTTTCTCTGTTTTTTTTCTTCTCTCCTAGGTGAGACAGGATGGATAGAGTGGGCTGGAGTTGGGTATTCCCTTTCCCCAGGTTGGTTAGGCTCTGATAAAATCCCAGTAAGTTAGGCTACAGGTAACTAATATCTCCTGAGGGAAGACCTTGTTAAGAAAAACAGAACATTCTGGCATATTTCAAAGTGATTTTCCCCTCCTCTTGCCAGAAACATAAGGAGATTTTTCTCTAATATTTACTGTGAGACCCTGGTCAAGCTCCTGGACATAAAACTTTCAAAAGAATAGGGGATCCCCCTCCATGACTGGGTCCCCCTGGAGTTTTTAGCTCTCAGCCTGTCCACACCTAGCCTCCAGCAATTTGTCAGTCTCAGGTTTTCTTACCCCAGCATTGTTTCCTACTGAGGTTTCTGCTCTAGTATGTTGGGTATGTTGTGATTCTCTATATCTGCTTGTCTGTCTGTCCAATTTGGGGGACGGTAGTTTGCCTTGTGACCTCACTTTTATTGGAGACCCATGAAAAGTTGTCAATCTTTCAGTTTGTTCAGCTTTGTACTTGTTGTGAGGATGGAGTGGTAACCCCCAAGCTCCTTACACATGGAATAGGAAACTAGACGTACCATCCTTTACTTTTAATCTATACATGTTTTTATATTTAAAATAGGTTTGTTGTAGACAATACATAGTTGGTTCTTATTTTTTGATCCACTCTGACAACCTCTGTCTTTTAATTGCTGTATGTACACCATTAAGGTTTAAAGTGATTACTGATATAGATGGATTAATATCTACCATATTTGTTACTATGTGTTTATTTTAAAAGAAAAAACTTAGAATTAGCCCAAAGAAAATAGTCATATTTGATTTTGGCACATGCCTAATATAAACCAAATATGAGTTAGTTCTAAGGAATAGCGGTTTTTCCATTTCTAGACAAACACTTGTGTTTTTTTAATTCTATGTAATATATTTGTAAGTAATCTCAGAGTATAGATGGTGTCTTGGTAAGACATTCTGAATGATAGGAGAGGTTATGTCTTTCACCCTGAGAAAAAAATGTTCTGTATTCAAGATCTAGGTCTAAAACAGATTTTGTAGTCTGTGACCTGAGGCTAAGGTAAAGATAGAAAATAATGAAAGCCAAATATGTAATGCATTCATGTATACAAATTGGTTGACTGACAAACAAATTTAACACAAAAAGCCCAAAGTAAATTAATTAAACATTCTTTATTTCTTTATGGGTGTCCAGTCACTTATTACACACAAGTACAATTACACCAACTCATCAGCTAATTGTTTTCTTAAAGCATTGCAGAACCCAAGACCTCATTTACATAAAAAATTCACTTCAAGTTTGCTAGTTGAAACTGTTTTGAAACTATTTAAATAGCTTTAAGAATCATAATTCCTAGTTTATAAATCATCTTTCCATTAGACTCATTGGAGATTCTTTTTCTCCTTCAGACTACTGTATTCATTTATTACGGCCTTAACAGTATTTAAATGTTCAACAGTTTTTGTTGTGGTTGTTATTTTGGGGTACGGAATTGCTTTTTAATTGACCCTGAAGAGGGAAATACTCTGAATTCCACATATGTTTTGCCTCAGAGGGTAAAAATTTTTTCTCAGTCACGTACAAAATCCTTAATCCAGGAAGTATAAAATTGTACTTGTGATCATTTGGGAAGAACAAGTAAGAAAGTGTAGGGACCCAAACAGAATCTATCATTGTTGTTAGAAAAACAGTTGAATCAACACGTCCTGTTTTCAATGGGAAAGCAGTTTATAACCACGCTAAGTGGCTGTTTTAATTCAGGTTGCCATAAAAGAATACTATAGACTGGATGACTTAAACAACAAATATTTATTTCTCACACTTCTGAAGGCTAGGAAGTCCAAGATCAGCGAGAAAAGCTGGCTGGTTAGGTTCTAGTGAGGCACCACTGCCTGGTTTACAGATGGCTGTCTTCTTATAGCCTCATATGGCAGACAGCAGAAAGAGGGTGTGCTCTTGTGTCTCTTCTTATAAGGACACTAAGCCCAATCATGAGGGCTCCATTCTAATGACATAATTATCTCCCAAAGATCTCACCTCCTAATATCATCATATGGGGGCTAGGATTTCAACATACACATTTTGGGGGTCACAAACACTCAGTCCATAGCAGTCGCCATCTTGTAATCTCAGAAGTCTTCTTATATCACTAAACTGTTGTTCAGAATTGATTTGAGTCTTCTGTGATTTACGGATCATTAATGAAAACATTTAATAGGTTATGAACATACATAAAACTTGACATGGTGAAACTACAATTTTGCTATACATTAACTACAAAAAATATAACACTACCATTTATTGAGTCACCGTTCTAACCCAACCACTTTTCATACATTATCTCCTTTAACCTTTAAAACAACTAGAGGTAAGCATTTTTATTCTCATTTTGCCAAAAAGGAAAGTAAGACTTAGAAATATTATATATCTTACCAAACATCATTCAACTAGAAAACACAGAGCTAGTATTTGAATTCAATTCAGTTTGACTCCTTGATGAATCCTCTTTCTATTTTATTGCATAGGTTCAAATACATCTTTCTAGGAAAGGGATGAAAACCACAAAATTGGACTTGAAAATTTCCATGCTATTATTCCAAGTGATTTGGACACATTTCAATTTAGACTTGTTTAAGTTTTTCATGGAAGAGTTGACTCAGTTGTTTAAATGCTAAGACCACATTGTCATGCTCATCTTCACACAGTTCACTCAAGAAATCACTGTATGATAAAATAAATAAATAAATAATAAGACTAAATTTTGGTAACATTCAACATTTTAAGTAGGTTGGCAGAATTAAGTACCCCCAAATCCACCAGATGTAAATATGCAGAGAAAATCTATGGAATAACAATAAGATGTACATTTACCTTGTAAAACCTTTCCAAAATATATCATATACCTTGAGAAAATATAAAGAGATGCTCCTTCATGCAGTTCCTCTCTATCTTACCTTCAAACTCGCGCTATAAGTTTGAAAGACCCCAGAACTCCATGTCCTTAGACCTTAGCAGCAGTTATTCAACTCCTTTTCTTCTCTACACACATTTCCTTAGAGCCATCTTTTGGATTTCCTAGTACTGTGACCATTAGTTTTTAAACTCACAGTCACTAATTAAATAAAAGAAATGTATGTCCCTACCCATATACCTTAGACTAGGAACCCGGGGTGAACAAGAATGGAGAGATAGAGAAATGGCTCTCTCAGCTACCTGACATGTTATTCAAGCATTGAAAGCAATTCTGAGTTGACACAATTCTGTTACCATATGCCACCTATTCACACTAGAGCAGAGTTTCAGTTTTTCCCTAGTTCTCAGTAGCTGAACACTAAGAATGACCACATCTTTGTCTCCAAGTCTGACATTCCTCCTGAGTTGCAGATCTATAATTCTATCTGACTGCTAGACATTTCCACCTGAATGTCATATAGACACAACATGCAATAATTTTAAATTCCAACTCATAATTTTTTGTTGCCAAACTAGCGTCATCTCATATTCCCTACTTTCATTAATATTGTTAACCAGATTAAAAACCCCAGTTATCATCATTATCTCTTGCCCCATTGCATGGATTTAATCCCTTAAATATTTTTCTAGTCCCTGCCATCCATCCCTATTGCTATTGCCTTAATTCAAACCTTCATTACTCTCACCTGGATTATGGTTAGAGCCTCCTACCTTAGCTTCCTGCCTTCAGTTTCTTCATCTCTTGAGTCAATCCACATACCTCTGCCAGAATAATATCTCTAAAACATGGATCTATGTCACACTGATCCTTAGAAACTTCCCGTCTCACCACTACACACAATTTTAAATCCAAACTCCATGATGTGATGATTAAGACCCTTCACCATGTAAAGCCAAATTCCCTTTAAAGCCTCTTCACTCACCACTCAGCATCTTCCCCCATCCCTGTCACAACCCCTATATTCCACACTCCACCATCATAAGCTTGAGGCCTGTCCCTGATGCATCAGGAACTTTTAACATTTCTGTACCTTTGGACATACTATTCCCTTTGCTTGAAATTCTCTCCTACCACCACATTTTTAATCTGTTTAATGCATTCTCAACTATTCTTTAAGACTTGACTGGAAAGTTAATTCTTCTATGATGCGTTCTCTGATTCTAGTAGTATTAGCCATAAAGTTATTTGTGTTAACATAATACCTTGTGTGTAACTCAATCACAGCCCCAACAACATATGATTGTCTACAAGATAGTTTCTCCCACGACACCAAAGTGCCTGGAAGAATGCCCCTAACATGGTCATACCTTAATATTTAAAGGTTGATAAACGGATGACTGACTGAACGAGTTATTTTCCCTGTTCTAACTCTTGAGATATGTTTCCTCTCAGGCTGCTCAAAGAGGTTGTAGCCATGTAAACTATGAGCCACTCAAAAATCTATCAAGCAGAACACTCAAGGTGAGTAAAGCAGGGCCATCCTAAGACTCTCACTCTCTGGAGAGAGTTTCCCAAAGGGCCTGACTCAGCTCAGATCAAAGAAAACCACAAACACATCCTCACTAGCAAGGACCCCAAAATAAAGGTTCCCCCAAAAAGCTGAATTTACTTTAAGTGAGAGACCACATACACCTGATAAAGAACAAAGTGTGTAAGGACTGGAGGTTTAGGGAAGATGGAACTTGACAAAAACTAGATGACCAATGGAGTATAGGGATGCGAGTGTCCACATACAGTTCATTACTTGGGTCCCTATAGGGCAATTGGACAGGTGGACATGGGAAGTCAACAGGAGATCCCAGAGTCAGCTGGGTCTGGGAAAAGCACTGAGTATGGGAGAGACTTAGTGTCCTGAAGTGGATATAAACTAGAGACCTAATGGAACTCTTAAGTCAGAACCCTCTGATGTTCTGTTTATCTGATTCAGAGGAAATGCTCAGCGTTTGTAGAAATTGAGTGTAATCAGGACTGGGGGCTATTGGGATAGTGTCTTTGAGGCTCTCGTCTGGATGGAACGTGCTTCCAACTGGAGTGCTCTTCATGAGTATTATGAACTTGATATAAAGGAAGAGCTCAATGTTTGCTAATTAATGCTTGTTAATTATCATAAAATAATTGAGAAAATCAAACCTGGTATAGAACATACCTGATAGTCTGAATGTTGAGTGCAAAATCTTTTAAAAGCTTTAAAATCTGTCCCACAGTCATCCTAAAGAGAACAAAGTTTCTAAATTGAAAAGTATAAAAACACAAAAGATTGAACTCACACTTTAAGAGTGGCTCTGTCCATAAGAGTTTAATTTATCTGCCAATACAGTCCTAATTGATGAACCATTCTGTTGTATTAATCATAATGAAGTTCAGAGGCACAGGTGTCAAAATCACAAAAAATTAATAAACAGAAGTTGACCATCTTGGGTGGGTGGGCAAAATACAAAAATAAAGCTTAGAAGGGTCAATGGGGACTAGAGCTCAAGGTAAAAACAAAACAGTTTTATTACTTACTAATTTCATTTCTACTTTATTCACAACTAAGAATTAGATATAAGAAAAACTGAGACATAGTTCAAGGTTTTTCAAGAATAGCAGAACATTAAAACTAATTTCAATCAGAATTATTTTAAAATGTGTATAAAACATATTGAATTCCTGAATCACTGTTTAATGGCATGACTCTCCCCATTTCTGGATTCCAGGATTAAAATTCTTTTCACTCCCCATGTGAATCCAAAGTATTCATTCTTATTTATTGCTTTAAAAAAATGATTTCCCTACAAAAGAACTAGAACAACTGTCATATTCTAACAGACAACTGCTAAGTTAACTTCCTCACATATAAGTTTGAGAATGTTTTCCCTCCAAGTCACATTTGTGGAAAACAAGTAAGCATGAATTAATTTATTTTACAAAAAATGATCTTTGTATACTTCTGGAAATCACTGAATATTGGTTTTTATTCAAAGAATAAGAATTCATCTTATTCATCAAATAATTTATCTAAATAATCTCATTTAATGATAAGACAATATAATAATAATTTTTTCGAGCTCTATCATATTTTTTTGCCTTCAGAGTTATATTCACCAGAGTCAGCCCAAGAACCAAGATTTTGGTGGTATACCCAAAACCAAAATAACACTGGAGGTTTTTACTCACTAGAGACTAGTTCACTAGAAAGAGATCTAGTATGTTTCAAAACATTAATTTGCATTTCAAACTCTTAAAAAAATGTGTATTAAAATTTCTATTTAAAAAAACATAAATTTATGTTTACATATAGAATATAAAATATGTACTATAACAAGTTCTTAAATGTATAATATAAATATATAATAATAAAATGTACTTATATATGTATGTAAGTATTTTAGAGACACACACGCAAAAACCTACCCATTGTCTCGGCCTAATCTCGCCAAGGAACCATGTTTATAGAAATCAAGTGCGTAAGCATTAAGTGGCATTCCTCTTCCTCGGTTGTCTAATTTTGGTGACCACAGCACGGGAGCCTGAGTGCCACTGACACCGATTGTCCGCAGAATGACCTAAAAATATATATTTCCTATTAATTCACTATTTATATCTAAAGGATAATATTGTTTGCAGTTTGTGATTTCTTTCATCAATCAGTTTCTTAAGGTACATTCTGCAAAAGACGGAGTGGAAGGAGGTGGAAAGAGGTGGACTCCATTAAGGGTCAATGGAAATAGGGGTCCATTATGATGAAGGAAAGGGGTGTCATGCTAAGCATGCCTAGGGAATGGGAAAGCCCCACAGAGGGAAATAAGAACACTCACAGCATACTGAGGGCAATTTTAATGTCCAACCACCACACTGTTAGCAAGACACACTAAGGAATAATAAACTGAAGCTGATTTTAAGGTAGAATTTTCATTATAATCTTAACTGGTGCACAGAATGACCTTGGAAGGAAAGTCATGTAGCTAGTGTCTCTGTGTGCCCACAGGTCAGAATGCAACTGAACAACACAATGCTTCTTTGGGTCTCCATATACCAAAAAAAAGGAAAAAGAGAAAGAGTGGGGAGAGGAGGAGGAGAAGAGGAAGAACAGCAAAACAAAGAGAAAACTAAGCCTCCACGGCTCTGGGCACATTATGCAGTTAAAGCGCAGGGAATCAGGGGGAATCCCCAAACACTGCTAGTGGACGTGTAAACTTAAACCGTTGGGAAAGTGAGATGAAAATAAAAGTTCAAGGAGAATAATAAATTATGTATAATTTGTAACTTTAAAGAAGTTATTTAATCATATGGGTGGGGTTTTTTGTAATTTATTGCTATGGATGTCAAATAGCCTTGATATTTATATTCTACTGGATAAATTTAAAAGTGATATAATAGTTCTATTTTAAAATGTCCATATTTGTAATGAACCGGAAATTACAACATTGGCAACTATAAACTTTGGTTTAAAAAATTTTAGGTATCAACCCAAACTGTGCAAGAGGATTCATAATTTTGAAAAATCTATTAGATATTACATAAGCAAAAATACTTGAAAACCACTACTTTAATGAGATGTGACATTCTGACCTAGGGATCAAATGGAGTTAAGGCACAAACGTCAATCTGTATTATTAAACATTATCAAAGCTGAATTTACTTCTTATAGTTCAGATTAATCCTAAACTCCTCCGACTTTCTAACACTTTGTCCAGAACCTCCCAGAAGTTCTAGTGCTTTGTGTCCAAAGGACCCATGGGGCCTGTTGTAGTGACAGAGCTATGAGGGCTATAATCAATTTTGGGAAAATGTGAGCTAATTCCACTTGCTCTTCCCACATCAAAACTGGAGTCTTCAAAAATGAGAGAATAGAGGGTGTCTGGAAATTTCCCACAAAGGAGCAGGGTCCCTCAGGCCAACTCCTTAGAGAATTAATCATCCTGGCCTCCAGGGTATCATTCTCTTGGACATTGTTGTTGGTATGACTGGACATGTTCAACGTTTGGGGTTTGAGGTCCTATCGAGGCTGCATAGTAGTGTAACTCCATTCTCTCTTAAACAAGTTTTATCCATAACATTCTTTCTCCACTTACACGGTTGAGAGTCTCCGGTCGAAGCAAATCACCATCTGTGTTTCCCGAGAGACAAACAAATGGTGAAATGGCGCGTCTTCCTTCCTTGCAGTTCGTTAAATGAGACACAAGTTGTGAGTCTTCACAACCTTTACCTGTGAATTCTGGCCATATTGGATTGGGTCATGTTAGGTCTTAAAAATCAAAATATTAACCCTGTTAAACTTACTCTAAGTTGTGCCAGAGTGGTTGACTTTCATCTGCCTATGGCAGACATCATAATGAAGACTGACTGAGATATGGTAGATAAAGTGATTAACTCAGCTTGGTGCAGAGTATTCATTCAATCAATGTTGGCTATTAACTTACTGTCATTACTCTTTTTACTACTTGTTACTTTTTCCTACTAAATTCAGACATAACCTCAGAATCCTCCTAGACACAACGTTCAGACAGCTACTACCAATGGATTTGGAACTGGCATATGAGATGAAACATATTTTCCATCCATGTCCTAGGTACAGTCTCACTGAACTTTAAGGCACCCGGTCACGCGCAGGTGTGGCTCCTTTTTATGATGCAGGAGCAACATTCACGCTTGCATCGTGTTTTCTCTGTGATGCTCTTGTTGCTCCACCATTATTCTCTGCTTCTGTTCATTCTGTTTCTTACATCAGTAAGTCATCGGGAGCTACAGGCTTATCCTTGTCCTTTACTCCAGTTAAGAATATATTAGGATATAAGGGAAGAAGGGTGTTACTTCCATGGCTTAACTCTTTACCCTTATTCTAGCTTCTTCTCTTCATTTATTCTTCTCTAGAAGGTGTCTGATCTAAAATTTCTAAAAAAGAAAAATAGTAACAGAAGCGAAGTGATATCTGTACTCTCTAATAGAACTTTCTACAATGATGAAAATGTTCTAGCTCTGCTAGGTCCAAAGTGGAAGCCACTAGCCACATGAGGCTTTTGAGCACTTAATATGTGGCCAGTGGTATTGAAGAATTAAATTTTTAATTTTTTTTTATTTTTACTCAATTTATATTTAAACAGTGACATGAGGCTAGTGGCTACTATACTGGACAGAATAGACTTATATAGTTTTTACTATGTGCCATGCACTGTTTTCAGAACTTTGCAAACATTCATACATTCACTTAATCCTCCAATGATCCTATAAAGTAAGTAATATTATTCCCTTTCATTTTATAGATAACAAAATTGAAACATAAAAGGTTAAATGACTAATAACTAGATGAGCCAGGATTTGGACCCCGTACTCTGCTTCCAGAGCTTACGTTTGTAACCACTAAGATACTCTATCTCTCAGGAAAAAAAGAAGTGGCAGAAATAGTGTCTATTTTCTCCTTCATCTGCCCCATTTTCTGATCGCATTTTCCAGCCTTAATATATAGCAACCTTTGACCAAAATGGTTCATGACTGACTTTCATTTTTCTCTTTCATTGTCCAGTTAATGTTTGGTAATCATGAAGTTTCTTTCTTTGGAAAATAGAAAGTATTGCCACACTCTGTAATGGGCTAACTTGTTCTCTGGGGATTAAATATCCAGGTTAATAGAGTTGTTCTATAATGAGCTGTTTGTACCAGCTTTGAAGAATCCAATATCCAGAGACATTCTTAGGCAAGGTTATTTATTTTTTAAATTCTTCCAAAATGGAACTAAAGTTTGCTTACTGATTCTTGACAAAGGAAGTCGATATTCATTTCTCAAGTTCGCCAGCTTGGAAGCAATCAGTAGGAAGGAGGCAAAGTCCTCCATCACTTTCAAGTTATACTCATGTAAAGCAGCCTTAAAATCCTCCGGGAGTTCATCAAGGATCACCTACAGGCAAAATATTTTCAGAAAGATCTCTTTACTTTTATTTAAACAATTAAACTGCTTGGTGAAAAGACTGCAGCATAGTTTTATAGATTAACGTTCAATCATTGAAGTCAGTGCCTACTTTACTCACTCGTGAGAGTAAGGTAAAATCCCATTTAGGTTTCAACAAACATCTATAAATGCAAATATCTTTCCCTTTAAAAATTTGCTTTGACTCTACCTGATCAAAATCACCATTTAACTAGATGCATGCCCTAAGCTGAGCTTAAACTTGTATATATTTCAAGGACTGGAGGGGCACATTAAGAGAGCAAGTAACAAGTTAGTGCAGTAATCGTAGCATCAATCTGTTATTGAGTTCTGATTATGTGCCGACACTGCGCTGTGCTTTGTCAAGCTCTTTTACATTCCTCAGTTAATCTTTAGAACAACCTATGAAGTTGGCATTTTCATTTACATTTTATAGATGAGAGAACTAAACCTCACAGAGGTAAACTTGCTCTAAATCACACAGGTAGTAAGGTATAGAAGTAGCTGGCATTGCAAGCTAGAGCAGCTTCCAAATTTCATACCTGAACACAAATTCTTTCAGAATTAAGATGAGAAGTTTCTTTATTCAGTTTAAATAGCATGGATTAACATTAAGAACATTAAGAATGTTCTCGGTTTTCTTCTACTACAGTTATTGTTTTTATTGTTCACTTGGTATTTTCTTTTCTTTAGTTTATTCATGCCCTGCACTTTTCCAAGAATTAAGGAACTTTATAAGGGTGAAGATAACACAATAAGATAATAGAAATCAAAATGTGGTAAAAAGGAAAGAAAAACAGGAAGAGAGCCTAAAAGAGGCCACAAATTATACTTGAAGATTCCTAGCAGTCAAGTGTGGAAAGAAAACCTCATCTGTTACACATTTCACAATGTCCATGAGATAAACAGTTATTCTCAGCACTAAAACCAGATAAGAACTTCTCTGGTAGATTCTTACAAAAACCACTGTGCACATATGATGAATAATGTCCCTAGCCAAATCCTTACAGTGGCCAGTATGACAATCTTCCTAGGGCTATTTTTCATCAGATTCTCTATCTGTGGATGAACAAAGGCCAAAGGACAAGTCAATAAATGCAATTCTGCAGTAGGGCCAGTCATGTGTCCTCATTCACTTTTCTACAAGTATACTGCAATGCCTTCCATGTGCCTGCTTCTGTGCTGGTGCCAGACGCTGTGCTAGGAGCACATGTGCTACCATCACGTTCAAGCTGTGTTGTGAGCTTTGTGAGTCCTCCCACACGCACATGGCATATACTCCCAGCTAGAGAGGAAGCTCCTTGAAGGCAGCAACCATGTCTTCTAACTCTGATTTTTCTATACAGTTTTCACAGTTACTGCTCAATACATCTTTGTTAATTGACAAATATAGAACAGTTATTCTCAAGTTGTGGCACATTTAACATTAGAGGTACATGAGATGATTTAACATGACATACAGATGAAGTATTAAATAATATTGCCAGTTTTAAAAAATAAAAAACTGTTCCCTTTCCAAATCTCGTGACCTCTTTCTGCTAACCCCAGAAACCCAGAGGCGGTAGGCCTCTAATATCTCTCTAAAACTTCATCATCTCTTTTTTTGGTAAAGAGAGAACAGCCTCAGCTGAGAATCATGCTAATTGTATTTTTTTTTTTATGGTTATCTTATTTTAGACCAGAGATCCTGGCTTTCCATTTACAGTGTAGTAAATATGAAGTTTCCTTTTGAAATACTTTAAAATTTGGCTTGCATTTAAGAAAAAGTAATAGTTTCAGTGGTCTGTATTGTAGAAATATGTCAGTAACTAAAGTGGGGTCCACAGGTCTGGAGGTATATCCAGTGGCTTTATGAGGTTGGAGAGCATACATTAGTGCTAGTCTCCTTTTTATTATGTATCCATTAGGGTTATCTGATAAAAACAAGCTTCTTCTACATTCTCAGGTTCTAATAGGGGTTGTCTTGATTTGTTATCGTTTTTCTTGTTTCTTTGTTTTTAATAAGAAATTGGGAACAAAGAAAATGTTACAAATAAATTTATTATTGCAAATAAATAATTTTCTAAATTATTCTGCTTTCGGTTTTTCAAATCACCCTTGAGTTAGGGGATTCTTTCTCAAGTGATCACCTCAATATCCTCTCAAGAGGACATTAGACCCCATGGCCCAAGTCCCCTCCCTGTACTCTCACTCCTAGGCATGAACAATCTCAAGGCATCTCTAGGTTCAGCAATAGGGCTGTCATTTTATTTAAATGATTACTTGTCTACATCTTCCCTGTCGCCACTGAATGCTGTAATTTGCTCCACTAAAATGCAAAACTTTAGACATTTAATGTTTGTTAGATAGTAGGGGAAGATGTTTGAATTAATAATTGGTAGAATCCAAATAAAAATAGAGGACTATATCAACAGCAAAGTGAGTAAATAACATTTACAATAGCAATGAGAGATGTTCTTATAACTAAATAAATACTCAGCAGTCACAGAAGTCATGAAGCATTTCAAAAACTGCATGCCTCTCTTTTCAGTCACTCTCAACTGCAGCATGCGACACTAACTGGACCTCAGGCACAAAGGTGTTCAAGTATGTAGCTTAAGAAGGATCATTTTTCCTTTTTAGCTGTGAATCAACATAGCAAAATTCTCGATAGTAAAGTTTCAGAATTGTTCCAAATGTAAAACAAAATTAATAGAACTCTGCTTATAGAAAGACCAACTTAACATTATGAAAACAAATGGAATGGCTTATCTTAACTGAACCCTATGGGTACTAAATCCTTTCCAGTGGCATACATTTATTTAATAACTATCATTATTATATCATCACAAGTATCATAAACCTCACCTCCGGTTGAGGAAAACTTAAATTAGCATCTTGGAATTTTGCTGGAATATATTTTCTTCCAAACAGATGTGCCAACACTAACATGAGCTTCTCCATCACATCCTGAGAAAACTGTTGTGAGCCTATTCAAATAAAGAGCATTATTGTAAATAAGAAAAAAAATGTTGATTCCGTATATTTTGTGCTTAAACTTTTGTTTTTCCCTCCCCAAAGCCCTAGTATATAGTTGTACATTCAAGTTGTAGCTCCTTCTAGTTCTCTGTGAGCTGCTGCGACAGCACGGCTACTGACAGACGAGTGGTGTGGTTCCACACCTGGGAACCGAGCCCAGGCCGCTGAAGCGGAGCACGCTGAACTTGAACCACTAGGCCATCAGAGCTGGCTCTTAAATTTGTTTTAACATTATGTTTCCTTTCATGGAAGGCAAACATTTTTAGTAAGTAAAAAAACATATTTAGTAAATTCAGTAAATATACATAGTAAAGTAATTTTAGTAAATTTAGTAAGGTGGACTCTCCTCACTTCAGACCATCCTTGAGAATGATCAACCTCCCCAAAGCATTACTATGATCATACCTCTCCCCTACTCAAAAATCTCTGATGGAGTTTCAATGCCTTAAGAAAAAAAAAAAAAAAGAGAAAGAAAAGAAAATCCAGATTCCTTGGGCTGCTATTTACGGTGTTTCAAAATCCAGCCCCAAACTAAGCTCCCAGCTTTACCTACTCATCCTCCCCAACACTGGCTCTAGGTTCTGGTCCTCTTTTCTTACTCTCCACTTCCCATAACACATGAGCTCTACGCCACAGTCATTAAGAGATGGCTAGGCTTAATTAACTGGACTTTGATACTTACTAAACCTAAGTGACCACGGGAAGGTTATGCAACTTCTATGTGTTTCAGTTTCCTCTTCTGCAAATATTCTTAATTAGTTAGATGATACATAAATATTCACCAATGTTCTATACTAGTTAGATGGAATAAAAATAAGTTGACTTTCAGTATCTAATTTTTTGGCGCATATAAATCTGAATATTTACTTAGCATTTCTTTGTAGAAGGAAAGGAGAAGAAGAGCTGGGAGGAGGAGGAGAAGAAAAAAAGAAAAAGAAAGAAAGTATTTCTGAGGTTTTGGCTATTTTATGAACATGTTATTATTTTTGGACTACGTATATAAAACCTCAATCTTACCTTTCTTGATTGGCTGACAGACACTATGGAAAAGGCCTTTCGTAAGAAAACTGACAAAAACAAAATTTGAAGGTTCATGACCATGCAAATGTGATACAAGTCCTGCAAATCTCATCGGATTACCTTCTTGATCTAAATAGCCCTAAAAAAATGAAAAGAAAATATAGTTTGATTCAATTTACTATGTGCTTAAATACCACTTAATGCCAGTATGAGTGAGTGATTGATAAGCATTACCTGATAATTACATCAATGATAAGTAACATTAGTCATTGGATGTAACTTGTCAAGACTTCAGTTGGTTTGGCATGATAACAAATCTACAGAATATTAATCACAGAACAAAAAGCCAAAGCATAATCATACCTCTTTGACCAGGAACTGCAAAGAAAACAAGAAGTAAAGTTTCAATATCTCCATGGCTCTGGGTTGCTTAAAGGACAGCAATGAATGCTTTAACACCGACAGCACCTATAAAGAAGATTAATTTATCCAATTTTATCCAGTATTTGTGAATAATGATATGTGATAAATATTACACATATATACAATATAGATAGTACATAATGTTCCCAGGATATATCTTATGTGAAAGTAAATTTCATTTGTTTTCATATTATCTCTTTGACTGTGTTTTTTACATGATACATATTTCCTTGAATAAAATAGGTCACGTAAAGCAGAATTGTTAAAAATAACACATATTGGCAAACAAACTGGTAATTCTCTGGAACAGTGGTGACCAAATGTGACTTGAAAAAATAAAGTATGAAATCCAATCCAATCAATAAGTTTAGCTCTCTTAGGCCATTCTAAAACCAAGTCACATAATTATATTGTTCTGAATCTTGAGATATTCCATCAAAAATAATGGAACTTGGTAGATTACAATCAACAGAAGAGAAATATTGTTTGGTATCCAATGAAAATGGCAACCACCTAGCCACCCAGTTATTTCTCAATATTTATTTATTTATTTATATTTTTTTCTAATGAGTTAGAACTCAAACCTTTATTTGTGCTGTAAAGAGAAAGAAAAATGATTAATTATCACGAACATAATGCAACAGGACTAGTTCTTACCATACAGAACAACATATAGGTACTTTAACTAACTACTTCTACAATTTCAATTTCACAACTCTCACAATTTCAATTTCACAAATACCAGAACATATTTCCCCACACTTCCCTGATTAACACTCTTTAAATTCCAGTGGCAGTAACCGCATCATGCCTAAGTCACTGGTTGAGAACAGAACTATCATGCCAACATAGTCTTAAACACAAAAGATATATAAAAAAAACCCCACAAACCCAGAAGACAGAAAAATCACAAAAGCAAACCAAATTGGGGATTTAAATTTTTAAAGTGAAATTTAAGGTGAAGAGGGCCATGATAAAAAGCAACTGGTATCACTTTACCAGCTTAATAGATGCATCTCAGACACAAGTATTATCACAAAGAGTTTTCAGATCTTTCCCTTTCTGATCTTTCACACACAGACCACATCTAGTAAAGGCCCCCCATGCCAGTTTTGCTTTTATTCCCCAAACTGATTTTGGCTGATAGTTTACCCTCTAGTACTGGATCATTTAAAAAGCACAAATATTCAAACTAAAGATACAATGGTTATTAACTCTAACCTTAGCAAGGATACGTGGATTGTTTGCCACCATATATCACAGTAAGTTTATAGCAACCACAAAAGGTTATTCAGTTCTCCTTGTTACAATGACTACGAAGAGAAGGTAGTAAGCAAAAACGTTTGCTGTTATTAATACTGACTACAAAGACAAGAGATGTGTTTATAAGGCATGACGTAACATACAAAATTCCTTTAGAAATCATTGCATTTTCACTTTGCTCAGAATTTTCAATCACAAAATTTCTCAGTGAACAAAAACATGACTTACAAACCCAGAAGAGTACATCTAATCTCATCTTCAGTGTACATCAAAATCTCAAACTTAAATACTTTAAAAGGCTACAATTTGGGAATTTAAAGTCTCTTTCTAAGACTTACTACTCCTGAATATCACACCCCTTCACAGCTTCAGATAAACCACTTAGGAAGCTTGCAAAACACTGAAGGATGTTAATCTCCCGCTGATGCAAGTTTTGGACACCCATCTCTCAAGTGACTGACATCCAGGTTTTCAGTTACGCCTTTTCAGTCTTCCCCACCTTGTAGCAAAGCAAAACAATTTTGATTTTTTCCTTGCACTTACAGTTCTAAGCACTTTAGAAAGTTCCCAAGCAACTTTTGTGTTTCCAAGCGATTATTTAATTAGCATTAACAATTTACTAGTATTAACTAGCATTTTCTTTGCCCATGAGCTCTATTAAATTCCCCAGAGCTCTGCCTACTGATCTTTTCCCCAGAAAATTCCCTTCAACTCAAATTCCCTACCACCCCAACCCTCTGCAAAATATACCTAACCAACTTTCTCCCTTTCTCCACCTCCACTCTTCCCAGTACCAGTGCAAAGCTGTGTCCTCCCCCTCCTACAGCCCTCACCCCAGGGTTCTCCCATTTGAACATACAAACACCCTGCTTCAGCAGCCCCTCTCTGTCAGATACATTAGATGCCATACCATTAACCATTAGCCAAGATTACTTTGAAATCCAATCAAGTGAAATTCAAATTGAAAAACATATAGAGCAAGATGAATCAAACATCACTATCAGTACCCCAACCATTCCTTTCTCTTAGTAACCTGCAATGCAACTGGAATACCCAAACTAGATCTGCCATTTCTAACACAGAATTTAGACATGACCAACTTGTACCTTCCCAGACTGTAGCACAACACAATGACCCCCCTCTCAGTTTGCCAGTCTGCTTCATCTAAGTATTTGCTAAGGCATTTCAAACTGGAACACTTTCTCACACAGGTTATATCATCACACTAATAATTCCTCTGACCAATGCACAGGCAAGCAGGTAGGTGGGTAGGTGAGAGGGTCAGTGGGCTCCATCTGCAAGCTCCATCTACAAGGCATCACTTTGAGTTGTGGAATCAACGTTAAAATGTTGTACAACTTAAGAATCTTCTCGAAGCAAGGTTTGTAGAAAGAACTAGTATGACAGGAGGTTCAATTTAGAAGATGCAACATCTGAAAACCTCCACCCCAGAAAAGAAGGGGTAACTGCTGGCATTCATGTGCCCAGAGGTTGGTGTTCCCAGACCAAACAGTCAAACACAGATGGCCCCGGATACATCTGCTTTGGCCTTTTTAAGATTGCTCCTCCTAAGCTCATCTGAAAACCTTAAATGATGGCCTCCCGAATACAGGGCTTCTGGAGCAAGGCCTGGAAACATGACATTGGAGAACTTCCTCCTCTGAAGCCTCTGTAAATTCAATCTGCAGGCATCCATTTAGGCAGGCTCTCTCCTTTAGGGTCTCCCCGCCTGCACTGCTGACTCACACCGCTCAGGGGCTCCATTTCTCCTGATGCCATCTGATCACCATGATGAACACTACAGTAACAAATCACAGTCCATGAGGCATTGTTGTAACTTTCAGCTGGTACCACAGCTGTAGGCCTACCCAAGGGTGCTCATTCAATTCCCACCCTCTCTACCAGCAAGCAACACCACCCCGCCCCATCCAGAGTCTCACTGTGGAGTGCCTTTTCCCCTTCATGTATATGAACAATACCAACTCCAACAGGGACTTTAGCAACATTTTCAGGTTCACCAGATTGCCACAAGCAATGTTTTAAGTGAATGGATAACCTCGAGAGAGTTAAAGGGAGGAGGAGGGGCAGAGTAAGCTCACAGAAGAGCCTAGCAAGGAACCCAGAGGAAAAGTCCAAAGAGGAGCACAGCCACCTGGAAAATAAAGTGTGGGTCAATTTCATCTGCAGACATACAAACACCCTCCCTCAGCAGCCCCCGCCTGTCAGATACATTAGATGCCATGCCATTAACCACTTAGGATGGCACCTTACCTCTGGAATCACTCCTTAGACCACCCTCACTTCCAACCAGGGGTCTGGCCTCACACCCATTCCCGGGTTCTATCAGGCAAATACAAAATTTCATACCACCCTGGACCAGAGCTGTCAGCCCCGCGAAGCTAAGTTCAGTTTCCACAAAACCAAGCCTAATTCCCATGTGGGTTCACAACCCTTTGTCTGGAAAAAAATGGGCTGCTGGTGTTGACAAGTTCAGAGTCTGTCCTACCAGCACACCTGTGGCCCTGCACCCCACTGCCTTCCTTCCTGATCGTTTTCAGGACATCAACTGCCTAATTCTGCCCTCTCCAGCAGGAGTGGCAAGACCCTCAGTCTCCTCCACCTCTCCTGTCTCTAACTGCCTTCCTCCTTCCACACAAACCCAGGCACTGGGGGATCGCTCAGCCAACACAGGAGCTGCGCCCTCCCAGACACCAAGTTCCCCTTCTCCAGTGGGCAGCAGAGACAGCCTGGCCTAGAGAGTTGTCCTCCCTCTGGGCTACTGCAGGCACTTTCAACGTAGCTCTCCCCAACACAGTTTCCCCAAGATCTAGTCTCATCTTTAACCTTCCTTCTCCTTGTACCCCCGCCCCCTCAGTCTCATTTAACTCTGTCATCTCCCCCAACTGTCCCCTGAGGACCTAAACTGGCCACTTCCATCCCCACAACCAAGCCCAGGTGTGCAGCCCTTCCTGTCACTAACTCTCTCAATTTTTAAATAAAATACCCATGTGGTCTCCAAAAATGACCAAAAACTCCCCAATGTCATCAAAAAATAGGCTTTACAATCTTTAAGATGATAGATTTTAGAATCATGGAGGAATTTCCTCTTCCTATAGGGCCAATAGATAAGAAAGAAGCATAGGAAGGAGGGAGAGAAAGTCTATACCAACCATAAAATTGGACAACCATCCCTTTTCTGGAGAAGCCAAATGCCCTTCTCTGTAACATCTTTAAGATCCCTCCCTACACTCAGTCTGAAGTTGCAACTGTCAGAAAACAACAGGGTAGGATGTGGGGTAAGGGAGTCATGGAGGCAAATTTCATCCTTATAAGTAGACTCCATAATTATAGTGTTGCTAAAACAGTAATAATCTTGAGAGCAATGCAATCAGGACATTGCAGTGATTAATCGCATCCGTATCATCAACTCAGGGAGCCCAAAAGTGGAAGTGGAAGATAATCACTCTCAATTCAGCAAAACTATATTAAAGGAAATCCTGCTAGACACTGATAATTGGGCTAGAAGCAGTGTCTATCAATTGACTATCCAGATGTAGATAATAAAAGATATTTGAACAAAACCTAAGGGGACAGAGCATGAGTCCTGAAGAAATGCCTACACTATATATTTGACAAGCCATAAGATCTAGATAAATATTACAATTCAAAAATAGGAAATAGGGAAAAAATCAACATATGGATATTAAATTAATTTTTATAAGAGACTTTGAATATCATCTCAAGAACTTATTCATTAATTCAACAACTTTTACTGAATTCTTTCTATATACCAGACTCTATTCTAACAACTTCCAGACAGTGTGACAGAAACTCAGTGAGTGATAAGAAAAGTAGTAGGAGATGATGTCAAAGACGGGGGCTCATTATTTCAAAAGCAAACATCCACTCATGTTTAGGGAGAAAAGACTGGAAGAAAATATATCAAAATAACAATGCACTTTTCTTTGCATGGTGGAACTAGGTATGGGTGATTTTTTTCTTCTTTCAAGTTTTCTATGTTTTCGAAATATTTTTTAATAAACTTGCATGATTTTATATTAAAAATATAATTTTTATTTTAATAACAGCAATACTATTGTCCTTGTTCTTGTCTATGATTTGGAAGAGTGAGATGTTTTGAAAGTAAAATTGATCTTTCATTTCAGTTATACTTTTTTTAATGATCTTTTAAATATAGAAATTTCTTATTAATTTAAAGGACTAATTAATTAAATGGCAAATGCTGACAACATAACAGGATTTAAGATACATGCAAATCTATTATGCCACAAAATATATCTAGACAATCACAACCTAAGTTCTGTCACCAGTTCTAACTTACACTTAACCTCCTTCAAAAAGGAAAAAATAAAAACCATTTAGAAAGAATGGAAAAATCAGCAAACTGTTTGTCCATTCTTCTCTTTAAAAAAAAACTAAAGCAAAACACAAACAAAAAAACCCCTGAAAACATGAGAACCGAAGCTAATAATGATAATAGGTAACATTTATGTGTTTACTATGAACCCAGCTTGATGCTGAGAAGTCATAGACTTACATTAGTTATTTAATTCTTGCTACATTCTAGAGTTGCCATGATTATTCCCATTTTACAGTTGATAGCTCTGAGGTTTAGAGAATGTAAGTGCCTTTCCCAAAGTTAAACAGTCAGTAAATGGTTGAACCAGAGACCTATTCTAGACTTTGATAAGTCTATAGACAGTACTTAACCTCTATACTATATGTTTCTCACACATGAAAATAACCCTGAGTAATTCTTAATGCCCTAAATACCATCATTGGTGGTGAAACAAAATAAAATAATTTTATTTTTCCTGCCCCAATGCATATATAATACTCAAGAAAATACAAGTCATTAAAAGATTGATGAAACTGAAGTTCTTGTTCCAGACTTGTAAAAGAATGGGAGCCCCAACCACAGCCAGTAATGACAGTTCAACCTCAGACGGTACCTTTGCCGTGGCATCCTCTGGGTCACCTCCCTTGGAAGCCAGCAGCATGAGTCTCAGGACCAGGGTTATGCTGAGAGGGAACTGTCCTCTTAGTTCAGGAACACTGGATGTGATGAGTCTTTTTATTTTGGGCAATGGAATATCAAAGAAATATACATCTCCCAGCAGGTCTTGACCTCGTCTTCCAGCACGTCCAGACATCTGGAACCAGAAAAGAATCACAGTGTAAAAGTTCCCTAAATAATTTCCTATGTAGTGAAAGATTTACGACTATGTTTGCCATCCTGGATTGGCTATAGTTAGTTGTGCATGAAGTCTTGAAACTAATCTATGCTGATGTAATGCTTAGGAAATTCATTGCGGCTGGGGCAAAACAGAAAATGAGGCATTTATCACTAACAGGTAGACATTTTATGCAAACTGAACTAGGTTTATAAGATGTTAAGTAAAAGAAATTAAAACATGGACCCTGCTCTCAAGGAGCTTATAGTCCATTTTCTGTCTCTTTTACTCTCTCTCTCGCTACCACGCACCCACCCACAGAGAGAGAGAAATGAACAGAACTAGAGACTACAAGTAGAGTTAAAGATAATGAAATAAAAACAGTGTGCCTAAGCTCCTTGATATACAAATCAAGTAAATTCACTGAATGAGACAACATTATGAAAGGACTTCTTAGAAGAAGCACGTCAATAACCAGCTCTTCACAGAACAAATAAGTCATTTATTGAATGCTTAGTACGTGCTAGACCCTTTACATAAATTATTTTAGCCAGTCCTTATAACAACCCTATGACGTAGATAGTATCATTACCCTAACCATTTAAAGAGGAGGAAACTGAGCACAGACAACCTAAGCAGCTTATCCACAGGCCATCAACTGAGAAGTAGCAAGATTCCATCCCTGACATTTTGATTACCAAATTCATCGCTCCCAGAACTATACTAGCCTGCCTCCAGAATCCCAAAAATTAGATTCTTGAAGATTACATGGTGGAAAATCCATGCAAAGAATAACAGCAGCAAAGAGGGCAAGAAGCCAGAGATGAGTAAAATGATTGAAAATAGTAAGGAGATTGGATTGGTTAGGAAAAATGGTCATGAGAGTAAGAAGGTGGACATTTAGAGAGGTAAATAGAGAAAGGGAACTTGTTGATAAAGGGATTGAATATTGGCTGACACTTATACATTTGGTCCTAGGGTAGAATTAGTTACCAAATATTCCTGAACAGGAAAATCATACGAAGAAAAACTAAGCTGTTAGTCTTCTGCGGGACAGAATAGAGTAGGGGGAAAACAAATTCTAAGACAGAAATCTGAGACCACCACAGGAGAGTAATTGGATGGTCTTTGTAATAGACTGAGTATCAAGAGCAAAGGAGAGAGAAGCATTAAAGATAACACCAGAGTGGAAAAGTGTGTGCACAGTGAATGAATGAGGGAATATTTATCGAGCACCTTCAACGTGTCTCTTTCCTACTTCATTTAAGCCCAACAAATACTGTGTCGGGTAGTGATTATCATCCCCATTCTGGATATGGAAAGGAGGACCCAGCAATTTGGATATCTCACCCTAGGTCACACATCTGGTTAGCAATAATCACAAAACCCCAAGTTCACGTGCTTTCTATTAAAATGTTCTCCATTATAACTATAGCTGGAAATGACAGGCTGGCAGAGGTGGATGCTGAGGTTTGCACGTTGTAGGAGAAGAAATGATCAGTGCCACAACACCGTGAGCATCTCTGTGTCATGCCCATGATATATGCTATTAGAGATATAAATTCCCTCATAGAATTTATAGGAATGAATAACAGAAACAGTGAAAGAACCAGAGCAATCACAGTTCCATAAAGGTGGGGTTATCAAGGAAGACTTCAAAGAAAAAAATAAGGAGAGTTTGATTAGAACCTTGAAGAGGGGCTAGGATTTCAATAGGTGGAGAGAAGGAAGATTCTCTAAGAGGAAGGAGCAGAACAAAGGTGCAGATCAACAAAGCATAGCAGAAATCAGAGGCCAATGACTGAAAAAACATATGCCAGAGTGTTCACATCAGGAAAGAACATGAGATCTAGAATACTCACAGTGGTTAGAATGCAAAGGGCCCTACTAATGACAGCTAACATTTATTGAGCACTTACTATGTGGCAGGCACAGTTCTGAGTGCTGTACACTTTCAGTTAGTCCTCATAACAAACTCATGAGATACAAATTAATACTGTCACCATTTCTCAGATGAAGAAACTGACGTCCCCAGACGTTAACTTTCCCAAGATTGCACAGCTAATAAATAGTAAAGCAAGGATTTAAGCTGAGGGAATCTAGGACCAGATCACACTCTCTTAATCATTTCCCACACTACCTCAGTTATTCCGTAAGGATCCAGGGCAGAGGAATCTGAAGCAAGACTTGAACCAGGCCACCGGTGGGATGGCACAACTGTCCCAGCAAGAAGGGACAGGGCAACAGGTTGGTCTGAATATAGGCAGAACCAAGGGCAACACTGATGTGGTGGTGAAGAAGTCAGAGAAAGGAAATCAAGAAACTGTGATAGCAATAAGGCGGTTCTAAAGCAACCCCGGGCTTTTGCCAAGAATGAGCCTTTGGGAGACTATGGGAGGTGGTAAATGCATTTTCATTTGTGGGAGGGAAGTGAATCACTGGAGCTCAGAGGGCAGATCGTGGAAGGCAGCCTACTTGGTGGCTCCCAATGATCCCAACAATCACAGTCTCCTGTATTCACAACCTTGTATAATCCCCTCTCCTTGAATGTTGAAGAAAAGCAGTTTCTTACAGAGAAAGTGAAGGTGACAAGTATGCCTTTTATTCTACATACAATAAAGTCCTGTGGGGAGTTGAGTGACAAGGAAGACACCTAGCGGTGGATCCTGCACATATTAGACACATAATAAATGCCGTTTGAATGAATGAATAAACGAATTTTTTAATTCAAGTTTGTGTGTGTGTGTGTGTGTGTGTGTGTGTGTGTGTGTGAGAGGAAGATCAGCCCTGAGCTAACATCCGTTGCCAACCCTCCCCCCACCTTTTTTTTTGCTGAGGAAGATTGGCCTTGGGCTAACATCCATGCCCATCTTCCTCTACTTTATATGGGATGCCGCCACAACATGGCTTGACAAGCAGTGTGTCGGTCTGTGCCCAGGATCCAAACCTGCGAACCCCGAGCTGCTGAAGCAGAGCATACAAAGTTAACCACTATTCCAATGGGCCAGCCTCTGAATTTTTTTAAAAAAAGAAAATAGAAAGACCAAAAGAAAATGACGTGCTATGCAGAAAATCTATAAAAAAAATTTCAATACAGTAAAATGTATTATTTGTTTTAAAAGGCTGTTAAAAAAATACATAGTTCAGTCTGTGTTACCTGCTATGCTAGGAAAAAAGCACATTCCCATGGGACTAGATTCCTCTACAAAAGAAAGCACTAAAAGACTGAGCCCACAGCTAAGAAGCAGCACAGCTTCAAACCAGACATTCAAAGAGATCTAGACAAAGAAGAAGATCTGGATACAACTGAACAAAGTAACTGGAGTCAGCTCCTTGGCGACCAGCTTTGGGACAAGATGCAGCCAGGAAGGTGGGGTGTCAGATATTCCCTTTGGTCTGTACACATGACTGGATCATCTATTGGCACACATATTTGTAAATAATAACTCACTTGTAGAGTGAGAACGTAAATCCACACATGAGTGTTCTTTCTTTCAAACTTCCCTTTAAATATAAAAGAGTGAATGTTTACTCCAAACTGAAAGACTTGTCAAAATATTGACATGAAGTCAAAATATCGACTCAACTAAAACTAAGACTGTAGATGTAGGATCACGACGAAATTGAGCTGTGTTTGAAATATTTTTGGTATAATTAATGTTGTGTTCTCAAATGCAAACAACAGAATTAACACTTTCTGGTTATCATTATGTGGCACATCCTTAGAGATAAACTGTAAAAAAATTTAGAAATGTGATCAAAGTTTTCTGATTTAACTGATTTCTCCAAACAGAGTCAACCTGATATTTGGGAAGACTAGATGGTGTGTAAATTCAAGGTGTGAGTTCCCAGAAAGGTCTGCCACTTGACTCTCCAGAAACAAACAAAATCCATTAAGGAAGAAAAGGCATTTTCTCTCCTCTAAGAGATAATGCCAATTAATCAGGGTAGGATAACAAAACAATTTAATTCATATTAAGGTCCACAGTAAATGAACGACGTTGGATTTCTTCCAGGAAAGAGATGTGGTAAGGGTGAGGAAAAAAGGAGATAAGAATTCTAAAGGAGACAGGAGTCCCTTAAGAGAAACTTCACTCACTGCTCAGAAATAGCAAGGGTGGAAAATTCCAGCCCAGCGGCTGGTCGTACTGTTTTTCAGCTCAAAAACCACATGCCAAAAGCTGATCTTGTTCATAGCCACACGTGAGAAAAGGGCAACATGGCTTTTAAAGCTTAAACAGCAATATCCGAAAAGGTCATGAAATGGAGATAAACTCCTTTTCTCTGTAAAATCACAATCTCCACATTCTAATCTGGGAGAGTTAACATGATCTCTATTTAAATGAGAAAAGAGAAAAATGTCAAGAATAAGAAAAATTTATATTTTGAGACTTTGTAAATATCTTTGTCTTTTTTTTTTTTTTTGCAGTGTGTGGAGAAGAGGTAGTTTCTCTTTCCCTTCTGGCTTGCAATATATGATATCACATTTCTGTGTCACATGGGAAATGAGAAGATGCTCAAACACATCACCTCTGTCTACTTGTCTCTGTATGTCTGTTATATGGCCTTTCTCTTTTATTTGTCTTTCTCTCGCCCTCACTCTTGTTTTCCTTTTGTTTATCTCCCTTTCCTCCCTTGCCTTATAATACAGAACACAGTTTTGTTCTCGATTTTTAAAAAGTTTATTAGAGATCTTCGGGTAACATCTCTCCCCCCAGAAATTCCACCAAAACTATAATAAAGGGACTTTTTAAAGACATAAACCCACAACAACAGGGTGAATGGAAACGAAATTTTGGAATTTAGAAAGTAGATGGTAAATGACCCCAAAATACTCAATACTAAACTTGCAGTAAGAAAGTCAAAATACACCTGATTTAAATGACAGAATTCCCAAAAGACACAGAAATTTATGATACCAAGTGCCACATGCAGAAAAAGACAAATTAAAGGAAACGGATGATGCAAGAAATTTCAGAACATTTTACATACTCCCAGAAAAATAAAATAAAGGGCACCATGAAGGATCAAGAATCAGAACAGCTTTATATTTCTCAAGAAAAAGACTAAAAACTACACTAAGATTATTAAGTCATTTACACTAATTGTGAGAAAATAGGGAAGTAGATAAATCAAATGGCATGAAGCAATAAGACAAGTGGCAACTGTGTCCAAAATCACTATGTCACATAGAAAATGAAAGGAAGAACACAAACTACAGCCTGTTAGCAGATAAAAATGACACAGGGTTCATTATCTCACACTCGTCTTTGAGCAGTGGGAGTAAGAGAATTACCTGTCTATAATTTAAAGCATTCAGGTAGACTGAGTCTTGAGCAAACACAACAGATTTACACGGCATGTGGATCCCCAAGGCAAGTGTTCCAGTAGCTGTCACTACCTATAGAAAGAATAAAAGAGTTAATTCAAAATAGAGCACATCCATAAGGACACAAGATATATTTTCTGCTCCAGTCACTGAAAAGCTCTTTGAACTTTAACGAAACCACATGTTATTAATATTAATGTCCTAGCCACATTTGTTCTTCTTACAGAGCACACCACTCCTTCAGGCTCTAATTGTTGCTATTTCCTCCGCCTAAAATGGCTTCCCTCAAATCTTCATTTGCAGGCTCTTTCTGATCTCTGCAAAAATATCAAAAAGGGTTTCCTGGACCACCAATTCTAAAATAACCATGTTTACTTGTTCCTCCTAGATCATAAGTACCACGCACACCTAGTAGATGCACAACAAATATGCATTCAATAAATGCGTGAAGGAATAAAATACTTGCAAACAACTTTCCTTACAACAGGGTAATAATACTTTTCCACACATATTCTGGACAATCATCTTACCCTATCCTCATGCTTTGTTTATGCAGGTTTTATCTATACAGTGTCAAAAGTTCATGAAAAATGGAACTAAAATCAAAGAATCAGGTAAGTAGAAATTAGCAAAAGTTTATTGTGCACACACCAAAAAGACAGTTTGCAAACCGCTAGCACTCAAACCAAAACATGGAACGAGGCTCAGAAGTATATTGTTACAAAGCAGCTTACTTAGTGTGAATGCAGAGACTATTTATTCTTCACTGTGATTGGTTACAACATTAGAATTTTCTTAAATGAAAGGGAATTGGTCAGTGGTTACCTCATATCAATTTGGGGGAACTATTTAAGTTTCGCTTCTGCTTTTCAGAGGCGTAAGCAAGAAATGACCCAGATCAAGTTCACCTCATTCGTCTTGCAAAATGAGCTAAATTAAGTTTTGCTTGTATGACTAACTGGTTTTGTCTGCTCAAGGAATTTTCAAGTCTGGTCTCCGTTAGTGTTTGATTTTAACAACAGATAACTGATCTAAGTAACTGAAGCATAATAAAGTTACATTTTTTTCCCCTTATTTACTTTCCTAACATCCTAAGTACCCATTCATCTATTTAATGCTGGGTATGTACAATTGTCCTCTCTTCTTCTCAAATACATTGATATTAATCCACGCCATAATTATTTTAATTATTTAATGATATAGAGAAAACAAAAATACTTTCAACTGATATTTATAAACCCATCCAAATTCAACTCATTATTTGTTCACTTTAAAAAGTTCATCAATAAGAAAAAAGATGGAAAGACTCAAATCACTAAAATTTAGCATTTAACTATAATGACTACCATTTTTAAAATTGTTCTGTGTAGCAAAGCTATCACTGTTTCCAGAATAACACTTTTATAATAGTCTGGCTAGTCATGCATTAACTTTTATTGAGCAACTACTACGTGACAAGTTCTATAATACTGGATGTGATGAGTAAAATAGGTGTGACCCTTGCCCTCAGATAATAATCTTTATAAAAACTCATTTCTCTGGTTCTTGCCCTTTGAAATGACCAATAAATTGTATGTTTATATATTTTGTATAAACTGTACATATTGCATACATGCACACACAATCATAAGCGCACACACACATGCACACACACTAAAAGGAAAATTGAGTGGAGTTGTTCATATTTTTCGTTTTGATAAATAGCAAGAAATAACCTTTATTATGATATCTTATACTCCTCACTATTCTTTTCTTAAGATTACAAAGATAAATATCCTGAATAGCACAACGACTACCTTTCTACACAACCCTTCACACACAGACACACACATGCGCATGTGCATGCAGGCAATAAAGCTGGTGCCTTTTTTTTTACAAATCACTCAAAACAAAAATTAACTGAGTAATCCTATGAACCTCCCTGGTGAATCTGTGGAGGCTAAACTACCTAAAACCGGAAGGTTGCCTCCTTCCGAGGCACACTAATGAGAGGTTAACAGCTTGACAAGTGTCTGATTATGAACCAACTAAGATTTCCTTACCCTTTTCCAAGTTCATTTAGAGATACCACACCTATAAACGCTGTCTAGACCATGTTAGTCTAGGACAAGCTATTTTCCAATTCCTGGAAAAGAGATGTCTTCCTCTAACTGAGCTAAGGTGTGACATTAGAAACAGGTCTGACCAAGAGTATATCTTAAATATCCTCTGGAAATCTGTAGGGCAAAATAAAAACTCTGTCCTCGGCACTATGTGTTTTAAAAAAAAGTACAGTGTTTTGCCTATATTACCATAGATATCGTTTTATATATATATAAATAATTTTATGTATATAAATAATTTTATATATAAAAATAATTTTAAACTCCCCTAATAAATGGGATACATGCAGAAGCCACCAAGTGGTTGT
Source organism: Tapirus indicus (assembly GCA_031878705.1). Lineage (NCBI taxonomy): Eukaryota > Metazoa > Chordata > Mammalia > Perissodactyla > Tapiridae > Tapirus > Tapirus indicus. Next base: position 101,562,075 of record CM062919.1, on the reverse strand, counting down.
AATAAAATGACACTTTGGTTAGATGAGATAAACAACTGGCATAATTTTTTACATTTCACTGATACTCAACATCATGTATGTATAACTTTATTTTTTAAACATAAAAAAATCACCTACCCTGATAAACCCTTCCATGAAAAGTATCTCAACGAACTCTCTTTCTTTAAAATACATGGAATCGTGATGATATCCAATACCCCTTTGTGCTAAAGCCTTCAGTTCTTCCCCTTTTCTTGTTAATTGTACTTGTTTAAACACCACTTCCAAAGTCTGAAACAAGAAAGAAGCATAGAACAATTGATCATATATTTCATTTAATTTTAATTTCAATCGGAATCACAGGGTATTTTCATGAACTTAGCATTTATACCTTGCACAAAGTGAGGCTGCTTTTTGACACTGATCCTATATAAGTATAGGTTATATTTTATGACTCCAGAAACAATCTTCCCATTTTTTTCAACAGACTGTCTCAGAGAAGAGATAGTCATAAACTAAAGGGAGAAAGGTGCTGTTTGTAAATAAGATGCCCAGGACAGGCGAGTGTATGATCTGCTGGTGCCAGAGAAAGGGAGATCAGTTCTCTACTGAAACCTTCAGAGCCCTCCCCAGGCAGAGAGAGGCTTCGCCAAGGCAAAGTAGTTCACTACCCTAGATGATCAGAGGATTTTTACTTCCCACTGTGAATCACTCACAACTTATACTCAAAGCTTTAAAAACATCCATACCCTCACAATCCCACTTCTAGGAATTTATCCTAAGGAGAAAATCCAGCAGTTGGCCAAAATGTCAAAGGGAAACACTGCTAATAAGAACAAGAAAAAATAATGAAAATAACTGATGCAGCCAAGGGTCGGAAGACTGGTTAAAGAAATTATAGTCATCCATATCAATATACACTATAAAGCTATTAAAATAATGATGTAGCTCTGTTGCTATTAATAAGAAATGAATAGCTAAGTGAAGAAAGCAGATTACAGACTAATTTATATAATATGATCCTAACTTATTAACAAATACATGGAATGTCTAATTTGAGTGTGAGTGCTTTTGTATGTCTCCATAGGAAAAAAATCTAGAACAGTGAATATCTCTGAGTTGTGACATTGTTCTTATTTTTGTTATTTTGTATTTTCAACTATTTCTGCAATGAATATAAGTTACTTACATAATAAAAAAATTGTTTAAATGCCATACCATATTTGGATATTTCAGTATCTGTTTAATGGAACGTCTTGGATGTCAGACAAAAGGCCTCTGAGAATGGGACATTCTGTAGCTATTATTTAAAATGTATTGTACCACACATACCCAAATATGATGAGCATTAAAATACAGTATGTGTGACTGAATTCTAGTATCAAGCCATGCAGCAATCCCAGATAGTAGAATGAAATAAAAGAAGAGGCTGACACTTTCACAGGCAAACTACCAGGCAGGAAGAAATCACCTACGGAAATTTAGTACATCAAATTTGGACAATCATTGCAAACCAAACAAAATAAGACACAGAGATAATAATATTTCAAAGATATCGCACAAACATTTCTAATAGGGATTTTAGTTAGGGTCCAAAGATAATGAATTAAAAAACCACTATAATAAAAAATCATGACTGACAAACACCATACTGAGCCATTTTCCATGCTGACCTTGGTATGCAGAGCATCGACATCAGCATACGAGCAATCCTCAGGAATTTTCAGAAACTCCTTCAAATTATTCAGGAGATTAATATATTCAGCTTCGTATGTTAGTTTCATTTTCAACTTCCTGGCTTTTTCCTCGTCTTTTTCAAAGCTGTTATTTTAAAAAATAATAAACTTTTAAGTAAGGAAAGTTCATATTCAGCCACCACAAGAAGCCTAATACTTCCCGGATCACCCTTCATCGCCAGATGCTGAGTCTTACATGCAGTGCTACCAATCCTGATTTAGTCTCCTTTCTCACATGCACTACCATGTTTGCTCTAGAAGTCATGGGCTCTCATCAGCAAAATCCCCTATATCCTCTTCTTTTTTTCTGCATGATCCCTTCTCCTTCTTGCTATAAAAGAAGTCTCATTCTTCTCAGAAGAACTGCTGCCCCTGCAGTTCTCCAGCGGAAAAGCAAGGGGAGAGCGTGGCACCATCGAGAATGAGTTGGCACATTCCCTTGGTTCTACTTACTCCTGGTCTCACGGGGAGGGACCCAGCCAGAGAAATGAGAGAGAAGGGCACTTTAAATCTCCACACTGGGAACAGAGACCCTTCTTAACTGAGCCTAAGAGGAAAACTGATTATAGCACTAAAACCCCTGTTTTCATAATCCACGTTTTTCATTACACATCCAACTTGAAATGATGTTCCCAGTCCTGAAAAAGATCTGACTAAAGAGAATCAGTAACAGAGAAGGCCTATAGCTCCAACCCCTCTCTCTGAGGTCCTTTCCCTTCCCATGTGTCTGGGAAAATCTGCACAACAAGCAGAAGATGCAATCAGTGGTGGGAGCAAGAGGGAGTCTGCTCTAGTCTTTGGAAAATATCTAAAATTAGGGAAGCTGTGGAAGCTGTTTCAGTATTGAGGGAAGATTCAATTATTCGTTCAACAAGTATTTATGGAGCAACGTGGCAGACAATCTGCTAGCACTGGGGATACAAAAAGGAAAACGCCCAGTTCTTGTAGGGGAACTGACAATCTAGGGAAAGGAAAGATATACAGACAACTGAAATACAGTGTTAGAATTGCTCTAATGATTCAAAGTGCAGTGGGAAAGGAAAAAGGGCAATAAATCTACCGTGGGAAATCATTATAAACTTCAGAGAGAAGATAGATTTTGAACTGGTAAAAAAAAAAAAAAAAAAAAAGACTAGTACAAGGTGTATGAGCCAACAGAAAGGAAGGCCCTCCAGGTACAGATTCAGGTGTGAAAAGCATGTCATGAGTGGAGAACTGGAAAAGATTGACTCTTAGCAGAGACGGGTAGCAGGAAATGACACCACAGATGGAGGCAGGGACCAAGTCATGAAGGGCCGTGTATACAATGTTAAGAGCCTCACTTTATCAACTTTACTAGGCAACTAAGAAAGAAAAACCTTGTGTGTGGGATAATTTGATTAAATTTGCACATTAGAATGATCACATCAGCAACTGTGTGTCAGTTACATGGGAGGGGGTGAACCTGGAATGGGAAATCACATGGGAAAGCCTCTACAAGAGCCCAGAGAAGAGATATCAAAGGCTTAAACTGGGGCAGAGTCAGGTAGTGAAGACGGAGAGGATGGCAAGGAGAGAAGAAATATTTGGTCCACAGAACAGTCAGAATTAATAAGACAGTGGGAACAAGGAAGAGTAATCACCATAGTGAAGTGCTACCCCAAGCATAAAGTTGGTATCATAAGTCATTCTGTAGGCCTTTCTTTGCTCACCCACTGTGATACTGCATCAGGAAAACCTCCACATTAGGATCCGAGGGGACAAATGTAGGCTATGGTCAAGTCAGCTGAGGGCCTCCTAAGAGACACTGTTCACACATGTGGAAAAGATGCGATAGTTTTGAGAGTTGAATTGACATATTGTCAAGTCAGATAATCTAGCTAGGCTTGCAGGCTGTGGTCCTACCCCTCCTGACTCCTAAATGAGCCCTATCTGTACACAACTAAAAGGCATAAGGTTATGGCACCTTACCTTCCTCCCATCCTCCCATCCTGATTTACTCTATTTGCAGACACAGTGAACCAATAACAAGAACCCCTTTGTGGCCCAGGTCTGTATATGTTTCTGATCGCATCTTATGAAGTATTTTAAGCCAATTTGCTTAAGTAAATACTTACGTTTTCCTTAGTCTCTTCATTTTATTTTTAGCTTTGTTGAGTTTTTTATTTATGTCATGGACATGTCTATGACATTGGTCAGCTTGGGGACAGCTGTTTCTCTCTGTCTTCTCCAGAAAAGTGCACACGCTTCTAGCTTTTTCTTCCACAACACCATGCTTAAAACTTGAAACAAATGAAAAGAATGCCTTGAAAAGATTATTTTTCCATTCAGATCATATTTCCACTTACCACTATCATGTAGCTGGCTGGGAAAACATTTTGGCTGAATGTATCTAATGGCCAGTACCATTGTACTCATTATAGGTTGGGTCCACCCAAAAGATTTTTTCAACATTACTGGTGAGGCCATGGACTTACTACTATGTTCAGAATGCAAGCTTTGAAAAGGAATGTTGTTTTGCTGATCAAGATTAAATCGGTGCATTGGAGAAATAAAGACTAGGGAAGTCACAGTCTAATGCATGTGATAAGAAGATCTGGTATATAAACAAGGCAAAAATAATAATAGCAAACAATTACAAAGTGCTTACCAAGTTCCAAGCACTGTTCTATGTGGCTTAAATATATTAACACATTTAATCCCCACTATGACCTTATGAGGAAGGTACTATTATTATCTCTGTTTTGCAGATGAGGAAATAGATTCCAAAGGAAATTTTAAAACTTATCCAAGATCACAGACCCTAGTAAATGGTAGGTTTGGGATTAGAACCCAGGCAACGCAACTCCAGAGGCCGTTTTTTTATCACAATGCTAAACTTGCCTCCCTGCTCACAGTAATACAAGTTAATGTGCAATATCTATAAATTACTGGTTGTAAATGACATCTTACATGATGGCATTAAATGGTTTCATCCAACTATTTTAAAGCAAACAAACCAACCAACCAAGGTCACCTAGAAATACTTGCCCTTCTTCAATCCTTCTGATTAATGTTTGCCCAAATCCAGTATAAAAGAAGGTCTAGTAGCTGGACCTGAACCAATCACATTTTCAACTACTGAGTTAAGTGTTTTACAAAAAATATTTCATTTAGTTCATACCCCAACCCAGTGAATTAGCTATTACTATCTCCATTTTTCAAATGATGCTCAAAGACATTAAGTAATTTTCCAGAGTCACATAGATAACGGAGGGTGAACCTGGAATTTAAGCTGTGGTCTGGCCCAAAGTGTGTGCTCTTAACCACTCTCTACATGGGCACTAGACACTAAACATGCACATTGCCAGCACCATGTGTTTCTTCTGGAGTCCAGATTAGGGAAGTGTTGCAGGACATCATCAAGAAGATGTTACCGCCAGTTTGATGTGAGAGTTGGACCTGGGCAATTGGAGGCTCTTCACCCCTTCCCCTGTCTTTGGAATGTGTGCACTGCTTGCCTTCTCCACTTCCAGAAGCTGCTCCAAGGATACAGCTGCCTTGAGGTAGCAATGTGGTGATGAGACTATCTGGATGGGTACGTGACTAAACCCAGTTAAAGCCTCTATATAAACTTCTAAGATTTGATGGTCAGGTGTGGAAATCTATTTGTCTTATGGCCATCCAAAACAAGCCTCATATGTAAGTGCCCTTACTGATTAAACCTGCCACCTACCAATCTGGAGTGCTCTGCCTTTTTCTTCAGTCTTTCCTTGCCCTGCGTGCATGGGGGCCAGTTTCAGATTAAACCTGGGAAGCTTTGAGGAGGTTGTGACCCAACAGGAAGGTTGGCTGGGCTAACTTGGGCCTAGACCAATCATCGTACAGAGTTCTCAATGTCCCAGTGCTGCTGAACTAGAGCAAACCAATGGATGAGACCTAGGATTTCTGTAGGATTTTTCATTTTGTTGTGTTGTTTTTTGTTGAGGAAGATTAGCCCTGAACTAACATCTGCGCCATTCTTCCTCTACTTTATATGTGGGTCACCACCACAGCGTGGCTGATGAGTGGTGTAGGTCCGCACCTGGGATCTAAACCTGCAAACCCAGGCTGCTGAAGCAGAGAGTGCCGAACTTAACCACTACACCACCAGGCTGGCCTCGGTAGCATATTTTATTTATTTATTTATTTTGTGTGTGTGTGTGTGTGTGTGTGTGTGTGTGTGTGTGTGTGTGAGGAAGACCAGCCTGAGCTAACACCTGTTGCCAATCCTCCTCTTTTTGCTGAGGAAGACTGGCCCTGGGCTAACATCCATGCCCATCTTCCTCTACTTTATATGGGATGCCCCCACGGCATGGCTGACAAGCAATGCGTCGGCGGGCACCTGAGATCCGAACCCGTGAACCCCGGGCTGCCAAAGCGTGAACTAAACCACTGTGCCACTGGGCTGGCCTCTGTAGCATATTTTAAAGAAAACTGAAAGCTCCATTGCAACTTGCCAAGATCCCATTACCAGATATTGAAAATATTGAAATGTTTTATAGAACAATTTATTTAAGAATTTTAAATTTGTATGAGTATGTAAACAATGAATCCAGTTCCTATTTAGATTCCTGTCTCAAAGTTATACTTATAGCTCTGCCTGAGATATAGGAGTACATTTGTTTCTAACTAAAATTGAGAGCCAGACTAGAAAGTAATCTAGGTAAATATTGTCATGTGTTGGCATAATACCTCATTTATTTACTTTGGCCCAATCACAAAGAGGAAGGAGAAATTTTCTTACAATTCCTAAAATTTGTGTCCTCAGCTATTCTAACTTTTTATTTCTACCATCACCTAGTTTTAGTCACCTACCACCAACATGGACATTTGGATGTGTAACAAGATATATGTGGCTTTAGTGCTATCATTTAACATATCTACATGTGTACGTGTTTGTGTATTTGTCTATGTATATAATTTAATGTTACCATTGGATAAAGGGTTAGGAATTTATTTTATACAAAGCTTTCACAGTTAAAATAATGAAAAGTTATCTTGGCTAAATAATTTTTTCGGCTCTAAGGCCCAAGTTCTTACCAGAGATGATCCAGGCTACAAAGTGTTACCCACTTAATACCTTCCACTTCCATTCTCTTTATCAAAGTTAGACACTTAAAATCTACTCAAGTTCTTTGTAGCACATAGTATTCAGGTATGTGTCTGGGTTTTAGTTTTCCTAACCATAAATTAAAAACCAAACATACCAATAAATTGTGAGCCCTTTTTTGTGCTTTACATGTGTATATGAATATGCAGTTTGATCGCTAAAGGAGTTATTTCTAAAGGTGCATATTCAAATAATGATGGTTTTTTTTATAAGAAAATTAATAAGGCTAAAAAGGTCAAAAAAATCATAGTCAGGGAATTTAAAGGGCGATAAGCACAAACAATTTTACAAGGATTGAACTAGAAACATGTGTCCATTTCTTTAAAAATGAAATCTAGCTATATTGGTTTTGTAAAGATCTGCACCAAAACAGTAAAAGTTTGCTCACTTCTACCCACTTTATATGAATGAGACTCATCTAAACAAAACAAAATAAAAAATTTTAACACATAAAAAAATTAAGCTTCAATAACTTACCAAAAAAATAGTGCAGGTAACTTATCCATTTGTCTTAATTTTTCAACAAGAAGGGGAAATATTTTTGCCATATCTTCTGAACTTGACAACAAGTTAGGGTTAAGTTTCTCCAGTACACTTTTGGCCTAGAGTCACAAATAAAATATGATTTTTTAAAAATAATTTGCTTAAATAGGACAAAGAACAGAACTATTTAGTTGGCTGGACTTTGAAGTATTTTTCAGAGAAAAATTTTTGTGAGTTTTTAAAAACAGTTATTTTAAAATGTACTATCAAGTTATGCTAAAAAACCAACAGAGTAATAGAATAAGTCACTATGAATGAATATTTTTCAAAATATAGACTGGAACAGATATAAGATATAGTACATGATATTTTGAAGGCACTGCAAATGAGTCAGGAGGACAAAGACTTCAGGAAATGTCGCTGCTTCACCTGTTGGAGAGGGTGATTAAGGGTCTCACCTTTTATTAGATAGTAGAATAGCTTCCAAATATATTAAAGAATATATAACGTCAATGATAAAATTGCCAGAGAAAACATAAGAGAATATTTATCACTTATCTCAATAGGAGTAAGTTTTTCAAACTTAAAGTAATACAAAAGACACCTGAGAAAAGTTCAACATATTGCACTTTATAAAAATTAGAAACTTCTTCATAGTGTAAAAGAATAAAATAAAAATGTACAAAGTCATCAACAACCTTGAAAAAATATATAGACAATAAAAACATATTTTATGCTATATGACACGATTAATATTATTTATACACGAAAAAGACTTGGAAAAAAATTTAAAGTACTACAATAGGATAGAAATTAGTCCCAAATAGTTTGAATTACAAAAATATAGGAACATTATTATACCTTCTAGTATTTTAAAATGAAAATAAAGCAAAATTGAGATAAAACTTTTCTCTATCAAATTAGCAAACACTTTTTTTAAAAAAAAAAAAGAAGGAACAGCCCGTTGATATTATCATTCATAATGGTGCAACGAAATGGACTCTTTCATAAATCACCCATTGCTGAGATTTTTTTCTTTATAATTTTCTGTGTTTTGTAATTTTTCAACAAGCAACATGAAAACTCTTAAAATAAAAAAGAATTTTTAAACTACGTTTACCAGTAGTTTGTAATAATATAGAGATGTTCTTATATTACAATGCTTTACTCAAAATTCAAGAGATGAGTTACAAAAGAGGCTGGACAGAAGTGCAACAAATTGTTTACCTCAGAGTGATGAAATCGTGGGTGATAATTTTTATTCTATTCCTCCATATTTTACAATTTTCTACAAAGAGCATCCACTACTTTTTTTAATCAGAAAAGAAGTGAACATGATTTTACCACAAGAAAATTAATACTACAAAATTCCTTTGCATAGCATGCAATAGAAAATCTTTGGTGAAATAAATAATAATGTGCTATCATGAATACATTTTCTTGATAAAATCAATTTTCCTTTTTTAGGCATCATTTGGAGGAGATGAAAGGTAGGCAGGATTTTGGTTTCCACTTGTTTGTCACTTAACAGTTAATGGAATAGAGCATTATTTGCCAAAAAGATGGGCTAAAATATTTGCTGTAGTAGTATTTTTTGACATCAATACCATCTTTACCTTTATTTCTTTTACCACTGCAGAAAAAAAGGCAAATAAACATGGCACATAGTCAGCAGACTAGAATCGAAAGTCCACCAATCCTAACGCTGAAGGATAACTCATTCTCAGAGTAGCCACTTAAGAATTTGTCATCTGCAAATTTGCCTGAGCCTCTTTCAAATATATTTATATTTCTTCCTCAATCATCATTTACATGAGTTTCAGAAATTGGTTATTTTTATATATAATTTCTTTTTATTTGTCCAAAACATACTTAGGGTAGCTCCCCTACTAACTCCCAATCTTCTCAACTATCATTACTCTGGAGCCAGTCCTTTCTCTGTGAAAGCAACATCAACAATATCGATTCTTATATTAATAGGTTCTCTGCTTTTAGTTATTATAACAATCTGAAGGAACCAAAATGCTATGGAACACGTTTAGCTAAGAAATGAAACCAGTTCCCTCCCCTTTTTTTCTACTTCAGACTCTCTGGATAATATGTTTAAATGAAATTTCTAAAATGAAAAGTGAAATAAAAACTAGCATTGGCTAACTTATATAACTCTACACAGTTAACAATTAAGAGAAACGTTCTCCCCAAAGTGTGAAAATTACCTTCTTTACTTTGCCATTTTTAATCCAATTTGTGAGTTCTGCCTTTAAGTTTTCTTCATATTTTCTAGCATCCAACTTTTTAATGACTATTTTATTCTTAAAAAGAATGAATTCCTCTGGACACAATTCCTTGGGAAAACATTACCATGAAATTGAGTTATTATGCAATTTCCATAAAAAAATACAATGATATATTCAAATTTACATATCTTCTTAACCAAACTGCAAACTCCTTGAGGATAGGGGCTATTGAACATCTTTTCATCTCCCCATAACTTCTAACACATAAACCTATGATAATGGATGAAATCTTCAAAAGCAAGAATATAGAGCAAAGCCAAGGAAAGGATGAAAACTGACAGAGAGAAGAAAGTGTAATAAAAGAAAAATAGAAGAATATAAATCTAATGAGGGAACTGAAGTATCCCAAAAGCTAAAAAAAAAGAAACATTTTCAAGAATTATAGGGTATTCTATATTATGAAATGTAACAAAGTCAGCAAGAAGAATGTCTGAAAAGAATAACCAATTATTTCCAATATCAGTTTCAACTAATTAAGAGAATAAGTGTGCTTAAATGAAGAGTAATTTTCCCATATTCTTTAATAGCATTAACTAAAGTAGTTTCCATGAATATATATTTATATATTTACCTGAGCTCTGGGCCAAGTTTTCCAGACTTGAACCATGGTATCATAAAGTTGGATGCTATCTTGAGGGGAAAGGGTAAGATCAGAAGGAAAGCCATACTTTTCAATCTGTGAATAAATAAATTAATGGATGGATGGATGGATGAGTGAACAAATAAATTGAGAATACTTACTTTCTATTTCATCTTATGTCATATCCTCGGTCTCAAGTCTCTATCCATGAATCCAGAGACATTAAAGGGCAATAAATTGAAATACTCCATCCCTGCAAGGATCTAACTGCTAACAAAATCTTAACCAAGATGCATCCCTAACCCACTTAAGCAGAAAAACCCCAAAGTCCATTAATAAGTTTTCATATTATTTCCTAACACTGTCTGTACTAGACAATAAAGTGACACTTCTCTATGAAACATCTCTAGAACGCCATTAAGGGTACTAGGCAGTTGGAAAACATAAACATCCACAGTGACGTCTCAGTTCAGACAAGACATATACCTCCCTTTTTGAAATATCCCTTTGAAACTGAAACTGAAATGTATTTAGAGATAAAATTGATTCTATGATCATGCAAAAAGGGATAAAGCTTTGTTAGGTAGAGATCCAATATAAAAGCTGGGTCAACTTCGTGAAGACAAAGGCCTTCAGACCATCTTAAGACACTCAAAGAAATGTCTCCCCCGATAGCTACCCAAGTTACTGACCAGGTTCTATCTTAAGCTTTGAGGACATGTGCACCACTATTCCTCTCACAAATGCTTTTAGTGATACTTATGTGCCAGGCACTGTTTCGCGAACAACCACCACAAAAAAGCCTCATAGAGTTTACACTGTAGATTCCTTGGGTTTCAAACACCATTACTCCTAGTCCATTGTGTGCAAAAGGGCTAGAATAACATCTCTCAAACCAGGACCTTTGAAAAAACTGTTAAGGGTAGACAATCTGTAGGAAATACCCCATCAAACACTGTTAACCAAGCAGCTTTACTTCAAGACTTCTGTTGTGTTACTGTGCACTGTGAATCTCTAAGAAAGGGAGACAGCATTACACTTTTCCCCCAACTTATTTGAAGAAGAAACTACTGTTTTAAAAAGTACCTATTACCAGTTCATGGAAGATTGGAAATACTGGACTAAAGGAGACACTCCAAAGATAGCATAGTTTGGAAAGACTTGAAGAGATGTTTGGTGCAGTGGAAGGTGTAGTATAGTTGCAGTTCTGATCACAGCTCTAATTACGAGCTCCTTGGATTTTGGTTTTTCTCATCTATAATATGAGAATGACAATATCTGTGCTATAGTCTTTCAGGATTGTGGTGAGATTTAAAGGAGTTAAATACACTAGGATTTTCTTTTTCTACTATGCTATGCAACATAAATATAAAGAACCATTACTCGACAGCTTTCAGATTGGATCTATGAAGCTAGCTAGATGGTAAGGACTACGTTTGAACAGACCAGTAAATGTTACATTGTCTTGGAAGGTAAGGATGTCAGTATTCATAAATTATATCTTGTAGGTGATTACACAGTCTGTCTATGAGACTATCCCTTTCTTAAGTAATCAGTTGTCTGAGAATTATCAGGTTCTCACTGATATTATGCTTCTATTCTGGTTTCTGAAATAACACTGATGCAATTTCCAACGTGTCTCTCATCCTTTCATAGACGCCATAGTTTCCTCATCTCCAAGATGGTGATAATTATCCCCATGCCACAGTTTTCTTTTGGGGATTAAACTGATGGAGGTGATATAAAAGATGATATAGAAAGATGATATACAAGAGAAAAAATAATTGGTTTCTAATACATATTCATTCATAAACACAATTGTATCACACCACAATGCTCTTATTCTATTTTGCAAAAATAAAAATGAAGTAAAATAAGATAAATAAACAATAAGTCTAAACTGAGTGGAAAGAGACTGAAAGCAGTTCTCTCTAGGACTGCCTCGTGCTGACAGCCTCTCAGGGAAATGAGTAGATATTCTTTTACGGCAGAATAATTCATAGTGAAGACTACACAGCTCTTCTCTTTGCCCAGGAACAGGTCACATGTGGATTGAAGGTGATCTCTCACCACAGCTGGATTAAGGAAAGCTCCTGTTCCATCCTTTCCTTTCTGAAACTATTTCCATGAGAGGAGAAGATCAAAGTTGGATGTTCTCTTTCATTCTTCTCTTTTTGCCTCAATTTAATCTGTTTCCCCTCATGATTGAGCAATTTCAGTTTAATCTTATGTAAATACTCACCTCAGAAACTTAACCACAGTTGTCTTAACATTTAAAAAAGCATAAGTCTCTGTATCTATCCCCAGGCATGATGTAAGAGTCAAGATTTAAGAAGACTCACACACCAGCACAGCCATACGGGGTCAGAAGTCATACTGGGTCAGAGCACACTGTAGTGGTTACGTTGCTTTCCAGTTACTCTATTAATAGCTACTGAGAGTAGAAGAAGGCATGTGGCCCAAAATGATGATCTTGCCAAGTACACCTAGTCACTGTATTCACAGCTGATTAAAGATAACCTGTCTTGAACCATCCTAAGCAGAATAAACCATAAAAAAATTATAAAATACTATGCAATTAGAAAATGACTGGGAATTCCATGCTGAAAGTGTCAGAAAATCATTGGAAAGCTTTAAAAATGATGTCTTTATTATGTGTCTATTCTCTAGGGGTGGAGCTGATGGTGGAGAGAGGCATGATGGGTAGGAATGAGTCTTATCGCATTCAGTTTGGGTCAGTGCAAAGCAAAAGAAAAGCTATTTAATAAAATCCTATTTGAAAACTTCCAAAAGACAGAATCTGTTCAGCCGGGTTTTACACATCCTTTACCATCACAGCTCAGAGTCTGTGAAGCCCATTCCATTCAGTCACTCACTCAGGCATTCAATCTACAAATTGTTCAGTGTAACACTGGGGTTAAGAGCATTAGGCCCTGGAGTCAGGCCATCTGAGTTTGGTTCCGAGCCTGACAATTACTGAGTCCTTGGGCTATTTAGCTTCTCTATCCTTCTCCTTCCTCATCTGTAAATCGGGGACAATCATAGTGCATTTATTATAAAGACATTGTGAAGGGGAAAAGAGAAATACATACAAATGTTTTCAAGTGCCTGCCTCATAGTTGAATGCTCAATATATGTTGGTCATTGTCATTCCACAAATATTTATTGAGCAGCTTTTAGATATAAGGCACTATGAGCTAGCTGTAAGATAATCCAGAGGTGAAAAAGTACAAAATTTTTCATCAGAAAGTTTAGAATCTAGTAAAAAGAAAAAGACATGCAAAAAATATATATAATAGCAGGCTGACCATAGTTGGTGTCATTAAAAAAAAATACAAATAGTAAGTTATATATTATTGGAAAAGAAGATTACTTCAAGATGGAGAGATCATAGAAAGACTTCTGAATAAGGTCCCTCATTAGCAGAGACATGAAAGATGAATAGGATCTGGAAATCTAGAGTTTAGCATCTGGGGTAAAGCGTGCCAGGTACAATGTACAGCATGAAGTCTTCCAGGTGAGGAAAGTGAATCTAGACTAGACAAGACCTTGAATGCCAAGCTAAAAAGTCTGAAATGTATTTGTTTCCAATGGGGAAACATTGAAGGCTTTTGAGTAGAAGAGGGAGAGCATCAGAATTATATTTTAGGAAGACTAATGGAGCAATAGAATTTTGAACATAGTATAATGAAAAGACTATTGGCTAATGTCATTTGACTTTTGAGAGGCAACTTGAGCCTAAATGACCTCATCATGGGAATAAAATGGAAAAGGAGGAGAGAAAAGGAACAGAAATTAATAGATGCTTCCACACTCACAACTCAGTGCCCCAACTGAGATCTCTAAAGGCCTTCATCTTATCAATCCACCATGAAAACAATCATGTCGATATTTTCATATTAGTGGGAAGTGTCTCATCCTTGTTTAGATCAATTGATAGTGATTAGATTCTGACATGAACAAGGGGTGCCCATACAGTTGTAGCTGCACTGTTAGTCACAGAGAAGTTGAAGACAGAAATAGGTGCTAAGAAGAACCTAGGTAGATAAAGACAAGGTGTGGAAATAAAGAAAAAGAATAAGCTAACCAAAGAACCCAAACTAGAATTCTCCAGTACTTCCTCTCTAGAGGTAGGTATTAAATTTTGGATATCCCAGATAACTTTGAGGATCTAATGAAATCTAGAAAACGGTAAACACACCAAATTGTTCAAGGGTTTGTAGTCTCCCTGGATGCTTAGCATGAATGCTTTCCACCCTGACGTCCACTGTCCTGAGGTTAAGATTTTCTGTTGTGAAGAATATATGCTGCAATTTTATGAAGATTAATTGAACAACTTTCCAGTTGTGACATACACTAATATTCCTCTAATAGGACAAATATGGCTTTATACTTACAATATCTGTTGTTAATGCTGCACACGGGTGAAAATGATCAAAACAAATGTCATCATCTTTTATTGAACATACATGCTTCTCTAAGTCATTGTATCTCTCTCCACAGAGCACTAAATAAGAACAGAAAGAATAACCAAATTAATGGACATATAATGAATGGAATATAGATAACTTTAAAGTAAAATAAAACAATCCCTACACTTCTAGATCAAGCTTACCAAGTCTAACTTCATACGACTGATCTATATGCAAGTTGTCTTTGAGAGAGTTGAGACATTGGTCAGATTTTATTTCAGAAATAAATTTTTCTTCCTTCATCTTGTCTGCCTGTCTCCAGTACTGTTTTACTGATTGAAGCCACCTTAAAGAACAAATATGCATATTATTTAAGCAGAATATGACTATTTACCAAGAACTTAGATATTTTAAGGAAAGAAAATTCCACAGGTCTAAAAATTTATACTTAAGCACATGGGTTCTGGATTTAAACTGCCCGAATTTGAATCCAAGCTCCATCACTTCGTAACTGTGCACTTTGAGCAAGTTCCTTAACCTTTCTATGCCTCCAAATCTCCATCACAGAATGGTGCATAATACAAGTACCTTCCTCATAAGGTTGTTATGAGAATTAAATAAGTTAAAATACCTGCCACATAGGAAGCACCACATAAGTGTTTGTTGTCGTCATTGTTGCTATCATCGTAGTGATGATTAGGGAAAATCAAGTCTGGTAACAAAACAATACTTGATATTCAAATAACAAGGCTTTGTTGTTCTTACAATCACCATCTACAGGGTGGAACAATGTTTGGAAGCCTCAGGGTCAATGACTGTGTCCAAGTTTTTTCCATTTTAGCTTTACTTTTTAGATAAGAACAACCAAAAAAAGGGATACAACTCATCTATCACTTCAGATGACACGTACCTGAGAATTTTTGGAAATTTTTCTACACAGTTGCAGACCTAGTTGTGGGAGACCTTGATTTTCTTTGGGGAAAGACATCTCCCTTCTATCCCTTCCAGGAAACACATCTTCAAAATATTTTTAGAGAAGTTATATTCTCTGAAGTTTCAAAGATAAGGTAATAAATTTATCTGAAAGTTATAATGTTATACAAATGACCTTAAACACTAAAGACTCTATGGATAGTATATTATTCAACCATTCAAAATATAATTACCATTCTGTCCAAAATGAAACCTATACCTACTCAGTGAGAAGCATAGGGTTACTTATGGTAGCCGAAAGAACCAAAAAGGGACATTGAATCATGACAAGAAGATGCTCCCAAAATTGTCCTCCAATTTCTCTACCAAGACAATGGACCTAGTAAAGAAAAAAAAATATCAGTTGAAAAGCTGATTTGAAAATGGTAAATGGAGAAAAGCATAGAAGCATTAAATAGTCATGCGCATTTTTCCTGTTTCGTATAATTAACCAAACGTAAATAAAGTAAATGATGATGAAGTCAGGCAACAGAGGTCACTGAAACTTAACTCTTCCTCAAACTCCACAACTAATCCATCATTAATGCCTATAAAATCCAACTCTAAAAATCTATTTTGAAGCTATGTTTTCCTCTCCATTCCTATTGGTATTCAAGCTACCATCATCTGGATTTCTACAATAGCCTCCTGATTGCTCTCTTAGCTTCTACTCTTTCCCTATACACTCTTCACATCATAGCCATAATGGGATTTTTAACCAAAGTCAAATCAGGCCATGTCACTAATTAAAGCCCTGCAATGTCTTCCCAATGTATTTAGAGCAAAATACAAATCACTTAACTGGAAGTGTAACACCCTGCATGATCTGGCCCCTGCTCACTTTTCCAGTCTCATTTCAGGCTACTCTTCTCCCTGATTCACTCTGGTCTGAGCATACTGGCCTTGTTTTCATTCCTTGAACATACCTGTCCTACCACAGGGCCTTCACACACACTACTCCCTCTACTTAAACCATTAACCACCTCTCTTAGCTGACTGTTCCTACTTACCCTGAAAAGCAAAGCTGATGGTCACTCCTTCAGAAATACCTTTTCTGAGCACCCACTCCAAAGCGTCCTTACTTCCCATTTTGCCATTATCATGGTCACAACAGACTGATCTTTTTCTTGAGTTCTTATCACAGTGTTGACATATTTTCATTGGTATGTTTCCTTGTTTAATTATGCTCTCCCTCACTAAACCATAAGGTCATTACTGAATATAACAGGGAAAAAGCACAGTGTCTAACACATAGTAGGCACTTAATATTTGCTGAATGAATGAATCAATTACCTGTGTCCAAATAATACAAAATAAGACTTAGAGAGGAGGTCTAAAATTTGATTTTAATTAAATAAAATAAATTGTGACCCTTGGGACTCAACTGGAAAGACTTACTATCAGAACCTAATAATAAATAAATAAATAAACCAGTATATATTTCTTTAACCCTTCCAACTTCGATTTGGCAGATAGTAGACCACTTTAACAAATGCTGACTTTACAATTTTTATCAGCTAGCAATTTCTCTGAACTTTCTAAAGTAGATATTAATTTGTAAAGCTTTCCTGTAAGCATGTTTTACACATGTATAAATCAGGAAAACTGAGTTACCCAACTTTTAACATCATTGCACTTATGCATTTCGAGATGAGCTCACAATCCAAGGTTCCAGATTATGAAGATCAAGGGTTTGGTTTGGTTTGGTTTGGTTTGGGTTCCCCTTAGAATGGGAATGTTCAAGGTCAGCAAGACACAATGCAGCTCAGTGAATAAAAAAGAAATAGAGTACTTCAGGACCAAACAAAGCAGAACAACAGCATATTAGCCTGCTCCTAAATTCACACAAGGAAAGAGTAGACTCACTATACGTTTGTCACCTTGTTCTCTTTAAAGTTGAAAATTCCTTGAAGGAAAGAAATATAAAGCTTGCATTCTATTTCATCACCTTCAATTCATGTGGATAGAAATATTGCGACGTTCCTCCAGATCGAAACCATTCTCCCTTTTGCTCTCTGACCAAGGAATCTGACCCTGGACACTGGCTCATCCGACCTCCCTAGCTCTCTAGCTTCTATTCAGTTTGGCCAGTGAAAACCCCGGCAAGAGATGGGAAGGAGGTAAAACAGGAAGGTCAAGGTCTTTATTCTATTGACTCCTTTCCTAAGAGGTCAACCTTGGCTCCTCCATCAAGGTCACTGCTTCTCCCAAAGAGGCCATGTCTGCAGACTCTCTCTCTCCTTTTGAGTTCCATACTGCTTCCTCCTCACTTCGTCCTCCTCTGGACAGTAACAGCTTGGGGATGGCACTATTTTTGGATTACTGCACTTACCTTGTGGTTTTCCTCACACAAATCTTTGTAAATGGCCCCTTTGTCAAAACACTTTTTTAAAAATTATGCTAATTTGAATATGCAATCTGTTTTCTGTTGGTATCTTGGCTGACAAAACAACTTAGATAATTACCATGACAGCGCCCTACATTTTCAAATTAGAAATTATAGAGCATATCCACATTAGGACATCAACCCAGAGAAATATCCCCTAACCTACCTCATCAAATATAACATATCTGATCCTCTTCACCCATTTTTGGCAATGAGGAGTAAGCAGTAGAATTTCAAAGCATGCAGGCTCTGTAATAAGCACCTAAAAATAGGAATGATTAGTGTACTTAACTTTATTGAGCATTTCTTTTGTGTCAGGCATGGTAATACAAATCTAAAAACTACGTGTTTATGACATACTGTATGTACTTACTGGGAATTAGGACAGAATATTACTGTTGAGGGCAGTTTTCTTAAGGTCATGGTGTATCTTTCAACATCTGTAGTTTAAGTACTTATATTTATGAGCATTTGGATTAATGAAAATGGAAGAAAAAGCTAATGGTTGCTTTACATTTTGTTTAGTCTTAACTGTTTACCTGTGCATTCAGTAAGGGAAAAAATCTATCTTTATCTATGACTTAACAACAGATACACTACCAAAATACAATATTTTTGAGACAGATTTTATTGTGAATATCCTTAAATTTTTATTGTTTATAAGAACAAGCAATTTTGAATGGAAAAAAGAGCTTGGTTAGTTAGTTAACAATGTACTGCGTTTGTTAAATCTACTTAAATCCCTTTATAAATTAAAATGAGATATAATAACCTATTACTTGACATTTTAGGTCATAATGTAAGTATCCTTAGAGAATGATGACCCTAATTCCCACTCGTTAGAGTGGAACAACCTTAAATTTTCCATTTGGCAATTTCATTTCTTGTAAATGCAATGAAATTATTTCCACAAGAGTTTGTGACTATGTAGATTCCCAGTAAAAGAGAAATATAAGTACTGTTATATAATTTAATAATGAATTCATTCATTATTATGCCATACCTGACAGCTGAGTGTATTATAATGGTAATCTCTTGTGAAAGCACCACACAGAGCGCTGCCAGGCGGTAACTTTTTGATAAAACGATTCTGAACAGTTGCTGCCACTTGACCAACAAGTGCCTGATTGACAAGAAAAGAGACCTGTTAGTCATTTAGTAGAGAACAGACATATAAAACCTCAGAGGACAACAGAATCCATCTACAGGTATGTTATTTTATGAGCCTAGAAAGTTTAACCCTTTTCCTATCCCTCAGTACTAAATGGCTGTATTTGAGTTACTGGACTAAGCAAATAAGGTTTAAATGATAACACTTAAGGGAGGGTAAAATGGAGATAACCATGGCTTCATCCATAGGAAAATCCAGGAAAAGATCCCCATGCTTTAGAAAAACTTCCCGCATAATCAAGGCTTAAAGAGAAGGTGTGAGTCAGTTAAGCCAGATGCTTCTCTGAATCCAAGTATAAAGCCTAATCTGAGAGCAGACGGCAAAATCTAGAGGCCAGACTTTTTCTTCTCCCTAATTATAAGGAAAGTGTTATTGCAGCCTTTGAAGCTGGAAGGAGAAAACAGGTTAAAAAATAAAGGGACCTAGGTCTACCACATGACCATGTGCATTATTTTCAAAGGAGAAATTCAGAAATGAAAGAGAACACTACATTCACTTGAGCGCTACCTTTGCTGGTGAGACATAGACAACCACCCCTTCATCGCTCTCCTTCAGTACCTTCTCCATGCAGTAGTAGGAAGCATAGGTTTTGCCTGAGGACGTTGGGGCAACAACCACTGCTGACTCATTATTATCCACAACATCGAGGAGCTCTCGCTGCGGGGTCAAGAGCATCATTTTTTGTCAAGAAAGTAAGCAACATGTTACCAGAGAAAAGAAAATATCATTTGTATGCTCTATCTTCTGTGCCCATATTACGCTGCATCCAGGAGAACACTGAACCTCTGAAGATGAGGTGTGGTAAACACTCAGAAGGATGATTCAGGAGAATGCCTGGATTCCTCATGTCCTTGTCTCAGAAAAGAAATTTTATTTACATTTTGACCTGGAGAGAGGGTTTTGTTTCTGAAAAATGGAAAGTGAGACTGAGTGAAACATCCTTTTCAGTTGGAAAATATTTTTTCCAATTATTTCTCATTTAGTAAGTTCAGAAAAAGCTTTGCAAAATTAAATTCCAACAAGTTAGTAATGTCGTGTTAACATAGCTTCACACGCAGAGAGATATCAACATATCTTTCCCCGATGAGGAAAATAAAAAGGCCAAGAAGGAGAAAAAGTCAGTGATTCATCGTACTCTAGTCACATTCTCCAGACACAGGAGAAAACCATCTACTACCTTTGAAGGCATGCGAGAGCTTCACAGGCACTCACAGCTTGGGACTTGTACATCAAAACGATGACTAGTCAGAGTCTTAACACTGTTTGCTCGCTGCATGACAAGCAGAGGATGGAAAAACACACCTGCCTATGCACTCTCTTTATTCAGGTTCCCTTCTCAGAGCCATGCTAGTGTGAACTGATCAGAAGAATTACAATTTGTGTAGGCCTAATAAAGAATATGTGGCTGCCTTGTGACCCATACTGAAGGGAGGAACTGCTCCCTGGGCTCTAGAAAAAAACAAAATCAGGTTCTGACTTCCTACATGGATATACTTTATTCTCATTTGTTAATCAATCTTTTCCAATTTTAAATAAATTTGTTTAAGAATAGCTAAAATGTGGGAATTCAGTGTATAACTAAGGATTCTGCACAGCTTTCTGTTCACTTGAAATGTTTTTTAGCCTGTTTGCCCACAATTCTCCTACATAAATCCAGGCAAAATTGACTGATCACTTTAGAAAAAGTTAACTTTTAGAAAATGCCCAAATTAGATTTTGACAGTTTGCATGACTAGCAACCAAGGAGCATATAATGCACAATGAGATTATCTTTCTTATCCAGTCACAGATGGTGGTGTTGGATAACTAGATATAAACTCCCAGGTTAAACCACCAAAATTTCCCTGTACATATCTATATCTATATACAAGCTTTTCTGTTGCCATAGGGAATATTTGGAAGCTCCTCTAAGCTAATGTGACTCAAAGATGTCTATATGACACAATCAAAGTACCCACATGAAAACAGTTTATATATTAGATGAAAGGTCACTTTCCTTAAATGGAAAAAACGTCGACAGTTCACCTTTTTGATGGAAGAGTTTCAAATGACATTACACAAAATTTAAAAATTTAGGTAAAATATAACAAGTAGAGACACAGTAAAGAGAAGCTCTGAAAACACTAAGAAAATAGAATGTTTCTTGTCATTACCTGCCATGCGTCAGGAATAAAATCTTGGACTCTGGGATCTGGATCATTCCTCTCATCTCGTATCAAATAATGGCCCATGTATTGCAGTTGAAACCTAGCTGGTCCAATGTCAATTGAATATTTATTCTTTTTCTTCTTTTTCTCATCATCTCCTGTTACCTGTTATTATTTCAATGTATTATTTTATTTGAAATCATCTTAAATTTAAAAATTGAATAAACATTCAATATTTATTGATATTTTAATAAATGTTAAATTTATATAAATTGAATGTACTATACAATGTATTAAGTTTATATAAATAATACTTAATTTAATATTTAATAAATATTAAATATGTATTTATTAAATATTCCATGCACAAGACCTTTTTATCATGCTTTTAAATAGCCTAATATTTAAGTAAGAAGAGTTTTAACACCTAAAATATCATTCTTGGGATAAATAAAACAGCAGATATTATTACCATTAAAAAAAAAAAGTTCATCCTAGAATTGAAAGCTAGAAGCCTGTTAAAGATAGTCTTCACTGTCACTACTGTTTTTAGATATGGTACTAGAATTAAGTACAATATTTATTTTTGTTACCCAGAGGGTTCAAAGTATAATCCAGAGATCATCTGGTATTTAATCTCTGCTTCCAGAAAGCATTTGTACAAATTTTCACCTTCTAATTTACTTCATATTTTGATAGCTAGCTTATTAATAAATAGTCTCAAATCTATTATTTTATAAACTAGAATCAGACTAGATATGTTCAGTTGATAACTCCATATATGAGATACTTTCTGACACCAATTAATTATTCTACTATATTAAAGTTGGTTAAAAGTTAAAGTAATGAGAAATTCTAGTCATCTTACCAGGGTTGGATCTAAAGAGTTGGCCAAATCATTAAAACCTAAATATTTGAGGCATTTGGCTATAAATTTATGATCTTGCTCTTCCAAAATTTCTGGGTATCTCTCCAGAAGCGAATGGATTCTTTTCATCATTTGAACAGCTATACTTAAATCTTTTGAAATTTTGCCTTGTTAAAGAAACAATAAAATTGTTAAAAGCAGCACCAGAAATAACAATTGCTTGATCACTCACGACAATTATCTAGTCAACCAATTAACCTAATCTGATTAAACTCACTATTTTACTTGACTTTAATGGAGGTTTTAAAGCATAAAAAAACTAAACCCATGATTAAATAAAATTAATACTCCATCCATTCACACTTACATATCATCTTAAATAACTTAGAAATAGCTTTTCAGTGTAGGGAAAAAATAAAAAAGAAACAAACTTTGTAATTCATAGCAGAAATAAGAACCATTTGAATTCAGTTCTGAACCAGTTTCAAAGGAAAATAAAGAAATAACCTGCACGTTATTTGCATATGTCTTCTATGTGCATAGAAAAACACTCTACGACTTTAGATACCTGAGCAAAACATCAGCAACATTTACTGACGCCTACTCTTGACCACATATGACATTTGTATTTAGGAAACAATCAGGGGAAACTTCCAATCATGAAAAGCTAAGATAGAACCTCACTGCACCCCAATCATACTATACAGATTCTCATTTTCCCATATAACCTCTTTATTTCTATCCCGCTACTATTTAATACAAAGTCAGGGATGTTGTAATGCCCTCTTTCTTCAACATGTATTACTGAACACCTGCTTATGCAGACCAGAGATGTATGCTTCAGGGAGGTTCAGAAGAAATTTAAGACAGAGTTCTTACATCCAGGAACTTTCGGTCTGGTTGAAGAAACCAGAGATTGCTCTTGACATAGATAAGTACAAAATCTGATTTAAAATTCAGAGTCCAACAGGAGTGACAGAGGTAGTAGCAGTTACGTAAGCTGGAGTAGTTGGGAAGTCTTCCTGAAAAGACGGGCCATAAACTGGTCTTAGAGGACAGCCAGAATTTAGGCCGATGGAGACAAGGAGGAGGATATCGTAGGAGAGATGATAATTGCCTCCTCAACATCCATTACCCCATTCTTCCTTATCAATGCCTATATTAATGGAGACTGCAATGTGCCCAGTTAAAAGCCCATATTTTCTAATCTCCCTGCAAGTAGGTATGGCTTTGTAACTAAGTTTGGCCATTGATATGTAAGCAGAAGTTGGTGGAATTTCTGGGAAGGCTCCTTAAGTGGGGTAAATACAACTGGTATGGTACATATTTGCCTTTTTTCTTCTTCCTACTTTATTCTGGAATATGTCCATAATGGCTGGAGTTTCAGCAGCCAACCTCATAACCTTAAGAATGCAAGCCAGGGGGCCGCCCGGTGGCGCAGCGGTTTCGTCCGCGCTTGGCAGCCCAGGGTTCGCTGGTTCAGATCCCGGGCGCCCGCCGACCCACTGCCTGTCAGCCACGCTGTGGCGGCGTCCCATATAAAGTAGAGGAAGATGGGCACGGATGTTAGCCCAGGGCCAGTCTTCCTCAGCAAAAAGAGGAGGATTAGCAACGGATGTTAGCTCAGGGCTGGTCTTCCTCACCAAAGGAAAAAAAAAAAAGAATGCAAGCCACACGCCAACAATGATGAAACATGATGATAAAGGAGCCTAAGTCCCTCGTGATGCTGTAGAGTTGCCACAATAGCACTGAACTATTTCTGGATTTCTTTTACATGAGAGAAAAAATCAATTTCTGTCATTTTAAAGCCATTGTTAACTCTCTGTTAATAGCAGCCAATGGCAATTCCTAACTGATACAACATCATGTATAAGTAAAAATATATAAGCTAAGGTTTAGAGATGGAAACAAGCATGGTACATGTGGGCTCACTGAGGGACTGGCTTTGTTGGGTAACAGAATAATGAGATATGAGCACGAATACAGAGAAGAGTCAGGTGGCCATGCATTAAAGGAATCTGAGTAGAAGACACTCAAGACAGGGTGACTAACTAGAACTACTTGAAGAAGAATTGTCAGTTTGGAGATGTAATGTTGTGGTAATTTCATCTAGCATCAAAATTGCATCTCTACTCAGTCCCATTTTTCTCTGATTTTTCCCTTAGCTCTCTCTTCCTCATTTCAACCTTTAGGAAAATAAGGAATAAAAGCACAAAGACTATATGAATCACATGAGGAAATAATACCTGAAAATAGTATGCACACAATATTTGCAAATGATGATTTGCAAAAATGACTCTCTACTACCTGTTGTAGACATTGATAAAGTAGAGCATGGGGAGCCACAAAAACTTAAGGGAGCACTTAGAATACTAGGCAGCCAGGACCCATTTCTACCCAGTTCTTTCTCTGCTAGGCCATAGTTTGGAAACAGTCATGTTCCACTACCTAAAGCTGCAGCTTCTATTGGGCATATACTGTCCTGTAACAATAGCTCTCAAGGATTTCTGAAAAACACTCTCTTCTCTTGTTCCTGTCAAGAACTATGAAAGGGCTGAGATCTTACCCTATTAACAAGCTAATCATTTACTCTGCCAAAGCTTCATGGATGCTGGCAAAAGACATGAGACTCCTGGGTCAGAGACAAAGGACTTTATTATTCACAGTATAGCTAGCAGCATAAGCAAGCTGTGTGTGTCAGTTCCCCTGATCCCTTATGTTTCACCAGGGAGATATGGAGCCCAAGTAGAAGCTGCACACACAGTGGATTTGTGTCACAGTTAAGGAATCATGAACCTAGAAAACCCAAATCTTTTATAATGGGCTTTAAGCAAACCTGTCCCTTTTGACGGAGGGAGACATTATCTTTATTACACTGGCGAGTAAACAAACCTGGCCTTTACTCTAGAAGGAGACACAATCTCTATCCTGCAAGGCTGTTGACTATACAACATCCTTGAAAACATAGTCTGGAAAAAAAGCTGTCAGTGCTTCTGCTTACAAGGCATGCAGAAACATGAGAGACCCAAGGAGAATCACCTCCCAACAGCAACTTCAGATCTCCCAAATGGTGATGGCTTCCCTTCTTTGATTGAACCTTTTGCCACTGCTGGGCCTCATCCTGCCTTGGTGATCCCCTTAATTCTGTCCACACCTTTGGAAAGAGTCCTTTCTTTACACTCTCTTTAATTTCTTTTTGAATGCGCCATCTTGTCCCTGTTGAAACCCTATCTTTTAACCTCTCTGCAATTCCACTTCTTCATTTGCCAAACAGGAATAATAACAACTATCTTAGAGGGTAGTGCTGAGAATAAAATCAGATAATGTATGTAAATATTTTAGCATAACCATGCATTCAATAAATATACTAGCATCATTAATGTTTTTATCATTACTCTCTATCCATATAATACAGAGTCATATACCTTCACCTCGGCAATGTTCTTTCCACGCTCTAAAGCAGGCAATTAACCCTACCATTTCAACTTGAAATTTCACTGAGTTACTTTTACATGATTTTAAAAAATCTTCTAGGTTCTTTATTCCAGAGTTTAAATTCTCTTTCATCTTCTTTTCAACAGAAAATAACAAGTCATCCCACTGTTGTTGTTCTTTCTGATATTCTTTGAGATGTGAACTTTTCTTTTTTCTGGTAACTTTTTCAGGTTTAGCATCCTGCTCAATGAGAAAAAGAACACGTCATGAAACAAGTGGAAATACTCCAAAATGATATTTCATTAGTGAGAAAGCATTTTTCATGTGTTTACTGATGATTTTGACCATCATCCTAATCACAAACTGGCACATTTTCAATGCTTTTTTTCTTAAAATTACAGTCTTTGTGCAATGCAGACCTTCAATATAAAAGTATAAACTTCAGTATAAAAGTAAATAGTCTCTTCCTGCAGAAAATTTTCTAGATTTCAGAGTGATGTAGATTATGAATAAAGGACTAAATGTAATAAAATAAGAGAAAGAATGGCCATTGAGGTTGACTGTAGGGAAGCTTCTTACAGATTTATTTATTCATTAATTTATTCATTCTTTTTTCCCAAAAAAACATTTTGAGCACACCCCTCACCCATTCCCTACCCATCCTTTGGAGATTCATTTTGAAAAACGCCAGCAATCTCAAACTGTTCTAAGCAGACATTAGGGAGGATAAAATTTCCTATTTAAAAAACAGAAATCCCAAGGTGACATTAGCAACATGGCAGAGTGAGCTGTTCCCTTTGTCTCTCCCCGCCTCGAACTACAACTAAAAGGACACTCAGGGATCAACAGAGGACACCCACACAGCACATCAGGATGCCTGAGAGACCCATGCAGCTATACATCTGAAGGTGGAGGGACTACCCCCCAGGGAGGTGGTGGAGATAGGTGAGCACCCTATGGCTCCCAGGCAGCCCAGCACATGCGTGCGACTGCTTTCCCGGCTGGAGCGATCACAGCACTGCTGCGGCCCTGAGGGTGGGAGGGTGCCTCAGCACAACTGTGGAAACAGGTGATGGCAGCCCTGAGCCCTGATGTGATCGCTTCCTCATCTGGTGGGATAGTCCTCAGGGCCACGCAGCCCACAGAGAGTGGTGCAGGCTTGGAACCCAGTGGGGAAGCCCCACTCACCAAGCACAAAGGCTAGTGCAACCTAGGAACAGAAGGCAGCCCAGGTGAACAAGCTCCCAGCTGCCACGAATACCCATAGTACTGCTGCAGCTCTGAAGTGGGGAAGCATGACTTGGTGGGACTGTGGCAGCAGGAGGCAGTAGACCTGAGCCCTGGTGTGATCACTCGCTCATCCAGTGGGAGAGTCCACAATCCCACCATGGTCCCAGGGAGTGGCTTTGGCTTGGTCCCAGAGGGAAGGTCCTGCCCATCAAACACAATGGCTGGTGCAACCTAGGAGCAGACGGCAGCTGAGCTCTGAGTCTGGGTGAACCAAATGAGCTCCCGGCTGCCGTGAACACCCATAGTACCACTGTGGCCCCGCAGTGGGGAGCACAACTCCATGGGACTATGGGAACAGGCGTCAGTAGCCCTGATCCCCTGTGTGATCACTCTCTCGTCTGGTGGAAGAGTCCACAATCCCACTGCGGTCCCAGGGAGTGGCTCTGGCTTGCTCCCAGAGGAGTGGTCCCACCCACCAAGTACAATGCCTGGTGCCACCTAGAAGCAGATGGCAGCTGAGCTCCAAGTCCAGACAAACCAAACGAGCTCCTGGCTGCCATGAACACTCATAGTACCTCTGCAGCCCCAAAGCAGGGAGCAAGACTCTGCAGGACTGTGGGACCAGGTGGCAGTAGCCCTGAGCCCCCATGTGATTACTCTCTCATCTGGTGGGAGAGTCCACAACCCTAAAGGGGGGAGCACAACTCTGTGGGACTGTGGGAGCAGGCAGCAGCAACCCTGAGCCCCCTGTGTGACTGCTTTCCCATTTGCTGGGAGACCCCACAGGGCTGCTGTGATCCCAAGGAGTGGCCCAGGCT
This sequence comes from Tapirus indicus, assembly GCA_031878705.1. Classification (NCBI taxonomy): domain Eukaryota; kingdom Metazoa; phylum Chordata; class Mammalia; order Perissodactyla; family Tapiridae; genus Tapirus; species Tapirus indicus. Next base: position 101,534,451 of record CM062919.1, on the reverse strand, counting down.
CAGACAGGCACAGCTGGCAAGGATCATAGCATCAGGCTTAGATTACACAGCTCCTGCCCCCTCTCAAGTGGTGGTAGGTGGAACCTGTATCCAGATACTATCACTATGCACTGGCACAAATCCACTCCATCAAATGGTATAAAGAAATATATTAATACTCCAGACCAGAAGTAAAAAAGACAAACACCCAGAAATCAGTCCTGAAGGCATGAAAATCTACAATCTAAATGACAAAGAATTCAAGACATCCATCATAAGCTCAACAGGTTACAAGAGAACTCTGAAAGATAGCTCAATGAAATCAGGAACCAAATTATTGAACAGAGGGAATTCTTCACAAAAGAAATGGAAACTACAAAGAAAAACCAATCAGAACTGTTGGAGACAAAAAAACACAAGGGGTGAGATAAAGAAAAATCTGGAGTCCTTAAACAACAGAGCTGATGATATGGAGGATAGAATTAGCAGTCTAGAGGACAGGAATACAGAAATGCTTCAGATGGAGAAGGAGAGAGTACTTAGATGAAAAAGAAATGAAATTCTCTGAGAAATATCTGACTCAATTAGGAAATGCAACATAAGGATCATAAGTATTCCATAGGGAGAAGAGAGGAGAAAAGGAGCAGAGAGCTTATTAGAAGAAATAATAAAAACTGGAGAAGGAGCTGGAATTATGTGTAAAAGACGCCAACAGAACTCCTAATTACATCAATGTAAAAAGACCTTCTCCAAGGCATATATTAGTAAAGCTGGCAAAAGCCAATGACAAAGAAAAAATATTAAGGGCAGCAAGACAAAAGAAAATAACCTATAAAGGAACCCCTATCAGGCTTTCAGTGGATTTCTCAGCAGAAACCTTACAGGCTAGGAGAGAGTGGAATGATATATTCAAAATTTTGAAAGACAAAAACTTTCAGCCAAGAATACTATATCCAGTGAAAATATCCTTCAGATATGATGGAGAAATAAAAACTTTCCCAGATAAACAAAAGCTGGGGGAGTTTATTGCCATAAGACCTCCCCTACATGATTTTATCAAGAAGACCCTCATAGCTGAAAAAAAATGAAGAAAGGGTTCACAAAGTCTTGACCAAGGAGATAAATTGGCAGACAAAATTAGAAAATTGCAACACTATTAGAAAAGATTAGCAAACACTTAATTATAACTCTAAAGATAAAAGGGAGGAAAACATTGAAAATAAATATTATCACCTCATTTTTAACCACAAATTCACAACACATAATGGAATAATTTGTCACAACAACAACTTAGAAAGGGAAGAGGAAAGGGATGAAATCTACTTAGACTAGGGGAATAAGAGGCTATCAGGGAATGGACTGTCTCACCTATGAGATCTTTTATACAAACCTCATGGTAACCACTAAACAAAACATCAGAACAAAGACACAAATGATACATAAAGAGAAAATTGAGAAAAATCATCATAGAGAGCCACCAAATTGAACTGGCAGTCCAAAATACACGGTACAAGAAACAAGGAAAATACAGAACTGAAAAACAAGTGATAAAATGGCAGCATTAAGCCCTCATATAGCAACAATCATTCTAAATGTAAATAGATTGAATTCACTAATCAAAAGACACAGAGTGGCTGGATGGATTAAAAAACAAGACCCAACAATTTGCTGCCTTCAGGAAACACATCTCAGCTCTAAAGACAAACACAGACTCGAAGTAGAAGGATGGAAGACAATACTCCAAGCTAACGGCAAACAAAAGGAAGCAGGTGATGCCATACTTATAACAGACAAAGTAGACTTCAAGATAAATAAAACAATCAGAGCCAAGGAGGGGCAGTATATAATGATAAAAGGGACACTCCACCAAGAGGACATAATACTTATAAATATATATATGCACCCAACACAGAAGCACAAAAGTACATAAAGCAACTATTAACAAACCTAAAAGGAGATATTAACAACAACACAATAATAGTAGGGGACCTTAACACCCCACTTACATCAATGGATAGATCATCCAGACAGAAAGTCAACAAGGAAACGGTGGAATTAAACGAAAAGCTAGACCAGACAGACTTAATAGATATAGAGAGAGCACTCCAAACCCAGAGAGCAGAATACACATTCTTCTCCAGCACATATGGAACATTCTCAAGGATAAACCATATGTTGGGAAACAAGGCAAGCCTCTATAAATTTAAGAAGATTGAAATCATTACAAGCATCTTTTCTGACCATAATGCTATGAAACTAGAAATCAACTACAAGAAAAAAACTGGGAAAGTGACAAAGATTTGGAGACTAAACAACATGCTACTGAACAACCAATGGATCATTGATGAAATTAAAGGAGAAATCAAAAAATATCTGGAGACAAATGAAAATGAAAATACACCATACCAACTCATATGGGATGCAGCAAAAGTTGTCCTGAGAAGGAAATTCATAGCAATAAAGGCCCACCTTTACAAACAAGAAAAATCTCAAATAAGCAATCTTAAACTACACCTAACAGAACTAGAAAAAGAAGAACAAACAAAGCCCAAAGTCAGCAGAAGGAGGGAAATAATAAAAATTAAAGCAGAAGTAAATGAAATTGAAACCAAAAAAAACAGTAGAAAGAATCCATGAAACAAAGAACTGGTTCTTTGAGAAGATAAACAAAATTGACAAACCCTTAGCCAGATTCATTAAGAAAAAAAGAGAGAAGGCTCAAATAAATAAAATTAGAAATGAAAGAGGAGAAATTACAACAGATATCACAGAAGTTCAAAGGATTATAAGAGAATATTATGAAAAACTATATGCCAACAAATTGGACAATCTAGAAAAAATGGATAAATTCTTAGACTCATACAATCTCCCAAAACTGAACCAAAAAGAAACAGAGAATCTGAATAGACCAATCACAAGTAAAGAGATTGAAACAGTAATCAAAAACCTCCCCAAAACTAAAAGTCCAGGACCAGATGGCTTCTCTGGAGAATTCTACCAAACATTCAAAGAAGATTTAACAACTACCCTTCTCAAACTATTCCAAAAAACAGAGGAAGATGGAACACTTCCTAACACATTCCAAGAGGCCAACATCACCCTGATACCAAAGCCAGACAAGGACAATACAAAGAAGGAAAATTACAGGCCAATATTGCTGATGAACATAGATGCAAAAATCCTTAACAAAATATTGGCAAACCGAATACAGCAATACATTAAAAAGATCATACACCATGATCAAGTTGGATCTATATGAGGGACACAGAGATGGTTCAACAACCACAAATCAATCAGTGTGACACACCACATTAACAAAATGAGGAATAAAAACCACATGATCATCTCAATAGATGCAAAGAAAGCATATGACAAGATCCAACATCCATTTATGATAAAAACTCTCAACAAAATGGTATAGAAGGAAAACATCTCAACATAATAAAGGCCATATATGACAAACCCACAGCCAATATCATATTTAATGGGGAAAAAGTGAAAGCCATCCCTCTGGGAACAGGAACAAGACAAGAATTCCCACACTCACCACTCTTATTCAACATAGTACTGGAGATTTTGGCCAGAGCAATTAGGCAAGAAAAAGGAATAAAAGGAACCCAAACAGGCAATGAAGAAGTGAAACTCTCACTGTTTGCAGATGACAAGATTTTATCTATAGAAAACCTTAAAGAATCCATCGGAAAACTATTAGAAATAATCAACAACTACAGCAAAGTCACAGGGTACAAAATCAACTTACAAAAATTAGTTGCATTTCTATACTCTAACAATGAACTAACAGAAAGAGAACTCAAGAAGTCAATCTCATTTACAATCACAACAAAAAGAATAAAATATCTAGGAATAAATTTAACCAAGGAGGCATAAGACCTATACAATGAAAACCATAAGACATTATTGAAAGAAATCGATGATGACATAAAGAAATGGAAAGATATCCCATGCACATTGATTGGAAGAATAAGCATAGTTAAAATGTCCATACTACCTAAAGCAATCTACAGATTCAATGCAATACCACTCAGAAGCCCAATGACATCCTTCATGGAAATAGAACAAAGAATCCTAAAATTCATATGGGGCAACAAAAGACCCCAAATCGCTAAAGCAATCCCAAGAAAAAATGAACAAAGCTGGAGGCATCACACTTCCTGACTTCAAAATATACTACAAAGCTATAATAATCAAAACAGCATGGTACTGGTAGAAAAACAGACACACAGATCAATGGAACAGCATTGAAAGCACAGAAATAAAACCACACATCTAGACAGCTGATCTTCAACAAAAGAGCTAAGAACATACAATGGAGAAAGGAAATTCTCTTCAATAAATGGTGCTGGGAAAACTGGACAGCCTCATGCGAGAAAATGAAAGTAGACCATTATCTTTCACCATACACAAAAAGTATCTCAAAATGGATCAAAGACTTGAAGGTAAAACCTGAAACTATAAAACTCCTAGAAGAAAATGTAGGCAGTACATTTGTTGACATCGGTCTTAGAGGGATCTTTTTCAATTCCGTGTCTACTTGGACAAGGGAAACAAAAGAAAAAATAAACAAGTGGGACTTCATTAGACTAAAGAGCCTCTGCAAGGCAAAGGAAACCAAGATCAAAATGAAAAGACAACCCACCAGCTGGGAGAAAATATCTGCAAATCATATCTCCAGCAAGGGATTAATCTCCAAAATATATGAAGAACTCACACAACTGAACAACCAAAAAACAAACAACCCGATCAACAAATAGGCAGAGGATATGACCAGACAGTTTTCCAAAGAACATATACAGAAGGCCTATAGGCACATGAAAAGATGTTCAACATCACTAATCATCAGGGAAATGCAAATCAAAACTACACTAAGATATCACCTTACACCCGTTACAATGGCTATAATCACTAAGACAAAAAATAAGATATGTTGGAGAGGTTGTGGAGAAAAGGGAACCCTCATTCACTGCTGGTGGGAATGCAAACTGGTGCAGCCTCTATGGAAAACAGTATGGAGATTCCTCAAAAATTTTTAAATAGAAATACCTTATGATCCAGCTATCCCTCTACTGAGTATTTATCCAAAGAACTTGAAATCAACAATCCAAAGAGGCTTACGCACCCCTATGTTCATTGCAGCATTATTCACTATAACCAAGAAGTAGAAGCAACCATAAGTGTCCATCAGCTGATGACTGGATAAAGAAGATGTGGTATATATATACAATGGAATACTACTCAGCCATAAAAAAAGACAAAATCGTCCCATTTGCAACAATATGGATGGACCTGGAGGGTATTATGTTAAGCGAAATAAGCCAGACAAAGGCAAACACCATATGATTTCACTCAAATGTGGAAGATAAACTAACACACAGACAGAACAGTTTGGTGGTCACCAGGGAGAAGAGGGTTGCAGGGTGGGCACAAGGGGTGAAGGGAAGCATTTATATGGTGACTGACAAATAATAATGTACAACTGAAATTTCATAATGTTATAAACTATGATATCAATAAAAAAATAAATTTAAATAAATCCCAATGGGAAATGGAGAAGTCACACATTTTTGGTGGAGTGCTGATTTATCTCACTTCCCCGTAAGTTGGATCTCACACTTAATTCCCATTTTGCCTAAATTGCAGTGCGAACAGTGCCACCTGGGAGGGAACAGAGCAGTGGCCCAGGCCCTCAGGTTGCATGTGAGGGGCCAGCCTCGGGGAAGGGCTTCGCTGGGTGATGACCCTACGAAAGGCTGCGAACAGAGGTGGCTTCTGGACAGTGTTTTCCCCTTGGTACTTGTGCTTAAAGTAAAGCCTGGACCTCTGCCCCAACGTGCCCCACCTGGCCACCCTCAGATCCGAGGAGGTGAGGTCTGTGGGCTGAGGTGGAGCCTCTACAGGCAAAAGCAGGTGTGCGAGGGAGAGGCTGGCTGGACCTTGGAAACAGTTCTAGGAGACAGACTGATAGCAGTGCTAAGAAACCTGTGGGGTAATTAGTGATGACTTTTCAAGGTTATCTTGAAAAGCTTTGTGCAGAAACTCTCTCTCTGGCTGACATGTGTTTCCTTAGAGTCCTGTCACTCTGAGCCTAATCCATTAGTTGCGGGTCTGGCAAGGAAAAGGAAGAGTCCAATTTTCCGCTAAGAATTTCCTGAAATTAGTGGGTAGGGGAAATGTTTTCATATTTTAGGCTTTCCCCCCGAGGACTTTATGTTTCATTTTCCAAAATGTTTCCACACGTACTCCATTTTGGTAAGGCATCTGCGATGAACACCTTTTGTCATTACTTTGGTTTGTGCTCTCAAATATTTAGCATGGCCAGCCTCGGGAGGGAGTTTTACTGAAACAAATGCCTTTCCTTGATTCCCAGCCACGAGGCCTGGAGAGATGGACTGAAGCCTAACGAAATCCTCTGTTAAAGAATGATCACAAAGTAGTATCTTCACAAGCAAAGTCATAAAATTAACCACTTGTTCAGTTATGAACATAATCAATTATACTACCCGATCCTTTTCCACATTATCTTTTGCAAAAGTTTTTTCAAATTACCGGGATTTTATATATGTCCACAGTAAAGTCCAAAGTAAAGGGCAGAAAGAACATTGCCTCAAAGAGAAAGTAAATAGGTATAGAGGAACCGCCCCACCCCGACAGAAAGAAAACTGATCTTATCTTCAACCCAAACAAAAGTCCTGGATGGCAGATTCATGGTATAAATATAGACATTTAGACAATTTTCAAAATTCAGGCAAAACAACAAAGCTGATGAGTATATTAGACCTACTTTTACCAACTATATGAAAAAAGATTTTCATGGTGATGAACTAATAAACACATGTTTCCTTTAACTTAAATTCAATGTTTCTAAATCCAAGCTCTTAATCCTTTCATGGCTTAGGTTCATTATCTGATAAATCTATCTTTCAGATATTATCAGATGGAAGATAAAATACTAAGTTTTACATAATTTTCCTAGAACTTCTAATGGCAATTAAGTAAAATAATAACTAATTTGTAAGCAAACATAAGGGAAAAAACCTCCAAAGAGACGAACAAACATCAGTTTAAGAAAAGCAAAACAGTGTAAAAACATTAGGTAAAATACATAGAATCTACCTGTAATATTTCACTGTTAGCTCCCCTGGAATCCTCTTTTGGCTGGGTAGTTTGAGTTACAATGACTTTTGAAGAGACTGATTCTAATGATTTCCCGTAAAATTGCAGATAATTCTGATTCTTCTTCACATTAAAAACAGGTGGGTCTCTAGATTTTTCTGAAATAGAGAGACTTAAAATGTAAACTGTATTTTAAAACATTACTAAATACTGATATGATGTCCTCACTACTTCTCTGCACCATCTCACCCACACATTCTTTTTTTTTTTAATTTTAACTCCAAAACAGTAATTTAGTCTTATTACCTTTGCTAATGAGGTCAGATTATAACACGCTAACAAAATAATTCCCTATCTTATTTGAGGAAGAGAGAGGATAAAAAGCTCTGCTAATGTCCTACTCCAAGTGCACCTGGACTGTCATCTGGCAAGAGAAGAGGCAGGTAGGGACAGAGTCAAATAATGTATTCATCTAGAACAAAGATCAACAAACTAAGATGCACAAAGTCAAATCTGACAGCACCTGTTTGGGGATTTGTTTGGTTGCTTTTTTTTTTTTTTTTTTTTTGACTTTCAAGCTAAGCATGTTTTTCACATTTTTAAATGGTTACATTTTAAATGGTTATATAAGTACCTACATCATGTCCTCAATTTTGTCTCTTACCTTACAACACCTAAAATATTAATTATCTGGCCCATTAAGAAAAAACCGGTGGCGCAGCGGTTTAGTCCGCGCTTGGCAGCCCGGAGTTCGCGAGTTCGGATCCCGGGCGCCCGCCGACGCACTGCCTGTCAGCCATGCCGTGGCGGCGTCCCATATAAAGTGGAGGAAGATGGGCACGGATGTTAGCCCAGGGCCAGTCTTCCTCAGCAAAAAGGGGAGGAGTGGCAACAGATGTTAGCTCAGGGCTGGTCTTCCCCACAAAAAAAAAAAAAATTTGTTGATCCCTGATCTAGAATATTCTGACTAGTTGCATTCCTGAAAAGGAAAACCACTACTCTGGTCAGGGCCAAAGGTTCAAGAGCTTACAACTGAAACTACTACCAATTATCTTTCACCATGCAAAAATTCAAATGACACAGAAAATTCCAGCATGGGGGGTTAGATTCATCCTGGACCTAAGAAACACTCTTTATAAACATAAAAGATATAAATGAGCTGATGTTTTGTTCATTTGTTGTCTTGTTTTTCTTGTGTTTATATCTATATGTGACCACAGATCAAACCATTCCAGAAGTACATCATGTAGAATCTTGGTAGCTCATTATATAAGTAAGGCTTATTTATATACACAATTGGCATGCTTACTTCACATATTTCTATATTCTTCTAAAAGAAGTTTTATCAGTCCCAAGAAAAGTGGAAACAAACATGGGGTTAGAGGAAGACACACTATAAGATAAAGAACGAACCAGGAAGAAGGGATCCTCTAATTCATTTCTAAGGACCTATTTTTAATGGTTTCATGGACTTTTCTTTTTTGCAGTTTCAGCCCCTCCTCATTATCGACTTCTGTGGGCACAATTATGTTGGTATTTATCAGCAGGCTATCAACTAGACAACTGAGTAGCATGAAGAGAGCTGAAATTGCTAGGAAGACTATGGTTGTATCAGCATATTTACTTCTAGCAATAGACAGATTCCTACAAGCATAAATTATCTTTCCCATTTATAACAGCATCTGATATTTTTAGCGACAATGCCACATATACGTACTTTCTTATAAGATGAACAAATCTCTATTTGAAATAATACATACATCTGTATGCACACCTACACATGCCCACTAGGCAACAGAATGGGATTTTTTCCAATAGTACACTTCCTGAAGTGCTTCTCCAATTCTATATATACTAACCTCATTCAAAATACAATTTTTGTTTGTAATATAATACTTTTTCAATGTTCAATGAAGAGCAGAAAAGGCAATTCATATAACCCCTATTTTATTATGGTCACAGAGCTTACCATCAAAGAGACACCTGGCCTTGTCATAGTCATTACTAAGGGGTCTGTGAGCATGCCAGAGCAAAAGTTCATCATGTTCCTTTTGTTTAACCAGTGAAGTAACAGCTGGATCATCACTGTAAAAAAAATATATATATATATGTAATTATATATTTAAAAATTTATTTTATATATACATAAAAGTTTAGGCCCTTCTAATACAGCTTAACATATTCAGCCTATAACTATATAAAAAAATAAATTTTAGCCTATAAGAACATAGAAATCTTACGATCACTTTTTCTATTTCTATGTGATAACATGGGTTGTGAAATCTCAGTGATCCTGAATCTCTACCATTCCTCTAACAGTCCCATTGACATCAACAACTATTTATTAAACCTTGTATAGCTGGAGTAATTTTATTATAAGTTCAACACTATATCGATTTTTATCTAGTAATGTTCAAATCATATTGATATATTAGATATTATATGCACTCCAAAATATATTAAAGTCACCTTATTATATCTAATTATATATATTAGATATAATTATATATATATATTATATCTAATTTACTATATCCAGACACATAGACATTCTGATGAGACATTCATTCCACAAGTATTTTAGAGTTTACAGCACTAAATTAGGCATTTTGCTAACTCTATACCTCTTTAGAATAGGCAAATCCTTCATCATGTCTCCAACAAAATTATCAATTACAGCAGATGTCATTGGAATAAAACCCAAATTAGGCATCTTTTCCAAGGAGACTTCTAAAAACAAATATAAAATAAATTGTGAGGAAATGCACAACCATCCTATAAGAATTTTGAATGGTTTTTTGCAAAATTGCACAAACCTAATATTTTGCATGAATTTTATTAATGTTTACCAAGTTAGCTCTTCTCAGTGAGATATTCCTCACACCAAATATTTTGGAGCAAGACAGAATATAAAGAAATAAATATAGCCATATAGATAGGTAGGTATATATATGGTTGCAGATAGATCAATAGATAGACAGACAGACAGATAGGTTTTCCATTTCTAAGTGCTTATTCTTTTTATTATTTCCTATGTCACAGTAAAGAAATAGCAGCACTTGAAAAAACAGTCACGCAGAGTTCATCCACACATCGGCATCCAAAAAACTAAAATGACAAAAGAAATAGGAAAAAGTTAGTCATGAAATTGTTTTATCCATCACAGAATACTCTTCAGGGCCTCCTTGAACTTTCATTTCCATAGTTCCTATATATGGCTTACATGCTGAATATGGTAATGGACTAATGGATTATTTTATTCAGTTTTTCACTAATTATGGATGAAGAAAAATTATTATAATCTTTCTCCTTCCCTATCACTAAATTCTGGACAATATTCTCTTGATGCATGCAAAATTCCCATTTGCATTCCTCTTGCATCTCTGACATTCCTTTGGGGCAATTTATTTCTCCCTGAATTATATTCTATACAAATATCTTTAATGAGGGTGTGATGCTAGTTAACTCAGTTATCGTGTGTCTGAAAATATCTGTGTCATCTCCTCTTCTTAAATTATACTTTTTCTGGATACAATATCTTCCAATGACTGCCTGGTATTTTGTTTCATTACTTAAAAGACACTACTTCATTATCTTCTTGCTTCTGTTATTGAGAAGTCTGCTAACAGTCTAATTTTTGTTCCTCTCTAGGTAACTGTTTTCTCTATGATTCTTTGGAGAACTTTATTTTTGGTCTGCTGCAGTTGCGCCTAGTTGTGTTGGGGGTGGGGATATATATCCTATGTGAGATTTACTGTGCATCCTGAATCCAAGTATTCATGCCTTTCATCAATTCAGGAAAATTTTCAGTCATTAACTCTTTGAATATTGCTTACCCAACGTTGTTTCTATCTTCTGTTTTGGAAACTCTAATTGAACATGTGACTGACCCTAGGTATCTAAAGGCTTAGAGAGATTGGAATGTTAGAGCGTATTTATTACATAATATCTGCTCACCCTCCCATCAAGGTGCATAGGACACACTTCTACCAAAACTGTGAGAAACAAAATTGTGAGGGGGAGCCTCAACATCTTTGAATAGCTGTGGTTAATCTTCTCTGTAGGTCAGAAATTACAATGGAAACTGCTTACCATCAAACTGGGGTCCCTAAATCCAATGGGGATAATTGGATCCAGGAGTGTCAGGAGTTAAGTGCCAACACTCACTCACCAAAGACAAGATAGTCGTGGGTACCATAATGGACAGTAGAGTCAAAGCAGAATAGCCTGATTCAGAGAACCCCTGGCATTGGCTAGTTGATCATGGTGTGTTCCTAGTAAAGAAATAGATGGGCAGCCGACTAAACTCTAAGTTGGTCTGTATGAGTGGAAGAGTTCCGGACTGAGTGAACAGAAGTCTAACTTGAGTCACCAAAACAGAGAGTCATGGCTCCTCAATCAATCAGTTCCCAGACTTGAGCCACTTTACAGACCCGGAAACCCTTGACTGAAGAGGAGACCAAATCCTCTTGAGGAAGAGCCCTGCTACACTGCCAACACTTATAGTGTTAATCTTCCTCCCAGTCTTCCCCAAAGGAACCTACAGCCATTTAAGAAGGTAACTGTGCATGGAGAGAGGAAAATAATCAGACTTTTCAGGGAATTACTCGACACTCGACACTCGTTTTGAACTGATGCTAATTCCAGGAGACTCAAAATGTCACTGTGACCTACCTGTCAGAGTAGGGGTTTATGGAGGTCAATGACTGATGGAGTTTTAGTTCAAGTCAATCTCACAGTGAGTTCCTGAACCCATCATGTGGTTATTTCATCAGTTCCAGAATGCAAAATTGGAACGGATATACTCAGCAACTGGCAGAATCCCCCTATTGGTTCCCTGACCTATGGAGTGAGGACTATTATGGAGGCCACTATAACTCTCTGTATTTAGAAAAACAGTAAACCAAAAGCAACTCCACATTCCAGATTGCAGAGATCAGTACCACCATCAAGGACTTGAAAAACACAAGGGTGGTGACTTTCATCACCTTCTCATTCAATTCGACTATTTGGCCTATACAGAAAACAGATCTTGGAGACTGATAGTGGCCTACCATAAATTTTTCCATGTGGTAATTTCAATTGCAGCTGCTGCTCCAGATGTAGTTTCATTGTTTGAACAAACTAACACGTCCCCTGATATCTGATATGCACCTATTGATGTGGCAAATGCTTTTTTCTCAATCCCTGTTAATAAAGACCACCAGAAGCAGTTTACTTTCAGCTGGCAAAGCCAGCTGTATACCTTCACTGTCCTACCTCAGGGTATATCAACTCTTCAGCTCTATGTCATAATTTAGTACCCAGGAATTTGATCACTTTTCTCTTCCACAAGACATCACACTGGTCCATTACATTGATGATATTATGCTGACTGGACTTAGTGAGTCAGAGGTAGAAACTACTTGACACATTGATAAGACACATCAAGATGTGGGGCATATGAAGATATCCTTTCTAAGGTGAGGGACAATTTGCTGCACTTACCTCTCCTACAACCAAAAAAAAGGTAAAATGCTTACTGGGCTTCTTTGGATTTTGGAGGCAACACAGTCTTCATTTAGGTGTGCTACACTGGCCCATTTATTGAGTGACCTGAAAAGCTGCTAGTTCTGATAGGGCCCAGAACAAAAGAAAGCTCTGCAACATGTCCAAGCTGCTGTGAAAGCTTCTCTGATACTATGACCATATAATCCAGCATATCCAATGGTGCTTGAAATGTCAGTGGAAGGTACATATGCTGTTTGAAGCGTTTCCTATAGGTGAATCACAGCATGAACCTTAGGCTTTTGGAGCAAAGTCCTGCCATCCTCTGCAGAAAGTTACTCTCCTTTTTGAGAAATAGCTTTTGATTTGCTACTGGGTCTTAATAGAGACTAAATGCTTTACCACGGGCCACCAAGTTATGACGCGACCTGAATTTCCCATCATGGACTAGCTGACCTATCAAGCCACAAAGTTGAGCATGCACAGCAGCACTCCTTTATCAAATAGAAGTGGTATATACAAGATCAGGCTAGAGCAGGACCTGAAGCTACAAGTAAGATACATAAGGGAGTGGCTGAAGTGCCTATGACCCTTACTCCTGTTACATAACCTTCTCTCTCCCAGACTGATCTATGGCCTCATGTTAGTTCCCTACAATCAGTTGACTGAGGAACAGAAAAATCAGGCTTGGCTTAGAGATGGTTCTGCACAATACACAGGCACCACCTGAAAGTGAACAGCTGTAGCACTACAGCCCCTTTCTGAAACATTCCTAAAGGATAATCGTGAAGGGAAACCCACCCAGTGAGCAAAACTTTGAGCAGTGAACCTTGTTGTTAATTTTGCTTGGAAAGAGAAATAGCCAGAGGCATAAATCTATACTGGTTCATATGCTATAACTGATGGCTTGGCTGAATGGTCAGGGATTTGGAAGGAATATGATTGGAAAATTTGAGGTCTGTGGAAGAGGTATGTAGATAGGCCTCTCTGACTGGCAAAAAACATTAAGATATTTGTGTTCCATGTGAATGCTCACCAATGGGTGACCTCAGCAAAGGAGGATTCTAAAAATCAAATGGATAGAATGACCCATTCTGTGGATCCCAGTCAACTTCTTTCCCCAGCTGCTTCTGCCATTAGCCAATGGGCTTGTTAACAAAGTGACCATGGTTCCAGAGATGGAGGTTATGCATGAACTCAGCAACATGTACTTCCACTAACCAAGACCACTTGGCTATAGCCACTGCTGAATGCCCTACCTGCCAATAGGAGAGACCAATGCAGGGTTCCTGATATGGCACCATTCCCCAGGTGATTGACTAACTACCTGGCGGCAGATAGCTGATTACATTGGACTGTTACCATCATGGAAGGGGAATGCTCTGTTCTAATTGGAATAGACACTTACTCTGGATAGAGATTTACTTGCAAGCAATGCTTCTGACAAAACTACCATCCTTGGGCTTACAGAATGCCTTATCTACCATCACAGTATTTGACATAGCATTGCTTCTGATCAAGAAACTCACTTTACAGCAAATGAAGTAGGCAATGGGCCCAAGCTCATGGGATTCACTGGTCTTACTGTGTTCCCCATCATCTTGAAGCAGCTAGTTCAACAGAATGGTCGAATGCCCTTTTGAAGACTCAGTGACAGCAGCAGCTAGATTTCAATACCTTGCAGAGCTAGGGCAAGCTTCCCCAGTAGGCTGTATATGTTCTGAATCAATGCCCAATACATGGAGCAGTTTCTCCCATAGATAGGATTCACAAATTCAGAATTCAAGGGCTGGAAAGGAATGGCACCACTCACTATTATCCCTAGTGATCCACTAGCAAAATTTTTGCTTCCTGTTCTGGCAATTCTATGCTTTGCTTATCTAGAGGTCTTAGGAGGTCCAAAGGGAGGAATGTTTCTACCAGGAGACACAACAATGATTCCATTGATCTGGAAGTTGAGACCATCATCCCGTCAGTTTGGGCTCCTTATGCCTCTGAATCAACAGACAAAGAAGAGATTTACTATGCTGAATGCTTTGATTGATCCTGATTACCAAGGGGAAACTGAATTGCTACTACACAGTGGAGGTAAGAAAGTATGTCTGGAATATAGGAGATCCCTTAGGGCGTCTCTTAGTACTACCATGCCAAGAGACTAAAGTCAATGGAAAACTAAAACAATTCAATTCAGACAGGACTCTAATGGTCCAGATTCTGCAGGAATGAAGGTTTGGGTCACCCATGTTACAGGATTAATTGTGTTCCTCAAAAAGACATGTTCAAATCCTAACCCCAGTTCCTGTTAACATGACTCTATTTTGAAATAGGGTCTTTGCAGATGTAATCAAGTTAAGATGAAGTCAATCTAAATTAGAGTAGGCCCTCATCCAATTACCCTTGTCCTTACAAAAAGACAGAAATTTGGACACAGACACAGGAGAAACATTTAGAGGAAATTCACCATGTGAAAATGGAGGCAGAGATCGGAATGATGCACTTACAAGCCCAAAGAACACAAAGGATAGCCAGCAATTATCAGAGGCTAAGAGAGAGGCATGGGATGGTTTTTATTTCTGAGTCTCCAAAAGGAACGAACCTAATAGATGCCTTTATTTCAGACTTTAGCCTCCAGAACCATGAGGTAATAAACTTCTATTGTTTTAATCCACCAAGACTGTGGTATTTTGTTGTAGTAGTCCTACAAAATTGACACATCCTACCCGGCAAAGAACCATGACCGGCTGAGGTGCTTGCCAAGAGCAAAGGGAATATGGAATAGTTAATGGAAGAAGGTCGTCATAAATACCAGTTACGATCATGTGACCAGTTGCAGAAATGAGGATTATAATTATTATAAGTATTCCTTCCTTACTTTGCTGTGTATATATTAAGCAAATATTTTTTGTTTCCTTCCCATATCAATTTGCATAAAACGTATTAATAATAGTTAACTTTGTATCACAATATTTAAGTTCAAGAATATCAAAGCAGAAGAATGAAAATCACCCAAGAACTTTGCATCCTCTCCTGAGGATGCAGTTAACAGTTAACATGTTTTTGGTTGTATGCAGGATAGTTGTATCCTGTTAGGCAGAGGTGTGACTTTGTTACTGTATTTATTTGGAGATTAAGTATGGTTTAAGAAAATGTGTATGGGTGCCAAGTTGATAAGGGGTACACCGTGATGGTCAGTTTTCTGTGTTAACTTCATTAGACTATAGTCTCCAGTTATTCAATCAATTATTAATCTAGACATTGTCCTGAAGGCATTTTGTAGATGTGATTAAAGTCTATAACCAATTTAGTTTAAGTAAGGAAGATTATCCTAGAGAATCCAGGTGGACTTGATCCAATCAGTTCAAAGTCCTTAGGAGCAGAACAGAAGTTTCCCTGAAGAAGAACAAATTTCATGAACTGCAGCTTTAGCTCACGCTTGAAAGTTCCAGCCTGCTCTTCCTTAAGGCCTGCCCTACAGATTTTGGATTTGCCTAGCAAGCCCCCATGATCATATAAGCCAATTCCCTGAAATAGATCTCTTCATATATTTATCCTACTGGTTCTGTTTCTCTGGTGGAACTCTAACTGATATACTCTCCAAATGGATCAGATTCAATTCAACCACAATCAACATGTCAGCTGATTATTATAGAAATGAATAAGTCAATTCTAAAATTTAAATAGAAATGCAAAGGACCCAGAATAAACTAAACAATTTTCAAAAGGGCAAAGTTGGAAGACTTACACTATCAAAATCAAAGATTCTTACAAAGCTACAGTAATTAAGAATATTTTTGTATTGGTTCAAAAATAAACAAGGACAAACAAGTCTCAAGGATAGACCAATGGAACAGAATAGAGAGTGCAGAAACAACCTCTTCCTCACGCCATACATAAAAATAACTTCAAGACAAATCATAGTTTTAAATGTCAAATACTAATGACATATTTTTTTAAATGGGCAAAAGACTTAAGCAGGCACTTCACAAAAGAAGATAGCGAAATGAGCAGTAGTATATGAAAATCTCAATACTCATCAAGATGCAAATTAAAATCACAAAGAGCTAGCCCTATGCACCTATCAAAATGGCCAACATGAAAAAGACTGACAATAACAAGTGTTCACAAGACTGCCCCAATGCCCACATTGAGGATGGGAGTTTAAATTGGTACAACCACCTTAGAAAATGCTGACACTAGCAGTAGCTCCTAAAGCTGCACTTCTTTGTATATACCCCAAATAAATAAGTGTATATATCTACCTAAAATTATATATAAGAATATTCAAAACAATTTTACTCATAATAGCCAATAACTAGGAAATGCTCCAATTGGATAAAGTGTGCTATATTCATACTAAGAGATATTTCACTGCAATAATTTTTTTCACATATGGTAAACTTGACGACAGGCATGAATCTCTTACATTATATTGAGAGAAAAAAACAGAGAAAAAGAGTATATAATATATGATTCCATTCAAATGAAGTTCAACAGACAAAGCTAAGCAATAGTATTAATGTCAGAACAGTGTTTACCCTGAAGAGGTCAGGGGAGGGGGATGGGATGGACCTGGAAGTGGCACGAGGAAACTTTCTTATGAGGTGCTGGAAATGTTCTATATCTTGATCTGAGTCACTATCACAC
This sequence comes from Tapirus indicus, assembly GCA_031878705.1. Classification (NCBI taxonomy): domain Eukaryota; kingdom Metazoa; phylum Chordata; class Mammalia; order Perissodactyla; family Tapiridae; genus Tapirus; species Tapirus indicus. Next base: position 101,517,210 of record CM062919.1, on the reverse strand, counting down.
AGATGTCTATATGTATAAAGTCTTATCAGGCTTTACTCTTCATATTGGCTTACTTTAAGCACATTATTGGCTACATTTTATACCTCGATTAAGAAGTAAACAGAAATGCACAGTGAAAGAAAATTATTTATCCTTGTAAGAATTGAATTAGTAGGGCTTCTTAAAATTTTGCAAAATAAATGTGCTTTAATCTGGTGATTTATTACCTTGGATTGGCAACAGCTTCTTTCTAAGAAAACATCCTGTTGTTGTTCTCAGAGGAAAAGGCTTTCCAACATCAAATTCTTTAACCAGGTGTGACACGAAATTCCACAGATATTCATAATCCCTCTTAAGGAAATCTCCCAAATTCAAATGTAGCTCTGCATAATAATTAAAATATCAAAGTCTTAAAAGTCATGCACATGCACGCATGTACACACACACACACAAACACCTCTTTTTGACTAAATTCACAGAGTTCTAGAAAGATTATCAAGTACTGAATGAAACTTAGAGTGAGTTCAACAGTACACTAGCATGAAAATTAGCAATGACACTATGGCAGTGGTTTTTCAAAATCATTTTGTCTTTAAATTTAATAGTGGACTGTAATAATTACCATCCTGTTTCTTACTATATAATGTTAATGATGAATATATAATTATTCCCTAGAATAATGAAGAACAAAACACCATGTATAAGCTTGCAATTTTTAAACCTAAGTAATTAAAAAATAGGTTTCTTGAGAGTTTACAGACTACATGGAGGATGAGAATTTTTTAAAAACTCATCATGGTTGCTAAATTGTGTGCAATCCATTTATTCCATTCACCTAAGGGAATTAAAGCTCAGTGATCAAAAAAACTTCAATAATGTTCACTCTGGAAAAATATGTTCAAAATGTTTCACTATTCTTTGAATATACAAAACCACACCAGATAATTTATTCTAAGAAAACAATTCAAAGAAAAACAAAACTGACATGTACCAAGATATTTAATGCAGCTATTGTTTTTAGGAAAAATGCAACGAATCCTTAAATGTTCAAAAATAGTGAAAGAATTATATTGATTGCCATAAGCATTATACAAAGGCATGCATCCATTTAAATGAAAAATACAACTATCAATATTATACCATAACATCAAATTCAATTTTTTGAATAATACTGAGTGAAGAAAAGGCAGAAAAATGTAATAAGTACGTACATATACAAACAAAAGTTTGCAAGAAACAAAAATGTTGCTGTGTTATGTATTGGAAAATTTAGAAGGGTTTTAAATAATTTCTGTTTACTTCTTATTTAATGATATAATGTTAATACATATTAAGGTAGTACCTTGAGTATTTTCAGTTTCATAGTAAAAGGCAATATTCTTTAACAAATGCTCATCACATAAGTCAGAAAGATGATTTAAATTCAGATTCCAACATTCAAAAATGTTTAAATTTCTTAGAATGAAATATTCACACCACTTTTTCTGAAAATTGAAAATAAACCATTATTAGCAATACAAAGATTAAAAATGAACTGAAACCAACTCCAAGAAAAGAGTTACCTACACTGTATTTTATAACTGTCCATTCATTGCTGAATATTTCAATGTAGATTTTGCACCCCACCACTCCAATGAAACAGCTCTTAATAAAAATAACCACCTTTGACATTCACGTCACTAAAATCACTGAATTTTATGTCCTCAACATCCTTATATTATCTGCAGAATTTGACACTATAAACCACGCCTTCTTTTTTGAAGTACCTGATTCATCTGACCTCTAAGATAATACATTCTCCTGGTTTTTCTACTTAGCAGCTCTTTTTCAGTTTTTATCTAGTTCTTACACTTTCATCTGACCACTAAATTCTGGAATATCTCAGGACTCTGAACCAAGACCTCTTGTCTTTTTACTGTGGTCTTTCCCTAGAAAAATGCATAACTGGCATGGTGTCCAGTATTATCAATGGGCTAATGAGTCACTAATCTATTTCCAGCCCCAAACATGTTTAAACTGCCTACTAGATCTTTCCATTCGGAAGTCTCACTGCCATCATCTCAAACTCACTATTTCCCAAATTGGTTATTTTCCTCCCCCAAATGTTCTTCTTCCAATGGCAGCATTCACAGTTGGTCAAGCTAGAAATCTGGAAATCATCTTTGACTCTTCCTTCTCCCTTACACCTCACAGCCAGTTACTCAACCTTGTCTGTTCATTCTACAGCCTAAATAACTCTTGCATTCTCCACTTCTATTTATTCTTATTGCTACCAACTTTCCCCATATTACTGTCATCACTTACTTATGTAATCATCTAGGTGGTTTCATTGTCTCTATCCTTGGATGTCTATAATGCACTCTATACACTACAGTCAAAACAACTTTTAAGCAAAAATGTCAATTACAGCTTGAAACCCTTCAATAATTTCTCATTATCCTTATGACTTCCTAAATCCTTAACAGAGCCAAAGAGTACTAAATGATTTTTCTTCTATGTAGTTCTTCAGCTTCACCATCTTTTCTCCTTTCTAGTTACCCTGAATATACCTCAGATCCATGGGGATCACACATGCTATTTCCTGTCTTGGAAAGCTTTTGCTCCTCTCTTCCTCTAGCTAACCAACCCTCACCCTTCAAGTCTTGGGCCGCTTCACCTCTCTTCACTTCTTCAAAGAAGCCCTCATATCCAGACTAGTTAAGTTTTTTCATCATTAGTTTCTAAGGCATCCTTTAGTTCCCTCCTTATATCCATTAGCACATTTGTAATCACTTTATTGGTTATAGTAACTATTCAATACCTGAATTCCCTGCAAACTGAGGCTTCATAAAGGGGGAGAGTGGGGAAATGTATTTGTATAGTGAATATGCACTGATTAAACATGTGTGGACTGGCTGCCTGACAAATTGGTTATAAAATGTCTTTGATGACAATTTGACCATACGAATTAAAAGGAAAACCTTAAACATAAAAACTCTTAAGACCAGCAGCATTCATAATATAAAACCTGAAAATTATCCTAATGCCCCATAATAGGTGAGCTGTTATGTAAACTACAATACAGTCACTCAGACAATATTTAATAGCTATAAAAATTATGCTAACCAGGACTGTGAAAAAATGGAAATACTTTTAAAATAAAACAATACATAGTATATATACTATAGTTGCAGCCATATAAGAAACAATCACAAAAAAATCTATGCCCTAAAATAAAAGAATGGAATAAATATAACCACAATACTAATAGCATTGATTTGAGTGGTGGACTAGGAGTACATGTTACCTATTTTTCTTCAATTTTCAACTTTTCTTTAATATGCAGTCCTTTTATAATAAGCAGAAAAAATAAATTCATAAATTGGTTTCCTAGTTCTTCTAAAAACAGTATACAACGTCAACCAATTTTCTGTGGTTGATAACACAAAAACATGATCTCGTCAGAGGAAGGAAGAAAAAAGGCTCTCCTGCTTGCTTTGAACAGATATATTGCGAAAAAATGGAAGTTGGTGAAACTAGGACCTGACTGACTTATCAGCTAATTAGATCTGGCATCGTTCCAACATAAATCTATTTTTAAAGGTGATCATGGTGTTTATCTCTCATGTCAAAACAAAAAACAAACTAATGAAAAGTATGGTTACCATTTTTAAGAAAGTACCGATGTTGTTAATCCAAGGAGAGATGATGACTCGAGAACAAGCTCTCTGAGAAAGAGGTATGCGGAGTTGAAAAGCCATACAAAGACAATGCAGTCTACACAAATCTTCCGCCCCCTGCAGGGGTAGGCAATTACTGGTTACCTGCATAAAATAAAGAAACTGAGCCAGAGAACAGGAGGCAACAGCAGGCTATGGAAAGAACATACAAATAGGCAGCACCACAAAGTGGGCAGCTATGTTTGTCTGTGAGGAGCCACACGTCCTCATATTCTTCAGACTACATTTTTAAGAAAGCCCTGTTCTTCATACATGAACTGCATCTAGACAGAAGGAGGCTAAGAAAGAGGGAAAACTCCTGCCTTAGCAGCTCTCATAAAGCATTTCTTAAGATTTTTAGTTAAGCTAAACTTTAAATGAGTTGACAGCAAAGGATGTCATTGACCCAGAGGCCTGTGCATTTATGGAGCCCCACTTAAAATGCTCTACCATTTCAGAACACTAACAGCAATCTTGACAAAATCATGATATGTTCATGGTGAGAAACCCAGGATGAAAACATATCTGAAAAGCCTGTTAAATGAGAAATGGGAGAAGGAAGTAGTCATGTTTAACCTCCTGTGGCAGAATACTTCAAAACTATTTTCAAATATGTGAAAGGTTATCACCTGGAAGGTAAATAAAACTTAATCTGAGTATCTCCAAGGGCAAAATTGGAGATAATAAATAGAAATTACAGAGAGATTTATTTTGGCTTGATATATTCCTTTTTTAAAATTAGAACCATTAAACAAAATCATGTGCTGTCATATGAAAAGTTTTCTCCAAAGGTATTTAAGCAAATATTGGAGGAGAATCAATGAGATAGTGGGCCCTATCCATCTCTGAAATTGTGTAAGAAAGAGGGAAAGTAATCAAATAAAAGCTTATGCAAGAAATCAAATTTTATACCCAGAATCCTAGGTTCCATGCTATTTACACTTGCATCATGCTTCAACTCACAACACAACTTCAGCATATTATAAAAGTGAATATATTAAGATAATCATAATATTTAAATATGCTCTTAAAAATCAAGGAGTCATGCTGAATATTTTAGTCCCCTTAGAACTTAAGGTTTTAAGTTCTCCACTTTTGAGAGCTAATCTTCAAGTTTTTAGACAACTAAACTCTTCAAAGCCATAATTTTAGAGGAATCTATATAGCTAAGATCTAATATATTATATGCTAGTTTAAAATATTGTGGTGCTGTGTCTCCTAGCTTAAAAAGGCTATTGCATAATAATTCAGGCTTGGCTCTGGAAATAGGAGTAGCTCCAAATCTAGATTTGCCCTTCACTACTTCATTAACGTCCTTCATTAAAGTCAAGACACTTTAAGAGTCAGTTCTCTTCTGTGTAAAAATCAGGAGAAGTCACAACATGCTTTCTCATAGGGTTTTTGTAAAAACTAAATGAGATCATACGCTCAACACATAGTAAGCCCTTGATAAGTGTTACGTATTATTAGCTATTTTCTCATAATATCCCAGCTCTGTTAACTGAAAGCAGTTAGCACGTTAGACCTTCAATAAATATTAGCTGATTCAATGAACAAGTATGCATTTTCCATCAACTAAATAACAAAACTGCAACTCAAACAAATCTAAACAAAGGAAACAATCAAAAAGGAGGAAGCACAAAAAACTTACTGCAGTTTTCCTGTTCTCCACTCTCCATGGTACCCCAAGCTTTTTGTTTGATTTTTTTGCTTGAGCAATTAGAAGGATGCTGCTGCCATTTATTGGGATGGGGAAGAGCAAGGAAGGACCAGGTTTGAGGAGTTTGGCTCCAGACATCTTAAATTTGGGATGTTTACTATACATCCAAGTAGAAATATTGAGTAGGCAACTGGATCTATGTCTGGAGCTCTGCTAGTAATTTCAAAAAGACATTAAAATTGCCTTCCAAGGTATGCATTATCAACTGGGTAAATATTGTGTCTATTTCTTCCGTCTACCCAAATTATGTAACATATTACCAAACACAAAGTAAATACTTAGTGAAAACATGATGATAGATTTTTAAAATTGACAATCCCCCTCCCATAGAATACTAAATTCTTGAGCCCTCTGAAGTCACCATTTTTTTTTTTTTTAGAATGGAGTTTTTTTTAGCCCAGAATACACCAATATCCAGACTGAGACAGCATACAAAATTTTCTGTGTGTGCATCTGTGTGTGTGTGCACATGCAAGTAGGGATGCATATTTAATAGAGAGAAAATCCATATTCATCAACAGATTCTTAAAGGGCCCTATAAGCCAAAAGTAATTTTTAAAATTCAGGATCTCTATATCCTGGGTGATACTAACACACAATAACAGAAATGCTCTTTTAAGAAGGCAGTTTAATATAGTGGAACCATCACAAGCCTTGAGGCCCACCATCCCGGTAAAAATCCAGGCTGCCTTTTACCATGTGACTTGAGGTGTGTTACTAAAGTCTCAGAGTCTCAGTGTCCTGAATAGGCAGAAGAAGGTAACAATACATACACTGAACAGCTGTTGCAAGATTAAATAACATCAAGTACATAAAGAGCCTGAAACACAAGTACACAGTGGGTTCTCCACCAAAATTTGTTTCCTTTCTTCTTCTTTCTCACATTCTCTGGTGAGAAGAATTAGGCTGGATAAGTTCTAAGTGAAACATCAGATAATATTTTCTGAATATTGTTTTCTAATGAGAACGCTAAATTATATAACAATGTTTTCTTACAAACATTCTAATTTTTCCCTCTTTTAGTAATTTATACATATAAATTAGTGAGAGGGAGGAGCTAAATTCCAAGTGAAGAAAACAGTAGTCAGAAGCCAAGGGTATTTCAAGAGTAGAAAGCCCTGGTGTCAGCCAATGAAGTTATACCCGTCACACCTGAGGAAGGATGGCTTCCTGACCGGAGGCTGTGTTCCTTTTATTTCCTAAAAAATGGTAGTACATTCTCAAGGACAAGGAACATGAGGTAACACACACAACACGCCTGATGTCCAATCCCTCTGGCCACAGGTGCTGAAGCAGAGACATAGTCTGACGTGCCTATCAAAAAAGAAAATTTTTCGAATGTGAAATGATTTAGGAAGTTTTTTTACTCAGAAAGGTTCTTACTAGAAGAAAACATAAGGAAAAAAATTCTATGGAAGGAAAAAAATTCTATGGATCTAACCACATAGAACTCCAAGTAGTGGAATTATGGGTATTTCGTACTAACTTTTCTTTATTTTCCACATTTTCTTATGCAAATCACCTTTTTCCATTTGAGGATCAGAAAAAAAACAAGAAAGAGTTGCTTTTAGATAGCAATCCATCATGATAAACCAGTATTATAAAGCATTGTTTGAGGGAATATTGAGGAAATTAGATTGAAGGTATAACTAATTTCCCACTTTGACGTTTTGTATGGCAAATAATATCTTAGGGCCCTCCTCAATCAGAAAAATATGCAGTAAAGAAACATTATTGTTGCACTAGCTGCTACAAATTTCGAGTTTGCCAGAGTCTGTCTTAAAATATTGTTCCCAAAAATGAACCGTAAATTGCATACGCCATCTGATCAATTCAAGGTACATTAAGAGTATCAATTCTGAGATTCAGATAGTAGGTGTGTATTAAGGACGTATAAGGCAATCTTTTGTCTGGACTACGCAAAATAGATTTTCATATATCAAATTCCAGCAAACTTTGACTTAAAAAAAATAAACATTTCAGTACCTCTTCCATCACATCTTTCCATCTTAAATGCCCAAAGTGAGATGCTAATGCTAAAATCCTCCTTTCTTCCAAGTGTTGCACGAGGCTTTCATATGCACTCTGAATCATAGTTTCATTCTGCAAAAGAGACAAAAATAATATAAAATAAGTGAAATATCTATCTTTCCCAGATACAAAAACTGAGGTATTTGAATTCTATATGTGTTACAATGTACTCTAACTAAAATTACCCTCATGTGTCTTGAGGACAATTTTGCTTAATCTCCGAAAAGCACGCATATGTGCTCTTTGCCAAATTAATTTTTATTTATAAATATAATGGGTTGTTTTTGTATTATGAAGTTTTTTAAATATAGAAAATAGTATGACCTCCGTCCATGTATCCATCACCCAGCCTCAACAATTATCAACATATAATACAATTGTAATGTTCATTCAGAGACTGATTTCAACAGTCTGAAGTGTGACTAATAAAATAATTTGTTTTAGGGAAGTGGCTATAATCAATCAATTAGAAAATAATTTTACAGAAAATAAAATCCTCACTTTAAAAAAAAAAGGTTATTCTTAAGGAGAGAGCAAACAGGGTACTAGTACTACATTTTTAAGAATCATAGTCTGATACTTCTCAGACAAAATGGAGATTTACTGATAGCAGTACTTTCTCCCAACATGAAAATGAATTCTAAGTTCTTAAAAAAAAAACTGGGAAAGATTTTAGTGATAGAAATGAAACTAAAGCAAATAACTAATCTAAAAGCATGACAACCATCCACGTCTCCAATTATCATGAATTTTCAAAACACGATGAATTTTTACCATACTGCACATTTAGAAGGTGATTTTCAAGCTCAAACAAAAAAACAATGTGGGATGACAATTTCAGAAGGGCAGAAATTTGCTACAATTAAGTAAAAACATGAATTACATTGAAAGATAATTTTTGATGAAATATTGAATGACTTCCATATCAGAATTCATTTTAAAATGTTAAAATTAAAAGAAAACTAGATTCACTCATAAGATCACTAATCCATTTTTAATTCCCAAGATTTATACAGTAATTGCTGTGTGAACCTATATCAGATATACCAAAATAATGAGCATATCATGGAACTGAAATTCTAAAATGCTTTGAAAATTCTACAGACTTGATAACAATGTTAAGAAACAAAATTATCTCATTACTTCCTTCTTCATCAACTTTTCTCATTTCTCATTAAAGGCCTCCATGTTAGCCACTATTTCAATGCCTATCTTAAACACATGAACCTCTGAACACGTAGACCTCCAGTTAAATACATCGCTAGTCTTCTATTATCTAGGAGACAGGATACCTCAGTGGTTAAATACACAGAGGCTGGAGTCATATTTCTCTGTTGAAATCCACTGTCAATCTTTCATTAGGTAATTAACTTGAGAAATTATTTCAATACTCCAAGTATTCTTTTATAGATGAGATGATAATGCCTTAAATAGATACGAATAGATAAACAGATATAATAATATCACATATTTCATAGGATTATTCTGAGAATTAAAAGAGATAATTCATGGAAAGGAACTAGCATAAGTGATTAATAAATGCCTGTCATTATTATCGTTACTATTACTAAGTGTATTACTTCTTCTGAGCCTAACTATAGTAAGTTCCATAAAGAAGATGGAAAAAATATTAAGTCATTTTGAGAATTAAAATAAAAAATCAGGACAAAACAATGAGAATTTTTAATGTAAATTACCTCCTTAGAAAACTTTCTGTTTCTGTCTGTGCTTTGCATAATATATGCATGAAGTCTGAGAATATCAGATTCTTGCCCTGATGAAAGCACAACATTGACTCCCATTTCCCAGGAATGTATGATTAAGAAGTTAAAAAGGGATGTTTGTCGATCATTCAGGCCTTCCTCTGAAACTATCAGAAAATATGGATAACGCTCTTCCAAGAATAATTTCCAGTCTAGTGATAGGCATCCAGAAAATTCTGTTTGAACATCAATGTCAGTATTGTGTTGAAGATGGAGAATTAAAGCAGTTCTCAATGAAAGAAGTTCAGGAAAATCAAAATATGCACATTCAGCCTCCTGTGGTAAGAAAAAAAAAATACATTACTTTGAAATCTTCATGTAGTGATTGTTAATTTTATTAGTCAGAGAACAAAGGGATATAGGATCAAACCCAGTGTAGCCCAATTGTTTTGCCCTGAATGGTAGTCAAGGACTAGGCACTTAATCCTTGACTATCATTTCACAAGTGTATGGCATAGTTCACAATTTGGATTTAAATAGATTTGTCTTCTATATTTAAGCAGGCAAACACTACTTAGAGTACCTATCAATTTCATTTCTCACCTTCTAATTCTTTTACTCTGCAAGTTCAAAAGGGAATCAAAGTCACAAGTGGATGGATACACTTTATCTGAATTGAGAAGCTGATATGGATCACTATTGGTAGATAAAATGTAATGTTTCAAGTAATGCGTCTCCTCCTTAAACAACAGAAGTCTTTAATCAGAATCAAAATTTCTATTAAGTGTAGTCTAGATTGTCAATTACAGAAGAACTTTTTTGTATACATCAATTAGAACACTGCTTATACCTTTAATAATGTTATAAAAAACCAATTAAAAAAAGACCCTACAAACAAAGATTGAACAGGTATACACCAGATTTCTTAAAAGTAAAACAATTGCTTCTGGGGAGTAGGATAGGAGAAATTCTGCATTTGGATTGAGATTTGTTAAAATTGGAATTAATTCAAATTGTAATTTTTAAAAGCCAGATATATTACCTTGTTGGGAATATGTAACATAAAGCAAATAACAAGAAGCATAGTGCCTCTGTTGAATTTCCACTCTACTGGACTGTGAATAAAATCCCTGCTTAGTTTTGAAGCCTGAAGTGCTTCCTCGAATTTAAGCATGGGAATCTAGAGAGTAAAAAGGCTGTTGATAAAATTTCCCCTCCTTCCTCGTGTTCCTGGGTGTCCTTAAAATAAACATCCATCATTGCAAATAAAAATTAATTTTAGCTATCAACCACTTTGATTTAATGACATTTCCAGAACAATATATCCAAGAACAGCAGAATATATATTCTTTTCAAGAACACATGGTATTTCATCAAAATAGGCCATATATTGGGCCATAAAATAAGTCCCAATATTTTTAAATAACTGAAATTATACAGAAATATTTTCTCTGATCACAATGGAATTATATTAGATGTCAGTAATGATAACATATCTCGAAGAAAACAAGTATTTATAAATTAAAATAACACACTTCTAACAAATCCATTGTCAAAGAAGAATGCCAAGAGATATTACAAAATATTTCTAATTAAATGTAAAAGAAAAAACCAATAGATGCAAATTTGTGGTGTGCAGCTAAAAGCAACGCTTAGAAGGAAATTTTAAATGTTCATAATAGAAAAAAAGAAAGGTTTTGACTTAAGGTTCCAATTTACGAAGCTAGGGGAAAAAACTCCAGGAGAAAGAAATTAATAAAGATAAGAGTAGAAATCAATAAAATAAAAAAACAGACAATGGAGAAAATAACAAAGCCAAAGCTGGGTCTTTGCAAACATCAACAGAATTGATAACCTTCTAAGTACATTAATCAAGAAGATAAGAGAGAAGACACAAACTACCAATATAAAGAATGAAAAATGGAACATCACTAAAAGTCTTCAGACATTTAAAGGAAAATATGAGAATATTGTAAACAATTTTATGCCAAAATATTAGACGATTTCAATAAGATGAACAAATTCCTTGACGTATACAATTAACAAAACTGACACAAGGTAAAACAAAAGGTTAAATGGCCCTATAACTATTAAAGAAATTGAATTTGTTATCAAAAATCTTCACACAAAGAAAATTCAAATCCAGAATAATTTCACAGGAAATTTTATCAAGTTCACCTAAGGAAAAAAATGTCAATCTTACAAAGACTCTTTCAGAAAATAGAGGAGGAGGAATGACTTCCCAACACATTTTATTGGGCTGGCATAATGCTGATCCCAAAACCAAACAAAGACATTAAAAAAAAATTACAGATCATGTCCCCCATGAATATACACACACAAAAAAACTTAAGAAAATATTAGGAAATCAAATTGACCCATATGTTAAAAAAATATATGTCATGACCAAGTAGGATTTTCCCAGGAATAAAAGGTTGAATTAACATCCAAAAAACAGTCAATGTAATTCACCAAATTAAGAAAACAAAGGAAGAAAAGCAATAATAATTTCAACATATGTAGAAAAAGCATTTTAAAAAAATTAACAACTATTTATGATAAAAACTCTCAGAGCACTAGCAATAGAAGGGAATTTCCTCAATCTAATAAAGGGCATCTACGAAAAACTATAGATAACACAATACCTATTGGTGAAATAATGAACACTTTCCCTTTAAGATCAAGAACAAAGTAAAGTTGTCCCCTCATGCTACTTCAACTTTTACAGGAGGTACCAGCCAGTGTAATACGGCAAGAAAGAGAAAGAAAGACATGAAATTGAAAAAGAAGAAATAAAAACATATTTGTTTACTGAAGACGTGGAAAATCAAAAGAAATGTACAGATGAGTGACTAAAATTAATAAATTGCTATAGCAAGACTGAGGAATACTAGAGCAATATACAAAAATCAATTATATTTCTATATACTAACAGCAAAAAAATGGAAAATTATTTTTTAAAATTCAATTTATGGGGCTGGCCCAGTGACACAGTAGTTAAGTTTGTGCACTCTGCTTTGGCAGCCTGGGTTTTGCAGCTTCAGATCCTGGGCGTGGACCTACACACTGCTCATCAAGCCATGCTGTGGCAGCATCCCACATACAAAATAGAGGAAGATTGCACAGGTGTTAGCTCAAGGACAATTTTCCTCAAGCAAAAAGAAGAAGATTGGCAACAGATGTTAGCTCAAGGCCAATCTTCCTCACCAAAAACAAAAAAAAATCCATTTATAACAATGTCAAAACATGAAATATTTATAAATATATTTAATGAAAGATATGCAAGACCTCCACACTAAAACCCACAAAATATTAATGGGAGAAATTAGAGAAGATCTAAATAAATAGCGATATATACCATGTTCATTAATTGAAAGACTATATTTTTCTACAGATTAAGTGAATATAAATTATAATCCCATCAAGCTTTTTTTAAATAGAAATCAGCAAGCTAATTCTAAAATTCATGTGGAAGTACACAGAACCTAGAATAACCAAAACTGAACAAGAAAGAACAAAATTGATTTCAAGATTTACTATAAAGTTACACTGATTAGGACACTGTGGTACTGGTAAAAAATAATGTTAAAGTCTTTGATGAAACAGAATAGAGAGCCCAGAAATGGACTCATACATATTTAGTTATTTGATTTTTGACAAAAAAAAAAAAGCAATCCATTGAGGGAAGAAATATCTTCTCAATAATTGATGCTAGAGTAACTGAACCTCAATCTCTAACTCACATCACACACCAAACAAATTAACTCAAAATATATGATAGAACCAAATGCAAAAACTAAAACTATATATTTTTGAACTAAATAGAAGAGAATATCTTTGTGATTAAGAGATAGGTAATGATTTCTTAAGCAGGATATAGGAATAATAATTATTATGCAATGATAAATTAAATTTCATCAAAATAAACATGTCTGGTCACCCAAAGATAACATTAAGAAAATGAAGTGGCAATCCACAGACTGGGGGAAGATATTTGCAACAATACATGTAACAAGGGTTTGGATCCAGAATATATTAAGAACTCCTACAACTCAATAATAAACATATAGAGAATCCAATTAAAAATAGTCAAAAGATTTGAGCAGATGCTTCCTTAATGAAGATATACAAATGGACAACAAGCACTTGGAAAAAGCACACAACCGCATTAGCCATCAGGTCAATTCCAATTAAAACCACAATGACACAATACTACACACCCACCAGAATGCCTAGACTAACCAAATACAAAGGTTTGCAAGTAGATAGAGCACTAGAACTCTCATTCATTGTTGGATGGGGTGTAAAGTGGCACAGCCACTTTGGGAAAAGTTTTGACAGTTTTTTTTTTAATAAAACTAAACATATAACTGCTCTATCACATAGCAGTTTCAAACATAGATATATGCACAAGGAAAACAAAAACTTACTCCCAAAGATTTGCATGTAAATATGCTTAGTAGCTTTATTCATAATAGGCAAATTACAGAAAGAATCCAAGTGTCCTTCAACAGGAGAATGGATAAACTAATTGTAGTACATTTATACAATAGAACACTACTCAGCACTGATAAAAAGAACAAAGTACTGAGACACATGACAAAATGGATGAATCTCAAAAATATCATGCTGAGTGAAAAAAGCCTTACACAAAGAGTCCATACTGTAAAAATCCACTTATTAAAAATTCTAGGGGCCAGCTCGGTGGCCTAGTGGTTAAATTTGGCACACTCCACTTCGGCAGCCCAGGTTCGGTTGCCAGGGGTGGACCTACACCACTCACCAGCAGCCATGCTGTGGCAGCAATCCACATACAAAATAAAGGAAGACTGGCACAGATGTTAGCTCAGGGCTAATTTTCCTCAAGCACAAAATAATCGAGGAGGATTGACAACGAATATGAGCTCAGGGTGAACTTTCCTCAGCAAAAAAAAAAAATTCTAGAATAGGCACAACTAACATCTGGGAGTAAGATATCTAAACAGTGCTTGCTTGTGGGGAATGGAGTGACGATGGAGTGAGCAGGGGCATGAGAGACTATGCTGTAGTGGTAGTCATATTCTATAGCTTGATAACAGTTTGAGCTACACAAGGCACGCATTTGCCAAAACTCAGCAAATGGTGAATACTTATGCATATGCCAAAACCCATTGAATGGTACATTTAAGATCTGTGCATTTCATTTCATGTAAATTTTACCTCAAAAAATACTGTAAATAAATATCGAACTCTAGTTAATGACATAAATGTTGAAATGTTTAAAGATAATGTAACTTTTCTCTGCAACTCACTTTGAAATGTGCCCCTCCCCTCAAAAAAGCAAAAGGATTGATAGACAGATAGCAGCATAGATAAATTTATAGATATATATGAAGCAAATATAATAAAATGTAATCATAGAGTTTAGATGGCGGACATATGGATATTTGCTGCACAATCTTTCAACTTTTTCATATTTGCAAATTTTTGTAATAAAATGTTGAAAAATAAAGAACAGTTCTCTCTGAGTACTGAGATTACGAGTTACATTTTTCTGGTGCTAATCTTTATCTTCCATCATGATATGCTTTATTTCAAGTAAAGCAGCCTTTAAAGTAAGTTAAGAGATTTCAACTTTAGTTTTCAAAGTATTAAAAAGACATCACTCTAGAAATCATACAAAGTCTACTCTCAGATGGCAATTAAACTGGAAATCAATAACAGAAAGATAGCTTAAAAAATCCCAAAATACGTAGAGATTAAACAGCACACTTCTATTTTTTTTTTTTTGTGGGGAGGACCAGCCCTGAGCTAACATCTGTTGCCAATCCTCCCCTTTTTGCTGAGGAAGACTGGCCCTGGGCTAACATCCGTGCCCATCTTCCTCCACTTTATATGGGACGCCGCCATGGCATGGCTGACAGGCAGTGTGTCGGCGGGCTCCCGGGATCCGAACTCGCGAACCCCAGGCTGCCAAGCACGAACTAAACTGCTGCACCACCGGGCGGCCCGTAAACAGCACACTTCTAAATAACACGTGAGTCAAACAAGATACCTCATGAGAAATTTAAAAATATTTGGAACTAAATGAAAATTAAAATGTAACTTATCCAAATTTTTAAGATGCAGTGAAAGTATTTAGAGATATTTATAGCATTGAATGTATGTATTAGAAAAGAAGAAAGATCGAAAATCAATAATCCAAGTTTCCGCTTTAGGAAACTAGAAAGAGAAAAGCAAAGTAAATCCAAAGTAAGCAGAAGAAAAGAAATAATAAAAATTAGAGAAGAAATCAATGAAGTTGAAAGTGGGAAATTACTAATTGAGAAAATCAATGAAACCAAAAGCCGGTTCTTTGAAAAGATCAATGAAATCAATAAGCTTCTAGCCAGACTAACTAAGTAAAAAAGAGAAAGGACACAAATTACTAATATCAGCAATGAAAAAAGGAACACCGCTACAGATCCATGGACATTAAAAGGATAATAAAGGAATACTATAAAAAACTCTATGTCCATCAATGTGATAACCAAGATGAAAGGACCAATCTCTTGAAGACACAATCTGCCCAAACTCACACAAGAAGAAATAGACAACCTGAATAGACCTATATCTATTAAAGAAATTGAATCTATAATTAATAACCTTCCAAAAAAAGAAAGCACCAGGCCCAAATGAGTTCACTGGTGAATTCTATCACACATCTAAGAAGGAAATTATACCAATTCTCTAAAATCTCTTTCAGAGGACAGAAGCAGAGGGAATACTTCCTAACTCACTCTAGGAGGCCAGCATTACACTAATACCAAAACAGGCAAGGACATTTCAAGAAAAGAAAACTACAGACCAATATCTCTCATAAACACAGATGCAAGAATCTTCAACAAAATATTAGCAAGTCAAACCCAACAATGTATAAAAAGAATTATACACCAGGACCAACTGAAATTTATCCCAGGTAAGCAAAGCTCATTCAACCTTTGAAAATCAGTTAATGCAATCCATCACATCAACAGGATAAGGAAGAAAAATCATATGATCATATCAATAGATGCAGAGAAAGCATTTGACAAAATCCAACATCCATTCATGTTAAAACTCTCAGTAAACCAGGGATAGAGGGGAATTTCCTCAACTTGATAAAGACTATCTACATAAAAACTATAGCTAACATCATACTTAATGGTGAGAAATTTGAAGCTTTCCTGCTAAGATCAGGTACAAGGTAAGGATGTCCCCTTCACCACTTTTTTTCAATATTGTAGTGGAAGTTCTAGCTAATGCAGTCAGACAAGAAAAGGAAATAAAAGGTATATAGATTGGGAAAGAGTAAATAAAACTGTCTTTGCTTGCAGATGACATAATTGTCTATGTAGAAAATCCAAAAAAAAAATCAGCAAAACAACTCCTGGAATAATAAGCAATTACAGCAAGTTTGCAGAATACAAGGTTACCATAAAAAATCAACTGAATTCCTATATAACAGTAAAGAAAGAGTGAATTTGAAATTTAAAACACCATACCATCTACATTAACACCTAAAAATATTGAATACATAGGTATAAATCTAACAAGATATGTATAAGATCTATATGAGGAAAACTACAAAACCCTGATGAACAAAACCACAGGACTAAATAAATGGAGAGACATTGCATGTTTGTGGATATGAAGACTCAATATTGTCAAAATGTCAGTTCTTCTCAACTTGATCTTTAGATTCAAAACTATTCCAATCAAAATCCCAGCAAATTATTTTATAGATATCAACTAACTGATTCTAAAGTTTATATGGAGAGGTGAAAGACCCTGACTAGCCAACACAATATTGATAGAGAAAAACAAAATTGGAGAACTGACACTACCTGACCTCAAGAAATATTGTAAAGCTATAGTAATCACAACAGTGTGTTATCGGCCAAAGAACAGACAGATTAACAGAACAGAACACAGAGCCCAAAAATAGACCCCCATAAATATAAACTGATTTTTGACAAAAGAGCAAAGGTAATATAATGAGCAAAGATACTCTTTTCAAAAAATGGTGCTGGAACAACGGGACATCCACATGCAAAAAAAAAGAATCCCTCAACACACACCTTACACCCTTCACAGTAACTAACTCAAAATGGATCACAGACCTAAATGAGGAAAGCAAAACTATAAAACTCTTGGAAGATAACATGGGAGAAAATTTAAATGAGCTTAGGTATGGCGATGACTTTTTAGATACAACAGCAAAGGCACAATCCATGAAATAATAATCAGCTGGACTTCATTAAAGTTAAAAACGTCTGCTCTGTGAAAGCCAATGTCAAGAGAATGAGAGACAAGCCACAGAATGAGAGCAAAGATTTGCAAAAGACACATCTGATAAAGGACTGTTATCCAAAATATACGACGAACTCTTAAAACTCAACAATAAGAAACAACCAACCAGATTAAAAAAAATGAGCCAAAGACCTTAACAGATACCTCACCAAAGATAATACACAGATAGAAAATAAACATATGAAAAAATGCTTCACATCGTATGTCATCAGGGAACTACAAATTAAAACAAGATACTACTACACACCTATTAGAATGGCCAAAATACAGAACACCGACAACACCAAAAGCTGGTGCAGATATGGAGCAACAGGAATTCTCTTTGCTGGTGGGAATGCAAAATGGTACAGCCACTTCAGAAGACAGTTTGGTGGTTTCTCACAAAACAAAAATACTCTTGGCATACAATTCAGCAATCATGCTTCTTGATATTTACCCAAAGGAGCTGAAAACTTACGTCCATACGAAAACCTGCACACAGATGTTTACAGCAGCTTTATTCATGACTGCCAAAATGTGGAAGCAACCAAGATGGCCTTCAGTAGGTGAATGGATAAATAAACTGTGGTACATTCAGACAATGGAATATTATTCAGCACTAAAAAGAAATGAGCTATCGGGGGCTGGCCCGGTGGTGCAGCAGTTTAGGTCGCGCTTTGGCAGCCCGGGGTTCATGGGTTCGGATCCCGGACGCCCACCGACGCACCACTTGTGAGTCATGCCATGGAGGTGTCCCATATAAAGTAGAGGAAGATGGGCATGGATGTTAGCTCAGGGCTGATCTTCCTCGCCAAAAAAAAAAAGAAGAAGAAGAAGAAAAAGAAATGAGCTATCAAGCCATGAAAATACATGGAGGAATCTTAAATGCACATTACTGAGTGAAAGAGGCCAATCTGAAAAAGCTATATCCTGTATGATTCCAACTATATGACATTCTGGAAAAGGCAAAACTGGAGAAAATGAAAAGATCAATGGTTGCCAAGAGTGCAGGGGATGGGAAGGAGATGAATGGGAAAAGAACAGAGGATTTTTAGGGCAGTGAAACTACTCTGTACGTATAATGCCAGATACATGTCGTCATACATTTGTCCAAACCCATAGACTGCACAACACCAAGAGTGAATCCAAATGCGAACAATGGACTTTGGGTGATTCTGATGTTCCAGTGTAAATTCATCAGTTGTAACCAAGGTACCACTCTGGTGACAGATGTTGATAATAGGTGAGGCTATGCATGTGTATGGGCAGGGGATATATGGGAAATCTCTGTACCTTCTTCTTAAGTTTGCTGTGAACCTAAAACTGCTCTAAAAAAAGTAAAGTCTTAATTAATTTAAAAAAAGACATCTACCATCATATATTACCTTAAAGAAAACCACGGCAAATTGTCCTCCATTGCTCATAAAATCCACAAGATAGCGTTCAATCAGGTAGAAGAAGTGGAGATTCTGTCCCTGCTTGAACGATTTATCACAGAGACATGTGACAAGCAAGGAATCGCCATCAATCACAAAAAAATTAGATTCAACAAAATCATTTAATAAACTGGAATATCTAAAATAAAAAACAGTTAAAATAGAGATTACAGATTACACAGTTTCCATAAAGACATTGTTGCTGCTGTTGCCGTTACCATCCATAGCTATTACCATCATCAATAGCTACTACTGATATTCTTCATATCAACAGCTATTTACTGAGTACTCATTTCATGCCAGGCAATCTGCTATGCCTTTCAAACATAACCTCATTTTACCATTACAGCTGTCCTTCATCAGGAGATAGTACAATTACTATTTTATAATAGGGTAAATCAGGCTCAGAGAGGCAAAGCAATTTATTCAGTGCTAAATGACAGGGCCAGCATTTGAACTGGAGAATATCTGATTCTAAAGGCTGTTATGATGGATACAGACATAAGAGATACTACTCCCTGCTCCATAAACCTGATGGGTTTAGGAAACAGTCTGGTCAATGACAACTATTGACAACTAAAGGGAAAAGAATGTTTTCCCACCATCACTAAGCTGCTCCAAATAAGTATGTTGAATGATCATTTATATATATATATATATATATATATATATATATATATATATATCAGTTTATAGATTTGTGGATACACAGGGCATAAAATTTCACAGCTCTTTATTTTTTATTTCAACAGTACTTACCTAGCTTTTGGCATTTCACTCAAGATTAACTTTGTCATTTTCCTGAAAAGTACTACATGATCTTCCAATCCTAAAAAAAAAAAGTGAATTGTTTTGAACCATTGATACTTTTTTAATAGACATATAACTTAGTTATTATTAGGGAGAGGAGAGATGACAATCCAATTACTTTTAATACTATTGAATCTATCTTAGAAGATTTTATAAACTATAAATATCAAAGATTGACAATTACCCATTGTTGCTGCTACTTGAGTTGTAGAATAGGACTGACAATTATTAAATACGGCTAATGTCTTTTATTTTGACACCTCTAACATGGCCATATTTGATGCAAATGGCACCCCTGGAATAAAAGAAGAAAAATAATCAATGCATTTATTCCTACAACAAAGAGAATGAACGAAAACAGCTCTGGGAACAACCTTCACAGAGCAAACAATATAGTGGACAAGGCAGACATTAATCAAATAATCATACAAAAAATTTTAAATCACAAATGTGACAAGAGGCACAGAGATCACTTCTTTAGTTCCCTAAAGAATTAATGCTTGAGCTGAGGTCTGAAGAATTAGTGCTCCCTAATTTGTCCAAAAAAGGCAGTATAAAGTATTCCTGGCAAAGAGAACAGCATGGGCAAAGTCCCTGTGACAGGGACAGTGTGGAAAGTACCAGATTCACAAAAGTAGTGTGGCTGGAGCAGAGTGAGTGAGGATTAAGGTTGTATTGGATAAGGTTAGAGAAATAAGAAGCTACACAGAGTCTTTTAAGGAATGCTGTGTGTTTTGTCTTCATCTTAAGAGCAAAGATAAGCAATTGATGGGTTTTAAGCCGGTTGTAACTTGATTTTACTTGCATTTGGAAAACATTACTCTGGCTTCCATTCAGAGAATAGATTGGATGGGGAGGGGTGTAGAGGCAGCTACTGAAATAGTCCTGGGGAAAGATAATGGTGGTCTGAGTTAATATGATGATATATCTACTTTTTACCAAGTATCATACTTGTTGCAATATAAGCAAAAATGCAAGAGAAGCAAATCAACCACTACAGTATAATACACTGAACACTCTGACAGGATTAGCACAAAAAGCTATGGGAGCACTGAGCAAGAGTGCCATCACCAGACTAGAAGCATCAGTGAGCAGGTTCTGGACTTTGATTGTTAAAAGAAAAGTTAGAATGATGATGAAGAGCTACAGGGAAATTTTAGGAAGGTGGGGGGAGTTAGAGAATAGCATAAAGGAATAAGTTTTTGCCTCTTACTCCACAGCAACTCTTGGTATTCTGCTGGTCCTAAAAGCAACTGAGTTTTTTTTTTTTACCATGGTATATCAAGTGACTATGCAATCAGAGATGACTATCAGAGCTGAATGCCCTCAGACCTTTCAAATCACAAAGTCATACAGGCAGAGCACTAGCCATTGAATGATGGAAATGATACATTAAATATCATGGCCAAACAGACCTGTTGGGCATAAGTGGGTTGCACAACAGGGACCACATGTCACACACCTCTGTTGTTCTGATGCCTCTTTCTAAGTTCACACCTCTGGCCTCATATGGGGTCCCCTATACCTAGCCAACAGAGGAGAAGGGAAAAAGTCTGGACCTGGTTCTTGGTTTGTCAACTCAATATGTTGTGGTAGACCAAAATGAACTGTCATTGTAATGACCAACCCAAACAGGGGTAACCCTGACAGGCAGTGGTGAGAGGAAATCCTCCCAGTGAGAGGGCTCTGGAAGCACTTCTGGTCATCAACTGGATGTGTGGAAAGAAGTGGTTGGATGTAAAGATATACACAGACTCTTGAGCAGCAGCAAATAATTTGGCTGGTTGGTTAGGGGCCTGGAGGAAGCAAGGTTGAACAATTAGAGACAAAACTGTCTAGTTTTGTGGCGCAACCTATGAGAGTGGGCACAAACTGTGCAGATCTTTGTGCCTCAAGTCCACATTCATAGGAGATTATCCACTACTTGGGAGCCTAAACAACCAGGTGGACAGAATGATACATCCAGTAGATACCAGCCAATCTCTTTTCTGCCTCCTAGACCTTGTACAATGGGCCATGAAACAGAGTAGTCATGGTGGCAATGATGGAGGCTATGCAGGTGCCCAACAGCATGGGCATCCTTCCACAAAGCTGATTTAGCTACTGCCATTACTGAATATCAGATCCATGAGCTGAATATCAGCAGCAGAGACTGATGCAGAGCCACTGGTATAGTACTACCCTTCAAGGAGACCAACCAGCCATTTGGTGACAAGTTGATTCCATCAAATCCCTTCCATGCTGAATAAGGTGGCAGTTGATCCTTATGGGGACTGATACATACTCTGGATATGGGCTTGCTTTCCCAGATGAAAAGCATGGGGAATTATGGGGCCGGCCCGGTGGCACAGTGGTTTAGTTCGCTCTTTGGCAGCCCGGGGTTCGAGGGTTCAGATGCCAGGCACCCGCCAACGCACTGCTTGTCAGCCATGCCATGGCGGCATCCCATATAAAGTAGAGGAAGATAGGCACGGATGTTGGCCAAGGGCCAGTCTTCCTCAGCAAAAAGAGGAGGATTGGCAACAGATGTTAGCTCAGGGCTGGTCTTTCTCACAAAAAAAAAAAAAAAATGGGAAATTAATTACCCACAGTTGCACACTCAAAGAATGTCTGACGGGATTCCACGTATACAGTGTGGAATCACAAGGTGAGAGGCATATTCTACATTGGCTTCTAAGGTTTCCCAGCAGGATTAAGCATTAGCTACCCACTGTGAAACTTGCTTCATGACAAAACTGTTATTGGCTGCCTTCCCTTTCCTTCCCTTTTCTGTCTATTTCTCCATCTGCTTACCAGCGACTCCTGGTAAGTTCTTGACTCCCCAAATAAGTTCTGGACCACTCCTGATCACTCCCAAAATAAACCATTTGCACTCAAACCCTCATCTTGGGATCTGCTCCTGGGAGAACTCACTACCTCACTTCGCACTAGCCATACTGTTCTCCCTCTAGTTCTTCAAACTGCACCAAGCTCTTCCCCACCTCAGGACACTAACCTTTAAGGGACAAGTGGAGGTGGATGCATCATTGAGAAAAGAACAGGAAGCAGAAAACTAAGCCCAAGTATATTACAGAATGGAAAGAGTTTTCAAAAAGGACAGTGGCAAACGTCGCTAAAAAATGAAACAGGATTAGGACTCAAAATTGCCACAGGATTAGTAAGTAGGAAGGAATTTATAGCCAAAGCAAGTACATTCTCCATGAAATGGTGGGGACAGAAAGCAGAATGCATTTATTCAACAACTATTTATTGAGTACATGCTATGTGCCAGGCACCATGACTGGTGATAGGGATACAGTGTCACAAAAAATGAAGTAGTCTCTGCACTCAGGGAGTGAAAAAAAAATTACATATTTAAAAATTTTATTAAATGCCATGAAAAAAATAAGAGAGCTATAAAGAATTAGATGGAATGTTAGAAAAGATACCTCCAAGAAAGTGACATTTAAGATCAGACCTGAAGGAGAAAACAGAGCAGCCATGGAAAGAGCATTTCAGGAAGAAATTCGAAGTGCCAAGCACCTAAGTAGGCAAAAGGTTTGGTATCCTCTAGGAAATAACAGAAGTCTGCTGTAACTGGAGCAGAGGGAAACCAGTAGAGTGACATGAGTTGAGGTTGGAGAGTTAGGCCAGGGATGATTCATCAGGACAAGATATGGACTAGGAATTTCTTTCTAAGTATAATCAGAGTTCACTGAATGTGAACAGGGGAGTGACATGATCTGATTTACATTTTCAAAAGATGACTTTGGCTGTTCTTTGCAGGATGGCTGCATGGAGGACAAAACTGACAGTAAAAGAGAGACCTTTTGAGGAGAAAGTGAAAAAGAGAAGGCAGAGATGGTAAACATATTCTACTTTTTCATGAAGTTTGTTCCTTTAGGAAAGTATAGAAATAGAAATGTAGCTAGAGAAGAGTTCAAAATCCATGCAGGTCTTTTTAAAATGGAAAAGATTTGAGCATGTTTTAGGCTTGGGAATCTGTGAAGACACTGAAGACTCAGGGGAGAAAGGATAACAGATGAAGACTTTTAGTTCAAGATGGTGGGATGAGGGACACCTCTGCCTCCCTTTCCTCCCAAGATTTTATTGAAATTTCAGAAAATGTATTCATATGTTTAATATTATCTAGTCATAACTGCATAGGAAAACAAAAAGGAATTCCTGGACTATAGAAATAAAATTGGACAGATTGGTGGAGAAATGGGACAAGAGAAAATTATAGCCCTATGGTTCCCAAAAGCTTCCATGCCCACCCCCCAAGGGACGTTTTAGAAATTTTTGCAGGTGATGCTGGAATTTATGGTGGGGTACAGAAATACTGGATGTCTTGCAAACCACAGATAGTTCCAGCTATGAAGAATTTCCCCATATCTTGAACAAATTTTGAAGGTCTTACTGGACATTCACGCAGGTGACAAATCAATTTGTAATTTTCTAAGCCTAGAATTAAACCTTATTTTTACTTATAGATACAAAGTCTGTTCACACAATTTTGATATAATGAACTTTATACAATCCTGTGTATATCAAAGAAGACTATTCCTTGCTTTATTTGGAATTTAACCCAAGAGTTGTTCACCATTTCAAAATATTATGACACCTACTATAGAGTTACCCATGGTATCTAAAACCCCAAATAGTTCATTTGTAGCTGTTAAATTCACCATGATTCTAATATAAGTGAAGTATACGAATACATCATTCTTTCGTCTTGATTAGTCATGCTCAAAGATATCCATTATAGAAATTTATATAAGTTATTTTTCAGCTAATTCATTTCTGCTGATTTTTAAATTATGTATGAGGGTAAGGGGTCCTAAACAATCTACAGAAGAGTTTCCCTAAAACATTCCACCCCAAACACACACTGAAGAATCCATAATTAGCCTTCACTCTTATTGAAGGGAGAGACAGGTTAGGGAAACCCAAATCACCTTTTCACTAACCACTGCATTTTTTATTAATAATATGAATGCAAAAGTAAGGATCATCAGACAGAAAACAAACATCAAAAATGAAGAAAAGCAAAATAAAAAAACAGACTAAAAAACACCTACCTCCTAAGAAAACAGAAATGATTTAGAGGCCAGTAGAGAACTTAAAAAATTCCAACTAGTATTCTCATAGGGAATCAAAAAGATATTGACTCTAAGAAACAAGAGTATGCTGCTGTTAAAAAGAAAAAATACAGGAACAAGAAAGTGCTCTTGAAAATTAAAAGTTTGATTGCAGATAAAATATAAATTATTTTGCTGGACAATAAAATAGAATCCCAAGTTGATAAACTAAAAGAGTCCAGAATTCTCCCAGAATACAGAGGAAAAGACAATGAGGTAGAAACAAGAGACGCATTAAGACACATGAAGAACAGATCAAAGTCTATAATCCATTTAACAGGAAATTCAGGAGGAAATAACTGGGATACCAGAATGAGTGGCAAAAGTAATCAAAAACATAATATGAGAAAATGTAATTTAAGAAGACTGACCCAGGACTAAAGAAAGATATGAGTCCCTAGATTAAAAAGCTTCTCCAAAACCAAAGTGAGTTTGATGAAAAAAGAGAAACCCACATTCTGGTAAAATTTCAGTGCACCAAAGATAAAGATAAGATCTAAAATCTGTCAAAGAGACATTTTAGCTACAAATGAATGGAAAAGAAAGAAGCAGTACAGTAAGACAAATGAAAGCCTGAGCTCTGAACTGAACCTAGGATGGCTGGATTGAATTCCTAATTCTCCAACTAATACATTGTGTGACCTGAGGCAAGTTGTTTACCCTCTCTCTACTTCAGTTCCCTTATCCGCAAATTTGGAATAATATTACCATCCTAGAGTTACTGTCAAGACAAAATGTGTCAATACATAAATTGCTTAAAGAGTACCTGGACAGAGTTAGAACCGATTAAAATAAGCTCTTTTATCGTAATGATCAACACCGAATGCTCTGACACACGACCAATGTCTTTAATGTTCTTGAATACTTTGAAAAATCTAAACAAGCAAATACTAATGATGTAGGATATATTTCCTACTATCTGGGTCTAATCACAAAATATGACTCCATAATGAATTCTATGTATATAGTTATAATGCTATATGTGTTTGCTGGGTTTTTTAAATTTTTAGTCTCAATATATAGACAAATAACAATAAATTTAATTTATTCAGAGAACATAATGCAAATATTTTAAACATTGACAATACAAAAATATAACTAACCAATTTGGGAAGTATAAAGAGAGAAGAATGGGAAAAGGAGTAAATATACTATTTCTTATCATTTTTTTTTTTTTTACAATGGGGAGTACAGAGAGAGCATCCAAAGATGATGTTATAGACTGAATGCTTATGTCCCCCCCCCCCCCAGATTCCTGTGTTGAAGCCCTAACCCTCAATATGATGATATGTGGAGATGGGGCTTATGGGCGATAATAAGGGTTAGATGACGTGATAAGGGTGGAATCCTTACAACAGGATTAGTGTCCTTACAAGAAAAAACACCAAAAAGCTCACTCTCTCTCTCTGCCATGTGAGGACACAGCAAGAAGGTGGCCATCTACAAGCCAGGAAGAAAACCCTCACCAGAAACCAAATCTGATGGAACCTTGACCTTGGACTTCTCAAGCCTCCAAAATTGTGAGATACACATTTCCGTTGTTCTAAGCTGCATAGTCTATAATATTTTGTTATGGCAGCTCTAGCAGACTAAGATGAATGATAAATCAAAAAATTAAAGATTTAAAGAATCAAACACTTCACATTTTTGATGTTATGCTGTGCTTTATGACGTGTATTATATTATCTCACCATACTTTGTTTTTTTATTTTTATTTATTTATTTTATTGAGGTATCATTGGTTCATAATGTTATGTAAATTTCAGATGTACAGCATTATATTTTGACTTCTGTGTGAAGTCCTCCCAAAGACTATAATTTTGATTATTATTATAATAAAGCTATGTGTTTATTAAAGGACAGGGAAGTCAAAGCTATCATTCATGTTCTTCCCAATACTTTATTACTTTCATAGCAAAAAAGAGTTTCTGTTTACCCTTCTGTAAAACAGAACATTAAAATCTGATTCCCTACCTCCTCTACTTCATCCTATGAAATGGTGAGAACCTTGGAATAATGATGTGTAAATATAAGGGACTATGGGGTGTCATA
Organism: Tapirus indicus; assembly: GCA_031878705.1. NCBI lineage: Eukaryota > Metazoa > Chordata > Mammalia > Perissodactyla > Tapiridae > Tapirus > Tapirus indicus. Next base: position 101,490,372 of record CM062919.1, on the reverse strand, counting down.
ATGTAAACATCACAGTTGGTCATAACGTAATTATTAATCCAACAAATATTTATGTAAGGCCCTGTGCAGGGTACCTGAATACTAGATAACTTGAGACGGCAAAAAAAAAGAATCAAACATTGATCTCATATTTCCAACCCAAATTGTATCCCTCATTAAGCAAATATGACATGAGGGAAAATTTATCTTTATAGAAGTAACCTAGTTCAAAAATATACCTATCAAGAAGGAACGAGAGATTTATATTATCTTCATTCTGAGACGCCTAATGAATTAATGGATTTAGACACTGAGCCTCAACAGACACTCACATCACAAAAATAGAGACAGCAAAAACATTATCTGTCCCTGAATGTATGAGACTCCATCTATAAGAACTCTTGGAAAAAAAAACTGCATCATGCATCTAATTACAAGAACTGAGAGAGAAAGACAGAGAGAGAGGGAAAGAGAGGTGAGCAAACCTAAAGATTAAAAAACACTTAAAAGACTTATCCACCAATTGCAGTGTGAGGACCTTATTTAGATTCTGACTGAAGTAAAAAAAAAAAAAAATGTTTGGGGCATTAAGTCGAAGGCAGCTATCCACCAAAATTCATGCTCCCCCTTCCATAGTTAGAACTGTCACTGAGAAGTAGCTGTCTGGCCATGACTAGATTTTCCAGACCCTTTTGCATCTAGAGGTGGCCCTAAAATTAGTTCTTACCAATGGAATGTGAATGGAAGTTATGGCAGGATTTCTGAGAAGTAGATATGCCTTCTCTATTGTTATTTCCCTTCTAAAAAGCCAAGTGCAGAGAAGGTTGAGAATCGAGGGGATGGTGGAACCACAACAGAGAAGGAGTCAGGTTTTGCTGAATCACTATTAAGGGCTGCCCACTTACTAGGAAAATCTGCTTTGGACTCTTAGAAGAGCAAAATGTAAATTTCTATTGCGTTACGCACTAAAATTTAGAGGTTCTAATTGTTACAGAAGTTAGTATTCCCTTAACCAATACAGAAATTGGTACAGAAGTAGAGTGCTGCCATTAAATAATCATACATTACTATAGTTCTAATCTAAGAAGCCATGAATTGCAAGATGTACCATTATTTTACGTACCACTAAATTTCAATACTGACAACTAAACTACAACGTACCATAGATTTGTATATGCGTCCTCATTTCAGAGATGTTAAAAGAGATGAAGACAGGGACTACAAAATCACTGAACCATGGTATGTATCTTGGGCCTAGTGGACCAAGGTAACAGGCAGTGAAACACCACGCATCTCAGACTCAAAAGCTGGAAACCACGTGATTCAAAGCAAAATATTTGGTAAAGACTCTCTCTTGCAAAATTAGGAAGCTGATCACATGCCAACCAAGTCTGACGCTCTAGGGGAAGTGACTGGAAAGGTTTATCAGTGTCTGCTGCCTTTTATGTACTGTTTTTAGGGAGCTATTACCAAAGAAGAAAGGGAAAGAAAAATATCTTAGGAAAGAACTGGCTGGTTTGAAAGCAGAGTTAGAAGGAAGAGAGGCAAGAAATTTGGGGTCTCTCAAGGCAACTACTTCTGCATCCCAAATAAAAAGTAATAAGACTGGGGGAAAAAAAACACCACCTCACTGAACAAAGACCCGTAAAGAATTCTTAGTTAAACAAAAGGACTTAGCCTTACTACAGAGATCAGGTGAAGATATTGTCTTCCCAGACAAGACTATCATTTCAAATGAACTTAAGATATACTCCACTAATTTGAGAGAGGTGCATGGGAGCTAAGATCACAAATATAAGGTCTCTGGATGCAGTTATGGGCAGAGGGAACTAACTAGAGAAAATGAAATCAGAAGCTGAATACTTTTCTTAGAGACTTGTATTTTCAAATAAACCATGAGCTGGCCTGTAAAAGGTTATGACAGTAAAACAACCATCAGGTCTCCATACACACAGGGAAGGAATTGAGTGCGTATGCAGCAGCCAGGAAGGGAGAGACTTCAACCCCCCATCAATGTAGCTGTGGAGGAGAAGTAACACAAATATAGTACTTAAAGTCATAAAGCTGACCTAGGAAAGAAATGTATAACCCATATTGGAAGACAGAGTGAGTGGGTGTTTTGTTCACAGCAGTGAGTCAGTAGACTGTCTAAAGTTGATAAAAAGAAATAAAGTTATAAGTACATCTTTATGGTAGTAATCTTCAAGAGAACTAAAACTGTGAGACTAAGTATGGGGGCAAAGTAGTGGAGAAGGGCATTTATTTTTCATTTTATGTCCTTCTCTTCTGCTTGAAATAAAACTAATCAGTGTGGATACGGCATACAAGGAGATACCATGCAGCAATTACTAAATGAGACTGATGTGTACCAATAAATCATTAAGTGAGAAAAGCTGTTGCACAGCAGCATGACAGCCAAATATGTCTTTAAAGTGTATAAATCTAGAGATGGACAGATGGAAGAAGACAGATGGATGGATGGATATTCGATAGACAGATAGATAGGTAGGTAGGTAGGTAGATAGACAGACAGACAGAAGCTACAGACACACAAACTTGTTTCTGAGTAGAATATCATGAAGGATACACACCAAACTATTCCCAGTATCTTTTGGATATAAGGGTAGGGGCAGGGACCTTGGAAGCTGAAACCCACCCTCAATTATTTTAGCACCTGTGTTCTACTAAATTTCAAACCACAAACCTTAGATTCATTGAATGATACGCTACTGCTTTCAAGAAGGTTACTCAAAACCATGAAGATTTGCCTTACATGCCGTTATCGTTTGGAGCTCTAATTCTGCCTTGAAAGGAATTACTTCTGCCTGGTAATCTTCTTTCCCCTTCCTTCTAGGGGTCCTGAGGAGCTTACACCATTCTCACAGATGACCTCAGCTTCTTTGATTACGGAAAACCTTAATAAATTAATTATGAATTAATAAATTTATAAATAATTATGAATTTGTAAACAAAAGAGAAGCGAGAGAGAGGGAAGGAAGGACATTTCCAGAGAAACTATAAAAGCGATTTCCAGGATTCAAAGGATCTAAGTTCAGCCCAGGTGGAGGAAGCTGCTTGCAGCTGTCAAGGTCTAGGTTTTACTCGCTGTGCTCAGATCTGATGTCCCTTAGTTTCTCCTCAATACCCCAGATGCCCAGGACCCTTTCTTTGAAGAGAATCCCTTAAATACTTGAACACTCTCCCCTCTCCTTCAGACCTCAGATCTCTGCGCTGCTCACAGTCGTCCCTTTCCTCTACTTCTCCCCACGCCCTGCCTCCCGGGGCCTTTGGGAGCCCAGTGGGCGCCCCCAGCTCACCGCACCCCGCGCCTGGCGAGCAGCCCCCGGCCACCCCCCTGTCCTGTCCGTCCAGATGTTGTACAAGACCTAGAACTCTGGGGGGACAGCTCCGCTCCAGCCCCTCTCTAGGGACACACCTCATCTTGACCTCCCCAGCATCACGTCCGGCCCCGGGACACCTCCCAGTCCTCCCCGGGGACAGACCTGCAGCGTCGGAAGAGCAGCCGACTGGCGCGCCCGTGGGGAGGGAGAGGAGGAGAGGGCACCGCGCAGGAGAGGAAGCTCTCAGGGAACCCCGCACCGGGGCATTGGACTGCTTGCTCAGAGCCGGCTCAGCCAGTCTTTCACTTCCTGGGAGTGAGTCGCTTTCTTTTCTGTACCCTGGGGCCTTTTCGGTTTCGGTTTCCTGCCGCGGAGTATTGACGCGGATCGGTAGGTCAGCCCATCCATGCGTTTACACTGAGAATTTCAAGGAGGTAATATAGCAAAGGGACTAATGTGATCTTTGGGACATGGTTGTAAATACAGTGTAAAAGGAATGTAGGCAGAGAAATCTGGGAATCTAAACAAGATAGAAGGAAGAAAATGAAGAGGCTGAGAGATTAAATGAGGGACGCTGTGGACTGTGAAATTCCACGGTGAGGTGTGGAGTTTTTCTTTTCCTATGCCGGTGCATGTAAAAAGGGAGAAAAAGAGGACATGAGCTTTGAGTTTCTGTCTTAAGAAGTTCATCTTTATGGAAAACTTCAAATACTATTACTGTCCAGTGTGAACATTTGTAACGCCAGTCATACACCACAAAGAATTTAAATTGAGGGGTGAAATGCCCTTTATTTTTCTCATTGCACCTATTGATGTTTGCAGTTTGGGTTTCAACCCCAGTCTATTTTTGCCTTTTAATGCTCCAGACACTTAATTCCATGATGTTATGCATGCACTGAACGTGTTGAGGTTCAGGGTGGTGGTGTGGGTCCCAATAGTGAGTTGGATAGTAAATGGAAAGAATTGGAAGCCAGCAGTGAGAGCAGCAGAAAATTAGGCTTTATTGTAAAAGTATTTACTGAGCTTTTTTATGTGCTAGGCAATATGCTAAGCCCTTTACATGTATCACATTTAATCATCACAAAAGTCCCATAAGGTACATACTATTATTGTTGCCATTTTATGAATGAGGTAAATAAGACTTAGGTTGAATTATTTGTCCATGGTCCTACAGCTAGTTAATAGTAGCCAAAATTTTGAAATTTGCTCTAACTCCAAATATCTTTGCCTAAACACAATGTTCTCGGTATCTATTAAATTCTCTCATACAAGTGCCTTAAATGCTACAGTATTGGTGTTCCACCCCAAAGCACATACGATTTAATTTTGATTTCTTCTTTTGATTGTTACTGAAATGTGCCCTACACGTTCTTAATGTAAAGGAGAGTCTCTTGTTGTTTTGTCTTTTAATGATACACATTTATCAGGTGGGGATTCCCTAGATGTCAACTCCACTCTTCCTACTTTCCACGCCAAAGTACATATACAATACACATAAATAAACTGTTCTCCAAATTCATATCTGGTTCTCTTCCACTTTAACATCTATTCTCATGGTCCCACCCTGGACTTTATTCAGAAACTTGAGAATCATAAACTTCATTTTCACTTTTCAGAACATTCCCCTTTCTCCCAATCTCTCAGCTTCCTTGGGAGCCTCAACCTTTTGCCTCCCAGACTCAACTCCAGGAGCAGTCACTCACCATTCTCTCATTAACACCGTCAGCTGCTTGCCCCACTGGCTTTCCTCTCTTCCTGCAATTTGATAACCTGGATCAATCAAACCATCATTTTCCTATGCCAGGACATTGAGAGAAATTGTCTAATATTTATCGCCTCAAATCCATTGTTTATGACCATGATTCCCTTTTTTTTTTCCAGTGGCCCTTAAAACTCTACAGCATTTTATTGTTTACTTCCAGTCCCCTCAGCATGTACGACATCTATTTCAAAGAGAATCCTCTCAACTGTCTGACACCTTCATCTATATTCTTACTTTTAGTCTAAGAAGACTAACAACTAACCCCCTTTGATTTGGATTTGGTTTCCTCCAGCTTCCTCAAGAATCTCACCCTATTATCCTTTAATTTCCTGTATCATTAACCTCTCCCTGTCTATTGGTGTGATAGGCTGAATAATGGTCCCCCAAAGATGTCCATGCTCTAATCCTCAAACCTGTGAATATGTCACCTTCATGGCAAAAAAAAACTTTGCAGATGTGATTAAGCTAAGAGTCTTGAGATGGAGAAATTACCCTGAATTATCCAGATGGACTCATATAATCACAAGGGTCCTTATAAGAGGGAAGAACCCTTAAGTAAAAAGCAACCAGGACTTGATGATATGGTAAATTCTCAGTCTATCCAGATTGCAAAAGATGCTAAAATTAGGAAATTCAGATTCTAATTTTAAAAATTAGGAAATTTAGGAATTCCTAAAAATTAGGAAATGTCAGGAAAGCATACTCTGATGAGAAAGCCAAGAGTAAGACTGGAGAACCTTGTGCTAGTGCCTCAGAAAGACCAAAAAGTAAGAGTAACCAATCACACAGAGGGCTCATGAATAAATTAGGTATGTGCTTCTTGGATTCCTTCAGCCTTCTCAGCAAAAGTCAGGAATATAAATGGGATTTTTAGGAAAGACGTATGGATAAGCCTCTTGTCCAAAGGAGTGAATCCCTGTGACTACACAGGAGATCCACAAGGTATCTAAGGATGTTATATCAGCAGAAACACTGCCAGCTTGGACTGAAAGGGACAGAAAGAAATGAAAGAAGGCTGTAGAACTCCCAAAATTCTACAGGTAGGAAACAGTCTGTTAAAGTACTCAGCTGCAAATATGTGCTACCTTTCATGAAAAAGGAAGGATGATTCCATGGGCAGAGCCTTGGGCCCAGAGGCCAGAGCCCAGAGTCACAAAGGATTATTCCCAGGCCTTGAAATCTAATGGAGTTTGCCTTGCTGGATTTTAAAATTTCTTGGGACCAGTGACTGCTTTTTTCTTTCCATGTTCCTCCTTTTTGAACAGGGATGTCTATAATCAGTACCCTATTCCTATCCCACCAGTGTATTTTGAGAACAGATAACTTGTTTTCTAGCTTCAAAGGTTCACAGATAGAGAGGAATTTTGCCTCAGGATGGTTCAGACCCAAAATCTCAACCACACCTCACTTAAATAATTTAGATGATGAGATTTGGGTCTTTTGAGCTGATAAGATTTAGATAAGATTTTGGACTTAAATTGATATTGTATTGGTTGAGGCTTTGGGGGACTTTGGAAAGGGGTGAATATGAAATAGAAACTTGAAATAGATGTGAATCTTTGGACGCAGAGAGTGGATGGTGGTGGACAAATAAATGGCCCCCAAAGATGTCCATGTCCTAATCCTCAGAACCTGTGAATTTTACTTTACATGGCAAAAGGAAATTTGCATGTGTGATTAATTTAAGGATTTTGAGATGGAGAGATTATCTTGGATTATCCAGGGTTGGCCCAATGTAATCCTAAGAATCCTTATAAGAAAGAGGCTGGAGGTTAGAGGGGAAAGAAGATGCTATGCTGATGGCTTATAGATGGAGGGGGGCTGCCACAGTGCAGGCCCCCTCTAGACGCTGGAAAAGGCAAGGAAATAGACTTCCCCCTTTGAAGCTCCCAGAAGTAATGTAGCTCTGCTAACACCTTGATTTTAGACTTTTGATTTCCAGAATTGTAAGAGAACAAATTTGTGTGTTTTAAACCACTAAGTTTGTGGTAATTTGTTAGAGCAGCAACAGGAATCCAGTACAACTGGCATTTACCATTCATTCCATTGAAAAAAATCAAGTCATTTTCATCTTTAAAACGATGGTAAGAATAAACCCTTGCCCCATTTCATCTCTTCCTTTTCAGTATACCTCATAGCGGTATACATTCATCATCTCCACTTCTTCCCCTTCACACTCCTAAAGATGAATGATCTGATCTATCTTTAGACCAGAACCTGCTCAAATAGGAAAGCTGGAAGCCATTGTTGGTTCCTCTTATCCCTCAATCCTCGGTGGATTCTGGCTCATGACATATCAAATTCTGTATTCTGTTTTATATCACATCTTCCACTGACTAGAATGAGCTTCATGTTTTGTCATCTGGTTTATTGCAACAACCTGTTTACTTCCTGACTCCAGCCCGTTGTCTCCATTCCATTTTCCACTCTACTGCCAATGCAATTTCTCTAACATGTCAACCTAATCATGTCACTCCCTGGTTTAAAGTCCATTAATATTTCCTCATTGCTTTCATATTAGATCAGCCTATTCATATTTCATCTCTTTTTAGATCTCCCAAACACCATAGCTTCATGGTGACAAGTAAGTATTTTGATTCAGATGATCCATCTAATATCAATTCCACCACATATTAGCTTCAACACAGTGGATAAGTTAGTTAACTAGACTCAATTTTTCATCTGTAAAATGGGGATAATATGATCTAACTCACAGAGTTGTTAAAGGATTAAAAGAATTAGTTTTTGTAAAGAGGCCAAGTACAAAGCAATTGGATGCAGATATTATTATTATTCTCCTTGGGAAATACTGGGAACTCTGAATGGAGCACTAGATGGCATGTCTTTCCCAAGTTATGAGGCAGATGCAAGTCTTAAAAGCCTTGTGTTGAGTGGCAACAGTAGTATGAAACCAACTGCATTCAAACATCATGCTTTTTCTAGGCATTTCTTTCCAGGCATCCACTAAACATGTATTTATTGAGGATCTACTATGTCCCAGACACTTTTTATACACTGATGATGGAAAAGTCAACAAAATACAAAACCCTTTCCTTCAGAGCTTCATTCTAGTGGAGAATATAAATAATAATAAGAGAAGTAAAAAGAACACTGTGTTAGATAAAGATAAGCTATAAGAGAAAAAACACACAAGGAAGAGGGAATATAAAATATTGATAGAGAAAGAAGGTTAAATTTTAGATAGGATAGAAAGAGAAAGCTCTGCTAAGAAGCTGATTTTTGACTAAAGATCTGAAGGGAGCAGGGTCCTCCACCATGCTGTTCTTTGTGAGATCCCATGCCTGACTGAGGGAGTAAACCCCTGAGACAGAGTGAGCCCTATGGGTTCAAGGAACAGTGGAAAGGTCTGAAGCTGAAAGACCATGATGAGAGTGGGAGAACATAAAGTCACAAAGATAAAGTGAGGAGGCAGATTATGTGTGACCCCAGAGACCAAAATAAGGACTTTGGTTTTTACTCTGAATATGATAGGAAGACGTGGCATGGTAAATACGTTGAGAATTTTGGCCTTACTTAAATATTCTTATTTTTATCGAAAATTTGAATAATTCATATACATGTGTTTCTTTCGCTTTGGATAAATCGTAAAGAGAAAAATCAGAAAATGAAATTTAGTATAAAAATAGTATAACATTATATTCCTTAAGTGTTTGACAATCTAACACTTTATATATGCTTTTTTTGTGTGTTTTTTCTCTGATAGTGATATGACCATTGTTCTAATAGCTTTTCTGACAATTTGGTGGTAAGACAAAATTAAGTCAAGATAGTTTAAAATTTTTTAGGATTGTAACGTCAACAACATTTCTTTGAAAAGTTCATTCTATATCATATTCATTTAGGTTTCAGTTGTGTAATCATTAGTACAATATTCAATTTATAAATTACAAATAAACATGATATTAACAAATGCATATGCTGTATCTATGGAAAAGCAATTACCAATAATTGTTGCAAATAATCTGTTTAGCTGTTCTCCAGCAGAAAGGCTCCTTGATTAAGAAACGAGACACTCAAGCAAAACTACAGTCACAGTTACAGAAGTCAGATGAGCACACTGGGTCTGCGATATTTCTGCCACAGGCTTTTTCAACACCTGTTGATCAGTCAATCAGAGAAAACCTCGGGGGCTGAAGATATGCCAGCTCTGTGGAAATTCCTTCCCAAAATAGCAATAGCTGAGCAAATTGCTAGTCCAACAGAAGTAGACGATGGACAGACCTCAGGTTTTGTGTGGCAGAGCAACTGTCTTCAATTGACTGGCATATTTTTCAATGTTAAAATCCTTCTTTGGTCCAACAGCTGGTTTCCTCCTTTGTCGTATTCTTCCTTCCTTTCTGTTTTCCCAGGGAGTGACAGCCACATTCTTCCACATTAGGCTTTCTTTGGTAAGCAGCTTCTGAACTTGTTATACAGCTGTCCCTAGTTGTCTGGCAGCAACCACTCCATTTACAAGTTTGATATTCCCTCACTAGGTATCTCCACGAGGCGTGTCAAATGCAAACTTTGAGAGAAACAAAAGGTTGAGATTTGATTTAGGTCGAATAAGTCTCAAAGCTATTTTTAATTATGCAATTATTTTGGTATATTTGCCTTTCCCTTCCAATGGAGAAAAAACCCATTTTACAGATGAAAAATTGAGTCTAGTTAACTAACTTATCCATTGTGTTGAAGCTAATATGTGGTGGAATTGATATTAGATGGATCATCTGAATCAAAATAAGAATCTTTGCATGGTGAAAGCTTTAATGGTTTAAATTGAGTTGGTTTGATACAGCTTAGTGAAGTGTTCATATTTTTTTAAATACCAAACCAACTCAGTTTAAACCATTAAAGCTTTCACCATGCAAAGATTCTTATGTTTCTTTAAGTATTATTCAAACTGTAAAAATCATTGGGTTCCTTCCTACTTCCTGTAGCATAATTATATGCTAATATAAACACTTGAGAAAAATCACTTTTTATGGCCACCTCAAAGTCCCATGAGTTAACTAAGCCATTCCATAAATTGTATTTAAGTGGCTATCATAAACAATATGGAATTGAACATGTTTTTATGTTAAGGTTTTCCTGTAGTTAGGATTGTCCTCAGAGAAGATCTAAGATAGAATGGGTCAAAGCATATGACATTTTAAAGTTAGCCAGATGACGATGAACGTCCACATATGCAGAATATGGTCCACTTGAAAATGGATCTGATGATTTTCATCAGATGGCAAATCAGCAGGCAAGAGCTGACTCATAGTAGAGGAAACCTGGTTTAATATATTTAATCAATGAAGTTTGTTTTTAATTCTCCACATTGAAACATACTGAATTCAAAACTTCTTTATTTGATTATTCTCTATTTTATACTCAAAGGACTTTAAAAAATTTTACTCTCTAGTAGGGTCATCAGTCAAGAAAGGATTTTAAAAGATTAAAATGACTTTAGGCTCGTTGTGTGGTTAATTTCTTTTCTGTCTTCATTTTTTGTCACGGTAAGTGTAACGCGAGCACACACAGATTTCAAATACAAAAAGGAAAAAAGAGAATTGAAAGTTTCCTTTAATCTTACCTACCAGATATAATAACTAGTATACAATGTGCTTGTTTCACTTAACAGTATATTTGGGATAGCTTCTCCGTATCACTTCTTGCTATACTATGTTTGAAAGTACATTTTAAAAATTATTATTAATAAGGAAAAGCATAAGGAGCAAAAAGAGTAACAGTCAAGATAATCTCTGATGCCATTTTTTCCCTCTGATGCTATTTTTAGAAGTAATAATATAACATGCACATTGGAGTAAAGTCTCCCACCCAACCCTATTCACAACCCCAGTCAGAGTGCATTTGCTCTCCCAGATTAACCACTGTTACTTTCCAGGAAAACTTTAAAATTTTTCATTCATATACCAGGAAAGAGAGAGAAATTATACATATAGATAAAGATATAATTATGCACGCTACACACACTGTTATGTATACTATTTTTATCGTATCCTATGTTGAATATAGTCTCATAATCACATACTTATTTACTCATTCCACACCTTTTTTTTTTCCCAATTTGTGTGAGCCTAAAGATCTTTTATTTTGCTGAATTAAGTGAAATAGGAATCCAGTTGTTTAAACTGTCATGAGGGGCAGGTCAGGGGAATTGAACAAGGCCAAGAAATAAACCAAAATACATGTAATTATTTAATATATGCTGCCCTATCAATGTAATGTTCTTCCTACACAAGAATAATATATGCATTCCATTTAATCCATTATTCCATTCCTTATTTATCATCCATAAGGAATTTGTTGGTACTCCAGCAGTCTTGAACGGCTACTCCTCTTTCAATACTATTCTTTTTCTCACAATCTTCTGGATCTTTGCCAGGCTAATTCCTCTAGATAAACCCTATATCAGTTTTTCTAGTTCCACACACACAAAAAATGTTGTTTTAATTGAAATTATATGACATTTGTGGATTATTTTAATGGAGAATTATTTCTGTTACAAAATCAGTTCTTCCTGTAGCATTCCATTTATTCCATTATTCCATTCCCTTCTCTTCTTCAGTGTAGGTTAAGGCCTGCATATTAGTTGTTAGTATTCCTTGATATTTTGTCTTTTGTTACTATGTATTGCATCATATGTGTGTGTGAATAAATGTGTGTATGTATATGCATGCACACACATGCACATATACTTTAATATATTTTAATATGTCATGTTAAGGTAGAACCATTCTCTTCCCATTCCACCAAAGTTTTTTTAGTTAGAGTGGATGTTAAATTTTAACCATAGACTCATTAATAAACTATGGAGATAGCCATATAGCTTTTCTCTTTTGACTTATTAATATGGTGATTAAGTATTAGATCTTTGGATGTTAATTAAGCCAACCTTTATAACTTGGATAAAACCCAATTGTTCACAGTGTATTCTTCTTTTAAAATTCTGTTTGACTTCTATTTATAATCATTTTTCCAGATTTTATATTACTTTCAAAACACCAATCTGTACTTTTCTCTCTTTATTCAATTTTATATCCATGTTATTCTATCTTTGTAAAAAAATGTTAAACTTATTTTTCTTAAATTCAATAAAACCTGCTTTTGAAATTAATGTTCCTGGCTTTTAAGCCCAAAAGAATAAAATTTTTTTACACTTAGGCCCTATAGGCCAATTTAAAAATGAGATTATTTCTGATCAAGGGTCATGATACCTAACTGTGCCCAAATATTCATATATAAACATGGATTATGGAATCTATTCTCAGGTAATTTCAACTCTACCGTTATTGCTATTGTGATAAAATTATTTTTCTCTATTCATTTTTGTTTGTTTGTATGTTTGCACATGCACAAATTGGCAAACATCCCAACTGGCAGAAGCGTGTGATCAAGAGACCACCCACAGGCTTGGGCTCCACATATGCAGCAAATTTTACCACAGTTTATAAAATATAACTCATGAGGGACAAATCTGAAGTCTACTGCTACATACAGATGGACATAACCAGTTTAACCAAACAAGTCTTTGGGGCATACCTGATTCTGTGACATGTATCCAAGTCAGATACAAAGAGGAAGAAACAGGAAGACTGGCCATGATTTGAAGGACACTTGTTCTCAGGATCACCAGATGGGCCAATAAGTGGCTCATCAGAACAATTCTGCAGGTATTATATGCCTCCATTTTCAGTTTGTTTCTTGATCAGATTCCTCAGTCACTATTTTATATGCTGCTCCATGATCCCTGTTTGCTGGTAGACGATGCCAGGAATGAAGGGAAAAGCAAAATGTTCAGAAAGGAGGTAAGTAGGCCAGCTTCTTCAGAGTCAGAGGATTTTCAGAGCTTCCTGGGCCACTAGGGAGAGAAAAGATCAAAGAAGGATGAATGAGCAAGTCTGCACACTTCTTTTCATCCCCCTTTCATCAACAAATGTTGATTACCTTTATTTACCTATTGTTAGTCTGAACAACCGGACTCCTCATCTTCTAAAAGGAAGTTTGTAAACCAGTGCACCAAAATATACTATGTTCTTAATTAACCCGAAGCTGTAAGACCGACTGATAGATAATGTGAAAATAGAGTGATCTTCAGACTGGAAGTCTCAGTGAAAAAGAAAAATCAGTGTAGTGACTGAGTGAGAGATCTAGAGGATGAAACTTTACAGTTAAATAATGAGATGTTTGAATTTGCAATTTTGAAAATGGAGCATGTCCAAGTATGTCTATGGGAGCATGTCCAACTGTGGCTAATGGAATAAAGGTGTGGTAGACAGCCTCCAAAATGACCACCAATGATCTTGCCAATTGGTACTCAGGCCCCTGTGGAGTCCCCTTCCATATCGAATAGTGCTGACTTGTGTAACCAAGTGATAGTGCAGAAGAGATGGAATGTGACCTCCAAAGTTAAGTCATAGACATTAGGCTTGCACCTTGCTCTTTCTTGAGTCACTCACTCTAGAAGAACCAGCTGCCATGAAGTAAGGAAACTTGGGCAATGACATGATAAAGTCCACATGGTTCCTGCCAACAACAGCACTAACTTTTCTGGCTCATGAGAGAGCCACCTTGAAAGCAGATCCTCCTGTCTCAGTCATGTTTTCAGATGAAAGAAGCCATAGGCAACATCTTGACTGCAATCTCATGACACCCTGATTCAGAATCACCCAGCTAAGACACTACTGGATTCCTGACACACAGAAACTGTGTGAAATAATAAATATCTATTGTTTTAAGACACTAATTTTTTCAATAATTTGTTATGAAGCAGTAGGTAACTAATACATGACTTGAGAGGTGAAGCAGGCCCATTTGTGTCATCTATGAGAAGAAGAAGGGACATAAAGACCACTATAGATAAGCAGATCAAAGAACTAATATGCCAGGGTGTGGAGGAAACAAACAAATAGATGCTGACATCTCCCCCAATACTGGAAGCACTGGATTGAAGAGAATCAAGAGTCCAACTAGATCCAAAGTCTTAATTGAAAAAAAAAGCGGGAGGGTGGGTGGCTCAAATGCAAGCACTTCAAAAGAACAGGAATTTTTATAAGCAGAAGTAATCAATTGGAAGTTGAACTGAGACCCATTTAAGGGGCTACTGACCCCACTTTCCAACCTCAGGTTGGAACACAACAACGGGATCTGGGGGTAAATACAAAAGTGCATGACAAACTCTATTACTGCCTTTGCACTAATCTCATCCTTAATGTCAATTGAATCTCATTATAATAACTTAACAGCCTTGGCCAACAGTCTTTCCTAAGGAAAAGGAAAATCTGCTTCAGATTCTTATAATATTTTTAAAACAATCAGGGTTTGCTGTACTGCTCACAATATACAAGAAAAGTCACATTTCTTTATCTTCTTGAATAAAATCATATCTAGCTTTGAGGCCTTTCTCAGGACCACAAGCCATCTTTTTTTTTCTTATTTCTTTTTTCTTCATACAGCTTCATCCCTTCCCTGGTGTTATGGGAGGATTTAGGAACCAGGCATTCCAGGGAAATGTGGGAGAGGCCTCCCTTTGGTCTGTAAACCAATGTGCTCACCACTGAGATTCACTGTGAGATTTGTTGATCTAGCCCCCATAGCCCATTAGAACATAGAGGCATCCACATCTTTCACTGCAGCTCCCAAGGCCATGATGCTTAGTGCTCAGTGCCCAGGCATCCTGTGTGAGGGTCATGGCCAACCACAGAACTCATCACCCCTCTGTCCTTCCTGATTCTGACAACCCTACGTTCTCCCACACTGGAACCAGCATCTTCCTCTAGAAGCACCAGCCTCCATCTCCCTGCGGATAATCCAACAGTATTATTTCCATCGTACACACAAATCAGTGTCACTTTGAGGGTTTTACATCTGCAACTTTTAACTTTTTATTTCTACAAAAAGGTGTGGATTTTCTCCTGTGACAAAGGAATTCTCAAATAATAAAACTTGGCTACACCTCCTGGAAAAAGGAAGGGGAAACGTATTTTTAAACATTTGAGAATGACTCTACAACAAAAAAGGATGAGTCACTAATTTATCAATAACTCATTATTATTATTTTTATTGTTCTATGCAGTGAACATTTATTGGATTGCATGCTCATCTCTTCTCTTTCTAGGAACTGCAGGAATATTTATCTTCCTGGTAATGTTTTAATAAGAGAAAAATGTTAGCATGAGTGCACATGTCCTCAGCACACGCGTTAGGTGGGATTGTAAATGAACCTGGGATTCACAAAAGTTGTTGCAGTCTGGTCTAGAGGAAAAAAGAACCTGGTGGCTCCTGCATAATTTACTATTAATACAACAATAAAATCTGTTAAAACATTGAGATGAAGTTTGTGTCATATGGTTAGCATCCATTTATCTTAAAATTATTCATAAATAATAAGATTATTAATATATTCATTGTATATATGGCATTTTTAACCACTCAGTTAATTTCAACAGTTGTTTCCATAACTAAGGTAATATCATGAAGAAGTTACAATGCTTTGTTTCCTATAATTTCTTCCACATTGTTTGCCTTAGGACACAACAGAGGCTTTTGTTTAATTTTTGATTATGACATTTTTCAAACACAGAAAATACAGATATTAATGTAACAGAGACTCACAACAATACCAAGATATATCAAATGTTACTGTTTTTCCACATTCCCATCATTACTACTTTTTAGAAATATAGCACTAGATACAGTTGAAGCCTCTGTTGGCTTCTCTGATCTAGCTCCCAGAAATTTCTTCCAGTGCCTCATCCTTTCCATTGTCTGTGTTCTGTGTCCCTGGTCCTGGAGACTGTTTCAGATTTTCCAGAGAATAAACATCCCGTCTTCCAGGCATGAGAAGGGGTAGTCGTCCGGCTACCTGAAGTGGAAATGGGACAGTAGAGACTAACCGCTCCTTAGGGATTCTTTGAATCAATTCCCTGTTTTCAGCTCCTGCCTCATTCCTGCCAATTAAAGTGATTTTCAAGGAGGACCTAGTGCCTCCAATTCCTGAGCCTTCCTGTGACGCTATGGGGCAAATCACTTGGTTCTCATTGGCATCTCCTTGGGCAGGCATTTAAGTTTTCTAGTTTAGTTAGACCACTCATCACTCATCTTTATATTAACCATTTTCCAACAATTTTATCTATTTCTAGAATCTTCTGTCTTCTCTCCCAATTTCTATCCTTTTGGGTTTTTACTATTATCTTATGGGGTTGTAGTAAGAAGAAGACATAAACACATGTGTTTCATCAGCCAGAGGGGTTTCTTTCTCTGTAAGTATAAATTTTAAAACATTTATTAGTGAATATAATGGCTGAAACAGCCCACAAAAGTATCCCGTTTCAAGAAGGACCATTTATAAAGAACCAGTTTTGCCTGTAAAGAAAAGTACAAAAGTAGACCTTCATAAGTGTTCCACAATCAGACAAAAAACTTCTTTAGATAAGAAACAGAATCAACTCTCGTGGTATTATCCAGACTAAGAAAGACTCAGCACTTCATTTCCAAATTTAATGACAGTTTTTGTGTGATTATTTTCTGCTTCTTCAATTTGGCTCCGCGACCTGACCTTGGAACAGAAAAGCTTTCTGTTCTTGTTACCTCTATTTGTTATTTGGAAATTCAAAATATTACAGTATGTTACAATGAGATGCTACACAATGAGTAATAAAATGGTTGTGAAACATTTTTTGCAATGGTCAGAGGATTCATACATGTCCTGAACAATAGTCAGTCAACATTTATTTATTTCTTCAACAAATATTTGTTGGATTCTCATGATGTGCTAGGCACTGGGCTAAGAACTCAATGTTGCAATGTGTAGTTTTAGTCCCTATATGCTCATGTCCACTTCATCGTAGTGTGGACTATGTCATTAATACACACCATAGTCATATAATAATTTTTAATTAACAACTTGAAGTAAGAGAACAGTGGGACTCTCCACTCAATATGACAGGTGGCTAAATTTTTAAATAGTTCCTGGGTTTACTATTTTAGGATAATCTACCATATGACTAAAAGTTAAATGCACAGAGCAGAAGATTATACTAAGAAGAGCATTCCTTATGAGTGTCACTTTTTCTCCTTAGAATCACATACCGTACTTTTAATTGATTAAAAATACATTAAAAAGACAGGTGGTGTTTTCCAGCCAGAAGGTCAGAGTGGGGGGGAACGTGTAAATCCCATGTTTATTAGATCCATAAATATAGTTCTTTCTACACTAAGTGCCTTTAATTTCTAAGAACCCAGCCCTCAGACCTGGGGTTGCTCCCAGCCTGCTGCTGGAATTCCTGATCACGGCGGTCTGCTGAAACATGAGTTCAGTTACCAAATATAGTCGAGTGGAGCAGGAGGACAGATGAGAGTCTGAGGCCGCAGTTGCCTCAAAGTGACCACGGACCAAGCAGTCTTTAATGAATAGGCAAGGCCAACCTCTGCTCCCTGGGAAAGAAGAATTGCTCATCTGAAATCCATCACCTTTTTGGAGTCTTCAAAGTAACCAAGGATTGAAAAGGTCTGTAACATGTATCTTAATATATTAACTGGTAGGGCAACATTTTTTTAGACTTTTTCTTAAAAAGTTAAAAATATAATAGTAGTTTGCCTGAAGATATAATACTATTTAGAAGATGCCTTGATTTTGCTTTTATTTCAAGAGGAAAAGTAATGGGAATTTTATAGTCTTTCAAAAAACAGAGAATATATAAGATTTACCTGCAGGCTTTATTTCTACCTATGCTGTCAGAGAAATGCATTTTCTATTATAACATTACACATGCTAAATTGGTGCTATCAATTCCAAAGGGATTAAATGTAGTTATAAAGCCAACATTTGTCAAGACTGTGTATGTGTTTTGTTTTACAGAAAATAAGAATGCAGTTAATTTGAACCTCACCCATACTTTGGCTAAATACTGATGGCTTAAAATGATATACTTTAGGTTTTAGCAACATTTTAAGTTGTTAATACACTTTCAAAGGATTTTTTAAATCAGTTGAGGTAGTAATAGCAGACATTTTAAATTATATCTATGTATAAAGTTTACATGTTTATTTTTTAAAAAGATAAAGCTTACTAAGGGAAACTATAGCCCAGTCAAATTTAAATATCATAGTATAATTTTATATCACGTTGTTTTAAGTTACACATGAAATTGTCTTGAATCCAATATATGAGATTGATACAGAATGATTTCAGGCTCATATTACTTTTTAACATCTAAAAATACTAATTGCCTTCTAGTATGAATAATGTGACCACAGATAGAATCCATTGCCTGACAATATAATACTATTCAAACTCTATTTGATCATGTATGTACAGAAATTAAATCCTTATTACGTGATAAATATACTTTTCAATATTTTTTCCTCAAAGAAAAAACTTGAATGCTCACCTCAATTATACAGATCTAAAAATCAGTCTATTTGACAAATTATTGCTAACAGTAGACAAGGCCTAAGAGATTTATCAAGCCAATAACTGCTCTGTAAATATATGATTACATATTCCTAGAATACAAATTAGTTCTCTCGCATTCTGGTACCCAATATGGATTAAGGTCTGTATCCTAGGGGCTCTCTGTCGGTTCTCTGTTTGAGCTTCTCTGTTTTATTGCTAAAATGGATTATTGAAGGGGTCCTATAGCGTACTTCACAATAGAGTAAGGATGTAAATTACACTGGACAATTACAATCACTTTGAGTTCTTTACCCCATTTTTTTTTTAAATATAGAGGGGAAACATTAGTCAGGTTTTAAAATAAATCTGACATGTTCTTAAAGAGATACCAATTGAAATCCACAAGGCCAAGACAAGAGCCTCCACTTCATTTACAATATGTGTGTGGGAGATATCAAAGGGTATTGTGACAATTGAGTTCTAGTCAGGAATTTAAGCCATCTAGAGTTCATGACTGTCTCCTGGTTAAATTCCAGCAAAGAAAACAAAGATTGAGCGAAGCAGCTCTGACTATAATTTGAAACTGGTAAATCATATTAGAGAATATAGAAACAAATTTGGTAAATAGCTTTTGAATTCAGGTGAAAAGAATGAAGCCCTGAATAAAGATAATGGCAGTGGAAATGGATGATTTGGAAGTAAAATCTAGACATTTGCAACTAATTCAATATGGTGGATAATATGAAGAAGACACCAAGGATAACTCCAAATACTC
Organism: Tapirus indicus; assembly: GCA_031878705.1. Taxonomy (NCBI): domain Eukaryota; kingdom Metazoa; phylum Chordata; class Mammalia; order Perissodactyla; family Tapiridae; genus Tapirus; species Tapirus indicus. The sequence continues at coordinate 101,471,113 of CM062919.1, read as the reverse complement.
TCTCTGTAAAATACTGTGATATGGCTGTTGTGGGCATTAAATTAACTATTGTATTATGTCCCTAATATTGAGATAAAATACACTGTTTGGGGTTATTTAAAACTATAGAATAAATATGAACTATCTTCCTGTAATGACATTTTACTTAAATATTAGGAAAGAAACGAATCCATGTGTATTTATTAGGAAATAGATTATAAAATTGTTGCGCATTTTTTGCATCAAACAAGATTCTGTAAATTTTTCAGGTTTGACTTTTGCCCTACAGGGCCCTTGGTGAAAAGAACACTCCAAAAAAAAAAGAAAGAAAGAACAAACAGAAGGAAGGATGGAAGGCAGGAAAGAAGGCAGGAAGGATTAAAAGATAATTAAAGACAATTTAGGTGATACAAACAAACTTTATTTAACACTTAATGAAGTAGACGGTCCCTTTTCCAAGAATGGCAAAATGGGGCAGAAGGCAGGAAGCTTTTATAGGATAAAGAATAAAGAACGAGGAATAGAAAATATCTGATTAGCTGGGGGCACATAGTCAACCTTGTTTGGGGTGGGAGGGAACAAGGAAATAAGTATAGAGCCCAGAGTTGGCTTGGGGTTTGGAGATTGGCTGACTAAATGTCCTGTGTTTCTGGTCAAGCAGAGCATTCACAGGAACACAACAATTATCTGTTTCTGTTTGCTGATGTGGCCCCCTGGGCAAGAACAGCTCCATTTTAGGCCTAAAAAGTTATTTAAACAGAAGGAAGAAATTTAGTCTGGGAATTACCTGTGATTCCAAAACAAGAAAAAAAAAAAAAGTTTTAAAGCTTTTTCAACATTGGTTTTCATAATTTAGGTTTTATGTTAGAATATTTTAAATAGTATTATTTTAAAATATTTACTTTAAAATATTTATTTTAAAATATTTTTAAAACTGAAACTTTCTACCAATAGTTTTTATTAGATTTTTAGCAATTATTGAAATATAAAAATACACAGAAAAAATGATAAATTTAAATTTTAAAGTCACTTATAATTTTAACTTTTTTTTAAAGAACACGAAATAAGCAACAAAAGATTCCCCTAAATGTCCCACCCCTCAGCTCTACCCCAGCCCAAGCCCTACCACAGAGGTAATCAGCATTAATTGTTGGGTGCATGTTCTTCCAACCTTTTCCATGTATTTATTTGTAACTATATATGCATTTTTCAAAGCCTATTGAAATGTCACTACTCTTGTCTGGACTCTCTAAATTGCCTGGCCCATGTGGTATCGGATATTGAGTTATCTTTGGTGCCTTTAAGGTTTTTCTAACATCAAACACTTTTTCTTTCAAAATTATAGTAGTTCGTCAATGTCTCTACAAAGTATTCCATAAACAGATTGCAAAAGTTCTCCCCTTATCTAAATTCTTAAATATTCCTAATATCCCCAATGGGAAAATAAAACTTTGTGCTTAAATGCAGGTTTCAACCCTAAGTCTACCATTTCCTGACAGTTCAACTTTGGCCAAATAATTGAATATTTTTATGCTATAATTTGGGTAGTAGAAATAATAAAGAGAAAAATAATGTCTACCCCATCAATTATTCTGAGGATCAAGTGGTTCACTATATTGAAGCAGGCAATTCACAACTCAGAAGCTGTGGTACCATAAGTCCTCAGGGAAGGCTAACTTTTATTGTTTATAATTGAATTCTTTCTACTGGACTCTGCCATTTCTCATGCATATGCCTTGTCTTCCCCAAGATCCTCCCAAGTCGGGGAAATATTTTACATTTCAACAGCCTATAGTGCCTTGCCTCATAGGGATCCTGCAGGGGAGGTACCACAAGTATTTTTTGACCCACAAAGTAGAGGATTATCCTGGCCATCATAGATCTGGTTTTCAGATAATTATCCTCAAACTCTTAAAACAAATGTCATTTATAATTTCTAAATCTGTCTATCTTTTCTATTATTTGTATTTTCATATATGTATGTGAATCATATATATTTATATGCATATTACATATTCAGGAACTGAAAAATAAATGTTTTCCCAAATACTAGGATAATAATGCCAAGACAATTTAAGATGATAAAATTGCTTATATCAGAATGTGTGATATATGTACCAAATGTTCAATGAAAACTTTCTATAATTCATGGTAGAACATGAGTCCAACAAAATTCAGATAATATTGACTTAGGAGAAGTTGTGAAATATAAAATCACAATTAGAAATAATCCATAAATTAAGTGGCATAAAATTCCTTAAGAATGGATAAATATGCACAGCAGTTTAACAAAACAGGTGACCATAGAAGTTTTCATATGAAAGCAATATTTGCTTGGGACAAGCCAAGATGCTGATAACCTCCTGTTGAAGTTCAAGGTGGAAAGAAATCTGTAATGCCTCACAATATTTGCAGACTTTCTCAAACCTTTGCTTCACCAAACATTCCATGATCTGCAGACACCAATGATAACATGCAAATGTGCATTTTATTTCATTTCATTTCATTTGTACCCTAACAACTTTCAAAGATAATTTGAGACTGCATGCAATAAAAGCAAAGTACAATTGCCCAAAATCAGTTTAAAAGATTTAAGACTAAACCAAGTATAAGAAATTCAGAACCTGACATTTGCTCAATTTCCTACTTTTGTCTTTTCTCCTATTAGAATGTTAGCTCCTTAAGGCAAAGAATTCCACCTTACTCACAGTGTTCCCAGTCTGTAGAAGAAAAGCCTAGCACATAGTAATTACTCAACAAATAGATGCTGACTGACTAAGACAACAGAGAAAGTAAACAAAAACAAGTTTTTTTAGCTAAAAACATTTGTAGTTCTATGACTCAAAATTTAACTTTATTCTTGCTGGTATCCCTGTCAAGGAGTGTCATCAAAGGTTACAGAATTCTCATTTTTTAATAGTATAAATGCCAGAAAACAAGATAAATGTTTTTCTGGTTCTGAATTTTTTCGTGACAAACTTTCTTTGAGAGTAATGAGAAACATATAAATCAATGTCTTTAAAGATAAGATTTTCTTAATGTGGTATCAGATCTATTACTGTTTTGTATTAGTGAAATGAGCATGTAATATATATTTTATATGTATACATTAATGGTTATTACATATAGCACTGATTACTTGATCAAGTTCTTACCAGAAAACAGAGCCCAGGGGATGAGTAAGTGTTGATAAGGCAGATGAAAAAGCAGGATGAAGAGCAGAGCAACGTTTCACTGAAGAGATCATGTTCCAGAAAAATGTGACAGTGGGGCCCAAGTGGCTGAGAGCAAGGGGAGGAGACAGAACATTTCTGCCTCATGCCTTTGTTTGTGTGGCTCTCTCTCCAATCAGTTACCATCTAGGGTTCAAACCACGTTTTCAATACCAGGTATATTTTTCTCCATCATCTGCCATGATCCAGACATTGTGCCAAGCATTAGCCACGCAAAGACTATTGGTCAAACCTTCTGCTTTCAAGGTGTTCACAGTCTAATGGAGAAGCATTATCTACACTCATATTTATAATTCAATAAGATGAATGTTTTAATAAAATACCATGCAAAGTGTCATATTTGAAAGAAAGAGCAAATTATATTGACTGGGAAATCATAGAAAGCACCAAAATGAAGTGAAATTAAGTAGTTTTCAAGGATGAACTAGAGTTTGAAACACAGAGACAGAAAGGCAGGGCAAAAGGAACAGCATCTGCAAAGCATGGAGACATCAAAGAACATGGAATGGTCAAGGAATGGTGAGTGGGCCAGTGAGGTGTGGGTGCAGTGTGTGTCAGAAGGACGATGGAGGATGAGGCTGGAGAGTTTACATCAGGGCAGACTGTCCAGAGGCACATAGATAACCTGCATATCATGCTTTGGACTTTCTCTTCTCAGCCAGAGGGTACTGCTGGAAAAAAATACCAGACGAGTGACATGGCCAAATTTGTAAATATGATCTCTCCTACCATCTTTGATCTCTTACTGTAATTTTTTAAACTATTTTAATAGCAATCATCATGTTCCTGCTTATATTTGAGTCACGTTTTACTCTTCTCTAATCCCTCTAATCCCTCCTACTAGACTGTAAGTTTCTTAAAGGAGAGAAATTATGCCTGGCTCCTCTTTGCCTTCCTTGAAGCTTCCCTCACACATAGTAAGTGATCAACAAATAGTTGTTCAATTGATTTCATGTTCAACATACTATGCTGAGAAAGAAAAGTGGAAGAGAGGAAGAGTGACTTAAATGCGCGGGGACAAGGAAGAGCAATTTTTCCCACAGTGAAGAAGCTAGGGCTACACAAATTCAAAGAAATTAGAAAATAGTTGTAGCTTATGAGAGTTTTAGGGGAAGTGACAATTAAGCTAAACTATGAATGACGGAGAGGATAAGGAAGACACAGAGGAGTAAAAGAGGAAGAAAGAGGAATTTCCAGGCAATTCAAATTCTTTAAGAGAAGAGGATAGAAGCAGAGATAGAGAAGATTTAAAGATGTGGGAGAACACTTCATTCCTCAAAATTTCAAAATCTTTCACTTCTACTTACTGAAGTGAAACACTTTAATGTTTTTGGCATTCACCTCGCTTCTTCTTTACTCATTAAAATCAATGTAATTAGTCTTTTTAGTATATTTCATTTTCTGTGTCTCTCACACCAGTATAGAATTACCAAAAGCACTGTTTGAAATAAAACATGAAATCTCAGGGAAATAACGAAGATGTTTGTAGTTGTATTTCTTTTGATTATGACCTTTTAATTTAGGGGTGTTGACTGACATGGAAATCTCTGAGGCATAATTTTCCAGTGAGTTTGGGCCACCTAGAAACCTCCCTTGTTCATCCACATTGAATGAGCATTTTCCCCAGACCATGTGCATGTTCTAGCAGCAATAACTGGGTTGCAAATTAAATGCGAACCATATACACCATAGAGCTATTATTTTCTTTTTCACTGTGCAAGCAGTTTTTAAGCTACACCTAATCCTGACAACTGGATTCCATCAGATGGCGCCTCTTTAAATCCAAAATATAAGTTAATAAGCAGGTAATTTAATCTGCCTCCGGCAAACACTTCCTATTTTAAAAAAAGAATTAAAAATTGTTCCATCATTCGGAAGTTTGCTTTACACTTCCTCATATAATGTTTTCTGTGAAGTTTTAAAGTGCTTTTTGTGAAGTTTAAAATGTTCACTGCATATAATTAAATTAATAGCAGAACTCTGATTTCTGATACACAGTTTTGCTAGTCTGATATATTGCTTAGGATTTTCGGTTATGAAAACTATAATACAATGGTAGTAAAGTGTTTGGTTAAGATCATGAACTCGAGTCATCGCCTGGGTTTGAATCTTGGCTGTCTTACATTTTCTGCCTCAGTTTCCTTCTTTTTAAACTGGGACTTTTGTGAGGATTTTAAATGAAATAATCTATATAATGGCTCTTGACACAATGCCTACCTCACGGTGAGCAGTCCATTGTCATTGTCATTATCATAATCACAATTGTTAGTCCTTATGTCTGTTATATGAATTCATTAGGTAGCTGATGTTCTGTAACAAGGGTTGGCAAACTTTTTCTGTGAAAGTCCAGATAAATACTTTAGGCTTTGTCAACCGTATAGTCTCTGTTGCAACTACTCAACTCCAACATCATTCCACAAAAACAGTCAAAGACAATCACATGGCCACACTCTAAATGCAGTCAGGAGTCAAAAGTCAAAATGATCGATTCTGACATTTCACATCTTAATACAGCCTTCTAGATCTCTACCTCATTCAACCTCACTATATCTTGTTTTTGTTTTTATTGGGTCTTCAGTCTCCTAACCTCTCTAAGTTAAAACTCCAGCCATGAATTCCAATCCAGCATAGATTTTAGAGCCCGCCCCTATCTTGCCAGTTTTCTCAACGACCTTGCCCATTTCCCTTCCATCTTATCTGTGTGTCATCTGTCTCCATATCTTCACTTGGACTGCTGAGCTCTGGTGGAGAGAAGTGTGCAATCACACAGATTAATGACACTATCCATACACCACATGTACCTTCAATTAAGCCCTCACCTCTGCCACAAATCTTTCTTAAGGAAGTCTCTCCCTTTCTCTACAACAGGTATTTCAAATTGTTTCCTGTCCTGGTAAACTTCCAAATGCACAGAACTCTCAAGATAGGAGCTCCCCTTTCTTTCAATTACAAATTTACACAGATTTTCTCTCTCTCACACACACACACAAACACACACACTCTATTATTTCTCTCCTTTGACAATGGAAGAACTGTCCCTTTCCAACCTGAAGCTGAACACTCCATGTGTGCTATAGTAACCATCTCATATTCTGGAAGATCTGGTTTACATATCATCCCCACTTTCTTACATATATCTTCAGCCTCTCTCTCCCTACTGATTAATTCCATTAGCATTGAAACATGTCCTGTGCCCCATCCTAAAAAATAAACAAAAAACCTCACTAGATTCCATACTTTTGTCCAACTACTACCTTCTCTTTTCTCCTCCTTTCTAGAAACTTCTCAAAAAGTCAACCACATTAGCAATCTATACTTCCTTTCCTTCCATAGTTTCTTAGCATACCTGGAATCTGGCTTATATCTCTGTCACATACACCAAAACTGCTGTTGCCAATGGTGCTAAATGTTCCATTTGCTAAATCAAAAGGACACTCCCTTCTTCATGAGATATTTTTTGCCCAGCTTCCATGATATTCCACTCTCCTAGTTTTCCCCCCAACTCTCTGGAGGATTCTTTTCTTTCTCTTTCTTCCTCGATGAACTTATCCACTCCCACGGCTTATAGTGCCACCCATGGTCTAATATTTCCCAGTCCAGCTCTGCTGTCCTTTTTTGGGGCTCTGGACCAGTATCTCAAATTGCCTTCCAGACATCAACACCAGAGATCCCAGAGGTCCCTCAAATACAAAAGGCACAAATCAAAATTAAGCTTACTTTTTTCTCAAAACTTGTTCTTCCACTTGTGTCATATGAGTTTATGGCACCGTCCGTCCCATTGTCCAAGTAAGAAATCTATAATCCTGCCTCTGTGTCATCTCTTCCTTCAATCAATCACCAACTTCTGTCCTTTCTATCTATGGGTTCAGTTCACTGTTTTTCATCTCAGTGTCGCTTGTTCAGACGTCTATCGTCTTTTTTATCTACTATCAATTGTGCTCCTTAATAGCAAGCAACAGAAATATTCTTCAGTCAACTTGAGTGCAAAGAGATTTACTGAGAGGAGTTGTGGCAACCCACAGAATGAGGCCCAGAGTCTATTCTGGAGGCAAGACCAGTCAGAACTGTGCCAGAAAAAGGCCACAGCTGAACAGTCCACACCACATCTTCCATTTCCAAGCCTGGATTTCCCACTGCACAGCCACCACTGCTGCCCCTGGACATTCCATGTGCCACCTCTGCTACCACTGTCGGTGTCCAGCTGCCAGAATGGTTTCCCTCTGGACCCTGCTTCAAAGTCCAAGGTGGTTGTGTCTAATTGCCAAGTCCAGGCCCTGTGCTAAGACTTGTGCTCAGGGTCCAAGGGGCTGGGAAAGCAAATATTTGGAGATTTCACATCCAATTATAAGTGAGCTCAGTTTCACTGAGGATCACAATGTGAGGAATTATCCAAAACTAAAAAGGAGTTTTAGGTGATGGGCAACCAAAAATAAAACAACGATAAATGTACACAACCCCTTGATTACTACAAAAGCCTTCTCACTGCCATCCCTGCTCTCAGTCTTGCCCTCCTCTTTCCCCGACTCTGTCCCCAAGTCAGGATACCATCAGTTATCTTTCTAAAATGCAACTCCGGTGATGTTTCTCACATACCTTACAGTCTTCTTTGTCTCCCAAACTCCCATAAGACAAAATTCAAGCTCTTCACATGGCTTCAAGCACGCTCTGACCCCACTACTGCTTTCTAAGCTTATCTCTGGCTATTTTCCCAAGATCCACATAAATTTCTATTTAACTGAGCCTCTTGGAGTTATCTGCATCTGCCATGCTCTCTCTGGGAGCCAAGTCTTTGTATGTGCTTCTGCCAATATCCACTTTACCTGCCTGACCCTTCCTCACCCTTCACATGTCATCCTTTAGGCTTCAGCTCTTCCATGAAACTTCTCCTGATCCTAACCCTGTTGTCCTTCTAGGTGCTAACACAGCACTTTGTTCTCTGACCATAGTATTTGACACACTAAATTGTATATACTTTTTATTTATCTGTATCCCTTATAGACTAAATTCGATGAGGGCAGAAACCTTGTCTTTCTCAAAATTATATCCCAGGACTTAGCACACTGCTTGGCATGTAGGAGATACTCCATAAATACATTTTGAATGGGGAAATCTCTTCTTTGTGGTTTATCCATCCAGCTTCTGTTTCAAAAGTTAGTCACTTCAGGAATCAAAGGTTTTAAAACACAGAGAAAAAGAGATCAGACTTATAGTTACCAAAGGCAGGAGATGGGGGAGGGGGAACTGGAGGAAGGTGGTCAAAGGTACAAACTTCCAGTTATAAGATGGATAAATACTAGGATATAATGTACAACATGATGACTATAGTTAACACTGCTGTATGATATAGGAAAGTTGTTAAGAGAATAACTCCTAAGAGTTCTCATCAAAAGGAGAAAAATTTTTTTTCTTTTTGCTTTATTTTCTTTTCATTGTATCTATATGAGAGGTTAGATGTTAGCTGAACATATTGTGGTAATCATTTCACAACATATGTAAATCAAACCATCATGCTGTAGGCCTTAAACTTATACAGTGATGTATGACCATTATTTCTCAATAAAACCAGAAAAAAAAGGAATCAAAGGTTTTGTTTCAATTATCCACCTGGATGTTCAGCTTAGCCTATTCCAGAGGTTGACACAAAATGTTTCCCAATCTCTCTCAGCACTGAGTTCAACACAAAAGTAAATTTCTCTTATGCCAAACAAAACAGTAGCTTCTCTTCCAAAGAAAAATAAATTTCACAGTGTTGACACAAATAATCCATAGCCAATACATAAATCAAAATTGGGGTGAGTTTATTATGGGCCAAATTTGAGGACCATATAACCCGGGGCCTTCCTTCCCCAAGGAAGGAAGGGCACCAAAGAAGTGGGGTGTACAGAGTGGTTATATACCCTCAAAGAGCATGTATCACCTATGATTGGAATGTCCCTTTTACAACAGTCATGAGATTTCCGAGCCTGCCTAACAGGCACAGCCATTGATGGGCACAGCAGGTAGCAGATCTGATGTCTCCAGTTGGGTGGTCACAGGATGAGCACAGCAATCAAATCCTAGCCTAGGGAGAAATGCTTATCCTTAAGGAAATGCCAATGTGGGGGAAGTTGCATCCTTATCTTAAGGGCATTTGTTCTTGTCTTTGGAACATGGTAAATGCTTAAAGCAGATATATGATGCATGTTCAAAGGCCAATCAGGCTCTTTTGGAAAACCAAGCTCAGGCTGAATTAGTTTTACACCAAATGGCTTCCTCATATATCCTATTGCTTGCCATTTATTTATCAACAAGAAATGAAAATATGACCTGATTTTCCTTTTGTACACAAACATACTTTTAGTCCAAGAGTCTCTCTTTTCCAATCTTCATGTCTCTTCTGGGTTCATGTTGCCTGATGACTTATCTCTTCACACATTATAAGGGTTGATCCCGACCATGGCTTCTCCTAAACCATCTACCATGTTTGCTAACTGAGGGGCCAATTGTCCTTAGGGGCCCTGTACTGAGAGAAACCAATCTACCTTCTCAGGACGAACTTTGAAATGCTTGAAACAGGCAACAGAGAACTGATGTCCTTTCAATGGAATTCTGGATGGGCTCTGGTGGACTTTCCAGGGTCATCTGATTCTAAAGGAGTCTATGCCTTTCATTGTCTTAAACTAGGCAATTTTACAACTTTGTCAGTTGTAGATATCTGATAGCAACACAAATTATACTTAAACATAGATATACAAATGAATTTTTCCAGTAGAAATACTATTAATTTGCACTCTATAAAAATGACTCCAAACATTACATTTTATTGGTCTATAGATATTAACCAGTTTTAGATCTATTATCAAATGTATTTCAGCATTCCTGATTGCCTGCATATGTGTCTAATATGCAGAGTCTCCTTCAAAATGGTTGTACATCTCATTGTTTCCCTCATTAATTAATTTGATGAAAATAAAATCTGGGATGCATGTTTATTTTATACCTATTATATTTGCCATGATTTTGCCTTTTCAAAATCATACTTTAACTTCCTGTTTCTCATAAACAAAACGTATTCAAGGGCCAGCCCCCATGACCTAGTGGTTAAGTTTGGTGTGCTCTGCTTTGGCAGACTGGGTTCGGTTCCCAGGTGCAGACCTACACCACTCATCTGTCAGTGGCCATGCTGTGGTGGCAGCTCACAAACAAAAAGAGGAAGACTGGCAGCTGATGTTAGCTCAGGGCGCATCTTCCTCAGAAAAAAAAGTATTCAAGTATTCAAAATACACCAAACACAAGTTTTCTCCATATACGGGCTCTATTTGAATAATCAGTGAGGAATAAGGAGGGTTCCATCCTGAAGTGCAGACAGGATAAAGGAATTAGAGTAATGTTTGGGTAAAGAAGGGGACAATGACAAGGCAGTCTAATGCAATTGTAAGATTTACTTGGAGAACAGTGGGAAATATGGTTTAGCAGGTAGAGTAGGACTAGAATGTCGGAGAATCTCATAACTGCACTAAGTGTGTAGTAATCTTTCTAAGAGAACATGAAGACAAAAGCACAACATTCAACTAAAGAAGATATGGTAGGTCATATTGAGCTTAAGATCTCTGCTTACATAGCTTCTGTCAAATTAACAAATTTTATGAATCACTGCATCCTATGTAGTGGTAGTTCCTTGAGGTGGATTTCTGGAACCCCTCTGCATAATGCTCTTTGAGATTAGAGACTTACAGTGGTCAAAAAATGCAAGCTGGCTCTTTTTCAGTCACTTGAGAGAAAATAACATTTTACTTAATAAAACAAAATCCAGTCATTCTAAGCAGAATCCCTAGATAGGAAGCTGCTTCTAAACAAGCAGCCCAATTCTGACCTCATGAGGCAGACTTACCTTCTGGAGAATGAAGATCTCACCAAGTTTACTCCTGACCCAGCTTATAAAGTTGAGCTTCACCACATCCAGCAAGCTTCTTTTTTTAACTTCTAGACTCAATTTTGAGGCAAAGATCTCTTCTGAAGTTTTCTAGCTCTTCCCTCTATCATTCTCTGAATAATATATAGAAAAAGAACAGTACACTTAAAGTAACAGGAGAGTCATTGCCTCACAATATTTAGTTAAAAATACAGTGGAATTTAAATTGCAGCTCAATTATTTTGCATATAATGAAACATCTTTTATTTAATGCTGGTTATAGTTCCATATAAATATCCTATGCAAGGCACATAGTTCTTTCACATGTCCTTGAAGGTTAGATAAGGCTCTCACAGCAGCCAAGCTTTTTTCACTTTCTTTTGAAACCCTACCAAATTTTATATTATTTGTATATTATTTGTTTCATGTCCCCTCCCCTTTTCCCACCCCACAAGACTTTTAACTCCTTGAACAAAAGGACTGTGTCATCAGTGTGGATCAAGAGTCAACAAACTTCCCCAGGCCAAAGCCATCCCACCACACCTGTTTTTGTGTGGTGTGAAAACTAAGAATGTTTTTTCATATTTTTAAACTGTTATAAAAAAATCAAATTCAAAAGAAGAATAATATTTTTGGCATGTAAAAATTGTATAAAATTCAAATATCAGTGTCCATAAAGTTTTATTGGCACACAGCCATGCTGATTCATTTATGTATTGTCTATGGCTAGTTTCTTGCTACAATGGCAGAGTTGAGTAATTAAAACAGAGAGAGTACAGCCCATAAAGTCATAAATATTTACCATCTGGCCCTTTACAAGTTTGCCAATCCCGGGACTAGAGCATGACTGCACCTCTAGCACCTGAAACTTAATAAGTGATCATTAACTGTGTGTTGAATTAACTGTTGAATGAATGCATATGAATGAACATAGCTGGACACAAGGAAAAGATAAGACAATAGTTTCAAATATTTCATTGAAAACTAAAAACAGATGAAAATTGGAATTGAAATATCCTTCGTGGTTTAGGGTGAGATGAGCAGAGTCAGGTTTGCTAAAAATATCAATAAGCTACTAATCTTATAACATTAATGGAATTAGATCTTTAATGAGGTATGTAGTTGGGGGGCAGGAGGGAAAGAGTCTCTGAGAAGTGCAAACTGCCCTTCCACACAGAGCCTACCACAGATATCATCTTCTTGAATTGTTCAATGCTGGTTATTGAGATATTTGATATTCTCTCCCAGGACAAATATTAAATTAAATGATAAACACGAATACACTTGATGTTTCTTCCAACTAAATACAACAGAGAAAAATTATTTTTAAAAACGTGTACGTGTTCACCTTAATGTTTCTCCTAGCCTGTAGATTAATAGTATTATGATATACACACAAAAAAACATTACTACTAATGGCAATTCTGTCTATGCTGTCTTTCAGAACATAAGAAGTAAACTGGTCTCCGGTGCCTCTGGCCTTCCTGTTGAAAGCAGACAAAGAGTGTATGAAGACTGTCCAAATATGTCAGAGACTTCCTCCCACGACTCCTTCTATGATTCCCTATCAGACATGCAGGAAGAAAGCAAGAATACTGACTTCTTCCCTGGACTATCTGCTTTTCTCAGCCAGGAAGAGATAAACAAGAGTCTTGACCTGGCCCGGAGATCTATAGCCAACTCGGAAACAGAAGATTTTGATTCAGAAAAGGAGATCTCACAGATTTTCAACACCTCTCCTCTAAGCCTCTGTGAGAAACCTTCCCATAAGGAGACCAAAGTGGGTGAGCCAGCCTCCTCAGGAAGACCTCGTGATAACAGGCCAACACCTGTCCAGCCTCTGCCGGAGCAAACTGAGCCTGTCTCTCCACCTCTTTCAAAGAGGAAGCCTGCCATATCTCCCCTGCTTGCCAGCCCCAGCTATATCCGGAGCCTCCGAAAGGCTGAAAAACGTGGTACAAAAACCCCCAACACAAGTGTAAAACCCAAACCGGCGTATCGAGGTAAGTCTGGCCCCCAGAGCCAGCTGTGTGACAAGGCAGCCGATCTCATTGAGGAGCTGACGTCCATATTTAGAGAAGCGGCAAAGCCAAGAAACAGAAGCCCAAATGGGGAGTCCTCATCACCAGACAGTGGGTACCTGTCTCCCCAAAACCAGCCGTCAGCCCTGATGAGCGCCTCAGCCAGCCAGAGCCCCACTGAAGACCAGCAGGAGCTGGAAGCAGAGGCCAAGTTACCCAAGGCCGGGCGCTGCTACCAGGCAGACCAGAACGTGGCAGTGCCGTGCAGCAGCCTCTCTCATCCACAGCCCCAGAATGCTCTTCACTTCCCCTCAGCTCCTCGATTCATCCAGAAGCTGCGGAGCCAAGAAGTGGCAGAAGGAAGTAGAGTTTATTTGGAGTGTAGAGTCACGGGAAACCCAACTCCTCGAGTCAGGTAAGAATTTTTTTATTATGAATATCAAATGATTTGTGTTGACTTTTGGTTTTACTTTAATGTGGGAGGAGAAGAGACTTCCTGTATAGTTAGCCCTCTGGAGTCTGAGGTGGTGTTTTCAAGTACCTGTAAGGCAAAAGCATCCCAGAACTGCAAATACTAGTTGTACTAGTTGTCCCTCGTGGGGTATATCTGTTGTCATGAACCATGCACTACTGAGTATGGGGGAAGGCAAACGACTGGACAGGCATAAGGAGCACAAACAGTTGTTCTAGAGGACTCCAGAATTAATAGCAGCCAGGGAAACGTAAACCATGCAACTGATTTATTCAAAGTACTAGAAAAGTGTGTGCATAATTTGAATATGAGTTGCTAAAGATGATTGAAAGCATGGCTAAAACTAGAAGTTGCCTGGCAGTACAGAGATGAAAGGCACAGGCGTGCAGAGATCAACTGCAAGATTAGCCCACAAGTAGGTAATCTGGTCTAAGGCACGGGCTAAATCAGCACATATTCACTTAAGATGGGCACACCCACATACCTTCAATGTGATGCAACCAAGGAAGGCAGAACTTTTCTAACAAAGAAAGATACACCAAACTGAGAGCACTGCAGGTGTGTTATTTATGCACAGCTCTGGCCACCAGAGCATAGGTAAATCAAAAAAATAACAATTAGATGAGTGTGCGGTTAGTTATTAGGAGTCAATAAACACTTACACCATCATGTCCACTATAATTTCTATACATTCTTCCTCCTTAATTGCAGAGCTTATACCTCTGTGCAAAAAGGTTAAGGGGAGTGACCCTGGAGTCAGACTGCAGGGTTTCCCATCATGGCTCTACCTCTTACCAACTGTGCCTCCTAAGAAAGTTCCTTTGTGACTCAGTTTCTTCGTCTGTGAAATGGGGATTAAAATAATACCTACCTCATCATATTTTGTGATGACTAAATACAATAATGTGTGAAAAAAAAGTGCCTTGCACTAGTGACTGCCGCATTAGTATTACCTATGATTTTTATTACTTCTCATTTCTTAATTTCATATGCCAGAATGAAAATAACATTTCAAGTTGGGCTTATTACCAAAAAATGAGCCATTCATTCATTCATGTACTTTGAAAGTTTTGCGTTTATTAATAGAGTGTTTTACATAAATTATGTAAATATAAAAAAGCAAATTCAAAATTATGAAATTTGGCAAAATGGTAAAGTAGATATTATTGGCTAAAAATTGCAACACTGGTACTTTCTTATTAATATAGCATTTTACAATCACAAGCTTTCTCTAATGCACACTTTGCTAGCTCTGGTTTCTCAGTTGAACAAATAATTGCTCACAAACATGAAGTAAGTATTAGCATTACTGGCTGAAAAGTGGTGTAACTAGAGGCAGGGAATTTTTTTTTCCAACCAATTTGTGCAACTAATTCACCTTGAGTCAGTTTTTACAATTTTACTCTATTTATTTTAGAAACTGACAGCAGGGGGCAGTAAAAAACTTCTTAATGAGTTCATCTAATTAATGTCATCCTAAATGCTGCATTCGTATATCTTTTCCATAACGAATTTTTCTTATCATTTTGCCTATGATATAAATGAAATTATTTCTTTTGGATTCTATTCATATATTTTTTTAAACCCACTAATCTTGGGAAGAAATAATTCTTCATTAGAAATACATTCACATGTCACTCAAAACAGTCCCATAGTTTTCCAAGCTACGTGTGACTCCACTTACATTTACCTCCAAAATATGCCCCTTCCAGATGTATTACCATGGCAAGTAAGTATTCCATACCCTTTCAAAAGTGACAAAAAGCAATCCATTTAACATCAAAAGATTAAATCAGGTAAGCAGACTATAATTACTGCATTAAAGTTCACTTAAACATTTGGTAATTTGCAGGCCATCAAATTCATGCTTCTGCCTCTTTTCTTTTTATGGGGGAGGAGGAGGATTAATTTAGTTAGTAACTATAGAATTATTAACTTAACTAATTTTGTCTTGTCACCTCCCAGTCTACCAAACCTCATGACCAATGTTCATTAGTCATTACAAATTGTGCCCTTCTAGAGTGATTAAGTCTTTGATGAGAATGCTCCATTGTTTCAAGTTAGCTCGTCATTTTTGTATCCTTTTGAGATTTTTTGGCTTGGGGGGGTGCTTTTTGAGGGAGAGAGTGTAAAGGTGCATTGGATTTTCTTAATTTCTGTTCCAAAGATCTTGGTCCTCTCTGCCATATATTTGTAAGTGCACCAAAGTCTAAGAACATTGAGCTCCTTTTCCACATGAGACATATGACAGTCTAAAGAGAAAATCTGCTTTGAAGGAAATTTTGTATAAGGAAGAAAACCTTTAACAAAGAGTTTTCTGCACTGGACTGAGTCAGTCCAGGGGACTCAGAACCCAGAGATTGGGCAGACCTATCGATTGGCAGATGACCTCCTAAGGTCCCAGAGGCAGGTGACAGGACTTGTGGAGAGCAAGGAGATGTCAGGGGAACTTGGAGCAAGCAATAAGCAGGGGCCCAACAGACAATGACTGGTAAGCATAGAGACACTCAGTGTTGAGAAGTCGGCAACTGTACTGGGAGGTGAGCGAGGTACGGTGTAGTTGCCAATGGCAAGATCCAGACTTACTTAAAGGAATGCACCACAGGAAAATATGGAAGCAAGGATCAGGGTCCGGATACAGAGACTGGAGCGCAGGAAGAAAATTCTACCCTTCAAGAGTTTAATTAAGGGAAAGGCAAGGCTACTGCTCCAGAAGGACAAAAGGACGGAGCAGGAAATAGAGATTTGGACATGATTAAATGAGGCAGGAATTTAGTCGCTAAAGTTGTGCTGGGTCCAGACCAGGGAAATAAACTGTTACACTGACATGGCTGGGCTACTAAGACACTGGCCTGGAGCTTCTTAAACTTGGCCTAAATAGAAATCACTTGGTCTGAGAACCTGGACATAGTGAAATTACAAATGTAGACAGAGTAGCTCCAGCTAAAGGGAGGATTGATAGAACAATAGGATTGAAGCCAGGCCAGCCATTTCAAGGCATTTCTTCTTTATATACAATCACTTCACACCCCCTACAAGTATAACTGGCACAAATATCAGTTATAACCACAAATAGGACTGAAAAAAATTCTGTTTTGTCTCCTATACTCTGGCATAGTTCCAACAAAACCTCAACGAAAGAGAGAAAAGCTGATGGAAGAAAAGCTTGTGTATAATAATTGAAATTATATACAATTCAGATACTACTCAAATTATATGGAAAGTATTTGTTAACAATTTGAATTATTACATTAAATAAAATCAGGTCAGAATTCATACATTTTTCTGATTATGTCCTAATGTTCCACACTTCTCATGCACCACTTTAAAACGATATAAAGACATGTTCCCTTACATCATTCACCTTCCCTGTTCTTTCCCACTCTTAGCTTTTGTAAGTTGGTGAAAAATTCATCAAGAATTTTAATTCAAAATTACTTCTAGTATTATAAAAATGAGGCCTTATATTTTCACTTTATACTTTTAATTTTACACATTTTTCATTATGGCAACCATATATTTTAAACCACTTAAATATAAGGAAACTATAAAATTATTTGCCTAGTAACAGAAAAATAATTAATTAGTCATAGAGACTGGACCATAACTCAGGTCTCTAACTCCTGATCGTGTACTACAGTGATTCATGAGATTTAGCTACTGTCCCTGCTGTTTTGCTTCTTGTGCAAGGCTTACTGACAAGCTTCAGAAATGGATACCAGTGGAACTGCCATCTTTAAAAATCTAGGCCTGGGGACTGGCCCAGTGGCATAGTGGGATAAGTTCACATGCTCTGCTTTGGCAGCCCAGGGTTTTTGGGTTTGGATCCCGGGCATGGACCTACACACCCCTCATCAAGCCATGCTGCGTCCAACATACAACACAGAGGAAGTTTGGCACAGATGTTAGCTCAAGGACAATCTTCGTCAAGAAAAAAGAGGAAGATTGGCAACAGATGTTAGCTCAGGGCCAATCTTCCCCACAAAAAAAAAAAAAAAATCTAGTCCTGAAATTCATACTCCAAATATCTTTAAAGAAAATGGTGTCCTGATTATTTCTACAACATTTTTCTATATTAAAAAAAGTAACCATTCATGGTTATTCTCTTTTATTTTGCAGTAAGTTAATACTGCAAAGTAAGTCAATCAACATAAACCAAAAAAAATGTTTACGGGGGGCTGGGGAGGCAGATATTCTCCATCAAATAACACGAACAAAACAAATCATTCTCAATTTATGAATAGTAGTCCAAACCATCCTCATATTCAAATTATATTGTAGAGTAAATGTGAACATACTCATAAGGAAAAAAATTTCAAACACCCACTTATTGCAGTAAAAGTGGAATCCAGCAATAGTCCAAGCATGTTTAATATTCTAAGTACAATTACTCATATCTAATCATAATATGCCTATTAGATCATCATTATTAGCCTAGTAAAGTTTCAATTAATATATGTAATTAAATTCTTTCTTTTTTATAATCAAAACCCAGCACCTCCAATGCCTCCAATTAGTTTATATTAGCGAGACTTTGATCATCATCAAAAGCCAAAACAAGAGGATTGGCCATATCAAATCTATGCAATGCTGTCCGTAGAAATTTTCATCCCCTCAAAAGAAAACAGAAATATAAACAAGCCACCAATTCACTTTTCTTACTAATAGTATCATAAGTGTATAAATATCCCATTTATTGACCATTTTGGTTTGGGAAAATGTGGCAACAGCACCACTAGCCAGTAGGTTATGAATATAAAGTGCTTGTAAAGTTAAGATCCAGATAGCTTAGCCCGGAAGTATTGTTTTTGCTAAAGAATATTGTCAACAATGAGACACCAGATAAAAACCATCAGATTATTGCTGTGAAAAATCGACGTCTTGTTACTACAACATGAAATGTAAATAAGTACAAACAATTTGGGGGACAATTTTCTGATACACAATACAGTTAAAGGCGTCCATACACTAAACTTTTACGTAATACCCAATTGCCTACTAGACATCTCTACTTGGATATCTAATAGACATATCAAATTTAATATATCCAAAACTGAACTTCTGATTATCCTCTCTGCCAAAAACTTTCTCTTTCCAAATCTTCTCCATGTCAACAAATGGCAATCCTCCTTCCAGCTGTTCAAGAACAAACCATTGGAGTGCCTTGATTCCTCTTTTTCTCACAGCTCACATCATCCAATCCATCCAGCAAATCCAGTTAACTTTAGTTTTAATATAACCAGAATCTGACCACTTCAACCACCTCCACTAATGAGGCTCTGGTCCAAGCCAGCATCATTTTTCTCTTGGATATTTGCATTCCCTTCCTAATCTGTTTCCCTGTTTCCATCCTCACTCACCACAGTCTATACAGCACCTGGCATGATTCTTTTTAATGAAATTGTGATCACAACACAGCGCAAAGCTATCCAGCGCCTTCTCATCTGACTCAGAGTAAAATCTATAGTCCTTATAAACACTAATAAGGCCCATTTCTCTGACTTTATCCCGTCTTACTCACCCCTGCTTAGTCCACTCCAGCCACAGTGGTGTCCTTACCGTACTCCAACATGCCTGACATGTTGCTATCTCAGGGCCTGTGTACTTGCTATTCCCTCCACTTGGAATGCTCTTCCCCCCAGAGATGTGCAGGATTGGATCATTCATCTACTTCACATCTCTCCTTAAATGTCACCTTCAGAGCATGGCCTTCCATAACTAGCATTCATGAAAGAACAGGTCCTGCCCACCCCACTCTCTCTTCCACTTTCTTGTTTTGTTTTTCTCCATAGAACTTATCTGATAAACCCTACATTTTACCTGTCTAACTTTTTTATTGTCTGTCTTCCTCAGTAGAGTATAAAATCCTTGAGTATAGGGACTTCCATCTGATTCTTCCTGTTGTGTCCCTGGGCCTAGAATGGTGCCTGGCAAGTAATAGGTGTTCAAGAAATATATATTGAATAAATAAGTGAATGAATTCCACTCCTAGGTAAATACCTAGAAGAAATGTTTGCTCATTTGTGCAAGGATACATGTCTAAGAGTGTTCATAGCAGCATTGTTTCAAAAACTTGGAAAGAACATAAACATTTATCAAAAAGAAAAGGGATCTCTCTCTGAGATAGTGATGTCATTTCCTTCAGGTGTATACTTAGAAGTGGAATTGCTGGATCACATGGTAGTTCTATTTCTAATTTTTTGAGGCACCTCCATTCTGTTTTCCATAGTGGCTACACCAATTTACATTCCCACCAACAGTGCACAAGGGTTTCCTTTTCTCCACATCCTCACCAGCACTTCTTATCTCTTGTCTTTTTGATAACAGCCATTCTAAAACAACCTAAATGTCCATCATCAGATAAATGGATAAAGAAAATGTGGCATATACATACAATAGAATATTATTCAGCCATTAAAAAAAAAAGAAAATCAGGCCAGCCTGGTGGCGCAGTGGTTAAGTTTGCAAATTCTGCTTTGGCAGCCCAGGGTTCACCAGTTCGGATCCTGGGTATGGACCTACTTACCGCTCATCAAGCCATGCTGAGGTGGTGTGCCATATAGAAGAGCTACAACTCTACAACTATGATACACAACTATGTGCTGGGCTTTGGGGAGAAAAAAAGAAAAAAGAGGAAGATTGGCAACAGATGTTAGTGCAGGGCCAATCTTCCTCAAAAAAAGAAAAAAGGAAGAAAATCCTGCCATTTGTGACAACACAGATGGACCCTGAGGGCATTATCCTAAGTGAAATAAGCCAAACAGAGAGACAAACACTGTATTATCTCTCCTTATAAGTGGAAACTTTAAAAAGCCAAACTTATAGAAACAGAGAGTAGAATGGTGGCTGCTAGGGGCTGGGGGCTGGGAGAAATGAGGAGATGTGGGTCAAAGGGTACAAATCTCCAGTTATAAGATGAATATGTTAAGTGTCTAATGTACATCATGGTAACTGTAGTTAACAATATTCTATTGTAGACTTAAAAATTGTTAATAGAGTAGACCTTAAACATTCTTGCTACACACACAAATCATCACATTGTACACCTTAAACTTATACAATGTAATATGTCAATTTATCTCAGTAAAGCTGGAAAAAGAAAGAAAAGAAAAGGATAAATTGTGATACATAGTCATACAATGAATGAACTAGAGCTTCATGAATCAGGATGTCTGAAACTCACAAACGGAAGAGCAATCCAAAAAAAAGAAAGTTGCAGAAAAAAATGCATACAGATTGCATGAATAAATTTACCCATATGAAGTTAAAATTGTAAGAAAGTACTATTTCAGGCTTAGGGATGTAGTGAGGGTATAAAGAAATGCATAGGAATGACAAATACTAAATTCTAGGTAGCAGTGACCTTAGGGACGTAGAAGAATGTGATTGGTAAGGGAGTGGACAGAAGACTTCTATTGTTTGCGGTGTTTTGTATCTTAAGATGAGTAGTAGAGACACAGGTGTAAATTATGTTATTTTTATACTTAATATTGAAATATATTGACTTTTTATGTTACTCTACCATTCCAATTATGTATTGATACTTTCAGGAGCAATGTTTCTAATGATTTACTCCATAAAAACCATCCAGAAAACGTCTTGTCATTAAGCGTTGTGAATCTGATAGGTTGGCTTTTAGCTCTTTGCCCTCAGAAGTTATAAATTAATCTATTTCCGGGTTTTTTAAGTTATATTTTAGAGCTTTTAAAAATGTTCTTGTTTTGCATTCATTGTGTTTTCAATAAAATATTATATGTATTCAGTCTTGTGCCAAAGATATTTTATGGTACAGTCTAACCAGTTTAGTGGCTGTAGAGGGTACAAAAACTTGTATATGAGTCTCTCATTCTTAAGAAAAAAGTCTATATTTAGACACACACACATAAACCCAGCACCTTTTTAGAACTAGCAAAAGTAAGTCTGAAGATTAACAAGACTTGCATATCACCAACCCACCAACCCGGTTGCCTCCCCTCCCATTG
Organism: Tapirus indicus; assembly: GCA_031878705.1. Lineage (NCBI taxonomy): Eukaryota > Metazoa > Chordata > Mammalia > Perissodactyla > Tapiridae > Tapirus > Tapirus indicus. The sequence continues at coordinate 101,449,535 of CM062919.1, read as the reverse complement.
TCATATTTGAGGGACAGGAACATGCAAAGGGGAGCAGAATTCATAAGAACACAACGCCACTTAACTTTATAGTTTTCTATTTTTTCATTCTTCTATCATTTCCTTTCATTCATTTTTAAATCTTTTTATTTTTTTCTTTCTCTATACATTTGCATTGAATTGAAAAACTGTCTTTTATATTTTACAAAGGACGATAAATGTTCCCTAGGACATTAAATTGCCATTGAACTGGAAACCAAAAGAAATTAAGCAACAGAGTGGGACCTTTACTTTCACTGAAATGAAGATATAGTCTTTTCTCTGATTTCTCCACATAGATGATGTCTGTGATTAAAGGGATATGACTTATCATGCTGTTTTGTCCTCTTTCCATTCTTTCTCCACCCCGTTTCCATCTAATACCTGCCCACTTGTAATTCTGACTTGAAAAATTAGCCATACCTGTACAACACTTGAACTGCCAAAAGACCATCATTAATGAGAATATTGAATCTGCTTCCACAGAAAAGAGAGTGAAATGAGGTAACTCAGTATCACGAAATCCAGGAGCTACTGCCCTGTCTTGTGGAGTTGTTTTTTAACGATTTGAACATTACATAGGGACAGCAGCTGCCTTATCAGCCCATTCCACTGTACATGGTAAAGCTGTTCATACCAATACCTTGATTCCACTTGATGAATAAAGAAGCCAGCCCGATAGTCAAGGCAAATGTGGAGTATTACTATAGTCAGAAATTTGAGTTGATTGTAACAGTCATTGGTATCTAGGCATAAAGTAGCAATAGCCAAATGAGACAGTAGCATCTGTTCTAAAGAATTTATTCCAGCATTTCAGTTTCTATCTCAGTGGCTAAGTTTCTGGATTTAATAAGAAAACCAATCAATAAACAAACACCAACATAAATTTTCCTAAAGAATAAAGGTAGTCACAGATAATCTCTTTAGAATTAAAATATGCTTGTGCATTAAAAATACATGCTTGTGGAACAAATAGCAGAAGACTTTAATGGTTGATAATACAGATTCTGGAGAAAGAGTGTGAATCTTAGCTCTATCACCTATTGGTCAGGTCACCTTGGCAAGTTATTTAATCTTTCTGTGCCTCAGTTTCCTTGTTGGTAAAATGGGAATTTTAAAAGTACCTACTGCTAGGGTTATTAGGAGTGCTAAGTCAATTAACACAGGGAAAGAGTTTGGAACTGTGCCAGGCACATAGTAATAGCTTGATAAACATTAAGGTATTATTATAAAGTGTTCACTTTTATTGTTTATTGTCATCGATTTATATAAACCCTCTACGCTCCACCTTCTCAAAAATCTTTGAATCTGTTTCCTTTCTTTAAAATCTTCATACTACAATTCTCTTTGTACTGCTAAGTATTGACAATGGTATGGAGCTTACAGAGGGGGAACATTTCAACATTACAAGCTAAACAAATAATTTATAAGCAATACAGTATATCTTGGAAGGTGTTTCTGACCCTGTTTGGACAGTGAGTCCTAGACTTGTATTTTGAGGTCAGAATCATCATCACAGCTGCCGTGGAGCAGTAGAATTCTTTCCCCTGGTCTCTATCTATTGTCATTTTCTAGAAACTTTAACCTCACTTGGCCTTCTGTTCCCTCACTGCTGCAGGAGATGGGATCAAAGCCAAGGAAAGTGATTTATTTCGATCTCTACCCTCCCCCTTACAACTAATTATCTCCCCATCCTCTCTTTCTAAACCTCAACACTGTGAAGGTCAGCCATACTGTGGATTACTGTCAACTTGTAAAACCTTCCAAAAATCAAACAAATCTCTTTGCCCATTGTTTTCTTGCTACTTTGTAAATTGTTTAGTAATTTTCCTGAGTTTGCTTCATAGTTCCTTGTTAAATATTTGCTAAAGCCAATTGAAAGTGGTTCCCCAACACTCTAGCCTCTCCCTGTTTTTGTATTCCAATAATTCCAGCAGGAAGAAACCTCTAAAAATAATTTGAGTAACAAATGCAGGCTTTTCCCCCAGCTAGATGAATTGGCTTTGATTTTGTATTTTCTTCCTACTAAGTATTATACCATACAGCAAAGCTCTCAAAAGGAAAAGAATGTGCTTTTTGGAAGTTTAATTTACTATTATGCAAACTACTGTGAAACAGTTGTTTTGAAAGAATTTGACTCTGAAGTTTCAGATACTTTCACGGTCAAAACTACTCAATGTCTCAAATCTTTTCTGTAGAGTTGCTTTAAGTACTTCTTGACATGTTTCTTCATTTGCCTTGGGGCAGTACTGCATCATGGATCACTGAATCTGTTCAGGCACAACTACAGCGAATCAAGAACCCCACTTAGACATCGCATTCTTTTGAGATTAGAAGGAGTTACTTTGTAAATACAACTGTAACAAATGCAATTATAAATCTGAAACCTGAAATAGCTTACTGTGCTGACCAAGATGCAAAAATTTTCTATCAGTTGGTGTGTTCAATTATGTGTAGCAATAGAAATGATTTTTTCCTATTTAATTTTAATTTCTTTGACCCAAGAAATTGTACCATATTTGATATCTGCTGGAATAGGAGAAAACTGCTGGTCACCTGAGCTTTGATAGAGGAAGTCCCATCAAAAGCCTTTCCTGGAAGAAAAATTACTAATTGCAAGTGAAAACCTTGTTCTCTTGGTTATGAGTTCTAACAGTGAAGTCTGGTTCTATATAACAGCATATGATAAATTAGGCCACAGAAACAAGCTTCCAATCACTGATTATATAATCCACACGTGGGCCAGAAAACTTTAATAAAAATAACCTATGGAGTAAGGATCTTTTTTCCTAAGGTGACAGCTTTTAGCCTTGGTTGCTGGAATTGAAGTATTTTCTAATGGAAAAATAGAAAATAAGTCTGGGGAAAAGGATTTCCAAGTAATGGAGGAGAAGCAAAGAAAAAGGGGGAGGAGGAAGAGGAGGAAAAGAAGGAAGAGGAGGAGGAAGGGAAGAAAGAAAGGAAGGATGGAAAGAAGGAAGGAAGAAAAGGAGGGAGAAAACGATTCACATTTGAAGATAATTAGTTCTTCCTTTGAAAGTCAGAAAGGTCTTCAAAATCATTTTTACCATCACAGAAGTGATCACAGACCAACTGCATTAGCAGAGAATGTCCCAGTCCTACCTATGCACAGAGAGAGCAATAGATATGCAGTTGATGAAGTCTAAGGAGATGAGGTAGAAAATGTTTTTGTTTCAGTTTTAGATTTTGAACCACCAAAGACAGAGACTAAGAATTCTCTACACCATTATACAAATTTGGTTATGATAAAGGGACCAATGTGGACCCGCAAGCTTTCTAGAATAATAATACTGAGAAGGTATTATTCACAAATAAGAGGCTTTGGTCAAGGTTGAGGGCTTGGCTAGGCCTAGTCACTCCTGTCTAGGGACTTTGTCATCCCCTAATGACGAGACCTTCAAAGTTAACACCAGAAACTTACTGTAGCATTAAACCAGCATCATATATGTCTGTACAGTCATTGTGCAGAATTATATATACTACCAGATTGTAGGAAACTTATGCTAAACTGTCATCTTCCTTCTTCTCAACTCTTTATCTTTCTAAAGTCACACGTTAACATAATTCCTCTTTATTTTTCTTACAGAGCTACTGAAGTTGAAACCTCATGAAAGTTGTTTTCATTCTCCTAGTAATATAGATATAATAATGTTAATAGCCAACATTTCTTGAGTATTTAGCATGTACTAGACACTCTTCTAAGAGCTTTCATTCATAAACTCACTTATTCCTATAAGGTAGATACTACCATATTTCTTAGATTCTGAGACATTTATTTTGTCACATTTTACCATCTTTGTAATCAGAATGCATCTTGCTTTACTGCAATTTTACAGTAAAGCATTTTACAATCACTGTCAGACCACAGTCATGATGTGATTGTCATGGCTTGTACGTGCACAAATTTGGTCAGAACTGCTTATTTTGTTATTTTAGTTGAGTTATTTGCATTGTTGGTACTATGTGCTGTTTTTTTTTTTTTTTCTTTCTTAGTGGTTCATAAAATAATGGTGTCTCATAGTGAGTGGCATGTTAGAGTCAATGAACTGCTATATTCTTATCTTCATTTTAAAAACAAAGAACTAAGACATGAACAGTTTAGGAAAATTGCCCAACTGTCCACTACACTATACTGCCAAACAAAGCAGAGTGGGGCGCACAGAACTTCTTACAGAATAGTGGTGCGCCAACTGAGTTAGAGTGAGCCCCAGTTTACCACTGGCAACACCTAAGACAGTAGTCATTATTTCTCTAAAAGCAAAATGCCTATGAATGGTTTCCTTCCATTCCCCCAGACAATGTTAAGAAAACTTGGAAAAGACAAGAGCCATGATCAATGATCAATGATTTACTGGTCCTCATGTGAAAACCTTACACTGTTTGCACTACCAGTCCACTCTGGGGGGTTGATGTGAGGGAGAGTCAGCATCTTTACAGGAGGAACAACCTCCACTGCTTCAGCTTGGGAAGGTATGGGCTATAGCTTCCACAATCAAAGCCATTTAGCCAGGTCTCTCTCTTTCTCTCATAAATCCCAAGCAGAACGTAACAGACATGATTTGTAATCTGGGATGGTACTATTTACTTCTCATGTTTAGTGGCCAGCATTTTAATTAAGAATGTGTTGGCATACCTTGGCCAGAATCCCGATACGTGGAATCATTCTGTGCTCCAAGAACATGGACAAATCATCACTGCTTGAAATAAAGGGGGAACAGGCCCCAACACCACCAACAACATGTTAGTTCAGTTGATTTCTGATAGGCCTTTTCTACAAAAGGCCATTGTAGAATACAATACAATAAGGTAATTTCTTACAGAACAAATAATTTTAACTTTGAACAGGCAGCTATTAAGAGGGAAGTATCAATAGTGAAGAAATCAAATTGACTTTTGGACAATACATAGGATGAGTGTCATTATAGTATTAAAAGTCAATGCATACATCAAAATGACAGATATTCTTCAGCCCAGCATAAAGTTCATCAGAGGCTGTGTTGGGTGGTGAATATAGGGAGGCAGGTGTTACACATGTAGTCAGGGCAGTTCTCTAGGAAAATGCCATCTTACCTCAGGTTTGGGTTGGTTTGATTTACAGGAAATATGTGCTGCCCAGTTGTACACACTCACTTCCACAAATATCTTGACCAATTCATTTGTGTCATAGGTCCTAATATCTGAGAAAAATTTTTAATTGAGGAGATTGGAGCATATGTTTTAAGTATCCTATTTGTTTCATTATATGCTGACAGAACATGCCAATATGCTACCTCAAATTAGAGATGCCATCACTCTTGGTTTGAACAACAGATATTCCACAGAAAAACAGCCGGTAGAATTACTCTAGTATGAGAACTGTGTTTGGACTGTATTTTTTTTCCAGTTCCTAACAGGCCAATGCAGGTAGAATGATGAAGCCATTAACAAGATGTGTCTATCCTACTCCAAATCAAAGTAACTCGACTACCACTGGATAATAGATAATGTGTACCTGCAATACTTATGTTGCCAATTTAAAATTTCATACTTACCCGGTCCCTTTCATCTGTAAATCTTAAAATCTTCACATTTATTCATCTAGTATACTATGTAAAATGGCTTTAGCTCTTTGGAATTTAAAGGTGTGCCTTCTAACAAGACCTAGAAGCAGCCCATGCCTTCCAGCACGGAGGTCAGCTTCCCACACACACTTCAAGAGTTCACAGAGCCACATGTTTCTCACAACACAAGACTAGCTCTCAGCTCTCTGCAATTCAGAATGCACTTTGTGGTCTTAGCAGTTTCTTGACTCCATGGAATCTTCCTCAAGGTCTCAACTGTCACACATGTGTTTCTTCTTCTTTTGATGGTTTTCTGGTTTTCAGATTTTGACAAATCAGAAAAAGATCAAACCCAGCCAAAACCTGTCTTTCATTACAGTTTGCTCTGGTTGAAATGTTAAATTTTCTCATATCCGTGGAATTAGAGTCAATTATGATCCAAACTGAAAGACGGGTTGGGTTCATCTTCTCTCTCACTCATATCCACATTGTGAATCAGTTCTTTTTCACTTGCCACACTTAATGCTATTTTTACCCTCTTGCCTCACTTTCCTCTAGGAGGCCTGCTTACCCCTCAGGTAGATTTACAGAAACACGACTTAGTATGCCTTTCAGCATTGGAACATAACGCCATACCTGCGCTAATCACCTCTGCTTAATGCCCGTGGGATGGTGGGTGACGAGTATTAGAAATTACCCGAGGCTCTTGGCATGTAGAGTGTTTTCTCAGACTCTCACCGGCGTGGCTATGTTTAGTCAACCAAATACAGTAAATGGGTCTTAGATTATCAAAGCAATAAGCAGGCTGGAAGTCAGAGGTTAAAAAATTACAGAGAGGCAAATTAAGACTCAAAAAAGAGAATCAGAAAGAGGCAAGGTGAAGTATTAGAAGCAGATGGCATCAGAAACTGTTCCAAGAAGAAATGAGAAAAGGCAGAGCTGTAGATAGATGAGTGCAAGAGACCATCACGCCAGCCATATACCAAATATTTCCAGATCACGCCTCCAGGGGAAACAAATTAATATGCAAGAATCTCCTACTTTGCGGACCGGTTGTGCCGTTGGTCTCAGCTGTTTGTGAACAGTTGTTTGCTCACCACCACACTTATGTGCCAGCAGTCCTTCTGAAGTGATGTGAGTCATTGCTGCTTCCTCCCTTAGTCCAGTAGACTTAGGGGTGGTAATAATCTGCTTCATAGCCTCAGGGTGATGCATTATCCCTGTGGTTTCCTTATACCCTGACAACAACTTTGGATCTAGTCCTTTCGTGAAACTCTCACTGCGTTGTCTGCAGTTTAGTACATCCTCTCTCCCTAGCTGAGACCACAACTGATACATCCTCCTTCTGACTGCCTGTACCTTTGTCAGAAGGTAACCCATAATCCTTATAATCCACATATGGCAGCATGACCAAGTCCTGGAATGCTTTACCCTGAAATTGCTAAGGTAAATTCTGGATTACTCATGGGCAAGTTATCTGGCTTGGAAATTATTTTTCCAGTACTATACTCCCTTTTACTTCGTATCATCTTCTTTTAGGCTTTTTAAGTAAGCTTCAACTCCAATTCTGATATTTGGTAAAAGAATCATACTGATGTGAAGGTCTAAAACACATTTTATGTCATTAGTGGAATTTTCTTATTTATGCATCCTATGTCAAAGAGAAAAATAGTAAAAACACTTAATTGAGCATTATATATGCCTGACATTTTTCTAAGGACTAAATTTATATCCACTGTCTCATCCAGTCCTCACAAGAGCTCTATAGGGTAGGCTCTGTTATTATTGTATCACCATTTTACACAGGAGGAAACCGAGGCTCAAAGATGTGAGTAAATTACTCAAAGACATACTGCTGGTGAGTGGTGTTTCTGGGATTACTGATGCCAAAGTTGGCTATTTGGCAGACTTCCTAATCATTGGTGGTTTATGTGTTTGAAGTAATGTTTTGCATATCTAATAACAAACCGCTCCAAATCTTAGTGACTTAAAACAACCACTAATTATTTTCTCCTACTTACTACTCTATTTAAAGACTAGCTACCACAGGTGTACTCTTAGACTTTTTTTTTTTTTTTGCATCTATTAACCTGGACTGAGTAAACTATAATGAGAGTACAGGACACAGGATATCATGGGGTGAGGGTGAGGAGGGTGGTACAACAGGGTTACAGTTTGAATTAGGAGTCAAGACAGAGGTAGAAAGAGGAGTCCAGATTAATGGTAAGGAGGAAATGCCTAGTATAAGAATCAGAAGTACCATTAAGAATTGTGCTCTGCCCTCCAAATCGTGACTCCTTTCTTCAGTCATGCAACCGGCAGCATAGCATGAGCACAAGTGTAGGGGCCAGAAGAAAGAGGAGAACAGGACACCACACAATTAAGAAGAAGGTGGCCTCCTCAGGCTCTCACTGAATTGCATTACCAAGATGCAGATGGAAAAGCCATGGCTAGTTTTCCTTTCCAAAAAATTAAACAGGTAAATTGCTACATTCAATTTGTGTCTGTTTTATTAAAACCTGAGAATAGCCACTTAACATGAAAAAATTTTTGACACATTTTATTTTCAAAAATTATCCATGACCCAATTCAACCACAGCTTCTCTAGCGGGAGGTCTCAGGGGACAATAGAAGACAATCACAAAATCAAATAAAGAGGGTGCCATTTTAAATCAAATAATCACATACAAAATTATTGAGTATTGACATTTTTGTTTTTCAAAATGAAAACCAGATTAAACAAATAAAATAAATGTTTAAAGAAAGAAGTCAAAGCAAAACATATACCTTCTTCACCTAAAATATTGGCTTAAACATTTATTTTCATGTTCATGAAACCCGGCCTCCATACAGTATGTGTAAACTTTAGACTAGTTTCATGTTTCTCGACCAGGTCTCCCACCACTCTAGATGGTATACACTTTAACAATATTTGATTTCATCAACTTGCTGTGGCCCTCTGGTTCTGTGTAAGAATAACTATATATTGTAAAGAGTTGGAAGAAATCCTTGGTGATGATTTACTCTCCAGAATAGTGAGTGTATATAATTTGACAGAAAGGGAGTAACAATAGTTAACTCTAATATATCCACTGCAATTGGCAATTAAGGAAATAGCTCATTAAGATCTCAAAGACTGGAAGTCCAGTATTTTAACCAATAATCTCAAGCTTCTCCCTAAACTAAATATTTCATTGCAAGTAGATGCTCTGCCCTTTTACTCTCGTATTGTTATTGAATGTCTATTGCATGAACCTGGAATATGTGATTCATGTGATGAATATTTATAGAACATTCCCTAAAGGTAAAGTTCTGTCAGGTGTCAGAGAGTACAACAATTTGGTCCATCCCTTCAGTAAATCTAAAATTGCGGGAAGGAAAGAGACAACAGATATTTGTAATTGGAAGTTCCAATCTCTCAAGATATAGATATAATTGTCTCCTACCCTTGCCAATTTTATGGTTTGTAAAAGTTCAAAACATTCCCTAAGATTTCTTTCATTTCCTTCCTCACCTCCTGGGCTCCTATTTCTGCACATGCTTCTTCTGTGCTGCACTGAGTGGACTCAGATGTGAAAATTCAGCGTCTCTTTAAGTCTCACATTTAAAAATTTTTTATTCACATTCATGAGCCTAATAAACTTCACAGAAAATGGTGTGAAAGGAAACAGATGAGAGATGAGAGCTCACAGGAATGCCCACAATATATGTGAGCTAAGAGGGCAAAGAGTCTGGGGAACTAAATATCATTTTAAGACGTTGATATTCACCAATAACCATCAATGACTGCCAGGCCATTGTGGGATTTTACCAGATTTGCCTAGTCTTAGCCTCTTGCCATCTTGCTCTCAACTCTTCCCCAATCCACCTTCACTTCTCAACCTTCCCTTCTCTCTTGGATAGCAATAGAAGCTCCTAATTATTTTTCTTCTAATGGACAGGGCAACGTTCCTCTCCTCTGAAGTCTTGGCATCATTTGACCCTTAGATATTTCCACCAGAGAATTCTCTCCCCAGAAGAAGTTCTTGTGCAAACTATAAATCATATTTTAAAAGTATTCTTCCTCTTATCATGCACCCCTAATTCAAGGTATGAATAAAAAGGCAAATGATATATTATCTTATTAGTGATTGCTTATAGTAGTGAGTAGTGAGATTTATTGATTTTTTATATATATATAAATATGTATAATTGTGGGACTATGTGATAATTTTTTCTCTTTTCTACTATTTGTTAGAATATTTGGTAATAAGACTGCTTTAGAGTAACAAACAATATTGCTTAAAAAGTCTAGATATAATTTGTAAGCCGATGATGATGAATCTGAAATCGATGGTTAGGCCCAGAATCTTATGATTATTTTGCTTGAACAAATTATAGGAACTAAAGGATGCCTCCAAGTCTCTGGAGAGAATGTCCCAGGTATGGAGGTAATTCATCCTAAAGCAGAGGAACGATAAAGTACAAACATTTTGATCTGGAGCAAAACTGCACAGTCAGAAGAAGTGAACACCTGGGTGTGACGCTGGGTGATGCCAGTCATATATCTTCTGCCTCAGTTCCAATGAACTTAGCCTAAGAAACTCAGAATATAAAGGTTATAAATGAACCAAAATAGCCAGGCCACATTTAAGGAACAATCACTGAAAAATTATGAATGCTAATGATAAATCCTCCCTCAACTTAACGCTAATACAAGGCAGATACAAATGCTATCTTCATGTTGGCCATTAGGTCAACAGAAATAGCTGCCCTACTGAGGATGTATTAATAGAAAAGCACTCTATCCCTGGAGTAAATCCTTTCCTGCCTTGACATTTTGGGGATAGGGTAGCGTGTCTTACAGGGAATCTTCCCATCCATAGACCCTACTCTTATTACAAAGAACCCACAGGGAAATAAGATCTTTACTCCAGAGGAAACACAGCACATTACTTATACAGTCATCCTAGGTCTTGATTCGTAAATATGATCTAACCTCCAAGAATCACCATGTATTATAGGAAAACAAATAGCGTGAAAGAACTTTGCTCTTCTCTCTTAAAGATGAACAAATAGGACTGATCCTAAAAAGAAGACAAGGTATCTTAAGAAAAACTTCAACAAAGAAAGTTTTTTCACTCTTAATTAAAAATAGGAAGATATGGCATTGATAAAATAAAAATGTATTGTTTTGGGGAAAAAAGAATAGGACATAGTGAAATTTAAAATAGAATTACAAAAATGAAAGTTTCAGTAGATAGTCTGAATAACAAAGGATGAGGCTAATTATCTTACATGGAAGGAAAAGTTAGGAAGTTCTTAGAATGTAGATCACAAAGAAAAAGAGAAGATAAATATGGAGAAAAGGTAGACCTGAGGGAGATTCATGAGGCCAAGGTCTGCCCAGTGGAGTTCCATAAGGAAAAAATAGAGATAATGGAGGGGAAGGAAATCATTGAAAGAAATAATAGAAGAAAATTCATCTTTGCTGAAGAAATACAGGCATCTTCAGACAGACAGAATTTGTCTGGGCAGAACAAATGTTAAAAGACTTATAGAGCTCTTGATGAAATCTCAAGATGAAGAGAAAATTCTAAAGAATCAAAATAGTTTACCCAAATGAACAATCAGACTGACACTTGACATTTCAAAGGAAGCGCTGAACCCTTGAGGGCAGTAATGCAAATCATATTTGTGTGCGTATGTTTTAGGATGATGTCTGGAAGAATATACATCAAATCTCTGGGAGTTTGGGGAAGTCAAGAGGAAGACTCACTTTTTCCTCTCTACTCTGCTGTTGTTTTAATATTCCTTTCTACCCTGCTTATCTTTTATTACTTTTATAATTAAATTATTTTAAAAGAAAACATTAACTCTGGCAGCAGTGAATAGAATTAATTGCCAGGGAAAGAGACTAGAGGCTGTTAATTCAATTAGAAGGTTGTTACAATAGTTGCCAGCAACAAATGAGGGAAAAGAAAGCTACAGCAATAGAAATGAGGGGCCAGATTCAAGGAACATTTTGAAGATAATTTTGATGATTTGGTGAGTTATTGAAATTAAGAATAAAAGAGAAAGAAAGGATAAAGATAATTCCTAGTCTAAATCACTAGATGAATAATTATGTCACTCAGATAGGAAAGACCAAAGGAGGAATAGATTTATTTTGGATGTCAGGAAAAAGGTGAGAATATGTGTATTTTGATTTTGAGCTACAGGTAGAGCATTCATATAAAAGGTCTTGCCTGTGGTCTGAAATGGAGGCTGGAGCTCAAGAGGGATGTCAGATAGCTGGACCATGGGATGTGTAGACAAGAGAGACAAAGACTGATGACTTGAGCCTTGTGGGAATCCCTGCACTTAGAGCAGCTGAGACACGAGAAGCCAGTGCCACCTAAAAAGGAATGTTCCGAGAGGAAGAAGAATCTGCAGAGTTCAATGTCACAGCTAAAGAAAGACGTATTCAACAAAGAGGGGGAGGGTTTGCCACACCAAAGGATGCAAGAACAAAGAGTAGAAATGCAAGTTTTGGCAACTGACAATGTCATTTCTCTTTGAGAAATTTCAGGTTAATAAATATTTGAATGGTCAAATAATCTTCTATAATATATCAAATGGCTTATAAAGTTGTTCTAATATGGGCATCTCTTCATTACTGAGGGTCTTTTAAACATCTTAAAAGACAAGGGTAGAAACCTCTTTCCAGGTTGCACATTAACTAGATTTCTGGAGGAAACCCGAAGTCAGAGTCAACCCCTTAGGGATGGGTTTCCAGGGTTCCAAGTAGAGGTCAAACTACATATCCAGGAGTGCCAAGTCCAAGAGAAGACTGGGACTGATGCCAGGGCACAGTGACAAAAGCCAACAGGAGCAAGACTAGAGCCAGAGAAAGGACAAGGACTACAAGGACACCAGGAGCAAACATGTTAGTCTGAGAGTCATGCAGAGGACGTTTTAGCTGCTGCTGTACATGTTTTTGAGACTAATATGTTTCCTCTCTTTAACCACTCCTCCTCTGTCTTATTAGAGTCGCCAGCAAATGAGTTGTCATCTGATAGTATTTTCCACAAAGAGAGTTTTAATCATTTATATTCCCAAGATCTATGACCTATAAAAATTCCATATGGAGAAAATGGATACTTTTCCAATTTGTATTATGATGAAAAAGAACAATGCACCTCAAATGATGTAACAGGGAAGGTGGTTCCTTCACAATTTTTAGCTTTGTACATCTTCCATTGAACACATTTTCTCTTCTAAACTTCTGCAGTATGTATTGCTAACACCACAAGTCTGTTTCTAATAATTTACTACCATTGTATTGTCGTCTTTTCAACCGCATACATTTATCTTCCCTTCTGTAGTCTAAGATACACACACACAATTCATGCCTTATTCTCCTTTTAATCTCTACAACCCTTAGAATAGTGTCTAAAACATTATAGGTCTTTTCATGTTAATTGATTGTCATTTATTACATTACTCACAGATAATGACTGCTGAGGATTATTCATATTATTTCCTTATATAGATTTTCATAATTTTAAAAGCATTTTAATGTACATAAAATCTCTTGATTTTCATAAGAATTTCTCAAGTAGGAGAGAAAGTTTATTACCATTTAATAGATGGGTAAACTGAAGTTCAAGGAATTCAATGATTTTCTAAAAGATTCAGTATTAAAACTAGATTACTTGATGTTTGTGGCATTTAGTGTTAAATATCTTGCAACACTGGAGACAGCACTGTGAGAATTAATCCATCTGAATACCAATTGCCCCCTATTGAGAAAGTCAGCAAGTTTAGGCAAACAAAGGGTATTATATTCGCCTCTTCAAATATCTGATAAATAATCTTCCTGTAGGATATCTACATCAAAAATCTACAAAGAATAATTCAAAACTTTCAGCCATTATTCTTGAAACGAAAGAAGGTAAACACATGAATGGCAAGTGTCCAAAAATTAGTCTTACGAGAGGTAACTGAGCAAAACAGGAATTTAGCACACAATCCAGGCTTATATTCTTTCTACATGAAAATACAGCTATTACATCATCACACAAATAATCACATACGCAACATGGTGAGTAATTTAGAACAAGATTTAAAGAACTTTAAGCACCTAGGTGCCAGTTAGAGACTTCACTTAATAAATTGTTATTTGTCAGCCACTCCTTACTTGTCTTCATAAAAAGGAGAGTTAAGTAGAACTATCCTGAATCTTTTCTTAAGGTTAGAGGCCTTCTGCTCTTCTTTCTTCAAATATTAGCTTTAATAATTGAATCACTCCAGACCTGTGAGTCTCCCCTGCGACTCGGGGCTCTCACAAAAGACCCCTGACTTCTGATGCTCCACTTCAGTCTGTCCGTTAGCCCAATTAGATTCCCTTCGCCCTCTCAGCAAAACAAAATGAAAGGAAATGACACGCTATAGAAGGCTTTTTTTCTCAGATTGCACCAAACTCTGTAACATTTTATTCCCCCATCCGGATAAAGTTCTCTTGGCATGTAAGGCATTAAGCCACCCATCTTAAGCGCCTCTCCATTTTACCTCCCTCATATTACCTTTTAAAATATTTAGCATTGAAAAAAGTTTCCTAGACTTTAGCATTTACAGATTATCTTTGCTACAGACACATTTCTTAAAATGATATGCCTTTGGGAATTCTGTTATGTTGTTTAGGTAGAAAACATAGACATTAAGGAATATTTCAGGCACAAAAAAACCCTTCACTTATAGCCCTTTAAAGTGTTCACTGTGACAACAAACAAATGTTTTACTCAATAAATAAAATCTTTTCAAAGATTGGAGCAATTATTCTACATAATTATCACTTAGCAGTTCTAAGAATGTGCTAATTTGTTTTCTGCTCCTCTGGTATACTGGAACAAATTGTTTAGCTCTGATGTTTTACAAACTAACATGTATTACTTTGTATTTTCAATTAAGAAACCTTATTATTATCTTATATCAACCAGCCAAGAACAGAAATACCTCATAGTGAATCATACTTACACTAATAATGAGACCCTCAAGGTTTGGCATTTATGTTTACCTCAGAGAGGCGTCCAAAGATTGAGATGATTATCCAAACTCTCCAAACACCTTAAGACTGCAAAATTTGGCTTGGCAATCTTGTGGGAACAAGCTTTTTCACGAGAGCCCAGTCTGTCTGCTTCAAGTCCTGGCTCCAAGTCAGACTATAAAGGAAGATGAAAATGAGAGAGAAAATTTTACGTGAATATTTCAAAGATTCAAAATGGGTGAAGGTTCACAAGAAGGAAAAGTTTATTTTCTTTAAAACCAGTTCAACATAATTTATCTCTATGGCCTCATTCACATTTAACCTGTTGCTATAGTCATAAATTGGACTCTCTCTCCCCTTTAAAGTGAAAATAACCATTCAAGAAACTTTCTGTGACGTATTTTATATTCTTGGATCCTTTCCCTGTTTTAACACACAAGAGTGGCAATACCAAAACAAGCTGTGTTTTTATTTGAATTGTTCTAATATATAGATGTTATAAGTAAATACTTACTGAAGTGTTTACTTAAGCAAGTAGGGTATTAAGTGGGATAAAGAAAAAAAGTTGAGACAAAATGGGAGTGATTATTATAATGTATATAATTACAAAATGTGCCTTGTGATTGGAAGTATAGAACC
Source organism: Tapirus indicus (assembly GCA_031878705.1). Classification (NCBI taxonomy): domain Eukaryota; kingdom Metazoa; phylum Chordata; class Mammalia; order Perissodactyla; family Tapiridae; genus Tapirus; species Tapirus indicus. Next base: position 101,434,310 of record CM062919.1, on the reverse strand, counting down.
AGGCGATTATCTTAAGTTAACAATCTACTCCCTTTTTTCTATCTGCAATATAGTAAAATGTTTTAAAACCTTTGCCATTAAAATGAAAAGGTAAGCATACAAAGAGAATCTAAAGATTTAATAGAATAAGAAATTGCTAAAGTTATGATATTCCAAGTTCAGGCCAAATTTGTTTTAAATTTAAATAAAATTATGAAATTAACTTAATTTTAGCCCTAGAAACTGTTTTCCAAATTACATTATGTTTCTTTTCTACCTGTACTGATCCTGTTATAGCTTGTTCTCGTCCAGAACAAAGGTAATCATACAAAGTTGAACATAAAATAAATCTTGGTTTCCTATTGAATTTCAGATTATGCTGGGAATACTTTTGGAATAATTCCAGACCTTTGGGAAAAAAATCTTCCCAACTCTAAAAACTCTGCTTTGTCTTTGCAAGAATCTCCCAAGTTTCGGATGCTATGATTTCATGCACACATTGTTCAGAATTTAGCCCTCCCGCTCCCCCCACACAAAAAAGGCTAATCTTATAGATTGTAAAAAATATTTTCCACAGATCTAGATAAATTTGTCATGTGTAATAAAGTCAACTTTCAGAATAATAATTTGGGATTTATTTTTTAAACATTTTGAGTACCGACTACATGGGGGATGAATTTTTAGTGGTTTACCTTATTTCATTTAATCTTCACAACGCTGTGCTGTCCCATTTTACAAATGAGGAAAACTGAAGCTCAGAGAAGATAGGTAACTTTTCCACAATTTGCCAGCCAGAAAATGATAAAATTTGAGTTCAAATCTAAGTTTTCAGACCCCAAGTCAAGTTGTTTCACGGCTCTGGTTTAAATTAGCATTCATTGGAAAGGTCTCTCATAATTTCTTTTCATTGTTAAAATTTTTGTGAAATGCAGGATTCAGTCTCATCATCAAAGGGCTAGAAATTACTTTTGTCATCCTTGTTGATTCCCTGTTGATTCTTCCGGACTAAAATACAGCCGCAGGTACTCAGAGCTGTGATACTTTCTACGAAAGAAACCATATTGGAGTCCGAGATCCTTAAAGGTACCTGAAGCTAAAAAGGAACGTGAACTGTGACGCTGTCTTCTGACGAGGTCATTCCAGTCTTTGTGCTGGAACATGAGCCCTTATGATTTTCTCCTTAGCGGATGCTGTAGCTGGTTTCTGTGAAGCCTTCCCACAGTTCCTGACTGTAATAGCCTGCTACTATCACGTTCCTTCTCAACTTTTCACTTTCACAGGCGGAGGCTCCAAAGCTAAATTACAGGCAAGCTTAAAAGATCAGAAAGGCTTTCACATTATGTGAGTGGGTGATTACGTTTGATTTGTGTCTGTTACAGTCATTTTGTCTTTCTCCAGGCTTCCTTTTCTGCTTCTGAAACCGAAGACTGCAGAAAGCACCTCACACTCTTTATGTTCTTAGACATTGCCCTCATGAAGGACCATGTCGAATGGTGACAATTTTGTTTCAGTTAGACGAGAGCCTGAGTTCTGGCTAAAGAGAAAAGAACTATTTTAAATGAGTTTCAGTCCTTTCTTAGTTTGTGCGTTTTTGACAAAAGAGCAGAAGATATGTTTGTGTTTGTTTTTACCTTGGAACTTATCAGCAACACAGGGCGATCATTTGTTTCTTCTCTCTCTTTTTGTCTACTTGTTTTACCTTTTAATGACTCATTAGCATTGAAAGATGATAAAAAAAATTCTTCCCACGCCAAGAAACACTGAGGGTTTTGCACATTCTCCTATACCTCCAATGACTCTCTGAGCCCCTCCCTGAACAGAACGTTTCCAGCAGGTAGGAAGAGAAAATCACTTACTGATGGAATCACAAAGGGCCATTTTGCACCATAATATTATCGAATTAACTGCACGCAGTTGTAGTTTTTATTTGGCATTGCTTCTTACCCCACACCAGCCTTCGTCTCCCGTTACATTTTCGTGAAAGGACTATAGATGTACTCTAAATTGTTGACTAATCTTGGAGACTGTAATTTGTCTCAGAATTCCCTGGGTGCAAAGTTGATTGCACAGTCCCCCAGCTAATGAGTACAGTCCATTTCAATGAAATATATACTTAAAATAAAACAATGGAAAATGTGGTAGAAACACACTGCAGCGTGTTTGCAGATATGTTGACTGATGGTTACTTAGGATTCAATGAACTGCACAGTTCGTTCCCTAATTCAGCAGGACTTAAGACAAGGATAAATATTCAGGGAGGCAACTGCATTCCTTTTTCATCCATTCCTCTGTTATTTGGGTTTTTACTTTTTTTCCTTTATTTTTGCTTTCTCTCATATGTGAGTTGTTCAGGTGACAGCATTCCAACAACAAAATCCAGACTCCTATCCTAGAAAAATGTCCTCTCTTCATTGTCTTATTAGTTTGGATACATATTTTGTTGTAAATTTAAAAAACCTGGGGGCCGGCCCAGTGGCGTAGTGGTTGGGTTCATGCACTCCACTTCAGCGGCCCAGGGTTCGCACGTCCGGATCCCAGGCACAGACCTATGCACTGCTCATCAGGCCATGCTGTGGAGGCATCCCATATGCAAAATAGAGGAAGATGGGCACAGATGTTAGCTCAGGGCTAACCTTCCTCAGCACAAAGAGGAAGATTGGCGATGGATGTTAGCTCAGGGCCAATTTTCCTCACCAAAAAAAAAAAATCTGGGAATTGGATTTTTATTTATTTTACTTTCTTACATTTCATAGGAGATGTAGTTTGTAAAGAAATATAAACTGTTTGATTACCCAATTCATTTGCTGCAAAAATGTTGAAAAATGTCCCTTCCAATCAACAGATATTTATAGAGCCCCTACTGTGTGTGGACACTGTTCAGGGAGACTGCAATACAGCCGTGAACAAAACACACAAAATTTCTGCCCTCTGGAACTGACATTTTAGTTGCACGGATGAGGGGGGAACTGGTGGTAGATATAACATCATAACACCTAACACATCTGTAATATTACTATATCCTTAAATTCTTAAGCTCATGTGGTCATCACATGTGTACACACACATACACACACACACCTCTATGATAATGCTGATTGTCAACATTTTACAAATGAGAAAACTGAGGCACAGGGACGGTGAGTACTGTGTCCAACATCACACAGGTAGTGAGTGTCAGGCCAGGATTCCAGCCCAACAGTTTGGCTCTGACGTCTGTGCTTTTACATTAAATAGAGCTGCTGCTCCCCGATTAACCATTACGGTGGTAGATTTTTAGTTGCATCAAATTCTGAAGCAGTCTGTTAGGTGTTCTCGCCTGGGAAACTGGTCTTTTACCTAACTTGACACTTCACATCAAACACAATCCAGCAGTTTCTATAAATGAAGGAATTAAACCCATGACATTTATGTAAGACTAATTCTCTTTATTTTATATATATAATATATATTTTCATATGTATATGAAAAAGCTTGAACACCAGCCTTGGGTGGGAATCTTTCATCTTCAGAGAGCTCGGGGCCTGTACGACAGCCTCTCAACTTGCATCACTGCCCCCAGGCATGGCCTGACCCAGACTCCAGCCACAACCTTGGAACTTATCAGCAACACAGGGGGATCATTTGTTTCTCATCTGGGAAATACAGAGATAATATTACCTCTGAGGGTTCTTTTGCATATCAAATAAGATTTCATAAGTTTTCATGAAATAATAGAGCAAAACTCCTTTGTACTCTGCATAAGGGGAGGCAAATGGCTTCCATGCATCCTGAACAGACTCACCCAATCAGACTGCCAAAATACAGCTTTACTGTCCTTCTTCAGGACCCTGAGCAAGGGCCATTTCCATAAAGCCTCCACCAGCCCACCTTGACTCGCCTGTCTCCTCAGACCCCTTGCTGCTACCGTTCCCTTATCATGTAATTATATCTGTCTTTTATTATACTAAGATTTGGTGCTGCTTATACTCAAACAGATCTTAAATCCTCTTGAGCCAGCACTACCTCGTCTACTTTTAAGAGAAGAGTATAGCCTAGTAGTTAAGAGCACAGCTTCTGAAGCTTGTCAGCTAGGACTCAGTCCAGCTCCGCTCTTTACTAGCCATGTGACAGTGAGAAAGTTACTTGTCCTGTCTGTGCCTCATTTTCTTCACTTGTAAAATGGAGATGATGGTACTGTTGAGAGGGATAAATGAGTTAGTAGCTAACAGGTGATTAGGATGACACCAGATTCATAGTATGTGCCGTGTAAATCATCTTTCTTCTTCTTTTTCTTTTTTTTTTAATATCTTCCTTCTCCACATAGTCTTGTCTCCATTGTCCAGGAGCTGTAGCTGAGTTTGACTGGACTAAACAGTCAAGATGTGCTACTAAGTGGGGCGTCCAATTTAATGTAGAAAATGTGATTTCAGCAAAATTTCTTACACTGCCTCTGCTGCTGTTACAAATAGGCATTTCCACCACCATAATGAGGCAGATGAGGTGAGCTAAAGCATGACTTTTATTCATCATTATATACGGCACCTGTTACACCCCGTCCCAAGAGCCTGAGTCATTATCTGAAGGGTGCCTTCCCACACCCAGCCGAGCTGGGGAAAGATACCCGTCTTACGGGCACCACTGGCTGCCTCCAACCTGCCAAGCAGTCTTAACAAACACTAAATCTGCAGATTGTATTTCATTGCTCAAGTCTCACAAACTTTTAGTTCTCATCAGGCACGTTAGTATCTTTGGAAAAAGTCCACCCTCTTTAGAGAGAAGGCAAGTTCCAGTAGGAAGGGCTTCTTCTAGTTTTGTTTACTTATTAAAACTGTGTTGAATAAATGAATGAATTTGGTATAGATGTGTATTTATATGTAGATATGTTCATGTATACACATACTTTTGGAATATATGTATCAACAATAATTGCTTTACATATTCAAATTTTCTATTTTTACTGCCTGAATACTGGAAACAATTTCCTTGGTTTATTGCTATAACAAGGCAAACACCACATAATCTGCTATTCCAAATGTCACTGATTAACCATGTATATATCTATGTATAAGTGTTTTCATTTTATAAATCAGAAACTGAAGTGTACATTTTGTTTACAATTTTTCTCACTAATATATACCAATTATAAGATTATTTGAAATTTAATTCTATATTTATATTATTGTATATCCTGCGCTATTATCAAGATATGAACATGCTTTATTCATTCATTTTAACCAGCATTTTCAGTACCTACTATGTGCCCAGCGTTATGCTAGGCCCTGTGGATATCAGGAGAAATAAATGCAGTCCCTGCCTTGGGTAATATAATATGCAGAATGACTCATGGTACTGATGAGTCTTGAGGTTCATGGAGTGTTAATTACATATCCATAAGTGCATCTTTAATGGGAAATCACTCTGGATCTGCTAGGCATTTGAGGATGGAAGACTGAACTTGTTTGTATAAAAGAATTAACACAAAAAATATCTACTTAGAATTTTAATTTAAAATGTAAAATTATGATTATATAACTTTAAAAAATCATCTTGTAGTAAAATTTCCAAATGAATTGTGAAATCAAAAATAATAATTAGGTTTTATACTTATTTCTATTATCAGCATTTGTAGAAAATTTCACATTCCTTATTATTTTCTTGTTTATTTGGAATATTCCAAGGGCATTCACTGAAAAAGGTCACTCACTGATTTAGCAGGTAATCTCAACAGTCAGCCCAACCTGGTAAGGGACTCTCATTGCTCTACCAGGACATTGTTTCTCCCAGCCAACCTTGTTCCTCCAGTCATCCCCAGAGGCTAAAGGGTAGGAGCTACTTCACACCTTTGCAGGCTGTTAGGGCACAAACGCCAAACATGTGCCTATAAACGACCATCACTCTGCTTGGCAGAGGCCAGCATCATCTGGATAAACATATCCGACTTCTCAGATCCAGCTACTTCAGCCCTCAGACTATTAGGCTAATTCTCTCAGCCTATGAAAGGAAAGCAAAGTGGTGGTTTCCAGAAACAACCCCAGAGTTCAGACTGAAGCTGTTTTCCCCATGAGCCTTTTTTTTTTTCATCCTCTCTGGTTTCGAAAATTTAAATGCCTTACCTAGTCTCTCTCTAAAGCCTGAGTCCCTGACTATAAATGACTATATCCTTTATTTTTTTTTAGATTAAACTCATAATTATCTCAGTTTCTCTTTCTCTTTTGCTTCTTCCAGCTAATATGTAGCAAACTGTATGTAAACTAATGCGCACCTTCCTCACTATTTTAGTCTGAGCCTTTTGTTAATCCTGTTTCCCACACCTGCCCTAGATCCATTCCAAGTGCACAGTATTGCACTATCCTGTCCGGATCTCAAAGACGATACCGTCATAACCACCAGTATTCATTTATAATCACAAAACAACTGAGTTTATGTTATATGCATTTTCTACAGTCAAAATGAAGAACGGTTTCTATTCATGTATGATTATGGTGGGGAATATGGAATGATCCCTCACACAGCAATTTTAAATGAGCTAACTATTTTAAATTAGCTAAAAATAAGTCCTAGGAAGCTGCCATTTTCAAACCTTTCATTTTCCTGGTTTAACAGAGGAATGAAATGCTACTTAACTGCACAACTCCGTCCTAGGAAGAATGGCTTCTGCTAGGGAAAAAAATCTTGAAGTGGCCCTTTTATTTAACTAAGCATCTTAATAGGTTTTGTATATGCACAGGTCGGCTGGAACTGAGTTTGAGAATAAGGAAAGGAGGGAGGTGAATTGCTGCGTGTAGTAATCTGAGAAACGTGGAATTCCTGCACGGAATCTGCGGGGAAGTGAAGGAAGAACTAAAATGAGAGGGGAGTGAGAACAGCCAATAAGATCCGAGTGCTGAGAACATCTCAGCAAATAGAAAGAAATTCCCAGAAGCAGGATGCCCAAATAAAAAAAAAAATTTAAGAAGGGGATGTCTGCTTTTCAATTTAAAATTTTTATTTTTCTTGCTCAATAAACCTTCCTTGTCTCCCCAAATTATCGGTAAATTCTCGTAGCACCGAAAAGCCTTGTTCGAGTGGAATTCTGTGGGAATCATAACAAGAAGCCGAGCTAGCTAGGTGTATGAAGAATAGAATAGCTATAGCCCAGGCAGGATACGCAATTTAAATTTAAAGAAGCAAGAGCCTAGAGCCAGAACTTACTAAGAGAAATTAAGCCCTTGTGAATTCACAGGCATTTCTTAAGGTCATTAAACTTTTCATAGGTCCTGGAATGGGAGGAGGTGGTCCAGTGTGATTTGGGTTTTGAGGATGCCAGCTGATATGTGGGTGACAGTGGTCACCCTCCTCCAAACAAACATCTGTTTGTCACTATCCCACTTAAAATGTGGTGGCCAAAATGGAGTACAAAATTCCCAATAGTTTACTTCCAGCACAGAGAAGAACGCAGGACCCTTCACATTTCCTGGAACGTACTGTACTTCTATCAATGCTGTAAAAGCAACCTAAGTTTGTATTATGTATTTCACTCCACCACATGATTATCTTCTAGTCATAGATCTTTGTCATATGAACAAGCTAGATCCCCTCCTCTCCCAAATCTGCACTTCAGAATTTTTTTTATAATCTAAACTTAAGGACTTATATTTTTCCATATTGCAATTCATCTTTTGGGTTTTCTTGGCCTGCATTCCAACCTGTGGAAATATTTTAGAGTTCTGTCATCCCTTGGGTCAGGTACAGATTTGATCCACATGCCTTCACCCTGCAAGGGGTTGTAAGGTGTTGTGGAAAAGAAAAGGAATATGAATCTAAAGTCCTGGATTGTGGACCACTATTTCCCACTAGCTGGGTGTCACCTGTACTGGACCAGTTACTTAACCTTTCTGAACCTCAATTTTCCCATTGTAAAATAGAAAAACCAATCTCTAGCAAATTTGCCTCAGATTATTATGAAAATCAAGTGATGTGTGTGTACAAATGTATATACATTATATTTATATACACATACATTCAAAATCAGCTTTTTAAACTAAAATAATTGTTATGTAAATGCGTGTATTACTAGCATGTTTAGCATCCCTGTATTCTGTGAGGAGAAGATCATAACAGTGACAATAAGGCCATGAAGAGTGTGGAGCCCTCTGGGGTACCCATAAATATCTCCTTCCAGGTGAGCTCTTGATACACACAATCATCCAGCATTTGCTTCTTGAGCATCTACTATATACCAGACCAGATGCACCAGGAACTTAACATACAAAAATTAATGAGACACAAGTATCGTATCTCAAGCCATTGATGAGAACTTCTGAAAGATGGAAGGGAAGGGGAAAGTTCAGCCACTAAGAGCTAATATTTACTACTATTGCTCTGATTTAAAGAGGGAAAAGGCTGTTTTTCTGTTCTTATCAGATAAAAAAGGGAAAAGGGATCACTTCCTTCTGACTCAGGAAAAAAAAAAAAACAGGGAAAAACTCTAATGCTCTCAGCAGACGTTAGTGCTTCTAAACCATCTTTACACTTTGTTTTCTGGTGTAGACAGAGAAAAGAAGCAATTATTCGAGATGATTTTTGAAGACTAAGTTCTTCCCAGTAATTAGTTTGATAAAAAGAGATTCCCTAAAGTAGAGTCTCAAAAGAGGAAAATAAAATACTGATGTGTGATTCCTACCCCCAGAGATTCTGATTGAAATGGTCTGGGATGGGTCCTGGGTCTCATCAGGGAAGTCTAATGTGTAGTCCCAGCTGAGAACCACTGCATGGGAGATAAAGCCAGCAAAAGGTTAAGTTCAAAGCTCCTTGGAGGAGAGTCCTATGATATAATAAAGGATAATAAAGATATAATAAAATTCTCATAAGACACTATCTTACATGTTGATTTCTTTTGAAATTTCCTTTAAATTATCACCTTAAATATTTTTATTCTTGAAGTCAACTACTTAAATACTATTTGGAAAGGGTGGTAAATAAAATGAAAGTTATTATTAAAGCTTGAGGAGAAAACAACTGTCTCAGAAAGATTACCCACCTGATGATTGAAACCATGTGAATGTGACCAACTGTCTGTTTAATTAAACTGCCATGTAGTATGTTTTGAGTGAGGAATTTTCTTCTTTTACAAAGATATAACTGTAATAATTTAAATTGTCAAGTGATTGTGATGTCATACCTCTAAAAAAAAAGGTCAGTGTTACAGCATCTAAACCAAAAGCATCAGGGCAGTCAATGGAAAACAGATGTTCATCCTAGCGGGTATTCAAAACAATTTTTTGTGAGATGTCTCTGTATAAGTGTTTGCACAGTCTCAAAACACAGACCCGAGCTAACTGTTTATATATTTAAATGCTCACTTATTTGATATGATAATGTCAATTAGGCAAACAACATATTGTTAAAATCACTACTTGATTAATTGATCTTTTCTGCCTTTTATGCCTATGAATTTTTCAAAGATCTAGTATCATTCGACTTTGATGTTTTTAACCTGATCCAATCCCTCCTTCTTATTAAGACTTCACTCAACTACTTCAAAAAAAAGAGGTGGCTATCCTATTTCTATGGAAAATATGTCCTACAATTTATTTCAATATTCTGGTCAGAGATGCAAAACCAAAGATATCCATCAAATGGTTATTCAATTTTAGAGAAGGTAACTATTAGACATTTGTGGCCATTCGTTCAAGGAAAAAAACGAGAGTTGGAATTTTAAAAACAACTCTCTAACCCTCAGAAAACCAAAAGATTTTTAAATACCTTATTTTATAGCAGCATTTGGCAAAAGGCAATGAAATTTTATCCCCTAAATGAAGGAGTTGGTGACGATTCTGATAATAATCCATTTATGTAGAATTATATTATTTACAAAAGACTTCCATACATTTATTTTTCCCAACATCTCGTGTAATCATTTCATAAATAGAGAAAAAAAATCTGAGTAATTAAGTAATTTATCCATTAGCCATAGAGAATAAAAAAAAACTGGGGATTAAACCCAGCTTTGTTTTTCTCAAAGCACAGTGCCATTTCCCCAGTATCAAGACATCTTACTGCCTAGGAAAAATGTCCTGGGATTCAAGAGGGATTGGAAAAAGGGCAGAAATAATAAAAGGGAAAGAGGAGGTCCCCAGGGATAATCCTAACTTAAAAGGGATGACTTTCCTTTGTCTGAATCAGTGTAAAACCACAAATTTTCATCAAAATAGAAAATGAAAACAAAGAAAAACATCAAGTACTTCAGTCACACCATCCAATGGAGAGAATTACCATATCCAAGTCAGGCGAGCTGCTCCAAGTCTACAAATATTTTAGTTATTCTGGTTCTAGTTCCTCTGGGATAAAATAAAATAAAACCCTGCAAGACTCACAGGGAAAGCCAAATGTGAAACTGAAGCAAAATTGGCTTCTTTGGCAAAATGACAAAACACAATAAGTCCCTAGACCCAATCTGGACTCAAGCTCAAGATATTTATGAGCTTCTAAAGAGCCACTACAAGACTCTTTCCATGCCAGCACTCACCTGGACTTCTGAGTTCACGTTCACCACTCCATATGTGGGTACACTCTTTTGGAACTTTACTAATCAAGCTGGGCTCTCAAAGTCAAATTTTTGCTATGCAAGCAAATCACTGTATTCTCACTTATAGGAGGAGGTCAATATTTGGTTTGTCTGCTTAAAGGCATATGTCATGAATTCATCAATTATTAATTTAGTTTAGTTTTTCAGTTTGACATTCTGCCCCAAATCCATGTTCTTTCGTTGAACTATAGTGTTTCCCCTACATGTTACTATTATGTTGTGGGGAAAACAATGGTCTCTAACTATATATCTTGTTACTAGTGCGAATGTGCACATGTTAAATTAACAGAGAACTTGCCAGCACTGGTATGTAGCTGCTACAAAGTTCCAAATGCTTCAGGAAGTTTTACATTTTGTAAATCCATTGACAAAAATTGAGAATTATCTATGCACTATAATTTGTGTCCTTCATTTTATAAATTTTTGTACCTGTTATAGACTTATTGGGATTGTTTTCCAGAAGGTTATTCAAATGTATCCTTACACCAACCTGTATAGGAGAAAGTCCAATCATTTATTTCCATTCTTTGAATATTAACTACATTTAAAAATGTTTATCAATCTTTTGATTTTCTCTTTTGTGAATTGTTTGCTCAGGTCCTTCCCCATCATTTCAGTAATTTAAAGAAACTCAAAGCTAAAATTAGAAAGCCATTACCTACATCTTTTTAACTTGCTTAAGAACTGGCAACATGACCTCATTCATCAGAAGGATTCCATGAGTATACCTCGTAACTGCAAACTTGGGAGTCACAATTTTTTGGTGCAAGTAGTAGAATTCATGAGCACTTTGTCCATTAGTTATTAAGAGACATTCAGTAAAATTTCAAAAATAGTAACTATGACTAATGTATTATTTACTCTTTGAGGGAGGAGATATGCACGTGGATGAAAGCAAAACTGAAGATAAATTTATTAAGACTTTCAAAAGCCTCTGACAACAGTTCAGAATAAAAATGGTTTGGTTTGGTTTTGCATTGCTTTGTTTTCTTTTCTTTTAATTGGATCAGGAAGCTGTTAGCCACATTTTGTAACTTGCTGAGAACCAGGCAATATGAATCATGAGTTTAGAGCAGCCTTTCCACAGACAGTGAACTGACTTGGAGGTAGAAAACCAAGGACACAACTACAATGAACGACATAGAATTAAACAGTAGTGTTTCCTTACGACCAGTGCCGGAAATGGATGATCTTCATATTGTAATAATGAGTTGGAAGAGGAAGTATGCTGTGACATTTCCCATTTGCAGGTAATATTAAGCTCCCATGAGTTTTCTTCTTGAGAGGGGAAGAGATGGGAAGTTTGGTTTGTTTGGTTTTTTGAGTTGGCAGAAAAGAGGTGGATAGATTTAAATGTGGGCAAGTGTGAGATTATATGTTTAAGGAAGTTTAATACTGCAAGATAATGAATCCTTGGAACCCGTAAGCTATCTTATCCCACCCATTAGGTACATGAGCTCTGAATACTAACCAGCCAGCAAAAACCAGTCCAGTTCTGGGGCTGGCCCAGTGGTGTAGTGGTTAAGTTCAGGGCACTCTGCTTCAGTGGCCTGGGTTCGTGCGTTCGGATCCCAGCAATGGACCTCCACTACTCTTAAGCCATGCTGTGGCAGTGACCCACATACAAAACAGAGGAGGATTGGCACAAATGTTAGTTCAGGGCCACTCTTCCTCAAGCAAAAAGAGGAAGATTGGCAACAGGTGTTAGCTTATGGTCAATCTTCCTCCCATCCCCGCCCCCTAAAAATCCAGTTCATTAGCTAAGTTTTCCTGTTTGGAAACTCAGTGGCAAACACTATCCCACCCAGAACAAAATCATGACACATCTATAGTGAGAAAGCTGTGGAAATCTTAAGGGAAATTGTAAAAGCTAATAGTCATTAGGTATTTCATATGTGTTATGCGTCATGCAAATACCTTGCGTATTGAGTGGAATTTAGTAAAGTTGCACAACAACCTTATGAGGTAAATCTCTTGTACCATTGGCGCATTTTAAAGATTTAAAAACTGAGTCTTACCCCAGCTTACCCAGCCCGTAAGTGAGGAGTTTGGAGTTGAAACCAGTGTAACCAAGAGCCTATCCTTGACTGCCTCCAAATGTGATAGAAGGAGGAACCACAGCCACAAAGGGACTGTGAGGAAGGCAAGTCAGTCTGGAAAAAGAAAGCCTCATAAGGGCTCCTGTAAAAATCTACAAAATGTAGAGATGGATAGAGTGAAGGCAAATAGAGTGTACTAACTCAGAAGGAAGATAATTCCTTTATGATTCATTAATGCAAGTGATACAATTGAAAATATTAAGAATGCAAATGATCAGATAAACTAACATACTTGCAATAGGTGGATTATTAAGGAAAACCAGATTACTTGAGAGAATATCTGTATGCTTGGGTTGGCACTAAAGAAAGACAACTATGTCCCTTGATATTGCTGTCAGGAAAAGAGGACTGAGATAAATAAGACTGTAAGTTTCTGTATGACAAATTTTGATCTATACTTTTAAAAAATATCACGAGGTATCTTTGCTTAACCTTTTCAACTTGGCCTGGCTTTTTTTTCCCCCCCTGTATCTAACTTAGATTCCTACACGAAGCTGCTTCCCCAGCTGGATGCCTTAGAGTATGCATTTCCCTCTGCCTGGAATGCTCTCTCTCCTCCCTCCCCTGGCCACTACCATTCAGTGGAGAGGCTTTCTGGGTAGGATAGGGCATTATGTATTTTTATTTGTTAAATAAGGCAACCTTAAATTCTAAGATGAATCTCTGTTGAGTCTATTTCTCCTTCTGGTATTTATGACAATGGTGATTTTTTTTTTTTTTTTTGGTGAGGAAGACCAGCCCTGAGCTAACATCTGTTGCTAATCCTCCTCTTTTTGCTGAGGAAGACTGGCCCTGGGCTAACATCGTGCCTATCTTCCTCTACTTTATATGGGACGCCGCCACGGCATGGCTGACAGGCAGTGCGTCCGCGGGCGCCCGGGATCCGAACCCGCGAACCCCGGGCTGCCAAGCGCGGACGAAACCGCTGCGCCACCGAGCCGGCCCCAATGGTGATTTTTTAAACTATTCATTTTATGTGTCTCTCCATGAGGCCCCATGACAGCAGAGACTATGTCTGTCCTGCCCCCATTGCGCCCAGCACAGCACCTGGCACCCAGAGCACTGTCACAAAATCTTTGTTAAATGCAAGAAACCCTTCAGCTTGCAGACAAAGCCAATTGGCTCCATTTGGGGGGGATGGGAAACATCTGGTCGCCGTCCTTTATGAAATATCTAATACTTGAAAAACCATTATTAGGTCATTCCTTGTTCCTTGCTTTATTTTTGTGACTTTCTTCTCTACATTAAGAAAATATTGCTCCTTGTAACTCTTGATTGGTAAGGAAAACTGGCTTACTTTTCACTTTCTCCAGGACCTTTATTCGGTGTCTCCCTTACTCTTCAAGTTACTAATAATTAGTGGAAAATCTACCAACACTGCAACAAAGACATTATTCCCATCTCAATATGGGGAAATGTGTAGAATCATAAAGCCACAGCAAAATACTTAAAGGCTCTTGGTCTCCCATTCCACTGTCACCACAGACATTCAAAGCCTCATAGTAATGAGTATTACCTATAAGATATCTTTAGAATTTTAAAAAATAAAAGTAACTATTATTACTTAACAAACTGTAATGCAGACTTGATGATCTATTATTACACCTCTGCTGCAAAACTTTTTCTACATTTATGGGGGGAAATATAAATAGGTTGTAATCTTTAAGGCTAAGTAAGCCCTTGATTAATTTTTTGAAAAGATTTGTATTATGTAACAATTTGAGAGTCCTCAATATTCCACACATAAACTTCTTCATATTTTGCTTTTATATCTTTCGAATAATAATCCTGACTTCAGAAAGCATCATAGTTTAATCCTTGAGCTTCTCAAAATAAATCATCACCTTTCAGGTTTTCTCAAGAGCTTCAGTGACATCTAAAGGACAAATCCATCACATGTCTCTCTTATTTATGCAGTGTAATTTCAATCAAGTAAAATATAAATGATAAAACTTGGAAGAAAATACATCAAAATGAAAACAGTGTTTGCCTCTTGGAAGCATGATTTTGAGCGATTTTTCTATATATGTTTTTGTATATTTTGATTATACACAAGTAGATACATTTATCATGAGAAAAAGATAAACAATAAAAATAATTTATTTTCCTGGAGTCCAGTCTTCTTCTACTGAGGTGTGAAAGATAAAAAAGAAAACATAGATCTACCATTATTAAGGATTTCCCCCTTTTTTTCAATGAATTGAACTTGTTAATACATTCTAAATGCCTGCAATGATTGTTAAGTGGATATATGTTAATGCTGGTTACAAACAGAACATAGAGAATGGAACCACAGAAACTAAAATCAACCAAAACTGCTCCAGAGGAGAGAGGCCTGAGAAAAAGCCACACCAGGTTGCAGACTTTCCCTAACCAAGAAGGCAGAATATGCCAGGATCTGCCTAGTGGGCAGACGGAGAACTTGCTAGTGTTGGAGCCACTTTTTTCAGACCTGTGCATTGCAGCCAGCCTTCTGTTGACTCTGCTTACTGGGGAAACTTGCTGCTCCCTGAGTTTCGTCCAGAGTAGCCACAAGGCTATGGTCAACTTTTTTAAGAAGCTGGATCTGAGTGTTAGAAAGAAGGATTCTATATTAGCAGATCAATCATCCCTTTCTCTGCTTTCTGTTCTACAATTAAACCAGGGGATGAGGTAGATCACTCCAAGAGTAAGTAGGCCAGCTGTTCCATTTCGGAGTAGATCTGCCAAGTATAACAGATTTGGAAACAAAATGCAGTTCATTCAAAAGCAGTTGATTTAATCCCTCATTATCCATCTATGTACTCAGTATCATGGCCTGTCTTGACACCTTATTAATAATTTATTCAAAAGCTTAGCTCTGTACAGCAGAGTTGTTAAGAGCCAGGGATCCAGTCAAAAAGACAGGATCAATTCCGGGCTGAAATGCAAACGGGTCATGTGACTTAAGACACATTATATAACCTTCTGAAACCTCTATTTCTTCATTTATAAAATGTAGATAGAAAATCTTAAGGTCAATACCATAGATTAGAGAGAAAATGCTTAAAAGTTCTTAGCACAGTTCCTAACACATATTATGTGCTCATAAATGGTGGCTTATATTATTAGTACCTCTTAAAATAGGGAACTTCTAAGAAGGTGAAGTATTTTCCTTCTTCCATTCACATATATTTTCCATTTCTTAAAAATGAGCTTTCTGGAAGTAGAGTTCCTGGATGAGAGTAAGCAGAGCACAGCAAGATGCTTGCAATGTGTGCAGATTAATCTCTTGGTAGCTGAATTTAAAAAGCCAAAAATATCCATCCCACACACAAGCTTGAAACCCTTACCCTGTGCTATTCTTTAAGTCACGTAAGTCATATCAAAGAGGAATACCATTATTAATCTCAGTCTTCACAGCCTAATTCAAAGTAGCTTAACAAGAAAGACTCGAGAAAGTACAGAAATCTGTACTGGAGAAAAAGGTGTGAGGAAAAGTTTCAAAGCTTGGGGCACTGCCCGGCTGCTCTCTTGCTCTTGAAGGACAGGGTGCTCCATACTCTCTTGTGACTAAGGTGTAAATTCTAGAAGAAATGAGCCACTTCTGCCTATAAGTTTACAGTCCTCTTTGATTCTGAAAGCACCTCCCACGCCCAGATTAGAAGGCGGCAGAGATGTTTCTGCAATCATTCTCCTCAGGAGCATCAATACTCTGTGGGCTCTCAACTTGTATTTCCGTTTGCTATTTGTTCAATATATGTCACCCTATAGAGTTCCGTGTATCTGAGGATATTCCAATAGATCTGAGACCACTCCAAAACAGAATTGTCCCCAAACTCTCTACTTTTTGTTTCTCTATGTGACTGCTAACTTTGAAACCATAGTCATTAAATCATATCCATGAATTCATTCCAGACATAACCAATATGTTGAACTAGCACAACACAAGAAGTAAACAAATCACTATGTATTCTTCTCTTCCACTGTCCCCTTAAGTTTATTCCATTGTTCTGAAGTGATCTTCCTTTGTCCCTGGATGAAAACTCCAAAGACACTGTCCACTCTTAGGTAAGACTTTCTACATTCACTTGAAGTCACAAGCACGGTTGCCATCAGTAATAAGAAGGCCTCATCCCATATAATTATCAATCTTGGTGCAGTAAGAAATTGTCTCACCTCCTCCAGAGAGGACCTATGTCAGACTGTAAGCAGGCAGTGAGGAAGGAGACTTCACCAGCTCTATATTATACTTTATCTTCACTTATTATTACTTTATTATAATTCTATATTACAGAAGAGTGTATTATAGTATTCTATTATGCTTCTTGCCAGGACAGAAGTGGAACAGGCGGGAGAGGTGAGGTGGCAGGATAGTCCTCACTTGGCTGAGTGGCTTTGGTCTCTCTGGTCCTAGTGATGGCTAAAGTTAGCTCTTTTTCTCATTGGGTACTTGTGTAGGCTCTACAGAGTCTTTCTGTTGAACCCCTCTCCTCCAGTTCCAGTGACCTGGCAGATACATTCTCATTCCCAATGGCCCTTTGCAACTCCTTCCTCATCCCCTGCAAGTCAGTTATTCGTCTCCAGCCCCTTTCTGATGAGACCTCCTCTCACCCCTCCAGACTGTTCTACTGGACCTACTGGAGCCCCCCATTCTACGTGTGCCACATGTACATGCCCCGTATCCTTGGCCCCACAAACTGGGAGTGAAGACATATTAGCACTTCCCTGGCTCCTTCATACACAGGGACTCAGACTTTCTCTCCTCATAAAATTTTCCAGGACAGAATAAACTCCAGTCCACAGTACACTTCAGCTGTCTCAGGCACAAATCAGGCACCAATCTTCTGTGTATCCCAAGTGCAAGGAGCACATTTCAAAGCTCTAAAGGTGGCCCTTTCCTCCATAACAAGTCTCGTGGTTTCGAGGTAGCAAAAGGGGATATGTCTAGCAACAGCTCTCTCCAAATGAATCTCTTCACCAGTCTTTCCTCTCCAAACTCTGACCATTGTTTATATCCTTCATTATCTGAAGAGCACAGGAGTCTTGAAACTAGTTCTCAATTATTTTCTTACATGTGTGGATTTACCTCATACACACATGGGGACCTGATATCTACACACTTGTGCTTCAGCTGAAGCAGAGGCCAGAAGAGCCCCAGTCTAACATCCTATTACATAAGTGAAAATGGAATTTCTTTGGAATGGCATTTATTGTCATGGTTCCAGGAGTTCATCATAATCAGCATTACAAAGGAAATACCAGAGGAAGTAATAATGATCTGCCATTTATTGTAAAACATGACCTAGGTGTGTCTTCTTTCTGTGTTTATCAAAGGATAAGGTTCACATTGTAATGTAACTTTCCACATAGCGATCGAAATTGCAGACTAAGAGGTTACAACAGGACTAGGTTGGAATGAATGGACTACCCCTATGATTATAGTTCCGACATGATGCTAGAAATTCCCTCCTTTAACTCACCCTGAATCACAAATGCCTTTGACAACAAAAGCAGAAATATTTTCTCTTTAAGAACACAGTAAAGTACAAAAGGAACCCTGGATTTTAGCCATAACGTGTTTTTCACACTACATTTGCCCATAAAGTATCTGCCTTAAGGTTCTTTTCAGAGTCTTTAATCTCTAAAAATTCAAATTAGTTTAACAAGTTAGCCAGCCAATGCCATAGCAAGACCACAATGAAACAGAGATGCTTAGGATGGTTTTGCTGAAAAGAGGGGTCATTAAGGGTACAGAGCACGGGGTATTGACCTAACTCTTCTGATAAATGATACAAAAACTGTTTGCTTTTGAACTGAATAAACTATGGCCTCAACTTGACACTGGATTTTGATCACTAGAAAATAAAATTATATCAAAATTCAAACATAGTTGAAACATTTTAAGGCAATATGTTTAAATATGCATGCTTCTAACAAAGGAACATTACTGAAGTGATAATATAAGAGCCACTTGTAGAGAACTTTTTGAGTCTCCTAAAGAAAGAGATACATAAACCAGTGCATTTCACCTGACACTTATTAAAAAAACATTTGAGTTCATATGAAATTTAAACGGCATCTTTTACAAATTTCAACATATATTTCGTATATAAAAGTTACCCTCGAAATATAGTGTCAGATGAATATGAAGGGGTGTGATTACCAATGCAGTAACTTCATGACAGGCATAAAATGCACAGGTTATAGAATGTTCATTCTGAAGACCAATAACTAGATTTGTAGCTTGCTTTGAAACAAAATAGTTTAGGTATCCTAAATGAAATACATAACCTCTAAAAAAAATCCCCCTCATTGTATAAAACCATTCACTTGCTCTCCACAATGACACCCATCCCCTTACACAATCCTTTAAGAATGAAGACCTTCTCATCCAGTGAAACTGCAGCTGGTAAGGAGGCAGACAATAGAAAGTACTAGACCTGTACACAATGCTGACCGTGTAATCTGAAACTACCCAGCAGTTTCTAGTATCAGGTTTCACACATAATTTGAAACAGACAGATTTCTTTTGAAACTTTCTCTAAAGGGTTTTACTTAAACTGGAAAACAGAGTACAATTATCAGGAAATAAATTATTCTTAGTCATCAAAATGAATTAAATGACACTAAAATGACTTAAGTGATTCATAGTAACTTCCCAAGGAGTATCTGTTTCCATAGTCCCTGTTTCTGTGATCAAGCTACCAGGGAATCAGAGAAGAATCTCATTAAACCATTCAGATATTCATTCAACCACCATTTATTGAGTATCTAATAAGTACAAGATACTATGTTAAGCACCAGGTGTATTAGCATTGTGGAAAGCAGACCCAAGTCTATCCTCATAGAACTTTAACCCTTAAATATATTTTCACAGAGAGCTGACTTGCCATTAGGATATCCATTCTAGAAATGGACAAAGATTTTACTCTACTGAAAAATTCATACACACACACAACATTCCATTCTAACATAACTAGGCTGTTGGTTATTGTAATGGTTAATTTTTTGTGTCAACTTGACTGGGCTAAGGGACACCCAGATAACTGGTAAAACATTATTTCTGGGTATATCTCCTGAGGGTGTTTCCAGAAGAGATTGGCATTTGAATCAGTAGACTGAGTAAAGAAGATCCGCCTTCCCTAATGTGGGTGGGCATCATTCAATCTGTTGAGGGCCCAAATAGAACAAAAAGGCTGAGGAAGGGCAAATTTTCTCTCTCTCTCTCTCTCTCCTCTTGAGCTGGAACATCCATCTTCTCCTGTCCTTGGACATCAGAGCTCTTGGTTCTCAGGTATTCAGACTCCAGGACTTACACTAGCACACTATCCCTTTCCACCTCCTCCAACCCCCATTCTCAGGTCTTCTGCCTCAGACTGAGAATTACACCATTGGATTAATTCAGACTTAGACTGACTGAATTATGCCACTGGCTTTCTTGGTTCTCCAGCTTCCAGACAAGCATTTTGGCATATTGTGGCATATCTCAGCATTCATAATTGCATCAGCCAATTCACATAATAAATCTCCTCTTATATATCTATATGTCCTATTGGCTCTGTTTCTCTGAAGAACCCCAATTAATGCATACAAAATGCCATGGTCTGAATGTTTGTGTCCTCCTAAAATTCATATGTTGAAAACCTAATGCCCAAGATGATGGTATGAGGAGGTGGGGCCTATGGGAGGTAATTACGTCATGAGAGTGGAGCCCTTATGAATGAAATTAGTGCCTTTAAAAAAGAGACCCCAGAGAGATCCCTTGTACTTCCACCATGTGAGGCCACAGCGAGAAGTCAGCAGTCTGCAGCCTGAATGAGGGCTCTCACCAGAACCCGACCATGCTGGCTCCCTGGTCTCAGGCTTCCAGGCTCCAGAACTGTGAGAAATAAGTGTCTGTTGTTTATAAGCCACCCAGTCTGTGGTATTTTGTTATAGCAGCCTGAACTAAGACAGTTACGATTCATTTGCTTTGGAAAGTAGAGTTACCTGCAATAACAGAGGAAGCACTGTCAGTGGAAAAGTAGGAAAACATCTGCAGTTGAGAGGGAGGCATTTCATGTGCCTGTTATTCTGCCCAGGAGCCAGGAAGATGACTCTGAGATCCATGCCGGCCCTGCTGTGGACCCAGTCTTGTAGGCTCTTGTGCTCCCTAGGCCTCCCCGGATGCAGCCAAAGATGAACCAGTGAAGCCCAAATCACCACTGGGACCCCTTTTCCCAAAGTTGTCACAGACAGATGCTGGAAAAGGCTTATCTACCTGATAAGGGCTGACAAACAAATGACCAATTTCCAAAAATCTTTCTTTAAGTTGGAAAAAAGACATTCAAAACTTTTTCATAAGCTTCTTTCTTAACTTATTAAAAACTTTCATTCATGCTTACAACTCACAGATTATTCAAACTTTTATTATTTTACCAACCCCTTAAAGCAGATTAACAAAGCTTACCTTTACTTGAGTTAGAGGAGATCCCATTCATAGGTGTTTGGTTGGACTAGTCCATCTGAAATGTGATCAGTTTTGAGATTTAACATTTATAAACTTAATTATTTCAAAAGAAATGTTAGTGGGAAGAGTTAGTGGGAGCTACCACAACTCCTTCCCTTCATTAGTCAACAGACAGCTCCACATAATAAAAACATCTAAATTACATGTCATTGCTCAGCACTTTACACTTTACAGCCACTTTTGCAGACATTGCCTAAGCATTTATCCTCATAACAATTGGGTTACTAGTTCATAGATGAAGAAGCTGAGAATTAGAGAAGTTAAAAGTTTGGCTCAAGGGTCACATAGATAGTAAAATAAACAGGAACTCGAATCCGGTACTTCTAATTCCAAGTATCTTTTTCACTCTCCCAAATTACCTCCCAGTATGTGCTAAGGGTTACGTGAAGAACAATCTTCCCACAGTCACCAAATATCTGCTCAGGGTCTTTCACGTTTCTGGCACTGTACTGCATATATCATTTCTAAAACTTACAATACTTAAAGTAGGAAACAGGCACAGAGAAGACAAGTAATGCCTGAGATTTATTCATTCATTCATGCATCATTATAGGAGGTTTACGCATGTCAGTGTTCTAGACACTGGGGATATAGTTATGAACAAGATGGATTAAGTTCCTGCCCTCAAGGAGTTATGTCCTGGCAAGAGGAAGAAGATAGCAAATAAATAAACAAATAAGTATGTAATATAATTTCAAATGGTGTTAAGTGCTTGAGGAAGAGAAAGAGGCAGGCTGGAGAGTAACCAGGAATGCAGGATTACTTTACATGGTGTGGTCAACGAAGATCTGTCTGAGAACAGTTCAGCAGAGAATAAAGTTTTAGTGGAAGAGGAAACCAGTAGAAAAAGGTCCTGAGATGGGAATGAGAGTGGCATATTTGAAGAGCAGAAAGGCCAGTATGGCTAGAGCATGGAGAGAACAAAACCATGCAGGGGCTCTAAGCCATGGAAAGGAATTGGTTCTTATTTTAATTGCAATGGGAAGCCATTTAAATGATTCTAAGAGAGAGAAGGGATCTGCGTTTTGTTTCCAGAAGTTGCCTGTGACTCCATATTCTGTGTGGGGAATGGACTATAGGAGAGTATGCGAATGAAGAGAGAAGAATTTGACAGGAAAATAGAAGTGGTTTGTCATAGCCATGGAGATGGTGAAAAGAAGTAGAACTTACAGTATATTTTCAGAGGTAGAGGTGGAAGAACCTTCTGACAAATAGGTTGTGAGGATGGACAGATGGAAGAATAAAATATAATTTGGGTCCTGCACAACTGAGTGGATAGAAGATCTATTAACTGAAATGGGAACAACTGGTAGATGGACAGGTTTCACAGGCAGGTGATTGAGAAGAGAGTTGGAATCAGGATTTCTGTTTCAGACATATTAAGTTGGAGATACCTAGCAATTATCTCACCTAGTGATCTCAGAGCAGTTGGACATGAGAATCTGGAGCTCAGTGGAAGGATGGAGCTAGAGACAAAAGGTCAGGAGATGGCATATGTAGGCATTTGAAGCCGTGGAAATACGTGAATCTGATCTGCTACGAAATAAAACTAGACAGAGACTTGAGGGTCTCTATCTTTTAGGAACTCATAAAGCATAATCTGAGGCAACATGATATCAGTCAGATATCTTTCACCATCCATCTCAGTGATTAAAGCCAAATCTCAATACAACTGAGTACATTGAGAAACCCCCAAAATATTATATAAAAAACTATTAATTTTCCCCCTCAGCTTTTCTTTATGTTAGTAATTTTAATGTATGTGCTTTTTAAAAGAATGCAGATTTTTGAAGTGGGAAGTTTTAGCAAGAAAATACTATACATACTCAAAGTGCATATGAGGAAGAGGTGGGGTTCCCTATTTATAGATATAATACATTATA
Organism: Tapirus indicus; assembly: GCA_031878705.1. Classification (NCBI taxonomy): domain Eukaryota; kingdom Metazoa; phylum Chordata; class Mammalia; order Perissodactyla; family Tapiridae; genus Tapirus; species Tapirus indicus. Next base: position 101,411,333 of record CM062919.1, on the reverse strand, counting down.
AAAGTTTCACCTAATGTAATGCGAATTACAAACTAAGATCTTCCAAGAACTAGGTATCTCTTCCTTATACCATCTCTTTCCCAAGGCGCTGATTTTTAGTCTGTGTTCTATGGAAGCAAGAGAATTGTGAGGCAATTCTAGAAGCACTATGAAAGGAAATTTGTCTGAGTTTCACTAGGAGGGGTAGGATGAAAGCTCCATTCTGAGCCTCCCTGTCCTTTACTATGACATTATCATAGTTCACACTATTCAAATGTGACTCACAGGGAATTCACTCAACATTTACTGAGATACCTGAATTAGCATTTCCAGGTCTCTTGTTCAAATGTTAGTAAAGCCAGTGTTTCTTACTAAATTGAGATTAGATAAGGCCATGTAGATTCCAACATAACCAGTGTCCCAAGTGAGGTGACCTAATCCTCTCAGTCTACTGTGAGTTTTAGCAATCTCTTTATAATTCTTTCTATAAAAATTTAACGCCTATTATTCATTCGTTTATTTGTTTGTTTATTTACTTAGCAAGGATCTGAGGAATTTCTATAGTATAACACTGTGTTAGGCAGGGACAGAAACACAAATGAAATACACTGCTTTTAAAGAGCTTATAAGAAAAGATGAAATAGTCTGAAATTATGGATAGATGCAACTAGATATTATCTATGGCCAAGGAGGGAATATACAATGCCTATTAAAATTCCTGACTGAGACTAATGACATAAATCCAGGGAGGAATTCAAAGTTTGCGGGTTGAACCTAGGAATGGAAATAAATGAAAACAACAGCCTGGATAATGATATGTACTACATGTACGAAATTAATCTCTCCAAGATTCCAAGAGGATCTATGTAATTATTATCGTTAGGTCTGCATTTTCCTGTTTTTAGAGAAAATCACTCCAGATTAAAATTAACTGGTAGGTCTCTAGTTTGATCACAAGCAGAACCACCCTCACCTCATTATCTTTGTTCCCAAAAAGAAACCACATATTTTTTTTTTTATATTGTCCTTGAGAAAACTTTAGTCCTTCACTTTTTTTCCTGACTAACGCCAACAACATAAGCATCTATTCCTTTTCAAACTCACGTTCATTAAATAAATGTTTACTAGGGGCCGGCCAGGTGGTGTATGGTTAAGTTTGCATGCTCTGCTTTGGCAGCCTGGGGTTCGCAGGTTTGGATCCCAGTTGCAGACCTACGAACCACCTATCAAGCCATGTGGCAGGCATCCCACATATAAAGTGGAGGAAGATGGGCACAGATGTTAGCCCAGGGCCAATCTTCCTCCTCAAAAAGAGGAGGATTGGCAACAGATGTTAGCTCAGGGCTAATGTTTCTCGCAAAAAAAAAAAATGTTTACTGAGTGTTTACTATATGCTAGCTAGACACTGCAGTAGACTCTGAGGATATGGCAGGGCACATTCAAAGCCAGTTCCTGTCCTTTGCATGCAAGTAATTGCACATGTGATGTGTGCTACTAAAAGGAAACCCTGGGTTCTATGACATTATAGAGCCAGGGGACAATGCATCACCCAAGCTGAGACCTGGAGAAAGCTTAGAGTTAAGTGAGGAAAAACAAGGAAGGAAGATGTTTCAGGCCAAGAGAACCACATGTATGAAAGCTGGAGGTGAGAAAGAACGCCATGCATTCATTCATCCAAAACCAGTCCAACTTGACTGAAGCAGGGTGAGCTCCAGAGAGAGGGACAGGATGGAGAGGTAGGGTGGCCAGTTCTAATGTCATCTGGAGGACAAGGGAAAGCCACGAGGGCCTCAAGCAGGAAAGCTCATGGTCAGATTTATGCTCTGAAAAGAGCGTTTCTAAATGCAATGTGCTGTTGTTTCATAGCATTTCTCATTTGTTATTGAATAATGTATTTTACCTTGTCACCATCATCCCACTTTATGGAAAAAAAAGAAAAGCTCAGAGAGGAGAATCTGTTTTGAATTGGAAGGAAAGGCTATCATAATCAAAAAGCTGATTCCTTTTTATATATATTTTTTATGCTCCATGAAATTTTATAGCCTTGAGAAAATTTTGTCTTCTAAATCTGGCCAAATAATGCTAGTATCTGTTGCAGAATTAGTGTGTTTTGTGTTGTATAGTGCTTTTTTTTTCCTTCCTTAAAATACCCAAAGAACTTTTGACCTGTCCTGTGACCAAATTCTGGACACAAAGGGAGTATTTTGATTATAATAGTGTGAAATAGATCAGAGATAATGTCAGAGAAAGGATATGGCCTCTTAGCATTTAGCTAATCTCTTTGGCCATCATCCAACAGAAAATTTTCTCTGGGAGTGCTAGAGTATCAGTTACTAAAAAGTGATATATTTTTAGAGACACGAAATTCAGCTCACACTCTTTTCTAGATTTAGACCCTGTTATAAAAAATAAAGTTCTTCCAGTTTTTATAAGGAGACATCTATAATTACCAATTCTAAGTACTTATATTTTGGAAATTGTGTTGATTCATGAATCCATGAAAATATACATGTGTTCTATTTAATAAATTCATTGCGTCTTAGCGTGTTTATTCCCACGGTGACATGAGGGTTACCAATCTCATTCTTTTCTTCTAGGCTTAGTCTTAACCAGATATTGCACGAAAATGCTAAGCAAAAGAAATCTGTGTATTGATATAAACATTGGGACCATGTATGCATGTGTTTTTCATGGGCACAAAATGAAGGGTCTCCACATAGCTTGGATTAGTCAGGCTCAGCAGGGATCAGCAAATGCATTGAGGCCAGGGATTCACCAGATTGTTCCTTCAAAACTCCCACAGGAAACATCTTGTCTTAATTTGGGAGGCAACACAGAAAAACAGCTAGAACCCCATTCTGCAGCACTCTTTCTAGCTATGAGCATTCTTCCCTCACATGCCCAGTGAGTTGTCCCCGTAGCTCCGTTTCAGAAATAGCCCAATTTTAGTAGCATCACTTGATGCTCGCTCGTATGTTTGAGTGCAAGAAATTTTTTTTAGACACCAGAAATTTCACCTGTTGTGTTGCCCATTGAGGTTCTTTTCCAGTTATCTAAACACTTCTTCATTTTAATTTTGAAAAATACTCAAGTTGAAAATTAAAATTCTTCAGTATTCTAGTGAAGAATTTAAAGTACCATGGTCCCTTATGGATCTATGAGAAATTTTGTTAATCCATTATCATGAATCTATTATTTTATTGATTTTTATTTCTATTAATATCCAATAAGCAAATATATAGCAAAAAAAATCCATTGTGCTTTACTTAACTAGTGATAAAGAGCAAATTAGAGTTATGTAGATAATTTCCATCATAGTTAATAATCTTAAGAAACTCTACAGCAGAGTGCTAGAAAGCATCCTACTTATTAAAATATTTTATTCCATTTTCCTCTTAGTGTTTGGCACACTAAGATCATTACTAAAAATTATTTCTTAAAGGCATATCTAATATGCTTGTTTTCATGTGCCTCTGTTCACCATATGAAGTTAAATTCAGTGGCTAAAATGTCTTCGCTTCATACAATCCCACAAAATGCACTCACACTCAGTATAAATTGAAAAAATGGTAGGGTATTTCTCTAAATACAAAAAGAAAAACATCTGCTTTTGAATATATTTAAACCCTGCCTAAATTGGCATGTGCTTTACATTAGTCCTGTATCATTCAAACTTGCACACATATGTGTACATTATGTGTGCTCACATGCAGTTTGGTGATGGGGTGTGTGTGCATATATTTATATATATACATATATATATATATATATATATATATATATATATATATATATATATACACCTTTTAAATCCAAACTGCTTCATTTGAAACTTGTGGAAATTTTTCTAATGTAAATCTCCGCTAAAATGATAGTAATAATAATGTGTATATTTATATCTATGTATTATATATAGACACATATATATTGTATGCATATATATAAAGCCTCCATGAAATGCTTTAAGTTTTTTTTTTTTTTTTTTTTTGTGGGTAAGACCAGCCCTGAGCTAACATCCGTCGCCAATCCTCCCCTTTTTGCTGAGGAAGACTGGCCCTGGGCTAACATCTGTGCCCATCTTCCTCTACTTTATATGGGACGCCGCCACGGCATGGCTGACAGGCAGTGCGTCGGTGGGCGCCCGGGATCCGAACTCGCGAACCCCGGGCTGCCAAGCGCGGACTAAACCGCTGCGCCACCGGGCGGCCCCCTACTTTAATTATATTTTAATGGGTTCTTAGAGCTGGGGTGGGTGAGTTATTCTTCTATACTTCAGGATAGATTCCTTTAAAAAATAAAACATTTTAAGCGTGATCTTTTTAGATGTGCATTCCCGAAAGGGAGGTGTCTACTTTTTAAAAAAAAGAAAAAAACAGAAATCATCTCTTGGTTTACTTTTTGTAACAGCTGTTAGAATTCAGAGGGTGGCAGAGAAATGTCTGTGGCAGTTCTATAGTTTGTCACAAAAGAAAAATCTCTCTTTTACCTTCATTGGTAAGCATCTTATCAGCAAACACATTAACTCAAACAATAACCACTCTTATCTGCAAAGGCCAGGTTCAGGCTTATTAGTGAAATGAATTGGCAGCCACCCCTCTCTACATAGCAACTGGGCAAATATTGTTCCAGCCACTGAGTGACCAATGAGAACCGAGATAGTGCCGTTGAATCTTTCAATACAAGTAGTGTTGGTGTGAACAACCTCTCTTTCACTCTCATTCGCCTTCTCATTTAATCTTTACCGTTTCAAGAGTATGATCTCATCTACAGACTGTAAATACTCGGGGACTTTTATGAAAGGAAAATATTACAAAGTGCTGAAGTTTGCTTCAAGAACAACTTAGGTAGGCACTTCAGTTTAATTACTAGCAATTTGTATATGTTGTGGTATTTAAAAAGTACTGCAGTGTTAGTACATTCATAACGGGTGTTTCTAAGTGTCAGTGTATGGAATCAATAATAATGATGATTTTTATTATTCTAGAAAGATCTAGAATAACTAAAATTAAGCAGACTGCATGTTTTCTAATCACTTAATGAATGAACCAGGCATCTCGCTGAGACACCAGCAGAATGTACTCTGGAACAGGTTATTGCGGCATATGTTGAATCAAAATCAGACTTGACCCCCACGCTTTGTAACTGAAACTTTGTGTAAGCTGACCACACCCTCATTAACTCTTCTACTGTCAAGGCTTTATGTTACAGAAGAAAAAAATTAATAAAATTATGAAGTGAGAGTAACTGCAGAGATGAGCTTTTAAGAAACCCAGCTGGGGGCTAGTTTGTCCTTGCAATTGGAAGGGAAATGTCACAGGATTAAAATCCATACAGTGCAATATTGACCATGTTTCCTGTGATTTTCCTTCTCGTGCTTTTCCTCTTGTTTTATCATGCTGGCAAGCATGGAAGCCTCTATCTCCTGTGTAAATGTATATTGTTATAACTCAGCAGGGAACTGGGGCTTCAAATTACCTCCTCCGGGTGCAATAACCCTGGTTATTTACTAAGTGCAGAGTAAACAACTTGCTCTAATGTCAAAGGTTTTAATGCAATATGTCACAGGGTTTACAAATGGAAAAAAATGTTCAATAATTGTCTCTCTATTTAGCTGATAGGTTTTATTTCAAACCAAATTGATACTGTCTTTGTAAATGCTGAGATGTTTGGTTTGCGCTTTTAGCCCAGAAGAAAATTCCCACAAATGCGCACTCATTCTGGCCACCTAAGAATTTTGTCATAGAAGCAGCGTGCTTTCTTTCCCTTGTGGGTTTTGAAACTTGGCCACGTGGTATTTTTAAGTTGGCAGAGCAATACCTTTTAGACAGGGTTTTAGGATTCTGCTTAATTGAGTACAGCAGGTTAACAAAAGTGCCAATGTTCCTTAAAAACAAAAACCAAAATGTTCTGTAGACCTAAAGCTAATGCTAAATATTAAATTAAATTGCCAATTGCATTTTTCCATGTTTATCTTCTGAGATAGGAATAAAATTAAAGTGTGTTACCATAGCAGCATCTGTAACATTTTATGAGACAAAAGATCCTTTTTCCACACAAAGGTCCAAGCCAGAAGCATTATCCATTAAGGAAAGCAAATAAGGCTAGAGGGACATATTTTTTACAGTCATATTATGGAAATACTAAAGATCCAATGTCCTGAGGTCAGATTGTAGAACACAGCTGTTCACATTCATTTTTGTCCTGGATTGACACTTGGTTAATTCTTGAATATTGATAAGTTCTTACCCTCCAACATACCTAAAAATGGAAAAGCTTTCTCCCATCTTCACTTCTTCTCAAATGACATTTTAGGGATAACAAAGAGGTGAATAAAAACGTATGCCTTGTAAAGCATTTATTTAGGCTTTATGCCTGACTTGGTTTAGTAATCTTGATTTTTATTCTCTGGAGTTTATTTCTTTGGCTCTATTCTTTAAAACTAATGGCAGGGCTCTCATCTGAAGAAAGAAGCATAGAGATCTTAAAACCTTTTGGGCCATGACTTTGCTTTGCACTTCATTCTATCCACCCCTGCCTTCTTTACTGTTATTTCTCATTTCTCCTTTCTTCCATTTGTTACCACTGCTGCCTCTTTTCCTTCTACTTCACTTATTCTGTAGCACATGATCTAAACACTTCCCAGCCAATTCGCCTGTTTATTCTATGTGTGATTCTGTGAACTCTAAGTAGAAGATTCTAACTGGATCCACTTTATAACGAAGAGAACTTTTTTTTGAATTTAAATGCCATCTCCAAGTTATCAATCAAATTCATTCACTTCAATGGTTGATTTGCAACAATAAACAAAAGTTTAATATTTGTATAACCACTCAATTAGTAGTCTTAAGGTATATCTAAGAAAACATTTTAAAGACAATCCTTAACTTCATTTAAATTTCAGATGACTCCTAAAATGTAAGTTACTTTTCATAGACCTGGAGTTTTTAAAACTGTACAAGACATGCCACTCAGTTTTCTTTATTCTCTTTACTATCTGTTGACAATTTTTGGCACTTTTAAGAAGTCTGGTTTTGTGGGGCAGAAAGCAACATTCTTTGAGGCAAATCGCATGCCATGTATAACATCAATCTTCAAAAATTGCTTGCTGAGTGGGTTGCTAAACCAAAGGGTCTTCAAGTTTCCTCTGCAGATCTTAAACCTGGAGAGAAGTTAATATTCTGAATAATTCTATTGCCTCTTGAGAATACAGCAAACAATTAACTGAGTTATAACACTTTTGCACATAAGCATCATCAGTGCCAGCCTGAGTAAGCACTTGAGAAATATTTGTTGAAGGAGAAAATGAGTGAATAAATTAATAAGTAGCTGAATATTTATACTGCCTCATAAAACCTCCTATACAGTACACCCATGATCATAAGAGCATTACTCACAATAACCAAAAGGTGGAAGCAACCCAAGTGTCCATTGACAAATGAATGGATAAACAAAATGTGGAATACACACACGACGGAATATTACTCAGTCATAAAAAGGAAGGAAATTCTGACACATGCTACAACATGGACAAACCTTGAAAAAATTAAGCTAAGTGAAATAAGCCAGTCACAAAAGGACAAATACTGTATGATTCCACTTATATTGTAGGTACCTAGAGTAGTCAATTGATAGGAACAGAAAGTAGAATAGTGGTTGCTGGGGTTGGTGGAGGGGACATTGGGGAGTTATTGTTAAATGGCTACAGAGTTTCAGTTTTGGAAGATGAAATGAGTTTTGGAGATAAATGGTGGCAACAGTTGTACAACAATGTGAATGTCCTTAATGCCACTGAACTTTACACTTAAATATGGTTAATACGGTAAATTTTATGTTATGTATATTCTACTAAAATCTTTTAAAAACCCTTGAGTACAAAAAGAAATATTTTATTCTTGATTGGGAGAACAAATTATACATATACTGTGGTAACTTGGGGAATAGGCTTGGCCTTAATAAGTCCTGAAATAACAGAAACTTAAAGCATGAGGGGAAAGGCCCTGCTCACTGACAAAATAGACTTCCTGTCCTTGATGTATTTCTCAGTGCATTGGACATGACTCTCTCTCTACTTACCAGTGAAGTCTCCCACTGCATTAGTCCATTTAACCAGTTCACCATCACCACCATTATAATCATCAGGTTTTGGTATCATTGTTGAACACTGACTCTGATCCAAGCACTCTACTAAGTATTTCACATATACAAGTGAATTTCATCTTCCCAACAATCCCATGAGGCAGATATTTGCCAGATATGAAAACTAAGACTCAAAGAAGGTAATTATCCAAGATGCCATGGTTGGTTAAACAGGAAAACTGAGGGACAGACTCAGGTCTATCTCCCTCCAAAGGCCAGGATCTTAACTACTTTTCTATAATAATAGAAAAATATCAAAGGGACTTTTCACCATTTGATTTGCCCGGGTTCTTGAACTCTTTTGGAAGATGTGGGTGTCTAATAGGGCTCTCAAAAAAAAATCCACTTGATCTGACGACCCCTTCCCAATCTGTTGCTCATACAGTCTCAGTAAGCGGTACCACCCTCTACCCAGCTGCTTAACGAAAGTCTGGGAGTCAGGCTCTGACTTCTTCACAGCCCACTTCATTAGCAAGTCCTATGGGCATAACCTCCAAATCTGAACACTCCACTGCTCAACCCTTGTCCAAGCCATCATCATCTCTTCCCTGGACATCAGCAGCTACCTCCTAAATAATATCCCTCCTCTCATGTTCCATATAATGGTCAGAGTCATCTTTTAAATATATGAATCTGATCATGACATTAACCTGCTAATCACCCACCTGGGGCTTTTTATTGCATTTAGAACAAAATCCACTCTCCTTATGGTCTACATGTAAAGCCCAGCACATCAGAGACCCTACCCACCCCTCCAACCTCATCTACCAATCTTTTCCCCACCTCACCCCCTTCAGGTATGCTCTGAGTAAATGGACTTTGTTTCCATATATTAAGATTTCCAAGCATGGGAAATCTCAAGGCCTGTGCATTTATAGTTCCTTTTTCCTGAAATGTTCTTTAAAGCCTATCTCTTCTGCTGGTCACAGGTCTCAGCTCAAAAGTCAGCATCTCAGAAAGGCCTGCTATGAGCACTCTAGCGAAAGGATCCTTGTCCCACCCCGTTTCTTCCCATGCTGTTCCCTTATTTCATTAATTGTCTATCATTCATGGCTATCTGAAATTATTTATTTCCCTGCGTATATGTTTAACTATCCATCTCCCTCCACTAGACCTTTAGGTCCTTAGTTACCAGGAGTTTGTCTGTCTTTTCCAATGCTACACCCCCAGTATCTAAAACAGCACCTAAAATACAGTATGAATGAGTGAATGGCTAAGAAGATCCATAGTCGTGTAAGTAAATATAACCCAAACACCCTTCTGGCTTTTATCAGTGGGACAAAGAACAATAGATCAGTAGCTACAGTTCAGAAGGATGAGTGCAATGGTGGGAGGATACACAGAGTTGTAAGAGAATGTGGCAAGTTGTGGAGGAACCACTTCTGGCTGGAGTGTCAGGCAGGGCTCCCCAAAGAAAGTCATGCTTATAGGAGGCCCTCTTTGCGAAGGTCTGTTCATTTTGTAGTAGGAAAGCAGAAGGGTACCCTTAAAATGTTTGAAGCAGCATACATCATTGGTGTGGAATATAAACCTTGACACTATGTTTCTAAATGCTCCAGACTACTAGCGTAGTCATGATCACTGTGCTTATTTATCCTTGGAAAGTAGCCTCTTTTACTTTTGAATCTTTTAGTAAAAGGGAAAACAATTTCTGGAAAACATCTCTCTTTTTTGCAAGGTTTATCCTTAGCTTGCCAGGATAGCTGCATTTTTGGATGATCTGTGCCACATCTTGCTTTCTGACTCTTATTGATATTGTCATGGTGCTTAATTAAGCATAATACTGGCATAAACAATATAGTCACGCAATGCTGGAGATAATAAAAAGGGCATGTTGAAAAGCATCAGACATTTATTGGATAGTTTAAAGTATGATTTTTATAAAACTACCAAAGTCAGAGATTTTTTAAAAAATTATTTTGAATCAAGCCTGAATCACTTCTTACCCCTAGGAAGTACAATGGATCAACAGCTAATTGTAAATAATTATGTTTTAGAAGATACTTATATGGATGGCCCTTCCAAATTTTGCCACTGCTCAGCCTCCTGCTTAAACTTTTACAGTAGCTTCTTACTGATCTTTCTCCTTGTTGTTTTTTGGGGTTTTTTGCTAAGGAAGATTTGCCCTGAGCCAACATTTATTGCCAATCTTCCTCTTTTTTTTTTTTTTTTTGCTTGCTTGAGAAAGCCTAGCCTTGAGCTAAAATCTGTGCCAATCTTTCTCAATTTTGTATGTGAGTTGCCACCACAGTATGGCTGACAAGTGGTATAGGTTCATGCCCAGAATCCGAACCTGCGAACCTGGGCCACCGAAGCAGAGTGTGCCAAACCTAACCACCACACCACAGGGCCAGCCCCCTTACTCAAATCCACCTTCAAACTGCTGTTAGGCCAGTGGTTATAATAAATTATCATCTCAAGCCTCCATTATACAACACATCGTGTTGTAGTGAAATTATTTAGTTGCTATGTCTGTCTCCCTAATAGACTGTATGCTCCTTGAGGGAAGGACCTGCCTTTTTATCTTTGCATTCTTAGTAATTAATATCATCTGACTTATGGTAGGCGCTCAATAATCAACTGAATGATGAGCCATTCCCCAAACCTTCACATCATCGACTCTCCCCTTTATGTAAGTGGGGAAAAGAAATATTCAGTACCCACTCTTCTGTCCTGAATTTGGGTTGGAGGTTGGCAGCATCTGAAAGCAGAACTTATTAGATACTACAGAGAACTCATAATGTGATGACTTTGTCAACAGATGCTCTGAAGAGTCAAGAAAAAAAATGCTAAAGTAAAAGGTTAAAGCTAGAAAAATTCCTCAGGCTTAGAATGTATTAGCACTCTCTGACTCACTTAAAAATGAGAGATCGACATTCACCACTACTTTATTACCTGTCTTTTCCCAATTATTACAGCTGCAATTATTTTAACACATGGGATTAAAGGCTTACTTAGCCCTTGGAAGTCTAGTTAATGCCTCTTAAGCACCATGACTGCAAAACAGGTGTCTGCCCCCAGCTGAATCTCTTTGCCTTGAGTTAACCTGATGAGCACTGGTCATTAGTTGTGTTAAGAAAAGGCGAGGCTAGAGCAGTGGTTCCCTCACTTTAGCAGGCAACAGAATCACCTGGAGGCTTACTAAAACAGATAACCTGGGCTCCACCCCACCCAGTCCCCCAAGTTTCTGACTGACTGGGTCTGAGTTGAAGCCTAAGAATTTGCATTTCTAACAAGTTTCTAGGTGCTGCTGCTGCTGCGGGTCCAGAAACCACGCTTTGGGTGTATAATGCTTCTCTAACTTTAATGTACCTATGAATCACCTGGGCATGTGCTAATATGCAGATTTTGCTCCAGTGGTTGGGGGGGGGTGAGATTCTGAATTTCTTTTTTTCCCCCAGTAACTTTATTGAAATCATAATGGTTTATAACATTGTGTAATTTTGGGTATACATTATTGATTATCAATTTCTGAGTAGACTTCATCGTGGTCACGCCAAGTAGTCTAATTATTGTCCCTCACCATACATATGTATCCCTTTACCCCTTTCAACCACCCCCCAACCCCTTCCCCTCTGATAACCACCTATCTGTTCTCTCTATCCACGTATTTGCTATATTTCACGTATGAGTGAAATCATGCAGTATTTCTCTTTCTCTGTCTGACTTATTTCACTTAACATCATACCCTCAAGATCCATCCATGTTGTTGCAAATGGGACAATTTTGTCTTTTTTTATGGCTGAGTGGTATTCCATTGTATATTATATATATATGTCACATCTTCTTTATCCAGTCATCAATTGATAGATACTTGTGTTGCTTCCATGCCTTAGTTATTGTGAATAATGCTGCAATGAACATAGGGGTGCATAAATCTCTTGAGAAATCTCCATACTACTTTCCATAGTGGCTGCACCAGTTTGCATTCCCATCAGCAGTGCACGAGGATTCTCTTTTCTCGACATCCTCTCCAACATTTGTTGTTTTTTGTCTTGGTAATTATAGCCAATCTGATCGGTGTAAGGTGATATCTCATTGTAGTTTTGATTTGCATTTCCCTAATAATTAGCGATGTGGAACATCTTTTCATGTATCTGTTGTCCGTCTGCATATTTTCTTTGGAAAAATGCCTGTTCATATCCTCTGCCCATTTTTTGATTGAGTTGTTTGGTTTTTTGTTGTTGAGTTGTGTGATTTCTTTATATGTTTTGGAAATCAATCCCTTGTCAGATACGTGATTTGCAAATATTTTCTCCCGGTTGGTGGGTTGTCTTTTCGCTTTGTTCATGGTTTCCTTTGTTTTGCAGAAGCTTTTTAGTCTGATGTAGTCCCATTTGATAATTTCTTTTGTTTCCCTTGCCCAGTTAGACATGGTATTTGAAAAGATGCTGCTAAGATCAATGTCAAATAGTACACTGCCTATAATTTCTTCTAGGAGTTTTATAGTTTCAGGTCTTACCTTCAAGTCTTTAATCCATTTTGATTTAATTTTTGTGTATGGTGCAAGATAATGATCTACTTTCATTCTTTTGCATGTAGCTGTCCAGTTTTCTCAACACTGTTTATTGAAGAGATTTTCCTTTCTCTATTTTATGTGCTTAGCTCCTTTGTCGAAGATTAGCTGTCTGTAGATGTGTAGTTTTATTTCTGGGCATATAATTCTGTTCCATTGATCTGTATGTCTGCTTTCATGCCAGTACCATGCTGTTTTGATTACTATAGCTTGGTAGTATATTTTGAAGTCAGGGGTTGTGATGCCTCCAGCTTTGTTCTTTTTTCTCAGGATTGCTTTGGCTATTCTGGGTCTGTTATTGTTCCATATAAATTTTAGCATTCATTGTTCGATTTCCATGAAGAATGTCATTGGGATTCTAATCAGGATTGCGTTGAATCTGTAGATTGCTTTTGGTAATATGGACATTTTAACTATGTTGATTCTTCTGACCCATGAGCAAGGAATATTTTTCCATTTATTTGTGTCTTCTTCAATTTCTCTCAATAATATCTTATAGTTTTCGGTGTATAGGTCTTTCACCTCTTTGGTTAAGTTTATTCCTAGATACTTTATTCTTTTTGTTGCGATTGTAAACGGGATTGTACTCTTGATTTCTCTTTCTGTTAGTTCATGGTTGGTGTATAGAAATGCAACTGATTTTTGTAAGTTGATTTTGTACCCTGAAACTTTGCTGTAGTTGTTGATTATTTCTAATAGTTTTCTGATGGATTCTTTAGGGTTTTCTATATATAGGATCATGTCATCTGCAAACAGCAAGAGTTTGAGATTTGGCATTTCTAAGAAGCACCCAAGCGATGCCATTGCTGTCGGTTTGGGGACCACTTTTGAAAAGTTCTCTTCTCTGGCTGCTTATTAGAATCATCTGAAAAGCTTAAAAAATATTGATCCCCAGATCCTGCCACAAGATTGTGTTTCAGTAGACCTACATTGGGGTCCAGAAATCTCTATTTTTAATGAGCAACCCCAGGTGATTCTATTGCAGGTGACCCATGGTCCGTATTTGGAGGAAAACTGGTCTGGAGAGAATAAAGTCATTTACGGAATTCTTGTATAAATACAACTGTCTAAAAAATATAAACTACTTATAGAATATATAAGGAAATACTATTATATTTAATTGTTTTTAAGATGCACTTTTTTCATATTTTAATATCTCTAAAATTGGAAGACCTTTTACAACCCGTGGTGCTTACAATAATAATTGGCAGCATTTTATTTCTCCGTGGCACATAAAACAGTTGATAGATAAAATATGGAAGTTCTTACTTTCTATGAAATTCAGTATATTAATTTTAAATGATTTGAAGAAACATAAACAGAATTCATTCACAATACATCAACACTTTTTAGTATAGTTTAATTCAGATTTTCCCTATATGAGAAGATTTTAAAACATATCAAAAGTGTTTGCAATTTTCCTCCTCCCTCTACAGAATGGGGTGTTGTGCTCAAGACAGGAGTAAAGACTAGAGAAGCAATTTGGAAAAAGAAAGAGAAGCGAAGTTGGTCTTTATAAAAGAGAGATATTCAGTTACAAGAACTCTTGAAGGGCTCTAGACAAAGAGAGGAGGAGAAGGGAGGTAAAAGGAGACAGCCAGCATAAGGTGATGGGCAATAGAAGAGAAAAGCAAAGAGCTGAGCAGCTGCCTACGAAGTGGAATTTTGGGAAGAAGGGAGACATGAATGAGGAAGGTTAGAAATGTGTAGAAGACACTGTGAATCCCCCAGCACTTCCTGGAGAAAGTTTATAAAGTCCCACGCTACCTTTCAAAGTGCTTTGAACTTAATGTGTGCTACCTTTGGATGCAGCACAACTGAGACAAGGCAGTCTGGGATATTCGTGAATGACTTGTTGATTTGAAATTTTAAAATAACATTTGTTTGCTCCACATTATCTTCTAGGATAGGCAGTTTCCATGGACATAGATCTTCCATTAATTTAGGGCTTCAAAAAATGTGATTCCGAATCCAATAGCCTTTACAAAAGCATTTCCAAAATTGGCCTTCTAGCTAATAAGTGTGGAAAATGTTTATGCATATAAAGAAAAAAATTATACACACAGATTATAGATAAATGATTGACAGATGATAGATAGATAGATTTCTAGTATTAAGCAGAAAAAAATCCTATGGTAAAGCAAGTTCTTTATGTTTTTAAACCCGGGATTTCCCAACTCATTTAAGCATAGAACTCTGCTTGAGGGCACCCATTAACATTCAGTGAAACCCTGCTCTATAGGATTCCAGTTGGTTCCCTCTGTATATCTCAATTTCCAGTTTTAACTAACTCCTAGCAGTTTTCCATTTTTCAACTAGGAAAAGGATTTTTATATGAAAAAAAGAGCATGTGGAGACCAGAGACAGGGATAAAGGAAAAAAATCTTAAAATAAACCTCAGCTCTGTACTTTCTCTGGAGGCAGACCTTTCAATCCCTGGGAAGTCCCGTTAAGTCTCCCACACTGGGAGGTCAAAGTAGCCCCCACAATGGTTAATAACACCGGCTTTGGTCGCACTATGTAAGGTCTAACTGTTTGAAAGTTATTTAACTCCCTAAGCTTCATTTTACACCTTCAAATAATGTGGGTAAGAATGATATCTCCCCCAGAGGGACATTGTGAATAGTAAATAAATTGCCATATTGAAGCACACGGTAAGTTATCAATGACTGTCAGCTCTCATTATTATCAAATACAACCAATGGCTAAGTTTCAATCTATGAACGTTGGAGAAATTGAACTTAAAAAGCACGGGAATACTCGATATTGCGGCAATTCCTTTTTTTGTGTGTGTGAGGAAGACCAGCCCTGGGCTGACATCCGTGCCCATCTTCCTCTACATTATATGGGACACCGCCACAGCATGGCTGACAAGCAGTGCGTCAGCCGGCGCCCGGGATCCTGGCCAGTGAACCCCAGGCTGCCAAAGCACAAACTTAACAGCTGAACCACCGGCTGGCCGGCGGCAATTCCTTTTAAATTAGGTAATATATATGTGCACAAGTAGATATAAATCAACATATATCAAGATAGGTAAACATGCATATGATATTGGGTGGTTAAAGATGAGAACATTTAGGTCAATGTTCCTAAAATAATTATTTTGAGGAAAATTAACAAAGAAAACACCAGAATCATGTTTATACCCGCATTGTGAAGACGAATCTTTGGTAGCTCAAGGAGGCCTTTTTTACTGCATCAAAAACTTTTTCAAAATATTTTCTTACCTGATATTTAAAACATAATGTGATGTTGTACTCATTATGGCCTTCAACCTAAGCTAGTGCTTGTACACAGAAGACTTTCCACTCTTACGTGAATGATTTCACACAACTTGTTTCCGGTACTTTCCCATTCATTGAAAGCCATGAGGGACTGTGGCAAACAAATGACTAGAGTTGATAAAAGACTAAACAGCATACTCATTAGTAAACTTTCTCATTTTTCCTCCCTGATAGGACTTTTATTCTCTTATATATATTTCAGCCCTAGCATATTTATCATACAGCTAAGCAAAAAGCAAAAAGACCAAGTAGGATATGTGCAAAACTAAAATAAATATGGTGATTTATTTCCTTGTTCTATATAAGGGAAAGGCAGGAGGATGAGAAGCAGTGAAATCTAAGACTTTATTCCTAGGACATTTTGCTAAGTGTATGCTGTGGATGAGTAAAGTGAGGTTTCACTTGTAGTTATCTTAAAAAGGATGTGAAAATGAGTAGATGATGCTGCAACTAAGAAATTGTCTCCTAGATCAGTGCTTCTCAAACATGAATGTGCAGACCAATCACCTGCGGATCTTGTCAAAGCAGATTCTGATTCAGTAGGTCTGGGCTAGGACTGAGAGTCTGCACTCCTAACAAACTCCCAGACGATACTAATGCCGCTGATCTGAGGACCACACTTTGAGTAGTAAGGCCATAGATTACACAGGCTACCATCTTTGGTGCACCAGGTTCATTTCCTAGTCTGGGTTTTCCTAGGAAGATCTACAATCTGCCGATCAGTTTGACTGAGTTGGGTGAAAAAAGAGTCTAGATTGAAATCACTCAAAGGAAATGTGTACTTTCCAGGTAAGGCTAAATGACTAATTGGACTGAATTTTACACATCTCTGTTGTTGGGATATCTGTGACATTATTATTCTTTTCCCACCAAAGTGGTTTGACGCTACTTCTTCTTCTATTTAGTGGCAACTGAAACCTCACCTTCTTACCAAGCCTATGTTTCATATCAACTCTCCTTCAATCACTTTTCTTCTGTCTAATCTTCCAAATCCAAGCTGAGATGGTGGGATTCCCAACCCCAGGAAAGGCATAGTTCCCGTCTTATCTCCACAAATCCTACTAAGTACACAAATTTTCTGAGCCTCAAATTTCTCATCACTGAAATAAGGGGCATGAGAGTATTTGAAGTTAATGAGAAGGCATGTAAAGTGCCTACAAAATGTCTGGCACAAAATTGGCACCAAATAAAGATCAGATTCCATCCCTACCCCACTTATCTTCTCCCACACCAATAGGGTTTTGCATAATCTGAAACCATTACATGTAGACATCATGTAAAATTTATCCCTAGCTTATGTAGCACCCCAGGACCCTTTTCACCTCTTTTCTTCAAGTTTAATTTACAAAAATTAATACTAATAATTTCTGATTTCCACACCTTGTAAGCATCCCTCTGCTGAACCACTACAACGTTATAGTTTAGGTTCATTTGGAACACCAGCAGACATGAATCTAATGCCAAATAACGAAGGTATACCTTTACTCGGTCTCTTGAATTAAACAAATATACAGTAATTTTAAAGAAACATGTTCATGAATCTTCTTTCTTGGATCTCTACCAAAAATAATTATTTTGTATTTTGTCATCTTTTCATGTAGATTTCAACTTAATCCTTCATTAGAATATGTGTTAACACTCTTAAATTTGTGTGATTTGCTTAATGAAAAGTGGGATATATATAATAAATGTCACTTTTAAAGCATCTAAAGAATTGTTTTCTGTCTTAATCACCAAGCATGTCTATTTCAATCGTGGTTTGTTTCTGCCATCCAAAAATGAGTAAACTTTAGGAACACCCAGCTGTGTTTCTGTACATGAGCATTCAAATGTGGACCATGTGTGATGGAAAATTCTCTGACGACTGAGAACATGGATTGACTTGAGGGGGATTGTTTAATGGGAAGTTATTGTATATTTTCATTCATTCATTTAACAAACATTTATTCTGGACTATGTACTAGGAGTATGGTGGTGAGCAAAATATTCCCTCAACAAAGTACTACACAAATACACAAAGAAAGTACATCTATTTGGAATGTCTACTGGAGTTTTTTCCCTCTCTATTAGCTGTTTTATACCAGTTCCAATATAACTGAAAAGTTTTTTAAGACAAAAATTCAAACTAGCCAATGTGATAGAAATTCTAATTGGCAGGAAGACAGACATGTTTGTTTTAGAAAAAAATTCTATTTGATAGCAGCCTCCCCCATGTATTGAGAAGTCTCTTCAAGATGTAGGAACCACAGGACACACTGTCCATAATGCATAATAAAAATAACACTTCTAAGTTTATAGCACATTGCAGTTTTGCAAGTGGTTTCATAGCCAGTGTCTAGCTCATTTCTTACAACATCCTATGACTGGTTTGTGTGTGAGTGTGAGTGGAATGAGCATGTGTGTGAATGTGTGAGAGTATATTGCGTGGCTGTGTGCATTTGTGTGTGTGTGTGGCTGTGAGTGTAGGAGAGGGAAAAGGGAACAAGACATTATTAACCTATTTCATAGATGAGGACGTTAGAAGTGTGACTAACAATGTTACTTCAGTTGTACTGGTTGGTTCCAGAAAAAGAGTTGAAACCAGCCTTGTGCTTCCATTCTCACTTCTCTCCACTAACCCAACACCCCTAAGATTCTTTATGATACTTCATAAAGGATTAGAGCTGTCCCCTAGGTCATCTACATGGTAAAGACTACATGTGAAAGCATTCTTCACTAGAAGAGAAAAGGGAGGGGGACTGGGAATTCAGTCCCCAGCACAGGCACTGTGTGTACCCCCAGCCTGAGCATTTAATTCTAAGAGCACAGGGCCAGTCTGACCATCAGCCTGTTGTTTTCTGAGACACCAGCTGAGGGAGCATGTGGACACAGTCACTGAGGAAAAGCTCCCCAAGCTGAAAGTGGAACCGAGTGGCTTACCCACTATTTATATGAGGCAAGTTTTCAGAACAATGTAAGAGTTAACACGGGGAATCCTCTTAGCACTCTTAGGAGACCAGATTTGTGATTTTTCAGACAATGACATACTATCTAAAAACATTGGCTCTAGAGTCCTTTAGACGGCAGAATGTCAGGAAAACAGCGTTGGCTAGATAAACTCCTTACCCTGAAACCCAATAGAGTAATGCTGTTACCTATTGTAGGTCTATCTGCATTAAAGCTGTATTTAGATGTTACTAATTGGCTTATATTCTGGTAATTTTGTTTGAGATAAGGAAGAAATATCTGAAAATTTTTGGTTTAGCGAGAGTGATGAGCACTTTAAGATAGCTACGGTATACCACATCACCTCTCCTTGTCCTGAAGAGACCTGAAAAAGACGAATGGCTTTCTGTCCAAGCAGTGCTTATTGGGCTACTATTTCCAACCTCACTCAAAAGAAAGCTGAGACCCTCCACCCCTTGATTCCAGTATTCCCCAAACTCATGGCAACCCATTAGGGACTGGAAATGTCCCAAATTTATGTAGCATCTTTCTTTTTAAGAGCACAGAGCACATTTTTCTTACACACCTCATGAAACCTCACAACTGAGACTCAGCTCAAGATTCCTTCCCCCCGCACCGCCCAGAACCAACCATTGCCTGGATGCTGGCCCCAATTTCCTTTGCTCTTGTTAATCATTAATTTAGGAATTGTGGGGAGGGCAGGAGAGGGGCAAGTCTCTACCTCTCCCTTAGAACTGGTCAAACTGGGGTAGCCAGGGATTTATCCACTTGTCGAGCTAAAATGTAAGTTGAATCCACGTCCAAGTATGGATTAGAACCCAACATTAGGTTCTAATTATAAGCCCAATTTCTGATCATCGGCCAGCCCAGCGCTCCTAGCAGCAGAGTTTATTGCTTCCTGGCTTCAAAAGCGGTCACGTTTTTGAGGGCAATTTGGGCATCTGTGGAACAGGCCTAATTTATACACTAGGGGTCTTTAAAACCCCTAATATATCAAATCATCAGTTCAGTCTCTCAGTTCTCCATTAATTCTTTTCTAAAATTTAAAGATATTTTCTCCCAGATTTCCTTTAAAAAAATCAAATGTTCTCTCAGGGCAAGGAGAGATGGCCAGGAACACATTGTGCCAGGAGGGTCAGTGAAAAGAAAAAGGGTGGCATCCTGGATAGTATCTGTGTGGAGCAGTGCTTCTCAATGGCAGGGGGATTTTGCCCCCCAGGAGACATTTGTCAATGTCTGGAGACACTTCTGGTGTCACAACTGGGAGACGGGGGTACGACTGGCATCTAGAGGGTAGAGGCCAGAGATGCTGCTAAACATCCTATAATACACAAGGAAGCCCCCCACAGCAAAGAATTATCCAGCCCAAAATATCAATAGTATAGAGGTTGAAAAACCCTGCTGTGTAGATACAAACAACAATCTGCTAGCCATTCAAATGACGGCAGCTGGAAACATCTTCAAGAGCCTAGGAATTTGGAAAATTCTGGAGTTGTGAGAGCACATCACCAAAAGAGAAATTTTTTGAAGGCCAGATAGGTGGTGTCTGGTCAAATGATTGCATAAAAATTGAAACAGTTTCACCTTTTATTCAGTTTGCAAGAACACACCCTTTAGCCCTTGAAGAAAGGGAAATGCTGACATCATCCAGTAGCAGCCCTGCTTGGCTGAAGCAGCAGACAGCTCACCAGATTTCCCAGGAAAAACTGCCCAACACAGGCTCCGCCAGGGCCTCTAAAGTGCAGGGAGGCTCAGCGCTCAGAAGAGTGGACGGGAAGGCAATTACAGGGGGCAGTTTTGCCAATTCTTCCCACCTTTTCCATTTTTCCTCAAACCTCAGATTGCCTTGTGCATGGCTAAGGTTAACCCTTGCCAGCTGCTTCCTTCCCTGTTCTACTTCTCCCCTGAAGTTCCAGTTCTCTAACCAGCACTACTGAGTGAGAATTTTGCTGGCTCCCCCATTTCCCACCACACAGGAATCTATTATACCGAGTTGGGGGAACTCCTGCCATTCTCAATAGCCAAAGAATGGAGTCACCACTTGGCCTACCAGCACTCAGATGACTCATTAAAATGCAGTGGAAAGCATATAAAGGGTGTGTGAGGGGAGATTCAAAAGGCAGGGTGAGACCACAAGGGGAGAGAAAAGAGGAAAGGAGGTAAGACAGGATTGTCACAGGAATTCGTTTCCTGCTGCCTTCCCTCAGAACCAAATTCACCTGGTCAGAAACTTGGTTGAGTCGTTAAGATGAACCTGGTGCTAACTGGCCCTGCTGGATTTGGGTCAGTCTTGAGTGTGGTCTGGGAATGCTATGAAGTGTCCATTTCTATCAGTGATGATCTCATAAGTTTATGCAATTTTGAGAGTCACCGATTTGCTTTCTTCTCCCCTCACTCCATTCCCAGTTTCCTACCAGAATCTTGGGTAGCCCTGGGAGTTTGGATTTGTGAAAATCCCCAGAGCCAAACTCCTTAGACTGCAAAACTGACTCATTATTCTGAGAATCTTCAAAGGTTGAAGAAATATGAGACAAGGAAAGACGGAAGCTTCTTAAAGCCTATTCGCCCACCCAGTCAACCCCAGATGAGTTGTCCGCAGACTTTTATAGAGAAAAGGAAATAGTCTCAGATACTTTTTTAGTTGACTCTGGTTAATAATTTGGCTCAGGTTACTTCATAAATTAAAATGTTTTGAATGTAGAAAGAGCAAGATATTTTAAGGAATAGACGTATTCAATCTCTATCAAAAACTCAAGTAAAATTATTTTCCTTTAATTTCTTCTTTCAAGTATTCCTTTCTATGAAACATTCAATCTACAACCTTAGATGAAATTAATTTCTCAATTTGTGGAACTTTTATCTGCTCATTGACAGTAAGTTTTCACGTTTGGATCAAAACTTGAACTTGAAGCAAGGGTTTCTGTACAACACTAAATAATAGGACATTTCTAGAGTAAAGTCGGCTGTTGCCAGGCACAACCTTGCTGGTTCGCAGAAATGGCTCCCTGAGCAGAGAAAGTTTGCAGCCTTTTTAAAGCACGTTAACATGCCATAATTTGTCATTCATGATTGAAATATACGGTAAATTTATGCTTCTAGAAAAGTTATCACTCTGATCCATGTCTGAACTAATGGGAACAGCTGCATCCCACTGCAGGCAGGGTTCTTGTCAGCTTATTCCCTCAGGGCCAAACAGGTGTGGCCTAAGCCCCAGTCTAGGTAGGAGACCTCCAGAGAAAGCCCAGGTGCTTTAGGAAGCTCCAGGATGAGATCAGAAATTGGCCCAAATCCCTCTGAGTCAGAATTCTGAGTCATTCTTTTAAAGACGATTCCTTATTCATTTCCTCCTGTGACTCCCCGTGCCCATGCTTCGCAGTCAAGAGTTCTGTAGCCATGAGGTCTTCTTTCTGGGATAACCGAGTCCACTCTTCCCCTACCCCCATGACCAAAAATATACTGCTGAGCCAATCTCTTTATATTTGAAAGCTTAAGAGAAAGGGGAACAAGTTGACATTTCTATTCAGAATTGACACTCCATATTAAAGATAGGAAAGAGAAGTTGAGGGAGTTATTAAGGATGAGAGGCTTAGTTTTCTAAATTGTATTGTAATCCAGACATTAGCTGAGCTTTCTTGCAGCTGAGAGAATTAAGCCTAATGGGCTCCTTTGCCCAGTGCCACGCCTGGGAAAGACTTAAACCCTTGAAGGTTTCTGAGAATTCCTTGTTTTTCCTCTCATGATCCCTTTTGCTTCTGTTCTGCACACATATGTGCTGCCTCTGTTTGGCCCCCTGTCAACTTGACTGTAAAACCCAGCCCTTCACCAGTTTTTACAAGGAAATCCATTTGCACCAAATGTCACGTGGTGATAGAATTTGCCGAAGCCTCTGAGACTGGCACATTTAGCTCCAAGTTTTTTCCGTAGGTTGACCGGAAGTCTTAACCCCCCCCACAGACATCTTAACGTCAGCTGACCTACAGTGTATATGTCAGATTTTTCCTATAAATAGCTCTCTTCCTCAGAGAAATTCTGAGACCAGTTAGTACTACTCAGTTACAGTGTCATTAGGAATTCCCAAAGATAGCACTGGCTTTCTGTAAAATAATGGCTCAACACCAATTCCTGTCATTTATTTAACAATCAAATATTTAGTGTCTTCCAAGTATCAGAGCATATGGTTTTGAACTTTATTTTTCCAGTAAGAGTGAGGAATGATTCCTGGTGACTACCCTAGAGCACCAGGAAGAGGATGTGCAAGAGACTGGCTGGCTTATGGAAGATGCTTGTAGCACACTGTGGTCTTGATAATAACTCATCCAACTGATAACTAAGCAAACCTAAACTTCAGTACAGAGGACAGAATATCATGGAGCAAAGAGTGGGATGAAATGGGTTAAAGAGCATTTTCTCTTCACTCAGAAGGGGATCTGGAAAGTGTGTACTTTCCATCATTATCATTGTCTAAGACCCTCCCAGCTTCCTGCCAGCAGACTTACTGAGAGTCTACTCCCACATAAGGGTATTAGAGAGATTTCAGTAATACTCTAGGTCTGTGTAAAGACACAAAAGCGTGGGGTTTTATAGTCAGATACTGGGTTCAAATCCCAGTGAGCCAGATACTCACCATTTAATTCCAAGTGGGTCCTTAGCCTCTCTAAGCCTGGATTTCTCAGTTTATGAAGAGGAGATCATATCTCCCTAGAAAACTGGTGTGAGAATTAGGGACATAGGTGTAGGTATACAGCATAGCTTGGGGTATAGCAGACACTCAATAAAAGGTAGTCAAAATTTTTACCACTACAGATGCTTTCTCATCACCCCTACAAACAACATTTCACAAAAACCTCACCTCTGACCCTGAGTATAACCTGGAAAATTCACTCAAAAATACCAGCTCTATATTCATGTGTGATTACTTCTGTTTCTATGTAATATTGGTGTATCTTCTTAAACTGTGTTTTGAGAAAATCCAAAATGTAGTATGATTTTCGGTGTAACATTTGGTGTAGTATGAATTTTGGCCTGAAATGTTATTACATCTTCTTCCCTAAAAGAATTTAATTAAATCTTCTTTCATGTTAATGACTGAATACACTATTCTTAATTTAGCCCTAAAGAAATGTTGAATGTCCTCTTTGGAGCAAGAAAAGGTGATAAGAGACAAGGCTTTAAAGTGAATATATCATCCTAAAAAGTCATTTATTTGAGAAATAATTTCCAAAATATGGATGAATGAAATAAGCCATGGAAATACTCCTCTAAGTAATATTATTATGGATTATTATGGACTTGAAGAAGTCACGAGGAGGAGTCCTAAAATATTGTAGGAAATGTATATAAGAGACCGAAGTTTATAGGGGAAAAAAAGTATTGTACAAAAAAAAGAAACTCTAGTCAGAACCTATAGTATCTGGAAGTGTTTTTGAGACCTCAAAAACTGGTTAAATTATGCTAAGTTGTGCCTCAAAAACCAATTAGAAAAAGAGTACACAATCTAACAAATTGATCTCTTCCTAAAGTTCAGGAATTCCACTGCATTGGAGATTGCTAAGTTGCAGCAAAAAATCAAGTTAAAATATTTTATTTGATTTGACCCTTTGACACTATTTCCTCTTCTTTTGTGGCTTATATTCCTTAGATATTAAGTCACTATTGTAGGGGTAGCAATTGAGGTATTTAAAAAAAAAGAAAACCTCATCTTTATCTATATCGTGTGTCTTTTCTAACTTGGTCTGATCTATCTAGAAGCCAAGGTATAAAGAATAGTGCTATTGTACTGCGTGAGGCAATGAGCCATACAGGACCAAACTTGAAGAGGAATCTAGGTCATTGTCCTGTCAGATCAGAGCTTTAAAATTTAGAAGACACCTACATGTCTAGAACCACACCAAATAGTCACGTGAATTAAGGCTTTGCTTCTGAGATTTATAGTTGAATAAAATGCAATATAATTGACCCCTTCCTTTAAAAAAAATAGTCAACTGTGCAAAAATTACTACAAGAGACTTAATGATATATAACACACAGTGAAATTACTGATTCCCAAATAATCTTCTCTATAAATTTTATTTTATAGTCTCTGTTAGGTTTTTAAATATAATGATATACATTTTAAAAATGTTTATGGTTCATTTAATCTAATATTTTTACAAGGTTTTCCCTCTCCACTCTTATAAATTCTCATCTCTTCTACTAAGATTTTTTCCAACTACAGTTAAAGGTTTTCAGATTCTTTCAAACACAGTGGGCTATTCACTCCAGCTTTCCTCTGATGGGTCTGTTCTAATTAGAGGGAGCAAGAGAGATCCCTCAGCTTACTCTCCCTTCTCAGTATATGTCTACTCAGCCAAGAAAAGTGCTTTGTTTAATAAAGGCAGAAGGAAAAGGAAGATGGTACAGATAAAACCATGGAAAGTCAAAAGTTTATATTCGAAATTCAGACCGAAAGCATATGTCCTTTTCCATGTGCAACATCAACCTTTCCCAACTGGGTCTCTTTTGGCAAGTTATCGTTACCCAGAAACTGGAGGAGGAGAAGGCCAGAAGTCTTGAAAGCAAACTGGTCATCCACAGATAATCAAAATGGAAATATGCATATCTATTGAAATAGAATTACGAGTCCTCAATTTTTAAAAGTAGTGTATTACAGTTTACTTGTCAGTCAATTGTTTGAAATCAGAATATATTTTCCATTATAAATAATGTTACTAAGTAAGCACACCACAAATCTCATCTAATATGTTATGTTGGGTACTCTGTGTACATCTGAGTTTGAAATGAAAAAAAAAAACAATGCTGTTGCAATTATAGCCATTAAAAATTTTTAATACATAATAGTAATTTTTTTACTATTATTTTTCAGAAAATGCTGAGTTTGTGGAAAGACATTGAGTTAGATGAGTTTATTGGAGGCTCGTAGGAAGGGGCCATCTGCATAGTTTCAGAGCGTTGGATGTTATTGGCCCCTTGGTTTTAGGTGTATCATTGTTGGCTCTCTTACATTTGTCAGTCAGATTAGGAAAACTCTTGGAGTGATAAATTAAATAATAGGAGGTAGAGGTTATAGAAAAAGAGATTGTTCATTTTTAAAGAACTGGGCAAACTGAAAAAGAGAGGGAAAGTAAGGAGATACTTACGGATGGTGTAAGCAGGAGTCACAAGACTGAGGTGGAATTCGCCTATCAGTTCCTAGCGAAAGGCTGAGGAAGGGCACGGGGGCATGGGCAAGGTGTGTGAAAATTTAGGAAAAGAGAAGGACAATTCCTTACCCTGGTCCCCAGGCGACACCATCATTCTTAACTGTTTAGTTACTAGACAGAGCAAGCAGGGTGGTATTTAAGGAGTAATCTTAAAAAAAGCAGAGGTGTGTAAGGGGAAGCAGTATCCCATAAAATGTTCATAAATCAGATATTTGTAACCCAGAAAGTAAATCTTTTTGACAAAATTGCATAGAACTTGAAACTAGCATAGTGGAAATGGCATGCCTTTATAGTCAAACCAACCTGGACGTGAATTCTGGCTCTGTTATATCATCTTGGACGAATGGTCTAACCTCTCTGGTCCTCAGCTGGGATACATTGCAAATCAGCATACAGTGTGTCATTGTGAGAATTTTATGTGCAGCTGGCGTTGAGTAGCCATTCAATAACTGACACTTATTGCTTTCTGAAATCTGCCAGTAACGCCTTACAGGTTATGTGTCTAGCAATATACCCGTCATGTTTGAACCTGTACCAAAGTCAGTGGATATTTTAGATATTTGTTGTTGTTGTTAGTGCTGTAGAGTCACTATCAACTCCCAGCAACCCTGTGTACAGCAGAGCGGAACCCTGCCAGTCTTTTTGTGCCATCCTCTCATCTTCTGGTGCTATATCAGATGATGCTCTACTGTTATTCATAGGGTTTTCATGGCCAATTTTTTCAGAAGTGAGTGGCCAGGTCCTTCTTCCTAGTCTGTCTTAGCCTGGAAGTTCCACTGAAACCTGTCCATCATGGGTGACCCTGCTGGTATTTGCAATACCAGTGGCCTAGCTTCCAGCACCATGGCAACATGCAGCCACAGATGGTGGTGTGGTTCCCTGACCGGAAATGAACCCAGTCAGCCGTGGCAGTGAGAGTACCAAATCTTAACCACTAGACCACCAGGGCTGACTATTTTTAACCTGTAAGATAGTAGACCAAGAACAGGATAAACATAACTAATTCTATGTGGAATTGTCAGAGTTGCCATAGAAACTTTGCTGGGCCTTTGACTTTCAAAAAGGAATCCCAATTAATAGAATCTTCTTAGAGAGTTATCTATTCCAAGTAAATGAATTACCTCTTTTATAGCTAAGGGTCAAATGCATTTGAACTAGTCATTGTGGGACTCATTTTCCTAAGTAAATGATAAATGAGCAAAAGGCTGTGGATTAGATAAATTGACGAGATGTCATCAAAGACCTAAAATGAGTCTTTACCTATCCCTGACCTCCATGAGGATGACTTGTGGTGGGGACTGAGATTATTTGCTCTCTTAAATTGAATCAATAATTTGGGTTCTTTAACAACACCTGTCAGTGTGCCTGTCTTGAACCAATTAAATACCAGGCTATTTTAACTTTTCCAACTCTTCTGTACTTTGGCAAGTGTGGAAGAACAAATGAGAAACTTACACTTCCAAAACACAATCATTTGTTGAGAAGATCTGTACTAAGTAATAAACAGATGGGATGACACCAGAAGCACATGGTATGGTGGTCCCCCAGGGATCTTTCCTCTACCAGATCACATCATTTACTATAAATGTTTAAAAGGCTTTGAAGCCTTTGTCCAAGATGTTTATTACGTATAATTATATAAATGAGTATTTGTTAAAGTCTACTGTCATTTTAATGACAAAGTCATGCCTCTCCATAGGTGTTACCACTTTTCACTTAATGTAAAATGTGATTGTATTGGAGTAAATGTGTTAACCCGTTTATAGTGAAGCAAGACAGTATTTCCAGATTCTGTGGCAATGTCCTTGGAGCGTCAGAGTGAGTATAGATACGCGCTCAGTCATGACAAGGCAGCATCTGGGAATGCTAATCTGCCCCGCAGTGCATTATTTTTGCCTACTCAACAGATTATCCCACTTTCAGTTATGACCAAAACAACCCATACCACACTTGTGTTGTTACAAATGTACCTGCAATAAGATTTTCTGGTGGGTCTATGTCATCCTCCATTTAAATAATATTTATAGATTTTATGCACATGCCTCAAAAATGTCTTGAGTACTTATTATGTGCCAAATCTTATGCTCATTTCTGGGATTTAAAGATGAATGAGACACAATCCTATTTACAAAAAGCTCATGATCTAATGGAGAAGAAATACTCATAATATACTTTACATTGTAATGCATCTTAATTACTATGAACCAAATGCTATGGAAACATCAAAGAGAGAGTGATTAATTACTCCTTGGGGATCTAGAAAAGTTTTATTGAGGTGGCATTTGAAGTGTGCCTTGAAGGTGAGAAGTCGCTGGCCAGTCAGGTAAGCAACTAAGGTTTGTGGTCCTGGGGGAGGCTGATGAATGAACAGAACGTATTTCCGTGTGGGTCACTCTTGTCTTTTTTATGAGACTGGTATTGTCCACTCATCAAACTCTATACAGAGCTAAGAGCCTGGGGAAGTGACATTCCAGCCCTTGGACTTTCCAGTCCAGGGAGAATGAAGACAGGGCACTTCCTCTGGAGGAGAGCAACATACGTAGCTTAGGTCTGTACTTTCAGAGTCACCTGCTGGCAATGAAAATGCAAGTCCTATAGGTTGGGTCTTTTCTCTCACCAATGCCAAGTGCAGAGTAACTTGACCTTGTAGAGAAAAGAAAGGGGAGGACATACTTAGAATCCTTGATTCCTAAGAAAAAACATTTAACCATCTCTCTGCTTGGACAAAGTAAGCCAAAGTATCTAGATTTTTGATGTTTCTTAAATTATACTTATCTCATTTAACATTAAAGGTATTTAACTGAGTCAACCCATGTCTGATCTTAATATACTAAATGTAGCATTTTTACTGTTTTCAAAATGCTGCTGTCAATTGGTAAATCTAATAAAAGTTAAATGCTTTTGAATGAAAGAAAAAAATTACATCATAAGCAAAGTTAAAGGACTAATAAATAAGTGGAAGAAGAATTTGCAGCTTGATTGACAGAGTGGAGAACCCAGAGTTCTCACAGATAAATTTGAAGAAGAAAAAAAAAGTCAGGCAAGTTATGGGCAAAGCTAATGAACAAGGAATTCTATAGAAAATAATCATGCAAAAAAAGCTCAACCTAACTCATAATTAGAGAAATATAAATTAGAACAATGACATACCATATATTACTTATCAGATTGGCAAGTATAAAAAGTTTTAATACTATCTAGTATTGGCAAGAACATGGAGAAACAGACACTCGTAAACTCAAGGGTGGATCCACCATTTGTGCCTGAAGCTCATATAATTTTGGAGGCCTCTTGAAGAAAAACAAGACACTATTAAGTATGCCTTTGAATTTTTTTTTAGAGTGAGAAAAATTCCAAAGAATTATAAACGTTTAAAAGATGACAAATACCACAAACATTGTGAAGTCCAGAAAAACAACATAATATTTGTATTAATTTACCACCTGGCATCTCTCTATAACACCGTTTTACCTGCATTTTTGATTGCATACTTTCTGCTTGTCATTTCATGCGACAATTATATAACATTTTATACAGAGAGAATAGAAATATCAGGCATGATTGATCACATTTTTTTTTCATTTTTGATAGCTCAGAAAAGTTTCTTTCAGATCCAAAACTTATTGGAAATGTCATATAAATTTGTAGGAAAGCTGACAAATTTGGAAAAACTTCTAAAAAGTTTCTTTCACGTATGATCTGTAATATTTCAAGGATTTTCAAATTTCAAATATCATTACAGAGAGACTAATCAATCTTAAAGACTCCTTGAATTGATGGCACTCCCCTGGGGAGCTGATGTTCTTGTCATGGTCGTGTTCTATGAACTATGTGTTATCCTTGTCCATGACAGTATTTCCTGTCAAATCAACTAGAAATTGAATCATCATCAATGTATTTATATGATTCACTCTTCATCATAAATTGGATTATCAAATAAGCCAAGAGCTTATTCACTACTTCTACTGAAAATTTCTTGTGTCCTTTTGGAACCAGCGTGGTGGTATAGTGGTTAAGTTCAATGCGCTCCCCTTCAGCAGCCTGGGGTTCGCAGGTTCGGATCCCAGGCGTGGACCTACACAGCACTCATCAAGCCATGCTGTGGCAGCGTCCCACATACAAAATAGAGGAAGATGGGCACAGATGTTAGCTCAGGGCCAATCTTCCTCACCAAAAAAAAAAAAATTGTGTCCTTTTAATGAATTTCTGCTTTTGGAGTGATTTGCACTTTTTTATAACAATTCACTTCTTTATATCAACATAACTTCTACTGATTTCACCACTCATCTTTATTGCTTCGTTTCATATGCCACTAATTTTTAATCTGAATTTTATTTTATTTCTTTAATAAATAACTTTAAAGATGACCCAAAAGGACTTTTCTTGTATGTCTATATCAGGAGTGTGTAATTTCTCATTTATTATATTGAAAGTCTAAAAGGTCTTTACAAATTTCAGTTAAAATGGCATATTCTTTTTTTTTTTTGTGAGGAAGACCAACCCTGAGCTAACATCCGTTGCCAATCCTCCTCTTTTTGCTGAGGAAGACTGGCCCTGGGCTAACATCCGTGCCCATCTTCCTCCACTTTATATGGGACGCCGCCACGGCATGGCTGACAGGCAGTGCGTCGGCGGGCGCCCGGGATCCGAACCTGAGAACCCTGGGCTGCCAAGCGCGGACTAAACCGCTGCGCCACCGGGCGGCCCCCTAAAAAATGGCATATTCTTAACTCAACTTCCGCTAAGACTGATCCCCAAAATATCCAACAGTCACTCTAATTCCACCTGAAATGTGAAGGGTATGACTGTGGGGAAGTCAGAGCAAAGAGACAGTAGTCATACTTGATTGTAGTTAAAATATCTTACTTCTGCTAATTTTACAAAAATATCAGCAACATTTATACATTTCTAGGTCCCAGGCAGGGGCTTGGAAGAAGCCCATAGAAGCGAAAAGCTGTGAAGCTGAAGATTAATTACCTCACTATAAATACTCCTCAGCACACTCTTATGGTGAAAGTAGAAATTCTAACCATGTATTTGGAGGACAATTTGGCAGGATCTACCAAACTTTAGAATCGCATGTCCTTTGATAGCACACTTCCATTTCTAGTAACTCACTCTACAGACGGACTCTCAAAAATGAACAAAACTTCATGCACAAGAATGTTCCTTGAAGCATTGTTGGTAACACTGGAAAAAATGGAAACATTTGTTAACTTTTGATTAATTAATTATTAATAGAGGACTAGTAAAATTAGTTACAGATATCTATACTTATGATATGCTATGTAGTTATTAAAAAAAATGTTATATATGTAAAGACACTTGAAGTATATTTTAAAGGAAATTGTAAAGCCGTATATATAGTTCAGTCACAACTGAGTTTATATACAATTATATTTCTGTAGAAAATTCCTGGACAGGCACATATCAGACTATTGATAGTGGCTACTTCTGGGTATTGAACTAAGAGGACAGAGGACTTCTACTTATAAATATTTGTATATTTTAATACTAGCCTCTCTTTTTTTAACAAAATGTTTTATTTTTATAATAAAAAAATATTTAAAACTGCTGCCCAAAACCTATTTCTGTGAATTCTCATGCATAAATTACTACTTTTTTTCTTTGGACTCATCTTTTTAAAACATTAAATAAAAGGGTACCCCCTAAAGAACACCTGCTTGCAAATGGCCTACCCCATTTTTAGCTATTCTTTTTTATTTTCAGTCTTGTTTCTGATTGCTCTGTATTAATCTCAATCTTGTTACCAGAACTTCGGGACAAAAACAAACCCAGAATTTGTCAGGATTTCTTGAATAATGCCCTACTAGAATAAAATATGATGATGATTGGGCAATCAGAACTATTTTAGGGTGTTCTGTTCTGAAATAAGAATAGTTATTATATTGAGGAGTAGGCATCATGATCAAAGGAATATCTAAAGAAATTCTAGCCTGTAAGTGATTACTAACAGGGTACAAGAGACTGGAATACTTCTAGTCATCTCAGAAGAGAGTGATAGGTGTATTCTAGAATATTTGCAAGAGTGTCTTCCTTAAAAAGGAAAAGGTAACTGCTAAAGAAGGATATAATATCTATGATGCAATGTCAGCTTTGCCTGGGGAAGGAGGGAACGTGCAGGCTTGTCTGTGAGCCGTCTTTAGCATACTTCACTAAATGACGCAAGGATATTAAGAAATCAGTGATTTATCACTATTTCCTTGTGTCTCAATGTTTTCTCTTCTGCAAGTTTGAATTTGCCACAGACATTTTTTTTTTTTAATAATCTTAGCTAGTTACAACGCAGGTCCAAAAATTCTATCTTTTTGACAAGTTATTTATTAAAAAAAAAAAAGATCCAATACATAATGTGTGTATAGCCTAACTGAATAAAAGAGACAGAATGGCTTGTTTCAGAGCAGAACTGTTTGGGCACAAATGGACCCCAGTTGAACAAGACTAGTTGTTGGTCATTTTGGTCCAGAAAACCTCTTGGGCATTAGCTCAATCCATATGTCATTAGAGAGCAATGACTCTTAAACTTCACATCCATAAGAATGCCATGAACAGCTTATTAGGAAGAACCAACTACCACCACCACCACCACATGATTCAGGACCACACTGAGAAACCTGCCTTAGAGCTTTAGAAAGGCCACACACACAAAATCATAGCTATTGCCTACTCCTCTCCTTGAATGAGTCCAACCCTCTGCTTCCTGATCTGTAAAAATAGGAATGAAAATGTATTGTCAGGTAACCTAACATGCTTAGGTTAGCTTAAATAATAGAAGTTTAATGCAAGGACACAAAGGGATATAAAGGAAAGCAAAGCCTCAGCAGTTGCATGGCCTCGTTTGGAGAAGTGGAAATTCATTCCTTGCTGGAAAAAAAATACACCAGGCGCTCCAGGGCCCAGCAATAGCCCTAAGGATGCAAAAGCAATTCCACAAGCCTGATGTGCTCTGGACTTCTCCTCATCTCTACTTTTTTCTCTCTTCATTATTTCTTCCTACCTCTGATCTATCTAACTTCTCTCTACTTTGTGTCCCATGGCATACCTTCTGCCTTCCAATGGCCATCTTTCAGAGACTGCCTACTTCTATGCCCCTCTGCCTTCTCTGCTTTCTAACTGTGTGCCTCCCACTGCATCAAACCAAGACAGGAGGGGACAATCAGTTAAGACAACCACAATCCAGAATAGGGCATTTTTGTGGCAAGTGGCGGGCCTATGGATGTCAATGTTGGGCTCAGACACTTGGTCCGGCCAGTTGGGACAAAAGTGGCAGAGTCATAAAGTACAAAGCATGGCAAGTAAGCTTTGAAAACCCTTTGGAAGGAGATTTTGGAAGGGACAGGTATCTGTCAAAAGAGGGCACTGTACTTGCCTGGTGAGCATTTTGCAGACCACTCATTCACTCAGCCATTCAACCATTTGTTGAATGTTTACTAAGTGTTAAACACCAGGCAACATACTAGAAATAAACACTGGTTAATACACAGCCTCTGACCTCAAGGAGCTTAGAGTCTAGTGAGGGTGAAAAACAGGTAAATCAACAAGTATCACCCAGTGTGACAACTGCAGTAAGAGAAATGTGTTCAGGCAGGGAATCCTGAAGACTTTCTGTAGGATGTGAACTTGAGTTAAGTTTCATCAATTAGACAAAGTAAAGTGGGAAGGGAACCCACATAAAAGTACTACCCAGGTGTGAAGGCTTAAATGGATTTACCCCTGTGTTGGCTGAATTCCAGCCAGGTTGCTCAGCCTATCCTCCCCTGTCTTTATTGTAACCTGTGTCCAGACTCCTTTTCAGTCATTTCAGGTGCTGTAAGGAAAAGTAAAAATACAAATTACATTGAAAAGTAAGGGACTATTTTATTATCCATAGAAGTGCAGAAAAATGTGGTTCCTGGAAGGCACCTTTGGGGAGAAATGTACTCGGTTGAAATGTATTAAAACTATGCAGTGATATCTCCGGCATGGATTAACCACTCTACATAGGAATTCTGTTCGGATCAAGTCCACATTTATTTCTAACCTATGGACTGACTGTGGAGGATCATTGAAAGAGCCTGTGCAACCCAGCACCATCTGGAAACTTCCAGTGTTTATCAACATTTTGATAGACCAATTAAACATTCTTGATGTGGCTAAGTCACAATTCAAAATGTCTCAGGATTTATTTTCCCAAGAAAGGAAATACAGCAGTTTTTTCTTCATCTAAGAATATTTATATAGTAAACTTTATATCCTGAAGTATTTTTAAGGCTATTGATTTGCTCCTGAGTAGACTTGCAAAAGAGTCATCAAATGTCCTTCAGATGAAAATGTGTCCAGTTAATTATGAATGTATGCTTTTATCAATAACATTTTATTACATCTTACCAATAACTATAGGAAAGAACTATTTTTCAAAATGCAAAAAATCTACATCTTAATTCTAACTGTTCAAGTTTGTTCATTATGTTTTGCTCAGGATGTTTCTTATTATTTTTATAGAAATCCTCAGGTTACAAAGTGTTTTCATGCTGGTAGGGACAGGTATTATTCCCTTCTTTACAAATGAGACAAGTAAGTTTTGAAAAGTGAAGTGACTGACCCAACGCTGTAAAAGTTGAACTGGTCTACTCCTCAACACTTCCCAAAGTGTCCACAGGGTTGGTCTATGGTCTATTGGTCTATGGTCAAAGTAGTTTGGGAAATGTTGGAATAAACAAAGCTAAATAGTTTTGGGATTTTTTAAAATTGCAGACATTTCAGAGAATGAATATATGCTAATGTGCTTTGTGAATCTCCAAGGAGAGAGAGAGTATGCAGCATTTCCCAAACATACTTAGCATGAAATCTTTTATATCCAGAAGTATTTATGAGATTAATCATGAAACATAATCTGGTAAAACTACCCTACATTAGGCTCCTTATCTTACAGTAATTCAAGAAAATAACGCTGAAAACTCTCCCTTAAGAAACGAGTTTATGAGAAATAAGGAAAGAAAGTTAACAATCCTGACTCATTCTCTAGAAGCTGAGGGTTAGACAATAACTTCAGGACTGTTGCATAAACCAAGAGGGACAAAAAGATACTTGATGATCACAAGCCAAATTTCTCTCTTGATCAAGGTCAGTCATAGGAACTGAGAGCAAACAATACAACCATCATCTTTATTTTTCTGAGTTCTAATCTAGTTTAAACAAGAAAGGAAGCCAATTAAAGAAAGTGTCTCAATTTACCTTAGGAAACAACCAACACCCAGAGAAATCTCATAAAATCTTATAAATGGAAAACTTAACATGGCCAGTTTAACAATAAGCCCAACAATCTGAAAAAAAAATGATATAATAATGTCTGAACTCGAACATCTCTAGACATAACAAAGAATAAACATTAGCCGACTAACAATGCTTGATTAAGGCACAGAGACACTGGAAGAAACAAAGAGCATATTTCTATAAAGTGTAAGTTTATTATATTGCAATATGAATATTTATAGTGCATGTGATTTAATAGCAAAAAGGTTGAATAAAGTGCATGTCTCTGAGAATTCCTGTGTGAGTGACTGGAAAGACTTTACCGGGAAAATGCTCGCCACCTAACAATACCATTGGCGGTGACTCATCTGAAATTCAGACACAGGCCTAATGAGGCTCTGAGAGAATGCCTGGCAGACTCGGTTCTATTCAGTGTGGCAAATAGAAGGA
This sequence comes from Tapirus indicus, assembly GCA_031878705.1. Lineage (NCBI taxonomy): Eukaryota > Metazoa > Chordata > Mammalia > Perissodactyla > Tapiridae > Tapirus > Tapirus indicus. The sequence continues at coordinate 101,375,571 of CM062919.1, read as the reverse complement.
AAAAAACGAAAGTTCTCAACTGATACAGTTTTCTGCAAAGCTCTGTCGTTTCTGCAAGTCAAGATAGAGCAGTACATTGGTCAAATGATTATCTGGCTGCCGTCTACCACTTTGTTCATTGAAAGAAAGAAAAATACCACAAAGTGAAAGGGTTTTTTTGGAATTAAAATCCTTGCATGTGGATGCCTTCCGAAACGAAACATGTCTCTGTTGAAAACTGCTCCTCCATTTCAGGGGCGTGATCAAGTAGGTAATTAACCACCTTAAATGGGATGTTTCTGGTGGTCACTCCGAATCATTCTCAACAATCTCACCTGTGCTCTGACTTGGGCCCAGTGTTTTCAGCCCCAGTAGCAGAGATTCTCAGGCCTGGCTGCCCATTAGATTCATTTGGGAAATTTTAGAAACTACCCATGCCTAGCCCCCATCCTGGACCAGTTAGATAGAATTTCTGGGATGGACTCTGTATTTGTTAAACGTTTTCTAGGTGATTCTAAATAAAAGTCAAAAGCCTCCATAAACTGCTGTTACATTCATGACTAGCTACTGAGTAGGCTGTCCAGTCTCCAATGAGTGATCCAAAAAATTCAAAGAATCAAGCATGAAGAAAATGCTCCCGGCCAATTGTCAGCATACAGAAAGTTGCTCGGGAACCAGCATAAGAGACATCAGAAAATAGACCAACGTTGAAGCAAGGGAACCTGAGGGCTGTGACAAATGTTAGACAGTATAATCTGAGAAAATGACTCACAGACTAGGCAAGGGAGCCTGGACCAAGGACAGGCCCAGCAGAGGTTCCTGGAGACTGGGCTTGGTACATCAGGGAGCCTGCAATGGAATTTTTGTTCCACCCAGTATTTGAGGTTGCTACCATCTACATTCTCACCACCACCATTACACCCAAAAATAAAATAAAATCATTTTCTTCTCATAAAAAATTTTACATGGCATAAAATACATTAAAAAGGAGAAATTTACTGTTCATATTTTAGTATTCAGACTTTTTGCCATGCAAATGTAAATATAAGTTTTTACACATTTTTGAAAGTTGCTCACACTCAATGTGAGCTTTTTTTCCTGTAAGAATCGAATAATCAACTATGGCAGACTTTTACATTCTAAAGATTTAATAATTATAGTATCAATAATAATGACAATAGATAATATTTATTGAGGGCCAGGCATGGTTCTGAGTGCTTTACATGTACTATTGGCACATTTAATTATGATAAATCTATAAGGCTGATAAAAATTATCGTCTCCATTTTACAATTGAGAAAACAAAAAATTTAAGTAACTTGTCCAAGGTCACAGAGCTAAGGTAATCCGGTAGGCAAGGAGTCCAGATGCAGGGTCAAACTCTCACCCACTCCTCTATGATGCTAATTATCTGTGAGTGTTTTAAAAGAATTTTTTGGTTGCAAGACACAGAAAATCAATTTACGCTAGCATAAACAAAAATAAAAGATTATTATTAAAGATTAGAGATTACGATTATTAGACATTAGAAAAAACCCAAGGACGGGGATGTAACTGCGGCTCAGAAACAAATGATAACAAGGGATTCTGCTCCTCTGTCTCCCTCGCTTTGCTGACATCTTCCTCTGTCTCCCCATCCAGGGGGTTGAAAGTATGGCCACTAGCTGCTCCCAAATTTGCATGTTATAGGTCCTACCACTTAGGGGTCAGCTCCTTCTCGGTAGGTCTCATCTCCACAATTCCAGAGTGGAGACTGGTTGGTCCATCTGACCAGGTACCCACCCCTCAACTAGCTAACTAGCTGTGGCCGTAGAGCAGGATCCCACTACATGGGCAGCAGCACCTATAATTATCTGCTCTGGAAGGAGAGACTTGAGCAGATAACTAGGGGTCCATTACTGTGAGTAACTACATGCTCTATAACTAAAGTGGTGTGCACTTTTTCAGAGGCACGAATCTGAAGCATGCCCATACCAAGCCCCATCACTCACCTAATGAGCCCACATCTGCATCTCAATGTGGTTTAATCTTCTCTCAAATGCTATTACGTTCATGAAATACTATAGCATTAGTCTTCATGAGACTGAGACTTCATGACCTATATCAGCATGATACTGCTTCCCAGCGAAACACAAATCCATATCCAGAATCCTTGAAATATAATGTAAGCGCTTCCTGAAGTTTCTTGAAGCACCTAAGAGGAGGAATTATGTCATGTAATACACTTCAAAACTTCTTTAAAAATCCTCACTAGATATTTCTCCTCTCCATCTCCCCAATCCCTCTTTTCTCTTAGCCCTTCTCCCATATCCTGGCCTGTTTGTTGTTGTTTTTTCACTTGTTTGGGTTTTTTTTCCTATGCTCCAACTTATATGAATCACTCTGGAATTTTTTTTTTTTTTTGGTATCTTTTATTTTTCCGCACCCACTACTCTGATCAGTATAGCAGGCATAGGATAGTAGAAGATGAGGGAGGGAGAAAGCTGTAAATACCTTTTGCCTTACCAAGCTTTGTCTTACTGAAATCAGTGCAGTTTCCCACAAAGAAGGGGCCATCCCCATGAGGCACCCAAGGTTTCTTCCAGTTCATGCCTCAACACCCACCCCCACTTCCTTCCTGTCTTCTGCTGAGCTGAGTAGAATTCTTTCCAAGGCACTTGTGAGTATTGCCTCTCCATAAAACTGGGGAATCTAGAATTATCCTGAAGTCAAACATTCAGCGGCAGGATTCAACCTTCCTCCATTCAGGCACAATGTCTCATGTCAAGATGTATATTAGCCAGGATTATGTTCTCCTGTGAATAATAGAAAACCCAATTTACAGTGGCTTAAATCAATAGGAGTTTCTTTTTTTCATATAACAAGAAGTCTGGCCTTAGGAAGCTGCTGATGTTGGTTCAGTAGCTCAAGTCATCCCATGATCCCAGGAAACAGAAATAGAGGATTTGTGGAAATATGAGAAAGCAGGAGTGAAAGCTGGAACAGGAAGTGTTCTCCATTTGTATGACTAGGGTCTGTTCTCCATGCGACCCCCTGAGGATATCTGAACAGTGAACTTCAGACTGTCTAACAGATGAAAGAAAGCAGCGTTTATTCACCATTCCCTACCCCCATCAGACAAAGGCAGCTTCCTGGAACGTCATCAGCACTTGCAGGCTGCGCATGCGCGAGTGCTGAGTTGGTTCCCGCGAGCCCTCTGCCCCGTGGCATCAGAAAAACCTGGGAGCAGAATGCAAGAGGTACTCAGGGCAGCTCAGGGAACATGCTGTCAAGTTATACTTGCAGGGAGCTGTGAGCAATGGCTGGGGTAGAAGGTGGGCTGCGAGGATATGATGTGGAACTCAAGACCTGTCTCATGCGGCTCAGAACCTTCTGACACTGAGGTTTTTACATGCTTCCTTAATTCTGGGAAATTCTCCGTTATCATTTCTTCAAAAATGTCACTCCCTCCATTTATTCTTTCTCTTCTTCAGGGTTTGCTTCTGTATCAATGTGGACAATAGTATCCTCCATAATGCTTAGTTTTCTTTTATAGATTCTATTTCCTTATTCCTTTCTGATTCCTTCAGAACACGTTCTGCACCCGAATCTTTCTGTATGCTAATACTTTTTTTTGTCTATGTCCAGTCTGTCATTCAATTCATTTACGATATTTATTTCACCTGGTATATTTTCCCACTTAACATCTCCACTTAGTTTTCTTTAACTGGTTATTGCTGTTTCCTCTCTCCAATATCTTCCCTCCCCTCTTTGAGAATATTTGAGATGCTTATTTTAAATTCCTTAATTTCTCTGGTCCCTCAAGTATGCTTCACCTGGGATAGTTGTTCCACATGAGATCTTTCTTTTTATTCTCCTTAGTAGTCTCTGTGTTTTCATCTCCTTGGTTGATGCAGTACCTCTGGGGAGTGGGATGGAAGTCAGCGCCTTGGTCTGTGCCATTCCCAGAGAGCCACCTCAGGGCTGAGAATTCCAGGTGTTACTTGCTGGGCTCAATGCCTTTGTGTTCGGCATTCCCACCTTCCCAAACGCGTGACTCTGCCTTGTGGGGCCTCTCCCCGGTCCCGGAATACTGAAGCTTCTGTGTGGAGGGTGGTGGAGGAGGCAATGCCTGGAGCTGGCCAGATAGCCTGAACATTTTGTTATCAGCTTCCCACCCAGCTGAGTTTTCACATCACCAACTGTTTAGGTGGAGAACCGAGGGCAATCCCAGCTATGCACAAGATGGAAAGAAGCAGAGAGAAAATTGTTCCCCGAACTTAAGTCTTCCTTATTGGATCTAGCTCTTCTTCCATACTGGGTCAACATTTTCATAAATACATTGTGATCCAACTACCTTCCGTTTCCTTGCGGATCTCTCTCGGTTTTTATGTTAACTCTGGGATCAATGTCCTCCCTTCCACTTCTCTGCATCTCCAGAATTAGGTTCAGGAATGGCAGCCAGCAATCTGGGTTCCTTCCTGTTCTGTCAGATTCTCCATCTGTGAAACAGGAAGATCATGTGTTAATGGAGTTCTTTTATTCATGGATACAGTATGACCCTCCTTGCCACAACTAAGCTATGTGTGTGGCTCCGTCTCCCCAAATCTTGTGCAGTCACAGATTTATTGTCCAATCTGTCTCACACATGCCAATGTCTAGAGTTTACCCCTGACCAGTTTATGACCGATTCTGGAAGCAAATCCTGGAATCTGTCTATGACTGGTGCCAGATGACTCTGGCTAGACCCGTGGTCATCAGTGACCAGGCCCTTGCTGGTCTGGATCTGATAACAGTGAACTGAGTTATTTTCTCTCTCTCAAGTTTACTCTAAGAGCCTAGGCCAAACTCTGCCATTTGATCTTGTTTGCTGAGCATTGCCACAGTCACTTCTTTCTCTTTCTTCCCTCTAATGAGCTCCCCCAACAATGAAAATTCTGGTCATTCCACAGTTTGTGGTGAAGTCTAAGCTTGTTCAGAAACTGTGCTGTAAATCACTCCCCACTGACCTGAGTTGGGTGTCTCTGATCCTATAAAATGTGTTCCGTCGCACTTTACCCGGGGGCCAGCTGCCAGAGTCCCTGAAGCTGAAACACAAAAGTAGAACCTTTCTCTCTCCTTCCTGTTAGTGTAAGACAAAACAACAACAAAGCAAACAAACCCCCAACATAGGAATCCCATCAACTCTTCAACTTGATATATGTATTTTGCAGGACTATTGGATTATCTATAACCAACACTGAGGCTGTGGAGTCTTAGTCTATGACCAAGTCCTAATGACAAATTCTGCAGGTTGCATTTAATTTCTGGCATTTATCTGTTTTGAGGTTTTGCCTTTCCAGCACCATAATTACCTGGAACCTCATCTGATACTCTTTGCAAATTTTTCTAGTTTCTAGTATACGCAGCCTTCATCAGCGGTTTCAGGAGTCTGCTTGATTCTTTGTCCCATCAAAAGAGCTCAGGGGATGCAGTCCCCGTTAATGAAATCAGCTACACCAGTCCAAACACGTCTACCACAAATTTCTTCTCTGCTTCCTGAAATGGCTCAATTTTATTAAGAAATAAGGTGTCTGTCTTAGTTCGGGCTGCTGTAACAACTTAGCATAGACTGGGGGGCTTAAACAACAGACGTTTATTTCTCGCAGTTCTAGAGGCTAGAAGTCTGAGACCAGGGTGCCAGTGTGGTCAGTGTCTGGCGAGAACCCACTTCCTGGTTTGCAGATGGCTGCCTTCTTGCTGTGTCCTCACATGGCGCGGAGAGCATAAAGAGAAAGGAAGCAAGCTCTCTCCTGTCTCTTCTTATAAAGGCACTAATTCTATCATGAAGGTTTCACCTTTGTGATCTAATTACCTCTCAAAGGTCCCATCTCCAATTACTATCACATTGGGGATTAAGGTTCCAACGTCTGAATTTTAGAGGGAGAGAAACATTCAGTCCATGGCAGTGTCTTCGAAATCTGGGTTAAAAAATGCTCAGACATAATTTCTAAGATCATCTCTTCAACTCCTTCTAATTAAGGGAACTCATATGCCACCAACTACATATGGCAATTTCAGTCCATCTAGCCTCAGCACACAGTTTCTCCCACAGTGGTAACTCTGATCCCAGAGAAATCTCCACATTTTTCTCTGATTTGGGGATGATACTCCAAAAACCATCACAGCTTGTATCAAATTGACCCCCTACTCCCTTACTCCATATTTTCAGCTGAAGAATGGTGAAAATATTCCTTGGCTGCATTTTGGTGTAATGATTTTAGCCAAGGTACAGCTGTGCGTTATTCTTTGGGTCCAAAATCCAAGACATTTGCCCCTAAATGTAAGCTGAATTAAGCCAGACTGCCTTGCACCTACCTCAAAGTCTGTCTCAACATTGTTACACATCCAAGAGAAACAGAGATGTGTCACCAAAAATATCTTAGTGAAAAAAATATTTTCCTGTTTTACTAGAAGCTGTCTAGAGATAGAGTGGAAGGATTCACACAGTGCTTCATAGAGCTGAACTTTCTGAAAAGCTTCTCCTAGGGCCCTGGAGCCAAACAGGACAGCACAGAATACTCCTTAGAAGAAGGGGGTGTGGAAGGGAAATGATGTCTCTGAAATCATGGAATTCAAAAAGCTCTCAGCACTATCCCCTCAGAGCATTCAGAACTACCGGGTTTATGTCATAAAGAAGTCCATCTTGCTGATTTAATGGCTGAAGATTCTACTTCTTGAATGCCTTTTCCTGTCAGCTTCCTTCAGTTACAAGTGGAGAATTATGAAAATATTCTAGGAGGTGGCAGGACAGAAAAACTAATTACTAATATCACTCTTTGAAATGCATTGCATGTGTTCACATCTCTCAAATGCCTGTGTCTATATTCTTTGTAGGGCAACCAATTATCCTAGTTTTAACTAGGACTGAGGGATTTCCTGGAACACAGGGCATTCAGTGCTGAAACCAAGAAAGTATGGGGCCAACCCAGATGAGTTGGTCACCCTAGTTCCATGCCTAAGATGAATAGAAACACTGAAATATCGCTAAGATAAATGTCTTGATTGAGGCGTTATATGTTTTTGATGGCCATGCTGCATCAAAGGGCATATACTGTAATTCTTTTCAGAACTCCCCCAGCCCTATATTCTGCCCCCATCCTAATCTTTACCTCTCCACATCATCTTTTCCTCATCTTCTGGATGTGTGTCAACACCCTCTACCGTTAATTGTGCTCCATCCTGTATTCCAGATAACAATGCCAGAAATAGATGCATATTTTCGGTTTTGGCTGCAAGGGTCTATTTGTAAAACCCACATGTATATTTGAGAGGAAAGTGGTAGAGAGAAGAATCCTACCTCCTTTGGCTGGTTTATGGAGTGAGCTCAGCACTACACATTCAGATATGAAGTAATCAGAAATAATGAGCCGCTGGGATTACCCCCAAGTCTTCCAAGAGATATAGAATGTGCCCCAAGTCATGCTGGCTGCGAAGACTAGAACTCATTATGGATAAAAGTGAAAGAATTAGATTAAACTAATTTGTGGGCATATGTCCAAAGATTATACAAAAACATGGTAGTGGTGCCACATAAGTGATGTGTGCCTCCCACAAAGTCATGCCAACATTGTGAAAAGAAACCTGAGTCATACAGCTCCAGTCCAGCTGCCCTGAAGACCTAACAGTGTTATTCTTCTGGTTTGTAGCTGGGAATTCATTTAAAGGCTGGAGAATTTGGTTTCGGCTCTTCCTTTCTGCTTAAGTAATGTCATACATAATGTCCATCAGATGTAACCCTGTCTGTGTGGATGGCGCCTTTGCTCTAGCAGAGAATCTCCAGTCTCATGAAGAAAATGAAAAGTCCCTTTCCCTCTTGGCTTGGTTTCTGCCTCTTGTCTTTTTTTTCTATCATATAGGCACTACATTGGTCTTAATCATTTTTTCTTAAAAGTCCCGGACTTTACTATTATTAAAAAAGGCACTGTGCTCTCTGTTACTCATATTTAAAAAGTAATAATGGCAATAAATTAATGGGAGGCCCATGACAGTGACAGTGCTACACTAAGAGAGCCCTGAAGCCCAAAGCAACAGCCCCCAGACCAAGAGCGGGAGAGAGCAGCTACTCTGGCTGGCTGCGAGGTGGTTTTTGCCAAAGATTTCTTCTTCCCTGAAAATTGCTCATATGTGTATTATACATGTTTGAAATAGCTTTCTCCAGTTTGGAAAACCATAAGCAGCGATAAACAAATGGAATTCTGGTGAAAAACCCTGTATAAGTATCGTGCATGCTTTTACAACTGTTTATTAAAGGGTCTCATTTTGCTTTTGCTTTTGAAGAGTGGACTTATTGCTCATCCACACTTCCAGATGTGGTTGGATCCCTATTCTGTCGACTAACTTGGGTATATTTTTCACTATTAATTATTTTTTAAAAAACATCAGAAGAAAAGAACCTAATGCTGAAAAAGGAGCCAGAAGTACAATGAAATGAAATCAATTCTAAAAACAAAGGAGTCTCTTCTTTCCAAAAGCAAGTGTTCCTCCACAGCCCTGCAGGGTAAACCACGTCAGTGTGGGACGGTGCCATTTCAATGAGCTATTTGAATTGCCCAAAACTATTCAGTTTTGGAATAAAAAGCGATGGCAGTGATATTGCCAATAGGCTATGGGTATTTAAAACATGATGGCAGCAACATTCCTCAAATGTGAGAGAAAGCTGGAGACAAAAAGCACTGATGCATGGATATGAAGAGGTTGAGTGATTAGGGTTGTATTATTAAAGGACTAGTCTGAGAGAATGAATTGCTATATACAGTGTTTGGCTCATATTTCTTGCAATGCATCTTTTGAGTACTTCTGCCTTCATTCTTAGGGAAGATGCTAAATTAAAAAAACAATTTATGAAGCATTACTTTTTAAAATTCATATAAAAGACATTGAGAATAGAAATCATATTCATGCTTCAGTTTCACACACTTTCTGTCCAAACATCATGGAAATAAATATATGAGTTTTTTAAAAAGCTACACTGTGGACTATACCACAAAGGGCTCGGGTGTCAGGCAAGGGAAAAATGACTTATCTTCATTACCATCTATCCACACATACTTTTGGTAATCGTGAAGACATTCTCCTTACAGTTTCGCAAGGAAAATAACAGAACTTGGGGTCTAAGTGTCAGTAACTGGCCTGAGTCCATTTAGTGGCAAAAGTAATTCTTAAGTACTGACATTACATTTCAACAAGGCATGAAAAGACTGGATTTACATTCCTTCTTGGATTAGGTTTTGTTTTTTGTATTCATTCTCTTTAGATAATCAAAAGCACGTGTAGCCACACCTTGCCAGCTCCATCAATGGTAGATGGGGTGCACAGCAATGATAGTGGTCCTCAGGACACAGCTCAGAGACATCTGAGATGACATCTGAAAGATCATGTTGCTGCATCCCCAGCCAAAGGGGGTGCTTGTGATTCCTCTTGCATTGTCTTTGAGATGTCAGTCAGCAAAGCAATGAATGTCAACTGTTCTGAATCCCGTCAGTGACTCACTCTGAAAAACATCAGCAGGAGCCTTCAGTTTTAAATAATCACTGCTCTGTGGTCAAACAGGGGAAGACTATCCCCATCAATTTATGAGGTCTCTGCCTTCAAGTTATGGATGAAGAGTTTGTTGCTAGCTGGGGAAGGTTATTTATGATGTGATTGTTAAGAAAGGAATGATAGTGTTACCATTTTTTCCTCTCTTTTTTTTTCTTTTTTAACAGACCTTGGGTTTTGATGACTGTTACAGTATTTTTTGCCTATTCTTTTCATACTCCTTTTTGGCTGAGTTTAAACTGGGTTGTATTTCAAGGAGTCAACCTTAATTTTGTGACCGAAGAATCTGTAACCATAGATGTCTTGCCTTCGTTTTATATACCCCCCACGCTGTCTTCTTTCTAGCTTTTGAGATGTATCTTGTGAGATGGCTAAACTTTTTCTTATTTCAGGCCTTAATGATAAAAGATCTACATTTGATAATTTTTAAAGAATGAATCCTAAATTTGAAAAATACCCAAAATTAACTCAGAGTAGGGTGGTTCACAGAATTAAAAGAATATTTTGTCAATTTCATCCTCTTTTCTTACAAAAGAGAATTTACTTGCATTGCTTTCAGCTGGGAATCTCCACTACAGCTACTAGAGAAGCAGGTTGGATAATGTATATGATTTTACTAGAGGTGAAACAAGTGGAGTTTATTTTCTTAACTGAGTTCACCAGATTTCATCATACCCTCTATCCCTGGTTTCTGATTGGAACCCCATATGGTATTGCTCAAGAGGCAGTTAGGTCCCTAACCATTTGCATCACAATTACCTGAATGAAGAGGTAGACTACTTGAGGAAAATGAGGATTACTCGGCCTCATCCCAAATCTACTAAATCAGAATCTTGAACAGTGGCTCCAAGAATCTGAATTTTTAACAAGCTTCCCAGGTGATTCTGAAGACCCTAAGTTTCAGGAATGACCTCCATGGGATGTCACAAGAGATTCTAGAATGGAGACCGTGTCAGGATTGCTGGTTGCTTACCCCAATGCCTCATTCCTCAAGTAATAGCACCCGTGAGTCTTTGCCGGGTGCATGGCTCCCTAACCACTAGGTGTGGCAATTTGACTAAGTCCAGACCACCACGGAGATGTAAGCAGAAGTGCTGTGGGCACCTTAAGAGACAGCTGACACATGCCCTACTGCTTCTTCCTTCTTCCTGGCCGGAATTAACCCTCAAGCATTCCCCTTAGAAATGAGGCTGCATTCTGATAAGGGTGGAGCAGCAAAAGAGAAGGAGCCTTGAGTCCCTGACCGTCATGAGCTGATGACCATGAGCTCCCAAACACGCTAACTTTACATCTCTTTTACATGAGACAGAAATAAATGTCTGTCTGGTTTAATTTGTAAATCACTCATTTTTCTGTTTTGTTTTAGTTGGGAGATGGGGTAGGGGAGATTTTATATGGAGCTGAACCTAATCCTAAATGATGTAGACACCAAGAAAACTAGTGTCCTTTCCCCTCCATAATCCTAGACCCCTCCTGTTACCGATAAACTGATTTCTTATAAGCACGCAGTCCGCTGTGGGAGAATGAGGTTTGGAGATGGGGTCCCTCACTTTGGATTAACAGCTTTAGCAGCTCCTGGGCCACCAGAGCAGGAAGAGGGGCTGATCAAGGTATGGGGGGCCCCGCAACCTTGTGCCATCCGTCAGAGTTCAAGAAAGAGTATAGTGAGGTGCAAGAGCAAAGACTACGGGTAGCGTCAGACTCCCTGGGTCCAAATCCTGGCCCCTCACTGATTTTCCGCGTGCTCTTCGGCAAGTTACCCAACCCCTTCACACTTCAGTGTCCTGCACTCTAAAATGAGGACACTTACAAAACCAGCATTACAAGGTTATGAGAATTACATGATACATATAAAGTCTGGCATTTCCATAATAATTTCTCTCAATAAATGATAACTATCATGATTGTTCTTTTTGGAAATAGTAAGAAGAGGAAAAGTGAAACATCAGGAGGCACAGTTATGAAGTTCCCTCTACCACCTCCACCACAGCCTGACTTTATTTCAACTTAAGCAATAAACGCTGTCAGAGGTTGAATTTTTGGAGAAAAGAGAGATGTTTAAACAGAATTTTGGAGTCCCTACTATTGCAGAGCAAAGAAATCATCAGTAAAGTTTTATATTCTTACAGAAGAAAAGAAAGTAATATCTAGTGAGAACAGGGGAGGGAAATGAGAGGCAGCGATAAAATGGAAGGTAGCACTCCAGTTATTTCATTGACTGGATGGTCTCAACCAAGTTACTTATACTCTAAGATTCAGTTTCCTTTTCTGTAGGATGGAGATCATAATACCTACCTCACAGGATAACTGGAATGAGTAAATGAAATAATCATGTAAACATGCTTTGTAAATTGTAAAGAACTGTAGATGTGTAGGGTTTCATAATATATTCAGACTCCATGCTACACTCCAGGGGGTAGCAAGAACTCCTTAAAGTAAGTCTGCTCTGTGCCAATTAACCTATGCTTCTGGAAGGATCTGGGAACAGAAACTTTGGGCATTCTCATCTCCAACTGCTGGCTTTCCAAGGCTGTACTGGCCATATTCTTACAGGTAATTCACCAGAATAATATGTCAATGCATCTCAAAATCTTTTAGTTACACAACATCTTAGTTTACAACAGCCGGCTTAGTTATTCCTTTCATTCTGCAAAAACAAAGAGTTTTGAAAGGCTAGCCTTTCAAACAGGGAGATGCAGAAATCTTTTATAAATATGGTGGACGTGCACGGCAGGGGGGCTGTACTCACTCTGTCATGGTTTGAAGCTCTTAGATAACATCAGGGATCAAAAATGCTACCCATCACCTCTGTTCAGCCACGAGAATGAGTTCTTTCCTCCAAGGTAAATGCTATTTGCAATGAAATATGTATTTATTCACAAGCTTCACACCTGCTTAATTCCTCTGTTAGATCTTTATAAATCCTTGTACACATTTCTTTTACATGGATGTGTGCTTAGATTCATCTTCAGGTTTCGAGAAGGCAACAATTTTTATCATACTCTTAATACAACATCCAACATATCACGATGCTTAGTACACCAATGGAGTTTTTAATGAGGTAAATGCCTAGCTCTGACCAGGCCCTGACTGCTCCCTCCTTTTTGAGAGTCTACTGTGTGCCAGGTCTACACTGGGTGCTAAGCTATGGATATGAACATGCTCATGAAGCCCATCCCTCTACAGGAGAGTTACTTTCTATAACAAAGACACAAAATATCTTTGATAGGTGGTGGGAAAGTAGAGTGTAATGATGGAGGAAGACTTTCTGAAGAGATAGATGACTTAAAAGCCAAGACATGAAGAAAGGGTAGAAACTTGTGCAAAGTCCGTAAGTGTGAAAGGAGTTGATGTGCACCAGGAGCTGCAAGAACATCAGCAGATCAGAATGTAGAAAGGAGATGGAGGAGTTGGAGAAGCAAGCAGCAGCCACATCGTGCATGTCCTGTGGAGCATTTAAAAGACTTTTGTTTTCATCTAATTGCAATGGGCAGCCACTTAGTTGTTTTAAACAGAGGAATGACCTAACCCCCTGTGCATGTTAAGATGATGATGTTGACTGTTGTGGAGATAACCAGATAGGAGGCCCTTCAGTTGTCTGCGCTGGAAAGAACGGTGGCTTCGATTGGGCTGGCAACAGTAGAGTTGGAGAATTTGGGGATCTGCTATTTCTCTCATTGCACTGGGGGATCTTTCAGTGGAACCATCTCAGATCTATGGTGCCTTAGCAGTGAGGGATGAGAATGACTAAGGAATCTGTATTTATAACCAGCTCTAGGGTTATTTTACATACACAATGTTTGAGAAGTCTGATTAGGATTGAATTGACACTTTTGAGTCTTCTTGTTGCTAATGGATTCCTTAAAAGAACAGAATTCATGAGTTTGTGTGAGCCTAGTCTTCTGCAAGCTTTCTAAAACATCAGATGTAACTGTAACTAGACTTAGTCTTAAAGAAAAACATGGTGCTCCAAAAGGAAAAATATAGTTCTCCTAACCAAGGCTCAGTAGAGCGTGCACTTTAAGCTTTTCCGATGGTAGTGATAAAATTGTGCAAATCCATCCACACATTTTCCTGACTCACAGCATAAGTGTTCAAGAAGACTAGTGGATAAAATTCATAGCCTGCTGCCATGCAACAGAGCGAAATTAACCAAATCCAAGCCACAAATCACCCCAGCTCCATGTTAACAATGTAGTCAACAGGCTTGATTGATGATACTTAATTTCTTTTTTGCATTAATGGCGGTTCCAAAAGAATTGTCCTCCAATGGGCAAAAAATCAAGGAACCCAACCAAAAAGATGTCTAAATTATACTGCTCAGTGAAAAAGTAAGCCACAGAGTAATAAAGATAATACAATGTAATGCCTTTGTCAGATTTGTATTCGCTAGATAACTTTGGGGGCCATGTGGAGACTGACTTAGGGGATCCTGGGACAAGCACATGCCACACCCAGGCTATGCAGTCTCCCCCAGGCACCCTGACTTTGTCCCATCTCAGGAAGAGGCAGCACGCTTGTCAAGAGAAGAGTCTAGACTTTAGATGCGGACCCTGACTAAATTCCTGACTACATTGTGGATACCTGCCTCACAAAATTTTTGTCAGGATTAAATGACATAGTGTATACAAAAACTACAGGTAGTAAGAACTCAACAAGTGTTGTCTCCCACCTCTTTTTTGATAATGTAATGTTCTAGACTAGCGATTCTCAAGGTAGGTTTTGAGATTCCTTTTCATCACATCATTGAGGGTATTGATTTAAAATACATATCCCTGGGCCCCTCCCTGGCCCTCTGAATCCAAGCGGCGGAGCCTGGGACTCTGCATTTTATCAAGACCATTTGATTATGATGCACACAACTTGAGAACCACATTCCAGATCCTCAGGTACATATTAAGTTATTCTTCAGCTGTTTCAAATGCATATGGGTTTGTTTTGTTGTGTTTTTTCTATTCCCCAGCCACTGATAAATCTCTAAAAGTTTAGGCTTAGGCCTTTCATCAGGTAATCCAGCAGAGGCCATGTTCAATAAACAATTAAACACTTGATTGATCTAATGGCGTGCAAACAATATTGTTATGTGAAACTTCTCTCATTACTCTAAAAATTTTCAAGGCTTACAATTCATTCACTATTGTCATTGTCCTAAAATCTTTATTTGAAGTTTGTTTCTGGGGTGAGGAGGAAATCCCTAGCCTCTAGGGAGAGCTGTGGAACCCCACCTGGGGGCAATGACACCACCCAACCCAGAATGGGAAAGCTAGGGTGCCTGGCTCCTATTTTCAGCTCCTTAGCCTTCCACCCCTCACCCCTGACTCCAGTCTTGATATTTTGGTACTAGAAATTTTTCTCTTGTTTGCTTACTTTGCTCTTTATGAAACATGCCTTTTTATCTGGAACTTGAGTCCAATTTTAGCAATGGTGCAAAGATTATATTTTCATATTTCCTTCTTTTGGTGTGTAAATCGCTCTCCCAAATGTATAAGAATTGCATGACAAGTGGTGAAAGGAATAGCTCTTTTGCCACTTGCCATCGTCTCTTGGCAAGTGTGACCCAAGGGGCCCATCACTTTGTTAGGAGGCAGATGAGCTGCCTGGGCTGTGAATTCCAGTGACCTATGACCCACCTTTGCTTCTCAGAAGCTTTATTGTCCTGAATTTATGTAGGGATAAGATGCTGTGTAAATCTACCCTGAAAGCCCTGTGCAGGCAAAAGAGGGGGATGCTTCAGGTCTGTGAACACATGCTTCAACCATTTGACTTATATGGGCACCCTAGGGCTTTTATTTGGATCAAAAAGTGGAAGCTAAGCTTTCATTGTAAACAGATGGTGCTGCTAACAAGGAAAGTAAAAAATTCTTCCAGTCATTCCCCCATACTAGAGACCTGAAGAAGGTTTTACAAAACTATCAAACACTCCTTCTCCCCCATACCCCATGGGCACTAGGTCAAAACACTCACACACACACACCCTCGCAAACAGACCAAAACTGGTCTCCATTCCTTACTTCCCCCCACTTCCTCATCCTCTCCCCATGCCAAATTCTACATTCCTTTGATGTAGATACTATAAATATAAAATGAACAAACTCAATCCCAAATCACAAGGGGGCTTTTCTCTGCATGACCACAACATGAGCATTTGTCCATCATTTGGGGATTTTTATGAAGCCTCTAAGAATGTTCAGAATTCCAGTCTTGCTCAAACAATGTCTCGCTGGTCAGCGTGATTCAGATTTTGAATCTTAGGACAACTCCGGAATTTCTGGTTAGAAGAAAACATAATTCTGAAGTGTCTCAATGTAAAAGATTTCCATGTATTTCCCCCCTTTACCTTTTTACTTTCAGCCCAGAAAAAGATATGTGGAAATTCTTATGTTTCCTTTAACATGAGGCAATTTGAAGTTGATTGTAATCTCCCTGTCCCTAGCCCCTAAAGAGAAGTAGCATTATTATGTTGTAACTGGGTCCTTACTTAAATTTCTCCATTAGATAGCATCTTGTTACATAACCACTTTATGCTTTTAAATCTGAATATCGTTGATAACAATCTTCTGACAGATCATACTTCTGGGGCCTATGTTTGAAAATGAATCACCTGGGCCCCCGAGATGTTCTTTTTGAGCATTCTGGAGGAAGGAGACACCGGAGGTTATCCAGTGACTTGCCTTGAGGCAGGACCACACTCAAACTGTCGGAAAGAGATGACGATCTCTTTTATTTTTAAAGTTTCCCCAGAAAAGCAGATTCTGCAACCTCCCTAAGTAAACCCTCCAGCGTTTCAACCATGTTAGCATTTTCAGAAAAGAGTTAGACCTACTATCACTTTACTTATTATTAATCTGAAACTCTGTCCTTCGGGCTCTAGAAAACATCTCTCCCCACATCAAGGCCTTCCTGTAGTGTACCTGAAAGCTGACTTGTCTGTCTAATTGTGTGAGAAATGAGGAGAAAATAACATTTTGAGAAATCTCACCTCTACCTCTCTCATCTGTTTGATGAGGATACCTCCTCCCCCAAACTTAGTTTTACTGACAGGATCAAAAGTGATCATGTGTCAGGCTGCCCATGTAAAGTGTTATTTGTATCACCACCAAAATAATCATTCTAAAGCTTAATCTGGAAGTAGTTGTTTAAATTTACTCTATTAGAGAAATAATAAGGACTCCTGAAAAAAAAATACTGTAAATATAAGCCTAAATGACAGATACAAACGTTTGGATCATGAAATAGCACATAAGTACTCACGTAAGCAAACTAGGTGCTGGGATCTCATGAAGCCCTAAGAAAAAAATTTTCTCCCTGAAGATGAGGGACTCATCTGAAGAGCAATAGCAGAAAGCTATATCCACTGTTTTGTAAGAGCAGATGCAAGAACCGGGTGAGCAAGGATTGTGGACTGCATCACAGCATGAGACCCTGTACATGAGAGACACAGGGAGATCAAGCTGATTCAGAAAGTCTGAGTGTGAAAGAGTAAGAAAAGTCACACCGGGCAAAAGGAACTGGAAATAAAGGAAGGCTATGACTTTACTATCAGATAAGGTGGAATTCAAGCCAACAAATAAATATAAGAAAAGGGGACTTTCTAATGCTAACAATGAAACTCAAGATGAAGCTGTAACAATTATGAATATATATTCACCAAATAACATAGAAGCCACCTTATTGAGCAGAAATTAGAGAAGATGCAAGGAAAAATATACAGAAATGAAAACTCTCTCAGTCCATGACAAATCAAGTCAAAATACTTGAAGTATAAAGAATAAATAAATAACATAATTAATAATAAGATATGTTATTCAACTCTGTATTCTGAAAATATAGATAACACTGTTTTTTCAAGTGACCAAGGAACATACCTGAAAATGGACCATAAATCAGGCCAGAAAGAAAAAGTCAATCAATTCCAAAAGATAGAAACATTACAGGCAATATTCTTTGACCACAATGCAATAAAAGAAAAATTGTTATCAAAATTTCAATTATGAATATAAATGCAAAATTTATAAATAAAATATTAATAAATAGCATCTACCAGCACATTAAAAAAATAATTACTGGGGCTGGCCTGGTGGTGTAGCGATTACGTTTGCATGCTCCGCTTTGGTTGCCTGGGTTTCAAAGGTTCAGATCCTGGGCACAGATCGACGCACCACTTGTCAAGCCATGCTGTGGCAGCATCCCACATAAAGTAGAGGAAGATGGGCACCGATGTTAGCCCAGGGCCAATCTTCCTCAGCAAAAAAGAGGAGGATTAGCAATGGATGTTAGCTCAGGGTTAGTCTTTCCCACAAAAAATAAAAATAATAATTACCATGACTAAGTGGAGTTTATCATAGGAATGCAAAGATAGTTCATTACTAATAAATTTATTATATTCCATCAAATTAATAGCTGTAAGGACAAAAACTATATGATCATTTCTGAAGATACTTAAAAAAAAGCATCTGAACAAAAGCCAATAATCATATTTGACCCCAAAAAAGCCCTCAATACAATAAGAATTAATATTTCCTAGGCATAACAAAATATATCATTCTTAGCCCAGAGCCCATACCTTGCCTATTGGGGAAACACTGGAGGCATTTGCATTAAAATCAAATATAAAACAAGAATGCCCACGACCACTATTGTTATTTAATATGTACTATACCTAATAGAAAATAGAATTAGAAAAAAGAAAGAAATTAAAACTATAAAAATTGGAAAGCAGAGAGTTAATCTTTATTTTGGATATTATTATATAGTAAGGAATATAAGAGAATTGAGAAATATCTACAAACAATAAGAGAATTTAGTAGGACAGAATGGTACAAAGTGAATGCACTGTCATTGTTGATTATATCCAGTAAGGAGACAATGAGCTAAGACCCCATTGCAACAGTAACAAAAAGATAAAATACCTAGGAATAAATGTAACAATAAATGTGCAAGACATATAGATATAGGAAGAAAACTGTAAAATGTTCCTGAAGGACACAAAATAAGATTCGAACAAATGGAAAGATCTACCTTTTTCTTGGCTAGGAAAACTTGACAACATAAGGATGTAGATTCTCTCTATGTTAATTTTCTAAATTTAATTCTAATAATAAAAATAGTTATAAGCGTTTCTATTGTTATTATTGTTTATTTACTCTGATGTACATATGGAAAAACAAACACATAAGGAAAACCAGGAAATTGGAGAGTAGAGCAATGAGAGAATTAGGCCCATGAGATATTAAAATTAAAAGCCTCGGGGCTGGCCCGGTGGCGCAGCGGTTTAGTTCGCGAGTTCGGATCCCGGGCGCCCGCCGATGCACTGCCTGTCAGCCATGCCGTAGCGGCGTCCCACATAAAGTGGAGGAAAGATGGGCACGGATGTTAGCCCAGGGCCAATCTTCCTCAGCAAAAAGAGGAGGATTGGCGACGGATGTCAGCTCAGGGCTGGTCTTCCTCACACACACACAAAAAAAGCCTCAATAATTAAAACAGTGTGGTAGTGGCACTTGAACTAAGAGATCAACCAAGGAAAGAATAGATTGTCCAGAAATAGACCCAATTAAATATAGGAATTGAATACATTATTAAAATGGCATCTCAAAACAGTAAGAAAAAAGATTACTATTATAAAGTGATAGTAGGGCAAAGCACAGGCAATAGAAGCAAAAATAGACAAGAGGGATTATATCAAAATGAAAAACTTCTGTACATCAAAGGACACAATCCACAGAGTGAAAAACCAACCTATGGAATAGGAGAAAATATTTGAAATCATATATCTGATAAAGGGTTAATATCCAGACTATATAAAGAACACCTACAATTCAAAAAACTCCTACAACTCCCACAAAAAAACCCAAATAAAGCCATTAAAATATGGCAAAGGACTTGAATAGACATTTCTCCAAAGATGACATTCAAATGGCTAACAAGCATATGAAAAGATGTTCAACATCATTAGTTATTAAAGAAATGCAAATCAAAAGCACAATGAGATATCACCTCATACCAGTTAGAATAGCCACTATCAAACAAAAAAGAAAATAACAAATGTCGGCAAATGTGGAGAAGTTGGAACCCATGTGCCCTGTTGATGGGAATGTAAAATGGTGCAGCTGCTGTGGAAGACAGTAAAGAGGTTCCTTAAAAAACTGAAAATAGAATTACCATGTAATGCAGCAATCCCATTTCTGGGTATATATCCAGAAGAACTGAAAGCAGGATTCAAAAAGATATTTGCTCACCCATGTTCATAGCAGCATTATTTACAATAGCCAAGAGGTGTAAGCAATCCAAACGTCCATCTGCAGATGAAGGGATAAAGGAAATGTGGTATATACATACAATGGAATGTTATTAAGCCTTAAAACGGAAGGAAATACTGTCATATGTCAGAACATGGATGAACCTTGAGGACATTATGCTAAGCGAAATAACCGGTCACAAAAAGACAAATACTGTATGATTCCACTTACATGAGGTACCTAGAGTAGTCAAATTCATAGAAACACAGAGTAGAATGGTGGTTGCCAGGGGCTGGGGGAGGGGGAAATAGGGAGTTGTTGTTTAATGGGTACGGAGTTTCAGTTTTGCAAGACGAAAAAGTTCTAGAGATCTGTTGCACAACAACATGAATATATTCGACACTTCTGAACTGTACACTTAAAAATGGTTGAGATGGGGGCCTGCCGGGTGGCGTAGCAGTTTAGCTCGCGCTTGGCAGCCTGAGGTTCGCAGGTTCGGATCCCGGGCGCCCGCCAACGCACTGCTTGTCAGCCATGCTGTGGCGGCGTCCCGTATAAAGTGGAGGAAGATGGGCACGGATGTTAGCCCAGGGCCGGTCTTCCTCAGCAAAAAGAGGAGGATTAGCCCTGAGGCTTGTCTTCCTCACGCACACACAAAAAAATATATGGTTGAGATGGTAAATTTTAGGTTTTGTGTTTTTTACCACAATTAAAAATTTTTTAAATTATTTTTTTTAAAGTGGTGGGGCAACTCGCTCATTAATTGGAACAAAATAAAGCAGGATTCATACCTTAATACCTTATGAACTAAATCAGGATAAAATACAAATGGAGCAAATATTTAAATTTCAAAAAATAAAATCACAAGAGTATATGATACTGGAAAGGACTTTCTATGTACTTTCTCTGACTACATAAAACTGAGAAACTTTCGCATGTCACAGGATACCATAAACCAAGTCAAATGCCAAATGACAAAATGAGAAAATAATATGCAGCTCATAACACAAAGGATTAGTCTCCTTAACATATATGGAGTTTCAAGAAATCTATAAAGAACAAGACCAAGAACTCAAAGAGAGGCCACAACAAAGGAAATAGAATTGGCTCTTAAACATATGAAAAAGTTGCTCAACTTCACTCAAAATCAGAGAAATGCAAGTAAAAGCTACCTTGAGACATCATTTTTCACCTATCAGATTGGCAAATACCCAGAAGTTTGATTACGCACTCTGTTGGCAAGGTCGTGGGGAAATAGCACTATTCAACATTGTTAGTGGGAGTGTCAACTGGTTTAGCTCTTTGAAGGGCAATTTGGCTATATCTATCAAAATTAGAAATACATAGTCCAGTAATCCCATTTGTGGGAATTAATACCATAGATATACTTGCACACGTGTAAAATGTCATATGTGGAAGTTTGTAACATTGTTTAGTAGCAAAATATTGGAAACAACTCAAATGTCTATCAGTGGGGTCCTAATTAAATAAATTATGGTGCATTTATCCCAGGGAATTCTATGCAACATTAAACATGAACATGTTTTCTATGCACTGACATGTATGTAAATTGTATCACATCTCTCCTCTTTTCAAGACCCTCCAATGGCTGCCCATTGTTCTGAGAGTAAAAGCCAAAATCGTTGCACTGATTTACAAGATTCTACATGATCTGGTCCCTCTGTTGCCTCACTGATCTCCCATGACATTCAGCCTCACTTTCTCTGCTCCAGACATACTGGCCTCTCTGCAGTTCCTCAAACATGTTAGTCATTATCCTACCTCAGGGCCTTTGCACTAGCTGTTCTCTCTGCTTGGAACACCATACTCCCCGAATAATCCCAAAGCTCACTCCCTCACCACCATCAAGTGTTTGCTTACATGTCACTTTCTCAATGGGCACTTTGCTCAATGGGCACTCCATTTAATATTAAAACCTCACACCCGACATTCCCAGTCCCCATTATCTTGCTCTGTTTTTTTCAATTACTCCTATTATATTTTAACACAAAATACAATTTTCTTATTTATGATGTTTATTGTCTGCTTTAGGTGCCCCCCTCCCCAAGGTATAAATGCTATGGGGCAGAAATTTTTGTCAATTTTGTCCATTTCTGTAGCCCCAGCATATACAACAGTACTTGGCATATAGTAGATGCTTAATAAGTGTTTGTTTCCAAATGAATGAATCATTGAATATATGATATTGAAAAGGACCCTAAAGTATATTTAAATGAAGGAGCAAGATAAAGGACAGTAATTGTTCTGCATATATTATTTTTAAGAAATAAAGAAAGAAGAGCAAGAATTTATATTTGTAGGTATGCACATAAAGAAACCTGGAAGACTACAGAAAACACTGATAAGTGGTTACTGGGGTGTAGATGTATGGACTGGACATATGGGAAACTGTGGTAGGAATGAAACTGCAGTGTACGTAACTTTATTTAAATTGTGAATGTATTACTTATTCAACTACACCCACACACACACACAAGCTGACATCAGGGCCCCCAGACAGAAGGTTCCTAATTCGGTGGTTCTGAGTAGGGCCCAGGGAATCTGCATTTTCAACAAGTTCCCCTCCCCCCCACCTCTGAGACAGGTGCTTTACAGACCACACACGCTGACTGTCAGCACTCCCTTTCCGGGCCCAAGAAACTCTACAGAACATTCAGCATTGGGTCGTTCTCATTTGGACCACAAGCCAACGGGCAGATCATAGAACAAAAGGCAGAGTTTCCAGCAACATTTGGCACCACTAACAGCTGCAACCCAAAAGGTATCCTTCTTGTGTATACGGTGTGGAAGGACAGCAGAAATTTCATCTATCCCTTCAGTCTCATCCACACACACAAACAGGACCACTGAAAGGGGTGTCACCTTTGACTAAGACATTTACATATGTTTGACGTGACAACGAAATTTCGGACTTCTAAAATTTTCAGTGTTAGCAAAGGCAGTTGAAAGGCTGCTCAGGTTTCTGTGCTCATGGTGAACACAACTGAATCTCCCCCCACCCCAATTTTTCCTTCTGCTTTTGCCTGGGCATTTTAATCAATAGACTGTTTCTCCTAATTCCCAGAGGAAAGGTTGTTCTAACACCCTTTCCTGGAGATGAGAAAGATGGTTAGGACCTGAAACATTTCTTAGCGAGACCCACCCAACAAGGCCACCTGCTTTACTGTGATGCCTTTCAGAGAAACAAAAGTATTTGACTCTGTTCTTCAGTGACTCTGGTAAAACCCTACAATCAAAGTGTAGAGGAAAAAATAAAAGGACCTAATGACATACAACAAGGGACCGAACCTACCAAACCGAGAATATTTCCAGTTTGAAAAGTAACCTCACCCTTGCTAACCTTATATTGATTCCCAAAGGAAAGAGGAATTTTAATAAGGGAGAAAAAAATTCAATATTTCATGATCCATCACTTCCTCAGGATAATAAAAATGAACTGAGACACACTAAACTCCCAACATTTTATTTTCATTTCAAAAAATATTTTTTGCACTATCTCTATTTTGGACCTCTCAAGATGATTCTGTTTCTGGAACACACTTTCTGATATGGTTTCTAGTTGACTTCAAGAATCTGTCGTGCCTTTGACATTTCACATGCTACATTAAAATCTATCGCTTCATGGGTCCCTTACCAATTTCTTCTTTAAATTTCCAAATACAATCCTGAGTTTCTGTTTCCCAGACTGACGGATGATAAGCTGTTCTGTGATTCAAAGATGGGAAACAATGGAAGTGGTGAAATAATCTTTAAAACTGTTTAAAAATTAGGCCTTGTCTGCCAATCAGTTATAGCTGGGCAGTAGGTAGGTCTTTATTAAATGGTTGGTTTTGTTTCTTCTATTGTTTCTCCATAATGTCTGTCTGTGTGGTAACTGAGTCACTATGACATATGCTACAAAGACCGTAGGACAACCAGATACATGCACATATTCGTCTCAGTGAGTTGCAATCTTGGGTCTGTTCCCTAGATGTTGGTGGAAAGACTTGATTAATGTCAGGCTTGTTCAACATAGAAAAGAACAAAAACCAGATTTATTCTTGGCATTCCTTTTCCTAGGGGCTTCATGTGTAATGTAGTAATTAATTTATAGCTTCGCAATAAGGCAGCATCAGAGAAGCAACTTAATTCACGAGAAGTAACGCAGATGGAGAGCGCAGTTGAAAGATACTGTGTGGAAGGGTATACAAGGAAGCTCCGGACGGAAATTGATTTCTTTCATATCGAATACGAATTCGCTACTAGCTACCACTTGGATTTCTCCCCCAAGGTGTTTTGAGAGCCACGATGTTGACTAAATGAACAGATGTTTTTAGGAAATGATTCAAACCACAGTCGAACGGGCTTTAGAAAGGGGTGGAACGTGCTTATTACCTTCTCCATGGGTGATGGCAAGCCCTGGACAAAGGGAGAGCCTTTTCTAAGTGTGATAGGGGCTTGGAGAAAGGGGAGATGGATGGCCCTCCGTCCCCTCTCAGTGTTATTTCTGGAAGTTAGCAGCATTCCTCCCCAGGACACACCCTCTCCCCCTCCCCAGCAGCCCCCTGTCTGACACAACCGCGCACACACACGCGGCTCCTCGGCGAGACGCGGCGCACTCGGCTGCAGCAGTCGGGCCGTCGAGACGGAGCCTGCTCGCCGCTGCCTCACCGCCAGGAGGCTTCCCAGGAGCCGAGGACGCGAAGACGTCTTCATCGCAGCCTACAAGGGGCCGGGCTTTTGGCAGCTCGGCTGCCCGTTCATTTTCTCTGTTGTATCCTGCAAACTCGACTGAATTCAGAGCGCTGAAGTTGCAAGCTGGGAATCGCTGAGATCTGAAAGACCCCGGAGAGGAGCTTCCTTAGGGGCAGAGGGGGTTTCCCGCTCCACTGGTAAGTGAGAGCATTAAATATATGTAGAGGTGCGGGAAATAATGCTTTGCAGCGTTTCCCGGCAGGGGCATGCAGATGCTCCTGTGAAACGTACAGTTCTGGGTGTTGCCTTGCAGTGGGCTCAAAAGACCGTCTTCCGCCGCGGTTTTCCTAATCCCACCTCGGACGGTTCTTAGGGGGCGGGGGGTGGTGAGTCCTGCTCCGCGCGACTTCTCTGTTGTTAGAGTTGGGGTGGGGGAGGGGAGGGAGGCGTGAGGTTAATTCCCCCCTCCCCCTTTTTTCCCCATTAAAAAATGATCCTTTGAGAGAAGCTTCTCTTTCAGGCGTTACACGCCTGGAGTGGTTTGCACCAGGTTGGTTTGTATTCTTTCTAATTTCTTTGTAATCTGCTCCATCCCTGGTTGAAGTGGAAGGAAACTTTCATAGAGCGAGCAGTCTCTGCCAGCCTAATTGCTGCTCGGTTGCTGAATGAACTTTAGCTGGAAACACTTGAACGGGAGGTTTCGGTGATTTTACTCAGGAGAAATCTGGGAGTTTTCACACCTGTGGCTCTCCGGTTGCCGGAAAGTTGTTTTCTTGGGTTTCACTTGATTGCGTTCCTTTGTCTAACAAAATCAAATGCTACGTTCTCATTCTCTTGTTCTCCTGGAAGCCCTTTGGATGGGTCCTGTCTTCGTTAGCATTCAGTTGGCTGCGGTTCTCAGGGAACAAGTGGCAGGCAGAATACAATAGGGAAAAATGCATTCCTGATGACTCCTCTACCATGGAAAGACTGAAATGAAAAACGGACAATTCTCCATTAGTTTTTATGGAAAGCATTGCTGTCACTGTTTTGTAAATATTCAGTTTTGGTGAATTCCTGAAATTAGCTAATCCGGAGGTAACCAGCGTGACTTTTGAAGAGATTTCCCGTCCTCTACCAGCACTGCAAGCGTAAAGACCCTGACACCTCATCTCCACAGGGATGCTGCAGTCCCCTCTCACTTGACAGGCAGGTAGGCTGTTGATGAAGGAGAGAGGTGATGTGGTGTGTGACAAGGGCCAGGGAGGAGAACCACCTGAGAAGGGGGCTGAAGTTTGTTTTCAACTTTCTGATGATGAGGAAAATCATCAGGATACTGGAATGGAGTTTAACATCCTGGTAGGTTAAGTTGAATTCCTGTCCACATGATGAAAAAGACTTTCAATAGCCCTTCTCACACTGCAAGTGGAGCTCAGTGGAATGCTTGTTTATTTCTGTTGCTGATGAATCCATGGGAAATCTCTGCTGAACCCAGCAATTTAAAAAAGCAAGTCCTGGCTTATAATTGCCTGCATAATGGCAAACAGGTTATTTTCTGTAACCCAAGGGTCTTGCATTTTCTCTGACCGTTGTTTTAGAGGTTACATGAAGATATTATGAACATGCATTTGAGATTTCCCCTCACCTCCAACTGAAAAGTTATCCTTGGGTGTCTGATGAAAAAGATTATTGCCAGATATCTTGCCAGGCTATAAAATAATATGTTTCTGAAAAGATTACAGCTACTAGACATTAGTGTCGCTAACTACTATGTAATTTTTCATTGTTCCTTCGGGAATTAGACCTACCTTGATCACCACAGTGTTTTCATTTGTTGTTTGTTGTGTGATCTTGCTGGGTCTTTTCTTCCTTTTTGCTATTGAAAATCTCCCTTCACTTAGGTGAAATCACAGCCTAGAATTAGCAGCAATGATCACTCTCTAGGGCTAAAATTAGAAAAGTCCACAGGACTTTTCAGGTATATCCTTCTTGTCTCATATAAGATTCTGCAGTCTCCTTTCAAACTCCCACTTTAGCAGTTATTGTAAGATGGTGCTTAAGTACTCTTTAAAATAGCATTTGTATTTGGACAGTTTTTTCCCTTGAGCTTTAATCATACTTTATCAATGCATGTTGAACTTTGGTTCTCTGAGGTGCCTACAGGCACACCTAATACATTTACCATCCCTTCAAAGTCTATACACTTAACTCTTTGAACAGTTCCTTTTAAAAAAATAAACAAAAGTTGCAATGGCACTTGAAAATACAAGACTGGGTCCTCTGATGTGATGGCAGATGGCAGTCGCTTGTGCTTTGTTTATGCCCAGGACAAGCTCTGTGTCACTTAAATTAATCATGAATTGAATAATTGATTTCTCACACCTTGGGCTGCCCTTAATCTCCAGCTACAAATTTAAAGATCGGTTACTATTGAAGTCTAGTTCGCTTGGAAACCCTTTGAAAGCCTATCAAGTGATTTTACAGCTGGGTCAAATCTAAGTCATAATATACATTATGAAATGCAATGACATATACACGTCAAGCTCTCCTGGCTTTCCCATTTTGAAGACGGGCTTCAGTGACCTTCCCATTTGTTGGTCAGCTCCAAAGATGGTGGGGCTGATGGATACAATGGGTTTCTGTAAATGTAATTAAACGTGTCTCTGCCAGCTGCCTGTGGTATTCATGAATGTTTTCATAAGAAAAGCTGTTCTTCAGCTTTATCTGCCCACTGTGGTTTGTGGCATGTTGTGCTATTCTGCAGCCGGTGCAGTTTTTTCCTGAATGATTGAGCTATGATGTCATGTGCTATCTCAGCGCGGAACCCTGTCAGGGCTTTGCTGGGGTCTGTGTGCCTGAGCGAAGGGAGTGGAAGCCCCCTCTGAGTACTCTTGGTAGCGACTCCCCGTCTACTCCAGCACATTCCATTGCCTGGAGACTAAAGCCACCAAATGATTTGCGGTCAGAATGATTTGGGGCTGGTTAGAGATGATTTAAAAGGAAGGTTATGGGCACATGAAGTGTAGGGTAAAGAAAATATATTTTACTACTTTATTGAGACCACATGGCTCCAACTTGAACTTTTTTTTTTTAACATGGAAATTGTTGGCTGAACTGGCTCACAGTGTTTTTTTCCCTTTTTTTTTTTCTTTTTTATTACTTAGAGCAAAGACCTATACTGTCTATTTATTGTAGGCTTGACCTCACCATTATTTCTGAAATTTGAAACATTTTTTATGCTTAAGAAAACAGGGAAGAGTAGGATTTCTCTGTTGTGCTCTTTAAGAGCCAAAAACCATTGTAGGAGAAGAGACTCAACTCTCACCAATAACTGAAAAGGATATCCCATGTCAAGCTGGGGAGGCTTCAGTTATGAAAGAGGCAAGTGCCAGTCTGCCCCATTGTACCAGAAAGCCACCAAAGATCAGTATCGGCAGTGTGTGCACATCTCTTGATGAGTGGGAGAGATGGTTTTGGTCTGCCTCCTGAGGGCTCATTATACTGTGATTAATAATGAGGCCAAATGAAACACAGCCGATCCTGTCCAATGCACTCATAGTGATGAGAGGGCTCAGAGTCCAGTGGCTCCTTCCATTAGTGGTCCATGGGAACACGTAACCCTTGGGCTCACACTTCATTTGTGAGAATAAGCTGCCATCTCCTGCCTCGCCTCTGTGGACTACCACAATTTGGCATAGTAAACCACCTATTACCACTGAACATGTTCCTAATCTCTGTCCAGCATGAACTTAAAGTATCTATTATCACTTCACTTTGTGGCTCACTCTCATCCTGTTTCAATCTTCAAGATACACGCTGTAGCCTAATAGTCCTTTGCAAGCTATCAAATAGCCATCTCCAACGTCCAATTTGGTGTTGTGAAACTGGTTAGAGAAGCTACAGGGAAAGTTGGCTTGTGAATGTACCCAGTCCCTTAGAAGCTATCAATCCGAGGTCTGAAGGCCATAACCGTGATGTAATGGAAGGCTGCTTGAGAGATCCCCAACAAGTCTTCGAAGTTGCTGGTCTATAATCCATCTGAGCCAGTCTGGATTCCCTTGGTTTGAGTCTATGTATATCCAAGTGTTTAAAGGAAAGCATGTGGAGATCAAATTAGTGTGGTGGCTTATGAGAAAATCTTGCAACTATAGAACTGGAAAAATGTCAAGAAGGCAGCATTTTATGATGGAAATTGAACTGCACTGGAATTGAGGATCTTGGTTTTGCCACATTGTGACCTTGAAGAAGCTACTTACAAGTGCAACATATTGATAAAGCAGTTTATTACATTTTATCATGTCCTTCATAAATATGTTGTCCTATGATCCTCAACAACACTAGGAAGCAGGTAGAGTAGGTAGTATTATTTTCATTTTACAAGTATGGAAACTGAAGCTCCAGAGGTTAATGATTTGCTCAAGGTCACACAGCATGTGACTGGTTGAGTTTGGCCTCAGATCCAGAACTTCTAGCTTCAAATCCCATGTTCTTTCCACTTTAGCAAGCAGTCTCCACAACTCTTAACCTCTATGGACCTTACTCTCCTTATTTGCAAAAATGAGACATTTGGCCCAGAATGTAATGGTCCATTCCAGGTTAGAATTCTATGTCTGATGAATCACTGGCTGGAAGGGACTTTAAGAAATCACTTAGTCATATTCCTTGCTTCCAGCAGAACTCTATCTAAACTATTTTGAAAAGAAAATATCAGTTCCCCACCCTTGACTTTTTACAATCCCAGAGCAGGAAAGGGTCCCGGAGAGTGTCTGAGTATGTTCTGGGGTGAGAAAGACAAGAGGGGCTACAATGTCAGATGCTCAGCAGGGAGATCCATTCTCTAGGCTCAGAAGCAGTGAGTCTTGCCTCACTAGAAGTGAATGTCCAGTCCTGGGATCAATATCTAAAGTAGGAGAGGAGAGTCACAGGCTTGCTTTGCTGGGTGGAAAGGAATTCTGTGGGGAGAGATCAGAGACGTGGTTACTCTGCTAAGAGGAAAAAAGCTAAGTGACTCAGTAACGATGTTAAAGTTTATGAAGGGCTCCTGGAGAGAGTGATGACTACAGATAGTGGTAATGGTTCTATTTAAAGACACAAACAGAAGAAGCTTCTTTATTCAGTAAGTGTGACAGAAAGAAAGCTGTGCAGATCTAGCTCTGACTTTGCATGTATTGGCAAGGTTGGCAGCAGAATGGGGATGGGAGGAAGGGCCACTCTGAAGATGGTGCCCCTGAATCTGTGAGTTAGAACCTCAGTCCAGTTTCCCTCACAGCGATGTTCTCCACAGGCTGGACCAGATAAGGTCTAGCAACCTTTCAAGGACAAGGGACTGTCAGTGGACAACCGCCAACAATCAGACCAAATTCTAAGTTCAGTCTCACATTCTTCAGCTAACTTGGTTATAATTTTAAAACACTAATCCATCTCCCACCGTCTTCCTGTTTCTCTCCCATGAAATAAATGTTAGGAAAAAAGCAATGACTTTGAAGCCAGAAGACCTGAGTAACTACCACAACTCTACAACTTACTATTCCAGCTTGGGCAAGGCTTTATCTACTCTCAGCCTTGATTTCTGATCTTTGAAATGGGATAGTAATAATACCTACTTTAAAGTTAAATATTCCTGAGGGTTATATGGAGGAACATAGGTCAACATGGCATAGAAAAGATCGTTTGGATCATTAGTAGTAGTAGCAGTCCCATTTCAGGTCCTTTCTATAAACCGTGAGGTCACTGAAGTTTCTTTTTATTCTACCTTAATTCCATTCCCAGGCCCAAATCAGAATTACAGCAGTTTTTCCGTACCTGCTATGTGTCAGGCACATAATCATGCTTAATCCTCACAAAAATATTATGAAGTAGATCTATCATCCCCATTTTATTATCTGGAAATAATATTCTAACAAGAATAAGCATCTTGCCGGAGACGACATGGCTAATAAGTAGTAGAGGCCAAATAGAAAGCAAGTCTGTCTGACTCCAAAGTCTGTGTGCTTTCAGACATGTAGGGCTCTGAAGAATTGAGGCCTTTCCTACCGGACACACATCCAGGGCTCTTGGTTTCAGATTGCAGTTGCTCTGCTGGCAGTCCCTTGAGTGGCCCCATCAGCTGCTGAGTCTAGACCAGGTCCTAGGGCTTTGCTGGGTCCCTCAGCTAAGTCTTCATCAACTTATCCTGATTCACACCCCACAGTCTTCTCGCCTTCTCTTGTCCTTGTTCCTAGGTGGCTTATTGGCACCCCTCATGCTTCCATTCCACTCTGGGCATATCCCTTCTCAGGAATATCCTGCATTCTCTTCTCCACCTTCCTCTCAGAACCAGATAATCCCCCCATCAGGACCTTGTAGCTCTCCACTGTTGGCCCCACCCCAACCCATGGCATCAGCCCATCAAGCCCAGATCAAATGCACCCCCCGCCAGCAGCACGTTGACTGTTTCTGCTTCATTGGAAGGAACACTTTAACATGTTAAATACACCCATGATGTTACTCTTGAACTTCACAGAATGTGAATTTGGAGAGCTGAGAAAGGCCTTGGAGGTCATCTGGTCTGTTCCCTTTATTTTACAGATGTGGAAACTGAGGCCCAGACAGGTTAACTGCCTGTCTCAAATCACAGCTCTGGACCAGAGCTGGGGCTGATTCCAAAGCCAGTCAGTATTGTCTTTCCTTCCAATTTTTGAAATAGTTTGAAATGGCATTTTATTACAGCTACATCCCCCAGTCTGCTGTGGCCCCTGGTCAGTGTTTGGAAAGGAGTCTTTCCCTTACTACAGAGCCTGTTCAGACGCTTAACTTTCATCACAAGAAATGTCTTCTTTTTCTTTTTTTGCTTAACATACACTCTTTCTGCTGAACTTAAGCCTGTTTACTCCTCAACAGAATACAAAGAACAGTTGGTCACACTCAACTCTAATTTATGGACTGGAAGAGTTAAGTCTCCACTTAGCTTTCTTTCTCTAGGTTAAATAATACCAGATCTTTTTGCTTTTTCTCATAGTTCTTGTTCTCCAACAATTTCATCATCTTTATTTCTATCTGTTGAACTATGTCCAAGTACTCCATGCCTCTCAAACTGTGAAGTCCAGAGGTGGACAAAGAAGTCTCGTAAAGGTATGATAAAGTGACGATTACATCACAGTTCCTTCAAACTGTGCTTCGGTTAGTGCAGCCAACTTTCACGCTCATGTTTTAAGTGACAGCCGGACCTCATTGGATCATTTTCAGGTTATTATCCTCATTTGGCTGGACATTGCTTAGCCTGTGTTTGTGATAATAATCATTTCCTCCATGTATCATCCGGAACTTTTCCTACTGAGCTGTTTTTTCCTTTGTTCCTGACTGCTTCTCCAATTCATCAACTCATTTGGGACTCTAATCCTATTCTTCCACTTCTTAATTCTCAACCCCAGCTACTGTCCCAAGTAGCTTAACACATTCAGTGTCCCTGGAATTCACCCACATAGGAGCAGACCTCTGAGACTTCTGGCCCCTCAAAGCATTTCTCCCTCGTGACTCCAGGATTTGAAAAGTAAGCAGTCCGTCTCCCAACACTGGGCCCTCAAACTGACCATCAGTCAGAGTTATAAGTGCTGGATAAAGTAAAAGACCACTGGAGAGCCTTCCAGAAGACATATAGCTAAGGGCTATAACACTGGTCAATTCAGAGATAACTAACCAAGCTCAGATCTGCCTTAGGTACAAAGGTGGGAGTCTCCAAGATTTTTCGGCTCAGAAACGTGATAATTACAGACATTTGCATTTACAGACCACGTTGATCTCCATTAGCTGAACAACCCTTAATGCTAGTGGAGTGGCATCGTGGAGTGAAACCTTGGAATCTGCATTTTAATAAGCAGCTCAGAGAATTCTGAGGTAGTGTCAGTGGATCATACTTGAAGAAACCCTCTCTTTAAACTATCCTTTCTAGAGTAGACTCTTTAAATGCAGCAGCTCTGCCTTTGCCCTGTGACAAAGTTGGCACTTAAAAATCAGCCACAGACATCTCCTAATCTGGACAGTTGCTCTAAAGGGCTCCCTGCTTACCCTGGAACCATGGCTGTGTCTCTCAGAACCTGCCACCCAGCCCTGGTTGAGGCCTGCTCTTGGCCCTTTCGTTTCGCCAACGTGTTTAACTTCTCTCTTTCAACAACTCTGCCTTGCCTCCCCACTCAGCTCTTGGATAAGCTCTGGCCCCTGATTTTGTCAAATTCTGCAGCTCCAGATCAGAAAGCCTGTCTCCCTGAGGCCTTTCCAGATGCAACCATATGATGGACCTGAACCCCGAATCGTGAGAGGGAATCTGATGGCTCTCCAGGAGGTCTTTATCTGGGGAACCTTCTAATCCCATGCACCCCAACTGGGAAACACTTACAAACTTCTCTGAGGGAAAGCTTCACAGCCAACTCCCTCAAGAGACACTGTGATTCTTGCAGTCCTACCACTCAACAAAGCTCAAAATCCATTTTTCTTTAAAAATCCAGATACTCCAGTAGACCAATACCTGGCTAGAGAATGGGCAACGCAGTCAACATTAATTGGGTACCCACACACACCAGGCACTGTGCTGGCTCCTTTCCATGAGTTGTGTCTCATTACCCTTTCATTGCTAGAAGCACACCCAGGATGGTTACACATGGTGCCTACTTTCCAGTCTCAGGGCACTTAGAGATGATGTGTTCACTGAATTACAAATATTCAGCCCTACTACATAGAAGTCACTTAAGTCTTGCAGGCTCACCAAATCTGTAAGAGGTCCCTGGCTAGATTCTTTTATGCATGTTTTCTTGAGGAGGAAGTGCGGTTCTGAAGAAAAAAGTTTCTGAGGTCAAAGCAGATTAATAGGTTGAAAATTTACATGGGACCCGGGTGGACTCCCAGTCTTGGTAGACATGTACCATTCACCACCTCTTTGATATCCCCTTTTCAAGTGCAGGCATCTTCTACACAACAGGCTTGACTCTTCCCACACTTCTTCAGAAACATATCCAGATTGTAATAGTGGGACAGGAAAACATAACATACTTTGACTGCAGATAACACAGTGTGAAGAAACTGTTTATCCCCCACCTTGGTCTCTGCTATCTTGTGACACCTTGAAGAGAAATTTCCAGACGTCAGCCTCCTGCGTGATTATCACATGCATACCTTGCGTTATCTTCAGCAGATGTGAGAGCTCTTTGAGAAGACAGCAAACAAAGTATTTGGGGCTGGAGGGAAAGAGAGTTTGGACCTGGTTGGGGCCCAGGCTTAGAGCCTTAAAATATTATCCATACCTGAAAGCTGAAGTTTTGCTGAAATAAACAGTTACCTTTTGTGTTATAACTTGGCAAGTTATGGAATAATACTAATGTTAAATGACTTGTTGAGGCTTTCAGAGCATCATGGCAAAATTCTACACCCTATCCTTAATTAGGTCAAGTTAAACTAAAAAGGAAAAGCAGTCTGGTTTGCTGACCACAGTGGAAGTATTGCTTTCGGGTGGAATTCATATCCAGATTGCATTGTCTGAGTTGACGCTAGTACACAGGAAACAATTTGGGTTTTTTTTCCCTTTGGTTTTGATATTTAAGCTACAAAGAACTTGCAATCCAGAAACTGGCATTTGTAGTTTTAACAGTTATCACAGCACACTAGCCAAGATGTCCCTGTTGAAGATCTTGGGGCTGTTTATCATAATGTATATGCCATGTATGATTTCTAATACACATGTGCTCGTTATTACTCCCAATATGAATATCTACTGAGCCATTAATCAGGGCACCCAACATGTCCTGCCAATGCACTTTGAAACTTTATCTGCTGAAAAAGCAAAATCTTCCTCCACTAATGA
The DNA here is from genome assembly GCA_031878705.1 of Tapirus indicus. NCBI lineage: Eukaryota > Metazoa > Chordata > Mammalia > Perissodactyla > Tapiridae > Tapirus > Tapirus indicus. The sequence goes on along the minus strand of CM062919.1, from coordinate 101,341,296 downwards.
ACACTTTTAGGAAAGCAGACTGGTTAAGTATCTGAAGCAGCAGAGTGATAACGCAAGGGAATGCTGTTTATAGATTGCAGTTGATCCCATGAAAACTGGGCAATAGAAGCAGAGTTCTACATTTTAGCTTCTCATGAAGATCTTTAATAATAATAATTAGCCTTTACTAAGGTTTGATTGGGAGCCTCTTTACATTTATTTTCTTCTTTAATCTCATAATGCCATGTACATAGGTACCATTATTACCCCTGTTTTCCAGATTAGGAACTGAAGCTCAGAGAGGCTGAGTAACTTGCCCAAGTTCATGGAGGAAATGACAGAGCCAGGGTTCTGACCACGGTGTGCCTGACACCAGAGCCCATGCTGTCTGGAGGCCATTCTTCTTTCAAAATCTTTTGGTGCTTCCAGAGAGGGAACTGGTTAAGTAATTACTCCCATATGCTTCAAATGACAGACAGGAGCTCTTCTTGATATCTTTTATACATTTGTTGAGCATTGACTTTGTCCCAAGGGTTTAGATAGGCTGTGTCATTGAATCCTCTCAATAAACAAATGAGGTAGGTTCTGGTATCCTTAGTTTCCTGGTGAATAATGTCCTGTTCTCTCCCATCACCCAGCATTGCCTCTGTGGCCTTAGGGGTTGATTTATTTTCTATTTGACTATGGTATAGGAGTAGGACTAAAAGAAACAGCCAATGGTAGTTGTAGCAAAGAGGACACCGCAATGGAAGTCCAAAAGTGTGGTTCTAATCTTGGACACCATCGCTCATGGTAATTCTCTTTATCTCCTCTAAACCTCAATTTCTTTTTCACATTATAATATTTCCTTTAACTAAATTAGGAGTTTCATCTGAAGTTTCATGAAAATAGCATATGCATTAGAAACAGACAGATTTCTTTTCTAATTCTGGCTCTTCCGCTAAATTGGTTGTTAGTGCCATCCAGTCGATTCTGACTCCTAGTGATCCTGTGTACAGCAGAGCCAAACCCTACCCGATCTTTTTGCGCCGTCCTCTCACCGTCCTGTGCTGTATCAGACAATGCTCCGCTGCTATTCATAGGGTTTTCACGGCCAGTTTTTTCAGAAGTGGGTGGCCAGGTCCTTCTTCCTAGTCTGTCTTAGTCTGGAAGCTCCACTTAAACCTGTCCACCATGGGTGACTCTGCTGGTATTTGAAATACTGGTGGCATAGCTCTCAACATCACAGCAACACGCAGCCGCCATGGTGTGACAACAGATGGGTGGTGTGGTTCCCTGACTGGGAAACGAACCCAGGCCATGGTGGTGAGAGCGCCGAATCTTAATCACTAGCCCACCAAGGCTGGCTCTCCCACTAAATATCAATATTCAAATTGCTAAGCCTTTCTGACCCTCAGTATCCTGTGCGTAAAGTGGAGGCAGTAGTACCTGCCTCTAACAGTTGCTGTGAAGATGAAATGAGGTGCTGTCTATGGTGTGTATGCACAGCACCTGACCTGTGTTGTTAGTGGTGCCCTTCAAATGTTAACTGCATCTGTCTTCTCAACTCCCCACCTGCTACTCTCTGTTGGTAAGTTGTGCTTACTATTCAGATATGATAAGGAATTTGTGTACTGAGTTGTGCCTTCCACAATGCTGCTTATAGGGGGGCAGTACTGAGTCGTGGTTAAGAGTTTGATCCCTTTAAGCAGACTGATAGAGTTGAAATCCCTGCTCTGTCATTTCCTGTGTGACCTTGGGCAAGTCATTTAACCTTTGTAGGCCTCAGTTTCCTCTTCTTTAAAATGGGTCTAACGATAGTACTTCTTTCATGGAGTTTTTGGGAGAGCTGAATTAGTTAATATGTGATAAGCACTTAAAAGATACCTAGCACAGAGTGAGCACTCATTAAACGTTAGCTGCCGTTATTATTATTATTACCTATTATCTTTGTGGCCTTGTGTAAGCTTTTTAACATAATTGGTTATGGTTAGCTGTGCAGGGTGAGGCCATGAAAGAGCTTTTCTCAGTGCAAATGGGGCTGCTCACAGGGGGCTTGTGAGAGACTGAGTGCTGACCTCGGCCCCATTAGCACCGTCTCTAACCAGCACAGGCACGGGACCGTAATGAGGATTATTGCAGTAACATATGGAAAACTCCTACAGTTAGCTCTTGGGAGAGGAAAAAGGCACTAAATAAATACAAGGAATTATTAAAAACTAGGAGGCGACCTCACAGGGATGCTGGGCCTTGTGTGTTATTTGCTATTCTAAGAAGAAACTGGGGCAGGAAGCCAACTTCATCACCAGGTGACAAAGTGGTCTCCTGGCAGCTGTTCAAGGGACAGCAGCATGTAGCTTCACCTAAGCAGATCCCAGGCCATCCACAACCTCTTCCTGACTGCAGGCAGCTCAACTTTCCCACCCAGACTTTGGAAGGAGGAGAAGGGCCAGGGTCCCATGCCAGATGCTGTGCCTGCCCCTTCCTCCACCTGTACCACATTCCCAAGGGGCTCCCTTGCGGAGAGCTGGGAGATAATACTCTAAGTTAGAACCCACCCAGCAGAATACTGATGGTGAATTCACTTTGGTACCGGATGACTTAGGCGCCACCAGCAATCTGCTTCCACAGCAGCACTCCAGTCTTGCTCTGGGCCCAGCCCAAGGCTTTGTTGCCAAGCCTTGACAAGTGTGGAGAGCACACAGCTCTGTAATTTTGGAAATAGCCGTCCATCAGTCCCTATTTACAACTTTACCACCCACCCCTGAAACATTCTTCTCTCCAGACCCAATCATAACACCAAAATGAAATATACTTAAAGTGGTCTCCAGGTATCACTTGTGAAATGGTGTATATGAGGCTTCCAAGAATGAATCAAGATCTGGCCCACCGCCACCACATAGCTTAAGGCCTCTGTTTTCCCCTTGATATCAGTGGCATAAGATTAATTTCCATGGCTCCAAGCAATGACTATAGAAACAGCCTATTTCTCTTTGCCACAAAACAAATAGTATCTTAGCCATGATGTCTTACGTTATAAAGTCTCAGAAGATCAGCATAATAGCTATGTAAGTCTCATCATTCAAGAATATAGCACTCTGTGACATATAACCTTTATTTATACTTTTCTGGTAACAAAGCAATTTAAAAATACAGATAACTTCTCCACATAATGGTATAAGTCTGATAGGATCTCAATCCTCAGAACTACTAAAAAATTTAAGATATTTATGTGAATGGCACATAAAACAATATTTATGCACAAAATATGAAATTTAATATTTGCATAGCAAAAGTGTGCTTAGCAAATTTGCATAGCAAAAATAGTTTGGGGAAGAAAAAAGAAAATGGAAAAGTCCACCACTCAAAAGAAAAAGTAGTGTTACTTCTGTCTGGTTTGCCTTCCTTTCTTCAACCAGCTTCAGAGGTGCTACACTAATCATCAAATATGAACAGACTTGAACATTTCAGGAACTTTTTAAACCTAGAAGTCCTGAAAATGTAAAGATTAGAATTAAAATATTTTCTCTGACATTTACAATTTTACAAGGATCTGGTTAGCTTGGTTAAGTTCTTTAGAAAGGTTTGGCTGACTATTGACTACAATGCAAAATATATAAAAGATTGTCTGGCTTACTTATTACAATGGAATATATTTTTCTTATGTTTTTTTTCTTCAGAGTTCAGGATTATTAGAATATTTACAGAAAAAAATGTTCCTAAGGCTGCTAGGAAGACAAATCACAACAGTAGGTCCCAATAACAATAAGCCAGTGTGTGACAGGACCTCTTGAAAAAGGGGTGGGGGCATGTGCCATCAAAAGTACTTGCAAAAAAAAAGCCCTGGCCGGTTTCCAGAGCCCCCTCTATGTAATCACTCTATTACAGAGCACCCCTCAATTTAAAGAACTCCCACTCATTTGACACTTATCTTTAAAAAAAGAATTGCATATTTTCCTCATTTATTCAAATTGTATACTTAGAACAAGGCTACATCATTTCTCCTTTTTTCCCCTCCCCCTTTCAATCCACTGAGGTCATTCTCTGGGGTTCTCGACATACTCTGAAGGTGACTTGACGTGAACGCTCTCCTGTTTTCTGGTTTGTCTGCTTCTCATAAAAAGCTAATGTGCTCCAGAGGGTCCCAGGGGCAGTTCTTACCCAACAATCCCATAAGCTCCTTTTCTGCTGCTTTCCTGTTCACCAGGGCCCTCCCGACGTTTCAGACTGCCTGAGAAGTGCTCGTAACGTCGTAATAGCAGCTTCAACTTTGAAGTCTGTCCATGTTCGTTAGAAACAGCTATTTTACAGCTTTAGAAAGAAAAATTAAAAGTCTATAACAGAGGGGAAAAATGGGTCATTTCACTAGAGAAACAGACTTGAATTCTATATTAAGTCAAAAATGAAAGCTCTTTTGGTCCTTATGGGTATAAATTAATATGAGAGAATGATGTCAGGAAAGAGAGTGTAAATTGAGAGATTTGCCATTAGTCCTAATAAATCCAAGGAGGGGAAGGAGCCCCTTTGGACATGAGTGATGTGATTCGCATTATTAGGGAATCTCTTGGCATGAATACTTTTGCGTCAAGCATCTGCTTTCAAGGTCTCTTCATGAATGCTCTTCTGTGCTGATATCTTTATTCTTACACAAACTTGGTGAAAAAAACACTGTACTGGTGTAGCATGAAATGACCTCACTGTGTTCACCGCTACACCACCTAATGTAGCTCCGATCACTCTCCTACTGTGTTTTGTGTTTTGCCTTCTTCACGGCGTTGCCTTCTCTGAAATTATTTTCTGTCTGTGATAGTTTAAGTTCTTATTGTCTCTCTACTCTGCTGTCACTCCCACTGGAGTAAGAGCTGCATGTAAGTAGGAGCCTTGTCTTCTCCTACTTAGCCAGGTCTTCATTTTGCTTCATAATTAGCTTCTCTATTCTCCCAGCAAGGTTTTCAAGATCCAACCCAAAGGGTACTTGGGGGATGGAGCCCAGATTTCTTTGACCTCTGCAAGAATCACTTCATGATTAAAAGGCATGCTGTTCTTGGGACATTGACTCAGTAGAGCCAGGAATTTTCCTATAAGCTATTGCTTGGTCGTTAAGGAAACACAACAGACTACAACCCTAATATGTCACATTCTACAGTGTATCATTTATGATACACTGTGATATTTTTCACCCACTATCTGAGGCAAGATGAGATAATCCCTGGCTGGTATGAATTTTTTCTTAGCATCTCTTTGCATCAGGAGATCTAGTTTTAGGACTATCTACTTAAGTGTATAGGACAATATGCTCACATTTGTTTTCTTTAATCAAATCCACTTAATTCTTATTGTGACTCTGTGTTTAGAAAGCATGCAATGGTCCTCACAGCAGTGGGAATCTTCGTAGACAGATGAAAGAATAAAGGCAAATATTACAAACACATTAATATATAATCCAGGTCTAGTGGAGCAAAAGTAGAAGCTAGTATTTAATTGCATTCATCCAATGTCAGATACTTTTCTTAATTCGCTTTCCACGCGGCTGCCTACCCCCACAATGGATTCTTCCCCTAGCTTTTGTAAGAAATTATGACAGCTGGCTAACCATTTTGCATAAAATGTATCAAGACTCATATCAAAAGTTAGACATGCATTACTTTGTTTAATCCTCCTAACGACCTTATGAGATAGGTACAAATAAAACATGGGTTAAAAGACCACTGTAGTTAATGAATGATGGAATGATAATGCGAGTCTCTTTTAATAGAATATAATTGCCCTAAAAAGTATATATTTCTTTTCAACTTTTAAAATGTTGCATAGATTGGGTATTCTAATATATTTTTCTTAGGTTTCCTTTTTGTACATTTTTAATAAGTTTAACACGTATAAAGTAATATTTGCTTGTGGTAAAAAAAGAAATCATACAGAAAACTTCAAAATGAAAAGTGAAAGTTCTCTGTCTTCCTTCAGCCTCAGTCCCTCCTCTCAGCATAACTTAGGTTACAAGTTTCTTGTATAAGCTTCCAGAAGTCTACTCTTCCGTTCTATACTGTTGTGGTTTTACTGGAGAACATATTTTTGACAGCTTCACGTAACATTATTATTATTATTTTTTTCGTGTGTGTGTGAGGAAGACCAGCCCTGAGCTAACATCCGTTGCTAATCCTCCTCTTTTTGCTGAGGAAGACTGGCCCTGGGCTAACATCCGTGCCCATCTTCCTCTACTTTATATGGGACGCCGCCACGGCGTGGCTGACAGGCAGTGCGTCGGCGGGCGCCCGGGATCCGAACCTGCGAACCCTGGGCTGCCAAGCGCGGACTAAACCGCTGCGCCACCGGGCGGCCCCCCACGTAACATTATTTTTAAAGACTGTGTAGTATTTCATGGTGTGGGATACCATAATCGAATTGCTATTTCATCTTTGATGGACATTTAGTGCAGGATAAGTGTTTTCCTATTACGTTAAAAAAAAGTGCTGAAATGAACATCCTTGTACATCTGTCTTTGTGCCCTTGTGTGAACATACCAAAGCATAACTTCCTAGAAATGAAACTGCTGGGTCAGATGCATGTATGTTCTAAATGTTAGTGTTGCCAAATTCTCTTCTTAAAAGGTAACGCCAGTTTATATTCCCATATTAGTTACAGCCATTTTCAATATATAGGAGTGTTGCCTTATATTTGAAATGTTTTCATTTTCCTTTTAGATGTTCATATAGCTTCCAATTGGAAAGCTCCTACACCCATCCTCCGCCACCACCTCCATAAAGAAGCCTACATACCCTACACATACCATATGTGTATAATACTACAAAGTACAACAATGCTTTCTGAATATCCCTTTCTTTCCTCTTTCATGGAAAGTATGTGCATTCTGATGATATTATTTGCTAAAAATATAAATGTACTTACAAACAGCTTTCTAGAGATGAAGTGATACAGTCCAAACTTTGAAAAATCAGATCTTGTCCTCCGTGGGGGTGGGAGGAGGATGCCTTTTCATGATCATGATTTAATTTAGCTAATTGCAATTCAAAGATTGATGCAAGAAGGCACAGGGTTCAAGAATGAAGTCAATTTTTCCTGAAGTTAGGAATAAATCTATAAATTCTGGTTATATGAATCGCTGAAGAATTATTGTGCAGGGATCAATAAATCACTTCTGAAGCACTGTTAGAAGACTGCTCACCCTGTCTCCAGAGTATACTACTTACCATTACATTACTAGGCTCTAGAGTGTTGGGCAAACTCATTCTTTTAGCTCTTAACATGGGAGTAAATGACCTGGCAACAGATGTAACAGTTTCTTTGTAATGTCTAAGATTAACTCTTTAGTCACTGTCCAGAAAATCTCCTTCTAATCCTACCAGAATTTTAGAGCAATCAAGTACTTCAGTTCTTAGTCACTTAGAAATCATGATAATGCTTTATAAGAGGAAGAGGTGGGGGAAGAGGGAGGAATTTCTACTCCTCCTCCTCAGTGACATGAGGGTAAATTCAAAAAATGGGAGGTCATGATTATGAATATCTGCATGTTATGTACATTGAGCAAAAATACACATTTTGCACCTTATTCACGAGGGTTATTTTTGAACAAAAGTGAACAGCTAAAAATAGTGATTCTGCACAACCAGCTAAAGGGCTGGTTATCCTTTAGTTTTTAAAAAATTATTATTTCTCAACACTGAGAAGAGAAAAGACAGTACCTGATGGGACAGAGGCAGATGGGACACTGCGCAGAAGCTGGGAGGCTCGCACCCTCTCCGGAGACTTGGTTCTGAGGGTTGAAGCAGCAGACATGGCTTCTGAAGATTCACACACAGTGTGACCATGGTAGGGAGTCCTTTCTGTAGAGAACAGTGTTTTTCTGTCCCAACACAAACTTTTATGGATGTGCCAAACACAAGCAGAAATCATGATTTTTCTTCATGTTTTGGGTGGTATGTGATTGTTCTCCAAGAAGAATGTTGAAAAATAAGAAAGGATATCAAAAATTGGGAGAAAGGGTAGGATATTCAGAAAACTATCAAAATACATTTGCAAAATAAGTGTCATGAAAATTATTCTTTAGTTAAATGACAAAAATGTTTAAATCTCTTAAAAGCTCTCAGATATGCTTTTGAAAAGTTAAATTACACTTCATTGGATTTGAATTTTAGCATGTAATTTCATAACACAGACATTTTTAAAGTTAGAGGTTCTACATCAGCGAACCTCAGCAAAGAAAAATTGGAAACTTTAGTACAAAGCAAATTAATAGTGAATGATTAAATTTAAAAAGTTTTTCTTTTAGAGGAAATCCTTTAATGTCACATATTGACCCAGGTTATTGTACAAAGTATGAAATAGTTTTCAAATATGTATTTTGTGATGCAAACTGTTTACAAACATGGAAACATTGTAGCATTTTGTGTGCTGAATACAAACTCCATTTAACAGCTAATGCATCCCCAATAAACCATCCTAATTAAAAAGCCCCTGAAAATCTCGAGATATCTTAATTAAATTAGGCTAATGACTAAATACATCATATTTAAGAGGATTATGCCATTCTTTGGTATTCAGCACACCAGGCATTAGATGTTTTGTCCCACTTTCATGCATCAGCTGTCAATTGTTGGCCCAAAGAAAGATTGTAGCACTGGTCCTTGTAGTCTCTCAGTCAATTATCCATCTAGTTCCTGAATTCTCTCTGCAAGATCCCTGCCAGTTGTTCCTCCATCTTCAATGTATCTAGACTCACTAACTCATTCCAATCTATTCCATCTTTGGGCTTATGGAATAATTTTAGCCATAAGAAACCTCAGGGAATTCTTTTAGATCCTTCACAATTGACCTAACATAGTACCCAGACAAGTATTTTTAATCCCAACTTCAAATAACCTGAAAAAACTGTGGACCAATGGAATATTAAAATCAGAGGGAGACTGTATAATTCTTGCCCAAAAGAATTGAGAAAAGGCATGAGTGTGAAACAGCATTTACACATAGCGTGGAACTCTCCACCTTTTTCTTTCTTTCTTTCTTTCTTTTTTTTTGGTGAGGAAGATTGTCCCTGAGCTAACATCTGTGCCAATCTTCCTCTAATTTTTATATATGGGACACCGCCACAGCATGGTTTGATGAGTGATGTGTAGGTCCACACCTGGGATCTGAACCCGTGAACCCCAGGCCACCAAAGCGGAGCATGCAAACTTAACTATTGCACTATCAGGCCAGTCCCACTCTCCACCTTTTTCTAGCATAGAGTAATTTTTTAATTTCCCCAACATCTATAAATTGCTAGAATGATAGTGAGGAAGGCTTTCTCACAGTATTCACAGACTTGAAAGGATGGAGTGAGCCGTTGGTCTTTCTTCCTTGTCACAAGCAATTCTTAGGAGCCCCAAAGAGGTGTGGCTGAGGCAGAGATTGTGTTATCTAGATGTCTTAATATGCACATATTGGGCTCTGAGAATTAGAATCCTGCTCCACAAGATAAATTTTGAGTATGCTGTTCTTTTCCTGTACAGCAAACACATGTAGCCATTATCAACAGTGATATTTTTAAATACAAAAAAACCCACATTTTTATTTGCTATGCCAGCAAAGGAACTTTTATAATTTCCTGTAACTAGTAAATATCGTATGCTAAAGCCTTGCCCCCCCACACACCACATAATAGTTTTAGAGTTTTTTGTTTTGTTTTGTCTTTTGCCAAGTCTTTAAGTGCTTTCTGAAGCCAATTTTTATAAGTTGTGTATTGTGGGATCCCAGTAGCTTTGGGGCATGCAGGATATAAGCACTAAATGATGGAACCTAGCCAGGTGGTGGTGCTTAATTGTCATCAGAAAGGAGAGCTTTTTTATCATGAAAATTCACATTCTTCAAAGAAAAAGATTTAAGTCTATATCCGATCATAAGATTAATTTTAACACTTAAAAAAAAAATCTAGTCTGTTGGAATGAAATGTCAGCCCTAGGTAATTTGCTCTGAAAAACCAACTGAAATGAAACATGCCATTTTATTCGTTATTCAAATAGCCAAATAAAACAAGGTATAATTAGTCCTGACTTCCTGCTCTTGCTCATACACCTGAGGCGCCTCCCTGCTCTGGCCGCAGCTCCACACGCCCAGGATCTGAGAGGAAGCCGTGGAGGCAGCTCTCTTGGGAAATGGCTCACTTTTCTACAAATTCAAAAGTATGTATTGGATCCAAATTGGTGGGAGGAGGGGGACAGATACTATTTACAGAATTCCCTGTGTGGCCAGAAGCAGAAATGTAGTTGCAAAGTAGCATTTGCAGGGTCTGGGACTCTTTCAGGAACTTGATTCAAGGAGCATGTCAGGTGTTTAATCCAGGTTTCTGTGTAAATAGGTACGTGGTGTGGTTATGTGTGTGTGTGAGTGTGTGGGTGTAAAATATTGCTTAACACTTTTGATGAAGACATTCGCTATTGACTTGATGGGATAGTTGGTGCAGGGCGCAGGAGTGCCACCTGCTAGCAATGTGATTCCTTCTACACCTAACTTTTTATTATCTAATTAAAAGAGGTCCCTTCTCGGTGGATACTTCATTTATTATAGCTCTCCTTGGAAAGCTGGCCTTGCAATGTGGACTTCTAAAAGGAACACAGTAAGAACAGGGAAAAGCATTCAGGAAAGGGGATGGCTTTGACATGAGTTAGCTGGGAAAACCTTAACTGGAAAAAAGAAAGAAAACATTTCTGTACATAAAGTTACTGACTGATGGGGCCAGCGTGCAGCTCGACTTTGCTCACACTCGCGCTCTGTTTTCGGTGTTTGTTTTGTGGCTCCTCAGAGACCACACCAGCCACATTTGAACGTCATTAGACTAGACTAGAGCCAGAACACTGTGCGAGGAGGCCAGCGGGCTCTCCCTATGCCTTAGTCAGAATATCCACCAAATCTGAGAGGCTGAAGCTGCCCTCCTTGCCCAGAGCGGCTGAGCTTGGCTCAGCTAATGGGACCTCAACCAGCGCAGTGTTAGCTGAAGGCTCCTTTGGAGAGGAGATGAAAGACGGAGAAGCAAAGCCCTTTGAATTCTCAAGTTTTAGCTTTTTCAGAATGAGAGCTGTTTTCCCCTCATTCTCTATCCTCACTTCCATTTCATTTCCTCCTCCCTTACCCCTAATCATGATTAGCTAGCAGCACAATTAAGGCAAGAAACTGAGGGACTGACTAATAAATTAGGAAAAATTGTAGATGACCTCTCCTGTACTTTGACTGGTGAAAGACGTTCCACAGCTGAGGAAGAAGTTGTATTCAATATAATTGCTTGTCAAGTGCAAAGAAATAACTACTGGGCTTTCTAGGAGTGCATACATGAACTGTTTTACATGGGTTTCTGTAATTCTGTAGAGTTGAGGATACCAGGAGGACCTGTTGCTCCTTTCCCTACTTTGGTGGTAGTCCTTTTGGGTTTCATAATTCTGAGGTAATTGTTGTAACGCAATGGACAAGTTCCAAAAGCATAGAAGACTGACAGCATTGTCTAATGAAACATCTCGTATTTTATCCCCTTTGGAATGTCATCCAAGTTACAACAATACCTAATAATTACCCGCCATAACTGTAGCAACAAAATAGCTGACTGTGCACCTCGAGCTGTTTTATGTCTGCAATTTCTCATTCTCAGGCTCTCTGTATAATCCATTCTTCCCCCAACGCTTTGAAGACTTGGAAACATTCAGTACAAATTTTCACAATATAGGTGACTTTGAAGTGTGACTTGTCAGGTCATGCTGACTTATTTTTGTGCTTGCGTAGAGGATTGGTGAGGATGAATCTATTTTTTTAACTAACAGGTGTAACTTGAGAATTTGTGAATGAGTGACAGGAGGGTTGGGAACCCTTTTTTCCCTCTTATACTGTGAAATCTACTTTTGTCTACTCCTGGGAATGAATTGCATTTGCAGAATTAAAATATCCACTAAAGCCAAAATCACATTTTCAAGTTGCTCTTGCAGTAAAGTATTAGTAGGACAACTGCACCTCCTGGTTTGCCTGGCACAGTCCCCATTTATTCCTGTGATTTTCAATGGTAGCCTATTTCACTCTCAGCAATGTCCTGACTTGGACATTATATTGTCACTCGGAGCATTTTCCAAAGGGGGAAAGAACCCAATAGTTTCATGTGCCATGGCAAAATAGCGGCTTGTTTAAAAAAAAAAGAAAGAAAGAAAATTCTTAGAATTAACAGTCAAGGATAGATGGGAGGTTAGCAATCAACATTTCACATTGACTCTTGTGTAAGAAAATTATATTTAAACATAGACTGTTAAGTCAGTCGTGGCAAATACATTTCAACTCAGGTGCCAACTCCAACCAATTGGTTGTGGCTGCCCAGAGCACCATTGAAGAGGACTCTGAAACCAAGTTCAGGGCCAGTGGGAAAGAGGGCTTTGCCCCATTACTGATGTCTGTCATGAGCACTGGAAGAGGTAATTGTAAAATGTTGGCCAGGTATTAAATGTCACTATTGTAGAGTTAGATGGGCTCTTAGTGATAACTCAACGCAGTGTTTTCCAAAATGTGTTCCACGTAACACTAATCCTTCAATGTGATTCTTAAAACATGTGTTCCATGGTCAAGTAAGATTGAGAATGATGCCTGACATTTTTCCTTCTTGGAAATTCAGTGTATATTGGCACAAAGTTCTAGAAAGTTCTGTAGTAAAGACAAATTTTAATTTTGTTTAACCTAGTGCTCTGTAAAACTATTTGGCCACAGAACCCCTTTTCAATGCTATCTGTCAACTTGCTGCAGAACTAGTTTCTTGGGACACATTTGAGGAAACATTGGTGTAGCTCATTCCTCACATTTCACAAATAAGGAATCTTAAGCCCCAAAAGAGAGAATGACTGGATCACATTCAGTTTAGCTGATCTATGGACTAAGCAAAACCAAGAACCCTGGACAGCTGACTCCCAATCCTAGGTCTTTTCTATTATATCACCAATGTGGAAAATATCAAAAGCAACCTAAGATTTTAACAGCTTCTGACAGCACAAATTAGTATAGATTCTACCTGCCTACTTTTTAGGGATAATGATTAAATATCTGCATGCTCATAGTGTCCAGACATGAAGCTACCTCTCATGGTCAAAACAAAACAAAATCATTTTGAGGTTTAGTTTTATCTAGGTTGCTTTTTTCTCTCGCTCTATTTTATCGTTCTTTCTTAGGAGATAAAGTGATTATTAGAGGAAAGAATTGTTAGACATGAGTCTGGTTTGGGTTCAAAATCTATTTTAGTATTTCCTCTGCTTTGAATTTCAAAAAGTCAATCTATTTATTGGTCTCTTTTGGACCATAAGGTTAAAGTACATCTGTTGTCCACACAAATTTAGCTATTGGCCTTCAAGCTAAGCAGTCATGAAATTATAGCCACAGTAAATTTAGACAAGGACCAATTTCACTTTGGTCTGCCTATAAATCCACATGACAGAATAAACATGGTGTGTCTTGTGGTTAATGTGAACACATGTAGAAAATTAAGAAATCTTTGGTGACAAGACAAAAAAATACTCCATAGAAATTAATTGGCATTTAATTGAGGATGTATGAAATGCAATATTTACAGATGGCCTGACTTTGAGCTTTGGCATAAACAAAATTCATCTTGGGCATAAGTTACCAATTTTGTTTTGGTGCTTCTCCAGTTCATGGTGGAGCCCTGCCATTCCTTTGGGAGAAGGGAACACCTGGGAAATATAACCGTTGCTGAATCACTAATGTCTCTGGAGTTTTTTCCCTATGTTTCCATTATAATAGCGTTAAAGAAACTGGTCCCTTTAGTTTTCTTCAAGCATGTGCTTCCTTGAAGCCATGTGGCTGCTGGCACTTTGGGAGAAGGGGCAGCTGTGGGCTAAATTCGCCATCCTGCCCTCATTATTTACATCCCTTTGAAGATAAATTTTTCTAGGAAGCACAAATCAGTGGAGTTGTGAGGCAAAAATAGAGAAACATCTTTCAGTGTAACTTTGTTTCCCCATGAGCATAAGAAAACTGACTTACAAGAGAAAATAAAAACTCAACTATCTTTAAAGCTTTTTATTTAATAAGTGCCTCATTGTTCCCATTAACTGACTTGTAAGATTTACCATTTTCTTTAGCAGAGTTGAAGAATATTTGCCAAGATTTATTGATGAAGCTTTATAAGTCAGATTTGTTCCTTTTAAAAGCCACATGTTTAAAATACAGGGCACAGAAAATTTCTGTGATACATAGTTGTGGTTCAAAAAAATGAAGATACCAAAAAAAACTGTCAGTCATAAAATCTATAGTTCCTTTAAGTGATAGTATTAGAATGGGTATTATTAGTCAACTTGTAAGCCAAGAGATGCCATATGTAGTTTTCTTTTGACATAAACTATTAGTATGCTATGCTGGGAAGTGTATATTATACTTTGCCATTGGATTTGTTAGTTTGTCTCATTTAGCAGTTAAATTTATTCTCATAAAAATTGACACTATTGCCCTATCTTGGAGAACCAGAGTGTTCTGAGCTTTCCCAGATGTATTTCCCAGCTCCAATAGGCAGTTCTGAGCCCCACTGCCAGTTGCCAGGGTCATAAGAGAAGGAAAACAAAAGGCCCTATCAGGGAGTTAAATTTTAAAATTTTCTTACACTGCCCAGGAATGGAAATAATTGGTGGTTTTCAAAGACAGCCACTTGCTCAGAAGCAGCTGCGATCCCCCTGATTTCGATTATCCTTCTGATCCCTAACCAAACAGCTCCTAGGACTACAGTTAGATGCAGCCACTCTCCTCTAACCATCCGACTCAGAGCAAGTCAGCAGTTACATTTAACCTCACCTTGAAATGTAGAACGTGAACAATTAAATATTGACCTTTTCTATGTCAAACACCTTCTTGAATTTCAGTCCTACCACATCCTGCTGGTGCCATAATATGATCCATGAATTTTTGGCACCATCTCATTTTTAAGCTGGAATGGTTGAAAAATCCTGAGAAAAGAAGACATTATGTGACAATAATTTTATATAATTATGTATTTATGTATATATAAAAACAATGTTGATATCAAAATCCCAGCAGAATAATATAAAGAAATGTGCCATCTTACAGAGCTTTAAATACTATAATGCTTTTTTCTGTTATGATCCTTTATTAATAAAAAGGAAAAATTCAAGACTCATGAAGTCCATCAACATTATTCCCTCTCTAATAAATTGATTTCAATGTAAGTATTCTATCCAAAGCTATCAATCTATAAATATGAAGCTGTGACCAATTTTTAAAGATTTTTGAAGCAGTACTTATGATAGAAGAACCTAATTTCATTCAATGCAGTGTTTTCAGCATTTCCTTATGTCCATAATTGGGTATTCTTCTCTGTTATCCCCTACTACTAGCCCCATGAAATAAGAAAACTGGTTTAGCTGAAATCTGTACCCTAATCAGTTCCTGGACTGGAGTTGAAGTGAAATAAGCCCCTTGGTGAATGAACACATAAATGGTTGATTAATGAATGAATGCATGAATATGACTATATCTCCTAATCCTTTTACATTTTATTTCCAATTAATGCAAGGTTATTTTTATACCATGTTTATGGCCTTCAAATCTGACAACCAGTCTCAACCATCTTACTCCTATATTAGCAGCTCTTAATTCTTTTAAATGGGAATTTACCACACATGGTAATTTTTCAAGGTTTGCTTCTCAGCTCCCTGTTGCATGGCAATTACATAGCTGCTTAGCAGCTCCACTAGAGATTGGAGACAAAGAATCAGTAAACTTTCTTAAAACTTGTTTGTATCCTAGTAAAAAGTTTGATGAAAGATGAAGCTGAAAGAATTGAGGAAAATGAAATTTTGAAGATTATATGGATTTAATTGTTCATGTTCTTTTTCGTTTCTATAGATAAATGAGAGTTGCCTATATTTAAAAATACAATGACAACTACTTTACAAGATTGTTGGGAAATAAAATAAAGCCATATTTACAAAGTGTGTAGCATATAATAGGCATTCAATAAATATTAATTCTCTTTCCCTTAATTTGGATTTCTGTAAGTCTTTAAGAACTATCATTGTTCCCAAATATTGTATCATCTCCTTATCCAAACTATGAGAGTGTACTTTTATATTTTAACCATTTTATGGTAGCAAATTAGAAGTATGATTGATGTTGAAGTTTATCATAGGTACAGAATGGGAATGTAGATAATTGGATTTTAATTTTCCAATATGTTATCCAGTGTCCTATCCACTAGATAAATGGCTTCCAAGTATTAGAAATGGAATGAAAAAAAGGTTTGGGTGTGTCTTCAAGTGGAATTTTACCTAAGTAGACTCTTTCTTAGCCACATTATATGCTTCCACATGCTCCCTCTCAACCAAACCCTCTCTTCCACTCTTGCCTCACAATAAATAGAAACAGTTTTCAGGATCTGGAGGAAAGCAAAAATGTATTTTCTAGATAGAGACCAAGTCGAGGATGTGTTTCATTGCAGGCTTCAACTTCAGTTGCTTTGTAGCCTGCCTAAACAGCCATGCTGAGAATTCTGAGACGTTCAATCTCACTGGAAAAAACATTCTGATCAATTAGTGATGTCTGTCACAGGATAAGGAAAGGGGACAGTGTTATTACCTGTGCCATGCAGTTACCAAACCTGTACTTTATCCTGTTTTGTATGCTTTCCATTTTAACTTGTCACACCAGTATCGCTTTTCCTATCTGCACTAGCGACAAGAATTTAGTGTAGGAAAAATTTTAGGAGGTCAAAATTTAATCAGCAAACCTTTTACCTCTTCTATAAAGAATAATAAATATCTTGAGCCCTTTGCCAGAAAGCTGATAGAATTATGACCTTTAAGAAATTTAAGCAAACAAACATGACTATAGCACATCTCATCCATCTGCTTGGTGGTATCAAAACTTCAAGACTCTAGGAGTCTGTTAGGTTAGATAAGAAGGTGATTTGTTTTTGATCTGCTACATAAAGAGTGGACAGGCTGATTTCCTCTTCTGATATATGCATTAAGTGGATTATTTTGAGTTTCATTTCATACTTTTTAAATGCACTTCAGTTTGAGTTGGCGAGAGAAGATAAACTTCTCTCCATTTAAGGCAGAAACTATGATAGGTATTATTTAAACTATTTATCTGTTCACTCCTCTCTAAGCTTAGTCTCAGATTAGTTCAATTTTTTTTTTTTTTGTGAGGAAGACCAGCCCTGAGCTAACATCCGTTGCCAATCCTCCTCTTTTTGCTGAGGAAGACTGGCCCTGGGCTGACATCCGTGCCCATCTTCCTCCACTTTATATGGGACGCCGCCATGGCATGGCTGACAGGTAGTGCGTTGGCGGGCGCCCGGGATCCGAACTCGCGAACCCTGGGCTGCCAAGCGCGGACTAAACCGCTGCGCCACCGGGCGGCCCCTTAGTTCAATGTTTTAAAATGTAGGTTTTATTATTATTCAGCTATGCTGAGCCAACAGATTGGGAGATGACTACCATGAAAATATCGTTTCCGAGAGTAGGGAGCACACTGCACCAGGGGTAGGGCCACATGAGGAAGCGCCAGAGTCAGTCAGGAGGTGGGGGTAGGGGATGAGGGGCAAGAGCCTTTCCTGTGGTTTTCGTGGGAAGGGGTAGATGAAGCAGGGTAAGCTGATTTAGGATTGGCTAGTCCTAATAATTTCAGCAGGCTCTGGGGCATAGGGCTTGTCCCTGGTTGTCTGCTACCTGGCTCCGGGATGATTAGAGCAGGAAATAGTGGCCCTGTATGTGAAAGCCTGATAGAGGAGGTAGAGGCTCTGGATTGGTTAGTTTTCATATCAAAGGAGTGCTTGAAGGAGAGTCATTTACTCTTAGAATTGGCCAGCTCTGGGTGGGGCCGGCTCTCCAGGGTCAGTAAGCCTTCAAATGTCAAAACTTCAGAAATACAGAAAATAAAAAAGACATGATTAATACATTCCATATGCCAAACATTGTGCTGCAACATACAGCACACTGATTAACTTAGTGAATGAGTTAATAAGATGAGGTTTCTACCCTGGAATAACTTATATTCCAGTGGGGTAGAAAGGCACATGAAGAGCTAATTTCAATAGAATGTGGAAAGTTAAGTGCTGTGGTAGTGATAAAGACAAGATGCTAAATCCATTGGTACATTTAAAGACCCAACGTGGATGTATAAGCGTAGAAACCCTATTATGTCTCTGTATAATTCAAAGAAACAAAGCCATTAATTATTTGCACCTTTCGTCAAAGAATTTTCTATATCATTTCTTGAAATATTTTTTCATATAGTCACTAAATATAAAACCCTTTTTTTCACCAAAAACCTTAGAATCATGAAACTTTAGAGCTAGAAAGTCTCATCTCCTCATACAGATGAGGAACTTGAACCAGGAAGGCTAAATGACTTTCCTAAAGTCACAAATGAGCCTCTTTGCTAGGCCACTGCTAGCTCCAACGTCCACCTTGTTCCAATCGTAAATTAAACACACGTTTATCTAAACGTTGGCCAGGAACCATGCTGCCCTTTTTGTTGCTATAGGGAGTCTACCATCTAAATATTTGCCGGTTTTTTTCACCTCCTTTGAGTCACACCCTGTCTTACCACATTGTAACCACACAGAACTGGTCACTTGACAGGTACTTATATCAGTATGATCTGACTTTCCGTGACGGTGTCAAAGCAATGTAAATGACTCATGTCAATTATTATACTCACCACCTGATTTGGACAAATTTAGTCTTTCCTCAGCACTATTTCTCCTATGTGTTACAATTGATTTGCCTTTTTAATTTTATTCACGGAGCTGGAGAACAAAATGCATGAGTATTTAGAAAGCAAAAAACAGGTCCGCCTAGTGGTTTGTAAGCACCAACCATTTCACAATATGCAATTTTTGCAGACGTGATGAACCATTTCAGAAGACCAAATGGATGTGTTAGACTGTTGCAGAAAATGCATTTGTTGCCTTAATCTTTCAGCCAGTATTGAAGTATATTTCAAGTATTTTATTGTGCTTACTGATAATTTTCTTCAGCCTTACACTTATCAACATTGCTCAGATTATAATTGGTTTTAACTCGTTTTTTTAAAACTACAGATTCTATGGGATAAATATGTTAGAAAAGCATTCTGCAAATATTGCAAAATATACAAAAGCATTCTGCAAATAGTTGGGATGTTAGTAAATGCTAAATGAAAAAGAATCTCATGGTCAAATAAGTTGAGTAAATACTAGATTAAAGATGTTAAGCAAATTTCTTTTCTGCAGGACTTCTCAGGGCCTTTATTAAGAAAATGTAAATTGCAAACATCAAGGAATGAGAGATAATATGTAGCATCTTCAAATCGATTAGGCCACAGATTCTTCACTATTTGTTTTTTCATGGGAAGCATAGTCTAAAGTAGTGAGTGGCAGATAGTATTTTTAAAGCACCAACTATACAAATATAGTATAGATCAATTAAAAAAGTAAAAAAAAAAAAAAACAACAAAACATTTTTTTTACCATCATAAGTTGATTTCCTACATGGGAAAATGAGGCAAAATGCATTAGGTCTCAAATAATGGTATGAGGACCTAACGGTATTAGATCTCAAATAATGCATTAGGTGTCAAATACAGAAGATATCACAAAGTGATATATGATCAATTGTCAAATGAATAGTGCTAAGATTTTTTGAGTACAGAGGTGGGAGAAACAAACAAACAGAACACAGTTTTGCATGCACTTATGTGCAAGGGACCAAAGATACAAGACACATAAAATATGGTTGCTGTATTAAAGAAGTAGATAACCTAGGTGGAGAGCCAGGATTTTCTGATGCAGGTTTGTGGTCCAAACATAATAGACCAGAACTTCTTAACCTTTGTGTGTGCATGAATCACCTGGGGGATCTGAACTGATTCACCCGATTTGGGATGTGGGTCAAGATTCCGCGTTTCTAACAAATTCCCAAATGATGGCTAATGCTGCTGGTCCAAGGATCACACTTTTAGGAGCAAGAAGTTAGAGCAGGAATTGGCAAACTTTTTCCATAAAGTCCAGATAGTCAATAGTTTAGGATTTGTGGGCCATACAGTCTGTTGCAACTACTCCATTCTGTCACTGTAATGCAAAAGCAGCTGTAGACGATATGTAAACAAATAAGCATAGTTGTGTTTCAAAAGAACTTTATTTATGGACTCTGAAATTTGAATTTTATATAATTTTCATATGTCACAAAATATCCTGATTTTTTCCTAACATTTAAAAATATAAAAACCATTCATAGCTCGCAGGCCATGCAAAGACAGGCAGTGGACCTGCAGGCTGTCAGTTTGCTGACTTGTGAGTTAGAAGACAAGACACTACACTCCCTTAGGTAGTTGGCAGAGATTTTCCTATGAAGCATATCCAACCAAAGCAGTTAATCTTTCTGTCTTTTAAACCTTCATTGCATTTGCTCATGCCTCTTTTTCACTCTGATAGATGGTTTGTGTCTTTTTTATGGAAGATAAAATTACTCTAATTGAGAGTAGAGACAGATGAACTCCTTGACTTGTTCCAGAGCTTACCAGGCATTGTTCTTCCTATCACCCATAGCGTGTCATGCAGCGCCTTCCACGCAGGAGATGCCCAGCATGTGTGTGTTCAGTTGCATTTAATCTGTTGAAGGAGCCTTGAGCTTGACCTTAAGGAAGAGTAGTTCCTAGATGGGATTAATGAAGAGGGCAAGGAGAGAATTTCAAGGAGGAGAAAGTAGACAAGTCATACATGAGGGCTGTGTAGGGAAAAATAAATCCATGCAAATACTTGACCGAAACAGTGGATTGATTAGCATAGGAAAATGATAGAAGATAAAATCAGGGCCAAGTTCTATGAAAGGCCTCAATATAGATCTGAAGTTTAGGGAATGATGTATGTAGGGAAGACTTTTAAGAGCTTTAATCTGATACAGAATATAGAAAGAATTGATAGTGTATTGGAGATGGAGAGATCAATTAAAAGACTTAAGCCATAGTCAGTTCTCATGGGAGTGGATCTGAACTATGACTGTGGAAAGAGAACGGAGAAGGAAGTGGAAGATGGCTCTAGGCTGGAATGTTCTCCAAGACTTTATGAAAAAAAGGAAACCACAAAGTGCCCCAGAATCAAGAAATACTGCCCTTCTCAGGGCTGGCCCAGTGGCATAGCGGTTAAGTTTGTATGCTCCACTTCTGGCAGCCTGGGGTTCGGATCCTGGGCGCGGACTGAGGCACTGCTTGTCAAGCCACGCTGTGGCGGCGTCCCATATAAAGCAGAGGAAGGTGGGCACAGATGTTAGCCCAGGGCCACTCTTCCTCAGCAAAAATAGTAGGATTGGCAACGGATGTTAGCTCAGGGCTGGTCTTCCTCACACAAAAAAAGAGCTATTGTCCTTCTCAATTGCCTCGAAAGTAATGTGCATTGCATTGCATAGGGTTCTCACTTGGCTGGGTTTTTTAAATTCCCAAAGTCATATCTGTTCTTTTGTGAGTATCCCATATTTATTTTTTAATATAGTTTCTGGAGTTAATACTCTGAGTATTAGCAAACTGATTTATTAAATTTATTTTCAGATTAAATATAGACAAATACTTATATTATGCTGTCTAAATACAGAAAAATTTAGTCGTCAGTGCCATATTTTCACAAAAGGTTGCCAAGTCCAAGGAATTTTATAGAAGATTAAACTTAAAGAAAATCTCTAAGTGCTGATTAAGAGCTAAATGGACAATACTGTCCCAGAGATTTCAGTCCTTTTAGTTGTAAGTGGCACATTCCTACATATTTCATAAAAATAAATCACATGGTGGGGGGCAGTTTAGAGCAGCTTCATATTATTTTGTAAAAATCCTGTTGCGAGTTTGAGGCGCTGGGGGAATAAAGGAAAGAGTGTGAGAGAGAACCTGTGTTGAAACAGTCTGGCAGCCTGCAGCCTCCCACACCAAGGTCCTGCTTGTTTGGGAAAGGAAAAGTTCTGACCAGCAAGAACGAATTACAGCACAACCACTACATCTCTCTACATCGTGGAGGCCAGGCGGTCTGCTAGAAAGTTTTGTAAATATCAGAAATGTACAAGACATTAAATGTGTCACTGCTCAGCTGATCAGAAGTCTTCGGGTCAACAAAAGTATTGTTGCCTATGATTTTTTTAACATGATGACTAGTTTCCCTTGATACGTTAGATATTTTGAGCATAACGTTTATATTACTTTCATCATATTTTTGTTTAGATAAGAATGATAGATAAAACTGTAATAAATGTAAGAGGCATTTATGATAAAACATTTTATAAGACATTTTGAATTTCTTTTCCTTTTATTTCGTAACTGAGATGGTCTTTCCAAGTTCAACAATGTCCCTTATTTCAAGGTTGTTAAAATGTACAAGATGCTTTACAAAGAAAACCTGTGGGAATTGTCTAGTCATTAATTTCATGGTCTAAAATGTAGAGCTGCCATCAGTAACATTGACACAGATCTTTTTCTTATCATACAAGCATCTTATTACATAGCATCTGGGCTTTCTTTTTTATTTTAAACATGACTATGTCCTTTCTTTCTCTCCTGTCCTTTGACCTCCATTTGGCCTGCAGATGGTTCTGTGAGGGGAAAGAACTGTACAACACTCCTGATATTCAAATCCGCTGTGAGGGTGGGGACCTCCATTCCCTAATCATAGCAGAGGCCTTTGAGGACGACACAGGTCGCTATACGTGTCTGGCTACGAACCCCAGCGGCTCAGACACAACATCTGCCGAGGTGTTCATTGAAGGTAAGGAGAGGTGCGTGGTAACAGAGTGCGAATGGTCGAACAGCTTGATTATCTGGGGCTTCAGGACTTGGTTGTGAATACGCTTTTCCAATGCAAACAGCATAATGGAGTTGTGATTCAAACCTCATTTCTCCTGAAAACTTTATAAATAAATCGAACAGTTCTGACACTTAGGCATACATCAACTATGTCTAATGTCAACATTTGTTCCTTTTAATTTAAAACATTTCTGCTACATTAACTTGAATTTATTTAAAATATAAAGTACGCAACTTATTTTTGGTTTACCTTGTGAATAAAGAGCGGGAACATATTGAAATACCATATCTGTCAAGCAAAGTTAAACTATAAATGATTAAGGAAATCCTTCATGAGAATGTTAAGTGCTTGAATATTTTAAGTGTCTCGTTTTTATTAAATTCTAGAGTTTTTCCTCTTTTGTTAAGACTCTGTTATTCCTGCTAAATGTCCTATGAACTTGCAACCACTGGGTAAAAAAATTTCAAGAATCATTGTTGTATTAAAGAGGGGTAGGCAGAGAGAACAATATCTCTATTGCTCTATCAATTCATTTTTGACAAGACTTAGCCTATAGCAAATTAGAAAACTTGATATCAAAGTACATAGTTTTACATTATCATTGCATTTTGATCAATACCAGTAATTTACATTGGAAGTGTTTTAAGCACCATGGTGTTCATATTATCCCCAAATCCATAAATTGGTGAGGACCCTATTAATTGGTTGCTTTTCAAAATAGTAGTTAAAATATCGAAAGAAAATTAAAATCCTTGAGGTCTCCACTACCGTAATTTTCATCTTTTTACTAGTTTTTTTAACCGATTAATACCACCAGATTTCTTTATTATTTAAGCTAGAAGAAAGCAATATGTGAATCATCATTTATAGCTTTTTCAAGAACTGACAAAAAAATTAGTTTTCGAAGTAACTGTTACTGCTGACTAAAAGTATGAAACTTTACTTTTAATAAAAGGATCCTTTGCATTGTCTCTGAAAGCAAACGTCTGTGAACTTCTCAAGGGACCATGTCCTCCTAATAAAAGCAAACATTCTTTATATAACAATAAATAATACTTACATAGTACCTATAAATGCACACATATACATACATAGCCATTTCAACTTCACTGTAAGCCTGGAGGTATTATTAGCATTCTCTTCTTATAAATGGATAAACTGAGACCCAGAGAGGTTAAGGGGACTCATTCAAAGTCACACAGGTTTTGAACCCAGGCAGTCTTGCTCCAGGCCCATATTCCTAACCACTATGTCACAGACATCTCAAAGTGCTAAACGAATAGAAAAAGAATGACAAAAAGATTTTTAACTTTTAACTAAGAAGTTAGCAGTAAGTATTAGTCATGGGTGGGCTGTGTAGCAAACTTCTTGAAACATTTTAGAGTACAATGAAGTTTTTAAACTTCCGTAAAAACCCTGTCTGCTAATGATGATCAGATTTGTCTCCCAAATCCAAGTTCAGATAGAGCCTCTTAAATGTTTTATTTGCTTTCAACATTGCTAGAAATGTGGTGAATTTTAATGTGTTTTGCTTCTGTACTACAGATGTTAAATGAAATCACATTAGGTTGAAGTACTAGCCTACCAACTCAAATCAACCAACGTTTATTAAAGCCCTACCATGTGCCGGATAGCGCAGGTACAAATGTGATTAAGACATGTTCCCTGATATCCAGGAGTACCCAATCTAACAGCAGAGATGGGCACGTTAAAAAAAAGAATATAAAATGATGTTATGTTATAGTAAGTGATATCACAGAAATATATAAAGTGTTACAAGGATACAAATTAACTTAAAGGTGACCTGCAAAACATATATAAGATATACCTACTTTTCATATAATAAAAGTAAATATTTCTCTACCTCTGAAACCAGTGCCAGTGTGTAACTCTGGTAGACCCAAACCATTCAAAATGTGGTCTTTAATTTTATTTCATTAAATTTGGTTCTTCTATGAAGAAGCTCCTGAACTGCCAGTCCTCTTCTGCCTTTGAAATCATCAGGCTGAGTTTTCAATATGGGAAAAGTATACCTCCAGTTCTATATGCCACGTATATGTCATGCCCAGGACTTCAACAAAGATAGTGGACTTTTGTCCAGTGTACTGTTTTTAGCATGATAACACTGAACTTACTTAGATAGCCAACCAGCCATCGGACATCTGTGACTTCACATAGATTGTGTGTGAAGAGAGCATAAGGGACCCAGGCAGAGCCAGAATAAAGAGCCATTGAGATTCAGTCTCCTAAGCCTAACAGAAAATGCTTTAGAAAACTGGCTCATTGGCCTTGTGAAATATGGATAATAATTTAAAAAAGAAAAAAACCTGAGAAATTTTAGTGTATTTTTATCCCTAAGAACAATTACATGAAATGGACGCAAATGTCACATAAATTCTTAGATTCACATTATGACCAAGAGTAAGAAATTTTTATGTTTTACTCACTCCAGCACTAAATTGGATTCAAACATATCCCTATTGAATTGTTTCCTAAACCACGTTGCTATTACCATGTCAGCACGCAGTCACTGGGGCGGGGAGGTTGTCTATCGGAGGGTAGAAGGTTGTCTACAAAATTTTGAAATCTCAACAAAACCTTCCCTAAAAGTTGTTTAACAACCTACTAGTTGGAAGCTGTAAGAACAGTAGCTAACGTTTATTTAGTGTTAGCTAGGAACTAAGCACTGTTCTTCATTTTGACATGGATTATTTCATTTAAACCTTTCAAAAATCACTCCCATTTTATGGTTGAGGAAACTGAGGCTTAGAGAGGCTAAGTAGTGCCCAAGATCCCTCTCTCTCGCACACACCCACACGCGCGTGCGCGAGTGTGTGCGCACACGCACACATACACACCTAGGGTTCAAGGATTCAAAGCCAGGCAGTCTGACTCCTGAGTCTGCCCTCTTAACCACTACAGAATAAAACACAAGTGAACCATTATCTTGGGCAGCTGTGATCCTCACCTCAATCTAGTAGCAGGATTTAGAATCTGAGCACAGCATTTTTCCGGGCACGTAATTGAGCACTCTTTAGTCATTCATGAAAGATTTCCTGAGGGACTACTGTAAGGCAGGCAGTGGTCTAGGCACTGAGGACACATCCGTGAGCAGGGTAGGCATCTGTCCTCTCTGCATTGACACTCCGGGAGAGGAGAGAGAGTAAATCAGTAACTCATAAATAATTCCAGACACCAGCAAGTGCTGGGAAGAACATAAAGGTGGCTGATGGGATAAGGTGATCAAGAAGGCCTCTCTGAAGAGATGACATTTGATCTAAGTCTGGAACTCGAAGAAGAAGCCGATGGGAAGACTGGGAAAAGAGTGCTCCAGACAGAGGGAATGAATACAAGGGTGGGGAAGACCAGATGTGTTCAGGGAGCAGAAGGACATCCCGGGTAGCTGGAACGGAACAGGGAAGAAGCAGCTTGGAAGGTTGGGCAGTGTGGCCAGCTCATGGGCAACATTGGGCCTTATAGTCACTGAGCAGTTTGACCTTTATTCTAAATAAAATTGCAAATCATGAAGGGTTTAAACTGAAAAGTCACATTATCTGATTTATACTTTTAAACTGTTGCTTTGGCTTATCATCATAAGACCAGTTAGAAGTCTGTTGGATGGTTACGAAGGAGAAATGTTGGTACTTCATGAGGATGTGGTGTAAGTGGAGGAAGGAGAGTCAGATCAGAGTTAGAGGCAGAGGCAGACTCTGAAAGCCATGCAGTGGATTAGATATGGGGGTGAGGGGATGAAAGGAGTCAGGTCTGACTCTGGATTTCAGCTTTACCATTTGTGTGGACAATGTTGCCAATCTCTGAAACGGGGAGATTGGGGAGGAAGCAGTTTAAGGGCACAGAGGGAAGTAAGTACTCTGTTTTGAACACGCTGCATTTGAAATCCCTATTTAGATAGCCAAGTGGATGTGTCAAGTTGGTAATTGGACATTTGAGTATAGTCTAGTGAGAAAAATATGTTTGGGAGCATCAGGATGTGGATGGTAACTAAAGCTATGGGACTGGACATATTATTACTGGACATACCAGCTAGGGAGGAGGAGGAGATGGGGAAGAGGAGTGAGACCAAATCTGAGCCTGGGATGCTCCTTCCTACATGCTGAAGTTCCAAGAGGAGGAGATGCCAGCAAAGGAGAGTAAGAAGGGGAACCCTGGGGTGGGAGAGAAACCAGGCAGAGTGGTGTAAGGGGAGGCAAGAGATGGTCGTTCAGGAAAGAGGGAAATACCAGCTCTGTCCATTGCTGCTGAGAGTCCAGTCAGATGAGGACAAGGAGGAAACCACTGGGTTTAGCAATCATGAATGTTGTCAGTGATTTTAACAGGAGGAATTTGGGGAACCTGGAGAGGACCAAAGATCAAATGGAATGAGTTGTGAAAAGTTTGCAAAATATGGAAGGAGAAGCAACAAATAATAAATCGTGTAGGGGAAGTTTTGTTCAAACACCAGCAGAGATATGAGCCAGTATCTGGAAAGAAGTGTGGGGTCAAAAAAGATGTTTGGTTTTTTAATTGAGATATAATTAACATATAACATACTAGTTTCAGGTGTACAACATAATGATTTGTTATATGTATATATTGTGAAATGATCACCACAATAATTCTAGATAATGTCCATCATTATCTATAGTTATAAATTATTTTCTTGTGATAAGATCTATTTTCTTAGTAATTATCAAACATATAATACGGTATTATTAACTATAGTTACCATGCTGTGCATTACATCTGCAGGACTTATTCATTTTGTAACTGGAGTTTGTACCTTTTGACCTCTTTTTACCATTTCACCTACTCCCCACCCCGACCTCTGGCAATCACCAGTCTGTTTTCTATATCTATGAGTTTGCATTTGTGGAGTTTTTTGGTTTTTGGATTTTTTTTGATTCCACGTATAAGTGAGATCATACAGTACTTGTCTTTCTCTGAGTTATTTCACTTAACATAATGCCCTCAAGGTCCATCCATGTTGTTGTAAATGGCAAGATTTCCCTTTTTATGGCTGAGTAGTATTCCATTGCATATATATATACAACACATTTTCTTTATCCATTCATCCATTGATGGATACTTAGGTTGTTTCCATGTCTTGGCTATTGCAAATAATGCTGCAGTTAACATGCAGGTGCATGTATCTTTTTGAGTTAATATTTTCATTTCCTTTGGATGAATACCCAGAATTGGAATTGCTAGATAAGAAACATGATTTTTTGCAGTTTCTCTGCTTGTTTGTTTGTTTTCATATCAGAATTACTAGAGTATGATTATATGCTAATGAAAGAACTCCAAGAGAAAATACAAAAATCATGCAGAAGAAAGGGAGAATAAGAGAGAGAACAAAGTCTTTGAAAAGGAGAAAGGAAACAGAATCTGGCCCACATGTGTGCTAGATAGTGAGGGGTGTACCCTCAAGGACTAGATAGTGAAGAGAGAGTCTCAAGAATTTCACGATATAGATAGGAAAGGTAAACATGAACATGTGAAATAAATATAGATATCTCAAGTGTTCATCACCACCACCCCCTTCTGAATGTACAATGGATTACACAGATCATTAGAGCTTTAGGGGCTCCAAAGAGGGCAGGGTGGTGATTCTGAAATGTGGGATGAAGGAAGCTGGATTAAACTGAGCCTTGTGAAAAAGGAGTTGTTGGGTCAGATGGAGAGGAGGGCAGGGCAGCATTAAAAAGGTGGGAAGAGGGGCAGGAATCCTCGAGTATGTTGCACATTGGCAGATCCTGTTTGATATTTATTTATAGGTTCTCAATGCTTCGAATAATCAGATAAAATATGTGCCCCTTTTAAGCAACATTTGGAAGCATGATGAGATGTTATATGAGTTGATCCTCCTGTTGATCCCAGCAGGATAAACCCTCTCTGAGCATAAGGTTTCTTCTGCTGGATTTTGAAAACATGCTAAGAGAAGCTAAAGGAGGCTAAGCACAGCGTTGGCCACTTTTTCACAATATTTTCTGACCAGCTTAGTTCCTAGCTCCACGACCTTGAACAGCTATTGAATGCCTCTATAATTCAATTTCTCCTTCTCCGCATGGAGAAAATTAGATTGTTGTAAGGATTGAATGAGTTAATCTCCTAGAGGGGTGCCTGGCACATAGTGTGAGCTGTCATTACTATTACAAAAATAGCACATTTTCATTAAAAAAAATCTAAAACATATAGATAAAAAGAAAATATAAAAATCATGTGTAATTCCACTACCCTTTATCAGTCACTCTTAATATTTTCATCTTTCTTGTCTTTTTCTATATGTGTATATTTTACACTACATACTGTTTTGTACCTTGTTTTTAAAAATTTAACCTATTCTGTTACCCATGTCATTGAACATCTTTAAAACTCTACCCATTTCGTTGAACATTGTTTAAAACTCATTTTAATGCCTTTATAGTCATTCATCATTTATAAAATTTTAAATAATTGGCACTGCTTCAATTACTCTTATCTGAGACTACATATGATTATTGCTCTGCTGGTAATTATAGCAACTGAGAAAGAAGGGAGAAAAATGTGTAATGCGAATTGGGGGGCAGAGTGTATTTGCTCTTTAGATTTTGAAAGGCAAACCGTGTACAAAAGGATGAACTCCATGACTAGATTCACTGAAGTCAGTCAGGGATTTTAAATATGTATGTATATATATTTCAATGGTTGATATCTGCTTTCATGAAGTCTTCCTATTTCCTGAAGTTGAAGCTGTGTGATTTATATCTATTTTGCTTTCACTCAGAAATAGAGCTTTTTTTTAAATCAAGGAAGATATCAGATTGACAAAAATTATTATAATTAAATTATAAATATATATCATCTATTTATAGATAATATATAAATAAATATATAGATACAAATTATTATAATTAAAATTATAGTGTTTTCATGAGTGTGGGGGAAATGGGCATTTTGATATATTTCTATTTTACACACCTTTCTGGGGAGATGTTAAAAAATGGAAATAATAAATATATTCATTAATAGTGGAATGATAAAATTATGGTAAATCCACCCAAATGAATTTGAAGCAGCCATTAGAAAATTACAACATACATGGTTACTTACTGACATGGAAAGGCATTTCACAATGTATTAAGTGGGGGAAAAAGCAATAATTGAACAGTATAGCATCATCTTACTTTTTAAAATATATTTATTATTATATATATATACACTGGGATAAACTTTAGAAGGATATGCTCCGAAGAATCTGGATAGTGGTATTCCGAATGATTTCTTCTTTAATTTTTGCTAAGTGCATTTTATGGGTCTTTTCCTACAAGGAACTATTAAATTGGGTAAGTTTTAAAAACGGAAAGGGAACACATTTTAAAGTCAAGACAGGAAGCTCATTTTGGGGACATTTCCGCCTGCGCCCCATCGCTAGAGTAGAGTGGAGATCTTCGGCGTTTGATTCCTTCACTCTGTGTGGGAGGCAATATAGAAACAGTTAGCATTTAGGCAGGTAAATATTAGATGAACAGATAGATAGTAATTGCCAGGACTGGAGCGTGTGCCTCTTTCAGATTGGAGACTATATAAAAAACCTGAAAGTGATGGTTTGATAAATACAGAGAAAAATGTTAACCTGAGACAGGAGTGTTTGTTCCTAACCAGCAGGTGCAAAGCAGATAACTAAAGGGAGGAGACAGGAGAGGAGAGGGAGGGAAGGATCACCCTGAGGAGCGGGAGGGAAACCTGCTGGCACGGACAGGGAGATTTGATCTGCCACCGTCTGCAAGAGCTGCTCTGACACCTGAGACAGAAGGTGACATTGAGATTTCACAAGGGTTTGACAGGTATGCAAAAACGAGCAAATGTCTTCTTATTCAGGGGACACACACTTTTTTTGGTTGTTTACCTTTCTCTGAAAATCAGCTGGAAAAAAGTAGCAAAAGAGAATGAGGTAATCGGAGGGGATTTCTTCTTTTTAGTGACTTAATGTGTTTGGAATCAGATGAAAAATAGCTTTCTTCTCCCCAATTTCTGGCCACTTCGAGAGTATCTGTGATCACTTCTCTAGGACTTTTGCCACCCCTTCCCTTCTCCTTGACACTCGTATGAATCCAGTAAAATTGATCTCCCTCGGGTTACCATGACTTTCTGGTAACTGAGTCTACTGGTTTTTCCTCAGTGTTTCCCCTGCTCAGCTTCTCCCACCTCCTCATCACGGCTAAAATTCTCTCCTTGTCTATCATCTATTTTTGATGATTTGCTGTTTGATTTGCTCTGTTTATTTTTTTTCCTGCTCCTCCAGTTAATCTTGCACAGTTAATTTTCCCAATCGCCACTCTCCATATCTGGACATAGAGTCCAGACACTGAAGCCATGGTGTTCTAGATCTCACCCTGCATTTCTAGACTTCCCTCCCAGTTCTGCCCTCCAGCATGCTGCTCTTCTCTGGTTGTACAGTCCACTCCCTCTCCCTAGATGAGCTCTGCAGTTCCCTACTTCCGTTCATTCATTCCACCAGAAGT
This sequence comes from Tapirus indicus, assembly GCA_031878705.1. Taxonomy (NCBI): domain Eukaryota; kingdom Metazoa; phylum Chordata; class Mammalia; order Perissodactyla; family Tapiridae; genus Tapirus; species Tapirus indicus. The sequence goes on along the minus strand of CM062919.1, from coordinate 101,310,036 downwards.
GAAAGGCCTGCCATGAGCAGAGCACGATGCTCAGCCCCCAGAGGAATATGGACCTGCATGCACGTGAAGGTCATGTAGCATGGGGGAAGTCACAGGCCGTGAGTTCAAAAAACAGCAGTGTAAATCTTGTCGCCACTGCTTTCTAGTTATGTGACCTTATGCAAATTACTTAACCTCTTGGTTCCTCAGTTTTCTTATCTATATTTGGATATAACTCACCTCTTAGTGAGGTTCATTATTACAATAATTAAATGCTATAAAGTGCCTAACAAACTGTCAGGCAAATAGTATGTCCTCGAAAATTGTAGTTCCCTTCCTAACCCTACCTCACTTCTCAAAGAACTTATAATTTTCTAGCATATAATGATGGTATACATGACATGAGTAGTGTAAATAAGAATACTGGGAGTTCAGAGAAGAGTGCAGAGAACAACTGGGCTGATCTTAAAAGATAGAATATCAAGAAAAGACTGGGTAGAAGTTTCTACAAGAGTGAATAATATAACTAAAGGTATAAACATAGGGAAAGACCAAGAGGGGAAAGCCCTGACCAGTTTTAGATCTTTATTTCAAGTCCCATCTTGGTGGAGCCTTCCTTGCCACTCTGCTTAAAATTGCAGCTCACTGCATTCCCATCCCTCCCTGCACCCCTTCCCAGCTCTGTTTTTCTCATTTTACTCACCACCATATCGTACATTTATTTATCTTGTCTATTGTCTATGTCCTCAAAAGAATGTACACTTCTCAAGGGCAGGGGCAGGTGTGTATTTTCTTTACTGCCGTATTCCCATTACCTAGTGGAGTATACACCAGTGAGTATGTTCAACTCTCTGGACTGGGGTCATATGACATGGAAGTTCAGGAGGTTCTGGCAGATAGAGCTAGAAAATCAGCTTGGAAATCATGAAAGCCACTAAATAGCAGGTTTTTAAATTTATGGAGTAGAAACTCATGTATCATCTAAGTTTTTTTTTAACAGGAAAGGTATGTTATAGGAAAATTAATCTGACATAAGTTCAAGTCCGATTTGAGAGAGCGAGAGAGAGAGATGGGAAGACAAGATAAGAATGTATTGTGGTAGTCCAGGAACTAGGTGAAGAAAGCCTCCCCTAGGTGTTAGTTAGAGAAATAAATAGGAGAGAACAGCCAACATTCCAGCAGAGTTACCTAAAAATGACTATTTCAACATCAATAAAAGGCTGGAAAAACATATTGTAGTCACAGGAAAGAACACTAGGCAGCCATCCAAGAGACTTAAGTAAATGTATATATTCTAAATGTATTGATAGCCAAAAATAACTCACTGCAAAGAGTACATATAGTGTGATTCCATTTGTATAAATATGTACATTAAATATATATGTTAATATGTTAAATTTATCTGGAAAATACACAGCAGACTAACATGTGCAGAATGGCATTAGGGAAGGTACCCACTGGTGTTTACTATTGTATCACACAATTCTGTGCTATTTGGTTACTTTTCTATAAGCTGTATTATTTTATATTAAAATATTTTTAAATGACTTAAATAACTGAAGTTAAATATGTCTCATAAAAGAAATATCAAGAATATACTTCTAACCATCACAGTCATTTTAAATGTCACCTAAAATCTCTTGTCACAAAATACATGAGCATTAAAATGTAGGCACAGTTTCCATTTTGACTGAAAATCCAATAAGGTGACCCTTAATTCAAAAACAGTAATAAAGAAATGAATTCGGGAGGGCATGATCCCAAATCAGAGAACTTCTTATTCAAGAGTGAAGGCACTGTCATGTTCTAATTTTCGAAGAGTCACAAAGCATCTCCTAATTAATGAATAATGAAGACATTAATAATCCACAGCATGTAATCTCCTGGGGAAGGGTTAAAGTTGAAAACCATGTTTTTACTCACAGACACACACATTTATTTCACAGTTTATAAGCCATTTAAAAGTATGATTGTGATGGCCAAAGTGATAAAAATGAAACTAATAATACTCTGGCATTAAAAACATATTGCTTTGAAGAAAGCTTTTCATAGTAGTTTAGGTTTTTTTTAATGATTTTCTGAAAAAACAGTCCAAGTGAAAATGGTCTGAACCGTTCCCTATTTCAAAATAAGACTTGGTATGTTATGGTTTAAAAATGAAGAACATTACTCTTTGAAGCAATTATACTTACTACTTACATCTTAACTTTATTATTATTTTTTAACTCAGGTGCCAGTTCAACAGATTCTGACAGTGAAAGTTTAGCTTTCAAATCAAAACCTGGAGCTATGCCACAGTAAGTGCCTATGATTCCATTAATTATAGCAAAGAATATCAACAGCGTTGTTGGAGTATGAAACCGTGGATGTTGAGCTCTAAAGGAAAAGGTCAACTGATGTCAATCAAAGATCAAATACTTGAACTTGGAACACAGTTTTTAACTTATGAATTTGAACTTTGAAGTCTAATATATACAATGTTGGTTTCAAAGACAACTAACTGGTTATAAATGTATTAAAAGAACAGCTGTGTTCAGAGAAAATTAGTTTAATCATTACTGAAATGTAAATGAAGACTAATTTATATATACAAATTGGAAATCTAATTGGGCCAGAAATGGGTTTCCATTTGGATAAGGTCTGTTTCTAGTTAGATTTTTGTCATGAAAATCTTAAAATTTGGTTCTTCCTACAAAGACATATGGGTTATCAGTAAAATGTTAGTGTGTTATTTTGCAAAAATAAAATCTACCAGGATTTTGTAGAAAACTCTATGAATATTGAGACTGTGCTAATAAATTCCTTTGATCTACTAGTATATATGTAATAATTATATCCATTTAGCGTCAAATAATCACCGAATAGTAATACTAAGGGGACCTTAATACAATCACAAACGTATCTGCCACTTCTGATTTCGGATGAGGATTTCCAATTTAGTGAAGTTACATGACTCTCTTGAGATTACACAGCCAGCGACTTAGCAAAACAGGGCCCAGAAACCAACTCTTCTTAACCTTTCTCTACACCTCACTAATTTTTATGCACTAAGAAAAGACAAAAATTCCAAGACACTCTCAACTTAACAAAATTAGAAACCAGTAGAAAGAACAGCTGCTAGACTTAAAATAGGTAAGCAAAACTTTGAATTAAATATAGAACCCTATCTCTAAAGATTTCAGATATCTGCTTACTACTAGAGGTTGGGCTTTTTCCAAGTATTTTCTTTTCTCGCAGGATTTTCAAGTTCAGTACTTTAGTTTCTCTGATAATTGTTACATACAGCTACTTTTCTGTTATCCATGTGTTTATTTGCTTATGTCTATAAGCTCCATTCTATGCGTAAACTGACCACAGCTATTCTAACTGTACATTATGGGTTCCCATTTCTGAAACACCTACAGCTGAAGTGGATTGAGTATACAAAAAGAAACTGGGCTATTCTGTGGAAATGTTTCGAAGAATAATTCCTGCTTTAAAAAAAAGTCTGACTGAACACTTGGCTTCCTATTTTCCAGAGCTCAAAAGAAAACAACTTCTGTTTCCTTGACGATAGGATCGTCATCTCCAAAGACAGGAGTGACCACAGCGGTGATTCAACCATTGTCTGTCCCTGTTCAACAGGTAAGTGTGCCTTGGACCAGAGCCCATGAGGAGTCAAACTCATTGGCAAACTTCTTTGTTTCAAGAATGTAGCTTTGATTCTAACTAGTACAGTGCCTTGAAATATTTTCTAAGTGGAAACAACTGGAAGAAATGAAAATGGTAGGTAAAGTTCTTCCTTTCAATCTGCTAAAAATAATCTTTAATCAAAGCCACACCACCAATGAGTCAACATCTGCATTTCCATTGGGAACTTCTCTTTCTAACAGCAAATAATCTGATGAAGTGGTATCTGTTTTAGCTGTGACTGTTTGATTATTCCCCCACATACATGCCCTCTTCCATTTAGTTTAATTCATTAGCTCATTTAAAACAAATTAGAAGACAAGAAAAGTCCACATACCAACAAAAGTTTTCTCGTCCTCTAAGAGCTAAACAGATTATAAGAAAAAAAATTCAAATTCCTTGACTTGACCATGCAGTTTTATCCTGTTTTTATTTCATTGTAAGACTGCTTTATCCAAGAAAGAACAACAATACAAACAGCTGGAAAGTAACTGTAGTGAGTTTACTTTGCAAACACAAACATGAAGTTTAAAAAAAAAAGTGAAAAATATTAAAATCTAAATGTCTGTAAATCAAATATATGCAACTCTGCCTTTGTGCTATGATGAGTATCTTTAAATAAAACACTCACAGAAGGCTCCGCCCACTCTTGAAATGTAACATCATTTCTAACTAATAAGTATGTTCTATGAACATCATCATGCCCTCTATCAGCCTTTGCTGTATCTATTGAGCTCTCTTAGGTGTTTTAGTAATTATAGTGTGTGACATATACTCTGTGATATGTGGGATATGAACACAGTAAAGACATTTGAGTTCATAAACTTGAAAAGAACCAACCAGTATAAGTTACTTTGAGATGGCACATACAGTAGATATTTCCTTTAAACCCCTAAAGCAGACTAGAATTTATAGAAATATTCCTGATTAAATCGGTGGATTTTTTTGGTGTTTGATATTTAAGTATTGATAAATATTTAATGAATGCTTAGCACTGTGTTAGGCATTTCATTGGCAGAAAAAAAAAATGTCCCCAGCTCCATCCCAAACAGTTTATAAACTTTACATGGGAATCAGAAAATATACACATGAAACACTTCTTGAATATGACAGAATGTATTAAGGTGTAGCACAGAAGCCTGAGAGCAGAAAGACACATGCATCTAAATATGTAAATATCTTAATGTAAACAGTACATTTTTAAAAGGTTTAAATTCTACAGGAACACTGAATGGAAGGTTATTATATCCCACTTTTATAGTTGGGAGAATGCAGTGCTCAGAGAAACTCCCGTTGCTTTATTTTTATAGGCGATGTGACATAAAGGTTAATGCCCTGGAGCCAGCCTGCCTGAGTTTGAATCCCGGCTCTACCACTTACTAACTAAGGGCCCTTGAGCAAGTGATGCAACTTCTCTGTGTCTGATTTCTTCATCTTTAAAAGGAAGATAACAAACCATTATCTCACAGGATTGTCATGAGGATTCAGTGAGTTAATCTTCATTTGACACTTAGAACAGTGGCTGGCAGAGAGTATATACTGTATAGGAGAACTTTTATTCTTTGAAAATAAAAAGACAGTGAAAAACGAGACCCAGGCCTCCTGATTCACAAGCCAGTTCAAAATCTTACAGAGATAATAAATAAGGCCCATCCTAGCATCACTAGAACTCTGCTAACATTCTCTGTGAGGTCCTGTGGCATATTTAGACACATAACATCAGATCACTGTCGTCTTGGGTTAAGAAGCTAACACTCGCTTATATAGAAGTGAATAAATCCAGTGTTTGAAAATAAATGATTGTACACAAAGAAATATTTGCAGTTCACTACTTTAAAATTTTTGTATTTCCCCAGAGGTGAGTGCGATTCAGTGTTTTAGCACCTTTACTTCTTTGCACTAGAAAAAAATAATATGTTCCTTTTTTCCTCCTTTCCCGTAATCCCTATATCAAAAAGAGGCCAAGTTAAAAATAAGATAAGAAGATGTTTGATAATTTACTTTACCCTGCACTGCCAGTAACTTGTGCTTTTTATTCAATGAATCCAGACTATATTTAAAAATAAAATATAATGTCTGTGAGAGCTTTTAAAAAGACCCCTGTGGAAGTCCCACACACAGAAATCCATTTGGTAATAACATTTAAAAGCTCATGGATCCCTAAGGAACCAGGGAACTTTTACCTTGAATATCCTTTTGAATAGAGAAAAGTAACAGATGTGAGATGAGGAAGTCGAACAATGTCTGTACTGTAAGAGTAGACGAGCAGAGTGATATATGGCGATGCTTTCATTCACTCGTTTCATTCATGTGGAGTGATCCCAATAATGAAAGGTTTCCTTAGCCCATCTTTTCAGCAGTTTATATATTTAGAATTTGATCCATGTGTCTCTACTTTTTCAGGTTCACAGTCCAACTTCGTATCTCTGCCGACCTGATGGAACCACTTCTGCCTACTTTCCTCCTATTTTTACAAAGGTCTGACATCTGCAAGTCTCATTCTCTGTGTTTGCTCTGGTCCTTAAATTCCATTCACATGTGCTTTGTGTAGCAGTCTTTAAAAATTAAAATGAACATATCAGTAGTCTGATTATCATGGTTACCTTTGGGGCTAGATAGGTATTTATTGAACTGCTGTGTGACTATAATCTTCTGAAAGGTCTGAGAAATGTGGGCGTGGTCAGTGACCTGATAGAGCTTAAAATAGAGCGGGAAAGCCAAGACAGGTAGAAAAATATAAGAAACAATGCTGTGGAGGAAATTGCTTGGGAAAACCAGCAAGTTTTATGGAAATTCAAAAAAGGATTGACTAATTTTCAATTTGTTTTAAGTTGACGTTTGGCATTGCCAAGCTGAATGACACCCATTTCATTGGTCAATGGCTCAACTCAGAAATGGTTCCATGTAGCATTTCTTCATCTTTTCTCCTCCTTTTGTTTTTGAGAAAATTATCAAACTTTATTGAAAGACATTTAAAAAGGCACAAGTAAATTGAGAGATATGCCATGCCTGTGGACTGACAGACTGTAAAGAAGTCAGGACTCCCAGATTAATCTATAAATTTAATGCAAATCCAGCTAAAATTACAATGAGTTCCTTGTATTTATTTATTTGTTTGATATAGAAATTGGCAATTCGATTCTAAAGTTGTGTGGGAGAAAAAATGGCTAAGAATAACCAGGGCATTCCTGACAAAAATAAGGTGGTGTTAGGATAGGTGTGGGATTTGTCCTCTGAAATATCAAGGCTTTCTAAAGGTATGGTATTAGGATAGAATGGTGCTGGCACAAGGCTAGACAAATTGATAAGTAATCAGAATAGTGTCCACAAAGATACTCCAATACCTACAGAAACCTGCAGATCACCAGGTAAAGAATGAATTCTTCAGAGATGAAAAAATATTAAACTGGATTCCTACCTCACGGTTTTCACAAAAATCAATTCCAAGTAAACTAAAGACAAATGTGAAAAGCAAATCTATAAAACTTTTCTGAGGCAGTAGAGAAGAGCATCTTGATTGTTTTCATACACGGAATGATTTTTTTCTCCTAAGCCAGCCTGTATCCAGCTTTATTAAAGATCTTTTCATAAACAGAGTATTTACTGTAGGACACAGGCAACAAATGATAATAGTTGACAATAACTTTGAAAGTCCCCTTCTGGGAAGACTACCAAAAATAAAAGTCGTGTAAAACCCTACCCAAAATCATGTCAGTGTAGTAGCCAGTGAAGTTGTCCTTTGATGCTTAGAACAGGAAATGTTTACAGAGGTTGGACACTTCACATTTATATGTAGTTTTAGAGCTTTTCACAAGCAGCTTCGAATGATCATCACCAGGAAGTCTGTGTTACCTGATGTATTATTGCCCAACACATAGTTGATTTTGGGGGTGCCAGGGCCCAATGCACCTCTTGGTTTAAGCAAATAAAGTTCATGCTGGTGGCATCAAGGGAGGAAAAGAGGACGTGAGGTTTTCCTTTTCCTCCCCACAGGGCTTCACCACAGTGGCCTGGCAGGTGGAAATGTTACCGAATTCCTCCTGGGCACCAAGAGAAATCCTCAAAAACTAGACAGGAAACCCACTGCAATCCAGCTCCTGAGACATTGACATTCTACTAGTGGTGTTTCCCCCTTCCCCAGAAGAAAACCATGAAGCATTTTGTTGCTTACCACATAGCTTAATAAAAAGAAAAGTAAAACAAAATTCTACATTTTTATAAAAGTCGACTAAAAAAGAAACTTGGACTGTAGAGTGACTGGAAGCACAGAGCACGCCTCACTGGGCATCTCCAGCTCCTTCCAGTCTCGGTGTCTGAACTGTGGAACATCCCTGTTTTCTGCAGGATTGTTTCCATCTTTGCCTGCATCTGCTTTCCCATTTTTCCCTTTGGGCAGCTTCTCTTCCTGCTTTGCAGGATCCTTTTTGGGCCTGGACTCTGGTTTTGGAGGGGCAGGTTTAGAAAATAAATCTGCTGATCCCCTCTGTAATTCAAACTAGTCTTCGCTTTGTCGCTCTTAGCATCTTCTTTGGCCTTTCTCTTGGATGTGATGGTGACAGTGGATGGCAGGTGGACTTTGCCAGTCTAAGAGGTGCCTCCATCTGTTTCCTCATACTACTCTGGAAAAGATTCCCGGGTTTCACAGCTGGTCACGGGCAGAGCCTGCACTTCTGCCTACAGGCCACTGGGCTTAGCTGGGGCAGTGGAGCTGGTATGACCTGTGTGGTATATGTGAGGCCAGGGAAGCAACTAGCCTCAAATAGTTAGACCCCTCGAAGGAATCACAATGTCAAGTGGACTTGATGTATGACAAGAGATGCCCTTGCATGGACCCTAAGATACTAAGGAGTCCCAACTTCTACCCTGAATGGATGATCCAGATTGCCAAGTGCAACCTCTGAAGGTTGCCTCTCAGTCTTCTTCAGGGCTCCTCCTTATGTTCCTGCAGGTTCTCCAAATGGCTAACTGTGTTTAGCTGTGGCTCTTGTCAAGATAAAGTTTGCTCCAGGAAGAGCCAAATTGAAATTCTGGAATAACTATGGAGTTTTGACTGCTTAAGGTCCTTGGCATCTACCCATGTCCTACATCTCTAACTTTCCAACGTTTGAACAAAACTCATAATCCTAGGAATAAATCAGAGTCTCCTTTGGTGTCTGAAAGCTGAAAACATGAAAAATATGTGTGTACCATTTGTAATCTACCATGAATGGCTTCCTGTACAAGCCTGGAGGTGATTAATAATTAATCCACACAAGCTGGACCCCATGAGCAACACTTTTCCTGCTGTGATCCGTAAAATTAGCTCTTCCTTGGACCCAATCCCAAAGTAAGAAAGCCCATTTAAAACCAGAGATTTCCTACATTTAAAAATAAGGGAGGAGAAAGAATGCAATCAGAAGTAGTTAATAATCTTAACCTACTCACTTAAAAAAAAAGACATTCTTGTTAACTATCAAAATTCTCATCAAATGCTTTCTCAGACTTCACATGAGACTTTTATAGTTCTTCTGCCAATGTCATCGACTTTTAGAATTTCCACAGAGCTTTGGCATACTCACCGCAGGCCATTTGCTACAAGATTTTTTTTCCCCAGGATAGTATTTGTTGTCTCTTCAGATAATCTTAAAAAAAAAAACTAGAAAAAAATACACACTTCTTAATGTGAATTTGTTTGCTTTGGGTTGATGTACAGGTAAATTACTTTATCATATTTGAATTATTTTAAGAGTTCTACCTGCCCTGTATAATATCTAAAACTGTATAGTCAGAAGTTTAGAGAGTCAAAGAGTTTAAGTAGGCCCCATTGCTAAGTAATCCTGGAGGAGGAAGGTAGAGAGAGGACATGTGTAAGGGAACTATTAATCTTTTGGTATTTAATAACAGGTATAAAAGCTTTACCTCTTCACATCTGTGAAGCCAAATTAATTTCTAATCTGTTGGATTGTAAAAATTTATTGGTCTGGAGTTGGATGGGATAGGAGGCCAAAGGGTAATAGCAAGGGAGGAGGAAATGAAGGTCAAGAAGGAAGAAGTGCTGCATGTTTTATTATTTTACTTAGAACCTCAAAATGAAAAAATACCAAAACCCCTTATCTTCATAAACCTGACATAGGAAACGAGTTGGGCAGAGGTGGTGGGGAAGTGTGTGAAAAGGTTGGAGCGTGTGAAAACAAATGTATGTCTTTTTTCTCTTCTGGTCTGGTTTTCATAGGAGTATACATTCATCTGGAGTGTAATTGTTTTAAGAAGTTTGCGTTCCACCAGTTTACTCTTAAATGTAGATAAAGAAAAGTAACAATAGTTACCATAAAATTCCATAAATATGAAAGAGTCAGTAAAGTTGCAGACGGGCTAAAAATTTCTACAGGGTTTATGGTAAACCTTACTAATTTCATTACATGGAGGTTATGAAAAGCTGATGATCAATGGAGTTAAAGGTGTCTCTCCTGGCCTGAGTAGGTGGTAATTATTTTATGATGCAAGTTTTGCGTTTTTTTCCTCTAAGGTTTAGAAGTTTTATTCTGTGTGGTGAAATTGTTTGAGAATGCGCCGAAGTCTGATGGGGAGTGTTTTCCTTCAATTTCAGCAACTACAAAACATAACCGCATCAGAGGGCCAGGTGGTGGTTCTGGAGTGTCGGGTTCGAGGAGCGCCCCCTTTGCAGGTCAAGTGGTTCCGACAAGGGAGTGAAATCCAAGATTCTCCAGATTTCAGAATTCTACAGAAAAGTAAGGAGAGGTGCCCATTCTCCCAAATCCCACCATTTTCTTCTTTCAAGCTTCAGAAAAACCAAGAGGGTTTAGTCATTCAGATGAGTTGATTTCTATTTTCAAAGAGTGATTAGACAAGATAATGTGCGAACGCGTCGGGTCCAGTAAATTAAAGCTGTGGTGTCGTTTGTGGACACCTTTGAAATGCTGATGAAAGGTGCATATTCTTTATTCAGAAAAAATAAACATATATATTTGAGTTCAAAGTTGGGCAAATAATTTTAGGAGGCTCACAAGCCTCCTAAAAGTGCTTCTATGAACCGCAGTTTAAAATACTTCCTAGTGTAAGCTGTTACTGGGACTCGGGTGTCTATATTTATAGAAATATACATGAATCTACTATTACTTTATCTCTTTTTTGTTATGGAGTTTGTCTATAAGATTTCTGCAGACATGCCCTAGACAAGGTAATAGAAAAAGACGGGTAGATTTATTATTAATGGAACCCCATTCTAATACTCTGTTTTGATTTATTTTTTTTTCTCACGTGGCAAACAGAACCTAGATCTACAGCTGAACCTGGTAAGAAGCTTTTTCTTTTTTTCCTCTGGTAATGTATCTTTTGGGTTTCAATAGCTCTTTGTTTCTGTTTTAAAGCCATAAGCAGAACAATGTTTTTGCAGTTCCCTGGAAATGTGAAACCCCCTTAAAGACAATATCTTCTTTATCATGGGGTCTGTACACTGCATTTTACATCAACTTCTTTATTAGTAAAACATTAAGTTCCATTCAGACAAGAAGGTCAAGCTCAGTGACTTAAGGCTTTTTAAAATATAGTCTTTTATACTCAGAAAGCAAACTAAGCTAATGATGAAAAAACATCCTCTTAAAATTCCAGTAGAAAAGAACAATCTGCTGCATATTTCCACTGACCAAAACCCACTAACAACCAGACTCCCCAGCTTAGAAATGTGTCTCACATGTGAGCGGCTCAAAGATGTAAGCAAAATTGACCACCAGGCATTTCTCATTTACGTGCCCTAAGCCATAAACTTTTACTCTTCTGCGAGCATGAAGAGAGTCATCTTGCCCTAGGATCTCTCTTAATTACCAGGTCATTTGACCTCATCAGAGTGCTGTGTTTTCCAGAAGCCTCGGGTCCAAATGTTCTCCTGCCTCAGACTTGTGTATTTTATGACTCCTCCTGGACTAGAATGATGTTTGTAAAGGAAATAAAAATTTTTGCCTAGGTGTTTCATAGTCCTCCTTGAGACTACTTTCTTTTGTATTTTCCCCAGCAGCAAAGTCACCAGTTTCATTTATTTCTTGCCAAAGGGGAGACAGATTTGTGCCTCTGCTTTAGCATAGCAGATCCTGCCATATTGTCCCTTAGGAGCCATGTCCTTGCTCTGTCCCTTCTTTGGGAACTTGTGGGTTCTCCGTGGGCCACTGCAGTCAGATTACTGTGGTCAGTCCTGGACCTCTCACATCTGAGTATTGGATCATTAAAAGCAGAGTGTGATCCGATTAGGATCCAAAGGTTAAGGGATGCCGAGTAGCATCCTTAGGGAACAACTGGAATTGATCTACTACCTTCTTGTCATGAGTTACAACTAGAGCATGTCGTCCCACTTAATGGGTCAGTCACCACATCAAATACTGTGGTCACTTTCCAAACCATGGAAATACATATTTTCATATTTTGTCTGTGATATGTCTTTGTATAAAATTGCATAATGCTGGTTCCCTGACATGTGGAACTTCTGAAACTCAATCTACTGCATGAGCTAATATGGAAATCTTATAGGGAATAAGGGCACATCTTTTGCATTTACTATTTTAAATAGACTTGAGAGAGAGAGAGAGAAGTAGGAACCAAATATCTCTTTTATCTAAAAGAATGTCTATGTGAACAAATCTATGGAGCAATTTATGTCTTTTGATGCTCTATGTATGAATACAACTAAAATATTGGGCCAAAAATTTTAAAAGCACTACTGGAATGGATTAAGATGGCTTTTGATGTTGCATTTTGGATGCTGAGCAAATTCATGCAACTCTTTTTCATCATGTTGTTATCATCTACATGGGTGATGATGATTTATTAAACGTCTCATGTGATCTATGTTGGAAAATCGTAAACTAACCATCATCTGAAAATTCAAAACACTGGTTAGAAACTGCATAGTTTAGTTTTTGAGTGTCTACCTGTTTGAAAATGGAAAACACTCAATAGACTGGCTAAGAAGGAATACATTTGGGTGAGGAGAGAGAATAGAAACATCTTCTACTGCCCCCCTCCTTACTCCTCACACCACGTACACTCCTGTTTCAGTTATGGTTTGCTGTTTTGCTTCTAGAATTTGGTTTGGATCATGCATTATTTAATAAAATTACTTCTCAGCAGCTTCATGGAGTAATCTGACCTCTAGAACTTACTTACATGCCTTTTGGTTTAACATGGCCAAATCATGAAGAAAAGAGCAAGATAGGAAGGGCTTCCTTTGAAACTGCATATCCTAGCAATGTATAAAAAAGTTTCTCCTCTCCATGTTTGCTGAATTTTCTTATTTTTCTTTTCCCTTCAGTTAAATCTGAAAGCATTTAAGAAAATAGACTCCTCCATTCCAACCACAATGATAGGATTTGCTGAAAACAAATATTTCATCGCGGAAAAATATTTCAAGCAAATCTGTCAATACAAGGAAGAAAACATATACAGTCAGGAGCTATTAAAAACAAAACACAATTAGTTTTCCCTGACCTCTGATAATTTCTCTATGATTATATTTACCATGACACTCCTAGAATTGCTCCTTTCTCTTTTATAGTGGAGCATCAAAATGCTCTGCTTCAGGAAACCTACAATTGGCATGTAGCGTTAAATAAAACCCATGATCATATTTTTTAAACAAAAAAAACCCACTTTAAACACATGAATGACCATTCAAGTGACTGCTTATGTTGTTATGAGTAAGAACTTCAGAATAAGCAAATGTTGAAACATATTTGTATTTAAACAATGTTTTGGCGTGCCTGACAAAACTACGTATGATTATGATTCTTTTACTAGTAGGCAAATGTTTTTTTTACATCGACCTTGAAGTTGACCGTTGACATTGTCAGGGGAAAAACAATATATGTATTGAACTGTTTACTTTCCTTAAATGACCTGGTTGACTATTATAGCCAATGGACAGCTGAACTATTCAACCATAGAGAATGTATGGAGGAACTGGCTTCCCTGTTAGCTGGGTTTTAGCCACTGTTTTAAGTGGAAACGAGAGAAACAGACATGACAATATATCTGAGGCAAGAGATAAATTTTATAGGACTAGGTCAGTAATGTTTTCCAAATGCTAAAACATAAATAGCCTTTGAAATTCAGGAACACATTTAAGCATTCAGATTTTATTACCCTCTCTTCCTACTCTCTTCCCTTCTCTGACACATTCACTTCTGTTCATTCCTCTTCAGCTGGTATATATTCTCTCTCTCTCTCTCTCTCTTTCTCTCTCTCCCCCCTCCCCATCTCCCTCCCCATGCCACCTCCCTCCTTCCCTCTCTCTCTTCCTCCATTTCTCTCCCTCATTCTTTTTATCTCTTTTTCTCTTCTCTTCATTCTCCTTCCTTTTCTTAGTCACGTTTGAGATGTTTTAAAGCTCTAGAAATAAAATTGAAAGTCACTATTACCTACATATAGCCCCATTAGGGATTAGATGTTTAGATAAAGAAGGAAATAACAGATTCCCTCCCAATGCATTTGTGCAACTGAAACAGGTTTTTCTTGTCACTACTGTGTTGCATCTGTCTAATGTGTTTTACACTCCCTTCTCTGTCTAGACAGAGTCAGCTTGCATCACAAATCTTTTCAGACTGTTTTGTGAATTAATAGCTAGTCAGCTTACTTAAAACCAACATCCGTTTGTCATATTACATGCTCTGGCCTTCTTCTTTGACATTCTGACTTTACACTGATTGAATCCTTCAAAGACTAGTCTGAGGGGGGTGGGGGGCAGAGAAGACTCACTTGACAGCTGTTAATACTCAGGCCCTTACTCAGCTGTCTGGAAACAGCCACAAACTGTATTGAGTTACTTCTATAGTGTTTAATGGCATGCAAAATTAAAAATACAAAAAAAGTATCTTACTGGTTGGGGAATTATACCTATAAAAGTATGATGCCTCCTACTTTCAATATGAATCTCTGCTAACTGGTGCACCCATCACCCTGGATCTTGTACAGTAGAGTCCATGTTTTGATTCTGTGGTTCAGAATGTGAAGTAAATTATATTTTGTTAAATGTACTAAGGTACTGAGTTGTAGGAATGCAATGGTGAGGATGTTTGTTGAGACCCAATAGGTTGTACATTGTTAAAAACTTAATGCAAGCCCAGGTTAAGATGGTGGATTAAACAAAAGTGGGTTCTATAAAACCTGTGGTTCCCAAACTGTATGATAAGGTGCCCTGGGGCACCACACCAAACTAACAGAGGTGCTGTAATATGTTTGAAGTTTTTGATGCAAACACGGTGATACTTGACACCTGATAGGTACACCTACTACCTTGAAATAGTTCCAAGTTTCAACATTAGATCACTCTACATTCTTTTGTATGACATCCTATCTTTGTGAAACTGAGTTTTTGCTGTGTGTGATAAAAAGCAAGTACCACATGAAGATCAATGTGGAACGTGAAATTAGGCTGGCTGTGTCCAATCTGATTCCCAGAAGATTGTGCAGTACCCAACAGATGCACACATCCATTAGTAGGTAATTGTGGTTATTTAAGAATGAAATAATATTTTTCTTTCAATGTGTGTGTATGTTTTTCAAACAGGAACTAATATGCTAAGACCTAAATACTTATTAAGTTCTTTGGAAATAACTACTTAACAAATGAAGCTGTTAGGTATATCTTTTGACTTAGGAGCACCATAAAAAAAATTACTGAGACACTTAGGATCCCGTGAACCAAGAACGTTTGGTTTAATTTCTGGGGAGAGAGGGGAAGACTCAAAGCACCTTTGAGTATGCACCAAAAAGAAAACAGAGTGACTCTTAGAATTCTAAACGCTGAATACTCCCACTCCCAACCCTCTTCCTGCACTCACCTTCTAGAATGCTGGCCTGTGAACCTTCCCTCTCCTACCAGAGACTGAAGGACTCTTCTCTGGGCAATCTGGATGTCCCAAGAGAAAAGACATCTGTAGATAATGATATGGGAGTTTCTTCACAAAGAAGCCAACTAGATTCAGCTAATAGGAAGGCCAAAAAGTTGACAAGCTCCTCTCTCATGCTCAGAGTGTCTAATCAACTCACAACCACGTCAGACGAGAAGAGATAAAAGACGTCTGAAGAAACCTCTATCATGGATGATATAGAAGAAAACAATCAAACTCCCCTGAAAAGCTACTTGGAGAAAACAGGCTTGCAAAGAGAAGAAAACGTGAAAACTAAACAACACTCTCCTCAGAGAGATAAGAAAATCAGTGCATCCAAGAAGTAAAAATAAAAAGCTTTAAGAAGAGGGGAGGAACACTTGGAAAATAAAAAGTTCTTGGAATGAAAAAGTTGGTAGCAGAAATAAAAGTTAAGGAAATGCCCCCACACAGCTGGGCAAAAAGACAAAAAGAAGGGCTATAAGAGAGAAAAGATAAGAAAATTAGAGATGCCGGAGAACCAGTCCAGGTAGACAATACACGCATAATTGGGATTCCAGGAGGAGAGAACAAACACGGGGGAGAGATTATCAATGAAATAATGTTTTTCTAATTCCCTAAACTGAAAGATATCAATTTGCAGATTAAAAGGACCCACCGAGTGCACAATGTATGAAAATACATTCCTAGCAGCGTGCATTGTGAAATTCAGAATATCCAGGACAAGGAGATGATTCTGCAAGTGTCCAGGGAGAAAACATCAGGTCACGTGCAAACTAACAAGATCCGGATGGCTTAGCAGCCACACTAGACACAAAGAGACAGGGAAGCAAAGCCTTTAAAATTCTGAAGTAAAATTACCTCCAACTTAGAATTCTGTACCCAGCCAAACCTTCAATTCAATGTGAAGATGCAGGCAAGATTTTTCAGACTTGTAAAGTCTCAAAGATTTTCCTCCACAACCCTGTATGTAGGATATGCTTCACCACCACAAGAGAATTAATTTATCCAGAAAGAGCAAGGGGTGGAATCCAGGAAGCAGAAGACCAAATACAAGTGAGAGACAAATGGAACCCCCAGGGGGGTAACAGCTGTGAGTCAGGAATGGAGGACAAGTCCAGATTGGAGCAGTGTGATTCAAGGGATGGGTGCATTGAGCCTTTCATCACTAAGAGCTCATTGCCACTGTTCCATCTTTTACCCTGATGACAGAATGGCAGGGTGGTAAGCCTGACCCAAATTCTTATCTCTACTTGGCCTGTCCTGCACCAGCTGGGAACACTTATTTCACCCACCCTGGAAGTATTCTGATTTGATCCAGTGCTGAGATCTGGGAGTTGGCCGTGTTGAACTCTATTCCTGCTGGCTGTCCAGTTCTGCCCATACTTAGCCCCACCGAGGTGGGCCTTATGTTTCTGAGGTCCCACTCATGACCTTGCCTCCTGATTACCCCTGTGGGGTCTTTGGTAAACTCACAGGGAAGTTAAAGCCAGTTCATGCCCCCTGATGGGTTCTGGGAGCTTTTCTCTGACAGTGACAAGATTGCTTTTCCTTCACGCAAGATTTGTGCTTGTTACTCAGTTTTTTAAAAACTAAAGAACCCAGTTTTGAAGGATACATAAATATGTGGTAAACACATAAAGAAAATCAAAGGAATGATTATCTCAAAAGGAGAAGAAGGAAGATTCAATTGGGGAGGGCATGCAGGGCATTTCTAAGGTATTTTATTTCTTAGATTTAATGATGAGCACATGGCTATTCCTTAAACTGTACCTTTTAAATGTACTTCTCTATGTATGATACAGTTCACAATTTTAAAAAATCCTTTGTAAACATTTATGTGAGCATTACATTTACCTGCACTGACTCTCATCCTGTTGATTTTAGCCCAGAGTTCTTTGTTATCAATTGTGTTAGCCAAACCATGTGATTTGGAAGATAAAAGCTGGCTTTCTTTTTAGTTAGGCCAGACATCCCCCACCCCCCGCCAAGAAAAAAGAAAAAACTGTGAAGGAAGGCATTTATGAAAATGTCCCCTTATTACCCAAGAGACCTAGTAATGTTATCCTTCCTGCCTCATCTTTTCATGAGTTTCTGCAAACAAAATGGTTTTGTTTCTATTCAACCAAGTGTTAAGTATGTCCAAGAACTTGAATGAAATTCAGGGTTGACTTCTGGGAGATACCAATGTGATTAATTTTTAGGTAACTATAAAAAGGAATTTATCACCAGCAAAGATAGTTTCTGATTTGGTAATTTATTATATGCCCTCAAATCAAAACCTTTCACTTAGGAAAACTGGATTAAAATGGATCATAGTTATACCTTTAAGTTTTTCCATTTATACTGGAGACAGTTTTTTAGTACCCACAAGTAAGCCTCTAACTGCCTTTATTTGACATAAGCAGTCATTTCCTGATTTCCATTCCTCACCAAAATGTATTTTACACATGGCTTAAAGGTCTTTGTTCAAATAAGATGCTACCAGATGAAAATTCAATATTACAACCTGGCTCATCTCATTTCCTCGTGGCTTTCTTCATTTTTATAATGTCAGAACCATAAAGCTATGATGCTTCTTTTTCTCAACAAAATGTGGGCCTGTTGTCACTTTTGGAAGATGTTTTCCAAGAGAAGAAAAGTTAAACAACCTTTGGAGCATTGGATTAAAACTTTATTTAGTAAAAAATCACTGAGACATAGCAATGCATGAAGCTCACAATCGCAAAAGACTTCCCAATGCTTTTTAGTTTTTTCTTTTTTGTTTTTCTGTAAGTCTGTAACCTTTTCTAAGTGTTCAGTTGGTCATCGACTCTACATGCGTGCGCCTTATTTTATGCAATAGGATTATTCCTGAAAATTCATATAAAATGAATTTTGTTCAGTCACATTTGAAACACACAGAGGAAGTTTGCAGGAAAATCAGTCTTAGAATTCCTTTAGAAAACGGTCTTTCTGTAAAGCAAATGTTTACTTTTTTCCCCTCAATCTAAATATCATCCATACGTTTATTAAAAAATATTTATGGCGAGTGTAACAGATGTGTGTGCTGTGTAAGAGATGCTCAGAACATGGCCGTGAACAATACAAATGTTCTTCTCTAGTCAAGGAACCAGAAACTAACAAACTAATTACACAATAAATCATAGTTGTGATAGATTCTCCAAGAAAGTTTGCCATCCCAAAATTGCATGTAGGTGGTGGATCTGACCAAGTCTAATCAAAAAAGGATTCTCTGAGAAAGTAACATTTAGGTGGAAATGTAAGGCTGAGTAGGAGAATGCTAAGTACTTCAGGATGAGGCTTAAAGGAATGTGGCTTCTCCAGGAGCTGCCCAAGAGCCAGTGTGCCTGGAGCTCGGAACAGAAGGAGGTGAGAGGCACAAAGAGAACCTGGCATGAAAGAAGGGCCTGATCATTTAGGGCTTTGGGACCAGTTAAGGATTTTTAGTTTATCCTTGAAGTGGTAGAAGGATGGAGAGATGATAAAATTTCATTCTCAAAAGGGCCCTCTAGATTAGAAGGGGCAACTAGATATACAAGCTCAGGTTTTCTTAAAAAGGCATGATTGGAAATAAAGAATCACGAAATAGTAGATAACATAAGAAAGAACTCTAGAAGTTGTCAAGAGCATCACTCCAAAACCACTTTACATCATCTTTGCCAGATAAGATTTTATCTTGTTTTTAAATGTAGGTTTCAAGGCTCAAAATTATGTCTGTGTTTACAGGAAAAGCATTGAACTGGCAATGGGCATTTCTCTAAGAGTCTCTAGACACTCTGCCTTTCCAGGTGTAAACAATCCAAGGTTGAGAAACCTTCCCAGACAGCACTGAGCCCTGGGAAGATAACGCCCTGGGAAGATAGCGCAAGGATGGAGGTAGTGGTTGCCTGGGCAGGAAGCACCCTGGTGCTGCTGAAAGCTGGGAAGGCTTCAGGGCTCCCAGCAGTGTCTACTAAGAGGGAACAAAGCTGACCTACCTCTGTCTGAAGCCCATCGCTCAGAGGGAAGCCAGTGTGTGAGAGTTTTTTTCCCAAAATCCAATAAGATTGGGCTGTTCATGTCTTCT
Organism: Tapirus indicus; assembly: GCA_031878705.1. Taxonomy (NCBI): domain Eukaryota; kingdom Metazoa; phylum Chordata; class Mammalia; order Perissodactyla; family Tapiridae; genus Tapirus; species Tapirus indicus. The sequence goes on along the minus strand of CM062919.1, from coordinate 101,290,446 downwards.
AATATCAGCATGTCCACATTACAATGTACTTTTAACTGGGCTTATCTTCTATTCCAATGTGTCTTGTCTCTTAGGGGACACAGAGCCCTTTCCCTTGTACAGATGAATTTCTAGTGAATTATTTGCATAGTGAGAGTAATTAAAATTTTCAGATTCAGGGAACTCCTTTTTTCCCAGCTTAAATCTTTCATTACCTCATTTTACATTGGGTTTTCTTGTGTCCTGAACTAGGAAAAAAGGCAGAACGTCTAGAGAGGCTTTGCACTCTAGAAAAAAAGAGCACGCGTGTGGGAGGCAGGAGACCTACTTCAGCATTTTGACTTGAACGTTAATTAGCCATGACCTTGAGAGAATCATTTCAGACCTCACCTGAGAAATGAGGGATTTGGGCTAGTCAGTCTCTAAATTCCCTTCCAGCACTAATATTCTAAGTTTTATTTACCCTTCTCTGGTTAAGTACACTTTTAACTCATTCTGCAACCATATGTATTCAATTTAAAAATTCCCAATCCCTTGTACCTTTCCAGATACATCTCACTTTCCAAATGATTAATCTTATGTGAAGCTCCAATTTGAATTATTTCCACCCTTTCTATCTTTCTCTTCAATTGGAAACCCAAGAAAGAACTGTATACAGTACAGTCAAAAAAACCACACAAGATTACCTCATGTTCTCTCTGTTATTCTATTATTTTCCTTCTATTCAGTGAACTTTTAAATCAAATAATAATTGTGTATTTTAAATGTATCAATATCTCTCAAACCTTTACCTGAAAACCCTTTTCTTAATATGCCAAACACCACTAGTCAGGATTCATTGATATTTATTGAGCCAGGAAGTATGCTAGGTCTATAGGGCAGTGTTTTTAAATTGCCGATCATGACCCATGAAAGTGGATGGCAGCCACCATTATTTTAAAATAAAATAAAATAGAAGATACTATTCAACTTCATATAATAAGTTGAAATATTTTGTGAAACTTTTATTTCTGTTATGTATGTATGTGTATGTACCTATACATCTGACTGGGTCAGACATAAAATGTATTTCTTCCTGTGGGTTCCAGTCAAAAATGTTTGAAATCCATTTTTTCAGGACAGTTTTCCATACTTTCCTGGAGATAAAAATGATCTGAAAAGTGTGTTTTTAAAAACATCCTTGGCTCCACTCCAGGTCTACTGCATGAGAATCTCTAGGGGAGAGGAGAGGCCTAGGTAAGATGTGTTGAACAAGTGCCCCAGATGATTCTTATCATCCAACAGGTTTGGGAAACACCATCCTAAAAGATTGTGATGTTAATTGACAGTTAATTAACAGTAATCTCCAACCAGTCTTATAAATAGGCCCCCCTAAGAAAGCCCAGTCTTATTGAGGAGCTACTGAATATCGGCACATATTCAAATTTAAATAATAGTCATATCTAGATCCTTTACTGTATATCAAGGGCCAAATGTAGGATAGAAATAAAACTAGAGTAATGCAGAGTCCTGCCTATTGCATAGTTGCTAATTAACTTTTCTATCCTTTAGTTCATCTTTTAAAATAAAAATCACTGATTTGAAAATATCAAAACATATTAAATATACATTATACTTCATAGTTTACACCATCTATTCATGAAGTTTTCTCAGTTCCCACAGTACAACTTGAGATAGGGGACCTTTTGCACTGATCAAGACTAAGGTGAGCAGAGGTGAGCATGTCCAAGGTCACATCTTCTCTCCCCATGACACCATAGCTGTCTGTTTTATGGGATGTGGCCTTAATCTGAGCCTTACTTACAGAAATATATTATTGAAATTATAAAACACAGTATATAACCTAGATTCAGAATTTGAATAAATAAATTTTTCCTTTTGCTGTTATTAACACTATAGCAATTAGAAGTAAGTAGTGAATAGTAGCAGTAAATATTCTGCTAATATTGAACCCAGTTGGCTTTGTTTTCCACCTAGGTAGTAAACACTGGGAAAGCCAGAAAATTCTGTAGAGTATCATCCATAGAAATCCACATTTGCACTGGGTCCACCAAATGTATCTTTTAATGGTCTATGTTGATTGCAAAATTTAAAAACATAGTTTGTGTTCCTTGATGGTGAGATATCAAAGTCAGTTCACTATGTGTCAAATGGGGCCTGATGTTGCCGTATATAAAACTACCTTCTGTGACATGACCTAGCATGGCAACATTATATTACCCAAAAAAGTATTCCAGGTAATTGTGAAAGAACTAGGGCTGGTTTTTTAATTAGCCAGTACCTTTCACTAGTTCTAGCACAGTAAGTCTTCAGTGATATCATCATTTCAAAAAAGGGAAAATAATTTTGTTTTATTTGAAATAAAGTTACATTATTAAGAACTTAGAATATCTTGTAACTGAAATAAATGCCATTGAGCTCTCTTGAAATTGCTGTACTTTTTTGTGCTTTTCATACATTGATGAGCGAATTTAAAAAATATATGTAACCCAGAGTAATCTCTCCCTTTATATAATTGGATATTGCTGTAGCCTCTTTGTAATAACAAGTCATATTGTACAGACATCAGCTTCAACGTATATGTTTGTTTTAAATTCAAATTGAAACCTCATGAAATTTTTTAACATAATTATTTAAAAGGCAGAGAACTGTATACCTGTTTATATCTTTTAAATTTTGTACTACTTATTCAAATAAGTAAATTACAAATAAAAAAGGTAGAGAGAAATCTTAAGTTTATAAAAAGGAAAATGAAGACAATTCAGGAAACCATATTTGATTTTTTTTTTTTTTTGGTGAGGAAAATTGTCCGTGAGCTAACACCTGTTGCCAATCTTCCTCTTTTTGCTTGAGGAAAATTTGCCCTGAGCCAACATCTGTGCCAGTCCTCCTCTGTTTTGTATGTAGGTCACCACCACAGCATGGCTGATGAGTGGTGCAGATCCGCACCTGGGATCCGAACCCATGAACCTGGGCCACCGAAGTGGAGCGCACCGAACCCAACCACTAGGCCATGGGCCCAGCCCTTGATTTTGTTTTTTTGTTTTGTTTTTGTGAGGAAGACCAGCCCTGAGCTAACATCCGTTGCTAATCCTACTCTGTTTTTGCTGAGGAAGACTGGCCCTGGGCTAACATCCGTGCCCATCTTCCTCCACTTTATATGGGACGCCACCACGGCATGGCTGACAAGCAGCGCCTCGGCGGGCGCCTGGGATCCGAACTGGCGAACCCCGGGCTGCCAAGCGCGGACGAAACCGCTACACCACCGGGCGGCCCCCCTTGATTTTGTTTTTAATTGACTCTATAGGAAGGGTTGCAAAGCTATCAAGAAAAGTGGAAGGAAAAGGCAGAAAAGATACTATCTTTGTGATTATAGGATAATTACAGTGTATCTAATTTCTAATCTATTTTCAAAGATGCTGCCTAGCCAACTAGAATTTTAATCCCTCCGGAAGTCTGAAATAAATGTAAATACCTGGAATTTTTTAATTGCCTAAATATCTTAATTCTATATTATATTTCACACTTCTATCTTATATTTCAAGAAATTTTTGCAAAATAGCACTGTCTGGCAAACATTTTTACTTACAACTGACTTAACTACCTTTTTAACAAAGCACAGTTTTGAAGAAAAGTGAAGGAAGACTAAAAATTATCCTATGGGCATGTGAGCATTAAGGGTGTAAACTTTTGGAGTTGGAACAGACATGGGATTTTCTAATCCACATCCTATAAAAGGGACATGTCTTACCCACTTAACAAGATTACAAAGGACCTGAGGGCGGGGACTGTGAATTATTTGTTTTCATATGTGCAGCTACAGAATATTAAATATTACATGTTCTCTTAAAAATACTTAAGTAAATGGATGAATTCTAAAAGCTTCTAGAAGCTGCTCACAGGAGATTCCAGATTATATCTCAAAAATCTTTCTCTTATAACCTCCCGTTAACAAGTCATTCCAATCATTTAACCTACCTTCTTCCCTCTTGCTGCAATTATGAACCATTTATTCTTGTTCTTCAAGAAAGATGGAGAATATTGGAGCCACTTCTTGTATTAATTTCTTTACATTATTGGTATCTATCACAGTGTTTTACTTATAGTGGGTAGTATTTGCATTTAAATTAGCATTTAAATAGATGAATACTTGGTATATATCTCTTGGCCTTTAGTACTCTCTTTTATTGTGATTTAAAAAAAAATAACATGAAGTCTACCTTCTTAACAAATTTTTAAGTGTACAGTACAGTATTGTTAGCTATATACACATTGCTGTATAGCAGATCTCTGGAACTTTATCATGTTGCAAGACTGAAACTCTACAACCATTGACCACATCTCCCCATTTCCCCTTCCCCCAGGCCCTGGCAACCACCATTCTACTCTCTGCTTCTATGAGTTGGACTATTTTAGATACCTCATATAAGTGGAATCATGCAGTATTTGTCCTTCTGTCATTACCCTTTTAACTAACCTAAGTAATTTCAGTTTCTTTAATTTGTCTTTATTAAACTCTATTATTTACTCATTCTGTGTTCTACATTGGACCCTAGTTTTTCACACCATGTTTAAACATCAAATCGAATATATGCTGAAAGAATAAAGTGTGTATTTTCATTACTCTTGCAATTTTAAAACTCTATTAATATATCTCAGAAACAAGTTTACCTTGAGCCATACTATATTGCTAAAATCTTGAAAGCTTATAATCACTATGGTCGCCAGATCTTTCCTGGGGAACATACATTTTGACACAAAAGAATCCTTACATTTTTAGCTTTTAACAAAATCCCAAGCAGCCTATTAACCAGATTATCATCAGCATCATCAGGACTGGGGAAGGGACAAGGCTTTGGGGAAAAAGCTCAAAAATAAAGTGAGAAATGGAATAACACTGAGTGATGTCTGTGGGCCATATCACATCGTAATATAAAAATATACATATTTGACCCAGTAATGCTACTTCAAGAACTATATAGTTTGAAAATATTTGGATAAATTTGGAAAAGATATATAGATACATTAATTCTTTTCTGGAATCAAATACAACAAGCTCTTCAATTGAGTTTACCTTTAGGGAATGAGATTATTAAAAGATATTGGATATAGAGGCAATTGGATTATAAAGGAAAACTTTTACTTTCCATTTTATACTTTAATTTGTTTACTTTTGCATGTATTACTTTTATTGTATTTAAAAATATTTAAAGACCCTTTAATAAAAATGTTTTATTTGTCAGGTAGCACTTTCACCCACAGTTAGTACTTTTTTCTTCCAGTGTTTAAAACATAAGATATGTTTTGAGACAAATTTGCTAATTTTCATTAAATTGATGGTTGAATTGAGGGAAGAAGCATTATTCTACAAGTCTGAAAATTTTGCCCTTAGAAGGCTGTCAGAGAAGGAGGTTGGAAAAGAAGTATTTTCTCTTACCAAATTATATCAGTTAGCTATCGCTACACAGTACAGCACCCCAAAAATTAATAGCTTAAATCAGCATCCATTTGTTTAGTTCCTAATTCTGTGGGTCAGCCATTTGTCTTGGCCTCAGCTGGGCAGTTCTGTGGTCTGCACCAGGCCCAGCCGACCTCATCTGGACGTGCTTGATGTGGCTGTGGTCAGCTGCCAGGTTGGCTGGGAATGAGTGAGTCAGTCTAGGATGGTCTCTGTTGGAACGGCTTATGTCTTCTCCATGTGGTCTCCTCCTCCTCAGGCCAGCACAGCCTTATTCCCCTAGGGATTCAGCAGGGTTCCAAGAGATTGAGCAGAATTGGGCAAGGCCCCTTGAGGTTTGGCTCAGAATTGGCCAACAACATCACTTCCACTGCATTCTAGGTTAAAGCAAAACTCACAAGGCCATCCCATTTTCAAGAGATGGGGAAATAGACTGTGTCACTTGATGGAAGGAGTTCCAGAGTCATATCCCAAAGGGGCGTGGATGCAGGGAGGGGAATAATTGCAACTGTTTTTGCAAAAAATCTACAATACAGAGTCTTACCCTGCCCATATAATATGTGAGTAATCAGTAGAGTCTCTTTGTAGGAATCAGAAATATATCACTTTTCTTAACATTTCCTGACATAATCCTCTGTATTTTACTGGTGCATTGGATACAATTATTCAGTTTAAAAATAGTTAATACACTCTGGATCTAGCTTCTTTTTAATGGTAACAGCTAACATCTACTTGCTACAAAGCATTTACTTTGTGCGAGACGGTGTCCTAGGCATAACGTTTACTGTGTCACAAGAATAGATGGTTGTTAGGAGTGTGGAGTCTGGTGCCCGACTTGGTTTGGATTCTGATTTTACCACTTATTAGCTATGTGACCTTAGGCAAGTCAATTAGCCTTACTGTGCTTCATCTCCTATCTATAAAGTGGGCTAATAATAATAAACCTAACTCGTAAGGTTGACATGAGGATTAAATCTAAATTAATGTGTATTCCATGCTGGTAACAGTACCTAATGTCTGACAGAGCTGTTAGGCATCATCATCACCCCTCACAGTAACCCTGTGATGGTTAATTTTATGAGTCATGACTAACCTGTAAGGTAGGTTCTATTATTGTCTCCATTTTACAGATGAGAACATTGAAGTTCGAGAAGGTTGACCAAAGTCACAAAGGCAAGATGTAGCAGGACCCTTATTCCAGACCTGGCAGCTGATTCCAGAGTTTGGGCTTTTTACACTATACAACACTGCCACAATGTGTAACAGTAGCTTCCAGAATAATTGTCTGCAGGTCAAACATTTACATATTATGTTCTTTTTTCCTATTGTCAGCATTTCAGAGAAGTTGGTTTTCCCCACTAATTGCTTTTCAGTTGAGCAGACGTAAGAAGCAATGACACTAGTTGAAAGAACTTCCATATACAATCTAGGCAGGAAGAGAATGGGGCTGGCATCTACTGAGCATCTTTCATATGCCAAGTGCAGAGGGATACACTTTGCAAACATCTCGTTTCATCTTCAGAGATACCCCGTTAAGTATATATTACCCCAATTTTATAGATGAGAAAACCAAGGCTGATCTTGTCCAAAAGCACAAAGAATGAGTCTGACTCAAAGCTTTTGCCCTCGGCTGAACTGCTGCAACAAATGTAAAGAGTTTCTATTGTGAATACTTTGTAAAGTGATTCTGTGATAGTTGTTACCTAATTTGCTTGTTTTACAAAGGCAGAAGGTCTGACTTCTTCAAAGTGACTTCATGGTTTCACTCTGATGAGTTATTCTGTTCCCTTTACTTCCAGAGGAGATCTGTACCCTGGTTATCTCTGAGACTTTCCCAGAAGATGCGGGGGTCTTTACTTGCTCAGCAAGAAATGATTATGGATCAGTAACCAGCACAGCTCAGCTGATTGTCACCTCAGGTATGTGAGGAGGAAAAAATGGACTGGGTTCTGTTCCCTAGCACTTCATGTGGTGGACCACAACAGAAAGAACTGTCCCAGAGGAGGGCTCAGCTGTTAGGAATGCTTGCTGCCACTCCAGGAGATATCCTAACATCAGTGTTTCATCTTGAAACAAAAGGCTTTGAGAGAGGGAAAGTGTAAGTGGAGACAAAAACCGAGAAGATAATGATAATGTAGCAATTGAACACACATGGGGCTATTTTTTAAATCATGCAATCTTGGTCTTGGAAACAATGGAACTGGTTTCCTGGCATCCTCATGCTAACCCAGAGTCATGCTCATGTCTGAAGGCCACCTCTGAATCGGAGGTGCAGTCACTATTCTCGGCAGTGCCAACACGGGAGATCTGGAGACACTTATACAGATAAATCATTGCTTCATTCACTTTTTTTTTTTTTTTTTTTTTGTGGGGAAGACCAGACCTGAGCTAACATCCGTCACCAATCCTCCCCTTTTTTGCTGAGGAAGACTGGCCCTGGGCTAACATCTGTGCCCATCTCCCTCCACTTTATATGGGACGCCGCCACGGCATGGCTGACAGGCAGTGCGTCGGTGGGCGCCCGGGATCCGAACTCGCGAACCCTGGGCTGCCAAGCGCGGACTAAACCGTTGCGCCACCGGGCGGCCCCCAGTTTCATTCACTGTTGAAACTTCTGAAAAAGTAAGACAAGATAAACTTAATATAATCCAGAGAAGCTATAAAGATCTTAGAAATCAAATTTCATTGAAAGTGGAATATAACTGATATGAAAAACTGAAGCGAGATATTATACTATTAAAAAACAATTCAAGGGGCCGGCCCTGTGGTGCAGCAGTTAAGTTCCGCTTTAGCGGCCCGAGATTCGCCGATTTGGATCCTGGGTGCGGACCTACTCACTGCTCATCAAGTCATGCTGAGGCAGTGTCCCACATAGAAGAACTAGAAGGACCTACAACTAGGATACACAACTGTGTACTGGGGGCTTTGGGGAGAAAAAAGAGAAAAAACAAGAGGAAAATTGGCAACAGATGTTAGCTCAGGGTCAATCTTCCTCAAAAAAAAAAAAGCCATAAAAAAAACAATATTCAAAAATATTTGAATTTTTTTAAACTCAGAAACTTACCACTAGAGAAGACAATATGAAACAGCTTTTTCCTTTATTTTAACTTTAGTTGACTGTTTTCTGCTATTACTAATTAGCTTTAGGGCATTTCTATTGCCTCGTCTCTGGCATTTATTTTACAAAGGTTTTTAAAACATCTCTCTGACCACACCTGGCACATAGTAGGGAATCCATAAATGGGTTGTTGGTTGTATGAGATGGACTCGGAGAGAACAATCGAATTGCACTTTGATTTCCTGAGAAGAGTGAGAACTTGGTGCTAGGTGGCAGCAGAGGCACAAACAACACTGGTTTCAGGATGTTAGAGTGGGAATTGTAAATGCTTTTTCTTCTTAATTAAGAAAGGAAATGTAAGGTTCACCTTAATAGTGAAACAGTTGATATGAATGAGTACCGTAAATGGGAAAAGGAAACTCCAGTGTCATAACTGGAGCTACAGGGAGGGGAGGATCCCTCAAATATTGTGAACTTGAGTTGGCTTGAAGACTGTCCCATCAAATGGCCATGACAATAGTGTGGTTCTCCAACAATATGGCCAAACCTCTGAACTCTAAAAGTCTGTGTGGCCAAACTTGGCATGCAGTATTTCTCATTTTCATCTGGGGTAAACCTGCTATAGGCCAAACATAATCAACAAGTATTTCTGAGTTTGCAGTTTACCTCAATAAGCATTTTATCTTTTTTTTTTTTTGGTGAGAAAGATTGGCCCTGAACTAACATCTGTTGCCCATCTTCCTCTTTTTGCTTGAGGAAGATTGTCCCTGAGCCAACATCTGTGCCAGTCTTCCTCTATTTTGTATGTGGGATGCTGCCACAGCATGGCTTGATGAGCAATGTGTAGGTCTGCACTGGGGATCCAAATCCACGAACCCTGGGCCACCAAAGCAGAACGTGTGAACTCAACCACTACACCATTGGGCCGACCACTCAGTAAGCATTTTTGAGTACATTCCAGGAGCTCTCCTGGGCTCTGGGCAAGGTGAAGAATCCAAAGAAGACATGATTGTTACCTCATTATCTCAAGATGCACTCAGTCTATTGAGAATAATAAGTAAAAATTTCCTTTGTACTGAGTTACAGCTGTGAATCATCTGAATTGGAAAAAAAATTATCTGTGAGATCATAAGACAGTTCACTTAGACTCAGAGCTTTACTTAGCTTTAAATAGAATGAATATCCATTGCCTACCACATAAAACCTTTATAGCTTGAGCAAGTGTCAGTAAAGCACAGGTAGGATGTTCAGTCGGATCCGTGGGCTGAAATGTGAGAGGATGAAGGACTAATAGTTTATAATGTTTGTGTTGTCATTTTTCACCAAGTTCTATCTTTAGCTCTTCTTTGAAATTTGTTAATGAATTGGTAGCTGGTTTCCCCACTTGTGGGCCCAATCAGGAAATGAAACAGGTAACAATCACTCAAAACAAGCTTAGAAGAACCAGGCCCTCCAGCTGACTTTGCTTCTACATCAAATGAGAGTACCAATTACCTCTTTTTTAACAACTTAACAGGGCACACGGGATTCTCAGACCGTCTAGGACAGTGTGAAAATAACTGTTGTGCTAGTAGCATCTTATTTGTTCCTCCCTTTCTCCTTCCTTAGCCAACAATGAAAACTGTAGCTATGACTCAATGGGAGAATCCAACAATGATCACTTCCAACACTTTCCACCTCCCCCTCCAATCTTGGAGACAAGTTCCTTTGAGTTGGCTTCAAAGAAACCATCTGAGATCCAGCAGGTGAACAGCCCAGAGTTAGGACTTAGCATGGCAGCCCTAGAAATGCAATTCAATTCTGCTGAGAGGGAGACGAATGGAGTCCATCCCAGCCATGGAGTAAATGGACTGATAAACGGCAAAGCTAACAGTAATAAATCTCTTCCAACACCAGCTGTCCTGCTTTCACCCACTAAGGAGCCACCACCTCTGCTTGCCAAACCCAAACTGTGAGTATTTCTGCATGGTTTTACAATACTTTCCATACCCCTGCTAAATTGCCTCTCTGGTCAGGGAAACTTTTTGCCTGGACTCAGCTCTGTGGCAAGTCGCCCCTTCTGCAGGCAAGCTGTCCCTGGCTGATGTGACCTTGCTACCAAGTGGGGTCCTTCCAAAATATAAAAAGATACCTAAAAATAAAGAATACAAATGAAAATCTTGGTTAAATCTGCCCTTTGGTAAAAGCTATAACTGGTTTCAGCTGTGAAAATATCTGTGCATGGTGTGGCCTCGCAACGTATAGCAAGGATGTAGCCACTCCCCAGAGGTGATGGGAAGGGGGACCTATTTTGAGCTCTTTATTAAAAGTATTTCCAAATGTTTTAAATTTAAGAATCTGTAAGGAAATCTGATATAGGTGGGAAGACTAAAATCTGAGGATGGAAATTCAGTGTGCAGAACCTGGGGAGGGGAACGAAACCAGAGATAACCTGGCTTGTCAGGAAGACGAGCGCCCTTCACAGCACAACCTGCTTGGCTTTGGAATTCCATGGAACTGCATATTTCCATGAATACCGCCTTCATATTTGATTTCCATTATTTTCTTAGGATGATAAACCTTGCATGAGCTGTTTCCATTGGCACCACACAGCAGAGAGTTGTTATGAATAGAGCCATTACAATGTCAGAGGCAGAAATCAATTAACTCAAAAGGTTCTATCATAGCATAACAGACCTTGAGTTACTGCCCTGCTAGAGGTCAGTGGAAACGTCAGTCATATAAAATGTATACATACTCTACGAGGTCACATTTCCTTGAGAATGAGTTCTCCAGAATCTTGGAAAGCCCATTATATTTCCCCATGATATCCGATGTCTTTGATTTGGGGCAGGAAAGATGACTTTCGGATAGGAGTATTCTTTGTTTCCCAAACACCAAACTGCCTACTCTCTTCTCTCTGTCATCAGCTCGTTTGTTAGAAATGTTAGACTATATCAGATATTCAAATTAGAATATCTTGTATTTGTACATCACTTTATTGTTTTCTAAGTGGTTTCATGAACATTGTTTGACTAATGAAATAAATCTGCCAAACAAACATCTTAAGTTAACAAATGGGCAGAGAATTTTATAAAGATAAACTTCTGGACAATCTTGTGTTACAGTTTCAAAAATCTATCTATTACTACCCTGTACTTAATTCTGTGTTCCACTCCAGCTCCTTTGAGCTGAACAGGTACAATGAGCTCGAAAGTGACAGCCTTGAATGAGATTTACACTCTTGGAGCTCCGAGCCATAAAATTAATTGCCACTGCTGACTCCTTTTCTCTGTGCGTTTTGAATATGTATTTGCAGTGTTTCTAACGAAACAAGGGACCGGCTCTCCTGGGGAAGAGAGGACGAATGTGTTTAATGACTAGGACTTGATGTGCTCTTGATTAAGTGAAGTGTTTCTACCATATGGCTGTCATAAATTGGATGTAAATCACAGGAGAGCAAACAGGAAGAGCCGTTAACAGGCATTTACAGCCTTTCTTATCTCAGGAGTTTCAACAGCTCTTCAGCTTTTAGCTCTGCTTTACAGTGATGTTAGTGTGTATGATGGGGGGGCATGTCTACAAAAGACACAAAACAGTTTTGTGATTATTAAGAGAAGGAGTGGCTGAAGCAAGCTTGAAGAGTGACATCATGTTTTGCTTATTAGTCAGATTTTCAACATAAAATAAGATATAGGAGAAATGGACTTTAGTGTTTAACGTCCACGTAAAGGGATTACTCCCCACTTCACGAGGAAATTTAAGGGAAGGCAGGGCACCTAATCACAACACCTGGTAGCTTAGAAATGACATTTACTTGTACCAGGTTTTACCACTTTTTTTTTTTCAAATCTTTATGTGTATGTTTGATATGAGGTCTTCCCTCCTTTCTTGATTATCATGGTCTTTTCTGAAAAGATTTGCTCATTGTTTTAAAAGTTGCATCCACTGACAGAAAAATGCTATTGAATGACATTTGCAAATAATTTAGGATAGCATCTAAGTTATGGATAATTAGTGACTACAGGTAACCACCAAGTAAAATTCTTACACACATCTGTTAGTTTCGTACATTGGGAAGAAAAAATGAGATTTTATTTGCCTCTGTGGTTGGCAGTGAAAAACTATGCTTTGCTCTAATCTTTTTGTATCAGTGTATGATTTATTCCCTTTCATAAAAGGAGAGGTTTATGTTTAGGAGCTTTATGGCATTTCAGTCATCTAAATTATTTGTAATCAAACAAATAGAAAACAATTAGGAAGGGGCAAATAATAGAAATTAAAATATTTACTCTTGCAATAAATTAACCTGAAAGTGGTGTTTGATTCATCAGATTCCTTTAAAAAAAGATCATTTTCAGAAAGAAAACCTCTTTGCATGTTTTCTCTCAAGTAGCTCCAATACTGATCATGGGAAGAAAATAAATCAAAGACTAAAATGAAAAGATAGAAATGTTATACATTCTTTTCTCTAACAAGGTCCAGCCCTGATCCTCTATTATCCAAAAGAAATCACCACCAATAGCCTTGTACCCTCCCAGAACTCCAGCTGAGTCTGTGGAACTTATCCTGAGCGTGAGTTCCTGGCTCAGTGTCATGGAGGCATCCACTTCAGTTTCTGCAGCTCGGACACTGTCCCTCAAGTATAAGTTAAATATGATTAAACGTAGGCCATTCAGTAAGTGCCAGAAGCCACGCACACTGACTTTGTGGAATGCCTTACCACTTACCAAGAGACCAAAAGCTCACTTAGACACTGCACAGGAAAAAAATTCATAAATGAAAATTATTTATATGACTCAGTATCTGACACTCATAATTTTCTATCATAGTACAAAGAAATGAAGCAACATGGTGCCTAAATCGTATTTCTTATCACAGAAAAAGAAGAAATTAACATAAACCTAGCTTATGAACTATTTGTTATGTTATTTTCTTTGTTCGAAGTGCACCGAATAAGTCTATTGCCACCCACTTTCTACAAATGATGCCTGAAAATTCAGAATAAATATAGGGCTCAGTGTGTTAATAGGAAATCACATTCCTGCTTCTCTTTATTCCTGCCAAAACACAGTCCTTCAAACACACGGATATGCATACTATTCCCAGGAATAAACCCTGGAGGGAAACTTGTGAATGCCAATTTAGTAGGTGATTTTACAAAGCACGTAGAGAAGCGTGGTCATGTTTTTCTACTGAACTCATCTTCTCTATGGGACCAAACAATATATAAATAACAATGTGCTGTTTTCAAACCCTGTTTGTTTCTTCTTTTTTTATTTTCTTCCTCTGTCTTGTGGGAGAGATGTAGAATATAAAGCTGTGGAAGAAGCAAAATGAGAAGTCAAAAGAGAAATTACTGAGGGGTGAAGACACAGGCAGGTCCTTGCACCCACAAACAGGACAAGTCAGCCGATAAAATTACATGTATTTGTCACTCTAGGGCCAGTAGTATACACATTACCATAAAAGTCCATGTCCTTTGACTGGGAGAATGAAAATTAAATGTTTAAAAAATTTTACATGCTCAATCAAAAGCCAAACTGGATATGGATTTAACTCTCTTTGCTTCTATTCTTACTGCTTTCTCTTCCCCCAACCTCTAAAGGAAAAACAGTATCATTATTTCCCATCTGAAAAGGGTAAAATGATTTCAGGCTGAATCAAGCTTATCAAAATAATTACATTTGATTACTTTGGCTTCTTTCTTTCTCCTTTCCCTCACTCTCACCCCCAGACACCCAATTGTCCCTACAGTTCTTGTCCCAAGAAAGGGGCATGTTCTATGAACTCATTCATACTAAGGTATTAGGGATTTTTGTGTCATCTCAGTCCAGATCTGGACTGACAAAGCGAAGCTGCATCCTCATAATACTGAGCAATAATAAGCACTGTGTAAACTCAGAGCAATGTCCTTGCACTGCACATGCAGGAATGAGAGATGATGTGTTTGAGAGAGAGAAGAGAATGAAATAGAAGCCTGTATCACTGTCTTTATCAGTGACTTAACTGTGCCAGGCTTTCTATCTTTGGAAGTTACTTATGGTTTCCTCCACACTCCTAGACACAAATTTAAGCACAAGTTGTTCCCTTGCCTGGAATGTTCTACTCCTGGAATGTTCTGCTACTAATGGCTGGCTCCCTTTTGCTTTCAACTTTCAGCTTAATGTCACCACCTTCCTGACCACCCAATGAAAAGCAGCCACCCAGCCGTTCGCCAATAAATCATCCTCTTTAATTACCGCAGGGCATGTAATCATTTCTGATAGTTTCTTATTTACTTGCTTGTTGATTTGTGTATTGTTTTCCCCCCACTATTGTAATATAAGCTTTTTGAGAGTAGGGACCTTGACTGGCTTTTTCACTGATCTTTCACCAGGATCTAGATCATGGACTGACGAATAGTAAAAGCTCAAAACTATTTTTGAATGAATGAAGCAAGAGAAAATTGACCAAAATGAAAAGAAAGATCTCCCATGTATAGAGCAACCCCATTTGTTCTGCTTAACTTCATTCCTAGATATACCGTAGGACTTCTATTTTCAAACCTCACCAATTCCAGAGTTTTCCCACTTTACAATACTTTTCCAACTGACATCATTTATCTTATAAATAGAATGAATAGGAAGAATTAACTAAGAATCCCATGGGATAGAATTACATTAGAAAAGTTCATCCAACCAAGTTACTTAATTTGGGAACCCTTTCAACTCCTCCCTCATTTCTCCTGTGTTCTCATTTGATTAACATCTTACTTTAAAACATTCTGGAGAGAATGAGACATTTGGAAGGTCTAGGAGGACATTTTCACTCTTTAGTACATACTTGCAATGTCAGTTGGCCACAGTACAATCAAACTGCTATTTCAAGGTGTGTGTACTTGACATGTTAACACCCCCATTGGATGCCAGACTTTTGATGAAGGGCTGAAAGCTTCTGTGCTACTCCCTTCCTGTCCTGTTTATGTTGGACTGCTGCTCAAACTCCAATGTGTGCTTGGTCAGTATAACTTAGCAAGTTGAACATTTTTCCATCCTTTAATCTCTACTAGTTAGAGTTCAAGATCTCACTATGTTACTGTTTGACATTAGATTACAAATGGTTTCCTAGGTTCTAATCTAGTATAAGCCTTACCTTGTAGATTTACACACACACACACACACACACACACACACACACACACACACGAAGGCAAAGAGAAGATAAGCAAAACCATTTGGGGCAAAATAAGTAGCAAAGGTCAGAGATAAAATCATCAAGCAATTGTGAAAAAGTCCTTCAATATATGTAAATGTATTTAAAAGTCTAGCACACTTTTCATTTTCTCACTGTTAATTGAGCATCTGCAAAGTGTTGGGTAATGCTGGGTGCTGAGGTCACAAAGAGGAAAAAGACAAAAGCATTACCTTTGAATAATCCATAAACTAGAGGTCTCTAAGATCTTATTGGCAAGGACATACATACAAAATTCTACACATCTTTCAGCATTATGCAAATGTTGTAGAAGAATGACTGATCCCTAAATTGGAATCAGTGCAATCCAGTTGCCTTCTCTTCCTGATTTAACATTTGGAAGATAAGTCACTCTGCTTTTGATTCTGAAAACTTAATAGGCACCAGCTTCCATTTCTGGTTAAGTGATTTCCTTTATCTGCTGAATCTAGTCAAATAACAAAGCAATTTAGTAACAGTGAAAGTGCAAACATGGAACCAGAGGGGCCTTCAAAATAATATTAGGGCAAAAAAAATAGGGCAGAAAGTCGTTTTTTCAATTTGTTATAAAATCACACACACACACACACTCACCAAATACATTGGAGAATGATAAATAAGGAATGTAGGCACAATTATGGTCCTAATTCTGAAGCATGTGGCTATGTGGATATGGGCTCTTCATAAATACAGTATGATATGATGATGGCTTTACATTAACAGTGTTGGTGTTGGATCATTGAAAACAACCCCTCCCTGAAATGGAAAGTCCAATCAAGGAACTTCCTGAAGTATGAAATTTTTAACGAATAACATTTTGATGTATTCTTCCTCGTGACTTTTTCATATAAATATTTGCACTAACACAGTGTCACATTCTTAGATACTAAAATAATAATGCTTTGCCACGCTAGTCTCTTGGCCAAGGTAATGTTTTAATTACATTTCCAGAAGAAGGTTGAGTCCTTATTTTTAATGGTTAGTAGTCTTATTTGGTGTCTGAAATACAGTTGGAAATACTTGCAGATACCCTACGTATATTCAAAGTGGCACTTAACCATTCGTAAGAAATACCATATATACATCTCAAATATTAGGTGCTTTCCATGAAAGAATACATGATAATGCAATATTTCTTCAACATTTCCATCTCATCTTGCCTAAGTGTGTATGAGACCTCCTTTGGTGGCTACAAAGTAAGTTGAAAAAAGTAGATCTTTTTCTAATTGAAAAAGTAAAATTAAAGGTAGACCTTTAATTTTAAGGGGGGAAGGGCTGAGCTCAGAGATAAGATGGAGCCACATTTGAATAATATGGTCAGAGATAATGCTATGAATCTGATGTCAAACAGATATTAACAGTATAGTGTTAAGCAAAAAATGCTAAAAATTAAGTGATATATGCAGCTTAATACTAATTTTATGAAAAAATAAATACTAACCAACTTAAATGTATATTATATATTAGAAAGAAATATACTAAAATGTTACCTGTGGTTCTCTGAGTGGTGAAATTTTGAGCAAATTGTATTTTCTTATTAATTAGTCCTGATTTTCTAGCTTTTCAACAGTAATGTTGATTACTTTTATAATTACAGTGTTATTTTAAAAGAAATAAGTATTTTTTGATCATGTCTCTTCCATCCTCCCTCCTCCATTCAACCTCAACCCATTTTACTCCTCATCATAGATGCTTCCTGCCAAATAACAGTAACCATGCTCAATTTTGAGCACAGTTGGAAACAGAATGTTCTGGCACTGAATCCTCTCACCTCCTCTTTTGGAGCTCCTCTCTTCTCCTAGAAGCCAATGACTTCAGGATTCTATTTGGGTTTTTTGAACCCATCCTAGAAAGCCCTCCCCAGAAAATGTCCTATACTCCAAAATGACTTTTTTCCTCCACAAGTACTCTTCTAATACCTCCCCACAACCAAAACTCCCATTCCTTCAATTGCACATCTCAGGTATTAGGATAAAAGTGTTACGAATAAGGTAATTTTTCATTTTAAAGCCAAAAATAAGCCAAATATTTTAAAGACCAATATTTAACATATAATCCATACAAGGTCTGCCACAGAAAGTAGGGATGAAAATTTTCCCTCAGAAACAGTGGTGAAAGAGAAGAAATATGGTGAAGGAAAATTGAGGTTCCTGTTCAAATAACAATTTATCAGTAAAATATGCGATGAAAGCATCTGCCTTAAGAGGAAGGATAGTTGTGGTAACTGTGAGATTAAGAAGAGTGAAGAAGGCTGAAGATAATTACGAGAAATGGTGAGGAACACCAAGAAAGGAATTATGTATTTCCCAGCAATAGTGAGAATCTATTTGAAAATAGGAAGTGAAAACTCATATTAGATTCAGTAAGCATGGTTTCATGACTTTATTTCAGGCATAATCAGCCCTCTGAAGGGAGTAACAAAGGACACATACAGTTGGTGATACTGGCAAGATAGGGATGCCATAATATTGAAATTGATGATCCTTGAGAAGTATCATTAAAATCAGTATCCAAGCAGTGTGTAGGGTCAACGGGGGAAGCAGATAAAGCCAGATCAGGGCTTAAGGGGAAAAGAGATGGGACTCCAGAAAGTGGAAGGGGTCAAGAAAATGGACTTTACACCAAGCATGAAAATGACTCAAAGTGAGTGTGAGATAGGAAAGTATGAAAAAAGGAACAGTAGTTGTGATCAAAGAGAGGACTCTGAAAGGTCCAGATCTTAAGAACTCCTTCCAAGTGATAAAGGAATTTAAGAGATATGTATTTGAGTGGATAGTTTAAGGGGAAGTTAAGGTCACAGGAGTAGAGGAAGTGGTCAAGGAAACACGAAGCCAAGATGTTAGAGGGAACATTAACATGGATGATGGCCAAAGGTGATGGCAGGAAGCTAAATGCCAAAGAGTAAAGTCATTAAGAAAAGTGAGGAAATACCAAGGTTGTTGGTGACAAACAGGAAAGAGAGAGTGATTTTAGGTGGAGCACATAGACTTCAAAAGAGAAGCAGGTGTTGAGTGATGATGGCAACACTGTTCTAAGAGTGGCTTTGGAAAACAAGGAGCATGTAAAACCCTCCTTGCTCAGAGAAGATCATGATGGAGTTAGTAACCTCATCAAGGAAAGCCAGATTTCAGTTAAGACAAAAGCATCTCCAATGAAAAACGTTTGAGGAAGTGGGAATATTGGTTAGAAACAGCTAAGGAATCCCGTAGACAATGGAAGGGATCTAGAAAAGGGACTTTAGGGGACAACTGGAGAAAGAAGAAGAAGAGAGCCGTAGAGAAAAGGTTTGCATCTGAGAAAGTACAGTGAGAGAACAAGAATGTCATCCATGGATCACTTGCTGTTATTTCATGAAGAGGCACTAAGATCATTTTAGCCAGAAGCTAACAGAGCCGTTTCCTGTATAACTCACACTTCTTTCTTAGCCCCCGTTTATTTCAGTTATGTGTCAGCACCATGTTCCGTTTTGTAGTTACCTCTTTTATCCAAGTAAGACCTTGAGTTGGCGTTTTATTGAGCAAGGCTGTTTCCTGTATTTGGTTATTTTAAAACAATTGGTTTCAACTAATGAGTCTCTAATCCATATATATTGCATTTCACTTTGTGTCTACAACTTTTACTACTAGAGAATTTATTTCTGTCTACTGCAGGTTGAAATACATTGTTGCCAATTTTTTACGATTGATTTATTTTTTCTGTGAATGTATAAGTTTTTCATTCAAACTAATACATCACCTAATAGTGAGAACATTAGTAACAGGGAGGTTTATTGTAGTTGGTTTCTGTTACATGTGTAAAAGCAAGCTGCTCATTTTCTCAACAAACCTAAGAATGACTGTTTCCTTACTTGACTAAAGTTATGATTACACAAACCTTGGGGATAACGCTGGAATTGATGGAGTTTTTTGAAAACCTTTTCCATATGTGGCAAGGAATTAGATGTTCTTTCGCTTGGTTTTAAGAATAATGTTCATATTAAGCTAATTCAATAAAGTATATAGATTTGCGTGAAACAAGTTGGCTGGGTAAATCACCTATAAATTTGAGCACACAAATTTGCTTCATTGTTCAAAAGGAAACTATAAATTCATTGCAATCAGAACCTTCAACTTTGCCATATCAGGTTCATGTCTTCTGACCTCTGGCTGTGGAGATTCCCACTAGGATAAAACCGGCTTCTCTGTTTATCAGTGCTGTCGCGAGGATGCACATTGATTGTAAAGGTTTTTGATGATGCTCAGAGGAAATGCCTTAGTAAATATGTACATTTATTTAATTTCTATATCTACTTTGTGTTTGTTAGAGCCACCACTCTACTCCATCTCAACTCATAAACCTTGAAAATGTCTTTGCTCTGTGCCCTACTCCATTTCACAATATTCTGTAGGCCTGTTTTTTTTTTTAACTTAAATGTAATGCTGTATGTATCTACACAAGGTACCATCTGAGGGACTCCAGCTGTGAGCCTCCTGCTATAAAGCTGGTAAAGCCACCAAATCACTAACATACTATCCAAATGTTTTTACTTCACTGAACCAAAAAGAGTAGGTACAGCTATCTGGTATTCTCTTTCCTCAGAGGAATTTATAAATAAGTCAAATATGGGTAATTATATGCCTCAGCTATAATTTCAAACTTACTGCTTTCCTAGTAATTGCCATTAAATGTGAAGGTTGTGAAAGATTTCTGGAAAAGACCACAAATATTTTCTTGTCCTTGTTTCTTTCTTGTTGAAATAGTTCATATGACATCTGGTTTCGGGGATGTATCATTATGTGCAATAATGTTTGTAGCAAAAAAAAAAAATCCATAAAAAATGGCCTAAGAACAATGCAGTGCAAAATAATGTCTTTTGTTCTCCGTAGTTTCTAAAATAGAGTGGGTAGCTTGGACTTCCAAAGAGTTTTAGCCATGGGGGTAAATTCTTGCTCTGGATGATTGTGTTTTCATGTCTGGTGCCCGCCTTTCCTTCATAGCTGTTGCTTTCTTTAAAGGACATCCTCTCAATCAAATGTGAAAGGTTCACATTTATTTTTTGTTCTATCACAAAGCAATCTTACTTATATAGGAGAGGATTGTTCAGGATGAAGCATTCTAGAATAACAGCAAATTTCACTTCATGTTTGTTCAAATTATTCTACCTTTAAAAGCAGAATTATATTTGGTTTTGTCATTATTAAAACTTTCTAATACTAAGCAGCTGCCTTACTGGAGAGAAATATTATAAACAAGTTTTTATTTTTAACAAAAATTGGCAGACAGAGGTTTCTCAAAGCAATTAGATGCTTCCTGAATGTTCTGTTACTTGGAAAGTTGATTTATTTATGCTGAGAACCATTACCCACATTTTCACCATTGGTGTCAGGTTGAAAGAAATTAGCATTTTGTTATTTTGCATGATAACAAAGGACCAAAAGCTGCCTTTTAAAAATGATGTTCTGTTTTACACTCTTGGTGATAGTAGTAAGCAGTCTAAATAAACTGGAATTCCTACTAAAATTGGAAGTGGAATGGAATGAGGAAGGTGCATATTTCATATTTTGTCTGTGTTCTTGGTCCTTTTAGTCAAGACAAAGGAGGACCCCAGTTGAGATTGGTTCTGGAGTTCTGCCTGGTGCCATACCATAAGCAACAGTTCTGCTCTTGCTTTGGATCTGATGCTGCATCTAATCCTCTGTCTTCTCATACTGGAGTATCATGGAGTAGATGAAATGCAGGCAGGAAATATGCAGACCTCATCCTGGATCCAGCTCAGGCCCCAAACACATAAATCTGGATTTGGGTGGTACAAGGAGGATGCAAAGAGTTCATGCCAGTCAGGAGGGATCTAAGACATCTGCCAGTTTGGAGTGTTTGGGGGAGGCCATCTGTAAGTCTAGTCTGTGTCATGGGGCTGGGAGGTAGGTTGGCCTGTTAGACTGCCATTTTCTGAAGAGCTTGACCTCTGAAAAGTAGCCCAAAGTTACCCCAACTTTGCGAATATCTGTAGATGGATAAATTAAAGTTTTGAATTCACCTCTTTCTCCCAGATCCATGTCAGTCTGAACTGTACACTCTGAGTAGTCTAGAATAAATTAATTTAGGATGATATGAAAAAATAACCATACTCCTCTTGCTAACTGCAGCTAGTCAGATTATGAGCAGTCTGTCAGATTAAATCCCAAATCAATGAGGTCATTTTTCCTCCTGGCGTCAAATTTCCCCCATGATTTATTTCACATGAAATTTATAAACATCAATATTTCTTATTCTAGGATATAAACTGTTCATTTTGGGGTTCATGTTGACTTTGGCTTGTACTTCAGTATAGCGTTTAAAGGTGATGCAGAGGATTATCATAGAATTTACAGAAATTGAACAAACACCATACACAGTCATAAACCAAGAGCCTCCACCTTGTGCCGGGTGCTCCACCCCTGACAAAGGCAAATAATAGGTTGGATGTTTATTCTAATAAAAGCAATTATTGTTATCCTGCATTGAGGCAGAATAAGTAGACATTTTGGACATTTTTTTCTTCCACAAAGTTTTATTGCTACTACTTATATAGCCTGGATATGTTTCACATTATATGACGTTTTAAAATAAGGAATTACTTAAGGCACAAAAAATTATTCCAGAGACTTTGTACAAATATAAGTGATCTAGTATTAATTATTGAAATATTTGAAAAATGATGCTATGACACATTCACTCTTATTTTTCCCATCTCAGTCATAAATTTATTTTTACACTGAACTATCTATATCCTTGTCCGGTCTCATTGGGATCATCACTGAAACTAGTCAGCATCTTCTTAAACATTGTTTTTCTCATGACATTTTTCTGCCGTAAAAGTAGTGCCCCTGATATCCAGAAGACCTCCCTCCCGGAGTTCTCCCATCCACTGCTCCATTCTTGACTACCTGCTCTTTCAGCTTAATGCACCACCTACTCCTCTAGGACTTCCCTTCAACATCATCCTGGAAGTGCTTTTTACCTTTTTCCTATCCTGGTTCCCCTGATTCTTAAATGCCATGTATTTCATTTTTTAGTTTTATTCTCTCATTTGCCAGAAGCATGCCCTCCATTAGCTTTCAAAGAAAGAGTGTAGGACAGATTAAGTTTCTAGACCTTACTTGTCTCAAAATGTCTTTATTCTATCCTCATACTGAATTGACAGTTTGGCAGTATTTCGAATTATAGATTTTTCTAAGAATTTTGAAGGAATTGCTCTAGTTTCCTCTAGTTTCTAATGGTATTGTAGAGGAGTCCAATGCCGATATGGTTTCTGGTCCTTTGTATGTGACCTATTTTTTTCATTCTGCAAATACATAGAATCTTCTCTTTACCCCAGTGCTCTGAAATTTCATGATGATGTGTAATATTTTCAGGTATTGTACAGGATATTAAGTGGGTCCTTTCAATCTAAAAACTCATGTGTATACATTCTGGAAAATTTCTTATATATTTTTTTTTATTTCTTCATTTTCTCTGAAACTTGTATTATTATGATGGTAGAAGTCCTAAACTGATGTTCTGATTTTCTTTCTTTTCTTGACCATTTTTATTGTATTTTCTGTAGATATCTTCACCTTTGTCTTCCAAACCTTCTGCTGAATTTGTTATTTCTACTATCATATTTTTATTTCCCAAGACTTTTCTCATTCTCTAAATTTTTTATGGCATTCTATTCTGTTTCATGGATGCAACAATGTCCTTCATCTCTTTACAGATATTAATCATTAGAGTTTTAGGGGGGCATGGGGGAAACTGTCATTGTTATAATTTAGCATCCCCCCCCCCCCACCCTGTTCCCTGCATTTTCTCTATTGCAAAAAAAAGTTCCTTTCTTTCTTTGGACTAAATTTCATGTTTGAGGCTTTCTGTGAATGTTTCATGACCTTTGGCACCAACAAGTTGACTGGAAACTGTATGATTGGTTGGGATTTGTCAGCTGGTGGGTGTCACCCTAGGATTGAGCAAGGACCACAAATGCCAGTATCTATCTACAGGTCTTTTCTCTGGTTAATCAGTTTCTCCAGAAAGAAAGGCATTTGGTCTCCTTCCATGTGCGAGGGTGGACAGGGCAGGTACGTGTTTAGCAGACAGCATTTGGGAGCTGAGCAAGGGAAAGGGGCTGGATTTCATCATTTAGTAGATATATTCACTTAATTCCTATCCCCATTTTCAGCCTCTTCTCTTGTCCTTCCTTTCTGCTATACCAGGTGTTTCTGGATCTGAAATGGTGCCAGCTCTAGGTCTCTGTAATGGAAGCATCCTGTCTTCTAAAGAGGTGGAAGAGGAATGGTTAACTGGCTACAATGAGTTGGGGAGTGGAGATGGCTGGCCTCCTACAAACTTTCAAACATTCCTCTTGTATTCAGCCCAATCCATCTCCCCCAAGTTCAGAGGAATCTAGTGGTCAAGTTCATTTGCTCAAATTAGCTTCCTTCTTGTTTGCTTCACTTCTGTAGCCACTTGGGTTTCTATTTTCTTCTCCTGCTGTTAGTGATAACTCATTCACTGACTTTTTATTCTATTGAACTTACAGTTTTTCATGCCTTTACTCTCTTTTTTTCTTTTTTCTTAAGACTATAAGGAAGAAAGAAAAATAAATGTATCCATTCAATACACCATGTTTAAGTAAGTGGCAATTTATGACTTTGGAGCTTGTTTTTATTTTTTTTAATTGAGGTAACATTGGTTTATAACATTATATAAATTTAAGGTGTACATCATTGTATTTTGATTTCTGTGTAGACTACATCATGTTCACCCCTAAAAGTCTAACTGCCATCCGTCATTATACACATGTGCCTTTTTACCCCTTTTGCCCTCCCCGCTTCGTCCTTCCCATATGGTAACCACCAATCTATTCTCTATGTGTTTGTTCATTGTTGTTGTCTTTTTATCTTCCACATGTGAGTGAAATCATATAGTTTCTCTCATCTGACTTATTTCACTTATAATAATGCCCTCAATGTCCATCCATGTTGTCACAAATTGCAAGATTTCATCATTTTTATGACTGAGTAGTATGCCATTATATATATATATATATACACACCACATCTTCCTTATCCATTCATCTGTTGATGGGCACTTGGGTTGCTTCCCAGTCTTGGCTATTGTTTGTGAATAGTGCTGCACTGAACATAGGGGTGCATATATCATTTCAAATTAGTGTTTTTGTGTTCTTTGGATAAATACCCAGGGGTGGAATAACTAGATCATATGGTAGTTCTATTCTTCATTTTTTGAGGAATCTCCAAACTGTTTTTCATAGTGGCTACACCAGTTTACATTCCCACCAGCAGTGTATGAGAGTTCCCTTTTCTCCACATCCTCTCCAACACTTGTTATTTCTTGTCTTTTTAATAATAGCCATCCTGATGGGCATGAGTGATATCTCATTGTAGGTTTGATTTGCATTTCCCTAATAGTTAGTGATGTTGAACATCTTTTCCTGTATCTGCTAGCCATCTGTGTATCCTCTTTGGAAAAACATCTGTTCAGATTCTGTGCCCATTTTTTAACTGGGTTGTTTGGTTTTTTTGTTGTTGAGTTGTATGAGTTTTTTATATATTTTTGGATATTAACCCTTATCAGATATATGATTTGCAAATATCTTCTCCCAATTGGTAGGTTGTCTTTTCATTTTGTTACTGGTTTCCTTTGCTGTGCAGAAGCTTTTAAGTATGATGTAGTTCCATTTGTTTATTTTTTCTTTTGTTTCCCTTGCCTAAGGAAACGTATTCAAAAAAAATACTGCTAAGACCAATGTAAAGAGCATACTGCCTATGTTTTCTTCTAAAAGTTTCATGGTTTCAGGTCTTACATTCAAGTCTTTAATCCATTTTGAGTTAATTTTTGTGTAGGGTGTAAGATAATGATCCACTTTCATTTTTTTGCATATGGCTGTCCAGTTTTCCCAGCACCATTTATTGAAAAGACTTTGCTTTCTCCATTGTATGTTCTTGGCTCCTTTGCTGAAAATTAGCTGTCCATAGATGTGTGGGTTTATTTCTGGGCTCTCATTTCTGTTCCAATGATCTATGTGTCTGTTTCTGTACCAGTACCATGCTGTTTGATTACTATAGCTTTGTAGTATATTGTGAAATCAGAGAGTGTGATACCTTCAGCTGTGTTCTTTTTTCTCAGAATTGTTTCGGTTGTTCGGGGTCTTTTGCTGTTCCATATAAATTTTAGGATTCTTTGTTCTATTTGCACAAAAATTATCCTTGGGATTTTGACAGGGATTGCAGTGAATCTGTAGATTGCTTTAGGAAGCATGGACATTTTAACTATATTAATTCTTCCAATCCATGAGCACAGAATATCTTTCCATTTCTTTGTGCCTTCTTCGATTTCTTTCAACAATGTTTTATAGTTTTCAGTGTATAGGTCTTTAACCACCTTGGTTAAATTTATTCCTAGATATCTTATTCTTTTTGTTGTGATTGTAAATGGGATTGTATTCTTGATTTCTCTTTCTGCTATTTCGTTGTTAGTGTATAGAAATGCAACTGATTTTTGTATGTTGATTTTATGCCCTGCAACTTTACTGTATTCATTTATGATTTCTAATGGTTTTTTGGTGGATTCTTTCGAGTTTTCTCTGTATAAAATCGTGTCATCTGCAAATAGCAACAGTTTCACTTTTTCCTTTCTGATCTGGATCCCTTTTATTTCTTTTCCTTGCCTGATTACTCTGGCTAGGACTTGCAATACTACGTTAAATAAGAGTGGTAAAAGTGGGCATCCTTGTCTAGTTCCTGTTAGAGGGGTAGCTTTCAGTTTTTCACCATTGAGAATGATATTAGCTGTGGGTTTGTCATATATGGCCTTTATTTTGCTGAGGTACTTTTCTTCTATACCCATTTTATTAAAAATTTTTTATCATAAATGGATGCTGTATCTTGTCAAATGCTTTCTCTGCATCTATTGAGATGATCATGTGATTTTTACTCTTCATTTTGTTAATGTGGCATATCATGTTGATTGATTTCTGGATGTTGAACCAGCCTTGCATCCCTGGTGTAAATCCAACTTGATCACGGTGTATGATCCTTTTAAGGTATTGCTGTATTTGATTTGCTATTATTCTGTTGAGGATTTTTGCATCTATGTTCATCAGTGATCTTGGCCTGTAATTCTTTTTTGTGTGGTCCTTGTCTGATTTTGGTATCAGGGTAATGCTGGCTTTGTAGAATGAGTTAGGAAGCATCTCTGCCTCTTCAATTTTTTGGAATAGTTTGAGAGATAGGTATTAAATCTTCTTTAATGTTTAGTAGAATTCATCGAGGAAGCTGTCTGGTCCTGGACTTTTGTTTTCTGGGAGGCTTTTGATTACTGTTTCAATCTCTTTACTAGTGATCAGTCTATGTAGATGCTCCATTTCTTCTTGATTCACTTTTGGAAGGTTGTGTACTTCTAACAATATATCCATTTCTTCTAGATTATCTAATTTGTTGGCAGATAGCTTTTCATAGTATTTTCTTATAATCCTTTGTATTTCTGTGGTGTCCATTGTAATTTCCCCTCTTTCATTTCTGATTTTGTTTATTTGAGCCTTCTCTCTTTTTTTCTTAGTGAGTCTAGCTAAAGGTTTGTCAATTTTGTTTATCTTTTCAAAGAACCAGGTTTTAGTTTTGTTGATGTTTTCTATTGTCTTTTTAGTCTCTATTTCATTTACTTACACTCTGGTTTTTATTATTTCCTTCCTTCTCCTAATTTTAGGTTTCATTTAGTCTTCTTTTTCTAGTTCCTTTAAGTATATTGTTAGATTATTTATTTGAGATTTTTCTTGTTACTTGAAGTAGGCCTGTATTGCTATAAACTTCCATCATAGTAGCACTTTTGTTGTATTTTATAGATTTTGGTATGTCGTATTGTCATTTTCATTTGTCTCCAGGTATTTTTCAATTTCTCCTTTGATTTCTTAATTGATCCCATAGTTGTTCAGTAGCATTTTGTTTAATCTCCACAAGTTTGCGGCTTTTCTTGTTTTCTTGTAGCTGATTTCTAGTTTCATACTGTTGTAGTCAGAAAATATGCTTGGTATTGTTTCAGTCTTAAATTTCTTGAGACTTGTTTTGTGGCCTAATGTGTAATCTATCCTGGAGAATGTTGCATGTGCATTTGAAAAGAATGTGTATTTTGCAGTTTTTGGATGGAATGTTCTATATATATCTATTAAGTCCATCTGGTCTAATGTGTCATTTAAGGCCAATGTTTCTTTATTGATCTTCTGTCTGGATGATCTATCCATTGATGTAAATAGAGTGTTAAAGTCTCCTACTATTATTGTGTTGCTGTCTATTTCTCCTTTTATATCTGTTAATATTTGCTTTATGTATTTAGGTGTTCCTATGTTGGGCACATAGATATTTATGAGTCTTATATCCTCTTGTTGGATTGTTCCCTTTATTGTTATGTAATGCCCTTCTTTGCCTCTTGTTACAGTTCTTGTTTTAAAGTCTATTTTTTCTGATATAGGTATTGCTACCCCAGCTTTCTTTTTGTTTCCATTTGCATGGAGTATCTTTTTCCATCCCTTCACTTTCAGTTTGTGAGTGTCTTTAGGTGTGAAGTGTGTCTCTTGTGTGCAGCATACATATTGGTCTTGTTTTTTTATCCGTATAGCCACCTTATGTCTTTTTATTGGAGCATTTAATCCATATATACTTGAAGTAACTCTTGATAAGTATGTGCTTATTGTCAGTTTGTTACTTTTCTTTTGAATGTTTTTGTTTTTCTTCTCTGTTCCTTTCTTCTTCTCTTGCTGTCTTCCCTTGTGATTTGATGGCTTCTTTAATGTTATGTTTGGATTCCTTTCTCTTTATTTTTTGTGTATTTAGTATACATTTTTCGTCTGTGGTTACCTTGAGGTTCATATATAATAACCTATTTTAATAGCAATCTATATTAAGTTGATGGTCTCTTAAGTTTGACCTCTTACTAAAAGCCCTACATTTTTACTCTCCACTCCCACGTTTTAAGGTTTTGATATCATATTTTACCTCTTTTATTTTTGTGTATCCCTTAACCCCTTATCATATATATGGATGATTTTGGTACTTTTGTCTTTTGACCTTTATACTAGCTTTATAGGTGGTTGATCCACTACCTTTCCTGTATATTTACCTTTAGCAGTAATATCTTTTCTTTGGTAATTTCCTTATTCCTATTTGTGGCCTTTTCTAGTTAAATAAGTCCCTTTAACATTTCTTGTAAGGCTGGTTTAGTGGTGATGAACTCCTTTAGTTTTTGCTTATTTGGCAAACTCTTTACCACTCCTTCCATTCTGAATGATAACCTTGCCAGGTATTCTTGGTTGTAGGTTTTTTTCCTTTCAGCAATTTGAGTGTATCATGCCACTCCCTTCTAGACTGTAAGGTTTCTGCTGAAAAGTCAGCTGATAGCCTTATGGGGTTTTCTTTGTATGTAACTTGTTACTTTTCTCTTGCAGCTTTTAGGATTCTCTCTTTATCTTTAATTTCTGACGTTTTAATTATAATGTATCTTGGTGTGGGCCCTCTTTGGGTTCATCACGTTTGATATTCTCTGTGCTTCCTGTACCTGATGTCTGTTTCCTTCCCCAGGTTAGGGAAATTTTCAGCTATTATTTCTTCAAATAAGTTCTCTGCCCTTTGTCTCTCTCTTCTCCTTCTGGGACACCTATAATGCAGGTGTTAGTACACTTGATGTTGTCCCAGAGGTCCCTTAGATTGTCCTTGTTCTTTTTAATTCTTTTTTCTTTTCACCTTGGGTGTTATCCTCTACTCTTTCATCCAGGTCTCTGATCCGTTCTGTGTCATCCATTCTGCTGTTGATTCCCTCTAATGAATTTTCATTTTCATTATTGTATTCTTCAGTTCTGATTGGTTCTTTTTTATACTTTCTAATTCTTTGTTGAATTTCTCACTGTATTCATCTGTTCTTTTCCCCAGATCAGTGGGCATTCTTATGACTATTAGTTTGTACTCTTTATCAGGTAGATCATCTCTATTTCATTTAGTTCTTTTTCTGAGGGTTTGTCCTGTTCCCTTATTTGGAAGATGTTTCTTTGTCTCCTCATTTTGCCTACTTCTCTGTGCTTATTTCTTTGTATTAGGTAGATCAGCTATGTCTCCCAATCTTGGAAATGTGGCCTTATGTAAGAGATGCCTTATGGGGCCCAGGAGTGTGCTACCCTCTTGTCACCCATGCCAAATGCTCCAGGGGTGTCTCCTGTGTAGGCTACATGTGCTGTTCTGTTGTGGTGGGGTTGCTACTGCTGTGGGTGCACAGGTAGGCTAGGCTGGCCCGCAGGCCAACCACTTGTGAGGCTCGGCCGCATGTGACTGCTGTGGGCACTTTATTGAGCAAGGCAAGCCCCCAGTATGGCAGGCTGCCAGGTCTGGTTGCACACAATTACTGCAGTTTTGCTGGTAAGCAAGTCAGGCCACCAGTGTGGCTGGTTGCTAGGCCCAGGGGCACATAATTACTGCAGGCCCCTGGTGTGGCTCCTTGCAGCATTTGGCTGCCTCTGCATTTGTGGGTGGGGCAGGCTTCAGGTAAGGCTAGCTGTGCTGTGCAAGGCTGTCATCAGCTCACTTTCAGGTGGGGCATGCCTCTGGCAAGAACGGGCTACACTGCTCTGTGGTGCCCAGCTGTCTCAGGAGCACTAATGGGCAGGGCAAACCCTAGCACCCCAGCACACAGCTGTTTCAGGTGTTGGTAGGCTGGGCAGATCCCCTGTGTGGCTGTTTGCAATGGCCAGTGGTGCAAGTCAGTTGTGGGCTCACAAGTCTGCTGTGGCCTTGCTGGTGAGTGGTGCCCATTCCTGGGGAGGGCTGCCTGCTGCCTGGCTGTGCTCAGCTGCTTCGGGTGTTCTAGTTGGTGGGCCAGACCCCTGCCCTAATAGACTAGAGGGGGGATTCCAATGCTGCCTGCCAGCCTCTGTGTCAGCACAACCAAACTAGGTCACAATAATGGCTGCCACCAGTCTGTGGGATGGGTTCAGTCACCTCCTGCCTCTCTCAGTTGTGCTCTGAGCTTAGTAAGTGAGTCTGTTTTACCAATGGACCATGCACTCTTCTATCTCATGTTTTTATGCTGGTTACCAGGTCAAGTGAGTCTGTGCATGGGGCCTTTAAGAGCAGGTTTTTCTTTTCCTGAAATTCTGTAGTTTTCCTGTGCGTATTCGCCATTGGTTTTCAAAGCCAACAAAGCCAGGTATTATGGGATCTTATCTCTCCTGTGCTGGATCTAAGGGCTGGGGTACCTAATGTGAAGCTCAATTCCCTCACTCCTCCAGGAAAAGCTCTCTACTTTTGAGATCACTCCCAGCTGTGAAGTGCCATGGCTAGGCTGTGGTTTTTTCCTTGGCCTGGCTGTTATCTCTGCTTCTTCCACCCCTGTCTGTGTTGTCCCTTGTTCTGAGAAGGGAAGAATCCAGCTTCCAGATCTCTCTCAGAGGAAATTGTTTTACAAGTAGTTGTAGGTTTCTTGTGTCTGTGGGAGTAGGCAAGTTCAGGATCCTCCTACACCACCATCTTCCAAACTCTGGAGCTTGTCTTTAAAGGAAGCTTCTTTTGTCCTAAGAAAGCAGTATAGGACAGAGAATGTGCACCACCCCAAGCTAGGTAACCTTGAATAAGCTTCTCAGTGCCCCTAAGTCTCAGTTTCCTCTCCAGTAAAAGGGAATTATGACAGTACCTACTTCACAGGATTGTGGTCACATGAAATAATGTGCTAGCACAGAGCATGTCACATGACAAATACTCAACTGATATTGCCCATCATTGTTTTTGTTATTATTAAGTGAATGTTAACAATGAATCATTTGTTACTTGACTACCCATATAGAAATTTTCTGAAATAAACAACTTGCAAAACTTGCAGAAAACTACAAGTGAATTCTCTTCTTATATTCTCCTTTTTCTCTTCCTCTACCTTAAAAAGGTAGTGAGGAAAAAAAGATATTTATAGGAAATCACTGACCAATTAGGATAATTTTTTGTTTTCATTCAAATCACCCTAGTGTTCCTAGAAAATATGAACTCTAGGGAGCTGAATATTAGAAATGAAGGTAGTGTTGATGGTAGGCTAAGATGTTGGGCTACAAAATGTTGACAGACAACTTGTTTTGTGCAAGCTTAGATGTGTAAGTCAGACAGAAAACACTGTCAACAGACCAACAGAAGGAGCATTTTGTAAGACATGTTAAACACTGATGGCCTAAGGCAGAAAATTCATACTTACTTGTCACACTTTCTGCTTTGACATGCTGGAGACCTTAAAGCATTTTGTTTTAATATCTAACTGAGATGTCATTAGGGAAATGTTTCTAAATGTTCTAAGGCCCCTTTGTCCTGTGACAAAGAACAGTGCAAAGTAAATATACCTAGGACTTCCATCCAAGTCTCTGGCCTCAGAGAAATCCCTACACAATATCATGTCTACAAAGAGTTTTTGGAGAACTTCTGACCCTTTTCTGGGCAGTTCTCTTGAAGCTCCCACTTTCCCTTTTCCTCTCCTATTATCACATAATTGATTAACTTAGAGTCAGTGCTAAGTAGTAAATAACTTGAGAAACAAATCTAGAGGTTATCTAGAGAAGGCTTGAATCGTTATATACAGAAGAAATTTAAGATGTATTGTTTGGGATAAGCCTAGAACAACCTGAATTGACAAGGAAAGAATCCAGTAGCCTTTTCTTGGAGAAAACCAATCACTCCTCCATTCTTGTTTGCTCCTAGGCTAGAGAACATCATTGGAAGTTCAGAACAATGCATGGTCTACTGGAAATGTTATTTAAGGCCAGGGAACCTGACCAGAAATTTCAGAAAAACATAGGGTATTTAAGAATGGTTCCAGAAGTCAACATGAGGTCAAAGTGCAGTTCTTCCCTTTTCTTATCTTAAAATAATTCAGTTCTTACTCAAGCTGAGACTATCTAAAGGCAAATCAAAGTGTTGAACCATTTCACACACAGAAAAGTCCTAACTAGAACATTATCATATACCTAGGGGTTCCAATTTCAGTGGTGGCAATTTTTTTTCTTAAGATAGCTATTAAGATCTACTGTCTTAGCAACTTTCAAACATGCAATACAGTATTGTTATCTATAGTCACCACGCTGTACATTACATCCTTATGACATTTATTTTATAACTGGAAGTTTATACTTTTTGACCACCTTCATTTATTTCACCTGCTCCTCACCCCCAGCCTCTGACAACCCCCAATCTATCCTCCTTTCTATGAGCTCTGGGTTTTTTTGTTTTTTGTTTTTTTAGATTCCACATATAGGTGAGATCATATGGCATTTGTCTTTCCCTGTCTGATGTATTTCACTTAGCATAATGCCCTCACAGTCCATCCATGTTGTCACAAATGGCAAGATTTCATTCTTTTTGTAATGGCTGAATAATATTTCATTGTATGTATGTCACATTTTCTTTATCCTTTTTTCCATCAACGGACACTTAGGTTGTTTCCATGTCTTGGCTATTGTAAATAATGTTTCAATGAACATAGGGGTCATATATCTTTTTGAGTTCCGTGTTTTCATTTTCTTAGGATAAACACCCAAAAGTAGAATTGCTGGGTCATAGGATAGTTCTGTTTTTAATTTTTTGAGGAACCTCCAAACTGTTTTCCCTAGTGGCTTCACCAATTTACATTCCCACCAACAGTGCACTAGGCTTTTCTTTTCTCCACATCCTTGTCAACATTTGTTATTTCCTGTCTTTTTGATAATAACCATTCTAACAGGTGTGAGGTGATATCTAATTATGGTTTTGACTTGATTTTCCTGATTAGTGATGTTGAGCATCTTTTCATATATGTGTTATCCATCTGTATGTTTTCTTTGGAAAAATGTCTATTCAGATACTCTGTCCATTTTTAATTGAATTATTTGGTTTTTTGCTATTGAGTTGTATGAGTTCTTTATATATTTTGGATATTAACCCCTTATCAGATATGATTTGCAAATATTTTCTCCTATTTGCTGCATCTCATAAGTTTTGGTGTGTCGTATTTTCATTTTCACTTGTCCCAAAGTATTTTTAATTTCTCTGTTACTTCTTTGACCCATTGGTTGTTCAGTAGCATGTTGTTTAATCTCCACATATTTGTGAATTTCCGTTTTCTTCTTGTGTTTGATTTCTAGTTTCATACCACTGTGATTGGAAAAGATGCTTGATATGATTTCAGTTTTTTTAAATTTATTAAGACTTGTTTTGTGGCCTCACATATGATATATCCAGGAGAATGTTTCATGTGCACTTGGGAACAATGTGTATTCTGTTGCTTTTGGATAGAATGTTTTGTATATATGTTAAGTCCATCTGGTCTAATGTGTCATTAAGGCCAATGTTTCCTTATTGATTTTTTTCTGAATGATCTATCCATTGATAAAAGTGGGTTTTTAAAGTCCCCTACTATTATTGTATTGATGTCTATTTTTTCCTTTAGGTCCATTAATATTTGCTTTATATATTTAGATGCTCCTATGTTGGGCACAGAAATATTTACATATGTTATATCCTTTTCTTGGATTGACCTCTTTATCATTAATAATGCCCTTCTTTGTCTCTTATTACAGTTTTTATTTTAAAGCCTATTTTTTTCTGATACATGTGTAACCTTCTCAGCTTTCTTTTGGTTTCCATTTGCATGGAATATCTTTTCCATCCTTTCACTTTCAATCTGTGTGTGTCATTACATTTGAAATGAGTTTCTTGTAGGCAGCATATAGATAGGTCATGTTTTTTTATCCATTTGGCTACTCTGTGTCTTTTGATTGAAGAATTATTCCATGTATATTTAAGTAATTATTGATACGTGTGTACTTATTGCCATTTGTTCATTGTTTTCTGGCTTTTTATAGTTCCTTTGTTCCTTTCTTCTTCTTTTACTCTCTTCCTCTGTGATTTCATGATTTTCTGTAGTGGTATGCTTAGATTCCTTTCTCTTTATCTTTTATGTATCTACTATAGGTTTTTGTTTTGTAATTACCACAAGGCTTACATATAATAACATATTTATAATGTAACAATCTATTTTAAGTTGATAATAACTTAAGTTTGAATACATTCTAAAGCTCTGCATTTTTACTCCCCCCTGCATGTTTTATGTTTTTGATAACCCATTTTACATGTTTTCATCTTGTGTATCCCTTAACTAATTATTGTAGTTATAGTTATTTTTACTACTTTTGTCATTTAACCTTCATACTAGCTTTATAAGTGATTAATCCACCACCTTTACTACATTAGACTATTCTGAATTTTACCATATATTCACCTTTACCAACTTGTACATAACAAGCTGTTTTTCTCTTACTCCTGTTAATATTCTCTCCTTGTCTTCAACTTTTGACATTTTAATTATAATGTGTCTTGATAGGTCTCTTTGGGATCCTCATATTTGGAACTCTCTGGGCTTCCTGGATCTGGATATCTGTTTCCTTTTCCAGGTTAGAGACATTTACAGCCATTATTTCTTTGAATAAGTTTTCTGCCCCTTTCTCTCTCTCTTCTTCTGGGACCCCTATAATGAAAATGTTGGTCTACTTGATGTTGTACCGTAAGTCCCTTAAGCTGTCTTCACGATTTTTCATTCTTTTTTCTTTTTACTGCTCTGATTGGGTGAGTTCCACTGCCTTTTCTTTGAGTTCACTGATCCTTTCTTCTCCTTCACCTAGTTTGCTGTTGAACCTTTTTAGTGTATTTTTCAGG
Organism: Tapirus indicus; assembly: GCA_031878705.1. Classification (NCBI taxonomy): domain Eukaryota; kingdom Metazoa; phylum Chordata; class Mammalia; order Perissodactyla; family Tapiridae; genus Tapirus; species Tapirus indicus. Next base: position 101,255,045 of record CM062919.1, on the reverse strand, counting down.
TCAGTTATTGTATTCTTCAGCTCTGCGACTTCTGTTTGGTACTTTCTTATATTTTCTGTCTCTTTGTTGAAGTTCTCACTGTGTTCATCCATTTCCCTCCCGAGTTCAGTGAGCATCTTCATGACCACTATTTTGAACTCTTTATCAGGTAAGTCACTTATCTCCCTTTCATTAAGGACTTTTTCTTAGTTTTTGTCTTGTTTTTTTGTTTGGAACATATTCCTCAGTTTCTTCATTTTCTTTGACTCTCTGTGTTCCTTTCTATGCATTAGGAAAAAACAACCACCTCTCCCAGTCTTGAAGGAGTGGCCTCATGTAAGAGATGAACCTTATTGTTCAGCTCTGCCCTAGCTCTTGGTTGTTCCTCAAACCTCTTTTTTTTGTCCAAGCAGCCAGTTTTATTTTTAGTAGCTCCCAGTAGTTGAGTGTGTACCAAGACCTCTCAGTGTCCCAAAGGGAAAGATCTCGGTCAGCACCTAGATTCAGACTCTTTGGAAACCAGACCCTCAGGCAGCAGCTTTTAAAGTATGCAAATACATACAGTCCTGTGGGACATCAGGCGTAATTCTCTCTGACCACAAGAACTAGGTGATCTAGAGGTGTCCCCTGGGTGGCAGTTGAAAAAATTGGGGTGCCAAATGAGTGTATAAGCTCCTTTCCAGGAGACACCAGTGAGCTGGAGCAAAGCAGAAGAGCGCAAAGATGCTGCCTGCCAGCCTTCATCCCTGGAGAGTACTGACCCTAAGGCCCATGCTTTAAGATAAACAAATAAGCCTCTTTCACATAAATTCTGGACACCCCTCAATCTGCTGCCTCCACATTGGGCTTTGGGCTGGGTGAGTTCTCACATGCAAGCCCTTTAAGAGTCACTTCTCACTTTGCTATAGCCTTGTGGGTCTCATTGATGCAAGTCTTGTTGGTTTTCAAAGCTAGATGTTTTGGGGGCTCGTCTCTCAGGTGCAGGCATTAAAGTTGGGGTGTCTGATGTAGGGCTCAAACCTTTCACTCCTCAAAGAGAAGCTTCCAGTTATGACTTCTTTCCCGATTGTAGGTCACTGCACTGGGGCTGGTATTTATGGCGAGATTGTGTCTTAGACTCTCCTACTCACTGCGATGTGGGTTTTCTCTCTTTAACCCAGGGTGTAGGAGTTGCTCAGCTAGTGTTTGAGTTTTTTTCAGAGGAAACTGTTCCATAGGTAGCTGTAGGTTGGTGTGTCTGTGGGAGGAGATGAGTTCAGGATCTTTCCACACTGCCATCTTGAACTGGAACCTGATAATTTAACTCTTAAATACAACATATTTTCATTCCTAATCCTAAAACTCTCTATATTTACTACTTATGGATAATTCTTGTATATTTTCTCTTCCTTTTAAGTAGGGAAGTGCTGAATATTATCTGGTTTTTATTAACTATTTGACGAATTCTTTTATTTTTAATTTGTGAGTTGCATTGAAAAATTTGACCAATGTGATGAGTACAATTTGATCATAATTTTAATTATAAAATATTGGTGTGCTTTAGTCATTAGTAATTATGGAAAAGTAAAATGTTTTAATCAATAATGTTGTTGTTAGCAAAATCTTAAATCCTAATTACTTGAGATACCAGTTTTACATTTAGAAAATCATGAGCTCTGAAGACTTTTCAAAATTGTACCTAGGATTAAAATGAAAATCTTAATTAGGAAGACCAACATTAACTACAGCAACTCATTTTTTAAAAACAGTATTTACTATTTTAAAGTTAAATAAATAGTGGTACAATAAACAAATGGTGGTATAATAAATAAATCAAACCTAGGTTTTGATTTCTTTTTTAGCTGAGAAAGTTATCTGTGTTCAATAGGTGAAGAGAACCAACTGGACATCCTGCTTACATAAAGCTAATCACTAACTTGACAGCTCCAGTCAAACATCCAACACAGAGTGTCTTGGCCATAATCTATGTGTCTCCTGCATTGTTTTTGTTTTAAAGGTTTGGGGTGGGGGTGGAAGGATGGTGGAGTTTGAGATTGTGCATAGTTGCCAGTTTTCTTTCTTCTGGTTTGAACATATTTCTGGTTTGAGCTTCTTTCAGCTCAAGGGAGCCACTTTCTCATATTATTTCATCTCTGTCTTCCATCTTCATTAGCCTTTGTTATGGATAAGCTACTGTAAAGGTTTTTAAAAATCAGCCTCAAGAAATGCAATATTCTATACAAATGAACTTTCCAGAAAACTAATGCTATTCCTTTAAGTACCAAAATTAAAAAGAAGGGAAAAGAAGAAAAAGGAGGCATGAGGGGATGGGGAGTATGTAATGGTAGTAGTAGTGGTGTAATAACGATGGAAATGATCTGAAATGTCTACCTTTCTATGTAATTACTGAAACCTTTCTTGGGGCCTCAGGGTCATTTTCATGAACATCAAACATTGAGCCTGTTAGCTGTTAAAGAGCTCTTATACTATAATATTTAGATCTGTTTGCACCTAAACAATATCTAACCCCTATACAGTCAGCATACGCACTGAGTTCAAAAGATGACTCAAAACAGTCATGTACTTTTCTCATTAACAGACAAACCATCTATTTCACAGCTGCTTCAGATGGCCATCAGGAAGCCCTCCCCTCCCTTACTGTCCTTGCTCCCCTGCCTTCCTCCCCAGAGTCCTGGTCCTCACCCCTATCCCTCCAGGCTGTGCTGTTGGTGAGAAGGGAGAAGGGTATTTAGAAGAGGTCATTCACTTTCCTGCGAGGACAGCTATAAGAAAAGAAGACTTCATTCTTATTCGTATTAACCACCAAGTATAGTAAAATGAAAATGCATTATTATACTAAATGAGTCACTTTTCTTCATCTAAGCATTGCATTTCTGTTATATTGTGATGAAAGTTAGGGTATCAGAAAGAGATGGGGTGGGGGGCAAAAACCCCTTCATGCTTTAAAACTCCTTTTCTCTAACTTTTAAAATTTTTCTATCCTTTCCTTCCTTTAATTTTAATTGGGTGCTGTTGTTTTGGGTGCTTCTAGTAGGCTGCCTCATTGTGTACACAATCAGCAGTCACGGTGAAAACCCCCTTGAGGGATTTTTTTTTTTAATCAGAGTAGTAGGTTTTAGCTTTGAGTCCATGTTGCTGATGGTTGCTGAAAGTGTCTCTTCTGGAAAAGTGGGAATTAATTGCATTGTTTTTAACTCTTTCTTTTTCCTTGTTTCTCTAGCTCCCATATTTGCAAATTACTTTTATTACCACTATGTGAAAAGTGGAGTTACTTCTAATAGCTGGACATTTGACTAACATCCCACAAACTTTACCAAAGAGAGATAGCAGAGAAAGACCCAGAACCTCTCCAATGATACATTATCAGTGGAATGAGCTCTGCAATGGAAAGTCTGCCTCTAACCACATTTTAATTTGACCTACTCATTGTCTCAATTTTGCTTTCATTTTTTTCTCTCTCAAAAATGGCATCATTCTGTGAGTACAACATATTTGCCTTAATAATTATATGCCTTAATTTTGCTATATGTTGTTAGGCAAACTTGACACACAGACACACACACACACACACCGAGTATGTATGTATTGACAGCCCAGGCCTGAAGAGCTCAGAGATATCAGGATGCATTTTGAGTCTTGGCCTTTCCTTCATGGTTGTAAGATGGCTGCAGCCACTCAAATACCAAGTCCTCATACCAGGCTCCAGAGCAGAAAGGATGGGGCTGAGGCAATGTTTTGTGAGGCTCTGTTTATTTTATTCTGAAGAAAATCCTTTCCAGCAGACTTCACTTAAGTGTCATTGACCACAACTGTGTCTCGTGTCCATATTTAGTTCCAAGAAAGGATGGGAAAGTGAGTATCTGGCAAAGGGGAAATGGAATCACCGTGAGTCGTTGAGACCAGTCATAACTCCTTCTTAGAGGTTACAGAGGGCCCAAGATTCAAAGGATCTCCATTATTTGAAAAAAATCAGAATTCGACTTGGGTAGAACAGGAGGGCTGTTAGGGAGCTAACAAACAGTAGAACATTGTCTGCCACAACATGTTTAAAAACATTCTCAAAGATTGGCTCTCAAGGTCATGCTTCCAATTACTAGTGACCTCAGTGTCAAAAATGTGCTGACAATTGTGATGAAGCAGACCATTAGAAGAAGTAGCAGTGGGGGGAGGGGAATGGTTATTAACATGAAGTGTGAAGTGTTCAGATAGGGAAGAAGGAGCTTAATCTGATTGTATACAACAGACTAAAGAGAATTTGTATGTGTGTGCTCTTCTAAAACTTTATTCTTTCACAAGGCAGCTTTAGGTGTCTTGTGGAACACAACTGAAATATGCAAAGTGATGACCATGTCTGCTCTATTTGCTACATAAGAGTCTATGCATGCAAAATAGAATGCCGGTTTTTGTTCCCTGATCTTTTAAACACCCAGACTTAACTCTGGCCTGCAAAATGAATAGGGCTAAAATATCGGGTGTGCTGATCAGTAGTCCTCAACATAGTGGAATGGAGGCTAGGTAACAAGAGGCTCAAATCTCTAAGGTAACTCAAAGACTGTTGATGTAAAACATTTTGGGGACCTGCTCTTTTTTAAAAAATAAAATTGTATGCAAGTAACAATATTTTTGAGTGCCAGATGGAGAAGACATCTGTAGAGTGAGAAACTGAAGAAAACACACTTGCAAGATTAAGTCACGTTAGAAGAAAATTGTTGGCTGTGTTAGCAACGAGGAGTTTGGAAAAGATTTTCTCTGTGTACAGCATGTTCACTTTACTTAATGGATCACAGTAATGGCAGATGCCAGTGTTTTTTTCTAAGACAATTTTCTTTACTAACAAGGTGTTCTGCAGTGAAACAAAAGCACACCCGTTTGTTTTCTCTGACCTCTTTTCTGCCTTCCTTAGTGAGATTCTGGTTATTTCCACTAATGTAGGGCTGTTTTGTCAATCCTTAGATACGTGCATAGCTTTACAAAGAACCTATTTGGTAGGACTCTGTTCTCTGTGTCTGTAGTGACCCTCTGTCGGTCGTGAAACAGACCAAGACCAAGTTAGGGAAAGAAGGAATAATTCAGCACATGCTCCTAAGCTTCAGACGAGAATAGCTTTTTGGAAGTTCAGTAGTCTAGCTTCAAAGACCAAGGACAGCATGATTTTCCGAGATGCTGTGGGAGCAGTTTCAGGCTGAGCAAAACATGCACAGCATGCTGACCAGAGACAGCAGCAGCTGTGTGGCTCATCTGTTTCCCAATGCATTTCCTGAACTATGAAATCCATTTGGAGGAGTAGCGTCAGTGAATTCCAAGCATGGAAAGAATCCGACCACTCTTTTTCATTTTTAAACCACATTACCTTTGTCCTATTCCTCAACTTTCAAGGCCATTTCACTTTGCATTTTTCATTGATTTGTGGCCAGAAACTGATTTGAAGAAGGAGAACTTAAAACTTGTTATTAGTCAGGGTTTGGAATCAATTATGCTTCAAGAGTTATTTTCTATAATATCTCATTCTCAAAACATACACACTTAGAACAATGACATGATCGTAGAGGGGGAGGGTGGTACCTCAAGAATGCCAGATGATAAAGGGAGCCTCTATGGGAGGCGGAGTACGTACAGGAGACACGTATGTGGCAAGTGTCATGAACAGTCCACAATGTTTGATAATTTTTATTGTTTCTTTAATATGTGTTCTCCCTACCATTCCATTCCTGTTGCCCCCGTACTGTTGTAGGTCTGGACATCTCATTTCCAAGTACTCCCACAACATCCAAACTGATCTTTCTCCCTCCAGTCTCCCCGTGTTAATCCTTCTTAACTCCACATGTTTAGACCTATCCTGACAAATAGCAAATCAATTCCTTTAGTTTTCATTATTTTACTTTTATATTTTTACATATAATACTTAGAATATTACAAGTTGCAGATGGCAGCATTTATCATATTTATTAAACAAATAACCTAAATTATAAAGTTTTCTTAGAAAAGGAGTAGAAGGCTTTCCAGCCTCAAGTCCTGGCAGGGAAAATGGCCCGTTTTGATGATAATTAATACAGAAGCTGAGGGTCTCCCCACCACACACGTTAAAGGCATCACCAGAAGCAAGCCATTAGCCAAGATGTGTCCCCACCTACAGTGTGGATTTTTGTTTCCGGTCTACTTTATTACTGCTGTAATTAGAATTCATCCCTTGTCCTTTTGCTTCAGACTTGTGGCATTTATTTATGTCCTCTCTTCCTTGATTTAGCAGAGACCATTGTTTCCGTTTAAAACAACTCCTGATTTGTAGGTTGCGTGGGGATGCTTATATAAACAACTGACAGCATAATAATTCATTGCTTCCTCTTAATTATCACGTCCATAGGAACTTTAAAAAATAGTGCATGCCAATAGATAGTTGAACTTACTGTGTAAAAAGTATTTGTAAGTTTTGTAATACTACTGGGGACATATGTCAATAATCATAAGATGGTCTCGAATCTTGGGAAACATCCTAAAAGATGTCTTAAAAAATGGATGATAAAAGAAGAAAAATAGTGATGGGACTCTCTGTAACCCCTATTTGGTCACTCTTACAGTGCAACATTTTCCTTTTGTGAATGTAGTTTTTAAGAAAGTAAACCTGCTTGATCTCTTCAGTCTAATTTGAAATTTTGATTATTTAAAGAAAACTTTGTAATCTTGGATATCATTTTGAAAAGATACAAGTCTAATCGTGGATGTCTGTACTTGAGTTAACGATGATTTTCATCTCCAAAAATGTCATCATGCTATGATTTTTTTTCTGAGCTGGACTTGACAGATATTAAGTTTCTTAGTCAGTATAGCACATGATTTCAGGATAATTGAGCATGAGACTACCGGAAAGAACCTTGAAAAAGCTAGAGTCAGAGTTGGTGGTATGGAAGTTCTTTTGAAAGATGGAAAACGTTAATCTAAAAGAGTTCAAGAATTTAAGCTAAAAGAGCTGGCCAGGTTGTGTAGCAAAAAAAACTCTACAGGACTCCCCCAACTGTACTTCTCTTTGAATAGCTTTTCTATTGCCAGTTATATGAAATGGATGTAAATCCTCCCATTCCAGCAACTCATGAACTTAAGTACAGGGGTTGATAGCAACTACAAATGAGTTTAAGAAAACAGACTGAATGTCATTAAAATCTTTTTAAAATGTTCTGTGACATCTGTTTTCCATTTTGCTGTGCTGTTTAATTAACTTCAGTCTTGCAGAATTGCAGAAATCTTATTTGCTGAAAATAGTATCTTGAAGGAAGTGACCTTTATTTAATAGAGAAGAATGTTAAGTGTAATATGGGCTTCGTTAACTTCATCCCAAGTTTAAAATTTTTCCTTTTGGCTTAAAAATCTATTTCTCTATATGGCTCATTTCTGTACAATCAAATCAAACTCTGGGTGGAGGATAGCTCTGATTGGTGTCACTGTCAAAGATACCAAAAATGGAAGAAATTTTAAAGAGAATAGTGACAGTTCAGAAAACTATTCTTATTCATCTTCATCTCTATTATATGAGGTTGCTGGCTGCTAAGCTAGTGAGGAAGTCAGGTTCTGAGAAAGATTCCTTCCTTATATTTGTGGTGTGCATGTGTGATTTTTTTGATAAGGATAGTTGTCTAGAGAGAGAGGGGGAAAACAAAGAGCAATGCCTCCTATAAAAACCTAGAACATGAGTGCCTCTTTTGCTGAGGTTCAGTAGTCCTAGAAAGCTGATACTGGACAGATCTTGGAGGACAAACAGGAACATCGTGGAGCCCAGGGAGAGGGGAGAGATGCAGACTTCATCAACAGCTGACTTTATTTTTCTGTTCGCCAGAGCACTCAAAAGCCCAGTGCCCCGAGATCAGGACACAGAGAGAAATGGCTGCATTTCAAATGTCCTGGCTTCACTGGAGAAAGCCTACTGAGTTTCTGGCTTTCCAAAGTGGACATAAGCTGGCAGATCAGCTGCCTTTGCTTTTACTGCCCAGCAGGCTAACGTGCTTTGCTATCCTAAGTGGTTTCTGAGAAAGCAATGTGGATTGTGCTAGACCTGGTTTTTTTATTCAGAGGAATTAATGGGTTTTAATTAACCACGTTTACATGAAGGTCATGGCGTCTCTGCTTCAACATGGCGATTGTTGCTGGTTCCTCCATTCTCCTTGAGTTCTATACCCAATGTCTCGTGAGCAATCTGGCTTCTTTATCTGAGCTAGGCTGGTTCCACTCTCCCAGCTCCTGCTTTGGCTTAACCCTCAAAGGAGGTGACCTTAGTTCTCTGATCTCTGGCTCAGTATGGAGGCCAAATTTGTCCTGGAGAGGGAAAGTATATTCGAAACAAGTCACTTGGAGAAGACTGTGTATTTTAAAGCCAGGTTTGTTTAAAGTATTATGGTATTATTAATATATTCTCTTAATAGTTTATAAGTAACTCATTGGGCTAGAAGGCCAAATGCATATTTTGAAGACAAGAACAGTTTCTTCTCGATGAACGTACCTGACCCAGAAATTATTTTTCTTAAGTCATTCTGATGCTCAAGTCACTAACTTACTAGGACAGTGTTTCCCAACTATGGTTTAAGAAAATCAATGATAAGAGTTTTGAATAGTTTTCAGTATTTCAAAAGATCTAGTAGGTTGCACAGATCAATGGAAATAACTGGTTTATTTGTATTTGTATGCAATCGTATTAATTCATTATGATAATCCTATGTATGCTGATCATAAGCTCTGATTGATAGTTATACAGTCTGTGTTTAGCACTAAATGAAAAAACAATTTAAGTAATTTATTGATGTAGTTGGATTTCCTTTAAACTCGAAAGAATGCCTTGACAATCTCATTCCCTCCTTTCTGTTTTCAGTAGGTTCTCTCTCTGGACTCCCAACCTTCCCACCTGCCATTCTCTCTTCTATTCTCTGTTTGCCCCACCAGCTCCTGCCATGCAAACACCATGCTCTGCCTTCCAGGAGGCAGAGACTAGATGAGGTCCCCCTCTGTGTCCTCCCCTGGCACTGATGATTTTCCCCATGATAACCCTCATGTAATTACTCTCTAAGGGTTGTTTTCCCACAAGGTTATAGGTTCTCTGACACATGGCTTCTGTCTGTCTTGTTCTTCACCTTGCCCCAGCCCCTGCCCTAGTGCCTGGCACATCATAAATTCTCAGTAAATATTTGTGAGCCTAATGGGTGGGTTATATTAATTGTCATACTGAGTGACATTTATCCATTTTAATGCTTGATTACATCCCTAGGCTATCATATTCTGGAGGAATGTGATACCTGTGAAGGTATCAATCATTTTTTAATCCCCAGCAACTAGCCCAGTGTCTAGGAGAGACATTTAATTTAGTTCATTTAAGATTTTTAAAAATGAAGACACTATAGATTTTTGTAAAGACTTTAATTATGATGTTTCTTGTCCTATCATTAGGCAGCCCTATGAAAAGACACTCCTTTGTTCAAAATTCCACTTAACTTGTAATGAAAGATTCTATAGTTTTATTCAATTCCTAGTAAGTAAACAGCACCATGATTTTAGGTCTGTAAGTAGCTTGAAGTTAAACATAGAACTTTGATTGGAGATGGTCGCCCCAGTCTCTGTTGTAGATGAAGAGTTTGAATGAGGTTGCTGACTGGACCTTTTAACTTGCTGTTCTTGTTTATTTTCTGCTGGTTTTGTTTGTTCAGGGCTGGCATGGAGCCTAAAAATAAAAGCTTGCTTGCAGTTTGACTTTCACTGTGATTCAGTTTTGCAATCTTTTCAAAACACTCTTCAGGAGACCTCCATATATCTGTGGACATCTCCTGGATTTTCCAAAACAAACACAGCAAAAATAGGAGGAATTTGGAAATTTCCAAATTGTAACAGATGAAAACTTGCTTCCTTTGCCTGAGAAGTCTTTGCTTCAGATGGAGGGGAATCCCAGAGGAAGACATAAGTCTAAAAGCTCCTCGGGGTTCTCTACCTTTGCTGTCCTTAGCAAAAGGGGGAGGGGGTAGTGACCAGATGTCTGAAGCCAGCAGAGGCCTCTCCCCATCCCCCCATGAAAACTGTCAACTCAGAGGACCACACTTTGAGGCAGTCACCTCACTCATTGGATGTGTCCCTACAGTCAACAGTTCCCTCTCTGGATAACTGAGGAGAAAGACGAACATCATGGGTGAGAGTGGTGTCTAATTAACGTTTGAGAAACCTACAACTCCAGGAAGAGAGTGCTGCTAAGGAATGACTCCTGGAGGCCTGCTTTCCTTTCTGCTTCTGTTTTCTCTATTGGGTCAGCTTGTTTAGGAACATGGACCAGTGAGACTAAACCATCCCTGTTACAGCCCGTTCTCTTTTCTCTGTTCCATGGTCGGTCTACAGAGCACCTGCACAACCACCACAGTCTCGGGGTTACAGACATACTTCAGTGATTTCTCCAGAGTGTAGAACAGAACAAAACAGGTCTAAGATAAGGCCTTGGGAAAAAAACAACTCCATTCACATGGTCTTCCAACAGTGGATCAAAGGATTCGTAAATTTTTAAAGCCAAAGGGAACCTCAGAGGTCACCTGTTCCAACCCTTCCAATTTTCTAGGAAACAAGATGAGACCACAGAACCTAAGTGACCTTGGCAGATATGGTCTTGTGGTGATAAAGAGGACAGTAAAGCCTTTGGGGTCAGCATCAGCATGAATTCTGACTCTACCTTATTATTTTGGGTATAATCTTGAATAAGTCATCCGCTCTCTTTAAGCTTCAGTTTTATCATCTATAAAATGATATGATAATAGCACTTATAGGTCTATTGAGATGATTGTTAGAGAAAATTCATATAAAGCACTTAGCATAATGCCTGGCACTCAATAAGTAACTGAAAATTGATAGCAACTATTTATCATCATCATCATCATTACAATGATCTTTTTTTTTTTTTTTTTTGTGAGGAAGACCAGCCCTGAGCTAACATCCACTGCCGATCTTCCTCTTTTTGCTGAGGAAGACTGGCCCTGGGCTAACATCTGTGCCCATCTTCCTCTACTTTATATGGGACCCCGCCACAGCATGGCTGACAGGCAGTGCATCAGCAGGCACCCGGGATCCGAACCCGCGAACCCTGCGCTGCCAAGCACGAACTTAACCGCTGAGCCACTGGGTGGCCCCTATAATGATCATTTTTTATCATCATCATCACATCAAAGCCAGGATCGAAGGCAAAGTTTTCTGGTTCATTGTTTCTTCAACTATATTGCTTTGACTCATCTTCATATATTGTTAATACTGTATTGAGTATCCCACTCTATATTAGTTAAAGTACAAACAGTGGTGCTATCATTAGTTTAGAGACTATGAGATGCTGGGAAATAATGATGCATTATTTTTTTTAATATAATACTTAAAAATAGAATCAAGATAATATAATAACCTAAATTTCATTTTGGATTATGTTTCCATATGGTTGCATTCCTATATTTATTTTAATAATGTTTCCTTTTAAAAACACATTTTCTAATGTATATTAAAAGAGTTCTCTTTTACTTGTTTTCATTGCAATATTATCATAGTAAACTTTTCACATTGAATACGTTGTACTTATAAAATTCCAAGTGATTATTTTGGTAGTAAAGCATTATCCATATAAGAGCTACCCATGCTGTTTTGCATGTGATCTAAACAATCCCAAGACATTGGTTACCTTTGGGGAAATGCTAAGTACTGTGTGCAGAACAGAAGAGGAGGGTTGAATGAAACTTTTCCAAACTGAAGTTTTTACTGCTTGTGTGTGCTTAGGAGTGTTGAGACTGATCCCTCAGATTTGTTCATTAAATTTTGCCTAATCGTAACTAGTCTAAGGTCAGGAAATCATGGATCCACAGTAAAACCAGATTTGTGCCCCTACCTTGTTCTGGACTATAAAATGTCTCCGTTTTTGTTGCTTTTCTCTCCTCATTCACCAGCTTGGATTAAGTCCCCTAGTCTGACACGATTTCCTTTTTTTCTGTTCTTCCCCCTTTAAGCATAAAGCATGCATATGTGAATTCTAAAAAGCCTGCTTGGATGATCAGATTACCCTAATCAAACTTCCCTTCATCAAGAGAAAGGACTTGAAACTCTAGCACTAGCAGTAAAACCTGAGAAAGAAAACCCCCTTAAGGGCAAGGGCAGCGTTTTATTCATTCCCGTGTTTCCAGCATTAGCATAGTGCTTAGCACATAGGACATTTCAATAAATATTTGAGTGAATAACAAGCCTTTCTCCATTTCCAGTCAGTTTATGAGTATTGCAGTAATTCTGTTCCCAAGGTAGAAAAATATTATGAACCTATGCATCTTGTGAAAGTTATTATTTTTAATGGCTTAGACTTTAACTCCCAACATTAATAAATTGTGGTACATGCAGATGATGGAAGATTATTCAGTACTAAAAGAAAATGAGCTATCAAGCCATGAAAAGACATGGAGGAATCTTAAGTGTATATAGCTAAGTGAAAGAAGTCAATCTGAAAAGGCTGCATATTGTACAGTTCCAACTGTATGACATTCTAGAAAGGGCAAAACTATAGAGACAGTAAAAAGATCAGTGGTTGCCAGGAATTGGGAGAGGGAGAGATATGAATAAGCAGAGCACTGAGGAGTTTTAGGGCAGTGGAGCTACTCTGTATATACTGTAATGCTGGATACATGTCATTATACATTTGTCCAAACCCACAGCATGTGCAATACCAAGAGTGAAGACTAATGTAAACTATGGGCTCTGGATGATAATAATGTGTTAATGTAGATTCATCAACTGTAACAAATGTACCATTCTGGTGGGGCATGTTGATAATGGAGAGGCTATGCGTTTGTGGGGGCAGGGAGTACATGGGAAATCTCTGCTTTCTGCTCAATTTTGTGTGAACCTAAAACTGCTGTAAAAAATAATCTGTTAAAAAAAATAAGAAATAAATTGGTATATCAAGAGGCTGAAAAATATGAATGTTAACAACTTGAAAGTATTAAAGTTATAAAGATCCTGCCAAGAAGAAGGAAACAATCAAAAGAGATGGCGACAATAGTTGATTGTCATATAGCTGAGATGCCATAAACGAAAATGATGTAGGAGTAGAAACTAAGAAAAGGTACTTGACATGTCTCTGACTGAGCAATCTGCATGGTCAGATAACCATAGTCGGGTTGGAGATGTCTCCAGAGAAAGCCATTTACACCTGGAAGCCAGCCATAAAGTACCAAGTGAGCTAAAGAAGAGGTCCTCTGATAAACAGAGACTGTGGAGCTAAGATCTGAAATGAAACAGATTTTAGATCAAATTGGACTCCATTTATTACAAATTGCCTCAATATATAAAGAGAAAGATACACAATAGGTACTTAATAACGGATAGCTATTATTATTACTATTTACTTATCTTGTATCCTGAGGTTTCTCATACTTTACTGTATAGTAGTATTGGTGTTCCACACTGACCAGCCAGACACATGGGCAGATATGTTGTTACCACAGAGGCAGATGGGAGAGGACATGTCGGGGACACTACCCTGAGGTTGAGGCTTTGGGTAAAGATGTTTCACCTTCAGTCTGAGGGTCAATTTTCACTCCTGTGTAAAAGCATGTCCAGCTCTCAGCAAAGGCATAGAAATTGAGAGAGGACAATAAAGGCAGAGGATATGTAGCCTAGTTCCAATTGTAGGTATTCTTTTCCTTTTTTTTTTTGTCTGGGAAAGATTCGCCTTGAGTAAACATCTGTTGCCAATCTTCCTCTCTCTCTCTCTCTTTTTTCCCCTCCCCAAAGCCCCAGTACATAGTTGTATATTCTAGTTGTAAGTCCTTCTAGTTCTTCTTTGTGAGCCGCCACCACAGCATGGCTACTGACAGACAGGTGGTGTGGTTTGGCACCCAGGAACTGAACCCGGGCTGCCGAAGCAGATTGTGCCAAACTGTAACTACTAGGCCAGAAGGGCTGGCTTGCAATTGTAGGTATTATTCTTAACAATGAAAAATGTAAATATGATGACCATATTTTCAAGTCAAAAATTTAGACACACCCTATGACAATGAGACAGCATATTTGAAACCACAGGTGTCCCAGGAAATTCAGGCTTTGTGGTCACTATGTAGAGAAGACAGGGAAATTTAATTGTTTGTAGAAAAAGAGGCCAAAGTCTCCATTCTCTTAGCCATGGAATAAAGAGCTGCAATGGCCTGCAGGTCGTCTTGTCTGTTCCCCTAGTTTCAAGGAGGCCAAGCAACTTTCCCAAGCAAAATTTTAGCTTTTTATTAGAGACTTTTTAGAGAATATTAACATCTTGTGGTTGAGATACTATAAAAATCGTCAAAGAATTCCAACATTTGGAAAGGTTATAACTGCTAGAACAAGAATAATTATTTTTGCCACAGATATTTTGCTCCTAAAATATTTGGAAAATTTTAGTAGTATTCCAGAGTCTTTACTACCAAGTCACAACTCAAATATTGGGAAAAGTCAGATCCCTTTTCTCATCAATTCCCATTTCATATTCCCATTGTGTTCTGTTTTCTGAATTTATTTGTAATCGTTTCCTCAGAGAGGAAAAATATGGATGATGGATGGAGGGACAGGAGAAAATGTTAGCATAATGTTGATGCAAAGGCTGCAGTATATTAGATAATAATATATTTGAAAAGTACATATTGTAATTGTTCTGCTTTAGAGGTGTAAATTGACACAAAAATGTTTAGAAAATAAATTGGTGTAGATCAATGGTTTTGAAAATGCAGTCCCCCAAACCACAACATCAGCATCAGCTAGGAACTTATGGGAAATGCAAATTCTCAGGCTCATTCCCAGTCTACTGAATCAGAAACTCAGGGGGTGGGAACCAGCCCAGCAGTCTGTAATTGGGCAAGCTTACCAGGTGATTCTAACCACTGGTGTAGAGAAATCATTCAGACAAGCACAGGTGCTTTAGAAGATAGTTCTAAGCAATATGGCAGTGAATACATCAAATCCTTGAAAAAACAAAAAGCCTTGTGTATTTCTGCAGTGTATTAGTTTTCTATTGCTATGTAACTAACTACCACAAACTTAGTGGATTAAAACAGCTCATAATTTTATCTCAGTTTCTGTAGGTTAGATATCTAAGCATAGATCAGCTGGGTCACCTCCTTAGGTTCTCATAGGGCTGTAATTAAGGTGTCGGCCAGGCTGGATTCTCATCTGGAGGCTCAACTGAGGAAGAATTTGCCTCCAAGTTCTTGCAGATTGTTGCCAGAGTTCATTTCCTTTCAGTGGTAGGACTGAGGGCCCCAGTTTCTTACTCGCCATTGGGTGGAGGCTGCTTTGCTTCCTAGAGGCTGCCTGAAATGTCTGCCACGTGGCCATCCCCAAAAGCAGTTCACAATATGGCAGTTTGCTTCTTCAAAGCTTTCAAGGCCAGCAGGAAAGTCTCTCTCTAGTCTGCTAAGACAAAGTCATGTAAGGTAACATAATCATGGAAGTGACATCCCATCACCTTTGCCATAAACTGAAGCCTAATCAAGTGAGTAACTTCATGTCACCTTTTCCATATCCTGTTGGTTAGAAACAAGTTACAGGTTCCACCTGCAGGGGTGTGTGACTTACAGTTCACCTTAGGGTATGTTCACCACATGTAGAAATTATAATTTTTTTGCAGAATTGACCACAACTTATTTAGTGTATTTTTTCTTTTAAAATGAAGCGCATTTGAAAAAGTGTCTCTTTTCAAGAAAAAATAATCTCATAACTCACTACACAGTCTCAGTAAGTTGAGGTCAAAGATTGATTTTTCTTCCCCCTAAAAGAAAAATTCATTAAGGTTAAAAAAAAATTATCATACTTCACTGACTTTGACATAAACCCTCTTCCCTCAGCCTCCTATACCAATCTCCTAGCCATCCCTCAGGGCCCCACTCAAATATCTTTTCTCCACAAAGCCTTTCCTGATGCTTCTAACTGGAACTCTCCTTCTTTTTAATCCCCGCTGTATTAATATACTTCTCCGATTTACTTTACAGTTGCTTGGGTAGGTGATTGATATCTCTTGCATACAGGCCTGTGTCATCCTTTTCTGTATCAAAGCCTCACTTAGTAATTCGATGTAAGGGAAACTCAACAAATAGACGTTACATCAATGAGATCATATTTTATATCTTTGGAGCCACTCAAGCTGCATAATACATACTGATACTACTGTGTATTGAATTATAAAAGCAATTAATTAAGTTTAGGTGTTTTGACTTACTAAAATCTATTCAGTGTCAATTGCCACATTAGGAGAGTAATATCATTTAGTAGGAGCTTTGGAATCTGATACCCTGAGCTCCATTCCTGGCTTCTCTAGTTAATGGCTGTGTGTGGCCCTGGGCATGATACTTAATGTCTTTAAACCTCGCTTTCCTTAATATAGTCATTACTTAGTAAATATCAACCATTATTAATATCAAGTTGGAAGCATTAAAATTTCTTGACAATACCAACACAGTTCACACAAGGTCATGGACTCTGGAATTTCAGCTCCGCTCTGGAGGGATAGCATGCACATGTATCATGTTCATTTGAGAGAACAGTAACCTGCTGGCAAACATAGACTAAATAGACACTGGATCATTCCTACAGTTATTTATAAATATTCTCCATCTTTGGTGGTGATTTTAGTGGTTAGAATAATAGAGAAAAGAGTGGGTCGAGTGACAGGACATACAAACCCTGTTTTAATCATCAGCGTGGGAAGGCTGGTCATGTTCACAGAACCGAGGAAGACAAAATAAAGCAAGTTTTCCTAAGCAGTGCTCTGAGGATTACACAGAATTTTAGGAGCCGCCTCCAGTGAGTCAGGCTGGAATGTTCGACGGATCAGTGCTCTGTTGAACACCCAGTCCCACTGCGTTATCCCACAGGCTGGCCAAATGTAGGAATTCACCAGGTCAGGCTCAAACATAAAACCCGATTGCTTGAGGACCATGCTGGAGTTATTTTCATTCCTTGCAGTAATCTAATCAGTTTCCATAACTTCCTTACTAAAAAGGCAAATGTTACTGTGCTTTTCCTGAGAATGGAGGAATTGTTTTCTTGGTCAAGTTGTGGATGTGAAGGTGTGGGTACTAAGATGATTCTGAATTTGTATCTTTTAAAAGCCTGCTATACAGTTCTGAGCTCTGAGATTCGGTGAGATTGTGCTTCCCCTCTCCCCCACCTTTTTTTTTTTTTTCTGTTTTAACAAGATGGGCCTATTTAGACATACTTAAATGATTCCTGATAACTATTCAATGAATATGTTAGCATCTATATGCTTTGAAAATGTGGTAATATATATATATATATTGCCATTTATATCTGCTGGTGATCTCCATAACTCAGAACTAGTTTTTAATGACTACAAAACTTGCTTCACTTCCCGGTGTATATTGGTTGTTATTGCTTCCAGTATCTAAAATCTTTTAAGACACAGAGTGTAAATAATTACAAAATAATTTAGAGGAGGAATTTAGAGAGGGAGAAGAGTAAGTGAGAAGAGAAGAGAAAGAAGCAGCAGCCTAGACTTGTGACCAAAGCTTTTGTTGCAGGGATAAAACCCCTAAAATACATTAATAGTATATTTATGTAACAATGGGAAGAGGGAGCAAGCAAGAGAGAGTTTTGACAAATCTCATTTGAAATTAAGAATATTCTTATCACTTGTTCTTGGAATACTTATAGTAACCTCTTGACTACTAAAAAGCAGCAAATGCTAGATAAACTCTTCAAACTTCCTCTGTTGATATCAACAGCCTAATCCCCAATTTATCATGCCATTTCAAGTGGAAGGAGAAAGTATAGAGTATGCACATAGTTAATTCTTTTAGCGTTTGAAAGTCCATTTTGGCCCCAAATTCAGATACCTTAACATTTCTACCACTAACCTTCTCCCTCCCTCTCCTCCTTTTCTTTCTTTCCTTCCCTCCTTCTCTCTTTCTTTCTGCCTCTCTCTCTGTGTTCCTGTATTTCTTCCTTCCTTTTCAGTTGGGAGGGATTTGAGAGGAGTGAGCTCGTATGAACTCTGTTATAGCCAGCATTCAAGATGGACCCTCATAAACCTTGCCTCCTGGTATTCGTGCTTTTCTGTCACCTCCCACATTGACTCAGAGTTGGTCTTTGTTACCAATATCATGTAGTGGAAGTGACAATGCATCACTTCAAAGGCTAGCTTATAAAAGGCATTGTGGCTTCCTGCTTGGCCTCTCCATATCAGCCTCCATTTTGTTGAGGATACTCACCAGCCCTGTGGAAAGGCCCACATGGATAGGGACTGGGGACTCCCATCAACAATCAGGACTAATTGGCCAGCTGAGTGATTGAGCCACCTTGGAAGTGAATCCTCCAGCCACAGTCAAGCCTAGATGACTGCAGTCCTGGCCACCATCTTGACTATAACCTTGTGAGAAATGCTGACCCAGAACCAACCAGCTAGATTACTGCCAAATTCCTGCCCCACAGAAAGGATGAAATAATAAATGTTTATTGTTGTTTTAAGTCAATAAGTTTTGGGGCAATATGTTATGCAACAAATGAATATTTTACAATGTGTGTACACTAGTAAACAAAAATACAAATACTTTAAAAGAAAGAGATTCAGAAACTTAAGGATTAAAAACTCCAAAGCTTTTTTTGTTTAATAAGAATTTTATCTCCCTTGAATGTTTGGAGCCTGTAGTAATTGTCCTTGTGTAAATTTAAGAAGGATGCATCAGTGTTTTTCTTTGTTGTTTAGAAGAAAATTGAGATGTATACAAAACCTGTAAGGAATCACTGCTAATCTATATTTGAGAAGCCTCTTCATCCACTGCTAACTTTTCTTGGCAAATTATCAGTGCTGTTCCATTCTGTGTTTTTAAAGTTTTATTCATCCTTACTTAGTTAAGATTATTATATATGAGTACACCTCTTAGTTTACTTTCTTTTGTCATATGGTTTATTTCATATGCCTAAAGTAATGATTGGATTTACGTTCATTCAAATGAGTTGATCTGAATGCAAATTCCTCAGTGCTATGCAGTAAAATTACTATTAATGTCTTCCAGAACAAATCTGAGATAAGATCATAATTGTGGCTTTCCAAATATTACTCTCCAAATACTGTTAAATTATGCTGACTATTATTTTCCGTTCTGGTGCTTCTTAAGCTTATTACATGGTGATGATTTTTATATGGGAACAGTCTGAAGAAAAACAAGTGTATGATTTTAGATAGAATTAAAAATCAAGATTCAACCAAAATATCGTGGAGTACCTCACAGTAAAATGTGTTATTGCCTCCTCCGTGAGTCACTCCCATCATCTTGTTAATGTTTGACTCGAAGTCCTTCACCCTTCATTCAACATACGCTGTACAGATGTTCATTGAGTGCTGCTGTGCACGACTCACTGCTCGAATGTGCTGAGCACTATTCTGGGCATAGAGGATAGAACAGTGAACAAGACAGATAAAGGCTCTGCCCTCATAAGGCATACATTTTAGTCTAGAAGACAGTCAATAGATGAACAAATACTAAACAATACAATTTGAGTGTTGGTAAGTACTAAGGAGAAAAAGGCAGAGTAAAAGGAGAGAGAATGACACTGAGATAGATTTGTTTTAGACAGAGAGTCAAGGAAGTGAAATTTGAGCAAAGACTTGAGTGATATGCAAAGAGCAAACGGTGCAAAGATCTTGGAGAAGAACATTACCAACAGAGAAAGATCAAGTTTAAAAGCCCTGGGGTGAAAAGCAGCTTGATGTGTGGGAGCTTAGAGTAAGAAGATTAGAGAAAGATGATCAGAGTGGGTGGAGCATGACTGGAAAGAAGCATAGAGATCGAAAGTGAAATTGGAAAAATAAACAGGAAATTGGTAGTCCCGAGTAAGAACTTTGGTATTTATTCAAAGTATGATGGGAAGCTACAGACAAATTTTAAGCAAGGAAGTTATATCATCTAATTCAATTTTTACAATATCTCTTTGGCAGCTGCATGGAGAATAGGCTAGACATAGCAAGAAAAAAAGCAAGACCACTTGATTATTGTAGTTCAGGCAAAAAATTATGGCGGCTTGTGAAGGTGATGGTAGGTAGTGGCGGGCATAAGAAGTGATGGGGATTTGGGATTTATATGATAGGTTTTTCTGATGCATAACATTTGGGATGTAAGAGAAAGACAAGAATCAAGGATGACTCCTGCCTTTGGGTCTAAGAACTGGATTAAAAGTGGTATTTATGGATATGGTGAACAGTAAGGGAGGAACAGTTTGGGAAGTTGGAAGGAATCAAGAGTTCTGTTTTGGCCATTTTAAGTTTGAGGTATTATTATAGATTTCCATATGGAAATGTCAAGTAGGCGGTTGGACATACAAATCACAAAGATACTGAACTTGAGCTATAAATTTGAGAGACACCACCAAAGAGGTAGTATTTAAGGCCATGAAACCATTTGTTATCTCTTGAGGGAGTGAATGTAAATGGAGAGGAGGTCTAAGAACTGGGCCTTGAAGCACTCTAACATTTAAAGGTCTGGAAGAGGATGAAAAAGAATACCCAGTGAAACAGAGGAAACCCAAGAGAGGGGGGTTCCAAATGAGGCAAGTGTTTCAAGAAGAAAAGAAATGAGTGATCAGTTCTGTCAGTGCTGCTAAGGGGTCTACAAGAAATGAGGACTGAGAATTATCTTTGGATTTGGCGAGATGGAGGGTGACATTGGCAAGAGAAGCGTCCATGGGGTGGTGGAGTCAAAAACTTGAGTGATGTGTATTGAGGAAAGGAAATGGAAGGTAAGAAAGTAGACACAGTGAATATAAACAAGTCTTTTACAGATTTGTGAAGAAAAATAGAAAAATAATGTAATACCTAGCTGGAAATGTCAATTTCCTCAGATTTCTATCTGCAGGGTGAAAGGTTTTAGATGATTTCTCCAACATACTATGTTTCCAAGTCAAAAAGATATCTTGGGGTAAAGAAAGGCTAACCTGCCAATAGAATCATCGACTGAATCGCAGATGTCACAGGTACAATGGTGTCATCATTGCCTAGGGGTCGTATTAACATCATTTGCGCCAGATGCCTATGTAATGATTTGGAATAATAATAGAAACTTTAAGAAATGAATATTCTATTATGAGAACAACTTACATTCACTAGTTTACTTATATCCATTTCCATGATTCAAGCAAATACTGTGATCGTTTTCTGATAGAAAGAAGTAAGTCTCAGAACAGCTCCGTGTACGTCCATAAGGAGACCTCAAAGCCTCCCAATTCTCCCAGGGCCAGATGGACCACACCAGTTAGCTGTGTGACCAATTACCTCTGGCCTGTTGTAGCTGCTGATGACTGAAAGTGAAAATAACAGCAATGGCAATAGTAACTGATATTATCATACCACTTTAGAATTTGCAAAGCCTTTTCACAAAAATTAATTTATTTAATCATGTGGACCATTTAAAACTCTCTTTCACATACATTAAATTAGTTCTCTAACTCTTGACAGTTTTGAGCATGGCTCAGCTCTCCCGATGACTCCTTCCTGACTTTATCCTATTAGAAAAAAAAATGTTTGCAGGGGGCCAGCCAGGGGGTGTAGTGGTTAAATTTGTTCATTCCGCTTCGGATCCTGGACGCAGACCTACGCACCGCTCATCAAGCCATACAGAGGTGGCGTCCCACATAGAACAGCTACAACTCTACCACTATGATCCACAACTATATACTGGGGCTTTGGGGAGAAAAAAAAGAAAAAGAGGAAGTTGGGCAACAGATGTTAGTGCAGGGTCACTCTTCTTTGAAAAAATAAATGTTTGCAACTCACATTTTCAGGCTCAAGAACTGTTGCTTTGGAGAAGGTTTGAATAAGCATCTGAAACTGTTGGCTCAGAGAGAGATCTGACTCGAATTTCTGAAGCTGCTATCAGAATGTTTTTCCCAGGCAGATCAAAAATGAATGTGAACATGGCCCCTTCTCTTCCTCTTGTCTTCCTTTCAGTGACTCCACTCTCTCAACAGTGACCCCTGGGTCAGGCAGCCTTTGTAAAGAATCCACTGCTCTGGTATGCGTGTTCCATACATTGCATTCAGAAGGGCACATCGTGCATCTCAGGCGTGTAAGCTCTTCAGCATGAATCATGCAAACTTGGTGAACCATAAACCTCTCCCTGTGGATATGAATTTGTTGGTATTTTAGTCTGCTTGGAAACAGTCTGAGAAACATTAAACCCAGCTTTTTTGAGGTTAGTCCAAATTATTTTTTTAGCCCAGAGAAAAAAATATTATGTCTCCTAAGGAAACTTGTAACCACGAACAGTAAATTTAAAAGGTTTTAAGATGTTTTTTTTTTCCTCCCACATCCCCCACTTGTAGCATAGTTTAAATCCCTAGTTTCTCTCACCAAAAAGTAAATGCTGTACTGCAGATCAATGGGCTGGACACGTACAAATGTATTTCTTAGATTAAAAGTATAAAAGCAGTGTATGCTGTTATAGTGACCCCACCAATCTTATCCTTTCTCCAGTTCAGTAATCCACTAAGTATTTGTATGTAGTAGGTTTTTAAAATACACAACTATTCATGTGCAGAGAAGCACCTTTATGTATAATATATGAATTCAGTGTGCTCTATTGGTGGGAAGAGAGGTAGATCTCAACTCATCTATTCAAAGTAACTGAGCCACTTCCTGTTTCAGATGTAGACTTTTCCAGGTTAACTCAATCTCTTGCGGGTAAATACTCAGTCTCGAAGGACCCCACCCACCCATCCTTCCTCTTTCTTGTGAGGCAGGGGGAGCCTGTGACAAGAGGAAAGCCATGCAACATAATGGCTGCAGGGGAAGAGGCTTCTGGCCCTACCTGGCCTCCACCAAGATGGCTTTCCCTCTGTGTTTGCTCTCTGGGTGTCAGATTCTGTCCCTGTGGCAAAACTCCCCACATCCTTTGCCCTCCTCATCTTGACTCCAGAATCTTCAGGATCTTTGGCCTTCTCTTCCCACATCCACTGGAACATTCGGAAACTTCTGACTTGAATTTCAGTTTAGGTGGAGGGCCTAAACGCACCCATCCCCTTTGCTACTCTGCTCTGACTACCTCCTTTTGGCTCAAGGCTCAGTGACCTACCAAAGTATCAAATTGCAATGTGGATCTTTTCTGATTTTGGATTCCCCCTCAACCTGTCTGAGGTTTCTATATCACTTTCATGCTCCTTCTTCCCTCCCTCATGAGGCGTTGGGGAGTAGTGGATACTGGGTGCCAGAGAAGGGACCCAAGCAGCAAATTAACCATCGTCTCATCTCCTCTAAATTTCTTCAGAAAAACATTTCTCCAGCTCAGGAGGGATTTGTACTACCTTCCTCTGAGGAGAGAAGCTGCCCCCTACACCAGGTCTAACATCTGCCTCACTTAGGAGCGTGTTGGACAATTCTTTGGCCTCCGTGCCTCAAGGTTGGGTCTGGATATTCATTGTCCAGCTATGGGAGACTGAGAAAGGACTTCTATTTTCTCCCTCAGGTGTCTGGTTCTAGAAATTAAGATCCAGAACACTCAAGCCTATTATTTTTCTTATGACTTTAATAATCTATTTTGAAAGTCAGAGCTGAGCAATGATTTCCTTATTATCCACCGAGTTCTGCCCTTCTTGAGAAGTGTGAATGGAATCAACCTCAATGGCATCAACCTCAATAAGAATTATCAAGGAGGAAAAATGTGCTGCATAATGTTTAGAAATATTATCTAACGCATTTTTTAATTTTCAGTTATTATTTCAACCAGAGAATGAATTGAAAGTTCAAGGTTTACAAAAGTTAAGCTTGAACCTAAACCTAAAATCTCTTAATAGTTCTTTCTTCTCATTCTTAAGCTACTTCTACTTTAGAACACTGCTGCATAGGAAGAAATATTTTTACTTTTTCATGCGGAAAAGTTTTAGGACACACATTTCCATGGAATATGTTTTTCCCACAGTGTTTTCCAAAGACTTTGTCTTTGGCTCTCAAGCAACAGCATTTCTCCAACTTGAAGTTTTACCAAATGGGTCCCCCGGGCTCCTGTGCTCCTCTGTAGGGTCACTCTTGAGTCTCCACTTTATCCTCACATAAAACTTTGGGGTTCTTTCTCTCCAGTTAAAATCATATTCACTTGACTTATATGAATTACAACATCATATGAGGCACTTTTCTTATAAGATAGCTAGAAAATGACCTAAGGAAATGTTCTGCCCCAGTGTCAGCAGAGGAATATGATATTCGTTTTGTTTCTCCCATCATCCTGGACCTGCAAAGGATTAGAATTCTAGTCATTCCTTCCTAATGAACCATGTTTAGATTTTATTACTTTGCAATGCTGTCTTATTCCATTCTCTAAACTAAAAGTCTTATATTCCTATGATTTTTGTTTATAGGGAAAGAAAAGAAAGAAGGACAAGTCTATTTTTAAGGAGTCATTAAAAATTCATTTCATAATAATCTTAAACATTGTGAGATAACTTAAGACTCAAATACATATACTTACAAATTCTGATTATTTAAAAATTCTTCATAATATAATTGCTAATATGTATTGATCATTTACACATTACTGAACTTAAAAGACATAAAAATGCCATTCTTTACACAAAGATTTTGGTATGTATTTAATCTCAGGACTGGAAATCCATTACTACATGTTTTAATATGTAAAATAAATTATTTCATGTCTTTCCATGGAATTTAGACCCAATCTTCAGACACCATGGATACCTATTATATGCCAGATACACTAATAGGTAGCCTCCATTTTGTTGTCTTTTAATTCTCGCAAGAACCCTGCAAAGTAGGCAGTGTCATCTCCTTTTAACCTATGAGGAAACCGAGATTCAGAGCCATTATGTAGCCGCAGGTCACACATGGTGTAAGGGATAGAGTAAGATATGAAGCCACATCTGACACTTCCAGGCTACACTACATCCAAAATGGCTGAATACATATAAAGTAGATGCCAGACATTTTTCTTCAATCCAATCACATGCTCACGGAAAAGATATTAGAAGATGAGCTGAAGATCTTATTTCCCTGGGGAAAGT
This sequence comes from Tapirus indicus, assembly GCA_031878705.1. NCBI lineage: Eukaryota > Metazoa > Chordata > Mammalia > Perissodactyla > Tapiridae > Tapirus > Tapirus indicus. The sequence goes on along the minus strand of CM062919.1, from coordinate 101,230,049 downwards.
GCTCTACTGGTGCCGCACCAGGAGTGGGGACAGGCCATGCTCTCCTCTGAGTCAAGACCCTCTGGATGCTCTGGGGATAGAGGATGATTAGGATGAACACTGGTGCATGGAGCCATAATAGCCTGGGCAAAGTTTTTGTTTTAGGTGCCTGCCAGGTACAGAAAAGAGAAACTCAGAACCAAAGAAAAACTCAACTCAGGGTTTTAAGTCAGGGGTAACCAGCCTCTCTCAGACCTTTGCCTCTCTCCTCCCTGAAGCCTAGCCACACAGCCTCAGAGTTCTTTTCCAAATCACATCCCTGACCTTCTTTGATATCCACAGAGACACTGGTGACAGCAGTCCTACTGAGGGGGAAGGAAGGAAGGAGATACCACAAATTTCCCCTTTAAGAACTAACCAGGTCTATGTTTTACTCTATGTCTTCTCATAGAGACAGCCCTTTGTAAATAGTAAGTGCTCAATAAATATTTGTAAATGAATAAACAAATGAGTGAATAATAGTGAGTGACTCACTACTTGACCTAGAAACAACATGATTTAATATAGGACCAATTCTTTCTTTCATTTTCCTATAGGTAATTTATTTCTATGTTATATATGATATATAATATAAAATAGACTTTATAAATATAGCATCTCTAGGCTAGAAACCTCCCTCTATGCCTTGACCCCTAGGAACATTTTATATATTTTTTTCTGGATCAAAGAATCCCCTTCAGAATGTTTACCCCAAACCCTTTCTAACTGACCTCCATGTGTCAGGCAAAACAATTTCTTTCAGGCTTCTCAGACCATCTTGTGTGGCTTGAATCAAGCCACACCATCTCTAAACAAGTTCCCCTTTCCCTCTAACCTGGTTTTTTGGGTTCCCACATCTCTCCTGTCCTCCAGCATTAATCAACACTGCTTTCTATCATGTCTTCCTTGCCCTCCTCTTGGTCAGAGTTCACTTTGCATCAAGCCTCATGTTTCCATCTGATAACTTTTCCTCATTTGAAACCGAGGTTTACACACTGTCCAGTCTACAATTTCCAATATAAATTGGAAAGAAGACAATTCCTCCCAGTAGGTAGGCTCCCCTGCGGGTCCTCTCTTATAGTGTGGTGGTAAACAGGCTTGGGAGTCAGAAAAAGCTTGTTTGAATCCCATCTCCAGCACTTAATAGCTTTGACGTGGGTGAGTCATTTCAGTCTTCTGAAGAATGAGGATAAAAAGAGTGATGAAAAAATGAGATAATGTATATAAAACAGCACAATATTTGACAAATAGAGGATATTCAATAAAAGGAAACAATGATGATGGTGATGATGATAATGAAGATGGAGGAGAAAGTTGATTTAAATAACTAGTAGCCCTCTGGGAAGGCATTAGAGCATGGCCCTGAGGACATGAGGTTAGGAACGCCTACATTTTAGTAGGGAAACTAGAGGCAAGGATAGGAATGTACTGGAAATTTCATCCAAAGAGGGCTCAAGGTAATGCAAGTAAGAATGGTGACTTAAGGACACGAAATGCCCTCAAAGTGAAGATGATATCATATCACGATAGCATCTATTCAACAATTTTGTCTTAGATTAATTTAGTCACATGTTCGTGGACATGAAGCTTGAAGCCACCTTACACTGCAGAAGTGGGTTCCGGTTTTGTAGTCCAACTTACTACGCACCACAGATCTTAATCTCTTTCCCAAAGAACAGACATACCAGGAGCCAGAAAATAGCTTTTAATTAATGAATTTGTCGTCTACACTTCACTGGTAATGAGGGAAATCCTGTACTGTACATTCTTTTAAGTGTAGATTCAGGATCTGGATATGCAACTAGTGAGGTAAGCAGTTCAGTCCTTTTCCTATGATTGTGGGCCAAATAAATGGCTGAATTACTAACGGATATGTGGGTTTTTTTAAGTGTAGTGGGTGGGGGTGGGAAGGAGAAGAGGGTGAGTCTTTTCTTGGCATAGGCCAAAATGAATGAAAATGCTTTGAGTGTTTTGATAATCTGTTCTGTGACGATTTCCAGGTGGCATTCTGCCATCACTCAGGGCACACCCATGTGGACTCAATCGCTTTCTGTAGGGATATCACATTTTCTAGTTGGCAGGATAGGGACCAAAGCAGAACGATAGTTTTCTCCCCACCCAACACACCCCTGGCTCCTGCCAGATGTGGGGTGTGGGAGTGATGTACCAATATAATAACACTAATAATAACAATGATGGGTCCTGGTAAGAAACTGGGAAACTACTAAGAAGTTTCCTCTACCTTCTTCGTATACCAACCACTATTCCTAAGTCCCTAAACTTCTCTTTAATGGATATTAGATTAACACAACCCTAATCTTCAGGTTATTTTCAAAATTCAAATCATAGCAGCATAGACATGAAAGCAGTCTTAGAGATGATCCATTCCAACATCCTGCCCATCACAGACATTCCCTGGGAGCACTCTTGACAGGTGGTCATCCAGTGTGTGCTTGGACACATCCAGAGACTGGGAGACCACGTCTTGAGAAAGCCAAACCATTTCTTGGGCATCCGCAGTGGCTAGGAGGCAGCATGATGGCGAGTGGGGGTGGAAAGAGTATTGAACTTGGCATGAGAATTGGTTTGGCCCTTCTTGTTTTACCGACCAGCCAGCGGAGGGGTCTTAGGGATAAGTCACTGTGCCTTAAAATGAGTCATTTTTTTCAATTATGAGGCTGTTGGATGTGATATCAGTCACTTCTAGCCATAACATTGTGATTTAAAATTGTTTTTATTATGTTCAGCCTAAACTGGCCTCCCCTGTAACCTCCAGCTATTGGTATTAGTTCTGACTTTGAGAACTATAGCAGATGAGTCTTATCATTCATTGACGTGGCAGCGCATCAAGTATTGAAGATGGCTACAATGACCCCCATAAGCTATCCCCTCTTCAGGATAAACATCTGGAGATATCATAAATCTTCCTTTTAGGACTTGGCTTTCAGACATCCTCCTCATTCTGACAGTCCTCATCCGGACAAACTCAATTTCAACTCTTTAAACTGTGGTCCCCAGAACTGGAGGTAACACTTAGGAACTGATCTAATGAAAATGGAAAGTATTGGGACTAAACAACCATCTCACCCATGCCCTTAATCTAGATCCTGTGCTTTCCTTAGTTAAATTTACATTTATTTTAGATATTTCAGCCACTATAGCCATTCCTTGGCACAGACTGTGTTTGTGGTCAGCTAAAGCCACTGGACTCTGTCCACATGAACAACTCTTCAGTCAATTCTCCCCTATTCTGTTCATGAACATTTAATGATTTTCCTCTTTTTGTTATGCAGTTAATACCTACTCCCAGTAATGTAAAAAACTAAAAAATAGCCTCAAAATTGCTGTACCCAGAGATAACATTGTTAACTTTTCTTATGTTAATACACGTAAATTATTTTTTACAAAAATATCAGCATTTATGGTTTTCCTTACATGCTGATGTTTACATCATTCCTTGTGTCTGATTTTGTCATATCACTCAGCTTCTGAATATCCCCATACCCACAGCAGAAGACCTCAGGCCAAGGCTGGCTTTCTCCCAACAACAGCCTATCTTTCCAGCATTGTGTATAACCATTGCCCAGCTGTTACCTCTACCCACCATGGTTCAGACTTCCATACATGCTGTAATCTCCTAGAATCTTCCCCATCTCCCCCATTTGTCATTTTAGAAAACTCCTATTCATCCTTCAAGACACACCTCAAATATTACCTCTTCTATGAAGTTTGCCTGACTTCCTCTCCAATCCCCATTCCATCAGAACTCACCATTCCCTTATCTGTATCTCTATTGATCTTTGACACACATGACAGTATACAGTTGGCCAACCGAGATCGAGTCCTACCCTGGGAGGACATGGACATACATACATATCATGGACAAACTTTAGTTTGTTCAAACCTTAGCATCTGAAAACTGTGTCAAAAAAGAAAGAGGCAATGGCTCTACCTGTGGTGGCTCTTCTTTTGATGTTCACATTAATCACCCTGTAGCTGGGACACTCTACTCTAAGACATGGCAGGTTGGATATTAGAATAAAGGTCAAGGTTCAGAATGGAAGGAAAGAAGAAAGATATGTTCTATTTAATAGACTCAAGACAATAGGTTTCAAAAGTTTCTTACAAACACTTATACTCTTATATGTTCATAATTCACATGCATACGTTCTGTTTATTAAAACTGTTTTCATTAGGAATGTGTAACATAGACTCTGTTTTGGGAGAGCACAGACTAAATTAATATAAAATAAATCCAACCAAGGCAGCTAATTTGAATGGTATGCATTTTGTTTGAGTGTGCATTGGTGACTTTTCCAATGAAGAACATCTATTTTAATCCAGTTATTTAAAAAGAGCTGTTCTCCTTGCTTATATAAATCAGATTTTCAAGCACATTTAATCTTAGAAGGGTGTGCGTGTGCACATGTCTGCCCATGAGCATGAATCCAGAGACATTCGTTAAAACTGCCCTCACGGTGACATTGAAAAATTTGCTTTGTCTGTGTAAGTTCCCATCTTTAGGGAGAGAGAAAAGGGTTGGGAATTGCAGGCTTGAATCGCTCAAAGGGCAAAACTCATAAGGTTAAAATTGAGCGTGGAGTCTGGGAACCCTCCCTCAGTCAGTGAGAAGCAGAGCGGGGCTGGTCTCAAAGCTGCCGCCTAGAATTCAACTGTGGGTCGGCGTTACCCTTTTGAACTCCCTCTGCCTGCTACAGTTCTGGTCTCTACTCTATCATGGGTCCCAGGACAGTTTCTGCTTCAGACTGTCTGAGGAGCCTGGGGAACTCTGAAAGGAAACCTTTTAAGTCTGCTTTTCTTGAGAATGCTAAACCTGCAAAACTTGGCCAGACATCATGTTGGGTCTCCCTCTGTGGTGACTCAGAAATCTCAAGGAGAGCGGGAAAATCTAGAGGAACACAGAGAGGGCCGGAGGGCAAATGAGATGAAATTTGTGTTTCCGCTGAGTGGATGATATTTTTCATTTCAAAGCCTGATGTAAAATCTTGCTAGCTTTTAGTTATCTACAGACTGAGAACATAAACACTGCTATTAAAATATTTCATCTCTCCGAATGAGGCCCTGCACAAATTCCCTTCTATGTGCAGAGCTTTCAGCAACAGCCATACAAAGCGCAGGCAGGCATCCAAAATCTACTCTTGCTTTATTTGAAGTGAACCGGCACTACCTCTGTGGGAGACAGAGGTTGGGGGTCAGGGAGGAGGGGTCATAGTAGAAGGTCAAGGATAAGTCAAGGGAGAGGGAGAAATTAACAGGACAGACCAATCACAATGGTTCCTTTCTACCACTGGCAGCAGGTACTCCTGAACCAGTTGTTTAAAGTTAGGCCCTTTCTGGTAATATTCAGACTTGGATTTACCCACAAGCTTAGTTCAAGGATTTGGTACACTGTCAAATGTTTGATTGCCGGTTAGAACAGAGAAGTCTATATCCCTTCAGGCAGGAACCATGCCCTGTGCTTCTTGCATGCACTTCTCAGCTCTGAGAGCAGTGCTGGGCTCTAGGAGGTTGACAGTTAGTAATCATCGAGCCGCACGCCCCGGCTCTTCTCCAATCCTGCCTATTGATGTGACAGGTCCTTACAGAGACAGGCCTGAGATGGACCTGCCGTGTGGATCCTCAGAGCTGATCCAATAAAAACAGTACTCAGCCTGGCTTTTTACCTTCCTGTGAGAAGGAAGTGTCTGGTTTTCATGGAGCGCTACATCTTTATATTTTTCTGCCTTCTTCTATTCACGTAAATCTTTTTACCCTTCCCAAAGTCAACCCTAAATCCAGTGGCTCTCCATGACTTTCTGTGAACATCTCCAAAGTTCTCCTGAAGCCACATTTTCTGTAAATTCAGATATAGCCAGAGCTTCAGGAACAAATTAACAAGTTCCTAAGAATCAAAGCTTAGTCTCTGAAATCAATAATGCAAATAGATATTCCTCCAAAGGTCTCAGAATTCTTACCTCAAAAATACATATTTTATTGCATTTGAAGTATGTGATTAGCATATCCCTTTGGCATGCATTTGCATGAATCCCTAGACATAAGTATGTAAACTACAATAGAAATAAAAATTTTGAGTACCCCCTACTGCAGAGGTATTCAAGCCTAATATTCAAAGCATGACACATTAAATATTATGATGTATTTTATAGGCAGAATTAGAACATGAAGACACGTACACACTCTTTGCCTGAATTTCAAAAACTTATTTGTATTTGCTTAGAGCCTAGAAAAGACATTCAGGAACTGGGCTCAACAAGCCTTGGCATTGTGTGGTCCTACTCACCCAGTTGTTGCTCAGTGCTGTGTCTTCCCAGGGGGAAGAGAGGACATGAACCCATACATTCACACAGCACGACAAATATCGCCTCATTCTCCAAAGATCAGCAGGCTTGGCATTGGCCCTCCTGTGAACAGTGAGTCCGCGCAGTGCAGCCCAGTGGTTTGCGGCGGGATTGTTCCTGACTCGGGGGCACACACCTGTGAGGGCCTGTCTACACTTGTTCTCAGCCATCACTCCCAAACATGCCCAGCCAGGATTCATTACCATCTGATTCCGTCAGAGTTACCCTCCTTCCCTCTGCCAACTCCCCTTGGTTGTAGCTTCGGTGGCCTCTGCCCATGGAGAAGAGGTCTTGGGATGTTTTAAAGTTTCATTTGTCAGCCAATCACTGGTGTCCACTCCCTGTCACCTGGAAGCTAGGGAAGGCAGCAGCAGCATGCCATTGTCTCTCAACTTGCTAATAGGGGGAGGAGGGCAGTATACATTTTTGTAAGTAGAAACATATTTCCTGTTAATAATTAAACTATTTTGCTGATAGCAAAAATATCAGCACATACTCTGTCAGTTTGTGGTAGTTAACATAGAATCTCTCCTTCTGAACAGTATTATTAGTACTTGGTATGTGTCTAGCATTCAACCCTAACAGAAGCCCTGTTAGTCAGCCCTATTTTTATTCCCATTTTACAGATAAAGAAACAGAGATGCAGAGGCATAATGTCTTACCTCAGGTTACAGAGTGAGCAACTGACAGAGCTAAGATTTGAACACAGGCTGTCGGGTTTCGGAATCTAGGCTCCTAACACCAGGCAGTGATTCCATGGAAAGGACACCTGCCATTTTCTCCCTCTTTCAATTTTCATATTATCTCTGCTCTTATTTTCATCTTAATTATACACTTCATCCTACGTGTATTTTTCAAGTCTCTCACTTTGCAACAGGGGGCTGATAATTGCTTAACATCCTCAAAAAAGCACAAATAGCAGTAGACTCATCATGCTCAAGACTAAGATGACCACACTCAGTCAGGGACACAGAGTTTGGAGGCTGAGATCTGATCTTGTCTATGGAAGTTTTGAAGTTGAAAGCCTATGAATGGAGACTTCCTATATTCTGTGAATGATCCACACAGTTCAAACTGGGTTCTCTGCAGCCTCATTGTATAAACATGCCTGACACCCCAGTGGAGGCGGGCCTCTTAAAAGCAGGAAGCATGCATCCCATTTGTCTCTGTATTTCCAGGGCTTAGCACTAGAAGGTACTCAATAAATGTACTGAATGAAAGAATAAAAGAATTAATGAAAGACCAATAAGTGCCATACCGAAAAAGAAGAAGAAAGAAAGGAGAGAGAGAGGGGGAGGGTGAAGGGAGGGAGGGAGGGAGAGATGGGGGAACCTCTTTAGTTGGAGTGTGCCGTGCGCTCTTGTGTGTGGAGTCTGTCACTGGCTGGATGTTTCATGGGCTTACATTATTCCTTAACAGTCACTGTTTCAAAATGAGGTATCCCATCTCCGAGGGCTCTGTGCTGGCTTCTTGTTCTGTTTCGGACCTTCTCCTAAGAATGTAGAGTATAAGAGGATCATTTGAAAATAACAGTACCAGATGAAATTAGTATTGTTTAGGATCCAAGTACCAGAAATTGTTGCCTTGAAGTGAATAACTGTTTATAAAGCCATATGTGATTTGAACATCTCAGCCTGCCCACTGTTTATCAAAGTCTTAGTGTCGGAAGAAGCCCAAAATGAAAACATAAGCTAAACGGATTTCCTGGCAGGAGCTTCTAGAAGGTTTTTATCATGGCAAGCCCTAGAAATAGGCTGGAATACAATAAGGTCTTTTTTAAACCACGTTTCTTTATTTAACTACTAAGATTTGAAGTTGACAAGTTTAAAAATTCAGTTATAAGAATAGGTAACATGCTCGCTGCATGTCAGGCATTATTTCTAAGCGCCGTACAAGCATTATCTCATTTAATTCTCACAACATTTTGCATGGTTGTCACTACATTACAAATGGGGAAAGTGAGGCAGACAGCAGGCAAGTACTTGTCTAAGTGGTAGAATGAAAATATGAACCCAAGCAATGTGATCCCAGAGCCTTTGCTCCAGCTGTCGCCCCTTAATGAATTTCATCCAGGATATGCCAAGACCTGCTGATCTTTTGCCCGTTCCCTTTCTTTCTTATTAACGTCTGTTCCTTAGCTTCAACGGCATCTGCTGAACCCCACCCTGCCTCCCCGCCCACCTCGCTGCCTGTTCTCCACTCAAGTCTGAAAGGTCACAGGTACCCACCCAACTTCAGATAGCATTTAGTTAGCTTCCCCTCTAACATTTAGGAAATGTTCATTAAATGCTCCAGCCATTTAACAAGTCTATTTCACTTCATTTTCAATTTAACCATGTATCATTTCAATTTCCTTTTCCTCAGTATTGTATAGCCCTGGGAATAAGAGTTGGAAATGTGCCTATCATAAGCTGAGTCACATTTTATGTGTCTCTTCCTCTCCAGCCACTATTTTCTTAACTTTTTTTTAGGATTAAAAAAATCTTTTTATTATAAAATAAAATACATGTACATACAGAAAACCACACAAAACAATTGTATGGCTTAGTAATTATAAAAAATAGTTCATTATACAATTTGTATATTTAATAAATGAATATGTAATGAATGACTATGAAACAAGCACCCTGGTATCACCCCCAAGTCAAGAAATAGAACTTTACCACTTGCCCAAGAAGCTCCTTCAATGTCATCATTTCATTTCCCTGCCACTCCCAAAGTTATTGCATTGGTCTAATTTATAGTATTCACATCCTGGTGGATTTTTTTCATTTCAGACATTTTTTAACGTTTTTTTAGGTATAATTGACATACAATAAACAACACATATTTAATGGATACAATTTAATAAGTTTTGAAATACGTATGTGCCCTTGGAATCATCACCACAACCAAGACAGCAAATATGTCTCATTCCCAAAAGTTTCTTCCTAAACCTTGGTAATCCCCTCCTCCTGCCTCCCGCTCTTTCTAGGTAATCAGTGATCTGCTTTCTGTCACGATGCATTCATTTGCATTTTCTAGAGATTTATATAAATGGAATCACATAGTGTGTATTCTTTTTCTGTCTGCCTTCTTGTGCTCAGCATAATTATTTTTAAATTTATCCATGTTGCATTTCATGTAAAATACTTTATTTCTTTTTATTGATTAATAGGATTCTATTACATATATATATACATGTATATATACACATTTGATATATTATATATTGGTATATCTATACATATGAGATATATATATAAATTTGTTTATCCATTCAGTTGTTAATAGATATTTGAATTGTTTCCAATTTTACTATTACAAACAAAGCTGCTCGTGTACAAGCCTCGGACAGATTTATACTTTTCAATAAAAGCCTAGGAGTGGAATGGCTAAGTTATATGGTAGTTGCATGCTTGATGAGCGGTGCGTCAGTCTGCACCCGGGATTCAAACCTGCAAACCCCGGGCCACCGGGCACGTGAGCGGAGCATGTGAACTTAACCACTACGCTACCAGGCCGGCCCCATACATGTTTAACTTTTAAGAAACTACCAAATTGTTTTCCAAAATAATATACCACCATTAGTGTATGAGAGTTCCAGTTCTTCCACATCCTAGCCAGTATTTGGTTTCATCAGTTTTTCTTAATTTTAACTATTTTAATAGATGTGTAGGGGTATTTAATTGTGGTTTTAATTTGCATTTCCCTAATGACTGACAATTTGAGCATCTTTTCACTTATTTGCCATCTGTGTCTTCCTTAGTGAAGTATCTGTTCAAATCTTTTGCCCATTTTTAATTGGATTGTTTGTCTTATTATTATTGAGTTTCTTATTATATTATTTATATATTCTAGATACAAGTCCTTTATTGGGTATGTGCTTTGCAAATATTTTCTCCTAGTCTGTGGATTGCCTTTTAATTCTCTCAACAGTGACAGCAGAAGTTTTAATTCTTATGAAGTCAAATTTATCAACTTATTTTAAGGATCATGCTTTTGATATTATAGCTAAGAAAATTCTCACCTAATCCATGCTCAGAAAGATTTTCTCCTATGTTTTCTTCTAAGCATACATATTATAGTTTTATGTCATGGGTTTAGACCTATGATCTATTTTGAGTTAATTTTTACATATGGTGCAAGTTATGGTTTGAAGTTTTTATTTTGTTTGCATATGGATATCCACTTGTTCTAGCACCATTTGTTGGAAAGATTATCCTGTCTCCACTAAATTGCCTTTGTGACTTTGTTAAAAATTGGTTGTCCATATATGCATGGGTCTATTTCTAGACTCTCTATTCTGTTCCATTGGTCTATTTGTCTCTTCTTTTTTAAACCCTCCAATGGCTCCCCCATCTCAATGCCTTTCCATGGCTTACAACGTTCTATATGATTGCCTTCCCCCAACTTGGTTTTTTTTTCAGGGAGATTGGCCCTGAGCTAACATCTGTTGCCAATCTTCCTCTTTTCTTTTTTTTTCCTCCCCAAAGCCCCAGTACATAGTTTTAGGTCCCTCTAGTTCTTCTATGTGAGATGCTGCCTCAGCATGGCTTCATGAGTGGTAAGTAGGTCCATGCCCAGGATCTGAACCAGCAAACCCTAGGCCACTGAAGCATAATGCACGAACTTAACTGCTGTGCCACTGGCCGGCCCCATTTGTCTGTCTTTATGCCAATATTATACTGCTTTGAGTATGGTAGCTTTACAGAACATCTTGAAATAACATGTTAGCCATTCACCTTTGTCCTATTTCAAAGTTGTTTTGGCTATTCTAGGTCCTTTTCATTTCCATATGAATTTTAGAATCAGCTTGTCAATTTCTATCACAAACCTGCTGGGATTTGAATTGAGATTGTGTTGAATCTATAGATCAATTTGAGGAGTACTGTCATCTTAAAAACACTGAGTCTTCTGACTCATGAGCAAGATAAATCTGCATTTACTTAAATTTTCTTTAATTTCTCTGAGCTATGTTTATAGTTTTCAGTGTACAGGTCTCACACATCTTTTGTTAGATTTATTCCCAAGAGTTTTATATTTTTATGCTATTGTGAGTTTTTAAATTTCAATTTTTGATTGTTCATTCCTAGTGTATAGAAATACATTGATTTTTGTATATTGAGCCTATAATCTGCAACCTTGCTAAACTTATTAATTTTAGAAGCTTTTTATAAATTCCATCAGATTTTCTACATCAACAATAGTGTTGTTTGCAAATGAAGTTTTACTTCCTCCTTTCCAAACTAGATGCCTGCTATTTCTTTTTCTTGCCATATTGCAGTGGCTAGAGCCTTCAATAAAATGTTGAATAGAAGTGGTGAGAGCAGACATCCTTGCCTTGTTCCTGATATGAACAGGAAGGTATCCAGTCTTTTACTATTAAGTGTAATGTTAGCTGTGGTTGTTCATAGATACCCTTTGTCAGGTTGAGGGACGTTCCCTTCTATTCCTAGTTTACTGACAATTTTTATAAGGATATTGGATTTTGTAAAATGCTTTTTTCTGCCTCTATTGAGGTGACCATATAATTTTCTAAAATATGGTGAATTACATTGATTTATTTTCAAATGTTAAACTATCCCTACGTTCCAAGATAAGCTCTACTTCATCAAGATGTAGTATCCTTTTATATATGGTTGGATTTGATTTGCTAAAACTTTGCTTAGTTTCTTTATGTTTTAAATATCCCAAGTACACTTGATTATTTGGGTTCCTATTCAGGCTTGTTAGATTTAGTCTCTGTGCACTAAACTCCAGCTAAGCTAGCCACAGCTTACTTACTGACCATAAGTAACAATTCTGTCCTCTATTTTAGATATTTATATGACTGGCTGAGGATCACTGAATATCAAGGAGGGAAACACACATACACACTCTCTCTCTCTACAGTCTCACATAGAGAAAGGGTCTGATTGAGGTTTATCAAAAAAGAATAATAATGGGAGAGGAAGGACACAGGCTAAGGGACTTTTCAATAGAGTTAACATAGGACTAAGACTATTCAGTAAGTGTGGGCCAGGAAAGATGGATACGGAAGAGAAGCTGTGAGTACTGCCACAATGTATTTGAGGGCATTTATTGCTCCGTATACCAACCTTGACACAAGGCTTCCTGCTGCCTTGGACTGAAATAGAGTTGCTGCTCCAAGATAAATGTGACGGGGGAGACAGGGTTTAGGAAAAATGCACAAATGCAATCTTGGACTAGAGGGATGTCCTCTGGCCTTCTTCCATTATCATATCAACATAGATCAGTGTATATCAGCATTACTTAGACTCTGTAGGAGAACTGGACCCAAGGCTTGTAGATTTAAGTAGGAAGGGGTAAGTGATGACAAGACACCTGCATGACAATATTCGTTGGAAGGCAAAAACAAGGAGACAAACCCAGTAGGTTTCAATGGGTTTTATGAATAGACTCAGAGAATATCAGTGTTATCAGGAACTGTTGAGACTCTGAAGACCACCCACCCAGTTCACAGATGAGAAAACCAAAACTAGACAGTTCAGGTTGTTAATCCAAGAACATACTCCTTTTTTTCTCCTCTTCCTATATTCAGAAAATACTCCCCCCACCCAAGTTTAGCGGTAACTTATCTTCTTGGAGAACAATGCCCCATCACACATGTTCAGGCCTTAGTTTAGTACATACAATGGCACTTGGAACTGCTTGGGACTCTCACCATCTTGTTCCTTTAACACTGTCTAATTAGCACTCACTTCTGGGGACCTCACCTGCTTTTTTGAACCGCCTGTCCTACACTGTAATTCAGGGAGCCAGCTGGCTTGGGGAGAAGAATATACCTCTGCCAACAACTTATAATAATCTTAGACTATTTTATAATCAGCCTCAAAGAACCAAGAGGGGATACCAGACTCCTCCCCCCACGACTGTCCTTTTGTATCCACATTTATCCCTCATGGATGAACTTCATGTGTTTGGGGGAGGGCACAGTGAGGGATGAACATGGAAAAGGAAATGAGTACAAAAGCCAAAGTCAAGAGAACTCTTCCTTCCTCTTATTTCTTTTGGATTTTTTTCTTTAGAGAAGTCTTCAAATGCTCCAGTCTCTGCTTTTTAAAAGAAAAATGGTTAGTAGAATCTTTTTGTTTCTAACTCACAGAATCTTAGTACTAGAGAACAGTAGGAGGCTGGATACTTGTTAGCAGACATGTGTCACCCAGCCGTCTCCAAAAGAACATCCTAATCTCTATGGAAGTGATCTAAATTGTTAGTATGCTTATGATTTAAGACAGATAGGTGAAGTACCATATATAATCACTGTATTCAATGAATTTGGCTCATTTATGGGACCTAGAATATAAATTTTAAACATCAAAGTAGAGGCTTAAGCTTGTATCTTTGCTTGTGTGACTCATAACTATGATTTAGCTCTTGCTGAATCCTTTTAGGGCAGTGGATACTCAATAAGTGTTTACATAATAAACCCTTCCATAGTACTGATTATGCACCATACACTGTTCTAAATACCTCAAAAATATAAGCTCAGTTGTTCCTCACTCACTGTAAGGAAGATGCCATTATTATCTTCATTTTACAGATGAGGAAACTGAGTCCAGAGAGATTGAACAACTTTTCTAAGGTCACACAGCTAGTAAAGAGAGGAGCCAGCATTTGGACTCAAGCAGACTGGTCCTTAACACTTGCTAAAAATATATTGACACTGAATTTTTAATCATTAATGTTATCACTGCTTATGAGATTGTGACATGATTCACCATAAAAAATGGGGATCATATGAAGTTTTCACTGATTTAAAAGAGTTAAGAGCCAGATGTCAGAATATATCTTCTCTTTCTAAATTACCTGCTGATTATTGATTCCATTTTGGTTGATTCATAAGGAGTCATTTATTCATTGCAGTGTAGCCCTTACTCAAATTACCTTTTGAGTTAAAAGAGCATCATTGCTTTTCTTACTATATGAAAATAAAAGAATCCTATAACCATTTTGTTTTTCACTTTTTGTATACTGCATTACAAATCTGAAATCATTCCTTTTTCTTCAGGAACTGTTAATTTCAAACTCTCCAATATAAAGAATGTTGGGGATGAAATATTCTTTTATGTTAATAGTGGAATATTGTCTACTTTTAAAGTTTAAAAGTATAAACTCAATTTGAATATTTGATACACACACTTCCTTTCATCTAACTTACGGATTCTGGGATAGCCATGAACACATATTACTAGATTTTGTGATTTATTTGGCTTTTAATGAACCACACAGTAAAACTCTTGCTACTCTCTCCTATTTTTCTTACCCACTTAGTACAGCCTGCAAATATGTAAAAGCTGCTGTAACATTCTTAATCAACTCCTTGACTCCAGATAGTTCCCCATAATATCCTAAATGTAATGACTTGACTCCGAGTAGATGTGTTTTTCTCTTTTAATGCCTTTATCACTTTCTCTTCAGATTTCTTCTACGATTCTTTATTTTGGTATAAATTTTGTTCTGCCTCCTTTTCTTCATTTCTAAGGTACTTTAAATTGTTGATATAGTTTTGTTAGTCTCGCTGTCCAAGTATCTTCTTTTGTCCCCCTTCTGCACAGAGCAGAATCCTTTCATACTAACCCTGTATCCCCTGGGTCTCCAAGTTGTCACTGACAATAAGCTACAGTCCCTGTCTGGTGCAGTCTTGCTCTGTGAAGATTTTAATCCAGCTTTCCTATTCCTCATTTATGTTTATGGAATATTAGGGACTAGATAAATATTTTACTATTTCTTGTTAAAAATTATATTACTCATAATATAGTTATCCTGTTTTATTGCTCTGGGATTTTTCCCTTTACACAAAATTGTACAGTATTTTCTCTTATCCTATCTCATCCTTTTCCTTTTTTGTAGCCAGTTATTATGAAAGGATTGGCCATGGACAAACCCAGTGGTTAGCTATGAGAATCATCCACAGGCTAATGCCAAAGATTGTTTATGTAATGTGCACATGTGTGTACACACATATTATATGTATTGTTTTAAAAAGAGCTGTAGACAAGAGTCTGTATTTGAAAAGATTTAAAATGAGCATTTTTAAGAGGCCAACATAATGATACCCAGAAAAAAAGAGCCACAGATACTTATTGGCTTGTTTTTAGCTTTTGTGATGACAGAGTTGGATGTGATTTCTGAGTGGTAAGGCAGCTTGTCCTCGGGGCCTAATTCCAGGGTGAAATAAAAATTAGGAAAATTACTAGAGTCTGGCTGTACATACACCAGGTTTGTGATTGTTGAACAGCATGATATTTGAGAAGACTTAGTAAGTGTTTGGAACTGTCTTCCTTCCTCTCATTTTGTCCAATCTCCAGTCAACACCGGGCAGAGCCCAGTTAAGTGCAGTGGGACAGGGCAGACGAGGAATGGCCGGATGGAGAACCATGCTATGCACTGGGCAGATACAATTGCAGGTGCTTAGCATGGCTGGTGCAGTAGTCAGGGTAACCACAACATGGTGCAGCGCCAAAGGCAGAGGCCAGGAGGCCTGTCACCACACACCGTGGTGACATGATGACAGGAAGTCTGGGAGCAAATGCTGTTTGGAGCTTTGAGGGAGTTGAGCAAGCTGTCAACATTGAGGAAACCTGTCAGCAGGCAGTAGAGACCCCACCACTGGGCTCTTAGTCAGAGTCAAAACTCCCAAGGACTGTTAGGATCACAACATTGTAGGAGGACTGGTTACTATGCAGGTTCCTAGGAGACAGATTCAGAAATAAGGGGCAAGACAGGCAATTCAGTCCAACAACTATGGTTCCAAGAAGCCAGGAATTTGGCTGGACCAAAAAAAGTTCAAGCAAAAGCTTCAAGTTATTCCATCACTATATTGAAAATATGTGATTTTAATTCAACTGACTGCTTTGCATTATTGCTTATAAATAATGAGAAGGCCTGCTCTCCCTGTCATAGCTTTGATAAAAAAAAAAAAAAACACCCTGGCACCCGTTAGAGCTAAATATTGTCTCTACCTGCCTTCTGAAACCAGATATGTATGCTTGGGGATTATCTGATTTTATTACCCATGTCTCTTCTTGCCTCCATTGGCATGGAAGATCTAGAGAACAACCAGCAAGTTTGACCAGACTGTTAACCATCCCTGAGACTTAATGTTTTTTGTACAGCTGTATGAAACATTCAAAAATGTGGATTGCAGTGGAACACTGAGGTGCAAAAGAAACTATACAAAAAGGAAAGAAACTTTTCAATGTACACTACCTTGGCCAACTCTTTTTGAGTATACGTGCAGCTGTGTTGTGATGCACAGTAAATTATGTTTAGTCTGGTTTTGATCCCAAACAGGTAGATGATTAAAGTGTACAGAGAGTGTCAAGAAAATTAATAGGGAAAAGTAAATTCAAATTAAAAATAAAAACAATGAGCAGAAGTGTTTCCTATTCAGATGCCTCGTCTACTTTTTGTATATAACAGAGATGAGCAAACTTTTTTTGTAAAGAATCAAATAGTAAATATTTTGGGGTTTGCGGGCCATAGGGTTTCTATGGCAAATACACAACTCCGTCCTTGTAGTGTGAAAGCAGCAGTAGACAGTGCATAAATAAATGGGCATGGTTTGTGCCAGTAAAACTTAATCTACAAAAGCAGGCAGGGGGACAGATTTGGACCATGGGACAAAGTTTGTTGACCCCTGATCTAATAAAAACAAGAAAACAGCATTTCCACCCACAAATATATGTAATATGCTGTTCTCATCGAACAGAGAAAAGTGTATATTCATGTTAGCTGCAAAAAGCAAAAGACACCTTTGAGTAATCTTCATTTTTCTTTTTTCTTGGATAATGGCAATATTTATCATTTTGATTTAGTTAAATAATAATTACTGAGTACCAATTATATTTTTACTCAGTACTAGAGGGAGATAAAAGAATATTTTGATGATCTCTGACCTCTAGGAGCTTATAGCATAGTTGGGGAGATAAAAGAGTTAAGTAATAATGCAAAGCAGTAGCACAGTCATCATACGGAGAGTGAGTGGAGACTTTCAAAGAAGGAAATGACTAATGTGAACTGGAGCAGCTGGGTTTTCATGAGGAGGTGTGACTCTAGATGAGTCCTGGAGGCCAGCACAGATTTGTAAAGTGGAAGAGAAAGAAGAGCATTTTGGGGAGAGGTGAGGAAACCAGGAGGAGCATGAACAAATGCTATAAGTTCAGAAAAAAAGAAAACCTAGTATTTAAAGTAAAGTAAGGTAACCAGGCTAGCCAGAGTGAGGTGATTGTGCTGTCTGTGCCTCTTAGCCTCCATCCCTAAGATGGGGATAATAAAAGTAGGTTCTTTAAAAGACTGTCATGAGGACTTAAGAAGTTAATATTTTTAAAACACCTAGAACAGTTCCTGGCACACAGTAAATGTTATATAAGTATTTGTCAAATAAATAAATGCAAGAGAGGAGGTAATGATTGGTTAACAAGATGTGATAAGATGGAGTAAGATTGAGGACAGCATAATTTTTCCAAAACACCTTGGTCACATAGTTACAGTCAAGAATCTGCAGTGTCCACTACTTTCAGGACAGCAGCCAGATTTCTCCACTGGGCAATCAGGTGATTGTCTCCTGATCCTAAATGAGTGGTGAGTAAGTGAGGAATGTAAAAGGTAACTCACAGGCTCCCGCAGCCAGTGCCACTGAAGGTGTAAGGAAGCTGAGTGGGAGAGTTGTTTCATGGGAAATAATGAGGAATGATCTTGCACAAGTTGTGTCAGAGGTACTGGTGAAAACACACAAGTGGAGATGCCCCAAAGGCAGAGGGCTGCTTGAGTTGGTGCTAGAGACGGAGACTTGGGAACCATCAGCCTGGAGGTGACCATCAAAGGGTTGAGACAAGGGAATCGGGTCAAGAGAAAGATCGGGGCATTGAGTCTAGAAATGTATATGCACCTTCATTTATTCAGAAAAAATAAACTGCTATCAACCCAAATTTTGGGGGACAAGAGAGGATACAGGGAATCCCTACCTCCCCCTTACTTGTAAATGGGAGTCAAGTGTGATTTTCATAGCAGGACAGAGTGTGAAGTTGTAAAGTGCACAGAAGTCTATGTGAACAGATTTTTCCCATCTTGAGCAGACCCTGCAGAGCCGCAAACAATGCTGCCTTATGAGCTCTGGTCAGTCTGATCATGGCATACCTGTGGGGATTTCTTTCCCGCCTCAGAGAAGCAGCTTCCCTGGGACTTGGCAGGGAGGCCGGTCTGAGGAATGCTTCTGGCTATGGGTACATTCCAGCCAAGGATGATGTCCCAGACATTTTCCTTTTAATGAAGCCCCCAGCTCTTTTCTCTTTCTTGCTTTTTTTAAAGAAAGCTTGTTACAAGTGAAACATAATGGGGCCCTGACTGTGTTTCATTAACTTTTAATTTAAGCTGTTAGTATGGAATTAGTTAGCAGATTTGTGAATCAATTAGCTAGCCAGTGGGATTCCATTTTAACAAGGGGAGTACTGTACGCTTTCAAATGCTAACTATGCGTGTGAATGTGCAGGATAAGGAACTTTGCTGTTTGTCCAAAAGATGAAAGTGAATCACCATCCTTGCTCCTGCCTTCTTTACTGGTTCCAAGTTGGTGACTCAGCTAGATCAAACTGTACATCATCAGTCCTTTATCTTCTCTGCAAATATGTTTGGATTACTGAATAAATCCAGTGGAAATTCATTTTTCATGCTGATAAACTCAAAGACTTTCAGGGTTAGACCAGAACAATGAGCCCTAAACTATAGTGAGGAATTTGAACATTTGCTCTTTGATTCGGAGGTTCTCCATACTCTGGGAGGTGGTAACTACTTGGACATTCTGCAAGAGTCTTCTAGAAGTCCACATATTTGCTTCAGGGACGAAACTGTTTCCCTCCTCATTCCCAAATCCCACCTCTAGGTTAGGAGATCTGACAGCTGCCCTTCTAGGTCTTGCATACCGCCCCCTACTGGTAGGGTGGAGACCCAGATAATAATTTCAGTCTGAAATCTAAAGTCATATCCTCTCAAAGAAAGATGGTGACATAACTGGGAGATCTAGCATCCAACCTACTAGGTTCTAAAATAAAGGCGAGGAGGTAGAGTCAATTTTAATAAGTTGTAGAGATTTGTGTAGAGTTTTAAAACCAGTTTGAAGAGATAGAGTTATTGAAGTAGCATCAGAAAGCCACATAGAAAAAATGCATAGAGTGGGGGAGAGAGGACTGTGATTCACATTAATATTTTGGGCAATGGAATATTGTGTTGCCAATAAAAATGATTAAAATAGTATGGTAGAGGCATACTGATTGGCACAGAAATATGTTCACCAATATTGGAACATTTGGGAAACAGATTATACTATTAAGTATAATCCAATTTTAATTTTAGAAAATTTTGAAATACTGCATGCACACATATGTATAGTCAGCAAGAAAGAAAAAAGACTGGATGGATACACGACAAAATTATGACCACTGTAAACTCAGATCGTAATATTGCAGGTGGTTGTTATTTTTCTTTAGAGGGTTTTAAAAACTAACTTGTATAGTTTTTAAATTGTTATGTAAAATGCACTACCTTCTCCTGAAGCAGGAAAAAATAACTTTCCGGGGTTAAGAGAACATGAAAAGTCTTGGCTTGCAACTTTTAATAGGGTCCCAGAGTGAGGTGGAGACATCCCGGTGGGAGGTTAACACTTGAAAATCTTTTACTAAGGTCCGTATATCAAACTATTTATCTGTCAGTCTATCTGTCCAGCTAACTTTGTTTCCATCCATCTAACTCTCTGTCTGTTATGTGCATCTTATTAAACTTATTTTTTAAAAGATGAGAGAGAATGGCTCTAATTTCAAAGAAATGTTTACCCTTCGCCATGAAGTTTTCTTTTCCCCAGTCAGAGAGTGAACTAAGTTGCCTGCCAATTCATTCATGAACTTATTTATTCATTTTTTCACAAATATTTAAGACCCTACTATGACCCAGGTATTATACTGCATGGTAGGCTCCTGAGATTAAACTGCTAGAATAGTTTTCATTGCTCAATTTTCTGTTTTGGATCATCTTTCATGTGTTTCTTTTGAGTACAAGAGGTCAAGGGAGACTACCTACAGTGTCAATTTCTAATACTTACAGTTTCTCCAGAAGTACTGTAGAAGTTATCTTAAAATTTAGTATTTCTTCAAGAGGGGAAGGATAGTATTACTAAACTGGTGAAACTATCTAATCTTGTGCTGTCCAATACAGACGCCGCTAACCATATGTAGCTATTTAAATTTAAATTAAATTAAATTAAAAATTCCGTTCCTCAATCACTTTAGCCACATATGGCTAGTGGCCACCATATTGGATTGTGCAGATATAGGACATTTACATCATCACAGAAAGTTCTCCTGGACACCACTGGTCTAAACTTAATTGATGAGAACGCTTGTGTCTAAGGAAGCATTTTTCACAATTTTTCTTTAATTTTTTTTTTTTTTTTTTTTGTGAGGAGGACCAGCCCTGAGCTAACATCCGTCACCAATCCTCCTCTTTTTGCTGAGGGAGACTGGCCCTGGGCTAACATCGTGCCCATCTTCCTCCACTTTATATGGCACGCCGCCACGGCATGGCTGACGAGCAGTGCGTCGCGGGCTCCTGGGATCCGAACTTGTGAACCCCGGGCTGCCAAGCGCGGACTAAACCGCTGCGCCACGGGGCGGCCCCCAATTTTTCTTTAATTTATTAAGAGTTCAGATGTTTAGGGCCAGCTCGGTGGCGCAGCAGTTTAGTCCGCGCTTGGCAGCCCAGGGTTTGCAGGTTCGGATCCCGGGCACTGGTCGATGCACTACTTGTCAGCCATGCCGTGGCGGTGTCCCATATGAAGTAGAGGAAGATGGGCACGGATGTTAGCCCAGGGCCAGTCTTCCTCAGCAAAGAGAGGAAGATTGGCAACAGATGTTAGCTGAGGGATAGTCTTCCTCACCAAAAAAGAAAAAATCTGTTCACATCTGTTAGTACAGATGTATCAACACACACACTCCGAGTATTACTCTTTTTCTACTGTTTATTCTCAGAATAACTTTCGCAAAAGAATTCCATTGGGATTTTGAGATATTTATTTAAAATTAAAAATTGATTTTGTGGAGAATTGACATCTTTAAGTCATTGAATCTTCCCATCCATGAAAATGACTGCCTCTCCATTAGTTCTTCTAACTCTCTCAGTAAGGTTGTGTCATAGTCTTCATGTAGACCTTGTATATCTCTTATTTCATATTCCTATGTTACAGTGGCTCTCAGCCCTGTCATTTGCCATCAGCAACTGGCATCCTAGGCCACAGGATTGATCCCCAAGCACTCTGCACCCCCCGCCACTAGGACTTCAGAGGAAGTGTGTCTACAGCCCTGATCTAACTCTCCCAGTTCCTCCTCCACACGGTGACCCTCCACCTGTCCAAAGCCCCATGGAATGTCCTAAACAGGTGTCCCTCTCCAGAGCTGTCCTTTCTTCAAAATCACCCCTTTTCTATTCTCCCACCACCACCATAAATCAAATTCCAATTTTCCCTTTGGGACCCTTGTAGGTGTAAAGCTAGGTGTTGATTGATTATCTAATTGAAACAATTCCTCTGAAGATTGTCTTAAGCTCCTAGACAACAAACTATTCACAAAGATGCCTTATAGAGAGTAGGATTGGAGGACTGGGGGGAGGAACGCTTTACTTTATACACTTCCCTATTGTTTTGTTTCATTTTTTCTACAAATAGGTATTGCTTTTATAGCATAAAGTCTTAAAAAAAATTGCCTTCCTCCTCCCAAGATGAGCTCTTTTAAAGGAAGAACTATTCAAGTGAATACCCAGTACAGTAATTGTTATCTTTTGAGGTCAAGGAACTCTCCAAATATTTGATGATAACTGTGGATACTTTCCCTTGAAAATGCACAGATGCATGGGTACAATTTTGTTCACTATTTCAGAGAGTGCAAGGCCGCTGCCCTCCAGCAGAGATTAGGGCCCCTATGTAATTGGTTTCTAGTGAGGGAAATATCATTGAATTAAGATACCTGTGGAGGTTTTTGGAAATGCTCTTAGCTTCCTTGTCACACCTCACATCACACACAGAGCAGAGGCCGTTGTTTACGACCTGACTCCCAAAAGTTACCACACTCCTGTTTCAGAATAAACATTTCTTCAGAACAGGGCTGTTAAAGAAGAGTCATTTTACATGATACCTAATGAGGTGAGGAAAGCTATTAGAACTACCCTAGGAATATTGCTAAATGAAATAAATTGGTCTATAGTCAACAGCCCTGTCCCCGTTTCTGAGTATCTGGTGGTCCTTCTGCTTCCCCTCGCCTACCCAAAATGTTGGTCTCCTGAAGGTACACCTAAGTCCTCTCCACTCCAAGAAGCTTTCCTTCTTCCTTCAACCTAGCCTCCCAGTCATCATTCCCCACAAAAATAACACAAATAGAAGAGAGGAGTGAGTTTTTATATCCTAGGAACTCGAGGGACAGAGTGTAAAGTGGTCTATCACAATCAAGGAATTCTACTCCAAGATATGTCTGTGTTTGAGTATAGTGAGTGTATATTTAATCTTATCATTCTAAAATTTATACTGGGGGACCTATTTTTAAGTGCACATATTGGTGCAGGAATATGTGCATATAATTTATAAGTAAGTAAAAATAAATATGTAGAATGAAGACCAGTGCTTTAACTAGTTACTAGTTATTTAACTTCCCCTTCCTGCTCCCTCCTACTCCACCCCAATCATATTGTCAGAAAAAGGGTAGGGAGTATTTAAGGAAGGCTTGCCTGGGTTTCAGTCCTGGCTCTACCACTCACTACTGTGACACTTTGGCTAGAGATTACTTAACCTCTCTCTGAACATCAGTTTCCCCATTCGTAAAAAGGGGGTAGCAAAGTCTTATGGAGTTGTTGGAAGGATTAAATTTGTAAGGTGTTCAATAAATGTTGAACCTGTAGAACATGATGAGAACCTATAGAACACAACTGTCTGTGCGATAATGACATAACTAACCTTTCCCTTCCCTCATTGGTGAACTCTTGCTCTTTTGTTCTGTTCTTCCCCTACACTGCATGAAATCCCAGAAGATTCCATAGCTTTTTAGTAGCTTTTAGATAGTAGTTTTTCATCAGAAACTAGAACATTCTCATCGTGGTAATTAAAATCCTGTCTGGTACAATAATCCAAACTTGGGTCCAGTCCTACATAAAACCTCTCCCCACCCCCACCCTTACACTATCCCAGGGAAGGCCAGATTCTGTCTGGGATGCCTGCAGGCCAGGAGGTGCTGGGTTGGCCTCTTCTCTCTGGCTTCCCCTCCCTCACCTTCCCCCAAAACTTTCTAGCTGCTGTTGCTCCTCTAGGTGCTGGTGTTCCCTCTTCCCCAGGCCTCAGCCTCTGGGCTTCTAGAGGTCCACTCCATCTAGCTGCCTTCTCAGGTTCCTTCACTCTGCCAGACAGTCATCTTGAGGGGGATTCCTTTTATAATGACCCAGGTAGGTTCCTCCCAGGCCCACTTGGCCCGAGGGGGAACTCATACATGCTTGTCCAGTGGTCAGTGGGAGTGCCACCGTCTCCCACCCACCACAGCCTGAAATTCCAAGGGACTTACTCAAGCCCTCTGAGGGGGCCTCTTGAGGCCCCTCTCACCTAACTGAAGGTGAGAGGAATGTGACCCGCCCCTTCCCCAGGGTGGAAGTCTGAAGACACACAACACACACACACTTCTTTGGCAGCCTCAATCCCAGTCTTTCATTAGGAGGAGGTGGTAATTAATGGCTAAGGGTAGCAGAACTGGTCTTTCGGTCTCTAGTCAGTATCCTGCATGTCCATATTCTGGTCTCTTGGCCTGTGGTGTCGCACTCTCCGTCAAGGTGTGAAGCACCTGTTTGGCATCTATTTTATTGTTCAGGGACTGTGAGGCCTCAGCCAAAACTGAGGATGAAAGATTTGCCATTTAAAATCTTGTAATAAATGTGAAAGCACTTAACCCAGTGTTTGGCATATAGTGAATGCTCAATAAATGTTAGTCTTCATTATTATTAGCAGTAATAGTCTGTTTTTCTTATGGTCTACTAGATATTGCTTCATCAGAGTTTGAGAAGTGTAGTCTGTGGCAGTGGTTTTCATAACCACTGGTGTGAAATCAATTTAAAGATTCTCAAGTGGCAATATTTAAATGAAATCGAAGAGTAGAGAAAAAGAATAGAAAAATCGAGAAAGCATTTCTCAAGACAGGTATTGTTTTGTGAAATTCTTGTTTAAAATAAATAAATATGTTTTATATACGTGTGTGTATTTATATGTGCGTGTGTGTATGTATACATATGTATGTGTTGTGATTTAAAAAGTATTTATTACTGGTGGCAATCAAAAAAATTTGAAAGTCACCAGGCTGTAGTATAGCATCTGAGGTTTTCTTCCACAGCATGAACATGTCAGGGTCAGTGTGGTCTCACTAAAACAAGTTTGTGTGTTGATGAACTCTAAGGAATATATAGCATTTTCTTCCCCCACAGGTCTCTGCAGTGAATACTGTTAATCTGTAGATAATATTGAATTGTTTTATGTTTTACTCTAATTGTTTCTTAAGAATAAGTCTTGTATCCCCCAAACCATGAGGAGCAGAGAACATGATTTACATTTCTAGTGGATTCCTCATAGAGCCCAGCAAAGGAGAATATCAGTTAGTGGTGACTAATGTCTGCCATGCAGCTTGGCTGTTTTACTTGTCCTGTGATAGTTTTTGAAGGAGTTAACTAATTTTGCTGCTTTAGCACACATGATTTGCATTATTAGTAGTTATCAAGATAGACCACACCGTCGGGCCCAGGGCCTGAACTGTAGCCTCTGCTCAATAAATATTTGTGGAATGGGTGCAGATTTCATCTGGGGGATGAAAACCACTGATGGCTGATAAGTTTTCAAATGGCATATCTCTTGTAAATTTTAAAGAATTTTGATACAATTTGGTACTTGAAGAGAAGTTTCAAAATATACAGGCTGGGAATGAGATCACAGAATTTCTCATGAAAATGCAGTTTGACCAAGTTGAGGGGACATCCACTCACCTTTTGATAGTAATAGTAAATTTGTTATGGAAAACATATTTTACTTTCCCTGTCTTATAATTCAAGGTCATGTGAAGCTGAGCTACAAGGAGCAAAGTACATTTTGTTCTGCATGAGCTATCTCTAGATAATACAGTTAACCTGAACTTAACTATGGATACCTGGCCTGTTCTGTAAAAGCAAGAGATATCACTTGAAGGAAAAAACTTTACTTCCCAAAAAACTCACTGAAATAAGTTTGGGTTGTCTTCACTTTCCATACAAAAACATAACTAAGTATAGTAGTAATGTCAGTTTGCTTGTGATTTTGATCTATTCAAATCTGGGAACATTTGGAACATTTTTATCTCTCTGAAAAATTACTTATATTGAAGAAGACATTGTTGGATAAGCAAAGAAAAAAGAAATAATCGAATGATTTTCAGATACTTTTGAATGAGTGTACGTTGGTTTTGAAATCCCTGTATCTGTCCCACACCGATCCTGTGTTTGACTTCTAACCTTCTTTACCAAATGCTAGGTAGCAATATTTTTGTGACTCACACAAAAGTTTAGTATATTTAGACCACCTCAACAATCGCACAGGATCAACAGAATTACTCATCTGTCGGTTCATCATCATCCTTTCCGGGAAATTGTTTGATTCCTGATAAAAAGTTTGTCGGATCACCCTGAATTACATTACTTTAGGATAATATCATAACTAAGGAAATTTTAGGCATTTTCACCTTGGAAGAGTAGATGCCTTGAGGAAAAGAAACTAGATTTCTGAGAATTGGATTGGTGTTTCAAGTTTATATTCTCAGCTTTACTCTGAAGAGAGGGCTTGGAAGAAGTGGCAGTAATATAGATAGAATTGCCAGTTTCCATGGCAAGGCAAAACTACTTCTCATCTTAGCTCACAAGAAAAAAAGTTAATAAAAAAAAAAAAAATCAGAGCCAGCCCTCATGGCCTAATGGTTAATGTTCGGCACTCTTACCACGTCAGCATCCCAGGTTTCTTTCTTGGTCACGGAACCACACCACCTGTCTGTCAGTTGCCATGCTGTGGCAGTGGCTCACATAGAACTAGAAGGACTTACAACTAGGATATACGACCATACACTGGGGCTTTGGGGAGGAAAAGAAAAGAGGAAGATTGGCAATAGATTTTAGCTCAGGGCAAACCTTTCTCTGCAAAAAAAAATCAAAGACCAAATTAACAATTGGACACACAGCCAAATTCCAGATTTAGCAATAAGATTTTTGTTTTGTTGTTTTACTGATAGCTGTATTTAACATCCTTCGTCCCCCACCTCCACACCCTCTCCAACAGCTGCACGTTTGCTAATTACAGAGCATGTTTCCCTGTATATTAATCACACGTTCAGTAAATCTCTCGTGAAAGTTTGCAACATATTGAGTTAGGGAACTTTCCTTCTGATCCCAATTTGGCTATTTTTCTTGAGTTCAGTAACATAAAATCAGAACCAAAGACACTTTTGATAACGGTACTAAGTTCAGAGTTGTTCACAAACAAATACACCTTACTTTTAAGCAAAGGTTGCCCAGTCACCTACTTTGTCACTTCCCTAATAGAGTCAAAGGTCAAGCATTTGCAGTTTAAGGCAATGTGGGGTACATTCCAGAATGCTCTCTACTGTTAATAGATTTTTGATAGTATACTTCTAAATGTGTTCTTCCCCAGACATGGAAACTTTGACTTATCCAAGTGGTCCCCCATATAAACTGCTCTGAATGAAAATACTACTAGAAGAAATTTAAATTATACTTAAGGAAGAAAAGCTTAAAAATGGAGGTTTTCCTTTTGAAAAACTAGTTTAGAAGTTATAAATTTGCAGCGTCATTTTCTGAATTGCCAAAATATGATAAAATTATTCATTTCTTATAAGATCTGAATATTAGAAATAAAGCTTTTTTATGACTAGAACTAAGGCATTTGTTGAAAATTTTTGCATTGCTCCTACTACAATATCTATCTACCTATAGATATAGATTTGCAGAAACTGAAAAGCACAAAGAGGAAATTATAAGTTTTCCTGTAACCCTCTGTATAGAGGTAATCACTGTTAACTTTTTAAATGCATAATTACACATATTTTTTAAATGGGACTATACTATATATACTGGTTTTATCCTACTAAATCACACATAGTAAATATCTGCTGAAATGTTTTAAACTTTTTAAAAGTATATGTTATGACTTATTTGTTACTCATTGCTTTTTATTGTTTATCAAACTTGAAATAAACAGACTCGTTTGTTAAAGGGTGAAGGAAATCATAGTTAGTTTCTTGTATGGCTAAATTGTTTGGCAGAAAATGTAGATGGAAGCAAAAAGAGAAAACACTTGTTCTTTGCTTCATCCAGGGCAGTCAACTGATTGAAAGATAACCAAAGCCTCTTAACTTCAAAAACTTTCTAACACAAATTCTTTACATCCTACTATTTCTACTCACCTTGAGTGCTAGCTTATCTTTTATTTAGATAATGAATTTGGGAATTGTGTTTGGAATTCAAGTCCTGTCGCTTGAAGGAAATTGAGTACCTTGTAATTCTGCGTAGTCTTGTACTTCTTAAGTGACCAATATTTTGTGTGTCTGGAAAAAGCGCATGTGAGATAATTGAGAATCAGCACAGCTATTTGATAGATGGATTCCTGAAAGAGCTTATGTAGATAAATTTTGGTATGTCTGATGCTATTTTCCTATTAAACTGCTCTGGTAATTTATCTTAAACATTATATTATTTTCCCTCAAGGCACAAAATTTTAAAAATACATTCCCCACAGGTAGCTACTATAACTCTTTCCTGTGCATCTTTCCAAAAATTGTCCATGAATTTACAAGCATTTGTGTAGTGTGTACACATGCGTGTATTCATGCACTGATGTAGGAGACTCTTGAGACATTCACTACGTGGGGCCTATGACACATATATATTCTTACTTGTCAACGGAATGAACAGATTGACACTTTGTTGTCCCTAAACAAGCTACGTGATCTATTTGCCTCTTATCAGAGGCAGGCAGCATATCTACAATAAAGGAGGAATATATAAAACATTTGCTTGAAAGTTCCCCTTTTTATAAATAATACTTGCTAACTTTTATGCTTCTGTTTTTAAAATGAATTTCTTCCTTGCACCATATACAAAAATTTATTCCAGATGGGTTAAACAAGACATAAAAGGAAAAGTTTGATAAATTCAAATACTTAAAATGAAAAAACTTCTGACATCAAAAGATACCATAAAGAGAGTAAAATGACAAGCCACAGAGTGAAAAATATTTTCAACTCATATAGACAACATTGGACCTCTGCCAGAATATATAGATTACAAAATAAAGAATTCCTCCAAATCAGTAAGAAAAAGAAAGTCAGGCAAATAAAAAAAAAAAATAGATGGAAGACTTGAACAGTCACTTTACCAAAGAGGGAATTCAGATTGCCAATAAACATGAAAAGATGTTTAACTTCATTAGTAATAAGGAAAATATGAATTAAAACAACAGAGAGATACCATTACACTCCCACCTGATTGGCAAAAAATTAAAAAGTCTGACAATACCAACTTCTGGCAAGGATGTGAAATAACAGGATATTTCATACACTGCTGGTGGGAGTTCAACTGGTAAAAACCACACTGGAAGAGTTTGGCATCATTTGATGAATCTGATGTTATACAAATCTTATGACCTAGCAATTCCACTCTTAGGTATATTCCTTAGAGAAATGCTTACACATGTGCACCCAGGGACATGTAAAGAATGCATGTAGCAGCCCTGTTCATAATAGCCAAAAACTGGAAACATCCCAGAAATCCATCAACAACAGAACAAATAAGGAAATTGTGGTAGAGTCATTCAATTAAATATCATTCAGCCATTAAAATAAATGAACTATGGATAGACAAAACAACATGGATGGATCTTATAAACAAAAGAAGCAAGACAAAGAATACATAGAGAATGATTCCCCTTAAATAAAGCTAAAAAGGGAGAGGAACAACGTATAGTCTTCAGAGATGCATCCATTGAATAGTAAAACTATAAGAAAATCAAGTATAAAGAAAATCATACAAGTCAGGATTGTGGTTACTCTGGGGGCCCAGGATCTGATGGGGAAGGTACACAGGGTGCTTATGCAGTGGTTGTCCTGTTCTATTTTTTGACCTGGGCATTGGTTACCTGAGTGTTTGCTTTATTAGTCGTTGTTAAGCTGTAAATGGTTTTTCAAAAGACATGCAGACAGAAAAATTCAAAGAATTACTTAAAAGACAGAAGGAGAGAGTGGGCTATCCCCAATTATCCCAGATAAAGTAGGCTACACTAAGAATTTGCACCCCAAGGAAAGTAATAGAAGGGGTCAGAATACCTCTCATTTTGTTATTATTATAACACCCAGTTGTGCTGACAGAGGCACCGCTGGCTCTTTGGCAGACCCTCTGCTGCCACCCCACATGAATGACACCAGCTGTGAATAGGGTCCATTTGAGCAATGAAGACTCTCTCTTTCAAGTGGAGGGCAAGAGCATCATGGGTAATATCTAGATAATGCTTGGCATTGCCTTTTTCTTATTGATTTGTAGGAGTTCTAATTGCAAAAGAACAGGGAAGGTCATCTAGCTCTGTGCCCGGGAAGAAGAAGAAAACATGGATTTTTGGCTACCAGCTAGCAACCTCAGCACACTACCTTTATTCCCTCTGTCCATTCTCCATTTAGAAAGTGTTTGAGCCTATAAAAATCCCTATTAGGAATTCTCTAGTAATGGGAAAACTACAGTTTATCTGTGTAGTAAATACAACATGGTCTAAATTCTAGATTCTCACAGAGTTAATTGTTCAAGCAACACAAACTAACAAAAATTTTTCAACAGTAAGCATCTATAAAAAGAATCTACCTATCATATAAAACCGCTTTCTGGTTCACCAGAAAATACGAACTTCTTTACACCAGTTGAAAATTCTCCCAGGAATTTTTAAAATTTTCTTTTTGGATCTCGTGGCCATGACTGTGAGGGTTTGAGGAACAGCTTCAGGGTCCCATGTTGTTAGAGAGCAAGCATTCCTTTGACCTTGGCTCAGTGAGAAGGCTTTGGGGCAGAAAGATGAATGACATAACACTGTCAATGGAGGCTAATTTACACCCCGTGCGGGACTGAGGGCTGCTTGTTTGGAGTTGTTTTTCCTGTGGCTAAAGGATTCCTGGGAATGGTCAGGCATGTCTCTGCTGGTGATGCTGTCATCTTTTCTTTTCCATTTGCAGTATATAGTTTTACAATTGTAAACAGGCTCAACTTTTTAAATTATTACTCACTGTGTGTGGGAACAATGTATGTTAATGACATACATATTGCTCTTGAGAGTATTGCCCAAAACAGCAGCAGGTAGAAAATTTATCCTCGCAGGTTTTTTCTTTCTGATGAAAGTCAAAAAGGAAGTGTATTACTTCTTTGTAAAGCAAACTGGAAATATATTAACTCAGAAACTAACATGCAGCACTTTACAACTTAGTAATGAAGCCCCTGGGATATTTCCCATATATTTGTCCAAATTTGCAGAAACAAGTTGGTTTATCACCTATCTGGTAATATCCACAGACTAGCCAAGGGTCTACAAATAGATGTTTTTCAGGACAATCTTCAAATTTTCAAGACCATTGTCTTTCAATACACAGTGCCTTAAAAAAAATGTAACAGTAGTAATTAAAGTCCCTCCTCATTATAAGATTCTGTGGCTCTGGTCATTTGTGATATTTCTGGTTCATGATGATGACAAATGTGGCTGCAAAGCCACACAACCAAATATGCCCACTTTAACTTATTGGGGCAGCAGTCCTGGGCAGCAATGGTTCAAGTCACAGTTACCTGTTTTAAGAGGCATACAGCCACACCTGTCCTATTATTAAATAAACATATAAATTAGCTTTTCTATTGGTTGTAGTTAGGTAAATATTATATTTGATGGTCCACAACATCAAATCTTTGTCAATGTCCTAAAAGGAATTGTTCTTTTCATCACAAGAGTTATGTATTCAGAATACGTCTGGGTAGATGGATATTTCTTCTGTGAGGGAACAAAACCAGGAGTTGCTCATTTTATCTTAAGAGTTTCCAAAGTGAGAACATTGGCCAAAAGTCTGAGGTGAGAGACTGACATCGTTGTGCTGTGCATTAAAGGGTTAGTGTTCAGTGTTCAACACTGAGATTTCAATGTGAGCTTTGAGGAAAGCTTTGCGTTAAGAGAGGGAGAGACAAGCATGAGCACTGTTAGGAAGAAAACACAAAGATGAGAGCAGGAAAAATAAAAATATTTGGGGGATTTTTTTCTCCCATTTTAGGCCTGATGTACTCTTTCCTGTTCTTAGTCAACCCAGTGCTTAAACTTGCCCAGATTTCCTTTCGGGTTAGGTTCAAACTGATTTTCTCTGTTCTCAGCATGCAGGGCTCTTGCACAACTTCGTGCCTCTGTGCATAGTTTTCCCACAAGTTGGAATGCCCTTGCTCCCACCCACCCCCTTAACCTCCTACTTGCTCATCCTTTTGGGGTAACTCACAAGAGACCTCTGTGAACTGGGAAGCCTCTCCCTGCTCTCCCTGTTACAGAGGTCCTTGCTGTGGCCTTACCTGTTTTACCTGCTGGTAAGTTATACATTCAGCCCCTTATAATGAGAGGTCATAGTTTATCTCTGATTCCATATTAGAATGTGAGGTCTTTGAAGGCAGGGATTTTATCTCATTTATTATATTTGTATCTCTTATGCCTGGCCCAGTGTCCAACATAACCTAATAGAATAAATGTTCATTGTGTAGTCCTTTGAGATCCAATCACCTATCATTTTTATTTATTTTATTATTTTTTGTGTGTGTGAGGATGACTAGCCCTGAGCTAACCTCCATTGCTAATCCTCCTCTTTTTTGCTGAGGAAGATTGGCCCTGGGCTAACATCTGTGCCCATCTTCCTCTACTTTATATGGGACACTGCCACAGCACTGCCTGACAAGCGGTATGTCAGTCTGTGCCTGGGATCCAAACCTGCAAACCCGGGGCCGCCAAAGCAGAGCGCACAAACTTATCCACTATGCCACCATGCCGGCCTCTCCTATCATTTTTAAGTACAGAATCAGGCTGCTATTCACTTATTATTATTTGTTCCTGATTGAGGAAAAATTTAATGTAGATGGTCTCCCTCCAACTGGGAGAACTGGTCATTTAACATGGATAATTTCTGTCAAGCAGCAGTTAGATTTGAGGAATAAAAAAAAGTAAGATATTTGCTCTTATTTTCCAGGAGCTTACAACTTATTTGAGTTAATAAGATGTGTGTGTGTGTACATATATATATACATACATACATATATACATACATACATACATACAGTTTCACTTATTCTTTCAACAAGTGCTTGTTGAGAGCTAGATATGTGCCTGGAGATGTGCTAGGCCCTGGAGATCAAGATGCATATGATGTGGTGCCCAACCTCAACACTTAAATACCAGTGCAGTGCATGATGTGATCCAAAAACATAATAAGATAACGTTTCGATAAGCAGAGGGAAGGGGAGGTGCTTAACAGGAGGGGAAACAACATAAGTATAAGATAGAAATTTAAAAATATGCATGGAATTTACAAAGGGCAGTGAGGAGACTGACAAGACTGAAGGTTTTATAGAGAGATTTGGGGGCCAATAAAAAGCTGTGAACACCAAAATTTTACTTTGTGCTATAAGAATTTGGGAGCCATGAAAGCTCTTAGCAAGGTGAATGATATTTACTTGAACCTAATCCAATAAACACTTGTCGATTTCTGATTGTATAGAAAGTACTGTGCAAGGTATTGTGACATATTCAGAGATATTTTTTTAAGAGTAGAGTTTTAAGAGCTTATAGTCCAATGAGATAAAACAGACTGTATCTGTAATATAATATGACTACTATAGACTGCAATAAGCCTATGAGAATAAGGGAAAACATATTGATTCCTTTGGAGAACATTTGAGAAGACTTCATAGAAGAGGTAGAATTCTGAGCTGGGTGTTAAAAATTGAGTAGATGCGTAGGAGGAAGCACAATCAGATAAGTTTAACATAAGGGATATAAGTAGGCTGGGGGTTTTAAGCATTTGCAATGGGGAGGAACTAAGGGCTTTTGAACAAGGAAATTTAAAAAAAAAGATTTGTCTCATTTCTTTAAACATTGTATTTTTATATACCCTCTGTCTAATAAGTCCAGTATTGGAAGTGTTTGTGGGTCTGTTTCTTCTGGTGGTTCTTGCTTATGGTGCCTTATTTCTATGTGTTCTTAGTGATTTTATTTATTTATTTGTTTGTTTATTTATTTATTTTACTGTAAGCCACAGTGTTGCTTAGAAAAATCCTGGAGGCCTATGATCAAGGTGCCTTCTTTCAGAGAGAATTTGTTCTATCCAGTGTCTAAAAAAATCACCAGTCTGGGACTGTTTTAAACTAAATTCAAAGCCTGAGGGTAGTTTTGTTTTCTTCTTTTTTTTTAATCATCCTGATGATGGCAATCTGGGTTGTAAATCTGCAAAAAAAGTTCTCTTCTAGTTTCAGCTTCTCAGGACTGTTTTCTCCCCTGCTCTTCTGAATACCAAGGTAACTCCTTTGTAATGCCCTGACCGTAGATATGTGGATGGATAGTTTTAACTTCTGGTTCACTCTTACACAGAGGGCCTTTTGGTGAGGATTTCAACTTTTGGGGGAAGGGTCTATCGTTATTAGACTTCTCACCTTAGGCCAGCCTTAGGTTTTTTTTCTTCTGTCTCTTGTTTTCATGAGGCCATGAAAACTGTAGCTCATTCTCTGGCTTCTGGAAAATTCCCTCAGGGTACAGCAGCTTTAAGTTCTCTGCTTACCACTCTGTGTTCCTACCTTTATTTAAATTTCCCCTTATAAATCCTTACTTCTTGATAGTGTTTCAGTGTGTTAAAACGATTTTTATAATTTATCTTGCATTTTTTATTATTTTCAGTGAAGGATCAAGATACCTATACAGCCCTATTACATTAAACAGAAATTCTAAAATAAGACTTGTATTTTAAGAAACTAGCTATGTAGAGGATGTACTAGAGAGAAAAGTTAGGAGGTGATTATAATAGTACAAATGACAAGTACAATATATACACATACACATCTTGCCAACTCATAGTTGTAAGCTCCAGGAAAATAAGAACAAATTTCTTACTTTGTTTTTTAAATTCCTCAAATACTGTTTAATAGTACAAATGACAAGCAGTGGGATCTGAGCCAGGGCACTTGAAGCAGAATCAAGGAATGATGAGTTCGTTTTGGACTTGTGTTTGAGGTGCTGGTGGGCATCCTGGTGTACATATCTAATATGTGGTTGGAAAGATGCTTCTGGAACTCAGAAGAGAGGTTGAGACTAAAGACATATTTTAGTCATCCACCTAGACAGAATGATTAAAGCCATGGAGTGTGAGAAATACACCCATGAGAGTCTGTAGAGTAGAAGAGAAGAGGGCTGAAGGCTGAGAAATGCCTACATTTAAGGATCAAACACAGGAAAAAGTGAAGTCAGTAAAGAAAACTAAGAAGGAATGGTCAAAGAAGTAGGAAAAGAGGACTGGGAGAGCACAGTGTTGTGGCAAACACTTGAGGTCACCTCTGAGGAAGGCAGAGTTCATTCTCAAAGTAGCTGAAGATTAAGCAGGGGTGCATTAGAAGAGGCTATTGAATTTGGTGCTTTGGTGACCACTGAGGACCTCCTCAAGCCAGTTTGAGTACAATGCAAGGGGAAGAAGCAAGACTGTAGGAGGTTGAGAACAAAATAGAAAAGAAGTATGAAGACAGTGAGTATATAGACTATGCTTTTAAAACATTTGATGATGAAAGGAAAGAGAAAAAAATGGTGCCTCAATGATCAAGAAAGGTCATTAGAAGATGGTCTTAGAATAAGAGAAATTTGTAAGGAGCCCATTGACAAGAGGAGGAGATCTGAGGATTGAAAACTCAAGAAAGCAAAAGTTTGATAATTGGATGTGGGCCCTGGAGGAGACTGGAAGGAATGGGACCTTGAACACAAGTTGGGGCTTGGATAGTACTTCAAGGTAATGGAAGCACTTCCTCTCCAAAGTTAGAGGTTGAGGACAGGAAACTTTAGTGATCACAGGTCAGATGACAGAGATAGATAGAATAGGTGTTGAGAGATGGGGACAGATTTGATGGGTTGAGGAGAATGGGAGAGGATAGCACCCTTTATTACAGTGAATCTTTTAAGGAATCAACTTTGTACCAATAAAAAATATATATATATATATTTACATACATCTATTATTCTATTTTATATATACATATTATGTGTGTGTGTGTGTGTGTGTGTGTGTGTGTGTGTGTATACATACAGGAAATTTAGAATATTAAGAAGCCTTTGGGGAAAGAGGATATGTTCAGCTTTGGGTGTTTTGGGTGTGAAATGGAAGTATGAAAACCAAATAGAAATATTGGATGAAGGTCACAGTGCTATCCTAATCTGCTTGCTGAAGATCTATTGAATGAGATAAGAAGGTGGTTGCTATAGAGCTGTTTCAAGAAGTTTATTAGACCACAAAGAAAAGGCTAAAGGTATGAAGCAGGGCATCAAAGAGTGTAAAGTGTATTTCAATAAAAGAAAGGGAAGAGCATGAGGTCAGAGTGGTTATGATGACAGATGAGATACATGTCAATAAATGGCTTTATAAAACTCTTCTTGTTCTATTAGATTGGTGAGACAAAGACTAGACTTAGGTTCAGAGAAAACTAACCTCAAGCTGTGGCCTGAAGTCAATTAAGAGCCAAGCAAGGATTACTCCTGACCCTCTTTGTCCAGATCTCACCTCCTTAGAAATATGTCAGTACAAATCATTAGTAAGGGGTCTCTGAGACTTGCTAAGAATCCTGCTCTGTCTGCCGTTTCATGAAGGTGGTTAGCTTAAGTTTGTTTGTCAGGGCACTGTGTACATAAAAATGTCTCTCTTGGGCCTCTTATGATTAATCACAGAATCTGTCAAATCGAGAGCTGATCTGTATGGAGAGACAAAGAGGGCAGCATCTATGGAACAGAGAACTTGGCAGAAATTTCAGCAAGGAAGCATCCAGGATGGCAATCTGAGTCATGGCCAGATGTCAGGGGAGAATGCATTTCCAACACATTGCTGGTAACAATTTAAGTTACGCTCTCTCTCCTGCCAGCTAGTTTGCAAAGATTTTCCATTTCAGGGGAGATTTCTGCAGCTCTTCCTAATAGTGTAATGTGAAGACATTATGTTATGAGCTTGTTATATTCACAATTAGGCCTCATTGATGAGTATTTAGATCAAGTCAAATCTGAGGAATCAGCTTTCAATTATACTCATTTATTTGAAGTTGTATGATGAAGAGTGTGTGTGTTTCTTTTAGTATTTGAAACAAATGTGGTGAAGCATATGGCAACCATTTTCCTTCTTTCCCCATCCAAACCTGTAATATGGGCGTGGAAATTAGAACAAGCGCTAAAAGTTGCACTGATTCCCAACCCCCACATACACGTACCAGTGTAAATGTGCCTCTCTGAAAGAATGCTGGGCCCAGCAGTGAGGGACCTCCCTAAAGGCAAATAGATGTTTGGAATGCTAGTGCAGAAAGGCTCATCATCTCTAGAGCTCTTTAAGTGTAGATTTCTTTTCTTTTGAAAAAGGTAATCATTTTGAAAATAAATAAATAAATTGGAATCTATTTCTTGCCTCACATTTGAAGATCCAGATGATGCATTTTTTTTTCTCAAAATAATTATAACTCCAAGTAAAGATTCAGGCCTGTGGAAGTTATGGAGGAGATGATATGGTGAAAATATTTATTTTACTTGAATCAAAGAATTTAATTGTCTTCTCACTTCCAGGTTAGTGCTCTTCTTACTACATCATGCTACCAACACTTTCCTAAGTGCACAGGAAATATAAAAGAAGGACTTGTTCTAGAATCCTCCCCTGCTCCAGAGCAAGGTGGTTACAATCTACGTAAAATGAAAAAATCAAATAATCAAATAATGTGTGCATCAGAAACCTTCTCCGCCATCTCTGAGCTCAGCCTCATGGTAGAGCTTCAACATCCCTCAGGGTGTCCCTGGGTGGGGGGAGGGGGTGTTAGAGGAGAGGTAGGGGAAGCTCAAGGATGGGACATGCAAAGAACCAAGCTAAAGTGAACTCTGAATTTAGTAGGGAGAGTGTGGGATGAAGCAACAACAAAAAAATGTATTTAGAGACTGTCAATAATAGGTTTTGCCAGCAGTTTTGAGAAGTTCCAAACCAGTCTCAGAAAGTACATGACCCCAAGAACACTAAGACAAAGGTTGGGTCTAAGTCAGCCTAAATTTCTGGCTGAATTTGGGAATCACCAGGGTGAAGACCACACACCAAAAACATATGAACCAATAACCTTTCTCCTTCTAAGAGTTGAGGAATTTAGATTCGGGAAAATTATTTGAAATTATTTTAATCTAATAGTTCCTGATTTTTTTCACTAAGAACTCACATTTCAAATCCTTCAACTTATGTACCAAATTTGTCTACCAGCAAAGCAGGGGCAATGGGGGTGGGAAAGCATTATGTAATAGCCTATATGGTCTGTCTTGAGCAAATATACAGTTTCTGCCGGGCTTTTTGGGAACGTTGAACCCTGACCACATTGGGAATTCTGATTGAAAATGATGTCTGCATTTTAGAGAGGTGGAAGGTAAGATTCAGAGGGATGAAATGACTTACTCAAAAGTGATGCAGCTGCTTTGCAGCAAAACTGGCAAGAGAACGTAGGTCTCTAAGCCCAGTATTGGGCTAGGTTCTAGGTGTCAGTGGTTCCCATGAGGCTTCCCAGAACACTGGGCTGAAAGTGAACAATGATGGTCCTCTCAAATCATGGTAGAATTTTCTCAAATTTTAATTTTTCTCCCATAAAAAATGAAAATTTTTAATCTTTTAGTGATGGCTACCACTTTTCTTCTCAATAACAAGATGAATGGGCAAATGTACACATTAAAAAACTCAGAATCAGGCTTTCACAGATTCCTTTTTCATGGACATGTTCTTGTGACTGTACTTCAATATTGCAGGCATACAATATCATTTTCTTCTGGCAGAATTGCTTGGTGTTCCAGACAGAATTAAATATAATAGTGTCTTGACTTCTATGTGCCCTAAAACCTGAAGAAGTTTGAACTCACAAGCCATGTTGTAAGACACATCTAGATTCCTTGAGGTTACAACCGATGGAAATGATTGAAAGTATATTCATAATTTATACCCTGCCTATATCCGAGAAGGATTTAGGACCTCTCCCAACAAGAATTCATCCAAGCCAGTCTGAAACTGTCCTAAATAAAAAAGGGTAATGCACTTTGGGAATTCCGTAAGCTGAATGCTATTTCCACATTGGTCACCATGGTGAACACACATAAGCA
Organism: Tapirus indicus; assembly: GCA_031878705.1. Lineage (NCBI taxonomy): Eukaryota > Metazoa > Chordata > Mammalia > Perissodactyla > Tapiridae > Tapirus > Tapirus indicus. Next base: position 101,191,175 of record CM062919.1, on the reverse strand, counting down.
AAATTGACCGAATGGTAACAAAGCAGGGAGAAAATGTGCTTTCTATAGAATTTGATCTGCTCCTTGTAACGGTCAGAGTGGTGACTATAAAGTTTGGTTGCAGCATCTAGTCCGATGCCTGACAAATAACAGGGCTTCGAAAATTAGCGCAATGGACAAAGGAAAGCAAAGGCTCTTTTCAGTGGCTAAGTGAGAAATAATATTAAGTGGTAGGATATACTGTGTGTTTCTATTACTTACCTTTACAGAGGTAAAGTACGCTCTGATTCTTTTTCAGAGCAAGTGTTGGGAACAAACTGTGGGTATTTAATTACCAAGGGTACTTCTGGGGGAAAAAAAGCTCATTCTTAATTTCTCAGTCAAGTTAGACAAGAGCTAATTGCAAAGGGATTAAAACTTTGAAAACTGCTTTGTTCAGCTTATTGTTTCAGGTTTCCCTTTGGAGTGTGGATGATGTGTTTATTTGATATAATAAATACCACCATCTGCTTTGTTCCAGGAACCAAAAGGCTATGTGCTTGCCCAAGGAATTTCTCAGTTGTTTATGTGTAAGGAAACACTGCTCTATTTTATTGGATGGGGCCACTGCAGCTTCTTTCTTAAATAGGGAAGGCAGAGAGCTGTGCTTTCCCCACACACATCTGAGCAGAGAAACCAGAAAAGACCCTTCCACATTCCAAATGCCTGGCTGTTTTCAACTCCACAGAGCAAAGTGAACCAGTTACTGAAAGGGGTGTGTTCTTCCCTTAGGAACCCAGAACTTTTTTGTGTGTTATTGGCATATCCATTTGGGCCTATGTTATATATTTCTTACAATATTAGATCGGAGTATTTGGCATGTACCATAGATTGTTGAGAACAAAAAACCACTCTGTCATCAGCCAAATTTAAGTGCCAGAACACTGAGGAATAAAGTAACCACAAATTAGGCAGCCTGGAGTTTTTTGGTTTTTTGTTTCTTTTTAAATGTATACCCTGCCATATGAGGAGGGCAACTGTGTGAAATACATGCTTTGTGGTGACTTAAAGTGTATGCAACAGAGCAGTCTTTCCAAACAGCTGAAAGCTCTCTGGTCCCTTTTGATTTCCAAAAGGTACTCCTTAAATGGGCATAACTGATGGGTGATTGCCTAGTGAACAACAGAGAAGGCTGAGTCAGAGCGACCTGCTGAAGCCAGTCTCGTGTGTGTGTGTGTGTGTGTGTGTGTGTGTGTGTGTGTGTGTGTGAAAGGGGGAGCAGCGGGCAAGGGGCGGGGATGAAGGGAGGCTGCAAGCTTAGCAGAATGTTTGAACAAGACAAAGAGCAGTTCCAGCAACCAAATAAGGAAGTCAGCGCAGAAGGATTTCAGAATAGAAGTGTGTCAGAGATTCGAGGCAATCCGGGAGAGTAAAAATAAGCAAAGAAGAATGTCAAAGGATTTTTATTTCATTTGCTTACACAAAATAAATAGAGAAAATAGTATCTCTGGTTTTTAAGCAGGAGTGAGAAATACACATTGTATCTGTCCCATTCTGTTGGCTTTTTGTAGACATGTGTCTGAAGAGATGTCTAGAAACTCTCTGAGCAGCTAAAATAATAATAATTCTCTTGTTAAACATGGAAAAATGCAAGTTGTACATTAGAAGCACTGTAGCATTCCTTTTATGTATAATTTATGAAGCTTTTAGCCAAAGTTGATGAAAATTTCCAAGAAGCCACAAAAATATCTTGAATCCCATTTTCAGACATGCCCTGAACACTGAGTTATAATTGTATCCTTCGAGAAAAAGCTTAGCTCTTAACAAATTAGTTAAATGTTCTTTAGACATTAAATATGTTGATAGTTACTGAAAAATATGTCAAAGGAGACAAATTATGCAGAGAAATTATCAGTGCCTATTTTAACCTTCTCAATTTCATCTCCCAAACTCTCCAAAGTGGTAAATAATATTTGTCACCAATAATATGAATTAACATTGATTTTATTTTGACACTTTTTTGTAGCGTGGGTGGAAGATGACAGAGGTTTAGAAGAAGACTTTCAGGATACTCCTAACACCTTTTTGTGCCACAAAACCAACACAGAGAAATTATTTCTATTACCCAAGAAATCAGTTTGTTTATGTTTGCAGCTAAGAATAGATATAGGGCATTCATCCTGGGTCAGAATTTTAAAAACCTTCAATAACTTTAAGTTGTTGGCAACTTTAAGATAGACAAGTAATGAACCTACCCTTCTGTTCCCACCCCAGATAGACAGTTGGACAGTCCACATTTGAATCAGAAACTACCAGAACACTGCCTAATGGTAAACAGAAGCGTTTTAGTAGAGAGCTGACTGGAGGGCAAAAAAGGGGAATACCACAGCACTCGAAGACTGACCACTGCATCTAGGTGATCTTAGAATGAAGTACATTCTGATTTAGAAAATCACTGCCTCCAGGGGCCGCCCAGTGGCTCGTAGTGGTTAAGTTAGGCTTGCTCCTCTTCAGCGGCCTGGTTTTGCAGGTTCCGATCCTGGGTGAGGACCTACACCGCTCATCAAGTCATGCTGTGGCAGTGACCCACATACAAAATAGAGGTAAGATTGGCACAGATGTTAGCTCAGGGCCAATCTTCCTCACCAAAAAAAAAAAAAAGATGAAAAAACTGAGGCAGTTTCCAGGGTAAGAAAGAACAGAGGCTTCAGAGTTTATCTGCACAATAAATATAAGTCACAAAGTTCTCTTTGCAGAGTTAATGATGCTGTAATAGACATGGTGATAATGAGAACTGGTTTACTTACTGACTTGATATGTCAGTTATTTGCAAAATAGCAAAGCTGGTGTTCTCTGAGAGAAAAACAAAATGTAACTGCAGAGGCTCCCAGACCATTTCTCTTTGATCTCTCCAGGATAGCTCTGATTAATGTGAGGTAACCAGAGGCTGGCAGAGTCAGTGCGGGGTTCAACAGCCTCCCAGCAGTGCTCCAACTGAAAGAGAAGATACAGAGCACTTGCGCAAGGATCTCTGTCTCAAAACGCCCAGGCACCTGGTAACAAACCTTGATGTCAACAGCTCAGAATTCTAATCTTTGCTCTCACACACAGCAGTTCACCTAATCTCTCAGTGCTTCAGTTTCGATGATCCCTCTGCTACTGAAAGTAATTATAAAGACGTCCAAGTGATTAGAAAGCACTTTGCATAAATCAGCTCATTTGAATTATTCTATTTACAAGGAAAAGTTAATTGAGACTTAGAACAATGCACAATGCACAAGGTATTTACATACCCAGGTATCGAAAGCAGAGAAGCAAAGAAATAAACATATCTTTATAGAATTTCCTATGATGACTTATAATAACTATATAATAATTATAGATGTTAGATGTAATCTCATTCAACCCCCTATAGTGCAGATTTGAAAAGTGAGACATGGGATTCGAAATGAATTGAGCAAGATCTCACAGTGAGTTAATGGTGGAGCCAATTCCTCTGTTGAATATAGTATTTAAGTTCCTAATGGATGTTTTTCTATCAAGCTCTACTTATTGCCCTTCCCTTCTTGCTCCCCTCCTGTGGTGAACTGAAATAGCACTTCCATCAGTCTTGTTTTGATAGACTAAGAGTTTAAAGGAGCTTTAATCCATATTCTTGACTTAGTCAAGGTGATACCTTAACAGTTTGCTTCATCTAGTTACTTATTTAGAATATAAACTCCTTGATGGCAACACGTGGCCATGTTTCTGAGTAAGAACAATAGAAATTGCTAAACTTATTGGCAGCAACATCATATGCACTGTGCTAAATGATTTGCAACATCTCATTTATTCCCCGTAGCGACCCCATGAGGTGTGCTGTATTGTTCTCATTTTACAGAGGAGGAAACCGAGGCACAGAGAGGTTAAATAACTTGCCCTAAGACATGCCTTGCAAGTGACAGAGTTGGGATTCAGACCCAAAGCATGAGCTCTTAAACATGAATTAGCATTACTTCATAGATGTGCAATGAATGCTCTTGAGAATACACTTAACCTGTCACAAGCAGATGACAATTCTCTTGAAAATGTCCAAAGATGTGAGAAAGAACTTCCACGTTAATTGAGAAAATAAAATGATAGGTTTCAAGAAGCCAGGTATCTAAGTGGTACTTCGTCAGTTTTGAATATGAGAATAATTACAGAGACAACTCCAAAAATTACCTGCATAAATAAAACTTGGGGGGCAGACATATAAATTTTGAAACGTTATATATAATACCAATGAAGGAATCTAATGACACTATTCGTATATATTAAGTGAGCATCTCAGTTAAAATTGTTGAGGAATGAATGCCTCTGTATTTTCTTGGGTTATGGGTTCTGCCCACAATAGGAAATAAGATTTGGCAGGTCAAGTGCTCTGCTTGTCCACAACATCCAAGCTCCAAACACAGCAGGCATAAAGCAATACCCATAACAATTGACTCTGTAACTTACGGGATGGGGGTAGCCGACCAGGCCTGGAAGGTTCTCAGCCTCAGCTGTGACTTTCTCACGTCTTCAGCTGACTGGGGTGTTTGGTTGCATCTCCATATAAAGGAATAATTTGAAGGAATTACCTTCACTCACTCCATCCCCCTCCCCAAACTATTGGAAAATGGACCAAATTGCTTCATCTCAAATTAAATGTGCATATTTGAAGCTATATATTTAAAGCCAGATAGTGCTAAAGGTGCAGGTAGAGATGGAAGTCCTAAAGCAGTCCCTCAGCCAGACGTCATCTGGGAAATTGAGTTGATTACATATTTGTTCTCCACTCCTTTCATCTTACCTTAAAACTGTGGGACACTAGCTTTTTCTGGTCTTTTATCCCCATTAGTAAAATACTTTGTGTATATATGTATGTATGTGAGTGTGTGTGTGTGTGTGTGTATATATACACGCACATATATGTATATGTAAAATATACACATGTATTATAAAGTATACACAAAGAAAAATTGGGGCTGTCCTGGTCACGTAGTGGTTGAGTTCACACACTCTACTTCGGTGGCCCAGGGTTCATGGGTTCAGATCCTGAGCATGGGCATACACGCCACTCATCAAGCCATGCTGTGGCGGTGTCCCACATGCAAGGTAGAGGAGGATTGGCACAGAGGCTAGCTCAGGGACAATCTTTCTCCCCCCCAAAAAAATAAAATAAAATATACACAAAGAAAAATTTGAAGGATAAGATGAATATAAGTTTAACAAGAGGTTTTAGTCTTTTTTCTCACTTCTCAATGGATTATCATTGAAGACCCTTCTCTGTGTAATGCCTCAGCAGCCATTTGAAGAGTTGCTGCAAAAGTCCTACACCCAGGTCAGAGTGGCTTGACCTTAGGCCTGATCCCAGAACCATCCAGCTGAAGAGAACCTTAGGGATCACACCATCCAACCCCTCCACTGAACAGGTGAGGAGACCACAAGATTAAGGGACTTTTGCTTAACGACCCCATTTCCAAGAGAACTCAGCACCTCATGAGATCTTCTTTTATATTTAAAATCTGGTATACTTGAGATTTGCTAAGAGAGTATATCTTAAGTGTTCTCATCACACACACACACACACACAAATGGTTGTAACTATGTGAAGTTATGGATATGTTAATTAGCTTGATTGTGGTAATCATTACACGAGGTATACTTATATCAAAACACCACATAGTACACCTTAAATACATACAATCTTTTATTTGTCAATCATATCTGAATAAAGCCGGAAAAAAAGTAAAATCTGAATAGGTATGTGATAACAATGAACCACGCTTAGGAATTGTTTCATCAAATAGAGGTGGTTTTTTTGTAGCAAAACTGCTCTCTTCTCACCATGAACAAGTTGAAATTGAAAAGGGACTCTGTGGGAATTTAAAAAGTGAAAATTAGAGCCTTTTGCTGATGAGGATGAAGGACACCAGGATCAATAGAAGCTCCGGGGGAGGCGGGTGACCCAGGGAAGCATCAGGTGCTGCCTGCTAGATTGGAATCACAGATTCCCATGCTGCAGCCTTCAACCTGACGCGAGCTCATTCTTCAGACACGAAGTCCAACTTCCAAGAGCTCCAGGGATTTTTGTTCAGCCTTTTAAGGGTATCCAAATGAATTAACTATTGTGCTGCACCTACTCTCCAGTAACTCACTTTCAGTGGGCAGTTTTATTTTCCCAGATGTGCAGTTTGTTCACAAGGGAGTTATGAGTAATTAACTCGTAAAAGAAATGTCCAGATGAATGAACAACTGCAAAGCACCTGTTGTTAACAGCTGATTTTGTCTCCTCGCTTAGATTATAAAGAGCTTGAGAACACAGGATCGTGTTTTTGTCTTTGAAAAATTTGTGACACCTACTGATTTAGGTTCACACAGAACACAACCGTGAATAGAGACCAAGTGGGAGAGCTGGTCTCTTTTTATCTGATGAAAGGAAAGTGTCAAGGGTTCAAACAAACATCAGCTACCCAAGATTAGGGCCACAGTGTGACTCTCATGGGGCCTAGGCATTTTTGCCTCTGTGGGTCCCTTTCTCCATAAAAAAAAAAAAGAGTTATATTTTATAACTGCATTAGTATAAAAATAATTAGAATTAAAATTTTCTGTGGGCTGTCAAAAGTGTTGTGGGTCCTACATCTGTGTCTACTGTGCCTAATGGATAAATTGGCCCTACCTAACATTACAGACAAAGACACATCACAAACAGCAACTGGCCTCATCTATTTTTACCCTCATTGTAACATGGAACATTGCTAGCCCCCTCTAACTTCTATTTTTCCTGATGTTTCTCTCTGAGTAATAGGTAGCTCAAGGATTGGCAGTCCCCTTCTCCTTAAGTAAAACCACTTGGCCTAGAAACGCCAGTGGGTGTCCCCAGCCAGCACGCTCTGCTAGCAATGCTCTTGTAGGGTCTTTTTAGCCATAGTATGATGACCACGAGGCAGGTGACTGAATCCAAAATAATACCTCTGTGATGCCAAAAGGCTGTGCCTTTGTTCTCTGAAATGGAGTCAATTGGAGAGGATAATTTTTGTCAGACCAGTTTATCCATTGCTGGGACACAAGGTTTTGTTAACTGTCTGTCATACAGTGGGCAAACAAAGAAGGGAACAATGACACCAAAGTATGTCAGGCTTCTACTTGTGCCGCCCACAAATGGGGATGGAGTAATGTTACCGCCTATAAGCTAATGAACTAAACCCAACAATGGGCTAAAACATGTATATACCCGTTGCTGATAAATTAATCTCTAATGAGCCTTTTTTGAAAATCAAGATAATGATTTGCAGAGCACTTGGTTTTAAGGAGGCAGGACTGAATTTAGTCTTTATTTATGGTTGCTGTCTTTCTTTTTTTCTTGCACTGAAAACTTTACTTTCTGAATCTTACGTTGTCAACTTTGCTCAGAAATTACATTTTTAAAACTAATGCTCTAAACTCCAGTTTCCCTCAGTGCAGTCTGCTCTCTTTGAACTCTATTCATGTGCCACATTTCATTAAAACTCATTGCATATTATAAAAGACATGGCCATTTGAAAACATTTTTAGGCCACTAGTTTCTTTGAATATAGCAGATTGAACCAAAGTTTAACTTGAAGAGTTTCTTGATATAATCCCATAAAGCAACCAAATTTCCTCAAAATCAGTTAACTCTCAGGTTACTAAAAATAGAGACAAATGTGATATACTGATATAAGAATAATGATCTCAATTCTTTGCAACAATGAGAATATTCTTTATATCTAATGGAATCTTAGGTAAAAATCTTGACATTTTTTTTTTTCTTTTGAAATCCAGTACTTCGTTGTATCAGTGGTGACATAGTGTAACTCGTTTAATGGGCCCATGACAGGCAGTATCAATATTATTAAGTCAGTTGTTTTAACTGTCAATCACATGAACTACATATCAGATAAATTAATTCCTTTAATTACTAATGTTACCAAATATTTCCTTTTATGGGCCTTAGGATCTACATGGAGGGAATTTTCTAATGTAAAATGCATCCATTAAATTTCTGTTTTTAATGAAAATTTAATTAGAATATTTGACCTTCCCTTATTCTCTCTCTCTTCTCATTCCCTTTACCCTACCAGAGTTTAGGTTTGCACATTTTATTTTGTCAAAGATATATGCTATAAAATAGTCTCAAAAGTTCTCTTAGTAGTTGGATATCTTTGCTAGAAAACATTTAATTGCAGCACTCAAGCAAATCCCCATGTATTTCCCTAATGAGAAAAATTAAGTACTTCAGATAACATAATCACATTAATTTGAACCAGAGGATTAGTTTACCAATTCAAGGGAATGGATGCTCAAGTTTAGAATGTGAAGGATTCGGTAGAGGGAAGGTTTCAGGGTTAGGGAAAATAGGCCCGATTCCCTCCTTCCTGTAAACGTGGTCCCTTGCTGGCATCCTGTTGGAGTCCATGGTTTCCTGTGCATTTAAATCATCATTCTGAGGAGGGCGCTCAACACCCACAGCAGCTCCAGTACGAGTATACTCTGTATTTCTGGGAGCAACAATGGAATGATGGCTGTTCTGTGTGTTTTTGAAGCATCCAAAGGGATCTATATGAAGTGTGACACAAGACTCCTTGTTACAGTGTCACCAGAGATGATAGTATTGAGAATCAACTGAGAAAGTTATCATCATCTCACCCATGACTCCATGAATTACCATTGAGATTAATATAAAATGTAAGAATGTGTAATCCTAAACTGATTATATCATATTGTCTATTACCAGTCACTCTATTTATAAGACACAGCTTACGGTTTTTCTTATGAAGAGTAAAGTTAAACTAAACCAGTCAACTGATAATAGTATTTCACCATTTACTCAGGGGAGTCACATAATAAGGCAAATTCCTACTTTTAGCTATGCTTTTTCGGTAATCCACATGGAATCTGTGAATGACTCCGTCAGAGCCAGCATAACTCATTTGATTTGGACATGGGTACTCAGTAATGAGTCAGATTCTTCTGTGGATGAAGCAGGACACATTTAGAAGCTGCCTTAATAGTTAAATTGCAGGTCAAACAGACGTTATTGTGGACCATAAAACTTTGCAATAATAAATTACTGATTTACTAATGGAGATCTTCATGTCCTGAGATAGTTAATGGACTTCCCATAAACATGTACTTTTTGCTCCAAATTTATATTCCCTGGAGTTAACAATTTTTTGTCATTGCTCCTCCATTTACCAGCTCTGTGTCCTTGAGTAAGTTACCTAACCTCTCTGTGTTCACTGTCCTTCTCCATGAAGGGGACATGATGGTGACAGCCATACTTCCCCATGGGTTGTATATTCAGATAAAATGGGAGAAGGCATGTGAAATGATCGGCATAGTGTTAGCACAAAGTAAAGCTCAAATTATTACTTTTTACCCTGTTCCTAACTAAATACTGTGTTTTGTAAAAAAAAAAAATCCTGAGCTACTATAAGGATATAAACATATACATTAAAAGGGGAAGAGAACCCACCCCATCTGCTACATACCCAACACTGGGCTAGGCTCTGCACAGGCAGCATCTGACTTGATCTTCTCAACAGCTGTCCAAGGTAAACACCTTTACCTCCATTTTACAGATAAGAAAATGAAAGCTCTGTGAGTTTAAGGTCATGGAAACAGCCTTTGATTGACCCCAGTCTGTCTGGCTCCAAAGCCCATGCCCTTTTTAAGATAGCCTTCCATTGGATGATCTCTTCGGACGCCTGCTAGTTCCAATTCTGTGATTCCTCTGCAGTTGTTTTGAAGGCTCAGGGCTTACTTCGCTCTCACAAAGTCAATCTGTTCTTCTGTTTACAATTTCATGATCTTTCTTTACATTCCACACCTGCAGACCTTCTGGTAGTCATGTTCTCTTTCACAGAGTATTTTATGTCCACTGGGTTCTAGTCACAATTACACAAGTACAAACAGTCCCATTTCTTCTTCCCTTATCCTTTCTCCCTGCTCTAAATAAAAAGTTATGTACAAACCAAAGAGCCAGAAAGTTATATTGGCCAATGGAATACATTAATTTGTTTTTATGTTGAAAGTATGAATTGTCCTTGGAGGTTTGCCCTTTCCCTCCTCCCCTAATAGTCTGTATTCATGATCAAACAATGCAAATTAGCCTCTTGAGAAGACCCATATTTTTATTTTTAAAAGTTCTCACTTTTGTTAAAATAATTTGGTAGTTGTTGATATGGAAACAAATATGTTTCATATAAAATGCTGCAATTAATTACAGAGTCCAAATTCAAAGTGGTTCCAGATTCTTTAAATGTACTTATTTTAAAAACGAGTAGAATAAAAGCTGATCTTAAGCATTCTACTCTCAGAAACATTTTCCCAAAAATAACAGTTGGAACCAATATCAGGTAAAATGTATAATTGATCTAGTGTTTTCCTAGTCTTGTTCCTGTTTGCTGAATGTGGTTGGGAGCCCTTGCAAAATTGATATCTACAATAGAAGAAATGGGCCATTCAACCAATATTTTGTACCTTTTAAAAATACAGCAAGAGCTAAATCAACAACTTTTTAAAAATAATATCCAAGCACTAGAAGTGAATGGAAACAGACTTCTATGTTGGATTGACATCAGAATATCTGTTATATACATCCTGGATCACGCTAAAGGAATACACAGCAAAATCCTGATAAAAAAATGTGCCAACCCAGAAGCTAAGAATTGTCTAAGAAAATCTCAAGTTTTTGATAATTTTCATTAAAATATTATTTTAAACAAAATGCCTGAAAATATACTAAGATTCTTTTAGTGATACATGTAAATAAAAGGAATGGAAATATAGCTCTTGGCTTTAATTTATAAGTTAGAAAAGGATGGTCGGGCCATGTAGACTTGTGGTAGTTTTTCTAATGGACATTTGGTGAGAAGACATTGATTTGCTAGTACTATCCATTTTGTAAAATATTATCACCTATGCTGAGCACTTTCGAGATAGGTACTGTGTAGTACTTGCCAGTAGTTATATCTATATATATCTATGATTTAGCTTCACTGCCAAGATCTTGTTTGTTCAGTGAATGCCATTTGTTTTTAGTTGTCTTTTGTTTTTAGTTTTTAACCACCTATGTTTCATTCTTTTCATTTGTGAGAGAGAATATGAAAAGGAGAATAAAGCAATGATTACCTTTGAAGGACTTACCTTCACTCATTCCACGCTCCTCCTCAAACGACTAGACAATTGAGCAAATTTCTTCATCTCAGATTAAATTTGCACATTTGAAGTCATAGGTCTGTGAGCCAAAGTGTGCTAAAGGTGAAGCCAGAGACGGAATTCCTAAAGCAAAACACTTTCAGTCCTAAGTGCCGAACACTTCCGGAGAGGCCGGGGGAGTCCCAGGAGTGCAGCCCAGGGTGAAGTAGAAGTTGATCACGTGTTTGTTCTCCACCCCTTTCATCTTACCTTAAAACCACCAAACTCTAAGTTTTAGCTAAGGGAGAATGAAGAAAAAAACAACCTAAAGAGAAGGTTGTTGATCAGAATCTTCAATGTGCACAAGAGGATGGAGTGTTCTTTTTCAAGCTTGGCAGAAATTCCTGTCAGTGCTTCTAGTGATAATAGTTTTCACAATTCTGGGACTTGCCAAAGTGATAGCTAAGATGTATCCACATCTCCCACCCTTCATGCATAAAAACTTTAAAAGTTCAAAGCATTAAAATATTCGGTGTTTTGCACCAGTTCCTTAAGTCCCAGATTTGCGCTCTGAGAAATGAGAACTGGTCCACACGAATGCATTTTGCAGGGCTCCCGTAGTAGGAATAAGGCAGAGATGGCAGATGTAATGAGTTATCCTCCTTTTGCTGCCTCTTGAGAGTAAAGGAACTGGATATGTTTTCTGGCAGTCAGTCAACCCTCTCTGTCTATTCCACCCTGCACACTTGAGGTGGGTAAACACTTGATGTGGTAGTAACTCATGCTTATCCATTTTTTTCTTTCTGTGCTTATGTTGAGAATGGCCTTCTAAATCATAAAATCACAACATTTAAGAACTGTAACTTTAAAATTCATCAAATTCATCCCATTATTGTGGAAATAAAACTCCTGAGTTCCACAGTTAATGGTACAGACCACTAAATCCTAACTCATTTTAGAACTCTTTCTTCAATGTCACACTGCAGCCTGTGAGAAAATCCTGTGATGCGCCAAGTGATGTCATTTCTGCTGCCCTAATGGCCATTTGACATGGGAATGAGCAAACTAAAACTTAAAAGACAAAGTTAAACAGAGCAGTACTGACTTTTTTACCATCATCTTCTCAAAAATTTAAAAGATGATAATGCCTTGTATTCTGCCTGGAAAAATGACTACAGTATATTGTAGGTCAAAAAAAAGTAGGTTACAGAATCATATGTAAACGATGATCTAATCGATGTTTTAAATATGTGTTTAAATACACAAAAGTCTGGAAGAATAGACTTTAGGCTGTTAATGTTTATCTCTGAGGGTAGAATTACAGGGAGACATCCTCTTTGGGTTTATTGTTTGAATATTTTACAGACATGATTGTTAATCTAAAAATCAGTTAAGATGTTTCAGAGAGAGAAGTAGACTGGTATCTGGCTCAGGGCAGTGAACCTAGAAACCCTGTTTTTCCATATTAATAATGAAGGTAGGGATAAAATTACTAGACCATTTGAACATGTGGTCCACCAGCTATTCAAATCTAGTTGGCATTTATTGGCATTTACTTGACCATTTTACAGGAGGGGACTGGCACAACAATGGATGTTCAATAAATGTTAGGTATTAGCACTCATTCATTCATCTGATTGACAGTTTACTGTGTGTAAAAGAGACTTGACCCCAGCCGTCAAGGAGCATAGGCTCCTTGGAGGAGTTCCTCCTACTCTAGTAGGAGAAACGAGAAATGGGACAGAAATAATTGTGATATAGTGTGCTAACCCAACTACTAGAGCATTATGCACAGAGCAAGGGTGTCCTTAGCTGAGCTGCTGAAAGGAAAAGTAGCTGCTCTGGATTTAGGGTTAAGCTCACATTAAGTCACAAATTTTACATAGGAAATTAATTCTGGAATTAATGAGTCCATTTCCTCCTCTAAAACACTTCTATAGAAATTCCCATGGGGTAGGTTAACACAAGTGACTCAGGGCCTCTAGTAGTTTATGACAGAAGAAGAACACAGGATAGGGACCTCGTTCCTGAGATGTTGCTAAATCAGAATGTGTTACGCTTCTTAAGGGCTTCTGAATTTACTCATTGATTCACAGAACAAAGTAAAGTAATTAATGAAATCTAAACATTATCCTCTCTTCCTTAAAAAATAAAGCAGCTTACTACATGAGTATTAGTGCTTTTCGATTTAAATGCTGCACAATCATTCTGCATCTACCTGCAGTTCCGCAGCGCAGGAGTTAAAGGTGTGCAGCCCCCAGGAGCTGGACCCTCCCCCACCCCCCTCTGCAGCCTCCCAGTTTCATTCCTTCGGGGCTGCTTCCATTCCACAAGGCAAGCGTTCATTCCTTTCCCCTAGAATGCTGCCCTGGAGCCAGATTTATTGGACTCTTCTTTTTAGGCTATAAAGGAAAAACACAATTAAAAAACTGGGGGGAAATCATCCTAACATGCAGCCAACATCTCTATTAAAAAAGAGAAAGAAAGTTAAAAGCTAAATTCTTTCCCGTTATCAATTCTTGAAAGTTTCGGGAAAGCCCGATCCATCACTTGTCTGCCCCAGGAAGGGGCTTGCGACCAGAAAGATGCAAAGGGCGGGGCGCTGTTAGGAGGAGGAGGTGGGAAGCCTTGGCTAACCTGGGGGCCGCTTCCCGAGGCCCGGGCCACGCCTCCTTTCCTCCAGCTCCCGCTGGCCTTGCAGGCCCGGAGCCGGGACTCTTATTTTGAAGGACGGCAGGCAGGCAGGAGCGTCTGGGAGACTCACTGAGTCACGGAGCGGCCGCAGCGCCGTATATAGCGCCGGTACTTGCCCCCCGCGCCGCAGCCCGCAGCCCGCGGAGCCCGCCGTGCTGCCCGCCTCGCACCCAACTACGCGGAATCAGAGAACAGTGGGGGTGCGGCCTTGAGACCCGAGGTAGGCGCGGGGAGTCGGCCTCCCGGCTGGTAGAAATGTATGAATTAAAGGGAGTGGAGGGCGCGGGGTGGTTGTGAGCAGCCGGTGGGAGAATTTTAGAAGGAATGAGGGGGGTTGGGGAGACAGAGTGACTTGTAAATGCAGAGTTTCCACCCCACCGATGGTCCCTTCGCAGAGCCCCCTCCCTCCCCTTGCGTGATCAGAGCACGCACCACTGAAAGCTGAGCTCCAGATGGGAATTTTGCAACATCTTAGGGTCGGGAGTGGATATGCTTTGCTGCCACGGATGATCCCTCCCTGTCTTCTAACTTTTCTGACCCTATCCCTCGCTTAATCGTGGCCCCACTCGCAGAAGGGTCAAACCTGGCATGGGAGGGCAGAGAAAGAGGGTCTGGCAGAGATTGGGGTGGAGGGCGGCGGATGACCTCATTCCCTGGCAGCTGGCGGGGAAGGAAGGGTCCATCCATCCCGAGCCAAGTCAGGGCGCAGAGCCCTCGCCCCTCTCCAAACCCATCCTGCTTTCTTTAGGAGAGCTCACCTCACCTTGGCACCATTCAAAGAAAGTTTGCGTGTAACTTGGGGGGCTTTCCTGGGCCGGGGTGCGGTGCCCCGCACGCAGTAGGCGCGTCTTCAAGGCTTGCTAATGGGTGGGCCCGCAGCTCCGCCTCCGCAGTCCCCGGCTGCGGTTGCTGCTTTGTTAGCCGCGGCGCTGGGCGCGGGCCCCGGGACGTGGCTGCAGCGTTAGCGCGCGCACCCGGCTGCGGCTCAGCCAACAAGAATGGTCGACTGGCCCTCTCTGGGATGCCCTGTGTTCAGAAACCTGGAGCGCAGAGTGGGGGACTGGCCCCTAGTGGAAGCGGGCCCCACCCCGGGGCTGGGGGCTTCTCATCCATTTGCCTTAACGTTTGGGGGGGGGGGTGGCTCTGTCCCGAATGGTGAGTGGTGCAAACTCCAGAATGGAGAGTTTGGTCACTTGAACCTGGAGTGAGGCTTGAGACTTTTGAACTTGCCGGGGACTGAAGGGGGCGCGCTGGGGAGGCGGCCAGTCTCTCTGCCCGCAGGCATCTTTTCACCTTCCTGAGCCGGGTCTTGCTATAGTAGCAGGCCCGGACAAGCCAGGCTCCGTTGCTCATCTGCAGGCGAAACACCAGGATGGGTGTGCATTCATCAGACCCGGGAGTCTCTAGGTGCCCCGCGAGTCTCCAGGAGCCCCGCGCTATCTGGATCTGCATTTTGATCTGCGGTCACAGAGAACTAGCATGAGAAAGGCAGAGATGGACAGACCCAAGTTTCTGATGCAGGGATTACTGCATTCCTTGATAACCAGCGTTTGAAAAGCTACCCTCGTCACCATTCCCGCCCTGCCCCCATCCTCCAGCCTAAGCAATGATCTTACCAACTTTGAAAACTGCCAAGTTCTGCCTTTTAGGACATTTTCTTGGTTTATGTTATGAAGGCTCCTGTCAGAACTGTCTCAGTAACTGCCACCTTCTCAGGAAAAATTGGCCAGCTAATTGCCCAGCGATTTCGTTTGGGTTGTTTCTGGAGCTCATGATACAATGGCATCAGCTTTTTTATTGTGCTTTTACATCCCCAATGAAAGAGGATTTTTTTCCCCTCAAGACAGGCAGGCTTTGATTTACTGATAAGAGGTTTGAGTGAATTTTATTTTTTCCCTAGTCTGTTTATATTGATTGATAGAGGTGATAGTGTGAAGTATATGTGTTCCATGCCTTAGAGTGATTCTCAGAGTTATACCTTAAGAGAGAGGAAGTTCAGTGGTTAGTACATTCTTGAACAATAAATGTATGATGACTAGGCAAGAGCTATGTAATCAACAGATCTTTCCACTAGTTCCTAAGCTTTATATTTTATTTATTTATTTTATATAAAATAAGATTTATTTGATATTTATTCTATTTTTCATCTTCAGAATAAGGAGTAGGGTGGGTTGCCCAGTGCCCACACCACATCCATTAGTAAGAAGCGAGGCATGTACAGCAAATAACAAAACATGCCAACATCCTGTCTCAGCAAATAACAAATCTAGCCAACATCTCTTTGGCTGTGTGAAAACTTGACGCTCTGAGCAAAGAGCATGGTTAGGTAGTTGAAAATAACATAGCTTTATTTTTTGTGACTATTGAAATCCATGAATCCTAAAATTCTGACAGCTGGTCTGGTTTGGTAGCTCACCTGCTTTGAATGGTGTGATAAGTGCATGCCCGGTCGGTGCCAGGTGAGGACAGTAGATAGATGTCCTGGTACAGTAGCCCTGGTGTGCTTCGGTGTATCCTTATGGGCCCTAGTGTTTAGCTGACTTTTAAAACTTTTTAAGGTAACAGAATAAAAATTGAATGCCACTTACCACGTTGCATTGTGGCTGATCTTAAAAACTTTACTATATTGTCTTCTCAAGAGCTGTAGTATTTGTACTGTACTTTTGAGAATAGTTACTTCTTTTTTTCCCCAAAAATATTAAATTCTCTAGACTATACTAAATCTTATAAGCTACTACATTTGAAACAGCTATTTATTGCTGAAACATAAGGCATTTCCTGGAAATTATCAAGGAGTCCACACTGCTCAAGGTGCTAAAGTCATTATTTCAAGAGGAAGTTATTAATTTGTTCAGACAGTTATTAATTGTCCAAACAATTGTTGATTTTCCCCCCTGCTTTCCAGATTTCTTTCATAATCACTGGGAACTGTAAAAATATGTATTAGACATTGTCTTTGCTTTTGTGTATATTTCCACATAAACAATGTCATATCAAAATGTATTGTACTTTTCAGCATTTATTTCAGAAGATCCAGATAAACGTTGGGTAATCAAAGTTCACTGTATTTCGAAAATTGCCTACTATTTAATATCTTGCAAAATAATTCTCTTCTTCAAGTAAATGGGGGAGGTAGACACTATTTAGTATATTTATACAGTTTTAAAAAATGGTATGTTGGGGCCGGCCTAGTGGCGTAGCGGTTAAGTTTGCGCGCTCCGCTGTGGCGGCCTGTGTTCACGGGTTCAGATCCCAGGAGCAGACCTACACTACTCATCAAGCCATGCTGTGGCGGCATCCCACATATGAAATAGAGGAAGATTGGCACAGGTGTTAGCTCAGGGCCAATATTCCCCACCAAAAAAAAATGGTATGTTAAAGGAACACTGAACTCTTCTTTGAAGGTGTTCTCATACATTATACATATTAGCTCATTCCAATAATATTCTTTTGAGACACAGAAGAAGACATAGAACTGTACCAGATTTTGAACAAAAGTGTAGGTAAGATGAGGATTTTATCCAGGATCACGCAGAGATCAAACTGAGGCACTCAGTTCTTCCTAGTTCTGTCTCAGGTTTTTGGCTTTAGAAAATCCCCAGAAGATTGCACTAATTCAAGGGTTTGTTTGTTTGTTTTTTTTACAGGGAAGCTCTGTATCAGATTTTGTTGAAGGGTAAGGAATTAGAGATGGTAGATGAGAAAGGTTTCATAAAGGAGATTGTATGAATGGAAAGCAGTAGCCCATTCTTGTAGGAAAGGCGTAGAGAGAAAATGGAGGTAAGGAGAGCCTGAGGAGTCAGGGTGGGAGGAGCCCCATGCTGAAACTAGTGGCGTGTACAGCTTTCTGCCCAAGCCCATTGACTACTAGAGGCACAGATTTCTTCCTGAGCAGTAAATCTTAGCTGCCTCCTTGGTTATGTGCCTTAGGGTTAACCGTAATTGGTAACATAAGCCATTCCAGTTAAGTGAGCCTCTCTTCCTTGTATATTTTGGATAATGACTACAAGGACACAAACTGAAAATGTGAGGTGGTAAGTTAATGTCAGTTCTGAGTCTCCCCCTGAATGTGTGTTAGCCCGACTGCCAAAGCTTCACCACTATGGTAAACTAAGATGGTGATTTTCACAGTTTGGCATGGACTTTTGGAAAGCATAAACGCTTATTTGATGGAAAAGAGTTCCTCCTGAGGGAGAAGCTGCCAGTTGCAGACAAGGTGTGTCAGCCAGAAGAAATGAGCAAATAACCATTTTCTAGTTTCTATTGGCAAAACTTTGCAATTTTTTTCCATATAGAAGTGTTAAAAATAGATTCATAGGAAGAGACAAAACCAAGTAAAAAGAATAGATGCTGAAGTTTCTCCAATGGGAAGGAGAGAAGAACTAACCTTTGTGAAATAGCTATCACTGTGCAGGCTCTGCTAGGTGGGTTGTATTCTTCGCCACATTTAATATCACAAAATTATCTGAGGTAGGCCCACCCCATGTCCTGGTATTATGGAACTGGGTGTCCCATCCAAATAGACGTGAAGTACCACCGGACCACCATACATAAGACTCTTAAGCATGATCCTACGCTTCTTGATGTATGATGCCTTTGTGAAATTGTCAAACGTAGAATTAGCAGACCTTGGGCCAGTCCTCGTGGCGTAGTGGTTAAGTTCGGCATGCTCCTCTTCAGCAGCCGGGGTTCGGTTCCAGGTGCGGACCCGCACCACTTGTCAGTGGCCTTGCTCTGGCAGCGGGTCTCATACAAAATAGAGGAAGATTGGCACAGTTGTTAGCTCAGGGCAAGTCTTCCTCAGCAAAAAAAAAAAGGAATTAGCAGCTCTCAGCTTTCAGATGGGTTGGATTCTGAATGTGGATTTGTAAATTGGTTGCTGGGAACTTTGAACACCCTTTTTCATTGAAACTGTCACATTTCATGGTTAGGTTCCCAGGGCAGCCCAGAAATCATAACTGAAGTATTCTGTTTTATTAATAGTACCATAGAGCTGAGCCACTATATATATAACATAGCTTTTGTGGGAAAATGCACTCAAAGCTCCAACCTGATTTTTTTTTTTTTAAGGTTTTTAATCCCAGCAACAATGGCAAAATAGACTCCACCTTCTCTTTTTCCATTTAAACCCTGAAGGGAAAATAAAGGTACCCAGAGATACATTTCCTTTTATACTCCCCTTATGCTAACAGAGACCCCACCCTGGAACTACAGAGCTTTGGGGTGGGGGAGGGTCCCGTCAGTAGCTGTCTTTGTAACAACAGGGGAGAGAAAAGAGGGGGAAAAAGACACAGGTAATAGGGCAGAAATGAGGCCCACTTGTCAATCAGCCACAGAACCTATTTAGGATAGCCGAACAATGTGAACTGTTGGTTGACATTATTTCCTTACTAAACATAATTTTTACTACAGAACCTAGACCCAGACGTCAGCACTACTTAGTATGTTCAACATTTTTAAAGTCAGGGTTAGGTTTTAAATGGAATCTTTAATAACAGAAGGAAAGCAAATTTACAGGCATTTTATTTTTCTTTGATGCCAGTCCACTAAATTCCCAAACAAGTACCTATTTGGGACTAGATAGACTTAATAAACTTGGATGCTAATGTATAATTATAATATTCTAAATAATCATATAATAAATACCATTTGTTGAGCACTTACTTCATACCAGAGAATGTGCTAACATGTTTAACACACTTTGTGTCATTTAATCCTCACCACAATCCCACATAGTAAGTACAGTCAGCACTTCCATCTTAAAATGATGAAAGTGAGGGGCCGGCCTAGTGGTGTAGTGGTTGAATTCGCACGCTCCACTTTGGTGGCCCAGGGTTCGCAGGTTAGGATCCCTGGCGTGGATCTATGCATTGCTTGTCAAGCCATGCTGGGGCAGGCGTCCCACACATAAAATAGAGGAAGATGGGCACAGATGTTAGCTCAGGGCTGATCTTCCTCAGCAAAAAAAAAAAAAAAAAAGGATGAACATGAGATTTCAAAAGGGTAAGTAATTTGCCCAGAGTCACACAGATCAGAAATTGCAGATCTGGGACCTCATTAATTCTGCAGATATTGTTGAACGAGTCCTGGGCATTGGGCCCTGGCAAGACTCTGGGAATAAAGCAGAGAACTAAATGGACAGATGTGCAAAAATCCTTGCCCTTCCAGAGCTTATATTCTCGTAGGAGACAAACATAAAGAAAAGAAAAGAAACCTCCAGGACTTCAGACAGAGCTGTGTGCTGTGGTGGAAAATAAACCTAGGCAGGAGGAGAAGGAATGCTGCGCTGGGGTTGCAGTTCAGTGAGATAGAAAATGCAGGCAGAAGAGTTCACTGTGAGTTGACAAAAGGAGTCCAGGAGGACTTACATTCTTGTTTCACACAGCAAACCTTTTTATTTTGTAACACTGAATGTTTGAGTATGTGCCACCTTCATCAGTAAATACTCCAGCAAGTGACTGGGGAGGTATTCAAGAACAACAGACGAAGGGCTTGACCTTATCCATCCAAAGGTCAAGAAAGATGGAACAGTTGCTGGAGGGACATCTTTGAGAAGGCCATGGTCTAGTGCAGAAGCAGTGGGCTTGGCCTTAGCAAGGAGCACAGAGTTGGTTCTTAATCTGTAGTACTGGAAAGAGGGCAGAGTCTGTGGCAGGAGAGGATGCAGGAGTGGATAGCAGTGGCAGTGGGAGCTCATGGAAGTTCTCCACTCCTTGTTTCTGTTTTCTTAGTGAAATAGGAAGCTTGGGCATTGGCGGAGATTGAGGGTGGGGGAGGGAGTATTTGAGGGAAGTTTGAGGAGAGGGAAGAAGGCGTGAAGCAGTCACCTGGGAAAGGAGGAATCTGAATTGAGCGGGTGCAGTGTACACTCAGGGTTTGTGTAAGGTCCAATTCTGACTCGACATCCACAGTGTGTTGGACCTCAGAATTCTATAATCTCATTCACTTCTTGAGGAGAGAGACTGTCTTACTCTTCTTTTTTCTATCTGTCAGTTAAATGGAGCAGAGAGCCCTGCACTTCGTAGATGTGTGGTTAGTGTTTGTTGAGTGACTACTATAGCAAACCTACACACTTGTCCAGAAATTTCATTTAAAATTTTCTATCCTAATCATCACATTTATCTCTCCCTACTCTGAAATGCTCTGACACTTACAGTCCCTAAAACAGCACTTGTATACCAGTGTATTCTATTGCTAATTATTTCACCAAGTTAATCCCATCTCTCTAATATTAAGATTGGGTTTTAGACTGTGAAAGAACTCTTAATTGTATGCCCTTTTGTATTACTCTCCACTGGCTACCTAAATCAAACCTCCTTCCTACCAGATTATGCCTTTGTGGAGAACTACAAAGATGCCTTCTACTTCTGTTTTATCACTCCTGGTTGGTTAGCACACTGTAGGCAGTCAGCTGGGAAAAGGAAAACCAATGGGGGTGGTTAGAATAATACAGGACATAGATAGTGGTGCTCTCCACTAAGTTAGTGGCAAAGGACCTGATTGAAGTAGTTGGATTCAGGGATAGTCAGAAGATAGAATTGACTGCACTTGGCATTGATAGCTTGTGAAGGGTAAGGGAGGGGATGCATCAAGGTCCTGCCAGGCGGCGAGTGGACAGGGCTGCCAGTTAGAGAGGTCAGGGCAAGAGGTGGAGCAGCCCTGAGGGAAAGGCAAGATGGGTCTTGAACACACCAAGTGGAGGTGTCCAGGAGGCAATTAGATACTAAGTCTGATGTTCTGGGAGGAGATCAGAGTGGGAGCCAGTGATCTGGGAATTATCACCAGAGGTGGTAATTAAAGCTGTGGAAGAAGATGACTTTGCCCCAAAAGAGAGTAGAAAGTGAGAAAGTTTGACTCTCGGCATTTGAAGGTGGCATAAAGATCATGTCATTTGACTAAGCTGTAGTCTGCAAAACCTGCCCAATGACAGAATACTGAAGTAAAGCATTTCCCAGGAAACCCACAAATGAACTGGAGTTGGAAACATTTGTGGTTTTTCTTGGTAAAGTCTCGTTTTCTATCTGTCTTCAGAACTGTAAATGGATGTATTTGTATGGAAGGTGACGTGAATTTTTTAAAAGACCTGTTTTAAGCAGTCACTAAGAGACAAAATGAATCCAAGTGTACTCCATACTTCTCTCACATATCACACCCTTGTGTTATGTAACAGAATGTTCGAGCACATACTGTCCACACCAGCAACTATAAATCTGTCCAGGCAAGTGACTGCAGAGTACCCAGGGACAGTGTTAGATAAGGAAAGAGTTGGACCTCGTCTCTCCAAAGGGAAGCTTTTATTTTCAAGAGAGAGTGGTACATAAGAATCTGCAAATCTCTTTGAAAGGCAGAAAAATCATCCAGGGACAAGATGGCAGTTGTCCCAGCCCAGGCATTCCTTGGTTCTTCTTCATACACAGCCAGCAGGAGTTGTCAGTTTGCAAACATACAAAATTATGCCGTTTAATATCAGTTTGTCTTCTGCTTTTCCAGAACTATGCAGCAGTGTGGTAGATGCTCAGTGAAATCATCAGATGTGTGAAGTTGCCAGACTTTGCCTCTACTTGGGTCGACTTCCTTGCTTCAGAGTACAAAAGAATGATAAAATCTGACAACTCACTTGAAAAATTTACTTGGAATTATTTTATATTTAGAGATTTAGAAGAACCTAAATCTAGGCCCATCACAAGCATATCAAGATTGACATGTGTGAATCCAATGATATTTATGAGGGCCACGTTCTCATTCATTTAAAAATATCAGGACTTTTGCCGTGTTCTGGTGAGGGAACTGGCTAGGATAGGTGTCCTTATTCCTGCTACAGATTAAAAAGTATGAAGCATATAATTGGTTGTGACTTTCCGAAGGTGCAATTATTGTAGGATGTGGATTTCCTGACTCCACCTGCGTTTTTCTTTTCAGCACACCCGGCATCCTCTCCAAGATGCAGGGAGATTTTACCACTTAAAAATGTGCACCCAGAGCAGCTACAGAATTTTCCAAAAGCATAAGCATAGATGGCAAATCTGGCAAAGTCAAACTGAGAACACTGATTACAAGTTCAGGAGGGAAGCTTTTAAGAGTGAATGCTAAATGTTTAAAATCCTGAAGACCAGTTTACTTGGGAAAGTAATCCCAATGGAAGAATGGGGCTGGGTTACCGAGGGAACCACGCAGTGGCACTGTCTGCAACTTGGCCACCCGCCCAGGGCTAGCAGCTGAGGAGAAAATGCAACAATGATGTAGAGTAGACAGCTCAGCCATCGAATGGCAGTCACTGTGTCCCAGGCACTCTGGCTGCTCTGAGTCTGTTCATTCTGTGTATCTGTGATGTCGCAGCTCCCAGGTGGGCTCAACATGGCTTCTACGACTCTGCTTGGAGCTCAGTTTTCCTATGTGTTTATTTTCTTTCTAACCCTATCATTTTGATTTTGTCTACTTATTAAGCCAAATACAAATCTGAAAATAAAAGAGAAGTTCAATCAAAGTAGACGCTTAAATGTTTGCTAAATGTTATTGTGGCCCCAGTTGTTTAATTTGACTGTAGTGTTCCACTTAAATCTATAATTAGGATGTATTTCAAAATTGCATTAATAGTGAATGATTTCATGGCCTATGTAGCACAGCAATTATTGGTTTACTGTGTTTTAAATAAACAATATAATTATGTAGCGTTCACAGAGTACTACAGCTACATTAATATTCAGTCATTTGAATAATTAGCAAAGAATGCGATGAAGACTGAATATCTTGAAACAAAGTTTGGTTGTGTAGTTGGCTCTGCTCTGAATCTGGGTATGATTCTCTGTTCTACATAATGGCTTTTGGATTCTTTTCTGACCTTAAGATAATCAGCTCATCGCTTCATCATGGTGCTTTAAGTCTGGTTTCAAATACAATATCCCTTCTGCAACTTTATTTTTAAAAAAGGCAATCACTTGGGCCGCCCGGTGGCGCAGCGGTTTACTCCGCGCTTGGCAGCCCGGGCTTTGCGAGTTCGGATCCCGGGCGCCCGCCGCCGCACTGCCTGTCAGCCATGCCGTGGCGGCGTCCCATATAAAGTGGAGGAAGATGGGCACAGATGTTAGCCCAGGGCCAATCTTCCTCAGCAAAAAGAGGAGGATTGGCAACAGATGTTAGCTCAGGGCTCGTCTTCCCCACAAAAAATAAATAAATAAATAAATAAATAAATAAAAAGGCAATCACTTTTATTGGCAATAGGCATTTAACTCATACTATGAATCAGGAAAATGGTGATGACATTCTCGCTCTCAACAGTCAGATTAAAGGTTAAAGGATTATGAAACCACAGTATCCGACTGAACCTCTGGGTCATCTTCTGGCAAGGTTAACATACACCTGGTGTTTTCCTTGGCCGCCCAGAAATCTGCATCTTGGTGTAAAGATGTGGAGTTAATGATGTAGTTAAGTTTAGAAATGTGTCAGTGACTTGCAGGCCTATTGCTTTCTGCTGCCTTCTTTTATTTTCTGACCACGCTGAGGAAATGGCTGTCAGCCCAAGTCTGTCTTCTGCTGGGCCAGTAGTTCTAGCTCAGGCTGTCCACAGCCAGCTGTCTTTTCCCACACAACCCATATTGCCCCTGGGTCTCTGTTGGCCTCTCGTAAAATAGACTAGATGAGCTGAGCTTAAATATCCTTCTCAGCTTGACTATCCCAGTGCCATGGAAGGAGGGAAATAGAAGGCATTCCCATCCAATTCTACCTCTTCCTCTTTATCTTCTTTCCAGGCTCCCATGGAGTGTTTGGTTAAAACACTTAAGATGTTGATGACTTTATGGGATATGATTCCCTAGTCTTGTAGAAGTAAAAAGATGTATCTCAGATGTCAGTGAGTGCCACATTCTAGTTCAAATTATAAGCCTGTGCATAATCAGTAAAACTATATTAGAAATAAAAGCTTCACAAAAGTCCCAAGTGCCCATTACCCAAAAAATGATGATAGAGGTAGTTAAACAAATGTGTAGCTGTGTACGTATCATAGTATACAAAGACCAGGGAAATACAGTATTGTCTAACCTAACTCTAGCTTCTAACCGTGACTACTGTGGCTTTGCCAGAAAGGAATTCTATATGCAGTAAGGTTTACCATTAGTGGGCCACGTAGCATAAATAAAAGACTTCCCTGCAAACCTTTTGGAATTTTTTATGCTAATTTACATTTCAGGAAATAATACCCTTTGGATATGCTGTAATTTGGGAAACAGAGGATAATTAATGAATTGGTGTAACCCCTAAGCTAAGGTAACAGGAGAGAGTTTAGCTTGCAAAAAACTACCTGGTCAGGAGTTTATTTTCTTTGTCTAGCTCAAGTAAGAGAAAAGTTTACATGATTTAAAAAGAGCATTTTAAGTTTACATTTGATTTTCAATGATCTCAGGTCTTAGACCTCAGGATAAACAAATTTAATATAGTACTTATGCACTGTGAGAGTTCTGTTGACATAATGCTGTGGTCATAGTTATAGCCCCTTATTCCAAGTAATAATGATGCTATAATCAGAAAGTTCTCCCATTATATAATGGTTTTGAAGTGTACATTAGTAAATGCTTTTGCTATTTTAATAGCCAAGGAGGTTCATCACATGAATTAGAGACCTTCCATATTAGGCTTTTGGAGACATAGCCATGCTGAGGGTCACATGAGGTATTTGAGAAAAATGGAGACTAATTGAAGGCAGAGGCTCCTGTGGGGCAAGGAGAGTGAAGAATTCAGTCAAATGATGTCATCCAAGGGGAGCAAGCCCATGCCCGAAAAACTGGCAGCAGCTTACCCATACCAAGCCACCTGAGACATTTCCTGGGCTGGAAACAATGTTACGGAAATTGAACTTCCCTGCCAGATTCACCACACCTTGCCAAAATATGGGTGCCTCTCATATTGCCTCAAGAACAATTACAGCTTTACAGCACATCTACCAAGAACTTTCGCGAAGGTGAAGGAGGAATCAGTAATGCTTGTAATTTAGCAGACTCGAGAAGGACAATGTAGGTGTGCTTCCCTGCCCATTAAAAATGAGGCTTTTATAGTGTGCATTTACTGTGAATTATACCCATGAGGACAGGAATGTATCTGGCTGTGCAAATCAAAAAGCTTTGTGTTTTGTTTTTGTTTTGTTGTATGACACAGTTCCTCCAGAAAACAATGACTAGCTTACCTTTCAAATTTAAATTTTAAATTAAAATTAACAATCATGATTGAACATGCCTGGAAAGGAAGGTTGCTCTTGGTTGATCTTTCTCTACCCAAGTCCAAATGAATTGCTTTATTCATTTATTCAGTAAATATTTAATGACACTGTTAATTTTCAAAGTGTTTTATGTGCATTCTTTATTCATTCTTACAACAGTCCTGTGAGATCATTGTTTATCCTTTTAAAAATTATATATATATCTCCTTTTTCCAGAAGGAAAAAAACGAGCTTTGAGAAAGTAACGAATTTCTCCAAGTGGTCAAGCAGCACAGAGCTCACTGGGAGCTTTTCTCACTCTAAGTTCCAGTCTCCCCTCCAAACCATATGCCGTTGATGTACATGACCCTGTGCTTTCTGTGGTATTCTTTAACCCGTAGAATTCTACTTTTATCTAAGATTTATGAGAACGTATGAGGTGAAAAAAAGTTGTGCAACAGGAAATTGAACTATAACCTCCCACAGCATATCTTCCCTGCCAACTTCCTATAAATGAAGAATGAATTCCAAATATTAAAAAGTTACTGTTGGAGTATGACATATTTCAAAATCTTTCCATATGTTTTAAAAAGCTAGCAAACAAATCCAGTTATCAAACACTTCAGCAGTGTGTTCTAGGCTCAGCATTTCCCTGGTTGAATAAGAATTGACCAGGCCCTCGTTTAGGCCAGGGGAGGGAAGAGCCCAGCAGCAGAATGGATTGATCAGGCCTGCAGCTAAAGTCATAGATGCAGAGACCTCAGAGGAGGGGGTGACAGCTCTGCCTGGGGCGGGCCGGAAGCCGTGGCCAACAGCAGAGGAGCCTGATAGAAGTTGAAGCTGGGTGGAGAAGGCAGCTCAACTGCGTGTCCAAAGGCCCAAAGGAGGAGAGAAGGACGTGTGTCTGGAGGATGGTGGGCAGCTTGCGTGGCTGGAGAGGAGCCCGCATGGAGGGAGGTGAGGAAGGCTTTGTCAGACCGTGAAAGGCCTTGTGTGTCACACCCAAAGTGTCATGGAAAACATGCAAATAGCTTTTTCTGTGAAGGGATCCATTCACAAATTGATCAAACTGTTTCCTCTATGTCCATATAATTTTATAAAGCTTTCTAGATGCTTTAAAAAGGAATTTTAGGAGCTACTTATCACTTCTTACTAACACCTTTGTTCTTTTTTCAATAACATTATCTGATTTTGATTATCCCTAAGACAGGTTCTTATGAGTTTAAAAGACTCCAAAATCATAACATTTTTTTAAGAAAGAAAGATTTATTCATATAAAGAACTTGACAAGTCAAGACCAAGAAAGTGGTGGTGGAACATAGAGCCATGGTTTTAACTATTAATGTAATGTATGCTTCAAAGGATTTGAGAGTAGCCTGACTTAAACTGTCCTTTTGTTGATGTTTATGCCATTGACACGTTTAACAAACCTCCTTCAAAGTTGTTAGTGAAAAACTCTTCACGGGTATCACAAATTTCAGATTAATGTGGTCCAAGTGAATGAGGCTTCCTCTTCCTGTAGTTTGAGATAGCAGATTAGTTGTTCCAGGGTCATTGTTTTGCTGCTCTTTCTTCTTTCCCTCACTGACTGTCTTCTGGCCATTTCATTACTACATTATCTTCTCTAACATGAATTCAACTACTAACGCTATAACTTCAACTCTTAAACACACCATGAACCAGGTATATCACCACTGACTGATGAAAAGGCCTCTGCTTTGACAGTGCATCCTGACAAATGTGGCTCCCTCTCCTTTGTACGGTAGTTCCTATAACATACCTTCCTCCGCCCTCCACCGAAATTCACTATTCTAGCATGAATATGTAAATATTATCTTGAACATTTGTTCAGTTCTGCACCCACTACGCACTTGACTATTTTCATTCTTAGATATAAGATCTAGAACAGAGCATTGGAAGTACTCTGTAGATCTGCTACATACAGTCATAGTGAAGGTTCAAGGTTGTGTGTCATTCATTTCCTCATGTTTGCTTTTATAATTTGAACAACTGAGAGCTAAATTTGTCAGTTTGATATGTGTAATTTAAGTGACTATAAGTACCTGGTGATTATCATAAACTTGAGGCCTTAAATAACATATAAGGCATCAGTGTCAATACCAGCAACATGTGATCAACAGTTTCCTTTGTAAGAGAGAGAAAGAGGTGAAATTATTTTGCAGTTGTCTTATATGAACTTTAAACATCAATTATGTGAGAGAGAGTAGGTATGGTGCATAACACGTAACTCTAGGGAGCAATCCATGTGGAATTTTCAGCTTGCTCCTTACAGGTGACCTGTTAAAGAGTCTGCGTGTCATGGTAGTGAAGTGTAATGGGAAGGAGATTTATTATAGTAATTAAGGTGACTGATTACATTCAAACTCATGTAAATCACAGTCTACTCAGAATACTATAGTGATCCTCTAATTGCAAGTTTATGCCCAATAATTAAAGAGCATTCTGAAAAGCAGTAGTTCTAAAAGTGTGGGTCCCACATCAGCAACATCAGCATCACCTGGGAACTTGTTAGAAATTTAAATTCTTGGGCCCCATCCCAGACCTACTGAATCAGAAACTCTGAGGCTGGAGCCCAGCAATCTGTGCTTTGTCAAGATGTCTAGAAAATTCTGCTGCCTGGTAAAATTTGAGAACCACTCCTGTAAAGGAAAATGTCCCTTAAATAAGTGAGATTAGAAAGTGACGATATATCAAATGCCAGGACATCCGTTTCTTACCTACTTCTAGAAATAAGCACTACTTTCATTTATGGCTAGCAATATTACCAAGAAAAAAAATGTTAATTTGGCAACTAAACCCAAGCAAAACAGTTTTAATACTTGCTAATGAAGAAAAGGCCTGAAGTTAATGGACTAGCTAAAAGGGGACTGGATCTCAAAGCTGCCCCATCTTCTATTTTGATTTTAAAAGCTTCTTAATTAAATTGATTTGAAAGTTCAGTTGGAAAAAGATTGGAAAAGGATCATCGAGTCTTTCCTCCTTTTTCAGACAAAGATAAGGTCATAAGATCTTTCTGAGGGCAAGTTAGCTGTAGTCATTAAAATGTAAAATTCACATACCCTTTGACCCGACAATTTTTAGAAATTTTTCTCACAGAAAACTCAAAACAAATACGCAAGTTGTACAAGGATCTTCATTGCTACACTATCTGTATAATGAGTACTTGAAGAGAACATGTCTATAATTAATAAAGCATGGTATATCTGTACACTGGAATATACTACGAGGCCATTAAAAAGCATGAAGTAGAGCTGTGTGTACTGACATGGAAGGATGGCCATGATATGTTATTGAAAGATAAAAGATCACTGAGGGAAAATGCATATGCTTAATCCAGTTTTTGTGAACAAACAAAAACCCAAACTATAAACTTGTATGTGTACGCGTATTTATATTTGCATAGTGAAGGCTCTTGACGGAGCTCTGAAGTAGTAATGGTGGTCTTCCCTGGAGAATGGGATTACATGAGGATGGGTGATTATGGGGAAGAATTTTCACTTTTAATTTATTATCCTAGTACTTATACTTTTTGATACCTGAATCTTCCATAGTGAATATTTATTCCTTTTGAAAAAAAATAGGAAGAAACTAAGTCCCAGGAATATTAAGAGAGCTACTTAGTGGTAGAGCTAACTCTGGTACCCTGGTCTCCTATTTCCCAGTCAATTTATTCAGGATTATTTTTCACTTCCCTATAACAGAGTTACTTGGAATTTTAGAGCAAGAATATAGCCAAATCTACCGATTTTACCTGTGAGGAAACTGAGCCCAGAGGGGCTAAGTGACTGGAGAGTGGTCCCCCTCAGATTGTAACACACGGAGAGTGGAAGCGTTTCTCCCTCCCCCTGGAAAAGTGAAAGTGAATCAGACTGAAGGGAGGCTCCATGCTCTAAATTCATGCTCACTCCAGCATATATGAGCCTGTCACATTGTTTTGTCTTAGGGTCTCTCCTTCATGGGTTCTAAGACTAATAATGAAGCTGTAAATTTGTATCATGTAGAGATGAATGTACTAATCTTTGTGATCGGTGACTAGAAACCAGGGCTCCTGAGCAAGAACCGCTATTTACTGCCTTTCTACCCAGCAAGGATGCCATACAAAAGGACTGTACTGGGAATTTCTCTCTCTTGTTTCTTTTTTTTCTTGAAAGAAGGCTTCTCATACCATCACTGACGATAAAATAATTTGAAGACTATGTAAGCACACTCAGTATACGAAAAGAGACAATACTGAAGGCAAAATGTCAGGATAGTTGTCAAACTTAGAACTATGCTACTTTGAGTTCTGAGCCCCCAGTACTGGTAGAATTCAAACCTTCAAGGCAGGAGATACTTTCATTCTATGCCGGAAATAGTTGAAAGGAAAGGCTTAGATTCACAAAATGTGTTTCACACTGAATAATAATTCTGAATCCTAGTCTTTAGCAAAGTAATGAGAAGATTCAACCTTATGAATGTATTTCATTTCTGAACTTTATCAATGACAAAAGCTACTGGAATTCTTATTTTAGGAAAGAAATAAGTATTTCAAGACATTCATTCACACTTTTGTCATTGTTAACATTTTTATTTTAAAAATAAAATAATTGAGCTTTGCTAATATGTAATGTATGGATTTAGCATGGCACCCTCTTGGCCTGTATGACAGATGGTGGCAGGTCAACTGCACACTGTTTTGTAGTGTGATTAAGTCCTAAGTTCACTGCAGACACAAATAAACTTTCCCCTAAAGTGCAACATAAGAGTACTAATTACACTCAGTAGAGAGGGGGGAGGTTATTCTGCAAGTCTTCCTACAGGGTCTGAGAAGTTTTTCCTTAAAGCAGAATATGCTGATTCAATCCTCAACATGAGAGCCACTCACATCTGAAATAATTCCTAGTGTATTGCGACATTCTTGAACACGTTCGCATTCCGACTGGGTACAGTGGTTGACTTTTGTCTTTATCTTTGCTTGGCAACTGATAGCATCAGACGAAGAGATACGCTGCCCCTGGAGATCTGAGCTGTAATGGGTTCCAGACCTCTACATGGCCGTTGTGCAAGCATTTCTTTTGAAGAATCAGGGTTATGTTAAGTGCTGAGGATGTTTTGTTGTTGTTTGCTTTTCAGGAAGCCAGATCAGATTTTCTTCATTGTATAAACTCCAGCAGGAGAGAAGGTACACATTTTTAAGGTGATCTCTGTCATGCTCTGGCCAACTTAGTTGTGGAAGGAAAAGGAGAAAGGAAGAGGCTGTATATTTTGGCATGTGACAATTTCTGTAGTAACAATGAACTCATTGACAAACCTGTGGAGAACTTGATGTCTGCTTTTAAAAGTCTGAATTGAATTCTGTACTAGATTCTGAGACCTTAGGAAGGATTTTAGTACAAACCAAACTTAATATTCATGTTTTATCAATATTGAAAGAAAATGAAAGGAAACTAAAATTTTTGAAAGCCAGGTTCAACATTACTTTTACATTCATGACCTCACTTAAACTTTACAAGAAATCTCATTAGTAGGTACTATTATCGTGCCCCCCCCTTTTTTTGATGAGGAAGATTGGCCCTGGGCTAACATCTGTGCCAATCTTTCTCTGTTTTGTATGTGGGACGCCACCACAGCATGGCTTGATGAGCAATGTGTAGGTCTGCACCCAGGATCTAAACCCACGAACCCTGAGCCACCACCAAAGTGGAGCGTGTGAACTTAACCACTATGCCACCAGGCTGGCCCCATTATTATCCCCATTTTTAAAGACAAGAACACTGATGCTTGGAGAGGATCAGTAACTGGCAGTATTGAGATTCAGACCACATGTGGCCAACCGACCATATCACACTGCACAGAGTAAGATAAGAATACAGACCAACCCCCAGTCCATTCCCTCTTCTCACCCCATACACCTCCCTTAAAAAAGTGATGCTGGGGTGTATTTATTCTCTTTTATTATGTATACTCGTGAATGAACTTGCTAAAATTTGCTGTCACAAAATACAATGAATACACTCCTAACCAGTTCAATATATTTGCTTAATTTTAAAAAGCAATAACCTCCTTTAATCCTCCCTCATCCTTGAAGAATACTAAGAAATGAAGGCTCTGCCTACAAGCAGAAAATGTTTTGTCTGATCATAGAGCCAGGAAACTTAATTTGCCTAGTTCCTGAAATTTAAGCGATCTGCCAGAACCTGAATGGGGGGGTAGCTCACGAGGCCTGCAGTCTTCCTGCCTCCCTCCCCCGTGAGAGGCGTTCTGTCTGCAGCCTGGCTCCTGGAGGGAACGAAGGCTCTCCCTGCGGCCCCAACTCCCCACCAGGAATTTAAAAGATAAGAGGAAAACATTTCCCTTGCTGTAAAATGGTTTGTTTCTAATATGGTGTGTACTATTGAAATCTCTTATAGAAGTCCTCTAAAAGATGACAATTCTTCATGTTCCAAACCTATTTGAAAAATCTGGAAAATTCAGTTCACTGTTAGGAAAGTTGATCTCCTTTTGTCACTTATATAATTTCTAATGATATAATTTCTATTTCTGTCACTTGTAATATGCTCGCCTGTGTCTAGCTCGGAAGCAGCCAAGTGTTGTACAAAATATATACTTGTAACTCCTGCTTAGCATGAATGTCCCCAGGTCCGATCTCAGCACCTGGCATATTGTGGGCAGGCAAGAAAAGTTTGCTGTGTGAGTGAATCTGGCCCGAACATCACTGAGAAGCAGAGGAGGCCCGTGGGGTGGCTGTCTGCCAGGCCAGCAGCATATGCACCATTTCCTACAGTCTCCTGCATTGTCTTTGTCTCAGTTATTACATCCTGTCTTCCCTTCCTCCCTGTGTGTTTCAAACCTGCCAATCACACCAACATTTATTCTCTGCTTTAGAGGCTGCTGACCTTTCTCCGTCTCCAGAAAATGTCTTTCCCTCACACCCCCATAAATTAGAAGTGACCTACATAAGTAAAACAGGAGAAAGGCAGAGTAAAACTTATTTGGTAAATTTCTAGGATGGTTGTCCAGTCTCTCAAATTGAATTGAAAAATCTCTGTGGATTTTTTGTTTTCATTCCCAAACCTGTTTCTATTGAAGATTTATGCCTTAGCACTTTAATAAGTAATTTATCAAAAACCATTAAGGGTCATCCCTGGTGACCTTGTTGTTAAGTTCAGCGTGTTCTGCTTCAGCTGCCCGGGTTCGGTTCCCAGGTATGGACCTGCACCACTCATCTATCAGTGGCCATGCTGTAATGGTGGCTCACATACAAAATAGAGGAAGATTGACAACAGATGTTAGCTCAGGGCGAATCTTTCTCAGCAAAAAAAAATTAATGCTAGAAGTTAAAAAAAAACCAACTATGACTCCTCTTTCCTCATTGGATAAGCACATAGGGGACATTAATGGAACCCTAGATAATAGCCCTGTCTAGCAAAATAATCAATGTTGAACCAATCTACCACATTCCATATCTCCTGGAAATGTGTTAGGGTCTCTGGGAAAATGGAGGCAACAACTTGCTGTTAAGGGCAGAGAAGGGGAGTCCAATAGGTGAGGTCCTGTGAAGCTGACACCAGCTTTGTTGCCAGAATTTAGCTCTTGCTGATAGTGGAGTTGATTTGGAAATCACCTGCCCTGCTGAGTTAGCTATGTAGAAGGTGCCCGGCAAGGCTGGTGGCATGGAGGGGCCAAAGACGTTGCCCCCTCCATGCCATCAGACTAGGAATGCCAACGGTATTTATATCAGACATGCAGTGCTGCACAGAATTAAAGCTAAATAAATTAAATAGTATAGTGAAGAAATATAGACAATACCCAGCAATATAATTACATTGCTTTAATGCAGTTCAACACTCTTACTTCTGTTTTAGGCTGCACAGTACTTGCTGGCTCCCTGTGGCTTCGTGAAGGCGAGCACTGTGTCTATTTTGTTCATTACTAGAATCTCAGCACCGAGCCTGGTGCCCAGCATGTGGTAAAAGCTCATGGGCAAGAAAGCAGAATGCGAAAAAAAGGACCACCCCCACGGTCAATAGTAGGTTCAAGAGTTGGTAGTTGCTCTGTAAATTGGAATTTTGGGTTATTTTGCAAGGGGCTGTAAATTCTGCCTTGAGCTCTGATAATTAGATTTATTCTGCTTTGTGGGCTTTTAGATGGATTAAATGGCCACCTTTTCTCCTAATTTCCTCTGATGTTTCCTGGATTTGGATATCAGGAAGTCTACACACTGTATTTAGCATAGTTATGTTTGACTCGGGGATATCAGCGGATAGCAGGATTTTGAGCTGGAATCCCCTTTTCTTCTGCCTCAGTCGTTTTTGGCAACACTAACTGGTCATTCACTGTTAAACTTTACAAAAAATGTCGTTTACTTTTTAGGATTAATAAAATCAGTTTTCATAATTCTAGTCTTTTTGGGAAAAACAGAAAAGACCACACTGCTATGTGAAGGGAGAAAGGTCACAGCCACCTAATTAATGGTGGGGAAGATGAGAGATGAGGTGGCAGCATCTGAGAGAACTAACTATATGAGCATCTCACATAGCAACTTTTTCTTTAATGCCGCATAATTGCTATCTTTTCCCGTGTGTGTACAGAGATTTTTTTTTTTCAATAGAAATTTTGGCCTTAAAAGTCTGGTACAGGTTATTTTACAGATGACTAGAATGAAGTCCAGAAAGTTCCACACTGGGAGAAGTCCGTACCAGATCCCAGATGTTCTCTAGAGCAGCCCGTGCTCCTTTCTCTTTCTCTTATCACCCTGCCTCCTGGTTCTCATGTTACGGAATCTAGAAGAGACCCCCAGGGGTCTGGGTAGGTGGAACTATCAGAGATGAGATAAAAGATGTGTGGAGTGTGCTCATGTGGCAAATACTATAAAAAATGTGTCGAGACCTCTGAGGGCAGGAGACTAAAGGACCTCATACAGTTTGGAGGCAGGAGAAAGGGGCCCTTCCCCAGGAAGTGATGTTTGAACTGACATCTGAAGGATGAATGGAGGGCGGGGATAGGTATTAGGGCTGAAACTCTGAGAATCGTGGTGAGAAGAGGCTACAACCAGTTGACCAGGCCTGGTGGACCAGGTTAAAGAATTTGGAATTTATCCCAAGAGCAAGCAGAAGCTATTGGGGGCTGGTAAGTGAGAGGGTCACAAGATTAGACAGGCAATTTAAAAAAACCTCTGGGCTGCATGGACAGGCACCATGTGGGAGATGTCTAGGAGGGAGAAAGGCAGGATGTGGTGGTAGTTTCGATAAGATAGGTGAGGGACAGGTAGAGGTGACTCCTGGGATTCTGACTTGTGAAACTGGTTTGGTGACGGTGCCATTTACTAAGGAGGAAGAGAGGGTTAGAACAACGAACAATACACCTCTGTGCCAAGCACTGTTCCCATTTAACCTCCATCACAGTCCTATTAGTAGGTTCTATATTATCCTATTACACAGATGAGAATACTGAAGTACAGAAAGATTAAGTAAGTTGTCCGAGATCACACAGCTAGTAGTACTGGAGAGAACTTATATATATTAACTATGTATATAGATAAATAGATAGATGAGAGAGAGAGAAGAAGCATATATATAAAGCAGGACAGTGTCTGACATTTATTAAGTATTCAATAAATGTTAGCTCCTACTGCCTCTTCTTATTCATTGATTCATCGATTTATTCATGGACTGTGTGCTAAGCTTTAGATAATGCACTGGGGAATAAAACAGATGTGGACCCTGCCCTTTTAGAGCATGTAGCCTAGTGGAAGAAACAGACAGTAAATAAACAAACACTTCTCTTGCTTGGACAGGCTGGTGAGGGATGGTAGGATGGTCTAGGACCCTTAGACTGAACTGTTAGAATTCCAGCTCTTGCATAAATCTTGGATGGACATAATGGGAAAAAATACACGTTGTTGACTAAACCAAAAAATGTTTCCCAGATGTTCTCTGACGTTCCACAGGCACCCCCAATGAGTCAAAAATAGGCCTTGTGCCAATTTTCTAGGTGGGGAGGCTGAAGATCCAGGAAGAGACAGCCGTGCAGCAGTGTCTGAGTCTAAAGGAGCATGAGTTTCTGGGTCCTGGCCGCTGCTGCTGTCCCTCAGGTACAGCTGCCTTAGGGGACAGCGTGGTAGGAAATGGCTTTGAGTCTGACAGCCTCTGAACGTGTCCGATCCCTACTCCCCGTTCTCTACTATATATAGTAAAGAACTTACATAACAGTGCTATTAAAAAAAGACGACAGAGAGGAAAAGAGAGTGCCAGCTGAATTTTTTCCACTAAAGCTCATTTTTAACAGATGAGTTTTTTCTGTTTCTACAATGACAGTGTACCAGGGGACAGTTCCCCACGTCAGAAGGGAAGCAACCCAGTTACTCGCAGACCTGCAGTTGTGTCCATCTGTGCTGAGCACGACTGGACCCGTGGTAAATACAATGATACTGTTGTTTACCTTTTTATTTCGTGTTACTCTCCTCGCCTGCTTCCAGATTCCCTGCTGTCTGTGGAAAAGGGGCTATGAGGAAGAATGAAAACATTGCTAAAATGACTTAAACTAAAGTTTGCAATATATTTGGAATAATGTTGAAAAGGAATGCTCTAAGTTTAGCAAAATGGATGATTAACATATAACTGTTAGGTCTATTTTAAGATAAATGCTTTAAATTAGAATTAGTGATTTTTTTTATTAAGGCATTCTTATTCGATCTAATCTTATACTCTCTAGTGCCCAGTGAAGCACAATTTTGTTAATTTTATAAATCAGTTTATCTCTACATTATGTGACCTAGACTAATGGGATAATATTAATGGGATGACCATATGTTCCATTGTTCCCAGGACTGTCAATTTGCCTGCTGTCAGAGAGTCCTATCCAGTTCAACATATGTCCTGGACAAAAGGGTCCACATTTGGACACTAGATTATATGGTCATCCTGAATATGAATTGCTAATACTTTTTGAAGGTTTGCTCAAGCTTTACTCTAAATACTTCATAGGTAATAACTCATTTCATCTTCACAGCCTAGCAGTTAAGTGCTATTATAAACCCCCATCATAAGATGAGGAAACAGACTCAGAAAGGTTAAGTGATCAAGGACACTCAGCCAGTCATTTAAACGCAGGCGATCTACCTCCTGAATCTATATCTCTGAGAAGTACACCATTGCCTTTAACTCCTAAATCAGTAAGAAGTATGTGGGTAGAACTCCCAGAAGGAGGAGCCCGTTAGACTGGAAAGCTCTCTGAGTTCTTTTGAACAGAATTGCTTTCCCAATTTGCCAGTGTGGAGCCCTTTATGGAAACAATGAGGACCATCCTCGATCCAGTTTAAATTTTGCTGAGCGCAAGAGATTTAGGTGTGTTTATGTTTCTTTCCTTTGACAAAATAAAACTTGGAAGAAAAAAGTTCAGTCATAGGCTCAATTTAGAAGTGTAAACTTGGAACTGTTAGAACCATCCGACCCTTCCAGGTCGGTCTTCCTTCTCTCCACAACCCACCTCTACTAGCCATTCCTCACCCTCCTCATTTCCATGAACATGTGATTCATCTGATTTTGTTAGTGAACCAAAGTGGAAAATGAGAAATAAGTGAGCGGTTTGCTATTTACTGCCTGCCAAGAGTAGCGTGCTAGTTAAGAAGGCTTCGTGTTTCCATTAGCATGTTTCCCTCACGACTCATTGCATCTCAGGATTGTTTATTTACAAATTAATCGTTTTACAGTGTAGTATTAGCTTCGTTAACATCATTGCACTATTGTGGTCTTTAGATTCAGAACATTTTTTTTCAATTCTTTCTTTTTTCTCATGAAAATAGTCCTTATGTCAAGATGAAAGAAAGGTCAAATATCAGGTAGAATTAGCAAATTGATGAATAACCCTATTTATATTCATGGAAAGGTAATTGTTTAAGGAAGAGGTTTGCTTTGGTTGATTTTTATTTTACACATACATCTTAACTTCATAAATTTTGCCTTTCATACCAAGAAGTCTAGATCAGTTAACATGGGTTTTTTTGCATACAATTTTATTATGTAATATTTTAAAATACGATTTTATTTTTTTCCAGTTTTATTGAGATATAATTGACATATACCATTGTATTAGTTTAAGATGTGCAACGTAATGATTTGACATATGTAATATTGTGAAATGATCGCCACAATAAGTTTATTTAACATCCATCACCTCACATAGTTACAATTTTTTTCTTGTGGTAAGAACTTTTAAGATCTACTGTCTTAACAACTTACTAATATAAAATACAGTACTGTTAACTGTAGTCACCATGCTGTACATTGCATCCCCTGAACTTATTTATTTTATAACTGGAAGTTTGTACCTTTTGGCCCCTTTCATCCATTTCACCCATCCCCCACCCCCACCTCTGATAACACCAATCTGTTTCCATGAGTTCGGTTTTTTTAGATTCCACATATAAGTGAGATCATATGGTATTCGTCTTTCTCCGTCTGACTTCACTTAGCATAATGCCCTCAAGGTCCATCCATGTTGTCACAAATGGCAGCATTTCCTTCTTTTTGTCACTGTGTAATATTCCATTGTATGTGTATATGTGTATAAATATATATATATCCATTCATCTACTGAGGGACAGTTAGGTTGTTTCCATGTCTTGGCTATTGTGAACAATGCTTCAGTGAACATGGGGGTGCAGCTATCTCTTCGAGATAGTGCTCTTATTTCCTGCAAATAAATTTATACTCAAAAGTTGAATTGCTGGATCTTATGGTACTTCTATTTTTTTTTTTTTTTTTTTTTTTAGTAAACTCCATACTGTTTTCCACAGTGCCTGTACCAATTTACATTCCCACCAACAGTTGCACAAGGGTTCCCTTTTCTCCACATCCTCGCCAACACTCGTTGTTCCTGTCTTTTTGATAATAGCCATTCTGACAGGTGTGAGGTGATAGCGCGTTGTGGTTTTGATTGGCATTTCCCTGATGATTAGTGATGTTGAGCACCTTTGCATGTGTCTGATGTCCATCTGTATATCTTCTTTGGAAAAATGTCTATTCAGGTCCTCTGCCATTTTTTAATTGGATTTTTTTTTTTGCAATTGAGTTGTATGAGTTCTTTATATATTTTGGATATTAGCTCCTTATCAGATGTATGATTTGCAAGTATTTTCTCCCATTCTGTAGGTTGCCTTTTCATTTTATTGATGGGTTCCTTTGTTACAGAAGCTTTTTAGTCTGATGTAGTCCACTTGTTTATTTTTGCTTTTGTTGCCAGTTTAATATGTTAATATGGTAATAGCTCAGAGCGAAAAAGATAACCCTAAGTTGTCTAACAAATTAAACATCACATTGAGGGATGTTTCAGAGGAAAGGAAGGGAGATCTTTCGTAGCTTCTTAACTTCCACATCATCGTTTTAAGATCATTCAGATACAAAAATCTTTTCTCAGAACCAATACTGCAATTGTGATAAATCAGGAATCTAAGAATTTCTGATTTCTCCTCTCTCTGTTCACCATAACACATGCATATATCAAAAAATATATAGAAAGCAAAAATTTGAGGAATATTACATGTGCTTTCTTAAATGTACTTTCTTTAGGGAACATTAAGTGTACCTTCTTAGTGCTTTCCATAATGGTGCTACTGTTTAGAGAATTAAAATACCATGCTTAAAATAAACTTGTGCGTTGCCCACATTTCTCCTGACATAATAGCAGCTCTTCTAATTAGAGCAGCTCTGTGTCTCAGTTGCTCATTGAGAATTAAACTCGGATTGTTTTAGAGCAAAATGTCAGGTTTTAAGAAGTTTTCCTAATAAGGAAGAATGATGTAATGTTCATGGAGGGGGGCCAGGTTCCCTTCGTTTGTTTTATTTATGTTAGCTGAATTCCAGGGGAAAATGTGCTAGGAAGCATGGGAGCTGCTAACTATATTTAGCCCAGCTAAGTTAGTAATACCAGGAGGCATTCTTTTTTTAAGTTATACACTCATCAGTCGCCCTGATGGAAAAAACTATAAGATGTTTTTCCAGACATCTTGTTTTCATAAAGTTTGATCAAGCATAAGTGATACTTTTATTAACATTATACCTTTTACTTTGAGGATGAAGAAAGTATCTGTTGCAATCTCTCTTTAATTTGGCAGATTTTCTCTGAGATACTGTTTTTTGGGGTCAAAAGATATAGATACTTAATGATAATACCATGGTTGAGAAGATTGTATTAACTTTTCAGAATGGACTTGAACAAGGAGGCCATAGCAAGTGACTGTAGTCTTTAGAAGTAAGATAATGCATGTCGAAGAGCCATGTTCTGCCCACTGTCTGGCAATATTCAGTCTAGATTTTCTCCCATCCCCTAAACTCACTCTAAATATAATAGTCTGTGCATTTTAAGACAGTAGGCTATTGCTTGTGTACTTTTGAATTGACTTTTTAAAAACAGTTTTAGAAACTGGAGGAAAAAAATCAAATCTGTAGGCTTATTTAAACATAAAACCTCAACTTTGTAACTTGGTCATTCCCTCTTTTGTTGACATGTTACATCATTTTTGCTTCTCCTCTATTACATGATCCAAGGTTTACATTGTATTTCATGTGAGAGAAAATTCAAATTCATCTCCACCCCAAGGCCTGTTGTCTTTTGCCTTTCACCTCACATCTTCCCCATGACTGATTGATAGCTATGCTCCCCTCAGCGGCAGGACTGATTTTCCTATATAACCACGGCCTTGTAGTGTGATCTTAACAGGACAGGGCTCTCTATGGAAGTGGAGTCTCCTCTTACTGCCTGAAGGAGAAGGCTCTGCCAGAGAGGATGGAGTGCTCTCATTTACCATGCTGAGTAGCACCAAGGGTGCCCCTAACAGGCCTGCCGGTGAGAAGAGTGGAACAGTTTCAGAAACCCAGTCTTAGAATAATTTCTGATAGTACTTGCTAAGTCAGCAAATCAGTTAGAAAATGAATAAGAAATTGAAGGACAGCTTTTTCCCACTATCATGGACAAATCCATCACCACTATCCCATAACATTGGTCCCTCAGAGACCAGGCCCTTAGATTGTAAGGCTCTGCAGTGTGATTCCTGTTCAGCAGAGCCCCTAGTGGCTATCTAATAGGACAAAGAGACAATAACCCTTGTGAGAAGAAGTGAGGGAACTTTTAGAACCAGGCCTCTAGGAGCTCTGTCTACTAGAAATATAATGAGAACTACAAATACAGGCCGCCTGTGCAGTTTTAATTTCTTAGTAGTCATATTAAAAAGAAAAAAAGAAAGAAGTGAAATTAATGTTAATGATATATTTTATTTAACCCAATATATTAAAAAGATTACCGCTTCAACGTGTAATATAAACATTATTAGTGAGATCACTTTTACACTCTCTTTTTGAACTAAATCTTTAAAATTTGGTGTGTATTTTACATTTACAGCACATCTCAATTTGGACTAGCCACATTGCAAGTGCTCAGTAGCCACATGTGGCTAGCGGCTACCATATTTGGACAGCACAGGTCTAGAGGATATAAAATTAGGTATACACAAACCTTTACACTCCACATCAGTGGAGCTGAAACAATGTTAAACATTCTAAATGGTCATCTCTTTCTTTTCACATCTGGAAACTGCTACTGAATTTACAAACCATGTAACAGGAGTAAGAGCCAATCCCGGTAGTGGAAATGGAGTTCATTCAGGGAAGTCTCCGTCGGGTCCGTCGAGTACCTACTCTTTGTCAGGGCCCGTTCTAGATCCTGAACCACAGCCACGTACAACTGGACAGAAGAAGTCCCCTCCCTTAAGGCGCTGACCTCCTAGGGCTGGAGAAGGGGTGTGGTGCAGGGCTGGGCATTCAGGCAGAAAGTTTAAAAAGACATACATAAATGCAACGATTTCAGTGGTAAATGCTGTGAAGAAGTAAGACAGGATAATGAGTTAGAGCAAGATGGGAGCGCTCTTCTTACTCACTTAGGTATATAGGAAGTGAGTTGGACTATGTAGTGTGAAATGAGTCATTTAGGAAGTGAATTGGACTGTGTAGTGTGAAAAATGTTTTTAGTTCAGCCTTAGGCAAATCCTTCCTCTAATTATCAAAGTGACTAAAGAGATTCTCATTTTTCTTTAAGAGAGAATTTTATTATTTAAAAACACCGGTACCCAAAGAAATGGAAATAAGTGAAGAAACTGGTTTCTGTGTACTTCAAATAATATTTTGGTACCAGGCCCCAGATGACAACATCTCTTCTCCAGGATACAACAGCTAACATAGCTAAAATATGAAGTGTGGCCTAAATAATACACAGTGAGACTGATAATTTAGGAAAGATTTTTTAATGTTTAACTGAGGCAAACAAATTAAAATTTTTTCTGTTCCTTTTCCCTATTTGCTTAAGTAAACTTTAATTACTTCCAAAGAATTTGGTCTCAACTATGTACGTGACCAGCAAATGCTGTCAAAGGTGTGAGATTAACTGAATAATCTTGTAAGTGTATTGAATATGAAAGTTTTGTGTTTAAAAACAGTCTTGGTATAAAGAGCAATGGAACTGTCATATATTGTATATCTGTATGCTTTTCATGTATGGACTACCTTGGGAGGGAACACAAGAAATGGTAACAGTGTTGAGTTGATGCCAGGGAGGGAAATTGGATTGAGAGGAAAAAAGTATGAGATGAAGACATACTTTTCACAGTGTTCTTTTTGTATCTTTTGCATTTTGAAGAGTAGAAGTTTTTAATTTTAATGAAGTCCAAATTATCAATTATTTTTTCTCTTATGGATCACACTTTTGGTGTCTTATCTAAGAAATCTTTGCCTTACTTATGCTCACAAAGAGTTTCCTTTGTTTTCTTCTTGAAATTTTATAGCTTTAGGTTCATGTTTAAGTCAAAGATTCATATGAGTTAGTTTTCATATAAGATGTGATTGTGGGTCAAGGGTCTTTTTTTTTTTGCATATGGAAATCCAACAGGATCTTTTTGCATTTTTTTTATCATGTGCACTTTAAGAAATAGAATTTAATTTCAAAAGAAATAAAAAGAAATATTGTATAGAAATGTCTGCTGTTAGTTGGTTATAATTATGAGTTCAATTTTCAAAAGAAAAAGTTTTGCTATGACTGCTAGACCGATTTTCAGGAATGGTGCTTTAATTCTCTAAGCCAAAATGGTTAAATTCTGTTGGTCAAAAAGATTATGTTGATGCCTTGTTTTTTCAACCAATTTCATAATCAAAACTTGATGGCAGTATTTTGTTATGGGGTAAGAAACTAAAAATGTTACAAGCCATTTGTCAGGGTAAATTTAAACTAAGTATTTAAGATCAGTGGAATTAAAAGGGGTTATAAAGACAAATTTTCTACCTTCAGGATAGGGTGGGGGGTACTAAAACTTCACTGGAAATGAAAGAATGTGGGT
This sequence comes from Tapirus indicus, assembly GCA_031878705.1. Lineage (NCBI taxonomy): Eukaryota > Metazoa > Chordata > Mammalia > Perissodactyla > Tapiridae > Tapirus > Tapirus indicus. The sequence goes on along the minus strand of CM062919.1, from coordinate 101,147,796 downwards.
GAATTTGCATTTACCAGAATTCCTCAGGGACAGCGTGATGTAGAGGACCTCTTCCATATCCCATAGGTGAGGAGGGACCCTGCCACCCAAGGCACATGTGATGCTTAACAAATACTGACTATTGGTTTGAAGATGCTCTAATGTATTAGCAAGGGAGCCCGTATGTCTAAGGTTCTTTCAGACCATTAAAATGCATGAGTGCTGTATATCTGAGGGAGGCTGTCCCTTCTCCCTATTCAAGTTTGGGACCATTTGAGTGGTACCTGGGGAGTCAGAAAGAGAGAGATCCAAGCGTCAGATCTGTAACCCGGGAGAACCAGAGGAGAAAGGAGTTGTGTCCCTGGGCCAGGTGAGCTTACTAATACCTTACGCTTGAGTTAAGCAGCTTACCCACCCATTCACAGGAAGCATCATACAGTTCCACTGGGGCAGAACCCACCCCCACACCTCCCAAGAGGGCACTCTCCCTGCAAGCAGCAGATCCAAAGTGAGAAAAGGAAGGGAGGGGCTGATCTGAGCATGCCCAGATCCACCTCCCATCCTCCAAAAGGGGAGGATACTGGCAAGAAGTGCTCCTCTCCCAGAAGTCCCTCCACGTGGAAACACAGTGAAGGATGGAGTGCCCCCCCCTTCAGTGCCCTAATGTCTTACTGATACGACATAGTAATAATTTTTAAAAGATGATAGTATGATGCTCTTGAATATATATATATATATATATATATTTAATCTATTAGGTCACTAACATATACCATAAATGACTTTAATGTCTTCTGGCTCATTTTGACTTTTTTTTTAATAAATTCTGTGGATCTTTAATTTACTCTTAGGATATATTTTTATATCCACAGCAAGAAAAAAATCACTAGTAAATTCCTAACTTCTATGTTTCTGTACTAAAAACTCTTACATTAATCCTGTCTTATTCAGAAGGCGTTAACAACAAAAATACATATTAATCTTAGTTCTCTGGTATGAATTGCTTGTGCTTCCAAGATTACACATATGCTTTTCTTTACCAGTGGCCACAATCAAGATAGAAGATCATACTTGAAAGGTCAAGTTAGGAATAAAAGTGTAATTAGGTATACTCTGTTAGCATTTTTACTCAGGACTGTAGTCCTCAGACAATAATTTTATCATATTTAAACTTGAAAATATGCATTATGCTGATACTACTATATCTAGTCATATGTATGGATATATGCACACGTACACACACACAAATGATGTGGCTGTGTTACGAGGACATAAAACTCTTGGACAATCAGCTCTACATTATTCCTAAGCAAGGGCTCACTCCTCACTCTTCAGGGAAGAAGTAGCCCTTGTTGGAATCTGACTGACTTGGAACATATCTTTACTTTGTTCTTAGGAATGTTTATTATTTGTTAGAAATGACTTTTTGGTTTAATTGTTAGTGAAAGCCTTTTAGTGAAAGAAGTTCATATCTTGGTGTCTTCACTTGAGGGGCTAAGAGCAAAAAAAACCTAGTTACTAATCTAAGCTCTGTCAGCGGCCTCCTGTGCAGTACTTCAACAAACTTACGTATTACTCTGCTAGACAAGATGATCCAGGTTCCCTCCATCTATACATTCCATGAATCTTCTGTGTACATCATCATTCAGATACTATACTCACTCAAGGGGATTTTTCCATTATTTGTTTTAAATTTTAAAAAGAACAATCACATCCAGGTATATACTACTTCCCTAAATGAAGGGCCACCATTTGCATAAAATCTTACAGTATAATCATGAAACCTGATGTGGTATGCAACAAACTTCATTACTTACATGTTTTGGGAAAGACTAATAAAATAAAAGACAGTAAAATAAGCTCAATACTACAGCTGTACATACTGTAAAGTTTTCTTCTTTCAAAAAGCATTTCAAGATGTTGCAGGGTTCTTATCATATTGGCGATGGTCATAAATACCATATTATAGAAAACTCCATTTGATAGAATGCCAGATAAATGACTCTTGACTATACACAGTCATATGTAACCATGTTGGAAACTTCATGTAGCTATGATAAATTTCCTTCATTTTTTTCTGAAGAGTAATTACATTAAATAATTGGGTTGTTTTATCTTAGAATTATTTTAGTGGTTTTAGTTATTTCTCAGGGAGGGAACCTCATTTATTACAATTCTTCCCAAGACGCATTTGGATAAACTTCATTTACTGCTGGAAGGATTGGATCTCCCTCCTGAGGGGAAAGGTCAGTCAGCACTGCCATTACTGCGTCTCATCCTTTGGCCTCTAAGGAATGTCAAAGTCAGTTGGTCAAAAGCTAAGAAGGGTCAAGGCCATTTAAAATTTACAGTTATTTTCCACAGTCACAAGTCTTTTAATTCATGCTGCTAAGCTACATCTCTTGAGCTTGCCAAAATGCATTTTTGAGTTTTTTCAAGAACTTTTTCCCTCTTTGGAGGAGAGGTTGGAATGGGAGCCTGGTGATCAGGCAAGGCCTGTATTCACACTATGGAACCCTTGGCTTGTCTATCTTGGCCATTAACATTTAAACTATCAACAGTCGACCTTTAAGAGAAAATAAATTACTCTGAATACCCAGGTCAACTGTGCGTTCCTTTCATTTATTTACCCTTGCAAGATTGAAATATGTAGAAAATGTTTTTGGCATCTTATTATTTATTTAGAAATGTTTACTTCTTCAGTGATAGCCCTATGTTAGTGGAAATCTAAAAAGTCATTTTTATAAATTAGAGTTGTTCACCAGCATGTGAAAGATACATTTTTTTAAAATTCCAGCATATTTAGTGATACAGTCTCTCAAGAGATGGAGCAACATAACAAATTAATAAGATTCAGATGTCCAATCTTGAAAGACTAGATAGTGGATTTTATAGCTTGGAGGAACTTCAATACATATTTAAAGGGACTATTTAAAAATAGTCCAACTTTCTATTTCACAGATATGAAGAAACTCAGACCTCTCTTTCTTAGTCAAGGCCACACAAATAATTGGTGGCAGTCATTTCTGCCAAGGAAAGCACTGTGTAGCCCAATGGCAGGAGATGCTAAAAAAGGCTGTCTGTGATCTCAGAAACAAAGCCATTTTTAGAGTTCAATTCCAATTGTTTAGCACATTCTTCTTCTATTTCTTTATTTTTTCTACAATGAGCTGCTGCTTCAAAGAGGAGTATGAAGGACAGAACTAGGAGTATGTAAGAACTTCTGTGCCATGAAGGTCTGTGGTAGTATTTATTACTGTTATGTGACATGTCTCTTGAATCTTTTCAGAAATTTGGATTTGCTTTTAACTTATAAAATATGCACTGAGAATCTTTACCAATTAGTCTCATCTTCCTGTCCCTATACTGCATTTTCAGACTTACAGTGTATAGCCATAAACAGATGATTAGTTAATACAGATGGAGCGTTTTATAGTCCCAACAATGTAATGTCTGCTGGTTGATGATGCAACTACTGAAATAAGAAATTCTGGGAGCAAATTTAATTTCTTAATTTCAAAACCAGCTCCTTCAAGTTGCTTTGTATATTATTATAGTTTCTCCAATAAATAAGTTTGTAAAGCCTAGCATATGAAACCTAAACAATACCTACCTAAAATTATACATATGGAATGTCTTCAGGATAGCCAGCTTGTCTCCATAGGTAGCTGTTTTGAGCTCCACTGCAATGTCTCTATCCCAGGAACAAAGAAACAAAGGGGATAGAGTGACAGAGTTAGAGCCAGTCTTGGGTGGAACCCACATTAGAAAGGTCCTCTGTGGCTGAAGAAATCACAGTGCACATGGAAGGACTGGATAAGTCCTGCTGCCTGGAATTAGAGATCCCGTAACATAACAGTCTTGGGCCAGACCTCCTCAGTAAATCCCACCTGCACTACTTTGCAGCTATGTAACCTTGAGCAACTTACTTATGCCTCAGTTTCCTCATCTGTAAAATGGAGATAATAAAAGAGGCCCATCTCCTAGGGTTTTCATAAAGATTAAGTGAGTTAATATAGATTCATAGTAAGTGCTCTATAATAGTTGGCTATTATCATTACTAGTAGTAGTAGTGATGCTGTTCGTGCTGGTAGTAGTAGTAGTCATGACTGAGTAAATACTTTGGAGGAGGGCCTCCCCTGGTGACTTCAAATACAGCGAATGGGTGGTCTCAGGCTTCAGGATGTGTAGTTGCTGTCTAAGACAACAGCACTATGGCTTCTTTTATGATGTGACCTTCTTTAAAAATAGGAACTTCAGGAATTTTATGTGTTTTAAGAATTATATGTTTATAATTTATATGTTTTAAAATTTTTATATATTTTAACCATTATATTAATTTTTTATATGTGCAAGGTTAAAAAATATTCAAGCTACTAGAAAACTATGAAATGCAAAAATAAAGACTTCCTCCCTCCACCTCATTCTAATCTCACTCTACAGAGGTAGATACTTTTAACCATTAGTTTTTAGTCCTTCTGATGGTTTCTTTTACAGCTTTATGAACAGTATATATATTCATCCATTTATTGATTCATCAACTTCAGGTAGTGCTATTAGATTAATTTTCCATATTGTTCTTACCAGCGAGACATTCTTGTCAAGGCCTTTGGCACTAACCAGCTGATAAATGTGTGCAGTTACTCAGTCTCTCTCTGTTTCCATTTCCATATCTTTAAAATAAGGAAATTGGAGTGGTTGGTCTCCAAGGCCACTTTCTTCAAAGAGGGGGTGGAGGAGGGCAGCCATTTTGTACATGGAATTCAGAGATAAAACTGGTCTGAGGGTTCTCTGGCTCCAGGTGCTAAGACAGCATCCCAATTTTAACTGCCTCTCTCTTCTTGTCTTTTCTCTCTCAGCTTGGCTTCTTTTTGTGTATTGACTTCCTCTTTGTAGGCTCTTCCACGGCAGCCAGCAACTCTGGGGGATTCCATCCTTTTAGTTATCTGTTAGAGGACAAAGAGAGACATTTCCCTTTCATCTTCAGAGTGAAAAATCCTGCTTGGCCTGGCCTGACCTGGATCATATATTTATCCTTGAATGATTTGCCAAAGCCATACAATGATTGGCTAGTCCTGGGTCACATGCTCAGCCTGTGACCAAAGGTTGGGGGGATTATGATTGGCAGACCCACAAGGAACAGGGCAGAAGCAGATCTGTAAAGGAAGAAAGGAATGCTTTTACAGAGGAAGGGAAGAATGGTAGCTAATAAAAACAGAAGTCCACTCCTCTTGAAGCTTCAGGAAACTGATTTTAAGAAGGAACTCATTGAATTCTCCACCTACTAGTGAGTCATTACTTGCTTTTATGAATGCTTACTGCCATGTCACCAACCAGTAGCCTCATTCTCCTTCCAGAAATAAAGCGTGACCTCCACCTACACATTCTTTAACTTAGCATCAGCCATTAGGAACTCTTGGCGGTACTTACGCAACACTTGAAAAACGAGTCCAGACATCAGCATGAAGTTCCAGGCAGACATCAGTGCTTCAGATTCCAGCCCCAACACAGACATTCAATGCAGCCTAGTGAGTAACACTTTATTGGGTCTTTATGACCTGCTACACAATGGACACACAAGGAAACCATTTCCTCTTTCTGTTCAGGGACCAACTTTGTTATCTCAGGATACAGTCTATGCTTTGGAAAAGTGGCTGTAGAACATTGCAGTGATGGGAAGCATGGGCTCCACTAAAGAAAAGAATTGCTAGAGAAGACTAAAGTTCTCACCAAGTACTGAAAATATCCCTGAGGCACTTTTCCTCGAGGTAAACAAGAACTTGAGGCGTTTTTGACTGATAACCAAACAAAATGGAAAATGGGCACTGGTACAGGCTACCACTGCCTGGAACGTGATGTAGTGCCTCGCAGATGCCAGATTAGGAACTGTGCTCCCAGGTTCACAAACACTCTCATTTGGGGGATGGGATCTTCATATTTTGGATACTGAAAAGCCAGAAATATGAGTACTATTATTATAATAAGAGCTCTGACTTTTTTCTCTTTCCCATATTCCTCTTAAAAGGATACCTGGCAATCTCTTCACAGGTATTGAGTGACATCCCAGTGCAAAGCATCGTGGTAGTCACCAAGAGAACACAACAAACACAAGCGTGGCTCTAAGAGATCTGGCTCGTGGTGTGAGATGATAATGTCACTGCCAAACCCTGACAGGCCAGACCAGCCTTGTGCACTGGAGCAGTCTGAAGGAGGGAGAAAGAATTGCCCGAAGTTATTAGGGAGGGCTTCAAGAAGAGATAGGCATTGAAATGAGCACAAAAGTTGAAGATGACCTCAGAGATAGAAAGTGGTGGGGGTAGGCCTTCCAAAAGAGGGCAGTACATGGGAGAAGGCCAAAAACTCAAGGTGAGTTTGCAGAACAATGAGACTAATTTGGAAAAATGAAAATGTGGAGAGAGAGCGGTAGTTGGAGATGCGAAGTTAGGACTATTTTGGACCAAATTGTGGAAATCTTTGAATATCAAACATTATTAGGGGGAGAAATTAAATAAGGGATGAGAGGAACTCTATTTTAGACAGGCTAATAGCACGTCTATGTTATATGGAAATTGGTAATAGAATTGGAATTCAGGTCTGAGGTCCAGGTTAGAGATCAAGATTAGGTAGTGAGGGTGATGCTGCTGACTCCTCATGCAAAGAGAAGGTAAAGAAAGTTTAGATCTTAGCGGAACACCCATAGTTAGAGAGCTGGAAAAGAATCAGTGAGAGAAATAAGGCACAGTATCAAAGGTGGGAGAACACAGGTGGTCATGTTAGTGATGTCGGGGGAGGAGAGTACTTCAGGAAAGGGGGGCTGGGTGCTGCAGAGGGAGCAAGAATGAGGACAGAGAAAGGACTGGCACTGCTGGATTACGAATCTTGAGCACAAATTAACCCTATCTTTATGGTGAATGAAATACCTCTGCAATTAATTTTTAGAAGGTTTACCAAATCAGGCCAAAGGCCAAAAACAAGTTTTGTGGTGGAAAGAGGGGAAAGGTTTATTAACAGAACAGTGGCCACTGAAATAGCTCACATATTTCTTTAAGGGAGAACATTATAGCAGAACCACATCCAACCTAATCCCACAGGAACTGTTTTGAGACACACAAACCCAAAGGTTAGTTTTCTAATTTTTGGACAGAATTTGTCTATAGGTATATCTGTCTTAAGGAAAAAAAAAGGAACTAACGTTAAGCAGTTAGGTGATGATTATTCACAGTATGAAAGTATCTTTCCTTTTATAAGACTTATTGTGGAATTATTTTAGTTTGCCTCTCTAATACCTTTAAAATCTATTTCTGTTTACCAAAAAATGATATATTCATTTTTCAAAAACAGTTGAAATCAATGTAAAAACAGCATATGCATAAGGTTAATATATGTATATGAATACAGACCACACTTGGACTTAGTTAGTTGTTTACGAATTCCTTTAAAATTAGTTTCTTTATAATGTTAAAACGTTACTGGGCTAAAAAAGTAAGGATCATAAAATCTGAAAGTTTATGAGGACCTTACAGATATTACATGATAAATTTCCATTTTAAAGTTGAGAGACTGGGCCCCGGGGAGGATAAGTACATTATCCGAGGTAATAAACAGCTAGTAGCCGAACTGGAGTTGAACTATTGGAACATCTCTCTCTCTGTCGACTCGGTGTTCCTACTTGTAAATAACCTGTGTGAGAGGGGCTTTATCCGCACACTGTCTGTCCTCCCTTAGAAAAATGCAGCAATGTCTTCTTGAATGCCATATAGCTTGATGGAATAGCTAGTTTTGTACTTTAGAGAAATTTGGGGATTTAAGTTAAATTCAACAAATATTAATTGAGCATCTTACATGTGAGTGGAGAGGGAGATATTGAAGATAAAATGTTTGGAAGGGGTAGAGAAGTGAGAGAATTGCTGTTTGTTCTTTCAGTAGAATAAAGCCATCTGATAAGTAGGTAATGGTTATTTCTTTTGAAAGATATGACACTTTACCCTTAGTAATAATTCATTCTTACAAATACAAACTGCATACCACTATTGTAGATGTATTCCATTCAGCAAACATAAACTAAAATAGAAATGACACAGAAGAGATAGCACAGGCCTCTCAATGATAAAATGAAAATTTGAGAAAACATTAACCATATGAAACCTTAAAATATGCCAAGTTCTTTATTTCATTGTAAGACCAAAAGTTAAGTGTCTGTCCATCTTTTTCCCCAGTTCTTTCAAATCTCAGAGAAATTTTATGCTTAAGACCTCAAAGTTTCTCAATATCTATGTCACAGGGAGCTCTTCTCTGGTGTTTCGATTAGAAATGAGATCACTGATTTTGCCTCAAGCATTGACAAAAAAGGTTGGAAAACAGATTTTTCTTTAAAAATGTACTTTATCTATGTTGAGAATAATACCAAACATTTTCAGTTGGGAATGGTCCGTATTAATTCCTTTTAATGTCCACTAAATTAGCATAGTTTTTATAAGAATCAGCAGTAATATCTTCCTGTTGCTTTCACTGGCCTATGTAGCAATAGAAATGAAAATTATTTAAGGCATTTAACTGTGATGTGGAGTGGATGCTTTTAGAACCTGACCTCACATTCCTCCCCCAAAAGAGGCTAAGGCTGAAACGCCAGCGTTCCAAGTCATTCAGATTCATTAGGCGTATAACGACCATCAGATCCTGTCCCTTATCACATACAATCTATGTCAGGATACAAATCCTTTTCTTTTGATGGGGCTGTAAATGCTTTGGACATCCTGCAGCCTTCACAAAGCCAAATGACCATTTACCCCATGGAGAGCTGGATCTCTGTAGACTTCCCAAAGGAGAACTCTCTACATCTGGGAAGCCAGCTGCAGGATTCAAGTTCTGAGGAACAGCTCATGTCGGCGTTGACCCATGTCAGAACACCATCTCCCAGCCTCTCAGTCCTTATTCCTTGTGCTACATGAGGGACACAGCCATCCTTTGATACTCCGGAGACGTTCCCAGGAGGATTATGAATTGGTCAGCAGTTGCTCCCTCTCTTTCTCATGGTACATGGAATGACTTCAAATAGAGATCAACTTTATGTATTAAGACATAAAGAGCTACTGTTTTTCTGTAGCAGAGCCAAATGCAGTTCTTATTCTAAGTGGAGAGGACGAGTCTTTCTGAAAAAGACTCAAGTCGTGTGCTGATTTCACTCAGGTCACGTCTTCCTTGAACCCTCCTGTGTAATTAATTGTGCTCAGTCCTGGCTTTGCTAGAGAGTCAGCATGATTTACAAAAAGCTCAGAATGAATTAAAGATCAAAGAATGGGCCATACATAAAGAAACCTATGCCATTTTACAATACATGTTAAACACACATTCCCAAGCAGTGGTCAATTTTAATTTGATTTTAACATTCTCTTGTTTATGGTACTTAGTAAAAAATCCAAATCTTTATCCCTGCCCTCTCCCCCAACTTTAGGGGGAATGTATTTAAATTCATAGTTATTTTGCACTTAAAACCTCCTCTAAACTCAATGCAATACATTCTCATTTGGCTTATATTAATTCATTTTTACTGTGTAAATGATTGTTCTCAAGATTGTGATTTCTATACCTTTTACCAGGGGGCAATAATAAGTGCTAAACAAAGCAAGCTGTTAGCTATTGACCCTCACCAAGTAGACCTAGTTTCTATGATATGAAGACATAAATCAAAGCATAAATAATGGAACAAGAACAAGACAGTTGCAGTACTAATCTAATAAAGTCGTAGATGGAACTTAATCAGTACTCCCTGAACTGAAGCCCTTGTAGGAGTTTTATATTCTATTTTATAGGTTCCCAGAATTAATATATTGAGCTCTCTCATGCATATGATACTGAGCTAATCCCAGCCAGAGAGGAATTTATTGTGGCAACACCCAGCAGTTTATCCTCTAATTCACTTATTTACCTTCATTTAAAAATTCTTAAAATTCCCCAGTGTAGTATGGGGCCCTCCTGTTGTAGGATTGCCCTACTGAATATGCCTGATGAACCCAGCAGGGTATAGAAATTGCAGCTAGAAATTAACATCGTTGTCATCGACATTGTTGTGTCTGCCATATTTAGTGTTCTGTTGGGTGTTGTGAGGGTGCTGGGTTAAAGTCACAATCCCTGACTTCACAGTGCCTATAAATAGCAGGGCCAGAGGAGCCCACAGTTCAGAGGGTGCGGTATTGCAACTCTTCAGCATACAATGGCTTCTGTATCACACAATAAAAAATGAAAGAACATATATAAACCAACAGCAGATTTATTCTGAAAGCACAAATGTTTTCCAGCTTCATAATCCCAAGAGTTTCTCCAGACAATTATAAATATTCCATCTTTATGAGTATGAGCAGGGCATAAATTACTTCTTGCAGTCCAGACATTGCTCCAGAGAGACATACTGGGAATTTCCAATTTACATAACAGTTTTCCAGAAGTTTACTTTCACATCATTTATTTTGAACTTGGGCTGCAGTTCCCCAGAGAAAAACTGATATGGAGTAATAATAACTAACATTTTAATCAACCTTTTTTTGTTTACCAAGCACTTTGGAGGGAATGATGAAGCTTTCGAGCCAACCAGCCCTTTCACATCCAGGTTCTGCCCTTAGACAAATTACTTGACCTCACTAACCCTATGGGGAATTTTTAAATGAGGCTGATACTACCAACCGCCCAGGGTTGTTGTAAATGAGTCAGTCCAGTGCCAGGTGCTTGATAAGTGCTGTCCTGCATCTCCCACCATTACTGTGGCTTTGTGAGTAGAATGGTAAGGAGCAGCTGCTGAGGCCAGCCATCTTAACTGGTCTTGCGGCTCACCCTCCTTCGCCAGTCCCCCTCTCCTCACACACCACTGCTGTTCCCTTGCCAGCTACTTGCAGTGAGAACAGGTGAAGAGGAAAATCCCCTGTAGTAAGTGGAACATTATCTCCGTTTTTTTCACGGCCTATATGGTAAAGTAACCAGGATTGATGTGGTTGTTCTCTTCTGCTCTGGAACATTTATTGAGCTCATACTAGGAACCAGGAATTGTGCTCATTTATTCCTCACAATGACCCCACAGTTAGTAGCTGGTGGAGTTGGGTTCCAAGCCAGTACCGTCCTACTGCGAGTGTAGCCTTTTTCTCCTGTACCACACTGCCACTTGTTGGGTTACTTTTTCCAAGGCTGTTTTAATCTAATGGCAGGAGAGATGACTGCACTGGAAAGTAAATTGGGTTCTACATCTCTGTTTATCCCTGTCAAATCTCAGTCTCTGCCCCATCCAATTATCTGTAAAACTGTTCTTGTTAAAAACTGTGCCCAAACCATTGGGGTGGGGGTGGGGGTGGGGAGACTCTGATTTTCTGTAATGTAGGAGGGAAATCCATTGAGTTAGCATTTACATATTCCCTTCCTGAGCTGCCGAGATCTCATCTTTACACCATTTCACCCTAAAAAGAATCAAGTTAGAAGTCAGATATTCTTTAATATGTAAATATTTAAAACCTTGACTGATTGATTCAGATCCTAAAGGCCCTGGACACTATGGCTGCAAGAAGACATAAGAGTGAAGAAAGTCCACAGATTTTTTTTTTTTAAATCACATTGAAGGTCAAGGTTCTTTAGCGAGAGGAGCCAGGGATGGACACAGATCTAACTTGGCTCTGCAGTTAACTTGCTCTGTGACCTTGAGCAAATTACTTAAAACCTCATTTCCCTATTTGTAAATGGTCTGTGACAGCTGCATTGATGTCATTTCCTTAAGTATTGAAACCTTTAGAGTTGAAGGAGGGGTAAGAGTAGGGAATTTAAGAGTTTTTGAATTGGAGGTATGGTGGAAAGAGGGGAAAAAAAGAAAGAAGCTGGGAGGGGTTTGATGGAGTAGTTGTGCAAGATGAAGACTTGAACAATAGGATGCTCAAAGTGTACTTTCGACTAGAGCTGTCTAGAACTCTTAACCTAACTTTTCAACTTTTACACAGTATTTCCAAGAGGTTCCGTTCAGTTTCATTTTCCTATTTCATTTTCAGAGAAAGGACAACAGAAAAGATGGGGAAACCAGAAAAGTGATGAATTTTTATAACAAGTAACTTTTAAGTAATTTCCAAAGGCCACAGGCAATCTTGCCTTTCGGGTACCTTTCATTCTCTTTTCCTTTTTATCTCTGTGAAAATCAACTTTTATAAAAATAACTTAATGAGGATTGAGAAAATGACTTAGAATTGTGCATTTCATCATCTCAGAATTCAGGTGTCAGATTCATTTAACTCAAGTATTTTTTTAAAAAATTACCTTTTGCACAGAAATTGAGTCAGACATTTGAAGATTCAAAATAACTGTTTTTGCTCTCCCTCCTCCCATCCCTAAATTCCCTGCTGTTCTCTTCCTCATCCAGTGCAAAATGGGGGAGAGTGGAAACCCTAGCAATGTTCTTTATTGCAATATACACTAGTAGCAAACCACTAGAATGCCTCATCATTTCTTGTGAAATGCTATGTCACTAATTTCTTGAACTGTCATTTACTACTACAAGTATCTTAGCAACTAGCTATAAGCCCACTTGGGTTAGCAAACTTGATGGTTCTTTTTAATGCCCAAATGAGTAGGCTTGACCCCATGGAGAAAGTTAGAACCAATACAGTGGTGGTTTGGGCTTTCCCGCCCTAGCTTCTTTGAAGACTGGCTTCTTGGGGGCCACTCCTTAATCCTGGGGCTGAGAAATCCTCACAGCAGATACCGGGTATGATATGTCTGTAGCAGGCTCAGCAGAGCCACTACACACAGCCATTTGCTGATGGCAGACCAAGCTTAAAATACCTTAAAACACAGCCGAGGCTCCGGCCATTGTGGGCCCAGGCTGGCCCAGGATAGGGGACAGGGCCTGTGAGGAAGGCCACACAGATCACTCCCAATCTAGGTGCACAGTCAGCTGAATGTTGATGATAAACATTCCAGGAATAGAATGCATTCTGCCATAGCTAGGAAATAAGAAGGGAGGGAGAACAGAAAGGGGCATTTGGGGATTCAGAATGACAGTGCTTGGATGATGGGTTGTAGAGCTGGTGGGTGGTTTTTATGAGTTCTGTTCCTGGGCCAGTTCTAATACATGAATGCAGGAGCACATGTGCTGGACAGCCTGCCCCAACCACACAGACATCTGGAACTTCAGTGTGCTGGCGAATCCCAGCAGGGGCATGGCTGCTTTTAAAACACTCAAATTAAGTTCCAAAGGAGCCCCCGAAGTTCTTTGTTGTTGGAATCTTTGATGCTTTGCACCGATTAAGTATATAGAACCTTTTCTCTTTATACTTTTCAGTTCGCAAGAAGGTGTTTCTTGCTCTGTCTTTTCCTGGATTTAAGTGTAATCACTTGACTGGATAATTATAGAAGGGAAGAGAAGACATGGGAAGGAATTCCACATCTAATCATACTTGACAACAGATCTATTTTTTTGTTTTTTTTACTTTTTCGAAGTAAAATTGAAAGCAGTTTCAATTCCTTTTATTGCTTTGAATTTCTGAAAGCTTGATTTTGAAGATTAAATACCTATGGATAAAGAAGTTTTGAGGTTTTTGTTTTTCAGTTTTAAAAGGTTTAAGGTTCGGAGCATAGCTTTGCCTATTCATGGAATTGTTCCTGTTTGATCTGCTTGTTATAGTGCCACCTTCTGTTGAAGTTTCTTTTGACAGCCACTATCTGATGTGCATGAAGGAAAACATTTTGGATGTAAAATTCAGCTAAGCAGGAAAGCTTTTGAGTAAAATGGAGTAAGATTTTAGCTAATTGCTAGCTGCTTACTAACTTCTTTTTCATAAATTAAAATTCAAACTATCTCTTCATTATGGAAAACACTTGGGGAATTAAAACTGCATTATTATAAATTAGTAATTTGTTATTGCTTATTAAACACCTACATGTTAAAGAGAGATGTCATTTGCATGTGTTTTAAATATGGCAGAAAATATCGGTATATAACAAAGTGTCTACATATAATTTGCGACTCAGGGTTTACTACTAAAATTTGGGGTATAGTAAATTTTGCGGTTTTTTAGGGAATAAATGCAGAAATTAAAGTGGATCTTCCCCCCAAAATCAGCCTGTAGTATTTACTGAATGCAGAGTTGACAGCATTGAAGTAGGTAAATTGGACGAACCTAAATCTGCCCTAAAAAACCCTTAAATCGTGTTTTTTTCTTTTAACTTTCTCATTTTGATAGAATACTTTTTCCAAAAATTGGCTACAAATGAGAGGACTGAAAACTCATGTCAAAAGTTTTTCTCTCAATATTCCTGGTTCTATTAAAATGAAATCTGGCTCCCGGAAATCGGGCAAAATTACCATCACGATTTGTAAACTGGTTTGGATCACCTTAGGTTCAACTTAAATTAGACACCGAGATAACCGATCGTATTTAGTTGACGGAGCGCTGTGCCCAGAAGGAATCAGGCTCCGCACTTCAGGCTCATCCCACGTGCCCTGTTCCCGGGTATAGTCTGGAGCCGGCGTCCACGGGAAGTTACGTTCACAAGCTAACGGCACTGCCTCCAGTGAGCCTTCCTTCTGGTTCCCTCTCTGAAGGTGTCGCTTCTCTCTGCCCGCAGGGACCCTCTGAAAATCCAGCAACTCCAGAACCAGATCCGACTGGAGCAGGAGGCCAGCGCGCGCCCCGCCGCGCCGCCCGGCGCCCCGCGCAGCGCGCCGCCCTCGCCGCCCTTCCCGCCGCCGCCCGCCTTCCCCGAGCTCGCGGCCTGCGCGTGGCCCGCCTCCCCGGAGCCCATGAGCGCGCTCGCCTCCCGCTCGGCGCCCGCCATGCAGTCGTCCGGCTCCTTCAACTACGCGCGCCCCAAGCAGTTCATCGCCGCGCAGAACCTGGGCCCCGGGTCCGGCCACGGCACGCCGGTCTCCAGCCCCAGCTCCTCCAGCCTGCCGTCGCCCATGTCGCCCACGCTGAAGCCGTTCGGCCGCACGGCCGCGCCGCCCTTCGCACAGCCCTTCGGCGCGGAGGCCGAGGCGGCGTGGTACCCGTCCTCGCCGTCGCCCCCGCCGCCGCCGCCCCCGGTCTTCAGCCCCACCGCGGCCTTCCCGGTGCCCGACGTGTTCCCGCTGCCGCCGCCGCCGCCGCCGCTCCCGAGCCCCGGCCCGGCCTCGCACTGCGCCTCGCCCGCCGCCCGCTTCGGCCCCAGCCAGACCCCCGCGGCCTTCCTCAGCGCCCTGCTCCCCTCGCAGCAGCCCATGCCGGTGGCCGTCAACGCCCTGGGCCTGCCCAAGGGCGTCACCCCTGTGTGAGTGACAGCCGCACGCCTCTGCCTCCCCTGCCCGCCTAAGCTGGCACTGCAGCCCCCACACGCCCCTCCCGACGTCTGCCCATAAACCTACACCCCGGGGGAACCACTGCACCGTTGTTACATACTTCCCTCCACCCAATTTTTAAGTTTTTCTCACAGCAGCTGTACCAAGCTATTCGTGCATAGCTGCCTTCCCATGACCAAGATCAACCCTTTTTCTTCTGCATTAAGCCATATAAGATTCTCATCAGGAACTACCCAGTGCTCTTAATAATCACGATGATAGTGGCGTTAGCTACCATTTGCTGAGCACTGTGCTAAGCACTTCACATGTTATCTGACTTGATACATTCCCAAGAGGTATCATTGCTCCACTTATAAATGAGGATTCTAGGAAATAATTTGCCCAGGGTCACATAGCCACCAAACTGAGATCTGAATCCATGTGTGTCTGACTCCAAATCCTTGCTATCACCAAACTATGTATCTTAGTATTAGATCACTACTACAATAGCGGTCGTGGGGCTTGATTACTAGGTATACACTTGTGTTTTTGACATATCAAAATTAACAGAATTAAGAAGTAAGCCTTTACATATATGTAGTAATTGATTGGAAGGGGGAAAAACATGTAAATGTCTTCATTGTTTTGCAAATAAGTGAGGGTGTGTGTACTCTAGTGAAGAAATGATGGTGTCCCTGGCCAGCAGTGGTCTCTGGGTAGCGTACGTGGCTCCTCTGTCTCAGGTTCTCTATTTGTAGATTATCTAATACCCGTCTTTGCTTGGGGCACAGTGATGATGTGGCAGCTCTCTGAAATCTTTGAAAAGAAAATGTATGAAGATCATTAAGAGGACGTCTACAAGAGTACAGTGAAGCCTTCAAAAGAAACATATCATACAGGTGTTTGGCACGTTTTGTGGAGCAGTAAAAGCTAGCACATACACACTTTACTGAAGAGTTCCCAAAGAGGGTGCTGGCAAAGTTCAGGCCAGTTCCCATATCTCAACTCTTCCTGTTGAAATCCTCCTTCAGGGTTTGCCAGAATCCCAATGTTGGAAAAGAAGGAAACCCTACTAAATAAAAAATAAAAAGAGAAGACCTTAGAAGTCAGGTCATTTTCATTTGTATGAAAGTTTTCCATTCAGGGATGTACTAATGCTGCCTTCAAGATGTTTGACTTTGGCAAGGCGTAGGTCAGGGAGCTTCAGTTAGCAACGTCTTGTTTTTTAGGCACTTTCTAAATGTTGGAATGAGGAAATGTTGAATGAGGAAAACTGGCTTATTCTCAAATCCTTATTGGAAAAAGCTCAAATGAATACGTAAATGTCAAATAAAGGAGAGGAATCTATAGTAATGATGTGACAGTGGACTTCTAATGAAAGTTGAGTCGGTTAACTTGCCTTAGAAAACATTGTCTTTCTTCTCTACTTTTCTGTTTGAGCTTTTATTTTGCTGCTAGGAAATGAAGTACTATCTTGCTACAAAGAAGCTAACTGTTGGAGAGATTTTAAAAGTGTGGTTTGTTGCATCACACTTTTTGTCTTCTCTCACTATGAAATGGTACTGAATCTTGCTCTCCAGGAAGATAAGTACAGTATAAATAATCTGTCTAATATTTCTCATATAGAATTTGATCTAAGATTAGACTGTCAGAAGCATAGGGTGGTCACGTCTTTTATCATCCTAAGTAGAAACACAGTGGTTTATTCTGATCTTTGACTGAAATTCTCTTCAGAAGATAAGCAGTTTTAAGTGCTTACCTCAAGTAATAGAAGCACTTGCTTTGCATCAGCATCTGTCACAGTTACTCATTTTATGGAGTCAAAATACTTTATATTGTTACCACAAGAGTCCAGTAGCTGCCGCCATTTCTTAAAGTTTAATGGAGAAGTCATGCTGATGTTGTGGCTGTGGAAAACTATACCCAAAGATAATTAGGTGCTTTGATGCCAAAGATAAGTGGCAATACCAGGCTGCAGATTTTTAGCTCTGTGCCAGTGTAATAAGCCATTATAATATGGTTACCCTTTTGTCTTCAAGAAATTGTTCTCTTGCTAAATCACACACACTTGAAGAATTCATTCTTTTGGTTTGATACATGTGACTTTTGAAACATTTTTTCTTCTGTATGTTGTGGGATACCTCGTTTGCATTCGGAATTAAGACGAAAAGGTAGCTATTTATCCATGATAAGAATCCAAATAATGCCCAAGATTGTGTGTCCCTCATAGGGCTGCCATGACTAACTGGCATCCTTGAACTTGTAGGAAGTGCCAAACTATTGGCAAATGAATCTTAAATTACTTTCATGTATATTTCATTGGGAACTTGTGGCGATTATGACAGCAAACTTGGTTTCACTTATATGTGTTATTTCTCTGGTTGGGTGGTTTTGCCATATATGTCAAGTGCCAGTAAATAGATGGATTGTACATGACTCAGTGAAATAGAAATACATTAGATTTTTTTTTTTGCCTGCCTTGTTTTACTCAAATCTTAAATATAAATTTCGGATATCTCCATTTTCTTAATCAATTGCATACTATTTTATTCTGTTGGTATGCTTAGCATTGTCCTTGTTTTAATCTAGAGAAGAGTAGGTTGGTTATGTACTAAGTTTCAAATAGTCTGTGGAGATAAGGTTCTGTTTCTCATATGTCTGGTGGCAGGGGTCAAGGCAGGGAACAAAGGCCATCGATGTCAGTGATAAACCACAAAGTCAAGAAGGCAGATGACAATGGGCCTCTCTCAGATGCGCAGCAACAGCCTTCGGTTGTTGGTTGATTGTGGTTTGGGGAACTTCTGCACATCCAGTTCCTCTAGTGCCTTTCTTTCCTCAGACGGCTACACTATTCCCTGAGGTCACTGGGGTCACCAGCAGAGAAAATATCGCCTTTGTCAAAGCTGTTGACAGATACAAATGTTGACTAAATCTTTCAGATGGAGGCACTGAGGAGAACATGCCTTAGACAGAAACCTGTTTGCACTTTTATAGAATGTATTCTACTCCCCTCACAATTGCTGATAGTTATACAGCTTCCGCTGCTATGATCATGTTCGTCTACACAGTAAATCAGCCCTAAGACATGATGGGAATCCAGAGGATTTGGGAAGGCCACCTGGGGATAGTGCAGTATTTCTGTCTCTATTAGTGTCTGAGTAGCTATACCAGGTCTGCAGGTGAATCAGATCAGACGCATCCCCGAGAACCAGATTGGCACTGTATGTTTTGCCCACCTTCACATTCCTGGAATCTGTTCTCATAAGGGAGCGACACATAGGCACAGTGCTACAGTGTTTTATACTCTTAATTGCTTCTTTTATATAAGTAGAGCTTTGGTTTGAAATGTTACTTTGTGTTTGTCAAAAGAGCATGTGTCAATAAGAGCTTTTATACAGATGTCTCAATGAGAGCTTTTATTCTCTAGCACTCAGCTCTTTACAGACATTATGTCATTGTCCCTCTCTTTCTCCCTGATTTATAAGAAACAGGTAAGTGGGGACACTGCCATCATTCTCCGCTCAAGGTGAGAGGCACCACGCGGTGAAGGGATTTCCCAGGGTTCCTAAGCAAGCAGGGCATGACTTAGCCGGGAGTGTGTATTGCCCAGGTGATCTCTAATAAATCTGTTGTCTTATATATCTTAAAGCAAACTGCTGCAGACCAGCAAAACAAAATCCCCTGAGTCTTAAGGAAAAGTTTATAACAGATTTAATTGTACTTTAGACAGTGTTCAAGTCAACACAGTGATTAGATAGTATCTAACAGAAAAGACAAAAGCTGCATTGGACTTTGCAGACATTATCTCATTGTTCCCGTGTTTCTCTGCTCTTGTAGGAAACAGGTAGGTGGGGGCCTTGTCATTGTCTCTTTAGAGGCAGAGGCCTGAAAGGGTTGGGGGTTTTCCAAGGGCCTTGTTATTGGGCTCATTAGGGTCCAATATCTTAGAGGATTCCACACAAAGTTACATCCAATCCTCGGCAAGTATGTCCCAGCAGACTGGTAGAAGAGGTCTGCGGGATCTGCTATGACTGGTGTTGACTCTGTTGAAACGTCTCTGCCCCAGGAGCAGGTCAGAATCAGATCTGCTGCATCCTGGATGGCTCTGTACCAGGATGTGCTGAGTGAACAAGTAGGTGTAGCACACGCACATGTGCTACACATTTGTGTTTATTTTTTAGACAACCTAAAAGGTAATGTGAAAAGAATATAATATTAATATAGTTATCTATTTTCCTTTAAATATGAGCCTACAGTACCCACTTGTACTCTAACAGCTTTGGCTTCATAATAAAACTAAGTGAAAAAAAAGAATTGATATACAAAAACTCAGTCTGTGTATCTTGGGCTCTTTTATGTATTAATTCATATATTACATTTTTGAATGTGAAGGATACCTAAATGCCGACACATTAATGACTTTGCTTACTCTGGAATTTTGTGGAATTTAGTTACCATTAGATTTCACTGAATATGAGAAAAGGAGAATAAGAGGACTTTTAGTAGTTAAAAAAGATTCTCTGGTAGGTAGACAGGCACATGACCTCTTAAATCAATGTGGCAGTCTGGAGATTGGAGTTTCTGAAATATCCTGACAGAACTGACCTAGAATAGTATATCAAGGGAAGGATGCTTTCAAGATTATTCAGTAACAAAGAGAGGGAAAAGTCCTGGGATTTGGTGGTGGTAGAATCTGGAAGATTTTACCTTCCAGATGGTCATGTGTATGTTGGAGATATTTTTACCCCCAACCACGTGAATATTATTTTAAAATGGTGAGTGACTTACTGTTGAAGCTAGAGTAAACAGATCAGTAATGTTTTTTGCACAGTTGGGCAGAGTGTATACACTGAAGTATTTAGTGTGGGAGGCTTGTATGAATTGTTTACTGGTTAAGGTTTGCCTCTGAGTATGAGTTTTTGTGAAGAGTTCTGGTTTTGGTAACAGTTTACTTTGAATAAGTATTTTATTTTTTAATTGTACAAACCATCACGAAGGGAGATTCCATCACCAGATACTCCTTATATTTCTTAGCGAGTTGCTGCTCTTCATTTGTCAACAGTAGGTGCCATTTGGGGGAGCCAACCACAGCCATTTTACACTACACTCCAACACAGAATTAGTTTTATAGGAAAACCACCTCAGTTGCCAAAACTTTGCTTTAAAAACTTATAACTGCTTTTCTTTCCTGGTGCCTCCACTTCCAAATACTCCATTTTGGTTTCTAACCCTAACCTTATGTATAACCCTTAACTCTAT
Organism: Tapirus indicus; assembly: GCA_031878705.1. NCBI lineage: Eukaryota > Metazoa > Chordata > Mammalia > Perissodactyla > Tapiridae > Tapirus > Tapirus indicus. Next base: position 101,127,281 of record CM062919.1, on the reverse strand, counting down.
GTTCAATTTTTAACAAAATTTCTTAGTGTTTTCTGAATTGCATTAATCCAAGTTAGATATTCTGTGAAAAGAAGAAAAGGGTCCATATTAAAATAAATGTGAGAAATACCGTACCTCTTTCCTCCAATTCGCAATGCCCTGTTGGCCCTGCCACGCTCATTCTGGCCCTAGGAACTTGGCGCTGCCTCGCTCTCCCTGTAGGGAGAACACAGCCAGCACCTTCCTGTCACTTGGGCCTCAGCTGCAGTGTCAGCTTCTCAGACCTGTGGTTGACTCCACTGCCTTATATAGTCATCGCCTCACACTTCCGACACTTCACAGCACTTCCCACCTCCTGGCCTTCCTTCCATCCTTTTTCCCCTCTCTCTCTGCCATCCCCACGGTAGAATATAATTTTTGTAAGTATAGTGACTTAGTTTTGTTCAACATTGTATTCCCAGCACCTAGAACAGAGTCGAGCACTGAAAAGCAGTTGGTAAAGTTTATTTGCATGTTCTTGGAAACTCTGGTCAAGAATTCTTGGCATCTTTTTAAACTCCCTCCCCTCTTTCATTCTGTTTTCCTCAGCCAATCTCGTCTCTGTGATTCACATCCATGCTGGATAGTTTCTGTCGGCCTCTCCCGATCCACTCTTACTATGCCAGGCACCGATCTAAGTGCTTAACATAAATTAGCTCATGCAGTTTTCCCAATAATCCTATGAGACACATGCTATTAATACCCACATCTTTCTTACACTTTACAGAGGAAACTGAGGCACATAGCCATTAGGTAACGAGCCCAAGCCATACAGCTTTTAAGTGGTAACAAAGAGATTCTCACTTCTATGCCTTTATTCATGCTGACTCTGAATTCCTTCCTCTCTCCTCTCTGCTTCTCTATCAGGTACTCTTTTCTTCCTCATCCTCATCATCTTTCAAGACCTGTCTCAGATACTGCCTCTTCCATGAAGACTGCTGCAGTCATTCTAGCCAGCATTCTTTTCTATTTCTTTTTTATTCCCCTTGCACCAAGAATTACCACCTATGTGGTTTGTTCCTTAATTTATTCCCCAACTTGATTGTTAGCCTCTTGTGATCAAAGACCATCCTGTAGGATTTGGCTGTCTTCTCCATATCACATAGAATAGTGTTGAGACTACAGTGATGAAGTTTTGTTTTATTATTATGTTTTTTCCTTTTTTTGCATAGAATTTCTAATACATGGTAGAATTCCAAGATGTCATCAGGCGATGCAATCATTCACCTTACAAACCAACTGTCGTGTTCGAGGCTGACAGAATTAGTACAGATGTATCTGCCTAGAGCTGCCTTGCTAGATGTTCAATAAATATGTGTGGAAAGACTATTTATTAGACATTTAAAAATCTTTCAATTGATTGATTTTTATTTCAGTGTTAATTGTTCAAAACCAAGAAAATATATGTACCTTAAATTCTTAAGTAAAGGAAAATAATGTCTTGTAAATGGGGGAAAGAGGGATGAAGTAAATGCCCTTCTAATGCTGGTGATCTTGATATGTTCCAGGAATGGGCTTGTTAAACGAAATATAGAACGATCAGGGTTTTTATTGAGGTCAAAGAGTAATTTTAATTGTACTCTTTGAAATGATAAAATACCTGGGTGGCAGGAACCCAAACCAAGGTGAATGGTTTCTCTATGAAATGTCCCAGAGCAGTCGTTCTGAGGTCCCCTGAAAGAGTCAAGTATACTGAGAAGTGCATTTTAAGCAAGAGGACTTACTCTGTAGTGCACACACAGGTGTTTACCTGTTCAAGAGAACTTGCGTTCTGTTGTATGAAAACAGTTCTCTGCTTCTCTGGTTCAGGTGATCTGTTCTGCCCTTGATGGCTGCCCTTTTGCTCCTTTCTTCCCATGTGTGCAGAGAACACAGCTCTCAGTGTCGTCTGCCTGCAGAAACACTGTGAAGTCTCTGTCGTCAAAGGCTGCTCCTCATCACACAGTTGTGCAATGGGTTTATGTTGCCAAGTGTGAAGTAACGATGGGAATTCGTGCGTTCCCAGTAACATCTGATGTAACAGAGAGCTAGCTGTCTTCAATTTTACCTTTCAGGTGACCTCAAAACCTAGCTCTTCTAGTTCTCAGATGTAAGGCTGTAGTCAAAAGCAGGACAGAATTTTATTTCCAAAACTGTGTAATTTTTGCTTGTTCTGAGCCTGACTTTTTACATGTGATTTGATTTCAGATGGCTCTGGCACAGATTTTCTTGCCTGAGGAGGGAAGATAGAGAAAGGTCAGAAGTGGAGACAGCATGTGCATTCACTCAGTCCATGCGTGTTATTGGGGGTCTGCTATTAGACGAGTGATTAACAAAAGAGGCGTGGTGGGGGAAAGATGACTACAAAGAACATATAATAAAGTGTAATTAATGCTACGAAGAAAACAAACATGGTCCAATAGCTAATGGGGTGAACCTTGTCAGGGTCATCCTTTCCGAGGAGACATTAAACTGAAGCCTGAAGGCTGATGACATTGCCCCAAGAAACAGAGTAAGGGAGAGAGGCTCGAGGTTCAGGAAAGCTGGCAAACCATGACATTTTTATTAAGGGATTGCATGGTACTAAAAACTGAGGTTATAAATCATAATTCCTATGGCTGTTGCTATTAATATGCCTCAGTTCATTGCCCAGCTCCCTAAAAAATATCAAGATCCATTCCTAATGAGTAGGATACAGCTTCAATTTAGACTAACCACTTCTTGATATTACAAACACAAGACATCAAAATATTTTGTTTCTTTAATTTACTTCTTTAATACCAGTATCTAATATCATCCTGTTTGAACTTTAGGGGCAAATGACTAGAAAGGAAAAACCTGGAAAGGCTATCAGGGTATTTTCCCACTATAGGTTTTAGAAGACTCAACTACCAGTAGATTAATTGCATGGAGTTCATTGACTTACTTAACAAGTATGGGGTCAGGTGGTTCCATAGTAGGTTAACACAGTGTCCCAAAAACATAATCTGGGACCCAGGCTCTCTCCATCTTTCCGAGCTGTCATCACTGGCATGTTATGGATTCCTCCCTCATGGTCGCAGAGAGGATACAGCAGTTTGGGGCATTACGTTGTTGATGCAGTGGTAGCCAGTGAAAGAAGAAGGGTATTTCCTCCTGTGCGTTTCTTTAGAGATGGGAAATTTTTAACTAGAGCCCCTCACCCTCTCACTGCCACCTCCATTCCCCCAATCTCATTGGCCAGGGCTACATCACATGCCTCTGGCTAAACTAATCCCTGCCCAGGGTACTGAGACCACACAAATTGACTCAGATCAGTCACCCCTGAGTTTGGGGAGGGCGTTACCTTCTCTAAGCACATTGAAAGGTGAACACATTTCAAAATCAGGGGAAATTCAGCAAGGAAACAAAAGGGAGTGGACAGAAGGAAGGAATGGCTGCTGGGAAGACCAGGAGCATGGGCCTCAAGTCCACAGTATTACCGCTGAGGGCTGGGTGCAGAGCTGTTACAGGATGCTCATATTTTCTAGTGCATACTTAGGGACTGTCCTGTTGGGTGCAATGATGAGAAGCAGAAGGTTTGGTGAAGCTCAGTGTTTGTTTACATCGTTGGCCTTACTGGTACTTTCTACCATATCAGTGATGTCAGGCACACAATGCGTTGATGTATTTGCAATAAACCTTTTTTTTAACTTAGAAATGTCTTATCATAAGATACATAATATAAATAAGGAAGTATATACAATGTATATATATAGTTTAAAGAACAATAATAAAATGAAGGTCTTACCTGTTTCTAGTACCTTTCAAGCTCCCTATGTGACCTTTCCCAGTTACATCCACTACTCTCCCCCAGCGGTAATGACTGCCCTGAATTTCTGAATGAATTATTCTCTTACTTCACTTTAGAGTTTATATATGTATGTTTCCCTAAATTTGTTTCCCAAACTTTCGTATGTATTAGACTCACCTAAAGGGCTTGTTAAAACATAGATTGCTGGACCCTAACCCAGAGTTTCTGATTCAGTAGGTCTGGAATGAAGCCAAAAATCTGCATTTCTAACAGTTTCTCAGGTGCTGCTGATGCTGCTGGCCCAGGAACGACCCTTTGAAAACCACTGCCCTGGCAGTAGACTGGTTAGCTTTTGCCAGTTTATAAATGGAAGCATATTGCATGTATTCTTCTGTAACTTGCTTTTTTAAAAACTCAACAATGTTTTTGAAATTCAGTGGTGGTATGGGTAGCTATGGGTCATGCATTTTCACCATTGTGTAGTATTCTGTTTCTCCTTAATCTTTACCCACAGCCTTGTGAGGGAAAAGGAAGAGAAAAAGGAAGCAAACTGCTAAGGCACCAACAAAAGTAATTCTACACCCATCAAGCATACAGTATAGTGCCCTCTGGCTCACATGCTCAGGGCACTGTTACTGCCCTTGGAAAGAAAGGTTCTGGGGTGTCACTTCTCAGAGCGCTCAGCTGTCCAGGAGGTTTAGGAGGCCTGAGGTACACCAGGCAGAGCAGGACCTGCAGACTCTCCAGCGCCATCTAGTATAAAATAAACCTTGTATCATACTACGTTGCCCTACCCTAATCAAATTAGGATAGAAGAGGATGGAAGGGAAGGTAACAGACTTAATGTTTGCTTAGAATGGTCTAGGCACTGTTGTTGAGTAAACTGATTACAAAGGATCAGAAGGATTGAATTTATGAAAGTATGAAATCATACTCTCTCTTTCAAATCCTCTCAATAGTTCTCTTTCAAATCCTCTCAACAGTCATATGTGGTATATATTTTTATACCTGTTTATAAGAAATGTTAAGAAAGCCCAAAGTCATAAACCTAATGCAAGACAGAGCAAGATTTTTAAATCTACGTCTGATTTACAAATCACATCATGTTTCAGTTTACATTGCTGCCTCCCTAGGACTAAAACACCTTCCCTATCTTTGGCATATATCTAACCACTGAGACGTACTGCCCTAAGGTATTTGAACTTTCTCTGAAAACTGGTTCCAATTAGTGTTACCTGAACACTCAAACCAGGTTTTGTGGTTCTTTCCATAATTAGTTGGACTAGATATAGCATAAAAAAAAGAGTGGGAATGACATATTGACACCTTGTATTCTTTGTTAGACTTGAATGTTTAACTTGGATTTATATGCCTGACAACTGACTACACTGCCCTGCGCTTTTGTCCTGCAGGGGCTTTCCAAAGAAGTCCAACAGAACTGCTAGAATAGCCTCCGACGAGGAGATTCAAGGCACAAAGGATGCTGTCATTCAAGACCTGGAACGAAAACTGCGCTTCAAGGAGGACCTCCTGAACAACGGCCAGCCGGTACTGAGAGAGATTTGGGGCCTGGAATGTTAGCTAACCACACCGAAGAGCTCTTCCCTCGCTTCACTGAGGCTTAAGTTCTTAAGATTTGTCCACAAAATTGATTTTATTACCCCTGAATCTCAACATTCCTCTTAGTATTATGGCTTGAATCTAGGAAAAAGGGAGAAAGTGAAAAAGTTTCCTTCTACTCAGCCTTCACTGCTTCCCTCCTATTTGTGATACCATTCTTGGAGTGAAGACAGCAAGTTGGAGATAAAGGAAGGAGGAAGGGCTGACTTTAAGACTAGGAGTAGAACGTGGTGTTAGAAAGAAAAAGGAACATTCCATCCCGGCTGCATAGGTGTTAGGGAGGAGGGGGAAGGTGTGCTCTGGAATAATTTGTTTCTAACCAGAAGCAGTGAATTGGAATTAAAGTACCAACAGGATAATTTGGATTCTATGGCATGTACTGCTTCTACCCAAAAATATCTTGGCTAAAGAAACCATTGCTGAAGTCCAGTTCTGTTCTACTAGACTATTACTAGACAGTGATTCAGTAATCTGAAAGAGTAATGCCTGTTTCACAGTCTTGTTCTAGTTTGTCTGGGCAAGACAACTAGACTCAAGAAAAAATAATTGTGTTTTAAGGCTGCAGAATTGTAGAGTAGATCAATAAATCTGGTAAGATGTTTTCTCCATTGGACTTAAATGTTTCCTCATCAGTTGTTAGTTTTTTGTTTTTTACTGACCCTTTTCTTATCACATCAGAGTATTTCAAGGGGGTGGGAAAAGCAAGCCTAGCAAATAAGATTTCCCAGGTAAAGGAAGGAGCCTTTCATGGCTTTATTATGGTATCATCACCAAGAAAATTTATCTGGCTCTTAAGTAGAGGAGAAAAAGGGCCTCTTTGTCTAAAATCTCCCTCTCAAACACCTTTTTCACAGTGGAAAGTTCTCTGTGTTAATTGTTTTCTAGGAATTTTAATTATCAAGCATTGATAAATAAAAATGTGAGAACAGACTATATTTGATTGGAAAGGTGGGGAATAGAGGAGGATGTTGAATGCTGATTTTAATTATTAGGGCATCCTAATCTGAGTTCAGGAAGATTAAAATTCTAATGAGACCTTGTGTTAGTTATTCATTTCACTGAGAATAGAAGATTTTCACAAAGGGAAAATATTTTCTCCTTGAAATAAGTGATTGTATGTGCACATGTACACACTCTGGAAGTTTTCCCTGCCTCTGTCAACTAAGCCTTTGAAAGATTAAAACAAATACTTATGGGAAATTTTTCAAGCCAGGTAAAGTCATCTCTCCGTTTTTGTTTTTTTTTTTTTCCATTTTGGTTGTTTAAATCTTCTTTATGGACTAAGATTCTCTTGGTTAAAGTAAGATGTCTATAAGCTAGTATACCGTGTATGTATGTATATTTATATATATCTGCTTTCTATATATATCTTTTATGTATAAATATATGTTTGTTGAGTAGTGAATGACATTCACAATATGTTCCATAAATTTCCACATTTGAGACTTTAAAAGGAAAAGAAAGTTAAGTTTCCCTTGGGACCCTCAAACAATTTTTTCCTAATGTTACATATTATTCTGTTACCTGTTTTTGACTTCTGTAGACAGGGCTTATATAGCCACGTGGCATAGTAGTTTAGAAACAAAACTGTGAAGTAAATTTGGCTTCTAATGGTAGCAGGTGCATTCTGGTGAAGGACTAGACATCAAGTTGATATTGCTGCTTATAAGGAACAGGGTGGAAATTACTCCAGTCCTCCCTTTGACATTGATACAGTTCTCTAAGAAAACATTAAGAAGGCTTTTAAGAGAGCAGGTATTTAAAACTCTTTGAAAATTGAATTCATTGATTTCTTAACAGACGTGAGAAAATTTAAATAATAACATACTGGACTGAGACACTCCATGCACCAGTCAGACACCTACCTCTACCTCCTCTTGTCCTCTACCCCTTCTTCATTAATTGAAATAATTTGAACTTTGGGACTAGTTATCATTTGGCACTTGTCTTGTTTCACTTCCCGATTTCAGCTGGGACTAGAACCAACAATTACTGAAAATTGTAAATTTACCCAACATATTTTCCTGATTAGAGAGTTTCCAATAGAATTTGCATCTATATTGAGAAGTTTGGAAGTTTATCTAAAATAAATTCTCCATTTTTTTTTTTAGCTTCTGCCTTGCTAATTATTCTCTATTTTGAATCACACACTTCTTTGTAAAATGCCTCTAATGGGCAAATGGTCTCTGAAAGTTCTTCCCAGACCTGTAATTCTAAGGCATTTTAGAACCAACACTCAAGAGCAGGAATTAGCCCAATAGATGGAAGAAAAATGTTGGCATTTCTTTTGTGTAAGAATGGCCTAGCCAAATGGTTTTGGTCGAATCCAAAGTGCTGGTTGCTAGATGCAGCAACATTACCATTTTCTTTCCCTGATGGGCAAGCAGTCTGCCTCTGAGTAGAATCATGAAGTGTGGATGTTAGCTTGGCAAGTATCTTTCATAGTCCTTTCGCTAATTCAGCCATGTGCAGTCATTCTTGTGGATTATCATATTTGCTTGCATTCACCTATGTTACATTCCTATTCTAAGAGCCTCAGAAATGTTCTTAGAGGTGAGACCCCCAGAGCAGACAGGACCATCCCTGCCAGCTAGTCTAAAACTTCCCTTATTAGAGTCTTGGAGCTGACGAGGCTGTTCCGGCTATGAAAATAACACTTCCTATAAAAAATATTTTGCTCTTTGAATATCTTTTTTCTCTATGTTTATCATTAAGGATAAGTATATGACATGTATTTTCTATGTGGTTTCTGCCTTGTTGCTTATTATACTCACCTTAAATTTGTGCTATATTCATTGGTGGCTCTCAAAATTAGTTACCCCATCTCCCCACCCTGGATTAGGCCATTAGGACCAGAAAGGGAGGTGAAAGGCAGGACGACTGAAGCCAGGGAAAGAAACAGACTCCTTTTCATACAAATATCTGAAGGTGGAGAATGTTATGGACAACATCAGAACTTGAGGGGTTTAATTCCTTTTCATGAGGCAGTATATAATTGTGTTTTTTCTAATTTTGTATTTTTTTTTTACTGTGTTTAGAGGTTAACATATGAAGAAAGAATGGCTCGTCGATTACTAGGTGCTGACAGTGCAACTGTCTTTAATATTCAGGAGCCAGAAGAGGAAGTGGCTAATCAGGTATGATGTTCTCCTGGACTTCCTAGACAGATAACAGTTATTCTGCCCCCTCTCCCCATCCTCTTTATGGACACTAGTCTTAGGATCAGTTCTGTGGAAAGTAGAGGGCAGGTCAAAGAAAAGCAGTATTAATGTCATGAGTCAACCTCATAGCTAATATTTATTGAACACATACTGTGTGCCAGACATTGTGTTAGGTGATTGATGGAATTATTTCAATCAGTGATATCTGTTCTTTTTATCTTCTTATTGATGAGTTTATTCTCCTTTCAAGTATCCTTCTGTTTTTCCTGTCCTGTGCTTTTATGCAGAATAGTGTTCTGTGGAGAAACACATTTTCACTGAAATTGTTTGAAATAGTTAGTGAATATTTCCCATTATATTCTTAATATCTGTTCAAAGTAAAATTTCTATGTACAGAAAAGGCTGTCTTTATTTCCCTTCACATATGTAGTTATAAATCACTAATCAGCAAAAAACCTAAAACTCTGGAATAAAATCCTGCTACCATCAAAAAAAGTCACTTCATGGATTTGATGTAAGCTATTTTATAATCTCCACTGCTTCTGTTTGGAGTTTCCAGATGTAGTCTCAAGATAAAAAAAAATTTTTTTTTTAAAAGCTTTTTTAAAACGAGTTGAAAGGATCAAGTAAACTCTTTCTCATGTCTTTTGAGAAATGGATCTGCCTTCAAAATCTGAAAGCTTTTCTGTGTTAAATATTGCTACCACAAAAATTTCACTTAAAGAAAACTAGAAATCTTGCTAGATTCTTATTTCTATTATTAGTCTTCACTTCTTTTTTTCTACCATTACAGGAATTTGGGTCTCCTCATGCTTCTGTAGGGAGTCCTCTGGATGGTCAAAAGGTTAAGCTTTTCACCTTTCTTTTTCCACTCTTTCACTGTATGTTTTCTTCTGTTATTCTTGCTTACCTGTGTATCTATCTTTACTGCCGTGTATTAATTATAAATACTATGACCAGTGTGTATTTTCATTTAATATCAGGTGAACAAAATTACCGCAATGTGATTTTTTGTCATTTATTTAGAAACTTGAATTTGATTCTGTATTAGTGGATACTCTGAACTTTAAATTGTGAAAAGTTTTTCATTTGTTATACCTTTCTAGGGGAAAAAGTGCTAATTCTTAAACTGATTAATTTAATAGTAATTAGACAAAACAACTTGTGTATTTTTTGCCATTTTATTCATACCGTTGTATTTCTTCCCTCAAGCCAACAACCTATTTTTCAAAGGTTGAATAACTTCTGTAAGAGAAAACCTAGTTAAAATAATCTCGTATTTTTCAATAGAGAATATTTTATAATGGGCTGCCTTGTCTTCACTGTACTTTGTGAGCAGGAGAACTGCTGGATCCACCCTAATCACCATAGGATGTTGATGGGTTCTTTGCTTTTGTTTTTTTTTAACCAAAATTTTAACTGGACTGTCAATCATATTTTTCTTTTAAAGAAGGTGGAGAATAGTTCCTAATAGCTGCAGAGCTAAGGAGGAGTCCAGAGGCTATGTGGCTGAAGATTGTTATGAGTGAAAAAAACAGGGTGCTAATTGTTCCATTATTCGTTTGATAAAATGCTATGTAATATTGCAGCTGTTTGCCACATGTACTATTAGCCTTCTGGAGAAATGCACCACCCTGCATCAGCTTTTACCCTACAGGAAGAAATCAGTGTTCCATCGTGTTTTATTTTTATGAACAGTTTAGGAATATATAGCCTTAGCCTTTTTCTTTCTTCTCCCCTCACCCCCACAAGAGAAAAGAGAAAGAAATTCATCTTCATAGTTTTTTTTGGATGATAAGACTTGAAGACAATTTGAAATATATATACTTACTTCCAGATGTTTTTTGTTTTATATGGAATTGAATTGGGCTCAGACTATGTTTTTAAGCTTTAAGGTAGAAATATCACTGTCTTCTGAGTGCCTTACTGAAGAGAGGGCTAAGACCCATGAGACACATCGTACCACAAGGGATTGAGATTCCTAACATGACCTTTCCTTGTTTGATGTAGGAGTACAAAGTCTCCAGCTGTGAACAGAGACTCATCAGTGAAATCGAGTACAGGCTAGAAAGGTCTCCTGTGGATGAATCAGGTGATGAAGTTCAATATGGGGATGTGCCTGTGGAAAATGGAGTGGCACCATTCTTTGAGATGAAGCTGAAACATTACAAGATCTTTGAGGGAATGCCTGTAACTTTCACATGCAGAGTGACTGGGAATCCAAAGCCAAAGGTGAGCTGAAAACATAGCATTTTAAGAGTTATATTTTCTGAGGAAGAGTTTAGCTTCCATGTATGGTAGGGGGAAGAGATACAGACTACCTTTTAATACCCCTGATGTAAAAATGTTTGAAGTACTGCAAGTTCAGGGCCATCCTTAGGAGGCATTAGAAACCAAAAAGGATGGAAGGAGTGTGGACTTTGGGTTTGAAGAATAGAATAGAATACAGTAGAATAGACTGGAATAGAATAGAATACTGTAGAACAGAATAGAATAGAATACAGTAGAATAGAATGGAATGGAATATAGTAGAAGAGAATACAGTAGAATAGTATAGAATAGAAGAACAAGTTAAATAATTAAACATTATTTACTCATGTGATGTTATCACTGTCACTCCCCAACTGCAAATGCCTAAACTGAGGTCAGTGAGGTTAACTAACTTTCCCAAGTCAGAGAGCTGGTGAGTGGGCAGGCTTGAACATGAACCTCATGCTCTGTACCGGTCAGAAGTAATGCTTACCACTGATTATAAAAACTTCAGATCTTTAATCTACAAAACCAAGTCTTCCTATATTTACTGTTGAGAAAGGATAATTAAAGGAACTTCTGACACTCAGGAGGACTAGGCTGACCTAGCTGGGAGCCCTCTCCCTACAGACATATGAAAATGCTGGATAAAGAGTTGCCCTGTCATTAAAAGGACACTAGAATAACTGCTCACTCACTAGCCCAGCAAAGCAATAAATAGGATTACACTTTTCCCTAGAACTTGAAAGAAAAAAATAAAAAACGCATCCATTAGAAATTAAACTCCAAATTTACAGTATCACATGACGTGGAGCCAAAACCCGGGAAATTAATATGAAATTTAGTCCCAGATGATTAAAATCCTTAGGTTTCTGGCAGAAGCAAGCAAAAATTGCTCTATTGGACACTTTCATAATTTGGGGCATATCAGACTTCTACAGGGAGGAGGGAAGAAAAATGAATTCACAGTAAAAAAAACTTACAAACCATATGAGGAAATAAACAATGAGGAGAGTCAATAGCACAAAAATCAGGAAAATAGAAGCCTAAGTATTATACAATATTTAACAATCATAAGGAGACTGTAAAAAAATGTTTAAAATGATTGAAACAATTTTAAAAGGAATATAAACTTTAATGAAAGAACAGGACAATACCAAAGAGAAGGCAAACTTGTAAAGTAAGCATGTAGAAATGAAGAACACACTCACTGAAATTAAAAGGTTAACAGTGGTGTGAAAGAGCTGAAATGAGAATCAGTGAAGTGAAAGAAGGAAATTGCTAGGACAGCAACTGAAACTTTTACAGGTCAACACTCTATTGCTCCAGCATTGCTTTGTTTCCACAATAAGGTAAGTTTCACCATCACATTCTTTCCCTAAAACCAAATTGCAATCCTATAGTCAGAGAAAGATAGAACAAAGAAAATAGCCTTAAATTTTCAAACCTATATACACCTACTAATAAAATGAGACTTTTAAAATACCAAACTGTTGTTAGAGAAACTTCTTTACCATATTCTTGGCATGATTTGGGTAACTGCTATGTATTCACAAACATGATATCAAATGCATGTACTAAAAATAAATTTGGGGCCAGCCCCATTGCCTAGTGGGTAAGTTCAGCACGCTCTGCTTTGGCCGCCTGGGTTCAGTTCCCAGGCACAGACTTACACCACTCGTAGGCAGCCATGCTATGGTGGAGACCCACATACAAAAAACAGAGGAAGATTGGCACAGATGTTAGCTCAGGGCGAATCTTCCTCAAGGAAAAAGAAGATTGGCAATAGATGTTAGCTCAGGGTGAACGTTCCTCAGCAAAAAAAAAAAATTGCAGCTTATGAACGAAACTCAACAAGAAATTATACCCTGAACGTCCAAAATATTCACCAAAGATCCCACACTATTTTTAAAACTTACCCAAGGCTTACGATCATAGATCAAGTTGTAAGATCATTGATTCCTCTTCTTAAAGAACACTATGTTCACTTGAAAGAAGGGCTATTGTTTTTAAGTTAACTGTGCTTTTTCTAGAACAATTTTAAATGTTTTCCAGCTTTAAGAGGCTTAATTTTTTTAGGACTTTTTATTGTTAGATTTCCTTCTCTCATCCTTCCTTCCTTCTTCCCCTTCCTCCCTCCTTTCATCACTGCCATTCTTCTCCTTCCCTCTCTAGTTTATTGAAGAACTGTTACTTCTGCACAGTTATATATAAAATTATATTGTGATTATTAAAGTATGGGATATTCATCATATTTTTAAAAATACATCTTTTTTAAGCTTATATCTTTAAATAAAATGTATTCTGCTCTTGACATGCTTCTTCTAGTTGAGACTTGAGAAGACTGAAAAGAATTTCTAATTCACCGTTTTCATTTCTTGTACCCTCCCCCTCCCTCTCCATTAGCAGTCTTGGTAAAATCGTGGAACTGTTTAATTCTCATTTGAAAGTTGTATTCCAAGTGTAAATGGAGGTGAGAATATGCTCAAAGGAAAGAAAGAAGTCTGAAGAACCGGACTAGTGGCAAGATTGTATAAGGAAGAATCATATACTAATTACAGCTGCTTTGTTCCATCAGAAATACTCAAACCACTGAGAAAACATGAAGTATCGTGTTTTATATAATTTAATTTCTAGAACTGAAAATTATTAGTCTACTTAGTGATTTTTACGTTCTAGAGATGAATAATGTAGTTTCTGTAAATTTGGAGCTAACCGAAAAACAGGTTGGAAAAGTTACAGCAGTTAGAGCCTGATAATTCAGTTATTCCTTGTTTCCTTATTCAGTGCGCTGTGTTGGTAGCCTTTTCCTATCTTAGAAATGGAAGTTGCAGAAAGATTTTTCAGATTCAAAGGCTTTGACAGAGAGTTGAATCTGAATGGTAGTTGTGGTCTCAATTACATATTGATTTACATTAAGGAAGAAGTTCATTTTAAAAACTAAAGACTCTGAAATAGATTTCTTCTGTTAGGAATTAGGAATCCTTTTGGTTGCAAAGAACAAAACTAACAAAGACTTGCTCTGACTTACAAAGGGGGGATTTATTTTCTTCCCTAACAATAAGTCTGGAGGTGGGTTGGTGCAGGCATTAATTCAGCATCTCAGTCATGTTAGGGCTGGTGGCACTGTGATTCATCACGATGGCCCTGTCTTTCAACTCTGTAGTTCATAAACTGAATCAAAAATAATAACTAAATCATCAGACATCCATGGACCAGGGACTTTGTTTAAAGGTGAGAGAAGGAAAGAGGACCTATAGAAGAGGTAGTTTGACAAGTTTACAATTTTTTATTTAGTCAAGATTTATTTTTACTTTATTTTTCCCATTTAATTTTCTATCAACCTATGTTAACATATTGTTTGAAAATTATTAGATGTTTAAATACTACTGTGTTTTCTTTAACATAGTGGGGAGAGCTGACAGACTTTCAACCTTTGATCATATGCTCCTCGGCCCAGAATGAAGGCAACAGAGGTCTACCCTCCACCCGCCCTAACTGCTGCCTCCTTCCTCACCACCCTTTTATTTGTGTAACACAAGTCAGTGGAATGATTAGAGTTTGGGGTCTGTTTTTGTTCTCAAAAATAACCTTTTTACCTTTACTTTACAATACATTTTAATTACCAGTACATTTGAAAATAAAAATGCCTGTAATGCCACCTCAGAAATAATCACTGTCGACATTCGATATAGATCCCTCCATATCAATAATATATGAATGTAACTACTACTCATATACATATTTTTAAAAATAAAAAGAGGATATATAATTTTTAAGAACTAAAATACAATTAAACTTGTTCATTACTTTTTTCACTCAAAAGTCAATTTCCTATCCAGATGTTGTGTTTAACTTTTTGTGGTTTTTTTGGAGCCAAGATTTTTGTTTTGGGGGGAGGGTTCTTTTTCTTTTTTTAAATTTTTATTGATGTCTTAATAGCTTACAACATTGTGAAGTTTTAGTTGTACATTATTGTTTGTCAGTCACCACATGAATGCATCCCTTCACCCCTTGTGCCCACCCCCACCCCCCCTTCCCCCTGGTAACCACCAACCAGTTCTCTCTGTCCGTGTGTTAGTTTACATTCCACATATGAGTGAGATCATGTGATGTTTGTCTTTCTTTCTCTGGCTTATTTCACTTAACATAATACCCTGTAGGTCCATCCATGTTGTTGCAAATGGGACAATTCTGTCTTTTTTATGGCTGAGTAGTATTCCATTGTGTGTATATATATATATATATATATATACACTACATCTTCTTTATCCAATCATCAGTTGAGGGACACTTGGGTTGCTTCCACTTCTTAGCTATAGTGAATAACGCTGCAATGAACATAGGGGTGCATAAGCCCCTTTGGATTGTTAATTTCAGATCTGTTAGGTAGATCCCCAATAGTGGGATAGCTGGATCATAAGGTATTTCTATTTTTAATTTTTTTTTGTAAGGAAGACCAGCCCTGAGCTAACATCCGTTGCCAATCTTCCTCTTTTTGCCGAGGAAGACTGGCCCTGGGCTAACATCCGTGCCCATCTTCCTCTACTTTATGTGGGACGCCACCACGGCGTGGCTGACGAGCAGTGCATTGGCGGGCGCCCGGGATCCGAACTCGCGAACCCCGGGCTGTCAAGCGCGGACTAAATCGCTGCACCACCGGGCGGCCCCTCTATTTTTAATTTTTTGAGGAATCTCCATACTGTTTTCCATAAAAGTTGCACCAGTTTGCATTCCCACCAGCAGTGAATTAGGGTACCTGTTTCTCCAGAACCTCTCCAACATTTGTTGTTTTTTGTCTTGGTGATTATAGCCATTCTAACAGGTGTAAGGTGATATCTTAGTGTTTAACATTTTAACATGAAAACTCAGATCAGCTCTGTAGACCAAATAGTCCCCCAAATAGAGTAGGACTACATGCATCCTTAATCTTTCATCTGTTTCCTTTCACAGATCTATTGGTTTAAAGATGGAAAGCAGATCTCTCCAAAGAATGATCACTACACCATTCAAAGAGATCTCAACGGGACCTGCTCTCTCCATACCACAGCCGCCACCCTAGATGATGATGGGAATTACACCATTATGGCTGCAAACCCTCAGGTGAAGATGGGTATAGGTCTGGCTTCAGTTCTGTGTGTAATGCTTACAGGCATTTATTTGGACAGAGGAACTATTTAATTAAATGGTGGAATTATATTTCTTTGACTGAAACTATTTTCCCAAATTCTACATCCTTCTTGGTTCAGAGAATAGAAAAATTCTTTGTTTCGTGAATATTTATTTATTCCATCAGGTGTTTTTCTACAGGAATAATTCTGGGGCAGATGTGCATTCTTTCCACAAATATTATTGAGGGCTTAATACGTACACCTCTTATGTAGGTGATGGGGTTTCAGTGGTGGACACAACAAAGTCCTGACTTAGAAAATAAGCCAGAATGGGGCCAGCCCGGTGGTATAGCCGTTAAGTTCGCGTGCTCTGCTTCAGCGGCCCGGGGTTTTGCAGGTTCAGATCCCGGGCTAGGACAGATGCACTGCCTGTCCTGCCATGCTGTGGCAGCGTCACATATAAAGTAGAAGAAGATGGGCATGGATGTTAGCCCAGGGCCAGTCTTCCTCAGAAAAAATAAAAGGAAGATTGGCAACGGATGTTAGCTCAGTACTAGTCTTCCTCACAAAAATAAATAAAAATTAAAAAAAAAAGAAGCCAGTAAACAAATACATAAATAATATAATTTCTGATTGGATTAAGTTCTATGAAGAAAAAAAGGAGAAAAGGATAGTGAGTGGCATATATATGCTAAGTAGAAAAACTCAAAAATGTAAAATATTTAAAAGAAATACACACTTAATTCAATGGAATTTAAGAAATGTAGAAGTAAGTGTAGACAAATTACAATTTTGATAGTGCCTATGTATAGCATTCAGGAGTTTTCATTTGTTTCCATCCAAATGTTTTCTCTCGTATTTGCCCTTAGATTTAGGGTCAAAAAACCAGCTGACTACTTAGAATAGGCAGCTACTGGATATCATGCTCCCAGTCAAGCCTGCAAATTCTTTTTTCTTGATTATCTTGTATATTTTAGGCACTTTACTGGGTATGGGGGGACAAACATACAAAAAAGAAGTGATTTGATTTTCTACCTTAAGAGCTCAATGTGTGACGGGATAATTTTATAAAGTCATGTAAATAACATGCTCTTTTTTTAAAAAAAGGAGGTAAAATTAACAATTTTATTATATAAATAATGAAAATTGTTCAGAAGTCATCTTTTTAAAATCTCTGATGTATTTATATCATTCTATATTTCATTACTTATTTAGAAGGAAATATAAGTGTTAGAAAATGATACAAATAATTTTAGCAAAGCTTACAAGCTTTTACAGGTGTGTACAATGTTTATCCTATTTTAATATTACATTGTCATACAGAGATATATTTCTACAAGAATACTAAGATTAGAATGAAACTCAAATTACCCACAAGTCAGGTTGTGATAGAGCACAGCAAACTCTTCACTGTCAATGAACAATTTCCATATTAATGGACCTTCTTGAGGTTCCAATTTTTTAACCAGTGAATACATGACCATCACCTTGAAAAACAGTCAAAATCACAGCCTTTACTAAAAAGTTATATTTTAATGCTTACTTGTGTTCACGTTTGGTATATTTGAGGGAACGAAAGTGGAACCTTGCCTTTTTTTCCTTACTGTATTTTCAGTATGTTTCCTTGACTGTCATTAACAAATTTCAATTTTCAGTTTTCTGTCTATTAAAAAAATTAGTGGAGAACTCAACAAAATCCAGAATTTTTCCTCATGTTGGGTCCTTTATTCCTCTTTCCCCTAGAAAGGCTGGGATATATTTTGGAGCTAGAATTAACTATGTTCCTTAAGCTCTCGCCAGTACCGGGATCCTGCTATTAATTTTGAGGCATTTTTCCTAGCACATGTTTTAAACTGTTATTGGAGTAAGCAGTTTTATACAACAAAAGAACATAAATGTGAAACTGCAATTATGAATCTGCTTTAGTCTTCTTCACATTATGCTAATGTATTTTTACATGTCAAAGTTCTGAATGGGGCAGGACTTACTGTTCATGGCCAATGGCAGTGCGCAGAGTTGGAGACCGCAGGCCAGCCACAAGGGTTGGTAGTCTCTGAGCATTTAAACTATTGACAAACTGTGATGAAGTCATTAGACAAAGGAATGCTGCTGAAGATGCCCCTTGTAAACTTAGAAAAGCAGGAAGAGAAAGAAATCAAAAGAGAAATGACAGAGCAGAGACAGACCAGAATCGTAGAGCAATATTGATACTGAAAAGCCTAGATGGTGTAGTGCAGGGGTTAAGAGCGTGAACTTTGGCATCAGGCAGATCTGAGTTGGATTTCTAGCTCTGCCACTCATGACCTATGTGACCCTTAGCAAGTCACTTAACTTCTCTGTGCCTGTTTCCTCTTCTATGAAATGAGAATAATAATATGGATTTAAATAATGTATGTAAAGCACTCAGTTTACCTGGCACATAATGTGCTTTTAATAAATGCTGGTTATTATTATTATTTTAATTCACAGACAGTAATAACCTTGTCTTAGAGCAGTGGCCCACAGAGTTGGCAAAAGCCTGTGGAATCAGGATGTAAAGGATCAGTTCTGCTCCCACAGTACTGTTAGTGAGTAAGCAAGTCAGTTTGGGATGGAATTTCTACCCAACATATTGCTGGTGTGTGGTCTTCTGACCTTCTGGCTTTTCCTTTTTACCACCCCCACGGGAAAGGAGTTAGTTAGGCAGCAGATGTGGCTGTGCCACAACTGCCACAGCTGTGGGCTGGGGTGGAGGGAGCTGTGAGGTAGAGAACGGGCCACACCCACAGCACAGCTGACACGAGCCACACATGAAGCTGGGAAGCTGCTCCGTGCGCCCTGCTCCCAGCACACTCAGGGCCAAGAGAAGGCCCAAAAGAGAGCAGTCGCTGCCCTCATTCCAGGCCTCAGTGAATTCTGCTGCTTCACCAAATCCCAAGCTAAGCCCCATGATTAACCCTTTCTGGTGCTTCGCCTCTACCCTTTGAAGAGAAGACAAAGAAATGAGAAGTGGACCAGTTTACATCAGGTAGCCAAGAGCCTAGCCCTTCTAACAGCATGTCCCATCCACCTGTGGTTTAAGCAAACAGTAAAATGACTGCTCTGGGTCTATCAGAGAGAGCAAAAGATTCAAAGAACCCCAGAGGTCACAGTAGCCAGAGCAGTTCCTAATACCTAGAATTCCAGCTCTCTCTCACAGTTAGGATCCACCCAATACTCTCATTAAAGAAAGTGGGGCTTAAAGTCCCTTTTTTCTACCTAAATGACGACCAAAGGCAGGCATAGGAGGGGAAACTCATGAAGAGAATCTGAGGAAATCCTAAAAAATGGGCATTTAGGCCTCAAATTGAAAATGCTGTGAGAGAATTTTGATATTTATGGCACTTGGTAGTAGTTGCTGTTCCAAGGTTCTGAGCATGTTGCCTGGTTGATTTTAATTTCACAAGTAAAACTCCTTTTCTATCCTGGGGTCTTCAGTAACAGGTATGTCCGAATATGCCAGATGTAGGCTTTGTGAGTCATCACCTAAAAATTGGAATGAACTTCACTGGTCATTAGAAAAACAAAGTGGTATTTAAACCATGAAAAGTGGCAGACCATTTTTCTACCTAACCCTTGGCATAAGTTTATCATTTGTTGCTGTAGGAAAACTGTAAAAGAAATACTTAACACTGCCATAATCTCAACTTTATAACATCTGTTATTGTATATTAAAGTATTTTGCCATTCTTGTAATTTGTGAATTAAAACATTTAAAAGAAGCACGATATAAATAGGCACTGAAAAAAATTGCAAAAGTAAAAGCCAAATTTTTCAAGACATAATTAATCTCAAAAGTATAACATGTAGTCAGCAGAGAACTGAAATTGACTCCCCACTTCCTTGATGCCCTTTGGTTACCTTAAATATTTTTCACATTTTAAAAGTATTTGGATTTGAAAGGGAGAGAACTACATCTATTTTTTTCTGGTACACTGTAGCCTACATAATGCGAAATGACCAAGGGAAAGAGGAAAAGGTTGGAGTGGAAAAATTAGTTCAGTAATGAAACACAGACGGCAGGGCTTTCCTGAGCAGTGGAAAATAATTACAGAAAGCAGCCAAGGGAAAGGGTGAGAACCAAGGAAAGAGAAAAATACTCAAGTTCAGCAGAATATTTTATAGAATATTTTTCCACCTGGGTTAATCTTTTGGGAATAAGAAACACGTTGGATATTGTTGACTGCATCCAAATTCCACTTGGGATAGAACACACAGCTGTAAACATACACTGGACTGTGTATCATGCTCAGCGTGTGCCGCCCAGGCAATTCATGAGAGACCAAAGCAATCACATAGTTTAGTGAAATAATGAGTGATGGTGCAGGGTTACACCAAACATAATGCCAAAATGAGGATCACAAATACAGTTTATTTTAGACTCTAATCGTATCTTTAAGACACAACTGAATCTAAACACGAATGTTTTCCTTTGTTTTGCTGAGTTGCTAGGTTACGCTGTATTGCACTTGGATTGTGGAATGGCTGCTTTGTAGTTTGATGTTTCCTCAAATTGCATTATGTATACAAGTGGCAAACTTTCACAAAGACCTGTGTGCCACAAGTTAAATTTCATACCCTAGGAAATATAAATGTTATTTCCATATTCTATAAATAATTGGACTTTCATGAGGCATCAAATAATCTTTACAAGCTGGATGTTTAATACAGAATCACTTTAAGAATTCAAACTTATTACTTGTACTATAGCTTTAAACTCTGCGGACTTGTTTGGACTAGAAAAGTAACACACAGCTGAGTTAAATTTAAAAAGTTGGTTTGTTGATTGTGTTTTGTTTTAGCATAAGGTTTCCTGGCTTATTTCAAACTTCACTTTAAACATTTTCTTCTATTGTTACTTCACGTGTTAATAATAAAGCAGACAGAAATGAGAAAGTTAAAAGCAAATGCAACAACATTAATGTGCATCAGAACCTACTAATTGTGATGATTATTAGGGTTAATTGGCACATTAGTATGATTAAAATTATTTAATGCTAATTTGGTATGATTTTCCTCATAAATAAGACATTTAGACTTAAAAACCTGAATTTTCAGTTGTGCACATTGGAGGCATCTTTTCAAAAATGCTTCACTGAAATCTGGACTTTTTTTTTTTTTGTGAGGAAGACCAGCCCTGAGTTAACATCTGTCGCCAATCCTCCTCTTTTTGCTGAGGAAGACTGGCCCTGGGCTAACATCCGTGCCCATCTTCCTCTGCTTTATATGGGACGCCGCCACGGCATGGCTGATGAGCAGTGCATTGGCAGGCGCCCGGGATCCGAACCTGCGAACCTGGGGCTGCCAAGTGCGGACTAAACCACTGCGCCACCGGGCGGCCCCTCTGGACTTTTTTTTAAAACAAAAATGTCAAAATTGTACAACTTGCCAGTTTGGATGCTTTCTAAACACTCCTGGTCATTTATTGATTAGTAATATATTTAGCCAATAACACTGTATTATCAAACTGATAATTCTGCCTCCGCAGACCATGCGTTTCCCCTTTATGTTCAGAAATGAAGGATAATGTAGGAGTAAAAAGGTGACAAATGGTAACATATTCCTTTTTCTGAAACTTGGGAAGTTAGGGAAATATTCTGTGGCAGTATTTGTGCATATGGTTCTAAGCAGTAGCAGTAAAAATCTTGAGAACATTGTAGAAGTGTGTAATCTTTACAGAGTAGAATGCCAACCTGTTTACTCTTATTCTTTTTGGAGGGGGAAGAGGAGGCAGGGTTCATCCTAAGCATAGTAAAATGGTTAGAGTTGAGTAGGACATCTTTCATCTTATACCTCAAATGCAGCCATCACACAAACACATTGAATATACCTGTGTGCTTGGCACCTTTCAAGCACTAGGTTAAGTTAGAAAGGTTGATCTACTCTCCACATATTCTGCCTCCTGTGCTCAGAGTATTTTCTTTTTCCTTTGGAGTAAATTACATCCAAAAGAAAAGAAGATGCCACTATGTATGAAAAAAAATTGCTTAACAAAACAATTGCTTTATTATAATTATATCCATATTCAGTGCTATAGTAATTTAACATTTTGAGCATTTACTGTGTGCAAAACACAATACCAAGTACTTTACACCTTTTAACTCATTTAATCCTCATAAGAACTCGTGCAGGATTAACTATATGGTCCTATTTTACAGATGAAGAAACTTATTTAGGAGGTTAAGTTACCTGCCTAAAGTCGCTCAACTATAAGGGACAGAACTGGTTTACAAATGCATACTGACCCCAGAGCTAAGGATTATCACACGGAGGTGTCTGAGGCTCATCTCAGCACGAGGAGCACTGAGGGGCAGGGGAGGCATTGGTTAAAAGAGGAGTTTGAAGGAATCAAAAAAGGAGGTAATAGCATACCTCAAGCAAAGTATAGCCACTTGGAAAATTGTGCTGAAGTCAGCAAAGCTGCTGGGGACCCTAAAAATCATCTTGATGCATGTCCAGACCCACAGTAACACAATACCAGCAATGATGAAGTTAATAATGCTAATTTATGACAAGTACTATCTGATATTTACAAGAGCATCTAAGGTTATATCACTTAATCTTTACAACATCCTTGTGAGATGGATATAGCATCCCACCTTTTACAGAAGAAACAAAGGCTTGAACAATTTCCGTGATTTGCCCAAAGTTTTAGGAAAGTCAAAACTCAAATCCAGGTTAGAGGAATTTTTCTTTTTAGCAACCAATATCTGCTTCCCCAAATTCCAAGGTCAAAAGTTGAATTTAACTTATATCTTTTTCTAATGACACAAGTGATTAGTTAATATTAACTTCCCTTGTGGATCCTCTGGGTTTTATAATACAAGGAAAAATCTATCCAAATTATAGAAATCTATTTTAATCTATCCTAATTTAATTTGTTGAAGCAGCAAAGCAAATAGTCAGGAAGCCATATCCCACATCAATATAGTTGAAGGTATTTGTGTAAAACAAAACATATACTACCTTGCCCTCAAACTCCAAAAAGAATCATGGCTCTTATATGTTCATTTGTTAAAGCATCTGCTAGGGTGCGTCAGGTGGGGAATTTATAATAGGGGTCTTCTAAGCAAATCACATCTAGATTTCTATAGCAGGTATAGATTGGGTGGAAGAGTTAGATGAAATTAATTTTCAAATTTCAAGCTAGCTTAAGGAATCCTAAGTATTTGCCAAGAGCTCAGCATGAGAGAACTTGTATCATGTGGCCTGAACTTGAGATACAGTTACTCTAAGTTAGAAATAATTCCCCTTCATACTGTTATACTTCATGTCCTCGGAAATTTTCAGGAAAGGCAATGTTTTAACTGTGACCTCAATAGCAAATATTGTGAATGCTAGAGATCTTATATATCTAGTGTATAAGACTACTTTAGTGTGTTTCTTTACTACCACCTCTTTCTATGTGGTAATTCCTAATTCTTCTCTTGTCTGTATTACACACCTATCTGCATTGCCTTTTCTGAGTGATTATGGCCCTAAAGAGATCCAGGCTTAGGGGAGACCTGGAGAGCCCCACTAACTGGATTCCTGACCTACACTGAATTCTGCTATGGGTTTTTTTCTCTATGTTCCCTCCACCAGTGTCCTCTCCCTCACCCCAGTCCATTCTCAATTGGAACTCAGAAAGCAGTTCTTCAAAACAAACAGAACACCTCTGCTTCTGTTACCTGTCTATACTGGCAACTTGGAATGAAAATGGGAGTCAATGGTAAATTTTACTTTGACTGTAAGTGCACATGAGGGATGCTTATCAACCTTGAGCTAGAATTCACTGTTTAATCATTAAGAATACATCTGCTTCTCATTCTTCCTCTCTTGCTGTTTCCTTTTTTTTGGCCATTGTCAGAATTTAGAAGTACATCTGCTCATTCTCCTGGGAGACGAGAGCAAGTGGAAGAGAAAATCATCTCTTTTGCTACTCTGCTAGTATTACTAAGGGAAAAAATTAAGAGGAGGGGCTCACACAAAAAGACAAAGTAACAATGGGTGATTTATTCATGTCACCTGGGTCCTCTAAGTATTACTTTAGTCTATCCCTATGACAGCATTTAAGAAATTTTCAAATGACAAATTTAAGAGATAAAATATAGCTTTTCATTAGATAGGTCCTTATCAGATGACCCACATATTTTAGGTATTCAACTGCTTCTGTATTTTAAGTCTCAAATGTGTTCATTTCATGCAAACATAGTGTCCTATAGTCATTATGCTCTCCTTGTCATCCCCATGCATACTTCTTACATAATACTCATTTTATCATGCTGGCATCTCTTTTAATATGTGGTTTTTGGAAAGGATACTACTAACATTTAATAAATACATTATTAAAAAGATCTGACAGAAAACTGAAATCATCTAATTTGATTTCAGAATTAGCTGCAACCAGCAGATATTTGACCATGAAAATGGAATCATCACAAGACAGTAATGTCCTTCTGTTATATTTTACAAGTCAACTTCATGTGTTAAGGAGACCTTAGCAGATTACAATTAAACACCGTCCTAGATAAAACAGTAAAGCTTACTTAACAGTTCAGAGAAAGACCTTGTCACCCGAGTTCTTTAAATGAATACAGTTTTACCGAGGAGTTTAACTCAAGGCAAGTACATTTCTGAGAGGGGTTGGTGTCATTACTAATACAGCACATTGATTTGTTAAGAAATAATGTCTTATGGAGAATAAGACAATAGACCTGATAGTGCTTAATGGTTAGTTGTTTTGCAGAGCAAATTATTTCTTTTCCTGATGTCTCTGACAGGGCCGCATCAGTTGTACCGGACGCCTAATGGTACAGGCTGTCAATCAAAGAGGCCGCAGTCCCCGCTCTCCCTCAGGCCATCCTCATGTCAGAAGGTATTTCAGATATTCCTTCCCATACGTGTTAATATTATTTTATTTACTTATCACTATAAATTCAACACTAGTAGAATCATAGTATGACCATAAAAGTGAACACAGTTGGAAGACAGAATGTGAATAGTCTTAAAGTGTATACAGTGTATGGCTCCTTGATTGTGATGCTCCTTTGCAACCCAGAAAGGGGAAGGGAACAAACATTTGCTAATGTGTATAAACCCATTCAGATATACCATCACTAGTTTGTTAAATAAGGGCCCAATTTATATATGGAGAAATCAAGACTCAGCACCTTTAAATGGCAGGCACATTAACATGAAAATACTAGTAAATGGTGCACAAATGTTCAAAATCAAACTTCTCTAACCAACAGCTGTGTGCACTGACCATTATAAACTATTGCCACTAGATTTCTTAAAATCAGCTAGTTTGCTCATGTTCATTTTTCAGTCACTTAGTTCAAAACAGTTTATTTTAGACCATAATCTTGTAGGTAAGATTTGTCATATTTTAAATGCTCAACAAATATCTGCTAGATAGAGTGTACTTTCCATTCCTAGTAGCCCCGAGTTAATACAAGGATGCTGACAGAATGATGGAAGGCAGGGATGGGGAAAGCATATTATGTCTTAGTAACATATTTGCACTTAAAAAGGAAAATGGTAAGTCAACCAGCCTGTCATCTTGGGTTCCTATTTAGATATTTTACCGACAGAGCATGCTCAAATAGTCCTGACTATAAACTACAGGCCACAGAGACAAACACCTTTTGTGAAGAGAATGCATATTAAGATAGGCTCATATAAGGTAAGCAGGAAAAACTGAGATGCACCAAACAAATGGTGTGTCTACACCTCCTCACATGATTGGATCCACAGAACCCTTTGTTCAACATTCAGAAGACAATTCTGGCACCTATGCACGTACAGATTTAATGCTAACCTATATGTAGCAATATCTGTTCACAGGATCCTAGGCTCGTATCTATGGCTGTAACACAACATATTTAATGGCATATCCATTCTCTTGCATTATTTTCTTCTGTATTTCTTGAGGTCCTGAATACATTTAAGCTTTTCCATGTGTCAGTGTCTCCTGGAAAAGCATTT
This sequence comes from Tapirus indicus, assembly GCA_031878705.1. Classification (NCBI taxonomy): domain Eukaryota; kingdom Metazoa; phylum Chordata; class Mammalia; order Perissodactyla; family Tapiridae; genus Tapirus; species Tapirus indicus. The sequence goes on along the minus strand of CM062919.1, from coordinate 101,101,383 downwards.
TGCTCATAAATTAGATCTGTACTTGGAGAAGAGTAAACCATATAAAAAGGCTGATCATTATTAGCATATTAAACTAATCTTTCCTTTGTTCCACTCTTACTTTTTCTAGTTAAGTGTTTTTAAACTTATCTTCTAGTGATTACTAATAGATTTTGTATTCAACATCTTGCTCTTTTCTTAAGTCTTCCCTGCAATTACTTGAAATTATATTGCTCTTAAAGGTACCTCTGGCAACATACTTAAAAGCGAGAAAACTGCACAAAATCTAGGAGATTTGCACCACTTTATTTTAAAGCAAAAAAATAGTGTCTTTAGGCACATGGATAACTGATGCAAAAGAAAACCTAACTAAACATTTGTTTTCCTGGTTAATATGAAAAGGAATTTTGATTTGAAAGATATTAAATTTTCATAAAATAATAAGAACTTTTAATTTCCTATAAATTTAAAATCACAGTTAAAGTTATAGTAATTTCTGTTGAAAAAGATTTGGTAATAAATGAGCAATGAGCAACAGCTGCTGCTATTTCTCATGCAGCTTTAAACATATTTATTTAGGAAAAAATAGGTTAACATAGAATACCCCATTTTTTTCCCATTACACCTTTTATGATTTACACTTTAAGGATTAGGACAGCAAAATTGTTTAAGATCTGTAATTAGGAGACAATAAATTTATTTAAAAACTTTCAAATGAAACAAGATTGTGCTTTGCTAACTTTGTTATGTGTAAACCTTGAGGGTAGGAATCAGGTAAGGAAATTATATTATTACCCTATGTATTATGAAAAAACAGATGACTGGGCCGGCCCCATGGCCTAATGGTTAAGTTTGACACACTCCACTTTGGTGGCCAGGTTCAGTTCCCCAGTGCAGACTTGGACCACTCAACAGCAGCAATGCTGTGGCAGCAACCCACATACAAAATAGAGGAAGATTGGCACAGATGTTAGCTCAGGGCAAATCTTCCTCAGCGGAAAAAAAAGTACATGACTAAGGTCCTGGAAATAACTACCATCTATCTTTCTTTCTATCTATTAACTATCTTGTTCTATCTATCTTTCTGTCTATTATCTATCTTGTTCTAAGGCCTCGTTCTAGATCAAGGGACAGTGGAGACGAAAATGAACCAATTCAGGAGCGCTTCTTCAGACCTCACTTCTTGCAGGCGCCTGGAGATCTGACTGTTCAAGAAGGAAAACTCTGCAGAATGGATTGCAAAGTAAGAGTTTGTTATTGCCTGCAAATCTTTTGCCTCCCTTTTCCCCTCACTGCCATTTCTCTTTAGTTCCTTTTGGAGAAATTATGTCAAGTATACATCTTTAAAATGTTTTCCAGCTTAAGAGAAAAAAAAAGAGTGAAATATACTAGGTGTTTATATATTGTTTTAAATCATTCTTTTCCTTTACTTGTAAATTTTTATTAAATATGTTCTTTATTCAGAACTCGATATACCATACTCCAGAAAGTCACTGGGAGGTTTTATCCCTTTAAGTTTTCCATTTTGTTGAAGAAATAAATGTATTGAATCTGTCATATGTTCTAATCATTAATTAGTTAATCTTCATTCTATATTCATTCAGACTTTTTATCCATATATCTACTTTGACTTTTATTCCTCCTATTTTCTATTTCTAAGAGAAGTTAGGGTAACATCCTTCTTCCACCTGTTATATAGTAACGCTTCTTAACCAGGGTCTGTGGGTAGGCAGGTTTCATTAGGTGGATGAACTCTGAAATTGTGTGTGTGATACAGCTTTCATCCATTTCTCAAAGGAGCTTGAGGCCAAAAATGCTTAATAACCACTGCTCTAAATTTTTTTTGATAGTTTTAGGGTTTTTTGCCCCATTATTTATTGATCTTAAATTTAAAATTTAGCTCTTAAATATGGATAAGGTTTTTAAGAATTATTTGGGCTCCCTCTGCTGGTATTCTCTGGGCTTGCAGAACACAAATATAGGTGTTTAGAGGATTTAGGCTTTGTTTTTTCAAAAAGGAAATCTGGGCTTGTAGAAATGTATAAAAATAAATGTATTCTTGGGGCCGGCCCAGTGGCGCAGCAGTTTAGTTCACGCTTGGCAGCCCGGGGTTCACGGGTTCGGATCCCAGGCGCCTGACAACACACTGCTTGTCAGCTATGCTGTGGCAGCGTCCCATATAAAGTAGAGGAGGATTAGCAACGGATGTTAGCTCAGGGCTGGTTTTCCTCACAAAAAAATAATAATAATAAAAATAAAAAAATAAAAAATAAATGTATTCTTAACAAAAGTATTTTATTTTCCAGCATAATTCTTTTTACCATATAAGCACACAAATTGAGTTTCAGTTTGTGTATATTTATATATATTTATTTTTGGTCTATAATTAACAATTCATACAGACCACCTGTAAAATGACATTTGAGTCAACAGGAGAAATTTTAGGTAGACTACTAGATGATACCAAGGGACTATTATTATATGTAAAAAGAGAGTTGTTCTATTATGTAAGAAAAAAACCTATATTTTTTAGAATGATGCTGAGCTATAGAGGAGTAAAATTACATAAAGTCTGGAATCTACTTTATAAAAAATTACAGAAGACAGTGAATCTAGATGATAAATATATGAAGAAATCATAGTATTTTATTTCAGTGCACAGTGACATAACTGTCCTTGAAATGCCTGTCTTTAAAAGGATATTGGAAACAAAAAGTTATCTCTGCTTGTTGATTTCACTATTACAATCTGACCTGAAGAAATAAAATGTTGTGGAAAATCTTGTCACATGAACAGAAGGATCGTGTGACCCAGTTCAGAAAAAAAGTTATCAGTGTATTTAAGTTTTAAGAGGGAAAAAAATCATGAAAATAAGCCAATCACTAAAGCAACAGGTAGGTTTTCCCTCAGAAAACACCCCACTTTTTAACCCCATAGGTACATTCCCAGACACCAACTATCTTTGACTTAATACTGAGTCTTAAGGAAAAATAACTAATCCCACTCCTCTAGTAACAAGTATGCTCTCCCTCCTCCCATTTCCATGTCAGCTGAGAGCATGGATCTATTCAAATCATGACCTGCTTATAATGACTTTAAATTCCTAAGATCAGGCTTTCCTTACTTACATACCCAGGAGGGCTGGGGTTAGTACAGGGGTAGAAGAACCGAGCATTTTTCCTGTGCCTTAACATGAATAACTCTGTCCACTGGCGTAGGTGCACGAATCAGGTGCATGAATTGGGGGACTGAGAGTGCACAGTGCTTTGGGCATCTCTCTACGAGACATGCCATGGCCTCAGTCAGTACATGGCCCTGCTCGTCTAGGGTCTAACCTAGGAAAGTGGGAACAAGCTGTGCCACTTCATTTCTCAACTTGGGAAGGCCTGGAGCCTGACCACAAGTGTCCACTCACCCTCCCTCCCACCTTTGGTGACCTCCAGACAGGTAAAGCGGTATGTGTGGAGAGCTGGGGGACAGCAGGTGGACAGATGGGAGAACAGAGAGCCTGACCCTCTCAGAAGTCAAGCTGCCAAACTCCTGCTGTTTGTTCCCAAAATCTCTTCATCCTTTTAACTAGTAATTTAAATTTATTTTATTTTCTTTAAATTCTCTAGACCTTTGCTAGATGTGGGAGGGGAGGCATGTTGTAGGCAGTATAAATGAGTATCATGCAGCAGGAATGGAATTTGTGAGTTCTCTGGCTGATTTTGGCAGAGCTGGTTCTTCAAAAGAATTGTTTTACAGTCCAAATGACATCTTTTTATATGTAATTTCCCACTAGTAAATTTGGGGTGGGGGTAAAAACGCCTTCCTTAATGGTGCTTTTCTCCCCATTCAAAATCAAAGGCAAAATTGTAAAGAGCTGACAGATGGCAACCATCCCTACCCTTCACAGCACAATGTGTTATTAGCAATTAAATGTGCTTTTGGTCAACACAACTGTCATGGTCTCAAGATTTTATGATGTTTCCATTGTGATGCTAATTTGTTGAGATGGCTTTCTGGGTAATTTTGTGTTGCTTTTGTTACTTAGTTTCAAGGATTATAAAATAATAATAGCCCTATGTGCTGATGGATGCATTAACTAATGTCTCCATAGCTATGGCAACTCTTCAGTGGGAAGCTTTATAGTGTATAAATGCCAGCTGAGTATTTGTTATTGTTATTATGGTTGGATATCTTTTTTTCCAAAGAGCTCAGAGCCCTGTGCTGACATCATCATAGTAATCTTTACAACCCTGGGTGAAGTAAAATGATGGCAGAAATTTTTTTAATCCCCATTTCACTTTTCTCTATGTTGCTCTATAAGAAATGTTTAGAAGTGAGCCTGTGAGTGCTTAGGGAGCCATTGAAAGAGTAACATGAGCTGATACTAAAAACCCTCTCTTATACTCCCAAAGGAGGAATTTATGCTGGTTTCTTAGCTATTAATAATTTCACTCTGTTTTAATATTAGAGAAATTTATATGAATTTCCTTTCTGGTTTAGGTTAGTGGGTTACCAACGCCAGATCTAAGCTGGCAACTAGATGGAAAGCCGATCCGCCCCGACAGTGCTCACAAGATGCTCGTGCGTGAGAACGGGGTGCACTCTCTGATTATAGAGCCAGTCACATCACGAGATGCCGGCATCTACACATGTATAGCCACCAATCGAGCAGGACAGAACTCATTCAGCCTGGAGCTTGTGGTTGCTGGTAGGCTCATCTGTGAATCCTCTCTCTCTCCCAGAATGAACATCAGATTTAGAAATGTAAACTAATCCTGCATTATTAACCAATTTGGAAAATAAATCAAACTGTTGAAACAATAGATTGTATCTTCAAAATAACCGATTAGGACATGTTATAAGGCTTAGCAAATCGGAAACATTGACTTTTCTTCAGTGTAGCCATTATTATTTATCTTTCCTTTCTCCCAGTAGCCTGGCCAAGAAAAAAGGATTTTAGCAGCTTTTCTGGGTCATTTTATGTCTCATGAGTGTTGGCCCCCAGTGTAACTAGGGAAAGAGGAACAGCAGCATGGGCTCCAAGAACCAAACTTGGTGTATAAGCATTTTCTTAGCATAGAGTTCTACAGTTATACCTAGTTTTTAAAGCAATGTAATGTGCACTGATGTCAAAGTTCAAACATTTTAAACAACATTATCATCTACCTCCAATGTCATAGTCCAATTAAACTCAGATTTGCTTTTTAATTGATTATACTGTTAGGCAAATTTTGTAAAAGTATTGTTAATATGAAGTTTTACCCTTAGATAAGGAAAATATATTTATGGAAAGGTTTATACCATCCTTAGGAGTTGAGCATAAGTAAAGATTCTGTTATCTATTCTCTTTTTAAAAAGAAAAATAGCAAAACATGTTTATTTCTCAGACCTCTATTTGCAAAGTGCTTCATATACATTTATCCCAGTTGGTCCTCACCACAGCCATATGAGGGAATCTGAGCAAATTTTCTTCCTCATTTTATATATGTGGAAATTAGACATAGAGAGATTAAGTGACCCTCCCAGGGTCCCATTTAGTAAGCTGAAGGCCAGACTCAGATGGTCTGTCGACTCCTAGTGCTCTTCCAAACACTGTGAGCCTCTGAGCTCTGTCAAGAAATAGAGGAGCAATGAGAATAAAGCCCAGGAGGTCCTGGCTAAAATCCTGAATAACGATTCTAATAATAGTACCAAGATATTTGTCACACAAAAACGTGGTCAATATGTGGATTGTGGTGCTATGTGTTAGCCATGCTTTTAAATTTTTTGTCAACTATTCAATATTACTACATACTAGGATTGAATTCATTCATTCCTCTAACTATCCCCTCTTTAGACTAAAAATGTTTAGTTTTCTCCTGTTAAATGTGTCTTTTGATCATACCTGTCCTTCAGGCCTGAGGCTTGTGGGTCTAGGAGACGTGGACATCTTGGTATGCCTCAGCACTTCTACTGGAAGATGACAGTGCACAGTAATTGGAAGCCAAGTCTTTGGCATCAGATCTCAGTTCCAATCCCAGCTCTCGTTTACTGCCTGTGTCCTTTGGCAAATATAGAACTTCTCTGCAACTCAATGTCCCCATTTGTAAAATGGAGATCTTAACGCCTCAGAGTTTTTATCAGGATTAAGTCATATGAAGCTCGGCGTCACCAGTGTCCTGTATAGCAATGCTCCAAAATGGTAGATGTTATTCTTACTGGTGAGGGTTATGACATTAAGGCTCATTTTATACATTTTATGCTCTTTTCAAAACTGAGACCCATAAAGAATACTAAGTGAGATCTGTTCCCACTTGCCCCCAAATAGACTAGGTCAGGTAGCCATGTAAAGTTCAATAAAAATACAACCCTCTATGTAATTCAAGATCTTAGAGAGTCTTAAGTATTCGAAAATTTCAGGTAGAATTTTTATCCTCTTCACCTGGCTCTCCCCTGGCTGCTTTGCTTTATTTGTCACTCTGGATGAGGGGATGGTGGTGGAGAAAGACATGCATCCTCAGATTCACTGTTGGTAGCTCAGAAGAAAATAACTAAACCTTATCCTTTCTCTGAAATTGTTTCCACCCCAGATCCAAGAAAACACTTCCCATTGGATGGTAATATATAGAGTGTTATTAACAATCAGTTCTGATTTTTTCAGACTAAGTAAAGTTCTCTTTTTTTATGGCTTCCTTCCTTCCAGGTAATAATAAAGCTGTCTTTTTTATTGCTTCCTTCAAAGAATACAAATTAGAATTTATAATTTATAGGATGTACTTTCCTAGTTTATAGGTAACTGTTTACAGTTGCCAAATTTAGATAAACGTGGCTCCCTTTATTTTTCCCCCTTTAAATCCTATGGTATGTCTCACTTAAGACAGGACTTGCAAATCTTCAGAATCTTCATAGCAAACATTTTAGATAGCAGGGAGGGAATCTAAGTGGATCAGATTCCTAGAAATACTTGTCTGCCTCAGCGTCACTAGGTGGCAGTGCTTGGTAACGGCTGTGAGTGCATGGTAACATAATTAGTATTGAAGCCATCCCAGATGCTAGTGTGACTTACTTAGGAGTCTCAGACAGGCATTCTGTGGAGCAGATGGCCAGTGGACTGTGTGGGCCTGTCAGATTTGAATTAATTGAGGAAATAAATGAGAAGAACGAAGCATAGGAACCTTTCTTGGTAAAAGAATGATTTGGAGAGAGGACTTGGCATCTTACCACCTGAAATGAAAAATGGTATCATAAAATAAAAGATCTATTTAAGCAATATTTCTAAAAGCTTCTGAATTCTTTGTAGTGCTCCTTTTGTCTATCACTGATAGATAATTCATCTCATGTTTTCTTAGCTAAAGAAGCACACAAACCCCCTGTGTTTATTGAGAAGCTGCAAAACACAGGAGTTGCTGATGGGTACCCAGTGCGACTGGAATGCCGTGTTTTAGGAGTGCCACCACCTCAGATATTTTGGAAGAAAGAAAATGAATCACTCACTCACAGCACTGACCGAGTGAGGTGAGAATACCCAATAACTTAACCTAATCCACAACTGCTCAGTCCTAATGACATATAAAAAGATACACTTTAGGAGGCTGGTCCAGTGGCATAGCTGTTAAATTCACGCGCTCCACTTCGGCGGCCCTGGGGTTCACAGGTTCGGATCCCGAGTGTGGACCGATGCACCGCTGGTCAAGCCATGCTGTGGCAGCGTCCCATATAAAGTAGAGGAAGATGGGCATGGATGTTAGCCCAGCAAAAAGAGGAGGATTGGCAACGAATGTTAGCTCAGGGCGAGTCTTCCTCACAAAAAACTAATAAAATAAAAAGATACACTTTATATAGCCGTAATCTGTGTAAGATTCATGCTATTGATGATATCAAAGACAAAAATCACTCATTACCCAAATGTATGATGAAGCTTTTAGAAAGAAGCTATAATGGTATATGATGAAACACATTCTAACTTAATCTTATGGTGATTTTTTAAAGTGTTTGTCTTTATATCTAAAAGATGAATTCATTTGCTTCAATGGTGATAGAGAAACTATTTAGTGGTTTTTGTAAAGGCAGATCTTCAACTAGATATTAAATGCGCAGATTTATTCAACCTCTTGACGTCTGCTCTTCTCTCCCATTAACTTTAATGGGGCTAGCAGCCTCTCCAGAATAAGTATGACCTTATTATCTGCTACTTGCACAATTCCGTTTCTAATGATCTAATTAAAAATGATGCTTCGTGTCCAAAGCCACTTTTTAAAAATTTAGAACCCTAATGACTTTATCCTTTTCTTCAGCATGCACCAGGATAATCATGGCTACATCTGCCTGCTCATTCAGGGAGCCACAAAAGAAGACGCTGGGTGGTACACGGTGTCAGCCAAGAATGAAGCAGGGATTGTGTCCTGTACTGCTAGGCTGGACGTCTACAGTGAGTGCCACTTCATCTCATCTTGTTGCATTTATTCATTAAATTATGAAAAATTAGACATTTGGACAGCAAATCACGTTACTTTTATATAATCTTATAAACAACCGTAGTGTTTTATTTGCCAAAAATTTCATATTGCTCTTTCTCTTTCTATTTATAGTTTCTCAACATTAATAGTGATCTACACCAGGAGAACAAATACCCAAGTATCATTCAGGAACTTTGCATTATTAGCAAAATATGCATGTTGATTTCTCTGACGTTGGCTAGTCAGTTGTGGTTTACTTACTGAAGCATCCTTAGGAGTTAACAGTAGGCAAAGGCATAACCACGTTTTTCACATTTTCTTGTTACTGTGTTCTGCAAATGACTGCCTTTTAACATTTCTTCCTATATTATAATACCATCACAGTGTCTTAATGCACTCTAAATGTGTGTACCAATGATCCTGGAATGCATACTTCTGTGGCTTAGTGCTTTTCTCATTAATACATCTTAAGCAGCTCAGCAATAGGTTTGTGAGTGTTTGTGTATGTATATTTGTGTACCTGATTCCTAAATTTAAAGAAAATCATTCCTATTGAATTTATAAGCTAGTACAATAGTATTACGTGATCCATTCACATAAAAAAAACCACTAGAAAAAATTAAGAACTGATTTCAAATTTTACCTCTTCTTGAGTAAGAAATAAGGTTCTTCATGAAATGAGTGACCTCAGCCTTCCCTACTGCCCAATTCCTTTCAATTGATTAGCGTTAAAACATCCATAAGTAGGGGCCGGCCCGGTGGCGCAGCGGTTTGGTTCGTGCTTGGCAGCCCGGGGTTCGCCGGTTCGGAGCCTGGGAGCCTGCTGACGCACTGCTTGTCAGCCACGCTGTGGCGGCGTCCCATATAAAGTAGAGGAAGATGGGCACAGATGTTAGCCCAGGGCCAGTCTTCCTCAGCAAAAAGAGGAAGATTAGCAACGGATGTTAGCTCAGGGCTGGTCTTCCTCACACACACAAAAAACATCCATAACTACTATAATTATTGTGGCATTTATACATTTTGAGCTTTGAAGATTTTTTTTTTAAAGGGGGGAGGTGCAAATTAGGGGAGGTGACCATTTCAAAGGATTCCCTGTGCTGCAGTAAGTATTTACTTTAAAATAAAGATCAAGTACACTCTGTCTTGATTATCTAACTGTTGTAGTCTCCCTACCCTATATAGACATTAAATATGCAACATATGAAATACAAAATTACCCTTAAAATGTACAATTTCTACCATGGATGTGTTCAGTCTTTCACAAAGAACATGTGCCTGGTATATATCAAAAGACATTCTGTATTTATTTGAAACATCTAAGGGCTCTCCAATTGTATCTTGGTTAAAAAAAATCTTTTTTTTTTTTTTTTTTGTAGCCCAGTGGCATCAGCAGCCACAGAGCACCAAGCCAAAAAAAGTACGGCCCTCAGCCAGTCGCTATGCAGCACTTTCGGACCAGGGACTAGACATCAAAGCAGCGTTCCAACCTGAAGCCAGTCCGTCTCACCTAACACTGAATACCGGCTTAGTAGAAAGTGAGGACCTGTAATCCAACATTCTTGTTAAAGCTGAAACACTGAAACAGCCATGGCCTTGACCAACACATTTCTTTGTCACATTATGTAAAAGGCAAAAACATACCTTTGACTACAAGAAATAAAAAACACCAAAATGATATTTTTCTTACTTGTTATACCAAACTTACAGTTTAAGTAGGCGATGCTAATAGAAATGTACACATTGCACAGAAAATTCACGTTCATCATCCAATTTAAAACTTTTGGAATTGCTGTGATTAAAGTGGTCTGAAATGCCAAAATGCTAAAGGAAATCAGTTGTTCAAAGGTAACCACAATTTGTATTTCAAAAGTGCCTTTAAACACTAGCTGTAGGTGCTACATAGCATGATAGTTTGGGGTGCTTAACAAGAGGCAATTGTACCACAAATAATACTAAAATGATCCTAAAGTGGCAGTGTATTCAGACAGCTACAGTGAACCAAGTGCAATATGTGAGGATGAAAAAGGAAGAGGAAATGATCACGAAATCCAAGTAAATGCCTTGTCTTTGCAAATTGTTTTATATTAAATCATAAGGAAGGAATTACTTGCCTTAAATTTTATTAATATCGAGAGTTTTCTAACAAGGTTAATATCTTAGTTCTTAACCATTTTTTCTTTACGTGTAGTATTTTCTTTTCATGCTACCTTGGTAGTAAGCTTATTTACAAACCATATTAAAAGGCTAATTTAAATATAAATAATATAAAGTAGTCTAAATAAAGCAGAAATATATTAACAGTCCATTCCACAAAAGGCATCCAAACCACCCACATGACCAAGGCATAGAGTATTTGGAGGAAACAGGGGTTTGGAAGCAGGGAGGAGTATGAAGGAAAGTGCTACCAGCACACTTACTTATGTTGTATTCATTTAGATAAAGGTAGAAGGGGCAGGAGACATGGTGAAGGCCAGGCTTTTCTTTGGTTTTCTTCTAATCTAAAATGTAGGTGAAAAAACACTGCCATTCACAAGTTAGGGAATCTAGGGTCAGCTGGAAGTTTGAAACATATGTGCTATGGAAATTTCAGTGTGTCTGAAGTTTGTGTAGTAGCTGAAGAGTTTAGATGTGTAGAGCAAGTTGAAAATGGACTGAGACTGCAAGATTGGCATAAATGAGAAACTGCCTGTAGGATCTAGTCTACTTGAGGGAAATGGAGACTTAAGAGAGACAAAAACAGGTTTGTGCCATGATGTGTTTTTTTCAGTGGCACCAAGATATGGTGAATGGAAAATATTAGTTCACTTCCCTGCTGCCACAACACCTGGCCTTCAGAAGGTGCTGGGTTCCGAGTGTTTGTAAAGGCATCTCAGCAAAGACTGATTTTTGTATGCCTATGATTCTGCATCAGCCAGACTGAGTTGATTCTGACCAGACTTGATGGTTTTAAGTCGGAACCAATAAACTTTAAAAAGGAGAAAAAACAATTTGGCCTAATATTATAAAACATGAGGCTTTAATGGTACTTTGCTATGAAAAGAAAACACTGTATTCCTTATGCAAAACATATATCTTTCATTATTTATAATAAAAATGTTGAACTCTCTTAGCTCAGTTACTCAATTCAATATGTAGTATTTTTTAAAATAATTTTATATCTGTATACCACCCCATATATTTCATATTACTGCTTCACATGTACAGCTTTCTATTTCTTTGTAAGAACACCAACGAACCAAGTTTTAAATGATTAATAGGCTTGAGCACCGGGTGGCAGATGTTCTATGCAGAGTGGTACAGTTTTCTTTGACCACACGTATATGCATTGCTAATATGGAATTTAAGATACCATACAAAGTCTCTCATGGACCTATCTATATTGTAGAATTATGACTTATGTCGTATCTTACTTGCCAAATTTTTCTGAATGTGACTTTTTGCTAATTTGCTGGGTTTGGGATTAAGTAGCATTATTTTGCCACCTTTTATGTTGTATTTATAAAAAAAGTGCTATCATACTACTTTGGATTGTTGTGCTGGTGTAATGTGGATTTAACATCAATAAATATTTAACAAATAATAGTTGCAATTTTGTGAAGCAAAATATTCAGTTGTTTTAGTTTTGTATTGCTGCTGTAATAATAAATTAGTACAAACTTAGAGGCTAAAACAACTCTCAATGATTAGCTCACAGTTCTGTAGGTCAGAAGTCCAGCCGATATGGCTGGGTTCTCTGCTCAGTCTTACGAGGCTCAAATGAATGTGTCCCCTGGACCACATTATCATCTGGAGCTTGAGATGCTTTTCTGTGCTCAAGTAGTTGTGACAGAATGCAGTTCCTAGCAGTTGTAAGATGGAGGTCTCGTTTAGTCTGTCAGCTAGGGGCCACTCTCTACTCCTACAGGCCACCTGCATTCTTGTCATGTGGTCCCCTCCATCTTCAAAACCAGCAATGAGAATCTCCCTCACTACAAATCCCTCTCATACTTTGAATCTCTTGTTAAGAAGAGCCCAGTCCCTTTTAAGGGATCACCTGTTTAGGCCAGGCCCACCCAGGTAGTCTTTCTTAAAATCACCTGATTTGAGAACTAATGACATCTGCAAAATCCCTTCAAAGCAGCACCTAGATTTGTGTTTGATTTGGATAACTGAGAGAAGGTGTATGTACACCAGAAGATGGGGATATTAGGAGCCATTTAGAATTCTGCCTGCCATATCAGTTTATTGTATATATGCAGGTAAATAATATTGGTTCCTGTGATGCCCCATGGGAAAAGTATTCTGTGACTACATACCACATCCCTTCTCTTAGAAATTAAATATACAAGGTTCTGGGTCAAGATGGGAACACAGGAAGATCCTGAACACATTTCCCAGAGACATACCAAATCTCCAACTACATACAGAACAATTTCCTCTAAAAGAAACCCAAAAACTAGCTGAGTGACTCCTACATATCAGGTAAACGAGAAAAAACCCACATCGAAGTGGATAGGAGAGGCTGAGACACAATCTTGCCCCAAACCCACCCCCAGCATGGCAACGCACAAGTGGTAGGAAATTCACAACCCTGAGCTCCCTAAAGAGCAAAGGGTTTGAACCTCACATCAGGCACCCCAACTTTTAAGACCTGCACCTAAAAGACGAGCCCCCAAAACATCTAGCTTTGAAAGCCAATGAGGCTTGTGTCCACAAGACCCACAAGGCTATAGTGATCTGAGAAACAGTTCTTAAAAAGCTAGCATGGGGCCCGCCTGGTGGCGCAGCGGTTAAGTCCGCGCTTGGCAGCCCGGGGTTCGCGGGTTCGGATCCCGGTCGCCCGCCAACACACTGTCTGTCAGCCACGCCGTGGCGGCATCCCATATAAAGTGGAGGAAGATGGGCACGGATGTTAGCCCAGGGCCAGTCTTCCTCAGCAAAAAGAGGAGGATTGGCAATGGATGTTAGCTCAGGGCTGGTCTTCCTCACAAAAAAAAAAAAAAAAAAAAAAAGCTAGCATGGACTCAGCCACCCCAGGGCCCAGCACAGAGACAGCCAACTGAAAAGTGCCCAGTCTTTCTGTGAAAGAGGCCTATTTGCTTATCTTAAAGCTTCAGCCTAAGGGGTAGGCATCTAATTTAACACACACCCAGGAACCTACTGAAATACTCTCCGAAGACTGAAGCCAGCAGGTGCCATCTTTGCACTCTCCCTCTGCTTCACTCTAGGTCACAGGTATCTCCCAGATAGAAGCTTGTGCACATGTCTGGCATCCTGGTTTTTGCAGCTGCCACCCAGTGGACACCCCTTCATCTCCTGGCTCTGGTGGCCAGTGGGTGGGGCTTACACTAGCAGGTGCTATAGGACTGTAACGGACAAGCAGTTAACTGACTACCGCCCCAGGGCACAGCAGAGAGGCAGCAGACTGACACACCGAGTCTTTTTGTAAAAGAGGACAATTAGCTTGTCTTCATAGCTGCCGCCTGAGGGGCAGGCTTTGATTAAACACACAACTACGGGCCCACTGTAATCCTCTCCAGAGACCTCAGAGGGCAGACACTATCTTCACGCTCTCCCTCTGCCTCACTCCAGGTTGCCAGAATCCCCCAAAAAGGAGCTTATGCACATGTCTGATGTCCTGGTTTTTGCAGTTGCCTCCCAGAGGACACCTTTGATGGCCTGGCTCTGACAATCAGTGGGGCTTACATTTGCTGGTCCTATAGGACTATAATAGAGAAATAGTTCTTAACCAGCTATGCTCCCAGGGCACAGCATAGAGATAGTACACTGAAATGTGCCCCCAGTCTTTCTGTGACAGAGGACAGTTAGCTTGTCTTCATGGCTGTGGCCTAAGAGGCAGCTTCTAATTAAACATACATGGAGCCAACTACAATCCTCTCCAGAGACCAAGAAGGCCAACAGGAACGATCTTCACTCTAAATCTGCCCTGCTCCAGGTCAGAGGTGTCTCCAAGAAAGGAGCTTGTGTATACATCTGGCACCCCAGCTTCAGTGGCTGCCACCCAGAAGACACATCCCTTGATAACTTGGCCCTGGTGGCCAGCAGGGCTTTTGTTCACAGGTTCAACGGGATGGTAGCAAACACAGAAACAGCTCTTAACTGACTATAAATCCAGGGCTCAGTGCAGAGGGAGCAGACAGAAGCGCCCTTCTCTAAGTCTTCCCCTGAAAGAGGTATATTTGAATACTTTAAAAGCTGCTGCCTGAGAGTCTGGCTTCCAATCAGCTGAATCTAGGTGCTGACTGAGGTCCTCCCCTTTGGGACACCGACAGGTCTTGGCACACCCTCAACTACTGGGAGCCACTAAGAATAAAGTAGGCTGCTTGGACAATCACAAAGATTTGAGAGACAACCAAGAGCTAAGGCAGGGTTGAATGATAAGGTTCATCTCCTACACAAAGCCACTCCTTCAAGACTGGGAGAGGTGGCCTTTTTATCTAATGCATAGAAAGCAATACAGAGTGTCGAGGAAAATGAAGAAACAAAGGAACACATTCTAAACCAAATAACAAGATAAAAACTCAGAAAAAAATCTTAATAAAATGGAAATAAGTGATTTACCTGATAAAGAGTTCAAAATACTCCTAAAGATGCTCACTGAGCTCAAGGGAACAATGAATGAACAAAGTGAGAACTTCAACAAAGAGAGAAAACATAACAAGGTACCAAACAGAAGTCACAGAGCTAAAGAATACAAAAACTAAACTGAAAAAATATAACAGACGGGTTCCACAGCAGACAAGATGAAGCAGAAGAAAGGATCAGTGAACTCACAGACAGAGCAGAGGAACTCATCCAATCACAGCAACAAAATGAAAAAGAAGGAAAAAAAGTGAAGATGGCTGAAGGGACTTATCAGACAACATCAAGTGGACCAACATTTGCAATATAGGGATCCCACAGGAGAATAGAGAGAGAAAGGGGCAGAAAACTTCTTTGAAGGAGTAATGGCTGAAAACTTTCCTCACTCGGGGAAGGAAACAGACATCCAAATCCAGGAAGCCCAAAAAGTTCCAAATAAGATGAACCAAAAGAGATCCATACCAGGACACATTATAATTAAAGTCTCAAAAGTTAATGACAAGGTGAGATATCTTAAAAGCAGCAAGAGAAAAACAACTTGTTACATACAAGGGAACCCCCATGAAACTATCAGCTTTTTCAGCAGAAACATTGCAGGCCAGAAGGGAGTGACACAATATATTCAGTGTTGAAAGAAGAAAATTTTCAACCAAGAATACTCCACCCGGTAAAGTTATCATTCAGAATTGAAAAAGAGATAAAGACTTTTCCAAACAAGCAAAAGCTAAAGGAATTCATCACCGTTAAACTGGCCTTACAAGAAATATTAAAGGAATTTCTTTAAGCTGAAAAGAATGGGCACTAATTAGCAACAAGAAAACATATGAAAGGATCAATTCACTGGTTAAGCTAAATATACAGTAAAGGCAGTGGATTAATCACTAACAAAGCTAGTATGAAGGTTAAAACACAAGCAGTAAAAATAACTACAACTACAATAATTATTTAAAGGGATACCCAAAATAAAAAGATGTAAATTGTGACATCAAAAACATAAAATGGGTGGGGGAGAGTAAAAATGTAGAGCTTTAGAATGCATTCAAACTTAAGCTGTTATCAATTAAAAATAGTGTTATGAACCTAAGTTGTTTTATGTAAGCCTCATAGTAACCCCAAAGCAAAAACCTATAGTAGATACACAAAAGATTTACAAAAAAAAAAAAGGAATATAAACATACCACTAGAGAAAATCATCAAACTGCAAAGGAAGAGAGCAAGAAAAGAAGGAACAAAAATTTACAAAACAACCAGAACAAATTAACAAAATGGCAATAAGTACATACCTATCAATAATTACTTTAAATGTAAATGGAGTAAATTCTCCTATCAAAAGACAAAGAATGGCTTAATGGATTAAAAAACAAGACCATCCATATGACACCTATAAGAGACTCATTTCAGGGGCCGGCCCAGTGGTGTAGCAGTTAAGTTTGCAAGCTCTGCTTCAGTAGCCCGGGGTCTTGTAGGTTTGGATCCCAGGCATGGACAGACACATCGCTTGTCAAGCCATGCTGTGGCAGTGTCCCAAACAAAGTGGAGGAAGATGAGCACAGATGTTAGCCCAGAGCCAGTCTTCCTCAGCAAAAAAGAGGAGGATTGGCAGTGAATGTTAGCTCAGGACTAGTCTTTCTCACAAAAAAAAGAAAAAAAAATTATAAAAAGAAAAAAAGAGACTCATTTCAGATATAAGGATACACACAAACTGAAAAGGAAGGGATGGAAAAAGATATTCCATGCCAATGGAAACCAAAAGAAAGCTGGAGTAGCTGTACTTGTATCAAACAAAATAGACTTTAAGACAAAGACTATAAGAGATGAAAAAGGTTATTATATAATGATAAAGGAGTATATCCAACAGGAGGATATAACATTTGTAAATATCTATGCACCCAACATAGGAGCACCTAAATATAAAAGCAAATATTAACAGAACTAAAGGGAGAAATACAAAACAATACAATAATAGTAGGGGACTTTAATACCACACTTTCATCAATGGATATCATCCAAACAGAAAATCAGTAAGATCAATAAGGAAACAATGGCTTAAGACACATTAGATCAGGTAGACATGACAGACATTCCATCCAAAAGCAACAGAATACACATTCTTCTCAAGCACACATGGAACATTCTCTAGGATAGATCATAGGTTAGGCCACAAATTGAAAACAGATCAAGTAGCTTTTCTGACCACAATGGTATGAAACGAGAAATCAATTACAAGAAGATAACTGGAAAATTCACAAATACGTGGAGATTAAACATAATGCTACTGAACAATCAATGGGTCAAAGAAGAAATCAATACCTTCAGATAAATGAAAATGTAAATACAATATATCAAAACTTATGGCATGCAGCAAAAGCAGTTCTAAGAGGGAAGTTCACAGCAATAAATGACTACCTCAAGAAACAAGAAAAATCTTAAATAAACAACTTAACTTTACACCTTAAGGAACTGGAAAAGAAAGAACACACATAGCCCAAAGTTAGTAGAAGGAAGGAAATAACAAAGATCAGAGCAGAAATAAATAAAACAGAGACTAAAGAGACAATAGAAAAGATCAATGAAACTAAGAGCTGGTTTTCTCAAAAGATAAACAAAATAAACAAACCTTTAGCTAGACTCACCAAGAAAAAAAGAGAGAGGACTCAAATAACGAAAATCAGAAATGAAAGATGAGACGATAGAACTGATAATACAGAAATACAAAGAAATGATCAAAAGAAACTATCATGAACAACTATAGGCCAACAAATTGGAGAATCTATAAGAAATGGATAAATTCCTAGAAACATACAACCTACCAAGACTGAATCATGAAAAAATAGAAAATCTGAACAGACAAATTACTAGTAAGGAGATTGAATTAGTAATCAAAAACCTCCCAGTAAACAAAATTCCAGGTCCATATGGCTTTACTGGTGAATTCTACCAAACATTTAAAGAAGAATTAATACCAATCCTTCTCAAACTCTTCCAAAAAAACAGAAGAGGAGGGAATACTTCCAAACCCATTTTACAAGGCCAGCATTACCCTGATACCAAAATCACACAAGGACACCACAAGACAAGAAAATTGCAGGCCAATATCCCCGATAAACATAGATGCAAAAATCCTCAACAAAATATTAGCAAACTGAATTCAACAATACATTAAAAGGATCATATACCATGATCAAGTGGGATTTACTCCAAGATGCAAGGATGGTTCAACAACTGCAAATCAATGTGATACACCACAATAACAAATGAAGGAAAAAAATCCTATGATCATTTCAACAGAAGCAGAAAAAGCATTTGACAAATTCAACATCTATGATAAAAAAAAAAAACTCTACAAAGTGGGTTAGAGGAAAGGACCTCAACATAATAAAGCCCACAGCTAACAGCATACTTAGTGAAAAGTTGAAAGCTTTTCCTCTAAGATCAGGAACAATGCAAGGATGCCTCCTCCCATCACTTTTCTCAGCATAGTACTGGCAGTCCTACCCACAGCAAATAGGCAAGAAAAAGAAATAAATGGCATCCAAGTCAGAAAGGAAGAAGTAAAACTGTCACTATTTGCAGATGACATGACATACAGATAGCCCTCAACTGAAAGTGGTTTGACTGACAATGTTTCAATTTTACGATGATACAAAAGCAATACACATTCAGTAGAAACTGTACCTCAAATTTTGAATTTTGATCTTTTGCTGAGCTAGCGATATGCAGTATGATACTCTCTTATGACGCTGGGCAGTAGCAGCTGCAGCTCCCAGTCAGCCAGGCGATCATGAGAATAAACAACTGATACACTTATAACCATTCTGTATCCACACAACCATTCTGTTTTTCACTTTCAGTACATCATTCAACAAATAACATGTTCAACACTTTATTATAACATAGGCTTTGTGTTAGATCATTTTGCCCAACTGTAAGCTAATGTAAGTGTTCTAAGCACGTTTAAGGTAGGCTAGGCTAAGCTATGATGTTCAGTAGGTTAGGTGTATTAAATACATTTTCTACTTACAATATTTTCAACTTAAAATTGTTTATCAGGATGTAACCACATCATAAATTGAGGAAGAGCTGTATATACAAAACCCTAAAAACTCCACCACAAAACAATTAGAATAAAAAATTCAGTAAAGTTTCAAGTACAAAATCAACATATAAAACTCTCTGCATTTCTATACACTAATAACAAACTATAGAAAGAAAAATTAAGAAAACAATCCCATTTACAACTGGATCAAAAAGAATAAAATACCTAGGAATAAATTTAACCAAGGAAGTGAAAGACCTGTACACTGAAAACTATAAGACAATGGTAAAAGGAATTGAAGAAGACAAATAAATGGAAAGATAGTCCATGCTCATGGATTGGAAGAATTAACATTCTTAAAATTGCCATATTACCCAAAGCAATCTACAGATTCCACACAATCTCTATCAAAATTCCAATGCTGTTTTTCACAGAAAAAGAGCAAACAATCCTAAAATTTGTATGGAATCACAAAAGACTCTGAATAGCCAAAGCAATTTTGAGAAAGAAGAGCACAGCAGGAAGCATCAGACTCCCTGATTTCAAACTATATTACAAAGCTATAATAATCAAAACAGTATGGTATTGGCATAAAAACAGACACATAAATCAATGGAACAGAAGAGAGCCCAGAAATAAACCCATGCATTTATAGTCAATTTACAACACAGAAACCAAGACTATACAATGGGAAAAGGACAGTCTCTTCAATAAACGGTGCTGGCAACACTGGACAGCCACATGTAAAAGAATGAAATGGATCACTATCTTACACCATATGCAAAAATTAACTCAAAATGGATTAAAGACCAGAACAAAAAACATGAAACCATAAAACTCCTAGAAGAAAACATAGGCAGTATACTCTCTGACATCGGTCTTTTCGAATACCACATCTACTCAGGCAACGAAAACAAAAGAAAAAAATAAACAAATGAGACTACATCAGACTACAAAGCTTCTGGAAGGCAAAGGAAACCATGAACAAAATGAAGAGACAACCCACCAACTGGGAGAAAATATTTGCAAATCATATATCTGACAAGGGGTTAATTTCCAAAATATATAAAGAACTCATACAACTCAACAACAACAAAAAAACAACCTGATCAAAATATGGGCAGAGGATCTGAACAGATATTTTTCCAAAGAAGATATACAGATGGCTAACAGGCACATGAAAAGATGTTCAGCATCACTACTTATTAGGGCAATGCAAATCAAAACTACAATGAGGTATCACCTTACACCTGTCAGAATGGCTACAATTACCAAGACAAAAAATAACAAATGTTGGAGAGGATGTGGAGAAAAGGCAACCTCATGTACTGCTGGTGGGAATGCAAACTGTGCAGCCACTATGGAAAACAGTATGGAGATTTCTCAAAAAATTAAAAATAGAAATACCATACGATCCAGCTATCCCACTACTGGGTATTGATCCAAAGAATATGAAATGAACAATACAAAGAGATTTATGCACCCCTATGTTCACTGCAGCAATATTCACAATAGCCAAGATGTGGAAGCAACCCAAGTGCCCATCAAGTGATGAATGGATAAAGAAGATGTGGTATATAGGTACAATGGAATACCACTCAGCCATAAAAAAAAAGACAAAATCGTCCCATTTGCAACAACATGGATGGACCTTGAGGGTATTATGTTAAGCAAAATAAGCCAGACAGAGAAAGACAAATACCATATGATTTCACTCATATGTGGAAGATAAACAAACACATGGATAAAGAGAAGAGATCAGTGGTTACCAGAGGGGAAAGGGGTGGGGGAGTGGGCGAAAGTGGTAACGGGACACGTATGTATAGTGACAGATAAAAACTAGATTATGGGTGGTGAGCACGATGTAGTCTATACAGAAAGTGATATATAATTATGTACACCTGAAATTACACAATGTTATATAAACCATTATGACCTCAATAAAATAATTTTAAAATAAATAAACAAAAGGCCATCATAACCTTTTTATCATAAGTATCAAAGTATGCTTGCAGTCAACAACTTCAAGTCATAACATCAGAATGAAGCTGAGATTTTAAGTAAGATTTTAAGTTCCTCAACCATAAGAGATAGTTTAATTATGAATTTAGACTATATATATGTTTTCACAAATTGTAATTATTCAAAAGAAAAAGGACACTGAAGAATTTAATAGAAAAAAAGTGTTAGAGATAATTCTTTCGGTGTTTATAAAGAATAGACAAGATGATGTTTAATACCACTGTGCCTCTAGAGTGGAATGGAATTTATGTGTATTCATTTATATTCCTATGTGGTCTAGCTCTCAACTGTTTGCTCATTGACTCTCATAAAGCCTGTCAACAAAACCAGAAAAATCCATTATAAACCTGTGCTGTTCAGAGCATGTGACACTTCAGATTTTACCTACAGCATGTGATATTTTCTTTTATTCATACTCACTCTCTGTTCTCTATATTAAAATTTTATCAATTAAAGAGTTTACCTACTTCACTAGGAATGACTCAGTGTTAAATACTAACCAAGCTTTCACTAAATTCCTTTCTTTTGGGAAGTTTCAAGGGCCCGGTAGCTCTGGGAGCAGTAGTCCTCACCATCAGAATCTTACTAGAAATGCAAACTCTTTAACCCTACACCAGACCTACTGAATCAGACTCTGAGGGTGGGGTCCAGCAATCTGAGATTTATCAAGCCCTCCAAATGATTCCGACACACTAAAGCTTAAGAACCACTGATTTAGGAGGATTGGAATCCTAATTCCCTCCCTGCTCAGTTGATTCTAAGAGCTATATGGTAAATACTGATAGATGTAACCCACACAAACAAAAATTCTTTGGGGTCCTTAATCATATTTTAGCATACAAAGGGGTCCTCAGCCAAAAACATTTGAGAACCAGGGAGCTAAAAAAACAGACATTGAGGGTTTCACCAGTGAAAATATCTGTCCACATCATCCCACAGTGAAGATACACAGCCAACAATCCCTACCTATGCACATGGAGCTTCCAATTTGCTTTAAAAACAAAAACAACTTTTTATTTAAAAATAAAACACGGGTACAAAAAGACACATAAAACAAATAGATAGCTTAGTGATTTGTTTTAAGGCTAACACTCTTGAAACCACCATCCAGGTCAAGAAGTAGAACTCTGCCAGATACCCCAGAAGCCCCTCCACATGTCCCATAGTTATTATGGTTTAGTCTTGCCCATTTTTTTATTGTAGTGAAATACACAACATAAAATTTATCATTTAGCCATTTTTAAGAACAAAGTTCAATTTGCCCCTGTTTTTAAATTTAATGTGTTTTTAAAATCACTTTAAATCTACAGGTTCCATTCCATCCCTTTGTTTTTCCTATAATTTATCTGTTGAGGAAACCAGGCAGTTGGTCCTGTAGAGTGTCTTACAGCATGGATTTTGTTAACTGCTACTCATGGTGCAATTCAACATGTTCCTCTGTCCTCAGTATTTCCTGCAAATTAGCAACTGGATCCAGAGGTAGATCCAGAGACTTGATCAGATCTGAGTTCAATTCAATCTGCTTTTTAATGCCCTACTGTTAAGCATAAGAAGACAGCAAGCATCATGAAGATTTGAGGACAGCATCTAATACGATAAAGATCAAAAAAATAAAGCAACTTGAAAAAATAGAGTACAAAGAGAAGAAAACTATTATTAATAAGATCTGATAAATGGAAAAAAACACTGCATCCAGGAAACAAGCACAGGATGCAATGAATAAGGAATATTCAGAAAATGAAAAAGAACTCTTGGGAATTAAAAATAAGTAGCTAAAATTAAAAACTCAAATGTAGTTTGAAGATATAATTGGGGAACTCTCCCAGAAAGTAGGGGGGGAAAAAAGGCAGAGAGAGAGATTGAAAGGGTCCATTAATGGATGAAAAAAATATTCACAGCAAAGCATACCATAATAAAACGTCATTAACACTGAGGGCAAAGAGAAGGTCTTGAGCATTCCCAGAGGGAAATACACACACAAAAACCTTCTTAGTAGCAACACTGGACGACTTAAGACAATGGAGCAATTGCTTTACAATTCTGAGGGAAAATGATTTCTAACCTAGTATTCTACACTCAGTCAATTTAGTAAATATGAAGAATTAAAGACATTTTCAAAGAATGAAGGTCTCAAAACTTTTATCTCCCATGCACCTTTCAGGAAATTATTGGAAGACTTGCTTTACCAAATGAGGTCATAAATCAAGAAAAGGAAAACATGAGATCCACAGAACATGAGGTCCAACGGATAGGAGAGACAAAGAGAATCTACAAGATGATATTGAGGCAAAATCCCAAGATAACAGCTATGCAGCAGGCCTAGAGAACAACTAGTCAAGGTTGCAGCAGATC
The DNA here is from genome assembly GCA_031878705.1 of Tapirus indicus. Lineage (NCBI taxonomy): Eukaryota > Metazoa > Chordata > Mammalia > Perissodactyla > Tapiridae > Tapirus > Tapirus indicus. The sequence goes on along the minus strand of CM062919.1, from coordinate 101,077,986 downwards.
AGGAGGCTGGAAAGATTTATTGAAGATGTGAAATTGATGAATTACCCAGTGTTCCTGCATACACTAACAGGATATTTACACAATTGGGAAGGATTTGAGATTAGTGAGTGTTGAAAACATAGAAAACTAAACAAATGAACAAACAATACGATTATCGATTCCAAGGAAAACAAAATATTGTGCAGGAAAAGAAAAGTAACCACCAAATACTACATAGCTCAACTGTGAATAGTGTTTCTATAATTACAATACGTAACTGCTGATTATGATATAACTATATTGGGGAATAATGGAATGGGAAGTGTGCTTGCATGTAGCAGTGGTAGGGGTGCTGGTCAAGGAGATGTAAATCCTCGTCTTCCTTAATGGGAAGTTGATATACAATGACCAATTCTGAAAAATCAAGAAATACGTTAATTAGAAACAAGAAGATTAATACCAAATGAATCAGAGATCAAGCGATTCCTGCTGAGAAACAGGAAATGACTCTAAACTATGTTAATGTATAAGCGATAAATATAAAAACTAAATTTAAGTACTAAACTATAAAAATAGTATTGCTGGAGCTATGGACAGTAGATATTATGTCTAAGAAGGCAGAATATATTTTACGTTATTACGGTTTTCCCTTCGATTGCTTTCAGGCTGCAGCTTAGGTCACATTCGTCACAAGACTGATACGCTGTTTTCCCAAATGTGGAAAACTGGAAAGCAAAGCTAGACCACTGTGGAAGGTAGCACTCGAAAGCATTCTGTAGGAACATATCTGCAGCCCCGGCCCCAGCCCACCCTCACTATGGATCAAAGGTTAAGGGCCAGAACAACCAGCCTTAGAACTGACATCACGTGTGTATGTCAAGAGGATGGTCAAGGCAGACCATGGAGCCTGGGCCAAGAGCATAAAAGCTGCCAGCTGTGGAATAGCAAAGACCCCCAAGGATTAATCTGAGCTCAGTATAACAGAACTACAGGGAAAGGTATGATTAAAATGAGTCAGACTCTGGGAAAGTTGCATAGTGGCCTGCCAGTTCCCTAATGGCCTAAGGGCACAAATATTTACTTCTAACTGGCCCCTTAACTAAGGAGTGTAAAGTGTCTGATGTAAATAATGCTATCTACACAGCAGCACTGCTTTTAGAACAAGCTTTCACTCTCTGAGGTATCTCAAGAGATACAGATCAGGGTTAACATTTTGTGAATAAACCAGAAATCATACTGCTCATAACCCATATGCTTCAGATCAAGATGAATAGATAAATTTGAAAATAGGACTTGAAAAATGAGGCTCAGAATTACATCAATAAAAGTGAAAAACATTGGAGTACAAAACATAATGCTTTCAGCACTGGGAGGACTCCAGAGACAATGTACCAGAAGCATTCCCACCAGGAGGAATGGAAATAACATTTACTAAAGCACCTACTATGTGCCAGGCATTATACGAGTACATTAATGCTATTTTATTTAATCCTTACAACAACTCTAGGAATTGCTACTCTCTTTTACAGGTGATGAAACGGGCTCAAAGGAGGGATGTAACTTGCCAAAATCACAGTCAATTAGTTAGAGAATTGGTACTTGAGACCAGGACTTTCTGACTCCAAAGGCCATTTCTTTCCACTAACTTCACTAAAGTCAGTGAAACCCTCTATTGGGACCAGGGCTTGAACATTTATGAAAGGGCACTAAAAATTAGTGACATAATCACCTTTCAGTGGATGAGAAGTTAGTATAAGAGGTCACTCAAAATTCCAATAAGATACACACAAATAAGATTCCTATCATATTCCTGACAAGTGCAGTAGGTGTTAATATCAAATATACTCACAGACACTTAGATAAATATGTTAGGTAAAATAATTTAAAGATAAGGCATAGATTACTATCATTCTCAGGAAGGAAGAAATTGCCCCTTCAGGATACATTCTGAACACTACATTGGCACCATTCATTTGAAGCCTTTTTCACCCAAAAGCTTTCAGAGGAAGAAACTAATACCAAACATTTCTATTTAAACTAAACTACAAGTGATTTTATTTACTGAACACAATTTAGAGGCTTCTAATTAAAAGACTAAATAATCACTTTGGTTGTTTTGGCAAATGTCATACAAGATGAGTATATGACATGTTACTACAAGACTATTATAGTCATACATCGCTTAACAACGGGGACATCTGAGAAATGTGCCGTTAGGCAATTTCATCATTGTGTGAACATCACAGAGTGTATTTACACAAACCTAGATGGTATAGCCTACTACACACCTAGGCTAAATGGTACTAATCTTTGGGACCACCATCATATACGCGGTCCGTTGTTGACAGAAATGCCGTTATGCAGCACACGACTATAATTAAACAGACATTGTGCCCCCTAGCACAGACAGAGGGAAATTTTGTTCTCAAATGCTGTGCCCCAGGTTGTATTCTCACCCCAAATTCACAAATCTATCCCTACCACTACTATCCTCCCTTTCTCTTTTATCAACATTATTGAGGTGTGATTCATTCAAAGTATATAATTTAATTTTGAAGATGTATACACTCACGAAGCTGCTACCACAATCAAGACACAAAATATTTCCATCACCCCTAAAAGTTTTCCAATGCCCTTTTGTAGTCCATCCCTCTGTCCACCTCCAGGCCCAAACAACTACTCATATGCTTTTTGTCATTTTAGATTAGTTTGCATTTTTTAGAATTTTATATCCCTAGAATCACAGTATGTACTCAAATTTTTGAGTCTGGCTTCTTTCACTAAGCTTATTTTGCAATTCACCCATGTGTATCAGTAGTTGGCTCTTTGTATTGCTGAGTAGTATTCCATTGTATAAATACACCACTTTTTGTTTATTCATTCTCTTATTAATGAGTATGTGGTTGCATACAATATTGGCTATTATAAATAAAGCTGCTGTAAAGTACAAATCTTTGTGTGTACACATATTTTTAATTATATAGGGGAAGTATCTAGGAGTAGAATGGCTAAGTTGTATGACAGATGTATGTTTAACTTTTTAAAGATACTACAAACAGTTTTTCCAAAGTTTTTAACATTTTACATTCCCACCAGCAGCATGAGTGTTTTGATTGCTACACATCCTCAACAACAATTGGTATTATCAGTCTTTTTCAATGTAGCCATTCTAATGGGTATACAGTGGTATCTCATTGTGGCTGAATTTCCCTAATCACTAAAGCTACTGAGCATCTTTTCAGGTACTTATTATCATCATTCATCTATATTCTCTTGTGTGAAGTCTCTAATCAAATCTTTTGGCCAATTTTATTTGGTTTTCTTCTTCTAATTTAGTTTTAACAGCTTGTTATATATTCTGGATACAAGTCTTTTTTCATATTTATGTATTGCAAATAGTTTTTCCTAGTCTGCAACCCGCCTTTTCTTTTTCCTTATGGTGTATTCCAAAGAGCAAAAATGCATGATTTTGATAAAACCCAATTTACCAATTTTTTTCTGTATTATTTTTGCTTTTTGTGTCTTAACTAAGTAATCTTTGCCTACCTCAAGGTCACAAAGTTTTTTTCCCTATATTTTCTTCTAGAAGTTTTATAATCTTAGTTTTTATATTTACTTCTTATGCATTTCAAATTAACTTTTATGTATGGTGTGAAGTAGGGGTCAAGATTGATTTTTCTATATGACTGACTATAGTTATTCCAGCACCATCTGCTGAAAGCCTTTCTTCATTGAATTGTCTTGCTACCTTTGTCAAAAATCAATTGACCATTCTTGAATGGGTTCTCTCTTCAATTCCACTGATCTATATGTCTATCCTTTCACCAATACCATACTGTCTTGATTACCACAGCATATAGTTAGTCTTGAAATCGGGTAGTAATTTCTCTAATTTTGTTCATCTTATATAAAATTGCTTTGACTAATCGAGGTTGTTAGCATTTCCATGTAAATTTTAAAATCAGCCTACCAATTTCTATGTTTAAAAAAAACCTGTTGGAATTTTGATTGGGATTGTACTGAATCTATATATGTATCAATTTAAGAAAACTAATGTCTTAACGATACTGAGTCTTTCAATCCAAAAATGTAGTAAATTTCTCTATTCATTTAGATCTTTAATTTCTCTCAGCAATCAATATTCTGTAGTTTTCAATGTAGAGATTGAATACTTCTGCTAAATTTATTTCTAAATATTTTATGTCTCTTGATGCTATTGTAAATGGAACTTATTCCCGTTTTCCTGTTGTTAGCTGCCATACCAGAACTCTCTCTTTCTTTTATGTACAATGTATTTGGTGGAAGAAGGGAATTTCTACAATGGAATCCTTATTTCCTAAACACAATACAGATACATAATATTATATCAAATATTGATGTATCAAATAATACACAATATTATATCAAAGTTCAACTGCTTTTGTTTTTGCTTTTAATGCAGTAAACATTTCTCCAGTGTCCACTATGTTGCCAAGTACCAGAACAAGGACAGGCCAAATCAAGCTACCCAATCAAGCAAGCATGTATATCCTGGGGGAAATGGCACCTGAGCCATTATAGCACAATATTCTGACCATTAATACCATTCAACTCATTCTCCTCATATGTGTTCCATGATTAGCCAACTGAATGATTAGAATTTAGGCTATTGAAGAAAACGAAGGTCTGAGTGTACATCTGTTCTCTCAAACTCTCTTCCCTTTAACCTCAAGCCTTTTCTAAACCTTTTTATTTGTTGTTGTTCAAGATTTTTAAAGCAGTTGATTTAAGCATTTTATTTCACTCTCCAGAAAAATCCTCATTGATATTGATATTTGTGGAGTTTTTGCTAATTTTTATTATCTTTTCCTCATAACTTTAAATATTGAACAAATTCCCAATACTCATCAAATCTAATCATCACCCATACAATTCAGTTTTGTCCAAATCAATTTTCTTATGTCATGGTGCCAGATATAGCACAAGGCAATGAGAAATAAAAAATAAAGACGACCCTCATTCTAAACACACAATCCAAAGGAGACAGGTAAAGACTAAACAAATACAAGGTATTTTTCTCCCTGCGAGTCAGAGGACCTTCTTTCTTTCATCAACTTTTTGTTGTAAGCAGTGCTAAAAATGTCACAGAAGAGTACCCAATACTCTTCATATCAAAGCAACCCAGCCACCATAATAACCACATGGAAAACCCTATTATCAAGAAATGGATATCATGTATAACTCCCCAAACTGAGGTACAAACATCAATATAAAAAGTAATTCTAATGGAGGAAGAGGAGGACAATGAAAATGTATTGGAGGATATGGAAAGTAGCCTTGAAAAATAAGATTTCAATAAGGAAGAAAAACTCTGTCAAGAGATGAAGGGGTTCCAAGGCTGAGGAAACATATTGATTTAGTAAGTCAACAAATATTTGGTGTGCATCTGAGTCAATCAATGTGTAAACACTAGAGTTACAGTGAACCACACTTAAGCTTACATTTCATTGGTCAGAACTTAGTCATGTGGCCACAACTAGCTGCAAGGCAGTTTGGGAAATGTAGTTTTTATTGCAGAAATCCATGTGTCAAACTACAAATAGAGGGTTCTATTATTATGAAAGAAGGGAGAAATGCACTTTGGAGAACAACCAGCAATCTCTGCTATCTAGTAAATAGATCAGAAATAAGCCAAAAGAAATTTCCACGATGGTGGTAAAGGAAAGTCCTGGTTTGAAAATTGTGTAGCACACTAAAAAGCATTCAGTCCAGATTGGAACAGGTAGATGGGGGATACCAGGAAAGGTATCTCAAACAAACAAACAAAAACTGATAGAACATGGTATAAAGAGGAGTTTTAGAGCTCTGTTGAACAAACAGCAGATTTAATGGCCTTAAACTGAAACAAAAGGACATTAAATAGTAACAGGAGAACATATGAAAGGATAAATCTCACTGGTAAAGGTAAATATATAGCATAATTCAGAATAATCTAATGTGGTAAAGGTAGTGGGTTAAAAAGCTAGCTACTTATAAAGCTAGTATGAAGGTTAAAAGACAAAAGGAGCAAAAGTAACTAGAACTACAATAATTTTTTAAGAGATACACAAAACAAAAGATGTAAACTGTGATATCAAAAACTTAAAACATGGAGTAGGGGAGTAAAAATGCAGACATTTAAATGTGTTCAAACTTGTAATTAACTTAAAATAGACTATTATAAATATAAGTTGTTTTATGTAAGCCTCATGGTAACCACAAAGCAAAAACATATAGTAGATATACAAAAGATAAAAAGAAAGGAATCTAAGCATACCACCACAGAAAATCATCAAATCACAGAGAAGAGAGCAAGAGAAAAAGAAAGGAACAAAGGAATTACAAAACAGCCACACAACAATTAACAAAATGGCAATAAGTACATATGTATCAATAATTACTTTAAAAGTAAATGGACTAAATTCTCAAAAGACACAGAATGGCTGAATGATTTAAAAAAACAAGACCCATCTATATGCTGCCTACAGGAGATTCACTTCAGATATAAAAACACATACAGAATGAAAGTGAAGGGATGGAAAAAGATATTCCATGCAAATGTAAACCAAAAGTAAGCTGGGGTAGCTATACTTATATCAGACAAAACAGACTTTAGGACAAAAACTGTAATAAGAGACTAGGTAATTACATAATAATGAAAGGGTCAAGCCAAGAAGAGGATATAAACATCTATAAATATTTATACACCCAACATAGGAGCACCTAAATATATAAAGGAAATATTAATATACATAAAGGGAGAAATATACAGCAATAAAACAATAGTAGGGGGCTTTAATATCCAACTTTCATCAATAGATATCATCCAGAAAAAAAATCAGTAAGAAAACATTGGCATTAAACCACATGTTAGAAAAAATGGACTTAAACATATACAGAACATTCCATCCAAAAGCAACAGAATATAAATTCTTCTCAAGTGCACATGGAACATTTGCCATGATGTATCATATGTTAGGCCACAAAACAAGTCTTAACAAACTTAAGAAGAATGAAGTCACATCAAGCATCTTTACTGACCACAATGGTATGAAACCAGAAATCAATTACAAGAAAAAAACTGGAAAATTCACAAATATATGGAGATCATAGAATATGATACTGAACAAGCAAGCATCAAAGAAGAAATCAAAAGAGATATCAAAAAATACCTTGAGATAAATAAAAATAGAAATACAGCATACAAAAACTTATGGCATACAGCAAAAGCAGTTCTAAGAAGGAAGTTCATAGCAATAAATGACTTTCTCAAGAAAAATCTCAAATGAACAACCTCATCTTACACCTCAAGGAAATAGAAAAGAAACACAAACAAAGCCCAAAGTTAGTAGAAAGAAGGAAATAACAGAGCAGAAATAAATGAAATAGAGACCAAAAAAAAAAAATAGAAAAGATAAATGAAACTAAGAGCTGGTTTTTTAAAAAGATAAACAAATTAGACAAACCTTTAGCTAGACTCACCAAGAAAAAAAGAGAGAGAACTCAAATAAGCAAAATCAGAAACGAAAGATAAGACGTTACAACTGATACCACAGAAATAAAAAGGATCATAAGAAACTACTATGAACAATTATAGGCCAACAAATTGGAGAATCTAGAAGAAACAGATAAATTCCCAGAAACATACAACCTACCAAGACTGAATCATGAAACAGAAAATCTGAACAGACTGATTACGAATAAGGAGAGTAAGTCAGTAATCAAAAACCTCCCAACAAACAAAATTCCAGGACCAGATGGCTTTAATGGCGAATTCTACTAAACACTAAAGAAGAATTAATACCAATCCTTCTCAAACTCTTCCAAAAGATAGAATAGGAGGGAATATTTCCAAATTCATTTTATGAGGCCAGCATTACCCTGATACCAAAATCAGACAAGGATGCCAGAAGAAAAGAAAATTATAGGCAAATATCCCTGATGAACATAGATGAAAAAATCCTCAACAAAGTATTAGCAAACCGAATTCAACAATACATTAAAAGGATAATACATCATGATCAAGTTGGATTTATTCCAGGGATGCAAGGATACCTCAACATCTGCAAAGCAACCAATGTAATATATACTACCTTAACAAAATGAAGGATAAAAATCTCAATAGATGCAGAAAAAACACCTAACATCCACTTATGATAAAAACTCTCAACAAAGTGGGTATAGAGGGGACATACCTGAACATAATAAAGGCCATATATGACAAGCTCACAGCTAACACCATACTCAACAGTGAAAAGCTGAAAGATTTCCTTCTAATACCAGGAACAAGACAGGATGCCTACTCTTACCAGTTTTATTCAACATAGTACTGGAAGTCCTAGTGAGAGCAATAAGACAAGAGAAAGAAATAAAAGACATCCAGACTGGAAAGGAAAAAGTAAAACTTCACTATTTGCAGATGACATGATACTATACATACAAAACGCCAAAGATTCCACCAAAAAACTGTTAGAACTAATATATGAATTCAGTAAAGTTGCAGGATACAAAGTCAATACACAAAAATCTGTTGCAATTCTATACACTAATAATGAACTATCATAAAGAGAAATTTAAAAAACAATGCCATTTACAATTGCATCCAAAAGAATAAAATACCTAGGAATAAATTTAACCAAGGAAGTGAAAGTACACTGAAAACTATAAGACACTGATGAAAGAAACTGAAGACGACACAAATAAATGGAAAGATATTCCACACTCACAGATTGGAAAGAATATTGTTAAAATGTCCATACTATCAAAAGCAATCTACAGATTCAATGCAATCCCTATTAAAATCCAATGGCATTTTTCACAGAAATAACAAACAATCCTAAAATTAGTAGGGAACAACAAAAGACCCCGAATAGACAAAGCAAACTTGAGAAAGAAGAACAGAGATGGAGGCATCATGGTTCCTGATTTCAAACTATATTACAAAGCTACAGTATGGTATTAGCATAAAAACAGACATATAGAGCAATGGAACAGAACAGAGAGCTCAGAAATAAACCCACACATATATGGTCAATTAATTTATAACAAAGGAGCCAATAATATACAATGGGGAAAGGACAGTCTTTTCAATAAATGGTGCTGGGAAAACTGGACAGCCACATGCAAAAGAATGAAACTGGACCACTATTTTACACCATACACAAAAATTAACTCAAAATGGATTTCAGACTTGAATATAAGACCTGAATCCCTAACTCCTAGAAGAAAACATAGGTGGTAAGCTCCGTGACGTTGGTCATGGCAATGATTTTTTTGGATTTGAAACCAAAAGCAAAGATAAACAAGTAGGACTACACAAAACTAAAAAGCTTCTGCACAGCAAAGGAAACTATCAACGAAATGAAAACACAACCTACCAAACCTTGCAAATCATATATCTGATAAGGGGTTAATATCCAAAATACATAAAGAATTTACAAAACCCAATAACAAAAAAAATTTTAATCTGATTAAAAAATGGTTGGGGGCCGCCCGGTGGCGCAGCGGTTTAGTCCGCGCTTGGCAGCCCGCCCGGGGTTCGCGGGTTCGGATCCCGGGCGCCCGCCGACGCACTGCTTGTCAGCCACGCCGTGGCGGCGTCCCATATAAAGTAGAGGAAGACGGGCACAGATGTTAGCCCAGGGCCAGTCTTCCTCAGCAAAAAGGGGAGGATTGGCGACGGATGTTAGCTCAGGGCTGGTCTTCCCCACAAAAAACAAAAAAAAACAAAAAAAATGGTCAGAGGATCTGAATAGACATTTTTCCAAAGAAGACACAAATGGCCAATAGTTACACGAAAAGGTGCTCAAAATTACTAATCATCGGGGAAATGCAAATCGAAACTACAATATCACCTCACACCCATCAGAATGACAATCATGAAAAACTCAAGAAATAAGCATCAATGGATGAATGGATAAAGAAAATGTGGTATATATACACAACAGAACACCATTCAGCCATAAAGAGGAATGAGATCTTGCCATATGCAACAACATGAATGGACCTTAAGGGCATTATGCTAAGTGAAGTAAGTCAGAGAACGTCAAATACTGTATAATCTCACTTATATGTGGGAATCTCAAAAAAAAAAAAAAAAAAAAAACCAAAGCCATAGATACAGAGAACAGATTGGTGGTTGCTGGAGGCAGGAGGTTGGGGGTGGGCAAAATGGGTGAAGGGGGTCAAAAGATACGAACTTCCAGTCATAAAATAAATAATTTCTGGGTATGTAATGTATAGCACAATGATTATAGTTAACAACATTGTATTGTATATCTGAGGTTGCTAAAAGGGTAGATCTTAAAAGCTGTCATCACAAGAAGAAAAAAATTTTTGTAACTAGGTATGCCAATGGATGTTAACTAGACTTATTGTGGTGACCATTTTGCAATATATACAAATATCGTATTATTATTTTGAACACCTGAAACTAATATAATGTTACATGTCAATTATATCTCAATAAAAATACATTTAATACTTGGAATTAATAAATATGTGAAAGATGTTTATGCTGAAAACTACAACAACTTGCTTAAAGAACACCTAAATAAATACAAAGGTATACCATGCTAAAAAAAAAAAAAGTATTATCAGGAAAAACAGGAACAGAGTGTGGAAGTAGAACTAGGAAATAAAGAAGCCCAAGTAAAGGTGTAATATAAGCAAAGTCCAATAGAAGGTAACTCTGGTTGAATCCTTTGTGGGAACTCTGGAGATACCATAGGTCACATCTCAGAGCTGTCCCATCAGAGGACAAGGGAGCTGGAGTATTAATGCCCCCCACATCAGTCAATCACTGGTTTCCCCCTGGGTGACATAAATTCCCAGGCACTTCCAGCTTTCTGTGCATGCAGGCAGAGTGTTCTGGCAGCCTTAGGGTAGCCTATCAACAAAAAGACAAAGGCAATGGCTATTAGGAGTGAAAGCACACCAACATGCACAAAAATAGTAAAGGGTTCCAAGGAGATATGGGTGGAAAGATGACAGGTTCTGCTACATACACGTCTCCTGGGGTACACATGCAAGAGTTCCTCTTGGGTCAATAGTAGGGTTATAGGACATGTGTGTGTTCAACTTTATAAGTAATACCCACCTATTTTCTAAACTGCATACCAATTTATACTCCTATCAGCAATGTTATATTTAAGACAGCCTGTTGATCTACATCCTTTACAACCTTGCAACTGAAATTGTGGTCCAAAAGGAACCAAGAACATACAATGGAGAAAGGGAAGTCTCTTCAATAAATGGTGTTGGAAAAACTAATCAGCCACATGTACAAGAAGGAAAGTAGACCACTATCTTACACCATGCACAAAAAGTAACTCAAAATAGATTAATGACTTGAATGTAAGACCCAAAACCATAAAACTCCTAGAGGAAAACATAGGTAGTATGTTTGACATCGGTCTTTGTAGTATCTTTTCAAATATGTGTCCTCAGGCAAGGGAAACAAAAGAAAAAATAAACAAATGGGACTATATCAAACTAAAAAGCTTGTACACAGCAAAAGAAACAATCAACAAAATGAAGACAACCTACCAATTGGTAGAAGATATTTGCAAATCAGATATCCAATAAGGAGTTAATATCCAAAATATATAAAGAACTCATACAACTCAACAACAAACAAACAAACCTGATTAAAAAATAGGCCGAGGGCGTGAACAGAAATTTTTCCAAGAAAGATAAACAGATGGCCAAGAGGCACATTAAAAGATGTTCAACATCACTAATTATGAGGGAAATGCAAATCAAACCACAATGAGATATCACCTCACGCCCATCAGAATGGCTATTAAAAAGACAAGACATAATAAGTATTTGAGAGGATGTATAGAAAAGGGAACTCTCATATGCTGCTGGTGGGAATGTAAACTGGTGCAGCTACTATGGAAAACAGTAACAGAGATTGCTCAAAAAATTAAAAATAGAACTACCATATAATCCAGCAATTTCACTTTTGGGTATTTATCCAAAGAACAAGAAAACACTAATTTGAAAAGATATATGCACGCCTATGTTCACTGCAGCATTATTTACGATAGCCAAGACTCAGGAACAACCTAAGTGCCCATCAAAGGATGAATGGATCAAGATGTAGTATATATATACAATGGAATACTACTCAGCCATAAAAAAAGATGAAATCTTGCCATTTGCAACATGAACGGCAACTTGAGGGTATTATGCTAAGCAAAATAAGTCAGATAAAGAAAGCCAAATACTGTATGATGTCACTCATATGTGGAAGATAAAACAACAACAAACACACAGGTACAAAGAATAGATTGGTGGTTACCAGAGGGGAAGGGGGGTGAGGGGAGGGCAAAAGGGGTAAAAGGGGCACATGTGCACAGTGATGGATGGCAACTAGACTTGGTGGGTGAACACCATGCAGTCTATACAGAAGTTGAAATATAATAATGTATACCTGAATTTATATAATATTATAAACCAATGTTATCTCAACTAAAAAAAAAGCTGCTTTCTGCTACCCTATCCAATTAAAGTGTTCATTCATGGAATAAACATTTGCTGAGGAAAAAAAAAGAGGAAGAGAGATCTCTCTCTCTACTAGTGTGCACTGAGGAAAGGCCATGTGAGCACACAGCAGGAAGATGGCTGTCTACAAGCCACGAAGAGAGCCCTCACCAGAACCCAACCTTGCTGGCACCCTGATCTCAGACTTCCAGGCTCCAGAACTGTAAGAAAATAAATCTATTATTTAAGCCACCCCCCAAAAAAAGAAATGGTGGTCCACAGACCAGCAGCATCAGCAGCACTTAGAAATTCGTTAGAAATACAGCATCTCAGGCCCCACTCCAGATCTGCTAAATCATAAGGTGCATTTTAAAAAAGATCTTCACGAGACTTAAGGTTCGATAAGCCCTGCTCTATATCACTTGGTATCATCAGACTTGTTAATTTTTGCCCCTTGAGTGTCAAATGAAATCTCATTGTGGTCTTGATTTGCATATCCCTAATTAGTTTGAACACATTTTCAACGTATGTTGGCTACATGTTTCCTCTTCTACAAAATGCCTGTTTTGTATCTTTTTGCCCATTTTCCTATCGGGTTATTCTTATTGATTTATTGTTCATTATATATCCCTGATATAACTCTTTATTAGTTATCTATTTGCATAAAATCTTCTACCAGTTTGTAATCAGCCTTTTTGCTATTTTAAAGTGGTTTTTGATGAACACATCTTAATTTTAACATAGTCAATTTAGCCAATCTGTTCTTTTTTATGTTTAGGAACTCCTGCCACACCCCAGGGTCAGAAAAATATTCACCTGTATGTTTTCTACTAAGCTTTTTGATTGACATTTAAGTCATTTTTCCACCTGGAATTAATCTTCGTGTATAATGTGAAGTAAAGATCCAATTTCAATTTCTTCCCCCACTTGCTTTTGCCTTCTGTCCTCACCAATCTGCAAAAATAATTCTTATTTAAGTAAGCAATGATTTCCAGGTTACTAATCCATCTTCTTTCTCCTTTCTTAATATGTTCAGCAGTACTGATATTCAGGACTCCTTCCTTCAAGAAAATTTTCTTTCAGGGGCTTCTAGGACACAGCCCTCTCCTTGTTTCCTACCTACCACCCTGACAAGTTCTTCTCAGATTCTTTTGTAGGTTCATATCTCTCTAACCAGTCAGTAAATGCCGGAGTTCCTGGAGGATCCACCCTATGCTCACACTTAGAACAGTACTTGGCACAGAGCACTATACAAGTATTTGCGATTGCCATCATCGTCTCTAAACTCTCTGCCTGGGCAATCTCTTCCATTCCTTAGTGCTCAAGACTTAAATTACCATTTATGCAGAGATGACTTACAGTATATCTCTTCTTAGAGGTCCTATCTCATACATATTTGACGTCTCCTCTTAGATATCTCCAAGACACCTCAAACTCGGCATGTTTAAAATTGAACTCATGATCCTTCCTCCCCTCCCTCCCCAAAACCTGCCCTTGTTCAGTGTTTTCTGTGAATGGCACCGCCACTCAAGCGGGTTTGTAAATCAGGAATGTATCTGTTTCCTATATCCAATCCGTCACCAAGTACTGCCGATTTTCTAAATCTCAATTGTGACTACTTTATCTCCATTTCTATTCCCATTACCCTAGATTCAACCTCCTATTCTCTCTCTCTCGGACTACCTCAAGTGTAGGTCTTCCTGTGCTATTTTCCCTTTCAACCTTTTCTCCACACTATAACCAGAATGATCTTTTCAAAATGCATCATGTATCCCTCCTACTTGAAATCTTTCAACAGCTCTTAGGATAAAGTGCAAAACCCTTAATACGTCCTGCAAAGATCTGCATAGTCTAGGCTCCTGATTCACCATGCTACCTCTCACCAAAAGATTTTTACACATTGTTCCCTCTGAATGGAAGACTAACTTCAGTTCAACTATCTCCCTGCCTCAGAGAAGCCATTCCTGACCTTCCAGAAGAGGTCAAATTCCCCAATAAGATGATTTAATAGTCACAAGGGCTTCTCATTCTTGCAGTGTTTACCTCAGTTGCAATTTTTACATTTGTGTGATTGTCTAAGATCTGCTTGTCCCCCATCCCAACCCAACCCCATTAGTCAGTGAGCTCCAGGAAACTGAGGTTCATTTCTTTTTGTTTTTCTCACCATTGTACCTCCCATGACTAGCAGTGTCTCTTATATAGTAGGAATGAATGAACATTTAATAAAGTAATGAACCATCTGGATCATTGAAAACTTTTGCTAAAAGCATCTCCACATTTTGCTCACCCTGCCTTACTCATAACAAAATTTCTAGGGAAGGGGCTCCTGACATGTTTAAAATTGAAAAAAAAATTTCTCCAGGTGATACTGATACCATCCCTATTCAGATCATCAGCCAAAGAATTCTAAATTAAATTGGTAGTAATTACTCAATCTAAGGCATATTGCCTAAGAGAAAATACTTAATTGGCTTAGCATTGCAAATTCAGTTATAAATTCAAAATAAGCATCAAAGTCAGAGATAAATGACCAAAAAGGGAGGTGAATTACAGAGATTTGATCAAAAAGGAATATTCCAGAATATGTACTCAGTCAGAACAGATATATCTATATATCACAATGACCCTCCCCAACTATAGTACAGTGTAACAACTGATGATCCTGAATCATTAAAAAATATATATTGATTTGTCAGTGTATTTACTAAGTATATCCAATGTACTCAGAGCTGAGCAGGCAACGTGGGGGTATCGAAAGAAGTACAAGATATTTAGTAGGTACTCAACCAATATTTGTTGTTACTTAATTAGCTAAATGAATAAAAACACAACATGGTGTTTACCCTCAAGAGCTTACAATGTAGTTGAAAGATGAAATTAATATGAAAGAAACATAAGAATTATTAAATACTTTAAGTATGGTATATTTGTCAAGTTAGGGCAGTGGTATGATTTCTCAATTTACACATATTTCCATTTTAAAAGCTTGGGAAAATGTTTCAGCAATGTAAGGCATAATTCTTGAATATTCAGAATAGTCTTCTCCCTTTATTCTAGATAACAAACGGATATAAATTAAATGACCTTTTCTGCACAAATTATTGCCCCCTAAAGTAACTTGTGACATATAATTCTCTCTCTAGAAAGCCCTTTAAAAGCCCTCCTATAAACTGAAAATGAATAAAAGGAGCACAAATTTTAAAACCTCCCATGTAAAAATTTTAATACATTGGCTTTAACCATAAACCTTTTTTTTTCTTTTCTGCTGAGGAAGACTGGCCCTGGGCCAAC
Organism: Tapirus indicus; assembly: GCA_031878705.1. Classification (NCBI taxonomy): domain Eukaryota; kingdom Metazoa; phylum Chordata; class Mammalia; order Perissodactyla; family Tapiridae; genus Tapirus; species Tapirus indicus. The sequence continues at coordinate 101,062,209 of CM062919.1, read as the reverse complement.
ATCCTTGCCCATCTTCCTCTACTTTATATGTGGGATGCTGTCACAGCACGGCTTGATGAATAGTGCATACGTCCACACCCGGGATTCAAACCTGCAAACTCCAGGCCACTGAAGCAGAGCGTGTGAATTTAACCACTACGCCACTGGGCCAGCCCCAATAAACCGTTTTTTAACAAGTGATAAACACAGGCTAGTCAGCACTGGTGGTCTAGTGGTTAGGATTCCACTCTCAATGCCCCAGCCTGGGTTCCTTTCCTTGTCAGAGAACCACACCACTCCCCCATCGGTTGTCATACTGTGGCAGCTGCATGTGGCTGTGATGCTGAAAGTTATGCCACGGGTATTTCAAAACCAGCAGGGTCACCCATGGTGGACAGGTTTCAGCGGAGTTTACAGACTAAAACAGACTAGGAAGAAGGACCTAGCCACCCACTTCCAAAAAAACTGGCCACAAAAACTCTATGAATAGCAGTGGAGCATTGCCTGATACAGCGCCACGAGGTGAGAGGATAGCATAAGAAGACTGGGCAGGGCTCTGCTCTGCTGTACACAGGGTCTCTAGGAGTCGGAATCCACTTGATGGCACTAACGACAAAAACATAGGCTGGATTACAGGCTCCCTAAGAGTCAGATAACAGCTACAGATGAGTCTTCTTGTTAAGAATTCACTGAAGTTCTTGACCCTCTGAACATAAGCAGCAGCTGGCAAATGATTTCAGCAACAGGATGCAAGTATTAACTTACAAATTCCACCAGGTTGGTGGAAGTGGATGGAGAATTCCCCTGGAGTGAAACAGTGACTACTTATTTTACCTATTTCAAGATCTCACCCATATTCCATCAGTTTGATATGGGCTGGGGGAGGGGGTGGAACAGTTAAAAGGTTATGTGTTTCTTCGAAGTGTAAATATATACACTTAAATGTTAAACTTATTTGTAGTCTACATTTTACTGTCATTAGTGCAGTGAAATACACTGCTTTCTTCCTAATCACCAGTCAGTTAGCCTTACTGATGATTTCAGAACATGAGGCGTCCAGAGAAGGGAACTCAAGCCTGAGTGGGATATCATAAGGAAGATGTGCAAGTAGCCAAAGGCCTGCAGGTGAAGCAGCATTAGAAAAATGGCCTCTGTCTGTATAAACTCTCCTAGCTTACAAGCATCAGCTACCACATCTGAAACCATCCTGAAGGCCGCATTTCCTACATCTGCCTGGAACTGTTAATGCCGAGAAATTCTGTGTATCACCATGCTTGCATTTAATAGATAATTTGATTAATAATAATTTTACTTACACTTAACTGACTTTCTCACATCCTAAATAGACTTCTCTAAGTAAAAAAGACTATTTCAAAGATAAATTTTAAATAATTTTTAAGGAATCTTGATTTAGAACATAGATTTGACTTCATTACTTTTTATTTCATTTTTTTCTTTTATTACTTTGCATTGACTTAGTATATCCTATTTACACTTTTGCACTAACAACACAAAATTAAATCTGTTTACATAAAATAATATTCAGCTCCAATAAAACTGTAAAAAGATTACTTTTAAAATGCAGTAAATATTTTAAACATGTTTAAAATAAAAATCAACATGAATTCAGTGACATATAAAATATCACACTATTCCCCACAAAAGAGTTCAATGCAAAATAGATGTTGCCTGGTATTTTGCATTCAGTTTGTGTCTTTATTCTCAGGCAAATATTTTAAGACTAATGTTTTAATAGATCCTTGTGAAGACATTTAATTCACTGTTATTACATTATTTACTTAAGTTTCCATTTATGACTGTTCATAAGTAATTACTTATCTTTCTAAAATTTTAGGGTAAGAATCATTATTATATTCATCAATGCAAAATACTCTTAATTTTTAAAATGTCATTATTTCTTATACTAATTTGTGTGTGTGTGTGTGTGTGTGTGTGTGTGTGTGTGTGTGTGGAAGATTAGCCCTGAGCTAACATCTGCTGCCAATCCTCCTCTTTTTGCTGAGGAAGATCTGCCCCGGGCTACCATCCGTGCCCATCTTCCTCTGCTTTAGATGGGACACCGCCACAGCATGGCTTGACAAATGGTGCGTCTGTCCGCGCCCGGGATCTGAACCCATGAACCCCCGGCCGCCAAAGCAGAGCACGTGAATTTAACTGCTACACCACCATGCCAGCCCCTCTTATGCTACTTCTTAAGTAGCTTGCTATACTGAATATTTTGTGGATGAAAAAAAAAAAAAAAACACTTCCACTTCCTAAATTGATAAGATCTATGCAGCTCATTACTGTACCAGACATTAATATTAAAACCTTAAAGAGTTAATCCTCATCATCTTTGAGAATTTCTATAGAATGATTCAACTGTACCACACTTATGTTAGATTATTTTGTCCAGCTGCTCAATCAGGAGTAATGCCACTGAAAGAAACCAGACTCTAAATTCATGCCTGTATCTAACTTATACTAAAAGGAATACAATGTTTAACTTTAGCAAGGTTGCTAAAGCAGTGACAACTAACCAGTGTCCTGTAAATACTCTTATTTTGGCAATGGCCCATAAGGTTAACTACTATAGAATTCAGCCTGATACAATGAAATAACTTATGACAATTAGACTAAATAAGTTTTTCTACTTTTGAGACAAAAAATATATAAATTAAGATAAAACCTGTTTATATTACTTGCAACATGTCCATACACTAAAATTGCTACAGCCTGTAATGTACACACCATTTAGAAAACACAATTGATCACATATCGCTTTTAGGCATATTCATATAAAGATGGAAATCAACATTTGTGGTATCAATAGGTTTGATTAGCAAATGTCACCCATGTAGGTATGACTGTCTAATCAATAGCCAAAGTGTGCCCTTGATTCTAATTATCATTATAACTGAATAATCTGTAAATTACATCCTGAGTTGTAATCCTCCATCCACTACTAGAACATGCCCTGTAATATATGGTGATTCTAAAAGAAACACAACTGCATGTGCCACATCAATAGGTTCTCCAAACCTCCCAAGAGGGATACTTTTCTTTATATGTTCTTCTTTCAAGTCTTTCGTCATATCTGTGTGAACAAATCCTAAAAGAGAAACGTTTATTTAGTTGAAAAGGATAGACACTTTTCTCAAGACATTTGCTCAGTTTCAAACAAAAATTAATTTGCTCCTAAAAACTTAATTTGACATTATTAATAAAGCTTGTTTAGGAAATACAAAGTTTTGCTGGCAATCAAGTAACCAAGTCTACATTTTTATTCAGTTTAACTCAATGAACATTTATTGAACACTAAAATATTTGATCCCCAAATATTTGGCCCAACTCCTAGCACAATATAAGTGGGTGGATACAAACATGAATAAAAATTCTAATCCTTGTGAAACCTATAATTTTTGGAGAAAATAGTCACTTGCACCCCTAATTATAATGTAAGTAAGTCTGGAGAATATCCTTACAGAGGTGTACACAAAATACCACGGAATTGATTAATTTTCACTTGAGTAGAGGTAGAGGGGTGAGAGATAGGGTAGAGGAAAGGAAGGTATCACAAAGGTGGTCATGTGAACTGATCTGGCAGTTCTGACAAAAATTAGTTCCATTTGCTATAGCTAAGACAGCTGATTAGAAAGACTAGTATTTCCAATATTCATATAAGAAAAAAATCTTATGATCATACCCAATTCTGATGCAAGTATACACAGAAAATTCAAAATTTAACATAGTATTGGCATATGCCATAAAACTTGCAGGGAACATATTCTAAAGTATAGAGCCCTATACTATAAAGTACTATGTAACATATTAAGCAACTAATTCTAAATGATTAATGTTACAGATATATGCCAGAACTGCAGATTTATTCAGAAAATTTTGATAGTCTGGAACATACAAATACATATTACCAATAAAAAACTTAACTTATGTAATCAGTATTTCATATACAACTCAATCAATAAGGCTTTAAAAAAGAAAGCAAATAATTACTCCTCAAGAAATGAACAATGATTTTTTAAATTTAAGGTCATGAAAAATACAGGGACTAAAAGTTAGACATAACATGTGAAGCAGATGTTTAATGTGCAATCTCAAAAATGCAGTTCTCAAATTGGCTTGTGTTAAAATTAAATCATTTATAACTCAAAGTATAAGTCAGTCTAAATATACTGCCATTTAAAAACGAGGATAAACGTGAACTAAACACTAGATTAAGAATTAGCATTATGCCACTGGTTTATTATGCAATACTAAGTAATTAATTTTTCTTTGCCTTAGGTTTTCACTTTTAAATATCTAAACATTTTCTCTAAAGTCTTGTGAGAAATAATCATAGATTCTTCTATCATGAACCCTATGATAGCGAGAGCTTTATATGGAAAAACTGGAAACAAGCTGAAGGTCTTTCAATAAGGAACTGGTGAAATAAATCATGGTACAATATGCAGGTATTAAAATGATACTATAGAAGGATATTTAAAATGAAAGAAAAAGAACATTAGTATATAAAAAAGTAGGTTACAAATGAATTCAGTTAAACTACTATTAAAAACAAAACACAGGGGTCAGCCCGGTGGCATAGTGGTTAAGTTCGCACACTCCGCTTCAGTGGCCTAGGGTTTGCAGGTTTGAATCCCAGACACAGACCTACATACCGCTCATCAAGCTATGCTGTGGCAGCATCCCACATACAAAATAGAGGAAGATGGGCACAGATGCTAGCTCAGGGCCAATCTTCCTCAGCAAAAAAAGAGGAAGATTGGCAACAAATATTAGCTCAGGGCCAATTTTCCTCAAGAAAAAAATAAAATAAAATAAATTTTTTTATAAACTAATACATACTAATGACAGAAAAAATATATACCAAAATATTAACAGTGATTATTACTAGATACTAGAATTACTGGTGATGATTTTTATTTTCTTCTTTGTACTTGTCTGTACTTTCCAAACTCTCTGTAACAGATAATCTTTTTATTCAGATAAAAAGTTTTTCCAAAAATATGCACAGTACTAACTTCAGAATGTCTGTTTGTAATGAGGGCCCAGAATAACAAAACAATTTTGTATTATTTGTGCGTTTCACTGTGAGATTACCTTGTAAAATACAATCTCCTCTGCCATAAAATCCTACATTTATTTTAGAAGTCAGCAACACTTCCTTCATTCACTGTCATCTTTAAGAACAATGAGATGGCCAGAAGGAATGCAAGAATAAAAAGAGAAGCAGCTGACACAGATAACCATAAAACTGGATAACCAGCCTCTGCAGAATTTCAAGTCAATTGTAAATGAAACTTCATCTACACTGAAGTCATAATAATCAACAGGCAATCCAGTCATCTTAAGAAGCATTATCATGGGGCTCCTTCATTTCCAAAGTTGTATGTCTTTGGACAAACTTATTTTCAAAGGTGCCTCGGAGAGCATATTAGAAAGAAAATTCATCTCACATGTTAAAAAAGTTGAATGAATTAAAATTATGAATGTAACATTTAAAAGTTCATGTTATCCTCTCAAAAGTTCATGATACAATTATCCCTTATTTTAAGGTCTTTTTGAATTCTAGCAAAATTGGCATAAAATATTTCTCCACTAACTATCAAACTCTCAGCAGAAAATCAATGATGCGTGTTCACTTTAAGAAAAAAAGAACTCAATAAACTACAGTAAAAATGGTTTACAAGAAAGGCCTTGTGACTATGGTTAGCAAATTCTAGGCTCAACTTCTAACTGGCTATGGTACCTTTTTCAAAGGGCAGCATTTTGTGGTAAAACGACCACTGGATTAGGACACATTAAACAAGACTGCTAAATATCAAAGCTATGCCGAGGAAAGTCAGGTACTATCTACTACTATGTTACGGCTGTAACATAAAATGAGTGAAACAGATTGAAAATGATAGATCTCTGAGGTTTCTTTTAGCTCTACAAAACTATGATTTGAAGATGAAAAGTATGCCTCATTAGGTAGTCTTCACGACTTCCTTACTTGAAGTTTAGGAAGTAAGCTCCCCTAAAAGGACCCTTAGTTCTTACATTGGTAGCCACGTGCAAGTTAGAATAGTTCCAGTTCAAGATGCACGGATGCTAATCTGGGTTTTATTCATGCTGTGCTGAAAGGAACTGATTTGCCCAGCTTCTGGGTGGATGTCAGTTCTTATGTGTTTGCCCTTTTGGAAACAAAGGGTAAGGCCACACAATCCGTGAGAGGCCATTTGAAGGTGTTTCCACCCTGGAAAAAGGGCAGATCTAGAACAAGGCATGAGGTACTGGAAGTCAAACCTTAGATAGGAAGGGAGATTTAGGCAGTGAGACAAGTTCAAGGACAATCCCAGAGAGATGAAAAGGCCTCTGCCACAGAGATATGGGCTGTGAGGATAGACTGTGATCCTCCAAAAACAACCAAGGAAGCCAGATATATGGAACAGATAAAGGCTAATATTTCGAAGTTTTTAATAAAGTCTTGTTAAACATTACAGCCTGGATTCAGCTCTGCTATGGTCTATGTCCATGTTAGGTCATATCTGTAAAGGAGAGACAGGTGCCTTCTGAAGCCAGCAATGATTACAAGAAGTCCACAACTGGAATCTTGATGTTCAGACACCCACCTCACATGAAGATTCTCCCTCTACTGCTCAAGCTTGGAAGATAAGAGTGTTATTTCACTAGGGGAAGCTTGCAACAGCCTTTCCCCAGACCTCTAGTTAGAATCAAGCCTCATGGGACAGCTGCTAGCCATCACCGAACTCTACATTAAAAGCTTAAAATAAAGTTGGCATCAGAGGCCAAGCTGAGAGGAAGAGTTGAATTCACCAATATTGGCTTTTTCTCTTTGATTATGATGTTTGATATGGAGAGCAAGAACATGTCCAAAGACACAACACCTTTCTCTCATCATTATCTGCAGTTTTTTTTTTAATTAATAGACTTCCTTTTTTAGAGCAGCTTTAGGTTTACAGAGAAATTGAGCAGAAAGTAGACAGAGTTCCCGCATATCCCCTTATCACACTCTCCCCTACTTTCCCCAACATCTTGCTTTAGCATGGTACCAATATTGGTGACGAACCAATATTGACATGTTATTAGTAAGTCAAGTCCATAGTTTACATTGGGATTCACTCTTTGGGTTGTACAGTTCTATGTTTTGACAAATGCATAACATCATGTGTCCACCATTACAGTATCATACAGAATAGTTTTACTGCCCTAAAAATCTACCTGCTGCTTTTTAAAACTCATATATATCTTCTCCCAATTTATCAGAAATCAAACAAAAAATGTGAAGCTAGTATCTAACAATAAAATTACTCCAGGCTCTACCAAATTTCAGTGTCATTTTATGCTCATATACCACATGATCCTCACTTATGAATATATTTATTCATATTTATATTTACATTCATATTTATATTTATATTCAACCAAGGCACTGCATATAAACAGTCTTTTGAATTATATGTCATATATCATAAGACCTGAGCAGAGATATGAGTAGCTCTTAAACATTCCACACATCCATTTTTGTGCTTATATGGCTTTCTAGTTTGTGCTCTCTCCCCTAGGCCCCATAGGACTCTCTTCCACAGCATTCTTTCACTTTATTTGTAAAGTTCTGGAAATTCTGCTCTACCCCTCATTTTACTACACATATATTTACAAAGCCTTTCAAGCTGGGCTATAAAAATTACAAACTACCAGTAGGTGCCACTATCCAACAAATTATGTTATTACTGATCACTTGTTGGACAGTTAGAGGTTTCCAGCTGGCTACAAAACTATCACTCCTTAAAGCAACAGACAGATAACTCAAATGACATGAACCCGACTAACTTAGAACAAAGATACTTCTACTTTAGTTCTGTACACATGACAACACACTCAGCATACTTGTTTAAAATACGAACTCTAGGAACAGGGATACTCTTGCTCATTGCTCATAAAAGCAAGTGCATGGTTCTTGTCCAGTGAGAATTTATATTTGGTAAACTCTAAAGGAAATGGATTTCCTTTTCCATTTTTAGCTAACTATTTAGTATAAAGAAACATCATCTCATTTCCATATTAATAGGTCACTATTTTAGTTCTGAATATTTTTATATACAGCAGAGACTTTATATTTAAATAAAACATGAGGATTTTAGCCTATCACCAGTATTAACAACTGTGGGATGTGCACTATTTGCTATATCTACCAGCTCAGATGTCCATTCTCTGGTATACGTTTCTAGGACCTAGAAAGAATTAAAATAATCCCAGACACTTTTTTAAGGGAAAAGAAACAAGCAACAGGCTTGTTTCTTCTAGACCAAGATTTTAACCAGGACAAATCTGTATGTCTTAATATTATGTTTGTAAAAGTGTATAGGGAGATGGTATGAAAAATCAACTCCATATCAAAAAGCACGTAAGAGTGCCTGGAGTAATGTCTGTTTTGAGTATCTGCCAAACTTATGCAAGCATTTGTCAACAAGATTTTCTCGTAAACATAAAAGCTCTTCAACTTAAAAAAAAAAAGATGGAGAGGGAGCAAAACACTTAAGGTACCCTACAGAAATAAATGCAACACTATACTATTTGCCAAAATTTTAAATGCATATACCCTTTGAGCCTTGGCAGTTTCATTCCCAGGATTACACTCACATACTCGTACATGTGCAAAATAAATTATGTACAAGTACTGTCATTGCATAGTTAGTTATCAACAGCAAAACATCAGAAACAACCTAATTGCCCATCAAGAGGCAACAAGTTAAGTAAATTATGGTACACCCATAAAACAGTCATTATTGTCTTTTAATTCAGCTATTAAAAGTGACAGAACAGTCACAAAAGAGCACATATTATATGAACTGTCCAGAATAGGGAAATCGACAGAGACAGAAAGTAGATTAGTGGTTGCCAGTGCTGGGAAGATTGGAGGGAAATAGGGAGTGAATGCTAATGGCTATGAGGTTTCCTTGGGGATGACAAAAATGTTCTAATGTGTACTGTGGTAATAATTGAACAGCTCTGTGATCATACTAAACCCACTGAATTATACACTTCAAATGGGTGAACTGTATAGTTTGTTAATTATATTTCCATAAAGCTGTTACTTTAAAGAGTGAAGCAGTTCTATATGGAATAATATGGAATCAACTCCAAGATACACTGTTCTATGAATAAAGCAGGGTGGAACACTGTGAATAGTATGACACAATTTGTGTTTTCTTAAAAACAAATTTTATTGCCTTAAAAACACAAATTGTATTTTTCTTAAAAACAATACACTTTATTGGCTTGTATGTAAAACACAGAAGAAACCAGTTAACAGTGGTTGCTTTTGAGGAAAGGAACTGGATGGCTAGAGAAGACTCACTTTTCACTCTATGCCTTTCCGTACTTTAGAACTTTGTACCATATGTTTGATTATCTACTGAAAACATATATATTTTTTAAAGTAATGTACCCATTATAGTTTTCAATTTATCAAATATTCTTTCTCATATTCAATATTTTCCAATCAGTAAGATTTACCCATGATGAGAAATTTATTTTATATTGAAAGTAATACCAAAACTTAGCAACTAATTGATCTTTAAACAGTCAATAATATTAAGCAGCAAATGATGGCCTAATTTATTATTTCCCTTATTCCTTACTTTTCCTGTATTGATTTGCTTTTTAACTGTTTTCCTTAACTGGAAACTCCATTTGAAGGTAATCAGGAAAACTGACAAGAAAGAGACACAACTGCTGATTCTGATGTTTGTCAGCTCTATTAAAAGATCTGGCGAAGAATCTGAAATTACCATCTAAAATAAAGTTAATAAATAGTCCAAAGAATCAATTTAATTCTACTATTTCAACTTGTACTTTGCTTCTGCCCAATGAAGCATATTCATACTATGAAATCTGCTAGAGATATATAGCCAATATAAAATAACAAAGGTCTCCCTGTTAAATGGCCACACTTTTAGCAACAGGTTTTTTCTGTAGTATAAATTGCACTGGAAAGTAAGATCTTTAAGAAAGGCTATACAAACACACTTCCAGAACACTCATAAAACCTCCTGTTGTATATAAACTGGATTCCCACTATTTAGCCTGTTGCCTTGACAACAAATTCACTCTAACAAAATTAGGCATTCCTCTTTCAGTGTTTCCATAGCATCACATAGGTACCTCTACTTTACATTCATCACATGCATTGTAATTATTTGTTTATATCTCTGTCTTTCCCACTGTACTTAGCTCCTTGTGGCAGAAATATTTTATTTATTTTTCTAATTTTGAAACCTGGCACAACCCTTGCACATAGGAGACACTCCAGGAAGTCTGCCGAATGAGTTATTATGAGTTAGGAATACCTGCATTACCCTGAAACCATCCAGCTTTTAAATCATTGTGAACTGGAATTACCTAATCATTACTCATACTATTCCAATCCCTAAAACAGAGGGAAGTAAATACATGCAGTCTCAAACCACAAATAATCAATTCTGTATCTGGTTAACCTAGGTTAACACTGAAATCAAGTTGCACAAAGCATACACAAGCAGAAAACAGTGCCAAGATGACAGTGCAGCTTTTGGATTATCTTTTCTTCTTCTTTTTTTTTTTAATGGATGTATCTAAATCATAGTCATTTACCAAATGTTCATGGATTTGGAATGGTTGAATTTAGCTAGTCTCTGTGACTAAACAATGAATTGGGAAGAAGGCACATTATAGAGCAAAAAGATTATCAGGACATTTGGACAATTCCCTGATCCCTGCTGTTTCAACATCAGTGCCAAATAAAACACCAACTCCACAGTCCAAGCTGGAGCCATGAGTGACATGGAAAGGTGGCAGAGGTCTACTTCACCCTACTCTTTCTTACAAACAACTGATGAACCAAAATAAAATGTCTTTTCTTAAATAGAGAATCAATTCTTAAATATCTGTAGTAAGCTAGGACAAAGATTCCATGGCTAACTGGCAGAGGTATAGGAAAACACTCATTTTATTCAAAAGTCAAGTAAACACCTAACCAAAATTTCTATCACTTCAGCTAGTAAGTGATAATGTAGATTTAAATTTTAGCACCTTTTTATTACCCTCCTAACTAATCCAGGTAATTTCATCAACCAGTAACTTGACAAAAGGCAAATAATGTAAAAGTTATAAAATTGGAAGATTCCAAATAGTTTAGACAGATCATATTAGCAAAAAGACAAAAAGACCTAAAGCTTGTAATGATACAAAGGAAACCTAAGGGGCCATTATTTTCAAGCTTAACCTAGCTGGAAATCAAAAGAGAAAGCTTTTAGTAACCATTTTGTCATAAACTAGCTGTGTACCTTCAGCAAGTCACCCTATCTCCTACGTCCTAGTCTTCTAAACTGTAAAAATGACTGGAATAAATGACCTCCAAGCTCCTTTCCGTCTTAAATTACTCCATAATTAGTGCAAAATTTAAAAATAAAGATTATATACAAAACATAAGGTACACAGAAGGAATTTTTTTCTAGTCACCAGTTTATCACTTGATTATTTTTGCAATCATTTTAGAACTAATCTACCCAGATGGCAATCTGTGAGTACCAATGAGTAGGCAAATTAATGACTTCCTTCTCTATAAATCAAAAATCATAATCAATATTTTAGGAAGTTTTAGACAAACATACAAATGTGTGTATGTATTTACACAAATACATACAGAAATGTATTTGCGTGTTTTTGTTTTCCTAAATATCCATTTGGTCCAAGTAAAGTTTAGGCTTTTTGTGATACTGTGATGGTCTCGTGCACTTGATAAGTTAAACTTTTGTTTGTACTACCTGTGTTCTGCTGACCTGATGAATCACAAAGAACCAAGCTCTCCATTCTGCACCTCCACTGAACAGCTTTGGACCTGTTCACATTGCCACATAGTTCATATGAGAACCAACAGCTTGTTATCAATCTGCTGAATTAACAGACTTGTCAAACTCTTGAAAAAAACATAGGTTAAACATCAGCCTTGTACAGGTCTTTCCTATTTTTTTTGTTGTTGTTTATTTTGTTATTTGCACATCTCTACAAGTATTTATACAGATATCTGTTCCGGTTCTAATATCTGCTTGTAATATCCAGATAAATGATTTTTGATGTTACTGTTGAGACTTGAGATTATTTTTGGAACAAATATTGCACTGTAATGTTTTCTTAAAACTAGAGTCTACTTTGTTACATAGTCTGCTTGTAAATATGTGGAATCCCAGATATTTGAGGCAGCAACCATAATTTTCATTTTGTATTTCTAACTGGATTAGTACTAATTTTATACATGCTTAACTGGTTTGCACACTTTCAGATGCTACTTGATGATGTTCCTGACTAATTTTAAAATCACTGTAATTAGTACTAGCATACTCATTGTTTCTAGCCCTATTTTGGCAGGAGAATGACATATAATTACGGACATTTTGCATTTCATGTTTAGGAGAACTTAATATATTTTTATGTATGTATTTTAAAGACATTCCATCCACTTCTATTATCCTGTGAACTAAGTGTACTGCCGAGCATCGAGTCTCCTGAGAGATGCCCATATGCTGCAATGTTTGTGGATCAGAGAGACAGACCTGCATCTAAAACAGTGCTCCTTTCTCAAACTGGGGGGTTTGATCAACTTAACCTTTTTGAATTGAGTTTCCGCAAAAGTTTTCCCTCATAATTTTGTGTTTTTATTTTGATTAGGTGGAGATTGGTTTTGTAGCTCTGTCTTGAGGATGTCAACACTCACACTTCATCCCTCTTTTCCTTGTGTCCTGAAGATTATTTAGCACATGTGGAAATTTAAGTTGAAAGAGGAAATTTTAAAATGGGAATTTAGCAATTTGTAGAATGCTTTGTGTTCATGAGTGCAGATGGCCACCAAACAGAATAGAACTTGTTTAAAAATTAGGGCAATTAATTTGAAAACTAGCAAACTAGCTGTAAGTTGTATATTTGTATTTATTTTAAAAGCCTTAGCATAAGTTAAGAATTGGAGAATTTCTTTAGCCTTTAGCAACCTAAACTATAGTTCTGATCATTATGTTTTAATATTTTCTGATTACCTGTAACTGACAGACCAAGTTAACTGGCTTTGCAACCCCTTTAATCCATCAGTATTTTCAAGTCATGTGGAATACCCAAAGTTGGCAAAATAAAAGGAACAGGTGCACAAAAATGTTCCTCTTGCCTTCTTGAGAAGGCTCTGATTTCTGTGTACTTAGCCCAAATCACACTTGCTTTGTCCTACAGGTGAATTGCAACTCTGTTGGCCTGCTTTTTCCTACATGGTGAACAAGAACACAAGTGCTCCCAACAGATTTCCTACAGGAGGCCATCTCTATCATAAGCTTCCCACTGTGACTTCCACTATGAAGTCATTAATGAAAATTCATTAAACAGCCACATCTCTAACCATCTTCATTCTTGGCCACTCCAAAATATGTCTGGTTTTAGAAACCTTAGTCCCCTAAGCAATGCCTCCTGCACATGTAATAGAACTTGCTGGTGCCAGAGTATGTGTGTTGTCATTTCTGTTACCACACACAACCACTTTCTTCCTTCTGTGCCACCATACAAGACTGAGAGCCCCCGTTCGTTCAGTAAAGAGGCAACGACAGCTAAAACCACTGTCAAAATCTCACTACTTCATAGAATGACTTTTAAAAAGATGTTTATTTCTTCTGAATCTGTGTAAGTATCTTTTTTTCCCTCAAATTTTTCTTTGTGTTGAATTTCTAACATGAATCCTGGGTAGCTCTCCGGGTTATAATGAAGTCCACTGAAAGGCATCTTGTCTATCTTGAAAACAAACATTATGTGACCTTTGGTAATTTTTCTGTATGAATACTGACTCTCTGGAGTAATTAGTATGTAAGTTACTGTACACGATTGCTTTGTGAAACATGCAAATGATACAACCTTTGCAGCCTTGTTTATTTCCTCTGGTTTGTACTGTTATTAAAGGTATATTGTATTACAGAGCTATTAAGTTATTTTAAATATAAAGATATATTGTTTCTATAATACAGATATATGAAATATATTTAGGTAATCAATGCATTACTTGGAAAGTTCTGCTTTGACAAATTCCAAGTCTAAATTAATTAGCAAATGTTGTATTCCAGTGAGCATTAAATCAACAGAACATCCCAAAAGAGAAGGACATTGAAAATGGGAACAGTTCTCCAAAGGTATACAATTTGGACTTGTTCAACTGCTGGATATATGTTACCAATACTCCCCCCAATCCTTACCCCACTTACTTGAAATCCTGACATTCAGCTTTTGAGAGTTCTTAATTTATAACTGATTTTTAAATAAGAACATTATTGTGGTTCTTGGTTTGAGAGTCATCATTTAGGGAAAAAATGCAACGTGGTTTATGCAAACAAAACAGTCTGGCATTACTCTTGGCCTCCTCCTTGAGGGTGGTGTGCAGCCTGGCAGTGTGGCCAGGTGTGGCCACGTAAGTCCTGTTGGGACATCGTCACTCCCTCTCACATTTTGCTAACCAAGTTTAGTGACAGTGCATATTCCATGTCCCTGTTCTGATATTCTCTGAGAAGTGCCTGACGACACCAATGTACTTACAGACACAAGAACAATCTTTGCCACTATTGTATAAAGACATAAATGTACATAAGTTATGTTTAAAAAGAAAAGAAATTTTCACTGACCTGGTACAACTACATTCACTCTAATTTTCTTTCTTGCTACTTCTTTAGCAAGCGCACGTGAAAATCCAACTAATCCTCCTTTACTGGCACTGTACACAGACTGGCCAGAATTGCCTTTTAAACCAATAATACTTCCTAGAAAAAAACAATGAGAGCAAATTCAAACCAATTAATGGGGTTATTTGAATATTCAGATAATTTATAGTAAACAAATAAACAAAAATGGTACTAACCATTTTACCTTATCCTTTGCTAAAATTAGGAATTCCAACTATTGTCATTTGAGTAGTAAGACTTAGGGTCTGAGTCTGCTCCAGATATAAACAGAAAATAGGATCGGAAAGAAGCTTATGTAAAACCTCAAATGCCAGGCAGGGGCTTGAGATTTCATCCATTAAGTGAAAGGAAGGCACTGTCATCTCTGAGTAGGTCAGACATGATGAAAATTGTGTAGTATTTATAAGGGCTTCCAGTAGGAAGAGGTTAAAACCAGAAAAAGTCAGATAAAGGCTGATTAATTTTATGATTCTACAACACAGACATAAGGAAGTATTCATTTCCATCTAAAAAAAATAGTTCATCTGAAGATAAAGCCCACTAAATTTGAACTATTGTCAATCTAAATTAGCAAAGCTTCAAAGCTTATAAACTCTTTGTAAAATCTCAGTTTGGTTACCTTCAGTTATATTACAACTTGTATTGCCTACTAAAGATTCTTGGTTGGCTTTGTGTATATGAATATGAAAGAATAATTTATAATTCAAATACCAACTGTATGCAAATAAATTCTTACAAAAGAGAAGTGGGGAAGTAATTTTCTACACCAATGACCTGTACTTATGATATAAAAATTTATCAAGAACCTCACAATATTTTTGAAAAAGTAATTTTGTTTTAGAAAAAGAAAATATTCCAAACACTTTTTATATTATAATCAACAAATCTAATATTAAAATGCTTATCTACATTATATATTCCTATATCAGTTATGACAAAGGAAGGGAACTGTGAAGCACAGAAAGAGAGAAAAGACACATCAGACAGGAAATGCAGATGAAGAGAGAAAGGGGTATTTGGAGAAAGAGAAATACGGAAAGACACAAAGAAAGAAAAATACAGGCATGGAACAAAGGCCAAACAGGAAAT
This sequence comes from Tapirus indicus, assembly GCA_031878705.1. Lineage (NCBI taxonomy): Eukaryota > Metazoa > Chordata > Mammalia > Perissodactyla > Tapiridae > Tapirus > Tapirus indicus. The sequence continues at coordinate 101,046,376 of CM062919.1, read as the reverse complement.
TTTGGAAGCTTTGGTTCATGGCATACACTATTGTTTATCTGGTCAAAAAGTGGTAACTTCCTGAAATATCAATGAACTTTCTAGCAGTTTAAAGTAGTCCTTTCTGTAATAATATTCTCAATTCATTTTCAATTATCTATTTTTATTTACTGTTAGCATGATTCTAAAGGATTCGCATGTATGCAAAGGACTGACATGGGTTTTAAAAATATATGTACAAAGGGGATATTTTAGAGTTAAACAAATATACCCCATGTTATCAGGTGATATATCCAGGCCAGTATACCAGCTTGCAAGAACCCAAAATCATTATCTGGTTGTGTTAGAAGACAAAGGTTGACTCATTTACTAATCTTTTATAAGAAAACTGATCTTTCACATTTTTAAGTGTAACTGTCAAAAAATGTTCCAATGGTTATTAGCACAGTATTCTTTCCTTTTCTCATTTTCAAAACTGTATATTCTGGCCTGGAAAGCCCTTTCCTATATTAAAAAGAATAGGGTCATTTACTTTAACAGAGCAGCATCCCCCTTTTGTGGCCTTTTAAGGTATTACCACTTAAAATTAAAAGGCAGATGGTATGCCACTATTTTCAAATTGTCAAATTGAAATTAAATGTCAAGTCATTTTGCATTTTAAGGTCTACAGGCACAAACTAAGTTTATCTTCCCCATGGGTCAGATGAACTGAAGACTAGGGGTTACTTACATCCATTCTAAAAAACTGACAAAGTTATTCCTTAAAAAAACTTCCTCTTAAACGTCTGTACTAGATTTATCAGTGACCCATGCAACTGCGTAGACATCATTTTTTTAGCCCCTACTATCTAAATTTTTTCAATTCCTTGTCTGTATCTTAAAAATTAGGTTTCATATAAAAATCAATTTCTCTTAAAATTAAAATTAGAATAGCTGGCAAAACCAGGAACACATTTGTGCATAGCAACAATCTACTGGATCTGAGCAGTGGTCTCCCCTGCATTTCATAAGGCCTCTGGACACTGACGCTGGGCATCTTGTCATGTATCACATGGCTTGTGCTGTCATTTTTCTAACACCTGGTGGTGCCACTCATGTAACACCTGCTCCACCACTAGAAGGATGTGAATATGTGATTCCTGTTTTACATATTAATCAGTTAATAAAATACTTTTTCCAAAGATAATAAGACACATTTCTTCCAAGTTTCACACGTGAATAAATTCCAAATTAGTTGATTTTATATTTTTATGGTACTATGAGATAACTATAAATTCACAAAAGTGATGACTCACCTACATTAACAATAGACCCCCCCTGTTGCTGAATCATAGTTTTCATGGCAGCTTTACAGGTCAGCATGGAACCCAAGAGGTTAGTATGAAGCTGAGATATCATATCTTCAGTTTTTGTTCTTACTAAAAGGCTATCCCTATCAACACGAAAAAAGAATGTAAATTAAAAAGGGATAAAACAAAGACATCAAGAAATACATAACATTTTTACTGACAGTAGAGTATAAGAAGTGCTTCATATTTGAGCTAGAATACCTAGAGAGTCTCATTTTAAACTTGGTTTGAGAGGCACTAAAATAACAACTGATAGCCAGCAAGGATCCTCTTGGAAGCCAGTTTCCTACCCCATCTCAGGCAGAGTGGCAAATATCCCTAACTGCTAAAAAAGTAGTGCAATGGAGCTAAAATAGCTTGAATGAACTGAGCAATTGTCATACTGAGCCTTGTTCAGCAAGAAAATATATTATTTTAAACATTCTGTCCTAAATCCATCTTAAAAAGAAAAGAACACCCACGCTGATTCCATTAAGTTCATGAACTGACAAAACTAATATATGGTGACATAAGTCAGAATAGTGGTTACCTATAAGGAAGTATTAATACGGAAGAAACTGAGAGAGCCTTCTGGAATGCTGGAAAAGTTCTATAGCTCAATATGGGTGCTGATTACACTACAATGTTAAAACTGATCAAACTGTACCCTTATTGTATATCTCAATATAAAAGAAAAGAATATATGGATTGACAGACCAACTTTTAAAATACATAGAGTTTTTCTTCCAATTAGAAGTAAAACAAGTTAATATATTAATTCACATTTATCAAAGACATTAGGAAAAAAAGACACATTAGAAATGGACTTAAATTTGTGACCAACCTGTTAATTCCAGCTGCATTTACCAAGAAATTAACTCCACCTAAATTTTTCTCCACCTCTTTGAATGTATTCTGAACTTCATGTTCTTTGGCAACATCACAGCTAAATGCCAAATGATCTCCTACACAACAAAGTTAGATTAGAATTACTTGTAAATTGCAACTTGAATTTAAAAATTATTTGATACAGCTTTGTTAAGCATCTACTATGAGCAAGGCCTGTGCTAATCTAGAACCTAGAGATAAAAGATGATTACCTCATGGGTTCCTATTATGGAGTTCAGTCTAATAAAATTGGGATGGAAGCAGGTGGGGTATAAGGAGAAATAAAGTAATACTAAACAATGTAAATCTTAAAACATTTTTTTAATCCACAAAGAGTGGGGGGAGGGCCTTTTTGTGTTCATAATGCTTTTTAAGATTCATCTAATAATATTTATAGCTTTGACACTGACCCTATGCTACTCAATTCAAGCCTTCTGGGTTTTACACTCCTTTTTCGAAATTTATGTCTAATTCTGTTAGGTTTTTGTTGAATTGGTTCCTGGCCTTAAGCATAAACTCTAGGGCTTCTTTTTTTCATTATGGCACATATATTATAACGACTATCATTCAAGCCTGACCATGAGGAGAGATGAGACAAAGTAGGAAGCTACTTTGAAAAATGCTAAAACTACAAAACATGGGGAAAAAAACCTTTTTACTAAAAACAACTGTTACCTCTTTTTTAAAATGTTTGATTAAATATCAAAAAAATTACACTTCAAAGAAAGCATTCTCTATTTAATAATATACCATGTTAACAGTCTAAAATGTAGTTTTTTAAAAAACTAAAACAATTGCTTATGTTCTGGCTGACCTTGCTTAATACGTTAATGTTAAAATTACTCCCTCGAGCCTTTGGAAACATAAGTCATCCCGGAAGTCACACTTGCTGGGTAAAAACCAATTCCTCATGGAACACGTAATTCAAGGAAATGAAAGGCCTAAAAGCATCCTCTGCGTCTCACTCTTGGCTTTCATCTGACTTATTGGGTCCACAACAACCTTTGAAAGCTCAACCAACAGTTTTAATCTAGTCCAGCAAACACTAACGGCTTGGGGTGACCCCATAAGGACCATCATTTTTCCACCCCTTTGTCATAGTAATGTCCACAAAGATAACAAAATGGAGTAACATATATCAAGGCTTCTAAAATGAAGCTGGGAGGCCATTAAGGAAATGAGGCTTAGGCACCCACACCACCTCTCTACCCAGATGATTCCATCTTTTGAACTGCGTTTCAGTGCCATCATCTTGACCTTCTTTCAAGAAATATGCTTACTGTCATAGATAATAACTTTTTGCCTTAGAGATGGCCTGTAGGGACCAATCAGGTGGAGCCAAGAAGTAACAGTTGTTGCCAGCACCAATCACAAATTCTACAAAACAACCTGTGTAATTTCTCCCCTTTTGCCTTTATAAACCCTTGCCTTTCTCTTCCTCAGAGCACAGTCTGTTTCTACCTGAATCTGTCTCCTGAATTGCCAATCTAATTGCCCAACTAATTTATTTTAACTGTAGTGAATTTTTCCTCAGGCAACAGTAACATAATGGCAATGAACATGAGCAGCAAGAGGTATTCACAGAAATTCTCCCTGGTCTATAACTTACGCTTTTTTTCTTTTAGCGAGTCTTAACATTCTCCACACTCACATAAACATTAAGGTGGTGAACCAATCACTAATGTTATTTTAAAGTTACAGACACCAGATGCATCAACAGGCCTCTCTTCTTCCCAATGCCCCCGACGGTAAATGAGGTGCATTGTCCATTCTAGTAACTAAACAAACAGCAGCGTCTTAGTATCTTTCAAACACCTCCTATTTCTCCCTACCATCAAGAGACTTAAATTTGCAAAACAATTACTAATCCATTATGAATAAACAAAAAAAAAACCTGGAGTTTAAGTGCAATAAAAAGAAAAATTTGGCAGAACGAATCTCAATTGTCCATTTGTAAAAGTCACCAAAACAATTTAATAAGTTAAGTGCTTAGGGCTGTCGTAAAACAAACCAAGGATATATCAAAACTGGCTAGTACTAAAAAGTTTCTCTATGAAAACACGGGCCAGAAGAGCCCTCAGCAAAACTGAAGCCAGCCTTTTCCACCTACCCTTCCTGCCTGAACGCCTTTCCGCCCAGCCCTGCCTCCCGAGCGCCCAGGATCTTGCGCTACGGGTGAGACCTTTAGATCAACAGTTAACTGTTGCGTGGCTCTCTCCTTCCAGACGCCAAAACAAAGCAGCTCCTTGCGGCTGGCACTAGCCTCAGGGAGTGGGGTGCTTATTAATGGGGCCTCACAAAACTGCTAAGCCTGAAAGAACACCCCAAGGGTTCAGCCCTCGGCTGCAGGGAGGGTGGCAGGCGGCGTTCTGCGGGACAGGGCTGTAGGAGGGGTCTGTGCACCAGCTGCAGGCTACCCGGGGCTGAGTGCTCCTGCATGCAGGAAGCTGAAATGGTAAACCTGAGGGCCGTAAAGGCCACACCCGCTCGTTTTGCAAACGAGGAGGCTTATGGCTTGGACGGCAGCCACACAACTAACTGGACAACTCCAGTTCAGTACCTACCGCCGAGGTCACCGGCGGCGGCTTTGGCCACTTCTAGATCTCTGGCGATGATGGCCAGTCGGTAGCCTTTCTGGGCCATTAACTGGGCTACTGCTCTACCAATGCCCCGGGAGCCTCCAAAAACAGCACAGACTTTGTCCATCTTGGACCGGGAAGTCGCAATCTCGGAGGAAAGACGGCTAGGAGTGGCGGCTCCTTTCCAGATTCCTCTGCTTGTTAAACCGCCGCAAAACTACCCTTCTGTGCCTTCTCCTGCCGCTGGACTCGGGCAATCAAAGAGGACGGCGTCAGCACGTCGGCGTCAGCGCGCACAGGCTCCCAGGCGCCGCGCCTTAGGAGGATGCGAGCCTGAAAGAGCCAGGACGGCCGAGCCCTGTGCGGAAGGGGCTGCGCTGCATGCTGGGAATTGTAGTCTTGTCGCCGGAGGGGAAGACGTGAGGGTGCGCTTCTCAGTGGGAAATGTAGTCAGGGCATAACCCCTGGGACTTGGGAGTCAGAAATTAGAGCTCAGCTGACCAACCGTTACGGCTTGCCTGGAACTAACGGGGTTTTTAAGATGCTGGACTTTCTGTTTTAAAATGAGGACAGTCCCCAGCAAACCAAGATGAGTTGATCACCTTAGTTAGTACCCAGAATATACACTATACTCCAGTATCTGCCTTTCACCCAGGATTTGTCTTTGGCTGGAGACTAGATGTCCTACCTGTTGAAGAAGTGGTCCCCAAGTATCAGATCCACACCAAAACCTAACCTACCTAACCCTCAAGTTGCAGCGGAAATGGGCCTCTCCCCACCTGGGTGTTACCATTCATCTCAAAGCGTGTTGTGAAGGCGGATGCCTTGTCAAGAACACCAGATAGTAGGAGCTCAAGAAATGTTAACTGAATGATTGAATAGTCCTGCAGATCAATAAAACAAGCCTCAGCTGCTGCAAACAAAAATAGTTTCCTGCAATTCTAAGTAGGAGGTGCCGAGTGCTCTGAGTGTTAATAAGCTAAATGTTGAGCAATTGTTATAATAATATACTGTAAAAGGGAAGTATTTCTTGATACCATATCATTGCATTAGATGATTCAGAAAAGTAGAAACCATCGTCCCTACTACTAAAAAATAAACCTGGGATAACAAGACACTACGTATAAAACACTACAAAGTAGTCCCAAAATCATAGTAAAGTGCTAAGTTATATTAACACAAGAGCTCAGAGAAAAGGAAGATCAATGAAAAATGAAGGAGTGTGTGGAAAAGCCAGATTTGAGGGCTGGATGTAGTTTGAATAAAAGAAAGGGAAGAGCAAAAAGACTGCAAACAAATTGAGCATTATTTTTATTGCACCTAGATCAAAAGGAATTTGAAATGGCTTGCAAAAATACGTGGGTAAAACCTCACAACCATAAAGATGGTTACTATCAAAAAAACAACAGAAAATAAGTATTGGTGAGGAAATGGAGTAACTGAAGCTCTTGTGCACTGTTGGAAAACAGTATGGTGGTTTCTCAAAAAAATTAAAAATAATGCATCTGTTTGACAGACCTGGAGCAATTGCTATCCATTGCTAAGGTTTCCACTACAGATGCAAGAAAAAAGTGTCCTCATGCTTTCTCTCTGTCTGATTGTGGCAGCCAAGATTGGATGGGGGAATATAGAAGAAAAACATGATAATACAGGGACAGGGAAAAACATGGAGAGAATTTTTGCAACTCAGAAATAAGCTTGCAAACAGTGAAGAGCCTGTTTTACTCCAAAGAAGAATCTAAAATTTGAGTTTACAAGAGAAGTGTTGGAAAATTATTCCCCTACACCCTTGCCTTCCAACTGATTCCATTTTTAAAAGCTTAAGGGTTAAAACTAATTAAATTAAAAGCAAGCCATTAAAAAATTACAAATAGAATTACCGTATGATCTAGCAATTCCGCTTCTGGGAATATACTCAAAAGAATTGAAAGCAGTGTCTTGAAGCAATGTTTGTATACCTATGTTCATAGCAGCATTATTCACAATAACTAAAATGTGGAAGCAACCTAAGTGACCATCAGTGAGTGATGGATAAGCAAAATGTGAGATATAGAGATATAGACAGATAAATATAAAATCATACACAAAGGAATATTATTCAGCCTTAAAAATGGAGGGGCTGGCCCAGTGGTGTAGCGGTTAAGTTCACGAGTTCTGCTTCGGTGGCCCATGGTTCCCTGGTTTGGATCCTGAGCACTGACCTACTCGCCACTCATCAGGCCATGGTGAGGTGGCACCCACATAGAGCAACTAGAAGGATGTACAACTACGACATTCAACTATCTACTGGAGCTTTGGGGAGAAAAAAGGAGGAAGATTGGCAACAGATCTAGCTCAGGGCCAATCTTCCAAGAAAAAAAAAAATGGTCAAGCTTTAAAAAAAAAAGGAAGGAATTCTGCAATATGCTGCAACGTGGATGAACCTTGAAGACATTATGCTAAATGAAGTAAACCAGTCACAAAAAGACAAATACTATATGATCCCACTTATATAAAGTACTTAGAGTAGTCAATATCATAGACCCAGAAAGTAGAATGGTGATTGCCAGAGACTGAGGGGAGAGGGAATGGTGTTATTGTTTAATGGGTATTATGTTTCAGTTTTGCAAGGTAAAAAGAGTTCTGGAGAGGAAAGGTGATGATGGTTGCACAAAAATATGAAAGTACTTAATACCACTGAGCTATACACTTAAAAATGGTTAAGAGAGTAAATTTTATGTTATGTGTATTTATCATAATAAAAAAATTGGGCGAAAAAAACCAGCAATACAAATATTAACACTGACAACAAGAAGACTGGATGCAGTTTAAGCTTTCTTAATGAGGTTGGTTTTTGTTCCTAAAATATATCCCAATAGTGTCAAAATACTGTGATTTAAAAACGTTTTAAGTGGTCCGCCCAGAGGCGTAGTGGTTAAGTTCGAGAGCTCTGCTTTGGCGGCCCAGGGTTCACTAGTTCGGATCCTGGGCACGGACCTACTCACTGCTCATCAAGACATGAGACGGCGCCCCACATATAGCAACTAGAACGATGCACAACTATGACGTGCAACTATCTACTGGGGCTTTGGGGAGAAAAAAAAAAGAAAAAAGGAGGAAGATTGGCAACAGATGTTAGCTCAGGGCGAATCTTCTAAAAAAAAAAAAAAACTAAATATTTCTTCTCTGAGGAGTTACACCACAAACTTGATAACAGGTTGTTTTCAATTTTCAGAAATTGCCTTATTTTTACCATTTTTTGTTTAATTTTGTCTTTTAGTTATATAAAATATTTACATGATTCTTGAGTGTAAACCACAAAACAGATACATTCAAAGAAGTATAGATTTCATCCTTGCCCCTGTTTCTCTTCCTACCCCTATAAATTGCCATTTTTGATAATTTTTTATTTATCCTTCCATTCTTTCTTTTTGAAAATATGAGAAAATGCGTATATCTTTCCTGTTTTCACCCTCTTTCTTGTACAAAAGGTTATACACAATAAACATTGTTCTATATCTTGCTTTTTTCTGGATAATAATATATCTTGGAGATCACTCCATAACTGGGTACTGTACATCCTTCTTGTTCCTTTTCACAGCTCCATAGTCCTCCACTGTGGGGATTATAATTGGCAGAATTCTAAAGATGGCCCTTCCCCAAATCCTCCCCCTTCCACTCCAGCTATTCAATCAAACACTAATTTAGGAACCACTGTGAAAGGAATTTGAAGGTGTAATTAAATCCAAATTCGATTAACCTTAAAATATGTAGATTATCTGGGTGAGCCAGATCTAATCAGGTGAAACACTTAAAAGCAGAGCATTTTCTCTGACTGAGGGCAGTCAAAGATATTTGAAGCATGAGGGGAATTCAGGGCATATAAAGTGTTCCTGCTGGCCTCCAGGAAGAAAGAAAACAGCCATGCTGTGCTCTGCTAAAGGAGGAGGACAGCCTCTAGACGCTGAGAGCAAGCCCCAGCTAAAAACCAATAAGAAAAAAGGACCTCAGTCCTCTAGGTGCAAGGAAGTGAATTCTGTCGACAATCAGTGAGCTGAGAAGAGGACCCTGAGCCTCAAATGAGAATTGCAGCATCAGCCAACATCTTGACTTCAAGTCTGCGAGACATGAGCAGAGGATCGAGCTACACGGTCCGCAGACTCCTGACCCGTGGAAACTGTCAGATTAATAAACGTGTGTAGTCTTAAAAAAATCTAGATGATTAAATGATTTTAAGAGGGAAAGGACCACCCTTACCCCCCAAGTCCCCTTCAATAACATGAGGCCAGTGGAAAAGTTATACAAATAAAGTCATGCTATAAGAATCTATTCAGTACTAAAGAAGAGATGCATATATGATTCCAAGTTTCCTAGTGGCCAAAGCAACTAAGGAAACATGATTAGTTATAAGTAGTAATTTCTATAAGAAATAAATTCACTGGTTGTGCAGCAGAGAGGTCTGAGTGAAATTTTCTGCTCATAGATCCTCATAAAGGTCACTAAGCATTATAGTGAACTTTGCTCATCATGAAAAGAAAATGTTATAAGGCTGTTTTTATAGCATCTATCATTCTAAACAGAGGACAACACACCAAAGCAGACTTGACTGAAAGCAAATACAATAGGAAGTTAAACAATATAAGCAAAGATTTAGACCCAAGAATGAGTCTTTGTATATCTGAAACAAGGAAATGAGGAACATAATAAGCCTGATTGTGGGAAAGTTGGGATGGTGCTGGATTACAGCAGGCTTTAAAGCCAGATGCAGGCATTAACCAGAGGGGCACTTGAACCCCAGAAGTCACAAGATAAAAGCTGCATTTAAGAACAAAAAGTCTAGCAGTGATATCAGGATGGGTTGGACCAAATTTGTCTAAGCCCCTCTCCCACTTTACACCCACATGCAATCTTGGAAAGGAAAACCTGTTTTAGACAAATTACAATATGTAGGTCAGCCTATATGCCAAGTGTATTCCTGGTGTCCAGTATCATAGGGCAAACCAGGGAGCATCAATCTTTGCAGACAGTTCTGTCAGTTTCAATAGGGAAAGGGTTATATTTTTTTCTACATCTTGTTATTTTAGCAAAAAGCATGGTTTTTAGATCTGTTCCATTGATCACAAAGATCATTAACATATGATGTGAGGTGACATTCAAAATTCTCAAAACCTTCCAATTTTTGTCACTGTATATATACAGTAATGGTTAGGCTGAGTTTTTCTTCAAACACATACTTCAGTTTAAACCCCAAGGCTACTGTTTCTTTTCTTCTCTCTTAATACAATACCACAGCTATCCTGGGTGAGAATACATTCATCACACATATCCTCCAGTAGCTGGGACAGTTATTGGCATGGGAAGGTCTCCCTAACCCCTAGATAGGGAACTGAGAGGCTGTAAATTAAGCTGGGTCTCCTTTCCCCAGCAGGGTAGTGAAGAGAGCCATTAGGACAGCCCACCTTCAGTATTTTCTTGTCACTACACCTGTCACTTTTGTGATAATATTTTGACCATATTTTACACCTTTCTTTAATTTAAATCCACATAAGAATATATTCTCTTTTGTCTCCAACAGTTGGAGGCACCTGAGAAAATTCCTTATGTATTAGGACTGTTAGACAAATTTTTAAATATCCATACTTTGTATTATTTTTTCTTGTTACAAAAGGAATACCATTTAATTGCAAAAAGAATTTTAGAAAAAATAATATTTTTAAATGTAGATAAAAATTAATTGAAAGCATTGTATCCTTTAAATGGGTGAATTATATGGTATGTGAATTATATCTCAATAAAGCTGTTATAAAAAAATTAGTTAAAAGCTACTGTCAATATATGAAGTTTGAAAATGCAGCTAATTGTGAGTAATTGTACCTTTCACAGATATTTATCAAAAATTTACATTTATAATACCCAAGATTCCTAATCTACAGAAAAATTTATTTATAAGAAATTCATAATTATGACATTATTTATTGGGAATCCTGTTTACACAGCATACTGTACTAAGTGCCTCCAATTTAGTGGGTCCATAATTGAACTGTTACCTATCCTCCCAGGATTTTTTAGGCAGAGATGAATAACCTGCAGTACCCACACTGCACGTGGCTGACCTAGCTTCTCAATACAGCCCATGCTCTTATTTCAAAAAGAAAGATTAGAACACTGCCTCAGTGTGGCTGCACAGATATAACTTCTGTGATTAAAAAGCAGTGTTAGTTTTCTCTTGACATTCTTCTACCCAATCTGCTGGGTAATCTAAGTTGTAAGGAATCTACTTTTTATCATTTACAAAAGCTCATTTCATTTAGAATGAAAAAAAAGTGTCCTGTGAGCACTTTTATTTTGTTGAATTGGCATTCATGCTAAAGAGGCTGCCCAAGGAGACCTTCTAAACCTCCCACCATCATGCACTGAATTGCTTAAGGCAAAAACGTGGAGTTTATTCCTACTCTCTCATACACTCCACATCCACTCCACAAAGGTCTGCTGATTCTTCTTCAATATCACTCCAGCCTATACCATCTCCTTAAATTCCATTGCCCAGCCTTTATTCAGGCCCTGGGGCCTGGATGACTAGTACAGATGGATGGCAGACTCCAACTGGCCCTCAACACCACCACCAGAGGGCTCCTTCTGAAACACAAATCTGATCCTATCACTCCCTGAATAAAACCCTGCCGTAGCTCCCCGTCAAGCACAGGATAGAGCAAACTCCTCCCTGATCTAGTTACTTCTCCAGTGTCCTCTCCTGACAACCTCTCCCCACCGCTCGCCCACCAAACCTCTTCCCAATCACACATTCTCAGCTATACAAGGTACTTGCAATTCTCTGAAGTGACACGTTCTTTCACACTTCCGTCCTTTCCCAAACACTGTCTTCTCAACCTCTAATGCTCTCACTTCTGGTGAAATCATATTTATCATTCAAGACATGGCTCAAGCATCTTTTCCAGTGGAAGCCTTTCCTGATCCATAGCAGGACGTGCTGATGCCTCCTTTTCCCTCTCCTTACCTTGTATGTGTTTTATGTCTGTGTTTCATGGAGGGATCCTGACCTCAGAATTCATGGAATTTTAGGAAGACAGTGAATAGACTTCCAGGAATCTGTGAATATAGCAAGTTAAATACAAAATCTTGCATTCATTTTTAAATGAGCAGTTTCCGGGGAGGGAAACTTCTTTCATCAAGTTCTCAAAGGGAACTTTCACCTTTTTATAGGTGAAACCTATAAACCCACAGAAAGTGGTTAAGAACTTTCTGTACTAAATTGTGAACTCTTTGAATGCAGGCATTATCACACTAATTTTTGTTTCCCTGTTTGTAGCACAGTTCCTAGGGCTCGTGAATGCTAAATACATTAGCTAATGGATGAATAAATGAGTGAATGAAATAACTCATTTAAAAAGAATTTATTGCTATGGGCAAGAACCAGTGTTGGATATAGCTATGATTAAAATAGATCTGGTTCCTGCTTTCATGGGGGAAATAATCTGGCAAGGAAGACAGACATTAAACAATTCATCATGCAATTACTATTTAATTGCAATGGTGGGAAGTCCTATAAAGGAGAAGTACAGGCTGCTAAGAAAGGGTATAACTTGGGGGCTTTGATCCAACCTGGGGGTCTGAGGCCAGAGAACTCTTCTTTGAGGATGTAATTTTCATAAAGTAAATGAATAATAAGAAATACTATAAAAAATAAGTAGAGTTACTATCCATTAGTGTGTTACAAGGTTAACTAGGAGATAGCATAACTTATACATAAAGAATAAAAATCCTAATTAAGGGACCTGCCTGGTGGCGTAGTGGTTAAATTCATGCACTCTGCTTTGGTGGATCAGGGTTCACAGGTTTAGATCCTGGGCATGGACTGACGCACCACTCCTCAAGCCATGCTGTGGCGGCATCCCACGTACAAAATAGAAGAAGATTGGCACAGATGTTAGCTCAGGGCTAATCTTCCTTAGCAAAAAGAGGAAGATTGGCAATGGATGTTAGCTCAGAGCCAGGCTTCCTCACACACACAAATACAATCCTAATTTAAAAATTCACTTTTAATGATGAAAGAGATTATTAGTCAAAATAGGGTTAGCATTACTCCTAGATGAGATCACTTAACTTGGACATTTCACCAGGAAGTACCATGGAAGAGTATAATGCCTGAAATTTTATGAAACTTTTTTCTAATCTGCCAAAAATTTTCTAATGGTGTAAGGCCAGTTCTGGATACTTAAGAACAAGCCCCCAGCACAGCATGTCTGCCAAGTCACACACAAGAGAACTCAGTCTTCCCAAAATGAGTTCTGAGGCTTGCCTCAATCCTCTGCCCCCATCCTCCTCTCATTCCATTTCTATCTCTTTGTTTCTTTGGCACCTTCCCTGTTCTGCCCTTCTGGCTGGAGAGTCTCATTTGGCTCTTAACTCACCTGCTGTGTTTCCCAAACTCGAGTGAGCCTCTCCCATCCTGGGCCTGCCACTCCTCAGACTGATAGGTGTGTATCAGAGGCCATGGCATGGCTCTGGGACATCCCACCTCCTCACGGACTCCGGCTGGCAACCCTGACTGCACTTGGACTCTGCACATTCTGACTCTTCCAAGTTCACCTGGGAAAGCCAGAAGCTACTGTGTGGTTTTAACATTTGAGACTGACCTAAAATACAAGGGCCTCTGCATTTCCAGATCACCCCATGTGACTGTAGGGTCTCATTTTAACGACCGCTGCTTTTTGTTCCTTGCCTGTAGGCTGCAAAGATCCATCCCTCAGGTTGGATTTTGATTACATAGTTATGCCGAGTAGAAAACTTGGGGCTCTCAGACACACACACACAAAATTAATTAAAATAGGCCTCCAGTTGAGATTAATGTGTGTTATGGACTGAGTTGTGTCCCCCCAAGATTCATACGTTGAAGCCCTAACCCCCAATGTGGAATAGGTCTAACTCCCTGTTTGGAATAGGGCCGTTAAGGAGGTAATTAAGGTTAAATGAGGTCATAAGAGCTGTCTTAGTCCGTTTGGGCTGCTATAACAAAATATCATGGACCGGGTAGTTTATAAACAGAAATTTATCTCTCACAGTTCTGGAGGATGAGAAGTCCAAGTTCAAGGCACTGGCAGATTCGATGTCTGGAGGACCCTCTTCCTGGTCATAGAAGGCTCTCTATAACCTCACATGGTAGTAGGGGCAAGGGAGATCTCTGCGGGCTCTTTTATAAGAGCACTAATGCCATTCATGCCTGCTCTGCCCTCATAACCTACTCACCTCCCAAAGGCCCCACCTCCTAATATCAACACACCAGGGGTTAGGATTTCAACATCTGAATTGTGGAGAGACACAAATATTCAGTATCTAGTAAGAGTGGGGCCCTAATCAGCTAGGACTGGTGTCCTTACAAGAAGAGGAAGAGATAGCAGAGAGCTCTATCTCTCTTTTTCTATCCCTCTGTGTGCACACAGCGGAAAGGCCATGTGAGGACACAGTGAGAAGGCAGCCATCTGCAACACAGGAAGAGAGATCTCACCAGAAACCAACCATGACAGCATCTTGATCTTGGACTTCCGGCATCCAGAACTATGAGAAAATAAATTTCTGTTGGTTAAAGCACTCAGTCTGTAGAATTTTGTTATGGCAGGGCCTAGCAAACTCATACAGTGTGACCATTTGCTTTCTTCTCTACTACAACCAAGCTGCAAAGCACAGCTAGATAGTATCTGCAGCCACTGCTGATCGTGTGAGTTGAGTTGGGAAGAGAAATGCTACCAGGAGAACTATTCCAGAACAAAAGTATGAAGATCATGAATCTCAGGCTCTTTATTTGCCCATCACTCGCAGACATCTGGACTCCTAAGTTCTCTTTCCTGTCCTCTTGCCAAAGCTCACTTTCAGGGAGAATTTTGAAATTCATTCCCTCTAAGTGGTAAAAAATATAACAGCATGAAGAGTTAAGTCACTTAGGGACATGTGAATTTAACAGAGAGCCAAGTGTTAAGCTAAAGGATGACAATCTAACAGTGAGGTGTCATCTAGCATCTACCTATCCAACAACATAAATCTGTGAGCTCAGGAATCTCCCCCGTACCAGACACAAAGCTCTGGGGATAAGAGAACAAAGAAGGCAATTACCTGAATTGTGGCGCTCACACGTTGAAAGAAACAATACATAAGCAGGTTATAATGCAGTGTGATGAAGGCAACCATATAAATGTGGGCAAAATGCTATAGGAGGAGCCCAGAGCTTCAGACTCAGGCCAGGTAATGAGGGTATGTGCGTGTATGTGTATATACATCCATATATATGTAGACATATATATACATACATGCATATAAAATATATAATATTTTATTATAGGTATGTATTATTATTATAGACTGTACAGTATTGTATGTGCATATATTTGTACATATGTGTACGTGTGAGTGTGTGTGTGTGTGTGTGGAAAAGCAAGGCCTTCCTAAGATAACAGCTAATGCTCACTGGATACTTAAATACTACATGCCAAGTACACTGTTTACATGCGTTTAATCCTCACAACAAATTATGATGTAGGAAATTGTTATTGTGCTCGTGTTTGCAAGCAAGGAAACCAAAGCACAGAGAGGTTAAACTGTCCAAGATCACAAGATCAGTTAGTGCAGAACTGGGACTTCTACCCAAGAAATCTAACTGTAGAGCCTGCCCTCCTAGCTACCACATTATGGTCTCTCTGATCCTGCCAGGAGTCCTGAAAATGTACCACATACACATAAAGCCCGATCTGGAAATGGTCTTTAGGTAGTTATTGTAGTCAAAATTTTCTGGTTGCAAGAAAGAGGAGCCCACTAAAGCAATTCAAATACCCAGGGATTATTGTCTAGGACGTCACATCAAAAGGAAGCAAGTTCCCCATGGGAACTGGAAGTGGTCATCGGGAAGCCTCAGGGACCACAGCAGCCCACCTCTCTGTCTCCTTCTTGCTCTCTGAGGCCATAGGGTCCCCCATCTCTGCTCTCCTCTGTTCTAAATGTCCACTTCTTCCTGCAGAGGCACTTTCTCTATTTACTCATCAACATGCACGTAGTTGAAAAAGGCCACTCTAGCCCCATAGGACTTTTCAGTTCAAGTGGCTAAACTCTATCTCCCTTTATTCTAGACAAATAATTTGATTGCTCATTACCAGTTGATGGATTAAGAGTGTTGCTGGGGCAGGGGGTGGTGCTGTGTGAGGGGAGTGCTCAAAGACTTAAGGTGCAACCATGGCCAAACACCCCTGCTGCAGGGGCTCAGAGCGGGAGGCCATTGTGAAAGGAGATGCAGGCTGGGAAGATTCTCCACAGCAGGTCAGATAATCCCATCCAAGTATCATCCTCCTAGGTGATCTTTGCTAAAAATAAGCCCTTGTTTTAAATGCAGAATGTACATCATTTAGTCTCCTTAACAGAATCCTGTACTGCATTTTTCTCTTTTTAAAGTAGCTGAGGTCAATGCCCCATGAAATCTGTAAATGTTTTATTCCAAGTAAGTAGCAGTGCATCCTAGAACAGCACAGAACATATAATATTTAGAGAAATGGAAAAGGGGGTGATGATATCTGAGGAGAGAGATATGATTTTTTTTAAGTGAAACAGTGCCAATACTATAAGTAAGAATCAGTTCCTTCTGGGAAGTAGTACTCATAATTTGCTTAAGTTAGGGAGTTAAGTTAACTATTTATGGGTCCCCATATAACCTATGAGTAGAAAAAAAATGGGCCGGAATTCATCTTTTTATTTTAAAAAAAGACATATTAATTTATTTGGCTCATTTATTGGGCTAATCCCTAGACCATAGTAATTTAAAACAAATGAGTATAAAGTGGATGATCCTTAACCAAAACTGTGGAAAGTATCCTTTTTCCTTTCTGCTGAATAGAGATAGAATAAACCAGTTGAAAATAACTTGCTTAGAAGGTGACAAACTAAGACAAGAATACTTTTCAGTCAAAGTAAAAACAGTCTGCTATCTTAGGTAAGACTCTATAAATAAATATGACATTGGCAATATAGCATTGTGTTTAACTAGAGTTAGACTACCTGAGTTTGATGTTGGCTGTATCATGTGCTATGTGATCTTGAATAAGTTATTAAATTCTCTGGGTTAAAATTTCTTTATCAGGGGCTGGCCTGGTGGCGTAGTGGTTAAGTTCGTGCACTCCGCTTTGGCGGCCTGGGGTTCCCAGCTTTGGATCCTGGGCACAGACCTGTGCACCGCTTATCAAGCCATGCTGTGGCGGCGTCCCACATAAAATAGAGGAAGATGGGCACAGATGTTAGCCCAGGGCCAATCTTCCTCAGCAAAAAGAGGAGGATTGGCAACAGATGTTAACTCAGGGCTAATCTTCCTCACAAAGATAAACAAACAAAATTTCTTTATCAGAAAAATGGGGAAAATAATATTCATAGGTTATTCACAAGTATAAGATGAGTTGATCCTATGTAAACCTCTCAGTACAATGCTGTCACTTCATAGTTATTAGTAATTAGTAGCACTTTCTTTCAGTGGGAACTCTGGGCACATGCATTGAGAGCCACGGTTTAGTAATCACTGTTTAGAGCCTTGTCTTACATCATTCTGGTTTCTCAGTTTAAAAAGCATTCTTTTTCTCAGTTTGTTTTTTTCTTCTGATATCTATTACTTCTTCTATTTCAGACAAAATATCTCAATCACATTTCTGGGTTCTAACTTCCACCCCTTTCATTCCTTTCAAATCGATGAATAAAAAAATACATTTGTTACCCGAGGGCTCATCTCAGACAAGTTTCTTTTTTTGTAAAGAATTATCCTCAAATATGTTTCTAAAGTTCCAGGCCTAGAATGATACTGAAATACATGATAAAGTGTGTTTCTCTGTTAGCATTTACCATATCCTCCTTTTCCTTTTTGTGTAAGTCTGGACTTATGTGGAATTCTGGGAGCTGTTTTGAAGCTATTGATTAAGTGGTGAATCAAAGGGAAACAGATATCTGCTTAAAGCAGTGAGCACTGGACCTTCAATCACTGCGGGAATGTCTCATCCTCATCTCGTCTGCACAGGAGAAATGTTAACACAAACCAGCCTCACAGCGATAGTATAAATAGCACCTGAAAGACATGGAATTTTTTTCTAGAACACCACGAAATAGCAATATATCTAATTTCATTACATGATCTAAGAACCACCTTAGTAGCAGAAAACATATACTGTATATTATACATATTTAGTATTTTTAAAAATATATCACAAACACAGGTCCACATCAATGAGTGGAAAGCTAACTCTAAAACTATGTGTGATCAGTTGTTTTCAAGCTTTCTATTAATATTTGGTTGGTACTTCTTTATTAATTTGGGGGATCACCTAGGTATTTGTGAGGACCCAAACCAGGGTTTCAAAATAATAATTGGAGGAAAAAAATGTAAATTTAGAAAAATCTATTGATTTACACAATATTTTCTGAGCACTAGAAAAAGACCTCTGTTTTTCAGGGACAGCAGTGGAATACCTTAGTGTAGGTCACTGAAGGCATGCGCCCACAGATGCACAGTCAGAAGACATCCATTCATTGTGTTCCCTTCCTGTGTTAGAGCCTGAGGATATAGTGGTGAACAACAGTTATTCCCCTCCTAAAGCCTATAATCTAGTGGGCAAGATAGACTTTCAACAAGTGTTTATAGTTGTGACAAATGTCATGAAAGAAAAGTGTAGGTGGAAGGGCCATAGGAATGTATAATGGAGGTAACTAACCCAGCCTGGGCAATCAAGAGAAATTCCCCAGAAAAGTGACATTTCAGTTGAGTCTTGGTGAGAAAGAGTTAGTCAGGTAAAGCAGGCAGTGGGGCTGGGAGTTAAATGTGGAGAAGAGGGGTATAGGCACCTGGCTATGTAATGATCTGAGATGGAAAGTGTTCTAGAAACTGAACATTGGGCCAATGTACCAGAAGCTTGAGAAAGGGGGGGGATGGTAAAACAAAATGTGAAAAAAAGAATAAGTGTGGGCCAGATTATGCTAGGCGTCATAGAACAGTTTGCAAATTTTGAAGTTTATCTTAAAGAAAATAGAAGGCCACAGATTATTTTAAAGACAATAGAAAGCCACAGATTATCTTAAAGAAAACAGAAAGCCACAGAAAAGTTATAAAGGATGACCTTGGATATACCAGGGAAAATGAATTGGGAGGGAATAAGGGATGATGTATGGAAATCAGATAGAAGGCTATTGTAGTAATCCAGGCATGAGATTATGATGGTTGTAGTGAGGATGGAGAAAAGTTGCAGGTTTAAGAGATTTCAGAGAAAAATTAACATGATATGGATTTTTAAAAATTTATTTTAACATAACAAGCAGTACAGAGAGTGGGAGTGTTAACTGATCAGAAAAACACATGGGATTGCTGGACTGTATTGAGGGCCCGTTTGAGGCTAACAACAGTGGCATTTTCCCCAAAAGTACTCGGCAGTCCAGATGATATTGGGTTCACCCAGAGATGTTGATTTTTTCCAAGCAAGTGTGAAAAATGAACAACTTAGGAAATTCAGTGATGGGCAAGAGAGTGACTGAAATGATGGACGATGGAATCCAAGCTGCATTACGAACACAATAAAGCAGGAAGAGATAACACAAGATAAAATGTATACTGAAAGTAGTTGAGAAAGCAAGCTAGAAGGCAAGGGGGTTTTTGGTAATCAGAGAAATAATGTACATATTGGTGATTTTCTAGATAACGTGGAATAGATGAGTGAGGTAGAGACGGAGGATAAAGTTGTTGACAATGAAGAGTTAAAGGAGTGAGAAGCTAGTATTGGAGAGGTGGGCTGACCATATGGATATGGAAGTCAACCAAGCTGATGACAGGGTTTAGAGTGGAGAGGGAGATTATGAGCCAGGTACCAAAGTCTCCACCGAATGATGGAAAGTGTCAAGAATGAGAGAGAAGACAATCATGGGAAGGGGAAAAAGGAGCCTTAGCTTACCAACTGTTAAAAACTAGTTAGAAACCGTAATGTTGAACACACACACACTCACTCATATACACTGCCAGTTTTACACTAAGGTATAAAACAAACAGGGTTAAAATGGGTGACCAAAAGGAGATTAACACTTACTAAGCACTTACTATGTGTAGTGTGGAGGGGTAGAGGATATCTATGTTTGTCTACTCAACATACCTTCCCTTTCTTCTTCTGGCAACAATATCTCCTATTTCCTACAGAGAATGTCATTCCCACTTTCCTTATGATTCTGGTAAGGCTGCCAAGGACTTAACCCAATCTCCTACCCTCTGTAAAATCAGGTGACCTAATCTAGAACATAAGCATCTATCTCCTGAGAATTTAAATCTTGAGAAGAACCAAGAGTGGTTGGAGATGAATCCACTCACACATAGAAATGCTTGTGCCCAGAAAACAGTCAGAACTGCCTGCTGCTGAGATGCCCAGAGTCTCCCCATTCTGAAACTTGGTTGTTCACCTCTTCCTTGATTCTGTGAGGTACCCAGTATCATTCTAACAGACGTGCTTTTCTCCCTTCAGTTTGGAAGTGTTGGTTTCTGTTGCTTGTAACTCAAGAACTCTGACACTGCCAGGCAGGGTGCTAGGTGCTTTACATGCAAATTCATTTAATTTTATACTCACAACAGCCCTGAAAGGAAGATATCATAATCCCCATTTTATGCATAAGGAAAGTGAGGCTCATTGAGGCTAAAGTAACTTGCTCACAGACACACAGCTAGTAAGTGCCAAAGTGTGACAAGGGGCTGGGTCTTTGTCTTGGATGCCAGAGGTTATGCCCCTTCCACTTCACAAATGAACAGGGATATTAAAAATTCATTGCCACATCTGCTTAACATTTCAGATGCATTCTGCTTTAAATGATCTTTACTAGATATCAGCAGATAAAGTAAAGCTCTGTATATTGTTTTGTTTTGTTTTTTGTTGGTGCGGAAGACTAGCCCTGAGCTAACGTCTGTTGCCAATCCTCCTCTTTTTTTCTGAGGAAAACTGGCCCTGGGCTAACATGCGTGCCCACCTTCCTCTACTTTATATGGGACACTGCCATAGCCTGGCTTGACAAGCAGTGCATCTGTCCATGCCCGGGATCCGAACCTGCAAGACCCGGGGCCACTGAAGCGGAGCACGTGAACTTAACAGTTATGCCACCTGGCCGGCCCCTGTATATTATTTTAATGTATATAATATGTGCATTTATTTCCCTATTTAAAATATCTCATAATCACACAAAACACAGATAATTTACTCTCTATTGTTTTATGTTCCAAATGTTTTTGTATTCCATAATTAAGAAAAAGTTAATTGCGCACAGTCTCATAATGGTGATAAGCGTAATTGTGACTCCAAGAGCATGTTTAATAACCATGGTATTAAACAAAGCTAAAACACAAAGATCAGTAAAGATGTATTGCATATGTAAGGAACTCTACGAGATGTCATGGGAGAAATAAAGTATTAGAAGTAAAATTTTTCCCCAAGATACTTATGTCTAATTGGAAAACCAAATAATAAAGATATGAAAAGTAAAATAGTAGATGGAAATGGAACAAAAAAGCAAAAAGTAGTATGTGATTCACTGTGAAATGGATGTTTTAAGAGAGGTGACTATAAAGTCCTGTGAAGAACCTAGAAGGTCCCTCAGATCTAGGGATATAAGAAATGAGGAACAACATGCTTGTTTCTGTCCACAAGGAAAATGTATGGTGACTAAAGAACAATCTACAGTAATAAAAGCTTTAGTGATGCATGGTTTACACAAGTATATCTTCATCCCAGGGGAGAACTTCCAGAAGTTGATTTTCCACATTTTTGGAACACAACTTCTGAGTGGTCACTGTAGCAACTGTGACATTTTCCTGCCTTTCCTGGCTGGACCAGTGACAAGTTACACCACTCATCCTGAGTTTATTAAGTGTCATCATCTCCTGTTAGAAACCTCTCTGGAGGGTTCAGTGCTGTTCTCTCAGGTTGATTATTTGAGATTTATGTTCTGAAATACCAACCTGCATTTTTAATCTGTCATCAAAGCAAATTATCAGAACCAGAAATGACAAGATTTAACACGCAGTTTTTCATGCCCAGGACTAACAGCAAAACCTGCAATATATTTCACCACACTCAAAGTAAACATGATGTATTAATGAGTGGTTTTTCCTCTCTCACTGAATAATTATAGTTCCCTTCTTACTAAAAACAAATTATTTTTATTTCCCTTAAGAAGACTATGATTAATTGTACAAAATTACACTTGTCTTTAATTGAATAGATTTCCTTCTTTCCTCTGGATTAGTGGTATATTATATATTATTAAATAGCTTGGGAAAACCCAAAGAAGGAAATCTTCCTCTTCAGAACTAAAGCTGGGTTGGTAATGGCTACTATGGAACTGTATACGAGGGTTGACACTTTTCATTCTCTTGTTAAAATGACCTATGGCAAACCGAGCAAACAGTGTCTTAACAGTTCTGTCTCAGTCTGTTCTGCCTGCTATAACAAAATACCACAGACTGGGAGTCTTATAAACAGAAGAAATTTATTTCTCACAGTTCTGGAGGCTGGAAGTTCAAGATCAAGGTGCCAGCAAGGTTGAGTGAGGGCCCTCTTCCAGGTTCATGGTCGGCGCCTTTGTGCTGTGTCCTCATGGGGTGGAAGGGGCAAGGGAGCTCTATGGGAGTCTCTTTTATAAGAACACTAATCCTATTCGTGAGGGTTCCACCCTCATGACCTAAACACTTCCCAAAGGCTCCATCTCCTAATACCATCACATCGGGCATTAGGATTTCAACATATGAATTTGGGAGGGACATAAACATTCAGACCATAGCAAGTTCCAATGCTAATTTATTGGAAGCACATTGATATCAACCAAATCTCACCTAAGTGGACGCCAGTCTTAGAAATTTTCTTAGAAAAGCATAAAATGAAAGCCAAGAGAGATTGTTAACATTTGGGGGCTAAGGCTTTGTAAAGATATATTCCCAAGGCAAGGTTTCTCAACCTCAGCATTACTGACATTTTAGGCTGGATAATTCTTTTGTTGTGGGGAGCTGTCATTGTAGAATGTTTAGCGGCATCCCCACACTAAATGCCAGTAACACACGTACCCAGTTAAGACAACCAATGATATCTCCAGACATTGCCAAATGTCTCCTGGGGGGCAAAATTGCTCCTCATTGAGAACCACTACCCTAAATTATAGTACTCCTTCCTGGCCCTAAATCTAAAGGGTATTGTACCTGATTTTGCTAGTTGTTCCCCCAATATCTGTAATCCTGCTCTGATACTAGAAAATCTAGCTAATCTTGTGGCTGTCTAGAATAAAGACCACACTTCCCAGCCTCCCTTGCAGCTAAGTGGGGCAATGACACCAAGGTTAGGTTAATAGGATTTAAGTGAAAATTATGTGGGTAAATTCCTGATCATGCCTGTAATAGGAAAGGAGTATTTTCTCCCATTCTACTTTCTTCCTCCTCGCTGGCTAGGTGTGAACATGATGGTAAACACAATGGTGATGGATTGAAGCTGCCTGTGGAGTATGGCAGGGAAATAAGATAAAAGGCGACTGGATGTTTGATATCAGCTCTGAGCCCAGAGAGAGAAATAAACTTTTGTCTGGCTTTAACCACTATTATATTGGAGTCTTTGTTATAGCAACTGGCATTTACATCTTAACTGACTAATGCAAATGCCAGCTACTGTTGCGCATACTAAGTCAAGAGAGCAGCAGTTAAGAGGAGCTTTCTTAGCCCACTGGAATTTAAGGAAGGCTCTAACTAGGTCTCCACCCTTGATTGGAAAATAGTCCTTTTTCACTCCAACTCTACTACCAGGGAAACAAACACTGAGCAGTGAGGGAGGATGGAGTTAGTGATCCAGCCAATAAGACCTGCTGATTTAACACAGGTGATCAATCAGGAAGACAGTATATAGGTGGTCCTTTCTGGGCTTAAACTGAGATTGATGTCTGGGCAGGTGAGGCTGGCAGAGTCCCCACCACAATTGTCTATTTGCATGGGATGATTTGCCACAGAAAGGCTGTGCTAGGATGTACTTTTGTGTGAGTGTCAAGAATGAGAAAGACATATCAGTGGAAAGGACGGCCGGTGTCTAGTCACCTGCCCAGCCCCACGGCCAAGGTCAGAACCAATGGAGAGTGAGGGTTCACAGGCCCAAGTGAGGAAATGGGTTCAGGAGGGGCTTCACGAAACACAAGGCACACAGTGTGGCAAAGGGCACACAGAGCAGGGAGGGTGAGCTCTGCCCCAACTTTAGAAGGAGTGCAGCCCCAACTGCTGTGAGGGTTCTAGCTCCTCGACAGTGACAGCAAGAGGACCCTGGCAGAGGCCTAGGGGAGGGCAGGGCCCTGTAGACATCATCGTACCTCACAGGGACCTGCCAGAGCTGCTGAGTGGGACTGGATTTTGCCTATGAGCACAAATGAGATACCCCTATGGTGACATCCAGAAACACTTGAGGATGGGGGATAGTGCAACAAGATGAGGCCGTGCATCATCAGGTGAAGCCTTAAGCTTGCCAAAGTTGACCATTAATGTTGACTGACCCCAGTGGAAGACAATGGTGAATACCAGACCCAACCAGCATTCCAAGACCCTTGTCCCTACAACATTCCAGCCATGAGGGACCCAAGACAGTGTTCAGGGCAATGTGACAAAAACAGAAAACCATAACGATGCTCCTGGGAAAACATTTTCCTTCCTGGTACAAACCCTTTCTTGTTCTCTTCTTCCCAAAAGAATGTGGACATGATTCCTGAAGCAGCAGCTGCCATCACATTTGAGCCTCTGCAACCACTGATTTCTGGACTTCTTGTTATGTGAGGAAAATAGCCTCATGTACTTAACTGACTATAGTTCCTTTTTCTCTCATTTGCAGCCATTGCTAATGGATACATGGCTACAGGCTGACAAGGCCTGGGAAATTGTATATTACAAGAAATGTTCCTGTCAGCCCTCCTGAAGAAGTAGTCTGAGGCTCATATACAAGACAAGTATCTCTTCCCACTCACTTTGCTCAGTCTCTATGTGGCCTTTGTGTGACTCCTTACGATGTTTTGATATTCATTTACCTATCTAAAAAAGTTTGGTACTGGCAAGGATGCAGAAAGAAATGAATTTCTCCTATACTGCTGGCGGAAATATAAAATGGTACAGCCACTCTGAAAATTATTAGCAGTTTCTTATAAAACTAAACATGTACTCTCCATACAATGTAGCAATCATATACCCTTGGGCATTTATCCCAGAGAAATGAAAACTTATGTTCACATATGCATACACAAAAACCTGTATACAAATGTTCATAGCAGCTTTATTTGTAATTGCAAAAACCTGGAAACAACGCAAATGTCTTTCAAAGAGTGAATGGTTAAACAGACTCTGGAAAATCCATACAATGAAATACTACTCAGCAATGAAAAGGAATGAGCTACTGATACAAGCAATAACCCAGATGAATCTCAGGGACATTATGCTTAGTGAAAAAAGTGAATCTCAAAAGGTTACATACCGTGTGATTTCAATTATACAACATCCTGGAAACGACAAAAGTATAGATATGGAGAATAGATTAGTAGTTGCCAGGGGTTAGGGACAGGAGAGGGAGGGAGGGAGGGAGGGAGGATGGAATATAAAGGGATAGAACAAGGGAGTTCCTTTGTGATAATGGAACAGTTCTGTATCTTGGTTGTGGTGGTGGTTATGCAGATCTATTTCTGGGATCAAACTGTATAGAACTTTAAACACACACACACACACGAGTGCATGTAGAAACTAGTGAAAACCGAATAAGGTCTATAGTCCAGTTAACAGTTTACTGGTTTTGGTATTGTACTACAGTTGTTTAAGATGTCACCACTGGGGAAGATGGATGAAGAATACATGGAACTCTATGGATTAGTTTCACAACTTTGTGAATCTATAATTATTTCAAAATAAAAAGATTTTTTTTAAAAGTCAGTCTTAGAAAAAAGAAATAACTGACTATCCAGAATATCTTTTCTGAATGGAATCCATAATCATTTTCCTTAAAATTTCTCATATAGTTTTAAGCTTGATAGATACTTTGCTTTATTAAAGTTAAGATGACACAACTATAGAAAGAGAGAGAAAAAGTTTGGGTTGGGCAGGAAGAAAACAGGGAACAATACATATCCTTTGTACTTAGAGATGAATGGTAAAGAAACAGTGAAAATATTTTCAAATTTTCAGTTAGAGAATTAAACTTGAGTCTTATTCAAGCACGAGCAATGGGTCAAAAAAATAAGGTAAATAAAATGCAGATGTGAATTTTTAAGTCAATGACATTGTTTTGGGAAACTCTTGATCCAGCTCCCCTTTATGGGCCAAAGAAAGACTCTCTGTCACTCACCACACAATTAATCATTTTTTTTCCATCTCTATTGGGAAAAAAAGATGAAATTAACAAATTGTGACTATTAAGTAAGTTATACAAAAGCTGTCTACACTTTTCCCAGGAAGACAAATTGTACATATCCACAACAAGTAGAACAAGAAATGCTTGCAAAGTTCTTAGGCAAACTCTCTTTGAGGAGAATAAAAGAGAAGCTGTCCATTGGGCTGCTTCTGGTTGCCTCAAATGAGGTTGTAAGTTATGACTGAATGTGCCAGTTACCCTTGAACATTGTCACGACCCTCACTTCTATCTAGAGGGGTAATAAAGGTGTCAGAATGTTTTCCCTTTTTCAAGTAGTCATTAGGTTACTCACAGAAGTAGCTATAGATTTGGGACAAAATCCCAAAATCAAATAAAGGGGGAGTCTAGATCGCTACAAATTTTGAAAAAATTATTCTCCCAAGCAGCTGAAGTGGGTGTGGGTGTATGAATGTTGTGTAGCATTATCTTGGGTAGAACATAGAGGATCCAGCAGAAAAACTGATGTCAGTCATCTGGTGTCTTGAAGCTTATTGAAAAGAACTGAAGTTTGACATACAGGGGAGGGGGCCATCCGATTTTGGCAAAGCCCTCACATATTCATGAACTTTTACATTTTTTCAGTTTTACCTTGACCTGTGGTAGTTTGCAAACATGTATAGACTTGGAAAATATTCTGGAAGCAAATTACATAAATTGAAAAATCACCTATACCTTCTCTCTGAACATAGCCTTGCAATGTCAGATACATTAAAACTGTGACAAATATTGGCTGCTGAATGAATACGCAAGTAAATGAAATTTAACATAAACTTCCAATTTCCACTCTCCATTTAAAAGATCAGCCGGGGATTGCTATATCATCAAATTCAAATTTCAATGGTAATTTTCAGAAAATGTGAAAAATAAAATGTGAAATGCTAGAAGAACCATCGCAATTATTTGAAATTATTTATTAGGATTAAACCTTTTGGGGAGAGGAGAGAGCCATTTGGGGGTTTTGTTTATGTGGCATCCCATCTGTGGAAGAACTGAATTTTAAAAAAGCAAAAAGCTGCATTATGGCACCAATTTAAGGATCCAAGGTATCCAACTGGTAGGAGAGACTGCATCGGAGAAGACTGTAATTGTGACCATAACTCATGTTGTACAAACTGGTCAATTCCTTTATCTGTAACAGTGAGCACAGAAAATGTCAAAGCTCAATTTTTTTTCTCCTCCGACTGTCATATTTTGCTGTGTGACTCACGTCCTATAGTAACTCCTGGCTGACTTGAAAGGCTTTCTGGGACATCAATTCCCAGGACTCAATTTTCTCTATCAGATTGTTGGAAATAAATTTCATTTTATATCTCAGCTCATAACAGCAGTGAAAATGCTTTACTGTGTCTCTGCTTTCTATTGCTGTGTTTAGTGCTACAGCTGAGAACTTGATCATCCCTCCATGGGACATGGAAGATGAGAATGTTATTTCCCTCCCCCCACCCTTCAGCTCCCAGTAACAATTGAGCATAAAGGTAGTAAATCACGGTCATAATTGTCTAGAGATATCCAGTCAACTGGCTTAATGAGACGGGAAGTAGGTTCCTGGGGAAGAGGAATGACATTTTAACAAGACAACTCGCATCAAACTATAATTTATCCTTCAGAACACATTTAATTTTTCTGGAAAGTTATCAGAAGCAAAATCGCCATTTTGAAGATGCCAAACCATGCTTAACCCTTTTGAATCACTTTATTAAATCAATAGAAGCATACAAAACAGTCTTTAAATATCTGAAAATATATATGCTAGCAAAATGCCATTGATCTACATCATTTCTGGTGGTTCTGTCGCATTTGCAATTTAAAATATTCCCTTTGAAATGATGGTAGTTCAATACTTCTTTTTTCATTCTGCAAGACTTGGCAAATTCCATACTTGCATTTCCACCTTGTGCTGGTGCGGAAATTGACTGGACCTGAGCTTTCTGTTTACCATCTCCAAACCTCATCAAATATTCCCAAACCCATGAGGGCCCAGCATCCCAGAGGCTGCTTGGGGCTGTGTTCAGATTTAGAAACAAAGTTAAAGGCTTCTCAGGGGATTGTCGGTGCAGTGGTTTCTGCAGGCACATCTGGGGGATGGGGCGGCCATATTCATTCTGGAGGGGAAATTAGAAAGAACCACACCGGGTGGTCAAGCTTGTTTCTTGATGCATAGCAGCTTCGTAACGCCGTATTTCTCATCGCAATGTAGGTTAGGACTAAAGTGAAAAAATAAAAGGAAATCACAAATGCTTCTCTTAGTTCCCTGTTTTCAATTTTTGGTTGAAATGCTTCACACGTGCTCCATTTTAACTTGCACCATTTATACCTGAGGCCTGTAATCACAGCCCGACCAGCTCTCTCTTATGTATGCCTCTTTCTTTGCACTTCGTTACCTTGCACTTTGGTCTCTTTTCTTCTTTTCCTTCATCCTAACATATTCTTGTCCCTCTTTTCTTTTTTTCTTATTTCCTCCCTTTCTCCCTCCTTCCCTCTTTCCTTCCTTCCTCCGTCTCTCCCTTCTGTCCATCCCTGCTTCTTCCTTCCCTCTCTCCCTCCTTCCTTCCTTTCTTCCCCCCCTCACTTCTTCCCTCCTGCCTTCCTGCTTTCCTGCCTTCCTTCTTCCATCCTTCCGCTTTAGTTATCTCAGCTTCACAGAGACCCTTCCCCTTGCTCTCTGAATTGCCTGCCGGCTCTTGGTTTAGATGTAATTCGAAAATAGGTACTTCTCATGGATCGTTTTAGTCAGAATTTTACTGAGACTTAAAGCCCACATTTCTGCTGTGCTCTTGAGGAGATTTAAAGGACTGACTGCTCTGTTGCTTATATGCATCTCCCTGCAGCCTTTGCTCAAGCAAGAGGCAACCAGTGTGGTGGAGCAGCCCTCTGCGGGGTCCCGAAAGGGATTGTTCTGAAAATGTGTGCTCAGCACCTGCTCCCTAAGCTGGAAGTAGGTTTATTTGCTCATGATTTGGACTAGAAAAATAAAAAGAATTCAAACACAAAAATAGATTGACTGAATAGTGACCATATCAGGCTTGACCTCACTGATTGACTCTTCACAACTATTCTATAGGTATTATTATTAGCCTCAATTTACATCTATGGAAATGCAGGCATAGATAGGCTAAATACGTGCCCAGAAATGCACAGCTGGTCTGATTTAGAGCCGGGATTTGGAACACAGGCTGGCTCCAGAGCTCCCACCTATAACCATGACTCTACACTGCATCTGTAGGTGTGTGGGTATACAGGGCATAGTTTGGAGGGTTTTAAAAAATATAAATGGAATAATACTGTACATGCTCTTCTGACATTTAAAAATCATTTCTCAGGGTAATGGAGAGTGACTACTTAATGGATATGGGGTTTCCTTTTGGAGGATGAAAATGTTCTAGAACTAGACAGAGGTGATGGCTGCATGACACCACAAGTGTAATAAAAGTCACTGAATTGTGCACTTTAAAATGATTGTGGTTAATTTTATGTTATGTGAATTTTACATCAATTAAAAAAATCAATTCTCAGTATCTTGGAGATCTTTCCATACAAATGTACAAATAACCAATGTAACCATTCCACTACTTATGGATAATCAGTTTGTTTCTAAGTTATTGCTATTACAAATTGTACTTTAATAAAACCTCCTTGAACTTACATATTTGTACACATGTGTGTTCCTATATGGAAGGTTCCTTGAAGTGTAATTATTGAGTTGGAAGTCATGCCTGTTTTAAGTTTTGATGGATACTACAAATTTCCCTCCAAAAAAGATGTGTCAATGTATACACTTAAATAAGAATCACCACTGGAAAAAAAATTTCTATATTGCAAAGTGGTTTTCTCTTCTTCCAGTGGAAGTCACATGTGCTGTGCATTGATCTCTGCAGCTACATATGAAAATACAACATACCCTTCTAAAAGCCCGGCTTTGCTTTACTCTGTAACTCGGATATCAGGTCGGGCCCACTGTGGTTCCTGTTCCCCACCATGGACTTTCAGTTTTAAAAGCCCCTCTGCTTCCAGATCCTACATCCACACATCCTCTGTTCCACTCCTAGGTGACCACCTTCATTGCTTTCCAAAAAAAAAAATCCATTCCCTCCAAACAGTCTGTCAGTTTTAGCCTATCCTGAAGCCCCTCCAAGGACCTTCTTCTATCTCCTTCCCCTTCCTCTCAGGCCTCATCCTCTGTCAGACAAAGTCACCCGACTCCGGCATCTGAAAGCTGGACCTTAGCCTAGCCAAACCCCAGAGATTCAGCTCCTCCCAGAGGAGCCTGTAGAGGCAATTTCCCCAAAGATGGGTCTCTCCCTAGGAGGACATTTCACATCGCTGTTAAAAATATACGGTATTCCAAACCTCTTTCCAAAATGTGTCACGTCTTCTACTCTGAAGAAAGAATGTGCTGACTCCTCTTTGTGGGAAAACTATTCACCCTCCCACTCTGATCTACCTCTCCCTACCTCCCTCCTCCCACACGGGAGAGGAGATATGGAATTGTCTGGCTGCTTGCACTCAAGATCTTTCATTAACTCTCTGTCAGATGGTCCTTCATCAGGTTAGTAATACCCACCCTGGCGTAAATACATCTAATTGTTCTCAGCAGGTAAAACGAGACAGTTGCTCTCCTTTGCCACTTTTCTTTGTGCCCCCCCACCACCGCCTCCACCCATTTCGAAAACGACATTTCATTCTTCTCAGGCATCTGGAAGATCAAGGCCTAGTCACCTTCTCCCACTGCTCACTTTGCCCTAAGAATGCAGTTAGGAAAAGGACAGAAGAAAAATAGTCTCCTCTCCATCACCCACCTTAGGAAATACAGCATCTTAGTTCTTGCCTTTTCTCAGTAGAAGAAGGGATTTTTTTTTTTTTTGTACAGAAAACACCCCAGGAAGTACATCTGTGGCAGAATCTTGCAAAAGTAATGTCTTCCAAGAATCCAATTATTCAGACTCTCTATGACTTGAAATCTTTAACTCTCAAGGGTTTGGGTTTACCCCGCAGGGGCAGGCGTCCAAAAAATGAGAGGCTGGAAGGATCGAATGGTTTCCTAAGGGACAGGAGACACCTGTTACATTTGAATCCCCAGAAGCACAAAAGCTGTCCTCTAATTTTCTGAGAGCTAATTGTTCCAAGGCCCAGAGGGACCCTCCACATAATCAATTTCTGCAGAGACTTCATTCCCTGGCAAGAATAGCCTTTTCTTCTAATTTTTTTTTTCTGGTGAGCTTAACCCCTTTAATTCCATCTAATTCTTTAATGAGTCTCTGTTCCCATATGGACTCTCCCATATTTAAACATCTTGTCCACTTATACTCCATAAGATTGACAAGATTGTCTGGTTTCCTTAACTTGAGCTGTACCTACACTATGTCAAAAACAAAGCAAACAAAAATGAAAAACCCAAACAAAAGCAGTTAATTGATTTGATTGTCAACCGGACAATTAGTTGAGTACTTCACTGAACTAGCTAGTGATTTGGTCAATGTGATTAGCTGATTCCCTTAAAACTAAAAAACCATGTAGATAACCAAATTCCAGAAACTCTTCTAAGTAATTTCTGTGTTCTCTTCCCTTAAAAGTAATCAGAAATAAAGCTATTCTCAATTTTGGGGGGGAAATTCTGCCAACTTCTGATGAATGTCATATGGCTAAGAGTTGTGCAAAAATTCAATGCGATGGCACGTCATCCAGAATCAAGAAACTCATCTAAGAAGTACTGATAACTTCATACTGCAGTAAAGAATCTCTGGAAATATAAATATCCAGGATCCTGAGGAATTTTTAGTTCATCTTGTTGAGAATTCTGCAGACTCATATCTATGAATTTCAAATGGATTAAATTTTCATTTTTTAGAAATGGGAAAGGACAAGTTGATTTCTCAATATGGTCTCAAAGTGTAACCCCAGGCCCTTCAGGACCAATTCAACTGACCCCATCTCTTATCAGCAGAGTGATTAAGAACTGTCTTTCCAAAAATGTGCACGGTCACATAGCCAGAGCATGCACAGAAGAAATCTTGACCTGAAATGACTTTGGAACTGAAGATCCAGAACCAAAGGACCAGGACGTGACTGGAATTTGAAAGTTGTACTCTTATCAGAAGTGAGGGGTCCCACATTCAGGAAGATCTGGTGTTAAAATTCCTTCCCCACCTCATCATAAATGTTTAAAACTTTACCGCTAATGCTTGAAACCCACCAATCAAAACCTGTCCCACCAGCATTTCTGGGTGCCAAACTGTTCTCCCTAACCTCTTAAATTGCACCCCAAATCCTGAATCAGGGAGACAGATCTGAGGGCACACACGCCCTGTCTCCCTGCAGGTCGATCTTGCAGAATAAAGCTGATCTCTTTTCCCAAAGGCTGATGCTGTAATTAATTGACCATTTATGTGCATCGGGCAAGAGAACCTCGATTTTGTGCCGTAACAAGAGGCCCTTCTTGGTAGTCTGCAACATGACCCCTGAACAAAAAATTAATTATAAACTGCCATTCTGGGCAGCAGTTGGACTCAGATAGGGGTCCTGTAACAACTAGCAACCAGGTTTTTTCCTTTAAATTCTAAAAGATTTTATCCCAAGGATTCTCCACTCTGACAGAACTGTAATTTAGATGATTTTTTCATCAGTCCTCCTCCAGCTCCAATCTCTGGCTGTCCCAAGCCCTCTAGCTCATATGCTACAACTTTCAGCAAAAGCCAGTTGCTCCAGTGTCAATGGCTGAAATGGAATGCCCCCGCCTCCTCCCACATTTTCATCCTTACTATTTCCTGACCCCAAAACCAAGACGTACTCAAACATGTGTATAAGCACACACGTATCTCATTTCAAGTTATTTTAAGAAGTTGGCACCTTTTTCTTTATAGCTTTCTGTTAATTTCTCCCCTTTTGGTGGATTTTCAAATACAAATAATTAACAGAGCAGTTGAGTAGGGAAGAGACATAAAAATCTGTTGGATATGATGGTATATGGACCTTTCAAGATCTCTCTAACATCAGAAATGTTCATCTTTCTGCACCTCAGTTCCCCTCCTAAAAAATGAGGGCCACTGTATCTGCCAATGGTTTGAGAAGGATGAATAGGATCATGTTTTCCAAGTCTCTTTAAGCTTCAATGTACAACGGCACCAGCAAAGAACAAAGTATAGTTTTCCTGCGGGCAGAATAATTAAAACAAAATCCCATGAGTCCCATCTCTATGCACGTCTCTCAAATTGATCACGCAGTGATTTTTAAGAACAGAGCAGCTCTGTGTCATTTATTTATAATCGCTTTTCATTGTTACAGTGGGGCATTCATACACATCACCTTCGGGCTCTGGGGAACTGTTCACATTCATTAGGGAAAGGAAACAGTCTTTCTTTCAAATAAGCAATTTGATTGCTTCAGGAATAGGTCTGTAATTACTGGAGCGCTGGGATACGTTATTGTTAATAAGATGAAGAAACCAGCCTTGCTCCGAATCAGAGGGGGTTCAGCCTCTTCTGGCAGAGACTGTAATTAAAAGGGGTGGAAGTGGTTCCCTGTGCTCTGTGACAGGGCTGGCACCAGACTGGAGATGCCAGGTCAGAGGCACTTCCTCCCACTCTTGTCCTTTGTGGAGTTGGCTGCCCAAATAGAGCAGACATTGGAATATTGAGGTGGTCACATGGAGAGGATTTACCTGAAGGCACAGAGTGAAACCCCCTGCTATTATATATGGTGGGGATGTCAGGGTTGTGACTTATATCTACATTCAAAATAGTATAAAAGCATTAACTGGGGAAGTCTGACAAGCTTTTAGAATTTCACTTTTTATATCTATAGGCTATATCAGATTCTAATTGGACTGGACAAATTCAGGAAGATTTAATACTTGAAATTCGACAGAAACATATTCATGTCCTATTAGCAGTGGGTAATGTAGTTTTCTGGCCTTCATTTTATAAGTCCTTTCAATCATTTGTTCATACACTCAATTAACCCCCCAAACATTTATTCTTTTTCTGTTCTACCCCAGGCAAAGTACTGGGCTCTGGGGCAAAGTTGTCCCAGCCCTTAAGGAACTCCCTTACTGACCTACTCCCCACCCACTGCGTCTTGTTATGCTATTTTGGTTGTTAGCCTTTCTATTGCCTTCATTCTTGTCTTTCACTCAGATTTAAGGTCTTTTGCCATTTTTTTTCCTACTTTTTACCTGGCCTTATAAAGTTACCAGCTATAAACAAGAAGGGACATTACACTGAAATAAGCCTCATTTTGCCGCCTTTTGTGAACTACTGAAAACACCAGAAATGACATCAAATAAAATGCAGTTTGGGGGGCACTGTACAAAGAACCAAGCCTGGGAAAGCAGTTCTTGCTGGAGACAGTTTTAGTAAAGGGCAGTGCAAGAACTCCTGAGGACATTTCAGCCACGGATACCTGAGGACAACTTTGCAGTCTAGCGAAGATCTGTTGCAGTGTGGGGATCTGACATTGTCTTTCAAAGAATGGATTCTTCTGTCAGGACCTCAGGGAACTCTTTTTCATTAGAAAAAAGTCAGTTTGGGAACAGAAAGAGGAGCTTTCCTTGTGATGCAGCTGCCCTCTGTGTTTAAAGATGATGCTGTTGGTGCCATTCTAGAAGAGGGTGTCCTTACATTGTGACACTTCAGTGACAATGGAGTCACACTTATCTACACGTTCCTTCCTGACCCTCATGACCAATGGCATTCCCTGCAGAGATGGTGGACAAGGTTTTGAAGGTTAGCAGAATATGCCACCCGAAAAAATGCCACTTTGGTATATTGATTATTTTGATCTTCAGGCACCTGAAAAACAGCAAATTCAGGGGGAGGTTTTCTTCTGAAATCCTGTTATCTGCTTAAAAAACAGATTCTCCAAAAGGAACTCAATTGTCATAAATCCCTCCTCGGGAGTCTCATCAACCAGGGAAGACTGATTTGTTGCAGGAGAGGAGAATAGAAGTGGACACCACACCCAGATGAACTTTGTCATAAACTATCACACCTTCCACCTATTCTTCTAAGGGCCCATTCATCTTTCCTAAAAATCATTTACTCTCCCCTAAGAGGCCTACATCCCACCTCCCTTTTCCCTGTTAAGATGGCATTTAATCCCGAGTTCTAAGCCACCTCAAGGAGTTACTCCTTTTACCCTGGGCATCTCCCATGTATATATGAGCTATACATATTAATGAACTTCTGTTTGTTTTTCTCTTGTTAATCTGTCTTCTATTACAGGGGTCTCAGCTAAGAAATCAGAAGGGTAGAGGGAAAATCATTTTTCCTCTCCCACGGTTTAGATTTACGTTAGTTAGACATTTTGGTAGCAAGTAACAGAAACCAACTGGACTCGCCTTAAGCACAAAGGAAGAATTTGGTATAAGGATCCAGAAGTGTGCCAAGGAACCAAGGGCAGGAGGGCAGCCAGACCTTCGGAGGGGTGGAATTGAGAAATGAAAAGCATCCACAGTCCCAAGACATACTCTTGGGCCATCTCTCCTCTGCTTTTTCTTGCCTATCTGCTTCATTCTCTGACACTAGAGTCCAGCTTTCTCTGCCTTCCCTAAAGCTGAATATGGCTGAACACAGCTAATGAGTTTATCTGTAACTGTTCCAGTCATTAGCAGAGACTGATGGCTGTCTCTCCCTTCCTACTCTTCAGATAGAAAATCTGATTGGTCCTGCTTGAATCAAGTGTTCACCTCTTGCTCAATCATCTGAGGCCAACAAGATGAGCACATAACACAGGCAGAGTCTCTAGGAGCCCACCTATGTGGAGCAGGGGCACTTCTCAAAGAAGGTAAAATTGATTGAGAGCTGGAATGTTAAGTTTTGATAAAGATACCCCCCAAAAGTGTCTCTAGGGTGGCCACCAAATTCTGGAAACACAGATAAGAACATAATAAATGGTTTATTGGGCCAGCTCCAGTGACCTAGTGGTTAAGTTCAGCATGCTCAGCTTCAGTGGCCCAGGTTCGGTTCCCAGGCATGGACCTATACCACTCTGTTAGCAGCCATGCTGTGCTGGTGGCCCACATACTAAAAAATAGAGGAAGATTGGTACAGATGTTAGCTCAGGACAAATCTTCCTCAGCAAAAAAAAAAAAAAAAAAAAGAAAGAAAGAAAAGAAAAGGTTTATTAATATCATATGACAAAATCATGTTTTTCATGTTTCCAGATTTGGTGGCCACCTTGTACTACAAGAGATGGAGTCTATAGCCCTAGAATAGAAGGAAGCTACAGGGCATGAATCCATGATGTTGTCATTAGCCTGGACATCCATTTATCTGCACTAAGCAGTCATAAATGCCCATGTGGATCATGTAAATAGATTCATACATAATAGAGAGATAATTGCCTCAGCTTTTTAGCTGCAACCAAATATTCTCTAGTTACAGAGAATACTTAGCAGGCTAATTAGGAGCATTCATTACTCTTCCCCAGTCCCACAAGAATGATTCATGCTAAATCCTAAGTAATCCAAATCCTAGTGCTCAACATTCCAGCTAACTATCCCTAGCTTGTATGTTTATTTACCATGCCCTCTGTTAGCCTTTCAGCAGCTGTAGGATCATGTTCATGTAAAAAAAAAAAAAAAAAGTGATCTCTCTAGCATGGCAGCTTCAGTGTAGCTGGACTTCTTATGTGTCAGCTGAGGGC
This sequence comes from Tapirus indicus, assembly GCA_031878705.1. Taxonomy (NCBI): domain Eukaryota; kingdom Metazoa; phylum Chordata; class Mammalia; order Perissodactyla; family Tapiridae; genus Tapirus; species Tapirus indicus. The sequence continues at coordinate 101,009,527 of CM062919.1, read as the reverse complement.
TCCCAAGGCATGTGTTGAGAGAGAGAGATAGGAGCTTTATCCCCTTTTATGACCTAGCCTCAGCATCATGTTTGCTGTATTCTACTTGTTAGAAGCAACAAGCTAAAGCTGACCCATAATTAAGAGGAAGGGAATTAGACTTTTCTTTTGATAAGAAGGGGGTCAAAGAATTTGTGGATATATTTTAAAATCATTATAAGAAGTTTCCTTGCAGAAGAAAAAGTACAAAGATAGATATCCCAAGGCTATTGCAGCGGCTCGACAGTGCTATCAAGAACGCAAGATCTTTTGGAGGCCAGCCCGTTGGCGTAGTGGTTAAGTTTGTGTGCTCTGCTTCAGCAGCCCAGGGTTCACAGGTTTGGATCCCGAGTGCAGACCTACGTGCTGCTTATCAAGCCATGCTGTGGTGGCATCCTATATACAAAATAGAGGAATATGGGCACACACGTTAGCTCAGGGCCAATCTTCCTCAGGAAAAAGAGGAGGATTGGCAACAGAGGTTAGCTCAGGGCTAATCTTCCTCACCAAAAAAAAAAAAAAAAAGGAACCCAAGCTCTTTTGACCTTTCTTCTCAGCATCTTTAAGGACTTGGCTTATCATGTTATGTTCATATAATGACTGCCGCATCTCCAAGCATCACATCTGTATTGTAGATAGGACTATGGCAGAACGTCATTTGTCTCCCACCCCCTATTCCCTCCCTGCCTGAGCAGGAAAGTAAAAACTTTCTTATAATCCATCCATCTGACTTCTCCTTTGATTTAATTTCCCAAAATTGTGTCCCATGGCTCTGTCAGGAGCTCAGTTGATCTGGGAGAGAGAGCTGAGCCATCAGGCGTTGGAGTAGCCAATTAAAGCAACAAGGAGCCAAAGTAAAGTCACAGTGAAGCTTTAATCACTTACTGCAATAGTATAAGCAAGAGGCTAAAAATGAGAAGGTGCCCACACGCCCCCACTTCATTTTCCCCCAAGGGATGGTGCGCCCACACCACTGGAGGATAGGGTGGACCAGCACAGATCTGGGGGTTGTCTTATTCTTGGGGGAACCCTGAACAAAAGGTTCCTGCAGTTTTATGGACCTGGGATGAGGTCAGGGGAACATGGAGTGTGAAGGGTAAGAGCTAAGAGTGAAAAAGTACTGAGTCAGAGTGGAGAAAATTGTCTTCAAGTTTCCCCAATAAGGAGACCTCCAAATGGAGGCACCTGAGCTAGGAATGCAACTATGCATAAGAGCATGGCCAGCCAGGGGTCCCTGAGCCTTGATTGCAACTCCCCTTAAAGTGGGCAATGCACTGGCTGTGCACCAAGTCTGGTGGGGAGGGCAGCTTTCCCCTGGGAGGTCTGCCAGGTAAAGCCTTTGTAATTGCCTGTGGTCGGTCTTGAAAAATTACACATAGGTTTTTCAACCAGGGGCTGGATTCCTTAGCGCCCACCTAGCTGCAAGAGAAGCTGGGAAGTTGAGATTTTTTTTCTTCCTAGCCTCTACCATAAAGGAAGACAAGGGCAAAGGTGGCTGAGAATGCATGGTGAATGAACAGATTGACATTATGTCTCAAGCAGCATAAATTCCCAGAAAGGATGCTCCGTTTTATGACAGATATTTGGATGTTTGATGATACAACTGCAAATTTTTTAAACATATTTTAATGTATATGTGCAATATATATCAAGTAGGAGAAAGAGAAAAATGTGAATTCACAGAGAGAAAAGTCAAGAAAAGAAGTGGGGAAGGACAAAATGAGAGGAATGGGTAGGGACAAAGATGGATCCTCTGAGACCCACAAAGACAGGAAGGGAGGTCAGAGACCTGTGAGTTCAGTTTCTCAACCAAAGCTCAGTTGGTGTTGGTTTCGTTTGACGTGTACCCTGTGACATGCCCTGTCCCGTCAGCCTTGTCTCCCAGCATCACAAAGTTGGTTTGGCCTGTTTTTGGCAGTAGTAGGATAACTCCCCTATCAGCATAAAAGATTTATAATCCAACATGTATCTTGCAGTTTTCCAGACTCCTCTTCAAGCAGAAAGTTCTGAAAATGAACACACCCTATCTCCATATGTTTATTTACCATTCTCTTTTTAGACTTTTAGCAGCTGCAGGATCATTCTCATGTAAAAAAAAAAAAAATTCTTCCTGCTAAATTCATTTCTTTAATGCTTAATTTTTTTCTGCCGAAGTCAGAGAGGAATTAGCAATGACTTGGCAGCCAATTAAAATTCATAGTAAGCTATTTTGTGACCCTTGGGTCAGAAACAAATTTCCTATAAACCTTAGGAGAGTATCTCTCCTGGGTTTCTCTGGGGTGAGAAAAATTCCTATCCTGCTCTCCAGTTCTCATCCCTCGTGCAGGGTGATGACCAGCCATGTTCCTGAGGCATTGTTTGTGAAACCTGGAGACAAGTCTTAATTCCCTACTCAGTTATTTCTCTGAGATGCTGAGAAAAGATCCAATGTGAAGAAAAGCTACAGCTGCCAGTGAGGGATTCTCAGCGGCAATTCTATGTAAGTGGTGGGTCAAGAAGAGATACAAGGAGAGGGTTAGGGCAAATGTAGTCTGTTTTCCACAGTTCTGAGATTTGATCATTCTACTGAGCTGAGAAGAGAAAGGACTAGAAGGATACCATTGCCAGGTGTTTCACAGGTGCAAAAAACATGCCAAAGTTGAAGCGAGTCTTTTCCACGAGTCAGTGACAGAATTTTATGGTTTAGGATCTGTAAGTGAATCTATGTGGATGGAAAAGTCTATTTCGCAATGTTTAGAACTTCCCATTCCAGCAGGATTAGAAAACTCTCAAATTCCCAGTAGTTGACAAATCTTTTTTGGTGATGGTCATTCCACTGAGAAAAACAATCTTTGACCTTCAGTCATTGAAAGGGTTGGATACATGCAACATGTCTCTTTATGTCTATATTTATATAAGAGCAAATGCTTTCCAACATGGAACATCTGTGAAGATAATATGCCATTTCTGATACCGTGCTGTCAAAGGGACAGAGAAAAAAAAGGATTTGTATAAGAAGAAATGCGAATATAGCTAGCTAGTTAGCCAAAAGGGCAAAGGTAGGGGAGACTTACATTAACCCAATCTTCCCAGTTGCTAAAAACCTGACAAGGGAAATATGAATTTTAACTAGCTGCCAAGCAATTAGTTATTCATGTATGACACAAAAAACAAGGGAAACTTTAATTTTCTCCTTGTCAGTTTTAAAGAGAGAGGCTGTCAATTCAGCAAGTACAGCAACTAAACGTATTACAGAAGGGCACTATCCTACTAACAGCCAGTCTCAATATGACATCAAGCTCAAGACTGCTGCGCCATCACATTCCCATCACATTTCAACCAGTCCTGCCCCTGTTATGGGCTATTTTTTTGGGGGGGGGGTAGCACCATGCTCCCTGGGCTCTGCCATAGCCCTCCATTTCCAGTAAAGGAAATGTGGGATGACATCAGCTCTTTTAACAGGCAGTCATTGTGAACTCATCTTCCTGGGCCACTGTCTGGCACCATCAATGGGATTCTTTGGTCACGTGTGATTTTCCCAATCACTGTTCTGGTGCTAATTTAGTTAAAGTCAATTTAACAAAAAATATTAAGCATTAGGTTAATACTAGGTGCTGGAGGCTGTGTGTCATGTACTATGTTTTTAGATATGGTTTCAAAAGTGCTATCAAACCATTGGCAATCTATTAATGGTCATAGATATCCCCAGAAAACCACTGGATGTTTAGGAAATATGATACATATAGTAGTACCCCCTTATCCACAGGGGATATATTCCAAGACCCCCAGTGGATGCCTGAAACAAAAGATGGTACTGAACCGTGTGTATACTATGTTTTTTCTTATACATCCATACCTACGATCGAGTTTAATTTATAAATTAGGCACAGTAAGAGACTGACAACAATAACTTCTCTTTGGCATATCCACATTGCCAGTATTACTACTCTTGCACTTTGGAGCCATTATTAAGTAAAATGAGGGTCACTTGAGCACAAGCACTGCAATACTTTGACAGTCTATCTGATAACCGAGATGGCTACTAAGTGACTAACAGAGGTAGTGCACACAGTGTGGATACGCTGGACAAAGGGAAGATTCATGTCTCAGGTGGGACGGAGCAGGACTGCCTGAGATTTCATCATGCTACTCAGAACAGCATGCAATTTAAAACTTATGAATTGTTTATTTCTGGAATTTTCTATTTAATACTTTCAGACTGCGGTTGACCACGGGTAATCGAAACAATGGAATGAGAAACTGCAGATAAGGGGGACTACTGTATTAATTCATTCAACAGATATTTATTGAGCGCCACCTACTCTCAAGGAACTTACATTCTAGTAGGGGGAGATAGGTAACAATATGTAATCATAGAAATAAATAAGATGAACCACTCGAAGTTCCTGCTTTGAAGAATATGAAATATGCTAATGGGATAAAGAAATGCTGTGGGAAGAGGTACAGAACTACTTAAGATAGGGTGGTCAGGAAGGACCTCTCTTAGTAGATATTTGAATTGAGCCTTGAATGATGAGGAGCTAAGCAAGCAAAGATAAGGTGGAAAAGAGTTTCAGGTCAACACTGAGGCCAGAATAAGCATCTAGAGAAGTCAGGACTTCAAGCAGGACCCAGATCCTAGGTGGGAGATCCTGGTAAGAAGATTGGATTTTATTCTAATTGCAACAGGAAGCTATTGGAGGGTTTTCAGCCAGGTCATGATAAAATATTTTGGCCACTGTGTGGAAAATAGACTCTGCAGAGCTAGAGTGGAAACAAGGATTCCAGGTAGGAGGCTTTGTAGCAGTCGGGCAAGCTATGACATCATTCTTCACAAATGAAAAGTCTGTCCTATCAGGCTCATACTGAAATTTTGATTGAGCCTTACTTGAATCAAATGCCTAGTGTGTGTTTGACTGGCTGATACTCAATCAGATATTACATCATTCTATCCTTAGAATATGGGGTTCCCTGACCCATAGTTGAGAATCCCTGAAGAATTCACTCTGATTCACCTAATGTGAATGTACCCTTCAGACGTTTAAGAAATATCTGACTAGGGCTTGAATCTGAGGCCACGAAACAGACAAGAGTTCACTGATAAAAGTGGTCCTTAGTTCCCATTCTTGTTCATGGCTATCTCCCTAGCACCCAACACAGAAGCTGGCACATAACTATTTGTTGGAGGAGTTAATATATTAGCCTAGTAAAAGCTCAAGAAATACTACAATGAAACCTTAGTAGTACAGCACCCCAACCAGCTGAACTACGTAGTCTTAGACACCAGCCTTGGTATGTGGACTATTTTTGTGGAAGGGTGGGATGAACCCACATCTCCTCTAACCTTGGCATGCCAGCATCCCTGGCTTATTGCTGCTCAAAGCTTCATGAACGGCCTGACCATGAGGACAATTCCATCTCTAGCCAGTCTTCCTGTCCCCCAAGCCCTCATCCCCCAGAGAGACACTGCAGACCAGCAGTGCCCTCTCTGTGGGCACCAGCCCCTCATTCTGCTTCCCAGCTGCCTTCTCCTCTGCCCTATTTCCCACTCTACACCAAAAACAGGGGAGCCTTTTGTGGGAGGACTCAAGCCATAAATCACTATTTATATTTCTTGGAGTAAACTTAAGGCTGAGAAAAGGTTCTGGAATGACTGCCCTGGGGACCAAAGCCCATCTGGAAACATGAATAATGTGAAATTTATCCCTCCATGGATCCCCCATAAGACCAATTACAATATCATCCTTTCTGAGAATTTCTGCCAATTTTTTATGGGGTCACCAGAAAGTTATATCTGAAGTGAAAACTGCACAGATTTATATAGAGGAGATTTAACTGATGGGAGGAGGTATGTGGAAGTGAGCTACAGGAAACAACGATACTCCACAGATGGAAATGTGCATAAATTTGGCTCTTCACTTCAGGAAGTGGAATGCATTTATTCATCCATCCACAGATACCTATTGAGTAACTATTGTGTGCCAAGCATTCTTCTAGGCACTGAGGAGGGAGCAATGAACAATACTAATATTGCCTGCATGGAGCTGACATTTTAGTGGCATTGGAAGATGAGCCATAAAGGGCCCACTAAATATGGTGCCAAAAGTCAACCTGTGACTTTTAGTCCTGTTTGTGGCATAGACTCACTGAGCAATGTGAAGAACCTGTTTCTTGCTTCATTATAGTTAAAAGTGAGATAGGTGAGCTGCCCTATTTCTTGAGAATGTGGGATGGAATCGTATTCATTGCTTGAAAACTCCTAGAATAATAGGAGATTTGGCATTTACGTGCTCCCTCATACTTCCCTCCTCAAGCTGCAAAGTTCAACTTAAGAGTATTTGGCAAACGGCCTCTTTGGCTGAAGCAATCACCTGAAAATGTTAGTGGGGATCTGAGCCAGCCAGGTTCTAACTCAACTGGAGCGGTTTGATTAGGTGATGAGCACACATTATCATAAAATTGCAGAGTGGCTGTAATTCACCACATCACAGCTAGAAATTATCTGCCTCCAAGGAAAAATGTCAGTGAGCAGTCATCTTTAGTGTCGGTAGTTCTTAAATTTTAGTTTCTGAAGGATCACTCCATGAGTCTGTAACAGAGAGAGATCCCAGCTTCTCCCCCAGAAATTCATATTGAGAAGGTCTGGGAAAGGGTCCAGGAATTTGTATTTTACCCACCGCCCCTGCTGATTCTGCTGCAGGTGGCGCCACAATTGGAGAACCACCACACTGTGTTAACCATAAGACAGAGGATACAGACCTCCAATTCCCCTTCCCCAAATGCAAAGCATCTTGGCCAGGATCTCTTCGTTGGAAGGAAAAGAGAAAGGGAAGGCAGTTGGAACAGTCTCCTTTACTGATTATAGCTCATTCCTTTCTCTCATGTATCCAGCAAATATTGTTTAGCAACTACAATGGACAAGGTACAGTCTACCCACTAGAGGGAGGGTGTAATGATGAACAAGCATCAGTTGCTGCCCCTGGAGCATAAGAAGATCTTTAAGGATGACAGAATGAAATTAACTGGGCCTGAGCTTGCCTGACACTGCACTGTGCTAGGTGCTCTTTCAAACATCCTCTTGCTAAGTCTTTCCAAGTTTTCTTTCCTCATCTCCTTCAAGTCTTTCTGAACTGTTTCCTTTCCAGCGAAACCTTGTTAGATTATTCTAAATCAAACTCAACACATCAAATGCTGAACTCCTAATATTTCCCCCAACTTGCTCCTCCTGGAGTCTTACCCGTTTCAGTAAAAAGCAATTCCATTCTTCCAGTTGCTCAAGCCAAAAATGGAATCAAATTACTTCTACTGCATTTCATAGCTGATCCATCACAAGTCCTGTTGGTCCTGCCTTTAAAATATGTCCAGAACCCTTCTGCTTCTCCCCACCTCCATTGCTACTACTCTAGTCCAAGCCACCATTACCCTTTGCCCGAATTATTGCAGTAGCCTCCCAACTGTTCTCCCAGCTTCTGCCCTAGTTCCCCTTCAGACTATTCTTGACACAGTGATCCTGTTAAAATATGTCTGATCAGGTCACTTCTCTGCTCCAAACTGACTTTCCATGTCACTCCAAACGAAAGCCCAAGTCCTTACAATAAACCAGAGGGTCCTGACCTGCCTCATTGCCCCTACCTATCGACCTCTCTTTCTGCTCTCCCCCTCACTCACTCCCCCTACTGACACCAGGACAGTCCTACTTCGGCACCTTTGTATTTCTGTTCTAGGGATTCTCTTCCTCCATTTGCTCACACGGCTTGCCCTCTCACTTCCTCCACATCTTAAATCAACTATTGCTTTCTCACTAGGCTTAGTTGGCCTCCCAGTCTAATATTTGAATACCTCTACTCATTTTTCCCATCCATTCTTCCTATTTTACACTAACATCTCCATATTTTCCTATTTTTATCTTGTTTCTTTTCTCTCTCCCCCACCAGAAAGTAAGCTCCATAAAGGCAGAGATTTTGGGCTGTTACTTTCTGCTGTATCCCCAGGGCCCAGAACAGTGCCTGCTATGTGGTGGGCTTTCAATACTGTTTGTTTGAATAAATGAATGAATAAATAAAATTACTATCCCTTCACACTCTTTATCTCTTCTCCCTGATTTATTTTCTCTATAGAATTTATCACCCTCTAATATACTGTATAATTTACATGTTTATTTTACTTACTGTCTACTTTTCCTTACTAGAATGTAAATGCCATAAAATCCAGGATTTCTATCATGTTCACAGTTGTGTCCTTATCACCAAGAAGACTGCATGGCTCTTACGCTCAATAAATATTTATTGAATGAGTGAACTGTTGATGTGAAGAGTTTGTACAGATTCGGAGATTGACTCTTAGTAAGATTAAGTAGATGAAGCACGGTCATTTATACAACTAGTGTGTAACAGAATCAGGGTGAGAATTTGGGTCTGTGCAACTTTCTACCTGTTCTCTCACAGTGCACCACTTGCCTGGTCAAGAAGGCACTTGAGCTGGGTATTAAATGATGGGGTCAGAGTTAAGCAGGATGATTCCCTCTGCTGCAGAGTTCTTTCCCTCCTCTTCTCCTTTTCCTTCATCATAAAGAATGAATCATAATTTGTGTGTCCCTTCCTCTGGAAAGCCACCTCTGAATCCCCATGCCTGAGTCTAAAGTCTTTGTCTTTCCTTGTCATAGTACTTCCTGCACAGCCCGGCATGCCAACTTCCTATTTATTCTTTTGTTTTTTCCTCTAGGTTTTAAGGTCTGTAGAGGCAGGGGTTGTTTCTATCCTGTTCATTGTTGTACTTCGGGGCTACCACATGGTCTGGTTCACATTAGGTGCCCAATGAAGGTTAGTTAGTTTAATGAAGGAGGGAAAGGAAGATTCAGGCAGAAGAAATAATTGAACAAGACTCATAATCAGAGAGGGCAAGTAGTACTGTGTGCCTGAGGCAGAGGCTTCAGTGAAGTGTAATGTGGGACACATATAGAAAGGTGGGGATAGGAAAGATCGTGAAAAACACAGAAGGTTCTGGATAAAAAACTGGTCTTTGGCAAGCTATGGGACCCACTGAATTATTTTGAGCAGGATGGCACAAAACGTTTCTTTCAGAAGATTAATCTGATACTGATAGTAGGTTGAAAAGAGAAAGAGGAAAAGCAGAATCTGCTGCAATAGCCAAACCATAAAGGTGAAAAATATCCCAACTTGAATGGCGGCAGTGGGACTGGAATGGAGTGAACAGATGTGAGAGCATTTTGAGGAAAGATACTGGATGTTAAAGACAAAGGAGACAGGGAATTGAGGCTGTCTCCAAGGCTTTGAATCAATGTGGCTGGAAGAATATTGGTGCCTTTTATGGAAAAATGGAGAAACTGCAAAGAGGACATAATTCTGTGGAAAGAGAATGAGCTTGGCTTCAAGCATTTTAAATCGGAAACATTCTCAGGACATTCTGGTAGAAATGAATTGAATTGGAAATTCAGGACTAGAATTCAGGGAAGATGTCTCTCTATAAAACCTTAAATATTCTAGCCTCCTTAACAGTAGGTGAATTAATGCTTAGGTTTCTAGCAATTTGGCTGATGTGGATATTGAAAAGTTTTCAACATTGTTTAAAGGGTTGTTTAATTTTCTGAAAATATTTAGTAATCCTTCTTTATTAAAAGGAGGAAATCTCCGAGTAGGTTAGGGTGTACTTTTTCACACCTATACCCTTTGGAGCCAGAGGGTTCTTGGCATTTCGCTGGAATGGGTATCAACCCTGTGGACATTTGGCAAACTGGTAGGGAAAGATACATATTGTAAGTCTGAGAAAATTTGTTCAAGTATTGAGACAAACACTTTATTGGCAATCTTTCTGGTTGAGGCAGATTGCTGGGACTTTAGTGCTATGCATGAATCCACAAAGTTTCCATTATTTGAAGACTCAAAGGAAGTGGCTATGTATAGCCAGCAACTTAGTGGAATTAACCTTGTTTATGCTTTTCCAACTACTAAAAATAGATATGCAGAGGTTTGAATTCTATCTTCAATTTTTAAAAATATCTGATACAGATGGGGCCAAATGTCAGTATTTGTTAAATCTGGATGGTGGATACTTGGATATCTATTATATTATTTTCTGCACTCTTCTATATGCTTGAAACACAGTAGTTCATAATTTTTTTAAAAACTTCAAAACACAGATGGGCAAAACAGAGCCAAAGACTGAGATTCTGGGGCTTAGGCTAGTCTGGGAAGATGACCTACAGAAGCAATGGAGTGACCCCACTTTCCAAAGTTCCCATCCCCTCCAAGAACAAAAGGCCATGGTGGTGACCAGACTATTAGAGGTCATGGGATAGAGAGGGAGGTAGTAATTCTTTTCTCAGGCTGTGTGTCCCACAGTGTCTATAACAGCCCTCTGGAGGTCAACCACCAGCTTGGGAAGTCACAGATCCACCACTGATGGTTAGAAGTCAACACGCTCCCATGTTGACAATTACTTGTAACCTAAACACAGTGATAGAGGAACTTCCTTTATATCCACCCCACACTGTGCCCCTAAGCCTAGGCTTGGTTCCAAGGACAGGGCCACTATGTCACTTAATGCCATGGTGCCTTTCTGAGCAAACATACCACAGCATGCTGTGAATCTTAGGGACCATTATTCTCCTCCCAGGGCTGTGTGAGCCTGTGTAACCTGGGGAAAGTGGGAAAAGAGCTCCCCAGTGACAATTTCTCCAAGCCCTCCACACGTTTCCAGCTTTCTGTTCCCTTCCTTTGGACAAGTCAACGAGAGCCTCTTTCTGCAGCTGTCTAAGGCTTATGCTTTGGAAAATTCAGCATTTTCCAAAGCTGACAAACATCTCCTCTGACCTCACCTTCTTCTTCCATTCAGGCCTACATAGGAAACACCACTGTCTGATAAACATCAGCCATACCAACCACATGGTAGGCCCAATGTGGTGACAGCAATGTTCCGGTAAATCATCTTTTCAGACCAAATACACCAGTAATCCCACTTGAAAGAGATGTGTCCCGGGGACAACCTGTGAGCTTTAGACTTCTGCAAGGGGAAGGAATCTTGATACAGGAGAAAGAGTAGACATTTCTTTCAGGCCAGAACCTAAGTGGAAATCCTCTCGATAAAATGCCTTTCAACAAACTGAAGCTAACTTGCCTCTGACTTTCAAGCTTTTGAAAACAATATCTAATTCACAGCTCATCCCCTCTGGAACAGAGAAGCTCCTTCTATAGTTCCCACGAAAGCATCCTTTGGGCCTCCCACCAGCTCCCCCATGGGGAGAAGTGAAATCCCTTCTCTCAGGGCTTTTCGAGCTGAGGCTCCTCCAGATTGCTGCCTCTTCTGTCAGCTCACACAAGTCTACCCTCTTCCTGCCAGCGCTGCTGATCACCCCCCTCTTCCAGCCAACATGCCACTCTGCCAGGCAGTAGCTTCCTTTTTCTCACTGCACAATTAGGAACAGTCTCTCTGTGTTCTCAGCTTCTCCTTCCTGTGCCTGTCATTTCCCCCACTAACACATGCTGCTTTGCAGTCCTTGTCACACGCACGACACCACTACTGAGACAGGCCGGGCGTATGGTGCCGATCGAAATTTGCTGTACCAAGTTGCCAGAACTTTCTGGAACAAATCAAATTTAACATTCAACTCTTGGAGCACCCCCGAAACCAGACCTCCTAAAGTCTGTTTGATTTTCATGAAAACATTTGAGTCCCAAATTTTACTCTGAGATTTTAAAATCAGAGATTTTAGAAGTCATACTGACTATATCCCTCATTTTTAACTTCCTGGGACCACTGGAGTTACAATGCCTGCTGGAGTCTTTGGCTTTGAAGGTCAACTCCATTGAGTTCTCTTTCCAGTTGAGGAACCCTGGAAAATCACCAGCATAGCTCCATTCTTCTAGTGGCTCATATTTACCACTCTTTTCCTGTATTTTTCTTCATGGACAACTTATAAGAATACATGAGTTCTCTTCTTCCCTGTGGCCAAATTTTTGTCCAGCATAGCAGGGAAAATGGCCTGGAATCTCATCATTGTCATGACTAGAGCCTGTTGGAACACGAAATCAATTCTACACATCTATATTGATTGTCGAGATAACAGAAAATAATCTTCTCAGCAGTGTTGTTGCCTCTTATTTTGGCGGGCTGGGTATAGGAACAGAGCCCATGTCAGGCCTGGGTATACGTTTAGCAGAAGAGGAAATGAGCCCCCTCTGAGAAATTCCAAACAGTCTTCCTGGGCAAAGGAAGAGCAAATGTACCCCCCTGCAGCACCCAGCTTGCCAAGCACAGAGAAAATTCAAGAGATGTGTTCTTTGGTTAAGCATTTGGAATCTTGGGCTTTCAGGTTGAAAAATAATATCATCATGTATGTTCATTCTTTATACTGGATGAAGCTTATAATGCCATACATACAAATGCCAGAGTTAAAAACAAAAGATGACAGATGGGGAAATGACATAATTCAACTCGATTATCCAGTTCGCCTCTTGTCCCCATAATATGTTTTGGCAAATAGCATTTGAGGGACAAAAACAGGATGCCAGATCAAAATTAATTTTAGAACAAAATGATATAAAGAAAAAAAGCAACCACAGGTGAAATATCCAAAGGTTATTATTTGCAGATGTTTCATGTTTTCAAAGCCCCCATCTTGGCATCTGTCTCGCATAGACCCTTTACAGCATATTTAAAAATGCTGGTGAAATCTTTGAATGTCACAGGACTTGTAAACTGCATGATTTGTTTAGTATCAAATAAAAACCAGAACCTTTCTAAATTAAACCAACACTCCTTTCCCTGAGTTTTATCTTGTATATGTGAGGCACAGAAAGTTGCAGCCTTTCCAATATAAACCTCTGCCAACACCAGCTAATATTAAGTAAACGTGTAAGATCAACAACTGTGGCTTGTTCAGATTTTGTCAAGTCTCTCTGGTGCTTGGCTCATCAGGATCTAAATGTCTCTCCCTGAGCTCCCAGCTCTAAAATTGTATGACTCTAGTTGCTTTGGCAGTGACTCAGAGGAAAGAGGAAATAGGAAGAGGGGAGGCAAACAGATAATTACTTAAGAATCACCTCTAAAATTCTGATGGCATCGAATAGGAAGGGTGTTCAGAAAATCAGCCTAATTGCTGCACATGGGCAGGGTAGTGAGAGGACAAGCATCCTTTAACAAGCACACATATTCCCTGTTACATACTGACGTTTTTGTCATCAATGATTAAACAAAGACATTTCTTAAGCAAGAGGTTCCCAGGGCCCTGTGGCTTCATCTTTTCCTGTCTGAATGGCAGGAAAAAAGGGCAGCCCACCACTAGTTCTGTGTATTTCTTATGTTCCTTAGTGGTTCCTAAGGTGGTCATAAAGAGAACAACTCTGTTACATAAGACAGTCATTGTTGAACCAAGATCTCCCAGGGCCTGCGTCCTTCCCTGGTAGCAACCATGAAACACATTAACTTTTCCAGGCAGACTAAAATATACCCTAATGGATAACAACTGTAATTTCTCAGCTAAATACTGCCTTGTGGCCTCTAAGTCAGCGTGCTCCCCCACCAAAGTCCAGCACGCGAGGACGGCAGAGACACTGCGTTTCAGACATATTAAAGCGCTCCCTCTGTTCTCAGATGCATCACTGAACGCCAAGTTTGACCAGCCATTCGCAGCAGTAACATAGCACAGAAGAAAAACAGGGTGATAACAAAAGTCACATCACCTGAATGTTCACAAAGTTAAGGTAACAGAGACATTGCTGAAATCTCTTTTGAAACTCATCATGATGGGGCTGTGCCAGGTCAGGGGGTGGTTTGACTACGTCTGTGGGCATTGGGGCAAGCAAATGCGTAACAGCCAGCAAAGAACCCTCCCTGTCTCTCTCTGAGCATCACTTGTTGCTTCATTTATCCCCACCCCTCACCTCTCCTTCAAAATGACACAGTCAGCAAGTCACTGAACTGGACATTGTGGTATTGTGGTCTTTTCGTGCTGGTCTTCTTGGCATGAATCTGATTTCTGTCTTTGTGCAGCATCCTCCACCCCATCAGATATAGTTACACTGTGAAGTCAATGAAATTGAAGCTTCAGAATCCCTCATCTGCAGGAGTTCCTTCCATGGTCCCAGGAAGGACCCTAGCAATGTGTTTGTCTGTTTTTAATCAAATAAACAAATGTAAGATAGTTTAGCTTCAGATGGTTAAGACCATTCACACTCCACTCCAATGCCCCCTTATGTTAGATGACATAGAAGTGACCATGAGTATTTTGGGGATCAGCTAAGGGGAAGTTGAGTTAGGGACACATTTAGTTGGTCTTAGTGGGATATATTCATCTGGTTCACAGACATGTTTGTGTATAGTTAAAATTACTGCTAGTCATCCTTTTGCAGGAATGGCTTCCAGGAAAACTACCACCCATTGTGCCATCTCACCCGACATCACGACAAGAAGGTGCAGGGCCAGATTCTGCATCACAGGATAGATGTGTACTGTGGCTTCTGGCACCACAAGCGTGTAGATCAGGAACCTAAAACATAGTCTGAAACACATAGAGCCAGAAGCCAGTCTGGGGAAAAATTCTTCCAGATTTTACAGCTTATATATAAAGGGAACTTGATAGAGGTTATCCCAAATTTAAAAACAATCTTAGCATTTTATAACAGTAGTGAGATCTCAGCCATGAGATTATATATAATGTTTGTTCGATTCTTTAGTCTATATTTCTTATATTTTCAAACTTTTCTGCAATCACATGAGTTAATTTTATAATCAGAATACAAAATATAAAATAAATTCCATTGACATAATTAAAAAAACACAATTTTAGCATTTTAAATGACATTACCAATAACAATTCAAACTATCAATAAACAAATTTCAATCCACCATGCCAGAGGAAAGATTGAATGATTCTATTCTCGAGAGAGAAAATAAAATTATAAAATTGTTTTCTTTAAAAAGATGACCAAGGAATATACAAAGAGTATAGGGAGGAAAAGTAGTACAGAAGAATAGCAGTCAATCAATAAAAATATTGTATTATTTTCTGGATTTTGTATTATTTGTTAGCTTTTTAAAACAAGTAATTTGTTCTGATTTCTTTACTCATTATGTCACAACTCATTTCGTATACATAATTTTGTATTCTTTTTCTTAAACAGGGCTCCCCAGATTGGGTAAACTTCAAGCTCCACAAAACCAGGATCCGCCTCTGCCCCCAACAGCATACAGAAAAGTGCTGGATGAAATATTGAAAATATTGGAAGTAGTACACTCTCAGTGTTCGCCAAATAAATGCTTTCTCTTCTCCTTATTAAAAATCATTTCCTCTGCTTTTTTTCTCTCTCTGCTTCACCAAAGAGCCCAGCCTCAGCTGTGTCAAGCTCACACATTTCTCTGGGTCCCACAGAGCTGCCTCCTCTTGACCATTTTCTCCACCTACCATCAGGGTCATCCACCAAAAGCTCATCAACTCTGCTGAGATGCCCACCAACACTTACAAGATCCAGGAAACTGGGGATTGACTGGGCATGGTGGAGGAGGAGAAGATGGTCTCTCGAAATGCGGGGACCAGTGGTGATGCCTGCGCGGGCAGCAACACCTCCACAGAAGGCCCAGAAGGGGCATAACAGCTATCCCAGGAATCACTGGGGTTGACCTTACACTGCACCATCATTTCCACAATAGAAATTTGCAAAAAATACATCCGAGACAGCATATAATTAGTTGAAGGCCGACTTGAAGAACAAAAACCTAGCTTCCTTCTAAAACATAAAGTCTTTATGACAATAAGCTACAAAACAAATCATGACCACTGTGTTCATTTTAAAATCAATTAGTTCTTTATAGATGAAAACAGAAGTCCAGATGGTATAAGCCTCCACTAGATTTGGTGAAGGCAGTGTGACCCACATGTGATTTTCTTTGTAGGATGGTTTGAAAACAAAGAAATATCATCAAACTTGGTGAGTTCCTTTGAGTTATTATGAGGGACACCTGATTTTCCTTACTCAAGCTATAACCAGGACTGGGAAAAATTAGATTGATGTCATCTTGACTTTTATTCACATGTTTTGATCTTCATTTATTTGGAATAGAGGCATATGGGTTATCAAAAATTAAAATAATATTTTAAAATTTTACATTGAGATTCTTTTCCTTCCCAAAGTTATTGGCTCTCCACCCATTGATTCGATGGCATTCATTACTTCAGGAGAAAGTGGAAACAGCCTGAACAAAGCAGTCAGTGGAGGTGCTGAATGAATTTATAATTCACAACATCTGAAGTTGAGGAGACTTGAAAGAGCTAGTCGTGTTGTCAGAGAGAGAGGTGGTTTTATTTTGAATTCCAAAAGAGCTTAGCTTTAAAATGATAGTAAAAGCATGGAGGACCAGAACATAGAGTTTATAGGTGTTGACCTCTAAAGGATACAGGTCATGGTACAAGGTCATTTCTTCATCACAAAAGAAAGCAATAAAAATATTTCCTGACTCAGGACAGAGGGGCAGGGTGGGGGCGGTGGGGGCAGAGCATAGACAGGGAGAGGAGAGAAAGAGTTATGTAGGAGTGCATATTGGAGAAAGGAGAGAGAAAGGGGAGCTGTACCCTGCCTCCTGAGCTGAAATTCTGCTGGCTGGGAGTGAAGGGTAGGGGAGTGAGGGCAGAAGGGACTTAGGCCTTGTGTACCTATAAAACTCTTACCACCTGCCTTGCAAGAACATGGGGATGGGAGACAAGTAGATTAAAACGGTCAGCAGGGCAGACCTGGACTGATTAGAGGGCCTCAAAGGACCACCCCTCCTGAATCTCCCTCACTTCCTTTCTGTGTGAAGGAATCAAGAAAAGAGCCCATCGCTCCTTGGGAGGGGTGAGGAAGGCTGCTGAGAATGAAGAGTTGGTGAGAGCAGCACCAGCCACTTTAGAGGTGGGGCCTCGTCAGCAGGGAGCAGCCACCACATGCTGCCTGAGAGAGATGACAAGGTGGATCAGTGGTGAAGGCAACAGGGACCAAGGCTGACACCCTGACCTAGGTGGCAAGACATCTCCAAGGAGGCCAGTTCAGGCCAGAGAACAGAAAGCATGGGACTCAGACCCAGGACACATCCAGGAGGATAGGATGAGGGAAAGCAGCCCTGATGGAGTTAAAATCCTGAATGGACCAAGGAATTACCCAAAAGAGGCTTTTAAGCCGGAAGGGGGTCAATTATCCTAAAGTGCCAAGATTGCGTTTTCCACTACCTCATAAGCAAATTCAGTGCAGTTATACAGAAATAAAGTTCCATTTCTGCATGTCTGAGATGTCACTATAAATTTGAAACTCACTATACACATTTGAAATCCCTCCCTCTCTATGCCCCCAAGAGGTTCCAATTCCCAAGGCAGATTTGTATGCTGAGAATTTGCCTATGTTTTGGGGTGTGATTAGCAGGACATGGACCAGACAGAAATACTTTGAACTTCCAGACATCTAGTTTGGGGAAGTACTGAGGAGAGAGCAATGACTCATCTCTTATGTAGGTCACAAAGACATGAACATTGATGCCCCAATGTCATCCTAATAATCACAATTACTATTGTGATGTCCTAATCTAAGATAATACGATAAGTAGTACAGAGTCTATTTCTTTCCTCATTTCCCCCCCACTTTAACCTGACTGTTATCTTGGAAGCAGAAAATTATAATGTAAACATTTTCTACCACTGTCCTCTTTAAGTGGCATCCACAAGGATTAGGAATACTTCCCGGACACCACCCCTGTCTCGCTGGGTGCAGCCTACCAGGTGTTCAACCAGTATGACTCCTACATTTCCCTTTGTTAGGCCTCTGAGTTATTTCTCTCCTGGTATGTGGGTGAGAGGCTTAGACTGTCATTCTCCAAGTGCCCTGGAGCTAAACATCCTTGTTTGCTTTCTCTGGAGTAATTTCACTGATTCCCTCTCCCCTCTGTACAAGAAAGCCAAAGCTCACAGGCCTATGTGACTATAATGATTCATGAGTAACTGAATAAAAGCATTACAAACCCTGCAGGTAAAATGAGGACATTGTTTAAGTTCCCTTATAAGTTGGGTGTAGCCCAAGTATTCAGTGGAGACGAAATCAGTGATTACTTGTCTGCTTTGCTCGTCCTCGGGGAATAGCTTGTTGGCCTGTGTGGGCGGCCAGAAGACCGGGAGCTCCCTGGGACTGCAGCCTCAGCTCTGTTCTGAATCCTTCCTTAAGGGAAGAACTGAATTCCTGGCAATTTATTTCTCTGTTATTGTGGCCCACACTCAGAGAGTCCAAACCAAACAGGCTGAGGAAGATTCTTGCTGTTGACCATTTATGAGCCCTACTCTCTGCCTTTGGGGCTTCCTGGGTACATTCTTAAGCCTCAGGTCATTCATGAAACATCTTTATGCATTTTTTTTATATTATAAAATCTTTTTAAATGCTCACATGTACGTTACAGCCAGTTATATTACCTTTGTAATGCCTTATATTTTAATAAAAAATAGAATCTTAAAGTTGAAAGTTTTAAGCAAAAATAAACAAGTGGGACTACATCAAACTAAAAAGCTTCAGCACAGCAAAGGAAACCATCAACAAAATGAAAAGGCAACCTACTAAATGGGAGAAAATATTTGCAAATCATATATCTGATAAGGTGTTAATATCCAAAAAATATACAGAACTTGTACAACTCAATAGCAAAAAACCAAACAATCCAATTAAAAAATAGGCAGAGGATCTGAAGAGACGTTTTTTCCAAGGAGACATAGAGATGGCCAACAGGCACGTGAAAAGGTGTTCTACATCACTAATCATGAGGGAAATGCAAATTAAACTACAATGAGATATCACCTCACAACTGTTAGAATGGTTATTGTCAAAAAGACTGAAAATAACAAGTGTTGGCGAGGATATGGAGAAAAGGGAACTCTCGTGCACTATTAGATGGGAATGTAAACTGGTGCAGCCACTATGGAAAACATATGGGATTCCTCAAAAAATTAAAAATAGAACCATATGATCCAGCAATTCCACTTCTAGGTATTTATCCCAAGGGTAAGAAACACTAACTCGAAAAGATATCTGCAACCCCATGTTCATTACAGCATTGTTTATTTACAATAGCCAAGACATGGAAGCAACCTAAGTGTCCTTCAATGGATGAATGGATAAAGAAGTTATGCTATATATATATATATATATAAAAATATATATATACACACATATATACACATTATATATAATATATACATTATATAAAATATATACACAGCAATATAAGTATTAATGTATTTTAAATATATATACATTATATATACATAAATATATATAAATATATACACATAAGTATATATATACATATAAATATATATAATGGAATATTATTGAGCCATAAAAAAGAAGCAAATTCTGCCATTTGTGACAACATGGATGGACCTTGAGGGCTTTATACTAAGTGAAATAAGCTAGACAGAGAAAGACAAATACATACCAATGATCTCAGCCATATGTGAAATCTTAAAAAAAAAACAAAACCCGAGCTCACAGATACAGAGAACAAACTGGTGGTTACCAGAGTTGGGGATGAAGAGGTGGGTGAAACGGGCAAAGGGGGTCAAAAGGTACAAACTTCCAGTTACAAAATAAATAAGTATGGGGATGTAATGTACAGCATGGTGACTATGGTTAACAATACCGTATTATATACTGGAAAGTTGCTAAGAGAGTAAATCTTAAAAATTCTCATCATAAAAAAAATTTTGTAACTGTGTGGTGATGCATAGGTTGAGACCCCTCCATAGCACCTCTAAATGCTGGCAGCTGCTTTCTTATCTGAACATCTTCAGTGACAGGTAACTTATCACCTCCCAGCACAGGCTCTTTCAGCTTTGGATTGCTCAGATAGAAAGTCTTCCTTTTACCGAAGACTCTCTATAACTTGCACCATCAGCCTTAGTTTCACCTCTTGACACGCTGTGGGATAAATCTCACCTCTCTTCCATGTGCACGCTCTTTGGGTAATTGATAACCACTATCCGATACCTCCCTTAAAGGCCTCTCTTCGCAAGCCAAGCTCCTTCAGTTTCTGTTATTGTTGTCCCTATACCAGGGGTCTGAGGTGGCTTTCCACCCTGGTGTTACCCTCTGAACATCCTCCAGTTTGCTGGGTCCCCCATAAATTGTGGTGCTCATAGCTTGGCACTGTGCTCTGCTGTGGTCTATTTAGTGCAGAGTGAGGCAGGCTTTGTTCTAAATACTATGCATCTATTCACGCAGCCTGGGGCTTAATTAGCTTTCTTGGCAACTACATTAAACTATGGCTTGTTTCTTAGCAGCAACTTAGCTGGATTTTTAAACCCAAAAACAAAGCCTAATGTTTACTACTGGTAGACTTTGTCTTGTAATAGGGGCTGATTGGTTCCGACTTGGAGCGATCTTTTGCGATTCTGATTTTGCCCTTGAACATGTTAACATTCCACTCTAGCTCTGTGTCACCTACAAATAAAATAAGTTTATTTTCTGTCTTCAGCCAAGCCACTGATTGTAGCACAAAAATGCAGAGTCCTATGGTATGCTAATAAATACCTTCTTTTAGATTAAAAGGGATTGATTATTTTGCAACTTTTAGCTATGAACCATTTATAAACCGACCCAATTACCCTATCCCTCAACCTCTGTCAGGAGGACATTAGCCATTCTTTATGGCAGCCATCATTGAATGCCTTTTCTGTTTAGGGCAATTACCTACCTTATGAGTCTTTTAGAATGCAGAGGCCACCTCCCAGTATGAAAGGTGAAAAATGTCAGCTACTAGCATTCCCAGCTTCCTTTGCAGCTAGAATACTGGCATGTGGTCCAGACTCCACCAATCAGAGGCATCATGCTGAACTTTGACCCAGGAGCTAGAGATGCTAAGAAGTTGGGACTTTAAGGATTCCATTCTGGCAGAGGGTAGGGAGAGCTTTATACCCTTTTCAGGACATCAGGGTTGGTAGTGTCAGCAGTGCAAACAGTGGTGTTTATGCCAATGTTGACAAGCTGTAATGTCCTCACAAGACCACGTCTGTGATTTTTTGGATGTGGTCCTGATTTGTGATGTCCAAGTCTGGTTGTCTAGCCCTTCTGGAGAGTCTGTAAGCTGCCCTATATCCTTGAATAAAGTCCCTTTTCTGCTTTAATTAACCAGAATTTGTTTCTGTTATTTGTGACCTAAAAACAGCAAATGATACCCTACTTCTATACTTTCTCCCCAGGGTACTGGAGTGACTATGTCAAATTCCTTCCTGAAATGTAGACACATCATATCAATCTCAGTTACAAGTCTGTCAGTCAAATAATCCTGTCAGAAAAGGAGATGAAAACAGTTTGACACAATTTGTTTTTAATGATCCTGAGCTAGCTCTTCATAACCACTGATTCCTTTTCTAAGAGCTCAGAAATCATCTTCTGGTGTTCTCTTCCAGCCTCATACCAAAAATCAGTATCAAACTCACTGATCTATAGTTTATAAAATCTGCCTTCTTTCTCTTTTTTGAAAATTACAATTCCATTTCCCCCCATCCCTGTGGCACTGTTATTTCTCATGATTCCTCAGAGATTATCCATAAGATTTCTCAGTCGCATCTGCAAATTCTCTCAATATCCTGGGATCCAATTTTCCTTACTAGGAAAATACTCTCAGGCGATCCTCTCATATGTTTGATTTGCACTTTTTAGTTTGAAGAACATTCTTCTTTGAGAAGACAGAAGTAAAGCAAGAGTTGAGAAATTCCATGTTCTCTGTTATTTTTGCATACCACACCATCCAGTTTACACTATAGAATCTCCTCAAAGCCTGTCCACATCCCTGAAGACCAAGGCAGGGTGTAGCCCCTGTGTCTCTCTGCAATGTCAAATGTCTGAACCAAAACCCAGTGCTCTCAAGCCTAAATACACCATCCCTGTACATGGTAAGTGCCTTATGAATGTTAGTGGAACAAAGCTAACAAATGACCTGTAACCTATCCCAGGCATACCTTCCTGCCATTTGAACTTCCTTCCTGTGCTTGTATACTTAGATTCTGCCATAGATAGATATGAACAATCATGGAAAAGGTAGTTTATATTATCCGGGCCTTATTTAACTTCAATAAACATCACCTTTTAGTCTCACTTAACACAGCTTACTTATCTTTGGCCAACAAAAGCATTGCAAGATTATTTCAGATAGTTTCTTAGAATCATGAGTCTTAAAATCATTATATTAAGTTCAATTAATTTGCACACAAATATCCACTATTCAATTAATGAAATATTCAGACCCTGAGAAATGGGGTTGGAGGTGAGAAAGGGAAAATGTAGAAGAAAGGAAGAGGAGAGTGAGGAAGGTGAGAAAATAGAGTAGGGAGAGAGGTGGTTTTCAGGGAGAATGATGACATCCAAAGTAATATGATTATATCACTTCATCTTTCTCTAATTTTTCTAACAGCCTCCATAATTCCTGCAAAACTTGTTCAAGCTGCAAACTAGCAATTTGAAGTCAAAGTGGCCAGTCTTCTATTTAATTCCTAAAGAACAAAGTATATAGAGGGAATGAGGAAAGGAAGTTGAGAGAGTATTAGCAGAGGGGGGGTGAGAGGGAGAGGGAGAGAGGTGGATGGGGGAGGGAGAGGAAAGAAGAGAAGGTGGAAGAGAGCAGAGAGAAGACAGAAATACACAACACCCTACCCATCTCCTGACCCCCCTTTGACTCCCTGCATTCCTATGGTAGAAGACATTTTTCTTTTTTAATTTTAAAACATGTATACATTCAGTACTCACTCAATTGCTTTAACTGAATGTTTCATTTTTCTTTTTACTCAAACCAGTTTCTCTGAGATTGCTACTTCCTGGAGGGCCCACTTTCTCTAATTCTGCCTACTTTTCAATTCAAGCCAGTAGCACCCTCACATAAAGGCTTTCTGAGAAGTATGTCGTTAGACTATGTCTAGTGTCCTAGAAGTGGTGATTCAGAGATAAGAGGTTATTTGAAGGAAGTCAAGACAATATGAAGTGCCCGGAGCTCCTTGGTAGAATTGGGACATTTTCTCTGCAGAAGAAGCTAGTTTCCATTAAGCACTCCAGAAGAATTCTCACTACACCATGCCCAGAATGCCCTCTTTTCTTCTAAATTCCCATAGAAATGACCTGAAGAAAAACATTGTAGTGAATGTACATGTAGTGAAACTTACAACTCCTGGTAGGTAAGGGATAGTGCCATCCACATGCCAAAAACTCAGGGGAGTTTCTTTAACCTGGATCGTGGTCAAGACCAGACAAAAAGGAGGACAAGCCAGGCCATGGATCCATTGCATTGGAGAGAAAGTCCTGCCTGAGAGAAGGAGAGGGGCTCCCAGCGGGAGCCACCAATCTCTCTGGTTGGGGTAAGGCTTGAGATGAGGCCACTGGGCAGCTGGAACATGGCCAACTTGCTCCATCCATGCCTCTTAGCAGTTACCAGATGTTGGACCCCATGCCAGGGATATCTCACTGTAGTCCTTGGGGCTTACATTTAGCAGACGTGAGGTGATGAGCAAGTCAGGTCCCTTTCAACTCTGGCTCCAATGAGGGCAGCTGTATAGTTAGAGAAAGGTCACCACCTGGATAACTTCAGATGGCCGTGAGACACGTGTGTGGTGAGGGCCTTTTCACAGTGGTGCCCTGATAGAAGTTACCTGTGTGTTATTTCACCTATTTGGTGAGAGTGAAAGAGGAGACCCTCCCTTAGGAGAGTAGGAATAGATCAAAGACCCACATTGCCTGGAGAAAAGGGACAAATTCACAAGATACTTTGTCTTTTGAGGATTTCAAAGGAGATCTGCCCCATCCCTCGGAGAGCAGATCCCTGAAGAGCAGGGTATGTGGTGGTCTTGATCCACAGAGTGGTGAGCCAGAAATCATCCCAACCCAGGGCTCCTGGCGGTACTGCTGCATTGCACAGCTCCAGGAGGCGTCACTCACATGGAAGACACAATGATGGTGCTCTCTGCAGTTGTACAAAGCTTGGCCCATCTCCTGGGGTGGGCTTATGCTCCTGGGGTGAATGTGCTTGTGATGACGAGTTGGTTGCTAAGGGCTGTAACACTCTTGGGCTTGGGCCTGGTAGGGAGTGAGGTCCCCACAACCAAGCCTGATTCTAGGGAGTCACTATTTCCAGAGCTGCTACAAAAGGCCTTTGCTCTAGCCTAGCTGGAGTGGCAGGGGCAGAGGACACAAAATTCAGGGACAGATTCAATATCTCCTCTGTCCCCTTGTACTGAGAAGACCCAACCACTCCCAACTCCTTAGCTGCTTGTGCTCACCCCCACCCTCTCCACCCTACACCCATGAGCTGACAAGGAGTTGAAAAGGTTTGACTCAAAGTCCCTGGGCGAGTTTGGCTTGGATCCTCCTTCACTGACATAAAAGTAATGTGGAACATCTTTAACCTGAAGGTCCCTGGCCACTAAGACTGGAAGAGATGGGGTACAAACTCTGAGATCAACTTCTGCAGGAGATACTACCTCTCTCCTGAATACCCTTGGCCACTAGGTGAGTTAGAGGCTTTGTCCAGTTCTGAATTCTGGACATGACTTGCCAACACCAGGCCCTTGAATTTAGCCATCAGCTCCTCTCCACCCTAATCACTGACTGACATGGGATCAAGCCCATCTGGATCCACACCCACACCCAAGCTACTAGAAAGCTCATGGACACATGAAGGAAGGGCTTGGAGCATTTCAGGAAGGACATCTGGATTCCCTGCCGTTGTGGGAAGGGGGCTCTTGAACACTTGCTCTCTGGGGGTAGAATGGGTCCTGTTATTCCCCCAAGAAATCTTTAGGTCCAAAAGACATGATGTGTGGTACCAACAACCCTCCACCTACTCTCATCCTTATCTGTAAGATGTCAAAGAAAAACGACAATAAATCTAAACATTTTCCTTCTCCCAAGGTTTGCAGCAGAATCCACACCATTCTAAAGGAACACAGCTTAATCCCCATTACCAGATACACATAGACCCCTCTCTTTAAGGATAAGCAAACAGACAAAATTCTCCAAACATATGAAAAGATTGAACAGTGCAGAGGAGACCAACGTGAGGTACCAGGGTAACTGGCCCCCCTCAAAGAATACTGCAGGAAATGGGAGAATCGCTTAGAGAATGTTTAACTCGGATTCTTAAGGAGTCCTTACAAAGACAGAGTTTCCAAGTGCGCCTCCCTCAGCAGCTTTTCATACAGCCACCTGGTGGTTACCTGCAAGCAGAGGAGCAGAGCTGAGCCTGGGGGCCTTGAGTTTGCAGAAAGACTCTGCGCTGTACAGCCCCGCCCTCCAAGCTGCCTAGCGCTGCATAGATTGGTACCCTGTGACATCTGACGGCCCCTTTCTATTTCAGGGTTGTGTGTGAGAACGGAACGATCCCAGGACAGAAGGAACAGGGGGAGTATGTACAAGCACAGGTGGCTGGAGAGAATCTTCAGTCACTTCAGATGACACCTCCCCCAGGTCTCCCAGCCCATGAGAAGGCAGCCCTGTGAGGGCAGCTTCTGTCCTCCCCCAGCATTAGCCCAGGGAACATGCTTTGCAACGTGAGACACAGGAATCCGTGGTCTAGACTTGCTGTCTTTCAGGATCAGCAAAGAACTGTCTGGCTCCCAGGATGTTTCCTTCTGCAAGGGAGAAACACAAACAATTCTGGATACTTCTCCTCCATTTTGTCCTGTCAGGAAGGAAACATTTTTTAAAGTCACCCTATGTTCTTGATCTTGAGAAATCACCAGCAGAGTTAACAGACATCACAAGCGCTGCAGAATCAACAACAATGCGTGTTTCTTTCCTCTCCGTGGCCATATGCCCAGAGTGAGAGATTTAATATAAGAAGAGAAAATTATTAGAAATGGGAAAAAATCACATAAAAGGAATGACTGGCCAAGATGTGAGTCCAAATAGCAAATGAGGATGCTTGTAAGTGTTCACAGCAGCAAGCACTTGCTAAAATTGCTACTTATACCAGTGGTGTGTGTTCTCTGCACACAATTATATGAACAGCACAGTAGGCAAGGGGGGTATGTGACTGTTCTCATAAATGATCCGTTCTTATTTTGCACAAGAAAAATCAATGTAAGAAAAACATTGTTATATTTATGGATCAAATATCACGCTGTGTTCAATGAGATTTTTGTAGGATTTTAAAGACATCCTTTTTATATGTCAATCCCCCTATAATCTGCCAGTAGGATTTACACGTGGTTGCACAGTTCCATTGTAGCAAGAACACAGAAAATTTATTTCAACTCTGGTTGGGTCTACAAGATCTTTGCATTCTTTTCCTGAAGACGAATAGCTTTAAAAAAACAAAACAGAGGAGGGAAAAGGGTCAGTCAGGACAACTGCCAAGAACTTCTTGGTTTGGTTCCAAAGCATTCTGAGCAGAATCTCTCAGAATGTCAGATGTAACAACCCGTTCAGGGATTCGGTTGGATTGTTGGAGATGTGAGAAGAGAATGGGAAACACAAAATTCTTTCTCGGTTCTTCTCTCTGCTACAATAGATCCTGTTGACCTCTACTCCTGGAAACTTGCTCTCCTGGCTTCTGGGATGTGTGACTTATTCTGACCCTCTCTTCCTGCTCTTCTTACCAGAAGAAAATGCCGTGCGATGTTCTTCATGTAGTGACCTCCCTGTGAGCTTTTCCAAACCACAGCTTTCGGTCCTGGGCTGGTCCACCTCACATACCCCTTTTCCTTGAAGGAGTTCAAAATAACTTGATTGATGTTTTTCTCACTGTCACCCCACTTGAACTTAAATTTCATATTTTCAGTTGCCTACAAGACATTTACAGTTTAAACTCCTGCCATCATTTCAAACTCAACATTTCCAAAATAAAACCATTTTTACCTGGAACTACTCTTCCTATCCAACTCTTACATCCCTTTTAAAGGCTCCACCATTGCCACAATCATCTTGATACAGATCTTAGGTTGTTATTTTTGTTTTTTCTCCTCCATTTCCTATATTTGTTCAGCCGTCAATTCCTATTGGCTCTTTTTTCAAAGATGTCTCTTCTAGCTTTACTTTCCTCTTCATTCCCTTTGCCATCCCACCTACCTCCCATGGTATGGCTCCCCATCTCCTCATTCTCCTCAACTCCCTGACCCCCAGTTCCTCTCCATAACTCTAATCTTACATATGATGCTGGTCTAATCTGCTCCCCATGTCACTCCTGTATGTGGAAACCTTTAGCAGCATCAAGGCAAATACTTCTGCTTGGTTTTTATGACTTGCTAGCAGCTGGCCCTAAGCTAACTACAAAATACACATTTGCTGCATGAGTCATCCATCATTGTGAGTCGACCCCATCATTGTGGGGTTTTCCATCTCCCCACAAATGTGCCTGCCTGATGTCTGCTGCTGAGCCATTGTGCTTGTGGTCCTGTCCCCAGCATGTCCTTTGCTTTCTCTGATACCTATTCAAACCTCTCTCCATTCTTCATTGCCCAGGTCCTATCACCTTTTTATCTAAAACTTACTCCTGCCTTCCTTGGCCTCCCTCTCCTCTGAGCTCATATTTGTAATCTCTACCTCAGTTATCATAATGATGCACTATCTTTGAATATTTCTCATAATTTCAATTTCTATTTTCTCCCCAACCGGACTATAATCTCCTTGAGGACTGGGACAATGTCTTTTATTTCTTCCTTCTAATTATCCTCTCCTCTTGATATCTATTTATTTTCCATGATCCCACTTTTACCTATTTTTATTTTTAAAAATAAAATGTGTTTATTGTGTATATTCTTGTAAGCTATCTCCAAACATTTGCAGGACAAAAAAGGATTTCTTCTGCATCTTTCACAATACCTATCACTGTGCTAGCTAAACACACAGTGGTGTGTGAGAACTCACTCAATAAATATGTAATTGGTTTTGAAATATAGTAGGGTATATGTGTATTCATTTCACGCAACTAAAAAATATATTTCAGCTACTTAAGATTCCGAATCTAAATGCAATCATTTAAGTCTTTTCCCCTTCTGACTCAGCTATGCTGTCTTGTATTATATCCCAGTATCCTGACAATGACTTGATACAACTAACATGAAAGAGAGACAAAAAGTAAAAACACCACCAAGAAACCTCAATGGCTCTTCAGATGGGGAGTTAAGGGGAGTAGTTGGTAGACCATTTCTAGATGGGGATACTTGTTTATGGAATATTCCACCAGATACTAAGGCCCATTACCCAATACCTACACTGAAGGGGAGGGAGGTGAAGGGTAGGGCAGGCAGAGATGCAGACACAGAGAGACAGTGAGATGAGAAAAATAATCCAAAACAGGGAATTTTTTTAAGAAAAGAGAAAAATGCCTTTTTTGGTATAAGGAATAGTTCAGGATCAAAGGCTAAGATTCTGATTTTAAAAGTTTTGAGTCTCCTTTCTTCATGCCTAAGCCACTGGGTGAATTTAGATGGTGAGAGAGATTATTACAGCTTTGCTTACGTGAAGCATTTCTTTTGTGATACCCTCTTCTTGAAAGCTTCACTCACTTCAGTTTTATTATAGGGGCTGATAATATGCCAATCCCACACATCTGTCTCGGCGGGTAAATAAATCACAGGAAAGAACAATTCAGCTTAAAGGGTAGAAATTCAAGCCCAGCTTTGATTTCTGCAACCATCACCACATCATAGCAATCCCACAATTGCTACCCTGTAGAACAAGCAGTGCCAGCTATATATGGAGACTGCCCTCTTGCCATGGTGGCCAGAGCAAGAGAGGGAGCAGGCAGCTTGTCATATTTCTTCATATCTGTGAGAGCCCAGCTCTTCCTTTCCAGACAAGGATGGAGGAACGATTCCTCACTCCTTACCTTAAACTTGCATTCTTGCAGCTGGCTACTTTGCGTGGGCCTGTCTGCTTGAGCGCCATGGGGCAACATAATATATGAGCCAGTTATAAGCACTATGTCTCTTAAATTATCCTCTATGCCCATCTTTATTTATTGGACACAGAGGGTTTCAACAACCAAGGTGGTCTCATTTGATAGAGTGGTTTAAAGCCAGTAGTTGTATCACACAAAGACCCACAAGACTTGGTAATGCTGTCATCTGGTATCTTCTAAAACATGAAAAAGATTTTTACCCACAGAATCCCCCAAAACCAGGATTCTCAATCAGAACCAGGTCTTAACAGAACTTCTTACTAAATCTTTGTAAGAAAGGAAAAACGAAAGAGGGTTACAAATTAAGACTGAGAGAGGGTTACAAATTAAGACCGCAGGCTATGGCTGAATTAGCTTATATTAAAGAGCGTGCTGGCAGCCAGGCATCAGTCTTTACTCTGTTTCTGCCTTTAGGGAATTTATTGAATGTGCTTTTGTGATGTAATTTATAAGGAAATTGGTTTTACTCAAAAGGACATTTTTACTTTATGTCTTGTAGCACCCTTGAGTGCTTAAAAAAAGGGAAAAGGTAATTCCATTAAGCTTTCAATTTTCGCTGGCAAGAAATGAACTAGATGTGATTGGGAAGATAAGGCGCTGGCCTTCGTTTGACCTGACCTTGCTCCAGGGGTCGGGGAATAAGAAGCATGGCCTTTGTTCCTGAGGTGTCATTTCATGTTTAATTAGTGGGCTAGAATTCCACTTTTTTTTTCTCTTTATAAACCCCCACCTCAATCTGCTGAGAAAATGTCCATTAAGTTCACAGTAGGTGGATCATCTGATCATCTTAACAGCCCTGGGAGTCATGTGTTCATTCTGGTGCTCCTTAGTGGATTCAGGATCATGATGAATGTGAAAATCAAGACACACTTAGATGAGACGAGACTTGACCTTTGAGGAATTACAGGTCTCCCTTGCATAGAAGGCCACCGTCCACTCAGCCACACCAAAAGGCTTCGGTAGAACCTCCTAATTCTCTCCTTGGATCTAATCTCTTACTTCATCTATTTTTTCGAGGGCAGGGGGAGGAAGAAACTATTAAAAATGAAAGAAAAAATCTCTGTTGCTCAAAGTTAAGATGGTTTTGTGTATCTTGGGAGAGTTTCTAGCACAATCAATTCTGTGATCCTTAACTTATAAGTTGGAGCCTCCAAATGAGAAGATGGATATGGTATAGCAATGCCATGTTTTCGTTTTTCCCCTTTTCCGGGTGATCATTTAAAAACAGATTTTTATTCTCTAAAACTGCATTGTCTAATATGGTAGTCATTAGCCACATGTGACTATTTATATTTAAATTTAAATTAATTAAAATGAAATCAAGTTAGAGATTCAGTTCCTCAGTCACAGTAGCCACATTGCAAGGGTTCAATAGCCACGTGTGGTTAGTGGCTCCCATATTGGGCAGCACAGATATAAAACATTTCCATCACTTTCCAGAGCAGAAGTCCTATTGGACAGCAATGCTCTAGAATAACTATTGATGAAGTTTATGTCTCTCCTATGCTCACATATATATATATTCAGAATGCCCAAATATTTAAATAGCAATTCAAATGTCATTTTACAGCTGCCATTGACTATTTGAGCTGTCATTTGGGTCTTGTGATTTAATGGCTAGGTGGGTGTGGCAGACTGATCTCCTGTAATAGTGCGTCTTTCAGAGACTCCACTTTCACAAATAATTGAATTCCTTGAAAGGTAAATTTGAGAATCTGCAGAAGAGCTGGAGAAAGCCTACAGCTGTAGTACCAGCAGACTCTATGAATTTTACATTTTATTTGCTCCAACGCTTTCTGCTCTGTGACAGAGGGCTTGGTTTTTTGTTACTTCTCATTCTCTTGCCTATAGCAGCTCTATTGAGAGGGTGTGGCATTAAGCTTAAAGGCCCCTTGATTCTGCAGGAATCAACAGGAGTGGGCGAGGTCTGTGAGCTCAAATTTGCCAAGCAGATATCCCTGGCTCTTGCTCTCTCATCTTCAACCACCTACATGATGAGCTCCGTGTTGAATATCTGTGTCTATTTCCACGGATCATTAGGTAGTATTCTTGCCTAAAACTGCTAGCAACTCCTCTGACAGTTTTCACACCAGGACACACAGGAGTGACAGCCACCAGCAGAAGTCCTGCCTTGTTTCGGATGTGTCCTCAGATGAGATCGAAGTCTGGAAGCCCCCACTGTGAGATTCATCTTTGGTTGATACTTTTCCTTAGTTTTGCACCATGGTAGGTTTCCTAGGGGTTCTGCATCTTGGGAATACATGCAGAGGCCCCAGTAGAACTTTAGGATTGATTAGGTATGTGTATAGTTTATTTTGTAAGGACTTTTTCATGGGATCCATTGTACCACAAAACAGGTCAGTTTTTTCTCAATTTCTCAAAGTACTGGTGGAGGAGTAAAAGTCAATCCTTTGTGGAAAACCAGCCTCAGGGTTATCTTGGGTTCCTAAAGACAATGTGCTCTGAACACTCATAAAAGGAGTGGAAATGTGGGATGGCTCTCTTTCTAAATGATGTCATTTTTCTGTCCTTGAACTCAGTATGATTAATTATTCTCACCAAAGTGGGTATCCCTTGCTTTCTAACTTAATTTCAAAGATCTCATCTTCCAAAAACAATTTTAATGTTTGTCTCCTTTCTTCCAAATACATGACTTCCATAGAAGGCCAGGGGCTTTAGTTTTCTGTATTTCTTTCTGATGAGAGACCCACTTTAAGTTAGTATAAGGTCCCATCTTCAATAGTAAAGGCAACCACCATTCTGGTTTCTTGTATATCTTTCTGGAGACATTGTATTCATATAAAAGCTAATAGATGTATTATATATATTCTTTCCCCTCCTGACTAAGTGGTAGCATATTCTACCTTATCTTCTTTGTTTAACTATGTGTCTCAGAAATGTTTCCATATCCGTGTATAAAGGACTTTCCCATTCTTTTTATGGTTATGTAGTATTCTGCATAGATTTACTATAATTCATTTAACCAGTTCCTTATTGATGGACATTTAGATTGTTTCCAGTATTTTACAATATAAACAACGCTGCAATGAATATGGTACTGTCATTTTACACTTGATGAATAAGCATATCTGGAAGACAAATTCTTAGAAGTAGAATGGGTAAATGCATTTGCAATTTTGATATTTTCTAGATTGTTCTTCCTAGATGTTTTATCAAATTACATTCTCATCAGCAAAATAGTAAGTGTTCCTCATTTGGCCAACACAGTGATTTATTTTTTTAGTTTTCAGTTTTATAGGGGAAAAACAATATTTCACTGTTGTTAATGTGCATTTACATTAGGGGTGACGTAGAACATCTTATTTATTTATTTTGCTGCGGAAGACCAGCCCTGAGCTAACATCCGCTGCCAATTCTCCTCTTTTTGCTGAGGAAGACTGGCCCTGGGCTAACATCCATGCCCATCCTCCTCTAATTTATATGTGGGATGCCTGCCACAGCATGGCTTGATAAGCGGTGCCAGGTCCGTGTCCAGGATGCGAACCTGAGAACCCTGGGCGGTGGAAGCGGAGCATGCAAACTGAACCACTAAGCCACTGTGCCGGCCCCTAGAACATCTTTTAATATATTTGAATTTTTTTTTGATGAACTGTCATTTTACATTGGTATCAGGTTGGTCGTAAGAGATTAGACTACAGTAGCTTAAACTCAAAGGGTTTATTCTCACATAAATCATATCTGGAGATCAGTAGTTCAGGTTGCCATGAAGCCTGCAAGTTTGTCAGGGTCTCAAGCTCCTTCTTTCTTTCTCCTCCACCATATTAAAATATGGCTTCCTTCTTAAAAGTTCACCTTATGGCCCAAGACAGTTGCTAGAGTACCAGCCATCATGTCTACATTGCAGGCTGAAAGAAGGAAAAGCAAAATGGCAAAAAAGGTGTGTTCCTCCTCCATTTTAAGAAGCCTTACCAGAAGTTCCCTTTAACAATTTAGCTTATATCTCAGCAACAATTTAGTAACATGGCTTTATCTAAGGGAAACTGGAAAATGTAGCTTTTTAACTGAGCACATTACCCAGATATCAGTTAATAAGGGAGAAGAGAAAAATGGATACTGGAGGGAATTGGTAGTTTCTGTCACAAATCCTTGGTCAATTTTACTTTTGGGTTTTTGTTCTTATTCTTATTGATTCATAGGAGCTCTTTGCACACAAAGGAAATTCTATTTTTAAAATATCTTTAATGCTTTTATTTGTTCTCTTTCTCAACACTTTTTTTTTTTGAGGAAGATTGGCCCTGAACTAACATCTATTGCCAAGCTTCCTCTTTTTTCTTTTTTCTCCACAAAGCCCCAGTATTTAGTTGCATATCCTAGTTGTAGATCCTTCTAGTTCTTCTATGTGGGCTGCTGCCTCAGCATGGCTTGATGAGCTGTGAGTAGGTCCACGCCCAGGATCCGAACCAGCAGCAGGCTGAAGCGGAATGCATGAAGGTAACCACTATGCCACCAGGCCAGCCCCAGGAAATTCTTGTCTGCTACAAGAGTTACAAATAATTTTTTTTTCCATGATTTTCTTTTGACTTTGATTATGGTGTTTCATTATGTAGATGTTTTTTCTGTAGTTGAATGTATCAATGTTTTCTTTTTCTTTGGCTTCTTGTTTTTGAGTAATATGGAGGAATGCCTTCTCACTTTGAAGTCTATCATGGTTTCTTCCAGTACTTTTACAAGGATTCAGACCTTGAAAGATTCAACTTAAGGTCAAAGCCTTTTGGAACCAAACTTCTTATTTAAGTTCTAAGCAACAGCAGTGGCAGCTGGCTCACTGATTACTGGCAGGGATAATTCTGTTACCTTTGGAGACTTAACAGTATCACTAAAGTAGTCTGACCTGATGATAATAGTATTGAATGATGGCTCAAAGATTAATGCCAACTGCAGGTCCCTTCGACATCGTTACTAGGAGTCTGGATCATTGAAGTGCAATAAGAATTTGCATTGAGTGAAATCAAGGTGGTGTTTTTGAAATGGGAGTCTAAACAGCCAAGTCAGAAAGTTATTAATAGGACACACAAAAGAGATAAAAGAATCATCCATTTTTAAACCAGAAAGAGGGTGTTTTAAAACAGTAATAGTTCGCATTGGCTGGTTACTACTCCAATAGCTCCTTCCTGTCTCTGGTGATAATTACCACCAGGAACAGAGCAAAGTCCCCAGCATACCCCATTATGGCCTAGAGTTCACAGGAGTTAGTGAAAGGTAAGCCCAGGCCAAGCCTGGACATTGGCTACTCTCTTGTAAATATCCTCTCTGTTATTGTGGTAGGTTGGCAAATTCTTTTTCTTGGAAAGGAGTAATTTCAATAGGATGCTACCTTGATAAGGACATAGTTTAATTTGTTCAAAACTATTTTTAAAAATTTCACATGGATGCACACAAGCTGTACAACTTAGTCTAATATCTATTAAATGCATTTTCCAAACTTGGATTCCAATGTTGTTTAGAGCTTTGGATTGAAATATTCACCTGAACTTCTGGAGGTATGAAAAACATTGTCCTGTTCTTATTGTTGTTGATAGTGCCTTCCAGTGGATTCCGACTCCTACTGACCCTGTATACATCAGCCGGAACCCTGTCCAGTCTTTTTGCACCATCCTCTCACCTTCCAGTCTACATTACAATGCTCTGCTACTATTCATAGGGTTTTCATAGCCAATCTTTTGGAAGTGGGTGGCCAGGTCCTTCTTCCTAGTCTTAGTCTGGAAGCTCCACTGAAACCTGTCCACCATGGGTGGTGTTTGAAATACCAGTGGCATAGCTTTCAGTATCACAGCAATGCAGCTGCCACAGTATGACAACTGACAGATGGGTGGTGTGGTTCCCTGACCAGGAAACGAACCCGGGCCATGGTGGTAAGAACGCCGAATCTTAACCACTAGACCACCAGGGCTGGCTCCTATTCTCATTAGGAATAGAAAATTAAATGCACAGCAGTTGGGAACATCACCTTAATTTGTCACTTCTAAATCCAATTAGACCCAGTAAAGGATTATATGCATATACTCCAAGAGAGTGAGATGAAGTATTTGAAACCAGAGATGAAAATAATGACACATATTAAAATAGCACTTTTCAAATCAGTGACATTGTCTCCTTTGCTCCTCACCTTCACCCAGGGAGGTAGGGCAGCAACAAGAGGAAACTAAGTAATAATTGACTTGCACAGGTGGTTACAGAGGTAGTTTTTGATAAAGCTATGATACAAGTTAGAATTCCTGATTTTTAATTCTGATAAGTAATTTGATAGGAATTAAAAGTTAAATTAGGAGAATATTTTTTAACATGACATACACAGTCTTTTTAAATGACTTATTGGCATTCCATGGAAGATTAAAATCATGCTGAGGCTAAAGATTATGTTCCCAAGCCTTGCTGAGACCCACGGGTTATCATATAGTTGGTTATAGGTCTCATACTCCTTCTATGGCTAAGATAAAACTTCTAGCAGTCGCCAGACTAATTTAGTCACCAGGAAGGGGGAGAGAGGAGCAGAAGTGTTACACAGTCCCTGGTGAGACTCTGCAAAGTCTTTTAAGAAGACTTTAAACTTCTTGGGGAACTAACCAAATAAGGTTTGTTAGTTGGAAGAGTAAAATGTGTCATAACCACCAAACTGATTATTGTAGACATCTTCTGTTTGAGGTATCTGCAAAGAATTTTTATGAAATAGAAATTAAGTCAAATGTGTTCCAGATTTAAAAAAAAAAAATTAAGGATTGACATAAGGGACACCATAAAGGTTGAACATCAAATTTTAATCTTGAACCTTTTCTCCAGTCTTCAAATTATTAACATGAAAAGGAATGATAAATTGCAATTTTATCATTACCATATCACTGTGTAACAAGCCCTTGTTACAAAATCTCCATCTACTGTCTCCAAAACCAATAGAAAACCCATACATTATATTATCTAAGTGATCTATTAACAGATGAAATTTTAACCAACTTCATACCAGGAAACTATTAACAGAGGTACTTCAATCACATAGCTTAAAATATGGAGAAAAGACAGGTAAAAAAATTATCTTAACCTGTAGTAGTCTTTTTATCTTTTAAAATTTTTATAAAATACACTAATTTCCCAAAATAAAGAATATTATGACACATTGGTGTCAACTTACACAGATGAAAGCTGATGTCAGCTTTTTTTTCCTAACTAAAGTTCATTTCACCAAACCTTTATATATTACATGAATATCCAAGTAAAGTATTTTTAAAAATTCAACACACAGGAACATAATGTACAGTGTTTTATTTTAAAAAAAAGGTTAATTTAGGAATGATTTCATTTCAACCACATAATGTATCTTTTTAAGACCATGAAACCTCTTGCTATTGCAAGGAGACTTTTCACTTCATGTTTCCATTTCCCAGTTGTAATTCTTAAAAGTAAAAAATGAAAAGGTTTTGTTGTTGTCATTTTTTTTATGAGAAAACTGTGGCAACGATCTCATCCACTACCAGGCTGTCTTCCCTCCTTTGTTCTTAGGACTGCCCAGACCCACAACTGCGTGGCACCGGAATGAGATTGGGAGAAGAGGCCAATGACATCAAAGAATGGATATAAAAAGACGGGCTCAGCTGGATCCTGCCACAATTGTAAGGTGTGGACACTTTCACTCAGGCCAAGCCTCCCAGAGCTGCAAGAGAACAGTCC
Source organism: Tapirus indicus (assembly GCA_031878705.1). Taxonomy (NCBI): domain Eukaryota; kingdom Metazoa; phylum Chordata; class Mammalia; order Perissodactyla; family Tapiridae; genus Tapirus; species Tapirus indicus. Next base: position 100,972,942 of record CM062919.1, on the reverse strand, counting down.
CAGGAGCAGTCTCCTGGCGCATCCTTCTCATCTGTCAGCCGGGAGGACATAAAGGAGCATTTTCACGCATGATTTGTGTAATGGCTGATGGATGCCTTAGCCAGGGAGCGAGTGGGTGCACTCAGAGACCGTGGTCAGTAGTGGCTTTGGGGTAGAGAACATAGTATGTTTATTTTACACCATCTGCATCGGTCAATTCTGAGTGCAAACTCCTCTCAACAGGATGTTGCGATGAAATATACACACCATGCACAGCCTATATTACTGTGGGAATCCAGTAACACATGCAAGACCGTGGGAGAAGAATCACAATGGATGAATGTAAACTTTTCACAGTGTTCCTTATAGCCTTTGACTTAGCACGAGGGCATCACTTACCACCACTATCTCACAAATGTCTTATTGTGTCCTGGGCATGCAGATGACTTGGGGTGAAACAGGCAATCACATTTCAGAGCCATTCTCAGACAGGAGTACAACTTCAATTTTCCCAATCGCCAACCAATGAATTGAGCTGCTTCTGTTAGAAAACTAAATATATTTCTGAATACATTTTTGTTCAGGGTTGTGCTTTATTCTTCCTTATCCCTTCATTGACTTCATTCTAGGGAAATTAAAAACCCACAAAATTAAATGGAGGACTGGGTGATTCCTGACCAAATCAGAAAGACAGGGAATCACAAATTTCTTTTCTCTCAAGTTTCTGTCTCCCTACCCCAGGCCCTTATTGATATGGATTCAGTTGTGTGTTTTGGTTTCCCAAACAGGAAAGCCAAATTAGAGAATTGGTATTTCTGTCTTAAAGAACAAAATACAACATGGGGGGGGGGGTTCATTCTATGTCAAAAAGAATCTCTTGCTCTCAACAGGAGATAATCCAGCTTCTCCTTAGCTATCATTTCATAAATTAATAATTTCTTAAAATCATAATCCAAAGAATTTATCTATTACAAGAAAAATTCAAGTTTAAAAAAGCAAATAAATTAGTTAAGCCTTGTAAACAATTGTCCATTTTAGCTATATATCTTTTTAAAAAAAGGTTTCTCTGTATAGTAAATCAGACAGTACAAGGCACACCTTACACACCAGAATCCAGAGTGATAACACCCACACGCACGCCTTCTTCATGCTCTTCACTGGTCTAACTGTGCTGGGGGGCACTGGGGTCACACGCCAATCCTTTGCTCATCTCCTGACCATCTGGAAGTCCACAAATGTGCTCTTTCCATTAAATTGCTTTGTGCTCTTTTGTCGTGTGATGTGACTTTAAGTGTTCTCAATGTTTGTCTCCTCAGATGTTTTCCACAAAGCTTCCTGGGAAAAGGCCAGTTTTCCCATTACGTTGTAACGTGCCTTTGAACCAGCCATCCTCTCGCTTTTTATGAACAAACACAATATCTCCTTCTTTAAGTTCAAGTTCTGCCTCACTCTGAGGAGGATAGGAAACCACCACCCTGTGCCTAGAAAAGAGAGAGATATTTTAGTTAAGGTCGTTCAAAGTAGTGATAAAAATGGTGTACAATTAGTCTGCATAGCCTGAAACATAAACAGGAAGTAGCATGAGTTTTTTTATAATGTTTGTAAAACAACTCAAAATACCACTATTCTCTGTTTAGTGGAGACTTGGTATTATCTGAGTTTGGTTATGTGTAACAGTTCACTATTGATGATCCAGACTGGTTTGAGTGACCTTTACAGGGACAGCTATTCTTGTCCCCTCCCAGTGTTTGTATGTTGGCCACAGAGAAGGAAAGTTTTGTTCCATTTCCCAGGAGGGGAACCATGTCTGTCTTTCCCTCTTCTCTAAGAAAGGAGTGAATTTATTTGACTGATGAGATTGGGAGAAAAAGCTAAGCAGGTGGGTTCAGCCCTCTCTGAACTGCCTGCCTCCAGGTTGAGTGGGCTCTGCTCTGCCTCTGCTTCCAAGTTGTAAGCACATAGTGGTCAGAGGTCAGGGGTCAAGCCTGCCTTCAGGAAGTGGGTCTGGAAGTGTCTCTGTGTCTCTTACACTGGGGCTTGACATGGATGATTCTAAGGAAGTTCATCTGCTCTATATACCCAAATTCTCCTTCGGGGAGGTTGTCCTAACATCCAGACATGGACAGGAGGACCGTGGCCACAAATTCAACCCAATACCACCGGTAATGAGGTTGACATTCGGATCTCCATTAGTCTGATATCTGTGTCTGTTTCTCCACTGGTTCTCAACTAAGATATCAGTGGGAAAAGGTGTAATTATCACTTAATTATCACCTAGAAGCCTTGTCGGTTTAATATTACCTATCCCCCTGTTTCCATGCTTCCTAGTCTCCTGCAAAATTATTGTTAGCAGTCATGGAAGCCACGGGAAGTGACTTATTTTATGCTCTATATCCTTACATCCTTCTCTATTTTTTCCAGCATTATTACTCTCCTTTACCTCTCTCTTGCTTTTCCAACCACAGGGGTGAAAATAAGGTGGTGTATAGTAGCCAACCTCCCACAATGCATAGGGATGACCTGTGTGACCAATAAAATACTGTGACAGTGACAGTGTGTGATTTCTGAGGCTAGGTCATAAATGGCATTGTGGCTTCTACTTTACTTTCTCTTGGATCACTTGCTCAGGGAAAATCAGCTGCCATGTTGTGAGGAAACAACATCCCCATGGAGAGGACCACATGGTGGGTAACTGAGGTCTCTTTCCAAAAGCCAAAACTAATAATAGTGATGTGAGTGAGCCACTGGTCCTCCAGCCCCAGTCAAGCCTTCAGATGACTGCGGCTCAGGTTGACAACTGGACTGTAATCTCAAGAAATACCCTAAGCCAGAACCACCCAGATAAGCTGTTCTCAAATTCCTGACCCACAGAAAGTGTGAGATGATAAATGTTTATTGTTGTTTTAAGCCACTAAGTTTTGGGGGTAATTTGTTACACAGCAATAGATAACCAATAAATGTGGATATACATCTTTTTCTGTTTGATGCTAAGTAGTGAGTATTCCATCATAAAGGTGATTTCGAGTTTCTAGTTTCATTTGGTTCCCCAAGTCAGAGAGTTTAGAATCTCAAAGGACCCACTCTTGACTGCAAGTAAAGAATGTTATGGCTTAAAAATGGATAGTCAGAAGAAATACTATAGAACTGCCCCCAAACTCATGAAACTCAGTAGAGCCTAGTCCTTTCAGAAGATTCACCAATCTCCATTCCATAAAAGCCAGAATACACTCACATTAAGAAGGACCACAGTGAGAGTCCCAGACTATTACTCTATTAAAGAATGCATCTCTGCAAAGGCCAAGTGGCTGCTCAAACAATTCCTGAGCTACTCTGGGTACAGAGACCAAATTATCACCCCCAAAACTGAAGCACAAAAGCACAGCATGGAGCCTGGCTTATCATTTCAAAGAAAGGTTCAGCTAATAAAATATGAATATTTATAGATCACCAGGCTCAGGGTTCAATCAAACATGGAATGATGGAGGAGGCCTGGCCTTGTGGGGGAAGCCCTGGCCTGGGGGTTGACACAGCCTTTAAGGTCATTTGGAGTAGCTTAACTTTGGGCCAGTTATCTCAGTTCTCTCGGCCTCATCCATGGAATTGGATTGTAGTGAATTTAACAGGTATTATCACGTAAAGCAGTGAGATTGTAAGTGTGATGCTCTTACTATGGTGTCTGTCACATAGTTCACACCCCAAAATGCCAGCTCCCATTATGATCATATGGCTCAGGAAAGAGCAGACAGGCGCCTCGTGCTTCAAGGAGGTGAACGATGGGCCCTCAGTAGCTGGCCCCTCTACTCAGGAAATGGACTCAGGCTACCACCTAGAGAAGAAATGCCTGATAATAAGACTGGACAGACTTTCGAATGACACAGTTAGGGTTTTGGAATCCCTTCTCTGACATCTTTAAAAGCAGGACAACTAACTTCATCATGGACTTATCTGAAGGAAGGAATCCAGAAAAGAAGAATTCTCAAGTCTGATGCCAACATGCTGAAAATCCACGTACAAAGCAATGTAAAAGTTGCCATTTGGGACAAGTTAAAATTTGAGCAAAGCTTTATAATTCTGGAAAAACGTGTGCATGTGATTTAAACCACATTCAGAGTCAATCTCTGATGAAATGTATTCCCCACCGGTTCTCTGTGAGCTGCCTTAAAAGTGAAATGGAACAAAAATAGTTCTTGAAAGACTTGAAGTGAATTAGATTAATATTTGCATTTTATAAAATGCACTAAACCAATTTTGTTAAAAGTTTTTTTGAACTAGAACTGCTGTTGGGCTAAGAACATAATCTTCCTGCCAAGTTCCCAGTGGGAGCAAATTTTCATTGCTAAGTTATAAACCTCTAGGGGATGGAATAAGAAACCCTGTGAATAATGGAAACTGTGACACAGTCTTGATTGTATGAAGACTACCAGGTGCAGGGGTAACAGACTCGACTTAGAAATCTTCCAGCCCAGAGCCTGGCCTTGAGCCTTGTGAGGTAGTTCGCATACAGATTTCTAATACAGACTCTTAAGGCCAAACACTGGGCACAACTGGCCAACTATCTCAGGCATGGAAAGGCTTTGCCAAGTAGAATGTTTACAGACCAACAAACAGATGTAAGGCGCAGCTGCAGAGGCTCTTCACAACTGCTCCCCCACCCTCGGCCTCACTCAGATTATGCTTGTCTTTATTTGAATAGGGCTTTGGGAAGTTCTGAACCTCAAGAGTCAAAGACTACTCTCCTATGACCTCCACGGGACCTGCTGATCCACCCTCAAAATCTTCACCCTGTCCCCTCCTCTTCATGGTCATTGCCACCATACCAGTGGACAAACTCATAACCTTCCACCTGCAAATAATCTACCTGTCCTCCCAGCCTCAAATCTCTTCCGGTCCCCATTCCATTCTACACAGAACCAACAGATTAATTTTCTTAACTGGCAACTCTATTTGTAGCGAGCTATGGCTCAAAAATCATTACCCGCTTCTCAATGCCTGTGAGTAAGGTTAATCCTCGGCCTGCTACGTAAGCCCTCAGTGATCTGGCCTCAATCTCTCTTTATAGCTATAGTTACTGTTATCTCCAGGGATGTACCAAACACTTCTCTAAACCTGAGCATGTCCCCCAAATACAGACTTTACTTCCCCAACTTGGTACCTTGGCTCATGTGGTTCCTTCTGCTGGAAACTCCCTTTGACGACCTCTCTGCCCATCCACACCCAACCAGCCTCTTGAAGCCTTGCTTGACCATTCCCCACTGTGAAACCTCCTCTAGCCCCGTGGCTGGAAGTCATTTCATGCTTGACCAGATCCCAGAGGCTTCCTGCATAATTTTTACAGCACTCCGCACAGTCTACATTGAATCATTACTGTCTGCATCCCTGTCTCATCTATTCTACCAAACTGTAAGCTGCTTGAGGGGCAAGATGATGGTAAATTCACTTTATATGCCTCACACCACTTAGTATAGTGCATATGATAATTCTTAATAAGCATGATGAATGACAAAAAGAAAAGGCCTAACTGTATAGTAAGACTATTTATTTTTATTTTTCCCCCAAGACTATCTTTTAAAATGTACAAAGCTCCTTAAAAAGGAATGAAATTCCGACAAATGCTACTACATAGATGAACCTTGAAAACATTATGCTAAGTGAAATAAGCCACACACAAAAGGACAAATATCACACAATTCCACTTATAAGGTACACAGAATAGTCAAAACAGAGAGACGGAAAGTAGGATGGTGGCTGTCAGAGACTGGGGGGGAAGAGGGAATGGGGAGTTACTGTTTCATGGGTGCAGAGTTTCAGTTTGAGATGATGAAAAAGTTCTAGAAACGGACAGTGGTGATGGTTACACGATAATGTGAATGTACTTAATGCTACTGAATGATACACTGGAAAAAAGGGTAAATTTTATGTATATTTTACAATTTAAAAATAAGATGAATGAATAATTGAGTAAATAAAAATAATAGAAGGATTAGTTAACAAAAAAACAAACAAAAACAACCAAAGCTGAGTGGTGACTTGGTTGTTGGAAAGTACCTCCTGCTCCCTGCGAACCAAGCACCTGGGAGGCAGTGTGGAGTGCAGAGTGTGGCTCACAGACTCAGCCTTGAGTGGGCCTCTGCCTCTTGGTGGCTGTGTGACCCTAACTCAGATTTTGGTGATAGTTACCAGGGTGGAATTAGAAAAACACAAGAGGCTTGCTAAACAAAGAAGCTCCACTGACACCCCAACCCCAATCTTCCTGGTTTGGGCTACAGTATTCTGGCTTCTATCTAAATGGGTACTTGCAATCTTTTATTAGTATAAATTTTCTATTTCCTTTATTTTTCTGACCTCTCTTGTGTTCTCTGTAGTTCATACATTTTTGTTTTTCATTTCCCCTGGTATAGCCTAAATTGGACCCCCTGTGGCTCCAGGAGGCACTCTGCCCACCACCCTGGTCTGGGTGGGTAACCATTTACTGCTTTCTGCCAGTTGCTACAGCAATCTAATATCCAATTAAGAATTTCGCTGGAAAACCATACTAGCTCGCTTTGTGGCTTGCTTGAAGTCCAAGTAAATTATGTCAATTGCTTCACCCAGTGGGTTCATTGTCACTGACTCAAATTAATCATACTGGTTAAGCTCGACTGCCTTTCTGTAAATTTATCTCTATCCAATTTGTATGTTTCCAAGTATTCTAGCTTAATCCCCGATCAAAGATCATAGGCTCTTTTCCAATTTAGGAGATGGGCTTATAGGTATGTGATTATCAGTTTAATTCCTAAATTTAAAAATATACACAGATAGAGATGACTTGCTGTGTCTCCTCAAGCCCTTGTATATTTTTTTAATAGAAAAAAAAACTGTCTTACATACTTTATTTGCCATCCCTTCTGAAATATTTTATATCTATCTTCTCTTTGCAATTCCCCAATTATTTTTTCTCAATCCCTCTAAAATAGAGCCTAAAATATTGGTTCTAATATTTCTGCTGTCATCAATTACACATTTTCTGCCTCCAGGAGATAGGGTTATTTCTTGCTTGTTTTCTTCAGTCTAACAAACACAAAAGAATTCTTTTGTTCCTTAGAGAACTGTCTCAGCTGACACCAAGACCTGTCAACACACTTCAAGGTTCATCCTCCTTATTGTGAGATTGCTTAAGTCTTTACATCACGTGAATGCTTCTTTCCATTGACAGCCCTGGCTGCCCTAGTCACATTCTTTTACTTTAGATTTATGGGACAGGTCATGGTTTGAGAGGAAATTTTATGCTTGTTCTCACTGTAATCCGTAGGCGAATCCTATCTCACACTGTACCAATATTATACACTGAAAAATATTCCTATGAAATTCTATCAGCAAAAATCTACCAAAAGAACCCCTGGCTTCTTCTGCACTTTGCCAGAGCAAGAGTTGTGGATATTTACATTGTGAATCAAGGAATCTAAGATCCTGAAATGATTTCTGAATCATACTGATATGAAAGTTAACCTGTCCTTCATTTTTAGTGTTAAGTACTTTTTATTGTGTTGAAATTTTTGAAATATTAAAACAGGTAATCCCTAAATGACATAGTTGTCATTTCATTCCCAGTGAATAATAGAATGTTTTCCTATACCACTTGTTTCCACACATTTTTCTGTCGTTTTTACAGTCAGGCAGACCTAAGCAAATAACTACTATCACCATCACTGTATGAAGGCAAAGGGCTGTGAAAAGTTGATCAGGCTGGCTATTATATTTGATATTCCATTGAACACACGGATTATAAAAATATAAACTCGGGCAGAAATCTCCAAAGACCCCTTTCTCACTTGTAAAAATTGAAATGGTTATATAAAAAACCTGCCACAGAGTTTCAGCGGGCCCGTGCCCATCTGTCCCGTCATTAAAGTCTCCATATTCCCTATCTGATGTGCACCCCCAGCTCCCTGAACCGCCATCACCTGTCTGCATTAGTGATTTCTCCTTTTCAGATGCACTGAACAGCAGGAGCCTGCTGGTAGAAATGAGCTCCTCTAAGAGGAAGGGGCTGGAATGCAGAAGCCACAGAGATTGAGGACATCTGGCAACTGAAAAGGAATGTACAATGGGGGAGTGAGGCGGCAGTGCCCGAGCCGGTGCCTAGGGAGTGTCTGGGCAAAGTGAACCATCACTCAGAAGAGTCACACAAACACCACAAATGACAGGGAAAAGAGGAGAGAGACGCAGGGCATGAAGGAAAACCCGCAGATCAATGCCTGGGGGGAGAAGAGGAGCCTTTGTGACCAAAAGAAAGTAAACAAGTCACTGGACTAACTCCAGGGACAGAAGGCACGATCCCTGGAAAGCAGAGGAATACTGCAAGAAAAAGCGGTGACATTCTGAATAAAGGATTAAGTGAGTTCAGGACAAAATTTCAAAGCTTTACTAAGAGCACAATAGATGAGGGGAAAGAGAACGATTTTATTTGTGGGGAAAGAACACTTTTTAGGATAATGTCTCATTTCAAAACTTGTTTTATAAGGAGTAGAACTACAGAAAATTATTTCACCTCACTATAAAAATAGGTAATAAATTGTGTATGTCACACTTAATGCACATAGGTTGTATGAAGTTTATTCTTTGGTAAAAAAATATGCCCCCAAAATTACATGAAGGCAGGCCTCAAATTCTGGTGGGTACAAATGTGCATCTGAAATACTGAGTTAAGGTGAATTTAAGTAATTTTAAAGTATAACACTTCATAGTAAGATTTCAAATCAGTAACACAGAAAATGCTACCTAAATGGCAACACCTGCACAAATTAGAAATTTGTTTTATGTATGAAAAGCAGGTACAGAGAGAATAAAGCTTACAGAAACAATAAAACAGATGACACTTTTTAAAACAAACTTTTATCTGTTTATGCATTATGTGAAAACAGTCTACTATTTTTAGTGTACTTCATGATGTTTTTCTGGGCAACAGTGCCTCATTTTTAATTCATATAATCTCAGCAGATAATCGTCTTACTACATATATTTTCTTTCCTAATGCACTCCTAGAACCCCAGCAGCTGTATCAAACAGAACTGCTCCCATTTGTAATTATTATTCAAGCCCAGAATCAGTAAAACAGGGCCCATTGTTCTGTGCCGTAACCGAACCAAGTCACTGGGTCAGGAGGCAAGTCAGGTCTCTGAGAACTCAGCCAGACTCTTCTGGCTCAGGAAGAACAGAAAGAGAATTCCCTTCGTTGGCAGAATCCTCCATTTGCTGCACAACTAGCAGGTACTGATGTAAACCTTTAATAAAAAAAGGCAACGGATAAAACAAGAAAGCAATTGCTGACAATGGAAGAGAAGCAGAAAAGAAGTAGATGCAAACAGGTTTCCAGTGATTGACAAATTTCATCCAGATACAGTTCTGAAGTGGTTGTCTAAAGAAAATACATGAAAAAAGGCTGGGGACCTAACCCATGTAAGGAACATGGGAGGAAAAAGTAGAGACTAGAGTATGTTGCAGCAAGTGGTAAAAGAAAGCCAGTCCTAGATTATTAAAAATTCAGTCAAAATAATTTGGGAGGATGTGGAAAAATATCTTAAATATCTGAATTAACATTCCAGCATAAAGCCTGCTATGCATTTCTTAGTTTTCTCCTGGAACAATACTGAACTCACCTTTCACAAACAACAGGCCTAGACTCATTCATGGCAGGGCCCAGAGAGGAGCACGGCTGACGAGGAGGTGGAGCGATGGGAACCGCCGAGTCCAGGGAGCTGGCCTTGCGATGAAAAGCATCCTGGGCCAGAGCCGCTACTGCAGCCGCTGCTGTGGGCGGACCATCCCCATCCGTGGGGCAGGAGCCCGCTCTCCCGTGGGCGCCCCCTAGCGGCAGCTCAGGACCCACTGCTCCTTGCAGAGGCAACTCGCCGCCACCCAGCTCCACTTCCAAGGTAGGTGAGGCTGGCGGCGACGCTCGCGGCTTACGTTTAGTGGAGGCGCCAGAAAGCAACTTCAACAAACCCTTTTTTTCTTTCTAGAAAAAAAAAAGTACATTAGTTGGAGACTGACGGTACTGCTGCTATTGTAATCTGTAGGGCACTACAGTTTCAATTTTCGATTTGATCTTTTAAAATGATTTCTGTGGATACTTGGTTATTCATGATCTAGCTACCGATTTGCACGTGGTGTTAACCCGACCTTTTGATTCTCTTTCTTCTCCCTTTCTGCCTGCATGTTTTTGCTTGGACACTCCACTGCTCAGCCCTATCTTCTACTGAGGTAGGATAAACAGATTAAAAAAATGCAAGACAAAAACTCACCAATTGACATCTCAGGCTTGGTGAAGACAGAAGTAGACATTTTAGAACAAAATGGAAATTTAAGATTATGGATTTAATTTTCTGAAATTCTATCTATCCTATCTCAAATTCTTGTATGCTGAATTAAACATAAACCTAATAGCAATTTACTCTCCATCCACAGACTTGATTCCTGTCATTTACAGGTAGTGATGTCTTGATCAAGGTTAAGGCCAAACCACTTCTCACATGTCACCACTTGGATGAAATTTAACAAGCCAATAATAACAGAAGTCAAACCATTTGTATTGTACAAGTATCTCTTGGATTAGAAAGCCAAAAACAACTCCACAAAATTTTAAATAAATCTTTGGTATAATCAAAAACATTATTATGTCTCTTTTTGCAAGCAAATGTACAAAAAAGAATTTTCCCCAGCAATTTCACTCCATAGAAACCATCTCTTGAGTCCTTGTCTGTTTTGACACTTTCGCTCTTTGCTCTGCTAGGAAAACCAGATCTAGGCTAGCTCTCCTTTATCCCAAACCCTAAGTGTCAATGTTCTCTCTGATGACCAAGCACAGATAATAATCATGATTTTAAATAGTTTTACTAAGATGTCATCCACATCATCAAGTCCTCTGAATGGAAACATTGCTTGAAAATAAAATTATTTCATAGAAAAATAATTCTTTAGAAAACTCTATAGGAAAATTGGAATTATTAAGGTACACTAAGAGGGAAAATAGAATTATAAGGGGCCTACAAGGAGATATAACACAGGAATTTTTCTTGGGAATGAGTTAGTTCATACTCAGTGAAAATCCCTTGGGGAAAAGAGTCTGAAGCCATAATAACACAGTTCCATTAGAGACACAATGGCAGAAAAAAGGAAGAGACAAAAGTAATAATTTATTAGATGATGAAAAAGCATCCCAGAGAAATTGCACCAGAGGCCCTATTTACCTAATGCTGCTCACAGTATGTACATGTTAACCCATGGTGAGAAACGGAGGGAGGGGAAAGACAGCGGGGAGTGCTAAAGTCATTCCTGTACATGCTCACCTCGGACTGCCGATGAGCAGAGATAATCAATAGATCTCTCCACCCCCCCTCCTCCCCACCCCAACCTGAAGAAGATTCTTTTGCATTTCTCTTCAAGGCTTGGCCTCAACTCACTTTACTGGCTTTTGCTTCATTCAACTTCACATTTTCCAAGGGGCTACTATATGCCTTCCAATAAATAACCCTATAAACTTGGACTACCTGCTTGAATGCAGTACCCATAGCTCACACACCTCTGTATCACACCCAGTGCCTAGTGCAGAGCCCTGCACCTACTGAGCTGAGAGGCAAAGACTGGAAGAGGATGAGACAGGTGGAGGAGAGGGAAATATTTAGCTAGTCCCAGGGCTAAGGAAATAAGAGAGGATATTTTGGATTTTCCAAATCCAGTGGCGATAAAAATATCCCTCTACACAATGGCCAATGAAGTGAGCTGATGAAACCTGCCAAAGCTGCTGCCACACTTCCTGAAGGGAGCCTGAGGTCTGGAGGGACGAAAAATGAGCTAGGAAAGAATAACATCCAATAGCTTAACCTTCTAAGGTGCAGTCAGCCACAACTTCCAGCTATTCCTGCCATGATGTAAGAAAGCACACTCTAATCCCTGGACCCCCACAGATCTAGTGCGAACATCAAGTCCATTGATAAATTACAATCTCAGCAAGCCACAGCTAAAGATGTTTCTTAAAAGCTCAGTTCTGGGCACTCAGAAAAATATCAGTTAACTGAATGGTGCTCAGGGAACAGCCTCTAAAGTGATTAAGAAGAAAGATGACTTTGTTCATCTAAAATGATTAAATACATTAAATACAGCTTGCTTTAATGACTTCTAAGGGATGTGTTATCATCATCAGCTGTTGCCAACTACCCACGGTGCAGAAGGCAGAGGATTAGGTGTGGTGGCAGGGTGCGGGGGTAAGTAGGAGTGCTAACACAGAAAAGATGCTACCCTGGTTCCAAGGAGCTGTGCTTTTAATATCATATTCTGATGTTTTCTGCATTAGCAGAAATGTACCACTTGAGAGAGATAATTTTGCAAACTCAGACACTTATCATCTAAGGGCACCTTTGTTTTTTGAAAATCCAACAGCAGAAATGAAAACTACAGATGAATTAATAAAGACTACACTCCACCAAAGCAATTTTTTAAGGTAATGTTAGCATGCATGAAAAGGGGGTATATCCTTTAACATAAACCTTAATAATTCTTCTCCTGTGGGTTTTCCAAGAAATTATTCCTAGAAGAAATAATGTTTCCACAGTCATAATTTTCTCCTCAGAAGATCTGATGATTTAAAACCACATCTCACATAAAAAAAAAAAACAAACCTATTCAGGTCAGACAATAATCACCAGATAACCAGAAAGAATAATTTTTACCTATAAAAATAATTTCTGAACATTAACTTAATAAGTTTCTATTAGTTATATAATGGAGGATGAGTACAATATGGGAAATATCAAGTCAGAGCCCCTTCCCAAGCAAAAAATAAATCTCATTTCTACCCAGTGCATCTTCCTCTTCATTCTTCTCCTTGCTCTCAGATGCACAGAGAAAGCAGCAAAAGATAAACAGTTTTCCTGGGCCATAGGTCATCAAAAATCTACATAGTCAGGCTTCTAATAATCAGAGTTGCTGTTCTTAGGTAAGGCATCTCAGAAACTTAATTCATATGATTGTCTAATAATAATCACTCATTTTTCAACAAATATTTATTGAGTGGCTAATATGAGCCAACAACATGCTAGGCTCTGGGAACACAACAGTGAATAAGACAACAAGCAGTTCACGTTCTCTAGCATGGCTGTAAAACAGGCACTCTGAAAAAAAATAAAGCAGAGTACGGGGAGAGAGAATGACCGGGGGCGCTGTCTGACACTGGGGACTCAGGAAAGGCTTTTGAAAGGAAGTACATAGGAGGGAAAGGCCATGTGAAATTCTAGAGATAGTTAAAACACCACTGGGTTCAAGAAACTTGTTAAATGCCTTTACAAGGATTTCCACATTTATTCCTCACACCCACCTGATGAGACAGAAATCAATATTTTTCTCATTGCCTAAACCTCTCTAAGCTTGCCTAAAATCACGCAGCTTGTAAGGGCTGGAGGTGGGATTTGAACCAAGCCCCCGTTCTTCTGTGAGTTCAGCACAGGTAACATCACTAGAAGCACATCTACTCTGTGGAATGAGAAGAGCAGATCCATTTACTGATGGGCTATAGATCATAAAGGCCATTCGGAGCTGAACTCTGTGTCCAGATCTGCACTGTCCAGACCTGGTCTGGATCCCAGCTGTCAGCAGGGGCAGGAACAGCGACTCTGACCACTTAACAGGGAGAGTGGGCTTCACCTTAAGAAAATGAAATGGCGAAGCCCACAGACCATCTTGTTTTTGACAGGGAAATAAGAACTGAGAGAAAGGAAAATCATGTGAGCAAAGAAAAGTGATCAGTAGGGACTTTAGACAAGTGTTCAGAATAGACGAAAATGAGCATTTAAAAACTAGACGGAGGGCCAGCCCCACGGCCTAGCGGTTAAGTTCAGCACGCTCCGCTTCGGCAGCCTGGGTTCTCGGGTTTGGATCTCAGGCATGGACTGACACTATTCATCAGCTGTGCTGTGGCGGTGACCCACATATAAAGTAGAGGAAGACTTGCACAGATGTTAGCTCAGGGCTAATCTTCCTCAGCAAAACAAAAACAAAAACAAAAAACTAGATGGATCCTCTGCTTAAGAAAAACCAAGAATAATGGCAAAGTTCCTCAAACATTAGCAGACTGACTGAAGAAAACCTGTCATTGGCTCCTTAAGGGAGAGAGGCATTAGGAATTTGGGCATGGAAGGTTTGAGAGACTAGATGTTGACCTTTTGTGGCCCACTTGTAGGAATGTTATCTTTGAGGAACACCTCCAGGATATGGCAGAGAGCATGAGAACCAACACCCACTTCGACTGATTCGTATGAGAATAAACGACACTGTCAGAGAAGACTCACGAAGCATCTCCAGACTATGAAGGCGGAGGTAGGAAATGGAAGCACTGGGGTAGAGGTGTTTTCTTCTCTTTATCTGATATGAGGGTTGAAACTGTTAAATTAATTAAACCATTCAAAGTTTAATTAGAGGCCATTAGACTGAGGCGTTTCTAATGCCTTAGCAGCATATATTAGCAAACCAAAACCTAAGCCTGTAAATGACTCAAGGTTAAGAAATAAAAATCTAAAGACAACCAATCACAGAAGGCCAACTAGGCTTTCCCAAATAAGGCAATCACTTAAGCCATAGCCAATCAAATAATTTCCTTGCTTTGCTTCCACATCTTGTCTATGAAAGTCTTGCCCACAGCTCCTGTAAGCGGACTGCTCCTAACCACTTCCAGTTTGGTGCTGCCTGATTTGTATAGATTTTTGCTCAAATAAACTCTTAAAATGTTTAATATGCCTCAGTTTTTTATTTATTTTTTTTGCTGAGGAAGATTTGCCCTGAACTAACATCTGTGCCAGTCTTCCTCTATTTTGTATGTGGGTTGCCACCACAGTGTGGCTGATGAGTGGTGTAGGTCTGGGCCCAGGATCCGAACCTGTGAACCCAGGCCACCGAAGTGAGTATACCAAATTTAACCACTATGCCACAGGACTGGCCCCCTCAGTTTACCTTTTAACAGAACTTAGAGAATATAAGAACAGTCAATTACATAATTGGTGAAGAAAAAGATTTTATTTTCTGGATGAAAACTTAATATACTAAAATAATATTTGTTATATTTTAGTATAGGTGGGAAAAAAAGCATATATACATAATAATATTTGTGGTTTTGAAACCTTGGATCATATTTGTATTCTATTTGGATGTCCGGATTTTCTCTAACTTCTAAAGAAATATGTATAATTAAGAATTTTTTACAATAAGAAAACAATAATATATATATACACACACATACATATACATGAGTCTCTCATAACGACTGGGAAACACATTTGCCTGGAGACTAGCTGATCAAATAACAAAGGCTTTAAATTGAGTACGAAGTTAGAAAAATGTCCAGATAAAGCTGTTAATCCGATAACTGTAAAAGATATCAGGGATCTCATAGAAAGAAGAGTAATAATGATAGAAAGGCCCAGGATTTCAAACAGGAAATAACTGAGATGATGGTTGGAAATATATTACATGAGTTTCAAATGCCTATTTATCAAACCACAGAATGCAGTTACCAGACAAAGTTAGCTAGAGGTTTTAAGTCAGGGACAAAAACACATTTCTGAGACTTTGTGAGATATACTTCCAAATAAAATATTGTTCAAAAGGAACAGCCCAGCTAAGCGAGTGCTGCAATAGTCCTGTGTGTATGTGGAAAAGATATAGGCCTCTGTGGACACCAGTGGTAGCTCACCACAGAGCATCTGGGTACAGAGAAAAGGGGGAGGCAGTCATCAAGCCATCATTTGGGGGATACCTCGTGCACTGTCTGGAGAGTTTATGTAAATGGATGATACTGATCACATAATGACAAAGGAAGATAGAAATAATGAGGGAATTGTCCAATACCTAGATATTTGGTGGATGTCTCAACTAAAACTAGAATCTCTGATACACTTAGAATCTCTGATACACCTTTTCCTTGACCTGCTGATAATTTCATCTCACAGAAGGTTGAGCAAACTGCAACTTGGGATCTAATTCTGATCAACTGGGGGAAAGGTAGAGACCAGGTAAGGGTAGGGGGTGCAGAGACTCAGCTAGTGAAGCAGAAATATTGAGGACTTGGAGGTAAGCACCCACACAGAAGTTGGCGATAGTCAGGTTTGAACTCTAAAGTTTAAAAGAACCAATTTTAAAAGTTCAAAGAAAATATATGCATGACCTAAAACTCCAAAGGAAAGATACTTCAAGAGGAATATGAGGGCTCTCCAGAATGAAATTCTAACCATACAATTGCAAATTACCCCAGCAGATGAAAATGTAGACGCATCTGAAGGTACTGATGTGATCCCCCAGGGAGCAGCCTAAAGGGCTCAAATTTTTAAAGGACTCCTACAAAAAGATCAAGAGAAGGACCTTCAGAAAGAACATATGATGGTCCATAGCAATTCAAGAAGGCTAAAGATCAGAATGAGCTTAAACTTGCAAAAATGCTAACGATCAAAAAAAAGGTGGAGGGGCTGCTTCAAAGTTATGTTTGAAATGAGAAAAAGAAAGACATACACCTGCTGTTTGGGATGGATGGTGGTTCTCAGATGGTATAAAGAAAGAGAAGGATAATCTTCAGACTGGAAAGGAAGAACAAACTTGATAAAAGGGAAATGGGTGAAGAGATTGGGATTTAGACATGAAATGAGTATCGACAGGTTGAATTCACCCCAGGAACAGAGAAAATTAACAGCTGAAATGCAACCAATAATCTTTGACAGATACTGGTGAATCTGAGATCAGGTCAACTCAACAGGTCAAAGAAGGGAATGGGTAGTCCTAAATTTCAAAAATAAGACCACAATGCACTTTGCAGACTGTCTGGAAAATTCTGGAACAATGTATTAAATGAAAGGTTTACTTAGGAAGGAAATGAAACTCTGAGGAGGAGACTCCTCCAGGAGACACTTGCCAACAGCAACAGTTGAAATGATGCGGGCAACCAGGAAATTGTTTGGATGGGAGAAAATAAAAGACGTTTGGATCTCAACAGGCATCTCATAAGTTCTCCCATCATATCCTTGTAGACATGATGAGGAATGTGGGGCTAAAGGACACTCCAGTCACATTTATCATGGAATTATTGAATTTCTATCAACGAGGGGAAGTCTCTTTAGTGGACTTGGAACATTCAATGAGGTAGTAGATTTAGGAAGGGAAAATTTGAAATTTGTGACATGAGGAATAGTGAAGAAAACTTCAAGAATGTAACCTTAATAAAAAAGAAGATAACCCTGAAATACCTCATGGCATCATATGGAAAGATCAACATCTTCTACACAGTCACTCAAAATAAAGAAAATGGCATAAGACACTCCAGAGCTAGGGCACTCATGGTCAACAGGGTGTCCAAGCAGAGGCCAGTGGCCATCTGGCAAGGATCAGGACTCAACAGGATAACCCGTAAGGTCCTGTAGTAGTTGTTGCTGTAACAAATTCCCACAAAGTTCGTGATAAGAATCAGGTCCTAAAGTCAACATGTAGCAAGGCTGCATTCCTTCTAGAGGCCCCAGGGAAGACTCTCTTTCCTTGCCTTTTCCAGATTCTAGAAGCTGCTTGCATTTCTTATGTTGTGGCTCCTTCCTCACATCACTTTCATCTTTGATTTTGATGTCACATCTTCTCTGGCCTGATCCTCCTGCCTCCCTTTCATGAAGGTCCTTGTGCTTATATTGACCCCACCAATATAATCCCCTCATCTCAAGACTTTTAATTTAATCACAACTGTAAAATCTCTTTTGCTACATACGAAAATAAATTCTCAAATTTCAGGGACTAGGATGTGGACATCTTTTGGGAACCATTATTCTGTCTAGCACGGGTCCCTTTCAAGCCTCAGAGATTCAATACATTCTTTTCTGGGAGGGCAGGGGCTCAAGTGTCCCTGTTCTCCTCACTGACAAGGGCCCTGAGACACACTGTCCCGAAACCTTAAAATCTAAACTATGAAATAATTCTTTTAAAGATATTGACAAAGTTGAACATGTCAGCTTGAGTACAAGTTTAGTGTAGTTAATTATAAACACTGAACAGATACCAATCTTTTCAAAAACGCTCATGTTAAACTAACAATTAAATATTAACTTTTTAGTAGGCTGTAAAGTTTATTTCCTTATAAACCCCTATTTACAGGCTTACCTAACCATTTAAGTAGAGCGACATACATCACCACCAAACCAGGTGGCTAAGAGTTTATGACTACCCCTGAGCTTCCCAGAACTGGGCTATAGTGTTAGGAGAAATGCACGAAATACTCAGGAAAAAGTCATGATTATAATACAATTATCCAGACTTTGTCATTGCTCTTCTCTTTCTGTGTACCTTTAATCACCATCAATTTCCCTTGCCTCCAACCACCTGTCTCCAAACCCAACCACAGGTTAATCTTTCAAACACAGCTTTCCGTTTATATTTTCTTTGAAATTCAGTCTCAAATGAGAGATTTTTTAAAGATCTATGGATTTAGCAAATGAATTTTTCCCTATATTTCAAGTCAAGAGAAAAACTATCCATGCTGATTATAATCTAATATACTGTAGAAAAAAATAAATCCACAAATAACACTTTTGATCAACAGTTCCAACCCCTTTGTATATTAAATATTTTTTTGCAGAACTGTTAATAAGAAGCCACACTGGGGCTGGCCCAGTGGCGCAGCGGTTTAGTTTGCACTTTGGCAGCCCAGGATTTGCGGGTTTGGATCCCCGGTGCCGGCCGACACACTGCTTTGTCAGCCATGCTCTGGTGGCGTCCCATATAAAGTAGAGGAAGACGGTCACGGATGTTAGCCCAGGGCCAATCTTCCTCAGCAAAAAAGAGGAGGATTGGCAATGGATGTTAGCTCAGGGCTGGTCTTCCTCACAAAACAAAACAAAGAAGCCACACTGACTGAACAGGAAGAATGAAGGACAGCAAAATGATGAAAGGGGAAAGGAAATTCCTCCATGAGATGTAAGCCACACGAGAAGTGACTAAGGCTTATTCACTATGGTCTCCTGAACATCCAACACAGGGCCTGGCGACTAGTGGGTGTTTAAATGCAGAGGAACATGACCTTAGTACCTGGCACAGTGACTCACACGTGGTGAGCACTGAAGGATTGTTCAACAAGTCCTTTCGTTGCTAGAAAGCATGGGACACAACATAAGCAGAAAAAAAGACATTGGTCTTACTTTACTATCCTTGTCTGGCTTGGCTGCTGAACTGTTCCCACAAGCGGATGAAGCACTGTCGGGAGACGTGGGAAGTCCGGGGAGAATGGTCACCATCCGGCCACTGGGCTCAGTCTCCAGAGAGGCGGTGGTGATGCTCGGGGAGGTCAGCGAAGCAGCTGCAGCACAGGCCAAGGGGGCATTGACTCTACCCATACTGACGGCAGCGATGTGGGTGGCAGGGCCTGCCATTGAAGGCGGAGGTTGTGAGGAGGCCAAGGGATGGTGGGGCAGGCCCACAGACACAGGGCCCAGGCAGGCGGCATTCTGTACCTGGATGGGTGTCACTGCTGCCGTAGGGCGTTCTTGGTTGTGTACCGCAACTGGTAAGATGACAGGAGGAAACAGAGCAAAATTCGACTTTCTAATAAATACTACTTACCGAAACATGAGTCATTTCACTGCATCAGACCATAATGAAAGGTTGCCATTGCATTTATTATAATAGATAATGCATGTATGGTGGTTTAAAAGCAGTTAATCTTAGCTTAAAAGCAGTTAATCTTAGGGTCCCTAGACACTATTTTCGTTCCAGATCAGCTCATGAGTCTGTTGAGTGCTTGGAAGCTCAGTTATTATCCAGAGGCCCTACAGCTAGACAGAAGGCCTTTCCACCGAATTAGGAAACACAGAGTCAGTTTCTGATGGTACTCTATAGTGTTAAACTAGGTAGGCCTCCAGTCCTTTTTTTTAATTATTCTCTCTTTTCTTATTAACCATTTTCTTTCTTTCGGTTTTTCTGATAGAGTCACAAATTTACCCCACCATCATTACCTAAGACTCTTGGTAGGTTTTCAATGCTATAGAAAGAAGAAAGCTATTTAAGATCCCATTGGGTCTAAAACAGACTTGTGACTAAGTTCATCAAAAATAATCAGCACACTAGTGAGCAGAGTATCACAGAGTGATCACAGTGCTACAGCTGGCAGCAGTGAGATTTGAGATCATGTGATCTTGACTGCAGAGGTCAGATTTTCAAGTACTATTGGCATTCTTAGGATCAGCCTAATTTCTTTCAGATTTTCAATCTGTAGCTCAGGCTTGACTTAACATGCAAGGCAGGCTTAGCCAAAATAAGCAGATGTAAAGCGCCATTGACGAGACTATGCCTGCTTCTTGTTCCTAATGTTATTCATTATTTTCATATTACATCTGCTTTTCTCAACATCTATTGTAAAAGACCTAGTATTAGGCAGGCAACCCCTTTTCCTGATACTGTCTGGTTTCATTTCCTCCTTACCTGTCCTCACAGCATTGCGGGCCTGGTTGACTGTCATCTGCCCAGTCATGTGCAACAAGACCTTAGCCTGAGGACTGGTCTGGATGTGAGCTGCTGACACCACAGCTGTGGGGACAACACTGGGACTCGCAGCCATACCGTTTCCCTGGAGCTTCTGGGCAGGCCCTCCTGCAGTGGAAGGACTGACCATGGTCACCCCCCGACTTGTCTGACCAGCAGTAGACATAGGAACTTTAGCTTGGGAAGCATTTGTCACCGTCCTGCCAAGACAGAAACACAGACAGAAAGCCCAATCCATCAGCAAAATGGGAGACAGAACAATTAAATGCAAGAAAAATGACTCAGAGCTTTAAGACAGAACATTTAAAAAAATGAACGGAATTATTTTTACAAAATGTAAGAATAGCAAATTCAAAGAAACCATGTCCCTGAGGCAGAGAAAGGTCTTAAAATGTATTCTGAGTCACAGAAAATCACACATCATACTTTGCTCAAGAACATACAGTTACTGGGTTCAGCTTTCCACATCAAGGCAAAAACCTTTCCACTGACTTGAAGGCCCTGGATTCTCCTGCTTCCTCTACTGAAGAAGCCAGGTTTGTTAGACTATCCACATTTCCATTGCTTTGCTCATGTTTTCTGCCCTCTCCCTAATTGCCCCCAGTCCCGCATCACACAAGTGCCTGTGTACACGCACGCATGTGTACATACACATATACACACACTCTTGGAATGTCCTCTCTGGCTTCTACTGACCTATCCTAATCTCATTTATGTTTCAAGATCCAGCAGAAATACCATCACTTCAAGAAGCCTTGCCTAAGTCTCAGGCTTAAGACTTCATGATTCTGCTCTGGTTCATGTGGATTTCTTCCTTCTGTGGCCCTTGATTACAAAATGCAATGTATTATTTTTTAGTAAATTGCTTATTAAATACTCCTGACTCAGTGAAAGTTCCTTGAAAGTAGGGCCGGTGTGAAATGGTTCTTTTCCATTCCTTCAGTATTTGCACAGCTATACGGGCACAGTCAGCTCTAAACTAATACATACTAGCTGAATTTAATTAAATTAGGTTCAGTGTAGTTTGGGGTAATGTATTTTCTTGATAGTCTAAATTCATTTAAACAACAATTCTATATACAGTAACTTTCTACTAAGTAAAATACTTCATTAACTCAAACGTCCTTATTATTTACCATGATGGATAACAGAGAATTTCCTGAAGGTAAGCATCTCTCCAGAGACTTTTAATAATTTGTTTTTGAATCTTATGAAAATGTTTTCCTACATTAACTTAATTTTTGTTGTTGTCTGGTTTGTTTTATTTCCCTTAGTTGTTGTTGTATGTTTGTTTGTTTTCCACCAGGGAGGGTCTATCTGCCATCTTCTGGATGGGCTGGATCCTGAATGTAGATTTTAACACATACAGAAAACAAGGTTGATATTGATTAAAAATCTGCAAGTCAAATTAAAGCTAACATTCTGTCACCATCTGCAACAATAGTGATTTTCATTTGATTAGGCTGCTGGCCAACCTATAAATCAAGGCCAACAGCTGACAAACATGTCAGTTCATTAAGCCATTTATTTAAAATCAGGAGGTTTGAGGAATGATTTAACACACTTAAACCTGGACCATTTATTCAGAGCCCAGTGGCCAAAAACTGGGGCTCGATGTTGATGCCATTATAGGTCACTTCTTTCAGGTTCCAAGGCTACTTTCCTCAGTGACCAGAAGGTAGACTACCTTTAAAAAAAATAAAGACAGGGGCCGGCCCAGTGGCGCAGCGGTTTAGTCCGCGCTTGGCAGCCCGAGGTTCGCCGGTTCGGATCCCGGGTGCCCGCCGACGCACCGCTTGGCAGCCATGCCGTGGCGGCGTCCCATATAAAGTGGAGGAAGATGGGCACGATGTTAGCCCAGGGCCAGTCTTCCTCAGCAAAAAGAGGAGGATTAGCTACGGATGTTAGCCCAGGGCTGGTCTTCCTCACAAAAAAAATAAATAAATAAAAAATAAAGACAGTTTTGTACATCTAAAGTTCTTACTTCCTATTACCCTATAACAGGGTTTCTCAACCTCAGGGACATTTGGGGCGGATAATCTTTCTGTGGGAGGCTATTCCGTGTACTGTAGGATGGTCAGCAGCGTCCTTGCTTCTACACGCTAGATGCCGACAGCAACCTCCTCCCCCAGCCCACTCCACAGTGATAATCAAAGATGTGTCCAGACATTGCCAAATTCTCCTGGGGAGCAAAACTGCCCTCAGTCAAGAAGGACAAAGGATCTACATCATACTTAAGAAATTTTATTTCTGACTGTATTACAGAAATTAATTGCCAGAATTCAGAGGTAATCATTAAGCTATTTAGGAATAAATAAATATACAGCAGATCACCTGGGTTTGGGCACTTCCTCACTATGTGAGCACTGACTGTTACTTAATTTCTCTGTGCCACTATTTCCTCATCTATTAAGTGAGGATAATAGTAACACCTACATCAATGAGCTGTTTAAGGACTTAAGAGTCAATACGTGCAATGTGTTTAGAAATCTGTCTGTCTGGCATATAGTAGGCATAAACGTGTAAGTATTAGTAATGTAAGCTTTCATTTACATTAAACACTACACTTTTTGTTTTCTAGCAGAAAAATTTTGAAAACAGTATAGTTGCATCTTCTCAACATATAACTTAAAGCAAATAACTTAAAATGCAGTACATTTATTGGTAGGAACCTATAATTTCACATATTTATCCATGTGAAAAGTAACCTAAGAATTTTAGAGTTAGAAAGGATTTCAGCAAATATAGATACGGATTTTTAAAATGTTGGCTATGTAACAGGCAATTATAAAGTGAGAAGGAATCTGGATAGGCTGAAAACCATGGACAAGAACAAAGCTGCTCTGTTTAGAACCTAGTAAACCATTTATTCAAAACCATACCTCGTGACTGGTGCCACGTAATTGCCAGGGAAAACCCCGATCTTGCTGGTGTGCATCGAAGTCCCTTTGAACCAGCCGTCTTGGCAACGCTCAAACACTAAAAACATCTCCCCTTTTCTCAACTCCAGCTCATCCTCTTTCCGGGGAGCGTATGGATATATAGCAACATACCTAGAATAGAAAAGAATATTTGATTTCAGCTGAGTAGCAGAAAAAACCCCAAGATGCTCAAAACTCTTCCTTGGTACAAAATCTTGAATATTTTGTACAAATGTAAGCAGAAAGTATAATCCTTTAACCTGCAAGTACCATTGGTAATTGTCCATTGAAAGAGGTTTTGCCATCTACATTTAAAAGGCAGAGGCCTTCCTGATTAAGAACTGCCAACCTGGTCCTCCCAGTGTGAAGGTGACTATCCCACCAAATGGTTTTGTGTGGTGTGAAAGAATTAATGCAGCTTCCCAGAGGGCCCAACCTGCTGCACAGGATTAGGTACCCACTGGGAAAACTGAGCTCTTCAAATGGCACTTGTTAAACCTGGGAAGTAGCCCCAAATGAGGACATATGGTATGAAATCCTACTGGGAAGCACAACGTGCCGCCTTCCACACACAAGTCGAACCTCGAGGCTTGGGCTGCACCTGCTTTGCACATCCAGCCAGGAAAAATGCTGAATTTAAAAAATCAAAGGGAAAGAAAGTCCAGATCACAGAGAATGCAAAACAAACCCACGATGCAAGGTGATTGTGCCACCAACATATGGAAACCAGGCAGGCAAAACTAACAGTTTTTACCAATAGTTCTAAACTGTTCCATGTATAAATTCACACAACGCAGGATCCACAAAAATCTAGCCGTATTCTGCCATCAGTAAAGTCAGAATAAGATAATCAGACTTTATTGGATACTTATTGCTGGAGACTTACAGTTTTTCACATGATACTCCAACTAGATCTGATTTGTGTGGAATACCTTAGTGTTTCTAATGCAAGGAACGAAAATGAAGACAAAAAGCTCAAAAAGGAGTTGTACAAAAAGGCAGTTACATACACATATAATATTATGAAGAAGCAAACAGCTACGTTTCCCTAAACTATGAAAGGCCTTCACTCAGCAGGATGGCTGCCTGGCGAGCTCATATGTTAGGCCCATTTTGTTTCAGCAGTTTCTGAATTATATGCATGACTGGGTAGAAGTTTGCAGGACACAAACCACTTCGATGAGCCATGAGCCTGTCACCAGCTCATATCAGAAAGGTGTTTCTCTATCTCTGCCATTTGGGCTTAGTTTGAAATGAACGTTTATGCAGTAACAAATGAGACCCTCACTTACACACTGGGGCGAGTCTGAGACCGTAAATGTGCAATCTGGTCGGTGGGTCCTGCGGCCGGCCTCGGTCCCATCCCAGCAGCAGCAGCGCCCGGAGGTGTGGAGGCCAGGAGAGGGGGTGGGGGAAGAGGAGGATTCATAGTCTTGTATAAGAAAAGAAAAAAGAAGGAACAAAATATTTATTTACATCTTTTATGGAAGGTGGGAGGGAAAATAAATCAGAAATCCATGGAAAAAGACTTTAATGGAATCCACATAGAGCAGAACCAGCAGGCGACCTCCCATGAATGCCTCCTTTTTTAAAAACTCATTTCATGTTCTCCTTTACAGATCTTAAAGCCACAGCAGCCGTTTTAGCAAACAGGTAAGTAATCACACTGGGGAGGAGGGAAAGAAAAAAATGAAACAATTGCATGTAATTTTAAGATTAATAACACTTCTAAGTACAGACTTGGACAAGAATCCAAATGCCTTTCAAGGTGGCAACTATAATGTCATAGTGCTTGCTAGGAATTAATTTGTGATTGTTTCTGTAACCTGAAACTTAAACACAACAGAAAACAATTCAGCTCTACTCTTATCTCAAACCACTCCTTCAGAAGAAAATTTCCTTTGATGCCTGGCCTCCAAAAAAAGCCCAAACAATAGCAAGCCACAATCACTGGGCTATTGTTGCTACTTTTGCTTATTCTTTTTTTAACTTTGCCAGCTTTTGAAATTTAGTACTATCAAGGCTGGTAATCTTTAACAAGTACTCCAGTGAAAAGCTGCTGGTTCCTTTATGGGCACAGACTAATGTGGCTCTGCCTACAGGATTCCATGCCCTTTGAAAATCAATGGAGCAATTGTTACCTTCCGATCTATAAACCCCAGATAATTCTTTAGGGTCTGTATACTGAAACTCCTGGGAAAACAGGCACACAAAGACCCGCCTGAACCTCCACTTCGCCCTCCCCACATCTTTGAACCACTAGATGTAAAAACTGAATCGAAGAAGAAATGAGGAGACTAAAGAATGCACCTAGGAAAGCATAAATGGCTTCCACATATCAGCATATTAATAAGAAAAAGCCAATGATCTCTAAACATAGTTCATAACAGTCACTGATTCTATTTTTGGGAATAAAAATTTGAATCTCATCAACATGTACTGTATCTGCCTGTTAATGTACGTAGTTCCAGAAACATAATAAACTGAGTAGAAAAAATTTTCAAGTTTCTAGACATATGTTGCAACTGTTTCACACATTATATTTAATTTTCTGCTAACGTGACTTTCAAGAAGGATTTTTCCCATCCTGCAGCTGAGTTGTTGCAGAACATTCAGTGCAGAAATAAATGAGGTACAGAGCTGCTTACAGAGTGCTAACCTGGACAAGGCAGAGATCAGTTCAAAAAGTGAGAACTTCCTGAACGTTACTCACATTCTCCATACAAAACACGACAGCACTGAGATTTGTTACAGCTCTGGAATTTGCATGTACTGGGGCTTGGAGCCTTCCAAACCTTTGACCAGGAGAAGGTCAAGCATCCATTCCATTTGGTCTCCTCCCAGGGATAAAGTAGAGAAAAATAAAGATAATCCTGGTAAAACACTCAGCAAACATGACCTGGGCAGTTCACGGGTAATAACACATCAGTGGCTTGATGGGCGAGATAACGAGTCTAGACTGTACATAGAATAACATACAGAGACTGTAAAATTACCACTGAAATGATTTCCATTTAAATCTTCCTAAGCCCAAACTCCAAACAGCATGGCTGTGGAAAGGCAGAAAACAAATGGCACGTGCTCAACAAGGAGCCCGACAACAACCACTCCTGGAAATTACTTCCAAGAGTACCTG
Organism: Tapirus indicus; assembly: GCA_031878705.1. Classification (NCBI taxonomy): domain Eukaryota; kingdom Metazoa; phylum Chordata; class Mammalia; order Perissodactyla; family Tapiridae; genus Tapirus; species Tapirus indicus. The sequence continues at coordinate 100,946,383 of CM062919.1, read as the reverse complement.
AGGCACAGAACCAAAAAACCCCATTTCACACTCTAAGTAGAATTCTGTTTCAAGAGGAAAGGGAATTAAAACTGTCTGTTCTAGCTTAACTTTATTAAAACAGAGGCTGTACTAAATTGGCCCTAAGAAGAAAAAGGCAAAAAACATCTATGGACCTGATAAAAACCTAGCTCATATTTTGTTAACAAAATGTAAAAAAAAAAAGTCACCTCTTATAGTTAAAAAATACAGTAAACAAATGTTTCCTTACTTTTACAAAGAGTAAGTTAGTAGGCATTTGAGATATGGCATAAAAGAGGATATTCTGAAAGATTCCAAAGGTTGTGCTTGAGAGAAAATGCTGTTACATCTCTCTTTTTTGTGGTTGAAACATAGACGGTCTTAATAAAATTGGGCAGATTTTATTCCCAATGCTGGGTTACATATCTTTGGGGAGATATGCATGTGCATATGTGTATTTGTGGGTATAGAAGCACACAGACAAAGGCCAAGAGAGAAAGTCTGATTAAAATCAGATTCCTAGATGTTGCTCAGCCCTGTGGGGTTGGTAAAATGATAGGGCTCTGGCGAGTCCAGGGCTGTGACAGACTAGGAAGTTCTGTGGGTTGCTTTATAAACAAGCTAAACTAAAATAATCTGGTGATGTGGAAGTTCAAAAGGTAATCCGCTGTGTGTTGTGCTTCAGGCAGTTTGCTATCGTGCAAGACCTGACATTTCTACAGAGCAAACCACAGCCTTTCATTCACCCACAGCTGACCTGGAGACCTGCCTATTATGTCATAGCCCAGGCCAGCCCAGGCACCAGAGGCCAAGAGGCATTCTCCACCAGCAGCAAAAAAACATCTCTGGACCTGTTGGAAGCATAGGTCATGTTTTACTAACAATATTTTGTTAACTTAATATTGTTCAGAACCAAATATCATACTTAAATGACATTTTCACTCGATACTGCATGCTAAATAGGAGCTTGAAAAGCACTCACTCATCACCTGTAGTTCTAGCTTTATGGAAATGCAGCAGTCTTTGCTATCAAAGTAAAGTGGTCTAGAGCTATGGCCCAGGTCACAGAAATACTAATGCAGAAAAATGAATGTTATTCTGATATTCATTAAAAATGAGCTTCCTGCTTGTGCTTCTATAGATTCAGACCTTCTGTTTACTACTATGTGGTAATGGTATGACATAAGAATTACTATTTCTGAATAACATTTAGCTTAAAAACAGGACTTAATGGTCTGCTAACGTGAAATGGTCATATTTTGCTGTTCCCCTGTCCCAATGATCTTGAAAGAAGAGGCAGCTGTACACTGTAGAAGCAGCATGGGCTCTGACAGATTCCAATCCTGGCCCAGCCCTTTAGGGCGGTCCTCAATCTCCCTCCTTTGTGAGAGTGGGCACCAGGAAAGAACTGCCCTCTCACTGAGTGGGCTGGATTTCAGGCCACTGATAGGCCACATTTGCTAGGGGACACTGAGTGAAAAGTTCAAGTGCACGGTGAGAAACCCCTCCTCTCTGGTGCTCTGTTCTCCTTTTGCCCTTTCATGCAACCAGGCTAGTGGTTACATCTGGATTTGGCTAAGGATAGGTGACAAGATCCATGAGATCTTAAGCCTGGGGTGAGGGCTGCAGAGGCCAGCTTACCGGTGAAGTGCTTTGCATTGGAGTTTGGGCACAAGTTGAACTGTCAACAAAGGGTTCATTTTCTTTCCAGCTGTCCTTTATGTGTGCATCTCCCTCACATATCTCCCACAGTAGGAAAGTGACTGGCAGGCTAGACTTTGGGCATTTCTGGGTCCCTTGGGCAAATACCATTTAATAGCCCCAATCTCATCATCATTTCCTTCTAAGCATCTGATCCACTCAACCCACTTTCAACACCACACATCAACATCTCTAAACAGTCTTTCTGTGTGCTGAACTCAGACGCATGTACATTGGCCAAAGAGGGAACAGTTCAAGCTGCTGCGTGGTCATGCTCCCCCCAAGTCAACAGTGTTACCAATTTCAGTAGCCTTACCACCTATATATAGCAGTGTTTGTGCAATTATTTTATTTTTTTATGACAATGAAAATGAAGTAGAAAATGAAGTACTGATGCTAGTGATTAAAGAAAAAAACACCTTAGGTTTCAGAATTCAATAAAATTAAGATAAAGATGGAAAGTAGTGAGTCTTTAGTTTCAACTGGATGCTCATTGGAATTAAGCCAGTCAACTGTGGGTACATCAATGAAGAAAAAGAAAAACTTAAAGAATACATAAAAAGTGCCAGACATAGCTACTTAGATGACTATGTCTAAGGGGGAAGATATAATTAAGAATTTGGTAATTTAAAAAAATCTCTCTGGGAATGGAATTTCCCTCACAAATCGTAGATGTATTGTTCTACATTTAATTTGTAAGAAGTGATATCTATACTAATTAATTGACTTTGTGTATTAAAGACTTTTATTGTATTGTATATTAAATTTATACTATACTATAAATTGTATATTAAAGACTTTATTAAACAAAGTCTCTATGCCTTAATATACCCATCTGTGAGACGGAGTTATAATTAGAAATAGTTTAGGTAAGCTGCCTTTCCCAGTGCCCTGGAGCACAGCAGAAGTTCAATACAGTACATGGAAGCTATTGTTATGATTCATTAGACTGTGAAGTCAGACACTGTCTTACTCATCTTCGTATTGCTGTCACTTAGCTTTGCAGACAGAAGGTAACAGATCCTCAATGAGTGTTTCATGAATGAGAAAACATTCTGTGCTTCTACCCATCTTAGAACAATATGATATGGATCAAGAGGCCTCGGTTCCTGAGATGCTAGAGTCCTTTTCTGTTGTTGCGAAGAAAATTTTGGCCATATCACCCTGATTTTCAGAACTCTTGCCAATTCCAAGGTTGGCAGTCCCACCCCCCTACTTCCAGAGCCCTTCCCTGATCATGCCGACAGCAATAAGTTCTGCTGAGCCTTCCACAATAGGCCGCAGTGGACTAATTACATAGTGGCTATTCTGAGAACCTGACATCATTTAATCTTGTTTCTTTAAATACAAACACACACACACGAAATGTGTGTGTGCAAAATTTTTTTAGTTAGGGTTACACATTTTTGGAATGCAATCTGTTTATACATTGGCCATGGGCTGCATTTGGCCTATAGTGACCTGGCTACCTTGTGACATCTTGCAGCTAAACACTTCTCAGCTGGAACAGAGGATAAGAGATTATTAATCACTTGTTTTAAAAGTTCTTTTACCATTGTGCAGAAGATACAAGATGAAGATCTTCACCCTCCTCCCCTCACAAAATTAGTTGGGAAAAAACCCTCACTACTATTAATAGTCTGATGTCTGAATTAGATCGGTGTAATACCAGTTTTGCTCCTAAAATTAGATATTTAACATTTTAACTGTTATATGTGAGATGTAGGGGACAATATGCTCACAACTTCATTCTGCATGAAAGATTAAAAAGTCTCAATTCATTAAAAAGTACTGAAATAATTTTCATTTCCAATTCTAGTGGTGGCATTTATTACCTATAAATCCACACTATGAAAAGCGTGGTTTCCTTTCTACCACGCTGCAAATGACTGCAAAAGTCTTAGGAAATATTTCAAATTTTAACTAGGATACTTGCCATGATTAATGTAAGACGTGGAGGGCATGTGCCACTGAAATTTTTTCCACTTAAACCTAATATATAAATCCAAAACATTTCTGCCAACCTACCAGGGACTTTGAGATCTAGACACCTCCTGGGATGACAGACAGCCCTGTTTATAATTAGTTATTCATTAAATGGAATTGGCACAGCAGACATACTGTTTAATAAACCTTCCTCTCACTTAACATGCAGGTTTTCTTATAAAATCCTAGGATGAAATGGTTGAACGTGAATTAATTTTCGTATGTTCATGCTCTCTTGTGACCTGTCCCATTGATTTGCCCTAGAGTACACCTTTAGCTAAGAGCAACTGGTCATTTATTATATTCTAAAATTTTCAGCCCACAACAGCTGAAATTCAGCCAGCTCTATGTCTTTTCCACTAATTAATTTTTCTAAGATCAGAAAAGTCAGTCTTTTTCCCTTAAGAAATCAAGTTAGAATTTTTCCATGTGAAGTAGTCATCTGGAAATGGAAATACCAACTGGTAGTGTATGTATTGGGGTGGGAAGGGAAGGAGAGTCTTCTCTGGAGATGGGAGGGCAGGATGATTATGGAACTTGGCTCTGGTCAAAACACCCAGGACTGATGGAATCTCATGGAAACCACATTTCAATAAAAGTTAACTGAATTTCATCTTCTCCCCAGATGAATCAATGCAACTTCTCCTCCTGCACCAAACAGCTGTACTATCAAGAAAGCTGTAATTGTTCTGGGAACATTAAAAAAAAGCTTTAACTTCTAACCAGAACATTATTGACTTCCATTTAAATCCAAGAACATGATTAACTCTATAAAATGTTTTCAAAAGTCTAAGTCAAGCTAGGTAAATAACGCTGCATTTATTTATATCTCACCTTTTCAATTATTTATAAAATGTATCAAGACAAAATTACACATAAAATAAGAAAAATGAGGCAAAAGGTAAATGAGGACGATAAAACTAGATGGAGCCAACATTTTGACTAATGTATTGTGAGGTCCTTGCTGGAGGGGGGTGAGATTTTGGCTCCGAGCATTCTAGCAGAGGGAAACATAATCTTTACAACATATACAAAATCCACAACCTAAAAACAAACCAGCTGCTTAGACTCTTTGCCATTCCTAGTACAGGGAGCAGAGAAACCATAATAAAATGAACCAGGCCCTCCAAGGCATTCCGGGAGTAAACCAGTGGTACATGTCACAACAGTTCTCAACAGAGGCCAGTAATAGTCATCCCTGTCTACATTCTAGGCACGGTGCTAACTCTCCAAAGTACATACTATTAGCCTCATTTTATAGATAGGGACACTGAGGCTTAAAGAGGCTGAGTAATTTTTCTTGGTCACAAATCAAATAAGTGGCTGAGCTGGGCTTCCCACCCTGGTCTGTGACCCCGCCACTGGCTGCACTGTTTCTCTAAGACCATCACAATCACGTGAGATTTCGTAAAGTAACTTACAGGAGTGTGGTCCACTGGGGAGATCTGATTTAGAGAACTTTTCTATCCTCAATTCAACTCAGCACTGGAAGAATTAGTCAAAGTAAGAGCCAAAGCACTGGCCTGGATGAGAGATGTCTCACCATTGCTGGTTCCTTGCAGTTCAATTGCCTGCAATTTCAGGACACAGGGATTTAAACTATTGTGTTTCTGCCACCTAAGGTTGTATTTGCTTGTTTCTTCCCTTTTAATTTTCTTCCCATAGCGTTCTTCTTCTTTGTATCTTTCTCCCTTGGCTGCCCTCATTCTTCCTATTAATATACCCTGTTAGGATGTTTTAAAGCAATTAGTTTTTAGACACAGCCTGCAGGATGCTGTTTTCAGAAGGAAAATCAACATCATCTGAGGGAGCCGTCCAAGGCAGCAGGGATCTCTGGCTTCCATAGCTACAACTGTACCAACAGAAGACAAGAAATTAAAAGGTGAATTGTAAATGTAGAGATTTGGAATCCACTTACTGCGTGACTCAAAGCAAACCAGTTAGCCTTTGGGATCCCAGTTTCCTCAGTGTTTCTATAAATGTGTCTTTGGAAGAAATAAGCAAGGTCTAGAAACTCAAAAGAAATAAAGGTGAAGCCATCAGGAAATCAGGCTGAACTTTAATGAAAATTAGAAGTATTTAACAGAGCTCTTCTAAGAGCTTCAGGCCACCGAGCCTCACTGTTAAAACATTTGCAGGCTGCTGGCAAGAGACTTTCTAATTTTTTGTAAGATTCACAGAGATAGATGAAAGATCCACCCCACCTAGCAAGTGTCAACGTAAACTGCAGGTGTTAGGAGTGTGCCAGATTAACATGACTGAATGCCATAGAGAGAAACAGAGATGGGAGAAGCTATACTCACTCCGAGAGCAGCTGGGTAGGGAACATCAGATGGGAAAGTGAATGACGGGCCAGTCGTCACTGGGCTGCTTGGGGGTGGGGTCACAATTAACCCAGTGGTACTTATGTGAACCTGCCAAGAAAAATTAAAAGTTAATAAAAAGAAGACTATATTTAATACGACAGATTATACCGGCTAAACCTTGGGAGGGAAGGCAAATTACAATTTAAAAAAATATATAGCTTCTATTATTTTAGGAAGGCTGAATCTCTTTCAGTTTATTCAACCCAAATTTACTGATTACCCAGTTTGTATTAGACACTGGAGAATCACGTGATAAATACCGGCCCCTACAGTGTTTTACATACAGAGTACAACTGCTGTTCGCTTTCACAGTAACACGCTGCCTCACTTGGGATGCTACTGTGAACCAAACTAACCTTTCAGATGGTTAGCCTGATGCTCAACTAGCCCACTGGCAATTTCCCTCCAGAACCTGTTAAGGTAGGTTGTGGCTAAATACTCACTTGTCCATCAGTATGTTAAATCTATGTGAAATGCTTAAGGTATTTTACTTTCGGGATCATTTTTCATGACTTCTACGTTTCAGTGGGGACACATAATTAAAATGCAGCTGCCTAGACACACCTATGGCAAGTAATTATTTATAAGACCTTTAAAGAAACAACGTCAAGCCAGATTAGCTGTTTTCAAAGGTGTCTTAGCCACAATACTACCCAAGATGAATTGACTAGACAGAGATTGAGTTATTCAGGTCATTTTGTTGCCTGTGTTTGGTTACTTGATCAATTTCACTCAAGTTGTACATCAGGTCCAACTGCAGAATGCTGTGGTGTTACTTGATGCTGCAGAAGTAGGGATGTGAGTTCCTGCGCAAATGGGATGTTTTTCCTCCACTGTTAAAGGAATGTGGCTGGCTGGTACCTTGTTTCCCCAAAGAAACAATGATACACCAAAAATTCTAGGCCTTCTGTAATAAAAACTTAATCCCAAACATAGTTTCCTCAATTGCCATAAATTCAGAAAAAGATGATCAGGACAAAGAAAAGCTCAAAGATTAGTTCCCAGAGGGCCAGAAGGAAACTTTTGGTTTCCCACTGGGTTAGGCCCTGCCAAGACCGGGGATGATCAGCACCACACTATACAATTTATTTTCACAAATAAATCTGTGTTATACATGGAATCCACATTGTTTTAAATTACGTCTGTACCTGTTAACTTATGTATTGATTGAACCTAAGGCTTGAATCTAAGCAGATCCAAATGATGTCACTAATAAGAGTTTCTCCCCAAACCCTCATTTTCTGTCTCTCCTGTGAACCAAAGTCTATTTCCAATTAATTTCTAATGGGAAGCACACTGATTTTTCATTCTAGGATAAAACCCAATGGCCTTTAGCTATTTTATCCAATAAATCTATTTATATATATACACCAAGGACATCTGCAAGTTGGCACCACATAAAAGATGGATTCTTTCTTAGAAGATACAATGAAGCTCACTTCAAAGTGCACACCACTATCAAGGAAACTTTGGGGTAGAAAAAAATTACCAAAATACAGCTTCCTGAGCCTGGTCCTACAAATGTATGAGAAAGATCTTGCTATTGACTGATGTTTCCCTAAAAGCCCCAGACTGGGAGTCGGGATAATTAGCTGCTAATGAGCTCATGGTCTTAGACAAGTCACTTCCCATCTCTGGAGCCCCATGAGGAGTTGGACCACAGGCTCCCTAAGGTCTCTGCCACCAGAGACACAGGAGTGAAGCACTGAACATGGAAAATCCTGCAAGTACCAGTTCAACAGGTGGCTGCTCCTGGCACTAGAGTAAAGAAGGAGACAGAAGTCACCCAAGAATGACTAAAAGCAGAAAAACCAGCAGCAAAGTAATCTGGCCAAGGGTGAGCATGTCCAGAATAAATGCCCCAAATAGGGACAACCTGACTCTCTGCTGTGCTCATCCTTTTCTCAAGGAACTGCAAATAAGTTTGGTCTCCTTTACAAGGAAGGGCTATGTAGAGAGGGGAAAGACTTGGGGAAAGCAAATGGGAACAAGTGGGTGGATCTTCTTGCTTCCCCTGAAGCCACTGGCAATATGAAAATGCCACAGAAACAATATTATGAATCACTTCTCCAGCCAGCAGAGGCCAAAAAGTATTGTGGGTGTGACCAGAGGAGCAGACAAAATGTCTTGATTGCTTGTAGCATCATGTGTTTTTACAGACATCAATCACAGTCTGCGTACATCTGTTTTGGTGACTCACCTGGACAGCACAGCCTGTAAATAATCTTCCAGTTCATCTATTTGAAAGTTAGCTGTCACTCAACAGTCACCAAATATAATAGCAAGCAAGCCCTTTGGCTCCCTTCTTCTATTTCCCCATCCTGTTGTCTAGAATTCGGATCTGACAGCAAGATCTCTAACTGCCAAATAGAAACATGAGGATAAGGACCTAACCATCTGGTGGAAAGGTGATCTGGAAGGCACCATCACACCAGCACTGAACTGGTTACATGTGGATCTCATTGAGGTGAGAGAAAATGAAAACTCATTTCTTTAGGGCCCTTACTTTGGATTTTTCTAATAAATGCAAACAAACTTAATCCTAATTCATACATGAAAAGAAAAAAAAAATGGAAAGAACCTCGAGGGTGGGCACGAGTAAGGAAAAGCAACACAGAAATCGGCCCATAGTAGGAGACACATTCAGCAATGGGCCTCAGTCAAATCTACTGGTAGGTCCTTCGCTGGGCAGGGGAAAAGGAGAGCCCTAAGTTAAACAGTCTCACATGAATCTTTTTCCCACATCCACTGATCTCCACGGTTAGGAGAGTGTCTGCCTGTCACATATGCTACACACAGTCATTGCTTTATTGTGGACTGTGGTTCTCTCCAACGTACACAGAACCTGAGACAAGTAGTGTTTTCTGTAAACCTAGGCTGGAGGAACAGGCAGCACTTCAAACATCTCCATCCTCTTCTAGAAATAACTTCTCCCGGAGGCAACACGTTACCACTAAAAACAGAACGAATTAGAATGTGGGAGGAGGGGTGGAATGGTTGAAAGGGAAATTGTTTTAATGGAACACAGAAAGAGCCTTGTTTCCTATGCTACTCAACCAAAATGAAAAGCGCTCTACTTTTATAGTCTTCATTCCCAGTTCTGGTGTGGCAGCGTCAGACATGCTCATACCTGACTGCTGAGTTCTCTGCAAAAGATGTAAACGCTAAGTTGATCTTCCTTTCTCTTTGAACCTTCTTTACTGCCAAAAGATTATTGTCCATTCTTTTAAAGCTATTTCCATTCTGAGTTGCCACTAGTCTTAGTAGAAGCTTATCTTTTATTTCAAGAAAGCATCATTGTGCAAATGTTGCTAGATCGAAAAATAAAAAACATGGTCAAATGATTCAATTTTCTATTAGTGAATGGCCATCTTTACCAGCCCCCTCCATCAGAACCTTATTCAAAACTCTTCAGTTTTGAACTTTCCAGGGTAACTTCACTCAGTACTTCTTACTCTGATTTATAACCCATGTCTATTTTCCACATGTGTATTATTAGTTACATGTAAAATAACATGGTTCTCCTCTCTACACATTTTTCAGGTGACTCAATAAATATTTGTTGAATGAATAAGCAAATATTTATTGAGTGCTTATTGTATATCTGACATTTGGGATGTATCAGCGAACAAAACAAAGACTTCTGCCCTCATCGCAGTCATGTCCTAGTGATGTGTGTGTATGTGTGCGTGCACCCTATTTCCCTCATAACATCAAAATTTGATGGCCCTACCACCTAAAAATTGACAACAAACCATAATCCCATTCAGAAAGTGAATGCATTTAACTGACAACATGCAGTATGAAATCTAAAGGAGTTGGGTCAAATAAACGAGGCTGAGAGAAAATAATTTTTAATAAAATTGGCAAGGAATATCAAAAACTGTACTGTAAATTTTTATTCTGTGGTCCAAAACAGCCACTTACTAAAGTATAAAATTCTTGAGAACCAGGGCCATGTATTTGTTTGTTTGTTTCTTTTTTTTCTTTAAAAGAAAATATTGATTTTTATATATTTTACAAAACCATAGCTATATTGTGTAGTGGAATGTAAAATCTATGTGATTTTTAAAAATGAAACATGAGACTTGAAAAACATTTCTCCCACTGGTGGCAGGCTGCTTTGTTGACCTTTAGATTGAGGAAAATATAGTTGTCATCTAACTGGATAATTACAGCAGCCCTGTGACTTAGGCAGTGCCACAGTTAGGCTCATTTTGCAGTCCAGAATTAAGGTCTAACATAGGGAAGTTCTGTATCTTATTCATCTTAGCATACACAGTGCCTAGAAGGGTCTAATAATAAGGCATTCAATAAATATTTGCCAAATGAATGAACGAATGTTTCCAATCACCTTGTGTATTTTTATTAACACAAGAATAACATGGCACTATTTTTTTAAGACAGTCCAACATCTTGATGAACTAATGAGCTTAAAAAAAAAATGGTAGGCCAGTTTCTAATTTAAATTAAATGCTTCTTCACATCCTTTCTCTATAACTCTGGGAAGCCTAAATAGCAAGGCAAGTTACATAGATGAAGTCAACTACAAACTTGAGTTTCGACCAAAGCATCTTCAGTGTGTATGGAGAGAAAGTTTAAGTTGGCAAGATCTCGCAAAGCAGCTTTGTGAGAACGTTCTATAAAACTGAGCAATTGCTTGGTGAAACTGATAGTACATAAATCATCTTGTAATTTCTGATCTTGCCTTTGAAAATGACTGAGTAGTCTGGGTTAATGCACTCAAGTTAGTTTACCCCGCTCTGTTTTCCCACCTACAAAATGAAGACAAGGCTTTGCTTCCCAGGAAAGCTCCTATCTGCTGGAGGCGAAAACAAACAGTATTTTTCAGCTGGTGAACAAATGTGTTTGTGAGTAGATCATTTTGTGAATGAGCTCTTTTCATGCCTTTTGGAAGATTTACCTGAGAAGGAGCACTGCAGGACAGCCCGGACAGCTCGCTGATCCGAGCGGCAGCTGTGGGGTTGCTGGAGCTGATGAGGACGGGCGGGCTGATCTCCATGGAGTGGCGGTTCTGGGATGCCTGCGAGGATTTGCTGGCCATGGTGAGGGAAGTGAAGGAGTGCCGCTTCTTGGTGTTCTTCTTGGTGTCGGAGTGCTTTGGGGCAGTGCTGCTCTGGGCTGCCGCCGAGGTACATTCTCCAGCATCAACTCCTGGCACAGGAGGCTTATCCCATTCGATCAGCTGCTTGGCGGCTGAGTTGAACTGCAAACCAACAAATCAACATGAGAAGGTTAGATAATTCTCAAGGACTCACTGAGATTTATTTTCAACAGCTTTTATCTAAAATTTAACATCACCACTTTAGTTTGCATATGCAGGTATACATTTTTTTCCCATGTGAGATGTCTTTTCTCTCAATACTGGGATTTCATTGTATCTGTCACGGATAGATGTTAAATCAAGAATAAACAATTCCGATGCAAGACTGACAAGGTCAAAAAAATCTTTTCCCAAGAATTTTTAGAATGTCTCATTTTAAAATTTGCCAGTAAAAAAAAAATGAAGATTTATTTCAATGTACTGGTGAAATTTAGAGAAGAGCAATTAAAAGGGTACACTTGTCTAACTGAATACTCTGTTGCCCAATTATGGCTGAGTATTTGCTCAAAGCACAAGTGAACACTGAAGGGACAACTTTTGGGTTTGGTAAAAATGAACAAGAACTCAAAGAATAAAACCATTAAATGTTAACTCATATACTTCCATGTAAATTAACCTCCTGCCTTTATGTATTTTGGAAGAACCTAACAAAAAAGTTGGTAGAAATTCCTGATATATTTTTGTCACATCATTGTGTCAGTTATTTTCAGATGTGCTTAAATTCTAAAGCATAACAGGTTAACACACAAAATTCAAGTCCTGTTGGCAAGCTAACTTATCTATCTGAAAAGCTGTCTGAATGTAAAGTAAGGGTACAAGGGGTCAAAAGCTGTGCACTGAGCTGATAACACCACCAAGAAGGGAAAGAACACAAGCATTTTGTTTTCCCTGAGGTAAAATATAATGTTTCAATGATAACGTTCTCTTCAAGAGAGCTTCAGTAACAAGCTGCATATAACTCACCTGGATATTACAATAATGGGAAAACACTGAGCATAGTTTAACCTCTCATAAAAACCATTAAGATGAAAAATAATAAACTTTTTAAAGGTAATTTAGGTTATATTAAGGATAATAGAGATTTTCCCATCTCAGCATTGCACGCTCAGCACTTCACAAATGGCTTTAGATAAAATAACATCATCAAATGCTGTTTTCTACCCACCTAAATCTTAGGGCCATGTCTTCTCACTCTGTTGATGAGAATGTGCTACTAGAAGATTGGAAATCCCATCAGTCAGTATTTAACAAAGTGAACTTGCTTTGGCACAACTGGCTGCTCACAAAGCTGTATTAATTGCAGCTCAGTGGCCAGTGCTTCTATAGATGATTGCAAGTTGATTAACAATTTCTTCCTGTGGCTCGCCAGGGAATCGAATTCATCTGGCCTGTCTGATCTATAATTGGTATGGTACATCTTCTTCAAACATGAGCATACCTCTGCTTCAGACTTCAAGGATTTTTTCCACATGATAAACTTTCAAGAATAAGAGTCAGTAATGCCACAATAACACCTATCAATGCCTGAAGTACCAATGGTGGGAGAAAGAGGATCATAAGGATTCTTTGTGCTATGTGTCTAGGGATGAAGAAATGAGGTACTATTAAAGGGTGGCCTTATTATAGCATTATAATGGCATTTGACCAAGAGATCCAGAATTTACATATCCTACCTTGTTCTAGCCATCCCACCTTCTGGGTGGTCCCCAAAAGAATCAATGGCCAAGGGAAGCAATGTAATGTTTTATTATTGTGATAGGAGCGGCCCGAACCTCAGTGTAGAGCTCCGATAAACTAGCGAACCATGTGATGGTAGGGTCCTCTCTCCTACTTATGCTGGGTGTAAGGAGTCTGAAATCAAAGCAGACAGAAAAGCTACTGCATTTCCCTGATCACAGACTTATCACCTAATGAGATGAAAGGCCAGCACACCCACCAATGCCAGAGGAAAAGGAGTCAGAGAATGAGCTCATTTAGACCACAAGGCACCAATCCTCAAAAGCATGACCTAATCAGTGTGCTGGAATCTGACCAACTAACTCAGCGCTCCTCTGCACTGAGGAAGAAACAGGGGAAGGAGGTGAGAAGACTTCCTCCCCATTGAAGCCAAAAATATGAATAGAGAAAACTATCACTTCTATTTGATATCATAGTTAATTCTGGAGTCAAACCGTAGGCTCCGTTTGCAGTGTCTGTTTTCACATAGTCTAAAATGTTACCATAGTTTAGTCACAGTCATACCTAGCCAAGTGTTGGTTATAGTTAATATTGTATTAACATTTCTGGTTTCCATGTGCTGTGCTCTGGCATAAATACCTGAGAAATAAAGTATCGTTCCTATATTTTCTCATGTTTTTCTAATTAGAAAAATACTACGAGCTTCCCTTATATCTTTTTCTGCATGATATACTTTCCATCAAAATAAATACAAGTTGATCACATGTTATGTGCTAAATAATATGCTAGGTGCTGGAGATCTAAAGATACAGAGAAATGGTCCCTGCCCTTAAGGAGCTTATAAACAGACCTATAAATAACACAAGTGCTCTCTATAATTTCCTGTGTCTGGCTTCTCTCACTCAACAATACGCTTTTTGAGATTTATCCATCAGCCATCTTTTTAAATTGCTGTGTAATATTCCATTGTGTGGATACACCACAATTTATTTATTCATTCTATTGTTGATTTATATTTGGGTTCCCCTTCCCTCTTCTGCCCTCTCCTTCCCTTTCTCCCTCCTTCCTATAGACTTCGGCTATTAAGAACAATGCTGCCAGGAATAATCTTGTGCGTGTCTTTCACCACCAAACGTAAGCACAAATGGATATTGGGTATATGCCCAGGAGTAGAACTGCTGGGCCATAGGGTTGGCATGTTTAGAAGAACATAGTCTCTGTGTAAAAGCACGTGTATGCAGGTAGACACATCATGGTGTGGTGGAACCAGCAGACTGCCGAGAGAAGACCAGAGTGCTAGTCCTAGCACAACCATTAACTAACTTTGTGACCTTGAGAGAACTATTTTACCTCTCTTGATCTCAGCTTCCTCATCTATGAAATGAAAAAGTGGGAGCCAATGATTTTTTTGTCTCTTTCAGCTCTCTACGTGTATAAGGCATGATCTCACTTTAAACAGAGTTCACTTTTCTATTGCATTTCTTTCATTTCTATTCCTCTAAATAGCCTAGTATATTTTTCCTACATTTCATCTTTCCACATGGACAGTAATATTTGTTAGCAGGATGTTGCCACACTTTAAAGTTACTTTAGATTTCTTCTGAAGTAGCACAGGTTAGTATTAAAAAATGCTATTTACTGCCTCTGTAAGTTTCAAAGAAAATCATAGAGTTAAGACTTTGGGAGAGGCATTAAGTAAATCGGGCAGAAACTTAAAGAGGCTTTTGTTGTAAGTGTAACTTAACCCTCAGTAACAACAGGAAAGCAAGGATCTGGCGGCTTTTAATGGAATTTTGTTAAAGTTCATTTTTGAATGTTTGAGCTCAGTTGTGTAGGCGTTCCATGACATTTATAGACATGACCTCTAAGTTTAGGAGTGCATTCATCTGCAAAATAAATCTGTATCCTAAAATACCTTCTTCTAAGCACTTAGGAAGGATAAGACCTAGGTTGGACACAGGTAAAATTCAGTACACTGGAGCCAACAGCAGGGACTGACAGGATTTGTCGATCTTAAAACTCTAATGTCTCTTTTTAGGAAACCCTAAAATTCAGAAAGAGAATTATCAGAAGTATAAATAAACACGAGAAAGGAAATGTTGATAAAATAATAATAATTAATAACAAGGCAGTTTAAAAAATATCAAAATAATTTTTTGTGCGTGGTTCTCCTCTTTGCTAAAGAAGGATTTGGCCTTTTGAGAAGACAGGACTTAAGTTTTTTTTAAGAGAAAAAAATTTTAATGAGAACTAAGTTGAATAGTCACTCTTTTATATGAAGCTTTACAGATGAATCAGCCTCTAGGTTTTGAGCACTAGGGAATACAAATAGTAGGTTTGAGGAGAGGAACTTATTCTAAATCACAATCCATTAGAATGTCCCTGAACATAATTTTTTGATAAAAGGCAAAGACTTTAAAAAATATATTATAAAATATATATTATTTTTAAAAAAGGAAATAGTATGGAATATTATGAAGTAAAAGGCCTCAGCCAGTTTCCTACATCTGTCTCCCCACAACCCACTTCCCAGATGTATCTCCATTTAACAGTTTAGAACACATTCTTCCACATATTTTCTATGTAGATTTTGTCAAATATGTTATCTGCTTGATTAATTTTTAACACAAATGAAACCAAGCAGTACATACTAGTCTCTCCTCTAAAAATATCTCATGAACATCTTTCCATGTCAATAGAGAGAAGTTGACAGCATGGTATTCCATTGTACAGAGATGTCATCATTTAATATATCCTGCCATGTTTGTGCAAGCAAATCTGTAGGATAAACTCCTAAAAGTGAAATTGTTAGATCAAAATGTAAGCTTAAAACACTTTTTGAAAGATACTGCCAAATTGCTCTCCAAAAAGGTGTCAATTTTCATCACCACCAATAGTGTATTAAAAAGTCCCCGTTTCCCCACATTGTTTATAGTATTAGGTGTTATTAATCATCTTTTTCTTCATTATTTGGAGAGTAAGAAACTATATGAATTTTTTTAAATTTGTATTTCTCTATTAATGAGATTAAACATCTATTCATTTTCTAAGATTTCCTTATTCCCACACTTTATCCATTTTCCTATTGGGTTATTGGTATTTTTCTTACAGATTTATATGTTCTTGATAGATTATGTAAATCATTTTTAATAAATATGAATGTATAAGTGTTTATGTATTCATCAAGTTTTTAAACTTGATGTATGTTTATCATACATAAATTTTTATTTTATGTGCCAGGTTTATCAATCTTTTCCACTATGGCATCTCAACTTAACAGCATGCTTTA
Source organism: Tapirus indicus (assembly GCA_031878705.1). NCBI lineage: Eukaryota > Metazoa > Chordata > Mammalia > Perissodactyla > Tapiridae > Tapirus > Tapirus indicus. Next base: position 100,930,239 of record CM062919.1, on the reverse strand, counting down.
AAAATCTTCTTATTCCATAATTATTTTTAAAAAGATAATCTAATTTTTTCTAGTATTTTTATGGTTCCTTCCTTTTTTTTCTTTCTTTTTACATCTCAGCCTTTGAACCATGTGAACATTTGGTTTTGTGTAAAGAATAAGGCAGGGATAGTGCTTTGTTTTTTCCATATGGCTCAGCAGCTGTCCCGTCACCATTTATCTAACAGTCTATCTTTTCCTCATTGGTTAAAACGCCACCTTCATAAAGCCATGTTTTAAATGTAGTACTTCACCATTCTGCTGCACTGCTAGGTCGAACGTTTCTTCCCCCGAAAGTCAGACAGTGGGAAAAAAAACCAGTGAATGAATGTTATGGGATGGAAAATCATGCCATTTACCTCCTCTTGCAGAAATGAAAATATTTGCCTCACATTATGGTCTTCTGCAAAATGTTTTTTACATAATGACAATGAGGAATTTGTATTTCCATTAGTCTTCTATTCTTCTGTGCAATTTAGGTAATAAGTTTTTTGTTTTTGAATGATCCAAATACAAAACCAAGCTCAGTCTTCATTTATAATACAAGACTCCCCCCACAGAAGGGGAAAAATTAGAGAAACTGAAGGGATTACTCTGGAGTCTTTTAAAATTGATCCAAAAGCCTCCCTCAGGTAGCAGCTCCATTTAGGCCTCTGTAAATATTTGCTGAATGAATAAAAATGTTGGCCTCAGAACTATCAAGGGAAGGGAGGGCTGCCTCTAGACCAGCACTGTCCAACTGAAGAATAATGTGAGCCACATGTGTGATTTTAAATTTTCTAGTAGCCACATTTAAAAAGATAAAAAGAAACAGGTAAAATTAATCTTAATAATATATTTTATTGAACCCAGTATATCCAAGATATTATCACTTCAACATGTAATCAACACAAAAAATTACTGAGATGGTTACATTCTTTTTTTTTTTTTTGGACTTAGTCTTTGCAACCCAGTGTGCAGTGTAGACTTACATCACACCTCACTCTGGACCAGCCACATTTCAAGTGCTCAACAGCCGCACCTATTGGACAGTGGGGCTCAGACACTCAGGAGCTCACGAGGAGAATGGAGCTGCATCCGAGGAGGCCGTCTCCTGAGGCTCACTAACCACACGGATTTGCTGAACAGAGAAAGGACGACTGAAACTACTCCCTGACCTCCCACGGCCCTCACTTCTGAAGCCTGCGAGCCCTGAAGTAGTTCACTGGTACTGACAACAAGGTCACCCCTCCACGCAGTAGGACAGTGAGGGACACAGACTCTTAACGCAACTCTCATGACATCCTGCCCAGGGAAAAGGATTTTCAACGTAACTGCATCACTGCCCGAGGTTGGGAAGATGAAACATCCGTTACTTAGCTCCTCGCTTATTTTAATTATCTTCACCTCTGTTCGCCCCAGCCATTAGAAAATAAATAAACTAAAATTTCCTTTTTCAGGTTTCTAATTTTGAAATGTAAGGGACAAAGGGAGAATATACTTCACTGAAAGCCTAAAAAGAATTTTAGCTTAGAGAGCTGAATAAAGGACTGTCAGAGAAAACCATGGGAAAAGCTCTGAACTTGAAGTTGAGAGGTCTAGGCTGGAGTCAGGCCTCTGCCCTCACTGACAGAGTAATCTTGGGTGGACCCTTTAAATTCCACGGCTTCAGTTTCCTCAGCTGTACAAAATGGGGAAGGTAATATCAATTCTGTATATGCCAGGGAGCAACGAGTATGGGTTAAAGCGCTTCGTAACCTATAAAGTGCTACATGTATGTGAGTTATTCTCACTATTCAGAGAAAAGTCCCAGCCCTTAACTTGTTTCTTTGCCTTGGGCAAGTCACTTTATCTTGTATGTGTCTCCAATTTCTCATGTGTAACATGAGGTTGGACTTAATGATCTGTAAAGGTTTATGCCTATGCAAGGTACAAATACCTTTTCTCAATCCAAAACAAAAATATCCTATTCAAAATACTCAGAGGCAGAGACCTCTGTGTCAAGTTAGAGCCCTCAGGTCCACAGTGACAAGAATCAAACCCAATGGAGCCTTTCAACCAAATGTTTTTTGAGTGACTATTATAAGCCGGTCACAGCACTGGGTGGGGGAGAGGAGGAAACAGAGAAACATCCCCTCTGACTTGCAAAAGAAGAGGACCTAGGAAATAGCACCATGGATTTCTAACACAAAGAGTAGGAGGTGTAAATCCATGTGTCTGCAGAGCTCAGGCAGGTGAGGTTAATGAAAGAAGTAGGCAAGACAGAGACCAATAGTGAGTGGTAGACATTATGGTGAACTGGAAAGTGTCTGCTCTTTCAAGGGGCAGCTGCTTGCCTGTGTCAGCTGATTTTTTTTTTTTTTTTTTAAGGAAAGCCAGAAATTTAGGCCTATGTAAAATCTCCTGATTTTTCCATTTTAACAACAAATTAAAACAAAACCACTCTGCAAGTCAAGCATAAAAGTCATGTGGGGTCATACTAGTTGTCATTCTCTGATTTAGGGAGGAATAAAGTAGAGAAGATAGCAGAGGTAGAAGGAAAAACATAAGGAACTCAGAATTTCAGGCTACAGAAAGACCTCACACAGTGTCCCAGATCAATCATTCAACCAATGCTCCAGAAATGAAAAAGGCAAAGAGTTTCAGGGAGATTAAGAACAGTGGTTGTGATGGTTAATTTTATGGGGAAAAGAAAGAATAGTGGTAGATGTCACTGGGAGGATAAAACAAAAAAGAGCTAAGAAAAGGCAGTTAGTCAGCAGCCAGAAGGGCAATTTCAGGGACTGGAGGGGCCAAAGGCAGAGAGTAAAAGCAGAGGCAGCGAATGGCTGTAAGTGATTCTTGTGAGAATTTTGGCAGGCAAAGGAAGGAAAGAGGTAGAACCATAACTCAAGGGGAATGCAGTCAAGGAATATAGTTTTTGGGTGAACAAAAAGCTGATCAGTTTCCTACATGAAGGGGAGCCAGGGGAGAGCGAATAACTGAAATGCAAAACAGAAAAGACATACGTGATGTGACCACATTTCTGGAGGATGGAAGACCCAGGAGGAAAAGACAGCAACAGCAAAGGAAGAGAAACACTTCATCCGCCAAGAAGAGAGAGACTGTGAACAGTGCATATGCAGAAAGATTTAAAGACAGAGGAAAGCTCTGCCCTGAAAGTTAAGACTCAAAAGGTAGTAATACTTAATAATACAGGTAATCTGTCACTTCTGAAGCACAGATCCACAATCTAACCATAGTGCTGAGGAGAAAAACCAATGGATAATTTAAAAATTGGGCACTGAGGCTGGCCTGGTGGTATAGTGGTTGAGTTGATGCGCTCCACTTCGGTGGCCCAAGGTTCGCAGGTTCGGATCCTGGGCGCGGACCTATGCACTGTTTATCAAGCCATGCTGTGGCAGGTGTCTCACATATAAAATAGAGGAAGATGGGCACAGATGTTAGCTCAGGGTCAATCCTCCTCAGCAAAAAGAGGATTAGCAGCAGAGCTCAGGGCTAATTTTCCTCACGAAAAAAAAAAAATCACACTCAGTTCAGTTCATCGTGCTTATTGGATCTGACAATACACTAGGTTTTGTGAATGTTTCTATTTGGTATTTGTTCACCAAATGCTCAGCCTAAGTATGAAATGTCTACAAACCAAAGATACATTCCAATGACACATTTTATTTTCAAGGACCTCATTACCAGTAGGAATACTACAGAAGAAATATACATATATCTTATGAGGTTAAGGATATGGAATTGTCATTAAAATCGAAATAAAAATTTGTCAGCATGAGGGGACGGCCCGGTTGCGTAGTGGTAAAGTTTGCCTACTCTGCTTCAGTGGCCTGGGGTTTGCAGGTTCAGATCCCCAGAGCAGACCTACACACCGCTTTATCAAGCGTGTGGCAGGCATCCCACATATAAAATAGAGGAAGATGGGCACGGATGTTAGCCCAGGGCCAATCTTCCTCAGCAAAAAGAGGACGATTGGCAACAGGATGTTAGCTCAGGGCTGATCTTCCTCACCACACAAAAAAAATTGTCAGCATGAAATGACACACTGACAGACATTCCACAGTGATGTGTAATCAGTTAATAAACCAGTGAACGAATATTTCCTCTGCCCTGGTACTTAAAGTAAGTGTGTGTGTGTGTGTGTGTGTGTGTGTGTGTGTGTGTATGGTGTATATAGGGAGGGGAGAGGAGGGTGATCACCAAGAAGGAATCTGGTACAGAAAGAAAATACTGAGAATATTGACCATCATGACTTTGCACTATTAAGATCTTCCTTCTTCCTAGCACATGGAGAAATTTTTGCTCTATACTTATGTGAAGCCTAATATGTACATTGCCACTAAACTCTATTATAAAAGGCAAGGTTGTTTCACAACACTTAGGAAAAGTTTTCCTGAAACACATTCTATTTCATTACAGAGAAGCTTGTTTCCCATTGGTTTAATAATCAAGATGCTTCTATTCATGTCATTTATATGCCACATATACATACAAATACACAGAATAGTATAGAACATTTATTCAGTCTTCTTCAGGATACAAGACATGACTTAACACTTGGTTAATTAAAATTTGCTTCTTGAAGCCTTAGTTACTAGCAAAATTTAGGATGTATATAGCAATGTAATAAAATTTTTAAATAACCAAATAATAAAACTTAAAAGACCTTAAAAATATTATGGTTTTAATTAATTTGTGATTTTTCTCTTAAAAAAGGCAACCTCTGATATTTGAAATTGAATAATTAACCATTTCTGAAAATTAACATTTGAGTGCTAGAACTTGAAAAGTTGTCATTATTTTTAATGAAAAATCAAAACGTCTTCTATACTTAAGCAAAGCTTGATAATAATAGTGATTCTGCACTGACATTAGGAACACTATCCTCGCATGTGCTCTGAGGCTAGCCCAGGGCAAGCGTCTAGGGCAGCAGTGGACGGCTGGATAAAGACCACAATTCACTTCTCAATTACTGGCTGTGTCCCTAAACAAGACACTTAACTTGTTTAAAAAAATGGAAGAAAGAATTAACTAAATTATGGTTTAGCTACTAGAATGTTTATTATGTAGTCCTAAAAACTCATGGTTAGTAGTCCTATAATTATGTAGAGAAAGGCAAAATCATGTGTGTAGTATCATTAAAGCATAAGGAAAAAGAATGCAAGGATATTTACCAAAATTATATGTGATAAGACTTAACGGTTACTTGTGTCTTTCCAACTTTCCTGGAATATGATTATATTATAGAAATAAAACCATTAAAAATATTCTATATGAAAGAAAATATTCTATATGTGGCTCGCAAGGAACATAGGAAAACATTAAATCATGTACACAAAACTATACTCTTAGCATGCGTCAGGTCTATAAGAATGGTACAAACTGAGTATTGCAGAAGTTTGAAGTAAGGAAAAGGTTGTTTTGCTTCTGCATAGGAGAATTAGGAAAGAAAGGCTTCATGAGAAATGATAGTATTCATTCGGACCTTGAAGAAAGAGTGAGCTTTCTACAGATATATGGACAAAGAAACATCCCACGTGAGCTGTAAAGGTAGCAATTCCAAGGTATGTTTTCCAGGAACCATAATTAGACCAACTTAGCTGGGACCCTGGGTATGTGTAGGGGAATATGGCCAAGCAAAAGAATTTGAGGATTCCTTGGGGAACCACTGTGGATGTTAGACACCATTTGGTCATTATCCTCTCCCTCTGATTAAGGCTCTACAGGAGACCTACATTTTTATGTTCTATAAAACTACCCAGAGTACCGGAAACTGTCCATTCATGCAGTGAGAACTCAATAAACATTAACTGATCTTTAGAATCTCAGCTCCCTAAATGCTTTCCTGATGAAAAACAAAAGGAAACTCTTAAATTAGAAAGAGTCTGCTGAATAATAGATGGAGCGTAAACTGCCCTAAATGAAGTTTCTTACCTAATCTAAAGGACTCCTTTTCAGATGGAGTCTAGTCAAGTTGCCTCTAGCCATATGTGTTAAGCAGTCGTCCCAGAGGACACTGCCTTTGACCTTAGAAATTCAGAAGCCAGTGCCCATTTTTCCTTCTATCATTATGGCAGAACAAAAGGCAACAATTACTTGTATCAAGCTGATAACATTCAGAAGATACCTGCACCATGGGAGAGAGCCCACTGTGCTAAAAAAAAAAAAGGCTACTAAACCACAGATTCAATGTATTCAGTCAATCAGAATTAAGGATGAAAGTATGATGCTAAGCAACGGAGTAATTCTCCCTTACTGATTTCGCAACAATATCTCTAAATTTCATTTATAAAAATTAATTTACTTTAGAATTGAAGGAGAAAGTGTGGTAAGCAACACAGTAATTCTGCCTTTCTGACTTTCCAACTATTTCTCTAAATTTCTTTTATAAAAATTCATTTACTTCAGAATTGAAGGGGAAATTTGGATGCTAAGCAATATAGTAATTCTCTTTTTCCAACTTCCCCCAAACTTTTCTACATTTCTTTTACAAAAAATTATTTCAGGGGCCAGCTCGGTGGCATAGTAGTTAAGTTCACACACTCCACTTCGGCAGCCCGGAGTTTGCAGGTTCAGATCCGGGGTGCGGACCTATGCACCACTTATCAAGCCATGCTGGGGCAGGCATCCCACATATAAAGTGGAGGAAGATGGGCATGGATGTTAGCCCAGGGCCAATCTTCCTCAGCAAAAAGAGGAGGATTGGCAACAGATGTTAGCTCAGGGCTAATCTTCCTCACACACACACACACAAAATTATTTAATCAATTGAACATTTCACTTTTCAATTTTAAAGGAAAAGAATACATCCCAAAATACAAATGATAGACTATCTTTTTATACTGTTTAATCAACTCTCTCTGATTAGTAAATCAAGGACTATTATTTTGGTCTTCTGCTCTCATTAGTCTCTAGAGTAAAGGCTTTAAGAAATAAAGTTAACATTGCTATTCTTAGCTCCTCCAAGGGTCACCTTAGTGACTTCAAACTACATATCTAAACCTCCACTTCTTATTCCCTGGAACACAGACATCTCCCAATTCCCTAACTCTGTAGGAGAGGAAGCTGGCACTTCCACCCTAAGGCCACCTGTGCTCTCTGAGACCCATATATATGATTTGCCATTACTAAGGCTGATAACACTTAATTCTATTCCCCAGCCATAGAAATATCTCTCTCGGCCAGCCCAGTGGCGTAATGGTTAAAAGTTCACGTGTTCCACTCTGGTGGCCCAGGGTTCACGGCTTCAGATCTCGGGCACGGACCTACGCACCACTCATCAAGCCATGCTGCAGCAGCATCCCATATATAAAGTAGAGGAAGATTGGCACAGATGTTGGCTCAGCAACAATCTTCCTCAAGCAAAAAGAGGAGGATTGGCAACAGATGTTGGCTCAGGGCCAATCTTCCTTACCAAAAAGAAAGAAAGAAATATCTCTCAAGATTTGCCTGTGGATTGATTCTAAAAGTTGAAAATAACAAATAACACTTCATCAAATTGTACAGTTTAAATTTGTGCAGTTTATTATATGTCATTTATAACTGAATAAAGTTATTTTAAAAAATGAGGATCCTTGACAATAAGGCCACCCTACCTCTGCTCAAAGTAAGCCAAAGGAATAATCTCAAGCAGGTGAAAATTCATTTAAGAAAGTATTGGGGAGTCTTCTCTATATTAGAGATAAATAATCGGTAGAGGCTCCAAGATCTAATCCACAGATCACAGCTACCATTATTTAGTCTGAAAACTGAATGAGGCACAACCAAATACCCAGCCTCATTTTAAAAAAAAGGATCTCACTAAGGTCACACAACACACCTTCTGGCTTTGAGGAATGTAACTTCCCAAAGTATCAAGACAAACCAATGGTAAAATACTGTGTATGCCTAGGTAGTAAATAATGGGAGTATTAACTGAAAAATGTAAAAGTTGGCAACATCTAAAAACCAGTTCAATTTTGGTTTAGAACCTTTTGTTCTGAAGTTCTTAGGTTGCTCATTCATTTATTCCACCAATATTTACTGAGAGCCTACTATGGGCAGGACCTCAGCAGACGAGGCAAACCAGGACAAGGTACGGGCCCTTGGGAGCTCACATTCTAATGGAGGCAGGGAGGACTGGGAGACAGTAAACACATCAACAAATGACTTAAAATAGTTACAAAGAATAAAAAAAGTGCTATGGAAGGATACTAATAACAATGGTGATGATAATCATAGCCATCACTTATACAGCTCTTGGGTGCCAGACACTGTTCTTAAGTATCAGTGGAATTAACTCACCCTATAAAGCTGTTCTATTATTTTACAAATGAGAGAACAAGGCCCAAAGTCACTAAGACAACTAGTGGTAGAGCCAAGAATTGAATCCCAGCCATCTGGGTTCAGAGTCCAAGCTTTTCCCCACTGTCACATCACTGTGTGTGTGTGTGTGTGTGTGTGTGTGTGTGTAAGGTGGTAAGGGAAAGTCTGTGTGTGTGTGTGTGTAAGAGGATAAGGTGGTAAGGGAAATTCTGTCAGAAGAAGTGACATTTGAGTAGAGATCTAAAGAATGAGAAATGAAACCCTTCTGTCAGTAACTAAAGAGTAAGAATAGTTGTCTATCAGGCCATACCCACTTCATGCCATCTGTATATAAAGAATGTTTATTTTTATATTATATCTATAGCAGAGGAGCAAGTTGCTAAATATTTTTTTGTTGTTGTTAGAAAAACTGGGCAAGTGATATTTCAAATGAATGACTAGGGATCAAAAGAAAATGATAAACTTAAGAAAAATTTACAGTTCACCATAAGCCTATGTCACAAAATAATGTTTGAAAAACATCCAAAATCCCATATTTAGCACTTACTTCATTCAAACTTTTTGCTTGCTAAGAATCATGTCATCTTTGTCCAAATGACTGCTAAACTTGAATGAGTCAGCTCCGAATTTATGAGGTTGTTAAAATCTTCCATTCTATTTTGTAGAAGACTGGTATTTTTGAACAAAGAAGCAAGCTACTGATTTCTTTTTTAAACTGCATTCAGTCCTTGACAAATATACCCTTTTATATATATCCTGACATAGTGCCTTCAAGAATTCCCTGGATTTCCCCCAAGAAACTCCTACCCCTCACTACTTTCCAGCTCACTCAAGTCTAGGAGAATCCTGTCTAAACAGAATAGAATCCACAAACTCTACAGCTCGACTAGAGAGGAGTCTGACGAGAGACTCTCCAGATGGGAAGACTGAATGTGATCAAAGCAAAAGAATTCTAATACTAAGAGCTTAAACAAAGACTCCAAGGGACAGAATTCAAGGCTATTTAAACAGCCATTCTGTCCCCTACTCACTCTCCCCAACCAGAGAATCTCCCCTGTTCAAACCTTGAAGAATTTTGTACTTTAATAAGAGGTCATTTGTTTGCAAGTCACACCACCACCACCACCATTTTATCACCTTACCCAAGTACAGGTGGAGATTGTAGTCCACAGTTATGGGATGTTGAAGGATAAGAGAAAGGATAACTGAAGACAAGAAGGGAGGGCAAACTATTCCAGCAGCATTTCTCACTGTCTCAATCCTCCCATTCAATTCTCTCTTTACCCACCTCTAATGCTCAGCTCCTTTCAATTTACCCCAACCCCTAATTTCCCAGCCGAACCTTTGACCCCAGAGATTCTACTCCATATCCACAATTCTACCCCCAGGCCCATCTTGTTTAGTGTTTCTGTCACAACCAAGTTCCTTGGGAATTTCCATTACCAAAGCCAACCAGTAGGAGTGTAAGGGGAATTCTAGCTTCTGCTGACAGGCCTGTGGCAAACAAAGATGTCGCTCTGGAGACTTGGAATTCAATTCTGAGCTCATTTCCCCCATTATACATGGTGGTGAGATACTTTTATTCGATCATTCTTATATTCTGGCATACTCTAGGTCACGGTCTTATCTGAGCTCCAAGCCACTGTGCATAAGACATAGCAGTGCCAGACCCTTTGAGATATGTTATCACATTCGATCTTCTCAAAACATCTGGAGGGTAACAGTTTTTGGCAGCACCGTGAAAAAAGCAAAAGCTCTAACACTGATGGAAACTTAAATGTATTTTTACAAGATATAAGAAAATGATTTACACATGAATTTTTGTAACACAGCCTGTTTCTTCACTGGGGACAGTATGGGCCCTGAAGTGGTTTACAGAGCAAGAGAAAGACTATACTCAGGGAAAAGGCCCTGATTCATATAGTTGACTTTATCCTATCTGAGACTGCCTTGTAAGACAGTCTATACATTATTTAAATAGTTGAATGTTGGTGGGTTGTTATTGAAATCTGCTTCCCCTTTAATCCACTAAAGGCTAAACCAGGCATCACTAATCCCCAGAAGCTCTGCCCCACGAGAAACTTCAATCTGATGGCCTGACATGAGAGAAATGTTCATAGTCTCCCAGAGACAGACGATTTGTTTACCTCGTCTCAACTGGCAAAATTCTGGTTCAAATGAGGAAAATACTCATTTGAAAGAAAAGAGGCAGAAGAATGAAAATATTTTGCATTTGGGCAGAAGTTTATCTTTCAACTTAAGTCAGAGTAAATAATCCTAATGACTTGAGTGAGTCGAAGTGACTGTAGATTTGCCATGGGTGCATCGTTTATGCCTATCCGCGTAACTCTACACCTGCCCAATAACAAAGTATAGCAATCCTTTTTCATGCCTCACAAACCAAGTATTGGCATGTAATATTGATAACACCTAACAAGTAAAGACAGGCTTTCATGACTAATCTTTTGCTTACCCATGCTCTTCAGTGTAACTATTCAAATACTTGGAAATGCTTGTAATTTTCCATGACCCACAGTTAGAATATATAAATAATATACAGGAAGGATTGCCTGAGAGTTAAGAATTTTTTTCAGTTGTTCACTTTCAAAAGAGGAAAAATATTTCAATAAACAGGTACATCTGAAGAGGAAGCATAAAATTCAATGCTCGTACATGGTTTGAATTACTTTTCCATGGATATATGGTAGTCAAACTTATTTTTTATAAAAACTTTGGCAATCTCACTGTCTATGGGGGAAACTGAGTGCTGGCTACAATGACATAATTTGTCATTTTAGTTTTCAGAATCATGCCAAAACAAATGCCTCAGATAAAAAGATGGGAAAATAAGTGATGGTGGTTTTTCTTTTTTACATGCTTAAGATATATGCTTTTATATCTTAAACAACAGAATTACTTTCAATTCCCCAAACAATCTGTGCTCTCTCTTACTTTTTGCCTTTCGTACATGCTAGTCTTCCTGCTTAAATGTTCTTCCTGCCATAAAAATGCACCTTCTCCATTTCTCTTGGTTAACCCCCATTTATCCATCACACAGATATCCACTAAGACCCCACTTCTTCCCAGAAGCCTTCTGTGACCTCAGCTGACCTTGTATAGTTGTTTGGGCTGTGTTGAATTCTTTGAAAATGCCTTCAATTTTGTTTTCAGCAAGAAATTCTTATGACTAAATTATATGAAAGTTGATGGTATATGATGTAATGAAGGCCTATTGTAAACTGTAACTTCCTGGTTCATTTTTAATTTGTGTTATTCTTTAAAATATACAACCATGTTACTTTATACATATTCTCTAAAAAGACTTCACTGAGTCAGGTTGTCCATAACCTTTCTGAGTAAAGCTAATTAAAAGAGGGGAGAGGGGGCCTAAGTAGTTGCTGGGCTGGGATAGAGGGAGATTCATTCATTTATTTAATGTTTATTGGAGGCCTACTCTGCAAATTACTATTCTAGTTCTGATGATGTGGCAGATAATGAAAGAAATAAGTAAACAAACAGATACACTCATCTCCCATCCTACTCAGGAACTTTATCAACCATCAGATCCCAAAGTTAGCAAATGGAACAGATACCTGGAAACAGTATAGGTACTGATAGGAAGAATACAGTAACATTTAATAAGACACAGGAATACTTCTAGCAGGGGGACAAAGTAAAGAGTTTCAAACTTATCATAGTCATCAGTAATTGGAGGGCAGGATGGAGGAATTCTTCCTAATCCATCCAATGATCTGGAACAGGGCATTCCCTATATTTTGTGTTTAAGAATTTTTTTAATAGGCTTAGGTTTTTGTCCCCCCCCCCCACCAGTTTTATTGAAATATAATTGACATATAACATTGCATTAGTTTAAGGTGTACAACATAATGATTTGATGATGTATATATTGCAAAATGGCTGTGAGGACTTCTTAATACTCAAATTGCATAATTAAGATTTATGTACTAAGCTGAATACTAACATGACTGAAGTTTCTACAGATTAACTTACCTCAACATATGAAATTGGAAATATTCCTATTTTGTCTGCCAGCATTCCTTCAGCCCAGTTTTCATCCACTCTGCGGATCACAGTCAGAACATCATCCTGAAAAAACAACAAACGTTAGTCTACCCAATCCCATTAAGCTTGCGACTTAGTTTTTCTTTTCAGTAAAGACACTCAAGTTATAAGAGTATATGACTAAAAACCACATGACATATCTTTAGTATATGAATCCAACACTTTCATGAATGAAACAGTAACTATCAGTCAACCTGCTGTCCTTTCAGACAGTTGTAAAATTGTGAACGCTTTCCATACAAAGCGTTTAGCTGCTTATTTTGTTTAGATCCATGAATTGCAACATCAAATGCTCCACCTCAGCCTTTTGAACTTTTGTTTTAGATTAGTTCTCAATCTCTTCTCCCTTTCTGTCTAACACACCAAACGCCCATTTAAGTGCATATCCTACTGATTTCTTTACAAAAAACACCATATGCTGCTTAAAATTTCAAAGCATTTTATCAATTCAATAGATACTTTCCTGTGTGCTTTTCAGCAAAGACATTTACATATAAAATAAGCAAGTAATGATGTTTCATTTCATTATTCATAATTCAGTGAATTAAAATCCCTAGGTGGCACACATACACTGTAAAGTAGCTTAGAATTAAATTTAGGCTCTAAATATGAAAATGATACCACATAGAGCAGCGACCAAAATTATCTTTCATGTAAGAACAGTCTACGCACAAAATTACTTTCTTTGTGACTTTAAGAAGACCTTCCAGGTATTTTTAGAAGCACAGTGGTAGTTCACATAAAACTACTGTATCTTTTTGCAAAAGGAAATACAAGCCATATTCCCAAGTACCCAGGTACAGAGGAAGAGCTGGGAAATGGAAAACCATCTCACTGTAACTTTACCTTTGCAAATGGAAGGCAATCTTTGTCTGCTTCCTTGTCTTTCACTTCAAAGTCATAAAGTGCTTTGCACTGAGGTGGGGGCTGAGGTAACGGTTTGATAATCTGCACAAAGTTGGTAGGGAAAAAGCCATGGATCCCGTTGACTTCCCCATGGTACCAATTTTCATCCACTTGTCGCCGCAAAATGATGATGTCACCTTTGCTGAACTTAAGGTCTCCAGGCTCTTTCCCTTCATAGTTGTATAATGCTTTGGCACATGGTAACTGAGGTATACCCTGAAGGAAAGAGATGAGTTTTAATGAAAGAATGGTCCAAAAATGTCTGAAAATTTAACTGCATTATCATTGTTTTTAAGTCAAGGTCATACCAACACTTGGCCCTAGGAAAAAATCTCACATAAAAAACCATGTATGTGTGTCACTAAGAAACAGCAAACACAAACAAATGTCACAGTGGACCATCCATGAACCCTCTGCAATTCAGCCTTCTATTCCCAAGTTTAATTTAGCGGGGGATTTTGTCTTTTTCGGGGGTTTTAGTACACGGAAGTACAACGACTAAGTTTGGCTCCCTGGTGTAAAATCAAAAAATCATAAAACACAAAATGAATTTCCAATATTAACTACTTTACTCAGCAGGATAAATAATAAAAACAGAGAAGAAATTTAAACAGAAGCACAATTCATTAGTTTACTAACTACTTTTAAGCTTGACTGATAAGAAACAGAGTTTGGCTTTTGGGCAAAACTTTTCCTACTCCTTTTAACGTGGGCAGTAGATCTTATACTTTCATGAACTCAACAAGTATTTATTGAGGGTCTGCTATGTGCCACGGTCTGACACAACAACAGTGAGTAAGACAGTCACAGTCACTACCCTCTCAGAGTTTATCATCTGTAATTGTACAGACATATGGTATTTTACAATTTGTATAAGACCATTCGACTTCACTTTTTCCTGGTTAGAGAGCACTGTTAGGCTGATATGCTAATAGATGAAGCATTAAATGTTACAGCATTGCACTATGGTTTTAAATGACAGGTTTAAAAATGTGTGTTGCCCTAAGGCAATCCAATTATCAAATGGGTTAAATATGATACTTCCTGATGGCATGAGGTACCCATTCTTGACCATCAGTCATCATTTTAAGAAGATCTCTGGGCTCTCTGAGACACTGCTGCCTATCACTGATTCAGAGGATAAAAGGCAAATCGAACATACCTATAGTAATTCACTGAATGAGATTATTGGGCTCTTGCTTTTCATGTACTTAAATAATTTATTCACTCATCCAGAAAACATTTATCGAGCTTTTACTTTTTATCAGGCAATGTGCTAGCGCTAAGGATTTAAAGAGGAATAGGGTACCATTCTTATCATTAAGGAATAAAATATTAGAAATCATTATAATACAGTGTAGTCAATGCAACGATAGAGATACGATAGAGGAGCAGAGAGCATAGGTCTCTGGGTTTCGTGAGTGGGAAAATGAAACACTTCCTGGAGGAAGCGACACACGAGCCAAGTCTTAAAGAACACATAGGAGTTGGTCAGGCAAAGCTGGAATGGAAGAATGAAAGAGAAAAGGGAGGGCATTCCAGGCAGAGGGGATAGCACCAGCAAAGACATGGAGTATGTTGTACAGAGGGACTGGGGTTTTATAAAGAATGCAGTGTTCCTTGAGAGGAATTATGGAGCATAAAGTGTAAGAGGGGTAGGTAGAGGCTAGCTTATGAGGGTCTTCAATGACATGTTAAAGAGTTTCAATTACTGTGTCCTTCAGGCAGTGATAAACCACTCACTGGTTTGAAGCACAGATGGCCATGGTCAGAACCATGTGCCAGACAGATGAGTTTGGCAGTGGGGTGGAAAATGGACAGGAGGTAGGCAGGCAGATGGACAGTTTCATGTAAAGCACAGGCCTAAACTAGCTGAAATTTTTTTAAGTTTTATCTTTCTAATGAAGTAGAACAATAGGGAGCATTACTCATATTACTGCCCTTTCCCTGCTCCCCTTCCCCCCAAAAAAGTGAATCAAAGTTTTATATCCTTGATGGCAACAGAACTTCATAATACAGTTTTTAAAAATTAGTTTGGTCTCTAGACAGAAATGTGGAGTCTGGCCTACTCATAAGTCAAACTTTTGTTGTTAAATATTTTTGTTTGGCTTAAGAAGAGCCAATTCTTGGCTCTCAAAACGCTACTGGCAGTCTTCTTGGCTTGGCTTGGTCCACATGATGTTGTGTTTGGTTAATCAGAGCTGCTCTAGAGGCCAATATCCTGGGAAGACAGGAGGTGAGCCTTCCAGAAGTCCTGAAACCCTCACGTGCCCCCTGACTTTTGGACCCTGCCTTAAGACCCTGCCTCTAGTGGCATGACTCCTGTTATCCAGTCTTGACTTGATCTTGTAAACAATTCTGCTGGGCCCTTTGGTTTCCCCAGAAGGGAAATGCCCATCAGGAACTCTGGTGCTTCACAATCCTCTGAACTTTGGTCATATTCCATTCAGTGTCCAACTTTGTGGAAGGATTCTAATTTTTGTCTACCCTCACAGAGATGCCTCACTACATTCTCTACTTTATTATGTATTTCTTGAAGTCTGGTTATCACAGTTTAACAGTCAGGTTTGAGGAAATAAACACAGCAGTAAATGTTACTGTGAGAGAGAGGGAAAGAGTGATGGAGCCAGAGACAGGGAACTGACAAGTAGTGTGGTAAACCAACTCTTGGAACACAGCTGATGGGACCATGATCAGGCAGTATAGGGTAAGGGTTGGAAACACAGACTCCAAAACTGGAACGCCTGGGTTTGAATCCCAGGCTGAGCCACTTACTAGCTGTGTGATCTTGAGCAGGTTAACCTCTCTGTGCCTCAATTTCTTCATCTGGGTTGTTGTTAGGATTTAGCGAATTAATGTATGTAAACCACTCCAGATGGCCCAGCAGGTAGTAAGTGCTACGTGCATGGACTATCATCATCATCGTCTCTGCCCAGTTTGAAAAGCCTGTTCATCAGTGAAACACAGCACCTGAAAACGTATTTGTCTCTGTGCAGCTGGATGCTGTTCCTTTTGGACGAATTCACACAGCAATTACATTTTTAATACATATTCACTGCATAACAATGCAAAGAATGTTCCTCCTAGGAAGTGTTCTGGATTTCGAAATGTGCGTTTCTGAAGCACACATTTGTTTTCTGAGTGGAACCCATTCATCTTTTGGCTGAACAGAAGAAATTACAAATTCACTAACATGCACCGTTTAATAGGGGATGGCATTTTAGATGTGGCTGTAGTTCATCTTGACAGGGCTAATGTAAGGCACTGGAAGCCTGCATGAATTAATTGAAAATCCTATTACAAACTTGGTGACAAATAACTCTATTCACAATTATGGCCTGTTCTCTTGATTTTTTTTCCCCACCTCAATTTGCTCTGTTTGGCCCACTCTGTCCAAATCCGAGCCAGCCAAATGCATGCACCAAGATACAGATTTAGCACTCTTAGAAACCATTCTGAACTGCTCCTTGAAAAGATCTGTAAAATTCCAAACAACCCACAGTATGGTTCTTTTGTGATATGCTGATGTGGGAACTGAAGGAATTTATTTCTCTACAGATCACTGCTACACACCAGTGGCCTAATGGACTTATTAACTTTTCCACCAAAGCAAATCTATTAAGTGTTCCTAAAATCATCAAACATTCTTACTACAATGAGTGGCAAGAATAAAACATATGATAACGGTGATATAGATTATGGTTAGCCCAGTTACATCCCTGTGACTGCAACCTAAAATTCATTAATTCACACTGACTTGATAAATCTTGACTGCTAAAGTTATTTCAGTGATCAATAACCACAGAGAAAGAATCATAAAGCTTATGGCAATCTAACCCACGAGCAGACATTAGTGCATCTGGCTGTGTTTTTCTATGGTGTTCTTTTTCAATTAAACTCTAAGAGGCTAAAAAGCCAGTTTGTGTCAAGTTTCTCCAAAGAAGGTTTCCCACATTAAATAAAATGAATTTTACTCTGATTTCAAATCAAGCAAAGTTCAGTGATCTTTAAAAGACTTATTCCCACACAGCCTGCAGATGATTAAGGATAAACGGTTAGAGGACTTGGAAGAGCAATAGAAGAATGCATTTTCCTTTTGCAATATCTGAAGGATAAAGCCAAAACAATTGGTTTGATAGCCTAGGACTACTCCTGTGGGTAAAATACGTCCAGAGCCCATGGAGGGCCTGCCTTCTCATTCATCTCCTTAGAAAGGTCTGGGAGTCCTGTCATCACCCGGGCCCTCTGCCCTCCATGCCTTCGGCAAGCTTTCCAAACTGCTGCCTTTCTTCTGTATCCTCTCATCAAGCCAAGGCCCCCGAGGATCCGCAGAGCTTACATTTCACTTGGCTACACATAAAAGGGAGGCTTAAAAGGAGAGAAAGCCAGAGAGAAACCGACTCTGCAGTCTAACCTTGGGTTTGCAGCTGTCACTCATGCCACCAGCATTATCACAAAGCTTGGCAATTTAGACAGGTGAAGTATTATAACAATGCTTAATCTAAAATACATTTCAATAAACAGCGACTATTTTGCTCATATAAAAAAAGAATAAATATGACAGTGGGCTAGTTTTACTTTTCAAATAATTTTTGCTTCTACATTACATATACAGGTATTTTATATGACATTAAAATCCTCATGAGACCTATGCACAAATATTTTTGATTAAATGCTTTACCCTCCATTTCTGTACTATATTCCCTCCAACTATATTCCAATATATCTGGCAAAGTACTACTTGATGATCTAGCTGAGATTCTAACAGGTAAATAAAACATTCACTGCCAATTTATTTTATAGACTCTAAATGCCAATGCTCAGATATATATGCAAGACAGCCTCTTTAACTTCAAATTCCTTCATGCATTTCTTGCTGCTCCATAAAGTAAAAAAGATTCAATGACCTATTAAAAGGAGTATCTAAAAGATATTCCTGTCATAGGAACAGCAATAAAATGTGTACAATTTAACAATTTAGTTATATCTAAATTGGCACAAATGCTGGCTGATTCCAACTTGACTTTCAAAAACTTTCCAGAAAGAATTGAGGCACAAAGAAATCATACTAATACAAAGTACTGCACACAGAGTAACAAGTAGCAAAATGAGTTAAGGAAAGGATTTTTTAAAATGTCCTTTGGACAAAATACACGTTGGCTTTTCCCTACCAAGTGAAATATCTATCAGGATATCATAACAGTATTTCATAAAAATGCTGATTCTTTCATAGTAAATAAGTCTTAAGTATTGTTCTCAAGATGTCTAGGTTGGATTACCACTCAAATATTATTTGGCCATCACTTGAAATGTTTCAATTTCAATATAACAAACATCCAAGATGCATATTACAAGTTATTTTTCCAAAGCTATATCAGAAGGGACTGAGATTTCCATAATCCCACAACAGACCATCTTTTTATTTGTTCTTTCCTTTAATATTTATTTGTGGAGAGCACTGTGCTGGGGAATTTTTATCTGATGATCACTTTCTTAAGCTTCCAACTTCTATCCACCCCAAATTTGCCACATAAAATTTTCTAATCAGACTAACTTTAATCATATTTACTAGCACTCTGAGGATGTCAGTTGTTTCATTCACATTTATTCTTTTTTGTCCTTATTCTACTATCCCACTGTCCCCTTTTCTTGCCTAGTCATTTTCTTCAGCTTTCTCCTTAAGTAGACTCTTTCCAGCTTGCCAACCTCCCTCCTCTACTCCAGACCTGGTTCTAGTTCCACCCTGCCTCAAGAAGGTGGGCTGACCAAGGCCTGCCCTGCACCACTCTGGTGCCCTTGAACAGTCAGGGCCTGCTCACAGTCCATACACTACCCACTCCCCTCTGCACACTCAGTGCCTGCTCACACTCCATCCACTACCCACTCCCCTCTGCACACTCCATCCACTACCCACTCCCCTCTGCACACTCAGTGCCTGCTCACACTCCATACACTACCCACTCCCCTCTGCACACTCCATCCACTACCCACTCCCCTCTGCACACTCAGTGCCTGCTCACACTCCATACACTACCCACTCCCCTCTGCACACTCAGAGCCTGCTCACACTCCATCCACTACCCACTCCCCTCTGCACACTCCATCCACTACCCACTCCCCTCTGCACACTCAGAGCCTGCTCACACTCCATCCACTACCCACTCCCCTCTGCACACTCAGCCCCTGCTCACACTCCATCCACTACCCACTCCCCTCTGCACACTCCATACACTACCCACTCCCCTCTGCACACTCAGCCCCTGCTCACACTCCATACACTACCCACTCCCCTCTGCACACTCCATCCACTACCCACTCCCCTCTGCACACTCAGTGCCTGCTCACACTCCATCCACTACCCACTCCCCTCTGCACACTCAGAGCCTGCTCACACTCCATCCACTACCCACTCCCCTCTGCACACTCCATCCACTACCCACTCCCCTCTGCACACTCAGAGCCTGCTCACACTCCATCCACTACCCACTCCCCTCTGCACACTCAGCCCCTGCTCACACTCCATCCACTACCCACTCCCCTCTGCACACTCCATACACTACCCACTCCCCTCTGCACACTCAGCGCCTGCTCACACTCCATACACTACCCACTCCCCTCTGCACACTCAGCCCCTGCTCACACTCCATCCACTACCCACTCCCCTCTGCAGACTCCATCCACTACCCACTCCCCTCTGCACACTCAGTGCCTGCTCACACTCCATCCACTACCCACTCCCCTCTGCACACTCCATCCACTACCCACTCCCCTCTGCACACTCAGTGCCTGCTCACACTCCATCCACTACCCACTCCCCTCTGCACACTCAGAGCCTGCTCACACTTCATCCACTACCCACTCCCCTCTGCACACTCCATCCACTACCCACTCCCCTCTGCACACTCAGCGCCTGCTCACACTCCATCCACTACCCACTCCCCTCTGCACACTCAGAGCCTGCTCACACTCCATCCACTACCCACTCCCCTCTGCACACTCAGCGCCTGCTCACACTCCGTACACAACCCACTCCCCTCTGCACACTCAGCGCTTGCTCACATTCCGTACACTACCCACTCCCCTCTGCACACTCAGAGCCTGCTCACACTCCATACACAACCCACTCCCCTCTGCACACTCAGAGCCTGCTCACACTCCATCCACTACCCAGTCCCCTCTGCACACTCAGAGCCTGCTCACACTCCATCCACTACCCAGTCCCCTCTGCACACTCAGAGCCTGCTCACACTCCATACACTACCCACTCCCCTCTGCACACTCAGCGCTTGCTCACATTCCGTACACTACCCACTCCCCTCTGCACACTCAGAGCCTGCTCACACTCCATACACTACCCACTCCCCTCTGCACACTCAGAGCCTGCAGGCCTATCCACCAACGCTCATGGAGTTTCTATGCCAACTTGTGACCAAAAAGCAAACAGCCAGTTACAGTTTTCAGCCTTACTGTTTTAGTGGCATTCATGGTTTAGGGAAGGGGTAGAGGGAGAAATAAAAACTAGGGGTAAAAGGAGAGGAGACAAAGCAGCAGCTTTCTTACCAATTTCCCTGGACTGTACTCTCACTGCTACTTTAATCAAATGATAACACACAATTATTTACTTAATCAATACTTGATCAAATACATAACCAAATGTAAATACCTAACAAAGTTAGTTGAGGTCAAAAGATTATGTTCAAACATCCAGAGAGAAAATGAAGAGCAGAATTTCCCAAAGCTAAGAAAAAATTATAGGAGACCCTTTATTAAATTTTTTTCTAGGAACTTACAATATAGAGAACAGATAAATGCATCTGCATGGGGTGGAATCAGGCCCATCTCCTTGGTCCCCCTCTCCTACTTGTCCAGGGGAACCTGAGGGGCTACCTAGGGGCACATTTGAAAGGCAATGTTGTAGGGGGAGAAGTGGACTAAGGGGCTGTTTAGGAAATACCTATATTTAGGGGATAAAAACTCCTAAGAACTAGAGCGATAGGAAGAGAACCATAGTAGCAAGAATAATTCCTGAAGCATGGTCTTATCCACATCACCTATGTCCTTACAATCTGGAGACGACTCCCAATTACCTCTTCAATCAAATTAACGTTCTACACAGTGAGTTTTATGGCCCTCCATTTGGACTGACCGTTCCACTTCACATTTCCTATCCTCAGCAAACAAACCAGTCTGCTGTCATCACCTCCAACCTCAAACATGCCATGCCTCCTTGCTATTGTCTGCATGTTTGTGTCCCCCCAGAAAATTCATATGTTGAAATCCTAACTCCCAAAGGTGATGGTATTTGGAGGTGAGGCCTCTGGGAGGTGCTTCGGTGATATAAGGGTAGAGCCCTCATGAAAGGGATCAGTGCTCTTATAAAAGAGGCCTCACAAGCGCCCTCGCCCCTTCCGCCCTATGAGGACACAGTGAGATGGAGCCAGCCATGAACCAGGAAGAGAGCCCTCACCAGACCGTGACCATGCTGGTGCCTTGATCTTGGACTTCCCAGCCTCCAGAACTGTGAGGAATAATTTCTGTTGTTTATAAGCCACCCAGTCTATGGTATTTTTTTATAGCAGCCCAAACAGACTAATATACTCCTCCACCAAAATTCATCAAGAGCAGCCCATCTCTGCCTCCACCTTCCTACCTCGAGAGTCCCCGGCTCTTGTATATGTATCATTGTACAGCTGCAGTTGATAATTACACTGCATTTCTTTCACTTACATTTTTTATCTATCTAGGATGATGGCTTCTGTTGTTTGGAATCAGATGTAAATAAGGCCAAGATCAGAGACTGGTTCTGGTGAAGGTCAATAGGACAGACTCTGTTTCCCAGATGTAATGGCCACTTGTTCTTCAGGACCCAGCACAGGCCTCCTTGGGGAAGATTCTCCCAACCTTCCCCCACCCAAGTCTGGAGAAGGTGTTGCTCTTATGCACGTCCAGAGTATCTCATGCATAATGTTGCTATGGCCTTCATCTCACTCAGTTTACAACCTGCTTCCCCTACTAGACCGTAACCCCGGGGAGATCTGGGACTATGTGTTATCCATCTTTTATCGTGAGCACCTACCTTAGTGTCTGTGAATAAATTCTTGCTGGATGAATAAGCGAAAAAAACGAATGTTATTTCTAGTGGGCTGAGTGGTAAAGTGTGGATAGCTAAGTGGAAAGATACTATTTCCAAAGGAAAAGCAGCTTAAGAGACAATTCTTTAGATAGTCAGGCTCATCACATTGCACAACATAGGCACCCATGTATTTATGTGCCTCTGATACTCCTCATGAATGGCAGACTCTTAACCTATCTTTTTGAAACCGTCCTCAGTGCCGCCTACAGTACACAGCACGTGATGGGCTCTCGACACTGAGACATGGAGGAGCAGGAATACTGAAGGAGGAATTTCATTCTCCACTTCCTGAGGTTGCCGTGAAACCTAGGGAAATGTGAGCTAGCACTGCTGATTGGTGTCCACTTCAACGTGCTCTGAAAACATAACTAAAAACATGATATGTTCTGGAAATGGGCAGTTGAGTACTTTGTACTAAGCAAACTGTTGGCATTTGAAAAATGTGAAACAAATTATGCAGCAAACCACAGCAAACAAATATTTTCCTTACAAAGTCATTTGATGGTTATGAGGAAGTAGTCATGTAGCTGAGATATAGCTTTTTTCTTGGCTGGCCTTAAAAAGGGAGTATCCAACTGACAGACAAATTATTAAAGAAAGCAAATCTTATGAATTTCTCTAAGGGAAGACAGTTATCGAGAATGCAGTCACTGAAATAAAATGCAGGAAATTCATGTCATTCATTGCACTGAATATTAGTTTTCTGTTTCATCACATGTTTAATAATTACAATAGTATTTTGCAAAGAGGAGGAAAATTTACTGGGAAAATTCCCGGCAGTAACTTGAGCTACCATCTTGAGAACTCATGGCAGGATGAAGGATATTCCCTGGTAAAAGGTCAAGTTTCTGTCAATTAGAGAAAGAGTTTGATTCCTGGAAGGGGTTTCTGCCCCTGTCTCTGCCTAAACCTTTCACCTGCCCCTGGGGGCATGGGACTCGATAGAGGAATGACCATATATGAGAAACTCTGCATGGCCCTTGTCCAATCCTTACAGAAACCCAGGAGGTAGGGAGAGTCAGAAACACAGAAGGAGAAGGGTGTGTGGCAGCAGGTTTAATATTAATAGAAAGGTCAGGTGAGGATTGACCTAATTCAATTGCCTGGTTTTAGATTTTTTTGTCCAGTGCTTTCATTAATATCCTGGAGAAAGTGTGCTCATGTAATTTAAACATGACATTAAATGTGAAAGTAGTTCACAGTTTCAGAATTAAAACAACATCAGAATAGACCCACACATATATATGGACAATGAGACAACAGTGCCAAGGTAATTCAATTGGGGAAAAGAAAGTTTTTTCAACAGATGGTTTTGGAACAATTAGAAGCCCATGGGGGAAAAATGAGTCTTGACTCCTACCTCACATCATAAACAGAAATTAATTTGAGATGAATCCCAGAATCAAATGTAAAAGCTAAAATGATAAGTTTTCTAGGAGAAAACACGGGAGAATATCTTAGAGATGAGGCAGCCTTAAAAAAAAAAAGCC
Organism: Tapirus indicus; assembly: GCA_031878705.1. Taxonomy (NCBI): domain Eukaryota; kingdom Metazoa; phylum Chordata; class Mammalia; order Perissodactyla; family Tapiridae; genus Tapirus; species Tapirus indicus. The sequence continues at coordinate 100,906,320 of CM062919.1, read as the reverse complement.
TAACCACAAAAATTTATAAATTGGACTTCATCAAAACTGAAAAATTCTGTTCGTCAAAAGATACAATTAAGAAAATAAAAATGCAAGCCACACATAGGAAAAATATTTGCAATACATATATCTGACAAAGGACTTAAATCTAGAAACATAAAGAACGCCTACAAGTCAACAACAAACAACTCAATTTAAAAACAGGCAAGAGATTTGAACACACACTTCAAAAAGGAAGATATGTATACAGCCATGAAAAGTACTCAACATCATTGGTTATCAGGGAAATGCAAAATAAACCACAATGAGATATTATTTCACACCCATTAAAATGACTAAAATGAAAAACTGCCAACAGAAAATGTTGTCAAAGAGATAGAGCAAACAGAACTCACAAACATTGCTAGTGGGAGTCTCAAATGGTACAACCACTTTGGAAAACTGTTTGACAGCTTCTTATAAAATTATACATACACCTACTCTATAACCCAACAATTCCAATGCTAGGTATTAACCCAAGAAATGAAGGCATGTGCCCACACAAAGACTTGCATAGAAATGCTTGCTGCAACACTATTCATAATACCAAAAGCTGAAAACCCAAATGTCCATCAACAGGCGAATAAACACTGAAATCCTCATCTATAAGAAAAAAAATGGAATGAATTACTGATACATGCGAGTGAAAAAAATCAGAATAAATACTATATGATGACATTTATATGACTTCAGGAATAGGTCAAACCAGGCTGGCCAGGGCAGCTTTCTGGTGCAAAGGTTCCTGAAATCAGGGAGGAAAAGCAGTAAGAATAAAACACTGGGCTTAAAGTTTGAAAATGAAAGGTTGGGCTTAAGTTTGCCGCTTAATAAACATTTGCTGAATGATTAAAGTAATAAAAAGACAAAAAAAAAAAGGTAAAACCAACCTATTGTAATAGAAATCGTGAACAGTAGTTGTCTATAGGCGGTAGGGAATGAAGGAAGGGGCATGAGGAAAATTTTTGAGTTTACAGATATATTCTATTCTATATCTTGACTGGGATGTTGGTTATCCAGGTGTGGAAACGTGTCAGAACTTATGAGATTTCACACTTAAGAACTGCAATTCTATAATGTAAATTTTACCTCAATATGAAAATAATAATTAAAAATTAAAAAAATAAACCAGTAGCAGCATTAAAAAAAAAAAGAAATGACCACATATACCACATATGTGACTATGTATGCACATGGAGGAAAAGACACAAAAGTATCACAGTGAATAACAAGCTACAATGTCAATTAAGAGAATGACAAAACTGGAAAAACAGGCGCCAGCCTGGTGGCGTAGCGATTAAGTTGGCATGCTCCCCTTCGGTGGCAGCCCGGGATCGCAGGTTCAGATCCCGGGTATACATGTAGGCACTGCTCACCAAGCCATGCTGTGGCAGTATCCCACATACAAAACAGAGCAAGATGGGCACAGATGTTAGCTCAGGGCTCATCTTCCTCAGCAAACACCCCCCCGCCCAAGAAAAACTGGGAAAACAAGAAATCCGAAGTCCAGAAGTACAGAGATTAGTGCCTAGAAAGATGGCTACTTTTCCTAAAGGAAATCCATCACTGATATACAGAAATGGGTATACATAATGCAGGGTTTCTGCTATAATCTGACCCTACAGTGAGCACCAGTCAACTTCTCACTAGATGTCTGGGATACAATCTGATCCCACAAACAAAAGGAACAGAGAACCACAGTGTATTCAGTGGGGAGAGGTATAGATAATAAAAGTGTTGGAAAATATTATGACAGACAAGATGCAGAAAGTGAGATGCATTAGTGGGGCAGTATTAAAGCTAGTCTTCAAATACAATGAAAAGGTCTTACAGAGGGAAAATAAGTCAACTTTATAACCACCAAAGAAAAAATACAGGCTTAAACTGAGGCATGCATTATTTAAGATGGATAAAAGAATCTCCTGACAGCAAGGGTTGTTAAATATTGCAATGGCTTATGATATCTCTTTCACTGGAGACTTTTAAAATTGGATAGTCTCGCAAATTTGGTTCTGCCCAAAGGCAAAGGAACAGATTATGACTTATGATCTCTAGTAATGCTATGATTTCTTTGGCAATCAGATCATTTGAAAGAATAATTTTAGTCTTTATGATTTTGTCCTTTGTTTCTTTTTTAGTGGTAGTCTCAAGAATAAGGGTAGTGATGATGTATGAGAGAGTGAGCAGGGAGGAGACCAAAATGAGAATATGAAGTCGCCTGCAGAAATCAAATCAGAAAAGCCTCAATCCCCCCAAATTTATCACAATCTGTTACAATGTCATTAGGAAAAGTAGAGGAAGGCTCAGCTGCGGTGACGCACATCAAGCTGCTTGTCATTATTTTTGCTTATGTCGAAAAAGTAATACATGATATGTGTGTATTACTGTTACTACTCTTCAAAGAAATGCTCTGCTAGTCAATTAAATACGAAGTTTACATAGTGAAGATTAAATAATTACTGCAGGGTAACATCCTCTTAATTTGAAATGAATCTATGATAAGGATTTAAAAACAGTCCTGTGGACCCAATAGGGTAGAATTAAGGTGTTTAAAACATAACTAAGCCTTTTCATTAAAAAAAAAAAACAAAACCCTATCTATATGCATATGCTTTAGAATTTTGATTTTCAAAAAGTATTAACTGAATGTACAGACAATCTTATATTCTTTCAGCCAAGCTATTTCACCTTTGATTAAGTCTGTTGTAAAATGATGCTTAAAAATACCTTTAAATATTCTGTGGTACTAACATGAGTTACAAGAAAACACTAATTGCCTTTACACTCTAATTTCTCCATTATATGACTACACAAGAAATATTACTATAAAGAAAAAATCCATTTGCAATGAATAATTTTACCAATAAATAATTGAATATTTTAACTATATTATATACTTATATATTTATATTATTTTATAAATAGTATATATTTATATAAATTATTAATATATGTATGATATATATAATATATATATCAACCAAAATGAACCCTTATATAAAAATGATACATTATTTTTTATATTTCTAGGTGATTAAATACATAGCAAAGAATATATATATATGTGTGTGTGTGTACATCTGAGACAACTTTTATTAAGCATTTAATATGTACTGTGTAAGAGAATAACAGATCACAGCTGTATTCATAATAATAGAAAATTTGAGATAATGAGAAAAACGATCATCTGAGATGGCCATGACAGATTAAATTACAGTTTTAAAACATTTACTAATATACTGTATCTGTATGTTTTTTAAAAATTGTTTAAATGTTTCTTTGGGCAAAGCAACTAGTTTTTCATGTTCACCAAGCTGTAGCAACTTGAGGGCTGGGACTAGATCTCATTCATTTTTGTATCCTGAGAGCCCAACAGGTGGCACAGAATCAACTCATTAGATGACTGCTTTTCTGCTGCCTCTTACTTCATTCCATCCTATAGAGATCTGCCAGACTAATCTTCTTAAAATATAGCTTTTGTCAGATCATCTGTCTCATCAACCTTTTTGTAATTCCCTTTCTAGCAAACTCAGTTCAAACCCTTCTCTTTGGCGCTTAAGATGCCCACAGTCTGACCCCAAACTCTTTTCTCAAATACTTCACACTCCTTTCCAACAAATATCCAATATTCTAACCAAACTAGATTCCCTCTAGTTCCCCGAATATGGTTTCTCTTTTCCCACCTCTGAGACTTTTCTCTGGCATTCTCTCCACCGAAAAAGTCTTCTTCCCCAGATCCCATGTCCACTTGTCACAAGTCCATCCACCCTTCAAGACACAACTCAAATACTACAATTTCCAAGCCCCTTCCTTATTTCCTAAAACTGATGTATATTCTCCTTTTGAACCCCAGAATGTTCAGTTTATAGTTCTCAGGTGACTTTATTGTACCTTTTATTATATACATCTGCATACTTAACTAATAACTACCAGACTGAAATCCCCTTGAGGGCAGGGATAGTCTCTTAGGCATTCTTAAATCACCTGCAGAATCTAGTTGTTCCTTATATACAGTAGGCATATTTACTGAAATGAATTAGATCAACCCCTCCCTCCAGGCAATTTTTCTTCCTACCTACTGCATAATTCTAAGAAAGAAGAAAAAGCTTCTCCACTCCTATCTTGCACTCTCTATTCAAGTTGGCAGTCTGTGTCTGGTGCTCTACTCTAAGGAATTCTGCTTAGGAAATTAGTAGAGCAGCCCATATGGTATCTGCCTATATGTACCAACCAAGCAGAAGGTCAGGGCACCGACATGGGTATCTTTATTTTTTGTTACTATACCTGACCTAGGCAAGGAAATCAAAGGAAGAGACTTAAGTCAAGGCCAAGTTTGCAGCGGTGGGCAAAACATGTGTTTAATTGCTTGCGTGGCCTCTCTCCTATGGATACACTGAAATTTAAGTTTTTTTTTTTTAATAAAACTATAGCAGTTCTAGAAAATAGAGAAAACATTCATTAGCATACCAGAAAATTTTAGGAATTTCTAGAAGAAGGAAAGCAAATGGAATCAGCAAAATTTCAATGGCTGGATTAAAAAATACATAGGGCAGGTGGTGCCTGCTCTAAAGACCAAGGTGGTGACCTTCCTCATGGAGTCAAGTATACATCCAAAACATAGGGGAAAAAGAGAGAGAAGAAAAATGACCAAAAAAGTTAAGAGATATGAAAGAGAGCTCTAAAAGGTCCAATAACCATCTAAAATGAGTTTCATAAAGAGGGAATAGAGACAAAAAGGGGAGGAAGAATGATGAAAGAAATACAGTAATGAAAGAAAATTTTAATGCACTCAAGACACCCAAGATCTCAGTAGAACAGTCGCAGTAACTACCAAGCAGGATTGCTAAGGGGGAAAAAAAGATTCAAATTCAGACATATCTCTTTACATTCCAAAACTCCAAAGATAAGGAAAACTTCTAAAAGATTTAGGGCAAAAGAGTTTACCATTACGGAACTAGATTCTGACTTCTTGGCAGCAATATTGGATAAAAGAGGACAGCAGAACAACGCCTTTAAATTTCTCAGACAACATGATTTAGAACAACTTAGCCAGCTAAACTGTTAAATATGTGTGTGGACAAAATAAAGACATATTTGAAGGTATAAAAATCTCAGAAAGTTTATCCCCTGTGCATTTCAAATGAAAAAAATTATTCAAGGAGGTACCTCCCATCCTATGCTCCCCCAAACCACAGAAGACTGCTAGAGAGATGATATGTGATAGAAGAAACATGAATGGCTAAATATGGTCTAGAAGACATGAAGAAAATGGAAAAGAAATTAAGGATCCACTGGACTTGAAAGCTGGATTCATCCCACTTGCAATGGGGCAGGATCTGGCGACATGAGTTACATTTTCTTCTTTATAGATCCAACCACACTGCAGTGAATAATGTTTATATAATCGCAATACTGCAAATGCTGTTTTTATGAGGTTTCAATTTTTAGAATCAATCTCCACACACAGCAAAGAAGAATTAATTATAGCTATAGAAGAGGATGTTATAAACTCTGATAATATAAAAAATTAATGTGCTGAACAAAAATCAGGAGTTAGGGAAGAGGAGTGGGAGGTAGAAGTAATCTAAATTTTATCACTTAGTATCTGAAGTTGATATTGTCTAAGGCGAGGAAACCAAGAAACAGAAACATATTATTTGAGGTTGCAAAGGTAACCAGCAGAAGAATTAAAGAACAGAAAATAGCATAAGCACTTACCTCTGGAAAAGAGGACTCAGGTATAAGAGGAGGTACAATTGTATTTTTTATTTTAGAATCTTCTGTGTTGTTATATATTTTCTATCATGAACAGGTATAACTTTAAAAATAAAATACATAAGGGGCCACCCGGTGGCGCAGCGGTTTAGCCCGCGCTTGGCAGCCTGGGGTTCGCGAGTTCGGATCCCGGGAGCCCGCCGATGCACTGCCTGTCAGCCATGCCGTGGCGGCGTCCCATATAAAGTAAAGGAAGATGGGCACAGATGTTAGCCCAGGGCCAGTCTTCCTCGGCAAAAAAAAAAGGGGAGGAGTGGCAACAGATGTTAGCTCAGGGCTGGTCTTCCCCACAAAAAAAATAAATTAATTAATTAAATAAAATAAAATACATAAGAAAAAGGGATGCAGTGTGTAAAATTCGCATGTACTCACTATTACTCTTAATAGATTACCTTGTTAATTAAATAATTTAGACATACAGAGATGAATAATACAAAAGATAACTCTGTACCCCACAACCTAACTTTAGAAATAAAGCATTTTAAATGCAGAAATAACTCACACATCTATGGACAGCTAATTTTCAACGAGGGAGCCAAGAACACACAATGGAGAAAGGAAAGTCTCTTCAACAAATGGTGTTGGGAAAACTGGACAGCCACATGCAAAAAAATGAAAGTAGAGCATTATCTTACACCATACACAAAAACCAACTCAAAATGGATGAAAGACTTGAATGTAAGACCTGAAACCATGAAACTTCCAGATGAAAACATAGGCAATAGGCTCTTCAACATCAGTCTTAGCAACATATTTTCACAAGTACCATGTCTGACTGGGCAAGAGAAACAATAGAAAAAATAAACAAACAGGACTACATCAAATTAAAAAGCTTCTGCACAGCAGAGGAAACCATCAACAAAACAAAAAGACAACCTAACAATTGGGAGAAGATATTTGCAAACCATGTATCTCACAAGGGGTTAATCTCCAAAATACATAAAGAACTCATACATCTCAACAACAAAAAATCTAACAACCCAATTAAAAAATGGGCAAAAGACCTGAACAGACATTTCTCCAAAGAAGATACACAAAAGATGTTCAACATCATTAACTATCAGGGAAATGCAAATCGAAACTAAAATGAGATATCACCTCACTCCCGTCAGAATGGCTATAATTAACAAGACAGGAACCAACAAGTGTTGGAGAGGATGTAGAGAGAAGGAAACTCTCATACGCTGCTGGTGGGAGTGCAGACTGGTGCAGCCACTAAGGAAAACAGTATGGAGATTCCTCAAAAAATTAAGAAGAGAACTACCATACGATCCAGCTATTTCACTGCTGGTATTTATCCAAGGAACATGAAAACACCAATATGTAAAGATACATGCACCCCGTGTTCACTGCAGTATTGTTCACAATACCAAGACCTGGAAGCAACCTAAGTGTCCCTCAAGGGACGAACAGATAAAGAAGATGTGGTTTATAAACACAATGGAATACTACTCAGCCATAAGAAACGATAAAATCCAGTCATTTGTGACAACATGGATGGACATTGAGGGTATTATGATAAGTGAAATAAGTCAGAGGGAGAAGGTCAAAAACTGTATGATCTTACTCATAAGTAGAAGATAAAAACAACAAAAAACAAACACGTAGAGACAGAGATTGGATTGGTGGTTACCAGAGGGGAAGGGGGGAGGGAAGAGGGCGAAAGGGATGATTAGGCACATGTGTGTGGTGACGGATTGTAATTAGTATTTGGGTGGTGAACATGATGTAATCTATGCAGAAATAGAAGTATAATGATGCACACCTGAAATTTATACAATGTTATAAACCAATGTTACCGCAATAAAGTAAATAAAAAATAAATGCAATGGGAACTTCCTATATTTTTCGTCATCCAGTAGCCTTTATAAGAAAATGAAAAGAAAAGTTAGGTAAACCCTAAATATTCACCCCCTACTCTCACTCCCAGTTACTCCTAACTATTACTAATTAGGATATACAGTTACACTAAATAATTGACTCTGGCACTTTAATGTATCAATAGAATATCAGTAGAATTCCCACTATGCCTCTTGTTTTTCAGACTATCCTTATAATAAATACAGACTTTTTAGTTTGCTGTGCTAAATTCCTTTATGGACATAAAAAAATGAGCAAATGTATACAATAAGTCCAACTATTAAAAAAAGGAAAACAAGACGTAAATTGTCTCCACAGTTGTGTTTCTAACTTCTACAGACCTTGTGATTCAGTTAATCAGTGTGAGTTCACCCTGAGAGTTTATGTCTAGGAGCTGGTGATCCTGAGATGCTGTAGATCATGGAGCATGGAGAGTTAAGCTTTGGAGAAAATAAAAGCCTCAATATTTCCCTCAATTTAAGAAAGTTTACTGAACTCGTGAAATAACGTGCAAGTAACCTGACATGTCACTTTGAAAAATATCTACTTGTTATGCAAACGTAAGAAATCAAAGTGTGATCCTAACTACCTGTTAGCTAATCATTTACAAGCTACTTTTAAAGAGGTGGGGATAGCCACTCAAGGGTATTATGAATTCTTAGAACCACAGTCACAAAAACTATTAATCAGAGACCAGATTTCAAAATGTTGAAAAGAAAACCATTTCCCTCTTTCCCACAAAGTCTTTTAGAAGAGTAGCTCCCCGCCTCACACACACAGATCTGACTTGAAGGATACCGCATTAACTTCAATTTTAACTTCCCGAGACAGAGAGAGATAGAAAGAAAGGGAGGGAGGGAGGAAGGCGAAGGAAGGCAGGAAGGAAGGAAGGAAGGAAGGAAGGAAGGAAGGAAGGAAGGGACGGACAGACAGGGTGGGAAGGATGGAGGGTGGGAGGGACAGAGGGAGGAGAAATGGTGACTGGATTCACACCTCATGCAGCCCTCTTCTGATAACACAATAAAAACTGGTGTCTTTCCTATTTTAATGAGCATTCACATCACTTGAAGTTCCTGTTACATGCACGTACTGATTCAGTAGGTCTGGGTGGGGCCTGAGGCTCTGCATTTCTAACAGCTCCCAGGTGATGTTGATGCTGCAGTCCAGGAACCACACTTTGAGGAGCACAGTAATCAAGGATCAGTCTCCATCCCCAATCTCCTTTGCTGGTTCTTCTTCCTCAGCTGCCCCATGGTTCAATCTTCTGACAGTTTCTCTTTTCTCTCTAAATTCACTGCCAAGGTGATCTCATCTATTACCTTCTTTTAAAACCATTTTACCCTGGCTGCATATTAGGATCAATTGGTGGGGAGGGGTGTAAGGTTGGGGGGTTTCTTCTTCTTCTTTTAAAGTTGTCTAAGGCCCTACCCCAAACCAATTAAATAAAAATTTCCAGGATTGGGTCAGAAGTATAGTTTTTTTAAAAGCTCCATAATGATTCTCACATAAAGGGCTAAGATCTGTTGCTGTGCACACTGACATCTCCCAGACCTGATCTCAACTATGACCTCCCCCCGGCGCTCCAAGTGCCTATCCCACATCTCCTGTTGAATGTCTAACAGTTGTCTCCAAGTTGACATGTCCAAAATAGACCTCTTGATTTCCACCTGCCCCCACCAAAACGTGAGCCTCTACCAGTTTTTCCCATCTGAGTAAATGGCCTCACCATTTACCTAGCTGCTTGGGCCCAAAGACTGAGCTTTACCATGATGCCTCTGTTTCCATTCTTTCACATCCCACACCCAATTCATCAGCAAACCTGCTGGCTCCACCTTCAAAATATATCCCAAACCAGTCCACTTTTTACAACTTCCATTGCTGCCATCCTAAGCCAATACAACACTATCTCTGTATTGCCACTCTTGAACCCCTAGAGTCTGTTGTCCACTGTCTTGCCTGTTAACTTCCCAATGGCTTTCCTTCCCACTTACAATAAAATACAGATTCCTTCTGATGTCCCCCAAGGCTTTCAATCATCTGGCCCCTGCTTACCTTCCTGACTTTCTCTCCAACTTCTTCCATCCCTTAACCTCCAACTCCTGCTACACTGGCCTTGTGGCAGCTCCCTGACCACTCCAGGCTCTTTTCTGCCTCAGGACCTTTCTCTTCTTTTTCCTTATGCCTGCAACATTCTTTACAGGCTTACTCCTAGACATTGTTCAGGTCCAATGTAACCTCAGAGAAGCCTTTTCTGACTATTCCAAAATAGCCTCACACAACCAGCACCCATCATAATCTCCTCACCCTGCACTTTCCACCCCACTCATTTTCTTCATGGCATTTATCACCACCTGAAGTTACATTAGTTATTCATTTATTGGCTTGTTTATTGTCTCCCCCCTCTCCACTCAAAAACACTAGACCATGAGCTCTAAAAGACAGTGAGTTTGTCTTGTTCAAGGTAGGATCATAGGCTTATGTCCATACCTAGCAAGTAGTAGGCACTCAATGCATGTTGGTTGTTACAAACGGAATGTTTGTGTCCTCCCCAAAATTCATAGATTGAAGCCCTAATCTCCAATGTGATGTGTTTTGTAAGAGGGGCCTTTGGGAGGTAATATGGTATAGATGGGGTCATGAGAGTGGTGCTCTCATGGTGGGATTAATGCTCTTATAAGAGGAGACACCAGAGAGCTTGCTTCCTCTTCCTCTCTCTCCACACATGAGCCATGAGGAAAAGTCATGTGAGCACACAGCAAGAAGGTGGCCATCTACAAGCCAGGAAGCAAGACCTCACCAAGAACCAAATGTGCCAGAACCTTGATCTTGGACTTCTCAGCCACCAGAATTGTGAGAAATAAATGTCTGTTGTTTAAGCCACCCAGTCTGTGGTATTTTGTTATAGTAGCCCTAACTAAGACATTGGTGAAATGAACAAATAACTCAACAGAAAGTAACCTGGATGGAGGGCTCTGTGATGTGTCCCTAAGCTCTGTAACTGTCCATCCTTTGGGATGTCCAACATTTTTATCACTAATTTACATGAAGGTATTTAGTGCATGAGTAATTTGCCAGTGACACAAACCTAGAGGGAGAGCTAGCCAACTAGTATGTTAGACAACACAAATATGATTTTGAAAGATTTTCACCAATGATCAATATGACCAAACAAAGCAATTATTTACTGGGGTGAAAATAAACTCATGTATTTCATTGTTTAAAACCACCTGCACAGGTACAAGAAACTATAGAAGAACTGCCTCAATAGCAGATTGAATGAAAAAGATTCAAGGGTTTTTGCTGTCTACACGTTCAACATAAGCCACAGGTAACATGGCTACTATGAAAATTAATAGGGACACGAGCCTGCATGAATAAAATTGCTGATGACAGTCAGGGAAAGAGACAGTCCTTCTATGTACTGACTGATCAATAACATCTGGAGAATCTTGTTCAGTTCTGTGTATCCCAATTTAAGAGGAATATTAGTAAAATAATCTCTAAATATAGAGGGGTGAATGGTCTAGAAATCATGTTAGAGAACCTATGTCTGAAGGGCTTGAAAGACTTGAAAAAAAACGACTAGAAAGTGAAGATAATAATGGTTAGTAGTTGTTGAGCATTTTCCATATGCCATACAAACATTCATACACACAATACATTTATGAGGTAGGTATTATTATTATTTCCATTTAACAGTTGCAGAAACCAAGCCCAGAGAGGTTGTGCAATGTACTCAATGCTACACATCTGATAAGTGGTGTGGTTTGATTCCAGAGCCCACACTCACAATCAGGAGGTAGTCTTTAAAAACTCAAAAGGCTGACATAACAGAGCAATAGTAGACCTATTCTTTACAGTTCTAGAGCCTAAAACCAGAACAACAGAGGAAAGTTACAAGGGGCCACACTTATTTCCAAAGTAAGGAAGAATTTTTCTAATAATGAGATCCTAGTCAATAGCAAGTATTCAAATGGAGGTTGACTAGCCATTTGTCAGCATGTTGCCCAGAAAATGGCCAACCTGTGCGGGACTCAAAGGTCCCTTCCTCCTCTCAGCACTGTTCTTCAACAATACATGTTTCCTTTTCTACCTAAACATCTACTTCAAACTCACAGCAAAGAATAATGAATGGTAATTTTTACAACTCTTCAAAGCAGTGTTAGCTAGTCACATTTGAAAGGATGATAAGCCATCTTTAAGTACAGCACTTGCATGGAAATCAATTATTTTAAAACAAATAAGGGATGTTATGCCGTCCAATCTCAACTCTGCACACAGCTGCCTGGTGGACACAAGTGTACTCATAATTAGGGTTTTTGCTTATCTCTTTGCCTCCAATTTTAAATTCTTTCAGAAAACATAGATCTTTTCCTAAAAATCTCCTCAGCTTGTACCCTAGAGATCTTTATAAACACCCACTTGCACCAAAGGAGACATTTTTCATCCTGTAATTAAATAAGAAGACATAAACTAAACAAAGGACAATACTTGCAAAAACAGAAACAAAGAGAAGTTACAAAATTAAGCACTGAAAGATCCCCACACTGATTTTAATGGACACACAATAAATTTGTAAATGCAATTAAAGTTTATTAAATAAACAAGAACATTCATAATCCATTATACATGTCCATATCACTAACAGGATTAGTCTAATAAAAGCTATTTTACATGTTAATAATTTTACAATGAGGCACATTTTAACTATGTGTTAACTGTGTGATCTATTCTAAAAATAAATAAAATATTCAAATGTTTTAAAATATCTCTGTATTTTCAAGTTGCTTACATATATGTAAACAGGTTTCCATGGAGTTAAGGTTAAAAGATGGAAGAGCAAGCCTATCCATACTCCATAGATACAATTCCCTGTATGCTTGAATGGAAAACATTACATATGTGTGTATATACTGAGAACACATACACAGATACACACTTACAAAGTTGATAAAGGTGCTAAGGCCTTGGTTCTCACAGATGAGATTGTTGAGAGTTAAAAAAAAAAAATTTAGAAACTATGAACCTGACCCTGTTTTGAGGCACAGAACCACAGGATGCTGGGACTGAGGCGGACCTTAAGGATTATTTAGCCAGATCCCACACATCAGGACAGGAAGGTGAACTGAATGCCCAAAGTCACACAGCTGGTTAGTGGCAAAGCTAAGACCCTAAAACCCGAGAAGATGTTACCTTACAAGGCAACAGAGACTGTAAATGTGATGAGTTAAGAATCCTGAGATGGGGTGGTTATCCTGGATTACCTAGGTGTACCGAATGTAATCACAGGGTCCTTAAAATCAGAAAACATTCCGAGCTGAGTTCAGAGTCAGAAGCAGATGTGACTATGGAAGAATGGTCAGAGAGATGCAACGTTGCTGGCTATGGAGACTGAGGAAGAAGACCACAAGCCACGGAACGTGTGTAGCCTCTAGACACTGGAAAAAGCAGGGAAGCAGATTCTCTCCTAGAGCCTCCAGAAGGCAACACAGCCTTGCCTACGCCTTGGGTTTAGCCCAGTGAGACCCGTGCTGGACTTCTGACCTACAAAATTTAAGATAATAAATCTGTGTTGCTTTAAGTCACTAAGTTTGCGGTAATTTGTTACAGTAGCAAGAGAAAATTAATTGACCACGTGAATCAATAGCCAACATTCTATCCCTTGGCCAGTCTGATGCCCAAGGCCACATGGGACAGACCTAGGCTTACCTCACATCTCTCTGGGGAACGTCCCCATCAGGTTATACGAGGATAACTCGAGTAGAACAGTGCACAGCTTGACAACAGAAAAGAAGGCTGCTGAAAGCCCTACACAAAGACAACACTGCACAAACTTGGAGTGAGTTAAACTTCACTGTTTACTTTAGCTCATTCTTTGAACTACATTTGCTTCCAAGTAAAATAAAATTGACTGAATAAATTTTACAGTGTTCTACTTGAAACAGCTGGTTGGACTTTTCAAAAAGCATCTTGTCAGAATTATGTATTTTTTTCCAAAGGCATATTCCACCCACTAAGTCATACCAGAAGCCTTGGTAATCATGGTAGATTACAGTGCGAACGCAAATCCTTTAGATTTCCATGCTGCAATAAGCTTCTTAGATGAAGGTGTAAATGTATCAAATACCTTAAATTTAATGCAAAGGGAACCCCCATCAACCTTGGCCATATGCATTGCATGGAGGGGAAGCAGAATTAAAAGGAAAACTTAGTTGTAGTGCTGAACAACCAAAGCCAGACCATCTGCATAACAGCAAAGGCAAAAGAAGCAAAGGCAGCAAAATGCGACCCAAGCCTTAACTGATTCTTTCCTTTCCAATTTCCAACTTAATGTGTCTCGATCTGGGAAGGGATTACCCATGAAGAATAAAGTAGTGTGGGGAAAAAAAAGGAGTTAAACTGAAAACCCATAGATGAGAAAAATGTGCCCAAATCAGAGAGTCTAAAGGCTGGTGTTCCAAGCCCAGCTTGTATAAATACTGATCCTCCACCTCACTGAATTGTTGACATTACATAATTAGCCAGTTACAGTAATAACACTACAGCTTAACACGCTGCTACAACTGGAGGAATTTTAACTACTCTAGTGAATTGCTTGTCACCAGCTACATTTGTGCTGAGCTTCAAAGCAAATGGGCAAAGAAAAGAGATGAATATTTAGTATGCAGAGTAAACAAGAGGAGTCTGGTCCATCCAGGATTTGAGTTCCTGGGTTCCCCCCTCCCCCGCCCCGTTTGTTTTTCATTTTTATTTAGTTGGTTCAGTCGTTGGTTGTTGCTACTTAAGTAAATAACATTCAGTAAAAGCACCTCATCTATACCGTGATATCGTAAAAAAATATTAATTTACATCAGATTAGTGTCTACATGAAACAAACTCAGAAGCTGTTATTCTTCAGCTTCATAAACTTTAACATAACCCTCCCTCCCAAAAAACAACTTAAACCCAACATTTACAGACACTTTTATTCTTCAACTTTTTAAAATTCCACCTTAAACAAACAAACAAATACTTAAAAAAAAATCCTCAGATGTCTTGGGCAACTATTAGCATTCCCCTCACAGGCCAGAGGAAATTTCACCTGCCAGTGACCCTTTCTTTTCTCTTTAATTATACATTCGCTCTAGGGAACGGAGGGTGCTGTATTCTCTTCTTAGTAAAGTAAATCTGAAATGTAGCCCAACCCAGATACTCAGGAAAATCACATTCAGTATTCTGAATGTTCTTAGACGTAGTGTACAGGAATGCTCAGTCCTTCCACTGGGATGCCAAGTATTTCTGTACAACTGTTTGAGACAACAATCCTATGAACTGTTAAATCTGGAAGAAAGTTTAGAGAACATCTATTCCACTCTTGATTTACAGAAGAAACAGATTTGCTGTTGAAATGAAACCATAAAACCCTGCTAACGCTGAGCATTTCAGGGTGGGCCAGTACCTCCTGCAGTTGTCCCAGGGTAAGGGCAAGAACAGAGGGGCTCATGTGCCTTTGGGGAGCCATACTGAAAACTAATTGCCTTTCTGTGTGATTTGTCCTGTTTCTTTCCTGCCTTATTTGGTTGGTACCTCATCTTCTCCTCATTTTTCCCTACCTGTGTCCCACATCCAAAATTCTTTTAGCAAACGTGCACTTTGGAAAAATCTTTTACTAGAGGACTCCTAAAGACTACTAAGATCTTTTAGGTAGCAAAGAGATGAAATAACGGTGAAATCTGAGGCACTCTGATGATATTTGTGCATAAAATTCCCCCCCGCACTCTTCCATCTATATCATGTGGACAATTATCTATTATAGTCATATAAATTTAACTCCTTATTTTGTCCAATTTTTATTTTTTATTTTATTGTGCTAAGAACAGTTAACATGAAATCTATACTCTTAAATTTTTAAGTGTACAATCCAGTATTGTTAACTGTAGGCACAACCTTGTACAGCAGATCTCCAGAACTTACTCATCTTGCATAACTGAGAGTTCATACCCTTAAAATCCACTATCTTGCGCATTCGGTCCTTTTGAAACTCTGCTACTGTTGTCCTATTCCCATTCTTCTAAGATTGTGGGGCCAGAGAGGTGCAGGATGGAGACCAGCATGAGGCCACAACACCTGAGACCTTAAGCCTCTTTGGCTCTCAGAGCTGAAAACAAGGTCGTCACCCAAGCTGGTCATTCCTGCAAGTGGTCTCAGGGGCTTGAATGAGTTCATCTCTCCCTCTGGAGTTTCACCAACTCCATTGCCAAAAGCCATTCCTTGATAGTCATCTTCCTAGCTAAATTCTTCAACCTAAAAATTAAGATGCATGGTCTGACATGAACGGTCCGCTACTCTTTAAATCTCCTTATTCTGTGTCATTTTTTCTTTATAGTACTTATTATCCATTGCATATCTATCTGTATACATACATGATATTCTATTAGGTATCTATTTTTTGCTGCATATTGTGTCTCTATTAAAATGAGAGGAGGGACCATATTTGTTTTATGTACTGTTGTATCCTCAGGGCCTAGAGCTGTGCTTGGCATAAGTAAGTACTCAATTTTTGTTGGATGAATAAATAGAGTTTTTGTGGTTTATGTGGGAGAATGGAAATAGAATATTTGAAATGGAGACTATTCCAAAAAATCCAAACATAATTGCCATACTTACACCGTATATTCTTGATTCAATGTAATCAACTTAATAATTTTAAAGTTATTTGTGTCTTACTCTGTAAATGAAAAGAAAAATAATACATTATTACAACTGATTTGTTACAAATAGCTGATTTTTATATTCAAGCCAGGTAAAACACAACCATTTACAAAAGAAGATGACCAATAAAATCATTTACTGAGCAACCGCTTGTACACGAGGACACTGTGTAGTATGATCCATGTGTTTCAACACACGTATAGTTAAGAATGCCAAAATATTGTCTCTTCTCAAAATATTCTTAATTTCTTAACATTACCTAGAAAATTTGAAACTCCTCAAAAATATTATGATGGAGACTTGAAGAGTCTCCACAGTTCATTGAGTCATACACTAAGTTGGAGAGTTTTAGGTCCAATCTTGCTCTAACGTGACTTACAAAGGGCTTATGGGAAATGTTTTTCCTGAACACAAATGATTAGTTTCAGCTCCCTGTTAATGATCACCATTCCTTTCTTACCTCTCTTCATATAAATTCTACTGCAAAAGGACTTAGAGGATGCAAAGTGGTCAAGTGTAAAGAATAACAATACACTGACTATCCAGATAATGGGATGTTTACTCTGTTTCCTTAAAGAGATTACACTATGAAATAGGTTAGTAGGTAAAAAATTGCTCTTTTCTATCATAAAAGGAAAGAAGAAAGGTGGCTTTTAGTAGTTTTTGTTCCAAGACTTTTTAACAACTCCTGAAATTTTTAAAAATGTCAGCAAGAAACAAATGAGTTAGGACACAACTGCTTGTTGGAAGCCTGTGCTAAGATAATAGGAACATACGAAAGAGACTTTTTATTTCTCTAAAATCATGAAGTTTATGAGACTACAAAGATAAAGCAGACAGATTTTCTCCATTAGCAGGGCTAACAGGAAGATTTGTTTGTTTTTAACAGCAGTAATAGCTTATGTCATTCTTTTTGCCTAAATCTGTCACTCGGGATGTAGTAGTAAGGAGGCCAGAGGGCATTAGCAAACAATCCTTGGTGATTAATGGAAATTCACTCACAGAAGGTACCAGACCCAGGGCACCCCATCAGCAGGCTGGCTGTGAACCTACATCCCCTACCCCTGAAATCCATTCAATATAGCAAGAGATCTCTTGCAGAACATCTATATTTTCAGAGCAAATTATCTACTAATGCTTTACAGCAATATTCTTTATTCAACTCTAAATTTTAAGGTGTCTCTAGCTCCATCAGCAATACCATGGCACATCATACAGGCACATATCAAAACAGATCTGACCTTCCGTGCCTAAAGATTCTAGAAAACCAGATGGTTAGGCCACGCAGCAGCATGTAACCAACATTGGCTGTGAAGTCAGTCAGACCTTGGCTTGAATCCAGGCTGCCTCACTTCATCACAAGTTACTTCACTTTTCTAAGCCTCACACCAGAAGAACTATTCTTTTCCTTTGGAGCCATTCAAATTTAACAATGTAATAATTTTCCGAAGAGAGCTAAACCTCATGACCTTTAAATGCAATCCACAGCAACCACTAATTAACTATGAGCCACTGAAAAGAAGATGCCTATCTCTGGATGATGAAGGCTGGCAGAAAAAAGATGCCTAACTTCCCAATTACCTGAGGTCACAGAGTTTGTTATTCTTTGCACACTGGCTAAGTGTGGAATATGCCAAGACAAAGTCTGTGCCCTAGGGTGTACAATCTAAATTATATCTTGAATAGCATCACCTAAAACTAAACCGGACTAAGCAGGAGAAAACGGACAGCAGTGGACAAGGTAATACATGTGAGGGGTTATCTGCAAGATGAAGGATTTCATTTCCTGACTCAGATTCCTTGTGGCTCATCTTAGTTTTCAAACTGTGGTGTTGCAGTACTACCAAGATAAAAATCTCCTTGTTCCAAATACACTTTTCTGAGTGTATTATTTGTGTTATCTGCTTCCTACAATGAAGTTTCAATTGAAAGGGACAAGTTTTAATAGGTATTTCAAGATTTCCTTCCCTATATATAAAGATGTTGTCCTTTCATTTTTCTCATTCATCCCACAAATATTTATTAGGTACCAACCCCACACCAAGCACTGTGCTAGACACTGAAGATAAAATGATGAACAAGAAAGATACAGCCTCTGCAGTTCGGAAGCCCACATCTGAGTTCAAGGACAACAGCCGAGAGAGAACAGTGGCAGGAGGAATCATAACCTTCAACTGCAGACCTTCTCAGACAGGTGAGATATTCTAGACGTAGTGGGAGAAAGAGTTCTAAAATTTTAAAAGTGAGTTGCAGTCTCAGCTGATCTCTTTAGCTGCACAGAAAAGAAACGTTACCGTTAGGGAGCATTAAACTTTTCTTTTAGGAAAATATTTTAGTGGAAAGGCGATTACCAACTGCCAACTCCCACCCTTAAAGCTGGTGTGGATAGGAAAGGAGAGAGAGAAAGAAGAGTTGACATTCTACATAATCAGGTAGGAGGCACTGGAGAGTTGTTCGGGCTCTGCCACCCAGGAGGGAACTGAGGGGAGGAAGGCAGGATGAAGGCCCAGAGTCTAGGGGAAATATTGGTCTAGGTCCGGTGTGGGAGGGTGGGGATGAGTCCAACACCACAGGCACAGCCCTGAGCCCTAGTTTCAAGAGTGATAGGAACTTGAAGGTGTTAAATCGTCTGTTTTAAACTATGTTCTAATGCAGCCTCCTTTATCCCCTAAGCCTTCAGTAGAGTCTGTTATACTCAACAGCTTTGGGTAAATGGTGTTTTGAGGAATGAGGGAGAGGGGAGGGGATTTTTTTTCCCTGCTTGAGGCAATGAGGTCTGAGAGAGGGCAGCAATCATAGAGTAATCATAACCCAGTGGGAGCAGGACTCCAAGGTTACTGAGACCAGAAAAATGCACAGCACAAAGCTTCCTCCACACACACCTCCACCAACGTCCCCTCCACTGTCCACCTCCTCCACAAGATCCTCAGAAACACTAGGGAGGTCACTGGACTTCCCAAAATATATGGAATGGGGACTGGAGTCATTTTATTTAACTACTAAGTAAAGAGTAATGTTACGGAGCTGAAAGATTTAGGGATCTACAGGTTACATAGAAAATTTAGTACAAATAAAGAAATGATTTCCTCTTCCAACACAAGTAATGATTGCCCTATTTTCTGAGTACTTAACTTTAAGTGGAGTGGTAGCTGGAAAGTGCCTAAACTTATTGTTAGGAATTTGTTTAAACAGTGTAGGTATCTCACTTTATAAAAATGGAAGTTATTTCTTCTCAAAGACTGACTATAAAACAAATGTTTGTGTCAAATCCTATTTTTTTGATTCCATTATAAAGTATCCTATTCCTTTAGGTGCAAGAAATAATGAAAATTGCACTTAGTATTTTAAAAGGATCTCTTTAACTTCATATATTCCAAAATATTCTATAGAAAATACCAACGTTAATAATAAAAATAATATTTCCACATACACATTTTCTTGACTATTAAAATATTAAAGAATCTATCTTTAAATTCAGTTTATAGCATCATCTCCACTCTGAGGTAAATCAAGATTCTCTCCAAAACCTCAGGGTCTCTGTTTTACAAAAAAGGATTCTTTTTGATATTTTTTAAACTATTAGGGCTACTAGCAACTATTTTTCTAGTTTCTGGTTAAAAGCTTTAAATTAGCTTGTTTCATATAGTTTTATTTTCTTTATGACAAACCTCTCTTTCTTCTAGTTGACAAGCAACTTGTTTAGGCTTATTCCCTTTTCACAAGAGCAGGGTCCAGCTATAACAAAGTAGTCAAGGTCTTATTAAAAATTAATTATCCTGGGGCCACCCGGTGGCGCAGCGGCTTAGTTCGCCCTTGGCAGCCCGGGGTTCGCAGGTTCGGATCCTGGGCCCCCGCGGACGCACTGCCTGTCAGCCATGCCGTGGCGGTGTCCCATATAAAGTAGAGGAAGATGGGCACGGATGTTAGCCCAGGGCCAGTCTTCCTCAGCAAAAAGGGGAGGATTGGCAACAGATGTTAGCTCAGGGCTGGTCTTCCCCACACACACACAAAATAATAATTATCCTGGGGCTGGCCTGGTGGCATAGTGGTTAAGTTCACATGCTCTGCTTTAGCAGCCCAGGGTTCACAGGTTCAGATCTCAGGCAAGGACCCATGCACCGCTTATCAAGCCATGCTGTGGCAGACGTCCCACATATAAGGTGGAAGGTGGGCACAGATGTTAGCCTAGGGCCAATTTTCCACAGCAAAAAGAAGAGGACTGGCAACAGATGTTAGCTCAGGGCTAATCTTCCTCACCAAAAAAATAAAATAAAATAAAAAACAAAATGAGAGTTGGCCCCATGGCCTAGTGTTTGAGTTTGGCATGCTCCACTTCGGCAGCCCAGGTTCAGTTCCCGGGCACAGACCTACACTGCTTGTTGGCAGCAATGCTGTGGCGGCATCCCACATACAAAACAGAGGAAGACTGGCACAGATGTGAGCTCCAGGTGAATCTTCCTCAAGCAAAAAAGGAGGAAGATTGGCAATGGAAGTTAGAGCTCAGGGCGAGTCTTCCTCAGGAAAAAATGAAAAACTAATCAAGCATCTGCAGGCTATAAACTAAAATTTTTAAGCACGTTAATACCAGATATAAATAAGGTGTCAGTAAAATGAACTAAATGTGCTTTGGAACAAATTAGGAAGGGTATCGATACTGGGTTAAATAGTCCAAAATTCATGTCCACCTGGAACCTCAAAATGTGACCTTATTTGGACATAGTGTCTTTGTAGATGTAATTTGTTAAAATGAGGTCATATTGGATATGTGTGGGCTCAAAATCCAATGACTGGTGTCCTTATATGAAGGCCATGTGCAAACACAGAGAGACACACACAGAGGGAAGAAGGCCCTGTGACATCAGAGGCAGACTTGGACGTGACGACAGTATCAGCTAAAACACCCAGGATTATTGGCAATCACCAGAAGCCAGGAAGACAGAAGGATTCTTCTCAAGAGCCTTCTGAGGGAGCACGGCCCTTCCAACACCTTGATTTCAGACTTCTCACCTTCAGAACTGTGAGAGAATAAATTTCTGTTGTTTTAAGAGACTCAATTTGTGATAATTTGTTACGGCAGCCCTAGGAAACTAATATAATATCTTTGAAAGGATTGGAGAAAAATAGCTTTCCCATGACCACTCATTCTTAAAGAGAAATACTAACGCAGCAAAGATATATAGTACTAGTGCAAATTCCTACTTAATATTAACAACACAATCTTTTACATTTTCTTCATCACTCTCATTGTAAACCATGGTGTTCATACATTCAGGCAGCTCTTTGTACTCTTAGACTGATACAGGGGAAAAGCAAAACTGAACCACAAAAATAAAAGGCACTATACAAGCATGTTATTCTAATAGTATGACCATTGAGGAATGATATACTGTTTTTCTCTAATCATTTCTAAAAACCTTTCCCTTATTGACAGTACAAAAAGTAATGAAAATGTAGTCGTAATCATTATAATTCACTGAAAATCTGACAGGAAAAAAGCCCACATCGAAAAACTTCGACATACTCAAAATCTTTAAAGCTTTTCTGACTTATTTAATAATTTCAACCTGCCTGCCACAGCTCAATAACTTCTAAATGAAAAGCTTTGTGCAAAAGTGGCCAAAACTGGCAAAATAATTTCTTCCATACTCCCTATATCAATTTTTTGTGTGTGCTTCAAGCTTTCAGCAAGGAGTGTTAAACACATGCTCTTTTCTTCTCCAATATTTTGGTGGCTGCATCACTAAGGAAATAGTTTATCAGTGTACCACTTGTAACTGACTTTTTCAATGGAATTATGTAGTCACCTTGACATTTGCAACAAGTTAGCTATAGTGGAAAACGAGAAAGAAAGAAAGAAAAAAAATATATATATATATTCACACACACATACACTGGAAATTAAAATTTCTGGGGCTACAATTCAACTGTCTCATTCTAGTAAAGATGGCTTTGGCTTAAATAGTTCTGAAGAGACTCTTACCAGTTCAAGTAGAAGCTTTTCTACATGTCTAAGATGAAGCACATTGTGGTTTTCACAATTCTATTTTCCTTGATGCTACATTCAAGTGATCCCAGAATAAAGCTAACACTTATCACAGTAATGAAAGCAATACCCTCCCCAAATCATTTACATCAATTCAGAAAGGACTTGCTGCAATTAGTCAAACATGTTATAAAGCAGTAAAGCCGTCAGCACCTAGTGCTGATATTTTGCTATTATTTTAGTCCTGTTAAAACACTCTCCTTTAAAGATCTGGTATTCTATTTCGACTAAGCGAGGCAGAAGTCACTGTGAGTTAGCGCGAGTTTTCTTACTCATCACAGCTCTAGACGTGAAAGCCAGAATAAGAGCGGCATTAGGCCAGGGAAAGAACTGGGTGCAAAAGAACCAGAGCCTCCTCTACAGATCGTTCAACAGTCACAAATTTTCTGTTTCAAGGCCCAGCAGTGCAATACCCTAGGTTGCAAATAAACTCAGTATTTCCCTACATTGTAAAAGAAAGTAGAGTGCATAGGAAAAGAACAAGCTTTGGGACCTCCCCCTGCTTCACCATGCTTAGCTGTGTGCTTTCAGGCAAGTTGCTCAACTTTCCTAAGTTCTGTTTCTTCATTTGAGAGCTGTGAGGCTGAAGGGAGGGCAAGTACGCTAAGTACCTAAGGCTATGGAGGTCTGCTGCACTCAATAAATGTTAGTTCCTTTTTGTCTTCTCCCCCTTCCCCCAGCTAAGTTTAGGTTTAAGTTTTAAGTTTCAGCAGAAACGCTACAGATGTGACAGCCTCCAACAGACAAAGCACAAGGACTCCACCCCCGGAGAGTTATTTGGGGCATATTTTTTCTTTTAAACATAAATAAGTGCCTGTAGCTATTCCAGGGCTGTTATGTTCTACTTCACTATATACAGATATTAAGTCTGCAAGTTAAAACTGTCATTCCAAAACCGTTCCCTCTAGGACAAATAAATAAACTCTGCCCTGTTACTAAGGATGCTTGGCTTATTGTATAGCTAAGTAATTATTACAGTGCAGGCCCCGTCAGGGAACACTTCACTCCACTGATACAATGAGGAGGCAAGGACTCACCACGGCCCTGCCAGTCAACCGGAGAAAAGGTCCCTGGGCCTGGGAACTGGAACCAAGTATGAGGTCTCTATTTAGAGTTAATAGACACTCTCTGAGTGATGCAAAAGAGCAGTCCTTAAGCCTTAGGAATACATTAGCTGTTAGATTCAAAATCTGAACCAAAGAGATTGTTTTTCAGGTTTATGTTCCTTTGGTGTTACTGGTATTTTTTCTGCCTTTTCCTCCCTGGATATTTGGTAAAATCTTCTTTTTTCAGCTGTTCTAAGGCAACCTAAGGGATGGGGATTTTGCTCATATTTGGGACAGAGCTGTAAAAGGGGAGTAGGGAACTAAATCTGTACCAAGAGAACCTCCAAAATATGCATTTTTTTTAAAGAGAGACAGACAGACATAGAAAGGTACATACACATTCAGATAATATGAAGTTAAGATAGTTAGTTCTCCATCTAAAAATTTTTCTGTATGGTTCGAAAATTGTATAAGCATGTATTTTAACTTTTTTTTGTTGTGAAATAAAGCATCCACAGAAACATGCACAACACAAGATGGGCAGTTCAAAGATTCATCAGAAAGGGAAACACTCACGTAACCACTACCAGTTCAACAAATAGAACTTGCCAGAACCAAGAAGCCTCCCTCATGATCCTACTAATAACTAGCCCCTCCCTTTCCCAAAAGGCAACCACCATCTTGACTTTTACCTAAGTATGCATCCTTAGACACTATGGTTCCATTTTGCCTTTTAAAATGTTATTTAAGTGAATCACACAGTCTGTACTCTTTTGTGCCCAGCTTCTTTTGCTCCACATTATATTCATGAAATTTATCCAGGTGGTTACATGTAGTTGTCAGTTTATTCCTTTTCACTGATGCATATTCCACCGTCTGTCTAATTTTGGTGAACATTTCAGTTCTTTCCAGGTTTTAGTTATTATAAACGGTGCTGTTATGAACATTCTTAAATGTGTCTTTTGCATGCATTTGTTAAGTATATACTAAAGAGTGAAACTGCTAGATGATAGGGTATGGATATCTTAAACTTTTTGCAAATTATACCACTTTCTTAAAGTGGCTGGACCAATTCATGTCCTCCATCAGCAGTTTCTGAAAGCTCCAGTTGCCCCATATCCTTGCTACACTTGGTGGAGTGGAGTATATCCCAGTGTGGTTTTATCTCTCATTTCCCTGTAAAAAATTATGTTGAGCACTTTTTCAAAACCTATTTGTCATGTGTTTAACTCTTTGTCTATTTCAAACCCAACAAGACATTGTTACTGTTTTATACAATCAATAGCTATTAGATTTCTCTGCACAGTCATATTTATAGTTGCATTTCTGACCATCTTCTACCTAAATAACACCCTTTAATATTTTCTTTCGCTAAAATCTGTTGGTGACAAAGTCTTTCAAGTTTTGTTTGTCTGAAAATGTCATATTTCACTCTCAGAATTGAAGAATATTTTTGTTGGGCAGAGAACTCTAGGTTGGCAGTTATTTTCTTCCCACACTTTTTTTTTTTTTTTTGGTGAGGAAGAGTGGCCCTGACCTAACATCTGTTGCCAATCCTCCCCCCTTTATGTTGAGGAATATTGTCACCAAGCTAATATCTGTGCCAATCCTCCTCTACTTTACCTATGGGACACCACTGCAACATGGCATGATGAGCGGTGCATAGGTCCACGCCCAGGATCTGAACCCATGAACCCTAGGCCACCAAAGCAGAGTGCGTGAACCCAACCACAATGCCACCAGGCCAGCCCCTCTTTCCACACTTTTAAGATAGCATTCCATTGCCTTCTGACTTCTATTGTTTCTGCTAAAGTCAGCTGTTGATATAGTAGCACCTTGGAAGTAATTTGTCTTTTTTCTCTGGTTGCTTTTAAGATCTTCTCTTTGTTTTTGTTTTCACCAGTTTTACAATGATATGTCTAGATATGAGTTTCATTTTATTTATCTTTCTTGGAGTCCATAGGATTTCTTGAGTTTGTAGGTAGAGGTTATTTATCAGTTAGAAAGTTCTGAGCCATTTTCCATTCAAATATTGCCGTGCTCCACTTTAGCCCTCATCTCCTTCCAAGATTCCAACTACAAGTATGCTAAAACTTCTTACCACATCCTTTATGTCTCTTAACTTCTCTTCTGTATCTTTCATCCTTTTGCTCTCTGTGTTTTATTTTGCATATTTTCTTTCACCTACTTTTCAGTTTGTTAATTCTGTCTTTGGTTATGTCTAATTGGTTGTTAAATCTATCCACTGAGTTGTTCATTTTGGTTATTGTAATTTTCAGTTCTAGAATTTCCATTTGGTTCTTATTTATACTTTCCAGTTCTCTTGAATTCTTGTCTTTCCTTGAAAATAGTAAACATAATAATTTTAAGGTCTGTTCCTGATAACACCAATATATGAAGCTTCTATGCATTTTTCTATTGCTATTGTTTTTCTTGGTTTTGCTAATGTCTTTTCCCAAATGTCTGTTTATTTTTGATTGTCAGGCACCGTTTTTACACAACTGATAGTAGAAATAACTTGAGGACCAGGATAATGTTATAATCTTCTAGAGGGGATTTAAGCTTGTTTCTGCCAGACACCTGTGGGACTAGTACTCCGGAATCACCTTAATCTAATTTCAAGGAATCAGATGATTATTAGCTGGGCCTCCATGCTCCCTGATCCTGGCCCCAGAACTCTTCACTATCTTATAACCTCCCCAATGCCTCCAAGCAGAATTTTTTTAAATTAAACACTTAATTTTTTTAGAGCAGTTTTAGATTCACAGCAAAATTGAGAAGGTAGAGATTTCCCATATACCCCCTGCCCCCACACAGGCATAGCCCCCCCACCCCCATTATCAACATTCCCAGAGTGGTACATTTCTTACAATTGATGAACCTACATTTACATACCATAATCACCAAAGTCCATAGTTTACATTATGGTTCACTCTTGGTGTTACACATTCTAGGGGTTTGGACAAATGTACAGTGACATGTATTCACCATTATAGTATAATACAGAGTATTTTCACAGCCCTAAAAATCCTATGTGCTCCACCTATTCATCCTCCCCTACCTCTCACCCTCTGACAACCAATGATCTTTTAACCATCTCCATAGTTTTGCCTTTTCTAGAAAGTCATATAGTTGGAATCATATAGTAAGTAGCCTTTTCAGATTGGCTTCTTTCATTGAGCAGTATGCATTTAAGATTCTGTCATGTCTTTTTCATGGCTTGAGAGCCTGTTTCTTTTTAACACTGAATAACATTCCAATACCTGGACATACCAGGGTTTATTTATCCATTCACCTACTAAAAGACATCTTGGTTGCTCCAAAGAGACTTGTTTATATTTTAACTTGTTTTTCTAGTCTTCCTCAACAGGAAGGTTAACCCAAATTACCTAGTCCATCACCCTGGCCCCCTGTTTTACTTTAAGAAACTGTTCCTTTACTGTATCTCCTCAAAGTCTACCATATATTAACCCATGAATTTGTCTACTATTGCTTAGTTTTATCCAAAAAGACACAATATTCTCTACTTTTTCAGTCCTTTAAATAGTTTTGACTATGTTACTTTAAAAATTCTGACAAAGAAACACTCAAAGTAAAACAAAACAATACTCAAGTAAAAGAAGACACAGAGGGAAGACCAAGTGAAGACACAGAAAGTTGGCTATCGATAAGCCAAGGAGAGAGGCCCTCAGAAGAAACCAATCCTGCTGACACCTTGATCTTTTACTTCTAGTCTCCAGAACCATATGGAAGTAAATTTCTGTTGTTTAAATTTAAAAAAAGTAAAAGAAAAATCATCTATAATTCTATCACTTTTATTTTTAATTATACAAAGGCCCATCCCAGAATAACTGTGCTTGTTGTATCATGTTTTAAAAAACAAACTTCATTTGGAATGGTATAATAACTGTTTAAATATGAATAAAGTTATTGACATTTTACATTAAAACCACAAATTAAACAGATCTAGTATTCTTACAGCTAATAAATGATGAAATTTCTCTAGCACTTTTTGGTTAAAATAATATTATATCCTTTTAAAATATGACTAAAAGTTGACTCTGAACTGTAGGATACTGATCAAGAGAAAATATTAAAAGTTTCAACTGTTTTCTTTGCTCTACAGGAAAACTATAGTTGATATAGTTGCATGGAGGCTAAATACAGTGACTGTCAAAATCAGAATGTTCTCCTTTGAAGGGAGAAATGAAAATGTTTCATAATAGTGGTTTAGAAAATCAACTGGTCCAAAATTATTGCACCTAATAAGATATCCCACCATTTCTGGCAATATTTTGGGGTTGTAGAAAAAGATAAATTACCTTATGGAAAGGTCCAAAACAAGGTCCTCTGTCTCCACCTTTCATTGGCTTTCTATAATCAGGAATTGATTGTCAGGTTACTGTAGCTTTCAACACTTTAAACCACAAGTGAAAGGCCTAATGCTTAGAATGCAGGCAAATGAACACTTGTAACATCCCTAGTTATATTAATATTAGTGTTCTCCTTCTGCACTACATATAGTCTACATATACAAGTGTGCTAAATCATCAGGTTCTTAACTCTTTATATGCTGTAATTTTACATAGGGCTGGTCAACATAATTGTGTATTTGAAATTATACACCTTTGTAAATGTCCAAAAATATATATATATTTGGTTTTGCTCCTACTTTTTATATCATGTTCAATATAATATATATCTACCAATGCATGCATCCTGATTTGTATAATATATGGGAAGAAATTAATGTTATTAGACATAATGCATTCTCAATGGAAATAAATCAAATGATTGACCTTTTTTAGATCATCCAATTTGTATAAATCTTTATAAATGTACAAATAAATACATTATGTAAAATGAATATTAAAGAGGATAAATAAAAAGAAATCACACCTAGACACGTTATAATGAAATCACAGAACATCAAACACAAAGATAAGCCTTTAAAAGAGAAAAAAAGGTAAACATCTAACAAAGGAATGACAATTAGTCTGAAAACAGATTTCAACAGAAACAGAAACAATGGAGGCCAAAAGTTAGTGAAAATATCTTTAAAGTGCTTAGCCATCAACCTAGAC
This sequence comes from Tapirus indicus, assembly GCA_031878705.1. Lineage (NCBI taxonomy): Eukaryota > Metazoa > Chordata > Mammalia > Perissodactyla > Tapiridae > Tapirus > Tapirus indicus. The sequence continues at coordinate 100,877,794 of CM062919.1, read as the reverse complement.
TTAAAAGAACAAGAGAAAAATGAAGACATATTCAGGCAGATAAAAAGCGAGAGGATTTATTACCAGTAGAGTTTTACCCACTAGAGCTTCTAAAGGACATACTTCAAGAAGAAAAATGACTCTAGAAAGCAAGTTGGAGTTGCAAGAAGGAAAGGTAAGCAAATAAATTGGTAAAATGGAGGCAAATCTAAACAATCAATAAAACAACAATGATGTCTAAGGGTTAAAAAAAAGACAGCATGTAAAATAAGAAGGAGGCAACTGGAGTTGTGTTCTAAGATCCTTGAGCTATTTGGGAAGGGTTTAAAACTAGCTTAACTTTAGATTCTGCTAGGTATACATGGGCAATTTCAAGGGGGCCACTAAAAGAAGAAAAACAGTGTATAATTTCTACATTATTCAGGAAAACATTAGCTGCTATAACAAATCTCCAGATTTCAGTGGCTTAACACAATATTTTTCAAAACAGTCTAATGTTTGGTTGGCAAGTGATCTTCCTCCACACAGAGATTCAGGGTCTCAGGTTCTTTCCATTTTGTAGCTCTACCAATCTTTAGGGTCTCATCATCTTCTGCATCCAGAAAGCAGAAGGTGAAAGAATATGGATGTGGTTCACGTACTCCTTAAAAGCCCTGGCCCCAAATTGGCATATATCACTTCTGTTCAAATTCCATTGGCTAGACCTCAGTCACGTGGTAATGTGTAAGAGCAAGGGAGAATGGGAAATGTAGTTTAGCTGTGTGCTTAAGAATAAGAGGAGGAGGGCCAGCCCAGTGGTGCATGGTTAAGTTTGCGTGCTCCGCTTTGCCAGCGCGGGGTTCATGGATTTGGATCCCAGGTGTGGACCTACATACCATTCATCAAGCCATGCTATGGTGGCATCCCACATACAAAAAAAAATAGAGGAAGATTGGCACAGATGTTAGCTCAGGGCCAATCTTCCTCACCAAAAGAAAAAAGAATAAATATACGTTTAGGAGCTCAGCTAGGAGTCTTTGTCACAGCTTCCAAACCAGTGTGATAAGGCAGTGGAATAAGAAAACAAAAAAAATTCAGCCAATTAAAAAAAAAGGACAACAAGGGGCCGCCCGGTGGCGCAACGGTTAAGTTCGTGCCTGGCAGCCCGGGATTCGCGGGTTCGGACCCCGCGCGCCCGCCGACGCACTGCCTGTCAGCCATGCCGTGGCGGCGTCCCATATAAAGTGGAGGAAGATGGGCACGGATGTTAGCCCAGGGCCAGTCTTCCTCGGCAAAAAGGGGAGGATTGGCAACAGATGTTAGCTCAGGGCTGGTCTTCCCCACAAAAAAAAAAAAAAAAAAAAAAGGACAACAAAGGAGAAAAGAGAAGGACTAAAACGTGAAACAAATAGAAACTATAAGGTAAAATGGTGGTAACAACATCAAACCTATCAGTAATCATAATAAATGTAAATTAACCTGCCAGTTTAATGTTAGAGATTGTTATAATATGTTTTAAAACAATAATAATAAAATCTAGCAACATACTGTTTACAAGAGACATACCTAAAACACAAAGATGTGAAAGGTTGAAAACATGCAAAAAATATACCAGGTAAATATTAATCTAAATAAGCTTATTAAAATATATTAATTATCATTTTTAAATGAACTTCACAACAAAAAATTTTAAAGGAATAAAGAGAGCATCTACATAACGATAAAAAAAATTTAACTTAACAGGATGGTATAATAATTCTACGTAGGTAAATATCTATTAAAATAGCCTCAAATAGGTATAGAGCAAAATTTAATAAAAACACAGGAGAAATTAATAAACCCATCATGTAGTAGGCGATTCCAAAACATGTTCGATGTAGTGGACACATGTAGTACACCAAATAATGAGAGTACACATTGTTTTCACATATACATTTTCAAATATTTTGTATGTGCTAAGTCACAAAACAATTCTCAAGGGATTTCCAAGAATAGGTATTACATAGACCATGTCACCAAATCACAAAGCAGTTAAGTTAAAAAATCAGCAATGTGGGGGCCGGCCCAGTGGCATAGCGGTTAAGTTTGTGCATTCCATTTTGGAGGCCCGGGGCTTCGGTGGTTGGGATCCTGGGCGTGGACCTACTCACTGCTCATCAGGCCATGCAGGGACGGTGTCCCATAGAGAAGAGCTACAACCCTACAACTAGAATATACAACTATGTACTGGGGCTTTGGGGAGAAAAAGGAAAAAGAGGAAAACTGGCAACAGATGTTAGTGCAGGGCCAACATTCCTCAAAAAAAAATGCACACACATTAAAAATCAATAATGTAAAGATAAATTTAAAATCCCCATACGTTGGGAAATTTTAAAAACATTTCCCCATAGCTCATAAGTCGAAGTAAAGATTGGAAAGGAAATTTATACATCTGTAAGAATGAATGACAGCTCACAACAACATGGATGAATAAGAAGCACGATATTTAATGAACAAAACAAATTCCTACAGCTGATGTGTTACCACATCTTCAAAACTATTTGCACTTACATGGTAAATTACACAACTCTATTTTCACAAGACAAGTGAATGTTAAACACAAGTTGGTAGAAGTATGGAACAGTGAAAGATCATACAAGTAACCTCACTGGAATTGGTAATGTTCTGACTCTTAGATAGGGTCATCACTATATATGTGAGTTTCATAACACATATACCTGACATAGTCTTTCACATGCATCAAATATTACTACCTTCTGAGACACTGGCACATACATCTGAACACATACTATTAAACTCTCCATGTGTTCCTTTTACCATTTTTAAAAATTCCCTTTTATTTAAAAGAAAGCTCCACTGAGTCTTCATTATTCTCTTCCTAATACAGATGAGGGAAATACTTCAGATCCCAGAACAGACTGGAGTTAGAAAGATACTTGGGATCCCAGAGTAATGTATGGTACTAACCGAAATGAGTAAATCAACAAGTTTCTACATCTTAAGGGGCCAGAACAACTATGAGGTTCCTGTCTAGAGTCGTTAGTCCTTTCAAAGTAAAATGACAGCAGTAAGAGAAAAGAAGTCTTCTGTGTGCCCTGGAGCAAGTCACACACAATGTCAGTCAAATAAATAAAAACTCTAGAGGATTCTGAACATAAAGAAATCAAGATGGTGAACAATACTATAGTACTGCCACCACTTCCAATTACTGGCTATCTAATAAATTCTTCTATGACAAGTTTTAAAATATATGACCAATGTTTTTTAAATAAGCATTTTTTAAAGGACTGCATTTACTGAACAGCAATAGAAACGGTGAAATTTGGAATTAAAGTTTATATTGGAAAAAGAACACTGTTTCTTACCAGAGACCCTCCCTCCAACCGCCAGAATTGGCTTTAACAATTAACAAATACCAGTGCTAACTTACTCCACAGAGAATTTGTTGATGCAAAAACCAGGAAACAGTTTATCTCCCCTGGGAATATCTTGCCGAGGGGATTAGAGGGGGGCTGGGGTGGGGAGGATCTGAAAAAAAAACAATATTTGCTAAACTAAAAACACATATGCACACATGGGAATTATTTTACTTTCAACAAGTTCTGAAAGTAGTAACAAAACCAGGGAGAGTTAAAAAAATAATTTAACACGGATGTTTTGGGAATGCTGAAAGAGACCAGGCATTTAGACCTCATGTTGCTAAATTTGTTCATCTAAAATCTAAAAGTCACTTTCATGTCAGCGACTTTGCTGTTCCTCAGCATTTTACCTCCTTAGGCAGTTTATTTCCCACTCAAGGTTATAATTCTGTATTCATAATACCATAATTATTTCCATGGTAACCTCCTGTGATGTCACAGAGAAAACACTACTGACTTCCTCTGCAGCTCCAATTTCCCAGTCAAAATCATACATTGATTTTATTCTTTCCAATGTAAACAAAACGTTTACTATTAAAAGTTCTGGGGATAAGGTCTTAAAATCAAAACCCCATCTGTCATCACTACAGAGGCACGTAGAGAAACCTAACAGCACAGGATACTAGTTAAAACCACAAGTACCAGACTCAGTCTACTTGAATTCACAGCCAGGCCCCACTAGGTAGGAGATACGGGTCTTTGGGCTCAGTATCTAACGCTGTTCTCAGGCTTCAGTTTACCCATCTCTAAAATGGAAAAGTATCTCATTCGGTTGTTATGAGAATTAAATGAGACAATGTAAATAAAACAATGTATAGAAAGGCAATGCATATAAAAATATATTAAAAAATAGCACAGCACCTGGCAAATGTTAACTTAAAAAAGAAACCACCTTGAGTTCCCAGAACTTACACAGTTATCTCTGACCTCAGGATGCAGAATTAAAGAGGAAGTTATTGTTTTAGTCATTCAGCAAATATTTACTGAGTGGCTACTTTGTGCCACACGGTGTCTGGGTGCTGGGAAGATAAAGAACAGTGTTTGCGCTGTGACCCTAACAAAAAACTGTTTCTTTACCCTGCTCCTTCAGTTTAGTGCTTACCTCCCTCCACAGGAGGCTGGTTCCTTGATTCACAGCCCTCTCTATTTTCTCTCATGCCCACACATGCAGGCAAATAGAGCACACATTTAACAACCTCAAACAGTGAGCCTCTGTGTTGATCAGAAAAGGAGTCCAGGGTGGGCAGTACCATTTCAATTTGCCATCTCATCTGAAGGAGGGATGTGGTTCTTTTTTAAGAGTAATTTAAAATGAATAAAAATCTTCAGCTTGCAGCCAGCTTATAATTATTATTTGGGTTTAAAGGATAGTGACAATTGTCTGAACCTTTGAAAACACTGTGGCGGTAAATACCTACCTTTGGAAACCAAAGTATCAGTTAATTCCAGGCCTGTGTAAGTGCCTATTTCTAAAGAAATAACATAATAATTTTACCTAGCAACTTCATGACAAGTGGAGCGGTTTATAACAAAATGAAAGCCTTAACCCCCTTGGAGTCCTTAGATACATTGCTGTCATCAGATAGTTAAACTCTGCACCTAAAGTAAAGCTTAAAAAATTTACCACTAGAAACGCTGAGGTGGTCTTCAATAAAAGGAACCTTGAAAGACACAATTGTATGTTTTCTGAGAAGGAAAGCAAGAAAAAAAAAAAAAAAGTAAAGGAAGAAGACATAGCATTCTATACCAAATACTAATGTAAGTTCTCCTGAACACTATTTGGGCTAGAAAGCTCTTAGAAAAAAAAAAGTCTATGGTCAAATAAGCTTGGGAAATACTGCACAAGACTGACAATGCATATGAGCATATTAAGGGCTCTAAGAAGTTTTGCAATAAAGAAACCTGTTTATTTGTATTTAACCAAGCATTTTCCAAAATCATTTGACCACATAACCCACAGAACACAGAAAGAAACGCTGTTATTTAGTACTTTCCCACTATGCCACATATTAACATAGTTATTAGATATATAAAGTGTACCACAGAGTATTAACTCACAACTCAAAACATTTTGCTGTTTGTAGTTCCCTCAAAATAAAGATATCCTGGGGTTGTTCTCTAATTGCTCAACAAGCCTCATTAGAAATAAGAATTTCCTTTTATAAGTGTATAAATCATAGCTAAATGATATAAAAGAAATGACGCTGTTTTGCCTATTTTGTGAAGACACACCTAGAACAGTATCTGGCATATAAAAATATTTGCTGAATGAATGATTGAATAATCCTCTTTTTTTTTTTCTTCTCAATTCTAGTCAAGAGATAACTCTTCTGATCTGCTCTTCCAGATTCCCTAAGAGCTACCGGTGACCTCTGATTCTATGAAATCACACATTTAGGAGCACATTACAGAAGAGAGAACACAGCTTCGGTGCTAAACAGATAAGGGCTTAAAGTCGGGTTGCACTACTAACTAGCTGTGCAATGTTGAGCACTGACTTTTTGCAAAACAGGAATTAAAACTGTTTTTATCCCACAAGACTACTATGAAGAAAGTGCCTGGCATAATCTTGGCACATAGAAAGACTCAAAAAATACCAGTCATCTCTCTCTCTCTCCCTCATTCTAACTTACTTTTCCTTAATTTAAACCCTGAGGAAAAAGAAACTCAAGGAATAAGTAAAACTTCATGGTGGACTATTAAATGAGATGAAGTAAGCCAAAACAAACCCCACATTGAATATGATAAAATAATTAGTTTCCAAAGATTGTAATACTATTCCCTATCCATGTTCCTAAAGGTCTTGAGTAGTTTCTTTTAATTCTGAGGTATATGCCTTCTTTTAATCAAACTAATTCAATGAAACTTCCAGCACATAATTTCATTAAATTACCTTATTCCCTGTCAAAGGGTTTATCGTCCTCAAAATCAAAACAGCATATATTTACAATAAAACAATATATTGTCTCTTTCCTCCAGCAACCCTCAAACATAAAAATTTCCTAAAGTAAACCAGGTTTAATGTTCCACATACACTAAAAACAATTCGAGTATGAAGCTGGGTATTCAATATACACCTAATTTACAAAAATAAGATTAAATCTTGCCTGGTTATCACAGATAGCAACTTCTCCCCTTTGAAAAGTCTGAGCCCATATTTATCTTGTTTCTGGAATTTGAAGCAATTTATAATGTTGAGGAGTTGACTTGCTGATTAAAAGACTTTCATAAGAGGGCTGAATTTCCTTTCCCTGTGTCAGTCAGTCATTAGTGCACGAAGGAAAGATAGGAATCATATTTTAAAATGGAAATTCACTAGGAAAGTGGAGTTACCTGATGTGCTGACAGAATAACAAGGGAGTCAAGAGAAATAGCTTCATTAAATGCACTATTTACGTTCCAGTAAATCCAGTGTTTTAAAATTTTGACATTTGTTTTGAAACCAGATTCAAATTTAGTACATAGTATTTCTTTGTTGGCAAGAGCTGCCAGAAAGTTAATGCCAATAAGTCTAGCAATTGTATACACACTTTTTGTGTGTTAGAGTATCAGAGGACCTATGAATCAGATCAAAATTAATACCACATGTATGGCTTTGGAGAAACAGAAATGACTTGTCAGATTTCTATCATAAAAACTAATATATATTTTTGTAATCCTGCTGATAAGGCAGGAATGAGCATGGCAAACTCTCCCAAGTGCTATCTCTCTTGTATTAATAACTGTGATTTTGTAAAAATAAGATCAAATCACCTAAAAATGCAGGCCAGTTTCCAGGCATGTCAAATAGACTGCCCTAAACTGAGGGGCAGAGTGCAGCACTGAGCATAACCTTCTTGGGTTATTTTTAAGCCATTTGATCTCATTAAAGGGTTGACAAACACTCACCTGTCGGAAATATCTTCCAGAATATTTTTTACTTAGTAATACAGCCAGTAACTCTGAGAGGTACCCAATGACATCCTAACTGGACTAATAAATGTCTATCTTTCCCTTTCTTGAAATTTGCCAACACATCATACTGACACTGAGTGAAATTTTTCTGACTCTAGGAAAGAAAAGAGAACACTAGGAATATTTAAAGAATTTCTTAACAACACACACACAGACACAAGAAAAATCCATATTCTGACTTGAGAAAACAAGCAAACCATATCCGAAGGAGTTCTCAAATCTCCTTTGGCAAAAATGGCCTCTGAAAAAGCAATTCCAGCTCATTGGGGAAATTTACATTTTAGCAATGCTTAGAATTTCGGGCCTTTTACAGTTGGTTCTTCCCCTCACTGCCAACACAAGAACAAAAAATAAATTTTTTAATTTGTGTTTTTAAATGGAATAAATAGTGATAGAATTCTGGAACACAGCAAATACAGCAACCTGAGAGGCATAGCACCTAGACTCTCTCAGATCAATAATTTCAAGGAATTTAGAACAGTGGTTCTAAAGAGTACTCTTAAATATCAGAACTGCAAGGGAACATTGGGAAAATATGACAAAAACCTATGAAATATTTACTGCTATAAATGGCACAGCACTTCCAAATATCTGAAAATGATGCCTTTGTATGATTTGATTCTGGTTACAGGGGGTGCCTGAAGTCCCAATGGATTCATGACCTCTCACAATAACTAAGCGACCAGTCCCCACCCAGGGGTATGCCAACACTTCCCCAGAGTCTAATGTCCAAAAAGACTGCTCATAGGATTTAATCAAATTAAATAAATGAAGTCCAGAAATATCTGGGTCAAGCACTTGCAATGTGCAGTGCTTCACAAGGGTGCTATAAAGACAAGTTATATGGAGAATCCCTGCCCCGAGCTTTCAGGATACTCTGGGGGCAGGGAAGGTCCGACCTTTATATGCAGTGGAAAATACAGCAAGCCATGGGAGATGTAAGAAAATTACGTTTAGTACTGCTGTCATTTTACCAATGGGAAATGAAGAAACAGGTCAGGGACAGAGTGGGGCACTAATCTAAAAAGAAGTGATACACAGTGGAATACTACTCAGCTATAAAAACAAACAAAAACCATGAAATCTTGCCATTTGCGACACCATGGATGGACCATGAGGGTCTTATGCTAAGCGAAATAAGTCAGATGAAAAAAGTCAAATACTGTATGATTTCACTCATAAGTAGAAGATAAAAACAACAACAAACACACACAGACACAGAGATTAGATTGGTGGTTACTAGATGGGAAAGGGGGAAGGAAGAGGGTGAAAGGGATGACTGGGCACATGTGTACGCTGACAGTGATTAGTCTTTGGGTGGTGAACATGATGTAGTCTACACAGAAATCGAAATATAATGATGTAAACCTGAAATCTATATGTTATAAACCAATGTTACCTCAAAATAAACAAATAAAAAAGAAATGAGATCTGCTACCTTCTGAATATTATACCATCTGCTAAACCAAAATTCCTACATTTTAAAACAAGTCACCATGATATACTAAAACTGTTTAGGATTGACTCTGGCCTCCGAATCACTACTACCCCCAGGAAAAACCGAAAAGCTCGGAGCTCTGTCCACAGGTCAGAGCTCTGCAGTGGTCTTCCACACTCTTGAAGCTCAGCCCTCCAGGTTCTGGTTGCTGCGAGCTCCGCTGGGAAGATAAACCCAACAGCAGAATGAGATGGCTGGGCCAGTTCCAGCCAACCCACCTCTGGGGAGGACATTTGTTTAGAAAGTTCCCTTTTCCTTAACTTTGTCTACTGTGTCAAAAAATTCCACAACAGAGGACACCAGGAGACAGGGTTGTTTATACAGGTGCCACTTTGCAAAGGGCACTCACAGGAGCAATGCTCCCTGCGGGGCTGGACTCAGATCACAGGCCTAATGACGACACCGAGGCGGGGTGTCAGTGGGGGTGGGCGGATCCTGCACCAAAGAGAGGGGCAGGGCCTGGGAGAAAACCCAAACAAAATCTGGTGGGTATAACCTCTAGTCTCATTTGCCAGGTTTTCATGTCTGTGGGTATGCAGCAGATAAAATGAAACATACTGAAGTAAAAGAACTTTTATTTAGAAACATAAAGATTTAGCTCAGACTTGCTTATTTAAGGATTCCAGTTTTGTTTTTTTTCCTAAAAGGAAACCACATTTCTTAACCCTCCTTCATCCACGCCTCCGCTGCCTGACCCCAAGTATTAGCAGTTTCTGTCCAGAGTTTAAATGACCTTTGCCCTTCCACCCACTTTATCTTCTATAGGAATTCCATTCATCCTTTTGTTATTCACTGAAACCCACTGTGCCCTCATTTTCCCTCTCACTTTTAATCATATTCCCAAAGAAACTCTTACTAGATAAAGGAAATAATTATCACTGCGTGGGGGGAAAAAGATGAAAAATAAATTTTAATACCATAAAGCTAAACTTGTTTAGTAAGACACAGAAGTTTCTGAAAAACAAATATGTGTATACACACACACATGCACACAGACACAAACACATAATCTATTTGATGTTAGTTTTAACAAAACTTGAAAAATTGCCATCAAGGCAAATATTTCTTTCCTAATGACTTAGTAAACAATCATTTTTATTCCTAACTATTAAATTAAGTACACACAACCTAAAAGGCCAGTAAATGACTATTAGCCATCTTAGTTATACCAATTTTACCCTGTCTTAACACCCCAAGGACAAAATTAGATGATAATGAGTTTTGAGTCAAGCATCAAATATCTAGTCTGAAGCTGCATCAGGTTTGCCCTTCATTCGGGTCCAGCTCCTAGAGAGCTACCTAACATTCATTCCAATTCATATGCACAGTAGCCCCCCTTATCCATGGGGGGTACGTTCCAAGACCCCCAGTGGATGCCTGAAACTAAGGATAGTACCGAACCCTATATATACACTATGTTTTTCCTATACATACCTACCTCTGATAAAATTTAATTTATAAATTAGGCACAGTAAGAGGTTAACAACAATATCTAATAATAAAATACAAAAATTATAACAATATACTGTAATAAGTCACCGCAGATCTTAGCAACCTCAGCATACTATTTTTTTCTTTCCTTATTAAGTCAGGAACTTTCACCTTTTCACTTAAAGGAAGCACTTCATGGCTTTTCTTTGGCATATCTGAATTGCCAGCATCACTACTCTTGTGCTTTGGGGCCATTATTAAGTAAAATAAGAGTTACCTGAACACAAGCACTGTGATACTGCAACAGTCGATTTGATAACTGAGACGGCTACTAAGTGACTGACAGGTGGGTTGTGTACACAGCGTGGATACGCTGGACAAAGGGATGATCCACATCCTGGGCAGGAGAGAGTGGGGCAGGGAGAGATTTCATCACGCTACTCAGAATGGCGCACAATTTACAACTCATGAATTGTTTATCTCTGGAATTTTTCTATTTAATATTTTCAGACCATGGTTAACCACGGGTAACTGAAACCATGGAAAGCAAAACCATGTTTAAGGGCGGACTACTGTAATTCAAGGGACAAGGCCAAGAAGTAGGCTGTGAGCCCCAACCATGCATAAACCCCCAGGCATGAACAAAAGATATGAGAACTTTTCTCAAGACTCTAGTTTCTATGGCCAAAAAATAAGCAAGGGATTGGAAAAAAAAAAAAAATGGAAAGGAGGGAAAAGATGAAAAACACACCAAACAAAATTTTAAAATGAGGCAGTTTGTTGTAGGAGAGGAGAGTGGTCTTCAGCAATGTGCCCTTCAGTTCTCAAACAAGGATCTACTTCATCCAGGAAGCTTTCTCTGATGCCAAGTCTGTTTGAGATCCTGTCACCTAGAATTCTCCTACTGCATTCCCCTCTCTGCAGCATTTATCATTCTACATTGTAACTGTATAGTTATTCGTCCACCTTCCCCACTGGAATTTAGGCTGTGTGAGGACAGGGACCATATCTAGCTTGTCATTGTAGTATTCTCAATATCAAGCTTGGCCCATGATGAGGGTCAGTAAATATTACTAGAAAAATTAAACAAGTTCAAACGCTAGTTCTACCATTCACTCACACTGTGACATAAAGATACTCAAGTTTCCTTACCTGCAAAATAGAGATAACATAGATTATATTATAATATACCAGAAGTGCTGGCACAACTCATGGCACTCAGTAAGTGTTAAATGTTTTCCTTTCTGAATGCCTTTTCCTTAGCCCTCAAATCTCTCCATTCTGATAGGTCCCTTCCTGCCTTCCTCCCTCACTAAAACCTTTCCTTCTCACCTCCATCGTGTATGAGTCTTTCTGTCCTTTTGCCCTTTTCCCCTCTCTTGTTTTTCCCTCTTGCTCCTCTTTCTGTATTTGCCTTGCTGTTTATTCCCATCTTATTTTTAGGAAGGATCATTTGTACTTGAAAACTGTGAACTTTACCTTCTAATTCACACTAAGACAAAACATTTTATATGACTGCTTGGCTCATACTCTAGATATGTTTTAACCTATGATTATTTGTAGTATGATGCAAAAATCGAAGTAAATGCTAATTTCAAAATTATAATGCCACATTATGCAGACTTTATTATTTCCAAAAGAGGTCTAAGCCTAATGGAGTATTTAAAATTTAAAAAAGCTACTGAAATAGAATTGCATCTCCTTAAAGAGTTTATGAAAAATATTTTCTTTTCATAACATGCACAAACTTTGCGTAATTATTATTGTATTTTTGTGATGCTTCAATGTTAAACTCTCAAAAAAAAACTTTCATCAACACAGAATTATTTATTTTCAGAGGACAATGTAAATAAGAATAAAAGACAAAACACATATCCTTAAATCCAAAGTCCCATAAAGAGTATCCACTCCATTGTCCATTAGTGAGCAGGTTTCGGTATTTCAACCCCTTCTCTAAAGAATGAACTAAATCCAAGATCACCATGTTGCCACCATTCACTGGAGAACTCAGAATAAGCAGGTTATTACATAATCACTTGTCTACTGTGAATGAGGAATGAGGTCAAACTGTTCTTAGACAGCGAGTTATTTCAATTTGAATGAAGGTCTGTGTGCTTCTACAGCATTTTTCATAATTAAAGGGGGAAAGTTCCATGAACAATTAAAGCATAGCTAATGAATGTATAAATGTATGTGTCTGGCTAGTGGATGAAAAGCATTCAAAAGTTTTATTTCCACGTACATCAGGGAATTTGCAGATGCCAAGGAAACCAGTACAATATCGTGCTGACCCCATCCAAAGTCACCATCTGGATGGTCACCACACCTGACTCCAACTCCCTTAGGGGAAGCTTTTCAAAGTGATATTAACTTGTGATCTGTTTTACATCCTAATACCATAAATATAAGAAAAAATGCAAAATCCAGTTTTAGATACTTCTTCCCAAATGTAGCTAATTAATGTTTCCACCTTTCATACCACTACTTAGCCTTTCATGAATAGTGTCGAAGAGAAATAAATAAATGTTTCTGTTATATCTCATTTGTCTAGTTTCTAAAATATTCTCTGAAATATTTAATCATTACCAAAGAATAAGTACAAATTTCTAATTTGAAGCAATAGAATGACACAATAACCTCATGACTCTTTGTAATATTTAAGCAAACATGTATATAATTATTCTTTTTCATCATTTCCTTCCATTTTTTTTTTTTTGCGTTTAAATAGACTTTACTTTTTAGAGCAGTTTTAAGTTCACAGAAAAAACTGAACAGAAAGTAAAAGGGAGCTCCCATATACTCTTTGCCCCCAAACATGCACAGCCTCCCTACTACCAACATCCCCCAGCAGAGGGGTACATTTTTTCAATCAATGAACCTGCACTGGCACATCTTTATCACCCAAAGCCCAAAGTTTACATTAGACTTCACTCTTGTACATTTTATGGGTTCTGACAAATGTATAATGACATCCACCATTATAGTAACACAATATAGTTTCACTGCTCCAAAACTCTTTCATCCCTCCCCCATAACCCCTGATAACTACTGACCTTTTTACTGTCTCCATAGTTTCGCCTTTCCCAGAATGTCATATAGTTGGAATCATACAATATGTAGCTTTTTCAGATTGGCTTCTTTCACTTAATAATATACATTAAAGGTTCTTCCATGTCTTTTCATGGCTTGATAACTCATTTCTTTTTAGTGCTGAATAATATTTCATTGTCTGGATGTACCATAGTTTATTTATCCATTCACCTACTGAAGGATTGCTTCAGTAGGCAATTCAGGAAGCACCTTGGTTGCTTCCTAGTTTTGGCAATTATGAATAAAACTGCTATAAACATCCACGTGAACATAAGTTCTGACTCATTCAGGTAAATACCAAGGAGCACAATGGCTTGATCATGTGCTGAGAGTATGTTTACTTTTGTAAGCGATTGCCAAACTGTCTTCCAAAGTGGTTGTATCATTTTGCATTCCCACCAGCAATGAATAAGAGTTCCTATGTCTCCACATCCTCAACAGATTTTGGTGTCATCAGTGTTCTGGATTTGGGCCATTCTAACAGGTGTGTAGTGTATCCCACTGCTGTCTTAATTTGCACTTCCCTGATGACGTATGATGTGGGGCATTTTTCCATATGCTTATTTGCCATCTCTATATTTTCTCTGGTGAGGTGTCTGTTCAGGTTTTTTGTCCAGTTTTAATAGGGTTGTTGGCTTCCTTATTGTTGAGTTTATTATTTTAAGAGTTCTTATAAATTTTGGATAACAGTCCTTTATCAGATGTGTCTTTTGCACATATTTTCTCCCAGTCTGTGGCTTGTCTTCTTATTCTTCTGACAATGTTGCAAAGCAATTTTTTATTTTAATAAGTCCAGCTTATCAATTTTTCCTTCATAGATCGTGCCTTTGGTGTTGTATCTAAAAAGTCATCATCATATCCAAGGTCATCTAGATTTTCTGTTATCTTCTAGGAATTTTACACTTTTGCATTCTACCTCTGGGTCTCTGCTCCATTTTGAGTTAATTTTTGCAAAGGCTGTAAGGTGTGTGTCTAGGTTCATTTTACCACATGTTGATGTCCACTTGTTCTAGCACCATTTGTTGAAAAGACTATCTTTTCTCCACCATATTGCCTTTGCTCCTGTGTTAAAGATCATTTGACTATATTTGTGTGGATCTATTTCTGAGCCTTCTATCTTGTTCCATTGATCTATTTGTCTGTTCTTTTGCCAGTACTACTCTGTCTTGACTACTGTAGCTTTATATTAAGTCTTGAAGTCAGGTAGCATCATTCCTCCAACTTTGTTCTTCTCCTTCTATGTTGTGTTGGCTAGTTGGAGCTTTTACCTCTCATATAAACTTTGGAATCAGTTTGTTGATATCCACAAAATAACTTGCTGGGATTTTGATTGAGACTGCATTGAATTTAGAGAACAAGTTGGGAATAACCAATACCTTGACAATATTGAATTTTCCTATCCACGAACATGGAACCTCTCTCCATTTATTAAGTTCTCTTTTGATTTCCTTTACCAGAGATTTGTAGTCTTCTTCATATAGATCTTGCACAAATTTTGCTAGACTTATACATACATATTTCATTTTTGGAGGTGCTAATGTAAATAGTATTGAGTTTTGTTGGGTGTTTTTTTGGGGGGTATTTTTTTGGTGAGGAAAATTAGCCCTGAGCTAACATCTGTTGCCAATCCTCCTCTTTTTGCTGAGGAAGATTGGCCCTGGGCTAACATCCATACCTGTCTTCCTCTACTTTATATGTGGGTCTGAATCTGCAAACCCCAAGCCACCGAAGCAGAGCATACAAACTTAACCACTACGCCACCAGGCCAGCCCCCAATAGTATTGTGCTTTTAATTTCAAATTCCACTTGTTCATTGTTGATATGGTAGAAAGCAATTAACTTTGTATATTAACCTTATACTCTGCAACCTTGCTATAATTGCTTATTAGTTCCAGGAATTTTTTGGTCGATTCTTTAGGATTTTCTACATAGACAATCATGTCACCTGTGAACAAAGACACTTTTATTTCTTCCTTCCCAGTCTGTATGTTTTATTTCCTTTTCTTGTCTTATTGCTTTAGCTAGGACTTCCAGTATGATATTGAAAAGGAGTGGTACAAAAGGATATCCTTGTCTTGTACCTGATCTTAGTGGGAAAGCTTCAAGTTTCTCACCATTAAGTATGATGTTAGCTCAAGGTTTTTTGTAGATGTTATTTATCAAGTTGAGGAAGTTCCCCCTCTATTCCAAGTGTAACAAGAGTTTTAACATGAATAGCTATTGGACTTTGTCAAATGTTTTTTCTGCATATATTGATAATCACATGATTTTTTTTCTTCTTTAGCCCATTGATGTGATGGCTTACATTAACTCATTTTTGAATGTTGAATCAGACAGACTTCCATATCTAGGATAAACTCCACTTGGTCGTAGTGTATAATTCTTTTTATACATTGTTGGATTCAATTTGCTAATATTTTGTTCAGGATTTTTGCATTTATGTTCATGAGAGATACTGGTGGTTTTCTTTTCTTGTAATGTCATTGTCTGGTTTTGGTATTAAGGTAATGGTGGCCTCACAGAATGAGTTAGAAAGTATTCCCTCTGTTTCTATCTCCTTAAAGAGATTGTGAAGATCTGGTGTAATTTCTTCCTTAAATGTTTGGTAGAATTTACCAGTGCATCCATCTGGGCCTGATGCTTTCTGTTTTGGAAAGTTATTTTAATTACTGATCAATTTCTTTAATAGATATACCCTATTCAGACTGCCTATTCATTTACATCATTTTTATTTACTACAGAAGTTACATTTTATTTCTCTCAGAAACATCAAATTCATAGCTTTATTATCTATGAATGTGTGGGATACTCACTTGTTTTCCAATAGTCAAGTAATGTAGTACATATGGTATACGTTAGTTATGTCTAAACCATTAAAGGCATATCTCAGACATATTGCGGGGTTGGTTCCAGACCACTGCAATAAAGAGAATATTGCAATAAAGTGAGTCACTGAACTTTTTGGTTTCCTGGTGTATATAAAAGTTATGTTTACATTATACTGTAGTCTATTAACTGTGCAATAATAGCATTATGTCTAAAAAAACAATGTACATATTTTAATTAAAAAATACTTTATTGCGGGGCTGGCACAGTGGCATAGTGGTTAACTTTGCGTGCTCTGCTTTGGTGGCCTAGGGTTCGCAGGTTCGGATCCCAGGGGCAGACCTACGCACTGTTTATGAAGCCATGCTGTCACAGGCGTCCCACATATAAAGTAGAGGAAGATGGGTATGGATGTTAGCCCAGGGCTAATCTTCCTTACAAAAAAAAAAAAAACTTTATTGCTAAAAAACTGCTAACTATCTGAGCCTTCAGTGAGTCATAATCTTTTTGCTGGTGGAGGGTCTTGTAAAAAACACATTATCTGTGAAGTGCAATAAAGTAATGTGCAATAAAACAAGGTATACCTGTATTTCTAAGGCAGGCAGACAATAACTAAAGAATCTTTAGAAGTCCTGGTTCTGTGAAAGGTTTAGGAAAATTGGAAATTATAATGTTTAAAATTAAGAGGTTTAAGCATTTAAAAAATTAGTTCTGGGGCCGGCCCGGTGTTGCAGTGGTTTAGTTCGCACTTGGCCGCCCGGGATTCGCGGGTTCGGATCCCGGGCGCCTGCCGATGCACTGCTTGTCAGCCATGCCGTGGCGGCGTCCCATATAAAGTAGAGGAAGATGGGCACGGATGTTAGCCCAGGGCCAGTCTTCCTCAGCAAAAAGAGGAAGATTGGCAACGGATGTTAGCTCAGGGCTGGTCTTCCTCACAAAAATAAATGAATAAATAAATAAAATAAAATAAAATAAAAAATTAGTTCAGCATTCATCTTCATGATTCCTAAATTAAAGATACCCAGCTATTTTCATACTTTCTAGCAGTTTTTGAAATGCCATATTTTTTAGGTAAATTTTCTATAACTGCCCTTACTTTGTTGTTATGAGTGTAAAGAAGATCTATGTAATGACTATGATGGAATGTACAAATGTCTGTTCAGAAACAAGAAATGCTTTCTCCTCATGTTTTCATATCAAAGATTCATGTTACACGTTAATATATGAGGAATATGTCATGAGAGCAATTCATCTGAAAATTATATACACATGGGCAAAGCGGTATTAACTGCCTACTTATTCCAAGCAAAAATCCTTTTCTCTAGTCCACTAGATAAACACACACACACGCAAACTATATATAACAATTACATGGTGTATTTAACTGCTTCTTTAAAAGAGTTAACAGTAAACTAATTAAATCAAATTCGGCATAAACCTCAAAAAATGTTAGAATAAAAAGCTAATAAAAACCATCTTGGGATACTGCCACCAAGTAAAGAAGCAGGACTAGACTGAGAGACCATGTATAGAGAAAGGCCCAGGCAGCCTCCGTTAAGGTGCCAGATGTGAGGGTGAAGCCATCTTGGATGTTCCAGCTCCAGCCAGGCTCCCAGATGAATGCAGCTTAATCAGTGACCCCAGAAGACAGCACATGGAGCAGAAGAACTGCACAGCTGAGCTCAGCCAACCCAAGAATCACGAGAAATAATAAACTGTTGTGGTTTATTACACAGCAACAAATAGCAATATGACACAGGAAGATATCTTCACAACTTGGGTTAATACAGATGTCTTAAACATGTAGTCCAATTTATTAAAGGAAATTATTTTTCTATCCCTTTTGTATTAGCCATTAATTGCTAACTCAAAAATTATTTTTAGAAAGTTAGTTAACAGTCTTCAGTATTTTTCCCTGCTATTTACATTTTTGGTAAATGAAATAAATATTTAGTATTTCATTTTTCAATGTTACACACTATAATAAAGTAAAATACCATTCAGTGCCTTGTATAGTAGACTTCCCACAGTCTTCAATAAAAGAAGCTAGTTTCGAATTTAAAATCTACCTGATATTATTTTGTCAAGGTCAGGCAAGGCTTGGTTAACCACCATGGGCTGGGCAGGCTGGACAGGCTCAAGGCCAGTAAAGGCAGTTATGAGAAGAACAGACTGACCTGGGAAGAAGTCTGGAAGCTAGCAAGTAGAACACCAAAGCCAATGGCTGGACAACAGAGAAATGATCCAACAAAGCTGTCACCATCAGGAATGTCTGTCACCACGCAGTGAATCAGAGAAACAGGAAATCAGGGTAGGTAATGGCTCACAGAATCAGAGAAAGTCAGTTGGCAAAAGAGCCCAGGACACTAGTCTGGAGTGCTGGGGTAGTTGAAAGGGGAAGAAGCACTAGAGAGAAAGGTAGAGCCCAAACCTGGAGGCGTATAAGGCAGGTTACTACACCAGGGGTTCCCGACGAAGGATAAAGCTACAAGGTCCCAGCTAGATGAGCTTCAGGTGTGACTCGATGGTGAAGAATAAAATACTGGCCTGGACACAGGGGGACAGAATAGGGAGTTACTGTTTAATGGTAACAGAGCTGCAGTTGGGGAAGATGAAAAGGTGTGTAGATGGATGCACAACAATGTGAATGCACTTAATGTCACAGAATTGTATACTTTAAAATGGTTAAAATGGTAAATTTTATATTTTACTACACTAAAAATAAATTATTCAAAAATGAGAGGAAAAAACGTTTTCTAGCATCATTGGTCAAAAATACTGGGTCTCTTCGATTTCATGAAGAAACTTCCTATGATCCTCCAAATCACCAAAGTGCAAAGAATAATCTACAGATTGAACGTCCAGCGAGAAATTAATTCAAATGTGAATGCTTTTATCCCTAGGGAGAATAAGCAGTAGCCAGGGTTTGCATCAGAATCAAGTTTGACACAGTCATCTTTATTTTAAATGTGTGAGTACAAGCATATATAGCCATATACACACATATACATATATACACACAAGTATATCCAAATATATACATACACACATTTGGGGGGGGCAGATATTTTATTTAAATATTTTATTACATTTTAATAATTATATTATAATAATTATAATATTAATATATAATTGATTATTAATAAATATTTAGTAATATTAAGTATATTTAAGTATTTTAAATAAAAAATATTTGTCCCTCTCCCTATAAAATCAGTGGCCTGGACTGAAACTCCTTTCACTCGTTTCCCCAGAGCTGGGACCAGGAGCCTGGGGAGGGAGGTTCAACCACTCTTGAAGTAGGGAGGAAAGGCTGCAGAGCAGGAACCAAAAGGGAAAAATACCCATGATCCAAAATGCAGATAAAGCTATAATCATTCATTCATTCATTCATTCATTCATTTATTTTTGAGGAAGATTGGCCCTGAGCTAACATCCATTGCCAATCCTCCTCTTTTTGCTGAGGAAGATTGGCCCTGGGCTAACAGCCCATCTTCCTCTACTTCATATGTGGGATGCCTGTGACAACGTGGCTTGATGAGTGGTGCCAAGGTCCAGGCCCCAGACCCAGCCGCCGAAGCAGAGCACACTAACTTAACCACTACGCCACCGGGCCAGCCCCATAAAGTCATTTATTTTTAATTTAAGAATTAGAGCAGTGCTAATTGCCTAATTACAGCTGGTTGAAGGTAGTACTAAAATGCATTTGTAGTATGCAAAGTAGGTAGTGTAGTGTCTAAAAAAACACATGAATTAATTAATCAATAGGAGGAAGCATCTAAGAATAAAAAATGTTAAGTAAAGGTAATCTAGAAGTAAATTTTGCTTCAGGTAATTAGGAGTTAAGCATTCTTTCAAGGTGCCTTAAACACAAATTTACAGGATTTAGAAGTCAGACTTTGGGCAGATCCACCCTCTAAAATACAGCCCTGAGCAAAGAAGCAAGACTCCCCCACCCAAACACAACTTACCACAAAGCCTCATACTCAACTCCTTAATCACCCTTCCTTACAGAACAGAGGAGTCACAGTAAACCCAGTTATCTCATCTCCCAACTCATAAAAAAGTAGAAGGAGGAGCTGATAGACACGAGCATAATAAATGTGGAAGAGGTGATAACTGACAGCCTGACCTCTACTAAAGACAGGAAAAAACCAGACTAGACTGTGTTAAGGCACAGGGTAATAAGGAGCATGCAGAATGGTAATCCTACATCCTCAGGAAAGGGTTAATCCATGCCGTGTGCTCTTTGTTCAATCAAGGCAGGGAGTGCTTGATGTATTTAAGAAAAGACTGAATTAAAGTTACAAAAATTAAAAGGGTTCTGGTATTTGACATAATAAACTCCAGTTAGCCAAATATTCACCCATGAGAACACCTTATTTCCTCGCCAGTGTCAAAGAAAGGAGCCACTGCTTTAGTTTCAAGTTGTTCTTCCTAAAAGAAACCATTTCATTTCTATCAAAGATGGCCTGCTAAAAAACTAATGGACTCTCCTCTGAAATCCCTCACCAAATGTTTTGAGAGGTGTGTCTACGGGGCGGCTTGTGTTTGTTCTTCCTCGTCCACGGTTTTCTGTTTCCTTTAGGCCTATTTGCAGGCGGGGGGGGGGGGGGGGGGGCAGGAGACAGCTGCTCTGATTCCTCAAAGAGCCCCAACCCAAGAACCGGGTTCATGTCTTCTTGTTGTGGAAACAAGGGGTTTTAACTTTTGAAGATGAGACTATTTCTTCATTTGTGCCCCTCTATGATTTTTCCCTATCAAGGAATCATCAGAATCAATTATTTCCTTGTCGCCCTGTGTAAAATCATTTTATTCACTTAAATGTCATACTTTTTATTCCCAGATTTTTATTTTGTCTTAGCTGACTAAAAAGATACTTGAATAGACAGTTTGTTATTAACAATCAACTCCATGCAATCAATTCAAATTAGCCTGGGGTAATCTAAATTAGGGGAAAGACAGAAGGGAGGAAAGAAAAAAGAGAAAGGAGGAACTTTTGGTTGACGCTTCAAAGAAATACTAAAATTACTGCAAATCAGTCAAAGTGAATCATCTGTCTACCAGCATGCCTCACGTTTCATTGCCTATCTATAATGAAGAGAAAAGTAACTAATGCAGGAAGTAGTTCTGTTACAAACTGTGCATAATTTTCACTGTTTTATTAATGAAATTGACATAATTTTCTTTCTTTACTATCAACTTCTCATAACTGGAAGGAAAATGGCAAGTGATGTCCACAGCTAGCGGACTCTTCACATGAAAACCAATAAAGAAGAAATTTCATTTTAAATACATGTCATTTCACAAGTTCTATGATTAAATATTTACACTAGCTTTCTTCAGTCAAAAATGAATGAACCAAATGAACTTCTGTTTGATCCTCTCCTCCACTGGATAAATATTCCTTTTACTAGTACTTTGAGAGTGCATATTTTGGCAAGGGTGGTTGAGGAGTGGGGCAGCTGCTGGGGGTGAGGGACACTTGCTCTGTTTCAAGAACAGCACCGTCTGGCCTTTGCCAATTTTAGTAGTTAGCAGTCCTGCCCACCTTCCAGCAGCCTGGGCACCCAGCTCCAGTGGGGTTAGCTCTCACTACACGGAACCCTTCGGTCAAACAACTGACTGGCAAAGCTCTCGAGTTCACCATCATGCATCACAAAGCTTGAACATACTAACAATCTCTTATTATTTATTGGTATGCAATGCACACAGGAACTTGAAATTACATGAAAATGCAATCTGGAGTAAGAATCTACAAATCCAAACATTTTATGAGGTTAGTATTTATAATTTTCAAGAAAAAAGTCATTGCAGAGGTTTTGATTATTGTTAAAGTTAATGAGAATGAAGGTCAGTCACAGGTTAAATTTGTCTTAAAGGTAACAGACAAAATTTAGCAGGGAAACAATTCTGGTTCAATTAAAAGTACCTGTCTTTGAACGTCATATGTCAAAATAGTTTAAACACAACTTAAACATAATGCCAAAAGGCCTCAAGTGGTTGATCAGAAATGAGAGGCACACACTGCATTCTATACTGTTTTCAATTTGCTGACACCACCTCATTCTGTACTCGCTAGTGAGCAAGAGTAATCCTCAATGGCATTAAGATGAGAGGCTGAGCACAAAACCACAGGCAAGTCAAGTAATGATTTTATTCTTTGTGTCATTTTTCTTTCAAGTGGAAGATTCCTAACACTCTCTGCTGCTGACAGTGTTTATAAACAGAACTCTGAGAAGCATCTGAAGGTAAAAAAAAATAAGTCCTTCCAACAAACTGTGATAGACAGTCAACCAGCTGAGTCCTCATCCAGCAGACATGGATTTAGAAGCACTTTTAAGACCTACTTTCCACACAAAAAAACTCAAAAATTGCCCAAATTGCTGGGTTTGATCTCAAACTCAGAAAATAATGTATAACAAGATTTACCATAATCGGCTATACTAACAACTGTGTTCTAGGAAATTTTAGAAAACATTAACATTGGAAAAGAAGGTTCAGAGTCAGATATATGCACTAGGCTAAAACCTTCTTTGTGATAGCACTTCATTTTAACATATAAACACTATACTCCTTGTAATATACCTTATAATCTACAATTAAAGGTGACATCTTTTATGTCTTATAATAAAAGAAGATAGCTGTTAAATCCAAAATGACATGACATTCATCTTTTACTCCCAAAATTTGCCATGAATTTTAAAATTCAGCATTCACGTAACATCTGGATTCTACAATTCTGATAGCTTTTTCTTAAAGGGATTGTAAGTCTTGACAGAGCACATATAGTGAACTGCTAAGCTAAAGCATAACCTTAGTGCTCACTGGATAAACAATAGTAATAAACTATATAATTCATCCTTAAGTAAGTCTTCGTCCCCTCACTCATCCAAAAAATACTCTACCACTAGTTTTTCCAGGTAATAATATTAAGTGTAGACATCTATTATGTGATAATAATATATATTCCATCCATTTGCTTGTTTTCTTTTTAAGTTGACTTGTTTTCTGCCAAGGCAAAATATACTGCAATATAAAACCAAAAATGTGGCGATGGTTACATGCTTTTAAATTATAAACCATCAGTTGTTCTGTATATTTGATACCTTCCTAACAGGGATTTAAAATAATAGAATTTAACTCCAAAATTAACAACACTGTTAGACAAATACCATAACAAAATAATAACAAAGTCTGCTTCAATAAAAGTGGAATCGTAATCTGAGGATAAATTTCAGTCAGTTTATTGCTTCCCTTGTTAATCTTTCACCTTCTAAAACGCATTTTACAACTAAAACTGAGAAAGAACTTAGGTTAACAACTCTCTACTTTGTGACATTTTAACTTTTATGGAACATGTTTATTCCCCATGCTCCGTCTTGCTCTCCACCACACCTCCAACACATGAGTTCAGCTGAGAAAACTCTGTCTAAAATGGAACGTTCTGAGCTGCCTGATTATGACACCAAATGGGCTGTAGGAAATGCGTGTGTGGACAGCATCCCTGGACTCATGTGGATTTTTATGGGGTGCAGTGTCGTGCCCCACAGGGCCTGCCCAGCTGAAGACCTTCACAAAGGTGACACACATACAATATTGCCTCCAACTTCCTTCCCAAGTGGCATCAGTCCTCCAGCATGTAGACTACTTTATGGCACTCCTCCAGGGCCTTCCAGGCACGAAACCTCAAAGGAGGACCCTTCTCTCAGGAAGACACAAAAGGACACCTATTCAACTAAGAGGTAATGGACGCCCACTGAGTACAAGATGCTGCATTCCACACATAAGGATAATAGAATGAAATGGACACTGAGCAAGGACCAGCAAGGGAGACAGAAACAGAAACAAATCATCACACCTCCCAGCAGAAGGCAGCACATATATTGAGAAATATAGATAATATTGTATAAGAGTTCCAAGGAGTTGGCAACATCAGAGAAGGCATTATGCAAGAGATGACAGCTGAAAAGGCCCTAAAATATGGATAGGAATTGGAGGTATAAATAGAGTGGACTCTAAATAGGTGAGGAAAGAGGGGACATCACAGCATGAGGGAGGCAAGTGTAACATATCTACTCATTCAGTCAATTCATATATTAAGCTTACTCCACTCCATGTCCTAAAGTGATTCATATCTAAAAATCACTCAGCCGATAAACATTTACTGAACACTATGCAATCACAGGCACAGTTCCAGGTGTTGGGGACACACTATGAACAAGACAGGCAAAGTCACTGCTCTCATAGAGTTGATTTCCTGGTGGAGAAGATGGACAAATAGATCCACAAATAAATATAAAAGTTAATGTCAGGTAGTGATAAGTACAAAGAAGAAAAATAAAGCAGGGCAAGGCACAGTGATTTAGGGAGATTCCTATAAGAGTGATCAATGAGAAGGTGACATGTGAGCAGAGATCTGAATCAAGTGAGAAAAGAAATGATTCAAACAGAGGAAAGATGGGAAAGCATGTGCAAAGGCCCTGAGGCAGAACAGTTTGGCATAGTTAGAACAGTTAGCTAGTTCCAAGACAAGCTAGAAGACCAATGTGGCTGGAGTAGAATATTGAAGCAGAGAGAGGGAAGAGATGTTGCTGGAAAGGTAAGTAGAGGTAAGAATGAGCGTTTCTCAATAAGGACACTACTGTCATTTGGGGCAGGATAATGTGGTCTTGTTCCCACTTAGCATCACGGCCCTTGATACACTGAATGCCAAGAGTACCATCATAACAAGCAGAGAAGCCACCACACATTTCCAAACACTCCTATAAGTGACTGAAAGGGAGCAGTACCTCCCACTGAGTACCACTGAGCCAGATCCTAAATGGCCTTATTATCATATATAGTTGATATGATTTTGTTCTAAGTGTAAGGGAGAAGCCACTAAAGAGTTGTGAACAGAGGAAATGGCATATTGTCTATTTCCACAGAGCTTTGATGTGAATTTTATTTTTAAAAGATGTCTCTACCAACTGCATGAAAAACTGACTCTAGGAGGTAAAAGCAGCCTCAGGGTAACCGGCTACAAGGCTATTGCAGTAATCCAGGAGATATGACAGCTTGACTGGGGAGGTTAGAGTGGAGGTGCTGAAAAACAGCAAGATTAGAGGTATTCTGAAGACAAAGCCATCAGAATTTGCACAATGGGACTTCACCCAACTGGAACAGGGTACTGAAGGGGGAAGTCAAAGATGAGGCTGGAATGGGAAATTGGGGCCAATCACAGGTAGGAAAGTCAGCTGACTAGGTAGGACTGAGAGCTCCAGCACCAGTTAGGGCTGGAGATCACTGGGAGTCATCAGCAAGGTGGTGACCGCTAAAGTCATAAGATTGAAATAGGGTCACCCCCGGAGAGGTCAGAGAGAAAACCCTGGAGAGAATGCTGGGCACAGGAGAAAGGAAAGGGGCAGTTCAAGAACCCAGCTGAATGCAACAAGGTCAAATGTACAGATGTAAAGGACAAACACTGAGAAAAAGTCAAAGGATTTTGCGACTAAGAAGAATCAGGAACTGTCCAGAGTGCAGTTTCATCAGGAGAGATGGCTGACTGCAGAGTGCTAAAGGAAGTGAGTCAGCCTAGGAAATGCAGATGGGTGTACACTATCTGGCAAGGCTCGGTTATAAAAGGAAGGACATAAAAGGGTAGCAGTGTTGAGGGGAGGTTGTGTGACTGAGAGTGTGTGTGTCTTAAGAGTGAGAATTAATTTGAGGAGCTTAAAGAGAAGAATCCAGTGGAAAGGGAGAGACTGAAATTGCAGGATGACAGCATCTACTAAGGAACAAGATAACAGAAGAGATGGGCAGAGACAGGTTACCTTTGCAGAGAAGAAAGGACACTCTTTCCTCTGGCAAACAAGGGAAGATGGTCAGGCCTGTGACCCACAGTGGCCGCCACGTTGCTGACAGTCCCTCTGAACATAATAGACCGGAGTCAATAGTACGTGACACTATGGGGTGACCCATGGGACAAGGAATAAAGATATATATATAGCAACACACTTCCGATAATCACTTTTAGGAGAAACAATATTCTGACTAATGTCATTATTCTAGTTAACGTCATGACATCAGAACAACCAAATGTTATGACTCACAGTTTATCTCTTTTGTTTAGTGCACTTAATGTGAATGAAAGAGGTGGGTGGTTAAGTACCTTTGGTAAGTGAATGAAGAAGAACATTCTAGACAATGCAAAACATGCTATACATAAAAGAGTATATTTTGTTTCTGAAATTAATTTAAATTCCTACTTGGTTTGCCTTTCACAATCACTTGACATTTACCATTCAGTTTTAAAGTCATAAATGGAAAGGATTCTGCTTTTCACCACAGTTGTCACGTCTGTATATCAAGTTTTTTACTGGTCACTGTAACACCATCGTTCCATAGCAGTGAAAAGCAAAATATATAGAATGCTATAATGAGGAAAAATTTGATGGGGCTTGATTTAAAAAGCAGCAGGAAAGAACAGAATACATAGATGGACTAAGTAATTAATGAGATAATCAATCACAGCTCATGCTAATCTCATTTAACCACCCCTCCCCCCAAAAAGGGAGGGACAGAAAAAGCATAAGCCAGCAGCAAATGTCTTTAGGTCAGGAGCTTTTTAAATAATTGGCTATGATGAACCATCCATTTTATAGAGAACTACTGTAGATAATGAAAATGTACCTTTGTACCTATATTTCATACAGTGTGCCAAAACTATCAGTGAAGTTAAAGTCTTCTAATAACTGTGATTGGGTGACGAATTGAATGAGTTAAAACAGCATTAGTTGCCTCTAATTCCAAATATAAGTTGTACTACCTCAACTACCAAACCGGTTTTAAAAAAGCATAAAAAAGACTTGAGATGTCAATTAATTCCAATTATAAAATGACAACAAGAATAGGCAAGAATAAAAAAAAAACTAGACTATAACGTCAATCAATAACCTAGTTTCAAAACATGCTTAATTTATTCAACAATAAAAAGATTTGAAATGGCAAATGAGAAGCAAAAAACTATTCCCTATTTCACATATTTAAAAAATGTTCCTCTTGAATATTCCATATCTGTCACCAAATACTTCATCTTTCACTGATAGGTATATGGCAAAATGATTCATGGAGACCATCCATGGCTACAAAAATATGTGGTTTTCTTAACAGGTGTCAGGTGTCGAGTTGGAATTTATGCTTTACAACTTGTAATGGAGCCCTCAGCAACATAATGTTTCTTTTAAAATCTGAATTAGCATTTTATATTCTGAAGCAACTTTTGGCAGGCGTAGCTGGGACCACTGGGTGTTCCATAACATCTATGCATTATTTATTTTACTACACTACCATATTGATCTATAATTACTCTCTGTGTGTGCCTTTCTCCACCAGCAGACTGGAAACAGTGTTGAGTAGAGAGACTACGTATCCCCAGGCAGCAGAACAGTGCCCATCAAGACAGACCCAGCCACTTTTACGAGGATTGTCATAGGGCAGTGGGATAGCTATAACAGAACTCCCCACAGGGAAACATACCATCAGTGGATACCGGAGCAGAATCTACTGCATCCGAAAATGCTTCAATTCAGGAAACTCATAAGGAAAACTTTTAAAAAATAATGCCACAAGAGCGAAAGGAAGAAAGTCCATAAATCCTGGAGTCATGAAGTGATTCTGAATCCCAAATGCCTGATTTGAACTTATTATTAAGGATTTTTCCTGTAAAAGTAACATAATGCACTTTCAATTCTTATCTTTCTTCAACAAGTTGTTTCACTATTCCACTTTTTAAACTGTTTCCAAGAGCAGTAAGCAGATCATCATGAATACATATCCTAAATGTATACTTTCTATAAGAACTACAAATCTGCACTAGAAAATATTGGCTATAAAAGGTGATCTTCAAATTCAGGCAGTCCACCTAAATGGATTTCAGCATACATGTGTATTAGTTTCCTATGGCTGCTGTAGCAAATCGCTATAAACTTTGTGGCTTAAAATAACACAAATTTATTATCTTCCAGTTCTGGAGGTCAGATGTTTAAAATGGGTCTCACTGGGCTAAAATCAAGGTGTCAGCAGGACTGCATTCCTTTCCGGATTCTTCCCTCTGGGGGAAGAATTTTCTTGCATTTACCAGCTTATAGAGGTTGCCCACATTCTTTGGCTCCTGGTTCCCTCTTCCAACTTCAAAGCCAGCAACAGCAGGTGGAATCTTTCTCACCTGGCATCCCTCTGATCTCCTCTGCTTCCCCCTTCCACTTCTAAAGGCCCTTCTGATTATAGTGGGCCCATCTGAATAGTCCAGGATCATTTATCTCCTCATCTCAAGGTCAGCTGATCAGCAATCTTAATTCCCCTTTGCCATGTAACAACATAATCACAGGTTCCAGGGATAAGATGTGGACATCTTTGGGGGTTGGGGACATTATTTTGCCTGCCACAATTTGTAATCATCTATTAGTACATACATCATTTTATTTTTTCATACGGACATACACTATATCTATACTCAAAAAAAATTCTTTGGATTTCCCTATTCTTCTTTATGAATTCTAGACTAACTCTGCTGAATAGTTTCACAAACATCCCCTATAACTTCATAGTGTTAAAATTTTTTTTTTTTTTTTTTTTTGTGAGGAAGACCAGCCCTGAGCTAACATCCGTTGCCAATCCTCCTCTTTTTGCCGAGGAAGACTGGCCCTGGGCTAACATCTGTGCCCATCCTCCTCTACTTTATATGGGACGCCGCCACGGCGTGGCTGACGAGCAGTGCATCGGCAGGTGCCCAGGATCCGAACCTGCGAACCCTGGGCTGCCAAGTGCGGACTAAACCGCTGCGCCACCGGGCTGCCCAAAATTTTATTTTTTAAAAGTTCTTGAAAGAAATTCCACATGGTTCCAAGAGTGCAAACCAAAAAACATCTTACTTGGATTAAAAATAATAATAATAAATGCACAACAGCCCCACCAGAAGAGCTCTTTTAGGTTCACAAATGGTTTGATATCTACCATAATTCCATTTCAGGGCTTAATCTAGAAAAAGTCCTAAGGCTCCTCTCCATAGCTATAATTCATTCTGCTATAGGCAAGCTGACCTATGGCTACACTTTTGTTAATTTTACTTTATCTCAAAAGAGTGAGTTTTTCCAGAAACTCTAAAGGTCTCCAGTTAACCAAAGACATCTGAACTCTGTCTCAACTGTCACTGCTTTCCAATAAAAATAAATCATGATTTTAATTCCAACCTCAGCTGTGGGAAAATGGACTCATCTTTACAATTCTCCTTCTTTGTTAAATGAAGAGACTTACAGAGAATAATTTAAAAATTTGAATTTAATTAAGAATGCTTCTTTGTCAACCTCAACTCAATTCTCTACTACTTTTGTTGGCCACTTTCTTTAAATCATGATCAAAGGAACAATTTCTGAACTTTCCAAACAGCAACTTAAATAGTAATAATTTATTCTAAAATACGTGACTTTTTTGTTCCCCAAACTGTGTTTCTTGGAACACTTGGAAATGTAAATTGGTGTACCTCAAAACAAAACAAAACACCCTATTCTATGGTCACATACATTTGGGAAAGGATGTATACTATACCCACCTTTTAGAGAGTCACAATGCACATTAACTGCTTAAACCTCTTAACAAGTCCCAAAGCACTGAAATTTCTAACTCTTCAACCTCACTGTTTTCAGAAAGTTCGCCTAACACCCCTATAAATATCCTGGGCTGAGGCAGGAGACTGAGAAGAGAATACTAATGTAGGGAATATCTCCACAGAGTATTACTTATTGAGCACTCAGAGCATTATTCTCATCACAGTTGGGAACAAAACCAACCCCAGTTTAGCCCATGAGAGTTTATAAGATATTTGCAAATGTCAAATGTACAATCAACGCCAAATTGCAACTATGATTAAGATTTACTTGAAACAACACAAATATAAAAACGTACTGTAGCCTCTAATTGTATTTATACGGATGGGTCATTTAAAAGAAATAATGTTTAACTTAATATGACTTTAAATGATCCAAGTCTAAACAAACCATACCATGTTTATAAATAGTCAAAATGTATCTCATTCAAAATGCTGGCCCTCAAATGGAGCCATAGATGTTCCATCCACTCTATATAAGCAACAGATTCATAAAAGGCATTTCAACGGTTTTTTTCTTCATCTACTGAGTTAATCAAAACTAATATTAATTAAAATAGACAATTTTGAAGAGATGGGAAATTTTTTTCTTGTTTAACTGTCACTTTATTACAAGATGGTAGAATTAATTACAAATTTAAAATATAATTTGGTAATCTTTAGTCAGGTACCACATTTTATTAAAAGCAAACTGCTTATTCAAAAGTGATCATGGGACAACTCAAAATGCAGAGCTAGAAGGATGAGAAATATCTCACTGGCCCATGGATTGTTTTAATTCTCTCACTACATGAAACTCAAACTTCTCATTTTTAGGAAAGGTAAACCGTAATTTCAGTGGACAGCAATACAGAAATATTTTGTCAGAGACTAGTTTCCATTTAGTCAGTCAACTGTTCCTGGACATCTCAACTGGGACAGATGCATTTACAGAATTGGCTGTGCCTGAGCCTTCTTTGAGAGCAGCTTTAGATCTGAAACACACTTGACAATTGTCTCCTTTTCCTGCCGTGTAGAGAGGCCCTGTACCATGTGATTCTCTATCCACTTTATCATGTGCTCTTGTTCCTTTGATGCATCTATTCTGCACAGGGATATGATAGTGCAGGCGACTCTTTACTTCCTGTACACTCTATGCAGCGTTCCCAGTAAGTAACTCCAAGGCCACAGCAAGGTTATTCCTCTGGAGATCAAAAAGGTAACAGAGCTTTTGAACCAGTGCCTGCTGTGACTTCTCCAGATCAATCGCATTCTGGATGTGTTTGATGGAAGCCTGCTTCACCTCTTCTAGTTGGCCAATTTTTTCCTCATTGACTTGATGAGCAAATTCTCCAACAGAGGCACCGTATTTTTTAAATTACCTAGACAAGAAACTCTATTGTTGATATGGCAGAGGTGGTCTCTGGAGTACTCACATATTCTTCTTTGGATAGA
Organism: Tapirus indicus; assembly: GCA_031878705.1. NCBI lineage: Eukaryota > Metazoa > Chordata > Mammalia > Perissodactyla > Tapiridae > Tapirus > Tapirus indicus. The sequence goes on along the minus strand of CM062919.1, from coordinate 100,846,539 downwards.
AAATACAAGAACTGTGCCCAGTTCTGAGCACACAGGGTCCTGTTACACTGGTTTTAGGGTAAAGAAACTGGAAGAATTCCTCAGGCATCAGCCCCAGACGAACTTTTCCTCCATATTCAGGAAGAGGCGGTATAGGGGCAAGACTTGGCTGCTCCATGTGAAAGATCCTTGTTGCCTGCCAGACCCCTGGACCAAGGAGGGCTGCGTTCTTCAGAGAGGTGGCTGCTGTGGCGGCAGCAGAAAGTACCACCCGGGACAGCATGGTCAGCAAGGGTCCAGGCATCAGTATAACCGTCCCAGTGACCCAGACAGGAGACTCTGTCAGGCACAGGAGCAAGATGGTCGCTCCATAAAATTTCTTTTCAATGGTTTTCACCCTATTTTTCAACAACACTCTAGAACTATTTCAATCTAATTTAAAAATCTCAACTTTAAGCTTAAATACTAAGTATTAATTACTCAAATATTATTTATTTCTCTTTTTTAAAACAATTCTGTAAAAAATGAGATCTACTTCTTTAAGTTTATAATCATTAAGTAAAAACAATACACTAGGCTCAACGGGTTGAAAAACAGTGTTTTTGGTCAAGGAGTGTCCTGCTCCTGTAGGCGGTAAGAAGATACAGCGTAAAGACCACAAGTCCCAGGGCTTGGGGTGGGATCCCAGCTCCGTCTCGCAGCAGCTGTGTGCCCTGGGCTTACTTGCCTTCTCACTCCCACATTTCTTCACTTTCAATGGGAGAGGGTAGTAACACCTACCTCACGGAGTTGTTGTGAGAATTAACTGAGTTAATATGCCAAGCACTTAGAATAGTACTGGCACAAAGGCATTCAACAAATGTGTCCTGTTATTATATTATTGTTGCCTTTACTACACTCTATCTAATCATGTTTGTTGCCCCAAATTTGTTCTTCATAAATAAAAAGGAAAATAAATTTCTCCTACACTCAAGATTCTAAATTGTCAAAATTGGTTTTTGCCCAGAGCTGTGACAGGATGCTTAATCCTCCATCACCACCAATGACCCACTTCTGTTCCCATCAGAGTCCTGGACAATCAACGCCTTTTTCTACTTCTGCCTGAACCATCTCTCTTCAATTATTGATTCATTCAACTATATTCATCAAATACCTACTACATGTCAGGCACTATTTGACATTAGAAATATAAAGATATATAGGTATCAGGTCCTGTCTTTAAAATCCTATTAGTCTAGAAGAAACATGAAAAAAAAATTTCAACAGTTAAAAATATTCTAGAATGGAAATATATCCAAGACATAGTACAGTACTGGCAAAAAGGAAGGCTGACTGCCTTGCTGAGGGGAGAGAGGGCCAGGCCAGGGAGGTGGTCAGGTGAACAAAGGGGTAGAGGGGACGGCTTGCACAAAGACAGACATGCAGCAACTGGCTCAGTGTATTGGAAATACTGGATGGCCAGTGGGGGCGCTCGAAAGGACCTGTGAGGTGACAGCAAGTGGATGTCAGACCCAATAGACTCTTGTACACCGTGCCAAAATTTTTGCCCTTTATTCTCTGTTCAGTAGAGGGCTCTGAAGTGATTTACACAGGAGAGTTAGTGTTCAGATTCACATTTGGAAAGATCACTGTAGCAATGTGGAGAACAAAACAGTGGAAGTAGAAACTAGAAAAAAACAGGTAGACCAAGTCAACCAGCTTCATGATTTTCATAGTGCCTTCCAAATTAGTTCACTCCTACAATAACTTTGCATGGGGTGGGCATTATTATTCCCACTGAATGTCAGAAACTGAGCTTCAACAGGATCAAAAGACTAGCCGAAGGTCACATAATGAGGATGAAATAATGGCCAAAATGGTCCCTTGAATCCAGGTCTTCTCATTCTACTGACTCTTTCTCCTCAACCCCCTGAAGTTAAAATAAAAGAGAAACTTTGGTCATATCACATCCTAGAGTGGTAGTGAACCTGGTTTAGCTGGGGCAAATGAACTGAACCTGATTAATCAGATACTTTCTGACTGAAACAACATGGTACATACATATGGACATCATAGCTATTTAAAATGAAGTTGATTTGATAAATTTTTATAAACCGTGCTTTAATTCTGAAAGGTGGCTGCTACTAGATATTTTTTACCCTTCTTTAGTAGTAATATGCTCAAACCCCCAAATAAAGTTCATGCCCATCAAACAATTAAGAAGGATTTTAGTTTAATCCCTAAACTCCGAAGATAATATAATCTACAAATCTGATCAATGGTCGAAACTGCCTGGTTGTAAATATTAAGTCTTAATACGTAGCAGATTATAATAAAACTCTGGTTTACTCAGAGTAGTTGGTAAATGGGATGTTCTAGTTAATTTAATATTCTGATTATCTGGACATTAACATGTAGTCTATATATCATAGAAGAATTACCAATTTTCAAAAAAATTAGAATAAAATAAGTTAAAATTAAAACCATACTGAATATGATTATTCATCAGTCTTCATTTTAACAACTAATGATAACTAGCATTTATTGAAAGCTTACCATGGGGCAGGCACTCTTCTAAATGTTTTATATCTATTAACTCATTGCATTACACTTTACCTCATTAACTCGTTGATAAACGAGAATTGTCATTGTAAGCCATGAAAAACAAATCTGGTTATTGTAGATTTTTTCTTTTTTGGTGGTTTGGCTTCCGGAAAAATGGAAGTTATATTTCACCACAATAATTCATTGACTGATTTTCTTCATAGCCTCCAGATAATGAGCAACTTAATCAGCAAACCACCTCCCTCTACCCTATTATTTCACAGAACCATTACTCTTTCAGACTTGTCAGCTCTGCCCTTACAAGCTGACATTTCATTAAGGGACGTAATTGAAAATCTAGCTTTCAGGTAAGTCTGAGGGTCTTCCTTCCCCCTCAATTTCTCTATTTTTACCCCTGCCCCAGAGCACCTATAAAACATATTCTGTCCCTGACAGTTACCATCTGCTTCCCCACCCCATACTCTGAAATATTCTCCAACTGTCATTCTGATTCTCTGTCCCTAAAGTTGAAAAGTACTCCTGGTTTGTTGTTGTTGTTCTGTCCCTACCTCACTCTACTAAACTTGTCCATTTAGTCCACCTGATTTGGCAGTGCCAAATGTTTTATTGCCCTACTGGTCAGGTGGAGGGGATTGGAGTGGAGTGTGCTACTGGCATCTAATGGGTAGATTTCAGGGATGCTGCTCAATATCCTACAATGTACAGAACAAACCCCCACCAAAAAAAAGAATTATCTAGCCCCAAATGTCAATGGTGCAAGGTTGAGAAACCCCGATCTAGAACATGATCTCAGATCAAATACCATAATCTTCTGGTTCTCACAGGAAGCAAATTAACATATAACTCTTCAAATATACTGCCATAGAGGTCAGAGAACATCGGTCTTGGTGAAGAACATTTACTACATCCACACGGAGATATCCTAATAGCTGCTTTCATGGGTGAGGACTAATTCACACACTTCAAACACTAGACTTCTCACTTAATAGACTTTGCTCTACCTCCCAGCACAGCTTTTCTAGAATGAGCTGCCTGGTAGTGTTTGGAAATAGCCTCATACTACTTCCAATAGGTCATTACAAGGGGGTTGACTACAACAGGAATCTAGCTGCACTCTCAGGATTCCTTCTATTTAAAGCAATCCACAGCAAATTGATTTCTATTTCCACGTCAGTTTCTCAGCCTCGGCACTACTGACATTTGGGCCTGATTATTCTTTGTCGGGGAGGGTGGCTGTCCAATGCATTGTAGCACGTTTAGCAACATCTCTGGCCTCTACTCACTAGAAGACAGCAGCACCACCTCTCCCAGTCCAGTATGACAAATGTCTCCAGACATTGCCAAATGTCCCTGGGGGACAAAATCACTCCCAAGCCCTTACTGACAACCACTGTCCTAGAGCTTAAAAAAGAAATAAACAACCTCTCTAAGTTTCCCACATCTAGATTTTCATATATTAGGTTTGCTGGATACAAATATATTTAATAACTAAATCAACAAGTTCTTTTATGTTGAGATTCTTAAAACAGGATTCCTGTGGAAAGCACGACTCAGTATAACCCTTCTCTAATTCTTAACAAACACAAATGGAAATTTATAAACATTAAACAGTACCCAAGCATTATGATCATCTGGTTTACTTAACAACATAGTGATATCCTTACAGACTAACCTGGTCATCAAACTTTTTTGCTTACAGTCAAGTTTTTAGAGATGTCACTTACTCTGTGGCATGACAAAGTTCATAAGCAAAAATAGTAGCTAATATTTATTCAGTATTTATTATGAATTCCACACCTGCGATTTAATAGCAATACACATACACACACACACACAATTTAAAAAATCCCTTTCAATGATACAATAACTCTATATGATAGGTGCTATTACTATTCCTATTCCCATTTAAATATGAGGCAATTGAAGCACAGAGCAGTTAAGTAACTCACCCACGGTCACACAGGTAATCTGTTACAGAGCTGGCATTTCAAGCCAAGCAGCCTAACTCCAGAATCCATATTCTTACCTATCACGCTACACTGCTTCTCATATAATAGCATGCCATGTTAATAATTACAAATCATATAATAATGAGCATATTATAGGGGAATTTTACCTAATTTCTTTCAATGACATGCCCGCTGCATCCTAAGTGACAAAACTGTTCTGGACAATATACAGCTCAGGATACTTGCCATGTATTTTCTTACAGTTATGGTCATTGCACTACAATAATGACACAGCCTTTGTGGCCCGACTGCCTGAATTCCAGCCCTGGCTCCACCACTGTGGTAATTATTGGGGCTGTTCACAAACATTCCAGTTCTCTCCCTCTGGGCACGTGGCAGGACTGCACTTCCCTACTTCCTTTAAACAGACTCAGGGCCAAGTGACTTGGTTTGGACAATGAAATGTGAGCAGAAGTAACATGTGTCACTTCCAGGTGGAAGCTTTAAAAGCCAGAGCTTGACTCACCAGTTCCCTTCCTAGAAGGATGTGTTGAGACGGACTGCGTCTCTGAGTAACCACAATGAGTACAGCCCCGCTGCAGTCTGACGCTGGACATGTATCATGAGTGAAAAATAAGTTTGTAGTGTTCAGCCATTCAAATTTGAGGGTTGTTACTATACCATAACTTAACCTATTCTAAATGATACAGTTACTTATTAGCTTTGTGACCTTAAACAAGCTACTTAACCTCTCTGTGTCTATTTCCTCATCTGTAAAATAGAGATAATAATAGCAACTACCTCATAGTGTTGCTGTGAGAACTAAACAAGTCAATACACGTAAAGCACCCAGAACATTGCCTGGCACACAGTAAGAAGCTACTATTTATTCTAAATATTTTCATGCAAGCTAACTCATATTATCACTGTGGTCACAGGTCTCTACAATATGAGGAATGGATATACATATACAGCTGGATATACATATACAGAATGGATATACATATACAGTTTCTATATTGTTTCTTATCATTCTAATAATAAAATGCTAAATATGCAGACTCAAAAGCTAACGAATGATTGACTGACTGGCGTACAAACTGAATAACAAAACCCAGGATCTCCTCCGCTACAAAATGAAGAGAAAAAAAAGAAAGAAAATAGAAGAGAGATGATTGTATTTAACCAGCCCAACTTTTGCTTCTGCCTCATCCTCCACCAGTAATACACATATAAACAAACACAAACACACACACACACGCTCTTCTCAATGAACAGATTTAATTTGCCAGCCAACTAGAAAGAGATTCATCAGAAGGAGCCAAAAATGTGGTGCCAGCTGGCTATGTGACATGCACAGTAATGTCTGCTAATGAACCAGCACCTGACGTCTAGTAGCCAGGAACATAATGAGCAGAGAGAAAAGGAGCAATGTGATGTGGAAAACCAACCTGGCACAATCCTAGACAGAGAGAGAAGGCAACTTGGTTAGGAAGAGAGTCATGCTGAAAATCACGGAACATTTTAAAGAGCATAACCATTCAAAGGTGATTTTCACCAGGTGAAAATCTTTATTTACTCAAGAGAGAAGGAAAACTGATTTCAAGAGGAGAAATGGTTGTATATTCCCATAAGGTGGCTGCCCATATCAACAACTAGCAGGTGACAAATACTAGATTCTGAAGTCTTTATTAGATATAATTTTGGTGATGAAAACAGAGGAAGATTTTCTTAAAGGTTGAGAGAAGAGCCACACTTACATACTGAGAAAATATTCTACTCCATCAAAAACTAACCTAGTCAGGGGACTGGTGTAATGTATATGTGGAGTTTTTAATGCGTATTTTAAATGCAGATTTGAATGATAAGGCTCTCAATGTGGCTAATGGAAGGGAAAGATACATCCAGCTGAGTCACGTGTAGAGTGATGAAAGGCGGGAAGCTTGGTTGTGGCGAGTTATAGTTCTGAAAAAAATAAGGAGAGTGCCCTGAGACCAGAAAGGTCAACAAGAAGATACAAGATAATGACGATGAAGGTCAGATGGATATATATTACTGATAAGGAATTAGTAATAAGACTGAAGAGAGAGAATACCCTATTGTCTTAACCAGGAAACAAGAAATAAGCTCATTCAAGACCTGTGGTTCTTACCATTTTGGGGTTATGCAGCCCAAGAAGAGTCTGAGGAAAGTGTGTGGACTCTCTCTCCAGAAAAAAAAAAAAAATCATGTACACACAGAATTCACACAAACTCAGAAGAAAGAAAAAATATCAAGGGTTTCTCCACACTCTAGATTTATGTCAATGGTCAAGGAGAAGAAATGAGGGAACAGAATAGAAACTTCCTCTCCTAGGAACTAAAAGATAGGAAGTTAACACCAACAGTTTGACCCGAGATTGAACATCAGAAAAAAGAGAAGAGCTGAGCAGACTACACATCCTCTGTGAGCCCTTGGCCACCATTCCAAGACAGCTTTAGAAAAATGCTGCTCAAATACTGTATCTTTTCCCACAATATTATTGGTGAGAAATGACAATACTGAAGCTAAAAAAAAAAAAAAAAAAAGTTGAGAATTGAGAGTATCTCCAAGCTTGTCCAGAATTGGGACAGAATTAGTCCAGCCCGCACTAGTAAAATTCATCACAGCAGAGGGGAAAGGAGCTCACCAGGTGTCCTGGGTGTGGAAAGGTATGGGGAATTCTGACCCTGGCCAAAAGAAGTGAGGCCCCACAAACCGTCTTCACCACCGTGAAAAAGACAGAGTGTCAAGTGACATACTCTGCTGCCCTCCCAGTTTACCAATACCATGAATCTATGGGGCACCTCTGTTCCAAAAACACAGTACATTCTTACGGAGCTGTCCTAATAGACGCCTGTGAGGTTGAGAAGGCTGAGAATTATGGACTGTCATCTATCAGGGTCAAATGAGTTTCTCAAGATCAGATTTGACAGCAGAAAGGTCAAGAATCAGCTGGGCGCTCCTTTCACAAGAAACAAGTCATTGCCTCCCTATTCTGGCACAACTCAGCCCACTATACTGCCAGGGTTTATTCCTCCACGTCGTCTAACTGCTAAATAAAAATTATCACAGGCTCATTAGCTAAGGGAATATTCACTTCACTCTGAAAACATTTTGGCTGCGCTAATACATTACTATAAAGAACTCTCTTACCATCACCATCTTCCTTCTACTCCCTCCTCACATTTAGTTCTGCCTCCCATCACTTTAGAAGCAGCATTTAAAGCTTCCTGATCCTTTTTCTTTCTATTTGATTTTTAGGCTATTTAACTATTTGAGGCATAAAAATTGACAGCTAATTTTCAAGCTAATTTTTTTTCTTTTCCTCCTTTGCCCTTTTCCAGTTTTAAGGCACCATACTGGTCTTTCATGCACTCTCAAAAATGATAGCTTAATTGCTAAGCACTGTCCTTGGTCAATTCTTAAATACTAGAAATATACAAGATACATTTAGCTCATTTAAGTAACGCTTCATTCATTTCTTTTATTTATCTCCCTCTTCAATGTGGAATTTTTGCCTTTTCACAACCATATGTGGGTCACTGTTTTGGCCAAGATTGCACTAATAAGAAAGGTTATAGGGGTCGGGTCCATGGCATAGTGGTTAAGTTCAGCACATTCCACTTCGGAGGCCTGGGTTCCTGGGTTTGGATCCCGGGTGCGGACGACCTATACCACTCGTCAGCCATGACGTGGTAGCGACCCACATATAAAAAAGTAGAGGAAGACTGGCAGAGATGTTAGCTCAGGGTTACTCTTCCTCAGCAAAAAAGAAAACCAGGTTATAAATCTACCTACTTTGTATAAAGGGAATATTTTTGTTACCATCACATATCTCCATGAAACCATGAAGGATGTAACGCAGGCCAAGTGCGCCAGCAACATAAAGAAAAAAGCTGATGTTCAAGAAGTCAAGCATAGAGGGAAATAATGAGAGGTTAATGAAGTGAGCTCTGAGGCACAAGTGTTGTTCAGAAAAAACAGACATTGTAAGGATCAATCTCGGAACTAGTTACTGCTTTTCAATGTGTATGTATGAGTTTTTATTAAATAGCATTTTATTAAAGTTCAAAGACTTTTCCAGAGAAATTAAAAGGCATAGTCGAAGGTTTAAAACTTTTAACCATGCCAGCTTTAGCAATGACCACCTCATTATCAAACATTTCTAATTTAATGAAAGGAGTACATTATTTTAAAGAAGTACTCAGAATAACTGCAATTAATTAACTGCAAATTATAACACAAGACCTATCAATGAAAAACTTTTCTTTAAAAATAATTAAGATCTACAGGGAGAATTACAAAGCACAAACTCTCAAAGTAGACATTGGAATAACTAAAAGTGGAATCTTAAGATGATCAACTTTTGAAAGTCAATTAAAACTTCTCAAGGCATTTTATAATAAACTCAATTTCACTTAATTATTTAAGGAAGCAGTTTGAGAAATCATGTTCAACTTGGGATCCTAACCTGCTATATTCATTAATGACTTACACCACTTGCACACAAGCCTCTCATTCAGTACAATGATCCACGTGCTTACAAGACCTAATTGAACACCATCCAAGCATCCCCCTCATTGCAGGGGGACCTTCTTGAAAGGGGTGAAGTATTCTTTTTCAAACTTTTACTAGGGGCTAAAAAAATTTAAACCTATGCCACTGCTCAAGTCTATGTGAAATGGACCTAAGTTTAAACATTCCAATTAATACAAGAAATATATGCTAAACACTACTATTTAGAAGGGACTTTGTCTTCAACAAATTCACCCTTCAGCAGACAGGCAGGGAACTTCACCCCCAATTCTATACAGGATTGTTTGGTCTGATTGTGTGGGGTTCCGTTCGCATTTTAAATCACCATCCACTAAAGTAAAGGCCTCAGGGGCAGAGAAAGGTTGGAAAGCACGTGAGCAAACGAGATTTGCTTTGGCACTGGCCCGCCACCAACACAGGCGCACCTGAACTCCGCCCAGGCAGACACAGAGAAAGCCAGCTCTGGAGCAGGGCCCAAGTTCAGCTGCTCCACGAATACATCCACACCAAAAGGAGAATGTGGCTATCTTTCTAAAATTAAAAATCAAATGCACAAGTTGACATCCTGCTGAAATGTCACTCAGGCAACCTGACCGGGTAGCGTGGTTAGTGAAATACGTACGGCACTTCCAGGGACACAGGAGCTAGTTCCCTCCTACGAGGCCCTCTGATGCTTGACAAAGTCTATGATATGAGGGCTCCTCGGGCCCCTATGGCCGGGGTCCCTAAATCTTTTGAGCAGGTAGTTAAATAGCAGAAAGCACAGCATCAAAAACTGCTGTTAAAAAACATGAGGTCAATTTTCAAGTCATTTGAGTTTCAGGTCATTCATATTTTGAATAAAATCTGCAGATTATATATGAACAACAAAGCTTATACATCCAAAATATTATAAATAGGATCCTTTGGTGGGAAGGGAGGGATTTGATTCTTACTCAAATATTTTTCTACTTCAATTAGAATACTTTCTTTAACAGAGGAGTAAAAATTATAATGGTAAATGAGTCTCTGTCATGCTCCCCAAAGGGGAAATACTCTGCCTCAGCCTACTTCAATCATGAACCTGATGTGTGACAATCACAAATATAAAACTGCTCTCCATGAAAACTTTTCTCCCCACACAGACACCTCACTTACGCAGTGGCTCAAGTTTTACCATCTATGTAATCTTTTCCTATCAAGCCACATTTTTAGGATGAAACAACAGTTCCAAAATTATGCCCAGAGGAAAGAGAGATTTGAAACATTAAATTCTTATGTCTTTATAGCTCAGATCTGCACTTACACTTTGGAAGTGTTTTCTCTCAAACATTAGCGTGCACAAAAACTTGTTCAAAATGCAGATTCCTGTCTCCCAGCCGCAGGAAATCAAAATCAATGGGTCTGGGGTAGCACTAGTCATCTGCATTTTTAATAAGCACCCCAGTGTTTCTGATGCGGGTGGTCTTGAAAGACAGCACTGCAGGGAAGAGAATTCATTTCCATTACAGCTGTTCAGTCTTCAAGCCCCTTCTCCCAAATCCATGATTTTTTTTTGACACTTTTTAAACAATCCATAGTTGGATTAGTGTTTTTCAAGGAAAATCTTTGAAATGTCATCTTCACTGCAACTACAGAATAACACCAAAACGCAAAGGAGAGCAGAGTAAGGAAAGCTGCAAAGCTCCCTTTCTCTAAGGAACCATTTAAAATTAGAACTGGACGGGATCTTGATCATTCTAGGCTCATTCTCTCATTTTAATCTTTAAACAATATTTTAAGCACTCCCCTGACTACTAGTTTTGTTATCTACATTCTCCAGTTACCTAATTCACGCTGCAAAGTGAGATGATGCCTGAAATTTAAATCAGTCGCAGCCTGGGTTTTCAATAAGTCTTGCTTTCACTTACTGCATTTTTCCCATTTGAACTTTTTAGAATCCGAATTCCTTATTTGAGCCATTTATTTCATTATTTTCCAAAAGATGACTTAGAACCTCCTGGAAATTCCCACCCAACCACAAACATACTTTGTTGCACGGACTACAGTAAACTCATATTTTTAAATCACAAATTCAGATTTTCACTTAAATAACTGCAGACATGGCAAGCTACCCTGGAGTTACCAAAGTCAATATGTGAAGTCTGTCTCTAGGGCAACAGACTAAAGAGTAGTAAATGAGGTTTTGAACTGCATTCCTGTTCATTTCTGATTTAGCAACAGGCTTCTACATGCTCCCATTATGCTCTGGCCATCCTTTTGTCTGATCTCGAAATTACATGGAGTGACTTTCTGGTTGTTGTTCTACTACTGGTTTTTAAGACACTCTATTTCAATTTTTATTGCTGTTTCCACCCATGTATTTTTTTCTAATTTTCACTATCATGTCATTACACACAGCTGCCCTATCCAAACACAAAGACGTACACACGCCTCACCACAATTTTAAAATTTTTCCACGTGAATTGAGAACCGTAAGTATTCAGCGGCTTAATTAGAAATCTGCAAACCCCTCCACACAATGGACCAGTGCTGATTCAGTAAGTACTTCCTGCTGCTTTTGTAAAAGCGCTTCCCAGTTTTTTTTTAAAGCCACTACACAGATGATCTCTTTCTACCCAATTCTAGAGTTTCACAATACATCTTTTTTGTGGACTCAAGAATACACTATACTGCCAATGCCAGAATGTCAATCAATCTAAATTCTCCTAGACCATAAGTTAATAATTTAAATTCATCTAACTATAACCAGCATTACTTGAAGGGTAAAGACACACAGAATCCAGTGTCCTAACTAACCAAAATGCATGTGGGAATATTTAAGATAAACTTATATGTGAAGGATGTCTAATAAAATAATACATAAGACAGAATAATGATTTCTTTTAAGTTGCACATATTTAACCAAGACACAATGACAACTCCACAGTGCTAAGCTTTTCTAAAGTTTTCAGTTCCGATGTTATAACCTGTTAATTCCTTTAATATCTTTAAATTGTACTATATAACATTTTATTAATAAAAAACAAAAAAGATAGTAGATAAGGCTCTGCATGAAAAGAGGAACTGAAATTCTAACAAATCAAAAATGAGTCACCCAATTTTTAGTAAAGGTTATGCAAAACACAGGTTACATATTTATATAGATCACTTGACACATGGAGGTAAATACACTACAGTAAACTTACCCATATTCTGTAAGCAGATATTCCATCATAATGTTAGCATGATTGGCATCAAATATCTGCTTAAAAAAACACATTCATCTTTCACTCTATTATAAATCAAATTCCTAAATTGGTCTAGATGTCAAATTAATTTACTCATGTTTACTATATGAAGACGACTAGTTTGTTTCAAAGATTAAAGGAAGAATAAACTTCAAACCCAACTTTAATTCTACCAACTTCCTCAAAGAAGGAAGTAAAAAGGAACTGTCACCTCCCTCCGAACAAATCTACTTAGATTTAAGCCTGTGTCTATGGATGAAATGTGAAAAAGGTTAACAATCGTGCATACTTGAGTCATAGCACAAGCCATACTGATGAATAATCTACATATTCAAATATTTGTGTTTCAAATCTCCATCTAAGTTTGTGTATCGTTCACCTAAACCCATTACATCTTGACAGCCACAGATGAAGTAAGCTTGTGTTCCCAGACCAGAATTAGCAAAAACAGTCCAGAAAACAAAGCTCCCACTGGTCTAAAACCACCAGCTATCTGTCCTCAAGATCCTGTTCTCGCCTACATGGAGAAAACCACACAATCCAGCTATAAATACAGCAATGATAGTAAACCTCAGTTTCTGTTACAAATGATACGGTCAGAAATATAGCAAACGCAGTTGAAATAAAAAGCAAAATCGCTGTGGTAGGTCGGTAATAAAGACTGTAGTCTTTTAACTGCAGGATATCCTATAAAATGAACATGTAATTTATAAATCATTTTTAATGCTACCAGAAACCAAAGGAAGGGCAATAGGGGAGTATTTATACAAGACCACCTTCAACTGAGTCTTCCAATAAAACTGAATCTACTGAACAGAAAAGCAGTCACATTAGTTTTTAATGAAAGGCAGGGAAAACATCTCAGTTCATTCACCTGTACAAATATCAATTGTTTAAGTTGAAAAGAAAAACACAGTTTTGTCAGGGATGTCACCTCCATTGTAAATTGCAGCAACTGAAGACCTGATGGATCTAAAACTACTTCAGAAGTTCAGATGACATTTTCACCTGGCCCCTCTAACCTTCCCACAACTGAGTCTTTCATGTTAATGGTATGTTGACAGGCCAAGTGTGACTTATTTACTCTGAAACTCAAATTATTTCATAATCTTCAGATTAGGACTCAGCTATAGTCTACTCCAAATTGGAGCATGAAAGAAATATTTCATACAGAGAGCTCAGCTTTCAAAATTAAGATTTAAAAAGAGGAGGAGGTTAGCTAGAGAACATAAATTTCCCCCAGCATATTTTAATCTTTCCATCTAAGTGTGTTGTGTAGGTATTATCACTAAAGTATCAAATTCTGAGCTAGAAGGATGCACAACCCTGCCCATCTGCATTCTGTCACTTTGTTCTGCTCCATAGACACTGATGAGGTCAGGCTTAATGGCCAAAAAATTCACTACGTGCCTAAAGGAGAAAGTAGAAAAAGATAGGCAGGCCTGAGGGTGTGATTATCTATTTAAGCATGCAACTGTATTTTAAACATAATTAGACTAATTGCCTCCCAATCTTAGCTGATGCATCTGCACACGCAATTAATTAGAACTGATTTTAAAAGCCCTGTTTGGAATCCTTTGTTCCCCACTTCCTACAAATCAAATTACCAAGGAATGAATTTAATTTTTCAACTTTTATTTTAAGAGAGACACAAACTCACATTAACTGGATCTGATCCACTAATGTAAGTCATTTAACCAGCAATTATTTTACTCTGAAACTAAAAGCCAATCAATTCAAATTTTTTCATCTATAAAATAATTCCCTGGTAAATACGACAATCTTGCAAGACTGCCATAGAAAAACTTGAATAATCTCATAGCTCTTCATCTAAAAAAAGGAAGGTGGAAGGAGAGAAAGTTCCATTTTGCAGGAAAATTAGAGAAGTATACCATTAATGCCACCTTTACCATGCGCTTTATTCTCCACTGGTTTTTCTACCATAAATCAAACGTAGTTAAGGAATTAAGAAAAGACCTTAGGGGCTACTTTAACAGAGTAAGACATAATGTGTTGATCGGGAAAAAGGTGATGACTGAAGACAAAGGCTCAGACACTGAAACTGGAGATGGGGCCTGGAGGGGTGGCAGGGGGGACAAGAAGAGGCAAACACCAAGTGAAAAGGGTGGAAAAGAGAAAAAGCAAGTTTGATAGGTTTAGACAGAGATGGCAGCAGGTGAACAGGAGAAGTGGTCAAACCAGCTCAGGGATTTTCTCCCAAATAAATATTTACTGAGTGAATGAGTGGTAGACAGTGTCCACAGCAACATTAGAGGTGTGTACCTCATCCAGGGGACAGTGATTGACACTCGATAAGTGAGGGAAGCTATGGAGCCACACCCCCAGGCCTAGTAACCTGGGGCCAGTCTGAAGTGGGAGCTGGGGCCTGGAGAAGGAAGGCCGGGCGGGCAGAGTGGAGATTATCATGAGCTGTCCTGAGGTCTGACCCTGAGCTCAGGAGGAAGGTTGGAATCTGGAGAGGTGAAGAAGGTGGCATCAGTTGACAAATGATAGTAATACATATGGGGGCGGGGGGAGCACAATCTTGCACTGGGGCCGGAGAGCACAGATTTACTGTCCTGAAGACAATGAAGGGGGTTTTGACCTTGTGATCTGAGTCTGAGGAGGTATCATGACATTCCTGCAGATAATGGAAATTCTGGAGCTTACAACATGAACAGATATAGGAAAGGGAAATACCCACATGGACTGTCCTGTTTCCCAATGCAGGGCTTGGAGCCACCCATCTGGCAGATGTCTGTGATCATCCAGATACAGACACCAAGAGTTCCTCCAGCTTGAATTGCACTGCCTACCTAGAGTGACCTAGCAGAACTGCCCCAAATCATTTTTGGTGATTCCCCATTAGGTGGTAGAGGGGACATCCTCTAGTTCTATGTGGAAAGCAGACCAAGTAGCATGGTAAAGCACAGAATTATCTGTTACTGAAAAAAATACAAAGATCCATTCCCCTGTTGGAAGCACACAGGGCAACAATGGAAAAATTAATTTTCAACAAGCTGTGCCTCCCTGAGCCAATAAGCCAGAGAAAACGCATGCAGATTCAAGAATGGTAACTGGTAAAACATGTGACTGAGTCATGTTTACAAGTGCCTACACAGAGACACTTAAGTGAATTTTACTTGTCATATACATAGCCACAATTAGATTAGAAAAAGGAAATTCACTTCTAGCATCAATCAACAGGCTCAGGACACTCAACAGAATCAACCCACAATTTGGTTGTATTATCTTGCAAAGGAAAAATAAAGGATATCTGAAGGCTAATTTGAATCCACACATCTTATGAGAAAATATGCTCAAGTCACGACACAGCCAAGATTAATAGGTGTTTCCACCCACTCCTTAAACAGTTTTAGGTACAGAAACAATGTCACTTCTCTTCCCAAGAATATGTTAAGCATAGAAGTTTGCAGAAATATATGAAAAAGACAGTGTTCCTTCCCATGCTCTCATTATCTGGTGTTCTGGGTAGCTTTAAAAGTATGAGTACTCAAGTACACCGACACTGTCAGTTATGAAGGGTGGTATTCATTTCCGAAAGCTAAAAACAGAGAGGCTGCTATAGTTTGAAATCATGTTGCTCATCTCGGGTTGAAGGAAAAAGGCTCATGGCGAGATTATTTTTTAAATCATTTATCTTCATAAAACAAAACAATACAAAATGAATCACCAAATAAGCAAATATGACACTTTAACTTACTCATCTATAAAAATTCTCGGTTCCAACTTAAACATCTGAATGATTAAAAATCATTTTTCTATTTACCATATTTTTTCAACATGAGATTTACAGAGTAATTAAGCCGAACATACGTCAAGTAAAACTCATTCACTGAGGGATTTGTTAATAAAACAAATTCCCTTTGAGGGCCTACTATGTACCAGGCAGTGTTCCAGCTACTGGGGATACAGACAGGAATAAGCTTATCCAGTCCCGGCCCTCATAGAGCTTACTGTCTATTGCGGGGGAGGGACAAATAAATATATAATTTTAAATGGACAGAAGTGCTACAAAGAAAAATAAAGCAGGGCAAAGCTAGAAGATTGACAGGAGTAGGGGGAGTGGCTTTTCTGGTCAGAGAAGACCCTTCTAAGGGAGTGACATCTGAGAAGAGATCAAACTGAAGTAAAGGAGCAAGCCATGTTGAGATCCTGATAAAAGCAGACCTTCCTTCCAGGCAGGGCAAAGAGCAGGTGCAAAGGCCCCAGGCCTTGGTGGTGTGATGAACAGCAAGAAAACTTGTATGGCTGGAGCAAAATATATAAGCTTGAAAGATAAGTTGGAGGAAGAGACGAGTAGGCTCTAGGAGACACGAGTAGAACAGGAAGACTAGTTAGGAGCCTATTTCAATAGTTAGAGCTTAACCCGATACTCTCTAAACGCTTCCACCCTTTAGGTTTTACAGGGGGCAGGGAGCTACTTCTTAAATGTAATGGTATATAAAGAAGTAGACATAAAGACGTTTATGCACTCTATAACACACATCCCTCTCAGTGACTTTATTAGTTTGAATAATTGAAAACTATTGTTTCAAATCATCTCAGTCAAGCCGCCTTAAAATCATGCACAAAACAAGGTGACCATCCTCCTCTCTTTTATGATAACTACATGAAAGTCATGTAGGAGTGAATAGTTCTTTTGTCCTTAAACAGGCTATTTGAAAAACAGAAACATACTGTCTTTTATTGTCAATTCATGGTTCACAAAGCCTCTCAGGTCGGCTTTCGTCCTTCACAAGCTTTTAATGGACAGGTACATCTAAGCCTTATTTTACAGACTGTGAGAAACGGAATGCACTGGGAGGGGTCCACGTCTCCCTTTATGAAAGGAAAAGGATATCAGCAATGCAGAGTGACCTCACCTATAAGGAATGCATCAGCGACACGGAACAAAGGTGGTTTCCTTCGTAAGGAAACACAATCTGTTTCAAAAACCTGCTTCATTACTTCTGAATGATTTAGGGCTGTAGTCTACTAGAAACAGTTCCAGTCTTTAACCTCTATTTATTTTATTAACAAAAGTGTTGGTGATATCATTCTTTGTTCAAACCTTAAAGAAAAGCCTCACATATTCATTAAGCAAAACTATATATTGTTCAGATCACCTTTGAGCATACGTGTTTGCGCCAAATAAGTGTATTTATCAGTTGGAGACTGTAAATGATAGACTGTACGCCTACAGGGGTAAGGACTCTGGCATGCCACGCAGAGTCAAGAAGCATGTGAGATGTGGAAGGCAAAGGCAACTAACCCAATGTTTCAGGCTGCACTTAGTTTATGAAAAGAAGCCCTGTATTTTCACATTTTAGGGCATGTTGAGTTTTCCAGCCTATGAAATTTATCATAGCTTCCTTTTTCAAACCGTGATATCAATGCAAAACAAGTTCTTGGAAAACAGAATAAATTCATTCATGGCTAACCTAGATGCAACAAACTGAACACAGAGCTACTAAAATATTACTTCACTCTTTCAAGATCACAAAACATCTTGTTACATATTTTCACCCAAGGTCAGGTAGTCAAGAATTTACTTTCTTGAATCAGACATACATTATTCCATAGGATCTGCTGTTAAAATGACTTTATGACCATTTAAAAGTGGTTTTGCTGTCAAACTAAAACTGCTACTGTTTTCATCCTAAAGCTACTGATAGTTGTGATCTAATTACTCCCAACTTTGCAGACTGTATTATCCAGTACACGGCTGCCAATAATTAGCAACTCTGCATACTTGTCAAATAATACCAATTTTCCTAGTCAGTTGCGTGTTAAGTAGCAAACTGTAAATCAGGTTTGGCCTCAATCTATCTTTAACCCCACTATTTTATTCTTTGGCTTAATATCTCAGTGTGTCTGGTAACACCACCAAGAAATGGTAACCTTTCAGTCCAGACACAGAATTGTGTACTGAACGACTGAAACATGCATGAGCAAAACATGACTTCTGTTTTCATATATTCTGAATTGTACATACATCACTGAACATAATGTTAAATAAATCCCACGCTGGCCAACACACTCCAGTTACAGAAGAGATGGGTGTATAATAGCATGGCTGCAGTTAAACAAAGACAAGACACTAGCTACCTGTTAATGATGGGTTCCCCCTGCCCAGATACTGACCTGATACCACTAAATTGGAAGGAGAAAAAAGCCACCAGCCGGGGCTGAGAAATTTACATTTCAGGTTAACATGAAAAATAAATCTGCCTCTCAGTCCAGGAAATAAAGAAAACTAGGATCACAAAGAAAAAACTTAAATAAACCTAGCAACACACGAGAATTTACATAATAAATATTCACGTAGCATTCCCACTCCTTCCACACAACGCTCTTCATTCATAGCATACCTAAAAACCACAGCATGACACATTTCTAAAGTCACCAAGCCTTCCTAACGCATTGCTCCCTGGGCTTTGCCATTCTCTTTCAACTATAATGAAATGGTAGGTAGATCTAGTGTTACTTATTTGTGGGTATCACATAGCTTAGTCTCCTGAGAGAGGTAACAACAACTCAAGGTATTCCCATGCATTATAGTTAAATATTTGATACAGTAACAATCACAGAGAATCAGCCTTGCAGGTATCTGAACTAGAGAGCCTGGGGTCCTTGTCATGTTTCATATCATAGCTGGCTGGCTTGTGGTTCGAGAACTAGAAAGAATCCCTTGGGGTTAATTTATTCTTCTAACTGCCCTTTTCTTCCCCCTTTCCACTTCATTCTCAAGAATTTTAATTTTATTTTGAATGTGCATGTTGCCTTTCATGGGATTTAGAATGTACAGGTGCTATTATTACTAACTACATCATTACCTGTGCTTCCTACCATCCACAGGACAACCTACTACAGGAATTACTCAGAATACAGTATATAGTATACAATATATACATGTAACTTAGTATATAGATAATCTGCATCAGAACAGAAGCCTTCATTACACATAACATTTTCATTCTAAAAGCAGATTTGCAAGCAGAGAAATCTCAAGGTGTTTGGTAAAGATCAACATGACTGTTGCATAGCTAATTTCTATTAGATCCACTTCATTTCCCTCTATGTCAGAATTATGACATGTCTGGGGGATAGGAGATAACAGATCACATATTTTAAATTTTATAAGGCTTTTGATTCAATTCACCAGAACATTCTTCCTAATAAACTAGGAAAACATGATTTCTAGACCACCATGGTGGGTACAACACAAATGTTTCCAGGGTCACCCTCAAGAGAACTGTTATTCAGGATCTAATTACAGCCAAGTTTCATAAGGGTTTACCCAGCCTTTGGGTAATATTTTCATTGCTGACTTAAATAATAGAGAAATGAATATGATTAAGCGCACCAAAAATATATGTGTGGTAATGCATTCTCTCTTACGAAGATATGAATGTGTCCAAATGACCTTGGGATTCTGGAATGTGAACAATCTATCAATCAATCAAGATGTATTTACTGAACTGAACACTTACTACTTTTTCAACAGTAAAGAACAGAAAAGAGATAAAACACAAGAGTTCCTGCTCTCAAATTACTTACAACTTGGTACAAGAGACAAAACTAAAACATAATTAGAAAACAATCAAATACCAAATAGGGGCTGAGGGTACTCAAAATAAATGTAATAAACAAATTATATACGTGTTTAAGATCAAGCATCCATATAATTACAAATACCTATTAAACAAATAGCATTTTTGGATCGGCATTTTTCTATCCCGTTGGTAGTTGCAAACTGCTGACACTACCATGAGGATTATGGAAACAACAGGAGGCAGCTTAATTAGGAAGGTAGTCAAAACTAACCACTCAAATAAGAGGTAGGAGAAAACCAAATTTATATAAAAAAGAGAAAATCTGAGGGCCTAGGCAAACTATGAATCAGCAATGTAGTGAGAGTTCTTTTTAAAGACACAGCATCAGGATATAAAAACACGCAGCCTGCTCAGGAGGACACGTGACAGCACTTCCACAGCACGATGTTCTATTCAGAACTTTATTACCACGCTAAGAGCTATTCTGGACCTGAACCCAAGCAAGACGAGCTGAAGTTGGAAAGCATCCAAAAGGAGAGCGACTAAAATGATTAAAACGCTAGGAACTGGGTCTGAGGAGAACAATGTAAAGGAAACCCCGTTACTTAGGGCAGATAAAAGATGCCTAGGAAGGAGGTCTGGCCGCACAACAGCCCACAAGGTTATGACGGAGAGTGTACAAGGGAGCACTCTTTTCCACTAAGGACGGGACGAGAGGAATGTGATTAAGTTGCAAGGACAGGGACTCGTATTTGATACAAAAAAAAGAACTTCCTGGCTATGACGATTGCAAAGCACTGGAATAAGTTACCAACGAGCTTTTGAAATGTCCTTTTCAAGAGACTTTTTAAAATACAGTAGATGACCATCTTCACAAAATGCTCACTTCTTAACCTACAAAATCAGACAGTGACTATTTTAACTATAAATAGAAGCTCCATTAAAAAAAAAAACTTATTGAAAGTTGAAGCACAAGACTCTTGACTGTTGTTGCATTTTCAAAATTCATCAGTAAGTTATCAGTTACATAAATGCTCTTATTTAGCCAGAGATGGTTCTAGTCACGTAAAAAAAGCAATCAGTTGCTCCAGATAGGAGATATAAAAATAATCGAAATATGGATAAACTGACCAGTAACATCTATTTAAGAAACATAAAATTGATGCTGGGAAGGAGGGGTGGGAAGGGGGAGGGGAAAATAAAAATCAGCCACAGAGGAATAAACACACACATATGCTCTATACCCAACAGTGGCGTTCAAAGACCCATGTGAGGGCTAACAATCTTTCCTAAAACCAATTTTAAAAAATTAGAACTGTACTACGAACCACACCTAGTTTCCCTTAGAGGAAGTCTTGGGGATCTAAGTCTTTTCAACATTATGCCAAACAGGGTCAAAAGATAAGTATTTTAAATTATTTGAGCTATTATTTTGCTCATATCATCAAAAGGAAGGAAGGAAAAGAGGGAAGGAGGGAGGCAATGAAAACAGTCACAGATGGTCTAACATATAATGAATTCTGCTGGCCGGGTCTCTTATCATAGGATGAGAGAACAGGAAGAGGTGCAAGAGAGAATGTTGCTCACCATCTCCTTTTTACAGATGACGCCCAGAAAACCAGTGTCACACCACAGTTAGTGGTAGAACGAGGACTAAATCACAAATTTAGCATCATTTGTAGATACTAAATGATGAATATCTTGTGTACCTAAAGTTTAAGTTGGCTATTTAAAAAGAACAAAATGTCCTATGGTGTTACTATTACAAATGTTGACTAAATTACCAGACTATACTGGCCCACATGCATGCATGCACATGCACGGTTTACTTCATAATATAACTGATGTACCGTACTAGAAGTTCTAATTTCTGGAAAGAGAAAAAACAGAAGGTACTAACATTTATTGAGCATCTACTAGATTCTAGTCACTTAAGATTCCTTATCTCATTTTAATCCTCACAACCCTGGAAAGCAGATCTTCATCATTTTACAAATGAAGAAATTAGGCTCAGGAAGTAACATTCCCAAGAGCCACACAGATTACAAAGAATAAAGGAGGGTCTGCCTGATGCTAAATCCCCTGTCTTTTCTATTACATCACATTTTCTGTCCAGCAAAAAACACAGAGCACACAGAAGGAGCATTCAGAGGAAGAAATCAGTTCCCCTGCATTTCCCCTGAAAAGTTTTGAAACAGCTTCTGTATTCTTTGGCATCTTCCCCACACTTGATGAAACCTTCTTCTATATCCTGGGCTTGCTCGCACTGCCCTCAGCTAGGGTTGACCATATGGCCCTGCTTGCCCAGACAGTCCCGATTTACTCCTGTTGACTCTGCAAAATTATCAACAGCATCCCTTTTCACTCTCAATAGTGCCCCGTACAGAGGATAAATCACATGGTCACCCCACCTAAGCCCCTCACTTCCCTCCCTCTATCCAGGCTTGTCTAACCCCAAAGAAGCTCAGTTGCTTACATCTCTTCCTTTCAGTATCAATGTCCTGTCCATCAGAGTAGGTGTCCCCAAGTCAGTAAGAATGGAGAAAGCAATATGGTGAGATGAATTCATTCTCTTCCAAAGAGCAGACCATTCTGTTCCATCTCTATGTTGGACACTCCATCTCTAATTGTTGGAGTTTCAGGCAGTGTGACAACTTTACATGAAAATAATATTCAGGTAGAACAGAAATAGACCATTCTAGGCAGAGGAGGTCCATCAAGCAAACCAGCCCCACTTGGAGCTTGATCCTAAGTCAGGCTCCTAAGCTGTTCTTGCTTTTCTGCTCTGCCTCACTTCTAAATGCCCAGATTATCCAACAGCTCATCCGAAGGTTCATCTGAAGGTTCCCATGGCAGGCACAGTGTGTGCTTCTAAGGGGAGTTAAATGCAGAAAACTGGTGTCCATAGGTGATTGTGAGACACACATTCATTTCATCACAACAAGATGATATCCAGACACCAATCTCAGTTTTGTCTAAATGTTCAATAAAAAAGTTGGCCTTTGTTGGGTAATTATTTAAAAAATGCCAGAGCTGCAAAGGAACTCAGATATCAAACAAGCCTTCATTTTATAGGAATGAGGAAACTATGGCCTATGGGAGAGAAATCACTGGCATAAAGTCACAAAGCCAAGACTAGAAACCAGTTCTCCATCATTCCTGCCACCAAATAGGTATCCTCATCTTCCATACATCACACATTTTCATACCTCATATGTTGAGACACAGTACTGTTCTGGTGCCAGAGTTGGACTTTCTTGGAATAGTTAATACGTAAACATTTCAAGTTATCACGTTATGGTGCCTTTCAACCAACACTTCAGTGTCAGCAACTTCACTGTCTTTGTACAACAGAATTAAGGCTTTCAATACCTTCTAATACTCTGGACTTGTTTTATAAAAATGAGTAGAAAACAGAAAAATGAAAGTGCTAATACTAGTACATAGTATTATGTATTATGAAATACATAATATTGAATGAAAATAATTAGGCCTACCAAAAATATTTAGCCTCACACACTTAAGCTCTTCAACTGTGGTCAACCATGGGGGAAAAAAAGCAAGAATGTGAAACGCTGGAAATAATGCATCAAAGAATGTGCTTAAAAGACAAGTTTACCAATAGAAAAAAGTGAGAGATTTGCTAACTAAATATGCTGGGAAAATCAAAATTTAATTTTGTATTTTGTATTAATAGTGTATGTAATATACAATAATGTTTAATCTACGTGCTTAGCGTGTTAAAGAACTTTTAAAGTTCTTTAAAAACTAAGCAGTTATATAATTAGGAGTATACGAATATTTTTAGCTCTATAGGAATTCAATCTCCCTATAACAAATCAAATGTTCAACTTTTTTTTTTTTTTTTTTTTGTGGGGAAGACCAGCCCTGAGCTAACATCTGTTGCCAATCCTCCCCTGTTTGCTGAAGAAGACTGGCCCTGAGCTAACATCGTGCCCATCTTCCTCAAATGTTCAACTTTTAATCGTTAGTGCTCAAACACAATTCCAGGAACCTTACACAGATCCAGGGCTATTGGTGTCCCACACTGATATTCTTACTCTATTGCTATTATATTATTGGGGAGGGGGGATACCTCACATAAATTAAAACAAGGTATGGAGCACCCTATAGTAAACTTTAGTTTCATTTTTGTATTCTTCTTCATTGCTTAGGACCACTCACTACATTTTAAAATCATGAAAATTCACTCCTGTTCATTCATAGCTGACTTATAAACAGTGAACACACAGTGTTTCAAAATATTTTTCTTGCAAAAAAATACTTTAAGGAATTTTTTTATTTCCCTTAGGCTAACAAAAAAACGCTCAAACTTGACTTTGCCTTTCCACACTATATTTAATGTAACTTGAAAATTCATCTGCACACCCTCCTACTGCTCTCTTTTTCCGTGTTTCACAACTCAAATAATCTACTACTTAACTGCTACTGTCAACCATTTGAAATGGCACCTCCATTCCCTTCCCAGCTACCCCGAAAGAGCCCACTCACACATCTATCTTTAAAATGGCTGTGTTTACAGCTACCCATATGTCACCATTCATGAAGCAACTGCCTCCATCCTCTTGACTAGGCATTAGCAGGCACATACACTGCAGAGGATTGCAGGGCCACGGAAAGGGTGCTTGGGGCTCAGAATTTTTCTTTTTAAGGTTACTACTTTTAGAAGACTTTGAAATTTAAAAAAAAGTGGGGAGATATACACTCCTTATGATAAAAGCTTTGGGAGGTTGGGGGTTCTGAGTTCCACAGTGAGGGAACCTTGCTGGCAGAGCTGTGTCCAAGTATAATATTTCTATCACAAGTATACCTCACTATACTATGTTGCTATGTAAGTGAGGCTTGCCTGATCTGATATCCGAGTTCCTCACTATACCACGTTGCTATGTGGAATATTTCTATCACAAATATGCCTCACTGTACTATGTATATACTATGTTGCTCTACCATTGTGGATCCTCATGAAGAATCCCACTGCAAAGTGAATTACAGTCATTTGCCTTTTGACCTTAAAATGAAAAAGGTTTTTCATGCATTGTCTCAGGTTTGCTTAAACCATGTCAAAGCAATGGACTAGAGAGGGGATGGATTAATAAACAGAGTGAGTGTCTGACTGGAGTGGGGAAAAGCAGGCATCCTTCCCGGCAGAGATGGAGAGTTAAGGAAAGGGGGCGTGCATAGAGGAGCCAGGGCTCCTGCAGTGATGAGAGGAAGACACCACAGGCAATGGAGAGAGAGTCAGAGGTAGGAATTGACAGATTGCCCCTACCCTCATGCCTTTTTTGTACCTCTGTTTTTATTCTTCCTCTTCATAAGCCCAGAGACAATTATGGGGCAAAAAAGAGCAATTTGGGAAAGCAATCTGGAAAAGCAATTCAAGGAAGGAAATGGAACACACAGGAGTCTTGCTCTCCTTCTCCCCGTTTCGGTTCTACCATTTCTCCCATCTTCCCCCTCTTAGCCGCTTGGAAGATGCCGACCATGGTTGTAGGACAGGGCGATGCAAGGTGGCTGGAAGGCAGGAAAGTGAACTACAGAGGTTCCACACCAGCAGCTGCTGGAGCCAGGGGTGACAGGCTGGAGCCAGAGAACCAGGGGGTGGAGGTGGGACTTCTTAGACAGCAGCAAGAACAGCAGGGACTTATGACTACAGCAAAACTAGATTTTATTTCATTTTCCTCCCTTTCTCTGCCCAGCCAGCAACAACAGAATAATCTTCCTTTGCCTTCCTCTCTTTCAGTCACCCAGAGGAGAAGTAAGAAAGGGCTGAGGGAATGGTGATAAAAATGTGGGAAATGGCGGCCGGCCCAGTGGCATAGCAGTTAAGCTCCCGTGCTTTGCTTTGGCGGTCCGGGGTTCACAGGTTCGGATCCCAGGAGCAGACCGACGCACCACTTGTCAAGCCATTCTGTGGCGGCGTCCCACATAAAGTAGAGGATGTTAGCCCAGGGCCAGTCTTCCTCAGCAAAAAGAAGAGGATTGGCAACGGATGTTAGCTCAGGGCTACTCTTCCTCACAAAAAAACAAAACAAAACAAAAAAATGGGGAAATGGGGAATGAAACCCCCAGGCTAGCCAAAGAGACTGGACATTCATCAGGCTGTTTCTCACATGGAAGGGACCAAAATAACTGAGCTCATGTCCCGATTTTGTGTAGCTCTACATCCCTTTTGTGATCTTTTACATTTCTTTTCAATTACTTGAGTTCTTGTCACCCCAAATAGAAATATTATATTCCTTGGTGAGGAAGACTGATAAATTTTATAATGACGATACTAAAACAATAATGCATCCATTTACATTGACTTTATAATTTTCAAAATGTTTGCACATCATTTTTTGCATCCATCCACAAGACAACCTATTAATAGGCAGAGAAAGTATTAACCCTATTTTACAGCTTGGGAGGAAACAGCACAAAGAAAGGGGTTAGTACACATAAATTGTTGAGAGAATGTAGAGGTAGGGATCCCTACAGGGTGGTTAGAATTCACATTACTCATTCATTCATTCATGCACTCATTCATTCTGTTATGGGTTGAATTGTTTCCCTCCAGAAGACATGCCCCCCAGTACCTGTGAATGTGACCTTATTTGGAAATAGGGTCTAGCAGATGTAATCAAGTTAAGATGAGGTCACATTAGTTTAGGGTGAACCCTAATCCACGACTGGTGTCTTCATAAGTGGAAAATTTGGACACAGACACACAGGGGCAGAAGGCCACGTGAAGTTGAAGGCAGAGTTTGGAGCAACGCATCTACAAGGAAAGGAACACCAAGGATTCCGGGAACCACCAAAAGCTAGGAAAAGGCAAGGAAGGATTCTCCCCTGAAGGTTTCAGAGAGCGTGGCTCTGCCAACACCTTGATTTCAGATTTCTGGCCTCCAGAATGGTACAGCATCAATGTCTGTAGTTCTATGCCACCCAGTTTGTGGTACTTTGTCATAGCAGCTCTAAGAAACGAATACACATTCATTTAACAAACCTCTTTTGAGTGAGTAGTAGGTGCCAGACACCACAAAGGGTTCTGAAGAGTCAAAGATGAACCAGACTCAGCATTCCTTGTCCCCGGCCTGCCTGCATGGACTTGAGAGCCCTACATTTCTGTATTTCTGTGCTAAAGAAATGAAGCCCAGAGAAGCCAAACAGCCAGTGGATGGCAGTGTTGGAACCAGAGGCCAAAACTTCTGACCTCCAAACCACACTCCTCCCATACCCCAAGCTAAAAAAGGTCTGGTTTCCTGGCCCACTGTCACTGTAAAGGAGCTTCATACATCCCTTTTTTATCAAAAACAAAAAACCATACAGCAAGGACAGTGAGGAGAAAAGACCTCTACTAGTTACAACTAAGAACAGCTCTCCCTGCCGCAAGAGGCATGGGGACCCAGGGAGAATGTTGTCACTTAAGTAGAGTGTGGTTAAGGCAAGAAAGTACTTGGGATCAGATAGGCCTAGCAAGGAATCCTATCTCCATCACTTACTAGCTAGGGGAACTTGGAGAAGTTATTCGGCCTCTTTCAGCCATCCTTTCTGCATCCGTAAAATGAGATTGATGGCACATAATGCCTTCTTGAAGATCAATGAGAGACGATGTGGAAAGCTACGAAAGATAGACCACCAAATAGAAAACCTCAAATTGCAGAATAGCACGTATAATATGTGATCCTATTTCTGTTAATTTTTTTTTCTGGGGAAAAAAAAATCTCTTCACAGTGGTCGTCCCTGGAGATTAGGAAGAGAGATTGGAAGCCTTGACTTTCTCCTTTTCATCCTTTTCTACCATTAAATTTCTTACTATGGGTGTGTTATTACTTTTAATTTTTAAAATAGAAAATTACTACATAATCATTTAAAAAGAATGAAGCATGATAATTCAATGAGTTGTATACTTACAATACGTGCACTTTTCAGTATGTATATTACACCTCAATAAAAAGGTTTCTTTTAATGAAGCAGATGTATGTGCTCAGACATTAAGATCTTCCAGAAATATTAAATGAACTATCATGTCATCAAATATGCAGAGTATGAAATTCTATTTACGTAAAAAAAAACTATCTGCATACACATATAAATATATATGAACAGATCTGGAAGGATATACACACTTAATAACATATACTTCTATAATGTTGAATTTTTTTGTAACCAGGATTTTTTAGGAACTTATTTTGAAATTTACACTCTTTTAAATTTTTTAAATAATAATAGTACTTCACCCAGAGAGTTGAGATTTACATGATAATGGTTACATGATACTTTAAGTGACATAAAAAAGAATCATTAAGCACTTCTTTTTTTAAATTCCCAAGCACTGTGCACCACACACTCCCTCCCCCATCCCTGCCTTCCACCCCAAGCCAAAGTCCAGCCTTGAGCCCCACCATTGGGCCTAACTCGGGAATAAAGTAAAGGCCAGAGACGAGGTAGACATGAGGACTGAAGCAAGGGTCAAGTATGAAGTGATAAATAAAATAAGAGTCTGCAATATACATTCTTTGGCAAAACAAACAAACAAAAACAACTTTTTCTTTTTAAGCTCAGACATTTGGAAACATCAAAATGCCTTCCTCATCCAAACCACATGAAATGTCTTGCTTAGGTCCAGTATGGATTAATACAGCCCCTCGTCCCCACCTGTGGAGAGATGTTTGGACTGAACCCTCCACACCAGGGGCACGCGTCCTGCTGTGTCCCTGACCACTCAAATCCACTTACTCCACCCTTTGACCAGGCACTCAATCCAGGGGCCACTCAACATGAACCTCACTGTAGAGACTTATTCCATATCTTATCCCATAGTTTGGTGTTTTCCTAAATGCTGCCTTGTTTCTTGTTTTTTCTTGGCTGTTTTACCTCCCCAAAATGTAAACTCTTTTTCAACAGAAACATGCATTAATGCCATCTTTGTCCTGGTACAGAGCATAGCACAGAACTGAGCCTGAAAGCAGCTCTCCACAGGTACTCATTCACTGATTGGAGGTCAAAGATGGCTCATGGGGCAACTCACAGCTAGCACTAGCTTTCCACACCCTACCTGGAGCCACACTATTGTCTTGTCTTTCTCCCCCACTCCTCCTTCAATTCTCTTTCTGCTGCCTTTCCTTTGGGTAATGTCTCAGACACCACTGAGTCCAATACAGCACCCTCTCCAGACTCCACTTACAGAGGAACTTGTGAGAGATAAGAAAGAAGTAGTTCTCTCCTCCTGGTATTTCCTTCTCTCTCCTCCAAAACTTTCTGTGTATCTGGTATATTGTCCCATAAACCTCCTATTTTATGAAACTATGCCAGGCCATTTGGGCAGTGGAGGGAGTAAGGAGGGACTGAACAACTTCTCAAGGTTATTGCACCTCAGGAGTAAAGAGCACAGAAGGGCTGGACCACTGCAGGTCTATGGGGAAACTAAGACTGAAGGGACTGGCAGTGGACCAAGAGGCCACTCTAGGGGCTGACCTTTAGGAGTATATCCACAGTTAGTCTATTAATTTGCTAGGGCTGCCATAAAGTACCACAGATTGTCTGGCTTTAACAACAGAAATTTATTTCCTCACAGTTCTGGAAGCTAGAAATCTAAGATCAAGGTGTCAACAGAATTGGTTTCTTCTGAAGGCCTCTCCCTGTTTTGCAGATGGCCGTCTTCTCCACGTGTCTTCATGTGGTCTTCCCTCTGCATCTCTCTGTGTTCTCATCTCCTCTTATTAGGACATCAGCCATGTTGCAGATTAGGGTCGACCCCAATGACCTCATTTTACCTTACCACCTCTTTAAAGGTACTGTCCCCAAATACAGTCACATTCTGAGGTATTAAGGGACACGACTTCAACTTATGAATTTTGGGGGACACAATTCAGCCCATAACAGTCAGCAATAGAGACAGGGAGAAAAGGGAGGTGTGAGTGTGGATGGAGAAATAAAAGCATACTCGGCAATTGCAGGAGAGAGGAAATTTCACCTGTGCTTCCCTAGATCTAGAATTCTCTACCTTTCCTCTCTGTCTCTCAATCCTTTGACCCCAAACACCAATCCCATCTCTGTTCTGAAACCTTGCTGATCATCTCAGTCCCAATGATCTGCCTTTCAATCCCAAAGGCAGAGCACTTATCAGCTATAGCACTCATCTGGCCCTTAACCCCACGTGGCCTTGCAGTGGCTCTTGATGCCTGCACATTATTGCACTGGAGGCCTCGTCTTAGGTCATTATTCCCATCCTTTGCTTAGTTCACACTCCCCTTCCCTCGGTTCTTCCCAGAGGGATGTGGCCATGCCACATCCACTGTAGGTCAGGGCCTTTGAATTACTCATCCCCTCTGCCCGTCCCCTGTTCAGCCCCCTCTCAACTAATTACAGTAATATCATTTCAACCTTAAGATCTCAGCTCAGGGGCTGGCCTGGTGGCATAGAAGTTAAGTTTGTGTGCTCCATTTTGGCTGCCCAGGGTTCACACATTTGGATCCCAGGCATGGACCTACACCCGGCTCATCAAGCCATGCTGTGGCAGCGTCCCACATACAAAATAGAGGAAGACTGGCACAGATGTTAGCTCAGGGCCAATCTTCCTCACCAAAAAAAAAGAAAAAGATCTCAGCTCAAATGCCTCTTCCTCAAGGAAGCTTTTGAAGACCCCCTCCACACACACACATTCATTCTCACACTAAACACAGGTCCTTCTCCTCTCCTCTAGCTCTCTGTCATAACACTTATCACATTTAATTACACACCTGCATTATCATGTTATTAATGTGTGTCTCTCCCCTGAGACTGATACATATTCCTAAGTCCACAAGCAGGATCTGGATCTGGTTTGCCCATCATTATCTATCCCCAGCTAGGACAATGCCTGGCCCCAGTAAGTGCTCAATAAATATTTGTTAGCTAACGGAAAGAATAAATGAAGTGTAAATTAGTGTAAATCAGTGGTCATTGTGATCTATTTTTGCTGAATAAACTCACTTTGAGGTAGAGGCAGTGTCAAATCATTAAGTAATAATGCCCTAGATAGATACATGTACAGATATTAATAGATCTTGAACCAATGGAACCACAGAGGAAACATATTTAACTATTCTATTAGGTCAGAATTCTACAGGAATTGCTTAAACATGTTTTCCATATCTAATTTTGCACATAACTATATAAAATCGATCTTCTGCAGGTATTTTTCAGCCCACTGAAACAGATATCAGCAGTCATCATCTCCCTGTGGCTCATTCCACTGCTTGACTTTGGCCTCAGACCAACAGGAATTCTTTACTTGGGGTAAAGAACTGACGGATTCCCATGGTGACTCCAACCCAACACTTTTTCATTTTCTCCTTCATATTAAGCAGGAAACACTAAAATTCGGAACAAGATGTGTGTCACACATTGGAAATGTTCATATCTGCTGATAACACTCAATCTACCTCGGCTAAACACATGAGGAAGCCACATGGTCACAACCTAATGGAAGGTAGAACATAACTAATAAACTGAACCAACATTCCACATGTTATCACTCTCAGCTTTGCGCAACATGTGGAAACTGGCTCAGGCACCACTTGGTCGTGTCAGAACATCTAAGTGAGGAGGATGCACGTTTGGGATTTATTATGGTCACTCACCTCAGGGAAGTGTCCAAAGGAGTGCATGACAACCTCCATATGTCTGTACGTTACAGATTTCTTACTTTCAGGAGTATTTTCTGAGATGAATTTATCTTTCAGGTGCTTGGACTATTTGTGTAGCCCTGTCTGTTTTGAATAATTGAAAACAAAATGTGCTAGAAACTGCTAATGAGAAATTATCTCAGACTAGGAAAAAAAAAACTGTTCTTTTTATAAGTATTGCAGCATTTGCATCAACTCAGATTACTGAATAATTTTGTTTGTTGTTTTGTCCTCCACTCTCCGTGCCCCTCCCCAAAGTAAGAGACTTAACTCCTCTTTTACCAATCTCAACTATTTTATCCAAGTTATAAGGCCCAAGTTCAGTTGGGCTTCTTGGCAAGAAATTTTTCTCATGCTAAAGAATAAACATGAAGTAAATTAGGAAAATCATATAAGCCAGAAAAATAATATTAACGTCATAAAAAGCTCAAAATAATTTACCTAAGAAAAGTGAAGTTCTATTTTGGGAGTTATAGTAGTTCAAACAAATGAATATTACAGCATTACAGAGTCAATCTCTATGTTAGAAAGAGAACTTAAATTCAAGGGATTTAATGCTTGAGCCCTCTTCTTCAGTTCCTTTCTATCAGTCATCAAACATTCAATGCATTCCTCACAACAGGTAAGGCAACATGTCAACAACTAAGCTACTTCAACTCATAGCCAGAAGCTATGCCTTCTCTAGTCTAATTAACAAGGAAACAAAATCTCTCCAAAGAAGAAAATCTACTCCCTAATTAAGCTAAGCAGACCTGGGTCAGGTGTCTCAGAAATAATCAACTTGATCACTGGTTCTGAGGTTAAAATGTTCATGAGTCCATATGAATTAAGGCACCAGTAAACTCCATAAAAAAAAAAAAAAAAAGGAAATCTAAGAGAAGTGCTATAAGCAGACCAATTTGACCACATGTGGGCTTCAAATATGGAAAGAAAATATCTCCAACCCAAAGTTCTTGCTATCTTTAAAAAAAAAATTAAATATGAATCAAAAGAAATCTGATAGCTTAGTGATGAAAAATGTTTTCCAGTGATTGAAATGCTTTATATACTTTACATCTAGTGATGTAACTACTTCATATCATTTGTAAAAGATGAGCTTGAGAAGGACGTTAATGGAATGGTTATAAGGCAATTCCTCTGTTACAGCTGTCCGACATTCACATATGTGAATTTACACTATCTAACGCCATCCCAAGGAGTTGTTCCTACCGTAAATGAAAGAAGTCAGTTTTGAGTGTTTACTATGAATATTTGAAAAAAACATTCTCATCCGGATTAACCATTCTTTAAAAACAGATTCTATCAGTTTGGCCAATTATCAAAATTGTTTCTTCCAACAAAAAAGGAATTGTCTTAATTATCTGATGTCCTTAACTACTTTTTATTTTTACAAAAGTGAGACCAGCATGCCTTAACAGGGTGCCATCAGCCACAATATAATTTAGACTTATTCAGAATACCTTACCATCCAGAAATTTAAGTTATGGTAACTGTCCAAATACTTAGCTTCACTTAAAGTTATTTCAGCCCAAACCCAAAACCCAAGAAAAATCATTTTGATGGAAACAGTTCATTTCACTCCCCGCTAAACCCAACATAAAGCTAGATTCTCTGCTGTTTTAGCATAGTACTAAATGACATTTCGTTGCTATAGCAACGAAACTCTGCTACCTGTGGCCATGATTTGTTAAGAATTCCTCCAACCAGTAAATTCTGTGCTGTGCATTCATAAAACCAATAGAATGGCTCTAAGCAACATAAAAATTAAGGCTTGATTTCCTACTTATGATTTACCCACACACATATTTGTAACACGTACACATACATACATAATCATGGCTCTCCTAACTCCACCAAAAAGGTAAAACCATACCAAATTTCCATTTTAAAATAGGCATTAAAAAATGCTGTTTTAGATTTCATTGAACAACTGCCACCTGTTTCCCAAAATTTATCTTAAAAGGTAACAGAGACTATCTGGAGAGAATTTTAAAAACAAGAAAATGTATTATTTATATCCAATCTCATCCCGAAAGGAGAAAAAAAATTCCTAAGGCACCATTTCCTCAGGTTCCAGCAAGTGTGGCTTCCTTAGCAATAAGCTGATTTAGAAAACATCAAACTAAAGAATAAAGGAAAAAAATGCATTCATTACCACCTTTATGCCCCAAACTGCTTCTGCAGGCTACTCACCCTCACCGGGGGGCTCCAGGCTTGCACCCGCGGCTGCTGTCCACCCTGGGAGCTCTGCAGATCTTTTGAGCTACAGTTAGCCACCGTGCTGCTCTGAGCCCTTAATGCATTTGTGCAGTTCGTCCCACTGCCCCCACCAGGGCCAGGTTTCCAAGGCCTCTGCTTGATGCCATCCAGAAGTCTGACCAGCAGGATGTTACTTGGAAGCTCCTCGACACCCGAGCCAACGAGAGTCCTGCACTCAGGACATCTGAGTTCATTTCGGGAGCCAACGATGCCCAGCAAACATCGTTTGCAAAACGTATGCTGGCAAGGCAAGACCTTTGCAGAAGCATCAAGCCGCTCGAGACACACAGGACACTCCAGAAGATCCAACAAGGCAGATTCATCCATCTTTATCTAGTTTACTGCAGAAAAAGCTTCAGAAATGTTCCTAGTTGTGTGCATCCTTTAAAGTGATTCATGTAACATCCATTTCAGATTTTGCTCTGGAGTCATGGGAGGAGAGAAAAGACAGAAAATGAGTCTTGTTAACTGGGGAAAAGGTTCACAGAGGAGGCCAAGAACTAAAAAGTACACAAAAGGGCTTCCTCTGAATAGTGTAGCTTTGGTTTGGAATGTGGTTCCTGAATTCCAAAGTCAACAATTAAAGATAAAATAGACTTTTCAAACAATTCAAAATTAACCCCTAAAGATATCTAGGAGTTCACTGTGCAGAAATGGCTATCAAGTACGATACAGGATTCCTGCAATAAGTAGGTTTTATGAAATGCAAAAGAACATAATTTCTTCAGCTCTCAAAGTGATATTTGGTGCCTTAATAAATTCCTCAACTCATATGAGAAGCTGAACAGAAGCAATTGAAAGTTTCCTCTCCCTGAAATTACTTTTATATCCAACAAAGTTCCCAATATTTAAGCCACTTGAGTATTTAAGAAACCATGCCTCGTGTGATCGCTTGCGGTTAATGATCCCAATATTAAATACATATGCTTCTTCACCGGTCTTAAAAATACAACTGTTTACTGTTGCCCAACCAAAATTAGCTGAAGGTTGACAATTCTAAAGGACACAACTCAAGATTGGCTTGAAAGCAGCTAAAATATAAAAGCACCCTTCAGAGCAGTGGTTGACAAACTCCGAAACGGATTTCTGAACTGCCTATTCTAATCCCATTCAGAAAATCTGGCAAAATTATCACCCAAAGAATTTGACAATGGAATGCTGGCCTGAAAACTGTGAGCATAATATGAAAATGGGGCCATTCAAGAAAAAGCATTTAAACCAGTGACTGCGCCGCTCTCCCCGGCCCCGCCGGCCCCCCCAGAATCAACGTAAATGTGAATGCCTAGGAGAAAGGGGGTAAAAGGATTTTGATGGGAGCATTAACAGCTGTTCTTGACAGTGGCGGGGCGGGGAAAGCCCCTGGCGGCGCCCCTCTCCCACGCTGCGCGGCACAGGTACTCCAGACCCGCAGGAGGCGCGGCGGACGCCCGCCGCAGACACACCCCGGAGCCAGGTGTCGGCGGCACCGGGCAGGGGAGGGTCCTGGGCTGGGGCTGCGGCCCGGCGGGGCCGGAACCGGGCTCTCATTAAGCAGCCTCACCTCCGCCTCCCTTTGGGTCAGGCCGGACACCAAAATCCCCCCGCACGACTGCGGGAAGTTTTCAAGGACTTAAAAATGAATTCGCAGCCTTAAGTTGCGAAAGTCAGCCCCAGAAAGTGCCACCGGGAAAGAGCCAAAACCCCGCAGAGAGGAGGCGGGAGTCCCCAGAGAGAACGAGCCAGCGGAGAGCAGGGGGCGCTGGGCTGCGCCCGGGAGACCGCGGCACCGAGCCCGGGCAGCTTCCTGCCGGGAGAAGGAGCGAGGCCCCGACTCCGGGCCCAGGGGGACCCGGGAGCGGGGGGACCGAGAGACTGACCGGCGCGGAAGGGGGCGCCGCGACCACCGCCTCCTCGGGTCCCCGCGCCGCCCCGCGCCCTACCTCGCGCCTCGGCTCCTCCTCTTTGTTCGTGGCCCCGCAGCGGCGGCGGCGGCCGAGGCAAATGCGGCCCCGCCGCGCTCGTCGCTCGCAGTGTCTCTGACGCCGCGGCGGCACCAGGAGACTCCTCTCTGCCGCACCCCCTCCCGCGCACACGCAGCCGCCGCCGCCGCCTCCCACTTTCCCAGCCCAGGAGGGCGGAGGAAGAGGAGGAGGGCGAGGAGGAGGCCGAGCCGCAGCCGGCGCCCGCGGCGCGAGGGGGCGGCCCCGCGCCACAGCGCCTCCCCCCGGGGCGGGCGCGGCTCCTCCGGGAAGCGCGGGCCGGCCGCGCCTTCTCTAGGCGCCGAGGTACCTGCGCGCGGGGCCCCGCGGGTGCCCGGGGGCGGATGGGGGCGCGGCCTAAGGGGGCGCTGCGAGAACCGAGAGTCCGGGAAGCGGGGTCCCGGGGGGGGAGTGAGGAAGAAGTTTTGGGGACAGACGCCTCCCCTTAAGGAAAACACGCCTGAAAAATGGAGCCACCGAAGAGGGAGAGCGTGGGGAGCGGCGGCTGAGGGAAGAAGGCCGGCGCCACGGGGCAGGAGCGGCCACGTCGTCCTCCTGCCCGGCGGTGCCCGGCGGCCCGCGACGGACGATCGGGGCGGGACCCGCGCGGCGCGGGAGGGACTGGGTCCCGGGAAAGGGCGGGAGCAGCCCTGGCGGGAACTGATCCCACTTTGCTTTGCCTCTGTTCGCCCAGCCCTGGAGAGACAGTGGGAGAGGACGAGCGAAGGGTTGTTACCCCTTAGGTCCCGGAGAGGCGTGTTGAATCCGTGGGGGGACAGTCCCACCACAGCTGTCCACCCGCCGACTCCCAGGCCGCCGCCGCCCAGCATTGCTCCCCCATCTGCCGGCGCCCAGG
This sequence comes from Tapirus indicus, assembly GCA_031878705.1. Taxonomy (NCBI): domain Eukaryota; kingdom Metazoa; phylum Chordata; class Mammalia; order Perissodactyla; family Tapiridae; genus Tapirus; species Tapirus indicus. Next base: position 100,810,000 of record CM062919.1, on the reverse strand, counting down.
CATCACGCCGCCTCCCCCGGGACACAAACCCGAGCAAGCTGGGAGGATTGCTGCCCCAGAAACATCAAAATGGGCAGGGAGACAGGCTAGGAAAACAGCAGTGTGGGTTTAAAAGCCCAAGGCCCTGGGAGGCCTTGTTATACCTGCCCTAAATAGGGAAAATTCAAAGTCTGACCTCAGGTGAGCTGGCACCGTGAAGCCAGATGAGAGGCGCCTCTTTTATCTGAGCCTGGGAGGCAGCCATAACCATCACTGTAATCTTTGTTTTGGTTGCCCCAGGCACACACCTGTAAACTCTGAAATGCAGTTTTGAAAAACTTGTCCACAGGTTTTGAGGTGTGTTTTTCAGGCTCAATTCAGAGGGAAAACAAAATTGTGTCATTATCTCCCAGTTGTCATTATTTTACTTACATTTACCATCAACCTACAAAAAGTTATCCCAAATACCCTTCCTCACAGGTGTGCAGAAACTAGGTGAAAATAAGGAGAGTTACAGATATGCAAGAAATCCCTGCCTGGCCACTAACCAGGCTGACATTTTGAAGAGGAGTCAGATTATCTTCTAGTCCCCAGTCAGGACCACAGCTAAACCATTCAAGACAAATGAGAATCGCCTAAGTAAGAAAAAATTATAACAGCTAACAATTATTGATCATTCACTGTATGCCAGTCACTGTGCTAAACATTTTACATGCGTTAATTCAATCCTCATTGCAACCCTGTACGTCATCCCCCCTTAGCTTTGTTCTAAGTAGATTAATATGCTGAGAGTCATACTGTGTGAATACCAGAAATAATAGCCCACTTCCCCTCCATTAGAAGTGAGCAAATGCACATGCATTTGAGCTGAGAAAGCAAGGGAAGGAATGAACAGAATGAAGAATTTTTAATCCAATAATCTACAAACAAGGCATTCTGACAGTGACTACTTAGCCCATATACTTCTGCACCTGGAACTGTGCAGATGAAGGAAAGTCTAACTGGAAGGTTACAGTCAGTAAACAGATAAATATTATTATATACAGTTTACAGTAATTAAAACTAAAGCTCATGTTGGTTCACTTCATCCCCATGTCACACATACAATAAGTAATGTTGAATCGACTCTAGATGCCAAGTCCCCCTCTCTTTTGCACATCACCTCAGGCAAAACCAAGTTCACTATGTCTTTTCCCAAGGGAAAGATGACACTGTTAATCATGCAATTACTCTGGAGAGCAAGGGACAAGTTTTGTTTTGTTTTGTTATTTTGGTTTTTTGTTTTTACAGAGAACAGTATACAAGGTCACAGGTGGAATGGTGCAACTCTTGAAACTAGGCAAGAAAATCAGTAGTCACACCCCTTATCAAAGAGCCAAAGACAGTGTTCAAGACTGCAGTCATCAAAGAAGACCACACACATCCTATGACTATTACCTGGGACATAGTTGCAGTTCTTTCAATGTCCCTGGTGCTAGTTCACTATATTTTTTAGAACACAACTCTTTTATTAGCCTTATTACTCTAGCCAGAAAATGAAGTTTTAGGAAAATTACATTAACCTCTTGAGCCATTGTCAATGCAAATAATCCGTAATCAATCTGTAAATTAAAATTTTGGATGAGTTTATTATGAGCCAGGCCTGAGGACTATAGCCTGGGGGGCTTCATTTCCCAAGGGAAGAAGCACACCCCAGAAGTGGGGTGTACAGAGTGGTTATATACCATGTTGGAACAAAGAGCATTCATCCATATGACAGGAATCTCTCTTTTACTACTGTCTTGAGATGCTTAGCTGGCACAGCAGGTCAGTGGTCACAACGTGAGCACAGCAGGTCGGTGGTCAGCAGGTCAGTGGTCGCAAGGTGAGCACAGCAGATTGGTATTTAATCCTTAGTTTCTAGGAAGAGATGCTTATCCTTAAGGAAATGCTGATATGGGGGAAAGCTACATCACTGTCTTTAAAGGGCATCATTCTTGTCTTTGGGACATAGTAAAAGTTTAAAGCAGATGTACAGTGCATACTCAACAGGCCACGTCAGGCCCTTTTGGAAAAACAAGGTTAGGCTGAATAAGTTTTAAACCAAATGTCTTCCTCATATACTCCAATATGTCTTATTGCTTTTCATTTATTCATCACCATCTTCCTTCTGTCAAATGGTGAAAAAAGAATACCTTTCTTAGAGTGTTGGAGAATTCAGTGAGATAATGTGCTTGATCTTTGTAATCTGCACATCTCTATTAAAGAAAGATATCATCATTGTCATTATTTGCCAAGAATTACCCAAAGTTATCCTGCGCAAAATCCTTTCTTCCCAGGGTCTTTAAAAAAAGTCTGAGACAACACTAATAATTGTAAAATCCTGTCAAGAGAATACTACAGGGAAAGGGACAGTTGGGGAAAGAGAAACAAGTTCATCTTACCATTTCTGGGACCTGAACATGAAGAAAAGAATGTAAGTGTGATATACTTATGATCCCTGTGACTTCAAGTAGATCCATGAAAAACATAAACACACTCTGTACATAATAATGGTACCTTGGATTTATACAGTTCTTACCTCCCGAGTTCTTACCCTCCTGAGACTTCTCAGAGTACTTTCATATAATCTCATTTATCTTCTCAGCATCCCTCTGAAGCAGTAAAGACAGATATAATCATCCCCATGTTGCAGATGGGAAAAAATGAGGTGTAGAAAAGTTATTGCTTTAGTGATGTTAAGACAAATCAGACTTTTAAATTCCCAGTCCAGAGCACTCTTTTGTGAGCTTTGTTTCCTTTTTACACATGCATATATACATGTGTCTGATCATCATTTTCCTTCAAAACTTACATCTCCTCCAGTTGCCATGATATTGGTAAATGGCAGCACTGTTGACCCAGTTGGTTAAACTAGAAACCTAGGGATCACCTTTGATTTCTCCCTATCCCTCTCCATCAACAAGTCTGCCAGCTACCCCCAGCCAGCAGGAACAGTATTTATAGGACTCCACCATATTTTTAGCTCATTTCTTACCTCAAGGAAATATATTTCAATTTCTACCCACTTCCCTTTGTCTCCATTGCACCTTTCTTTAACCCACTGTCACTCTTTGCCTCTGGCCCTCCTAGCCAGCTTCTCTGCTTCCACTCCTGTCCCCACAGTCTTGCCCTGAATGTAGTGACATTCAGATCAAGCTACAAAAAAATGCATAATAGATCATGTTATTCCCTTTCTCAAAACTCATTAATTTCATCCCATTATACTTGGAATAAAAATCAAATGCCTTCCACGTCTTACAAGCCTCTTTGTCACCTGGATCCTGCACCATCATACTCTACTATGGCACTCCATTTATCTTCTTTTTTCTTTTTTTTTTTTTTTGTGAGGAAGATCGGCCCTTAGCTAACATCCGTCGCCAATCCTCCTCTTTTTGGTGAGGAAGACTGGCCCTGGGCTAACATACGTGCCCATCCTCCTCTACTTTATATGGGACGCTGCCTCGGCATGGCTGACAGGCAGTGTGTCCGCGGGCGCCTGGGATCCGAACTCGCAAACCCCGGGCTGCCAAGCGCGGACTAAGCCGCTGCGCCACCAGGCCGGCCCCTCCATTTATCTTCTTTATGGTACTTTTCACAGTCTAGTTTTTTGACTCCTTATTTATTGCCTATCTCCTTTACCTGAATACAAGCTCCCTGAAGGCATAGACTGGGTCTGTCTTCTTCATCATTGTATCCTTGACAGCCAACCCATAGTGGGTACCAGTGAATAATTCTCAAATAAGCAATTAATCAAGTATAGAATTATATTTGTTACCATCCTAAAGCTACATATATAGTTAGTATTTCACTGCCCTACAGACAGGAAATCAGGCAAATTCCATTGAGTCTTTCTTCTATCAATCAGTTTTTATGTAGAAGATGAGGACGCATGATTCTTCCTCTTATATTTCACAGTTAAGCTGGAGAAATGCCAGCTATGTAACACAGAACATAAATGCAATGCCAGTTTGTCTTCATTCTAGATCTTAGTTAATGGTGTTGCCATCTACTGAGTTCCCCCAAGCAGGCAAGAAAATGCAGAGTTATCTTCAATTCCTCCTTCTCCCTCTGCTCCCTCCCCCACCTCCCATCCAGATAGATGATCCAGAGATCCTCAGAAGTGCTTCTTAAATCTGTCCTTTCCTCCCAATCCTTATTTCAGGCCTGTTTATCTCCTACTTGAACAATAACTACTTTCCCTGCTTTCAGTCTCTCCAGGGTACTTGATTCTGCAGAGAACTTTGGGGTCCAAGTCTCCTCCATCTACTAACTGGGCAAGTTTCTAGTCTTCTATGCTGAGTTCTTCCTGTAAAATGGGCATAATACTACTACTTACCTCAGGGATTTTTGTGGAGATTTCACATAAGTTAATACAAATAGAATACTTGGGACTATGCCCAACACATGGTAAGTGCTTAATAAATGACAGTTAATATTATTATTTTTATTAGAATCTAGAGTCAATCCTGGACCCACTACTTGTTAACTGAATGACTTTGCAAATTTCTTTAATTTTCTGAGATTCAACTTCCTTATCTATACAAATATACAAATGTTATCCACTTTGAAAGTTTGTTGTAAAAAATTAATGACAAAACTCATTGAAAAATCTAGCACAGTCTTTCTGGCACATAGTGGGGACTCAGGAAAAGGTTCGTTTCCTGCCTCCTTTTCTATGTATCTGTCTGCATCTGTTTCTATCTACTTAGAGAGTGCATTGGATTATCTCTAAGGTTCTTTCTAGCATTAAAAGTTTATCTCCATCCTAATTGCATAAAGAACATCTAAGGGCAATGGAATCCCCTTGTAAAAAGCCAAGTGGTCATGAGGCACCCTAGTTATCAGGAAACAGGCTCTTAGAGTCAGGCAAACCCAGAGAAGCTATTTTGGTCTGCAGAAGTGGGAAGGTGGTGCAAACTCCACTGTCTGGCAAAAAATCTGAGCAGATGGAGTATTTATAAGCACTCCCCGAGGATTTCAGTTCAGTCAGGATGGATGCTATGGAGAAAAACTGACGAGTGGGAGGTAACTGAACTGCTTCTTCCTCCAGCCTTCTTGAAACAGGTCTGAACATTTGAGGAGCTGTTTGACAGCAGAACACCTGGGGAGAGCTGGCGTTCTCTAAGCTGACTCTAATTCTAACCCAGCCTTCAGGGAGTGGTTCTTGAGGTTTAGTGCAGTCAGAATCACCTGCAAAAAAAAAAACAATCACTTGTTAAAAATGCAGACACCCTAGCCTCGTCCCAAGAGATGCTCACTTAGTAGGTCTAACATGGGTTCAAGAATCAGGCAATTCTAATGTAGGTGATGCTAGGACCACAATTTGAGAAATCCTGAACTAGAGTCACCCAGAGTAACATTAAAAGAGAGGTACCCCAGGTGCTGACAAGGGAAACTAATCTATAAAGGGCCGTCTAGGGCTTTGGTTTTGTTAAGAAGGATATGGGAGCTTGGGGCCATTGCTGGTTTGCTGAGGACAATGGGAGAGCGACTGAGTGTTGCCACCTCCATTCATTCCAGTCGGCCTCCCTCTTCCCTGCCCACTCCATACAGTGCTCAGCCTCTCCTCTTAATAAATGCTGGACAGATTTTTAAAGAATATCAGTTTAAAAGAGAATCAAAATATTAGCCTGCCCAGAGAAACACAATTGGCTGGCCCCAGGACCCCAAATGTGGACCAGGGCCACCCATATCAAACCTCAGAAAGTCCTCTTGCTTAGTACAGTTAAACTTAAATGAAAACATGACTGAAAGACTAGATGCCCCTAATACATTTCTGACCCAAGTTCAAAGATAAATTTAACCTATATGAGAAAAATATAATAGGATTTCTTCCTTTCTATTAAAAATACTTTCTCTTGTCAAATTCCATTATCATTTCAAAAGTTTAAACCTTGAAGTGCTCTTTTTGCTTCTAAGCAAACTTTACCTAACCCAAACTCTTCAAGAGAGAGTAGATAAATATCCAACACTTTATCTAACCATCTTCGGGAAATGAAATCCCATAATATTTCTTGGTAACCCATCTTTATATATTAAAGATTGTTTATCAGTTTTCATACTTCTTTTTTTCTGCTCAGATTTAAAGATAAAGGTTGACTTTTCTAATGCATTCAAATAGGCCAGCTTGAATACACACACACAAGGAAAACATACATGAATTCACTAGAGACTCATATGACCCAGGTTTCTTTCTTCATTATAACATTGGGCAAAAGATGTGGGCCTTTCTCAATTTATCCACCCTAATTCACATGTATACTCAAATACAAGCCCATATTCTGTGATTTCATAATGAGTAGAAATGATCCCATAACATCTTCTCTTGTCTATAGCTAACGTTTCACCTTCTCTCTTTCTTGCTCCTAAATAACATGTGTATTTATTCTTGTTTTTAAAAGCATAATTATCATCACACCAGGTACTAATCATGCTACATTTCAAACCTATTTTTGTGAAAACTTGCCTGAGTTCAGTGAGTGGCTTTCCTCCTTTCACTGAAGTCAGTTTCCTTACTATATTTCTGCCCCTCATTTCCCTTAAGCTGCACCACCAAAATTTCATCCCAACCTTCACATTGTTCCTTAGAATTTCTGACCTCAGAGCTTCTTGTACGTTTTCTTTCTTTTTTTTAATTTTGTGTGATGTATGAATCAGGCAAACATATAAAGTGTAAAGGGGCAATTTGAAAATCTTTTTTCAAGTAATAAACATAATTTTTAAAATTAAATTTCCATCATCATTTTAGGCCATATAAATTAATCTGATGGAATATCTAATAAATTTATTATAGAGCATTCCCTATGTAAATTACATAATATATAAATAAAAGTGCTGAATAACTCATCAAAAATGTATTAATAGTTGATGTTAATGAATTAGACCTAAGCATAGCAATATAGAAGATAGTGTTTTTAGTCATCTCACTCAAAATAATCTTTTCCCTGTAATTCAAAATGAGTGGCTACAGAGTTTTTTAAAAATAGGAAACTAAGATGGGTATCAGTCCAGTTGACATTCTTTCTCTTTGACAAGATAGGGGAAGACTAAAGATTAAGATAATTTCTTTGTTTTCCATGATGCTTTTATGCAGAAATAATGATTTGCATAATTTCCTTTCAGTCTCAATTGAATTTCTGAAGCTATTTTTCAAGCAAACTTCCACATGTCTCCAGTGTACACCATCTGTCTCATCTCTCTTTCTCTCTTTTTTTTAAGTATTACAATTATCTTGTAACAGGAGCTGTCAAATCTATTCCCCAAGGATTCTTTCTTTTGATAAATGAAAAGGAACTGTGTATATTGTTATGTGTAGTTGTATGAATGTGACGGGGGTTAAGGAAAGGTTAGATGTTCAAAGCAGTTATGGCTAAGTTGACATATTAGAGGAAATGTGATCAGGTAAGCTGGCTAGAGTCTTTAAACCAGACTCTTTACTCCAAGAAAATGAAGGAATGTTTAGTCAAAAGGTGGGGAGGTCTTAAAGCAAAGAAGAATTCTCAAATAGCCTTAGTAACAGTTCCGTGGCCCATACTACAAGCATTAGAGAAAATGTGGGGAAAAAAGGACAACCTTACTCACGGCTGTAAATTGCTTATAAAGCTTATTGGCATTTGCAAATGGTGGATGCTTTAACTGGGGGGAATCAAGTTTTATGTTTATATAGTAAGTGCATACTCAGCAGGAACTTCCAGGAAATCACATAGATTGCCAAGAAAAAGTCTATATTGAAGTATTATTTAGAAAAAACTCCTGCCAAAATATTTAAAAGGCTTTTCTAAAAATTGAAGTTAACAAGGAAATGCAATAGATAGAATTTATGTAGTACTCAGAATTTACAACCAATATATTTTATAGTATTTCATAAAAATTTTATTTGCAACTCAATTTCAATCAATTTGTAGAGCTCTAATTGCTGAAATTTAGTAAGAAGCTGCAAAGTACAGTTAAAGCTTCAGCTATCCAGAATTCCTGAAGACTGGGTCACTCTGGAAAACCAACTTTTATTTGGATGAAAATATTTGAGATACAAATTTCCCTGATTTTTTTAAATAAAAGAGATGTTAGCATTTACAGCTGATTCCAGGCCATCATTATAAGTATCAATTATTGTACAAACAGAGTAGTTAAGACTGTGGAGTCAGACAGACTTGGGTTTGAGTCCTGGCTCTGGGAATTTTTACTTATGTGACTTTAAGAAAGTTATTTAACCTCTGTCAGCCTTCGTTTCATCATATGTAAAATGGAGGTAATGGTACCTACCCCATAGGTTGTTGTGAAGCTTAAAAGAAATTATACATCTGTGTTTAGTATATTTACATGGTACTCAGCAAGAACTCAGTAAAGTTTAACTTTGTTGTTAGTGCCATGGAGTGGATTCCAACTTCTAGTGACCCTGTGGACAGCAGAGCTGAACCCTGCTGGGTCTTTTTGTGCCATCCTCTCACCTTCCAGTGCTGTATCAGACAATGCTCTGCTGCTATTCATAGAGTTTTTATGGCTAATTTTTTCGCAAGTGGGTGGCCAGGTCCTTCTTCCTGGTTTGTCTGAGTCTGGAAGCTCTGCTGAAACCTGCTGTCCAGCATGGGTGACCCTGCTGGTATTTTGAAAATCCTGGTGGCATAGCTTTCAGCATCACAGCAACACACAGCCACCACGGTATGACAGCCAACAAATGGGTGGTGGTGTTCCCTGACCAGGAAACGAACCCAGGCCGAGGTGGTGAGAGTGCTGAATCTTAACCAATAGACCGCCAGGGTTGGCTAAAGCTTAACTAGTCTTAGTATTAATATTAGTAGTAGTAGTAGGATTGACATGATTATTTTACATTGAGGTATTTAGGAGCATTTTTCTCCTAACAACATCAGAATTCTATGTTTTTAAATCTTGTGTTTATCTCTTTTTGTTTTTGTCTTTCTTCCCTTTCTCTTGGCACCAGAAGCTGCCCAAACCTTTTATTGGTGAGGGTTTGGAAGCCCCATACGGGAGGAAGAGTGGATGAGGATCACCCCAACTACGTGGCTTCATCAGCACCTTTACTTCTGTCAGATGTCACTAAGCCCCAGACCCATCTTCTACTTATGTGATTCTCACCCTAAGAACTTGATCCTAAGTCTTCACACATTCTCAGCCTGCAGTATCCTCCGATGCTTGACTCTCACATTTGGAATCTTCCTCTCCTGCTCACCACCTCCTCACCCACTTTTGATAAATAATCATCCCTGTGAATTTTTTCTTCAACTCTTCTTGGACCTCCATTCTCACAAATGGTTTTCTGAGCATGTTGGTCTCTTGTCCCGCCTCCAACTGCTGGTTTCCTCAGATTCCAGCCTTCTCAGTTGGGTCTTGGCAGTAGATCTACAGACTATTACTTCTCACTATTTTCACGGTAGCAGTCTTTCTCAATTAATTTATCCAAACTGCTAGCATCGCAGTAATCAATTAACCCAAACTGTAAGAACCATGTGTGGAGCAATAATAGAAACTAGTCAAATGGAGCAATACCATCAAAGTTCATTTTCTCTTTCTTATCTGTGTCCACCCACCCCCAAACCAATGTATGGTATAGTAGCCATGTGGGTATGCTTCCGTATCTTTCTACATGCTCATGTAACCATATATAAAATATACGTACATATATTGAGGAGTTAACTTTGTTTAAAAAATAGGATTATGTCATTTTTTTTTCTGCATCTTGCTTTTTTTTTCCTCTAAAAAACATATTTTAGGAATCCCTTCTAGTCATCAGGCATAGAGCTAACATGCTTTATAATGGTTGCATAGTTTTCCATGAAATGGTTGTATCCCAATCATTTTCCTATTAACAGTCATTCATATTTTGGTTTTTGATACTAAGAACAAAGCTGCAATAAACATTCTTGTTACCATATCATTAGGTAGAGAAGAGATTCCCCAGGATGGAATTTCTGAGTCAAGTAAAATGCATTAAATTTCTTTCTAATTGAGATGTAATTGCCATATAATATTGTGTAAGTTTAATGTGTACAATATGTTGGTTTGATACATTTATATATTGTAATATGAATGCGACAGTAGCGTTAGCTAATACCTTCATCACGTCACATAATTATCATTTCTTTTTTGGGTTAAGAACAATTAAGATCTAGTCTCTTAGTAACTTTGAAGTTTTTAATACATTATTGTTGACTATAATCACTATGTTGTGTGTTAAATCTCCAGAACTTATCTATCAGCTGCAATGGAATGCCTATTTTTAACAGATATTGCCAGATTTCATTCCACAAAAACTAAACAATTTAGATTTCTACAAAGTATGAAAATACTCATTGCACATCCCCAAATCACCATTTCTAGCTGTCATTCTTTTCAATCTTTAACATTTTGATAGGTGCCTTATGATATCTGATTAATATTTTAAATTGCATGTCCCTGACAACTAATGGAGTGACCTCTTTTTGTTTATTGTCACTTGTCATTTGGATTTTCTCTTATTTGAGTTTGTTAGTCTTTATCTTGTCAGTTTAATAAGAGCCCTTTGTATGTCAAAGATATTAGCCACATATCTGACATTGACATTGCTAATATTTTTCCTAATCTTTCCCAGTCTTTTCACTTTCTCTACAACTTTTTAATTTTTTTAAATTTTGAAACAATCTCAAATTTACAGAAAAGTTGCAAGCAATATAAGGAATTTTCATTTTCCTGAACCATCTGAAAGTTGCCAACATGATGCCCCATCACCTCACAGACATTCTCCTACATAACCACAGTACAACCGTCAAAATTGGAACATTGACATTTATACATTACCACCAGTAAGTTTTGTCAATAATAATAAGCCCCAATAATATCCTTTTGGAGCAAAAACCCATCCAGTTCAGAATCACACATTGCATTTAGCTATCACGCCTCTTAAATCTCCTTCAACTTGGAAAGCATTTCTCATTCTTGAATTCTTTTGAAGGTTATAGGCCAGATATTTTGTAGAATTTGGGTTTGAAACTATTCCTCATTATTAGATTCAGGTTATGCACCTTTGGAAAAAAATTCACAGAAGTGATGTTGTGTACCTCTCATGGCGTCATATCAAGTGGCACATGATTTGGATTTGGTGTTGTCCAATTTAATAACTTGTTTAAGATGGTGTCTTCTACACTTTTCCACTGTAAAGTTATGTTTTTCTCTCTGTAGTATTTTCTTGGGAAGTATTTTGAGACTAAGTAAATATTGTTCTACTTATCAAACTTTCAACTCATTCATATATATATATACACACACATACATACATATGCACACGTGTACCCTCATAGTTTTCAATTTCATTCAAAGGGTTATACGCATTTCTACCATTAGTTATTTTGATGCTTATTTTTCCCAGATTTGTGGGCATCTCTTCAAGCTGACTTCTGTATCCTCTTGCTATGTTCCCAAACTCTGTGAGCACCTCCTTGCTTTTTGGCACTATAAGATGTTCCAGGTTCCTTTTGGACTTCCCGTCCCCAGCTCTGGAATCTTATTTCTCCAAGAAGCCCTGGCTCCTTTTAATGGAGAATGGTTTTGAGAAATCAAGATCCTAGTACTACTGTGCTCATCTCTTTTGGAGTATCTTGGCCTCAGGCCCTCTTGGACTGGTAAGGAATACGCGCACAGACAGATACACATTTGCATCTATATTTATTACTATATCTCTGTATATTGAAATCCATGAACTCAAGATACTTCCAATTCCAATCAATACCGCAGGGCTGATACTATTTTCTCCCTTTCCATATTTATAACTCCCTCCACCTGATTCCCATTTTCCTCAGCATATTTACTTCTTTGATCAATCCTCCTATATGTAACCAATCTCCCATACCCTATGCTAGCCCTTTCTCCTTGAAGAAACGCCTCTTACTCCACCTGTGCTCTGCCATACTGCCCCCACCACAAGTAATCTTCCCTACATAGCTCAGGCTTCAACCCCTAGGGTCAGGCCAACCCCTGTGAGGGTAACTTCTTCACCCTAAGTGTTCTCTGACACCCTGCACCATGATGTCCTCCTACTCAGACACCCTCCTCACCTTGCTTGGGCCCTGACATCCCACACTGGGACATCTCCCAGTGTGAACCCTCGCATTCAGACACGCTCTTTACCGTGCTCGATCTCTGACAATTCACGGCTGGCTGCTCCTCCATGTGGATACCTTCTTTACCCTGCTCAGGTTCTGACATCCCTTTCTGGGCTGCCCTTCTACACAATAGCCCTCCTCACCTCCCTGGGTCTGTGACACCCTACTCCAGCCTGCTGCTCTATCTGGACAGCATCATCATCGCCTGCCCAGGCTCTGTCAACTTGTGCTGGGACACCCCTCCCTGCCCACGCCCTCCTCACACCGCTCAGGCTAGGAGAGCCCTGTCTGAGCCACCATGCGGCTCCTCTCCACCCCCCACCTGTGGACATCTGCCTCTCTCAGTTTCATCTAATGGCTTTAGGACTGAATTATTCAGTCCTAAAGGGAAGGGAAGGGGAGGGAAAGGAAAGAGCTCTTTATTTATTTTTTTTCTGTATTCAAATATGTCAGTCTTTTTATTTATAGCATCTAGATTTTCTTCTGTCTTATTTGAAAAGTCTCCGCAAATCCTAGGTTATAGTCCCTTAAATGTTCTTTCTTTTAAATTTAAGTCTTTAATCATCTGGAATTTATTTTTTATTATGGCATGATATTTACCATTTTATTGCAGATGGATGGCCGGTTGTGCAGCATCGCTTACCTCTACACACTCCTCCAGTTGATAAGAGAGAAAACTAGAAATTCAAAAGTGGGACTGAAGAGAATCAGCCAGGCAGAAGTTGCCAGCCTAGATGGGAATGCCGAGGGGTGCTCTCGGTTCCCTCACTTCCCTCCACAGCCGAGTGAAGCAAGCTTTAAGAAATATATTTCTAGGAGTGGATGTTTGATAGAAAAGGAGGCTGGCATTTCTCTCCTGGGCTGTGGGACCAGGCAGAGCACAGTAGGAGGGTCTTTAGCAGAGTTTCACTTGTGTCTCCCGAAGTTTGAGGATCACTTTATACTGCTAGAGCTTGTCTCTTTCCTAGAGGAGTCTGGGGGAGGCAGGTCACCGGGGCAGTCCCTACAACAGGGCAGGCAGAGAGGGTTGTGATAGGATAAGGTGTGTTTCCACCACCTGACAGCAAAAGGATGCTTACAGTTTTTTCATAGTACCATTACGTAGCAAGGCTTGAGTCATCTTGAAATGATTCCTAGAAAGAGGGCAACTTTCCAGAGTGAATTGAATTCTAAAAAATAAAAAACCCACAAAAACAAAAGGTGGTGGTATATCACCAGAGGGCAGAGGCTAGGGGTGGCTGGGATGTTTCAGAGGTCAGCTGGCAGGTATATCAGCTACTTTGGGGAAAGATGCAGGTGTGCAGGTCTCCAAGGGAAATCTCCAAAGACTCAACTGCTGCACACCAAGAAAGAACCAGAATTTGAAAACGTGTCAGGAGACAGGGTATATGATGGACAAGAAATATGTAGTACAAATGGTGCCAGCTGGAGAGTCCTCTCCCTCTCCACACACTTCCTGCCTTGCCTCTGGAGGAGGCAAGGGCGGGAGAGGGGATGGAGGTAGAGTGGGCAATCACACCCCTTCCTCTACTCTGGTCTAGAAGCAGTGAAGGAGGCCTGAACTTGGAGGGGGGGAAGCACTGAGTTGATGAAATACTGAGATTTTCATTTAGATGGGATCAAATTACACAATGTCTAAAAATGGGACTATTTTTAGAATCAAAAGTTGGTGAAAAGCCATGGGATCTACCGGAAATGTTACCAAGAGCAAGGAAATATTTCTGACAAAAAAAAAATGTGTGAGGCAGTGGTGGGAGAAAACAAAGCTGTTTCCTGACTGTAGCCTATGAAGCCCAGCCAGTTCAATAAGCCTGTTGTTACACAATGTTCGTTAGTTCATTTCGTTTTCCTTCATCAGGCTGAGACTTTATTTCAGGGATTCTTTCATAAGAATCAGCTTGTAGATGTACTTATCCTCTCTATTTGATTTGTTTTCTATTAATTAATGTCTATCTTCATTCTCTCTTCCAACTTTTTGTTTGGTTCATTTTGTTGTTCTTGTTCTGATTTCTTAGATTGAGCTCTAAGTTTCTCTTTTTTCTTTAATAATAAAGCATTTAAGGCTATAAAGTCCCAATAAGAATAGTTTGAGCTATGTCTCATACATTTTGGTATAAAATTTTCTCCATCATTGCTTTGTAATTTCAAATTACAAGTGGTTTTTATTTTCAGTTTTATTTACATTTCAATGAAGGGTTGTTTAGGATGTTGTTTCTTAAGCTCCAAGTAATTAAAAGGGTTTTTTGGAAGGTATCCCCTTTTTATAATTTATTCTTTTGGGGGGTATTACAATCAGGAATGTGCTCTGTAAAATCTCTACTTTTGTGGCTCAACTTAGATCTCCTAGATATTCTCTGGGACCAAAGACGATTAACTTTTGTAAATGTTCCATTAAAATACAAAAGAAATATAACTCTGAGATGTAATGTTCTACACATTTTTTAGGTCAAATTTGTTAGTTGTTTTATTCTATTCCTCTGTTCCCGTTCAGTGTTTTTGTCTGCTAGATTTGTCTGATTCTAAAAAAAAGGTATATTAAAATCCCATATTATAACTGTATTTCTACTACATTCTCTTAATAGTTTTTGCTTTATGTATTTATCTAGTATATTGATTGGTGAACATGGTTTATGGTTGTTATACCTATTTTATAAATTTGCCTTTTATCAATACATCAATATTTATCCTCTTTGTTCCAATATTAATATTGCCAGACTTGGCTTTCTAGGGCAGGAAGACAAATCCTCTACCCTCTGGGTCCTTCTGGCTGGGGTATGGATTAAATTGACATGAGACAGAATAACAGGAGAAAATCAAACAAAGCTTTATAACATGTATATATGGGAGACACAGGAAAAACTGGGTAACTCAACAAAATGGCAGAGGCTCTCATCTTAAATGCCATCCTCAGCTAAAGACAAAGGAGGACGTTGCAGGGAGTGGTTTGGGACTTCAAAGGGGAGGAAGGCAATTCACATGGAAATGGAAAAGCAAATGTTTGGTAAACAGAACTTTGATAAGAATGGACCTAGCAAGGACCCTCCCAGTCTATCAATATCCAGAGTTATCTATGGTGAAGACCTGTCCTGAGGACAGGCCTTCTATCTAAAATTTGTTTTAGGCAGTTAGTTGTGGGGAGGTCAAAATTTCTTTCAGAGTCTTTGTTCTTGAAAATAATCAAAGCAAAGAGACATATTTTGAAGTGGCCAGTTCTGATTCCCCACAGCTTCTTTCATTAATATTTATCTGATGGTATCTTTTTACAACCTCTGAATTTCAACCTCTACCTCTTTGTTTAAAGTGGGTTTCCTAAGTAACATGTGGTTGGATTTTGCTTTCTCACCCACACTAACAGTTGTCAGTAGATATTATCCTGCTGTCTGATTTCAGAGTTGCAGATAGAAATCTAAAGCCAGTCTGGTTCTTTTTCTGTGTCAATAACTGGTTCTTCCTGTCCGGAAGACTGTAGAACTTTATCATTATCCTTGGAATTAGGAGATTTTACTGAAATCTGTGTGATGTGTTCCTTTTTTGGTCACTCCTTCCTTGGAACTCAAAGGATTCTTTCTATCTGAAGATTCAAGTACTTCTTTAGCTCTATAAGATTTCTTCACCTATTTGTTTAAATATTGCCTCTCTTCCCTCTATTGCTTTTTCTCCTTCTGAAATTCCTATTTATTTATGCATTACAACTTCTGGACTTATCTTCTGGGTCTCTTGTATTTGCTTTTATGATTTCTGTCTTTAAATTTTGGCTGTTTTGAGAGAGTTTTTTCCACTTGTTCTTCTAGGCCTCTGTTCACGCCTCATCGGTTGCCATACTCTTGTTCAATATATCTGCTATATTTTTAAACTTGAAAATCATGTTCTTGAGTTCTAGTGATAGCAGTTTAATGCTTTAATTGTAGCCCCTTGATTGCACTAATTACTTTTTTTGTTCAAGTTGCCATGTACTCCTCCAGCAGATCTATTTTGCTGCCCACCCAGGGTGCTCTGCTCATTCCCCTTTCTGGCTTTCTTGTTACTTTGCCTGCCTGCAGTATCATTCACCCTGGGGCCAAGTCTTAAGTAACAGCTATCCCATGGTGATGGGAGGCTCAGTGGTTTCCACCTCTGTGGACAGACAAGGTATCAGTTGGAAAATCCTGAGTTTCTCAGCCAAGCTTCTTTGCTCTCCAGTTTCCTCGGCTGCAAAGGTTAATTTGCTCCCAGCCTCCAAGACACAGAGGCTTCAGCTCACCTGTTAACTCACCAGCTGCTCTGTGAGGGCCAGAGAGACCAGCAGGTCCTTCAGAGAAGGTTGTGTCAGCTGTGGGGTTGCCAGATAAAATATATTATATGTGACATACTTACACTAAAAGAGTTATTCATTGTTTGTCTGAAATTCAAATTTAACTGGATATTCTGTATCTCTCTCCCCCCTCAACCCCCCACCCCATCCCTCTGCCTAAATCTGGCCACCCTAGTCACCTGAACTGTTCTCCTCCTAATCGTTCCTCCTATCTATGGATCCCATGGGCCAAGCTCTCTCCAATAACAACGGAGCTCTGACCCTTGCCTCCAGGTGCCTTTCTAAGGCCCCAAACTGTCTCTGGCCTGGAGGATGTCAAGGTTCCTGTCCGGTACAGGCTCTCTCCACTTGGATCCCCACAGCACCCAAGGCCTTGCATATCCTCCCTTCCCACCTCCTGGACTCCAGTTGAGAAAGAATTCAGTTATAGTGAGCTGAGAGAGGAGAGAATGCTATGGAGGGGCACATTTAGGCAGCTCTTATAGAACATGTGAGGAATTGATTCTTAGGCTAGAGCTCTGTAGCCAGCCAATATATCAATTCCGTAGAATACAGGCGAACATATTTTGAAAGCTGTAAGCACTCAGAAAGCCTATCTCTTAAGTATTTTTCTGAAGAAGTAATGTGAGGATGTGTTCAAGTAAACAAGGAAGTAAAACAAGAAAGAAGATATGGGATCTGGAAAAGAGTGGATAAAACCAAGGATTGCAGTGAAGGGCAGTTCCAGAGTATGAGCTATGCAGTTGGCTTGGAGAGGAATCAGGCCAAATTGGAGTAGAAGGACAGGACTACAGAAGGGAGATATCCATACATTAAATAGTGTGTGTGAGATAATGGAAGAATGTATGGATAGGATAAAAGACAGACCGTCCAAGTCTTTCCAGTCAACTTTTTTTTTTTTTTTAATTTTTGTGAGGAAGAGTAGCCCTGAGCTAACATTCATTGCCAATCCTCCTCTTTTTGCTGAGGAATATTGGCCCTGGGCTAACATCCTTGCCAATCTTCCTCTACTTTATATGGGATGCCACCACAGCATGGCTTGACAAGCGGTACATCGGTCCACACTTGGGATCCAAACCTGCAAACCCTGGGCCACTGAAGAAGAGCACGCGAACTTAACTGCTACACCACTGGGCCAGCCCCCTCTAGTCAACTTTAATCAGATCATTCGGGGATGTTCACATCCATGATCTCACTCAGGGTTGATCCTGTTCAGATTCATATCCCAGGGTCAAGTCAAAATGAAACCAATATCTGAAGCATGAAGTAGGATATATGTTAAAGGCCAATCAATGCAATAAATTCTGCTCAAATTCAGACTTCTGAGATTTCAAAGTAATTCATTTCAAAACAAGTTCCCACTTTTGTCCTGCCTCCACTCCTTCCAGCTAAAGAAAACCAAACTAAAAAGTGTATTTTTGGTTCTGGTCTGGCACGTAAGGAGTTTGGAAGTTGCCTTTCTATTCTAACAAGTAAAAAGTTGAACAAACTGAAAAATCAACAACTCTCCTTACATCTGTAAGAAAAGTGAGGGAACAGGGCAAACCACTGCCTCCAAAATTGGAGAGACAGGCAGGTGAATACAGAAAATTACAACTTACTGGAGCAAAATCCACAGCTGAAACCTCCACAGAAACCAGCTTGGGAGAGGAAAATGTGAACTGTAATTGACAAATTGCTGGAGGCTGAGTGTGGACGAGGGAGGTGGGGCTCAACTTTTTGAGTTTTACCTTCTGAAGCTCTATCAGGTTCTCACAAAATAGAGAAAATCCCCTCTGTTTCTGGAAGGGGGAGGGGAGAAACACACCAGAGCATTCTGTTCTTCTTAACAAGGTCTGCCCTCAGGTGAAACTATTTAACCAGAACCTAACCTGCTGGATTTTTATCAGAGGTTAACTGATCTGGGGGAAGAGAGAAAGGAACAGAAGAAATGTTTGAACTACAGTGATTGAGAAGTTCCCCTAAATTAATGTTGGATACTTAACTACAGATCCATGAAGCTCAGAGAACACAAAGTAAGATAAATGCCAAAAAAACTATACCTAGGCATAACATTTTCAAGCTACTCAGTTTGGAAGGTTCAAAGTAATAATAGCAACAATAATGGGTTTTATATATATATATATATATATATATGTATGTGTATCTAAAATGCTTATGTATAAGTGAAGTGAATGACAGCAATAATGCAAGGGACAGGAGGGAGAAATTAGGATTATTTGTTATATAAATTACACTACCTGTGAAGTAGTATAGTGTGAGTTTAAAGGGGACTTGGATTAGTTGTAAATGTATATTGCACACTCTAGGGCAACCATTAAAAATAGTTAAAAAAAAAAAAGAAGGGTAACTGATATGCTAAGAAAGGAGAGAAAATGGGATCACATAAAATGCTCAATTAAAACCATTAAAAAAAAGAGTAGAAGACAAAAATAGGAACAAAGAATAAGGGCCAAATAGAAAACAGTAACAAATACGGTACATATTAATCCAACTATATCAATAATCACTTTGAATGTCAATGGTCTAAATGCATCACTTAAAAGACAGAGATTGTCAAAGTGAATCAAAAAACAAGACCCAAGTCTATGTTGTCTACAAGAAACACACTTTAAATATAAAGACACATATAGATTAAAAGTAAATGGATGAAGAAAGATATACCATGTAAACACTAAATAAAAGAAAGCAGGAGTAGCTATATTAATTTCAGACCAAGCAGATGTCAAACTAAAGAAAGTTATTAGAGATAAAAGAGTTATCATTATGTATTATCATTACACATAACAATCCTTAATGTGTATATGCCTAACAACAGAGTTTCAAAATATGTGAGGCAAAAACTGATAGAACTGCAAGGAGAAGTAGAGGAATCTACTATTATAGTTGGTGACTTCATTTCTATCAGAAATGGACAGATCCAGCAGGCAGAAAATCAGTAAGGGCATAGTTGAACTCAAAAATTACATCAATCAACTGGATATAATGGACATCTATAGACTATTTCATCCAACAACAGCAGAATACACATTATCTTCAAGCTCATCTGGAACATTCACCAAGAGGGACCACATTCTCAACCATAAAACACACCTTCACAAATTTAAAAGAATAGAAATCATACATTGTCTGCTCGCAGACCACAATAGAAATAAACTAGGAATCAATAACAGAAAGATAGCTGGAAAATCCCCCAAAACCTGGAGATTAAACAGCATACTTGTAAATAACACATGGATCAAAGAATAAGTCTTAAGACAAATTTAAAAATATTTTGAACTAAATGAAAATACAACTTATCAAACTTTGTGGGATACAGCAAAAGCAGTGCTTAGAGGAAAATTTATAATATTGAACACATATGTCAGAAAAGAAGAAATATCTAAAATCAATCATCTATGCTTCCACCTAAGAAAACTAGAAAAAGAAAACAAACTAAATCCAAAGTAAGCAGAAGAAAAGAAACAATAAGAATTAAAGCAGATAGGAGAACAATAAATTGAATGTTATTAAATAAGTATAATTAATTAATTAATTAATTAAAGCAGAGAAAACAGGAAATTAATAGAGAAAATCAATAAAATCAAAAGCTGGTTCTTTGAAAAGATCGCTAAAATCGATAAGACTCTAGTCAGGCTAATTAAGAAAAAAAGAGACAGTATACAAATTACTAATATCAGAAATGAAAGTGGGGACATTTCTACAGATCCCATGAACATTAAAAGGATTATCAAGGAATATTATAAACAACTTTATGCCCACAAATTTGACAATCTGGAGGAAATGGACCAATTCCTTGAAAGACACAACTTACTAAAACTCATACAAAAAGAAATAGACAATCTGAATAGGGCTATATATATTAAATAAATTGAATTAATAATTAATAACCTCCCCAAACTGAAAGCACCAGGCCCAGATGGTCTCATTGGTGAATTGTGCTAAACATTTAAGGAAGAAATTATATCAATTCTCTAAAATGTCTTTCAGAGGATAGAAGCAGAGGGAATAGTTTCTAACTCATGTTATGAGGCCAGCATTATCCTAATACCAAAACCATGCAAAGACATTAAAAGAAAAGAAAACTACAAACCAAAATCTCTTATGAACATACATGCAAATTCCTCAACAAAATAGCGACTGAATCCAACAACATATAAAAAGAATTATATACTATGACCAAGTGGGATTTATCCCAAGTATGCAAGAGTGGTTCAACATTTGAAAATCAGTTAATGTAATCCATCACACCAATAGGCTAAAGAAGAAAAATCACATAATTGCATCAATATAGGCAGAAGAAGCATTTGACAAAATCCAACACTCACTCATGATAAAACTCTCAGTGAACTATGAATAGAGGGGAACTTCCTCAATTTGATAAATATGATCTATAAAAACTTTACAGCTAACATCGTACTTAATAGTGAGAAACTTGAAGCTTTCCTGTTAAGATCAGGTACAAGGCAAGGATGTCCCTTCTCATCATTCCTTTTCAACACCATACTGGAGGTCATAGCTAATGCAATAAGACAAGAAAAGGAAGTAAAGGTATACAAATTGAGAAGGAAGATATAAAACTGTCTTGGTTTACAGATGACATGATCGTCTATGTAGAAAATCTAAAAGAATTGACAAGGAAACTCCTGGAACTAGTCAGAAGGTTGTAGGATACAAGGTTAATATACAAGTCAATTGCTTTCCTATACACCAGCAATGAACAACTGGAATTTGAAATTAAAAGCACAATACTAGTTACATTAGCACCCCCCAAAATGGAATACTTAGATATAAATCTAACAAAATATGTCCAAGATCTATATAAGGAAAACTTCAAAGCCCTGATGAAAGAAATCAAGAAGAACTAAACAGATGATGAGATGTTCCTGTGTTCATGGTTAGGAAGACAATATTGTCAAGATGTCAGTTACTCCCAACTTGATCTATGGAATCAATGCAATCCCAATCAAAATCCCAGCAATTTATTTTGTGGATATTGACAAACTGATTCTAAAGTTTATGTGGAGAGGCAAAAGACTCAGAATAGCCAATACAATATGAAGGAAAAGAACAAAGTCAGAGGACTGACACTCTTCAATTTTAAGACTTACTATAAAACCATAGGAATTAAGACAGTGAGGTATTGATGGAAGAATAGACAAATAGATCAATAGAACAGAATAGAGAGCCCAGAAATAGACCTTCCTAAATATAGTCAACTGATCTTTGACAGAAGAGCAAAGGCATTACAATGGTGCAAAGGTAGTCTTTTAAACAAATGGTGCTGGAACAACTGGACTTCCCCAGGCAAAAAAAAAATTTATCTAGACACAAACTTTACACTTTTCACAAAAATTAACTGAAAATGGATCACAAACCTGAACATACAGTGAAAAACGATAAAATTCCTGGAAGATAACATAGGAAAAAATTCAAATGACCTTGGGTTTGATGGTGACTGTTTAGATACAACACCAAAGGCACAATCCATGAAAGAAAAATTTGATGAGATGAACTTCATTAAAATAAACATTTCTGTTCTGTGAAAGACAATGTCAAGAGAATGACAGATAAGCTACAGACTGGGAGAAAATATTTGCAAAAGACATATCTGATAAAGGACTATTATGCAAAATATACAAAGAACTCTTAAAACTCAACAATAAGAAACAAAAATCTAATTAAAAAATGGGCCAAAGACCTTAGCACACACCTCACCAAAGAAGATATACAGATGGCAAATAAGCATATAAAATGATGCTCCATATCGTGGGTCATCATGAAAATGCAAATTAAAACAACAATGAATTACCACCACACACCTATTGAAATAGCCAAAAACCAAAACATTGGCAACACCAGATACTGTCGAGGATGTGGAGCAAGAGGAACTCATTAATTGCTGCTGGGAATGCAAAATGGTACAGCCACTTTGGAAGACAGTTTGGTGGTTTCTTACAAAGCTAAACATGCTCTTACCACATGATCTGGCAATCATGCTCCTTGGTATTTACCCAAAGATATTGAAAACTTATGTCCACACAAAAACCTCCACATGTAGTTTATAGCAGCTTTATTCATAATTGCCAAAACTTGGAAGTAACCAAAATGTCCTTCAGTAGGTGAATGGATAAATAAACTATG
Organism: Tapirus indicus; assembly: GCA_031878705.1. Lineage (NCBI taxonomy): Eukaryota > Metazoa > Chordata > Mammalia > Perissodactyla > Tapiridae > Tapirus > Tapirus indicus. The sequence goes on along the minus strand of CM062919.1, from coordinate 100,787,473 downwards.
GTACATCCAGACAATGGAATGTTACTCAGCACTAAAAAAGAAATGAACCATCAAGCCATGAAAAATCATGGAAGAACCTTAAATGCATTCTACTAAGTGAAACAAGCTGATCTGAAAAGGCTACATATTGTGTGACTCCAACTTTGTGACATTCTGAAAAGGCAAAACTGTAGAGACAGCAAAAGATTGGTGGTTGACAGGAGTTAGGGTGAGGGAGAGATAAATAGGCAGAGCATAGAGGATTTTAGGGGCAGTCAAACTGTATGATGCTATAATGGTGGATACATGTCATTATAAATTTGTCCAAACCCCTAGAATGTACAACACCAAGAGTGAACCCTAGTGTACACTATGACCTCTGGGTGATAATGATGTGTCAATGTAGGTTCATCATTTGTAGCAAATGTACCACTCTGGTAAGGGATGTTGATAATGAGGGAGTCTATGCATGTGCGGGGCAGGGGCATATGGAAAATGAAGTCTATTATATATATATATATATTATATATATATTTTATATATATATACATATATATTGTTTATGTACACATATGCTTTTGGCTAGTGAGGAAAACAGTGTGTGTGTATGTGTGTATCTGTGTGTATGTAATATAGACTATATCCCCATCTCTTGGTATGAAAGCACAATAGGTTTCAAAATTTTTACTTGCCTCTATTTCTTCATCTGTAAAGTGAAAGTAATAATAGCAAGTACCTTAAAGGATTGTGGGGCGGATTAAATGAGTTAAGAATAGAGAACAGTGCCTGGCGCATGGCGAGCGCCATATAAGTGTTAGCTAATGTAATTAATGAGTCACAGCCGTACTTTTTATTATTGGAAAAGTAAGCTCAAGCATCAAACTGCTAATAGGAATGATGTAAATTTGCAATTACTATAAAAATTATATTACTACACAAATAAATGCAAAACCAAAAATATTCCTTTAGCTACTGTAACTTGGTAGTAGCTGCAACTTCAATGTTTGCTGTGTTGACACATCTTCTTGAAAATTGTGCAAGTTAGTGTCAACTAAGTAGTAAAATAATGTATTTGGAATCATTCTGCACAAAATAGGACAACACTGTCCAATAAAGCACTATATTTCACTGCAAAAAATAAGAAAACTTAAGAGCAAGCTGAATATAGATTTATACCAAATAAATACTAAGAAAACCTTTGTGCTGAGAGAACGTGATGCCACCTGCTTCTGAGTAGACACTCACAAGGCCCCAAAATCCTCTGAGCATGAAGTTTGCATGGATGACAAGATTGTCACTGTGACTTCATCTTGGCTCAAGGTCCCTTGTTTATTTCTGGTTCTCAGTCATGCTCGTGGCATAGCTCAAATACTCAAGAACATTTATCATCCCTGTTCATGTTTCCAAAGAGGACAGGATTTGCTGTTCCCTGCCATGAGAGGGGAGCATGGAGTGAGGACACCTGCTGTCCTTCCCATGCTGGGGAGGGAGCCTGGCATTCCCTGGGCCATGCCTTGATAGAAGAAGGGATTATGTGTCTCAAGTCACAGGTAGCCCAGTCTGTGGCTGTCTTGGGCCTGCTGGCCACAGACAGCCTGTGACCTCTCTTTCACTTCCTGTCTTCAGCGTGTAAAATTCTCCTTCTTCCCTCCTTCCTCCTCCTTCAGGCAACGGGGAGGATGAGGCCAGCTTGAGGTTCTCTGTGGCTGCTCTGTAGGTGGGCTGAGCGGGCCCCAGAAAGTCTACATCTCAGGAGGGAGCAGAAGACCCCAACAGGCATCAGTTGTAAGCCTCATTCTCCAACATGGTTTTCTGGAAACCCTGCTCAGCCATTTATTAACATAATACCATTTATTATATTAAAACCATTAATTAGTATAAATGTTATGCTCTGATCTGCATTTGACTGGTGATTCTTACATTTAGCCTTTCTATTTGTGAAAGACCTAGAGGGAAAGAGAAATGAATGATAGAATTCAGGTCCTAAACTCCTTCACATGCCTAGCACTTCAGATGAGTAAAACCTATAGAAAACATTTGTAAAGTAAGCACTGAGCATCTATGTATCTACACACACATAAATACTATTGTTTTTCATATGTTAGTTCCTTATAAGCATTTCTAAGGTGATTATAAATTTTCTCATCATATTCCCAGGATGACAGGCTGACATGGTCCTGTGGAGATAGTTCTAGATCTGAATTCTGGCTCTGCCAACTACTAGATAAACGATTTCGGGCAAGTTACCAAAGTTCTTGAGCCTCAGTTTCCTGATTTACCAAAGGTATGGAATCTTACATATGTAAGATTCATTACATCAGGCTTAATGAACTAATATGCAGAGGACATAGTGGCAGATATGGCAAAGAAAGGGCACCTAAGTGTTGAATTCATGTCCACATTTCCCCTTTCAGATGCAACGCAGATGGGTCTACTGGCAACTCCCACCTCTGAGGGTCCTGCGCCACTTGCAGGCAGTGTCAGGAGCTCTATCTGCTCTGTAGTGAACTCAATTCAATTTCGTATCTCCAAGCTTATCAAAGATCAATCCTTGGACATTGTGGGCTCACTATTTTGTAGGAAGACTGGAGCCACGCCCTATTTATGAAGTCTTTGAAACAGGTAATGATGTCTTGGAAAAATGCTTATAGCTTTAGAACCACCCACCTCACCTCTGACCAGACCTACCCCGTTGGGATGGACTAGTCTCATATATGAATTAGATTAAATGCCAAGAAAGACTCTACCTTAAGCCTGCCCCAGAAGCCTTGTCAGTAAAGACCCAAGGGTACCTCAAAGCAGGTGCCAGAGAAATCCAAACCATTAAGTTGGCCCAGCAGATTGCTTCAAAGGCAGCCAACTTGTATGTTTATTTCAAACTTGGTAAAAACATGCAGGCATGAAAGTGAATTGAGACCATAATCTTCTCAAATGTAAATAATTAAGTAAACCTTTTATATAAGCCAATCACAATTAACAGCTACTCTTTATTGTTAGGGTAAGATAATGTTGCACATGGAAAATTTGTATTGAGAAGCATGAAAGTAACAGAATTGTTCTATGATGGCTTAAAGTATCTTTGAGACTTACATTCTGTAATTCAGGCTCTCTGGGACAATGCTGTCTTGGAATTCCATTCATAGGTGATTAGCTTTAAAGGAGCTAATCTATCTCTGTTGTTGAGCAAAGTGAGGTCACCATGAGCTGTCAACACTGAAAAGGAAGGACCCTAACACAAGGGTGGCCCAGGTTCAGGTGTCAGGGAGAATGTGGACATGAAGCCAAAACCTGGCCATGAAATGAAAGCAAGTTGGAGACAGATTGGGGTCAGAAACCTAATAGGTTTTATGACGAACTTATTCTACCAGCCATATGAGATACACCATGCTGCTTACCATCAGATAATCCACTCCTGAGGGTTTTCTCTGTCCATAGTGGGCAACCAGTAGCCTTTGCTCTGAAATTTTTTTCAGAACAAAACTCTTGCTTTATGGGGAGGATTTCAAGGTCTCAGAGTAACATGTTATTTAGGTACTACTGTGGGCCCAGAGCTGTTCCTGAGAAAAATCTATATTTGTGTGGTCACCCTCTTTGGAAATGTGGGATAGCCTTCTACTCTGGCAAAAACATTGGTTAGGCTCCACAACTTTCATATTTGAGCATCATCTCTACAATCTCCTCCTTTGTTATCCTAAAGGAACTGACCTGAATCAGAAATAGAAAAGACCAGCACTGTGGCCCTTACCAGGCAGCAAATGATTAAACTATTTGCCACCCAACTCTTATAGAGAGCCCTGCAGAGAGGCAGTATTTTGGGAATGTCATAGGAATGAAGTATCTAGAATCCAGTAATTCTAGGCTCTCTAAATTCTACCTTAATTCAAGTCAGCCCACTGAAGATGATGTTATAGACCCCATTAACTCAGTGCTTCATACTGGAATCATCTTGACTGAGTTATACTTTAAAGTTTAGCATTCAGATTTTACTGAAGAGAGCTGTAAGTACCACTCATATGAAATCTGCTTTTGTGTTTGTTGCAAGAAAAGAAAAATCCTATTGAGGGATTTCAGTGGCATCTCATTATATATGATTTTAATTTATGTGAAGCAACCATTTATGCTTGGAAAGTGGGTAGGAAGATGGAAATTATTTAAATGATGTAGCTTAAAATAAGTAAAAATTATATTTTTCATATGTTCTATTTATTACATATTGCATAGTTCTACATATGTTAAATATCTGTACACTTTATTTTATGAGCCTTATAAGGAATTTTGCAAGACTAATTTTGATTAAATGTAATTTTTTCTGATACCGTAATCTGGAACCTAACTCATGTGGGAGACCACTCACGCTGGACATCACTTAGGGTGCCCTCTCTGACCTGGTGGGGCTCCTGTCAGGCCAGGCCCCCAATTCTGTGAGCTGAGCTAAGACCCACTTGAAAAGCCCATCCTACTGAAAGGAGCAGTTTCCTGCCTCCGTCCAACTGGCTCAGCACTTCCTGCTCACATGTCAAGCGACTCTCCCATACAGTCCATAGCCCACTTCCTAGACTTGAACTCTGCCCACTTGTCAGTGAGCTGTCTGCTCAGCTCACAACCTCTGGCTTCTCCTTCCAGCTCCGACGTCACTTGGCCATCAGCCTCTCAGGAGCAGGGCTCTATCTTACTCTCTGTTTCACAGCTTTTAGTAGAGTATCTGGCACACAGTAAATGGCAAATAAATATTTGTTGAACAGAACTTATCTGTATTTGGCTTTATCATTGCTCCTGCTGCTGCATTCCTGAGAACGGAGCCACTGGTAACAACCTCCCCCTCAGCAAACATCCCTTTCTGGGCCCAGCCTTGCCCACACCCTACGAGTAAACCTGGGCACCTCTTCTGTAAAGACCACTTATAAAAAATATTTTTTAGTATCTAGTGTTAAGAAAACACTTTTCTCCTAAGGAATAGCATACTTTCACTTTTCCAGTAATGAGAACCATGTAAATTATCATCTCTTTCCTTTTTTGAAAGAGTTGCCAAAAACCTCAAAATAAATTTAAGATATATTAGAGACACTGTATTGAGCCTTTCAGTTACTATTTGTATACACTTTCTTTTCTTTGATCTTGATTTTCAGTTTGGCGATTCTATTGCAATGTTTCTCAAAATGTGGTCTGAGAACCACCTGCATCAGAATCACTGTAAAAATGTTGATTCCTGGGCCCCTCGCAGACATATTAATCAGAATCTCTAGAAGTGGGACTCAGGAATTTGCATTTTACACAAACATCCCAGGTATTTTAATGCTCAGTTAAGTTTGAGAATCACTGGCCTGTTTTTATTTTTTTTATTTTTATTTATTTATTTTTTTTTTTGTGGGGAAGACCAGCCCTGAGCTAACATCCGTCGCCAATCCTCCCCTTTTTGCTGAGGAAGACTGGCCCTGGGCTAACATCGTGCCCATCTTCCTCCACTTTATATGGGACGCCGCCACGGCATGGCTGACAGGCAGTGCGTCGGCGGGCGCCCGGGATCCGAACTCGCGAACCCCGGGCTGCCAAGCGCGGACTAAACCGCTGCGCCACCGGGCGGCCCCCTGTTTTTGTATGTTATTTGTTATAAAATACCTCATAGATTTCCTGGAAGAAAAGGGAATTTAGACAAATAGTATAAGAAAATATCCTACATAATAAGATGACAATGGCCTTCGGGTAATATTAACAGCATTACTTAAAATAATTATTAATGTATTATCTTAATTTTTACTTACCTTTGTACAATGTATGAAGAATGTGTGAAAATTATCAAGACTTATGTTCACAGTGTTCTACAATAAGTACCTATTACTTTTTCTTTAGAAGTTAAGACAGTATTGAGTGTATTAAGCCACAAAAAAATCAGTGCCTAAGAGGTAGGAAAAAACTGAATAATATATTCATTCAATAAAATATTTATTGAGAGCCACTATGCTCCGGGAGCCGCGCTTTGTCAGGGAGACGCTGTAAGGGACAAGACTCAGTTGCTGCCCTCAGTTGCTTGTGGCCTGGCGGGAAATGTAGACAGGTAAACAGGCGAGACCTCTCCGTTGCACCCCCGGCATCTGGCAGGCATTGCCAGAAAGAAAATCATCTATTAGCCACATCGGGTCCAGAAAATGATGCAAAAACAATTCTTCATTAACCCCGGGGAAATGAATCCCTTTCAGTCCACACAGGAGCAACCCAAGGGTCCTTCAAAAACCAGGTAGGTCTCTCGGCTTCCTCCGTTTCCTCTCCTCTCCCCTCCCCACCGTACTGCCCCCCGAATTGTCCCTCCAGGAGTCCTGACTCCTCGCAAGAGACGGGGCCTGACTGCTCCTTACTGCCGGTTGCAGTGAGAGGATTTCGGTCTCTCTCGTTCTTCCCAGCGGAGCATCTAAAAGACCAGCAAATCGTCTCCCCGAGGATCAGCCATTCACTCGAAGTCTCTGTTTTAGCAAAGTCGTGTCGCTTCTCGTTCCCCCATCGCGCCCCGGGTAGGTGCGGAAAGGGGAGTGCCGAGGAAAGTCCATCCCACCCAGTTATTCAGGCAATTTCAGCACCGTGGGCGAGAGCCGCAGGGTCTCCGCAAGGGCGGCGGAAGGACCCTTGTCCTTCCCAAACCGGCCTCCCACTGGGACCCAGTGCCAAAGCCAGGGGTCGCCCCAGGGAGCTAGAGGGGGTGGGAGGAAGGAGTATTCAGGGCAAAGGGGACCCGCCGTGTAAAGGCCTGGAGACAAAGAGCACGGGGATAGTGAGGGAATTTCAAGGCATTTTAAATCCCCAGAGAAGTAATTTTAAATCCTACTCATATATCGAAGTTCTATTTGAATCACACCTCATCTGTGCAATTTGGGGGGAATTATGCTGCTCTCATTCATCACTTTCTTTTCTAAGCATCTACAGTATCTATCATCATGTTGCATGACTTGACGTTTCATTCTACAGTGACTTCTGTTGTTCACTTGTTTCACATGAACACAGCTTTATTGAGATATAACTTACATACCATACAATTCACCTAGATACAGTGTACAATTTTGTGGGGTTTAGTATATTTATACAGTTGGGCAACCGTCATCACAATCAATTTCAGGATGTCTCCATCATCCCAAAAAGGAACACTGTTCCCATTAGTAGTCACTCCCCATTTCTCCATGTTGTGGGTTGGATTATGTCCCCCAGAGATATGTTCAAGTCCTAACCCCCAGAACCTGTGAATGTGACCTAATATGGAAACAGGGTCTTTGCAGATGTAATCCTTTGTACTGAATTAGTGTAGGCCTTGAATCCAGTATGGCTGGTGACCTTATAAGAAGAGGGAAACTTGGACAAAGAGATACAGACACATGGGGGAGAAGGCCACATGAAGGCTGAGACAGAGATTGGAACCATGCTTCTACAAACCAAGGAAAGCCAAGGATTGCAGACAACCAGATGAGGTAAGGAAGGATTCTTCCCTAGGTCCCTAGCACCTTCTTGCCTAGGTCCTTCGGAGGGAGCATTGCCCCAACAATACTGATTTCGGACTTCTGACTTCCAGAACTGTGAGAGAACAAGTTTCTGTTCTAAGTCACCCAATTTGTGGTTCTTTGTTATGGCAGCCCTAGGAAAGCAACACACTCCCCAAAAACCTTCCTCAACCCTGCCCTAGGCAACCACTAATCTACTTTCTGTCTCTATAGATTAATGTATTCTGGATGTTTTATATAAGTGGAATTATACAATATGTGATCTTTCTTTCACTGAGTATAATGTTTTCACTTAGTATAAGGGTCATCCATGTTGTAGCATGGATCAGTACTTCATGCCTTTTTATTGCTAAATAATATTCAATTATAATGGTATACCACAATTTGTTTATCCATTCATCAGTTGATGGGCACTTGGGTTGTTTCCACTTTTGGCTGTTATAAATAACGCTGCTATGAAGATTTATGTACAAGTTTTTGTGTGGACATGTTTTCATTTCTCTTGAGTGTATACTTGGGCGTGGGATTGCTGAGTCACATGGTAACTCTATATTTAACCTTTTGAGGAAATGCCAAGAGTTTTCCAATGTAGCTGCAACATGTTACATTCCCATCAGCAGTGTATGAGGGTACCAATTTGTCTACATCCTTTCCAACACTTGTTATTATCTGTTTTTTTAATTATAGCCATCCTAGTGGATGTGAAGTGGTATCTCACTGTGATTTGGGTTTGCATTTCCCCGATGGCCAGTGAAGTTGAGCATCTTTTCATGTGCTTATCAGCCACGTTCTTTGGAGAAATGTCTATTCAGATCTTTTGCCCATTTTTTAATTGGGTTGTTTTTCTTTTTGTTGTTGAGTTGTCGTTCTTTATACATTCAGGATAATGGAGTTGTCTTTTGCTTATTGAGTTGTAAGTATTATTTATATATTATGGTTTTAAAATATTCCTCAGTGTGCCTGACAGTACTGAGCACATGATGAGGATTATGTTTGTGTTCTTGTGCATTTCTGGTGTTCAAAGATCATTGGTTTTGTATTTATGTTTAACAAATAGGCTGGAATAAGATCTTCCAGAGCTGTTGGTCAAAACTTGGAGTAAAGAAAGGAACCTAGTCTTTACTGACTGCCCACCATAGGCCAGGTATTGTTACAGGGTGATTCTCACAACCTAAGGAGATTCCATGTTATTATCCTCAATAAATAGGTGAGCACAAAGAAGTTCCTTACCAGAGAGCACACAGTTGATAAGCAGTGGAGCTGTTTTTGTCTCTAAAGCCTGTGCTTTTTAAACATCCTGCCTCTTTGTCCCTTTGTGATGTGGTAAAACAAAGAGATATCAAAACTGAAGGACTCGCTCCTCAGGCCTCTGATGTACGTAAAATGTCAGCTCTCGACTTCAGGTCTCACCCAAGGACCTATAAACAGTTTATATGGGTTTTCAGCTCATAAATTAATAAAATCCATGCAAATGCCTCTCTTGCAGTGAAGTGTAAGAATACAGATATTGTGCCAATTCTTCTGTTAAAAACTGAAGCACAGAAATGGGAATATGCCTAAATTCACTGAGTAGGAAAAGAAAGAGCATGTGGTTCTGGAGTTCAAGTAGAAAGTCCGTGAGCCCGACAGAGGTTACCTGTATGTGCACGCTTCACAATCCACTGGCGTTTTCCAGGCAGTCCAAAGTGCAAATGGTTTCTGCAGCTCATGATTCTGGCTCCAGGCCAGCGAGACGCTCACTTGAATTGTAGCCAAACACTCTCGGACTCATTGCCTGAGCATGTGACTGGCGTGCTCGTGTTTCTGCTACAGAGTGTGCTCTCCCAGAGACTCACTGACATCTAACTCTCAAGGATCCCATTTCATTTTTTATAGACAAGTTTCTTCACTCTTCCAACCCTAAAAACAGAAGCAAGATGAAGACATAGTTTGGAGGGTCTTAAAAGCTCTATATAAAGTGCCCCAAATATCTAAAATCCTGAGATTCATCTCTGGGAAACAGTGCATCTGATTATCTTAATTTACAGCCTATTCTGGAAATTTCTTTCCTGGGGAAAAAGCCATCTGCAAACCATTCCTGTTTGTAAATAAATTATTTTCTTAAATGTCAGAAGACAATATCAGAAAGTAGAAAAAGAAATTAAAAGTGGAATAATTTCTTGATATTACCCAAGTAGATTATGGGCAAGACAACCTATAGCTCTTGGAAGAAATGAGAATAAGATTAATGTGGCCATATCGATAGTTTGCTTTGACTTATTTTCACAGGGCTGCCCAAGCAGAGATAGAGAAAGGAATTATTTTGCCATGAGATAAGGCTAAAGCATCTCTGGGAAAGGGAATCCAAAGGAACATTGCTGCTTATGCAAGAAAGATCATGTCTGTGCTGACTGATTCTTTGGGGTTTTCCTCACATCGCATTTGCCTAGATAGTTCTGTCCTGTTTGTGGACCTGCTTCCTGGCTGAATGTCCCTACAAGGCAGGCTGCACAAATGCCTGCAGGATACCACTTCTTGCCAGAATTTTAGGGACAATGGAATTTTGCTTCCCTGGTCTTAGAAAAGGGCAAAGAAATGTTTGTTTCCCCCAGAGGCCAATTGAAAAATGTCGTGTTGCCCCAGAAGTCCAGCCCTGGACCTTCCCCACTGCTAAGCGTCAATCAGCGCCTCCTGGTCCTGGTCTCCCTTGCTGACTGACTGGTGCAGGGGGAGGCATCCCTGGGCCTTATCTCAGCTCGGCCCTTTGAAGCACTTGCAGCTGCTGCTATTGACACTTCCTTATCCCAAGGGAGGAAGTAGCTTCCGAAGGTTTTGAGACCCAGCTCACAGTCTGGATGTTTGAAAGGGTGAAACCTAATTTTGATATAACTTTAAAGAAGTATTTTATATTTACACAATGCGTGGTTCTTTTTTATTCTATGCTTCCCAGAGGACATGTTAATTGGAAGTATATGTCATTATATGTCAGGAAGGGATGATGGTTGATGGATAGATTTTCCTCTGGTTGTTAACACTCCACCTTTCCTTCCCCCTAGCTTCACCGAGTTTTATCTGTCACATCTGAAAACCTAGTTTGAACTACAAAATGGGTTGAGAGGAGTAATGGATGAATTTTCTCTTACATTAATTATTCAATGAGTGCTAAAGATTTGGGGGACTTCTTGTCTTGATTGAATAGTTGGCCTTTACACAGACTGGGCACAGAAAATTGTACATTGTGTAAAAATTTGTATAACATTATTTTTAAAATAAATCTATATTCCTCCTTCACCAAAAAGCTGGTCATACTGATGACAATAATGTATTTTTGCTTGTTTTTGGAAAATACAAAATCACTAGACTAATGACTACAGCACGTCTGGAATAATGGTAATGGTTTCTTGAGCACCTACTAAGTCCCAGCTGCCTTATGGATGTGATTTCTAATCACCACAAAGTGTGTATTATTACTTCCAATTTACAGATGAGTAAACCAAAGTTCAGAGAGAGATATTTCTCCAGGGTCTGAGTCCCATGAGATGGAATCCAATGTCCACCTGGATTTAGCAGACCAGGTAGGTCTGAAATTCTTAAAGCTGAGCACGGTTATTCGGGATAAGTGTAAAACACATTAGATGCCAAGACAATAGACAAACCAGGACACATGATCACTTTAACTATACAGCATCATCTTGAAAATATGTGCACCACCACCTCAGTCTTTGCAAATAATCAAATGTACAAAGGTTGGAGAAAGTGAAGTATAGTTATAGAGAGTACTCAACAGAAGAGTGAAGCGTGAGAGGAAAGAATTGGGGGGTTAATTTCAGGAAAGTTGTTCAGGGACCCAAGTGCCGGGAAAGGAGTTTGAACTTTACCTGTAGGCAATGCCACACAACTACTGACATCTGTAGAGTGTTTGACAAGTGCTTTCATACACGTTATTACACTTGACACTGAAAGTATGATGGATCATTTATCCAGAGAGGTTAAGTAACTTTCCCAAAACCACTAAGTTGGTAAGCAGTAGAGGTCCCTGTTTCTGCAAAACTTGGGCTTTTCCCACTTTCTCATACAACTTTCTAGCTTCCAAACCACACAGTCCTTCGGGATTACAAATTGCCATCAGAAACCTCCAATAAAAAGCAAAATATTTTACATCAGAGAATAGCTCATGGCCAACCCATTATTCTGTTGGCATGTATTATGATAGTTTTCCTAAAAGAGAGGTTGAGTCCTAAGGAATAGATGTTAGAAACAAGAAAATAGTTTTTCATAACCTTTTCTTGATTATGAAAGTAATAAATACTTTATAACTTTTTATAACTAATTTAAAACTGGGAAATAAAGAATAGAAAGAAGAAAACAAAAATCATCCATAACTTCACAACCAATAGGTAATTTTAACATTTTGGTGCATTTCCTTCCAGTCTTTGGTACCCTAGCAAGAAACTTGAATGTCATCCCTCCCTCTCACGTTGTATCCAACCATTCTCCCAGTTCTAGGACCCTGTCTTCAGAATATACACCAAATCTATCCGGTTCCGCCCAGCCTCTATCCTCATAGCCTATCATCATCTCTTGCCTGGAATGCAATTTCCCCCTAACCAGTCTACTTCAGTTTGGCACATCCTGTCTCTATTCACTCTCCACACTGCTTCCAGAGTAATTTTTCTAAAATGCAAACTGCTTAAAAGCCCTGGATGCTTGAAAATACTCAAACTACTTACCAGGGCTTCCAAGGCCCTTCTCCTCACAGCTCCCGCCTCACTTCTGTCTCCCCATCTCCAGCTCTCCAGACCTTTTAACCATGCTCTGCTCTCACTCCTCTGAATGGCAGTCTCTCGGCTGCAACACTCTTCCCAGGCTCTTTGCCTAACTGATTTTCAGGTTTCAAACCTCAGCTCATGTTTCAACTCCTTTGGGAAGATTTATTTGGCCCCCTACCTCTCTTTGCACAGGGTTAGTGGTTCCTGCTATAATCTCAAATTTTCCCCCTATCATAACACTTATGTCACTGTATTATTATCTTTTTAACTGCCTATCTCCTTCACTCCTTGTAAACTGTGAAGACAGAATCCAAATCTCTTTTATTTATCACTCGAAACTTCACAGGTAGCACAGTACCTGGCAGAGGCTAGCATTCGATCTTATTCACTAAATACACGTGTATACTGATATGTAACATACAAAGTGTTTAATACATTTTAATAATTTCTCTGTAGATTCTCTTGGATCTATAACTAGAAATAATCTAAAAACTAATGTTATCTGTGAATGGCGACAGTTTGGCTTCTTCCATTCTGGGCCTTATCCCTTCTCTTGTTTTCCTCGTCTTACTGTGCAGCTGAGACCAACAATGCAGTGTGAACAGTTGTGTTGATAGTTGGCTTTTTTCTACCTGATTTTTAAAAGGAAGGATTTACCATTTCTACATTAAGTATCATGTGTGATGTAGATTTTTGACTGATAGTTTTCATTATTTTAAGGAAATTCCCTTCTAGTCTTAGTTTACTAAATTTCTCTTTTTATAAATTAGGAATGAGTGCTGAATTTTATCTAGTGAATTTTCTGCTTTGCTGAGATGGTTTATCTTCTTTAATCTGCTAATGTGTTGAATTATATCAGATTTTCTAATATTGATACATCCTTGCATTGGTTGTGATGTATTATTGTTTTATACCTAGCTGGATGTGATTTACAAACATTTCACTGAGAATTTTAAAAATCTATGTTCATGAGTAAAATTGACCTGTAATTTTCTTTTCTCTCCCTGTTCTTGTCTGGTTTTGATATTGAGAATCTTTGTAGTCTCAGAGTTGGGGAAACTAATTTCTATTCTTCAGAATAATGTATTCTTCAACGTTTGGTAGAACTCATTTATAAGACTATCTGGGCCTAGCGCAGGTTTGTATATACATGCATTAACTGAAGTTTGTTAATTGTTTTCAATCATCTGTGTCCTTCATCCTATGCCTTTGTGTCTTTGGAAAGATTCTTAAATTTGTCCTTTATGTGTCAAATTCCATTTTCTACCCTGTCAATTCTGCTCTTTATTGCCTTCATAAGTAGTTTTATGTTTTACTTTTGTTTTATCCTTTTTGTCCAACTCTGTTTTTGTCTCAATCTGCGTCCTTATCTGCTGCTTTTTTTGTATCTTGCATATCATTTTGTAAAGTTAGTATTTTCTCATGATTGTTAGAGATCACAAAGAAGCTGCTTTCCAAAGTCGACTTCCATTTTTTCCTATAGTAAATCCTTAAAAGTATGAATTTGCTCTACATCTTCAGGGCCATGCTCTTCGTACTCTTTAAGATTTCTATGGTCACTATGTTATTGCTGATTCAGTTTATTCATTCTAAAATAAGGAAATCTGGAAAGATCATATGTATATTAATTGTTGGAAAATATCCGGATATCTACTGCATGTCTATTACCCTGAACAACACTGTTGTGCCTGAAAGGTTACATATCATTCCAGTATGCATTTTCCACACAATGCCTTAATGAGAGAGGTTTTTTCACAATGCTCACCACTTGCAACATCCCCCAAAGGGCACAGGCCCACATTGCTTTTTCAGTCTGGTGTAGTCTATATGTGATTTCCAATCAGAAATTTCACATGGGTCTTCTCTCTGCTGATTGGTCAAGGCATAATAAAAAGAGGTCATCAATTACTTGGCTTATGATAGCATAGCACAAGGATGACAAATAGTTCTCATCTCAATGCCAACTTACATGACAGGGAGTGATTGCCTGGAGAAGTTTGTTGAGAATGATTCTGAGGCTCTTTCTGGCTCAGTGGAAAAGAGTGATTGATTAGTTATATCTGCTAGTGGCCTGGGAGTGGGGAGTGGCAGAATGAATGCCACTATTTGCTGCCCCTATCTTAATGACTGTTAACATTCTATACCTTTGGCATAAGGTATAGAAATCAATAGTGGGCAGTGTTTAAAGGGCCCTGGCCTCCTTGAAGCTTATAAGGGACTCAGTTCCACATGACCCAGCATTATTGACAGTGGATTTGTCTTGTAAAGTGCTTACCCCAGACACTAGCGATCAGAAATTGGCCACAACTCCAGAGATGAGCACACTAAATCCAGGCCAGCTGTGTGACTAAGTGGTGAACTCCCCAAGCTACTGTATGTCTAGATGTGGAAGCTCCCAGCTTCTTCACAGTCATATCAGAGCTCCGTCTTTATAAGCCTTTGGAAGCGGGATCTATTGTTAGATCTGGCGAGGATCTCCACCCTACACTCTCACTCTCCCCCTACCCAAAAGAACTGGCCATCCTTTGGGGAGCTTGGCCTTCCTCATTCCATGTAGTACTGGTGAGGCTATCACTGCACAAAATTGGTCATGTGACCCAGGCCTGCCCAGTTCAGAAAGTGGTTCCCAAATGGGTATGTGACCTAAGCTGGGATTGAGAGTCCTTATCTTGGATTTAAATATGAGCACTTGAAGGGAACCACTTTCTCTCCTCTAGAATTGCTGAGCAGGGATGATAGAAGCCTGGGGCTCTCTGACCCTCACACCACAGGGAAGACATCCATATGCAGTGGAGGAGAAGGAAGCTGAGAGAGAAAAACAGAGAGGAGAGAGAGAGGCAGAGACACAGAAAGAGAGGGGGATACCGCTGACATCATTGGGGTTTCTTGAGACTTTGATATATATTCCACCCCGGACTTTATATGAGTCAATAAATCCATTTTTAATTGAATTAGTTTGATCTGGGTTTCTGTCCCTTATGACTGAAAGAGTCTTGATAAATACCATGATTACTCCTTTCATTTCGATGTTGGTTGAAAGTGGTTGGTTTGTCTTGCCATTTTAGAAGGGATTAACAAACAGAGGCTCCATTCATTTGTGTTGCCTCCGCTGCCTTTGAGCCTTTCCAGAAGCCCCGATTCACCGCACTCTCCACCCTCACCCATGTTGCATGAGGGGAGTGGCAGTTAGAGAATGAATGTGTCGAGAGTGGAGTCCTGCAGGCAGGTGGCACAGTTTGCGTGGCTGAGAAGAGAGTTCTACAGTATAGAGTAGCTGTCAGGCCCTCTGGTTTTCACATCCTCCCTAACCTAGCTAGGGAAAGATTATAGCAAGATCCAAACCTTCCCCACTTCTTTATGGCCTTCTCCCTTCTTCAAAGTAAAAGGCAGAGTGTACACAACATACAAATGTGTTTCTCAATTTAACCCATTAAAGATACAGTTTCCCAGGTTTGGAATATGGTTTTCAGTCTATGATGTTGCCTACTTGGGTCTTCTGGGGCTCTCCATTAGTGATTTAATTGGAAACCAAGGAAAGATGAATGGGGTGCTGTTGGTTTGCTGCAGGGACAATTTGGAAATCCCTGGGCAGGCGTTTTGATGGTCTGTTAGGGACTGGGGGAGGACCAGAGCTTTGGCACTGTGGATGACAGCCAGTGGCAGCTGGGAGACAGCATGCAGATCCTGGTGAAAGGTGCTAAAAGGAGGAAAGGAGTGGGTGGTGCTGGAGACAAGCTCAAACAGTTTCTTGACTGCCTACAGCCTGCCCTGACCGGCTTAGGCTTGTGAACTCAAACATTCTTCCTATGCCTGTCTCCTGCCTCGTTCTGAATGATGACAGGGTTGTTGATATGATGCATTTACAACGTTTAACCACAAATGGCACCAATTAGTCATTTCGTGAAGTTCAATGTGCACCAATAGGATTTTTTATCTCAGCTCTCTGGGGTTGGTGGGGGGGTCATTGGAGTGGAATATGAGTCTCTTGCCTGAAGAAAGGTTGTCAACCAGTCGTTTCTTCCTCTAATTTGAGGTGACAAGTCGGGATGATATATTCTAACTAAAGCCTTCTTGACTCCATCTGACTTTGTAAAGATAATAAAATTTGTTCTTATTTCTATGTTCATCAGTGTCTCCACTCCTTGATTTGGCAGATTTTCAGAAGCAAAATTTTCCCTCTTATTTACTCCCCTTCCCTAACTGATGAAAATGTAAAATGTTATAATAAATCAATCTTTTTATAATTTACCTGCTTCTTTAACTAATAATGTTCACATATTTTTTGAGAATTGGGAGGGAGGGGATAGGATTAAATTAGGCATTTACAGAGGATGGAGAGAGAGCTAAAGTGGTACTCACAGCCTCATTACAGAAGACTTAAGAATAATATCTGTCAATAACTATGACAAGGCTGAGATGTAACCTACATTGAAACTAACAAGTTAATCTGCCACAGTGTCCTGAATGCTGCTAGAAGATATGAGACTCCTAGGGTTAGAGATAGCAGACAATTTTATTACTCACAGTAATAGCAGTAGCCAAAGTATCAGCATTTTGCACCAGACCCCAAAGCCCCAGTTCCCACAGATGGTGTGAAGAGGGCCAGCTCTCACTTGAACACACAGTGGACTGCATTGCAGGGGAGAAACCTGGAGGTTAGGGAACCCAAAGCTTTTATAAGGGGCGATAATCATACCTGCCCTTTGCTCTGAAGGGAGACACTATATCTCCCAAGGCTGTTCCTTAAACAAAACTCTTTCAAAAGATAATGTAAGGCCAAGTCAGTGCCTTGCTTGCAATACATACAGAAAAATGAGATACTTGTGGAAAAACTTCTCCCAAAAATATCCAACCCTCATTTCAACACTGTTGTATTAGTTTCCTGAGAGTGCTCTAACAAATGACCAGAAACCAGGTGGCTTAAAACAACATAAATTTATTCTTATACAGAGGCCAGGAGTCAGAAATCAAGCTGTTGGCACAGCCATGTTCCCTCCAAAGGCTCTAGGGGAGAATCCTTCCTTGCCTCTTCCACTTTCTGGTGGCTGGAAGGCGTACCTTAGCTTGGGGCTACATCACTCCAATCTCTGCCTTCACCTCTCTTCTCCTGTGTTTCTCCTCTGTGTGTGTCTTATAAAGACACTTGTCATTGGATTTAGGGCCTACCTGGATAATCTAGGGTGATCTCATCTCATGATCTTTAATTAATCTGCAAAGACTCTTTTTTAAATAAGTTCATATTTATAGGTTCTGAAGGCTAAGACATGAACATATCTTTTGGGGGCCACCTTTCAACCCAACCATCTCAGCTTCTGTCAGCCATACTGATTAATCAGACTGACAGAGGCTATGACCAAATCCATTCAAATTTTCTCATACAGCATTTAATTAAAGCTACTGTTAACAGGACTCCATGCACCAGGATGAGGCCAATTTAGAGAGTCAATCGCAACCATACCCCCCAGAGTCACAGGCCCAAGTTGAACAAATCCTATAAACCATCAGCGTTTACCTCGGAAATCCAGGTGGCTTACTCTTTCTGTTCTGATTTGTGCACCTGGCTGGAGGCATTACTCCAAGTATAGCAAGATGTATTACCAGTTGCACAAAGTGTAAGTCTTGGGCAATTCTATCATTCTTAACAATCCTGGCCAGTGAGTTGAAGTTATCTGAATACCTTCTAGGGCTGAAATTTTGTTTCCATAAATACTTGAAGATCTTTTATGATTATTCCAAATGTGCACGTCACTATGTTTCCAGGAGGGAGGTAAGTTAATGCCTGGCTTCCACATAAGAATTTCAGTCTCCAGAATGTACATGGTACCCTAGAAAGAAAATATTGTTTACAATTGTTGGTGCCACTCAGGTGGGAACTACATTAGTTGGGGAGCACAGTTAACAGTATCTCCAGCATCATCTCCTGGCTGGCTTGGTAGGCATTGGGGTAGGCCAGTGCAGTAGAATAATTGAGTCTAATCCTTGTTTTTGGAGGGACTGCCTGACAGCAGTCAGTCCAACCTGTCCTTTTGTCCATACTACCAGTAGGGGACATATGTTTACTACGTGGAATGATTGAGTGATGCCTCAAAAGAATGACAGTGTGAAAGACATCTAGAGTCGTTGACAAGTGTGTTGCAAGAACTGACACTATCCCCTGCTGCTTCCGTTAAACTTCTCTGTAAGGTTAAGGGGAATGGGGATCAAATTCTGGTCAGAGTTGTCTGGCAGGGGATGACAGATCCAGCAGCCAGTTAAAGGCAAGGCACTTAATTCATCAGGCACTTTCTTTCATGGGGAAGGCTTCAGCATGATTCTGAAAGATGAAGATCATTACTGTCCTTCTCTCCCTCATATTTTCCAGGATCTGAGATATTCCCTTACCAGGTTCTACCACCACAAAATCAGTGTGTCCATTCCAATAGTTATAACTTTTTTCTTATCATCTCCACTTGCACCCAGACCTTTTGTCTAGAGAGCGTAGGTGCAAGACATAGGGACATTTTTATAAAACTTACAGAGACCCATTATATCCTCCTCTTTGGCCCATGTAGGCCCTTGTAAGGAGATTCAGTGAGTGGTATACTCAACCAAGTGGCCATTATCCTGACAATCTAGGACATGTTCATCCAATAAGAGAATCCAGGTATCTGAACCAGAAGACACACCACATCCAGGAACTGTCAGGGCAGAATCCTGAATTTCCAAAAAAGATCTTCCCACTACCTTTGTCATGATATTACGTAGGAGGCAGTCAAGAGGACATGATCACTTTTGGGGGACAACCAATTCAGGGATCATATTGCCTTAGATAGGTGTGGGAACCGGGATGAAGTGAGGGAGATTGACTCAGAAATCTTGTTGAATTGAGTGTTGAGGAGGCCATTCCAATGGTCAACAGTATCAGATGCGTATGGGTTGTAGGGAGCATGGAAGGTCCATTGAATACCTTGACTATCAACACTTTTTGAATAGCTTTTGTGATAGAGGGTGCACCACTGTCAGACTTAAATCATCCAGAAAGCCAAAAGCTTGCCACAGATAAGTTTCAAGGGCCATAATGATGTGGGCAGACTCAACTGTTCAGACTACAATAGCAACACTGTAAACTAAAAAAGTGTCAGTAATGGTGAGGCATCACCAATAGACTCTAGAAGGATCAAAGGTTCAGTTGATTCAATCTGCCAGGAGTTTACAGAGGTAACACCCCATGCAATGTGGCTTTCTTCACCACAAGACAAATGGGTCAACTTATGGCAGGAATCCCAAGCCTGGCATGCAGTGGTGGCCTGTGCATTAGACACACAGAATTCTCTACTTTGTGCCACGTCTCTGATGGTGGATGTGCTGCCATGGTCAATGTGATGATGATCCAGGCAGCGATGATCGCAATCTGGGAGTGCAGGCTCAGTCAGCAGCTTGATTCCAGTTGATCTCATCAGAGAATAGTCTTTAGTGTGGGTATCTATGTGAATGACACACGGTTCAATCAGCAGCTACAATTTGTTTCCACAGGTCACAACTCCATAGATAAGTGTCTTTAATCT
Source organism: Tapirus indicus (assembly GCA_031878705.1). Taxonomy (NCBI): domain Eukaryota; kingdom Metazoa; phylum Chordata; class Mammalia; order Perissodactyla; family Tapiridae; genus Tapirus; species Tapirus indicus. The sequence goes on along the minus strand of CM062919.1, from coordinate 100,767,724 downwards.
GCCAATCTGTAGTTTTCAAAGTGGCATCTTGGTCACTGACAGCAGCCCAAGAGTCAGTAAAAATATAACCTTCTTCATCAAGAGGGGTACTGGCCTGAATTATGAAAATGCCTTTGATTTCTGCCCACAGGTCAGAATGACCGCATCTGTTTTTGGTTCTGCATAGCTGGTGCTGAAGTTGAATAGACATAACGGCCCAGTAGACACCATCAGTGAATCCAGGCACTTAGGGAAACCACTGTGATTCAAGGACCCCACTGAGCCAGCAGCTTTGCTGCAGGTGGTAGAATGGGGATAAAGCTTCCCCCAAAGAAATAGTTTTTTCTTGTAAAGCCAACATGTCGCAGGAGCCAGGTTTTTGAATGTACCATTTCCACTTGACAAATGAGGCTTGTTGGGCCCTTCCCACCTTGTTAGTTGTTGAGTCAAAGTTGATCCACCACAAAATGGAAATATAAGATGGAAAGTCACATGAATGCCTCCATGGGTCAAGCATTCAGTTTCAACAAGAGCCGAGAAGCAAGCTAAAAGCTGGTTTTCAAAATAGGAATATCTATCACTATGTCATGGAGGTGATAAGTTCAAAACCCCAAGGACTACTCTGGGTAGAGGCTCCCTCCCTTTGTCAGAGGCTCCAATAATAATAAGTGACAGAGATTTACAGCTCAAAGCATTCATTAGGATTGTAGAGTCCCCCTGGTGGAGAGTGTGTCACAGCTTGCTGAATGGTGCTGATGCAGTCTGTTTGTTGGGGTCCCACTCAAAGAATCCTGATATAAAGGAACAACTGAATACCCAGTGAGATTCAAACTGTTTCCGATACCCAAAGAGTCCATGAAGGTTCTGGTTGTCTTTTTTGATGGTGGTGGTGGTAAGGCTGAAGAGACAGCAGTTTTTCCCTAACTGCCAGGATGACTAAGCATTGTAAATCTGCTCACATAGTCTCAAAAAACTTTACTTGGCAAGCTAGCTCCTGAATTTTGTCAGTTTCACCTACTGGCAGGGGTATGATAATATCACAGTCAAGGCCATTGAGACTGACACTTCTCACTTGCCAACCAACAGGACATCATCTACATAATGAAAGCTTTGGACACTAGAGGTGGAGGCACTTGCACTAAATTCTGGCCCACCCACTACTGGCAAGTGGCAGGGAAATTTAGGTACACTCGAAGGAATACTGCAAATGTGTTGGAGGTCTTGCAATGTGAATGGGAAATGTTCTTGATTCTTAGGTGCCAGTGGTATGACAAAAAGGCATTGGCAACATCCAAGACAGCATGCCAAGTGCCATCAGTCTGTGTAATGGATGCAGTGACACAATGTCTGGAACAGCTGGGGCTATGGGATCAGTGACTGAATTCACTTGGCAATAATCTACCATAAGCCTCCAGCTTCTGTTAGCTTTTTTCACTGGCGATATAGGACTATTATATTAACATATTGCATCTCTTACAATGCCTGCTGCCTTTAAATTGTTAATCAAGGCTGTTCTCCCCCTGGAATTCTATACTGTTTCTGTGGGACCACACAGAGGGTCAGGGAGGTGGGCTGAGGAGCAGTGTATGTGTTACACCAGCACATCTCTAAATGTGTCTCTTTTCTAGCAGGAGAATCCCCTTGGGACTTTATGAACATTTACAATGCAAGTAGGTAAAACATCAATAACAATTGTACATGCAGCAGTGGATCTGCCACAACAGTGCCCTGGATTGGCCCAAAGGACCTGGGCACAAGACCACTTTAGCTTCCCTTCCCCAAGGCCCAGATTCCATCAGTTAATTGGGAGCCCCCTCCTCCCACAGGACCAGATAAGGTATTGCCTTGGGCACCCATATCCAACAGAGCCATACAATTGTAAGCCCCTCCTTTCCCCCCAAATCCTCAGCATACTTGGACAAGTGAATACAGCCTTTGATTCCCCCTTGTGGACAGAGAGACCCCAGCATCACCCCTGATGATTTTTCTCCTTAAGGTGATTGAGGATGGAGTAGAGTAGGAGGAAGGAATTAGGGGGCATGAAGGCAAAGAGTGGCTGATTTGTGGACTGAATGTTTGTGTCCTCCAAAATTCATATATTAAAGCCCTAATCCCCAGTGTGATGGTATTAGGAGGTGGGACCTTTGGGAGGTAACTAGGTGTAGATGAGGTCATGATGATGGGGTTCCCACAATGGGATTAGTGTCCTTATAAGAAGAAGAAAACCCAGAGCTCTCTTTCTGCCAAGTGAGGACACAGTAAGAAGGCAGCTGTCTGCAAACCAGGAAGAGGGCTCTCACCAGGAACCGAACTGGCCCACATCTTGATCTTGGACTTCCAGTCTCCAGAACTGTGAGAAATGAATTTTGTGTCTTAAGCCACCCAGTCTGTGATATCTTGTTATGCCAGCCTGAGCAAGACTAATACAGTGGCTCTGTCCATTAGACAAGGCTTTTCATTTACTTTCAGTTTCAAACAGCATGACAGTGGCTCATTGCTCAACCCAATGAATTTCCACTGATTTTGGCCCTTGCAGTGTTCTATAATGGGTGGTGACATCCTCATGACTGATACTATTTATTTCAGCCTTGGGAACCCTTAACTCTGCAGCCACAGCTACAGCTGCATTGTTTTCTGAGATCAGGAGGTTTGCACCCTCTGTCACCTCGAGCATGGCTCACACAGCTGTGACCTTGTTTGAGGAGTTCATCTTAATCTGGGACAATGGTTAGCCCATTACTCAGACAACGTCTCATGTTCTTGTCTTGTTTCCACATCAGGGTCAGGTGAGTTTTCCATGCTGACAGGACTGACCACAAAAATTTATCTAAATTTCTCTGAGTCCAATTCTCATTCTCCAGTTAGTCACCTTCAGCAGCATTTTAAACCCAATCCAGCACAGTCAGAGCCGAAAAGCTAGTCAATGCCTCATCTACAGTTTCCTATGGGAGTCACTTTGTCTCAGGGAAACCCCTCTGAGATGGCCAAAGCTTCTCCATAGCAGCCAGGATCCACTGCAAAAAACTCGGAGACCTTTTACTCTTGTCTCCAAATGGATCTAAGTTTGTCCTAATAGACTGCAGTAGGGGCCAGGCCATAAGACACACAGTGGTTGCTGGTCTTTCTTAATAAGCATTATATGTCCCAAGGTACCTCATCTCCTATGCAAATCAGCCAAAATTTGGTTTACCTGATTTCTGCCCATAGCAATCATAAATGTCCCTCCTTTCATACAAAGTGTAGGTGCAGATCTCAGTAACTGTTATTTGAAGGGGAAAGAACCTTCTGCCCACCCAGGACAAATCTTGGTGCTAATTGTTACAGTGGGGTGGACTTGAGGCTGACTGCCAGATTGGCAAGGAAATCCTCCATCTGAAGGATAGTTAGCAACAACCAGGGTACCATTTGGGCAGCTCTCTTTGATGGGGTCAACTTTATCTGCAACCCTCCTCCCAATTTCTCCTCATTAATAAGAAATAAAGTGGGATACTTTTTATTACCTTGTTGACTATAAAATTTCATCTGCATGTTTTCTGCTGATTCCCCTGAACTTTCCTCAAATCCCATTAGGCATCCTACAAGACCCTCATCCTTTCTATTCCAGAAAGTCATCTCTCTGTTAGCATCCCAGCCTCATCACCAAAACTGTCAAGAAGTCTAAAGAGTCTGAGATTTTACCCTACTTGCAACTTAACAAGTTAGCCTGGTACAGTTTTATGGATGCTGTAGAAAACATGAGACTCTTGGGTCAGGGGCAAAGAACAATTTATTACTTATAGCAATAGAAGTGGCCTGAGTATCAGCATTTTTGCACTGGTTCCCTGAGCCCCAATTCTTACAGGGTGACACAGGAGATCCAGATGATACCTGCATACACAATGGGTTGTGTTACAGAGAGGAACTCTGAGCTTAGGGAACATACAAGTTTTTAAATGGGCAATAAGCAAGCCTGTCCTTTGACAGAAGGGAGACACTCTGTCTTCTAAGGCTGTTCACTAAACAAACCTCCCTGAAGAGATAGTCCAGAACAAAGAGCAGTCAGTGCTGCACTCACAAGATGTGCAGAAACCCATGGAGAACTAGCTCCCAACAGTATGTGTTCTCACTTGACAGAATACTTTTACAGTTGTTCACAGTTATTTTGAAATGTATTTCTGTGGCATAAAGTACTAAAAAGCAATGCAACAAAAATTTTATCATCAAAATCATGAGAGAATATTAAATATTCATCTCCAGAATGACTCTGAGATGGATAATAATGATGAAGGCTTTCTGCCAATAATGCACCTAAGAAATAGCAGAAGAATACCTTTTAGGGATTTTAAAAAATTAAACTTTTTTGTTTTGAGATAATTGTAGATTCACACAAAGTGTTAAGAAATAATACAGAGAGATCCTATGTACCATTTACTCAGTTTTTTCCGATGATAACATCTTGTAAAACTATAGTACGATGTCACATCTGGGATATTGACGTCAATACAATCAAGATACAGAACATTTCCATCACCACCAGGATCCCTATGTTGTAGCCAGCAATATCTTTTTAATCTTTTTGTAGCCAGCAATATCTTTTTAATCTTTTTGTAGCCAGCAATATCTTTTTAACCTTCCCAGTTTTCTCTAAATATACTTTCTTAGCTAACCCAATCCTTCATTTCATCTGTGAAGAAATAGGGTTTTAAGGAACTCATCTTCTTGGTTTTAAGGTAAATCAGTCTTCAGCTATTTAGACTGTTTGCCACAGACCAAAGGGATAAGATGGTTTACACCTAACAGGAAGATATTTTGTATTTTACTTTTGTAAGTATAAATAAAACAGCTCGTTATCGAACATTTAGAAAGCACAGTAATAAAGAAGTGGGGAAAAAAATCACCTACTGACCAGAGACAACAGCTATTTACCAGTTTGGTGTATTTCCTTTCAATCTTTTTTCTTTGCTGAGACAGAGAGACAGAGAGAGAAAACTATTATTTATCTATCTACATAGCTATGTATAAATACATTTTGTTACATTATGGAAATTAATAGTATCGGTGAGAGAGGCAGACTTTTTCTCTTACTGTTACTATAGAAAGACAAAGCATGGGGGCAGTAGGCTTTATGGGCAATTCATCAAATCTCCAAGATTCTAACCAATTACAATTACCCTACACGTCAGGCATAGGGATTGTCCCTCAGCAGGCAGATGGCCAGGGGGTCCTGCAGGGGCTGAAAGAGGAGCCCACTAGCTTCTGGGTTTGGCCAGTGATTGGAAGGAGACTGGAGAGCTGAGGAAGTGGTTACCCCCCTACAGAGTGGCACATTTTCAATAATCATTAGATTTATGATAAAAAGATATTAGAAGCAACCATGTGAAGTATGTGACTGTCTCCCCAGGGGTCAGAGCTCCAGCTGCTGTGAATTAAGCAGTCAAGATCAGCCCTTTTTTGTGCACTCACCCTTCTCATCACCCAAAGGCATTGTTCTTGTGTCCCTCTCTCCCCTCTTCAATGCCAGGCCCTAGCCACAGAGCTAGCAGTGACTGGGGCATTCTGCCAACAGTATTCCAAATGCCAGTGGGCTGATTGGTCAACACTGACTCAACCAAGCCTTCCCAATGAAACCATAATTACCTCCCATGCTCAGAATAGGATTTACAAATGCAGTTATTTCTGTATGATCTTTTCACACATGATCTCATGCGTTTTACTCATGCTAATTCGATATTTCCCATTAGATTTTATGTTTCTTATGAGATTTTACTGTAAGAAAAATCCTCTTATATGGATGTCATTACCAATAAATTATTGGCATAAAAAAAGCCTTGCTAACCACACATGGCCACGAGGGTAAAACTGTTTATCCCTTCATACAATAATACATTTCTCTTTTTAAGAATGCTTCCTTTCATTTTATTCATGAGTGAGGCTGGGAATCACTTAAGTTCTAAGTGCTGAGACAAGGGATATGATTTCTAATAACAAAACAAAATAACTTGGATGTATTTTAGAGGTCATTATAATAGGATTTTATTCAAAAGCTCCCATAGAATCTAATATAACTGTGTGACCTTATGAAAATCTATCTAAGCACCAATTTCATAATCTATAAAATGGGTGTAATTCATGCCAACCTCATAGAGATGTTTTGACCCAACAATGGAGGCTTGTCTTGTGTGGTCATTCCAGGAGTCCCAAGGACAGATGCTTCCCAATGTCCTGCTGGTGAAAATCTCAGGTTCAGTCACTGGCCCTGCTTCTTAGTCAGGAAAACAGGGCTAAATTGAAGTCATAAACTATCATTAACCAGCTAGTGATTATGAACAAGGCTCAAACTCTCCAAGTCTCACTTCATCTACAGATGAAGGTGGAGGATAGTGGGGGAGTAGCTAGACTAGATCAGAGGTCCTTAACCCCCATGGCACATTACGATCATACGGGGATATTTTTAAGATTCTAATGCTCACACCACACTTGAGACCCATTAAGTCAGAATCTGTGGGGTTAAATTAGCATCAATGATTTTTGAAGCTCCCCAGGTGATTCCACTATGTTGCCAAGACTGAGAACCAGTAGTCTAGATGTCTAAGTCATAATTCAACTAAAAAATTCCATGATTCTAAGTAAAATATTTAATAGTCTTCTGAAAAATAAGATACTACTGAGGTTATTCTTGTCATAGGTCCATAAAAGTCCAATCCAAGGACCACAGTATTCTGCATAGGGTGAGGATGCTAAAGATGGGGATATAGAGGATAGAATTCTTCATGGAGGAATTGTGCCTCACTTAGTCCTCAAGCCTGCTTCACCCATTGTCATCTCTGACAGACATTTCAAGAGGAGTCTGTCATAAGATCTGTGAGTAATAACGTTGATGCTAGCAGTGTGGCCTTGGGAAATTAATCTCATCTGTAATAGGAGGGGGTTTGACTGGATTATGTGTCTCCCCGGTTCACTCCAGCTTTAACCTTTAATGATTCCAGTGCGCTGTTTTACTCATAGTAGGGAATTAAATGTCTGTGACAATAGTATTTTTCTACAGGAAGACATGGAAATGTGTCTGGTAATTGCAGTATTTTAAAAGGAAATCAGAACCCTATGCTAGTCAATTATGGAGAGTATTTTTAAGAAGAAATTTTACTTTGCACATTTAGAGAAGGATGTTTACTATTTTATCGGAAGTAGCCAGACACCTTGGAGATAGGTATCATATGTGGCTTTTATACTTCAAAAAGTTATTAGTTACGTAACTTAACCACAATTTTTATGCTTCATTTTGAACTGTAATGATGCTAAAAGTTCTACTTATTGAAATTTTGTTTGCAAAACATAGGCAAGACTGTATAAATTAAATCATCTACAAGAAAAATGAATTTATAAATCCCAATAAAACATAACACTCTATCAAGAGCAAACTGCAGCTCAGAATTATGTTTCTGTAGATAAATTATAACCATATTTGAACTATTTCTCAAATTTTAACCAGGAAATGAACAGTTTTGAAGTTTGTTTTTATGTGTGTATATTTTAATAGTACACAAAGATTCTACATTGATCAAAATTTCTCCAGCTTGCTTGATAGTTTTTCTGTAGAATATGTAGAATGAATAGTACTCATCTCCTTTCCTTTTAACTAAATGAATATATGTGTATATATTTTCATTAAGTTGAAAGTTTCTCCCTTTTCTACACTATTTTATATAGGGTGTGTTATTAATAGCAAAACTTAAGTTGTAGTCTATTGGGGCAAAATTGTGCCCAAACTAGAGGGAGAAGGAAGCTGTTTATAGGAAGAGTATAAATGTAGTTTTTCTTGTGTGTTTTGGTTAGATAAATATCCTTCTTAAAATATATAGGTATAAAAAAAGGCATGTGTGTATGTTAAGCAGGCAAAGGGATGGACTGGAGTGGATAGCTGTCATTATTTTGCTGTCCAGAATTGGAACCTTCTTCTTATGTTTGGGAAATTCTCCACTGGGTGAGTGTGGAAAGACGCAGAACTCTCCTTTCACTATAAAGATTAAAAAGATCAAATCAGAAAAAAGATTTTTAAAAAATCAGTACTCATTTTCCCAGTTTCCCTTGCAACTAGAGAATGATCATGTGCCTAAGGCTCAGCCAATGAGAGGCTCCCACCCAGGACTTTGAATCAGGAGCAGTGACACAAAGAAAAGGAGGCTGTGGAGAATCCATTCCATTGGCAGCAGTGGCAGCAACACCCCATTTCCAAGGGCAGCAGGGGCAGCAGTCCTGCTCTGCTGCTGGTGGAGGTGATGGTGCAAGCAGAAGCATCCACAGTTCAGTGCGGCAGCATCCTGCCCGCATTGGCTTTTTGGTGTGAAGTAGACTCTGCTCCCAGCTGCCTGGTCACCCTGTGTTCCCAGTGATTTCTCAAGCACGGTTCTCCAGCACTCCTGATAACTTTCTGACCTACCCAATATCCTTTTAAATAAATCCTTTTTCTACTTGTAATCAAAACCCCAGAACAGTAAGGCTATATAAACAACTTCAATGAGCATTCTTTTCTGGGGAAAATAGCACAGAGAACAGGGAAATCCTCCATTATTAGGTTTTGTCAAAGGAATTGGACAGGTGCTTTGCTCTTTTGTTCTGTATTAACTTCTCTTTTCCAACTGATAGTCATTGCCATGGAAGATGACAGATTTATATACATATTTCTCTGTCACCTCTTCTTTCTTCCCTAGCATTTAAGACATCTTATAAAGAAATATATAATATACCAAGATTGCATTAATTAAATATAGGTAAAAATAATTTGCAAAGGGAAAAAAATGATAGATATAAGATAGAACTGGGAGTGAAGTTAATGCAAGAACATATACCATGAAGTTCTATATAGTTGCTAAACAACAAACAACAAATTTGATTCTGAGCTTCCTACCAGCAACAGAAAGAGAGAAATATGATCAATTACACAATTCATAGATGAAGAAAAACACAAACTGGTTGCTTGTGAGAAATGTATCTATTTCTAATGTTAAGACAGGACCATAATTTTCCCCAAGGGTCTTTAACTAATAGGGTATAGTGTAAGAAAAGGAGCATAAATCTCAACAAATGGGTTGTAAGGTATTTTTAGTGCAGTCAGTAGCTGCATTTGGCAGGCCTAAATTGGGGAGTATCTTTCACTTTCTTGTTTTGCTCATGTATCTGCAACCATGTCACACGTGCACTGGGACTCTTTCAAGATAAAACTTGAAAGAAGAGAAAAGGAAACTTTCACATACTGGGTGCTCACTGTGGGCCAGACATTTTATATGTTATTTCACTTTACCTCCACAACACTTTGAGGCCCATTTTACAGACGTGCAGACTGAGGTAACTTGAGCTAGGTTATCAGGCTAGAAATCACTTCTTTCTGGAGCAAATTTTATCAGTGTAAGTGACTTCCTCAGAGTATATTACTGTTTTAAGGAAAAGTTTGTGACCTAAAGAGACCTCTTATTTGTATTAAGTGCCTCAAGAATATTAATAAAACTTCAGTTCAACAAATAGCTGAAGCTCCATGCTGGACACCCTCGGGAAACCAAGAAGAACTAAATACAGTCCTTTTCCCCACGATGGAACTCACAGCTCAGTGAGTCATTCTCTGATTAGGTGAGTACGTATTTCAGATAAATGTGAGAATTCTGTTACAGAGTTCTGTGCCCACAAGTCAAGTCTTTACTCTGTGTTTTATTCCTTAAAGACTATATTGTATTTTGTAATGGCCTTTGGCTAACATCATGAATTAGTTGCCTCTTTTTCAATTTTAACTCTTCAAACCTACATTGGAAATTTATTCCTCGAATGAAGAATGGGGAAGGAAATATGTCCTAAATTACTTATTCTATGATTCAGGGGGCCCCTTCAAAACAAATCCTCTCTCTTCTATCATCTCTCTCCTTCTAGTCTGCAATAGAGCATAAAATCCACACGGAGTTGCTTCTTTGAGTAATTTTAATCTAAAAAGATTAAAAGACTAGCCATTAATAGATTTACACAAATACAAATGACAGATTCCAAACTGACTAGATATTGCCTTAGAAAACAAAAGCATGGTCTTCGCAAGTAGAAAACAGGACATGCAAGACCCTTTGAGGGGGTGGGTGAGGGCTTGAGCAGACAGAGTGGAGGTGCTGACTATTCAGAGAAAAAAGTTAAAGGGATGTGAGTAAAGGAACCTAGAAGACGGATTCCACTTTTGTGAGAAGCAGCAAAAGGCAGCATATGGAAGAACGGCAGATATATTGTTGAGAGATGGGAGTTGAAGAGGGAGACGCTAAAATCTGAGAAACAGACATTTTTACCATGTCTAATCTGGATAAAAAGCCAAAAGTATTCACCCTATCTAAGCGAGTTTTTTCCGCTCTCCTGAATATCTATAGGTCACCTTTAATCAGATAGCTACATTCCATTATAATTGTCCTTAGTTTCAACGTTCTAGGAAGCATTTTTGTGCCATTAAAAAAAAAATCAACTCATTTTTTTAAAGCCATTGTGATTCCATCAGACTGCACCATTTGGAGCTTGGAAGCAATAATGGCGACCAGTTTATGCAGCTAATTAGCTGATGACCTCTTCCAGGGTGACGTCAAGGAAGGGCATGACCAGCCATGAACACTGCGTCTGGCAGCGCAAGGAGCCATGACTGCCAAAAGGTGCTATTTGTTGAAGCGTGAAACCAAACCAGGGCAAGATAAAAGAAGCTTAGTCCTTACAAAATAGTATTGTTTTTCGTTAATGAGCTCTTTTTAATCAAATGCTCTTAATCAAGAATGCTTTTTCTCAACTAAAGTTTTAAGTTTCCGTTTCAGGTAAGAACCTTTCTGTGCCAAATGTAAAAGTTATCTGATGAGGATCAGTAACTTTTGTTGGCACCCTAGGGGGAGTTTATAATTTTAATAGCTTTTGTCTAATTAATACAAGATACAAACTTTATACTAAAGATAAAATTTATTTTCTAGAATTTCCACAGACTGTAAATAATTTCTGTATTCATCCATTCAACAAGCATTTACTGAATGCTTGCTATAAGCCAGGCATGGAGCCAGACCTTAGAAATGCAAAGAGGAGGAAGACACAGTCATTGCTCTAAGAATCTCACAAAGTCTCTAGGGAAGGAATATTAAATCAATAATTTTTATGCAATGTAGGAAGTGCAAAAATTGTTGATATGCATAAAGTGGTGAGGCGTTCATGGAGGAAGGAGGAATTAGCACTTTCTTTGGATAGTAGGTGGGCACAGAGAATGTCAAAGAAGATTGACGTGGCCACCACCAAATAGCATCTCAATTCCTGAATACAGCATGTAAGTTAAAACAAACACCCAAACCAGCATGTGCCAAACTTCACGCATCTTTATGCCAATTTAATCATTTTTATCTTACCTATTATTTATACCACCATATACGTGACATTATTCTTTTAAATGACTCACTTTAAAAAATTAAATTCAGTCTTTGATGTGCTAGTTATGTTTTTCCAACAATATTTGTAGTGGACAATTTCCCCTTGGATCATTTTTGAACATTTTTGTGTGCTCTCTGGGCTTCAGTGTGCTTTTGCTTCCAACAGTCAACACTTGTGACTTTTCTTTGACCAACTGCCCTCTGGCTCAGGAGCCACTTTGCCCACACATGCAGAGCCCCGGCACCTGGAATTCATGTCCTGGGGTGGCATTTAACCAGTGCCTGAGAGGTATGGGAGTATGAAAGCCTGCTCCCTTACCTTGGGTCTGGACAATTTGTCAGCATTCCCTGGGAGATCAGGCTGAAGCTACCCTTTGAAAAACTTTGCCTTCAACTCCACCCTTCCCTATCCTACCCCACCTTCTCCGTACCAGCCTTCCCCAGGGGCACTTCCTTAAGAAATCACCTGCACACAAATTCTTATGTCAGATCTGCTTCTGAGGAACTTGATTTAAGACAATATGAACCCCTCTCCCCGCGAAGAAGAAAAATTTTCATCCTCGTACTCACAAAATATCTTGTCTACCTGCCTCAGTTAACACATACAGCTCTAGAAATGCTAATCTGACTCGGTTACATGTTAAATTCTGCTCAACAGAAAACTCATAGTTATGTGGCAGATACTTTGTATTCTTCTCCAAGAAGGGGCTATTGAATGAGTGATTCTCCTGGTAGAAACAGTCTTACTTTTTAGCTTTCTCATCTCTGTTCATTTGCTTACCATCAATCCTGTAGCTACTTGTTTCTGTCTTCTGCTAGGCCTCAGCCCGAAGGTCCTGCCTGTGTCAGGCCATGTCTGTTTATTTTTTCCTCCCCACATGGAACCCTATTTTCACATATCTACTATTCTTTAAATTGGAAAATGTATTCCCTGCCCTTTTAAAAATAATTTTTAAAAATCTAGCAATTCTTCTCTGCCAAGATTTAATAATTCTTATGAATTATAATTAATTCCTTGTCATTTTTCTTAATGGGATTATAGGTATCCAAATCATTCTAATATATTTGTGCTTATTTGCTCGTTCTCCATTGCCTCACTAGAAACGAAGCTCCAAAGGGTAGGACTTTGCCTAATTATTGCTAACTCCTAGTGCCTAAAACAGGGACAGGCACATAAAAAGAACTCAAATACCTGTTGAGTAAATTGTGTGGGATGTTTCAACAACATAATTTCAGATTCAACAATCTATTCTAATTCTTTCTGGGATTACTGAATACACCTATACATATCTATCATGTTTGTGACTCTTTCATTAAATAAAAGATGGATGGACCATTCCCTATCTATCTTGGTCATTTCCGAGGATCTAAAGTCTTTGGCAAATCAATGTAATATGCAAAATATTTATGTGTATAAAATTATGTTTTACCATCAATAATAGATCAGATAGTAGAATCAAGCTTGTCTGCACTATTGGCATATCTGATTTTTCTTTAGTCCATTCATATGAATAGTTGAGAGGGAAATGGAAAGCACGTAGGATGACCTCTCAGAAAATCTGCATTGTAGTCTAGCTTTGCCTCAGTCTTGTGCACATCACAGATGCTCCGAGCATCAGTTTCCTCTTCTATAAAATGAGGATAATAACAAACTCCCTCAATCTCAGGATTGTTATAAAGATTAAAGCTCCAATCTATTCAGCTTTAAAACGGAAGGAAATCTGTCATTTGGGACAACCTGGATGAACCTAGAGGGCTTTATGCTAAGTGAAATAACCTAGACACAGAAAGGCAGATACTGCATAACATTGCTTATATGTGGAATAAAAAAAAAAAAAAAAAAAGTCAAATTCATATAAACAGACAGTAGAAAAGTGCTTACCAGGGGCTGAGTTGGAGAGTGGGGGTGGGGTCAGGAGACATTGGTAAAAAGGGTGCAAATTTTCAGTTATAAGATGCATATTCTCTGACCATAATGCAACAAAATAAAACAAGCAAAAAAGGTTGAGAAATTTAAAACCACAATTCTAAATAACTCATGGATCAAAGGAGAAATCACAATGGCAATTAGAAAATAATAAAAGATAAATAATAGCAAAAATAATATAAAACTTGTAGAAAGCAACTCAAGGAGTACTTGGAAACGTACAACTTTTAGGATTATAATGGAAAATAGGAAAGGTAAAGATTAATGCACGAAGTATACAAATTAAACAATTAGAAAGTACAGGTTTGGGCCAAAATGTGGTAACAGGGGATTGAATATACCCCCCCGCATAAGACAACTAAAAAACTGGAGAAAACATGAAAACATGATTTTCAGGCATTGGACATGAAGCACTAGTTTTTTTTTTATTGCTATGTAACAAATTACCATAAAATTAGAGGCTTAAAACAACACCCATTTAATATCTCACAGTTATGTAGGTCAGAGATCTAAAATGGACTGGTGGGTCTGCATTCCTTCTGGAGGCTCTAGGGGCCGTTTTCTTGCCTTTTCCAGCTTCTAGAGGCTGCCACATTCCTCAGCTCTTGGCCCTGAATCTAATTAGATAATCATATGGCTTTCCTTTTTTTTGGTTAAGATGGTGTATTATCCTTTTGTTTATTACTGGATTTGATTTTCTAAAATATAGTCAAGAATTTTTGCATTTATGTCTGTAGTTTTCTTTCTTTCTCTTCTTTCCTTGGTATCAAGGTAATACTGGCCTCATAAAAAGAGTTGGCAAGTATGTCCTCCTCTTCAATTTTTCTGAGTGTCTGTGAAGAATTAGTATTCTTTCTTTATTATATGTTTGGTAAAATTCATCAGTTAAGCCATCTGGACCTGGAATTTCCTTTGAGGGAATGTTTTTAACTACAAATTCAATTTCCTTAATAGATATAGAGCTATTCATGTTATATAATTCTTCTTCAGTGAGCTTTCATAGTTTGGGTTTTTCAAAGAATTTGTGTATTTTATCTAAGTTGTTATATTTATTGCCTTAAAGATTTTTAATATCCTCTTGTTGTCTTTTTAATACCTGTAGAATCTGTAGTGATGTTATATCTCTCATTTGTTCCTTCTCTCTCTTTTCTTTCCAGATTAGAAGCTTATCAATTTTATTGATCTCAAATAATCTGGTTTTTTGTTTCATTGATTTTCTCTATTGTGTTTCTATTTTATATTTTATTTCTGCTCTTACCTTTATCATTTTCTTTCCTCTGATTACTTTTACCTTCTTTTCCTTTATGTAGATTCTTAAGGCTTGGTTTGAGATTTTTCTTCTTTTCCAAAGAGACATTGAGTTGTGACTTTACTTATTTTCCAAAGAGGCATTTAGTGCTGTGAAATTTCCTCTAATTACTGCTTTAGGTGCATCACATAACATTTTTTTCATTTCAATTCAGTTTAAAATATCTAATAATTTAATTTCTGATTTATTCTTTGACCAATGTATAATTTGAAGTGCGAGTTTCCCATTATTTGGAATTTTCCAGGTAAATTTTGTTATTGATTACTAAGACAATTCCATTGTAAACATAGTTTGTATGATTTGAATCCTTTTAAATTTATTTTTATTGAGATTTATTTTATGGCCCAGAATATGACTTATCTTGGTGTATGTTCCAAGTACAGTTGAGAAGAATGTGAATTCTACTGTTGTTGGGTAGAGTGTCCTATAAATGTCAGTCAAAGATGCATTGGTTGATAGTTTTGTTCAAGTCTTCTATATCTTTGCTGGTTTTCTGTCCAGTTGTTTTATCAATTATTGAGAGAGGGTGTTAAAATGTCCAATTATAATTGTGTATTTTTCTATTCTTCCTTTCAGGTTTTTTTTTGCTTCAAGTATTTTGAAGCTCTGCAATTAGATGCATAATTAATGATGGATTCATTTCTTTATTATTATGAAATGACTCTATCTCTGGTAATATTATCTGTGAGAAATCTACTTTTTCTGATGTGGATATAACTACTACACTTTTCTTTTGATTAGTGCTAGTATGTTATACCTTCTTCCATCCTTTTACTTTTAGCTTCTTTATATCTATATATATAAATTGAGTTTCCCTTAGGCAACATAGAATTGGATCTCATTTTTTCATCCAAACTGACAATCTCTGCTTTTCAATTGGAGTATTTAAACCATTTACATATAATGTGATTATTGATATGGTTGAATTTAAGTCTACCATCTTGTTATTTGTTCCATTTCTTCTTTGTTTCCTTTGTCCTCTTTCTCTCCTTTTTTTTTTTTGATTAACTGAATTATTGTTCTGATTCCATTTAATCTCTTTGTTGGCTTATTATATATAATTCATTGTTTTCTTTCTTTTAGTGGTAGTTTTAGAGTTTATAGTATACATCTTTGCCATATGCTATACAGCAAAATTATAGTGTAAATTTTTGCTGTCAGGTATAAGTAAAAATGGAGAGGTGAGAACATCTGAAAATTATCTCCTCCATAAAAGGAATGATAAAACTGGCAAAAATGGTCAGAAGCAACTTTTTCAGGACAGTGCAAATTAACCAAAGGCTTTCAGCAACCCAGGGAGCATTTATTTTAAAAAAATGACTAAGTCTTGGTAAGAGCAGTGAGCTTTGTGGCATTTTAACTTGACCTTTTCCCATCCTCTCTCTCCAGTTCTGCAGAAGACTTAAAAACAAATAGCCCAAAATCACAATGAAAACCAGAAGCCTAGCAGCCAGCAGAGCGGGCAAAATTCAATTGGAGCTCCTTCAAAGCCTCATCTCCAGAGACTTGTCATTATTTAACCTGTTTGGTGGTTCCTTGGAAGACCCCACTGGAAAGATTGTCTCTATTCAACCTGACTCAGACTTCACTCAAAAGTGCTCACTGCAAGAAGTTTTTTCTTAAAAAGATTTGTTGAAAACAATCAGAGGAAATTGTTGAATATTGCAGCTGCCCCAGGTGGTGGCTAAGAGTTGGGGTAATCAATAGGCTAATCAAAAGCTTAAAAGGGGAATCTGTGGAGTGAGATGTCTGTAGGGGGCTTTGAAAAGCGGTGACATATTCCTGAGGATTTAGAATTCTATGTGCTTCCATAGGGCTGTGCATATGATCAGGAAAGATCTGAGAAGGCCCTAAGCTCTCACCATTGGCTGATCTTAAGTCTCTCCCAAACAGGAAGTGAAAGCTAAGGCAGAATTGTCAACTTCCTGGCTGAGTGGTGAAGGCATACCCAAACACACACACAGAACCACTTGGCAAAGACTGGGAGACTAATTGGTTCCAGGTGTTTAAGGAACTCTCAATCATTAGCTGACCACTAAGCTAACTAAGCAGAGTCTTTAGTGGCCATATATGATAATGAATACACACTTTATAGAATTATTTCAGAAAAGCCACTAAACAAATAATAATAGCAACAATAACAAACCCTGGGGGTGGGGTGGAATAATCTGAATTTCAGATTCACCACATTATTAAAAATGTCCTATTTTCAACAACAACAAAAAAATGAAATGTGGAAAGGAAAAAGAAAGTATGGCCCATACACAGGAAAAAAAAAAATCAATCAATAGAAACTGTCCCTGAACAAAATGGAGACATTGCATTTACTAGACAAAGACTTTAAATCAGCTATTTTAAATATGTTCAATGAATTAAAGAAAGTCACATATAAAAAACTAAAGAAAATTATGGGGAAAATGTTGTATTAAATAGAGACTGTCAATAAAGAGATAGAAATTATTTTTTAAAAAAGAAACAAATTGAAATTCTTCAGTTGAAAAGTGCAATCACTGAAATGACAAATTCAGTAGAGGAGCTCAAAGAAGATTTGAGCAGGTAGAAGAAAAAAATCAGCAAACTTGAAAATAGATCAACTGAGATTATCTAGTGTGTGGAAGAAAAAGGAAAAAAGGAATGAAAAAAAGTGAACAGAGCCTCAGAGACCTTGAGACAACAACATACACATAATGAGAGTCCCAGAAAGAAAGGAGAAAGGAAAAGTGGAAGAAAGAATATTTGAAGAAATAATGACTGAAAACTTCTGAAAGTTGATGAAAATCATTACTCTATATATCCAAGAAACTCAATGAACTCCAAATAGGATAAAATCAAAGAGATCCACATTGAGATACATCACACTCAAACTTTTGAGAGCTAAAGAGAGCATCTTGCAAGCAGCAAAAAAGAGGTGGGTTGTCATGGACCAGGAATCCTCAGTAAGATTAACAATTGATTCTTATTAGAAACCATAGAGGCCAGAATGCATGGAATGACATATTCAAGGTGCTGAAAGAAAATGACATCAACCAAGAATTTTATACCCAGAAAAACCATCCTTCAAAAATGAAAGAGAAATTAAGACATTCCCAGATAAACAAATACTGAGACATTTGTCACAAGGAAATCTGTCTTGCAAGAAATACTAAAGGGAGTCCTTCAGGTTGACATGAAAGTACACTAGACAGAAACCAAGTAAAGAATCCACATGAAGAAATAAAGAACATTGGTAGAGGAAACTACATAGGTAAATGTAAGAGACAGTATAAATGTATTTGTTAGCTGTAACTTTTTTCTCCTATCTTATTTAAAAGACAATTGTATAAACAACATTTCTAAATCTGTGTTGATGGTCATACAATGTAATGTAATTGTATGACAATACACAAAGGAGGGTGGAGGAAGTGGAATTTTTGCAATTAAGTTGCTATTAATCCAAACTAGATTGTTATAAATTAAGATGTTAATTGCAATCCCCAGGGCTACCACTAATAAAATAACTTAAAAAATATATAAAAGAAATGACAAGAGAATTAAAATGGTACACTAGAAAATCTCTATTTAATACAAAAGGAGGCAGTAAGGGAGGAACAGAGGAACAAAAAAGACATAAGACATATCAAAAACAAATAGCATTGAAAACTTATATCCACATAGAAATCTGCACATGAACATTTATAGCAGCTTTATTCATAATTGCCAAAACTTGGAAGCAACCAAGAGGTCTTTCAATAGGTGAATGGATAAACAAACTGTGGTACATCCAGACAATGGAACATTTTTCAGTGCTAAAAGACATGAGATATCAAGGTATCATCATGTACTTTCCCTTTACCCCTCATTCTTTGAGAACTCCATTCATACATATATTAGACCACTTGAAGCTGTCCCACAGCTCATTGATGCTCTGCTCACTTTTCTTTTCATTCTTTACTCTCTGTGTTTCATTTGGATAGTTTCTATTACTGTGGCTTCAAGTTTCCTAAACTTCTTTTGCAGGTCTAATTTCCTACTAATGCCATTCACTGTATTAGTCATCTCAGATATTATATATTTCATCTCTAACAGTTTGATTAAGATCTCTTTTTTATCTTCAGTGACTTCTTAACATGCTCTCACATTTTCCTCTGTCTTGAACATGAGGATTATATTTATAATTGCTTTAATGTCTCAGTCTCCTAATTATATAATTTGTGACACTTCTGAGTAAATTTACATTGGTTTACTTTTCTCCCCATTATGGTTTGTACTTTTCTGCTCCTTTGAATGCTTTTCAGTTAGACACTGTGATTTGTTTACCTTATTGGTTGCTAATTTTTTTGTTTTCCTTAAATATTCATGAGCCTTGTATGGAATATAGTTAAGTTACTTGTCAACAGTTTGATCCTTTTGAGGCCTCCTTTCAAGCTTGTCCTGTTAGGAAGGGTCAGATCAACCTTTAGTCTAGGGAGAATTTTTCACTACTGTTGAGGCAATATCCTTCTGAGTAGTTGACTCAATGTCCCATGTATTATTAGATTTTTCAGCTCCAGCTAGTGGGAATATGAAATCTTTCTGGGCATCTCTTTGCTCTAAGGATTGTTCCACTTGCCCCTTTCCAGTAGTTCTTTCCCCATAGTTTTCTCACATATGTACACTAAATGGACTAAGGTGAACACTTGAAGGAAACCTTCTGCTCTGTGTGCAGCTCTCTCCCATCCAGTACTTTACTCTGTGAGTTCTAGCCACTTGATCTCCTCAAATTCTCAACTGTGTCTCCTCATCCAAGGGAGACCAACATGGTCTGTTTGAGTTCCTCCTCCCTGTGCTGCATCCTCACAACTCTTTTCAGGCAGTAGGCTGAGCAATAAGCTTCACTTAATTCATATCCTTTCACTCAGAGATCATTGTTCTGTACTGCTTTGTGTCCAATGTCTGAAAACTATATTTTAGCTAGTTTTTCAGTTGTTTAAAATAGGAGGGTGTGATGGTTAATTTTATGTATTTATTTAAAGAGTGCTTCTGTATGAGATTAACACTTAAATTGGTGAAGTTTGATTAAATAGATTGCCCTCCATACATATGGTGGTTCTCATCCAGTCAGTGGAAGGCCTGAATAGAACAAAAAAACTGGCCTCCCAGAGCAAGAGAAAAATTCCTGAGCAGATTATCTTCAGGTTTCATCTGCACCCTTGGCTTTCCTGAGTCTCTGCCTGCCAGCTTTTGCACTATCAACTCTCCGTGGTCTCCAGGCGGCTGGCCTTAGGATTGAAACTGCTCTATTACCTCTCCTGGGTCTTGAGTCTGCTGGTTCACACCACAGATTTTGTACTTCCCTGCCTCCATAATCGTGTGAGCCAATTCCTTATAATAAATATATATCCTATTAGTTCTGTTTCTATGGAGAACCCTGACAAATATAGAGGGTAAATCTGTTCTATGTTATTCCATCATGACTGCAACAGAAATTCATGATGCATTTTAAAGCTATAGGAATTATACAGTTTGGCATTTATGCATTGCAAAGAAAATAGTATAATGGACTAAAATAGAGAGCCCTTAAATAGATCCACAAGTATATGGTTATTTGATATATACTGGGATTGTAAATTACTGGGGAAAGGATGGCTACACAATTATTTTTGCTGGGACATTTGTTTATCTAAGTGAAAAAATGAAAAAAAAAAAGGTTGCATTAAACCCAAAAATCCATTTTAGAAGAATTAAAGACTCTAATTAAAACTTTTGGAAATTAATAATATAAAATATATTCATAACCTCTGAGTATGAAAAATGATTTTCAGCAAGACCCCAAAAGCACAACTTATAAAAGGAATACATTTTAAAAAAGTGAAAATCAACCCACAAGAGTTAAAGAGTCAAAGATAGCAGTCAAAGATTAATTTTCAGAAAATATTTACTCCTTAAAATCAACAAGATGAACTCAATTTTTAAAAATAAGCAAGATACTTTAACAGGCATTTGCCAGAAGAAAAAAACCTAACTGGCACTGAAAAAATCAGAAAGTGCTCAGCCTCATAAGTAATCAGGGAAATTCAAATGGAAACCACCGTGGAATACAATTTGACACCCACCAGACTGACAAGAATTGAACAGACTGCCAATAATGAGTATTGGTGATGTGGTGCAATAGGAAGTCCTACTACTGGTAAATGTATGAATTGGTACAAACACTTTGGAATACAATTTGACATTACCTTGTAAATTTGAACCATTCTTATAACTCAGTAATCCTATTCCTATGGAGTAGGAATTCTTGATACATGTATGCATTATCAGGAGACATGTATAAGAGCACCATTATTTTAACAGAGGAAAAGAACTAGAATACTCCAAATATCCATTGACTGGAAAGTGGAAAACTAACTTGTGATATATTCATACACTTGAATACTCTTTAGCAGGTAAAATGAATGAACTTCAACTACTTTCATCCACACGGATGAATCTCAGGAATATAATATTAAAATTTGAAAAGCAAATTGTAGGAGAATAACAATATGACATTATTAATACAACATTCAAACACACAAAAAACTATACCATTTATATTTTAGGTATAAACATGAGCAGCAAATCCAAAAGATGATAAAACTCAGGAGGATGGTCATCTCTGAAGGGGAGACAGAAAATGTGATGAGGGGAGGGCACAAAAGTAGGTTTAATGATGGTGACAATATTTTGTTTCTTAAGCTGGGTATATAGGTGTTTATTTCATTATTATGCTTTGTAAATTATGTAAATTACCTACAGTCCATATTTATCAGGTATTTCATAAATTTTTTAAAAGTTAAAGAAGGAAGGAAGAAAAAGGAATTGAAGGAGGAAGGAGGAGAATGAAGAAGGCAATCACAAGAAAAGAGATAAGAGAATTGGGATCAATCAAAACAGGAAATTAGGTCAAGAGCTGATCAGGAGAAATATTTGTTCCCTAAAAATGCCAGAAAGTTCATGCTGGGTTTCTCACAGTGCTTGGAATGAGGGCTCAAGCCACTTTATGTAAGAATTTTAAAAAGGGATTTATTGAGTACCTATTATATCTAGTCCCTGTACCCAGTGCTGATAATGAGCCTTATTTCTCAATCTTGGCCTTTTTAAAATAACTGTTCTATTTCAAAAATTACATCACTGATTCCTATTAACTTAGATATCCTATTAATCTGGTTCTGATTTCACTTTAGAAAGATGGTGATGATGAGAAGAGTAGAAAATTATTCTCTTGGAATCCTGTGCCACCCCAAATAAATAGAAATACCATTCTATGTAAAACCATTGTGGATAGTACAGATTGGTAAAGTATCAAATAAGAGAATTAACATCTTTGAGAGGGCCCACATCTTAGGAAACAGGTTATCCATCTCAGTACTCTCTTGCCTGACATGAGTTAAGAACAATAGATGGTTTTATATTCACAGGTCATGTCTCTGGAATGTGTAGTTCTAAGTCTGGAGCCACAGATAGCAGACACACCCATATTGGCTAGAAAGTTCATTTACCTTAAAGTAATATTGGTAATGGCTGTGAGATTTGAGCGTTTAAAGCCATTTGGGAAACAGAAGAAGATGATCTCACTCCCAAATGAAGTAAACTATACACATGAAAGAGTCCTGCATTCCTTTCAAATAAGAAAAAAATGTTCCAATGCTAATCATGAGACTTGATAGATGAAAGACTGTATTGCCTACTCCATGTATGGACACATTCAAGATTTAGAATTTCCACAACCAAGGAACCAAGTGCAAAAGCAAATTTTCGTTAGAAGCTAAGATAGGCCCATAATCTTCTTGTCTAGAGACATGACTCAGCACACAAAAACAACATTTTAATGTTAATTCTCTAAAATGATTTCTTTTCAATAATTCACAAAATTACTATAATTGTCATAAAAAGCAATCCCATTATGCTTGATTTCCTTTCTAATTATTGGGGACCCTGATTTAAGTATAATTGAATAATTATAACTGAGTGTTTTTAACCCATTAAATGTACATCTCAATGTTGACATGATATTAGATATGATTGTAAGAAACTGTGTCTTGCATTAAATTTATTTTTGCTATGTAAATAGAATCTACAATTTTTTCCCCTGGAGACAGAATTTGTGTATTTTTAAGACTCAGTAGGCAGTTGTGCAGGCTCAGTTAATGCTCCAAGGAGTCTGCCTTAATGTGTGACACCAACTCCTAATAGAATGTTTTTAGAAAGATAGAATTCCTATGGTTCCTGGCTGGGAGTAATGTTTCTCTAACCCCTCAAAATCTCAGTTTTATACCCAGAAAACAAAAGTTCAGATAAGAACAAAGCAAAGGTCTTTAGTGAATTTTTAAAGAATTTTAAAAGAGAGATAAGTTTGCTAACATTTTCAGTGAGCTACAGTTTATGAAACATTCCCACAGATATTTTCTCCTTTGATAAAATCACCCTGGGACTCACTTGGCAGCTGAGAGCACCAAATCCTAACCACTAGACCACCAGGGAGATCTCACTTGGCAGTTGAATAACAGACTTAGGTCAACTCATTTAATCCAGTGGCCAAACCAAGCCTGGAATTCAGGTCTTTTCACTACATGCCCAGCAAGAAAATTTAATAAGCATATACAACCACTCATTTTGCATTTTGGTACCATTACAGTCACAGGCATAAACGTGTATACTCAAATCTGGTAGCCTGAACATAATTAACACTGTTGATTACAGCAAGTTGTTGGTCTTAATCAACTCTGTAACTTGATTCTCTAGAGTTGGTATATGTGATCATACACTCACATGTGTCTGCCTTTGTAATCCTTTGGACAAATCTAAGACCTTGGCTCACATTTAAGGCAGACACCTATATATCTAACTACCAACAGGACAATTTCACGGGGATTCCCTCAAATTCAATAAGCCAAAAATTGAACTTATTGTCTTCCTTGAAAACCTGCTTGTACTCAAAATGTCTTTGTGAGCCTGCCTTATTTGTCGCTCCCCCCTTTACAGGAATTGTCCCCCCTCATTGCCTCTGCAGATTATGTATGGCCATGTTATATTCCACAGGATATTGCATCTCCTCATAACGGTTGATTGGACAGGGATGGATGCTCTACCTAAGGCCATAGGATGGTATGCAATATCTTATTTATATTTCCAGGCTCAAGGCCAATCAGATTCTCCCTCTTTGAGACACAGAATGAAGTACTAGCAGCTGTTTGAGGTTACTGAAACAAGATTATATAGAATTAAAATCTAAGGCAGCCTTTTTCGGGCCTACGGATTATACTTGATGCCAGGGTCTCAGGAGAACCCACACCAATCTAGGAAAGCTCTCAATGGTCTTGGGAAGGGGCTTCATATCATGAGATGCCAAGAGACCACAAATAGATAACTAGATGAGACTTCTGATGACAAACATCTCTGAATTGGCAGGTTTACTCCTCTTGTCTTTCTGACACAAGAAAATGGCTTTATTGTTTTTTGTGGGATATGGGTTGTTATAACAATAGTTATGTCTATGGGCAGGGAGTATGTGGGATTTTAATGGAATGGGATTATGAAAACACTACAAAGTGAGGTGTTTTTAAACCAATATAAAATGGGGTTTAAAGTACTTCGGAGAGTAGGGCTTAGAACGTTGCACTGCTTGTAGGAAGCCCATCAAGTTTCCCTAACATTCTGCAAACCAGACTTCTCTATGGGACTCTGGCAGCTCCATGAAGAACATGTCTGGCAGGGACTGTAGTCCTGCAAGTGATAAGAAGCACTGAAGTGTATAAAACTGCACTAATTTGAATAGGGATTGGCTTTCGTTATCACTTGTGGAAACTTAGTGTAAAATAACAGCATAAAACATTGGAGGGCCACTGCTTAGAATATTTATTTTCAAGTACTCTTGAGTTCTTTAGAAATCTACTTACTTATGCATACTAATTATCTGAGAGGATCACCTCACACTCTTTACCGGTTCACAGTGTTTACTTTGTTTGGTTTATGGTATATAGTTGAGTGCAAAACACTTTCTAAAACTCTTATTATGACTCCCCTGCTTAGTGTGAATTAGTAATATTGTAATATAAAATCAAGTACAATTCTCTTCATAAAACCTTTCCTCACAAAAAGTGCATGAAACATATCTGTACAGTTTATCTAACGGTTACAAAGGAACATCTGTGTCATCACCTCCCAGGGCACTTGCCTAGAACAGTTCAGGCAAGCCAGAAACTACCACCCCACTGCTGGCCCTTGTGTCTCCTTCTAATTACAACACCTCCTTCCTTTCATGATAATTTATTTTCTTGTTTTCTCTATAATTTTACCTTTTATGATTGTTTCCCTAAGCCAGTCTGTTTAAAACTTTGGATAAATGGAATACTACTGGGTGCATTCTTTGTTATCTTGCTTAATTCACTCAAAACTCCTTAAATAAGATTCATTTCTGTTTTTGAATGTTACATAATATTCCTTCATATATTCATATGAATATAGTACAGTTTTGCCATCCATCTTAATGTTGATGGACATTTGGGTTGCTTCCAGTTTGGGGCTCCTGAGAACAATGCTGCAATGAGCATTCTTGGATGAATCCTAGTGGACATGTACACATATTTCTGTTGATTAAATACCTACAACTGGAATATTGGTCATAAGATACACATATCTTCAACATTCTACAAGATAATGTCAAATTGTTTTCTGAGATAATTGTACCAATTTATACTCCCATCACAACATATGAGAGTTTATTTTGCCCCACGAAGTTGCCAAGAATTAGATTTATCTGACTAATTTTTGCTAATTTGATGGCAGTGTAATGGCTTTGCATTGTGGTTAATTTCCACTTCCTTGTTTGCCAATGAGATTGACCACCTTATCATATCTTTATTGGCCATAAAGGAGCTCTTTATATATTCAAAATATTAGTAAAAATTCTTTACTCCATGGCTTGTCTTTTCACTTCCATATGGTGTCTTTTGAGGAATGGAAATTCTTAACTTTGATGTACTTGAATTTATCAATCTCTCCTTTATGGTTTATGCTTTTGGACTTGCTTAAGAAATTCTTCCCGGGGCCGCCCGGTGGCGCAGCGGTTTAGTCCGCGCTTGGCAGCCTGGGGTTCGCGAGTTCGGATCCCGAGCGCCTGCCGACACACCGCCTGTCTGCTATGCCGTGGTGGCGTCCCATATAAAGTAGAGGAAGATGGGCACGGATGTTAGCCCAGGGCCAGTCTTCCTCAGCAAAAAAAAAAAAAAAGGGGAGGATTGGCAACAGATGTTAGCTCAGGGCTGGTCTTCCCCACAAAAAAAAAAAAAAAAGAAATTCTTCCCTACCCTGGGTTCAGAAGATATTCACTCCTAAAAGCTTTAGCTTTATTTTTCACATTAATATTTTGCCTGGAATTGGTCTTTGCATGGAGTGAGTTTGAGTCCACTTTCCTTCCTTTTTCCCATTCTTCCTTCCTTCCCTCCTTCCTCCCTCCCTTCCCTTTCTTCCTTCCTTGTCTCTTTCTCTCTCTGTTTCTTTTTTCTATATAGATGCCTATTGTCCCAGCACAATTTCTTTACAAGACTGTCTTTTCTCCACAGTCCAGAAGTGCTACTTCTGTGACATATCCAGTATCCATATATGGATGAATCTGCTTCTGGGATCTCTACTCTGTTCCATTGGTCTACTCATTTTTCTCTGCACTACTACCTCCTATCTTAATCACTACAGTTTTATAATAATTCTTGATATCTGGTACAGCAAGCCCATCCTTTTTATTTCCAAAAACATCTTTGCTATATATGGCCTTTTCAATTCTCATATAAATTTAAGAATGGGCTTATCAGGTTACGATTTAGATTGTGATTGCACTGAATCAATATATCAATTTGGTAGAAACTGACATTTTTACAATGTTGAGTCTTCTAATTCATGACTATGGTACTCCATTAATTTAGGCTTTCTTGAATGAGTCTTGATAATGTTTTACAATTTTCCCTTTGGAGGTTTGCACGTCTTTTGTTGCTTGATATTTTTGATGCTATTGTAAAAGGGACCTTTCATTTTCTACATGTTTATTGCTGATATACAGAAATATAATTTACTTTTATATATTGACTTTGTATCTAGGAACCTGACTAAAATCATTTATTAATTCTAAAATTTTATGAGAGTTTTTGGGTTTTCTATGTACATAATGATTTTATCTGTGAATAATTATGATTTTCTCTGTTCCTTTTCAAAACTTATAGTTTTCTTACATTATTGCAGTAAGGCCTCCAGAACAATGTTTAATAGAATAGAAATGAGAATAGCATCCACAGTTTACCTCTCCATTTATTTAGGTCTTTTAAAATTTCTCTCAGCAACATTTTATACTTTTCAGTGTATATAATTGTTTCACATATTTTGTCAGACGTATCTCTAAGTATTTCAAATAATTTATGCAACTTAAACGGAAGTTTTAAAAACTCAATTTCTGACTGTTGCTGGAATATTAGAATACAGTTGATTTTTGTATATTGACCTTGGATCCTGCAATCTTTCTAAATTCATTTATTAGTTCTAGTAACTATTTTGTAGATTCTCTCATGTTTTCTACATAGATAATTATGTTGTCTGTAAATAAGGACAGTTTTACTTCTTTCTTCCAATCTGGATGACTTCTATTTTCTTTCCTTGTCTTATTGTGCTGACTAGAACCTCCAGTACAATGTCGAATGGGAAGAAACATTATAATTTTCATCATTAAGTATGATGTTAGCTATAGGTTTTTTTCATAGATGTCCCTTATTGAGGAAATTCCTTTGTATTCCTAGTTGCTTAGAGTTTTTATTAGGAATGGGTGATGCATTTTCTCAAATGCTTTTTCTATGATTATTCAGGTAGTCATTCGATATTTCTTTTTAGTTTTGTGTCTTTATATGTGAAAAGCGTTCGTATAGGCAGCATATAGTTGTGTATTGCGTTTTTATCCAGTCTGACGATCTCTGACCTTAAATGGGGTATTTAGATCATTTACATACATTAATATGGTTAGATTTAAAAATATCATCTTGTTATTGCTTTCTATTTTTCCCATGTGTTCTTTGGTTCTTTTATGCCTTTTTTTTTTTTTTTCTAACTCCTTTTGGATTGAGTGTGTTTTATGATTCCATTTGCTGGCTGATTAGCCATAAATTACTTTTGTTATTTTAGTGGCTGCTTTAGAGTTTATAGTATATACCTTTAATCTTTGATAGTCTACTTCAAGTGATGTCCTCCCACTTCACATATAGTATAAGACTTACAATAGTATACTTCTATTTCTCCCTTCCAATACATTTTCCTTTTACATGTATTAGAAACACCACACTACATTGCTATTATTTTTGTTTAAGTAATGTGTCTTTTAAAGAGATATAAATAAGAAAAAAATCTTGTATAGTTGATGATGAATTTACCATATCTGGTGCTCTTTTTTCTTTTGTACAGATCAATATTTCAACCTAGTGTCATTTTCCTTCTTTCTGATGAAATTCCTTTAGCATTTCTTGTAATGTATTTCTTCTGGTGATGAATTCATTTAGCTTTTGTGTATCTGAAATGTCTTCATTTCACCTTTGCTTTGAAATGTATTTTCATTAGAGAATCTTGGTTGACAGTTTTGTTCTTTCAGTACTTCAAAGATGTTGCTCCACCATCATCTTGCAAAC
This sequence comes from Tapirus indicus, assembly GCA_031878705.1. Classification (NCBI taxonomy): domain Eukaryota; kingdom Metazoa; phylum Chordata; class Mammalia; order Perissodactyla; family Tapiridae; genus Tapirus; species Tapirus indicus. The sequence goes on along the minus strand of CM062919.1, from coordinate 100,739,467 downwards.
ATTATTTCCAACAAGAACTCCTCAGTTATCCTTATCTTTGTCCCTTTTTATGTAATATGCCTTTTTTTCTCTGACTGCTTATAAGATTTTCTCTTTATCACTGGTTTTGAGCAATTTGATTAAGATGTTCCTTGGTGTGGCATTCTTCATGTTTCTTGTGCAAGAGTTTTGTTGAGTTTCTTGAATCTTTGCATTTATGGTTTTTATCAAATTTAGAAAATTTTCAGCCATTATTTCTTCAAATATTTTTTATGTCTCCTCCCTTTCCCTTCTGCAGAGATTCCACTTAGACATATATTAGGCCAGTTGAATTTGTCCCAAAGCTTTCTGGTGCTCTGTTCAACTATTATTATTTTCTCTCTCTGTTTTTATTACTAGAAACAGTAGTTTCTACTGTTATGTTTTCAAGTTTAATAATTTTTTTCAATGTCTAATTTGCCATTAATCCCATTTCAGTGTTTCGTCATCTCACACATTGTGGGTTTCATCTCTAGAAGTTTCAATGGGTCTTTCTTCTTCCATGTCTATACTTATCTTTTTGAACATATGTAATACAGCTATAATAACTATTTTCTAATTGAAATTTTTTTTTTTTTTTTTTTTTGCTGAGGAAGACTGGCCCTGGGCTAACATCGTGCCCATCTTCCTCCACTTTTTATATGGGACGCCGCCACGGCATGGCTGACAGGCAGTTCGTTGGCGGGCGCCCGGGATCCGAACTCGCCAACCCCGGGCTGCCAAGCGCGGACTAAACTGCTGCGCCACCAGGCGGCCCCTCTAATTGAAATTTTTGAGATAATTGTAGATTCACATTCAGCTGAAAGAAATGATTGAGATCCTAAGTACACTTTATCCAGTTTCACCAAATGTTAACATTTTGCAAAACTATGGTACAATATCACGACCAGGATACTGGCATTAATACAATCCATCTATCTTATTCAGATTTCCCCAGGTTCACTTGCACTCATTTGTGTGTATGTATATATTTAGTTCTATAAAATTTTATCAAATACATGTGTATTTTTGTTCTATACAACTTTATTACATGTAGGTTTGCATATCCATCACCAGAGTCAAGATAAAGAACAATTCTGTCACTGCAAGGATCTCTCATGTTGCCTTTTTGTAAACATACCCATTCCCTTCCTAGCCCATTCCTAACCCCTGGCAACCATTGATGATCTGTTCTCTAATTCTAAAATTTTGTCATTTTGAAAATGTTATGTAAATAGAGTCATACAATATCTAACCTTTTGGGATTGGCTTTTAAAAAAAATTTATCATAATTCTTTGGAGACTCATCCAAGTTGTTATGTGCATCAATAGTGTGTTCCTTTTTATTGTTGAGTAGTATTCCATGGTATGGATGTACCATGTTTGTTTAACCATTCTCCTGCTGAAGAACCTCTGGGCTATTTACAGCTTTTGGCTATTACAAATAAAGCTGCTATGAACATTTCTGTACAGGTTTTTGTGAAAATATGAGTTTTAATGTCTCCCTTGATAAATTCCTGAGATATCTGGGTCATATGATAATTGCATGTTTAGTTTTGTAAGAAACTGCCAAACTGTTTCCCAAAGTGGTTATAGCATTTTACATTCCTGTCAACAGTGTATGAGCAATCAAGTTTTTCTGCATCCTCATCAGCATTTGATATTGTCTATATTTTTTATTGTAGCTATTCTGGTAGGTGAGTAGTGATATCTCATTGTGGTTTGAATTTGCATTTCCCTGATGGCTATGGATTTTAAACACCTTTTCATGTGCATATTTGCTATTTGTATATTCTCTCTGGTGAAATGTCCATGTCTTTCACTCATTTCTAATTAGATAGATTTTAATGTGGAGTTTTGAGAGTTCTTTGCATACTCTAGATGTTAGTCCTTTGTTAGGTATGTGGTTTGTAAATATTTTCCCGAGTCTGTGTCTTTTCATCCACTTCACATGATCTTTTGCAGAGCAAAAGTTTCAAATTTTGATCAGGTTCAATTAATTTTTCCTTTTAGGGACTATTCTTTTGGTGTCAAGTCTAAGAACTATGCCTATACCTAAATTCCAAAGATTTTCTTCTAAAAGTTCTAAAGTTTCATGTTTTACACATAAGTCCATGGTCCATTTTGAGTTCATTTTTTAAAATAAGTTGTGAAATTTACATTGAGTTTCATTTTTTTTTTCCTGTAGATGTCCATTTGCTCCAGCACAATTTGTTGAAAAGGCTATCTTTCCCCCATTGAATTGCTGTTGCACATTTGTCAAAAATCAGTTGGACACATATGTGTGGGTCTATTTCTGGCTTCTCTATTCTGTTCCATTGATCTGTATGTCTATCCGTCCACCAGTACTATACTGTCTTAATTACTATAGCTATATAGTAAGCCTTAACTTGGATAGGATTAGTCCTCTCACTTTATTCTTCCTTGTCAAGATTGTTTTAGCTGTTCTAGGGGTGTGCCTTTCCACATAAATTTTATAATAACTTGTCTATCTCCAAAAATCCTTAATGGAATTTTGATAAAAAGCTCATTAAATCTACACATCAATAATGGAGAAAATTGACATAATTACTATGTTAGATCTTTAAATCCATGACCTTGGTATGATTATTTATTCAAGTCTTCTTTGATTTCTATCATCTGCATTTTGTAATTTTCATCATGTAGATCATATTGATCCTTATATAGTTTGGGAAATATTCCACTTACTTGGAAGTGATTATAAATTATATTGTGTTTTTTTAACTTCAGTTTCTGTGTGTTCATTGTTAATATATAGAAATGAGATTGATTTTTGTTTATTGATCTTGTATCCTGCATGTTTGCTGAATTCACTTATTAGTTCTGGGAGTTTTCTGTATTTCTTCCTTTCCAATTCACATGATTTAATTTCTTTTAATTTCTTTTTCTTGCCTAATTGTAGTGGCTAGAATTCCCAGTACTATGTTAAAAAAAGGTTAGTGAGAGCCTCATTCTTGATCTTTGTGGTTCACCAGTAAGCATGATGTCAGTTGTAGGTTTGTAGTTGTAGATACCTTTTAGCAAGATGAAGTAGTTCCTCTCTATTTCTAACTTGCTAAGAGGTTTCATCATGAATTGATAGTTTTCTCAGTCTGTTGACATAGTAGATTACATTGTTTGATTTTTGAATGTTGAACCAGTTTTGCATATCTGGAATAAATCCCATTTGGTCATGGTGTATGACTCCTTTTGTACATGGTTGGTTTTGATTTGCTAAACTTTTGTTAAGGAGTTTTGCATCTAAGTTCATGAGAGGCATTGGTCTGTGGTTTTGTTTTGCCTCCCGCCTTTCCTTCCTTCCTTTCTTTCAGTATCTTTTTCTCTTTCCTTTCCTCCCCTCCTCTCCTCTCCCCCCACCCTCCACTGTATTTGTCTGGTTTTGGTATCAGGGTAATATGGAGTCATAAAATGAGTTGGAAATTTTTCTCTGTAAAAATTCTATGTCTGTTCATTAATCTCAGTTGTATTTTCCTTCAAACTCTTGAACATATTTACAATAACTGCTTTAGAATCCTTGTTTCCTAATTGCGTTATCTAAAAAGCTTGGGGTTGATTACTGTCAACTTTTCTCTTGAGCATGAGTTGCATTTTAATGTTTCTTAGCATGTCTAATGTATTTTCAAAAATCAACTTGGTCTAATTTACATACAAGGGAGTAAAGCCATCTAAGTGTACAATAAATTTTGAGAAATGTAAACACCTGTGTTACCAAATTCACAATAAAAATATAGAACACTTCTACTATCCCAAAAAGTTCTATTTTGCCTCTTCTCAGTTATTCAATGCCCTCCCCGACCTAGTCCCGAGCAACCATTGGTCTGCTTTCTATCACTGCAGATTAGTCTTTTCCAGTTTTGAATGAATGGAATTGTATAGTATGTGCACTTTTGTTTCTATTCTTTCACATAGCACATTTTTTGTGACTCAGATATGTTGTATCAAAAGTTCATTCATATTTATTGTTGAGTGTTATTCCATTTTATAGATATGCCACAATTTATCCATTTATCTGCTGGTGGACATTTAGGTTGTTTCCAGTTATTGGCTATTATGAATAAGTTTGGTATGAACATTCACATACTTTGTTTTTCCAAAGTGATTATATCATTTTACATACCCACCAGCAGTGTATGAGGTCTGCTGCACCATATTCTCAACAGTCTTTAATTTTTAATCATTTTAGAGAGTGTACAGTGGTATCTTGTTGTGGTTTTCATTTACATTTCCCTAATGAATAAAGATATCTTTTTTCAATTTTGAGATCATAATGATTTATAACATTGTATAATTTCATGTGTACATTATTACTTATGAATTTCTGTATAGATTGCCTCATGTTACCACCAGTAGTCTAATTTTTATTCATCACCATACATATGTGCCCCTTTACCCCTTTCGCCTATGCTCCAGCTCCCTTCCCCTCTGGTAACCACTAATCTGTTCTCTTTATCCATGTGTTTGTTTATCTTCCACAATTGAGTGAAATCATGCAGTATTTATCTTTCTCTGTCAGGCTTATTTTGCTTAACATCATACACTCAAGGTGCACCCATGTTGTTGCAAATGGGAAAATTTTTGTCTTTTTTTATGGCTGAGTAGTATTCCATTATATATATATATATATATCCACATCTTCTTTATCCATTCATCTGTAGAAGAGTACTTGGGTTGCTGCCATGTCTTGGCTATTGTGAATAATGCTGCAATGCACCTAGGGGTGCATAAATCTCTCTGAATTGTTGATTTCATGTTCTTTGGATAAATGCCCAATAGTGGGATAGCTGGATTGTATGGTATTTCTATATTTAATTTTTTGAGAAATCTCCATACTCTTTTCCATAGTGGCCACACCAGTTTGCATTCCCACCAGCAGTGTCTGAGGCTTCCCTTTTCTCCACATCCTCTCCAACATTTGTTATTTTTTGTCTTGGTAATTATAGCCATTCTGACAGGTGTAAGGTGATATCTCATTGTAGTTTTGATTTGCAATTCCCTAATAATTAGTGATGTTGAACATCTTTTCATGTCTGTTGGCCATCTGTATATCTTCTTCAGAAAAACGTCTGTTCATATCCTCTGCCTGTTTTTTGATCAGGTTGTTTTTTGTTGTTGAGTGTATGAGCTCTTTATATGTTTTGAAAATTAACTCCTTGGTGGGTCTATGATTTGCAAAGATTTTCTCCCAGTTGGTGGGCTGTCTTTCCATTTTGTTCATGGTTTTCTCTGCCTTGCAGAAGCTTTTTATTCTGAAATAGTCCCATTTGTTTATTTTATTTTATTATATATTTTTGGTTCTCTTGCCTGAGTAGACATGGTATTTGAAATGATGCTGCTAAGACCAATGTCAAAGAGTATACTGCCTGTATTTTCTTCTAGGAGTTTTATGGTTTCAGGTCTTACATTCAAGTCTTTAATCCATTTTGGGTTAATTTTTGTGTATGGTGAAAGATAATAGTCTACTTTCATTCTTTTGCATGTGGCTGTCCAGTTTTCCCAACACCATTTATTGAAGAGACTTTCCTTTCTCCATTGCAAGTTATTGGCTCCTTTGTTGAAGATTAGCTGTCCATAGATGTGTGCTTTTATTTCTGGGCTTTCAATTCTGTTCCATTGATCTTTGTGTCTATTTTTGTACCAGTACCTTGCTGTTTTGATTACTATAGTTTTGTAGTATATTTTGAAATCAGGGATTGTGATGCCTCCAGCTTTGTTCTTTTTTCTCAGGATTGTTTTAGCTATTCAGGGTCCTTTCTTGCCCCATATGAATTTTAGGATTCTTTGTTCTATTTCCGTGAAGAATGTCATTTGGATTCTGATTGGGATTGCATTGAATCTGTAGATTGCTTTAGGTAATATGGACATTTTAACTATGTTTATTCTTCAAATCCATGAGCATGGAATATCTTTCCATTTTTTTTTATGTCTTCTTCAATTTCTTTCAACAATGTCTTACTGTTTTCAGTGTATAGGTCTTCCACCTCTTTGGTCAAATTTATTGCTAGATATTTTATTCTTTTTGTTGCAATTGTAGACAGGATTGTATTCTTGACTTCTCCTTCTGCTAGTTTGTTGTCAGTGTACAGGAATACAACAGATTTTTGTAAGTTGATTTTGTACCCTGCCACTTTGTTGTAGTCATTGATTATTTCTAATACTTTTCTGATGGATTCTTTAGGGTTTTCTGTATATAGAATCATGTCATTTGCAAACAGCAAGAGTTTCACATCTTCCTTTCCAATTTGGATTCCTTCTATTTCTTTTCCTTGCCTAATTGCTCTGGCCAAAACCTCCAGTACTATGTTGAATAGGAGTGGTGGAATGGGCACCCTTGTCTTGTTTCTGTTCTCAGAAGAATGGCTTTTAGTTTTTCACCATTAAGTATGATGTTTTCTGTGGGTTTGTCATATATGGCCTTTATTATATTGAGGTACTTTCCTTCTATACCCATTTTATTGAGAGTTTTTTTTTAATCATAAATGGATGTTGGATCTTGTCAAATGCTTTCTCTGCATCTATTGAGATGATCATGTGGTTTTTGTCATTTTGTTGATGTGGTGTATCACACTGATTGATTTGTGGATGTTGAACCATCTCTGTGTCCCTGGTATAAATGCCACTTGATCATGCTGTGTGACCCTTTTAAAGTATTGCTGTATTCAGTTTGCCAATATTTTATTGAGGATTTTTGCCTCTATGTTCATTAGCATTATTGGCCTGTAATTTTCCGTCTTTGTGCTGTCCTTGCCTGGTTTTGGAATCAGGGTAGTGTTGGCCTTGTAGAATGAGTTAGGAGGCATTCTATCTTCAATATTTTGGAGTAGTTTGAGAAGGATAGGTACTAAATTTTCTTTGAATGTTTGGTAGACTTCTCCAGAGAAGCCATTTGGTCCTGGAGTTTTATTTTTAGGGAGGTTTTTGTTTATTGTTTGGATCTCTTTACTTGTGATTGGTCTATTCAGATTCTGTATCTTCTTGATTCAGTTTTGGAGGTTGTATGAGTCTAAGAATGTATCCATTTCTTCTAGGTTATCCAAATTTGTGGGTGTATATTTTTTCATAGTATTCCCTTATAATCCTTTGTATTTCTGTGGTATCTATTGTAATTCCTCCTCTTTCATTTCTAATTTTATTTATTTGTCTTCTTTTTTTTTCTTAGTGAGTCTGGCTAAGGGTTTGTCAATTTTGTTTATCTTCTCAAAGAACCAGCTCTTAGTTTTATCAATCCTTTCTACTGTTTTTTAAGTCTTTATTTCATTTATTTGGGCTCTAATTTTTATTATTTGTCTCCTTCTGCTGACTTTGGGCTTTGTTTGTGGTTGTTCAGTAGCAGGTTGTTTAGTCTCCACATAATTATGACTTTCCCAGCTTTTTTGATTTCTAGTTTTATAGCACTGTGGTTGGAAAAGATGCTTGATATGATTAAAAAAATTTTTTTGCTTATGTCTTAATTTATAATATTATGGGTTTTAGTTGTACATTGTTATTTGTCTGTCACCATATGGATGCATCCCTTCACTCCTTGTGCCCACCCCCCACCTCCCATCTTCCTGGTAACCACCACCAACTTCTCTCTGTCCATGTGTTAGTTTATATTCCACACACGAGTGAAATCATGCAGTGTTTGTCCTTCTCTCTCTGGCTTATTTCACTTAACATAATACCCTCTAGGTCCATCCTTGATATGATTTTAATCTTCCTAAATTTATTGAGGCTTGCCTTGGTTCCTAACATATGGTCTATCTTTGAGAATGTTCCATGTGCACTTGAGAAGAATGTGTATTCTGCTGTTTCTGGATGGAATGCTCTCTATATATCTATTAAATCCATCTTATCAAGTGTTTCATTTAAATCCACTATTTCCTTGTTGACTTTCTGTTTGGATGATCTATCCATTGACGTGAATGGGGTGTTGAGGTCTTCTACTATTATTGTGTTGCTCTTAATTTCTCCCTATAGGTCTGTTAATAGTTGCTTTATATACTTTGGTGCTCCTGTGTTGGATGCATATATATTCGTGTTATGTCCTCTGGGTGGAAAGTCCCTTTTGTCATTATATACTGCCCCTCTTTGTCTCTCATTGTCTTTTTTATCATGAAATCTGCTGTCTGATATAAGTATGACTATACCTGCTTTTTTTTTTTTTTGCCATTTGCTTGGAGTATCATCTTCCATTCCTTCACTTCGAGCCTGTGTTGTCTTTAGAGCTCAGATGTGTTTCCTGGAGGCAGCATATTGTTGGGTCTTCTTTTTTAATCCACCCAGCCACTCTGTGTCTTTTGATTGGAGAATTCAATCTATTTACATTTACAGTGATTATTGATATATGAGGGCTTAATACTGCCATTTTATCTCTTGTTTTCTGGTTGTATATTTCCATTGTTTCTCTTCCTTTGTATTTCTGACTGCCACTTTATTTTGGTGGTTTTCTCTTTTTCTTGTGAATTGTGGCTTTGCTCTGATTTTTTGTTTAGTGGTTACTGTAAGGTTTGAATAAGGATTTTAGATGATTTTTTTATCTGATTGTGTTCTTCATATCTAGAATTTCTGCTTGTTTTTTTTTTTAAATAGTTTTAATCTCTTCGGTGAATTATTCCTTCTTCTCATTATCTTTATTTCCGAGTTCATTGAACTGTCTTTCTGAGTTTTCTTGTAACTCATTGAGTTTATGACAGATAATCTGAGTTCTTTGTCATTTAGATTGTAAATTTCTGTGACTTCAGGGTTGGATTCTGGAGACTTGTCATTTTCCTTATGCTCTGAATTGTTGCTGTAGTTTCTCATGGTGTTTGATGAACTAATCCTTTGCTGGTGAATTTGTGGTAGTATCAGGTCGCCGATTCCACCTGCTACCACTGGGCGGAAGCAGGAGCTATGTTTCTGATCCCATCCCATCTGCTGGAAGTTGTGGGGTTATGGTGGGTGCTCCCACTGGCTGGGAAAGCTTTTGCAGGTAGGCTCAGGGCTGCTGCCATCTCTTACAGTTGCACGAAGGCATGTTCCCACTTGTGGGGCTGCAGCAGTACTACAGGTGCTCCTGCCAGGTGAGAAACTGTTCGTGCATGTGCAGGTCTGCCACTGCCTATTGTTATGGTTGTGCTGGCTGGTGTGCTTGGTGGGCAGGGCTTCTTTGCAGGATCTGAGCCTGGGCCACTCGCTGGGATGGTAGCAGCACAGTGGGCTCTCCTGCTGGCTGGAAAAGCATTCATGCATGGGCTCAGGGCTGCCTCTGCCTCTTCTTACAGTTGTGCTGAAGTGTGTTCCCACTTGCAGGACCACAGCAGCACTATGGGTAATCCCAGCAGGGAAAGTGTTTGCATGCATGCCCAGGGCTCCTGGGGAAGGGCAGGGAGTGCTCACCTATCTCCACTACTTCCTGGAGGCCCAGTCCATCCACCTTCAGATGTATAGCTGTGTGGGTCTCTCAGGCATCCTGATGTGCTGTGTGGGTGTCCTCCATTGGTCAATGATTGTCCATTTAGTTGTAGTTCAAAGGGGGAGAAACAAAGGGAACAACACCTCACTCTGTCATGTTGCTGACATCACTCTTGATAATATCTTTTGTTTTCTTCCCAAAGCCCCAGTAGATAGTTGTATGTCATAGTTGTGCATCCTTCTAGTCATTCTATGTGGGACGCTGCATCAGCATGGCTTGACAAGTGGTACATTGGTCTGCACCCAGGATCCAAACTGGCAAACACCAGGCCACCAAAGTGGAATGCACAAACTTATGCCACCAGGCCAGCCTCGATAATATCTTTTAATGAGCTTATTTGTCATCTGTTGATCTTCTTTGATTGTGTACTCATTTTGCCCATTGTCAAACTGGGTTGTTTGTCTTATTGTTGAGTTATATGTGTTCTTTATAAAAAAGATAATGTTTTTATCAGATATATGTTTTGCAAACATCTTCTCCCAGTTTGTGGCTAGCCTTTTCATTTTCTTAACAATATCCTTTGAAAAGTAAAAGTTTATAATTTTGCTGAAGTCAAATTTATTATTTTCTTTTATAGTTCATATTTTTAGTCTGTTGAAGGAACTTTCGCCAAACCCAAGGTAACTAAGATTTCTCCTATGTTTTCTTCCACTTAACAATATTGTATCTTTCGATCCATGAACATCGTATATATGCCCTGCCCACTCAGGTCATCTTTAATTTCTCCTAGCAACATTTTGTAGTTTTCAGTGCACAGATCTTGAAAATCTTTTGTCCAATTATCCTTAAGTATTTCATAATTTGTAATGCTATTATAAATGGTAACTTGAAATTTTCTATTTCTGATTGTTCCTTGTTAGTATATAGAAATTGATTTTTAATATTGACCTTGTATCCTGCAATCTTGCTTAACTGTCTTTTCAGTTCTTGCAGCATTTGTGTAGTTTTCTTAGGATTCTCTACGTAGACAATCGCATCATTTATGAATAATTTTTCTTTCTTTCTTTCAATCTGTAGGTGTTTACAGTAGTTCCCCCTCATCCACAGGGGATAGGTTTCCTTTTGTTCCTGATATTTCTAGATATTTATCAATTCTATTGATGTTCTTAAAGAAGTAGCTTTTGGATTCTCTGTTCACATTTCATTGATTTCTGTGCCTTTAAAAAAAAAAATCCCTTCCTCTTTTCTGTTTACTTTGGGTTTAATTTGCTCTTTTGTTTTCTTCTGGATTTGTCAGGTAGAAGTTAAAGTCACTGAATTGCTTCTTTTACAATGTAAGTGTTTAATGCTATAAATTTCACTCTAAGCTCTGCTTTAGGTACATCACAGAAATTTAGATAGTCACATTTTAATTTTCATTTAGTTCAAAATATTTTCTCACTTTGGCTGTGATTTTTCATTTGATCCATGAGTCATTTAGATATGTGTTTAGTTTCCAAATATTTGGAGATTTTCTAGCTCCTCTGTGCAGCTCTCCTTTCTGGTACTCTGCCCTGCAAATTATGGTTGCTTTCACCTCTCTCAATTCTAACCTCTATCATCTCAATTTAGGGAGAATTCTGGGTTTTGTATGGGTCCCCTGGCCCCCATGCTATTTTTATGCAGTAAACTTGTGCAATCACAGGGCTTACCTCATTTATTTCCCTTCTTTCATAGATCACTACCCTTTGTTGTCTGTTGCCCACTGTCTGAAAAGCAGTGAATCATGCATTTTGTCCCTTGTTTGGGTTGTTAAAGGTGAGAAGGTAAATCTTCTCTCTTTTACTTAATTATGGCCAGTAGTGGAAGTCTAAACTCATTTTTATTCATTCATGAAACACATTTTTGCTAGGTATATAATTCTGGAATGACAATTACTTTCTTTTGGCCCATTGAAGATACTATTCCACTGTTCCATTACTACTGTTGAAAAGCCAACTGTTAGTCTTTAACATTCCTTTGAATGTGGTATGCCTTTTTATCTTTGACTTCTTTTTTCTTTTTGTCTTTGATTTTCCACAGTTTCACTATGAAGACACTAGGCATGCATTTACTTTATCCTGCTTGAAATTCACTGGGGTTCTTCAATCTGTGGATTGGTGTCTTCCAATAGTTCAGCACAATTCTCAACCTTTTTCTCTCCAAATTACCTCATACTTTCTTTTTTTCTAGGACTCCAATCAAACATACATTAGACATTCTCATTGAATCTGTCTCTTACCTTCTCTTCTGTACTTTCCATTGTTTTCTCTCTCTGTGCTGTGTTCTAGATAATTTCTTCCAGTTCTTTAATTCCCTTTTCTGCTATGTATACTTTACTGCCAAGTATGTCCACTGAGTTTTAAAATTTTAGTTATTTTTCATGTAAATGAATTCTATTTGGTTCTTCAAATCTATCTAGTTTTTCAGTTTTTCCTTCCCTGCAGATATTTTTATGTTTGTTGATCATTGTTTAAACACAGTAAGTATAGCTGTTGTATAGTACATCTCTGATAATTCCAAATCTAAAGTCTGTGCAGATCTTGCCCCTCCTGTCACTTATATTGTCTTGATTTCTTATGTACTATTTTATCTGACTCTGTGTCCATCATTGCTCTTAAAAATTTATTTATGGTACTTTTCAAGAAACAAAATGTACCTTCTTTTAGAGAGGCACTGGAATGGCTCCTGCCAGGTTCCTCGGGGCACCACCAGTTGGGAAGCAACTCAAATTATGTTTGAGTCTAAAGTTTCCCAGCCCACCCAGATTCTAGTGCTCAAAATACAAAATCTCCTAAAGGTTGGTTTGTGGCCACAACTTCCCAGGGACCTTTTTGTCCTTTTCTTTTCCTATAGTCCCTGAGTTTGGGATTGGGTTTAGTTCTAGTTCTGCCTTATTGTGAGGACATAACCTTTTGGAGTCTCACCATAATGTAGGGTTTCCTATGGGATTCTCTAACTTGGATGGGCACTTGGTCTTGTCTTTTACTCCCTTTGCTCCATGAGTTCTCTGTACCAAAGTATGAGGTATTAGACATACTCTCAGGTTAAAAGTGTCTTTTTTCTCTTCAGTATTCCCCTAATCTCTAGGTTGAGGCTTTCTGCAAAGCTTTGGCCTTGCAATTCATCTTCTCACCTCTTCTGTGTTTTCAGGTGTATAGAGTCATGCCAATGGGGATATGTTCTGAGAAATGCATCATTGGGCAATTTTGTTGTGCAAACACCATAAGATGTACTTACACAAACCTATATGGTATAGTCTACTACAAACCTAGCTATATGTTACTAATCTTATGGAACCACTGTCGTATATGTGTACTGTGGTTGACCGAAATGTCATGATGTAGCACAACAGTACTAAACACACATATACACACATGCACGCAATTTTGAAAGATCCATCATCAACAGTGATAAAGGGTAGAGTGTGTTAATTTATGGGGGAAAAACCAACTTTACTTAGCATTTAAAAATTGTTTTCAGCAGGGAGGTTAATTAGAATAGTGTGCTATTCCCAGAGACAGGAAATCTCTGTAGAATCCTTAATGCATTAATGCTAAATGTACTTTTTCATATTAAATCTACTTTTTTTTCATTCTCTAGAGGAGATACATTTTAAAAGAATGTGCAATTAACAGCACACTGTAAGACCTGGAACTGGTCTGACCCTGGCCATTTATGCAAGTGACTTCAATCATGTACCAACTCAATGTCCTTGCCTGTTAAATGGAGATATTACTAAATTATCCTGATAGCCCTTTCTAGCTCTAACATTCTGTGACCCTATAGATGCTCCCACACTTCACCTCCAACACCTGTAACACAGCTTATTGAACAATAATAGCCCTCTGCCTCACTGGCACAATCTTTCCATAATAACACTCCAGAGCCACTCACTACCAACTGACTGGAGATGGCACAAATCCTGTTTGTCATCCTTATTCTTGTATACATGAAACCTTTTGAAATATGGCTAAACAACTTTTTCTGTGTCATACCCTTACTTGCTTTTCTAATAGTTGTAATAGGTTGAGAATTAGCAAATGCTACCCCCCCCCCGCCATCATTCTCATCTTTCAGGATTGTAGAGAATTAAAGTGCAGAATTCAAATATTTTTCCATTAAAAAAAAAAGGAAATCATCAGGTAAAACCAAATGAAAGTATTCTCAGCTCTGCATAATAACATTCTACTGATAATAGTGCTAATAAATAAAAGACAACCAATACTGCACTTCAGGTAGATAATAAAAATTTAATAGTAATATCATAAAATAAACAAACATATAAAAATCAAGGATTTAGTTTTGGATATTAGAAACAATATACATAATAAATTCAGCATAGTACTGGTAGTGCTGCAAGAAAAGATTTTATTATTCAAATTATAGATTACCAATCAGGCTGCTTTGTACTCAGAGTTTCAAAAATCCTGCTTTTATTACTAAAAGAATCTGGACTTTAGACATCTCTAATGAAACCATGTAATACCTGGCATATTGCAATTGAAGCTGTGTGACCATTATCTTAACGACCTAACTAAATCCTCTCATAATGGAAATAAAAGAGGCAAACATTTCCCCCATTTGGAATACTAGTTACCAAAACTGTCACAGTTTTGACACATTGTCAAAATAAAAATGATTCTTTTCTCCTTTTTAACTTCATATTGCCCTTGAAGCACATGCATGAGAGGAAGTTAGAAACAAAAAGGGCAACTTTATGCTATATGCTAGGTCAATGTTAAAATTCAGAGACTAATTTTTAGATATAATATTCCTGGTTCTGGTCCTTAAAGACAAACAGAAGTAATTAACCAACTTTTTAAATATCAGGAAATATAATTTTGCTATTCTTTCATAATCAAAATTTTCAATGATTTCTAAGACTGTTTCTACAACCTGTTTCCACTGAGCTAGTTCAAGAGACACACTGGTTGAAAATGGATTGAGAATATAAACTTTAAGGCCAAAAATTCCATCTTCAAAATGTAAAGATTTAAACAGAGCCCTTGACAAGGTTATTTAATACAGAATTGTTGGCCATGAAAATAAGTAGACAGAAAAAGAGGTCATGTTTAAATACTTAAATGAAAAACCATAGGCAGGTCTTTCACAACATAAGTAAGTAATTCTTTCAACCTCAAGACATTTGCTAAAAGTTACCCTCACTGCTTGGTAAATCTTCAAAACCATTAAGTCCAGTTCTGGATCAATGTCTCTTATGCTTTGGTTGGATGATTTAATAAAGTATATATTTGGTAGGAGGTAACTTAAGAACTCAAAGAACAAAATAAAATAGATAAAACACTAGAATTTTCATTGAAAAATGGCATGTTTCTCCATCTTTTTCATGCAATCTGCATGCCCATCTTAAATATGCTATTTCATTGACAAAAAATTGCTACATTTACCACTGAAGCTTGTTATTCTGATGAGCCAAATTTAAATGCTTGCATACAGTTGAGGACTAAAGAATGTTCTGAGGATTATTCATCATTATCTGTAGAAAAAAGAAAAAAATTTAATTCACTTCATTACAAATCAAGCTGTACATATCTACTTAGTAAAAAACTCATTCCTTTTCATGCTAAAGGAAAAGAGCTTTAATGTAGGGTTTTTTTGGTGAGGAAAATTACTCCTGAGCTAACATCGGTTGCCAATCCTCCCCTTTTTGCTGAGGAAGATTAGCCCTGAGCTAACATCTGTGCCCACCTTCCTCTATTTTGTATGTGGGATGCTGCCACAGCATGGCCTGATGAGCAGTGCATAGGTCTGCGCCCGAGATCCGAACCTGTGAACTTCAGGCTGCCAAAGTGGAGTGCGTGAATTTAACTGTTACACCACTGAGCCGGCCCCAGGAAAAGAGCTGTAATGTAGTTTTTATTATAATATCATATACTTAGTGTAAAATATTCAGACAATACAAAGAGAATAAAGTGGGAAGCAAAAATCACCTATAAGCCAAAGACAACCAATATTAATAATTTTATATAAATCTTTCCAGATTGCTTACATATGCATACACAAATATCTTTTTAAAAATTACAACAAAATGCATTTTTGAGACATGAGTTTTTCCCCTTAAAACATGTGATGTATGGAAAGATGTACAAATTAGTGATAAAGCAAAATTATAAAATGTTAATGGCAGGGGCCGGCCCAGTGGCGTAGTGGTTAAGTTTACACACTCCGCTTCGGCAGCACAGGGTTGACGGGTTTGGATCCCGGGTGCAGACCTATGCACTGCTTATCAAGCCATGCTGTGGCAGATGTCCCACATATAAAGTAGAGGAAGACGGGTACGTATGTTAGCCCAGGACCAATCTTCCTCAGCAAAAAGAGGAGGATTGGCAATGGATGTTAGCTCAGGGCTGGTCTTCCTCACCAATAAATAAATAAATAAATAAATAAAATGTTAATGGCAGAATCTAGGTGGTGGGTATATGGGTGAGAGCTGTAAAGTTCTTTACACTTTTCCAAATGATGAAAATTTTACAATAAAATGTTGAAAAAGAATAAATGAAGGATATATTTCATGTCAGTTTCAATGGCTACATGGTATTTTATTTTATGGACATGGCATAATTAAATTAACCATTTCTATTTACAGACATTTTGGTTATTTCCAATTTTTTTTTCTTTTGTGAGGAAGACCAGCCCTGAGCTAACATCCGTTGACAATCTTCCTCTTTTTGCTGAGGAAGACTGGCCCTGGGCTAACATCTGTGCCCATCTTCCTCTACTTTATATGGGGCGCCGCCACGGCATGGCTGACAAGCAGTGCATCAGTGGGTGTCTGGGATGCGAACCCGCGAACCCCGGGCTGCCAAAGCGCGAACTAAATTGCAGCGCCACCAGGCAGGCCCTTGGTTATTTCTAGTTTTTTATTCTAAAAAAACACTGTTGAATGAATTAAACAGACTGCTTAATTTCATCTCACATAACAATCACTGCTTTCCACACTCTAGCAATAGTGATTTTTCATTAAAATCTAAGTGTCATCTCAAATCGCTGCACTGCTTAAAACTCCTCCCTAGCTCCCCTCTGCCTCAGGACAGAACCTATGCTCCTTATAGGGACTGCAAAGCCCTTCATGATCTTGCTTTTTAAGTATTTCCAGCCTTATCTACTTTCATTGCCCATCTTCCCCAACTGTCCCCATAACTGATGCTTTAGTAACATTGAATTGCTTATAGTTCCCCTGATACAACATTTTGCATCCCTCTATGTATAAGTACACATACTGATTCAGGGGTAAATTCCTATTCATCTTTCAAAATCCAACTTTGATGTCCTCTCCTCTAGGAAGAATTACTCTGACACCTTTATTTCTTCTAATATAGCTGGATCATTACTTTATGTGACACACATTTTACTGTTTCCAATGTTACACTTATCACTCTGTGCTATAATTTACTTATTTTTTATAACTACAGAATGTTTCAAGTAGGAAAGTATAGAGAATAAACTAATAAACACACATGTACTTAATACCTAGAATTAATAAAAGTTAACTTATGGCCATATTGGTTTGGATTATTTATTAAGGAAAAACATATTACAGATAGAGTACCCTTTTCTAATCTTATTGTTCTCTCTTTCTCACCAGAGGCATTATCAGTATCCTGAAACTGATGTGTATCCTTCCCTCCCATGTTTTTTAAATTTTATTACATATAGGCACACCTAAATAAAATGGCTTTTAAATATTATATAAATGGTAGCATGTACTATTTATTCAACTCATCATATTTGTGGGGTTTAGCCATATTGATAGATGGAAATTTAATTCATTTGTTTTGACTGCTGTATAGAATTTCATTACATAAATACAGCACAATATTCTACCTAAAATGAATGTGGAAGGAAGGTATGTGTTTCCTTCTTAAGAATCTACAAGCTTGGACTGCTGACATCAGCGTTCACCATGAGGACTTGGTGGTCCCTGACCATCTACCACTGGCCACAGTTATACTCCTTCTCTCCTAGTGGAGGAACTTTTTAGGAATAATACAAAGTAGTTTGCACACTTTACTAGCTCTAGTTGACTTCTGAGTCTAGATAATACCTAGCTTTGGACTAAGCAGCATTACTTTAACCAACAGCTACAGTTGTAGATGCTCACCAAACCTGCACTGTAACAGTATGGGAGAGCTGAATAGTTGAGGCCATCTTTTGAATATGCAGATAATTTCCAGTGAAATAACACAGGTGTGTTTTAGACAATCTTTTTAACTTGTACCTTGACCCTGATACCACCTTTGGGTGAACCAGATATAATTTACCTATCCCCTCCTATCATTACCCTCCCCCATCCCCCAACACAGAAAAGAAAAGTGTGTAAGCACCATATGCAGATGACATGGTTTTATTATCTCCTAGATGTGGCCTAAAAGACAACAGTCTATAAGACAGCTAGATTTGGGGTCTAAGTATTTCCAGTAAGAAGGGCTCTAAAATAGTTATTCTAAATCCATGTCTAATATTTAGCTGTCCTATGATTAACAATACAATACAGCAAGTTAATTTATTCAGATAATTCAATATACACATTACAACCAGTTTAGTGAGTTGATATATTAATAAGTTGTAATGTTTTAGGGGCTTTACTAAGATTTTTAAAAAAGGTTTCCAGGGTAGGCTTTTGGCTTGAACTGCTTTACATTTTTTCTAGACTAAAGGAGTTATTGCCAGGCTTTATGATACAGAACATCAAGGTCCTCATCCCTTTTTCACATGTGGTAGAGAAAATCTGATATTGCTTCTTGAGGTGAGTATTAGCCTAGCCTGATTCTCGGTGCTTTGGAGGGAAGATGGCCTTCTGTGTAGGCGTGTATCCTTTTGAAGCCACTCAGCTGTCAAAAGAGGGTGTCAATTCTACCTTGTGGCTCAGGTGACTGTTACAGTTCTCCACTTAAGGGGCAATAGAAAATAAAAATTTTGTCAAGCAAAGCTGAACCCCAAGCACACTGTTGCTGATAACTTATGAAAAGCTGTATTGAAAGAATCCTTATGGAGGACTCCCTGAAGGATGAACAGTCTGAATATGAATAGGACTAGTTTGATACTCTCCACAGATTTACTTAAAGAAATGGAACCATTTTCTGGTCTCATGCCATTAACTTACACCACGCCATATTACGAGAAAGAGCCCCATGAAATCTAAATATTCTAAAAATTACTGAGGATAATTATCAGTCCATTATAGTACTGTTTTATAAAATGGGGTCCAAGATCTCAATAAAATCAGGTATCCACAAGTTCTAGATAATGTTTAAATTTTATATTTTCATTTTGATGACAATAAAAATAATCTTTTAATGTTTAGGGGGAAAAAACCTATGTTTTACAGTAACACTTCACAACTGATGGCCATTTTCAAAGACTAAGACTTGAATTATTCACTGAGGTCTCTAGACTTAGATTCTTGGAGTTGGAAAAAAAATTTTCCCCTTTAAAGAATCCACATGTGAATCCACTTGTGTATTCACGTTTGAAGTACACTATATCACAGTCCCCTCTTTTTAAGAATCATGAGAAAATTTTTCTTTTGTTTCAATAGCAAAAATAGCTGTCCTCTGAGTAACTGACGTGTTTTATCTCACGAACACTGTGACTCACGTAATTAATTAGGTTTCCTGCTTTTCTAGAAACATCAGCAGCAAATTTGTGAACTATTTTCACAAAACATAGAGATCCACTGAACATAAACTTTGTATTCTTACTTCAGTCTTGGCTAAATATTATATTGCTTGAGCTTATTTGCCTGATATGTTGCCTTTCCCAAACACTTGTTTTTAACTTAATTTTATCTTGTACTGTATATATTTTTAAATGCAATCAAACTTTTTTGGAACAAGATGGAATATAAATAAATCTTTTGAAAATTTATATTGGCAAAATTAAGCATCAATATTTTAAATCTCAATTTTAGTCTACAAATCATATCTTTAAATTAATAGGAGTAATTTTGTGACAAATATTCTAGAAATCAATTCTTGTTCAAAATATTTAGTTTAAATTCATTTAAAAAATTAGGTTCATTCCTTCACGATGAGGGACTTAAAACAAAAAGACCACTTATTATTTACCTTGATTACCCACTTTAGTCACTAAACTTGGTTTCAAGTAACTTTAAGCTGTTTTTTTTTTTTTCCTGAGGAAGATTTGTCATGAGCTAATATCCATTGCCACTCTTCCTCTTGTTTTTCTTTTTATGTGAGCTGCTGCCACAGCATGGCCACTAACAGATGAGTGGTGTAGGACCACACCCAGGAGCCGAATCCAGGCTGCCAAAGTGCAGTGCACCAAACTTAACCACTAGGCCACCGGGGCTGGCCCTTAAGCTTTTTCCAAAAAAATTAAACGCTCTCAAAATAAAGACTTGTATTAAGAAGGATAATTAAAAGAACCTGGTATATAAATATCAGGGAAATTCTGAAACAGAAGTTTCAAGATATTTTGTGTAATGGAACATCTTCATTCAAGTCTGTATCTTTACTTTGAAGAAACAAATTTATTTGGATATATAAATCCTTATATTTTTCTCCAAATTGGTGTTATTTTATAGTCTTTTAACAATTTTTTTTATAGAAAAGAGCTCCCTTAAGTTTCTATTGATAGATTTCATAGCAACCACCATAAATATGAAACATTATTCTGTTTTTGCCTGTTTATCTGTGATAATCTTAAACTAAGGGGGCTAAAGAAAACCAGAATGAAGAATAAATGCAGCACTAACTACTGGCTTGTGAAGGACTGGTTTATATTCAAGCCATTACTTGTTGCTAATGACTCTAACTTTTTCTTGACAGTCATTCTGTTAATTTAAGAAGAATAGTAATGAAAATGCAGTGGTACTTGAAGCTATAAGAGTATTTACTGTACTTGAAGATTTTCTAGTTTTGATTTAACAGTAACTATCAGTTTTTACAAGACTTTTACTTCCATTAAAGCAATTCAAAGAAATATTTTTTGCTGTACTTTATAGTCAATGTAATAAGTCTACATAATTGCAAAGTTGTTCCCAAAATAAAAAACATTCTTGAATTTGGTTTATTAACAAACTTAATTTTTCATAAGTCAAAATATCAAATATTTTTATAAAAATCCCAGCTCTGAAATACCTGAATTGAATATTAATGCTCTATTCCTATGAACACTAAATCCAGGTATTCATTATCTCATGCCCAAATGCATCTATAGTTTAAAAACAGATATTCTTATTTCCAATATCAGTACTCTCCTACCTATCCAGAATATGCTGCCAGATTGAACTTTATAAAACACCTCTTTCACTATGTCAGTTCTTTCAGTTCAAATATCTTCACTGATTTCCTCTATGTATTTTAAACAATTCACAGTGTCTACTTACAAAGACCAATTATCAACAAGAAGCTTCTAATATGGTCCATTTAATCCTAATACACATTAATTATTGGTTCATTCTGTTTTCCCCACAAGTTATGCCCTCTACATTTCTTTCCATTTTTTTTTTTTTTTTGTGTGTGAGGAAGACCAGCCCTGAGCTAACATCCATTGCTAATCTTCCCCTTTCTGCTGAGGAAGACTGGCCCTGGGCTAACATCCGTGCCCATCTTCCTCTATTTTATATGGGACGCCGCCACAGCATGGCTGCCAAGCAGTGCGTCGGCAGGTGCCCGGGATCTGAACCGGCGAACCCTGGGCTGCCAAGCATGAACTAAACTGCTGCACCACTGGGCCGGCCCCTCTTTCCATTTTTTACAGTCCAACTTCCCTTTCTCTAATTCCTACTGCACTGAAAAGTATTTCAGAATGAGCATTTATATATATAGTGTTACACTTTCTTTCATATATTATGTCTCATCTCTCAAGAAAACTATAAAAACATGTAAGCAAAGAATATGTCTTTTAAATGTCCAAAGTAATGAAGTGCTAGGCATACAAGAAGCACTCAACAAACACTTTGAAAACCAACAACAGTACATTAGATTGGAGAGCATCTCTTTGTTTTATAGTAAAAGAAACTGAAACTTAAGACAAAGTAAATCACTTAATGCCACATTACTAGCTTGTTGCAGAGTCAGGACTATAACACTGGTTTCTTGGTTCCATATTTAGTGTTCTTGACTAAATTTAAAGGGAAAACTCATTTTTAACTTTAATTACTTTTAATAAAGTCCTAATATATTTGAGTGATTCTATAGGTATTTTCCAAATATAAAAATGGTTTCCATTCAAATCACTATAGATGAACTCCATGAACTCTGAATGGAAGAGATTACATTTGGTATTATTTAGGAGAAATTTTACATATTGCTGAAGCATATGTCTCCAAAAGTTTAATACTACATCCTTGATAAGAAAATATTCTAATTTCTAGAGCTGTCCAATAAGAAGGCTTTTAAAAAAAATCCCATTCAAATGTTACTTGTAAATTAAATAAAAATATTGACTGAAAGAACTTAAGTCAATAAAAACACATGCCAGAATCAGTAAAAGTATATGACACAGTTAATTTTATAATTGCTTAAAAGTACTAGATATAATTTCAATAGAGATTTCACTAAAATGCATGTGATATAAGCTCATGAATTTACATTTGTCATTTTGTTTTTTGCACATTTATTTAAAATACAAAGACATGAGGAAATCTTACCTTCTTGATAGGCTCCATCTGCCATGACTAAATGAAGAATCTTTGCATAAAGATGCTGATGTTCTTTTCCCAAAATATTCTGAACTACTGTTGAACATATCTCAATATTTTCATCTTCATCTTCATGAATAGCCTATACCAAATTCCCCAATATAAATTAATATTTGAATATTAATTTTCCTTAATTGGAGACTTCACTTATTATTTATAATAAATCTATTGACCAATAAAGATCAGTGACATTTCACTAGTAATTCAAACAGAGCATATTTCAAAATTAAATATTTTAACTGACATTTTACTTACCTTTATTTTCTCATAAACCTCAAAGAACTTTTCAAAGCCTATTTCCTGCTCCAGGTGAAGTCTCAGTTCCTCTAAATGATTAAAGACACTATCATATTCACATTCACTAGTTATCTCACCATCACTGTTATCTAAAAAACATAAAAGATATTTTATGATTAAGAAGACTGAATAATTCTTACCCTAATAGACTAAAATTCTATGACAAGTGAATAATGTCACTGAAATAGACTACTTGTACTTACAAAAAGTTTTTGACATTATAATATTTGTCATTTACATAAGTAATCAATGTATATATAAATCTGTCTTAACAAGAATGTTACTTTGGAAATCTTTTCTTTTATGGACCTTAACACAGTAAATCAGGCTAGAATAAAAACATTCCTAGAGATGTCTCCTAATTTAGTAAAAAATGGAAAAAGCATACTCATGTGTTCTGCATTGAGGCAACCAACCCTAACTGTTATTTTTAAAAAGCTGATATTAAACATGGGCCAAAACATGAAAAAGCATGCAGAAGGCAGATGACCTAAGATACATATCATAAAACTTTAGGAAAGCATCTAAAAAGTATTATAAATGCTATGTGTGTTTTATATCATGTACCTGCCCAAGATACTTTGAAAAAATCTAGTAAAAGACAACATTACTGAAGAATCACTAGCTCTTCTTACAAATAAATACAGTTACTGAAATATACAAATTTTCAATGCATCTTAGGGGTAATGTTATGAACAAAAAATAGTTTCAAAACAAACAAACAAAAAAGTCAAGGTTTTATTTATTTATTTATTTATTTTTGTGAGGAGGACCAGCCCTGAGGTAACATCCGTTGCCAATCCTCCCCTTTTTGCTGAGGAAGACTGGCCCTGGGCTAACATCCGTGCCCATCTTCCTCCACTTTATATGGGACGCCGCCACAGCATGGCTGACAAGCAGTGCGTCGGCAGGCGCCCGGGATCCGAACCCGCGAACCCCGGGCTGCCAAGTGTGAACTAAACCGCTGCGCCACTGGGCCGGCCCCCTAGAGTCCAGGTTTTAAAAACTGATTTTAGTATTAACCCTGCTGGTTAACCACTGTATGTGAAAGCTCTTTGTAAAACATAAACTGCTAAGAAAACTAAGTTATTACCTTTACTACTAGAAAAATAAGTCAAGAAATGGAGGATAACAGAATAAAAATGGTTCAAAAAGCATTTCCATAATTTAATGGGAAAGAAATGGAACAACAGTGTATGCACATTTGTGTGAAAAGAAAAAAAATGAATAAAAGTCAGAGAACAGAAGCATGCTTCAGTTTTATTTAAAGTTGGAAATGGTTCATATCTGATAGCAGAAAAATATACTCTACTTGAAATATTTGTGCACACTGAAAAAGGAAAAGGCCCAGAATCACGATCACGCACCCGAGTGCCATTCTTCATTCAGGGCACTTTCACTGCTGGGATTGTCATCCTCATCTCCCAGATCTGTCCCATTTGCAGTCTGCTCTATGTCACTGTTCTTGAAGACTGATTCTTCCTCCTCACTGTATTCTTCCCCAGGTTGTTCCCTAAGTAACTGCTCCATAGAGGCTTGAAGCTCTTGTAAGTCTGTGTCAGTTTCTTCAAACACACTGAAATTTAAAAAATAAAACTAAACATTACCCAACTTTACCTTATTTTGAAATTTTACAACTCAATATGCATGCACCCTTTCTGCTTAAAAGTACTAATAGTGGATAAAAACCTACACAGTTTTTAACAAAGGAAATGAGGATTAATACAACTGATAAATAAAGTACATGACACATTTTATCCACCAGAAAAGCAATGTTAAACAGAACACAAGGGCTGATTAAGGTCTTTCTTAAAGTTTAGACTCTAATCAAATAAACAAATATTTACTGAAGAATTAAAATATAAACAGTATTATTTGAGAACTTGAATAAAATTTCCATTAATGGAAAAAGAAAATCTTTTAATGTAGAAATATCTTTATTTTGTATGTATGTGTACAAACTCCTACACTTTGACTTTGTAGCAGCTATTAAAAAGCAAAGCAGCTAATTAGAATGAGAGAGAGAGTGTCTAACCTTTTGGATCATCTCACTAGTTGTATTTAACTTAATTACAAGACTAACGTACCATGCATATCTACTATGTACAATTAGTACAGTGACTAAGCATCAACCAGTTGACAAAATTCTGTAGTGGCCAGCCTAGAGGAATCAGTGACCTCCACAGATGGTATTAAAGTAAGCGGGGGCGGCTAAGTCTGCCATTGTAAGAAAAGTATGAGAAGATTTAGATCTTTTATGAAATGAGCACTCAAAACATTGTCTCAGGTACTTTAAAAACTGGTCCTAAATTTGCTTTTTAGTAGGCTTTCTTATTATAAGACCTTAAGGAAAGTTTGGACCAAAAAAAAAAAATTTTCCATAGAAACATCAAGTGAGATTTCCCTATATGGATATGGAATAACTTACTTTAAAAAATAACTTAGTTTTCAAATTTTAAAATAATATTATAAGCTTCTAACAAATTTTAAAATAAATTTCTGTTGTCAACCAGTAATTAAAAGAACACAAGCCACAAATAAGCTAGAGTTCACTCAGATAAAAACTGATGACTTGATAAAAACTTTGAGGAAAAAACTGTTACTGAGCACTTTGTCAACCATAAAGGTACTGAAATGTTATAAAAACACAAAGTTAAGGTGTTTAATGACCCCAGCCAAGCAGAAGAAAACAGGGATAAAATGGTAACTTTTCCTCCAAATTTTGAGGGCACCAGCAAAAATCTACAGAACTCTGTGAAAAATGAAAAAAAAAAGGCAACCTTTAAAGGACAAAGTTTGGTTAGAAATTTAAGAATCAAGGAGGAAGGCTTAAGAAAAACAAAAACAGAAAATACAATGTACCAGATGCAGTAGCCCTGGCTCAAGTATTATAAGGCGAAAATTCGTGAGACTAATATAACACTTTCAGTTAGACCAAAACCCAAGTTCTTTCTACTGAAAGGCAGAGAGGTAAAAAGCAGAAATTTAAGTTCAAATTAGAAATTAAATCATACAAATTCTAATATTTTGTAATGTATTTTCCTGGTGACTTGAATATACTATACCTTGTCAAACACTTTATTCTAGGGTTTGTTGTTGTGCCAGTTGAGTCGATTCCGACTCCTAGTGACCGTGGTTACAGCAGAACGGAACCCTGCCCAGTCTTTCTGTGCCATCCTCTCACCTTCCAGCATTGTATCAGACAATGCTTCATAGGGTTTTCATGCCCAATTTTTTCGGAAGTGGGTGGCCAGGTCCTTCTTCCTAGTCTTTCTTAGTCTGGAAGCTCCACTGAAACCTGTCCACCATGGGTGACCCTGTTGGTGTTTGAAATACTGGTGACATAGCTTTCAGCATCACAGCAACATGCAGCCACCACAGTATGACAAACAGTAGATGGGTGGTGTGGTTCCCTGACTGGGCCTAGGCCGGGGTGGTGAGAGTGCTGAATCTTAACCACTAGACCACTAGGGCTGGCTGGTGGTATTAGAGGGTACCCTGGTTTTATTTCCCCAAAATTTTGTAACATTTTGTCTGAGGGGCTAAGAGACTGATAGGTGGTAAAGGAGGATTACTGAAGGAGGATTACTGTCTACAGGGCCATTACTTTCCACCACTCTCAGAAGTGGTTATATTTCCCTCCTGGATTCTACATTCCCCATGTATCATGAAGAAAGGGATTTTGTGAAAGCAATTAAGTTATATGCAGAAATCACATGTGAGCACATGCACACACACACAAAAACCAAATAACTATGTATTCAACCTGCTAACTCCCCACTGCCATGATTTTGAAATCATATGGCAGGAGACAGATGTGGATGGAGCTTTCTGCTTATCTTCCTGGGGAATTGCAGAGTAGTAAGTACTTCACAATATCCCATTGCAATCCTTGTATCATGTGGTATCACACTATTAAATAGTCATTATCCTGCTAACATTCATTCATTTAACCAATGTTAAGCACTTACCATGTGCAAGCCATTGTGCTGGATGCTCGGTGGTGAATAAGAAAGAAAATACAAATAGAAACCATTTCTTATATTCCTTAAGTGAGATTAAGTTACGTTATTTAGAGGCAGATACACATATCAAAATTTGCATGACTGTACTTTAAATATGTTGTAAAAAGTTAAAGGAATAGTGAAAAGTCAGCTACAGATCATTTTTAAAAACTGTCTAGGAAAGCCACCATCTCTAGAACATATAAAATTCAGAAGTTCTGCTGGTGTTAGTATATAATAATGACATCACGCTCACATGTCTTCAGAATCAGAAGGTCCTTCTTTAATGTGCTCATCTTCAATTTCATCTATTTCAAGATTGTCTTGATGTACATCTCCTACAATAGGAACATCCATCAGTGTTCTGAACAGCTTTGAGAGATCGGGAAGTGAACATGTCCTCAACATCTAAAAAAAGTCAACAGATTTCTTATTAGGAGTAAGATAATTAGAAAATAAAAATGAGAGAAAAAATTGGAGCTAATAATAATTTTGTTATTTTATCATTTTGTTATTTTATATATATATATATATATATATATCACATATTTAGAGCTAGAAGCTTCAGAGGTGACTTGTCTAAGGTGAGAACCTAATTCTCTTGAATTTCAGCTCAGTATTTTTTCAGAGAATAAATTAAACTTGCGAGTTATGCTTGGATTTCAACATAAAGTCACCTTTAAAAGGTAGGGAGAAGTGTTTATTTGGGGTATGCACATGGGATGGAACTGGAAGTGTCAGGAATCAGGCAGTGCTAGAAACTGCCAATTCTCTCCTTCTCACTCATGGCCCATATTATCCCTCTTTCATGGTATCTCTGCTAAGTCTTCCTCTCATTTTCCTAGGGCCAACCCTCCCCATATATTTTTGCCCAAATCCTGAAGTGAGGGAGTCTGAAGTTTGGGTAAGCACCAGCACACATAATTGGTGGCCCTTTGTATCAGTCTCTCCTAGGAGTTGCTGGCTAGCCAACACTGGTTAAATCAGGGGCCTCAAATTAGTGCAAAGAAAAGCCTAACATCGCTTCTCTGAGCAATGGACTGTGAGTGAAGCCTTTCTCCTTAGCAGTGGAAGGCTAGAAAGATAGGCACTTTGATGTTCATACTGAGAATCATTTATAGCAGCAGAGTGAGAAGGAATTCAGCAAACTGGGTTGAGAAAAAACAACACACAGTTGAGGTGTTTAAAATCTGAATTTGTGTTGGATAAGACCAGAGATAATAGGAATAGCATCTGTGCCCCAACCTTTCAACAATTAGAATGTGATGGATACACAGGGCTATGAAACAAATATCTATATTTGTAAGACTTGGATTTGGTCAACCCTAAAAGACTCTGTGAGATTTGAAACATGACTCCTAAGGCCCTGATAAGAACTCTACACCAGATGGGCGAATGTGAAGAAAACAGAATGTTTAGCATATTAATGAAAATTTATATACTTGGCCAATTTTATTGGCACAATCTGTTTTTGAGAACAAAACAGGATAGATTTCCATTATTTGAACATAATTTACATATTATAGCACTCAAGAGAAAAAAATGGTTATGAACTACAAGATGGTGAAGATACACTGCTTCTTAAAGCACTTAGTAATGGTACTGAAAGTATTTCTTTTGTTGAATCTCTCACTGTCAGCAGAATTTATGCTTGTTTATTATTTTAATGGTTTGAATCATGTATATTATAAACGAGCAGTATGCAAAATATGCACTCAGTAACAGTTTCTCCAGATACATGCTAATCAATAAAAATAAATAGCATATATGCATTATATACTTAAATACAAGGGTGCTACACAAAATGGTACAGTATTTTTTAGGCTGAGATAAATTTTAACCCTGGTAAAATAATCTCAATTCTAGTTTATTCCTTTCACTAATTAAAATAACTTTGACAATCTAACACAAAATAGTACAGTTAGAATGAAATTTCCAGTGGTATGTAATCTGACAACCTTCCTCTCAGAATGGGTTTACACATCTATCAATCCAACAGCTATCTGTCCTATATTAAAAATTCTTTTTGTTCATGGTCTTCTTTGATAGACTGTAAAGTCTTAAAAAGGATATTCATCTTCAGTCAGAAAAATTTTATATTAGAACCCTTTCAGTTCTATAATTCTGATTCTACTAAATTTTTTTCATGTCATTTAAATAATATTCTATAGTTTTAACATTCATAGAAAGAAATCCTCCCGAAAATAGCTGTTCATCCATAGTAAGTTGCCTGAGATCTTACTTCATTTATAGTTAGATGAACTTTTTTCTAGATTCTTTGTAGCATGATTTTACACAGCTAGCATTTGGTACCATTGTAAGTCAAATAGGAGAGCCATGTTTTAGGAAAACTGAAAACATTTTTTTAAAATATACATTTTCTTTAGATTTTTTGTTGTTGGTTAAGTCCTATTTTTTCTCAAAAATGAACAGAACCGTGTAAGGTAGTGAATGAATTAAGTACTAGTTGCACTAACAGAACTTCACATGAAATTCTACTTCAAAGAATTCTGTCAACTCACTTTTTCATTTGTAGTATTTTTCATATAAAATTATGAATTAGTAATACTCTGGTTATACTACAAAATGGTTTATGATGAGTATATTTATTTAGCCTCGGCTTACTGCAATTAAACTATAACACTGTGCTCTCAAAATAGATTCTAGAATATTTGCTTAGTTCAGCCCATAAATTGGGTTAAAAATGGATTTAAAACATTAAAAAACTGTAAACACTTACCAAAGGCAAAAATTATGAATATTATCTAAGAATCGATATTTTAACAAATCAAAAGAAGGCATTTAAGGTACATGTGCTATTAGTGAATTGCACATTAATATTTTTCCCCCACTCTACATTTGTTATAACAAGAAAAGAAATTCTCAAGTTTTCATAGAGATCAGTTTTCCATTCCACTCCCCAGATGAGAAAAGTCTCAGTGGGACACATCTGGTCTCTCTCTATCCCTTATTCTCTATCCCCTAAAGTGAGGAAGGTCTAAAGGGAAGGACAAGTAGCTTTTTCACTTGGCAACCAAGATTCTGTTCTTATGTAAGTTGGATCATGAGAAGATCACATCTTTAGACTATTTTATTTTGACTTATTAAAAATTTACCTTCAGTGATCTTCATTTAAATGTTATACTCTCAATTTTATCAAGTCACGATTACAACTACCTTATGAAAGCTGCTACTATATTTACAGTGTTTCTTGTCAGAAACAATGCAACCCAGAAGACAATATAATTCTAGATCTAGTGAAAATACCCGTTCAAACTGAAAGTGAAATAAAAAATTTTTAAATAAACAAAAGCTGAAAAAAAAATACATCATCTACAGGACTGCATAAGAAATGTTAAAGGAAGTTCTTAAAGTGGAAGAAAAACAATACTAGATAGAAACTTGAATTCTACACAGAGGAATGAAGAATGTCAGAAATGGTAAACATGTAAATATAAGACTTTCTTGCTCAATTTTTACTTTCTGTAAAAGATAATTGAATGTTTAAAGCAAAAATAATAAAAATGTACTGTGGAGTTTATAACATATGCAGAAGTAAAATATATGACAACAATTCTACAAAGAACAGGCAAGAAAGTAAAAATGGAAGTATACTGTTGTAAGGTTCTTATGTTATATGTGAAGTGGTATAATATTATTTGAAGGGAGACTGTGATAAGCTAAAGATGTATTTTGAAAACTCAGAATGACCACTAAAAATTTTTTTAAAAAGTCTACCTGATAAGCAAATAGTAGAGATAAAATACTAAAAATATTCAATATGAAAGAAGGGAGAATAAAAAGTAAATGACGGGGCCGCCCGGTGGCGCAGCGGTTTAGTCCGCGCTCGGCAGCCCGGGGTTCGTGAGTTCGGATCCCGGGCGCCCGCCGACGCACTGCCTGTCAGCCCTGCCGTGGCGGCGTCCCATATAAAGGAGAGGAAGATGGGCACGGATGTTAGCCCAGGGCCAGTCTTCCTCAGCAAAAAGGGGAAGATTGGCAACAGATGTTAGCTCAGGGCTGGTCTTCCTCACAGAAAAAAAAAAAAAGTAAGTGAAGTATTTAAGTAAAAAAATAAAGTAAAAAAGAAACAAAAGAAGTGATGAAACAAATGGGAAAAAAACAAAATGATAAGTTTAAACTCAATCATATTGATAATATATTGAAAATTACATTAAATGTAAATGGTCTAATCACTTTACTGAAAAGATTGTTAGTCTGGTTAAAAAGCAAGACCAGACTATATGATAACTACAAGAAATCTACTTTAAATGTAAAATAAGTTTGATTAAAAGTAAAGGATGCAAAAAATATATACCATATAAATACTAAGCATAATAAAGCTGGAAAGGCTATATTAAAACTAGACAAAGCCAATTTCAGAACAAGGTGATATGGCCATGGATAAAGTGAGTCATTTCATTATGATAAAGGGGTCAATTCTGGATGACATGAAGATTATTAATTTACATTCAATTGACTGGAAACGTCAACACTCCTTTCTCAGTAATTGATAAACAAGTGGAAAGAAAATTAGGAAGGATATAGGAGACTTGAACAACATTATCAAAGAGGGACACTTCATAACAATAAACATACCAATTCATCCAGAAGACATAATGATACTAAACTTTTCTTCACTCAATAATAGAGCTTCAAAATATATGGAACAAAAATTGACACAATTGAAAGGAGAAATAAATAATCATATAAGTATAGTTAAAAATTTCAATCTTCTTTTCACAGCAACTGACAGTTAAAGTAGACAAAAAAATCAGTAAAGATAAAGAAGACTTGACAACATTATCAACCAGTTTGACTTAATTATGACATCTGCAGAACACTTCACCTGACAATAGAAGAACACACATTCTTTTAAGGAGATCCGTTAGTAGTAGTAGCTGCCAGCAAAGGAAACTGAAGAGTGATTAATGGGTGCAGAGGAAGACCAGGAAAGTATGATATCAAGGAAGCCAATAGATAAAATGATTTTAAAAGGTGTATGTTAACTCTGTCGAAAGAAGAAAAGTCAAGAAAGACGAGAGAGAAAGGTACAGGGAATTTGGTAACATACTGGTAACTGATGATTTTGACAAGAGCAGTTTTAGTGGAGGAGTGGGATGAAAACCATATTGCAATGTATTGGGAAATGAATGGAAGTGGCAACTGCAAAGATACAACATATTCAAGATGTTTGGTTGTAAAGGGATCAGAGATATGGGGTGGTAGCTAGAGAAGGACAAGTAGGACTGGATATCTTGAGAAGGTGAAAGAAGTTAGGATCCAAAGCATAAGAAAGATTTCCTTTAGTAGAAAAAAGGACACAAGTAGTATAACAATATTTTTTAAAAAGAACTTTTAACAAAAATCTTTGTAAGAGGTTAAATTATCCCATTTTAGTAAACAGGTTATATAAATGCTTATAAATAATTTTTACCTTTTCTTCATGATCCAAGGCCACCATTATGAACATTGATTACTTACTGTTTTGGCCCAATGATGAACTTTCATGACCTCACAGATTTGTGAGATAGACAGGTATGGCTTTCTTTCCTTGCCTTAAACGGCTACAGATTGCTTTGATTTTCTAGTGTTTTCTTCCTTGCCCCTTCCCTCTACATGAAATCTGGTTTGCTGTGCTTACTTCCAGGATAAATACATCTATAGAACTACTAAGGCTGAATGAACTAAGGCCATGAAAGAAAATCAAATAATGAAATGTATTATGCGAGGAATATTAACTTTAAAGACAGCAATGAGTTATTAAAAAGCCTGGGGCTAAAAATACCTACACACCTTTACTACAAAAGAAAGTACATGAGTTATATGATAATCCTTGTCTATCCCACCAAGGATATACCAAGTTTATATCTTTGAAAGTCTGACTGCTATTAGATAAGTGAGAGAATTTAGCAATCTCTACATTTAAGATAAACATAAAAAAATACTCTATAAACTAAAAATATATCCAATTGGAAAATTAAATTGAAAATCAAAATGACATATTTAAAAACAGTCAAGGACAAAAGAATTCAGGCAATACACTCATATACAGACTTAAAACATGAAAAATGTTCAACCTCACTGGTAAACACAGAAATACAAATTTTAAAAAATTAATGCCATTACTCATTCATTAAATACACAATTTTTAAGTAAATGATAATAGCTGGTGCTATTTAGGGTACAACCTCTCATACACTATTGATGGCACTATAAACTGTTTCTTGAAGGGAAACCAGGCAATACACAATACAACTTTTTGAATTCCACTTACGAAAATTATTTTATGTAAATAATTGTGGATATGTACAAAGATACAGATATTGGTGGTTACAATCACAAAAGTTGAAACCTAAAAGCCCAATAATAGTAATAAATTAGCTAAAAAATTTACAATATAGCAGCGCAAATGGAATCTGTGATGATTAAAGATGATATAAGAGAAAATTTGACAATTTGACAAAATGCTATTTTTGTAATAACATTATTTGTAATAATATTTGTAATCATTTTACAATACATATTAAATAGAAAAGCAGGCTACAAAAAGTATGCATAATATCCCATTTTAGTAAAAAGTTATATATAAATTATATATATGAAAAGTAATACAGGCATACTTTCCTTTATTGTGCTTTGCAGATACTGTGTTTTTTTTTTTTGTTTTTGTTTTTGTTTTTTTTTTGGTGAGGAAGACCAGCCCTAAGCTAACATCCGTTGCTCATCCTCCTCTTTTTGCTGAGGAAGACTGGCCCTGGGCTAACATCCGTGCCCATCTTCCTCTACTTTATATGGGATGCCACCACGGCATGGCTGACAGGCAGTGCGTTGGCGGGCGCCCGGGATCCGAACCAGCAAACCCCGGGCTGCCAAGCGCGGGCTAAACCGCTGCGCCACCGGGCCGGCCCCGATACTGTGTTTTTTTACAAGATCCTCTACCAGCAAAACGATTACAGCTCCTGAAGGCTCAGATCATGGTTAGCATTTTTTAGCAATAAAGTATTTTTAAATTAAGGTGTATACATTTTTTTTAAGACACAATGCTATTGCATGCTTAATAGACTACAGTATAGTGTAAACAGAAATTTTATATGCACTGGGAAACTTTTATATGTGACTTGCTTTATTGCAGTGGTCCGGAACCAAACCCGCAATTATCTCCAAGGTATGTCTATATAACAAAATGCTATGTGATTTACTTTGTATTTTTAAATTTTCTAAAGAGATGATGTTCTAATTTCTTAATAAGGAAAAACTGTTTACATATTTTAAAAATAGCAAGTGAGAAAAGATAAGAGTTCTGAAAAACTTTTACCAGAAAGTGCATATGAACATCGTTAATCTTTCTAGGTACAAATTAGGCAATACAGCACTTCTGTCCATTCAAGACATTTTGCATAAGCTTAGTCTCATACTAAAAATGGAAGTTGGGTTGGGTAGTGGGAAAGGGGGATAGTATAAGAGTGTGTAAGAGGGATCTTTTGCTCAAATAAAAAATAGACCCTATAAAAAGAATCCTGAACAGGGAGCCAATGAAACAGTCTTTGTCCTAGTTGTACTCTCAATGGGAATTTCTTTGCAGTCTCTCAGAATATGGAACTTTCTTCTTGTTTTTGTTTGCTTTGATGTGTGTGTGTTTGTGTTTTTAAGGGATTAAAACTCAATATAATGGTTTATCAAAGAAAAACAATCAATAAGAAATGTTATTAAATGCATAACATTTTCCATTTGAGGGGCATACTTGCCTTTGGGTTGTTTGCATCAAATAGACCAGTTGAAAGTCCAATCAGCAAGGAATTCTTGTTTTTATTTTTTGGTGGTGAATCAGAGCGAGATCGGAGTGGAAAGGACTCTTCTGGTGAACACAGAATTGATTGAATTTGAGAGACTACATTCAAGTGTTCAGAATGAACCATTTTATGGAAAAACAGTTCTGGTTGCACAGATTTATCTACATCACATTCAGAGTGCTGGGAATCATCTATTCCAGGTTCTGTGGCATAAAGGAAAGATTATGTGGTAAGTCTATATAGTACTTAAAGTTCTACGTGATATTGAAAAAACAAAGTCTTTAACATGAATTCTAGCAAAAAACTCCATGTCTATCAGAAAAACAAAATCAAAATATGTGATTATATTACCTTAAAAATAATCTTTAACAGAATATAACATTTTATTTTCAGAAAGCAGATTAAATTTGTTGTATACGTCCATTATCTTGGAAGTTCTAAAATGTAGATCCAAATGCAAGGAAATGTGAAAAAATACTGTTTAGACACTCATACTTAGTCCCAAGTTTATTTTTGTTCCTATAGGCTAGACAGAAAAAATTATACTTCTTCTATTTTAATTAACACTTTTAAAAACAAGAAGACAACTTATTTAACATCCTTAGTACATTGGCTTAGTTTTGGCAAGCAATTCTTTTCATTTTGAACATTCAGTAATATAACTGACCTAAAAGTTTTATTGCCCAGGTTGCCAAATAATCCAGGCTTATAAATGCAGACGCTAGTGCTCTATGCCTATAACATTTTTTAAATGATTGAGGTGACTGATGAGGAATGCTCTCTATACATTCTCCAAATAAAACAGGTTAGTGTTAACAACCTTCCAGAAAGTAATCAGACCAATACAATGATGCTTACTCATATGAACTTCACTAAGTTGATCCACATTCCTTGGAATTCCATCTTCAGAAACTTCATTTTGCTGAATGGTGATCCTGTCTTCCAACCTGCCACAGATACATACACCAGTAAGAAAAAAACCAAAAACACAGTTTACTCGAAATAAAAGCACTCTCAAATACAAAAAAATTAAACACAAGTTCACTAGCATCCTGTGATCCCTCTTCCAAATATTTTCTCACTTTTACATACACATTTTCTCATAAGCACATTGTATTTTTTAACCTGTTCAAACCTTCACCAATCATAACAATCAGCCTCACCATTTCTTATGACAGTGGTTTCCAAAGTACTGCCCCTAGACATCAGCAACACATGGAAACTTGTTAGAAATGCAAATTCTCAGGCCCACCCTAGACTGGTGAATGAGAAACTTTTGGGACTAAGGCTTGGTTTCTTCAGTTGGTTTCTGCTGGGGTTGAGATAAATCATATTATGGCCAGTGGTCAAGATGGAAAAATTAGTCCTAAGTATTCTTGGGTAATGATTAATGTTGAAAGCATGAACTATCTATTTATTAGTAGAACTGATAGCAGAATAATTACTAATGTTACTTCATATGAAATTGTTTATCCTACTGCTCATAGGGTTCTAATGAATGCATATTTTGAATTTGAAGCTCAGGCTGGTCAGAGAATGGAATAAACAGCCAGGCTTGATTTGGCTAATATAAATAGTACTCCAAGGTTTATATTAATTAGTGGGCATGGTATGAGTAGTGAAATTCCAATTGTTAGGGCTAGGGTGAAGGCCAGGATTGGTGTAATAATAAAAATGGATGTTGATGATGTTAGTGGCTGTAGTGGTTCTTTAATGAATAGTTTGATAGCATCAGTGATAGGTTGTTGTAAACCATGGGGGCTGATGATGTTGGTCCTTTGCAGAGTTGTATGTAGCCTAATGCTTTTCATTCGACTAGTGTGAGGAATGCTACGCAAGTGGAATAGGGATAATTAATAGGAGAATATTGATTATGAACATGGAAGGAAGAGGAATTGAACCTCTGGTTAAAAAAGGTTTAAGTTTTATGCGATTACTGGGCTCTGTCATCCTAACAAATCCTGTTCTTGAGCTGGGCTGGGCATAATTAGATTGAGATTATATCATCTATTAGTTTGAAGGTGCTTTTGTAAAGTGGGCCTTATTTCTCTTGTCCTTTCATAGTGGGAGAAATGTGGAACCGATAGAAACTGATCTGGATTATGCCAATCTGAACTCCGATCACATAGGGCTTTAATCATTGAAAAAACCATTAGTAGTAGTTACACCACTGGGATGTCCTGATCTAACACCGAGGTCATAAACCCTACTGTCGATACAAATTCTAGAATAGAATTGCACTGTTACCCTTAGGGTAACTTGCTCCATTGATCAATATCTTGGATCAGTAGGTGCTAAAACATTTTGACTAGCTGGTCTAGATTTTAATTGCTCGGAGTTATTTTATACCCCAACCACAACTGTTAGTCCATTTAAAGTTTGTTATCCCTTAAATTTGGTTAATATTTGTTACTTATGGATTAATTAAAGCTCCATAGCGTCTTCTCATCTTATCATGTCGTTCTTGCCTCTTCACAGGAAGGTCAATTTTGCTGATGAAGACTAAGAAACAGTAAAACCCTCATGTGGCTATTCATACAAGTCCTTACTTAGAGAACAAGTGATTATGCTACTTTTGCACAGTCAGGAAACCACAGCCATTAAACAGATGTCACTGGACAATACTAGAAATGCTAGAGGTGATGTTTTTGGTAAACAGGTGGGGTATGTGTTTACTGAGTTCCTTTAACTTTTTTTAATCTTTCCTTAAATGCATACCTGTGTTGGGTTAACAATTAGTTCAATAAATGACTAATTATTGGGTTAGATTTCTTTTGTTGTTATCTATCAGTGGTTAGTCGTTCTGATAAAAGATTATGTGAGAAGAAATAATTCTTGTTACTCATATTAACAGTATTGTTTCTATTAGTTAATAGACTGATCCAGTATTAGATTAGAAGGTGGTTTTTATTGTTGGAATTAAGTATGTTGTTGAGCTTGAACGCTTTCTTAATTGATGACTGCTTTTAGGCCTACTATGGTGCTGTTTATACTTACTATCTAAGGAAGGTTGTATCCTGCTTCTAAAAGGCTGTACGTTTTTAGATTAGTATTTAAATTTACATTAAAATTGTTATTTCTTTAGGTAAGTTTAAATTTGAACTAAAATTCTATTCTAGATAACCAGCTATCACCAGGCTCATTAGGCTTTTCACCTCTACCTATAAACCTTCTCACTATTTTGCTACATAGATGAGTTTGTTCTTTAAAACCGTTCATAGGTAGCTCTCTGGTTTCAGGGTATTTAGCTTAAGTTCTCTTTGTTAAATTGTCCTAGTTAAATCATTATGTAAAATATAAAAGGAATAAACTTTGCTATTTAATATCTCTTTCAACATTTGCTTATAGTACTTTCTCTATAGTGCCAATTAAAATTTCTATCTCCTATAGTTTTAATTTTGAGCAAATGTTTTAATTTATTTATAAAGGTTGAGTTTGGTAAGCATGGGCTAGCTTTAATTCAAAGTGGTCATTTAATTTGAAATCCCCTGAGTGTAAACTAGGTGCCTTGTTTAAGCTACACTTTGGTTTATCCAAGCCCACTTTCCAGTATGCTTACCTTGTTAAGACTGTCTCCTTTTATATGTTTAATACTTATTAATAAGTCATATTGTGGGTTTATGAAATTTGAGGAGGGTGATGTGTGGTGTGTGCATGCTTCATGGCCTATTTCAGTTAAACTCTCTATTCTTAATTTACTACTAAACCTTCCTTTAGTTTTTAATTTCATAAAGACTTTCATGTAATTTAATGTTCTTAAAATAGAAAATGTAGCCCATTTCTTTCCATCCCATAAGCTACACCTTGACCTAACTTTTTGTGTGTGTGTGTGAGGAAGATTTAGACCTGAGCTAACATCCCTTGCCAAATCTCCTTCTTTTGCTGAGGAAGACTGGCCCTGGGCTAACATCCATGCCCATCTTCCTCTACTTTATATGGGACGCCACCACAGCATGGCTTGACAAGTGGTGCGTCAGTCTGCGTCCAGGATCCGAACCTGCAAACCCCGAATCGCCAGAAGTGGAGCGCGTGAACTTAACTGCTACACCACCGGGCCGGGCCCCCTGACCTAACGTTTTTAAGCCTAAAATTTATGCTTACCATATGCTTACTATAATTCCTTTTTAGAGTTTGCTGAAGATAATGGTATATAGGCTGTATTAGCAAGGGTTGATAAGGTTTATTGATTATAGAACAGGCTTCTCTAGAGGGATACAAAGCACCGCCAAGTCCTTTAAGTTTTAGGCTGTTGCTAGTAGTACTCTGGTGAGTAATTTTGTTAAAATAATTGTTTGGATTCAGGGATAAGCATTATGGGGTATATAATCACAGTCTGGGTCTAAGTTATCATGTAGTCAAAAATATTAAAGTCGCTTTCATAGTTTATTTTTATTTTAGTTATAGCTTAATTTATATAAGCTCAGCTACAAGTTGTAGCTACAAGTGGTAAGACCTTTGATGGCCGTAGCTGAGTCACAGCATCACCCCAAATTAAAAAATACCAAATGCATGACACCACAGTTATGTGTGAGTGAGGGCTGATTAGTCATTAGTCCATCAAGATGTCTTATTTAAAGGGAGGGAGTGGGTGATTTTAGGTGATATGGTCCTGAAGTAAGAACCAGATGCCAGAAACAGATCACTTTTAGGAACCCCCACGTTATGAACCTGGAGCGAGAAGAGGGACATGCTTGTGGATGGGTTGCTGGTTTCTCAAAGCTTGGTGATCAAGTATTATTTATTGGTTGTGATATGCATATTGACTAGAAATGATTTGACTTAATGGGGTATGTCCAATCAATAATAGTATGTTCTATGTAATATCAACCACATATAGTCTTTCGTGGATATTTATGGGGTACAAGGTTTTATGCACAATAAACCATTATATGTATTATGTAACGTTAATAGTTTAATGTACATGCTTATATGCAT
Organism: Tapirus indicus; assembly: GCA_031878705.1. Lineage (NCBI taxonomy): Eukaryota > Metazoa > Chordata > Mammalia > Perissodactyla > Tapiridae > Tapirus > Tapirus indicus. The sequence goes on along the minus strand of CM062919.1, from coordinate 100,700,338 downwards.
GGGGTAATTAATACATGATTATACATATTTACATACAATTTATTCTAATAAATCCCAAAGTAATTCTGTTTGCTAATGTTTAAGAACCACTACTTTAAGCAATCAAAATGTCTCTAAATAACAGACTATAAAACAATTATGATACATTAATACTATGAAATATCATGCAGCTGTTACAAAAAGCAGAAATGTATATGAACTGATATGGAATGAAAGCCGAAATATATTATTAAGTAAGCAAAGTAATTTGCAGACCAGTTTGTATTAGTGGGGTGAGGTTTCGAAAAAATGGTGTGTAGCACAGTAAAAGGAATAGAATGATATGCACAAAAATGTTTTAACCCTCAAAGGGAGTGAATTAATTGAGGACAAAAGGTAAAGAAGAACTCACAATTTTTATCTCAATACAGTTGGGAATTAAATTCATGTATTATATTTTTTTAACAAAAATTTAAAGAATAGAAGAATATATTCCAAAAGGTAGTAGTAATTTATCTCTGGGGGTTTGGTTTAGAGGCAGATTTTATTTTCCTAACACTTTTTAATCCATCTCAAATTTAAATATTTTTTTACTTTTTCAGTTTTAAATTTTGAATATTCTATTTTTATTTTTTAAAGTTTTAATTTTTTTAATCATATAGGTAATACCTTTCTTCATTCAAAATGTAATATTCCTTGGTTCCTCAAAAAGTTAAACAGAATTTCCACATGCCACAGCAATTTCATTCCTATGTATACACCAAAAAAACTGAATACAGGTGTTCAAATGAAAATTTGTACACAAACATTCACAGAAGTACTATTCACAATAGCCAAGAGGTAGAAACAACCGTGGAAATGAACCATCATTCATCATCTGCTGAATGTCCATCAACTGCTGAGTGGATAAAAAAAATTGTGTATTCATATAATGGAATATTATTCAGCCATAAAAACAAATTAAGAACTGATACATCCTACAACATAGATGAACCTTGAAAACATTAATCTAAGTCAAAGAAGTCAGATACAAAAAGCCACATACTACTGTATAATTCCATATGAAGTATCCAGAATAGGCAAATCCATAGAAACATAAAGCAGACCAGTGGTTGCCAGGGGTTGGTGGGGAGGGGAAAATGGGGGAATGGCTGTTTAATGGGTAGAGAGTTTCCTTTTGGGATGATGAAAATATTCTGGAGCCATATAGTGGTAATGGTTGCACAACACTATGAATGTTGTGTCCTGAATGTACCGAACTGTACACTTTAAAACGGTTAAAATGCTAAATTTCATGTTATATGAATTTTACCTAAATTAAAAAAAATGTAATGCTTCTTCTAAGGGCTTCCCTAACCACTCAAATCCTAGTTGCCTTTACTATTATCAGTTTGGTGTATATTTACCATACTTTTTCTTTAAATTTACATACATATATGAGTACGTTTATAATAATTTTTACACAGAATTATCATAGTGCTATCCTAATATATGGAAATGCTTTTTTTATTCAATATAATTTTATTTCATTAATCATTCAATATTTTGGCCATATTTCCATATTAATACATGGAGTTCCATTTTATTCTTTTAAGTGCTACATACTATCCATAATGCAGTATACAGAAACACAACAGTATTTTTAACCACTTCCTCATTAATGATTAAACTATTTCAAATTATTTGCTATAACTCTTCTGCAATACACATTCTTCATAAGCTTCTTTATGTCAATGTCCAAGTCCAGCCTACCACCTGTTTTTACAGATAAAATTGTACTGCAACAGCCATGCTATTGTTTATGTATTATCTATGGCTGCTTTTGCAGTACCAAGGCAGAAATGAATAGCTGCATCACAGACCATGTGGTCTACACAGCCGAAAATATTTACTCTCTGGCCCTTTACAGAAAATGTTTGACAATCCCTGTTATACAACATGGCAAAGGAAGGAACTTCCTAGTTACTTTTTATGAAGAAAGCATAACAAGAATACCAAAATATGACAATGACAATTTCCCATAACAAAAGAGAACTACAGATGACTCTTGCAAGTATTAATACAAAAATCCTAAAATAAAGTAATAGCAAACAGGAGTACATTAAAATAATAATACATCAAGACCAAGTAGAGTTTATTTAAGGTATGCGAGATGGTTCAATATTAAGTAACCTATTAATATAACTCATTATAGTAATAGATAAGGGCAAACATTTATATGAATGGTTCCATAGAGGCTGAAGAGTCATTTGACAAAATCCCTTCCTGACTTTTTTTTTAATCAGTAAAATATGAATAGATACCTAACTCAGCTAAAAAAGTAGAGTCACGCCTAATGAGGGTTAACATTAAAATTATCTTCACTAAAGTCAAGAACAAGACAAAGATACCCCCTAGTTCCAATATTTAACATTGTATAAAAGGTACTAACCAATGCAACTTGAGAGAAAGAAATCAGTGTTAAAAAAATTGGAAAGACATAGCCATCATTATTTTCATATGATATGACTATACATCTGAAAAATACAAAAGATTCAACTGAAAATCTATATGAATAGCAGAAATCAATAAGACAATGGGGTGCAAAACCAACATGAAGAAATCTACAGCTTTCATATATACAACCTCCTAGTGACAAGATCTCACAGAATAATAGGCACCATTTCTAACATCAAACAAAAGATAATATACCTAGGAATAAACCTACCAATAAAAGTATAAAACCTCGATAAAGGAAACTCCAAAACTCCAAAACGTGATCAAAAAGAAAGGCCTATCATGTGCTTCTTGGACAGGAAGAATATAACATGTTGATTTGCCCCATGTTAATTTATGAATTTAACATCTTGATAAAATACCAATTGATTTTTTTGGGAGGGTGAGGGTGGGCTAAATTTATTAAGTTTTAAATTCAGATAAAAAATTACACAAACACGAATAGCCAGGAAAACCAAAAAAGAAAAGCAACAAAAGGGAATTAGCCTTAAATGATCTTAAAATATATTTTACATTTTAATTAAAACTGTATACCAGCACACTGAATAAAGACCAATGGAACAGGAAAAAAAAAAGTACAAGAATGGATCCAAATAATTAGGAAAATTCAGTACATATTAAAAGTGGCATTTTAAATCTGTGTAGGAAAGATGGACTTTTTAATAAATGAAATTGGAACTATTGGGTAACCATCTGGAAGAAAAACTGAAGCCACACACCAAGCTAAATTCCAAATAGATCAAAGGCTTAAATGTAAAAAGTGCCTATGTAAAAGTACTAGAATACTAGAAGATTGAAAAATTCTTTGATAACCTCAGAAAGAACAAAGTTTCTCTGAATAATTATCAAAATTCAGGTAAACATAACTTAAAAAAATGCAAACTTCTTCATGACAAAAAAATGAAACATAGATGACCAACGGAAAAAATAGTTGCAATTTACACAATACCAGGGCAAATATCTCCAATGTTTAAAGAGTTCTTACTAATTTATAAAAGACCAACAACTAATTTTTAAAAATGGGTCAAAGATTTAAACAGAGAACTTACAGAACAGAAAATACAAATAAAACTTGAACATTTGAAAAGATGTGCTCAACTTTACCAATAATAAGAGAGAGATTAACTAAGACCCCAGACTGAGATCCTATTTTTTACCTATCAGATTGGTAAAAATCAAAAACCCTGATGATAAAAGTTTGGCAAGGCTGTAGGGAAAATATGAGGTTTCATACATTCTCTCTTTATATACTTAATGATTTCTGAACCCTATGAATGTAATATCTATTCAAAACAAATTTTTTATAAGGTAATATAATAATAGGATCAAATGCAATATTAGGTTATTATAGTATACCTCAAAAGGGTATTAAAAAAGGGACCCAGGTTTGGAAATGTAAGAAAAAAGAGGTAACATACTCCATTTCCTTTGCTTCTTTTATCTCACTTATCCACACGTCAATAACAGTAGATGGCAAGCTACCATCTTTGTTTACTCCACTTGGCTCTTGTAGAACTTCTGTTTCCAAGTCATCAGGTTCTGAAAAGCAAAAACAACAAAAACAAACATGTCGCGAAGCAAAATTCTTTAAACTGAATAAATTTTCCATAAATTATCATTACCTAGTTTTGGGGTAATATATTAATTATAACAGAAAAAATTAAATATTTTATCTACAGATCTTTAACCTTGTCACTGTGTTAACTCTCTAGTCCAGTTATTTCTAAAATGATAGTTTTCCTTTTGCATTTTCACTTCAACAAAAATACTCAAAAGAAATATTGTACACTCTGTATTTTTCATTATTATATAAAATTTTCTCTTCATTAAAATTTCAGTAACATGTAAATTGCTTTAAAAAAGGTATAAAAACTAGTCTAAAGAATAATGATATCTGTGATTAGAAATACAAAAGGAGAATAGACTGTAATATCATTGATTAGTAACTGGACAGGAAAGTTCGATCATTGAAATCTATCTTTCAACAACCAAAAAAGAAAACAAAATCCTATTAACCTGTACTTTTACAATGATATTGAGAACATAATTGGAGCGTACTAAGTCTATTTTCCTAGACCCTCAAATAATTAACAATCAGGGTACTACCTCTGTTTACTGGTGATGGTTCATTTTATACCTAGTAGATATTTTATGAAAGTAAATAGTGGTGAGAAGAGAGTCTCTTCATTTGTGAACTTCTCTTTCTCTTCTCCAATTCAGATTATCAATACTATCTTGTTTAAGCTACCATTACCCCTCTTTTTTCCTGAAATCCAGATAATCTTTGCTTCTCTATTTTAAAAGTTTCCAATTAGCTGTCCTATTTAGAAAGATAATTGATACTGTACCAATCCTTGAAGTTTTTATCTTTTATTCAAATGATTTTTGTGGTCACTCATACAGGATAAGCACTTGGGGTGGGGGAATCCTTTTTTACTTATTTTTTAATGAATAATTGTTCTCTAGCACCTTAAGCCATATCAACATGACTCATTCTACAAACTGGATTTGGACTGTATTGCCTGCAAAGTCTAAAATAATTACTATGTAGCTCTTTGTAGAAAAAGTTTGCCAACTCTTGTACTAGGCTATACAACCTCTATCATATGCCTAACAGGGTTTTATTTATTTTTTTTAAAAAGACATCAGGTACCCACTAACTATGATTCTAATGAATGAGACTATTTAAGTTACTGTGGTGAATTAAAGATGGTCAAACATATAGAAAGGTCTCTGACATTCCTCTCATCTAGAGGGGAGCTCTATTTCCCCTCCCTTTGAATTTGGGCGGGTGTTGTGATTGCCTTGACCAATTGAGCAGAGTTCAAGTGTTGCTATGCCAGTTCTAGGTCTAGCCTTTAAGAGAACTGGCAGCTTCTTCTACCTTGCAATCTGGAAACCTAAGCCACCATGAAAAAAGTTTAACTATCTTGGAAAGACTACATGGCAAGGCCCTGAGAGTAAAACGAAGGAGAGGGACCCAGCTGGACATGCCTAGCTGAGCCCTGCCAAGTCACCATGCATGGGAGAGAGATCGTTTTGCAAACTCCAGATAAGCCCAGCTGACAGCTGAATACCACTGAGTGATACCAGTTGCTGCCACAGGGAGGAGAACCATCCTAATTCTTAACACACAAAAACGTGAGATAAAATAATCATTATTTTAAGCCACTAAGTTTTGGAAGCAATTTGTTTTGCAGCAATAGATAACTGAAACAGAATTTCATATCTGAAAATGAGGTGCTGACATAACAAAAGCCTAAAACATGTGCCCTGGTTTTGGGACTGGACAGCAGGCAGAAGTTAAAAGGGCTTCAATGAGGACACTGTTGGTGAGAAACTAGCCACTGAAAAAAGTTATTGGAGGCTGGAAAAAACAAAATTTTTGCTATACAGTGGGAGAAAATTTGGTACCTGTGATAACAAAGATGACAGAAAATGTACCTAATAGATTCAGTGATCTAGCTAAGGAACTATCTAAGCAGAACGTTGAAAGTGCCAGCTAGCTTCTTCTAGTAGCCTCTGATAAAGTACTTGAAGAGAGAGATTAACCGAAGGAAGAACTGATTAGTTTATGAGGAGAATCTAGAAGAGAAAGCCTAGGATAATGCCTTCTAGGCAACAAAAGCTTCTCAAGGGAAGACACAGCCTCAAGATAAACGCTAAATTTAGGGCAGTAAAATGTGGCCTCAGGGCAAAGATGAAGTCAAGGGTGTGACCATAAGACCTTCTGTTATAGCACAGAAAGATTTAAAGGCATGTCTCACAGACCTTTTGCTGGACAAAAGATTTCTAAGAATCTCAAGTGCACTGTCTCACAGCATCTTCACAGGCAACTCAAAGCAGAGGATGGCCACTTTCAAAACAAAAGAGGGGTTTTTGTCAAATGTAGTGAATATCAGTAATATCCACAAATTAAGAATTAAAATTCACAAATTAAGAATTAAAATCCAGAAATTAAGAAAATTCTACTTGTAGAAGCACCACCAGCTTGGAGTGAAAGGAAAAGAAACAGTTCAGAAGAGAAGAGCCCTTGAGGACCCCAACTTTTGGTACAAGGGAAGCAAACTGTCAATGCTACTCCTGGCTGGATTTCAGAATTTCTATGGACCAATGATTGCTATGTGCTTCCCATTTTCCTTGTTTTTGAAAAGGAGTCTCTATTCCTGTTTCACCATTGTATGTTAGGTATATAGAAGGCAAGTAACTTTCTTTTTTTACTGATGGGTCTTCAAATTGAGAGTAACTGTACTCAGAGAACTGTACCCAAGGAAATTCATCTGTACACAGGACTGACTTGGATAACAACATCTTTAGACTTTGAGGCAATGTCCTAAGAAGATGAGGCTTTGAGAAAGGGTAAGTGTATTTTGCATGGGGAGAGATGTAAGTAATTTTTGGTCAAACAGCAGATTAAAGATGGCTGCAAATTCTTTAACACTCTTACCTTTGAGAGGTGGGGTCTGTTTTGCCTCCCGTTGAATTCAGGCTGGCCTGTGACTGCTTTGACCAAGGAAGTATAGCAGAAGTGATATTGTGCCCACTCTGAGACTAGCTTTTAAGAGTACAAGCAGCTTCTACCTAGGTATCTGGGTGCCCTGGGCCACCATGTAAGAAGTCACATTACCTTGTTGGAAGGAGTGCACAGAAAGGCTGGGAGACTACAAGAGGGAGAGAGGCCCGGCTTAGCCCAGCCTTTTAGCTATACCTGCCAAGACACCAGTTAAGCCATCTTGGACCCATCAGACCAGCCTGGCTGCCAGCTGAATATCAGCAAGTGATCCCAGAGACAAAAGCACATGGAATAGAAAACTCACATTAGCCAAGCCTTGACTCAATTCCTGACACAGAAAATCATTAGATATAATAAAATGGTGGTTGTTTTAACACCAAGTTTTGGTATGATTTGTTATGCAGCAATAAAAAAAACAGACCTGTTACTAAAAGTATAAAAATTGTGAACCTAATTTGAGATGAATCACCCAAACATATACACATATTTTGATGATTTGTTTATAAAGAAGAAATTAAAGTATTATTAAATCAAATACTGCTCATTTTGACCCATTAAAACATACCATCCAAATTTCTTTCTGGTTTCAATGATGTCTGTGGAGATGCCTCACTAAACTTTGGACTATGTGTCTCAACAGAAGAATCAACAGTGGCTAATGGGTTCATTTCAAGTGAAATACACTCTGCTTTTTCTTCTCCAGTAATTAAAGGCTTGTACTTCTCTCCATCAGAAGAAATCTCTGAAACAACAAAAAATGAAAAAAATCATGCCGCGTTCTCAAAATGACTTGAATTTTATCTGTAACAGCATTTAGAGCAAAGTTCAAAAACTGCATTTTTACAACAGGAAATTACTGGTTAAGCTTTGTTATGTATTAGAAATTAATAAATGATTAAGGTATATGATAGCCAAATTTCACCTTAATTATACATAATGATTTCTAAGGTAGTTAATATATGGTTTACTTTCATTTTCCTTTTGATGAAACTAATATATGTGTCAGAATGGTATTTTTAAAATTATTAACTAATTGTTTTTGTTTGTTTCTGGTAATTGCTAGTTACTTCAGATTGCTCATAAACTCTCTATACTTTTAATTGATGCCAGGAGAGAATGGATTTACCTCAGAACAACTTATTGCATTTATCTACAAGACCCCCAAGTCACTCCCATTCATTCCTTGAAGATGTTACTTTTTAACTCACTGTCAGGAGATCTCCCCAACACTAATTCTGTCTTAACTAATTTAGTTGATTCTATATGTACATCAGTAATTCTTCCAGTATTTGGGCTTCTCAGTTCCTCTCCAATGATCTTATCTTCACCCTACATCAGTCACTCCAATGGTCATATCTTGGAGACCTTGCCATTAACTACAGCTCCTCAAAATGTTCAATGTTAAATATTCCACCTTCTAATTTCTAACATCTTATTTTCCACTTATCTCCCTCTGCTACCCCAACTCTAAAAAATGTTACCCCACCATTACCTACAATGCACTGATTCCACCACATTTTCTCTCCCCATCACCCCCATTAAAATCCATCTGAAGTCTATCATTATCATCATTTTCTTGCATACATCTTCAACTCATTGTACTCACATGCCAAAATCCCAACCCCAAATAAATTCAATTTTGTGTCTACTATGTTTTTAGGCAGACACACATGGCTGAAATGGTTGGAGAAAAACAGAGATCCTTGCTCATTGGTCTTGATTTCAATTCATTATCACTAAAGTCAAGTGGGCCCTTTGTGTTGCCTGCTGTCCTACTGTATGTAACACTGGGTTAACAGGAACTGTCCCTGGTTCAGTTAATTTCCTTTGAAAAAAAAGTTGTGCACAGGTATTTGTGAGTTGTTTTGCCTCTTCCTTCTTCCGGGTCAACAGGGAATAAAACTATAGTGCTGCTCATGTTTTGGAATATCTTCCCTTCACCAAGCCTCATCAACAAACTGATTGTGGTAGAGGTCACACCTGTGTTTTTGCTCATTCAGCTTTATCATTCTGCTACAAAATTATGTCTATTAAAATCAGGAACAAGGATGCCAGATAGCACGATTATTATTAAAGATTGCTTTGGAGGGTCTAACAAATGCAGTAAGAAGAAAAAGGAATAATCAGAATAATATTGAACAAAAAACGATTTCTTATACTGATGATATAACCTGCACATTTGGAAGATCTAAGATGTCAAGGGAAAACACTTAATAAATTTAACAAAATAATTCAATAAGGAATCTGGATATAAAATTTTATATAGATAGACAAAAAGAAAGAATAGCTTTATTTTAACTAGAAATAACAACTTAGAAAGGGAAACGGAAAAAATGTCATTCATAATAAAGACAAAAATACACACATTATATAAGAATAAATTTACCAGGGTTTTAGAAATTAAAAGAAGAAAACAAAATGTTACTGACAAATACAAAACAAAATTGATGCAAATAGAAAGGCATACTTAAAATCTTCAATTTAATAGCTTAATACTCCAAAAATCAATATATAAATTTAATACAATTCTAATCACAATACCCAATTAGATAAAATGAACTTAAAATTCATTTGAAATAATATCTAAAAATAACCAAGAAAAATATTTTAGAATTCCAGTTAGACTAAAGATTCATGTGTGTGTGTGTGTGTGTGTGCGTGTGCGCGCATGAGTGCATGCATGCAAACATGTGTCTTTTATCTGCCTATTTATCTAATCTAAGGATTTGGGAAAACTTTCCATTGAATAAAGAAAATTCAGAAGATACAAAGAAAAAAAACAAACTTGCATGAAAATTTAAAAAAAAACTGCATGGCTAAAAATAGCATAAAAATACTTGAAATAGCAGAGTGTGGAAAAAAAACTGTGATGATAAACTAGATAAAGGTTATCCACATCAGATCAAAAATCCACAAGAAAAATATTGGCAATGCAATATAAAAAGGGCAAAGAATATAACACAACTTACAGAGAAGCAAGTCAAAATGGCCAAAAGAATATGACATGATAAAATTCACTTAGAATCAGAAAATCAAAAAGGAAATCAATAAAATATATAACTTATAAGACTGGTAACAATAAAAAAAAGTGACAATACTGACAAAGTCTGTTTAATATTTGAAAACCAATCAATGCTATCTGCCACATTAACATGATAAGGAAAAAAAAGCATCTGATCATCTCGACTGAGAAATAGGGTTTGACAAAATTCAATGATTCTTCATAAAACAAGACTAGAAGAGAATTCCTTAACCTGATAATGGGTATTTAAAAAAAAACTTGAGTTAGTATGATACATGCATTTCCCTGAATCAAGAACATGACACTTCTATTCCCATGTTCTACTGAAGGGCATTTTTTGAAGAACAGAAATGGTTAATTTTATTATAGTCCAGTTTATCCAATCCTTTTCTTTACAGTTAGCATTTTTAAGGACAAGTTTAAAAGGACAAACCACTGGAGTACAAAATATATTTATAACACATATAACTAACAAAGGGCTTCTATCCAGATTATATCAAAAACTCCCAGAAACAACAAGAAAATCAACGCAATGGAAAAATGGGCAAGAAACTTAAACAGACACATCTTGGCAAGGAATTTTTGGATATGATACCAAAGCACAAATAACAAAAGAAAAAATAAACATGTGGAACTACATCAAACTAAAATGCTTCTGCACAGCAAAGGAAACAGTCAACAAAATGAAAAGGCAACCTATTGAATGGGAGAAAATACTTGCAAACCATATATCGGATAAGGGGTTAATATCCAAAATACCTAAGGAACTCACACAATTTATAGCAAAAAAAAAAAAAAAAGAGAGCAAATTAAAATGAATTTGCAATTATTAATTAATGATAGCAATTTAAAAATGGGCAAAGGAACTGAACAGGCATTTCTCCAAAGACATACAAATACCAAAAGGTATATGAAAAGGTGGTCAACAACACTAATTATCAGAGAAATGCAAATCAAAACCACAATGAGAGATCATCTTACTCTTGTTAATACTATCAAAAACACAAGAGATAAATACTAGTGAGGATGTGGAGAAAAGGAATCCTTGTGCACTGTTGGTGGGAATGTAAATTGGTACAGTGGTTATGGATGATCCAGCAACCCCACTTTTGGGTATATATCCAAAGGAAATGAAATCAGTATATTGAAGATATCTGCACTTCCATGTTCATTGCAGCATTATTCACAGTAGCCAAGAAATGGAAACAACCCAAGTGTCCATCAATGGATGGATTATAAGGAAAATGTGATGTATATATATATACAGTAGAATATTATTCAGCCTTAAGAAAGAAGGAAATCTTTGGAGGATATTATGCTAAGTGAAATAAGCCAGACACAGAAAGACAAACATTACATGATATAATATACACATGGAATCTAAAAAAGTTGAATTCAGAGAAAGAGAGAGTAGAATGGTGGTTGCCAGGGGCTGGGAGGTGGGGGAAATGGGGAGATATTGGTAAAGGGTACAAACCTTCAGTTATAAGATGAATAAGTCCTAGAGATCTAATGTACAGTATGGTTAACTATAATTAATAATAACATATAGTATACTTGAAATTTACTCAGAGAGTAAATCAACTGTTCTCACCGCAAGCACACACACAGAAAATGGTAACCATGTGAGACGATGGATATATTAACTGGCTTGATTGTGGTAAACACTACGCAAGGTATACTTACATCAAAACCCCACATTGTACACCTTAAATATATACAGGTTTTTTTTTGTCAATCATAACTCAATAAAGTTGGGAAAAAAATTAAAAGCCTATTCACATGGCCACATCCAGCTGCAAAAGGAAGCTGGGAAATGTAGTCCTCTGCTTAGGCAGCCATGTGCCAACTCAAACCCATGGCGAGCAACGGGAGAGTCTACTAATAAAAAGGAAGAAGGGAAAATTGGAAACTGCAGGACAGTAGCAATTTCAGCCACACATGGACACACACACACACACACACACCCCATGTCCCATAGATGCCAGTAAAATGTGGGAATATATCAAGAAAAAAGGAAGCCATGGACTCCAGGCAATAAGAGATCTAACATCAGAACAGGTTAAGGGAAACGCTTGGATAACATATCTTTACAGCAGGCCAAAGGAAAAACTTGTCTGGTTTGGAGTAGGTCAGAAGGGAGTCTAGACAAATGCTTTAAAGAAAATTATACTAATAGAATATTTAATGTATTTAAATGCTCTGAGAACAGATAACCATATCTAGGGGAGAGTTTGGCAACAAACTAGAAATAAGTATGTGGAAAACAGAAAAAAATACTTATTAAATAAAGGGAAAACGAAATATTGTACAAGAAAGAAATGGTACAATATATCTTAGCTTTGATTAGAATATATATGGTCATAACAATACCAACAATGTATATTGATTTAACCAAAATTATAACTACATTTGGAGGATGTGGGGATGGGAAGTATAGATGTATACAGTGAGATCAGGGGGAAAAAAAACCGATGGGTGAAAGGCAGCTAAATCCTTATCTTCCAAAGTAGGAAGCCCACAGATAACGCCTAAAACTAAAATAAATAAACAAACATTTTTTAAAGGTCAAGAAGTAATAGTATAGGTATCTGATTTATAACTATGTTGATAAATAAGAAAATAAATAGTTGAAAGAGCTGAAAGGGGTTGAGTCTGGGAAGCAGAAAATAAGGTGAGGAATGAGGTCTAGGGACTGCTGTTTTGGTAAAAAACTTCCAAGGCTGCCTGGGATTTTAAATTATGTGCATAGATAGCTATTATAACAGAAAAACTAAATTTTTAAATAACAAAATTTATGTGAAAAACAGAAGCATAATCTCTAGGTGGCAGGGTTATGGGTAATTTCAATTTTCTGGCATAGTTTTTGGTATTTTCTAAATGTTTTCCAATGAAACTATCCTATTATAGCCATGGAAGAAAAGTTAGTTTAAAAAAAAAATGTACTGGAGGGGCTTTTGTTCCCAGCCATGATAATGTAACTCATTGGATTACTCTCCCACTAAAAATAAGTATAAATGATGGATAAAAAATACATTTAAAAATCTGTTTGGAATCACTGGATAATAACTGATGCAGGCAAGGCCTAATGGATGACAACTGAGAGAAGGCAAATACATGAGATGAGCTCCACTTCCTCCTAGCTTTTTCCCTAAGGGCATTTTCTAAATATCAGCACTGGGAAACAGATTACAAGCAGAAAGCAACAGTTTTACTGGGCTGAGAAGTCTGAGGCTCACGAAGTGACTCAGACTTCAAGGACAAAATCGTGGAGAGAAGTAAACCGCTGAAAAGAAACTCTTAAATCTATGTAAAAGTCCCCTAACAACGACGACAACAACAACAAATCCCCTCTATTTTTGTCTAACTATGCATTCATTAAGCAACACTCCAAGAAAACCAGCATAAAACAGCAACTAGGAGGATAAAAGGCTGAGCAAAGATATGAGCAGCTGGGTGGTATTCGGGAGAAAGATCAGAGACCAAGTCCCATGAATGTGAAGGGGACTTGGTAGCATCATAAACTTTTAGCTGAGATCTCAGAAAGATCAAGACATAGGAATAAGGGCTACAAGTTGGAATAAGTTAAAAATTAGAAATACAAACAAACAGAACCTAAAGTCTAATGCAAACCTCAATAGTATCAAGGTAATATGCTGGCATTATTTAGTTTTAAGAAGAAAACTTCATTATCTTTGCAGAAAGATAACATTATCTAGAGGCTATTAAATTTTTCAACCACAATGTCTGACATCCAATCAAATATTATAAAACTCAGGTACAAAATTATAACCTGTGCCTTGGTTTTGTACAGCCTAAAAGCTAAGAATGGTTTTTACATTTTTAAAGGGCTGTACAAAAATTTAAAAAGAATAATAATATGGATAACATGGGCTCACAAAACCTAGAAATACTTACACTTGCAATTTATAGAAAAAGTTTATTTACCTCTGTTACAAAGCATGGGTTATAAAAAAAGAAACAGAAATAAATGACTGAGGACCAAGAAAAAAAGAGACAATAGAAACAGCATATAGATAATAGAAACAGATATAGATAACTCAGATATGAGATTTATCAGGCAGGGATTTTAAAATAACAGATTAATAGGTTCAAGAAAACTGACGAAGAGAGGGGCCAAATGGATAAATCTACGGATATTTTCAACAGAAAATTAGAATCTATAAAAGAATATTAGATGGACATTCTGGAATTGAAAAACACAATATCTGATATTATGAGCTCATGGGATTCCTTGACACAGGTTATAGATAGCAGAAGATAGGATTAGTGAAATGATAGATGGATCAATAGAAATAGCCATACTGAAGTAAAAAGGAAAAAAATATAAAAAAGCAGACTAGAGCATAAAAGATATATGTGACAAATTCAAAGGATCTAATACATGTGTAATTGGAGTCCAAAAGGAGGAACAGAGAAATAATGGGGCAGAAGCAGTATAGGAAGACCTAATAATTTTCCCCAAACTGAAAAAAAGATATCAACCTTTAGCTTTAAGAAGCTGCAAAAACTAAAAGCAGTTTAAACACAAAGGAAATTATATCTAGGCGTATCATGGTAAAATTGTTGAAAATCAAAGAGGCTATTAAAGCAGTTCGAAGAAAACTACATATTGCTTTCAAAGGAACAAAAATAAGACATATAACTGACATATAATTACGGATGCCAGAAGAATATGTAGACACCTTTAAAGTGCAAAAAACAAATGAAATAAAGCACAAACAAAACAAAATAAACCCCCCTAAACCCCACCCACCTAGATTTTAATACACAGTGAAAATATTCCTTTAAACTAGAGATGAAATAAAGATCTTTTCAGACAAACAAAAACTGAGAGAATTTATAAAGAGCAGATCTGCACACAGGAAATGCTAAAGGAAGTTCTTCAGACTAAGGGAAAAACATATCAAATGGAAGTATGTAACTTCAGGAAAGAATAAAGAACATTGTAAAGAATAAACTGAGGGTAAAAGTAAATGAATATTGACTGCTTAGCATAATAATGTCTTACGAACTGTATAAGACATATGGAAATAAAATATATAATAACAATAGTATAAAAGGATAGAAGGGGATAAATGGAGTAATATTGTTAAAAGCACCATGTATGGTTTGAGAAGGGATATAAATACTAAATTAAGGTAGATTTAAATGAGCATTATGGTAGGATTAAACAAGGATGCAAATTATAACCTCTAGGACCACAACAAAAGGGTAAATAAAAAACGTATATTTAAAAACAAATAGAAGATAAAAATGAAAGGCTTGATTATTCCAAAAGGAGGAATGAAAAGAATAAAAGGAATAAAAGAATAAACAAAGAACAGATGGGACAAACAAAAAGCATACAGCAGGACTGTACATACACTAAAAATCAACCCATATCAGTAATTACATTATATATAAATAAACACTCCTATTAAAAGACAAAGATTGTCGGGCTGGATTTGAGGTAAAAGACACATTTCAACATAAGAAGTCAGAGAAATTGAAAGAAAAAGATGCACCAAGCAAACACTGACCAAAAGAATGCTTGCTGGTGTAGTTATATAATATGAGATAAAGTAGACCTTAAAGGAAGTAATGTTACCAGAGATAACAAGAGATATATAATAATAAAAGGTCAATGCAACAGGAAGATGCATAAAAGTGTCAATGCAAGAATCTAAACAATCAACGCAACAATTTAAATTGCTCTGCACTTAGCTTCAAAATATAAATAGCAAAAATTGATAGAATTTAAAGGAAAAAATGACAAATCCACAAATGTACTTAGAGATTTTAACTCTCTTCTCTCAGTAGCTGATACAACAAGCAGACAAAAATAATCAGTAAAATTATAAAAGATTTGAACATCATAATTAAACAACTCAACACAGACTATACATACATACAATTACACCCAATAACTGCAAAATACACATTCAAGTGCATATGAAATATTTACCAAAACAGACTATAAATTGGGTGATAAAGCTAGTCTCAAAGATTCCAAAGGACTGAAATCATGCCCCAGTATGATGTTCTGTGACAGTACAATTAAACTAGAAAGCAATAACAGAAAGATAACTAGAAAAAATCCCAAATGTTAGGAAATTGCATGCAAAATACTTGCAAATAATCCAAAGATCTAATGGGGATTACAGCATAAATTCATTCTGTAATTTAAACCTTCCCACAGAGAAAACTCCAAGTCCAGACGGCTTCACAGATAAATTCTTTCAATACAGATGGAAAAAATAGTACTAATCTCTCACAAAGTTTTCCAGAAAATAATAAAAAAGGGAATATTTCCCAACTTGTTTTATAAGGTCAGCAAAACCTCGATACCAAAACACCATAAGCATCTTACAAAAAAAGGAAAATTATAGGCAAACATCTCTTATGAATTACTTTCCCTGGCAGTGGGTGTAGGTGTTATATGTTTAGAAGGGAAAAACAGTCAATTGCAAGAAAAATTTTTTACAGCAACATCATCTATAGATTAAATATTTAAAGACAGAGAAATTCTCGGAAGATAGCAAGGAACATAGCTTTTATTTTAAAAAACATCTCCCTTAACACCTCCACAAAACAGACAAAATCAGGATAGCAAAACTAAATACCCATGAATAATATCTAAACCAAATCCAGGTGACAAGATATCCTCACAAACCCCAAAATACATGTGAATGAGGAAAAATCACTGACAGCCCCCAGACTCAGGTAGTAACAGCATCTGTGCAAAAGAAAGCAGACAGAAACACAGCGCACCTGACAGACCCCAGGTCAGGAGAACCCCAAAATAGCCAGCAGGTATTCCCAAGCAAGTGTGAAGGGCCGATTTAAGAATAGCAGCTGAAATGGGAGTGGTTTTTACACATTCCAATTTGCAAGTAAATGGAAAGGGTAGATGGAAAAGTCACAAAGGGTCGGGACAGTCTGGACCCTAAGAATTCTCAGAACTAACCAACTGAAGTTCCCTTCTAGAATAAAGCCCCACATTAAGGAGAAATTGCTGGAAGGAGAATCCAAATTGATCTGTGCAGGGATAATAGAAACAAATGAAAGAGAAAACTGAGGGAAAGGAGCAGAGCAAGAAGAGCTCAGAAACTACAAGCCATAATTTTTAAACACTTCATCAAAATAACAGAACAGGAAGCTCTAAGCTATGAAGTTAGAAAAGCTATTTTGACTAATTCTTCCCTCCCAAAAGTTTAATAAATCTAATTTCACACGCAAACAATTAACATAATAGGATCATCATTGAATTCTGTACAAAGTTATTAAAAGAAAAAATAGAAGAAGTAGAATAATATCCATATTGACTGGAGTTTCCCAGTTTTGGCACTGTTAGGTCAGATAATTCTTTGTTTTGGGGGGCACTTGATGCAGTATGCATTGTAGAAGATTTACCAGCTTCTCTGGCCTCTACCCACTAAATACCTGTAGTACCCTTTTCTGGTGACAACCAAAAATGTCTCCAGATAATGGCAAAATCACCCTTGATTGACAACCACTGCCACAGATAACAAAAACCCACAAAACAAATTAAAATTATAACCTGCTATTGAAAAATTAACTAGAAAAATTAAGAGCATGATATAAGATATGAAAGAACAATATAAATTACAAGGAGAAAACAATCAGGAATTAGGCAGTTGATAGAGCTCAAGACAGAGTAGAAAAAAAGAGAAATAAATCTTAGAACTAAAGATTCTAGAATAAACACAAGATCATACAAACAAAACACACAACGTCTTAAGAGATATGGAAGGTGAGCAGGAGAAAAATATTTAAAGAAAGAAGTGACAAAAAGGATTCAAGAGAAAGTGACAGATATAGAAGAAAGGCAAAAAAGATACAAAATACATACAGTAGAAGTCCCTGAAGTAGACTTAAGGAACAAAACAGAAAACTATAACTCAAGAAAACTTTCCTAAAATTGGGGGAGGGAGGGAGATTGGAAACCTCATATTAAAAAAACACACCACAACAAGGAAAACTATAAAATGCTGATGAAAAAGATCAAAGAAGGACCAAGGAAATGGAGAGATTATCCATGTTCATGGATAGGAAGACTCAATATTGTCAAGATGTCAGTTCTTCCCCAATTGATCTATGGATTCCACACAATCCCAGCCCAAATCCCAGCAAGTTATTTTGTGGATATTCACAAACTCATTCTAAAGTTTATGTGGAGAGGCAAAAGACCCAGAAAAGCTAACAGAATATTGAAGAAGAACAAAGTTGGAGGAATGACACTACCCAACCTCAAGATTTACTAAAAGCTACAGTAATCAAGATAGTGTGGTATTGGTGAAAGAACAGGAAATAGATCAATGGAACAGAACAGAGAGCCCAGAAATAGACTCACACATATATAGTCAACTGATCTTTAACAAAAGAGCAAAGGCAATTCATGGAGAAAGGATAGTCTTTTCAACAATTGGTGAAGGAACAACTGAACATCCACAGGCAAAAAAAAAAAAAATGTATCTAGACATAGACTTTACACATTTCACACTCAAAATCAATCACAGACCTAAATGTAAAATGCAAAACTATAAAACTCCTAGAAGATAACAGGAGCAAATCCAGATGACCTTGGATTTGGCAAGGACTTTTTGAGATACAACACCAAAGGCATGATTATTGAAAGAGAATTAATAAGCTGGATTTCATTACAATTAAAAACTTTTTAAAATTAAAAACTCTTCATTTAAATTAAAAACAGTGACAGAAAGACACTGTCAAGAGAATGAGAAGACAAGCCACAGTTTGGGAGAAATGATTTGCAACAGACATAAACACAAAAAAGATTGTTAACTAAAATATACAAAGAATTCTTAAAACTTAACAAGAAAACAAATAATCCAATTAAAAAACGAGCAAAAAATCTGGACACCTCACCAAAGAAGATACACAGATGGCAAATAAGCATATAAAAAGACACTCCATATCATATGCTGTTAAGGAACTGCAAATCAAAACAATGTGATACTAGTACACATCTATTATGATGGCTAAAATCCAAAACACTGACAATATCAAATGCTGCTGAGGATGCGGAGCAACAGGAACTTTCATTCATCTCTGATGGGAATGCAAAATGGTACAGACACTGTTAGATAGTTGGGCAGTTTCTTATAAAACTAAACATACTCTTATCATACAATCTAGCAATCATACTCCCTGGTATTTACTCAAAAGAACTGAAATCTTATGTCCACACAAAAAAACTGCACACAGATGTTTATAGCAGTTTTATTTGTAATTGCCAAAACTTGAAATCAACCAAGATGTCCTTTCATAGGTGAATACCTATATAAACAAACTGTGGTATAACAAGACAATGTAACATTATTCAGCACTAAAAAGAAATGAGCTATCCAGCCATAAAAAGACATGGAGGAACCTTAAATGCATATTACTAAGTGAAAGAAGCCAGTCTGAAAAGGCTACAGACTGTATGAATCCAACTGTATGACATTCTGGAAAAGGCAAAACTGGAGATAGTATAAAGATCAGTGCTTGCTAGTTTGGGTAAAGCAAGGGATAAATAGGTAAAAGTACACTACCAAGAGTGAACCCTAATGTAAACTATGGATTTGGGGTGATAATAACGTGTCAATGTTGGTTTGTCTACTGTAACAAATGCACCACTTGCGGGGGTGAGGTTGTTGTTGGTTGGGGAGGCTGTGCATGTGTGGGAGGAGGAGGTATATGGAGATTCTCTGTACTTTCTGCTCAGTTTTGCTGTGAACCCAAAACTACTTTAAAACAAAAGTCTTTTAAAAGAAAAAAAACCCCATGGGGCCGGCCTGGTGGCATAGTGGTTAAGTTCACACGCTCCGCTTCAGTGGCCCAGGGCTTGTGGGTTTGAATCCTGGGTATGGACCAATGCACCACTCATCAGGCTATGCTGTGGTGGCATCCCACATACAAAGTAGAGGAAGATGAGCACAGATGTTAGCTCAGGGCCCATCTTCCTCAGCAAAAAAGAGGAGGATTGGCAATAGGTGTTAGCTAAGGGCCAGTATTCCTCAACAAACCAAAAAAAAAAAAAAAAAAAAAAAAAGAAGAAGAAAAAACCCAAATACACTAAATATTAGAAAAATAAACCCAACACCAAAAATATATTTTAAGAAAACAATTGGACTTTAAGGAAAAAGAAAGATATCCTTTAAGTATCCAAGCAAAAAGACCAAGTCAGTTATAAGGAAAAGAAAATAAGATTGTCATCAGACTTTCTGACAATTATGCTTTATGACAGAATATAATAAAGTTATGTATTAAAGACATTCAAAGAAAGGAAATGTAAGCCAAGGATTTTATATTCAGCCAACCTGATCTTCAAGAATAAAGTTTTCAGACAAACTGTTATGAACATGCAAAATTTCTGGTTGTACTGTTCATATGAGCCCTTCCTAAGGAATCTATTACAAAAAGGGATTAAGACAATCAAAATGATGAAAGAGACATTGACAAAAGGATTGGAAGACTGAAGAACACTGCAGGTCCTTTATGTTTGTCATTTAATCCACAAAACAATCCTTGATAACAGTTGTTTCTATTCTACACATGGAGAAACCGAATGTCAAAGTCAGAGGAACTTGCCCATGGTTTCTGAGCAAGTGATGGAACTAGAATTGGAACCAAAACCCATTCTTTATCCACAATATAAAGCTGCTCTCACATACACATTAAATAAACCTTTGGGGGCTGCCCGGTGGCGCAGCGGTTTAGGTTGCGCTTTGGCAGCGTGGGGTTCACGGGTTCGGATCCTGGGCACCTGCTGATGCACTGCTTGTCAGCCATGCTGTGGCGGCATCCCATATAAAGTAGAGGAAGATGGGCATGGATGTTAGCCCAGGGCTGGTCTTCCTCGGCAAAAAGAGGAGGATTGGCCACGGATGTTAGCTCAGGGCTGGTCTTCCTCACACACACAAAAATAAATAAATAAACCTTTATGTCTTTGCATATACAGTTAGGCGTTGTGTAACGTTCTGAGAAATGCGTTATTAGGCAGGTTCGTCATTGTGCATCATAGATGATATAGCCTACTACGCACCTAGATGGTACAGACTACTATACACGTAGGCTCTATGGTGTAGTCCATTGCTCCTAAGCTACAAACCTGTACAGATGTCACTGTACTGAATACTGTAGGCAACTGTAACATAGTAGTAAATATTTGTGTATCTAAACATAGAAAATGTACAGTAAAAATATGGTATAAAAGATAAAAAATGGTACACCCATATAGGGCACTTACCATGAATGGAGCTTGCAGGACTGCAAGTTGCTCTGGGTGAATCAGTGAGTGAGTGGTGAGTGAATGTGAAGGTCTAGGACATCACCATACACTACTGTAGACTTTATAAACACTGTATGCTTAGGCTACACTAAATTTATAAAAAAGTAATTTTCTTTCTTCAATAATAAATTAACCTTAGCTTACTGTAACTTTTTACTTTATAAGCTTTTTAATTTTTTTAACTTTTTGACTCTTTTGTTATAATACTTAGCTTAAAACACAAACACAATGCATAGCTGTACAAAAATATTTTCTTTCTTTATATCCTGATTCCATAAGCTTTTTTTCTATTTTTAAAATTTCTTATTGATTTTTCACTTTTTAACTTTTTGGTGAAAAACTAAGATACAAACACACACATTCGCCTAGGCCTACACAGGATCAGCATCATCAACATCACTGTATTCCACCTCCACATCTTGTCCCACTGGAAGGTCTTAAGGGGCAATAACACACATGGAGCTGTCATCTCCTATGATAACAACGCCCTCTTCTGGAATACCTCCTGAAGGACATGCCTGAGACTCTTCTTGAGGAGGTGCCACTCTTTCAGAAATATATCCATGGTGATTTGTTTGGTTTGTTTCTTTTTCTCATCATAGATTTGTTTGTAAGCAGATAATGCACCATGAACACTCCCCTCTATTAATGAAAACCTTTCGGTGCTCGTGTCCATGTTTTCAAACCTTTTAAGGAGCTTGTTGAGGTCTGCAAAAGCTTATGCTAAACTCTTCACGTGAATTTTCTTGGGTGTTCTTCTTTTTCTTCTCCTGCAGTTTCCTTTTCTCTTGCCTCTTCTTAAGCTATGTGTTCCTGTTCCAGTTCCAACAATTCCTCATTAGTCAATTCCACAGGAACCACCTCTAGGAGCTCCTCAGTGTCATTCTCATCCACACTCAAATTAAAGTTGTTTGCCATCTTAACCACAGCCTTGTTGATTTTTGCTACCTCCTTATCCTTGGCAAATCCTTTGACGTCATGGATGAACTTCTTGAGTGTCTTCTTCCAGGTGCCACTCATACGCTCCCTAGGGTGACATTGCCCCAAGCAAGGTTCTTGATGCAGTCATGAATGTTGTAATCCTTCCAAAATTGCATCTGTGTCCTCTCAGTGTCTTCCTCAGTTGCAACAATAGCCTGGGCAAAGGTCCTCCTCAGGTAGTAGGCCTTAAAAGCTGCTATAACGCCTGATCCATTGGATGGATCAAAGAGGCGGTATTTGGAAGAAGAAACACAGCTCTGATATTGGGATGAAGATAACCAATAAAAGAAGGACATCTGAGAGCATTATCAACAATAGCAAAATCTTGAAAGTTATGTTATTCTCCAAACAATACTTCTCTATTTTGCTGGCACAGCAATTCAGGAGGGCATCTTAGAAGAGGAGCTGGGTCATCCTTGACTTCTTATTCTCCTGTAGTACACTGGCAGTGTGTGCTTACTGATATGCTTGAAGGCCCTGAGGTTCTCACTGTGCCAGATCACAGGGTTTCAATTTGTAGCCTGCAACACTGCCTTCAAGCAAGACTGTTATCCTGTCCTTAAGAGCCTTGAAAGCTGGCATTAACTTGGCCTCCTTATGGATGAAAGTCTTTTTCTAGAATAGGGAGGTTTCATCCTTATTGAATATTTGCTCTGGCAAGTAGTTTCCCTCCACAATCAGCTTATCTAGAATATCCAAAATTTTTTCAGTGGCCCTCACATCAGCACTTGCAGACTCACCACTCACTTTCATATTATGTAATGAATAACGATTCTTGAATTGTTTAAACTACCCAGACCCAGCAGTAAATTCAACACTGTAGTTGGGTTCAGCCA
Source organism: Tapirus indicus (assembly GCA_031878705.1). NCBI lineage: Eukaryota > Metazoa > Chordata > Mammalia > Perissodactyla > Tapiridae > Tapirus > Tapirus indicus. The sequence goes on along the minus strand of CM062919.1, from coordinate 100,677,191 downwards.
TTTCTTTCAACATTGCAAACAAACTTTTGGCTTGGCTGTGATCATCATGATGCTGAGAGAGATATGCTTCTGTGTCTGGTCTTCAAACCAGGTCATTAGAAGTTTCTCCATGTCTGATGTAGGCCCTCCTCAAATTTTTATTAGTCTTGCTGCCTTCAATGAAGCAGATCCTTTAAAAGCTTCTGTCACTTTGTTCTTCAAGATCATAGCTATGGTGGAACGGGACATGCCTGACTGGCCAAGCAATAACCATCACCAATTTTTCCACCTACGTAGTCCTTAATCACTTTTAATTTTGTTTCCAGGTCAATCACTCAACGTGGTCTCTTACTGGCAACATTAGCAGTGGATTTTGTATGCATAGGGGCCACAGTGAATGAAACAACACGAGACTGAATCAAAACACAAGAGACAATAATGCAATCAAAAGACGTGGTAAGCATGAGATATATGAGGCTGTTGGCAGAGTAACACGGCATACTGTTTTATAATAAACTTTTTTTAATATAAGTACAGTGGAAAGAGTACATTCTAAAATAACAATAAAAAGTATAGTATAGTAAATATATAAACCAATAACATAGCCATTTATTATCATGATCACATATTATGTATTGTACATAATTGTATGTGCTATACTTTTATATGACTGGCAGCACAGTAGGTTTGTTTACACCAGCATTACCACAAACATGAGTAATGCATTGCACTACAACATTACGATGGCTACCACTGTGATGGGAATTTTTCAACTCCATTATAACCTTATGGGACTACTGTCATATTGTTGACCAAAACATCATTATATGGCACGTGACTGTACTGAAATTGCATATTGCCTGGAATTTTGTTCACTCCCTTATCTACCCAATGAGCTCTTTTTTATCTTTGGCCTAGCTCAAAATCACTTGCTCTCTCTGTGTATTTCCCTCACCCAAAAGGGCCATATTATCATTAATGAAACTGTATAGTATTGATAACATAAAGCCTCCCCAACTGTGGCTACATAGCATTTCACACAGAACACTTCTAACAGAGACTTTGTCACATGTGATTTCCTTGATGGTAAGAACTATGACTTCTTTGTCTTAAAATCCCAGCATAATTCTTCTAAGTAAATGTAGTTAGGGAAAAAATTAAAGAGAGGGCAGATGACAACCCTGGAAGTCTTTAACCATCCGAAATAAAGTTAAACATCTCTGCACTACCTCTTTGTGCATATTTTATTCTTGTCCTTTTCATGCAACATTATCATTTATTTGTTTTCACTTGTATCTGTCCCCCGAGAACAAGGATGATCTTTTACTCTTTGTAGCTTGACCACCTAACACATAACAGTATACACAGCTAGTAAGTGTTCAATAAATAGTTGGTAAACTGAATTAAAAAAAATAAGACAGGTCATAAAATAAATTACTTCTCAGTTCCAAGTCTATGCAGATGGATTATTTTAATATGGAGAAGGAAAGCTCTGCTTTCACATTGCCTAAGTATTACCATACATCAAATTACAAATATTTAAGCAATAAAAATTTTACATAAGAGGTATCAGAATCTGATGTTTTTAAAGTAGTAATTCTAATGGGAATGAACATATATAGGACTTTTAGTCTACAAAATAATCTGAAATTTTTATCATTATTTTTGAAAATGTTTTAGCCTCGAGGCATTTTTTTTCCTGAATAAAACCTGAGGCATTTTGAGAACAGGCTCAGACTGAGATGTAAGCATATTAAGTTACTAGTATTTTTTATTTTGATTAGTATGGCATACAACTGCACAATTCCCAGACACAAGAGTGTGAACAAATTAATTACAAATATACACACTTTGTGTACTTACGCTTTTTTCAAATAAATGATTATATATACTTTATTCAAATTTTTTTCTCCTTAATATTAAATGCTAGAATCATTAATGGCTAGGAGATTCACCCTTAATAAGGAAATAGCAACCCACTTTTGCCACTTTATTAACATGCATACAGTTCATTTCATTGGCTCATTATCAGCATCTGGCTAATTCCTATATATACAATGTGAATAGCTTCACCTCCTAGTTATTTTTCCATCAGTTTTGGATATGAGTTTCACTCTAAGCTTTAAGGAGAGAGAGAGAAAAAGAAAAAAGAGAGACAGAGCTAGATAGAGCACAAAGTGATACATGCACATATTCATGCCTAGACACAACTTAAAAAAAAAAACAACTATATTCAACTTCTTCTTCATTTGAATAAGATGTTAAATCTGAAAACACCTGCTTTATACACACTCTTCTTTATGCATAGCTATAATACCAAGATCCACAACACTCATGGATCATAAATATTTTCCTCCTGCCTCACAAGAACTCATCCTCCCCAGTCCTAGGATAATGTATGTCACATCTACTACAGATATCTTTTACTCTTTTAGTCAACCTGATTCCTGAATCCACATCAAAATATACACAACTGATCTCAATGTACTGCTCCTATATCTTTCTTCAGGCAAAACATCATCTGACTGTTGTTCTTTCCTGGCTCCCTCCATACACATTTCCTTTTCCTTTAATTTTAGATCCCATTCAGGTTATATCAGATCAAAACTCAAGACTATCATTTGAGACAACTCCCCAGAAAATACAACTATTCTCCATCTAACTAGAAAATCATTATAACAAAAAAGATACTCTAATATAAATAATTCATTTAAAATAGACACTTCCTAAAAAATATAATTTGATTTTCAATAGTATTACTTCTAGGATAGAAAAACAGCTGCCTCCTGCTTACCACTTCTAGTGGTTGTGTTTTCCAATAGTTCTGTCTGAGGCTGTAGTTCAGCTTCTCCAAGTATCTTTAGAACAGAATTTGTAGGGCTTTTTCCCCAGACTCTTCTTGGAGATCCACCAGGATCTAATTTAATAACCTCTCCCACTGTATGTTCTATAAGAAAAAGATAAAAGTTTTTTTCAATGATAGAACATAATAATAATCCTGCATTATAAGGCAGATTTAAGGTCTTCTATCCAGTTAAATGCTTCACGAGAAAGTTTTGTAAACAAAGAGCATATGATGATGATGCTTAAAAAAAGAATTCCAAGGAAAGAATGATAAATGATAAAAAGAACAGAAGTAACCAACAGTACTAAGAGAAAAAATATCTATAATTGCCTTTTGAAATACTTAGGAATTAAATTCTAGTTTTAGGGAATATAAAACATAAATTATAATTTTAATCTGAGACAATGAAAAAAGAAAACTAAGATAATTAAACAATAATTTGGGGGAGTACCAAAAATATATATAAATTAATATTTTGTTTCTATAAATTAAAAGAGAATAGAAAACAAATTCCAAGATAAATGTGCATAGGGATTAAAAGTAGAGAAAAGTATTTCTAAGAAATTTTGTTTTATTTTATCTTATACATCATAAGGAGGCAACTGACACTTTCTTTCTGGCAATAATAATTTTGGGTAAACCTTTTAAATAAAATTACCAAAGTAAAAAATAGAAAATCATCTACTGAAGTTTGAGTCTTTAGAACGTTTGGTAATGGTATATTTATTTAGTATATAGGTACCTAGCAGTAATAGATAGGATATAATATCAAATATTATGGAGTATAAGACATATAAACTTTCAAGGTAAGCAAATACAAGTTGATATAAATTTCCATGTACCAGTTTCATAAAAGTAAGCACCTGCAAATTAACAGGTAATATTCAGTTTTGTGCAGCCAAAATGATTACCAATAGGAACCAGTTTTTAAAAGGATGGTTAAAAAAGAGTAGAGAACCCAAAAACAGACCCATAACTTAGAGCTACTTGGTGTTTGACAAAGGTGCCAAAGCAATCTGATGGTGGGGACAGTCCCTTTGACAAACAAAACTGGAAAAACCAAATGTCCGCATGAAAAAGTATAGACTTTGTCCCCTTTGATGTGGGGAGGGAAAACCAGGTGGAGTTGCTGGTCTCTCTGAGCAGAGGTGACAGAACTGGAAGTCTAGGGAGGCAAAAGTGGTTAGTGTTGGCAGAACAGAGTACTGAAGAGCAGAAAGCTACACAGAGAGAGAACTCAGGAGAACTATAAAGAGCTCCTTCAAGTCTTAAGCTGAATACTCATCAGCACATGTGTGAGGAAATTACTGTAGTCTAGAGAAAAGACCACCCAAAAGGAATAGAGGGTACAATACTTGGAGTTCATGCAGGATCAGAAATAGTCCCTATTTCCACCAGCCAGAAAAGAAAGTCTTATAATTCACAAGGCATCAAGTAGATTACTCAGAAACATTTCTGACTCAGTAAAGGTGGAAAGATTAGCCATAGACTAAACATTGCTCTGGTTCCACTTAAAAAGCTTAAAAGCAAGACCTAAAAGGGTCAAGGTATTTACAAGTAACTGAATTGTGTCTCAGAACAAAGGTCAAGAATATTTATAGGAACACAAAAATATATAGGACCCATCAAGGTAAAATTCACTGTTTGGCTTCCAAACAAAAATGACCAAGCATGCACAGAAGCAGGAGAATTCAACCTAAAATAAAGAGGAAAAAAAAAAATCAACCAATCAAACCAACCCCAAAATGACAGAGATGATGTAAGTACTAGACAAGGACATTTATAATTGTCATTATAACCAAATTTCATATTTTCAACAAGCTAGAAAGAAGATTGATGATGGTAATTAGAGACAAGGAAAACATTAACAAGATCCATATTGAACTTCTAGAAAGGAAGAGAGAAAAAATGTGGAAAAAATATGGCAATTTTCCAAATTTGATGAAAACTATACACTCACAAATTTGAGAAGTTCAACAAAACCCAAGCAAAATAAACATGAAGAAAATGACAAAGGCATATCATGATCAAATTTACTAAAACCAAGCCTTAGGTGAAAAATCTAAAAAGCATCCAGAAGAAATAAGACACATTACATACAGAATAAAGAATAAGAATGACAGAAGACTCTCATCAAAAGAAATGCAAACTAGATGACATTGGAGTAATATAATTAAGGTACTAAAAGAAGAAAAAAGTTAACTCAGAATTCTATACCCAGAAAAAATATCTTTGTAAAAGGAAGGCAAAATAAACATTTTTACAGACACACAAAAGCTGAAAGAATTCATCACCAGCAGGAATGTATTACAAGAAATTTAAAGGAAGTCCTTCAAGCAGAAGACAAATGATACCAAATGGAAATCTGACTTATGCAAAAGAATGAAGACCACTGGAAGTAATAACTACATGGGTAGATACCAAAGATTTTTCTATTATTATTTAAAACTCTTTAAAGGATAAATGACCATGATATATTGTGGGGTTTATAGCATAAATTAAAAAAAAAATAACAGCACAAAGACTAGTATATTATTTTAAGGTCTTACACTATATGTGAAATAATCACTTGAAGATACACTGTGATAAGTTAAAGATGTATGCTATAAACTCTAAATCAAACACTAAAATAACAGAACAATGAGCTATAGTTAATAAGCCAAAAACAGAGATAAAATGGAATCATAAAAAATACTCAATGCAAAAGAAAGCAAAATAGAAATAGGAGGGCAAAGGAAACAAAGAATAGATGAGACAAACAGAAAACAAATAGCAAAATGGTATATTTAAATCCACCCATACTAACAATCATATTAAATGTAAAAGGTCTAAACATACTAAGTTAAAAGTTGTAAGAGTGGATTAAAAAAGCAAACTCAACAATATGCCGCCTACAAGAAATCTATTTTAAATAAAAAGACACAAGTAGTTTGATAGAAAAAAAAGGATAAGGATATACCAGGTTAACACTGAGCAAAAATTAGTAGAAGTGACTATATCAATATCAAACAAATAAATTTTAGGGGCAGGCCTGGTGGCATAGTGGTTAAGTTTGCGTGTTCTGCTTCAGCGGCCTGGGGTTTGCAGGTTCGGATCTCAGGCATGGACAGACCTATGCACTGCTCAACAAGTCATGCTGTGGCAGTGTCCCATATACAAAACAGAGGAATACAGGCATGGATGTTAGCTCAGGGCCAATCTTCCTCAGCAAAAAAAGAGGAAGATTGGCAATGGTTGTTCACTTATGACCAATCTTTCTCACCAAAAAAAAAAAAAATATTTTTAAGTAAAGAACTTATTTATTTATTTATTTTTTTGTGAGGAAGACCAGCCCTGAGCTAACATCCATTGCTAATCCTCCTCTTTTTGCTGAGGAAGACTGGCCCTGGGCTAACATCCGTGCCCATCTTCCTCTACTTTATATGGGACGCCGCCACGGCGTGGCTGACAAGCAGTGCGACGGCCGGCGCCTGGGATCCGAACCGGTGAACCCCGGGCTGCCAAGCGCAGACTAAACCGCTGCGCCACCAGGCGGCCCCTAAAGAACTTATTTTAAAAAGGAACAAATTACTGATAATCACAACACAGATGAATCTCAGAAAGCACTACGCTGAGTTAAAGAAGCTAGACACAAAAGAGTACAAACTGTTAGATCTGTTTAAATAATATTTTATAACAGCAAGAGTTAATCTAAGATAGGAAAAAATTCAGAAAAAGTTGCCTCCGGGAGGCCAGAAGCTGAGACTGACTGGGAAGAGGCATGAAACTTTCTGGGGTGATGGCAATGTTCTATATCTTGATAGGGGTTTGGATTCCATAGGTTTAGGCATTTGTTAAAACTCAGCAAATGTACACTTACGATTTTTGCATTTCATTGGATGTAATTTAACACGAAAAAAACAAACTTCCAAACAAATGTTGAACTCTGTTTAATGATACGTATGCTGCAAAGTACTTAGGGCAACGTGTACTGATGTCTGCAATGAACTCTGAACCGTATCAAAAAATAAGATAGACTAATTGATCGACAGAAGGATGGATAGATATGTGATCAAGCAAGCAGAGTAAAATGTTAATGGTAGAATCTAAATGGAGGGTATATGGTGTTCATTTTGAAATTATTTCAATTCTGACATGTTTGAAATTTTTCATATAAAATGTTGAGAAAAGTAAATCATATATAATCACACAATGGAACATTACACAGCTATAAAAAAAGAACAAGGGAATTCTTTTATGTAGTGGTTTGAAAAGATCTTCAAGATACACTTATAAGTAACATAAATATAATAAATAATATAGATATATAATAAATAATGTAATATGAAGGGACTAAAAAAATATGTATCTTTATTCACATATACATACATATACAATACACACACACCTATATGTGAATAAGCTCTGGAAGGATAAACAATAAATATCAGTGGTTACTTGGTAAGAGAGAAGGAAATGAAGTAAAAGTGTTGAGGCAGGAGAGAAACTTCAACTATCCACTATAATATGTGATGCTTTTATCACATGAATACATTCTCTACTTAATAAATTAAACATGATTTTTGAATTCAGACAAAATATTTGTATAACAGTATTCTGAAGTCTCACAGTAATTTTCCATGTGAAAGTGCTTTTAATAAGGTAGTAAGGTACCTGATAGGTCCTCATATATTTGTCTGAGATAGGCCTATATGATCATTCAAGATCACCCAATTTCCAACAATCAACAAAGTGAAAAGACAATACATGGAATGGGAAAAAAATATAAGCAAACCATATATCTGATTAAGGAATTAATATCCAAAATATATGATACAGAACTCATACAACTCAATAGCAGAAAAACAATCCAATTAAAAAATGGGCAAAAGATCTAAATAGACATTTTGCCAAAGAAGATATACAAAAGGCCAAAAGGTACATGAAAAAATGCTCAGCATCGCTAGTCATTAGGGAAATGCAAATCAAAACCACAATGAGACATCACCTCATGCCTGTTAGGATGGCCATCATCAAAAAGACAAGAGATAACACATGCTGACAAGGATGTGGAGAAAAGGGAACCCTCGTGCACTGTTGGTGGGATTGTAAACTGATAAAACCACTACGGAAAATAGTATGGAGGATCCTCAAAAAACTAAAAATAGAACTACCGTATGATCCAGCAATTCCACCTCTGGGAATACATCCAAAAGAAAAGAAAACAATAACTCAAAAAGGTATCTGCACCCCCATGTTCATAGCAGCATTATTTACAATAGCCAAGACACGGAAACAACATAAATTTCCATAGATGAATGAACAGATAAAGAAGTTGTGGTATATATACACAACAGAATATTATTCAGCTATAAGAAATGAGGAAATCCTGCCATTTGCGACAACATGAATGGACTTTGAGGGCATTATGCTAAGTGAAGTAAGTCAGACAGGGAAAGACAAATACAGTATGATTTCACATATACATGGAATCCTAAAAGACAAACAGAAAACCAAACTCACAGAAAGAGAGATCAGATTTGTGGTTACCAGAGGTGAGGGGTCGGGGGAGGGGGAATTGGACAAAGATGGTTAAAAGATACAAACTTTCAGTTACAAGATAAGTCCTAGAGATGTAATGTACAGCATGATGACATACTTAACACTGGTGTATGATATACAGGAAAGTGAAGAGAATATAACCTAAGGGTTCTCATCCCAAGGAAAAAATGTTTTTTGCTTTTTATTTTTATTGTATCTGTATGAGATGATGGATGCTAATTAAACTTACTGCGGTGATCATTTGACAATTAATGTAAGTCAAACCATTATGCTATACACCCCAAACTTATACAGTGAGGTATGTCAATTATATCTCAGTAAAACCGGAGGAAAAAAAGATTACTCAATTCTTGTGTTTTTAGTCTTCATACTACCTTTCTTTTCATTTTTAAGAAAACATGGCAGGAATTTTTTTCATCTTCTATAAAACTTACTTGCATCTCTCTCCCCTTGCCTCTATCCCATTTTGTCACACTGGTGATAGTCTATTGCTTAAAAGGTGCTCTAAATTATCTCCAGCCCTACCACCTGAGAGATCTCACAACATCAGTTGTGTCTGTCTTTATATTTATCTATTTAATGACCACTTTTCATATAAAAATCTGTGCTATATGATATGGAACACAAAACATGCAGTACAAGTCAGATGAGCTTATTTTAAAAGTTTATATTATAAAAGAAAACACGGGCAAAAGATATTCAAACAAATGAAGAAAATATTTACAGCATGTGATTAGTTCCTTAAAAATAATAAGTAACATTCTATAATTTAAAAAAAAATAACAGAAGAGGTTTACTTTTTATAGAGTACAGAAAAGTAAAGAAGGGGTTTCAAGAAAGTGGGGGTGGGGAATGTAGATAATAGTCCAGTATGTCAAATGTGGATACATAGAATAAGGAGAGCTAACTAGCTTTAAACTTACCAATGTGAAGGTCTTTGGTAACCCCGAAAAGAACAGTTCTGATGGAGCAGTAGGGAAAAAACCTAGGTGAAATAGGCTAAGGGAGACTGGAAGGAGGAACTGGAGTTGTAAATAGATTACACTTTGAGTTCTCCTATAAACAGGACTTCAGAAATGGGGTGAAAGTTGAAGAACAGGGACAGTAAAGAAATAAGCAGCTTGGCTCTCCTAAGACCTATTTATGCCCTGACACATATTCTTACAGGAGTCCATGATTATTCCTAGCTTATTACTTATCAACATAATTGCATCTTTACACGCCTCCCTTTCCACTAGACTCTGAGCTCCTTAAGGGAAGGGACTGTGTCTTAACCATTATTGTATCCTCACTGCTTAGGAGTGTGTGGCATAGAATGGGACTCAATCAAGAACTGCTAAATAAGTAAACAAAATAAATGCTACGGAATTTGGGGTCTTTTCTCCAATTCACGAAAGATTTCTATGAAAATAGTCCATCAAAAAAATTACTTTAAACTATTCTTAGTTGATGGTCAGACTTGCCCTTTTAAAATGTAAGCTCCATGAGAGCATATATGTTTTTGTTCATTCATTGCTTTATCTCCAGTGCCTATGACAATGTAAAAAATAGTAGGCGCTCAGTAATTGTTGAATAAACGAATCATTACGTGAGATCTTCTCAATACCCCTGCTAAATGCCTAAGGGACCTTTCCGAGATTTTATCCAAGTTTACTACTCTACTTCTCATCAAGAATTATTTCTGGTAATAGATTAATCTAACATGGTAGAAAGAGTTAAAATAATACAATTTAAATATGCATCATTAGTTCCCTTTCTCACACTTTACGCTTTTGTAATAAAAATTCTTCCTATTCTTAAGGTTGAATAGTTTTCTCCATTTTTCACATGTAGAAATATATATAGAAATTCATCCAGCCTCTCTCAATTCCTTTAAGTGTTCTTTCTTTCAGAATGCCCCATCTACAAGTTTACACGTGTTCTAGACCAAAATAGGATTATACACTTTTATACCTACTTTCAGTAGCAGAGAAGGATGTATCCAATGTTAACTCATCCAGAGGAATTACAAGTTGACCTCCTGCCTCCCATTTCTTGCGATCAGATGAAACTGATTTTTCTTTTTCATGCTCTTTAGCATCTTCACGAACAATTACCTCACATGTATCAGGGTGACATTGCTTTCCTTTATCATCTTCTTGAGCTTTAAGATTTTGGTTTAATCTACGCAGTATTTCTCGCTTACTCTGAAACAGTTAAAATGTTATGTTTTAATATGTATAATTAAGTAAAATGATTGACAGAGAAAATTTGAAAATTGTACCTACTGAAATGGCATTGTTAGTCTTTTGCATTTCTTCTGAGGTTTCCTGGGTATCAGTTAAACTTCCGTCCTTTAAACACAGATAGTTACAGAGTAAGAAATAATGTTGTTTTTAAGTATATTTAAAAGTCTACCTTAAAAATTTTGATATTTTTGTTACTTTTTTCCATTAAATTGCTCCTTGTGATTTTTTTTATTCCTGTAAAATGTTAACACAGCTTCCTCCATTATCAACAATGAGAAATAATTATAATCAAGTAATAGACTCAATATATAGCAGACGGGCCAATTCTCAATTATTTGCCATATGTTTGGATTTCTGATAACACATTTAACTGTATCCTCTTCCTCTTTGGCACCTGATTTTTGGTAATTTTAAGTGAATGGTAGAAATAAAAAGAAAATTAATTCATATACTCTCTTAATTAGAGCTAGGAAAAGTTTTGATGGATAAAGTAATTCAAGACAGGCAGTGTTATTTTGAAGTTTTTATGTTTCATGTACATATCCTCTTATTAAGCCATACTGCTAAACATAATTGAGAATTGGTTTTTTCTCCCTAAGCAAAGAGAGTAACTATAATGAGTTCTGAGTCCTTTGTACTATTGATAATATAAATTTTGTCTTTTGATTAGTATAATCATAGCAATCTAAAGCACCTATAATTTTTAAGTATATGAAAAGAAGAAATTAGTAGTTATGAAAGCTACAAAAGCAAAGGTATCTGGAAGACTCAGAGTAAGAAGAGCAATTTTCAAAGTTGTAAGTAAGCAATATTTACCAAGAACACATAAAGAAAAACCATTGAGTTACATGGATTACCTCAATTTTGTAATATTTGAGAAAAATAGAAAAGAGTATAGTGGTCAGTTTTAAAGTAATACATGTAAATGAGACAAAGAGCATTTTACCCAGTAAAGTAGTCAGGAATTAGCAGTTGCTACAATCAGAGAGATGAACACCTACTTGAGATGTGAAACTGGGTACCAGGAAGGGAACCACACAGTGGTATGTATCTAAAGTAGTGAACAACGTAGCACATGCAAAGTCGTTACCAGAAAGAAAAAGAGACTAAACCTACTTGAAGAACAATATTTTCTTATATGAAGTTCTTGAGAGTGACCAAGAAACTTGTATTTTCCTACTCAGTCTTATTTTCAAGATAAACACAAAGGCTGTAAAAAATTGGTGTAGTAATAACAGCAGGGCTGTCTGCAAAAACTTAATAAAACTCAACAATTAAAACGCAGATTTTAATTATCAGGAAAGGAGAAAATCAGGTTAATATGTTTTATGATTCAGTAGACTTTTTCCCTTCTGTCTGATTAATTCTAGGCTGAAATTCCACATCATGAGCCCATTTCCCTCAGTCCCTGAACAGAGTTTTCACATTTTAGATGGATACCTAACACATATTTACAAGTTTAAACTTTTTACTTGCCCACATTTCTTTGTTTCACTATCTATATGACATGCTGGAGATTCAGAAGTAGAAGGTACAAGAAATAATTGATGAATTAAGTGTAATTATGCTGAGTCCTCTAACATTTCCTATGCCCAAAAATTTAAAATAAATGTAAACATGTCTTGGACTTTATTCCTAGAGTTAATTACTTTAAGTACCAAAGATACATTATTTAAAGTCATTAAAAAGTGAACCTTTGTTCATTGTGAAAGGTGGGGTATAAAAATATTTGTTGCATTATTTTTGGTACAGTTTTATATATATTTTATTTGTGCAATATTCTTTTAAAGTAAAAAAAGAGAATCATTTTAATATATTTTTATCTACCAGGTGGTCGTAGATATAAAACTTATGGGGGGCAAGGCTCCAATACTCAGAGTAAAGTGTACACAAAAATCCTAATAATTTTCTTCCTACAAAAACCTAATAGACATCAGGATTAATGTAATTTCATTAAATTTAATCCTTTTAATAATATTTGGACTATGAGGAATTCTAAATTTTAGGAAACTTACCATACCCACTTCTTTCAAAGCTGAAGTCACAGAAATAACAGATCTCATCTGTTGCTTCGATGGAGAGCCACCTGCTTCATGCTGTCCCAAAGGTGGAGACATATCAGAACTCTTTACTCCTTTAGCCGCCAACTATAATAAAGAATTTAAATACATTGGGAAATTCATATTTGCATGAAGAGATAAAATGGCATATATAAGATTACTGTTTATCCACTCTATCCACAAGTAGTTTTTTTTCATACCTAAATTTTTAGCGTGCAAAGCAATGTGCTAGATGCTGAAAGACCAGCAAATAAAGAGAAACATATCTGACCTTAGATGTAAACATAATCATGTGTCATGCAGTACTAAATAACTCCTTTCTATTACATTAACAATGCTTCATAAAATGATCTTAAAAAAGAAACTGTCTCCTAAAAGATTAAATATTAGTCTTGTCTCTTCAATTTTAATCCATTACAACATTTGGTGAGAAGAAAAAACATTTTACTTATTAATCTTACACTTCAAAAAGAAATGCTTCTGCAATTTCTGCAAGTTTCGTATAATCTTCTTAAAGTTTGAACATCAACCACTCAACATAAGAGCTGTCATTATAAAAATGTCAACATAAATGAGAATGGAAGAAGTGACACAAAAAGGTAGTAAGATTTATTTCACTAAAAATACCATCTGTTATATTCACATATGTGTTCATTTTTATCTTGCCATTTAGACTCTAAACAATGTGAAATAAGATTCTGAATCTTTAATAAATATAAGGAAATGGCATTCACAGGTATGCTCACAGTAACAAGGCAGCAAGTCCGCTCTCTGTCTCTTCTTCAAACCAGTAAACAAGAATTTCTGGTGAGTACATATTTGAAATGCAGTATTTATTGAGCATCTTCTAAGTGTAATGTAGTAATACAACTCTAATATTTAGGCTTCAAGACTTGAATTTTACACCAGAATCTATGTTGTTCAAAAGAAGATGGAAGTAGCCAACACAGTATTGAATAAGAAGAACAAAGTTGAGGAATGACACTACTTAACCTCAAGACTTACTATAAAGCTACAGTAATTAAGACAGTGTGGTATTAGTGCAAGAATAGATAGATCAACGGAACAAAATAGAGCTCAGAAATAGACCCACACAAATATAGACAACTGATCTTTAACAAAGGAGCAAAGGCAATTCAATGGAGAAAGGATAGTCTTTACAACAAATGGTCCTGAACAACTGGGCATCCACAGGCAAAAAAATGTATTTAGACATGGACCTTACGCACTTCACAAAAATTAACTCAAAATGGAATACAGACCTAAACGTAAAATGAAAAACTATAAAACTCCTAGAAGATAATATGGGAGAAAATCTACATGACCTTGGGTTTGGCAATGACTCTAGATAGAACACCAAAGGCATGATCCATGAAAGAGAAAATTAATAAACCAGACTCCATTAAAACTAAAAACTTTGCTCTGTGAAAGACACTATTGAGAGAATACAAGCCACAGACTGGGAAAAATTATTTGTAAAAGACATAAATACATAAAGGCCTGTTAACCAAAATATACAAAGAAGTGTTAAAACTCAACAATAAAAAAACAAACAGTCCAATTAAAAGCTGGGCAAAAGATCTGAACAGATGCCTCACCAAAGAAGATATACAGATGGCAAATAAGCATGGAAAAGATGCTCCACATCACTTGCCATTAGGGAACTACAAATTAAAACAATGTGATACCACTACACATCTATTATGATGGCAAAAACCCAAACCGACAACATCAAATGCTGCTGAGGATATGGAGCAACAGAAACTTTCATTCATTTGTGATGGGAATGCAAAATGTGATAGCCACTATGAAAGACAGTTTGACAGTTTCTTACAAAACTAAAAATACTCTTACCATGTGATACAGCAATCACGCTCCTTGGTGTTTATTTAAAGGAGCTGAAAACTTATGTCCACACAAAAATCTGCACACAAATGTTTACAGCAGTTTTATTCATAATTGTTGAAACTTGGAAGCAACCAAGATGTCCTTCAGTAGGTAAATGGATTAAAAAAACTGGTACATATATGGAATATTATTCAGTGCTAAAAAAGACATGAAGAAACCTTAAATGCATATTATTAAGTGAAAGAAGTCAATCTGAAAAGGCTATATACTGTATGATTCCAACCATATGATATTCTGGAAAAGGCAAAACTATGGAGACAATAAAATGATCAGTGGTGCCAGTGGTTGGAAGAGGTGGGGTGGGGGCAGTGAAAGGGATGAAGAGGTAGAGCACAGAGGATTTTTAGGGCAGTGAAAATATTGTGTATGATGTTATAACGATGGATACATGTCATTATACATTTGTTCAAACCCACAGAATGTACAACACCCAAAGTGGACTGTAATGTAAACTATGGACTTTAGGTGATCATATGTCAATGTAGATTCATCAACTGTAACAAATGCACCATTCTTGTGGAGGATGCTGATAATGGGGGAAGCTATACACATGTGGGGAGAGGGGGTATATGGGAAATCTCTGTACCTTCCTTTCAATTTTGCTGTAAACCTAAAACTGCTGTAAAAAGATAGTCTTTACTAAAAAAAAAAAAGATGGAAACATTGCTTTAATCCCATAGCTCAGCACTGTTGGGAAAGTATACTGATGTTTAAGACATTATTATAAATAACTTTTAAAAAAAATCTAAGCTCACACAATTGAGCAGTATCTCCTTGAAAGATTACATAGAAATATTTTGAAATTTTATGATTGTCTTATTACCACAGAGTATATTCAAAAAAGTTACCATAAATTGAGGAGATAAAAACAACTTCCAACTGATTCTGAAAAATAGCAGCATGTTTAAAAATTTTTTAATTTTCATTTTTATTATTTTCTTGTGAGGAAGACTGGCTCTGATCTACCATCCATAGCCAATCCTCCTCTTTTTGGTGAGGAAGATTAGCCCTGAGCTAATATCTGTGCCCATCTTCCTCCATTTTGTATATGTGATGCCACCACAGCATGCCTTGATGAGCGGTGCGTAGGTCTGCACCTGGGATCCGATCCTGGGAACCTGGGCTGCTGAAGCGCAGCGCGTGAACTTAACCACTACGCCACCAGGCTGACCCCAATAGCTTTTTTTTTTTTTTTTTTCAGCACTGTTAAAATAATTGTCATTTCTCTAGATGACTATTTTGAAGGAAAATAATTTGGATATACAAATTCTGCCATTTTATTTAAATTAGCAATTATTTCTCCCCCACACATATTTATCAACTGTATTACATTAATTCACTTAACAAATTGATTTCTACTATTTCAATAAATAAATCTGACATGAGTTTTGTGAGAAAACAAATATACGATATCTCATTAAGAATTAATCATTGTATTCAAAGATGTATTAAGTGCCAAGCACAGTGCTAGATAATAGATATCTCAAATGATATATCGTAGTATGTGAGGTGATAGATGCATTAACTAATCTTATTGTAATTATTTCACAATACACACATATATCAAATTATCGCATTGTACATCTTCTACTTACATAATGTTATTTGACAATTATATCCCCAAAAAGACAGAAAAAAAACCCCAACATACTATAGACCAGAACTAACTGCAATAAATAATTTTCAAACCAAAAAAACCCACCCCAAATGGATGACACTATGCTTTGTCTCAAAGGATTACAAACTATAAGAGAAAGGAGAACACATAAATCAATCAGTATGTTACAGAGAAATAAAAGTAGATAGACGTGTGCTAATGATCTGGAGAAAAACAAACAACATAAAAACCGACAAAGAACTAACTGTATAAAGCCAGGAGGGGAGATGGTGAGAGTGGCCTTCGTCGAGCAGCCAGTTTGAACAGCCATTCATTGTTGAAATAAAATACGGTTGAAGTAGGACAGTTCTACACTCAGATCCCAAAACTCTCACTTGCTAGTCCTGTGATTTTTCATTATTTCTTATCCTCTCTGAACTTCAAACTTTTTCTTTCTAAAATGGGAATGCTGTACTCATGACCTCCTTGCTGTAGGGATTAAATGTGATAATTTATGTAAAGTACACAGCTGTGTGCCTAATAAATGGTAGTAATTATTATAGTTCAGCAAACATTTATTTAGTTTCTATTAAGTAAAGTGATTTGGCTTAAACACTAAAAGTCTGGTTTAGTCCCTGATGAATTTTCTGATCTCCAGAATGCAGAATAAAAACAGAAACCTCCCATTTGTGCATAATCAGAATTTAAAGTTTTAGCACTGCATAAGGTTTTATGACACAGAAATTGATAAGAAGAACTCTGAGACAAATACTTTATAAATTTTTATAAAACTATGATTTTGAAAAAGTAATCAAGTAATCAAGTCATACTTTAACTGTATGACTAATTAAACAGGAGAGATAATATGAATTTAAACAATTTCACTAAAGTAAGAATAGCACTAACTTCCCTTCTCACTATGATACAATTTTCATTTATGGGTATAAAGATTATCTCCAAAGTCATTTCCAAAATTACTGGGCAGAAGCCTACGATAGGAACATTAAGGAAACTTAATAAAAGAAAAAAAGTCACCCACATCCACTGCTCTAATTATACTTCATTTATCTATACTCTTTTAAATACTTATCCACATGCTCACATAATTCTTATACAATTTAGACAAGGCACTGACATAACTCTCTGAAATTGTAGACTCATGGCCTAAGAAAAATTTAAAAACCTCTACGGAATACTTAGACTTGTCCTTAAAGAATGGCAAAAGTCACATAAAGGGATTGAAAACTCTTTATCTTGACCTTATATTCTTAAGTTGTAAAATACCTTGAACAGAGATATTTCTATAATAATCTCAACCTTAAGAAAAACCTACAGTAACAGAGACAAAAATCTGCTTAATTATAAAGTGCTATGAGTTAAACAGAGTATGAGACCAAAGATAACCAAATTCAGTACAGTTGGGATTATACTAAGATATAGAAAATTTCTATTAAATTCTCTTCACACTACTCATCTTTGTACCTACAGAAGCAAATCTTCTCTTTTAATCAACAGAAGACATTTTTGATGAAGAAAATGTTTCACACATTACTATTAAAAATTTACATTGTATTACATTAAAGTCTGTCTAGCTACCATATATATGGCTAATGACTTATGATATATAGTCTATGATCTAAGATATCTGATCCAACGTGTAAGAGAAAGTTATTGGCACCTTTATAGTAATGACCTTCGACAGCCTTCAATAAACGCTTACGTTCTATAATCAAACATATACTAGTCTCTCCCCTGGGTCAACTAAGCTAAAGAGATCAGAAGAACCCGAAATAATGAACAAGAAAAGAAACTCAGATATATGAAATCTAAATCAAAGAACAAACAGAACATCCTACTAACTCCAACAAGTACTTAATAACAAAAGTAAGTCAGTTATTGAAAATTTAAAGGTAATTCAGGGTATCTACTGAGATGTGGCAACATCATTATAAGCCAAGGTAATACACATCACAAAACCTATTAGTACTGTAGAACCTGGGCCTTCTGTGTAAACATCATGGATATATTATAACTTGAATGTTAAGGGTATTCAATGTTAACTAGATCTTGAGATGTAAGATAATAATGTATTTTTAAACTGTCACAAGAGAAAACATTAGACTGAGTCCCTAATTCAGAAAGTTGATCCAGTATGACAAACACAAAAATTAACTAAACTAAGAAGAAAACGTTTCACAGAAGACAAAAACATAAAATTTCAAAACAAAAACCAATTTTGTTACAAAATTGATCACCTACTTAAGTCTAGGATACATATTTTATTCTAAGCACAGTTTTTCAAAATTCAATCACTGTTTTAAAACAACTTGCAAAAGGAATAAAACATTGACTAAGTCAGGTTAAAAAAACAAATTGCTTTAGAAGCTTTTTTTTCTAGCCATTGTTTCACAAAATTCATAAATTCAAGACTTTTACACAATGCTTATATCTCCACAAAAGGTTTTTAATTATCACTGTAAAACTGCTGCTATTTTATCTGTCAATTTTACTATTTGCTGAAAATTAACCAGCAGTGCCACCAAATGATAAAACTCAAAATTTCACCAAATAGTGAGGCCAGGTTTATAAACACATTAAACTATCAGTTTACCTACTCTTGAAGCATAGATAAATACAAATACTAAATCATCTCTATACGCTGAATGATTAGTAAGAATTTAATGTATGTTAAGAACATGGCCTGATTTCATATTTTGAATATAGAGCAATTTCACACACAATTTTATATAGCCTAAAGATACATCGTGGCCAAATTTTATCAAATTCATATTTAACTTCTCAGAACTCTGTCTCTGAAGAACCAAAAATATAAAAGTACTTGTATCTGAATAATTTTTCTGAACTAGTATTGCTATAATGCATTTATAAAAATGTCTAAGAATAAGAACATTCCAAGGTAGCCAGAAGGGGGAAGCATTTCCATCCTAGAAAAAGCCTTATAGATCTGTATGGCAGGTCCAAAGAATAGGACAAAGATAGAAATGAAATACACAAGAAAGAGTTCGATGTAATTAAAAAGGAACTCATCATATTCAAAATATAATCTGTGACCTAACCAAGACAGAATTTCCCTTATTCTATTTTTCACTGAATTTTAATTACTGAACACATTGCTATCCTTCTTAAAAACTGAATCTATCCTTCTTACATGTTTCACTCACAACATGAGCATACATGCTAGCTGAGAAAGGCAATACTATATTAGTTGGGGAAAAAACCCCTACCATCATACATGAAAATTATTCTCCATATTAAAGTCCTATTTAGTACTACAGTTTTTACCATTAAATGTGACAAAGAGAAAAATTTATAAAATTGGGTATACACGCCAAAGAATCAGAATAAGACTGATTTTTACCATTTGTTAAAGCACTTTTGAGAATTCTATGAAAGATACGTGGTCTTACTGAAGAAAAATGCATCAACATACATACAACCAAACTTTTAATGAACAGTTCAGGGAATTTAATAATGCTAACTCCAACTCTGAATACCACGTTAACTACTCGTGAGCTAGAGTAATGGTCAATGAGTAAATACAGACATATGAAGCACCCTAGACTACATCTAGATTATGCTAAATTAAACTTCCTGTCAAAATGATTACTTGGTGAAATAACTTTAATCCATTTTCTGTAGATTAAACTGAACTTAAGTACTTACATTATGAAGACTAGTTTTCTCGGCAATTTTGACAGAGCAACATTAGAGATCAAGCCTTTCACTAGGAGATGAGGAAATAAAGGCCTGCAAACATTAAGCCAGTTCCCCAAACAGGCTAATTAATTGGCAGAGCAGAGACTAAAAACCAGGTATTCTGATTCCTAGTTTTATTTTTTTTACAGTTTTATTGAGATATGATTGAGATACATCAGTGTATGTGTTTCAGGCATACAGGATAAAGGTCTGACTTACATATATTGTGAAATGATTACCACGGTAAGTTTAGTTGACATCTCATATCTCACATACAATAAAAAGACTTGGAAAAAATTCTCCTTGTAATGAGAACTCTTAGAATTTACTCTTTCATATATATCACACAGTAGTGGTAACTATACTCATCATGTTGCACATTATATCCCTAGTACTTACTTGTCTTATAACTGGAAGTTTGTACCTTTTGACCACTTTCCTCCAATCTCCCTCCCCCCAATGTCCACCTATGGTAACCACAAATCTGATCTCTTTTTCTACGAGTTTCCAGCCTCATTTTTTTTCCTCACTATACAAATGTTTACTGAAGACTTCTCTATGCATAATTCTGAAATATCACGAGTCTCAGAATTTCCAATGAATTTATTTATTTGTTACTATTCACCAGGTACCATGCTGACCATGGTACATGGTGAATCAATTAAGGTTCTTTGGTTGAAAGCAACAGAAACTAACTCTGGAGGAAGGGAGGGGACGGAAAGAAAGAAAAGAGCTGTAAGTATACTCACAAAAGCAAAGGAAAGCTCTCCAAAAAACCTGGGTAGCTGTATGGATCTAGGTATTAGAAACTAATTCATGGTTTCATGAGGTTCTCTTACTGGATTAAATAAACTCCAATTTCAAATCTTGTGATATATTCTGCTTAAGCTTCAAGCCCTGAGAGACAATTGAATTGGTCTACTTTAGATGACCTGTCTATCCCTCAGCTAGAAGAAGCCAGGACACCATGTTTGATAGTCTTACCAAAAGTGCACACAATAAAATAATTCCCCCAACACACCTGCAAGTGTGTTGGATAGATGTAATGACGTCTAGCGCAGCCTTCTGGTAGTAGAGAAGCCTTGCTCCAACTGGTCATCTGGGGAAACAGAGCTATGCTACTATGCATGTGTGCAGCTGCCCAGTAATAAGAGTATTATATAATAAGACTGTAGAGCACCTGCTCAGAGCTGAATCATTGTTGGACATAATTTATAAAATGCACTGTTGAAATATAATACCTAACAGTGTTTCCAGAGGTGCTCTCCCTCCACTCTCCCCCGCCACCAACCTGTGAAAATTCTGCTTCTAACGCTTAGGGAAAGTGAACTTCATGCTAAAATAGGGGCCCTCAGCATAAGTGGAATCCTGATTCTCTTTGATGCTCTCGAATCCTTTGATGTCAAATAAACATATTTTGCAGAGATCTGTAAAACTCTGTTAACGTCCAGTGACACTTGGCACAGGGAGCATGATTCCAAATTGAGCTCATGATGTATCTATTTAAATGGATAAGGTTGGATGGCAAGATTAAGGATAAGAATATTCTGAGGTAGCCAGAGATGGGGCGTGTGTCCACTGGAAGCTCTATAGCCCTGTATGGCAGGTCCAAAGAATGGGACAAAAATAGAAATGAAATACACAACAAAGAGCAAAATGCAATTAAAAAGGAACTCATCATATTCAAAATATAGTCTCTGACCTAACCAACAGACTTCCACAGATATTTTGCTTGAATTGATGCTAAGAAATAGGCAGAGATTGGGCACCATGCTATGATAATTTGGATGAAAAATAAGGTAAAACAGCTCCATTTACAAGTGTGGGACTGCAATCCAAGGATGTCAATGGTGGTGTAAAGCACCAGTTGAGAATAAGAAGGCAAAGAAATAAATGAGACAGTCAACCCAACAGATTATATACATAGCTACTGAATGATCAAGCATACGTTTATACTGACTCTTGGACAGTGGTTATGATCTTGTCGAATGGGCAGGACCGGGGAAACAAGCTATAAAAAGGAAGCCTGTTTGGGGAACTGCACTTTAGAAAACCAATATACATGACATACTTAAGACTACATTTAAAGGTGTTTGTGGGCTATGTTTCAGCCCACCAAGGGCCAATTTTAGGAAAGAAACATACTGACAAAGCTCATGCTTTGTGTTCTCTGAAATATATTAATTTGAACTGTTGGAAGTGTAACATTCTGAATCACTAAAGTGAGTAGTCCCTATACTACTGGGAGAAAAGGAAACATCTCCTCTTGATAAATGTGCTACTCTGCTATCCCATTGCAAATTACAACATGAACTAAGACACAGCCATTCACTCTACCTTGGGGAAATATACAAGGTGTATAGACAGTTGGCACAGTGTGGCAGGTGGATTATACAGGCCTGCTACCAAGATAGGGCCTGTGCATGCATACTGAGGGGAGTGGATATAGAGTAGCTGACCCATCTCTAAGACTACAGGGTATCATGTAATCAAAGCCATGAATAACTGCTCTTATCAAGTACTTTGATGCCCCCATGTAATTTTGTATAACAGATCACATTTTTAAAATAAGGCTAATTTGCACTAAGCATAAGCTCATCATATTTAATGGACGTATTATGATCCCGATCACCTTCATGAGCTATGTAGACTGCTAGAATGGATTATTAAAGACTAAACTAAAAACTATGAGAGGGTAATGGCCCTTAAAGCTTGCAACTGTGATACTGTAGCTGAATACAAGGATGATAGTGGTAGGCTTAATATGAGGAAAACTGATTAAAAAGGAACACACGGGAGGTTTCATACTGATTCATCTTGTCATAATCTTTGCCCCCCTGTGCAAATCAGCAAAGGATGAAATGTTCCTGTTTCTTGTGCTGAAGATATAACCCCAAGAAAACAAAAGCAAATTGTTCCCAATTGCTATATATGTATGCGACCAAAGGTAAACTCACACTATTTTCCAGATCAGAGTAATTTTGAAAGGGATTTGGGTAATAGAAGAAATCATTGGCTCTGACTATGAATTATTTCTACTTCTGACAAATTTGGTTGCTACAACACTTTCTTGGGGAAGAGCCGATAAGTTAGCACAGTAATTGATTCCTACTACTGCCCTATTCATGCTATGTCTGAAACAAAGGGAAGGAAAGGGGGAAATAAGGAACACTCGATTTAAAGCACGGTTTAAACAGCATAATAATCTTAAAGTCAGGTAAAATTTTGGCCAATGGGCCAGGAGATAATTACTAGACACTTTTGGGAAGATGGGATACGTTACCAGTGTTATTGTTTCATATTCAAGCCTTGTTCATACTATGCCTGAAGTCAGGAAAGAAAAGGGAAGTAAGATGAGAGTTCTCTACTGCTGGACTTTTGAAACCAAAGAGAAAAATATAACTAGCAGAGGATGGAGAAATCAGAGCAGTTATTACCTAAAATTACTTTGAATAGAAAACAAAATGGAATTATCAAAAAACCCTTAGACTTATTCTGACTTCTGGAGTTCTGTCTCTTTCACTCATTCTCTTATAGCTAAACGGTTCTTTTTCATTAAGAATCTGGTAAGAAGAGAATCTCCTGTATATTACATCAATGGGTGGATTAAGAAGAAACATAATCATGTTAACAGGTACACATAAGACATTTGATAAAACTCCAAAACACATTTCTGATAAAAACTGCAAAACCTAGAGATAAAACTAGCATATTCCTTACTATTTTACCATACCTAACAGAGAAATGACTTAAGTATTTCCATTAAAGATAGGAACAAAATATCTCTATTATTATTTAACACTGTCTTAGAAGTTCTGGCCAATGCAATAAAAATAAAATGGTAATAAAAGGCATAACTTAAAGAAAGCAGGGGAAATCATGGTGCAGTGCATAAGAAGACTTCAACACTGAGCAGACCCAGGTTCAAATTCCGTTCTGCACTTACTGGAAATGTGACCTCATCTAATTGTTTTATCCTTTCTATATCTGCTTTGTAAAGTTGTAAAGATGAAACAAAGCAATACATGTGCAGTGGTTATAATGTGCCTGGCAGACAATAAACAATAAATTGTAGGAATTATTGTTATGATGTATATCATGACTACTTGCCAATGATATCGTCGCATGCTAAAAACCCTGCAAGTTGGTAGAATAGGCAATCTCTGCATAAAAGGTAAGCAAAAACCAACAATTTCTCCAAATGTCAGCAATATTCTGTTAGGGAAAAAAAAAAACTCTTTAAAAACAGAAGTGGAATTATAACCTATCAAGAAATAACCTTTATAAAAAATACAAACAAGAACGAATTAAACAGGATCAAAATTGTGTAAGAGATATAAAAGAAACGATGAGTAAATGTAGATATTTAACATGCTCCTGGATAAAAACTATTATAAACATATCAGTTCTTCTTACGTTAACTTACTGATCAAAATTCCAACAGGATTAAAAACAAAAAATAAGAACAAAAATTACCCTAACACGTATCTGGTAAAGAAGAGCAAATAACTAAGGAAAACAAAGGTAAAAAGAAGAGTAAAGGGGAAATGAGAAAAGAACTCTATCAGAAATTAAAATATATTCTAAATTCTAAATTACTAATACGATGAGGTACTGGCAGAACAGACAGAAACAGTAATGGAGCAGAAGAGAGAGCTTGATGCATATATGCTATAGATTCATTCTCTAGCATATGTAAGAATTTAATATATCTTAAAGGTATCATTATAAATCAGTGGCAGAAGGAAGGTGTAGCCAGTAAATGATGCTGGGACTTTGATTAGCAACTTGGCAATAATAAAAAATAAAATAAATTTGGTTCTCACCCCAAATCAAACCCCAAAATAACTTCCATATAGATTGCCCTTAAACATGAGAAAAAGGTGGGGGGTGGGGGAAGGAGAGGGAGAATGAATGCGAATAAAAAAACAGAATCACAAAATTATAATGCTGATGTACTACCCAGTAAGAAATACACGAACATTAACCTGACTAGGTTAAGAATATGAGCTAAATCTTACATGCTCTTCCCAAACTTTCTTTTCTCTCTCATACGCTTCCTTTCTCTTTCGTTCTAATTGTTCCTTTAGTACAGCAGCACGTGCACTTGCTTGGGCCTGAATATAAAAACGATCAACAAAATTTGTTACCAGAAAGAAAGGCATAGAGTTTTGTGCTTTTTTTTTTTTCCTCAAGTTATAAAGATATTTACATATTAACCAAAAAATAAGTAAAATTATGTGTGTGTAGCTCCTGAATGAAAACGTAAGCTCACTCTATATCCCCAGCACCTAAACCCAGGGCTCAACACACAGTAGTTGCTCAAAAAGTATTTGTTGAATGAAAATAAATGCAGCTACATTCTAATTGAAATACAAACATAAAAATTTTAAACTATGATTATTATACATGGATTTCATTTGTCCTCACAAAAATGGACAATTATATTTTTCATTTTTAAGGTGACCATCTTTTCTTTTTTAGGTTACTTGTGTGATAGTTTCATGTATTTATGCCATGGTTTCATTAAATTTCTCTCCAAATATATGATATAAAGAGAGAAAAACACTATTTTTCAGAAACCACAAAGTGAGGGATAAAGGAGAATGAAAAATTAAGGCAAGAGAATAGGGTGATTTAACTATGCAAGACTTAAGAAAACAACTTTCTATCTCAGGTTTCAATTTTACCCAAGAAAACCTATTTCATTTCTAGTCTATACCTTAAGTGCTTCAACTTTTTTACGCCTCATGTCAGCCTCCTCACTTCCTTCTTGTCCTTCGGAACTATCAGCTTCTTTCTACAAAATAAATAGATAAGCAAACCACTTAGGATAGAACCTCAGATTCAGTGCAGAGCTCTGTGGAAGATAATATCAATAAACTAACATCTAGAAATGTAAAATGGTAAATTGTTCAATGGTACGAATTTTCTCATAGCCGCAAGTGAACGCTCTACAACTATCATCTCTTACAGACAATGGAAAAAAAGGTAGAGAATGATATAAAATATAGCATTTTATATGTTCATGGGTACTACTTATATTTTCCTCTCAGAATTCCTCTGGAACAAATAGTCTTATCAATTTCAAATCATATAAATAAGATCTCCTTTATCCCTATGTATAGTTTTCTGGTCTTTGACTTTCACTGTCTTGAGCAGATTTTATTTTGTGTTAGTGGCATAGCATTTTTAATCTTAATCTATTATAATGTCATTCAATTACTTTAAAAAAATTAATTTTCAACCTGCCTTTTCACCACGAAGTTTAGCTCTAATCTGTTGGCGTTCATTGAAATTCTGCAATCTTATCTGTCTTAGCCTTGCCAGATAAACCTACAAGGAGAAAAAGAACACAACATCTTAATTTAAAAGAAAAACTATCAACATTTTTACTGCTAAAATTTTTTTAATTTAAAGAAAAGGGTTAATTTGAATACAAGAAACAAAAGTTTTGAAATCTGGTTAATGGAAATGTAATATTAGCTTTCAAGTGTTTAATTTAGATCAACTTATTTCTGAAAAGAAATACATTATAATTACAAATTTTTAATTTTATCAAAAGAAAAGAAATTGAACTCAGAATACTGAATAACAGTTATGGGGCAAAATTATGACACAGTATGTCAGTCAAAACATATTAACAGGTCCCTATAGACCTAAAAAATCCTTGAATAATTGTTAAGAATTTAAACCATGCAAGAAAGGAAGGCAATAAACTCAAAAATGGCTATGTGATGGAGGTAGCGAACATGCGGGAAGCATACCTCTTCCTCTTTGTTTCTTGGCTTCCCTCCTCTTGAAGAGCTGGACCTGCCTCCATACATAGCTGCCAGGTTTTGCAGGATTCCCTGTTCATCATTTAATGTACTAAGTTTAAAGAATGACTAAAGCTATATCAGCATCTTACCTAGGAATATCCAGGTGCCACTTTATGTCTTTTGCCAAATACTGATCATTTCTAGCTGATAAACTGATAATAAACCCTGGCATTTTCCTATATCAATTTGACCAATACATTCAGTGAGAACAGAAGGAAGCAATTAAATCCTAAACATAATTATTCAAAACAGAGAACAGCTATGTTTTTATTAGTCATTTAAGTAAAAAGGTTTTTAAAGTTGCTTTGGAAATTAGCTAAATGCCAAATCAAATTTTTCCTTTATAAAGGGCCAACCATTTCTACATATGTTTGTTTACATACAAAATACACACACAATAGAAAATATTTGAGCTCAAACTCTTTGCACTTGGGCACATTGTTACTATACTGCAAATGGTCATACCCAATCACAGACTGACTCATTATTTAACAGTTTATCATAAACATGGAATTATTTCCCTATTAGAAATTATTATTCAAAAAAATTCTAATTTAAAAAAGTATCAGATTGTCAAATTATTAATTTTCTCTTCCTTCAGCACATATCTATGCTTTAAATTCCTCCCAGCTTAAAAAAAATCCTCAGTCCCACTTCCCTGTCTAATGTCTTTTTATCAGCTTGTTGAAAGCATACTTTTTATATTCATCACCTCCATTTCCTTGTTTCCCATTTATTTTTTTATTTTTTATTATTTATTTATTTATTTATTTTATTTTTTTTTGTGAGGAAGACCAGCCCTGAGCTAACATCCGTTGCTAATCCTCCTCTTTTTGCTGAGGAAGACTGGCCCTGGGCTAACATCCGTGCCCATCTCCCTCTACTTTATATGGGACGCCGCCACGGCATGGCTGACAGGCAGTGCGTCGGCGGGCGCCCGGGATCCGAACCAGCGAACCCTGGGCTGCCAAGCGCGGACTAAACCGCTGCGCCACTGGGCCGGCCCCTCCCATTTATTTTTTAACCCAGTACAATCTGGTTTCTGATCCTACTATGACACTGAAAATTTTCTAAGGTTACAAATGACCTCCTAGCTCACAATTCAAATGGATTCTCTGGAGCAAACTGTGCAATTAAACATTTCCATTGGAAATTAGTTTTGACTGAATCCACTTAATTTACATAGGAATTTTTTTCTCTCATAAAAATCATATATGTTCACTGTAGAAAATTTGTAAAATAAAGAAAATATGAATCATTCGTAATTCTACCATCTGAGAAACTTAAAGTTTAAGGATCTCTCCTCTCAAATTTTCTTCTATGTATATGTGTGAATGCATACACATTTATTTTTACAAAATTGGAATTTTACTATATTTATTCTGATTTTTTTACTCAGTATTAATTAGCATATTAATATTCAGCCTCTTCTCACATTCAATATCCTTAAAAACATTATTCTTAACTGACTATGCAATATTCATTGTATTTCACTAAATAGTGTTCTAGAATTCACACATTTAAAAAAAAATCTCTATCCTCTTTCAATATTTGTAATAGCACTCTCTCCTGGGTTCTTCCAATCTTCACTATTTTTTACAGACTTTTCTCTTCCTTGGCTCAAAGCTAACATCGATATCTTCTAGAGATTAATTCTTTGACCCTCCTTCTCTTCTCATACCTAGGCTTTAACATATGTTGTTAATTCCCAAATCTAAATCAACCTCACAGCCCTTTTCTCTTGAACTTCTGTGTATATGCAACTGACATCTGGACAACTCCACTCTTATGTAGCAAAGATACCCCAAACAATTTATAAACCTGACTTCATCATTCCTTTTACTACATGATCTTATTTCTATGTCAGTTATTGATCACAATCAGCTACCCAAGTCAGCAAGCTGGGAGTTATCTTTGCCTCTCTCTGTTATCTGCCAAATACAAATGACCACCAAATTACCAATTCTACCTCCTAACAACTCTATAATTTATCCCTTTAGTTTCTGCCTTAGCTCAGGCTCTCTTCTTTTGACTCCTGGATTTCTAAGCTTCCTAACTTACCATCTCACATCCTCCCAGTCTGTTCTCTACAATGCAGTCAGAGTGACCTTTCTAACATTCTCTTTCACATCAAGGCCCACATTAATCCTTCAGTGGTTCCCATTATCTTCAGAATAGAATCCACATTCTCTTGAATGATAGGTAAGGCTGTTTGTGATCTAGCTATCTCTAGTCTCATCTCTGTCACTGCTCAATTGTAAAGCCTACATTCTAGTCACGACAACTACACGCTGTTTGTGGACTATGCCACGATCTCACTCATTTCCTGAAAATGGCTAACTCTACTCATCTTCCAAAATGCAAATCAATTTCACCCCTGGAAAGCCTTTCCCATGCCTCCTCTAGTGAGCTAAGAGTGACCATACCATTTTTTATATATACCTCCTCCAGTAGCACTCACCAGAGTGTAATATAATGGCAGAAGGACAGTATACTGTGACAGTTAAGAACATGGACAATGACAGACCCTGAAGTCTGTCAGTTCATATATATTTCAATGCCACTTAACCACTGCTGACCTTCAGCATAATTACTTAAATTTGCTGTAAGACTGGGCATAATAATACCACCTACTTCATGGGTATGCCAGAACAAAAAGTATTGTTATATGAACATGCTCTGCCTTTCTCCTCTTCCAGTGTGAGGAAAAGCTTCTGCTTACTCAGTTTCTTCCCCAATTCAAGGAGATCTTGGCATTAGCTTTTCAATTACTTGAGCTTTTGGGATAGCGGTCAGAGAGTGGGTGAGGTGAAGGAAAACAAGAAATAGGCAGGGCCAGGCAAAGATGTGAGGTGAACTCTGAAAAGATATGTGGGAATATCTACAGAGTTACAAGAGAGTGGGTGGTGGAGAACTGAGTATTGCTATAGACTTTATCTTCCCTTCATGGTATTTGAGAAATACAAGTAAAAAAATCTGAGTTACTTGGAAGTAATTTTTTTAACATTATACTTTGAAATACAGATTCACAGAAAGGTGAAAAGTAATATACAGAGAGGTTCTGTGTACCCTTCATCCAGCCTTTCCCAATTTTATCATCTTGTGTAATTATAGTACACTATCAAAACCAGGAAACTGGGACTGGTACAAACCACAGAGATTTCACCTGTAATACATGCATATATTTGTGTATCTGTATCAATGTAGTTTTATCACATGTATAGCTTTATGTTACCACCACCATGTTCAAAGTACTTAACTGTACCATTACAGTCATAATGACTGGGATATGTCCTGAGAAATGCGTCATTAGGCAATTTCATCGTTTTGCAAACATCATAGAGTGTACTTACACAAACCTAGATGGTATAGCCTACTACACACTTAGGCTATATAGTACTAATCTTATGGGACCACCATCATATATGGGTCCACTGTTGACCAAAATGTCATTATGTGGCACATAACTGTACTATAACACTTCATAGACATATTCACTAGTCCCATCCCTAACACCTGTCAACTACTAATCTGTCCTCCATCAACCTCCAATAATTATATTTTACGAATTTTATACATGGAATCATACAGTATGTATCCTTTTGACATTGACTATTTTTACTCTGTATTATTTCCTTGCAGTCTATCCAAGGTATTGGATGCAAGCATCAAAGGTTCATTCTATTTTACTGATGAGTAGTATACCATGGTATGGATATACCATAATTTGTCCATTCATTCACCCACTGAAGGACATTTGGGTAGTTTCAAGTTTTTGGCTATTAAGACTAAAGTTGCTAAGAACATTCATGTACAAGTTTCTGAGTGAAATAAGTTTTCTTTTCTCTTGGACATATGCCCAAGAGTGGAATTACCTGCTCTTGGTATGGTAAATCCATTTTTAGTTTTAAAAGGGACTGCCAAACTATTTTGCAGAGTGGCTGTTATCATTTGACATTCCTACCAGAAACTGATCCAGTTTCTCCACATCCTCACCAGCATGTGCTTTTATCACTAATTTTTTTATTTTAGCCATTCTGATAGGTGTGTAGTGATACATCATTGTGGTTTTAATTTGCATTTCCCAAATGGTTAATGATGTCGAACATCTTTTTATGTGTTTATTTGCCATCCATACATCCCCTTCAATTAAATGTTTAGCATATCTTTTGCCCATTTTCTAACTAGATTGTTTGTATTTTTAACGTTGAGTTTTGGTGGTTCTTTATATGTTCTAGATACAAGTCCTTTGTTGAATATGGGGTTACAAATATTTCTCTCAAGTCTGTAATTAGTATTTTCTTCCTCTTAATGGGGTTTTTTGGCAGAGTAAAAGTTTTTAATTCTGATGAAGTCTAATTTATCACATTTTCCTTTTATAGATCATGCTTTTGGCATCAAGTCTAAGACACTTTGAGTAGTCCTAGGTCCTGAAGTTTTCTTCTTTTTCTAGAAGTTTTACAATTTTATGAAAGTGCATGATCTGTTTTGAGTTAATTATTTTACAAGGTGTGAGGTTTAGGTCAAGGTTCATATTTTTGCCTATGGATGGATGTCCAATTTCTCCAGCACTACTATTGAAAAGGCAATCCCTGCTCCAGTGGATTGCTTTTGCTTCTTTGTAAGAAGCAGTTGGGCATATTTGTGTGGATCTATTTTTGGGCTCTCCATTGATCTATGTCTATCCCTCCACCAGTACTATATTGTTTTGACTACTGTAGCTATAAGTAAGCCTTAACACCAGGAAGAGTCATTCTTCCTACTTTATTCTTCTCCAAAATTATTTTGGCTGTTTTAAGGCCTTTCATTTTCCATATAAATTTTAGAATAAGCTTGTCTATAAAAAATGTTTCTAAAAAAGATGTTTCTGAGATTTTACTAGGAATTGCATTAAACATATAGATCAATTTAAGAAAACCTGCTACTTTTACTACTTTGAGTCTTCCAATTCATGAATGTGTTATGATTCTCCAAGTATTTATGTCTTCTTTGACTCTTTGATTTCATCAATATCTTGTCATTTTAATCACACAAATTTTGTATGTTTTGTTAGCTTTTTTCATTTTCTTTGGAGCAATTGTAAAAGGTATTGCATTTTTTTATATTAGTTTCCATTTGTTCATTGTCAATGTATAGAAATTCAGTTGATTTTTGTGTACTGACCTTCTATCTTATAACTAAAATGAATTCATTTTTTTTTAGTTCTAGGAGTGTTTTTGTAGAGTCCTTGGGATATTCTATGCAGATAATCAAGTCAACCAGAAACAGAAATAGTTTTATTCCTTCTTTTCAAATCTGCATGCCTTTTATTTCTTTCTCTTGCCTTATTGCAGTAACTAGAACTTCCAGTACTATGTTGATTACGAGTGGTGAGAGCAAACCTCCTTGCCTTTTTCCCAACTGTAGAGGGAAAAGCATTCAGTCTTCTACCTGTAAGTACGAAGGTAGATCTAAGTTTTTTTTACAGATGCGTGTTATGAAGTTGAGGGTGTTCCCCTCTATTTCTACTATATTGACAATTTTTATTATGCATGTTGAACCTTGTCAAAAGATATTCTGCATCAACTGATATGATCATAGATTTTTCTTCCTTAGCCGGATGATATGGTGGATCACACTGATTTTCTAATATTGAAATAGACTTGCATTTCCAGACTAAATCCTACTTGGTCATGGTTAGATTTGATTTACTAAAATTTTGTTGATGATTTTTGCATTTAAGTTCATGAGAGATATTAGTCTGTAGTCTTCTTTTTTGTGCTGTCTTTGTCTAGTTTTGGTATGAGGGTAATACTGGCCTCCCAAAATGATTTGGCAAGTGTTCCTTCTGTTTCTATTTCCTGGAAGAGGTTGTATCATTGTATTGAATTGATGTTAGTTTTTCTTTGAATGTTTGGTAAAATTCTCCAGTGAAACTATCTAGGCCTGGAGATTTCTTTTTTTTTGACAGCTTTTTAATCACAAATTTAATTTTAAAAATATTTTATAGGGCTGTTTAAGGTATCTATGTCAACTTGGCTAGGTTTTGGTAATTTGTAATTTTCGAAGACTTGGTATATTACTTCTAAGTTGTTGAACTTATAAATGTAAAGTTGTTTGTTATTATCCTTTTAATCACTAGAGATCTGTAATGATATCCCTTTTTTCATTTCTGATACTAGTGATTTATGTTGTCTTTTTATCTTTGTTAATCTTGCTAGAGATTTATCAATTTCATTCATTTTTACCAAGAACCTATTTTTTGTTTCACTGAATTTCTCAATAGTTCTGTTTGCAATTTCACTGATTTCTACTCTTAGTGATTTCCTTCATTTTTCTTGCTTTGGCTCTATTTTACTCTTGTTTTACTAGCATCTTGGGATAGGAACTTAGATGATTGATTTGAGACCTTTCTTCTTTTCTAATGTAAGCTTTTAGAGCTATAAATTTCCCTCATAGCAGTGCTTTAGCTGCATCTCACAAATTTTGATATGTTGTGTGTCTATTTTCATTCAGTCCTATGTACTTGAAAGTTTCCTTTTAGATTTCCTCTTTGACCTTCTATTATTTAGAAGTGTGTTTAATTTTCAAGAGTTAGTAGACTTTCTTGTCATCTTTCCAATACTGATTTCTAGTTTGATTCCATTATGTTCAAAGAATATACTCTGTAATTTTTTTTGTTGGTGGTGGTGAGGAAGATTAGCCCTGAGCTAACATCTATTGCCAATCCTCCTCTTTTTGTTGGCGAAGTTTGGCCCTGGGCTAACATCCATGCCTATCTTCCTCTACTTTATATGTGGGACACCTGCCACAGCATGGCTTGATAAGTGGTATGTATGTAGGTCCACGCCTGGAATCTGAACCTGTGAACCCTGGGCCACTGCAGTAGAGCATGTGAACCTAACCACTACTCCACCAGGCTGGCCCCACACTCTGTAATTTTGATTCTTCTGAATTTGTTAAGGTTTGTTTTATGATCATATGGTCTACCTTGGTGAATGTTCCATGAACACTTGAAAAAGAATGTATATTCTGCTACTGTTGCATAGAATGTTCCATAAGTGTTCTGTAAGATCTACCAGATTAGATCTTGGTAGTTTGTGGTGGTGTTTAGCTAGTCTATATCCTTGCTAATTGCTATCTAGCAGCTCTATTGATTGTTGAGAGTGGGGTGTTGAAGTTCCCAACTACACTTGTGGATTTGTTATTTCTCCTTTCAGTTCTATTAGTTTCTGCTTTATCTATTTTGAAACTGAGTTGTTTGGTGAATACCCACTTAGGATTGAAATAACTTCTTATTGGACTGATTCTTTTGTTATGATGTAATGTCTCCTTTGTCCCTAGTAATTTCAGTTGCTCTGTTAACCACCAAGTCTTTAAGTTTAATTCATTTAAGAATGTCTTTATTTCCCTTTCATTCCTGAAGGACAGTTTCATCAGATATTAGGATTCAGGATTAACAGTTCTTTTCTTTCAGCACTTGAAAAATGTTACGCTACTTCCTCTGGACTCCTTGGTTTCAGATGAGAAATCTGCTGTCATTCAAATTGGTGCTTCTTTATAGATACTGTGTCATTTCTCTCTGGCTATTCTAAGATTTGTTTTCTTTTACTTTCAGAAGTTTAATAATATTTCTTGATGAAGACTTCTTTAAGTTCATGCTATTTGGGGATTTGCTCAGCTTCTTGACTCTGTAGGTTTATATCTTTCACCAAATGTGGAAAGTTTTCAGCCATTATTTCTTTAAATACTTTTTTCACTCTTTCTCTTGTTCTTTGGGCTCCAATGATATAAATGTTAAATCTTTTCTTATTGTCCCACAGGTCCTTAAGACTCTGATAATTTTTTTCGATCTTTTTTCTCTCTGTTGTTCAGACTAAGTAAATTCAATTGATCTGTCTTCAAGTTCAGCGATTCTATCTTCTGTCATTTCCACTCTACTACTGACTCAATCTAGTAATATTTAAATTTTGCTTATTATATTTTCCAATTATATAATTTCCATTTGATTTTTATAATTTCTATTTCTTTGCTGATATTTTCCCTTTTTTCTCATTCATTCAAGAGAATTTTTAATTGCTTGCTGAAGTATTTGTTTGAAGCAGCTTTAAAATATTTGTGAGATAATTCTAATATCTAATTCATCCTGGTACTCGTGTCAGCTCAATGTCCTGCCTCATTCAGGTTGTGGTGTTCCTAGTTCTTGGTATTACAGTGATTTTGTATTACATCCTGAATATTTCAGTTATTATGTTAGAAGACTCTTGATCCTATATCTTTATATCTTCTATTTTAGCAGGCAGTAGCACTGTTTAGGTTTAGTGTTTAGGTTCTGGCCTACTTTTGTGGCCTTTAGTTCCAATGACAGTTTGCTTTTCTGAACCCTTGTAATGTTATTCTGGTCTGCTTCATTGTTCTGGTGCTGATGGCACTCCTGCTCAATCCCTTCTGGTGCTATCTTGTAAGGAAGGAATTTGTTTCCCTGGGCCACCTGCTGTTACTGGAAGATCTCTTGAGGGAGGGAGGCAGATGCCAGTGGGCCTGGTCTCTTTATATCAGTAGGTGGAGAGCATAGAGACATAGGGCTTTGTGGTTACTGCTGCTGTGGGCAGATGGGATCACCTGCTAGTGCCCTAGTTGTTGAGTGGAACTGGGATGGCCCAGGGCTTTATTGCCACTAATGGGTCAAACTGCCCTCCAAGTCCCCTGCCCATGTTCTGATTGTGGAATGAGGTTGGGACAGCCTGAGGCTTCATTGCTGCCAGCAGCTTAAACCACTCACCAGGACCCCACTGCGGCAGCTATTGGGATTCCTCTTTCCCAGTACTCTGGTGAGTGAGAGCAAGTTTTTCTTGTTTTGCTTTTTGTCCATGTCCATGGTGGATCTAGGCTTCAGTCATGTTCAATACCCTGTCCAGGACATACGGGAGATAAAAAGAAGACCCAGGAAACCATATTGTTATTCTCAAGTCCTGAGGTCCCTAGCCAGTTCTCCTTTCCAGCATTTAGAATCCTACTGTCATTGTATGTTAAGTAATTTCCAGAGTATTTAATTGTATTTAGAGGGGAAGAGCATGGAAAAGTGATTCTATGCCATGGTTTTGTACTGCAATACACTCTATGATATGACCAGTACCATCAAGGTTCAACAGAGTTACATGGAATTGTTGTAAAGACTGAAAGAGATTGTTATGGGTTGAATTGTGTTTCCCCAAAATTCATATTTTGAAGTTCTAACCCCTAGTACCTCAGAATGTGACCTTATTTAGATTTTTATCAAGTTAAAATGAGATCATTAGAGTGGGCTCTAATCCAGTATGACTGGTGTCCTTATAAAAAGGGGAACTTTGGAGACAGATTCACATACAGGGAAAATACCATGTGAAATGAAGGCAAGAGATTGAGGTGATGATTCATGTCAAGGAATGCTAAAAATTGCCAGCCAACCACCAGAAGATAGAGAAAAGGCATGGAATAGATTCCTTCTCACAGCCTTCAGAAGGAACCAACCCTATTGATTTGTTGATCTTGAACTTCTACGCTCCAGAACTGTGAGATAATAAATTTCTGTTGTTTAAGCCACTTAGTTTGTAGTATTTTGTTATAACAGCCCTAATAGACTACTACAGAGATAATGCATATAAATTAACATAATGTCTGGCATAGTAGGCTTTCAATAAACAATTATCATTACTTATTGGTTTAATTATCTATCTCCCTTATTGCTTATCTTAAATTCTCCTGCTGGAACAGAACCTAATATATTGTAGTCAATAAATGTTTGTGTAATAATAAATAAATGAATGAAATAATGAATGAAATGTTTAACAACTTAACCGCACATCTTAAAGACATTTTTCCATTAATAAAAGTAAATACAGAATGATTTAAAATGAGTTAATAAGAAAGTAACATTTCTAAAAAGGAATAATACTGCTTTAACATTTTTCATAAAGTTCAGAAATTTTTCTAAGTTATTGAACAGAAGAAAACAGATAACCAAGAAAAATTGTACATGTATACCAGGAGATGTGTACAAGAATGTTCAAAACAGAACTGGAACCAATCTAAATACCTACTGTCAGGAGAATTAATAATTTTGGTATATTCACACAATGGAATATTATACCTATCCTCAACTACATGAATGAATCTCAGGAAAGTAATGTTGAATGAAAAAAAGGAAGTCCCAATCTGCATACAGTATACTTTTTATAATGCTCAAAAATAAGCAAAACAGGGCCGGCCTGGTGGCGCAGCGGTTTAGTCCGCGCTTGGCAGCCCGGGGTTCGCGAGTTCGGATCCCGGGCGCCCGCCGACGAACTGCCTGTCAGCCATGCCGTGGCGGCGTCCCATATAAAGTAGAGGAAGATGAGCACGATGTTAGCCCAGGGCCAGTCTTCCTCCTCAGCAAAAAGGGGAAGATTGGCAATAGATGTTAGCTCAGGGCTGGTCTTCTCCACCAAAAAAAACCCAAAAACAAAACAAAAAAAAATAAGCAAAACAGAACACAATACATTGTTTAGGTACATATACATAAATGGAAAAAAAGTATTTTAAAAATCCATAGGAATGATAAATCCAAAATTCAGGATAATGGCCACCTCTGGGAGAAGATAGAGGAACAGGTTAGGACAGAGCTTGGCAAACTATGTCTCATGGGCCAAATCAAGTCATCTACCTGTTTCTGTATGGTCCATAAGCTAAGACTGGTTTTTCACATCTTTAAATGGTGGAAAAAAATGAAAAAAAGAATATTTCATGACCACATGTACATTATATGAAATTAAAATTTCAGTGTCCATAAATAAAGTTTTATTGGAACTCAGCCACACTCCTTCATTTACACAGCGTCTATGGTTAGTTTTGTGCTACAACGCAGAGTCAGTAGTTATAACAGAGACTTTATGGTTTGAAAAGCCTAAAATATTTACCAACCACCCTTTTACAGCAACAGTTTGCCTATCCCTGCTCTACAAAATTATCACGCCTATAAATTTTACCTGAATTAAAGCAAGTACTAATACGGGATTTAAAAAGGAACAAACAGCATAGTAAAACAGTTGAAAGCATAATCCTGGAAGTGAGACACACTGGGCTTGCATACTGCCTCTAGACATACTGTGTGATCTTGGGCAAAGTACTAATTAATGACTCTGAGCCAGTATCAAAACCTGTAACTTTGGAATAATAATCCCCATCCCAGAGAATTATTGTCAGGATTAGATTCTCAGTAACTTTAGTTAATTTTTGTCAACACTGTTCAGAGAAAAACAAACAAACCACTTGGCTTGAAGTCTTCCTTGTTAAGAGTTTCCCTAACCTGCAGTTTTCGAAAATTTCAGTTACCCAAACAGGGAAAATTTTGAATATGAATACAAGCATATGAAATTATTTTGAAATCCATGGATTTCTTTAAATTATAATTCAACTTAAAAATTATTTATGTTCCAAATGCCTATTTATAGGTCAGGGACTTGGATTTCATTTTGCCATAGAAACAATGTTATAATTAATTATAATTTTCCCAAAGCAGTTAATGTACTGATCAAATAACTTAACTACAGCAATTTCCAGTCCAGAGGATTAATCTTTAAGGCTGAAAACTTAATCGTAACTGCTTAGGTTTGTTTAATTACAATGTGATTTTTAAGGAAACACAGGTTTAAGACCTGCATCTGTCACAACCTCTTTAAGACTGCTTTTGTCAGCAAAGTGGAGATTTTTTTTATGAGTCGTTAAAAGGATAGACCACTGTGTAAATGTATATACATTTTCAAACTGTACAAACAAATCATGAGTACTAATATTTATCAATAGAAAAATATTTATTATGTGCTGCCTTAAATCACTAATGTTGGTATTTTTTTTCTTGAAGAGTTAGGGTTATTGTTATGAATACCCATCACTGTACTGTGCTATAGGTGCAGTTATTATATAAAGATCTCAGCAGTCACAATGTTGAATTGAGAAGCAAAAGTTGTCACAACCCCAAAATATGCATTAATGACCACTATAATATTAGCTCCCACATATTACTCTATGTCCACTTAACACCACTTTCTATTCACATTAATCACATTAACATTTCTGTTCATCAATCTCTCCCTGATAGTTGGATGTTATACAAATTGACTGACAAAGGAAATTGCAAATCTTGCCAAACATGAGGGATTTCATGAAGATGATGACAGTGATATTGGAAAATTGTTCAAATCACATGCAAAACCTTCTACAAATATAACAGTAGTAGATAAGCAAATAAAAGAAAAGTGCAAAGAATTATAATGTTGGTCCTTCAAAATATTTTGAATATTAAAAAATTAAGAAATGATCTTTGGAAAACTGCCAAAGTCTCAGCCATGTTTGCATAAGTGGCTCTCTTTTATAATATACTTATAAAAGTAAAATATCCAAAAACACGAAGTGAAGGATATACGATCTTTCATCAATTCTGATATGAATATTTTTCACATTTTAACATCTCTGAAATGGGGTGCATTTTATAACCAATGGCATCTTATAGTCTTTTATAATTTTAAAAATTATTGGCCAGGCAGCAATTACAACATAGATGCTATTGCCTGAATAATGTATGAATTTTGTTAGTTTTTTTCTTTTTTGGTGTCATAACTGGACAACTGTAATCCCTCAAAATTTCAATTAAAAAAGTCACTAATGGGGGCTGGCCCTGTGCCCAAGTGGATAAAGTTCCACACGCTCTGCTTCAGCGGCCCAGGTTCACATCCCAGGTGCAGACCTACACTAGTCAAGCCATGCTGCGGCAGCAACCCACATACAAAGTGGAGGAAGACTGGCACAGATGTTAGCTCAGGGCTAATGTTCCTCAACAACAACAACAACAAAAAATCACTTATGGACTTTTCAAAAGGCAACATGAGCCCTGGTAGTTGCTGAAAATCTTCCAATTGATTCCTTCTATTAAGAGCAAGAAAGTGCTAGCATTAAAACTTGCCAATTGGTGTTGACTCCTTGAGAGAAAATCGCAGAGAGAAAACTGGAGTACTTTTTCAAGAAATGTTGAAATCTCAATGTACTTGGTGGTACAGAGGATAATAGTATTTGAGAAGCTGAGTAATTTTAAGCAGATGAGCAATGTGTTCAGTTTTGCTTTAGAAAGATCACATTGGCAGTTGAAGTAAAAAATGCATTGGAAGGTTCCAAAACTAGAAGAATAGAGATGAAAAGACTAGCAAGAGATAAGGAGCTCAACTAGGGCAGAAATAATAAAAATAGAAAGGAGAAGGATACAAAATATTCAGAAGTAGAAAACATGGGATTTGGTCTCTGATTAGATATGAGCTGGGTGAGACAGTGACAGAGAGAAGATACTAAAAGATGACTTGAATTTCCAGTAACACAAACCAGAAACCTCAAAGTCAAGCCATTTTTAATGGTGAGTCTGTATAGCAAGATGGGTAATATAGGAAGGACAGTGAGTTTGAAGACAATGAAATTAATTTAGTTTTGGAAAAATTAAGAATGAGGTACCAGAAAGCTCCAGTTCCTGGTAAGATGGAATAAGCACACGCCACCCTTCCCCTCCACTGAATGCAACTACAAAAGCTGGACAGAACATTTGAGGACTCTGAAAAGTAAATGGCAGCAGGCAAATTAGAGAACACTAGAACTCAAAGTACCACCAAACATGTGGTGAGTGTACCATTTTTTTTACAGTTATCTTCTGGTCTAAACCTAACTTGGCTGAAAACTCGGAACTGAGCCCTCTGATAATGACAAAGAGATAAGAGAAACGTTGTTCTGGCTTAAGGACAGGGAGAGAACTCGTAGGGAAAACAGAGGGAGAAATGAGAAAAATCCCCTTCTTCCCTTCTCTCTCCGTTCTTCCTTTCTCTTGTGCCAGCTGAGAGAGCAACAGGAGTTTACATGAACCAAAACTCTGAGGGAGGAGAACCTTTGTCTCCTGTGACACACTCTCTTCCCACCACTTGGCCCCAGAGGTGACAAAATCCTAGACGTAAAATCCTAGCCTGAGCCTGACATGTCAACCACCTGCTAAAACAAATATAATCAAAAATCTCCACAAAATTTTAACAAAATCCAGAGTCTAATGACACAATATTCCAAGTGTCCAGGATACAATCCAAAATTAATGAGCATACTAAGAACCACAAAAATCTCAACTTACTTAGGGAATACACAATAAATGGATTATGATTAGATGACACAGATGATATAATTATCTGACAAAAACTTTAAAGAAACTATTATAAAAGTGCTTAAATGGCAATTATGAACAGTGAAAAAAGGTTAAAATAGGAATTATAGGCAGAGAAAGAGAGGATATAAAGAAAAACCAATGAAAAATACAATTACCAAATTAAATACTCATTGGATGGACCAAATAAGCAGAATGAGGATGAAAGATGAAAGAGTAAGTGAACTTGAAAACAGAACAGAAATTATCCAATCTGAACAACAGAGAAAAGAAATTGAAAAAAAAAATGAACAGAGCTTCATGAACCTGTGGAACAAGAACAAAAGGTCTAACATTTGTGCTATCAGAGAACCAGAGAAGAAGAGATAGAGTACTGTGCTGAAAAAATATTTGAAGAAATAACGGCTCAAAAATGGCATAAGGTATAAACCTACAAGTTCAAGAAACTTAGCAAACCACCAAAAGAACAGACCTAAAGAAATCCATGCCCAGAGACAACTGAATCATAATGCTAAAAACCAAAGACAGAAAAAAATCTTGAAGTCTCCAGAGGAAAGTTAAGACATAACTTATAGGAGAAAAATAATTTGAATAAGAGAGGATTTCTCATTAAACACTATGGAGGACAGAGAGCAGTGGGGTAACATTTTTGTTTTTTTTTGTGAGGAAGACCAACCCTGAGCTAACATCCGTTGCTAATCCTCCTCTTTTTGCTGAGGAAGACTGGCCCTGGGCTAACATCTGTGCCCATCTTCCTCTACTTTATATGGGACGCCACCACGGCATGGCTGACAAGCAGTAGCGTCCGTGGGCGCCCGGAATCCGAACTCGCAAACCCCGGGCTGCCAAGCACGGACTAAACCGCTGCGCCACCGGGCGGCCCCGGGGTAACATTTTTTAAAATTTTATTTTATTGAGGTCATATCGGCTTCTAACACTGCGTAAATTTCAGGTGTACATTATTATATTTCAGTTTCTGCATAGACTGCATCATGTTCAACACCAATAGTCTAGTCTTTATCCACCACCATATATATGTGCCCCATTAACCCTTTCACCCACCCCTCAACCCCTTCCCCTCTGGTAACCACTAATCTGTTCTCCTGATCTATGTGTTCTTCTTCCACATATGACTGAAATCATACAGTGTTTGTCTTTCTCTGTCTGGCTTACTTCACTTAGCATAATACCCTCAAGGTCCAGCCATGTTGTTGCAAATGGCACAATTTT
The DNA here is from genome assembly GCA_031878705.1 of Tapirus indicus. Lineage (NCBI taxonomy): Eukaryota > Metazoa > Chordata > Mammalia > Perissodactyla > Tapiridae > Tapirus > Tapirus indicus. The sequence goes on along the minus strand of CM062919.1, from coordinate 100,635,086 downwards.
GTCATCTTCTATGGCTGAGTAGTATTCCATTGTATATCTATACCACATCTTCTTTAACCATTCATCCGTTAATGGGCACTTGGGTTGCTTCCATGTCTTTGCTATTGTGAATAATGCTACAGTGAACACAGGAATGCATAAATCTCTCTCTTTTTTCTTTTGCAGGGGAAGATTCGCTTTAAGCTAACATCTGTTGCCAATCTTCCACCTTTTTCTTCCTTCCCCCGCCGAAAGCGCCAGCACATAGTTGTGTACAGCTGTAAATTCTTCTAGCTATTCTATGCGAGCTGCCACCATAGCATGGCTACTGAGAGACGAGTGGTGTGGTTCCACACTTGGAAACCGAACCTGGGCTGCCGAGTGGATAGCGCAAAATTTTAACCGCTAGGCCATCAGGACTGGCTCTATAAATCTCTTTGAATTGTTGATTTCATGTTCTTTAGATAAATACCCACTAGTGGAATAGCTGGATCATAAGTTATTTCTCTCTTTAATTTTTTTAGGAATCTCCATACTGTTTTCCATAGTGGCTACACCAGTTTCCATTCCCAACAGCAGTACATGAAGGTTCCCTTTTCACCACATCCTCTCCGACACTGATTTTTTGTCTTGTTAATTATAGCTATTCTGATGGGTGTGAGGTGATACTGCATTGTAGTTTTCATTTGCATTTCCCTAATAATTAGTGATGGTCAACATCTTTTTATATGCTTGTTGGCCATCTGTATATCTTCTTTGGAAAAAATGTCAGGCCAATGTATCTCTCTCTCTCTCTCTACCTACCTACCTACCTATCTACCGACGTATTGTGAGGAAGACTAGCCCTAAGCTAACATTTGTTGCCAATCCTCCTCTTTTTGCTGAGGAAGATTGGCCCTGGGCTAACATCTGTGCCCATCTTCCTCTACTTTATATGGCTTGACAAGCGGTGCATCAGTCTGTGCCTGGGATCTGAACCTTGCAAACCACGGGCTGCTGAAGCAGAGCATGTGAACTTAACTGCTATGCCACCAGGCTGGCCCCTCTTTGCATATGTTTTGATTTGGTTGTTCATTTTTTTTTTTCTTGAGTTGTATAAGTTCTTTACATATTTTGGAAATTAACTCCTTTTTGGATATACGACTTGCAAATATTTTCTCCCAGTTGGTGGGTTGTCTTCGTTTTGTTGATCGTTTCCTTTGCCTTACTGAAGCTTTTTAGTCTGATATAGTCCCATTTATTTATTTTTTCTTTTGTTTCCCTTGCTTGAGTAGACATGGTATTCAAAAAGACACGGCTAAGACCAATGTCAAAGAGTGTACTGCCTATATTTCCTTCTAAGAGTTTTATGATTTCAGATCTTACATTCAAGTCTTTAATCTATTTTGAGTTAATTTTTGTGTATGGCGTAAGATAATGGTCTACTTTCATTCTTTTGCATGTGTCTTTTCCATTTTCCCAACACCATTTGAAGAAGAGACTTTCCTTTCTCTATTGTATGTTCTGGGCTCCTTTGTCAAAGATTAGCTTTCTATGGATGTGTGGTTTTATTTCTGGGCTCTCAATTCTGTTCCACTGATGAGTCTGTCTGTTTTTCTGCCAGTATCCCACTGTTTTGATTAGAATAGTTTTGTAGTATATTTTGAATTCAGGGAGTTTGATACATCCAACTTTCTTCTTTTTCTCAGGATTGTTTTGGCTATTTTGGATCTTTTGTTGTTCCATATGAATTTTAGGATTGTTTGTTCTATTTCTGTGAAGAATATCATTGGGATTCTGATTGGGATTGCATTGACTCTGTAGATTGCTTTAGGTAATATGGACACTTTAAACTTTGTTTATTCTTCCAATCCATGAGCATGGAATATCTTTCCATTTCTTTATGTCTTCTTCAATTTCTTTCAATAATGTCTTATAGTTTTTAGTGTATAGGTCTTTCACTTCCTTGGTTAAATTTATTCCTAGGTATTTTATTCTTTTTGTAGCAATTGTAAATGACATTGTATTCTTGACTTCTCTTCCTGCTAGTTTGTTATTAGTGTATAGAAATGCAACTGATTTCTGTATGTTGATTTTGTACTCTGCAACTTTGCTGTATTTGTTGGTTATTTTAAGTTTTTTGGTGGATACTTTAGAGTTTCCTACATATAGAATCATGTCATCCACAAATAGTGAGATTTTTCCTTCTTCCTTTCCAATTTGGATCCCTTTTATTTCTTTTTCTTGCCTAACTGCTCTGTACTATGTTGAATAAGAGTAGCAAGAGTGGGCACCCTTGTATTGTTCTTGTTCTCACAGGAATGGCTTTTAGTTCCTCACCATTAAGTACAATGTTGGCTGTGGGTTTGTCATTTATGGCCTTTCTTATGTTGAGGTAATTTCTTTCTGTACCCATTTTATTGAGAGTTTTATTATAAATGGATGTTGGATCTTGTCAAATGCATTCTCTGCATCTATTGAGATGATCATGTGATTTTTATTCTTCATTATGCTAATATGGTGTATCACACTGATAGATTTGTGGATGTTGAACCATCCCTGCCTCCTTGGAATACATCCCACTTGATCATGTTATATGATCCTTTTAATGTATTGTGGCATTCGATTTGCTAATATTTTGTTGAGGATTTTTGCATCGATGTTCATCAGCAACACTGGCCTGTAATTTTCTTTTTTTGTGTTGTCCTCATCTGGTTTTGGTATCAAGCTAATGTTGGCCTCACAGAATGAGTTAGGAGGCATCCCATCCTCTTCAACTTTTTGGAAAAGTTTGAGAAGGACAGATATTAAATCTTCTTTGAATGTTTGGTAGAATTCACCAGAGAAGTTGTCTTGTTCTGGACTTTGTTTTTCAGGTTTTTTTTTTTACTTGTGACTGGTCTATTCAGATTCTCTAATTCTTCTTGATTCAGTTTTGGTAAGTGGTATCATTCTAAGAATTTATTCATTTCTTCTAGGTTATCCAATTTGCTGACAAAAAGCTCTTCATAGTATTCTCTTACAAGCCTTTGTATTTCTGTGGTGTCTGTTGTAATTTCTCCTCTTTCATTTCCAATTTTATTTATCTGAGTCTTCTCTCTTTTTTTCTTAATGAGTCTGGCTAAGGGTTTGTCAATTTTGTTTATTTTTAAAAGAACCAGCTCTTAGTTTCATCAATCCTTTCTATTGTTTTCTTAGTCTCTATTTCACTTATTTCTGCTCTGATTTTTATTATTTCCTTCCTTCTACTGACTTTGGGCTTTGTTTGTTCTTCTCTTTCTAGTTCTTTTAGGTATAGTGTAAGTTTGTTTATTTGAGATTTTTCTAATTTCTTGAGGTAGACATATATTGCTATAAATTTCCCTCTTAGTACCACTTTTGCTCCATCCCATAATTTTTGGTATGTTGCGTTTTCATTTTCATTTGTCTCCAGGTATTGTTGGATTTCTCCTTTGATTTCTTCGTTGATCCAATAATTATTCAGTAGCATGCTGTTTAGTCTCCACATATCTGTGACTTTCCCAACTTTTTTCTTGTAGTTGATTTCTAGTTTCATAGTATTGTGGTCAGAAAAGATGCTTGATATGATTTCAGTCTTCTTAAATTCATTGAGGCTTGCTTTGTTTCCCAACATATGGTCTACCTTTGAGAATGTTCTATGTGCACTTTAGAAGAATGTGTATTCTGCTGTTTGGGGATGGAATGTTCTACATATAACTATTAAGTCCATCTGGTCTAACTTTTCATTTAAGGCCACTGTTTCCTTGTTGATTTTCTGTCTGGATGATCTATCCACTGATGTAAGTGGGGTGTTAAGGTCCCCTACTATTATTGTGTTGCATTCAATTTCTCCTGTTAGTTCTGTTAATTTTTGCTTTATATACTTTGGTGCTCCTGTGTTAGGTGCATATATATTAAGTGTTATGTATTCTTGGTGGAATGTCCCTTTTATCATTATATAATGCCCATCTTTGTCTCTCATTATCTTTTTTATCTTGAAGTCTGCTTTGTCTGATATAAGTATGGTTATACCTGCTTTCTTTTGCTTGCCATTTGCTTGGAGTATCATCTTCTATCCCTTTGCTCTGAGCCTATGTTTGTCTTTAGAGCTGAGATGTGTTTCCTGGAGGCAAAATATTGTTAGGTCTTGTTTTTTAATCCATACAGCCACTCCATGTCTTTTGATTGGTGAATTCAATCCATTTACATTTAGAGTGATTCTTGATATGTGACGGCTTAACACTGCCATTTTATCTTTTGTTTTCCAGTTGTTCTATATTTCCATTGTTTCTTTTTCCTTGTATTTCTCTCTGCTATTTCAGTGTGGTGGTTTTCTGTGATGGTTTTCTCTTTATGATTTGTGACTCTGCTCTGATTTTTTGTTTTGTGGTTACCATGAGATTTGTATAAAAGATCTTATAGATGAGTCAGTCCTTTTTCTGATAGCCTCTTATCTTCATTAGCCTATGCACGTTCCATCCCTTACTTTTTCCCCTTGTATGCTTTTGCTGTCACAAATTATTCTTTTCTGTCTTGTGAGTTTGTCAGCAAACTGAAGTATTTATAGTTATTTTTGATGCTTTCCCTTTATCCTTTATGTTATAATTTAGTGTTTGCTAACCTATTCTGATATAGAGCTGCAATTTTCCGATTTTGTCTATTCATCTCCTTGCTCAAAGCTTTGTAAACCTTTGCCTTTTTGTTTTAGGTAGGAGGGCTCCCTTCAACATTTCTTGTAGGGCAGGTCTAGCAGCAATGAACTCTCTCAGCTTTTGTTTGTCTAGGAAAGTTTTTATTTCTCTTTCATATCTGAGGGATAATTTTGCTGGATACTCTTGGCTGACAGTTTTTGTCTTTCAGTATTTTGAATATATCATTCCACTTGCTCCTAGCTTGTAAGATTTCTGCTGAGAAATCCACTGAAAGCCTGACAGGGGTTCCTTGGTAGGTTATTTTCTTCTGTCTTGCTGCCCTTAATATTTTTTCTTTGTCATTGACTTTTGACATTTTTAATATTATATGCCTTGGTGAAGGTCTTTTTGCAGTGATGTAATTAGGAGTTCTATTAGCTTCATGTACTTGCATGTCCAGTTCCTTCTCCAGGTTTGGGAAGTTCTCAGCTATTATTTCTTTGAATAAGCTCTCTGCCCCTTTCTTCCTCTCTTCTCTCTCAGGGATACCTATAATCCTCATGTTACTTTATCTAATTGAGTTGGATATTTCTGGAAGAATTTCTTCATTTTTAAAAAATGTTAGTTCTCTCTCCTCCACCTGAATCATTTGTAGGTTTCTATCTTAGAGCTCACTAATTCTCTCCTCCATAAGGTCTACTCTATTGCTAATGCTTTCTACATTATTTTTTATCTCATTAATTATGTTTTTCATATCCAGAATTTCTGTTTGGTTTTTTCTTTAGAGCTTCATTCTCTTTGGTGAAATATTCCTTCAGTCCACTAATTTTATTCCTGAGTTCACTGAACTGTCTTTCTGAGTTTTCTTGTAACTCACTGAGTTTCTTTGTGACAGCTATTTTGAATTCTCTGTCAACTAGATTGTAATCTGTGACTTCAGGTTTGGTTTCTGGAGAGTTGTCATTTTCCTCCTGTTCTGCCATGTTACCGTACTTCTTCACAGGGTTTGATGAACTGATCCTCTGCCAGTGCATTTGTGGTAGTAATCACCTTTTCTTATTTGGGTATGGTTTTGATCGCCTTGGTTATGAGCTGCTTCTGATGGTATTTGAGAGCCTGCACTTTCCACCCTTCACTGCCTCTGCTAGAAGCATCATCAGTACCCTCCTTGCTTCTGCAGTTGCTAGTGCCTTACTGCTTAAATGTCACTGCAGTCTCAGGTGACACCAGTGGAGTCATAAGGCTGAGAGCACTTCTGCTGCTTCTGGGGTCGCCTTGGTCTCATGTTCCTCCATTGGCTCTCTACAGGCTTGGATGCTGCTGTCTGTGCACCACCTATGCTGCTGTTCTCGAGTTGCCTGGGGATACTGGTTGCACTGCTGCCAGGGATGATAGGTTCACGGGTGTCACTAGTGGGGACCCAGGGACTTTTATACAGCCCTTGCTGCTGGTGGAGCTGTTGTTGGGGGTGCCGCAATTGGGGGCTGGGTCATCAGTTCTGCTGTGGTCCCTGATGCTTCTGGTTGCAGGTTCCACCTGCCACTGCTGGTCAGGCCAGGAGCTGTTTTTTCTGCTCCTGCCCTGCCTGCTCACAGTTGTGTGGGTTGGGGCGCCACTGCCACTGATCCACCAACCATCATGCAAGGGGGGCTGCTACTGCTCCTCTGCCGCTGTGCCACAGGTGTGCATGTGCACGTGTACAGCCACCACTCTGTGGGTGTTTGTGTGCACGCATAGGGCTGGGCCACCCTCACCTCCACACACAGTTGTACGGGCTGCTGTGTGAGGATCTGTGTCCTGGATCGGTGCTGCCAGGGGAGGGGGAGAGGGTTGCTCCCCTAGTTCTACAGCTTCCTGGGGGTCCAGTCCATCCACCTTCAGATGTATAGCTGCATGGATCTCTTAGGCATCCTGTTGTGCTGTGTAGGGAATCCTGTGTTGCCAATGGATGTCTGTTTGGTTGTAATTCAGAGGGGAGAGACAAAGGGAACAACTCATTTTGCCATGATGCTGACATCACCACCATTTTTTAAATGATAAAAGAAAAAATTGTCAACCCAAAATGCTACAACCACCAAAAATATTGTTTAGAAATAACGATGAAATAAAAATAGGAGAATTTTTAGCCAGCAGACTTGATCTAAAAGAACTGCTAAAAGAATTTCTTCAGATAGACGGAAATGATATAAGAAGAAAATTTGGAACATTAGGAATAAAGGAATAACAAGAGAAATGGTAAATATTTGTGGAAATACAACAAAATATTCCTGTCCTCTTGAACTCTTAAACATGTTTGAAGTTGTAAGCAAAAATTATAGCACTGCCTGATGGGGATTTAAATGTATGTAAAAGTAATATATAAGACAACTACAACATAAAGGGGAGAGGGTAAAGGGAACTACATGGTGGAAAGATTTCTACCTTCCAATGAAAGTAGTAAAATATTGTTTATTGAGAAAAGTAAAGTATGTTTTTTACTCCCTTAAGCAACCACTAAAAAGATATATGAAAGAAAGATATAGCCAAAATTACAACAGAGTAATTGAAATGGAATAATAAAAATTGTTCAAATAACCTAAAGTCAGCAAGAAGTTGGAAACTGAAACAAAAACAGATGCAACAAAGAGAAAACAAATAATAAAATGTTACACCTCAATCTAAATATATCAATAATTACATTAAATGTCATCAAATACAACAGTATAATGTAATTACATTACAAGCATCAATTAAAAGACAGGATTTATTAGAATGGATTTTAAAAAACCCACATAAACCAACTATAGATTCACTACAAAAAAACTCACCTCAATCAATCATGAGAGGTAGATTAAAAGTAAAAGCAAGGAACAAGATATACCATGCCAACACTAATCAAAAGAAAGCTGGAATGGTTATATTAATATCAAAGAAAGTAGACAAAAAAAATTAACAAGAATGTCTCACACAGACTCTAAGGTAGCCTCCATGATCCTCGCCTCCTAAGGTTTACTCTCTTGTGTAATCTCCTCTCCTTGAGTCGGGGAAGGACCTATGACTTGCTTCTAATCAATAGAATAGGTCAAAAGTAATAGGCTGCCCTTCCTGTAATTGTTACATTATATATCATTTGGTTTTGCTAGCAAATTCCCTCCATAGACTCCCCTTGGTCAATGAAGTAAGCAGACATGTTAGAGAAGTCGTAGCTACAAAGAACTTCAGGTGGTCTCTTGGAACTGAGGGAAACCTCCAGCCAACAGCGAGCAAGTAGTTGGGGGCCTCATTCATTGAGCCACAAGGAAATAAACTGTCTCACCAACATGAATGAACTTGGAAGAGAATCCTTCCTCCAGGTAAGAAAGTAGCCCAGCTGACCTTGATTGCAGCCAAGTGAGACCCTTAGCAGAGGATCTAGCTAAGCTGTGCCCAGACTTCTATCTCACAGAAACTGTGAGATAATAAATGCATGTTGTAAAAGCCACTAAGTTGTGGTAATTTGTTACACTGCAAAAGAAAACTAATACAAGGAATAAAAAGAGATCACATTTTGATAAAAAAGGTCAATTCACCAAAAAACTCCAACAATCCTAAATGTGTATGCTCTTTAAAAAAAAAAGAAAAGGAAAAACTGACAGAACATGAAAAGAGAAATACATAAACCCACAATTATATTTGAAGACTTCAACACTTCTACCTCAATATCAAATAGAATGTAGAATTTCAAATAGAATTTCAGCATGATCAGGAACTACTGAAAAACATCATCAAATAAGTGGATCTAATTGAAACATATAATACAGTCATGCACTGCACGATGATGTTTTGGTCAACAATGGACCGCATATATGAAGGTGGTCCCGTAAGATTAGTACCACATAGCCTTGGTGTGTAGTAGGCTATACCATCGAGGTTTGTGTAAGTATACTCTACAATGTTCGCACAACAATGGAATTGTGTAGTGACGCATTTATCAGAATGTATCCCCATTCTCAAGTGACGCAAGACTGTACTCTGCCCAACAACAGCAGAATATACATTTTTTTCAAGTGTAGAGGAACATTCATGAAGATAGATTATTTCCTACATCAAGTAAAAACCATAACAAATGTAAGAGGACTGAATGAAATCCTACAAAGTATGTTCTCTGATCATCAAACTAGAAAACAATAACAGAAAATAATAGAAAAACGTCCAAACACTTGGAAATTAAACAACATACTTCTAAATAATCCATGGGCTACAGAGAATATTTCAAGGGAAATTAGAACACTTTGAATTAGAACATTTTGAATGGAATGAAAATGAAAATACAACACAGCAAATTTGTGAGATGCACTAAAGTAGTACTTAGAGAGACATTTATAGCATGCAATACCAATATTAGAAAAGAAGAAAGGTCTCAACTATCTCAGCTTGGACCCTAAAAGAGTAGAAAAGAGCAAAATAAACAGAAATCAAGCAGAAGAAAGACAACATTGTGAATTTACTTAATGCCACTGAACTGTATATTTTAAAATGGTTAAGATGGTAAATTTTATGTTAGGTGTATTTTAGCATAATAAAAACATATTTTTCATGGATCATAGATGTAAAGGTGAAAAGTAAAACTATAAAAATTTTAACAGAAAAGACAGGAGAAAACCTTCATGACTGTTCGACAGGCAAAAGTTCTTAGACACGGCACCAAAAGCATGATACACAAAGAAAAAAAAACTGAGAAACTGGACTTCATCAAAGTTAAAACCGTTTGCTCTGTGACAAATATTAAGAGAATGATAAGCCAAGCTACAAATGAGGAGAAAATATTGGCAAATTACTTATCCAATAAAAGACTTGTATCACAATATAAAGAACTCTCAAAGCTAAACAATGAGAAAACAACACAATTAAAATGGACAAAGTACTTAAACAGACACTTCTCTAAAGAAGACACAGGGATGACAGATAAGTGGATGGAGAGTTATTCAACATCATGAACATTTAGAGAAATGCAAATTAAACTACAATGAGATATCTGTATTCATGGATTAGATGGCTAAAATAAGAAATACTGGCAATACAAAATGCTGATGAGGATGTGGAGTAACTGGAACTTTCATATACTGCTGATAAGAATGCAAAATGGTACACGTACTTTGGAAAATGTTTGACTTTTTAAAATCAAGTTAAATATACACTTACCATATGATCCAGCAAACCCACTCCAGGGTATTTATTCTAGAGAAAAAAAAACTTACACTCATACAAAAACTTGTAAATGAATGATCAAAGCAGCACTACTCATAATTACCAAAACCTGGAAACAACCCAAATGTCCCTCAATGGGTGAATGGATAAACAAAGTATAACATATCCATATTATGGAATACTACACAGTAAGAAAAAGAAAAAGCCAGTGTTACATGTAATAACTTGGATGAATATCATTAAGGTGAATGAAAGAAGCTAAGCGCAGAACTTCACATACTATTAGGTACGTGTACACATCCATACAATATAAGACATTCCTGAAAAGACAAAACTATAGTAATGGAGAATAGATCAGTGGATACAAAGGTGTTAAGGGTTGGGGGAGAGTACAACTATATTGAGAGATAACACAGGAGTGTTTTGGGGTGGTGGAATTATTCTGTATCCTGATTGTGTGGTGGTTACATGAATTCATATATGTGTTAAAATTCAGAGAACTGGAAAATAAAGTTAATCTTACTGCATGATAATTTAAAAAATAAAAAAGTTTTTCAAAAAAATGAGGAGCCAATGCAATACCCAGGAAACAATGTTCAGAAGGTCACTAGATATAATGAGGTTAGGAGAGTAGTCTGAGTATCTGATACAGATTTTGAAGTCATCGGTCCCTGGTAGAATAAGTAAGATCACCCCAGAATATTCTTTATAGTGAGAAAATAACGAAGGACAGAATCCTACAGAATATCAGCATTTAAGGACTGAGAAGAAGAAAAGCATCCTGTAGAAGAAGATATTAAGAAACAGTAATCAGAGAAGTAAAGGATAAACAAAGAGAATATGGTATCACAGAAGGCAAGGAAGAAATTTTGTAGTAGCTCACAAGATCAAATGTCACAGAATGATCACATAGGATAAAGATTTAAAATACTCTATTTGGCAAGACGGACATTGGTGACTTCTGTTTCAATATGATTATGTGGTGATAAGCTGTGCACATGAATGGAAAATTGAACAGTAGGTAAGCAACTAAAGACAGCAGGTACTTCATTCATTTGAAGTGTCTGGCTATGAAGAGGAGAAAGGAGATGGGATGGTGACTACAGAGGAATGTGAGAAACATGAATAGATTTATAGATTATAGAAGGGTACCAGTAAAGAAGGAAAGTTCAGAAAAGAGAGAAGACAACTGATGGAATAGGAAGGCCTTAAGTAAACATACAGTATGGCATAGAAGATAAGGAAATGAAAGTGTAGGCTCTAAAGTCAGACTACAGTAACTCAAATACTTATTCTATCATTTAGTAGCTATAAATCTTGGGCTAGTAACTTTAATTTCTCTATGCCTCAGTAAAATATAGGACGGGAATACAACATAATCTACCTCAAAGTACTGTCTGGAGAATTAATTGAGTTAATATAGGTAAAGAACTTAGAAGTATTCCTAACAGGTAGTAAGCACACAATAAATGACAAATGTTAACAATTATTATTATAATTATCAAACAGGATGGAATGGAAAAGATTACTTTCGTAAATTTAAATAATTATTTTATTTTATTTATTTATTTATTTTGCTGAGGAAGATTAGCACTGAGCTAACATCTGTTGCCAATCTTCCTCTTCTTTTGATTGAGGAAGATTATCCCTGAGCTAATATCTGTACCAGTCTTCCTCTATTTCATATGTGGGTTGCCACCACAGCATGGCTGATGAGTGATATAGGTCCACGCCCGGGATCTAAACCCGCGAACCCGGGTGGCCAAAGTGGAGCATGCCAAACTTAACCACTAGGCCATGGGGCCGGCCCTGGAAAGATTACTTTTGAATGGAGGCAGTTATAGCTTTCTCTGAGGCTGAAGAAAACAAAGACTGGGTACAATTATGGATAAATTTATAAGTATGGAGGCAGAAAATCTGAGGACATGTGGGAATCTTAAGCCCAATTTTCTCTCTAAAGTAATGATTAACTTCATAGAGAAGAACGAAGGACAGAATCATTGAGGAAAATTCCCACCGTGGGCAATGGGAGAGGCTGTTGACCATGAAGACAAAAGGATTGCTGAGTAGGGTTGACAGCTTGGCTGAAACCAGAGACAATAAACTGATCTGACATCACAGATCTAATTTTCTCGAGCAGTGTTCAGAAGCTTGAATGTAAAAATAGTTACTAGTTAAGTTACACATAATAAGGAGAGATATGCCAACTCAGAAAGAGCGTTGCCCAGGGAGGACAGGCTAGTTAATTATACAGGTATGGATATAAGTGAGTGAATTTAATTTTCACATTAAATGAGTTTAAAGGCAGCTTTTTTGGAAACTACACAAATGTTCATTAACTGAGGAATGAATAAACAAATTGTGGTACACCCATACAATGGAATATGACTCAGGAATAGAAAAGAACTACTGATACACATCAGCCTCAAAAAACTATATATTGTATGACTGATAATTTTACATGAAATTAGAAAAAACTACAGCAACAGGAAGAAGATTAGTGGTTGCCTATGGCTGGTGGTGGCTTGACTGCAAAGGGACACAAGGAAACTCCCCCCAGTTTTATTGAGATATAATTGACATATAACATTCTATTAGTTTAAGGCGTATAACATAATGATTTGATATATGTATATATTGAGAAATGATTACCACAATAAGTTTAGCTAAAATCCATCATCTCCTAGAGGTATAAATTTTTTTTCTTGTGGTGAGATGAGGAAATTTTTAAGAGATGATGGAATAGTGCCATACCATGATTGTGGCAGTGGTTACATGACTATACACATTTGTCAATACTCATAGAAATGACACTTAACATTGGTGAGTGTCATTGTATTTAAATTACATCTTAATAAAACCAATTAAAAACAAAAAGTTCTTGTTTGGAGACCTGGGTAGTATGTTTTACCATCAAGCATGTTGCTAAAGATAGCACTTAAAATTAGCTCCTTCAACTAGCCTAGTCTACTGTCCCCAGACGTAGTCTCTAAAATCACAGGCAAAGGGAGTGTTATAGGCAGAATTTTAAGACAACTCCCAAGGTTTCTTGCCACCCCTCCCCACTCCATCAGGTTTACAAACCCTACATAATCCCTAGGACTGTATAGATGATGGATTTTAGCCCCATGATTAGGTCATGTTAAATGGGATAACTGCCATTAAAATAGATTATCCAGTGGGCATGACCAAATCACATGAGCCCTTTAAAAGCAGAGTTTTTGGGGGCCAGCCCGGTGGCACAGCGGTTAAGTTCACATGCTCCGCTTCGGCACCTTGGGGTTTGTAGGTTCAGATCCTGGGCGCGGACAGATGCATCGCTTGTCAAGCCATGCTGTGGCAGCATCCCATATCAAGTAGAGGAAGATGGGCACGGATGTTAGCCCAGGGCCAGTCTTCCTCAGTAAAAAAGAGGAGGATTAGCAATGGATGTTAGCTCAGGGCTAGTCTTTCTCACACACACACAAAAAAAGGCAGAGTTTTCTCCGGCTGGTTGTAGAAGTGGCAGTCAGGAGTTTGAAGCATGAGAGAGCTGCACAGGCAGTTCTTTGCTGCTGAGATGAAGGGGACCACATGGCAAAGATCTGAGAGTGGTCTCTAATCAAAAGCCAATCAAGACAATGGAGACCTCAGTCCTACAGCAGCAAGGACGTGAATCCTGCCAACACCCTGAGGAACAGCAAAGAAGATCCTGCCCTACTTGAACTCCAGATGAGGACACAGCTGACTGACATGAGCAGAGGACCCAGTCAAGCATGCCAGATTCTTGACCCATAGAAACTGTGAGTAATAAATTTGTGTTGCTTTAAACCACTAAGTTTATGATAATTTCTTACACAGCAATAGAAAACTAATACAGAGAGGCAAATTTTAAATAGTATCTCTACCTCTTCATAAAAAAGTTCAAATTTAGAACTTAAAATCTGTGAGGCCTCTCATCCTTCCCACAGTTAACCTCAGTCCTCACTTCCATTCACTGTCTCACATTACTAGTACATATTCTTGTCCAATATTAGATTATAAATTACTCCAGAGACAAGACTATATTTGATTAAGCTTTAATTAAGTAACTTTAATCAATTAACCCACTACCCCCAAAGTGTTTAACAAACTGCCTGTTGTTAAATTAGTGAATAAAACAAATAATATATGATGCACACACCCAAAAATACTGAAAAGTAGGAATTCTTCACTTTTAGCCACATCTTTTAAGGCAAAGTGTTATGTACATATTCAGTCATCTAAGGAACGAAGAAATTCTTTATAGTTTAACAAAATGAATCTTGCAATGTCATATAAAAATCACTGACAAAATGCACTGCTGATCTCTAAAGCATATTTTTTTAAATGAAAACACAACAGAATGAAAATACTAATTTCTGATTGCAAGATGGCAGAGTGACACTACAGCCTCCCTTTTTGCAAAATCCTAGAATAGAGAAGTTGCTGTTTTAAGTGAATACATATCAGCACTCAAAAAAGAGCAAAACGCTTGGAAATCCCAAGAACAGAAGGAATCCAGAGATAAGGAATGTACACAAAATCAGTTTAAAGTAAGAAACTTCATGAGCAAAAGCATATCAGAAAGAGTACTACCAGAGAAGGTGTGAGCAACATGAAGCATGCTCTAAAATGTGTTGGAAACTAACAGCATGAGAAGGTCTAACAGTAGACAACAGTGGTAACAAGAGGGTTACCTACAGTTCACTATCCATCTCAACAAGCCAGGAAGCAGAGTCAGTTACCTTCAGACAGGAGTCATAAGAGAAAGCTTAGAGGAAAGGACAGACCAATGGTCTGGGTGACTGGTGACTCCTAGGAAGAATGGGAATCTCCTAAGCCCAGAAAATTTGCCTGGCAGAATATCAACATGTCCCACTCATCCTCTACTCTCACTGAAAACTGTGCAAAGGACAGGTCAGTGGCACTCTTCCATCTCAGCAGGGGACCACTCAAACAAAAGCAACGAAAAATAAAATAGACACTCCCAAATATGAACACACCATAAAGAACACCAAACATTTGAGGAATGCCAACTCTATGAAATAGATAACATAAAAACTGAAGAAACCGAGGTAACATAGCCAATAGCACACTAACAACAATATTTATAATAACCAAAGTATTATCAAAGAAATGAGAATACAATCAAGGAGTTTTAGGGGAAAACTAACTAGAATTCATGGACATGAAAATACAAATTTCTAAAATTAAAAGAAATTCATTAGTGGGCTGAACAGCAGAGCAGACAAAACAAAAGAATGTATCAGTGAGCTGAAATTCAGGGCTAGGAATCTTTCCAAAACATAGTGAAAAAGAAAAAGAGATAAAAAAGATGAAAGTACATTAAAAACGCCGCTTGGTGCAGAGGTTCCAATGTACCCATCTAATAAAAGTTTTCTTAAGGAGAAAAAAGAGAAGAACCAATATTTGAAGAGATGTTAATTGAGAATGTCCCCAAACTGAACATAAATACTCAGATTGAAAGCAACCAGTTAGAGCCTGAGTCAGGTCAATGAAAAAAAATTAAGAAATAGTCAAGTGAACTTTCAGAACATTAAGGATAGAAAAATAGTCTTATAAGCTAGCAGAGAGAAAAAAAAAATCCCTCAAAAAGGAACATCAACCAGAACATATCACATGTCTCATTAGCAACAATGAAAGGAAGAAGATAAGGTAGTATCTTCAAAGAAGTATGGAAAAGAACTTCAAACTCAGATTTCTTTATCCAGCCAATTATTCAAGACTTTCACTGGCAGCCATGATGGAGTAAAAAGGACCAGATCTACCCTCCCACTTAAAACAAAAGTCCAGATAAAATATATGAAACAATGGTTTTCCAACACTGGATAATAGGCAGCACAGGACAGCAATCCTTGAGAGGAGGGAAACAAGTGAAGTAAGCCCAATAATTGCCCAACTTATTGCCTGGCAAGAGTTTCCAGGCTGCAGCACAGGGAGAGGGTCCTCAAAGAGAGCTTAGCAGACTCTCTGAGTTAAGGAAACAGGAGTCAGAGCTTGGGAAGTTAAAGATCACTAAATTTGCAGGATGGAGCACCAAAGAAGAGAGAGCTGCACAGAGAGACAGTACGGGAGATCTGCAGAGGGTTTCCTCTCTGTCTCCTGCTGAGTGACAATTAGCAATAATGTCAACAATACCTAAGGCTCACTCAGGGCTGGGAACATTTCATGCTCCCAACAGCCAGAGTGGAAAGACCTACAAATCAACAGGGCACTGGGTACTCAAGAGTACCATCTCAGCAGTGGGGCCAAATGAGTTCTAGACTAAACGTTATTCTGGATCCGCCCAGTAAATCTTAGAAGCAAGCCCTGAACGACTCAAACTGTTTCCAATTAACTGTATGCCCCAATACATTTAAATACAAAACAAATCCAAGATAAAATACACAATGCCTGGCATCCAATCACAAATTACCAGGAAAAGATGACTCAAATGAGGAGAAAAATCAATCAACAAACATAGACTCAGAAATGAAATAAGTAATAGAATGAGACAAGTCATTAAAACAGCTATTATAATTATATTCCATATGTTCAAGAAGGTAGAGAAAAGCATAAATATTATAGAGAGAGGCATGGGAAGTATAAAAATGACCCAAATAAACTTTAAGTGATAAAAAATACAATATCTGAGATTAAAAATATACAATGTCTAGATGGGATTAATAGCAGATTAAACTAAGCAGAAGAAAAGATTAATGCCATTGAAGACACAGAAATAGCAGCTATTCAAAATGAAACAGAAAAAAAGACTGAAAAAAAATGAACAGAGCATCAGTAAGCTGTTGAGAGAGCATCACATGGTGTACTACATAGGTACTGAGCATCCTAGAAGCAAAAAGGGAGAGGAGAACAGAAAAAAATTTTTGAAGAAATAATGGCTGAAGTTTTTCCAAATCTTATGAAAATTATAAACCCACAGATCTAAGCAGCTCAACAAACCCCAACAAAATAAACACAAACAAAACTACATCAAGCTACACTGTAATCAAATTGCTTCCAGTGATAAAGGGAAAATGTCAAAAGTCGTCAGAGAAAAGAGACACATTACATATAGAGGAGAAAGATAAGAATGACAGCAGACTTCTTGTCAGAAACAGGCATGGCAGAAGATAACTGGAGAGACATCTTTAAATACTGAAAGAAAAAAACTTTCAATGTATAATATTATACCCTGGAAAAATATTTTTCAAAAAAAAAGGGCAAAATACTTTTTCAGACATACAAATGCTAAGCAAATTCACCAATGGACCACCACTACAAATAATCATTTAAGTGTGAGGACAAAATAAGGATATTTCCCAACAAATCTTGTGAAGTTTCTTTCCAGAAGGATTACCAGAGAATATTCTCCAGCATGAAGAAAAATACACTGAGGGGAGAATATTAGGATGTAAGGAACAATGCTGAGGAAAGAAATTTGTAAATCTTGATACGTCTAATAACCATTTTATAATATTTTACATTAAAAATCTGTAACTAAAATCCAGAAGTTATTAACATGTGAGATACGGGGCAAGGAAAATGCAGGAGGTTCTCTTCTACTATCTACAGGAAGGATACAAATACAGATTAATTCCAGATATTAGAAAAACATAAACTGATGTATGTTAAAAATATAAAGGGTAGCCATTAAAAAAATTTAACTATTTTTCTATGACATTATTTCAGAGAAAAAATACCCTATATTGGAATAGTTAGATTAATTAACTCACAAAGATGCTACTTATAAACTTACAGTAGATATGTTATAAGTCTAATCCAAATATATTACCATATAATTGACCTATTTCCTACATGAGCGTGATGCTTCATGGGGTGCTGAGCTGACAGAAACAATCATCAGTTGTTCTGTGGACAAAAGGTCAAAAGGCATTTGTGCACCTCTACAAGTCAAAACTATAAAGTTTCAACTATTAAATGATTATCTAAAAACTGTTAATATTTTCTTGGATACATGACAATTTAGTTAACTGGCATAATTGGAGGCTTTAATATACTTTTGTTTCTAATTTGCTTTTGAGTAAATGTATAGTTACACATATATTTATACAAATGTTTATTTCCCATTTTTCTTCTAAAATTCTTTGCTACTTAAAAGTATGTAAAACCCAAAGCATATTGGAAAAAAAGTAAGCAATGTAAGAACTTATTATTTTAATATAAATATCTGGGTTGCTATACCTACTTCTACTCTTTTGAAAGGAAGGATACAGCTATGAACCAATTAACCCAATTAACCAAAGCAACAACAGAATTTTACCCTTGGTGTAAAAGATACAGCAGAAGTTAAATAAGATATATCACAACTTTAGACCCTGCATATGTTTAGAGTAAATGCTTTTAAAAGATTACAATTCTTTTCATTTATACCTACCTTAGTCCAGACCTTCACTTTGAATATTAATATGTTCAAAATTTAAAAAAAAATCATACCATATGTCCTTCAGCTCGAGCTTTATTCTGCCTTGCTTCCCGTTTCCGCTGCAGGAACTCTTCCACTTGTTTAGCTCTTTCCACAGCTAGCTGCCCCTTTTGCCTGAGTAATTTGGACAAACAGCAAAGTCAGAAATTCTGAACATTAAATATTCCAAAAAATTAAAAATTATTCTAAGTATTTTCTTTGTTGCAGAATACGAAGACACGCTGATATGAAATAAAACCTTCCTCTGTAATGAAGAAATAGCTACATACATATCAGAATCTACTACTTAAATCACATTCTTTACTATTTTAAATAGAAGTAAAATCTATACTACTACACCAAAGCTTAACAAGGTTTCTCTGACATTTATTGAATCTATTCTACTTATAGACACATACAATTATTTTAGACTATACTTAATTATAGAAGAATCTCAATAGTTTCCAAGTAGTTAAGCTTATTTCAGAACTCTGGATCAATATATTTAAGAACCTTCTTTAATCAGTGTTGAAGTAAAACTAAAGCAGTATAGTAGCGATTTCAAAAATGAACATAAAGAATGAAAAGTATATTTGTGTGAGTTTTCAAAAATACAGTGAAAAGTAATGTCTGAATTCCTTGAATATCACAAATATTAAAAAGTAAAATGGATAGATTAGGAAAAAAATTAAAAACACAGTTGTTTTAATCTTTTCTAATTATATTTCTGTCTCTCTGACAATTATAAAAGAATGTAAACATGTTGATTTCAGACCACAAATAAAAAACATCAACAAACATTTATTGAACATCTAATATATATTGTGCCTGTTACCATGCTAACTATGGAAGATACAAAAATAAATAAAACCCAGCTTCAGCAATCAGAGAACTCATAGCATAGTATCAACTGTAGTTAATTTTGGAGGAGAGGAAGAAAGATGAGCCAGTTACTGGCTGTGCTTCTACTTGGATGTTGGCTACTAAGACACACAAACTTCTTATAGCCTCTCTTTAGGATCATAGCTAAGTTATGTTCTGAAAAATACATGAAATAATGCTTTTTCTATCTTCCAGTAGGTTTAAACACTTCTGATTTTCCTGCCTTAAATAATCATTTCCTTTACACGTTTTGGTAACAACTACTAACTGAAACATATAAGAAATATTTTAAATATATATCACTCATAAGTGGAAGATATGAAAACAACAAACACACACATAGATATAGAGATTAGATTGGTGGTTACCAGAGGGGAAGGGGGAGGGGGGAGGGCAAAAGTAGTAAAAGGGCACATGTGTATGGTGATGGATGGTAATTAGTCCTTGGAGTGAACATGATGTGGTGTACACAGAAGCTGAAATACAATGATGCACACCTGAAATTTACATAATGTTATAAACCAATATTACCTCAATAAATGAATGAATGAAATTAAGCTATAAAAACTTAAAATCTGTTTCACCACAAAGTTATGAATGATTGTGGTCTAAGGTTTATTTGCCTCATATGGTACTTAGAAGAGATTTGTGTGAAATTTCCATCACTGGAATTTTCTAGGATTAGATAATTGCTATAGTTGATTAAGGAGCTTCTATTATGACTCTCAGATATGTGTAGGTAGGTAAATCTTAATCTAGTTCCATATCACCAAATTCAGAAATGCACTTCACCTAAAGCCATGGTAACTTGCGTAGATTAAGAATAATGAATGAGAGATTTGTTTATGCCTCTGTAGTGCACATGTGCTGTCCTCTAGCAGTCATCTTATGCACTGTAGAACTCTGAGATTAATAAGGTACATCTGGTCTGGATGCAGCATATCTCCTGCATATATCCAGGCAAGGTTCCTGGTCTGTTATAGCCCCATTTATATAAGGCTGGGCCTGAAGAGGGCAGATAAATTTTCAGAGGGTATGATGTTTAGACATATCATCTAAAACTCTATTTCTACTGGTAAGACTCTTTTGGGAGCTCCCAGAAGCTTACACCACCATCTGCAATTAGATTAATTTGCTGATCTCTCTGCTGTGTATCCCTCCTTCTCTAACCTTTACAGAAGTAAAATGTGGTTGATTTCTTATTCTAAGGTACTGACTATGTCCAATGTTTGTCAGTCTGAACCTTCAAGTGACATACATTAACACAACAGTTGCACAGAAATAGTATACTGTGAACCTGGTCATATGTATAACAGCTTTGATTTACATATTTTTCACACCACTTATGTATATATAGAACTACCTGCTCTATTTATTTATATGACTTATAAGTTTTGTTTCACTGAATAGTCTTTTTCTAAGCTGGTTTAAATAAGCAGGTTTACATAACCAGCCGCTTTCAATCACAAACTTAAAACCCACAATGATTTTTGCTTAACATTATTTCTTTTTTCCTCTCATTTATTAAACAAATACTTATTGAGTATCAAATATTTGCCAATATTATATCTGTCTTTGAAGATATAAAGATGTACAAAACAGAATTCCAGGAGTGCAAGGTTGGTTCAACATACAAAAATCAATCAGAGTAATAACCTAATTAAAAGAATAAAGGACAAAATTAGTTTAATTGATTCCATGACTCCTCATAATGTTTAAAAACCTATACACTGTCTATTTTTCACATGTATTTTTCTTTACGACCTCATATACACGCAAAAAGTAGAACCCATATTCATATCCTTATTCCTCTCTGAAGTAGTAAAACTGCGCTAAACTGCAGGAACAAACCATATATTTGTGCTAGACTCATGGGGATAAAGAGAAAGTAGTTAATTTACTTCTTAGTCATTCTCTTCATTAAACATTATTAAGAATTCATATGCATATATCGTTTTAGACAAATTTAACAGACTATATCTTTTGAGTTCCAAAATTATACCACTAAAATCAGTAAAACAGTAATCTAGATTAATAATAAAGGAACAATATAAATACTATACAACCCACAAATATATAAGAAATTAAAAATACAGTAAAATACAGAGACACTAAAATGGGTTAAAAAGAATTAATTATTCTAAGACAAATCCTTTTTTAATTCATCCTGACAAGAGAAAAAAGCAATTAAGTTCTTTTCTTTCCTTTTCTTATGATAAATGCATGAATAAGTGGCAAGATTTGGGTGGAACTGATAAGGGAAATTTAGTTTTTGAAGGATGATTATAAATGGATTATTTTAAAAGGTGAAAACATAAAAATAGGCAGCAACCTAGGTAGCAGAAATAATCTGAGAAATGAAAAATGTGTCAATATGGTTTAAGGCAGAAAAGTTAGGGTGATATAGGGTTAATAAGATGAAAAAAGGATGTAGAGGGTTTATTCATTAAACTTCCTCTGCTGTTTGAGTGGCTTAATGTCTACCTGATGGAATGGAATTGTTGTCCGCTTTACCCAAATTAAATAAAGCAATATAAAGGAAAACATTTGGAAAAGCAAAAGCTCCATAAAACACAAATGTTAAGAGATACTCAATAGTTTTATAAAATGGTCTTACATGGCTAAGGTTCTAATATTAAAAAGATAATCGAAAGTAAGTTCATCAGTTATAACAAATGTACCACTCTGGTGGGGATGTTGATAATGGGGAAGGATATGTATACGTGGGGACAGGGATAGTATATGGAAAATCTCTGTACCTTCTCCCTTAATTTTGCTGTGAACCTAAAACTGCTCTAAGAAAATAAAGTCTTTTTTTGAAAAAAAAAAAAAAAAAGCTAATTAAAGAGGTGTATTATTAAGAGATGGACATAAGCAAAGTCAGACTGGCCTAAGTCACTGATAAGAAGAGAAGAGGAAAAATAATACCATAAAGAAGGAACAGCCAAACATGGGTGATTCAACATATGAGGAAAAGAGAATTTGAAAGAGTCTTAATGACTATAGATTTCAGTTTGCTGATTCAGTTTGAATCAGGGAAAAGAAATGACCAGGAATGACATACAAATTATAATAAAAACCACGACAGTGTGGAGAAAATGTCCTATAATGCCAATGCTCACTAAGAAGCACATGACAAAGGAATTATTAACAGTCAAATTGGAAGAGACCTTGAGTATTAACTAGTCCAACTTCTTGCTGAATACAGTATTCCCATATTCCCATCTAAATATTCCTGACACATGGTCATTTATACTCTAAGTTTGAGGACATTCATCAAATCCCACAATATTCCACCCCATCGTACTGGGCTGAAATCTGTTTCTCTGCTTCTCCTAGTCATAGAAATTCTACATCGTGGAAATACAAAGAAGTCTAATGCTTCTTCTACATGACAAGCCATCCAGTTCTTCTAAGTTTACTCCTTAGGCATCACTTCTTTAAAGGTGGCTAAATTTTCCCAGCTTCTTTAATTTTTCCTCATAAACTGTTTCAAGCCTTAGTAAAGTCAATATAGCACAACAGTTAAGTGAACTTTGAAATCAAACTGTCCAATTTCAACTCCTGGTTTTACTAATAAATAGTACGTGGCCTTCAACAAATGACTTATTTATGCAGTGCCTCAATTTCTTAATCTGTAAAACAGGGAGAATAATAATACCTACCTCACAGCATTAGTGATGATTAAATGAGTTAATAATACAGCCAATTCTTGTTATTCATGGTAGTTATGTTCTATAAAGTCACCATGAATACTAAATTAGTGAATACTGAACCATTACCCCTAGAAGAAATACAGGGTTAGGTTCCTGCCAGCGTCTTGTTACAATATTTTTGACAACAGATTAATACATAACCTTGTTTTATGTGTGTTTCTGTTTAAAGACACCGTATTTAATATATACTATACACAGTCGATTCATTAACACTGAACTCTTGGCCATCAACACTGTAACTCACCTGAACGAAGCTTATCTGACACAAATATTTTCTCTGTAAGGCACAGCATAGCCTTTCTGCACTTAGGAACACTAGACAGCACTATGTTTGAGGCCCATTTTAAACAATGAAATCATCAACAAAATGCACAGAAATGCAAAAACATTGGTACTAAACAGATCACGAAAAGCTTGTTTATGAAGTGCTGAAACAAGAAAGCAGAGCACTGCCTCATCCAGCCTCAGCTGGGAATATGTGCATTGGGCAACTGAAATTTTTTGCTGCTCCGTGCATGTCCATGAATAACTGTGAAAGCACTGAGAGTATGGATTGTGGGGTCATGAATAAATTTTAGCAAGTAGGCAAATTCACAAACATGCAATCCACAAATAACGAGGATTGATCTTATACATAAATTACTTCAAACTGGTCTTGGCACAGACCGCCCAATTAAATATTAGCTCCTATTTTTATTATCATTATCATTATACTCATCATCACTGTTCTTATAGGTGTCCAATTTGTCAATGTCCTATTGTGTAACCAGTATAGAATACAGTGAAAACTTCATACCCTCTAATTTATACTTTTTAAAACTTCTTTAGCTCCTAAAAAGCTATTGGTACTGGCCAGGGGGCAATAAATGGGCACTATCATATACTGTTAGATTACGCATAAATTGGCACAGGTTTTCTAGAAAGAAATTTAATAATATTTAGCTAATAAATTTAGCAATATTTCTTTCCAGAACGTTCACCAAGAACATAACTGACCAACTCCTTTAACCCTATAATTGCCCTTCTAAGATTCTATTCTACAAAAATAATAAAAAAATGTTGCATAAAAATGTTCAAAAGAGTAAAAAATAATAAAAAATATATTACAATGTATTATATTAGGGGATTTGCTATATAAATTACGGTAATTCAGACACAGGAATCTTACACAGACATCAAAAATCCCTTGAAAATGATTTTTAGCATGGACAAATTTTATGGTAAAAATGTTAAATAAAAACAGATTTAAAAAGAGATACAAATTTGTTCATATAATTTGATCTCCTAACTAAGGGAAAAAAATATAGGAAAAAAAAGTATGCAAGAAAGTACACCAGTTTCTTCACAGTGACTGCCTCTGTAGGGATGAGTAGTTATTTCCTCTCTTGTTTCTTAACAACCTCCTATACTTTCCAATTTTTCTAAAACTAATCTATTATCACTTTGGCAAACAGAAAACAAGACAAAAAAGTCACTTGTGACTTTCCTTTTTTCCCTGAGCAAAAGGGAGAGAAAAAAGAGGTATGAGTATTTGGTTACGAATCCTAAGTGACAGGGAGATGACAAGATACTTAGCTGCTAGTATTTTTTAAATAGGAAATATGTGAGCAGCCTTGAACTCAGCAAAGGAAACAGTATTAAAAGGGAACTTGAGGATGACAGGAAGAAAAAAAGAATAAATGCCTTTGAGTAAAGCAAAACACTGAGGGGCAAAGACAATAGCTTGTTTGATGGAGCAGTAAAAGTTGTTGATTCATGACAGTGGCAAAGGGATTACAGTGTATATGGAAATATGAGACAATGGCTATTAGTAAGTATGAGATTAGGAGAATATCATACACACAGTACTTAAATCTTTTCCTTATTAACAATTACCAGCCATAAAATATAAAAGGGCATTTTTATCTTTATAGCAAAATATAATTATACTAGTTTGAAGGCTTTTCTATTATTTTTCACTTACAAGGAGTTTGCAGGAGAGAAGCAAATCTTTCAAACATGTTTAAACTTGCTGATTTATGAATATGTTTAAACTTGCTTCTCTTTCCCTAATTTAACCTACTGGAGTATATACTCCACCAGGATCTGAAAATAAGAGAAATAAATTTGACTTCTCAATATTAAACTGTAAAATTGATACACTAAAAAAAAAAGAGCTGCAGAGCGACCCTAATGAGAAATAATGGCTTGCTGACGAAGGCAAGGTTTTGTTGAAACCTAATCATATTAACATGTACAAATAAAAAAAAAACTAAGATGGTGATAGCAGTAGTTGCAAAGGTGGTGGTGATGGTGATAGTGATGAGGAATACCCGAGAAGTTCCCTGTGGAGCTATCCAAGCAATGACCAAGGGAGGAGATATCCAACCCATAGCCTCGAGGCCTCTTCACACAGGCTTATTTCTACAATACAGAGGCATATACATCAAGATGTGAGAGCATCCTGGAAGACCAACCAATACAGGCTTCGAATAACAGTGGTGACTAGCCAGTATTCGTTCTCTGACCAGTGTGGTCCATCACTAAGTTTTCAATAATTGTTAATAACATAAAGAAATGACTATACAATTTTTAAAAATCCAAATTTATTTAATCCAAAAGGATAATCTGTATTCTAAGATTATGTCATCCTAACTTTTTTCACATTAAAATGTCCATTCTTTTATCAAAGGATGGAATTAGGGCTGATAACTTTTTTTTTAATGAGCTTACTCAGAAAAATTAAAAGTTGGAAGTCCTCAATCAGGTCCCAAATTTTACTTTATTTTATAGACCTAGTAAATAACTGCCAACCTAAACCAAGGCTAGAATAATGATTTGGTATTAGCCAGGCAAAACGGGCAGAGGCAAAGGTATTCTAGGCAGAGGGAGCAGCAGGTGCAAAGGAACAAGGATGAGAAAAAAGATGTCTTCCTCTCCACACCCAGAAGTGTAGAAAGAGGGAGCAGCAAGATAATTCCATGGAAGTATCAGGCCTCTATGAGACCTTCAGACCATTTAGGAGCTATAATTTGATCCAAAAGACAATGAAAGGTCATTAGTCCAATTTGTAAAATATATGCTATTTATAAACCTTTTCCAAGCATATATTTGTTTAGTCAGATAATTTTTAAGACTCAAAAATACATCAAACTTATTCCTGTTAAATATGATGACTATATCCTTTGAATGTTTCTTCTATGCCCTGCCCCCCACCCATAAAAATGAACATTAGGTTAAGGAGAACAAGCCTCTAAAACTTTTTTATTTGGATGATATCAAAATATTAACCAGCATCCTCTAAATACAATTCTTTAACCAATTACTAACCCACCTAATAATCTTTATATTTTTTCACCTTACCTACATAAAGACACCCTGGCAACAATATATTGCTGAAGTTTACATACTCTGCTAGGTATCTAAATAATTTTTTCACAATGCCTCTAGGCCAAGAGAAATACCTAGCAGTTTCGTATATTAAATAGTCAGGTCCAAACTGCTTAATAGTAGTGGTCGGTGCTTTGTCCAACAGATGCAGTTCCATTTCCCTCAAAATTCTAAAATATCCAAGGTACTGTGATGCTCCAAGTTGCCTCAGAACACAGTTTGAGAACTATAGTTCTAGCCTATAATCCTACAAAGAAATAAAAGATATATTTGACATAATTTATTCTCTGTGAATTTATATAACATCAGAATGATTACTGCTTCCTCCTAAGATATTTGCAGGCTCTATTTCTAATCTTGCCTGGGATCAACATAAAGAAAACTAGTCTAGTTTATAGAATCTGCCTTTTGAAAATTATATGATACTTGATGACAGTTTTCTACTAATTCTCCATTTTCCACATCCTCAGATAAAATCAAAATAAATTCAATGAGTATATATGAAAGTTCATGCAGTACTTGGTGTCATGTTTAATTTGTAAAGTATCCAATGTTTTAAAATTTTAACTGAATCAACTAAATCAATAACTCTTTAGCCTGTTCACTAGTAGAATCTAAAGAAGCTGAGAAATCTTCATAACAGTGTTTAAGGAGCTGAACTCTCCAGTCAGATGGACTTAGTTTAATTCCAGTTCTACCACTTACTAGCTGCCTGACCATGCAACAAGTTTTAAATCTCTGTAAGTCCTAATTTCATCTGTATTAAAAGAATAATATCTAATTCAAAGGGTTGCTGTGATGATGAATACAAATTTGTATACAGTGAGTGTTCAATAAATAATATCCATCATCAATAATAATAAAAGCAGTAACTTCAATGCAACATAAGAAAATGTACATGTTTGAGTACTACTAAACTCACCAAAGTTGATACAAATGGAATGATAAATGATCTCACACCCACCAATGGTTTAAAAACTGAAAATTAAAATAATGAAACTATATCTGATGCTCCAAGATTGAATGGAAGTTGTGATATAGTAGAAGAGGTAACTGAGATATGCAGCCAGTGAAGACAATTTGAAACTCAAATACAAATATATGCAAACATTTCAAGGTTATAATAGGAATTTGATGCAAGTGGCCCAATGTAGTCCTTTATTTGTCCTTCCAACTTTGAAGAACCCAGAAACATTCTGAAAGATGAACAGCGTGAAGAAGCATAACATAGTTTTCCCTATTTTCTTTACACTATACATATTTATTTTAGGAGATGCGATTAAAATAAAACAAAATAAAGCCAAACAAATTATATACTAGAAAGATCAACAACACCAGAGCATAAAAGACATACACAAAATTTGCTTTGCCATTTAATAAAAAATATGCGTATGTGTGAGTCAGTAGTCTTCCTTTCTCAAAAAGAGAGAATCTATAATTAGCTTAACACTTCAGGCTGCTGTATACATAGTCGTAATGTTAATTTATATTTACCTCAATTATTTACCACTGCTCAATTACATTTTATTTTTTATTTTATTTTATTTTTGTGGGAAAGACCAGCCCTGAGCTAACATCTGTTGCCAATCCTCCCCTTTTTGCTGAGGAAGACTGGCCCTGGGCTAACATCTGTGCCCATCTTCCTCCACTTTATGTGGGACGCCACCACAGCGTGGCTGACAGGCAGTGTGTCGGCAGGCACCCAGGATCCGAACTTGCAAACCTCGAACTGCCAAGTGCGAACTAAACCGCTGCGCCACCGGGCAGCCCCTGCTCAATTACATTTTAATCATCTTTTATAATTGGGAAGGATCATAAAGATTTTTATTACACTCAAAAGGATTCTCCTTAAAATGACAAGGAAAAGGCAATGTAACTAAATTTTCACAAAATGATATCTGCTCTTCCTTAAACAGAATGTTTTATGGAAGAAATAGAAATGTCTAAGAAAATACGTATGCATACTTAAGAAAAAAGGAGCTATGAAAATTAAAACTATTGACTTCTACCATATGAAATTAATTCAATGAGAGAAAAGAAAAAATCTCATGAACAGGATCATAGCCATAAATTAGAGATGAATGTGAAGAGAATACAAGCAAAACAACAAAGAGAAAAGCAGAGTTCTAAGGGATGAGGAAAAGGAAGACAAGAAGCATGCTTTGGAGTTTTACATAAAGTGTGATTCCATTTAAATATATTTCTGATTTATTTAAAGCAAGTGGATAAAGCTATTACAACCATATGTTGGGTCAAAGTTATCACACATTCCTTTAAGTGGTATGTTCAGCCTATAACATATAAATAAGCTACAAAAATTAGGCTGAATTCAAGGCTACATGTTTGCCACATGTAATCAGGGCCAAATTTACACCTGAGACAATATGGCATCCAGAGGCAAAAGATATTCTATACAATCAATAGAGAAAACATCCACAAAGTGTAGGTACTGAGCTACAGATGACATAAGACAAAATTACACAGAAGGATGCATTTCACAGTTAAACCTGTTTGCATTAGCTTGTTTAGACATGGCCTTCAATCTTTTCAGTTTCTAACAGTATCAGCATGAGGGAAATGGTGATGACGTGCAGCCACTTTAAGAAATTCTGGATGTATTCCAGGTAGAATTCCTCTATCAATAAATATGCACAATGACTTTCATTACTTTCTCTGAAGCAAAGCATAAGCAACTTCTACAGAACACAGCCATACCTTTCTGGAAGCCTTCGGCCAGGTATCTCTCCTTTCCATTTAGCTTCATTATTTTCTGCTCTTTGTTGCTGCATTTGATCAAAAATAGCATGATAATGTTCATATTGTCCTCGAGAAGCAAAAGATGATGGGGCCACAGCCCCTCCACTGCCAAAAAAGGGAGCCTAGGAATTAAACAAAGAGCTCTCACATGTTTATCTCATGAGGCCTAAAAGGCCCATACTATCCTCAAAAGAAAAAATTTCAACACTTGACTTTTAAAAAGCAATTACTTAATCTGAATATATTAATAGACATATAACCTAAAGCAAAATGTTTTCCTACTATATTATAACCATTAACAATCAAATAGTAGTATACTTTGTTACTAACAACAAAGTATAATTTAATGTAACAAAATATAAAATGTCACTAAATTCAGGTAAATATGAAAAAATCTGGTCTTAAGAAGTTTTGAAACAAGTTTCTAGTATACATTTTATGTAGTCCCATTCTATTGTTTAAATATATATATAGCTTATAAGTAAAGCAGAGCCTGCTTTTCTAACACCCAAAATTATATTTCACAAAAACATTTGCATATGGCATTTAGTATATTCCAAATCCTTCAATTCAACAAGCAATCAAGATATAAATACCAGTGAGACATACTCTAGATATAAATAAAAGCAAAATATCCTACCTATTCTTAAGCAGTTTATAAACAAGCTGGGAAACAAAGTACAAAACTAGAAAAACATCTTATGCCTGTGGTAAATGACTGGTAACAGGCATACTCTAAAGTAGTAAGTACTGAGCAAATTCACAAAATAGGAAAAAATTATTAGAAGTAAAAATCTCTAAAAAAAAAAAAACAGCACTGGAGAAAGATATTGTTCAATCCAGCCTTGAAAGCAATATAATAAAGAGAGATTAAAAGATTAAATATGACCCAAGGTATTAACATAAAAATAAGCATTGTATATATATATTTGGGTGTTGGCAGTAGAGGGAGGAAGTATAAAGACAAATATAATTAGAAGGAAGGCAAATAGGGAGCATTAAGCTTGGTCATAAAAGGTTGGTACAGCTAACTGCTATCCAACCTGGGTATTGGTGTTACATAATAAACAAGAGAAAGCATTTATAAACTTTCTAGTAGAAGTAGCATTCCACAACAGTTTTTAAGAAGGTCAAATTATGCATGATAAGCAGGAATAAGAGAAAGAACAAGGTAGAGGAACTAATTAGAAGGCTTGTAACATTGACACCAACCAAGAAGCCTAGAACTAAAGAAAGGCAATCAACAAAAAGGTAAACCATGAAGGGAGTTGTGGATTCCCTGCGTGAATGACAAAGGCAAAGACATAAATATGCATCCTCAGAGATATAAAAACTCAAGCACATGGAAAACTCCCAGTTAGAAAACAGAGATGTCAGAAAAGTATCAGAGTTCAAAGTAAATAAGTGTATGTTGCAGAAGTCATGGTGGAAGAAATTCACTGAGAAGCGGAAATCAATAACCTTAAATGCTGAGGGCAACAGCACTGAATATAAGACAAACTGGTATCACTAAAGTTGACTGGTAGCATTTAAAAAAATGATTTTTTCTGAAGTGATGAGAACAGAAGCCAAAATACTGACAGTAAAGGAAGAAGAGCTTCCAAGTGATAACATGTTAAGGAAGAAGTCTGGCTAAGAAAAGACCCACAGAAAAATATTAGAATCAAATAAAAGGAATTTGAGTGTACCCAATGAGATAAAGTTTGTTAACATCTTGACACAGTAAGTTGCACACAATAAGAAAGCATGATGTTTTTAAAAATGAGCTCCAGATAAACATAGATAACCAATTAAATGTTTGAATAGCAAGAGATGAAAAGTTGCTAGAAATTATTCTAGCAATTATATTGCTAGAAAAAACTGCTAACGAATTAGGCAGGAAACTCCATCAAGGTGATCCTTACACTCATCTTCAAAATGTGCATCTCAAGGCAAGAATCAGAATTCTGGTAAAAGGTGGTCACATCTCCTAAGAGATTAGTTACTCTTTGAGTTTAGTCTGGTGTTAAAATCATCTTAACTTGAATTTCAGTGTTCTCATATTTCTCCTTAGCAAAAACAAAAGTATGTAAACATCTCTAAAGACGCCCAAACTCAAAATAATGTTGAAAATACCAGAGTATTGAAGCAATATGATCTTCTAAAAATCACCTCATTCACCAATTATAAGCATAATTGATGTTTTGACAAATATATACACTCGTGTAACCACTATCACAATCAAAAGCATATCCATCACACCAAAAAGTTCCCTCATATTCCTCTGCAGCCTATGCCCCCTCACAACAGCAACCACTGTCTGTCATATAGATTGGATTTGTCTTTTCTATAATTTCCTATAAATGGAATCATACACTATGTACTCTTGTGTCTGGCTTCTTTCACTCACTATAATGTTTTTGATTGATCCATGTTGTTACATGTATTAACAGGCTGTTCCTTTTTATTGCTGAATAGTATTCCAATATATTTTTAAACAACAGATACACCTCATATATCATGATTACCATATGATCAAACTATATACGTGGAATATTTTATAATTTTTCTAAAAACACACATTCATAAGAAATACATCAAAAAAGGATAAAGCAAAAAAGTCCCAGCTTTTGCAGATACTAAATAATCAAAGACAGTTGATTATACTGTAAATGATGTTTTATTATTTAGAGGTATATAATAACAGTATTGATTTTGAAATATTTTCCTTAAAGTTTAGTTTTTGTTTTATCTTTATTTTGGGGATCTCCTTAATTCATTCACATTATACTGAGCCTCCAGTCCTTATCGACTGTATAGAAATCAAACAGCTTAAGAAGTTAAATATTTCAAACCCCATAAGGAATAAGTACAGAAACTAACAAAGAATTTGCTTTAAGTCATGGAAAAGAAATTGCTTTATTAGTCCTCATGAAAGCATTACAGAAGTTTATAAAGCGAAGCAGAAATCTATTAAGCACATAGTACCTAACACTGTTGAAAAATTGCCTCAATTAGTTATCAAACAATACTTATAAAACCAGAATTTAGGATTAAATACAGCTTTAGACATTGTAGGAAAAAAAGATTTTATTGCACAGAAGATACACACAAAGCCAGAAGAAAAAATCAAATTCTCAACACTAATCATGGACTCTATATAAAACACTTAACAAGATCTGAGGGCCTACACTTTGGCAAGTTTTTACTTGCCAATCAGATAAGATATGGGGTTAGTTATTTTAGAATGGGCCAAATTCTGTCTGAGTCATTCGTTATCATTTAGGAGGTATTAAGTTCTACTTCATAGTAAAGTACAAAAATAGTAAAGTACGATTTTAAAAATAAAATTGTACTACTAAAAACTGTATGTCTACATTAATACAGAATTAGAAAGAGTGACTCTTATTGAAATATTGATACGAAAAACTTGTGCATCTCAAGAGACTGAAAAACAAATCAAGAAAGCCAGGACAGGACATACATGTCTACATAAAACAGGCAAAGCAAACTTTCATTCAAATTATAACTTTTGGGGAAAAGAAACAAGAAAGAATGGTAATCAATTCAATCTGACAAATACCTGTTGGGTACCTAATATCAAGTTTAATGAACATGGGTCAGGGGAATTCATAGTTTAAAGACATGTTGACTATCAGTTGATTGGATGATAGAAATTAAAATTATAATACAGAGGAATAATAGTGTATTCACTTTTTATTGCTGTGTAACAAACTTCCACAAATTTAGCAGCTGAAGACAACACCCATTTATTATCTCACAGCTCCCCTAGCTCAGGAGTCTGGGTATGGTTAGCTGGGTCCTATGCTCAGGATCCCACCAGGCAGAAATTAAGGTGGTAGCCAGGGCTGCAATTCTCATCTCAGAATCCTCTTCCAAGCTCACAGGTTCTTGGCAGAACTCATTTCCTTGTGGCTGTATTGGCCAAAGTCACCACTTTCTTACTAGTTGTTGGCCAGAGACCACTATTAACTCCTAGAGGCCACCTATATTTCCTTGCCACGTGAATGTTTGCTTTTTTCCAGGCCAGCAGAAGCACATCTCTCTGACACTCTTCTCCCCCTTCCAGTCTGCTCTGAGGAGTCTAAGTGACTACCCCATCACCATGTGCCATATAACATAACCTAATCAAAGGAGCAACTATACCACCATATTCACAGGTTTCACTCACACTCAAGTGGAGGGAATAAGCAAGGTGTGTACACCAGGCGTCAGGAATTTGGGAGACCATCTTAGAATTTGACCTACCACAGATACGTAAAGGATGCTACAAGAGCAAAAGAGGAAATGCAAGATTCAGACAGGCAGAACAAACAAAGAAACAGTAAGTTAACAGATGAGCCATTGCTAGTCAAGCTCCAGGCACTGAAATTGAAATTTTTCTTTATTTTTTAAATGAAGAAGTTAAGGCTCAGAGAAGTTAAGTAACTTGCTCAAGGTTATATAGTTTGGATACACCAAAAGGAAATGTTTGAATGAACATAGGTAACCAGTTAGCTAGGTAATTAGTTATCTAGGTAAACGGTTTGAGGTGGGAGTGAGAGTGAGGAGGAAGACAGGGGTGCTATCAAGTAAAGAGAAACACTAGTGTAAAGACAGAGATTCAGCAGGCTACACACAGTAAGGAAACTAAAGGTATGGTCTTTAGTTCTGAATGACTAGAGTATACAGTGTGTGGGAGGGAATGGATGAGATGAGCTTGGAGAGATTGGCAGGGGCAGATTAACAAGGGTCTTCTGAAAACTTAATCTTTAAGTCTCCATGAAGCTACAGAGGATTTTAGGCAGAGATGTGACAAATTGTGTTTGATTTTAACAAGATTCCACTGGCAGGAATACTGTATCACAGCCTTCACGTCAAACTTTTCAAGCAACTGTAACAATACCACATATCAGTTATCAACATGTTACATATCAAATACATGCAGGAAAATGAAGAATTCTTAATAGATGCTGAAGAATTCTGGTAAAAAGTAAAAGTACACTAAAAAAGGCATTTATATACATTTTAAAGAGCAAGTTGAAACTGGAAAAAAAAATAGCAGTAGTATGACTATATATTGCTATCAAATGCCTACCTTTACTTCACCACTTCCACCAGCACTTAGCACATTTCTCCATCCTTGTTCCCTGGCCCTATTTATTCTCTCCAACTTTGGGGGAAACAAACAAACAAACAAAATACCATTTCAAGTATTTAATATAAAACACATGAAATACATTTAGTAATAAAATGGAAATCAGTGTTGACAAGAGATTCTTGCATATTGAGGTATATGGGGTAACTATTCAGGTTTGAAACTGATTTGGCTTGAACTAAAAAGCCTGACTTATGGCCTATCAAACATACACTGCACATCTGCTTAACCATTCAAGTAAAGAATACACTCTCTTAAGAGAAGAACGCATACTTCCCCTCCTATGCCCTATTTGGTAAGGCCCCGAATTAGTCCCTTTCCGGACATCAGGGTCATGCTGATCTGCTAATTTGCAACTGAATTTCTCTTTGAGATTTTAATGAAAATGTATCCTGGGTGTGTTTAATGTATGTTCTTTGTTCTAAAAAGCTATAAGACTGTACTGAAAACCATGCTTCTCCAGAAGGCTTTCTAAGGCCTTCCCAGGTTATAATCCTCACTTTGGTTCAAGTAAACTCACCTTATTTCTCTTATCTATAGAATGGTCATTGGTTATTTTGTGTTGACAGTGTATTTCCTTAAAAAAAAAAAAAAGTATGTGTGTGAAGAGGGGTGGAATGTAGCATGGAAAAATGGATTATCCTCTTACCTTTTCCTTTTCTTGCCTTTTCATCTGTTCAGCCTTCATTAAACTAATCTGTAACAATTTTAATGACAAACTACTTAGAACTCTTGAAACTATTGTTGACAACTTGGCAAGGGAAGAAAAATAAGAGCAAAAACAATACCTGATCCTTTTGTTTCTTTTCTTTTTCAATAAATTCCAATCTTCTCTTTCTTGCTGCTTCCTTAAAAAAAAAAGAAAAATATTTTTATCAATAATAATTCCTACTTTTTCTATTTTCATCAGGAAAATTAGTACACCAATGGTAGAGGTATGCCCAGGGAGGTTAAAAAAAAAAGAAATGTTAGAGGTATTTGTTTGAAAGAAATAAGGAGGAAAGGTTTGGAGGTTTTATATATAAGATTTTGTTTCTTTTTTTTAATAATTGTTTTTGCAAAGCTTTAAAATAAGCAGACAGATGTCTTTATACCTCAAACATTTTCCTCCTTTCTTCCCCAGGATTCACTTTCTTCACTGGAGTTTGATGGGCCTGGACAAAAAGCAAAACTACAAATTAGATAAGTATTTTGAGGTACCCATTTGAAAAATTCAAATTCCTGGAAATTTAAAATAAGAAATAATGTAAAGCCAATACTTCCATAACTCTCTCTCAGAATATATTATCCCTAAAAACAAAGAACCACTGTAGTGTTTGATATGCTGTTTGTTAAACAAAAAGAAACATTAGATTCAAAGAAACTGTGGAAAAGGTTCTTGCCCTATCATCAGGTAAAAAGTTTTGTCCTCAGATACAGATGTTAATCTTAAGTTTTCTAATATTATGAAAATACAATGTGATTTAGAAAGCCCAACATTGAAGAGAGAAATTTTTCTAAAAAAAAAATTAGTTACACAATATATGTTCACTATATAAAATCCAAACAAGAGTAAAAAGTCAGTCTATTTCACCTCCAGAGGTAACCATTATTAATATTTTCATGAGTATCCTTCCATTGTTTTATGCACTTGAATACACACATAACCATACACAGACATAGAATCTTAGCTTTTTATGCTTTTTACATAAAGGTAATAATAATGTGTTATTGATGGAAATGTTTTTTACTATTAACAATGTTTCTTGACATTTCCACATCATGGTAAGCAAATTTACAATGGCAATATTCCACACTATGGATATAATTTATTTAACCATTCCTCTAGGGATAGACATTGGGTTGGTTCCAATTTTTTCCTACTCTATATGCTACAAGGAACTTCCTTGTACATACATCTTTGTGCCATATGCAAGTAATTCAGAAGGGCAATTTTTTTAAACACGGAATTATAGAGCAAAAAATAAATGTTGAGAAGAGCTGCCCTCCCAAAAGGCTGCATCAAATTTTACTCCCATCAAAGAATTCATTTCCCTACGATATCACAAATATTGAATATTATCAATCTATTTTGAATTTCTGATTTTTGAAAAGGTTGAGAATATTTTTCAGCATATTAGATATTTACATTTCTTCTTTTATATACTAATTGTTCATCTAATTTTGGGGTTGTTCAATTTTAGGAGCTCTTCATATATTATGGAAAATATGACTGTCTATTACAGATGTTGCAAATATTTGTTTCCCATTCTTTTAATTGCCGTTTATTGTATCTTTTACTGCACAAAAATTTGTAATTTATATATCGTTAAATCTGCCAATCTTTTCCTTTATGATCTGCATATACTGTTTTGCTAAGGAAGATATTCTAGATCTCAATATTAGATCTCAATATTATATTTGCTTCTGCCACTTAGTTTCATTTTTATATTCAGATCTTTATATTTAGATTTTTAAATATTTACAGTTAGATTTTTGTTTCTAGATCTATTGGAATAAACTTTTGTTCATAGAATGAGTTAGGAATCTAATTTTTTTCTTTAGAAAATCCAATTATCTCATAAACATTTATTGGCTGATATATCTTTTTCCCCATTGATTTGAAATGCCTCATTAATCATATAACAAATTCACACACAACGTATGGGTCAGTTCCTGGAATTCTCTATTCTGTTCCACTCATCCATCTCCTCTTTTCCTTTTTTTCTTTTTTTATTGTGATATAAAGTCGCCTATAGAAAGGTAGGTAAAGGATATAGACAGAAGTTAGCAAAAATAAAGGAAATACCTGTGTAACTAGCACCCAAGTCAAGACACAGAATATTGCCAGCACCCAGAAGCCCTCTACCTGCCCTTCCAC
Source organism: Tapirus indicus (assembly GCA_031878705.1). Classification (NCBI taxonomy): domain Eukaryota; kingdom Metazoa; phylum Chordata; class Mammalia; order Perissodactyla; family Tapiridae; genus Tapirus; species Tapirus indicus. Next base: position 100,598,185 of record CM062919.1, on the reverse strand, counting down.
AAGTCCTACCTCTACCACAGAGGTAACCACCATCCTGACTTTTGTCATTATCGTCTTGCTTTTCTTTATTGTTATGCCACTTATATATGCCTTCCTAAACAACATAGTTCAGTTTTTTTCTGATTCTGAGTTTTATACTAATGGAATTATACAATATATTTTCTTTTGTATGTTGCTCAGTTGCTCAATATTGTTTCAGGATTCATCTATGTTATTGTTTGCATCTACATTTGGTTTCTTCATTGATCCACAGTATTACATTGATGTTGATTCCTTTCTTTCACAGTTATCTTCTGCTTTTCTCATTAGGTCTATTTTGAAGTATTTTAGGGAGTTTGTCACTATTTCCTTCCACTTCATTTTCTAACTGATTATTCACTTTTGCATGCTGAACTTCTATTAGGTCACTTTACTGAATTCATTAATAGTTTTCTGCTGCTTCACTAGGATTTTCTAGGTAGGTATTCATATAATCTGTAAATAATGTCTATGTTTTCTCCTTTCTCTAAATATTTATGTTTCTTATTTCTTTCTCTTTTTAACTGTGTTCGCTAGGACTTCTAGCATAATATTAAACAACAGCAATCATAGGAAACATCCTGGTCTTGTTCCTGACTTAAATGGTAATGCTTCCAATTGTTCATCTTATGTATGCCTGACAGAGGTTTCTGGTATATATATAACTGTATCAAGCTAAGAACTCTCCCTTCTATTTCTTGAATCAAAGAAGTTTTTGTTTTTTAAACTGCTTTACTGAGTATTTTTAAACTACTTTATTTTGTACTGACATACAAAAAGTTGTACCTATTTAATGTATACAACCAAAGAAGTTTTTAAAACAAAAACGCATTAAATTTTACTGAACTTTCAGTATCTACTGAGATAATTCACATATGGTTTTTCTCTTCTCATCTGCCAATGCAGTGACATTATAGTAATCAGATTCCTACTACCGAACCATCCCTGGTATTCCTGAAGTGAATCCTATTTGATAATTATTAAATTACTCTTTTGATAAATTGCTTGATTTGATTTGCCTTTTTTAAAAAACTTTTTTTTTAGGATTTCTGCATGTAAGCTCATAAGTGTAACTTACCCAGGGGTTTTCTTTTCTTTTTCATCCTGTGCTAACTACTCAAATTTGTAATTAAGGTTAAGCCTACTGTATGATTAATTTTTTAAACAATCAAAATACAATTCTATGTACCAAAAATGATTAAAAGTATTTGCAGGAAACTCTACGTTATGTATCATGCACCAGTTTTTACATTTTTCAGCTACCTTAGAAAAAAATGAATAAAGAAAGGAACACTGCACAAAATTATTTACCTATGTTGAGTTTCAATACAGAGGAAAGCAGATGCTACTTTAAAAAAATTACTTCAATAGTCATTCACATTATTATTAAAATAATCCATCATTTGATTAAATCATTAGAAGTGTTTCCACTAACAATTTCATTTTAATAGCAGCTGTATTTTAGCAGAAGTCAAAGTTACAAAGTTACTTATATATACCACTCATTGGTTCAATTTTCTAAATTTTGTAAAATGACCATAACAGATAAGCACTAAAATTCTAAAACAAATTCAGAATATTACAAAATAAATGACCATCAATATGGTCCCAGAACTATCTGTTAAAATATTATATTCCTTACAATATATAAAAGAGAACTAGAAAGGCACACAAAAGTTTACTTTTACTAAAAAAAAAAATGCAAAAAAATATTTAAAGTTTCTGCTTCCTTTAGAGAGCTAAATGATATATAATTTAAACATAATTTCCTCCTTATGAAATGCAACTAACTTATTTTAATGAATACATTATTTGATATGAGCACAATAAAATGATATTTAGAACATGTAACACCACCCAATGGGTTGATAAACTCATAAAATGAGAATAATGATTCTCTTATAATGTGCTTTGGCATTTTAAATGACCATCATAAACCAAATCCATTTTATTGATACAATATGTTTTAACTCAAAGCTAAATACTAAATGTCACACTAAGATTAACTAAATAGTAAGTTTACTCCCTGACAAAATGACCCAAGCAGTAGGTTCCCAGAACTATCCCACCCCTCACTGCATTATTAGTTCCTAACTCCTAACCTCTAACTTTGGCTAGTTATTTCAATTCAACTCTTACTTAAGCTAACCACTTAATTGCAGAAAAGACACTAGGGTTGAGATGACAATAATACTGAGATATTTAAAGAACAATAGCTTTCAAACTTTTTCTAAAAGTAACCCAAAGTAAGAAACATATTTCACATCCAGACCCAATAAAGATACATACACACACACACACACACACACACACCCACCCACCTAAGTTCCATAAAATACCTTTACTATGTGTAGTAGAGTCTCTTACTTTCCATCTAATACTTAAAAAAAAAAGTCCCTGTTCTTCACCCACTAAAATGATTTTGCCACCACTAATAGACAGCAACCCCCAGTTTTAAAATAGTCATGAGAAAGCCCTGGGGGCACTATTACTGAAGTACATGTAGGTAATGCTCTTTATTGTATTACAAATACACAGCTAACATTTCAAAATATGTTCTGTGTATATAGAATTTAAACTAGTGGGGAATGTTACCCAACAGCTTTGTAAATATATACATTCCTTCCATACAAAGGAATATTTGGTAATAAAAAGAAATGAAGTACTGATACGTGCTACAACATGGATACACGTTACAGCCATGAAAACATTATGCTAAGTAAAAAGCCACTCACAAAAGACCATACATTGTACGATTCATTTATATAAAATGTGCAGAATAAGTAATCTACAGAGAGAGAAAAGTAGATTAGTGGTTGCCTAGAGCTACAGGGGTGGGGAAAGGGGAGTGAAAGCTAATGGGAAAAAGATTTTTTTGGGAGGTGATGAAAATGTTCTAAAATTGATTGTGTTGATGGTTGCATACTCTGTGAATTCACTAAAAATCATTTGATTCCAAACTTTAAATGGATGAATTGTATAGTATGTGAATTATATCTTAATAAAGGAGTTTTTAAAAAATACATATCCCCAAGAGTTGCTGAATCAAAATTTCTGGAGAAAGAGCCCTGCATTCCATATTTTGACAAGTTTCACAGGTTAACTCTTATGTAGCAAGTCTGGCGATGGTATCGAAATTTGTGAACCATAATACCAAATAATTTAACAATATTAATGCAAATAATACAGCATCTCACTATAAATAACCAGCTTTTTAAAAGATTACACAATAGTGTGCAAAAGGAAGAAGAAAATGTTTAACTAAGACACTTATATACTCTTGGGTAAGTTTTATGAAGGCAAAAATTATATTCATCTTTTGGTGTTCCATATTGCCTTATATATAACATACTCAAATATTTGTGAAATAAAAATACCAAGCTGTTCCTCTGAGATCACACAGGTATTTTCAGAACACTACTTCTACACAGAAGAGAAAAATATGGTAACATAAAACATCCATACTTAGAGAAATGTTTTGTTTTGTGTTTCTTTTTAAAATCAAAGCCAAAATACTGAAACATATTCATAGAGCTCCCTCTGGTGGCTTAATAATTACTTCTTTGTTTTAACAGAGACCTTTAAAAAATAAGTGATTATTATGAGAACTGGAGCAAAGAAAGTTTTTATGACATGCAAATATTTTTATGATATTCTGAGTAATAATAACAATACATAGTAGCTTAAACTGTTGCAATTAAAAAGTGATAGACAGTATCATTAAGTGGTTATGGTTTCCTTATAAACTTCTCATTTTCAAGCTTAATAGATTAAGTTAAGTTAAAAATTCCAAAAAACCATTATGAATGTGAATCCAAAATATGCTTTAGATTTTCTGGGGAAAAAAAATGAGTCTTTTCAAAAAAATATATGAGTTATGTAAAAACCAAAGAAAAAAATTTATTTTAAAAATCATAATTAAAATAATTTAGATAGTTTTTCCCTTTAATTCCTTTGCTAGATTTGAAAAACTTTTCACACATTTAATTGTCATTTCTTTTTTTTTCTATTTTTTAAATTTTCCTCTTAAAGTTTTTTCTATTTTTTTCATTGTGGTAAAATACATATAAAATTTAAAATTGAAACCATGTTTTTAGTGTACAACTCTGTGGCATTAAGTACATTCACACTGTTGCACATAGAAATTTAGTTTCAAGTAAAATGTTTTTGTGCTTATTATTATTTAGTTCTCATTGGTCTGGCTTAGAAAACCCTGTTTGTTTGCCTAAAATGTTTAAGGGCAACAACCTTGCCTGAAATCCAAAACACTTATAATTATCATCTGAATCATTTGTCTATCATTCAGAATATTTGATAGAATGATATCTATTATTCAGATTATTAACTGGAATCTGAAAATTCCACAGTGTGCTACTCTTGCATACTGAATAAATATTAATTGAAAATGAGGGAAACATTAAGAAAATCAACATATTATTTGATTCCATCAGCCATATGAAAGAATAGATTAAACACTTGGCTACAATCCTGGCCAAAGGTGAGGAACCTTCTTTTTTTAATTGAAGTATAATTGACATACTATACTATATTAGTTTCAGGTGTACAACATAGTGATTTGATATTTTTATATAGTATGAAATGATCATCACACTAAGTCTAGTTACCATACAATGTTATTACATCTGTCACCATACAATGTTATTACAATATTATTGACTATATTCCCTATGCTGTACTTTACATCTCCCTGACTTACTAATTTTACAACTGGAAATTTTTACCTCTTGATCCACTTCACCCATTTCGCCCATCCTCTCATCCCTCTCCCCTCTGGTAACCATCAGTTTGTTCTCTGTATCTGTAAGTCTATTTCTGTTTTGTTTTTTCATTTGTTTTGGTTTTTAGCTTCGACATATAAGTGAAATCATATGGTATTTGTCTTTCTCTGTCTGACATTTAACTTAGCATAATACCCTCTAGGGTCCATCCATATTGTTGCAAATGACAAGATATCATTATTTTTTATGGCTGAGTAATGAATAGACATTTTTCCAAGGAAGACATACAGATGGCCAACAGGTACATAAAAAGATGCTCAATATCACTAATCATCAGGGAAACGCAAATCAAAACCACAGTGAGATACCACCTCACACCCGTCAGAATGGCTATTATTAAAAAGACAAGAAATAACAAGTCTTGGTGAGGATGTGGAGAAAAGAGAACCCTCATGCACTGTTGGTGGGAATGAAAATTGGTTCAACCACTATTGAAAAACACTACAGAGGTTCCTCAAAAAATTAAAAATAGAACTACTATATGATCCAGCAATTCCACTTCTGCGTATTTATATGAAGAAAATAAAAACACTAATTCAGCAAGATATATGCACCTCAATGTTCATTGCAGCATTATTTACAATAGCCAAGATTTGGAAACAACCTAAGTGTCCATCGACAAACGAATGGATGAAGAAGATGTGGTATATATATATATATACACACAAAGGAGACTTCTGTTATATCATTGGTCCAGTCTCACCAAGAGTTCTGATCTCTCCATTCAGTCAGGCTAAAACTTGGTGAAGAAACAGGACAACTGTATTTCTATAACTCCACCCAAGTGTATATTCCTTATTGAGTTAATAACATAAAGATAAATACACCCGTCCTCTCCATGGTAATTTCATTGCCTGATAGGACAGAGATTCTGTATGTGCATAAGCCAAATGTTAAAGTGGATTGTATTTGTAAACACCACTTTGGAATAAATAAATGTCTCAAAAGTTGTCTAAGTTTCATATTGATGAAATATCTTTATGGTGAATCTGTATTTCACTGAACTCCATGAGAAGAAATAAAACATATTTCCAAAGAAATTTTGATTCAGGGCACGATGTTTTTAAAAGACATTTATAAGAATGCAATTAATCTGACTTCATATCAATGAAATATAACTGCTGATCATAATAAATAAAGTTACAAAGAGTACACATAATATTAAATAAAAACATCAGAACACAAAATTATCTGTAGGCTATCAGAGCCACATTAAAATTATAGGCAATGTATATTGAAAAAAAAACTGGAAAAGACCCACAACAAAATTAAATTAAATGCAGTGCTTGGACACTGTGAATATGGTTCTTTCCTCTTTTATCACATAAAACTATCAAACCATACTAAAAGACTACAGCAAACTTATTTAAATACATACTTTATAGAAAAAAAATTGCAGATCAAAGTTATACTACCTAAGTTACTTCAAAGAACCAAATAACTAATAGAAATCAAGTTTCTATCTCAGGAATTAGACATGTATGTAAAGAATTGATTTCAAATGCTCTAAAGTTGTCTCTTCATCACCTCACACTGAAGTAGTTGCCTTTAAGCATTAATAATAAAAGCTTAAACACACTGGCCTTCTGTTTGTGCCTAAAAGCAGGGTTTTTATTTGGCCTTTAATTCTATTAAGTGCTGTTAAAATATTAAAGAATATTTCTTTACTGATTTGGAATTCATTTTATTCAATCATTTATTCACTCATTTAAAAAAAAGAAACTTACTAGGCACTTACTTTGTGCAAAATGTAAATAACATGGTCCCTAACTTCAGAGAGCTGACAGTCTTTTTTATAAAAATAATATTAAGAAAACACATATGAGGTGCTAAAGGAGTTCAAATAAGGAATAAATTATTTTTCTGCTTTTTTTGTGGGGGAAGGGATAAACAACAAAGAAACAAAAAATATTTTTGGGAAAAAAGTTATGTGAGGTGTTTCCTACCTCCCTTATATCAGTGGAGAACTGTAAGCCCACATGGCAGTGTCCCAGGACATAACGCCAACATTATATTCTTTAATCTACAAGCTAACAGTGTGAACATTCATCACACAAGTGGCTCCTTTTGCCTTTTTTCAGGCCTTTGTCTCTTTAGCTGGACTACAAGATTTGAGGGCAGAAGAAATATGGTCTTGACTTTGTACTCTCTGAGGGCTCACAGAATAGTACAGTACCAATGTCACACGTACCTACACAGAAGAGACAGGCAAAGAAAAGAAGAACATTTACAAAGGAGAGGGGGTACATAATGTACAAAGACAAGAAAGGAAAAAGTATATACAGTGTATAGTCAGTAACTAGTGCTAAGCCCAATTTAGCTCTGACTCGGAATTTATGAGCATTACGGGAGACTGGTGTACTGAATGCAAGTTTAAACCATGGAAGGTCTTCAATACACAAGCATGAGTATGACATTTATTTGGTAGGGTAGGACTTGGCCACTAAATGTTTTCTACATGAATATACTTTATACATTCTTTATGTCAATAAGCCTGACTCTAAGATCCTCAGATTTGAATTTTGGGGTTACAACAAGAAGTTAAAGAAATTATATTAATTTTTAACACCTTTAGCACTACTACTGATAATAATCTTAGCAGACTACTTATCTTCAGTAAGTAACTAAAGAAAATAGTTACTAAAACTATTTTTTTTCCTACAGTTGACCTTTTGGAATAAAGGCATATTCCAGTGTTCTCAAGAAAGTTGACCATTATCATTTTTTCTCTCCAGGTTTTATTTTTTAAAGGTTACCAATTTCCTAAAAACAATAACAAAATGGCTTTTGTAGAGAACTTTACTAAAATTTTTGATTGTTATTCATTCTTTTAAAGAATTAACAGTTGAGCGCCCTGACAAAGTCTAAATTAGTACTCATTAAACCATTCACTCATTAACTTAAGCAGTACATATTTGTTGAGTGCTGACTACTTGCCAGGAGCTATTTGCCAGGAACCAGTGAACAACAACAACAAAAATCCCTGCTCTCATGGAGCTTACACTGTAATGGAGGAGACCGGCAATAAGTAAATAAATGAAAAATACATAGTACGTTAAACAGTGATAATGCAGAGAAAAACAAAGCAGAATAAAGCAGATAAACTATGGTGGTGGGGTAGGAGGACAGTTGTTCTTTGACATAGTGTGATAAAGGATGAAGGTTGTAGTCATTAAGTGAGCTTTGAGCACAGATCTGAAGGAAGTAAGGGAGAGAACCACACAGTTTTCTCAAGGAAAAGTCCTCAAGGAGAAGAGACTAGCAAGTACAAACGCATTTTTTCAGATAAGCGCTTGGCATGTTCAAAGGCAACAAGGTTTAGCATGGCTGGACTGGGAGTAGCAAGGGGGAATGGAAAATGAAGCTTGGAGGCATAATAAGGGCATCAGAAGGCTTTGTAGTTCTTTGTAAGGACTCTGACTTTTACTCTGAGTGAGACGAAAAGCCACTGGAAATTTCTGAGCATGAGAGTACAATGACCTGAACTTTGTAAAAGAAGCATTTAGGCTGCTCAAGAGAGAACAGACTGAAGGAAATAAGTCTGAAAACAGTGAGATCAGTCAAAAGATTACTATTACAATCCAGGTGAAAAATGAGGGTGGCTAGGACTAATGTAGTGATAGAAATAATGAGAAGACTGTGAATATATTGTGAAGGCAGGGTCAACAGGATATGATGTTGAAAGGGTAGTCTGATGACGCCAAAAGCTTTTGACAAGAACAAATGGAAGGATGGAGTTGCCATTTACTGAAGATCAGTTTGGGGAGGGGGTGGAATCAGGAGTTCAGTTTCACATATGTTAATTTTGAGGTGTCTATTAGAAATCCAATTAGAGATGTCAAGACAGATATGAGTCTGAAGTTCATGAAAGGAGTCCAGGCTGGAGATATAAATTTGGGTGTCAGTTTGCAGATGCTGTTATTGAGACAGTGAGTACGGTACAAGAGGGAAGATATCCAAGGACTGAGTCCTTAAGCACTTCAGCATTTAGAAGTCAGGGACACAAAGAGGAACTCACAAAATACGCTGAAGAAAGCAATTAGGTAGGAGGAGAATCAGAAGAATGTAGTCCTTTGACTCAAGTAAACAAAATGTTTAAACAAGGAGGGAGTAGGGTTAGCCCTCATGGCCTAGTGATTAAGTTCAGCGTGCTCTGCTTTGGCAGCCTGGGTTTGGTTTCTGGGCGCAGACCTACACTGCTCTGTTAGGGGCCATGCTGTGCTGGCGGCCCACATAGTAAAAAAATACAGAGAAAGATTGGCATGGATGTTAGCTCAGGGCCAATCTTCCTCGGGGAAAAAAAAAAGTTTTGCTGTTAAAGGAAGCAGAGATATGGGGAAGTAACTGGAAGGAGATATGGGAGATAACAGAAGCTTTTTAAATAAAGACTGAAGATACAACATACGGTATATTTTGTTACTAGCAGGAATGATTCAGTAGAGAGGAAAAATAAAATGATGCAGAAGAGAGTGCGAAGTCCTTTAGTAGGAAAAAAAATAATAGTATACACATGGCAGGATTGGCTCTAGATCAAAACACAGACAGATCATCCAAAGTGATAGGAAGAAAGGCAGAATATTTACAGACAGATATGACTGACTGGCAGAAGTGGTAGTGAGAGTGGGAAAATTTTCTTCCAATTGCTGCTATTTTCTCAGTGAAACAGAAAGCAAGGTCGTTAGCCCGAAATGAAAAACGGGAAGAAGGTAAGAAATAATCATCTAGAAAGTAGGAGAGTAAACGGACTGAGGAAATATAATAGGATGGCCAGAAGGTGCTCATTTGACATCGCTGGTTATAAATTTAAAGTGAGACCAGCTAGAATAGTTGTATGCTTTCTCCAACTACATTCCACTGCCCAAGTTCAGGCACAAAAGAGGTGGAGAGTTGGATTTCACCAAGTTAAGTTTTTGCCAGGTGATCGTAATAATGGAAATGAGGGGCAAGAGAGAGTTGAGGTTTTGGAAATTATTATAATGAGAGAACATACAATGTAAGCCAGAAAAGGAAAATAAAAACTAGGAAGAGAGGGACAATGAAAAAAACTAGTAAGATCCATGGATCCAAAACAGGACAAATTAGTTTGGGAGACAGAGTCCTCGAGGAATGAGCTGGAAACATAGGAAGTAGTGGTCAGGGAGTGGGATGCTTATAACTGAGACTATGGGACAGTTGCTATTATTGACAATGACAAATGTGATGGCATGACTACAGGTTTGAGTTCTAAGGTAGGGTGGGAGACAAGATCACTGAAAGAGAACAATCAAGAAAACAAAAGACTACGTACTACTGGAAGGATCACCTTTTTTGTATACTGAAATCACTAACAATTATGACAGTGTTGGGAAAAGTGACAGTGAGTTAGGTGTTAAAATCCTCAAAAACTGAGGGTCTGCAGATAATCCTAACACAGAGTGGTAGCAGGTGGTATAGTCTGGCAGCAGAAGCCTCAAGCTTGGAGGGGTGGGTTAGGGAGCAGGGAAGAGTCTGGCAGTGAGAAGAGAAACACCTCCCTCATCCTACCTCTCGACGCAGTGGTATTAAGGGATCAGAGAGAAAATAGCCACCATGCAAGAGAGCCGCACGACCATGTGTTCAGGGACAAGCCAGGTTTTAGAGCAAAAAAGGTAAAGACAATCTTCAGAAGTTTAGAATACAAGGGATCCTGCTGATCATGTACTGTAAGAGGGCTTTGTGGAAGACTTTAGGGAGCTACGCAGGAGGGTGGGACACACAGTGACACTCCCTCTGTGGGCAGCTGCCAGGAGAGTTCTGCCAGTGCCCCCACCAGCTTCCCTGTGAGTTTCAGCAGCACCTCCAAGGCCAGCTTCCCACCAAATTCTGCTGGTGTCCCAGCCGGCATGCCAGACTGCTACCCAGAGTTCAGCAGCACGCGGCAAACTCCACCAGCACCCAGCAGGCTTCCCGCAAGTTCAACGGTTCCCCAAGCAGCTTCCCAGTACATTTTACTGGTACCCTAGGCGGGTTCCCAGGGAGTCTGATTAGCACCACAATGGACAGTTTCATGTTTGCCAGCTTCAGCCTGTGGCAGCTTAATGAACTCTGCCATCCAGCGGGTTACAGCCATACCACACCCAATAAGGTTTGAATCTCAGCCTTAAGGGTGGGGTTAGGTGGGGCCGGTCCAGTGGCATACTATGGTCAAGTGAGCGCGCTCCAGTTTGGTGGCCCAGGGTTTGCAGGTTCGGATCCCAGTTCACAGGTTCGGATCCCGGGCGTGGACCTACGCACCACTTATCATGCCATGCTGTGGCAGCCATCCCACATATAAAGTAGAGGAAGATGGGCATGGATGTTAGCCCAGAAGAGTGGGGTTAGGGACATATTCCAAAACTTGTTCCTTCTTTGGGTACTCTTATCAGCACTAGGAGGAGTGGCTACTTTCTGTATCTGCTATTCCTGCATTCTTTAGAGTTGTCTTTATCCCTTAAAAGTTAATTCCCTATTAATAATTATCATTTATTTTAAACCTTCCCTGATCAAATTATTCTGTTTTCTGTCTCCTGACTGGATACTGACTTATACAACTTATTTGAAGACTGATTTACAATAATCATTTTGAACTACTTTATGATAGATTTTAACCAAAGCCATTGAAGTTTATCTTAGGTGTGTACACACATGTATCTAAACATGTTTATATGTATATATACGTATGTGCGTGCATACGTAGTCCAAAACAAAACAGGTTCCATATACAAAAGTATGCAGCTACTGACATGAAGAAAAATGTCAAATTCCTGCAGCTAACACTGTGTGTTCTTGGGCATATCAGCTAAATGCTACAGGCCTTGATTTTTCATCTGATATAGGACAGAGTAGACTATATCATTACATTCCTTCCAGTTCTATGATTTTGATTTATTTATCTGATTGTGAATTCTCAAACACAAAATTTTCCCAGATTTTTATCAAGTGTATCACAGATATTTACTTGTTTTATGCAGAAAAACAAATGGCTCTGCTTAGGTTGTTCAAAAGTGATTTCATTTATAACGTCACTTTCTTTCACATTGCACCAGCTAGTTTACCTAATATATCTACTTAACGTATCTTTATGACTTCAGTAAGCCTTCTTAGTTTTAGAAGACTAGTGAAGCAGAATATAGCAATGTTCTTTAGTAACTTAATAAAAATAGTCCTATGAATATCAAGAAAACTGAATTGAGCTGCAATTAAAATAAGGTCAAATTATTTTTCCAAAGAAGATATACAGATGGCCAAAAGGCACATGAAAAGATATTCAACATCACTAATTATCAGGGAAATGCAAATCAAAACTACAATAAGATATCACCTCACACCCATCAGAATGGCTTTAATTAGCAAGACAAAAAATAACAAATGTTGGAGAGGATGTAGAGAAAAGGGAACCCTCATACACTGCCGGTGGGAATGCAAACTGGTGCAGTCACTATGGAAAACATATGGCAATTTCTCAAAAAGTTAAAAATAGACATACCATACGATCCAGCTATCCTACTACTGGGTATTTGTCCAAGAACATGAAATCAAGAATACAAAGAGATTTGTGCATCCCTATGTTCATCGCAGCATCATTAACAATAGCCAAGATGCGGAAGCAACCCAAGTGCCCATCAACTGATGAATGAATAAAGAAAGTATGGTGTATATATATACAATGGAATACCACTCAGCCATAAAAAAGACAAAATCATGCCCATTTGCAACAACATGGATGGACCTTGAGGGTATTATGTTAAGCAAAATAAGCCAGACAAAGACAAACACCATATGATTTCACTCATATGTGGAAGATAAACCAACACTTGGATAAGGAGAACAGATTAGTGGTTACCAGAGGGGAAAGGGGTGGAGGACAGGGAAAAAGGGATAAAGGGGCACATATATACGGTGATGGAAAAAAACTAGACTATTGGGGGCAAGCACGATGCAGGCTATACAGAAACTTACATATAATAACGTACACCTGAAATTATACTATGTTATAAACCAATATGACCTCAATATCAAACTGAATTTGTTACTAATACACAGTTTGTAACATGATCATACCTGTTTATGTTTTTGGAGTGGTTTCTTTTCATGTAACTTTTTATCTCCATACTTCTTATATGTTAAAGGTACTCCATATTTAGCAGCAGGCTTTGTAATTTTCTGAGCAGACACAACAGAAGCCAAGCTTTGTCCTGAAGCTGGTCTTTTAACTATATGAAAAGATACAAATAATTTTTTCCAGAGTTCTTTATATTAAATCTTTAATCTTAAAATTCTTCAACACAGCACTTTTTCATTTTCACGATCATTGACAGAATTTAATTTGAGACTTTTCATTATACATCTTATTCACTCCTTAGCACATGTCAATGCTTCATCATAACTTTTATACTAAAGCCACTTTTTGAAAGAAGCAAAAAGCCACACTCCTCTAAGATGTTGAAATTTCCTATATAAAAAAGCACACCCCTAAAACTGATTGTGGGTGATGATTGTACCTATCTGTGAATATACTAAAAAACATTAAATTGTAGACTTCAAATGGGTGAATTGAATAGTATGCAAATTATATCTCAAAAGCTGTTGAAAATAAATTTTTAAAAGAACATTCACTATTTTAGAAATTACTTTCAAAATCAGAACATAAATTTCAAGAGCTACTGTTAAACATTAATTCCATCACTATGAGCAACTTTAATATTTTCTTCATATACAGTCTGAATTAAGTCTATACCTATAGACCTGTTGAAGAACAAACACTTTAAAACAATCATTATAGCTAAGCATCCTAGGAAATGTGTACCTCCTGTTGGTGAGAATACAAACAGGTCAAACTTTCTGGAGGGCTATCTATATCAAGAACGATGTTTATGAATTGATTTTAAAGAAATACTCAGAGAAAACCAAAATTTATACACAAGGATAAACCCTGCAGCATTATGTATCAAACTTATTGAAACTTAGACAAGGTTCATTCTTACAGCAATAACTTCAAGAAAAACAGTTAAACCAAAGTAATTAAAAGGAGAGTCTATTATTTACATCTCCCAAAGATATCAAAAGAGGTCATAGAGTATAGTCTATATCAACCCTTACCAAAACCCTCATTCCTCTCCTATTTTTCATATCTGCTAAGGTACCTCTCTATTCAAACTCCCCCACAGCCTGAGTAGCAGCTTTCTTTCTTCCTCTTCCAGCCTGCTCTCTATCTCAGGATTTTATCATGTGCCAAATCAATCTCTTACAATAAGGATTCTTCCTTTTTAGGAAGGGAAAGGAGAAAAAAATTTAACTGGTAGTTCACAATGAAATACTATCATTAAACTCAGTTCTTCAAAGAATATTTGATTGTATTAGAAAATGTTCATCCTATAATATTGTGAATTAAAAGAAACAAAATTTTGTTTATAACGCAACTCCAATTTTCAACAATTATGGATATGTTACCACAGAAAAAATATACCAAATGTAACAGTGTGTGTTAAAATTAGGGGTAATTTTAATTTTCTTCTAATTTTTATAATGAACACATATTATTCATATAATTTAGTAAACTCTTACAAAAATAAAAATAATATCAGTCATTTGACTGGCATTTTAGAGATTCACAAGTAATTTGTGTTGAAGATATGAGATACAGTGTGATAGGGTAAGGTTTTCCAAATGCATCCTCCGACTGCATTCTGACAGGAACCAGACAATGCGGAGAAAAAAATTCCCCTTCGAGAGTTCAACTGCAAGATCAAATCAGAATGCAGATATACCAAGTCACGACATTGCAACCTGGCTACATGTATTAACATAACCAAAGAAATACTGTGTATGCCAGAAAAGGGGCTAGAGGCACACAAGCATAAAAATGAACATTCCAAGAAACAGATCTGAATAGTTCCCATTCACTTCCAGAGAAGACAGAGAACGACTTATTTGATTTTTGAGCATTTCTCAGGCTCACTGACAAGGCTACCAGTAGGATGAAGCTTAATATGAGGTGTTGGAGCCCACAAAGTATTTACAGGCCTAGCAGCAACACAACTCCTATTTTAGCCCCATGCTATTAAACATTTCATACATTCAACTCCTCTTACAACAAAACTTTCTAATTGCTGTGTAGGCTTATCTCTGTGAAAAGAATGTGCTGACATGCAGTATTTGTGGCCTTTGTGACAATGAGGCTTTTGATTAAGATTTGACTTCTCATGAGACTTGACTGCCAGGAGAGACATGCTGATTTTTCTGTATGTTTGTTTCTTCTGAATTTTTTTAGAGTGAGTTGATTTCTAAGGGACAGTCTCTGCACACTGAGAGGATGAGTCTAAGAGTCTTTAAGAAGAGCTAAGTATAGCTGGCCTTCCTGAGGGCCCATTGCCACACCACTTCCAGCTTACGTGGACTCAGTTTTACGATACAGTATTTATTTTTATTTATTTACTCAAACTCAAAATGGAGTAGAACATGCAAGAAGCATTATGTTTGAAAAGAATATACTCTTCAAATCTTAACTTCCACTAATTTTAGAAATCCATTCTGAAATCATTCTATGTAGAAAAAATATAATTTCCTTTTCACAAACATATGTGTATATATATATACACATAATATATAATCATACCCACAATCCTACAAACGTTCTGCAGCTGCTTTCTTTTAATTTTCACTTAAAAGAAAATCATCCTTCATAAGACATTTTATAACATTCTATGAGAATGTTCTCAGAGTATCAGCTAAGCATTTGATAAAGATAGAAGATTTTCAAGATAGATTTCATTTAAATAAGGTAGACAAGAACTGGAAATTTTGTTATTAATTCATCAGAAAGTTGTATATTGTCATATATCATAAATAATTTAAAGATGCATTTTCTCTGGATTAAATTTATCTATAATTATCCCAACTCATTATATCTACATATATCTCTAGTATAATTAGTAGATATTACTAATTAGTACACTGATTATTGCAAATAGGTGAAAGGACTCATATGAAATTTCACTTACCTGGTATAGGCTGTGCTCCAAATTTGGAAAATGTTTTTACACAAAATTCTTCTGCAATAAGCTTAGGTTGAAAGAGGGGGGAAAATTTAGAAAAGATGTTAAATTTCCAAAATAAAAAATCTGCCCATTAATCATAATACATTTTTTTCCTTTTTCAGTCACAATTATGCTGCCAAATAAACTAATTAAACCCAAGTAATCCATTCACCAAATTCCTCTCATGCTAACTCCCTCCCAATCTTACCCTTCAATTTTTATTACTTCTCCAGACAAGTTTCCTTCTCAAATTAACCTAATGCACCACAAAGGCCCCCAAACACTGCTTGCCTGTTCTTATCTCAGCAATTTAATACAACTACCTCCTATCTGGAATAACCTGTATATTCTATGTGCACCCATATCTCTCATTTACTTCAAAACTGATAATCATTTTATTATCTCTTCCTCAGATTAACCTCTCAGTTATTTCAACTTTACTCTGAATCTTCCCAGCAACTCCAATGAGTTTTCACTCTTATCAATATACAATTTAAACATGTTATTAGATACATATTTGAATATTCTTACATAATTTAACAAGTGTCTATTTTTACTATTACTAAAACACTCCATTATTCTCCAGCATTTATGAACATATTTGAGAAGCAAAAATCATTAATATTTCCTGCAAGTAATTTTCTCTCCCTACTCACTACATTTTTTTCCCTCTTTAAGTGCAAAACTATGATGTCAACAAAGACATAACTCAATTTAAGCCTGCTTTTTTCTTACTGGGTGGGGAAGGGGAAAGCAAGTGAATTTTCTCGTTTTTCAAGAGAAAAGAGGCCTGGTGGAGAGAATATTCCCACGGTGGCAGTGAAGCTTCAAGAGGCAAAAAAACCATGACTGAGATTGTCATCTATTCTATTAAGGATCCCTCTAGAGCAGTAGTTCTCAAAGTCTCATACTAGCAGAATCAGCAACACCAGGAATGTATTAAATATGCAAATTCTCAGGCTCCACCTCAGAATTACTAAAATAGAAATTGTAGTGGAGGGACCCAGCTGTGCTCTCCAAGTGATTTTTATGGTTGCTCAAGTTTGAGAACCCCTGCACCAGAAGATAAATGTAAGTGAAAGTCTGGTTCACAGGCAATTCAGAGCAACTATGTGAATGTATTTTCTCTTAACATTTACATTTTTTCTCTTTCGTTTTTATGGAAGAAAATTGGGTGCTTTACGATCTCCAGCTTGCCCCAAGTTGAGTAATTTCTTCCATCGTTTGAATGTGAGTCTTTCTTTACACCTGTGTGAATGCAAATATGAACTGAGAGATGGGGCATGTAAAATCCAAGAAGATTCTAGAATCCCTAAGCTGTGCTGTCCAATGTAGCTGCTACCCATATGTAGCTATTTGGATTAAAATTTAAAACAAAATATAATTTAAAATTCAGCTCCTCAGTCACACTAGGCACATTTAAAGTGCTCAGTAACCACACATAGCTGGTGGCTACAATGTTGGACAAAGCAGATATAAAATACTTCATCACCACAGAAAGTTCCACTGGACAGCACCTATGAATCAGAGCTTATCCAGGATTTATCAAGTCACATCCAGGAAGAAGTTTCCAGGACATGCAAGACTGAGAACTAGGCCCTAATAACTTTGGCTGATGGCATTGAAAGAATTAAGGGATTAAAAAAAAAAAACCTGTAGAGAATATTATAGTTATACTGGAAATAACAGATCATATGTTCCAGTAAAGCTCATAAATTGTTTCAAAGTTTAAGCCTTAAAAAAAAGTATCACAAACTTTCTCACTAGAATACTGAACAAGTGACAGCAGAAAATAAATCTTACGAACAAAAGATAAATGTTTTTATGAAGAAAGAAATCTAAGTGGTGCCTAAATAGCAATGAGGGGTTATGTATACACTAAACATGTAATGTCATATGCTACATTTGTTAATAATCATAATCTGCCCTTCTTTCTTTCCAATATGAGTTTTGCATATATCAGGCTTGAATATTTTCTTTCATTGCTGGATAGTGGAATTCCAGTGCTTAGTCTTGAGACTGTATGTCCTAACTGCTGGTATGGAAGGAAAGAAACCTCAGCAAGATTACAGGAAGCCATTCTTTCTTCTCTAGTAGTTGTCAAAAAACAATAGTACATTGCATCATAAAACTGTCCCTGAAAATGTTTTTTACAACAAAGGAGTCTTATACGACACCCACATTTCAGCGATTGTTGCTATGTCCCATACAAGTAACCTTTAACCTTCAAATTTTATTTGGCTTTCTTGCTTACTGACGTGTTCTCCTGGTAGTAACAGTTAAAGCCATATCTCTGTTTTCTGAAGAGTATTTGCTCATACAGATGTTCTGTTAAGCCAAAGGATACACGACATTTTCCTCTCAATAAAACTATGACTTTGCAAAATACTTGATTTACAGAAGAATTTAATAGTGATTATTTAAATTAACAAAGGCCATACAAAACATGTAATGTAAAATAATTCCAGTTTCAGGTCATTGTATTTATATCAATAACTGATGCTAATTGATTTGATATAGATTTTTTATAAATCCTGTGAAATTAAAATTTAATTCAATTCAACAAATATTTATTTTACACCTACATGGGGATACTATAGGAAAAATCACGAGTCAACAGTCTATTACACTTACATATAAATGCATAGAACAATGGTTTCCAATCATTTTCTATCAAATAGAATATAATTGTAATCATATAAATTATGATAATATATATTAGTATAATAAAGTGATATATTGATAATATTTAATGTATACTGAATATATTGAGCACTTATGTGTGGGACATTAAGCACTTTACGTGCATTATCACTTTTTTTTTATTGATGTCTTAATAGTTTATAACACTGTGGGGTTTTAGTTGTACATTATTGTTTGTCTGTCACCATGTGGATGTAACCCTTCACCCCTTGTGCCCGCCCCCCCACCCCCATTCCCCTTGGTAACCACCCATCAGTTCTCTCTGTCCGTGTGTTCATTTATATTCCATATATGAGTGAGTTCATGCAGTGTCTGTCCTTCTCTCTCTGGCTTATTTCACTTAACATAATACCCTCTAGGTCCATCCATGTTGTTGCAAATGGGACAATTGTGTCTTTTCTTAATGGCTGAGTAGTATTCCATTGTATGTATATACCACATCTTCTTTAACCAATCATCAGTCGATGTGCATTATCACTTTTAATTTTCATAACAGCCTCATGATGGAGATATATTTATAATCCCATTGTTCACAGGTGAGGAAAGTGAGGCACAGAAAGGTTGAATAATTTTACAGTTAGAAATCCAAGAAGACAGAAAGTAGAAAGGTGGCTGCCAAGGGCCTGGGGGAGAGGGGAATGGGGAGTTATTGGTTAACGGGTAGAGAGTTTGTTTTACAAGATGAAAAAACTTATGAAGATGGATGGTGGTGACAGTTGCACAGCACTATAAAGTATTTAATACCACTGAAGTGTACACTTAAAAATGGTTAAGATTATAAAATTTATGTTATGTATACTTTACCACAATGAAAAAATTGGAAAACAAAACAACAGAAACCCAAGAGACAGAGGAAGGATTCTGTGCTATTGTGATTTATAATAAATATATATTTGGTCTTCATCCAGTTCCTGGCACACAGTTCCTAAAACCTTGGAATTTCCTAAGTGGCAAGAGCATAAAGGTGTCTTTTGTTACTCATAACAAGTCCCTTTCAACCACACCTGAATGTATGTTAATGAGATGACTTAGAAAGGGGCTAGATGGCGACTCAATCACCAAAGGCCAATGATTTAATCAATCAAGCCTACGTAATGAAGCCTCCATAAAAACCAAAAGGACGGGGTTCAGAGAACTTCCAGGTTGGTAAACATGCCAGAAAGTTGGTGTACCCATTGTCCACGGGGACAGAAGCCCCTGCACTTGAGACTCTTCTGGACCTTGCCCTTCATCTGGCTATTCATCTGTAACTTTTATAATATCCTTTATAATAAACTGGTAAATGTAAGTAAATGTTTCTCTAAGTTCTATAAGCTGCTCTAGCAAATTAATTGAACCCGAGGAGGAGGGTCATGGGAACCTCTGATTTACAGCTGGTCAGTCAGAAGCACAGGTGACAACCTGGACTTGCCATTGGCTTCTGAAGTGGGCGCAGTCTTGTGGGACTGAGGCGTTAACCTGTGGGATTTCAGGCTATCTCCAGGTGAATAGTGTCAGAACTAAATTGAATTCTAAGATACCCAGCTGATATCACAGAATTGCTTGGTGTGGGAAAACTACCATACCTTTGGTGATCAGAAGTGTCAGGAGTTAAGTATTAACTGGTAAGAGGTCTTGAGACACACAGGAGGAATGTTTTCCCTCCTACAGATTCACAGCTGGTAAGCAAATAGGAAGGGAAAGAGTTGAATTATATAAGAATGGAAAGGAAGGTGACTCCAGTGTAATTTGAAAAAGGCACTTAATTCCCCCAAGGCTCTGATGTGCTCTCCTCAAAACAGGGGAGGGCATGTCCTCATTAAGCACCATAACCCTATTGTTCAATTTTAATTATAAAGTAAAAAAAGAAAACATACCTGAGGTGAGAGAAACTTTTCAATGCGTTTGGCTATAAAACCTTTCTCCAATATGGAGTTGACTGATGGTCTATCCCTAGGATTTCTTTTAAATAACTGAGATAGCAAACTGCGGAGATCATAGGAATAATGCAAAGATACAGGTGGAAAAGATCCAGATATTATCTTCAGTACCAGGTTTTTCATATTGCCAGCTTCAAACTAAAATCCAGAAAATAAATTAACATATATAAATCGAAAATGGCAATACAATGAAAAATACTACTTTTCCTATCAATATAGAACAGAAATACAATCCTCTTCCAAATATTTTAATCAGCATATGTTCTCTACAGCAAGGTTTACTTATTTATAAACTATTTAAGAGGCTATCAGTCCTCATAAAATGTTATAACTTGCTATAAGACTAATTTTTACTTATTCAAAACACAAAAAGATGGGATACAGGTATTAATCAGAATAACGATTTTATAAAAACATGACAATAGGGGCCGCCCAGTGGCGCAGCGGTTTAGTCCGCGCTTGGCAGCACGGGGTTCGCAGGTTTGGATCCCGGGCGCCCGCCGATGCACTGCTTGTCAGCCATGCCGTGGTGGCGTCCCATATAAAGTAGAGGAAGATGGGTATGGATGTTAGCCCAGGGCCAGTCTTCCTCGGCAAAAAGAGGAAGATTGGCAACGGATGTTAGCTCAGGGCTGGTCTTCCTCCCAAAAAAAAAAAAAAAAAAAAAATGACAATAATCAAGATGGTAAAACAAACAAACCTGGTGGCTTTCATTTAAGACCTGCCTTCCTGTGTCCCTGTTAGAGTAACTAGAACAAGAAATTAACTACAGAACTAAAAGTATTTGGGGAAATAGAATAAATAAAAGTACTAATTACTTTCCCTTTAAACACTGTTCATTATTGCTACTTTTCAGTGTGTGATCCTCCCCAAAGCCATGGAATCAGCAATGTGGCAAATATTCCAAAGTGGAATATAAGCCAGATCAATGGGCATATATATTTTAAGATTAAACACAATATAAACTCTACCTGAAGTAAAAAAAAAAAAAAAATCCAAAAACAGAGGTGGGGCAGTTTAAAATCTAAAGAAGACTTCATTTTGAAAGTAAGTAAAATTAAGCTTCTGACGTCTCTGTTAAAATAATACACAACAGTTGTACACTGTCAATATGTTCTTTTTTGTGCGAGGAAGACCGGCCCTGAGCTAACATCCACTGCTGATCCTCCTCTTTTTGCTGAGGAAGACTGGCCCTGGGCTAACATCTGTGCCCATCTTCCTCTACTTTATATGGGACGCTGCCACGGCAGGGCTGACAAGCAGTGCATCGGCAGGCGCCCAGGATCCGAACCCGCGAACCCCAGGCTGCCAAGCACGAACTTAACCGCTGCACCACCTGGCGGCCCCTGAATATGTTCTTAACATACACATTAAGAAAATGAAACATGCTATAAATGAGGCATTGGTGATTATACCAATTATAAAAGAGTTCTGTTAGAGTGAATCTGTTGAATTCTCCTAGCATATTTAAAATATGTCATTCAGTTTATTAAAATTTGAGCACAATTCAATTGTCTAGAAATATCTATGTACCTAAAAAGGAATCCTAACTGCAAAAAGCTATGTTACTCTATTTCCTCACTACAATGAATTTTCATTTATCTCTCAACTGACAAGTTCTTCATAAATAAAGGTTAGTGAATTACTTAATTTCATGTGTCCACAAGAGTAAACAACTTCAAAATATAGAAGCAATGGTGACAGAACAATATAGATGAAAAGATTTTTTAAAAATACACTGATTTAGAGCTAAAAGGACTGTGTCACAGAAAAACTGACCAACTTCAAATACAGATCTGATAACTACCATCCCACATCACTTTGCCAGCCTACGCTGTTTTCCTTAAGAAAGAAAAATAAAACCTAATGCAATATAGTAGAAGACTACGCAATCATGAAAAAAACACAACAAAGAATAACACTCCCCAAATAACATCAGGCAATACAAACAGGCTATAAAACTGCTTATACAATATAATCAAACTTTTGAGGGAAAAAAACAAAAAAACATTTTATAAATTAATCTAGAAGAAAGCTTAGAAGCAAATAACAAAATATTACAAGTAGTCATTACTGGTAGGAAGAATTACTTTTGATATTCACTTCTTTATAATTTTATGTACTTTCTTAAGTTTTCTGTAATGAAAATACATTATTGTTTAATCAATGAGGGAAGCATTTTTAAAAAGCAGGATTTTTGAAATGGAAAGTGATTAAAATTCAATCTATTTAGAATAAAAACTCCCCCTTTTTGGTGTATTATGGACCATCTCAAAAAAGTCTCAAAAGTGAAAATTTTAAATATTCTGAATTAAAGAGTATTTAAATTGATAAAATCCCTTGATGAATATGTTAAAAAATATTCTTTAGATGATTTCAATTCCAAACTCAAATAATTTCAGTATTTTGAAAGAAACTGCTACAATGAAACTAATAAAATTTCTAAAATATCCAATTCACATATGAATTTAACATTAAAAAGATAGCAAATTTATTTCTGCCCTTAGAAATAATTTTCTGGAAAAAAGTATGATATATGTATTATAATAACAAATATAGAACATGCATATGTAGAACATGCATGTATGTTAAAGGAAAATCAATTTAAATTTCTACTTCAGAGGAGAAATTTAAAAATGGACACAGAAGAATTTCTAGTACAAGAGGCTCTGAAAGATGGCATGTAACTTTTTAAAAACAGAAATATTATACGTACTTTTTGACATAATTTTTAAAATATTTCAGAAACTTCTACTTACTGCATGTTTAAGTGTGCACATCTCATAAAGGACACACCCCAAAGCCCAAATGTCACTAGAAAAGAAAAAAATGAGAAATTTTCTCTGAGTATCAGATTTACTTAAAAATTTTTTTCATTGAAAGGAAACAAGAGCAGCATAAAAATGCTGTACAGGTGCTGGCCCAGTGGTAGTGGTTAAGTTCATGTGCTCTGCTTCAGCGGCCTGGGGTTCGCAGGTTCAGATCCTGGGCACGGACTGACGCACCCCTCATCAAGCCATGCTGTGGTGGCATCCCATATACAAAATAGAGGAGGATTGGTAGACTTGTTAGCTCAGGGCTAATCTTCCTCAGCAAAAAAAAAAAATGCTTTGCAAAAATATGAATTCATAAAACATGTCCTTTAAAACTTATAATTTCAACCATAACCAAAAGACAAAAGCAGCTATCTCAGATTAGAAAAATAAGGGTTGTTCAAGCAATTATTTTATTTTAAAGTTTCATGAAAGAAATTTAATATTTAAAAGAACAAAATGAGCAAATTTCATGGACATTCCATTGAGTTATTTTATTTCACAAGTCAAACTGCTTTATTCAATTATTTGCAAAATATTATGACTTAGAAAATATTATAAAAGCAAATTAGTGCTTTAATGAATGTGAAAATATTAATTTACTAAAATTAAACCTGAAATACACTTGTGACAGCCAACTGAAATACTATGAAAGAGTAAATGTATTACTTTATTTTATCCTAATTTAAAGACTTAGTTACACTATCTTCTTTATACATGGTCTCTTCCTCTCCTTTATCTTAAACAGATATTTTTATAATTAAAAAAAAGGACTACTTCCATTTTCAAAAGGAAAAAAACCTTGGGGCCGCCCGGTGGCGCAGCGGTTTAGTTCGCGCTTGGCAGCCCGGGGTTCACGAGTTCGGATCCCGGGCGCCCGCCGACGCACTGCCTGTCAGCCATGCTGTGGAGGCGTCCCACATAAAGTAGAAGAAGATGGGCATGGATGTTAGCCCAGGGCCGGTCTTCCTCAGCAAAAAGGGGAGGATTGGCAACAGATGTTAGCTCAGGGCTGATCTTCCCTACAAAAAAAACCTCATAGTTCAGAGCTACAGTGGTCCTTAGAAGTCAACAAAAGCAAAACCACTGCTCCTGAAAGTTGAACTTACTGGAAAAGAATAAAACCCATTATTGAAATCCTAAGGTTACCTTTACCTGAACTCTCACAAAAATCTACAAATATAAACTTGTAACGCCCAAAATCTATTTACTCTCAAGATTCAACTGGGAAAAAATGTAAATGTAATTAAGCTATATAGTCACTTGTACATGTTATAAACCAAACGGTATAAATAAAAACATTAAACTAATGATCCTATTAACACTTTAAAATATATTTAGAAAAATATGCTCATCCATTACATTTTTAAAGCTTTTTTCCCACAAAATCAATTTTATATAAAATTCTCCAAAGGATGATTAAATCCATTCCTAATTTAAAGACAAAGTCAACTTTTTCATAGTTGACTTATCCACAAGACACAGAAATAGCATTAAAGTGTCAAATTACTATAGCTCAGAGAAAATGCTGCTATCCTTTAGAATATCCACTAATAATACATTCCATGGACTAGATTGATCAGTGTAATTTATTTATTTACTTTATTTTTATATTTTTTTGCTGAGGAAGATTCGCCCTGAGCTAACAACATCTGTTCCCAGTCCTCCTACTTTTTTTGCTTGAGGAAGATTAGCCCTGAGCTAACATCTGTGCCAATCTTCCTCTATTTTGTACATGGGTCGCCACCACAGCATGGCCAACAAGTGGTGTAGGTCTGCACCTGGGATCCAAACCCATGAAGCTGGGCTGCCAAAGTGGAATGTGCCACACTTAACCACTACCCCACGGGGCTGGCCCTCTGATCGGTGTAATTTAAATTGATTTTAAAAATACATTGCTAGGATGATGGTCTCAGCCTCTACTGCTCAGGCTGGAAATACAACTTCCCCCCATCCCTCAAAAAAAAATGGGGAGGAGAGCAATCATGAATACATGCATTACTGGCAGCTACCACCTTCTTCCTTTTAGCTTTTATGCATGCTTTCAAAATTAAGACCAATGTGTCCTGGTTGGGATTTTTCAATTAGAAAGAATGAGAGAAAATAAAGGGTAACGAATTCAGTGGCAGAATTCCTCTTTCTACCCCCATATTAAGCAGTCTGTTAGCCATAGTACAGCTCAGTATTAGGAATGTGGGCTTGGGGAGCCAGATGCCTGGGACTTTGAAGTTGCTTTACCTCTATCTACATTATTTTTCCTTAAAAGGAAAGGAATAATGATTAATACCTACAACTCACAAAGTTATTTTGAAAATTAAAAGAATTAATACATAGAAAGCATTCAAAACAGTGCCTGGCATATAGTAAGTGTTCAATAAATATTAACTACTACAATTCAACAGAAAATGACTATTACAAAGAGAAAGACCAAAGAAAGCACTCTATTCCCAATTATAACTTACATAATAAAGTGATTCTTTCTATACTTCCTTTAGTAAGATGGTGAAATAGCTTCTTTTCAGTTTCTCTCATCTTATATTAAAAAAAGTATATATATTTTTATACATGTGTATTATCCATTTTAGAATAATATTCTGAAGGTTAATAAATATAGTATAACAGAGAAAGATTTAAAGGAAATATATCATGTAATGAATATCATTTTAAATACCTTTTATTATTGTAAGGTTTGTTTTCACAGATTTCAGGTGACAAGTAGTATGGAGTCCCTATGCAAGTTCGAGCCAGCTCTACAGTACTAGAACAAAAGAGAATTATTGAAGAAGCTTAAGATACTTAAAGATATTATAAATTACCACATATACATCATCATGAATTGAAACTGCACTGAAAACATTATATCAAAACAAAGTTTAAAACTGATATTACCTATTTAGAACTCTAGCAATTCCAAAATCTCCAAGTTGTATTGTCCCATCTTTGGTTAAAAATATGTTCTGTGAAAAAGAGAAAAAAACCAGAAATACTGTTACAGTCCAGTTCTTAGTTGACTTTTTTCATAAAAATGAATCCAGTTAGAAAATAATGCTGGGATAACTGGATAAACACAGGAGTCAATCTTTGTGCCATTAGGTTAGGCAATGGTATCTTAGATATGACATCAAAAGGACAAGCAAAAAAAGAAAATATAGATAAATTGGACTTCATCAAAATTAAAAACTTTTGTGCAAAGGACACCATCAACAAAGTGAATAGACAACCCAAAGAATTGGAGAAAATATTTGCAAATCATGTATCTGATAAGGAATTTGTATCCAGAATAAAGAACTCTTACAACTCAATAACAATAAAAGACAACCAAATATTAAAATAGGCAAAGTCACATATTATATGATTCCATTTATATAAAATGTCCAGAATAGGCAAATCTATAGAGACAGTGGTTTCCAGGGTCTAGGTGGAGGGAGAATGGGGAGTGACTGCTAATGGGTAGAGTTTCTTTTTAGAGTGATAAAAAAATGTTCTGGAATTAGACAGTGCCGATAGTTTCACAACTCTGTGAATACATTAAAAATCACTGAACTGTACATTTTAAGTGGGTGAATTTTATGGTATATAAAATATATCTCAATAAAGCTTTAAAAAAATGAATCCAGATCTCCTCCACTGTCAAAAAAAAAAAAACCTGCCTAAAAGTTCTAATTAGCCAAAATGTAACAAATTTTCCAATAATTTACCTGTTTTGCATTCATAAATAAAGAACTCCAATGCTCTATCAAACAGTGAAGCCAGGAGTTTTCAGGATAACTCGAATTAAACTTCATATCAGTCAGGAGACCTGACTCAGGGACATGCTCATAGCCAAAGGTGACATAAAGTGGGGTTAACTGGAAGAGAGTAAGATGGAGTGAAATGGGATTAGGTGGCAGAGGGTTGGGGGAAAGGAAAAGGTGGGATGTGAAGCTCCTACCACAGTTCCTCTCCTTCCTACCGCTCATCCTGGGGCTATTAGGCTATACAAGAAGCTGCAGGCCTAAGGAGGTAAGAAGACCGACACACAGCCTTGACACCAGGAATGAACTCCCTCTGCACTCCCCACTCTGGGAACTGAGAGAGCCCAAGTGAGGCAACCATGAAAGAAACCTCTATGCAAAGATGAGTGGGCTGTGGGGACAGAATATCTCCACAAAAGAGTCTGCCAAAAAAACCCACAATATATCTAATACACATGAAGAAATTTAACGCAAAGAAAAACAGCCAAGTTGTTTAATAAAATCATCAGAACAAGAATTCATTCCAGAGAGAATTAGTTTTATAAAACAATCCAACAAAAACTTTAAACATGTTTAGAAAATTGCAAAGAGATAAATGAAGGAATAGATATTCATTTACAAAGATCAAGACACTATGAAACAAAAACCAATCAGAATAATAACAGATAGATATGAAAAACCATTTAAAAATCTTGGAGAGAAAAAAATAGTCATTATAATAAAAAGTAAATAGATGAGATAAGCACTAGTTTATACAATATTGAAAAGAGATTTAATTAACTGGAAGGTAGGTTGAGAAATTCACCTAGAATGCAACTGAGAAAGACAAAGACATTAAATGTGAAAGATAACTTGAAGGGATAGATTAAGAAGCAACAATGTATGTCTAGAAAAAAAAAATCCAGAAGACGACTATGCAAGTAGTGATAAACAATATTTTAAAAAATATAGCTAAACATTTTCCAGTGGAAATATACATTCTCAAAACAAAATTAGACAGCATGATGAACAAAAGCCGAACCTCACCAATGCACAACACTGAAATTTTCAAACAATGGGGACAGAGAGAATATCCTAAAATTGTCCAGAGAGAAGAAACAAGGATAAGAAATCACAATGGCTTTAAATTCCAAAACAGCAACACTAGAAGACAAAAGACAAATGAGCAGTATCTTCAAAATTCTGTAGGAAAACCATTTCTAACCTAGAAGTTTATATCCAAATTATGATTTAAAGTAAGAAAATAAAGTCATCTTCAGACATGCAAAAGCTCAAAAAAATATATCTTCCACAAATCCATTTTGTGGGTTTTTTCCATCATAATGAGAGAGTAAATCAAGAAGGAGGAGGATTTAGGAAGTAGAAAGGAGATCAATACATGATGCATATGAGGAGGATTTGCAGATTACAGTGAAGGAAGAACAGTGAAGGGAGGAGACAGATAATCTGATGCAGACTGGATTGGGCTCAAAAATTTTTGGCCCAGGACAATGCTAACTCCATGTCCATTTAGAAGTTATTAATGACAGAATAAACATACCTGTGATTTTATGTCTCGATGAAGAATTTTTCTATCATGTACATGTTTCAGGGCCAAACATATCTGTACAAACCAGTCCAAAATCTAGGGAGGAAAAATCAAATGTCATTTCTTTTAAAATTTATATTTCACACTAGTCTTTCCTTGACCATTAAAAGGATTCAGTAATATTTGGGTTTGAGGGAAACTAAATCCTTAAAAAAAATTTAGGCTATAATTTATTTTTAATTTGTAGTCACTAATATTAAGTAGATATTCAAGCCAACTGACACATTATGTGCAAGGCACATACTTTAAAATATAAGAGACTGCTACTGAAGCATCTCTTATAAATCAGAATAAATATGGAATGATATTTCCAGAAAAGAATGAAAAATGGAAATAATTTATATTTTATGATAGTATGATGGTGGGTGACTTTGTTTTTTAATGTGTCTTTTTTCTATATAAATAAAAATCATGTGAGGAAAAAATGAGGCTGGAAATTTGGAAGACATCTCTGACTTCTTTTCTCTCCCCACATTCAGTATATATAAACACATTCTCTGGAGTTGGCCCCTTGAAAGTAAAAAGGCTTAATTTCTACCTCCTAAGAATTCCAAGTAGATGGCATTTTTAAACCTGAAAAAATTAAACTGTAAAATGATTAAACATCAGTTAAATTTCTGTAGTCTTTGATTGAAGTAGGACTTTCAAAACATGACATGAACCCCACAAGTCACAAGAAAAAAGACTAACAAAGCTTACTATGTAAAATTTAAAACATCTGCATGGCAAAATATATAATCATGTTTAGTAATTATTTGAGAAATACTTTCAACATAATTGACAGATTGCTAATTCTCTAATATGCAAAAGTTCTTCCAAATCACTGAGAAAAAGCCTGGCAGCCAAAATAAGAAGTGGACAAAAGACTGGAAAGGCAAATGACAGAGGAAAAATAAACCAACAAACACATCCAATCTCCCTCCAAATTAAAAAAAATAATAATAATTAAAACCAAATACCACTTTAACTTGAAAAAATGAAATAATACACAACATTGGTCAGAATGTGGGGAAATAAGTCTCTATGCCCTGTTTGTGGAAAAGTTAAGTATAGTCATTTGGTAAAGTACATAAAATTTTGAAATTCATATACCATTTGAAGAGCAATTGCAATTTCAAATTTATCCTACAGATGTAGTATCACAAATACAAAAGGATGTGTACAAGGATGCTTACCCCAGCATTGTTCATCAGAGGAAAAAAATATAAACACCTAAATATCATCAAGGGGCCTGGTTAAATATATTGTGATATCACTGTACTAGAAATACTATGCAGCCACTGAAAAGAATGAAGTACTTCCATGTGTACTGTTCAGTGAAAAAAAGAAAGTTGAAGAATCAGCATACTCCTATTTTTTTAAAGTATATGTTTATGTATATCACATACCTGAACTCTATGTAATTGTATATGAGTGTATGTGTGTAGGAAGGAAAGAAGGAAAAAGGAAGGAAGCATAGATGGATTCCTACCCATCAGTTACCAGTGTTTATTTACCTCAGGGAAGTGGATTTTCAGAAGACAGAATGAAAGGTAACAAGCTTTAGTTTTTACTCTTATCTCTTCAGTACTTAAAAAAAAATTACATTAAAATAACCTAAAATTAATTTTCTTTAAAAAAACAAGTTTTTTTAGTTTAGTGAACTCAGTGCAGTTCAATAGATATTTACTGAGGACTACACAGATTTTTAAGTTCCTTTCTATATTCACAGAAGGCACTGTAAGTAGAAAAATGAAATACTGTTCTCTGACTCTGAGTTCATATGGTGGTAGAGATATACTTATAAACAAATACCTATAATAAAATGCACCTTGTGTAACAGCTATATATACACTGAGAGAGCAATTAATTCAAGCCCTCAGGGAGGGGTCAGGAAAAAGTACAAAAAGACGAAAATTAAACTCAATTGAGTCTTACTGTTACACAGTCTACCAGTGGAACTAGAAGGAAATAGAATACATCTTAGAAACCACCTAGGCCACCTTTTACAGATGTGGTTTTTCATTATCCTATTTCCCATACCTGTACTCCTTTATAATTTGACAAATGAGTATTCAGGACAACAATGTACCTGATAGGTGCAGGAGTTGGCAAAAAAAGTTAATAAAAGAACTCACAGGGGCCACCCGGTGGTGCAGCGGTTTAGTCCGCGCTTGGCAGCCCGGGGTTCGCGAGTTCGGATCCCAGGCGCCCGCGGACGCGCACTGCCTGTTAGCTATGCCGTGGCGGCGTCCCATATAAAGTGGAGGAAGATGGGCACGGATGTTAGCTCAGGGCCAGTCTTCCTCAGCAAAAAGGGGAAGATTGGCAACAGATGTTAGCTCAGGGCTGGTCTTCCCCACAAAAAAAAAAAAAGAAAAAAAAAAAAAAAGAACTCACAGGCCAGGAATCAGCAAATTTATTCTAAAAAGGGCCAGACAATAAATATTTTAGGCTTTGCAGGCCATATGGTCTGTCTTAACTCAACTTTGGCACTGTAGTGTAAAAGCAGCCATAGATTATACAAACAAATAAGTGTAACTGTGTTTTAATAAAACTTTGTTTACAAACACAGAGTCTGGCCCATAGGCCATTGTTTGCCGGCACCTATCAAAGACTATTGAGGGAGATGAGTAAGTAACCAGCGGTAATGCTCCAGAGTGCTGAAGAAGCACAGAGATGGGGAACCAGCTCAGTCTGGAGGTGATGAAATAAAACTGGACAGAAGAGGTGATTCCAGAGCTAAATTTTGATGGAAGATATAAACAAAGCTGAGGAGGAAAGCACAGCTTGTACAAGTATAAGTATAAAGGCTATATTTCCATTCCCTCTGTCTATCCAGTTCAGACTCTTACTATATTAGGATTTGGGATTGGGAAGAGGGAGGCCCTTAAATTATAACCCTGCTTCTAATCTCTCCTTTTTACTTCCTTGAACACATTAGTTCATATTAATATTTACAAAATACTAGAATTTTGTAAATATTATATTACTGTTTTGTAAATATTTTGTAAATATTACTATAAAAATTACTACATTGGGATAATAGCATTCTCTTGCTCAAAAGGCTTTCAAATTCAAATATTAAAAAATATTGAGCCAGCCCAACCAAACACCAGATAGGAATTACCATACACTTGTCTGAATTACAGTTTTATGTGTACATGTTATTTTCATTACTATAGACTTAGAGCACCAAAACAGTACTACAATCCACCTTCTCTGCTCCCAAACTCAGGTTTCTTTATACAATGAAATGTGTTAAAATGTTACTAAAGTATACTCAGTTTTGATAGGTTTATTCATCAAAAAAAAAAAGTTTGAGAAACTTTTCAGGCCAAATATTTATCAATGAAAAAATAGAAGTTGGCTTTCTCTCTATTAGAATGGTAAATTGATCCTAGAGCTCCTAACAATACGGGCTTATTTACTATTTACCTTCTATGTAATTTGCCCAGAAAGCAGATATTCCATGTCCACTAGAATAATTTTCTCTGCTTTATGCTGACTATCATTTGATTATTTTTTGAACAAAGGTTCCTCACCTATGAGAGAACTAAGGATCCTTATAATTGTATTGCCTTCATGTATATTTAAAAATTTTTTTAATTGTAGTAAAATACACATAACACAAAATTTACCATCTTTACCATTTTTAAGTGCATACTTCCATGGTCTTAAGTACATTCATATTGTTGTGCAACCATCACCACCCATCCAACTCCAGAACTCTTTTCATCTTGCAAAACTGAAACTGTATACTCATTAAACAATAACTCCCCATTCCTCTCCCCACCTAGTCCCTGGCAATCTCTATTCTACTTTCTGTCTCTATGATTTTGAGTAAGCACCTCATGTAAGTGGAATCATACAGTACTACTCTTTTTGAGATTGGCTTATTTCACTTAGCATAACATTCTCAAGGTTGATCCATGTTGTCGTATATGTATATCAGCATTTCCTTCCTTTTTAAGGCTAACTGACATGCAGGGACTTACTTCTGTCATTTTGCTATTTGTTTTCTATATGCCTTGTAGCTTTTCTGTCCCTTGTTTACTGCATTGTCTTCTTTTATGTTTAGTTGATTTTTCATAGTGAAACATTTAAATTCACCTCTCATTTCCTTTTATATATATTCTACATCTATTTTCTTTGTGGTTACCCTTGGGATTACCTTCAACATCCTAAAATTATAACACTCTAATTTGCATTTGTACCAGCCTAACTTCAACACACTTACAAAAACTCTGCTCCTTTACATCTCCATCCTACTCTTTTCAGTTCCTGATGTCACAAAATCACATCTTTATACAATCACATCTTCGTTTGTGTCCAAAAACATAAACGGGTAATTTTTTAACTGCATTAGTCTCTCAAATTACATAGAAAACAAAATGTGGAGTCACAAGCCAGTTACAATAACACTAGCTTTTGGACTGATAATTGCTCAACATCATTAATCATCAGGGAAATTCAAATCAAAACCACAATGAGATATCACCTCACATCTGTTAGAACGGTTATTATCAAAAGACAAGAAATAACAAGTGTTGGTGAAGATGTGGAGAAAAGAGAACCCTTGTGCACTGTTGGTGGAAATGTAAACTGGTGCAGCCACCATGGAAAACAGTTTGGACGCTCCTCAAAAACTTAAAAATAGAACTACCTTTTGATCCAGCAATTATCCGAAGAAAACAAAAACATTAACTCGGAAAGATATATGAACCCCCATGTTCACTGCAGCATTATTTACAATAGCTAAGAGATGGAAACAACCTAAGTGTCCATCAGTGGATGAATGGATAAAGAAATTGTGGTATATATACAATGGATTTTTATTCAGCCATAAAAAAAGAATGAAATCTTGCCATTTGCAACAACATGGATGGACTTGGAGGGCATTATGCTAAGTGAAATAAGTCAGATAGAGAAAGACAAATATCGTATGATCTCTCTTATATGTGGAATATAAAATAAAAAAACCAAGCTCATAGATACAGAGGACAGACTGGTGGTTGCCAGAGGTGGGGGTAGGGAGTGGAAGAAATGGGCGAAGGGAGTCAAAAGGAAAACAAAACAGCTGAGGTCAACCTTCGCATCCACACTGGATTAAAATAAAGACAGTAAAGCTGACTACAGCACTCCTAGTAGAGAGTCAGACTTTTATAAAAGTTATATTTCCTACATATGTGAAATGTGTACCTTGTTACATTGTTTTTTTTTTTAATGGGATAGCAGTTATTCACTTGTAGTCATTCATGCTCCCCTTCTTTTTTTGGCAAATGGTGCAAGAAATTGCCTTGTGAAAGCCATTTATTTCCAGGTGTTTTTCTATCACACATTTAAGTAACAAGAACAGCTGGCCCCCCCAAAAATTTATTAGTCTCTTAAATCATGTAGAAAAAAAGAGACTCACAGTTACAAACTGTTGTTAAAACAATACCAGCTTTTATAATTGCCCATGTATTTACCTTTACTGAAATCTTCATTTCTTCATATGGCTTTGCATCACTGTCTAGTCCTTTCATTTCAATCTGCAGGACTCCCTTTTTAGCATTTCTTTCAGTGCAAGTCTAGCAGTAACAAATATTCTCAGCTTTTGTCTATCTGGGAATGTCTTAATTTCCCCCTCATTTCTGAAGGACAATTTTGCCAGATATAGGATTCTTGGTTGATAGATTTTTCTTTTAGATTTGAATATATCGGCCCAATGCTTTCCAGCCTCCATAGTTTCTAATGAGAAATTTGCTGAAAATCTTACTGAGGCTTTCTTGTAAGTGATGAGTCACTTCCTTTTTGTTGCTTTCCAAGATTCTCTCTTTGTCTTTCAACAGTTTGATTATAATATGTCTTGGTATGGGTCTCTTTGAGTTTATCTTACTTGGAGTTTGCTGAGCTTCTTGGATGTTTATATTCAAGATTTTCATCAAATTTGGGAAGTTTTCAGCCATTATGGTCATGCATCACTTAACAACAGGGATACATTCTGAGAAATGCATATTAAGCAATTTCATCATTGTGCTAACATCATATAATGTACTTATACAAACCTAGATGGTTATAGCCTACTGTACAGCTAGGCTATATGGTACTAATCTTATGGGACTACCATCATATATGCAGTCTATCATTGACCAAAACATCATTATGTGGCGCATGATTGTAATTATTCAAATATTCTCTCTGCCCCTTTCTCTCACTCTCTCATTCTGGGACTCCTACAATGCATATGTTGGTCAGCTTGATGATATCCCACAGGTGTCTTATGCTCTGTTCACTTTTCTTCAATCTTTTTTCTTTCTGTTCCTCAGACTCAGTAATTTCCATTGTACTATTGATTCTTTCCTCTGCCTGCTCAAATCTGCCTTTGAATCCCTCTAATGACTTTTTCATTTCAGTTTTTGTAATTTTCCACTCCAGAATTTCTTTTTAGGTGTTCTCTTTATTGATATTTCCATTTTGTCCACACATTGTTTCTTGATTTTCTCCATGTCTTCCTTTGGTTCTTTGAGTATCTTTAAAACAGTTGTTTTAAAGTCTTTGTCTAGTAGATCTGCCATCAGGTCTTTTTTAGAGACAGTTTCTGTTAGTTTATTTTTTCCTTTTGAATGGGCCATACTTTTCTGTTTCTTCATATGCCTTGTGATTTTTTTTTGTTGAAAAGTAGTCATCTGAATTTAATAATGTGGTAACTCTGGAAATCAGATTCTTCTCCTTCCCCAGGGTTTGCTGTTTTTTGTTTTTGTTGATTGTTGTACACTGTTTCTGAGCCAAAGATCAGCCTGAGGCATAAACTTAAAATCTTCTCAGGTTTTTTCTGAGGCTGCATCTTTCCCTGGGTACACATGGTGACTTTTGAATTTCCCTCGTATATGTGGTTGCTTTTGAATATCTTCATTTTTAATGTCTGGCTCCCCACAAGGGAAAACAGAAATGAAGCAGGGAAAAAAGAAATGAAGCAGGGAAAAAAATGGGTGCTGGCACTTTAAGTCCCCAGGAAGTCACTTCAGCCAGAAGGGGTGGGGCTTACAATGGAGGAAGGTGCAAGAACAATGGCTGCCAGCCTTTTTGCACCTCGAGGTCAGAAGTAGCGATCAATGATCAAAGCACAGATCCCTAATATTTGAAGGACAGGGACCTTTTCACCCATCCTGGTTCCTACAAGGTGCCTGCAAGCTGCTTCTGGAATGCATGCACGGCTGGTTGCCTCTGTGCTAGGAGGTGGAAAATGAGTAGCTGCTACTACCTAGCTAAGAGCTGAAATTGACTAACCCCAATTTACTATCCAAGCCGTTCCCTGAAGTTGCATGCCTTCAATAGACTGCAGAGATCCAAAATAGTTGCATCAGGTACTTCTGCCACCTTACATTGCTGTGTAGGTGGGGACACAGATTCCTAGAGATTCCTACTCTACCACCTTCCTAAAATCGTCTCCATCTTTATTTTATATTTTGTCACTTTGATTAAATAGGTAACCAAAATTTTTTTCAGGTATCCATGACTGTGTCTTAATCAAGTGACCAAATATGTAACAACTCTTTAGATTTTTGCCTTCCCTAGATTCTAAATTTAGAAAAACAAAATAAAAATTTCAGGCTACCTCTCACTATATGTATTAATTAGCTCAACACTGTTGTAAGAGCTGCATGGGAATACTGGCCAAATCAAGACAGATACTCAGCCTTTCCTAGGTTAAGTTTGCATAAGTAAAATATTACTAACATGAATGTTTCAGAAAACGCATGCCTTATGGGATAATCTTAGAGATTTGTCAATAACTTTGCTGTCCATTTTTACCCTTAAAAAAATTCTTCATCAAGACCTTCTCAAATATCCCTATAGAGAATTTTATTCTATTATTGGTTACTATAATAAATTAACCACAGCCTTTCAGTCTCATAATCAAATAGACCTTTGTTTCTTGATGCTGGCCAGAAGCCTCCTGGAAAGGACTCTACTAGGAAAACTGAACTATTGATACTTCAAAAAATAGACTCTTGGGGCTGGTCCTGTGGTGTCGGGGTTAAGTTTGGCACGTTCCACTTCCGCGGCCCAGGTTTGCGGGTTCAGATCCCAGGCGCACACACACACACCGTGGCAGTGACCCACATATAAAGTAGAGGAAGACTGGCACAGATGTTAGCTCAGGGCTAGTCTTCTTCAAGCAAAAAAACAAGGAAGATTGGCAGCAGATGTTAGCTCAGGGCTAATCTTCCTCAGGAAAAAAAAAAACTCTTGAGTACAGGCTTCTGAGCTGACATCGCTTAGACTAAACAATGGACTGAGTCAAGATTTCTAAGACTTTTTTAGTCCAGAAGCTGACAAACATCAAGAAAGCAGACTGCCTCAAGATCCAGCAGAATAAGAACTACTAGGACTGAATGAACTGAATTGAATGAGATTTAATTGTGGTTATTTGTTTGGAATATGACATTATTTTTAATGTTTTATTGTTCCATATTTAATGAATATGTAAAGTCCATTTTTTTCTTCTTAAGCTATCTCTAACCCTCAATTCAGTAGATTATGCTTTTATACACTGAAATGTAACATCTTAAAATGATTATCTGATTCTCACTGATCCACTCAGAATTCAGAAATAAACAGTTTTACTTTTCAGAGACAATATTGTCATTTTCACTGGTTCAATAAAAATCTATATCCCTTTTTACTAGAATATAGCTGAACAAATCAATTATGCAACCAACGCCATACCTGGAGTGTCTTTATTTGAGAATTATTTTCAATTAATCAATTATGACAAGCCCACCACTCAGAAATATAGGTAGAACCAATTCCTATATCACACTGCCAGGAAAAACTGGCCTAGTACCTGACTTACAGTGTCTTAGCATCACAGGTGGCAAGGTCATTTCCCAGTAGTCAAGAACCTTGGCAAATTTAGAAACCCTCAAGAAAAAAGAAATTCACCCAAATTTATAGGTAGTGCTGGTGAGATTTAGTGGAGAATGTACTGGGCTTGGTTTCCTGACCTCAGGATAGAAGAGCAAATAATAGTTTTTTTTAAAAAATCCAATCCAAGATTCCTTACAAACACTTCTGAACAGAA
Source organism: Tapirus indicus (assembly GCA_031878705.1). NCBI lineage: Eukaryota > Metazoa > Chordata > Mammalia > Perissodactyla > Tapiridae > Tapirus > Tapirus indicus. The sequence goes on along the minus strand of CM062919.1, from coordinate 100,560,529 downwards.
ATCAATTCTGTGGCTTTAGTAGTTGTTCAATACAATGAGGCTCTAGATTTTCAGAGCAAGTTCAAGGAGGCCTATAAGCTTAATTAACACTCTCACTGTACATAAATATTAGGGCCAACTCTGATGAGACCAGAGTTTCTTTTGAAAGAATATATATTTGTAAATTATTATGATCATGAGAGAAGACTATCATCTATGTCAGCAAAAGCCACCCAAGGATTGTTTAGGAGAATGTACTTAGTTCATCTCATTGTTTACTATTGATTAAAAAATCATAGACTTAGGGCCCAGCCCTGTGGCCGAGTGGTTAAAAGTTTCAGGTGCTCCACTTTGGGGCCCGGGTTTGCAGGTTCAGATCCTGGGTGTGGACCTATTCCACTCACCAGCTGCGCTGTGGAGGTGTCCCACATACCGAAAAATAGAGGAAGATTGGCACAGATGTTAGCTCAGGGTGAAGCTTCCTCAGGGGAAAAAAAAAAAAAAAAGACAGGAAAAGCCATAGACTTAGGTGGCTTCCTAACTTGATTAGATTTTTGTCCAGTAAAGATGCAAACAAGGACGTATCACTGAAGAGAATGGCTTCAGTAGTTGGAGAATCACCTTGTTTCACAGGTCTTCCTATTTCCACTTCCATTCCAGAAATGGACAAAACCATCTCAGATTGATGCTCACCTAAAGCCTAAAACAGAAACGGCCTCTGGCTTATGTTTTTCTGCTTCAAAGCCCAGAAAGTAGTAGGATATTTTTATAAATAATCTCCATTTCAGATGAGCTAAAATGAACAACCTTCTTATTTGTGCTAACAAAACTTGTCATCCCAAAAGGTAGAAAAAATGCTATTAACTTAAAAGAAAGACTTGCCAAATTTTTATTGTTTTTTATGGGATAATCTCAGAGGTAGACAAAAATACATAGAGTGAATCTCCATAATAATTTCTAAGATGTCAAGATACATATATACACACACACATCATGCACTAAGAATATTCATCCAACTGTAGAAACAAATCCATAGATTATCCATGTACTTTATAGTAGAATGTTATAGGATTTAATAGCAAGCATTCTGAAATTCAATCAAGACGAATGAATGTGTCTTGATGTATAAATGCACATGTGCAAGTATGGAAAAGAGAGAATACACAAAGCTAAAAACAACAGTAATCTAAGAGATGGAACTGGAGAAAGAAGACTTTCCATTTCTGAACTTTTCAATAATTTTACAATTTAAGTTTGTAAAAAGAAAATTTTATAAACTTTGGAGTTAGAAGTAGGTTCAAACACCAACTATGTGATTTTGGGCAAGCTACTTAATCTTTCCTAGATTTTTTATCTATTAAATAGAGAAAACTACACTAGCTCAGGGGGAGTTGTAAGAATTAAAAGAGACAATAAATACAAGACTCCTAGCACAGTGCTCCCTCCATTCCCTTATGTAAAAGCATGCAATTAAAACCAAGAGTGGGTGGTAATGAGAAACACAGTAGGAATTTAGAGAAGAAAAAGATCACTGAAGATGAGACTAGTTATAGAAAATTTAAAGAAAAAGCTGAGACTTGGGCTGAGCCTTAAAAAAAATGGTAGAATATTAATAACAGAGAATTGGGAGGAAAGTATTACCAAAATAAAATAATCAGAGTAAATACATAAAAAGGAGAATGAGATGTATAAACATGTCCCAGTGTCTAACACAAAATACATGCTCCATAAATATCTGTTAAATAAATGAAAAAGGGTGCACATTCATCAATAACAGAAAAAAATACGATAGGGTAGGATAGGGTCATATTTTAGAGATCCCTGAAATCAAAACAAAGATTAGATTTAATGAGGTTGCCAATGCAAGGCTTCTAGAGCTTAAGTTATCTGACAAAGCCACATTTTAGGAAAATATGGTGTGGCAGCAATAAGCCAGATTGACAGAACATGGAATAATTAACTAGTTATAATGAATGTTATATACATAAAAATATATACACACACACATAGAAAATACATATATTACACATATAACAATATTATTACAGACAGGAAATGAGATGGGGTACTGAACTAAGGTGGGACCTAATTAGAACAGAAATGTGACTAAGATATTGGAATATGATATCAAACTGCCCTAGTAATTACAATTAGCATTTGTAGTTACAAATAAATACATATATGAATAAACAAACTTCAAATTACTTCTCAGTAACATTATAGAGTAAGAGTCAATCTCCTATATGTTAACTCACCTGATCCTCTTGAAATAAAATGCCTTTCTGAGCATTTATTCGTTTAAACAGATCCCCTCCTTCACAGTAATCCATCACTATGTAGAGAGAGCCATTTTCTACAAAATATAAACATTACATTCCACTTTAAAAAAATGTATATCAAAAGCATAGCTAAATTAAAGGTAGTTAAAGGTTTTCTAAAAAGTAGTAGTTAATTAGTAGTGTCCTGTTAAACCAAAAACAGAACTACACTCAAAAGAATTAGAGTGCCCAGTCAAGAAGTACTAGTAATACAGATTGTACAGTAACTTGGGTTAACAGGCAACTCCATCATTAAAGATTTCTCTATCAAGAATATACCATCCTATTGGATAGCAGTGTCCACATTGACCTAAATGTCTCTAGAATACAAACAAAATGAAGACAGATATACTTGATTTCATTTAATAGATACATTGCCTTAAACGTGTCTATAAAATCAAGTTTTTCTACCAATTTGTCAGAGACGGCTTATCTTAGTTTCCAACTGACCATTACTTTTCAGCTTTGTTTTATCCACTTAATCAATTACTTGTTAAACAAATACAATAATGTTGCGATGAACACTAAGGATTCAACAGTGAATAAGACAGTCTCTACTCTTTTGGAGCTTTCTTTGATTTTACTCTTTTTAAAATTGTATAAAATCTGTGAACAAACATGAAGATGGGGCACTGCCCTATTCACCTTTATGCTTCAGTCCGCAGAAAAAAGGACTTCCATGACTCTTTCCGTCAGGAGACAGGACTAGAAGAACACTTCTAATTCTTCTCTCCACCCTTATTCTTATGTAAGAATAAGATCATGCTTATTCTTCCCAAGTAAGGAAGAGTGGCTGATGCTACTTCTAACATGTACTAAACCACTACTAAACAACAGTTTTCACTTCTCTTACTACCCTGTGCTTATGGCCTTATTTCCAGCAGTATTTATTTCTTCCACCTTGTGGTGGTGGTCTGGTTACTCACGGTGCTCATATCTCCTTTTTGATATACTGCTTCTAATATGCTATGGATTGGGAACCTACATGACTGAGCTAATTAAGAATCTGTATAACTCTTTATGATTGACAAAAAAAGATCATCCAAATATACATGTGAGAAATCACAACATGAAAAAAAAACAAAACAAAAAACCCCAGAAAACTGTACAATCCATTATTTATTAAAAAATATGTATAGGATGTTATCATTTATGTAGCATAAGAAACAAAAAGCAAAAAATTATATACAGTATGTTATAATTTATGTATGCTTATTAATGCTTAGAATAGTTCTGGAAAGACGTACAAGACAACAGTAACAGTGGTTAACCCCAGGAAAGGAAAATAGGTGGCTTAAAAATAGGAATAGAAGGCAAACTTTTTATTGTTATGTAACATTTGAATTTTATACCATATTCATGTATCAAAAAATAAATATAGGGCCGGCCTGGTGGTGCAGCGGTTAAGTTCGTGCTTGGCAGCCTGGGGTTCGCAGGTTCGGATCCCGGTCGCCAGCCGACACACTGCTTGTCACCCATGCTGTGGCGGCGTCCCATATAAAGTAGAGGAAGATGGGCACGGATGTTAGCCCAGGGCCAGTCTTCCTCAGCAAAAAAAAAAAAAAAAAAAGAGGAGGATTGGCAACGGATGTTAGCTCAGGGCTGGTCTTCCTCACCAAAATAAATAAATAAATAAATATAAAACTATTGAAAGATTAAAAGAAAAAGATGAGTATGTGTGACACACACACACAGAAACAGAGACAGGGAGACAAAGAATGTTAAACAGAACCTGAGAAAGGGATGAAGAAGCAATCCTGAAGTAAAATCTTTGAGCTTCAGTACAGGAACTCTGTAATGTTTTCTGCTGCCTAAACTTCTATTATTTATTTTTGGGATAAATACTACCTAAAATGTAGGTTAACAGAAAAGCCTTTTCTCCATAAAGTAAGTACTAAACTGTTTTGTATTCCTTCAATCATTCAAAGATCTGAGTGCCAGTCATGAGCCAGGCACTTTGCACAAGATGCTAGGGATACAGAAATATAAGACACCACACTTAACATACTAATGGAGAAATATCCTCCAAAAAACCCCCAGAACAACCACCACGTAGAAATTGCTTGAAGTTGAAGTAAAATGACTGTTAGGCAAGTGGCAAAGCCTCAATGCAAGTGAGAAAATGATCAAGAGTTTAACAGAAAAACAGTAATGAGGATGTGTGCTACCACCACTCAGCGAAGTATGCACTGTTGGTTGGCTAATCCAACAGCTAATTCTAACACTCTCTCCCTTCATCACCCCTCACTTTAGAAGCTGAAAAAATCCCAGATTTTCTAATTCCCTGTCTCTCCGACAGTTAGAGGTGGTTATTGACCCAGTTTGGCCAATAAGACCTAAGAAGAAATCTGAACAATGCCTTCTAAGAAAGCATTTGCATATCTGACTAAAGGAATAGATTGAAGAGAAGAGCTACTGGTGCTACCATTTCCCCCTTCATTTGGACTTGGTTGCAGACATGCGCCTGAAGTTGCAAAAGCCATCTTGGGACAAGGTGAAAAGCACTAGGCTGAAAAACTTAAATACTAAGGATGGCCGAGTAGAAAGATGGAAAGAGCCTGGATCTTGGTATCACTGCTGAGCTGCCACATGTGCCCTGTTACAGGACGGCTTATCTTTAAAACTTTCTGTTAGGTGAGATAAACATCTTTCTCTTAAGCCAATGTTGGTCAGATTTTCTGTTACCTGCAGCAAAAAGCAATCCAAATTTAGCCTCAAAGGAAAGCTGTCTTCAAGTAGATAGAAAAGTTAGATTTTGGCAGCACCAATGGGCAACAAGTAGAATGCCAACACCTGTCTCCATATATGAGAGTGAAAAGCTTCCATTCAAGATATAAAAAAGACTTTAGAAACAGTAAGAAATAAAACAAGCTTAAGAGCATAAAAAACATAGAATGTAGGAAAATAAGGATAAAAAAAATGAAAGCATACAGATAACCAAAAACAAAAAGCAATATATGAATAACAGAGTGGAGAAAACAAAAATGTATAACATAGATACCAAATATACAGTGATACAAGACAATCCCCCACTGTCTCAATGAGATCAGAATTTTTTGAATTTATAAATGTTAGGGATATAGATGAAACAGTAAAGTGTCTAATAATAACATTTAATATTATAATCTAATCATACATTTATATACCTGGAAATATTGTTTTCTCCCCACTCTCATGTTTTATGAAACAATTTTATCCAAACTTTTCATATCTATCTTCAATATTAATGTCTTTGATTGATTCATCTATCAGTTCTACCAATACAGAGGATCTTCATTTCCTTTTAAGTTAACTAAGAGAGAGCACTTTTTAAATCTGCTTATGTTGTCACTGGAATTTTTCTATACCCTAATTCCCACATGCATAATATTAGGACCTTAAAAAATCATGGGGCCAGCCTGGTGGCGTAGTGGTTAAGGTCGCATGCTCCGCTTCGGTGGCTTGGGGTTCACGGGTTTGGATTCCAGGCACAGACCTATGCACCACTCATCAAGCCATGCTGTGGTGGCATCCCATATACAAAATAGAGGAAGATGGGCACAGATGTTAGCTCAGGGCTAATCTTCCTTAGCAAAAAGAGGAAGATGGCAACAGATGTTAGCTCATGGCTGATTTTCCTCACCTGGCCTAGTGGTTAAGTTCAGTGCACTCAGCTTCAGTGGTCTGGGTTCAGTTCCCAGGCGTGGACCTACACTACTCGTCTGTCGGTGGCCATGCTGTGGTGGCGGCTCATATAAAAAAAGAAAAAAGAAGGGGGCCAGCCCCACAGCCTAGTGGTTAAGTTTGGCATGCTCCGCTTTGGTGGCCTGGGTTTGGTTCCCAGGCGTGGACCTACAGCACTAGGCAGTGGCCACGCTGTGGTGGTGACCCACATACAAAATAGAGGAAGACTGGCACAGATGTTAGCTCAGGGCGAATCTTCCTCAGCAAAAAAAAAAAAAGAGAGAGAGAGAGAGAGAGAGAGTCCTTTGGGCATGAAGGAAAGATAAAGCCAATTACCTCCAAGAGGAAAAGCATTATACTGGACTCAATCTTTTCTACAGAAACATTCAATGCCAGAAGACATAATGTGCTTGTAAGGGGAAAGCGGTTATCAAAATACTTATTCACATATAACAGTATCACTTAGATATTCTCAGAAATGCAAATATTAATTTCATTGAGGGAATATAGCATCCAAGATCTTCATGAAAAAAATATTGATAAAATCCAGCCAAGCAAGAGATGAATTCAAATAATTCAGGAAAGGGGGAGCTAAGGTATGAAAAAACTAACAATAAGAATTTAATCTGTCTAAATAAATAACCAAGGCCAAACAACCCTAAGAATTATAATATCAGAACAAAAGATAAATTATTATTTTTACCATGTCAAGATGAACAAAAATCAGTTAGTGAGGAGGAACTATAAATACACTAATTTCCTCATCTTTCATGGCAGACATTCAAAATACTGTCAAAATTGACATTTTTTAAACCAACTTGCTTATTTTTTAAAATTGACAGATTTAAAATGTTTGCATATGTAAGTTATTTTTAATCTTTCAGAGAATAGTTAAATATTTTTGTTTCAGAGCTCCCAAAAGCCCTACTGAGAAGCTAAAGAGGTCCAAATAGCTACATGGATTAAAATGAGAAGCATTCAGGTAAGGCAGAAATAGAGATTGTGACCAAATATATAGAATCACCAGATAAAGTTCTACCATATAAATTTTAGAATGAATTTATAAGCCAGGGTTGGAGAGCTTGTAAGGAACTCTCATTCCCTTTAGTCTAACAATTCCACTCCTATAGAAATACCGCTTTAGTACACAGACACCGGTACAAGGATGTTCAGGGCAACATTATCTGTAATAGTGAAAAACTATAAACAACCTAGGTATCCATAACAGAAAACTGGCTAAACAAATGGTGATAGAGCCATAAAATGAACACAATGGGATACACTGCAGATGTTACAAGAAAGTTGTAAAAAACGAGGTGCATCAACACATAACATGGAAAGATATTCATGAGATATAAAGTGAAAAGAACAAGATGCAGAAATACATATGATCCCACTTGTTTTTAAATGTTAAAAGCTGTATGTATGTCTGTTCCATATGGGCAAAGAAAATACAGTAAAGAAAAAACATAGTTATTAACCATGCTTACCCCTAGGGAATGGGAATGAGAGTGGAGTACAAGGAACAGAGAACTTAGGGTTCATGCACATCTGTAACTTGTTAAAAATGTTTACCATGAGCATTTATTCCTTTAAAATTAAATAGCAGTAACAGTAAAACCTTATTTAAAGAATGTGTTACTCCTTTTAGGATAAAGAGAACAGATTAGCGGTTACCAGAGGGGAAAGGGGGTTGGGGGGTTGATGAAAGCAGTAACGGGGCACATATATATGGTAACGGATAAAAATTAGACTATTGGTGGTGAACACAATGCAGTGTATACAGAAACTGATAAATAATAATGTACACCTGAAATTACACACTGTAATAAATCATTATGACCTCAATAAAATAATTGAAAAAAAAAGATTTGAGGAGAGAGATGCTATAAAATTCTCATCCAGAAGAGTGGATGCGTGAATGAACTGGGGTATATACCATGATTGCTGGGCAGCATTAGGGCCCACTTGAAGTTCATGGTCTAGATTTTAAAGTAGGACCAGTCAGCTTTGCTATGTTTTTTCTCCAATCACTTTCAGCTGCTCAGAGCAGGTGAAAAGTTTTTATGTATCCAGGGTTGTGGAATCAAGAAAAAAAAAGAAAAGAACCTGCTACCCCTTTTGATTCAACTTCCATGAGAAACATTCAACATAAATGCAAAACATCTGCTGAAATATTTATTGACATATATTCAAATCTTTTTTTTTTTGGTGAGGAAGATTAGCCCTGAGTAACATCTATTGCCAATCCTACTCTTTTTTGCTGAGGAAGATTGGCCCTGGGCTAACATCTGTGCCCATCTTCCTTGACTTTATATGTGGGATGCCTGCCACAGCATGGCTTGACAAGCAGTGAGTAGGTTCACACCCAGGATCCAAATCTGTGAACCCTGGGCCACCAAAGTGGAGAGTGTGTATCCAACCACTAAGCCACTGGGCTGGCCGTCTCAAATCTTTTAACTGGAAATGTTAAAATCTTGGTGATGAAAGAAAAAAAGAAACTAAAAGATAGATGCTAGGGGAAAGAAAATAAGGAAATTCAGGGTACTGGGAAGGAAGAGATGATGAACACTGTACTCTTTCACATGAAGTATAAATCCTCATTTCATTGCCATCATAAAATAAACTGAGTACCTTATGACATAATGTGTTAAATGACCTTTTTTGAAAATTATGTTCTACTGTAGTAGATACCAAGTTTATCTGGGAACAAGGATACTTTAGCTCTAATTCAGACTCCGACACTGGTATGTGATGTGACCCTGAAACAGTCATTTAAACTATCTTCTACTTTCAATCTAGAGGATCTTCCTCTTTTGTAATTCACAGGGATTTACAATAATAATAATAATGGGAAGGACTTCAATAAACTACTTTGACCTACCTTTAGAAAAGCTTTGCCTTATCTTTCCTGCATTACCAAACATAATGGTGTATATTTCCAAAACAGCAATAGAGCTATGACATTTTAAGAACTTGAGGGGCCGCCAGGTGGCACAGCGGTTTAGTTGGCGCTTGGCAGCCCCGGGTTCGCGAGTTCAGATCCCGGCTGCTGGCCAACGCACCGCTTGTGGCGGCGTCCCATATAAAGTAGAGGAAGATGGGCACGTATGTTAGCCCAGGACCAGTCTTCCTCAGCAAAAAGAGAAGGACTGGCAACAGATGTTAGCTCAGGGCCAGTCTTCCTCACCAAAAAAAAAAAAAAAAAAAGGGAACTTGAGAACAATTTCAATACACCTCAGTATTACATTAATCAGGTATACAGAAGAACACTAATGAGTAGGATACTTTCCAAAGATCAGAACATTTCTCAGTAGCAGTAGTGGTAGCATTTAAAGGGAGTTTAGTTTAAAAAGACTTAAATTACTGTTCTTGTTTTGTGCAAATTCTTGCACTTACCACACTGCTTCTTTTTAGCAATCATAGTAACAGTGAGCCAGTACTAAACTACACAGAGACAGTGTGGTATTAGTATTATCCTAGAATCAAGCTGATACTCAGATGCATATCTATTAAAGCAAAAATGATATATTTTTCCTGAGAATACATTCATAAAAAGATTCCTTATAAGGAAAGTATCCAAAAGTTGTCACAGAGCTTAGGAGTTCTTTTGAAGTCTCTTGCAAAATTTATCTGACCTTCAAATGATTCTCTATACTGGACAATATTTGGATGCTTCATGTTCGCCAGCACTGCAACTTCTCTCCTTGATTCCTCTCTTTCTTTATTGGACATCTTAAATAGGAGGGAAAAAGACAATATTAAATTAGGCCACCAATAAACAACCTAAAAAGTCCATCAATAAGAGAGTGGTTAAAAAATAATGGTACCAATAAAGCATAATCCAAATAATAAAATATAGCCAGAAGTTAAAAAGGATGAGTTGAATCCACAAGTAAAAACATTTTAAAATGTCCAAACTAGATTAAGTTATGGAATAATAGGTGTTGTATTTTTTTTTAAACACATATATACAAGCATACATCATAGGAAAAAATGTGACAGGATATACAGACTATTCTGAAATTAGTGGTTCTCTATGAGATTATGGCAGTTATGCACTGCCATATATTTTTTTATTCTCTAAAAATGAGCCCTTTTGTAACCAGACTACTACTTGAATAACCAAACGAAAAATATACTTACTCTTGAGATGTTAATTTCCTTGATAACATATTGTCGGCCATCTTCTGTAGATTTAACAAGAATGGCTTTTCCAAATGAACCTTCTCCAATCTTCTGTAGTCTAATATACTTCTCCATGGTTCTTTTTCTAAGGCATCTTAATAGCTATGCTAGACATAAAATAAATAAATAACAGTTAACAGTGATAAAGTATGCCTTCTATAACAATTAATAATATGTTTAATTCAAATTCTAAATCTTTAGTGATTTGCTTACTTAAAAAAAGGATATTTAAAATCTTTACTGAAAGTTAAATAAACTTTATCTCAATTTTACTCACTCAACCTAATTACAACTAAAAAGAGAAAACCAGTGACATTTCAATTTTAAAAGAATGCTTTGGAAAGTCAAATACTGTATATACTTAATGTATATGGAAAGAAAAGCAAACTTTTCCCCACATGAATTAATTAGCAGCATTACTTTATTATCTCCAATAAGAATGCAAGCTTAGTAAGATGCATCTCCCAAAATTATTTAACTAATTCCCTCTTACTAGACATTTAAATTGTTCATTGACATTTACATTGAAAAATTCTTCCACATTTCTTGAACACTTGTATTTCTTCTCTTTTGAACTTTTTTTGTGTGTGTGAGGAAGACCAGCCCTGAGCTAACATCCGTTGCTAATCTTCCTCGTTTTTTTGCTGAGGAAGACTGGCCCTGGGCTAGCTAACATCCGTGCCCATCTTCCTCTGCTTTTTTTTTATACGGGACCCCGCCACAGCATGGCTGACAAGCAGTGCGTCGGCAGGCGCCCGGGATCCGAACCCGCGAACCCCGGGCTGCCAAGCACGAACTAAACCACTGCGCCACTGGGCAGGCCCTCTTTTGAGCTATTCATTCATGTTCTTTGTCCATTTTCTACTGAAATAGTCTTCTTTTTATTAATTTGTAAAAGCTCCTTCTTTAATGAAGATTTTTTTCCTTATATGCTATTTGCCTTTTAATTTTATTTAAAGATAAAGGTTTATTTTGATATGAATAAATTTATTAATCTTTCCTTTATATTTTTGCCTTTAGTATCATAATTAGACCCTTACTATACCAAGATATTTCATTAAAGTCATTAGTAGCTCTGGCAATAGTAATTTCAGGAGAGTGGTGGGGACAGAAGCCAGAGTACAATACGCTAGGTAGTGAAAACTCAAAAAAGTGAACCAGCAGGGAGAGGCAGAGAGAGGGTGGGAGAAAGAATCACAAAAGCAGTCATTAGTACTGCCTACTGGCAAGATCACCCTTATTCTGGAGATACATGAATTCACTATGTTAATCTTAAACTAATAAATATTTCATTCACCTAACTTGCTTTTGTCTATTTCCATTCATAGTAAGCAGGCTTTCTATGTATGATTCCCTTCTAGGAGAAAATGAACTTGTCATAAAGACTATATTAAAATTTCTGTGACAGTTTACCACATTTCTCATTGTAAATTAACAAATCCATGTTCTCATTTCATCCATCAATACTAAATTGGTTTAATTTTACTTTGCCTCTAAAAAAATGATCCAATCTCCTTAAATGACAAAATTTATACTCTGGTCTGTAAAACTAAAGGCCAGAACCCAGTCTGCGGTAAAAATCAATGAGATAATTATGTCTTACGAAATTTTGTGGGAAAGAGCCTTCCTCTATCTTAGAAAACATCATAACCACTTTCCATTTCAAAACTTCTATAAGAAATGACAAGGCTTTTAGCAACTCTGAGAGAAATAGGAAATTAACCATCACAATAGCACTACAGCATCATCAGTGAGTTAAAGAAGAAAAGTCATTACAAACATACTTTCAAGTTCAAGTTTGGTCAAGTGGCATAACATAATGGCTATCTGGGCACCAGCCAGAATTTAATGATTTCTCCAGGACATGAGAGTATATTACATTACTATGCTATTTAGAAAAAATATCAAGATAAACTCCTCTTAGAAAACTAAATTTCATATATCAAATTACATTAAATAACCACATAATGAGATTATTTCACAATCATCATTATTCTGTGACTTTTGCCAAGAAAGAAAAACAAAATTAGTCAATTTGGCCCTGCCTCAAAATTCAATTGCCAATTTCTTTCAAGGGACCACACTAACAAGATGGAAGCTCCAAAAGTCCCTACTATTGCATTCTACTGCCAACCACACTGCTGAACATTGTGGTTCTGACAACTCAGTAAAGCAGAGGAGAAGCTACTGCCCCGAGTAGAGAAGAAAGATGACTCTAATTGCCATTAAATAATGTCAAGTGCAGACACTTTTCTCAACAATGAAAGACTTGTGGTAGCTGAGTTTCAGAGCAACTGACAATCCCTCCTTTTCTGCAGTCTACACTAGACTAGTGTAGTGCACTAGAGGAAATGAAAGGGAAAACACAAAAAGATAGTTTACTTTCAGTGTCTCACAACATATTTAACTGAGCAACTTACTTCCTAGTCGTGAAACTTCTCAGCTGAATTACAATTGCAGATTTTTCAAACCAAATGAAATAAAATAACAAAATGTAATATAGGCTTACACATCCAAAATCATCAAATGTAACAAGGAACATAAGAATCCTGTTCTAATTTCATTATTGTAATAAACTCAAATTATAAATAAATGTTTGCCCTTTCTACACTTCAGCTCCTGACATCAAATGAAAATCACAATACTAACTTGACGGTATTCTTAAAGTCTCTAACAATTATATCAATTAATCACTATAATACATATTACCTATTGAAGATATTCAAAGCATAAAATCAAAGATGTTTTTGATATTTGAGCTTTCCAAAGAATTATGTGATATAATAAAGCAATGGATTCAGAAAAGAAAAGCTACATGACCAAAAGCAAACCATCTGACTTGTCTGGGCTTAGTTTCTTCATCTAAAAACACTCAAGATTTAAGCATAATGCTATCTTAAGGGCCCTACCAACTCTAATAGTCTATGACTCAAGGAGAAGAAAATAAAAGTAGGTCAGAAAATAGGAAACTTGACACTGTTTAGAATTGTATTATTAGCCACAAAGAGTAGGAATGACAGAGAGATATGGCAAAAGCCTTTCCTTCAGAAAAATCAAAAGAAGCCATGAGAGTAATTTCTTTATCCTAAATCTTTAAAAGTCAAAAAACAAACTGCAATTTATAGTTAAAAACACTGGTTTGAACAAACATATTTATCTCTATTTCTTCCCCAAACCCAACTAACAACTTTAAAGGGATCAAAAAGGCATAACAGGAGGGAAAGTGACAGCAATAAAATTCTGGAAGCTGACAAACACAAGAACAAGCAGCAACTGACTTAGACTGGAGAAAGCTATATCCTAAGCCCACAGTGGGAAATAGTCAATTCCCACTACAGACTAGCTCAATAACTGAAAGCACCAGGTGCCCCTGAGAGTGAGGATAATATTAGGACTAAAATATTAGGATTCATTGAAAGACTGTGAAAGAAGCAGTTAGACACACAGCTTGCCTCCTCCACCTCTCCCAGTCAGGTGACTACCCCTCTCTCATCTTGGCAGAAGACTGGAGATGTCTCTAGATTGGGGATACTGGCACAGTTGAGAATGGAAATACCATATACAATCTGAGAGATTAAGTGAAAGTCTACACAATAAATGGTGAGACTCTCTGTTCCAACCATGATGGTATAGCTTGTATTAGACCATCCCACCTCCAAAAACAATCATAAATACTGAGTAAAATATATAAAACGACAGGAATTGAGGGGCTATAATCATTGAGAGGTAGGAACATTCTTGTGAGTTCCATATTCACCCCAGCCTTTTCCCTGAAAACATTTTCCAAACTGTGGCACAGCAGAAACAAGCTTAAGTAGAAAGCAGCAGTCATACTGGGCTGAGGAGTGAGAGGTCAGAGTTTAGCGCTGCCAAAATCCTGGAGAAGAGGAAAAAGAACAGGTGTTTAAAAATCTGCATATAAATTCCTCTCCTGTCAGCCCATTCCTAAATTGTGCATACATGGGGCAAGACTAAAATAGATTAGTCCTAACAAAGCCTAAAACCAATCCTTGACAGGATCAAGGTTATCCACTAATACTCCACCAGCCTGCCAGAACAAAACATTACAATTTTTGGAAGATATATGCCCAGCATCCAATCAAAAATTATGAGGCATGTTACCAAAAAAAAAAAAAAAAAGGGACCAAACAACCAAACCAAAACCAAACAAAAAAAACCAGACTCACAAATGACTTAAACATGGAGCTAATAGGAGGGGACTTTAAAGAACCATGATTAATATTTTCAAGAAAATAAGAGGAGAAGATGAACAAAGCGATTTTTTTAAAGATGGAGAATTTCAATAAAGAATCGAAATTTATTTTTAAAAATTAAATGAACATTCTAGAACTAAAATATAAAATATGTGAAATTAAGAACTCATTGCATGGGTTTTACAGCAGATAGTATAGAGTAGAAGACAGGATTAGTAACCTAAAAAATGAACCAATATTCAACGAAAGAATAGGAAAAAATAAAGAAAACACACACACAGAAAGAAAAAAAGAAAGAAAGAAAAATGAATAGAAAGATTCATTATCAGCAAGATTTTAATTCTTAATCTCTAAACTTAATGCTGTCCTAATAAAAACGCAACCTTTGGGGGTGAGGGTAATTAGACAAGCTGGTTTTAAAGTTAAAATGAAAAAAAAGAAGCAAGAATAGCCAGAGAAATACTGAAAGAAAAAGACCAATGAAGGAAAACTTGTTCTACATGATATCAAGACACATTACAAAAATACAATAATTATGAAATAGAGAAGCAAATCATAGGAAGTCCAGAAATATATCAAAAAATTTTTTTAATTTAGTGGATGACCATGGTGACATTTCAAATTGGTCCAGAAAAGACGGATTTTGAGATACATAGTATTTAGACAACTAGGTAGCAATGTGGAAAAAAACAAAATTAAGTCCATTTTTTCACTTTACATCAACACAAATTCCAGACAAAATACTTAAATGTGAAAAATAAAAATGTAATACTAATAAAATAAAACACGGGAGGATGATTTTTATAATCTTAGAGTGGAATAGCTTAGTATGACACAACTCCAAAATGCCTTAAGAGATTAATATGACGATATAAAAATCCTGCATGTAAAAACTAGTTTAAGTCAAAATTCAAACAACAAAAAGAAAAAAAATATATATATTTTAGCTCATATCATCAAGGGCTCATTTTTCATAAACAAAAAGCTCCTACATATTCACAGGACAAAAAAAATCCAACAGAAAAATGGACAAAGGATATGAAGTTAAAAGTTAATGACAACAAAAAGGAATATAATTGATGTTAAAATGTGCAAAGGTATCCAATCTCCCATAAAGAGAAATACAATTTAAAAGTACAAGAGATAAGTTTTATGTTATGTATACTTTACCACAATAAAAAGAAAGTACAAGAGGTAGCATTTTTCACCCATCAGAATGGCAAAATTCAGAAAGTTTATTATTGTACTCTGTTGGAGCGGAATATAAGGAAACAGAACATGGTGAGAATACAAACTGATAGAAATACTATGGAAAATAATTCAGCAATATCTACCAAAGTTATAAATGTTTAGACACTTTGATTTAGCAATTCCATTTCTAGGAATTTACCCTACAAATATTTCCAAATGTATGAAAATGATACATGTACAAAGTTATCCTCTGAAGCACTGTTTGAAATGGCAAAACTTAAATATCCTGAAACAAGTCAAAGAGAAAGAAGCAAAATTCATATCAATATGGATTAATTTCTAAGTACCAGAATAATAAATATGGTATACTACTATTTCTGTATTAAAAGGAAATATATGTATGTGTATATTTATACTTACTTTTACTTGTATATGTGTGTATATACATATATATAACCCTTACATATATACGCACATGTAATTGCTTGTATATGTAAGTAATAACTGAAAGGATATACAATAAACTGGTAATATTGACTGCCTTCAGGGAAGGAAACAACAGCAGAGAGGAAGATTTTTCAATCTTTTGTACCTTCTGAATTTTAAACTATATGAATGTATTATCTATTCAAAACAAAAAATAAAATTTAAATTTAAAAACAATAATAAAGCGGATAGAAAAAAGTAGGAAGAACACTAGCTAACTCAATTTCTCTGCTTAAAATCCTTGAACAGTTCCACATTTCCAAACTTCTAACCCTCACAATCAAAGTTTTTCTATATGGCATCACTCTTCTTTTCAATATATCAGCTATGCTCCAAAAAAAATATCTTAGCCTCTAGTCAAATTAGACATCTTTCCTCACATTTTACTAAGAATTTCTTTAAGCCAAAAATAAGCAATGTTTGACATAATAAAATTTTGTGCACTAAATATGAAAAATGTCAGAGAATATGAGTGGAAAACTGTATCCCCACCAATCTGGAGCATTAAGCCTCTTCAACTGTTTCAAGTATGTGATGGACAAGTTGTCCTGAAGGGAAACATTGGTGGTAAAGGAATGTCAACAGATTTCAAGAAGTCCTTATGGTACTGTCTGCAGCTACAATCCATACTTCCAAAATAATAAAATCCATTATTTTTAATGGATTTTTATTAATAAAATCCATCCAAAACAACAAAATCCATTTCTCCCAAAATAATAAATTACATTTTGTATTGTGGAAAAGGGTCAATTTATCTTCTCAGTGAGGAAAGTCCCTGCCTTATTTCTTATTACTAGAAAAGCAGAAAGCAAAAATGGGATCCTTATCAGACTTTTTTCAAAATATTTGTTTTTCTTCTCTGTAAGTCTATTCAGATAACAATTAACGGCTTCCCTAGTGGAAATTACCAACATACAAATAAAGAATTGATATTCATGAAATAGTGTCATGTCCACAACTTAGCATTAGAAGAGAAATTAGAGTAAAATTTACTTGGAATACAATGTCAATGTATTATTAAAATAACCTCAAAAGAACTCCTGTGGCCAAGTTTCATAACCCTTACCAAATTCCTAATGGTGACTTACTGTGCAAAAACCTGTTTTCCCACAAAATGGGCTCCTTACCTTTCACCTAGAACAATGGGCACTCTTAAACGAAACAGATCTGTGGATCCTCTAATACCAGACAAATCTAAGCTAGAAACAAAGGACTACTTCTTTCCATATTTGGCTCCCCTCCATCATCTCCATAATACTGCTGCATCATAAGAAAAGGCTATTATTAGCATATATTGGATATTACTTTTAATTCTTCATAAATATTTCTGATGTAACTTACCATAGCAATAAATTTTCTGCTTCTTTGGGGCGGATCTTACATTAGAGAATAAAAATTAGGCCTGTATAGAAAAAGAGTTATGAAGAACTCTTAAAGTAGTAGAACTTTTAATGCCTTACATAGGAAAATTGTTTGAAATTACAGAAGCTGAAATATAAGATTATAGGCTAACCAGTTAATTGCTACTCATTTTCTAATTAAAATGTATATGTAATTTAAGATCGGAGACAACATATAAGCAATGTAAATGACTGCTTATCCACACCAAGATTTCTGTTATTAATTCCATTATCACTATAGCTTTTTAAGTAATGTCCAAGGATTGCTTTGTAATACACACAAAGCAAGAGAAATAATATTTTAATGAGATGATATTTTCCGCACACTTAAGGTGAGTATTTGTGCAACCTCTACATAAGCAAGTCTAAGCAAGGTCTCCTTATTTCCAATATGATTTTACTATTTTGCATATCATTGCTTCTCCCAAGAACAACTCACCTCAACAACACAGGACGTTAGTAGAAATAACGGTGATGATCGATAAGCATCAGTCTAGGTGTAGCAGTCTTCCTATGGAACTTAAAGAGGCAGAGGCACCATCCCGCATTTTGAAAATGACATCCTGAAAGAGAAATCAAGTCTGTCTAACCAGCAGCAGCTCACAGCCCAGTCTGAAAGGGGGGCAGTGAGACTCCCACACCTGACAACAGCCTTTGGCTGACCCCTCAGGCTTGACTCCGTCCCGTCTCGGGCCACGCCCCGTGAGACAGGTCCACTCTACCCGAACGAAACAAACTGGTTTCTGAGCCCCTTGGAAACGGCGGGCGGCAGCAGGGGGAGTGCCTCGGTTACCGCCTCTCCAACTTCACAGAGATGGTTGCTAGTGGCCTCGGTGGGGTGGGGGGCGAGTGGCATTTGGAACTGGGGGGCTACCTGCCTGCCACGTCCTCCTGCCTCGTAACGCCGGCTCTAAATTCCGTGCTACGAGAACTGCTACAGACTCCGGGCTTAGGACTCTGCACCCCAGCTCACCCAAAACCTGGAGCGAGCGCAGAGGGAGGGGAAGCGGCCGGCACGTCACTGGCGCTGGCGTGTGACGTCAGCGCGCGGAAGCCGGCGCGCAGTGGGCGTGACCGGGAAGGAGCGGCGGGGCGGGGCCGGGGCACTGCAGGTGGGAGAAGACGGGGAAGAAGGAAAGAAGACGGAAAGGGAAGAGACGAGTGTGCAACTGAAAGAGTAAGGCAGAGATGAGGGCGAGAACTCACTAACAGAAGCTGATTTGGAATAAGGCACATTATAAATTTGTCCCATACATACTACACCGAGAAAGGGACTTTTTTTTCCCTTGAGGGCTATTACTTAGGGATGCCACATTTTTAAAAGTCATTTTGTTTTAAAAAGCAAGCCTTTTTCTAGTGTATTTTGGATGAGTAAAGCAAGAAAGTATTTTTAAGTCTTGAAATTTAAAAAAAAGGTTAATGTGGTTTTCTACGTCTTTACACCTAATGTGTGAATAAATTACTGCCGGTATATTGAAAGTTTTGGTAGTCTAAGTATCTTTCTTCACTGCAGGACTTTAAAAGACAGAAACTGATTTTCCTGTAATAAGAGATCAAATCTAGTGTCGTCCTGAGTAGCCTTACATCTAAGTTGCCTTACCTAGAGTAACCCTGAGATACTGGAGAATCCAAACTTGAAGTTGAAGGAGGATGGTGGCTGGTATATACTACCTTCGTCGTATACTCCAAGTTGTATGTGTAGTACATGTGTTGTATGTAGCATGGTGGAGAGGCCACAGATTTTCTCAAAGACCTCAGAGGTCAAATGATTGAGATCTTTGCTTCAAAAAAATCCACTTCCTTCTCCCTCATCCCCTCCCCAACACACCAACACTCAAGACCTCTCTGGGTTCTCCTGCCAGTCTTTGGTTTAGTTGTGCTTATATGCAATATTTTATTCCCAGCATGGGAACTGAAAGTGTTTGGCTTCTTTGCCAGCAGATGGCACTGCAAGTCATCCAATCTGGCAAACTGGAGAAAATCTGCTTTGGTTTATCTCCTCTTCAATCTCCTTGCAAAAGACTTGTTCTCATGTTCCCACTTCTAGGCTAACCTCCGGTGATCCCCCCACCCACCCCCAGTTAGTCAGTAGGAATTTGGGTGTCTGAATACACAATAACTCCAGTTCTACCCACATCTCTTTGTACAGCAAAGCAAAACAAAACCATTGGCAATCGCTAATCTAAATTCTTTTTTTCTGCTTTCATGAAGAATGGTTAGTCAGATACCTCTTTAGATAATTCTTTAGGCTCCTGACATAAACAGTTGGTGGGGATATAAACTGCTAGTCTTTGTAGAAGGCATTCTAGCAATATGAATATCCTTTGACAGCAATTTCACTTCTAAGACAAGTGAACGAAGATGTATAATACAAGGATAAGCATTATTGTTTATAACCAGAAAAACTAGAAACAATGTAAATGTCTAACAATAAGGAATTGATTGAAGACATTACACCATATCCAAACAATGGAATATTCTGAATCCATTAAAAAAGGGTGATCAGGATCTATTTTTATTGACATCGAAAGATGCCCTTGATATATTGTTGAGTAAATAAAGCAGGTTACTCTAACCTGGGTTAAGAGGACTACCTGATTATGTCCCTTTCCAGTTTATATACTTCTGTACAATTTAATGTTTTTTTCTTTTTACAACAAGAATGTGTTTGGGTTTCTTGGATTCTTTTTATTTAAATACTTTATTGGATTTTTCTTTCTAACAACAAAAAGAGTCTTTGCTCCTTGCAACAACCCCACAACACAAGCATACAAAGATAAAGCCCGCAGTTTCTGTCTCCAGAACTCACCCTGTGCTCACTCCTTCAGGAAGCCAATGTTACCAGTTTCACACATATCATCTACATTTTTCTCTAAGCTCAGAAAAACATAAAGGAGCATGTATTCATTTATATTAGTTTTAATCTTTTAAAATGAGACTATGGGATACGCATTATTTTGCAACTTGTGTTTTTAAAAATTTAACAGTATATCATGAACAATCCTCCAGAAATCAACTAATTGTTGATGATATCAATATTCCATGATATGGACATACCAAAATCTATTAAATCATATCCCACTCAATAGAGATGGTTTCCAGTGGTATTGTTATTTCTAAACTATAGATTCTGAAAAGTGGATTTACTGGGTCAAAAAGTATGCATATTTTTTTCACTTTAATAGGTACTCCTGTGCTTTGGTTATATGCTTCTGTGTAACAAACCACCCTAAAACTTAGTGGTCTGAAACAACACTGATTTATTATTTCTCACAATTTTGTGGCCAGGAAATCAGGCAGTGTTCTGCTGGGTGGTTCTTTTGCTCCACATAGCTTCAGCTGGGATCACTCATTTAGCTTCATTCAGCTGGCAACTGTGCTGGACTGGATGATCCAGGAAGCTTCACTCACATGCCTGATGCCTTGGTGCTCCTCCACAACTCTCCTCTCCACATGGGTAGCTTGGGTTGCTCACAGCATTGTGATCTCAGGATAGTCAGTGGCTTCAACAGGTAGCTTCAAAAAAGGAAGAAATAGAAGCTGCCAGTCCTTTTAAAGGCTAGGCCAGGAACAGCTATGGTACCACTTCTGCCACATTCTTGGTGAAAACAAGGCTCAAGGCCAGGCAAGATTTACAAGGAGGGGAGGAATCAATGGTGGCCATATTTGTAGACTATCTACCACATCCCGGATTACATTTCAGAAGTTTCAGAAATTCACACTTCCAACAGCTTTGTAAAAAAAAGTGCCTGTTTCCACCAACTCTGGATGTTTCTCTCTCAATTTTGCAAAATTTTGAATTTCCTCCTCTGTGTCGGCTTTTTATATCCTTCGCCCCTTTTCTATTCAATTATCTTTTTTTTATCAATTTGTTGGTGCTTTTTATAAAATATGGAAATTAAACATTTGTCATGTTGTAGAACAAATATTTTCTGGCAGTCTCTCACTAATGTTTTGATACTTTTTATGGTATTTTTGGCTATACAGAAAATTTGTAAATTTGTATATGGTCAAATTTGGCAGTCTTTTTCTTTGTCATTTAGGTTTCTCATCTTGGCAAGTAAATATTCCTTCACCCCCCCAAGTTATCCAAATAATCTCAATATTGTTGTGTTTTAATTGTTTAATAAATTTAATGCATTTGAAATCTATTTTTCTATACAATTAACATAAAGAGACTAGCTTTGTATTCTTTTGGAGGAAAGCTAGTTATGCCAGAATCATTTTTTAAATGTAAATTCCCTTTCCATTGATTTGAAATGTAAACTTTATCATATATTACATTTACTATTTATATTTGTATCTATTTATGAATTTCTCTTCCATTCACTTACTGGTCTCCTACTCATTGTGTCAATTAAAAAAAGAATAAGTTTGTTTTAATAATCAAGAATACTGTAATATTTCCATTTTGAAAAAAATGCCAGCACTAAATTAATTTTTTAAATTATGATAACCATGATAGATCATGTATAGTAAAGATAGTTATAAAGTTATACTTGTGGACTTCTTTTTTGGTAGAAAAAAATGAAACTTCTTTAAACCTTTATTAATAGTGGTGTAATAATATGGCAAGCAGAAAGGGACTAGCTATACTACTAACATGTTCTTCCATTAGAGATTTTTCAGAAATATATTTTGTCATTCATTCACAGTGAATTGAGCTAGATGATGAGGATAGACATATTCAAGGCATGTGTATTGTTATTTGTTCTTTCCAGAAAGCAGGCAGCAAGATGAAACAAATTAGAGGATAACAAATTAGAGCAAATGGTTGGCAGTAGACTTACACTGAATATTTTCCCTTTGTGAAGTTATGAAAAGACCACATGTTTGTGTAGGCATATGTATTTGGTCAAACTATCCTGACACACAAGCAATCTTTTGTGATTGGAGAAAAGAAGGGCCTTAAATATGAGGAAACACATTCTCTAAAATCCAGATCTCTTGAACACATGTAATATTCAAATCCAAGAGAAAAAGAAAGTCACTGTCTTTGCATTTAGGGTTCCATCTTTCTACATTCTAAGAGAGCAATTTTGAGTTTTAAGCCACATTGTTGAAAGCCTACTCTATCTAGCCTTGTGTAGTTTGAACTAACCATTAGCTATATATAGCTTGGATTTAAACTGTAGCAGCCTGCTGAATTTCAGGATCTTAATCTGGTAGGCCTAGCTCAATGTGCAAAGATAAAACATTATCTAGTCAGTTCTTGAGTTTCTGGCATTCTGGGTTGGGTCACCTGCAAGAGCTCATGGGAGAGTCAGCTATGAGGGTGACAGGAGTTTTGTAGGAAAGAATCACATGAAACTGGAAGATTGTTTGTAATGTCAAAGCCTTCAAAATGTAATCAAGAGTGCAAATCTATTCAAGATTATTTCATGTTCTCTTAGGGAAAAAGGCAAACGATAAGAAAAGGTCATTTCAGTTACTTCTCCGAAGCTGAGGAAATTCTAGACTAGAACCATATTACTATTTTCCTAATAGAACATCTTAATCCCTTTCACTCCTTCTTGCCAATGTGTATGAAACATAAGCAATAAAATCAAAGTTCCTTTTCTGAAACAACTCACAAATACATGAAGCAGATCTATACAGCCTTGTTCATTTCTCTGATTTTCTGTGAAACTGTTTTTTAAAGTATTTTTTAAGTTGTTATGGGAAATAATCCTATCTTCAGGTTTTTTATTTTAAGAAAAACTTAGAGCAACTTGACGGGGGCCAGGGAGCAAAAGTCTAGGAGAAACTGAAATATGATGCCCACTGCTCTTTTTTTACTTCTTTTGCCAATTGTATAAAATAGCACCATACAACCTGCCACTCTCAGAGTGGTAGAATTGCTGGCAGAAGGGAATGGCTTACACCACTTCCACTCACTGGTAATGTCTACCATTTGTTTCTCTGTTTGTTATCTGCCACGGTACAAGCAAGACTAGTGAACAAGCAGTCCTAGACCTGGTTGGAATAGGTAAACTCTTACCACTGTGAATTACTCTTCCTTTTTCCTTTTCCTTGAGGGCTTAAAGGTTTTGTTAGATGGTTGATGGGGGAGGAATAAAACTAATTTGAGTATTGGTAGAGTTTTTGTTATTACTGCTTCAGCTCACTTCTAACAACAACAAAAAATGACTTAAAGTACAAGAAGCTGACTTTATTCACATAACTTATTTTGCTATGCCTCCAAATACTTCCTGTATATTGAGGGCTTTTTGTTTGTTTTGGTTTGGTTTTTTTCGTTTTACTGAGATATAATTGACATACAGCACTGTTTTTTTCCAGTCTTGTTGAGATATAGTTGATATACAGCACTGTATAAGTTTAAGGTGTATAGCATAATAATTTGTCTTAACATATACTATGACACAATTGCCACAATTAGTTAACATCCATCATCTCACAGATACCAAAAAAATGTTTTTTTTCCTTTGTGAGGAGAACTCTTAGAATCTGTTCTCTTAACAACTTTCAAATATACCGTACAGCAGTGTTAACTATAGTCATCATGTTGTACATTACATCCCTAACACTTATAACTGGAAATTTGTTCCTTTTGACCACCTTCATCCAATTCCCCCACCCTACTGAGGGCTTTTTAGAATGCATACTAAGACTAGTGGTCAAAAGATGAATTAAGCAACCTATGGTAGACAGAATAATAGCCACCCAGAGTTGTCCCTGCCCCCTAATCCCTGGAAACTGTGAATATATTACATGGCAAGGAGGAATTAAGGTTGCAGATGAAATTAAAATTGCTAATCAGCTGACCTTAAAATAGGGAGATGGGCCTGGATTATCTAGGTGGGCCCAATGTAATCACAAGGGTCCTTAAAAGTGAGAGGAAAGCAAGAAAGTCAGAGTTGGAGGCAGAGTTCAGAATAATAGGATATGAGAAGGACTCAACCCACCACTGCTGTCTTTGAACACAGAAGAAGGGGGCAATTCGAGTGGCCTTTAGAAGCTGCAAAAGGCCTAGAAACGGGATTCTCCCCTAGAGCCTCTCGAAGGAAACACAACCCTGCCAACACCTTGATTTTAGCCGGTGAAATTCGTGTTGGACTTCTAACCTACAGAGCTCTAAGATAATAAATTTGTCTTGTTTCAAGTCCCTAAATTTGTGGGAATTTGTTACAATAGCAATAGTATACTAATACAAACTCCTATTCTCTTAAGGTTCTAGAAGCAGAGTATGGAGATCAGGCTGACTGGTAAATTCTATTTATTGTGTGGGAAAAGCCCACAGCTGGCTCTGTAAATCCTCCATGTGGGGAATTATCTCAGCCCTAGGAACCTGCTTCTTAAATCATCCCCGCTAAAGTAAAGGATCTGGTAAGAACCCCAATCAAACAAGATCCCTTCTGTAACACTTGATGAGAAGGAATGAGATCAAGCTGGACGTATTCACATTAAGGCACATAAAGAAAATGTTCAAGGGATCTGGCTATAGTCCTTACCATGTGAAACACCCATGTCTGTTGAAGAGAAGGTTTACCAACATCAGATTCTCTAACAAAAATACCAGAGGAATTAGAGAGAAAGTTCTTCCCCAGATGGAATCTGTTGTTTTATCACCAAGCTATCACATGGCACATTGTTTAAATAGATTGCCCCAGGTCTAGTGTAGTGGTTGTGACTGAGCCCTGCTCATTAACTGGGAATAATTAAAAATACAGATGCTCAGGGCCAAACTTGGAACAATTAAAATAGAATTTCAGAGAGAGGGGCCCAAGCAAGGGTATTTTTTTGAAGCTTCTTAGATGGTTCTAAAGCAAAGTGAAGGTTGAGAACTATTGGCAAGATAGTTATATACATCAGAAATCATAGAGTTTAAAATAAATAAGTTCCCATAAAGGAATAAGTGCATAATATAAACAGTATTACAGAAAACCAATGTATAAGTAGACTTGTGCTTGCCCACTTATAAGAAGAGATCCTTGAAATAATCCCCTACATAAGAACTAAGACACTACCATAAAGAGATTTAGGATTTATTTATAAAAGCATCATGGAAAGCAGATACATTTGATTAATAGACTGTGATTATTGTCTACTATTCTTAGAATCTATCTGCCTCTTCCCCAAATTAGGCTACATATCCGCAGCGAGAGAAGAAAACATACGATGTCTGTAAATCTCTTTGAAAAATTCCACTTAGTTTGGAAAAGTTTTTGCTTGCTTTTCAACATTTTTCTAAAAAAGAATCTAAGAAACTTGTCCAACAGTGTCCCAAGTAAAATAAAAGAAAATTGCGCTTGGAAATTCCCATGGTTCCACAAATTCTACCTTGATAAAAACAATGAAAGAGTCATAAGAAGTTTGACTGCATTGTGAGCACCCCCATTATCACCATGGGCATGATACCAGCTCTGAAGAAAAGCCCAGGACTGTATTGTTTGAGAATGTTCAATTCTCTCCTGGAAGAAAAGAAATAAGTAGGATGGACAAAACTCATATGTTAAGCACAGATATGTAAGTTACTAACCTGTGAGACATGGTGGACAGGTAAAGTCAGTAGGGCATATACTTGTGAACATAGAAAAGGCAGACCAAGAGATGCCTCATACTCATGAGGCACTAAATATACAAGAGGCATCTAATATTCATTAAGCACTATATATTCATGACACACTACATATATATGAGACACTCAACATTCACAGGTCTTAATTCTGCCACCCAGTGGTGACACTTACACTGGTCCCACATGTCCTGCCCAAGATGTGCAAACCTGTTCTGCTCAGCAGGTTAACTGAGAAGCTACAGCTGTGGCCAGGCACTCTTGCCCCTGCATCTCTCTGATGGAGCCAGAGTGTGTCATTGGCTTAGGAATCTTCCATCTCTGGACTTTTGCTCAAACCTCAACTCTGGTCCTAATTACCACACCATCAACAGAAAGGCTAACATGCCAAAAAGAGAGACAAGACATATGAACATTGCATAACCATAAGTTTCAAATCATGGATCTTTCCACCCCACTTGTACCCTAGGTATGTTAATTTTCTTTCCCCCTTGCTTCTCGTGGTGCGTTAGCCTTTCTTTCTGTGACCTCTAGGATAGCCTGTCTGGTATATTTGGAGGGTATCATTGCATAAAGGTAATGCATTCCCACACAACACCAAGCAGGTAACTTCTGGATATTACTCAGCATCGTATGTTATAAAGAATAAAAAAAGAGTGAAACTCTTTTGCCTGATACCCTGTAATTTCCAACTCTTTGCACTCAAAAGAATACCAGTACAGACTTTCCTGGCAATAAGGGAGAGAATCCCTAATTTTGGCAGGTCTCAAAATATGTCCTTAGAAGACTTCCTAATCTTTAAGCTTTCCAAATAAACCAGATTAACCATTTTTGGAATATTCATTAAGTCGAGTATAGTTTAGTTTAATTGCAAGAAGCTGAATTTCTTGATCATACAAAGGTCACTTGAGTGGCCCTCTGATTACTGCACCTGTTAGGTGACTAGACTTCATTGTTCCAGGACTAGATAGCAAGAACTTTTGGTGTTTTTTGCCTCAAGTGGCCTAGCCTGAGATTTAGTTAAGGAAATCTACTGCATAAACTCCTATAATTTTATGCAAGGCCTAGTGACAGGGAAGGGTAAAGGAGGTTCTGAAATAAAGTTACACTGAGAGAAACCTGATTTGTGCATTTGTGCTGACACTGAATCAGGAAGTAAATGTGAATGGTGTTTTGAGTCTATGAGATCGTCAGCCAGCGGAAACTGATATATAAGCTGAAAAAGCTGGTGCTCAAGCCTATTAAGGCATAAAACCCTCTTGGGTGAGGATAATACAAAGGGGATTTCCTTTTCTCAGCCCCCCCCCCCCCAAAAAAAAATCCAACTGCTGTAATCGGGGAAGAAAGGAGCACTCTTTCATCACCTGTGGTAGGAGGCTGTGTGAGAATAGTGACTCCTATCTTCCTTTCTTCTACTTTTTGAACTGGAATGCC
This sequence comes from Tapirus indicus, assembly GCA_031878705.1. Taxonomy (NCBI): domain Eukaryota; kingdom Metazoa; phylum Chordata; class Mammalia; order Perissodactyla; family Tapiridae; genus Tapirus; species Tapirus indicus. Next base: position 100,533,141 of record CM062919.1, on the reverse strand, counting down.
TACAAGTGTTATCTTATGCCTGGCCCACCACTGTATTTTGGGAGTGTTGGGAGCAGATAACTTGGCTCTTTAGTTTCACAGGTCCAGATAAAGAGGAATTAATGAATTACACCCAGAAGCCTCATCTTCATCTGATTTAGAAGAGGTTTTGGACTTGGAGCTGATACTTCATTGGGATAATAACCTTGGAAATCTTGGGAAGGAGTGAATATATTTTACCTGTGAATCATTAGGGGCTATAGGGTGGGCTGTGGTAGGCAGAATTCTGAGATGGCCCCAAGATTCCCCCACCCTGATGTACACGCCTGGTATAATCGCCTCTCCTCAAGTGTGGGCTGGACTCTTGAGTGTGGTGGATTTCACTTCTATGATAAGGTTACTAATCAATTGACTTTGAGTTAATAAAAAATGAGATTATGCTGGGTGGATCAAAATAAGTCAGACAGATTCAAGAGAAAGCAAAGGAAATTCTCCTGGCTTTGAAGAGGTAAGCTACTATGTTGTGAGAGGGCCATATGGTTACGACTTCAGAATTATCTCCAGGAACTGACATCCATCCCTGGTCAACAGCTAGCAGGAAAGCAGGGACCTTTGTCTACAACCTGCAATAAAATAGGGACTCAGTCCTACAATCATAAATACAATCATGTCACAGGACCCTGATTAAACCCGTTTATGTTATATGCAGCTATCAAAGAGTGAGTCAAATGTAGAATATTAATGTTTATAGAATGCTATGTGCCTCAAAGATAACAAAAAGATATATATATGTAAATCAGATGTTCATTTCTCTCTTGTGCTTTTAGTGGAGGGCCCAGCAAGTGTACATAGTCAAAAGCATTAGCGTCTAATAGAGTTTAATAAAAATTTGGTAGAGAAGCAAAAAAGAAGGTTCTATTGCACACCCCACTGTAAAACATTTGACAGCAAACTCTTCTCCAACACTTTACCCCCAATCTTGTCTGGGGCAATCTTGCTACTTTTCCACCCTTTCCTCTCTCAAAAGGAAAACAAACTCCTCTTACTTCATGCTGAGCAGCTTTATGTGCTTCCCTGAATTCTAGGAACCAGCTGATACATGTTTGGCCAAGCCAAGGGAGATAACTCTTAACAGGGTTACTGTTGAATGAAGTTTACTCCATCTTTTTACATATGTATAATATCTTTGTATATGCCTAGAAAGTTCCCAGAGAGATACCCAAGACATACTTAATAGTATCTTTTTGTGGTGAGTGGCATTAAGCTTGGTCAGGTTGTGCAGGACATCAACTTTCATTTTATACTTTCTGTATTGTTTCAAAATGTTTTAAGCCATTGTATTAGTTTCCTAAGGCTGCTGTAACAAAGTAGCACAAACTGGGAGGCTTATAACCACAGAAATTTATTCTTGCACAGTGCTGGAGGCTAGAAGTCTGAAAATCAAGGTGTCAACAGGGATATGCTCTCTTCAAGGGTTTTATGGAAGAATCTTTCCTTGCTTCTTCCAGCTTCTGGTAGCCCCAGGTATTCCTTAGCTTTTGACAGCATAACTCCAATTTCTGCCTCTGTCTTCACATGGCCATCATCTTGTATATGTCTCTGTGTCCCTTCTCCTTATAAGGACACAAGTCATATTGAATTATGGCCCATCCTAATGACCTTACCTCAATCACATCTGTAAAAAGACCCTATTTCCAAATAGAGTCACATTTACAGGTGCAGGGGGGAGGGCAGGATCTTTTGGGGGACTGGGTCAACCTATAATAGCCATGGATTACCCTTATAATTAAATAAAAAACTATTCAGTGTGTAGCATTCTACAAGACAACTTGCTTGGTCTCTTTAAAACATTAATGTCATGAAAAATTGGGAGGCTGCTGAAGATTAAAAGAGCTTTAAGAAACATAACCAAAATGCAATGCTTGAAACTTGACTGGATCCTGGTTTTATTAAAAAAAGCTGCAAAAGAATTTTTTTGACAATTGGCAAATTTTAAATATGGACCAGTTATTAGATGTTATTAGGGACTTAGTGCTAATGTTCCTAGCTGTGATAATGGGATTGTGATTATGTTGGAGAGGTTGTAATTCTTAGGAGATGCATGTTGAAGTACCTAGGGGTAAAGTATCCCAATGTCTTCATCCTACTTTCACATGCTTCAGGGGAAAAAAAAATACACCTAAATATAAAGCAAATATAGCAGAATTTTTGAATCTAGGTGACAGATCCTGTCATGCCCACGATTAAAACCCTTGAATGTCATATGCAGCTATTATGAGTTAAGTTGAATTTAGACTTTAAAAACATAAATGTTTGGACTATCACACCTTAAAGAAATGAAAAACCATACAAGAGTATACAATGTACCATTCTTTTAAGTTTTCTGGATGCTTGAACATTTTCACAATAAAAATTTCGGGGAGGAAAAACTACTTACAAACAAAACTTTCCAACTGCTCCCAGTTATCTAGGATAAAACACAAACTCTTTAGCATAACTACTGACTTCCGCGTCATCTCACCTTATGATCTCCATTCTACATCTTGCACGTTATAGTCAAATACTAGGACAACATAGCTTTACATTTCTTCCTCTCTTGCCTGAAATTTCTACCAGGTACTGTTTGCCATCACCGCCCCCACCCCGCAACTCCTACCCCCTGAACCTTTTTCAATCTTCAACTCCAGAGCAAACGTCAACTCCTCCGTAAAGATTTCTTTCCACACTATTCTCTCAAGAGAGAGAGCAGTCACTTACTACTACATCGGAATATAAACTCCTTGAGCATCGAGGTCGGGTTTATTGAATTCTGTAACTGGCACACGTTAAGAGTACAATAAACGTTTGCTGAAAGGAAATAAACTCAATTCTACCGTGTAGAAAACTCTGAGCATATATTTTCTCCAAAATACTTAATCCCCAAGCATTATTTTTGAAAATGCGTACTGGCTAAATTCGGGATATCAGTTTTCTTTACATGTATGTTAGGCACATAACCTGCGACGGCGTAGACGGCGAGGTGACCCAAGCAAAGGCCGCATTTGGTGCTGGTCGAATTGCGAATGCCCACATGTCTCTCGATCTAAGTTTTAGGAAGCAGCGCTGGGCGACGGCTGCTTTTGCTTTTCCCTTTCGGGCCCCAAGCTTGCCGGCCCGGCACGCGCGGCTCACGGACGCAGTCGTCTTCTCTCGCCGGCGTGGAGTCGACACTTCGCGAGCACGCTGGGCTCGGCGCGCGCCTGCGGCTTTCCGAGAACGCTTCCCAGAGGGCGGCTGCCTCCTGTCCTTTCGCGAGGTCACCAGAGGGGCAAACAGCACAGCGTGACCGACGTGAGTTAATCCCCGGGTTAGGTTTTCACACCCAGCGCGGCCCTTCAAGGCTCTGCAGAGCGCCCCGCTCCTCCTCCCGACGCCCCAGCCTCCGCCCGCCCACTGTCCCCACATTGCCCAATAGGCGCCGACGCGGCTCCGACCGTGGCCGGAGGAGGAGGTGTTGCGGCAGCCGGACGCTGAACGGCAGTTCACGTCAACGCGGTGACGTCACGCGTCGGCGCACCTGTCGGGTTCCCGACTCCGGCTGCTTCTCTTCCTCTTAGGTGGGTCCGGGCCGCTCTGGTCCGGAATCCACAGCCCCTTTCTCATAGTCCCACTTCGCCCGCGGCCCGGAATCGGGCTGCGTAATGAGGGAGGAGGGTGTGGTGGGTTGAAAGCCATTCTACTTTTTTCTCCGAGTTGGAGCATGGCTTCAGTTTTAGTCTTTTAAGAGGGAAGTGAGATTGGAGGTTTTTATTTTTAATTTTGGGTAGAAGCAGGTTGACTCTAGGGCCCTATAAAGCAAGCTGTTTTAACTTAATGCTGCTCCTGTGTTTGAAGGAGGAGCAAAAAAGTCCCACCTGGCAAAATTTCCGTAACCTCTTCCGTAGAAAACCTCAGGTATCTTTTAAACCGCGATAGTTTTCGCTGTGTCAAGCTTTCTTCAGGTGGAGCTCCCAGGGTGGCTAGGTTTTAGGTTTGAAACAGATGCAGAATCCAAAGGCAGTGCAAAAAACAGCCACCGATTTTGCTATGCCTCTGAGCTGCAAGGTGAGTTGCATTGTATGAGTGAAGATTCGTTAGCTGTCATGGATTTTGGGTCAACTGTAATGCCGGGGCTCTCATCTTGGTTTCTCTTATAATAAATTTACCTACATGATGTTAAACCCACCCTCATTAGGTATATACCCTCGGACGTTCTTTAAGATTTTACCTATTTCCTTCAGAAACCGTCGAAGGACCTTTGAATAGAACGGAAGTAGGTTCCAGGAAAAGATTAATTTTGAACTCAGTGGGTTTTACTTTCGCTATGTTTGCCCGAATTTGAAGTTAATATTAGTTTATCTATCTTTACTTTAGATTTATGTGTATATCAAGACACAGTTTGTGTGTATATATAACATTTGTGTTTTGACCTTAAACATGAACCAGAAACTACCTTAGAAATTAATTTTGCATATAATATGCTTTATTTTTATAACATTGTAAAACTGGAGCACATAGAACATGATTACGTATACATTATGCATATTAGAGGCTGAGATTTCTGTTTCCTTTGGAAAAAAATTCTTGTCTATGAGAATTGACTCAACAGTGACATTACCAATTTTTTTTGTAATTCGAAAGTTCATTTCTGCAAACTATATACTTTTTGAGCCATGCAGTTCAGTTACTGCGGCATCATTGTGGCTTGTGTCATTGATTGTTGAATCTTTCCAGAAATCCTTTTCTTTTCATCTCTAAAGAGTTAATTTAGAAGATTCTTTTCTTGATGAAGTCGGTATGGAATTAATTTAATTGATGTCAGTTTTACGTGCTTTTGTGAGTCACTAGAAAATTCTTTGTAGCTCAAGAGTACATATAGGAGTTAAAATGTTAATGTATAGTCGATTTTCATCTTAAAAAGAGCTGCTGCTGCTGCTGATTGTTTTCTTGTTACATAGTATGGTTTTAAAACCAGGCGTGTGACCTACAGATATTTCCTCAAATTGAGTGTGCTTTTATAAGACCTCTGGTTAGTGGGAACAACCGCTCTTGGCAGAATCCGTGACAGATTGCATCCCCCTCCCGCCTCCTACCTCCCACGCTCCTCAAAGACTTTGATTCTTTGCTTGAAAAACAGGTCAAATTATTTTGTTTAAGAGGTCAATGTGAATATATAGTATCTATATCTTTACTTAGAAATTGTGTTTTAGCAATCATATGTAGCTCATGAGAATGTGAATATTTTACCTGGTTTTAGATATATACAGTACAGGGGAACAGATTTGCTGAGGTTATGGTTTTGTGTTAGTAAATTGGCTGTTTTCCAGGTTGTGTTGGTGATAGACTTTCCATTTCCTGTTGGGACATGTTGCTAATAATTTTCAGACTACTAGGGAAGCCAGATTTGATCTCTGTGGTGGGTCAGATATGAAAGCAGTATCTTGTGGACTTTGGCCACCATCACTGCTTTGCAGAACTTTCAGCTAAATTTCTAGTCAAACTTGTCAGCAAGGATCTAAAACGTATCATATGATATAATAAGTGTTAATATTTATTGAGTGAATTCTGTAGTTCAGGAGCTTTCCTAAGTGGTTTTGTGGATTATCTTAATTCTCACACCAACCCCATGAAGTTGGTACTTTCAGTGTTCACATTATTCAGATGTGAAAAATGAGGCATAGAGGATTTAATTAGCTTGCCCAAGGTCTCAGTGAGTGTCAGAACTGAGACTGAAGCATGGCAGTATGATTTCAGAGCTCTTGCTCTCAGTGGCTGCTCTATGTTGCAGGTAAGACTAGTCAAAATGCTACAAGAAAAGATAGAATGAGAGATAGGGCACCATAGGTTCACTTATTTTTCAATTATAAAAGTAATGTAAAGTTATAGGAACTCTGGAAATTTTTTTTTAAAACCCTCATCCTGCACTCTAATAAACTCTTTATTTTGTGTTTTTTATATGCACATTTGCATGTGTATATAAACATTGTAGCTATGATTCATTTTGATTTTTAAAAATAAGTGTTCTTCAATTAAGTATGAAATGGAAGATGAATCCATGTGGGGAAACTGCCCATTTGCATTGGTTAAATAAATATATTTCTTGCCCTTGTGGGAGGTCGTTGAACAGTTTCTGTCTTGTAAAATCATGAAAATTATTTAGTTTTCAAGTGTGAGTCTTCCACAGCATCTTTTTGTCGGATTATTGTTTACCTTTCTTCCTTGTTATAGTCTGAGCTTTATATTTGTGCGTGTGTGATTTTCCTTTAAAATCATCTGGCATTTAACTTTTGAATGACTCAAAAAATTTTATGAATCTAGGAAATTTTCTTCAGAGTAGACAGCTACTTTAGTGGATTATCCATTTAATGCTTTTTTGAGGAAAGATATATAAGACACAGCAATTTGGACATGCAGCTAACTTAATGAACAGTAAGGATAAAATATCAAGTAATATTACTTTTGCGAGAAATCAGTTTCATTATTGTCATAGCTTGTATGTGTTCACATTTTATGTTAGAATAAATTCTTTCTTACTATGGTGATGTTCTGACCTAAGTTCCATGATATTATTTTGGGTGGAGGGATCATTCCCTGGTAAAATATATTTGAGAAGCTTTTTAAAATTTTTGTTTATGAAGTTAATGTTTACTACAGGTTTTCTCGAGAACCTTTCTTATGCTGTTAGCCATTACAGTTCTAGACAGGGGTATGCCTTATTTCTCAGACTTATTTGACCATGAAACCTTTTACTGGACTTGTGTTCTGTGCACATACTTGCTCATCCACAAATATTTTTGTTGCCTTCTTGGCTCCGTAGCTTGATTCATGCCAGTACTTTCACTTCAGTTAACCTCTTCTCCCATCTCTGCTCCATAAAATCCCACTGACCTTTTAAGTTCCAACTCAAGTGTGTCTCTTCCATCAGTGGGATGTGGTCTTTTCTCTGAGCTCTTATAACAATTCTTCTGTCTTTTGTGGCATCTGTCTTGTATTGCCTTTTATTATATACATATACAGTAATTTATAGGAAACTATTACAACATCCCTTTTGAGGACTGCATATAATGTAATTTATGCTCAAGTTTGCTGAAAGCTGTAAGGCTTATACAAATATGCCATTAATAAAAATTGTGTTTATATTTTTTACAATTTCTGGTACATTAGTAGCTGTTCTATAAACATTAGTAAATGAATAAATGATTATGTTGAAATTCATTGTCACATTTAAATTTTTGACCTGTAGTTGGCACATACAGTTCTTAAAATATTCATATGAAAATGCTCCTTGCATACAAATGCCTAGGTCAGTCACTTTCACTTCTCTGCCATCATTGTTTTTGAGACTTTTGTCCATCTCTCTAGTTGCTAACATTTGGGATTTTCATTTCTTCTTTCACTCAGATTGTGCCTTCTTTTCTGTTTAGCTTACTAGCCAGCCAGATAGCTGACTGGCACACCTTTGAAACTTAGTCGTGGTCCTCAGCCCTACCTAGTCTCCTTTATGAGAGAGGCAAAAGCTTTGTTGGGAGTTATGAAAAAATTAGTGTACCTGCCTCAGGCTATGGGTCCCTTTAGCCTATTTCCAGGGTCTTCTTATTTCTGCTCCCCACCCCCCAATTCTGGTGGTGTACTGCTTAGTGCTTGGAGACTAGAATGCTGTACTGGGGGTAATCATTCCTTTCATTGTAGTCTGGCCTTGAATAGGACTAAAGCCTAGATGTGTAATCCTACAGTTGGAAAGAACATTCTAGTCCTGAGTCCTGTAAGCTATAGGAGACTGAAATTTGTTTCTTCCAACTGTTTTGAATCAACTAGTCAAGACAGAAACTTAGCTATCTTAGATTTCTTCTTCACATTCTCCACATTTTATTAGTTACCATGTCTTCTTAAATATTTCTTAAACTTCTTTCTACTCCTCCACATTCCTATGTCTTACGTCACTTATGCCCTCACTATCTCATGTTTAGAATTGCTCAAAGGTCTACTGGAATGAGGGTCACCTAATTCCTCTCCCTATCTTTAATCTTTCAGTCTCTTACGCTCCCTTCTAATCTGTCTTCCACACTGCTGCTAGCATAAGCTTGCTAAAATTCATATCTGATCATGTGGCTTTTCTTTTAACACTCTTAATGGTTTCCCATGTGTTTAAGTGAGTAAATAATTTCCTTAGCATGACATATGAGCTTCTCCCTTCTTGATCGGGCGTATGTCCAGAACTACTCTCTAGTCCCTACCTCTTATGTAAGCTACCCAAGCAGATTTTATTATGCTGCTGTGTTTTTGCACGTACTTTTTTTTTTTTTTTTTTTTTTGCGTACGTTGACTTTTCACCTCAGAGTTAGCCTACTTAACTTATCCTAATCCTTCAATACTCAGCTTAAACATTCCCTCTGTTAAACGTTCACAGACTTTTCCAGGAAGCATACTTATTCCTTTTCAGTGTTACCAGATACGTTGGTATCTGTAGTATCCTGTGGTACTTATCATACCATACTGTAGTTATTTGCACGTCTTTCACCTTTGTCTTGGGAATAGGGACCATACCTCATTCATTAGCCCAGCACCTGGGTTTGTACATGGTACATGCTAGGTGCTCAGAAAATGGGTGTTGAATAAATTAAGTGACTCTGAAAACTAACTTTGGCTAGTAGATAGATGATGTTGCTGTAAACTGAGGTACAGAGAGTAGGAAGACAAGTTTGGGGCAAATATTTACTTAGCTCTTGTTGAATTTGATTTCTCATACAGTATCCAAGTAGAGATGTACCATTCATTTGTTATGCATTTGTTATTCATACATACCATATATATTAATTGATCCAGCAAGATTTTGTAGATACAGACAAGATTATTCTAAAATTTTTATGGAAAGGCAAAGGAACTAGAATAGCTAAAACAACTTTGAAAAATAAGAATAAAGTGTGAGAAATCAATCTATCCAATTTCAAGACTTATTATAGAGCTACAGGAATCACAACTGGTTTTGCTATAGGTATAGACACATAAAGGAAAAATTGATAAATTGAACTTCATCAAAATAAAATATTTTTGCTCTGTGATAGATTCTGTTGAAAGGAAGAAAATCAAGCTGCAGAGTGGGAGAAAATATTGCAAACAACATATCTGACAAAGGACGAGTATCTAGAATATATATTCTAAAATATAAAACTCAGTAAAAAAGCAATCCAGTTAGAAAATGGGCAAAAGATATGAACAGTCATTTCACTGAAGAGGATGTGCAGATAGCAAATAAGCGCATGAAAAGATGTTCAGCATCATTAGCCATTAGGGAAATGCAAATCGAAACAACAATGAGATATTACTGCACACCTGTCAGAATGGCTAAAATGAAAAATGGTGACAACACCAAGTGCTGATAAGGATGTGGAGAAACTGGATTGCCTGTACTTTGTTGGTGGGAATGTAAAATTAGCAGTTTCTTAAAAAACTAAACATGCAATTACCATATGACCCAATTATTGCACTTCTTGGCTTTTATCCCAGAGAAATGAAGGCTTAAGTTCACACAAAAACCTGTACTTGGATATTTATAGCAGTTTTATTCATAAAAGCCAAAATCTAGAAAAGAGCCAGTGGTTAAACCAACTGTGGTATATCCATACTGTGGAATACCACTCAGCAATAAAAAGGAAAGAACTATTGATACAGATAGCAACCTGGATGAATCACCAAAGAATTATGCTAAATGCAAAGAGCTAATCCCAAAAAGTAGCATACTGTATGATTCCATTTATATAGCATTCTTGAAATGGCAAAATTACAGAAATAGAAAATGCATGGGTTGCCAGGGGTTAAAGAAGGGGTGGGGAGAGGGCTGGAAGAATGTGTATGTGGCTATTAAAGGGCAACATGAGGGATCCATCTGGTGATGGAAATGTTCTGTATGTTGACTGTATCAATGTTGATATCCTGATTATGATTTTGTCCTATAGTTTTGCAAGATGTCACCATAGGTGGAAACTGAGTAAAGCGTACACAGGATCTCTCTGTATAATTTATTACAATTGCAGGTGAAATGACAATGATCTCAAAATAAAAAAATTTAATTAAAAAAAAGTTGAACACCTAAAATGTGCCAGGCACTGTGCTAACCATTGAATATGCAGTGTTGAGCAAAAATTGACAGAGTGCCAGATCTCAAGATACATTCTAGAAGAGAAGACAGACATTAATTGAATGATCACATAATTAAGTATAATTTTACAACTGTGATAAGTGCTATAAAGGAGACAGATAAGAACTAACAATGAAAATTTGACCTAGTAGGGGAAGATTAGCCCAGGTCTTAGTAGGTCAGGGAGGCTTTCCTTACTAGCTGCGTGACTATGGGCAAGTTATTGAAACTCTTTGTGCCTCAGTTTCCTCATCTGTTAAATGAGGATAATAGCACCTAAGCTTTAGGATTGTGATTGTATTTAATACAAATATTAAATGAGTTAATTAGTAATGTGCTTAGGATAGTGCCTAGCATATAGTAAACTCTTTTTTAGAATTTGTTAAATAAATAAAAGGATACTTCATATGAGATCTGAAGAATGAGTAGGAGAATAAATTAGATGAAGAGGAAAGGGTATGTTCCAGCTGAGGGAACAATAAAGGCCCTGGGGGCAGGAGACAGGAAACAGCCTGGTAGGACTGAGAGGAAGATGATCAATGAGTCTAGAGAACCACAAGAAGTACTATACACTGCAAAATGGAGCTGGAGAACTAGGCAGAGGCCAGGATGCACAAAGCTTTGTTTGTCTGCTAAGGGTAGTGAGAAATGATTAAGACTTTAATCCATGGAGTGGGGAGAGATTACTGATCGGACTTGCTTTTAGAAAACCATGCTGGCTGCAGTGTGGCGATCAGATTGGGGGGGGGGGTCAAGGTGATTGTACATAGATCATTTAGGAACATACTGCAGTAAACCAGGCTTTATCCCTAGAGATTTTCATAGGTTGTCTCTAATCTTCATAACTCTGCAAGAATATATTTGCAAGCTACCGTGCATCTTTTATGATGTTTTGAAATGGTTTTAAATATATTTTTTGACAATTAAAAAGGAAAATGTGACTTTGTGGTATTGTTTTTATTTATTTTTTAATATCAAAATTTCAGCTGCTATATTATAGTTTAAATAGCTATTTATGGGCAAGATTGGGAATTGAGTTTAGGACCTAAAAAGATTTAGCACTGGTATCCAGATTTCTTCTGTGTATTTCCTTTATACTACCATAGAATTTTGAATATTTTATACCAATGCTGTTCAATAAAAATATTGGTGCTGCACATGCAAGCCACGTATGTAATTTTAAATTTCTTAGTAGCCACATTAAAAAGGTAAAAAGAAAATGATAAGATTAATGTTTGTAGTATATTTTATTTAACCCAATATATCTAAGATATTATTTCAACATGGAATCAATATAAAATTATTAATGAAATAATTGCCATCCTTTTTTCATGTTAAGTCTTAGAAATCCAACAGGTATCTTACCTTAGAGCACATTTCAGTTTGGACTAGCTGTATTTCAGGTCTAGCGGCTGCTGATCTGACAGTATGGCTCTGTAGGTTTCTGGGGTAAAAAGAATAGTTTTGTTTTTGTTTTTAAGTTATCAAATTTATAGAAATAGTAACCCAGGCAGGCCTGAATTTAATAAACTTTTGAGACAGAGTTGGTTACTCTTGTTACAAAGAAAGATGTGGAGTCTATATTGTCTCCGAGGTGTTAGTGAAATTAAGTTTTTTAAACATTTTGCATGAGTTAAGTTACCAGTTATCATTTACAGTTTTTGAGGTCCTTTTCCCTAAAATGGAGGAGATATGTTTGAACTTGATGACTGAGGTCCCACAACACAGAAAGTTTTAATTATTTTAGAGATTTCTCAGTGATGGGTAGCCTCTGACTAATGTTCATTGACGTATGTTGTGTGTGTTATCACGTGTGTTAAGCCCTTCTAGTCTGATAATCATGTAAAGAAGTGAAGAAGAGAATGTCTGTGTTTTTTGCAAAATCTCAGCATACATGCTTTGATACATCAAAATTAAAATGATTCTTGAACTGTTAATGCTTATTTTTATTTTTATTATTTTTGGTGAGGAAAATTGGCCCTGAGCTAACATCCATTGCCAGTCTTCCTCTTCTTGCTGAGGAAGATTAGCCCTGAGGTAACATCTGTGCCCACCTTCCTCAATTTTGTATGTGGGATGCTGCCACAGCATGGCTTGATAAGTGGCGTGTAGGTCTACACCTGGGATCCAAACCTGTGAACCCTGGGCTGCCGAAGCAGAGTGCATGAACCTAACCACTACACCAGCTGGCTGGCCACAATTGATGCTTTTTTTTTTTAAAGGCTTTTGGTTATTTACTCAAGAGCCACGATATTTAATTTGATTGCCTCTGTAGACACTGCAAAGTTCTTAGTATGAACAGTTATTTTCATACTAGTATTTTATTTTAACATTTACCTTAAATGTAAAATGCTTGCTTTAATTAGTACATTCTAACAAATTTTAGTATGTTATAATAGGCCATCTTTGGTAGAGGTAACCATAAAACATTAATAGTTGCAAAGCAGTAAATGTTTAAGTTTTTCTTTGTAATTTATGTGCTAGTTTTTGGTTCTTCTTCCAAGACGAGAGTAACACTGTTGTAGAGAGGATTTGTTTATTGAAAACTGAATACATTTCTCTTTTTAACCCCATTGATTGAATAAACAATGTGACATTTTGGCATTTATTATCCATATACTCTGTGTCAGTCACTATACCAGATGCTGAGAATAGAGACATGCCCTCAAGGAGCTCTCAAAACCTTACCTTTTCTAAAGTGATCTTTAAGTTAAGAAATTTATGTAATCTGTTAAAAATAGATGTCAGTAATATTTTGTTTTTTCTAAAAAGTATAAAAGCTTTACAGATAACTTTTAATTATTATAGCTCTTTGAGGTTATTTTTCCACCTGCAGAAGGAAAATTTACTGAGGACAAGAGATTGTCTTAAAACACTTCAAGTCTTGAGTACTAGAATTCAACACTAGAGTTGGAGTATGCTTAGTTCCAGTTATCTTTTGTTTTCTATGTGTACTTATTATGACATTTCTAATAAATCTTGTTTTACAAGGCTTACTCGTTTGACCGCTTTTATGACTGTATCTTTCAAGTCTGTTGCTAATGTCTACACACTTATGTTGAACTCTCATTTTTGATGTTGAACAAGTAGGTAGATGTATTTAAAACATCAAACTATTTAGGAGTGTTATTTTTAAAGTATAAAGAGTAAGAACAATGAAAACATATGCTAATTTGGTATTATCTACTTTGAAAAAATGAAAATTGTTACCTATTATCATTTCCTATGGCTGATATTAGACCATGGGCTCTGAAGATTTAAATTTTAAAATGATGAAAGGAGAATGAAATTAATATTAAAAAACAGTATTTTAAAATTAGTATTTGGATCTGGTAGAGTATTCAAAAGGGACAATCTCCCTTTCAGACCTGGTACTTCAGCCTTCCTCTTCCTTTCCCCTATGGGCAGGTTTCTTGGAAATCCCTCCAGAGATAGTCTATACATACATAAGCAATTATGTGCTGTATTTCTTCCTCTCCCCCTGTCATTTTTGGGGGGACCCCCCCATGTAGTATACTATAAACACTTCTCTGACCTTTGTTTTTTAACTTAACAATTGATCTTGGAGATTGTTTTATACTACTACCTGAAGAAATTCTTCATTCTTTTTCACAGCTGCATAGTGAGAATAGAATTATTAAATCATCCCAAAAAACTTAACAGAGTTAGCTATTGTTATAGTGAATGAACTTAGTATTTTTTTTAATACAGAGATCAGAAGTTTCCTTTTGTAATATTAAACTAGATAATTTTTATTATATGTTGGGAAAATGTTAAAACCCTTTTTTCCCCTTTTTTCAGATAATCAGACAGCTAAATGGAGTCTGAGCAGCTGTTCCATAGAGGCTACTATAGAAACAGCTACAACAGTATAACAAGTGCAAGTAGTGACGAGGAACTGTTAGATGGAGCAGGTGTCATCATGGATTTTCAAACTTCTGAAGATGACAATTTGTTAGATGGTGACACAGCAGTTGGTAAGTTTGGCACTACAACCCTTAATATTTGTAGTCATGAATATCTACTAATATATACATTGTTTTATTGAGGTTGAGTTTTTGGGTAACTTTTTTTTTAAGTTGAGATGATTCACATAACATAAACTTAACCATTTTAAAATGTACAATTTAGTGGCATTTAGCACATTCACAGTGTTGTGCAACTACTGCTTCTATCTAGTTCCAAAAAACTTTTATTACCCCAAAAGAAAACCTCATATGTGGGTAAACTTTAAAATTTAAATATAACGTAATAGAGAGGTATACAACTGTAGTTGGGGTTCTCAGAGAAACAGAACTAATAGGATGTATACAAATATACAGAAAGAGATTTATTATGAAGTATTGGTTCACTTGTTTGTGGAGCCTGAGAAGTCCCATGATCTACCATCTGCAAATTGGAAGCCTAGGAAAGCTGATGGTGTAGTTCTAGTCCAAACCCAAAGGCCTGAGAACAAGGGGAGCCAATGGTGTAAGCCCCAGTCTGAGTCTGAAGGCCCCCAGATCCAGGAACACTGCTGATGTCTGAGGGCAGGAGAAGATTGATGTCCCAGCTCAAGCAGAGAGCAAATTCACCTTTCCTCTGCCTTTTTGTTCTATTCAGATCCTCAACTGATTGGATGATGCCCACATTGGTGAGGGCATCTTCTTTTTTCGGTCTGCCAATTCAAATGCTAATCTCTTCTGGAAAGACCCTCACAGACACACACAGAAATAATGTTTTACCAGCTATCTGGGCATCCCTTAGTCCGGTCAAATTAACACGTAAAATTAACCATCACAACAGTCATCAAATCATAAGTGTGGAAATTGATTAATTTCTACAAAGTGAACACACTGGTGTAACTACCACTCAATCAAGAAATAAAACATTACCAGTTTCCCCAGAATCCTCCCTTATCCCCCCCTCCAGTTACAAGGGCAACTATTATTTTGATTTTTATCACCATAGGTTAGTTTTGCAGGTATTTAAACTTTGTATAAAAGGAGTTATACTATATATACTCTTTTGTGTCTGATGTAATTATGTTTTGAGATTCATCTGTGTTGTTGAATATAGCAGTAGTTAATTTATTTTCATTGCCATGTGGTATCTCATCGTGTAGATATGCTGTGATTTATCTATTCTATCCATCATATGTTGTTGATGGATATCTAGTTTTGTTTTTCTTTCAGATTTTGGCTATTAATAATAATGCTGCTGTGAATTTTCTGGTCCATGTATTTTAGTACATATTACGTACACAGTTCTGTGGGATTTATGCCTTGGAATGGAATTCTTAGATGTCAGGGTACGTGGATCTCAGTGCTACCAGATACTGTGAAAGATAGTTCCAAAGTGGTTGTAACATGTGCATCCCACCAGCAGGGTGTGAGAATTCTAGTTGCCCCACATCTTCACCAGTACTTGATATCACCAGTTTTTAAAATTTGGCTTATTCTAGTGTGGTTGCAGCACTTTGGTTTTAATTGACCTTCGCCTGATAGCTTATGAAATTAAATGCCTTTTTTTGTATGTTTATTGACTTTTAGATTGCTTCTTTTGAAGTGCGTGTTCAACCTTTTTGCCTATTTAGTGAGTTCTTTATGCGTTCTGATTATGGGTCCTTTGTCAGATGTATGTATTGCAGATGTCTTCTCTTGCTCTGTGGTATGCCTTTTCACTGTCTTAATGGAATCTTTTGACGAAGATGTCATCAATTCTAATGAAATCCAGTTAATCTTTTCATTTATTCTTTGTGCTTTTTGTGTTCTATTTAAGATATCTTCCCATACCTCAAAGTCATCAAGATATTCTCCCGTTTTCTTCTAGAAGTTTTATTTTTTGTGTTTTTCACATTTAGATTTATAATCTACCTGCAATTAATTTTTATATGTGATGTGAGATAAGGGTTCAGATTCATTTTTTTCCCTTTCGGATAACTAGTTGACCCAACACCATTTATTGAAAAAACCTTGCATTCTCCAGTGTAGTGCAGTGACATCTTTGTCATCTATCAAGTGGGTGTATTTCTGTAGGTCTGTTTTTGGATTTCCTACTCTGTTACTTTGAAATATTTCTCTATTCTTATGCCCAAACTTAGCGTATATATGAGTTTTGTGTTTTACATTGGTCTTTTTTGACTTGTAGTTTTACATTTAATGTAATCACTGATACATTTGGGTTCAAATCTACTATCTATTTGTTTTCTATTTGTCACAGCTGTTCTTTCTTCTCCCTTTCTTTCTGTTCCCCCAAATACCTTGTTAGTTATACATTCTCTTATACTTTGTTTGGTGGGTTACTCTAGAGATTATAACATTGACTCTTGACATATTAGTTCTACTGTAAATTAGTCCTTTTATGACTTCATGGAAAGTGTAAGGACCTTAGGATACTTTACCTTTTTTTATTCCCCTCCTGCTTTTTGTGCCAATGTTGTCCTCTATTTTAATTCTTCATATATTTTAAACTGCACAAGACATTATTATTGTTGTTCTATGTCAATGTCTATTTAGATTTATCTATATCTTTTTCCATTGCCCTTCATTCTATACTGCATTTTCATGTCTCTGTCTGGGACAGATATCTTTCTGCCTGAAGAACTCTCCTTAGTATTTCTTTTAATTACCATCTGTTAGCAAAAAGTTCATTCAGTTTTTGTAAAAGTTTATGTTTCACTTTTATTTCTGAAGAATATATTGCAGCTATATTCCAGATTTACAGTTATCTTCTTGAACACTTTAAAGATCTAATTCTGGTGTCATTTGCCTTCTGTTGAAAAGTCAGCTGTCAGTCTTATGTCCCTCTTCTCCCCGCCTCCCCAGCTGCGTTTAAGACTTTTTTCTTTGTCTTTGGTTTTCAGAAGCTTAACCAATGTGCCCAAGTGTGTTTTTCTTTGTATTTATCCTAGCTAGGGTTGTTAGAGCTTCATGAATTGTGACTTGATTATTTTTTTTCATTTGGATAATTTTGACCAGTATATTCTCAAATGTTGATTCTGCTGTTTTCTCTCCCTTCTCCTTATAGAACTCCCATTACGTGTGTTAGATCTTTTCACTGAGACCCTTGTGTCTCTTATGTTCTCTTCTATATTTTCTATCTTCTTTTCTTTTCATTTGGATATTTCAACTCATTTGGGTAAATACTAAGGAACGTGATAGCTGGATCGTATGGTAAGAGTATGTTTTGTTTTCTAAGAAACTGCCAAACTCTCTTGCAAAGTGGCTGTACCATTTCCCATTCCCACCAGCAATGAATGAGAGTTCCTGTTGTTCAACATACGTTCCAGCATTTGGTGTTGTCAGTACTTTGGATTTTAGAAGTTGCAGCAGGCTTGTAGTGGTACCTCATTGTCTTCTATCAAGTTTTCAATTTCAGTTATTTTTCAGCCATAGAATTCCCATTGGATTAATTTTTTTTATAGATTTCTGTAGTCTGGGAGAAATTCTCTGCTTTTTTAAAATATATTAATCATTTGTTTAAAGTCCATGTCTGAGTATTCCAATACCTGAATCACCTGTGGGTCTGTGTCTATTGCCTATTTTTTCTCTTGGTTTTCAGTCTTTTGTCCCTGACTCCAGTAGGCTTTGTAATTTTTTTTTTTTTTTTTTGGTGAGGAAGACTAGCCCTGAGCTAACATCCGTTGCCAATCCTCCTCTCTTTGCTGAGGAAGATTGGCCCTGGGCTAACATCCGTGCCCATCTTCCTCTACTTCATATGGGAAACCGCCACAGCACAGCTTGATAAGCAGTGCATTGGTCCATGCCTGGGATCTGAACCTGTGATCCCCAGGCTACTGCGGTGGAGCGCACGAACCCAACTGCTATGCCACCGGGCCAGCTCCTGTCATTTTTGATTGAATGCTGGATATTGTAGACAAAAAATTTTAGATATTCTGGATGATGATATCTTCACCATAGTGTATTTAATTTTTTTTCTTGGCAGATAGGTAGTCTAGGAGCAAATTACATTGATCCCATCAAAGATGGAGAGAATTTGCAGCGGAATTTCAGACTTTCTAAGAGTCTATTTTTGGCTCACTTCATTTTTCGGGAATAGCCCTTGAGGATTTTAGTAGAAAGCCTAGTATGTTTACCAAGACGCCTCCTCTTTGAGGAGCACTGAAATTCAGTTTTTGTCTCCCTGGCATTTTGAGACTGCTGACAATTCTGCCTTTCATTTTAGTCTCTTAAGTGCTGCTTTTTGCTTAGTTTCTCAGCCTCTTGCTCATGAAGTTTAGGAATCATAAAGATTTTTAGGGGAAAAGCATCATAGAATGACTGTTCTGTCTCTTTTCTCCAGGATATTGGCTCATTCAAGTCTGCATTGCCTTGGTGGTTCTGAACTGCAGATTTTGTTTCCTTGACCCCAGGAGACTGCCAGAAGTTCTTAACCCTTCACTTTTTGCTGGGCCTCTCAGTCATTGTACTTATGAATCAGGAAATGGCTCAAGGGCAAAAAGTGATTGAGACTGTTGGGTTTACCTATGTTTTACTTCTTTTCAGAATCTTAGCACTTCTGGTTCTCACTGCGTTATATACTCTTTGGATGTTCTTTGATTTTTTGAAGAAATAAATGCAGTATTTATTTTTTAAACAAGTAAATACAATATTTTGTTATTGTTAGTCATTTTCTCTCTTCATCATTGAATGGTTATTTTCCTAATTTTAATTACAAAATTATAAGCCAATAAACACATATATTCATAATTTGAAAAATCAGGTGAAATTTAACAGCATACCCATTTTTCTGTATTTAAGTAGCTCCTTGGCCCTTTATATGAGGCAGAGAATTAACTCAGGGAAGTAGAAAGACTTAAGAGGACCAGCCATCAAGTATTGGTGATGTCTTCATTCATGGTCTTCAATAGGAGAGAGTGCCCAGTAGGAAAGAAGGGGCAAGGGTACAAAAAAGGATCTTCTTTTGTTGCTCTTTTTCTTATCAGGGAGAATCATTTTCCTAGAACCCTATCAGTAGATATCTCTTATATCACTGGCCAGGACTGGGTTACATGCACACACCTAGACAGATCACTGACAAAGAGGAATGGGATTACTGACTGGTTAGAACAATCGTGATTCATTCCCTGGAATTAGGCACATTACCAACCAAACAAAATTAAGGTTCTTTTTTTTTTTTTTTTTTGTGAGGAAGACCAGCCCTGAGCTAACATCCGTGCCCATCTTCCTCCACTTTATATGGGACGCCGCCACGGCGTGGCTGACAGGCAGTGCGTCGGCGGGCGCCCGGGATCCGAACCGGCGAACCCCGGGCTGCCAAGCGCGGACGAAACCGCTGTGCCACCGGGCGGCCCCCAAAATTAAGGTTCTTTTAGCAAGGAAGAAGTCAGAATGACTGTAGGGTAAGCAACCATTGGTGTTTTCCACACAGGTTCTATCCTCAAAGTTAGTCTGGTTGAAGGTACAAGATGTGGAACAGCAGTTGACAGTCGCTGTGTAAGTGTTAAATTGAGTGGTACAGATTCTAAATGTTACATCTCAAAACAAAGGATATTATTTTGATACCCCTTTAGAATTGTGAAGAGTGTTCTAGAAGGGGACATACTGCATGAAGGCCCAGCAGTAGGAAAAGGTATTATGTTGTGAGACAGTGAATGTCTTTTTATAAGATAGTGATATATTTTCTTTTGGTGCAGCTGGTGTGGCCCTGTCAACAACAACCAAAAGGGGAATGTCCTAGAAGAATTGGTTGCCTCAGATTAGATCTGCCCTCATGGGCTAGGGCAGATATCAGAGGAAAGAGCTCATTTCTGTGTCTGCTCATCACCTGGGGAGCATGGAAGCGGAAAGTAGGACAAGTAGTTGGGTATTAAATATTCTTTTGTGATTCAGTATCTTTTTAGTATACCCCAAAATAATAATTAATCACTGGAAAGTACTGATGTGTTTTTGGCATATGTATTGAATGGGAGAGTCTGTTATGTTCAGTGGCTTTCAGGTTGTAGACCTGAATTTACGTCTTGTCTCTGCCAATTACCAGCCTTGTAACCTCTGCAAGTCACTTGGCTTCTCTATGCCTTAGTCATTTCCTCTTTAAAGAATAGTAGTGCTCTTAAATGATTTCTCTGAGAATTAAGTACATCTAGAGACCTTAACACATAAATAATGTATATAGAATCCTTAGCACAGTAACTGGCTCATGGTAAGGACTCAATGTATGGTAGCTGTTTCTATTTTCTTCTATGCTCCTTCCCCTTTAGATATATTAGACTGCTCCCCCACCCCCCAACTGAAGCAATTTTCTTTTAATTCAGCATTCAAGTGAGATGTTAGGAACATTTCCAGTAGTATTTAAAAAGGGATATAGCTCTAAAACTCAAATATGACATCTGGATTAGGATTTAGTTTGTAGAGATAGACCATTTTGGACTCCACTGACTCCAGTAGATAATTGTTTGTTGCATAGCTCTTGTTTTGAAAATAACTTAAAGAGATAGACCCACTGATCTCAAAAATGGACTCAGCCTTATCTGCTCAGAGTGAATACTAAATAATCCAGAACACACTGTGTTTAAAAAATAGAAGTTATCCCTAATAATGATGAATAAGTAGTAGTATCAATTAAAAATTTAAACTAGTGAAAAGCTGAAAAATTAGGCTTGATATGTATTTATATAAAGTATATCTAATTTGAGTGAGTCACTTTAGTCTATAATTCAAATTCTTTGGAAAATGCAAAATTTTTCAATATAAGTAGCAGGAAGAGAGGGCCAAGATTTTGTTGTCAGAGTTGTATTCATTAAAGAGAACCATATGGTTCTTGCTTCACTGAAAATGAAACACTTGAATGTTCATCAGTACAACTTTAGTATTATTCTTAGATAGTACTGTCTTCACTTGAAGTGAGAAAACGTACCAAGATTGGCTGATGGGGTGTATAAATGGTAGTGTCACAAACTGAGAGAGAAAATGTGAGAAGAACAATAGAGTTGAGAGGGCTTACTCCTAATTGCTTCAGTTTCCTATCTATAGATAACCTTTAAAAGAAACTTAAGAAACACTAATGTAAGGTTTTAATGTTTTCTTCCAAAATCTTGGGGCATGTGATAACTGGGAATGGAATACAGAGATACTACATAGATTTTTTTATTTTATTTCACATATATATCACATCCTGAGCCTCAGAACTCAGAAACGCTGTAAGGCTACATAGCATACAAGACTGAGAGGTGGATTCTGTTCAGGGTCTTGTGACCCTTCCATCTCTGCTAAAACTTAACTTACCTTCTGAGCTATGACAAGAGGTTCCAGCATTTTCATTTGAACATCTATTGTTAGATTTAGCTTTATTCAAAATGTTTGTGATTTTGTTTGTATTATCTCTTTTCTGGGTGGGACATTCATAAATGCTGTCTACACTAGGAATTTCAGAAGGAAAGGCCTGGCAGAATGGATGCAGAGTGACCATGCCAGAAGCTGGCTGGTCATTTACCAGGATTCCTCTTAGGATTCGGCCAAACATCACAGTTCAGGGTCCAACCCTTAGTCCTGCAGATACAGAAGCCTGGCATCAGCAGCATGAAACTAAGCTGTCTCTTGGAAGTGGATTCACATTAACCAGGATTTTAGATCTTGTTAGGTAAAAAATGCAAATGTATTTACAGTGAGATATATACTAATGTTCTACTTCATTCGAAAGAGAGGATGTATAGCAGCTTATAAAGACACACAAAATTCAGTAGTTAACATAAGTATTTGAGAAGATGAAGCAAAGGGAAAACAACTTAAAATGATATAAAATGTAGAGATGAATGAGGCCATTAAAAAATATTAGTATACTTTCTAAGGGAGACTACAAATTTGGCTCTTAGCTTTGTAGCAGCAAGTAAAATGAGGGAAACTGTTTAAATGATTCTCATTGTTGAGAAAAACTCAACAAGTTTCTCAGTGGACACTTATTAATATGAAGATAATAAGTTTCTGAGTAATAATACAAAGTGATTACTGTCTAATGTAAAAAACTGATTTTTAAGACTATGCTTAGAGTAGGCAGCAGTGATTTTCACAGGGCTTTTGTTATAACATCCATCAATATTACCTGACTGAATCATAAGAACTAATTCCACAAGGGCACCAATATTATATATGGTATAGGCATTGATTATTTATGATGTTCTGGCAGGATCCATAGATGTATTTTAGAGTGTCTTGGAATAGATGGACTGTATAGAGAGTTTCAGAAGTCATCAATGTGTTTTTTTTTTTTTTTTTGCTGAGGGTTTGATATATATTAAATAGCAGTGATTTTTAGAATTATATTTTGGAATTATAACCAAGCTACTTATTTACATTCAGCTAGTTTTCCTTAAGAAATTGAACAGCCTAACAAAACTTAAGACTGAATAGAAGCCACTAGAAGGCCTCTTAATGAAAAGTGGAGGCTGTACACATGGGCAGGGTCAGGAGTCTTTTTTGAAGATAATTTTGTATCTGCTGAAAGACATAGATAAATGATTAACAGAAGGTCTGAAACTTATATTCCATATGACAAGGTCATGATAATTTCAGCTATGATAAATTTTAAAAGGAGTTGCTACCATAGACGTTAAAAAAAAATAAAGCATTCTCCCAAGTATCCACAAAATGCCTGGTTTTGAGTAATATTTAAGTATACCTTTTAAGGTAGTAGTTCTCAGACCTTTTGTTCTTAAGATCCCTTTCTGTTCTTAAAAGATTACTAAGGACTCTAACAAGCTTTTTTTTTTAATGTAAGTTGTAGTTACCAAGATTTACCATATTAAAAATTAAAGCAGAAAATTTTCAATACTTTATTCATTTAAAAATAACAATAAACTCATTACATTGTAACATTAATAACAGTTTTATGAAAAAGTAACTACATTTTCCAAAATAAAAATAAATTTAGTGAGAAGAGTGACATTGTTTTACGTTTTTCTAAATATTTCTAATGTCTGGCTTAATAGAAAACAGCTAGATTTTCATATCTGCTTCTCCATTCAGTCTATTGTGATATGTTGTTTGGTTGAAACATATAAGAAAATTCAGCCTTATACAAATATATAATTAGAAAAGGAAGAAATAATTTAATAGTCTTTTCAGATCATTGTGGATCTTTTTCTTTGATGCTACACCAAAACTCGACAAATGATTTCTTAAAGGTTTATTGCAGTGTGGAAACTGGAACCATATTAATGAACATTTTGTGTTAAATTAAAATCCATTGGCCCGGGGCTGGCCTGCTGGCACAGCAGTTAAGTTTGCGTGCTCCACTTAGGCGTCCCGGGCTTCACTGGTTCGGATCCTAGGCGCTGACCGATGCACCGCTCATCAAGCCCTGCTGTGGCGGAGCCCCATATAGAGCAACTAGAAGGAAGCACAAATGACATACAGCTATCTACTGGGGCTTTGGGGAGGAAAAAGCAAAAAAAATTTAAAAAAAAAGATTACATTAAAAAAAAATCCACTGGCCTATCTTGAGCTTTGAATGGATCTCTTACCCATGCATGATTTTATAATATCATGCATTAGTCATTTGGAAATTGGTTTACTGTTGTATTAGTTTGCTAGGACTGCCATAACAAAGACTGGTTGGCTTAAAAACCCGGAATTTATTTTCTCACAGTTCTGAAGGCTAATAGTTCGAGATGGAGGTTTTGGCAAGGATGATTTCTTCTGAGGCCTCTCTCCGTAGCTTGTAGATGGCTCACTTTTGCTTTGTCCTCTCGTGGTCTGTGTTTATGTGTCCTAATCTCCTCTGCTTATAAGGATACTAGTCATTGGATTAGGGCCCACCCTAGTGACCTCATTTAGCCTTAATTACCTTTTTAAAGACCCTATCTCCAAATACAGTCACATTCTGAGGTACTGGGGGTTAGGGCTTTTGTCATATGAGTTTTGATGAGACATACTTCAGCACATAACAGATTTTTGCCGATCTTGCTAGTGTTCACACATTTCATTACACAAATTCAGGAAGTCACATTTTTTAATATCACCACCAAACCCACAAGCCTATCCGAAGTCTTTAACTGTTGGGAAGCTGTTGGGCTCACAGTGGTGAATACAAGTTTTCTAAAATTTTAATTTTTGCTTAAAAGCTCAAATTTTATTATTGGCAACAAATACTGTCCATTGTTTTACTTGAAGAGACAGGTTCACTTGATTCATTTTGAGAAAACGTCTGCTGAATACCAAGGTCTAAATAACTATAGTTTGTGTATCAGTTGTTCTTTTGAATAAAAATGGTGTTCCATCAAAAAAGTTCAGCTCACAACTCAGACATTCACACAAGTGCTTTTCTTCAAGGTGGAACCATTGTACAACTGTATAAGCCAAAGTGCTTTATGTATCCTTCCCATTTTGTCACACAGAATATTAAAAGGATGTATACCCAAGTGTTGCGATTTAATAAAATGAATAATTTTTACTGTTTTATGAAGGACACTGGGAAGTGAAACAGGCTTTCGTTTTCTGGGAGTGCATGGTGGTAAAGAATACCAGTACATTTTGGTGCCATTGCTTTGATTTGTGCTAGATGCCAGCCATTTTACCTACTATTGCTTTTGTACCGTAAGTGGAATGAAAAAGACAAAGAATGTTCTTTAGGCTGACTAATGGCCTCCTACACTGTAATTCCTGGAACCTGTAAATGTGTTACTTTACATGATAAAAGAGACTTTGTGGTTTTGAATAACTGAAGAATCTTGAGGTGGAGAGATTATGCTGGATTATCTGGGTTCTTAAAAGAAGGAGACAGGAGGATTAGAGTCTGAAGCAGGAGGTTGGAATGATAAGAGGAAGGGGCCATGAGCCCAGGAATGAAGAAACTCTAGAAACTGAGAAAAGCAAGGAAACTCATTCTCCCCTGAAGCCTCCAGAAGGGACGCAGCCCTGCAGACACCTTGATTTTAGAGTTGTGACTTCCAGAACTGTAAGAGAATAAATTTGTATTGTTTTAAACCACTCAGTTTATGGTAATTTGTTACAGTAGCAATAGGAAACTGATACAAATGTATCATGTAAGTAATACATAAATGCATTATTGTGAAAATGTTTTAACCTTACAGATCCCCTGACAAAGATCTTGGGAATCTCCATGGGTCTGTGGAACACACTTGATCACACTTTGAGAACTCTGTTTCAAGATAAGCTAGCTGCAAAATGTACAGTGGGTAACTGAATAAGATGACTTGCTATATTGTATTATAAGCTATAAGAGTGGAAGGGTTTATATAAGAAGGATAAAATCTGTGTATGTAATATAATCCCAGCCTCTTAAGATATTAAATACACACACACAATTTTGGAGGGAAATATACCAAAATAATGATTTTTCTCTTGGTAGTTTCTCTTGATGGAATTTGGATTTTTTTTTTTTATTATTTTTATTTATGCTTTGCAGTGTTTTCCAAATTGTCACCAATTTGGCTGCAGATTTATAAAACTGATCCAAAACTTCCAAGTCATTTTAAGGTATATTTTTCAATGTAGGAGGATAAAACGTATTTCATTAATAGTTTGTTGACTTGCTTTATAACTTTTAAATATTTAGTCATATGGCAAATGGGCCTTCTTTTGTACTCTTGGCCTGGGCCTGGTAAATGTTAGGTTTGGGCTTGCGCCTGGCTGTCGTATCTGCTGGTCTTCGTACCTTTCCTTTGTCTGTAATACCAATTATTTCTTGAACTTTGCTTCTCAGGTTAGACCTCACTCCCTCTGAAAGCCTCACCTGACTTCTCAGGTTTGAGTTAGGGCCCCTCCTATGTAGTAAACTGTATTGCTTCCATTGTGTTTGCTTTCTTGACTTTCCTTGTTTGTTTATAGCCTGCCCTCCTCCTCGATTAAGCTACACTTTCTTTCAGTATAATTATCCTAGTAATTCTTGTTGGCTTGTAAGTCATTTATTTTTCTGTCTACATAGTTCTGTTTAGAAACTATCCGTTGCGTATTGATTACATATTTTAACTCGTGATGAGCAATCTTATTTTCCTTATTTCTAAACTTGGTGGGGAGGGGATATTAGTATATATCATCGACAGCCACATAACGCTGCTTATTTCATCCTCCCTTCTTACAATATCTAATATATTGGCATGCATACAAAAGTGCATTAAAAATGTGCTGTTTTGTAAAATATTCATCTATTTAACATATTAACTAGTCATATTTTATAGTTTTTAGGAGTCTTTTTTCCTTTTTATTTGTTGAACTAATATGGGTATATAGAGAAAAGTTTTGGTTTAACTGGACACCTATGAAGCCGGTAGGATATTCAGTGGAGTAGCGGGAACTATGTCACTCATCCATATTATTACAACGGTATTGCACAGGAGGCCACCAGAATGATAGTGTCATGCAGGAGGGAAAAGGCACAGGGTGAAAGAGATTGGCTATATTAATATCTAGCTCCCTGACATAAGTCAGTGTCATCACTTCTATTTCTCAGTTTTATTTGAAAAATGAATGCAAAATATCTATTCTACCTATCCAACTCAGATTAGTTTTGAAAACAAAGTAAAAGAATACAGTAAAAGAAATGGTGGAAGTGTTGCTGTTATACATGAGAGTCCCTTGTTGCAATTTTGGCTCGGGTGTTCAAAGTTTAAACTTATTTATACTTTGTGCAGCCATCAAACAGATTACATCATGACATTCAGATAGATTCTTCTGGATTCATAAAAATCTTACATGGTTAACTTCAGAACTTAGTAATGACTTGGATTGCCTTAGAGAAATGCTAATTCTAGAACTGGGGCAGGGAAAATACAAGATGAGCCCAGAGTTTGTGTAGTACCAGAAGTAAGGATGTGCTCGTAAAACAAAAGGATGAGGGCATGTCAGAGGAACACAGGAAATAATGTGAAAGAGCTCCTAATGGCCAAAGCTGGAACAATTTGAGCAACAAAATAGAGAATGTAGAATTTGGATTATAACCAAAGTATAAAATAAATATAAATTAGCATAATGTATGACAGAAATGATATAAATTGATATGATTGAATAAATGGGGGAAAAAGAGACTAGTCTCTCTTGTAGAAGAATTACAAATAATTTATCTAGTTATTTCTACCCTCATGGAGGAGGAGCTTAATCCCTACATCCTTCTCCCTTGAGGGTAGGCTAGACTTAGTGACTCACTTCCACAGAACAGAGTAGGGAAAAAATAGTAACTTAGCAGTTGAGAAACTTGGCAAACACTATTATAACCAAATAATGAAGGTTAATATCACCAGTGATGTCATGTGGATATCAAATACCTCTAATATGTGACAACTAAGGCACTTCACCTTTGTGATATTCTTTCCAAAGACCCATAACCCCAGTCTAATCACAAGAAAAACAATAGACAAATCTAGACTGGGGGGACATTTTACAGGATACTTAACCAGTCAAGGTCATGAAAAACAAGGAAAGACTGAGAAACTGTCCTACACCAGAGGAGTTTAGGGAGACGTTAACTAAATGCAATGTGGTATCCTGAATTGGAACCTGGAAAAGAAAGAGGATATTAATAGAAAAACTGGTGAAATCCAGATAAGGTCTGGAGTCAACTTAATAGTAAAGTACTAATGGCAGTTTCTTAGTTTAGACAAATGTACCATGGAAATGTAAGATGTTAACAGTTGGGGAAACTGACTGAGAGGTATTTGGGACCTCTTTGTACTACCTTTGAACATTTTTGTAAATCTAAAATTAGTCCAAAATAAAGTTTATTTTTAAAAATGAATTGGAAAGAGTTACCTTTTAAATAATAAAAGCAAAATGTGATTATTGTAGAAAATATGAATAAAAAAATACAGTCATGCACCGCATAAAGATGTTTCAGTCAACAATAGACCGCATATATGACTGTGGTCCTGTAAGATGAGTACCATATAGCCTAGGTGTGTAGTAGGCTATACCACCTAGGTTTGTGTAAGTACACTCTATGATGTTTGCACAACAATGAAATTGCCTAACCACACATTTCTCAAAACGCATCCCCGTCAAGTGATGTGTGACTGTATATAGGTAGTAAATGAAAATCACTCATAATCCTCCTAGTCATAGATAATTGATTATTTTGATATACTTTTTTAAAGGCTTGATTCTATGTATATTCCATTCATCAGATAATTATTAGACTGCCTTATGAGCCAGACACCATGCTAGGGGCTTGGGATAGAGCAGTAAACAAGAATGATGTGAGTCTTTCTCTTATGGAATTTTTTACTCTGGTGAGAGAGAGTAGCATTAAAATAAATAATAATTCCACAAAAAACAATTATAATTGTGGTATGGTAAGTGCTGTAAAGAAGAAGTATGGATGTTGAGAACATCTAAGTGGATGAATCTAAAATGTGTCATTTAATGTGAGAACTGGAAAATGAGAAGTCCAGTAGGTGAGGGAAGGGGTGGAATGGGGGCGCTGGGAGGTGGGTACAGGGTGCAGTTACAGGCGGAGAGACCCTCTTGTAAGAAAACCCTCAGGGAGGAAGAGGCTTGGAGCTTTAGAACAATGGCTGGAGAGTAGAGAATTGAGAGCTGGAAAATGGAGGGACTGAGGCTGAAAAGGTAGTTAAGCAAGGTCAAAATCATGCATTTTAAGGTTTGGGCACTTTTTCTTGAGGATGGTGGGAAACCATTGAAGGGTTTTAAAGCAAGGGAGTAATATGATCTTTGTAATTTTAAACGATCATTTATCTGTTGTGTAAGCAAATGGATTGGTAAGTAGTGAGAGTAGGGAGGTAACAGTAGTAGTTCAGAAGAGAGATGATGGTGTCTGTGACTGGCATAGAGACAGATGGAGAATGGACTGGTTCAAAACAGATTTAGAAGTAAAATCATCTAGATATGCTGATTGTCTGGATGTGGGTTGGGGTAAAAGGGAGAGTTAAGTGTTCTAAATTTCTAGCATATGAAGCTGGTAGTGCCATTTATGAGGTGGGAGGTTTTTCAGTTAATATTAAAAGCATTGACTTATGGTACAAAGCTTATCTTGACTTTTAATGGTTGCATAATATTTGATTACATGAATGTATTCTAAATTCCTAGAAAACAATTACTGGAAGGAAGGCATTTACTAATATCTGTTAATATGTAGTAAATGCAATGTTTTGAAAATTGGTGATGGAATTGCTGCTAAAGACAACAAGTCTAAATGCTCCTAAGACAGTTGGAGTTGGTTGCTTTCTGTGGATAATGAAGAATAATGAAGTTCTTTGATTGATATCATCTGCAGGTAGAAAACATTAATAAAATAATCCAAGACTAGTTTTTTAATGAGCATAGCATTCTTGCATGTGCGTTTATAAGGAAAAGGAAGTAGTGTCAAGTTGTGTTATAGCTCAGAAATCCAAGAAATGTATTCTGAGTTAGAATAATTTGACTTTGCTACAACATTTCAAAGGTTATGTTTGTGAATGTTGTCTTCAGTAGATGACAAGTTGATTTTAGTCTTGTTTTGTCTGGCATCTACCAATAACATTGGTGGCATTGTTCTAATGAGTGCGACATTTGCCTCTAAAGTTGAATTTGGCAACATAAGCTCTTAAGCCTTTAAAAAGCATGAAATGGTTACATCATGAAAATTCGTAAAGAGTTCTTTTTAGAAATTCTTAAAATTAAGTTAATAAAACACTACCACTACCATTTAATGGCTGTCTGTTGGAAAAAGGTCGAAATTCTTTCAAATGGTCTGCTCAGAATTATTTTTAGAAATAAGCAATTCTAAGGTTCGTCTGATACTTATTCTAAGCAGTGTCATGTTCTTAATACACTTGACACTCTTCACGTTCTGTTGCCAGCTACCTTGTAAACATTTTCTGTATCTGCATCTCCGGGTCACTTCAGTCAGAGTAACCTATTTAACCCCCTTAATATGTGTGGAGTAGGAGACTTCCCAAATTTGTGTGTTTGTGTAAGAGTAAGGTAATGCATTTAGAGAAAACTAACCCATACTAAGTTCATGAAGTACTGTAATTCAAGATGTTGCTAATGAACTAGGAAAAAGAACTTGTATTATAAAGTGGTGCCTTGATAAAATTAGCCTAAAATACTGGATGGATATCATCAGAAAGGTCACTGGAAAGAAGTGAGCTTAGTTTTGGTTATAATATATAGAACCTGATGATTTGTACCTCAAATATCACATGTAATTGTTGTCATTGCTCTGCAAAGAAAAAGATTGTTTTTAAAAAGCTCCACAGAAAGTTAACTAAAATTAAGTCAATGAATAATTTTTTTATATGTGTACTCAACCTCTTTCACCCTAATGTCATGATGTAGTGGATTAACTTTTCTCCTGTGCATATGGAACATTACCTGTGAACTGTTCTTGGGAGAATTGAGAAAATAGTTGGTTTGATCATGTTTTGTGTGTGGTTCCAATTAAGAATTTCAGTTGGAAAAGCTTTCAGGTGTTATGAGCTAAGTCTATAAAATTATAAGCTGAAATAAATGCATAAAATCATAGGGTGTCTGTGGACCTGTATATAAACAGTTCTAAAATACTAACATTTAGAGGAAATTCCTTGGAAGAAGCTGTGCTTAGAACAAATGAAAGTCAGTGTAGATACTTATGAACTTGTTACATGTGATTGAGACTGTAAATAAGATTAGACTAGAGGGGTTTAGGGTAGGAAAGAAAAAATGAATAATAAATCCACATTAGATATTAATAGAATTAGAGATATTTAGGATAAATTTATAACTCAGAGACTTTTGAATTGTGAAATACAACACACATCAGAAAAATGAATAAAGCATAATTGTACAGTTGAATGAGTTATTACAAAGCAAACACCTTTGCAACTTACCCAGGTTAAGAAAATAAAGCATTACCAAACTCCAGAAGCCTCCTGCGTATACCTTCCTGATCACAACCCATTCCCTTTCCCTAGAGGTAAATACTGTTTTCTCTTTGTCTAGTCACTTTTTTGCTTTACTTTGTGGTTTGATCATCTAAGTATGCATCCTTAAGATTACAGTTTGGCATTGCCTATTTTTGAAGATTAAATAAACGGAATCATACAATATGTATTTCTTTGTTTCTTGCTTTTATGCAGCATGGTTTATAAGAATCTTCTATGTTGCAGGTAGTAGCTGTTTGTTGTTATGTTGTTCTAAACTAGATTGTTCTTTTTTTTTCGAATATACCACAGTTTACGTATTCATTTTACTACTAATGGATTTGAGTTCTTAACAGTTTATGACAGTTACAAACAGTGCTACTTTGAATATTATGCATGTATCCTGGTGGATATGTGCACAAATTTTATTTGTTTTCGATGTGAATTTGTTGGGTCATAGGTTATGTTTTCCGTAGTGGTATTCCAGTTTACACTCAAATGAGCAATGTGTGAGAACTTCCATTGTTGCACATTCACCAACCACTAGATTTTGTCAGACTTTTAATTTTATCCATCTGCTGGCTATGTAATGGATTCTGATTGTGGTTTTAATTTGCATTTCCTTGGTGGCCAAAGAGGTTGAACATCTTTTCATGCTAATTAGCTATTTAAAAAAATTTTTTTTTTTTTGGTGAGGAAGATTGGCCCTAAGCTAACATCTCTTGCCAATATTCCTCTTTTTGCTGAGGAAGATTAGCCCTGAGCTAACATCTGTGCCCATCTTCCTTTATTTTGTATGTGTATGCCGCCACAGCCTGGCCTAATGAGTGGTGCACAGGTCTGCGCCCGAGATCCGAACCAGCGAACTCCAGGCTGCCAAAGCGGAGTGTGTGCACTTAACCACTACACCACTGGACCAGCCTCTGAAAACTTTTTTGAAGTACCTATTCATGTCATCTGTCCATTTTTCTATTGGCATGTCTGTCTTAGAGATTTCTAAAAGTTCTATATTTTCTATATACAAGCTTTTTGTTGGTTTTATGTCTTGTAAATATCTTCTATTCTGTGGGTCATGTTTCACTCTCTCTAGTCCATTTGGGCTGCTGTAACAAAAATACTGTAGACTGGGTGGCTTAAACAATAAACATTTATTTAAATTAAACAATTCTAGAGGCGGGGAAGTCCAAGATCAAGGCTCTGGCAGACTTGGTGTCTAGTAAAGAGGGGCTTCTTCTAGTTCATACCCTGCCATCTTTTTGTTGTGTCCTTGAGGGAGCTCTCTGGAGTCTCTTTTATAAGGGCACTAATTGCATTCATGAGGGCTCCACCATTATGACCTAATCATCTGCCAAAGGCCCCACCTCCAAATACCAACACATTAGTATTGTGTTTAGTATTGTATTTAGTATTTAGTTTAGTATTAGTATCAGGATTAGCTTTCGGCGCATAAACTTTGGTGGGATACAAGCATTCAGTCTGTAGCATTCTCCTAATGGACAAATTATGAATAAATGTTCCTAATTTTAATGTGGTCCTATGTATTAATCTTTTGCTTTATGGCTAACGGTTTTTGTGTCCAGATTAAGAAAACTTTCCTTATCCTGAGGTCATGAAGATATTTTCCTATATTTATTTTGTAAGAGCTTTATTTGCCTTTCACATTTAGGTTTATAACTATCTGAGTGATTTGTGTGTGTATGGATTAGGTGAATTTAATTTTTTTCCGTATAAGATAGCCAGTTGTCCCAATGCCAATTATTAAGAAAACCATTTTTTACCCTCTCTTCTACAGTGCCACCTCTGAAATATATCAAGGCTCATATATGGGAGGGTCTATTTCTAGACTCCCTATTCTATACTGTTGGTTTATTTTTCTAGCTTTATGCCCAAAGCACTCTGTTTTAATCACTATAACTTTGTAAACAGTCAGTATCTGGTAAAGCAAGTCTTCTCACCTTATCTTTAAGAGCGTCTTGATTGTTCCTGGGCCTTTTTATTTCCATGTAAATTTTACCATAGTTTGTCATAAAAAAAAAAGCCTTTGGGTTTCTTATTGGCATTTAATTGAATCTTTCAATTCATGAACATGGTATACTTCTCCGTGTATTTGGGTCTTTTTAAATGTCTTCCAATAAAGTTTTAGTCTTTCCTATTGACTTTTGTCTTCATTTTTTGTTACATTCATTCCTAGGTGTTTTTTTTTAGTGCTATTGCTGTTTAATGCTATTTTTTTAATTTAACATTTTATTGGCTGGTATATTTTGAAATTCAATTTTTGAATATTGATTTTTAAAAATTGATCAACCTTGCTTAACTCTTATTAATTCTAATGATTTATTTATGATGTCTCTCAAGAATATATTCGTATCATTGGCAAATAGTGGCAGTTTTGTTTCTTCCTAGTCTTTATATAGTTTTCCCTTCCCTGTCTCCTCTTCTTTTACTACACTGGCTAGGACCTCTAGTAAACTGTTGAATGGAAATGGTGATTGCAAGCATCTTTTGTCTTGTACTGATCTTCAAGTTTCACCATTAAGTATTCACCTCAAAATTTAAGTATGATGTTTAATCTAGACTTTCTATGTTACCTTTTATCACATTAAAAGGTAACAGGCTCTATCTGTTCCTAGTTGATTTAAGAATATACAACTTAAAATTATGAATAGATGTTGAATTTATCATTTTTCCTCCATCTGTTGAGATGATCATCTGATTTGTCTCCTTTTTTCTGTTCATAAACATTAGTTGATTTTCAATGTTAAACCAACTTGCATTCCTTGTATAAACTCAGTCTGATTGTTGATATATTACTGTACTATTATTTTTTTTGTAAATTGCTGGATTTGTTTTACTTATGCTTTGTTTAGGATTTTTGCATCTATATTCATAACTAAATTGACTGGTAGTTTCTCTTTGTCACACTGTTCTCATTAGGTTTTGGTATCAAGGTTATACTTTCCTCATAAAGTGAGTTGTAGATGATGCCTTCTTTTTCTAATCTCTGGAAGGGTTTATGTAAGGCTGACATTATTATTTCTTCCTTAAATTTTGGTAGAATTTGCCAATGAAACTCTAGGCTTAGAATTTTCTTTGTAGGTAGGAAAGTTTTAAATTGTTTCAAATTCTTTAATGGTTATAGCACTATTCTGATTTTCTCTTTCTTTCTAGATCAATTTGGCAAGTTGTATTTTTCTCAAAATTTACTCTTTTTATTTAAAAATTCTATTGGCATAAAGTTGTTTTAATGCCTGTGTGTTCTGTAGTCGTGTCTCCTTTTTTGTCCTGACAATCATAATTTGTGCCCTTGTAGTCTTCTTCTCTCCCTCCCTTCTCTTCTTCCCCTTTCCCCCTTATTAATCAGTGTCACTGTAGGTTTATCAGTAATTAGTCTTTCCAATGAACTAGTTTCACCTTTGTTCTTTTCTATTATGTATTTTTTTTCTGTTTCATTAATTTCTGATCTTATTTCATTCTACTTTCCTGGGTTTATTTCTCTGTAATTTTTTTTTTGTAACTTCTTGAAATGAATGGTTAACTCCTTAATTTAAGCCTCTTTTGAGGTAAATACACTTAAAACTATAAGTATCCCTCCAAATACTGTTTTTATCTCCATGCCATAAGCCTTTATTATCATTATCACTAGTTAAAAATCATTTCTAACTTTTATAATGATATCTTTTTTTTTTTTTTGCTGAGGAAGTCTGGCCCTGAGCTAACATCTATTGCCAATCTTCCTCTTTTTTTTGCTTGAGGAAGATTAGCCCTGAGTCAGCATCTGTGCCAGTCTTCCTCTATTTTGTATGTTGGTCACCACCACAGCATGGTTGACGAGTGGTGTAGGTCTGCACCTGGGATCCGAACCCATGAACCCGGGCCACTGAAGCGGAGTGAGTTGAACCTTAACCACTACACCATGGGGCCAGCCCCATGATATCTATTTTGACCTACAGGTTATTTAGAAGTGTAGTTCATAATTTCCAAACATATGAGGAATTTCTGGTTATGTTTTTAATTGATTTATAACGTTATTGCTTTGTTGTCAAAGAATGTACATTGTGTAATATCAATGTGTTGAAATTTTTTGAGACTTGCATTGTAACCCAGGAAAAGTCTATTTTTGTGAATGTTCCACGTATGCTATAGAACAGTGTATAATATGATGGTTTTGGCTAATGATATTCTCTATATGTCCATTAGGTAAAGTTTGTTAATCTTCTGTTGAAATCTTTTGTTTCCGTACTGATTTTTCTTCTTGTTTGTTTGTATCAAGTACTTGATAGAGATGCATTGAAATTTTTCACTTTATTTGTAGACTTATCTACAACTACTTCTTGTCATTCTGTAAATTTTTACTTTATATACTTTGATTTCATGTTATTAGGTTATATCTTCTTGGTGAATTGAACCACCTTACTTTTATTTTGAAGTGACTCTTTATTTCCAGTTATACTTTCTTTCTTTAAAGTGTTCTTTGATATCAGTATAGCTCTCCAGTTTTCTTTGGATTAGGGTTTGAATGCTCTATTTTTTAATCCTTTTACTTTCAGCCTTTCTGCATCCATGTATTTTAGTTGAGACCCTTGTAATCATATAGTTGGATTTTAAAAATCCAATTAGATAGTGTTTATTTTTTAATTGGAGTATTTAGTGTATTTACACATAATGTAAATATTGATATATTTGCATTTCAATATTTCTAAAATTTAGAACTGTTAATAGTCTTTTCCTCAGTCCTTGTACCAGCTTGTGTTCATGCATGAGTACATTTGACAAATTCCTTGAAAAGGAATTGCTTAGGCATTGAAAATATTGGCCCTTTTTGTTCTGATTTTGAAAAAGCGATGGTTGTATGATTGGAAGAAACTCTTCTTTGTGTTTTTATTCCTATGATGCATTATTTGGGTAACCAGACAGCTATGTTGAGAACTAAAATGTCTTGTGTTTGCAAGGTATGAATATCGCAGAGCCATTCTGTTTTTTTCAGTTTATTTTCTGCCTTGTCATTTCTGAGAATTCCCACGTCTCCTTTCTTTTGTACTGCAGTAACTTTGCAGCTAACAGTGTAGCTTGAATTGATTGTCCTCCTTGAGAGCTTTGCTGTCTCTCTTTTTTTTTCCCTCTGATGCTTTTCCTTAGGGAGGAGAACTGAGAGCAAATTAAAGTTTAATGCCATATAGTGTGTCCAAATGTAGATGTAAAGCAGCTATACTTAATGGATTGTAAACTATAGTTAATCCGATGCTTCTAGAGTAATATATTTAGTTTGTGGAGTAAAGGATGCAATTTTTTGATAATCTTTATCTCATACAAGTGATTTTATTTATAAGCATTTCTTTAAAAAGAATCTTTTTATTACAGAAAATTTAAAACATATAAAAGTACAGGGATGATTATTATGTACCTTCTTGTTCTCATCACTTAGCTTAAATAATTATCAACTCATGGCCAATTTTGTTTCGTCTCTGCTCCCTTCTCCCCGTTATTTTGAAATAAATCTGAAACATATCGTTTTAGATAGATAGATAATACTGATAGAGTCCCTTCTTGATCAAACTTTGGTGGAGCTCTTCTGAATTCTCTTCCCAGCCAGGTCTCAGCTTTGGATTTGCTTGTCGGTTTTTTGTATTGCTCAATTTTGGCAAGAAGCCGTCAGGTTGGTTTAGTCAGAATCCCCTACCCTCATCACCTCAGATTCCTCATTCTCCTCTATCCTCCAGGTGTTATCTGACCACCCTGGGCTGCCTTCAGCAAGAATCCTGTTAGGTCTTGTTTAGCCAGAATTCCCCCTTACCCCTGATGTTTCCTCTTAGTAATTTTCTATCCACTGACTCCCTTCTCTGCTCCTTGGCTATAAATTCCCACTTTTCCTTGTTGTATTGGTAATTGAGCAGAGTTCTATATTGAGGTCCTTTTCCCCCATTGCAATAGTCCTGAATAAAATGTGTTTTTACCATTTTAACTATTGTCTAGCTCTGTTTTTTTCTTTGACTATATATATATATATATATATTTCATTATGTATCTCTAAAAGATAATAATTCTTTTAAAGGCTTTTATCACATATAAAATATGAATAATTCCTTAAAATCAAATATCTTGTCTATTTCACATTTCCCCAATTGTTTCATAAAAAAATTGTAGATGGAAATTGATTGATATATCTTTTAAGTCTTTTTCTTTAATTCTGTAGATTCCCCCCTTCTCTTTTTTTCTTACTATTTATTTGTTGAAGAAACTAGGTCATTTATTTCCCAATTTGGGTTGTTGCAGTTGTGTCCTGAGCTGTCATTCAACATGTTTCTCTGTTTCCTCCTGTACATTGGTAGTTAGATCTAAAGGCAAAATTTTTCATTTTTTTTTAAGTGCTTCTAATGTAAATTTCTTTGGTCATGTGTTAGGAGGGGCTTAAAGGTTCAACATTATAATACTATGTATATTATATATAGTTATATATGTGTGGTTATAATATATAGTTATAATACTATAGTCATCTCTAGTCATCTATTCTGCCTCCCTGATTTACACACATTAGAGAGGTTGTGATTTATCCAGAATCCCACATCAAGTTGAGGTTAGAAACGAGGGTGAATTTGGAATTAGAAGTATCTTCCCCTTCTGAATTTTAAATCCTTTTCTGTGCTGCCGCTTGAGTGTTTTTGTTCTTCAGAGGTTCCATTCTGCGCATTCCACCCTCCACTGCCCCAGCTGTGCCTAGGAATTGTTGAATTTGTCTTCTGTTCTCTTTCCACTTCAGCCTCACTCTAATTGTAACTCAGGTTATTAATCTGGTAATACCTATTCTGTGTCAGAGTCCTCCTTTGCCACACCTTCCAGTCTACCTTGTCCTTTTCTAAACTGTAATTGGAAAGTGCTTTAGTTTGAGAAATAATTATTTTACTTTAAGAGAAAGGGGCAGGCATGGACACCATAAGCATGAGAGATTTGTTTACTTTTGAAATTTAAAAAATTTTCAGATTTATTATTACAAAAGTAATGTGTTTATTTAAAATTTAAATAGTAAGTAATATGTTTGTTTAAAATTTTACAACAGTGTGGAACTATATAAAGTAAAAACTGAAAGTACTGTGGTCCTTCACACTTTCACCTCATTCCTTCCTGAGTGATAACAATTGTTGAGTTTAGTGTGTCTCATTCTAAACTTAACTGTATACAAATACAACTTATATATTATATATACATGTGTACATATACAAAAGTTTTGTTCTTTAAAAATAGTTTAAAAGCTTTTACTTATGCTACACAACTTTTACTTATGCAACATTGTCGATATATTTTTATAAGGAAAGTATTCTTCCCCCTGTAGTTAGTGCTAGCTAGCTGTCATTTTCATGTTTCCTTTATGACCAAGTTGTAAATCAGGAAAAACAAGTTAAGACAGTGCCTATAAATACCAGGAAAACTTGTAGATAGATTTTCATTTTAAAGGCATGGAAGAATGTAGATAGTATCATAAAACCTAAATTATCAATGCCATAAAGCATATATTTTTAAAAAGTCTCATCACAGTAGAACTTCTAAACCAAAGGACCAAATTTACATTTAGTTAATTTAGTAAAGTTAGCTCTTTGTCAAAGCTTGCCTTGTTTAAAAACATTATTTGAAAAATAATGTTTTATTTATTAAAAATAATGTTTATTTAAAAGCAAATTTGAAAAATACAGAAAACAGAAAGAAAAAATCACCCACAGTCGTATCATAAATGTTAATAGCCAGAATCAGAAATAGATAGAATATTCTTATGGCAGTAATTCTAGTCTATATTCCTTTCCCAAAACCCTTTTGCCCAAACCTCAGGTGGGATTTTATAAGAAGGTTCACACTTTTTGAAATATAAAAACTTTAACCTAATTTTAAAAAGACCACAAATAACTAAAATACACTAGACAAATTGAATAGAATTTCTGTCTTCTTTACTGCCATCTGAGTCCTCTCTTTCCTTCCCTTACCCCCAATTCTTATATAAATGCCTTGAATTGGAATGGACTTTAGAGGTCGGCTCATTCAATACTTAGGAAAACAAATTTTATAGCACCTCTGAGTCTTGTGGGATTACTTCTAATGAATAGCACATTTTTATTTAGTGGCACTGCAGTAACATAACTAGAATCTCCTAGTCCAGAGGAATCACCTCAGAGGTAGCTGTAAAATTTTGAACTTGTCTTAAATGAGCATCAGCTATTTTTTTTGGAATGACAGTTTAAAACAAAAAGTTGCTTTATTTCTGAATTTCATAAAAATGTCTAGCAAAGAGATAATTAAGTGTACACTTTGGGACACATTTTATTAAAAGCGCCCTCCCTCCCCCCCCCCCTTTTATAAGCACAGAATGTTTGTGAGGTAGGAAAAATAGGAAGATAGAAAAGAGTTAGAAAATCTCCTCCTACCTAGTCAATCCTAATATCTTTTTGCATAGTTTCACAAACAATAGCTACGTTATTTATTATGTTAAGTTTTCTTTCTCCTCAAAAGCTAGAATGTCTTATTTCTGGTTCCTTGAAGGAAGGAAACAAGAGGCTGCTGAAAGGGATTAATGAGATAAAACACTATTCAACTGTTAAATTACTAAATTTTTTAATCCACAGAATCTGCATTACATTTTAGATAATTAAGAATAGACTTTTAAACCAAGTCTCTTGAAGCCTTTAATATGTTCTAGTTCTTTATGACTCACATTACTACATAAAAATTAGTACATTTATATTATAAAATCACACAGCCTTATTAGAGTGTTGCTCCCATTTTTATATGTTGGAAATGAAAAGAGGCATTGTCTACATCCAGAATTTCCTTTTCACATGCCTGTATTAAATACTTTATTCCCCTTATATTTATCTTAAACCCCAAAAGAAATAATGTTTCTGTTTTCTTACTGTTTTTGCCACTGATGCTATAGAAGCTATATTGTGAGTGCTTTAAAATTCTCAAACCAGTTTTGTCTGTTATACTTGGAGCTTAGTCATCATCACACGTAGCAGGACCTGATTAAGAAAGCTGTTCCGCCTCTAAGCCTTGCTAGATTGTAGCCACTAGCAACCAGGCTGCAATAATTTCCCTTTGATGACATCATCCACTGTGGAAGAACCCAGTTGCTTCAGCCAGTCGAACTACATACAGTTCTAACCCTCATCAAATATGGCATCTCCCTTGCCTGCTGCGGCAGGGGTGGAAGAAATGCCACTGTCTTTTTAAGCTAGCAAGCCTTTCTTTTCTCTTCTTTTTAAAAATTCTAATCATGGATGCTTCTTCAGATCCCTATTTGCCTTATGACGGGGGAGGAGACTATATTCCCTTGAGGGAATTACATAAAAGAGGTAATACCATCCCCTTGCTATGAATCT
Organism: Tapirus indicus; assembly: GCA_031878705.1. NCBI lineage: Eukaryota > Metazoa > Chordata > Mammalia > Perissodactyla > Tapiridae > Tapirus > Tapirus indicus. The sequence goes on along the minus strand of CM062919.1, from coordinate 100,492,859 downwards.
TCTGTTGGTATGTTTTGCATGCTGGCTGGCTGGCTGGTTCTCTAATTTATGCAGGTTCTTGATTGTCCTTTAAATACTGTAGTATGTTGTTTAGTTGCCCTGGGTTGTTAGGAAGGGGAAAATGCAACCTTCTGAGTGTTTCTGTAGTCCTCCCCGATTGTTTTCTCTGTGCAGATTAGTACTGCTTCAGATCACATCGGACTCTGGCTCCGACTCCATCTTCTGTGTGAAAATCCTCTTTCTATTTAACTGCGAAAACGAATTAATCTGCTTTTACAGCTATCTAAAGTCCTGTTGATTGGCACCTAAAAAGTAATGTTTTTCTTCTTTCGGAAGACTTACAAGTGTTTAATTTACCGGGGAATCAAGTATGTGTCTATTACCATTATATTTCAGCTGCTACCAATTACCACGTAGCTTTTACACCACGAAGTAAATTTATAGTAAACGCTCTACCTACATTTTAGAATACTTTAAAATGGCAATACAGATGAACATGTTTTTATATTAATATTTTTCACTTTATGCATTTCAGCAGATTAATGTTAACTACACTGTCTTCCACAGATATCTCGTAAAAATTGATACAATAAAAATATTTAGGGTAATTTTTACACATCAGAAAAAATAATACTCAATAGTTTGTAAAAACTGGAAAAGCACCTAGCATTTGTGTAAATCTTTTGGCAGTCACTGCCTGGGCCTCCTTAAAGCTGATTACATGTTTTAAACTGTCCTTTTTTCATTTTTCTTAAACTGATTATTCTAAAAATAGACTGGTTGGCAATTTTTCTAGAAAAAAAATTGAACCTCAAGAAAAATCTCTTAGCTAGATGACTTCATTTATGAGCCACATTAGTTTGATTTACTGCATAATATTATAAACTAATTTTATGGTTTAACTCAAACTTTTATTTATGAAGTAAATAAGGAGGTCATGATTTTCCTGAGCATATTTAGTCTGTTTTATTTAAAATATAGTTTGTATTCTGATAACACTTTTTTTTAGTATTAAGTTCCATTGAAATTAAAAAATGTTAATATATTCAACAAATATTTATTGGTTGCATTGTCTGCTAGACACTATTTTAGGCTCTGACAGTTGTAACATTATATATCCCGTAGTATTCTGTTGTTAGTAAAAGCTTTTCAGATTTTGAGAAAAACTATATGAAGATCATGTTACATATGTTGTGCTTTCTCTTACAGAGTTGCCTTCTTAATAAAATTTCTCTATTATATGTGTATATATATATTATTTTAGAACATTTGGGGAAATACCTAAAAGCATAAAGAAGAAGATAAATATTTCTTATAATCTTACCACCCTGAGGTTTTTTTTTTTCCCAGTTCTTAATGTGTTCATAAGCTCTCCTTTTTCCTATGTTCCCATCATCCCTTTTCTGGTAAGGATTTCTTTAAACAGGAAGCAATGTAAATGAAGGTGACTGTTCAAATGTCATAGTATTTGCTAATCGGTAATTAAACTAAAACAAGACAAACTGTATTTTCTCTTAAGCTATTACAACATTAGTTTGTTGATGTGAACAAACCGGCTTATTATAAGCCAGGAGACCTGGGCTTGGGAAATTTAAATTCCCAGTGTTGAGCTTGACAGTCTTTGACAGAACATACTTATGGACTCCTTCTCTGTATAAGATATGCAAATAATAAGAAATAAGCTAAAGCTTATGTGAAAGTAGGCATGGTTGCTGGCATGGTTATTCCTAAAATATAAGCTTTTTGTTTCTAATATATTTTCATAAATAGTCCTTTAGGAATCTTACTTAAGGGCTAAATCAGTCCCACTCTTGGCAGCTCAAATAGGTTCCTTATCTCTTGATGAGACTTAATTAATATAGGCCAATGTTATTTGAAAGTAACATTATGTCTTTGTAGTACAGATCAGTCAGTTATTAGGCTTACTTGGCTATACTGTAGTATCCTAGTATCTATAGGAAGAGGTTGTTTTCCATAATTTATGACCTACTGTAGCCATGGGTCAACACAAAGGAACTGGAGATGTGGAGACAAGCAACTAACTAACGTAAATGAAGAAAAGTGAATCAGCTTCTCTGTGAGGACAAAATTACAATGACTAGAAATATCTCTTCAGGCTGATAAAGAGTGAAGAGGCAGATAATCAAAGTATAAAATTATAAAGGATATCAATAAAGTAAACATGAATCTGTTTACTGAATCCCTGAGTGCTAGAGTTAGCAATTACCTTTGTGGAGCAAATTAAATTTAATACTACTTTTCAAGGTGAGATGTAAATGAAGCTTCCTATTTAAGTGAATAATATAGAAACTGGAAATGTAAGTAGATTAAAAATAGAATTAGTTAATATATTGTTGATATATTAGAAATTAAGATGACATTTTAGAAATAATCATCTTTTGGGGTTAATTTCCAATACAGAATCTAAGTCCTTTCATAAAATGTCTCTTCCATTTTTATCAGGGAAAAAAAACCCAATTTGGTTTATTTGTATTGTTAGTTTTATACTTTGACTTTCTTCTTAATTTGTTTATGAAGTTTAAGTAGTTTGGGGGTTGATATCTTTTCTTCTACCAGCCCCTTATAGTGAATTTGATCTTTTGGGCCTTGAGCCTCCATTTACTCCATGAGGGACCTTTCAAAATTATTTGAATAGTAATTGTTTCGTTCAAAGTATTTATTGAGCTCTTGTATATATAAAGCACTACTAGGTGCTGTGGAGAATGAGGATGGTAGTAATAGTAATGTTAATAATAGCTAATCCTTAGTGTAGAATTTACTATTTGCCGGATACTGTTGTAAGTGCTTTAGGTGTATCAGTTTATTTATGTGTAAAAGTCATTTTAATCCTCATCACAGACTTGTGAAGTAGGTACTGTTATAATCCTCATTTTCCTCTTGACAAAACTGAGGTAAATAGATATTAAAAGTCAGGATTTGATCCAGATTCTTGGGCTCATACTCTTAATCATGGCGATATGTATACTGCTTCTCACTATGTATATCCCTGTAAAAACTTAGCATTTTGAGTCTGGCAGGAGCATAAGAAGGCTTCCCAAGTTTAAACAAAGAAACAAAGCCCCTAGGAAGTTGATAAATTTCTGGTGAATGGTGTAGACTGCGTGTTCTGTGGGATTTTAGGGGAGGAAGAGATCAGTCTCCTTTTGACAAGTGTTATCAAAGTAGGCCAAGTCTTCAAGTACACAAGGGAATTTGATACGGCATTCCAGGGGAGAGGAAAGAATGAGTACATGCTCTGATGAGGGTAAATGCCTAGTATGTTGTTCCCTGATTAGTTGTGTTACATCAGTGGGTCAGTAAAGGGGGTAGTGTAGCAAGGTAGAAGGTAGAAGAGTGCTAGATCCTAGACGAACTTGAATGCCAGACTAATAATGGTCTTAAACCACAAAAAAATATGGCCTTCTTATTGAAATAAAAGATTGGGGTCTTATTCTTTTAAGTTTCTTCCTGAAATCATTTCTTGACATTCATTAGCTCAAAGATGTATTTAAGTAAAGCTTTTTTGTTCCTATTATAATAGATGAATTTGTTCATTTTTATTCCCTCCTAAAAGTATCAGTAGTTAGCATTTTTTGCACATTATTTGGGAATCCAGGTGCTAGATGATAAATCTTATTTCCATAGGGACATTCTGTAGGCTCTTTGTAAAATGATTTTAGGATTCAGGTCCTTATTGTACTTCTATTATCTCTAATCATTTAGCCAACTAGAAAATTAAATCTTTACTTACAAATTAATTCATCTAAGTGTCTGTAAATTAAAAGAACAAATAAAGATTCTTTATTTGATGTTAGAAACTCTTTGTATTCTAAAACAATAGTATAAAACAAAGCTTGTCTTTAAGTTTATTTTGCCTGTAGTATCTGAATTTAAAATCTTCAATAAAATTTGGTTCATATTGCTATCTCTGGCTCTATTTTCTAAAAATAGCTGACTTTACTGTGATTAATTCTATACCATCTCATGGCTTGTCATAAGTCAGAAGTGCTTTGTATATCAAGATTTTAAAATGTGAGCAGATCTCCTGTTACATAGATTAGGTTTATAATTTGGGCTATTTTCTCGGCGTCGAGGTCTCTGCTTTTTGCCCTCACAAAGTCACAGAAGATTGGCTTAAATTTAATTGTGGCTTAAATTGTATTTTAAAGTTTTGTTTTTGTTTTTTAATAAACACATGTTTAATTTCTAATTTTTTTGTAGCCCTTTACAACCTTAATTAGATCACAAAATAAATTTACTTTAGTTTATGTCAATTTATTCCTCTCACCATTTAAGAGAGTGAATTTTATCTTTTTATTCATGTTATATACAAATCATCTTATATGCAGGGATAATAAATGAACATGGAACATGTTTGCAATTATACAGATGTCTTAATATCTATTTTATCCTCTCTATCTAAGGATGTAGCTTTTTATGTTGGCAATAGAGCAGAGAAGAAAACAATGAATTTGGTAGTGGACTCAGTATTACTGCTGACTGGTTGTATATCTTTCATCAACTTCTTTGGAACTTGGTTTTAATTTCTAAGTATTTGCAGTGTAAATAATGGCAATTAAGTATGACTGTGGACAGCAGAATACAGAAATTTAAAGAGAATATTCTTCATTTATCCAGCAGACATTTAATTGACCACCTACTAAATACTAGGCACTGTGCTTGCCATTACGTTTTTGATGTTTCATTTGGGAGTTTGCTAACATTCTGGAACTTCCATATCAACTTATAACATTTACTTTCCCCTCCCTTACCAGGATGACCATTTCTTATCAGTAAGGTCACAGAGTGAGGAAAAAAAAAAAAAATACATTGGGGACTAGACTTCCTGCTCTTAATATACAGAAGAAACTGGCTAGTCAGGGAATATGTAGAATTTTGGATTTCTGCCTGTTTTCTTCCATAATTTAAAAAAAAGTGATATGTATTTTATGTGTGTGTGGTAGGACAGTGATCTGCATTATGAGCTTAAATGACAAGGATCACTGCTCCTGCTTCTTTTGATCCCAGAGGTAATAAGTAAGTCTTAGAATAAATATATACCTACTTTTTAATGTAAAACTCTTATTTGAATATTCCCCTTTGAGAAAAGACTTAGGCTACTGAAGATGTGTGACTGTGAAATTTACTAATAAACTCAGTTTAAGGTGCGGCAGTTAAGTGCTTTTTTTTAGCTCAGTTCAGCAAATATATATTGAGGGCTAGTGGGTGGGAATATAAAGGTTTTTGTTTATGGGAAAGCAGATAATTTCATTAATGTCTGTATTTCTCTAGTTCAGTGTTTGTCAAATTACAGATTTCAACATGTTGATCATGAAATCAATTGGGTTGTGACCAGTATTAAAAAAAAAGAAAGAAAGAAAATAGAAAGTAAAATATCCGAGTATTTGTCAAATACTAAGTGTGCTAAACTTTGGTTTTACTTAAGTACATATCTGTATACTATGCCAGTGAGAAATGTTTCTTGCTGTGGGCCACAGCCAAAAAGGTTTGAAAACCAGTTTCTAAGTATACACCTGGAGGAGCAGTTAGCTCTGCCTGGGATTAAAGTAGGATTCTTGTGGGCTAAGAAGAGTCTGGAACAACATGAGGATGAGAATGGGATATGTTATTGTCACAGACCTCTGCTGAAGCATAGGAATGTGAGTGCTTCTAGCAGAGCAGTGCCTATGACTACTACTGCAGGCTTTTAAGAAACAGAAGACAGGTGATCTGGAACCAAAGGCAAAGAGGGATGATGACTGTGATGGGCAGAGTTGTATTAATTGTCTGAAAGTTAAGTGCATGTGCCCAAGTGTTTTGGGAGAAGACACCACCCAACAGTTCTTAACCTACTTGGAGAGAAGAGTGTCCACATATCTTAAAATGTACAAGCAAACAAATCATGAAATTAGTTTGTAGGCCGTATTGCATAGTGGTAAGAAATGCCTTTGGAATCAAACTGCTTGAGTTTGAATCCCTGTTCCACTACTTATTAACTGTGTGACCTGGGACATATCTCTTACCTCTCTGTACCATGTTTTTCTCATTTATAAAATGGAGATAGTAATACCTGTCTCATGGGGTTGTTGTGAGGATTAAATGAACTAATATATGTAAAGTGCTAAGAACAATGTCTGGCACACAGTAAGTACTCAATAAGTGTTAGTTGTTTTGTGGTTATTATTAGACACCAGATAGATAACAATGTCTGGCCTCTAGGTGGGAAAGATTATTTTAATTCTGATGTAGTCTAGCTTATCTGATTTTTCTTTTGTCACTTGTGCTTTGGTGTTTTGTCTGCAAAACCATTGCCTAACCCAAGGTCACAAGGATTTACTTCTATGTTTTCTTTTACTCCTATGTTTGTTTTATAGTTTTAGCCCTTACATTTAGGTCTGTGATTCATTTTGAGTCAATTTTCATGTATGATGTGAGGGAGGGGTCCAGCTTCATTCTTTAGCCTATGGATAGCCAGCTGTCCCAGCATCATTTCTTGAAAAGACTGTTCTTTTCCCATTAGTGAAAATACTTCTTTAAATAATAACGGATAATTTAAAAATTCATTTTCCTACAGATAATTTTAAAACTTTGCTTGGATTACAGATATGAGTAAATAATGAATTTCTGTTTATGTAGGTATGCATGAATTTTATAAAATTCTGTGTCTGGGGAAAAGTATAGCAAAAAATTCTTGTATTAATAAAGTTATTTTTGCAAGAAAGCTGCAAGCCAGTTACAGCTCATTGATTGGATATTTTTCTACTTGCTTAGGTATTTTAGTGTGGTGATACTTGAACTGTGAAATATTGTTGGTGATATTTGAATTATAAAGTGTCCATTTTGTGGTAAGGTTGGTCATTGACTATACATATTAGAAATTTGTTTCTGTGTCCATGCCAGGCATAATGAATTGTTATCTATTGAAAATCTATAGGATTTCTGTTCAATATGCAGATGTTAACGAACTCATTGCTCAAATTTTTAAGACTCTTTTTCCCCCCTCTTTTTATATTGTCAGTCTTTGGTTAAGATTAATACTGTATGAGTAATAGATGCAGCCTGATGAAGTTTTAAACGCCAAAATATTTGAGCAGAAACCATAGCTTGTGGTTATTGATTTCCTACTATTTGTCAGATATATTACTGGGTATTTTACATGATTTGTCTCCAGTACACACACCATACTCTAAAAGTGCATGAGAAAACCCAGGTACCTCTAAGGGGTTAGTAAGTAACTTATGCTGGACCACAAAGCAGAGCTGGAATTTGACTCTAGGTCTTCCTGACCTCACATTGCATTAGGGTCATGGGATTTCTCTACTAGGCCACTCTGAAAGGAAAGCGATCTTTCTCAAGTCTTTTTTGTTGCTGTTTTTCAGCCATTAGGTAGTAGAAGAGTAGTCACTGGCATCTGGTAGTCAGACCTGCAGAAAAGTTTTTGATTTTTTTCTTGTTTTAAATTTGGGAACTACTATTTTTAGATCATACTTTCTTACAGTCCAGATCTGGGGATCTAGGTAGCAGGAACTATCCTATTTCTTTTTGAAGTTCAGTCGTTAAAATTAATAGGCTCCTACTGTCTTTGTATCACTCTGTTCAGGATTTACATTTCCAGGAGATAGCGTTTGATTAGTCTAACTTGGATCGGGTGCCTTTTTCTTAGCTGGGGAGGGGAGGCTACCTTGATTGACGCCCTCACGAAGACTGCATGCAATGAGGGATAGAAGTTTCCTAAAAATAATTGGGTTCTGTTACAGAAAGAGTGGGAAAGGGTGGCACATGGGGAGAAACAATAGGGGTCCATTACACAAATCATAATCCAAATCTGAGGGCAGTTACTGAATAATATGGTTATTTTAAGTTTGGAGATATTTGATTATTAATATTGAATATCTGGGCATATGGTTGGGGAAAAAAGTTAAGAACAAGAAAAAAGTTAAAAATTAATTGGAAAAGAGGATGACTAAGTAGGTACACACATGTTTATTGCATGTACTGTTGATAATGCAAACTAACCTAAAGGCTTGTTTAAATTATAGTATGCCCTAACAATTAAATATAATAATCTGAAGTACATTGAAAATGATGAGCATATGCGTTTAATGATATGAAATGGTTTTTAGAAAGTATGCTAAGTAATGAAAAGCTTATAAATAAGTGTGGCTAGTATGATCTCATCTCTATTTTTTGCTTATAGAAAATGCTAAAGGCTGAAGCCAATCTCCAGTTTAACTATCGTAACTCTCTTATTTACCCAAATCCCTCTCATTGCTTCCCCAGCAAACCTTATGTAGCTATATAGAATTGGTTTCTTCATCTGTTCTTTTTTCAGTCCATAGTTTATTGCAGAAACTGTAAGCCTTTTTACTTAAAGCTTTTTGAAACTCAGAAACCCATCGCTTACAATTCAAAGGTATTGGCTTTTAAGATTTTGCATTTCCCAAGGGTTTCAAAAGCCTAAATTTGAAACTCAGAAGCCACAATACTGAATCTTATTCTCTGTGTTCTGCTATGTATTTCTTTTCCTGTGGCAATGGATGTGTCACTGAATTGGTAGAGGGAAGATGTGTGGAGAGCACAAGGAAATAGTGATGGATAGGGAACCCTGATCAGTATTTCCACTGTCTTCACAGATAAATAAATGAGAGCTGCCTATGCTTTGAGAAATGCAAAGTCCAGAGTAAATCATGTCTTTTTGTGTTAATAAAATGCAACCATATGAAAAGCTTTTACTGAAGACAAAGGCATAATCAGGGAAGTGCGGCCTCACCACCTTTCTTTTGTTCCATGAATCTCTTTGTCTTCTAGAGCTCCCTTCCAGATATCAGCTTTAGGAAAGTCATAGTACAATTTCCTTAATTAACCAACCCTTGTAATATTATTTTAGGAAAGAGAGATGTACTTTATGTATGAGAGAACTTTAATTTGTGTTTGTGGCATTACCTACAAGATATGTGCTTCACTGGTGCATAAGATGAAGTTGAGAGGTGAAGTTGGATAACTTATACTGTTGCTTGTAAAAGTTTTATTAACATACATATATAATTTACTTGTATTCATCTCATTTTAACATATGTAAGTTAATTTTATACAAATCTAGGTTGCAGTGAACTATACACAAAGAAATGATACATTAGGAATATTTAAAAACCGTCGTTATTGTTAGGAAACATAATACCTTTAAAATTACTCATAATGTGGGATATGTAAGCATTTCTGTGATCCTGTTAGAAATGAATGTTCCCTACCCAGTTTAGAGTAGGATAGAAAGTCTTTCCTTTTCTCCTCCTTGTACTACTCAGATTTCCATGTTTGGCAGAACAAACTATAAAAGAAAATATATGAAATGTCACATACATACTAAAGTGAAAGTTTGAATTCTTTTTTTTTTATAGCTAGCTGATTCTCGAATTTTATTTAGCAATCCTTTTGCAATAACAGACTTTAAATTAAAGAAAAAAATCACATTCGGGGCTGGCCTGGTGGCATAGCAGTCAAGTTTGCACGCTCTGCTTCGGAGGCCTGGGGTTTGCAAGTTCGGATCCCAGACACAGACCCAGACTGTCGCACTGCTCATCAAGGATGCTGTGGTGGCGTCCCATATAAAGTAGAGGAAGATGGGCATGGATGTTAGCCCAGGGCCAATCTTCCTCAGCAAAAAGAGGAGGATTGGCAACGGATGTTTGCCCACGGCTAATCTTCCTCATACACACACAAAAATCACATTCAATATGATATCTTTCAATTGTCAGTAATAACCTAGTACCAGGAATAAGAAACAGGATAAAAGGAGACAGGTTAAAGCCAGATTGAAATGTCTGCCTTTCTCTTCCTGGAGATTCTATTTAATTATATTTATCAGAGCTAAAGGAATATTGTAATCAGCTTTATCTCAGCAAATGGTTTTTATTTTATTTTCATACCAAAATCCATCTTGGTTACTAGCCAAGCCAGTTTGATAGTAAGAGTCACAAGAAGGACCCAAACTTCTTTTAGAAATAGAGGGGAAACAGTGAATCTCTGTTTTTGTGGACTCCCCAAAAATCCAAGAAGACAAATCAGTATTTCCCCCATACAGTCATATGTCACTTAATGATGGGGATATGTTCTAAAGAGATACATCATTTAGGCAATTTCATTGTTATGTGAACATCATTGAGTGTACTTACACACACCTAGATGGTGTCGTCCACTGCACACCTAGGCTGTATGGTATAGCCTATTGCTCCTAGGCTACCAACCTGTACAGCATGTTACTGTACTGAACAGTGTAGGCAACTGTAACACAACGGTAAGTATTTGTTTATCTCAGCATAGAAAAGGTACAGTAAAAATACTGTATAAAAGATAAAAAGTGGTACACCTGTACAGGGCACTTAAACATGAATGGAGCTTGCAGGACTGCCAGTTGCTCCGGGTGAGTCAGTGAGTGAGTGGTGAGTGAATGTGAAGGCCTAGGACGTTACTGTACACTACTGTAGATTTTATGAACACAGTACACTTAGGCTACACTAAATTGATAAAAAAGTATTTTTCTTTCTTCAATAATAAATTAACCTTAGCTTATTATAACATTTAACTTGATAAACTTTTAAATTTTTTAAACTTTTTGACTCTTTTATAATAACACTTAGCTTAAAACACACATTGTACAGGTGTACAAAAATATTTTCTTTCTTTGTAGTCTAATTCTATAAGCTTTTTCTATTTTTAAAAATTATTATCTTTTTTTACTTTTTAAACTTCTTTGTTAAAAACTAAGACACAGGGGCTGGCCCGGTGGCATAGCGGTTAAGTTCGCACACTCCGCTTCTGATGGCCCAGGGATTCGCAGGTTCGGATCCCGGGCGCGGACAGATGCACCGCTTGTCAGCCATGCCGTGGCGGCGTCCCATATAAAGTAGAGGAAGATGGGCACGGATGTTAGCCCAGGGCCAGTCTTCCTCAGCAAAATTAGGAGGATTGGCAACGGATGTTAGCTCAGAGCTAGTCTTCCTCAAAAAAAAACTAAGGCACAAACACACGTTAGCTTAGGCCTACACAGGGTCAGGATCATCAATATCACTGTCTTCTACCTCCACATTTTGTCCCACTGGAAGGTCTTCAGGGGTAGTAACAGGATGGAGCTGCCATCTCCTATGATAACAATGCCTTCTTTTGGTATACCTCCTGAAGGACCAGCCTGAGACTCTTCTTGAGGGTGTCACTCTTTTCAGAAATATGTCCATGGTGGTTTGCTTGGTTTGTTTCTTTTTTTAATCATAGATTTGCTTGTAAGCAGATAATGAACCGTCAACATTCCTCTCTATTAGGTACTGTACATAATTGTATGTGCTATACTTTTATACAACTGGCCAGTACAGTAGTTTTGTTTACACCAGCATCACCACAAACATGTGAATAATGCATTGCACTATGAAATTATGGCAGTTACAGTGTCACTAGGTGATAGGAATTTTTCAGCTCCATTATAATTTTAAGGGACCACCATCATATATGCATTTTATTGTTGACCAAAATGTCATTATGCAGCGCATGACTGTACTCTACTTTTTTCAAACACCATTGCTGTGTCTGGTAGAAGCAGATAGGCCTGAGGGGACAGATTGACCCTCAGACAGTCTGTTGGGGACACAAACTGCTCTGGCTAATTCCCACCCTAGAGAGCAGTGGCAGCCCCAGAAATTCCAAGGGACACCACATAAAAGCCCCCAAACACAAAACTTTAGTCCACGGGGTTCTCTGTTTTGAAAAGTTTGCATCTTTTATTTCCGGTTTTCAAATACTTTGAATTACTACATAGTTTTGTAAATCAGATATTAGAATAGTTTCTACAGAGTAATTATTTGGAAGTCACTGAAGGCAAGACACATGGCTGATGTAAGTGTTTATTGTGGTGCTGTACCTTTTGCTACCTCATAAAAATGAGAACAGTAGTCTCTGTTTTTCTACTTCTTAGTTCACAAGTCTATTGGAGGAATGTTCGCTTCGTTTGCTTATCATCTTCCTGGTGCGAACAGCTTGGAAGTTCCTATCATGGGGCTGGTGACAAATAGTGTGGATGCAATGTTAAGTGGTATAGAAATTTTGCTTTTTATTTTTTGCATAGAAGAGTAATAATTAAGATCAATAGTCCATGTCTTTTCAGTTCTACCCAAGTGAGGGCAACATAGGGGGAAAAAGTTTGAAGTTTGCAAAATATATCATAGTAGACTTTTAAAAAAACATTTTCTCTTAATTTCACACTTATAGATGTTGAAAAATAATACAATGAATCCCATATACCCTTCACCCAGATTCCTGAAATGTTAACATTTTACCATATTTGTTCATTCTGTCTCTTGTTCTTTCTCTAGCTGTTGTATATGCTTTTCTCTGTGTAACATATAATAAATACTAATATATATATGTGTGTATATATATATATACACAGTGCATATATACATCGCATAATTTTTTTTCTGAACAATGTAAAAGATGTAGACATAATGCACTTTTACCTGTAAATACTTCAGGGTATATTTTCTTATGAAAGGACATTCCCTTATATATAGCCACAGTACAATTTTCAAAATCAGAAAATAGACATTGATATAGTACTATTATGAGAAAAAGCAACTGGAGAATAAATATAATAAGAGCATTGATAATATCTTGTCAAATTTGAGAATCTCTGACTCTGCTTTCCGTATGTTAATGTTAAAACTGGTAATTTAAAAAATGCTTTTGGAGGGAAACGTCAAGAGCTTCTATGGCCTTCTGGTATGTTGAAATCATTTCTGTGGTATTCTGGCCAAAAATGCATTAACTGCATCTTATAAGGCAAAACAAGATAAACCCAAACTGAGAGAAATTCTACACAATAAATGGCTTGCATTCTTCAAAAATGTCAAAGTTGTGAAAGACAAAGAACGACTTAAGAAAATTTGTAGCCTTTCAGTTAGCTTTTACAAAGGAATTTTACAGATTTCCTTTTACAAAGTGGAAATTACTGAGTAAAATCAGGATAGAGGGAAGAAGAAAGAGCTAGTGCTGCACTTAAAGCTTTAAGTATAAGGTGTAGAGGATATGTTTTATGTAAATGAACATGGGCCGTTGCAGGGATTGGGCCTTTACACCTGTGGCCAAGAAAGATAAATTATTTATTCCTGGAGTAGTTCTGCCAAAACACTGAAATCAAGATACTGCTCTCCTTTTAGAAGTTTTACACCTTTCCAAGGCAGACATTCAAATGTGTTAAAAAGGGAGATAAGAGAGAACCCTGTTCTATCTCGTAGAAGTAAATAGACATTAAGTTTATTAACACCATGTTCAGTATTTATTGCATTGTTTAAAATATGAACCCCTTCTTTATTAATGCTGGTTCCTACTGCCTCTTTGCATTATCAAGAAACAGAGCTTGCAACCTACAGTTTAGTTTATTTGGCTTTTATGTTAACAATAAAGAATTAGTCCTTCGTCTTGGCATGGTGGCTCTTGGTTCATCTCTCCCTTCCATTCACTCCCCAGTTGATTTAAGATTTCTCTCTTGCACTAATCTAGGCAGTGTTTATAGTGACAGATATTTTGCTCCATTCCTTAAAAGTCATAGAATAAAATGAACAGGTTTCTTGTGTTTTATTTTTACAGTGTTTGTTTAAACATTAGTATAATGCCACTCCTTATATTCTATATCAATTAGTTTTTCCATTAAAATGACACACTCCTAAGTTATTATTTTTGGCGTAAAATCAGTATTACTGCTACATAATTTGAAGATGTAATTTGTAATCACTTATGCTAAAATCACCTATTTGAAATTATGCACCAGCTTTTCCAAGTTTTTAGGGCTTTAGAAAAATTTCAAATGCTTCTTTGCTTGATGTCTTTATTATAAGGTGTAGCATATGTCATATAGATAGTTAATATTTAAAGATGATTTGTCCAGAGTTGCTTAGCTGTCCAGGTCTAGAATCTGGGCCTTTTGGTGGCAGTGTTGCTCTTTTCATTTATATAATGGTTAGATCCATTAGAATTTCTTTATTTTCGTAGCCCTATTCACATCCCTTTAAAATATAGTGTGTGTGTTTATTTAGAAAAGTAATTTTCATTGTAATATATATATATATCAATCTAGAAAGGTAAAGTAGAAAATGAAACTTCATTCTCTGCTTTTTCTAACAATTCTGCTTGCCAGAAGGTAACCATTATTAATATATTGTTTGATATCTGTTCATACTGTTTTCTCTGTATTTAAGCATACATGTAAGCATAATTTTTAAACCAAACTAAATTTTACAAAATAATTTTCAGATTGAAGCTGCTGATCTGCACTTGGCCTTTTTAAACTGTAAATATTGTAGCCAACTTCCTTATCAGTATTTATTGATCTACTTCATTCTTTTTAACTGCTGCATTATATTCCATTGCATAGATATATGTAATTTAACTAATTATCAATGCATGAGACATTTCTGTTGGTTTGACTTTTTTCAGTTTTACAAATAATTTTTCAGTGAAATCTTTAAATCTTTGTGCACTTATAGAATCAATTCCTACAAGTAGAAACTTTGTACCTTGATAGATATTTCCAAATTGCCCTTCAAAATGGTTCTGTCGGTCTTTACTTCCACTAACAGCGGAAGACTCAAGTCTGATAATTTTCACTCTTGGATTACCATAAATATTTCTTAGCCAGCCTGTTTTCTTTCCTCCAGACTCTTTTTCTAACAGTAATATAAACTTATCTTTCACACACAATATTCACAGTAATATAAACAAACTTTCACAGTATTCACATTATAAGTTTCTTTTTTCAGAAATAGATATAAAAACATCTAACATCAAATGTCTAGCTGTAATTCTCATTGTGAAACCACAGCATAATTATTTTAAATTACAATTTAAAATTTATATTCTTTAGGAAGTTTTCTTAGATTAATCCCACCTAGTTCTAAATACTACAGTCTCAAGATTTCCTTGTAGAAAATTAAATATAGGCAACAAGTAAAATTGGGTTTTTAGTGCTTTGATATTGGAACTTGGTTTTAAAATATATTTTGGATTGGGAGACCCCCAACTTGCACCTTGAAGTAAGAAACAATATTTTTGTGTCTCCTGTGAGTGCCATTTACATAGATAAATCTTAATGTCTTCAGTTGACTGGTTTGTGCTCTAGAGACGTTAGATCAGAGGTTGAGCCAAATCCTGCTCTGCACCTGTTTTATAAATAAAATATTATTGAAACACAGCCATACTCATTCATTTATGTATTGTCTATGGCTTCTTTTGTGCCACAATGGCAGAGTTGAGTAGTTGTGACTATATGGCCTCCAAAGTCTAAAATATTTACTCTCTAGCTCTTTTGCTGTCATCTCTCTTAGATTATAAACACTTTGGCATTAATTTGTGTTTCTTTCTAGAGCACATAGTAAGATGTTCTACCTATACTGTGCATGATTTATGGATTTATGCAAATATAGCTGCAGGAAAAATTCCTAGAAGTAGACTTGCTGGATTGAAGGGTGTCTGTATTTTAAATTTTGGTAGCTTTGCCTTCCCACAGGGGTTATACCAGTTTATACTTAAACTAATAATTTTGTGGCAGGACCTCTTTCTTCATAATTTGATCAACTCAGTACATTAGCCAACTTTTTTATCTTTACCAATCTGACAGAGGAAAATGATATTGTAAGTTTGATTTACATTTCTTTTTTTGTGTTAGATTGAACTGCTTTTCAAATTTAAGAACTGTTTGTATTTGCTTTTTGTGAATTGTCTTTTAGTGCCCTTTGTGGTATCTTCAAGTCTGTTACACTCATGTAAAGTATATAGCGAACACATGTCAAAGATTTATTTAACTCTAATAAGGGAACCAGCTTGATTACAAAGCTGATTTAGAGGAGGATGTGTGAGACTGAAATATGTATAGTCAGTGAAAGAAAGAATTTTCTTAGAGGGCAAAAACAAACAAACAAAACCAACACTACAACTCTAAGGATTGTCTTTTCTACTAGATGAAATTCATTTATATTTTTGCCAAAAAAAGTCATAATTTTCAATTTATCAATCTTTTGTAAGTTATTGCCTAACTTTGCAAAATCTATGCCCTAATCAATAGTAAACAGTAAGTCAAACAAAAGGTCTCTTCCCCAGAGCCTCAGATGACTATTAGGCAGGATTTTTTTTTTAAACCAGTATTTTTTTTTTCTTGAGGAAGATTGTCCTTGAGCTAATATCTGTTGCCAATCTTCCTCCTTTTTCCTTTTTTCTCCCGAAAGTCCCAGTAGATAGTTGTATGTCATAGTTGTACATCCTTCTAGTTGCTCTATATGGGATGCAACCTCAGCATGGCTTGATGAGCGGTGGGTAGGTCCACACCCAAGATCTGAACCGATGAACCCCAGGCCGCAGAAGCAGAACACTCGAACTTAACCACTATGCCACTGGGCTGGCCCCTAGGCAGGCTTATTTTTGATGCTCTAGTATGAGTTTAAACGGACATGCCATAATCATTTTGCTTTATTTCCAAGTTTTGGATAATTTTTCTTAATGCTTTTCTTCCTCCATTTTATTGTAATTATTTCAAGTGATACTATTTCTTTATGAATTACTAATGAACTTCTAAGAAGGTTACATAGTTCACCATTGTCTCTCGTAAAATATACTCATTGTTCCTTTTTTGCTTTGTAGGAACTCATTATACAATGACAAATGGAGGCAGCATTAACAGTTCTACACATTTACTGGATCTTTTGGATGAACCAATTCCAGGCGTTGGTACATATGATGATTTCCATACTATTGACTGGGTGAGAGAAAAATGTAAAGACAGAGAAAGGCATAGACGGGTGAGTGTTTTCAGTAATTTTTAAAATATAATGCATAATTGGGTCATTTAGTAATTCTGCCAGTGATCTCAGGCTGCCAAAATATATGTTGTACATTAAAGTACATTTAAGTAAATTTCTACATTTTATAAGTAATATAGGTGTTTTTCTCTCTCTCTGTAATTTTTTTTTTTTTTAGTGTATTTATACCCCATATCTTTCTGGAAAGGATTTGACGTAGCTTAAACTCAAAGAAGTATGATAAGACAAAATAGGAAGGAAAGGGAAAACGTGGCATATGAGTTGGGGGGAAGATCAAGCCAAGTTCAAGATATGGAAGTCAGCATGATTTTTGGCTTCAAGCAGCACAGCAGCTACGGCGAAAGAGGAAACTTGTTACATAATCCTTCTTATTCAGAAAGAAGAAACATACTGGGGAGATAGTTTCATGGTTTTGCTGTTTTCTTTTATCTCCTTTCTCAGTTTTAAATTCTGAGCTATTTCTCAAACTGAGTCCTGTGTAGGGCATATTGAGTGTTGTAATCAAACTACGCACTAATCAAAAAAAGAATGGCTTTTTTATGGATCCTTTTTGTTGTTGATTTTGATTTACTGGTTATAATGTAATCCCAAAATAGATTTTTTTTTAAAAGATAACAAAATCTCTTAGAAAATAAAATTCCAAATTCCAAAAGACCCTTTATAACTTTGAGGTCTGAAATTTGCTTGTAAATGAAAATAACTGCTTGTGCAAATTAGTTATAACTTTTCATTTAATGTATGCATGTATATTAAACCTGAAATTGGAATTAGATTGTATTGTTTATGAAAAGTACAGCTTCTGAGATTCATCAGTCAATAGTTACCTTTTCTGGAAATATACATAGGGTATAACTGAAAATAATAGGCAATACATGAAATCAGTGTTCTAATCCAGTGATTCTCAAACTTTTTCGTCTCAGATCCCATTTCAAACTCTAAACAATTATTGAGGATGCCTAAGGAGCTTTAGTTTATGTGATTATATTAATTGATATTTGCCATATTAGATTCAAAAACTGAGAAATTTAAAAAATATTAATTCATTTAAAAGTAACAACAAACCCATTACATGTTGACATAAAAACATTTTTATGAAAAATAATCATATCTTCCAAAATAAAAATTAGTGAGGGAGTGACATGGTGTTGCACTTTTACAAATCTCATTATTGTCTGGTTTAATAAAAGACTACTGGATTCTCATATCTGCTGCTGCATTCAGTCTGTTGTGACATGTTGTCTTGATTGAAGTATATGAGGAAAATCCAGCCTCACACAGATGTGTAGTTGGAAAAGCTAGGAGTATTTTAATAACCTTTTTAGATCATTGTGGATATTCTTCTTTGATACTGCACCAAAGTGGTGTAGATTACTTTGTTTTAAAGTCCCTGTTCCTTCCAGCCTATTGCCTTCCTCCTCTTATAAGTAATGATTTACATTTTAATTTTATGGTTTATCTGTTTATTTTTAGAAATACAAGCATGTTATTTATATACTTATCTTTCTTGGATAAACGATAGCATACTATATGCTCTTTTATCCACCTTGCTTTCCCCCCCATGTAACACTGCATCTATCTCATTCTTTTTTAATGGCTGCAGAGTTTTTCATTACATAGATGTAACTACAATTTATTTAACAAATACTATATTGATGAACATTTAGATGATTTCCAAATTTTTACTTAATATTATCATGTTTTATTAAACATTACAGTTATTCTTATTGAGAAAAAGTAACATGAGGTTTAATTATTATTTTTGAAAGAAATGACCTACATTCAATCCTAAAGAATGGTTATTGTCTGTGATTGGTTACTTATAGAAGGAGTAAAATTGCCTCATTCAACTTAAAACGTACTGAGTCTTTTGAATGCAGCCTTGTGGCTTCAAATAGACCAGAGGGGCCGGCCCAGTGGCGTAGTGGTTAAATTCGTGCACTCCGCTTCGGCGGCCCAGGGTTCGCAGTTTGGATCCTGGGTATGGACCTATGCATTGCTCATCAAGCCATGCTGTGTCAGGCATCCCACATATAAAATAGAGGAAGATGGGCATGGATGTTAGCCCATGGCCAATCTTCCTCAACAAAAAGAGGAGGATTGGCAACAGATGTTAACTCAGGGCTAATCTTCCTCACAGATACACACAAAAAAATAGGCCAGACCTTTGAAATAGACCAGGTCATTGAATTCCAGATGTAGCCTTCCTCTGGGACAGTTGAGCACCGAAGTCCTAGGCTGAGAATATGGCTTTTTAAAGCAGCAATCCTAGTAGAAAAGAAGAGGTTAGGGATAGGTTTAGAAGTGCATTCTTATTTAGAGAGGCAAGACTTGCCTTATGTCTTAGTAGAGTGAGATTTGGAAATCAAGTCTATTACCATCCTGCTAATCTCACCTCCTCCACTATATTCAGTAGAGGACATTTCTGCTCTTTTCAGTGGTAAAAGAGAGCCTCTGGACCCTACTAGTGGGATTGGAGCTCTCCATACCTGCATATTTACAGGCCTACAAATTTTGTCAACCACTTTATTCACATGACTATTCTATGCTACTATTATAGGCATGATATTTTTATTCATTGACCTTACCTTTTAAAGAATATTATGATCTGCTTAGCTGCTAGGACCAGAGAATGACCATAGAATTACAGACATTTCAAATTCTGAAGTTCTTGTTAAAAATACAGATCTCTGGGGGCCGGCCCTGTGGCATAGTGGTTAGGTTCACATGCTCCACTTCAGCGGCCCAGGATCCGCAGGTTCGGATCCTAGGCGTGGACCTGTGCACTGCTTATCAAGCCATGCTGTGGCAGGCATCCCACATATAAAGTAGAGGAAGATGGTCACCAATGTTAGCCCAGGGCCAATCTTCCTCAGCAAAAGAGAGGAGGATTGGCAACAGATGTTAGCTCAGGGCTAATCTTCCTCACCAGAAATAAATACAGATCTCTGGGTGAATACTTGTTATCTGCTTTACAGGTATAGCAACTGTCTGTCATGGTGATTCTGCTTCAAACTCACGTTTCTCATTATTTAGTTTAGAAATACTGTCCTGTGTATAGTAATTGAGAAGAATTGTTAGATTCTGGAATTGTGGCTCCTATTCATGGTTTGAAAAATGAAGCATAAACATTTCTAATTTCAGATCAACAGCAAAAAGAAAGAATCAGCATGGGAAATGACAAAAAGCTTGTATGATGCATGGTCAGGATGGCTAGTAGTAACACTAACAGGATTGGCATCAGGTAAATAAAATTTTTAATGCAATCCTTTTTTGGTTAACAGAACAATAAATAGTTCTCCCTTCCTTCCCACAATTTTTTTTCAGGTACTGTTGGATTTTTAAAAGCATTTGTTTTGTTTCTTTCCTTTGAAAAAAATCTTTTTAAATAATAGGACTAGGGGGCAGGAGGCTTCAGAGTCTAGTCTTGGCTCTGTCACTTTCAGTGTCTGTCCAATTCGGTTGGTCTTTCTAGGCTCAGTTTCTGAGTCTGTAAAAATGTGATTTGGACCAGATGATCAATAAAGTATTTTTTAATGTTAACATCATAATAAATAGTCAATATTTATTGACTGCTCCTTATGTGTCATGCACCATTCTAAAAGCTTTACATGTGTCTAAACCTCATGGCAATCCTATGGCATAAGGGCTGTTATTATCACCATTTTACAGATGAGAGGACTGAAGCACAGAGAGGTTAAGTAACTTGACTAAGGTCATGTAGCTAGTAAGTGGCCAAGCAAAGATTTAAATTCAGACAGTTTAGCTCAAGAGCCTACACTTTTAACTGTCATGCTATAGCGTGCCCACAAACTCCCTATGTGTGAGATTTTAAGAAATAGCAGTTGAAGAACTGTAAAGAAACATTGAGGACTGTTTTAATGACTTTTAGCTTCCACTATGGAAGATTATATCCAGAAGAACATGAGGAAAAATTTAAATTTGTGTGGAGAGTAGAGGGACGTACTGATATCACTAATTGGCATGCAGAAGAATTTTGTGGCCACCGTGTATATGACCCGTTGATCTTTGTATATGATGATAAGGACCTAGATTTTGACTGAATTTGTGTATTTTTGGTATTCTGTCAGTAAAATCATCTTGATATATTTGGTTATTTATTTGGTTGATATATTTGGTTATTGTTATTTAGAAAGAACCCTGAAAATCTGTCACAGTAACTCATTAATGCTATGGGTTTCACTAATTGTTTCTAATGGACATTAAATTTTAATGTGATTGAGATCATTTGTAAATCTATTAATTAAGTTTCAGATTGAAACATACTGGTAAAAACGCTGACTTCAGTAACCAGATTTGTGAACCTCCTGTCAGGTAGCTAGCTGTCTTTGGAAGATGTTTCAATATCTTTTAAACACCTTTTTTTAAAACCACAATTAATTTGAATGGTGTAACTAGGTTTGATTTCAAACAAAGAATAACAGTTTTATTTTAAAGAATAGCTATTTATAGTCTTAAAAAGTAATATAAACTTATTTGTAACTAAGATTTGAAAATCTTAAATTCATATAATATTCCCTATGTGACCCATTATTTATAGGGAGTTCCCAGCTTTCCTAGACCCTTTTAACTTGATAGTTCTCAACTCCCCAAAAATGGACTTTCTTTTTTTACCACCTCCAACCTCTTTTTACAGGGGCATTAGCTGGACTAATAGACATTGCTGCTGATTGGATGACTGACCTAAAGGAGGGCATTTGCCTTAGTGCATTGTGGTACAACCATGAACAATGTTGTTGGGGATCCAATGAAACAACATTTGAAGAGAGGGATAAATGTCCACAGTGGAAAACATGGGCAGAATTAATCATAGGTCAAGCAGAAGTAAGTCTTGATTTGTCTTCAGATGAATTAATAGTTGATATAGTGAAATGAAGTCTCCAATTCATATAATTATAGAATTAATCCCATATTAAATGACTGCAGCTGCATTAAAGAAAAAAAAGAAAGAAATATAATAGGATAGAATGGAAAATATGAGAATACATTGCAGCAAGTAAAATGTAAGTATGTATTGTTTTAAGAAGTTCTTGTATTAGTTAACACACTCACGTACGCGTCTACTGGGTTATGACATAAAATGTATTTCTTATTGTAGAAAAGAAGTGCAATAGGATCTGTGTTATCACAAAAAGTTAATATGAAGTCAAGTTATTAAAACTGGCGCAGTGGAGTGGCAGTTAAGTTCGTATGCTCTGCTTCTGGCGGCCCAGGTTTCGCAGGTTAGGATCCTGGGCGCAGAACCGATGCACTGCTTGTCAAGCCATGCTGTGGTGGCGTCCCATATAAAAAATAGAGGAAGATTGGCACGGATGTGAGCTCAGGGCCAGTCTTCCTCACAAAAAAACAACCAACCAACCAAAAAACCTGCCTAATACTCCATTACGATTGGGAAGTATGAATTATCAAAAAATTTAGTGAAATAAGCCTTTTAAGTGGAGATATCTGTAAGAAATCTGTAGATCTTTCTTTGTGGCATTACAGTATTTAAATGATTATTTTACTATTCCTGATGTTCTATAATGAGGAACATTTTGGAAGTTATAACATTATACAGTACTATATAATGTATAGTAACAACATGATCATATGTGGATATGTTTTTAAATTTTTATTACAGCTGAATTTTAGAGCTAAAAAGAAGGTATTTGCTGGTAAGGTGGGCAGTATACTGTTTCTCACTTGATTTTCAGGAGAACTGCAGCAGAATGAAATCTGAGTGCAAATGCAATTTTGTCTTCATAACTCTTTCCATAAAGTGGTTTGTGGGTAGGCAGAGATTGAAGTATAGCTGAGATTCTTGGCAAGAAGACTTAGAGATCAGAAAAAACGTTAAATATATTAAGGCTACTCAGTATGTATATGAATGTGTTCTTGGATTCTACTTAAAGATTTTGTTCATATAAAGCTTTTATTATTGTGGAAGTAAACTAGGAGCCTCCCACAAGTTTTCCCCTAGTTTCTTATGTGGCAAGCACTTGCATTAGATGTGCACTGTAAATTAAACTCATGCTATTGAACTGTTTGCTTTTTAGGGTCCTGGTTCTTATATCATGAACTATATAATGTACATCTTCTGGGCCTTGAGTTTTGCCTTTCTTGCTGTTTCCCTGGTAAAGGTATTTGCTCCATATGCCTGTGGCTCTGGAATTCCAGAGGTAAGCCGTGCAATATTTAGTATCACTAAACATTTAGTATTTGCATGATGCTTATCTTTTTGCTTTTAGGGAAAAAGTTGTTTTGGGGGGGAAATGGTTTGTTTGTAATATGAAATAAAGAATTTAAAAGTGGAAGCTGATCATAGACATCATTGACAGAAATTCTTCTCCATAGTCATTTCATCATTTACTGTGGAAGCTGGTTTGTCTTTTCTCACCACTAATTTAGCACATGACTAAACAAAGATCAGAAGACTCAGTTAACCACCAAGAACCTGGAAAAATATCTGTGGCCTAAAGTTCTTTGATGGATTCATTGATGTTTCCTGTTATGAACGTGATTTGAATGTATCATTCTCTTTTTATAATTATCTGGTAATTAGATAAGTTAATAATTCTTGGATTTGGCAGATAGTATCGATAACCATTTTATACTTTAAAATAAACTTTTAACACAATAAGTCAAAGTACAAATTTTGGGTTTTATTTTATTTTTTATTTTTTTGATGAGGAAGATTGTCCCTGAGCTAACATCTGTGCCAATCTTCCTCCACTTTGTATGTGGGACACCATCACAGCATGGTTTGATGAGCAGTGTGTAGGTCTGTGCCCGGGATCTGAACCCACCAACCCTGGGCTGCCAAAGCGTAGCGCGCGAACTTTAACCACTGTGCTACCAGCTTGGCCCCGGGATTTATTATCAACAATAATTTAAAGGAGACTATACTTAGGATTGAACATGATGTGAAATCATTTCTTTTCTTTCCCCTTTTTATTTTACTGTCTTAAATAAATTACCAACTTTTTCTAGTTCATTTGTTTTAAAACAAAATTGTAGTGATTTTTAAGGCTGTGTTAAGAATATCTTTAATAAGGAGCAATATCATGCAGTATTTAGCATTTGTCACTCATCCTTCTTGATATATGGGAAAATAATTACACGTATTTACAGTACTCTGAGAAGGCATAATATCTTTATTTCTGACACAAAATGTCTGAAATGTATCTAATTACATTATATTTCTACAACTGAAATATTCAAATTTGCCTTTTCCTGGTTATGTAATTATAACTCTTGTACTAAGGTCTGTATTCTCCTTAACATAGCCTGATATTTTAGTTTTGTGCAGGAAATAGGGTTGCTTTCTATCCATGCTTGGAAAGAGAATTAGAATATGATATAGATTTATTATATGTAGCATAATAGTTAAAGCTTTTGAAAAATTAACTGTGAATTGTTCCATAGTCCACCAAAATTTGCAAGGTAGTTTTGTGAGTAAAATGAGAGAGTAACTTAAATTAGTTAAGTTCTCATGTTTCTTAAATTAAGCTGCCTTAATCTTTTCTTTGTAGATTAAAACAATTTTGAGTGGATTCATCATCAGAGGTTACTTGGGAAAATGGACTTTAATGATTAAAACCATCACATTAGTACTGGCTGTGGCATCAGGTTTGAGTTTAGGAAAAGAAGGCCCCCTGGTACATGTTGCCTGTTGCTGTGGAAATATCTTTTCCTACCTCTTTCCAAAGTATAGCACAAATGAAGCTAAAAAAAGGGAGGTAAGTGTCTTTTGTAGTTTATTTGACAGATAAATATCTGTTATATAAACTTATATCAGTGAATAATTTCCTAGTGTAAAGATCATATTTTACTTTTTGGATAAATTCTGTATTCGGATTAAAAATTTAGCATGAGATTGTTTGTGCCTCCTTTTCCTTTTTTGAATAATCTCTAACATCTTTCTAGAATCCATCCCCAGTGCTGCTCAGTTACTCCAATATTTCATAGTTTTACATCGACTACCTGGTGTCCATTGGTTTCAGTTGAATTTCACAAAGGTCATTCCATTTGTTTTTGCTTTGCCTTACACCTTTCCTCCTCTGAAGTATTTCCCAAATGTAACTTTGTTTTCACTCTTATTTCTCACCATCAATATTTCTCCAGGGTTGGGAAACTTAACAGCTGTGTTTTCCCCTGGAGGAAGTGTCTAATGCCAATGGGAATGGTGTGTCATCTGCACAGAGCTCTTCAGCACCATGGGGAAGTTCTGAGGGCCTTTAGGACCTCCTGAGATTTAAATCAGAAATTCTCATGAAAGAGGATATAGGAATTCCTCCTTATTCAGCTGTTTAGGGCAATATCCCTTACCATTTTTTTTTAGGCCAGCCTGAGATCTTCCAGGAGACCTTTAAACTTTATATATTATAGAGTTCCCCTGATGTTTCTAGATTGCTGTGGGTATTTTCTAGAAGAAAAGTGAACTCCTGAGACCTTTTGTATTAGCTCCAGACTTTGGGGGCCCAGTCCCTTCCTGTTTCCCATCTAATCTGCAGCCCTAGATGGTACAGAGCTCTTTGGGGTTTTAAGGTATGATATTTTTACATCTCATTAAATATTGAGAACTCAGGCGTCTCTGGCCCTAGCACAGGACCTTTCATCCTATAGTTTTTTTATAAGGATGAAAGTAGTATATTTTTATCAAACTATTTAATTCTTCAGTTGAAGAATTGGTGAGACTGTAGTGTAAGGGGTAGCCATTGTTTCTGCTTTCACAGTCAGGCTCTCCAATTGGCAGTAGCAGTATTTTTCAGAGAACTTAGGGTAGTGAAAATATAGGGAAACAATAGGTTTTAAGTTCTCTGTGTATTTTACTAGGATTTAGAATAGAGTAATGGTTAATGATGAAGCAGTTAGCTCTCAAATCTGAAGAAATGATGTCCTACTTAATTAACAAACAGCTCTCCCCCAAACCCCAGTTACCGCTCTCTCTGCTGGTCTTCACAAACATCTTGAAAGCTGTCTCTATTTGTTGCCTCTTCTTCTTTACATCCTATTTACATTAGTCTATCTTGCACAAATGTTCTTTTAACTGAATATTGACTATATGAATGACCTTTCAGTTAAAGCAGAAGAGAAAAAAAATCTTTTTAGAAGAAATAAATATTTACCTTTGCTTGGGGAGGAGGAAGACATGCAAGTTAGATTCAGAAGAGGCATTTTGAGAGTTCGAGTAACATGAAGAATTTTTATCTGGTATATTTGCATTTGTAAGAACATATGAACTACGCCACATCCTCTTTGTAGGTGTTGTCAGCTGCCTCAGCTGCGGGTGTGTCTGTGGCTTTTGGTGCACCAATTGGAGGAGTTCTTTTTAGCCTGGAAGAGGTAGGTAAAAAAATACAGCAATTAATATTATGTATAATTACCATTACAAATATATTTTGGCACACTTTTCAGTTTTATAGCTAGTGTAATAGATACAGACTTTGTTTTTAAGTTTTCAAATATAGTTTCATGAAGTTATTTTTCACTCATTCTTGCATAAAAAGTAATATACTATATGTTTTTTACCTTGAGAAAAATCTTTAAAAAATATTATTTATGTATAAACATTAGTGATTATTTAAAATTTAACATTGTTGGCATATTTAAATGTAAACAGATATGAATTTGACAATGGAAAATATTTAAAACAATCTATCCTTATTGGCTTTAAATTGTTGGTATTTTAAAATTTTTAATCAATTCCTGAATCGTTTTTGTTTTTCTTGTGTGATTATTTCTTTTGCAGTTATTGATGTTTAAGGAAATAATTTTAGTCACTTCAGTGAAATATTTTGTTTTTGTTTTCTCATTGGTGCTTAAGACTTTTTACACATTTACACAAAAACATGACTAGGGTTGTTTTTAGATTTACTTTTCTCTTCCAGTTGTTTGTGTTCTTTTGTTCTTTTATCTTTAATATAGAAGAGGCAAATTAAATACTCCTTTATGAGCTAAGGGATTTGGTGATGGTACATTTTTCTTAACTGCCATGATTAAATTAGAAGTGTAACTCATTTTGAAAATAAAACGATGCTAGGTATTTTAAATAATTATTAGACATTTATGATCATTTGATATTGTGAATTTGTACTGATGTTATAGCCAAAGTTAATAAAAAATCAATATTTTTCTTACCACAGTAAAATCCATTATATGTAAATTCTAGCCTCAATAAAATTTAAGACTATATTTACCATTCAAGTTATAACATACCAAAACGTCTTATAAAATTATAGCATTAATTTTTGTTTTTCTTTTCTTTTAGGTTAGCTATTATTTTCCTCTTAAAACTTTATGGAGATCATTTTTTGCTGCTTTAGTGGCTGCATTTGTTTTGAGATCCATCAATCCATTTGGTAATAGCCGTCTGGTCCTTTTTTATGTGGAGTATCATACACCCTGGTACCTTTTTGAACTGTTTCCTTTTATTCTCCTCGGGGTATTTGGAGGGCTTTGGGGAGCGTTTTTCATTAGGGCAAATATTGCCTGGTGTCGTCGACGCAAATCCACCAAATTTGGAAAGTATCCTGTTCTTGAAGTCATTATTGTGGCAGCCATTACTGCTGTGATAGCCTTCCCTAATCCGTACACTAGGCTCAACACCAGTGAGCTGATCAAAGAGCTCTTTACAGACTGTGGTCCCCTGGAATCCTCTTCTCTTTGTGACTACAGAAATGACATGAATGCCAGTAAAATTGTTGATGATATTCCTGATCGTCCAGCAGGCCTTGGAGTATATTCGGCTATATGGCAGTTATGCTTAGCACTCATATTTAAAATCATAATGACAGTATTTACATTTGGTATCAAGGTAAGTGCTGATGTCAGGTGATATTTAATCTTGACATGTTCAAAATTTGTATGTGGAAAGAGAAATGAAGTTTTTGTCTAAAGATGGTTGTTTCATAAATATGGGCTGAAAAAGTTCTTATCTTTTGGTTTTAATTTTAAGTTATGAAAAAAAGAATTTCTTAGGGTATATTGTTGAGCATGGTATCTGTTGTCATTTACCCCAAAACCTAGCAGCTTAAGGTAAACTACTTATTTCGCTCTTGATATTGAGTCAGTAATTTGGGAAGGGACTCAGCTGGGCATGTTTTGCTTGCACTCTCTCATATGGTTGTCATCAGACATGGCTAGGGCTGGTCATCTCAAAGACATTCGTATGTCTAGCATCTGGGCTAAGATTCACATGACTGGGTCTGGAACATCTGGGCTCCTGGAACATCTCTCTCTCTTGTTTTTCTACCGTGGTGGCCTCAAGGTAGTTAGATTTCTTACATGGGAGCTTAGAGTTCCAAAAGCAGGTGTCCCAAGAGGACTGTTTCTAACTAAGCCAAAGAAGTCACGCAACATGCCTTCTGTTGCATTCTCTTTGTCTAAGCAGTCACAAAGGCCCACCCAGATTTCGGGGGAGAGACATATACTCTACCTCTTAGTGGGAGGAGTGTCAGAGAATTAGTGATCATGTTTTAAAACTACTTATATTAGTTTCCTATTGCTCCTGTAATAAATTACCAAAAACTTAGTGGCTTAAAATCACACAAATTTATTATAGTTCTGGAGATTAGTCCAAAATGGGTCTCATTGGGCTAAATTCAAGGTGTTCACAGGGATTTATGGAGGTTCTGCAGGGGGTGGGGATCCATTTTTTTGCCTTTTCCAGCCTTCTAGAGGCCACCCACATTCCTTGGCTCATGGCCCTCTTCTTCCATCTTCAAAGCCAGCAATGGCTGGTCAAGTCTTTCTTTTATCTCATCATTCTGACACTAACTCTTCTAAATCCTTCTTCCACATTTAAAAAACCTTTGTGATTACCTTGGGCCCACCCAGATAATCCAGGATAATCTCCTGCTTTAAGGTCAGCTGATTAACAACCTTAATTCTGTCTGCACCCTTAATTCCCCCTTGCCATGTAACATAATGAATTCACGGGGAATTAGGATATGGTTATCTTTGGGGAGCCATTATTCTGCCTACCACATCACTATAGGATGTTAGCTTGAAAAGGACATTGCAGACTCAGAGTTAAATTACCAGGCCTATGAATACCATGCCTTTTTCTCTCAAGGATTTAAGGCAGCTAGGCCTTATGCCCTAGGACATTGCTTTTTGAATTTACAAAAGTTAGAATAACGTTCCTTAATTAGTGATTTGCCAGTAAATATAATTCTCTTATATGACTGTCACTGATATGGGAAATCAGATGTCAGCTAATCCTTGTTCTTTAAATTATTGCACCGGTAGTTCATGTAATAGTTAATATTCACCAGTGTGCTTTCTCAGATGTAAATTATGTGGAATAGCAGCTTAATTTCAACAAAGTTGGAGTAGTGTTAGTTTTTGAAACATGGTCTCTCTCTTTTCTGTTGTCCTCTGTGTTTAGTCCACTGGATATAAGAGTTAAATAATAGAGAAACCTTGAAGTTTTACCTTTTTTTTCTTAGCAAATTGAGTTAAAGGAGCTGTTAAAGCTCCTGTTTCTATAGTAAGTTGATTTTCTGTACATCCCAGCTTTCTCACCCTCAGCTGAGCTACAGGAAACCAGAGGCAGTGGGCAGGCCTTTGTTAACTCCCACATTACCCTCCCCTCGGGCTGAAGGATCCTAACTGGCAGGAGAGTATAAAACATATTTTGATCCCTCCTATTTGGATATCCTTGTAATGATCCTGATACACTCTTCAACGTGCCATCATTTTGTCCTCAGCTTGTTTCATATCCAGAACAGTTTAGAGCTATTAGTCTTTTAATAGTCTTTAAATAATCTTGCTTAAGGTGTTTACTATCTCTATTATCTCATTAAATTTGATCAATAAATATTTTTCTCCTTTTAATTAATTTATATATATATCACTAAAAAAAAATTAGGAGACCTGGTAAGATTGCCTGCTTTTACATTGTACCACTTAGGAGGAATAGCATCTAATATTTCTATCATTTGATAAATAACGAATATGTAGAAAGGACATAATCTTGAAGTAGGACACTACTTCAAACTGAATTGATTTAGTTTTATGAAATGATTCATATGGTCTTTTTTTCCCCCCATTTCACCATGGACTAATGAAAATTTTGTTAGGGGCTGGCATTTAGGAACCCTAAGCTAAAGGATAAATAACCCTTGGGTTATTTTCTCTTTGGCCTAGAGAATGTGGTTTGTTATTTTGTAACTGAATTCATAGACTTGTTAAGGTATTGTTATAACAAGATTTTAGTATAGTTTTATTTGTATAAATAAATGCTTTAGTATAAATAAAGTGTGAAAAGGATCGAAAGTGTTAGAAAGAAATCCATAGAATGTAGGTTTCAAGCACGTAAGTAGAATATGTCTGCCTCATTAAGCACTCTATTTTTGTTATAGGTTCCGTCAGGCCTGTTCATCCCCAGCATGGCCATTGGAGCGATTGCGGGAAGGATTGTGGGGATTGCAGTGGAACAGCTTGCATATTATCATCATGACTGGTTTATCTTTAAAGAGTGGTGTGAGGTTGGGGCTGATTGCATTACACCTGGTCTTTATGCCATGGTTGGTGCTGCTGCATGCTTAGGTAATGTAACTGTGTCTGTCTGTATGGATGTTTGTGAATCTGAGAGAGAAGAGAGCAAGTGAGGGCGTGCACATGCTTAAATTGGAGGGTGGGGGGAGGGGGGTACAGGACAGAAATGAAACAGCACTACTCTTATATGGTATTATACAGTACTGGTTTTCACTTTACCTGTCGCTGAACATTGGTTAATGCACACATTTTATAGTAGTTAGCATCTTTTTAATATCATGCAATGCATTATGACAGAAAACATCTCAGTACAACATAGGCTTAATTTGAATCCATCCAAAGAGATTTTTGGTTTTTTCATTGTCAGGGATCTTGGCTTACCTATAACAACTATAGCATGGTTCCTATGATTAGCGTTCTAGCAAAGCTTCAGAATAGCTTTACCTGTGCTCTGCGGTGATTTATTGTTAGCCTTAGAAAGATTTCTTTACCAGCCCTCCTCCATTTAAGGTACATTTATAGCAAAATGAAAAAAGATAACTACTGTTTTAATGAAAAGAAAAGCAAAATATCTCTATTAAACACTTAAGAGTATATTTATTGTCCTCTTGCACATAAAAAATAGTTATTTCTTTTTATATTTAAAATGTCAGCTAAACTTTGGTTATGATATTTAATAATAGCTGGTATTTTTACTTACTTTTGTTCAGTGAGTCAAAATTGTGTAAAGTAATTATTGATCTTCAAAAGTGTAATATCAAATGAAAGTGAAGGACAGAATCATTTTCACCAAAGTAGCAAGTATTTATTAAGTATTCACTTTCTGTTTAGCACTACGCTGGGTGCAGTGAGTGATAACAAAAAGATGTATAAAACATGGGCCCAACCTCAACTACAGTCAAGTTGGGGAGACAAGACCAACGCTGAGAAAACAATAGTGAGCAATATATAATGATTATATACAGTACTGAGTCTATGAAAATTGTAGGACTCTGGAGGGAAAAAGAGCTGAAATAGTTCAGGTAGGGTAGAACATGAGCTTTATTTTAAAAGATTAGTATAATTTAAAAGAGAAGGCTTTGTTGAAGAATATAATAATGGGAAGACAAAGGAATTGGGATAGGAATAAATTTAGCATTCACGGGGCTTTGAAGAAACTGACAATATTGAAGTAGAGAGTGCATTTTGGATGCTTTTGGGAAATGAAGGTGGATTGGTGAGAAAGAGCCAGATTATGAAAAGGTGGTGGTTTATATCAGGATGAATTTGTATTTGGAACTGGTCAGATCTGTGGCAGAGTCGTAGCTTTGCCATTTTTAGGTTGATGACTTTGGGAAAGTTCCTTTACTTCTTTGATTTTTTGTTTTCTTATTTTTAAAGTGGAAATAATAACTGCTTATCTCCCACAGTTATTTTGAGGATTATATGAGATAAAATGCATGTGAAGCTGTTAGCACAGTGCCTGGTAAAATAAGTGCTTAGTGAAAAAAAAGCCTTTGTAAACTGACTAGGACATGCCTGGCATAGTGTAGATACGTAATGTATAGTAGGTTCTTTTTCCCTTCTATTTTTAGGTTAAAAAACAAAGGAAGAGTTTAAGCTTAATACAGTATGAACTGGCAAGCCCTGGTAGGTTCTTGAGCAAAGGAGCAACATGGTGAAAGTAGTACTTAGGAAAGATTAACCTGGGAACATGGCTTATAAAGTGGATTGAAAGTAATGGGGCCTGGAGTCAAGGAGGTAAGATAAAATAGTATTAAAATTAAGGAACAAAGTCTTGAAGGTCTGGACTAGGTTGGTAATAGTGAGAATATTGAGAAAGGGACCCATAGATAGGTATTTTGCAGAGCGAATCAGACAGGACTAGTTGAGAGTCTAGATATTGGGATAAAGTAAAAGGATGAACCTAGGTTGTCAGGAAGAATGTGCTGCGCAGTGTTCGCATCAGGGAAGTTGGAATGGGAAGCTCTTTGAGGAAGAAGAGGAGTTTGGTTTTAAGTGTGTGGTGTTTTCTGGGACAGTGGGTCATCCCAAGTTTTTTTTACAGTTGGAAGCAAGACAAGCACAACAATAAGATAAGGTATGCATAGTTGGAGACATGGAACAAATGCAACAGGTGGAGAGATGTGGATAACGGAGGCATCAGCATAGAGATGATAGTTCAGAATGATGATTTGGGTAAATGAATAGATGAGTTTTCTATATTATACTGTTACCATAAATCACAAGGCATCAAAATATCTTACTCATTTTGAAAAGATTTAGAGGAGAGAAATGTATTAAATTAATATTCTACCCACATATGAGTTTAATTGTAAATTGGTAGTAAACAAGATAGCTATAATGTGCTTCATCACATTCTTTGAGAATTAATAATAAGCTTTTATACGGGTGAAATTATGTCTTTCCTAGGGCAGTAAACCAAAGTGGCAAACTTGTTTCAGTTGGTCAGCTGTGATTTTTTAATTTGGAGTAAACAGGTTTTGAAATGTTATTTTAATAGACATCTGTGTTATAAACAAAGAAGATTAGTGTTTCTCTAGATCTTATTAAAATAGTGATAATTGTCCCAAAATAGTGATAATTGTCCCAAGAGAAGAGTAGTAGTTTTTGATGATAATCCTTTTCACTAAGTCTGTTTACAATTTGTGTTCAACTGCCTAGTACAAAAATTCTACTAACACATGTGGATGAAGATCCTGTCCTTCCTGACCAGCGGTGCTTATTTTTTTCAGGTGGTGTGACACGGATGACTGTCTCCCTGGTGGTTATTGTTTTTGAGCTTACTGGAGGCTTGGAATATATTGTTCCCCTTATGGCTGCAGTAATGACCAGTAAATGGGTTGGAGATGCCTTTGGTAGGGAAGGCATTTATGAAGCTCACATCCGGTTAAATGGATACCCTTTCTTGGATGCAAAAGAAGAATTCACTCATACCACCCTGGCTGCTGATGTCATGAGACCTCGAAGGAATGATCCTCCCTTAGCTGTCCTGACACAGGACAATATGACAGTGGATGATATAGAAAACATGATTAATGAAACCAGCTACAATGGCTTTCCTGTCATAATGTCAAAAGAATCTCAGAGATTAGTGGGATTTGCCCTCAGAAGAGACCTGACAATTGCAATAGGTATCCTTTTTAAAAAATACACACACACACATAGATACATCTATGTATATCAATATCTATTGGTATCCAGATATCTAGGTAGATAGATACAGATATATAATAGATTTCTGGAAGAAAGGAGAGTAGTAAAATTTAATTGGTTGGATTTGTGGGAGCAAGGAATGTATTTTATGTCTCGTAAAATCTTAGGTTCTTAAGGAAAGGAATTTATGCTTTCGTGGATTATTTTCCTACTAAGTCTAGTTTTATCTTTTGGTTTGGCATTGTTGTCAGAGATTGGAATCAGATTCTTTCTTTTCCCACACAGATAAGCCTTGTTAAGTTGATATTATTTATAAATAGCATGTAATATAAGGCCTTAGCAAGTGCCAGAGCAGCCAGCTAAATATATTCTTGTATTTAATAAAGTTAGCTTATTTGAATGCAAGTTATTGAAAATCCTATATCTTCATTGGTCTGTTTCATATCAGAATCACAAGGTTTTGCTCTTTCAGTTTTTGGATTAAGGTTTACAATATTAACTTGTAATATCTAGTTTAAAGTGAAAAAATCATTGAGATTTTATTTTTGGTCAAATGCCAGGTTGAAAAAGTATGTAAGTCCTGTTGTGTTTTGTGCTAACATTCCTGAAAATGTGGTTTAAAGGCGTTAGCCATACTATGTTATTTCTTAGAGAGAAACTTTTTCTGAGGAGGAAGCAATTGTATTCCTCCAAAGTTTATTTTTGCCCTTACCGTATAGTCCTGCAGTATTGATGAGGGGCCCACCAAGGCTTCTAATCCTTTTCTACACAATCTGACTCTTCTCCCCACAATCCCCAAAGGTAATGGATGATTTTTTCATCAAGTCCTTTCTTTGATACTCCCCAGTTTTTAGTAGAGGACCCTGAAAATATCAAGCATTTGGCCTATGCCCAAAGGTCATTCCTGTGAGCCTGTCATCTGCCTTCCAACTTATCTCTGTGGCCATTGCAAAAGGATTGTAAATATTTCAATTCTTGTACCATTTCAAGAGGGAAGACTAGACAGTGTAGATGGGGAGTATTTCTCAAATCAGACTGGAAACTCTCAGTTTACAAGAGCTATTAAAGCAAAAAATAAATTAAAAAAAAAAGAAAAGAGCCTACAGAGAATATCCTATTCAGGTTAGGAAAAGGCTACATACAGCTATGGAAGACTTTTTCAAAGACGAGCAATTCCATCATTCCAAGTTTTGCTTTAGGTAATAGAATAGTAGTTGCCAGAGTGGGCAAAGTATGTGGTCAGACTTGGCTGTGTTCAGGTGTTTTAGCTTCTAAGCCATTACCATGGCCAAACCTATAGTCAGAAGAATTTCGTTGTTTAGATTCCCATTCTTTAGGTTTCAATAGTAGCCAGCCAAAGAAAAGAAAAAGATGAGAATTTTGAAATTTATATAGAAATTTAAAGGAAAAAGGCCAGGTTTTTAAAAGATAAAGAAGAAAGTGGTTAAGCTAAAGTTAAGAATTATTCACATTCCCACTGACTCTGTGGATATATTTTTGTTTTATTCCTGTCTTGAGAAATAGAATATTGGGATAGAAGATAATGTTGGTTTAAGGGAATAGGGGTTACTTTAGATATGTAAGATATCAAGTCATGTCATCAGAAATGTTAGTCACATGACTTTTTGAACACACGTTAAATATTTACCCACATATATTTTTGTGAAGTTTAAGTTTTTAAATGGGAAAAATAGGTCTGTACTCTAGGTTTTATATATATGTATAATATATAAAACATATATAAAATATAATATGTAATTTACATATGTTTATATAAAATACTTTATTGAAGAGCAAAAAAGAATGCTTGAATAGGTGGTGAGCTATATACCATATCCAGGGATGGGAAAACGCAAGATTTTAAAAGAACAGTTTTTCCCAAATTTAATTATAGACTGCATTTTTATGTTATTTCATTAAAAATATGTGTATTTAGTTTATGTGTAGATAGTTTTTAGTTTATGTGTAGACAGTACCTTCACATAGTTCAAATTCAAGAAGGTTAAAAGTATATAGTGAAAAATCTCTCAGCCATGACCTCAGTTATCAGTTTAACTCTCCATAGGCAGCTGTCTCCTTGGTTTCTTCTGTATTCTGTAGATATTATTCTATGCTTATAGAAGTAAGTATATATATATATATATATATATATATACACTTATATACTTATATATATACTATATATATATGTATTTTCCTCTTTTTAAACAAATTGTATCATACTATCCAATACTTACTGTTCTGTACCTTATTTTTTTCACCAAACAGTGTTTTCTTGGATGTCTTCCCAAATCAGTGTGTAGAGTTTCCTCGTTTTATTTTTTTTCAGCTACATGGTATTCCATTGAGTAGATGTCCCATGGGATATATCATGATTTTTTTTTAAATTGGTTCCCCATTGATGGACATTTAAGATGTTTCCAATCTTTTGCTATTATAAAAATTGCTGCCTTAAATATTTGATAACCTCTTATATTTGGTGTTTTGCCTATGTGCAAATGTAGGAAAATTACTAGAAGTGGAATTGTTGGATCAGAGATCTGATACATTTGTAATTTTGTAAGATATTTTCAAATTGCCTTAAGTAGTGGTTACACCATATACTCCCACCAGCAGTGAATGACAATTTACTATGTTAAACTTTAGTCTTTTTTGATGAGTTTTGAGAAGTTAAGCCCTTGGGAAGTATATTAACATGAACAGGAAAAATAAAATATAAAAATTTAGGAGGAGGGGAAGACAGATAATTTTGTATTAGATTAGATGTAAAATTCATATTTACTTTAGGAAACTTTATGTTAGAAAAGAACAATTTCCATTCTCCAGGAAGTGTAACACTGTTCACATGCACACTTTTTAAAAAAAAGTCTGAATCGTATTGGACATTTTTGATGTTTGATGTATGTTTTCTGCTTCAAAGCCCTTTGAATGAATGGCATTCAAAAAAATTGGTTTTTTTCCCAAAAAACCCCAACAAAACAAAACAAAACATAGCAGATGCCCTGGCACTTTTAATTAATTAGGTTAATAAATTTTTTCTAAAATTTTCTGAAATTGTTTTATTATTAGTTTCTTTAAACAATCTCTCAGCATATTTTCATTGATGGTCTACTGTTTGTTATTTTAAGGTGTTTAAGATTAATGATTGGGGTTAGTTTTAACTCAGAATGTCTATCACACATGCTAAAAGCATTTACACTCCACCATTCACAGGTCATTAGCCAGATGCTTCTATGGGCTAAAAGCAACGTAAGGAGCATTTTTCAAAAATCATTTATGTCAGTTGCTAATGGGCTTTCTTCTTTCCCATGCCTTTACCATGCTTTCAAGATGGTTTAGAAAATACTAGCTGTTACAACTTCACTTAGTGCCTTCCTACTTGAACATGTTATGACACAGTAAAATAGGGCTTTAGAGGTCAGAAGGAGTAAAAAGCATTGTAGTATTTGTTTATGAGCTGTATATGTTTATCTGCTTCTCAATTTAGGACTGATGCTTATTATTTTGGCTTAAATTTTTTTTTAGCAAAAATCATGTTTAAAATATGTTCAGTATAACACATACCATATTTTTACACACAGTTTTGATTACATACTAACTTGAAATAGAAACATAAAGCTGACTGTTTTATTTTTGTATTCTCTCCATTTCGTGGGTTTCCTTCTTCTTTCTGTGGTCTTTGTTTCTTCCTCTGCAGTTTTCTGCATCTTTGCCACATCTTGTCCAGCACTTTCAAGGGTGGGAGTGGAAGTAGGCAGCAGGACAGAGGCATTTGAAGCAGAGCACACTGGAGAGGGGAAATTAACAGAGCCTTTACAAATAAAACCCCCCAAATCAGTCTATGTCCATTATGTGCGTAATTGTAGTTTCACCCCACCTGTTAATGCTCATGACTCACATAGAAAATTAAACTATAATATTAGAAAAGAGAAGAAACTAGCTAATTCTCAGAGATGGAGTACACAACGTAATCAAACCAAGGATGAAACTCTCTCTTTAGTCCCACCTCCAATGCAGGGTAAGTGACATTTAGCACAGGCAGGCATCATTCAATGATGCTCTCATAATTTGTGAAGGTTTTAATTTTGTCAAATATAAGAAATTGCTAAATGACTTTTCAGTTGATTCCTTTCTTGGTTAAGAAGATAGGAGAAAGTGAAGGGACCAAAAGTCATGGGATACATTTATTTTTTTTTAATCTCTGAATAAGTAGATTGCCCTTAAAACAAAACCTGTCAATTTTTAATTTTTGGTCTTCTCTATCACCTTTCAGAGAGTGCCAGAAAAAAGCAAGAAGGTATTGTGGGCAGTTCTCGTGTGTGTTTTGCACAGCACACCCCATCTCTTCCGGCAGAAAGTCCTCGGCCATTGAAGCTTCGAAGCATTCTTGACATGAGCCCTTTTACAGTGACAGATCACACCCCAATGGAGATTGTGGTGGATATTTTCCGAAAGCTCGGTCTGAGGCAGTGCCTTGTAACTCATAATGGGTAAGTTTGGTCAAAGAACCTCAGTTCATTTACAAGAATTTATGATCCTTTTTTGTAGAATTCATATGTAGTTGTGAGGGAAAAGTGTAAGTCAGCTCCCAAGTGGGAAGGTCTGTCTTGTAGTGCGGTTATAAATACAGGATCAGTCAGTCAGATTCAAACTTACAAAGAATAAGAAAAATGTCTACTGCCAGATCTTTGCCAAAACATAAAGTGACATTTGTCAGGAACACTTCAAAGTTGGCAAAGAGCTGCTGAAATGTCTCTGGCGCACACTGAGCTTAGAGTATTTCCTTTCTCAGAGGACTAGTGGACCTAACCTGTATGGAGTATGGCGAAAACCTGCTTTCTTTTTGTCGATATTTCATTTTTAGAATATAAATTTCTAGTACAATAATAACTTTCTAGATATTTTGCTATTTACTGTTTCAGCCATTATTTGATTTATCATGTAATGAGGGAAATAATATATAATCAAATGAAATTTGTAAATTAACTAAAAACCTCCTGTAACAAATGCTTTGTTTCCATTTTTCTACCTCCTCCATCCACAAATCTTTTACACAAACTGCTAATGACAGATAAACACTCATATATATGAAATGTAAAAATTATTTATTTTTCTGCCCTGTAGACATGCACTCCAGTGTTTCTCCAGGGTAAGAATATAGGGAGGTTTTGTTTGGCAGATAGAAAGGGATTGTGGAGACGTAATATACAGTGTGCCTTGGCAGACATACTCCTGCTTCATTGCCACTGCTCGTCTCTCCTCCTGGATCTGGGATCTGTTTCCCCACCATTCTCTCTCCAGTCCCCTTTACTTCTATTATGTTGCTGTTCCTAGTTGAAAAACTTAAGAACATTGTTTTATCTGAAGGCCGATAACAGAAAGGCTAGAAACGAGAAACAAAGGGTGTTTGTTCTTGAAGTATGCATAAACTGGATGGTTAACCCTGCACAGTGTGAAGCTGGTTGAAACACCAAACACTTAGAGAATCACAGCAGGTTTAAAAAAAAAAAAAAGTTTTGTACAAAACACGTGGGTGACAAAACACATGACCCCTGTCTAGAGAAAAGAGGAAAAAAGAAAAAAAGGGAAGGAAATTTGTTTATTGAACACCTTCTTCACGTTTCTCATTTAACTTTGTGACATGTCTGCAAAGTAGGTGGTAGTATCCCTACTTTACAAATGTACTGATTGAAGCTCGAAGAGGGTTAATAATTTGCCCAGGCATGTGGATAGCAAGTCATAGATCAGGGAATCAAATATCTTTCCAATTTTAAAACCTAGTCTCTTTTTACTGTTTTACACTGTAGTTGACTGATAGAACATATCTTCTTCTTTGAGATTTCTTAAATTACTAGCTATTTTCTTGGACAATATATTAGACCTATTAGGAATAGAAATAGAAAGCTAGAGAATTAGGTCCATGTTTAGTATTTTCACGGTGCTAACCAGTTAAAATAACTCTAGGTAAGATGAAATAAATCACTGAAGGGATATAGCTCTTGATTAAGGGCAGGGAGTTTGCAATTTTAAATATCACAGATACTGATTGGAGAAGAGATGTGTGTAGTCAAATAACTATTTTCTTTTGTTTAATGTTGTTTAATTTAAAAAATAATGGCACCAAACTTCATTGTTTAAAAACTTAGTAAGTACATGTTAAGTGGAGTAACTTTTCATAAAGTTTTACTGGTTCTTGGGCCCTTTTAATTATAAATGGCTCACCTGGAAGCTGAGTTGTTATCAACTTTTACTTGCTTTGAGTTTTTCTCTGTACCTGGCATGGTTTGTCCTTTTATGTACTAATAAATATAAATGTCATTCTTTAGTCATGATTAACTATGATCACAAAGCTATGTGGGGTAATTACCATATTTTACTTTGCTGATTAATTCCCAGGTTTTCCGCAGCACAGATATTAGAAGGAAAATATTTAAAAGAAAATGTAAAATAACAAAGTATGGGGGTGGAAGGGAAGATAGCTAATTAAAATCTTACCTAATACTGCCTGTTTATAAGAAAGCTGATGTGGACTTTTCCTAAAGGAATATGTTTAATTGCCTTAATTATATTTTCCTTATTTCTGTCCTTCAAGGAAAAAAAACATATATATAGAGAGAGAGAGAGAGAGAGAGATAAAGAAAAGAAATCATTTGGGGTGGTGGCTCTTGGGAATTTATTTTCTTTGAAGTATATAGGAAGTAGAGTGTTTTATTCTCACTTAAAGTTAAATGACTTAAACCCAGAAAAGAAATCATATCTTCTGGCTTTTAGTGGAGAGTATGAAGTTCTGGATAATTGTCAACATTTTATAGTTTATACTGGGTCCTTAGAGGTGGAAAATTACTGTTTGGGGGAAGAAATACAATGTATCTAGAACCTTAGATACAAGGAGAAAATGAGAATAAAGAGAGGGAAGTGTGTCTGTAAATTTTAAAGGTGTCAGTTATAGATTTCCCACATTTTATATTTTAATTAGCAGAATTTCTCAAAATCTTTTAAGTCTTGCTGGAACTAGCAGGATGTTAATAGGGGTTGCTCAAAAAGAGTTTTGTGAGTGTATAAATTTGGGAAGTGTTGGATTAAATACAATTGAGGTTTCTTTACTGTGGAACTTCTCAGAACTTTATGAATGTTGATATCATTTGATTCTCAGACCGGGATAATAGAAAACATAGTTTTCCAAACTTATTTGAACGTGAAACCTTTTTTTTTTTTTTTTTTTTTTGCTGAGGAGGATTTGTCCTGAGCTAACATCTGTGCCAGTCTTCCTCTATTTTATACGTGGGTCACTGCCATAGCATGGCCGCCACTGAGAGGTGTGTAGGTCTGCGCCCATTAGCTGAACCGGGGCCGCCAAAGCA
This sequence comes from Tapirus indicus, assembly GCA_031878705.1. Classification (NCBI taxonomy): domain Eukaryota; kingdom Metazoa; phylum Chordata; class Mammalia; order Perissodactyla; family Tapiridae; genus Tapirus; species Tapirus indicus. The sequence continues at coordinate 100,451,992 of CM062919.1, read as the reverse complement.
GAGTACACCAAACTTAACCACTAGTTAAGTGCTGGCCCCCATGCAATCTTTTTTTGATGGATGAAAAGCGGCAGAACTCTTGGGATTGGTGTTTTTTGGAACATACTTTGGGAAAATGCTGGGTTGTGCCATGTTAACTCTTACATCATTACTTGTTAGCTCACAAGGAAACAGCAAATTATTCTTTACGTGAGTCACATTTTGCATTTGATTTTCCTTGCACTTTCTGAAATTAATAAAGCAGCCTTGACCCTGGCCTTATTATTCTCAGATCACTCGTTTCTGTTAACTAAAGAGAGGAAATATATGTATTTCCTCCTTTTTAGGTCTATTACTTTGTGAATATAGAGATAACTTTGCCTCTAAATTTGCCATTTGGTCCTTAATAAATTTATAACCTTCCTCATTGTGTACCTTGTGATTTGGCAGACCTTACTAATATATTAACTGAAACTAATCACTGTATATAATTGGATAGAAAAGAATGAGTAAGAATTAAACTGGAATTATTTTATTTAATTGCCAAGATTTTCACATTCCCTGACTGTGACTATAAATTCAAGTGAATTGATGGGGGTTTTTTTGTTGTTGTTATTTGTTTGTTTTACCTCAAACATGAAGTCAGAGAAGAACATCTATTGAATGACTGAGTGCTTATTTTATCTAGTGCAGTTTCTGGGCTTTTTGGGGGGCTGGAATTTGCTCTCATGCTCTGACAACTTTTCAATTTATCTTTTTTCTTAAGGATCAGTACATTATTTTTAAAAAATAATGAGAAAACATTAGCAGAGAACCTATTTCTGCCTTTTCCATTCCCTACCCTCCTGCTTCCCCACCCTAACCCCAGGCATCAACCTAAGTAACTATTTTACAACTGACATTTCTTAGGACCAGACTACTTTGACTAAGTGAAGTCCCCTGGTGACATTCTTCAAGAAGTCAGAATGTTCAAAGGCAGTTTAATAGTAAAGTTGGCTTAATCAGATCACCAGGGAAATGTCCAATTACCCTGAAGGGCATTCTGGATGGGCTTCCAGAATTTAAAGATTAAAGCTTTTGAAGGTTTGGACATTCACTGTCTATGTTGCCATATATTGTAGTTGAATTTATTGACTTCCATTATAAAACCAGTAACCAGAATTTTGTTTTAATAATTAAAAGCAGTCTATTTTCAAGTATCCTTGTGAGAATTTATGTCCATCATTTTGCTTGATGTTAGAGTAACGATATGTTAACTGTGAAATAATTATTATTCAGTAAAACATAAAGTAAAAGTCATTTTGACCCCTAATCATAAATATGTCTTAGCTTATTTTTTAAAAATAGCACTCAGCAGATCCTGAAAATTAGAGGGTGTTTATATTGGTCAGCATTAACTTATTTAGTACACATTGCCTTTAATTTTAATTCCAAATAACAGTAAGATCCAAGGGATTTCTTAAGTCTCCCCATATGCAATAAAGGCTAAGCCTTCTCCTACCTTTTTGCTGCTGAGGTAGATCTAAATAATAGTTGCTGCATTGTGACATTTAAAAAATTAGAAAAGATATTTTCCTTTAAGTAAAGAATCCTGAAAATGAAACTAAATTTCAGAATTTTATAGCTGTATATTAATAGTTTGTTTTGTACTTTTCTTTGTAGTCATCTTCATTGTGAACTTTTTAAATTTTGATTTTTAACTTGAAAACAACCCACCAGTATTTAAAAATAGTATCCTGTCACTTTTGAAAGTAGAATTTATGGAAATGGGACCTAGAATTTCAAATCATTTTTGTTTTTATTTTTCTAAAGTTCATTAAGAGCATTCTTATGGTTCTTGTTTTTATTTTCTCTCTCATTCTTTATCATTATGATTGGAACCTCTTTTAATTTAATTTCTCACACAGTTATTAGCATAACATGATCTGTTTCAGGATTGTCTTGGGGATCATCACAAAGAAGAACATATTAGAACATCTCGAGCAACTAAAGCAGCACGTGGAACCCTTGGTGATTAGAGATATCAGACCTCCTCATTAGACACCTTAGAAGGCAGGAAGCATGAAACTTGTGAACTGTTCAGTTCTCTCTCCCAGATATCTGCTGAACACAAAATCCTATATGCTGCCAATTACACTTCTATCTCATAAAATATGTTTGTAAGATAAATTTAGATATGTGTCAAATTCCATTCATGGGAAGTAAGCAAAAGTTAACATCTCTCATCAAAATCATTAGTTGCAATTTAAGAATTGTAAACAGTTTGGTAGCTGAAAGAGTAAATATTATTGGGCATTCTTAAAGTAAACACAACAAAGCTGTCTATCTTAGCAGATACACCTGGTCTCAGAAGATACCTGACTGGTTAAAAATGTCGGCCCTACCACCCCAAACCCTTTTTCTTCTTTATGTTTCCTAATCTCATGGTAAATCTAAACTCATAAATGATTTTGAGTGAGCTTTTAGCAATGTTAGAATTGCTGACAGTTAAACAGATTTTTTTATGGGCACACTAACTAGAGTGTAATGTGTATATATTTGTGATTGTAGTATTAGTTCTTTTTCTGCTATACCCCACATACCTTCACAGTTAAGAATGTGTGTCCTGCCATTTCATTAGTGAATTGTACCTAGATTATGTGTGTGCCCCTTTTGTTTGACGTTTCTAGAATGCTACTAGCAGCGTTTAGGGTCAGTTGCGTTTGTTTTAACTGGCTTTATGTCCTAGTGGTTTCATGACTAAAGATAAATTTTGAATTATCTTAACCTTATAAACTAAAAATTGTCTGGCTTTAGCAATTAATGCCTGAAATTATTTTGCCCTGCAATTGTCGTACCTATATAAAACCTGTCCCAGTTTGCCTAAGTACACAACTCATTATGTATTCCTGTTATATGCTAATATTTCACAAGTGTTTCATGCATCCTTTTTAAAAAAACTACTAACCAGAATAATAAGTAGCTGCTCATTCATTCTGCTTTCTGCTTCACCTAAAATAATCTTTTAGGACTGCTTTTTGATTTTTCACCTATCTTTTAATGTAAGCATTAACAACTAAGACTTTCATAAAAGCACTGTATCTTAACTTTTTTGGCCAAAATCAAAAATGGAGAACATTGATGAGTGTACTAGAAACTTGGGTTGCCTTTCTTGGAGTTCTGAAGTTTGGGACTGAAGTTCTGTGTTGAGCATTTTATCTCAATTGTATGTGCTTTCATGAAGATTTTGCATACAACTGGGCAATCCTTAAATTATTTTTTAAAAGTTAATTTTGGTTTTAAAAAGTAGAATATTGAGGAGATTGGTCATCAGACATTTTACTGCTTTCTTGGTGTGACGGGAATGAATTTTCCTGCTCAGATGGGATCAGTATCATTTCTTGTTCGTGTATCCTCCATTTTTTGTTACTTTTTTGTTGGCATACGTTAATCAAAACAGCTCTACTTCCATGAGGCCTGCAGTCCTCAGAGTCTCAGTGGAAAGAACATGGTACTACTAGTGACCATAATACTTTTCATGTCAAAGGATGGTTGCTGGATAATTTAAATATCTTTACCAGTAAAATACTTTTTGAAAATACAAAATCAGGCTGCTTCCTTTGCTCTATTCCTGTCAACAAAAAGGATTTAGCTATAGCTTTAGCTTCTCTTTTTCTTTTCTGTTTTATTTTAATAGCAATCTTCTGTTTATCCCTTTCAGGCGCCTCCTTGGCATTATAACAAAAAAAGATATCCTCCGTCATATGGCCCAGACGGCAAACCAAGACCCCGCTTCAATAATGTTCAACTGAATCCCATAGATGAGGAGAGAGAGGAAACGGAAGAGGAAGTTCATTTGTTGAATAGCACAACTCTTTAACCTGAGGGAGTCGCCTACTTTTTTTTCTCCTTCAAAGAAAAAAAAAGGAAATATAAAAGCCAGGCTTTTGCAACATGGTTTGCAAATAACGCTGGTGGAAAGGAGGAGTTGTTTGGGGAGGGAAAGGAGAGAGAGAAGGAAATGAGTGAGGTATTTCCCCATCTAACCAAGAGCAGCAAGTCACCTCCTGTTGTTCTGCACTGGATGCGTTCGGCCGGGGATGTGCCGTGATGGTGCAGGCTTGAGCCTCAGCGGAGAGCACACTGGAGCCCTGGAGCGCCTGGCCTGTTACTCCAACATTGCCAAGACGTGTTTTCAGTCCCTATTTCTGGAGGGATTACTTTGAATTGAGCCATCTCTAAGACTGCAAGGTCTTGCCCTTTTTTAATCAAAACTGTTCTGTTTAATTCATGAATTGTATAGTTAAGCATTACCTTTCTACATTCCAGAAGAGCTTTTATTTCTCTCTCTCTCTCTTTCTCTCTTGAGCTGTAACAAAACCTCTTTAAATTGGTGTACCCTTATGAAGCGGTCCTTTCTCATATTGAGATGTACTGTGATTTTACTGAGGTTTCATCACAAGGAGGGAGTGTTTCTTGTGCCATTTACCATGTAGTCCGTATCATCACTAAATGCTTGGAGCAGTGACATGCACCACAACAAAGGCTGATCACACAGGTAAAATCTCGAATGAAGTGTGAATGAAATCTCTCAGCATGTGCGCTGTGTGGTTCAGAATCAACAACAACGACACTTGACTTGTAAGGATAAACAGAGTTTTCTTTTTGTTTTTTTTCTCTCAGACTTTATGGATAATGTGACCTGGTCTTATGCAAATTTTCTATTTCTAAAACTCCTATGATATACAAGTACTGTTCAGCATAAGGAAACAAAACACGGCTGCTTTGACAGTAAAGAGAAGGAAGTATTCTGTTTAGCTGTATCTGGAATTAATTGCATGTTTAAACACTGGAATTTTTTTTTCTTGAAATTAGATGAGTCTTTTTTTCTTTCCTCAAGATATTTTACTGCTGACACTGAAGAAGAAATGTAATTCATAACTTGCACTAAATGTATATTTCTTTTCTTAAAAATTTACCATTCTTATTTATATTTTTATGGATTAAAATTTATAAAATACAGATCAGTTAATATCTCACTTAAATAATTTTACCTTTTTAATGTGATTTTTATAGACTAATTCAGACTTACAAATATGGAGATATGAACAAAGTTTACAATGGGAACAAAGGTTTAAAAAGAGGTTGTGGTTATTTCTCTGTGATCTAATGTGTACATAAACCTTTTTCTGATCTTTCACTGCCATTCCCTGGATTATGTCTTCTGACCTGTTCATTTTGACTCATTAACTGGAAGATTGAAACACTACAAATCACTTTGCAGATTAAAATCAAAAGTTAAATAATGTTAACCTTTTTAAAAAAATCAAGTGAATGAAAACAATAGCATTGCAAAGGTAGCAGTTAAAATTTTAATCTGAACATAACTTTTGAATCTTTGAGTAGGTCACATCCATAGGCTTTCAGTGATGTTTTGAATGTCCACAGTGCACATTTTTGCAGGATGAGTTGAAAATGTACTGGGGTGTGTTTGGGATTTTTGTTATTGGAAATGTCTGTCTTAATCATGGTCTTAATTCACTATCAACAAAGGCAGTTTACTTGAAAGACTGGCCTAAATATTCTGTGGTTATGCATTTTTGGTAGGAAAATGAATTTTTGCGGACAGTCATTTTCTGAGATCCAACTGGCAATGAGCTATTTTTACATTTTAGAAGTGATTCTTCACCTCCTAGTTCTTAATAATATGTGTAAGATCACATAAGATCTGTAAGATCTTGAAGATTTATAAGATCATGAAGCCATATTAGAATGACAATGGAAAGTTGAGCAAAATTTTAGGAATTTCCTGAAGCATTCTTAGTTTTGCTCTCTGCCTAAAATTAGTATTTTGTCCTAGTTACTTTCCCACCTTGGCAGACTTCAGGTTTTCTTAGTGGCCCCTTCAAAGTTCATTTGACCATCCAGAGTGAAATAATTTCTAAATGATAGTTCTGTATATCTGTCTCCAGCTTGTCTTAAGTGTATTTGCAGTGTGCGAGGAGGCACTGCTGGAGTATGAACTCCTCGTCATCATTGGCTATTGAATAACTTAATTGCTTGTCCTGAGTCACAGGCCTTCAAAGGAGAACCCAGTTTCTTTGCAGATAGCTTCATAACATTAAACTTCACGTGGATTTTATTTTCCATGTTTCCTTTTTGATTTCAGGTCCTCCTTTCATTGCCCATCCTGCTTCAGAGCCTGACATTTCAGGGTGGATGTTCATTTTCTTCTTGGTGTATTTCTATCCCTGATGTGTCTTACTGCTGAAATACAGGAAAAGTGTCGTATTTTTAATGTATTCAGTGGTTTTCTTATCTGTTCCACTTTTCTTTTTGATATGGTGAGGTGTGTCTACTTTTCAACCAAACAACGAAATAATGGAGATCATAAAATATATGTGCCTGGCTAATTGGCAAATTAATTGACCAATATAATAAGTGGAGCGCCTTATTTGAGTACCCTTTTTGAGAAGGTATGATGAGAATGGGCAAGGGTGTCAGCATCTCTTCTTATTAATAATTGTTTTCAGTTTTGGTCCATGAAGAATGCTTAGTTTGTTAATCTGTGATGTTGCCTAGAGCTGTATTTATCTGTTTTTATTTATACTAGTGTAGTAAAGCTGCTTATCATTACAGTAAAAATGATTACTGTGATGAGTTAATCAGAAAATCTATTAAAATCTATATGACAATGTGTGGTTTGGCCTTTAATTATATCTGTAACAGTCCTCCCACTTTTCCTGCTGCTCTATGCAGTGTAGGCCAACATGCCTGGCATTTGCAGCCTCCAAGGGTGATAATGTAATGCTTCTCTCAGGTTACAAAGCCATTGCTGTGTAAGCAAGGAGCAACAGAAGGATGGGAGCTGGATTGGACAGCAGGATGTGCACACTACTAACAGTAACATAGAGCCTCCATTTGTCAGTGAAAGTTGCAGGTTTGCGGAAAGATTTTACTTTCAAAAACATGATTTTTTTTAAAAAGAAAAATTATGCTATTTGCATGAAGATGTAAATGATATGTTTTTTAAAAATTACCCTGGAAATTTGCTAATACAACTGCCTAAAAGGAAGTGGTAACATTTGAATTGTTAAAAGATTTCAGTGGTCTTCTAATATTAAACTTTTAGTAAAACAGAAAACACTTTATTAAAAAGTCCAGGATAGGGTTTTTTTTATCATTCATTTCATTTGATCCTTCACTAAGTATTCATTGAGCACTTACTGTGTGCTAGGCACTGTTCTATGTGCTTGAAGCTTACATTCCAATAGGGAAAGAGACAGATGGGTACTATGTCAGATGGTGATAAATATCACGAATTAATTAGTTCAGCAAAATTTTTTTTAATGATTCCTATGTGCCGCACTCTGTTATAGGCATGTAAGTCAGGTAAAAATTCCCATTCAATGGACAAAAATAAGTAATGGGGAGGATGCTGTTTCTATAGAGAATGATCAAGGAAGGCCTTAGGGATAAGATGACATTTGAGCAGAAACCTAAAGAAAGTGAGGGAATGATACGGTTATCTGTGAGAAGAATGTCGCAAAAAGAGGAAATACTATATGCAAACATCCTGAGGTAGGATTTGCCTGACACTAAGTAGGTCACTGTGGCTAGAGGGGGAAAAAGGGTATAAGATGAGGAAAGAGGTTGAGGGTGTAGGAATTTGGCTCTTATTCAGAAAAAAGTGGCAAGCCAGTGAGGCAGAAAAGTGACATGATCTACTTGACATGATCTCTCTGGCTGCTTTATTGGGAATAGACTATGGTGTGTGTGTGTTGGGGTTTGGGGGTGTGGTGGAAGCAGGAGGACCAGTTAGAAGGCTCTTGGAATAATCAAGGTAAGATTTGACAGAGGCTTGAACCTGCCTGGAGCTGACAGAGGTGGTTAAAATGGTTGGATTCCAGACATTTTGAAGGTGGAATAGACAGGATTTGCTAATGGATTGAATGTGCAGTGATAAGAGAGGAGTAAAGGATGTCTCCAAGTTTTTGGCCTGAGTAGCTACAGAACAGTGGAATGGCTAGTGACTGAATTGGGAAAGACTTCAGGAAGAATTGATATGGGGCTGTGTACAGAGGAATTTTGGTTTTAGACATTAAATTTTAAATGCCTTCTAGACTTCCAAGTGGAGATGTCAAGTAGGCAGTTGTATATATGAGACTCAAGTTCAGGAGAAAGGTCCCGCGTGAGAGATCTAAAAAATATGGGAGATGTCATCCTGGGACAGGATGAGATCACCATGGGATTAAGTGGACAGAGAAGGACTGAGCATTGACATGTATGTATGCTTAGATTTGAGGAGATAACTCAGCAAAAAGGAGCAGCAGCCAGTGAGGTAGGGTGGGGAGTGATGCCATTAAGGTAAGGGTAGTCCACTAAACCAAGTGAATAATAGTTTCAAGGAGGCTCAACTGTCAGGTGTTCCTGATAGGTGAAGTAAATGAGGACTGAAAATTGGCCAGTGTGGAGATAACTGATAACTTTGACTAAGGCAGGTTCAGTGGGATAAGGCAAAAGTCTGATTGGAGTGGGTTCCACAGAGGGGAAGGAATTGAAGGCAACTATTAAAATTCTTCTTGAGTTTTTCAGGGAAGGGATGTGTGATAAATGGTGTTTTAAGATGTCGGATATTACAGCTTTTTTGTTGTTGATGGGAATGTTTGAGAGGGAAAATTGATGATCTTAGAGGAGAGAGAGAGGTCCTTGAGTAGGCAAAAGGGGATGGCATCTCAGGCACATAGTGGGACATTAAGCAACATCCATAGGAATGAGAAAAGCAGAATATAATGGGTAGTTGATGGTGTGGTGAAATTTTGTGGGAGTTATTTTGATTGCTTCTATTTTCATAGTGAAAGAAATAGGATTGTGGGGGAGGTGTTGCATGTTTGAGGAAAGATGTGATAGTAGGTTTGATGGCCAGCAGCATGACCAACTTAAGGTTAAAATGAGACTAGTCATCATAGTTGTATTTTTTTCTCCAGCCACCTGATACTGAGCAGGAGTAAGAGTAGGCAGCTTTTTATTAGGCTTAGGGTTCTAACTAATGGAGAGGGGGCAGTGGAGTGGAAGATGTGGGAGTGATGATAATGATAGAGAATGGAATCTAAGGGCTGGGTGAAGAGGGAAGCAAGAATATGAAGTGAGTGAAGAATAGTAAAAAAGGCTGTTAGATCAGCGAATTATAAGCTATGGTGGGGTTGAAAAATTGTTGGCATTGGGTTACTAGAGGGAGAGAGATGGAAAGATGGGTGATGATGTTTGGACAGTAGGAAGCTTGAAATTGAGATTAGGGAGGGTTTTCATTATTCCTACTGATAAGGTCTAGGGCATGACTTGGAGTTGGTGGCTGAAGTGAGGCACTGTCTAGATCAGGGGTCAGCAAATTTTTTCTGTGAAGTGCCAGATAGTAAATATTTTAGGCCTTGTGGGCCGTACAATCTCTGCTGCAACTACTCTGCTCTTGTAGCCATATGTAATATGTAAACCAATGGGCATGGCTGTTTCTCCATAAAATTTTATTTACTAAAAGAAGGAGTGGGCCAAATTTGGCCCTCAGCCCTAGTTTGTTTCAATGACCTACTCTAGGTCATTGAAAGAGAGTAAACTGTGAGGTTCAGGGTATTGGAAGGATCATAAATATTGAAATGTAAAAGAATTATAACAGTAGCATAGACAGGATGACATTAAGCCAGTAAGGTTTGAGCTAGTGCAAGAGTATGTGTCATTGTGGGAACATAATTTATAGCACTATTTTGGATCAGGTTTTATAGCTTTTGTTTTTTCTTCTTGGGTATATCATTCTATGTATGTGTTTGAAAGGTTATATAGAAACTCACTTATTAAGCTCTGGGAGTGATCTTAGCTAAATTTGAGTTGGGTAATGATTTTCTGTAAAATTCTGATTGGGTCAAGGTGCTTTATTCATGAAAGAGCCTAGGCACTTAAAATGTGTTCTCAGAGAACAGAAGTAGGTAAGTGGCATTTGGAAACTACTATAGCCGTTGAATGGCTAGATCCTAGGTCCATAAAAATACTTAGTACACTAGGTTTCAATGGACTGTGCCTTTAGTGAGAGAGAAAGGTAAGAGAGGAAGGTTTGGTATCATGCTCTAAGGAACTTGCTCTTGTTGGAAGGTCAGTACTTCCTGAAACATGTTACTAGCCCTCTGACAACTGCTTGGGGTTTGAGACTGGAAATCCACATTTCTTTTTTGTTATTTCACACAACTATTGTCCTCAGGAAGCCCTATTCACAACCCTAATATCCAAATTATAACTGCCATATTCTTGGCCTTGGTGTCCAAATTCTATCTTGGCTCTGATACATACCCAGCATTCTGAAGGTACACATTCTTGTTATGTTTGTGTAAGGAGTAGACGAAAAGTGATCTTTTTTTTGTCCCCTTTCATTTGTTCCTTGATTAAGAAATCCTGTTGGAATCCAAATCACTGATCACAAGAAGGCATATAAAAAAATATTACAAACTATACATCTGAGACTATTGGATCGACAAATGGCAAAATTACAGGAATCTAGTATTTCTAGCTAAGCAAATTGTTTTAATGGAAGATACTTGAATTTGACTAATCAATAATTAAAAGATATTTGTGTTAACTATTTCTGAATACTGCCCCCAATATTAAGAAGCACCTTAGAAACTAAAGATAGCTGAGGAAAAAAGCTCAACAGCTTCTAAAATGTTAGATTATTTAAGACTAACTGTGATTTGGTCACCTTTTCTAATCAAAGTATGTGTGAGCTAATTGTTGTTACTGTAATGTTTTAATACAAACCAGCTAATAGCGAGTTCAGATGGGTCCAGGACTTGCAGATAGGGCATCTCATCAAAAAAGTTTCCCAAATCTTGCTAGTGTGACTTTATCTGGCACTTAGTGAGGGGCATGGGATAGGGTCATTTTATTCAACAAATACATATGTATTTAAAGGTTTGTGTTACTGAGGGGGATATATACTCATAAAATATGTCCTTAAAAAGCTTACATGCTACTCATTAAAATCCTGACTGGAAGTGTTCCTTTCTAATAATCTACTCATACCTTGTATCAAAAAGAATAAGTATCTCAAATCTGCTCGAAGGAGACAGCTGACAGTAACTTTGGAGACTGACTATTCAACAAAAGCTCTTTGGGGAAGTGAAGGCTATCTTCTACAAAAGGTGGGGGTTAAACTAGATGAGCTGAGGGTTCTTCTAAATTAATGGTATATTGATTAGTATACTATATCAATATACTATGCTATACTGATTAGTAAATACAGACTGAGTCAAAGGAGAGTTGTTTTAAAGAATATATCTAATGGGATAACTGGACTACTTATGGGGCGATGCATGAGTCACCTGGAGACACTTAAAATGCAGTTTCCATAGGTCTAGGTCAGCCACTCTGGGAGAGTGCTAGCTACAGTCTCTTGAGTTTCCTTCCAAGTTTACATCCCCTTTACCCTCCCCACCCCCCATAAATCCATTCCTTAAAACTACAGCTATTATTAATTCAAATCTCAAATTCTTAGTTGCCCCTATGTTACCTATTGAAACAGGACTCCCGGGGAGGACAGGACAGTCTAGCTATCCACAGCCATTAGGCAGTGACTTCCTGCGACGTGTTGGAGGATGACTTTGGTTGTCTTTTGAATGTGATGGGGTATCACCATTTAGATGATTTGACTGCCATTTATTTGCACATGAAAGAAAACCAGGCAAGAAGAGCTTTTATAAAAGTTTCTAGTAAATGTTTCCATCAATTTATTTTGTGTATTCCTTAAAAACAAAAAATCACAAGTTTAATATTAATGCTTTAAAATACTGTACACCAAAGAAAGCCAACTCTCAGTCATGCTGCAAGTTGGTCTATGTTCTCTTTACTTCTGTTCGCCAGATGATCTTCAATAATTTCTGCAAAGAGATTCCTCTTCAACAGATTATATGCAAGAGGTAAAAGCTGGCCAGCAACTTTATGAAAATACTGAAAAATAAAATATAACATTAAGCAGAGAATACAGCAGATGCCCTAGTAAGTAGCAGAAAACACACTGAAAAAGCACTTGTTTAACAAAGCATACTCCCCATGTCATTTCAGCTACTCTCAATGGATTAGGAACAGAGAATTTTGAGACAGGCACCTGGCATTCTGTCCAAGAGGTAATCCTGTAGCTCTAAAAGACTACAGGCATATCTTAAAGAAAATTCATAAGAAAACCAAGTTAAAATTTTAAGAAAACCAAGTTAAAATTTTAAGCTTCCCTATTCCCTTAGATAAGGTTTATCAACCTTTTTGCCCCAACTATACAATCAAATGCTTTTTCCTTCTCTTCAGTGTATTCCCACCAGTTAAGATTTTAACTGTTGATTTCCTTAGTTGACATTGTAAGAACGGGAATCCTGAATGTGAGTTTTCAAATCACACTCCCCTTTATCTTCAAATTCCTTTCCTCCCCCTGCCCACCACGTAACCCCTCCCATCTCCTGAGTCACTGCCTTACGTTTATCAAGTGACTTAGACCACTGCTATTACATATATACTAGAAGACCAGCTGGCAATGCTTTTGTTGATGATAAACATTTATTAGCACTTATGTGCTAAGGATTGTGCTTAACCTTTTCATAAATTCATGTTATTTAATTCTCACAACAATCACGTTTTCTATTAAGAGGGTTTGCATTTTCTGGCAGGCCAAACACTATTCTAGTTGGTCAGTGACTCTCACTCTGGCTGTTCAACATTTTGATTATTTTTACTGATGACCATGTAAAGAGGTAGGCAGAGAAAGGCGGTAATATGGTTTAGAGCACAGTTCTCAAAATAGGCTCCTCTGACCAATGGCAACAGCCTGACTTGGTAACTTGTCAGAAATGCAAATTCTCAGGACCCACCCAAAAACAATCAAACTTGGTGTGTGTGAGAAGGTGTACCAATCTGTGTTTGAACAAGCCCTCCAGATGCTTCTGATGCATGCTCAAGTTAGAGCGCTGCTAGTCTTTAGTCCTGCTCTTCAAAGTATGGTCTGCAGAGCAGCAGCATTACCATCACCAGGAAGCACGTCAGAAACGCAGTCTCAAGCCTCACCCCAGATCCACCAAAACAGTCTGCATTTTAACAGTATCTCCAGGTGATTTGTATGCACTTTACAGTTTGGGAATTACTGATTTAGACACTGAGTCTGAAACCAGACTACCTGTGTGAACCTGAGCAAGAGAGTTTACTTCTCTGTGCTTCGTAGGTGACATCATAGATGAAATGAGAATTAAATGGTCTGTGTGCTCATGTGCATACATATTTTATAGGTAAGGTGACAGACACAAAGGTGTTGGAAAAACTGTCCATCTGACACAACTATTAAGTGGGGAAGATATGATTTAAAAACAAACAGTTTAGCCCCAGAAACATGTTATAGCCACTATACCTTACTGCCTCTCTGCCTTGGAGGCAACTACAGTTGAGTAAGCACAACAGAAAATGAAAAGGAGCCCTAGGAAAGGTGTGTTAACATAACCCCACATTCCAAACTAGAGGGCATATCCCTATAACCTGTATCATAAGTAAATTCACTTTAATGTAAACCTGAAGGCAATCTTGGTTATTCATTATTCACCTTTGCCAGAATATCAGATGAATTTCAAATAAACAATATTTTTAGAACATCTGCTTAAAAATCACTTCAAAAAGCTCATTTTGAAATACAAGCTGAATCCATATCCTACCCATGTTAGAACTTGGGGATATGAATGTGTATGCGCACGTGTGTGTCTGTGTGTCTGTGAAGGAGTGGAGGGAGGTTTGGTGGTGGTTGGAAGATGAAGGTTTTTTTACTCACGTGTGAGCCATAACAAAAGAGGTCTGTTCCCAGCTCAAGCCCCATGCCATAATCACATTCATCATTAGCAAACTGCACAAAAGTCATCATTTCCTGAATGGGAGCAAAAGCTTTTAGTCTCTCCTCATCACTTGCTGCCTCGACAATTGTTTTGCAAATTCTCTTGAGGCTGGCTGAAAGAAATCAATGATAGAAAAAGATTATCTATAACCATCTTCAAAGGTAAAAGCCTGAGCTGGGTTTTTCCTCAAATGACTTTTGGTACTAGTACAGCTGATGCCACCTTGGGTGGCACTATAATTCAGAAGGGCAATTTCATAGTTTTCTATTTAAGATTAAAGCATAAATATGGCTAACAAAAAAGATTTCTTGAATTAGCGAAGTGTGACTATTTCACAATGGATCTAATTGCAATCATGATTTTATATCAGCTTTCAAAGACGTTCAGTAGGCTAGTCCAGGGATCTGCAAACTATGGCCACAACTGGCCCACCTCCTGTTTTAACTGCCCTCAAGCTAAGAATGTTTTTCCATTTTTAAATGGTTGGAAAAAAACAAAAGATTATGGCAACAGAGATCCTATGTAGCCCACTCCTGGGCTAGTCTATTTTAGGAGTTGGATTTTTTTTTAAATAAACTTTATTCTGTGTTGCCCTACCTTCTTAAAACAAAACAAAAAACAGAAAAAGACAATATAAGAGACAAGAAATCACTGCATAATTAAACCTTTACCAAAGTGGGGGGAGTGGGGCCATGGCAAAAGTGTAATTTGAGGTAAGAACATAGAGAAAATTTCTAACATTTATCTAAATAAAAAAACAGTGGCTTAACATTTCTATTTTGGCTTTCATCATTTTTCTTCACCAGTTTCTGGATGCAAATATGCGTCAGATCGCAGGTTGCATGTGGGAATGCAGATACTGAACAATATCTAATTAGACCTCCTTTTTGACAAACTACTTCCTTGAGGATAATCTAATAATGAGAAGAATGAATACTCAAACCAACCAACAAAGCATATTTCTAAACAAAGTGGCTACTATACTGGGGGAGAGGAGGATTGGTGAAAACATTAACAAGCACACCTAAGAATGATAAGTGATTTGACGTTATATGTAAGAGGCACAATATTCTATTGATACTAACTACAAATATAAAGCATAAGATTATCAATGGTGGTAAAGATGTACTAGGGCTTTTAACCTCAGAATATGAATATTATTTGATTGATTCAGTTGTGATGATCATACAGAATGCAAGCTGTACGTGAGTTCACAAAGTGTGTTTTGTTCCCTTTCCCACTTTTGGTAAAGCAGTATCACATTGGACAAATTACGTTTATCACCTATGTGCCTGACTATAAATAGCAGTGACATATTTATTGGTCTGAAACCTTTTAAAAGTTAAATGCTTTCATATAAGCATCATAAACTTCCTTTTTTTTTTCTTCTTCTTCAGAAAAAATCAATGCCAATCATTTCCAGGAAATAGACCAGGCTTCCTTCAAAAACCTCCTTAAGGATGGAAAATAAGGGGTTCCTTCCTGTACCCATAGAAGATAGAACTAATTGATGGAGACCCTTAGAATCTCTCACCACAGTGCTCCCGGCAGCCACTACAAATCAATTAGATTTGTCATGGAAGTGAAGACCTTTTTGTCTTCCATTAGCAAATAATTTAAAGTTTATCACTTTCTGGTATCATTTTCTATTTTCACCCCTGACAAGACATATACGGACTAGAAAAGAATAAGCAATTTACAAAGCTAGAAAAATACTAAAGAACAGAGAAGAAAATATTCAATTTACCACCAGTGTGAGGAAAAATATGTTCTTTCACCAATAAAACATCCTACAAAAATTCACTTAACAGAAGCCCAAACTTAAAGAATATCTAAGTGAAGCCTAAAATTAACTACTCAAAAATGAAGACTTAAATGTTACTATTGAAAACACTCAATGATTTAGGAGCTTCAATACTTAATTCTTATTTTATCCCTATTACCACCAACTGGAATACTTAAGCTAAGCCATGGTGGTTGTGTCAAAGTAAAAGTTAGGCAACTAGCTAAGCAATTATTCTTTAGGTAGTAATAAGCACTCTACAGACAGAAAGACCCAAGTTGGAGATCCAGTTCCCTCCTGAAAATGCGAAGACGACCTACTTTAAAGAGTTGGGTGAAGATTAAATAATATTGTGTATATATCATTTGATATAGTCAATCACGACATTTATGAATTGCTCAGTAAATGGTATCTTATTTGCCAGGTTACAATGTTATGTGTAAGGAGCTTCAAAGGAGAAACTGGTTAGGAAAAAACTTAACTGTGAATTGTGATCTGCTGAACACTGTGGCACATTAACAAACTGCCAGTCAGTTACACCCCTGGCAAACAACACGAGGCAAGAGCAAGATGACATTTGGTCCCTAACTTTATGTCTTGCTACCATTTCTCATTCAAAAATAATTAAACCGCAGAAGGATCCAATATATAGCGCATTAGAAAAAAGTAGAGGTAAATAAAAATGATCTTGGACATAAAACCCCAGAACCACAACCAGGGGAGGGTAAGGGGTTTACTCCAGGGCACTACAATTTAATACCCGCCACCCCTGAAGTTTTAGAGACTGCCATCTCTATAACAAATGTTCTCAACCTTTCCCAAACAAGACAAGTAATTCTGCTGCTTAAAGCTTCAAATGGACTAGTGCACAGAGAGGCAGAAAAGAAGATTAGCACAGAAGCAGAAGACAACGGCAAGTAGCTAGAGCTTCACTCCTTCCCCATCAGAGCCATTACTTCTGGCTTCAGGGAGGAGATATGGGACAGATTAGCCTGTCCAACAAATACAATGCAGGCTACATTGAGTAATTAAACTTTTTGTAGTATCCAAATTAAAAAAGAAACGTGAAATTTTAAGATATTTAATTTAACCCAATATATCCAAAATAGTATCATTTCAACATAACATAAAATTTAACACTGTTTCGGTTTTTAAATTTAAATGAATTAAAATCAAGCAAAATTACAAATTCAGCTCCTCAATTGCACTAGTCACATTTGAAGTGCACTATAGCCACATGTGGTTAGTGGCTAGCATATTGTACAGCTCAGGCATATACATTTTCCTCTTGGAATTCCTCTAAAGTGGTAGGGGTACAGCAAAAACAGTTACATATGAATAGCTGTGATATAAGACATCTCATTCTATTGGCTGGAGACTGTCTGCACAATAAAGTTTGAGAACAACTGCTTTAGAGAACCGGTTAAAATGCAGATTTCCAGGTCCCAAACCCAGAGACTAACAACCAAGGCTGGTTAGTCCTGTTCTGAAAAATGGATGGCCAATATTATATGTGTCAGGCAAGAATACTTGGTTCTTCCTTGAAGAAGTGCTAATTTTGATTTCCCTCTATGTTTCATCCCCTCTGGAACAGGATGATAAATTAGGGAATGCCAACAGGGATGTTCAAAGTAAGAAGGGAATGGAGGGGAGGAGAAAGCTGAGAAGTGATTTTATTCTCCTATTTCAACATAGTAATAATTAGATTTTGTGTATGAATAGTCCATTTTCAAACAATTTTCACACTTATAGATAAAATAGTTCAGGATCTTAGGCTTCTGAAAGCTAAACAGCCTTACATACTAACGAAAAATTTTTCACAAAGGACTGTACAAATGCATACTATTTCAATAATTACTATTTTGTAAGTTGACTGTAACCTCGAAGGCTCTGAAATAGTTCAGAAAAAGTAACCTAGGTAAGGCAATAGGTTAAAATTCTTTAAACTCTTAAAAATAACGACCATATTTTGAGCGCTATTAGGCAAGCTCTGTGCTAAGCACCTTTGTTGTTGTTAGTGCCATAGAGGTGATTCCGAGTGACCCTGTATACAGCAGAGCAGAATCCTGCCTGGTGTCTGTGCCATCCTCTCACCTTCCGATGCTGTATCAGACAATGCTCCACTGCTATTCATAGGGTTTTCATGACCAATTTTTTCGCAAGTGGGTGGCCAGGTCCTTCTTCCCAGTCTGTCTTTAGTCTGGAAGCTCCGCTGAAACCTGTTCACCATGGGTGACCCTGCTGGTATTTGAAATACCAGTGGCATAGCTTTCAGCATCACAGCAACACGCAGCTGCCACATTATGACAACCAACAGGCAGGTGGTGTGGCTCTCTGACCGGGAAACAAACCCGGGCCTCAGAGGTGAGAGCACTGAATCTTAACCACTAGACCACCAGTTAAGCACGTTACATACTCTTTAATATCCCAAACACCCCTATGAATGCTATTCACCATTATTAACCATTTTACAGATGAAAAAGACAAGGTTTAGTTAAATAATTAGGTTAAATAATTTGCTTAAGGTTACACAGCTACAAACCCAGTTGAATTCAGGTCTGGGACTGCTCTTTATCACTAAGGTCTAGTGACTGTACCACAAAATGCATATATGTACTTACCTATTTCTCAATATAAGGAAAACCTTTCTTCACATATATTAATATGTATATTCATATATGTACAAGTTTACATAAGAAATACATTACCATCTGTTTCAGGGAGCTCTCTGTACCCAACATCATTTTTATCTACTGGGACAACCAAGCCTGCACCGTGAAAGGTCTTTGTCACGACCTAAATAAAAGAAAAAAGTAAAATTTAATCACGGTTAATAGACAAAAATACCAACAACAAAAAAACAAAGTACACACACAAACCCTCAACACTTCTGTCAAAATATAACATTCAATGACATTTTATTTCAGTAAATTTGGACTCCAGCGCAAAAGTTTAATATTCCGTCTTTCCTTTAAAATTAGCTGAAGTCAAGCACTAATTATAAAACAGTGAAATAGCTGGCTTTTATTAATTGTGTCAGTTATTTAAAAGTCTGTGTCCTGCACTGTTAGGGAAAACACCAATGCATCCTATCACAGGAGGCAAGCCAGAGGATCAGTTTCCTCTAAGATCAAAGTATTTTCTACGTAGAAAGCATGAGGAACTGGGCCTAACAGGAGAAGGAACAGTTTCTATTAGCAGGAAGATGTGGTAGGATCGAATTCCTCTCATCCATCCCGGCAAATTCAGGTCCCTTATTTTTACCCGGAAAATTCAGGCTTGTTTGCAAACTTCCCAAAAGTAGAGCAGTTTCTAGTTTTGTGGTGCCTGTTACGCAGGCAAATAACATAACCAGCGAGCTTTTATTAAGTGGTAATCTTCAAAGATAGAAACAGGCCCAACCACAACCACCATCATAACCCGTCCAGTCTACATTCTTCTTATTCATGCTAGTGGCATTATTCTTAGGTCTTTCCTTAACAAAACACTTGCTTTAAAATTTCACTTCTTGTGTAGTCTAGTGAAAATTCCCAACAGAGAAGAACACAACCCCAAAAATAAACTCTTAATTTTAAAGTCCTCTCACCTAATTCTTTGTATCTTAAAACTCTTTTCATTCTAATGTCCCCACTCTCCCACTCGCTTGCTTCTTTCACTATCTTTTATTAAGCAACAGAAAGGATAGATTATTCAAAACAAGTTCGCAGACAAGTGCTCACCATTTGGGAAAAACAAATGAAGTCATATATGTTATATCTTATTCTTCATACCAAAATAATTTGCAGTTGGCTTTCAGGATTAAGTGTAAAAATAAAACCATAAAACTACTAGAAGAAAAGGCAAATATTTTTTATAATTTTGGGCTGCAGAAGGAAAAGAATTATAGATTGACTAAATAAAAATACCAAAAAATCTATCCAGCAAAAATCAAGAACAAAATTAAGATATATTGATGGAAAACATCTGTAATATACACACATAACAATAAAATTAATGTCTTTAAACTATAAAGGAGCCTTACTAATACCCAAATTAGAACACAAGTAAGAAAACACTAATTCTAATCCTGATAGAAAAATGGGCAAAGTTCACAAAAGAAACACAAGTGGTCAGCAGGTAAGTGAAAAATTTTTGACACCTTTTATAATCAAAGAAATGCTAATTTAAACAATGACATATCGTTTTATACTTATCAGAATGGAAAAGACTAAAGGGACTGATACTGCCTAGGACTGGCAAGGATTTGGGGAAAACAGGCACCCACACACTGCTGGTGGGAATGTAAACTAGTGTAACTCATACAGGGCAGTTTGGGAAACAAAGAAAATAAAAACACCGCAAAATTAAAAACAAGCAAAGAAAAACAAAACACACACACACACAACCACTTTATATCACTTTGGATTTGGCAATAATATGGTCTAGAATTTCTGGTAAGGAAATAATCAGACAAGTGTGCAAATAATGGTATAAAAGGTTATTTATGGCAGGGTGCCTCTATTTGTGAAGAGTTTTAAGCAACCTAAAACTCTGACTACAATCACAGTGCTCTGTAGCCAATTAAAATTATGAGGGAGATCTTCAATTTTGCAATATGAAGTGATAATCATAATATATTCATAAATATAAAAAGCAGGTCATAAAACAGTATTGATAATGAAAGAAAAAGAAAACAGTAATATAGTGACTGACTTCCTTTCCTCCCCCACTCAGGCTGACACACAACAAAAACCATGATATTATGCATTTTCACATTTTTCAGATGATGAACTGTACTAATTGTGCATAAAGAGGTATCAGTTACTAGCAAAGCATGAAAATCCTAATTTCATTATGAAGAATAGAATTACAAATTTAGGAAAACCCTGTAGAAGGGTGGGTGATATTGAGGCCTCAGAAGCAAAGGTGGATGCTCATTTACAGCAACATTAAATCAGTGTTCATTTTCAAAGATGGAACCTAGGTATAAAAAAAGGTAAAGCAGAAGCCAACCCGGTGGCATAGTGGTCAAGTTCGCGTGCTCCACTTTGGCGGCCTGGGGTTCGCAGGTTTGGATTCCAGGAGAAGACTGATGCACCACTTGTCAAGCCATGCTGTGGCGGCATCCCATATAAAGTAGAGGAAGATGGGCACGGATATTAGCCCAGGGCTAATCTTCCTCAGGAAAAGAGGAGGATTGGCAACGGATGTTAGCTCAGGGCTAATCTGCCTTACACACACACACAGACACAAAAGGTAAAGTGGCATATAGCCAGTTAGTAAGATGGACTGGAAAGAATGCTAAATATGAAAGATGTGAATTTAGGGCTGAAATCTGTCACTTACGATTTTGGACAAGGAACAAAGCCTCTGTAAACCTCAATTTACTTATCTATAAAACAGGGTGGTAATTCCTACTTTGTTGTAGGAGTGGAATGGAGTAACTCACAAGGACTGTGCACTATAAGGTGTCATCAGTATAAAAACATTCTATTACACTAGAATGGATATATGACTCTCATCCATAAGGACCAAGTCACATCTCACATATACTAGTGGAACTGAATTTTTCAGGACTAGAAAATACAAATTAAATGAAGATCTCATAATAACAACACAAGAACTTAGAACAGAAAAGGATCTGAAAGCATAATCAACATATTGTCTTTGGGAGGATAAAATCATTATTGTCTTAGTTCTCTTTCTTTGTATTTATGTTTTTACCAGCTATTTTTGTAAAAAGAACAAATACTAAAAAAAAAAAAAACAAAAAACCCTCATGGGGGCCAGGCCAGGACAAACATACTGTGAAATTTAAATCCCAATCATATCTTATCTATAATTACGGGGAAAAATTAAGGACATCTCATCTGAAACAGATTATAGGTGATGGTAGAAAAATAAAACAAAGCTCTGATAAAAGAACTTGCTAACAGCTATTCTGTCCACAGAAGCTCAGTCTTTAGTCAAGACAAATTAGGGATTCATAAAAATGAGGTGAGAAATGCTACCCTTTTCCTTCTATTCATAAGGTGGAAGAGGCTCCCTATGAAAACCAGAAAGGTAAAAAGGCAATATAAAATCTTAAAGTAATTTAAAATGGCCTATACAAAGAGTTTCACTCAAATGTACATTTTTAGAAACCATTTCCACTTTTCAGGATTGAGAATTGCTAAGACTGCAATTTAGTGACTGTAACTTATCAGAACATCACCCCTGCAGCTGAGTCAAGATACAGAAGGAACTGAAGTAGGATTTTCAATAACTAAGTACACTAAAGTACTTAGTTACCAGTACTAGTTTATTCAGGAATAACTATTACTGCATTTGGTCTAGAACACTCAGAGGAACCAGCCACAATAGACAATGGTGAGAGGCTGGAGTAGACCGGGCACCCTCATTCCACAGTGATAAATGTCCTTCCTCCCCAGAGGTGTAAGAACAAACTCCTATAGAATTCTCATTACCCCAAGGCAGAATTCCTCTGGCTTGTCTGTTAACTTATTCTGAAATCTTTAAGTGAAAAACCAAAAGGGTCCCAAACCCAGAAGTATTTGCTCTTTACAGAACACTCCACTCACACTGCAGGCATTAGAAAAAGCAAAAAAGGAAATGTTGATGTGATCAATAAGGAAAAAGGAGAGAGGACTGCTCATACACACATTTCCTGGATAAATTAACAAATCTTAATACACATTCTCTCTCAAAAGGGAACCATCTGTGAGGCCTTTAACTAAAGTACTCTAAGGCATACCTTTACAAAACTATCCCCCAAAAAACACCTTGCACTAAATCAACAAACTTCAGCCATTAAAAAAAGAAATTTAAGGGGTTAGCCCGGTTGCAGAGTGGTTAAGTTTGTGCACTCCACTTTGGATCCGCAGGTTTGGATCTCAGGCTTGGACCTATACACCATGCTATAGCAGGTGTCCCACAAAGTAGAGGAAGATGGGCACGGATGTTAGACCAGGGCTAATCTGCCTCAGCAAGAAGAGGAGGATTGGCAACAGATGTTAGCTCAGGGCTAATCTTCCTCACCAAAGAAAAGAAAAAAAAAGAAATTTAAGTAAACAATGTACAAAGCTGCTTTCACCCAATTCTATGAAATGAGTAATTGGTAAAACAAGATTAAAAGCATGGGCAATACTGGCATGAGTTATGCAGCCACAGCAGCAGTATCATATCATGTGACTCATTCTAACAACCCACATGAGCCACCCAAGCCCCACTCCAGGGCTCTCCTTCTGGCAGTCCAGGTCCTGCACAGCACTAGAGGGAGCCCCTGAGGGGTGGTGTCCAGCTCTCCTTAGGATGGGGCAGGAGAAAAGGGGAGAAGGTAAGGTGCGGGTGGGAAGGAATCAAGAGACGAGCAAAACTCTGTTAAAACAGCAAAATTGTCGGAGACTAACAGATTTCGATCATACTTTCTTATCTCTCTGTTTCATCTTCAGGGTTCTCTGTTCCAGTGAGTACCCCAGTTCTCTGGCTGCTTCTGTGAGTTTTTCATCTATGTTTTTCAAGAGACTAGTTTTCTTTTTATCTGTTACTTCTTTAAGTTTTTTCATCAAAAATAATCTGAAAAAGAAGTAAAAGCCCTCAGTATTATGCAGGTCACTGTACTAATTACACAGACTTTGGGAGTTAAAGGAGTTAAGTTAAAGACATCAAATTTCATGCAAGAAAAAGATTGCAGAATAATTACCAACAGTTCTCTCAAAATCCCTAATAGATTTCTTCAAATAAGAGAAAAGCAGTATTAACAAAAAGCTGCCAGTCACAGAAACAGCAAACATATTCAAGTTTGTATTATCCCTGTAATGTCTACAGTAAAGACATAAGGGATCTTTAAAAAGCTGAGATTAAGTCAAGTTTTAAGTGACATCACTTGAGATTAAAATATGGCAAACTGCTTTGGAGAAGTCTGGCATAACAGAAAAAAATAGTATGCAGACACCAAAAAGGATTTTGTATTTTTAAAGAGCCAGAGGACACTTACAATACTTAAGATCAGATTTTTTAAAATGTTACCTTTAAATTTGTGTTAAGATAAATTTAGAAAATGTAAAAGGAAAGCAAAGCTATTATAAGCTCATACAAAAGCACAATCCAAAATTATTTTTAAAGGTATGTGAATAGTACAATATATTAATGCCAGTTACAGAAATAATTTTATGTTTTATCATAAGCAGGTTAAGATTTTTACAGCAGAGCAGAAGGTCAAGAGTAATATGAAGGGCTGGAAGCAGCACGCACTTGGACACACAAAACAGCCCCCTTCCTCTGTAGCCACTACCAGCCTCCCAGGAAGAAACTCGCCTCTGTTCACCACTAACGTTTGCCAGTCTGCTGTGGCCTGGGCACTTTACAGAGCTTAGAACATTCATGGTGGGTGCTATTCTTATCCCCATTTTACAAATCAGGAAACTGAGGCACAGAGGATAATCTTACCCAAGATCATAGAATTAGTATGAGCAGATTAAAGTGCCACAGAAGCCAAGATCACCAAAATCATTGTCTTCTGATTACAGCACACACAGTTACACCAAAAGTTACCTTCAATCATAACCAGTTATCAAGAGTTATACTTACATTAACCATAAAAAGCAAATTGATCATGTGAGGCCTAGGTGAATCAAACTCTCTGGCATGGCATATAGGCCTTGTACTCTGTGCCACTTGTTTTCCTACTTTCATGCACAGACTGTTCCCTTACCCACAACACCCTTCTTTCCATTCTTTCTACTAAGTTCTTATGCATTCATCAAGGCCTAGATAAAATATCCTCTCTCTATGAAGACTTCCACCACTACTTAAGGCACTTAGTTGTCTTCCCATTACTACCACATTATTATGACTATTTCTCTACCAGTTTATTAAGCTTTTATCTCTCAGCTTCAAACTTACTCTCCAGTACTCGGCTTTGTGATGCTCAAAGTTGCAATGTGCAAACTGAAACAACCACCATGAACATTTTGTAGTCTGTTACATTAAATCCATTGGGATACCTTGAACTTTGAATGAATCTGCAATGGTCATTTGGAAAATACTGGTTCACTGAGTTATGCAGATCTTCCAAATCTTAAAACTTTTCATATCCAATTCACTCCATTATATCACAATGTGAAGAAATTACATTCATTAGTATTACCACGAATCTCATTAGAAAAGTCTCTAGGTAGTGAGAAGCTGTCAAGCTCACAATGGTGGTTACAGGTCTCCCCAATTCTAATTTTTGCTTTTGAAATCTTGGATTTTATCACTGGCAACGACAACAGTCAGTTGTTTTCTTTGGTTCGTTTGAGAAAATGTCTGCCAAATACCCATGTCTGAATAACCAGAGTTTGTCAGTCACTCAGGTGGAAAAAAGTTCAGCTCACAACTCAATCTCACAAGACCTTTTCCCTCGAGATAAACCATAACACTTCAGTATGCAGAGCTCTGTCTATGAACTTCCCATTTTGTCTCAGAGAATGTTAAAAAGATGTGTACTCAATGGTAGAGATCTAATATATTTTTACTGCTTCATCAGTGACATTCTGAAATGACACTTGCATTATGCTGTGAATAATAGCTGCTAATGACTGCTAATTTGCTGCCACTGTCTTGATTCCTGTCAAGGTGCCAATGGTGTCACCCACCATTACCTTTGTGCCATTGGTACAAAATGACATCTTATTATTCCGATATGCAGTCAGGTTTGAAACCATTAACTAAACAGGAGTTATCAAAGTATTGTCTGTGGACCCCCTAAGGGTCCCTGAGACCTTTTAGGAGATCTGTGAGGTCAAAACTATTGCTACAATTATTTTAGGGAAAAAAAGGCAGAAGGAAAAAATCATTTGTAATTTTGTTGTCCAAAGATAAATACTTTAAAACTCTGAGTGTATCTAGAATTTTTCTATGTGCATTAAACAATATGAAAATGGAATCATTCCACACTATTATTTAACCTCTTCACATAATGTATCAAACATCTTTTCAAATCAACAAATCAATGTCCTGGTATTATAGTGTATGGACATTCTACATTTACCTAATTTTCCCCATTGCTGGATGTGTATTTCTTCCAATTTTTCATTTTTATAAATAATCTAATATACAAACATACTTGTGTACCTGTCCAAAATTTCTTTAGATAACTAGCTAGACATGGAATTGCTGATGTAAGGGTATAAATGTTTACCTAGCACAGTACTTGGCAATGTTAATTATCTGTCAAGAAATCTTTGAAAAATATTTAAACAACCTTATTCCAACTGCTCTCTATAAAGGTTTTACCATTAACTCTTACATCAGTAAGGTTTCTTAGACCCTAACCATCATTGCATATTTCCATTCTTTGATCGTTACTAATCTGCGCTGGCTGAACCTGCGTTTCTTTGGGGACTGTTAAATCTTGTGTAGAGAGAACTACTTTCCCTGGGCATAAAAATAATTTGTTTATAATAAATGACCTGCCTTAAAAGACCTTATTCAGGCTGATATAGAAATAAACTACATTAAGTGTTCTGATTAGCTGGTTTAAGTAAAGGAAGGTCCAAAAAACTAAACATTATAGTACTTGAAAAGTATTATAACTTTTCACCTCTATGTTTGAGATAAATTATTGGAGGTAGAAAACACTGAGTGAAATAAATACTCAAATACTCACTCGCTGGTCTTCACCTAAATTATAAATTTATCACCAACGTATGTTTTTTCTTTTCTGTGTTCTCCAATAAGGTAAAAAAATATCAGAAGTCTTGGATTATTTTAGATAACCACTATATCTGTCTTTTTAAAAAGGGATTTTTAATAAGACTAATTAAAACGTAGGTGTTTTTGCATGCCAAAATATTTGTAAAATGAATTATTTATGGAGCATCTACTGTGGGGCAGGTACTGTACACAAGAAAGCTTCTGCCCACACGGAACTTACAAGTTAGTGCAAGAGACAGACAACAAGTAAACAACTACAGTTTCTAATAAAGATGGCACCAATTTCAATCAAATGGTAAATCTAAAGGGCTTAAAAGAGCTATATCAATTAGAAGTTCTATATAAATTATAACAGATACTATAAAATTATAACAGATACTATAAGAACTATATAACAGAGCCAAGCAACGTATTTGTAAAACTCAGAAGTCTCAGAATAGAAAGAGCCTTTTCTGGACATCTACAATGTAGCTGTCCTTTAGATACACTGCTATGTATAGTACCTACATAGCAGTCTAGTGGGTACACTAGGCTGACTTAGTTTGAATTCTGTTTATTGCAAATTTGCACTACTAAATCACAGGGAATAAAAGCCTTTTTAAAAGTAGGGTATTAAAAGCAGTCACGCAAAACATGATCTACTTATTATATTTAAAATGATCAAGATTGCTTTCTTCATTTTATTACACCGTAAACTGCACAGCTGCTGACAAATGGCTTCAAATTATGTCTGTGGCTGGTATAATGTGGCCTGGCTCACTGAGCTCCATTCCAACCCCTTCCACATGAGAGCTTGCTGCATTTCCCACACTATTCTTCAGCTCAGACTCCACATGGGACCTAGCTTCTCTCAAGCAGATGCAATTCTTTGAAATCTGAAAGGTAGAAGAGATACCAGGCGGAGGCTGTGCTTCTGCTGTTTCCACCAGTGAGCACGGTTGTAGAGGCATCCGATTGCTCTGCAGCAGCTGCAGCCAGGATCTCAGTACCTGGTCCTTGGCTTCATGGGGTTGAGAGGCAGAGGGCACAGGTTATATCAAAGACAATGTGGTCTGCAGCCACTCGTTGTGGCAACAGTTCTTGACCTCCTAGCTGATGGCGCAGAGACATAAATTCCAGTGGTGAGCCAGCTCTGCCACACAACTCTCATTGCTGGAGGCTCAGTCTGCTCCATCAGCCCTTCCAAGGATTGTAGGAGCACCTGCTCTATTGTATTAAATCTTTCTGTTTGAACTATATACAGTGCGTTCTTATAATGAACTCTTAATGATGGTCTTTAAAATATGATATCTAAAAAAATCTTTTGATTTTGCATGGGACAAGTGAGGTCAAGATTAAGTAATATTTTCATTAAATAAAAGTTATGTAAGAGGTGTATTTTTTTGGTGAAAAGTAGAAGTATGGATAATCTTATCTGCAAAAGACAATCTCTAGAAATTTAAAATATTTGTTACCTCAATTCCCCTTATAGTACAAAAATTGTTAATAAATATTATAAATAGGAGAGGGATTGAAATAAAATATTTTCTTACTTGACTGCAGCAAACACGTTATCTCCATTTTGAACAATTATACAATTTTTCTTTGCTTCATTTGTACCAACATATACAGGAAGTTCATCAGGAGAATCCCTGTTTAAGCAAAAGATATTAAAAATTTAGCTGCCCATAATTTATATTATCAAACAAGTAGAATTTTAAGTCTATAGACAATTTATATCTGCATGTTTTTTAACACACTGGAACAAATTTTCCAGATTTAACCTCTAAGTTTCTCAGGAATATCTATGATAAATCTTATTTATCTAACACAACCTAAAATTAAGATTCTTATGACCTAGTTGCTTTTATACCTAAATACAAAGAAAGGGGGATTAAGGTCTGTCAAAAGAAAGGGAAAGAGGTTATACAGGATCATCTCTAGCCCAGTTTTAGTCTGTGGAAAAAAAAGAAAAAAGGTGGAAAAACAAAAATATTACATTAAAAAGTAAAACATTAGAGATGAAAGGATCCAGTTCACATATATGACCAAATCCTTTTATTTTACAATTGAGGAAACCAACACAGAGAGATGAAGTGACTGAGTCAGGGTCCCAGTAAGTTAATGGCAAAGCCAGCAGCAGAATCCATGTAACTCAATTCCCAGCCCCATGTGCACTCTACTGCACCACAATATTTCTCCCTGGGCACGTTTCCTTTACTTCTCTATTACCTTTCAGTTAATCTCTACTTTAAAAGACAGCATCTCTACCAGTACAAGTGGACAAGGTATTTTTTTCCCCTCAAGCTATTTTTAACATTCTAAGCA
Organism: Tapirus indicus; assembly: GCA_031878705.1. Classification (NCBI taxonomy): domain Eukaryota; kingdom Metazoa; phylum Chordata; class Mammalia; order Perissodactyla; family Tapiridae; genus Tapirus; species Tapirus indicus. The sequence goes on along the minus strand of CM062919.1, from coordinate 100,423,369 downwards.
TCTTGCACGTATCCATTTTATCCTCTTAATGTTCCTATTAGATATGTACAGTTATTATCCTGATTTTTATAAGAGAGGAAACTGTGACTTTCTGTGACTCAGTTACTAACGACTGGCACAGGGTCACCCAGATAATGGAGAGCAGGACCAGTCTGACTCCAGACTGCATTCTTAATTCTATGGCCCCTGGAAGCAATGACTAATTTAAGTCACAGCAGCTGCTCTAAATTATCTTCTTGGCTAAAAGAGCTCTTCTCAACCCAAAAGGGAAAAAAAGTTTATAACACAAAAGAAAAACCAGTGAGGTTAAACCTACAGAGTCCACCCATCGTCGGGTATGTTAGAAGGTCAACATCAAGAACAACAGATGGCCCGTGTATCCACCAAAAAGGAGCAAATATACTCTTCACCTCGGGTGAGGCCAGTGAATGTCTATTTATACTCGTTAGAAGGACAGCAGCTGTGATTTAGAGGAGAAGAAAAGATCATTTACCTGAAATACCCCATGTGGAATTGAGTTTTATTATCTCCAATAATAATGGTCTGGAACTCAGGAGGATCATAGTAAAATCTCCAGTGAAGGTTAAAATTCAGGCTTGCTGATTTTTTCTTCATTTTATGTTTTCCAGCAAGGATATCATAAGGACCCACTAATCGAAGACCAAGGCTTGCAGAAAGTGCATCTATAAATTAAATAAATTTAGACCATAACTTTCTGGAGGCAGACAGGAAATAATGCCTTTCAACAGTAAACTATTTCTAAGCAATTATCTTAAAAAAGAGTTTCTGAAGAAAAAAATGTTCAGTTACATGTGAAGATGTTAGTTATCAACACTGAATGGAAAAGAAGTCAGAGCAATGAAATGTGGCGCTTACATTTACAGTTTCTTCTTAAATTTACCACTGATTACATATCAAACATTCCTGCTGTTTCTTGTTTTGGTCAAAGCAAGACTGTTTTGTATTTCTATGGGCATGTTAGAGCTGCAAACACTTACCTTGTCTCGTTACTTATGTTGTCAGCCTCAGATACTTGCAGCACACCCAGATTAACGGAGAGATAAGATAGACAGCAAATGAGTGTGCATTAAGGAAGGTAAGTAATTTAACTTAAAAAATGTATTTAATGAAAATATTTCCTTCCCCTTCCCTCCACCTCAGCTAATCATCACTCTGGATTCCTTTGCTTCCTTGACATTCTATTTGGCCAACCCTAGTCCCGGATGATTCCATCTTCTTCCTCCATTCACAGATCACAGAGGAAGAGTAGTGAATAAAAACAGAGCCATGAAGTCTGTTCAAATGTACACTTTTACAACATCAGATGGGCCCTCATTGATTCTCTAAGAGGGAGATAAGCACTCGGGCAAGACCTGGATATGTAAGGAGGTGGAGATGGAGAGAGGAAGAAAATTCTTAGAAAAGGTAACAATGTGAATAAAGGCATGAAGGCAGTTTATTTGGAGGAGAAAAAATAGTTCAGCTTAGCTGGAGCTTAGGATAACATGCACTAATTTTTTAAATAACAAAAAAACTAAAACCACCCATCTCACTAGCCAGAGATAACAAGGTTAATAGTCTGATATACCATAATAACATTCGTCCCCTTTCTGAACAGACACAAATATATTGCTATTTCAAAGGGAGAGCATGCTGTTTTGTAATCTGCTTTTTTAGTCTCCATCCTGTCCTCACTTAAATTTCCTGAATATCTTCCTATGCTATTAAACATTTTACATAATTTTTAATAACTGCAGGATATTCCATTATAGATATATAGCTATTCTATTAATAGACGTTACTGTTTCTCATTTTTTGCTATTCTAAACAATGCTTCAGTGAACATCTGTGTTGATACATGTTTGTATATAGCCATGAATATTTTTAGAGAAGTTGCTACACAATTTAAGTGTTTTGATATACTGCCAAAATTCAGAGTTACCTACCAATATACATTTCTATCAATAGTAACGGGAGTGCTTCTCTCCCCCCACCTCATGTTAAAATACTTAAACAGTACAAAAGGGTAACAGTGAAAAGTAATTCCGTCACAATCATTATCAGTCTTTTGTGTATCCTTTCAGACATAGTATAAGCACACAGAAAGTATATAGGGATGTGTGTGTCTATCCTTGATTTTTTTAATACTAACGGTAGCATACTCTATACATTTTTGTTTTCCACTTAAAATATTTCAGGCACTAGATTTTAATCACTGCCTAAAAATCTGCCTTGTTCTTTTAAAACTATGACTATCCATTGAATAGATGTATTACTGATGGGCATTTAAGCCATTTCCCATTTTTTGTTTCTATAAATACCATTGAGCATAATTTTTGGTTCACCTAATCCATAAGACAAACTCCTAGAAGAGAACTGCTAAGTCATACCAAAACTCCTGCAACACATGAAAGTACCTGTTTTCCTTCAAACCCTCAAAGCATGTAGTGAAATTATTTACCTTTGCCAGTGTAACAGGTGATAGTGACATTATAGCATAATTTTATATTTCTCTTATTAGAAACATCTTTGAAAAAGTTCCTTTTCTATGAACGGTTGAGACTCTTGGTCCAGTTTCCTATCGTCTTTTCCACTGGTATCAGCAGGAGAATGAATGAGGAGCGACTCACCCGCTGGCTTTTCAGGATGAAGTTCTTCACAGAACTTCCAGAAGCGATAGAAATCTTCAGGTAGAGAAAGCTTATAAAGATTTTCTACTTCTTTTCGAAGGTCACTGGAGACATCGGCTTCACAGGTTTTACTCTTCTTCACATCAACTGTTTTTTCGCACTGAAAATGGCATACAAAACTTTGTTTCCCCAAAAGTAATTTCTATAACTTTCCTTGCACAACAATATTGCTCATTTTTGTTCACCCCACTCTATGAGATACATGTTTTCTTTAAAACTCTATAAATGGTGCTTCTGGGGATTCTTTTGGGCAAAGAAAAAAAGGAAAGAACAGTTTATAACTGAGAGGGGGGTCTTTAAATATATTTAAGATAATGAAAACACAGAAAACAAAAAGTGTAATATAAAAGGTAAAGAGCAGGAAAAGAGAAAAAGGCAGGTTTTGCCTTCTTTTGGTAAAAAGGATGTCATCATGCCTTTTGTTTAAATAGATTCAGTGGTCACACCAGAAGCAAATTGTCAGAAATAACTGGATACAAGGGGATTTACCAGTTAAAAAAATTATCCAGAAAAGGCCCTTTAAGGCAAGGACTAGGTTATAAAATTCATCTCCAACACCTCTCTGCAACATAGGTTTATTATGTTAAGTATGCTAGGTTTTATAATGTGTATTAGATATTTGATAAAACTTCTGTAAAGATAAAATGCTCAGTTGGAGGTTACTTGGACTGCTACTTCTGTAAGTGGCAATCTGTTTTTCTCTCTAGGAACCTAGATCTTTTCTTTTTTGGATTAAGTTCTTTCCTTATTCTTCCTTTCCACCTACATTAGTGTTTCTCAACTGGGAGCAATTTTGCCCCCCAAAGGACATGTTTAATAAGGTCTGTAAACCTTTTTGGTTGTGACAAATTTGGGGTTGGTGGTGCCACTGGCATTTAGTGGGGGTAGAGGCCAGGGATGCTGCTAAACATCCTATGACGCACAGGACAGACCCGCTTAACACACACTTATCTGGCCCAAAATGTCTATAGCACTGAGGTTGAAAAATTCTAACGTAGAGATGTGTCTTATATTTATATTCTTCCATTTTCCCAGTAGGCTCAAGTTTATTGATGTAACTAGCTATCATTCAAAGTCTACAAAATGTATTTACAAGTCAGATAACACATTCATGAATGTCCTTGATAGCACTGTTTCTAAGAGCAGAAAACAGAACAAATGAAAATGCCTATTGACAGGAGAACTTTCCAGGACTTTCAAACAATGGAATATTACTCTCACTGAAAAGGAAATATAGCTATACATGACAATATGGATCAGTCTTAATATAACGTTGAATGAAGAAAAAAATCCTTGAAGATTATATGCAACATAGCCTTTTTACGAAGTTCAAAAACAATAAATATTGTTTTGGCATCTGCCCACAGGTGATAAAGCTACAAGAAGGAAGCAAGGGAACACATAAAACTCAGGATGGCAGCTACATTGAACGGGGAGGTGACAAGGATTTACACAGAAAGGATAAGTGAGGAACACAGGCGGATGGAGAGCTATTGTCAGTGTTTCAGTTCTTGGGTTGGGCCATGGGTTCACAGGTGTTTGTTACATTATGAAATAAATAAGGGAAAAGAGGACCACGCACTGACCAATGATAACAGTTTGTTATGCCAAGGATTATAATGTGTCTGAGGTCATAAAAAAAATAAATTGACCAAAAAGGCTGTTAAAATATGGATCCAAAAATGGAGGTTGGTAATAAGAGCAAACAATAATAGTAATAAAGATAATAGTATAAACAATCATTAACTTATTATGTTAATAGTTAACTTATTAAGTTAACTATATTAACTTATTATTATAACTTATTATTAACTTATAAAGTTATTATGCACTTACTATGTGCCAGGCCACTGTTTTAAGTACTTTCTATGGATTAATTGATTTAATCCTCACAACTACCTTATGGGCTAGATACTAGCATCCAGATTTTACAGATGAAGAAATGAAGTAACTTCCCGTAAATCTCTAACTAGAAAGTGGAAGAACGGGGATTTGAACCCAGGTGAACTGGCTCCCAAGCACAGATTCAACCACTTCCTGCTGCTTCTCCCACTACAAATATAGGGCAGTAGGGACACATCAAGTCCTGCCCTATCCGCCCTTCTGTTTTTACAACTGTCTTTGGTCAGACTTTCAAAGACTGGCCCAAACTTAAGATGTTAGGAAGAAGAGACTTGATCTATCTTCCTGAAAGGCAATTTTGCATATAGTTAGATTGCCAGGGTTGACTCCTGACTTCTGATTTCCAGCTCTGTCACCTTGAGCAAGTTCCTTAAATCTCTCTGTGCCTTGTTTTCTCAACTACAAAAAGGGCACATGTGGTATCTATATCATAGGGTTGTGACGAGGAATAAGTTATTATTTGTAAAACACAGAATAGTCCTAGCACATATATATAAATGCTGGCTATTATTGTTAGCTGTAGTCTCTAGACTCATCTTCATTTTTGATATTTTATTTCTTATACTATCACTGTCAAAGCAGTTCACTGCACCTTCAAAGTGAGATAAAGATTTTTTTCAGTACTGCCTGAACTCACTTTTTCAGCATCTCCAAATCCCCAATAACTAGAATTTAGGACAGCTGTCCCCTTCAGAGGCTGCACTAGGCTGTTCCTAGAAAGCATGACCCAATATAAAGAATGCCTAGGTCCGTGGCCCTCCAACACCGTCTCACGCTACCCAGTTTATAATATAGCCAAAGTAATTTTTCTAAAACTTTACTTACCACAATGACACTTCTTTCCTGCCTCTCTGAAATTGTATAAAAGCAAGATAAAACGCACATACTTTACGCCCCCCTCCCTCATTAGTGCCTTTATAATTTGGTCCCTCTTACTTTCCCATCTTCTGGGCTCCAGCCAGGCCGAACTCTCCGCTGTGCCCCAACATCCTTTACACTCATCCCGTATTTCTCTTCTCTGCCTCCAAGAACCATTTCAAACCTGAGTTGCCCTAAAAGACTTCCTTAACATCCCCCTGGGACTTGTTAAATCCCCCAGTGTCCTCACGGCACTTTCTACACATCAGCGCTATAACGCCAAGCAAAAAAGTTACAGTATGTACATTCTCTTGTGCCCCGCCTCCCCAGGCTGGGGGCTCTACGTGGGGCAGCGGGGGCAGGATTCGTCTTGAATCCGCGGCGCCCCGCACGGTGCCTGGTGTACTCGGTTTCCAATCAATTTGACAGGCTAAACGAATGAGCCGTTGGTTGTCTTAATCTGCTTCCCCAGGACCGCACCGGGAGGAGGGCAGAAGAATGCAAAGGCGCCACTGCTCTGGTCCAGACCCTGGCAGAGCGGGAAACAGCGGCCCCCAGGCAGGGTCCCTGGAGCAGACCGCCGTCCCGGGCACACAGCAGGGACTCGGTGATTACTGGATAAATGCACTGTGCTCCCCCTCGGTGCCCTGGCCATCACTCAAGGCGGCCCGCGGAGCCCGCACAGCCTCTGCGGCAGTACCTGCGGCCCCTCCCCGCTGGGCCTGCGCTTCCCGCCGCCGCCGACCATTCTGCAGCCGCAGAGCCAGCAGACTCCCGCGTCCCGCCGACACTTCCGAGCGCCGCCGACTGCTTCCGGGTTCAAGAGCCGCCCATCCGAATCCCTGAGCCGCCGCGGGCCCGCCAATTTAGGGAAAAGGCTCCGCCCATGCCCCGCCCCCTAGGACCCAGAGCGGGGCCCAGCCGAGGCTCCGCCCACTCCCCTGTTCGGCGTGAGAAAGAGGCGTATTCCACTCACTGTACCTGCGTCCCCGCGCGGGCCAACACCGCTGACCCGAGCATCTCCTAGGGATGCTCCTAAGACCCCAGGGCCCCGTATTTGGATTTGTTAAGGTGGTCTGACCTTCCTCAGGTGTTTGCTATTGGCAAGGCTGGACATATGGCACTGCCCTCAACCCAGCCCTCCCTTGTTTTTTCTTGATTATATTTATTTAAAAGTGCTCTCTCCCTCTCTTCCATCCTTCTCCCTCCTTTACTATACTATTATTGCCTAACACTGATTCATCTTCAGTTATCTCCCAGAAGCAAATCAATTTCTCTCTCTCATTCATTCTCTGTACAGTCTTTTAATAGTTAGGACTATTTGTTCTCTACACCCTGCTAAGCAAAGTGTACTCCTGGAACGAGCAGCGTCAGCATCCTGAGGAGAGCTTGTTAAAAATGCCGAATTTCAAGTTCTACTCAGACTTATTGAATGAGAATCCACACTTTAACAAGCTCCCCCACTGATTCCTATGCACGTCAAAGTTTGAGAAGCACTACATTCAACTGATGTCCTGAGGTCTCCTCACTGCCATGCTAGGCATGAGGATGAGATAGATTCTCTATTTCCTGAATCCGTATCCTCTTTTTTCTTGATTTTCTACTCTCATTTTGTGGAACATAGCCTCCAATAGTTTCTCGAGGAATGTTGCAGACAGGTGCTTTTTTCTTTTCTTTTCTTTTCCTTAGGCCATGGATGTCTATGACTGTCTTTATTCTGGCTGAATATAGAATTATCAGTTGAAAATAATTTTCACTCAGAATATTAGAGGGCTTGCTTCACAGTAGTTTAGCTTCCGGTATTGTCATTAAGAAATCTCACATCATTATGATTCCTGTTCCTTTATAGGCAACTAATTTCTTTATATGTAACCTGCTTCTGTTTCTGTTTGTTTTGTCTCAAGAAGTTTTAGGATCTTCTCTGTATTCCCAGTGTTGTAAGACACAATCATGTGTCTTGATTATGGCCCTTTTCTCATTTTTATTGATCTGGCACTTGGTTGGCTGTTTTCAATCTTGAAACACGTGTTCTTCAGTTCTGGAAATTTTTCTGATGTTATTTATTTAATAATTTTCTCTCTTCTATTTTATGTTCTATAGTTCTGGAGGTTTTTTCCTGCTATTATTTAGTTGTTAATTTCCTCTACCATCCCCCTCCCTTATTGTTATCTCTTCTTTTTCAGAAATTCATTATTCAGATGTTGGACCTTCTTGACTGATGTTTTTTCTTTGTCCTATTTTCTGTCTCTTTGTCTTTTTGTTCTACTTTCTGGGTGATTTTCTCAATTTAATTAGACAAATATTCTATCATTTTGTTTTATTTCTTTTATTATACTTTAATTTCTAAGTGTTCTTTCTATTCTCTGTTCTTTTTATAGCATCACATTCTTTTTTGTGGATGTAGCTCCTCTTATCTCTGAAGACATAAATTATAGGATTTTTAAAAACTTTCTACATAACCCTGCATTGATGTTGATTCTTCTGAGCCTTTTTTGGTTGTTTATATTTGGTCTCTATCCTTTATGCTAGAGGCATAAAGTTCCTAAACTGTGTGGTGATCCTTGCTGTCAATTCATGTATAAAAGTGATGCTCTAAAAAGGTGCTTTGGGGACATGGGCAGGGCTTGTCAACTGCTGGCCAAAGTGTAAGATGATGGGGCAAGGGCCCAACTATTTGTTTTCTTCTGGAGAGTAATCCTCTAATTACTTGCTTTGGGAATCTACTGGCTTTTTTGGAGCCTGATAGGGAAAGGAGGCTGGGAATCTTAATTTCAGTATAGAAACCTTCACTTAACTCACACTTCCAATAAGGCCCTTATGCCTACAGCTGTGGCTGGTATCCCTGAATTCATAGTCCTCAGGTTCAATATCTCCAAATAGAAATAATTCTGCAGGTTCTGGGTTGGGAATGGGGGATTAGAGAATGTTTCCCTGACCTCCAGATAGGGGAGGGAATCTGGGAATCTAACTGCTTCCAGGACTTTTAACCTTCTTTTTTGAGCTCACCCCATCTGGGATGTATGGTGCTTTCAATTCCTGAGCCTCTGTGAGGTTCTGCAATGTCAGTCTGCAATCAGATTGCTTCCTGGCCTTGCCTCTGAACACACTTGGGTTTCACTTTCTCTGGGCCATATGAGTTTCCACTCTTGCATCTGTTTACCAGGTATTAGTTCCCTAGAGTTGTGATAACAAGTTAACATAAACTGGGTGGCTTAAAACAATGGAAATTTTTCCTCTCAGTTACAGAGGCTGGAAACCTGAAATCAAGGTGTCAGAAGGTTGGTTTCTTCTGGGAGCTCTGCCTCTCTCTCTCAGCTTCTGGTGGTGGCTGGCAGTCCTCCGTGTTCCTTGGCTTGTAGCTGTGTCACTCCAGTCTCTGCCTCCATCATCACCTGGTGTTCTCCCTGTGTGTCTGTCTGGGCCCAAATATCCCTCTGTTTATTAGGATACTTGTCATAAGATTAGGGCCCACCCTAATCCATTATGACCTCGTTTTATCTTGATCACTTCTGCACAGACCCTGTTTCCAAATAAGGTCACATTCAATGTATCTTTTGACGGGACACAACTCAACACACATCAGTCAGTTTCTAAATTTTCGTGGGCATTTTACTCTTGTCTCTTCTCCTGTTCTCTTGGTTCTTTGGGTCTATGCCCCCCACTGTTTTTTCACCTCCTCTGTTTTGTGGTAGTGAGGCTTCGTAAGGACTGGAGGAAAGTGAATGTTTTCAATATGCTTTGTTAATTGGAAGATTTATTATTGCTATTTTTTAGTTGAATTTTACCAGAGTGGCAATTGAAACCTGTAAAACTCCACTTACTCTGCATACTTTCAAATTTACAACTAAAACTTTGCTCTGAATAATAGTCCAGATAATTTTGTAACCATTTTTGATAGAATGTGGATGAAATTTCTATTTTAATTCAACATTTGACATTTAATGTCTTTCATTATGTTTGTATATTTATTCCACAATGATTTTGATTTTACCAAATTTGGTATACTTCTTCAGGGTATCAATGTCCACCATCTTGAAATAAAGCAATTATTGGTAATGTTAATAATGAAATGTTTTCATTTATCATTAAGTGTTTTATTTATATAGGCACAGATAGAGCAATTTTTGACTGAAATCAGTGAAATTTAGCATATCAGTATTGGTGTATAATAATATAGTATTTACAGTTCAACAGTACTGTTCTTAGACATACTGACTTTACACAAATTGACTCATTTAATCCTCATAACAATCCTTGAGGTAATTACTATTTTTATCCCCATTTTACAGATACAGTGGCTAAGACTCAGAGAGGTTAAGTGAGTTGTTCAAGGTCACATAGCAAGCATGGGAGGTAGGATTCAAACCCAAATAGTCTGACAGTCCAGAGTACTCTCAACACTTGTAATACTGTCTCTGTCGCAATCAGTGGAGTTTACAGAGCTGCACAGTTGTACTGAATAAGGTCTGTAGTTCAGAGAGCCACTTGTACTTTTTATCCTATTTGCAATTAACTTATGAAATTCATATCTAAAGGATGCATCTTTTTGACTGTATCCTCTGAACAGTCACTTTATTCAGGAGAGTGGACAGAGCTTTGGGTCCCTTGTTTTTCAAATGGTCAGTAAAAAAGGAAATGAGGATATGCAACAATTAATTATTTTCTGCTGCTTTCTTTAAGTTTGTTGGAGAATTCTTTGTTACTACTTTGGGGAAAATAACTTACCTTCTTGCCTAATAGGATGTTGGAAGAGGTCGTGGAAAGGATGTGACCACCAGTTGACCCTTGAGTTGGACCTGGGCAATTGGAGGCTCCTCACCCTGTCCCCTGTCCTTGGAATCTGTATTCCACTTGCCTTCTCCTGCACTAGAAGCTGTCCCTAGGACATAGCATTGACATAGTGAAGTGTTGTTGAGACCATCTGGATGGTGTACTTGACTGAACCCAGTTAAAACCTCTGTGTAAAATTTTAAGATTCTGGCAGGTGGGTGGGGAGATCTATACATCTTGTGGGTGCCCAAGACAAGACTCATAAGTTCCTTTGCTTATTAAACCTGCCACCTACCAATCTGGAGTGGTCTGCCTCTTTCTTTGGTCTCTCCCTGCCATCTGTGTATAGGGGCCAGTTTATGAACCAACGTAGGGCTGATTGGTGCTTTTCCCATGTCTATGTGATTGCCAGGAATTTCCCAAATAAATTTCAGAGGGAGTGGTTTGAAATTACAAAATTTTTATCCCTCCAATCCTTTGTTTTCCTCTAGTAATTGGCCTCAAATAATATCCTCTTGAAATCTGTAGCTTTGAAAGGTATTCTTTTTTTTTTTTAATAAAAGTGCCAGTGAGACAAACCGAAGTTTCCCTAAAATTAAGGTACAACATGTCCATAGATTTGTATAAGATTGTTGACTTTGCTGAGGGAGAAAATTATATTTATTTGGACTATTTTTCTTTTTTTTGCCAAATTTGGGGTAGCACAATTATTGCCAACATACTTTAAAATAGATGTTTTTATTGGTGCTGGTGCTGGTAGACTTCCACAGAAAAATTCTCTATATAAAAACAGGACAAGTGATTGGTGATTGTCAGGACCTTTGATTTTCCCTTGGAGAATTATAGCATGATATTTTAAAATATATGTTTTTTTAGAAATCTATGTAAAAGAAGGCACACAGATGTGATTCTGTAGAATTCTAAAGAATGAGAATTCAGACATGGGCTACTAGAACTATACAGTGACAAGTAAAATAAGTGAAATGTTAGGATGGCATCATTCAAGATTCTCAGACCAAATAAAGTGCTAAAAAAGAAAAGGATTCTAAGCACAATGCAGATTGAGAAAACACACACTGTGACAATAGTAGTTATGAAATATGTATATCTCTTTTAGAGCTAAAAGTTACTGGATTTACTATTTAGGTGGTAGGCTGTTAGTGAAACATGAATTAATAAAAGACATAGAATATGGAATCAAGCATCCCTATGTATTCTTTAGAAGAGTCACTGTTCTAGTATTTAGCTAACTTTAAGCTCCCGATCGAAAAGAAATTTTTTAAAAGGAGTGTTTATTTCCAATCTTTTGCATGCTTTCAAGACCATAGATGTCACATTTATCTTCTTGGAAAAGCATTTTTTTCTGCATTTATGAGAGCTGCTGCAAATTAAAGACAAGACAGGATGCCACTTAGGATTCCAGGTCTTGGGGTACAGCCAGACTCTTAACATTGAAGCAGTATTCAGGGCATGCTAACCACATAAAGTGGCACATGTGTAAGGGATTACAGTCTTAGACGTCTATTCATAAGGCTCTGAATGGTGGAAACCATTCATCCTAGCAATCAGGAATGAGGTGAGTCCCTGTTACTAAGGGCATTGCTCACTGCTGGAGGATAACATCAGCTTTGAGAAGGCACAGAGCTGGGTCATTCAGATTCCCAGCCTATCCTATAAAAGGACTCCTTTTAGGGACTATTGATCATGAGGGACCTAATTAGGGAGATCCAGGTGATTGTGTTAAGTCCAGAGGAAATGGAGAGGTGGGAAGGGTCAATTTTTGTCTAAGTTGCCATATTAAAGTCAGCAGAAGCTTCAGGCAGAGCTGATCCCAGGTGATTGCTACACTGATGGGTGGTAAATGAGTTGTCACATTAACCTTTGACACCATGTGCTTACCCTATCTGTGACCACTTGACCCTGGCAAGCTACCCAACTAAACAGTGACCAAACTATGCTTGGTCTACCCAACTATGCTTAAAGACACCATATAACCTCTAGCTAGCACTGGCTGGATGATCCAAACACATCTTAAAAAGGCTTCAAAGGGTCCCAAATCTTCACATTTACACTGGATGAAAAGTCTAGCTGATTCACCAATCCACTTTTTTTTTTCCTACCATGATTTCTTGGAATCTACCTCCAAGAACAAACTGGCACAAAAAGTGTGCTCAATAAATATTAATTGACTGTCTGATCTCCATTAGTGAATAGCAATCACCATCATTAATAGTTACTCACCCTTCCTTCCATCCATTCAGTCATTTATTTATTCAAAACATTTATTAAGTGCCAGTTATGTATCAGAACAATGTTAAGCACTGGAGAAACCAAGATGATGCAGTTGCTGTGTTCCAGGAGCTCACAGTCTACTGAAGAGTCCTGTAGACGTGGTATAGTCAGTGTTCCTGTTATTCATATAAAAGAGGTAGAACAATTACGTAAGTCATGGTCACACTCCAATCTTCCATTCACATTGCTCCAGATCAGTCTCCTTAAATGAACTGCTGCAATCATTTTGTTTTTTAAATATCACAGAATTGATGAGACCTAAAACTCTGAGCAGATAGTGTTGTTACCAGGAAATGACGAATGCCACAACGACAAAGGGCAGTGTTGGGAGAGCAAACTCACTTAATAAAAGGAGTTAACTGGTTGATGTTACAGGAAGCATCTAAAGCAGCTGCCAAGATCAAAAATGGGTAAAACAGCCAAGGAAACAAGAGATGGGAGCAGTTACTAAAAGGATCCAATCAAATTCTGCTGAGTAATATCTGTCGTGTATAAGGTCATTCTCCTCACCCCCCAAGTTAATGTTTTCCTAAGTATAAAGTTATAATATCCATTAATTTTAGAAAATTTGAATAATATGATAAAAACAAAAAGAAAACCGAATATCATATCCCACCACCTAGAAGGAACCTCACCTAATATTTTGTATATTCAGTGTTTTTCTACGTTTCTTGTATTTTTTACGTAATTGAGATAATACTGCACATAAAATCTTGTAACTTGCTTTAAAAAATAAAGCTTTATAGCAAACACTGTTAAAATGCTTCATAAATATTTCAATGGCTACATAAATATGCCATTGGACAAATGTTTGATAATGTAATTAACTGTTCCCTTAGTAATAAATTTTCACTATTTTTCCTAATTTTTCATTGCTATACATAACTCAGTAGTCAACACCTTTATAGATAAAACTTTAAAAAATATTTTAGAATATTATCTTACTGTGGATTCTCAGAATTATCACTGGATCCAAAGACAGAAAAAACTTGAGTTTTAATACATATTGCCAAATTGCTTTCTAAATAAGTCAGTTTGAAATGGAACAAAAAATGTTTTCTTAATTAGAAGCAGTATATGAGAGTGTCATTTTCAAAACAGCATTGGGCATTCTCATTAAAAATAATCTTTCCTAATTGTTTTGTATTTCTTTTGAAGTTAAACAGCAGAGATGGCTAGCTATTCACCAAAAGTTTGTACCCGCCTTTCCTTAGCATGAATTTGTGCTAGGTAGGAGGCAGTTGTCCAGCCAGGGACTTCATTTCCCAGCCCACCCTGTCTCTGGGTGTGGCCACTTGATGAACTGTTGCTGATGGAATGTGAGCAGAGACGTATGTCACGTCCAGGCCAGGTTTTCTCAAGAAGCATGTGTGCCTTCTCCACTTTCTCTTCCTCTTCTGCTGGCTAGATAAAGAGGGCTCTGAGGCCCCAGGGGATGACAGAGCCACAAGGTAGAAGGAACCTGGGCCTTTCAATCACCACATGGAGGAAAGCCACCTGACAGGAACAGCTGAACTGATTGGATTGCTTCATGAGCAAGAAATAAACTTTTACTATATTAACCCATTGAAATGTTGTCATTAATTTGTTATGGTAGCTAGCATTATCCTCTCCAATGTAGGTATCCACATAAAAGATTACCAGATATAAAAGGCACCAAGCTCTCCTTTTCTTTTTTTAACTGTAGAAGCCTATATAATATGTCACAATAAATATTAATAATGTATTACTTAGAATTAAGAATAGAATTGATGTCTAACACCAATTACATTTTCACCCATCCATCTATCCACCCAGCCAATCATTTAACAAATATTCATTGGGGGTCGCTTATGTGTGAAACACTGTGAATTTGTCTCTGTGAGTTCCTAAACATATCCACATGACTTCAAAAATGATTTAGCCACTGTATACCACCCTACCTAGAACCAGTGGCAGTCACCTCAAGCTGACTTCCTCAGGAAGGAGGTGAGCTTTCATAATTATTCAGTTCACACACTTTTGTACAGGTTACATCAGGGTTGGGGAGAAGGCAGCCATTGCACATGAGGGCAGTTTATGGGAAGAGGGCTCCACAGGCAGGAATGAACCAGTAATGTACCAGTTATCAGGGTGGTCCATGGAAGCTTTGAGACAAGAGAGAGAAGAAAACGTTAGAAAGATGGCCAAGATTGAGAGATGTGTGGAAAATTAGGTGAGAAGTGCGTGATTGCAGTTGTGCTTCAGATGTATGAGCAGATCCCTGAATGTTCCTCAACAGGCAAGATAAAACAAACCTTCTCTATCCTTAACAAGAAGCAACCATTAAATAAGTTAAGTTTAGAACAGCATTTTCTTTTTCCGTTATTACTTTCTGGTTTTGAGCTGTATCTTGGACAAATTGAGGCCTGCTGTCTTAGTTTGTATAGGCCGCTTTAACAAAATCTCACCTTTGTCCCCCCAAAAGGACATCCTTCTCAAAAGTCTAAGTCTAAAGTCTCATCTAAATATCTAAATCAGATATGGTTGAGACTCAAGGTATGATTCATCCTGAGGCAAATTCCTCTCCAGCTGTGAATCTGTGAAGTCAAACATATTATGTGCTTACAAAATACAATGGTGGGACAGGCAAGGATAGACACTCCCATTCCAAAAGAGAGAAATAAGAAAGACTCCTGAAGAAGTCCAAAATCCAAGAAGGCAAACACCATTAAACCGTGAGGTTCATGAATAATCTTTGACTCAGTGTTCTGCCCACTGAGGAAGAGTTCTACCTTCTAGACACACTGGCAGGGGAATTCCACCTTTGTGGGCAGGGGTTGGGCCTCAAGGCTCCAGGCAGCTCTGCCCCTATGGCTTTGCTGAGTACAGCCCATGTTGTGGCTCTCATGGGTTGGAGTCAAGTGCCTGGGGCTCTCCCAAGCTGGAATTGCACACTGGTGACTCTACTGATCTGGGGTCACAGAGGTGATTTCACCCCCGAGGTTCCACGGGGCATTGTCCTAGTGGGGGGTCTCTGTGGTAGGCCCACTCCCATGGCAGTTCTCTGCCTGGACCCTGAGGCCCTTGGGGGTATCCTTAGGAATCTAGGAGGAGGCAGTCTTGCCCCAACAGCTCTGCTGGGCACAGTGTATGCTTCACCAGGGCCCACTGGAGCTGAGCCTAGGTTGGCAGAGGCATGCAGCAATGAAGTGCAGGGAGCAGAGCCCATGGTGGGAGGTGGCACCACTGGCCCATGGCCCCTCGTTTGAAATCTTTCCACCCCCTAGGCTCTTGCACTCTGGGCCTGTGATGGGAGGGGTAGCTCTGATGATCTCCATGCCTTTGGAGTCTGCCATTGTCTTGGACAATACGTCTTGCCTTGTGTGAAATAATAGCAAATATAAATATTTGGTCTTTGACCGTGGTTCCTGACACAGGATTCATGAAACTGTTGTAAATTCCTAAGTGATAAGAGCACTAGGAGCATCTTTTGTTCTGATGAGGAGACTCCGGGTGGACTCCTGGATGGCTCCTGGATGGGTATTGGTCACCAGAAAGACCAAGCCATGATTAGAAGCTTGGAACTTTCAACTTCATACCCCATCCTCCAGAGAGGAGAGAGGGACTGGAAATGGAGTTAACAATAGATCATGCCTACATGAGGAAGCCTCCACAAAATCCTGAAAGGACGGGGTTCAGAGAGCTTCCAGGTAGGTGAACACATCCACATACCAGGAGGGTGATGCACGCCAACTCCACGGGGACAGAAACTCCTGTGCTCAGGACCCTCCCAGACCTCGCCCTTTGTGTCTTTTCATCTGGCTGTTCATCTATATCCTTTATAATATCCTTTAATAGCAAACTGGTAAATGTTAAGTATTCCCCTGAGTTCTGCAAGCTGTTCTAGCAAATTAATCGAATGTGAGGATGCGGTTGTGAGAACCTCAGCTTTGTAGCCTCTTGGTCAGAAGCACAGGTGACAACATGGACTTGCGATTGGCATCTGAAGTGGGGTGGGAGCAGTCTTAACCTGCGGGATCTGACACTATCTACCTGGAGATAGTGTCAGAATTGAGTTGAATTGTAGGACATTTAGCTGGTGTCTGGAGAATTGCTTGGTGGGGGAAAACCCCCACACACCTGGTGTGTCAGAAGTGTTGTGAGTGTGGTAGTAGTGTGAGATAAAGGAGACACACAGGAGGGAAGACTGGGTGTTTCCCTGTACAGCTTATGTTTAGATGGTTGACTAATCTCCCCATTGTTTTGATGAATAGCTCCTAACTTCTGTTGAGATAGCTGGTCCATATTAATCTCCATATCAAATTTGGCCACACCCTTCACATTCTCTCTCAAACAGGCTTTTTCTCATTTTTTCCAATATGGATAGGCTGAGAATTTTTCAAATCTTTAATTTCTGCTTCCCTTTTAATAACAATTCCATCTTTAAGTCATATCTCTCTTGCGTTTTACTATAACAGTCAGGAGGAATCAGGCCATTTCTTCAAAACTTTGCTTAGAGATTTCCTCAGCCAAATATCCAATTTCACCCCTCAAAAGTTTTACCTTACACAAAACACTAGGATGTGAACATAATTCAGCTAAGCTCTTTGCCACTTTTTAACAAAGATGGCCTTTCCTCCATTATCCAGTAATGTGTTCCTTATTTCCATCTCTGAGCTCATCAGAATGGCCTATATTGTCCATATTTCTACCAAAATTCTGTTCAGGGTTACTTAGTCTCTAAGAAGACGGAGGCTTTCTCTATGGGTCTCTTCTTTCTGGGCTCTCACCAGGTATGCCCTTAATGGTCTGTTCAAGGCAATGTAAGCTTTTTCTAGCACACACCTCAAAATTCTTCCAGCCTCTACCCATTACCCAGTTCCAAAGCCACTTCCACATTTTTACGGATTTGTTACAGCAGCAGCCCACTCTCAGAACCAATTTCTGTCTTAGTTCCTTGGGTTGCTATAACAATTTACCACAGACTGGGTGGCATATAAACAACGGAAATTTATTTCTCATAGTTCTGGAGGCTGGGAAGTCCAAGATCATGGGGCTTGCAGATTTAGTGTCTGGTGAGGACTCGCTTCCTCATTGAGGGCCGTCTTTTCATTATGACCTCATATGGCAGAAGAGGGAAGGGAGCTTTCTCGGGCCTCTTTTGTAAGAGTACTAATTCCATTCACAAGGGCTCTGCCTTCATGACTTAATCACCTTTCAAATGCCCCACCTCCTAATACCATCACATTGGGCATGAGGATTTCAACTTATGAATTTTGGGGAGGACATAAACATTCAATCTACAGCACTTGCTAGGTAAATTATTTCTGGATAAATGGAAAATTCTTTTTTCATTTAACATTTGGGAAAATTGAGTCATGGAAATTGGGGGTTTTCCTTTTTTTAGGTACATATGTTTTCTCACTGTTGACATAGCTCCTAGGCCTTTCCCTTTGATAAACTGCCACCATGAAATTGATGAAAATGGCTTCAGATGCTGTCTCCAAAATAAAGAGGTAAACTTTGTTCCTTCTATCCTTAGGCTTTATTTTCTCTTTTTAAGGAAATATATATTTGTCATAGGGCTCTCTATTCCCAGGGCTCTTAGACTCAAAGCTCATTGTCATGACTACGACTGCAGTAAAACTGCTTCTTTATATGCTTTTCTGCTGAGATCAGGGAAAATTTGCTGGATTAAATTAGACACGGGAGTGCTCTATTGCAGTTTCTGGAAAAAAATTTTCTGCAGCTGTACTTTCCTGGAACATAATTGTATCTGTGCGGTTTTCAATGGGTCATACCTCTTTATAAAGGAGAAATAAGATGCCAGGGCATGTAGCTCAGGTACATTGAGAATGTTCATTTAAAAATTCCAGCAAATTTTCTGGAAACCTAGAGCATATTTTTGTGGGAAATAGCATAAAAATGAGACTCGAAATGATAAGCTCTAATTTATCTTATTTTTAGCTTAAGGCACTTTAAAATTCATAGCAACAGTTTATATTCAGGATATGCAATTTATAGGTGTCTAATGCATGAAAAGACTCTTAGTCATGCATTATCCATTATTTTTCTTCCTGTCAACCAAAAGACTTTTATAACAATCCAGTCTGATGGGCCAGATGCTGCATGTCTTTATTTTCATCCGTACCAGTGCATCCATCCAGACATAGGAACTAACATATGTCTACAGGATGATAATAGCTATCACAAGAAGAAAAGTATGAGGACTTCCGAGTGAAACAAAACAATGCAATTCTTTACTGCAGAACTTACCAGCATCTCACGCTGAAGCTCCTAGAGAGGCATTTCATGCATATTGGCTGTTCTTTGGGGACTAAAATATAAGTTTCGAAAGTTACTATATCAAAAAAAAAGTGCCTGAAAAAAGAATCTGAGACCATATGTATTCTGAGAAATGGTGAAAACCACCTGCAAAATATAAATTTATGCCTGATGCTTTTGGAATTTTCTCTTGTACCTCACTCACAGGAAAAGTCATAGCAACCCCTACAGGAATTAAAATATAGGGCCAGACCCAGCAACTATCTGGATGCCAGAGTTTTGAAGTTCTAATTCATTCTCCTGCCGCACTTACTATTTTATTTGTTTCTTTTTTATTCAGAAAAAACAAAGTAGTAGCCAGGGAGTCTAGTAAATACAAAATATCAGTGATGTGTTTGAGGATTAAGAGCATGTGAGGATTGACATTGGCTCAAGGGAGAAAAATGGTCATGTGCAAGAAATGAAGGAGCAGCACTTTGAACTGTCAATTTTTTAAGAAAGATCACTATCCTCATCATTTCACAAGGACATCACTCTATAAATCACCAAATATAACAGTAGATAACATGCATTTTTTTTAAAATAAAGAGGCATCTTTGTGGCTAAGTGGCAGTTGATATCACACTTCCTAAGAACCCACCGAAAATCATAAATGATTGTCTTTCTCTGAGCAAATAAGTTAATTTTTCTTGGTTTTGACAGATCTATTCTCCAGGTCATGATTCTATTCTTTCCCCTGTCTCACATGTCTCCCCCTCACACCCCATAACCTCTAAACATACCAGAAGATTAAACCAAAGCAGCCTGCCCTACTGGAGATTTTTGCTTGGCATTTTTACTTATCTGGGTTGTGGGAAGGGACAGTAACAAGGATGAACTGCCCAGATACCTGAACACAGGACTGTGCAAATAGAGACCCTCCTCATGTAGGACTTGTCAAATCAAATCCTACTGCTGTAATAAAGGAATAAAGAGGTGAAATAAACACAGGCTTGAGCTCAAGAAAACTTATTGTGTGGTTAGCACTAGGGGAGGTGGGAGAACACAAATGGGACAAGTATCTGCCAGCCATTCTCTTCTGTTAGAGGTCCTTCTTAAGGGCTACTCAGATTTGAGATAGCTGAGTCCACTGCCCCATCTAACTCTTATGTCATCTTCTCTCCTACTGAGATTATTTCCTCCTGTCAAAATGTGATATAGTATAGCTCATACTTTGACGGCCCTTTACCTCTCCTCACTTTATTCCCTTGTTTATGTTATTCTCCACCTCCATCTCCCATTTTGGAAAGTTCTCCCCCAAGATTCTGAAGTGACAATGTTGGTGTGAATCCCCGATCCTTCGCTTCCCAGCTGTGTGATCTTGGAAAAATTACTTGATATCTCTAAGCTTTAATTGTCTCATTTGTAACTGCAGATAATAATAGTACCTATTTCATAAGCTTGTTGTAGGGATTAAGTAATAATATGCATGTAAAACATCATACTGAGTTATTATTATTACACAGACTTCAAGTTTCAAATTCACATCCCACTTCCTCATAAAATCTTCTCTGATAATCCATGTTGGAAAGGATAGTTTCCTTTGCTAATTTATTGTAGCACTTATTGTTCTTATGACCATAGGGCCATATTATACATAGCCTTGTAGTCTTGTCATTTGTGTACCTGTTTTTTCATCTGAACTAGAGGGAAAATTTCTAGATAGCAGGGAGTGTGTCTTATGCAATATCTAGCACAGTGCTCTGTATATGGCAGACATCCTGTAATTTATTATTTAATCAAAAACCCAAATGGATATTTTAATGAATTGGTTGAGTGATCCAATGATTTAGGTGGTCAAAAATGAGTTTTGCAACTTTAATCCATTACTCACATAGAAGGCATAAAGTGGAGGAGTAAAGAGGATTTTTGGAGAATTCAGCTCCTGGGGACCTATAAACATCTGAGCGAGTGGGTGCCCAGATGTGGGAGTGGGAGGCCAGAAAGGAGAGAGGAGCAACAAATTCCACTTGCCCAGGGCAGGCCTTAGCCAAGAGTGAAGACTAACTTTTAATGAGGTTGAAATTTTAACTTATTGCACCAGACTGGGCATTTTCATCACTGAATCAAGACTAATTTCTAATGACTTGACATTGCTGGAAGACCTTTTGTTATTTGAGAGTGATTATAAGAGTTTTTATCCAAACACAAGAGGAAGAGCCCATCCAAAAGAGTGGATTTGAATGGTCAAGTGGGAAAACAAAGTTGTTTTCTGATTTCACCGCAGGAGTCCCGCTGCTCATGTAACAGTTTCACGAGGTTGATTTAGTGTCAATCTAGGCCTCTTGAACAGCAGATAGAGGTAGAAGTGTTTACAGAGAGGGGAAATAAAAGCTATCAGAGGGAAGCAGAGGTCATGAAAGGATGACCCACTCCTAGCAGAAAGGGAAAGAAATGCAGCTGCATGGCCATCGACTCCATCCCATCCAACTGCCTTGATTGCTGTGGAGGATGTGGGATGGTTACCTGATCCTCATCTTTTACTTCTTTCTCTCTCTCCCCGCCACCCAGTGATCGATCCCTCTCATCTCCGCCTGCAGCTACTACCTTGAGTCACTGCTCAGCTTTTGCTTCTTGGGCCCCACGGCACAAGCCTGGAGCAAGCACTCCAATTTACCAGGCTCTCAGGAAAGTTCCGCTTCTTCCAAATCTCTATCAGATTGCTTTTTTTTTAATGTTTCATTGGGATGTAATTGTCAGTTGCCATGGTATTCTGTGCAAACAGAAGCTCTTTTATTCTGTGGGATGCTTTCAGAGAAGTCGTCACGCAGTGTCTGTCACACAACGAATTGCTATTATAACCAGTTTGTTTACAGGTTACATCTCTAGCTGGCAAGCACTTGAGAGTTTGTCATTTATATGAGCTGCACCTGAGTTCCATTTGAGACTGGTGCTCACAAATTATTACACGTGAAGTTGTGAACTCTCACTTAAGAGTTCATTGGGATTGGCCTGGGGAGGAAAAGATGCATTTTGAGGGTTGGCAAAGATAGAAACTGGGTAGCCTTGTTTTCTTTTAGTGCCAAGGGATTTGAGTAGTAATTACAGAGGCCAGATTTGGCTGTCACATCATAACAAGCACTGCTTCAGTGGCCAAAGGTAGAAACTAAGTTGAGAATGTTTATTTTGTCATCTCTCCAACTTCCTTTTCATCTGTGCCTTCCTACCATCTCTCCAGTCCCCATGGTCTCCCATTATTTCCCACTTTAGAGCCCTGCTAGTGTTTGTTACTTCTGGGTAGTGGTCCCTATTCCAGATTTCTCTCTCCTTCTATGATAACTTACCAATGCTGAGAGAACAGCTAGAAAATATGACATTTAAATCAAGCTTGAGATATTAGTGAGTGTTAATGGCTAAATGCATAGCATTTGGGGAAATGAGAGAACTGTTTTTAAATTGTGATTGGAAGAATAAACTTTGGAAGATGCTAGTGTGGTGTGGGTCCCAGCTTCAGCCAACACCCAAAGGAAATTATTCTCTTTGAGTGAGGGTTTGGCTGGAGGACAGTGGTGTCTGTGGTGAGGGAAAGTTAGGAAGGCCAAGGAAAGCTTGATGTTTGTCAAGCAGTAGTATTTCAGAGTACAGATTCTATAGCCAGAGGACCTGGGGTCAGTTCTCAGTTCTACTACTTAGTGGCTGGTAACAATCTTGGACAAGGTGCTTAATCTCCTGTACTCTATTTGTAAAATGAGGATATTAGTTGTAACATGCCTCTCAAGGGTGTGCCAAATTAATTTGTGTAAACTATTTCAAGTAGTGCATGGCACATATTATATGCTTTGGAAGGACCAGCTATTAATAGTATATGTTTCCCCAGCCTTCTTCGGTGGACTCCTTTCTGAGCCAGGTGAGGAGGGAATCTATGAGACCCAGGGACACCGGCAGCACTGCTTTATTGCCAATCGAAAAAGTGTGACTCAGGGATAGAGAACTATCTGCCTGTTACCTCGAGGAAAATGACATGGGGACCCCAGGTTTCAGAACTTCAAGGGTTTCTTTCTTTGGGAACATCAGGAGACAGTACAGATTTCATGGAAGGACCAACACCACTGCTGTTGGTAAGGCAACCAGTGCTGGTGAGGGCAGCTGAAATGGGAGAACTTGAGAGGCCTGTCTGTGCTCATAGAAGCCATCCCCTAGCAGTCTCAGAAATACTTAAGGGGGATTTTTCAGGGGGTCAAAGCTCTGTATTATAAGGGCAGGGATAGGAATCAGTTTAACCTGAGCTGCAACCTGACATGACCCATCAGTTTGCAAAAGCTGGCAAGGGCTCAGGAAACCCCAGTTATACCAGTACAAGAGATCTCATGAAATCTATTGACTCTCAGGAAGAGTCTCTGGAGACTCTTACTTCACTTCTTTCCTTGCTGCCTTATCTTCACATCCTTCCTAGATCACATGGTTGTTCTCTGAATGTCCAGATTCTAAACATATTATTTGTCTTACCGTGGGAACCAGAAACCAGGCTGGGAAGATATTTACTTATTGCCTCGACTCAGGGTTTGGGGTTCTTTCAGGTGGATACTGCCTCAAATCTACCGCCCTTCCCCTCCATACTCAATATTATTCATTAATAAAATAGTCGTGAGGGGGCCGCCTGGTGGCGCAGCAGTTTAGTCCGCGCTTGGCAGCCCGGGGTTCGCAGGTTCGGATCCCGGGCGCCCGCCGATGCACTGCCTGTCAGCCACGCCGTGGTGGCATCCCATATAAAGTAGAGGAAGATGGGCACGATGTTAGCCCAGGGCCAGTCTTCCTCAGCAAAAAGAGGAGGATTGGACGGATGTTAGCTCAGGGCTGGTCTTCCTCACAAAAAATAAATAAATAAATAAATAAATAAATAAAATAGTCGTGAGAAACGCTGACGCAGATATTGTTCACAAAACTGAGATAATACTGGAGCAATGATTGATGCCTCTGTGCTTGCTGATGATGTAATTTACTTTAACAGGTGTCACCTCAATGCCAGATAAGCGTGAAGAGACCTAGGCGTGCTTCCATCATGTGTTCCTTGTTGAATGAATGAGCCGGCTCTTGGTGCTTGCGGATTGCTCTCGCCTCTGCTGCCCTAGTCAGGGTAGACCTGTGATCAGTATCAGAGTTTAGCACTTAATTGCTCTCTAAACAATTGCTTCATATATGCTAGTGTTGTCTTTCCAGATAGACGATCATTTCTCGGGGGCAAGAGTCCTTTTACACTTTGTGGGTATTTCTGTGACATTTAACAGAGTCCAGAACATAATAAAGGCTTAATAAATATTTAATTGCTTCTCTAAAAACAAATAGTGCAATGAAGCAAATATTTTCTCCTTTCAGTTCATGTAGCATTTACATTCTTCTTGCTCATATGCCATTTCCACTGTAAGAAGGGATTAGTTGTCCTAACTACTCCCTTCTTCACACCTTCCACTGGAATGTGGACTTTTTACATACGAGGGAAGACAGTGCTGTCATGTCAATAATACCGAAACAAGGAGGGAGGATTTATAGGAAAGCTGATTGTAAGAAAGAAATCTTTTAGTTGTTACACTCAGATCTATTGTGAATCAGCAGTGATGGTGAAAATACACAGAACTCAATGGCAATCCAGTGGGTCTGAGTAACGTCAGACTAACGCATCAAAGTGAACATGTGGTGGAACGGGACACAGAAATGAAAAACGAGTCTTTCCAGATGGATCCTTATTAATTTATACAATAAGTCTATCTCATTTTGTTGGAGCAAACTTTTGCTAACCATGCAAATAGACATTTACTTGCATGATTTCCCTTGTGTATTTTTATACACACATTTTGAGAATGCAATTGAGAATTGGATTTTTGCTCACAATTGCTCTCTTTTACTGCTTTGACACAGACATGATTGTTAACAGACTTCTCTATGAGGACTGTGGCTTTCTTTTTTCCAAATGTTGGGCACAATGCTAAATTAAATGAGCAGGCAATGCAACTCCTTAAACACAAAAGCTATTCAGCCCTCCTACTTCTCTAGTTTCACTTAAGTGCTCCTTCTCAGTCCTTTTCCTTCTCACTTTACCAGTTCTGGGCAGGAAATCTAGGCCTGTTGGAATCTCTCAACTCCCACCTAGGGGTGTGTGTTAGTTTGCCAAGGCTGCCATAACAAAATACCACAGACTGAATGGCTTAAACAACAGAAATGTATTTTCTCCGATTCTGGAGGCTAGAAGTCCAAGATCAGGCTATAGGAAGGTTTGTTCTCTTCTGAGGCCTCTCTCTCTGGCTTGCAGATGGCCACCTTCTCGCTGCGGCCTCACATGGTCATCCTTCTGCCTGTGTTTTCTGTGTCCTAATCTCCTCTTCTTAGAAGGACACCAGCTATATTGGATTATGGCCTAACTTAATAACCCCACTTTAACTTAAAGAACTTCTCTCCAAATACAGCCGTATTCTGAGGTGCAGGGGTTGGGGCTTCAACATACAAACCTCGCAGGGAAACAATCGGCCCATAACAGGGTGTTATTTGAAGATGTTGTGCCTGTCTAGTCTTGCTCTATTTAGAATAAAGACACATAACCTCCAATCGTTATTCTTGAAATATTAGAAGTAGATGCCACCTTTCAAATACATAGAAACAATTTCCTTCTCTTTTTCTTAAGGGACTAAACTAGCGGTTTTCAAGGAAGGCAGAACAGCTCCTGGTAGCATTTTAGAAATTTTCTGCAAGTTTTTGGTTGTCACAATGATTGAAGGGTGCTACTATGTAAGGCGTAGCATCTTATTTCTGTAGCAGCTACATATTAAACTACACTCAAAAAAATTCAACTTGCTTTCTTTTTGTTTATATTTTACAACTGTAAAAATATTATGATTATTCTTTACAATTTATATTATGATTAGGGAATTATATTGGTTTTTTTGAATTTGTAGGTAAATTACCTATGAATTTTATATCAGAATCATAATGGTGGCATTACAAAATATTTGTTTTAAAAAGAGATGTTGGGCTTGATAGGGTTGAGATTCTCTGTACTAGATGTTAAACTTCTTAAGAAGAGGAATGTCCCTTATTCATTTTTCTTTCCTAAACTGTAAACCACATAGAAGATGTTCAATGGTTAGTTAACTAAATGAATGCTTTTCTTAGATATTCTTTTATTTTTACCATTGTGGAAATGCTGAAGAAGGAGAAATTTTAACAGATCTGTATCACAATTAATATTTTCACTGATTTCTGCTGCATACCTTTGAGTATTCATTAATAAATGAGAATAAAAGGCACACAAGATTGGCTGGTCATAGATGTAAGGGATGAGCCAGAAAATTTCATGTGATGGCCGGAGGAAGAGAGAATTTCAGGAAGGAGGGCAGCATTATATGACTTGTTTTTATGGAGATTAGTTTATAGTTTATAGACTGAGGATTGCCTTGGTTTGTAATCACATGAATTTGATTCTGAATGTTTTCTAAATGGAACCTCTTATAATCCCACCCTTTCAAATTCCCCAAAGAAAGAAAAGATGAAAGATAGTTGAGTCAGACCTAAGAACATTCCATTCCTCACCCCTATATCTAGGAAAACAAACAAATAAATAAAACACCAGATTGGTAATTCCAATGTCACAGTCGTGTTCCCTGGGAAACTGACTCTGAGTTCAGCTGGTAGAAAGTTGATCAGGGAGTATTCTCAGGATTTACACCTGCAAATGAGAAGGAAAGGAAGCAGGATTACGCAAAGGAAGAAGTTGGACTGTAATGAAATCTTGACAAAGGCCTTAGTTGACCCCATGGGGAGCACTGAAGCTAAAGACTTTTTGAAATTTTCCAAATTTCATGGGAGGGTGGTTGGACTTTTATATCCCACATTGACCAGTCATTGGGTGCGGGCTGCCCCCAGAAAGAGAGCATGAACTTGAGTGGGCTGGTTTTTTTCAGCAGAGAATTATTCCCAGAGAGGGACTCAAATGAGAGCTGTGAGCTGCCAGCACTCCCAGTAGTCGGGGGAATGGGGGCTGCAGTCCTGAAGGGCGATTAGGACAGCTAATCACAGTGTCCACTGCATCTCAGATCTGCTTTTCTGAAATTCTGTTTAAAACCAGCAAGTGCACAACAGATTCAAGCTGGTGACTTTAAATGTTATAAGTAAAATGGGGTCATGATATGGTTAGTCTTTCTCTGACTTGTGAAATTTTCCTCTCTTCTCTTTGAGTATTTATAGTCTTGCTTTTCTCTTTTTTCCTGAAGACCAATATGAAAAATGAGACAATTTTACCAAAATCTGAAAATGGTCAACTTAATACCACATCTAAGCAGACGAAAGAACATTTCTTTCCTGCCCTAATAATGATAATTTTTCTGCTTTATGGGATTGAGGTGATAAAGATTTCTGATTCAGTGTGGGAACTGTCAGAACAAACAAAACAATTTTGCTTAAACACTTTCCTCCCATCTACCTTTGAAATGAATTACCAAATTAAGCCACCAAAATGCACACTTAACTCCTTATTCTTTTCATATTTTGTTTCCTGTTCCAAATGGAAATTTTGTTTTCCTCGCTCTTCTTGTCAGATACTATGAGAAATTCTCAAGTAATGTCCTCAGATGATCTCCCACATCCAAATATGTTATCCTCAGCTGAAAAACTTGGGCTCCTTCTCCAAACTAATTCTAGCTCTCAGACAATTTAAAAGGCTGGCATTTGTTTTCCTGATTAGGAGAAGCTTTCTGCTTTGGGGCTGAAAAATCTATTTTGATTTCACACCAGCAGCTGAAAAATCTGTGATACAATGGGCATAAGATAAGCAGGAAATTCAAGTAATATTTTGCATGGTTTTGCATGGTCTAGAAGGTCTTTCATCATATAGTCCCACTAAGCATTTTTATCTTTACAGAAAAATATAGGAATTCTGTGTTTTTCACCTGCCTTAATCTGTAGACCAGAATGTTCGGGATATTTTATATTGAATATAGTGCTCAAAAAGGTATGTCCCATGTGTGTCCTGCTCAGAGCTTAAGCAGTTCCTTGAACATCCAAGGTGTTAAACATAAATTTACTCATTGGTTGATTGTTTCTTATTATGCAAACCTTACGCTTTGATTTTTCCATGTTGGTTCTCTTTGGTGTGACTTTCAACATCATTTGTGAGATTCATCCATATTTTTGTATAAAGTTGTAGATTATTCATTGTCTTTGCTGTGTTGGGGGGTCATCTTTAAACCTCCTTTTCCTTCACTCCTTTTATTTCATCATCAAATCCTGCCAATGTAATGTCAATGCAAATAATCCAGTATCAATCTATAAATCAAATTGGGGTTTTTTATGAGCTAGGTCTGAGGACTACAGCCCGGGGCCTTACTTCCCCAAGGAAGGAAAGGCACTAAAGAAGTGGGGTATACAGAGTGGTTATATACCATCTCTTGTAACAAAGAGCACACACATCATATATGATAGGAATGTCCCTTTTTACAATAGTCACAACATTGCTTTGCTGGCACAGCAGATCAGTGGTCACAAGGTGAGCTCAGCAGGTTGGTAATTAATCCTTAGTTTCTAGGAAGAGATGCTTATCCTTAAGGAAATGCCAATATTGGGGAGGATACATCCCTATCTTAAAGATCATCATTTTTGTCTTTGAGACATTGTAAACATTTAAAGCAGATGTACAATGCATGCTCAATGGGCCACCTCAGGCCTTTTTGGAAAAACAAGCTCAGGCCGAATTAGTTTTAAACCAAATGGCTTCCTCATTTACTCCAATATACCCTATTGCTTTTCATTTATTTATCAGTAATCTTCAAATATATCTAAAATCTTGCTCCCTCCTGTCGTCTCCCTAGACACCACCCAGGTTCCGGCCAGCAGTACTTCTTGCTGCAAATCTTTTGATGAGTGTTTTCACTTCCATTCCTGCTTCCCTCCAATGCCATCTACACACACAGCAGCGTGACCTTTTAAAAAAAGCAGATTATGGCATGTTAGTCACGTACTAGAAACATTTCATGGATTCCCAGTGCATTTAAGACAATGCCCAAAGCCCACACGTCTACAAGGCCCTGCATGACCTGGCTTCTGCCTGACACCATCCCTCACCATCTCCTGCCACCTTCTCCAGCCCCATCATGTGCTTCTAGTTTCCCAAAAGAGTCAAGCTCTTCTCCACTCTCAACTTTGGTTTATGTTATTTATCCTACTTGAAATAGTTTCCCACCCTCCCTTAATCTGGCAAATTCCTACTCAGTCATTTCTCAGAGAGGCCACCTTCCCTGATGCACTCGTCTACATTAAATCTCCCTGTCATTTTCATGACAGTCATTGCCACACCCCCACATGTTACAGTGTGATTGTTCAACGCTTGTCTTCCCACTAATCTGTGGGCACTTTGGGGCCACGTCTGCTTTGTTTACTGTTGTACCTGTTGTGTCTAGCACACTTTCCGGTACATAATGGCAGCCCCCAAATATTTCTGGAATAAACAACTGGTTAAAGTGGAGTTTCTGGTAAACTTTGTTTACCAGAAAATGTATGAAGGGGTGTAAACCTCTACAGTTTGAAGCTTTTCAGCTAAAAAGAGGTAAATTGGGTATCAGGATTTCTGAGCGCCTTGCAGCTCAACCAACCAAGGCAGGTGCAACCACTCACTTAACGAGCTGCTCTGGCTGAAGGTCAATCTTTCATTCAGAGAGAAACACAGCCCCTGAATTAGAAGCAGCTACTCCAGGGTTTTAGTTTGAAACTTTAAAGCTGACTACATCCATACAAAACCCATAGGCAACAGCATTCATCCAAGCGCCCTATTTCTGCTCTCCTTCTCCACCACTGTACAAATAGACAATGTATAATTTATTAAGTAAATGTGCAGAGAATAGAATGATAGATAAGAAGTTAACCAAACTCTGGATTGCCAATGGCTTTTTAGGCCACAAGAGGGAGCCGTTTAAATGCTTGTTAAACATAAAGAAACGATTGAAAGAAGAAATTTGGCAATCACAAGGTTGGCCAGATGGACACCTATTTATACGATATTGACTCCGGAATTCCATTTATTTTTAAGCTACAAAAATTCCAGTTCTTTTTATCTGCAGTGTAATTTGCATTTTAAATAGTGTTATTAAAGGCAGAGAGTTGTTTTTGCCTTAAAATCTAACTTTAAGTCTAATTTAACAAGTGTGAACAAGTATAAATATCAACTAAGTGACAAAAGCGATGAAAATTCCCTTCAAAATTAATCTACTTTCTAAATACTTAATAAACAGCTTCAGGGATGAAATAAGCTTTGCTTTAATAAGTTACTGTTCCTTTTAATAATTAGTCTTTAAGATTTTAAATATTTAAATATCTGTGCAAATCATCAGATTTTTAAAAGAAATGTCTAACTTACAGCTTGAGAACTTATTTCTTTAGAACACTGAGGTCTAATTATAGACGTATTTACACACCATGAATTCAGTTATACAGTAGCTACACCTGGCAACCCCCAGGTCACCCTGAGAATTCAGCTGAATTGTGGAAAGGGACCTGACCCAGGGGCAGAAGTATCTTTTTCTGCTGAGAAGCTAGGGAGATGGCCCACAGGTGCGTTGTTGGGAGTCAAATGACCAAGAGTAACAACAACACTAGTGACATTCGTTGAGTGTTTATTTAGGGCAGCACTGTGCTAAGCACTTTACGTAGGCTAGCTCATTAGCTCCTCACAACCCCCAGAGGTAGCCACTATTACTATTTTCATTTTAGAGATGAGAAAACGGAGGCTTAGAGGGAACAGTTAAGTGACTCGTGTAGGATCACAAAGCTGTTGAGTGGGGGAGCCACGATTTGAATTCCCTTCCAGAGTAAGTTTCCCTAACTGGAATTCTAGTCAACTGGCAAATCTGATCGTAGGTGAATCATTGGGCCTCTGGGTAAAATGCTTCTCTCCCTATAATGGGCCAAACCTGCATATTGTTACCCTTATTTTGAACGTGAAGATTCTGCCAAGATTCTCTTCTTCCCCTAAAATGTTCTGTCTGAAGACAGGAGAGGAAAGATTTTATAGCTGTAAAAGGGCAGCTATATCTGGATGATTGTCAGTAAATAGGAAATGTGGTAAAGAGGCTGGTTTTCTGCTGACTCACCCGTAAGTGCTGACTCACTTATCTGAATCACGAAGAACACATATCATTTAATGTTAAAAGAGAAGTCATCAAAGATGTTCTAAGCAGATGACTTAAAAAATTCCTGTTTTACTATAGTTGTCTAGAGCCTGAGTGTGTGTTCTGAGTAAATACTCAAACATGTCCTATGAGTAGAAATCTCAGTGTCATCTTCCTGGCTCAGGGTGGGGTGCAGCCCATAAGTTATGGGAGGAGTAGGAGGGTGAATCTTTTTGCTAATGGTTGTCTATTGTCTTCCTGCATTTTCTCCTTACTCCTTCCCTCAACTCTATTCCTAACTGGGCTCTTTAAGTACGCTGCTGATTTTTCTTATTAGAGTAATAATGAGAAAATGGCATTCTTGAATATAAAAATAAATGACCCATTTCTCATCCTTTAATTTTTTTTAATGTCTCCTCAAATCTCTACTCAAGCTTTTCTTATGAACCAGGCACAGAATTTGAATGAGTTTTTAAGAAGGACTGAAAATCTGAGTGCCATAGGATTCCTACATTGTCTGCTGCTAACGTGGGCTCAAGCTTGCTTGCCTTTTAGTTTTAGTGGTTGACCAAAGTCCAGCACCAAGACCAGGACCGGGACCTGATTTTGACCTTAGAAACATGTATTCAAATATGGCAGCAGATACGAGAAGATTCTCTGGAAACAGACAGGCTGAAGCCCAAATCTCAGGTATACCTTCCCCACAGGGTTGCCCGTTCAAACACAGCCTGTTCAATTAAATTTGAATTTTACATAAACGATGAATAATTTTATGAGTATAAGTATGCCCCAAGTATTACATGGGAGATAGTTGTGTTGAAAATTATTCATTGTTTATCTGAAATTCATATTTAACTGGGTGTCATGTATTTGTATTTGCTGAATCTGACAGCCCCACTTCTCTCCTGATCAGTGCAGTTTAGCGGTTAAGAGCACAGGCCCTGGAACCAGACTGTGGGGATGACTTGCTGGCTGTGTGAACTTCAGCAAATTAGCTTAGCTTCTCTGTGCTTAGTGTTCTCCTCCGTAAAATGGGGATTATAATAGAATCCTCCAACTCAGAGTTCTGTTGTCAAAATTAAATGAATTAATGCATTAAAGCACTTAATAGTCGAGTGAATACTCAACAAATGTTAGAAATTATTACTTTTAGAGATGTTCCTCATCTCTAAAATTGGAGATTGCAGTAACTCCTCATAGTATTGTGGTAGTTATGATGAGAACTAAACAAGATAGTATATTGAAGGGACTTGACACAAAGTACATCTCCCTTTACCAAAATAAACTTCTTGTTTTGAAGGTTTCTCTGTCTTCAGAACTCTTTCTTTCATGTATTTTAAAGGACTGTAGAGGACTGAAGACATAGCACCTCATCCTATAACTGAGGGTAGGTCTTTGAAAGATCCTCAGAGAGAGAGAGAGAGAGAAATACAGGGTTTAGCAGATAGCTTTCTTCTCAACACCCTGATTATGAGCACATTTGGTTTGAGCTTAGAAATTTATTCAAAGATTCTGAGTCTGGGGAGAGTAAGTGATTTGGCCAAGGTCAAGTCACTCAGTGGTATATCAAAAAGTAGGACCTACTCCCTGGGTGGGTGGGGCTGGAGAGCTTGTGAGATATGGAGGTAAAGAGCCTCTTGTTGTCTATGGCCATTTGACTGGGTTACATACCTCTGCCCTCCCCACTCTCTAGAAAGCCAGAGGCTCTCAGTTACCCACAGGTGATGGTAGGAAAGGGATGTGGAGTTCCCTCACTGGGGCCTGAGCATGGCAACCAGCTATATAGAGGCACCTTCCGGAGTTAATGAATCTTCCCAAGAGGCTCCTTCACCCCCCGAGAAAGACTTGAGCCCTGGGGAGAATAGTTATTCACGTAGAACCCCAGACATGTCAGAGGGACTGTTGAATATAAATTCAAGGTCTAATAGTTTTTATTATCTATTAACAGCTGAGATATTGAAGGTCTGTGAACACTGAAATCTGTAGCTGCTGAGAGCTATGTGTCTGCAATATTAACGAGGCTTTTATCCTGTCATCAATTTTCTAACTCGGAAATCATTAAAAGCAGGACAGGGGCTGGCCTGGTGGCATAGTAGCAGTTAAGTTGCGCACTCCACTCCCACCACCCAGGGTTTCGCAGGTTCGGATCCCGGGTGCGGACAGATGCACCGCTTGTCAGCTATGCTGTGGCGGCGTCCCATATAAAGTAGAGGAAGATGGGCACAGATATTAGCCCAGCGCCAGTCTCCCTCAGCAAAAAAAGAGGAGGATCAGCAATGGATGTTAGCTCAGAGCTAGTCTTCCTCACACACACACACACACACACACACACACACAAAAGCAAGACAAAAAGAAATAGAACTTTTCCTTCCATCCTATTA
Organism: Tapirus indicus; assembly: GCA_031878705.1. Lineage (NCBI taxonomy): Eukaryota > Metazoa > Chordata > Mammalia > Perissodactyla > Tapiridae > Tapirus > Tapirus indicus. Next base: position 100,390,108 of record CM062919.1, on the reverse strand, counting down.
CTTACTTTAAAGATTGCTCTGTGTGGCCATTAGAAAAGAGCACTACTATTCTCCTATTTCAGGCAAAGGCCAGAGAAGGAAAAAGAAAGCTCAGAGCCTGGTCTTTGGACTTAGCTTTGTCTAGAGAGGAAACTAGATGGGGCTGAAAAGCAAGGCCAAATATGACAGTTTATCTTCTCCTTAGACATGTAAGAGTGCCCCAGGGTTAGAACCAGAAGGTATTGGAACTAGAATGAGGCATAGATCTAATACATCTAATGCCATCTGTGGGTTTACAGATAAAGAAATCAAAGCCCAGGACAGTCTGGAGACTTCCACAAGGCTACATAATCAGTTAGTGGTGGAACTGGAATTAGAACCTTGTTCTCTTGCCTCTCTGGCTGTTGTTGATTTTGTGAGATGACTGTTGCCATCCTCCACAAATGCCAAGCTGATTATCACTGAGAACTGAGACCTGTTAGAGAAGGAGCTGGAGGAAGGACTCAGCCCCTTTGCAGGGCTGAGTATAACTTTAGGAAGTGAGGAAATGCTTGGGATTGTACTTCAAATGCCCAGATGTTTTAAGTCAGGGTGGCTTTTATATTCAATTTATCTCTTCACCGAAATGTGTATGTGTGGAAGATGGGCATGGTAGGAGGAGGTTGGGACAGGGAGGATTTCAATGGACACCACACAAGATGAAAAAGAAGCCTAAGACGTGATTCCTGCCCGTACCGTGTTTATAAGCCACTTGAGGAGGCAGAACAGCCACATGTGGAACGATGACAGGGCGATGACTCACCATGGTATAGGCATCCAACTCTTAAGGGATGTTTTAGAAGCTAAAGTATGGCCCATTTTTCAGATCCTGAGGTGAACCTACTTCCATGAGTCACTCCAGTGAGGAAAACTCTTCTGTCTCATTAAGACGGCACGTGTGGCTTGTGAGGAGACCAGGAGTCTTAAATAAATAGGGCTCCTATTTAATAGAAAACACCAGTAGTCTACAGAAAAGTTTTTACAAGTTTAAAATTTTTGTCCAGAAATTGCTGTCATATGCTTATACCAGAAATATGCTGCAAAATATTTTTCCAGAGGCATGGTAGTCACGACTGCCATTTATTTCTTTTCCAGTGAATTTTCAAATGCCTGCTCTTTTCTCCCTCTTGTCTTCTAGGGCCAGACATTTATTTGTTATATCACCCTTTAGTGTCACTTTAATCATAGTCAAAGATGCTACACTGGGTACTGTATGTTTTACAAAGATGAGAAAGACACACCTTTCCTTGAGGGAACGTATAATCCACTGGGGGACGGGGAGAGCAGTGGAGAATAAGACAGGTACTTGGATACCTTTACCTCAAGGCAGGATGTAAATAGTGCCTGAAGAGAGGTGTCCAAACACGCTACGTGACCTGGAGATTAAATCCACGTTGGGGCAACCTTGAGGAAAGAAAGGGAATTAGGAAAGACTGCACTAGCAGGTGGCTTTTGAACTGGTCCTTGAGGAATGAGTAGGTACAATGTTGCAAAGTTGAGAAGTGTATCAGGGATGAATGAATAACTCAGTTTGGCTGGAAAATAGGTTACTTGAGGGAGCTGGTGGTGATAACATTGAAAAAATGCTCTGGTTGAGGAGGTGTTTGGACTTAAGTTGATAGGCAATGGGGAAGCCTTGAAAACCACTGGGCAGAGGAGTGATATGCAATCAGACAACTACTTTTGTTTTCTATGTGGCACTTTTATTAGAAAGAAACAAATGGCAAATAAGCTAGCTGATGTGGAGATCTTATTCACATAAAGAACCACTAAGTTGTGTGGCAGAACTAAGGACACTATCTCCTACACTTTCATGTTTGTCACTTTATATGTAAACGTGTGTACCAATGGCATGAGGGCTGTAAAATACTCCTCAGGGAATCATCATCAGAATATATATGCACCAACGTGGATGAATCTCAAAGGAATTGTGCTAAGTGAAAAAAGCCAGGTTCAACAAATTATGTACTGTATGAATCCATTTATATGACATTCTGAAAAAGGCAAGACTATAAGGTGTAGAACAGATCAGTGGTCACCAGGAGTTAGGGGTGGGGAGAGGGTCTGACTATACAGGGTCAACATGAAGGAATTCTTTGAGGGGTTGGAGTTGTTTTGTATCCTGTGTGTGGTGGTGGTTACAAGAACCTGTGAATATAGTGTAGCTCATAGAACTGAATATAAAAAATTTTACTGTATGTAAATTTAAAACATAAACAAGAAAAAGGAGGTTCAATTATGTTTAGATAGTTTTCTGGAAATAAAATTTTTTGTTTAATTTTTCAAGAACTGGTCATTTCTTTGTAGTATACATGGCAAGTTTATATATGTATTTACTACATATTTATTTGAATTTATAGATTTATTTTTATATTTAATATATAATTTAATATATTAATTAATATGTATTAATTAATCAGAATGATTAGTTATCTAACTATGGCTATAAGAGAAAACTTGCTATATTTTCTCAAATATTCAGGAACTTTATTAGAGAGCCCTGCTATATTGAATAGACGATAATTGTGAATAGTATATTAGTTGTTTTTATAGTGACTTCTCTTGAACGTTTTTACATTTTAAGAAATTTTTTTATACATTCTTCTGTCAGAAATTAGAAGTTAATCTTATTTAGTAAGATTAAATAAGAACTTAATCTTATGTTAGAAATTTTCTTAATAAACTTTTTGATTATAATCATATTAAATGTAAACCTCAGATCAGATTGGATCTCACAGATTTTGATTTAGTGGTGTTCAAATAAGTGAAGTTTGTTTTTGAAGTTTGGTTGTTATAAATATTTTTCTATCAGAGAATCTCATTGATAGCTGACCGTGTTTTAAAAGTGTAACTACTACAGCACAGAATGCAAATCAAAGTCTCAAACCACGTTATCAATATGCTGAGGATGAAAAGTAAAGGGCTTTATAGTTTATTATAGACCAGGATAAAAAGAGGGCCTGACCTACTATGGATTAGAAGTTCCAAAATGATTTCCTTTGAAGTTCCTTTCTAGTTACTCTAACTCACTATGTGTTTTTGACTAAAATAGTGATTGATGATTCTTTTAAAACAGCACATTGCCTTTCAACTTCAACCTGTTTTTAACTTTGTAGAATAACAGGTTTCAGAGTCTGAGGGCTGTGCTCCTCAACTCAACCGTGATTACAGTTTGCATGTTACGAGGGGTGGGGCTCCCAGTCAGACAGAGGGCCCCAGCCCAATCTAACTTCTCTTTGAGAGGCAAAGGGCTGGGCCACAAACCACATAAAGTCTGGTGGCATGGGATGGTATGAACAATTTGGATGTCCACTCGTGGTGTTAGCTTTATTCTCATGAATGATGGTCACTGCTTATAAAGGGTAATTATATGTTGTTATAGCTATTTTAAAATTAGTGAAATTAGGTTGTTGAGATTTTAAGGTCCTTAAAATGTTCCAGGGCACTGCCTTCATTAAACATAATTTGAAGAGCTTCAATTGAAAGCTTTATTTTTACTCCAGAGTTTCTATTTCTGCCCCATGGTCATTTGGCAAAACCCTGCCTGAGTCTTCACTGGATTCTGACTGCTCCTGTTTTCTTCCTTCATTTACACAGCTGCTGAACTTTGCCTGAGAAGGCAGGTGTATTTACAAGTCTCTAATGGATTCTTATTGCTCTCAGGATAAAATCCTCAACAGGACCCAAGGCTGGAATGATCTGGCCCTGCCTGATCTTACTGCTTTAGTTCTTCCTTCCTTAGAGTTTGGCACGGGTTCCCTCCACCTGGAAGGTTCTTTTTAGACCACTCTTCCCTATTCATTCTTCAGATCCCTCTTTGAGCCTCCCTTCTCAGAGGCGACCCCTCTGAACCCCTAGGCTGAGTCAGCTCTCCTTGGTACTAATACCTCTTATTTCTCCTTAATAGCACCTGTCAAAATGGTAATTGAGCAATTACTTATAAAGTTATTTGTCGGTTGTCTTCCTTGACAGAATTAGCCCCATGCTTCTAGAGAACATGTCTGGTGTTTCTCCAGAGCCCAGCCAGTGCCTTGTTCATAGCGTTTGTGCAAGGAAAATTTGTTGAATAAATAAATGGAAAAAAAAGGCAACCATAATTTTAAGTATAACTAAAATTTTTTTTAGTTACTGCTATTGAATGAGACAAGTGGTGAAACGAGAAGAGGCACAAGTCGATCCCAGCCCGTATACCCAGGGGTCTCAAACATTACTTTTTGAGCAAAATTACATTAGTGCACACCCGGGAGCTTTCTAAACATACAGCTTCTTGGGCTCCATTCTCTGAAACCCGGATTTCATACATCTGGGGCAGCAGCCAGGAGTCTGCACCTATAGTGAGCAACCCAGGTGATTTTGACACAGGTGAGGATCACTCTTTGAGAGGCACTGCTGTGAGATGAAGGTTTTCACATAAAACCAGCCCAAGGTAATATTAACAACTGCATTCATGGAAATGGTTTGGAGATGGTGATCAAATTCGATATAGCTACCTTGGAAACAGGTTTACAACCTTAAAGAAAGTTTAAAAATAAACCTCTTAGAACTGAGTACTAATTAAGATTTGGAAATAATTGAAAACGTTATTCATTGTAAAATTGGATTAGCATGCTGAATCTAAATAGTAAATAAACCAAAGGGCCTGATCTGTTCAAATTAGTAAACCAATGAATATTGATATATAGTAGAAGATATAAATCAGTTATAATGACAAAAGACTAATTTTTCCAAATTAAGCCTTTACAGAAAACCCAAGTCCTTCCCTCATCTCCCCGCCCCCCAATAGCACGGGCAGCAGAGATATACCTAGTTCTCCTTGGTAACTATCAGTTCAGAGTCTCTACTGTCATTTCTGGCACACATATTAGTGTGTGTTTTAGGCAGGGTGGGGATGGTTTTATACGTCTTCCAGTATGATCACCCAACTTCACACCAGGCGATGATCATTGAGAATCAACGTAAACAGAAAAATATCCAGAGGCAAAAGATTATGGTTTTCACCCTTTAAGTTTGTTCCACTTGGGGCAGAACCCAAGGCTGATTGGATCTCCCAGGATTTGCTTTAAAGGGATAATGGAAGGGGAAGAATCTGAAGAGCATGACTAAGGGAATGTGCTGCTTCTGACTACATGTTCTGTTAGAGGGGCTATAAATGCATTTTTTTTGTCATGTCTTGTCAATGACTTTTCACATTGTCACTATCTGGGCAAATTACTGCTCAAAATAAGCAACTTTAAAAAGATCAATTCACTGTTTCAAGCTCAATTCCATGTAGCAATTATTGCCTGGGAGATTTCATGAGAGCTCCCAGGTTTGTCAGCACTTAGTACTCACAATCCAATTCTAGGACTCAGCATCCAATTGCTATCACAAAGCCTACTGGTTGCAGGTTGGGTTACAATGTATTAGAAGAACAAAAATGACGTAAAAGATCACATTTGAATTGTCACTGCAAATATCTCTGCTCTATAACAAATTTGTATTTAAGGATTCTGAGAAAACACGTTTGCTTAGAAAAGCATTGCTGCTTCTTAGACTTCTACATCAAGGCCCCTCTAAAACAGAAACTTTTGTGTGTGTGTGTGAGAGAGAGGATAGTGAAAATAGCCTTTATATTTCATTGAGTCTTTTCAATACCATGATCTCTTTCATTTAGTTGGAGGCTTGCCTTTGAAATGAAGGTGTCATTGGACATGATCAATCATTATCCTCAAAGTGTCTAGGTATTAATTTATCTGTAGTAATCCATTAGGTAGCAGCTGTTTTCAATATTACCAACAGTATTAAAAGTCATTGGAGGGAGAATCTGGCAGGACCTTGTGTTGACTAGGAAAGATACAATCCTGGGAAAATAAATTTCCCATGTACTCTGCCACCCAAACTAACCTGTTTAATCTGGAGGGTGTGATCACACCACCAGAGTCATGAGTCCTTCCATTTGATAGAGAGATAGAAGCTCAGGCAGTGGTAGTGCTGGTAGAATAAGCATAATTCTCGTATGCTACAGGACCTATATCTGGCGTATGTCTGACACTCTAACCAGCCAAACAGGCCTCCTGGGGTTGGAGCCTATTTCATAAACTCAAAATTCTGAGAAGAAAAGACCTCAGGCTTGTTTGAATAAATTTTGCCCGCAGGGAGCTATCCAGGGTGCTGGACTCATCCATCAGCACTTGCTGACCACGTTGATCTAACCCCCAGTAGCTGTTTTGCTGGTCAGCTTGCCCTGACACTTGCCATTTTGTCAGAAAGAAGCCAATGCCTACTGCCTGAACCAACTTCTGTCTTGCTTGACCTGGTACGACCTATGCGTGACCTGGCCTCGCCTAACTAACCTCTGCCTCACCTGCCCTGTGCCTGCTGAAGCTGTCGATACTGCCTATTATGACAACTGCCTTAGTTATACCCTAGATCAATGGTTCCCAAACCTGGGTCTGCATCAGAGTCATGAATATCATGAATCAGAATCTCTAGGAGTGGGGTCTAGGAATTTGAGGATCACTGTCCTAGATTAATTTCTTGGTTCTCTTACCATATTTTCTTTCAGACTTGGGTCTAATTCCTCATTTTTCTTTCACTGAATGGAAAGTAAATTGTAGTATCTAAATTTTCAGAAGGGTGATTGGAGAAAAGTGTATTAAAAAAACCCATACTCTAGGGAAAATAGTATGGAGGGTCCTCAAAAGATTAAAAATAGAATTACCATATAATCCATGAATCCCACTTCTGAGTATTTATTTAAAAGAATTGAAAGCAGGATCTTGAAAAGATAGCTGCACTTCCGTGTTCATGGCAGTGCTATTCACAATAGCCAAGATATGGAAACAATCCAAATGTCCATCAAATGATGAATGGATAAAGAAAATGTGGTATATACATACACCTGAATATTTTTCAGCCTTAAAAAAAGGAAATTCTGACATATGCTACAGCATGGATACACCTTGAGTGCATTATGCTAAGTGAAATAAGTCAGTCACAAAAAGACAAGTACTGCATGATTCCACTTATATGAGGTATCCCATGTAGTTAAACTCAAAGAAACAGAAAGTAGAATGGCGGTTGCTAGGGCATACTGAGAGGGGTAAATGTGGAGTTGTTGTTTAATGGCTACAGAGTTTCAGTTTTGCAAGATCAAAAAGTTCCAGAGATCTGTTGCACAACAATGTGAATATAGTTAACACTACTGAACTTAAATATGGTTAAGATGGTAAATTTTATTTTATATATTTTTTGCCACATTTAAAAAATTAAAAAATCAAAAAGTACCCCCATACTCTGAGAAATATTATATTTGGGGACAATTCAGTTCAAGGTAGAAATGAATAAATTGATTGATAAGTAGATCCACATATTTGCTAGGTTTTAGTTACCTTAGATTTCATAGAATTGCCACACTTTACTTCCCTCTCTTGCCAGCAGAATTTTATTTAACACTTCAGCTAGCAGTATCTGTGTTTGAGTGTGGCTGCTTTATAGGAAAGGGCATTCTAGAAACGGTTTTTATCCATATCTTGTATCAGACCTTATGGAATACTAGAGGACTCATTTCTCTGGGCCACACTTTGAATTAAGTTGGTTTAAATTTTGTTGATATTATTTGGTTTCATTGAAACACTGAATTCCCAGACTAAGTGCTGGAAACCTACAGAGTTGAAAGAGCTTTCAGCAGCAGAAAGTAAAGTGCCCTGGGTCACCATTACCCACTAGTGTTTAATATGTAAGTGGATGTAACAGGAAAAACTATTTCAGCAACAACTGCTCAAGAAACTGATCTAACATTCTCTTTGGAGTGTCTGGGCAAGTCCACACATTCTTGACTAGATTTGACCCTTTCCCCACTAAGGCTAACTTACAATTCATATACACCTTTGGTTTGGTTTTGCAACTCCTCAGAGCTATTTGATAAATAGCTCCTGGGGATAGAGACTGAGTGACCCTATCTCTAAGATGAAGAGAAAATCAAGTTCTCTGAACATCTAGCCAAAGAACTCGTGACGATGTCAAGCTTCTGTTCAAGTAATAACCAGAGAATGATGGTTTTAGAGGACCTAGCTTGGAGGAATATACACATTCCAAACTCAGGTGGAGTATGACTGGTGGCCACAGGCTGTCACATCAAGAGAAGGCACATTCCATTTCCTATCGATATAAGTTACTTCCCAAATTTTCCAGAGCCATGTACATCCTTGCTGAAGCTGGTCAACTCCAATTGCTCCTTACTTCAGGCCCATTCAAATCCTGCATGTATGATTCCAGAATTGTGATCCCTACTTTCCTTTCCTCACTTCCAAGCTCGGCTAGGTCCTCCAACTGCTTGGTACATATCTACGGGTGTCTGGATCCCTGTTTCTGTCAAGGAAAGAGAGTATTGCTTATCTATTGTCATTCTCCTAGAGAAAGTTCTTCTGATTTGAGTTAAAATTTTCTCACTAAATATACTTATGTCCTGGAAATACTGAATAATAGAATCTGGGATAATTCTGAGAGAAATTTATTGCTGTCTCAACCTTAGATGTCAACATCACAAAATATTTTATTATTAGCCAGCTGTAATTCCATCCTCCACCCCTCTTAGGATATATGTTGAAGGGATGAAAAGTGATTATATTCTATTCACATCAACTCCTTTCTATTTATGTCCTAGACTGATGAGATTACAAAAGAATGAGATGAAGTTAGGGACTTTGAACTTCACTTGTGTCTTTTTTGTTTTCCAAGTATTTCTTGTAAAATTTTTCTTGGGTATCTTAAAGACAGTGGTTTTACCTCTCCTATTTATTGATTATTGACAATCTAAAATTTGTTTCATATTTGAGCAAATCTAGGAGTGTCGCCCTTCTAACAAGGATTGTTAAACAGCTGAAATCCATTGGACCAGGATGGCCAAATACATGCAAAATAAAATTTGCAAGAGTCTCTCAGAGTCTTAGCAAAATCTCTATTACCTCCACAAACTTGAGAATAGCTTTAAAAATCTTTATTGTCTTCTCAAATAATGTTTTCTCTCATTAGGAAAAGAATACATGCTCTTACATGTAGAAAATTTGGGAAATACTTAAAATTATTAAGTGCAAAGAAGAAAAATAAGTCATATTTTCTTGTAATCATAGCTGCTATTTAGTAACTGCTTTCTATGTGTCAAGCACTGTGTTAAGTTCTTTACAATCATCATCTTTTTTATTTTTATAATAATCCTGAAAATTAGTCTTATCCCAGTTTACAGATGAGGAAACTGAGGCTTAGAGGCTAAGTGACTTGCCTAAGGTCACCCAGCTTAAGAGTGGTGGAATCCAGATTTAAACCTATGTTGGTTTGGCTCTAAACTCCAGATTATTAACCATGAAGCTGCTTTTTTCACTTATTATGTTGTGAGCATTTTCCCATATCTTAAAATATTTCTATTAAAGTATGATTATCAAATGACTGCATGCTATTCTACCATATGGATACGCCATAATTTATTCAATCAGTGTTGCTTTCCATTGTTGTTTTGTTTATATCACAAAGAGTAACATAATAAATGGCCATGGTCATAAATTTTTATCTCCATCTCTGATTATTTGCCTCTCATAAATCCCTAGAAGTATACTAATTGGAACAAAGAATATTAATGTTAATATTCTAGAGAGTACCTACTTGTTCTCAAAAATGGTATCAACTTATATGAAAATTTCACTGTAACCTTGACTACATTGAAGATTGTTATTAAAAATTCCTAGCTATTTTTTTAAAGGGAAAGTTCACATTTTGTTTTATTTCAATTGTCTTTGATTATTTGAGAGGTTCGGCGGTTTTGATTTAAACCTTTGGGTAAAGCCAGGCTCTGCCCTTATGCGAAGCTGACTTGGTTCCAGCTCTTGGCTTTCCTTCTGTCCAGGGTTCTGCAGAACTCTTCCTTTATCCATGCAGTCCACCTGGCTTCCCTCACAACCTGCCCTCCTTGGATGGCTCTCTTCCACCCTCTTCCCACAGCCCTACTTCTGCTTTTCATTGGCATCAGCCTTTCCAAGATTTCTCCTGGTATGTTGAAATTCTTTCCTTCAGCCAACAGATTTTTTACTGCATGCCGATTATGTGCCCTGTACTGTTCTTGGCTCTGGGAAAAGAGCCATGAACAAAGCAACAAAAATCCCTGCTCCATGGAACTTACACTCCAGTGGAGAGAGAAGGGAAGCAATAATAAAAGCTAATGTATAGTTCGTTAGATGGTGATAGGTGGTATGGGTAAAAATAAAGCAGGGAAAGGTGGTAGGAGGTTAAAATGGAAGGTTTACAGTGTTGAACACAGTAATCAGTGAAGTCTTCCCTGAGAAGATAGCGTTTGAGTAAAGACTTCTTGCTTCCTTTACATTTTGAGGGAGCAAATTGTGTAGATATCTGGGGGAAGGACTTTCCAGACTGAGGGAATAGCAAGTACAAAGGCCGGAGGCAAAAATGTGCTGACGTGTTCAAGGAACAGGAAGTATGATGGCATTTGTGCGTGAAAGTCATGTTTTGGGAAGATTAGTCTGACTGTGGGGTGCAGGAGAGATTAGAAAAGAGGGAAGGCAGAAATTGCTTGTGATCACCAATATCTGTTCTCCCTTTATTCCCACAGATAAACTTTATTTCCCTGCCTCCCGTGAAGTTAGGAGCAGCCGTGTGGCTGAGTTCAGGGCAGCGGAACACAAGTGCAAATTATATGAGTTACTTCCAGGCCTGGCCCACAAAGACGATCATGTATACTCCTCTCTCTCTTCTTTTCTGAAGCAACTCTGGAGATGGTGCATTGATGACAGAGCTATAAGATGGAAGGACCCTGGGTCTCTGACACCCCATGTGGAAGGCCACCTGCAGAACACCTTTCTTAGACAGTTGGTGTGGTTGAAAAATAGACTTCTGTTGTGTTAAGCCTATAAGCATTTGGAGCAGATTTTTTTTTGGATGAGGAAGATTAGCCCTGAGCTAACATCCGTCGCTAATCCTCCTCTTTTTGCTGAGGAAGATTGGCCCTGGGCTAACATCTGTGCCCATCTTCCTCTACTTTATACGTGGGATGCCTGCCACAGCGTGGCCTGGTAAGCATTGTGTAGGTCCATGCCTGGGATCTGAACCTGTGAACTCCGAGCTGCCCAAGCAGAGTGTGTGAACTTAATCACTACACCACTGGGCCAGCCCCTTTGGAGTGGATTTTTTTTTAACAGTTTTTAGTCTACCCTAACTAATAGAGGAGGAAACCACAGGCAAGATGATTACTAGAAGTCTGTTAAAGAATAATCATCTTTTTTTCCTTGAGGAAACTCATGAAGACCTAAAGGATGTAGTAAGGTAAAACCATTTTTAAATAAGTAAGAAAGACTAGAGACAAAAATCTAGGTAGGAAAGTAAGACAGAGTAGATCAGTATCCAGAGGATTAGGTAATAGGAGTGGAATAGAGTGGTGGCAATAGGAATGGAGAAGAAAGAAATGGAGTGAATTCATGGCTATTCTTAAGAAAGGGTGGAAGAATGGGTAACAACTGATTATATAAGTAAGTCAAAGATGATGCCAAGGTTCTACGCTGGAGTTTGAAAGAATGGTGGTACCAGCAGTTTTAGTGAGGTATATACAGTAAAATAATATCTATAGCATAGACCACACTAAAACTGCATCAGTAGAGCTAATCCAGTTCTCTTTTTGGTTAAATCCTATGGACTCTATTTAAAATCTTTGGCAATATTTGACATGCTATGTCTATCTTAATGGTCTCTTGAAACCACTCTTTTCTGTCTTGCTTTGCATTCCTCCCCTTCTCAGCATCCTTCAAAGATTCTTCTTTCTCTGACTCCCATTTAACTGTGGATGTTTCCCCAGATTTAGATTTCAGCCCATTTTTTATTACTCTCTCCTAGGGGTTGGCAAATTTTTTTTCTGTAAAGGGCAGGATGGTAATTATTTAGGCTTTGTGGGCCATGTGGTCTCTGTTGCAACAACTCAGCTTTGCTGTTGTAATGTGAAAGCAGCCATAGACACTATGTAAACAAAGGGATGTGGCTGTGTTCCCATAAAACTTTATTCACAAAAAGAAGTAGTGGGCCAGATTTAATCCAAGGGTCCAAGTTTGATGACCCCAAATTTACACTGTCCTCTTGGCAAGATATCTACTCCCGTGATTTCAACTACCATCCATGTGATGATGGCTCCCATATTATATTTCTCATAGCGCAGATTTATCTCCTAAACCCCACAATCCTATGTAGTACTTACTACAATCTGAATCTGGAAACCCTTATTTCCAGTTTGGAACTCCTATCTGTCTCCCTCACATCCCCCAACCAAACAATGTATATATATCCTTTCTCCTGAATTCAAAATCACAATGACTCACTCTCTTACCAGTTAGACCAAATGGAGACCTGTGAGTCATCCATCATTTCTTCTCAGTCTAATTCAACAACCTCCTCTTTGAACTCACCACTGCTCTCCATCCTTGCTCCCTTCAATGAAGCCTCAGAATAAAGTCCAAACTCCTTGGCATGGCATGCAAGGCCCTTCACCATCCAGTCCCTGCTTACTTTTGTAGCCTCACTTCAAGTTTTCATCTTGTAGCCCATGCTACAGCCATAGTGAAATATTGGTCAGATCTCTCAACTATGCCTTGCGTTGTCACCTCCAGGGCTTTGCACATGCTGCATTCTGTGCCAGGAATACCTTCCTTCATATGCCAATGTCCCTCCCTAATTTGCCTCCATCCACCCCCATTCCTCCTCTCTGGTACTGATCCTCATCAAGATCCAGCCTTGTGTCATCTCCTTCTGGAAAATGTGTATCAGCTCTCCTTAGGGAAAGATCCAGATTTTTGGAACCATGAAACTCAATACAAGTCAGGAGTCCTCTTTATGACAAAAAATACAAAAATATCTTTTTTTTTCAAAATTTATGAAGACATTTTTTCCTTTTTTGTTCTTTTGCATATTACATGTGAATACATTACCAGAATCTTGGAATGGGTCCATGCAATTGAGGAGCCCTGAAGCTTAAGCTGCATCTGTGAGTCTGTCTTGACCTGTCCTGTGTGGGGACGTGATCTCTGTGTCCTCATTATACCCTGGACATGTTACCATCACAATACCTATCAGATGGCATTGAATATATGGTTCATTTCTCTATGCTCCACATCAGACTGTAAACTCCTCAAGGACCAGTAGTTTGTGCCCAGCACGTGGTAGGTCTTCAATGATTGTTAGTACAGTAAATGAAAGAATGAATGAATGCATTCAAAGAATACAGAGATAGGTACAACCTGCCCTGACGTCAAGTTGTTTGCAGGCAGTAGTGAAGTGAAGGACCGTGTCAAGGAGATGAGTTCTAGTGGACACAGTTGTCCAGTGTATAATATAAAATCCTTTGCCTATTACTGTCATGTTTATTTTAAAAGCCTCAAAGTGTGTTGAATGCACATTCTAAGTTTCTTCTTGATTACTTCAGTCCTTTCAAGAAAATGCTATAGTTACTATGTATAATTTATTTTATTGCACCAATATACTCAAAATAACATCATGCTTTTTCATGATTGCATCCGAATATAGAGAAAGAGGTGGGAGATGCTAGCATCTCACCAGGAGACTTGGTCACAAAATGTAAACACAGCATATATTAAGAGACAAAGACGAGGTGTTTGACAGATGATAAACTGACCGACTTAAAAAGAGAAAACTAAGAGAAATAAACTCACAGCTGTGAATCTTACTTTTCCTCAACTGATATGACATTATAGAATTATTTAAAGAATGGGAAATGCTAAAACACAGAGACATTGCAATCATAATTAAATTATATGTTGTATATCATTGGATGAAGATGTAGAAGAAATGTCTCTAATGTCAAATGACAAATGGCATGCTTGTGGCTTTAAGATATGATGTGCATCTTATAAATCAGGAATAAATAGGGAAGTTCCTTGAGGAAGTTAGTAAACTTAATAAAATGTAGAGATTTTGGGGCTGATTCATCTCTTCTCTATGTACACACTTCCAAGAAAGCTCAGGGTTTTAAAACCCATTATTTATTTATTTATTTTTTCGGTGAGGAAGACCAGCCCTGAGCTAACATCCGTTGCTAATCCTCCTGTTTTTGCTGAGGAAGACTGGCCCTGGGCTAACATCGTGCCCATCTTCCTCCACTTTATATGGGACGCCGCCACGGCATGGCTGACAGGCAGTGCGTCGGCGGGCGCCCGGGATCCGAACCCGCCAACCCCGGGCTGCCAAGCGCGGACTAAACCGCTGCGCCACCGGGCCGGCCCCAAACCCATTATTTTTTAATATGTCAATGACTCCCAAACTGATACCTCTTGGCCTAACCTTTTCACTGAACTTTAGACATGGATACCCAACTGTCTGCTTAACATGTCCACTTGGATAACCAATAGGCATTTCAAACTCAATATGTCCTGTACAGAACCTCTGCTTTTCTTCCACCGTACCCCATTTTAGTGGATGGCATCACCATCCATCCAGTTACTCAAGGGAGGGATCCTTGGTTTCTCTCTTTCCCTCATTCCCCACAGTCAATCCATCATCAAGTCCTATTAGTTTCATCTTCAAAATATATCTCATATCTGTACAACCATCAGTTCCTGCTTAGATTTTTGCAACAGACTACTAACTGCTCTCATCTTTTCACTCCTGCCCATGCATTCTCTACAGAGCAGAGTGATCTTTTTAAAATAAAAATAAGATCATGGCCCTCCCTCTCCAGTTTGAAATTTTCCAGTGGCTTCCCATCACAACTCCTTACCATGACCTACAAGGCCTTACGTCAGCTGGCCCCTGCCCACCTCTCTGACTATATCTCCCACCTCTCTCCTGCTTGGGGTCACTACATTCCTGGCACATGGGTCACACCAAGGCATCTCCAGTCTTAGAGTTTTTGCACTTGCAGTTTCCTCTTCCCCACATCTTCAAGTGTCTGAATGTTATTATTTTGGTCTTATTATTTAGATCTTAGCTCAAATGGCACCCTCAGAAAGGCCTTTCCTGACCGACCTAAGTAATTCCAATCACATCATCTCTTTTTGTTTTCTTCAAAGCACTTACCACTAATTGAAATTATTGTTTCCATGTATGTGTTTCCTAGTTTAGTACCTAATAATCCCCCTTACTGAATTGTAAGCTCCAGAGGATAAGTTCTTTGTCTGTTATTCACCTTTTTATACCCAGTGCCTGGAATAGTGCCTGGTTTATGGTAGGCTCTCATTAAAATTCTTTATTCAATGAATGAATGAATGATCTGCCCATTCTATGTGTGACCTTTGCACCAGGGCCTGGCTTTTGTATAAATGGATAGAATGTACATTGTGCCATCTGTACCTCCATGGGCAGAGCAGTTTAGTAGAGTGGAGAAGGCAGGAACTCTGGAGCTAGACAGACCTGAGTTCTGAGACTTGGCTCTGTAAGATGGGGGACCTTGGACAAGTGTCTCAGCCTTTCTAAACTCAGTTTTCTAATCCATAAAATGGTAATAATTATACCTGCTGCTAGAGTTTTTCAGTAACGTTTATAGAAGTCAAGTCCAGCAGATATTAGTAGAAGTTGTATCTGTAACTTATGAATAGCATATCATAACAGCAAAGAATATATATATATATAGTGTATATATAATGTGTATATATATATATACACACACACACACACGCATTGTTGATTGCTCAGGAGAATGATTAATTCCTCAATTTCTTAAGGGAAAATTTTCTATCATGAAACAGAGTCCTTAACAGCCTTAGTTAATTGATGTTAATTGATATTAATAGGATAAATTTACAGAACTCACATTAAAAAAAAATTACCTCCTCCTGGAGTTTTAACCATGGGAATCATAAGAATCATCAAGCTTGCCATTCAAAAATTCCCTGAAGTTTGTGATTAACAAATAGGTCAAGGAGAAAGGTATTGAGGGACGCTTCAAAGTACTCTTAAATCCCTCAAATGTCAATCAATAAATGGAATCCTCCAAATGAAGGCCCCTTCCACTTAGAAGCCTGTTGTACATTTACAATATCTTTCTCTCCCTTTTCTTCCAGAAGAGCTGATGAAATGTATTTCTCCAGCAGCAGCTTTCAGGAAAGCCTGTTAGTGACTTTTAAGATCAGTTTATTCTGTTCCAGATTTTAAGGTTATTTTTTTGGCATTTGATAGGTAGGCTGAATCACAAAATTAGAATCTAAAGTTGGAAGGGATCTTGATATCATTTAGTTCAAACTCCCTCATGTATCTTTCTCATAGATATGAACATTGTGCTGTTAATTTTTTTTGCGTGTATGTGTGAGGAAGACTAGCCCTGAGCTAACATCTGTTGCCAATCCTCCTCTTTTTGCTGAGGAAGACTGGCTCTGGGCTAACATCCGTGCCCATCTTCCTCTATTTTATATGTGGGACACTGCCACAGCATGGCTTGATAAGCAGTGCATAGGTCTGTGCCTGGGATCCAAACCCCCGAACCCTGGGCTGCCCAAGCAGAGCGCACGAACTTAACCACTATGCCACCGGGCCGGTTCCCAAGTGCTGTCAATTTTTAATACCATTTTCAAGTCTTTGAAAGAAAGAATTATGTTTTTCATGATTATATGCCATGACCACCAGCATTCTAGGCTGTGAGCTCTTTGAGGGCAGGTCTGTCTCACTTGTTTTATATGCCCAGTATCTGGCATGGCACCCACAATAAATCCTTGAAGAATGAATCATTCCTAATATAGTAATTTTGACAAGCTAGTCAACATTTAATTGTTTACAGCAAAATAAAGGGATAAAGACATGGATAACCTAAAATAACAGGTAATTAAAAGATGATTTTTATCAGGTTTAGGGAATGAGTGAGAGGCCCCCAGAATAAGTATAAACTTTTTCACAGCTCTTCACATTTCCCACACTATGTTACTAACTTAATTTTTCTGTTGGTGGCTCATGTTTAATTGTGTAGTAGGAATATAAATCCCTGAATTTCTTCAGATAATCCACAGAGCAGAAAATCAATTTCATGACAAACAAGGTCTGACTGAAAAGAGAAAATCAGAGTGTAAATAATTGTTACCATATAATTCATTTTATCTTCTACAGAACTGTTCGGAAGGTATTGTTATATCTCCATATTCTATACCTGCAGGCGCCCATTATATATCTTATTATGTATAATATGGTTATATACCACCATCTTATTTGCGATGAAACTAATGGTACAGAGAGGCTTAATAATCTGCACAAAGCCACACAACTAGTTAATTGGCAAAGCCATGACTCAGAACTAAGTCTGACCCCCTCTATTATACTTCACTGGTTCTGTCAAGTTAGAGAGCTGAAAGGGATTTGAAGATGACTTAATCATATGACTTCATGTTACTGCTGAGGACCCTGGGCCCAGAGAGACTGAGACACAGCTCTTGGTCACACAAAGTTGGTTAGCAGCAGAGTTGGAGCCAGAGTTGGCAGTCTCCTGACCATGGAACATTAATACCTTACAACATTGAATGGGGCCAGAACTAAGGAAATGGGAGTGCAGGTACTGGAAATGATATGGAAAAATACTCCATACTTTATTTACTGAAGTATTAGCAGGAAAGGAGTCACAGTCAGATTTGTATTTTAAAAATATTTCTGTAGCATGGCATAAAGGATGGAACTGAGAAATGATAAGGGCATGTCCTAAGATGGTGACATGGGGGCAAAGGTAAAAGAGATGGACTAATGAGACATTTCCAATGTATTCTTTTAATGAGTGGAGAAAAGAAGAGGTGGCTGAAGGCAGACCTGGGATTAAAAACTGGATCTTCCTAGTCTGTGCCTGGTGGCATTTTCAGCAGCACTTCTTACACTTTAGTGCTGTGGCTTATTTAATTTTCTGTCTTCTCAGATGGACTGGAACCTCCATCCATCTTGCCCCCAATTATAACTTTAGTGCTCAACACAATGCTTGACACACAATAAGCACTTAAATATTGTTCAGTGAATTAAATGAATATTTCAATCTTCCAAAATGGTAGGAGAATGAGGCAGTCTATTGATGGATATTTAACGCTTTAGTGTTAAGGCTTTATTCTTCACCTTTTTTTTATGGGATGACAATTTAAAATATATTATTCAAATTCAATGTCTTGTAAACAATATACTGGATAGAAATTTCTTTCTCCTAGATGATTCTTACATAGCCAGTTGTTTGGGTACTTTCATTGTCTTGGGTTGTTAGGTCCTTGAGAGCAGCAACATGCTATATTTCTCAGATAAACAAGACAATGCTACTCCACTGAGACTGTCGGCAACCTTCAGTTAAGAATGGAAGGTCAGATAATTCCATCAGACTTGGGAAGAAAAGATGGAAAGAAACATTTCTGCAGCTTGCAAACTGAAGCCTCATTTTTAGAATAATTCTAAGGAGCAGAGAGTTCAACCCTTTAAGTTTGATAGAAAGTATTCAGCAATTCTCGGTAATTCAAAAGAGGTGCAGAGAAAAAAATGGTTCTTGTTCTCAGATACAATATTAATAGGTTCTTATCTGAAATACATATTTTGTTGTTATAAAATCTGTGTTCTGAAAACAGATAGAATGATGGCGGCAAGAATAATTTACCAGATGAGAATAAGAGAAAGGGCAAGAAATATTGATCAAAGAGAAAGTGTTACAAGTAAAAGGCTTTTCCTCAATTAAAAAAAAGATGGCATTTGAACTCTACAACTAACTGATAACTTGGACTACTAGCAAACCTGTATTTTCTACTGCATTAGATACTTAGATTTGGGGGAAACATTGTTATTTGCACAGTCATTTATTATAATTTAATTGTTCCTTGTTATAGGCTCAAAAGTATTTTAGAACTTGTAGCTATTATACAAAATTCATTATATCTCTTTGATTTAAGCCAAGAACAGGTTTATTTTATTTTTTGAAAACTTAAAGAGCAGTAAGAGTATATAAACATATGTACATATTTTTTTTTTTTTTGCTGAGGAAGATTGAACAGTGGCCCTGAGCCTGTTCTATGCCTCTTCCTCTATTTTGTATGTGGGATGCCTCCACAGCATGGCTTGATGAGTGGTGTAGGTTTGTGCCCAGGATCCAAACCTTTAAACCTGGGCTGAACTTAACCACTACACCACCTGGCTGGCCCTAATATAAACATATTTTAATGAACTGTAGAGCTAAAGGTGAACTAGAAGAATGGAAGTAAGTATAGGATTAGGAAATCTATTAATCCTGACTTTATGTAGGATTGACTGCATCTATATCATCTCAGATTGAAGGCTACCAACCTTATGTTTAAAGACTCTAAAGGGAAAAGATTGCCTTGTGTCCACAGTGTTTTCAGTTTGGTAAAACTGAAGTGATTATGTGAGCCAGTTAGAGATTACATGGCTAAAGTATAGGGTATCCTCAGGCTTATCTTGGAACCTCCCTGTTTTAGTCCATTCAGGCTGCTGTAACAGAATTCACTAAACTAGATGGCTTATAAACAACAGAAATTTATTTCTCACAATTCCAGAGGCTGGGAAGTTCAAGATCGGGCAACGGCAGATTCCATGTCTGGTAAGAGCCTGCTCGCTCTGTCTTCACATGGCAGAAGGGGTGAGGGAGCTTCCCGGGACCTCTTTTAGAAGAGCACTAATCTCATTCATGAGGGCTCCACTCTCAAAACCTGGTCACCCCTCAAAGGCTCCACTTCCAAATACCATCACACTGGGGATTTAGGTTTTAACATACGAATTTTGAGGGGCTCCAACATGCTGTCTACGGCACTCCCATAATGAAGAAGGGCGTGTGTGAGTCTGCATGTGAGTATATGTGTGTGTGTGTCTGAGAGTGTGTGTATGTGTTTAACTCAGACCAGTGCTCCTGTCCAGTAATACTAATGATTGAGAGCTGACTGTATGATGATTAATAGCTCTGCACTACAGAGTTACTATTAACAAAGGCTGAAATAATAACAAAGGCTTGGAATTCTCTAAAGTGAATCAATTAAAATTGCCCATATGGGTTAGGATGCATGAATGTCTTTCACAGGAATAATAGCTGGCTGTCACTATGGGCTTGACACCATTCTGTGCAATTAATATGTATTACTCCATTTCATTCTTACAAGAGCCCTGATGAAGTTGGTATCACTTTCCTATTACAGAATAAAAAGAAAAAAACAAGAACTAAGGCAAAGATAAATTAAATAACTTTCCAGAGACACACTATTTGTGAGAGTAAAGCCAAGTATGAACCAGAATAGACTGGCTTTAGGATTTTTAGGTTCTGAGACACTGTTTTATCTACCTCCCAGAAAGTCTTCAATGAATTAAACCAAAGAGCATTTGCAAAACAACTGTGGGTAGAACCCTAGACAGAGGTCATGATAATTTGTAAGTGTCCCAGGATTCAGTAGTAAATCTCAGCGCCACCTAGAGGGCGCCTCACTGATTTTGAGCGCCTTCACAGAGCTGAGGGCACATCAGGAAGACGTCAGCCATGAGGGAGCCCATGCAGTTATTTGAAGAAAGGCATAGAGCCATTTCCAATTTCTCTATTGGTAATGAGGTATAATATGTTTTAAGATTCCATGAGCATGGTGGGGGAACAAAACTTCACAAAAACAATTATTTATATTTTTGTTCTTAGTTTAGAAAATGCATTTTATAGCTGGCAAGATTTAGTTAACTTTGCTAACTTAGCTGTGAAGTTTTAAATATGATCACGCTATCATTTGTTGCATCCCATATGTGGAAAGTATTTTTGTAGCTTCCAATTTTGAAAAAAAATGTATATTTCATCTATTGTTTTAGATATTTTGGCATTTTTTCCTCCTCTCTGTTCTTAAAACCTACTTTTTGAGATTGCTCTTGAACAAAGGTAATTCATGTCATAACTATTTGAATAATTAGTATTTTAGATGTTAAATAATATCCTAGGACTACATAATCACAGGTCTCTTAAACATGTTTGGGTTAGACTATGATAAAGAATGCAGACTTGCTGAAAAAGCACTCTGCTCCAAAGGATGCTTTGATTAGATATAGTTGTTTTATTTCTGGCCCATAATAACTGGCGATGAAAATATCTAAATAGAAGATAATAGATGGTGATGAAAAAATTTAAATAGTAAATTTTGGTTCTTTGAATTTTCCCTGGGATGAGGCCTCTACCTCCTATTTTATAGTAGTTCTTTATAAAGAAAAGTCTTGTTTTTAAAGTGGATCCAGAAAACAAGTATATTCTGCTTAAAATGTTTTGATATATAAAGCCATTTGCAAAAATTACAAACTTCTTATCTCTTATGGTCAGTGAAAGGGGTTTCGACTAGTTAATAAAATATTCTGGCTAATATTTACTTTATGTTTTAAGTATGGTTTACTATTTTTAACTGTTAACAATCACTAATAGTTCATTGATAGTTTACATTTCTGTTGAAGGAATACTTACTTCTTTCTTCTGATGTTTCCTTCTCTGTGGAGGAAACGCCACTCATTATAAACCTTCTTGTTTCTTTCCGACCCCCCTCATTCACTTCTACCCAGAGACGAAGAATGATTTAATCTGTTGGGTGAGTTTGGAAGGAGAAATTGGGAACATGTAATCCAGCTCCTTCCTCCCCACCTCCCTGAGGGGAGAAAGCTGCCCACAGGGAGCCAACATTCTCCTTAGCTTTTCCCTGTTATCTGGACAAGCCTGAGGTGATGTAGTTTTGTCTGTGATTAGACAGGTGAATGTATTGTAGGGTTCAATATGAGGAAGTCTATTTGCAGATAGAATCTGTCCTTCAACCTAGGCTTTATCAGTAAGACATGGGATATTTTGGCTCTCCATCAGCTGGCTCTTTTGTCTTATTTCCCAATTCATTCAGAACTCAGTGTAGAAGAGAGGTTCCAGTGATCACACCACCTCACAGATCCAAACATCTCTGCTTCAGTGGTCCGAGTCATAGGACGTTAACAAGAAGGGCAGTTTGTGAGCACTTAATAAAGGTCATCATGTTTCTCTAGAGGCAGAGGTGCAGGCGCCAGGGGCTAAGAGGAGGAGCAGGCCTTTGGCAAATCGGCAGCGATCTTAGAGGGCAGACTGCTGAGGGTGCAGTTTTTGTTCTAAGCAAGCAAGGCTGAGGCAAGCATTTGGTTATAGGGAGGAGTCTTCCTTTATGGCCTTTAGCTACCAGGGAGCAGAACAATGTTTGCCTTTTGAAAACTGCGATGCAGCTGGTTTTCTCATGGGCTGAAAAGCCCTCGGGAGATTCTACCCTTAACCAACACGCCACATCTGGATAGGCAGTGTGGGTTGGCTGCCCCAATTTCTGTCCTTTCCCTGTGTTGTTTTGACTATCTTCACAGCCAAGAGAGGGAGTGACTGATCTTGAATTCATGTGGCTTGTCCACAGCAAAAGAAGCCGGGCACAAAAGAATATATACTGTCTGATTCCATTTATATGATGTTCAAAAACCAGGCATACCTAATATATGATGATAGATATCAAAATATTTGGTATCTTTAGGGGGTTAACAACTAATTGGGGCTCAGAGGAGCCTTCTGGAGTGTTGGAAATGTTCCATATCTTGATCTAGGTATTGGTTACTCAGTTCTATACATAGATAAAAATTCATTGAGGTGGGTACTTAAAAGTTGCGCACTTTATCTCAATTTTAAAAGAAAGCATTTATCTGGACACAGATGCACGCAGAAGACTCCTCGGTGCAAACAACTTAGCAGCATGTTTCCAGTCTGAAGTATTTGCCCTCTTGGTCCCTTAATTCGCATAAGATACACAGACTGTTAGGGGAAAGATCCTGTCAGGTTCTCTAACACCCTACTGTTTCCAAGTTTACTTTTAAATTTTTACTTATTTATTTATATTTGATGCCTTCCTGGTCCCTCTCAGCTGCTCTGGAGACTCACCAGGTGTAAGTGGCGTAAGAGACTCACCAGGTATAGGATGATGACCCTAACATGTTCCTGAGTGTTTACCATGCAACCAGGTGAATCCAAGGTCAGTGCTCTAGGTGTCCCATCCTCTGGTAAGGTGGGTCCTCTGCCCAGCCTGAGGTCTGTTCCTGCACCACATATAAAATATATGTGCTATGTTGAAAATTCCTGCACATATACAACAATCATCTAAATCAGAGGTTGGCAAACTTCTGTATAGGACCACGTAGTCAATATTTTATGCTTTGTGGGTCATATGATCTTAACTCTTCATGAAAGCGGACATAGACGATACACAAATGAATGTGGCTGTGTTCCAATAAAACTTTATTTACAAAATCAGGTGGTGCGCCAGATCATATGGGTCAACCCCGGATCTGAACCATGCAATCATCCTGAAAAGTTGACAAGGAAGAGTTTATTCCATCTTTTTGTTTTGTTTTTGCAAATAAGGAGACTGAAGCTCAGTGAGTTGCATAAGCTTCCCGTGTTATCCATGGAGTAGTGAGTGATTTCCAATTAGAGCTCAGATGAAGAATTATATTCATGCCATTGACATGTTATAGTTCTGTTTTAAGGTCTGTGAGAGTGAGGGCCTTGTCTCGTAGAGCTTAGCATTCAATGAGGTGCTCAATAAATATTTTCTCACGAGCAATTTTGTATAACTTTGAGTCGTGAAACATCTTCCTATTCAGGCTTCTTTACAAGATTATAATCAGGCAATAGGAAGTATGTGGATGAATAACAAATCAGAAATCAATGCCTAGATTCTGGTCTTTTCCAAGCTAGCTGTGTGTCTCTCAGCCACTTACTTAACCTCTCTGGTTGAAGCTTCATATAGGACTCACTCCAAGATATCTAAATTTTAAAAGAGGATACCTAAAGAAGGCAACATTCTCGTTCAATTTTCAGTGGAGCCAAATCACACACAGATGGAGGAGATAATTGAGAAGAGCATCTCAGATCAAACCATATCAGTATCTTCACCTCATTTATTAAGATATCCATGTGACCGTAGCCAGAGTAAGTGACTTGAAAGGCCCTGTCAATCACATCCCATCCTTTTGAAGCTACTACCAGGATAGAGAGAGTTATTAGGCCAAGGAACAGGATTAGTCATTGTTCAATACTATTCTACCAAAGGATGCAAATATACGTTTCCTTCCCCTGAGTGCTTCTGAGCTCTACCCAAGAATTAACAAACCCTGACTTGCTCCATATTTATATAAAGGCACTGACTGACAATTATTTGAATCGTTGTCTTATTGCCTTTACTTAGATTTTATTAATTAAACCAGAATTCACAAAAAAATGTCTGCCACGTCATGCTGACCCCAGGGACTGCATGTGAGCAATCCACAGTTACTACATTGTTCTAGGGATGCCCTTACCTTTCAGAGTGTATGAGACGTAGCACAGGTACTCAGGAAAAAGGAAGGAGAAAATGATGTTTTTGTTGTGTAAGTTATCTACTCTTCCCTTGCTGCAAAATTATTTTAAATTATTTACTGCTACATTACCCTCCAATTTAAAAGAAATACAACACCATTTTTTCTCTATGCCGCTTGGCCGGTTTGGTTATCACAGTGTCACAAGGACCTCTAGGGGGAAGTGAGACATGGGGAAGTGGAGTGGCAGACGGTGGTGAAAATCCTCTTTGCTTTCTTTGTGATTTCACTTAGGCTCACCCTTGCGGGATGCAAACATTCCTTACTTGCATATTCTAAGGGCATCTTGCTGGAAACACATTCAGTGTCTTCTTTGTTCTCTCTAGACAATTCCCTACCTGAGGGATCCTCCTCATACATAAATCTGATCATGTCAATCGGCTACTTTAAAATCCTTCAGGTGCTCCTCATTGTCTTGAGGAAAAGATACATATACTCTTCAACTTGGAACACAGTCCTTTCATGATCTGGCTGTCCTCGATTTTTTAAAATATTCTCTTTCCACCTGCATCTTGAACTGCAGCCATTCCCAACGGACTCTAGCTCTATGTGTCCAACAGTTTCTGGTCTCAGTGCCCTTGCACATCCTGTGACTTCTTCTTAGAATATCCTTTCTCCGGTTGTCTCCCTAAATAAGCACCCACTCTGGGTCAAATATCACCACCTTTGGGAAAGCTTTTTGACCTTCTTAGCAGCCAGAGATAGGCATTTTTCTCCCCACAATGCTGCAAAAGGACACATTTTCCTTGAGTGTCAGCCTCCCCCACCAGACTTAGTTCCCCTAACAAGGTCTGTTCACTTTGTATCCTTAGCGCCTGGCATAGTATAGAATTTCATAAATGTGTGTTGGAAAGAATGAATGATTATTTTACATAACAGAAGATAATTTTAGATTTCTAACATTCTGCTTATAATATTAATATTACAAATGGGAGTTTTTTTCATGATTTTGAGTTTCACTTTTTAAAAAAATTTATTTATATTTTATTGGGTTATAATTGACATATAACATTATATTAGTTTCAGGTCTACAACATAATGATTCGATATTTGTATATATTGTGAGATGATCACTATAATAAGTCTAGTTAACATCCATCACCATATATAGTTACAAAATTTTTTTTCTTGTGATGAGAACTTTTAAGATCTTTTCTCTTAGCAACTTTCAAATATGCAATATAGTATTATTAACTCTAGTCACCATGCTGTACATTATATCCCATGACTTATTTATTTTAAAACTGGAAGTTTGTATGTTTTGACCCCCTTCATCCATTTCGCCCACCCTCCACCCCCTGCCTCCGGCAACCACCAATCTACTCTCTGTATACAAATAGGAGCTTTTAGAGGGCGGAGACTAAGTCTCATTCATTGTTGTATTTCTTATTCTAACATAGTGTCTGGTGGTAACACTTAATAAATATTTGGTGGATGAATGGAAGAGTGAGTAGTTAAATGGATGATGTGGTGTAACGATCCAATGGATGCCCAGGGCTCAACCTCCATTCATCACTATATATGACAAAAGAAACCGAGGGAGCTGTGGGCAATGCTGAAGACTCAGAACTCCTCTCTCTTTCGATGAACGTCTAATGAGATGACAAAGGGGGCCATAGCCATTGCTCGAAAGCTGGCCTGGGGTTAGCATAGTAAAACATGCATTCGTGAAGTCTTAGTTCATTTGTGTATTTATTTAACAAATATTTATTGGACCACGACTCCTAATCTGAAACTCGTGAGGCCAGATGTGTTTCAGAATTCAGATTTTATTTTATTTTTTATTTATTTATTTTTTTTTTTTGGTGAGGAAGACCAGCCCTGAGCTAACATCCGTTGCTAATCCTCCTCTTTTTGCTGAGGAAGACTGGCCCTGGGCTAACATCCGTGCCCATCTTCCTCCACTTTATATGGGACGCCGCCACGGCATGGCTGAGAGGCAGTGCGTCGGCGGGCGCCCGGGATCTGAACCAGCGAACCGCGGGCTGCCAAGCGCGAACTAAACCGCTGCGCCACCGGGCCGGCCCTCAGAATTCAGATTTTAGAATGGTGATGTACCATATAGTATGTAAAATAGGGTCTAGGGCAGCACCAGGTAATAAAGAACATGAATATTTCTGTGGGAAGTGTAATTACATTTACACTACGTTGTGGGATAAATGAAAACCTTGAATAGGCTTATGCCAGTTCAGGTCAGGTTTTGGCTTTAAATGAGTTCAGGTGAGATCAGGTTTTGCTGCCAACTGTGTTATGAAAAATTTTCTGTTTTCAGAGCTTTTTGGGTTTTGGAATTGTGGAAAAGGAATTGCAGAACTGTAACCATGTTCCTGTGAAAGAAATTTCCTCCGAAGAAGAAATTTAGGAAAGTATCCAACAAATATATACTCCAGTATATATGGTTTTGTTGAACAAACGTCATCTCAGAGGATATTATTAAAATCTGAAGAAAAAAATGAATTAGACGCATTCAAGACAGACCTTGACAGTACATGTATCATTCTTAACCAATGGCAAAGTAGATAAGTAGGCCAGAGGGCTCCTAATTCCAACACAGCTGTTACTTGCAATCTTTACTGTGGGGGAAAAAGTTGGTGAAGGGCAGGGCAGGGGGCAGCAGTAAAGGAACAAGAGGCAGTAGCTAAAATTAGAGGTCGTACTGTTCCCGGGTCTGGTAATTAAATTTGTACTGTACCTGCAAATGCTCCAGAATTGTTACTTTTTCCTGTTATTTAACACTGGGTATTCTTCTATCTGTACAGAATGCATTTCTTTGTAGCAAAAAAAAAAAAAAAAAAAAAAGTACATACAAGGAACAGCTGCCCTGTATAAAGGGTGGAGAACAATATTCTCTCGATAAGGTTTAAGCCTCATTGCCCCTATCCAGATGGCTCCCAGAGTTTTACCACTGGGCGAAACTCTCATTAAAAGCTATTAAGAAAAATACATAATATTTCCCTCAGTTGTTCTGGTTCCTAAACGTCTTTAAATTGTTCATCCATAGTCTCCAACTCTCTTGGCTTTTGTGGGGAAATTAAGATTCCATAGTCGGGCTACCTTTTTGAGGAGCTTTATCAGACCTTGCCAAGGCGTCTTGTAAAAAGTTTCACAGAGAGGAGCCTGACATGCATGGAAATGCTGCGTATGCACGTGGATTGGGAGTATGGGACAATCTGGATGGTGCAGAGTTCATCGAGTCCGGGTCTCTCCCTCCCGTTTCCCGCTTGTCCTTGTTTTTCTGTCCCACGTTGCCCCACCCTGCCGCGCCTGCCCTGGCCTGCTCACTCCATTGTGTCAGCCTCGGGCTCTTCCTGCATTTGGTCTCTGCTGTGATCAATAATGGCTCACTAACACACAGATCTTCAGGTTGGCCTGGAGAATATCTTGGATCTTTTACTGAGACAATATTTTCCTCCTTGCACCACCCCCGCATGGAACTGTCAGTATCTCTTCCGAGCTTTCTCATAAGACCAGACATGGCTGATTCTCCTTGTTTATGTTCATGTGGAGTTAACTTTGCTGTGGAGAAGAGAAGGCTGTTTTCCCACCACACTTACACTTAGAAGCGGCAACAGCAAGGCAAGGTGCTACCATCTTTGTCCAAATATTCAAACAGATTAGAATAAGCAGAATACATTTTTCTTTTTCCTTTAGGCTTCTACCTCTTTTTCATTTGCTATGGTGGTGCTGAGACTAATTTTAGGGAGAAATAAAGGATCATCTGTGTTCATAGTGCTAGGGCAAAGGGCATGTATAGAAAGGGACGTTTTACAGTTTAAGCATTATCTCCAAATAAGGGATGAAGGACTTTGCCCTCATATAAAGGGATTTCAGGGATCAAAGTACGTGGAAAATTGACTTTCACGGGGCTGAGAGATCTTGATAGAACTAAAGACATTTATCTATATGTGAGGCTGGCCCTGGAGGAGAGCATATCTCTGTGGGGTCCCAGCAAAAGTCGGTGCTAGAAAGCATCATTTCACTGGAAACAAGCTCATGCTCAAACTCTTTCATAGAAAGTGTCAGCTATTATTGAGCATTTATTAAAATCAGAACACCACGAGTCTCAGGCCTCTCACAAGCAGAGACTTGAGGAAAAGGCCGTTTGGGAGTCGTGATAGAAGCAGCCACCTACTGAGCACATACAAAAGCCAGGTACTGAGCTAAGAAACTTACAAGGATTCTTTAATGTCATCCCCATAACACCTCCATGAGATGGGGACTCTTAATATTCCCCATTAGACAGATGAGTTCGGTGAGGCCTAGAGGAGCTCAGTAGCTCGTACAAGGTCACATGGCTGCTAAGTGGTGGGCAGGCAGGCTGGCTGCAGGGCCTCATGCTCAGCCCTTTGTGTGTGTGGTGGAGGACAGTTCTGAGCCACAGCCTCTCACCCTGTCATGGGCAAGCTGAAGATGGACAGAAGAGGGCAGGGGGTGGTGGTGGCTGGAAGAGAAGATGACTTTGGTCTTTTGACACATGGAACTGGGAGGACAGTCTCAGTGTTCTTAGTCTGGGTAAACAACTGTCTGATAGTAAAAATATGTAGATCAGTGATAATGAAAATTCAAAATAACCCCGCAGAATGGAAGGAGAAGCAAAGGGAATGGATGACTCTTTCTCTAGGTTTTGTTGATTGCTGCAGGCTGAGCTACCTGTTTTTGAGAAAAAACAGAAAGCTGGGGCTAGGGTGGCGCCTGGAGCCTGCCACATAAACTCTGACCTAGTTTTCTTTTGACATCTTAACAAGTCTGAAAATGTAAATAGTTGAACAAGAAAAACAGGATCCAGGTCCAAGAGGAGGGTAGGAAGCAGCAAGTGAAGGAGGTGAAGCAGAGGTGAGAGCTGAGGCCTTCCTAGCACGGAGGTCTGGGGGATCTTACCCATCCTTTTTGATATAGACAATGATGCTTTTTCCATTTTATGTGAAGTGCTCTCATATTGGAGTTTCTGTTGTCTCTTTCAGATAAGATTGCTGCCCCTAAGCCCTTTAGGAATGGAAATTCTGCCCCAGATATGGGTTGAGGAAACTCTGGGGAAACTCAGTAGAACTGGTTCTGTGAAAGCAGCTGGTCAATCTGAGCTGGAGAGCCTCCTGTGGCCAGAGGGTGGAAGAAAGCTGTGCTCTGGGGGACAGAAGTGATGGAAGATGACTGGGAAGAAAGTGATGTTGTTGTCCTGATTCTGCTAAAGAAAAACAGCACAAGAAAACCAGGTTCTTGGTTTCTATTCCTTCCAAGTTGAACGCATTTCACAAATGCAGTCTATTCAGGCGTTTCTCGTACAATTTTCATAATTGAAGACTGAAATTCTCTTTTGAGTAGCAGTCAACATGGAGTTGGTAGGCACTTATCTGTGACATATTTCTGGTCAGGAAGTCAACTTCACTCTGTGACAGAGTAAAGCAACAATAAGCAAACATTTCGGTGGCTTATGACAGAGTTGAAAGTCTATAAATTTTGGCATCAACTGCCTTAAGCTTGGATCCTGCCTCTACAAGTTACTACTTCTGTGTCTTCAGTCACTTTCCAAGTCTCTTGGAGGCTCACTTTCCTCATTTTAAAAATGGGCATAAAATCTACCTTGAGTGATTGTGATGAAGATGAAATGAGATGAATAGAAGTGCCAAGGTGTTCAATAAATAGCAGGTGTTGTTATCTGCGGGCAGATCTCCGACAGAAGCAATATTATATGCGAATTGGTACTTCTTTACCTAGAGCCAGCAAAAAGAAACAACAGCATAGATATTCTAAAAATCATTTATATTTGATGTAGAATGCATTGTACTTCTTTCCTCAAGCCGATTTAGCTTGCTAATTACCTGTCACTGACTAATATGGGAATTAGCTTGTTTTAGTAATCTCTGATGGCTTGTTTGGAAGGGACAGTGGTCCACAAGCATTCTGAGTAGTTGGGTATAAATGTGTTCAGGGACTTCAGCTACAGGGAGGGTGACCTCCTCTCCCCCTGAATTGATGATCTGTATAGAAGAAATCCTTTGGAAGCTTTTTTCCCTTAGGTGTTCATTGCTTCCTCAGTCTTTCTCTCACTTCTCATGTGCTCTGTACTCTTAGCAGGACCAAAGTAAGTTTTCTGCCCCTGACTGCTCACAAATTGCAATTTGATTGTGTCTCTCTGATGTTATATAGCATATTATCTCTCTCCCATAGGCACCTGAGATTCTGTTTTCTCAGATTTCACTTTATCCCATCTATAACATCCGGGAGAAAAATAAAACCATAGCAGCATGTTCCCATTGATCCCGCATCCTTTTAATGTCTTCCCTTTTGCTTCTTGGCAGTGTGACCTCTGATCTCAGCCATGTGACCCTCAGGGCTTAGAACATCCTTATCGTAATCAAACTAATCTAATTCTAGTGCTTCAGATATTGAAAGGCACCTTGTTTGTTTTTATTTTAATTGGAAGAAATACTAGCTACATAATGCTCTTTAATCTTAATAATCAGTAAGCAAACAAATAAAGCCTGGAATGTGGCCTTGATCACCTATTGCTGGCTCCCTAGCCTGTAATACTGGGGTTGTAAACTCTGTCCAATGCACTTGGGACACAACGTAAATCACAGTAATTACCACAGAACAAGCTTTCCCCCATCACCGGATTGTTAAGCAGGTGTACCCCAAATAAACTGGTTTTAAGTTTGTATTAAACCTGCAAGCCTATGTTGAGTAAGTAATTTATGCAAAAATGACAAGTTGTACTTGTCACATCATCTTAGAAATCAAACAAATGGCTTGTGTGGAGCTGAGTGGAACCAGTTACCAACACCATACGTGGTAACATATCTTAAGCTGAAGGGAGCCAGGGGAACTTGTCCTGCCATTCCCCTGTGACCAGATACTGGTGCCCTTTCTCAAGATCAGCCTTGGGAGAATCTTGTGCACAAAAACGTGAGTCCTTCCATCGGTTAAGTGACTGGTTTAGTGATTCTTGATATTTTGAAATTTTATAAAAGTGCTTAATCTACATTATATTAAATAAATATGTTATAGTAAATATTTATTTGAAAATTACTTAAAAATACTGCAAGAACAAATATTTTAAAATATGTTTAAAATAAAAATTATTTAAAATTAAAATGGTGACTGTTAAGGTATGAGGGGGCCTGAGAAAAATGCATCCCCCTTCTCAGACCAAGTTCTAAAACAACAGAGAATATGACATAAGACAGGTGGGAGTTCCGAATATCAACTCATACCAGAGAACAGAGCATATGTCTGAAAAGTGGGCTTCATCATACTGAACCCCGTAAGGACAGACCTAACCCCCCAGCCCCACACCTGGCTCTGTAAAACTTCCCTGGGGAGGACGAGCCAAGCCCAAGCTCTCTGGACGCAGATGGGAGTACGGAGGGCTTGGGAGGTGGCTGGGCTACATCTGACCAGCGACTCCTTCCACACCACCCACAGAGGGACTCCCTCTATTCTCCACTTACAGGGAAGTTTCAGAACTGGAGAAAAATCCACCCCCCCACATTCTACTGGTTAACTCCTTAATTTAAGATTTAGATTAATGGCAGTTCGTGT
Source organism: Tapirus indicus (assembly GCA_031878705.1). Classification (NCBI taxonomy): domain Eukaryota; kingdom Metazoa; phylum Chordata; class Mammalia; order Perissodactyla; family Tapiridae; genus Tapirus; species Tapirus indicus. The sequence goes on along the minus strand of CM062919.1, from coordinate 100,358,206 downwards.
CTGTCAGGGGATGCAATTTTTTCCTTATTTATTTATTCCTTTTATTTCTTGAAGAGATGAACTGTCATGTGATATTCACCAAACCCTATTTTCAGATGCCTGGGTTTAAATCCTGGCTCTGCCACTTACTAGCTGTGACGTTGGGCAAATAACATTTGTGAGCATCAGCTTTCTCAACTGTAAGTGGATACCTACCTTATACTTTTGTTGTGACCATATATGAAAAGCACTCAGCCGAGTTTTAGATGCATAGTAAGTGCTCAATAAATGTTACTTGTATTATAATTTAAGTTGTTTGTTAGCCTTTGTGGGTACCTGGATGAATATACAGACCAGTGCTTCTCAAACTTCAAAGCTCACACAAATCACCTGGGGATCTTGTTAAAACGCAGATTCTGATTTAGCACACCTAGAGCGGGGCTGGAACTTTTGCATTTCTACCACACTCCCAGGTGATGCTGAAGCTGCTGGTCCAGGTACACTTGGAGGAGTGAGGTGCTAGATGATGTAGACTCTTCTTAGGTTTATCTTATTTAGCTAAAATAAAATTCTTTAATAGAATCAGCTGTCTTTCTCTAATGCTGCTATCCTAAATTCTTTATGTAGTCAATCAATACTTAACTAGGTAGTAAAAGGCTTTGAGCTGGGTTGAGAATCAGGCCTGCCCCTAACATTTGCAGGGTTCAAGGCAAGATTTCAAATAGAGGCCCACATGCTGTATGTATGTCTAAATAGTTAAAAGGTATAAATCAAACTAACAAACAAATAAAATCTGTGCTATTCACAACAAGCACATGGAAAGATGCTCATCACTAATCGTTAGGAAAATGCAAATCAAAACTGCAATGAGAGGGGCCGGCTTGGTGGCACAGCAGTTTAGTTCGTGCTTTGGCAGTCCAGGGTTCGCAGGTTCTGATCCCGGGCACCCGCCGACGCACTGCTTGTCAGCCATGCCGTGGCAGCGTCCCATATAAAGTAGGGGAAATGGGCACGGATGGTAGCCCAGGGCCAGTCTTCCTCAGCAAAAAGAGGAGGATTGTCAACGGATGTTAGCTCAGGGCTGGTCTTCCTCACAAGAAAATTAAAAAGCCACAATGAGGTACCACCTCACTCTTATTAGGATGTTACTATTAAAAAGCCAGAAAAAAGCAAGTGTTGGTGAGGATGTGGAGAAATTGAAACGCTTGCACACTGTTGGTGGGAATATAAAATGGTGCGGCTGCTATGGAAAACAGCATGGTGTTTCCTCAAAAAAATTAAAAACAGAATTACCATATCCAGCAATTTTACTTCTAGGTGTATACCCAAAAGAATCAAAAACAGAGTCTTGAAGAGATATTTGTACACCCATGTTCATAGCAGCATCATTTACAATAGCCAAAAGGTGGAAGCAACCCAATTGTCCGTGGATGGATGAATGGATAAACAAAATGCAATATATACATACAATGGAATGCTCCAGTATGGATACCCTTGAGGACATTATGCTAAGTGAAATAAGTCAGTCACAAAAAGACAAATTTTATATGATTCCACTTATATGAGGTATGAGAGTAGTCAAATTCATAGAGACAGAAAGTAGAATGGTGGCCGCCGAGGGCTGGGGGTAGGGGTAAATGGGGAAGGTTGCTTGATGGGTAGAGAGTTTTAGTTTTGCAAGATGAAAAAATTCTAGAGATGTGTTGCACAATAATGCGAATGAACTTAACCCTATTGAACTGTATGCTTAAAAATGGTTAAGATGGTAAATTCTATGTTCTGTGTATTTTACCACAATTTAAAAAACTGTGCTACCTTTACAAATTTACATTTATAATAAAAAATTTAAAAATGCTTGCAAAGTTGCAATTTTTATATGACTAAAAGCCAGAAAAATTTCAAAGATGATAGAATTTCACTATTATTGCATATGTGTGGATGTTCTATTGATGGACCAACTATGTTTGGAAGTTTGGATGAATAATAAAGACATCCACAACTGATAAACTATTACCTATATATTTCACTTAACTTATTTTTTCCTATCTTCATATGCATAAAATCACTGATTATTTTGTTTTAATCAAGATTTTAATATAATTTTTATCCTGTTGACAATGGTGCCAAATTAGACAAACTTTCTCAGTCACTTTAGTTCTTAGGTAGCCTTTATTTTTTCATTTATTTTGTTCAATTTGGAGAAACTTTGCTGAAATGATAGCAACTGGGATTTGCAATAAATTTCTTAAGCAGTGTGAATTTCACATATCATGTTCAGATATTGTAATGGTCTCATATAAATTATCATCAACACAGAAAACATTATAAAATATTCTAATTTCAACATATATTGTTATTCTTTAGACTGTGATTTTCACTGTCTCTTAAGTGTCTAGACCACATAGTAATGTAAAGAATCAGTACCACCCTTCATGTGTGTTTCATTTATATCTACACGTATATATACACAAATTTAAGAGTAATATGAATTTTTTAATATGGCAAATGTCCCCCAGCCTCTGTGTGCAGCTGATAAGCATACTGTGGTAATTCATGCATACCTCCAAAACCACAAATTGGAACACAAAGAAAAGGAAGAAAATGGACACGATATTCCTGGATGTGAAGATCCATGTTTATGGAAGAAGGAGGAAGAATGGGGGTGGAAGTTCAGGGTTACAAGTTACACTGCCAACACTTGGCCCCGGATGTTGAGTGACAGAAGTGCTGAGAGCTCTTGAATACATCAAACCATGCCATGGGCAGGAACTGTAGTACCTCCTCACTTTTTTTATATGTTTGTGGCATGCAGGTCCCTTCTTCCCCAGGTCTAAGAGTGGTAATGTTGAGAATTAACTTCTTTTTTTTCAGGTACTGTCAGGCTGCCAGGTGTTGAGGTAGTCCATAAGGACAATGAACCAGACTGAAAGTAACAAACAAGACCTCATTCCATTGTGTATATATACCACGTCTTCTTTGTTCCTCCCTCAACAGAATACTACTCAGCTATAAAAAAAGATGAAATCTTGCCATTTGTGACAACATGGATGGAACTTAAATGTATTATGCTAAGTGAAATAAGTCAGAGTGAGAAAGCCAAATATCATATGATCTCACTCATAAACTGAAGATAAAAACAACAACAACAACAAACAAAACATAGATACACAGATTAGATTGGTGGTTACCAGAGGGGAAGGGGGGAGGGAGGAGGGTGAAAGGGCTGACGGAGCATATGTGTATGGTGACGACGGATGGTGATTAGTCTTTGGTTGGTGAACATGATGTATTCTACATAGAAATCGGGATATAATGATGTACACCTGAAATTCGTATAATGTTATAAACCAGTTATCGCAATAAAAAAAGAATCTTTTGTAATTTGATAAAAATCTACCTTTAATAAAACCTAAGGAAAACAAAAACAAACAAACAAAAAAAGACTTTATTCACTTACTGCGACTGAGCTAGCAGGAAACAAAAAGAAGGTGCTGGCTCCCTCGTGTTCCATGTCCCCCCAGCAGAACAGTGCCAAACGAGGGTCAGGCGGCATGCAGCACAGGTTGAGGGGATTGTCTCCCTGTTGATGAGCCTGAATAAAAGGCTTTTTGTGGACTGGGGAGGGCCAGGAGAAGGGAGAGGAGGAAGGGCTAGGAATGGAAAAGTGCCTCAGCCAAGGCCTCCTGATAAGGAGGTCTTGGTGGAGGCACCTGGTAAGTAATAAGGAAGCCCCCAAATGGAGGCACTAGAATGCAGATATGCATATGAGCACGGCTGGACTGTGGTGGGGAATAGGGCAGAGGATATCTTTAGTCTGTGACTTAATTCCCCCTAGGAAACTGCAGTGCACTGGCCACGCACCAGGTCTGGTGTGGGGTGGGCAGTTTTCCCCATGAGGCCTGCCTGGCAAAGCCTTGTAATGGCCCATAGTTGGGCCTGAGAGGTCACACAGGATTCTGGCCCCGAGTCAGATTCCTTAGTTACTGTGTTATTATGTTACATATCTTATTGCATGTCATCCTCACCATGAAGTAGACATTATCTCCGTTTTCACAGATGAAGAAATGGACGCTCAGAGTAAATAACCTGAGTAAATTAAGCCACATGGTTAATCGATGGCAAGGCCAGGATTTGAATTCAGGCCTGTTTGACAGTGAAGCGTGCTCCTTCCTCTGGGACATGTTGTCTGGTGTGAAATTCAGGGAGAATACTAAATTAATAAAGTATTGGCCCATCATCAAAAAAAGCTTATACTCTCCTTGATGAAACAAGGCATGCAAATAGGTTGTTATAAAGAGAAGAGATTAAATAAATTTAATTGCATACACAAATGTCAATCAAATGGTTTAGACTATATACTTCACTGGGTAAGCTCTCCTATCCTCCCACCCAATGTGGTTTGTCCTGTAGAGCAGAGATCTGGCAAATCCTGGGGTCAAGTCTAGCTATGCTCATCTGTTTATATACCATCCATGGCTGCTTTCTTGTTACAGTGGCAGAGGTGGGTAATTGCAAGAGAGATTGTATGGCTCATAAAGCTGAATGGCCCTTTACAGAAAAAGTTTACTAATCTCTGCTATAGAGTGTGAAAATGAACAAACAGAGAAATAAACATATAACCAATGAATATATAGCAGAACAAACCATCTGCTATGAGGAATATGTCCTCAGTTTAGCCCCTCGCAGGAAGAATGAAAAGCCTAGGTCTTACAAAAGTTATCTTTTTTCCAATATGTTATTGAAATTATGAATAAATACATATATTTAGGATTCTGGCAAAAATACACATGTCCTAGATTGGTTTATTTTTTGATTGATTCATTTCTTGCCATTGCAAGTAGTGTGTTTTGTCAAAAAGTTAAAACCAAAAAACCAACAAAGAAACCTTCAGCATGCCTCACTCAAAACATGTCTAGTTTTGATGGAATTATCAGCTAAGTGCAAAATGAGGCAGGCTATTAATCCTCATAGCTGGAGTTCACATCCATGTATTTCACATATGGGGAAATATTTATGTATAGATTACATTCTCTTGGCTCTTTATAAACAACATCCTTAATTACCTGAATGCTTTACATTCTTCAGCCTGGTGACTGGTTTTCAAATTTCATGGAATAATTAGCTTGAATGGGAAAACAGGAAGTAAGGCAGCAGTGTGACACAGAGGAAGTGGCCCAGGGAGACTGGAGTTCTAATCTTGGCTGTTCAGCTCCCTGGCTGAACCAGACGCTTAATCTCTCTCTGCCCTCGTTTCCTGTAACCTGAGTTTGGACACGCACAGCTTGTGGTGTGGGAGTAGGGCTTCCAGACTTTATTGCTACCTACATTCCATCTGAAAACCCATTGTACCTCTCCATATCCTTGGGATCCTTAACAACAGAATTAACCCAGTTGAGTTATTCATTTCAACATCGATTTAGAGACTTCTGAAAGCATATCAACCTCTTCTTGGCTATAAAATGGGGTATTCCAGGAGTGAATCAGGAAAGAGGGAGGCCATGGTGTGTACAGAACTAAAATCTCCACCTTTCAAGAGTGTGTTGTTCCCCGTAAGCCTGGTTAAGGGAAAGAAATGGTAAGGGAACCTTTAGTCTGATCTGCAGAAGGTCTAAATTCTTCTTTCCTGGAAGTATCTGCTCTACTCAGATGACCAACCAGAGCCTGGCTTGAGTGTCCAAATCACCCAAGAGACCCTTTCTAATCAAGCTTCTACCAGACATGACCGGGCAACCTGAGGACCATTGACTTCACCTGCGTTGTCTGCTCCACTGAGAGTCTGGAAACTTAGTTCCTGGAGTCTCTGGGTACTGAGGTCGAGGTCCCCTCTTCTGAAGTGCTGTGGTCACTGTTCTTTATGGTCTCAATCTGGGCTCTCAGCTTTCCCTTTACAGTTGTTTCTTAAACCCCCAACAGGGTTTCTAGTCCTGACTTTTTCTCAGGCACAAGGGGAAACTAGCCTCATTTGGCTGGTCCCTGAGGAGTCTGGTAGTTATTCAGTTCTCTCTCAGGAAACCTTTGTAAGGCAGAATTTAGTTTATACTCCACAGGGAATTATTTGGGAGTCACTAGTTGAGTGTTTTTCAATTCTTACATATCGTTTATTTTTTTATTTATTTATTTTTTGTGGGGAAGACCAGCCCTGAGCTAACATCTGTTGCCAATCCTCCCCTTTTTGCTGAGGAAGACTGGCCCTGAGCTAACATCTGTGCCCATCTTCCTCCACTTTATATGGGACGCCGCCACGGAATGGCTGACAGGCAGTGCGTCAGCGGGCGCCCGGGATCCGAACTCGCGAACCCTGGGCTGCCAAGCGTGAACTTAACTGCTGCGCCACCGGGCGGCCCCACATATCGTTTATTTTATTCACTGCTTATATTATCCATCTCTATGAGACTATGGATTTGTCAATTTCCCTTTGTAATTCTGTCAGTCTTTCCTTTGAAAAATTTGAAGCTACATCTTAGATGCACATAGGTTCAGGACTGTTGTATCTTTCTGGTAAAATTTTCCATTTTAACCATTATGTTATTAATCTTTCCTACTATTTTTTTTTTTTTTGTCCAAAAGTCCGTGTTTAACGCTTGCCTGGTATGACTAGTTTTTTCCTCTGAGGTTTAATTCACTTTATTTTGCTGGTATAAAAAATATTGTCCTGAGTGCTCTGTAATGACACCAGGTGTGGATCTTTAAGATGATCAGGGAATTCCTGATCAGGAGACTGAGTGCTGTCTCTTTCCCAGAGGTCAGAGTGGGAAAGTTGTCTTTTGGAGATGGCATTAAAGGCAGCTGTAGCTGAGTTACCCAGAGTGGCAGCAAAATACCAATGATCAGCAGCAGCCTGTTGGGCAGAGGGACAGAGACATTGCCACTATGGTGGAAAGGGGTCAGATGCACAAGCTGAGAGAGTCACAGTGACCAGCACCTTGCAAGGAGAGAGTAGGGTTTGTTGACTTGTTTTCCTGGTAGTCTTGCCTCAAAGAGATAATGGATGCCTTGCCTGGATGATGACACCATAAATGGCAGTTGCCACTTCCTTGTGAACATTCAAATCTAGATCAGTGAGTCATTGTGGTTCCCAATAGCCAAGTTTACCTTGGAACTGGTTTGCTCATCACCCTTTTTACGTCTCTGAAAGGGTGCCATCTTTAGTACCTCATCAGCAAGAAATGGCCCCAGGAAGAAGTCAAGGAAGGAAAAGGGAGAGATCTCCTCCAGGAACCTGATCATTGTGACCTTGATCAGATGGCCCAGCTTGGAATCCAAGACTAATTCCTGTCCCTAAGCTTGTCCTCTCTGCTGGTCCTAAGCACCAGCATCATCTGTAGTCTTTAGCCCTTGGTGATTTCTTGGAGAAGCCATAGTATTCCTTTTTCCATCAACTTATTTTTAATCTTTCTGCATTCATATGTTTTCAATGTGTCTCTTTTAGCATATAGCTGATTTTAAAAATTCAATATAAAAATTTCCAACTTTGAAGTGCTGAATTTATCCATTCATATTTACTATGACAAGATATATTTGGTTTTATCTGTACTACCTACTGTGTGTTTTCATTTTACCATTCCTTTTTTTTGGCTGCTTTTTATTTCTCCTTTCCTTACTTCTCTTTATTTTTTCTTTTCCTTATTACAGTTTTGATATTATACATTCTATTTCTATTTTTATGGTAATATTTAAATTTTTAAAATGCATAATTGACTGAACAAAGTCTAAAGTGGTATCTGTACCTTCTTGAAATCTTATAATGTTTTAATTCTACTTCCCCATCCCATTTTCAATATTATTGATGCCTAGTATTTCAGATCTACCTTATTGTCAACCCTCCCTTCAATTTTTTTTAAAAGAAAATACTTACCTACATTTACCTCATGTTTACCACTTTCTTCACTTTTCCTTCAGCTCATTCCTTCCTTCTTGGTGTAATTTTCTTCATCTTTCAATTCTTTCTGGAAGAATCTGAAAATGATGTTATTTCAACTTTGTTTTTCTGAAAATGTTTGTTATTGCACTCTAATTCATAATTGATGGCTTTACTGGGTCTAGAATTTTAGGACTTTGAAGATATTATGAATGTTGCTGCTGGGAACAAATTGTTGTACTTCTGTAGGTAATCTGTCTTTTGCTCTTTGTTTTTGTTACTTTTAAGGTTTTCTTTTTATCTGTGATGTCTGGAGTTTCACTACCACTTGTCTAAGAGTGGGTTTGCTTTTATTTATCCTTTTCTGTACTCAGAGAGCCCTTTATATCGGGTGACTTATGTCTTTCTTCAATCCTGAGTCTTTTTTCTTCTGAAACTCAAAGTTAGAAAGATCTCTCCCTCCCTCTCTCTCTATATTTATACGTACATACGTACATATACATACACATGTATATGTATACATATATGTATATATATAAATATGTATATGTGTCCTTCCCATTCTCTATAATTATTAAACTCTTTTTCATACTTTTTATAACTTCATTTTTCTGTGCTGAATTCTTGTTAATTCCTTCGAATCTATCTGATCCATTTCACCTCTCCATTAATGTCAGTGATTATATTTTTACAAATCAGGCACTAAATAAATGTTAGCTATTATTATCCTTCCCTTAATAACTTCTACCATGCTGACTCAGGTTCTAACATACTCCCTTGGGTTGTTCTAATATCTTGGGTTCTTGGAGGTGTTAATTTTCATGTGGTCACATCTGCTGACCCTCCCTTGGGCAGACTGCTTCTTTGTGAGCTTTGTCATTTTTTAATGTTTGGCTCATTTTTAGCTAGGTTTGTTTTTTATGTGGGTAATTCAAATGCTTTGAGTTTATTGAGCAATTTGCGGTTTGCTTTTATTGGTTCTGCTGGGATTATCACTGGTTTGAGGTAACTTGCTACATTAATTTTTCAACTGTGGAATCTAGACCTGCCCATGGTGACAGCCTGCAGTTTTTTACTGAACCCTTTTTGAAAAATTTTTTTGCATTTTTTTGTACACACATACATGCACACATATGTTCATATGTGTGTGTGTATATGTAAATGAAAAATATTTTACCCAGAATTCAAGATTTTGTGGGATTTGGAGTCCCTTATTCTCTATGTCTGCATGGTAAATTTTCAGTTTGCAGCCAACTGTTCAATATTTGGTCTTTCCTCACAACACAAACAAACAAAACCCAACAACTTCCAATGTAAGGGAAAACTCCTTATTTTCTTTATCCTGCGGATGGTAAGGAATTGGCCAGGGAGCCATCATAAAAAATTAAACGAAACAAAAAGTCCTGACTGCTCAGACTAGATATAAATATCAAGAGGCTTTCTTGCATGAAGCATTTAGCTAAGCCTTATATTCATGAACAGTGCAAATAGAGTCAAATTTTTATTTTATACATATGTGGATCTTTGAGGTAGTGAGAATAATCTAAAATTGTAGGCTTTCTGAAAATATCTGGTATTGGGATTTTTTTAGAATTTTTTTTATTGCTGTCAATAATTAGGTGGATGTTTCTTAATCTTTCTTAGGGATAAAAAGTGCACTTAATGCAAAGATTTCTATAAATTTTCAGGGGGTCCATGGACCTCCTGGACCCCACTCAAAGACATCAAGTTAAGACTCTTTGAATTATGTGGTATTTGGGTTAGAGTTAAAATCCATCATATTTGAGCACCCTTGTTAGGGTTTCTGAGGGGCTTCCCATCAGGCACCCGTATTCTCCACCCAGTCTCTCAAGAATTTGATAAATTAAAAAAAATGTGTAAAGTCTAGAAAAATCCTCTTTATTTCAAATAAAGATCAGGTTGGAGGATATGGATTAATAGGGAGCTAAATGTTTCTCCTAACTGAACACCAGGATTAGCCTAATTTACCTACCTGGACCCTGGCAGTCTGAACCAGGGCTGATGTCTCTTCCTGGATAAGTACTAAGTACCAAGTCCTTAAGGTAAGTACTAAGGCAGGGAAGTACTAATAAGTAGGAAGGCAGGGAAGATCAGAAGGGTAGGCTCCCTGTGAGAGAAAGAAAGGAGTGAAGCTAAGCTGTAGATCAGATATATTTTCCAAATTTACCAACTGCAGAGGAAGTAAGTGATGGAGAGAGGCTTGTGCAAAATCCCTCCCCATGGAGACCAGGCGAGGGCAAAATATTCCCTTAGTAGTGCTGACTGCAGATGACAGGTGCTTAAGTGTGTATAAGAGGGAGTAGACGGCTTAAGAATTTGCTATGAAAAATCCTCAACCGGAGTGATTTATACCCAGATTACCCCCATTGAGTTGTGGTGCTGACTGCAAACCCCTTCATCACAAGAGGCATTTATGGAGGCTTGTTATGAGGGGCTCGTCCCTGACACCACTTTGTCTCCCTGGCAACACAGGTCCACATCAACATCTCAGAACACAAGTTTCCCAAGTCCACTGTCCTTGTGAGGAGAATTTACATGCAATTTACTGAATACCTTGAAATGCTACTCTTTATTCCCTCAAGGTTACATTTTTAAGGAGTTTACAGTAGGATTCCAGGGGCTGATAAAAATCACAAAAAGGTCAAGCCTGTCCATCTTAAGACATTACCCTTTTAGCTGATGCTAAGTGGGATGAATCCATGGCTTTTTAAAATTTGGTACTTAAAAAAAAATCCAGGAGCCGGCCCGGTGGTGCAGTGGTTAAGTTCGCGTGCTCTGCTTTGGCGGCCTGGAGTTCTCAGGTTTGGATCCTTGGTGTGGACCTCTACAACACCACTCATCAAGCCATGCTGTGGCGGCATCCCACATACACAACAGAGGACAATTGGCACAGATGTTAGCTCAGGGCCAGTCTTCCTCAAGCAAAAAGAGGAGAGTTGGCAACAGATGTTAGCTCAGGGCCAATCTTCCTCACCAAAAAAAAAAAAAATCCATTCTTATTCACTTTCTTGAAATATTAAGTTTTACCTCATTATTTTTGGCTTGTACTCCTTTAAGTCACAAACCCATGACCACTTTGCATACTTCTCATTGTCCCTATGGTTTCAGTGCCCCTTGGGTCATTCATAAACTTCAGTCCCTTTCTCCTCTTAGATTCTTTCTCATCTTTCTAGTTTAGCGACTCATTATGTTCCTAAAAGCCTGTGAACGATTTTATGTGCCTATGAAGGACCTTTTCGACACGGTGTTCTCATATACACACCTTTGTGTAGCTGCTGTGAGTCTGAAATCTATGGCTCTAATTTCACTTGAACTGGGATTAGCATTTCTGGGGCCAAAACAGCTCAGCTGTCTCTGTCAGGATTCAGTGGTTACAACCCAGGACCCCAGAGCAGAGCTTTGAGTCCCTCTGTAAGGATCTCTTCCGCTCACGCTTAGTAGTAAACAGTGTGTTAGTACTAATACTTGCTTAGAAGGAAACTGAATGGCTTTTCTTGTGTTCCAAGCCCATCTTTTGGTTTCATTTCTGACAGAACTCTAATTTTTCTCAGATTTCTAGCCTGCTCCCAAAAAGCAATATAGGAAGTTAGAGAAAGATGTAAATTTTGAGCCAGATATTTTACTCTATACTTTTCAGTTGTCTTAAATAACCTTATTTACAGATGAGGAAACTGAGGCTTAAAAAGAAAGTGGAGGAGCCTGGATTTGAACCCAGAACTATCCAACACCAAAGCTAGTTCTTTGCACTGCTCTACAGTGCCCTCTTATTTTAACCTTTAGTAACTTTTTGAGGTTGGGTCTCTCTGTACCTTAACATCATATCAATGAAGGCAGGTTATAAGAATCATGTTACATAGTGCCCATATTTTTATCTGAATAAACTGTGTGGGAGATATTTTCCACCAAATGTTTTAAATTTGTTCAACTCATTTCACAAAGCCTTGTTTACTGACTTTTAGAATCGGGGAAGAAAGCAAGATTTTTGGTTTTGATTTTGTAAAAAGGACAGATTTATATTTATTTGGTTCTTAAGGTTCTATTTGGGAAGTGACTATATAAAATGTAGTTATATATAACCACTGACTAAAATATTAGCTCATTTCATCCTACAATCCTATAATAATTTTAAAAATTTGCCTATTAAACAAATGATTTTTCATAAATTTTCATTGTAAAAAATTCAGACTATATGAGACAGACTAAAATACAAAAGTCTCCTTTCATCATCATTCCATTAGATTTTATACATATTTCCAGATGTAACAACTAAAAGCAGTAAGGTATTTATCATTCCAGCCCTTTCTATACACTTGCTTAGTTTTTTCTGTACATATACACACATATATACTGTATTTATTTATTCATTTATTTAAGATGAAGTTAGACTTTGTTTATTGTTTTGGATTTGCTTTTTTTCATTTAATAATATGTCTTGAAGATATTTACATGTCAGTTCAAATAGATCTACCTCATTCTTCTTAATGGCAACATAGTATCCCATTCCTTATTAATACCAAAATTTCCTAAGGTGTGCCATGGCCAAAAAACATTGGGAAATACAAGGTTAAATGCAGTTAACTAGATTTTTTTACTATAGACTATCAGAGCCCTCAGTATGGCAATGTGCACTGTAAATCTACAAGAGGACTATCCAGGATGGAGTGTTTACCAAATGTAGTTTACCACTTTAATTTATTTGATTTCAAAGCTTCTCCAGGGAAGATGTGCCTCTCACCTATGATGCAAATCTAGGAAGGTAGGCTAATACTTAGGATGCCAGATCTCAGTTGGCTGAACCCAATGGGTGCAGTCAACAGGGTACGATTTAACAGGAATAAAAATGTTATACGTTGGTTTTAAATATCAGCAGCACAAGTACAAAATAAAAATTAGTGATTTTTAGAAAAAAGAAAGTCTTTACAATAGTATCTAAATGCAAGTTCAATATAAACTATCAAGCTGATTTGGCTGCTTAAAAGCTAATGAAAATATAAGATGCATAACTGGAATTAATGGTGTTCAAATCAACGGAGGTAATTATTTCACTGTTCTCCTGTTGACCCAGCTTCAGTCCTTTAGCTTCTCATAGGGAAAACTCCACCTCTTAGCATCAAGAACCAATAAAATGCCCTTCTCCTTAACCCTGACCCATCCTTGGAGGAGGAAAGAAGGGGGCAAGAGGAGCAGATAAGAGCCTGCAGATAAATTAGAAACCCAAAGCAATACAGTATATGGACATGTTAGAGTTTATAACGCATTTTCCCAAGGACCCATTTACTCCTCTCAATTCAATGCTGCAGATATTATTTCCTTCATTTTACAGAGGAAGAAATAAGCCTCAGAGTTATCAATGTCAGAGCTACGTCTTGACCCTACTTCTTTTGATGCCAACTCTAGGTTATTTCAACTACACCCCCATTGTGTTTGTATATGTGTGTTTTTAAACATTCCTTCTTGATTACCAACTTCTTCTCAGCTCCATTGTCTGAGTCTTTGCCACTCCCCAGAATACTCCTTGTAACAATTGTGCTCATCCCAGCAGAGCTAATCTGACTACTCACCTGCTCTACACACTCCTCTTTTTAACATAAATGCTGAAATGATAAACTGGGTTTGGATCACTGTACTACTTTTCCAGTTTATTCTTCTACTCCATCCTGGTCTTGGCTCTTTGCCCCTCCAACAGGGTTAGCTGCTGTCCATTGTCCCAGATCTTGCTTTCAGAAATCATCCCCGTCACTTAGCAAAAAGTCATACAATTACTTATTTGGGGTAGCTGGATGCTTATTCTTCCGTATCCTGCTAGCTAAGGGTAGCCAATGTTAAATGTTCTGGCATGGTCTTTGGTGGTGTCCACTCAATTGTTCACAGCATGAATAGAAAATGTAAAACTAAAAATTAAATATCTAGGTAATGAAGAGTAAACTTAAAAACATCCTACTACCAGGAGACAAAACCTGTTTCTCTACAAGATGTAGCTGTTACATAATGATCATTAAAATGATATAATGATCATTAAAATGTTGATACAATGCCAAGATTGCTCTTTTTGCCTTTTTCATCAGGTTAATGGAAAACATAAAAATTTCTGGTTCACAAACAAAATGTATTTCTAAAAGTAGATTAAAAAAAAACCCTTTCTTTCATTGTTCTGGATCAACCTTTTATATTTTTAAGTCAAAATTTGCAATATACTCTATTCAAAAACAGATATATTGGTTCTTCAATTATATAAGAACTCTTTATCCAACACATCAGGTGAAAGAACTATTATTATGTGGAGCTTTCGCATAAACCTCATGGACCTGGAAGTTCAAACCTCCAAACACACAGGAGATTTTTTTGAGAAACACTTAGTTTTATTGAAAGAAAAAGAGAGTGTTGGAAGACCATGATATGGATATCATTTCATGAGAACAGATTGAAAACTGGCTTCTTCCTTCTTTCACAAACTATCCATATAGCTCTGGTGCTTGTGATTGACATTGGCATTATTGATGTACCAAATCACCTTTAAAATATTTACCCAAACATTTCAGGAGCATTACATAACATATCTCAGTCAATCAAACAACGTCAGCCCATAATTCATTATTAAATGTTACTTTATGCTAGGTGCTATGGGGGAAACAAAGAAGTTTAAGATAATGTCCCAGAGCACGGGGGACTTCCAATCTAGTTAAAGAGATAAGGCCATGCCTGGCAACAGAGTGGGAGACTGTTATGTAATTGTTAAGTGAACCAAAGAATTTCTCTCCATCCTCCAAGCAAGTAAGTAACTTGTGGTGCAGACATTAAATGCGAAGGAAAAGTAACTTCGAGTAGGAGGTGAGTTTTGAGCAGGGCTTTGAAGGATGGGGAGGATGAGAACAGCTAGAAAAGACCCTGGAAGTCACCCAAGGAAGTGAGATGGCCAGAGGAAGGGAAGGGAAAGAAAAATAGTCACTAAATCTTTATAACACTCTAGACTTTATCTATATATCATCTCATTTAATCCTCATAGCATCCTATAAAGTGAATAGTACTCTGCCCATTTTTCAGAAGACAATTTGGGATGCAGATTCAGATTTCAAAATCTGTGCTTTTCCCACTACACATTTCCTCTGAGAAAGCTTTAAAGGTGAGATAGCACTCCCCAGTGAATGGTGTTCTTACTTGAAAAATGCTAAGATAGAAGCACAAGGAATTCAAGCGCATCTTCAAAATGAAACAACCATTTTGGGTCACTATCAGTTCATCCTGTTTGCCAAACAGTTCATCCTGTTTCCTCTTCTATAAATCTTTTTCATATTTAATAAATGTCTTTGAGTTTGTTAACTTGACTTAGGAGGTCTTTATTTCCTCATGGTGATTATTTCCAAATTTATGAATTAACAATCTGGTCAGTGTGGACCTGTGCCTAAGCAAGTAGAAAATTGTGGTTCTGGGCCTCTGCTGAAAACCCTCACCTTCCTATGACTTGGCACATTCTCTCTTCCCGAAAAGAGACAGAGAGAAAT
Organism: Tapirus indicus; assembly: GCA_031878705.1. NCBI lineage: Eukaryota > Metazoa > Chordata > Mammalia > Perissodactyla > Tapiridae > Tapirus > Tapirus indicus. The sequence goes on along the minus strand of CM062919.1, from coordinate 100,342,849 downwards.
TTCACCAGTGCTCGGAGTAGCTCTGGCATTAATGGAAGTGCAGAATGGCTTTACGTAATTAGTTAGCACCATAAATTTTTGTTTAGCTCACATATGTAACTCCTCTAAATTGGCTTACATTATACAGAGATGGATGGAAATTTGAAGCTCAAAGATGCCACAGAGATTTATAGAATATAGACAGACTTCACTGAAAGACTGGATTCCTATTGTCCCTTCTTTACTGTCTTAATCTTAACCACCTTCACTTCATTTCAGGCCCACTTACTGACTCCTGCCTTGGGGGACAAAGGCCTCTCATGGGATTTCAGCTTACACTCTGCATTAAATTTCTTTTCTTTTAAAGGCCTCTCTTCTTTGAGACCTTCAAAAATTAATCTTTATTGTTACCAGGATCAGCATTTTGCATTAGTCCATGATTACTTTTTATCTTCAGAGTTCACAAACTTTAAACTACATCGTTTAAAATCACCAGAGTGCAGGGCCGCCCGGTGGCGCAGCGGTTTAGTCCGCGCTTGGCAGCCCGGGGTTCACAGGCACCGGATCCCGGGTGCCCGCGGACGCACTGCCTGTCAGCCACGCCGTGGCGGCATCCCATATAAAGTGGAGGAAGATGGGTACAGATGTTAGCCCAGGGCCAGTCTTCCTCAGCAAAAAGAGGAGGATTGGTGACGGATGTTAGCTCAGGGCTGGTCTTCCTCACACACACACACACACAAAAAATAAAATAAAATCACCAGAATGCTGTAGCATAAAAATATTCATTGTCAAAGAATTCTTTGAGGTGATATTTTTCAAAGCACAATAATGTTATTAATTTCATTGCAAAAATTAAAAAAAAAGTTTTGTTGACAGGTTCTTACTGTAAAAAAATTGTGAATGGGGCCGGCCAGTGGTGCAGTGGTTTAGTTCGTGCTTTGGCAGCCTGGGGTTTGGGGTTCGGATCCCGGGCACCTGCGGATGCACTGCTTGTCAGCCATGCTGTGGCGGCGTCCCATATAAAGTAGAGGAAGATGGGCATGGATGTTAGCCCAGGGCCAGTCTTCCTCAGCAAAAAGAGGAGGATTGGCGATGGATGTTAGCTCAGGGCTGGTCTTCCTCCCCGCCCACAAAAAAATTCATGAACAGAATAGAGAGAGTGAAAAATAACCCCTGCAATCTGGTAAATATTCTTCCATAATTTTTTATGTAAATGACAAAAATTTACACACAAATGGGTCATATTTTTTTAAATTTACACATATCTCTCAATAATCTATCATGGACATCTTTCTGTAGCAATACATAAAGATCTATTTTATGCTTTTGAATGTTGCATAGTATTCCATTGTGTGTATACATAATATATTCCTATTGACAGAAAAGTTGGTTGTTTCTAATTTTTAGCTTTCTTTAAAAAAGGATGTCATAAATATTACTTTATATACGTATATTTCATCTACTTCTGTTGCACTTATCATTTGGATAAATTCCCAGAAATTGAATTTATGGATCAAAGGGTATGCCAATTAACTTTTTTTGATGTATAGTGCTAATTTGCTTTCTAGAAATTTTATGCCAACTTATATTCTAACTAATATTATGTGAGGGTATCTATTCCCACACACTTTTTAGCACTTGACATTAATAAACCATTAAATTTTGTCAAAATAATTGGCAAAAATTGATACCTCAGCTTTGTTTTTGTTTGTATTTCTTTGACTATTACTGATATTGGGTATATTTTCTTTTGATTAACATCCATTTATATTTCTTCTATGAATTGTCTATTTATATTTTTCCCCACTGCTTTAACAGAGGGATTTGTCTTTTTCTTATTTATTTCTAAGATCTCTTTGTATATTATGGCCTTAATTGCTATATATGTTGCAAATATTTTCTTCACATTGTCATTTTTCAACTTTGTTATTAAAATATGGCAATTTTTACATTTAGTTTTTAATATATCTAGAATTCCTTTGATATAATATGGGAATCTAACCTATTTTCCCCCCAAATTATTTAATTTTCCCAGCATCATCTATTTTTTTTTTTTTTTTTTTGGTGAGGAAGACCAGCCCTGAGCTAACATCCGTCGCCAATCCTCCTCTTTTTGCTGAGGAAGACTGGCCCTGGGCTAACATCCGTGCTCATCTTCCTCCACTTTATATGGGATGCCGCCACGGCATGGCTGACAGGCAGTGCGTCGGCGGGCGCCCGGGATCCGAACCAGCGAACCCTGGGCTGCCAAGCGCGGACTAAACCGCTGCGCCACCGGGCGGCCCCCCAGCATCATCTATTGAATAATTCATTATGGTGGATTGATTGCAGTAATGGCCCCAATTTGCTTACTCTTCCCTATATTCTAGCCCTTTGATAGTGCCCTTTTTCACTGGCGTTAGGCTCAGACATATGACTTGCCTTGGCCAATGAGATAGTAGCAAACATGATGCAAGCAGAGACTTAAAGAATGCTTGTGGGGCCAAAACCAGTGGCCTAGTGGTTAAGCACACTCTGCTTTGGTAGCCTGGGTTTGGCTCCTGGGCACGGACCTACACCACTCATCAGTGGCTGTGCTGTGGTGGCAGCTCACATACAAAACAGAGAAAGATTGGCAACAGATGTTAGCTCAGAGTGAATCTTCCTCAGCAAAAAATAAATAAATAAATAAATAAAATAAGAAAAATAAGAAGTCTTCTGATCTTCAAAAAAAAAAAAAAAAGTGCTCGTGCATTGAGACTTACCTGTTTGCTGCTTTAAGAACTCCACTGCTGGTATAAAATCAACTTACAAAAGTCAATTGCATTTCTATATACTAACGATGAAATAACAGAAAGAGAACTCAAAAAGACAATCCCATTTACAATTGCAACAAAGAGAATAAAATATCTGGGAATAAATTTAACCAAGGAGGTCAAAGACCTATACAATGAAAACTGTAAGACACTATTGAAAGAAATCGAGGAGGACATAAAGAAATGGAAAAATATTCCATGCACATGGATTGGAAGAATAAATATAGTTAAAATGTCCATTCTACCTAAAGCAATCTACAGATTCAATGCAATCCCAATCAGAATCCCAATGTCATTCTTCACGGTAATAGAACAAAAACTACTGAAATTCGTATGGGGCAACAAAAGAGTCCGAATAGCTAAAGCAATTCTGAAAAAAAAGAACAAAGCTGGAGGCATCACAATCCCTGATTTCAAAATATACTATAAAGCTACAGTAATCAAAACAGCATGGTACTGGTACAAGAACAGACACACAGATCAATGGAACAGAATTGAAAGCCCAGAAATAAAACCACACACCTATGGACAGCTAATCTTCGACAAAGGAGCAAAGAACATACAATGGAGAGAGGGAAGTCTCTTCAATAAATGGTGCTGGGAAAATTGGACAGCAACATGCAAAAGAATGAAAGTAGACCATCTCCTATCGCCATATACAAAAATCAATTCAAAATGGATCAAAGACCTGAAAGTGAGACCTGAAACTATAAAACTCCTGAAAGAAAATATAGGCAGTACACTAATTGAGATTGGACATAAAGGGATCCTTTCGGATTCCATGTCTACCCAGACAAGGGAAACAAAAGAAAAAATAAACAAGTGGGACCTCATCAGACTAAAGAGCTTCTACAAGGCAAATGAAACCAGGATCAAAATGAATAAACAACCCACCAGCTGGGAGAAAATATTTGCAAATCGTTTGTCCGACAAGGGATTAATCTCAGTAATATATAAAGATCTCATACAACTGAGCAACAAAAAAACAAACAACCCGATCAAAAAATGGGCAGAGGATATGAACAGACATTTTTCCAAGGAAGAGATACAGATGGCCAATAGACACATGAAAAGATGTTCAACATCACTAATCATCAGGGAAATGCAAATCAAAACTACACTAAGATATCACCTTACACCGGTTAGAATGGCTATAATCACAAAGACAAATAACAACAAATGCTGGAGAGGTTGTGGAGAAACGGGGACCCTCATTCACTGCTGGTGGGAATGCAAACTGGTGCAGCCTCTATGGAAAACAGTATGGAGAGTCCTCAAAAAATTAAAAATAGAAATACCGTATGATCCAGCAATCCCACTCTTGGGCATCTACCCAATGGACATGAAATCAACCATCACAAGAGGCGTATGCACCCCTATGTTCATTGCAGCATTATTCACTATAGCCAAGAAGTGGAAGCAACCCAAGTGTCCCTCGACTGATGATTGGTTAAAGAAGATGTGGTATAAACACACATTGGAATACTACTCAGCCATAAGAAAAGACACAATTGTCCCATTTGCAACAACATGGAAGGACCTAGAGGGTATTATGTTAAGTGAAATAAGCCAGAGAGAGAAGGACAGACACTGCATGAACTCACTCATATATGGAATATAAGTGAACACACGGACAGAGAGAACTGATTGGTGGTTACCAAGGGGAAGGGGGGTGGGGGGGCACAAGGGGTGAAGGGTTACATCCACAAGGTGACGGACAAACAAAAATGTACAACTAAAACCCCACAGTGTTATAAACTATTAAGACATCAATTAAAAAAATGGTAAAAAAAAAAAAAAAACTCCATTGCTATTTAAACAGTCCCAGGTTAGCTTGCTGGATGATAAGAGACATGTGGTCCAGTCGCCCCTGTCACTCCCAGTGAATCATGAAACACACGAGTGAGACCATCCAGAATCAGTCAGCTCCAGCTGACCCACCTGCTGACCACAGACCCAGGAGCAAGCTCAGTCAATTCAGCCAAGCCTGGCCCAGACCCAAGGAATAACCCAGCTTACTCCAGCCCAAATTGCCAAACCACCAAATCGTGAATTAAATAAATCATTCTCATTTTAATCTACTACATTGTTGGGTGGTGTGACTCAATAAAAGGTAACTGGTACGTCCATCTCTCCCATGTTGATTTGACTATCACTTTTCATACACTAAATTCCCATTTACACATGTGGCTGTTTCTGAGCTCCTTATTCTGTCTCTTTGATCCATTTGCTTCTTCCTGTGGGAACTTCGTACTTTGAAAATTATTATAGCTTTATGACGTGTTTTACTATTTGGTAGGTTAATTTCTCCCCCACTACCATGATTATTCTTTTTTATTTAGAAGAAATGTCAAATTCTCCAAAAAATCTTGTTAGGATGTTATTTTTAACTGCACTAATTTTTTGGAGTATACTGAATTTTCAGAGCAGAAGTTGGTGAAGTCTGCTATCTATTTTTATGTGCTTCAGCATCATTTAACATTTTTCCTCATAAAGGCCCCACACAAATTCTTGTTACATTTATTGCCTATTGTATCAGTCAGAGTTCAACTAGAGAAGAAGAACAACCAGTAGAAGATACATATTAAAAGATTCATTGTAAAAAACTGGTTTATGCGATGGTGGATGCTAGCTTAAGACCATTCCAAATCTGTAAGGCCATCAAGAAGGGCAGGCCAGAACTCTTGGTATGGCTGAAGCTTCTGTCCACAAATGGAATTCCTTCTTCTTCTGCTTTTAAGGCCTTAAACGGATTGAATGAGGCCCACCCGGATTAACTAAAATAATCTCCCTGAGTGAATAAGGATTTTGGCCATGTTTACAAAATGCCTTCAAAGTAACATCTAGATTGGTGTTTGATTCAATACTGGGGATATTAATTTATCCAAGTTGACACATAAAAAACACCATAACATCTATGTTTTGTGTTTCTTTGTTCTAGGTTTCTCATTATGTTTTCTGTTAATTGATTTTCAATAGAAAAACTAGTGATTTTAAAAGTATTTTTCTTGTATTTGTACCTCTATGCTTTCATTGTTTAATAGTTGTTTTTGTTTTCAAACAAGAATAATATTTCCATTTCCAATATTTTTGTTTTTTACGATCTTTTCTTACATTGGTCAGAACTTCCAGGAAAATCTTGAAGGATAGAATCATAAGACCTCTGCTTCTACGGGCATTGAGGGCATTATGCTAAGTGAAATAAGTCAGACAAAGACAAATACCATACGATCTCACTTACATGTGGGATCCAAAAAACAAACTAACAAACAGAAAAACCCAGACTCATAGAAAAAGAGATCAGATTTGTGGTTACCGGTGGTTGGCGGGTGGGGAGAAGGGGAATTGGATGAAGGTGGTCAAAAAGTACAAACTTCTAGTTACAAGATAAGTTCTGGGGATGCAATGTAAAACTTGATGACTATAGTTAACACTGCTGTGTGCTATATTTTAAAGTTCCTAAGAGAGTAGATCCTAAGAGTTCTCATCACAAGGAAAAATTTTTTTCTTTTCTTTTTGGATCTATATGAGATGATGGATGTTAGCTAAACTTGTTGTGGTAATCATTTCACAATATATGTAAGTTAAGTCATTATGCTGTATACCTTAAAATTATACAGTCCTGTATGTCAATTATATCTCAATAAAACTGGAAAAAAGGGGGCTGGCCCAGTGGCGCAGTGTTTTAGTTTGTGCTTGGCAGCCCGGGGTTCGTGGGCTCGGATCCCGGGCACCTGCGGATGCACTGCTTGTCAGCCCTGCTGTGGCCGAGTCCCATATAAAGTAGAGGAAGATGGGCACAGATGTTAGCCCAGGGCCAGTCTTCCTCAGCAAAAAGAGGAGGATTGGCGATGGATGTTAGCTCAGGGCTGGTCTTCCTCAAAAAAAAAAAAAAAAAATCTGGAAATAAAAAGAAAGAAAAATGACTAGTGATCACCATTCCTAATAGAATGACCCAAGGGACTGTACTATTAGATATATTTGATTATTTTAGTTCAGTAAAAAGCTCTGACCATAGAATAATACAAAAAAGAAAAAGACTTCTGCTTCGAGGAGTTTCAGACTAGGTCGTTCAGACCAATCCTCTTTCTGGAGACAAATAAAAAAAATCTGTGTAAAACGTCAAATGCATCTTCTCAAAAGCTTCAAATAGCTAAAAAGATGGTAAGGGATTAGAAAAAAAGAATCCAGAATTTGAGCCAGGCATTCAGGTCCATTTTTGCCCAGGGAGTGTTTCTTGATCAGGAAGAGATAGCAGAGAGGTGGGCTGTGTTTTCGGGAGCCCTGTGGGGGTAAGGTTGTAATCTGGGGCCTGCCAAGGGTGGGTGCGTAGGAACCCATTCTTCACTTGGGTCTGGCTCTCCAAAACACTGGCCTATTGGAGTAAACAGAATCAGATAGAATCTAGTCTTTGCATGGGGTTTGACCCAGATTCCAGAAATCTTGGTGGCCAGCAAAATTCCAAGCCTTTACTTGGGTTGAGGTGACCCAGACTGGTAATGTCTCAGGTGCTTGGCGAAAGCAATTCTTTAAAAATTCCCTTTGGAGAAAGATTACATCATTTTGGTCTCAAATTATTTCTATAAACAAATTTTCAAGTAAAATAGCCGTACAATCAGGAGGAGACCCACAAGTGATAAGACTCCATGAACAAGAACCAATAGTAATAACCAACAACAGAAACAAACTTACAAAGACTCTAGACAATGGAATTATCAGGCAGAGAATCATAGAGAACCTCTTTGTTTTGTTTCTGCTTTGGGAGAAAATTATTTTGGTGTCTCACTGTTCATTATGACATTTATTCCTGGTTTCCTATAAACGCCATTTACCAACATAGAGTGCCTCCCCTCCTTGATTTATTAAGATTTAAAAAAAATCCATAATGAATATTAAATCATATCAAATCTCTTTTCAGTATATATGGTTTGATTGTGACTTTTTCATGAACTTTGTGGATTTCCTAACATTAAACCATTATTGCATTTCTGAAATAAATCCTAATTGATGTTAATGTGTTTTAAAAAATACACACTTTTGATTTTATTTGTTAATATTGTTATATTTATACTCGAGATTTTTTTTTTTGAGGGAGATTGGCCTTGCACTAACATCTGTTGTCAATCTTCCTCTTTTTTTCTCCCCAAAGCCCCAGTACATAGTTGTGTATCATAGTTGTAGAGTTGTAGCTCTTCTACACGGGACATGGCCTCAGCATGGCCTGATGAGCTGTGAGTAAGTCCCCACCCAGGATCAGAACCGGCAAGCCTGGAGCCACCGACGCGGAATGTATGAACTTAACTGCTAGACCACCGGGCCGGCCCTGAGATTTCTTACTTTTTCTTTTTTGGAGCCATCTGTCAGATTTTGGTATTGGGATCAAAAAAACAGAACTGAAAAAACTTTCCCCCAAATTTTTTATGATGTGTATATTTGTTTTAGGTGGTCGGAATTATTAAAAATTGTCTATTTCATTGATTTATTTAACTTTATAGTCTGTTCTTGTTGGTTTATAATTGTAGGTGATTTTGAGCATCTTTGCAATAGTATTTATTTTCTTGTGAACTGATTATGTCCTTAATATAATACCTTTGGTTAGTTTGTTGGTCATACTCATAGATTTTTGAGAGCTCTCCACATATTAAGGAAATTACTTCCCATTATAAGCATTACAAATATTTCCCCCAATTTTTAATTTTACTTTGATTTGTTTATTGCATTTTTTCCAACAAAATTTACAATTTTTAATCAATTTTATCAATTTATTTTTTCTCTTCTGTGTTTTATGTTTTGATTAGGAAGGCCATAATCATTCTAAGATTATTTTTAAAACTCCTGTATTTTTCCTCTTTTATCATTTCATATTTTGATGTTTAAACTGATGGTCTGTTTGGAATTTATTTTGAAGTTAAGAGTGAGGAAGGAATCCAATTATTCTCTCAACATGGCTATAATAAATTGTGAAACATGATTTAATAAATCTTTTTCCCTCAACTGATTTGAAGTACTGCTTTGTATTTCCATTTTTATTTTGATCTATGTCTTGACTTTCTGGTCTATTTCTATTGATCTATCTTGTCATTGTCAATACCAAATACTTTTAATTTTTCTAGATTTATAATACATTTTAATATCTATATTTTCTGGTGGTTTATGATCCTGACTCTATTACTATGTTTATTTCCACTTCATTTCATTATGGTTTTATACTATTTTTCTTTCATAATTATTGAGATTTTTTTGGCTTAATACATAGTCAATTTTTATAAATACTACATAAGTAATTGAAAAAAAGTATGTTTGCTGATGAAAATTTCCATATATATCTTCGATGTCAAGAATGATAACTAGATTGTTCATATCTTCTATATCCTTATTGGTGTGTTTGTTTTCTGAATGCTCATTCAAATTCTGAGAAAGATATGTTAAAATCTCCAAATATGATGATGGTATGTCACATTTTAGCATTCTACCAGCTTTTCAATTCAATGCTATGTCACTTGGTGCAAGAGTGTTTATGATTGTTATTCTACTTTGGTGGGTTGTAACTCTTATCAATAACCATCCTTTCAATTCAAGTAATTTTTTTTCTTGAAGTTTACTTTGATATTACTATAGTCACTTCTGCTTTATTTCCCCTTGCATTAGTTTGGTATATTTTAATCTATTCCCTTATATTAATATATCTTTCTCATTTGATTTAGGTATATCTATTAACACATAGCTGAACTTTATTATGTCTTTTAATATCAGCCTTTAACTGATCCATATTTGTTTTGACTGCTAATATGATTGATCTTATTTCTGCCATCATATTTTAGGCTTTTTGCTTTGCATTTATAATGCTTTCTTGATTTTTTTCCTTGACTATTCCTGGATTTATTATTCTTTCTTTTTTTTTTTATTAGTAGATTTTTTAGTGCGCTTTTAGGTTTATAGAAAAATTTAGCAGAAAGTACAGAGAGCTCCCATATACCTCCTCTCCTCCACCTCTCTACTCCACACACAGTTTCCCCAATTTTAATGTCTTATACTAGTGTGGTACATTTGTTATAATTTATGAGTGAGTATTGATACATTATTATTAAGTAAAGTCCCTAGTTTATGGTAGGGTTCACTCTGTGTTGAACAGTTCCATGGGTTTGGCAAATGCATGATGTCATGTATTCTCCATTACAGTATCTTACAGAATAGTTTTCACTGCCCTAAAAATCCCCTGTGCTCCACCTATTCTGCTCTTCCTCCTCTGGAGCCTCCCAGTCCCTGACAACTGTTGATCTTTTTATTGTCTTTGTAATCTTGCCTTTTCTACAATGTCATATAGTTGGAATCATATATTTTATTTTCTTTTTTCAAAATGTATTTCTGCCTCCATTTAAAAAAATAGAGACTTTTTTAGAGCAATTTTAGGTTCACAACAAAATTGAGGGGACGGTACAAGATTTCCCATATACTTCCTGCCCCCACACATGCATAGTCTTCCCGTTTTATTATGCTTTCTTTATTCCTTTTCCCCTCCTCTCTAGATGTCTAGAAATTATATCCTAAATCTATTCTACTAGTGGCTATGCTTATATTTTAATAATCATTTTGGAATTACATTTCTCAAGCAAAATAAAAATTTAAACTATGTCTGAAACCTCCCCCATCACTGTAAAGATGAGAGGTTTAACATTCCTTACTTATTTCTTCTTTTTCTGTTTCCTCAATGCCCAGGTTTAGTTGAAATAATCTGGATTTTTACTTCCAGTTTGAAATTTAAATGTTTAAACATGGTCTGTTCTAGTTAAGAATTCTTCTTTGACAATTGAGTTAAATGTTACAAGTACATTAGCTGATACTTAACAGTAAGTTTTACAGGGTTCACAGTTCACTGCTTTTTCTTTTATACCACATCTTTTTATTTCTTGAGGTTTTTATTCTGACTCATTTGTTTTGTCACCAGTCTACTTCCTTAAATAATTTTGTAAATAAAGGGTGCAGAGAAGAGAGGGTTTCTGAGTCTTCCAGGGCTGAGACTGACTTTACTCTGTCCTCAGAGAGGAGTGGTCCTTGTACCTCAGAATGCTGTCACTGTTGCTCCACTGGTCTCTCAGCATTGATGTAGCTAATGCGAACCTCAGTGTCAGCCCCAATAGCTTTTCTATGAGATAACATGTTCATTCTGAAGCTTATAAGATTTTCTATTTATCCTTTGAATTAACATTTTTCATCAGGACATGACTAGGCACGTGTTTTCTTCCATTAGACTTTCCTTCGATACACCAAGCTCCTCTTTGCCTTAGAGGCTTTACACTAGCTCTTCCTTCTTTTCAGAATGATCTTCCTCCAGACATTGCAAAGCTGCCTCCTTCCCATCACTAGGTCTCAATTCAAACCCATCAAATCCTTCTCTAGTCACCATAGCTAAGACATCTAATCATAGTCATTCTTGATCACATCTATTATCCTGTTTTATTTTCTTGATAGAGTTTGTCCTAGTCTGATATTCTCATATTTATTTATATGGGCTGATTACGTTCCCCTTCCCACCAGAATATAAACTCCATGAGGGCAGAGACCTTTCCTATTTTATTTACTGTGTATCTTTGGCTCCTATGATAGTGCCTATTACATAGGAGGAGCTGAATGAATGAAGGAGAAAAATATGAAATTGCAGAAGCTGGTTTTCTTCTTTCTACAATTTTCCAAAAGATTTTCCATGTGATCAATCTTCTTCTCTCTTTTTAATTTTCAAACCTCCTAAAACTGCCCTCCATTCTTCTGATCTACCTCAAGACTTTTGATGAGAGGTAAACTAACTACACACACACACACACACACACACTCTCTCTCGCACACTCACATACTTGCAAGAGAGCGAATACATGCACACAGAATGAAGTTAAAGGAACTCTAGCGTAGGGGAGAGATGAATTATTCAGCTGACTTAATAAGTTCACAAAATCTCTGGAGTATTTGGTAGAACTCCTGTCCTCTGTTTCACATTATTTAAATTATCTGAAATATGAGCCAGTTCTTATTTCTGTTTACTGTCTAGTCACAGCCACAGAGTATTGAATATTGTTTTTGTTGAATCTTGCAAATATGATTTGACAGATATCAAGATTATATTGTAAACTGATCTGTTTTTGTTAGAGATTTAGCTTAATATGATTTGATTTGACCAACATAACCAGGCTTTGGCAATGGAAGTTACTCTCAGAAATCTAATATTAATATTAAGGCCATTTTCTTCAGCTATTGTATCTGGAGCATGTGGTTAAGACTAGAAACTGGGACACTCCACACTGGTGTTTTTGCTTTACCACACCATTATCTTGTTTAACGGACCAAAGTTGAAATTATAAGCTGTATTACTAGTGTTTTGCAGTGAGAAAGTTTTATTCTATTGATATGTAGTCAGTGTGCTATAAATTTGTTGAATGTATGCATGGATGAATATAAATAAATACTAAAAAGAACTCAAATAAATGATTAGTTATGCTTTACTTGTTTGTTATTAAATCTTCTTGGGATGATTAGGGATCTCTCTGAAGAAACAGAAGGAAGAGAGGTGAGAAGGGTGGGAAGAGTGAAAAACACTGTGCTTGGATAAATATAAGCAATGACTTTAGTTGAATTACTGTAAAATTCTCATCATGTTGTTAGTCCACTCTATAAAACCAATTTGTTGTAGAGATTGCTGAGCAGAAAATGTAATGGCTGCATCAAAGCTAGTAGTCATTAGTGCTATACACCAAATGTTACCAGTTCTCTGTCTTCTGGTCATGTGGTAGAATCATATTTCCCGGTGCTTTGTGATTGTGTGGGCCTATGTGACTACTCGTGGAGAATGAGTTGAAAGCAGAAATGACAATGACAAATGTCACAGTTAAGCAGAGCGTTTCATTAGTAAGGGGAGACCTCCCAGAGCTCCCTTTTCTTCCGGCATGATCACGAGCAGGCTTCCTAATAGTCGCTGCTCTGTAGCCTGGGTCCTGGAGGGAAGGTGATACAGAGTTCCCAGCTGAGTACCAAGAATCATGCATTGATCATGTACTGTGAACTAGAAATCAATCTTTCTTGTTTAAGACACTGAGCACTGGAGTAGTTAGTGCAGCATACCCTGGCCCATTCTGACCAATACACGGACTTTACATAACCTTCTCCAAGGGAAAACTTTGCTTCATCTCTTGCTTTGAATGCTATTTCTGGGCCCACCTCTCTGGCACCCAACTCTCTGGCCTGTTTCTTAAGGCTCTGCACCAGCTTTTGGATTTTACCTTCACATTCCATCTGGAATCTTACTTGCCTTGCCCAGCTGATGGGCATAAATACAACACACAAACCCATTTTACAACTTTAGGATTTGAAGCGTGTACTCTCTCTTCATCTCCTTTCATTTCTTCATTCATGAATCAAAATGTTGAGCATTTGCTATGAGCCAGTTTTAACTGGATAAAATGGCATAAAATGATAAAATGGCAAACAAAAAGTCATAGAAATTACATTCTACCATTTGGAAAGACAAAAATTAATCAAATAATTATACAAATAAATGTTAGATTACAACCGTGATAAGTGCTATAAAGAGGAGGCACACATTATCTATCTATCCTATGTCTGTCTATCTATCATCTATCATCTATCGATAATGATAAAGTAAATGTGACAAAATGTTTATAATTAGATATTGTTGATAAATAGGAATGATAGTAAACAAAAATTTTTGTACTATTCTTGCAACTTTTCTGTAAGTTCTGTGACCTTACAGCGTGAAATTCTGTCAAAATTTAAAAGGTGCTTTTTCAGGCACTACCTGATGTGGTAGCATGTCCCTTTACTAGCCAGAATCATCTGGGTTGGTAACCTGAGTTTAGTACTTGATTCAAACTCTTGGCCAAATTATATTGTTTGACATTGCCGTCCCTCTTTCTGTGTCTGTGCTAATCATTGTTCCTGCAAAATCCTATGGCCCGCACATGGTAATAAAAGAAAATCCATTTTAAATTGCACTTTGTATTAAAAAAATAAGTAAAAATCCTTTTTCCTTTTTGTTTTTTTCTGTTTTAAAAAAGTGATATATAATAAATACAGAAAATCAGGAAAAGACACAGGAAGCCTAATAAAAAATGAAAATTATTCATAACTAATCAGTCAGTGATAATTGCTATTAACATAGTGGCAAATTTCCTATCATACATTTTTGGTTTCCAATTAGCAGTATTAATTATCTGTTGTGTGTAACAAATAACCTTGAAACTTAGCTGCTTAAAACGATAAACACTTACTATCTCACAAGAGTCTGGGATTGGCTTAGCCCAGTGGTTCTGGATCAGAGTTTCTTATGAGATGTTATCAGCCGTCAGCTGGGGTTGCAGTCATCTGATAGGAGTGGAGAACTGGCTTCCAACCTCATTCATGCAGCTGTTGGCAGGGGGCTTCACCAGATAGGCATCTCCATAGAACTGCTCCCATGACATGGAAGCTGGCCTCTCTGAGTGAGTGCTGAGAGGGAGAGAGGTAGGAGAGGGAAAGAGAGAGATAACCAAGACAGAACTGCAGTCTTTTATAACCTAATCTTGAGAGCGACATATCATTTCTGCTGTATTGTACTGGTCATACAGGCTAACCCTGGTACAATGTGGGAGACAGCTATACAAGGGTGTAAATACCAGGAGGTGGGAAACATTGGGGACCATCTTGGAGACTTGCTACCATATAACATTCTATGACAAGCATTTTACGACATTATAAAATATTTCCTATGACATTTTAATAGAGTAATAATATTTAATTTACTAATAATTTTATTAATCAAATTAGCTTTGATAATTAATTAATAATATTTAATTGTATTATGTTGCTATAGGCTTTCAAACTCATGTACAAAGGGACATTATAAAGTTATGAGGCTGTTATTTTAAAAAATTACACCAGAATTTATCCATCCATCCAAATCAGTGCTGACCTTTAAAGCGCTCACCTTGGGAACCTATGAACTTATACCAATGATGTCGGGCTGTTGTCACAAACATGCCTGGGATTTTTCTTTTGCAATTACAACTAGAGTTGTACAGTATATTATTTTCAGTAAATTCAAAGGTGATATGAAGCAGTTATGTTAACACGTAGAACATATGTTGAATTTATTCTTGTTCTTCTGCTGTTCAGTTGCAATACTGAGCCAGATGTACTAGTCAAAAATGTGTTTTTGACACTCAACTGCAGCTTAACAAAATGATATTTCTTTGCAAAATCAGTCACCATATGAATGAACTACATATGGGATGAACATTGTTGATTCAGAGATTTCAGCACCGTGGGCTCTAAATGTGCCCCTCTTTCCATCCCTACCCTCACCCTAGCCATCTTCCCAGTGAGTATCTTGAAGCATTTTTTCCTTAAGTATACTTTTTAGAATAAGTACTATATTTAAATAAACTGACATCTGCCAAAGTATAATATTGTATTTATGTTAGCCATCGATTTTGTTGGCAGAAGGAAATCATGGACTATAAAAGCAGTATTGGGGCAAAATCAAGTCTTATTTGACTTTGTTTCCCCATGGTGCCTGGCACACAGCAGGTACTTAATACATGCTTGCTGAATTAATGACACATTGAAATTCTGGTGTCATAAAAAATGACACTTAAGCTAATGATGCTTGCCTGGTGGTCTAAATCTTAAAAGCAATCACATTGACACTTGGTATCATGGTTTTCTTTTTTTCCATCGTACATTGTGACATCATAGAATTTCTTCATTTTTCTTAGCGTCTTGTGGTAACATTAGTTGGGCTAAAATAGCGTGCTGAAAAACATGGACATTTCCCCATCCCCAAACTCACCAAATAAAATATAATCACCACCAAAACTAATCAAATACCCCAATTAATATCAGAATTTTTAAAAAGCTGAAATCCTAAGTTTCTTTGAAGCTGGAATAGGTTGAGTTGTGCCTTTGCCACACTAAAAATTATTACAGTTATTGTTTTTCTCTAAGACATCAAGAAAGATGTATCTGTGTACCGTACATGTAATCATAGTCTTTTCAAACAATTGCTCTGGGGACAGGATGAGACAGTGGGGAAATAAGCAAATTGCTACCATCCTCCCTGAAAGCCAATGTTATTAGCAGTTCTATTTTGGAGGAGGAAAATAATCCAGTTTCAAGGCTGGCATACATATTATGCTCATCACTCACTCACTTCCTTACATAGGTGGCAGAAAATTCTGTGATTTCATGCCAAGCCCTCCCACAAAGACATGGCATGGCTTTTTGCTTTACTTGGTTTCTTCCTATTATAAAGTAATAATTTATACTTCCCAAAAGAATTAGAGGCAGCTTCCAATGTTGAAACATTGAGAGCAGACCATTAAAAATAAAAACAAGACAAATCCTAGTGAAAGGAATAGAAATTCCCAATAGGAGTTCTATAATGAGACAAGTCATTGGCGCTCAGAAGCGGTCTGAATAGTATGCATTTAATGAGGCTCTGGCGAAACTGTGGGGAACTAGCCATTCCCTCAGTGCAAATGAGTAGTTGTCATCAGCTTCATCCTTAATCATTGGCTAGTTCTCTCTTTTATCTTTACACTTACAGAAAAGTTGACAGAATAGAACAAGAACTCCTGAATTCCTTTTACCAAAATCACCAAATTGTTTACATTTTCTCCTATTTTCTTGCTTGACCACTCTCTCTCTCTCTCTCACACACACACACACTTTTTGGGGAACCATTTGAGAGTAAGTTGAAGACATTGTGCCCTTTACCATGAAATACTTTAGTGTTGTATTTCCTTCAAACAAGAAAAGTATGTTCTCTTATGTAATCAGTACAATTATCGAAATCAGGAAAATTAACAATGATACTATATTTACCTAATCTATGGATCTCGCCCAAATTTTGTCAATTGTCTGACTAATGTTCTTTAGAGTAAAAGAAAATAAAAGTTTCCTGATCCAAGATCCCATCCAGGATGGCATGTTGCATTTAGTTCATGTCTCTTTAATCTCCTTTAATTTGGGGACAGTTCCTCTGTCATTCTTCATCTCTCATGACCTTAAAAATTTTGAAGAATATTTCATAGAATGCTCTCTGATTTGGATTTGTGGTCAGATTTAGGTTATGAATTTTGGTAGGAATATCACAGAAGTGTTACTGTGTCCTCCTTCATGCAGCATGTCAGGAGGCACATGATGGTTTTTTCCAATGATGGATGTTAACTTTGACTAGCTTTTTGAAATTCTAACTTCTATTCTGTGATGTGAGGCAAAATGATAGCTCCTGGAACCCTTGGACTCACAAACTGAAGGTGGCCCTGTACTGGTTTTTCTCCATTTGTCCCCATCCTTCATCCATTCTCTTCCCTTCTTTGCTCTGTTCCATTACTAGAGGCTGATTTCTGGGGACTGCATCACCTGGGGCCCCTCTGCTTTTGGCTTCAGAACAGATTCAGCCAATGGGAAATACCAACAAGAGATCACATCTTTGCCACATATCTTTGGCAGTGGCTACAACCCTCTATGACCACAGCTCCTGCTCTCGCCCAGCTCGTCTTGCTCTTTCAGCCAAGGGGTGGTAGTGGCTTCCCGCTGCTACTAATCTGAAGGTGCCTCAATATGTCTTGTTGGTTCCCTTAACAGCTTGCACCTCTAAAAGTAGTCGTTTGTGGAAGACTAGTCATTTTTTAGATCTGAGTTGAATTCTGTTTCCTGCTACAATGCTTAACTCGTCCAGTGCCCACTATTCGCAGTATTTCTGGGGAACATATGTCGAAAAAGAGGCAACCTTGGGAAAAGCGTGGACAGAAAGGCCATGATACGACTTACCATTACGGAGAAGAACAAAAGACAGTTGTTGATCATTTACTACATGAAGGCACCAAATAGAGTCCTGAAGAACTGCAAGACATATTTCTTTTTCCTCAAAGTGCTTAGAATGGAACTGAGGGAGCAGACGGTACATGATAGAGGAGTTCGGAGAGGAGATCTTTGAAGACTGGAGCAATGAGGGAGTTTTTTCGGTTACAGCAGAGGAGATGCAGGAATTAAAGTGTTTAGTGTCTTCTGTTGGCCAGGCGTGTTACCCAGTGCTTTGCATTGTTCTCTCTCTTATCTCATAGTAACCCCTTTTTACAGGCGAGGACAAAAAGGCTCAGAGGAGTGAAGTAATTTGCCTGAAGTCATAGATATAACTTGTGAATGTGCTGGAATTCAAACCTAGTTTTGTCTGAAATCTAAAGCTCATGCTCTTTCAATTATAAAAGCAATAAGGAAAGAGAAAGAGAGTTCCATAAAGGAGAGACGGTGGGAGAAACGTCAGGAAGTAGAAATGCTCATGATGTTTGGAGACATTAATTGCCGTGGAAAAATAAAAAGCATACAAGAAGCACCAGCGTGCAGTGGAGGCTATGGGGTTTGCACAGGCCAGCCTCTGGCTACAGCAATTGGGGTGAGTGCTGTTGCCCAGGGTCAGAAGCCAAGGATCACCTGACGTGGTACAGATGAAAGATTATGCAAGATGAAAGTTGGCCATCTGCCAGAGTAGGATTGTCCAGACACCTTATTAACGGTTGGTAAAAATATCCTGAATATAACTATCTGGCATTTTTGCCACCATTTAATTAGAAGAAGATAAAGTTTAGATGAGAAATAGTTAAATGTTTTATCATTACATATCCCGAGTTAATAACGATTAGATTAAAAGTTAGTCCAAAGGATTGTGTACTATAACTATATATTTGACTATATAAACCATAGGTACTTAGATTTACATGGCATCTTTCCTCCAAAGAGTTAAAGGCTGGCAACCAAAGACAGGTAAGATAATTTTAAGTGGCAGAGCAAAGGCCAGTCTTAGAATCAAACATAATTAAACCAATACAGATATAGCATTTTACAGTTCAAAGTGCTTAAAATATCCATCATGCTTAAAATATCCATTATCCCATTCCTTCTTCACAAGGATTTTGTAAGACAAGTGCTGTTAATATTATCACCATTTTACAGTTGTCCAGTTCTGAGTTACTATTCTTCACTGAATGGGCAGAATAAGTCTCTCATGCCCTGTGTTAAGGCCTGTTGCCTTCTTCTAGCCTCCTTCACTCTAATCCAAGTCACTTTCTTCACTTTCTACCACCTCTACTTTGTAATAGTCTCTTACTTTCAGCTGACCATCTTTCCCTGCTGAGGTATTCACTGATATTTAAGGTAATAACTGATAATCATTTAAGATATCACCTTTCCTAGGGGAATCCGAGTTTTAATGGAGAACTCTAAAGTGAGGAGATCACCACTCAAAGAAAGGAAGCTTTAGTGGTGCAATCACAGGTGACTTGGTATCTCATTCTGGGGTAAGGAAATCCTATATACTACCTGTTTATAAGGAGAGTCTGGGCATGGCCATCAGAAGTGCAGAGAACGTGACATAGACCTTCTGGGAGGTAGAGAAGACGGAGAGGAAATGCTTTTGGTTTGCATCTTTTTTCCTGCAGACCTGCTTAGTTTTCTGTGAGGATGTGAGGGATTTGGAGGGGTGGTCCGTGGAGGCGTAGGAGCCTCATTGTGTGATAAGCTTGGCCTTAGCACTCTGTACTCCTTTCTCTTCTTAAGAGAACAACAGAAAAGGTGACCAATGGATGGCTCCCACCATCAGAACATCTAATGGAGAACCATTACCCTATTTACTGCTCCCAAAGAGTAATGTAGAAATGAAAACTTGGAAGGCCACCTCCCAAATCCTGGTGACATCTGGCTGCACCACAAAGCTATCACAAGGAAGAATAATTTGGTTTTTGTAAAGCATTCCCTTTGTAATGTATAGCTGTCCTCTTGGTTACAGCAGGTAATTTCTCTTAGGTTAGGAGCACAATGTTGATTTCCAGGATAAAATTCACGGAATGGACAGAGAAAAAGTATGAGACGCTAGTGGGTTTTTTTCCCTTATTTGGTAGGAAATAGAACCCAACGGTCCTAGGAATAGTGATGGTAATTCTTCTCTCCTGTCTTTGCGGACACAAGCAAAGGAAAGCAGTGCACAGCTGATCTCTGTCCTTAGCTCCCAAGAACCTCAAACCATGAGTCTCCCCTGGGCATTGCATGGGGCAAAGGGCCATTTCTATGGATGGAAAGCAGATCACAAGAAAGGGAGAACTAGCTTGTGCCTGGGGAGAGTGGGAAGACTGGTTATCAATGAGGGTGCTTAACTGGACAACTCTATCTATTCCTAGCCTGGACCCAATCGGAATATTTGAAATTGATACCATTCCAGAAGATCTGAGCAATAGGGCCCCTGTATTTATACAGAGACCAGATTTTGAGAAGTATCTCTTTCCATACATGGGAGAATGAGATATTTTTCTTCCACCCAACAGTAGTAAAAGCATAGAACAACTCCCTATTGGGGTTTGCAGATGGGATCAATAGTTTGTTTCCTTCCCCTTACCTGAGATGAGGGTAAGTTCCTAAAACAGATTTTATTCCTTACTGCTGAAATCTTAATACATGTTGCTTTTGTCCTTCATTCTTCAGCATCATGAGTAAACACTCATTCTTTTGACATTGGTCAATCAGTCTCAATTTCAGCCCAGGTGGTCTGCATTCCTAATCAATGTTTCTACATCTTATATTCAACAGTGACCCAGAAATGACTGTATTCCAAATTCAGGCTGTGCAAAGTTTGAGTCCTTCCCTTCCATGCTAAAGTTAAAATTTAAAGTATAGTAAAAGGTAAAGAAAGATTAATTTAATGTAAACCTAAGGCAGAAGCAATGCTGCTCATAGCTTTGCCATCTGGAGTTTTGGTAAATTAGATTTAGGTGATCTTTTTACAAACTGGAGTTCACCTTCAAAGAGGCCAAATGCTATTTCCTGTCAGTTTTCTTAATTACCTGTCAAACATAATTCCTCCTCTCTCAGCCTAGAACTGATTACAGTGAGGGAGGCATAAGCCACGGCTGATCCAGCCATCATTTATAGCAAAACAAAGTGGCTCAAATCAATGTGGTGCTGCCGTCAGCCAAATTTTAGAATAAAATACTTGAGGGGCAACTGCTCTCTCCTTCAGAAAACTGTACAGCTTTAGAGGTCCCTTATTGTCTGAGGTTCCCAGATCCACACCTCCCCCCTAAAAAAAAAAAAAAAATCCCTCACAAATGAGAAAATTCCATCTATCTACATGCAAGGACTGTGAGTCATGGAGCCCAGAGAAGCACAATAGTCCATTGTGAGGGTGAGAAGATGTAGGTGTTAAACAAGATCACAAAAGAACTCCAGTCCTTGCCTTCAGCTCAGCCTACGTATCCTGGCTGTGAATCTCCACGGCACATGCAGGTTCCTGCAAAGGCGCTCATTTTAGTCTTATGATTCAGAGTTTCTGCGCATTCATTGAAACGCTATAGGAATAGGTGGTATACAAAAGCAGAAGGCAAGAGCAGGCTTAGAGAGCAAATGTATTCTTCCGTGAAGGTAGAGGAAAGAGAGGAGAGAGGAAGAAATGTTAGCGTTTTGAGAATTTCCTTTTGTTGCTTTGCGCGCAGAGTGACATCCACAAGCACAGGCCCAGAAGGGGATAAAAACCAGCTAAAATATACTTCTGGTTCCATTTGCCTCTCGCTTTGAGGCGTTTCTGTATTTTTTCTTTGGGGGAATGATAGTACTCATTTGGGATCTCTCCCCATAGTAAAATATTTGAGTTCCTCCCTGAGAAGATATGAATTATTCTGCATTGTGTTCTTCCATTCATCTACTCTTGATGGAGGGGAGTAAAAAACAAAGTAACATTCAGGCATTAAAACTTGGACATACACACACACACGAATGTTGATGCTGTAACCTCTGAGGGAATCAGACAAGTCTGTTCACTGACCTTCCCACTCATCTTGTTCATGCCGACTCTCACCTCACTGGGAATGGCCGTTGAGCCAGTGCTGTACACAAATGCCACCAACCCTTCCGAGTTCAACTTAGGTCTCTATCTTCCACAAAGCCTTCCAACCCAACCTTTGGACTCCTTTGTGTCACTATTGCACAGATTCTGTTTCTTTTCTGTTTTTGTTTTCCACCTAGAATGTAAGCAATTCCAAGTCTGGGACCATATCTTTGGTAAATGTCTTTTATAGTCACACAGCAGCAAGCACAGAGCACATAGGGGTTCCTCAATAAATCCTTGCAGAAGGTGTGAGTCATAGAGAACAGTTAGGGCTAGGAATTTACTGCTAGAAAGAAGGGGAGAGGAAGGAAGGGATGTAGAAGGGGTGGGAAACTCAGCCTAAAGCCCCCAGCTGACCATTTGCTTATGAAATGCTTTCACCTGTTCTGGGAGAGAGTGGAATGTGTATTTGTTTCCACATCCAACAGCTGAAGGGTAAAAAATGTCCTAGTTTAAACCTCTTTCACAGGGATCAGTCTGGTCTTTGACCATTTGGGCTGCCATCTGCTTGGGCTGAGTTCTCTCAGGAGTAGGCTGGGGGACACTTGTGCTGCTGGACCCAGGGAGCCTCAGTTGGGAAGCTTTGAGAAGACAGCATTGGTGTCAGCATGGGGAGGGTAGTTCTCCACCACCACCCCTTTGAAGGGAGGGTCAGAGGCTCCATCTGTCACCCTCTCCACCTCAACTCCTCCCAAGGATTTTGGTGATTAGGAAGGCTTCCTGACAATGTTTTATTTCTGAAAAGAAACAAGAAAGAAATATCGGAGGTCAATGTCCAGAAGATACCCCGCCACCCTAGGGAAACAGTGGTCTGAGCATTGTCCTTTGTCCTGGAAGGTGTGTCTGTGACTGTGATTCTGAATTAACCTTGCTCCATGATGAAAAAAATCAAGGCACAAAATCTGTAGGGATAATAGCCATGAGCAATGTCAGAAGATAAAAGGGAATTTTAGCTCTGATGAAGAAATAATCTTATGCTAATGAAAACATGAGCAGTTACTGAAGGTAAGATGTATTGATATAGATGTGCACACATATAATGTATGTATATATGTACATATTTATATATACATATATAATTGATATATGTGTATATTATATGATACATCACACGCACAGGCCTACAGGCAGTTGACAAGTGAGAGATGAGGAAACAAATCCATCAATAATTTTGAGGCCTCTGCTGTGTGACCTGCACTGTGCTACATGCTCTGAAGCATAAATATAAAGGGTCAGGTGTCCAGTTTGCCCGCCCTTAGAATTAATTCTTAATAAAGAAAAGAGGCTGAATACAGCTTCCTGGGAACAACTAACGGTCCTGGCCAGGGAAGTACCTCAAAGCAGTACCAGTAAAGACGGAAGGTGGAACCACTGTCAGGGATGTGCAAATGGACAGATAGGACCACAAGCCCCATGTTTGAATGGTGCTAGCCCGTGCGGATGTGGGGTTGTCAGCGGGTGACTTGGGGAGACTCGGCTTGCTCTCAAGTCATCTCCCCTAGGCGTGTTTCATGACACCTCCCCTGTTTTATCATTTGAAATTCCCCTTTTAGAGTCACTACTTCAGTTTATATAACAAAAATAAAGTTATTACTAAAGCCCTCTATTTCACTGTTTTCAGCCTTTTAAAGCCCATTTTCTCCTGGCAAACACAAAACATGCCCTCCTTTAAAGTTACTAATATTTTAAAATAAACAAAACATTGTTACAAAAAAAAGCAGCAAAAATTTGGTTTCAATCACTTCTTCAAACTACAGACTTTCTCACGGCATCACAAGGGTTCCTGTTTGTCCTTTGTCCTGGAAGGTGTGGCTGGGACTGTGAATCTGAATTAATTTTGCTCCATGAGGAAAAAGTCAAGGCACAGCATGTGTGGGGATGTTTTATTTACAGAGAGGTGGAAGTAGTGGGGCTGTGTCTTGGACAGTCTATTCTAGTCTTCTTTAGTCAACATAGGCTGGTGTTTTCCAGGGAGGACTCAGAAAGCTGCCCTTAGCAGAGTAGATACAGGGCTCCTGTTTCCATAGGGTGGACGGAAGGAAAACAATAACAAGCTATCAATGGCCACGTAGCTACAAGACTGTGGCTAGAGAAACAGGCTAAGGCAGTGTGAGTCTTAGGACAGGTTTCAAAGAAGCAGGTACCGGACAAGCGAGAGAAGAAATTGTCTTCTCTGGGGACGGAAATGAAGCGGAGAGGGGAGTGGCTTTGGAGTGAAACAGATCATCTCATCCCCCTGCTCAAAACTCCCCGGGTGCTTCTCCTCTCTTTACATTGGGATCCAGAGTTCTTTCCACTGGTTACACCTCCCGCCTCATCCCCCATCCTGCTCCTCTTGCTCACTGTTTCAGCCCCGTGGGCTCTGTGCTATTGTTGCTCCAACACGCTGCACCCACTACCACCTCATGGCCTTTGCTCTTGCTTGGAAGGCTCTTTCCCCAGATACCTGTGTGGCTTTTTCATTCACTTCCTTCAGGCTCTGCTCAGCCATCACCTTCTCACAGAAGCCTTCCCTGGGCACCTCGTCCAAAATCGCACCCCTCGTTCTGTCACTCTCTATCCTCTCATCCGGCTTTATTTTTCTTCGTGATAATCCTCAATCCCTGCCTATACATCTATATCTATGTCTCTATATCAGTGCACACACATGTGTCTGTCTACTAGAACGTGTGCTCCCTGCTATGTTCCCAGTTCCTAGAATAGTGCCTGGCTCACAGCAGGCTCTTATCAATTTTTGTGGACCAAATGACTTAAAGTGAATATGACTTTGAATCCAGGCCTGGCTCCTGTGGGTTGTGTTATCTTGGGCAAATTCCTTAACCCCCTTAACCCGACTCTTGTTATCTGTAACCCATGCTGATTACACCTATCTCAGTAGACTGTGGAAAGGATTAGCACAGACAAGCCCCTAGTACGGTGCCTGACACATGGCAAATGACCAACAAATGATGGCTATGATTTTCAGCTTGGTCTAGGATTTTGAATAGTCTGTGCTTTGTTATCTACAGCACTGAAGGGTTTTCTAGCCTAAATCCTGTTCGGCGACTTTTCTCAAGCCAGGAGTGTAGGGTGGTGGTGAATCTTCTATTTACAAGTATGGTGGAAATGCCAGTTTTAGTGAGACGCTCGAAGGACAAAAAAATCACAAACTTCAGTTTTTCTCAAAATAACGCACCATCTTTTTCCCAGGGGAGGGGAGATATTTTGACCTTCTTCCATATTGTTTAAGTTTATGGGAAGAGCATGTGAGTGAGGGTGCTTGCGTGTATCTCTTGCAAGCTCATTTCTTATCGGCCCCTGGGGAGTGCTGGATCTGTGATGCACTTTGTCCTGGAATAAATGCCCCTGGAACATGTAGTTATTTCTGTTTTATTTGATTCTTGGGTGTGTTGGAGGATGGTGACAGTTGGTAAATATAATAGAAAGAAATCGAAGAATAGAAAGAACTAGATCAATCTTAGTGCACTTTTTCTTTTTTCTCTATAGAGACAGACAATACTTGAAATTGTGGTGTAGAGACCTGGTTTATTTACTTGTCTATTTTAAAAAAAGAGACTCACGAAGAACGCTTAATGGACAAGTAAGGCAAAATTTATGGCCCCAAATATACTAGGATGTGCCAGATATGACTAATATTTTGTTTCCTGAAAAATGTTTTCTATCATGCAGTATTGTGGAGTTTGTGCTTGTTTATTTGAGAGTTTATATCTTGGGACATTAGTCACTACTATCTTTTAACATAAGAGATAAAAAGAAAATCTTGGAGATATAGTCCTGGGAAAAACAAGGTACAGAGGGGCAGGCTTGCTGTGGAAAACATTGCTTTATAAATAATCGATCTTCAAAATTTTTTGAAACTAGAGAAATATTGTATATGGAGTTTCATGCTTTATGAAACCTCAGTGAGAATGTTATTTACTAAAAGGGTTTGAGCATAAAAGTATAATTTTTTCAGGCACCGATGATTAAAGTTTTTACTTATTTCTCGCTTCTCAGATTATCTAATTTTAACATTTATTTTCTTTCTTCTTCTGCTTCCTGTCTCCCAAAAGATAGGATTGGCTTATTTTTTTGTTTATGAAAACAATATCTGCTGGAGTCCTGGATTGAAATTCAAGGCATCACTGAGCATCTTCTAATTGTCTAGCTGTAACTGTCCCAGCTGTAACTGTCCTAGTGGTAATTGTGAGGTCAGCTTGGATGCTCATTAACCACATGACTTTGGGTAAATTGCTGCTCTTCTCTATACTTCCATTGTTTGTTCTATAGGAAGAAGATTATAGCTAATGAAATTATTCACTAAAAAGTATTTGAATAGCTCAAACAAGAAATGACGCTAATGCAGCATATAACTGAAAAGATAATTCCTTGTTTTTGTACTTGCTTTAGGGAAAGGAAGATAAAAGAAAGTCTTGGCAATGTTCTGTTCTGCAATGTAAGGGCAGCTGTCAGGCTAGTCTCTGGTGCCCTCAGAGGACAAGAATGGGGTGCCATCACCCAGCAACAACGGTTCTTTCTGTCAGAGGCTTTTGGCTCTCCTAGTCCCTCACTCCGCTGGCCCCTCACAGAAGGGACTTTTTGGACACAGGAAGGTGCCAAGACATAATAATTCTCAATGCTGAATTTTATTCTAGGGTAATCATCACTGTGGAAAGTCAAAGCAATTCATAAGCACGAAGCACAAGATAAATTAACAGATGACATTTGCTCATATTTTTTTGTATGAAATCTGGAAGCCAAGTGTTTAGGCCCACACAATGAACATCACTTTTTTAACACTAAACAAGACAAATGTTATTGGAATAAACTAAAAAGCAGGTAATTACTGAATGTAGCGTTTTGGAGGCGTGATGGCTGTTGAAGATCGTTTGGCACAATCCTGACGGTCATTGCCTTGATTTTGTTCTTCTTATTTTTCGTCTGGATAATTGAAATAGCCTCGCACTTGGACCTCTTTCTTAACCGACCTCGCATCTGTCCTCCACACTGCTGCCAGAGAGAACTTCGCAAAACACAAGGTTGATCAAGTCACACTTCATTTAAAATTCTGCACTGGCTCCTCATCACGGTCAGACTGACGTCCAAATTCCTTAATGAAGTGTTCAATGAGGACCGGTCTTTAAAAATATGTTTGGATTTGGAAAACGTCCTTGGGAAGGTTACCAGCAATTTTTACTGTTGTTGTTATGTTTTTCGTTTGCTTGTTTTTGCTTTCTAGGGATGGAGATTGGATTTATCTTTGGGAAAGCTCCTTTGTTTAGAGACCATCATGACAGTCAACTTTAGTCATGCAGAATTAATAAGAGAGGTAATAAGGACTTAAATATTATTCTTGTGGATGACTGAAATTGATGAGATACCCAAGTGAAAATGCCCTATTTAATAATGTGATACTCATAACTAAACTTTATTGAGCCAAATTCTAAGTGTCAGACACTGTTCTAAGCATTCTTTTAATTGAGGTAACATGGATTTATAATATTATGTAAATTTCAGGTGTACATCATTATATTTCAGCTTCTGTATAGACTACATCATGTTTACCCCCAAAAGTCTAGATTCCATCTGTCTAAGTTTTTTGTATTAATTGATTTAATATTCTTTTACAATTCCTTACTATTGA
Organism: Tapirus indicus; assembly: GCA_031878705.1. Taxonomy (NCBI): domain Eukaryota; kingdom Metazoa; phylum Chordata; class Mammalia; order Perissodactyla; family Tapiridae; genus Tapirus; species Tapirus indicus. The sequence continues at coordinate 100,315,536 of CM062919.1, read as the reverse complement.
TGAAATAGAGACACAGAGAAGTTCAATAATGTGCCCAACATCACATAGACAAGTCACTGGTAGAACTGGGATTTCAATCCAGGTAATATAACTCCAAAGCCCACACGCCTAAGCACTATGTTCTATAGCCTCCATTAGCAGGGCAAGACCCCTGCAGAATTTAAGATACCCTTCCCACCCACCAATCTGGATATCTGATGGCTCCTTTTTCGAAGCATTTGTACATGAGAAGTGAGATCTGCAGCTTGATCATGGCTGGAGAAAGATGCTACGTTAATCTCTTTAAGCCACTTTGGAGGGAGGACTGGAAAAGTGGAGTGCATCCAAGACTGAGATGGTGGTGTCCTGCATTGATGCTACTTAAGAATGAATCACTCAGATATTAAGAAATATCCTGTGGACACTTTTTTTGGTCTTATTTGATCCATCTTATTTCACATTTTTGAGAGTAAGAGGTGAGGTTTTATTTGGAGGGGTTGACTGCTCCTACTGTCAGTCATTCTGGGCAAGATAATCCAGAAAGAGGTACTTGAATTGCTAGAGAAAATTGTTATGTTTGGGGGTGGTCACAGAGTTGGAGCTAGACTGCTATGTGGGGATTTGGGAGGTATCCCTTTGGTAGAGGTTGAACTAGCCTGAGAACTCAGTGGGGATTTAAGGATTGGGTTGGGCCTCTGGGCTCTGAGATCAATCCTTTCTATTAACAGTTGTAAATAAATCTGTTTATTACACTTTTTTTTTTCTTGATGAGGGTCAAGATCATAGGACCATAATTAGGTACCGGTTAAGGGTCATAATTAGGTATGATGATTCTTCTCAAGGTCAGAGAAGAGGTGGCAAAGGATCTGTGTATCTTCCTCTTTCCCTGCTCTTCTCCACATGGAACAATTGGATTTCCACCCAACACAGCATATTCTTTCAGGCGTCTGTGCTTTTCCTCATGCCAGACTTGGAGGCTGTGTGGTAAATTTTATGTGTCAACTTGGCTAGGTCACAGTACTCAGATATTTGGTCAAACACCAGTCTAGATGTTGCTATGAAGATATTTTTTAAAAATGATGTTAACATTTAAATCAATAGACTTCGAGTAAAACAGATTATCCTCCATAACATGGGTGGGCCTCATCTAATTAGTTGAAGGCCTTAAGAAAAAAGACAAAGGTCTACTGAGGAAGAGGAAATACTGCCTTCAGACTGCCTTGAGACTGGAGCTGCGATACCAACTCTTCCCTGGGTCTCCAGTCTGCTGGCATGCTCTGCAAATTTCTGATTTGTCAACTCCCACAACCACATGAGCCAATTTCTTAAAATAAATCTCTCTCTATACACACATCCTCTTGGTTCTGTTTTTCTGGAGAACTCTGACAAATAAAGAGGCTCTGTCATCCAGCTCCCAATTCAGTTTTCTTTCCATTATACTTTGCTGCCTACAGTTGGGGTTTACAAATTTCTAAAAGTGTAAAGAATTTATTCATGGCAGTGTTCATTACAATGGAGCTAACAACTCAAAGGAATTCTATTTTCAAACAGTCTTTCCACATAAGTAGTGCTTGGAGATTTGCATCTAGTCAAGTGATTTCAGGAGAATATTTAAGTTATCCTTCTGGCAGCTCATACCCAGGGGTTTTGGGGATGTGATCCTTTTGTTCTCTGGACATTTTTGCTCAACACCTATTGATTACTTACTGTGTGTCAGGCACTGTTTAGGTGCTGGGGATGCAACAGAGGACAAGACATAAAGATTCCTGCCCTCACAAAGATTGAAATTCTATTTGGGGAACAGACAATAAATAAGATAAATTAGTAAAAATATAATAGTCTAAGAAGCAAGGAATCTTGTACAATTATGCAGGTTGTGTGCTGCACAAGGGTGCCACATCCAAGGGAGGGTCGTGACATTGTACACATCATGGCTTCATATATTTACTTCTACATTGTTCTGGCAGATAGAAATAGATGTCTTGGAGAAGGACATCTTTTTCTAATTTGCACAAAGGCACTGAATGGGCTGGTGGTAGCCCTCTTAGTAATGACAGCCTGGCAGGAGGCTACTGCAGACATTCAGTTAAGATTTGATGGTGGCCTGGATTAGGAAGGTGGCAGTAGAAATGGTGAAAATTTTGTGGTCAAATTCTGTCTATATTTTGAAAGTGGAGCTGAAAGGATTTGCTACAGACTGGATGTGGGATGTGAGGGAAGGAGTAGAGTTAAGATTGCCACCAGGCTGTTTGTCCTAAGCAACTGAAAGAATTGAGTTGTCCTTAATGGGGAAGGCGTCAGGAGGAGCAGCTGTGCTTCGGCCATGTGAAGGTTGAGCTGTCTATTGGACATCACATGCAGATGTCACATAGGCAGTTGGACATATGGGTCTGGGGTGCAAGAAAGAGGCCTGGACTAATGATATAAACTATTTTTTATGAGAGCTTCTATGAGCTGTCATTGGCCTTTTAATGGCTTATGATGTTAGTAAACATACGATTTCTACCCAACGTCTGTAACAAGTTCCTCCCCATTTCACACTTCTCTACCTTTTAATATGAACTGAATAAATACGTTTGTTTTAGCTTGCTATTCTGCCCCTGGAAATTTTGCAAAATACTTTGAACAAACTACTATTGAAAATATCCACTCTTATAAAATTATGAAATTAAGGCTGAGTCAAGTTTCTTAAATTTATCTTTGGAAAGAAGAGTAGATTTCTTGATAGCCATTGAATTTTCTTATAGGGAATTTGAATTTACCGTATATGATAACTCATTTGGAATTATTTCCTATGGCAAAAATAAGAGTCACTAGGGTCAGTATATGCTGTTATCAATTACCATATGATTCTCTCTAATACTGATTTTAGGAGTTTATAACATTGGCAAAACAAGACCATGTAAAGTACAATAGCAGGAATCTATTGCTTATATTAGTCAGTAAAACAATCTGTCAGGAATGGAGGGCAATTTACAGGAATCAGCTATAAATGTACAATGCTACCCAATCTCCACTATCCCCAAGCAAACTACCTCTTTGCAGATTTTCTGCAGTTTCATGACCCGTGTCCTTCTCTCATAGTCAGAAAGGAATTGTGGTCCTGGCACACACACGTTGACTATCTGTGTGTATCAAAGTGCTGCCTAAAGGCCATTCTCATTGATTTCAAAACTATTTATAGTTTTGTAATGTTTTCACCTCTTTAGCCCGCTACCTTGCACAATCAAGGGCAGTTAGGGAAGAGGATCGCTGCAGGCAACTTGATGTGTTCCAGAATAACTAACTCCTTGGAGGTCATACTTTCAGCATAATAAGTAAGAAATCCAAACTCAATTTTTTGTAACAAAAAATGTCCTATTGTTTTCCATTTTATAAATCCAAGTGTTCATATACTGACATTCTTAGTTTTAAGTGGCAGTTAACTTATACCTTGAATTACAATATGGTATTTGAGTAGCCCTTTAAAAGTTGACTGTTTTTGAGGGGGCCAGCCCTGTGGCCTAGTGATTAAGTTCAGCAGCCCAGGTTTGTGAATTCAGATCCCGGGCATGGACCTGCACCACTTGTCAGCCATTCTGTGGTGGTGACCCACATACAAAAAAAATAGAGGAAGATTGGCACAGATGTTAGCTCAGGGCATCTTTCTCAGCAAAAAAAAGTTGACTTTTTTAAAAAACAGCTTTATTGAGAGAGAATTCATATACCATACAATGGACCCACTTAAAGTGTAAAATTCTGTGGTTTTTAGTATATTCACAGGGTTATGCAACCATTACCTCAATTTAATTTCAGAACATTTTTATCCCCCTAAAAGAAACTCGGTGCCCACTAGCAGTCACTCTCCATCCTGCCTTCCCTGCCTCAGCCCCAGGCCACCACTAATCTACTCTCTGTTTGTATGAAGTTGCCTTTTCTGGAACTTTCATATAAATGGAACCATACAATATGCGGTCTGTTGTCACTAGCTTTTTTCACTTAGCATAATGTTTTCAAGTTTCCTTCATGTTGTAGCATTTCTCAGTACTTCATTTTATTGCCTAATAATATTCCATTGCATGAGTATATCACATTTTATTCATCTATTCATCAGTTGAGGGACAAATGGGTGGTTTCCACTTTTGGGCTGTTATGAATAATACTAATATAAACATTCGTGTACGAGTTTTTATGTAGATGTGTGTTTTCATTTCTCTTGGGTATATGCCTAGGAGTAGAATCTCTGGGTCATATGGTAACTCTTTTTGAAGAACTGCCAAATTGTTTTCCAAAGTGTAAGTTGACTTTAAAAACACTACCTGTCCTGCTTCCATTCTCTCTTAGACTAAATTTTTTCATTAATTTATACATTTTCTAGGTATCATATTGTTGTTACATATATGCACTCACTTTGCAAAGTTGTCACCTCAACTATATTTTGAAAATATTGGAGTGGCAAAATTGCTTGTTTTCTCTAGTCAAATGAAGTTTTAAAGACCCGTTTCATTTTTCTGGGGCTGCACACAATTAATGCAGTTTAAAATTTTTAATTTGAATTTAATTTTATTTATTTGCTTTTTGAATAGGTACTAGAGTCACATGGTTCAAAATTCTGGAGGAAGATAGTCAGCCCTGAGGGTCTAGTGGTTAAGATTCGGCGCTCTCACTGCCGTGGCCTGGATTTCTTTCCCAGTCGGGGAACCACACAACCCATCTGTTGTCACACTGTGGTGGCTGCGTGTTGCTGCAATGCTGAAAGCTAGGCCACTGGTATTTCAAATACCAGCAGGGTCAACCATGGTGGGCAGGTTTCAGTGGAACTTCCAGACTAAGACAGACTAGGAAGAAGGACCTGGCCACCCACTTCTGAAAAAACTGGCCATGAAAACCATATGAATAGCAGCGGAGCATTGTCTGATACAGCGTTGGAAGGTGAGAGGACGGCGCAAAAAGACCAGGCAGGGTTCCGCTCTGCTGTACACGGGCTCATCAGGAGTTGGAATTGACTGGACAGCACTAACAGCAACAAAAGTAAGATACATGGTGTATTGTCTCCCTCCCACCTCTGTGCTACAGACCGCCACTTTCCCTCCCTGGAGGCAACAGTGTTATCTACTTCTTATGTAGTCTTCCAAGGAAGGCATTTTAATGCAATTTTAATTTGGAAAGAATAAACTTAAAAAAATGAATATGTGGGATTGTAAGGGTTTGTTCTAAACTTGGTTGGTTTGGTTAATGAAAGTCAGAACAGCATATGCCTCAGTGATGACTTTACTTTATTTCAAGGTTGAATAGCAATAAAGAACTTGCAAGTTTAATAATTGTCTTAAATAGCTTGAGGACATAATCAAGGCAGTCTACTTGTCTTTAACTTTTATTTGTGCCCCAGGAACCAATCCTTGATCCACCACCTTCTGGTTATTGCTTCACTTGGTCTACATTCCTGAGACAAATAATCTGATGATTTCATCTTCTCTAACTCCATTTCTGCTTCAGTGCTTTACTTGATGGCAATCATCTTCAAGAGTCTCCAAAGTTGGCTCCTGCCTGACTCCCGAACCACATCTCATACCTTGCTCTTTTCTTGCTCACGAGTTCCAGGCACACAGACTTCCTTTCAGTCCTTAACAACCAAGCTCTTTCCATCTCAGCACCTTGTACTTCCAGGTTCTTCCCTTTGCTGGGAAGGTTTTCTTCTGCTCTTCTGTGACTGGCTCCTTCCTATCCTTCAGGCCTCAGCTTAAATGGGCCTTCTCTGACCGTCTTAGCTAAAGTTGGCTCTTTACTCTCCATTGCATTTGATGGTTGATTTTATTCATAGTCTTACTGTAGTATTTATTTACTAGTTTATTGTCTGGAATCATCTATTCTAGAATAGTCTATGGCATAAAACAGGATAGGCGAATTATAGTCCAAGCCCTGTTTTTGTATGACCCTGGAGCTAAGAATTGCTTTACATTTTTAAAGCATTGTTTAAATATTTTTTAAAAAAGAAAGCAAAGGAAAAAAATGCAACAAAGACTGTGTGTGGTCTGCAAAACCTTAAATATTTACTATCTGGTCCTTTACGGAAAAGTTTGCTGACTCTTGGTCTAAAATAATGGTTTTCAAAGTGGACTGTGTACATTCCAAGAGGTGAACAAGACAGTCCAGTGGGATCTTAATTGTTTATTCTTTTTGCAGTTATTTATTGTGTATGTTTTATAAAGTGCATAATTTTTAGTACAGTAGTATGTGCATATAATTTATAAATTAATACATACATTTATGTATTAGGGATGGTGCTCAGAAACTTTTTAGTAATGAGCTTATGATAAAAATTGTGGAGGCAACTGGTACTAAAATATGACATTTATGAGGGTGGGAACCACATTCTCTCCTTCCATGTTCCCATCATAGAATATACACTCAATACATTATTTTTTGAATAAATGATGGCAGCAGACTTACCATTTATTGGGCACATTTTATACTCTAGGCACTTAGTATATGATATCTTTTTTTAATGATTACAACTACCATATGACCTAGGTCCTGTTGCTCTTATTTTACAAATGAGGAATTTGAGGCCCAGAGAACTTAAACGACTTCTGAAGGTCACAGTCCTAGTAAAAGGTGGAGGCCAAGGTCAGCTGCCTGTTTTGACTCCAAAGTCAATGTTTTTAACCACTAATGGCTTGTCTTTAATTTCATTCCTTTTGACTTTTGATGTGCATCAGAATGCAATCACATTTGGAACCCTTTATGTCTTGAATGATGAAGCCATATTGGCTTAGAAATCAAGCCAATTAGTTAATCAAGTTTCCCACAGCAGTTAATGGAAATGAAGTGGGGTGTGTAAATTTTTAATAGGATAAGTCACTTTCAATGGTTTGTTGCAAGCTCTTGAAGTTAGAATTAGGATATATGAGTTTAAGTATGGTTCTGCAATTTACTAGACAAATCATTAACTTCTATGAGCTAATTTCTCATCTATAAATTGGGGCTAATAATAATATTTACTCCAGAGGTAGTTTTGAGGGTTGAATGCATGTGAAAATGATTTCATATTAAGGTCTATAAACTATTAGTCCTTCTTTAGTCATATATAACTGTGTAGGGGCATACTTTTTCTGCTCTCATGGTTTTGGCTACTACTGTAACATGTTTGCTTAACAAATCACTTGGGTAACTATTCAAAGGAAGCAACACCATTCTGGCATAGGAAGGAATCAGAGCCCAGGGCTAAATCGGGCATTCTGTTTCCAGCCTTCTTATAAACCCTAGTTTACTTGGTCTTAGTCAAAAGAGCACATGACTACTGTCTGCAGTGCAGATTTAAAAGAGAAAATGGTAATATTTATCAGCATCTCCTTTACCCACAAATTGGAATGTGGAAGAACATAATGCTTTATTGTCACACCAACCAACATTAGAATTAAATTGGAAGTTAATATTTAGATTTTGCCAGTGCAACTCTTATTTATCAGTCTTAAACTTAAAAAATCCTTCAAGATTCTTTTTTAAAAACCATAGCTCTTTAAGCCAATTTTATAATAAATTATAAAATAAAACCCAAAGCATATATCACATTTTCACTTCAAATAATATCTTCCACACATTTTAAATACTGAGCTCCCAGGGCCTTAAGCTAAATCTGAAATAAAAAGTTTCAAAAGGAAAACAAATCACATCAAATCATTCTCAGAGTTCTGACATTTTTGCCATGGACCCTTTATCTTTTCCCTTCTCTTTAAGTGTTTTTTGGCTTTTCTTCCACAAGGCCTTTTTGCTGTAGAAACAAGGTCATATTTTTCTCTTATTCTCTATCTTTGCCTTACCTCCAGTTTTAGGGAATTATTTAGAAATTCCTGATACATGGAGTATGTTTACCAAAGCTTGTAAATATTTATAGCTCTCCCTGTCCTCTAAATGCTTGCACCAATTATTGCCTGGTGGTCCGTTTAGCAATTGATCATGTTCTGCTTTGAGACAAATTTTCTCTTTTGACTTGAACCATTATTGCACTGCTATTTAATTTTACATGAATCTGTCTTGTTTTTTCTAACTACATTTCAGACTCCTTAAAGACCAGGCCTACTTGTTTATTTTTGAATCCCACAACATGGAGCAGAATCTGACAATAGCAGGCCCTTTGATATCACACCTGAGTTTTAACCCCAGCTCTGTTCTTTGTGACTTGTGTGACTCTGATCTACTTAGTTACCTTGACGAACCTGTTTTGTCATCTGAAAATGGGACAGATGACACTATCCATGTGGTTATAAGGATTGAATTGTATGACTGTGTGATTGGCCAGGCTGCAGCATTACACAGATCCAGGGCTGCCATCCACATGGACTACGATGTGCGTGGTACTGCCCAGTTAGTGGGCCTGGTACATATTAGGCACCCAGTACATGGAAGTTTTATTGCTATCACTGAATCCCAGTCATTTATTTTATTTATTTTTTTTTTGGTGAGGAAGATTAGCCCTGACCTAGGATCCATTGCCAATCCTCCTCTTTTTGCTGAGGAAGACTGGCCCTGGGCTAACATTCGTGCCCATCTTCCTCTACTTTATATGGGACACCCCCATGGCATGGCTTGACGAGCAGTGCATCTGTCTGCACCAGGGATCCGGACCTGTGAATCCTGGGCCGCCGAAGCAGAGCATGCGAACTTAACCGCTATGCCACCGGGCTGGCCCTCCAGTCACTTAATTTTTAAAGTATAAAGAAGATAAGCCCGGTGGAGGCAACATCGAATAGTGTGTAAGCTGTTGGCAGCAAAAGAGCTACCTTTGGCTCAGGCTTCAATGATTCACACAGATTTTAATTCTCCTTAGGGACAAGTCAACTGTTCTGTGAAGCTATAACATTTATTGTCTCAGTAAGTTTCCTTTAAATATCACTTCTAATCTCTGTTTCATATGAGATTGGGAGGTGGGAAAGAAAGAAGCTACTGAGTCACTCTGATCCTCTGACCTTAAAGGTGCTCATCTCTAGACTGTCCTCGTGGGTTTAGTGATGTCAGCCTTTCTACCGGGGAAAGGACACAGGCTTGCACAGAGGTTTGGGCATTTTCAGGCGTTTTGGAGTGTGACGATGGTGTGGTTCAGACTCTTGATCCAGGCCTTAATGTTGGCAATTTTGATTTGTTCGTCACAGCAAAAAAGAATATAATTTGGATGGGATGAAAGTAGGAAAAAGAGGAATTTAAGGGCTGGTGAATGAAGAATCTGCAGCTCCAGCTAGGTTTTTAATAAATATTGAGGATATGGCCTAAGGATGGTCTTTGTGTAGGAAAGCTGTCCTTGAATAATTCTTCAGGTTTGCAGAGTAAATGACATTGGTGGAGAAGGCAGAGCGGTTACATGGTATTAGATTAATGTCACATCATTGCATTGTATGGAAGAACCTGTAATGTCATTAGGCAATTGCTAAGAACAAATTACAGGACAATATTAACTGGTTAATAGAATCATAGGAAAATAAAGCTGAAGGCACTTTCAGAGAAGATCTGGCCCAGCCCTCTGTCTTTAGGCAAGGGAATGACTAAATTATCTAGGACAGACGTTATTTGCATCTCAAAGAGCTCACTAGGGATAGAGGGGCCCCCACATTTTTTGGTAGCCCATATGATTATTTTATCACCCTGAGAGTAAAAAAACTCATCCTCATCCAACCTAAAACTCAGATGATTAATTTAGATTTGTATTTTCTTTTCCACAAATAACCACAGACCGGTACTTGCAGTGATGGTGTCATGTGGGTGGATATGAAAGAGCAAGCCCAACTTTGTACCTCTTCCTGTGCATCTTCTTTGTCTAGGAGAAGCACTGAGGTCCATTCACTCAACAGATATTTACTGAGCACCAAGCTCTGTGACAGGAGCTAAGGATGCAACAGTGGGTAAAACAGAATCCTTGCCCTCAATTCATGTACAGTCTGGTGGGAGGGGAGCAGACAAGTAGAGAGGTAATATTTATTAGGTAGTGTGGTATGTGCAATAATGTTTATCATAAACATGTGAGTGTTTACCACTTGCTGGGAATTGTGCTAAATGCTTCTGGCATGATCTCTCATTCATTCTCACAACTCCTTCTCCACCATGAACTTATAATTGTAAAACAACACATTAAGTGCAAGCTTTTCTATCTGGTTGGAACTTTCTTTATGGCACACCGTAAGCTGTTCCCACTGATGGCTTAGAGTAAATTTATGATCAGTCCTGCAAGTTTTACTCATGAAATAGAGGAGATATTTCAGGGTTTAGAAATTCCTTTTCTCTCTCCAACTTTCAGGCTTTCAAGGCTATTACATTTCTGGGGGTTTTAAAATCCTATTCTAGAAGTCAAAAGCTTCCTTTCTCTTTGCCATTTCTATAGTAACAATTCTAATTCTCCCCAAGGCAGATGGAATCTTCTGGTTGAAGAGGGGAAAGGTCCTATGCAAGAAAGTGAGGTAGAAAAAGGAATAACTTGTTTCAAGATATCATCTCTCTTTTACAATATAAATGCACATACATAGCTACTTACATAGTTATTAACTCCAGGATTCGATGCACATCCTCGTCCAAAGATATTTATATTTTAACTGGAGATGATTCTTAAACACACATAATATAGATTACTTCTAATTCTGGAATTTCAAACATCAATGTACTGGGGAAGATTTTTTATTTTTCCTCTATCAATTTTTCTTCTTTGCAGAACCAATTGAGCTAATGATATTCTATACAAAGTTGTTCCTTTATGTAAATTAGTAAATTTTCAACATTTATTATAGCTTCTGTAAAATCTTCACAGGCACTTCTTGCTCTTCTACATTTCTGCATTTGACTCCCTGCACATCTATACTACACACATGTATGATTATAGTTCTCTAAAGTAACCATTATGCTGATGATAATAATCCAGAATGGTCATAAAGATAGTCTGATTACGTTTAACAGCAAATACAAAGACACACTTCTTCCTGCTTGGGTATATTTCATGGCAAATGGTATGATGATGAGGAAGATAGTTGTGATGACCAATTTGGTCAGTCTGTTACCTGAGTAGAATAGAAAATAACCATTGGGGAAAGAAATGCTTCCCCATTGCCTTTATTGTATTACTGGTCCATCACATACTGCTCAGGCTCCTAAGCTGAGGACTTACGGAAGTCTTAACCACAACAATGAGTTTGGATCCTGAAGCTAACATTTGGAATAGACGCAAATGCAATCACAAGTTGTATTAGTTAGCCAGACGGCTGTCTGGTGGGACCCCCTGCATCACGTGCCCTCCCTTCTCTCCCCACCATGGCTTTGAACGGAACTTGCTATGCTGGCTATTAAAGCCCTTGAATACATTCTCTTCCTGAGCTTGGGGAGACAGTATTAAGAGGGCCAAAATGGAAGTATATTCTTTCAGGTTCTTTGGAAGTACATTCACTGACCTCTGTCTATCTTTGGTAGGATTTTCTTCCTTCCTGGGTGAACAGGAACAAATTTGGGAACCACCTGAAGAGTGGTTTGACACAATATGAAGACCATGGCAGCTGCCTGTGTGCCTGGGCACCTCTGAGAATGTGTTAGGGAGAGCATGGTTAGGCAGTATCTCTCTTTTTTCTGAAGTCCAGGCTACATTTGTATACACACATTTCTCTGCCCCTTTCTATCTTTCTCTGTTTACGTTTCTCGCCCTTTCTCATCCTCTCCCCAACATCCCATAACCAGGTTACAGGATGGAGTGAATTTGAGTTTGCTTTCCAGGCAGCATGAGAAACAGCAGATGCACTACAGGGTCAGAGAGGACAGTCACAGTGCACACTGCACTGTACTAAGAATAAACGGATAAAGAATAAAGACACTATTCACAACCCTAGAGAAAAAACAAAACCAAAAATCCTTTAATTTCCCCTCCGAATGTTCCTGAATTTGTTGTTTCTTTTCTTTGGTGAGGACTGGTGGTGCTGCATACAAATAGATCTGCCTGACTCTGAGCGGTGCTTCAAGACTCTTTTAGCAATTTACCTGGATTCCTGAGGTCCAAGGAGACTGCAGTCTTGGTGTGAATAGAATCAGGAAGAGAAGGGAGATAGAGATGGAGATAGAGAAATAAAGACAGAGAGAGAACGCAGGCTGATGGGAAGGGAAGTAGAAAAGGAATTGAAATCATCGTCTGGAATCAGAATGTGCGGCTTTACCGGTCTACAGCATAATTCCACTTTGGCCAGGTGATCACCATGCTGACGCCAGGCTATAATTTCTCTTTTGTGCACAAAAGGAAATGAAGGCTTTAACAGCACTGAGAGGCTGTGAGTTAGGAAACAGGAAACGAGATGCTCCTGCTGCTGTTGGAGCCTTGAGTTCTTGAAATGTAGTGGTGACATCCCCTGAGAACACGCCGCGCTGCTGCACGGCACAGTCTAGGCGCTGGTATTTCAGTTGGCAAAGTGCCCGCCCCACCTCAGACTCTTTCTGCTGCCACCCAGACTCCAGACAGTGACAACTAAATACTGCTCTGCATGGTCATTTGTCTGAACAAAAATAGCTTTAGAACTGCATCAGTTTTATGGTTCAGCAACTGGGGTATTTAGGTAAAATCTGGACCTAGCCATCAAGAGATCTGCTGCAAACAAAAATTACCTAGCAAAATCAAATTTCAAGTCAGCATGATTCACCATAAGGAAAACCACAAATTCAGCAAAATGGAAGGCAAAACTGAAATTCATTTTCAAAGCTAAATCTGGTAGCTTAGACTAATTTTAACCTCTAATTCATTGGAAGTCTAATAATCTCCTTTATGTCTGGTTAAATCTTATGTTAAGTGATTAGCAAAAGGTCTTGGCTTGTTAGATTTTTCTTTCCTGACAGATTAAATTTTTATAAATAGAGATAAATTACTGGTTTAAATGTTTCCCACAGCTGGATTCAAAGAAATACTGTTTCATTGGTTCTTGACCGGAAAAATTAAGTTCTCCTTGTGAGGGGGCGGAGGAAGCCAGGCTTCACGTGGGTAGGGTGGGAAGGGGGAGCGGGGGGATGGTGAGAAGGGCATGGCTCAGAGCAGAGCAGCCCGGATTGCATAACACACAGCAGGCTCCGAGCAGAGCTGTGGGAAAGAAGAACCCAGACGGCCCGTGAGTCTCTGCAATGGTTCTGCCTAACGATTTCATGTTGCCCCAGGGAGGTATGGATTTTCAAGAACGAGTATTTATTGAGCATTTCCTACTTGCAAAATAGAGAGAGACAAAGAGAGGCAACAAAAATCAAAAGAGAGGAAATATGTACATAATGACGATGACCACTTAGAAGGTCATGTTTGTCACAGGAATGGGACAGACTGAAATGATTCCCAACTTTTTTGAGCATGAGCCACTCTTTTTTTTCCCTGTTGAGTTTAACTTTTTTAGTTGAGTTTAACTTTATTAAATTTATTAATTAATTTTAATTAATAAAGTTAAACAACCCATATATATATATACGAGCTGATTCCGACTCCCAGTGACCCTGTGTATGGCAGAGCCGAACCCTGCCTGGTCTTCTTGTGCCATCCTCTCACCTTCCGACGCTGTATCAGACAATGCTCCGGTGCTATTCATAAGGTTTTCATGACCAATTTTTTTCCAGAGTGGGTGGCCAGGTCCTTCTTCCTAGTCTGTCTTAGTCTGGAAGCTCCAGTGAAACCTGTCCAACATGGGTGACCCTGCTGGTATTTGAAATACTGGTGGCATAGCTTTTAGCATCAAAGCAACATGCAGCCACCACAGTATGACAAACAATAGATGGGTGCTGTGGTTCCCTGACTGGGAAACGAACCAGGGGCTGCCATGGCAGTGAGAGTGCTGAATCTTAACCACTAGACCACCAGGGATGGCTATATATACATTTAACAAGCCATTAATTTGAACATGGCTTTTATGTGTCATAATTTCATATATCACAAAGTGCAATTAACATAAAGAATGTTTCTGGAGTTAGCTTCAAATTACTTTTCACTAAAGCCATAGCCAGGTGCTGCTAAGGAAACATAGCTGGCCCTGTTTGGGTCCTCCATTCCTTTTGTCTAGCTGGTACCATGACATTAGTTGATGCTTTATACTATTCCCTGTCACATCTTGAGTGGCCCCTTTTTAATGTCAAACCACATGTAAGTTACTTGAATCATTTGTTGACTGAATAAATATATTTATACAAAGCTATTGTGAAATCAGGAATGCTTTTCTTGATCAAAACAATGACATGATTTGAAAGTATCATAGTAGAAAATATATGGGTAAGACGTAGCATTGATTTGGCTTAACGATAACTATTGGGGAGCATGTAGATTCACAGAACACTTTACAGCAATGTCGGGCCTCAGGAGCAGCCACTCCTACAGGGTTCTGAGGAAGGAGAGAGTACTTTTAGCTGGATGTCTGGGGAAGACTTCATTGGTGAGACTGCATTTGAACTTTCTTTTGCCAGGCCTCCCTATTCCTAAACTTGGCACCATAAGAAGTAGCTGAAGGCAAAAATCACACTGTCAGATTGCTGAGTACTATCTAGAACTGTTGCTACTCTCAGTATGGTGGCCTTTGGAAAAAGGATGGCTGTTCTACTGGCCAAATGTGACGCTAGCTGGCATTTGAATTTGAGTGACATGTAGAGCTTCTCCCTTTGGAATTTTGGAATGCTTATACTAATCTCTTCCTAAACAGAATTTGCACCCAAAATTGACTCCCTACTTTTTAAAGCAGCAACACATCCCCCCACCATAATATTTATATTTAGCCTGCTAGAAAGGTCTAGTAAAAGGAACCCAATATAAAATGTGTTGCTCAGGATAAGATAGAGCTCTTTAACTGAGGCTAGAGAGTAGTTGATCCTTTGGGGTCACTGTCTAGCTGGCACTGAGGACCTCCCGGCATCCCTGGCAGCTCCATGTGACACTGTCCCCTGCCCCGAGTTGGTTGGTACAAATTACATGCTTGGCCTCCAGTGAACTGTTTTCATTTCTTTCCTGGGAATTTGAAATTTGGACCTGAGAGGCACAGAGTCTGGGAGTTTTCAGAGCTGAGTCATATTGATGGCAGCTTTCTAAAGAGAAGGGCCATGGACTTTTTCTCACTCTTGAGTTCCATGGGCTACTCCAGTATCTTCCCAATAACTTTCCACCCTTTTTTTTCTTTTTCTTAAGCTAAGCTGCAGTGGGTTCTGTTATTTGCAATCAAAGAACTTTAATATATAAGTGTTTTCGGGCAGGGAAGTTGACTATTCTGTTTTGGACCCTAAGTTAAATCCACCGAAAATTATAAGGATTCTTAAAATTGAGAGTTTATAGCCCACGCATGCATTATGAAGTTGTGGGATTTACACTAACCCAGTGGGAATCTGAATAAATACTTACATAGTCTATGGACAAACTTTTGTTTTCTTAGAGGTGGGTGGGGAGTAGCTGTGCTTTTTTTTGACCAATCCTAAGTTTCCTAAGACTTTCCCATGCACAGAGAGTTCCTTCCCCGGACCCCATAGACAGCTCATCTAACGGCTTGGCATCATTAGACTTGACCAAGCTTTTCTGGCTTAATGCCATTTTAAAGGGGGACAGTCCTTCTTATTTCCTCCCATAGCCATCAGGGCTATTTTTAGAAGGAATGAGTAAAAAATAAGTGCTCTATTTAAAGCACTAATTTTGTACTGGTAAATGTGAAAAATAGAAATGTTATTTTTTTAAAAAAGAGTATGCATTTACATGCATATTGTAATGATACCCATATAGTTAAAATAAAAAGTATTTCTGTAAGATTTAAGAGGAAATAGATCGAAGTGCTAGTAGCCATTGTGAAGGAGGAGTGGAATTACAGATGCTCCTCTCCTCACCACTTTCTCCAGTTTTCCAAACTTTCTGTAATGTGGTGTCATTATGTCTATAATAATTTTTGAGAACATAAAGTGCAGGAAGAATAAATAAATACACTTAGTCCACTTTAAAATCAAAAAATAGAGAGAGAGGAAAGGAGGGAGGAAGCGAGAGAGGAAGAAGTAGAATGAGACATTTTTAAGTGCTGTTAAATTGTCAGAGAAAAAAATCCTAGAAAACAGTTTTAAACAACTTTAAACTGATTTTTGGTCTTGAAGTACTAGGAGGTTTTTGTGTTTCTTTTGAAACACAGAATGAATGACTGAGTGATGTTTGTGTCAGCATTTAAAAAAATGGAACAGAAACTAATGTATGTTTTTCTTCAATGTAACTATTTGAAATGCCTGACACCCCTAGGGATGAAGCAGCTGCTTCTCAGAGAGCTGCTACAGGTTTTAGATTACAAGGTTATTTGGCGAGTCTCCACTTTATCTGTTTGTCTAAAATAGAATTAGGTTGCGTGAAAAACAGCAAAGATACATAAGAGAAACCCCCTTCTAGATTCAAAAGGAAGTGAGAAAAAATTGGTATTAATAAGGAACCTCTTTCTAAGCACGTTCAAGGATCCCTCTTTCAGAATTTCAATATAATATATTGCCTCAGGAAATGCTTTAATTAGAAATTTAAAAAACGTTTAAGATATATAATGTGCCAAAGTTGTTATATATTTTGTTGACTAAAACACCAACACCTTCTTTAATATGGTATGCACATATATTTACATACCAAATACAAGAAGACCTAACTCAAAGCATGTAAAAAACAATTAATGAACTTAAATAGTTCAATAGGCGTTAGAGCTGAATTGGCCTTTACACATGATCTGGACTAGTGCGGTCCAATACAACTTTCTGAGATGATGCAAATGTTCTGTGTCTGTACTGCCAATACAGTAGCTACTAGTCTCCTGTAAATCACTTGAAATGTGGCTGGTATGGCTGAGGAACTGGAATTTTAATGTAATTTAAATTTAAATTAAATACCCACATGGGGTTAGTGCTCTGTATTGGACAGTACAGATCATGCTTATTCAGCAGATAAAGAAATCAAGTGAGAGGCTAAGTGAGAAGACCAAGACTCCTGTCAAATCTAGCCTTACTATTTTCAACCAATTTTCATCAAGGAGAGATTAGGGAAAAGAAGGGAAATGAGTGAGTTGGATACATCAGTGTTCTAAGACTGCTGCCTGATCAACCTTTATTTGGAACTTCTTGAAATAACTAGAAACCACCAACCCAGCAAGGGTCATGGGTAAGATTATCCAAATAAAGTCCTCCAAGCCCACTCTGATTCTCACACTAATAATACATTTGATGGTACTTCATAGTTTTCAAAGCTGGTTCACATATATGATAGTCTTTCATCGGCTGTTTTCAACAACAGCATCAGGTTGGAAGAGAAAATGTTATCTTCACCTTATATCTGAGCATGTTTAGATCAGGTTCATGTGTCTAGAAAGTGAATCTGCTGGAAAAGAAGATTTTGACTCTTAGTTCAGCCTCTTCCTGCTACACCTGGGTGCCTTTCATCTAAGCCCCCGAGAAGGGTTAAGAGCTGGGAAGCTGTCTTAGAAAACATCCTCTGGCAAAAGGCTAGTGGGAGGCTGTTGTAGACTCTAGAATCAAGGAGATACAGAATTGACAACAGTCTGTTGAATTTACTAGAAGTATAACTTGGGCAAGTTCCTTAGCCTCTTTAAACATCATTTTCCTCATTGCTAAAAGGAGGTTAAGAGTGGTGCCTAGTAGACTTCTTGTGCAGATTAAATGAAATGATTCATGTAAAGTGCTCTGTGCAGGGCATATAGTAACTGCTTAGTGCATGCTAGCTACAATTATGCATGTTAATACAGAAAGAAGTAAGTTGCATTTTGATTGCTTCATTGATTGAATCTGTTTCCAGATTTAGAACAAGGAGGCAATGACCTTGGTCTTGACCTGCTTTAGAACCCTACTGAATCTTTTTTAGCCTTTTCCCCACATTCTTCCCTTCCTCTCCAATTCCTTATTTTCTTTCTTCTACTATAATGCCATCAAGAAAATAGAATTGAGTTTTCACCTTGGAATCTCCCCTTCATTGTTGTAACTTCAATGGGATTCTAGGGGAAATAGTGAGGGCAGAAACCAGAGTGCTGGTGGGATATTGGAAACACTGATTGGACTCCCGACGTCCATTATGGGAGCAGCAGTGTAAAGCACCATGTCCAGTTCAAAGGAATATATTTTGACAAAGTTTTCTAGAACTAAACTCTGTATTCCCATGGAAACAATTTTTCCCCCACAGCTGTATCTTTCTTATCACTATATAAAAGTTGAGTCATTATCAAAATAGATGGGAGAAATCAGCCTAAACATAAAGCCTTTATCCCAATTCAGAGGTTATATCCAATAATCTTCCTTTCTCCTTTTCTAGGCGTCTCGTGACCTATGGCCTCATCTATGATCTTTGGAAATGTTCAGGATGGACCCAAGAACATCTTGGTATCGAGGATATCATTTGGATCCATAGATTTCCTCCCTAATGGTCAGCCACAGTATGGGAGAAGAAAACGAAATCATGTAGATCCTGCATATAAAATAGGGGAAAGTTGAAGACCAATTTTCCAAGTTAAAATGGAGAGCAGATGATAACCGTATGCCCTGTCTGGTGAGAGGAAGTGCATAACACTAGAAAACTGTAAAAGCACCATCTAGGGAGGTAAATCTCTGCTCTGTAATCTGGGTGAGCGTAGCTCAACCCAATTCCATTAATTACCATCCTTTTACGAGCACTCCAAATCAGTACATTCTCCCCCTGTGGGTTATTCAAATGGGCAGAACGGTTGTAAAATTCGTCTTTGGCTAATATGGATGATGAGAAGAGGAGGGGGTAGTACCATTAGGGCTCCAATCTCAACAGAACATAACAAATATTTAATAATTACAGTGATTAGTGAAGTGCCACGTGTCTCCATTCCGGTCAGAGCTAATATTTTTGTTTTTGTTAAAAATCTGCATCATAGCAAGAATGTTGATAGATACCTATAAAACTCTTTTGAAAATTGGAAAAAATATTCTGGTTAAAGCATGGTGCTAGTGTAATAAAGTTTACAATTTTGATTTCCACATAGGCCAATTAAATAAAACAGTCTACTTCACATTTAAAGACTGAACCGCCGACTGGGATTGGCCTTTTAAGCAATGTGCATCACTAGACATAAGATGACTGGGCTACAGAATGTTTATGGCACATTTGCTTTCGCAACTAATGGAAAAAGCAACACAAAGAACTTGGCCTCATGTTTGAAGGACAGCACATTCTTAACAATAGAGTGAGAAAGTGCTAGACCTAGGTTCAAGCCCAGGCCATGTACCAGCCATATGACCTTGGGCCTTTGAACTACAGTTGTGCCATTTGGAAAATAGAAAAAAATAATAGCTTTTCTTTCTTTATCACAAGGGTATTGTGGTGAATACATGAAAGAATGAATGAGAAATCTCTTTGTAACCATAAAGTGATTATACAAGTAGGAGATGCTATTAATATTTGTAGTCTAAATACTAAGAGTTTTTTTTTATAGTTGCTGTGGTATGTTTGTTTTGTTTTCCCCTGGGGTAGCTTTAAAAAATGTGGCCTGCATTTCTGTTATGATGGCATTTAGACCTCTGCTTCATCAAAGTCAGGGATGAACTTTCATAAATTCTTCTTTATTGAAATGGAAACCCCATACGTCTCCAGCGGCACATTATTACCAACTCAGTTAAGATGAATGACCGTGGAACAAAGTTGATGGCCACTGCATAATTATCCTTCCACATAAATTACATTGAAAACAACATTGTGTAACACCTGCAAGACAAGACTGGCTTTTAGAGAGGTTATTTTTAGTTGAGAGGGCGGAAAGGAAAAGAGATGGGCATGGCACACCAACTGTCTCCTGACGAGCTGTAAAACACCAAGGAAAAATACAGGCAAGTATTGCTTTGTTTTCTGTTTTGCACCCACCCCTTCATGCTGCACAGCTGAGTTGTAAATATTAAAACCAGAAACACAGAGAAGCTCATATCTCTTCCTTCCATTGAATTAGGCTTTAGTTTGAAAGTTACACCAGATCTCAGAAATTCACTCTTTAAAAAATTAAGTTGGGTGCACAGAGAAGTGCTTCAGTGACCTGGGGGGACGGTGGGAGGGAGCCAAGAGTATCTTCTCATATCTCTACCTTAAACTTTGACACCTCGAGTGAATTCCTCAACAATTTAAATACGAAGGGGAAAACGCCATATTTAGTGAGAAATAAAGGACATAAAACAGTTTGAGCAGTGACTGATAACAGAGAAAGGAGAAAAATCTTTGTGAACTGGGAAAGTTAGTTCAAAATCAGGCTGGGTTGATGCTAAACTGCAAAGATTAGCTTTGCAAGGCCGTTCAGTCTCGGCAGGGCCTCTGGGTACGAGGTTGGAGTCTCAACCCCCAGGCCATAGGAAAAGTGCTGCCTTGTGTTCTGAGGTATTTCAGGAAGGGAACCAGATAAGCTAGGCTAAGCAGAAAGACAACTTCTCATTCTTATAAGATTTATGCTGAATATGTTTTCCTCAGGCCTTTACATAGAAAAATCTTTAGTTTTTTGAGATACAATGCAGAGTTGCTGCATAACTGCTGATGTGAAGAAAAGAACGAGAATCTTCCTGCTGAGGGAGGCTGTTGGACCTCCTTTGGGGAAGACTTCAATATTGATCCATTTCTCATGAGAAGGAAAGGGCAACCCTTGCTTATTTTTTTTTTTCTGGATACTATGTTCATTAAATCATCTGGTAGCTTTGACTCAAACACGGCCTTAGCCCCTAGAACCCGGTGAAAGATAAAGAAGGAGAATTTCAATGTGTTTTAAATGAGGTCTTTTGTTTGGAGTGGGTATTAAAAATATTGATATAGGTGCTTATTTAGGAATATACATGTATGGGATCCATGAGAATGCCTGCCAACACCTGATGCCCAGCAATAATCAAAAAACTATTGCATGTGCTTGCTTTGATATTTCTATTGTCAATCTATTTCCTCAGTGAATTAATGGTTGACGTTTTTACAAAGGGTTGTTAGGATATCTCACAATCACAATTACACTTGTGTTTATTTTCCACAACCTAGATTAATTGCTAGGTCATTTAAAAATTTTTAAAGCTCCTTTAAGATTATTTTGCAAATAGTTCCATGACAGGCACAATTTGCTACCTTGTTTTCTGACGGCTTTTAGCTACGCTATATGTTAAGGAAAATAGTGCAATTCTTATATGAAAGTAGCGTCAGCTCTTTTCCAGGATGAGGTTAAGAACTGGATATTATCCAATGGTATTTATCTAGAGGATGCCTCCTCACACAGAGAACAATATTAAAGAAGAAATAGCATATTTGCTTTAAAAAAAAACTTTTAGAGCCTGATCTCAGCGTGATGCCACATCCCAATCCCCCCAACATGAATAGTTTCACCCAATGGAAAAGATTTTTAGCAATGCAGTACAAAGGAGTCAGGTAACTTCAGAAATTCTAATCACAGAAATAGCTTATTCCTGGCAGCTCCCAAGTTCATGGATTCAGAGAGTGAGACGATATTAAAACAAGCCTCAAGAGAGAATTGTGTGACCAACAGATATTTTCCAGCTTCTTCCTATAGTATGTTACATACAGGTAGGGGTGCAAAAGTAGAAATAATAAACTATACAGGAAATGGCTATGAAGGAGGGGTAAAAACCTGGACTCTAGGATCATATTGCTTTGGTCCTGATCAAAGTAACTTTCCTTACCATGTGATGTCCATGCTCCTAAAATGGAGCACGTGACTTAGGCTAGAGGCCCGTGTGGAGCTTTTACTTCTTCATAATCCTAAAGATTGAAATCTTACACTCTTCACCTGTGGATAGCTACATGGTACAGGAACCTTCCATTGCATCACGGAAGCAATGATCAGCTGGCTTAAGTAGCCATGCAAAAAGAAAGAAATGGCTGCTGGTTCCCAAGACAAGCCATGTGACTTAATTGATCCTTCTACATGGGCTTAACTGAATGTCTAACATTTACCTTAAAATTACATGTCAAAACAGAGGTCTCCATATCCAACCCCTATTTTAAACCTGCATTTCCCCAAGTCTTTCCCGTATCAGTTGATAGCACCCAGTTACTTGGGCCAAAAACCTATGAATCACTGTAAATTCCTCCTTTTTCCCTACTTCCACCTACATTGTCTGATCCATCAGCAAGTCCTATTGGTTTTACCACCAAAACATCTTCAGAATCCATACACTTCTCACTGTTTATACTGCTACTCGCCTAGTCCAGGCCTCCGCCGTCATTACTGTGACAGTGACATAACGAGGGCCCTGCTTCTATTCTGGCCTTCCCACAGTCCTTCCCAGCACCACAGCCAGAGCTAGGGTTTAAATGCAAGTCAATTCATATCCCTTCCTGTGTGAAACCTTCCAGTGGCTTCCCACTGCATCTAGAATAAAATCTCAGCTGCCTGGCCACCTGGTCATTGTGGCCCTCATGGTTCTTCATGGTCTGCTGGCTGTCCACTTCTTACACCTACTCTTGACCACTCCCCACCCTACTCTGACTCTGCTCCAGCCTCTCTGGCCTTGCTTCATCTCACCTTTGCATAACTGGTTCCTTCTCTTTATTTAAGCTAAATTGTCCCCTCCTTAAAGAGGCCTTTTCTGATGCCTTAAACTAAATAAGCCACCTCTCCACTCCAGCCCCATTACTGTGTTCTACTTTATTCTTAGCCTTCTTTAATCTAAGATGATCTCATTTGTTGATGTACTGTTGTCACCTGCTACAATGGAAGCTCTAAGTCTATTCACTGCTACATCCCCAGGGATTAAAACAGTGTCTGGCTTGCTCAACAGGTTCCAATAAATAATGGTTGAATAAATAAGTGATTTTTAAAAGTCATCCTCCTAAAAGTAAATGTGGCCCAACCGGTCTGCAGTAGGACCAACTGATTTGTCATCTCTGCCTTTTGGGAAGAAGCGAGAAGGCAGGTGAACAGAGATGTGAGCACATGGATGAATGCTTTCCTCTCAGGTTAGACAGAGAAGTTAATAAGTAAGTATTGAGTTTCTGCTGTGCATCAAGTGGCACATGTTGGGTGCTGTTAAAGACGTTCCTGAGCTCTAAGAGCATATTGTGTAGTTGGTGGTGTGCATAACACACACCAGTAAAAGAAGTATAAGCTAATAAATGCAATAGGAATTTAAAGGGGAAAAGATCAGTATGAAATATAATAGTTGGGCTAGGTATCATGAAAGAAGGAGGATGGTCAATGACACATGGAGGCAGAGAATATGAAATGTCAGAGAAGAGGAGAAGGGCTTCCTGGGCAGAGGAAGGAGCACAAACAAAGGAAAAGAGGTGGGAATAAGTGTTGGTTTGGGCCTGATTTTACTTAGAAAGTTTCTGCTCAAACCATGCATATTTAGAATGCTCAAATATTTAGAGTCTAAAAGAATTCAGACTGGATCTACAGAAACAAATAAATGGAGTAGAAGATGATTTATTAAGGCATTCCTTTCCTCTCTAAGGCTCTGGTGGTATTTTTCTTGGGAACTGGGTTTCATCTGTTAAATATTTATTACCTGCCTACTCTGTACCAGACACTATGCTTGCTCAACAGTAAACAAGAGATCACAGTCCCTGTCCCCAGAAGCTTGCAATCTCTCCAAGGAGGTAAATGATACATGAATAAATTCACAATAATGATTTATGTGTAATCTAAAAATTGTATATTTCAGGCAAATTCTGTTATACTAGTGACGTGGGAAGAGGCAGAGCAAGAGGATGGTTTGGAGAGGAGACAGTGCTATCAATAGGCTATTTACAACTATTTGGTACATAGTTTGCACCAAAGTGTGTTAGAAAGGACAGCAATGTGGCTGCCCCTTTTTGTAGCCTGTGACAAAACATAAAACTGCAGAAACACAGTTACAACAGTCTCACACGAAGCCTCTGCTCCTTTTTTTCTCTTTCATTCCCTCCCTCTCACCTTTAGACACTGCCATCAATTTAATCACAGTGGTGTAAAAAATACCTAAACTGTGAACTACACATATAAACATATGCCTAAGAGCAATGTACACTATTGGGATGAAACTGGCAAAAGTGATCACAAACATGTCAGAGGGCAAGTACCAGGTGGGAGCTCTTCCTTCATAGTCTGGAGAGGCGCAGAGTGGCTATTTAATAACTTTCATTGTTAGAATAGCAGGGCCTTTCACACAGGAGCATCCACAGCCTCCTCCAAGATGCTGCCAGTCATGGGCAATTACTAAATGAACAATGATCTGGTTCTGACAGAAAGATTTCTTAGAGAATTTGGAATGTCTTGGCTTTAACTGGTGGTGTCCATGGGGAGCTGCTGGCCTTGCCTGGCTCCGGGGCCTTCAGCCAATAATACCCATGAGGCAATGGCGGGAACTTCTATTTTCCTCTTGGCTCCATCAGATCCTGGTGAGTTTCCTTCCCCTGCTGATCTGACCCCACGGGATCCTGTGAGCACTAGGGGCTGTTCTGAGTCTCAGTTGTGCCTCCATCAAGCACTCTGAAGCCTCTTCAGCAGTGTGTGTGGGAGGAATAAATTTTCTTCTACCCTCTGGGTCCTTTTGGCTGGTCTAAGAATTAAGTTGACATGAGACAGATTAATAGGAGAAAATCTAATTTAATTGCATATGTATGAGAACCCCACATACATGAGAGGGTCAGAGACAAAAAGGTAAAATGAGGTATATGTGCCATCTCGAGCTAAGGAATGGGATAGGGGCCTGAGGCTTCAGAAGGGAGGAGGGTAGTTCACAGGACGATGAGAAGAGCAGTTGTTCAGTAATTAGAAGTTTGCCCTGACATACAGATAGGTCATAAAAATTTATTTCTGGTAATAACGCTTATTATGGGCAAGGCCCTCAATTTAAATTCCATAAAGGAGAGGTAAAAGATTCTCAAGCCCACAGGCTCAAAATATCCCACATGCCAAAGTGGCACATCCGGGGGAGGCCTGTTCTGAACCCTTTCCCCTCACCATGACAGCTCCCAACTCAGGCCACTGCTCTCAATTCAATGGCCTTCCTCTCAATCTTGGAGTGTGAAAGAACTTTCCCTCACGTCACACAAGAGCTGAAGGCAGCTCAGGTGAGATAACTCAGGCTCTCTCCATCTAACTAGGTGGTCCTGCCCCTTTTACTCAACTGCAGCTGCCCATGTTGCCTGGAACCACCTTGGACTTCCACTCTGGTTTCAGCTTGCTCCTCTGTTTATGTGCTACTGTCCCCCTTCAGGAGATAAGCCACATGAGTGTGACCCCTGTCTCTTCAATCCCTGCTTCCTACTTTATACATTCTGTCAGGGCAGTAGGGGTGGGCCTGCCATTTTCTGTTATCTGGTAGTGACTTCTACTCCATTCTCCTCTTCCTTGCTACCTCCTTCCCTGGGCCAGGGAGAGAAACTGCTTCAGGGTAAGGGAAGATCCAGAAGGTTTCATTTCCTAACACTAATTTTTGAGCATTTAAGGATTTTCAAGCTTATTTGTCTGCCTTAGTTTCTAACAAATAAGTCCATTTCAAGCTACTAATGAGAAAGGAATGCCCTTCAGAGAAAGTCAGTCAAATGTAGAAAGTGTGACAACCACTCTTAAAACAACAACCACAGCACTTCACGCTTCCTGGTTATCTGCTTTGATCTTTATGCTTGGCCTGGAGGGGAATAAAACTGTAAGTGGCTAAGAACTCAGAATTTAGAATTGTAAATGAGGAGCCCTCCCCTCTGAGCAGTAAGTGGGCAGGCAATTTGACCCTCACTTTACACCAAAACCCAAAACAAACTCCAGCTAATTCAAGAGTTAAATGTAAGAAAATTAAACTGTAGAAAAACAGAATTAGATATTTACTGAACATCTGGAAGGGCAAGGACATAGTAAACTTAGAAGTGATGGAAGTCATGAAGGAAATAATGGGCAGATTTGACTGTATGAAATTAGTTTTTAAATTAAAACTAACTTAATTTTATTTATTTTAAAATTATAATTTAAAATTAATTTAAATTATATGTAATTATAATTTTATTAATTAACGTTTAATTAAATGTTAATTTAATTTTAATTAATTTAATTTCTAAATTAAATTTGCTTTATCCTACCTGACTGTTAGTGAAATTGGTCATAGGCAAATTGGACTTTAAGTGAATAGGTGTGAGAGAAATTGGCCAGCTCCTCCTCTGGGGGAGTGGTGATGAGAACAGAGAGGAGAAAGGAAGAGATGTGAATAATGTTGCTGGATGCAAAAACAGGATGGCGACTGATTAGGTAGGGAAGGCAGGTAGAGGTAGGATGGAGGAGTCAAGAATGAATCTGAGGTTTTGAGCCCAGGAAGCTGGGAGGGTAGAGGAACTAATTAACCCAAATAGGGAGCAGAGGGAGAGGTGTGGGTTTGGCTACCCCAAGTTGAAATCACTATTGGTCATTTGTTCTCACACCTTAACCTGCGTCAGAATCTCCTGGGGGTTTGTTAAAACACACATTGCTGGGTCCATCCCCAGAGTTGCTGATTTGTCAGTACAGTTTGGGTGGGGCTTGAGAATTTGCAGTTCTAACAAGTTCTCAGGTGATGCTGATGCTGCTGACCAGGGAATCTTTGAGAATCACCATCTGGTTTTTGGAGTGGAGGTGGTAGGAAGTATCCAGCAAAAAGTTGTTCCTGTAGGTGTAGAGCCCTGGAGAGAGATCAGGACCACAGATAAGGATAACAATGGCTACCATTTACTCTAAAGCTTTCCACTGGTGTGCCAATAATGTGCCAATGGGCCTAAATATTGATCATCCCCTAGGGTGGGGGCTGGGCAGGGGCTGGAGAGGCCAGAGCCCTTGGGCCAATTGTCTTTGACCTGAGCAGCCACCTCCATTTACCCCAAAGTGCATACAAATATTATTATTTTGCTTAGGTAAGCAGTGATGTAAAAGTTGTAAAACACTGAAAAACACTGCTTTACCGAGTGCTCATTCTATGGCAGGCTGAAGTGAAATCCCTGTAAGCAAGATGCTATTGTTATCCAGATTTATGAGAGGAGAAAATGGAGGTTTAGAGAGGTTAAACCACTTCAATGGTTCACATCAATGTCACATGGCTAGTAATAGGCAGATTCAGGATTAAAGCCCTGTCTGGTCCATTTCCAGACCTTGAGCTTCTAATCCTTATGCCTCTTAAAGGATTTGAACATTGTCTGCATAGAGGTGCTATTTAAAACAATGAGATTGAATGAGACTACCAAGGAAGGGAGTTTAGAGAGAAATGTCCAAGTTCAGTACCTTGGGGGAATATCTACATTTAAGTGATGAAGAAAAGAAATTGAGTCCTATAGTATGTCACAGACATGAAAGGAGAAGGAAGCATCAAGAGAAATAATTTCACTGGTGTCATATGCTTTGGAGCTGTCAAGAAAGAAAAAGACAAGGAAAAGTCCACAGAATTTTGAGACTAAGGTCATTGTTGATCATTAAAGGAACTGCTTCTTCAGAGAAGGAAGGATGAAAAGCACTGTGCTTTAGTTATCTATTGCTGATTAACAAACAACCCCAGACATAGTGTCTTAAAATAATAGCATCATTTATGGTTTCTCACATTGGTGTGGGTTGATCTGGCTCATCTGGGTGGTTCTATAGCTCCTCATGGTGTCGGCTGGGGCACTGTGAGACTGCAGTCATCTGGAGGCTTGATGAGGCAAGAACATCCAAAATGGCTCACTCATATGACTGGCAGTCAGTGCTGGCTGTTGGCTGAGAGCTCAACTGGGGCTGTTGACCAAAGAGTCTTGGTTATTTTCCACATAGTTTATCCATGAGGCCTGGGCTTCTCACAGCATGGTGGTGGGAGTCTAAGAAGATATGTTCCAAGTACATAAAAATCAAACCTGTGGGTCTCTTAAGTAACAGTCTCTGAAGTTACACAGCAGTATTTCAACACCATTCTGATAGTTAAAGCAAGCCACAAGGCCAACCTAGATTCAAGGGGAAGGGAAATAGACTCCACTTAATGGGAGGAGAGGCCAAGCATTTGAGGCCATTTGTAATCCAACACAGGATGGGTGATGAGAATGTGGAGGTAGCTAAGATATACTAATTAACTTTCAAGAAATATTATAATAAAGAGAAAAAGAACAATGGTGGTTGTTTGAGAGCAGAGAAGTTTTAGGGAAGGGTTTTTTTAGGGCACAGATTAATTATGTAGTGCTGTGGACTAACATTACCACAAACTGGCAGCTTGAAACCACAACATTTGTTATCTCACAGTCTGTGAATCAAGAGTCTAGGCATGGCCAAGCTGGGTCCTCCACATCAGGGTCTCACAAAGCTACAGTCAAGGCATCAGTTGGGGCTGCAGTCTCATATGATGCTCAACTGGGGAAGGATGCACTTCCAGACTTTTGTGGCTTTTAGCAGCATTCAGTTCCTTGTCAGCTGTTGGACCAAGAACCACAGTTTCGATGGCCATTGGCTGGAGGTCACTCTCAGTTTCTTACCACATGAGACTTCCCAACATGCACTTGCTTTCTCAAAGCCAGCAAGAGAAAGACAGTGTCCTCACAAGACAGGCATAACGTATCTTAATCACAAACCCATAACCATGTACATCCTATCACCTTTGCCATATTCTAATTGCTAGAAAGCAAGTCATAGGTCCCACCCACACTCAAGAGGAGGGAACATATAAGGTCATGAATACCAGGAGGTGGGATTACATGTATATATCTTAGAGTCTGTCTGCCACAGAAGACTTGAATTTGTTTATAGACTGGAAAGAAATGGCCAGAGTAGAGGGAAAGTCAATTTTTAGAGACAGATCAGGGATGATTAGTGGACAGGGGTTAGGATCACATGTAAATTAGATTTGGAATGGAGGATTTTTAAATTTTTGAATATATAGGAAGAGGTAAGGAATTGGAGAAGGTATGAGAAGTTTTAAAGTGTGAAGGAGGAAAGTTTCCAAGAAAGCTCATATCAGTGGACCTCCATCTTCCTGGTAAATAGGAGGTAAGGTTATTTACTGGGTCTGAGAATTGAGGGTGGATTCATGCTTTGAGGAGAGTGGAAATATTTGAAAAAGGTACTATGGGAAATGTCATAGATGTTGATTAGAAGTGAAAATAGGTAGAGAAAAGGACGATAGACAGCACACAGGGCCAGTTTAGGTTGTTTAACATGAATTGATTTAGAACTCTTGGCCAACAATGGTAGGGACAATGTTAAAATGGTTGGTTATGGGATTTAAGCAATGTAAGGAGGCAAATAGTAGGATTAATAAGACTAAGGGAGTGGTGTAGAAAAGAGAATTTTGAAAATTCTTAATCTTATTTGAATTTCCAACAAAACTGGAGACATTCTCTCCGTGAAACACTCTCCTCCCTTGGCCTCCATAACACGCGCTCTCTGGATTTCTTCCTGCTTCTCTGGAGTCTTGATCTTGTTCAGTAACTCTCGTTCCTCTGTTCCTCCTCAGGTCTTCCCTGGGCCTGTTTCTCTTCTTATCCTCTTGGGGTGATTTCATCCACTCCCATGGATTTAATTACTCTCTAAAGGCTGCCAACTTCCAAAAGTTACGTTTCTAGTCCAGATTCTCTCATTAATTTCAGTTTATGCCCAGCTGCCTGCATGTCCCACAGGCACCAAAGCTGGACATTTCAAAAATAGAAAGTATTACTTCTCCCTCTCTCCTTCCCCTCCCCTTTCTCCAATGTTGCCTATTTGCCTATTTAATGGCCCCCAAACCCACTTATTCGCTAAACTGGGAAACTCAGTGTCATCCTTGACATGACCCTCTTCTTCACCCCACACACATCTATAATCCTTTGCCACTTTTCTCTCTTCTCTATTTCTACTCTTCCACTCCAGCTCCCATCATATTTTGTCGGATTGTTCCATCAGACTCCTACACTGCCTCACTACTTCTAATATTGATCCTCTACAATCTATTTTCCTCCTTATAGCCAAAGGGAGCTTGCAAAATGCAAATCTTATTCTGTCAGTATACCCCACCCTGACACATACACCACTTAACAACCTTCATTGACTTCCTACTGCCCATAGGAAAAACAATAAAGGATAAGATTTACTGAGAACTTATTTTGTGCTAGGCACTAGGATTCATAGTAGACAGGTTAAAGAATAAATCCCTTAGCATGGTATTTCAGGACCTTCATTATCGGTTTCAGTGTAACTCTCCAGCCTCATCTCTGTCTATACCTCCCTCTTCACCTGGCTCCTTCCAACTCACCCTTCAGGAATCAGCTGAGAGTTTACTACCTCCAGGAAACATCCCTTATCCTGATTCAACCTGTCTTACGGAACATGAACTTAGCTCATTATACAATATTAACCTTCTCATTTGTCTGCCTCTAACACTACTCTCTTATTAGCTATTGTACCTGCAATGTCTTTTACAGGACCTGGTTCATAGTAGTTGCTCAATAAATATTTGTGGAATGAATGAATGAATCTTAGAGTTAAAACAATTTCAAGCATTGACAGAGGAGTGGCTTTATCTGTGTGTGTGGCTCCAAAGCTTCCCTTATCTTTTTCCATGTTGATGACCTTTTTTTCACATTTTAAAAATAGATGTCTAATATTTAAGTTTTACTATGTTGGAAAGTTGTGAAATCCCTTACTATTACCCACAAATCTTCAGTAAAGCCCGCAACACACGAGAGCCTTGAATGAAGAGTGTTTGGGAAGAAATATAGGTTCAATAGCCGGGTGATTCCCATCTGGGTGATTCAACTGTGCAGATAAAAGGTCAAATTCAAGAATTGAGGAATGAGAGCTATCTAGAGTTGAGTAGAGAGAAAATGGTAGCTAGAGATGACTAGGCAAAAACATAACCCGATGAAATCCATAGAAACATTGGGAGGGTCAGAGGATTTTCGAAAATATATGAGCTGGGGATTTGAGCCAATTTAATTCAAATCTTGAATCACAAAGTGACTCCAATTGGCACTGAGTTTTGAAAATCAAATGTATGTCTATGGTTATCCTTATCATTAACATTATGACTGCAAACCATTCAGCATTGTTTTTAGCTACACGGAGCAATGGAAGGGATAGAAAGAAAGAATTATCAATACATTTGGGTAAAGACAGTATATTTTTGAGAAGGTTCAGACAGAATTTTTGTAGGTGAGATAGCTTTTATAAGTCTTTGCAGAGGAGCTCAAAGGAAGGCATGCCCTACCCTTGACAGAGTATAAATTTTGGTGTTGTAGAATGCATGGGAAATCTATTTTTTTTCTTTCTTACCAACTAAATGTATGTCTTTCCTCACTTCCATTTTTTCATAACCCCATCTCTTTGTTATATTCTTATTTTTTATTTAATTTTTTAATTGAGGTAACATTATTTATAACATTATATAAATTACAGGTGTATATCATTATATTTTGACTTCTGTGTAGACTACATCATGTTCACCACCAAAAGTCTAGTTGCTATCTGTCACCATACACATGTCCTCCTTTACTGCTTTCACCCTTCTGTCATCCCCCTTCCCCTCTGGTAACCACCAATCTATTCTCTATGTCTATGTGTTTGTTGTTGTTTTTTTAATCTTCTACATATGAGTGAAATCATACAGTATTTGGCTGTCTCTGTCTCACTTATTTTACTTAGTACAATACTCTCAAGGTCCATCATGTTGTTGCAAATGGCAAGATTTCATCTTTTTTATACCTGAGTAGTATTCCATACACACACACCACATCTTCTTTATCCATTCATCCATTGATGGGCACTTAGGTTGTTTCCAAGTCTTGGCTATTGTGAATAATGCTGTGATGAACATAAGGGTGCATATATCTCTTTGAATTAGTGTTTTCATGTTCTTTGAATAAATACTCAGAAGTGGAATAACTGGATCATATGTAGTTCTATTCCTAATTTTTTGAGGATTCTCCATATTGTTTTCCATAGTGGCTGCCCCTGTTTACATTCCTACCAGTAGCATATGAGGGTTCCGTTTTCTCCACATCCTCTCCAACACTTATTTCTTGTCTTTTTTAAAATTTTATTTTATTTTATTTTTTGGTGAGGAATATTGGCCTTGAGCTAACATCTGTTACCAATCTTCCTCTTTTTGCTTGAGGAAGACTGGCCCTGAGCTAACATCTGTGCCAATCCTCCTCTATTTTGTATGTGGGACGCTGCCACTGCATGGCCTAACAAGCAGTGTGTAGGTCCACGCCCAGGATCCGAACCTGCGAATCCTGGGCTGCCAAAGCAGAAAGCATAAACTTAACCACTATGCCATTGGGCCGGCCCCATATTTCTTGTCTTTTTAATATCAGCCATTCTAACAGGTGTGAGGTGATATCTCAGTGTGGTTTTGATTTGCATTTCCCTAATAATTAGTGCTGTTCAACATTTTAATTTTATTGAGCTCATATTCTTTTATAACATTGTGTAATTTCAGGTGTACATTATTATATATCGGTTTCTGTATAGACTGCATCATGCTCACCATCAGTAGTTTAGTTTTTACCTGTCACCATATATCTGTGCCCTTTACCCCTTTTGCCCAAACCCCTACTCCCTTTCCCCCTGGTAACCACTAACCTTGAACATCTTTTCTTGTGTCTGTTGGCCATCTGTATATCTTATCTGGAAAAATGTCTGTTCAGAACCTCTGCTCATTTTTTAATCATGTTGTTTGTTTTTCCATTGTTGAATTGTATGTGTTTTTTATATATTTTAGATATGAACCTATATCAGCTATATGACTTGCAAATATCTTCTTCCAATTGGTATGTTGTCATTTCATTTTGTTGATGGTTTTCTTTGCTGTGCAAAAGCTTTTTAGTGTAAGGTAGCTCCATTTGTTTATATTTTTGTCTCCCTTGCCTGAGGAGACATGATATTCAAAAAGATACTGCTAAGACAATGTCAAAGAGCTTACTGCCTAGGTTTTCTGCTAGGAGTTTTATGATTTCAGGTCTTACATTCAAATCTTTAATCTGTTTTGAGTTTATTTTTGTGTATAATGTAAGATAATGGTCTACTTTCATTTTTTTGCCTGTGGTTGTCAAGTTTCCCCAACACCATTTATTCAAGAGACTTTCCTTTCTCCATTGTATATTCTTGGCTCCATTGTTGAAAATTAGCTGTCCATAGATGTGTGGGTTGTTTCTGGGCTCTCAATTCTGTTCCTTTGATCTGTGTGTCTGGTTTTCTGCCAGTACCATGCTGTTTTGATTACTATAGCTTTGTAGTGTATTTTGAAATCATGGAGTGTGATACCTCTAGCTTTGCTCTTTTTATTCATATTTTACTTCTTTTATTTTTGTGCATCCCTTAAACTCTTATCATAGATATCGATGATTTTAGTACTTTTGTCTTTTGACCTTCATACTAGCTTTATAGTATGGAGGTTGATCCACTACCTTTACTGTATATTTGCCTTTAACAGTGATATTTGTTTGATAATTTTCTTATTCCTATTTGTGGCCTTTTCTTTTCCACTGAAAGAAGTTTCTAACATTTCTTGTAGGGCTGGTTTGCTAGTGATGAACTCCTTTAGCTTTGGCTTGTCTGGAAAACTCTGTATCTCTCCTTCCATTCTGAATGATAACCTTGCCAGTTAGAGTATTCTTGGTTGTAGGTTTTTTCCTTTCAGCATTTTGAAAATATCTTGCCACTCCCTTATACCCAGTACTGTTTCTGCTGAAAAGTCAGCTGATAGCCTTATGAGATTTCCTTTGTATGTAACTGTTGTTTTTCTCTTGCAGCTTTTAGGATCCTCTCTTTATCTTTAGTTCTTCATATTTTAATTATAATGTGTCTTGTTGTGGGCCTCTTTGGGTTCATCTTGTTTGGAAATCTCTGTGCTTCCTACACCTGGATATCTATTTCCTTCCCTAGGTTAGGGAAGTTTTCAGCTATTATTCAAATAAGTTCTCTGCCCCTTTGTCTCTCTCTTCTCCTGGGACACCTAGGATACAAATGTTAGTATGCTTGATGTTGTCCCAGAGGCCCCTTAGACTGTCCTCGTTCTTTTTAGTTCTTTCTTTTTTCTGTTCAGCTTTGGTGATTTTCTCTCTTCTTTCATCCAGATTGCTGATCCATTCTTCTGTGTCATCTATTCTGCTGTTGATTCCCTCTAGTGAATTTTTCATTTCCATTATTGCATCCTTCAGCTCTGATTGGTTCTTTTTTTATATTTTCTAATTCTTTGTTGCAGATCTGTGTTCGTCTGTTCATCTCCCCAGTTTAGTCAGCAACCTTATAACCATTAGTTTGTACTCTTCATTAGGTAGATTGTTTATCTCTGTTTCATTTAGCTCTTTTTCTGAGGATTTGTCCTGTTCTTTTATTTGGAACATATTCCTTTGACTCCTCCTTTCGTCTACTACTCTGTGCTTATTTCTGTATATTAGGTAGATCAACTATGTCTCCTGATCTTGGAAATGTGGCCTTATGTAGGAGGTATCTTATGGGGCTCAGCAGTGTGCCCCTTCTTGTCACCCATGCCAAATGTTCCAAGGGTGTCCCCTGTGTGAGCTGCATGTGCCCTTCTGTTGTGGTGGAGTTGCTGCAGGCATGCAGGTAGGCTGGGCTATCTCCCAGGCCAGCTGGTTGTGAGGCCTGGCCACATGCAGCTGCTATGAATGCCTTATTGGGTGGGGCAAGACCCCAGCATGGCTGGCTCTGGGGTCTGGTAGTGCACAACTATTGTGGTTTTGCTGATGAGAGAGTCAGGTCCCCAGTGTGGTTCCTAGGTCCAGGGGTGCACAACTACTGCAGGGCCCCCAGTGTGGCTGGCTTTATGGATGTGTTGGTAGGCAGGGCAGGCTTCTAGTGAGGCTAGCTGCACAGCAGGAGGCTGTTGCCAGCTTGCTCTTGGTGGGGGTGCAGGCCTCTGGTATGAACTGGCTACAAGTTCATACATGGCACAGCTGCCTCAGGTGTGCTGATGGGCAGGGCAGGCTCCTGGCACAGCAGAACACAACCATTTCTGGTGTTGGTAGGTGGGGCAGATCCCCTATGTGGCTGTTTGTGGGCTTACTGGTGGGCGGGGCCTGGGACAGGCTGCCTGCGTTGCCTGTCTGGCTGAATTTCGTTGGGTGCACTAGTGCACAAGGGCAGACCCCTGTGCTAACAGGCTTGAGGGAGGGTTCCAATGACGCCTGCCAGCATCTGTGTCAGCACTGCTGAACTAGGTCACAATAATGGCTCAGTCCCTGGGCGGGAGGTGGGCCCAGCTTCCTCCTACTTCCCTGGGATGCACTCTGAGCTTAGTAAGTGAGTCTCTTTTACCAATGGACTATGCACTTTTCTATCTGGTGTTTTTGTGCTGCTTTCCAGGCTGAGTAAGTCCATGCTTGGGTCCGGTAAAAGCAGGTTTTCCTGTCTCTGAAGTTCCATAGTTTTCCTGGGCATATTCCCCGTTGGTTTTCAAAGCCAGGTATTTTGGGGTCTCATCTCTCTTGTGCTGGATCCAAGAGCTGGGGTACCTAATGTGGAGCTAACTCCCCTAGTTCTCCAGGGAAAGCTCTGTACCTTTGAGGTCACTCCCAACCATGAAGTGCTACAGCTAGGGTGTGAGTTTTTTCCTTAGCAGGGCTGTATCTCTGCCTCTTCTACCCCTGTCTGTGTTGTTCCTTGCTGTGGAGGTTCTGTTTTTTTTTTTTTTTTTTTTTTTGAGGAAGTTTGGCCCTGCGCTAACATCTGTTGCCAATCTTCCTCTTTTTTCTTCCCAAAGCCCCAGCACATGGTTGTGTACCATAGTGGTAGAGTTGTAGCTCTTCTATATGGGACACCGCCCCAGCATGGCTTGATGAACGGTGAGTACGTCTGCGCCCAGGATCTGAACAGTGAACACCAGGCTGCTGAAGCAGAACACGTGAACTTAACTGCTATGCCACTGGGCTGGCCTCTGTGGAAGTTCTTTTAATCCAGTATCCAGATCTTCTCAGAGGAAATTGTTCCACAGGTAGTTGTAGATTTGTTGTGTCATGGGAGGAGGTGAGTTCAGAATCCTCCTATGCCGCCATCTTCCAAATTCTCTCTTCTCTGTTATTTTATTTCGTTTTTTTTCCCCCGAGGAAGCTTTGCCCTAGGCTAACATCCATTGCCAATTTTCCTCTTTTTCTATGTGAGCCACCTCTACAGCATGGCCACTGACAGATGAGTGATGTCCCGCAGCCGGGAGCCAAACTTGGGCCGCTGAAGCGGAATGAGCCGAACTGAACCATCAGGCCACGGGCGCTGGCCCTCCTCCCTGTTATTTTAGATATACCATGCCTGGGCATTGTTGACACTCACTGCCTGAGTGATAGAAATGGTAGGAAGGGTTTATGTGAAGGCATGCAGACCTACATGATCCTGCCTGGAGACCAGCATGGGAGATGGGCGAGGGCAGCCGTTCTCAAAGTGAGGGACCCAGACAAGCAGCTTCAACATCACCTGAGATAAAGTTAGCTAGAAACGTGAACTCTCAGGCTCCAATTAAGATCTACTAAATCAGAATCTCTGGGGTGGGGCAAGCAATCTGTTTTCACAAGCCCTTCAGTTGCTCTCATTACATGTGAAAGTTTGAGAACTAGGCTGGGCTGGGTTTTTGTGTGAGTTGTTTAGTAACCACAAGTGATAGGTGCTTAAGATTAATTTGCTACTCTCTTCTGCCAAAAGACTTATTACTGAGATGGCTTTGGAAGTGAGGTTCCTCATGTAATGATGAAGAAAAACGTATCTTTAGAACATTGAATAGTAGCCTGAGAAAACACAATGGTTGCCAAGTAGGCTGTTTGTGTGAGACAGAGGTTGGTTAATGAAATTCCAGAGAGTACTTGAAGCAGAGCAGGGGGTGCCTAGTACCTCTCTGACTTCCACCTTCATCATCCCACATTTTGGGTTTCTGTCATTATTTTTCTAGTACTAGCTATAAAAATCATCCCACTTCCTTTTTACAATCACTCACAACATAAATGAACCTCAGTTCACTTTTAAGTGTCTGGAGTTCTTCTAAGCTCTAGGGCAGCCTTCCTCCCGGCATTTTTGTCTCCACATGACTAGAGATTAAAATATGTCTATGTGTATGCTCCTGGGCTCATATTTAGTTTCCCTATTGAGATTGGGTATGAGGGAGTGATGGATAAAAAGTGGTGACAGTTACTTTCACTCAAAGGGAAACTGGGGTGCACGAATTCAAGAAATATTAATCATTATCATTTGTGTGCTGTGCAGTGAGAGAAGAAGAGATACACATAAAGATCTAAAATACAGTATGATAAGTGGTAAAGTACAGAAAACCAGATAAGGAGAAATTAATAAAGTGGAGAAGATAATAGGAAGAGATACAAAAAGGAAGTAACATTGACACTGGTCCTTGAGGTCCAGTTCAACAGCTAGACCAATGGTGGAAGGGAATGTCAGGTAAAGGGGACATCATGAGCAAAGGCTTGCCGATATGAGAAGTGTTTTGGGAATATTCCATGGTAGTTCAGTGTGGCTAGAATATAGGGAACAAGAGCCGCTGCAATTAGAAGTGAACTGTACTCTAGGATCAGACTGTGAAGGCCCCTTCCTGTTCTCTTAAATATTTTGTTATAATTGGTGTTTAAATGACCACATGGAAAATAGTTTCAGTTGAGTAGTGGGATCAGAATGCAAATTTGGTGTATAGATTGAGATAGGGACTGTAAAGAAGGAGTGGTCATTTAAATAATTGATTCATAGGAGAAAACAGTTTTTGCTGCCACATCCAAAACATAAAAAATAGAGCATCCTTGTTCATTATGCACATTACTGTGGTATTTTTAGCTCTAGCATTGTGATCATAGAAGCAAAGTAAGCTTCAGGTGAGTGTCAGTGTGCCTCTAAGTATCTTATATCATTGAACTGCAGTCCCATTCACATTAGTTTTCATAGATCCTTCTTTCTTCCCTGCTAAGATCCTAGAAGCTAGGAAAATGTTTGAGACATTTCCTTGAAATTATGACATGTCAGAACTTTGGCCATTGGAGGCATGATGTGCAAAGGTCTTGTAAAAATGCTTGCAAATATTCGGAGCTGTAAGGAGAATTATGCTTGTGTATACTGACACTGTGGTGGGTTGTAACCCTGAGTGCCTTCTTCCAGACCCAACAAGGCTAACCCCGACAGAGACGGGAAACCCAGAAACCATACTCCCCATCCTCCACAGCCCTGAAGAGACAACTAAGGCTTGTGAATGAGTTTATTTCTAAATACGATAGGGAAGAGGTTTCTCTCATAGATTTTCACGATGATTATAGTTTCCAATTTTTATTACACACGGCATATACATGGCACTCTACAGATCTTATTGTTTCCAACTTGCCATTTAGGATATTTTCCAAAGATAGCCACAGTAATATCTCGCAAACCACATGACCTTCTGCAATGGAACTTGTCACTCTTGGCTTGAATTTGGGCAGGACTTGTGATTTCTTTAACAAACAGAACATAGTGGAAATGACACCGTGCCACTCTGGTCTGGCAGCTTCCTGCCTCTCGAGATGCTCCCTCTGACAAACCAGTTGCCATTGTCATGAGAAACCCAGCCACATGGAGAGGCCACGTGTAGTTGCTCAATACCCAACTGCAAGCATCAACTGCCAGCTGTTGCCCAACTCCCAAGTAGAGAGCCATCTTGGACATCTAGTCCAGTCAACGCTTCAGATGACTGCCAACCCAGCTAGCATCTGACAGCAACCTCACAGAGACCCAAGTGAGAACTACTAGGCTCAGCCTAGAGAGAAACAACAATAAATTGTTTTAAGCCATGAAGTTTTTAAAATTAAAGCTTTACATATAAAATTCATCTTTTTGAAGTGTACAATTCACAGAGTTGCGTAACCATCACTACTGTCTAATTAGAAAACATTCTCATCACTCACAAAAAATGCCCCCCTACACATTAGCAGTCACTCTCCATCTCCCCCACTCCCCACCAAGTCCCTGAAAACCACTAATCTACTTTGTCTCTGTGGGTTTACATATTCTGGACATTTCATATTGATGAAATCATACAAAATGTGATCCTTAGTGTTTGGCTTCTCTCACTTGGCACAATGTTTTCGAGGTTTCGATATATGTTATAGCATATGTCAGTACTTTATTTCTTTTATTGTTGAATAATATTCCATTGTATGGATATGCCACATTTTATTTATCCATTAAGCCAATAAGTTTTGGCGTGCAGCCGTAGATACCTGGAGTACAATAGGAATCAAATATAGGAAGCACAAAGAGAGCTATTTTCATGTTCTAATGATTGAATTGTAGTGCACTGGGTGCATTTTATGATTGTCTGGTCCCTGGCATGCATGATGTTTTGCACTAAAGCCATTATGTTCTTCCAGGAAAATGCTATGATACATAGTTTTACATTATTTCTGCATATGTTTTTATTTATATAACATGAACGCTACATTGAAACATCTGTATTTTAAGTATATAAAATACAAGTTAATTCAAAGCATGACAAATTATAATAAAGTGTAAGTATATATTTCCTTGCCTGCTATGTAAAACCAGAGTTAGGCCCAAAGTCATAAACGACCAGTATATATATTAATTACGATTTTTACGAGAAAGCAGTAAATCTTAACCAATATCCAGAGCATTACCTAAGGCAATATAGAAAACTTGGGTTCCAAACACATATATACACTGGGATTGTAACTATCTTCAGAGAGGCATTTGTTTATAAAGTGGCGCTCTGCACCCTATTGTTTTTTCAGAGCACCTTGACACATTCTATTCCTATTTATTTGTTTATCACTTGTTCATGATCTCACTCCCCCACTGGAATATAAGTTGCATGAGGTCATGTGTCGTGTCCTTCCTGCTCATCACTGTATCCCTGCACTCAACACAGGGCCTGGCTCATAGAAGGAGCACAGTTAATACTGATTGAATGAATGAATATGTATATGACTGAAGACCAAAGTAGAACATGAGAAAATGAAGGTGTTTGTGTGATAAGAATGAGTATTTTTAGATGTAGGACTTCCTTCAGTATTGGCTTGGTATTTCAGTATTAAAACTCACTTTGAGTTGTAACTAGGGATGCATATTCTAAAGGAAAGGACAGACATTCTACTTTCTATCTATATTATTCGGCTCGCAAACTCTAGTTCTCACCCTAGGTTTCTCCTCTCAGAGAATAAATCTAAGAAATCAAAGACTTCATAGAATTCTCTTTCCCTGCACAGCCAGACAAGTCTCAGCATCATGTCTTTTAGGACTTGATGAAGCTCGTCGTGCCCGTCAGTTAATACCTAATCTCTTGTCCTTCATGTCCCCCCTTTTATCTACTTGTCTTCAACCATCACTTCATCCCTGTTGCTGGTAAAGGAGGGCTACTTTCAGAGTCCTATATTAACGTCAAAATGTAGTCTGAGTCCTTAAACAGACCTAGTGAATTTAAACTGTGCTTTGATAAATGGCACTAATTACCACCTATTTTATGTGTTTCAATATGAGCAAATATTTCATACAGCAATGCTGTGAAATCAGTGTCCATGTTCATGATGAAATATTAAGCAATTGTCCAAAACATCAGAGTGGGGGTGGCAGAGAGTTCCACAACTCCTGTGCCAGAGAGTTCAAGTAGCCTCATGTGTGTGCTGCCTAAGACACAAGGCACTCAGCATATGCTCCCATCCTTGCATCTACCTTTCTAAAACACAGATACCAAAAAAACCCAAATCAGCAGTTTCTTGACTCCCTTGGAGCTAGGGTTCTGGACGTGAACACATTCCAGCAATGAGATGTACTTGTGGAAGGTGGAAGAGGAACAGAGGCCATCTTTGTGCTGCTGAGGCTGCTGCCAGGCCAGGTCATTGAGGCATGGAGCATTACAGGTGGACTCAGCATTCCAGTGTGTAGTCCTCAGCCCAGTGAATATGGGAGGCATTCATGATAGCAGCAGAGATGACAACAGGATCAGCCTTCTGGTCTCTGAATCTCATCAATGGTGGTGTATCTTTGAAATCAGGAGTCTGTTGGTGGCTCCTCAACTCCTCCTGCACTAGGCTATGATTTTGTAGGTGCTTGATATCCTGTATGAAATCTCGTTCTGCTTGAAAACCCTGACTGCAACTGTTCCCTAGGTTAAAAGCCCATTAAGGAGTCAATCAAGTTCACCCAATATGACTGCTTTGGGCTCTCCTTTAGGACATAGGAAGCTTAACACATAATAAGTGCTGAATAAATATTTATTAAATGCACTACTTATCCAATATAAAGAAGTTTTATTGAAAAATGAAATTATATGTTCTACATTAAGCAACTTAGAGTGTTTTAAAGTCTCTAAATATTCCAATATCTTAATATATAAGACAAATATAGGGGATACAATGATGATCAAAACTCAGGTCTTACCTCAAATAAAAGGGATACAAGACATACTGCTCTTCATGCTATCAGATAGATATAAGCAAAATACCATGAGATCATGTTTGCAATTATTTACTTCTCCCCTCCCTGGAAGGGGATTAGACATCTCTACCCCCACAGCCTTAGGACTTGGCCACGTGACGCGCTTTGGCCAATGGAATGTGAGAGAATCAGATATGTGTCATCTTCAAGCAAAAAATGTAAGAGTCATTGTGAGTTTCTCCTGGCTCACTTTTTCTTTCTCTCAGCACAAGAATAACCCAGATTGGGCTGCTCCTTTAGCCTGGGTCCCAGAACAAGAGGACATAAAATCTACATGTAATGAGAGTAAGAAACCTTTACTGTAAGTCACTGAGATTTTGGGGTTGTTTGTTATTGCACAAAAATAGATTGATACCCATGGAAGACAGGAATTTCATTTTACTGGCAGATCTTGAGTCAGTATTCTGGGAGGAGGTGCAATTTTGAGGTGTAAGTAAGATTTCAGTGGACAGAGAAGGCAGCGGGAAGAGTATATGCATATATGCAAAGATACAGATGTGGAAAAATTCAGGCAGTTTGGGGCATAGGGTAGAGAATAACAAGTAATCTGGTAGATCTAGAAAATACAGTATGATTGGAGGAAAGTGGAAGATAAGGTTGGGAAAATTCTTTCAAGCATATTTAAAGGGACCTGCACATCCTGATCAGAGGTTCAACAATTCTTGAAGTAGACATTGAAGTGGGTCTCTGGAGGAGGTA
The DNA here is from genome assembly GCA_031878705.1 of Tapirus indicus. Taxonomy (NCBI): domain Eukaryota; kingdom Metazoa; phylum Chordata; class Mammalia; order Perissodactyla; family Tapiridae; genus Tapirus; species Tapirus indicus. The sequence continues at coordinate 100,273,549 of CM062919.1, read as the reverse complement.
GGAGTCAATAGAGACGTTTCTAGATTTAAGAATATTTATAGGCTGAGGGGAAAGGGCCAATTCAGAGACGATATTTAAAGATACACGAGAGAGGAAAATTGAGATCAAAGATGGAGACTTGGAAAGTTTTTCTGAAGTCAGGAAGGAAAAACAACAACAAGCATAAGTGAAGATAATGAGAAATTTGGAGGTGGAGTGAGTCACACCAGACAGCCCCGACCTCAGTGAAGGGAGGGGAGATTGTTGAAAGTGAGGGATGGGAGTTGGGTGAAACAGCCTTGGGAGGGAGAGCCATCACTACAGATGAGGAGACAGGCTCAGAGGCATCAAATGAGTCGCCGTGAGGGTGGTGCAAAGTACAAGGGCCAGCAAGACAAATACCTAGAAAAATTCCTGGCACACAATTAACTGGTGCTCAGTAAATGTTTGACCCCTCTTTTATTTTTCTTTATGTAATTTACCAGGTCCTTGAATATGGATTCTCTTCAGGCCAGAGCCCACAGGCCAGTGGCTGCTCTGCCTGTGTGTTCTCTCTCCTTGGCCCACCACTTTCCATCGTGAGGTCTTGCAGGCACCGCCCCACCCCAGAAAATCCCGCCTTCCAATTCTCATGGTTCATAGGCTGGTATCCCTCCATAAATCCCAATCTCAGAGTCTGTGATGTCAGTTTTGAGTAAATTTCATGTATACTTTAATCTCAGCCCTTTTACATGCTTGTTGACTCATGTGGCTTCTTGGAAATCTATTTACAGAATTAGACATTTGAGAAGTGGCAAAATCGGTTTGCATGCAGACGCTGAATCAAAGATTTACCTCAAACCCAACAAAATAAGTGAAGCCAGAATGAAGCTTCTGCTTGGCATTTAGCAGGGCTGGAAGAGATTTCTGCAGTATAGCACATGGAGGAGCAAGTGAACAGCACTCCCTGAAGTATTACCAGGAGCTCTAAGCTATAGAGTTGAGCCAAAACAGGCTGCTAACCCGATGGAGAAAACTTGGTGTGAATATACATATATATGTTATATATCTATGTGAGCATATAATGTGTATCTATATATAGTCAGCTAAGGCTGGCAATGAAAACAAAAGCTGCACTTTCTTGGCTTACTTAAACTGCATAAAAATAGAGAACAACGTGCAAGCTACTGCTAGTTAAAGGCTGTGCACACATCTCATGAAAGAATCTGCAGTCTGCCTGCCTGCTTGGTTCAGAAGCCAGAGGCCAGCTCTTTGTCATGTTCTGTGCTAATTTAACGGGGGTGACTTCAAGGAGGGCTTTATGCTCAGGCACGATTTATATGGCAGGGAAGAAAGAAGAGTTTTCTCTAAGCTAGTCCAAGTTAGGTTATCTCTTTGGGTAAAGAGCCCAATAAATATGTAGGTGCTGGTGAGATGGGGGTAGGGACTCTGGGGTGAATGAATGCACACAAAATGTGTGTGTACATTCACATGCATTAAATGTATACACAGATACAGAAATACTGCCATCCATTGTGTGCATTTTTGAGAATTCATAGAGTTTGAGGCACTGGACAAAAGTTTCTGGTGATTATAAATATAAATTATATTATAATTTAATATTATTTGACATCTGTATCCCCTAAGAAATAATTTATTCAACAAACATTGAGTATCTCTCATGCGCCAGGCACCATATTTGGCGCTAGGCATACAAACATGAATGAAGCAGAGTTCCTGCTTTGGGGGAGCTCACAACCTAGTGAGTGGTAGAAATAAAAATCATTATTCTGCAATGTTATTGAGTGCCAAAATATTGGTATATACAGTCTTTTAGAATCATAGAAAATTGTTCGAGTTACTTTGTGTGATAAATTAGCCCAGGACTTAGTGGCACAAAGCAGCCATTTTATTATTCTCACAGATTGGGTGGGTTAGGAATTTGGGAGGGCAGAGAAGAGATGGCTTGTCTGTGTTCCACAATGTCTGGGACTTCAATTGAGAAGACATGATGACTAGGACTGCCAACCAGAGCGCAGACACATGGCCCCTCCATAGAGCTAGGTTTCCTCACAGCATGGCAGCCTCAGGCTCCAAGTGCCTGTGTTCCAACAAGCAAGGTGAAAGCCGCATCACCTTTTATGACCCAGCCTCATAAGACACTTGTGTCACTTCTGCCACATACTCTATTGGATGAAACAGTTACAAACCCACCCAGAAGCAAGAGAAAAGGACATAGACCCTAACTCTCTCTCTCTCTCTCTTTTTTTGGTGAGGAAGATTGGCCCTGAGCTAACATCTGTTGCCAATCCTCCTCTTTTTGCTTGAGGAAGATTGTCCCTGAGTTAACATCTGTGCCAATCTTCCTCTATTTTAGATGTGGGACACTGCCACAGCATGGCTTGATGAGTGGTGTGTAGGTCTGTGCCTGGGATCCAAACCTGCAAACTCTGGGCCACCGAAGCAGAGTGCACTAACTTAACCACTACGCCACCGGGCTGGCCCCTAACCCTAACTCTTAATGAGAAGAATGTCAAAGAATTTTGTGTTCATTTTAAAAAAACTATTGTGAAAAGAGAGTGCCTTACTAGCTTGGGAAATCAGGGAAGGCTTCACAGAAGAGGTGATATTGAAAGAGGAGCAGAAGTTTGCCAAGAGAAGTGGAGTGGAACTAGAAGTGATCCTTCTGAAGGAACAACATCTTTTAGGCGCACACATACACAGAGAATACACAAATACAAGAAGAAGGAATACGAGGGGTGACTATGAAGTGGATCAAGCATCAAAGGAACATCAGTCTCGCTGCTGTCATACTCCTAGAATACATCAATGTATTTGAACTGGTAACTCAACTCAACGATTGTCCATTGATTCTTAAACCGTATACATTTATTTGGGAAAGCATTGTAGAGCAGATGGGTTTCAAGTCAGAGTTCAAAGTGAAGGGACTACTTTTTCTTTGACAAACACATAGTGCTTACTCTTTGTTAGGTACCATACTAAGGACATGACAACTTCAACTTACTTAATCCTCACCCCAGCCCTACAAGGTAGCTATTGTTATTCTCTCTCACTAACAGATCAGGAAATTGAATCACAGAGAGATTAAGTAACTTGCCCAGGGTCACACAGCTGGCCAGTGGCAGACCTAGGATTCAAAGCAGGTAGTTTGGTTGCAGCATCTGGATATCTTACCACTACACGAGGTCACCCCTTAGACAGTTGGATAAGAACAGTGGCTGAAATTGAAGGGCACACTGGGAGCTTGAATTTGGTCTGTATGGCAACTGGGAGCCACCTAGAACATCTGAAATGGCAATAAATGTGATCTAGATTGTCTTCACATAGCTAGTTATTGGCTGAGCCAGATAAGAAAACAAGTCTCTTCTTAGTTCAATGTTCTTTGCTATTCCCTAAACTCTTGTGCCTGGAGAGAGTAGTCGATGGTTCAGTACCACTTCTGAATCTCTTAAATGTTGATTTAAGAGCCTAGACTCTTGAAGAAGCAAGCATTGGGGGTAACTCATGCCCTGCCATTCAGGATTTATCTGCAGGGTGCTCCCCAGGTTAGGTGAAATCAGTTGACTTACATGAGATGTATAAAGGTGAATCTAGAACAATGCAAAGCATATTTCTGTAGTTTGACTCTCAAAGATAAAATGCGGTATGTAATTAGAAGCAGTTTAACTTCTCCATGATTTCAGCAGTGTTTTTTCACTGCCATGAGCTGTGGTTGACCTAATATTTTGCTGCCTGGTGTGGTACCATTTAAATATACATGCTGACGTCAGGACAGACAGCATTAATGTAGGCAATATATCTGAATAAAAACGCCATTATATTATCAAACTGAAAAATGGCTATATCAGCAGAGCATTAGGGATGGAGGGTGAGTAAAAGAACATTAACCTTGCACTCAATTTTAGTCTTACATCTCTGACTCCCTCGTGTACTTATTAGAAAACCTAAGACGCATAATGATTAAAAAAAGTGGGGGGAGGCACACTATAATGGCTACCTCAGAAAAATGGTAGGAGCAGTTGGCAGCTTAATTCCGGGTTTTGTGGAAGCGATTTTTAAATGGACATTGGGCTAATCATTTTGTATAAAAAATTTAAACCTTTTACTTTGTGATGACTTTACACTTTCACTGAAAGATATTAGAAAGTGATAGGAATAATGAAAATAATGAAAACCATAACATCAAACCCCTGTCTCAAAAATGTCCACCAAGCAGACTCATGAAAAAAGACTGGACTAGGTTAAGTTGATCATTTTGAAATTGAAGGTGGTTTAAAAGAGCAAAGCAATAGTTTTAGAATTTGTATGTAGAATTTATGTAGACATGACATAGGAGAAAAGTCAGGCTCATTTTGGTAGGAAGAGTGGAATCACTGGGCTGGGACTTGGTGGGACCAAAGTCATGTGTCCTTAATCTTACAAATCATCTCTGGTGAGTTTAAGTGGACACACAAAATGTATATTTTCGGTAAGTTTTCTAAAAAGTGGTTGATCAAATGAACAACTCTAAAAACTATGCTACCTGCACGTATGTATATGTTTGCATGTATGTATGTCTTTTTCTCCAATGAAATGATCTGTATGGTCTCCTACCCTGACTCTCTAGACCCACGTCCAGCTGACACTGAAATGGAGAAATCAAAGTATCCAGCACTGGTTTGTCAATCAGACCAATGGCCAGCACAGGGGTCTCCTTTTTTTCTTTCTTGAGCCCATTATGCATGGGTTTTTTTTTGTGCAGAGTAAAAGAGAGCTGAGAACACACATTTGTATGCCACAAGCCTTCTCTACAGACTGTTATTTTAAAAAGGACATTCACACACACTGTACTCATCTCTTGTAAAAGCTAATGAGAATTTTCACTGATTTCTAAACTGTAATTTCAAAGACAGTGGTGGGAAAATTGATAAACAAGTATTAAAGAGTTCTTGGTTTTGTGGCATTAAATTGACATGAGAGGATCACATATTCTCTTCTAGACTAGAATCTATTAAGTACTTATTCTGGTCTATTATAGACATTTTAATTTCTCTTTAGAAAATCTTTCATGCTGATGAAACTAGTGTATCACTAACAATGGGATATCAAAACTCCACTTAGATGGGCCTAAAGCATATGTAAAAGGAAATCTTGAGTATTTCTTTTTATTTGTAAGTTATCTTGATTACCAAGGGTTGAAGAAGGGTATATTGTGTGGCCAGGGCATTTAAATCATCGCTGTTCCTAGCTCTTATGCTTCAAGTTTTTCATACATATTAAAACTTGGCTACTAACATGGTTACTCCATGCTGAGACCATGCATGGGATGTTTGGAAAGAGATTATTATTCAATAGGTTGGGTTTTCGGAAGGAGTTTGTTTTACTTTCCAGACTGAAGTGCTTATAAGAAAATGAGGCTATTTTTGGATTCCTTTTTATTCTATTAATGTCAGCTCTCTTGAAGCTCTTTGATTCTTCTACCCTGTTGCTTAGAAACGTTTTATTAAATATTGTCAGTGCTTCAATCTGATCTGATTTAAAATGTTACTTTTATTTGTCACTGTAGAGTGAGCTTTTTGGTTTGCCATTTTTTCCAGTAACAGCCTTCTAAGTTATTTAACATTATTAATATCTATTGACAGAAGAATGATAGGTCAGAGTGAGCCAATGTCTCTGGCTTATCTATTTTAAGTGCATTGGTTGGGGGTTGGTCCGGCAAAAGTTTGTGATAGGCAAAAATAGGACTGATGGGGTGTTCTTAACATTATTCATCTCTGACCTTCAGAACCTAAGAGTAGGCAGATGGGAGATTCAAAATCCCCATTCCAAATTCCTTGCAACCACCTCAGCTGGGTCCCACTGCCTATCATCATCTGCCTGAAATGCCACCATTAGTGATATTTCATTGATCTTTTTGAAAAGTTATCAGGTTCAAACTTACTTGGAGATTTGCTAAATAGCTGGATAAGCATAGGATATAAGATAGGATGTTAGTGAAAGCAGGGGCATTACGACTCAGGGGGGACAAATGAAAGGAAAGATAGAAAACTGACAAGACCAAGATTACATATTTCACCTCCCCCCCATGCACACACACACATGGACACACATTTATTTAACTTGGCCTGATTTCCTCAAAGAGACACTTCATAAAAGGGTTAATATTTTTAAACTTTTCTTTGCTGGGAAAGATTCGCCCTGAGCTAATGTCTGTTGCCAATTATTCTCTCCCTCCTGCCCCCTGCACAAAGCCCCAGTACACAGTCGTATATTCTGGTTGTAAGTCCTTCTAGTTCCTCTATGTGAGTTGCTGCCACAGCATGGCTACTGACAGACAGGTGGTATGGTTCCATGCCCGGGAGCTGAACCCAGGCCACCGAAGTGGAATGTGTCAAACTTTAACCACTAGACCATCAGGGCTGGCTTCATGAAAGGGTTAACTGGGCCAGTGACTCATGTTAACCCTAAACTGCTAGTCTGGGAAAACACCAAACACTGTCTTTAAAAGTAACACCCAACTCATACCTTCTAAATAATGAAACACCACTTGTTATTATGGCTACATTTCAAATTAATATGTTTATATTATGTCCACGAATAGAAAGGATTTTAGGTGATTTAGAGTTGTTATCTTAAGACTTGAAGCTTATTTAAAACCAAGTGAAATAAAACTTCCCAAATAATCACTCCAATTAAATACACACACATACTTCACATTTATATAGTGATCCCTGTACTTCATGCTCCCTAATAGATAAAGGGCATTGTCATGTTATACTGTGGATTTGACCATTCTGATTGTAATACTCTGTGTAATAGAGTATTACACAGCTGTAATATGTATTTCTAGCTGTTTCAGAATCTCTTATCCTGCTGGGTGATTGGCTTTGACTTTAGAGCCCTAGACCTAAAATAATAATAGCTAGATCTCACACTAATGTTTTATAATGAAAAAGCTTGTTACTATAACATATGCAGTAGGTCAGACTTCCTTGGGTTCAAGTTTTAGGGGTAAACTGACAATGCTTAAGAAATGCTACTTTGTTCATTTATGAGAGGATTTCTAACTGAGAGCTGCTAATAGGGGCACAAGCTAGTAAGAAATATTCAAATTGGTTGTAATTTGATTATGTCAATGTCACTTGTAAAAACTAATAGATCTTAGCCATGATTCAGGCAGCACAAGCTAATAATAACTTGGGGTGGAATTACTATTTTTATTCATATACATCTGGGTGGTTGAAGGAATCTGTATTATTAGGCACAAGTCCAATCTGTAGAAATACTATGGTCTAAAATAGTTATGTGGGAAACCATTGTAAATGTATCTCAGCCTCTGAGAGATTTCAACCTGGTGAATCAGTACATTATTTCCCTGATATTTGACATTTGTACTTCATTGGTAAACAAACACACAAAGAAACAGAAAAAAAGCATGTTTTCCATCATTTTATATTAATGGCCACAATCATGGTTGATAATATTATATACTTCTAATATTCTCGGGAGCTCATGATGTTTGACAGTTACATTTGCTCACTGATCCTTAAGACAGCTGAGAAGTACAAGGTAATGGCAAGATGCTATTTCCAGATAAAACTTGGGCCATCTAAGTGGAAAGCTATTCATAAATAATAAATCTGTAGATAGATGGGATTTAAAAACCTGCGCCTCCCTGTAAAATGATGTTTGCATATGATAACTTCAACTTTTAAGTTTCATGAATAGTCAAAACATACAGCATGTATTCTTAGTTTTTTTTTTCTCTTGTTTTAACTAATTGCCAGTTTCAGTGCCCTTAGACCCAGTAGACTGAAAACTAATTGTCCCTTGACAGCTCTAGTGAGGTGGCTTGCTTATGTAGCCTGACATGCTAAAGATGGATGAAGGTTTCAAATCTGGCAGGGACTTCTGGAAATTTTTTTCTCTTTAGCAGCAACAGAGGCAGTCAAAATGCTAGATCAGAGAAAAGAAAAAAAATGAATATAATTTTCATAGACCCAATGTTCTATGTTTACAAAAACCATGAAACGATTTCAGGGATGACAATGGTAATAAGAATGTCTTAAATTTAGAAAATTTGATTCTTTTCCATCCATATATAGTCAATTAATTTATGACAAAGGAACCAAGAATATAAAGTGGAGGAAAGGACAGTCTCTGCAATAAATGGTGCTGGGAAAACTGGACCACCACATGCAAAAGAATGAACCTGGACCTCTATCTTATACCATACACAAAATGGAGTAAAGACTTGAACGTAAGACCTGAAACCATAAAACTTCTAGAAGAAAGCACCAGGGGTAAGCTCCTCGACAGTGGTCTTGGCAATGATTTTTTGGATTTGACACCAAAAACAAAGAAAACAAAAGAAAAAATAAACAAGTGGGACTTCATCAAACTAGAGAGCTACTGCTCAGTAAGGGAAACCATCAACAAAATGATGAAGTAATGTATGGAATGGGAGAAAATATTTATAAATCATATATCTGATAAGGGGTTAATGTCCAAAATATATAAAGAACTCATACAACTCAATAGAAAAAAAAATCTGATTTAAAAATAGGAGGACCTGGGGCTGGCCTGGTGGCATAGTGGTTAAGTTCATGCACTCTGCTTTGGTGGCCTAGGGTTCGTGGGTTCAGATGCTGGGTGCAGACCTACACACTTCTCATCAAGCCATGTTGTGGTGGCATCCCATACCCAAAGCAGAGGAAGATTGGCACAGATCTTAGCTCAGGGACCATCTTCCTCACCAAAAAGAAAAAAAGGAAAAAAAAAAAGGAGGACCTGAACAAACATTTTTCCAAAGAAGACATACAAATAGACAACAGGTACATGAAAAGGTGCTCAAAATCACTAACCATTAGGGAAATGCAAATGAAAACCACAATGAGATATCTCCTCACGTCTATTAGAATGGCTATCATCAAAAAGAGAAGAGATAAGTGTTGGCAAAGATGTGGAGAAAAGAGAACCTCTTGTGCGCTGTTGGTGGGAATGTAAATTGGTGCAGACACTATGGAAAACATCATGGAAGTTCCTCAAAAAATTAAAAATAGAACTACCATATGATCCAGCAATTCTACTTCTAAGTATTTATCCAAAGGAAATGAAATCACTATCTCAAAGAGATATCTGTACCCTCATGTCCATTGCAGTATTATTTACAATAGCCAAGACATGGAAACAACCTAAGTGTCCATTGACAAATGATGGATAAAGAAAATTCAGCCATAAAAAAAGCAAATCCTGCTGTTTGTGGCAATACATATGGACCCTGAGGGCATTATGCTAAGTGAAATAAGTCAGACAGAGAAAGAGAAACACTGTATGATCTCACCTATACACAGAATCTAAAAAAAACCAAACTCAAAGAAACAGAACAGATTGGCAGTTGCTAGAGGCAGGGAATGGAGGGTGGGCAAAATGGGTGAGGGGAGTCGAAAGGTATAAACTTCCAGTTATAAGATAAATAAGTTCTGGGGTTGTAATGTACAACATGGTGACTATAGTTAACAATACTGTATTGTACATTTGAAAGCTGCTAAGAGAGTAAATCTTAAAAGTTCTCATTAGAAGAAAAAAACTTTGTAACTTTATGAGGTGATGGATGTTAACTAAACTTATTGTGATAATCATTTTGCAATATATACATATATCCAATCATTATGTTGCACACCTTAAAGTAATATGATGTTATATGTCAATTATATCTCAATAAAACTGGGGGAGAAAAAGAGTACAGCAGAAAGTAGGAGTGAAATGTTATAAAAACCCCATGTATTCCAGCAGAGATGTCACCTTATAAGGAACTAGACTCTCCGCCATTATTTATTAAATTCTTTCTCTCTACATTAAAAAAACTAAGACCCGATGGACTGATGGGTTTTGGTGGTTCCACTGTGTTCTGTGTCCATTTAATCATAAAGCAGTCTGGGATAAATGAACACAAATTCAATCAGACACTAAACCCACTGCCTATTTCCTTCACTTATTTAACCCAAATTCATTTACTGTGAGCTGATATTAACCCTGACACCGAGGAAGCATAGATGCACAAAGGCCATCTCATCTTCACAGATTGACTGTCATGAAGGGCAGAGAGATTTATGAACAGGTATGATATGCCAACTGCAGCCCCAGAGATAGTCAAAGGAAGAGGAACACTGCCTCAGACTAGGGAAGAAGGGAAGCATTCCAGAGAGATGATCCAGGATGGGTAGGAGTTAGCCAGGGATTTGTAGAGGGAGGTTGGAAAGAAAGGTAAAGAGAAAGGGGAGACAAGGCATTCCAAATAGAAGGATTCCCCTCAGCAAAGACACAGAGGGAAGAAACACCAGAGTATTCAAGCTGTTTGTTGTTTCTGAAGCATAAAACTAGAGAAAAGGAATGGCAAGTTCTAAGGGTGAGAGAGTTGTGACTGGGGAGATTGAGATAAGCCTGAGAAGGTTGAAATAAAGATGGAGAGGGAGGGAGATGGGCAGGTAGCAAGTCTTCATGTGTCTTGTAGGCCAAGGTAAGGAGGGTTTCAAGTAGAGGGCAATGTGATCGGATTAGCTCAATTGGAGATCTTTCTGTGAGCAAGTTGGAGAATATATTTGAAAGGGACATGATTATAGACAGGAGCTGAGAAGATGAGGGCTGAACATGGGTGATGGTAATAAGGAGGAATACGGGAGATGAGTTTAGCAATAGGTGGAAGGTGTGCAGTTGGCCCTGATGTGAAGGTTTGCCCTCTAGGAATGAGGAGATTAGCTCTGATCCATTGCCTGCAGGTCATATATATGCAGTTGCATATATCAAATTTTATTGACTTGTCCAGGGGATAAGTCTTCAGGTGAGGTTGGTGTTTGTGCCAATCAGAGTTGTTAGAGGCAAGCAACTAAAACGAACTCTGGATAATTTAGCCAGAGAAAGAATTCATTAAAGGATATTGGGTAGCTCATAGAACTTCTGAGAATGCCTAAATACCCAGGCTTAGGGACTACACAGCCAGGAATAACCTCATGGCACATGGTTTAATACAGACACCTGCAGCAATTGTTACATATGGCTGCAAATTCTTTGACATTCCTCTCATCAAGAGGTGGAGTCTATGTCTCTTCCCTTTGAATATGGGTGGACTTGTGACTGCTTAGAAAATTAGAATATGGCAGAAGTGATGCTATGTGACTTCCTAGGCTAGGTCCCATGCTCTTGGAGCCCTGAGCCAGTACATACAAAGTCCAACTTCCCCAAGGATTTGTAGAGAGATCTTAAGGAGAGAGAAGGAGATGTTCAATAAGTTCACAGTTGTTTGAATCACACCAGCCAAACACCAGGCGTGTGAGTGAAGAAGCCTCCAGATGATTCCAACCCTCAGACGTTAGAGTCACTCCCAGATATTTTACCTGTCCCATCCATGGGGCCAGATATCATGGAACAAAAACAAGCATCCCCATTGTGCTTTGTCCAATTCCTGACCTACAGAATCTGTGCCTATAGTCAAATAGTTGTTAAAGGGTGGGTTTTTGTGCAGTATTAGATAACCAGAACAACACACTGCCTCTGTGGCTGGGTACAGACCCTGACACTTGTACCTCTACTATCATTTGGGCCAGGATGGAGAGGATGACAGAACCTCTGCCACTGCTGGCCCTGGAGGAAGAAAGGATGGAAGGTGCACAGCTTCTGCTTCCAGAGGTCACTACCTTCTTACTCAACCTCTAGAGAGGGTATGTCTTATTTGTAGAGCCATGTCCTAGCTGCAAGGGAAGCTAATAGAGTATTAGGCCTTTTCAGCTTCAGTGTGAAAGCAAGGCTCTGTCTCAAAGGGTGGGGGATTCTTCAAATACAGGAAGGGGGTTTAGATACAGAGCTGCCTAAAAGAAAGACCACAACAGGATGTACTGCCAAAGTCAGAGTGGGAATGGGCAGAATGAACTACTCTTGGCCAGATGCTGCAGAGAGCACAGGGTTGGTACGGCAGAAGAGTGGGGATGGGGTTCCAAGAGGAGATGCTGTGTCTACTGAAGGCAAGACTTTAGGGTCATTATACCACATGATTTCATTTAAATCCTGGACGTTAAGTTAGTACTTAAGTTACTTCCTCATTTTGCAAATTCCCTAGATCACGTCATTCCTGTGATCAAAGTCCTCCAGTGTCATCCCATCTCAAATTCAAGTCATTGTTCTTAAAATTGCTGACAAGGGCCTGTGAGATCTGTCTCTCCTTCCCTGTCTTACCTCCTGCTGCTCCCCCATTACTTACTCACACTGGACCCTTGTGATTCCTGGAACACACCAAGCACTCTCCTCGCTAGGGATTTTGTATTTTGTCTTCCCTCTGCCTAGAAAGTTCCTTCTTCAGATATCCAGATATCCACTTTGGCTTGCTCCCTCAATTCCCTCAGGGTTCTGCTCAAATGTTACCTTATTGTTGAGGCCTTCATATAAAGACCACTACGTACGGAATAGGGACCTGTCCCCACCTACCACACTTCTTTTTCTCTTTACCCTGAATTATTTTTTCGCCTTAGCCCTTATCCCCACCTGATAGACTACATATTTGTCTATTTGCATATTGTCTGTTTCCTCCCCCTAGAACATTAGCTACATGAGGGAAGGGGCTTGTTTTTGTTAGCTGCTGAATATCCAGCGCCCAGAACCATGCCTGCCTGGTACATGGCAGGCACTCAGCAAATATGTATTGGAAAATAAGTTGAAGAATTGTTAGGTTTGATGCCTGTGGTCTGATGCAACTTGTTATTATTGTAAAATATAGTCTTGGACTTTGACCAACAAAGAGAGGTGCACATCTATAACAAGGGTTTTAGTAATAATTTCTAAACAAGTGTGTGTGTGTACGAAAGAGAGTGACATACACACATGCAACAGGTTATGTTGTTATTACAACTTTCTACATGACTATACTAATTTATTTTCTTCATAGCACTTATAACTTTCTAACATTATCTTATTCAATTGGTTGCATGTTTACTGTCTGTCTGTGCTGACTAGACTGTAAGCCCCTAAGGGCAGGGACTTTGCCTTGGTCTCCGCTGTGTTTCCAACACCCAGAATAGCACCTGGCATCTTCATTAGTAGGCAATTCCTAACATTTGTTCAATGAATGATAATTGTCATCATCATCACCATCATTATTATTTGCTGTGGTACCATATTTTGATTTTGGTATTTTGATATATATTCATCATATTGATTGATAAGAACATGAGTAGAGCAGAATGGAGAACAGCACGGACAACAAATAGGCCAGGGTGTCCTTGCTCACCTGGCTGTGGTCGTGTTTGTAGATGACCCAGTAAGAGGAGACAGGGTGGTCTATTACCTTGCTGGTAAGGATAGGTGTCCAGTCAATTGGATTTGGACACTTTGGCATGATTTTTTCAAGGCTTTCATATTGCCTAGTGATGGCAAATGCACAAACCTATCAACTTGACCTGCTAAAAGTACCATGTGCACTGATGTGAAGATACCAAAAGCTGTGTATGCAATATCTACCTTCCCCAAACTTAGACGGGTATCAGCCATCTCGAATCAAGTAAGAAAAGTCCCAGAGGCACAACAAATGGAAATGAAAATTGGATTCAGGGGTAAATACTTTCATGAGTCTGAGATGGACCGGTTTAAACAAACCCGAGACAGTCTAACTTATTGGGATGCTTTTATCAAGCAAGTGTAAACAGAACATCAGAGGAGATAGGGCTGGTAGTTCTTTAGTCTGCAGAACTTGCATTTCTACTCTAAACCACACCATAATGATCATTAGTCATTCATGGTAGAAATCAATGATTCCACTTTTCTGACAGCGTTTGTTCGCTGTTCCCAGGAACTGCTTTCTCTCTTCTCTCAAGAGGGCATTTAGAACTTGAAGCTCTTTCCCTCGGCTTGTTTATTGTGTACTGTTCATTTGCAGAGTGGCTATGGCACCCCGTGCCAGTTTGGCAGCGTGAGGAGGGTTCGCTCTCACATTCTCCCAAGAATAAGCGCTAGCTCTCTGGTGACTTAGAATTCCCTTCCAGACGATGACTGTGGCTGGAGAGGCCAAGAACTTTATTCCAATCTGTCCTAGTTTCTATGGCTACGAAAGTCCCCTGAAACTGACAGAAAATAAGGGCAGATTGTTCTCAATTTCTGAATTCATTGATATAAAATGTTTTTAAGAATCCATCCACTGACTGCTCTCTCAAATTGATTGTTCTTCTCTCTCTCTCCCCCCTCCCCTCCTCTTTCTCTCCCACCTACCATTGGGATTATAGCAAATACCACTAGTTGCCCCTCAACCACCATTTGTCTCTACTGTCTTCCTTTCTAATAAAACCCTGATTTTTTTCAGCCCTTTTAACAGTCGTGCATTTCAGGGGAGACTGGTCCTATCGACAGGGTGTTTATTATGATTGATATAAGCCATGATTGATTTAGGGATGGGCATTTCACTCAGTCCTGGACAATGAGATGTGAGAGGAAACCTGCTCAGTGTACTTATGAGAAAGATTTCCCTTCCTTAAAACAAAACAAATAAACCAACAAACAAGAATAAGAAGTAATAGCCCTTTCGTGTTTTCTGTTTCCAAGTGACAATCATGAACAGACGATGCCTGCAGTTGCTTTTGCCACCTGGAGACAATGAGGGAACCCACTGAAGGTCCAAGGAGAAAATGGGACTGTTGAAGGCTGGAGAAAACCTTGGTACACAATCATGTGGATGATTTAATCAATCTGGGAAACTCCATACCTCCAGAGTTCTTGTTATGTAAGAAAAAACAAATCCTAATGTTGTTTAAGTCATTCTGAATTGGGTTTTCTCCGACTGGCAGCCAAAAGTATCCTAACTAAGCCATTTCATTTCTAATTGTTTGCACAATATGTCTTTATAATTCTCCTCTCTTCATTGGTTTGGGGACTTTAAGACTTTCTAGTAATTAATGTCAAGATATGAAATATGACGAGTCTCTATTTCCAACAAAACACAAATTATTGATTCTATTTTTAAGTGCTAGAGAATCCAGTTATTTGTATTTTACTTTCAATATACAAAATGCCATTGCATATTTTCATATCACAACAGGCTCTTGAAGTCCTGCTGTGTGAGGAAGTCCAAGGACAAGAAGATATTCAATAATTCCAAATGTCCTGGAGAAAACATTTCTGTCAAATTACACGTTTATAAACACATATATGTCGATCTTAAGGAGATAAAATGGACTTAAATAATCACAATATTAATAATTATAATTGTTCTAAATATTCTTTTTCTTTATGTTCTCCTCCCTATTTCTACCAACGGCACTGTAATTCTCTTAGTCATCTGGGCTTAAAATGTCTGGTTTATTTTTGGTTCCTCCTGCTCTCTTGCTCCAGAAACAATCTGTTGCCAAGCCCTCAATGATGCCATCTTAGAAATATCTCTTACATCCCTTCTGTTTGCTCTGTCCTCACTGCCACTATCCTAGTTTAGACCCTCATCAAAAGCCTTCTGAATTGCTTTACAGAGAGCTTACACTTTCTCCCCATTCATCTTTCCAAAGCAGAGATCTGTCATGCCCACTCTCTCCTTAGCGAGTCCATGTTGTCCAAGGTTAAAGCCTGAACTCTGAGTACTGATGTTCAAGGTCCGAAGAGCTAGCTGGCTCCAGCCGACCTCTCAACTTTCCTTCTCACTGCCGCCTGCCTCAAAATTCTACATTCTAGCCCAATAGAAAGTCCTTTGTTGCCTCTTATTGCCTCGACCCCTCATCTCACACTGAGTCTCTTCCTTGGAAATTTCCTCCCTTATCTTCATCGGTTCAAATCCTAACTACCTTCCACAGATTATCTGAAATTATTCTTTTCTTCGCAAAGTTCTCCTTACTTCTCCCAGCCAAAAGTATGTTATTCCTCCTTTGAATTTTACTACGATTTCATCTCTCTATTAATGAAAGCATTTATTACTTTTTTTTACCACTTTCATAGTTATTTACTACATATCTTACGGACTTTCTAAAAAGGTGACGTTCTTGAGGACAGGAACCAGGTCTTGTTCATTTTTATATTCTTTTTGGAGGCTAATATTTCCTTGACTGTTACGAACACCCAATAAGTAAAGTTGAATGACTAAAGACGGAATGACTTTCTGTTGAATCCTGTTTTGTATGTCCAAACCTTATCATCATCTGATTAATTAAAATGTAATAAAATTTTGGAAAAAAAAGGGAAATTATTTGGTTCAACTGGTCAGTAATTGACCACAAGAGGGAGAATTCTTCAAGGAATGATGAATTCAGAATCGTATTAACTACAAAACAGGATAGATACTTTTGTTTTCTATTTCAGAGATATTCTTAACCTGAAAGAGAGTTTGAATAATATATATACTTCAGAATTATTCTCCAAATTTATAAGTACCTTTTGGTTTTTCATCTGAAGATTATCACTTGACCTTTACAAAAGAATGATTGTTTTGCTTTACTGAAAAACATCACTTTTCAATGAGTCAGGAGATCATATGCAACAATATCAAGATGAAGGATACTTTTATAAAAACAAATGCCTATTTCTTCCCTAAGTAGACTTCTCTACTTACTAAGGTTAGTGCACTGCTGTTCACTTGTAGGCATCATGATGAGATGCATAATTACCTCGTTAGCAATTAACACAAGGAGATCATGTTGAACCTCAGGAATCTCTAATCAGCTGGTCTGAAGAAAAATAACGTTAACACATACCTATGCGTGGGGGCATTCTGTGAAATATGTAGGATTACTCTCCACGCTTTCTTAATCTTAATTTTTTCCTACTATTTGGCTTAAATGTAATGCACGGTGTAAAATAGAAGTAGTTACAGAGGTTATGAGGTCAGGAAAACCGTGTAGCAAATGCACCCTATTCATTTCCATGAACTTATTGGTTATTGGGTAAGAAGATAATGTAACTTAATACCACAGTACGATTTGTTCTGACTCATTTAGTTTAAGAATAGATCACAAAGTACGCACTTGATAATTGGTAAAATTAAATTCCTGAGTATTTAGCAAGAACAATTAAGATTTTATTTGTACAATATTCTCATAAAAGTAAAAATGAACTGGGCCCACCTTTGATCCTTATCTGGATCTAACAGTGCCTTTATCAGGTGGCGATAAAGAGGTCAAGTGGAGTTCAGAGAAACACAGCAAGTAAGAGAGAAGTGATTTACAAAGAGGGTTCAAAAGGCTTTCTACCCTGTAGTTAAATAATACCTAGGGCCCAGCATCTCGTGACTCTGCAAATGCTAGAAAAGAGGATTTACAATGAGATTGGGCAGGGCTGATGTTACATAAGAAAGCAGGAGCCCAGCCACTGCCAGACGCCAGGTCAGTGGAGAGCTCTGGGATCCAAGACCCTTCTCAGATTTCCTGCAGCAGCGGATTATGGTACTAGGCCATTCAGGGGAGTATGACAGAGTGGCCGCAAATTGACTTTAGCAGAAATAAGTCTGGAATCTGGCTCTGAATTCCACCGTCACCATTACCTCTAGAATATTATTAAACTTTAGGATGGGAGGGTAGTTTTAGTACCAAGACAAAGAACTGGCTGACTTGGTTATGAATGTGTTTCTGTCCGGATGGGGAGTCGAGGGTGTGAGAGGGGAATAGGCTCATGGTTGCAGTTATCAGCCCCACTGTTGCAAGATCACATGTGTGTCATATTGTGATGTGGTTCTGCTGTTACAAGACCTGTCCTCTTCATTTTCCATAGTCACTATTTCTGAGAATGATCAGAATGGCTCAGAACCCTGTCAGCACTTTTTCCTCCTCCTTGTCTGCCTCTGGTTGCCAGTGGAGTGCTGGGTTGTGTGTATGTGTGTGTGTGTGTGAGCACATGAATGCATGTGCAAGTAGGACAGGAAGCGGTTCAGGGCCCAATAGCTCGAGGCTTCTAAGACGGGTTTGCTCAGTGTCTCAGAGAACAAGGATGAACAACGATGATGATGTTCTGATGGTGGTGACAATGTCAGGGTGCAGGTCAGTGTAGGGTAGGCTCAAGAAGGGGAGAATGTGAAGGACTTTGTGAGGTCCAGGGATCAGGACAGTAAAGAGGAGTCAGCCTAGGGGAGATAAATTAGGCCTGATCAGTTGTGAAGTTTGGAAAGAGAGGTGGAATTAAGGAAGTATGCAGGCTTACCTTTCAAAGGCCCTTATAAAATATAGGGGAAAAGTTAACCTATAGCATTGAAAGCAATTAATATTTGGACATTTTTATGTGTTTTAGTGGATGCATATGGTGACCAAAAATGGCTGGAGGGGACTAGGGATAATTATGGCGAAAATATGAGAACCAATAAAAGCCGATATCTCCTGGGGTGTATTGCGAAGTTGCCTGTGTGAATTTGAGCACCAGGCTACCTGTGAAGCATCTGGCTAACTTCAAGATAGGAGGGAAACAAAGGTGTTCATTACTCACTGGGGGCTAAGGCCAAGGAGGGATAACGGTCCAGCCTGCCCCATAACAAGGCCAAGATGGAGGGGCATAAAAAGACAGGAGGAAACTGGATTTCTCTGAGGAAGGAGGAGGAGGTGGGGGAGGAAATGGCAGTTCCTTAAGAAAATGAAGCAGCAGCAAGCTGTAGAAGCCCTTCATCTCCCCATGAACGGGGTGAGCAGTGGCCCTTCACAAACACAGGCACTGGCTGTGTAAAGTAAAACACACATGGGCAAGACCTGAATGTGCAGGCTCAGGATTCTGGAGTCAATAGATGTTTAAGTTGGAATATTGTGCCAGCTATGTTTCTATCCTCTCCCTTCTCAGTCTTGAAATAATTCCCTCACTTAATGAGCTGCATTTTCCTGCTTCTACAAAGAGGTCCATGTTTGTGCTCTGAAAACAAGTCAGGGAAGAGAAACACTTTATCACTTAGGAAATAAAAATTTAAACTCATCAGCTGTTTGTGGATTAATTTTCCATTGGAGGCAGTTTGCCCTGGTGAAGACTAAGGAGAAGGTAGCATAGGCTCCAGGAACTGGATTCTCCAATCCTAATTTTCACTAGAATTTTGTTTTGTTTCTTCTGAGGTAAAAGAAACCTAGAACAAAGCCAGGGCCATCTCAACAGTTAATGTATTAACCTATGACTGGGGTGGTCTGACTGTCCCCACCAATATCTGCACTGCAGAAAGGATGTGGTTTTATTCTGCTCCATCTTCCATTGACTGTAAAGTGCTTGCAGAGAACATGACACATAATGACATAAAAGTAATTTCAATGTCACAAGTCATTTCTCTTAAATTCACTGCTGATTTCTAGTTGTAGAAAATTGTCTCACCAGGACAACACTAGAGTGGACAAAGGACTTTAAACAGCCCTTTCAAATATTAGGGGAAAGTGTGAAAGAAGAGAAAATGGGAACAAATGTAAAGTTATATTCTATTCCGGAAAAAAGAAATCCGCCCAGAAAAAACCATCCTGAGAATAGAGGAGTCTGTACAAGTGTGGTTTTAGGTTCAAAGAGATTCTTCAACATGTACTTTTTTACCCTTCACTGAGCCCTATGAATGAAGACATTTAATCCAATTCCAATAAATCCTAATTATCTAGAAGACATATTTGTTTTCATTTAATTAACATTTACTAAAGGCCAGTAATCTTTAAAATTCTATGGGAAGTACTGTGGTGAAAAGGATGTGCTTCCTGTCTGTATAGAGCTCACAGTTTAGCAGCTGAGGACTCTATTACGGTCTTGGGAAAATTACTTAACTTTTTTGTTCTTTAGAAGATGGGATCATTTATTAGGCTAAAGTGTCCAGAAGACAGGGAGGGAGAAGGGTGTGTATTGCTACAGAGGATAAACCAAAGAAAAGACTTAAAGGTTTACCTAGCTTTATCTAAATATTCTGTGATACAAAAAAAAAAGTCAAGAAATGTAACATCCCACCGTTGATAAATGACCATAAATGATTTTGTAAGACTGTGAAATACAGCATGTCCAAAGAAAATAGAGCAGAACTTAGTTAATACAGAATACAGTTAAACATCATAGTTAGAGTATGGTGTATAGATTTTGTGCTTAGTCCTGAGTTTTGAGTGGAAAATACAGAACAGCAGTGTTACTGATGTGGCAATTATAAAGAACATATTTGTGTGTGTGAGGAAGATTAGCCCTGAGCTAACATCCGTTGCCAATACTCCTCTTTTTGCTGAGGAAGATTGGCCCTGGGCTAACATTTGTGCCCATCTTCCTCTACTTTATATGGGATGCTGCCACAGCATGGCTTGACAAGCGGTGTGTTGGTCCACACCTGGGATCCGAACCTGCGAACCCCAAGCCGCCAAAGTGGAGCGTGCAAACATAATTGCTATGCCACCAGGCCGGCTCCATAAAGAACATTTTTTAACTTGATGGAAATAAAGTATCCTAATTTATGTGTCACATTCAAAATAAACAAGCATTTGAAAGATGCTTTAATGTTGCTGCTTAACTGAAAGTCCGCCCTTCACTATCACTGGGAATCATTTCTTAGAAATGATTTAATAACTTGATTTTTATAACAGGACACTGCTGATTAGTTTAGACCAAAATGCTTTAAGCATTGAGATTCATGTCATTGAGAAGACTGAGAAGACAACCAGGACTAAAACTGGAGGGATTTCTTGACTAGAAATTAGATAATGAGTATAATTGTCTATGATTTTAATAATTGATTCACATAAGCTAACACATATACTATTTGCCATATTTTAAAAATTCACTGATATCTGGGCATGGCTGGTCTTGGGTAACAGGACGAAGTAGAAGTTATTTTTTGATTTTCTCATGCTTCCCTTAGACAACTCCTCTTATGCTTCTAAGAGGAGCATGAGATACTCTCTGGCTACTCAGGACCTCCATGCAGGCCTGCCCTTCTGGAAGTCTCTTTGGAGTCCACATCACTCTTCCCTACTCTCTTCAACACTCCTGCCCCATACACACTCAGATTTCAGCTGGTTGTTAGGTAGTATCATAGGATTAAACCTTAAAATTTCATACTATGCATTCATAATGCCTGACAGAGGCTAAATGTGATTACAAGTCTAGAATGTTTGCATAAGAAAAAAATGTTATATCTTTCATGGTGGCATTTCAGTGGCTTTGAATGAGGACCTTTCAAGACTCCTCAAGTGTCTCTGTTCAGGAATCTGCCTCCTATACCTCCTCTTGAGTTGGGCAGAGGCTCTTTTCCCTCAACACTGTAGCCAGTTGTCTTAATTCCAATACTTGAGATGGTAGCTGGCATTAGACTTTTACTAAGGCCCTTAATACTTTTTCTTTTTTTTTTTTTGGTGAGGAAGACCAGCCCTGAGCTAACATCCGTTGCTAATCTTCCTCTTTTTGCTGAGGAAGACCAGCCCTGGGCTAACATCCGTGCCCATCTTCCTCTACTTTATATGGGACGCCGCCACGGCGTGGCTGACAAGCAGTGCGTCGGCAGGCTCCCGGGATCCGAACACGCGAACCCCGGGTTGCCAATCGCAGACTAAACCGCTGCGCCACTGGACCGGCCCCCCTTAATACTTTCTTAATGTAACATCAGAATTGATAGATATCTCATTATGGCCTACATGCTGGGTGCTTAATTCTAAGTCCTGTCTTATTCAGGGGAGATGAGTACAAGGCTCACAAGGCCCCCAGTATCACAGAGGTTGTTTGAGTCTTCTTTACTCATGATTTTTTACCACTCTGTGCCCTGGGTTTTGGAACTTCTGGAGTGGTGGTGAGTACTAGACATTTTAGACTCTGGAGGGAGTACTTTCTCTTTCCATGAGACCTTTAAAGGCCTATAGAAACTATCCCTTTGTTCTCTGTTCTGCATCTTTTGGCTGCAAGAGCAGATTAGGGTGTTAATTTGATGTCCAAGAGTTCCTTCACAAAGACACTGTGACCTATTGCTGCCTCAGATTCCCCACTTCTCAATGGTTTTCTAGGATTTTAAATGTATGGCTGTTCCTCCCTTGTGTTTCAGAAAAATCTCTCTGTCTTCATTGTACAAGTCCTCCTAAAGTGACAGGAAATCAGACATCAAGAATTTGATAAATTTGAACATATTTCTATGGAAAAACACACTTATTACAATTGGTTCCAGACAAGCTTCAGTTATCTAATTAAGTAGAGTTCACTGATTTAAAAAAACGTGTTCTAGGGCAGGAGGTGGTTATAAATGAACAACATGAAGGAGCTCGTGGTGACGGAACTGTTCTATATCTTGACTGTGATGGTGGATACACAAACCTACATGTGACAAAACTGAAATACACACATGCTAATGAATACATGTAAAACTGGGGAGATCTGATTAAGACTGGAATTGTGTCAATGCTGATCCTCTGATTGTGATAGTGTGCTATAGTTTTGCAAGGTGTTACCATTGAGGGGAACTGGGTAAAGGGTGCAGGGGATCTCTCTGTACTATTTCTTAAAAACGCATGTGAATCTACAATTATCTCAAAATAAAAAGTCTAATTAAAAATGTGTTTTATGTTCTAGGCTCAGAGTATTTGAAAGATAAAATTCACACATGCAACATATAAGCAAACACATACATTCACAAACAGTAGTCAAGGTTCAGCCCATCATAGTGGGTACATATACACTTTTGGTACAAATTGGAGTGAGACAATTTCATGTTGAGGTAATGGACTGAATCTAAATTTGGTGTCATGGGGCATAGCCATCCTCTTTAGATCTCACACAAATCAGGACTATAATTTTTCTATACTGGTGAATGTAAATGTTTAATGAAGAAGGAAAATAATCTGAAGGCTTATAATTCTATATTTGTGTTGATTTTTGTATTGAGGTGTTTAAAAAAATCTCATAAGGAAAATGTTTAAAAAGACAATCCAAATCCACATGTAAGAAATTGGAGGAAATACATCGCCTGTTCTATGTGTTCTTGCACCATTTTCCACGATACATTCTGTCGTAGTCCATTCAGGCTGCTATAACAAAAATACCATAGACTGGGTGGCTTAAACAACAAAGATTTATGTCTTAATGTCCTGGAGGCATTTGAAGATTTGATGTCTGATGAGAGCCTGCTTCCTGCTTCATAGACCAGGTTCATCTTCTTGCTGTGTCCTCACATGGCAGAAGGGGCAAGGGAACTCTGTGGGGTCTTTTTCATAAGGGCACTAATCCCATTCATGAAGAGTCCACCCTTCATGACCAAATCACCTATCAAAGGTCACACCTCCAAATACCATCACATCAAGGATTAGGATCTCAACATAGGAATTTTGGGTGGAAACAAACATTCAGTCTATTTGTGAGCGTAGTATAATAACAGAAAGCCTTCTGTTTTCAGTTACAGATAAAGAAAAACATAGACCATCCAGCTGGTACAGAGAATTTTACCTCTTTCTTCAGGCAAACTTGTCATTTTTTTTCCCATTTCACATAAAAACCTTGATCCTTAGAATTAGGAATCTTCTTAAAGCTTTGGGACAACTCTGTCCACCTCACCAAATGCCTAGGTGGAAGAGGTGTGCAACACCAGCAGACACAATAATCAATCAGACTTAAAACCAGAGGCACTGGTCACTTCAGGAGTCTCCAACATACATCAGCTTCACATGGATCATGAAAATTTTCAGAAAATAGATGCTGTACAGCATTAACACTGAACAACAAAAAGTCCCCTAATTTTGTTAGAGTTCTATGTGCAGGTGATTTTTTCCCATTATTCCCTGGGATTCCTATTCCATAATAAACTTTAAAACTTGAGTCAATTATAAGAAAACTTACTCCACTGGTAGTGAGAAATTTGTTTTTTGAAAAATTCATATTGCTATATCAACTATCATTCATAATATTTTAGCTTAATATTAGTTACTTAATACTTTAGGAAAATTGTCATTTTACCCTTGGTGTCTTCATTTTACCTAATAATGTATATGCAATTGGTGCTGGCTCTAATTCAATTGTTATTAAAAAATACCTTGGGGGCCTGCTGGATGGCGTGGCGATTAAGTTCGCGAGATCTGCTTTGGCAGCCTGGGGTTTCGCAGGATCGGATCCCGGGCGCAGACAGACGCAACGCTTGTCAAGCCATGCTGTGGCGGTGTCCCATATACAGTAGAGGAAGATGGGCACGGATGTTAGCCCAGGGCCAGTCTTCCTCAGCAAAAAGAGGAGGATTGGCAACGGATGTTAGCTCCGGGCTGGTCTTCCTCACACACACACACACACACACACACACACACACACAAATCCTGCAAAAATTAAAAAAAAATAAAAAGAAAAAAAATACCTCAATAGGCCACTTAACACATATATACACTTCTTTCAGTATGTCAATTCTAATGGTCCTTCAAAAACATTCTAATCTACTGAGACAATGAATCTGCTGGTTCGTTCGTTTTTTTTTCTGGCTGTTGAACCATTATTTAATGAGCTGTAGCCTTAGGGCATCTCACGGACTGGGAGGAGCACCCGATTCATGTGACTTCTGCCTCCAACACCCTGTTGGCAGAAACCATTCACTCAAGAGGGTCTGCACCACATGGCATGTAATTAATGCAGTAGTATCAGGAGCACCCCAAGTTTTTTTTGTGTGTGTGAGGATGATTAGCCCTGAGCTAACATCCATTGCCAATCCTCCTCCTTTTGCTGAGGAAGACTGGTCCTGGGCTGACATCTGTGCCCATCTTCCTCTACTTTATATGGGACGCTGCCACAGCACGGCTTGACAAGCTGTGCATCAGTCGGGGCCAGGATCCGAACCTGTGAACCTCGGGCTGCCAAAACGGAGCACGCCAACTTAACCACCAGGCCACTGGGCTGGCCCCAGGAGCACCCCACGTTTTCGTAATCCTTTGATATAAACACATTTATAATTTTTGTTTTGTGTTGACAGTAAAGACATTCATTGTGGCAGGACTAACTCATGCTTTCAGCTCCAGAGAGCCCAAGGACCAGTGTGGTACTACTTTTAAGATTTTGCCTCAGCATTCACAGCCTATCAACAATGGAACACGCCACTGCATAAGGTAATGAGCTCCCCATTTATCACAGATTTGCAAGCAGAGCTGAACTACTACTTATTAGACACATTGTAGAAAAGATACATAAATCAGATAACCTCACACTTTCTTTTTCCCACTCTGTGACTATATGCTTCTTTGAAAATCACTCAGATTAATATTAAACCTTACCTAGCTCCTTTGATTAAGGCCCATGCAGAATATGGCATTCCAAAACCTGCAAAAAAATTTAGCAATTGTTTGTTCTGACTCTGAAAAAAATGTACCTGTCAAAATTACCTGGTTAGGACAGTTTCCTATTTTCTCTTTCATGATGACACAATTGTTAATTTTTCCATTAATGCCAGCATAATTCTCTTAAATCCCTTTTCTGCTTGAGAGAACCTATGGATGGTTCATTATACGCATAGTTTATTGGATAATTCACTCAGTTATTTTGTTTGGCTCTTTAGTCTACAGTAAAATATTGACTTTCTGCCCTTTTTGTTTGTCTTACTTTCCCATTTGGTTGTCTCCTTTCTCATTTGGTAGTTTTGCTTACATGCCCCACATTTTATCTTATCTGAGAGGAATTCAGCTTTTCAAAGCTCACTTACTGATTGTCAAAGGAAGCTGCTTAGCATGTGCTTGGATTTGGAGTGGTCTAAGCATTTTGTGGCAGATTTATTACGCATGCCTTCTCCAATGGAATAGTCTAGGTATGTGAGTTTCCTGGTCTTTTTGGATTATCTACAGTAAGTTTGATATTATGTATTAAAATTATTTCTTGATACAGATAAAAATAAATTGCTATAACATTTGTCAGGACGGAGGTAAGGTTTCTGAATTTGGATAAAATTTGTAGTTTTACATAAAAATTATTTCATGTTTCCCAAGATATGCTGCAGATGCAAAAAGGTAGGGATAAGAATTGACTACAGATTTCCTATCATTGGAAAGTGTAAATCAGGCCACAATCATACACCCATCAGGTGGGACACAACACACATTCTGCATACCTGCACAAACCCTTTATTAAAGCAATAATCAAAATACAGGATGGATCACATTTTTTGTTTTTTTGCTACTATAACATCAACTTAAATATTAGTTATTTGTTTACATCTTTAAATTATTTTTAAAAAGTGAACATTTATAGTTCACAAAATCACCAGTTTGACATTTCCACCCAGATAATTTAACAAAGGACATCCAGAACTAGAGATACAGCAAACCAAACATGAGTGCAAGCATCTTCTTTGACCCTAACTCACTGTAAGCGCTCTGTGGTGGCTGAGAGATACATTTGAGGGCTTTTATTACTGGTTAAATAATAATAATTTATGCCAGAATATTCTGAGAATTATTTGCTTTCTATTTTTGCATTCTCTAAGAGCTTCAATTTTGATTGTGGTATTCTAAGTATTAGTCTCCTTAAAAATGAAATCTCTAAAAAATCTTAGTTAAAGATCATTATCACCCTCATATGAAATTTTCTTGTATAACAGACCTTTGGAAAACATAATAAGCAATTCTGTTTTATTTGATTTTTTTCCCCACCACTGATTTGTTTAATCTGAACCTGATTAATCACTGCAGAAACCCTAAAAAAATCATTAGGAAAATGAAATTTGTTATCCACTGAAGTATTTTTAAATGAAGAGGTGAATGTAAAAATGACTAATATCTTGAAGCTGTCAGGGTGCTCAAAATATGTGTGTGAATATACAATGAGATTTGGTAGATATTTAAAGAGTACCCATAAATTAGTTTAAAAAGAAAGAATAGAAACAGGGATTATAATCTTAAGGGACTGC
Organism: Tapirus indicus; assembly: GCA_031878705.1. NCBI lineage: Eukaryota > Metazoa > Chordata > Mammalia > Perissodactyla > Tapiridae > Tapirus > Tapirus indicus. The sequence goes on along the minus strand of CM062919.1, from coordinate 100,246,818 downwards.
CAAAAGGCTATGTGAAGTCAGGGACACGATGTGAAGACAGGGACAGGATAGTAACTGAACTGTGCTGCGTATAAAACAGACTATCTGAAAAATAAGTTAAATGCCCCATTTTCTTACTAAATGCAACACTGAGAGGAAATCCCCCATTAACAGAACCATAGGGACTGCTGTTTAAGAGTTTTAGCACTGATACAACACTGTATTTCAATCTTTGAATAAAAGGTGTCTGATCTGCCTTCTAAAACAGTTCCTCCAGTGGCTGGGGCTGGTGTTTCTAAGCTGATCTGTGTTGGCTGCACTACATTTGGAGTGTGCCTGTTCAAAACACGGAAATATTTTTTGTGCCTTATATTTTCTTCCTGTGCTAAAGAGCTGAGCAGATCCTAGATCACCAATAAATAACAATCCAAGCATTAGAACATGTGATCAGTCCACTGAATAATTGACATAGCCACAGTTCAATCCAGTCTTTCCATCAGGTTGCTTTCTTATCTCACATTTGCCCTTCAAAGGGAAGTTTAGACAACATAGACTTCTACAATTAAAAATGAAATGAACACTAAAACAGATAAAGAAGGAAAGAAGATTCAGAATCCATTGTGTGGGTTGTTAGGCCTTATAGCCTTAGTTTTGAAAAAAGGAATGCTCATAAGCATCTGAGACAAATCATTCTGGATGTAATGACACAGCACAATAATGCTGGGGATGAGTGAGAACATTCAGTTATTTTTAGAGCGATTTCTATACGTTATACCTCACATTTGGTTCCTAGAGATTTTAGTCAAGTATTAGTATTTCTTTTGCCAAGTATGATATACAAAAAGATGAGAATAGTCGATGTGCCCTAAAGATATGAAAATATAATATATAAAACAAAGCCATTATAAATTACATAGATTTTCAGTATAAAATTGATTTTTTCCATTTAGAATAAATACCATCCAAGTTTACAGATCATCTAAGTGAATTAAATATGTACACGTATCTGAATCATTTTCAGAGTTTCAAGGAAAAAAAACTGCTAGAGATATGACCAGATGACTCAGAAACCAGCAATTGTCTAATTTTGAGAATGACCACATAAGACCCACAGGACATGGCTTGGGATTTAGTGTTAAGCTTTTAAAACTGCCCAAATGAGTCTGATGTGCATGTGTACACACACACATACAGCCATACTTCTATGAATTTCTATGAAGCTGAACAGTTTATCTTTGAAAAATCAGCTGAAAGTCACAAGGTCTTCTTCATTTCATATTCTAGCAAGGGAGCCTTTCTCATGTCATAAAGAAGCTGCAGGATAGATAGGAAGAGTGTAGAATTTCTGGAAGGAGAAATCTCCATTGTAAGCCAACCTGTTTTCAGGTTGGCTATTATTATATGCAGAGTTTCTGATGCCTTAAAGAGGAGGAAAGTTCTGAAAATCTTTATAATCTCCCCAGTCTAAAGAAGCTAAAACCAACCTGGAAACATTCTTTGGTCACACATTTCTGCTCCTGCTTCATAAAAACTCTGCCCATTTTAAACTCTTTATCCCTCATCAACATCTAGATGGAATAGATGCTATCTATAATTTCCATGTGGAAATTTGCACATGGGTTTGGGTTGGGTGGAATGAGAACTGAATAGAATGAGAAAAAGTTCACACAATATCACAAAATGAGCTTAAGTCTCCATTGTTGTTTTGGGCATATAGATCTGTGGTAAGAATTTGTTGACCTCCATAAAAGTGGAAAATATCTATATTCTAAGAGTTGGAGATAAAACTTTTCTGCAACCCAAATACGTAAAATCCTAGTCCAGACAGCCCAAACAGGAGTCATGGTTTCTCTTGATTGCTCACTACTAAATTTCTTTATGTGACCACCCAAGACACTTCTAATTAGATGCCAACAGTTTATGCCTGGCCAAGAGATGTTTGATCAAACTCCATGTCTTGTCAGATTGTCTTCCACGCCAGTTATTTATGAATAAAGAAACTGTCAAGGCCACCCTAAAGCCAAACCCACTGCCCTCAGCTACAGAGCCAGATTCATTTGCTGTAAAGTTTGGACAGCAAAAGCATCCAATCTCATGCACCCATTTTGGCTCCCAATGTTGTTCTCCTCTTGAATGGGGCCATCATGGGCAATTACAAATTTTCCATAAAACTATAAACATCTGAGCTAGAAGGAATCTTGTGACTCATCAAGTACAACCCCATATTTTGTAGATGAAAAATATTAAACCCCAGAGAGGGGAAGAGAGTTGTCCAAGGTCACTTATCCAGATAGTGACAGAGTGAGAACTAAACATCTGGGTCTGCTCTCTCACAACCAACATGGTTCACATAACGTCCAGTGTCATGACCCCATCACTTGATGTGGCCATGACCCTTATAATTACTTTAAAGTTAGTGTCTCCCCTGCTCCTAAGTGAAAATGAAATAACACCACTCATTCTCATCATGATTAAATCTAAACTGTAGATGTGGTCTTAATGATGTTTTGGGGGAGAAGATCCACAACTTGCTTAAAATGCTATGACTATTTGAAACTAATCCTCTTTATCTGAGTGAGTAATGTGCATATAAAATGTTAGGTGAACCCAGAGATGAAAGTGAAAATCTTTAATGTAACTGTGAAAAAGAGCAAGGATGATATATTGGTTTGGAGCTGTGAGAGAGTGAGGCCATTTAAATGGTGCTCAGAGCTCATCTAGTCTGTCCCCTCTGCGAGAAAAGGAAACTGAGACCTAGACTTGCCCAAAGCCAGGCAGCTGTTTATTGGCACAGTCAGGTAAGGTGTTGGCCTTTGGATGACTAGTTTTGTCTTCTTTTCATAACATCATTCTGCCTCACACACAAGTGCTTTCTTTTGAGACTAAAAACTAATTCAATAATTTTGGCAAGAAATTTGATGGTACAGTTATGTCATTGTTCCAACCTTTCACTCTCCCCTTCAAGGACCAACAAGTCAGCTACACAACTCACAAAAGTGGATCTGGTCATATGACTTCACAGATCCTTATATTGCTGCCCCAAATCAAGTGTTTGAGTCACCTGATGGCACATGGTCCCTGCCAGCCCTTCTGGGAAGCCAATATTCTACAACCTACAGGGATTCAGCAAACGTCTCTGTCTTTGGAAGCAATAAATTTCCCAGATGAAGACTCAGTCTTTGTTTGAAGGGTGACGGTACTTAAACGTAAAAACAGCAGTTTTGATGAGTAGAATGGGTATATTCAACCTTTCACCATCTCCCTCCAACCTCGGCTGAGCTTACCAAAATGCTCTCAGAAAAGGACAGGTAAACACATTTTTATTTGGCTATTAAAGTGCTATTCCTGGGCAAAGTTTTTCTCAGTTTCACAGCAGCAGCTTCATTGGAAACAAAAAAAGCAATGTATGAAAATAGGCCTGTGGAATGGCAAAAATAATGAGCCTAGTAACTACTTTGGAACATTATAAATGACTTGTAGATATCAGCCCTGGTACTGGTGACTGACACCAAAGCCTCTGAGGTAAATGTTCTAGGGGAAAATAAGGACAAAGCGGCAAAGAGGACTAAACCAGAAAGAACGATTAGTATTAATACAAGTACTCCATTATAAAGGAACAGTGAAAGGAATAAAAACTGAGAAGAAAGTGCAACAAACCCACGGACGTGCATTTGCTATTGTAGCAGACCTATAATTTTTTAAAGGAAAAGCAACGCAGTGTGCATTGGACAGGGCTCTTGAACTCAGAATCTCTTACAGTAGTGTACTCTGCCAAAAGGGCTTGGCCAATTAAGGTATTTGGCAGAGAATAGTCTCTAAAATTCGTATCACACACACAGACACTTTCTGTCTAGTAGTATCAATTCTGCACCCTGATGTTTCCTGCATCCTTTTCTACTGGGGAAATTCCAGTCACAGAAACTGCATGCAAGTGCTTCCCCTTTTGACATGGCATCTCTCCTACCAAAGGGATGAGAGTCTCCTGGTAAGGCTTAGCGGCAAGTGCGTACTACATCAGTACTACAAGGAGCAGCCCCTGATTTTCTTGATATGCATAGCTTTTCGGAGTTGATATTAGACATGGCTTTCATAAATAATGCAGGTGTTTCTGTCACGTGCCACTGCCGGCTCTGCGGTTTCCAGGTGAGCTGGCGGCAGGGCTCTCTCTGAGGCCTCAACAGGCGTAGGCTCTTCCGACGTCAGCTCCGTGGACGTTACGTCTGTAGAAGGCTCTGCAGTTTCTGGGGAACGTTCGGCCGACGGTTCTGTCTCCTCTTCATCTGTGACTCCAAATTGTACACCCTCTTGGTCATCCACGTGATCTTTTTTGGACTGTGGGTGAACAGACACCTTGATGGCGATCTGCTGAGGCTGTTCGTGCAGCGATGAGGCGTCTGAGTCGGCGGTGGGGGAGTCACTTCTCTTCAGAGAGTTTGGGATCGTGTAAACCTCATCCCTGTCGGCGGCCTCCTGGCCTTCTGGAGTGTGCCGCACGAAATTCTGCCCCTGCTCCTCCAGCCCAACCACCTCCATGATCTCCTCCATGATAGTCCTGCAGTTCATAATGAGAGGAGGCAGAGGCACACTCCTGGCCAGCTCCTCAATATAGCGGGCAAACTCCATGGTTTTGAACTGGGTCACTTTGGCAAGCTCTAGAGTTTTGGCTGAGGTGATGATGGGGATCCGCTTGGCGATCTCGAATGCCTTTTGCAGCTTCTCTGCGCCTTCTGTCCTAAAGAACTCGTTGATGGCTTTCTCGGTCTTCTTCAGGTGGCTGCTCATCATGCACAGGCGGGTGATGTTGAGAATCATGACGATGGTAAAAGCCACCAGGCAGACAACCATGTAGTAGACCCCCATGTCTCCAGAGGTGAAGATGACTCTCAGGGTCACCGTGTTGTTCACAGTGCCATAGACGTTAGAAGCAACACATGTGTATTTACCTCGGTCCGAAAAAGACACCTTGGTGATGTTCAGGAGGCCGCTGTCGTGCATCTGCCATTTTCCTGTCAGAAGGGAGAGGAGAGAATTCAACCAACTTCCCATTGAAGTGACTACAAACTCACACATTACTGTTACTACCGTTACTACTACTACTAGTGATGACAACAGCGAACATTTACTCATTGTCCTTACTATGTGCTAGACAATGACGTGTATTACCTCATTTAATCTTCACAAGTCTGTGAGGTAGGTACTAATACTAGCCCCATTTTACAGGATGAAGAAACTGAGGCACAGTTAGATTAAACCACCTTCCCAAGGTCACCAGTTTGGAAGCTAGAAGATGAACTTAAGCTCAAGAGGCTGTACTCTTAACTACCAAACCATACTGTGTAATTCCACATCCTAGTGAAAAATACAAAAAATAAACCATCTGGAAAATACTGTGCTCTTACTAGAGAATTCGTTAACTGTAGCATCTGATTTTCTAACCTTCCTGTGAGCATGACTCTACTGAGTATATGTTCACTGAGGAGTTTAATGCTTCTCAGAATCTGAAGTATTTTAGGATCAACATAAATCTGGAGTAAATCAATTAAATTATAATTGTTTACCTGGGTTTCTCATATTTGAAATTGAAGTCACCCTTGTAGGACCACAGTTAATTAAAACATAACTCATGTCATTAATTTTGGGAATCTACAGTGAATTGTCTATACTACTTAAAGTTACACCCAAACAATGTGAAGATTCAGAGGCGTGAGATGAATTAACATCAATTTCTTTTAGCCTTGCAAATAAATTACAGATCCATTAAGTTGAAAATAAGCCTCATACGATGGAGAATGCATGCTGATAAGTGCAATTCTTCTTTACCCCTCTGGTCTGGAAAGGATCTAGCTTTGCCCTGGGAATAAGGTTCTGAATCAGGCAAAACTCTTTAGTTGCGATTACTTCTTAGTCTGCCCGTGTACTCTCAGGTCAGAGGAATCCTGGGGAGCTTGATACTAGGTTTGGCTTCTGGGTGTGAGCTTTTCTGAAATCCTACTACCTTCCTAGACTGTCCTGTAGAGAAAGGAGGGTCCAGGTCAGCCCTCTTGGGAGTTTTAAGGAACAGGCATATATTTCTTCATAAAAACACTCTAGTTCCTTAAGCCAACTAGAGGAACCTCTCCTGAGAGATGGGGCAATTTTACATGTAGTTTCCTTTTAAGTATCTATGATTGCATTGTATTTTTACTTGTTTCTTCCCCTTCTGGCAGTGACTTGTAATTCTAATTAAAAGTCTGGTATTTCCCAAAAGCAAAAAGCAACATGTTCCTTTATGTTTTTTTTTTACCTTGAGAGCACATAGTGACCAGGATTTCAAGGGACTGTGGAATGAGGTAACAGAGGACCTTCTTTATTCCAGCATCCTCTGCTCCAAGGAACATTCTTAAGGAAGCTAGACAGAACAGTGAGGTTCCTTCTGGCGGCCTACAGTCCCTCCTACTTGCTGGCCGTGGTGAATCTGGCAGGATGCCTCTCGTAGATGCTGTCACATTACTTTGCCTTCTGAAAGAACATCTGTGAAGAGTGGTTCTTGGTGTCCCTGGGTAACCCTTTTCTAACAATTCAGCCAGTGTATTTTCCCTAAGAGAAGAAAACACTGGTTTGGAAAGTCTAGTGAATTTTCAGTCTCTTGTGAATGTGTGTGAACAGACCAACCTAGCACCTGGTCTATGAAATTTTCTGTCATTCAGATAGGACAGGGGCAAGCCTTTCACTCGTTTAATTCCCTGAACATGAATTTTGATACTTTAGCTACAGATTTATCTGAATATACAATGACCTGAGGCAAGGGAAACTGTCAACTTATTTTCTTAAAATTCACATTTTTCATAAAAGTAGACTACAGCAGGCAAAGAAAAATCTCTAGCTGATTGAAAGCTTATTATATACAGAAGGTATTGGGTTCCAGAGAATTTAGACTATACTTGTAGTAGTTTCTTATATTTACCTTCCTTCGTTTGTTGGAAAATATAGCAGGAAACAGGGTGGAAGAGAGTGAGAAGGTGAGTTTATTTGTATGGGGAATAGTTAGAATCAATTTGTTCACCTCCCCCTCACCACTCCTTTTATGGAGGAATTATCTGTAAATACAAGGACAGAGTAGTCTGAACCGGGGTGTGGAAGAAGAAAAGCAGACAAGAATATTAAATTAAGAAGGCAGGCATCTGATGGTTATACAAACAGCTTTATCCCCACACCTAAATAGCAATTTTAGTGATAATTGTATTCTAATTGTTACAGAAAAGTGAAATGTAAAAATACATACTTTCCTCTGCTGACTATTTAAAAATGTTTCTAAACTTGAACTTCATAGTTATTTTCAGATATACTTCTGTCAATTGACGTGTATTTATGTATCCTGGACCCAAGTGATTCAATTCAGATAACAAGACACTTCAAGATTTTCTTTTCACATTGTCAAAAGGCACATTGTTTGGAATCAAATATAACATTATTAGGTGACACTTGTGGTTCATTTTGGGGAAACCTGTGTGATGTTCAGCAGATAAATTATTACTTAGGAGCATATTCTGCTTCCTAGCCCAGGACAGTGGGTCCTTACAATAACATCTTTTATATATTGTATCCAATAATTAATCTCATTTGTTCTTTTTACTTTTTGAGGAAGATTAGCCATTAGCTAACATCCGCTGCCAATCCCCCTCTTTTTTGCTGAGGAAGACTGGCCCTGGGCTAACATCTGTGCCCATCTTCCTCTACTTTATGTAGGACACCTGCCACAGCATGGTTTGGTAAGTGGTGTGTAGGTCTGTACCCAGGATCTGAACCTGCGAACCCTGGGCTGCTGTAGCGGAGTGCACGAACTTAACCACTATGCCACCAGGTGGGTCCCTCATTTGTTCCTAAAGTATGAAGTCCAGACATGTATCTGTCAAGTGACTGTATTTGCTTAACTATAAACCATGACAAATATGAACCCATATATTATGATCCTAAAACAGCTGGGTTATTCCCTATAATCTGAGCTACAACACCCTAGTTAAGTGACTGGGATCACATCTCTCTCTGCCAGCAGTTTCCTCTTTCCAATCTATGACAACGACACCAAGACATCTCTGTAGTTTTCAGTCCTTTTCTAGATTCCTCTTGAAACAAACATCATATTTATTTACAGATTAAGGTAATATTAATGCCACTTAGGTTTCCTCTCAGATTTAATATGATAAAATGAATGTGACCTGGATTAAACATTCTATTACCAGATCACAGATCAAGTCTTTGGAAGCCAACACACATACCCACCCACCCACTCACGCACTATAATGTCCGAAGAGCTAAGATTCAGATCTCAAAGGTGATGTACATCTGTATTGCTTCTTGTTTAACGGCTGATACAGTCATTCCTTCCCGGGAACTAAGACTCTAAATATTTCCTCTCAGCCTTGGCTTGACTTTTGAATAGGGAAAAATAAAGATTTCTGCATTTTCTACCACCACATGCAGCCCTGAAAACTATGAAGATGGCACAAATTCCACTTTGCGGGTCCTCCCACATCAGCTTTGGGCTCAGGCTCAGGAAGAATCTCCATATGGTACCCGCCCAGCTGGGATCATCTTGAGAACATTTTCTATGCTGCGTGTTGCCCCTCACCTCAGTCTATAAATACCTCGCCCGAGACGCATTCTGCTGGGTCCTGACTTCAGCTGTCAGAAAGTTGAAGAAGTAAAAACACCCACCATGAGTGTCACAGGAAACCTTCATGCCATATACACAAAGCGGTATACGCAGTGCTGTTCCCGTGTATTTTAAACCATAACTGAGTGGGAAGGTCCAAGGTATGTGTTGAATTTTCATTAAGCTGCATCATTTTTTGGCACAAATAAACACCTAAAATGTCAGCAGCTGATGCCAAGTCAGTTCTACATGCAATGATTTTGGAGGAAATAAAAGAGTCAGATGTTTAACCATTACTTTCTGAATATAATATAAAAGATTATGTGTAAAATATTTCCCTAACACTCTTGATGCTCATTCACTTATTCACTTCCTGTCCTGGCTCAGATTGTAGCTCCGCCCTTGAAATGCCCTCCCCCATGTCCTCTCTTCCCACTCTGGTCCTGTAAGGTGACACACACGTGAAGGCTTCGGGGTAAAATACTGACACACGCAATAGGAGAAGGGGCTCTGCATCTCTACTGGAGTCCAGAGTTTGCCCAGGGATCTGTCACAGTCTTCCCCAAGAAACTCGAGGTGCAAGAATCACACGTGAACATCTCCCACGTGTGAATGGAGGTGTTGTGGTGACAGTCTCTCCTTTGCAAAGAGAAAAGATAACATGTTATTTCTTAGCTGTACTGTGGTGTGTGTGCTATGCTCCATAACAAAGCTGGCATTTTTAGAAGGGCAGTGACCTTTTTTTACCTTATTCATGCATTCACTCAACAAATGTTATTGAATAAATTGTCTATACACCAGGCTCCACACTCGACTATGTGAATACAAAAGATGAGTAAGACAGGATCCCTGACTGCGAAAACCATCCAGCCCAAGGAGGAACACAGACTCCAACAAACAACCGTGGGATCACGTGGCAAATGCACTGGCAGGGGGCAGTGGGGTGGAGGGGGGAACAGCGAGGACGGGCTTCTTAGAGAGGAGAGTGGTACTAAGCTAGGATGGGCTGGGGTGGTGCTGGCAGAAGGGGGCATGGAAGTAAAAGAAAAGGACTTTTAAGGCTAGAGTGGGGTGGCAGGGAGGGAGGAACATTTGAACAAAAGAGGGAGGCCAGTGTGTGCTGCTGCAGCCGACAGACCATGTATAAAACCAAGAAGGGCTTGAGTGGAGACAGGGCTTGAGAAGAATGCAGGGCCAGAAGGTTCAAGAGCTTGACATTTATCCTGTGGGAGAACAAGAGCCCCTCATTTTACAGGACTTTCCCCCTGACAGACCCACCTTATTTCATGTCTTAGAGGTGCCTCAGGACCTTCGCACATACCTCCTCTGCCTGGAAAGCTCTCCTCCCTCCACACTCCAAGCCCCCTAACTCATGCGTGCTTAGCCCAATTAAGACACCACCCTCACATCTCACCTCCTTCCCTGAGAAAGCCTTCTCTGACCCCTAATTAAATCAGTGGAGAAAATCTGAACATCTAGAAGCAGATGCTGGTCACCGTGAGCATTTTAAAAATAAGGAAGATGTCATTTCAAATCAGTGGGGAAAGAATATTGGGATAGTTGATATTCATTTGAAAGAAAATAAAGGTAAATTCCTACTTTATGTGATACACAAAATAAATTCCGGGGCTGGCCTGGTGGTGTAGTGGCTAAGTCTGTGTGCTCTGCATTGGTGGCCCCGGATTCACAGGTTCAGATCCCAGGCACAGACCTACACGTTGCTCATCAAGCCATGCTGTGGCTGCATCCCATGTACAAAATAGAGGAAGACTGGCACAGATGTTAGCTCAGGGACAGTGTTCCTCAACAACAATAAATAAATAAGTAAATAAATTCCAAGTACTCTGAAGATCTAAATGTAAAATTAAAAGCATAAAATTAATAGAGGATATAAAAACATTTTTATAACCTTGGGATAGGAAGGCCTTTTTAAGCATTTCAAGAATCCCAGAAACTGTAAAGGAAAACACTGATGGATCGGATTTCTCCTAAATTAAAATTTCTTACACTGCAAAATATGCCATACTAAAATAAAGTTGAAAGCAAATGACAAAGTGGGAGAAATTTCTAGAATATCTGACAAATACTTAATAACTATAAAACATAAAGAACTCCTATAAATCAAGACAAATAATCCAAAAAAAAAAAAACTACAGGAAAAGTATATGAATGGATAAGTCACAAAAAAAGGAATACAAATGGTGTCTATGTATACAAAATCACTAATAATTAAACTATAATTAAATTTTAAAGTAATTTTAAAAAATACAACTTTTTTACCTTTCAGAGTGCTAAAGAAAGGGGGGGGGCACTGATTATATATTATGTTGCTGTGAGAATCGGGAAAGGGACGCTCCCACACACTGCAGGTGGGAGTCGGGTTGGTAAAACCCTTGGAAGGTTGTTCGGAGGCATCTATCAAAATTTAAAATGAATGTAATCTATGACTCACTTTCAGACTTCTTGAGCCTCTTCAAACCAGGCAAGCCTAGATTGACTGGAAACATATTAATGAACGCAAGAAAATCAAGGTAATGAAAATAACTTCCTTTTCAGAATACTTTTTCTCCCCAGGGATGTAGCTCGAGAGCTTTCCTCCCCTGCCAACATTCTCTGGGAGAAGCCATAACCTTGGTGTCATGTCAGGAAGGTGGCTGACCTGGTGCCACTGTGCTCACCATGGGGCATGCACACATGGTGGGGGAAGTCACTCAAGGCAGCACAATGTCATGTCAGTAGGACAGTGTCAGGTAGACTGTCTGGCAATTAGAGAAGCAGATCAACAGCTTTGTGTGGCTGCAGTTAAACTTGTAAACATCAAGAAATTCTATGGCATAGGGATTACTGTCACTCAATGTGAAACCAATATATGGCACTAGATCAGAACTATCGCTCATGTAAACATCTTCTGACCAAATTTTTGCCATATAGAAATGAGCAGAATCAACACCTTTTGGAACTGAGCCATAAGGAAAGTGAGAGCACAATCTACAAACATACTGTAATTACTGCTTTTCTCCAAACACCATCTCTACTGAAACCCTAAATCTTTCCAGCTTTTCCTGAGGATCACTGAGCATTAAAAATTAATATTATACCCAAACGCTAAGATCTCAGAATTTCCCTCAAATTATTAGAAGAAAAAGATTTCTTTTTCCTTGGAGATATCTTCTTGTGAATGTGTATACAAACTGATGGATAGTTTGTCTATATCCCCAATGACTGGTATAAAAAGATTAAAACTCTGTTCACAAGAAACTCTGTTCACCATTTAGATACTTAGGCTCTTACGCTTCACACACCCATGCTTTTCAAGGAGGAGAGTTCAATGTGCCAAAACGAGTAGGTTCTTTTCTCAAAACCAACTTAAAGAAAAATTTTCAGGTGGTGAGGATTCCAATCAGTGTTTATGGAAACGTAAATGACGTATGCATCCACTTGAATGAGTATCGCATTGAATCGACACTCTTCAAACATGAACAAAATGCATGTGTGTGTGTCTAGAAATGTGGTGCTTATCTTCCAATACGAGAAATATAGGCTACTGAAGAGAAAGGATTCACGCCTTCTTACAAAACATAATTGAAAACAAAGTTAGCACTGCATGGCTGCACCTGTTACCGGGCTTCTGCGGTAGATGACAGCTCCTTGAAGCCATTGCAAAGAGTCAGGTTATAAGCATCTCACGCTGCTGCAAGGGCTGTTGTGCACCCCCTCCCCAGTCCTCCAGAGAGACCTCTTCAGAGAGTACTAGGGCAGCTTTAACAAGCTATTTCCTACATCATGTGGAGCAAAGGTGGCCTAGGACAATACAGGCTTAGTTCAGCTTTCAGCTCAGGAAGGTGGGGGTGGAAGGACTGCGCTGTTTAGAGCCTGCAGTTCTGCTCTGCTTAAAGGTATAAATAATATCCGAAAAGAACCTACTGTCTTTCCATTTCCTGGTAAAGGAAACATCTGACCCTCCAGCTAATTTGACCTAGTAATCTTAATTTTCTAAAAAGTGTCAAGCATGTAATTCCATGCGGGCTAGCGATAGTCTCTTTTGACAGTAGCAGAGGTGGTCCTCCAAGACAAGAGCACCCTACACTCGGTTCATATAAATAACTTCTGTTTTGGGAACCTCAACTGTCATCCTGATCTGAGGGGGATATAGAAGGGTCTTTTCACTGCTAAGACTAAAGCATTCTGGGCTCATATCCCAAATGGAACACAACTCATTAAAGAAACACTACAGATGGTGGTTCGTCACCAGGTTGGCCCTTAATATGACTCAATTGGGAAAATGAACCAAAGTACCATAAATTAACCACATTTATGGGAAAATACCTTATGGGTTCAAACAACTGACTTGAAGACCTACTTTGGAATGACTCTTTAGTTAGCTGAGGAGTGCTTTTTTGCTTAGACCAGGTTTCTCAACTTTGGCACTACTGACATTTGTGCCAAATAATTCTTTGTAGGGGTCTATCGTGGGCATTGTAGGATATTTAGCAGCATCCCTGGCCTCTTCCCATTAGATGCCAGTAGCATAATCTCCCCCTTCCTTCCCCTCCTCCTCTGAGTTATGACAACCAAAAGCGTCTCCAGACTTTGCCAGATGTCCTCTGGGAGGAAAACAGGCCCCAGTTGAGAACTACAGGGTTAGGCAAATGTATAGTTCATCCTGTGCATAATGTACTCTGTAATTTCCACATACACTGCTTTTTCAGACATAGAAGCATATTGGATATCAATGGGCCCTTTGTACACAAAAGTGATGTGCTGGGAAAGGAGAAGCCTCTGATGGAAGAGAGGATTCCAAACTTGCTATTATAGCAGGCACAACATTATTTTGAAATTTCAAATAACATCTAAGGGATAAATTTTTTTTGTATTTATTAAATATTTTTTAAAAGGGGAGAAATTGGGATAGAGAATAAGATATTAGAAAATTATTTCCTTTGTTTACAAAACACACTGTAAGATGAATCAGATTTAAGTGCTTGGAATCTATGATTGTGACAATATGGGACATTGGTAACACCAATAACAATGACAGCAGTTGCTGTTTACTGATGACGTGGTATGTTACAGGTACTATACTAAGCATTCAGTACACAGCAGTCTGTTCAAGACTCACAGGCCCACCTTGTAGTAAAAAAAGGATCTCTATTTTACAGATAGGAAAACTGTGGCTCAGAAAAGTCTAAGGAACTTGCGCAAAGAAAGACTATCGTGGGATTCTTCTGAATTTCCAAGAAAATATTCATAATTACATAAATTTTGTTTAATGCCTTTTCGATAAGTTGATTTTTAAATCTCAAATATTTAATGTACAAAAGAAGAATTCAGTATAATATTTTCATAAGTTAATGCACCACTTCACGCTGATCTTAGAGGCAAAGGATAACTTACATCTAATGCTGTGGGAACTGACCTTCTCCTACATATATCAAGTAGGGAGGTGATACACTACAGTCTTGGAACTTGGCTGGCACAGCTTGTTGCAAAAGTAGTTAAAAGGCATTTCACAGTCCATTCAAAAAATCTGCAAAAGTAGAGTGATGAAAACAACAGAGCGACGTAAACTAAATGCAAAATTTATAATAACAAATTCCTTGAAGGTAGTAGAGTAGTAGTTGTGACAATTGCGAACTTTGTGCAATTCAGCTCAGTTTACCCTGTGCATGTTTCTCTTCAAAGAAAATTCTTAATTGTTTTTGGTGATAGTGCTACAAGAGTTTGGAAAACAAATTCACAGAAGAGTCTAAAACCTAGCTTTTAGGAAGAATTTCAAAGTTAATCACTAACAAGCCAGACATGTTTTCAAAGGCCTATACCAGCTGACTTTCTTGAAATGCTTGTTAGTTATCATCTGATAAAGGTACTAATGTGCATTTCAATGGTTTAAAAGTCAGAGTAAGAAGCCACAGCAAAAATACACTGGATAATTAGTACCTGAAATAACTGGGACATTTTCCATAATACTTTCTGGCAACCATATATTTCTACACACTGTTAGCAAAAGGAAAATTGAAAACGGTACATTTCGTGGCCATTTCTGGTTATTCATGTTATTTGAATTCTGAGTTATTTCTGTAATAGGATTGGTGGACCACCCCAAACATGTCCTTTGGTGAACTACCAAAAAAAACAAAAAAGTCTTCCAGAAATAGATCACACTTTAGCCTCTCCTGATCTTGTGGAATTGAAATGACAAGCACCAGGGAAGCAAAGCAAAGCAGCTGCTGCTCCTGCCAATGACAGGAAATAGCCCCATTCTTTCTAGGACTGGCGGGGCTGGCGGGGCTGGCATGAATAACAGCTGTTTCACTTTTTCAGCATAAACAAGAAATGGAATCGTTCTTTTCCAGGCTCATCACAAAGCGAATGGTAGTGTGCTCCTAGAGCAGCTCCCCAGATGATTTTCAATACATTTGTGTGTGTGTGTGTGTGTGTGCATGCCACATCCACACATTACAGCACACATCCTAACACTGTCTAACTGTGATGGTCATGGTAACAATGCCTTTTCCATCCAGAAAGTCTCTTCTCATCCACTCAGTCTGAGGGAGATGCTCTTTGACATTTTTCGCCTACAGACACCTGAAGACGAGCAGATGCTGGTCAGGCACAGAGCGAGAATCAATACCAGCCTGGCCACACTCTGGTGGTGTAATTTCCTCACCTGGTTTCTCATCTGTATTCATGAGGATTAATGATACCTAACTCTCATGCTTACTGCAAGGATTAGAAATAATACCTGTAACTCGGTACAGGGGCTTAATCAATGGTAGTGGTCGTTAATGAAAATTAACTTAATTTTGTTAGTTTGGTTTCAACAGCAGTCTAATGTATCTAGGTAATGCCAGGATATCAGCATCATTTTTCATACTATATTCAATCACTTCTTTGTTGGGGTATAAATGAAACACAGCTCCATTTAAACGTCTAGGCTTTCAGCCTGAAAACTGAAATCTATGTCTTACATATGTGCATTTTCCATACATTGAGCTTACAATATGGGCATTTTCCCCATCGGAAATGAAGAGTTAAAGATTGTGGGTCCTCTAATAGGCCATTCTAACACCAAAATTCTAATATTTTATGATGAGGGTCTCGTTTCTGCTATTTCCTACTTCTTGCTGGGTTGTTAGGTATAGTGTTTTGCACACTACCCCGTGTTACTTATGTTCTGAAATTACTATTATTATACATTGCAAGGACAAAAGCTGAGCTGGAACACCAAGTACCAGTATCACGAATTCTTTTTAAAAATCTACAGTGCATCTTCCTTATGAGATTTAAAACAGCTAACTGATTTAATAGCAAGGCTGCTGGCTACACATATGATGAGAGTGCTGAGTTCTGATGGAGTAGTTCTCTGTGCCAAAGGCTTTCCGCTGGCTACTGCAGACCACCTGAGCACCCACAAAACCAAAGAAAATTGAGCCAAATGTGACTTCCATCTAGTTCAACCTCCCAATAAACAGATGGAGAAGGCAAGGTACACAGTCTGCTTGCTAAGACTGAGTCAAGAGTTACAAGGACTTTTTCAGTTAAGACATCACGTGATCTCTTTGAAGCAGCAAGGACAGCACTCAAAATGTTGTGACTGAAACTCAGGCCTCAATACTATGCTGTTCCCATGGCTTTCTTCCTCTCTAGAACTCAGGGGTTCAGTGCCTCAGCCCCAACTCTTTAATACCCAGGATAACCTTTGCTTCAGGGTCCATGTGAAAGGCAGATTCAGTTCTGGAGTCCTTGTTCCCTTCAATTCAGTCACCTTGATATTCCTTGCGGTGGCCCAGCCCTGTAGAAAGACCTGACGAATTACAGGGATCTGAGTGTATATGTTACCCGGGTTACTGCCCCCCTTCACAAGTGTGATGTCACTTCCTTTTGACTTATAGTTTGGGAGAAAGGAACTGTAGGAATGGAAACCAACTGTGGACTAGTGGTGGTGTCTCATCTTTCCACTGTCAGTAGTGAAGGTTCTAGTCATAGCAACTTAATAACAGCAGGACCTTGGGAAAAGGTGAATAAAAGAGAGATTTGGACTACATTTTCTCTAAGGTCCCTTCTAATTTAAAAATTCTGTGGTCCCATGATTTTACTTGGTATGGAAAGAGTTCCCCTCTACCAGGTTAAACAAATACACATATGATACATAATATATAATATTTTCATTAAAGGGAAGAAGTTTTTTTCTTGGTGAGAAAGATCATGCCTGAGCTAACATCTGCTGCCAGTCTTCCTTTTTTTGCTGAGGAAGATTAGCCCTGAGCTAACAGCTGTGCCCATCTTCCTCTGTTTTGTATGTGGAACGCCACCGCAGCATGTGAACCCGAAGTACGGAATTGCATGAAAACTCCATTAACTCAGCTCCTAAGGAGACAGAAGGTATTAGCCTCTATTGGTTTTCTGAGCAATTAAGACAAAATGAGGGAAAGAGATTAAAAATGTAGGTTTTCTTGGAGCAGAAACTCTACTGGGGATTGTTCATTGGTTAAAGGGCTGTGGAATAGGAAGGGCAATATGAATGAAAGAGTGACAGAAACTAATAAGGTGCTGCTTCAGAACAATGGTCTTTTTACTCCCCTGCCCCCAACTCCCTATTCATCACACAGTAAATGCTGAGGAAAGTACATTAACTCCTTCAGACTAATCTGATCAGGCTTGGGTTTTCAGACAATTACTTCTCACATCTAAAACAAGAAACATACTGATTCTCAATGACTCAATCAATCCTCTCTCTGGCTGCAGTCTTTCCTGAACTAAACTTGGTGCTTTGGTAGGTGACTCACACTTTTTGGCCAGACACTCATTCACTAAAAACCAAGCATTCCCCTATTGCCACATGTTATTTCTTGCTATTGCACCCTCCCTCCCTCTTGGCCTCAGCTGCAAGAGACAGTCTATAAACTTCAGCCAGGTCTCCAGGAGCACAGAATGATCTCTAGTCTGCGGCTGAGAACTTGCACAGAGACTTCTTTTAGGAAGTGTGATCTTTAAATCCACAGTCAATGAACTAAACTGACATTTAATGATAAACAACGACTATATTGTTTATTCGAGTCAGTTCCATGAAATAAAATAAAAAATCCTTACAAATGGACCATACACTTAGGGAAAATCCATTTTATATTCATCCCCATAACATTTTGTATGCTTTATATTACAAAATTCCAAGAGGTCTTCTAGAAGACTTTAATGTTTGCCCTTTGTCTTCTGAGTCAAAGAGTGGAAAAAAGTGAATTAATTACTGCTTTGACTCCTTAAGGATAGACATTTTTCTCTCTTGCCTTAGAAAAAGAGGACAAAATGAGATGACTTTGAATAAGAACAACTAACATTCAGGGTGCTGGCTCCAAAGCTGGTGTTCATATTTTACGACATTCAACACAACTGTAAAGCGTTACCTCCTCCTCTCTCCTTCTCATCCTCTTCTTCTTTCAGCAGCTTGCCAATGGAATTATACCACTTGAACTGTGGATCAGGGATGCCATAAACACTACAATTAATCAAGGCACTGCTTCCTTCCTTGACTATGATATGGTCAGTTCTGGCAATGATTACGGGCACAGAGCCCAACACCACATCAGTGCCATTTAAAGTGCTGTTAGTCGCACTCCCAGCAGTCGCTAGAGTGGATGCTAGGATTAAAAAGGGCACAGAAGGTAGAAAGCACACAGGCAGATGGCTCTTCAATTGCTCCATCTTCTTTGCTTGCTCTGTAAGGCAACAGAGATGGTTTGCCAATGGAATCTTCTATCAGACAACTCGCTGTTCAGAGCAGGCCATGGGACAAACCTGTCCTGGATCCATAGAGTTGGTTCTTGATTAAGAACCTGTTAAAAAAACAAACCATACCCACATAAATATTAGCATTCATACTTTATAAATATTATTTACAAAATGTTAGAAACCCAGCTAAAACACAAACCTATGCAATTTTTAAGCAATACACAAATTCAGACGTTCCAAATATTAAATCATATTTTTCACAGAAATCATAACAATATAATGTTGTTATTTTTGCTACTGAAACATATAGCTCTTAGTAGGAACAAATATATATTTCTTATATTAAATTTATATCATGTTACTTCAGAGAGTTCAAAAACCAATTCAGGCTTCTTTCATTTATCATTACAAGGTCTCTTTCTGCCCCATCACCTGTCTTCATCGTGGATGACCTGATTTTCACCTGAGGTGTTCCTTAACCTCTTCTTTTCCAGGGAACATGACTTCCAGTCTATTCCAGTGGTCACAGTTTGGGCTCTGCCAGCATTTGGAAGGGCTCCACCAGAATCAGTCTGGCATTCTCCTAACACCCTATTACGGTTTCCAGGATACTCCTTCTCACCTTTCATGCCATTGCCCATGCTCCTTTGAGCTTCACACCATCTAGCTCTCTCTGCTCCATTTAATTGTTATCTACCAACACCTGATCACTCACTGAACTCCCTGGTTTCAATCTTCATCTGCCTCCCAGAGGCTGGGGAACATCAGTATGTATGGGGAGATATTATGGGTGGCTGCACTTCTGTGTGCAAAGATCTAACCTTCGCCTACACGTCTATCCTCCATTTCGTCCACTAATCGTATGGCCACACCCTGGTCCTTTCATCTCTCCAAATTCTAAATTCTGAAGTTCCAAGTAATTCTGAAGTTCTAGACAACCATCTTTAACTGCACCCTACCACTCTTCCAGATCTCTTACTCCTCTCATTGGACTTTCTAGCACTTCGATTTTTCTCAATTTCTCTCTATCTCCCTCCCTACACCTACCTGCATGCTCCATTTCTGTCTCAGTCTAGACCCAATCATGTAGACCAAAATCCCCAACATCCTCACCCCTGGTCCTTGGCCATAATTCCTCCGCCAGTATACGATTGTGATCAAGCCCATCACTGTCCTTGCTGTTACACCCAGGAGGCTGGAGCACTGCTGGAAAGAATCATACAGCCACGTAATTATTGCCAGAATAAAGGAACCACCTCCAACCCTAGCCAGCCCCTCGGTGACATTTGGCAACCTGTTTATCAGGGCTCTGTTGGTTCAGTATCCTCTTTTCACAACGCTTATAGACAGCTTCAGCTCTCAAATCCATCTTAGCCCAGGGCTATTTCCACCTTTCTCAAAAGACACCTTTTTCCAACTAGAGTTTGCAGGCATGAATTCCCACTTTCCTACCTTTTGGAAAGAATCCTGCACCTTATCCTAAATTCCTCCCCTGCATTTACTCCTCAAACTACTACATTCTGTATTTTTCCTTCTCTTTATTGAAATAGCTCTTGCTCAAGTCACCAGTCACTCCTAGTTGCCAAGATTTCAGTCTTTCTATGTGGCAATCACCACTATTAACTGTTCTTTCTCAAAACTCTCTCTTTCCGTGGCTTCTACACTCTGCTCCTCCTAACCACTCTCATTATTCTTTACCAGTTCCTCTTCTTCTGCCCAGTCCTTAAAAGTTAGTTAACCCCCAGAGCTTCATCATTGGCCCTCTTCTCTTTTTACCCACAGCTCTTCCTAACGCTTCATTCCCATGCCTTTATTACCACCTACAACCTAACAATTCTCAAATCCATGTTCTCAGTCCTGGCTCTGTCCTGAGTTTCAGACTGGAATTACCAAATGTCCACTGGACATCTCTACCGGGATGTTCTGCAGGTAACTCAAAGTTAACATTCCCAAACCAAACTCGTCTTATCTGCTAATCATGCTACATTTCCTGGATCCCTTATTTCAGTTCAGGGTAGCACCATCTACGCAGGTATGCATGGGTGTAATCCTCAATTTGATTATTGCCCTCATACCCTCAGAACATCAGCACCTATGTGTCATTGATTCCACCTCTTAAACGTTGCTTGGATTGTTCCATTCTTTCTGTCTCCTCTGAGTGAGCCTCAGTTAAGGGTTCCCTATTTTCTTACTAGAAATGGTGTGGTAGCCTTCTACATGATCTGACTGCCTTCCATCTTTCCCCAGTTCCCAATCCAATCCGTATAATCATTCTACAACACCAATTATATGGTGCCATTTCTTTACTGAGCAGCCTTCAATGTTTCTGCATTGTCTACATTATAGAATCTGAATTCCTTATCCTTTTTGTTCACTTAAAAAATAATTATTGGGTCTGGCCCTGTGGCCTAGTCATTAAATTCAGCATGCTCCGCTTTGGCGGCCCGGGTTTGGTTCCTAGGCGTGGACCTACACCACTCGGCAGCGGCCATGCTGTGGTAGCGACCCACATACAAAACAGAGAAAGACTGGCACAGATGTTAGCTCAGGGTGAATCTTCCTCAGCCAAAAAAAAAGAAGAAAATATTGAACATCTACTATTAGGCAGACATTATTCTAGGTCCTAGAGATAGAAGAGTAGACAAGACAGGTCTTTCCTTTTATTTGGAGATTATATTCTCACAGGGAAAAGCAGACAATAAGTAAATACCACGTAAATAAGAATTTCACCTGATGATGCATGCTTTGAAAAACACACCATGATGTGCTTGAATGATGAGTCAGGCAATCAGGGAGGACGTCACTGAGGAGGTGGCCCCTGAGATGGGGCCTCTTTAGAAATCAACCACACCCAGACCTGGGAGAAGAGCATTCCAGGAAGAAGTAAAAACAAAAGCAAATGGAGTGCTACACAATGGGTCAGAGAAGTAGGCCCTGATCATGCAGGGCTTTGCAGGACAGCGTAGGGAATCTGGATTGTATCTAATGTTCACTGGAAAATTTGAAGCAAGGGAGTGATAGGATATGATTCTCTTTTAAAATCAACTTTATTGTGGTGTAACTTACAAACAATAAGATGTGCCCATGTTCGGTATACATTTTAATGGGTTTTGACAAATTTTATACACCCATGAAACTACTACAATCACCAAGGTATAGAACATTTCCCTCACCACCAAAAGTTCCCTTGTGCCCCTTCCCAGTTGTAGCTTTTACAATGATTCACTCCAGCTTCTTTTCCGTATGGCATGAGGTAAGGACTGAGTTCATTTTTTTCCCATATGGGTATCCAGTTGTTTCAGCACCGTCTGTAGAAAAGACTCTCCTTTCTCCAATGGATTAGCTTGTCTTCTTGTCAAATACAATGGACTATATGAGTCTATTTCTAAACTTTTTATTCTGTTCCACTGATGTTTATGTCTATCCTTATGCCAATACCATACTGTCTGCCTCATTTATCTTTGTAGGCAGTGTCTGAACTTGTCCCCGACACTTTAGATGCTCAATGAATGACTCTCTCTCCAAAGGCAGAAATTATTATTCCAATTCTGTAGACAATAAAACTGAAGAGCTACCCCGGGGGGATAAGTTATCTTCAGACCACATATTTCTTCAGTGGGAAAGACAACAGTTTTCTTAGTGCTGCAGACTTCCAAACTACCCCTGGACTTGAGTGCTTTCCTGCCCAGAAAGGCCAACACATAACCCCACCAGCAGGAATCACTGGCTAAGGGAGATAGCAGAGGCTGCAACGCATGACAAATACCCTGCTATGACTCTCTAAATGTTTCTCCTTACTTGGTTAAACTTGTGGTTTCCTTTCAAGAGGGAAGTTGTAAAGCTGATCTATTCAATACAGAAGGGTTGTTAAGAGCATGGCCTCAGGTCTTAGATAGACTGAGCCAGGATCCTGGATCTAACCACCTTTATTGGCTGTGTGTTTTTGGCCAAGTACTTCCCAAGTACAGGACAATTATAAGGATTCATGATCAAATGTACATGAAGTATCTACACACCACTCGGTGTGATGTATGAGAATTATTAACGTAAGGTATAAATCATCCTTTACTGAAATTATGCTTCTCCACTTGTTTTTGGTTTTGTTTAATATATTATTGACTGCAATCCCACCACAAGAAATAATTACAAATGATTATCAGCACTGGGGCCTTTTGCAGGGACTCAAGTCTGAAAATGCATGAGCTGCCCCTCCAGGCAAACTCTGCTGTGAGCTTCTTGAGGACAGGGGCTGGGGTCACTCATCTTTGACTCCCCGATGCCTAGACCAGAGGAGATACCTGATGAAATGCCTTGGGAGAGAATCTGAGACAAGACAAAGTGGGAGATAATTCTAATAAATATGTGTAGTAAATATACTGTAACATTTTTTTTCACAATTAGAGAGAATGAAACAAATAGAAGATCAAACTGAGTTTTAAAATGCGTAACTCGAAAGCTGTTTTCTAGAAAAGGCCAGCCACGATGGTTTTCCACTTTCAAATGCACTGTGTTAGCAAGAGTAAAGAGGAGGCAATACTGCTGTTCTATTATATTTTAATAATGTCAGTAGGCGCTTTGGGCTAGAAACTTAGCAACTGATCTGAAACTGCATCTAGTTCCCTTAGAGACCTTAAGATGTACAGAGACACAGATTTTCATTTTAATGCAGGATGGCAGTTAGCAAACTCATTCCTCCCTCCCCTCATTCTCATTCCCATTCTCTCCCATTTTGAAAAGTTATTAAAGGTACAGAAAACATACGGTGTAATTTATAGGCTGCTTGAATCAAAGCATTTTTACTCCAAAACACTGCGAACATTTACTTTTGAAAATAAAGCACTGAATTGCTTAACACTAATCAAGTAATAGTTTTTAGTAAGAATTCACCATATCTCATATCAGGCCCTTTCAGTTCAGATTTTTTTTAAAAGTAGTTATTATGTGCTGGGTACTCTGCCAGGGGTTTGGGCGTGGCTTGGGAGTGCTACCAAGTTCCATAAGCCACAGGCCACATCCATTTACAATCTAGCAAGGAGAGAAATACGGATAATTTCCATATGTTCTGCAGGTGCTATGAGTTTAGGGGTAGGTAGGTCAAAGGAGCACTGGCCAGCCTGGGAATGTTTGATTGTCTACCAAACATCCATTCCCAATTCCACCTTCCCCTTCCCATGAGTCCCAGAGCTCAGAGACCCCAGTCCTTCTGAACTTCCCACAGCACTTGTAGCTGTACCAAACTTCTGACACTCCTCCCTGGCCTATGAGCTTGCACTTTTCTCAGTTTTGTGTTGAGAAAAACTTCTCATTTACAAAGAGACCTCCACGATGGCAGGAACTCTACAGTTTTGTAGAATTTCCTTAATATTGGGCGCCCGTAGCAATGGTTACACACTTGCTATTAGAAGCTACCCTTATGCGGAATTCAATGGCAATTGTTTGAGAGTAAACTCACGGTGAGTTGTCAGAACATAAAGACATCCTGTCACTTAGGACATTGGGGAAAAATTCTGCCAATGTACTTTATTCAGCTTGTCAGATTTTACAGAGAACATCATGAAAAGTTCAGTTAATAACACTATAACATTGTGAAAGACATTTTAGCCACTAAAGACTAAACCACGAGTACTATAATCCCACAGCTTAAAATGCAGTCCTTCAAAATACAAGAACAAAGGCCACAGATTCCCAAACCAGGGTTTAACAAAAGCTACAACGGAAGAATTGTTAAGCTTCATGTGTTTGCTCATGGCCTTTGGGCAAACAGTCATAGAATACTTTTTTTTTCTACAAATAAAGCAAAAATATTTAGCAAATATCAACTGTCCTTTCTTTAATACGACCCCTTCCCTACCTCCCAACAATTGTATTTTATCTAAAAATGTTTAATAAAATGCTTGTTGAGTCTTATCTTTTGTTTCTCCACCTATAATAAGGCATGACTATTGACCATGTATTTCTGGAGATGGGAGGAAAAGGGCCTCCTGTTTAAGGATGTTTTGAACTAAATGAATATACATTATTGTTGTTTCTTGGCAGTGTTCATGCTGGCATTTTCCCATCAACTATGATGAATAATTTTATAGTTACACAACTGGATTTTATAACATCTACTGAGAATTACTACTATTTTCATTTGTGCATAAATGATGCCATAGGCAGAAAGGCTGCCTTTCAGTTTAAGATACATTCTTGATAGGTTTCTACTCAGGAAGCAAGGAGGGGAAATCCCAACTTTAAGGGAAATGGAGAGAGGTACTAAAACACTCATTACATCATAAATGCTAACTTCTCAAACTGGTAGCCTGCTGAGGCCATTTTGGTTATGGATACATTTCTGCAACTTCCCTTCCCATATATCATAATTAATGAAAAATATCCACACTAGTCTCTTTTTTAAAACAGCATTTTAAAATGATTTTCTTTTTCAATTTTGTTTTTTTGAGGAAGATTAGCCCTGAGCTAACATCTGTTGCCAATCCTCCTCCTTTTTTTGCTGAGGAAGACTGGCCCTGGGCTAATATCTGTGCCCATCTTCCTCTACTTTATATGGGACGCCGCCACAGCGTGGCTCAACAAGCGGTGTGTCGGTCTGTGTCTGGGATCTGAACCTGCGAACCTCCGGCCGCCAAAAGTGGAGCGTGTGAACTTAACTGCTACGCGACCAGGCCGGCCCTCTTTTTCAATTTTTAAAAAAATTTTAACAACAAAATTTTCACTAGCCCATTCTTTCTCCCCTAACTTCTTTCAAGATCAACATATACTGGTTTTTAGGGAGTTAAGGTGAGGCCTAAATATGGACTTTGGGAACCCAAAGTCAAAGGCCCAGAAATCCGTAGAACAAGAATGTTCCCATAGCAATTACTGCAGTCCAGAATCAAATCATTTAAGAGCTAAATCAGCTAATTTTTATCTCAATGTCCAGTCATATTACAGAAAGAGATTCATGCTGTCCTTCTTTCTTCCCGATACATGTTCTGGAACGTATTTATGTAGAGATTCTTGATGCCTTTAATCACACAAAGGTAATTCCTGACTCAGATGGCAAATGGGATCATTACATGAAAGTATGGAAGAGAGTCGTTTTCAGGTCACTTTTAGAAGTACTCAGACAGACCAATTCAAGTCAATACACATTAACCTAGAAATTTTCCTGTGCCAAGCACACTGCCAGTGTGAGGAATACAAAGGTAAGACGCAGTTCGTCTCATCCAATAATCTAGTAGGGGCAGAGAGAAAAGTAAATCAGCAATTAAGACAGTGTGATAACTGCCCCATCAGAGAGGTGGCAAGGATCCACTGTGGTACAGGAGAGGAGACCCAAATGGTCTGGAAGGGCCAGAAAGAATTTTCTAGAAGAACTGACCCTTTAGTTTAATTATAAAGGAGTTCACCAAGTGGACCAGGGGAGAGAAGCTGGCTCCAAAAGAGAAAGAGCATATTCAGAGACATGGTGATTAGAGAGAATCTGGCAAAATTGGGGAAATGTATGTAATTAGGCACCGCTGGGTGGTGTGTAGAAGAAAGGAGGGGAAGTAGGATGGAAAGGTAGGCTGGACCAGGTAATGAAGGGAATGGTATGGAATATCAAAGATGGGGTGCACCCACCAATCCTGGAAGGGGAAAGTGATACGGCCAGTTTTGTGTTTAGAAAGATCACCTTGGTCATAGTGTGGCTGATGATGTTGAGGTGGTTGGAGCCTACTATGATATCCAGGAAGGAAAGAAAGAACAGGGGCCTGAACTAAAAGCAGTGGGGAAGGAAAGAAGTGGGCAGATCCAAAAAAGGTACAGGAATTAGAATGTATAGGGTTTAATGCCTGACTGAATACCCAGCAGGTTAAAGTAACAGCAGACCTCCTGAGCAGCGGTTCCTACGGTTATAGTGACAGCTGAGAAGAGGAGTGTCTCATTTGTGAGGAGCCAATGCCTGGCACTGTAAGTGGAATACACATGAATACACGAATTAGGAATTTCAACTAACAAACTCCCTTGGGCAGCACTGCCTTCTCACTGCTACGCTTGAATAAAGGCCTGTCTGCCGGCAGTGGCCGAGCAGAGTCCATGGTGGCTCCTGCCTGGTCCACTCACCTCTCCTCCTAGCTTCACCTTCTCGTCTCTGCAACTCCCAGCTGAAAGGTGTTGTGACGACAAGCAGCAGCAGTGCCACTTAAATTTATGAACTGTCACAAATTGAGAGCTATACGGCCACACATCATGGGAAGGATTAGAGCCTGTCTTATGAAAGTAGTCGGCCCCTAGAAGGAAAAAGAGACTAAGGGACGGTGACCTCATGGCATTATTGGTACATCATTTGTTTTATTAACTGTGTAGTATTAGGATACCTACTTAATGGGTAGAACAAAACACACACCCTGACTTGCTGGGCTGCTGTGAATGACCACCAGATGAGCTCTTTAAGCTCATCAAGCAATTTAGAAGTAACCAGAACAAAAGGTCTCATTCCTACTCTAGGAACTACACTAATGTTAAGGCCTCTACAGAATTTTATTGTTATTTTTTTGATACACATAAGGCACATACTTTTCAAAAACTGATCTGCTTTAAATCACTGTTTTTCAAACCTAAAAATGAACTGCAGGCCCAGAGATGCCATCTTTGTAACGTAATCTTTGTATTTTTGATGGTGTGTAACATTAAGAAACCATTCTTGGATCTTCATCACATTTTTTCCACATGGTAGGTTTTCCTGACTAAAAGTAAGAATGACATAAAATACAGCTCTCAGAAATAAAATGATTAACAAAGGAAGAAGGGAAAAAGAAGTATATTACAGCTTTCCTGTACAGATATAATGATTATCATTAGGCAAGATAAAAACAGGTCTATCATACATATTCGTTCACAGAACTAGAATATTAGATCTGGAAAAACTTGGATGTCTTTTCACAAGGTTTTTCTTCATACAACATGAGAAAGGGAAGCCTAGAGAAGGTAAGCGATTGCCCAGAATCACACAATTCAGTGGCTTAGAACTGGGATAAAAAGCTCACGCCCAGATCGGGCCTGATATTACATTAAAATCTCTTGGTTCCATAAAGGCAATTTTTAAGTTGTTGCAGCAGTTGAGATATGCAACGGGGGCTATTCTAGGCACAGGTATATCTTTTAGAAGAGTTTATTGATGTTTTCGTGTATATTTCGTTTCTTTGAATTCTCATTCTAAACGAACAGTCTAAAATAGTTTTGGGCCCAATTAATGTAAATCCTTAATTGATCAGAGAGATATTTCCTCAGAAATCTGAGAGTCTAGGGAATATTCAAAATCTGGGAACTGAATACAAATGAGATAGATGCACTGGTGGATGGTGCCTTCATGCTACCAGGCCAATCCCCCAAACACATTACGATGCAGATAAAAGGGTTAGGATGCTCTCCTGGCATTTTTCTTTAATCTTTGACACCATCATTATCAAATTCTATATCCAGCCTAAGGCTGGTTCAGAAGCTGTTTCTGTCTTTCTCTGCCAGTCTCTACCACTAGATATTTTTTTCAGCACGTCCCCTCCCTTAAAAAAATTGTGTCCTTCCTTTTAAAACATTCTCCCTACTCATTTGGAGAGTGTATATAGGGAGATTAAAGGTTCATTCTAGTCCAATTAATTTATGTTACCTGCTAATCTACAGCACTACTTCTGACAACATTCAATTCTTCTTGTTTTAATTTTATCGCAAGCCCATTTCCTGAAAACTTCTTGATGTATTTAGGAGTAAATACTCATAGGAGTATATAAGCTCCTGTGCCCAGAGTGAGGCCTGGCAGGAGCTGATGGATATCAGGAAGCCTGGACACAGCACTGAGTCAGAACTCTCCTCCGGCCCGGAACAACGGCCAGAGGATCTCATGTCTTAGGGAGATGTTTTATTGAGGTGCTGACCCCTAGCTGCCTGCCTGCAAGTCCAGGTTGGCCAGCACTCCGCCTGGACGGAGAAGGCAAGCACACGTCCCCTGTGCAGCCTGCAGAACATGGTCAATAAATCAAAGAGCGACTTCTTAATTTCCTAAATATGATTCACGGCCAGAAGCAATTGTGAGTTTACACTTTCTTGCTGTTTCTGGCATACTTTGTAAACTCTGAAGGCCTTGACAGTGAAAGTGCCTTTCTCAATTCTCCCATCTGACTGTATACAGATGGCTTCCCAACTGGCCTAATATAATGCCCTTGTCTGGAACTGGGAGGCCGGTTTTCCATAGAAACAATCTTATAAAGTTTGGTTGATTATTTTGTGGTGGGACAGCTCATGATAAAGCTATTTAACTCATCATGAGCGTGAAGGACAGCATTAATAGTACCCAAGCAAAACAGAGTAACATCTGACAGGAATACATCCAGTGTTCCAAGTGACAGCCAGTGTAAAGAGGAACTTGCTACTGGTCTCCCCGTAGCCAGGGAGCTGAGAGGGTGGAATTAGGTTCCTGGGACAAGAAATGTGATAGTCCCTGAGGTTAAGGTCAGGAACATAAATTTGGGGGTAAGCTGTGAAGAGGGGACCAGTTTGGCATTTTAGCATTAAGACCCACAAACTGGGAGTAAAGATACTGGCTCCTTTTCTCTGTTTTGCCACTTACTAGTAGGTGACCTCTGGGCATCAGCTGATCCCTCTGAGCTGCAGATCCTTCCAAATCTGCCCTTCTGTGACCACAATAACCAGGGGTGTAACTGGGGCAGACGAAGGGAAGAAATGGTGAGAGGTAGAGAGAAGAGAGAAAGAGCAAGGAAGTTTTTCGTGTACACATGAAGATCTCATTGCAGGAAATTCAACCAGGGCCAAGTGCTGTGATCACCAAGCCATTCGTGATATGGCAGATGGCCCAGGAACCAGCTTGTGCACATACAACACATGGTAACTTGTTCTCCATAGGGAAGGCAATTTCTTTTGTGTTCCTTCATGCTGGACAACATCATGAAGGAGAAAACTGACTGACGCTCCCAAAGCTTTTGGACCCCCCCCCCTCCACACTCTCCACATGCCCTCAGCACATTGTAGAGGTGAATCAGCTCAGATTCCTGTAGGGCTCCTTTATAGTTGGGCAGGATGGGCCAGCTGGGAGTCTGCAGGGAGGGATGCTCCTCAGGGCTACAGCAGCAGGCTTCTCCCCTCAACCCCACTCCCCGGCAGCTCAGAGCAAGGACTGAGCCTCGCTGCTCTCACCTTGCTACCTGGACTAACGGCCAGTGATCACCTTAGCCCCTGTGGCCACACCACTGACCCAACTTTTCCCCTTCAGACCAATGACCACCCACTGTGCAAATCTTCGCTATACCACTGAGGGGCTGACCAAGGCACACCATCATCTCCATTTGGGGCCTTAAAATCTTCATTCCACTTGATAATTCAGTACAGACTGGTCTGCTCTTGCAATTTGGGGGTATACTTTTTATCACTAACAAATTTCCACTATAAAACAACGTGGTTGGTGCTCAAATATTTGTTGACTGTCTAGGCACCAGGCATTCGTTACTTATTGTTTTAAATGATTAGTAACAACCTGTGCTTGGGAAAGCCTCAAAGAAAATTAAAATAAAACAATAACACTCAAGTTATTACAATGTACACTTCCAGGGGTTCCTCATTCAAGGGTAAAAGTGGGAGAAGGCCCTCCCATGGCCTCTACGATATTTGGTCCCTGGCTGCCTTGCCGTCTTCATTTCTGACCTCTCCACCCCTCGCTCACTCCCCACCGGCCACACCAGGCTCTACTAATCCTGGAATGTGCCAGGTACACTGGAACCCTCGCCCTTAGGACTCCGTCTGTCCGGAACGAGTCCCTGGGGTACCTGCAAAGCTCACTCCCACACTTCCTTTCTGACTCTCAGGTCTCTGCTCAAATGTCACCTCATCAGCAAGGTCTTCCCTCGTCATCTCACATAAAATATGTGCCCCACGCCCCATCACTCTGTCCTCCTTTACCCTGCCTTTTCCTTCACAGCATTCAGTACCCTGTATGTATGCATGTGTCTGCCCTACCAAGATGTGAGCTCTTGGAGGGCTGGGCTCCTGTGGACATTGCTCACTGTCGTATCCCCCATGTCTAGAAACATGCTTCACTCATACCAAGCACTTGGATATCTGCTGAGCATATTTATACTCCTTTTATGTCCTTTAATTCAGACATATTACTAACTTACTGGGCATTTGCCATGCATTTCCTACAAATTCCACCCATTTCTTAGAAATTCTAGGTAAATATGTCTATTCTTTACTGCAAAACTAAAATATGGACCAAGATTTCCTTGAAAGTCAGTTTTCAGAAAATGCATCCTTTCCTCACAGTGAGCCCTGAGAGGCTGGGGCACTCCGAACACGGCCCTGGGAGCAGAGGCTTCAGAAATCTGGTCTGTCAGAGGACTCGGGGCTGTTGTTTACAACGAGTAAAGATCATGGGACTATTTTCTACGCCTGAAATATACATCCTTATTATTGTTGAAATGAAAAGCAACTGCCTACTTCATTTATATTTCAAAACGCCGAAATGATCCCTCACTCCTTGTCTCCCTGGTTGTTTGATTAAGGCCATTCAGATTCACAGTGCAGGAACTGGATCGCCTGGGGTTTCTCCTTTCATCAGAATAAAATTTTATCTATTTGAAAAAATATGCTCAATAACTGGAGAGGGTAGTTTAAAAAGCTTTCCCTCCTTCCTTCTTTACTAGCCTATTATCACAAAGTGGAATTGCATAATGAACATTTCTCTGAATCACACATGCCAAGTGTTTTTAATAGACTCTCACTAAGGACTGGATCTTAGTGAAAAACAGGTCAGAAGAGATCCTGTAATTCAAACTCTACTTGATTGAATTCTCCTTTTTTTGGTGAGGAAGGTTAGCTCCGTGTTAAGATCCGTTGCCAAGCCTCCTTTTTTTTTCTTTTTCTGCTGAGGAAGATTGGCCCTGAGCTAACATCTGTGCCCATCTTCCTCTATGTGGGACGCCCGCCACAGCATGGCTGGATAAGCGGTGCGTAGGTCTACACCTGGGACCTGAACCTGCGAACCCTGGGCCGCCGAAGCAGAGCCCATGAACTTAACCACTACACAACCGGGCTAGCCCCCTGATCGAATTCTTATTAAGAGTGTGACAACAATGTCTCCTATGCTCACCCAGCATTTATGGTTTACAAAACACTCTCACAGATGTGATCCCATCTGAGCCTCACTGCTGTCCTATGACACAGGCAGGCCTGTGTGGTTCTGTCCACATTGACAGTGAAGGAAGCAGAAGCCAACCCAGGAACCCACAAGCGGAAGCCCCTCGAGAACCACGTCTTCTGGCTCTCATTCCAGGGCTCTTGTAACTTGCACACAGCTATCAGTGAGTGAATACCACAGCTTAGGCAAATTATCTAAACGCCACAGATGTCCAAACTGTCATAATTATTATTTTAAAATAATAATTTTAAAATATTGTGATTATTATTTTAAAATTTTGTACATAGGACCAATACTTTTCAGAATTTGGTTGGATGTGGATAATCTTCTGACTGACTTTAGTGCATATCCTAAGATGAATCTTCCCCAAAGTTAAGTGGTTTTCAATGTGACAATATAGAAAATTATCTGAACAAAACACCAGAAGGAAGTTGAAAATATGGATTCTATGGTTTCCACATCGAATTTGTGAAGGAAGCTTTGCTTTTCTCTCAGCTTTGATGGGAAAAGGCCCTGCTAGGCTGAGCATCCTTCTAGGTGTTCTCGATGATTTCTCAGCTGGGCAGTCAGATTCATCTAAGTGATAAAAACTATTAGGAGCCAGTCATATTAATTAAGCTGAACTCAAAGTATTTCTGACGCCACTATTATCAGTTCAGTACCAACTGCTGCAGGGATTAAAAAAAATTTAAGACCAGGTCTTTACCCTAAAGGTGCTTAGACTCTTGGTGTTACCTACATACAAAGCAAAATATAATTAAGCACTAAACTGGGTAAATACCACAAAAATTCAGAGGAGGGCCAGCTGGAAAGGTCATAGAATGTTCCCTGGGGTTGGCCTCGTCCTGAAGGATGAATAAAGGAGACAGGACAGTTTTCCCAGCAGGAGTAAAGGCTTAATTTAGACAAGTAGAGGTGGACATAAACACGGAATGCCAATTAAAAATAAAAATCTACGTTACCGTATGTTTTAGCAAGGCTCACGCGGTGGATCTGCTGGGCGTGCCCATCTCGAGAACTCTGGGACATTAGGGCACTCCTCCAGAAATTCTATTTAAGAAGAAGGCCTCTAGGGCTTCTCAGGAGAAATGATAAAGAGGACTCTGGGACAGATGATCTATCACTTGGGAAGTAAAAACTAACACCCCAGTGAAAGAAGGCAGACGGCCATAACTTGGAGGTAGAGATAAGATGCCCTACAAAGGCAGGAGGGAATCAAAAGTCCACTATAGGTCCTGGGTTCAGATATACAAGGAGAAATGCTCAGTCCTCAGTAAAGCAAAGGATTGGTAATACTTAAATGTTTTCTGGAAATTAATTTCAAGTTTCTCAACAGTGTTTTAAAATAGAGAAAAACAGTTACCTTTGGGAAGTCTAGAAAGAACTAGATTCACTCAGAGACCAAGTAATCTAGGGTTATCCAAACCTTGAAAGAAAAAAAACCTTCCTTCCAACTTGGGACTGCCAGTGGGAAGGGCAAAAAGGTGGGCGGGGAGCGGGCAAGAGCAAAAGAGCAGGCAAGACCGGTAACAGGGCCACCTAGCCCAGTGCTGGCTTTAGTAGGGAACCAGAAATTTACAAAGTGAAATTAACAAGAGCAGCTGAGAAGCAAGAAGGGTCAATGGTTCCTAGATGTTTAAGCCATCCCACTGCCATCCTGGGGTATAAAGACCCAGAAGGAAGTCCTAGGTGAAGCTTGGAGCCAAACACTAACGCAGTCTTCACTCAAATACCTTCCCCTGCTGAGGACCAGGGAAAGTGGGTTTTGTGTCTTCGAGAAAGCACAATCTCTGTACATCTACCTGCCTCTTTACAGGGGAGCCTGGTCTCTGGGAAGAAAGGAGTCATTAGCTGGTCAACTTGGGATGGTCCCCACTGCCACAGACATTAAAGAACTCTCGATAGAGGGTATAGAAAGTACAGACCCAGAACAGATGCATCCCATCTCATCTAGGTGAGGTACTTCGTTAATGAACCGATGAGAATGATGTGAATTAGCCCCAGCCTGGGCCCTCCAGCCTGTCTGAACTGGGTGGGCCCCATTAATGGGTAATTCTGGAGCACTTCACTCCAACTCATTTATTTCCTTAGGGAGCAAAGTCTTCCCTTACACTTTTTTTTTCCGTCAACGGAAGGAAAGAGTTGGGATTATATTTAAATATCTTCTCAGCAAGCTTCTTCTTTTCCACTGATTACAGTCAACTTCAGGCCAGTTTCTAAAAGAGTTACCTTCTAATCCAGAATTAGGGAAGTCAACCCCATACCAATATTGTTTCAGTCTCATCAGCAAGCTCTGAACACCTCTGCCCAGAAGCTGGAGAACCATCAGGGAATTATTTCCTTCTTTCTTTCTTCTATGCCTCCCTTTCAAGGTATGTTCCCTGTGATGATGAAATTCTGACTTCTTCCTTCACACACAGCTCTGCATATGGGCTTTCCTGCTCCTCTGCTGCTTTAGGTCCCTCTGGTTAAGCACATGTGGAGGAAGTTAGTCTCTCTGGTACTGCAAAGTCTTGTGCTCAGTAGGAGAGCCCTTGAGAGCTCCCCTAAGCCCGCAATTCTTTGGGAGGGTGTGCCCTCCACCCTTCTGCAGGACCTGACACAGACAATGCAATTACATGGGAGTTGTTTAAGACGCCTCCTTTCCTTCCCTGCCTGCATGGCTACCATGTCCCTGGTCTGTCCCCGGTTTATGTGCTCATCATCTCTGACTGGCATCACTCTAATAGACTCCTTCCTCATTGACCTGCCTCTAGTCTTGCCTGCCTCTAATCTACATACCACGTTGTTGCTGAAGTCAGCTGACTCTAAAAGATCTGATTTAAAACACTCCATATCTTCATTTTGTCATTAGTATAAAACTAAAGTCCTTGGCAGGACATACATGATGCTTCATGGTCTGACTCCCATCCACCTCTTTAAACTCATTTCTGGAGCTTCCCCCTACCCCATCATGCACTCTTTCCTGAGCTCCCTGTAGCCCCCACATCACCTCTGTGCCTCCAGCCAGCCATCCTGCCATTCATAACCTTGCACATTTGGCAAACCCCTACTTAGCGGTTAGCAAGTCTTGGTTTAAAAGCTCTCTAGGATTCCCCGGGTACACTCCTTTTCTCACTGACCTTTACCCATAACTTCATATTTTCACTGTAATTGTTTTTTTGCACATCTATCCCTCCATTAGATTATAAGCTTTCAGGTTATCAATATTTGTTGACATAATTGATGCATTAATTGGATGAATGGATGATAGAGACTTATCCGAAGATACAAATTTGGAGACATTGGTGTATGGGCTACTGATGCAGTCAGGAAAAAAAATAAATCACCCAGAAAGAATGCAGTAGGCCACAAGGTGAGAAGACTAAGGTTAGAACCCAGGGAAAATGAGACACAAACCCTCAGAGACAGAGCAATTAAAAAAAAAACAACACAAAAAAAACCCCCACAAAAATCATGGGGAGAACTAGGGGTGTGTATCCCAGAAATCAAAGCAGAAGAGATTCAAGCAAAAGGGAATAGTTTACACTGAGCTAGTCCCTTCCAGTGGAAAAACAATAATTATTACATCATTATATAAGGAAGTTTGGGTAAAAGACGTATAAGTTATGCAAATAGAGCTACATAATATAGATACACAGTTTTGTTTTCATTAGGATAAATCTTAATCAAGTCTTACTTTTGTTTCCAGTATCAGATTTTGCCAATCCAGGGCTTCCTTTACCATGTTGTCTGAAAAATGTATTTTCCTCCTACTAATTTTTTTAGCATGTAGTTTAATTTCAATTCAAAGCCACTCTTGTAACATTAAGGTAGATTTCTTCAGTTTAGGTTTTCCAGACATACAGATATGTCAACTCATCCAGACTATAAGTTTTTACAGGACAGACCTTAAGCCTTTGTACATAAAAGAGACTGAATAAATATTTGGAAAGAATGACTGAATTTCTTATATTTGAACACAGAAGTTTTAGGTCATCTGGTATCATAGCTGTCACCCAGCCCCTGGCAAATACAGAGCTCACGGCAAGCATTGCTAAATGATCGTGGCCATTTCCTACTGGAGCCTGTACAAGCCCACAACACTGCCAGCAGCCACTACCAAATGGTCAGAGTTGGCCCAGGTGACATCGCATCGTTCTCAAGTTAACTGTGTTAAATTTGAGCTTTCACAGCTCTCTGCTCACGTCTGCATGGTATGTAGCCAGCAGAGCAGCTGCCTGCTAAGAGGACAATGAGCAGAAACAAAGTAGTCAAAATGTGACTTGGCCCTTCTGTTTTACTTTACCTTCTTCTATTACAAACTGTGAATAAAAGTTTTCTTAAGCTATTAATTTCACACGTGCATTCAAATGTCATTTCAGATCAATTCAGAGAACTGAATTATATAATATGCTGGTTCCAGATCTCTATCCATCACTGACCATCTCTGGCAAGACACCTTGTCAAACCACCCTGTGAAACTTGGGATTTAGCTCTACACTGCTTTCTTAAGAAGATAAATCTGGCAGCAGTCTATTCATTGCATATTCCTGTTTAAAAATCCTTAGATGGTTTCCCAGTGTTGATTTATAAT
This sequence comes from Tapirus indicus, assembly GCA_031878705.1. NCBI lineage: Eukaryota > Metazoa > Chordata > Mammalia > Perissodactyla > Tapiridae > Tapirus > Tapirus indicus. Next base: position 100,210,737 of record CM062919.1, on the reverse strand, counting down.
AGCATAAAATCCAAACTCCTTTGCATGACATCAAGTCCATCACAACATAGGACCACTTCATTCCCCTTCTCCTGCCCCTGCCCATCTTTCCATTGTACCAAATTTTTCTTTGTATATGGTTGTATTAGCTTTCTATGGCTCCTTTCTATGGCACTAAGCCACAAACTTAGTGACTTAACACACAAATTTATTTATTGTCTTCCAGTTCTGTAGGTTAAAAGTTCAACATGGGTCATGATGGGCTAATCAAGGAGATGGCAGGGCTGGTTCCTTCTGGAGGCTCTAGGGCAGCATCTATTTCCATGCTTTTGCCAGCTTCTAGAGGCTGCCCACATTCCTCTGTTCGTGGCTCCCTTCCATCCTCAAAGCTAGTAATGGCCAGATGAGCCTTTCTCATATGACATCACTGTGACACTCACTTCTGCCTCCCTCTTTAACTTATACTTTCATGATTACATTGGGTCCACTGGCTAATCCAGAATAATCTCTCTATTTCAAAATCCTCAATTTAATCACATCTGCAAAGTCCCAAAGTGGACATTTTGGGGGGACATTATTCTAACTACCATAATGGTGTTCCTTCTGCCTGGAGAGCCCACTTCTCTGTTTAGAAGACTCCTACCCAATTCCTTAAGATTCTGTGGAAATGTTACTCTGTTCATGAGGCCCTCTCCTCCTCTAACCCAAGAAACTCATTCCTATGTCTCCTCAGTCATGTTCATACATCTGTCCTGGAGCACTTACTTTGAACTGTAGCTTATTTGTCCTCAAGCACGTGTCTCTGACTAAATTGTGAGTCACCAGTTTTATTCGTTTTTGCAGCCTCAAGGGCCCAACTAGAAAAGATTGTGGGGAAGAAAAATGAACATGATATTTTAATTAGTAAACACCTCAGGTGGAGGCAGAGGCAAGACCAATAAATTGACAGGACTTCTGTTTTGAGTATAACTTAGAAACTAGTTCTGACAGCTCTTAACTGGTTATTACCACAAAATTAATCAAACCCCTAATCCTTCAACCATTCCAGGGAGGTATAATAGTATGGGGGATCAGAATTTGTCACCCCAAAATGTGTTTCTTTGGCTTGATTATTATTTTTTTGTGTGTGTGAGGAAGACCAGCCCTGAGCTAACATCCATTGCCAATCCTCCTCTTTTTGCTGAGGAAGACTGGCCCTGGGCTAACATCTGTGCCCGTCTTTCCTCTACTTTATATGGGACGCCACCACAGCATGGCTGACCAGCAGTGCGTCTGCGGGCTCCTGGGATCCGAACTCGTGAACCCTGGGCTGCCAAGCGTGAACTAAACCGCTGCGCCACCGGGCCGGCCCCTGGCTTGATTGTTTTTAAGAATAAAAGACTCAGAAAGAAACTTTGCTCTCTCTAACTGCCTAAACAAATTTAAGATAGAAGGCCTGTTTCAGGAAGGAGCTATCACCATAGATAACTATAATGGTAGACAGGGAGGAACCAAGCAAGGCCCATTTGAGCAAAGTCCTCCCCAAGTCCCATTGTCTTGGCAAGGTATGGCAAACATTTGTTTACCAAACATTTGCTTTTCCATCTCCATGTGAATTACCTTCCTCCCCTTTGAATTCCAAAACCACATCCTCCTTTGTCTTTAGCCAAAGAAGGTATTTAAAGTGGTGGCTTCAGACATTTTAGCGAGTTACTCAGTTTTCCTGGGTTTCCACCATGTATACATGTTATTAAATTTGTTTGATTTTCTCCTGTTATTCTGTCTCATGTCAATTTAATTCTTAGACCAGCCAGAAAAACCTAGAGGATAGAGGAATATTTCTTCCTTCCCTACAACAGCAAACTTAAAATCAACCACTTGCATCCAAGGCTATTTCTAACTTTAATGTGATCTGTATGGATCACAAAATGTTGTCAAAGTTTTAAGTCTCCTCCTGGGCTTGGTTAGAAAAGGGCAAGCCATACCCCAAGTGCTTGGTTAGATGTCAAGTTAAGGAAATGATATTATCTCCACGATTCTGAATTCCAAAAAAATGACACTTGTCTAACAAATCTGACTGTACTGTGTTGGAGCTTAAAAGCAACTGTGCCACAATATTTATTTGGTATTTCAGTATCTGGAAGTTCTTGCAGTGAAAAAATAGAACAAAAAGTTCAAATTAAGCAAAGTTTAAATAGTCTCAATTATTTAAATTGCAAGCCAAACAAGGAGTTGAATAAATTAAGGTCACGTGAACGGGGGAGGGCAAGATCTATTTTTAAAGGCAATAGTTTGCTGTAAATCTCTAATGTCACTAACACCACCATACAGTATAGAATCTAAAGACATAGAAATCAAACTACAAATTATGTGCCTAGCAGCTAAACTGCAAGAACCCAACAGTTGGTACAAGAGAGGAGAAATTATCACCTGTTTCCTAATTTGAGTACAAAGTCTACTTTGCTATTTTTTCTTCATTAGCGATAATAAAACCCCTCTTCAACCTAAATCCCCTGTTGGTTTTGTTAGTTTTTGGTCAGGAGACTCCATTCTCTTGTGGAGTTCTTGAAGCCATGAGTGGTGTTTAAATATGCCTTTTGTGAAATTTCATTGTCTTTCCTAACACTGAAAACATAGGATTTTTAGATCCAGAAGGGGCCCTATTGATCTGTATTAAACCTCATATTCACAAGGGAAAACTAAGGCCTTACTGCTTCCTCTAGGTCAGGAAAAACCCAAGGCTGAGGGGAGACGGTACTGACTTCCACTTGGGAATGCAGTCTGAGAACACAAGACCTGCTGCACGGAGAAGTTGCCATATGCACAGTACTTCACTGCAGATTTTAAACTTCATGCATTTTTATAATAATGGGAGGCACAATTTCTTAATATTTGCATTGGATTTTCTCAAATTTCTAAGTTTTTCTATAAATGTATTCACAAATACATTTAGGAGCAATGAACACCCCCAACCAAACTATTTGGCTAAAATGGAGGACTGCGGGTCTAATTTGTGGAAAGAGTAAGCATGTTGTTGCTACTGTTGTTGTTGTCTGGACATTTCAAGCCTTTCCTGGTATTAAATCTCCCTTATGTACAGGCAGAGCCCAGAGCCCACCTGGGAAAATCATGGAGTTTCTGAAATTAGAGCTGGGCTATCTCAGGCAAGAACAAACATTAAAAAGTTAGTCATAACCCAATGAAAAGTCAATGCACCTCAAAAGTCTATTAAGGTCTACCAAGAATGCAAACAAGAAGTTTTGTAATAAGCTTAATAAAAAAAAACGACTGAACCCACTAAGTGGTACTTATGAAAACAGGCTTTAAAAATTAGCTTTAGTGTTAGAGGTAGAACTAGTTCCCACTAGAACAAGGATTGTTTATCTTGCTTCTATTAGATCCAGTAATCCTAAGAGTTGTAATGGTACTAATGTTTTAGGAAAAACCAACCCCAGAAACCGCGGTGCAATCTACAGATTGCGTTTTCCCTATAAGTAAAATACCAGTAGAACTCCATTGTTCTAACTTACTCTCTCCTGAAAGTGAATTTCCTTCCACCTTGCATTTCGTCCTAAACAATTTTACCATGTTCAGCATAGTAGCAACTGAAAAAATGTGTTTCATCTAGAAACAAAAGTGAGAAAACTTTACCCAAAACATTGCGCTTCTCCAACGCTAGGTTTCCAAGTTCCCAACGTAAAGCTACAATAACGCAAAAAATTGCTACAGTAACCAAACTTCTGTTAACAAGTATCCTTTAAAACAAAGACAATTCAACCATAATAGATTATTTTCTACAGTGTGAGCAGATATAGAGCTGCCAACATTCTTCATCTTTTGCAAGCCTGCTTTCTAAATCTTGCAACTTGCAAGCTCAAGTTTTTTGGAGGGGAAGGCAGATTAATGTTCGAGCTTAAAAAAAATCGGCTCCGCAATTACTTTGTTTTTTTAAGCCATGAAGCACGTTTCCCCATTTCACGCCATGAAGCAATTCGATGTCAACTTGCTATGGAGTCAAATGCGACAAACTCTGAGAGCTCCAGTCGCGAGGCGGCGGCTCGCGGCACCCACAGCTTCCCGCACTCCTGCAGCATCAGGACGCGTGCTCTCCTGGCTCCAGACGCGGAACCCGCACTCAGGGCTTTCGGGGCCCGGGACAATACACCCTCCCCTCGGTCCCGGGGAAACTGAGTCACGGTGACTCGAGGGATCTGGAGTCCGCGAAGGCCCCCGCCGCTGCGTGGCTCCCCTTCCCCCCGGAGACCCGGGAGTCTCCTCGGCAGCGTAGACACCCCGCTCCTCGCCGTGGGAAGGTTATGGCACAAACCCGAGACGCGCTATCCCTAACCCGTGGACCCCCGGGTCCCGCCCCGCACGGATCTCGAAGCATCCTGCGACCCCCAGGAGCCCGCTGCTGGGACCTCGCGGCGCCTCCCAGGGCGCAGCCTCCGCCGCGGGCTCCGCCAGCCCAAGCCCCCGAAAGTTCCACGGCCCCGGCGGCGGCAGCGACTCGGCCGCCCACCCCGTGCGGGGCTCCCTGCCACCTGCGCCCCGCCGCCCCGGCTAGCCCGGCGCCCCCGCTAACCTGACGCCGCCTCGCCACTCAGGTGGCCGCCGTGCGCCCCTCGCCATGGCCAGCCTGCGAGCTGCAGCTGCGCCGCGCTCCGCACCCGACGCCCGGCGGCGCCTACTGCGGGCGAGCCGCCTTCGCCCGCGCCTCGCGGCGATGCGGGCTGCGCCGCGGGGAGCCGGCAGTGCGGCGCTTCCCACCTACCGGAGCCGGGGCTGACCGGTGCCGAGCATGCCCAGTGCGGCTCGCCCGGCGGCGCGGCGGCCGGGGCCGGGCGGGGTGTCACCGCCGGGTTTTCGCGGCAGCCACGGGCGGGGGGCGGAGCGGGCGGCGCGGGCGAACCTGTGGGAGCGATGGATCCGCCCGCAGAGGAGAGGGGCGGGCTGAGGGTGCCGGGGAGCCCCCGATGCAGTCCGCGCAGCCTCTGGGCGGGACTCCGCGGCCCCCGGGGCCCCGCTCCAGCATGCCGCGGTTATGACCGAGCGCAGGGCACTTACTTCCGACGCTGTCGCGCTCGGGCAGCGTGACTGATAATTGTCGGGGGGCGGGGCGCTCCCGAGGCTTCCACCGCAACTTTCTGAGCGTCGCGTCGCACTGGTGTCCAGGGACACACAGGAACAGGCTTCTTAGGATCCCATCCTGGGACACGAGGGAGAACCAACCCGCCGATCCCGAACCTACCCTGGCTCCAAGGCCGTCTGTCAATCCACCTTGCAGTCAAAAGCTTCGCAGGCCTTCCCGGCTGACTCCGCTGTCATTTCTAAAGCCCACACACAAAAGAGTGGGAGAAAACACAGCGGGGCGTTCACTGGTGGCTTCTGAGTGGTGGGTTTCTAGGGATTCTTAAATTTCCTTTTTCTTTATTTGTCGTTTCTAAGTTTTCTCTAATGAACAAGATGATCCTTTTTTAATAAGAAAGATAGGTTATTCTAAATTTATTTAAAAAGCCTGCAGAACAGAAGTTTGGCAGCACGATCCTGCAATGTAAGCAGCCTTTTTTTTTGGACTTGCGAGAGACCGTCAATTTCGGGGACCAGGACCCGGCTCCTCCTCCCTGGCTCCTCTCGCCCCGCCCCTTGGTCACACCCACTCCGGCCCTTTTACTCCCGTACCTCCCTCTTCTTCGGTTGCTGCAAAACCCGGAAAGGTGGACTTTACACACTAACGCTCCTGGTGGCTCCTGCAGCCAGACTAGGCATGTTCCGCCGCCGGGTCAGGGATTGCTGTCAAGGAGAGTGAAAGCTTTAAGCAACTCCAGTTTTTCTCCTCCTTCTCTCTGTCCCTGGCAAACGAACAAAGTAGCGCCTCCGACCTCCCTGCCCCGAGCTCGCACCTGCAGAAGTGGGTCAGGACACGACTGAGCATGCTCGGGGCAATGCCAGGCTGCCGCACGCGGCTGCATCTGGTTGCCCAAGGTTGATGTAGCTGCGCTCGCTCATCACGACATCGAAGGTCAGGAGACGGGCTCTAGTGGTGCAGGATGGTCTCCACACGTGGATAGGTTGCCCCTGCCGAGGCCCATGTTGAGGAGAGGGGTGCGTGGGATCTGGCTTACAAGTGAATCAAAGCTTGATTTTTCCCTAAAAGATTGAACTGAGAAATCATGTTTTAACATTAGTCTTTATGGCATCTCGAATTTTAGCCTAAGAACTTTTCAGCACGTCTTTCTTTCAGGAAACCGAAATCTTCTTTCAAGTGCTTAATAAGCATTCTTTAATGTTGCACTAGAACAGTAAATTTTCACCTGTTGTATCAAAGATTAAATCTTTATCTTCACTCTGAAACAATTCTGCAGTTATTATATTCCTTTTTTTCTTCAGGCAATTCTGCATTCATTCTCATACTCTCCTTCCTTCTGACCCCCTTTCAGATTCTCAGAGAACATGCAGGATGCTCTCATGTTCTCTTAGATCCACTTGAGGCAGGTGTGGGGAATTGCTTTTAATTTTCTGTTACAGAAGAGGGACTGACATGGAGAAATATTACAGGAAAGAGATTTTACAGGCTCGAGATGAATAAACTCAAGAACCCAGAAAAAGTTTTTCACTGAGCCCAGGCAAGTGAGTGGAATGGTTGTCTGTTTTCTGTCTAAAGAAGAGAAAGATGGGAAGGCAGTTCTGTGAGGCTTGGTTGATAGTGGGAAATACACTCAGTGAGGTTGGCTTCATTTCAGATCCAGACCTCCCACCCCACCCCACCCCACCCCACCCCCTTCAGCTTCAGGAAGGTAGGAGACACCATCTTTAGGTACCACTCCTGGGAAGAGTAAGTTTACTTAAGTGCTTCCTCCTAGAATCCTAACTTGTGCTTGAGTCACCCTCATCCGTCTTCTGAGCTTTGAAACTCCATTGTTGCTGGTACCACCTGAGCATTGCTCTTGAACTTGTCTAGGTCTCCCTAGACACCCACACCACAAATAGTCCAGCCTGGGACAGGATGGGTAAGACATCTCTTCAATTGCTCATATTGCTACTCCTCCCCGCCCAAAGCTTTCTGCTCCCCAGTCTTCCGTTACATGAAGCTTTCTTGGTTCTCTGACTTCTCTGACTGTTCCCTCTCATCTTCCTTCTCCAGGGTTTTTTCCTTGGCACCACTCCATTGTAGGTGTTCTGTCCTGTGGCCTCTTCCCTTCACATCTCCCTGAGGACTCTCGACCACTCCGATGTTTGTCAGTACCAAGGTGGTGTTCAGTTGGCATGTGCACATGTGGTCACACTAGTTGTTTATTGCTGTGATCCTTTCTGGTGGATCAGGCCCCTGTTCTGATTGGTCAGTATCTATGCCTGACTATTTGTCCATACCACTTGTTAGTATTTGGAATATTATCTTTGCCTCAAACCATAACTTCTTCTAAACATCTCCCTGAGTTCAGACCCTTATATGTAATCTACCAAATAGCTTAACTGCTGTCACCCTCAGGAAAGTTGAGCCCCGTATGTCCCCAACAGGACTCACGAGAACTGCACAACAACTGTAGTTGTTCTTCTGCCTGTATGTGCTAGCTTGGTTACTGGTACCCCCATCTTCTCAGCTGTGCATGCCACAAATATGGATGTTATCCCAAATTCATCCATCTGCCTTTCCCCTACCATCCAGCTAGTCACTGGCATTGTCTACCCTGCCCTTAGACATCTCTCAGTATGGACCCTCTACCTGCACTCCCCTGTTCAGGCCCCATCATCCTTTCCAGAAGGATCTTCTTTCTGTGTTCCCTCCAATCCAGCTTCCATGCCTCCTCAGACTTTTCTTTTTAAGCAAATCATATTTCAATACATCTGCTAAAAATCCTTAAATGGATTCAGAGTGCCTTCAGTAAAGTCCTAGTTTTAAGCATGAACTGGCTCCTATCTCCCTCTCCAGATTAGCCTCCAGTCAGTGCCCCCTAGTGTCTCATATCCTAGACAATCCAAATTACTTGCCCTGTGAATCCATGACCTCCATGTTCCTTTTATTCTTTTGTCTCTCCTTTCCCCTTGCACATCCGTTGGAGAACTGTTAAGTCTTCAAGACCCAGTTCAGGCTGAGTCTCCTCTGACCTTCCCAAGACAACTTCCTCCTGAATACTTCACCTTGACCATTTTGACACCTAACCTTGATTTTTTTTCCTCCTTCTCCTCCACTACATTGTAGGCAACATGACAGCAAGGACTTGTCTCAACCGTCTTTGTGTCTTTGTTTTCAGTCCTCGATAAAATTTTACTTAATAAATGAGTGATAGACAAATGTACCCATATAATATTTAAAGTTCATTAATTTTTTAAATTCCTCCTGAGAATTGTAAATAGAGTGCAAATAAAAAATACCAGAACAAAGTTACCTCATATGCAACCTACTGCATGGTTATGTTCTTCTGATAGAAGCGAGATCTCAGATTTGACCTTAAACCCAGTGAATTTTCTTCAGCTTCAGAAACCAGGAAGTATTTTGTGAGCCAGTCTGTTTGATTGGTCTGTAACTGCACAAAGCTCAGCACTCTATTGCTAATTAATCCACAAATTCCATTGTTCTCTATCGTTGTGTTTCCTTCCGCAGTGTAGGTCTAATCTTCTAATTATATGGTCACTCCTTAGAATAGATTTTGTTTATTTTTTCTGTTGAAAGTATGGCACCCTGGCAGGGCAGATTAACCATTTAGGATTGAACATAATTTTTACAGTTCTACCAGCTCTACTGTCTGCTGAGAGCCCTAGAGCTAACTATGGAGGGACCGCTTCAGGATCACGTGGGGGATAAACCCATTCCAGACATCCTGGTTAGAGTGGTCCAGGGGGCAGTGATTTTAACAAGTCCTCCAGGGGATTTTGCATACTGTATTTGAGAAACACAGTTCTAAGTCATGTGGATAAAAGGGAAAATGGTAACTGTTAGTCCAGAACTTCAAGTAGCTCCAAATCAGTTTTCTCTGGCAGAGAGATATATGTGGGTGGGAAGGCTATTGGTCCATTTTTAAAAGTGTCATCCATATTTGTGCTTATTAAATAGCCTCGGCTCATATTCAAGAGTCTGGAGAATAAAGAAGAATACGTAGTAAAGTAGTTGCTTGTTTTTCTATGCGTTGAACCACACGGGGATTTTACTGGTGACCCATGCAGGCCAGGTGTCCTTTTCCATCACCTCTTTCCTAAATCCAGCCTCCTTTCACAGAGGGTGAGTGGGACAGTGGAAGTTCTGACCTTGCCCCTTTCCTGGATGAGGACAATAAGAGGTGTATGATCCTACATTAGGCTTTTTATTTGTTCCTGGGAGTCTAAAAGGGCACAATTAGGAAGGGGGATGTTGGAGGTGGAAATGAAAGGAAGCAAATACTTCCTTCCACAATCTTGTGACTTGCTGGCTGCAGAGCGTGAAGCTTCTTAAAAAGTCTGAGTCAGTAGTAGGAAAGTATTCCCTTCCTCATTATAGGTTTAGACTGAGCATTGATGTTCATTCTTTGGAGGTGTGTGTGCACGTGTGTGGTCTAACCAGTTAGCCAGCTGCAAAAATCAGGAGAGCAAATGGTGTGCCTGCAACTCACATGGGGCAGATGACCCAGCTTGAAGGGTCACACCCTTTCTGGACCTCCCTGTGAGACTACACCAGAGCCCTGCCCTCCTGGACTGTTTGCCAGCCTGCAATAATAATGGCCATTGCAGCTGAGCCTGCCACCCCCAGGATTTCATTCCAGATAATGACACAGATTTAGGGAGATGAATTATTGGCAGGAGAAGGGATGAATCCAGGAATCACCTCCTGTGTGTAGGGGCTTCCTGAAAGGTGAGTGGATATTTGCATGGGAAGGTTAGAAGAGGGAACCTCTTGGAGAGAGAGGTCTGAAAAGAACCCTGGAGAGGCTGACTGGGGACATAAGATGAGTCCTAGAGGGGACTCCTTTGTAAAAACTTGACTTCACAGGTGCTTTTCTCTTGGATTCTGGAAAAAGTTCCATCTTGTACATAGCTTGAAGTTTTGTTCTTTCAGTTTTAATTTCCTCAGGAAGGAGGGAAGGCCAAACACGCACTTTCCCACCATAGGCTGGAGGAGATCAAAGTTGGTTGACCAATGTAATCGACCTAACAAATCATGGTTGACAAGTGGGAAGACAAACACCCAAAGAAGCCAAGATGTTCTCCAGAAATGCGGCCCCCAAGGACAATGCTTTGCTCTGACTCTTGACAGGGAGGCCACAGCACCCACTTGGGAATGCTGCTTAGAACCCAGGGGCTCCCGGGCCCAGATGAGCTTCCACAGCTTCAGTGCGACCTCAGCAGGAAGGACCTGAGAAACCTGCACAGTGAGAGACCCAGAGTGAACTCTTAACATTGAACCGTCATTTTCTGTGCTGGTGATTTTCGTGCCTCTCTCTTTTTGAGTAGTTATTCACTAGAATTAAGAGGGAAGGAAATTCTGTGTTGTATCTTTGTATGTCATGGATAAATGTGACGCTAAAAGTCTTGGTGTGGCCCCGGGGGGGTCCTGCCAGGGCGAAGGCTGGGAAGAAGCCCTGAGGCGTGGCCACAGCAGGGAGGTGAGAGGCCGAGGTGGATGACAGGAGAGTACAGGCCCTTTGGGAGTTTAGGGGACTTACAGAGGCAAGAATGAGGAGAATAAGATGCTGGCCTGGCAGGAGGTGGAAAGACTGGTTTTCATTTGATAGGATTTGAAGGACACTGGGAGGCTAAGAAGCCCTGCATGAGGCGGATATCTGGCTGCTTTTCTCGGGCCTTCCCCTCTGCGAGGCTAGGTTTGGATAGAGCAGGGAGCCAGCTGTCCGAAGCCCAGGCCCTTCCCTGGGGGCTCCACGGTAGGGAGCATGGAGGCCTGGACATCTATAAATGAATTGTCTCCACGGGAAAGGGCTGAAGTGGGGACTAAAATTTAATTTCGTTGCTGTTACAGTTGTGGTTTGAGCCAACCCTAGGAATGAAGTTTTCCAGCAAATGGAAACTCTTCTCCATTGGCATAGACACAGTCGGAATGTGCTAACCCTTCAGTATGATCCCCGCCCTCCATCTCCCATGTAATAAATACAATTTCTACCTGTAATTACAGGAACACTTGTGTTTGGTTTGTTCTCCATCATGGATGAGGGTGCTTATGAGTAGTTTCTCTCACTTATGGACCATGCAGTGGCTATGATGTAACTGCAGTTGTCCAGCCGAGGGAATGGGTTTCTTCATGTGGACCACACCTGCTTTTCAGGCATTTATAAACTCTGCAGCTTCTCTTTAGTAGTCTTTTCAGTTTAACCTCTGTTATCTCAGTTTAATGTCTATTATATGTTCTAGCTCACATTAGACGCCAATAAATTTTGTTGGATTACATGCTAGAAACTGGTGTTAGAACAACATATTGGAGTATCTCGGAGACAGGCATTTTAAAATACAAATACCGTGAGCCACTCGGTTGTTCTGAAACACCGTTCAGACCTTGGCCTCAGTTGGTATGATATTGATTCTGCTTTTCTTTCAGATGAAGTGTTTCAGATCTATTACCAGCATGTTTCTCCCTGATTTGGGTCAGGTGGCAGAAAGGCAAAGCTGCTAATAAACCATGGATGAATGTTTGGCCAAACGCATGAAAAAATTTGAAGGAAAGGGTTACTAAGGAATAGTCGGTGGCTGTTTTTTCAGGATCATGGTTCGTGAGCTCTCTGTTGTAATCAGTTAGGATTTCTGCTGTTAATTTCAATGAGTCTTCCTTTTTGCTTTCATAGGAATTTTAAAGGTGTCTTGACATTAACCATCCCTAAAATTTGAGGAATGTTGTGATTGTATTTATGAACTAAATGGACCAGTGTCCTTAAACTGAATAGAAATTAGGATTTGCTGAATACAGTTATGGAATGTAGGGTAATGTGGCTCAGGAGTGCAGCTAAGAATTGCTAATAAGCATAATGAGATTGGCCAGCAGTGACCAGGAGAAAACAGAGTGAGTATAAAAGGACTCCGCGGATCTGTCTTGACGTGATTGATTTCAAGTGATTTATAATTCTGTGTGTGTGCTTTGGCCTGTAGTACTAATTACTGAAAATGGACTAAGCTTGAAAGGGGAATACCCAGCCCATCTTCAAGAATCTTCGACTGTTACATGAATCTTACATTTAATTACATTAAAAGTCCACTATTAGTTATTGCCCATAGGAGACACGGTAGGTAATGAATTCCCTCGGAGCAGAACTGCCCGTCATCTCTTAGCCGTTTACCAACCTATAATTCACCTATCACTGGACCCTGTTCCTGAGGGCACCAGAAAAGGAGGAGAACCAAAGATAGTTCTGAAGGTGTTAGTATTACAAAAAGCCACCAAATAGTCACTCATGGGAACATCACACCCCCTAAGCCTGCCGTACGCTCATTCTGCAGCTTGGAGTTGTTGGCATTTTGAAGTTCCTGTGTACTCTTTTCTGTGGTTGGTGCTTTGGGTTCTAAAGGTCTTCGCCTGGTTTTCTGTCTCTGTCTTTTAATTTCGCTATTTATTTTTCTTGAGAGTGTAATTTGCTTTCCTTTCATAATGTTATGAGAAGAGTAATGGGGAAATGAAGAGCTGACGTCATTACTGGAAGAATCTGAGAGACTTCTCAGATGCAAGCCAGGCCGCAGCCCTCTGACAGCATTCATGTTGGCCTGACTTCCAGGACTGTTCCCAAAGACCACGTGCTTAAAGGGCCGAATTGATTTATTTCATATGAGATTCTGGATCAGGCACAGGTTTCTTTTAAATTGAGGTTGTTATCTAACTTAAAGTATTAAAAATGTGCTATGACAGACAAGTCAGGAATGTAGAAGTTACATAATTCAAGCATTGCCAGCTTTTTGATTCACATTAAATACACCTTTTTGGTATTGTGATGTCTACTTACAGATTCATTTAATGGTTAAGAAACTATGTTAAGAAAGCAGTACTACCAGCATCAAAGAGGCTGCTGTATTATCAAATCCCTTCTTAGGCTTCCCTTGCTCAAGCTTTCCCCAGCTCCCCCTGCCCCTGGCTCCACCAACGTCTCACCTCCTCTAGGAGAAGGCCGTGGACTAAGTGGACCTCTCTGCAGGCAGTATCTGGGGGCCAGGAGACTGAAGGCTGAAAGCACAGGGTGATGGGGACCTTCAGCGTGTTCAAGTTTACCCTGGGTCAGGAGTGTCCTGTCCTGCTTCATGCTCCAGCTGTTTCCTGGCCCCTGTTTTCTGTCATCAGGGTTGAGGGTGATGGAAGAATGTAGCGGTCATTCGCTACTGCCCTTGACTACCCCCAAACTCCCAACCCCTTGTGGTGGCACCAGGTTGAAGCCTGGTGTTGGGGCTGAAATGACACTTCCACGGTCTTCTTATTGCCCCTGCTTCACCAAGCATGGGCTGATGACCTGCTAGTTTCTAGTGCTGAGGCACTGTTACACTTGACCCAGTCCTATCAAAGATACCTGGCATAGGCCATTTCTTATTAGAAAAAAATGTGTTGGATGAGCCAAACACAACTACTTTGGATGTTTATAACTAGCAAATTCTACCTTAATAATAATTGCTTGTATATATACACTCAATAAACAGTAAGCTCCTTGAAAACAAAATGATACCTGGCGTCTGTGGATCACCCCTGGGGATTTCCTCAGGCCCCTCAAGATCCAGAGTTGCGTCTCTATCTGGAGTTGTGGTTAGAGCCGTAACTTCCTTGAGAGCGGCCTAGAGTTGGGAAATGGAGTGACAGGGAACAGGAATTTAAGAAGGGGATATGTATTTCTTCACTTCATACTCTTGTTGACTGAGTGTAACTTTTTAAAAATTGAGATATAATTGACATATTACATTAGTTTCTGGTGTACAATATAATGATTCAATATACGTATATATTTCGAAATGATCACCACAAATGTCTAGGTAACATCCATCATCAAACATAGTTACAATTTTTTTTCCTGTGATGAGAACTTTTAAGATTTTTTTCCTCTGAGTATAACTTTTTAATGGTATCAATACCTTTAATATCAATAAGTGCATATTGATGGGTTTGGGGTGAGGATAGTTTTCATTTGTTGCATTAACTGTCAGACTGGATCATCCTAAACATTCAGATGACTGTTGCTCACCAGCATGCCTATAATGAAGTGGTAAATTGGACACTATCATATGAGCTTCAGTATGATTTGCTCTTACTGTCATCACAAGAAATTAGCCATATAATTCATGAGTTTGAGAATGGATTAGATGCAATATTTTGGACCAGTGAAACTAATATTGCAAATAAGTGGGAAAATCAAGTCTAATGCATACATTTTGATTTATTATAAAATAAATATGCCAGATTTGTCTAACAGTTTAGGAACATTGCATAATTTATAGTGACAGTTCATTTACAAAAGAACTAAGATGCCTTTTTTTGAACTATAAAACAAATTGGAGAGTGACTCTTATTCCATGAGTTATTTATGGTGGAAGATTAATGAAAATATTAAGCATGATAAGTGAATTTTCAGTGATAGGATTACAGCAAGAATAAATATCAGCAACAATAAAAATATAATGAATTTTACATTTTTAATCAGTCTAAAGAATTTTACTAAACAGCAAATTAAGTGATTTTATTTTTATCTGCTACAACATTAAATTGCTTTATTCTGCAAACTACATTTAACATACATTACCTTTCCTCCCAAACTAGTTATAATCCCTGAGGATGGAGGCTCCATCTCATGTTCTTGCAGCCTGTGCCTTTGGGGTCTTATCCTTCCCATAGTGGGTACTTGCTAAATGTCTTTTGAATAAAATATGAACTTAATAGTGATTTATACAGTTTTCAAATAAACTAGCCTATATTAGGAAAGGAGGTGTATGAAAGAAAGGCAATGATTTCATTTTGAATTGTTGTTTACCTAAAAAAAAAAGAATAATTATTTGGTTAGAAGCAAGTTGGTATTTTGGGAGTTGGCCTCTCATGTAGGGTTAGGTTCTAAAATTAGTATATAGTAAAAATTAATCTAGAAAATCCTTTACATTGACCATAAAGTTTAACATGCCTGTTTGGGTATATAATCTATTTCCAAAGCTCCTTTTGTTTTGTTTTTTTTTTTTTTGTGAGGAAGACCAGCCCTGAGCTAACATCTGTTGCCAATTCTCCTCTTTTTGCTGAGGAAGACCAGCCCTGAGCTAACATCTGTGCCCATCGTCCTCTATTTTATATGGGACACCACCACAGCATGGCTGACAAGCAGTGCATCAGCAGGTGCCTGGGATCCGAACCCGCGAACCCTGGGCTGCCCAAGCATGAACTAAACCGCTGCGCCACTGGGCCAGCCCCTCCAAAGCTCCCTTTGGATGAAAGGAAATTCTTCATACAAATGTCTGGGCAGTCAGATCCATCTCTCTTGAAGATATTTGTCAAATTCCCAGGTGAATGGAGAGATGTCCAAGTGTTCCTACTTGCCCACGGGATTTACTCCATTCTGTCTTAATATTAAACCTTTATTACTTTAATACATGTCACTATGAGGATTAAACATAATAAGGGGTCACATTTTCTGTATCTTATGTAAGGAAGGGTCAGATGCTGAAGTCAGAGACTCCACTGGCTTTTGTCTTATAAATGAGTTTTCTTGTGATGTGAAGAGAAACTGGAAGTCCATGGCAGTTCTTTGATTCAGTTAAATTATTGGAGAGTTGCAGTAGCTCCATGCTGTAGCCATCTGGAGCAGGGTTGCGGGAGGTTTTGATCCTGCTTGAACCGTTGGATGAAGGCCTGTCTGGTTGGTTAATGTTCTCAGATCACAGTACACTACAGCGTGACAGTAAAACCAAGATATCATCTATGTTTGGAATTTAATCTCACTTTGTTCTGGTTTTAGGAAGACTGTCCAACTGATTTAAGATAGTCACAAGGGAGACTGCATCAGACATAGTGGATTAGTGCAAACTTGCACCATTATTAGCAAAAATGTAAAATCTGGTAGGCGGTCTGAAGTTCATCGTTAATAACGTTTTTGGACAGAAGGTGTGGTATTTCTGTTCCGTTTGTGTGAGTGCACTGTACATTTCTCAGCCTTTACTTTAATGATATCCTTACTAATTTAAGTGCCATCCAGGGCCTGCTTGTAACCTGCTTAAGGAGCCTGGATGATCAAAGTCAATGCAAGATTTATCCTGAAACAACTTGATGGTTTAGATGCCGGGAATGCTGACTTAAGTTTAGGCTCCAAATATCAGTGGCCACAATGGCTTATCTTAGCAACAAGATTTATTCCTGACAATACTATAGAGAACTTCAGCTACAGAATGGTTTTCTGGGGGTCACAAGAGCACCGATATTTGCCATATTGTTAAGTAAAAACTGAAGGATGGAGAGCATGGATTCCATGAGCGCCGTGAACTTTTGTGCACTTCTCGTTTAATTACACTTAATATTTCTAACCTGCAGTGGAATGTAATGAATTCCTTTTCCAACAGGCCTGGGGTTCCATGGGGGCAAAGTAGCTGGACCTCCACATGCTGACTTTCTCAGGAATAAGAGTCTTCTACATACTGCTGGTCCTGCCAGCACCCTCTGGCCAGCCTGCCGTGGATGCTTCTCTCCCCCCACCAGTGTATTCCTACCATGTGAATTGCTCTTCATTTACAAAATGGGCCAATTGGTCCTCCCCTCAAGTGCCTGTCATCTTGTGTATGAAAGTTCTGGCTGTCTGGTGTATGAATGTTCACGGTGAAGCTCTACACAAATGCACACAAAAAACCAGCACTTTTGAGGTGACACGTGCAGCACCATCTTAGCCTGAGGTGCGACTCAAAACCCATTGGTTTGAGCCCTGCTGGGTCTGTGTGCCAACTGTATAAATATGAGTAATTTATTTGGGAGAGGAACTTGAAAGGTGGGCGAAACAGGATAAATCCTGTATATGTGCTATGGACTGAGTTGTGTCCTCCCAAAATTCATGTTGAAGGCCTAACCCCCAGTGTGGTGGTATGAGGAGGTGGGGAGTGGGAAGTAATTAGGTCATGAGAGTAGAGCCCTCTAATGGAATTAGTGCTCTGATATGAAGAGACATGAGAAGATCTCTCTCTCTTCCACCATGTGAGGACACAGCCAGAAGGCAGCCATCTGCAAGCCAGGAAGAGAGCTCTCACCAAAACCCAACAATGCTGGCACCCTGATCTCGGAATTACCAGCCTCTAAAACTGTAAGATATAAATGTTGTTTAAGCCACACAGTTTATGGTATTTTATTATAGCAGCCCAAGCTAAGGCAGTATGTTTCCAGAAAACATTTGTCTAGAACATAGTGTCATCCTTTAGGGTAATATTCTTACCCAACTCATGGGTCCCAGTGTAGAGGAATCAGCTTACAGCAGGACAACTGATTAAAAATTTAAGAAGGGGCCAACATTGGTATCATGTTAGTGAAACGTGCTGCTGTGATGTTTTCCTCAGCCCTTGCTGAGAAGTTTTCCTTTTGTAAGGATGCAATTTAATGAAGCTTTCAGAATAGAGCATGCTGCATTGCCATGGGGTAGTCTGTATATGGTATATATGCAATTGTGATTCAAATGCAACAATAGCATAGATATGTCTTTTGAAGAAATGGGACACTGTAGGATAATTCAGATCTCTTACAGAAAAGGCCTATATTCTTTTGTTCTCACTAAAATTCTTAGATTTTGATTTTTTTCTTTTAAGATTTTCTAAGAATTTAATTTGTTAAAAATTTTAAATTTTGTAAGTCATTCCCCATTCCTGCCTCTTTTCTTGGATTGCAGTTCTCTACGTAAAAAACTTGTAACGAGTTTTATGCTTGAATTTCTCTAGAAAAATTTATTAGCTCAATTCAGTTTTATTTCTCCTATTTTTTGTACTCCTTGTTTTCCTGTTACATATTTGACTCTTATCATAGTTTTTTCTGTCTCTTTTACTTTTTAGAAGGTCTATCACCTTTACAGTATATACAGGAACAAGTTAGAAACACAGAAAAGAAAAGAACATTTTCCACAAAGTGAGTTTTTCTGCAGAGGGAGCTATATTGTGTTACTGAGCCTGCTATAGGGAAATGTGGTCAGCAGATAATAAGAGTGAGAAATGAGAACTTTTTTTCCCCTTTTCTCTGCCATTTACTCTGATCAACTTACCTTTGATTATCTGCTATATGTAAAGGATAACGTCATGGCAGATAAAACTTATTTCAGAGTTTGAAAGCACATGTCATTCTAATAGCACAAACAAGCATGCATTTCCACTAGGTATCTGAGACCTTACTATTCCATCAAAGCAGACTTTATAGAATGTGCAGCTGACCATACAGTTTGTAATGTACGTGTTGGCCAGGTGGTTGTGTTTTAAGTCACCTCAAGTCCTTTTTGGAAATAGGGGTGTCAATTAAGTCAGTCACCAAATAAACAAAGAGATATGGATGGTTTTTTCAGATCAGCACAGTACCGCCACTGAAGGTGGAGAGTCGTAGGTGTGAGGATCAAGGTCAGGAGCATTCTGGATCATCTTTCAGGCTGGTGGTCAGAGCTGAAAGCCCAGTGCTGCCACACAAGGTGGTCCGTATGCCAACTGATGCACCGTTTGATCAAGAACGAGAAGAGTGACTCAAGGAAAGCAGTGTGAATACCTAGCGTCAGGCTGATGTTCCGACCCAGTGGATGACTGATAGAGCAGTGGAGCAACCAGCCCCCACGTGAGGCGGAACCTAGAGAGGAGCCTCATCCGGCCCTTTTGTTCTTTTACTGGTCTTCACCAGCAGCCAAACTTAATTTTACACTGGCAAAAGAGGATTTACCCAGAGTCCTTGAATTTATACAGCCTCTGCATGAAACAGTTTTTTCCCCTGATCTGCAATTCTAATGGGCTGACTACATCTGAATACTTATGTTAGATTTCACTGTATATGTTTATACATATAAAATATTGAAATAAAGGTAGTGAATTTTGGTTGATGGGTGTTAGTTTGCTAGGGTTGTCATAGCACAAACTGAGTGGCTTAGACACAAATTTGTCTCATAGTCTGCAGGCTAGAAGTCCAAGAGCAAAGTGTCAGCAGCGCCATTCTCCCTCTGAAGGTGCCAGGGAAGGATCTGGTCCAGGCCTCTCTAGCATCTGGTAGTTCCTTGGCTCGTGGCAGCATAACTCCAGTCTTCACGTGGCATTCTCCCTGTGTGTGTGTCTGCATCCAGATTTCTTTTTATAAGGACACCATGCATATTGGGTTGGTGGCTCTAGGACCCTACTCCAAAGTGATCTCATCTTAACTAATTACATCTGCAACAACTCTAATTACACATGAGGTCACATTCTGAGGTACTTGGGGTTAGGACTTCAACATATGAATTTTGGGGGGGACACAATTCAGCCCGTATCAGTGTAACTGGCATGAAGGTAATCAACTAATGGAGGGTTAGCGCCAGTGGGATCCTGGAAGATCATTGGGTGCAATGGTCTTATTTTGCGCATGAGATCAGTGGATAGCAGAGTGTATTATTTTAAAAATTAAATCAGGTAAAGGGTCCTCCAAATGTTCTGTAATAATTAAAGCTCCTTTATGTTTTCTCACATCTCTCTCCCAACTCAAATGGCCCCTCTCTTCTTTATCTCTCTGAATCTCCCCCATCATCCCAGCTCCGCTCACCTTCATCACCATCAGGTCTTCCTTAGGTATTCTCACTGGCAGAGACCTTGCCCAACTCTGCACCTGTAATCTGCACCACCAACCTTTAGTAACCTGGTCCATTCTGTCTCCTGATTTTTTCTAACTGACATTTGAAACGTATACACCACCTTATGTTATTTATCATGCATTTACTAGACTTCTGGCATTTGTAGATTGAAAATTTTATGGTTCTATTATTAAAAGGAACTCTGATACTCAGGCACATGAAACTTTTTCTGAGATACAGGTTTTACTCACCCGAATCTTAGAAGAGTGGATGTGTGCATGTGGGGGGTCGGGCTGCGGAGTGAGGTGGTAATGAGTCTGACTGTTTGTTACTCCAAAATCAAACTAGCTGCCGTTTCCCACTTGGATAATGTAAGATTTTTGTTGGGAATGTATGTGCAATCATGTATTCAGGAATTTTAGAAAGCTTCCAGAGACCTAAGACTCTATTGATCTTGTCTCCATAACAAGGTTATGGGATCCTTGAACCTGCTCCTTGAACAAGGCATACTTGTTAATTTATTACATTAGTTAGAGAAGCCAGAGATTGTCTTGAAGTAAATAAGGTCAATAAAGAAAAATGTGCTATCCTAGCATAATAGAGTCAGCAAATATTTTGTGAATAAATATAAATTTGCCACGATTATCTAATGGACTTTGCCATTTTAATTTTGAACAGTATATGAAATATTTTAAATATTGTAAAAATTGCAACCACAGATTAACCTTTCTAAAAAGTTGAAAACAAATGTAATATTTCTCTAGAATGAATGAGAACTTAAACATTTTTTAAAAATTAAATGAGACTTAAGAGAACTATGCAATATAAAATTATACAGGTCTTACATAGGTAGGCAAAATGTATTAAATGTCTTCATGGGAAAATCAATATTTAAATATATTACTTTCCCCTACTATGACTTAGAATGGTCTAGATATTATACTTTATATCTAGCGTGCAGAAATATATCTTGGTGATGAATTCACTTAATACCTACATGTATTATCTTGTATTCTGGTAGTTAATTGAATGAACAGTTTAGTCAACATTAGTCAGGAAATTCCAGGCCATAATATGATTAAATAATATTGTCTTCACAATTCTTGCTAAATATGAGATATATTTGGATTTTTTAATGATATCACTCAATAAAAAATTTACCGTAATTCATTCTGCAAGCTTTTAAAAATATCATCATGAGGTAAGCCTGCCACCTGCTGGTTGAACTACTTCATCTTACATTTCAAAAAGCTTGGCATTTTTCATTACAGCATAGGAGTGGAATAGAATGTGAAGCAATCCTACATACAGACTTTTGAGACTTCCTTGGTTGTCACAAATGTTTGAAGCTTGAACGTTCTAACAACTTTCATTCCCAGAAGCCTTTCATGTTTATTCTTTCCTCTTGATGACCATCAATAACAAATCTACGGCTGCTTATTTCTGAGTCTTTGATACAGAGCCTGACTTTGATTCAGGGTTCTTTCTCTTGAGCAATTGTGAGCCAAGAACTGTCTGTGTTACCACACAAAGATGGGATGCTCTTGCCCGATGCACATAAGAAGCCAATTATTATGGCATCAACTTTTGAGAAAAGAAAAAAGCTTTATTGCAAGGTCAGCCAGTGAGGAGATAGGAGGCAAAACTTCTCAGATCTGTCTCCTGGATCCAGGGCTTGGGGCAACATTTATGGGACGAATGGCAGGTTGGTGTGCAGTGTGGAGATAGAAGATTGGTGGTAAGAAGTGAGGTAATTGATGATCTGAGCAAGCATAGTCAAGCATTATGGCTCTTCATAGGACACACATTCACAAAATGGTGGGATTAGGATGCATGTTCACAAAATGGTGGGGTTAACGTGATCTGAGGGTGGAGTTTTTGGCCCCTTGAGGTCAAAAGGGTCACTTATTGGGCATTTGCACAAGCCCACTTGATCTGTTGGTGGTCTCAACCAGCCTGAACTGGACAAGAGGCTGATTCTCAGTTCCTGAAAAACAACTCTTAATTACTCTGTTGCTAAAATGGGGTCAGTTGAACTGGTCCTAGTGGGCCCATGGTATTTTGTAGGCAAGAGATCCCTAAGTGCTGCAGAATTGTACTCCTTTGCCTCTTCTTTTTCTGACCACTATTTCACAAATACACTGGTAATGCTCCTGTGCCCCTTTCTGCGACCCCAGCCTGCAGCTGCTTCCCACATCTCTCACTGGCCCTCAGCCCAGCCCTAGGGTCATCCATCACTCAGGCCATGCCAGAACCTCATAATCCTGCTTCCAGTTTTGAGCATTAATGCATGAAAAGCACTTAGCTTCATTATTGTTATTCGTTAGCTTTATAAGATTCTACTGTCTGTGTCTATCATCAGTAGTTAGAATATTTGCCAAAATATAACAATATGACTTTTTCCCCTCAGCTATATTGCCAAATCCAGTTTTGAATCCTTGTTGTCTTCCCTTTTGTACTTTGAAGATCCCTTCTCAGGCAGACAGACTTTGCAATCGCCCAGACTAGGAATTTAGCCCATCACCATTAACATGACAGAAATAATCTGGAGGCTGGAGAGAAATGCCCCTGTGGGCCCTCCAAACATTTGAAGCTTCTCCAGCTTTACTCGTTAATTATTCTGTGCTCATTAAACCTGACTTTGTATTCGCTAGAAAGGGGATAATCATTATGACTATTTCAGTAAAGAAGAGCAAGTGAGGTAATTAGTTCAATAAA
Source organism: Tapirus indicus (assembly GCA_031878705.1). Taxonomy (NCBI): domain Eukaryota; kingdom Metazoa; phylum Chordata; class Mammalia; order Perissodactyla; family Tapiridae; genus Tapirus; species Tapirus indicus. The sequence goes on along the minus strand of CM062919.1, from coordinate 100,188,385 downwards.
TGTTAATTAAGCACTAACCATATGCAGCTACTGGGAGAGGTGCTGGGAATACAAGATCAGGAAAAGAGTCCTGGCCAGCAGCAGTTCCCCCAAATCTCTTAACCATTTTAATCCCAACAACAAGGTAATTTTCCTGGCTATTATATAAAGCACATTTGATTTCCCAAGGTTTATTTTTTTTACCTTTTTAGGTCTTACAAGCTTCAAATGCCTGAAGTTGCTCATGTTCACCCTCTCTCCTCAGTAGAGTTGACGGGTATGTCTGCTGGATGGGCCTCTGGCTGTCCTGGATAAATGGTGTTCACAGCGTCAATCACAGTCATCTTTTTAAATGCAGTGTTTAGCAAGTGCTTGCTACATGGAAAGTGTTCCCTAAACACTTGTTTTAATTATTGAAAATAACTTTCAAGTTGTCAGGGTACCATTTAATTTCAGAATGCTCATGAATTGCAGTTTGGGAACAGCAAACAGGATGTGCATCATTTGCTGTTCTTGGGACTACGGAGAAGGTGGGGCAATGTCTGGGAACTGAGACTGACACCTGAGAACTTCTATTTCTATTTGTTAGACCTGAGCCCCTGGGAAATCAGAGTCAGCCTCAGGCCAGGGCAGATTGGAGGTTGAAGCATTTAGAGAGGGATGTTGATAATAATTTTATTTTCACTTATTATAGAAGGGGTGCATGTTCATTTCAGCTAATATCAATAAAAAGATACGGGGACAAAACCTCACCTGTAATCTCATGACACAGAGATAGTACTTCTTCACTGAATGGCACCGGGCTTTTTACAATGAACACAGCTGTGTGCAATTCTTTTCGTCCCATTTTCTCTTGAACCCATTCCAATCAGCTCTTCGAATCCCCTCGTCTTCATCAAGCTGCTTCTGTCCAGGTCACCAATGACCTCCGCTTTGTGTAATCCAGGTTAGTTCTCAGCCCTCGGCTAATTGACTGATCAGCAGCACCTGGCATTGCTGGTCATTCTCTCCTACTTGCTGCCTGTTCTTTGGCTTCTGGAGTGCCACACTGGCCTGGCTCTTTCTGCTTGATTGATTCCTCCTCAACAGACTTGGTCTCTTCTTTCCTGCAGCCTGTCCATGTTGGTTTGCTCCAGGCTCAGTTCTTGAATTTTTCTCTATATTTGGTGCTCATTCAAGCTCAAGGTTTAAATGCTGTCATTTGCTGATGTCTCCCCCCACATCTCATCTCCAGATGGACATCTCCTGACCTCTCTCCCAAACTCCAGATGGACATTTCCAACTGCCCACTCCACATCTCCATTTGGATGTTTTATCAGTCAGGAAAACAGAAGACACTCTATGCATTCTAAGTATGAGGCGTTTGAATAAAGGGAATTGGAAGTTTAAACAATGGTGACAAGGTCTGGGGAGGGACAGTCAAACAAGTTGTCACTTCTGTTTCAGCTGCAGCAAGCACATGTCTGGAAGCCACCACAGATTTCAGGTCCTCTCGCCAACTCTCTCAGGTTACGGTAGTCAAGTCCTGAAGATGCTGTGAATAACATGCACCCACCACCAACTATCCCAGATGCGGGCAGTTTTCAAAAAGCTCACTCAGAAGCTCCTTCCCACCTCACTCTGGCGACAACCACTTCCAGAGAATAAGGGCCTCAAATCTCAGGCCTCTTATTGGCTGACTCCAATCCAGAAGGGGATTCTGGGAAATGTAGTTCCCTGCTTCTTCTCAGCTGATCCTTTAGAAGTGGGTGCCACTGATAATGAGTTGAAAACAATCTAGCTCAGATGTTTGATTAACATCTCAAAAATAACACATCCAAAACTAAACTCCAATTCTTTCTTTTCAGACTGACTTCATCCTCCTCCTTCATCTTTGTTATTGTCAACTCCATCCCCTAGTTGCTTAGACCAAAACCCTTGGTTTTTGATTCTTCTGTTCCTTTCACACCTCATATTCAACCCATTGGGAAATCCTATTGGCTCTATTTTTTTAAAATCTGGACACTAACCCCTCCTAAACACCTGTTCTTGGATCTGAGCTGCCATCCTCTCTTGCTTGGATTAGCCTTTAAACAGGTTCCCTGCTTCTCATGTTCCCTTCAGCTCAGCAGCCAGAGCCATCCTCTCAAACAGATCATCTCTCTCTCCTGGTCAGAATCCCTCGATGGCTGCCCACCCCTCATGGAGTGAAAGCCGAAGTCTTTACAATGGCAACAAGACACTCTCTAGCCACGCCACCCTCCTCTCCTAATGCACTCCCTCTTGTTGGCTCTGCTGCAGCCATGCTCGTCCTGGCTGTTCCTTGAAGAGAAGAGGTCAAACCCGCTTTGGGGCCTTGTTCCCCGCCAGATACTCACTTGGCTAACTCCCTCTTGAGTCTTTGCTCACCTTCTCAGAGGACTAGGCCAACTTCCCTGTTTAAAACTGCAACGTGCTCCTCCCCAGCACTTCCAAACCCTTTTCTGCTAATCCCTCTCCCCCTACCCTCCATTGCTCTTTTTACCTTCTAACATACTACATGATGTTCCTAGTTATTACATTTATTACTTATGGTCAGTCTCCTATGCGTGAATGTAAGCTCCATGATAAAAGGATCTTTATTCACTGATGTATCACAAACACTTAGAACCATGCCTGGAAATGTGGGCATTCAATAAATATTGGTTAAATATATGGATATAACCTTTTGTTAAGCAAAAACAAATTGACATATTGTATAAACTGCTTTACAAAGACTCTTGCATAATATTTCTTGAATATTTTCTATGTCAATAGACGTACAACTCAAATAATCTTTTCTAACTATGTTATATGCCACTGTATGGTAATTTTCATTAGTCTAATGAAACTTTTTAATGTTTAATGTTTATTTAACTAATTAATCATTAATTTGTTTATGTTTTAGTGGTGGTCTTTTAACAGCTTTTTTGAGCTTTAATTCACATACCATAAAATTCACTCATTTAAAGTGTGCAGCCCAATAGCCTCACATATTTGTTAAGAGCCTGTTTTCTTTCAAGCGCTGCGATAGGCTCTGAGGATACAGCTCTGTCTGAAGAAAACGGACATAGGTCCTGTTTTCACAGAGATTATGGTCTAGGGGGAGAAGGGGACAGACGGACATTAACTAATAATTGTACACATAATTACTTATTATTGTGGTAAGTGCTACAAGGGAAAAGATAAGGTGCTATATGAGTAAATAACAGAAGGCCCTAACCTGGTCTTGGGGTCCCGGGCAGGGTTCCCTCAGAAAGTGGAATTTAAACCGAGCCCTACAGGATGTGTAGGAAGTAGGGCCAGGTGGGGACACTGGAAGGAAGATTGTTGTGGCTGGACGTCTAGGCCAATTCATTCTTTCACAAATAAGTGCTGTCACAAAGGTCCTTAAGTTATTTCCTTAAGATAAATTCTTGGAACTAAAATTGCTAGGTCCAACTGTATGCAGGTCCATCCTCCCTTCCTCTTTTCCTTTTCTTCTTTCTTAAATTTTTGCCATGCGTTTTCTTTGTGGCACTTATCACTGTGTAAAACAGTTTAATTAATAAATTTCTTTATTGTCTGTTCCTTTACCAACCCTTGCCCCAAGTGTAACCTCTGTGAGGTCAAGAATTTCTCTGTTTTGTTCACTGCTGTAAAGTGCCTAGAAAAGGCTCTCAATAAATTTTGGCTGACTGAATGAAAAAAATGAATAAATGAAATTTTAAATCCTGAAGTTTAAAAGTAGGGTACCTGTAAAGGCAGGCTAATCAATACATACCTTTTAAAAATGACATTCTCTGGGTTACCATTGGGTTCCAGAGAAAGGAGTTATAGTTCTTGCCTTCAGGAAACTTAAAATCTTAATAGACACACATCACCAGTGTAAAATTAAGTGTTTAGCTGATATTTGATTTTCATTAAGACTTTGAGTCTCCAAAAATTTTAAACCTACTTTTGATGAAGTTAACAATTGCCACCCACTGAAGATTTAATTAGCATTTGAAAAAGAATATGAAGATATACCATGCTGTATAGGTATTGTAGGAGAAGCATTAAAGACTTTCTTACATGGAGGGGAGGATATTCCTAAAAGTGGGCAAATAAATATTCAAATTTAATCTAAAGAAAATCTTGCCAAGTGACAACTGTTCCATTTTAGGCCAATTTGAAATAGCCATATTGAATACCATCAGGACAAAATGCGCCAGCTGCCTTAGTTCATTGTGTACCATGACTGGTGATACTGTGGCTGCCACACAGAAGCTACATAGACTAACAGCAGGAAATTAAACCTACGTAATTGACCAGATCCAAACTGACTGTGGTTGTATGGACACGACTTTCAATTTGATTTTCCATTACGTGGTAGTTGCTTCCTTGCTGTTCCTAGATATTTTTTTTTATCGTTGCCTTTAGGAACCTCTGCTTATCCAACTGAAAAAAGTATGAGTAGTTTTCTTAAGGTATTAAAAAATAAATTTATTTTTAAATTATAAAAGTAAAGAGCCATGTTATAGAATATTTTGGAAGTAAGAAAAAATTGCCCAATTGTTGTCTTTTGGTAGATATCTTCTTAGTTTTGTACATAGTTGTGATGAGGGTACATGTACACTTTTATACCCTGATTTTTCATTCCATGTTATAATTATTTTCCCATAACGCTTCATAAATGAATGATACTGCTTCATAATGGTGATTTAGTGGTTGCTTAAAACTTAGTTAATGGGTGAACCATAACTAACATAACCATTTTCCTATTGTGAGATCTTTAGTCACAAAACCTCTACCCCTACCCCCACCTCCAGTTTTTTGCTGTTTTAAATTACAATTACTATTTTCATATTTTTAGTTTCTTCCCTATTTTGGGTAATTCTTTACTATAAATGTCTAGAAGTCAGATTCCTGGTGGGCGAGAAAGGGTTCACTCAGTAGGTCTGGGTCACTCACACCATGCACTTGCCCAAGAAAGGACTGTTTTCATGAATCCAGGCATCTGAATGACAGAACTTAAATCCTACCTGGAACTGTAGCTGCAAGGGCATCTGGAAACAGCATTTCACGTCTACAGTGCTCAGAGACACAAGAAGGAAATTAGAATTTATGCTGAGTGAGCCAATCCACAGTGTCTAACACATTGTGTTAAAGGGTATAAACATTTTAATATTTCTTGATACACACTGAGAAATTGCTTTCCCAAAAAGTTGGAAAAATCCACAATGGCGACAGCAACAAGTGAGGCTCCAGTTTTCTATGCTTTACAGTATGAGGGAAAGCTAATCTTACTGGACGAAGATGAACACTGAGTAATAAGGGACAGCCCAATCATCTCGTCTATTCTCTCCCTCTGCCTTTCTCTTGCTCTATTTTTCTTGGAAGAAACAGATTTCTATAGATTATGGTTAGGAGTAATCCCCTCTTGAAAGCTGCGGATTATAAGTCAACTTCTCTATGTTGGTTACTTGAAAACAAAAACAAGGCACTCATTTATATAGGGCTGGCTAAGCAATTCTGGTTGTTGTTGAAAACTATTGAATAAAATAAGTGGAAGGCTTATTTTACTTTTACTTTTATAAAACTCTCCAGTTGACACTTTCCTCTTTCTTCTCTCAGTTGACGGAACTGTCAGGTTTCTCATCTCAGCCTTCCTCCAGGCCCCGTGTCGCTCCAATCTCTCCTTAATAACTACCACTGGTTGGCTTAGAAATGGGGATTTGGGCTTGGAGCTGGCTGATCTGATTTGAGCTTTGAGGTGAGATTTTTGCTCAAGAAGTTTAGCTGCTGGAAAATGTGACATCTCATCCAGATGCCAGAAAGGCAATAACTCTGATAGAGATGTTTCTATACACAAAGGATGGCCTAGGTGACGATGTCATAAACTTCCTAATTCTTGAAAGGAACTTATAACTTTACAATTACTGGATCTTGGAACACTATGGTAATTTGTTACACAGCAATAAGAAAACTAATACAGGGTATTTATGATACACTGTCATGATGTGATCCTGTTCTTTTACGTATTACTTGTAAATGCATAGAAAAACATCTAAAAGGTTGGATGATAAATGCTGACAACAGTTATCATTGGGGGGTCAGATAGAGAGTGGCTTTTACTTTATTCCTTATGCTTCCTGGATTGTTTGAAAATTTTTAAATGAGCATATATTACTTTAATAATCTGATGGCAAAAATAAAGATCTGAAAAGGTGAGAGAGAAAAATCATTAAAAAATTATATTCTGAGTACCTCAAAGGAGTGTAGATTTAGATTACATAACTAATAAGAATGTGTTTTTCTAAATTGTGTAGTATTATGAAAATACAATGCAGCAATTTTTCTAAGTCTCTTAATTCCCCTCCTTACTTAGAATTAATAGGTCTGATGCCTTTAGGTGTGTTTAGTTTCAGAATTTTATTTTAAAGGGATTTCTGTGGCATAACATAATGTCTTGGTGCTCTTACTGAAAATCACTTATAATGGCCAAATTCTAGCAATTTTTACATCAAGCTCTCATTAAATTTTCCTGAAAATAGAAAAATCTCACATTATATACCATTTTGAACTTTATTTTCTTACACTTTCAAAATAATTTACTGTAAAATGTTAGTGTCAAAGAAGATTTATGGGAAATTATTAAGCAATTACAAAGTTCTTTAAAATAAAATCCAGGATAAAAATAATTTTTTGTATGTTGAAAATTTATCAAAAGCTCTAAGTGGATTACAAATATGTTTTAGCAATCTGATGGATTTAAGGGCCCTTTAAAAGTTGCCTAGTTAAATTACTGCAGATATGACATGTTTGATGAAATCTATTCTGTAAGTCTAACGCCAGTGATCATTTCTCCCTGCTAAAACATAAAAATAATTTATCTGAAAAATCCATGAGTACTATGAAGAGTTTGATTTCTTCATAAAGATTCTTTTATAAGTTGGGCTAATCTCTGGAAAGCCTAAAATAGAAAAGAGATAAGAATGAATGAAATTAGGATGCTACACAGGAAAAGTCTGTTATAACTTTAAAAATTCAAACAAATAGTATCCATCTTAGGTTGAAATGAAGCAATTAAAAGTCAAGTTTAACATGAGCTTTACCTGGGGAGGATGCCATCAATGTCCATTAGTAGTATATGCAGATATAAGCATATCAGATTCCCAGGATTTTTTTTTATTCTTATAGCCCTCAAGATCATCATTTTCTGTTTTTCCCACAACATGTTATTTTATTTTTTCATGTAATTTTCACCTGCATATGTATTCTATAGTTTTAATTGCCCAACTCTATTCATGTATAAAAGCAGTGATAGTTTATGAATAGCATATTGAGTGACATAAGAAAGAAGTAAATAAAGAACACCAAGAACCAATCCACCTACCAGGAATAGTATAAATTCTTCTCAAGGTTAATGGCACTGTTCAATTTATGGCTTTTCTATTTGGATTCCCAGGCACACAGTCCTTAGGAACTTGTTTCTTTCTGTCTCTTTATTTTTGGTTAAATCTAGATTCTGTGACAATTTTAAGAATATTATTCTATTTGACCCTAGATGATAATTTTTTCTTCAGAGAAAGAGACTAATGGCTACCATGAATTTGTACTCTTGCCTCCTGTTAATTCCATGAAGGAAGGAAAGAGGTTTTCTTTGTAGCCTGTTGGTAATCCTATCAATACTATTCAGCAGGTCTGAAAACTATTCGTGAAGACAATAAAATTTAACTCCAACTTGGTCTCATGCATTTGTCTATTTGCAACCATTAAAATGTATTTTTTAGTGGTAATTCATGACTTTTTAACAAATATCTGTTTCTCAGAAACCCAAGAAGAATTAAATAATGTTGTAAGTTACAAAATGAACACATGTACCAAATCTAGCGTTACTCTGAAGAGAATATTGTACTCACCACATCGATCTGTTCTGGAGAAGCCAACGAGAAGGACACTCTAAAGTAAGGGCTAGGAGCTGAACTATCAATGTAGAAAGCATTTCCAGGAACTACTAACACCTAAGAGAGTTTATGGAAAATAAGTGAATTACCATTAAAGAAGAACGAAGAAAAAAAATATAGGTAAATCTAATCACAGAGTGGGGAAGGACGTTTTAAGTTTTAAAGCAATTAGAGAAACCACGAGGGAAAAATCAACTTATATGAAAATTCTGTACGTTATTCAATAAACAAAGCATAGAAACTGGAAAAATGTTTACAATAAATATGCAAATGCTACATCTTCTCCATATATAATGCACAGAAACTGAAAAGAAAAACACTAATTCTAGCTTTAATGGGCAAAGGGCAGCTTACAAAGAAAATAGAAATGGTAATAAACATGAAAGAGTGTTTAACTAGAAAAGTCATGTAGGTTCAAACAATGAGATACCGTTCTTAAGTTATCAAATTTGGAAGTGACTTTTAAGCTGGGACCTGAAAGATAAGTAGGTGTTGGCCAAGTAGAAAGTAGGGGGAGTATTTTAGGGAAAAGATACAGAGTGTAAAGGCCCTGAGATGGGAAGAAAATTGGTCCCCTCAAAGAAGTGAAAGAAGGTAAAAAATTTAGTACATAAAGTGAAGGAATAACAATGTTAAATAAGTGTGTCAACATGGAGTGGTGGGAATGACTGCTGTTCTTGATGACCACTGTGGCAGATGACTCAGTGCTGCAAAGTACATTTCCTCTGCTTCCTGTATACATTTTGCATACAAATGTATTCTATTCCCCAGCCTCTTTCTAGTTATATGTGACCATGTGACTGAATGCTAGCCAATGGATGTGATGTCATGTATGCTAACTTCTACGCCTGGCTCATAAAAAATCTTCCCATATGTGATCCACCATGCTCTTTCCATTTTGTAACCATAGTGGAATCTATGTGTTGAAGATTGAAGAGCAAGAAGATGGAAGGAACCAGAGTCTCTGAATGACTGCTTGGAATAGAGTTGCCTGCAGATCACATCTTTGAAAATTTTATGTGGGTCAGAAATAAACTTTGATTGTGTTACAGTCTTTGAGACTGTTATCTAGTACAATCATGATATTCAAAAGCATTAAGTAACTCCTTGTGATGCATGGTGTAAATCTGGGTAGTATCTGCTGAGATAAGTTAAGTTGGGAGTGAAATGATTTGGGGTACTCTGGGGAAAAGATTTCAAGGCAGAAGACGGGTTTCTGTGTCCTGATTAACAATAAAATGAAAATCATCATTTCTCCCAATATAGTGGAAAAGTTTGGGGATGTGCTAGAAGCAAGTTGCTGTAAAAGAAGAAGGGAGTGGTAATAATCTCTTTGCAAGATGACCAAAATCTGGGCTAAGGCAGTGGTGATAAAGTTGGAGGTTATTTAGAAAAAGTAAAGGTACATGCAACAGAATATATGGAATGAATCAAGAGGACAGAAAGAATTACAATAAAATCTGAAGCCTATATCCTTAGCACCTAGCTCAGAGATACATACAAATAGCCACCTATAAAATGTTTTTGATGATAATGGCATGGATAGAAAAGCAAAGAAAATATTAAATTGATTTATTATACTAAAATGTATTTCTTTGAAATAAGTCAGTTAAATATTTATTAAGTACCTACTATGTGCTGTTAGTAGGATTAGAACAATTAATAAAACATGAGTCCTGCCCTCAGGTGAGAAGGTTAGAAAGGATGAGGGACTTTCCCAGGGAAGTGGAGCTAGCACTGAGGTCCAGCCAGTCAGTTTCCAGGTCTAACCTCTAGACCACCTAGTTTCTTATGGATAAGCATCATACTTTGCCAACATCAACACAGTCTGTTCTTGTGTACTTACTGCTTCAAGACAAAAGTGATCCTAGAAACAGATCTTAGCGTTTACCAAAGACTGACAAACATGACAAAGGCATTAATTAATGGAGAAAGGATAATTTATTTGGTAAATTGGAAAGCTACACAGAAAAATATTTAGATTTCTCAGTTTAATCAATGCCCCTGAAAGAAAGCTAAGTAGGCTTATGACTTAAGTACAAAAGGAAAAAATACCCTAGAAGAAATCCTCTTGGGCCAATTTTAAGTGAAAAAAGCAGGATACAAACTTTTCTGTGTAATTTTAACCATGCAAAATAATTGCACAACCAAAATACCAGGTATACACAAGCTCTTCAAGAAAATACACTACAAATGGTCCCAAAATCTGGGTCGTGAAATTATGGACTATTTAAAAATTTTTCATTATACTTCTATGCATTTTCCACATTTGCTACCACGAGTATGCTTTATTTTCATAATCAGGAAAAAAAAAGATCCTTCTATTTTAAATACTAATGGCTAATATTTATTGACCAGTTACTATGTGCCAGGTATTAGTCTAAGTGCTTTATACATATTAACTCATTGCATATTAACTAATCACAGCAACCCTGTGAGGGAGGGATTCTTATTATCTCTATTTTACAGGTAAAACTCAGTAGGGTAACTTACTCAAAGCCACACATCCAGTAAGGGGTGAAGCTAGGATTCAAACCCAAGAAGTGTGGCTGCAGACACTGTGCTCTTAGCCCCCAAGCCAATCAGGAGCTGAGATGAATGACTCTATTTCCATTAATTTAGACCAGAAGAATAATTATGCAACCCCAAAAATCTATTGTGATTTTTAATGAGATAATATCTGATATTAAAACATTATGAGTTGGGGTGGTGGGCAATGATAAACATCTCTTGCCATTTTTATTTAAGAAATTAAAGAAAAAGTATAAATTTTCCTCCTGCTTTACCTCTTTCTTAAGGGCTTTTTCTTCAATCAGATGTTTTACATCATTAATGCCCTTGACTTTAACCCATAAAAACATTCCAGCAGTAGGAACATGCCATTCTGCCAAACCTACAAACAAAAGAAGAGAATAAATATCCCCCAAAGGTATTTTTGATGATTTCAAATATATTGCTTAATGACATGATTGCATTAAGTGTAAACTAGTTATTTCCAAAAAAGTTCCTTCAGTGATACCCTTTTTAAAAAATATAATTTTAAGAGCCCTGAAAATTGATGTTCTGAGTTTTATTTCAAAAAGTGAGTGAATGAGAGGATGTGAGGGAAGGAGGGGGAGAGTATCATGTGTATGTTGACAATTTTAGTCAGTCTTAGAGGAGGACAAGAAATCGAGTGCCTAGGTCTACCTCCTTTAGTTAGAACCAGCCTTAAGACAAATATGGCTCTTTCGATTTTAGAAGAGGATTCTTCAACTCTTTCTAGATTCTTCCAGTGTTTCATCATTTATGTAATAGTTTAGATGCCCAATGGATTAGAGTTTTTGTCAGAATGTAATTAATTATGAAAAGAAGTACTTAAAATTCAAGAACTCCAGGTGTACTTGTAGGCTTTATATTTCACTGAGTATTAGGACAGAGAAATCAAGAAGGAAGGATAATTATTTTGATTTTAATTAATTTAATATTATTTTAATTAATTTAATTTTAATTAATTTAATAAAATTCAAATAAATTTGAATTTAATTAATTAAAAAAAACTTACTGGTGATTAAAACCTTTTACCAAGACTTTATAGGGAACAAGATATGACAGAAATAAGGAACTGATATTTTTTGTTTATTATTATTCATACCAAAGGAACTTTTAATGATATAATTAAAGCCATGTAATCCATTTGACTTTCTTCCTTAATATAAAAATTAAATCTAAATGATCCTGCAATCAAATTAGCAATAGATAATATTAGACACATAAATGAGGTTAATGATTAGAAGGCAAATAATTTGTAGTGAGAAATCCACATTAGATTGTACTATTTGTCTTTATACTGTCTAGTTAGAAAGAAGTATGTTGTTTTTTTTTGACAATTATTTTATTTGGAGCAAAATTTTGAAATAACTGTGAAACCTTTTGAGTATAGATGATATTTAGCTTTAAGTAAGTTATTGCTGGTTGATTTTTAGACTAAATTTTTTTTTTTTTTTTTTTTTTACCACAAATTCTTTGCAGCAGACAGTAAAGTAGAGAGAGAATTGTGCCAGGGTTTGCAGACTGTTACTTCTGAGATGATTTATAGGGTAACATTTTCTTGACAAGAATACTCCTGGACCCTTGTTTCCTTCCTCCAGGATTATTAACAATCCTATGCAGTGTTTATCACCCAGTCATATAGTGCTACTGTCATCGCAGGACGGGATGTATGTTCCACTCACCACTAAACCACTTGTCTGCAGCTGTCAACACCGTATCTTTCTGCTTCCTGTAGAACTCAGTAACCCTAGAAGAAGAAACCAACGAAAAGGATGTGTTCAGTTCATTGATTACAGAAACTAAAAGGCTCTGGAGTCAAGTCTTTAAGATTCTGCTTTCTATCTTGATGCAAATGTTGAGTGCTTGATAAGGGAATAGAGCATATTTATTTGACCTGTCTGATGGCAAACTTTTTACCATTGTGTTTTTTCCTTTATTGTGGAACAAGTCAAAAATGAAAATTAGTAATGCAAAGTCTACTTCTATGTAAAATATGGAACCTAAAATACAATACCTCTCTACGTGAGCCAGGAAGCCCTCTTCTCCCCATTGGTGTAGAAGCTGTGATACCAAGAGCTAAAAGAGATAAGACAATAACAAATGTCATGGTTCATCCTCTAAAATGTTTTTTGCCAAATGTAAAAGCAAATCACTCTTGATTATATGTAAACCACCATAAGGAAATATAACAAGCTGAGCCAGCTTTATATAGCCAGTGATTTATAGTAAATGTTAATTAATAATAATGACAATAATAATAAAAATAACAAATATTTATATAGTACTTGCTACGTGCCAGAAACTATTGTAATAAGTTAATATATTTTAGCTAATTTAATCTTTGTAATAACCTTATTAGGCAGGTTATTATTTCTATTTTACCGATGAGGAAACTGAGGCACAAGGGTTAAGTTAACTTTCTCAAGGTCACACAGCCAGTCACAGAGCCTGGATTCAAGTCAGACTGTCCAGCACCAGATCCATGCCATTAATTACCATATTGTACTGCCTCTCTAAATATAAAAAAATATACAGTAGATAAAGTTATATAATATATTCGGAGATTATTCTATGTAAAATGAAAGTTCTAAATGTTATAAATGGATAGTGAAGTTTTGTTGGTAACAGATAAAAAGATATGGAAAAAGTCCCCAACTTGATAAAACATGGGGACATCTCCACTTTATGGAATGTACAATATCAAACAAATGTGCTGTTCTACATAAACTTTTCTATGCATTTTGAGTTGTTAGGAAGCAATTCTATCCTCTCTCTTAATTCTCAAGATTGCATTTGGGACGAAGCCATTAATTTCTCAAAGCTTGTGAGGAAATTTATAGATTTCCCAGAATTAATTTTACTTTTGTAATTAAAATACATTCCAACTAGTGTCTTTAGGAGAGGTTAGCACACGTGCAATGAAAGCAAACAGTGAGTCACTAGACAGGTTTGGAATTCTTGTTCTCATTATAGATTCCAAGACAATGAAGCTCAAGTTGTATCGCTTCACCAAGTCCAGTTCCATTCTGCTCAGTTCAATAGTTTTTATGGAGTTCCTGGACTAGATGCTACAGACACAAGATGAATAAGATAGCCTGACTCTCAAGGAGTTTGGTCTATACTGCAGAATAACACCAGGTTAATTCAATTCTCATTTGTCTTTTAGAGTAAACATCTGCAGTGTCTGGTTTGCTAATTCACTCCATGTTGGAACTAGAGATTCAATATGAGTGATTTCCCTCCCTGCCACCTTAACTCCATCTTACTTGCCAACATCTAACTTCTATCTTACATGATTAAAAAAAAATTCCTATTTCCTAAATTGTCCTTACCTGTGCAAAAGTGCCGGCGTGCACTGATGAAACTTGTGTGTGTAAAACAATTCTCTCTATCAAGGGTTTTGGACCAGTTATAAACCCTATTCTCAGCCTACATGAAAAAGAGAAAAGGAACAACACCAACCCCGTATTAATGATTAATACAAGTCACTGTGCTGATTTCATTAGGAAGAGAGTTTTGACTTGGGGGCAAATGGACCTAGACAATTAAAACATTCTAATAACACTAACTACTTCTTATTTAAAATACCAATTTAAATTGAAGTGTACAGTTAAAATGTAATGCAAGTCTGAGGAAGTATTTCTAAATGGGATCTTTCATAAATGAAACTGAAAACCTGACCTGTTCATCTACAACTTTAGATTAATGGCCAAGTTCCTTTGACTACTGGAGATGAATACAGAGAAAAGGCCTATGTTCATATTAATAATTAAACTAGTGTTTTAAGGCAAGTGGAATACAAGCATCTTAGAAGAACTGTTTAGACTAAAAGATACTGAGGTATAGTCTCTATCAATTTTAGACCTAGTCTAAGTTAGAGACACAGGCCTTACCCAGAGGAGAGGACTTTTGAAAAAGAGTCAGCTCTGATGACACGCCCATCAACATCCATGGAAAGAAATGTTTGTGCCCAGGACTGGAAATGGAAAAAAAAAATGCTGTTGCTTTGAGAACTCTGTTAGTGACTGTATAATTACTTTGTGTAGAGAATAGAGAGGGCATAGATTTGAATCACAGCAGCAGAACTATCTTTTCTGTTATCTTTATCTCAACCCTTTAAAGTGGAGTAAAAAAACAGAGATGCATGTTCTTTTATTAATATCTGTCTGTCTTCATGGCTCGTCTGCCAAAAACACACACAAGGGTTTACTCATTTGCTCAAGATGCCATTATTATGAATATATGGAAACCTCAACCAGGCCCTCCTTTCCCCAAGGGTTGTAATCTGGGATTAACAGATTTAGAGGAAGGATTCAAGAAAAACTAATTTGGATAAGAACAAAAGGAAGAGGGCCAGTTCCATTCAGGATTGTTTAGGGAGAGAATACTGATCCTTAGAACAACTAGAAAGATAAAAAATGATGAGAATGAAGATGAGAAATTTAGTCGATATGAAATACTGACTTCAAAAATAGATGCATACAAGAAAGAGGTCCGTGGTCATGTTGAGGGTGGGGGGTAGGTAGGCAGACATGATATTCATGCAAATCATACAGAAAAATCTAGAGTTTTTATTTCTTTTTAGTAGATTTAAAGGGGGCACCAAATCCCAGTATATATTCTCTGCAGCCCTGAGAGCAAATAAAGATAGCATTTGATTTTGAGGAATCAGGCATTGGGAGTCTGTACCACTAGTAATGTCTATTAGGAAACAGTGATGGTGAAAAGTGGTGTACATGTATAATTAGAAGGAATCTAAAAACCCATTAGTCTGCAGGTAAGATCCAGGACCCAAATGACGGTGGCAAAGAGGTGGGATGCTACCAGTAACACCTTCTCCTATGTCCATAATGGACATCACTAATTGAACACGGCCCTCTTTCTCTTTCAGCTTGAACACAGCTTCCAAATCCTTCTCAGACATCATTCCAGTCAGCCACTACCAAGAGACTGAAGGTGACACTCAAGATGAAACCCACTTCACATCCCTGGCATGATGTTTGAGGAGCTATGAACTAGCATTTGGAGTTCAAGAAGACCATTAACCCTGACTCACTCTGTTTGCCCAAATGCATGGTACAGAGAGCCAGCTACTATTTTAAAGATAAGTAACTTCTGGAAAAAGCAGTAATACCAGAAATGAAAAGTACTAATTCCATGATAAAACTGAAAGACTAAAAGTTGGAGTGGTAGCAAATTAACAATCATTCATCTAATTTTAATGTAAAAGTGGAATAGCAGCCAGGCTAAAATCAAATGCAGTGCAATTCTTTACAACAATTTAGCTTCTTATTGTGAAATACGTTCACATCATCCCTTACCTTGTTGAACTGGAGAAAATAGTAAGGATCATCTTCTATTATGAGGAAATCATATTTTCTTGCAAGCTAAAAAAGGTTAAAGTAGTATATTTATTTCTTAGACCTATCTAAAGTTAAAAGTCATTTGGAATCATAATTCTTTGTACTCATTCATTACAGAAGCTATTGAAATGAAGTGCCTATTGTCTAGACAATGAAGACAGAGATAAACAAGACACTAAAGGCTCTTGTCCTCATGGAACTTACACTCTAGTGGGAAGGACAGAACATACATAAGCCTATGGATAATGAACAGAAATATTAGATGGGGGGATTTTAAGGGCTGGGCAGAGCATTAAACAGGGTGACGTTTGACATAGAGAGTGACAGGATAGCTATTTCAGGTTGAATCACTGGGAAGCTCTTCCTGACAAGGTAACATGAGAGCTCAGGAAGGAGCCAGTCATGCAGATATCAGGGAAGAAGATTCCAGACTGAGGGATAAGCAAGAGCAAAGGCCCTTGGGTGAGAAAAAAATGTGGCATGTTTAAGGGTTAAAAAGAAGGCCAGTGGGGCTGCAGCAAGTGGGCTGCAGCAAGAAGGGTGACAAGGGATGATAAGGCCTGAGAATAGATGACCAGGTCACAATAGCTTTGCAAGGCAGATAAAGGAATTTGGATTTTGAACTGCAAAGGGGAAGCCACTGGAGGATTATAAACAGGAGGACCATGAGACTGGCTTTACATTTACATTTCAGCAGAGGAAGGACATGAGTGGCTGCTGTGTGAAGAATGAATGGTTAGAGATCAAGAGTGGAGTGCAGGAGGGGTCCAGTGAGGAAACCGTAGTCGTAGCAGAACAGGGAGGGAAGGCGGTGTCTGAGAAGACAGTGATAGTAATGGTGGTGGAGAGAAATGGATAGATTCGGATAAATTTGTTGGGAGAATCCTCAGAATACATGTGATGTTGGGGGTGGGGAGAGGAGAGAAGGGAAAGAGAGGAATAAAATGTAATTGTTCGTAGTGGCAGTATTCAGAGAGATGGAGAATGTGAGGGGTTGTGGATTTTAGGTTTGGGTTGTGGCCGGAAAAAAAATCAAGACTCCTGTTTGGCCATGTTAAGTTTGAAATGCCTATCAGACATTTATGTTGGCTGTTGGATACAGAAGTTGGACAGAGACATTGGACACAGAAGGGAGGAGAGGTATTTCCATTATAGAATGGAACTTACAGCCATAAAACTGGATGAGCCTGTCTAGGGGAAATGGTAAATAAGAACAGAACTCAGGGCAGAGCCCAGAAGTGTGTGAAAAACAAGACGACAATATTTTGAATATATATATATATATATATTCAGGAATTGTTTGTAATCTTTCTTATGATTCCACTGCACATGATTAAATTCTATACGGATTAACATGGGTTTGGGACTTATAAAAAGCTATTTTTAGTGCAAGGCTAGGGAACACAGTCAGGTACATAAAAGAGACTACAAAAAGGCACATTTCTGTTATTTTTCAAAGATTTCTATATAGCTCAATATGTGCTTGATACTTTTAAAAAATGTTTATGGTGAAAAGCTTAGGCATTGTAGTCAGGTACCTAGAAGAGACATCACAAAAGGAACATGCCTCTTAGTTTTAAAGAATTTCTTCGTAACCTGAAATGACAAGGAGTAAGAAAGAGACAGGTCGAAAGTACAAATATAAAACAATGAAAACCAAACGTGGGGTCACCTGTTAAATAACCTCATAAAATTTAATATCAGGCCAAGAATACTATTTTTTTCAAAAAATATCAATTAGAGGGAAAGAAAAATCTCATAGTTAACAAAGAATGTAGTAATTTCCTGTGTTTAAATGATTAGGACCCTTGGCATAGACAACTTCCTTTTATTAAAAATTATCTTCCTTGAAAGCAAGAGGCTAATAAGAAAGGGAACTTGCACAGTACTCTTCTAAAAAGTCAAAGAGAAACAAGAGCATAGCCACATAACACTTTTAAAATACCTCATAGATTTCCTTTTTGCGGTTAGTTGTTAATGAGTTTCCAGTAGGGTTATTGCCATTTGGGATAGTATAAAGAAATTTGGGAGTGTTTTTCTTGGGATCCTTTGAATCTTCTGGTTTCCATTTGGAAAGTATTTCTCTAAGGGAGTCTGGAATAATCCCATATTCATCACTGGAAACATTAATAATGTTGCAGCCCAGTGGTCTCAGCTGTTGAGCACACAGAAAAAAAAAAAAAGCTCAAGATTCAGATATGATTACAAAATATATGTGCTGTTGGTTTCTCTTATACTAACTGAGAATGTTACCATTTATACCCTTAAACGTATAAACCTGTGCTCAGCTCTATGCTCCAGAGGGTTGAGGTTGTATATTCTAATTCTATTGTTGCCCTGGGATAGATTCCGTTCTCGTTCAAAAATATCCCCCGTCAGTTCCCAGAGGAAGGATTATACTTCTTTGCTTATATATGTCAGGCTTGGCCATGTGTCTTGCTCTGGCCAATAAATTGTGAGCAGAAATGATGTGTGTTCCTTCCAAGCAGAAGCTTTAAAATCCAGCTCGTGTTCTCTATTTCTCTTTTCCTTCTGCTCTAAGACTGGCAATGTTTCAGATAGAGGCTGCTTCTGTCAATTTGGGGCTTGGGATGAAGACAACATAGAAGGGAGCTGCACTTGCCTTGCAGTAGACATGTAGTGTGAGAGAGAAATAGGTCTTTGTAGCTATAAGCCACTGAGATACTGGGGTCATTTGTTATACAGCATAACCTAGCCTCTTCTGACTGAATTATCTTTATAATTATAATTAGAACTGGTTCATAAAGTAGGTGTTTATTAATGAATATTTTTTGACAAAGTAAATTAATCATATAAAGCATCTATTATGCTAATACATAAAACAGTTGCAAGCAGAGGTGATGTTCAAAATATTTAACAAGTGGCATAGCGTGGGCACACCAGATATAGGAGCAGGCTGGAATGGGGGCCTGGAGGCCCTCTGCCATGATATGGTATTAACTCTGTATCATGCGAGGTTCAGGGTGGTCCTAAGAGAGGGGCTGAGAAATCCAGGGTGGTGATGGGGAACTAAGGAGGATCAGGGCAGCAGCTCACCAAGCAACGTGGAAGTATTTCAATATTTTATCAATTGCTAAGGCTGAACTGGCAAGTAGTGGCCTTGCTTATAGACATAGTTTTATAAAAATTTTGTGGAATCTCATTCATGGATGAACATAAGGAAAAAATTGGAACTTGATAAATAACAATAATTGAGTGAGGTTCTCAGACAAAAATTTCAAAGGATAAGCAAACACTCTTTTTAGCAGTCAGATGTAGAGTGGGAACAATCCGGACCCACTTATAACATATTTGAAAGTTCTTAGACTTAAAAAGCACATCTATCATGAATAAAACAAATCAATATTGGACCATGAAATAAACACATATTGCTTATTAGCATATTTCCTCATAGTTTGGCACACAACTTCTGTTTGGGGATGTGAAAACATTTGTGAGTGTGTGCATGCATGCTGATTATGTAGACTCTGGTTTTATATTTATAAGCATTATGTAATCTTAAGTCTAAGGAATCTTAGGAAATCTTAGGAAAATAGTTAATAATTTGTATCCAATCATTAAGAAAAAGCAGTTATTTTACTTTAGTTTTTTTACTGTGGTAAATAGATATATAACAAAAAATTTGCCATTTTAGCCATTTTTAAGTGCATAATTCAGTGGCATTAATTACATTTACAACGTGTGTATTCAACACTATCAATTTCCAAAACTTTTTCATCACCCCAAACAGAAACTTTGTACCCATTAAGCAGTAACTCCCCATTCTCCTATACCCCCAGGCCCTAACCTCTAGTCTACTTTCTGTCTCTATGAATTTGCCTAGTCTAGATATTTCATATAAGTGGATTAACAAAATATTTGTCCCTTCGTGACTGGCTTTTTTCAGTTGGCATGTTTTCAAGGTTCATCCATGTTGTAGTATGTATTAGAACTTCGTCTCTTTTTAATGACTGAATAATATTCTATTGTATGTAAACATCACATTTTGTTTATCCATTCACCTATTAATGCACACCTGGGTTGCTTCCACCTTTTGGCCATTGTGAATAATACTGCAATGAACATTTACGTACAAGTATCTGTTTGGGCTCCAGTTTTCAATTCTTTTTGGGTATATACTAGGAGTGGAATTAATAAGTCACATCATAATTCTATGTTTAATTTTTTGAAGAATTGACAAACTGTTTTCCACAGTAGCTGTACCATTTTACATTTCCACTAGCAATGTACAAGGGTTCCAATTTCTCCACATATTCACCAATACATGCTATTTTCCATGTTTTTTATAATAGCCATCCCAGTAGGTGTGAAGTAGTATCACACTATATTTTTGATTTGCAGTTCTGTAATGACTAATGATGTTGAGCATCTTTTCAAGTGCTTATTGGCCATTTGTATATCTGTTTTTGGAGAAATGTCTATTCAAGTCCTTTGTCTATTTTTAAATTAGGTTGTTTGTTTTTTGGTTGTTGAGTTGTAGGAGGTCTTTATGTATTATGGATATTAAGCCTTTATTAGATATATTATTTGCAAATATTTTCTCCCATTCTGTAGGCTGTCTTTTCACTTTCTTTATAATGTCCTTTGATGCACTAGTTTTTAATTTTTGATGAAGTCCAATTTATCTATTTTTTGTTGTTGTTGCTTGTGTTTTTGGTGTCATATCTAAGAATTTAGTGCCAAATCCAAAGTCATGAAGATTTGCCTTTATGTGTTCTTCTAAGAGTTTATAGTTTTAGCTCTTACATTTAGGTCTTTGATCTGTTTTGAGTTAAATTTTTATATGATGTGAGGTAAGGGTCCAATTTCTTTCTTTTGCATGTGGAAATCCAATTGTCCTAGCACCATTTGTTGAAGAGACTATTATTCTTTCTCTATTGAATGGTTTTGGTACACTTCTTGAAGTCAGTTGGCCACAATTGCATGGGTTTATTTCTGGACTCTCAATTCTATTCCATTAGTCTATATGTCTATCCTTATGCCAGTACCACTTGAAGTCGGTTTTGAAATTGGGAAGTGGGAGTCCTCCAACTTTGTTCTTCTTTTTCAAGATTGTTTTGGTTATTTGTGTCCCTTCCAATCCCATATGGATTTGAGGATTGGCTTTTCTATTTCTGCAAAAAGGCTCTTGGAATTTTGATAGGGATTGTGTTGAATCTGTAAATTGCTTTGATAGTATGGACATCTTAACAATATTAAGTTTTCCAGTCCATGAATAGGTGATGTCATTCCATTCATTTGGGTCTTCTTTAATTTATCAGCAATGTTTTGTAGTTTTTAATATACAAGTCTTTCACCTCCTTTGTTAGATTTATTCCTAGATATTTTATTCTTTTGGATGCTATTACAAATGGAATTGTTTTCTTAATTTCCTTTTCAGATTGTTCATTGGAAAAAGCAATTTCTATAATATCAATTTTATCCCTACTTAGGAGTGTTGAGAAAATATGCCTTTCATTAAGACTAGCTAATTGCTTTCTATGTTGATTCTTACAAAGATAATATTAAATTTGAAAATAAAAGAGGATCCATGAGGTTAGAATTGATAGAACATAAAGGTCATCTGATTCAATTCCTTTACTCTAAGCTAGAATTACTTTTACAACATTTGTGTTTGGCGGCAGTTGAGAGTAACTTTGAGCACCTGCAATGATGGGCAATGCTTTACCTCCTTAGGGAGTCAGTAAGACTGATGGTTAGAAAGTCCTCATATTGAGTTGACATTGTTTCCCTATAGTTTCCACCCTTTAGTTCTAATTCTTTCCACCTAAGGACATGCACAAATAAATCCAATTCTTCTGTTCCATGGCTAAACTTTTACATATTTGAGGACAATTCTCATGTCTCTGTTGAGTCTTCTCTTTTTGGGGAAAACAGCACAGTTTCCATAACCATTCATCATATGTTATAGTTTCTAATTCCCTATTCATTCTCATTACTCTTGTCTGATTGTGCTCCAGTTTGTGTACAGATCTATCCTAAAGTATTGTGCCCCAAACAAACCTAATTTTCAGCGGTGTGTTCTGACCATTGCACAGCAGAGCCAGATGATCGGCTTCCTCATTCTGGATACTATAGTCCCATTAATTTAACACTGGAGTGAAAGTCCTAATTATACTATATTGGTTTACAGTTATATTAAATTGATCTATAACATTATTATACTTAGGCATATGGTAATAAAAGATAGTAATGAAAAAATAAGTTTCTGTAAATTAAGTCACATTTCAAGTGAAATATTAAGAAAACTGGACATGATTTTGTACAACTTAATTTTAGCGCCTATCCCTCTAGATTTTGTAAAAAGAAATGTATAAAGCAGAGGGTACATTTAACATATTTTGCATATATCATTTAAGATTCTCTTGTTTACAGATGCAAGATGCTATTTTATTTTTCTGTGGACAGATAATTCTTAAGGTATAGTGGTTTCTTCTTATTAGTTATAAGAAAGGGAGTTGCCTTTTGTAAAAATGTGTACTTACAGCTTGAAGTGTTCCTGAATACACAGGTTCATTTAGGAGGATATTATCTCCAGGATTAATGATCATTTCAAATACCTAACAAAAGAAGCATAGGTTAGCTTGGAAAGTATTGTTTCCATTCTTAGAACTCCCATATTTTAAGTTTGAGCTCACTAGGATTCTAGAGCAGGAGTTGGAACATTTTCTGTAAAGTGCCACTTATTTTGTGGGCCATAGTATCGCTGTTGCATCACATAATGATGAGGCTACATTCTGAGAAATGTGTTGTTAGGCAATTTCATCATTGTGCGAAAATCATAAAGTATAGTTACACAAACCTGGATGGTATAGCCTACTACACACCTAGGCCATGTGGTACTAATCTTATGGGACCACTGTCGAATATGTGGCCCATCATTGACCAAAACGTGGTGCATGACTGTACTCATCTCTGCCTCTACAGTGAGAAAGCAGCTATAGACAACATGTAAACCAATGGGTGTGGCTGAGTTCCAATAAAACTCGATTTACAAAATCAGATGAGGGCTGGATTTTGCTCTCAAGCCATAGTTTTGCAGCCTCTGTTCTAAAGTAAGATGAAAAATAACATAACTGGTTTCGCTCCTAAAATTCATTTATTTCTTTTATTCCTTCTTTGAAAATTTATTAAATATTTACTATAAGCCAGGCCTGTGTAAGGTCTGGAGATAAAATGATGAGCATTATGACATCGTTCTTACCCTCATGTAGCTACTAGTTCACTGGAAAAGCTAGATACTAATCAAATAATTACTCAAATAAATGTATACTTAAAAACAGTGATGAGTGCTATTAAGTATAGATGCACAATATTATAAGAGCTCATTGTAGGAGGACTTGGGCCTTCAGGGAATTCAGGGCATTCCCAGGGAAGGATTCCTTGAGGAAGAGATGAGTTGGTGTAGGGGGTAACAATAGGTACATTTTGAGAAACTGAAAGAATTCTGTGACTTGAAGCAGAGTGTAAAGAGGACAGTGGGGTGAGATCAGAAGGAGTAGGCAGAGACCATACCATGTAGGCTTTTGGGCCAAGTGAGGCCAGTAGGAATTTTAAGTACAGGGTGGGAAATGGAGTCACATTATCAGATAAGCATTTTGAGAAGATCATTCTGGCTGCAATATGAAAGAATAAAAGAGGAGTGAGAATACATTGGAAAGTTTTGAAAGTTTTTAGGACTATTTGGGAAGTTTTTGCTGCAGTCCTGGGAACAGGGTAGTCTGAACATGGTGATGATGGTGAAATTGCAGAGGAGAACTGAGAGGTATTTAGGAAATCAAAACCAACAGAACATAATTATGAACTATAGGGGAGTGAGGAAGAAGGGGTGTCAAGAATGACTCCTAGATTTCTGGCTATGGAACTAGATGGATGGCGGGAGTGGTGCCATTCACTGAAAAACAGAGCCAAAAAGTTGTCCATTTCTGAGGGAGAAGATGATGGGTGTGTTTTGGTTTGAGGTGCCTTTGAAACATCATGTGATGGTGTCAGGTGGACAGATGGACAAATGGATTTGGAAGGAGCTTGGAAGTTACTAGCATATGATTGATCACATGGGTGTGAATGGAGGTATCCAGGGGGAGTATATAGATTAAGGGGAGAAGAGGTTTGAGGACCAAGCCTTGAAGAACTCCAGTAAATAATGGCTTTGTAAGGGAGGACACTGCAAAAGAGGCAGGGCGAGTGAGCTGAAGGCGAGCTGCCCAAAGTGGTGCTGACAGAGCCAGAGAAGGAGTGTTCCAGAAAGAATAGGGACGTCAACAATGTTAAAGGATATTTAGAGGTCAAGTAAGACAAGGCTTGACAAATCTTAGGAGATTTTGCAGACAATATTATGCCTACTGACATCAAAAGAGACAGACAATAGATTTTTCCAGCCTGAATCAAGGGGGTCTATTATGACTAAATCTTATATAAGTCACAGAATAATCCTTTTTTACCTGTGATGTTTCACAATCCCCAGTTCAAGCCTCTCCTTCTTATCATTTTCACAACCTACATCTCATGGCAAACAGTATGGCCATTATTGATTGAGATGGAAGATTTGACTTTTGTTTCCTGATTTGCATAGGATGTTCCATTTACCTTTTCCTTATGAGCTTTTGGCATTTTATGACAAACAGTATCCTCCCCTGAAACGTTTCTAATTGATTTAAGCTTTACAGGACCTCTTAGGACCAAACAAACTACTTGGGTTGCATGTGCATTATCAACAGACCAAGTAAAAACCTAATTATATAGATTTTCCATGTCAATTAGGGGAACTGAGAATGTCAAATATCCTAAATGAAGAGGGAGGGCTGTTTAGTATTTGGCAGCACTGTTTAATAGATGTAGACAGAAACACAGGCGCCTAAAATATCCATCCTGGAGAATAGTGGGAGAAATATTAAATGAGATTTTAATAAGGCCTCTGTAATAAGCATGTCTATAAGTGAGTTATTGATGTATTTGGCTATCTATGCTATCTTCCTTCTTTGATATAACTGATGTCGTGACAGATAAAGAAGAAACTGTCTTGAGCATCTTTCTGGAAAAAAGTTCATAGTGTACCTTCCTTAGAAAAGAATTTCATTGAAAAAAACTTTTTTTCATATTAGTCTATGGAATCACAAATGTTTCTCTTCAAGCAAACACTCAAATGGTAGCTAACCCTTTTATTTTTCCTAATTAAAAACAAAAAGAGGAAGGAAAAATTACAAAGATTCTTATTACTTCAATACATTATTCTGTAATAAAAATGTAAGTAAAATTCATAAAAGCTAACCAGATTACAGCTTTCACATTTACATAAAAAAAGAAAAACAAAGCTACTCTGGTTTAACATAAATAAGAGTCATATTTTAATCTAGATGTGAAGACTGAATACAGAGACTCTTCATCCAGGATTAATTATTCATGAAAAAGAAAAGAAAAAAACAGATGAAACAGAGCCATAGGTGCAGTCTTTTTATTGTGGGAACCCTTGAGTGTTGGTTACATCTGTGGAGTTCCTGAAACTCAGGAGAGAGGCAGATGGAATAATTGAGAGAGAGAGAGAGAACACAAGAACCTAGAGAGAAGTCAGAGACACAGACATATACACAGATACAGCAGAGCCAAGAGGGAGACAAGGTACAAATCAGTGGCCAGCACAGATAATTACATAAGCAGACATGCAGAGGAATAACATTTCATCTCAGGAGTATCAGGATATGCCCTCTAAAGAATTTCAAAATAACATTGAAATTTCATAACTACAGGCATAAATCAAAATGTAACCTGAATCTCTGAGCCAGATGAAATTAAGCAGTGCTCACTAAGCATCTGGTAGGAGTTGCATACTCCCTTAATGGGAATCTTGTTTTAATGACTCATAGCTCTGGGTCATTGACCACATGATCCACGTTTAAGAAAAATCAGGTTGGTGAACATCTTTAAGTTCCCTGCTTATAATTCTAGGTAAAGACAAGGCAGACTACCAGTAACACACAAAACGTGATCTTCTTGTGTTTAAGTGAGAGATGACTGTATCTGCGAACATATTTGATTCTCAATGTGAGGTACCCTTTCTTTTCAGTCTTACCTTACAAAGACCATCTTGGCTGCCAGATGTGACACATAGGTCCATTTGTCCTTGGCTGGGTGGATAATGGATGGTGGGAGGATTATGCAATTTTATTTGTAACTGTTTTAGCCAGGACAACAGCTCTGGGATTCTAAAGCATAAAATGTATTTTAAAATTTATAGTAGTAAAAATCATACTGGTGGACAGGAACTAAATGGTAGCTTTATACCAGGTACTTTATACATTCAATTTAAAAAGCCTCAAATGCTTTTTGCCAATATTAATATCCCTATTTAAAAAACAAGGCAACAGACTTGGAGATAAAGAAATTCACATAAAGTCAACCAGCCAGTGATTAAATAAGCTAAGATCTGAATCTGTACCTTTCGTATTCCAAAGCCTACACTCTTTCTTTTACACTAGAGCACTTACAGCATAATCGATTCTTTGTTATTCTTAGGAAAATTTCCATAGGCCACCTAGAAGTTCAGGCTCAATAAGTTCTTTGTATCATGGAAAGAAAAGCCTATGTATACATTACATATAAGTCATATATACATATATTACATTTCAGTCTGTATACTTTTCAATTACAGAACAAAGAAGGCCTTAATAAAGAATAATTTATAGACACGCCATAAATTATCCTTTAACATTGGAAGAAGACCTGCTAAGGAAAGTCTTAAGGTATGTGTTCCAGTTTGCTTTTAAGAAATTAAAGACATCTGAACTGAGGCCAAATAGCTGTCTGTAACTATTAAGGGAACATAATTATTAGAAAATTGCCCTGGGACTTAAAACTGCTGCTTCCTGGATCATCGTTTTCCTCTTTTCTCCTAACCTGCTTCTTCACTTAGCTGTCTTATTTTTTCCAGTCTCAGCTCCAATGGTGCTTCCTTCTAGAAGCCTTCTCTGACTCGCCCAGTCATTTAAGGTTGAGAAGCAGTTACTGAAGAGCGTTAGGCATTCAATATCCCTGTTGCTCTTAATTATTCTTTGAAAACTCTTCCCCAAACCTCCCTACCTGTTGAATATGCAGTTAAGAAAGACACAAGTCACTTAATCAATGGGCCTTAGAATATTTCTCATGAAAATGAACCAACAAAATTATCTGTTGATAACTACCCAGCACTTGCAGAATACTGAAGTGCTCTCTTCATCATCTCTTCATCAAATTTGATGGTCTCTCCATTTTCTATGGTGATAGTAGCAGTCTTAAAAGGGAACGTGTTTGGATTTGGCGCTCCAGGAGCCAAGGAGATGAACGATTTAGGCACCTTTTCCAACAGATCAGCTACAATAAATATGGAAGAGAAGAAGAAATACTTTCATTGAAGACTTTCATAAACAGAGATAGTCAGTATGTTGCATTATAGTCAATAAAACGGTAAAGTTTAACAATTTCTAGTGGTTGAATGCTAGTCTAAAATAAACACATAAAATAACTTTTTCTGGACCTACCTCACTGGTGGAGGAATAAGGAACGGAGATGTCCAACTAAGAAGGGAGAGAGATCAGGAAGACAAGCAAATGACCACAACAACAGAAACCCTCCTCCATTTAGCCCCGACCAGCCTGTCAAGCTTCATGGTTCAACCCTTTCTCTCCCTTTTACCAGGCCCTCCCTGCTCCGCACACGTCTGCACACTGTGCCTAACCCCTACTCATCTTCCCGGGAAGAGCCTTTCTAGACCGTGCACCCTCTCTTCCAAGGATACACAGCCTGTCCCTCTTTCTATTGCCGCTCCTACTGCACTCAAGCAGAGATACCCAATTTCCCGCCTTCCGTTCCAGCCCGAGTTCTGTGAGAACAAGGTCTGTGCCTATTTTATGTCTGCGCGCACAGCCTGGATCACAGGGAGCTTTCACAGTTGAACGAATGAATGCAACCAGGCGGTGAGAGTAGGCACCGCACTTGGAGGCTCTGGGAGGAACCCCCCACCCCGGGAGGGGAGGCGCCAGCCCCAGGACTCACCCAGGGTTCTGATGGCCGAAGGCTTTCTTGCTGTGCTCGTTGTCGTGAGGAACCGTGAGTAATTCATGTCTCTCATACCCAAGCACCAAGCACCTTCTTTAGTAGTTGAAAACTAGAAAAGTCAAATAGCCGCGTCGAGTACTGCCTCCTAACTCTTGAAAAGCCACCTTAGTTGTCCCCCCGCTGTGTCTGGGTTCCCGCGCGCAGTGCTGGGAGAGCGCCGCTGAAACTCCCGGCCTGGAGGCTGCGCTCTGTCTCTGGATCTTGAACGGCCTGGCACGCGTGACAAGACTTGCAAAGTCCAGCCTCGGAGGGACTGTCCGCTCGCTCTCCCGAGCCCGCGCCCCACGCGCTGGGCTGCAGCAGGCGCGGTGGCCGGTTCCGCCTCGCCGCGCCCCCTCCCGCCCCGGGCCGCAACCTATGATCGCCGGCCACGCGCCTCGTCGCCCGGCGGCGTCGCCCTCGGCACGCGGGTGGGCGGGGTGAGGGCAGGCCGCCAGGCGCTCGCAGCCCTGCGCCAGTGCCAGAATCGGTTAAAAGCGAGGAGGACTCTGGACCTCGCAGCGGGGAGTCGCCGCAAGAATGCGTCCCCGTTGCCCAAGGGCTAGAGGAGGGACCCGAAGTCCACCGCGATCCTAATCCTCGAGTACCATCTGGCGGCTGCGTTGGTCTGTTGCAGCGGGCTCCCTAAGCTGCATTGAGCCTGGCGCGGCACGGCGCACTCCTGCGCTGGTGGTTGCCTGGCCTCCTCTGGCGACGCAGACAGCGCATACCCCGCCCCGGGCCACTGCCGTGTTCAATACTGTCCTTTCATAAATAGAATTATAGGTACTATCTTGGGAAGTTACCGAGGCGACCCAGATGAATTCCAACGTCATTTTCTCCAAGATCTGAGCATTTTAGAGTGAGGGTGGAGTGTTGATACAAATTTTTGAAGAATCACTCTGAGGGTCTCTTCAAATTTTAGTGTCTCTCCTCCCCGTGGATTTTCTGACTATTCATTATGGACTTGGGTTGGAAATGTATGTAGCACCTTGCCCTCCCATAACCCCCCAACCCCAATTTTTCTCTATGATTTTTCCTTCCTGAATCACCAAAATGGAATGCACAGGGTTCCATGTGAGCACTTAATGAGAGAAAATTTTGAGATAATCTCTTTTTTATTCTTAAATGGGTATAAAAGAGTCATATATTTTTAACAAATTCCAAACTGGATTCATTCAGAACATTTATTGAGTACTTCCTGGATGCGTAGTGACACATTGCCAAATGGCTCTCTTCTAGACATAGATACACTTCTGCTCTTATCTAGGTCCTGGCAACAAAAGGATGAGATAACCCAGTAAAATCTTTTTGCCAGCAGCTCAGTAATAGAAAGCTGCTAGAAATCCAAGAGGCAATGGAATTCTGGGTTCAGAGACTTCAGGTGGTTTAAATCCCATTTGATGATTTACCAGCTGGATGTTTTTGGAGGAATTACTTAATCTTTCTGTGCATCAGTTTTTTCACAGGGCTGTTGGCAGGATTAAATGAGAGAATCTACATTAAGCTTGTTGGCACAGTGGCCTACACGTGGTAAAAGCCCTCAATAAATGTTAGCCATTATCATGAGTAGTAACAATGCTTTCAGCAACCTTAAGGACTCGGCCTCCAAATGTTTTTAGCTAGAGCAACTATTTGGCAACTTTTTTTTTTTGTCTTTTAACTTCCCTTCTTCCTTTGTTTTTTTTTTTTAGTTTTCATTTTTACTGATGTCTTAATAGTTTATAACATTGTGGGGTTTTAGTTGTACATTATTATTTATCTGTCACCATATGGATGCATCCCTTCACCCCTTGTGCCCACCCCCACCCCCCTTCCCCTTGGTAACCACCAACCAGTTCTCTCTGTCCATGTGTTCGTTTATATTCCATATATGAGTGAATTCATGCAGTGTCTGTCCTTCTCTCTCTGGCTTATTTCACTTAACATAATACCCTCTAGGTCCATCCATGTTGTTATTTGGCAACTTTTAAGGCAAATTGTGTCCTTAGTTAATTCATGTATGCAATTAAGGATCTTTTTGACACTATTTTAAAAAGGGTTACATCTGAATGTTTCTAGAAATTAGCTCAATAAGCTCTGAATACACCTAAATAAGGTATACACCAAGGTTAATTATGAAATGTAATGAGAAATATTAATGTTACTGGTGACTTCAGCTTCTTTTTTGGCTCTAATTTGTGTAATTCCTTCAGATACTTAGCACAAACTTAAACTTATTTTCTTTGGTAGTAGGAACCTATTTGGTGAAAGGAGTTTGAGTTCTGGGCCAAGGAAAACACTAAAGATGAGCCTTTGAAACCACATTGATGCACAGGTCTGTGATTCTTATAATATTTATTATAAGCAGACATTTAAAAAAAATGCCAGACTAATCCCCCTCCCCTCCAATCAGTGGTAACAAAATTCAAGGAACCAAAACTAAGGAGACTTAAGACCATCAAGTCACAAGATGCGGGTTCTCAACCTTAAATGGCTTGCTAAATCTTCTATTTGGACTGCCCTGGAGTTGGATAGGTGAGATGGTTGAGGGTGCTGACTGACTATAAGGTGGATGATGATTTAGGCCAGGTAGAGAGGCAGAGAAGTGGCCATCAGGGCAGGCTAATGGAATGCAGGGGACCTGAGTGTTGTGTCTAGAAAATGGCCATGATGGTGGGAAAGAGACAGGCAAGGGTTAAGTTGGGGAGAGCTTACCTGACAATTAGAAGCTGAAAAGTGAAGATAAATTGGTTGCCAGAGAAATCAAACAGACTGGACTTTGAATTTGTCAGGAGTAACAGCAGGAGGTGTTCTCCTAAGGGAGTAAGATGAATGAGCAAGGTTCACAGCTCAGTGCTACCTTTTTAAAAACTAGGTTTAGGACTGCCAGAAGATACAATTAAAGAGGCCAGATTTTCTGGATTTAATCATTCTCTAAACACTTATCCAATGCTTACTCTGTGCTAGGAACTGTAATAAATTTAAAAAGATAACTGAGACAAGTCACTGCCTAGGAAGAGCAAGCATTTGTCTGTTGAGGGGTTAATTTCATATAATTCATGTTCATAGCAGAGGGAGGTATGCTACGAAGGGTAGGGGTGCTGCTAAGGAAAGCAGAGAGAAGGTGGTGGTTGTTTCTCATGGAGAGAAGTTCTCGGTTGGGTTAGAAACATAAGCTTCTTTTCCTCTCGTCTTCCTCTTATGTATGATCTTGGTTGTGCTCACAGTCTGAAATCAAACAGTCGCACAAACAGGCTAATTGCTATTCTCCACTACTTTCACTTAAAATTTAGAGGTCATAATGGGAAGACTTGTTCCTCACTTGACAGATTTATCACAGAAACTTTTCCATAATCTGTGAGGGAATCAAGCTTCAGAACTCCAAATTTTTCAAAGAAATTTTGCTGATGTTCCTAATTTTCATACTTTGGGGCTAGACTGTTGAGCCAGTTTTGAGTGGTGAATGGAGAAGGAAAATGTTTGTGTTTATTGGGGGGTAGGGTGGGGAAGTATATTATTATCTATTGTGTGACAAGTTATCCCAAACCTGGCAGCTGTATTAGTCCATTGGGCCTGCCATAACAAAATACCACAGACTGAGTGGCTTAAACAACAGCAATTTATTTTCTCACAGTTCTGGAGGCTGGAAGTCCAAGGTGAAGGTGTTGGCAGGTTTGGTTTCTCCTGAGGCCTCTCTCCTTGGCTTGCAGATGGCTGGGTTCTCACTCTGTCCTCACAGGGCTTTTTCTCTGTGTGTGTGCAAATCTGGTGTTTCTTCCTTTTCTTATAATGACACCAGTCATATTGAATTAGGGCCCCATCCTAACAGCCTCGTATAAATTTAATTACCTCTTTAAAGGCTCTATCTCCAAATAAATCATATTGAGGGTTAGGGCTACAACATAAGAATATTGAGGGAGACATGATTTGGTCCATAACAGTGGTTAAAATATCAAACATTTAAGTCATAATTTCTGTGGGTCAGGAATTCAGGAGCATCTTAGCTGGTGGTTCTGGCTCAGGTTTTCTCAAGAAGTGGCAGTCAAGATAATGGTCAGGGCTGCAATCATCTGAAAGCTTGACTGAGACTGGATGATCTGCTTCCAAAGTGGTTCGTTCACATGATGTATTAGTTTCCTAGGGCTGCCATAAAAAAGTATCAAAAACTGGGTGGCTTAGAACAACAGAAATGTATTGTCTCACAGTTCTGGAGGCTAGAAGTACAAGATCATGATGTTGCAGGATTGGTTTTTTCTGAGAGCTATGAGGGAAAATCTGTTCCATGCCTCCCTCCTAGATTTTGGTGGTTTTCTGGCAATCTGACATTTCTTGGCTTGTAGTTGTATCACCCTGATCTCTACCTTCATCTTCACGTGTGCACATGTCTCTGTGTCCAAATTTCCCTTTTTAATAAAGATACTAGTCATATTGGACTACGGCTTACCTTAATGACATCATTTAAACTTGATTACCTCTGTAAAGACTCTATCTTCAGATAAGGTCACACATATTCTTAAGTACTGGGGATTAAGACTCCAACATATCTTTTTTGGGGAGATACAATTTAACTCATAACACATGACCATTGGCAGAAGACCTCTTGCTGGTTATTGGTAGGAGACTCAGTTCCTTTCCACATGTACCTCTCCACAGAGTTGCTTGAATGTCTTCATGACATGGACAGCTGTCTTCCATCAGGTTGAGTGGCCCAAGAGAGAAAGGATGAGGTCTTGATGCCTTTTGTGACAGAAATCACACTGTCACTTCTGCCATATTCTATTCATTAGAAGTGAATCTTGAAGTCCAGTCCACTCTCAAGGGGAGGGGAATAAGACTCTACCTTTTGAAGGAAGGAATGTTACATAATTTGGAAATATTTTAAAACTCTCAGAAGGGAAGGAGGATTAGGTCAAATTGGAAATATTGTCCAGAGTAGTAGAATAAGATTAAGGCAGTAATCAAGTCAGAGAGATCTTACCTGTCATAAATACTAGAGTTAGGCGCTGAATGCTCAAGAAAGGAGGATTGAACAGTTTGATAGCTAAAATTATTATCAGGGAAACCAAAGAGTTGATTATATATAAAAAAAGAAACAATTCTTCTGAGTAAGAAAGTTGTGCCAGCAAGGCTGCCTTTTTAATTTCAGATATTGTATTTTTCAGTTCTATAATTGCCATTTGGTTCTTTATAAAGTTTCTGTTTTTTATTTTGATTAACTGTCTTCATTCATTGTGAGAATGTTTTCCTGGAACATTCTCGGCCAAGGAAAACTCTAAAGGATAGCTTTTGTGCTAGTTATAATAGTTGGTTTAGCATAGTTATAATAATTGCTTTCAAATCCTTGTCTGCTAATTGAAACATCTGGGTCATCTCAGAGTTAATTTCCTTTGTCTTTTTTCCTGAGACTCAGTCGTGTTTTCCTGGCCCTTTATATGGTGAGTAATTTTGAATTTACTTCAGCGTTATGTATGCTGTAGAGGCTCTGAATTCTGTTATATTCCTCCAAAGTGTCTTGAGTTTTTGTTTTAGTAGGCAATCAACTTGGTTGGAATCAAAGTGTAATTTCTATCCTTGGGGAGCAGTTCAAATCTCAGTTCAGCTCTTTTATTTTTTGCTGAGGTACTTTGGGTCTTCTCTGTGCATGCACAGTTCAAAGATCAGCCAAAGACTTGGCTGAGTTGATACACAGAACTTGGGATGCCCTCTCTCAGCCTCTCTCCTTTCTTGGATTTTGCCCTTCATTTTTCAGTGCCTGTGGTTGCCTTAAACTCTATCCTTTCATTCTTTAGACCAGAGAGACTTCAGATTTTCCATTAGAGTTAGCTGTCCCCATGAAGTTGGATTCTGGCCTGTTCTTGTGCTGGAAGCTGTAAAAATGGGAATCTCTTCTTCCAGTTCCGCCCGCCCCCCCCATTTGTAGATTCCCTCCAGATTCTGTGGGCTTTTGTTCACTCTCTAGAGACTTCAGTTTTTCTTTCCTCCCTCCTTCCCTCTCTTTCTTCTTCCCTCCCCCGCCTCTTCCTTTTTGTATTTGTATGGAACTAATATTTATTATATTCAGAAGATTGGGTCCAGTAAGAGAACACTTGGTTATATCCAAAGTGGAAACGTATTGCTGTGGTCTTTTAAAATGGTTTGGAAGCAGTATAGTGTAATGAGTAATTATGGCTTTGGAATCAGACCCCTGGTTTCAAATCTTAGCCTTAGCCCCTACACTCTGTCTGTCCTTGGACAAATTACTTAACCTCTTTATATCTAAGTTGCCTAGATCATAAAATAGGATAAAAAGATGTTACCTATCTCATAAGATTATTATGAAAATTAAATGTATATAATTGGCTTTTCAGCATCTGACATAATAAATGCATAATAAATATCAGCTTTTTTCATTCTTATTATCAGCAATATTAATAATGATAAGAGAGGCAACTCAGAATATTCTGAGAAATCCTACATAAGAAGGATTTATCTCAAGCTTAAGGGAAATAAATTTATTATATTAAAAATTATTAAATATTGATTTCACTCATATGTGGAAGATAAACAAACACATAGATAAAGAGGAGTGGTTACTAGAGGGGAAAGGGGTTGGGGGGTGGGGTAAAGGAGTAAAGGGGCACATATGTATGGTGACAGATAAAAATTAGACTATTGGTGGTGAGCAGGGTGCAGGCTATACAGAAACTGATAAATAATAATGTACACCTGAAATTACACAATGTTATAAACTTTTATGACCTCAATAAAATAATTGAAAAAAAAGAGACCTATTAAATGTTTACTAAGTGCAAACTGTGGGCTGAGTTTACTAAGAGAAATAACATATGTTCCTGTTATTGATGAGCAAGTACATGTGTGGGTATATTCAGTGGGTACTAAAGGTCAACAAATAATGATAGAACAATGTGAAAAGTATAAACTATCTGAGCATAGTACATATATAAAGCACAGAGATGGGAGTGACTAATTTTAAAGGAGACATTTGTCCTTCACTTGACACAATTACCACAGACTCTACACATGATCTGAGGGAGATTTAAGTTTTAGACAACCAAGTTTATTGGTGAGTGTTCTGGGCTTAAATTCTGTAGTAAAGAGAAATGTGTAGTATTATCTTACCTACCCAACTATTAGATATACCGTATAGACATAAACTCAGAAAAGAAATAGGAATTTTTGGCCTGCTGACTTTTTTTTTTTTTTGGGAAAAAGAAGTTTGCAGGTGGCAGCTGAAACAAGATTCAAATAGACTGCAAGGTATTGTTCTTTTTGGCAAGTTGAAGCCCCAGGGCAAAGACTGATTTGACAAATATTTGTTTGGCATTTACTTTGCACTGGTGCTTTAACAGGCACTGGTAAGGGCTGAGAAGAAAGGCGCATAGTGCTCTGATAATATACAATGG
Source organism: Tapirus indicus (assembly GCA_031878705.1). Lineage (NCBI taxonomy): Eukaryota > Metazoa > Chordata > Mammalia > Perissodactyla > Tapiridae > Tapirus > Tapirus indicus. The sequence continues at coordinate 100,153,114 of CM062919.1, read as the reverse complement.
CATAGTGAAGTGGTCTTGGAGGTTGAAGGAAGATAGTCCTCCAAGGAGATGATGTTTCCACTGAGATCTAAAGGCTAAGCAGAAGTAGGCAAAGATAGAGGGGATGAGGGGAGGGAGCACTCCCAGCAGCAGGAACAGAATGTGCAAAGGTTTCCTGGATGAAAGGAACATAGTATATTTTAAAAAGTGAAAGGAGGCTAGAAATTGAAGAGTTGAGTGGTAAGAGATGAAACTAGGGAGATGGACAGAGGTCACATCATACTGGTCTTTGTAGGCTGTGGTCAAGATTTTAGTCCTTATCCCAAGAATAAGGGAAGACGCTGGAGAGTTCAAATTGGAGGATAGAGGTAGGGACAGAGGTGGTGTGGGAGGTACAGAGGGTTGGCAGGGGCAACATGATAAGTGCATTTTGTCTTCAACATGTAGGATAGATTAGAGAAGGCAAAACTAGATGAAGGGAGATCAATTAGGAGATTATTATAATAATTCAGATGGGAGTTGACTTTATTTTGGCTGAGAATTGATTATGATGGTGGAAATTGAGAGAAGTGGACAGATTAGAAAGTAAAACTGACAGTACTTGATGGGTTGGAAATGGATTCAAGGAAGAAAGAAGTGAGAAAAATGATTTGTAGGTCCCTGGTTGGCCAAACTGAGTGGACAGTGGAACTATTTACTGTGTTAATATGTGTGTGCTTTGGCGGTTATTATTTAGATATACCCTGAAGCAGTGTTTCTCAGAGCGTGGTCTGTAGGCTGCTTGCATCAGAATCACTTAGGGGCTTATTGAAAATTCGGGTTCTTGCGCTTTGTCATTTACTTACTAAATTAGAATCTGACAGGATGAGTCGGGTGAGAAAGGTTTTGGGATTTGGTGGTGTGACGAAAAGGTGCTTGGGAATCTGTATTTTCTAAGCTCTCTTTTACTAGTGAAGTAAGAAAACCAAGGCTCTGGAGGATAGTGGGCATGTAATTCATGAGAGGGTTCTTGGACCACTGGATGGTGGAGTGGAGCAAGGTAGTCACAAGTGTTGAGTGCATTGAGTCAGTCCTGATATTAGATGGCCATGGATTGGACAAGACTGGGGTTTTTAGTTATATTAGACTGAACTTTTAATAGCTCAAAATGGGACTGTCCTCAAAGCTGAAAATACCCAAAAAGCTTTGGGATCTGCCCCAGACATTATCAAGAGGCAGAGGAAGGGGATTACACAGAATCTGTTTGAAGGCAGTGGAGGAGAAAAATAAATCTGCATCCTAAATGTAATCTCCTCAGATTTAGCTCCTTCAATAAACTTGTTGCCATTTGGGTCCCTCCCCTCCCCAATTAAGTTTTGACCAGTGGTTCTGTTGTCACTTGAAATATTTCATCTCATTCATCTCCTTTCCAGAAAATCAAATCCCAACCTTTCACATTCTATCCAATTTTTAGAAGTGATAGACTGATGTCAGTCCAGTTGACTTGTGCTGGCTCTTGCCTGGTAGAAGGTGATTTTTGCGAGTTCTGGCAACCTCTCATTACTGAACTCAGGGCACCAGCAATGGATATTTTGGTTGGAGCTCTAGAAGATTTTGCTCCATCAGCACCAATATCTCAGCTATTGATGGACCAGTAAGAATGACATCTCTCTGTGGGTGTGTGTGTAAACCTATCCTTCATAATGCCCCGGGATATTTGTAAGCCCAAAGGTTGGGGAGGAGGGCAGGACTCCTAGTGGGTGGTGGTTAGGAAAAAGTCCAGCTGTACTTGGAGTGCTAAGGCAGAGGTTACTAGACTGGGACACACATAGGTCACTGACTATTATGTAACTACTATATAGTTATGATATAACTATTATACGTGAGGGCTCATTTAGGACACTAAAAATTTGTCATTCTTCATAGTACAGTCATGTGCTGCATTAACGACATTGTGGTCAATGACAGACCACATATGTGACAGTGGTCCCATAAGATTAGTATCGTATAGTCTAGGTGTGTAGTAGGCTATACCATCTAGGTATATTTCTCTAGTTTCTCTCTAGATGGACATAGATTGTTAGAAGAATGGCACATGGAGATGGAGAGCATTTCATTCACATAGCTGTGATCTCTTAACTGGGAAAATGGAAGAGACATTACTAAAGCAAAATTAGACCCAGGGGGCTGTAGAATTGAAGTAGCGGCTCTCAGGCAACTCGACGTGAAGTATATCAGGCTACTGACCCGAATGAGGCTCTGAAGAACTCATCTTAGTGGTGTATAACTGACAACTGTTTGTCACACCTTCTCCCCTTCTTCTGGAGCTTATGGCCACCCAGGTTTAACTCCGATTTTCAGCTTCCTTTGTGAGTAGATGTGGCCATGTGACCAAGTTGTTACCAATGGAAGGTGAACAAAAAGAGAAGTGCTTAAAACAAAATTGTTTGCTCTGGACTCCCTCTTTTTCCATCACACGCCTGTGACTCAGCTTCAACCATACAGATGAGGACAACCCTCTCACACAAGGGGCAGCAAACTATACCATGGGTCAAACTGGCCCTTGGCCTATTTTTGAATTATTTTTATATTTTTAGATGGTTGAAGAAACTTAAAAAAAAATTTCATGACATGTGAAAATTATATGAAATTGATTGCAGGAGGACCTGCTAGACCACTCCTATTGAAAGGACACCCAGCAATCTCTTTTGCTCATTTCCAAGTTTTTGACCGATTTTCCTGCACTGTGGAACTGTGACTCTTGTGTGTTTCCCAATCTTTCATTTTTTGAATGGGAGTTTTATTGTTTAGTGTTTCTGACCCTGCTCCACCATTTGTGAGTATATGGAGGGCAGATAACTTTTCTTTTAGTTTATAGGTCCCTGGATTGCATGTCACTTGAAGATTCTGGACTTCGAGCTGGAGGTACAACTGGGATCCTGGGTTGTGTCCCTAGAGGAGATATTCTATGTAGAATAAGGGTACCAACAGAATTTAGGTGGCCAGAGAAACAGACAGTGACAAACTTCTGGCTTTTACCCAGTTCTATTCTTTCCTTCATCATGGATACACAGCTGCCCATCTACAAACTTTATTACCCAACCTTCTTTGCAGCTAGGTGTGGCTTGGTGACTAAATTCTCATCAATGAAATGTAAATAAAGATGTGTAAAACTTTGCTGTACTTTCTTAAGAGGAAATAGCTGGCCCTGGATTTCTTTCTTTTTTCCTTTCCTCTGATTTGGGACTGGAAGTAGCTGTGACCCAGCTTCAACCTTATAGATGAGGACAACTCTAGGAGTGTGTCAGAACAACAATACGGAAGAACTCAGGTCGCTGAAGGACCTATGGAGCAGAGCTACACCACCAGCCTAGACTGGCTAAACTATTACACAAGAGAAAGATGAATGTCTGTTGTCTTTGTTTTCTTCTTAAAGATGTTATTACCACAGATTAAACTTTGCCCTAAATTATATAGGAGAGTGTGGAGAGGAATAAAAATATGTGATCTCTTCTATGCAGTGGTCTTAAAAAGAATGGCTTTTCTCTTGGAGGAAGACAGCTATACTCTATCTAAATGAGCAAGTTTATTCATTGAATTTATTTACTCTCTCACTGTGAGAAATCTCCTCTGACTTGCTCCAAAAGTGGCCCTCAACACCAGAATGCACCATGGGAATCTTCATGAGGTGGTTCTGTACAATGTTTTGCATTTATTTATTATGGGGATATGTCTAAGGAACATAAATGCCTAATTCTGTTGTTCTTCTCTGACAAATCCAGGTGCATACGTAATTTATTCCCACAACTTTCCAACATTCTTCCATTGAAAGATGAAGAAACAAGGAAGTGAAAGATGAGCCTTTTAGAATCTAGATAGAACTGACCCCATCTTGTTTGGCAGTAGATTAAGAATCAAGTAGCAGAGGGTTGAATGGGAGATGCTGGAATTTGGGTCCAGAGAACAATAGATCTCAGGTACCATCCTGTGAAGCTCTTTCTCTATCAACTACTACAAAGTGTTAATAAATTGAGCATTAAATTTGAACTTACATTAGGCTCCTCAGATTGTCTCTAGGAGACATCTGAGCAGTTATAGTGTCATTTTGGAGATGTTCTAAGCCTATAACACACTTTTGAGAAAATTATGCCCCATATGAATGAAGCGTCAAAGATAAAACCAAGTTTAAGACAAAACTAATAAAAACTGTTTATTCATAAACTTATGGCGTGGGAACTCATCTGTTGTCACTTCTGTTTCAGCAGAAGTACACAGGCGTTAGAAAGGAGAGTAATTTTTGTGTTGTAAGAAGAGGAAATTTTGAGAGAATGTCTGATTGGCAAGTCTTCTGAGGTGAGGTTTTGGAATCGGAGAAGATTAATTGTAATTGTAAATCTTTGGGTACATTTGGCAGTCCTTGGTTGGCTGCAAGTGGACAAATGAGCGATTTTAGGACATTTCAAAAGAGGAAGGATTGTTCAATGTTGGGGCAGAGGGTTTTTTGGGGCCGGTCATTTGTGGAATGAGTGAGGATCGGTGGGGGTGCCCTTTTCACTGTAAAAAAAGAAGCTGACTGCCATGGTAGACAGTTTCTCAGAAGGAAATGATTATTGCAAATTAAGACTCTTTTCTGGAAATTATTCTCCAGCATAATGAAAGGTTGCCTTTGGACTCCAGTTAGCCTGTGTAGTGAGATGTTTTTAGGAAGGCAGGCATCACAGTGTGAGAATCATCAGAGGTTGCTCGGGTGTCAGGATGTCCAGCTTTTGTGGTCACTCCTGTTCTCAAAGTGCATGATCCTTAAGTAATGGTGACAAAATGCAGCAGGGGAAGTAGAGAGCTGGGGCAGTGCAGATCAACTTCTCGAGTAAGCAACAAGAAGATGGGTTAAAAGGTGCGCACTGAAGCTAAAGATTTTGGTGCAGAGGTATTTGGCTAGGAGACTTTAGTTTAAGAAAACACGTGTCAGTCCTACTCAGACCAAGTACGGGCCAGGAAATTCTCCAACTACACTTACCTGTAATTTAATGTAATTCTAGTTACTGAAGCAGGTCAGGCAAAGGAAAGAGGGGAAAGTAAAGCTCAGCTTTGTGGGCCAGTGATGCATTTCTTGAACAAAGACTTCATTGTGGTGCTGGCCAAGGCCTTGGCAGTCAGAAGAGGAGCTCTCCAAACTCCTAAAAGTCCTAACAGAGCCTTACAAGCCACTGGAAAGCAGAGTGGGGACATTCTGTTGATAACCTGAACCAGTGATCAGGTGAGGGAATCTTAGAACCCCATAAAGAGGGGAATTTACTTATCTATTACTCTCCCATGGTTCACAGCATGTGCTGGGGGACTGTGATAAGGAAGTGAATGTATGCTCATTATCTTAAATGCTGGAGCAGTGGAACAAATCTGGGAAACAGGAAAGTGGCAAAGTGTTCTGGGACAAAAGCTTGCCCTGAGTTGGACTAGAGTCGGCATAGGGCAGGCTGCCCACCAGCTTCTATTCCCCTGAGACTGCTTGGGCTCCACATGGAAGAGGTGACAGAGATAGAGGAGGTTTGGATTTCACTAGTCCTAGAATTAGAGGGCTACTGATGACCACTGCCTCCAAATCATTCTGATTGAATCTAAGCCTCCTCCCACCAAGGAATGGAAATGACATTGTGGATTGCATACCAAAGCCCAACCTTGAATGTGTGAGTATGAAATGGTGCTGTCTTAAAGGAGCAGTGGAGTCAGTGAGGAGGTCAACATTGCTCCTGTTGTGGGTGTATTAATCATGGCTTTTATTGTCTGTGTTCTGATTCTTTGACGTCTTGGAGCCTTGCTGACCCTGGAGGGACTGCCCCTCCCAGCACTAGCCAATTCCTAAAGATAGTAAACAACTAGCCCTGGAATGTGCATTTAAAGTGCAAACCAGCCAGTCTAGAGCCCACACTCCTTTATTAGGACCACCTCCTTTATTGGGTTTTCAGACTCTGGGCAATAATCACCCCAGGGCCAGGTACCAGATAAATAGGGACAGACCCTATGCCCAGAGCCCACTGAAATTATTCAGACTAGCCAATCCTCAGCCTGCTTACCCTGCCTTGTCTGTTCCTTCCCTCAGAAACCACAATAAAGGCTCTTGCCACTGTTTTCTCCTCTCCCTCTGCCTCCTGACTGACCCTGGTGCTTCCCTGTGTGGCCCCATGTGCATGGCAAGCCCCCCTTCTCTTGGGATCTGTGAGTGTAACAAACTTTCTTTTCCTGGCAGTTGTCTCTTGATCTGTTGGCCTCTCCATACCTGAATAACCATAAAAGCTGTATTTTAAAACAGTGGGCCCAATGCAGGAAATAGGCAAGGAATTCTGAGGGGGCAAGATCTAAGTCCTTTAAAGTACTTTTGGCAGCAGGTGGTACACTTACCTGGATGGCCAGCCTACTACACTGTATGTGCCAATGCCTCCAGAAAGGTCAAGGCTGACCACAGGCACAACCCACCACCCTTCACTCTCTTCCTTGGAGAGGTACCTTCTGAATTCCTTAAATTAACGTCAGAGAGCTTTGCTTTTAGAGACTGTCCAAATTCCAAAGAATGGAAGGAGAGATTAAGATGGAATATTATAACATTATATAAATTTCAGGTGTGCATCATTATGTTTTGATTTCTATATAGACTGCATCATGTTCACCACCAAAAGTCTGATTTTCATCTGTCACCATATAAATGTCCTCTTTTACTCCTTTCACCCTCCCCCAACCCCCCTTCCCATCTGGTAACCACCAATTTGTTCTCTGTGTCTATGTGTTTGTTTGTCTTTCACATATGAGAGAAATCATATGGTATTTATCTTTCTCTGTCTGACTTATTTTGCTTAGCATAATACCCTCAAGGTACATCCATGTTGTCGCAAATGGCAGGATTTCATCTTTTTTGTGGCTGAGTAGTATTCCATTGTATGTATATATATCACATCTTCTTTATCCATTCATCTGTCGATTACCCTGCTATTTTTAATCCTCTTTTTCTGCTTGTGTAGCAGCAGGAAGCAAATCAGCCAGTTTTCTGCACAAAAATGTGTCCAGCCAGAGAACTTGATCTGGGTCTCTTCTTTTAGCAGATTCCTCCAGTCTCTAAGAAAGGCTCTTTCAGAGCCCTTACCCTCAACGTGCAGTAAAGCAACCTCCATGAGAAAGGGAGGGTAAAAGCCACATTCTTGGCCAGAGGCCCCAGTGAACTCCTACAAATTTTAGTTTTATCATCATCTAGGATGGAGGTGATGTTGGGGTGATGGTCTCAGGACTGACTCAGCCACTTTTTAATATTGCCCAGAAGGTGTGCCTGGAGCTCCTTACCTCTCTAAAAATATGGGGGTGTCTTAGTCAGCTCAAGCTGCCATAACAAAAATACCATAGACTGGGTGGTTTAAGCAACATAAATTTATTTTTCACATTCCTGGAGGCTGGAAGTCCTAGAACAGGGTGCCAGCGTGGTTGGTTTCTGGTGAGGGATCTCTTACTGGCTTGTAGATGGCCACCTTCTTGCTGTGTGCTCACCTAGCCTTTCCTAGGTGTATGCATGTGGATTGAGAGAGAGCAAGCTCTCTCATGTCTCTTCTTGTAAGGACACTAATCCCATCATGAGGGCCCCACCCTCATGACCTCATCTAACCCTATTACTTCCCAAAGGCCCCTTCTCCAATACCATTGCATTGGGGGTTAGAGCTTCAACACAGGAATTTGGGAGGACACACTTCAGTCCATAGCAGCTTCCCTAGATTTGTCCCTAACCTACCTTCCCACCTTGACTCATCTTCCCTTCTTATGCAGCTAAGGGAACAATACTGAATCTTGCCCCATGCTAAGTGCTTTTGCTCACATTGTTTCCTGGGCAGGAATTGCCTACTTTTCCTCCTAGTGAAATTCTTCAGGAACCATTATCATCTCCTGTATGAAAGCTTTGAGACCCTTTCACCTATAACTATCTTCCATCCTGCTTTTTTGCCTTAAGCCATCATCTCATTTATCAATTTTTCTTTGAAAAATTTTTGGAGTCTGTAATTACTTTTACATTAGCTTCTTGCAGCCTAGCTTCCTGTCTTACAACTCTATTGGAACTACTTTCATTAAAATTACCGGTGATCTCCTCATTACTAAATTCAGTGTCTGCTTGATCTCTGTCCTTTTCAACCTCTTGACAAAATTTGGTACTATTAACAATATTCCTTTTCTTAACACTCTCTCTCACCTACCTTCTGTGTTACCTCTCTGCTCCTTCTCTTATTTGCTGTCTCTTGTTCTTCATTCATTCTTTAAATATTTGCATAGTCCAGGGTTCTTTCCTTGGAGCTATGCTCTTCTCTTTCTCCATTTTCTCTCTGGACAATCTCTTCTATATCCAAACTTTCAAATACCTTCTCCCTTAAAAAAACTAAAAAAAAAAATTTAACCAAGCTCTGATCTCCCACTGAAACCCCCAAACCTTCAAAAGTAAAAATCACTCATTTTATCATCACCTTAAGCAACTACATAAACTCATAATTGAAAGTCTCCTTCTTATGAAGCATTTCTACTTCTAAAGATAATCATTGTTTCCATTTTTGTACATCTCACTCCTAAATTTTGCCTCTATTTTTGGAGTTATTTATAAACCTGTTTCTCTATCTATCTATCAATCTAAATCTATCAGTATATTAAGGGAATTTGGTCACTATTTTGCATTTTTCATATTTAGCAGTATGTCATGGACAATTTTCCCAGGTTGATATATATGGTTTGACTTTATTACTTTCTTTTGCTAAAGTATTTTAAAGCAGATTCAATGTCATTTCACTCTTATACACTTTATTATGCATCTCTCAAAAGAAGGACAAGGATTTATCTTAGCTAGCCTTATGACCATTAATTATTACACCTTCAAAATTAACAATTATTACTTGATATTTTTTAATACTCAGTCCATATTCAAATTTTCCCAATTACACTATCTCTCAATTACAGTACAGCCTTTTTATAGAGTCCAAACAAATTTTGCACATCACCCTTGATTGTTATATCTGATAAATCTCTTCAAGTTGGAGCAGTCCACCATTCCTTTTCTTCTTTCTTTTTCAAATCACTGGCTTGTTAAAGAAAGTAGATCAATTTGTACTGTAGCAGACCCCCTATTTTGGATTTATGTGTTTACTCATAATGTAATTTAACTTCTTCATATTTCCTGCAGACTGGAAGCTAGTTCTAAACATTTCATTAGACTTACATTTTTCTTTCTTTGGCATTAATACCTCACGTGGCTTTGCATCAGGCACATAATGTCTGATTGCCCTGAGTTTAGTGAATCTACAATCAATTAGTGAGTTCAGCTGGTGGCAGCCTTATTCTCCCATTGTAAAATTCCCCATCAACCTTCCAACCAATGGTTTCATCCAGTTTTGTCTGTTGTCTGAAATAAGGATTACATTAGAGATTGCAAAATCATGATTTTTCTAATTCTATCATTTCTTTCCACTTATTGGATGAAGCTATTCTGTAATGAAGTTTACTTCATCAACTAGAGATGTTTAGTTACCCTGAAAAACAGTTTGCAAAGGAATTGTGATTCATTCCTTTCCTTTAACTGCCAGTTTTCATACTATGGAGTTGATTCCTCAGTGAAGGATTTTTCCCCTCTTTCTTTTTGTGTTGAGTATCATTTTTGTGGACAGAATAATGGTCCCCTAAAGATGTCCATGTCCTAATCCCCACAACCTGTGAAAATGTTGCCTCACATGGCAAAAGGAGACTTTGCAGGTGTAAGTACGTTAAGAATCTTGGGTTGAGGAGACTACTCTGATGATCTGGGTGGGTGCAGTGTTATGACGGTGGTCCTTATAAGATGAAGTAGGAGCATTAGAGACAGAAAAGGAGATGTCATGATGGAAGCAGAGGTCAGAGACAGAGAGTGAAACTTGGAGACGCTATGCTGTTGGCTTTGCAGATCCCTTTGAGGATCCTTTGGGGAAGGAACCGTGAGTGGAAGAATGCAGGTAGCCTCTAGAAGCTGGAAAAGGCGTGGGAACAGATTATCCCCTAGAATCTCCAGAAGGAACATAGTGCTGCTGACACCTTGATTTTAGGACTTCCGAGCTCTGTAACTGCAAGACAATGAAGCCACTAAGTTTGTGGTGATTTGTGGTAACACAGTAGTAATAGGAAATGAATACAATTTTTACATATACAATACTTTTAATCAGTTGCAATCATTATTTTTCTTGATGTTCTCATTGTCCTGTCTTTGTCAAGTGGAAAGCCTGTCTAGGTAGCTTCTGTGACCTTTTGACTTGGCCCCATTTTGAGAGCATCTGTGCTTTCTGGTACCACAGGAGAGCCAAGGCTCATCTTCAGTATTTCCTGCCAGAACCAGAATGAGTGATTTCTCTAAGGCACTTGTTACTTTTAATGGCAAGTAGTATTAAGAGACTAGAATTTGGGGATGAGTAGTGCTCGTTGATGCTGTGTTGTCATTGCTTCCAAGCTTGTTCAGAGTACAGAGTACATAGTTGAAATTTTTTTCAGCAAATGATATTCTTCATAGTTTGTGATTAAATATATATGCTGTTTGAAGGAAATTTGGACAATACAGATAAGTATCAAGAATTTTAAAATATCACCAATAATATTTGTTTATTGGAATTATGTATTTTTGAAAAAGATGAGTCCATATTGGTATTTCCATGTCTAATTTACCACTATCTGTATTTTACTTAAATTTTGTAATTTTATACTTGTAATTCTCTTCCTTTTACATGGATAATTTTGGTTCCTGATAGTATTAGCAAAATTACTCATTTGCTTTATCCTATTGTGCATAAAATAGTTCCAAGAAAGCTATTGAGTGTAGTTGAAGATATCTTTGCAGTTTTGCAGTTTTATTTGCCCTTAGAATGTTCTACTAAGGTTGTACAATCAAAATACTGAAAGTTATGTCACCAACTTGATATGAGTTAGGGTATATTCATTTCTGTTTTCAAATTTTAGGGATTCTCTTTAAGTTATTTTTCTTTTATTTAGTATGAAAAACATCTGTATGACTTCAAAGTCAGAACTACAAATATGAAATTTTCAGAGAAGCCTTACATCTGTCCCTGTCTCCTCCTTCCATCTCCTCCTTCTCTCTGTAAGTAATCATTTATATTGATTTAGATTGAGTATTTAATTTTGCAAATAGAACCACCTTGTGTTTATATTCACATTTTTACCTTTATTGCAAAAAAAAAAAAAAAGGCATTATCCTTAATAATAAGCATCTTGGTTTTTTCACTAAAATAAGTGATAAAGACCATTCTGTGTCAGTATATATAGCTCTTCCTCATTCCATTCTATAGCTGCACAGCTTCAGTTATGTGCATGTCCCACAGTTTATTCAACTAGTCCTCCTATTGATAGATAATTGGGTGATTTCCAATCTTTTGCTAATACAAGTAATTCTATGCTGATTAGCCTTGTGCTTAAATCATTTCATATTTTTGCCAACTTATCTTTGGGATAGATTCCTGGAAATGGGATTGTTGGTCAAAAGATAAATGCCTAAGTAATTCTGCTAGACATCACTAAATTCTCCTCCACAGAGATTGTACCAGTTTGCATGATTTCCAGCCAGCAAAGTATGAAAGTGCCTGTTTCCTGCAGCCTTACCAATGAAGTATATTGTCAAACTTTTGGAAATTGACCAATCTAACGTGTGAGAAATGCTATCTTTGTAGTTCTAATTTGCATTTCTCTTCAAATACCTCTTTAATATCAGTGTATAATGTTCCTAGCTTATTGTGATATTGAAAGAGAGAAGCATGATGTTACTATATGAAAACAAGGAAGGTGGACCATGAATGAACCCATATGATAATCAGAACTGTGGAATCAACTAGATGCCTTCACTGAAATTACCAGGTTGTACCCAAAATGTTTCTAGCAAAATTCTTATTTATAAAACTACAGTTCTGAAAATCAGTGTTTTAAATTTTTTCTTATACATATTGTGAAAAGTTATAATTCCCATTTTTTTCCACATAAACACAGAATAATTTTTAAAACAACTAATATAATATTCTAAATTTGTCATTTTTAGCAATCATTCTTAAATGGACTTTTCATCTTTATAATGCCACAAGTGTTTTGCCTTTATATTTGGCATTATGGCAAGTGGCTAAAAAATTTTTTTAGAATGTATTTATATACCTACATTTGCATTTAAATATTTGAATCAAAGATTTGAAAGGAATCTTTACTTCTCACAGAAGAGAAAAAAACACTGCCATTTACTTGCCTTTCTGTGAATTAATATTTACTCTAAAAAACATTATTCAAATATCTCATAAGGCATTATACATTAAGAAAATGCTGTCATAGTTTCTTATGTTTTTATGACTAGACCTTATCATGAGAGGAAATATTTCTAATATTCTTAAGAATATCTAGGTATAGCAATAATTACCGTGGGAAATAAATCTTCAGATTTGACTTACTTGTGTTTCTACTTGTGCTGATACAGCTAGGGATTATTTGTTTAGTCTGCTATTGTTGATCACTTAGTTCATTCGATCAATTAATGTTGAAAAATTTTAATCAAATCAAATTGTTTTTTTTCAAGTTGCTGATGTGTTAGTTAATGTAGACATTATTGACTAAAAGACAGTTAGCTAATTGGGACTTTTAAATAAATAGCCATACTTTGAACCAAGTATCTAGGAAACGAGTCAAAAAAGGGTTCACCCTACCACCACTTTTTATTACCATTTATTACCACATTTCTTACCATTTATTGCCTATGAGAATGGAAGATGGAGTCAGATGAAGGAAAAAAAGACTGGTGCCTAAATGGAATATAGGAACTTGCTCTGGTTATCTATTGCTATTTAACAAACTCAAAACGTAGTGGCTTAAAATGCAGTTTATATTATGTCTCATGGTCCTTTGGGCTTACTGGTCTTAGAGGGCAGCTCTTCCTTGGGTTCTCCTGGGTTGTACTCTGACAGAGGCTGGGGATGGTGTCATCTGAAGGTTTGACTGGGCTGGACATAAAAGTAGCTCTGTAATGCACTGGCAGTCAATGCTGATTGTAGGCTGCGAACCCCACTGGGGCTGTGGAAAGGAGGGCCTCTCCATGTGACATAGGCTTTCTATGCGTGGCAACTGCCAGGCCAGTTAATAGTTACATCTGAAACTGGCACAGAATTACTTCTCCCAATTTCAATTAGTCAAAGCAGTCACAGGACACACTTAGATTCAACAGAGTAGAGAAATAAACACCTCTTGATGGAGAAGTACAAAGTCACATGGCAGAAGAGCATGTAGGATGGGAAATATAGTTGAGGCAATCTTTGGGCAATATAATCTGCTAATTACTTTTCTTTTTTTAAAGTATGCTATCAAACTGTGACATCATGAATTACCCATCTGAGGCTAAGGAAAGTCTAACAAGCAGATTTAAGTCCCCTTTACCCAAGTTTTTCGTGGTTTTACAGATAGTGCACGTTAAATGTTTTATTGTTTCCACCCAAGGGTTAAAATAAAATTCTCTGCTAAGGACTATTTCTTTGACCTCTGGCTCTTCCCGTCATTTTATGGAATCCATTATCTGATTTGTCCAATGCAATCAGCACAAATATTCAATTCTAGTGCATAAGATGAACTTTGCTGCCTTGAATTTTGTGGTAGAATCTATATAAAATTGATCTCATGATCCTCACTTATTCTGGGACAGGTTTAAAGCGTAAAAGAATTCCTTCAAGAAACTTCTTGTTGTTCACTGCATCTATAATGTAAAAATCACTCCTTTAGGCCTGATCTTTGGGTTTACAGTTCTTGCTGAGCATAAAATAATAATATAATAGCAATAATTGCTGATATTTTTGGCATGCTTACAACATGCCAGGCACTGTGCTCAGTGCTTTAAATGTGTTTTATTTAATGATGTATATACTCTCATAGATAAGGAAATGGAGGCTTAGTGAAGTGAAATGTTTTGACCTGAAACACACAGCTAGTAAATAACAGAGCTGAGATTAGAATCTAAATCTATTTCATGTGAGAAACTGATAGCTTCATACTCAGTTCACTTTAGTTACTGAGTTAGACCAGGCCAGAAGTCTGGTCTGGGTTTGAAAACTGGACAAATGACTTACTCAGTGCAGGGTTACTCTCACTTTGATTTAGTATCAAAATAGCAAACAGTATGAAGGATATATATCAGATAATATAAAGTGAGGCCCTCAGAAGTCAAAGGTCGGTGTAGGCCACGCAGAGGGGCCCAGAAGTACAGTTTTGCTGCAGGGCTACAGCATCCCTCAAGAAAGAGTTCACTCTATTACCGTATAAGGCAACTTCTCATTGTGCCACAGATGTTAACCTCTGTGCTACAGAAAGCCTGGCCATGGTTCACCGTGGATCTGCTTCAGTCTGTAAAGAAGTTGCATCTTTACTATTTGGGCTGCGGGTGATTTCTGATAACTTCTGGGAGAGAGTAACATCTAAGAATATGTGGCAATAAAATCACTTACCTACAACTAAATGCAAATGACCAGTGTATCCTCTTTCCAGTGCTTGGCACATACCTACGCACACCCCAAGAACTTGGCAGCTGCCCTGAATGACTAAGTTGGCACATCCACCCTGCCTTTGTAGCAGGGGAAATGGTTCAGGTGCTTGGCCTAGAGAGATGTCAGGGAAATATATGAGCATCAGATAAAAAACTGGAATGGACTGTTTCACAAACTGTTTTTGTATCGATAATGTCAACCCCCTGTCTATCGTGTCTGTTTGTAATATGACTCAGTGTTGCAAATGGCAGTAGCCAATACTTGATTTTTCCCACCTCCTAAAGTCTAGCCAAGAGCCAACTTTACTATTGCATCTTTATACCCCTTCCAGCAAAAAGAAGAGAATTCTGTCACAAACTTGGGATGAATAATTAAAAAGTGGCCAGTGACTATCATGGGCCTCAATCCTGCAGAGACTTGAAAACTGACCCAAATAAGAAAACTATAGCACCTGCCTGGGTCACCTCTCCATCAGATCACCAGTCTCTGTTTTTCCTTTCTTGGATGTCACAGGATATTGACAACTGTGTAGCAATGGCAACAAAAAGGTGTTCTTACAGGTGGAAGGCAATGCCAGTCTGCCAAGTTGGAACTCCTTGCTGTATTAGGTAGGATTCTGTCAGGAGATAGATGAAACACTAAAATATCAGCAGTATTTATAAAGGTGTGGCTTCTGTGTAGAGGAACCACTAAGATAGTTCAGTACTCTGGGGCTATACCACCCGTCGGCCTACAGAGGTGAGGAGAGAGGGATTGTGTGGAAAGGGCTGCCTGGCAGGGCTTCAACTGGTGGTAAAGACAACCAGCCCAAGGCCAACATGCAGGGAGCGAGCCCACGGACTAACACACTGACCTCATTCTCTTCTTCTCTTGATCTTTTTCTGGGGGCTCTCCATTGACTGAGCCCAACTGGAAGTCACAGTGCAATGGAGCCTCTTGATGAGTCCAAACAGATGAGCCTCTGTGGCCTCAGGCAGAGTGGAGAAGCAGGGGGAGAGCAGATCTGGAAGGGCAAATGGTAAATAACCAGCACATTTGCAGATCCCTATCATAATCTTGTCACGTAAAATGCCTTTTTAATGAAAAGCAGTAAATCTCTTATAAGCAGAGCATAATTGGGATTGTTACTTTCATTTTGGTAAATCCACAAGAGGAAGAGCAAACCTACATCATCAAACGGGATTTTGATTTTTAACTGTGGGGGGCCATGAACAGATACAAATTCTGTTGGTTAGGATCCTTTTGTTGCAAGGTGCAAAACTAATATTGGCTAAAAGCAAAAAAAAAAAAAAAAAAAAAAAAAAAAAGGAATTTATTTGAAGTATGTTGAGAAGCACTGAATAAGTCTGAGAAAGGTTAAGAACCAGGTAGCTTCAAGGGCAGAACTATTCAATGGCCTTGTCCAGGAGTCACCACTGGAATAAATAAATTCTGACTGTTTTTGTTCTTGCATCACTCCAATAAAGATGCAAAGCCCCAGGATTCAGTCTGATTGGCATAGCTTTGATTACAAACTTTGATGTACAGGTCTATATTCACTCCCCTCAAAGGAGGAGAAGACATTCCACAAAGGGTGCAATTTTTAATAGAGGAATCAATGCTCAGTCAAAACTGAGGCTTGTTCAAACAAGCCTACATGAGCAGAGAAGTACCAATGCAGTGAGCTCTCCTAATATAACAGAGGAAATGGAAGCTTATAGCACTTGATAGAGAATCATGTACCCATGGCTTTCAACAGCAATGATATTTATTTTCCCATGCTCATTAACCTTTATGACTAGTAGATTATTGCAAAGGAGTAAAAAAAAAGTGGGGGCAGATAGAGACAGTGGCACTGTGATGCTGCAAACAACTTAAAAATAAAAGGTTGGGGGTGCCAGCCCAGTGGCATAGTGGTTAAGTTCATGCTTTGGTGGCCCAGGGTTCATGGGTTTGGATCCCAGGAACGTGGGACCTATGCACCGCTTATCAAGCCATGCTGTGGCAGGTGTCCCACATATAAAGTAGAGGAAGATGGGCATGGATGTTAGCCCAGGGCCAATCTTCCTCAGGAAAAAAAAAAGAGGAGGATTGGCAACAGATATTAGCTCAGGGCTAATCTTCCTCACCAAAAAAAGAAAAAAGGAAAAAAGGTTGGGATGAGGTGGCTAGTGACTACTACTCCTAGTAAAATACAGATAATATGGCTGTGTTAGGTCAGAAAAAACTGTAAAATCATAAATTGATTTCATTGGAATACTGGAATTAATAGAAGCTTCAAGTTCAGTAGTTGGCTTTTGCTTCTCAATCTAAGGAAGAAGCAGTTTAAGCAAGAAAAGAGCCTCAGACAAGTAACTTTGCAAGGCATGGATTAAAACCCAAAAGATGAGAATCAGAGTAATGTTTCTTGGAGTCTGCCACTGTAAAATATGTTTTTATGAACATGCATCTAATCTTCTCCTTTTATTTGGGAGTTTTATTTTTAGGATAAGAACTTGTTTTGTATGTGTGGAAAAATTGAAATCCAGCTGGTTAAAAATCAGAGTTCAAGGCTCAATTCTGTGAGGTAGGTATTATTTTTAGCCTCATTTTGTATATTGGGAAATTGAGACATAGAAGCTCATATAGTACTATATAACAGAACTGAGGTTTGAACCCAGACAGTCTGATTCAAATCCCATGGGATTAACCACTCTGGTGGAGTATCTCTTGTCATATTATATTCTGTGTTTCTCTAGGCAAATGCAAACTTTCCAACATGTAAATTTACACAAAGATATCTATCTGAGTTGCTGCCATCAGGACATATCTAGCTTTTATGTAAGCCTTATGGTAACTACAAAGGAAAAATCTGTAGTAGATACACAAAAGATTAAGATAAAGGAGTCAAAGCATACTGCCACACAAAGTCATCAAATCATAAAGGAAGACAGCAAATTAGGAAGCAAGGAACAAAGGGTCTACAAACAGAAAACAATGAACAAAATGGCACTAGTAAGTCCTCACCTATCAATAATTACTTTAAATATAAATATATTATTTTCTCCAATAAAAAGACAGAATGGCTGAATGTATGAAAAAACAAAGATCCTATGATATGCTGCCTACAAGAGACTGACTTTAACTTTAAGGACACACATATGCTGAGAATGAAGGAATGTGGACAAAAATATTCCAAGCAAATGGTAAACAAAAGAAAGCATGGGTAAATATACTTATATCAGACAAAATAGAGTTTAACCTAAAAATGGTCACAAGAAACAATGAAGGTATAATGAAAAAGAAGTCAATTCATCAAGAAGATATAACAATTGTAAATATTTATACACCCAACATCAGAACATCTAAATATATAAAGCAAATATTAACAGACTAAAAGGAGAAATAAATAGCAATGCAGTAAGAGTTGGAGACTTTAATAATCCACTCTTAATAATGGTTAGATCATCCAGACAGAGACTCAATAAGGAAATAGTGATTTGAACAACACTAAGGACCAAATGAACCTAGCAGACATATACAGAACATTTTATACAAAAGCAGCAGAATACGCATCCTTCTTAGGCACTCGTGGAACATTTTCTAGGATAGACAATATTTTAGGCCAAAAAACAAGTTGCAACAAATTCAAGAAGATAGAAATTATATCAAGTATCTTTTCCAACCACAGTGGAATGAAACTGGAAATCAATAACAGGAGGAGAGCCATATAATTCACAAATACGTGGAAATTAAATAATTCACAACTGAATAACCAATGAGTCAAAGGAGAAATCAAAAGGGAAATAAAAAAAAATCTTGAGACAAATGAAAATGGAAACGCAATATACCAAAACTTATAGGATGCAGCAAAAGCAGTTCTAAGAGGAAAATGTATAGCTATAAATGCATACCTCAAGAAAAAAAGAAAGATCTCAAATAAGCAACCTAATGTTACACTTCAAGGAACTAGATAAATAAGAACAAACTAAACCCAAAGTTAGCAGAAGAAAATAATAAAGATTAGGGCAGAGATAAATGATATACACAATAGGAAAATAATAAAAAAGATAAAAGTTAGTTCTTTGAAAAGATAAACAAAATTAACAAATCTTTAGCTTGACTAAACAAGAAAAAAAGAGAGGGACTCATAAAAGTAAAATCAGAAATGAAAGAGGAGACGTTACAACAGACACCACTGAATACAAAGAATAATAAGTGACTACTATGAAAAATTATATGCCAAATAATTGGACAATCTAGAAGAAATGGATAAATTCTTAGAAACATTCAACCTACCAAGACTGAATCATGAAGAAACAGAAAATCTGAACAGACCAATAATGAGTAAGGAGATTCAATCAGTAATCAAAAAATTCCCAACAAAGAAAAACCCATAGCCAGATGGTTTGCCTGGTGAATTCTATCAAATATTTAAAGAAGAATTAATGCCAAAACTTCTCAAACTCTTCCAAAATATTGAAGAGGAGGGAACACTCCAAAATTTATTTTATGAGGTTAGCAATACCCTAATACTAAAGACAGATAAGGACATTACAAGAAAAGAAAACTACAGGCCAATATCTCTGATGAATACAGATACAAAAATTCTCAAAAAAATACTAGCAAACCAAATTCAATAGCACATTAAAAGGATCTTACACCATGATAAAGTGGAATTTATCCCTGGGATGCAAGAATGGTTAAACATTCACAAATTAATAAATGTGATACATTACATGAATAGAAAGAAAGATAAAAATCATATGATCATCTAAATAGATGCAGAAAAAAATTTGGCAAAATTCAGCATCTTTTCATGGTAAAAACTATCAACAAACTGGATATAGAAGGACTTCAACATAACAAAGGCCATATATAACAATCCCACAGCTAACATCAGACCTAATGGTGAAAAGTCGAAAGCTTTTTCTCTAAGATCAGGAACAAGACAAGTGAGCCAGCTCTCACCGTTCCTATTCAACATAGTACTGGAATTCCTAGCCAGAGCAATTAGGCAAGAAAAAGAAATAAAAGGCTCCTGAACTGGAAAGGAAGAAGTAAAATTGTCTCTGTTTGCAGATGACATGATCTTACAGAAAACACTAAAGACTCCACCAAAAAACTTTTAGACCTAATAAATTTGCATGATACAAAAATCAACATACATAAATCAATTGCATTTTTATACATTAACAATGAAATATCTGACAAAGAAATAAAGAAAACAATCCCATTCACAATAGCATCAAAAACAATAAAATACTTAGGAATAAATTTAACCAAGGAGGTGAAAGATTTCCACAATGAAAACTATAAGACTTTCATGAGAGAAATTGAAGAAGTCACAAATAAATAAAATATCCCATGTTCATGGATCAGAAGAATTAATATTGTTAAAATGTCCATACTACCCAAAGCCATCTATGTATCCAATATAAGTCCTATAAAAAATTCCAATGGCATTTTTTATGGAGAAAAAAACTCATAAAATTTATGTGGAACCACAAAAACCCTGAATAGCCAAAGCAATCTTGAGAAAGAAGAACAAAGCTGGAGGCATCACACTTCCTGATTTCAAACTATATTACAAAGCTATAGGAATCAAAACAGTATAGTACTGGCATAAAAACAGACACATAGAACAATGGAACAGAATCAAAAGCCCAGAAATAAACCCCCACATATACAGTCAACTAAATATTTGACAAGGAGCCACAAATACTCAATGGGGAAAGAATAGTCTCTTCAATAAATGGTGCTGGGAAAACTGGATAATCCCATGCAGAAAAATGAAGCTGGACCCTGTCTTACACCACTCACAAAAATTAACTCAAAATAGATTAGAGACCTAAATGTAAGACCTGAAACTGCAAAACTTCTAGAAGAAAACATAGGAAAAAAGTCCTTGACATTGGCCTTTGCAACAGTTCTTTGGATATGACAACAAAAGCACAAGCAACAAAAACAAAAACCAGCAAGTGGGACTACATCAATTAAAAAGCTTCTGTGCAGCAAAAGAAACAATCAACAAAGTGAAAAGACAACCTACGGAATGGGAGAAAATATTTGCAAACCATATATCTGATAAGGAATTGATATCCAAAATATACAAGGAACTCACACAACTCAACAGCAAAAAACAAGCCAATTAAAATTGGGCCAAGGCCCTGAATAGACATTTTTCCAAAGAAGACATTCATATTGTTAACAGGTACATGAAAAGGTGCTCAACATCACTCATCATCGGGAAATGCAAATCAAAAACAAAATGAGTTATTACCTCATACATGTTAGAATGGCTATTAACAAAAAGGTAAGAGATAAGTGCTGGCCAAGATGTGGAGAAAAGAGAACCCTTGTGCACTGTTGGTGGAAATGTAAATTGGTGCAGCCACTACGGAAAACAGTATAGAGCTTCCTCAGAAAAATTAAAAATAGAACTACCAAATGATCCAGCAATCCCACTTCTGGGTATATACTTGGAGGAAATAAAATCACTGTTTCAGAAAGATATCTGCACTTCTATATTCATTGCAGCATTATTTACAATAACCAAGACATGGAAACAACCTCAGTGTCTATTGATGGGTGAATGGATAAAGATGTGGTATATATGTACAACGGAATATTATTCAGCCATAAAAAGAAGGAAATCCTGCCATTTGTGACAATATGGATGAACCTTGAGGGTATTATGCTAAGTGGAATAAGTCAGATGGAGAACGTCAAATACCATATGATCTCACTCATGAAGATAAAAACAACAGCAACAAACACATAGACACAGGGAGTAAATTGTTGGTTACCAGAGGTGAAGGGGGGAGGGAGAAGGGCGAAAGGGGTGATAGGGCACACGTGTGTGGTGATGGATGATAATTAGTCTTTGGGTGGTGAACATGATATAGTCTACACAGAAATAGAAATATAATGATGTACACCTGAAATTTATACAATGTTATAAGCTAATGTTACCTCAATAAAAAAATTTACTTAGCCCATTGATGAAGAGAAAAAAATAATTAAAAAAATTGTGTAGTACAATGAGTACAATTGGCCTTCTGTATCTGTGGGTTTCGCATCCAAGGATTTTTGAATCCACAGATGTAAAACCCACGGATATGGAAAGCCAACTGTATATCAAATCATCACATTGTGCACCTTAAACTTACACAATGTTATATGTCAATTTTATCTCAATAAAGCTGGGAAAAAGTAGAATTATGTATGCGAAAGATATTTATAAGCATGCATTTTTTTTTTAGCAGAAGAAAATGCCATGTGGGGATTAAGAGAGTGTTGGCCAACATTCGAGTTAATAATTTAAGGTGCTGTTATTTTACAAGATATCAGACTTAGTCCTATGAGTTCATGGTGTTTGACTGAAGTTTCAGATTTGAGTCTGAGAAACAACTTGCTTAGCTAATGTGGGGAGAAAATGCCAAAACCTAGAATAAGATGTTTAAAAGGCGATGCTTTAACAACACCTGGGAGAAGGAGGACAGAAGGCATATTGTGAATTTTATTATTAGAAAATTTAAAAAATGCTGGATGATCTATCTGTATGTGGTTCAAGTCTCCTCAGTGAGTTTGTATGTAGGCAATAGTGGAAATTAAAACTGGCGATGCGTACATGGCATTAATTCATGTGAACAGCTTGCATCTAGACAACAATGGGATTTATTGAACAATAGGAAAACATTCTCACTTGACAAATTCTAGGGTTTTGTTGTGGCTGTTGTTGTTGGATGTGTGGGTTCTGGCAGGAAGAGCTTTGTCAACACATTACATTGATTTCCAGGTTTGACTTGGTGGACTAAGCTGGCCGGGCATTTGGGTGTTCTTTTCCCTTCTAGCTGCTCCATGCTGGTCGCTATGGCAGCTGTGCTCTTGTGAAGAGAGAGTGTCTAGTGTCATCTACTTTTATTCAGAAAAGCATATGGAGCCTTTCTAAGGGAGGCTGGATCTTACCTGTGATGTGCCAGTAGTGCATGGAAATGCTGTGATCAGCAGTGTCCACCTTAGAGGGTGACTCTTCTTGGATCTCGTCCTGAGATGGTTGAGATTTTCAGTTTGAGCTTTATGAATTCTGTAGTCTGTTTTTTAGAAACCCATTACAGAAACTATTACAGCAGTTACTCACAGAAGTTGTCCACCTTAAATAGTGTGGTGTTGAAAACTGAGATCAGAACTGGTAGGGGATATCTTAAAAGACTACGGAGTGTAACTGAGGCAGTTTGTTGCACATGAATGGGTAGGATATGAGCGAGTAGGACTAAGGGAGGGGAGATGATTGTGTAAGGAGGTGGAAAAGAAGTATGTGTGGGGAGGTGGCCGAGAAAGATGACTTACTGGAGCAAAGGACACATGCATAATAAATTATCTCAAAGTTCACCTTCCACTTGGAGGCTTATCATGAGTGTTCCTCCTGGATTGAATTCACCACTTCCTACCATCACCCTTTGCAGATAGATCACAGTATCTATAACATTGTGTATAGGTCTGCCCCTCTCCCTAACTGGTAAACTCCTTCAGGGCAGCCACCCTTTCTTCCTTCTTTCTTCTTTGTTTCCAGAACTAACTGCTTTGCTTAGTGCCTGGAATGTCTGAGGTAATCCATAAATATTTCTGGAATAAAAAATACTTTATTTTATACGGTATTTGGCAATTGGGTTACATAAGTAGGATAGAATCACATCACAGAGAAAATTAGAGGCCAAACAGAAAAGTCACCTGAGAGTCATGGTACAGGAAAGGAAGTGGGCAGAAAAGTACAGAATAAATATGTGCTTTTGACCTCGTTGTGCCATTAATAGGCTTTGTGACTTTAGCTGATGTAAATTAATTAAATCTTCTTTGGAAAATTAGGTAGCCTTACTTGAGAGGACATGTAAAATATTTTATTTGAAAATGAGTATAGAAATAAATGCTAATAAATTTATAGCAGTTGTTAAAATGATGTTTGACATATTGCTTTGGAGGATAAGAAATAAGTGGAATTGCTCTGAGAGAAACATGACTCTCTAATAAAGAGATAATGAAACGTTCAGGGTGAAATGTTCCTTGTACATCAATTTTCCCACATGAAATACATCCAGAGAGGCAGTGAGGCATAATGGAAAGCACCTGAGTTTTGGGGGACAGACCTGGGTTTAAATCTGCCATTTAGATGTGTGTCTGGGTAAATGACTCAGACTCTCTGAGTTTCAGTTTCTTCACGTAGAATTTATGTAGAATAATGTCTGAATTTCAGGGCTGCTGTAAGGATTTGACATAATACTTATCACAGTCTTCGATACAGCATATAGCACATACAAGTGACTCAGTAATTGGTAGATGTTGTAATTGTTCAGAATACAATCTGCCTGCACTGGAGCCTTTTCCTTAAGAAGTTCTCATCTTTTTAATGGCATTCATATTTAGTATTGCTGTGGAGGGATGTATTAACTGGCCCATTATGGAGGTGTAGGTGAAAGTACACTGGTAACTTTCCCAGAAACATATTTAGTAATGAAATAGCAATTCTGATTCACTGCATGTGGAGAGCACGGACATCGTTGCAGGTAGGCTGGAGGAGAAAAGGAAGCATTGACATAGAGCAGCATATACGTGCTGGAGCACTAGGTGTCTCTCCCACACTTGTTTTCAGCCATAGGACTCAGCTAGGCTATTTTAGGCTTTTAGACTTAGCCCTTGATTTACAATTCTTCTGCATCTTTCCCCTGCACTTAAAATTCTTCTCTGATGTTTGTGTCAGTCTCCTGCTAATTCAGGCTCTCTGCTTAAACCTCATTCTCCTATTTCAACTCCCTGGTCTGTTGAAGGAGAGAACTCCTTGATTCTCTCCATTTCACTGATTTCAAGGTCCCAACATATTTGCTCTTCTTTTCTGAGAAGTGTCCGGCAGTATAGCATGTCTAGGCTTCCATCCATGGTTCTTTTAACTCACTTGATCCAAAATATCTTATATAAAGCATATTGAGTCATTGATTCACTCACTGAACAAATATTTATTGAGTTGTTGTGCAGCATAGGCTCAACTTATGTTTTGATGTGAAAACACAGGTTTTGTTCCTGGTGCATTTAGAAGAATCTTTGGGAAAAATGGAAATTCCCCAAAACATAATAAAGGATCTCTTTATCCACCAGGGTATGTAGGCTGGACATTTTTTTCTAAAATATATGCATTTTCTACCTTAGGAAAGGGTAAATATGTTCTGTGTTGCTAATGCTTTGGGAAGCAAGAACACATGGAGTTCTATTGTGAGAAAAAAAGAAGCAGAATGAGAACTTTTGTGTGGGAGGGAAAATGAGTGTTTGGGCAGAGCAGGAAGAGACCACTGAAGCGGAGGGAAAGTAAGCAAAAGGATGGGCTTTGCGAGGCAGTGCCTGGATGCAACCCGCCAGTCGTCTGATCATGATATATTACCTGGAATGGACATACCATTTGTGTGTCCAAGCCCTGTGGCTCTGGGATGACCTAGCTGGGCCAGCTGTCTCAGGTCAGGGGTCACTATTGCTATTAAATGGAGGCATTATTGTGCTTCATTCAAAGTCCTCTACAGGTAATATCAAGAACTAAGATGTTGACTGCATATTAGTAGCAACATCTCCCCGCCTACACCTAGAGATATTTTTAGCCAATTACCTCGTCATCTGTTAAGTGAGGAATCAATGTTATGTCCCATGCCTTGAGCATGACACATATTTTGGCTAACTTATGCATATGCTGCTCACTGAAATGCCATGGAAAATAGTAAGCTCCAGTGACCCCTGGACTTCTAGTGGGATAGGCAGTGACAGGAGCTTCTGTTTGGCAAGACCATCCTGAACTGAGAAAGGCAGGAAGTAGACTCCACAATATCATGTACGAAGCTGTGTGCTAGGCATTGCAGAATAAATGGAGGTGAATAAGATTTAATCCCTCTGTCTGATTCCTATTTGTGGGGCAGAAGAAATACTGTGAGTCCATGGTGAAATGTCAGGTCAGGAAGTGAATGCAGGGTGAAGTGTTTGCCTCCTCAAGACAGAAATTGCAACCAAGACTTTGTAGTTTCCTTCACTCTTAAGATAGGGTTCAGCTCTGTTTTAATAAATTTTTTACCTCTCTGAGTTAATTAGTATATGTGTGAAACAAAATGGTCACTTTAATTTCTTGAAAAAGTCGAATATGCTCTGTAAAGTCTTTGTTGGTATCATATGATATCACACAGAGGGAGAATTATGGGCTGAATCATAATACTGCTAGCTTGATGAGTTTCCGGTTGAACACCTGAATCCAGAGCTGTTACTCTGATGACAGGCTTCTGCTGTAAGTATCATGACCTTATCCTGGTCCATATTCTGTTTGATATGTTCATCAGGGATTTGGATAAAGATATGGAGGACACACTCACCAAATTTGTGAGTGACGCAGACTTAAGAGGTTTAATAAATAAACTAAATGACAGAATCAGATGAAAGAAGTCTTAACATAGTAGAGAGGTGAACCAAACTTTAAAATAAGTTTGATACCAAGCACTATATAATTTTTTTTGGTTTAGTAGTGTTGAGTCTTAATGTTAGAAGCATGAAAGAAAAACAAGCAAAAACATATCATGGTATAATAGTTTAAAACACATTTATTTATAAATACACATAATTATACTATTAAAACATATAGTTATATTATTATATTAGTATAATAGTTCAAAACACAATATTTTACAGTGGGACATGGCTAAATAGGTACGACACAGATTCACATTTGTGTGTTCTAGATCACCTCACCAAGATCATTAAAACAGTTAACAGCCTGAATCTTGGAGGACTGTTTCATTTTGTCTTCTTTGGGAATTGTATTTTTGACAATGGCAGCCCCAAAGTCAGCCTTATTTATTCTGGAAATAGCTGGCCAGAGAAGATTCCATGAGTAAGAATATTTTAAACTTTCGTGGTTCCAGCCAAGAGAAGCTTATTTACAGCATGGGGTATAGGCTATAAATGTCAGGCTTGTCATTCACGAGAATTGTCACACATTTTTTAACATCACCAAACAAAACTGCCCTGTGCATCTCATTGACTTTCTCTCTTTGCAAATCAAAGTAAATTCAGCATTGAATCTGTCTGTCTGCACTTTTGGAACCACCTGCATGAGGGAAAGCAATGATATAGTTCCTCCACTCTGCAGTAGTTTCTTGAGTCCACTGCAGACTGTAGGTTCTGCATATAAACTATCCACAGGAATATTTTAAAAAGTCTCTGTATCTGAGAAGTGTGTATCTGCCCTAGTTACTGAAATTATGTTGGTTACAAGTTTAGCAGAAATTGGAGCATGGCTCATTTTTTTTTAATCTTGTTGGACACATGGAAACATCTCTCTGAATGACAATGCAATTTTGCAAGTGTTGATCATGATGAGAGGTTCCAATGAGTTATCCTTAATTTCTTCACAGTCCCTCTGTATGATATAGACAGCTTTGTCTCTTACTCTTTCACCAGTCTCTACTCTGGTGTCCTGATTGCTGAACCTTTTGGTGATCACCTTGCTCAGACCCAGGCCCACCTCTTCAGCAGTTTCTGGGACAGGTCCTGGGAGAGCTGCTGCTGAACCAAACCATATTGGGCTTGGTGGAGGGGAGGCTGGTGTGCCTCAAGGCAGTGGGAATGGAAGTCACTTAATTTAAGACTAAACATTTTGTGAATTACAACAAAACAAAATAAAACAATTAATGTTCAAGAACAAGATGAGAGAGATCTAGTGGTAATGTTTGTGAAAATGTTTTAGAGGCTATAAAGAAGAATATTCTCAAAATGAATCAACTGTGTAATGTGGCTGCAAACCTG
Source organism: Tapirus indicus (assembly GCA_031878705.1). NCBI lineage: Eukaryota > Metazoa > Chordata > Mammalia > Perissodactyla > Tapiridae > Tapirus > Tapirus indicus. The sequence continues at coordinate 100,125,830 of CM062919.1, read as the reverse complement.
TCAATGTGTTATGCAGTATTAGTGGAAGTGGATTAGAGTGAGGGAGTGGCAATCCACTTCCTGTGAGTTGATTAGTACACACTTTTCAGATTTTTGCTTTCAGTTTTTAGCAATACAAGTTTCTTTTAGAAATGATATTTATTATTTGCTTTTATTACAAAGTAATGTATTTCTACTGCAGAAAATCTGGAAAGTACAGAAAAATGCATCAAGTAAAAATCATCTATAATCCTATTGGTTGAAGAGAACCACTGTTAACACATTGTTATATATTCTTCCAGGTCTAGGCACACACACAGATATGTACGCAAATGATCTTATTATACATTTTTTGGTAATCTTTTTCTCCCACTTGACAACATAGTAAACATTTAAATGCCATTCAGTTACTTCTTCAGCATGCTTTTTAATGTTATCATATAGATACAGTATATCATACTATTATTTTTAAATACTATAAGTAATACTGTGATGAACATTATGATGGATAGATAAATATTTGTTCATATACCTGATTGGTTCCCTAAAGAAAATTCTTAGATGTGTAAATTCTGGATGAAACGTATGGGTATCATTCTTTAAGAGGTACATCGACAAATAAAGTATGTTCAGAGGAGAGTGATTTTATTTTACGAAGGGGCTAGAAGCGATGTCATTTGAGAACAGTTGAAAGCGAATAATTGATAATAGTTGCAAGAGAAAAAAATGGGAATCCAAAGCTTCTTCACATATTTCAGCACCTGTCACAAAGAGAAGAGGAATTATATGACTCAAAAGTATGATATTTAGTACCCAATGGTCTGAAGCTACAGGGAGACACATAGTGTGATACAGAAGCACTTGTTACTGTCAGAGCTATTAAAACACAGATGAGAGTGACTCAGGGGGAAGAGTGGCCTGAACTGGAGGCATCAAGTGTAGGCCAGTGGCCACTTACAAAAAACGTGGTCGAGGATATTCAGGACCTGAGAGTGGTTTAGACTCTTCTAACTTTCCAAGTCAATGATTTGTCCTAAGCAGAAAGTTTTCTTAAGAATACCTGACTAACATCATTTTGTTCTTGTTTGTCTGTTTCTTCATATTGGTATAAAATAATTCACACAGGGTTTTGAAAAATAAAACAGCTGCAAAACTAGATTATTACAGGATTTATTATATTTTCTTTCTAAAATAATTTTAATGAAATTTTTTTTGTAAAAGAATTGATAATTTCCATCATCTCTGTGTTCATTATCACCTGGACATTTAAAAATTTTAGAGTTTTTTTGTTGTTATTTATGATACACTTACATATGTAACAGGATGCCTAGCTGAAAGTCCCATTTCTAGTGGTTTTTTTTCCCTTTTATTTTAGGGCGAGAACTGTCAGAAAGTCATCTTGTCGTCCTTTGTAGGTATGAAGGCAGCTTCCTCCACAAAGGGTCTTCCTGGAAGCAAATGGGGCTGAGAGCAGTGCCTGACACAGAGGTGATGAAGAAGTGTTTGGTAAGTGAATGAATGGATCAGTGAATGAACAGTGTAATGCCTTCTGGAGGTTGAAGAGGATACTTCTATTTTCTAAGAAGAGAGGTGTAATCAGACTTTTTGGTTTTCCCAGATGGAAAGGGAGCCCCTGCCTGATGTCTGAGAATGTGGATTTCTTAGAAGGAAAGGGGGAAAATGGCCCAAGATCTACAAAGGGATAATGCCTAAGCATAGGGCTCTTGGACTTGACCCCTTGGGGAATACTGAGGATTGGAGACTAAGGGAGTTCAGGCAATAGAGTGTCTTCTTCTGGCTTGTTGTAATTTGGAGGGAGTTGGGTTATCCTCTCTTTAAGATGCACTTGGGATCTGTGTGGGTACCAAATGAAGCCCAGCTAACCAGCATCAAAATCAGAATCAGCATCAGCATCATCTATTGAACTGGGACCAGGGATATCAGCCACCATGTGCCAGCAAGAAGCAATGGCAATAATGGAATTGTCAGAAGAATACAGATTCTCTTTGTTTGTGTGTAGAAGGTGGACTGACATTCTCACATTTGGACCGAGAAAGCCGTTAGGTTTTGGGTAATTTAGGGAGGATGTTGCCTCCAAAGAAAGATCCAGTAGAATGTAAGCTAACTGAAGGCAGGCATTCCTGCATGTTTTGTATACTGATGTGTCTCAGGCATAGAATAATGACTGGCACATCGTAGTTAATACATATTTGTCAAATAAATGAATACTGGATTTCCTGCTAGTATGGCAAGTGGTGCTCAAGTTATTAATTCATTAGAAAAATAAAGTTGTGGCCATATATTTATCCTAATTTGTGGAGCAGTTTATATAATCTCCTCATTATCTACTAACACATGCATAAGGAGATGTGAGTACAGAATAAAAGACATTTTTATTCTGAAACAGGAATTCTTTTCAACTCAGCTCAATACTGCAGCCTACCCTGCCATAATTTTGTGAATGTTTCACTGTTATTAGTGAGTACATTATAATATTGACTTATCTTTCAAACCAAATTTTTGTCTGTGTTGTGAAATCCAAAATTAGTTGGAGCAAGGATCAATAGAGTATCTAGCTAATACACTATAGCATAAATGAAATTAATAATGAGAAATGAAATGACTTCTGACAAATGCTGTTGCAAAAAATCTCAGGTTGTCATTTGAAATTGATATAGTAGGGAAACTAGCTGCAGCATGAACTTTAATATATAAATCTTCATTGGCACAGGTGTTCACTATATGATTTCTAAAGGAGCTGGGCATTATGAAGTGAAGTATATTTCTGAGCATTTCTGACTCATTTACTGATTCAGATATCTGTTTCTTTTTTCCTGTAACTCACGCAAAGTGACTAAGAAGGATGTTTATTTTAGAATTCTAGAATTCTCATTTTTACTTAAAAGATTAACCATAATTAGGTGATTTTTCTTTTCCCGTTTTTTCCTTCTTGTAGAAACGCTTCAAGATAGTATTTGAAAACACTACCCACAAAATGAGATTATTCAACCTGAAGACTTCTGGCAAAATAAATATATTTTTGTGCTATGTTTGATACAAATGCATAAAAGAGTTTGAGGGGCAGCAGCCATTAGGTGAGTTAAAGCTTCATTCTTCAGAAGTGTGCTTGCATATTGTAATGTGCACTGCTGGGTATAGTTCCCTGAGGAGGATAAAGAGAAATGGGAATTCTCCTTGAAGATTAGAATTTACTTAACAATAAAGCAGCTGAGAAAAATGCATATGGATATTATGGATTTTTGACCAATTCCCAGGCCAAAGAAATTAAGATTATAAATTGAGGAATCAACAAAGATGAGAATAATTTTTACGTACATCTCTAATGATTCTTAATGGTTTTTGGATGTAACTTGAACATGTTCTAATGAGCCAAGGCACTGTGATATGAGGAAGAGCTGTTTCAATTTGGTGGAGGTAGGGTGTGAAGTTTCTTAACACCTAGCAAGTAACGTCCACAGTCTTACTGAAGCTGCTCTTTTGAGATTAGACTTTTTAAAAAAATTTGGCTGAGTTCACATGTTCAAAGGCCAGAAAATCATTTGGGACAAGGACTTTTTCATCCACTTTAAGTCCAAGGATGAATCCAGCATTTAGAAAATATTCAGATTGTTTGAAAGTTAATGCCCAAGCAAGCAGGCGTGCTGAACAGCTCTTGTCTGGTAGCAGACAATCAGATATGCCCAGTCACCCAGATCTTGGCAAGGAGTTTCCATCTGACATTGTTATGAATATAAATGAAGGTGAAGGACAAAGATTTTGGACTGGGAACTTTTAAACTAGTGCAAAATTGACATTGTTCTTTTGTCAGTTACTGTCTTCAACCTAAGTTGTCTTTTTACCCCCAGCTTTAGAGACCTATTTATTTATTTATTTTCCAGCTTTATTGAGATATAATTGACATATAACATTGTGTAAGTTTAAGGTGTATAACGTGATGATTTGATACACTTTTATATTGCAAAATTATTACCACGGGAGGGTTAGTTAACACCTCCATCACCTCACATAATTATTTCTTTTTTTGTGTTTGGAATTGTTAAGATTTATTCTCTTGGCAACTTTCAAGTATATAATACAGTGCTGTTAACTATCATCACTATGCTTTACATTAGATATCCAGAACTTATTTATCTTATAACTGGAAGTTTGTACCCATTTGACTAGTATCTCCTTATTTCCTCCACCCCCTAGCCCCTGGCAACCACCAATCTATTCTCTGTTTCTATGGGTTCTGCTTTTTTATATTCTATACATAACTGAGATTGGACAGTATTTGTCTTTCTCTACTTGACTTTTTTCACTTACCATAGTGCCCTCAGGGTCTACCCATATTGTCACAAATGGCAGGATTTCCTTCTTTCTCATGAAGGAAAGAAGGCTGGATAATATTCCATTTTGTATATATATATATATATATACACCACTCTTTTTATCCATTTATCCATTGACAGACACTTAGGTTGTTTTCATATCTTGGCTATTGTGAATAATGCTGCAATGAACGTAGGATCGCAGATCTCTCTTCCAGGTCCTGATTTCATTTCCTTTGGATATATACCCAGATATGGGGTTGTTGGATCATATGGTAGTTCAATTTTAATTTTTTGAGGAATCTTCATACTGTTTTCTATAGTGGCTGAACCAATTTACGTTCCCACGAACATAGCCCTCTAACAGGTGTGAGGTCATATCTCATTGTGGTTTTGATTTGCATTTCCTGAAGATTAGTGATGGTGAGCATCTTTTCATGTACCTATTGGCCATTTGTATGTCTGTTTTAGAAAAATTTCTATTCAGTTCCACTACTCATTTTTTAGTCCAAAATTGTTTTTTTTCGTTGTTGTTATTGAGTTGTGTGAGTTTTTAAAAATATATATATTGGATATGAACTCCTTATCATATATATGGTTTGCAAATATTTTCTCCTATTCTGTAGGTTGCCTTTTCATTTTGTTGGTTGTTTCTTTTGCTGTGCAGAAGCTTTTTGGTTCATGTAGTTCTATCTGTTGATTTTTTGTTTTGTTGCTTGTGATTTTGGTGTCATATCCAAAAAATTGTTACCAAGACCAATGTCAAAGAGTTTTTTCCTTATGTTTTCTTCTAGGAGTTTTATGGTTTCAGGTCTTAGGTATAAGTCCTTATTCCACTTCAAGTTCGTTTTTGTGAATTGTGTAAGATGGGGGTCCAGTTTCATGCTTCTGTGTGTGATTATCTAGTTTTCCCAACACCATTTATTGAAGAGACTATTCTTTCCTCATTGAGTATTTTTGGCTCCCTTTGTAAATATCAGTTGACTGTATGTGTGAGGGTTTATTTCTGAGCTCTCTATTCTGTTCCATTGGTCTATATGGCTATATTTATGCCAGTACCCTACTGTTTTGATTGCTATAGCTTTGTAATATAATTTGAAATCAGAAAGTGTGATGCCTCTGCTTTGTTCTTCTTTCTCAAGTTTGCTTTGGTTATTTGCAGTCGTTTGTGGTTCCATACGAATTTTAGGGTTTTTTTTTTTCTATTTCTGTGAAAAGTGAAATTGGAATTTTGATAGGGATTGCATTGAATCTATAGATGGCTTTGGCTAGTAGGGACATTTTAACAATATTAATTCTCCCAATCCATGAACACAGGATATCTTTCTATTTATTTGAGACTTCTTCAGTTTCATTTGTTTCAAGAATTTTTAAACTAATGGAAAATTCACAGTGTTCCTTTGACAATTGCTAAGTTTTTTACCTGTTTTTTTTTTTGTGCTTTGCCAGTTGTTTTTCTGTTTTTACCTAGAGACACCTAGAAACAGTAGCATTTACTTCTGTACATAATGTGTAATATACCTCAATTTTTCATGACTTTGCTCAGCCATTCCTTTCTCTTTATAGTTCTTCTTTTTATAATCCCTCTACTGTCCATGTCTTTCCACATATGCAAAGCATGTGGATTGAGGATGATTGATGAGGCCTCTGTAGGCAGGTCTCATTTGGGCCCCTGAGCCCCTGCTTCCAGGATGCCAGCAGGTGAGTGGCTGCCAGCTCAGTCAGTCAGAAAGACAATGGGACTATGTCTCAGTCCCTCCACAGTGAGGACTCTAATGGTTGAACAGTGACCCAAACACAGTGTCCCGAGAGTGTTTTACTCCCTGCACAGAGTTGGGTTTCTTTTTGCTTAGCTATTCCACTGCTGGGTGTTTATCCAAAGAACATGAAAACACATTAAGATACATGCATCCCTGTATTCATTGCATCATTATTCACGATAGCCAAGGCTTGGAAGCAACCTAGGTGCCCATCAAGGGACAAATGAATAAAGAAGATGTGATATATATACAGAATGGAATACTACTCAGCCTTAAGAAATGATGAAATCTAGCCATTTGAGACAGTATGGATGGACCTTGAGGGTATTATGCCAAGCAAAATAAGTCAGAGGGAGAAGGTCAAATATCATATGATCTCACTCATAAGTAGAAGATAAAAACAACAAGAAACACACATATAGAGGCAAGACTGGATTGGTGGTTACCAGAGGGCAAGGGGGGAGGGAGGAGGGTGAAAGGGATGATTAGGCACATGTGTGTGGTGATGGATGGTAATTAGTCTGTGGGTGGTGAACATGATATAATCTATACAGAAATTGAAATATAATGATGTACACCTGAAATTTATATAATGTTATATAAACCAATGCTACCAAAATAAAAAATAAATAAATTCCTTAATAACATTGATTTTTTTTGCTAAATATAAAAATAATTCAGTCGTGTTAGAAATATTGGAAAATGCAGAAAAATTTAAAAAAAGAAAATAAAAATCACCTATGAATACATAGAGACAGGCATTGTTAATATTTTGATATATTTCTTTCAAACTTTTTTCTACGGAAAAAGGTCCTCCCCCAAATTATGGGGGGTCTTCCCCTCACAAACTGTATTATACATGGTTTTTAGTATTTATATAAAGTTTTCCTACTTGATGTTGTATCATGAACATTTTGTATTACCATTAACTAACCCTTGAACACAGGAATTCTTTTTTTTTGTGAGGAAGACTAGCCCTGAGCTAACATCCGTTGCCAATCCTCCTCTTTTGTGCTGAGGAAGACTGGCCCTGGGCTAACATCCATGCCCATCCTCCTCTACTTTATATGGGACGCCACCACAGCATGGCTTGACAAGTGGTGCATCTGTCCGAGCCCGGTATCCGAACCTGCAAACTCCGGGCCGCCAAAGCAGAGTGTGCCACCGGGCAGGCCCTGAACACAGGAATTCTTAATTGCTGCATAATACTTGAACACATAAATATATTATAATTTATATGATGACTTTCCTGCAGTTGGATATTTCAGTCATTATCAGTAGTGACTATTTCACATGGCCCTGCAATGCTCATGCTTGCACAGAGATGATGAATTTTAACATTTTATCATGCAAATTTCAAATAGATGCAATCGAGGGGAGAATAGTAAAGTGAATCCCCATCTACCCATCACCCAGCTTCAACAATTAAAAACTCATGGCCATTCCTGTTTAATCTACACACTCTGTGCCTCGGGTTGTTTAGAAGAAAATTCCACACATTATTAACGTTAATATGTACCTTTAAAAAATAAGGACTCTTAAAATTATAGAAACTCTACCATATCACATTTAAAAAAATTAACCATAATTCCTCAATATGACATATTTCTTTATTTATTTATTTTTGCTGAGAAAGATTTGCCCTGAGCTAACACCTCCTGCCAATATTCCTCTTTTTGTATGTGAGTCACTGCCACAGCATGGCCACTGACACACTGACACACAAGTGGTGTAGATCCACATCGGGGAACTGAACCTGGACAGCCTAAGCGGAGCATGCTGAACCTAATCACTAGGCCACTGAGATACTTCTTTTAGAGAGTAGATTTTTAGAAGTGACTGTTCACTTCTTGAATAGTATGGCTCTTAATAAATATTACTTTCAGAAAAGTTTTAAAATTTGTACTTTCACAGCCATATATAGGGGTTTCTGTCTGGCATTTAGAATCTCATTAAACTGTTAGGTTTTTAAATAGTGAACAGTTTGAAGGGTGAATAACTGGGAGGCAGTAGAAAGAAGTGGTTAGACATTCAGCCTCTGGGGCATGTATCTGGATTCTACCACTTCCTATTGTTTTATCTTTGACTGTACAATGTCATCTTCAGCAATAGCAATTACACTTGGGTTCACAGGCATTTGTACACTAACTTCATGTCTGCTTTGGCTTTGTTTTTTCTTTATCTTGATTCCATTTACTTAAAAATTTTACATGGGTATTAAGTTAGAGATGTATTAGTTGCTAAGAAAGGAAAAACACAAGATACTAGATTATCACAAAACGGGTAATTCAACTAATCATTACAATTGCTCCCAATTTTTATCTATTTTAAATGATGTTGCAATGAACACATTCTGTGAGCATTTTTCCTCCATTTTGATTTCTTTGAGGATAATTTTCTACAGATGGGATTACAAGGTCAAAGGGCATGACACTTTTTTTGGGGGGGGGGCGAGGGCTTCTAATAGTTTTTTCTCACTTGTTTTCCAAAATGTTTATATCCATTTGCACTGCCATCAGCAGATATGAACTTACCAGCTTTACTTCACTTTTGGAAGCATTGGTTGTCACTCGGAAAATAACTATCTTTTTGCTAAACAGCTAAATAATGATACCTCAAATTGTTTGATTACTAGCAGAATGGAATATTTTCCTCATATGTTTGTTTATTAATTAATTTCATCTTGTCTTCTGGGAAAGAATGAACGAAAGGTAAAGAGAAATCTGGAATGAAAATGTAAAGAGAGAAGATCAAATGGAAATTCTCAGAGTGCTAAATTGTGCTTTGAGTAATATCAACGAATTCTAAGGATGATAAATTAATTTGTAAGCTGTGAAAAAAAATATGGGATCTGTACTAGGAGACATGTGACCTCCACAGTTGTAGAATTCACTCTACTCACAGAATCCAGAGACTGGAATGCTTTGTAAAGAGAAGGGGACTTGAGCATAGAGAAAGTAGCATTTGGAAAGGCACAAGAGAGGGCATTTCAAACATCTGGGTCCTCACTTGTATTGCTTCAGATCAAGTCTTCAGTGTATCTCATCTGGGCCCTAGTAGTAAGCTCAAATGCTTTCCTTGTTTTCATCTCTCCACATGCAATTCATTTCTTACAAGTGCTTCCAGAGTGATATTTCTAAAACACAAATATATACATTGTTGAATGTGTCTGCCTACTTAGGGTTTTAGCCTCTTGTGGACTATGTCTGACAAGGAAATTTGTGAAGCAACACAAGCCTTCTGAAATTTATGTGGAAACATGTCTATAGATTGATGGTTGGCTTTAAACCATCTTCCCCCTAGAATTTATAGCCCACATGAGATCTTGGGGTCAAGACCACCTAGTTATTTCTTGGAATGACAGTTTATTGTCTTGACCAAAAACTTAACAACTATTTTGTACTGTAAATCTTTGGTAAGAATGGTCCCACCTGTTTTGCTACCTGAACATGGTTCAGAAATTGCAGAGTGTAAAAAAGTAGTATTTGTCAACAATTTTAGTGTCCTGTTTTTAACTATCTAAGTATTTACTGGCAATGAATTCTGTGTTCAGTACAATGTTAGAGTTTTGGGAATTTTGGGAAAACTAGATATAATATTGCCTTTATTCTTGTTGGAAAGACAAATGATACATATAATGAAATTAAATATCATAGTTCAATAATATAAAATAATGTAATAATGATAAAAATCAGAAATAACAATAATAGCTAACATAGAGCACTTACTACATGCCACAAACTGTGCAAAATACTTTACATTAATTATTGTAACTACCAAATTTAATTTTCACAGCTACCCTATAAGATATATGATTAAAGGTCAAATGTGAACTATAGATTCAGATGTGCTCAACTACCAATTTGATTAAGTCCATAGGAGGGAGAAATCATTTCCAGAATTGTCATAGAAGACTTCAAGATAGGATAGAATTTGAAACTATGTGTGAGGGCTGGGTAGGAATTGGATAGACAAATCTAAGTGGGAAGCAGTTTATATGAGGGGCGCCATGAGCAAATTCCCAGAGGTAAGGATCTAAATGAATGTTAGTGGGATACTGTTGTAGACCTTAGAGAATTTTCCAAGGATGATAAAAGAAAATATATGAAGCTAAGTAGGCTGGGAATAAAATATATACACATACAACTATGACTCTTAGGCAGTGAATTCTTACTTTTCCCCATGAGTTTGGAAAAGCAAAAAATCAGGCTCCTGAGCCTTTCCAATTCTACCCTTTGCCTTTTGTGTGTGTGTGTGTGTGAGGAAGATTGTCCCTGAGCTAACGTCTGTGACAATCTTCCTTTATTTTGTATGTGGGATGCTGCCACAGCATGGCTTGATGAGTGGCATGTAGGTCTGCACCTGGGATCCGAACCTGTGAACCCTGGGCCGTCAAAGCAGAGCACCCAAACTTAACCACCATGACACCAGGCCAGCCCCACCCCTTGGCCTTTTAATAGTGTACTGTCTACTGGAATTGCTCCTTGGTAGCAGGTTCTGACTAGGAAATTGCCTTGCTGTGTAGTCTCTGTTGACGTCAGAGTAGATATGTACGGCCTTGAGGTGGTGTTCAGACATTCTTGAGGACTCATTTGAAAACGCTCCAGATTTTTGAATCAGGATTTATAGTTTTGAACATCCTTCTCCAGCCATGGCAGTTCATGATGGATTCAGCTACTTTATGTTCCTAGCCCCAGATAAGTACTCTGCTGTACACCATGTGTGGGGTATAGGCTGTAGTAATTTCTCTGAAAAGAGGAAACTGTATGGATTCCTGGCATTATTCTTGACACCTTTTCTCTTTGAACGATGGGTTTTCTGAAATGGCCCTTATGGTCTCACATCATTGCTTACTAGGCCCTCTATTTCACTACAGCTTAGTGTAGTAGTTAGGAGTGCGGACTGTGGAGCTGAATTGTCAGATTGCAAATCCTAGCTGCTTTTCTGACCCAGTCTTTGTTTTTCTTTACTCATGTTAAAATCTACTTTGAGTTCTTTGATTAGATCCTTGAGTCTCTGGATAAATGTGGTCTTTCAATTTATATAAGACATACCTAGTCTTTTATCAGGAATGTGTTATTGTTTTATAGACCAAAGTTCAGGAAGCCAAACTCTTTTCTTTTAATATCATGTATGTAGACCATTATTCCCTTCCTGCCATGTTTATTCTTTCATACAGTCATCAAGTGTCAGAACTGATAAAACCACTAGTTGTGCTTATGAGTGAGTCCTTCTGTCCTACTCTGAGCTTCAAAGTGCCTAGAGATGCTAGTTTTCCGGGTTTCCTTCATCTCCACATCAGCAGGTGTGGGTAGGCAGTGACTGGGTGAGTCTGATGAGCTGTGGCCAAGGCTTGGGCAGATTGTGCCTGCACGATTCTGGAGGCTGTCTTCTGGGAATGTGCAGTGTGGTGGCCTTGGCTGTAGTGGGTCTGCTTCTTACATCCTCCCTCTGGGAAGATAGCATGACTTCCGATTTTCTCTAGTATTCTATTTGGGGCAGCCTCATGCTTATTGGTGGGAAGTAACCAACTAACATGAAGTCCTTCTCTCCTTGACCCTTAGAGGTCTGTGGCATGTGAAATGGTTTCTCTTAGGGAATCTGAAACTCTTAGAATACAGAGTTTCTCCTTTATTCATAATATCATATTCCTTTACTTGCCTACCAGATTGATAATGATTTCTATTTACCCTTTAGAATATTCTTTTCCAGCTCCTTCCCATGTTTTTGTTTCTAGTTTTTAAAGAACGCTGCCATAACAAAATACCATGGACTGGGTTGCTTAAACAATAAAATTTATTTTCTTAGTTCTGGCGGCTAACAGTCCAAGATCAAGGTGCCAGCATGGTCGATTTCTCGTGAGATCCCTCTTCTTGGCTTGTAGACAGCTGCCTTCTTGCTGTGTGCTCACATGGTGGAAAGAGAGAGAGTGAGCAACCTCTCTGGTTTCTCTTCTTATAGAGGCACTAATCTCATCACGAAGACCACACCCTCATGACCTCATCTAATCCTGATTTCTTCCCAAAGCCCCATCTCCAAACACAATTGCATTGGAGGTTAGAGCTTCAGCATATGAATTTTAGGGGGATGAAATTCAGTCCGTTGACTCCCTTATCTCTAAACAGGAAGTATGAAGAATCGTTCCTTACCAGCTGGGAGAACAACTGAACTTGCTCTCGTGGCCGTGCCTGAATATGCCTCTCTATTGTATTGTAGCCCTCTACTCTTCATATTTGGTTTGCTCCTCTGCTTCCTTCCTAGACTGTGAACTCCTTGAGGGCACTTTGCCTTATTTGTAGTTTCTAGCACAGTAACAGGATAATTCATAAATGTGGTTTAATAAAAGAATAAATTAGTGGTCTCACTCTTAAACATCCCTCGATGTTATCATTATGGTTTTGTCAATGCCCATTTTTTTGGTTGAACTTCAGTCCCTCTAGGCTTTCTCATCCCCATTTCCATGTTGCTGGCTATTTTCCTGCTCTAAGTGACAGACAACACGGGAAATTGGGCCTTTCAAACTACTAGGCACAGTTTTTTCCCTAGCTGCTCTGGTAGATTAGCAGTTATGGGTTATTAGCACTTTTATTCTTCTGTATTTTGTTTTTATTATCTATTATTATGTGCATATATGTCACATGAAGGGATGGAGAGAGGACCAAGCTCATTCTTGTTATGTATACTCACCAAAGTTCCATTTGGTCACTTTTTCCCAAATATAAGGATAGTAAGTTTCTTCCACTTCAGAAATAATAGGACATCTGATTGTTAATCTGAGGTGTTTAAAATTTTTTTCATAAGCATAATTACACAGAAATAATTTCACTGAAAAATCCCATAAATTCCAAAATTGTCAAAACAACACCCACCAAAATTCAAATTTGAACCAAACCAAAACATAATACACGCCCCTCCCCCCCTGCAGTAAATGAGGTTGGCATTAATTTTACTTTGTCATAGTTGGTAAATTTTTGAGATTAAAAATTTAGAAATCCTGGTCTCTGAATCAAGATAAGAGGAAATAAAATAGAAAGCAAAGTAATGAATTATGTTGAAAATGAAAGAACTGTGAATCCAGACATCGAATATGACCAAGTATGAGCTATTTTATTTCCTTGAGTGTTGCAGATGCATGAAGCATCTCTGATTTCTCAAGATTCAATATGAAAAGTCAGTCAAGTAGCTGGAGTTCTATTTCTTTGATGGGAAATTAGGCGAGACTGGAGAGCACATGAGAGCAGTTTTTGCATATTTTTGAGGTAACAATCAAAAGGGCATGTCTCTCATTAGGATTAGTCACGAACATCTCAACAAGCCTGGAATATGACAGAAAAGATGGGGCGTTGGAGCAGACTTAATGCTCTAGCATTGCAGCACCTGGACTGTGAAGGCACAAAGGAAATTCTAGAAGCACATCCCTACCCTTTCTGCAGCTTGGCAGCACTGTTTGTTTTGTTTGGCCTTTTTTTTTTTTTTGGAAGCCATGTAACTGCTGAATTTTATTTCTTTGCTGCTACAATGGTCTCAACCAGGTGTCAAATAATAGCATTCTTTTAGTGATTCCATTGATTTTTCTTGGCTTTGAGAAAAATTGAAGAGCAACTCCTTTCCTTTTACATTTTTGTCTTATCAGTTTACCTAAATTTTAATAAAATGCTAGTTATAACAAGGTCTAGTGACACATACAATTTTGTGAACAAACAAAATTGGTAAGCAGTTGTGACTGGAAGGAAAAGTGTAGAAGACAAATGAGGAGCATCCGTGTGTCATGGGCAGTCAGTGTATTTTACAGAGGAAAATAAAGCTTCAGATATTTCAGTAAGTAGGTAAAGTGGAAGGCAGTTAAGAGAGCTCTTTTTATACATGGAATTTAAATAATATTTAATCATTTGTCTTTAATGTATATAATATTCATCTAAGCTGTGTAAGTGCTCAAATATGGATTAATTTATACAGACATTATCGTACAACAATTTTCTCAGAAGTTTGGCTTTATTTTGTGTCAATATTTTGTCTCTCCTTCACTGAGCAGTCACGTCTCTTGCACTTAATACACTGCTGGATTTAACATTTCTGCACTGATGTCTCAGCTGACTTGCCAGTCTTTTTTTTGATTTGTCTAAGGGATGATTCAAAATCTTCCATCAAAGACAGCTCTAGCCGAGTTCATTTTTATGATCCTGTTTTGTGAAGCACACTTGATTTTTTTTCATACTTCAACAGATTTAAAACATGATAAAGGATGTCTGAGGACCGTGATAATCTATGGACTCATGCAGATCTGTCAAGGTATTGAGAGGAAGCAATTGCTTCTTTGGTGAGAATGATGACATCGACTGTACCCTAAAGTCTACGAACAGCATTCTAATGGCAACTCGACATTTATCAAAAGATTTCAGCTTTGTACCTGGCTTTGTGCTCAGCCACCTTAGAAGTTAGGTATTTACATCAGAATTCAATAGCAGCACTTCTAACAAATGGTGATATTAACTATTTAACCTGACACCACAAACAACACTTTAAACTTTGTATGGGACTAATAGCAGTTAGTCTTTTTAGATGCAAAACAGACAATACTTGGATTCTTGCAGGAATAAACATGAGAAACCCAGAGGTTATAATCTCAGAATTACCAGCTGGGTCTATACCATGTCAAAATGCCAGAAGAAAAGGAAAAATGCAGCTGTCAATCAGTGCACAGCATCGGATGCTTCTTCATGTTGCCTAATTTTTTTTTCTGGTTTTAGGAAAGAATTTCCAAAGAAAAGTCAATAATTTATGCTTTGCTGCTGACTTCAACACATTCCTGCATGCCTGTGAAGCACAAGTACTTTAGGGAGAGTTGGGGGGTTTATCTCAGGCAATGGGCTAGATGTTTGGGTGTAAAAAATAAATAAGATAAAAATACAGTCGGGGAGCAACTCACGTTCTAGTGAGGCAGAAAAACACACGAAAAATACATGGAAAATATGTATGGGAGATGGAAGAACAACTAACTGATTGAGGAAGGAAAGGAAGCTTTCACAGAGGAGGTGACCTCTGAACTTTAAAGATAAGTAAGAAACTGTCAGGCAGACAGAGGTCCTAAGATGGTAGTTCATGCAGCTCAAATGCCCAGCCTCCTGGGATTGTATGGTAAGGGCCATCTTATGTAAAGTGGAAATAGCTTAAACCTTTTAAATCACTTTTTCTTTAGTTACCTTTGACAGTTCTAAGATAAATAGTACACATGGAAAACTTGTTTTTAGCCAAGCACCTTATTAAGAGCATTTTTGTTAGAGAAATTAGTAAGATAATACTTGCCATGAAGGCAAAGTGGATTTGGATGAGAGCTGTAAAGGGCGTCTAGGCAATGGAGAACCATTACATATTTTACTGTAGGGCTCTGAAGTGTGTGTGTGTGTGTTTGAGAGAAAACTAAGTGGCAATGTGAAGAATTCACTTGAGTAGGTGTCAGAAGAGTCTAGAAGCAGAGACACCCAGTGGGAATCTCAAATAGTTTAGATAAAGAGGACAAATGTGTGAACTACAGTACTGCCAAAGGAAAGAGAATAAAAAATTACGTTGAGCTACTTTGCAGGTGGAATTGACTAAATATTTATTTATTCATTGACCAAACATTCAGTCATTCATTTAATGTTTATAAAACACATTCTATCTTTGAAGGATTGTTCTTTGAAGAATAGAAAGATGATTGCTGTTGAGGGGCTTACAGTATAGTAGGGAAATCAGACATCATACTCTATTTGTTAGGGTTCTCCACAGAAACAGAACTGATAGAATAAATATATATACATATATATATTTGTGTTTATGGTCTACTTCTTATGATGTGTTTATACATCTATCAATCATCTATCATCTATCTATCTATCTATCATCTATCAATAGAGAGAGATTTATTTTAAGGAATTGGCTCACATGATTATGAGGACTTGCAAATCTGAAATCTGCAGGGCAGGCCAGCAGGCTGGAGACTGAGGGAAGACCTGATGTGCACTCTTGAGTGGGAAGACATCAGTCTTTTCTTTTAAGGCCTCAACTGATTGGATGAGGCCCACCTACATTATGAGGAATAATCTGCTTTACTCAAAGTCTACTGACTTAAATGTTAACCTCATCTAAACAAAAATCTTCCCAGCAACATCGACACTGCTGTTTGACCTAAAACTGGGTACCAATAGCCTACCCAAGTTAACATATAAAATTAACCATCACACATACAAACAACTGATAGAAAAGTGTGTGTGTATGTAAGAAATTTTATTTGAGCTGAGCTTTGAAGAAAGAGTTGAGGAAGAATATTTGAAATGGAAGGCACAGCATGGAAATAAGGACAGAAAAGAGAAAAAGTAGAGCATGTATAGAAAATTATGGAGTTTCCTTTGATTGGCGTGAGGGGAACAAGAGAATGATGGGAATTAAACTTGAAAGAGGAATCATGGTGTTCTCTGAGGACTGGGTTAAGTAAGTTTGACTTCATTCTGCAGGCAGTGGGAATCCAGGGGAGTTTTTTGCTTGAAGGATTGATATTCTTTTTTTTTTTTTTTTTGTGGGGAAGACCAGCCCTGAGCTAACATCTGTTGCCAATCCTCCCCTTTTTGCTGAGGAAGACTGGCCCTGGGCTAACATCCGTGCCCATCTTCCTCCACTTTATATGGGACGCCGCCACAGCACGGCTGACGGGCAGTGCGTCGGCGGGCGCCTGGGATCCGAACTCGCGAACCCCGGGCTGCCAAGCGCGGACTAAACCGCTGCGCCACTGGGCGGCCCCAGGATTGATATTCTTTGAGCTACTATTGAGTTTAATCTGACAACAAACCCGAATCAGGGCCATCAGGGAGTTATTTGGCCTCTGTGGGGGCAGTTGTTCTTTCTTCTTGTATAACAATGCAGAATGGTTTACTTGGAAGATGACTGTGAACAGGACCAAAACCATAATTTAGAGTTTCAAGGTCATTCAAGGTCATTATTGTTGGAAAATTGCTTGCAATTGTTTTATAAAAAGATGTTATCTGTTACAAGAAGAGGGCGTAAATGAAAAACAGAACCTATGGATGAGAGGTAGCTCTTCAAAAATGATTAAGTTTGGAAATAAATTCTATCAGCCTGCCTGAGTTCTTTCTTTAAACCCTTGGTGAACTTGTGGATAAAAATTTATGTAACACTGGTTAAATGCCTGACTGAAAAAGGGCAGATAGATCATTCTCCATTATTCACCCTTTTACACTGATGATTCTTTATTTAAAAAAATTTTACAGTTGCTGATTAACAATGTGAATTAAGGCTTTTGGTTAATTGTAACCCTTTCAGTTAAAATGTTGCTTGTGTTGCTTCAGCAGGGAAAAATAAGAGTTTCCCTAGAGATTTCTTCTTTTTGTGTTTGTAGCTTATTTCTTATGTTTTCAGGACACTGAGTTGTGGTATATTTCCTATTACGCTGAATCATGGAATAACTTCAAGAAACACAGAAGTTTGATTATGTTTCTCCAGGGCAAAATACTCACAGGCTGTAGAAGAAATTTGTGTGTATGTTATTAGGGTTTTAATAGTAAAGGCTTTCCCGCATCCCACCCACTCACAGTTCTTTCTTTATTGGACCATATTAGAAATATGTTCCATCTAGCTAACTTGCTATTCTTTAAGAGTTTTTTTTTTTTTTGAGAATATTTAGTAGGTTATACTAAACTGGTTTCTAAAACTCTAAGATATTGGGTACCCCCGCAGTCTGCCTGGGAGCATATTGTTAAGAGTGTGAAATTTGAAGCCAGATTGCCTGGGGTAGAATCTGGCTGTTACCAGTTGTGTGCCCTTGGCTAAGCTACTTAACCATTTTGCCTCAGTTTCTACATCTGCAAAATGATGAAAGTAATAATAACCTATTTAATGAGATTGTTGTGAGGATTGGATGACTTAATAATATGCAAAGCGTTTAAAACAGTACCTGACCTGTAGTACCCTCTCCATACATGTTAGCTCTTATCATTTTAGATGAAAACTGATGAAGACATATCACAGCTGTTCTGAAGACTCCAGTACCATTAACAAATATTGGATGGCTGTCTTCTGCATATATGGAATTTTACTTCTCTGGGAAAACCACTACTCCTAGGCAAAGTTGTCAGTGGATAAAGCTATAATTTTCCCTTTCCTATGTCCTCTCTTCTTCTTAGATATCTAGTTATTGTCCAATCTGGGAGGAATTCATTAAAGAAGCAATATATGGTTAGTTTTAAAATGATGGAAAAGGACAGGATTTCACAGAGTTGTTCAGATATAAGCTGTACAATGACTTGTAGATAGATAGGGAGAAGTGTGAATAGTTAGGATTTTTGCCAGGCTAGAATGGAGATTGTGGCGGTTTTTTTTCGGTATACATAAATATCCCTAAGAACATATTGATCTTTAAAAACTGATCCAATGATATTTAATTATTGATAAGTAAAATCACTTTTGTGAACATTTCCTGACTTTTATGGCCAGACTGATAACTTAGCAGGGATGTTGTGCAGTATGGAGTATATAAGTCCTATAAGTTTATTAATATAATCAGAACACTTGTGTGACAACTTGCTTTATTGTCATTTGATATTTTAAAAAATCATATATGCTATGGTAGCCAGAATAGGCAGTAATTATGTTTCATGAGAAAAATTCAAGTTTAGAAACTGACTAATAAAAATTTAATTCTGAGTCAGCATGACTACTTTTTCTATGTCTGATAGAATTAGAAAAGCAAAGAGAAGGAAACAAATTTGTAGCTCCTATCTGTTAGAGCCAGAATAGAGACAGAAAAATAGAGGAGAATTTCCTATTTAATTGGTTTCTTTTTTATATACCCTTTTGGTATTTCACAAATCCCATTTTATTTTTATTGACATCCAGCTCCTCTGTTCATGTGCCCCTCAGCTAGTGATCTTTTTTTTAACATTCTCAATAACTCTGGCTCTATTTCTTTTCCTCTTGCCCTTAAATAACTTCTGGGTCTTAGTCTCTTTCTACTTTTATCTCCCACAGATGATTCTTTAGTTTAATTTCCTCTTCTGATCAAAACTCCTTTGCCTGGATGACTCTAAACTACTGTGGGGGATCAGAATTGGCCACCTCAAGATGTGTCTCTCTCTACCTTGCTCTGAAGGACATTTGACCTCCCCCCTTCCAATTATCTAGAGGGATTTGGGATGGGCCCAAGGAGAGGCCTCACCTTGCAAGACTCTGGGTATCCATAAACCAGGAGGGTCTTTGCTACACCCATTCTTATCAAAGTTCTGGTAATCTCCAGTTGTAAAGATATCTCCTTCTCTGTAGGGGGAGGAGAGGTGGATGACCTTATCTCTAGAAACTGTCAGTGTGGAAGGAGAGGCCTTACATCTGTATAATAACTTTATTGTGCTTTTCTTGTAATCTCTCGTGGCTGACACTCCCAACTCCCCCCCAAATCCTCGTTTGTCTATATAAGAGGAGAATCTCCATTTTGTCGAGCGACACTCCCTGGTCTCTCCCATGTACATGTTTTATAAAGCTTTGTTTGATTTTCTCCTGCTACTCGGCCTAATGTCAATTTAATTTGTAGCCCAGCCAGAAAGGACCCAGAGTGGGTAGAGAATGGTCTTTCTCCCCATCACTACTCATATCTAATCTTGATAGTTCCCTGAATAACATTTCCACAAACTTTTCAGCATGTAGTACTCTGTATGGTTAAAAAACATTAAAATGTGAGCCCAGTTTTGACAGGAAGGATAAACATAAAGATTCTTCCCTGGGCAATGCCGAGCAGTATATAAATTTGACCAATGAATCATGATGAGAATTACAGAAGTTAACAATAGGTAATAAAACCTCATGATAAAGCACCTTGTTATGCCACTGTGTTGATGATATTGTGGGTCAAATCATCTCCCTCAAGAAAAGAGTGAAATATCCTGACTGGATCCCTTTAATGCAGTCCACACACTTACTCATCGTCATTTTTCAGCAAATATTTGAGTGCCTACTCTATGTATAGCTATGAGTGTGTTCTTTTGTTTTTGAATTATGAAACATATTTTCTTTTCAAGACTCAGAGAATAACTTTTGGCTCATCTTCATAGCATTTAAAAATGGTAAGATCTTCAATAACAGAGAGCAATATGAGAACTCACTGTTTATTCAAAAAACATTTATGAAGCACTTACTCTGTGTCTGATCTAGTGGCAGACACTGTAGGGGATAGGATATGATAAGTCAGTTCCCAATTTCAGCAGTCTATGTCTTAGAGAGGGGATTGGGGGAGAGAGAAGAGAAAAACTAACATTTATTGAACAATGTGCAAGACCTCTCACACATCTTCTCATTTAACCATAACAATAATATTGTGATAGACCTAGTATTACCTTTATTTTATATAGAGAAAACTGAGTCTCGGAGCAGTGAAGGAGCACCCCCATGGTCCAGGGCCAGTATGAATAGCAGCAGGGATTTTAGCTCAGGTCTGTCCTCCTTACAGTCTGTGCTCTGTCCATCGATTACACTGGCCACTAACAGGCAGAAAGGAAAAAGTAGCATGGAAGTAAATGATTATGGGAGTTCATAATAGCATGCTTTGTGGAGGAAGAAGCAATTATGAAAAGAGTACACACAAAAATAAAGGTGAAACTGATAATCTATCAAACTGGAGATCAAACTTTCTCTTATTGTCCTTGAGACCATAAAACAGACTGAAAAATTCTGAAAAACATTTGTACTTGATGAAAGCAGAACTTCTCAAACTCTGCTTGTTTTCTGTTTTTCCACAGCCTGACTCTTTCTTCGTAGGTGCTCCATCTGATATCAACAGCTCTTGAGGTACAAGGACAAGTTGTTAGATGGAAATTCCCAATGCGGTACAGTTACCTCAGTGTTTAAATTTTTATGGGAAAGATTCTTTCCTGTGGTCTTTTTTATAGGTGTGACTTATGGGAGAATACCAATAATGAAATAGAAGTTAAGTTTTAAAATGAAAATGCATCTGATAGCTCATATAGAATCCAGTCATAGGATAATAATGGTGATTTAAAATAGGCTTGGAGATACATGTAAAATACATAAATATTTGTTTACCCCAAATTTACTTGTCTTTCACTGTCTGCTTCCATTACTAATCTGAGAAGAGTATTTGTGTATGTGTCTGAGTTTGTGTGTTGAATTTTTCACTCTCTGAGAAAAAGTTATTTTTCCTAAGAGTATTTTAAGTTTGATGTTGTTAGAAGATGTACCGGATTCATGAAAAAAAGAATGGGACTAGTTTCCAGTAGGTTGGAGCTGGTGTAAGCTGTGCTCAGTCTTCTACATTAAGATTTGACTCTTTGTACACTTGAGTAACTGATAATTCTTGGGCTTCACAATCTGACAGTCATTTATGTTGAGCAAATTAAAGATTCTAGTTCTAACATAGTGGTTGGCAAACTATGGCTGCTTGTTTTTATAAGCAGAGTTTAATTGGAACACGAGGACACCCATTAGTTGATATATTGTCTGTGGCTGCTGTCACACTACAACAGCAATTGACTAATTGTGACCATTTGGTCTGAATTTTCACTACCTGAACCTTCAAGAAAAAGTTTGCTGACCCCTCTATGGAGCATCCAGACTTCATCTAAATTTACCTGGACGAATCCTAAAATAAGTTGTGTTGCAGTAGAACTTTCCAAAAGAAATGTTGTATTAATGACGCTTTGCTTTTATCATGTTTTAAAATAAGTCAAAGTCCTTTTGATGTAGAAGACTAGGAATGGAATATTCACACTTTTTGGATTTTCTCATGCTCCAAATTTACATCCACAGGTTTCCAAATACTCTTTCTCCTTCACATAAGCTCAACTGGTCTCAGTTTTTAAATCTGAAATCTTCAAAGAGGGTGCAATGCACAAAAAAACGTGATACTTGGCAACGTAAGATGGGATCAAAATTTAGTCTGTGGTTTTTAAATTGATACTCTGTGGACTCACGTCCCTTTCCTTCTTGTTTCAGTGTATACCTTTAAGATGTGCATCATTCACTGTAATTCATCCTAATGTATTTTAATTTTGCTAATTTCCTGAATTTAACACTCTCATCACCATTATTTGCAAAATGTGAGAAATAAAAATCCCTTTGTGAAAATGGTTGAAAATTTCATAAGCTCAAGTTTTGGCTTCCTGGCACTTGAGTAACAGATAATTCCTAGGGTAATGCAAAAGACAATGAACACCACCAATTCTTTTCAATTTCTAGGTAGTAGAAGCCCACAGGAAAACTAACATATTTGTTGTATAAACAGAGGAAACTTTGGGGTGATTTCCTGGAAGAAATCACTTTTGTATTCCCCATGTGTTTAAGTTTTATTGAAGGCACTTCATGATGCAGTTGCTGAAAGGACATTTTACAAAGCTGGGGAAATTTCTTGTCTAGTAATATCAGTATTAATATAATAAGAACAGCATAGAGAGGTCCTGAAATCTGTTTTAAGATAAAAACTCATATGGCAGGAGGAAATAAACCGCAAACAATCTGGAGAATTTAATGAGAACAACCACCTAATTTTAATTACAGCATTACAAATGTGCAGATATAATCATTATGTTACCTTGTATATTTTCACAGGGAATCCATAAAATAAATTCAAAGGCAGGCAGATTGCTATCACTACTGGCACCATTTATCCTTAGAAACAATACAATTGCTGCTATTGTTTTGTAAAAAACAGATTAATGGCACCATCCCGAGCCACAATACAACATTTAAATATTTTCTACATTTCTTGTTTAAAATGTTTTTCCTTATGGTTTTTTGCCAAAGGGTTAGAGAAAAGTAAACCCATCAAGATACTAGATTAGCTTGGTTAATTTCAGTATCTTTCGTTTTCTCTAGATGGCAGTCAAGTCACAGGGTTTTTGAGACTGTTGTTGAAAACCACGTTAAGAATGTTCTAGTGCTTCCAAGGCAGGGTTTTTCGTTTGTCACAGTCCTCGAATAATGGTGATGGGAGTGTTAAACTCAGGAAACTGACATATCTGAGATACAATGGGCTGAATACAGCAAATGATGCACATCTTTAGGTTGTGCATTGAGACAAGAAGGAAAGGACACGATGAGTCTATAGATATTCAAGGGAAATAAAACCCATGGACTAAAGTTTGATCCCATTCCATATTGTTAGGTATCACATTTTTTGTGCATTGCGCCCTCTTTGAAGATTTCAGATTTAAAAACTGAGGCCAGTTGAGCTTATGTGAAGGAGAATGAGTATTTGGAAATCTATGAATATAAATTTGGGGCAAGAGGAAATTCATAAAGTGTGAATATTCCATTCCTAGTCTTCTATATCCAAAGGACTTTTACTTATTTTGAAATATGATTAAAGCAAAGTGTCATTAACACAAGATTGGTTTTGGAAAAATAAGCACAAAGAAACTTATTTTAGGATTGAGTCCAGGTAAACTTAGATGAAGTTTGTACTTGGTCGTCCTTAATAGCAAAAGTAATCAGTGTTTTAGGGCAAGAATTTTTAACTTGCTAATTTTACATGACTGTTTGATTGCGAATCCTGAGGAAGATCGATCATGTAACATGTATTCAACATGCAACAAATATTTTTTGACTGCTTACTATGTACCAAACACTGTGCTAAGTGCCCGGGATTTAGATAGGCATTGGTCCCTGTCCCAATGGCCTCATGAATGTACAGTCTACTAGGACAGGTAACTCTGGAGTCAAATGAAGACCGCTGTTTTTTGTTTCATGCTTCCAATATAGGATGGAGAAGAACTGAGAAGACATAATTAGATTTTCCACCAAGATCTTTATCCAGAACTGGGATTTAATAAAATAATAATGAAAATAGCAACAAAACCACATTAATGAATTTATTGTATATCTAAATGGGCTAAATGTTTTAAATACTGTGTCTATACTCATTACATGAAGCCGGGAAGGTGGGTGTTAATATCTTTATTTATAGGTAATCAAACTCGGAGAAGTAAAACATGGCTTTTCCAGGGGCACACAGCAGAACCATGATTCCAATTGGAATTTCTATAACTCCAAGGCTTATGCTCTTCCCACCACACCATGCTGCCCCTTATTTGGAGCTGCCCTGTTGTGTCTGTTTCTTTTGTCTGAGAACCTCAGATGGACTCATTCACACGAAGATAACATGTATGGTCTTTCCCAGGTTGATTTGTATTTGGGAGGGCTCTGGAGAGCTCAATGCTTAATCTAAAGGGCTTACTGTCTGATGACACTATCATGGAATAGTAAGAGAGATGTTTTGGCGTCAAGAATATTTTCCTTATCCCCTAAATCAAGTGCTATAGTGACTCCTACTCTTCTGGTGTTGATGTGACTTAAAATATAGCACAAAGGAAAAAGGAAAAAATTGCTTTTGTGCTTGTAGGCTTGTGAACTTTGGTGTATGAAATTGAGTGTGCAGATATGGGGACAATAAATTGAGGTTGTGGAATAGGATTTCTGCAATTTGTTATCGTAAAGACAAGATTATTCCACTCAGAAACAGCCTTTTAGTAAGTCTCTTGATCATTCCCAGGGCTCAGTGTGAGTGAGGGGGTAGGAATAGACATTTTCTGAGGGTGCGTGTATTAGTTTCCCAAGGCTGCCATAAAAAAGTACCACAAACTGGGGGGCTTAAAACAACAGAAATTTATTGTCTCATAGTTCCGGAGGCTAGAAGTCCAAAATCAAAGTGTTGGTAGGACCATGCTTCCTCTGAAACCTGTAAGAGAGTCCTTCCTTGCTTCTTTCTAGCTTCTGGAAAAACTTCCTAGTGTTTGTCAGCGATCTATAGCATTCTTTGGCTTGCAGCTGCATAATTCATCTCTGCCTCCATCTTCACATGGCTTTCTCCCTTTGTGTCTCTGTGTCTTCACATGTCTGTCTTCTTATAAGGACACAATTATGTTGGATTAGGGGCCCACCCTATTCCAATATGACCTGAACTAATTACATCTGTAATCACTCTATTTCCAAATAAAGTCATATTCTGAGGTACTGGGGAGTTGGAATTTCAACATATCTTTTTTGGGGAGACACAATTCAATCCACAACTATGTGTTAAGCAAAGAGTAGATTCTAGTACTAACTGTTGCTATCTAGCTATGTAACTAGCATTTACATCTCCCTGGACTTTAGTTTCCTCATCTATAAAATGTGAGAGTTGGGAAAGTTGACCTCCAAGGTCCTATTCTATTAGCCTGAGAATGGACACCATGGCTTCTGGTCATGCACCTCTGGCCCGTGGACATTTCTGTTAGAACAGGACATGGCTCAACAAAAAAAGGAATAAGGAAGGGAGGTCAGACATATATAAACAAGACACCATGGAACTAATGGGAAAAATAAAGAAAATGACCAAAGCTATTATAGTTTAACAGTGATAGACTACAACTTTCCTACTGGCTGAAGAGATGCAGACTTTGTCATGTGACCATACTTTTCAAGTGGATTACTTCATTACTTCATTACATCATTCTTTTTACAACATCTGATATTCCCTGTCTGGGTCAATGCATCCCACCTTTCCACAGTGACTATCCAGTCACTTCTGTTGTCCCATCCAGTCCTCCCACCTATGGGAGGTCACCTGGAGGGGATGTTAGGGGCTCTCTCTCCTATCTAGATAGTTGCTGTGTTATGCTTGTGAGCTCAAGAGTAATAACATGTGAGGTTTCACAGAACCATCAATACCGTCACCCAAGGAGGGACTCAGTCTGTGACCAGGTTTCTGGTGCCCAGAGCTCCCCTGTTTCCCTGGGTCTCATGCCCTGGGGTGAACCCAGCCCTGTACCCTGGCCAGCTGATTGTTAGTAAAATACCCAGATACCAATGAACAGACAAAAATTAGTTGCTTTCCCATATGCCAGCAATAACCGATTAGAAGGCTTCCTCTGGAAGGAATATTTCAGACACGGGTGTGAGACAGAAGTATGGTAACATGCATGCCACAGATTTGCCAACTTGCTAATCTAGATCAAAAGATGTGATAGTCTGTGTTCTGTGCTGGTCAGACCACATCTGGACACTGTATCTTCTAATGTCATTGATAAAGCAGAGATGGGAAATCAGAATATTGAATAGTCAGAAAATTATTGCCTATCAAAAATGATTACAGAGGGGATATTTAAACTGAAGAAGGCAAGACTGAAGGGAAGCAAGAAAACATTGCTCAGTTGTGGGGTCATGAAGACAAAAGCAGATTTATCCTATGTAGCTTTAGGAATGTGATATTCTGATGCTTATAATGCCATTACATTTTTTCCACTTCCACTCTCCATGGGCCCATTCTAGTTTTGCATAATGTAAATGGTCTTAGAAGAATTTTAATAGTGACCAATTTTCTGAGTCTGTATTTTTATTCTTATTAATATCCCTTTAATTTTGACACATTTATCCTCAAAACCTGGCTTAGCCTTCTCTTACATTTTTGTTTTCATGAATTTAAATTGCTGGGAAATTTTCTCATCATATTATGCAATTAAAAAAAATCAATAGAATTCAAACATGTTAGTGACCAGTGCTTTTATTTCCACAAATATTAAAACATGTGATTCCACAAACAAATTGTAAACATTTCAAAAAATCAACTATCTACATCTTATTAAAAACAGCTTTATTGAGATTTATTTCATATACCATAAAATTCACCCATTTAAAGTGTATAATTCAATGGTTTTTAGTATTTTCATAGTATAGCATATTAATATTCACAGTATATATCAGGCTATATTCACATTGGGCAACTCTCATCACAATCTAATTTTAGAGCATTTCATTAACTCCAAAAGAAGCCGTGTAATCACTAACCATCGCTCTGGATTTCTCCCAATGCCCCCAGACCTTGGTAACTGCTAATCTATTTTCTGTCTCTATAGATTTTCATATTCTGGACATTATATGTAAATGGAATCATACAATATGTGATCTTTCATGACTGGTTTCTTTCGTTTAACAGAATGACTTAAAGGTTTATCACATTGTAGCAATGTATTGGTTATTTCTTTCTTTTTAATTGCCAAATAATAATTCATTGTATGGATACATCACATTTTATTTATCCATTTGCCAATTGATGGGCATTTGGATTGTTTTCACTTTTTAGCTATTATGAACAATGCTGTTGTGAACATTCAGGTGTAATTTTTTTGTGTGGATGAATATTTTCATTCCTCTTGGGTTTAAATGTAGGAGTAGATGAGGCTGGCCCCATGGCCTAGTCGTTAAGTTTGGTGCACTCCTCTTAGGCAGCCTGGGTTTGGTTCCTGGGTGTGGACCTATACCACTCAGCCATGCTGTGGCGGCTTTCCACATACAAAATAGAGGAAGATTGGCACATATGTTAGCTCAGTGTGAATCTTCCTTAGCCAAAATAAATAAATAAAAAATAAAGACTGCATTAAAAAACAAATGTAGGCGTGAAATCATTGGGTCTGATGATCGCTGTATGTTTAATATATGGGGAAACTGTCAAACTGTTTTCCAAAGTGGCTGCACCATTTTACAATCCCTCAGCAATATGTGAGGGCTCCATTTTCTCCAATCCTTGTGTACTCTTGTTATTGTCATTTTGATTATAGTCATTCTAGTGTGTGTGAAGTAGAATCTCATTGTGGATTTTGTTGGCATCTCTCTAGTGACTAGTGATGTTGAACATTTTTTTCATGTGCTTATTGGCCATTTGGAAAAAGATCCATTCAGATTCTTTGCCTACTTTTAAATTGGGTTATTTATCTTTTTGTTATTGAGTTGTAAGTGTTCTTTATACTTTCTGGACATAAGTTCCTTATCATCTATATGTTTTGCAAATATTTTCTCCCATTCTGTGAATTATCTTTTTACTTTCTTGATGGTATTGTTTGCAGCACAAAAGTTTTAAATTTTGATGAAATCCCATATATCTATCTTTTTCTTTTGTCACTTGTACTTTGCCTAAGAAACCAAGAAACCATTGTCTAAGTCAAGGTCACAATGATCTACTCTTATATTTTCTTCTAGGAGTTTTATGGATTTGGCTCATATTTGTACCTATGATCCATTTTGAGTTAATTTTTGTGCATGAGAGGTAGGAATCCATTTTCATTCATTTACATGTGGATGTCCAGTTGTCCCAGTACAATTTGTCAAAAAGACTATTCCTTCCCCATTGAGTTGTCTTGGCACCCTTGTCAAAAATCAGTTGGCATATCGTTTTTTATTTTTGTATATCACCTTGAAATTCTTTTCCATATTTAAGCTATTTTAACCGTTATGCATATACTAGTTTGTATTCTGGTTTTTAGCTTAACATAACATCAACATTTTCCAGATTCTATGGAGAATTTAGTGTGTACTCCATCATTTTAGGTATTGTATTATACCAAACCATTTAAATATATTTGGACACTCCCATTGCCACATCATATTGAAAGAAAATAAACTGAATTTTGATTGATTGAGTCTGGGAGAAAGATTTTGAATATCAGCCCCTTTTGACTTGAACATACAGGTCATAATATTTTCTTTCATCAAGGGAATGAAGTTTCTATATTTTTAGAATTAATGGTAGTGGTGTGAAAGTATCAAATCAGATTAAGGAATAAGATAAGAAAAGCCTCAAATGCTAAGCATTTTGACAAAGATAGTTATTTCATATTGAGGAAGTTTCTTTATGAAGAAGAGTAACACAAAGTTTGAAGAAGAAATTAAATAACAATGAGTGTTTTCCTTTGGGGAATGTTCAACAGGTTGGATTAGAAGTTCTTTGAAAAATGAAAAAGACAAACAAGAAATTCCAAACTGCTAATTCAGGTCTTGTGTTTGATATTGAGAGAAACACCAAGCCATTGCAAATGAACGTAATATTTATTTTTACAATTTATTTTTTTATTTTTATTTATTTTTTTTTGTGGGGAAGACCAGCCCTGAGCTAACATCTGTTGCCAATCCTCCCCTTTTTGCTGAGGAAGACTGGCCCTGGGCTAACATCCGTGCCCATCTTCCTCCACTTTATATGGGACGCCACCACGGCATGGCTGACAGGCAGTGCGTCGGCGGGCGTCCGGGATCCGAACTCGCAAACCCTGGGCTGCCAAGCGCGGACCAAACCGCTGCGCCACTGGGCGGCCCCTATTTTTACAATTTAAAAAATAGAGGGGTTACTAGAGGGGAAGTGAAGAGGGAGGAGGGTGAAAGGGTGATAGGGCACACATGTATGGTGAAGGGTGGTAATTAGTATTCGGGTGGTGAACATGATGTAGTTGAAGGGGAGGAAGAGTATCCTCTACCCACTCTGGGTCCTTTCTGGCTGGGCCACAAATTAAATTGACATGAGGCCGAATAGCAGGAGAAAATCAAACAAGCTTTATGACATGCATACATGGGAGAGACCCAGGGAAACTGAGTATCTCTTGACAAAATGGTGGAGGTTCACCTCTTAAATATTGGGGGTTGAGGATGTCAGCCATGAGGGATTACAAGAAAAGCACAGTAAACAAGAGTATGCAGATTTGTCTTTGCCTTCTGCACTGACAAGATTTTCTAGAAATGTGGTCATCCCCCCTTCTTCCTGCTACAGAGAGGGAGATACCTTCACAAATGGAGATTTCCCTTACAAATGTAAATGTCTCTTACAAAGGGTAACTTCTACTTGTTTTTCAGAGCTTTTCCCTGTCTGCAGTTTCTAGCCCAAAATAATCTCCCTGCCAAATAATCTTCACATATTGAGGTAGCCAATTCCGATCCCCCACATAGTCTACACAGAAATTGAAATATAACAATGTACACCTGAAATTTATATAATGTTATAAACCAATGTGACCTCAATAAAAAACAAAACAAAATAAAGAAAAAACAAAGCTTGAGTAGGAGAGAGAGAATATTGTTTTTGATAGCTGTCTCCCTTAGGTGCTATCATCAGAGAATGAAAAGACAGAGGTTTTTTTCCCCCAGAACTTTCTCTGTAGAGCTGGTAGTAGGATCTTTGTGTAAGGCACTGGTTCCAGGAAAGGTGAGATTAGCAGATATCTTTCAAAAAACCTTCATATCTTTGAAACTATGTACTAAATTTAAAGATTCGAAAATACCAAAACCATGATTGAAGGGCCATTTATAGCCAACTTTAAAGAGTAGTTTTGAATTGACATGAACTCTGGGACCCACAACACCACTTAATACAGATTATAAAATGTTATTGGATAACCTTATATAATAGTAAGTATTATTTGTGGAGAAAACATTTTGGGATGTTTTCTCTGCAGTGAGAAAGAAAAAAAGTGCAGGTAGTTGGGTTGTACAAGCACAATTGTGCACATTTTGGAATGAAATTGCACTGTATTAATATCTAATTAGGTGTCCAAATCATCATGGTCAGGTAAAAGAAGAAATTCAGCTATGGAGAGGGAAAAAAATGGCAATATAGGTATAAAAAAAAAATTTGTCTGTCTCTCTAGCTCATAAGAGGTGCGCTTGGAGCTGTCCTAGATTTTATATAAGTGAGATGCCTGGAGGGGAGATGGGAGCCCCACAGAATTAGCTGGAGGTGGACTCTTGGATTTTTAGAGGGTTACAGAAATACGAACCAGAGGAGAGTGCATGATCCACTTCAAGGGAACTGCAGAAATGCAGGAATTTCTGAGGAACTCCACAAAAGAAAGAATGGGCTGTACAAACCTGCCAGCTCCAGAAAGCATGAAGCAAACTTTCAGCAAAATCAGTCAGATAAGAGCTCTCCTTCAGGACCTCTCTCTCCTCTACCACTGCCCTTTCCCCCAAATAATTGGAAGACACAGATGCCCAAGTTAGCAGGCTAAGGTAAACATTGGTGGGAAACAAAGAAGATACCAGAAAGATGTTTGTAGACTTTTTGCTTGCAACAAGCTCTAACTACATAAATGGGAAATTAACGTAAAAATAAATACGTAGTTTGATTGTTATATCGAATTAGACAATCCAGTTTTAAAATTGAAATCATGATTGGTGCTTTAAACTGGCTGCAGGATTGTACTTAACTTAAGATTGATCCAAAAGTCATGGAACTTCCTAAGTTTTCATTCCAGATAAGTTGGAGGATAGGAAATTATAGGAAAACATATTCATTTTAACCAGGTTGAGACTTATATAGTTAACATTTTCTTTTGTCTCAAAGAATGGGAAAAGAAGATGTTATATGAAATTATAGAGAAGTAATAGGATCTAAACTTAAACTGGTAAAAATATCAGGATTTTCTATCCCTTTGTGTTGAGCAAATTACCTAGACCAATCTTTAGCAAAAATAAAATCAGAACTATCTATTAGGCAGTGAAACATCTACAGATTATTCAAGAAAGAACTTCATCTGTTAGTCCTCTGAGAATAAAAACATTTTACATGGCTATGAACTAATTAATGTAATGAGGTCTCAAAGGCAAGGTCGGCAAAGAACTACAGTTAGCAGAACATACAAGAAAGTTCGACAGAGGCCTGGAAAGAAATTAGGCATGATGTAAAGTTAAGAAAACTAAATAAAACTGAGTATCATTTGCCTGGAAGACGGGTAGTTTGAAGATGATGAGTTCTG
This sequence comes from Tapirus indicus, assembly GCA_031878705.1. NCBI lineage: Eukaryota > Metazoa > Chordata > Mammalia > Perissodactyla > Tapiridae > Tapirus > Tapirus indicus. The sequence continues at coordinate 100,094,219 of CM062919.1, read as the reverse complement.
TTTTTTTTTAATGTTTTTCTTTTGGCAAGTTTTTTTTTTTTTTTAATATCACAAAGAGTTGTTTAGTGCTTAATTGGTAAGCAGCATCACGGCAGAAATTGTTTAAGAATGCATTATGAAAAGTCTTGGCTTAGAATTATGTTTTAGTTTATAATTTCACAGACTGTCTAAAAGTTTTGAGTTGTATGTAGCATTCTTAAGTCTCTCTAGAATTGTGTTAAGCTTATCTCTTGCTCTAAAACAACATATCCTTGAATTCCATGATTTCAAACAACCATTTCATTTTGTTCATGGTTTTGAGGGTCAGGAAGTATGGAAGGGCCAGGCTGGATGATTCATCTCTGATCAATTTGGCAGCAGCTGGTGCTGTAGGATCCAGCTCAATGATGGCGTCTCCATTCACATATCGGTGTCTTGGTGCTCCTTGGCCTCACTTTCTTTCCACATAGCATTTCTAGGGCCTTCTGTATGTGGCCTGAGCTTCTCACTTACAGTGGTCTCAGGATAGTAGCTCAGGGCTCCAGAACACCAATACAGAAGCTGCTTGTCCAGGCTGAGCCTGGAACTAGAGTCCCATCATCCCTGATGCTCCCTATTGGTGAAATCAGCCATAGTCTGGTTTAGAGTCAAGGGGTGGGGAAATAGAAGCCACTTCTCTATGGAAGGAGGAGCAAAGGTTTTGCAGCTTTCTTTCATTCTCCATGCAGTGATTTCTAACTCTTTTAGTTTCTGGAGATTTCTGAGAATCTGATGAAGGTTATGGGAAAATGCATTCACCACATTTTGTGTGCAGTGTTGGTGGAAACATGCTGAAGACTTGAATATCTAAAATAATGCTGCTTGATGAATGGAATTATGGAAATAGTATTATAATCATTACCTCGATGTCAGATCCATTGGTCTGTTCACTAAATCCCTATATCCATGATCCTTTTCTTTCCTCTTTAAGCACTCTTGATTTTCCTCTCCCCCACCCTTAACCTTCTCTTCCGTTCCCCTTGAGGTCTGTCTTTGAAAGGCTCTTGGTCGTAGTTCAGCAGTTATAATTTCACAAGGTTCATTTCTCTCAGGGTAGTAATAAACCTATGAAGTATGACTGGGTCAATATTTCTCCAAATGAGTTCTTTTGTCCATAATTTATACCCAGCAGCAGACATTCTGTGACTAGAAAGACAGAAAGGAAATAATCTCCTGGGACAATATTTTAATAGCCAGATGTCATTGCCACTAACCAACTTTTAGGCTGTGCACAAGGATAACCTTGACAACTGATTTTCCTACTCACACCCAAACTGTCTACCTGGATTTTGTTTTTTATCAACCACAGTAAATACAAAGGTTGTTTCTCAATTTCGTTCTGTAAACATATGATTGCTGCATCCCACGGGAATTGAAATTAGGCAGCCCTGGCTTGGGGATTTTTTTCAGAAACAATAAAAGGCTTCTTTGGCTTTGTCTTTTTATGAGGATGCTTTGCATCCTGCTCACATGCCTTGTAATGTAATCTCAAGACACAGCTGTTGTTTCAGAGAGTTCATTCATGTCAGCAGCAATTAAAAAGTCTTTTGTTTTCCAAACATGCTTCCCAGCTTGCCTTGAAGAGCTTTGCAAACAATGATTCCTGCAGCTTGAGGAGAGGAATCTTTATTGTGTGTGGCAGAAAGGGTGTGCCACGTTCATTTTCAGTCTTGTTCCAGGATTTACAGCAGGTACACCTGTGCATCTTCTTGACAATGAAGTTTTAAATATAGAAAATCCTCAGTCATCACTTTGCCACTTTGAAATATGACCTCTTGTAGCAATGAGTTACAGCATGCTTCCTAGGTGGGATGAAAATCACACCACGCTCTTGGAATCACTGTGTTACCTTGCCTTTTTTTTTTTTTTTTTTTCCATTTTGTGTATCAAAATGGATGCATCCTTGGGACTTGAGACTTAATAGCCTGAGTCGCCTCTCTTGAAGGTGAGGTGTGCAATACAGGACAGCATCTCAAGGGCTCCCTGTGTGTGTATGCTTTGTGCCTCAGGGTATGGGCTCCTGGAGAATGAAGACTTGAAGGAACGACGCGTGATATGATTTCAGAGCATCGAAAAGCAGGTTCTTTTCCTGTCAGTCCCGTTATCCCCTCTCAAGAGTGAAGGAATTTATTCCTTCTAAAGGATTAGAGAAAGTTTTCATAACATTGTTTTATCCAACTCTCCCACTTGTGGAGTGGGGCCTTATGTGTTAAGATAAATGCCTGCTTTGAACATTTACAAATATTAGTGTCATTAATACATCTGTGTATCTTTTAGATTGTTGCACGTCTACTGTTTCTCATTTTAATTATGTGTGTGTTGTGGTGGTAGTGGTTAGAGAGATAATCAAGTAACAAACCCTTTCTGTTTTTGTTTGGTTTCTAGACTTTTTGCTTTGGGGAAGAGGATAAAGGTGGGGATGGGATGGGCAAAAGTGAACTAAGGAAACTAATTTATAACAAGTTAAAAGCCAAGTTGTTGTGCAGCCAGGGGAAATGTTTTCCCATCACTTTTAAAATAATTAGAATGAGCAACTGGCATCTCAAATGAAATATTGGTTTGCCTACCTAACAATGAGTTTTATATTCTTGCAAATATCAGAAAAATAGTACAGGCTCCATAGTCTGGGGAACACACGAAGGTAAAATAGGACAAGGTATTTCCAGTTTGAGTTCTGTAAGTCTACAGATTCTACAAAGTCTGTTGACATTATAGTAAGGAGTGTCAGGCATATATTAGAGGAGATTTTTATAAAGTGAAGTACTGAATGTCTTGCAAGCCAGTTGGTGCACATACATCTTGGCCCTGTTACAGCCATGTGACTTATGTGGCTCAAACTTCTGTTAGCTGGGAAGGAAAGCTGCCCCAGCAGTAGCATACCCTTCTCTCATAGTATCTGAGCCTCCCGGTGAAAGACAGCAGAGTGACACAAGGTGTGCCATCCTGGTCTGTCTATGTCACAAAACATTTTGCTTATTCTGCCTTTATGAAAGTAAAATCAATGCAATCCTAGTTTGTAGAATTAGACTTGATTTTAAGTCGCTAGTGAAAGCTTATTTTGCATAAAAGGAGGAAGCAGCAGCAGCAGCAGCAGCAGCAGCAGAGAGGTTAAGTGATTGCCCAGGTCATACACTGCTTAGTAACAAAGTCAGGATCTGAACCCAGGTCTTTGACTAAGTTGATCTTGAATATGAAATCAGCAAACTTGATGTGAGTGTACTAGGTACTATAGACTGAATATTTGTGTGCCCCCCAATTTTCATGTATTGAAACCTGATCCCCAACGTGATGGTATTTGGAAGTGGGGCCTTCAGGAGCTGATTAGGTCATGAGGGTGGAGCCCTCATGAATGAGATTAGTGTCCTCATAAAAGAGACTCCAGCAATCTCTCTTACCTCTTCTGTCACGTGAGGACACAGAGAGAAGATGGTCAACTGTGAACCAGGAAGCAGACTCTCACCAGACACTGAATCTGCCTGCGCATTGAACTTGGACTTTCAGCTTTCAGAACTGTGAGAAAAAAGTGTTTGTTCTTTAAGCCACCCAGACTATGGTAGTTTGTTATAGGAGCCCAAGCAGACTAAGACACTAGGTATAATTTTTTATAGTTTTATTTAGATATATTTCATATACCATAGATCTCACCCATTTGCAGTGTACCATTTTGTAGTTTTCAATATATTCAGAGCACAATCAATACCACATTTAGGACATTTTAATACCACAAAAAGAAAATCTGTCTCCATTAGCAGTTGCTCCCCATTCACCCGCACCTGCCCTCACTCCCCAGCCCTAAGCAACCGCTAATCTACTTTCTGTCTTTATGGAATTGCCTATTCTGGGTATGTGGATTCTATATAATATGTGGGTCTTTTGTGACTGGCTTCTTTCACTTGGGATAATGGCTCATGGTTCATCCATGTTGTAATATGTATCAGTATTTCATACTTTTTTATTGCCAAATAATATTCCATTGTATGGGCATCCCATATATGGTTACCCATTCATCAGTTGATGGCCATTTGGGTTGCTCCCACTTTTTGGCTATTATGAATAATGCTGCCGTGAACATTGTGGGCAAGGTTTTGTGTGCATGTGTATTTTTATTTCTCTTGAATGTATACCTAGGAATGGAATTGTTGGGTCATATGGTAACTTTATACTTAATATTTTGAGGAATTACCAAACTGTTTTCTATTAGTTTGTTTTAAAACTAAGTCAAAATGTTATGTTAACAACTACCATGAAACAGGACAACTTTTAGCGAGTTAAAATATACATATAACTACATGTTCACAAGCCTGCACATATTCTAATTCAATTTTATTAAATTTTACAGAATTTGAACTTCTAAGAATTAGAATCTGCATTAAACCCTATAAGCTAATATACCAGAGGTAAGCATTTTTTTTTTTCGAGGAAGATTGGCCCTGAGCTAATATCTGTTGTCAATCTTCCTCCTTTTTTTGCTTTTTTTTTTTCTCCTCCCCAAAGCCCCAGTAGATAGTTGTATGTCATGGTTGTGTATCCTTCTAGTTCTCTATGTGGGACGCTGCCTCAGCATGGCTTGATGAGCAATGCGTCGGTCCGCGCCCAGGATCTGAACTTGTTAACACTGGGCCACTGAAGTGGAGTGCGTGAACTTAGCTGCTACACCACTGGGCTGGCCCCCCAGAGGTAAGTATTCTTGATAATTTAATGAATTTATGGTTCTCTGAGATTTGTATAAAATTTATATACATGAGCATACATTTTCATTAAAATGTTATAATAATCTAGTTAAAATAAAACATTTTAAAATTTAATAATACATCTTACACATTTTTCCACATCAGCACATACCACACAATTATACACAGTTAATACGCAGTTAAAATGATGAAAAGGCACGAGCTGTTTCTCATGGCTAAAAATAAGACTATGTAAAGCAAAAATCCTGCTTTCCACATCACAATAATTTGCATGGTCTACGTTTAAACCAGCTACAATATAACAGGCTCTTGATCTGCAGTTAGACAAATGTGGCCAAGTTAATGCTGCTAAAGAACTCTTTCATTTTGCATTTCTAGGTGTAGAAAATAGCAACAGGTTTTTGATAAAGATGTTAAGGTATTTAAAAAAATGAAAAGAAAACATCAACGAGAGAGTAGACTGCCGTTAAAGGGAAGGATTGGTTTTAATGCTCAGATTCTCTGAACACCCACTTCAGTGGGACTTTGCCATCAATATCATGTATATACAGAAGAAAGCAGTTCTCTGGAGCAGCATTTGGAGGCCTCTGTGTGAACAAACCAGAATGAAGCTATTAGATTTTTTGTTTGTATCTCTGTTAAGGCATTTAGCCAGCCGTTTTTTCTAGCCTTATACCATGTATAATGGCAGGAATGCCAAGACCTGTGTCCTGTTGCAGGCTCCACCACAATCTGTGGGACACTACTCTGTATCTTGGACCCCCCCCCTTCATCTGTAGAATAGAAGTAATTTCCCACCTACCACTTCAAGGGTTGGGAGTTCTGTGAGAACAAATGAGATAATATGTAGCCCGCAGTACTTTGTAAATGTTCAAGCTCTAAAAGGTAGGGCATTTATACAGGCCAGATAGATCTGTGTTCTCATTGTAAATGTTCAAAGGGATATTTAATATGTTCAGAGCAGTGATATGTATTTTTGTTTCCATATCTACCTATGATTGATGACCAGGGCTATGGAAAGCACTTAAAAATACATTTCTAAGCTAATAGGACAAATAAAAATATAAAATTGGGAAAAATTGACAAATTTCCTTGGATATTATTACATCAAACGTGAAAAAGATTTCCTTGGCATATATTGGGAAAAGCAAGGAATGCAGAAATTACGGAAAAACTGAATTTATATTTTGTATAATTTCAGATTGCGGATTGCTTAGTTCTTTTCTTTCGTCTCCCACAAGCACTTGAAGTCCACCATATGCCCAACTCTGCCTCTTGGAACTGTTTTTGTATTTTTGCTGGCAGAAGTAGACGTGAAGGCATCTGAGACAGGTCAATTGTGTGGCTATTTTAAATAAAATATATGTAGCTCATTTCCTCTGCTAACCTCTTATGCCACCAATACCAAAATAAACTATTTTCTTAAAACAGTTTTTACAAGTACCATTTTCAGCAAAAGGGAATATGAGATAAAGAACTACCACCAAACAACATCAATTAGCAAGTTCAAAGTAATGCTGGTAACATGGCCCCTCAGTGCCATTTCTTTTTCGCTTCTACTCACTATCAATATAATTATAGTTTCATTAGCATTTGTTACTAAAAGTATTCTTGGGGCTGACCTGGTGGCATAGCAGTTAAGTTCACACGTTCTGCTTTGGAGGCCCGGGGTTCACAGGTTCGGATCCTGGATGCGGACCTACTCACCGCTCATCAAGCCATGCTGAGATGGCATCCCATATAGAAGAGCTACAACTCTACAACTATGATACACAATTATGTATTGGGGCTTTGGGGAGAAAAAAGAAAAAGAGGAAAATGGGCAATAGATGTTAGCGCAGGGCCAATCTTCCTCAAAAAAAAAAAAAAGAAAAGGTATTCTTAAACATTTACCCTAAAACATTATGTTAAAAACTTAGAAAGACAGAAAATATACTTTTCCTTGATGGAAGATTGCAGACAGAAGATAAGGCAAATAACAGGAAATTTTAGTAAGAATATATTAACAAAAATAAACAATTAGCATCTTGTTGAGAACAATAAATTTTGCTACTGTCTAATTTTATGAATAGCAGCTGCTCTGTCAGTTAATACCCAAGCATCAATATCTTAAGACAACACAGAGCTTCCTTTTTGTTTTTTTATTCCCCAACTGAGAAAAAAGATGAAGAATTCAGCAGGTGCTATATTAGGAGAAAAATGGCTTGCATTATGAACATCTTCAATTTTTTCCCTCGCTTCATATAACTTCCTCTTTCCTCCCTCCAAGTTCTCATTATTCAAAAATTATTTACCACTAAATTATAGACAAATAGTTTCTCCTAAAGCAGAAGTGAAGTGAAGCTGGGCACAAGTCAATAAACAATTAACGAGGCTCTCAAATCATCAAAAAGATGCCACCTGTGACATATGACCTGTTCTGATCTCGAGGCACACAGCACAGTTTATGGAGAGTCTAGAAGGGGTTGTATTTTCTCTTCTCTGGAACTGATGGTCCCTGTCATCTCAACTTCAGAGAGAGTTTTTCTTTGGAAGAACCAAAACATATTAGTGTTTGGAGGCTATACTGAAGATACACATGAGCATCTTTTCCCAAGAAACAGCCTGAAGCTCTAATCGTATTTTTGGAAACAGCCTAACACCACTGGCTTTCAAGCCACGGTAACCTGGCCCCTTGTTTTCTTCATGGTGTGGTTGTGTCAGTGACTGCATGGTTCCGATAGAGGCTTTGGAACCAGTCAGGCCTCAGTTCAGACTTCCCTGCTTATAAGCAGTGTGACTTTGGCAAATCGTTGGATGTCTTGAAGCTTCAGTTTCTTCATTTATGAATTATAAATGTATGCACTATGGTTTTCTTTTAAAGATTTAAAAAATATGTCTATAATATATATGTAGCACATGCTATGTGTGGCAGACACTGTTGGGTTTCCTTACTCTCTCCTTGCCAAAAGAATCCTGAGGCTATTTGAGTGACAGTGTGCCCAGGCCAGGGGATTAGTCATGATTGCTTTAATGCCATCATGGCAGTCTCATTTTCCATCACCATGATTGTTTTGGGGACATGAAATCCAGTTCTTGCCAATGACATGTAAGGGAAGACTTCTGGGGCTTCTAGGAGAGACTGTCCAACACACAGAGGGCTGAGAAGAATCCTCTCTGGTGTTGGACTTCCTTATGTGCTGCAGCAGCCAACTGGATGTGGCAAAACTGATTATGAAGAACCAAGACTGGGGATGTAAGCTCAGTGGTGGAGTCTGGGTCCTGGTGTCATCATGGAGCAACCATGGGACTGCATCGTCCAGCCTTGCGTTAAACAGTAAATATCTTATGTTTAAACCACTCTGACTCAGATTTTCTGTTGTTTGTAGCCAAAAGTATCCAACTCAAGAAGTAGATTGTTATTAATATGTATTAATCAGTATATTTTTAAAGGGGCAAATTGATATTTAATAAATGCTTTTCACGGAATTAATAGAAAATAGTTCCCAACTTAATTCCAACTGTAATTCTATAATCCTTTTTTTTAGTAATTGAGAAATTTAAAACATTAAAACTTTTTTTCAGGGAAGGCCTAGTAAAATTTAGCTGAGGTGACTAGTTATATTTTATTTTATTTGTTTTTTGTGAGGAAAACCAGCCCTGAGCTAACATCCATTGTCAGTCCTCCTCTTTTTGCTGAGGAAGACTGGCCCTGGGCTAACATCTGTGCCCATCTTCCTCTACTTTATATGGGATGCTGCCGTGGCATGGCTGACAAGCAGTGCGTCGGTGGGCATCTTGTGAACCCTGGGCTGCCAAGCGCAAACTAAACCGCTGCGCCACCGGGTGACCCCTAGTTATATTTTATTTTAAAGCAAAGCAGAAAGCCATATAATCATATATTGGAAGGGAATTTAGTAATTATTTTAGAGTGTAAAATTTAGATCATCTTCCTGTCTTTAATTAAAGGGTAAGTTAAAATCATCTCAAGAGATACAACTGGGGTTTTAGAATCTTTCTAAAACGAACTATAAAATAGCAAAATTTCTAGATAATTCTAGGTTAGATTAGTGAAGCATTCGTGAAGCACATTAAGTGGGGGGGGGGCGGTTAATAATTATGGATGTAGGAGGATAGATTCAGCCTAGGTCATCCATTGAAAATAACTGATTCTTTATTTTCATAATTTACGTGGAAGAAGGTAGATCTTATTCCCTCTTTTAATTACACAGGTAACATTCACCAAAGAGAAGCCTTATTTCTGTTTTTTTTATTTTTCTAGTAGACATCTTTCTCTTCCCTTTGTTCTGCTTATATCTGACAGACCACAAAGCTGAGAAAAATATAAAATTTCTGAACATACCAGTTCTAGAAATCTGAAATCTTTTTGCATTTTATTAGACCCTCTGGTATCAACTAAGAATGTGAATCTTCTTTTGTTTTTATCTTGAAAGCAACAGACAGAGGCTTTCTGTCATGTTCTTTAAAAAAGTTAGTGAGAAATGGAGTACAGCTCAGGCAATTAATATATATATATTAATGAGGTAATCAGGTAATTATATACATATATATATATTTTTTTTCAGTGCCAGCAACTCTAACAGTAGCTTGTTTGAATTTGTTTGCTAGAGGGCACAATATTAAAGTAAAATGTATGACTCTCTTCTATGAAGTAGAGGCTATACATTCATCATTCATGGTTCGAAAAATACTTGTTGCACCACTGCAATGTTCCAGGCTGTTCTACATTCAAAGCTGTAAAAGCCTTGGAGGTGCTAGATCCTAGTGAACAGAAAAGATGCTCCAGAGGCTCCTGTCACTCCTCTGGCTATACTTTAGCTATTCCAAGTTATATTACTATGCACACGTGAATGTATGGTTAGAAAAAGCAGTCCAGATTGACGGCCTGGGTGCAGGCACGAGTGTGTCTTGTACTAACCTCACGGTAGGTGTGTTGGACATGTGGATTATGAAATGCTGGGATGGGGGCTATGGGTTGGAACTGTGTGGTTTGGAGTTGTTTGGGGGGGCAACAGACAATTTAACTGCTCCTTGTCATGGCCAAAATTGTCAAAGTCTGTGTTAATTCTCAATTTATTTAAAGCCTCTGATGATCAATCTTACTTTGGGCAACATTTTTTTGACATAAAAACCGAGAGCTAAAATGTCAGTAACTTGAAATGGGTTTCCAAGTTTACTAAAAAGAAATCATTGTGAACCATTACTTTGTCCATGAACCACCAAGGGGAGTGAGGCTAGAACTGCATTCCAGTGTAATCAATTTCCTCTGTAATCTTGTGCATTTTTTGTTAAGGAATTTAAAAATATGATTTTGAGAAGGGCTCATAGGGTTCCCCAGCCTGCCTGATAGGTCTATGAGCCAAGGAAGTTTAAGAGCCGTGAAAGGAAATATAGGCATTTCATGCAACAGTGGAGAAAGGAATATAGTGATTAAAATAATAGAAACAACAAGAACGATAGTAGTTGGGGTTAGTACTGATCTGTCCTATCTTTCTCCGGTACATGGGGGTGAGGTTGGAGCCAGTAAGACAGACTGGCTGAAGTCTGCATGCGCGGGAGCCCTCACCCATCCTCTGGAGGGAGGGGGTGGTCACAGCCACTTCATTCTGGGAACAACCCTCTGGGTTGGATTTAGTCATGGCTAAAAAAAGCCGTATTTCTTGAAAAGGAAGCAAGTCCTAGTGCTTGTCAGGTTGAAGCTGGCAAGCAGTCGCATTTTTTTTCCTCTCTGACTACATTTCACTTTTATTGCTTAGTAAAAAGATACCCCAAACATTGCTAATATTGAAGTACTTTCACTAGTGCTTTTATTGGAAAACTAAGACATTTCCTCACGTTGATCCTGTGATACATTTTTCACTTTAAGTTACAAGTTGGAAAACAGGCCCAGAGGTTAGTGTGTCTTGGGTGGTTAGCTCTAAAAACTTGTTTCTAACTCTCTCTTCTCCCTTCTTCTCTCTTCACTCCAGAATTAATGCACGTCAGACTTATGGTCATGTTTTAATTTCACTTAGTCATTGTCCAAGAAACTTGTAAATTTATACAGGCTGTTCATAAGTAAAGGCAGTTTTCCTACAAATGAGAAAATTGCAAATAAAGGAAATCTGTTCAAAAGTTATTTAAAATCAAAATAAAATGTTAGTTATACTTCATGAAGTGTTATCATTTGCAATTCAAGTACTATTAAGACTGTTGAGCCTTAACTCTTAGCAGGCTAAAAATGGAGAAACCTTGCCTTTCTTTTATGTTTCAGGATGAGAATGGAGAAGGAAGCAGGCTTGTGGCTGAAAAATCCTTGCATATTCTAATGTTCCCACTTGCACATTTTCAGTTCTGTCTTTCCCTAGAGTTTAAAGGCAGGGTAAAAAGTCCCTGATTTGGCAATCAAAATTAATTTCCTTCTTTTTGCAGCTGCTCAGCTTGAAAACCTTGGAGACTTCCTTGAATTTTCTTTCTCTTGCATCCTACATCCGATTTGTCAGCAAATCCTGTCCTCCTTACCTTCAAAATATACCTACACTCTGTCATTTCTCACCACATCCTCTGCAAACATCCATCTTGCCACTTTCTGTCACTTGGAGGACTCTACCGGCCTTCAAACTGGTCTTTCTGTTTCCTCCTTTGCTCCCTTGAGACTACTTTAAACACCTTGGACAGAAGTCTGGTAAAAAGTAAGTCAGGTCATGTTGCTCCTCAGTTCAAAACTTTCCAGTGGCTTCCCATCTTGCTCAGAGACTCCCATCTCACCGACCACACCCTTTCAGTGGCTACCAGGCCCTATAATCTGTCCCTGTTAGGTCTCCAGCATCATCTCCTACTACTTTCCTGCGCTCACTCTACCTCAGCCATTCTGATCCACTTGCTATACTTTATCTCCAAAGCTTATGGCTGGCATATCGTAGGTGCTCAATAAATTTTGGATAAATAAATGGTAACTCACATATATTCTGGGCTCATACTACCTTCTGAAATCCAAGGAAAAATTGGCTTAAATCTTCTGTTTTGTGTTTAGCTTTTAATATCTCTTGTGAGTTCTGGGAAACTTTACATTTCTTTTTAGTTTCCACTGGCTCTGAATTGCTATTTCCTCTGAATTCTCCATTTCCATTCTGCATTCTGCTTTCCCATGTGCTGTCCCTTTCTCTGTACCCTCTTGTCCTGTTGGACACCATTCAGATCCTTCACTCCCCAAAGTTCTGTGTATAGCTGTCTTTGTTAAAGATTTGGAATAGTGGAGATGACAACACCTAAAATTCAATTACAGAGCAACACCTAAATTTAAATTTTAGTCATCTGCTTTCTTAAAAGTCACTAATTTCTGCACTGGGAACTTAGGATGGTTTCATCTACTCAAGCTCCAGCCACCCTACATTTCCTTGGTCCTATTTTTTTCTCTTTTCCAAGGTATTTCATTCTCTTTTAGGACATCTGACCTATCAGGACATTCTTTTATTATTGTGCCAAAATCCGTCTCATATAATTTTTGCCTGTTTGTGGATAAAATGAGTTTTCCTGATGTATGAGGTCCATTTAGAACAAATAGCATCTCTTTTCCAGTGTTACTCTGTCTTCCAGGGTTCTATAAAAGTATTAAAAGTTCAGGTATCCTTGACTAAACATAGTTTTCTTAAAAATAAAAACATTCTAGGGGCCGGCTCAGCATAGTGGTTAAGTTCACATGCTCCAGGTGGCCCAGGGTTCAAGGGTTCAGATCCTAGGCTTGGACCTACACACCACTCATCAAGCCATGCTGTGGTGGCATCCCACATACATAATAGAGGAAGATTGGCACAGATGTTAGCTCAATGATAATCTTCCTCAAGCAAAAAGAGGAAGATTGCAACAGATGTTAGCTCAGGGCCAATCTTCCTTACCAAAAAAAATAAATAAATAAAATAAAAACATTCTTCCATATAAGTTGTATTTATTTTGGAAAAAGTATACTTTATATTGATTAGGCTTCAAATGTAAGCTCATTGGCCACATTACAGGCTACAGTTTTTGATACACATTAACTTTTTAGAAACACTTTCATAACTGATCTCTCAGTACAGTAAAAACTTTGAATAATTTTTAATAGTTTAATATGTATTTCATGAAAATAAAAATATTATGTATGATATTTGAATTTATGCTTTATTGCTCAAACTTAGAAAAGTTACAACTAAACTACATAGAATACCACATTTTGTTGGAAGAAACTATTTATGAGGCTTAATGTGCAGTTTATTCAGAGCCTACACAAGACTGGCCTCCCCTTATAGGACCAGCTCTTCATTTATGTGCATCTTGTAGAGAAACTTAAGTAAAACAGTGTAGGCAGCTTCACTCCAGTCCTCGGCATTAAGCAACACTGGTGATTAATGGCCTACGATGATAATTGGCTCTTGGTTACAGATGCCTCGGACATTCAAGAAATAAGACTGTAATGAGTGGAAATATCTCAGTAGTTCAACTAGTGCTTATTCACTGAGGGATTAAGGTGACCTGACATGCTGGGATAAGCCTGGTTATATAAAACTGCATATGCTGCTTTTAGCTCTCCCTTGCATGGCAGTAATTTTTTTTCATTAAAAAATCCCTTAAAGTTAGGAAGTATGCCAAAGAGAAAACATTATGAAGCAAATGCTACCAAAAACATTTGAAATCAACCTATTAGTCAATAGGTTGACTTATTTATAAGTTTATATGACTATAAGACTTATAGTTTCTTATTTTGTTGCAATGTTACATTGTATTGGACTTTTGCCATATAAAGGTCTGTGCTTACGAGAAAATCAGAGAGTAGAGTCCTGCATCCTCCAAAGAAGCACCAAGCCAAGAATCAATGTCCATGACTATTTTACAGGTAGGTTAAATACCTGTATCGGAAGCATACCTTTTCCATTTTAAATTTTGCCAGCTTTGCACTTGGATTTGCCCCCTTCCAATTTTAAGGCCCCTGCACATTCAGATTTGTCATTTAGTCTTAAATATTGCCAAATATCTGACCACATCATGTCCACCCACCTGCTTTTGCTTCAAGGACTAGTTTTTCACAAGCCTCTATCTTCTGGCTTCCAACCAGAGATTTCAGACCTGTGTAGTCTGGGGATGTGGTGGCAAGCAAGGGAGCATTCTCTGCACAAAGATCAGTGAGAGAAGGATTGGGAAGTATGAACATCTAGATTGTTTTTGGAAGGATAGGACTGTTTTCAGTGTAGCATGAGGTGTGCGGATGCATTTAGTGCAGTGGACTCTAAATGTTAAGCTGCTCCAGATTGTAGGGAGCTTGAATGCCACTCAAAAGAGCTTGGAAATATTTCTTACCTGATATTTTCAAGTAGGATAGTGAGACATGACCATATCTTCATGTGTTTTAGGAAGATAGCACTTGTGTTAGTGCAAAGGACTTATAGGGGAGGGAGGAGATTGGAAGAGTTACTGAATGTTTTCATTAGCTCACTACCAAGATCATGAGGACTTAAATTAGGGAAAGACAGTAAGATGGATGAGAAGATGAACTTGTGAGCTGTTTCTGTGGTAGAATAGGCAGGGCTTGACACATATGAGAGGCAAGAGAGAAAATGTGGAGAGCTGAAGCTAAGAGCTGAAGTCTTCCAGCTTGTGGGACTAGGAAGGATGATTCTGTTGGTGAAGTGTGTAGCACATGAGGAGTTTGGCTTTGTTAGGGAAAAGGGTTGAGGTTTGAATATATTGAGTTTGAAGGACTATTGAGTCATTTTTCTGTTAATTAATGTCCAGCTAGCAGGTAGACATTAGGGGTGTGGCCAGGGATGAAAGACACAGAGGAGACAGTCATCTCCTTCCTAGGAAATGTTTTCTCCAATGTGAGCAAATGGTTGCTCCTCAGAAGGCAGGTCCAGGTTTGGTTCACTCATGTGTTCCCAGCCTCCAGCACAGTGATTGGCACAAACATTACACTGAATAAATGTTAAATGAAATGTTGTGTCATTTTTACCATTCTCCCCTCTTATTTCTTCTTTCTGGTTCTTTACCAATTACTTCAAAGAAAAGAAATATTAACCTTAATTATTTGATCATTATTTTTCTCTCCCTAATTTGGAAGATAAATTTGCATATGGGAGGAAGAAGAGATTGGATAATATTTCCAACACAATGGTTAAGTATTCTAGATCACTAATTTTCAGTCTTTCTAAAGCTAGCTTTTGTTTTTCTTCCTATCATGGTTAACCACTTCTGCAAATGCTTACAGTTTATCACAGGTCCTTGAACTAAAATTAATTTTATTGTTTTACTGAATGTCATAGCAACACATTGAAAAAAAAGAAATATTCAGTTATATAACATTAGGGAAAAGGTTGGTTTTCAACAAAACGTGTAGCCCTTCTAAAACAGAGAACATGGTTAAGATGGTAATGCTAGGTTACTGATAGACCTGGTTCTTTGTTAGTAGAGTAGTTAAAGAAATATTTTTGGAATTATGATTTTCTTTTGATAATTAAAATGATGTGGTGGAAAAGTTTGGCTTCATCATGGTTTTCAGCCTAATTGTTCTGTATCCCAAGTTGACCATTTTGAAGGTTTACAGTGGTGTTAAGAAGGGATGTAGTGAAAGTCTAAGAACTTTTGTTGCTTCTTGACTCCCTTGTGTCATTTGTGTTTTATCTTTTTGTGTTTTTAGAAATTCCTAATGATATTTTTTTTCCTGAAAAGGACTTTTTATCTCTAGAATTAGCTTTTAAGAGATTTGACTGAAAAAATAACTGGAAATGGTATCTGATTTCATATGATACTAAATGATTGTAATAGAATTGACAGTAATAATCACCAACCACTTATAAACTCTTTGAAGAAAGGAACTGAGTCTTTGTGTGTGTGTTTCTGTGTATATGTGTGTTATAGAGTTTATATCCGACAGAGGATATTTATGTAATATATACACACCACACGTGGATGAGAAAATGAGCGGTTATTGAATAGTGATGGTATACAGCATATTTTCAGAGACAAAAACTACATTAAACTGGTTTCAGGAAACATCATTATTCCTTGCTATAGCTCTTGAATCAGTAACTTTCAAAGTCGTTCAGAAGGACGCCATTGTTAAAGCTCGTTTCTGATCATTTCAGTCTGAGAATAACCTATGGCATATCCGACCTGGCAGACAAGAGGTAGAGAATGCCTATGAACTGTTCCTTGTTGCCTCTTGTGGGTGAATCAGACATTCGGAAGACTCACAATAACTTCTCCTTTTCATTTTCTGTTCCAAGTCAAATGTCACACAAGGTAGTAGGAAAATCAGCATTGACAGTCTCTCTCATTGAGCATAAGCTGACTCAGTATTTTTTTTTTTTTTTGCAGGAATACTAGTTAGAGCTGTCACATTCCCTGGGGGCTCTGGCCATCTTAGAATACATCCCTATGTGAGCCAGGAAAGTGCCCTGCTCGTGGGAGTCATATTCAGTGAGGCCCAGCAACTCTTTGCATTCTAAACATCTCAGAGCCCGAGAGTGGCAGACACCAGCAGAGTGCTGTCCCTTGTCGGTCTTGCTCATTTCTCTGCTCTTCAGCCCTATGGCTGCCCAGGAGAAGAGTATAAAACTCCTCAGACTGTGTCTAATTGTGTAATCCCAGGTGAGCAAAAACTGCTCCCTGTCTCCAGCTAATGATTAGTTTATGATCAAGGAAGGAGGCTTGATAGCCCTGGTTATTTTTGTCCTTATTGGTGCCAGCACAGATGCTGTTTTCATTCTGGAGGGTGTCTAGAGGGGTCTCTCCCTAAGGCACACCATGAAAACAGACTTGAACTGTTTTTGAGAACCAATATGGGAAGTTTTTCTATCTTCTCCAGGCCTTAGGGTATAATACCAAGTTTACCTGTTGGATCTCTTAAAAGAGAAATAACCTCTTTTGAACAGAGTGAATTCCATTTCCCCAACCCATTTCCTCCTTTTACGTTAATACTCCTACTGTGCCTTCCTCCAGTGCTGTGCCCCGGGCCCACTGCCATGCTTATGTGCCATGTCCTTGCCCAAACCCTCTGCCTGGCTCAGGCCTCAGAATGCCAACCTAACTTCCAGCACGGACTCCTAATTTGTTTCTGATTGAAATAAATTTGATTTAGATGCTGAATCCCTGAATTCTCCGTCTTCCAACTATAGCTCAGGCACTCCCATAGGTCCCTAAAGGAGAGAAAGTGCCACAAGGACACTCCAGAGAAGGACGCCTCTTGACCACGAGTCAGAGATTTGGCTATACACCCCTCTCACCCTGGTGAGTGAACCTCGTGGGAGCTGGCGGGGTTCCTCTCTCCCTCTCATCTAAGGCTCCACTTCTAAGGGGTCCAGGGCCTCTGATCCTGACACTGCATGGTCATATCACTCTGAAGATGAAAAAGGGCATGAAGAGATAAACCCATGAAAAGTCCTGTTAGATTTCCCCAGCCGGGGGTGCCTCCCCTGCAAAGAGTAGCTCTGGGCTGATCTCCCTGCACCGCCCCACGGAGACCAGCTCCCAGAGGGAGAAACCATCCGAAAGGGTACAGAGGCAAAAGGTTACCTCAGAACTTCCTATTTATTTTCTCGGGATTTTAAGATAATCCATGCCCTTTTGCGGTGCCTTAATTGTATCCTCGGAACTCCTTTTCACCTGGACTACTATTGAATTTCTCATCCTCCTTAGAGGTGGACGAGGTGAGCAGGTCGAGAAAGAAAAGCGTTGACCTGCTCCCGGAAATTAGTCATTCCAGTCAATACTATGTATTTCAATGTTTTCTCCTTTTGCTGCATACGCCAGACTCTGACATGGCCCTGGCCTCCTGCATCTTCTGGAATTTCATGACTTTAGCTGAGGGAACCTCAGGGCTTTCCCCGGGCTCTTGGTTCCTGGGTGACTTCGTGTCTCAGCATTCCCTGAGAGTAGCTCAGGTGCTCCTAGGCACACCTGCCTTCTGCTCCTACATTCTGGCCTCAGATGTGATCCTGCCTTGGAGCTGGGGTGGAGGTTCAGAGCACTAGTTCTCCATGGGCAGAAGAGGGGATGGGTGGACCACAACTTTATGTCTTTCACATAGCCTAATTTCTCTGCACTGATTCACAGCACAACTAACTTATTCTTCACCCTGTGCCTTCACTCAAGCTGTTCCTCTTTCCTGAAATCTTTTTCCCAATGACTTCCAAATTCAACTCATCCTTCAAGGCTTTTGTTATCTTAATTTCAAAGGACTTATGATCTCTTCTGCAAATTTAGAGATTTACTTCATACTGTCTTATACCTATGTTCAGTGAGACACACTTGTGTCCTTATACTAGTTCTACCTCCCTATTTTTTATTCCCACACCGGTCAAAGTTATTTTGAGTTATTTGCAGAGTTCCAATTAATATACCTGGCCTACACTTCTAGTCTGTTGAACTTGTAATATAAATGTCCCTTGGGGCCCAGCTACTTCTTAAGGATCTGATTAAACTCAATCAAATCTCACTTCCCCAGCCAGTGACAGTCCAGAACTCTCTCTACAATTGCTGAACGTCTGGGGTCACTGTCTCATCACTAGATACATGCTGCTTTCTTTCTTCTGCCTTTTCTGGTCCAGAGCAAGAGCTGGCAAACTATGACAGTGCCTTGCAGGTTGAATCTGGTCCATGAACTGAAACTGTGTGTTATGTTTTGTAAGGTTGGAAAAAGTTAAAAGAAGAACAATATTTTGTGAAACATGAAAATTATATGAAATTCGAGTGTCAATGTCCAAAAATAAAGTTTTATTAGAACAGACATGAGCTACACTCATTCATTTACATGTTATTTATGGCATGATACAATGGCGGAGTTGAGCTGTTGCAACACAGACCATATGACTAGCAAAGACTAGAATATTTGCTATTTGGCCCTTTTAGAAGAAAGTTTCCTGGTCTCTGGTCTAGAGGCAAAGACCAGCCTTTCAGTATTCCCACAAGAGGTTCACTCCCACCCAGGCTTTAATAATTTTAGTAATTACACATGGTTTGTGGGGAGGTCACCCTGCAGTCATGCTCTTTTACTTTTCTCTTGGCTCCACACCCCATTCTTTCTTTTCTTCTTCCTACCTGACCCTCTCCCTGTCTGGAGTATCTGGCAGATTGCTCTCCCTATCTAACAAAGCTCAGTTTCACCTAAAATGATGTCTTTTGGCGTCTTACCAGTATTCTCAGGGCACATTTACCTCCCATGAGGAAATCGTGTTCCAGCTGTTAATAGAATTGTATTTCCCATCTTACTATACATTTTTTATGGCCTTTAAACAAAAAACATTGTCTCTCTATTTCAGCTGCTTTACTCTAATTTTAGTTTTAAGATTTATTAAAATATTTGAGAAACAATCTGATTGATACCTAGAGTCAAAAAATGAAATCTGCATATTGTGGTTTCCAAGAACCATGGAGCCTTGTATAGGGTGGGAGGTGGGGGATGGCAGGGGCCTAAAGAGATTACTGAGGCCCCAGGAGGTAATGATTCACTCGCGGTCTCACAACTGGTTAATAGTGGTAGTTGTTCACCTGAGACCAGGACTCAGGTTTCCCGACCCCCTCTTGTGCCATGCCAGGTTCCTACATTTCTTTTAATTTTTCTCCTAGTAAATAATAATGAAGGAAAACAAACTCTAAATTTCACATATTTAATTCAGTGGAGTAAAATTGTCCAAAATAATAATCCTGATATGATGCTAACTGCAGAAAGTTGTTCAGGAGAGAATTACGAATGAAGTACTTGAGAAGGCAATGGCGCTCCTGTGCACATGGACAGGTGGGCAGAGTGCCCTTCCGAGCTTCCTCTATTAAATAGCACAGCACCAAAGAAAATGAGCTGTAGGGAATTGCAAAAGCAATAATTATTTTATCTCCTAGAATATTCCACCTTTCCTATTTTCCCACCTCATCACTAATTTAAGATTAAGATGGCATTTAAGTAGGAGAAAAGAATTTGTATGTAAATGAGGGAAAGAACAAAAATTGGCTATTAAAGTCCATTGGATTCTAGAAAGCTTCAAGTTTGATTAAGAACCCATGCGTCTACAGAAGTGTTTAAGAATATCTGGAGAAATTTTTTCTATTAAATTATTTTATTTTGAGAATAATAATGTGATTTTTATTCTAGAGTAAAATGAATTCTGCAGCAGCTTAGTAATAAAAAAGCAACAAGGTGAAAAGTGTCTGAAAACTTTGCCTGCCTGAACCATAGCTTTATAATCATATATATTAGGGAGTAGAGACATTTCTGCCAATTTGTTCTTTTTTTTAATCTGACTTTTTGACATGGTATATATGTATATATGTGTGTGTGTGTATACATACACACGTAATAATAACAATACAAATTGTTATTATAAAAGAGCAAAATTATGACCTACTTCACATGAATAAGATATTTTAGAGCTTTAAAATCATGTAAGCAAATTACATGGTTAAAATAATTCATGTTAGTGCTTATTATTTGAAGGTAGTCACCACTAATCTCTAAGAGGATGTGAGGTATCTAACTGTTGTAAACACATCATAGAATCAGATATTATAAAAGATCACAGCAGAGACCATTAATTCAACGTTGAAGAGATAGGAAGAACTAGGAAGAACTATTCCATGCCATCAAATCAGGAAGTCTCTTGGAAGATCACTGACATCCTAATCTCTTTTCTCAGGTAGGTAGAAGAGAGTAGGTGTGGGAGAAAGGACTCAGGTATATCTTAAATTGATTGATGGTTATAAACACTTGATATTATACTTATGCATTTTGTTTTAAGTTTTATTTATTTTTTTTTGCTAAGAAAGATTCGCCCTGAGAAAACACATGTGCCAATCTTCCTCTACGTTGTGTGTGGGTTGCTGCCACACCAAGGCCGCCCACAAGTGGTGTAGGTCCGTGCCCAGGGACGAAACTCAGGCCGCTGAAGTGGAGCACGCTGAACTTAACCACTAGGCCATGGGGCTGGCCACTTATTTTAGGTTTTTAAACCTCTAAGGATATCAAATAAGTTTATCAATGTTTATTTGGCAAAGAAGAGAGAGAGAGTGCAAATGTGCCTGCAGGAGAATGACCATTGTATAAATTTTCCAGTGTTGGATGGCAAGTTGAGAGAAATTTAATAAAATTCAAAAGGAATAAAATTTAACTCCTCTAACTACTTTTTGTAATGCTCCTATTGACAATCAGCTTTGACTTTGATTTAAAGACAGATGGTCTAGGTATCCTTTTGTTGGGGAATAAGAAGACTTCTGAATTTGTTCAGTGAAGCTTTTACACTAATACCTCAAAGGGATATAAAATAGATGCTCTCCTTGAAATCATTTTGCTTTATTCAAAACATTGTACCAATTTTGTATAAATTCTAGAACATGACTGTGAATCTCAAGAGTAGTTATTACCTAAATAAGATTTTTAACAAAGTTAAAGAGCATGGCACATTATTTTGAGTTGTGGAGGGTGTCACTGATATTTTTACAATATCAGAAAGCGTAGTAGGAAATAGAACGGGAGTTCCTTACTTGTGTGTGTGTGTGTGTGTGTGTGTGTGTGTTATGGACACTGTAGTGGGCAGAACAATAGGCCCCCAAAGATGTCTATATCTTAATCCCAGGAACCTATTAATATGTTACTTTACACAGCAAAGGGGGATTTGTAGATGTGATTAAGATTATCTTGGATTTTCTGGGAGGGCCCAACGTAATTACAAGTTTCCTTACAAGTGAAAGAGGGAGGCTGGATGGTCAGAGAAAGAAATATCATGATGGAAGCAGATATCGGAGTGATGCAATTGCTGACTGGGAGGGGGATATGAGCCAAGAAGTGTGGTCACCTCTAGAGCTGGAAAGAGATTCTCCCCTGCAGCTTCTGGAAGGACCACAGCCCTGCTGACACCTAGATTTTAGCTTTATGACGCCCATTTCAGACTTCTGACCTCCAGATCTGTAAAATGATAAACCTGTGTGGTTTTAAGCCTCTAAATTTGTGGTAATTTGTTACAGCAGCAATAGGAAACTAATACAGACATCTTTGGGCAGTCTGGTGAAACCTATGAATCTCTTCTTAGAATAATATTTTAAAATGCGTAAAATAAAATACATAGGTTTGAAATAAAATCAATTATATTAAAATACTTTTACCATAGGATCAAACAAGTTTTGATAGAATAATATATGTGCTTCTGTATTCATGTATTAATTGACAAAATAAATCATTTAAAATATAAACAAGTTAAAGTTCAACATTATCTTTTAAATATTTATCAGTGTGAAGGCTAACCGCTTGTGGACTGTGACCTATTCATGTTTGATAAATTGTACTGTCCTACAGGGGATTAAGAATTGAAATTTGAACCATCTAGATTTGTAAAACTTTAACATTTAAGTTTTCATCCTCTTCTAGGTTTGGTCAACAATTATGGATGTGGAACACTGGAAAACAAAGTCATTGTCTGGACATCAGTATGCAACCATGTGATATCACTGTTAACTGAATAACTACAAGACGAGGAATTATCCAATAGTTGGCCAGTTAAATTGCACAAGCATCTTTAGACAGGAAAGTTGGATGCAGTCTGGAAGTGGATATAATAACTTCCATGATTTCAAGTTAAGGATGAATATAAATTATATTTTGAGATATCTGTGATGACCGTAGTGTGATATGAAAATATCTATGCTACTTGTGACAAAATGACAGATACCACTAATATTTATTTCCTACATTTATAATTGAATGCAATGCTAAATTTCCACTAGAAGCATTTATAATAATAAAGATGTATTTTTTTCCAATCCAAGTTTATGGACTTTCTAAATTCTATCCATAGGTCCCAGGTTAAGAAGCACTCGAATGAAAACAGAACAATGAGTGGTTGCGTAGAATGGGGCTCTTCATCTTCCTCCTTTCACTCTAATTTTGAGGGGAAGGATTGTCTTATTTATGAACATAGGTCACATTAAAATACGCAAAACACATGGAGCACATGATAAGTCTGTCTTAGAATGTCCTGAGGGCCCCTGAGGGTAGAGTTTTGAGTGGATGTGGTTCAGGGGTCAGAGTTCTCTTCTTTTCTATTTGCCTTCTTTTTCTTAACCAAAGTTTTTCTTCTCTTACAGAGGCAGGTAAGTTTTTGTTTATGCTTTGATAATGAGAAAATCACATTTTATGTCATAAGAAATAAATTAAAGCGGAGGCAGAGAATGGAGGTTAGGCAGATATTTAGATCATATCATTTGTGCGATGATATTTGTTAATATGTCATATAGGTATTACAGGGAAAATGATACTAAGTTGTCTATATTATCATTTCCCCAAGGGAAGTTATAGAATCTGTTTTAGCACAAACATCCTGATGCTGCAAACCAATCCAACATCTGTTACTGTAAGAAATCTTGTCCCATCAGGGAGTAGATTGTATGGTCCAATAGATCTACAACTTTAATTGTTCAGTCTACCTTGGAGAGTACAGTGAGTGCTCTCCAAACAGGTAGGTATCCACTGATATAAAGGGTGAGGTGTGCCTAGTGTTTGAAATTCAGAGAAACAAATGGACTCATTTCCTACAATTCTTTGTCGATTTAACATTGCTCATTTTTCATTAAAAAACCCTCTTCTCTGTATAAAAATAGTGCTCTTATTTAACTTGCTGTCACGAAGACAAATTGAGCTAGTCGACAGGGTAGTAAAACAGACCTCTGTTCAAATGTAGTAAGTAAAAAGTCCAGCTATGTTGGCATTTTGCAAGGTTTGCATTAAAGCAAGAGAAATGATAACTTGCTGAAGAGCAAACCAGGCAAAACAGACATCCAAGTTCACAAGAAAGTTGAATCTGGAAGCAAGGTCTGAGCTTTTTCAAAATGACAAGTAAAATTGCACCTGGATTCTGCCGTGACCATAGTGGATTTGATTCTATTACTTAGCCACATGGACCAAGGTGAATCTCATGAGGTTTTTAGAAAGAACCCAAGATATAGTGTGGCAAGTGGGAGTAGATAATAAATCAATCAATAGCTAGATGCTGCTGGTTATAATGGAAGTTGTTGGTCATAACAGAGACTTTGGACTAATTTTCAGTTTAAAAAAAATGCATCAGAAATAGCTGACTGAAACTTTTAGGAACTGGGATGAGGAATATCTTATTTGATTAAAGGCTGAAGGGCAGAAGTAATATTCACCACATTCCATCCAAATAACTGATTTTTTGCTAGTAATCTTAGAGTTAATATGTTTTAATATTTCTTTCCTCCCTTGCTGACCAGCCACACTCATATGTAGTTGTGTATGTGCATTTGTGTATGTATGTTGGAGTGTGTATAAAGAAAATGTGGATTCATGAACGTGAATTCAAATGAACCAGGGCTAGTAGATATATAATGGAGATATTGATCAGTCTGGAGGGTTTTTACAGTTATCTACGAGAGTGGTGGAGTCCATGGAGCTAAGCACAGAGCTATATATATACATCAGGCTGAATCCTCGTTGAAAGGTTCAGAACTCAGAGCCCGAACATGACCTTGGCATTCATAAATACTATTGATGACCATATTGTTGTGACTCCAATAGATACAAGGACTCTTGAGAATTCACCATTATGTACAAGTGCCCTGGCTATTGTGCACTCGCACTGTAAACTGCCCTGTAGGTTTTAGACACGATACCAGATGCACGGATGGGGCGTTAAGGGTTGGGAGGTAACATATCTATGACCAGGTCCCAGAAAAAAGAGGAGAAAGAGACCATGTCATACATTACCTGGTTTAAAAAAAAGGAGGCAAGCAGTGATTTTCATTCTGACATGGCTATTTGACTAGGCAGTGTCAACATGAGTGCCCCAATCTGGTTATGCCAAAATGTCCAGCTTTGTCTCTTTTGCTGTTTTTTAGACTTTCCAGTAATTTCTTTCGCCTTTTGGATGAGGAATCAAATCAAATACTATTTTGTTTAATCTTGTTATTTAATCATTTAATATTCAGCAGATAAATAGTGGACATCTACCATGTGTAGATGTATATCCATACCATCACATGGATACCATGATGAATACAACACTTCCTGCCCTCAAGAAGACTGAATTGAAGTTGGGGACTTAAATAGACAATTTCAGTTTGCTTAACCCCATGAGATTCTGTCTGCGGGCCTTGCTTTTAAAGGAGAAGGAAACTAACATTTACTGAATTTTGGTTAGGAGCCTTTACATTCATTATATAATACTTAATCCTCGAAAGAATCCAATAGATTTTCAGACAGACTTAGGGCTGAATCTTACTTCACTGCTTTCTAAATGGATCTTGGTCAAACTACTTAACCTCCCTGAATACAAGTTGCCCCAATCTAATACATTAGTGAAATTAATAATATCTACTTCACAGGGTGAAAATTAAATGAGATAAAGTAATTTAAAATATTGAGTATACTGTCAGAACTCAATAAATGTTTCCTCTCCTACCTTCTTCCCATTTTACATTAAAATTAAGGCAATTGTTCATCTTTCACATGCAGCCTCTCAGGAACAGAGGTTCCTTAACATATGTATCATTGGCAACACTGGAAAGAATCCAGCGGAAATAAAAACTTATGATCAGTGGTCAGGTTTTGCCTTCACCCTATCAGTGCTCCAGGGACATACAACTCCTGCTATATTGGACATGAAGTGATGTAACTGTTATGTTCTGTGCTGCTGTTCACAGGGGATGTTTAATGGTGTTACATGGGTGGTGTTATCACTCTGTGGGAACAAGGAGTTCCTTTTCATCTACTCTCTAAAAAGAAAAAAGTTTAATTTTCTTCCTTTCTTCCCTTTATGACAGCAGAGGAATGCTGATTTCACCAATGAAATAGATAATCATAAGAGCTCAAAAGCAGACATTTCAAAGCATTTCAGACCTAAAAAGAAAAGAAGGTCCTGGAACGTTCAGAAGAGGCTTCCGACTGGCCTGGAACCAATCCCTGAGGTCCTGAGGGAGGAAGATTTCATATCAGCCATACTAAATGCTAGACTTTATTGCATATCTGTATGTTTAGTAAAACTGACTTCAAAAAGTGTGTTTAAACACTTTTATAAAATAATACATATCTATGGTTAAAAAAATCACACTGTAGATTTAGCTTGCTTAACGTTATTGGTGCTCCTGCCAATATACACTTTTGTTCACTAGTTTTAGATCTTTCAGATGACCTTGTCACATCGAATAACATACTGATGCTTTTATTTATTGTTTCAACTCCTGTAAATGGCATCTTTTAACACCTTACCCTATAAATGGGGATGTTACCTTTGTTATCCTTATTTTTACCTCTTCTTTCCCCTTCTATTTCTTTCATCAGTACTTTTGCTTTGAATTGTTAGGGTCAAACTCAGATGTCAAAGCGGAGAGGAGGAGGCCATCAGGCAAAGAAGTCAGGAACAAAAGTTTAAAGAAAATATGATTTTTTTTAAACAGTGTACTTTCTCTGGCTTTTACTTCTTTGATTGTCTACCTCAGGGCTCTCAAACTTTGCTGTATGTGCATAAGAATTACCTGAGAGTTTCTTCAATATGTAGTTTCTAGCATTCAAGCCCTAGAAATTCTGGTTCTGTATCTTTGGGGTGGACATGGAAATCTTCATATTTACCAAGCACTGCAGAGAATTCTGAAGCAAGTGGCCTCAGATCACACTGCACAAAATATTGAATCTTCTTTCCCTTGGTGATAAATAGTAACTCTTCTCTGGCCCAAGACTGCAGAAGATGCCATTACAAATGTGAGCCATGTACATCCTAAATCTAGTGGAATGGCCAGCTTATCTAGAGACCATATACAGTCATCCAGTCTGGAGTTGCTGGAAATAATTGGAACTCAAATATGAAATCTAGGAAATATATTTGTAGTGATGAATAACTTCACCCATCATGCACGAGCTTATGCCCTGGGTTAATAGAAAGCACTAAGTTGTCATACACCCTGAAGGAGATCTTTCAATGAGAAGAACTGCTTTAGGAAGTAGTTGACCTAGTCTTTGTAGAGGTAACTGGAGCTGCTCCCCTGGAAGATTGCCAACCTTATAGGTTTACTGAACTCTACAAAAGAAATTGAGGATATTTTCCCTTGAACAGAAGAGATGATGGAGCTAGCACAGCATCCCAGTTACATACCTGTAGTATACTAGGAGAGATGCCACTGGACTTTTCCTTTAATTTTGATGTCGGCAGAAACCTTGGATGCCCATCCATCTCTACTTTTGGATGGATAAGGGGCATACCAAAGGGAACTTCACTTTGTTTGCAGCTAACTCCAGGGACAAATTACAGGACATAATAGGCATAGCCCTGCTGCCGTTCAGCACCACCCAACCCAGTGAGGATTCAGTCAGGAAAGCAGAGCAACTGTGAGTGCTCTGAATTAGGGTGTCTTATACAACTGGACATGTGTTGAGGAAGTGAAGGTCTAGAAGACGGCGCTGGAGGATCAGAGAAAGAATACTAACCAGTCTTCCTGAAGTGCTGGTGTGGGTAGGGGAAACAAAGGAAGCCATGTTGGAGGACTCTAAAGGTAAGAGGCCCTGGCTCTAATCCGTCTACAGCAGGGCAGAGCAAAGAGCAGACTAGATGAACTAGGTGCCAGTGGTGGGCGAGTATATGCATGAGAGTGTTTCTTGTGGACCAGATATGAGTCTCCAGGGAGAGAGAGCTGTTCTGGAGCCACTTTAAATCCTGTTCAAGAGGATTCTGCAACAGTGGGTAGACTCCTGGATTTACAGGGACAGAAGGACCAAACATGCCTGCTGGAGGAAAATTTATTGCTGCTGTCTCTGTAAGTGGAGTCAATTGTTCCCAGACTAGATTGAAAAGCCACACATGCCATCCAAAGAAAGGAGTCGGCTGTGGTCATCCCTCCCAGTGAGAGATAACTGCGGACTTCTGCAACCGCTGGAAGAAACCAGCACCAGATTCTTCTTGTTCTGCCATTTACCTTTCTTCCTGCTCAAAACCTGCCTAAATCAGAAACTCAGTTGGGAGGAGAAGCAGTGAGGTAGGGAAATTGAAAAGAAGTTGAATGTATCCCCATTATAGCCTCCTGAGCTTGTCTAACCTAGGAAAGGCAAGATACTTTAACTTTAAATAAAATTCAGGCTTTTAGAAAATTGCACTAGGCTGGATATATTTATTACTATTCTTATGCTTGAAAGTGAATGGAGGTCTTTTTATTATCTAATAGTGATTAAAGAAGTTACGGACTTTATCAGAAATTTCATGCTGGGATAGGAAAAGAACCAGGCTCATAGAATAAGTTTAAAGGTCAGTAGGGCAGAGAATAAAGTTATTTTCTGATTGAGCCATATGGGTCTTGAATGTTCAGCTTAGCAGTTACCTGCCTTGGTAAAAAAAAAAAAAAAAAAAAAAATCAAGCAACACACAGTAAGTGGAACCAGCTTATCTTGACTCTATTTAAAGATGAGTAGATAAAAGGACTTTCTGAGTATTTGGAAGATTTCACTGAAGTAAGTAAATGCAGTTGTGTGTAATTTTAGGAGTATCAGATAATACAAAATTGAGTCTTGTTGCAGAAGAAAAGCTTATTCAATGGCACTGGGGCTGCTGCCACGCACTCAGTCACCTCTCTGTAGTTTTCACAAAGTGGCTTTCGCCTCCTGTGAGGCTTGGCTTGGGCAGTAGCTAAGCCTATGATGACAGTCTTTTACTGCTTTGGGGATTTGAAAGAGTCTGTTGTTTTACTGTCTTCATCTTTCCCCAGCCTGTAAAATTCAGGCAGTTCAGTTGAAATATGTTTTCTACTCAGGAAAGTAGAAAATGAAATCACAGGGTAAGGTCATCAATCTAAATTATTTAAATCCCAGTCTCCATTTGCCTGAATTTATAAACTTCTATATGCTAGTGAACCCTTAAATATAGAGTTGGAAATGATATGGGTTAATCAAAACAAGAAACAAAATTTTAGACATAAAAATAGGAATAAAAATAAACTGGAATATAACTTTTAAATAACCCTAATCTCTACCTTACTCTTGGAAGTAATCCTAATTCTTTTTATAAACCTAACCCTAACCATAATCCTCCAAATAATCTTAAGATCAGTTCTTACTTGTGTTACTACAAACATTTTTATTAAGCTTTATGTTTCTGAATACAAAGAAATTCTGAGAATGAAGCATTTTGTTGAACTAAAATTGTATTGCTAGTTCTTATGAACATTGGTTTCTATTCTTGCGCTAAGAATAATCTCTCCAGGAGTGAATTAAAAGCGACCACCTGAGGAAAATCTTATCTTTCCAGCTGGTTCACTTGTGCTCAATGGTCCATGCAGGGGTGGGTGGGTACTCTCAGGGTTAAAATACTGGTTAAGCTTCTTGTGGTATCTAGAGCATGCAAGTCTACCCTTAAAACCAAATGAAGGATCTTACTAGGCTGTCATCCAAGACTATAAATTCAAAATGGCCCTCTTCCAGACTTTTAAAAATGCTCCTTTGAAAGAAGCATCTATTAGAAAAGACCATTTCAGGGAAATAATTGACATGAACTCCTCAGCAGGCTTTAGGTTGTGTCCTTGAGTTGGAGTCTACGGCTGAAAAGCAATGTGCTTGGTGATCAGCTTTGCCCTTTCCAGACACCCTCCCTGCGCTGTGGTGTAATGGGATGTTAGTTTTTATGGAGGTCACAACAAGAAAGAGGCATATGAAATTTGCTCCCTCATTTACTCTGACACCGTCTATTACATTATTTAATGTGCCCTATATAAATCCTTATATGAGACATTCTTTTAGAATTTGGTTCCAGGTAAAAAAACTTGTCTTCCCTCGGGAACTCGTTGCTAAACTTCTTTCTTTCTGATTCTAGGAAATCACTGTGATTTATCTACTTACATTTTATTTTCATGGTTCTGAAATACTATTGCAATTTCTTAACCTTTTTAACCTATATTTTGTATGTTGTTTCAAATTATGTTTGAGAAGGGGTAAAAGTTAACACATTAAACAAATTGATGATCTTCTGTGATTTGCCTTTTTTTGTAGTCTTAGAAAACTCCCTTTTAGGAATATTCTAATTACCAAGTTATTTAAAAAGTATAACATCAAAAAATATCCTTATTTTAACATGGAGATAACATTACCTATTTCATGGTGCTATTGTGGTAATCACAAGACATAACATATGTAAAACACTTAAAACAGAACCTGACCTCCGCTCCTAACAATAATGGTTGAATGTATCTTCAATTCATACTCTCCATATGGTACACAACAATGCACCTTGCCCAGAGTGTGTTTCTTTATTTATTGCAATTTTGTTGATATTATGTGTAGTTATGTCAAGCTTTTATTATACAATAAGTATACATCTTCTCAGTAAAAATAAAGTGATTGATTTACTGATTTTTAAAAACATATCCCCCAACTCATTCATTTTTTTAGACTGTTTTTGTCCATTTCGAAGAAGCAATAAACAGTATCTAGTCTTTGCTTTTCTGATATGATGTTGTCTTCTTTTCATAGTCAGTTCCATTTTTCTTAGCTTTTTGAAAACAATGCTTACTTTGGTCTCTAAGTTATTTTATTGCTGCAGTACCCCACTTGTCTCTTAAAAGAATTTTAGAGGGCATAGAAGGCAGTTATCTAAATCATATAGTGAAACACATTTAACCATCATCAGATTATTGCTGAAATAGTTTCTAACACAACTATTATCTGGATAAGGTAATTTAAGTAGCAAAATGTTTGTGAAATATTAGAATGAAAACTTCCATAGTTAAATTTGTGTTTTATAAAAATAATAATTGCTATTTTTCAAATCTGTTCATGAGATACATACTTTCTGGAAAAACTTACCTGTTAGAAAGACAAATTTCATTATTAAGGGAAATTTAAAACCATGTGGGGTTAATGTCTGCCTCATAAAAGTACCTAGACTGATTGTCAGTGAATTCTTAAGCTTTTACTTGCATAAGTTAAAATTGTTTCAGTCTACTGCTCCTTCATGGATTTATTGAGTTCTTAGACTTAATGACCCTATGTATCAACCAGTTGAAACAAGTAATATTTCTATAATGTCTGCTGTGGGTGTACCTGACCACTAGGCTCATGTAATATCCAAGCTATCACCAAATACAATTATTGGGCATCGCAATGATGAAAAATTGAGAAAACAATAAATAGTTTTTCTTTCCGCCTGCCTTTCAATCTTTCTTCTGTCCTTTTTTTGCAAAATAAAAACCTCTGGGTTAGTTTGTTATTTATTTATTTTTTGTAACTTACATATAGACAGAGTAAATAGGGTCTTCCAGTCTCTACTTCCAGTTAGGCTGGTGTTTACTTAATTCTGCTGGGAGAGTATGAGTCTATGTTTCTATAATCAACAAAGAAGGAAGCGTTTATTTCTGCCAATTATTCATTTAGTTCTATTGATCTTCTCTTGTCCCTCTACCATGGCCAAATTCAAATTTAAATTCTGGATTCCTAAAATAATTAATAATCCAGAAAGAACCTGTTTCTCTGTTGTTTACTTTTTTAAAACTAAACTGTAGCAAACTGGTGTAAAATATCCTGCAATTTAGATAAGACTTAAAAGTATTTACAGTACTGGGACTTGGTTACAAAGATTCAAGTTGGTAGCAGGGGTGGTCAAGGGTTGACCATCCTGAGTTCTCTTTTGGGCAAGCCTTGGCAAAGAAAATAACTACTTGAATTCAGAGTATAAGTTTATTCATTAAACCAATATTTATTGAACTACAATAAGTGCTAGGCATTTTTTTTTTCCTACTGGGGATAAATAAGCGAATAAATTCTTGTCTCCATAGATGTGACAAAAGAGTTCTAGATTTTACATCATTATTGAAGCCATCAGTTTCAATATATATTAGATTTTTCTAACATATAGATATCAAATTGCCAAGGAATTCCTTATCTAATGGCTTAGATAAGTGCTAATTTTTAATAGGAAATAAAAAATATTTAATTCATTTATTTTACTATTTTCAATTAGAATGGTAGAAAAATAATGTTTGAAGAATTCTTTTTTTATTTATCTAGGTTCTATGATGGTTATTTTTTACATAGCTGATATGTATCTTTATGTGTAAAATATATAATTTAAAAAGAAGTTTCACTATATTCATTTTATTCACTCTACAGAGATACAATTAAGCAATGAGAGCTATTTTAAAAATGTTATTAGCTTTTCATCATTATTTAAAGGTTGTGAGAACTGAGGAGTAGGGAGTCTTAGAGTGTTCCCAATATTTGTAAAAACAAAACAACTGTGAAGCAACCTGTGAAATGACATTCATAAGAGAGGAACTTAGATACGAGAGGGCTCTGTTTTCTTAGAGAGAAAGTGCCATATACATCTAAAGCAGTTTTATTGTCCTTGTATCATGTTTCCATGAATCACACTACTCCTTGTGCCTTCTTTGTCATGATTTCTCCCCAAAATGGTAAAGCTTAAGAAAGAAGATTAAACCCCCCATCCCTTAGGATGCTGATTGCCATGTCTTTGAAGGATTCATTAACACATGAAACAAAGAAATATTCTTAGTTTTTAACTTAGGGAATTAACAAGGGAAGGAAAGTATTTGCTGAGTGGTAAATAATAATGTATTGAAGAGATGTGTTGCTGTGGCTGACTCTATGAGCTATTGAAATAGCCTGATAAAAGAGAAAAAGAGAAGGGGCCGGCCCAGTGGCGCAGCGGTATAGTCCGCGCTTGGCAGCCCGGGGTTCGCGGGTTCGGATCCCGGGCGCCCGCCGATGCACTGCCTGTCAGCCATGCCGTGGCGGCGTCCCATATAAAGTAGAGGAAGATGGGCACGGGTGTTAGCCCAGGGCCAGTCTTCCTTAGCAAAATGAGGAGGATTGGCAACAGATGTTAGCTCAGGGCTGGTCTTCCCCACAAAAAAAAAAAAAGAGAGAGAAAGAGAAGAATGGAATAGAAACGAGGAAGGGGAGCCAGGAAATTTCCAGGCAACAGTAAAGACTTTAGGTTTAGGTCAGTGACTGAGGGAGCCCCCATCCACACAGTGCCATGAAGTCGGCTGTGGTGTTGACAGAGTGTGTGATGGCCACGTCGTCTTCCTTCACTCTTGTTAGAAACTCTCATCTCAGTCTCCCTTGGGATTTGTTTTCTAAGGGGAGCATACGCTGCTTTTAAAATGGAATTCATTTTTGATACTAGAATTCAATTTATTCAAACTTAAAGTCAACTTTGTTTGAAAATCTTAAAGAAGTTGGTATTATTAAGCAAAGCCATGTAAGACGTGTTTGGTTCTAGGTATGAGTGTTTCTGTGAAATGGAATGAATGAAGTAAGCTTCAAAGACTTCTGAGATGATAAGGGCTTTAGTGCCCCCTTGTATATTTTGCTTTGTTTCTTTTTCTCTCCAATTTTTTATTATTATTATTATTATTATTTTTTGTGAGGAAGACCAGCCCTGAGCTAACATCCGTCCAATCCTCCTCTTTTTGCTGAGGAAGACTGGCCCTGGGCTAACATCCGTGCCCATCTTCCTCTACTTTATATGGGACGCCGCCACGGCATGGCTGACAGGCAGTGCGTCGGCGGGTGCCCGGGATCCGAACCCGCGAACCCCGGGCTGCCAAGCGCGGACTAAACCGCTGCGCCACCGGGCGGCCCCCTCTCCAATTTTTTGATACTTAAAAATTCTCATTAGTTTAAAGGAATGTTGATAACAAAAGGAATGTTGATTACCATAGTAACTATCCGGGTTACTAAAGCATGGCCCATGAATCTAAGGAAATGTTCAATATTTTATAGACAGGAAAAACAGATTTTGTATCTTGACCTTTAAGTTAAGCTTTTCTTTTCTTGTATTGCCTTGCAAAGTACACAGGCAACAGGAGCCAGCTTGTGACCATTTGTTAACATGGAGTTTTGAGAAATGGGAAAAAGGCATTGCATAGATCAGGAATTTTATCACCCAAAAGAATTAGGAGTCAGTTGCACGTTTTACCTTTCTTAGAAAGACAGCCATATAATTTCTGGGACAGGTGTTCCCTTTTCGAGAATGCTGTGAGTAATTCTGGCAATGCCATCCCAAGGCCTCTGTGTGAAGTGAGAAGCAATTAGATTGCAGAAGGTGAAGATGTAAAAGGAGGTGAGGAAATGTTTGGCAGGTTGCTGTCAGGAACATCTGTGAAGTTTGTCCTTATTCATTAAAGTCAGCTTGCTTAAAATGTAGCAGATTCTAATTAATACTAATTGAAAATTCCCCTAGTGGATTAAGAGCTTAGCTGAGTAGTATTCCATTGTATAAATATACCATTCTTCTTTATCCATTCATCAATGAAATACCACTCAGCCATGAAAAAGATGTTGTAACCTGAAACCTACACAATGTTATAAACTAATGTTACCTCAAAAAAAAAAAAAATGCTTAGCTATGATTGGGTAGGGAAGTGATCTAGATGGGGAGAAGGTGCAATTATGTATCCATGAAGGCATGATGCCCAAATGGTTTGTATCAACAGCTGATCTTGTGAGCTAAAC
Source organism: Tapirus indicus (assembly GCA_031878705.1). Taxonomy (NCBI): domain Eukaryota; kingdom Metazoa; phylum Chordata; class Mammalia; order Perissodactyla; family Tapiridae; genus Tapirus; species Tapirus indicus. The sequence continues at coordinate 100,060,058 of CM062919.1, read as the reverse complement.
ATATCCAGAATGTGACTGCATCTCACCACTGCCTGGAAGAAGCCACCACCACCTGGCCACTTTTATGATTGGCAAGCCCCTTGACTAGTCTCCCTGCTCCTGCTCTTGCCCCACTACTTCTGATTCTCCATACAGCAGTTAGAGAAATTCTGTTAACACGAAGTTGAATTACATCACTTCTCTGCTCCAAACCCTGCAATGACTCCCATTAGACTCAGCAAAAAAACCAGTCCTACAACGACCTACATAGCCCATAGGGTCTGGCCCTAGGTGGCTCTTTGACTCATCTCCTATTGCTCTCCCGTAGTACACTCTGCTCCAGCCACACTGGCTTCTCCGCTGTTTCATGAGCATGAGCTAAGCATGCTCACTTCAGATCCTTTGCTCTTATTTGGATCTCTTGCTGGATCAATCGTCATGTGTTTGAATGTTCCCTTCTCAGTGTGGCCTTTCCTAACCACCCTAAATAAAAGAGCAACCCTCTTCTCCCCATACCCTCCTGGCCTACCTACCCCTTTATGCTCTCTGCTTTTCTCCATAGCAGGCATCACCATCTGATGCCCTAAGTATTTACTTGTTCAGTTGTTCATTATCTGTTTCTTTCTCTGTAATGTATGCCTCTTACGCACAAAAGCTTTGCTTTGTTCACTACTGTTTACTCAGCACTTCAAACATTGCACAGAGCAGGTGATCAATAAATAGTTGAGTGAATAAATGAATATTAAAACTAGCAAAATAATTTCATTTTTAACAAATGCTTATTCAGGAATTATAATTAAAGCATCTTACTAAGTACCTGGAAGACAGAAAGCTCCAGGAAGGTAAATTTAATGGACTCAAGAGAGTGGGCCAGAATTCAGACACAATCAAATTAACAGACAATTGACTATTGGCATGATTTCTACAGTATGCATGGAAGAAGCAGAACACTTCCAAGGAATGATGGGATACGTTCTGCATTGTGAGGCAAACCAACCATTTAATGAGTAACAAAAAATGATTTCCTTATATAAAGGGATACTATTTAAAAAAACATCTTTTTCTCGTTTTATTAAGATATAATTGACATACAGTACTGCATGTTTAAAATGTAGAGCATAAGGACTTGACTTACATATATAGTGAAATGCTTACCCCAATAAGTTTAGTTAACCTCCATCATCATATAGATACAACAACAAAAAAGGAAAAAAAATGGTTTTTTCCTTGTGATGAGAACTCTTGGGATCTACTCTCTTGACAATTTTCAAATATATGCTACAGCAGTGTTAACTATTAGTCAGCATTTGTGCATTACATCCTCAGTACTTATTTATCTTATAACTGGAAGTCTGTACCTTTTGACCATCTTCATCCAATCAATTCCCCACTCCCAACCCCTGCCTCTGGTAACCATGAAGATAGTCTTTTTTTTATGACTTTGAGGTTTTTAAAAAAATATATATTTCACATTGAGATTGTACAGTATTTGTCTTTCTCTGTCTGACTTATTTCACTTAGCATAATGCCCTCAAGGTCCATCTATGTTGTAACATATGGCAGGATTTCCTCCTTTTTTATGGCTGAATAATATTCCTTTTGCCAGCCCTGGTGGTCTGGTACTTAAGATTCTTCACTTTCACTGCCACAGCTGGGTTTGTTTCCTGATCAGGGAACCACACCACTCATCTGTCAGTTGTCATATTGTGGTGGTTGCGTGTTGCTGTGATGCTGAAAGCTATGCCACCAGTATTTCAAATACTAGCAGGGCCACACATGGTGGACAAGTTTCAGTGGAGTTTGCAGACTAAGACAGACTGGGAAGAAGGCCCTGGCCACCCACTTCCAAAAACTTTGGCCATTAAAATCCTATGGATAGCAGTGGAGCATTGTCTGATATAGCATTGGAAGGTGAGAGGATGGTGCAAAAAAACAAGGCAGGGTTCTGCTCTGCTGTACACAGAATCACTAGGAGTCAGAATCAATTCGAGAGAACTAACAAAAAAATACTCCATTTGTATACATACTACATCTTCTTTATCCATTCATCCATCAATGGACACTTAGATTGTTTCCATGTCTTTGCTAATGTAAATAATCCTGCTATGAACATGGGGGTGCAGATATCTCTTTGACATAGTGTCATCATTTTCTCTCAGAAGTGGCATTGCTGGATCATATAGTAGTTCTGTTTTTAATTTTTCGAGGGAACTCCATACCGTTTTCCATAGTGGCTGTGCCAATTTACAATGTCATCAACAGTGCACAAGGCTCCCCTTTTCTCCACATCCCCACCAGCATTTGGTATCTCTTGTTATTGATGATAGCCATTCTGACAGGTGTGAAGTGATATTTCATTGTGGCTTTGATTTGCATTTCCCTATTAAAGATATTAATAGTGATATTAAGCACCTTTTTGTGTACTTGGCCATTTGTATATCTTCTTTGGAAAAATATCTATTCAAATCCTTTGCCTATTTTTTAGTTGAATTATTTGGGTTTTTTTTTGCTATTGAATTGTATGAGTTCTTTATATATTTTGGATTTTAACCCATTATCAGATGTATGGTTTATAAATATTTTTTCTCATTCCATAGGTTGTTTTTCATTTTGTTGATCATTTCTTTTGCTGTCAAAGCTTTTTAGTTTTATGTAGTCCCACTTTATTTTTGATTTTGTTGCTTGTGCTTTAGGTGTGGTATCCAAAATAATCATTACCAACCCCCATGGCAGGAGTTTTTTTCCTATGTTTTCTTCTAAGAGTTTTATGGTTTCTGGTCTTACATTTAAGTCTTTAATACATTTTGAGTTAATTTTTGTGAGCAGTGTAAGACAGGTGTCTAGTTTCAGTCTTTTACATGTAAATATCCAGTTATCCCAGCACCATTTATTGAAGACACTCTCTTTTCTCTGTTGAGTATTCTTGGCTCTCTTGTCAAATATTAGTTGACTGTATATGCATAGGTTTATTTCTGGGCTTTCAATTCTGTTCCATTGGTCTATGTGTCTGTTTTATTCGAGTATCCTATTGTTTTATTACTATGGCTTTATAATATACTTTGAAATCAGGATATGTGATGACTCCTGCTTTGTTCTTCCTCTCAGGATTGCTTTGGCTATTCAGGATCTTCTGTCGTTCTACATAAATTTTAGGATATTTTTTTTCTACTTCCATAAAAAGTGCTATTGGAATCTTGACAGGGATTGCATTGAATGAATAGATGACTTTGGGTAGTATGGACATTTTAACAAGATTAATTCTTTCAATCCATGAACAAGGGATATGTTTCCATTTATTTGTGTCTTTTTCAATTTCTTTCATCAATGCCTTGTAGTTTTCATTGTAGCTATCTTTCATCTCTTTGGTTTAATTTATCCTAAGTATTTCATTGTTTTTGGTGCTATTGTAAATGGGATCATTTTCTTTATTTGTTTTTTAGATAATTTGTTGCTAGTATATAGAAACACTACTGAAACATTTTTTGTATATTTATTTTGTATCCTGCAACTTTGCTGAATTTGTTGATTAGATTTAATAGTTTTTTCGTGGAGTCTTTAGTATTTTCTATATACAAAGTCATATCATCTGCAAATAGAGTCAGTTTTATTTCTTTAGTTCCAATTCTGATGCCTTTTGTTTTTCTGGCCTGATAGCTCTGGCTAGGACTTCCAGTACTGTGTTGAATTGGAGTGGTGAGAGTGGGCACCCTTGTCTTGTTCCTGATCTTAGAGGAAAAGCTTTCAACATTTCACCATTGAGTATGATGTTAGCTTTGGCCTTGTCATATATGGCCTTTATTAGGTTGAGGTACGTTCATTTTATACTTAATTTGTTAAGTTTTTATTATGAAAGAGGGTTGGATTTTATCAAATGCTTTTTATGAATCTATTGCGATTATCATATAATTTTTTTCTTTCATTCTATTAATGCGATGTATCACATTCATTGATGGCATGTTGAACCATCCTTGCATCCCAGGGATAAATACCACTTGAACATGGTGAATGATCCTTTAATGTGCTGCTGAATTAAGTTTGGTAGCATTTTATTGAGAATTTTTACATTTATATTCACAAGGGATATTGGCCGGTAGTTTTCATTTCTTGTAGTGTCCTTTTCTGGCGTTGGTAACAGGGTAATACTGGCCTCACAAAATGAGTTTTGGAGTGTTCCCTCCTCTTCAATTATTTGGAAGAGTTTGAGAAGGATTGACATTCATTCTTTTTTAAGTGTTTGGTAAAATTCACCAGTGAAGCCACCTGGTCTTCGAATTTTCTTCATTGGGAGATTTTTGATTATTGATTATATCTCATTATTAGTAACTGGTCTGTTCAGATTTTCTATTTCTTCATGATACAGTGTTGATATAAGTTGGTTCTAAGAGTTTTTCCATTTCTTCTAGGTTGTATAGTTTGTTGGCTATAGTTCTTCATAGTGGCTTCTTGTGATCCTTTGTATTTCTGTAGTATTAATTGTAATGTCTTCCCTTTCATTTATAATTTTGTTGATTTAGGTGTTCTCTCTTTTTTCCTTGATTAGTCTAGCTAAAAGTTTGTCACTTTTGTTAATCTTTTCAAAGAACCAATTCTTGGTTTTGTTAATCTTTTGTGTTGTTTTCCTGTTCTCTATTTCATTTATTTCTGCTCTAACCTTTATTATTTCCTTCCTTCTGCTAACTTTGGGCTTAATTTGTTCTTCTTCTAGTTCTTTGAGATGCAGAGTTAAGTTGTTTATTTGAGAACTTTCTTATTTTTAATGTAGGTGTTTATTGCTATGAACATTCCTCTTAGAACTGTTTTTGCTGTGTCCTGTAAGTTTTGGTGTGTTGTATTTCCATTTTCATTTGTCTCAAGATATTTTTTAATTTCCCCTCTAATTTCTTCTTTAATTCATTGGTTATTCAGGAAAGTGTTATTTAATTTCTGTGTATTCATGAGTTTTCCATTTTTCCTTCTGTTATTGGTTTCTAGTTTCATTCCATTGTGGTCAGAGAAGATGGTTGGTTTGATTTCAATCTTCTTGAATTTGCTAAGACTTGTTTTGTGACCTAACATATGGCCTGTCCTAGAAAATGTTCCATATAAACTTGAGGAGAATGTGTATTCTGCTATTGTCAGATAGAATATTTTGTATATGTCTGTTAGGTCCATTTTGTCTATAGTGTTCAAATCCACTCTTTCTTTCTTAATTTTCTCTGGATGATATATTCATTGTAGAGAATGGGGTATTAAAGTTCATAACTATTATTGTATTGCTGTTTATTTCTCCTTTGGCTCTGTTAACTTTTGTTTTGTATATTTAGATACTCCGATGTTGGGTGTATAATTGTTGTTTGCAATTGTTATATGTTCTTGATGGATTGACCACTTTATCATTATATAGTGACCTTCTTTGTCTTGTTTTATTTACCATTTTTAGTTTGAAGTCTGTTGTGTCTGATATAAGTATAGATACCCTGCTTTTTTTTTGGTTTCTGTTTGCTTGAAATATCTTTTTCCATTCCTTCACTCTTAGTCTATGTGTGTCTCTAAGGCTAAAGTGAGCCTCTTGTAGGCAGTATATTGTTGGATCTTGTTTTCTTTTTAATCCATTCAGCCCTTGTATATCTTTTGATTGGAGAATTTAATCCATTTATGTTTAAAGTAATTATTGATAGGTAAGGACTTATCATTGCCATTTTGTTCATTATTTTCTGGCTGTTTTGGAGATCCATTTTTCCTTGCTTCTTATCCTGCTGTCTTTTTTTTGAGTTTTGAAGTCATTCGATATCAGTATGCCTTGACTTCTTTATCATATCCTACGTGTAATTACTACAGGTTTTCTTCTTGTAGTTACCATAAGGCTTACAAATCTTAAAATTATAATGCTCTATTTTAAACTGATAACAACTTAACTTCAATAGCATTTCTGAACTTTACACTTTTACTTCTCCTCTACCTCACATTTTAGGTTATTGATATTACAGTTTATATATTTTTCATAATATCGGTCCAATAACAGGTTATTGTTGTTGTGGTTATTTTTACTAAATTTATTTTTTAACTTTTAAACAAGAGTTGTAAGTGAATTTTGCACCATTACCATATTACAGAATCTAACTTTGACTATCTATTTACCATTACCAGGGAGTTTTATGCTACATTTTGTGTTTTTATGATGTTAATTTGTGTCCTTTACTTCCCTCAAAGAACTCTCTTTAGCATTTTTTTGTGAGGCAGGTTTAATGGTGGTGAACTTCCTCAGCTTTTGTTTGTTCTGGAAAATCTTTATTTCTCTTTCATTTCTGAAGGACAGCTTTTCTGGTTATGGAACTCTTGGTTGACAGTATTTTTCTTTCAATATTTTGAATATATCATTCCATTCTCTCCTGGCCTAAAAAGTTTCTGTTGAGAAATCTGCCAATGGTCTTATGGGGGGTTCCCTTGAATGTGAACTTGTCTCTTCTCTCTTGCTACTTTCAAAATTCTTTCTCGGTGTTTGACTTTTGATGATTTAATTATAATGTGTCTTGATGTAATCTTATTAGGTTTCAACCTATTTGGGATCCTTTGTGTCTCATGGATCTGGATGTCTATTTCTGTCTCCAGGTTTGGGAAGTTTTCAGCTATTATTGTTTTAAATATACTTTTTGTCCCTTTCTCTTTCTCTTCTCCTTCTGCAATTCCCATCATGTGAATATTGTTTCTTTTCATTGTGTCCCATCAGTTCCATAGGCTTTCTTCACTCTTTTTTATTCTTTTTTCTTCTCTGACTGGATAATTTCATCTGCTCTGTCTTCTAGGTCATGGGTTCTTTCTTCTTCAAGGTTGAGTTTGCTTTTGAAGCTTTCTATTGAATTTTTCAGTTCAGCCATTGTATTTTTAAACTCTTGGATTTCTGGTTTTTTTTTTTTTTGATAGTTTCTATCACTTTGTTGAACTTCTCATTTTGTTTATGCATTGTTTTCCTAATTTTGTTCAGTTGTCTGTCTGTGTGTTCTTGTAGTTCACTAAACTTCTCTAAGAGGATTATTCTGAATTCTTTTTCTGAGAGTTAATAGATCTCCATTTCATTAGATTCAGTTATTGGAGAATTTTTACTGGATTTTTCATGATCCTTCATTCCTTATGTTGGTATCTGTACATTTGAGTAAGCAATCTTCTCTTCTAGACTTTACAGGTTTGCTTTGGTAGAGACAGTTCTTCACCAGTTAGCTCAGTTTGGTGTTCTGGACATAGCCACTGGGTAATGTCCTCCAGCAGGTGGGGATATTTTGGGGCTATCAGGGTCTATTTTGGGCAATGTCACTGCCTGAGCTCTGATGTATGCGGAGTGTCAATGTCTAAGAACAGTTGGAAAGGACTGTTGGCTTGATCCCTCCCCAAGAGATGCTGTAGGATGGGCTCCATGGTTTTCTGGGTCCTCTGGTCAGGCTTCCTAGATGATTGGGACTGGGTACTAAACTTAGAGGTAGGTGATGCTATGAATTAGCTTCCCTACCCTGGTGGGGCAGCAGAATGGGCCTCAAGACCTGCACAGCTCTTTGTTTGGTGACCTAAATAAGGCAAGACTGTGCACTGAATTCCCTGGCTAGATGGGGCCACTGGTTTTGCTCTGCAGACTGGGCAAGGCACAGGCTATGCTGTCTGTTCAAGTGCCACTGTAAGCAGGGGTGTTGGAAGGGCTATGCAGCTTCTTGTATGCTCTGGTTAGGTTCCCTGACTGGGTATGTTGAAGGCTGTATTCAGCAATAGGCAGGACTATGAATTAGTTTTCCTGCCTGGGTGGAGGAGGAGAACCAGCTCCAAGGACAGCTAGGCTCTTTGTGTTCTTGACTCAAGCTGACCCATGCTCCAAGTTCCCTGACGGAATTGGGCCACTGCCTTTACTCTGTGGATGATCAGCTCTGCCTGCTGGACTCTACACTTGACTGTTGCTAGGCTACACAGCTTTCCAGGTGTTCCAGCCAGGCTTTCTAGTCAGACATGGCCAGCAGCTACACTCAGCAGGTGTGGGGCTATTAATTAGCTTCCCTGCCAAGTGAAGCAGAAAAGTTAGCGCTGAGCAGTTTCTCAGGCGTTCCTAGTCAGGCTTTCTGATCAGGTGAGTCTGGGATCTACACTCAGTTGTTGTTGGGGCTATGAATTAGCTCCCCTGCCTGAGTGGAGCTGGGAAACAGCTCCATACCCAACAAGGCTCCTTTTATTGTGGTCTTGACTGACTGAAGCTGACCTGTGCTCCACGTTCCCTGGCCAAACAGTGCCACTGGCTTTGCTCTGTGGATGATCAGCTCTGCCTGCCATTCTCTCTGCTCAAGTGTTGCTGACCTAAGCAGCTTGCAGGTGTTCTGGCCAGGCTTTCTTAGCAGGCAGGACCAGGAGCTACACTGATAAGTGGGCTGCTCTGTGAGTCAGCTTCCCTGCCTGGGGGGGCAGGGCAGTCAGACTATACTTCAGGGACAGCAAGGCCCTTTATTTGAGGACCTGAAGCTGGCTGACCTGTGACCCATCAAGTTCCCTGGTCAGACTGCATCACCGTCTTGGCCTGCAGATAAGCAGTAAGTTGGAACTACTACTTGGGCACTGCAGGTAGGAACCCAGTCTGCTAAGATCTGAGCACCAGTTGTTGCAAGGCCTGCCCCTTTCTCTGTCACAAGCAGATTTCTGGAAGTCAAGCTCTGCAGATTCCCCCAAGGTTCTCTGTGAGACAAGACCAGAGTAGGGAGTCCCAAGAAGCAACCGACAATGCTGGGGGAGCTGGATGTCCATCCTGGGCTCTCTTTTCCCACTGGGGGAACCATAGGTTCAGGGAAGACCTCTCAGTGTGGTGCGGTGCCTGCCTGGGAGAGGGGCAGTGTGGTCAGTGTGTAGCCACTCCTCTTACTCGTCTAAAGCAGTCTGTCTTGGTGTCTGTGGTGCAGGAGGGTGCTTCAGCATGACCCCCATGTTCTAGGATTTTCTTAGTGGTGTCTTGTCCATGAATAGTTGTTAGTTGTTCTCGTGAGGGAGAGCAAAGTCAGGAATGACCTATGTCACCACTTTGGCGACACCACTCAAGGGATATTACTTTTTTTAAATGTCAAATGTGTTTCTTCTCTCTTGTCCTTCTATCTTTTCAGTCAATTATCAATCCTTGTCTCAGAGTAGTCATAACGCTACAAAAAATCAGGGAAAGGCTTTTGGGTTTCCAAAGTATTGGCTTTTGTGTTGCAAAAACCTAGGGAAAGGTTAATGATAGAAGAGTAAGTCTTCCTGTCCACATCCTCTTCTCCCTTCCTAGGGTTGGGGAAAGGAAGGACCCCTGTACTCCAGAATGTAACGGAGTCCCAGAATACATTCAACTGCATGATATGTCTGGCCTCACAGAGGTCCTCTACATTCCACTGTGGGGAAGGAAGCAGTGGTACAATTATTTGCAGAAGGCACTAAATTTACCAACTCAGATGGACCAGATAGAAGAGCTACTGCGACAGGATTGAGTTCCCTTCATGGAAGAGGCCAGGAAGGAATAAAAGCTTCCTCATTTGCGGCCAGCATGAAAAGAGGATGAACAAGACCAGGTGGTTTCCCTCTATCTCATGGCTATTGTATATTCACCCAGAACTCATACACAATTCCTGGTAAGCAGTGATGATTAACTTTCTACTATGGAGCACAAGCTTGCAACAGGAACTAAGTTCCATTATAAGAGAAAATAATTGCACATTTGAGTAGATGGACTAAAATTTGTACGTGATGCACTTATATAAACCAACTGTCTGTAACCTGAGTGACCCCAAGTCCTACAACTTTCTCAGGTCCCCTTTCCTTTAATATCTTGATAGAATGGCTCAAACCTCCACCCCTTGTAGTGTAGAAAAGTTAGCCATCCTTAATGTCTGAGTGTTCTTGGAAGTTACATTTTCTGGGCATTGCTTGCCCTTATTTCTTCCACTGAATTCTCTCTTTCCTCTTCTGCTAACTACTGTCCCTTTTTCTGTACATTGGACACAAATTTCCTACTTCCTTTATTCCTCTAATGCATCACCAACCAAGGTTGATGAGAATAGCAGGTATTTAAAGAAGGTCTAAGGTAATGGAGGGGAATAACAGCAAAAATTACTGTAAGCAACTACTGGAAACAGAACATTGCATATGAGTCCTAAAAAGTCATTGCTTCTTTAGTTATTTCCTTAGACATCTTTTCCATTCTATCAAGAGCCTTCTAAGCCAAAATCCTAGTGAATTTTCTCTGGAATGGTGTTTTGAAGCTCTGTACTTTTCTATTTTTTCCAAGTTTATTTTAAAATGATCAAAACTGTTTTGGGGCATGATCTAACAGAAAAGAAGTGAAGAGTTAAGAAAGGAAGTCACTATGCTAAAACACTTAAACAATGTGTCAGGGTGAGCCATTTACAGTCAACAGCCTTCCCTTCTTCTTCACCTCTTCTGTGCTTTGTCCCCTTCTGTAGTTTGCCTCCATATAGTACATCACTCTGCAGCTCATGCAGAAATGTCAGTCATTCACCTCAGCACTTCTCCCATATCAGTTGCTAGGTGCACGCCATGCTACCACTGTTCTTCAAAATGCCATTTTTGGGGCTGGCCCGGTGGCACAGAGGTTAAATTGCCGCACTCTACTTCGGTGGCCTGGGGTTCGCAGTTTCGGATCCCGGGTGCGGACAGACGCACAGCTTGTCAAGCCATGCTGTGGCAGTGTCCCATATAAAGTAGAGGAAGATGGGCATGGATCTTAGCCAAGGGCCAGTCTTCCTCAGCAAAAATAGAGAGGAGGATTGGCAATGGATGTTAGCTCAGGTCTAGTCTTCCTCACACACACACAAAAATGCTATTCTTAACGCGATACTCTTCGTTATACACAGAACCCTCATCCTGAACAGTCATAAGTTGCACCACATGAAAACCTTGTCCCATCCGGTCTTTGGTACTACTGAAACTTGTTAAGAGTGTCCTCTTCAGAGTACTATGCAAAGACAATACCTATTCCTAACAAGAACCTTAAAAAAGTCTATTGAACTTTCCACAGAGGTGATAGCGGAAGACATACCAGCCTCACTCCTCTGTCATCAGCTACGTTGAAATTCAAAGAGAGCAACTTCAGAAGCATTGAGACCTGGTGCTGTGGAGTTGTCTAATCGATGCAACTGTTCAGCCTTGAATAAATTAACATGAAGCAATGTCAGCTCACTGAATCCCAGGAAATCACATCTTATGGAAGAGTAATTAACTTGCTAAAACTTTGAAAGCAAGAGATGCCAAGATTTGTTTAGATTTTCAACCCTGTCAGAGATCACAGTAAAAGCAAGCTGTGTGCATGCTGACAGATTGCTCTTTGAGACATGAGTTGGAACTTGTAGGCTGAACCAACCAGTGGTCCTAAGTTAGGTTATAGTGCATCAGAAAGGAAGACATTGAAAATCCCTGCGATGCACTGCTCAGAAAGGAAGATGACTCTCCCCAGTCAGTGTTCCGTAATTTTATGGCCTTACTCTGAGCAATCATATACACCCTGAGCACTTGTCACCCAAGCCTGTGTTTATTGATTTTTTTTGTTAGTAGGTGCCATTTGACCTTCAAAAAGCTGGTGCAAAATCATACTCTTCTCTGCATACTGAGTGGCTAACACCTTGCCTTGGATATGGTGAATTGACAGGATACGTATTCAATAATATTCAATAATATTCATAACTTGGTCCCTGGTCAGGGACCTGGAGCACAGTGACCGACTCATGTCAGCAGTTCAGGACTACAGAATACAGGTAAATAGAATGATGCAAAGGGTCAAGGCAAGCCTAGTTAGAATAATTATGTCTATTGCTATAGTAACTCAATTATGCTCTTTCGTGTGCTCTCTTGACACGTTCCAAACATACTGGACATCTTTAAAAATAAGCTTCTCTCTCCTGCTTCAGATCTTGGTCCATGCTCTTTCTTCCACCTAGAACTCTTTTTCTTGCTCTTCACAAGGCCAGTGTATTCTCATTCTGTAATATTATTTTTGTCAGAATGGTCTTTGACCATGTAACCTATATTCCCTGCCCTCCTCTAACCAATTTAATGGCACTTATAATATCTAATTAATTCATTTATTAGTTTACCTTTTTTATTAGTCTGCTTTTCCTATTAGAATGTAAGCTTCATGAGGGCAAAGACTTTTCTACTCATTCTTTCTCCAGTGCCTGGTACAGTGTTCAGCATAAAATGGGCTCTCAACAGATATTTGTTGACATCTAATTAGTAACATTGTGTATTAATTGTTACATGTTTTGAGACAAATAATGGAAAAACAGTTGTAAAACATAAGATTTGAGGTCATTGTCAGAAGTGTGATATGAAAGGTGATGTTAAGTTAGATTTTCAGGAATAGAATATTCCTTTTGAGTTGAAAATGCTAAGTAGAAAACATTTCAATCTAATGAAACATGTAGACAAGATAAGTTTTAACAAGGGATGTCAAATAGCTGTTATCATATAAATGGTTCAGTTTGCATCTATTACGTAAGCTATAGAAAATTGACCATTGTTTGAAAATGACTCTTTCGTTAATAATGTTATAACTTTTAGTCTCAGAATTTTGTGGACCAATGATGTATAAAATCTGTCCTGGTAGAGTTTCACTGTCAATAACAGGAAGGTCTCAAAACCATATGTCTTAAGCTTAGGGTTAGGACTGGATAGTACAGTAAACAAGTTCAATTTACACTGCTGTAGATGTCCTCATTTCTGGGGACATGGTTAAGAGAGGAAGCTCTGTTTGGGTCCTAAACTCTAACCTGCTGTGTGATTTTGAGCAAGGCACTGAACTTTGCTCTGACATATTTGTAAAATGAGCTACTAATAATATCTACTTCATAGTTTGTTGAGTGGATTAAAGTGAGATGATATAAAGTAATTAAAACAGGAAATGACCCATAGCAAGAACTTACTAAATGTTAGTGCATTGTTATTGACATTTACTATTATTCACATTTTGTTTCAACTAAGCAATCAGGAGATAAATCATATCTTCTATAAAGAAGCAAGGAACAGAACACAGAAGCAGATTCATGTGGACTTAAGCTCTTTCCCCATGTGATCAGTGAATTGAGGTTTTGATTGACTTCTGCTTTGTGTGGAATCTGCACAATCATTAATATCACTTTTCCCAATCATCCAACCGAATCTTTGAAATGATCCAAAACATCAGAGCATTTATTAGCCTGTTGTTATTCATTGCAAACACATGACCTCAGGCAGTATAAATATTTGCTTTATCAATAATTGTCTGTCCTGAAGCCACTGTGAGACAGTGAGTAGTATACTTAACAGAAGGTCAGATGAAACTGGAGAGACATTTTCGAATGAGAGATATGTAGATTCATCTTGTGTTAGAAATCTGTTTTACTCAGATTTGAAATCTGTGCTATTCCAAAGCATTATACTAGTCTAAAAACAGTTGTCAGAGATTTCTTTGTGGAAAAAATGAAAAGAGGTCAGAGTTTCTTGCTTGATCAATATTATGATTATTTAGCTCACCTCCCTTGAGTGTGTGGTACTATGTTATAAGCTATGTGCTTGTTTATCAGGTATTTTGTCCTAAAGCTTTATTAACTCTAGCCTTGTTCTTCTAACATTGGAGAGAAATTAACTTATCTACATTATATAACTAAATAATGAATGTAAGTAGTTTAGTGGCTATGCAAATAATAAAAGGACTGTGCTAGATATGGCTTTCCTCTTACTATTGGCACCAAGATTTGTGCAGGTATCAGGCAGCCATGTTTCTCGGAAAAATCTGGGCCTCTACCTGGTCCTAGGTTAGGGCTCCATAATAATCATGGTGATTCCATTTTCCTTGCCAAAGAGTGGTTTAGGAATAATAGTAAAGATGATGATGATGATGATAAAAATATTGGTGAACATTTATTCTGTACTTATTACATGCCTGGCAGCAATCTAAGTGCTTTACATGTTTTAATTCATTTAATCTTATGAGGTTTTTATTTTCTGAATATGAATGTGGCTTTTTGCTATGAGGGGAACTGAAAAGCAAAGTAAGAAAGACCCTTAAGAGCTTTGTAAGCTATTCAATTAACCAATTCTGAAACAAACTTACCACCTAACTTGTCAAGTGGTACAATAAATGTCCTTGGTTTTTGTTGGGTCTTTTGTTAATTGCAGCTAAAAGCATCATAACTCACTATGGACTATGCATTAAGTTATTTCAAACAACATTTCTCTGACTAAGGAACTCGCTTTACACAAAAAGAAGTAGGGTAAAGGGATGTTGCTTATGGAATTCCAAGGTGATGTTAAGCCTATTAAAGCACAAGTTAAGAAAGAAAGCCTGAAGAAATTGGGCTGCTCCTTACAGGATATGCTTGATGATCTCAACCAATGACCAATAATAATGCATTTCCTCCCTTAGTCAGAATACATGGATATGGGGATAAAGGGTGTTAAATGTAAATAACACCTCTCAGTATTACAATAAATGGCCCAGTTACAAAAAGTTTGCTTTCTATTTCCATGACTTTGAATTATGCTGATTTAGAGCTCTTAGTACTCAAGGGAGACATGTTTCCACCAAGGGAACATGAGAAAGATCCCTTTAATTAGAAGCTTATAATAGCACCTGGTCATTTTGGGCTTCTCTTGTCACTGAGTGAACAGATATAAGAAGTACGGTGTGGAGTTGGATAATGAATTATGACTGTCAAGGGGAAATAGGATTTCTTTCACACAGTGGGGGCAGGCAGGATATAGATGGAATGAAGGATACCCACTGGAATGCCCCCTAGTACTGCTATGTCCAGAGATAAAATTTGATAGAAGACTTTACACACCCAGTTTCCATGGGTTCAGATACTTCAGAAATGAAGGTTTGGGTCAATTGGCTGGGTAGAGAACCCTGACAAGTTGGGTGCTAGCTGAAAGCATAGGGGACACGTAATGGATGGTGCAGGAAGAAAGTCATAAATATCAGCTATGACTTCCTGACCATAGAACTGTAGCACCTAGCCATATTTTCTTTGATATTTAGTGTGTATAACTTATAAGTTATTATAAATGTAATTTGTTTTCCTTTTTCTCTTTCTTTTCCCCACTCCTTTATATGGTATAGTTAATGTTATAAGTTAGGCTATAAATTAGAGAATATAGAGAAAAGATTGTAAAATATCTACTGGAGGAGTAGATGAACCCAGAGATACTAGATTTAGATTTGGTTGCAGTAATTGAGGCCTTGGGTTGCTTCCTTTTGGGAAAGGAGTAAAGATGTTTTTGTCTATTAAGGAAATGGATGCTTAGTGTTAGGCAGGAAGATTTAAAAAGTCTTTCCATGTTTCGTTTTAATAAATTCTTTAAATGAAAGTATAATATACATCCGAAAAACAGGCAAACCATATGTGTACGTCTTGATGAATTATCACACTTGAGTAAACACTACCCAGTCAAGAAATTCAACATTGCCACTAGCTCGGACACCTCCCTTGTAAATTCTCCCCATCAACACTACCGCTCTCTCCAAATTTAACCACTATCCCCTCTGAAAGTGTAGATTAGTTTGTGTGTTTTTGAACTCTATATTACATACTGTTTTAATTATTTTGTGTCTGGCTTCCTTTGCTCAACGTGTTTTTGAGATTTGTTACAAAGAACAGTAATGCATTCATTTTCATTTCTGAGTATAGAATTTCAATGAATGTAGCAGGGTACACATTTTCTTTGCTGTCGAGTAGTCCATTGTATGGTTGATAGTTGGATTTTCCTGTAGCTCTTATCTTTCTATGTATATATATATATCCTAATGGTTCTGTTTTTCTGGAGAATCTTGACTAATATACCTGGTGTTTAGTTTTTTAAATTAAAGAAACATGTTGTATTAGAGTTCTCAGTTTCAAGCAACAGAATTAGCCTCTGGCTGAATTACCTATGTTTTCCATCAGCCCATTGAGTAAGCCCTGACAGCCTCAGGGTGGTTCATTTTGTCTGTCTGCTGATCCAGGGCATCATCAGAGGAGCATTTGGTGAGCATTCACAGCAGGCACTGAGGAGTCTACGTTTCATTCAACCAGCCAAGCAAACAATACGTATGCAATTTCCTCAAATGTCTATCCAGAAACTCTGGTAAGTGCACCCATATTGATAAATTTAGACAAATCTAAAATGATTTATTCCCTTCTCCTTGTTCCATTTCTTTCAGAATCTATTACCATACATATTTCCTCCCTCCCCTTCCTTCCTTCCTTTCTTTTTTTTCTAAATTGAGATATCATTGACATATAACATTGTATTAGTTTTATGTGTACAACATAATGATTTGATATAGATATATATTGAGAAATGATTGCCATAATAAGTTTAGTTAACATCCATCACCACACATAGTTATAAATTTTTTTCTTGTGATGAGAAATTTTAAGATCTACTCTCTTAGCAACTTGCAAATATGCAATATAGTATTGTTAACTATAGTCACCACACTGTACATTACATCCCCAGGACTAATTTCTTTTATAATTGGAAGTTTGTACCTTTTGACCACCTTCACCCATTTCACCCTCCCTCCACCCCCCACCTCTGGCAATCACCAATCTTTTCTCTGTATCTATAAGTTTGGATTTTTTTACATTCCACATATAAGTGAGATCACACAGTATGTCTTTCTCTGTCTGACTTATTTCACTCAGCATAATGCCCTCAAAGTCCATCCATCTTGTTGCAAATGATAGTATTTTCTCCTTTTTATCTCTGAATAATATTCCGTTGTATATATATATATATATACCATATATTTATCCATTCATCTGTCACTTAGGTTGTTTCCATATGTTAGCTATTGTAAATAATGCTGCTACAAACATGGGGGTGCATATATCTTTTCGAGTTAATAATTCTGTTTCCTTCAGATAAATACCCAGAAGTGGAATTGCTGAATCATACTGTAGATCTATTTTTAATTTTTTGAGGAACTTCCATACTGTTTTTTGTAGTGGCTGCACAAATGTACAGTCCCACCAACAGTGCACAAGGGTTTCCTTTTTTCCATATCTTTGCTAACACTAGATATCTTTTGTCTTTTTGATAATAACTATTCTAACAGATGTGAGATGATATCTCATTGTGGTTTTAATTTGCAATTCCCTGATGATTAGTGATGTTGAGCACTTTTTATGTACCTGTTGGTTCTTTTAGCTCTCAGTAATAACGTTACCGTGAACATCCTTGTACATGTACTTTTGTACACAAATACAATATTTCTGTTGAGCGCATGCCTAGGAGTAGAATTGCTGAGTTAAAGGGCATGTATATATGTATATGTTCAACTTAGTAGTTACTGCCAGGTGGTTTTCCCAAGTAATTTTACCCATTTTCCTTGCCATCAGGAGTGTATGAGAGTTCTGGTTGCTTCAAAGCTTTATCATATTTGGTATTTTCAGCCTTTTTTAAAGAATTAAACCTTTTTGAAGTATAGCATACTTATTATAGAAATGTGCATAAATCATAAAAATACAGCTGGATGAATTTTAATAAAATAAAAACTTCTGTGTAGCCAGCACCCAGATTAAGAAGCAGACCATTATCTATACCTGAGAAGTGCCCCTTTGCCCACTCCTGTCTACCTTACCTAGAAGTACTCACTATTCTGTCTCCTGACACCGTCAATTAGTTTTGCCTGTTTTGAACTATATATAAATGGAATCATACAATACATACTTTTCTGTGTTTGGCTTCTTTGGCTTGACATTATGTTTGTGAGAGTCATCCATGTTGGTTGTATGTAGTCATACTTTTGCTGAATAGTATTCCATCAGATGAACATAGCACAACCTATTTCTCTTTTCTACGGTTGATGGACTTTCGGGTTGTTTCTAGGTTTGGTTATTATAAATAATGCTGCTATGCATTCTTACACTTTTCTTTTTGTGAATACACACACACACACACACTTCTGTTGTGTATATACTGGAGTAGAATTGCTGAGTCATAGAATATATGTATGTTCAGTTTTGGTATATACTATTGACTAGTTTTCCAAAGAGATTTTACAAATTTACATTGTCGTCAGAATGTATGAGAATTCCAGTTGCTCCACATTCATATCAATACTTGGTATTATCAGTCTTTTTAATTTTAGCCATTCTCCTGGGTGTGTAGTGGTCTCATTATTTTTTTAAATTTGTATTTCTCTCATGACTAACGTGATTGTGCAGGTTTTGTTCATGGTTCATTAGGATATCTGTTTTTGTGAAATGCCTGTTCAGGTCTCTTGCCCATATTTCTTCTTTCATGTTTGTCCTTTCCTTGTTGAGTTTTAGGAATTCATCATATACGTTGGATATGAACACTTTGTTGCATATATTTATGGCAAAAAAGTGATTAACAGAATGATTCTTTGTCGCATCTCCTTCTCTTGAACCTCCTGATTTTGATTTATACTATTTTTAGTTTGTTAGGAATTTTCAGAACATTTGTGTTGTATTTTAGAACCATTGTCTCCCAGGCATTCTGTTTCACTTCTATATTTTATATTTATATATAAATATATGTTAATTAGCATTAAGAATGCTAATTCTTAATCATTTTAAGGCAGCTTCTTCACTCTTAAATTTTGTATTTGATTCTTCCTTTGTCAGTTTTTCCATTGTTTATTCAAGAAAGCCCAGTGATCCTGTGTGTTTGACAATGTCTGCCAACTGTTTTTCTATTTGAGTAATTAGTGAGTCATTATTATAATACTGGGCCATGCTTTTTTTCCACTTTACCTTTGAAATTTAGTAACTTAATGAAACTATATCAGTCTTGATTATTATGCAAACTTTTTTCATACTAGAAGGTATATTTCAAAATTTTAATTTCAGTTTTAGTCTAAATTTACAGAAATGCTTCTGATTATTTCCCTGTGTACCTTTTCTATTCTATTTTTTAATGAAGGGTGTCACTTATCTGCCCTTTACACTTACCAATTTCTTTCCATGTGCTTTAAGACTTTTGCCTTTTTTTCCCCCTCTGTACATTTATAGGTGTTTCAAGGTATTCTGCATGCTATTATTTTAATTTTTAACTTTTATTCTTCCTGTTTCTAATTTATTTATTAGATCTATAATGATGATTTTTTGTTCTTATTTTTTCCCTTTAGCTCTTCAATTTTCCTTTTTCTGTTTTATCATTTTGTCTTTGAGCTCTTATTTTATTGAATTTATTTTCTTTAAAATTATTTTATAGTGTGAAGTACTCATGGGGAATCAAATTTTACTCTTAGGATTGTGTTTTCTTTATGTCTTCATCTGTTATTCACATGTTAAGATTTTGAGGTTTTTGTTTTTTTACTGTAGTCTATTTGCATTACTTTCATGACATTTATTTTCATCCATTTTGTGGTTAACAGAGTACTCCGTCTGGAAGTTTCCGCTGTTACGTAATATGGGTAAATTCTCTTTGCCGTATTTCCCTTCTCTTGGAGAGTTGATTGATTTGTTAACTTAGGTGCTATATTTTGAGGGTTGATTGTCTATTCTATCTGTCTTTCTGAAGCCCGAGGGTTCAAGGGTAAGAGAAGGAGATGTACAACCCTTGTTCCGGACAACTTGGGTTTGGCTTTCTCTCTGAAATCTTACAAACGTCTTCTACTATGGCTAACTTCCATTAATTTTCCCTATCTTCTCCTACTGAAGATGATAAGCCCAGTGTCTATTCTTGTCTCTCTGAGATCCCCTGGGAGGGTGTAGAAGCTTCTGCTATTGAAAGTCGTCCCTTGTCTTTCCCCGAGTTGCCTTCTCATCTCTTCAGTTTGCTTCTCTCCAAATTGGAGGATATTAGTACCATTCTTAGGCTTTTTTCAAGCCACTTTCTTTCCTTAGTAATATTTTTGGAGAATGAGGATCTTATACAGTCTTGTAATACAAGCTATTTGTTGTCTTTATTTATTAAACATAGAGTGAATGTTCATAGCTTTGGCTGTGAACATATTAATGTGTTTGATTATGTGGCACTGCCCCAAACATCTCAGGTGTAACGCAATATGCAGCTTATGCATATATTTTTAAAATTCAAAAAAATTCTGAATTTCTGGTTTCTTTTCCTTTCTATGTTTCCATTGCCCAACATTTATAGTGCAAAGCTCCTCTCCTTCCCTCGTTTGCCTGCTGCTGGTGTATTTGAGACTGTTTTCTTTTCCATTACTGCTTTCTAAAATTATCTTAACCCAAAAGATTGGGCTATGACTTCACGTTATGCTTTATATTACAAGGCAAAAAAAAAAAAAACTATTCAAAATAGGGAATTACATAAAATCAAATGTATTCATTCAATGAAAGTTCATTTTTAACTATCTTGCCATTATTTACCAGGAACATAAGACTATCATATTTTAATTTAAAAATGTAGTAGTGCTCTGGATACCAATTATCTTTCTTTTCTTGATATTTGTTATCTAAGCAGTTGTAAAATAGTTAATTTTTTTGAAATGAATTCATGCATCGTTTAGTGATCCTATATTTTATATACACACCCTTTTGAAATAATGACATTTTTCTTTTCATAAAAACGCTCTTCAGCAAAATGACCTAGTCCTGCAACTCTTATTGCGAATATGTGTAGTTATACTGGTTTTATTCTTTCCCTGATGGGAAATTACACAATCATCTATAAGATATTTCAGCCAGTAGCTGAGTTTTATCCTTCTCTAAAGAACCCACAAACACACACATACACAGACACACAACAAAAACAGGTTTTTTTAGATTACCAGAGTAATATAGCAGAATGTTTGACACTGGATGCTGTAAACTTTAACTCTAATACAAGGAATGCAATTTGAGATTTTAACAAATCTGTATGTTGGCTTTTAAAAACAGATTCTGAATACCTAAATCAGGATTACTAAAATGATTGCTGAAATGAAGTATTTTGTAGTCCTTCTTCTAATGATATAATTATTTTATAAGAGGTTTCAAAGAAAACATTCATTGTCTCAATGTTTCTGTAACAAAAAAAAAATGAAGAATGTATTTCATTAAAAATAGCGTATTGTATGATCTGCTTCTGGTGACCTGGTGTTCACAGGTTCAGATCCCGGGCGCGGACAGCCGTACTACTTGTCAAGCCATGCTGTGGTGGCGTCCCATATAAAGTAGAGGAGGATGGGCATGGATGTTAGTCCAGGGCCAGTCTTCCTCAGCAAAAAGAGGAGGATTAGCAACAGATGTTAGCTCAGGGTTAATCTTTCTCACACACACGCACAGGCATACACACACACGAAATTGCATATTGTAAGTCCAAGGAAAATTCTTCAGTTTTGCTTGAAATATAAACATTTTCAAAGAAATTAAACATATCCAGTAACTGTTTAGAAAATAATTCGATCTAGACTGTATTTTCTTTTTTGGAGTATGGACTATTTTTTCATGTTGGATGTGGTGCTTTTCACAAACAAGCAGGAGAGCAACTCCGCTAAGATACTTGAAAACGTGTTATGTAACGTAAGATCTGCTTGAAAAGCTGGCAATTATTTTTCTGTGCAGAAAGAGTAAGACTTCCAGCATTTAAAAAATTTATTACCTTTAATAAGTGTGGCAATTACTGAAATTTATTAAAAATTTACCATAATCAAACACGTGCTACTATTATTTATAATGCATATTCTTTTGTTTAATTAAATATAGCTCTTGTAATAATATTCCAGGCAATAGCAAACTGCTAAATATTTCCTTATTTGCTTACTTAATTATCTAAATAAGAAAAAATTTACTTGTCTTCTATTTTATAGATAAGAAGAAAATCCTTTCCCTAGATGCTGGGGATCATGAATTAAATCAACGAGAGAACTGATATGCTGTACTCTTAGATCCCAGAATTTTTTCCTAGAACTCTTAGTTCCTTTTAGCAAGTAAACTGCAATAATGTGTGAATACCATTAAATTATATTACCTTATAAAAATTATCAGTGTCAAGGTGTGGCTTTCTATTGATCTAGTTTATATTAGTTTAGGTGATGATTTGCTTTCTTGTTGTTATATTATTGCTACTATTGAGTCCAAAATCCCATTCCTAACTTGAGAATGTTCTGGAAAGGAGGCTCTAGTGCTATGCAGTTTCCTACTTTTTCAGCAGTCATCTGTCCTTCCTTCTTTACCTTCCACCTGCTTATGCTTGCATCTGCTAATTGTTGGAGAAATGTACACAGCCATGCTGTCTGTCTTTAATTTACATCCTGGTCCATAATCTCAAGTGGGTCATTAGTGCTATTGGCAATCATACTATTTTTCCTTAGTATTTTGATTCTTCTGCTCTCTCTGAGATGACTATGTCATACACTCTCTGTTTTCAAATCTCTTAACATTTTTTCCCCCATTCTCTTTCCCATCTTCAACTTTTATTTTTATAATAGGAAAGAATTTCTACAGTATCCTGTGACCACAGCTACCTGCATCTGAGTACTTACACTCTGCCTTCTTTTCTGCAACCACACAGGGATTGTCCACGTTCCTCCGACCCCCTTGCTTGAGCACGAGACCCCATCATCTCTAGCTTACTCAAAGACATTGTCCTAGCAATCCTTCTCTCCCTTCTGTTCTGTCAGTTTCCCCTTGTCTAATAGGTAATTCCCATAATATACAAGCAGACTCATACTTCTCACTTCACACCTTAAAAAAATAAACAAAACCCTTCCCATCTCCAGTTAAGACCCCCACATTTATCCTTTCCTTTACAACTAAACCTCTTAAGAGAGTGTTCTACACTAGCTGTCTCCTATTTCTTTTCCACTCTCTTTCCCTATTGACCACTCCAAATAATCCAAGATCACCACTGACCTCCATACTGTCATATCCAATGGTTGTAAGTAAAGTATATCTTACTTTACTTAGCAGCAGTGTTTGAAACAGTTGACCCTTCCCTCCATTCCACCTTCTTTGCTTTGGCTCTGGGACACCACAAGAAGAACATAACTAGACCCAGAAGTACCCCCAGTACCTTCTCCCAATCACTGTCATTTCCCTTCTCCTCAAATGAGCTGCTATCCTGACTTGTATGGTAATCACTTCAAAGCTTTTCCATCTCACCATGGATTCCTAAAAATTATACTTGAATTTTACCTGTTTTTTGAACTTTAGGAGTGGGTCATTCAAAAGGTATTATTTTTATTTTTTTTTTTTTTGTGAGGAAGACCAGCCCTGAGCTAACATCCATTGCTAATCTTCCTCTTTTTTTGCTGAGGAAGACTGGCCCTAGGCTAACATCCGTGCCCATCTTCCTCTGCTTTATATGGGACGCCGCCACGGCATGGCTGACAAGCAGTGTGTCCGCGGGCGCCCGGGATTCGAACTTGTGAACCTCGGGTTGCCAAGCGCGAACTAAACCGCTGCACCACCTGGCCGGCCCCAAAAGGTATTATTTTGAGTTAAGCTTTTTTTATTCAACATTATTTATGAGCTAAACCCATGTTGTTGTGAGTGACTATAGTACTCATTTTCATTGCTTAATACTAATATATTGTATGAATACATCACAATGTATCCATTCTACAGTTGGCAGACATGTGGCTTTGTGTGGGACTCCTTTTCTGGATCATTCCAAACATGTGGCTTGGCCTTGGTTTCTAGCTGGGGTGCCCCAGTAACACTGGCACTGTTGCCAGGTGCTGCTACAGATGAGAAGCCCTCTGAGCTTTGCTGACTAGTGAGAGGGATGCTGTAGCTTTGCCTTGGCCAGACTTGTCCTATGTGGCTTCGGCTTTTCTGGTTGCTGCATAGAGAAACCACTGACTCAGCTTTAAGTAAGAAGAGTTTACAGCTCATCATGGTGGATTTTGACTAATGGAAGATGGAGATAAGGAAGAAGCCAAGGATAAATTCTTTTCTCTTCCAACCATCAATACACATATACGTGTGAGATGTAGTACTTATATGGCCTCTCAGAAGACGTCCTGAGAAATTAAGGCATCAGCTACATTTGTTACATAGAGGCCAGCTCTGTAACACTGCCCCATATGTCCTTCGTCTTTCCCTATGTCAATCCCCGTTGGCACTCACTCCTATTGCTCTAGAGTGGTAGCACATATGCTTTTGCCTCAGGCTATGTTTTCTAGAAAACCTAGAAACTCCCTCCCAGGACCAGCTACATAATTTATAGAACCCAGTGCAAAATGAAAACATGGGAACCTTTGTTAACAATTATTAAGAATTCCATGATGGCAGGAGAGCATTAAACCAAGTGCAGGACCTTCTAAACACTGGGTCCTGTGTGAGTGCACAAATCACGTGTCCATGAAGCTGGCCTTGATTCCTCCCTTCCAGGCCGTCCCCCAGCACCCTCACCCTCACACCCCATCCTCCGATTCTCCATACTCCCTCCTCAGGTCCTCCACCATTACGTGTTTCTTGTGAGCACTTCTAGAAATTCTCTATCTATCTATCTATCTATCTATCTATCTATCTATCTATCTATCATCATCATGATCTCTCTCTATACGGGTAGATGCTCTTTTTAAAGGTACTCTATCTGGTGAAGAGTATTTACTGGTGTAGCAGTGAGGAGGAATTTTTAATGATTAAGCAAGATTGTGTCTGTTACACACACTACTGTTAGATAAATGACAACTTAATAACTTAATAAAGTCACATATAGTTCACCCATAGTACTGTTTTATTCTTTTAAAATAATTTATTTTGGTATTCATTAAGTCCTGATTAAACACATTTACCCACACACACTTCTTTTGTAAGTTTAAGTTTAGTTCTTGACACAGGCAGGCATTCCATAAATGGTATTATTTCTGTTTAGCTGCTGTAAGCCAGTAGCTTTTTCCCATCTTTTTCCTTTCCCATCACTTTCCTCTCCTAGGATTTCCAGATTAAGCAAATAAAAAGACAAGATTTCTAGTTAACTTTGAATTTCAGATAAACAATAAATAACTTTTAGGTGATATGTGTCCCATGAAATATTTGGGACATACTTATACTAAAAAAAAATTCATTGTTTTCTTGAAATTCAAAGTTAACTGGGAATTCTGTATTTTATCTGGCAACCCTACCCCTCCCACCACTTTAGATTACAAGGTCTCTGAATTCAGTGGTTATGCATGATATACCTGTAAACTTATAGTGGGAAGAGTGGTGTTAGGTTCTTAACAAATATTTATTGATTGATGGAAAAGTCTCCCGAAAAGCACCCCAAACGATCAAATATTGCAAATATAATTTTCATTAAGACTTTCTGAGCCTAGAAAGGATGTTCTGAACTATTTATCAATGGGCACCGCCTGGAAGTTTGTAAAGGGGGCTGTACTATAAAGAGAGCATACACTCATCTTGATAATTCTATAGGATGACAGCCTATGTTCTATAGGATATAAACCTCTCTGTGCCTGTCTTTGCTCCAGGACATGAATTAAAGACCCTTTGGAGACAGAGCTACTTTTTGCATTGTTCTGTGATTTTCTGCTTTCATCTGGGCAAATAATTTAAACTCGATACATCTGTCTTTGTCTTTTCTCATGGGTTAATTGTGGCCTCTTCTGGGGCTTTGATAAAGAAGAGTAGCACCTCACAGAGATGATTGGCACTGTGAGCATTTAGCAGATGAGGAACGGGGCCCTAGAAACAGTGCAATAATGACACCTCTTGAGTACCAGGTACACACCAGAGGTGAATGTGAAGTAAAAACTGGGTTTCCTTCAAATTATGTTATATAGCAAACCCACTGCTATATTACAGATGAGCTCGTGTTAGTTAATTCAGGGAGCTTATTTTGTAAAAATTAAAATATGAATAAATGTAGTAAGTTCAGAGATAAGGAATTCAGCTGGCCCTTTGACTCCTTGGATACAACTGACTTTCTATGCCCTAAAAGATTCCAACCACCTTTGAGACATCGGAATGGCGTTCACTGCATTTTTTCAAGTGACTCTAGGTTGGCCTGGGAGATCTGCGGTTGTCTCCGAGTCCATTCCTGTAATTGCTGTGAGATTTTGTGTCAAAGCTGTGCTGTTTTTCCTTCCACATGAAGGTAAGCTGTCCGACTTCAGTTCTAACGTTTGTGATTTCACGTCTGATCTGGTTGTTACTGAGCAATTGCCTTGTTTGGAGAATTCAGTGCTTTGATTAGAATTTTAAAAGGTTTTTTTCCTGTGGCCAGATTTCTGTTTCTCCCTATGTCTTATGCCTGGTTCCCTCACACAGAGGAATCTTTGAAATCAGTGGAAGCTTGACTTAAAGGGAGATACACTGTGCTGTGGGGTGGATGATGGGGAAGCAAGAATACAGCCTCTGGTTTTCATTTTGTTTGTGACCTGACTGGAAAAATAATGTGATTAGTAGGAAAGAATATGTTTGGTGTGTTTAGAATAAATTTTAAACAAAACTTATTTTTAAAAAAATCACACAAATTTCTCATTTAGTCAAATGAATGGCTATTGGTATTCACATCGATAAAGCAACTTACTTGAATACAATAAAGCATGTAGATATGTTTCTCACAGTTTATCTCTATCTATAGTCTCCATACTCATAAGTCCAAAATCTTTAAATGGAGTAAGTGTGGTTCTTATAAGGATATCATCTTCAGAATGGGAATATATAGTATTTCAGGATATGTGCTGAAAACCTCCACCCTTCAGAGAGCAAATTCATTAGATAACGATCCAGAAACACATAATCTTCAGAGATAAAAATCAGAATGTGTTTGACAGAAGAAGCACTGAGTAAGCTTGGTGTATGTGGCATGCAATTAATATATTGATTTAGATACATTTTTATTGTGGGGAAGGCTCTTCAAGACTCATTTAATGAGTTAGTGTCACCCTTTTTCTTTCAAAATTTCATTTTCATTACAACTGATTCCTGGCTTTTGTACTTTGTTATCTCTTCAAATTAATACCATTAAAATGGAACCCATGAGTTTCTTCTTTTCTTGGAGATACTAAAAATTCTCAGCATTTGGAGGACTTGTAACCTTTCTTAAATGGACCCATTTTCTAGCATGAAAAATAATTCTTAGATGGTATTTTAACTCCTAGTTTCAGTACAAAGACAGATTGTCAGGGTAATAAATTAAAGGTACCTCACTGCAGCTCTTTGGCGAATGTTCTACCACAGGGCCATATTAATATTTTATTCCCTTTAATATTATTACATGATGCAGGCTTTGTTTAAATGGATTTGACGGGTCTCTTGGTTGGCTTGACAACCAGAGGGAAAAATTAATGTTCTGCATTTAATCTCGGCTCAAGGCGCTAAATTATTTTGGAGGTCAGAACCGTCATGCATATCATGCTAAATTATTGAATGTAATAACTATTAGATAGCTGTCTATTTATGGGTTTTTAAAATTGTTTACTTCATGCATCTTGGGCTAATTTTTAAATAAATCCTCCTTTAAGTTGTTTTTTTCCTTAAATGTGCCACTAGTCCTTGCAGTGATGGTAACAGGACTAATGAAAGATGCCAGGTGGCCATCTTATAAATTATGTCTAACTTGCTGAATGTTAATAAACTGCGGAGAGCATTCCTACTTTCATTGGTTCCACCTTCACATGAAGTTCAAGCGTGTTGAGTGACTTTGTTGTAATGGAAGCTATTATCTTACTTAAGATAAAAATCACAGAATGCTTTGTATAAAAAAAATTGATTGAAAAAAATAGTTGCTCAGGGAATGAGTGAACCATATTCTAATTATTTTAAGAATAATTGGAACAGTACTGAAAAAAGAATTGAAGTATCAAGTGATACTGTTAGCTTTTTAAAGACATTTTAATGAGAGATCTAACAAGTGAAATATAGAAGAATATATTTTTACTTATAATGGAAATAGTATGATCTTAATGTAAAAGGTGCATTGATGTCAATAGTAATGTGCAATACTCAGGGTATAGGAGAGTAGTGTTCTTATTTCCTGGACGTTTTTGTAATGAGAGTTATAAAAAAACTGTGTCTTGAGAGTAGGATCTTATATCTTTAGATATTAGAAAGATGGTAAGGGGAAGTTTGAAGAAGGCACCTATTGTTCTGTCATAGTTCTGCCTCCTCTGGATTTTATGTTAACTGTAGCTAGCACTTTCTATGTATTAGGCTTTCTGAGGTTAAGCAGTTTTAACTGCTTTACTTAAAGCAACATCAGTCATGGCCAATGGGCCATGATGAAAAAAAGAGCTTCAAATAAGAAGGTGATTTTTCTTCCTGGTAATGAATGGCAATGGGCCAAAAAAACTTCCAGTACTTTCCAATGCAGAATAGCAGCTTATCCAAGTAAATGTAGTGAGCACTTGACAAGGCTGGCTATTGGTGTACAGACTGGACCACAGTGAAACGGCTGAAGCAGCACTCTTTATCCCATCTTTCTTTCTGTCTTTCTTATCTTGCTTATAAATTACTTCATCCATCTAAACGAGAGCTTTTTGGAAGGCTGTTAGTTTGGAAATGGCAGGTCTATCTAGTGACCCAAGATAGCTTTTTGGTGGCATCTAGCCATGTGGAAAGACTTGAGCAAGGAGTAGTTAGGTGGTTTGAGACCGTTCAGCCTCTGCCCTTCTCAGCAGCCCCTGAGGTCAACCACATGGCTAGACTGGGGAGCAGCCTTGGTAGCTAGCCAGGGTTGGTGGTGAGATGGGGGGAGGACAAGAGTTTGAGTTTTAACCTCTCTACCAGGGATCTGACTGCCTGACAATGAACATTTAGGATCCATGCTGTGACAGTGGTCTGTCACTGGGAGAAGATAAATTTTCTTTTCCTTATCTTCATCCAGTGACTCAATTAATGCAAAACCAAAACACAACAATTCCAACAACACAACACAACACAATTCTGTGATTTTTATCTTAAGTAAGATAATTGCTTCCATTACAACAAAGTCACTATTTCTCCAATTAGTACTTACTGTGCTGGGGCTAGGGAAGACAGGGTCAAGTAAGATTTTTTTCCAGCCTATGAGAAGTCTGTAGGCTACTGCCTTCCTTAGGCTATTGGCCTTGTATCCACCATTCCTTCACCTCGGGCTTCTGACAGTTGAGTCCTAGGAGAAAGCATCAAGGTCAGCCAAGCTAGAGAAAGCTATAGAGAGCAGATGAATGAGCCACTATGGAGACAAGCAACAGGATTTCATAACACAGGGCAGGAAAGATGGAGGAGATAGGAGGATACATACTTCATCTTGGGGCAGAGAGCAACATTCAGAGTGTGGAAGGTTTTGATGTGAGGATTGCAGAGGATGTAAATCCAGGTGAATTGGAAGTAGATGGGTCATTAGTTTGTTGTTGTTGTTAATTATCTCTTTGGGCTTGTGAGCTTTTGAGATCTAAGTGTTTTCATAGATGATATTTTTGAGTTGAATGTTTTTGGCTTTTTTAAGACCTTTATTAAAAAAAAATGGTCCTTCCTTGCTCTCCATTGCTCTCATTTCAAATTGGAGATATTTTATGCTTAGAGAGGCCTTTAGGTTTATAAAAACTGGGAAAGAAGAGCCCAAGGAAAAAGAAGCAGAGAATTCCTTTAAATATTTCATTCTACTTACTCCTTTACCACCTGTACTTTCCAGAGGAAGAATAATGTTACTAAATTTTAGTGGGAAGGAAATAAGTGGAGGAAAACATGTCCAATTCTGTGACTAATGGCACTTTGCAAGAAATCACTATGTAACTAAAAAAAAAAGTTCTTTAAAAAGACATTTTAGAAAGCAACTCCCGGGCCCGGCCCCATGGCCAAGTGGTTAAACTTTTGTGTGCTTTGCTTTGGCAGCCCTGGTTCGCAGGTTTGGATCCCAAGCGAGGACCTACACTACCCACCAGCCATGCTGTGGCAGTGTCTCATGTACAAAATTGAGGAAGACTGGCTCAGATGTTAGCTCAGGGCTAATCATCCTCAAGGAAAAAAAAAAAAAGAGGAGGATTGGCAATGGATGTTAGCTCAGGGTGAGTTTTCCTCAGCAAAAAAAAAAAAAAAAGCAATTCTCACTCCCTCTGCAATTAGGAAACATATCAGAACAGTTTTTGTGTTGAAACTTTATACAGATAAAAATTAAAGAAAAAATTCTACCAATATTTTAAATACCTACATTTGAAAATATAGGTCTTATTCTAAAGGATGCTGCCCATAATTCTGTTATCAACTTGAGGTAGTCAGACTTCAATAGATAAAGAAGAAGAGATGCTAACCATTCTCTGTTATTTATAGAAAACCTCATTACTTAATTATTGAGTGACAAAAAATCTCTGGCTAGGAGAATGTGACAGCTCCTGTGACAAAGGATTCTAAATTCTTTTAGTAGTTGCAAAGTGGTAATTGGTATATTAAGTAATTTGGTTCCATGAAAAGTCTTTAGAATCCTAGTAGACATCTATGAAGGGAAGTAAAAGTACTTAAAATAAGATAACAGCACTCACAGTTATCTAAGCTAGGTTTGATAACAGCCAAAGATTAGTGGGAGAAGTTATTGTGTTTGTTTTTACATATTTTGCTGGCTTGCACATGGCTGCCTTCTTACTGTGTCCTCAAATGGTGGGGAGAGAGCGCTCTGGCATCCCTTGCCCTTCTTATAAGGGCAACAGCCCTATTGGATCACAGCCTCATCCTTAGGACCTCATGTAACCTTTATCACCTTCTCACAGGCCCTATCTCTAAACACAGCAACATTGAGGCTTAGGGCTCCAACATCAGAATTCCAGGGGGATATGAACCTTCAGTACACAACACCCATCTTACTTACCTGGTGTTTATAAATCTCTCTTGATTCTCCAGTGACTTTTGTCATGGCAAGACTTCTTTCATAGGCTATAAATAGTGGGTTTTGGGGGGAGCCCAGAAGGGGCTTCCACCCTACTTAGTTCTCTCACTTTATTAGTGAGGGCAAAGGTTAAGTTGCTTTGACAAAGAGACCAAACATATAATAGCTTAAATCATGCATTCTCAATAGTAGTGAAAATTGGTTCTGGGAAAGGGGGAAATGAAAACAGTCTTAGCTATCACAGAGGTTTGTGGCTTTCCAAAGCTCAACAAAATCTTATTTCTTGGTATTTAATCTCTCTCTTTAAAAGAAATTAAATTAAAATTAAAAAATTTAATTAGTTATTTAAACAAATTTGTTTTTTCTCCTTAGGGGGGCCATAGTGAAAAATGTTGAGAAACACTGGCTTAGATAAAATAGAGATTTATTATTCTCTCACTGAACCGTCTAGTTCTGCCTCATAAGATCATTTAAGGACCCAAGTTCCTACCATCTTATTGTCCCACCATCACCTAGGGTGTCACCCTGATCTGCATGATCAAAAAGCTGGCATGAACGCGTCTGTTTTTCAGAGAGAGAAAAGAGGAAAGAGGCAAATTCAGAGCAAATGATTTCATTTTA
This sequence comes from Tapirus indicus, assembly GCA_031878705.1. Taxonomy (NCBI): domain Eukaryota; kingdom Metazoa; phylum Chordata; class Mammalia; order Perissodactyla; family Tapiridae; genus Tapirus; species Tapirus indicus. The sequence goes on along the minus strand of CM062919.1, from coordinate 100,028,786 downwards.
GCAAAAAAGGCAGAAGTTGCACCCATTATTTCTGCTACCATTGCATTGATGATAACTTACCTATGTGGTTACTTTTAGTGGAAGGAGGCTGGGATATAGAATCTGTAGCTTGGAAGCCATATGTCCACCAAGAGGGAGAGGAAATTTATGGGGGCAACTGGCAGCCTGCCATATCAAGCCAGCAAGTGCTCTCTTGAGATGGCCTCTTTTGACCTCCCTTTAGCTGCTGCCCTCCAGTGGTACATCCCACACAGTTCCTTGGTGCTGTGGTTCCTTATCCTTCAGGCAGCTATCTTGTGCAATATCCTTTCAAGATCATCCTAGCCTGTTATGCAAAGTGTCTATTTGGCCAGTGGAAACTCATAACCTCACTGCATCAAATGGGAGAAGGGCACTTTGATCTTATAACTGCATTCTTTTCTCCTTGCTCTGCATATGTAGACTACCCCAGCCAGCTTCCTGACTTCAGAATTTCCAGGAGAGAGGAAGGCAAGTTTAAGGGAACATATGTGAAGATCTAGAAACTCTTTGGTTCTCTGTTCTGTTAGCAGCAGAGGTAGGGCTACGCACTTCTTTCAGGTGAGGAGAAAGATGCCCAAGGACAGTGAGATGCAAGATTCCTCTCTTGCAAACATTCCCCAGGCACTTAGAGGAGTTCTTCTTTTTAAGCTTCCTCCCTTCTTTGGGGAATGAAAAGTTACCCTATATCTTCCCCTATGGGAATAGAAAGGGAAATGGCACAGTGCTTTAAGTTCCTTTGATTTAAGGAATTTCCTTAAAATTTTGAATCTCTTAACAAGGGTGGGGTTGGGGTGGACCAATGTAGCAGATGCTTTGGGTGCCCTGCATCTCATCCCCTTGGTTCATTTTTTATTTCAGCCACAGCTATGGTGGACAGTACTAAGCACATGGATATCATCCCATGCCAATCATCTATTATGGATCTCTCCATTTCTGTCTCGGGATCTTCTCTAAAGCAACAGGTGTCTCCTTGGCCCACTTGTAGTTTCAGTCCCAAAGTGTGGTGCAGCTAACACTGCAAGCAACCCTCAACCAATGGGTAAGCAAGTAGGTAGATACCCCTGACTCCCTTCTTTGGGGTAGACCATTCTGGAAGATGTTCTATGTGTTTCTCAGAAGTTCCTGCAGAATGGAGCCACTGTCACCATGGCAGCAATCTCAGTGATATGCTATGAGTTGGCTTTCCATAGTCTCAATTTCCCTGTTCCTTCACTCCTGCTTTCTTGTCCTTATGCAGTACAAGTTCTTTTCTCAGACCCTCCTTTTGGAAGAACTCAAACAAAGCTATAGTTTTGTTATATTTTGGTAAGTCTTACAGCTATAAGGTTGGTACCTCTCTTTATGACATAGAGATACTTATTCCTTTTTCTTTGAGTTTTGGGGACCTCAGCTGAAACTCTGGGTGAACAGAAAGACTTTCACTTTCATCTTTTCATTCCTACAATACTATATTTTCTTAAACTCATTTAACTTCATATTAAAAATTAGTGTTTAATTAAACAAGAAACCTTGTTTTTCTTTTACAAAAGCCATCCTTAAATGAATTATGCTCTAATATCCTAAGATCGAGTTATCTAAGGCATTCATTTTGGCCTTTTGCAATTTTATGTTATATACTTTATCTTGATTATAGAAATTGTGTAACAGAATTTTGTATCTACGTGATGAATATCTGAGGGGAAAATTAAGAGGTTATTAAATGTGTTTTGGGATTATCGTAAATATAATAGGTAATAATATTCATGGTATTTTACCTAATCAGTGTTGGGTCTCTTCCTTAGTGATCATTAGGAAAGCTAGTGGAAGAAAACATGTACATAGGACAAGCATTTGCTTTCTTTCTGCCTTTTTGTAATTAAAAATAATTGGCACTTGACATGAAATAGGTTACAGAAACCATGTGCTGGCATGCAATCCTCCCTTCTTCACATCAACTCTTGTGGAAGGTCAAATTGTGTCCTGAAATTTACTAAAAATGCTATTATTAGTTTATTGTAGTAACATTTCTTTGGAAGTTGAAATGATGGCCGGCTTTAATATAGAAAGCTTGATAAAACTGTTGTAAATCACCAGTGGTTTGGGGAAAAAGACTAGATTCTGATTACTTATGATTTCTATAGTTTCTCAGAGAATTGTGTAGGACTTTTGAGTCTTTTTCTGTTACTATCGCCAGTGATTTAAATTTGTTGAATTTGAAGGAAATTGATAAGAACACTTCAAGATTATTTAAAAAGTGTGTTTTCAACCCTCTTATAAGAAATAGGTTCTCAGTTGACAAGGGAGTAAAGTGAACTTTCCTGGAACATTGTTAAAACAAGCTTCTGCCTCCTTTGGTTCAATTCTTCCCTACTATAGACAAAAAACAGCCTCTAATTTTCACAACTGTACAACTTAAGTTTTTTTCTTCAACGTTGTTTATGACCCAGTTTTAACGTTTTGAGGTTTTTCTTTCACTCTTTTTCCAGCACAAAGGATGGTGTCCATCCATTATTAATTTATACTGCTATTATGCAGCTGAAGTATACTGGGGAATCCTTTTGGGGCCTCCAAAGGAAATCTGAGGCATAGATTTTCAGTTCACCAAATATTATTAGAAAATGAATATAGGTAGGTACACATTTTTAAAAAGAGAGGAAAATTTTTAAAAGACCACAAGTCCAAAGAATCCCAGACATCAACACTGACTGGCTATTAAATGTTCTCATGAATTATGCACCCACCATGGTCCTAGCTCTCATGTACTTGCAGTCTGCCAGAAGTTTCATTTCTTTTTATATTTAAAAGTGATGTTTACTCATTGATTTGAGTTCTAATGAACATTTTCTTATAATGTAGCAAAAAGAAAAATATCAGAATTGTCCACATTCAATTGGCTCAGATCCAAACACTGCTTCATGGGCTTTTCTCTCTGATACCTGGGGAACGTAGCATAGATGATATCTAGATCCAGGAATTTGCATTTTAGAATGATAATCTTACAGGAAGGAAGACCACTTAAGTATAAACCAGCATTTCTCAACTTTTAGTTTTCCAAGAAATTATTTTGTCATAGGGCACCTTGAAGTCTGAGGGCAAATATGTAGGAAATGATATATCAGTCAATTTTTATTTTGCGTCTCTGACAGCTTCCTCATAAATGTCTACTGAAACTATCCCCTTTTCATCATATCTGCAACCGTTAGTTCAGACCTTTATGGAGTCATGCCTAAAATATTACAACAGTCTGCCAACTGACTGCTTATGACATTTTTTAGGCACTACTCACATTTTCCTGAACAGCCTTTGTGTTCCAACTATTTTTGTTGCCCTCAGTTGCAAGCATCCATATCACCTCAGTTCTACCTCGAATCTACCTTAGGTCCTCTCTGCCACTGCTATATGAGATGCCTGTGAGAGCACACTCATCCGTTCTGATGAATGAGCAGACCTGGAAGTGTGAGGCAGTTAACACCTTCTGTGCAACACTTGACCAATCCATATGGTGATAATACTACCCTCTTCCTGATTTGGGTGGACTGTTCTAAAGTACACCTCCATAATTTCTCAGAAGGTTCCTCTTGTAGCCTCACTCAATTTATTTTTTGGCCTTTGCAAAAGGCAAATGGATTGTGGCAGATGACAATGACTGTTTGTAAATGTAACCGATTAGTAGTGCCAATCACAACTGTTGTGCCAAATGTAGAATCTTTACAGTAACAAATCAGTACAGACTTTAGAACTTGGTATGTAGCAGCTCATATGATAAATACATTTTTTTCAGTCCTAATAATTAGGAGGGTCAAAAGTAGTGTGTGTTTACATATGAAGGACAGCAGTACACATTCACTGTCTTGTCCCAAGATTCCATCACAGTATAGTCCTCAGGAAGCTTGATCATCTTAAAATTTTGCAGAATATCATGTTACTTCACTATATTAATGACATTATGCTAATTGGATTTGATAAGCAAGAAGTGGAAAATTCTGTGGGTACCTTAGTAAGATCCATGTATGCCAGAGTCTAAGGGATAAACTCTATGAGGATTCAAGATCTAGCCAGAGCAGTGACATTTTAAGGTGTGTAGCTGTTTTTGGCATGCCTGGACATTGCCTCTAAAGGAGAAGTTGTTGGACCTTTGGTAGGCTTATTTGAATTCTGATGGTAGCATATGCTGCACTTAGGAATTATATTCTTACCCTTTTATTGAGTAACTCAAAAGCCACCAGTTTTGAATGTGGCCCAGAGCAAGAGAGGGCTCTGCAGCAAGTCTGGGGTATGGTGAAAGCTGCCCAGCCATCCAGACTGTGTAACTCAACAGAACTGATGGTGCTCGAGGTACTCATAATGGATAAGGATGCTGTGTGATGAGTTACAATGTAGTCTGCTAAAGTTTTGGAGCAAGAGCATACCTTCTGCAGCAAAGAATTACTACCTGGTATTTAAAAAGCATCCCTTGACATCCTGCTGGGATGACTGACCACCTGACCATGGGACATCAAATGAGTATGAAACTGGAATTGTCCATCAATATCTAGGTAATTTCAAATCCATTGCATTGTAAGATTAGGCAGATGTAACAATACTATGTTGTACAATACAAATGGTACATTCTGGAAAGAGTGCAAGTAGGTTCTGAGGGCACAGGAAGTTGCATGACAGGTGGCCTTTGTGTCACCTGTCTCTGTTGCACTAATGCCTCTTCTGCCGCTGTCACCTATGGACTCATGCAGAGTTCTCTATGACTAACTAACAGGTAGAAAAGGTCAGGACTAGTTCATAGATTGGTGGGCTTAATATGTTGATAGTAATTAAAAATGTACTGCCACAAATTTGTGGCACTACACAGGAATGACTTTGAACAGTAGTGAAGGAAAATCTTCCCAGGAAACTGAATCGCAAGTAATGCACTTGGTTGTTTTCCTTGAATAGAGGGAGAAATGGCTGGAGATATGTATATCACAGATGCCAGAACATTAGCAAATGATTTGCCTGTTTTGTTAGAGGTCTTGAAATAACTAAATTGGAAGATCAAAAATAAAGTTCAGAGCAGAAGCATGTGGATGGATCATGTGAATGGATACAAAGTACATAAATTTGTTTGTCTCATATTAGTGTCCATTTGAAAGCATCTATCACAGAGGAGGTATTCAATAAACAGGTACATAACACAATAGAATAATTCGTTCTGTGAATGTCAGCCAGCCTCTATCCTCAGCCATCCCAGTGCTTGGGCAATGGTCCCATGAATGGAATGTTGGCAGTGGTGGAGGGCATGAATGTATCCAACAGTAACTGAACTGTGCCTTTAGTGAATACCTAATCTGCCAATAGCAGACACTGACACTGAGCCCTCTATCTGCATCTTTCATTGAAGTTGACCATTTAGCTGCTGGAGAAGCCAGCATTTTGTTTTCACTGGAATTTATGCTTATTCTCTATCTGGGTTTATCTTCCTTGCCTGAAGTGTCTCTGTAAGCAATACCATGCAAGGGCTTACAGAATGCCTGACTTACTGATATGGGATCCTACATAATATTGCTTCAGACCCCTTTTGTGCTGAAAGAAGTACAACAATGGGTACATAATCATAAGAGTCAGTGATCCAACCATATACAACATCACTTAGAGCAGTTGGCCTAATAAAATGATGGAATGGTGTATTAAAATCTTAATTAAGGTGCCCGGTCAAAAACAACTCCATATGCTGTTGGAAAAGCAATCTTCCATGTGTTATATTGCTGATATATGGTACTCTGTCCAGGATCCAAGGGGCTGAAGTAGGTGTTGGGTTCTCAACCATCAAGTCCAATGACAAACTTTCAGAATTTATCCTTTGGGTCCCTATAATCTTAAACTCTGCTGGCTGGAAAATCATGATTACTGGTGGATGTGGCAGTTTCACTGAATCTGAAACATAATTGCCATTTACTGATTTTAGGGTAGTGAAAAGGGTTCTGCTGAACCTGAATTTTTAGCTATCAGCTGGGTTTTTCAGATAAAGACAGAAGAAGTTGATGCTGGTTACCATGAGGATATAGGGTTGATTGCTACACAATTTTGCTTTTAGGGAACAAAGAGGATTGTCCTTAACAACTAGGGGATTCACGGAAGTGTCTTTCTGTGCCTTCATGCATAGTGATAATTGTATATGGCCAATTGCAGCTACTATAGTGAAGGGTAAAGTAATTGTGGGCTTCAGCTCCTTGAAGATAAATTGCTGGCTGAAGTGCTGGCTGAGGGTGAGGAAGTTTGGAATGAGTAGCATACAACTGATTCTACACTGAAGCATCAGGGATTGTTCTACTAAGTCTTATAGAATCTGCTGTAGAGATTGTGGATATACCAACTTGAAGGATCTGTGAAGAACTGGACTTAATGTAGGGCACAAGCAGATTTAAGAAGTACAAGGAGCAGATAGTACTGACCTTTTTTTTTTTTTTTTTGCTGAGAAAGACTCTCCCTGAGCTAACATCTGCTGCCAGTCTTCTTCCTTTTTTTGCTTGAGGAAGATTAGTCGTGAGCTAACATCTGTGCCAGTCGTCCTTTCTTTTGTATGTGGGTCACCACTGCAGCATGGCTGATGAGTAGTGTAGGTCTGTGCCTGGGATCCAAACCCATGAACCTGGGCCACTGAAGTGAAGCACACCAAACGTAACCTCTATGCCATGGGACCAGCCTGTGTTGACCATTTTTTTAATGCTCATTTTATGTCCACTCTGCCCAAGTGTTTGCTCCTATCATTACTGAGGCAACTAGCTGCATTCACGTATAGTCTGATATCTCCTCACCTAAATGTACCACGTATCTTTTGTTTCTACCTTGAGAATTCCCTGCAATTCTTGCAGGAGTTCAGTCAACCATGCTAGTTCATGGACATACTTGGAAGTACAAAGGTGTTAACGTCCCCCCCCCCCCCAACCCGGGGAAGCTACCCAATACCTCAGAGGACATCCAGTAGAACTGAGTCATAGTAGTACATAGTGGTAATCTACTTAATAATGCCTACTTAGATTGGCTTTTTCTCTTTTCTTATTTTACTTTTGCTGGTGGCCCTATTACTGTTTCCTGGGATCACTTCCCAAAACACACTGTCTGCACACAAGTCTTGATCTCTGAAGATCAGATATGCCCTTTCTGTTTTCTCTCTTTTTCCTCTCTGAATCATTGCCTTACTTGTGGCCAGAAAGGTCTTTCTAAAATACAAAAGGGATCATGTTACATCATTATTTACAACTTTTCATTAGACTCCAACAGCAAAACATTTCTTCATAACACACATGACCCTCTGTGCAATACTTGGAGAGTCACTTATAGAGCATGAATGGATAAGACCCTCAAGCATCAAAGAAGGTAACAGGAGTGTTGGCAGCAGAATCCACTGCTCTCTCCCTGACTTGGAGGGCAAGAGAAGGCTTCTTGAGTATTTTGGGAAGAGGAGGAGAAGCTGTGCAAGAAGTATAGATTTGAGAAAGATAACATTTTTCTTTGATTCTGAGCATATTTTCATTAGTTACCTTAACTTTTTCAGAGAATTTCAATCAGTTTCATTCAGTTCACTCATTTATGTATTCATCAAACTTCCATTGATGAAAGAACTCAGTAATGACTCTTCTTGTCTCAGTGATGTCCTATATTTAGGCAGCTTTATTTCTTGTCTGGAGGAGGCTGGGTTTAGTTAATCTTAGCTCCTTCAGAATGGGGCTTATTAAGGATTGTGCACCAATACTGGCAGGCAGATAGACGACTGAGACAAGAAAATGTAGTCAGAAAGCTCTCCTTGGGTACTTCTAAAATATTAATATATGCCCCCCATTATTTGCTAAGTACTGCTTTGGGGTACAAATTTGCAACCAAGGTACCTGAGTTTAATTGTTCATCTCTGCTCCTGATTAGTTATGTGAACTTGAGCAAGTTCCTTAGTCTCTTTAAACCTTATTCTCCTCATTTGTAAAATGAGGATGAAGGAATCCCTACTTCATAGCATTGTTTGAGGACAAAATAAGATAATGTGATAAAAACTGATTCCAGTTTCCAGCATGTGATAAGTATTTAGGAAATGATAGTGTCCTTGTCTTTATCATATTCCCATCCCTCTGTTTCATTGTGCTAAACAGCTGGTTAAATGGATATCTTTCCCTACCACTGAATTAATCAGTTGTTCTATAATGAGTAGAATTTATGGCTCTTGAGTTTTCTAGACACAGGTCTTTAAAGGACTTGAGGACTATTGGGCGTATATTCACCATACACGTTTCAACCTACTGAGGGAGAAGACTTGATGACATTGAAGACTTGTAGTCAATCAGGTACAAGGAAAGTGGTAAGAAGCCACATAAGGCTAAACACATAAAGGATGGATGATTGTGAAACGTCTATCATAATAGAAACGGGAAAATGCAGGGAAAGGGTAAAAGTGTCCTATCCTTATGTGTGTATGTGATGGGGGGAGGGAGCTGAAATCCTTCCCTTCTGCTTTTCCCTTTTCACACGTCAATATCATAAGAGTGGGGTGAATCTCTGGTAAAAGTGAGGGGTTAGGAAAGTTGGGAGGAGTGGGATGAGGACACTGTGGGTGTTATGGAGAAGTATGGCTGAGTTTGTCCCTCTTTCTTACTCTCTCATTGGATTTTGAGGGCTGTTTTTCATTTGGAGAGGTATTTCTAGTGCTGCAGAGCTACAAACAAAGATTAGGGCTCAGAGGACAAGAAGCAGGGTGCTGGATGCTTAGAACTTGCTCTAAGACTTAAGAAGTTCATCTAGAGAGACTAGTATAATTGACCAGATTAGAAGAGGAGGCAGGGCAGGAATTCAGACTAGTAATCAAGTTATGCATCTGGTAGGAGCATTTTCTGGGTAATAGCCCTCTAGGAGAAACGACAATGATTGATGGTGCAGGATGGTAATGAGGAATCCCGGTGTGTACAATTGCATCAACAGTAGACAAAAGCTGATATTAACTGAAAGCCTTATATTGGCAGTATACCTAATAGCAAGATAAATGGGTTGAGGATTAAATGACCACTTGCATTTCTTCTTGTGGAGAGGGGTTGCCTAATGAGCCAAATCTTTCCAGAGAAGAGGAATAAATATGTGGGATAGGTTACTACTCCAGGACGCATCTGTGCACTAATATGATTAGTGTTCTTGTACTCTGGCTTTGCAGAATGGCTGATGCATATGCAGAGGGGACTTGATAATTCTTTGCTTTTTCCTCAGCTTAGAGCTACTTACTGGGTATGAGGCTTTCTTTAGGCCAATGAAATTAATGACAAGAAACTTTCAGCTTTTACTAGCATTAACTGTATTTGATCAGCCTCTTACAAAACTTTCAATTTTGTCAGTTGATGAAATCAGAAATGAAGAAGTCATAAAGGTAAGGACGAGTTTAGTCATTTGAGAATGGGCAGGCTTCCTCAGAAGTCTTCCACTATACCATTAGTGGACAGAAGTGCAAGTTGGGAAGAAGGATACAATTTGCCATTATGAGAGGGTTTTAAAAGATGTGTGACTAGTCAGATTTCAGGCCTGTGATTGTGAGTATAATTTTAATGGCCTGGATAAGAAATAAGTCTAAAAACAGGCACAGCCTTTGATATGTTGAGAGATAAGGTTGATGGGCCCATTTCAGATTCAGTAGCTGAACAATGATAACTAAAAAGCTGTAAAAAGCCTCTTTTCTGAGAGACTGAAACAATGGTTTGTAATGATTCTCCATAGATTTCTTGAAAGGTATTCATTTTAATTCAAGGTTACCCCTGCACTCCTGGTCCAATACTTCTAGATTTGATATGGAACTGATTAAAATATTCATAGACTGCATCTCAAATACTTTTGGACTTGGTTTTTTTACTGGTTCAAATCTACAATTTTAGAACTGGAAGGAACATTTAATTTAAACTTAACATTTAATTTAAACTTCTCCTTTTAAAGATGTAGAATGATGATATTCAGAAAATCTATAAAGTTATATGCTTTTAAAGTACCAAGTGTTTACATAATCTTGAAATTTGCCCTTACACATTTGATAAAGTAGCAATTTTTTGAAAATTGTTAAGAAAAAAACCTTTGTAAATGCTACTTGTTTTGTGTCTCTGGTATTTTTGCCAGTATTATGTGATTGTGCCAGCAAAGGTAACGATTGAGGCAAATTAGCCTGTATCAGCTGTCACATGCATGTCTGCAATAGACTACTAACTAGTCTATATTTCATTCTTTGCCTCTCTAGAATCTGTTTCCTACACAGAGGCCAGAGTCTTTCTTAAAAAAGAAGGAAATCAGATCATATGATTTTCTTGCATTTAGAATACAATCCACAGTCCTTACGGAGGCCTACAAGTCCAGGTACCATGCTGTTACAGGCTGAATTTTATCCACTGCCACCTCCCAACCCAAGTTCATATGTTGAAGTGTCAACCCCTAGTACCTCAGAATGTGACTGGTTTTGGACATAGAGTGTTTAAAGAGGTAATTTAGTTAAGATGAGGTCCTTAGAGTTGATCCTAATCCATTGTGACAGGTGTCCTTATAAGAGGAGATTAGAACACAGAAATACACAGAAGGAAGATCATGTGAAGACAGAGAGAAGACAGCCATCTACAAGCCAAGGAAGGAGGCCTCAGAAGAAATGACCCTGCTAACACCTTGGTCTTAGACTTCTAGCCTCCAGAACTACGAGAAAATAAATTTCTGTTGTTTAAGCCACCCAGTCTGCGGTACTTTGTTATGGCAGCCCTAGTAAGCTAATTCACACACCTATGCCTTTAACTTTTCCTTATAACCCTCTCCTCCTTAACCATTACTCTCCAATTATGTTGTCATTTGTTTTCTCCATCCATCATAGTAAATTTAATCCAGACTAAAAGCCATCATCACATTTGTTATCTCTTTGCCTGGAATCACTGGCACCATAATCTTTAATCAGCTGGCTCCTTCTTGTCTCTGTACAAATGTAGTCTTGGCTGAGTGGTCTTCCTAATCTCCCTATTTAAAGTAGTTCTTCAACCAACCTTAGTTACTCTCACATTACCTTGTTCTCTTCATTATAGCCTTCAGTGTTGAGAATTATGTTCTCGATTAATTTGTTTGTTTGTGGTCTGTTTCTTTCTTTTGTCTATCCCCAAATAGAATGTTAGCTCCAAGAAAGCAAAACTTTGACTCTTTTTCTGGGCTTATTCCCAGTACTGGAATAATGCCTAGCACAGAGTAGGCCCTCAACTAACATTTCTTGAATATATATATATTCATATATATATATGAATGAACAATGAGTTAGTTCAAAATATTACTTCTAGTTAACTATTTCAAGGAAGGAGTCACAGAGAAGGTTGCAGTTGAAATGGAGAAGTGGCAATATTGGTTGAATTTCCATAGAAGTTTTGAGGTAGCAATAAAATGTGGTGGAAATAATTTAAGGATAGGTACAGTGGTTGGAGAATTTGGAACAAGTTCAGGGAACATAAAGTTATTTGTGTTGAATGTAGATGATGTGAAGGGAGAAATGAAAGATAAAGGTGGAACTATAGGATAATGGCTATGCTAAAGAGTTTATTCCTGAGACAAGATAGAAGAATTTTAGGGTGTAATGTCACCCAGTGAATACAGTGCTTTTGTATGTTTTAAACTGAATGCAATATGTAGGATGGATTGGATGGGGAGAGACTAGTAGTAGCAAACCATCAGGAAGCAAATTACAATTGTTCAGTATTGGAAAGGAGAAAATTATCTATTCTGGTAGCCACAGAAATGACCAGTGGAGGATAAATCTATGAGTGATTGCAGAGGATGAAATGTCTTATATAACTTTTTGGAGTATATATTTCTGAATCACTGTAGTAATAGTAAAATTAATAAGAGAGTCAGAAGAAAAATCTTACTGGGGGAACATATTGAATGTTAAATATTGCTGAAACATTCAGTTACCAATACTCAATATTGAGTTTGAAATATGTATCTTGGGGTTAAGAGAAAGGTTAAAGCTAGTAATCTAGATTTCAGTGTCAGCTGTATTAAAATGGTATTAAAACCATGGGAGAGAAAATGCAGATGAAGTTTCTAAGGATACAGTACAGAGTAGTGAGTGGAGAGAACAAGGATAAAATTTGGGGTTGAGGGTACTCCCACACTTAGAATATTGGAGGAAGAAAAGAAGCCACAGAAGTTGGATAAAAGATGAATCAGGAGAATTTGGTATCAGCGATGTCCTGCACAGCACCCACTATATAATATGGTGGAAGAAAAGGAGAAGTAACAGAGAGAAGGGGAGCTATTGAGAAAATCTTAGGAATGTGTTCCATGATTCCTCTATTCATTAATTCATGGCTCACATATCTTTGGCCACCGTAATTTTGATGGTAATAATAATGTCCTGTGGCATATTGTATTTTCTAAAGATGACAGCAACAGTAGCTCCCATCCTTCAGGCTCTTCAAGAACCTCACTGCTTTCCTACCAAGGAGGAGTCTAAATCCCCTTCTCTTGAATCTGGTTGGCTGGGCAACTGGCTTGTACCAATAGAATGTGACAGAATTGTCATTGCATGATTTCTGAGGCTAAGTCATAAAAGGTGAAGCAGCTTCCACCTTTCTCCCTGGAATATTCGCTCTTGAAGTCTTCACCTGCTATGTAAGCAATCTGTCTGCCCTGAGGCTGCCATGCTATGAGGAAACCCAAGCTAGTCCATGTGGTGGGGTCATCTGGAGAAGGCCTAAGACTACATGAAGAGAGAGGGATGCCTAGCCAGTCTCCAGCTATTCCAGCTCCACCCTCTCTGTTCTAGTTCTGGCTACAGGCTGACTGCACCTGCATAATGGACCCAAAGCCAGAAACATCCAGTCTAGCCATTCCCAAATTCCTGACCCATGGAAATCATAAGAGATATCAAAATGATCGTTTTTGTTTTCAGCCAATAGATTCTGGGGTGATTTTTTTTTTTTTTTTTTACAATCCAGAATTTATTTTTATTATTTTTTTTATACCATTATGCTATGAATTCTAGGGCATAGGTTCCAGCAGCTCAAGTTCCTTTCTGTTGGTTCTCACAAAGTGTGATTCTTTGGGTGGGGCAGGCTGACTCTTCAGTTGAACCAAGTACCTTTCTCTTAGGCTTCCTTCTTTTTCTCGTCATTTTCCTTCACACATTTCAGGAAGTTATCTTGGCTCTCAGAGTGTGTAGTATTTTCAATATGCACATTAATTCTCTTGACAAGATTCTTGCACTTAACTTGTTTGTTTACAACAATGCCAATAGCACCCTGAGTAACATTGTAGATTCTTCTAGTTTTGCCATGGTGATGACTGTGGGGCATTCTTTTTAGAACAGTGCCTATTCCCTTGGTGTCTACAATATCACCATTCTTGAAGATTCACTTGTGTGTAGCCAAAGGAACAATTCCAAGTTTTCCAAAAGGCCTAGAGAATATATAGAGGCTGCCTCTTCTCTTTCCTTTTTGTTTGTCATTTTGATCAATTACTGGAAGATGGAGGTTCTGGCCAAAATGTTGAGGCAATTTGTTTTCCAGCAATAGTGACTGGAACAGATCACAATAAAAGAAACAACGTTCATATTATTTAGCTTTATGTCCATGTGTTCCGTAAGAAATTCCACTCCCTCAATTTCTTCCTCTGAATTCCAGGAGTCCTTCTATAAATTATGTCACATGTACTCTCAAGCTGGCCTATCACTTGTCCTCATGGACAGGTGGTTGCAATTTTCTTCCTCTCTTATTCTGACTCTGCAGAGCTGGTTGGGGTTGTGGTAGTTGATGGGTGTATTCGAGAGGTGCTCATATATGCCCATGTTTTCCCATCCTCTTCTCCATTCTAGATGTAGGATTTCTGTTGTACAGTCCAACCCGTTAGTTTTTATGCTCCAACAGTGCCCCCCACCCATACTAGACTATCATCCTCTTTTAGAGGCTTCATGGAAATGTGGCCACAAGCTTTTGTTGTCTTACAGATATTTTGGATGTTAGCTTCTACTCCTTTATTATTGTTCCCTCTTTCTAAGGGGTAGACACGAATCCACGGAAACTGAACAGGAGGACCAACTGAGTGATAATTATAGTTGCGCCTCTCTTATAATAACAATCTATTGTTCTCAAAACAAACTTGCTGTTTTATTTTCCTTGTCTAGAACTTGGGGACAATATTTGCCTCATGGGGTTGTTTGAGGATTAAATATGGTAGTGTTATCAAGTTCCTAACAGAGACCCTGGAACAGACCGACACAATAGCTATTAGCTGCTCTTACTGTTCTTGAACTCTAAGCCTTGAAATAAATTTTTCATAAAACCATTTGATATAAATCTATACCTGAGTGTACTCTTAGTTTACTTTCTTAAAATGTGTTCTAACCACAGATATCTGCGTATCTGTATTTTTCTATATTACAAGTGCTACTGCTCCTGCTGCTATTTTTAGCCTCTTCACATCAGTGATTTAAAAACTCCTCACTCAAAGTCCTTCATCTCAAACTGTTTATTGCTTCATTTGAAAATAATAAGGAGTAGCAAATTGATAAAAGCCTAGTCTGTATTCCTAAAGGAAGTAATTAAATTGCAATTCTGATTATTTAGTTATGCAGAGCAGAAGGTAAAATGATAATTTGTAGGCTATTTTATTATGCAGTACCAAATATTTATCACAGTATTAGTACAAGAGCCGTAAACTTAGTAGACTCCCGAGATACAGCAATGAGTGTACTGTTACTGAGGAGATGGAGTCATTATAATGCTGGAAAATGCCTGGGTTTCATTAGATCCTAAGGGAAATAGACTAGGTTAGACTTGTGGGAATCAATAGAACTTGTTCTTCATCTTATCTGAACAAGTGATGGTGAAATGACTCAGATTTATATCCATCATAAATAGTGGTACTGGACTTTGGCTGTTTTCTTTTTTTCCTGGAGTTAAATTTCTCATGTTAGAATTTATGACATAGAAAAAATTCAGTGAAGGGGAATCAGCTGAGGCCAACTGCTGTGTAGAGAAAATCGAGAGTTCATATGTTTAGATGTGCCATCCTCACGTATTTTCATAAATATTAGAGGAGTGATATTAGCAAGTGTTTACAATGACAATTCATTTTCATGGTTTTGGCTCATTGGCTGAAGGCAAAGAAATTAATAGCTTTATTTTATTTTATAGCATGAGCAGCATTTCGTGTGTGATATCTAAGCTGCTTAGGTGATTGATGTGTTCACTGCATCTTATGGCTTATGATAATAAGTGCATATATCACACAACAAGAACTAAAGCAGACATGTCCTATAATGCACTCATCTCACTCTATTTTCATTATGATTTTTTATCCACATAAACTGCACATGATGTACACACTTGACTACTTGCCTGAAATCTTACATATTTCAAACTCCACATATTGCTGTTTTGGAAGTCTACTGGGATGGGCTTTCTACTTCACATTCTTTGAAATTGATCTGGTAGGAATAGCGTAATATTTCAAGCCACCTCATTGCAATATAAGCATTAGAAGCATGCTGAAAAGCTGTTTTATGTTGATGACAGCCTAGTTATAGAGGCTTTCTCAATAGCAGTAATAGTCTTGACATGTTTCAGAACTCTGGTGACCACACATTTTTTATAAATGTAAATGGCATTCTCTACTAAGTTCGAAGGTAAGGTGGATTTCAGGGATGATATTGTCGCATATGGCATTTGTTTCTTACAACTTTCTAAAACTCTTCTATTTTCCTGAAATATCTGGTGATAAGAAAAGACATTCAGGATGCAAGGCTAGGGGGCTTGTGTCTGTTTCCATAGGAGGGCAGTATCGTATTGGAAAGAAGTCGTAAGAACGTGGAGGTACTTCCTGTGCTCTGGCCTTATAATTGAACCATTTCCTGCAAGGAGAGTGGACGGTATTTCAAATCACACTAATAAATCTATGGATTAATAACATGTGATTCAGAACAGCATGCACCATAATCACTGCTGTTGATCCATTTGTCTCTCTTTGCACGGTATATTGATTTTTCCCAACAATGTAACAAAGAAAACTTTATAAAATTCCCTTATCTTTAAACTCTGCTTGTTAATATATTCTTGTTGCCACTCATCTATTAGTAATTTCCTGACAGGTGACTATTGCTGTTATAATTTAAAATAGTCTTGAAAAGCAGTTGCTATGTTTCTGGTGAAACTTCTTGTTACTGGTAATTGCCTGCATAATGAACTGCAAGTATTAGCTGCTTCCAGCTGAGATCAAAAGTGACCGTTAACTCACCTACCTGCTAACCGAGGATTTCCAGGACTGCATGGCAATCTTCTTTCTTATTTCTTAAAAAGCTCAGCTTTCTTCTGTCAGGTTCACAGCTATCAGCTCACACACATTTAATACTTAATTCGTCTTGTGGGACCTTTACAGCGGATGAAAAAGCATCTTTATTAATTCAGAAGTATGGGAGTAGAGGGAATTGTTGGTGCATTCCGATTAAAAAATAAACTAAACAGACGATTGAATTGCATATAGAATATTTTAGAGACTGACAGCTTCTCATTAAAATGGATTTTAGGATAATTTCATATGTTGATATGGATTCTATCAAATTACATTTTTGATTATTTTAGCTCAGACAACCCAATACTCTCTCCACTCTTGAAAAAGGAAGTAGATTACAAGTTAGTGTTTTTAACAACCAATGATCATTTACCTCTGCTAATCGTGCTTCACTTATTTTTTCCCCTTTACAAAAGCAGGGGCAGAATTTGAAGACTGATGAGGCTGAGAAAGGCTGAGCATTAAGACTTCAGTTTCTTGAGTCTCCCTTGTGAGGTGGGGGGTGGGGGGGATGGGGGAAGGGCTGAGAAACAGAGCAGTGTGGAAAAGGGCTCACAGACCAGGGAAGAAGGACATTAACATTTGACTGAACCAGGACTTCAGGTAAACTTTAGTATACTGACCAGGGGAATAGTGAAAAAGGAAATCATATTAAAATATGAACTGTCTTTAAAAGGGTCCTTTGCCAATCTTTTGTGTTGCTGATTATATAAATGTCTTTTTTGGTTCAGTTGAGTATGATCTTGGATTTTTTAAAAAATGACTTTATTGAGGTCACATTGGCTTACAACATTATATAAATTTCAGGTGTACATTCCTATATTTCAGTTTCTGTATAGACTGCCTTGTGTTCACCACCAACAGTCCAGTTTTTATCCATCACCATATATATATGTGCCCTTTTACCCCTTTTGCCCTCCACCCCACCTGCTTCTCCTCTGGTAACCACTAATCTGTTCTCCTCACCCATGATAAATAAAATGGCAAGTAGGATATATTGGAGTATATGAGGAAGCCATTTGGTGTAAAACTAATTTGGCCTGACCTTGTTTTTCCAAAAGGGCCTGACTGACCTTTGAACATGCATTGTATATCTGTTTTGAGCATTTATCATGTCCCAGAGATAAGAACAAATACCCTTAAGATAAGGATGCCACTTCCCCCACCCTGGCCTTTCCTTAAGGATAAACATTTCTCCCTAGGCTAGGATTTGATTGCTGTGCTCATCCTGTGACCACCCAACTTGAGACAACAGACCGGCTACCTACTGTGCCCATCAATCGCTGTGCCGACAGGACAATCTCGTGACTATTGTAAAAAGGACGTTGCATTCATATGTGATATATGCTCTTTGACGGTATATAACCACTCTGCACACCCCAGTTCTTTGGTGCCCTTCCTTCCTTGGGGCAGGAGGCCCCGGGCTATATGGTCCTCAAATTTGGCTCATAATAAACTCACCCCAATTTTGATTTATAGATTGGCTATGGATTATTTGTGCCAATACCCATGTATTTGTTAGTTTATCTTCCACATATGAGTGAAGTCATAAGGTATTTGTCTTTCTCTCTCTGACTTATTTCACTTAGCATTGTTGTTGCCAAATGTGAGGTTGGATCTGAGTTTGGGAGTAGGGGCTGGAGATGTTGGATTAATCTGCATTATACACAAAAAAAGAGTGGTAATTCCATGGGGAATTCCGAAGAGTGGAGATGAGTGGAGATAGGAAGGACAGAAAAACATAGAGGAAATCAGCACTGGGAGGTGCCTTAATGGATGAAAAATCTCCAGTGGGGAGGGTGTCAAAAGTGCTTGTTCACTAGGGAGGTCTAATAATTGTTTGCATTTCTCTAATGTTCACTCTTGATCTCTCTGGCCTTCATTAAAGTTGGCTATGCATACAAATGCTCTGTATGTGTGTGTTTTGGGGGATGGTGTTTCACATTTGAGTTGACGTAGTCTATGGGTTCAGATTCATAGGTGAAGAAGAAGATTCATAAATGTACCTAAGTGAGCAGACTCTTGTCATACCCATCTATTCTTCTAAGGGCCCATTTATCTTTCCAAAAAGTCATTTGTTTTCCCATAAGTTCCCCTCTCCCTTTCCCCTCCTTCTATTAAGTTGGTATATAAACCTCAAGTTCTAACCACTCCTATGAGTTACATTTTTCTGTGAGCTCCCTGAGTACATGTTTAAAAGTGTCTTTTCTCTTGCTAATCTGTCTTGTCAGTTTAATTCCAAGGTCCCTCCCCCTCACTGAACCTAAAAAAGTAGAGTTTCTCCTCCAGACAGAACCATCATTCAACAAGTCACCTCAAGTGGTATGAATGGGTGGAGAGTTACAACTGGGCAAATCACTGCCAGCTATGCCCCTGGCTGCATAATTATAATTCAGGCTGGGTTTGCCAAGGAAAATAATGTTCCCTTCTTTCAGACACACATTCACTTCACTATAGGCTGCCCTGTGACTTGGCATATGAACTTGTTTCCTCCTTTGTCAATGTAGATAACATTCTGATTTATTAAGAATTTTACTGTGCTTAAAAAAAAACCCTCACAGAATTCACATTCTCAAATTCTGTTCTAGATATTTGTGCTAAGATTTTATCGAATAAATTTGTTTTATTTCTTCCAGCTGCAAAGTTTTTGATCTTCTGCCCTCAATTGGGTATGTGAGGTATCTATCATATGCTTCCTTTTTCGGAAGCATGCTGAATACAGATAATAAATAAATGTATGTGCACTGTTGATACCTTGCAAATATGACTTCTTAAATTATTCCCATATGTTCTATCTCTTCAAATTAACATACAATCATTTATTAAGCACCTACTGCATGCCAGTCACCATTCTAGTTTCAGTGCCACCACAAAGTCACTGTATCCAGGGACATCCAAGGGACATGTAGGAGATGGTAAGAGTTGGAGGACATTTACAGTTGAATGCTGCTCTTTTATCTTGTTGTGTCATCTAACGTCTGCTGGCCATACAGGGCGTGCTTCGATATTGTTGAATGACTAAATGATTGTCCATATATTTGTCCTCATTTTAGGAAGCCTTTCCTTTCTTACCTCCAACTGATTTTTCATTCATTCTTTTTGTCTAAAAATCTCTTGAACTGATAAACTAAAGAAAAGGCAGAAGGCCTTAATATGCTACTTAATCTAATATTTTATAAAATAGAGTCCAAATTTCCACATTGCTCTTATTCCTGTCTTCTTATAAAGCTTCAATTCTCTGACTGTATTGTCATTATTTTTGTGTTTCATCTTGTCCCTTAACACCTACTACTTATCAGCCCAAACCTGTGGTTCCTAAACTGTGGCACCACAGTGAATTCATAGGAGCGTTCTGGGGCATTTTAAATTTTTGAGGGAAACACAATGATATTTCTCAGACACTGTGTGAACTATTAGCTCAAAGTAGTTCACAAGTTCCATGTTGGATCACACTACATTCCTCTCGATGATGTCATATCTTTGTGAAGCTGGGTGTTCTCACTTGCAGCGACAGAAACAAGCACCACGTAAAAATCAGTGTGGAACAGGAAATGAGGGTGGTGATGTCCAAGGTTTGAGTCCAAGGCTTGAGAAGTTGTTTGAGAAATTTGAGAAGATTTGAGAAATAGTGCAAGGCCCCATAGACTTGCACACTCTATTAGTAAGTAATTGGGTTTATTTAAAAATGAAATAAAAAAATTATATTCTTTCAACTTATGTATATTAACTTTTAAAACTGAGATTCTGTTGTAAAACATGAATATTTTTAGGTTGCTTGTACCTAACTACTTGATGAAGGAACTGTTAGATGACTTTGACTTAGGGGCACCATGAAAAAAAAGTATCAAGACGCTAAGGCTGCCATGAAGCCATGAACTGAAAAAGTCTGGGAACCTCTGACCTTAACTCTGTGCATCTTCTGCTCCTGAGATAGATCTGATTCATAGTGCTCAATATGCATTTGCTGAACAAAATGCACTGCACTTATTTTTGAGGATAAATAAGTGTTTCTTTGAAAATTGGTATGTTTTTTTAGTGAAGTTTTATGTTTTCGGAAATTCTCTTAACATAAATAACTTAATTTAGAAATTTCTAATATGCATACATGTATAAAGACTCACAGTATTAAATATAGGACATCTATTTTGCAATTGTTATAGTTTTACATAGGAGTAGAAAAGATAATGTTTTTATAACATTTTTTGTTATAACGTTTGTTATAACATTATAACAAAACCAAAGTAACACATTTAGACTGGCAGTGTTAATTGTTGTCTTAAAATTTAGAAAACAGAAATTCCCAGTTGATTTATGGAATTATTATGTATTAACATATAAATTAAAAAATTGAATACAATTTAACATTGCTAACATCTCTAGAATAAAAATGTTCATTTTTTGTATGTGTATCTTTAAAATTTCCTATCCTGGAGTTGTGATAGTATCTAATGAATTCTTTCCTTCATTTAGTAAATCTGTGTTTTTTAATATATTTACTGTTTCAAAATTATACCATTTTGTTTATTATTGGTGCAAATGAATTCATTCACTTAGCCATTTAACGAAGATTTATTGACTACCTGCCATTTGTAGTCTCTGTTGGTATATATTGAAGGTCATGAAAGAAAATTAGTAGTTTATTTGGGACCACTTTTCTTCAAAGATTCTTTAAGAAGCTACTGGTTTTAACGAAAAGGAAGACATTTAAACTCTAGTAGGGACTGCTAGAGAAACTCCCTGAAGAGTTTTAATTATGAGATTCCGCATTATTGTTGTTGGTGAAGGTAAAGTCCTTTACCAGTCAGAGGGAACCACCAAAATCCTTCCATTTCTATGACTTTGTATTGAATTCTCTGGAATAACAATCTCCTTGTCTGGATTGCTGATTTCCCTATTTTATCTGGTGCTTTTTCTATTTTTTAAAGTTTTTTCCTCCCCCATTGTTGCCTCCATTGCTTTGCCAAACCAAAAAGCAAAGGCCTAAATGTGAGTTTTAGAAAGTCTTGGGGCCAGTTTCCAGAGTATGGTAACATCTCTGTGGTGGTCATGTGGACCTGACTGCTTTTATATACCATTTTGCCGAAATTATTTTCTATTATGTGTCCTAACCATATTTTTTATCATTTATTTTCTCTGTTTTGCAATCACTTTCAATAATAAGTCGCTTGTTACATATGTTACTGTTTAAATACTAGCTGATAGACTTGGTAATGAAAAATAGAAATAATAGCTCAGTGTTTAGTTTATATTTCTATGGGAAGAAAAGTGATTTGTTCATTTATACTTGGTTTGCACAACTTGGCACTTGAAGGTATTGAATGAGTCCTCTGCTATCAGCTTGAAAAATATGTTTAAATCAAATCTAGTGGTGAAGTTAAACATAACTTCTCTGATACTAATAGCTTTAATTTTTTCAGAATATTTACAAACAAATAATTTGACTTGACAAAAGAAATATAAACAAGACTTTTGTAATTTAACGAAACTTTTTCTTGTTTTAAATATTGTTTCCCTTCAGTCACATTAAATATACATAATCAGGGTGCTCTCTAGTAAGCCTTAACTTGCTATTTTTTCCTTAAAATGAAAAAAAAAGTTTCTTTTTGCTCTTCCTATTTTGGAAAATATAAAGGAAAGCTGAAAGGGCATAATATATCAAAAAATGATATTAAAATTGATTCCCAGAAATATATGTAACATTATGCTTAAAATACATTTCATTTTTAGTATAAACTTTGAACTGCTTTGTATGAAAATATACAGCAATGTGAATGAATCTATAGTATACTGACCATTGAAATTCATAGGTCATACATTATCCAAGCAAAATAATTTTCCCACTGACATTACTTTCTTTGTTAAAAAAAATGCTTACATAGAAGAACTAAAAAACTTGGCAGTTTTCTGGTTGGAAATATAAATTAAGGAAGCTACACAATAAGTTTTCATTGATTATAGACGAGAAACAACTTCTATAAAGTATCTAGACATTTTTCCCACGAGTATTTAGGATTGGCCTAAACTGATTTAGATCGATATCTTTCGTATAAATCCACAGAGAAAGCAGACTTCGCAGTCTAATTCAGTGATATCTCCTAGCGAACAGAGGTTGACGCTAGGCAAGTTAATGAGATATGTACATTTGGTCAAGGCATCCTTTCCTCTCCCTTTCATTTGTCTCTTCTAGAACTCCTGTATCTTGCCTTCTAGTTTCCTGGTACTTGAATGGAGACAAAAAAATCATACTAGAGAGAAATATGAATAGCCAGTTGCAAGTCCTGGCTAAATCCCTTACTGTGCAACTTTCGCCATGCCATTTCACCTCTTTGTACCTTCTTGACTTTCACCATAGAATGGTAATAATATATGCCTTTCAGGGTTGAGATAAAGGCACAGGAAGGCCTTGGCCCTCGGATGGACCTCAGGGGTCACTGAATAGGCTAAAATTATACCACTTTTCTTAACTTTCCTTCCTCCTGCACCCAAAACTCTATTGAAATTGCCAAACTTTTTCAGACACCTATTGGAGAAATATTTTCTGTCCTGATTACTTTCCCTTTACATGTGTAGAAACGGTCAATATTTAACAACAAATGTATATTTCCAACTTGGACTTCTCTACCAAACTCTAGCCTCATATATCCATGTTTCTACTGAGATCATTATTTGGATGTATAATTAGCTCAAGATCAACACGTTGAAACTTAACTTCTGATCTCCCCTCCTATCCAAACCTATTCCACAAGCAGCCATTTACTATCTCATTTGCTAGGAATTCTATTCTGCTAATCACTCTGTTCAAAAACCTTGGAGTACCTCTCTAACACTTCTTTCGCTCCCCCTAGTTCCAATCATTGGGCAGTCTTATTGTCTAAAACTTCAAAATATATCCAGAATCTGATTCTTTTATACTACTTCTAACAGTTTCCATCTTGTCAAACTTTTTAAATCATTTCTTGACTGGATTATTGGATTAGGCAATAAATATCCCTGCTTCAACTTTCATCCATCTGTGACTATTCTCAGCAAAGATGTCAGAATGATCTCTTCAAAATATTGATTCACATAATTCAAAACCCTGTAGGGGCTCCCCACCTCACTTAGAGTAAAAGCCAATATCTGTACTTTGCTCTGCAAGGCCCTGTATGATCAGAGTCTTCACCCTGTTTCCTATCTGATCAGAGCTCCTATGACTTTTCTCCTCTCTCACAATTTCTAGCAAAATACTTGCTGCTTCTGTAATACACTAGGCTACTAGGCATCTTCTGTGCTCAGGGCCTTCACTGGCTAGTACCTCTGTCTAAACTCCTGCCCACAGCCCCTCTCCCCCAATATTCCCTTGGTTAACTCCCTCACCTCCTTCATCAAATCTTTGTTCAAATCTCACCGCTCAAGAGGCCCACCATGACCGTGGTATTGAAGATTGTGACCTGTCCCCACCCCACCCCATTCCACTACTCCAAATCCTCCTATTCTGCTCTACCCTTTTCTCCAAAGCACATATCATCTTCTCAAATTCCATATAATTTACTTATTATTTACTATATATTTTTTATTTTCTCTCTATACCAGAAGGCTACATGAGGGTGGAACTTTTATTCGTTGATGTATCCCAAGTGCCTAGCACAGTAGCTAGCACATAGACACTTGATAAATATTTGTTGAATGAATGGATAATGTATTAAGCCTTCGGGAGGTATTTGCATGTTAAAAAAGTTGCTTAATCATCCACAGGAATTGGTCTCCAATAACAAAATTCCATGCAGTGTGGCAGATTTCTGGGGGATATCCTGAGGCTTTCTCACCACTACTTATAGTATACAGTTCGTGTTTCTGTAACTTGTCTAACTGGCATGTCTGAAACTTCAGAATTAAAATCTGGGTCAATAAATATCCTCAAAACTGTTAATATGTTTGGAGATATAAAACATATATTATGTTATAAGTATATATACATACACATGAAGAAATGTTTTAAGAAATTATTGGCAGATATGTGATAATTAGTAAAATCTCCCAGAAGACATTATAGCTTAGCAGTTAAGAGCACAGGTTTTGGAGTCTCAGTTAAGTCTTAGGGTTACTGTACTTCCTAGTGTGTGATCTTGGGCAAGTTATTGGACCTCTCTCTGCCTCTGTAAAAACTGTGCCTTCCTGCACTTGAGTACTGCAGTTAGTTTACGATAGCTATGAGAAAAGGAAACATAATGGTTGTATACTTCTTACAGTCTGCAAAATAATATACCCAAATTTGTGTGTGGATGTTTATATTTTTGAAACATAAGTTCTGTGTGAGCCAACGAATTGTATGGTAGGGGAATCTTCAGCGATGATGTTGTAAAGACACGATGGTAATAGTACGTACCTCATGCAGTTGTTGTAAGAAATAAAATAATCCTTGTAAAGTACTCAGATCAGTACCTGGTACATAGTAAGTGCTCTTTTCTAGATCAAAAAAAAAGAAAAGAAAAGAAAGTAGAGTATGCAAACATTAAGTTCTTTAATCAGGCATAGCACTTTCTTAAAAAATATGCCAATTATTTTTTTTCTTGTACTAACCTATATTGCAATATATGTATCATTTTATTCTTTGAAGGTTTATATCCATAATATTTGCTATGCAAACAAAAAACAAAATGCAGCTATGTTGGTCCCTTCACTGACGTATATGTGCATATATTATTTTCTTTACAACAAAGACAACATTTGTTGTTGAAAAGTTGCACAAAAATGCATGATGAAGGCAGATAGAAAATATCAAGGAAACAAGTTGTATCCTTTTCAGGATGAAGTAGATCTTGTGAACTGCAGCACCACAGCACTGCAGGGGATCCAATTAACCTGTTCCATGAAAAGTTTCCGTTGTTGAATGACATGAAGTATATTTCACACTTAAAAGTGTATTTGTCATCTTTTCTTCAACCTCACATTTCCTTTTATGTTGCTGAGTTTTCAACCTCTCTGTATATCTTCCCCAAAAGAGCAAAAATACATACAAAAAATAAATGAAGAAAAGAAACCCAGACACAACATTCAAGGTTAAAGAATAAATTGTAAAAGGAATTAAAGAATTCAAATGAGATCTTAACTCACTTCCTGAAAGCATTCAAATTTCGAATTGAAATCAACCTCTGCATTAAGCACCCCAGAGATTTACTGCAGCGAATGGCCATTGGGAAGTGGGTGAAGAGAGGGAAGGAAGAGGATACTATATTTTAATTCTTTTTATGGTAGTTAACTTTATTGTAATAGATGGTAGTGGTTGAGACTGGGAGGGAGCATTATGGGGGGCTTCTGAGTTGCTGGTCAGATTATACTTCTTGATCTATGTGGTTGTTACTTCGTTCACTCTATGATCATTTTGTATAATTCATCAAGCTCTATATAAATAATTTGTGTGATTTTTAAAATGTGTGCTATATTTCAATTAAAAGTTTATGTAAAATGTATTCTGCAACATGCAACAACATGGGTGAACCTTGAGGATATTATGCTAACTGAAATAAGCCAATCATAGATAGACAAATACTTCATGATGCCATTTATATGAGTTATATAAAATAGTTAAATTCATAAAATCAACGTGTGGAAAGGTGGTTGCCAAGCACTGGGGAGGGGGGTGGAATGGGGAGTTACTAATCAATGGGCATAAAATTTCAGTCTAGCAAGATGAATAAGCTTTAGAGATCTGCTTACAACATTGTACTTACAGTCAACAATAACATATTTTACACTTAGAATTTTGTTAAGAGAGTAGATCTCATGTTGTGTTCTTTCCACAATAAAAATATATAATAATAAAACAAAAGGAAAACCAAATATATTAAAATGATCAAAGATTAATTTTATCCTGCATCTTCCTGCAGTTGGGTACTGCAGTTAGTTTATAATAGCTACGGGAAAAAGAAACATAATGGGTGGCATACTTCTTTTTACCTAATAATATAAACTACCTAGATTTGTGTGTGGAGATTTACCTTTTTTGAATATATGTTCTTGTGGGAGCCAATGAATTGTGTAGTAGGCAAGTATTTAATGATCATGTTTTAAAGACACGTTGTTCAAATTTACATTTTCCTTATTAGATCCTCTATAAAAGTAAGGGCACATGATTAAATCTTAACTCACTTGACATTATGCTGCAGGAAGATAAGATATTAAAGTCTGGGTATATTCCTTTCTGTTGATTTAGCAATATAAGGCATAGACATATGATATCCAAGACAATAAGTAGTAAATACATTGATTGTGCTCTGTTTTTAAAATGCCAGTTATCTTAGAAGCTATTTGTTCACCAATGTGCATATTATGGTTGATTTCTCTGATGAGTGTCAGAATCTTCTGCTATAGTGAAGAAGGGCTGATAAATTCCTGTGCTTTAAATTCTTGATAGACAATAGGTTAGTGTCGTTGTCTGATTTGGGAAATGTTAAGAAACAGACAGAAGGGGTCTTGCTTAAACTGAAGGTCAAGCCCCTTCCTCGGGGAGGTGGACCATGAAAGGTCAGCCTGGAAGACCCCTTTCCCATGTTTTTTTCTCTCTCATGTCCTCCTCAAAACTATGCATCAGTATCAACCTGCTCCAGGAACTTGTAGATTGCCTGGTTAATTCTGAGACTTCTGCTCTACATTTCCATGATGCCCTGGTCAAATCTAGCAGAGCACTTTATAAATGAAAAGATTTGCAAAGATTGGTTTTCTTGTCCTTAGTGCATGGTCAATAGATGTTTGTTGAATGAGAGAACTGTCAGTTGGGGCTATTAAGTCTCAGAGGGAAACTGTATACCTGCTTGCTAATAATCAGAAGCTGTCTAGTAGTAAGAAACATGCTCAAAACCTATTAATTGTTTTAATTATTTAAGGAAACTAAGCAATAAAAGAAAGAAAAAAAAGAAAGAAGGAAGGAAGGAAAGAAAGAGATGGAAAGGAAGAAAAAAAGCAACTTAAGCTCAACAGGGTTGACCAATTTCTAAAAGCAGTCTTCTGATGCAGATTTCTGTGTGCCTGAGAAAATAAGCAGCTTACTATTGACCAGTGGAATAAGTTCATCCTGAAACTAAGATTTTTTTTTTAGAAATTAAGAACGAGCTGCAACAAGTTATAGCAGTGAAAAAGCAAAGACGTATATCCTAAGGTATAAATCACATGTGTCTTGAGTTACTCATTTTAAAATTTTAATCCCTGAATTAAATTAAATATCACTATCTACTAATTTTCCACCTCTTATTCCAAAAATCTTTCTGTAAATTATAAGTGAAGATTCAAAAGCTTTTAATTTGACTGACAGTTGTGTAAGAAATGGTTTAGTTCTTGGAATCAGATTAAAAACAAATTTCATCCAACAAAGCCAAAGAAACAAACAACAAAACATAGACAGAGGCTTTCCAGGTGGAGACTGACAACATGGAATCTGGAATCCATGATGTGTAGGAAATTGGGCTGGAAAAAGAGCACCAAGGTGGAATATGCTAGATGACTTCATGTAACAGGTTCAACCTGGAAAACAATGCAGGCCGGCTTCACTTCAATATTGGTAACTCTCAAAGCATCAGGGCCATGCACCAGGCAGCAGGGCCTCCTCAAGGAAGGTACACACATTACTGGAAATGTTCAAACAGGTTCTGGATGATCACCTCAGGGGACTGGATGGGCTACACTCAGATAAGTCATCTGACAAGATTTCTTCTAACTGTTAGATTCTGTAAATGTGCTTTGCTACAAAGACATGGAGAAATACGTCGCTATGTCTTTGTTCTTTTATTTTTCCATAACAGACAAAAAAGAGTATTAAAAAAGATATCTTGGAATGAACAGCAGAGTGTATTTGGAAATAGTTCCTGAGTAGATGAAGTCTATAATGTGTCAAACAGAATAAATCCTAGCTTCAAATGCCTAAACCAAATTGAGAAAGGAAAATATCCGGGTTTTTTCATAAAAAATAAACAATGTTGTACTTGATATCTTGCTAATTTTCTCCCTTTTTATTTGTTATAATGGTTATTAGTTATGTGTTAATTGTCCAAAAATATATATTTAAAAATATTTGTTCTGAAAGGAAGGATGAGTTTAAATGATGCAGGACTTATTAGTTCTACAGAACATATTAACTAGAACATATTAACCAAGCACCATTTTCTCTTTTTTCACATTTAAGAGGGGACTAACTGTATATCCTTTTGAAAGAAGAGAAATATATTAGGCTCTAAAAACTGGTCTAACCCACTATGTCCAGAGCTAGGAAGGAGATAGATCCCAGGGTATTGACTTGCACTTAGTTAGGGCTGTTCATGAAGTCTTGCACATGGAGGTGTTTAAACTACATTTTCAATTAATTCAACAGATGTTTGAGTGTCTTTAAGAGATTAAAGATAAATGAATAAACTATGTTATTTTTCCACAAGGAGCCAGTGTAGTGGGAGAAACAGATGAATGAAACTGGAATTATAGTACGGTAAGATAGGTGCTGTAATAGAAGCATGTCAAATTACTGGAAGATCAGGGAAGAGGAGCATTTATTCAGAAAGGAAAGTCAGGGAAGGCTCTGTGGAAAATGTGAGATTTGAGCTTTGATTTTGGAAGAATGAATTCATGTTGGCTAGATGAAAAGGAATGAAAGGATTCCAGGCATTAGAATGGCTCAGAGTTGTCAAGCAGCTTGATGCCTCCAGAGAACTGGTGCTCCAAGAAAACACTAGGCCAGTCATAAAACAGAGAGTGAAGCAGATGAGTGGAGAGCTGAGTGTTCCATGAGATGAGTTGCCTAGTGTGGGGAAAGGGAAAATTCCCCCTTCCCCTCTTAGTTCTTTTTTTTTTAGGAGGAGGATTGGCCCTGTGCTAACATCTGTTGCCAATCTTTCTCTTTTTTCTTTTTTATCCCCAAAGCTCCAGTACATAGTTGTGTATCATAGCGGTAGAGTTGTATCTCTTCTATATGGGATGCTGCCTCAGAATGGCTTGATGAGCAGTGAGTAGATCCACGCCCAGGATCTGAACCAGTGAACCATGGGCTGCCAAAGCAGAAAGCATGAACTTAACCACTACACCACTGGGCCGCCCCCCGCCCCCCTTAGTTCTTATGGCTGATAGATCAATTAAAATGACATAAGACAGGTTAACAGGAGAAAATCAAATTTTATATGCGCATATGGGGAATTCACATAAGCTTGAAAAATTCCAAAGACAGTCAGGTAAAATGAGATATATATACCATGCTAAATTAAGGAAAAGGAGGTAGAGGTCTAGAACTTCAAAGGGAGGGAAGACAATTCACAGAAAAATGAAAAGAGTTGCTTAGTAAACAAATATTTGCTGGGCCATGCTGAGACACTGGGCCATGGAGGGGACTTTGATCAAATGGGCCTTGCTAGGTTTTTCCCTATCGTACCTAGTTCATATTTTACTTTGGCTATCTATGGTGATAGTGCTTCCTGGAACAGTTCCCTTATCTTTAAGTTCTTTTAGGCAGTAAGGAGGAAGGTCAAAGTTTCTTTCTGAGAACTTCAGGACCTTGGTTATGACTTAAAATAATCCACATGCCAGAATGGTACATCTTGGGGAGACTCATTCTGAACCCCTACAGTTTCCTCTTCTGAAACTTCCCTGGAAATTTCACATACTAAAAGCTGAGCTGGTGATTATGGGGAGAAAAAAAAATGGGTTAGTAACTGAATGGTAAGAAATCTGCAAAGGGAGAAAAGAACATAGATTAGAACGAGAATGAACAAAGAGAAAAGAACAAATTGGAGCACATTTTCCCACTTGCCATTAAACCTGGGAATAGGTCAGTCCCCCATCCTGGGAATAGGCCAGTCCAATAAAATGTCTTTGCTTCATTTATCTGATGGAAAAGTATTAGTCTTCTCTTTTGGTAAATGTAAGTTAGCTTCTCCTTGCCCCGTTTGATTCATATAAAAGAAATATTTTCCATGGATGATTGCACAAGCTCCTCTTTGCTGGGCAGTCAGTGTGTCCAGAGCACATGTTGATTTTGGTGTACCATAGTGGGTAGGCTGTGAACCTCTGACTGGAGTATTTTCAAAGTTTGCATATTGGTGTTGAACTATTGTTCCATTAGTATGGAAATTAAAGTTCGTCTTTTCTAATTAATAATCTCCAAAACTGGGGAATAAGACTCTCAACACAGAAAATAACTTGGAGTTGTGATACACAAGTGGATTCTCTACAATTTCTGAACTGGCATGTTTATGTGGCACAACTTTATGAACAAAGGAGCCCAGGTTTGTAATTTGGCTGGCATTAGGGTGGAGTATTTGGTGACAGAAGGAGCCAGGTATTCAAGTCCACATCGTTCTGACTGTTCTGAATTTGTTGCCACATAAAATAAAAAGACCAGTGTGGTTTACAGATGGGGTTAGAATTGAATCTGTCATTCTTAGGTCTGGAGTATTCCATGACCATTGCCACCAGTACTGTTAGTGTCCAAACACTTCCATTTTCTGTGTGCTCCTGCCAATTTGTGAGAGGAGAACAGATTGTGAAATAGTTGTTCTTGGAGGCCTGCAGTCTGGTTTTGGCAGCTATAAAGCTTGGTTCTGTCACCCAACCAAGTAAGTCTAGATTTTTGATCCATGCATATAGTTTGTGGTATTGGGTAGCTTAACCATGGGGGTGGCTGCAATACTCCAAGTAGTGCAAGGATGGCTTATGAGCCATACAGAACATTTGGTGATTTGGCAGATGTTTGTGCCCAAAAGAGTAATGCTAGAGTCACTTAACAATTTCCCTGAGAGGTTTGAAGATGCCATCTGTGGAATCAAACCACAGAGTTTGATTGTAATATCATCCTGGTATGTCACCCAGGATAAGTGCAGTGTCACATCCGTTTTCCATGCAAGGGGAATATTTTTCACCTATTATTTTTATCTGGGCAAAGGACAGTCCTTGACCTTCTATAGGGGTTTCCAGGGCCAAAAGGACTCACCAGAAGAAGGAGCAGAGTGATGTTTTTCTTGTCATGGATACCATACCCTATCACTTGTCCATCTTCTGTACTTAGTTCAAGTTGGCAGGAATGAAGATTAGTTCAGGTTCTTTTGGACTATCTAGACGTTGACATAACTGATAGTTTGATTAGTTAGCATCGTCAGTATTTGGTAAACTGGCATAAGGGGGTGTTTGGTCTGTGCCCAAACTGTTGAAAAAGAGAGGGTTAGTAGAGGAAGACACAGATTGAAAGAGAGCCCATAGTGGAGACTTAGAGGAAGTAGGGGAGTACTCTCCAATCAGCTTTCTAATAAATGATTAATAAATGTGGAGAGAAAAAAATCGTTAATAAGAAAATATTTCTTTAAGTGTGTATATAGGGAGTTTTAAAGGTGGAAGGTGGAGGGATAGGTTAAAGTGAGGTTTCTTGATCTGTAATTTTGGGAAAATTGTCTACTTCATGATGCCAGTTGCTTCTGGGGCCTGGAAATTTGCCCTGGAAATTTTTAGTTTAAGGTCACTTGTGGGGATTGTCTCCTAGTTGTCTTGAGAATGATGTTCTGGGTCTCTTTTGGCATGGCTTGCATGGATCCAAGAAGACTTTTCCTTTAGTTTGATGGCAGTGTAGGTGGTCAATAGTACTTCATAGGGCCCTTCCCAGTGAGGTGACAGCACATGTTTTCTTCTAAAGACTTTGATGTACACTCGGTCTCCTGATCAAAAGCGATGGTTAGGCTTGTCAGTCTTTTACCTGTTGATGATATGCTTCAAATACACTAGATAGTTCTTTTATATAGTTAGTCACAGCATCAAATTGTTCACTTAAGTTCCCATAATGTTCACTTATTCTTGGAATGGAAGGTTTAGAGATGCCAGTAAGTAACGGGTGTCCAAAAACTATTTCAAAAGGAGTCAATTCACGTCTCCTATTTGGAGTATTCTGGATCTTTATAAGGGCCAAGGGCAAAGCTTCTGGCCATTTAAGTCCAATTTCTTGACAGATCTTTCCTAAAGTCCTTTTTATGTCTAGATTTTTATGTTCCACTTGCCCTGATGATTGAGGACGATATGGTATATGAAATTTTAATGAGTACCCCAGGGTCTTTGCAAGCAAGTGGTTTATCTCTGCTGTAAAATGAGTCACTTGGTCTGATTCAATCCATAAAGGAATGACAAAATGAGGAATAATCTCAGTTATTAATTTCTTTACAACTGTTGTGGCACTGGCACGTCTGGTCGAATAGCACTCAGTCTATCCACTAAACATGCAGATGGTAGCCAAAGAGTGAGAATAGCTTAAAGCAGGGGGCAAGTCTATAAAGTCCACTTGGAGTGCCACAAAGGGCAGTGTAGACCTGGGAGGACTTCTTGGGGTATATAGATTTCTCCCAGAAGTTTGGTGAGATTTACAAGTGGTGCACTGAGAAATAATTGGGTCAGAAATTTTGTGGATGCCACGGCAGAACCAATTGTCTTTCAGTTCCTTAACTATCCCCTGTCTACACCTATGTCCCATTGGAGGGAGATAAGTGCAAGCCAAAAGGTCAAAAGAAAAGGAGCTACCGGAAGTCCATTTAGTCCAATGTATAATCCATCTGATCATTGTTTGGGACCCTTTTTTTCCCCTGTTTGTCTTTTTCAGATTGTGGGGCATTTACCTGATAGTGAATAATATCAGTCAGGGCTAAAGGCAGGTTTAAAAATTGGGTTGAAAAAGGATATGGGGGTCCATTTTGATCTGTATATTTGGCAGCTGTCAGCCCTATCCTTTCTTAAAAATATAGTATCTGTCTCCTTATTATGGGCTGAACAGTGAACAATGGCAATTTTAGAAGGGAGGTGAATAGCCTGTGATTGGGCAGCAATTATGTGTCCATTAGCGGTAGGAGAACCCACAGAAATTAAGAATCCATGGGATTTTTAAATTGTGCCAACAGCACGGCAGACTCCAAAAGCATATTTAGACTGTGTGTAAATAGTGGCAGTTTTACCTTTTGCTAACGTGCAAGCTCTAGTAAGAGCTATGAGTTCAGCAGCTTGGGCTAATTTTACAGTAGGCAAAGAATAAGCTTCAAGCATTTCACGTGGGAAGACTATGGTATGGCATAACCAGTTATTATGTTTCCTTGGAAATTTCGTTTACAAGAGCCATCACAAAATAGAAGTAAGTCTAGGTTATTTAAAGGGATATCTGAGAGATCCTCTTGTGGCTTTGAAACCACTTTTATAGTTGCAAAGCAATCATGCGGAATGGAGTGGGGCTCTCCATCATCAGGGAGGGGTAAAGAAGTAATTGGATTTAAAGTGTTACAATGATGTATGATGATGGAAGGGTTAGTTAAAAGGGCCTGTTCATAAGCAGTCTGTCACCATATAGGGAGGTGCTGTGTCCTATGAACTTGCAAAATAGCAGACACAGCATGGGGAACATAGAGATGAATGGGGGAGCTTAACATAACAGTACTGGCTTTGTCAATCGAGGTGGCAGCTGCAGTCACTGCATGCAGGCATGGGGGCATACCTGATGCCACAGAGTTTAGTTGGCATGAGAAATATAGGACATATTTGAGAGGAAAAATGTTGTCCTAGAATGCCTGCAGCAATCCCATTCTTTTCATGTCAGTATAGGTGAAAAGGTTTGTCAAAATTAGGTACGCCAAGAGCCAGGGGTGTAGGCAAAGCAAATTTTAAGGCTTCAAAGGAGGTTAATGCCTCTGAAGGCAAGGAAATAGGCTCTAGGGTGGTAACTGGGAGAAGGACACATAGAGGTTTAGCAAGGGCTATAAAATTTGGAATCCATTGGTGGCAGTAGCCAGCTGACCCTAAAAATTTATGCAACTGTTTTCTCTTTTTGGGGAGAGGGATGGACAAAATTGATTTAAGATGTTTTGGAGTGAGCTTTTGGATGCCTTGAGATATCTCGTGTCCTAAGTAGGTAATGGTCATTTGTACCCACTGAAGTTTAGATCTGGAGGCTTTCTGGCCTGTTCAGTCAGTGCCTTCAGGAGAACGAGGGAGTCTGTGAGAGCTCCCTGCCTAGTTTGATTATAGAGTAAAAGGTCATCAACATACTGAACAATCGTGGAGCCTTGGCTAAAGGCTATAGACTCCAAATCTGCTTTAAGGATTTGGGAAAATATTGAGGGAGACTCACAATATCCCTGAGGTATATGAGTCAGTGTTAATTGTCTCCCTTTAAATGTAAATGCAAAAAGAAATTGCGTGTCAGGGTGCAATGGGATTGAAAAGAAAGCTGAGCAGAGGTCAATCAACCGGGCTGCATAAGCAGGAATTGAGGTCAGAATAACGGTGGGATTAGGGACAACAGAGTGGCAAGGCATTACAAAAGAGTTGATGGCTCTAGGGTCTTGTATAAATCTATAGATTTGATTCCCATCTGACTCAAATTTACCTGTTTCTTCACTGGTAAGATTGGGGTATTACAGGATGAGGAAGTGAAAACCAGTACACTGTCACAAAAAGGAGTCTATTACAGATTCAAGTCCTCATTTTGCATCTCTGGAGAGCAGTGTTGGGCTACCGATAGAAACGGTTTATTCTTTTTCCAAGTAATGTGTACAGGTTCTGCTCTCAGTAACAATCCAACTTCATTTGCATGTGTAGCTCAGAGACAAATTGGGACATCTTTTAAAGATTCATCCTCTTCAGAGGAATTTAAATCAGGATGAGTTTCTAGTAAGGAAAGTAGGAGATTTGGGGTTTGTTCTGAGGGCAGGGAAATAAAAATGCCTTTTTTATTACAATTTATAGTGGCATTAAATTTACATAACAAATCTCTGCTGAGAAGGTTTGCTGGTGAGCAGTGGAAAACTAGAAAGGCATGATGAGTGTTAAGTGGGCCTAAAGATATTAGGGTGGGCTGAGATAAGGGCAATGAAATTGGTTGCCCAGAGACTCTGACAGCTTGAATAGAATCAGAGATGACAGGAAGAGATAAATCCTTTGAAGGGATAGTAGAGAAAATCACACTGGTGTCAATTAAGAAATCCACTTCTCCATCTTCTATTTTAAGATCAATGGTAGGCTCTGGAGTGGGAACTGAGAATTGGCTGACCCCATCGTTTTAGGGGGAATTGTCCCTCAGGATGAGAAAAATGAACCTTTGAGGGTGGGGCCTGGGGGCATTGCTTCTTCAACTTTCCTTTTTCTTAAGTGTAGGACAATTTCTTTCCCAGTGTCAGGTTTCTGGCAACACCTGCAATTGTCTGGAGGCAAATAGGGAGGCCTCTGAGTGGGTTTTATTTTACTCTCAGAGTCGTATTTTTGCTTCGCTAAAGATTCAAGTTGCAAAGCAAGAATAGCTACTTTTAATTCTTTTTTTTCCTGCTTTCCTGCAGACTATTTTCATAGAATTGTGTATAGCCTCCATTTGTATGCTTAGCGGTTGCCCCAACCGACCAACCACACTCCTTTGGATGTGTTTTTTAATACTGGGGAGAGAATTTCCCATTAGAGCAGATATTAAGAGGTTTCTGTGCTCTGGGGCTTCCGGGTTGAATGCGGTGTGCCTTTGAAAAGTTTGTATAAAATGTTCAACAAATGCTTTTGGATGTTCTCCTTCTTTCTCAGCACATAATTCAATTTTTGGCCAATTGACTTTAAAAGGAAATACCTCTAGAATTGCTCCTATTAAACCTAGAATATTAGCCTCCAGCAGAGTCATCGCCTGGTCATTTGCAGGAGGGCCTGGGAGAGGGTCTGGCCATCAATTTTCCCTGTGAGGGAGGTTTTCTCCAGGGGGCTGTTTGGCCCGTCTGATAACTACAGTGTCATTGTAGGCTGGAAGAACACCTTTTAGTAGCCAAAGTCTCTATGAGTGGGGTTATGAATAGCCACTAACCTTTCTAACTCCTCTCTAAATTTTGTAGGATCTTCTGACAATGGAGGCAGGAAGGTTCTATAATTTAAAAGATTGGCTGCTGTCCAGGGACATGAATTCTCTGCAGTGGGGGTCCAGGATACATCTGCAATGGACACTGCATAGAAATGCCTGAAGCTGGCAGATCTTGATTAGAGAGCCCTGGAAAGTAGAGGGAGTCATACGGGATAGCAAAGCGAGACTTCCTGCCCTTCCCTGGCTGCTTCTGCTAAATTTGCTTCCTGGCTCTCAGCATTTAGACAAGTGACCTGAAAGTCCCTAGCTTGGAGATCAGGCCTGAGTGTCCTTCACAAGTCTTTTAAAGAAAGGAAACTTAAAACATGCAGCTGGATGTTTTCTGGAGAAGTTAGAGTTTTAGGATCTAAGGAAACTGGCTGAGGAATTGGATGAGGAGCTGAGTTTTGAGAGGGGGCAGTTTAGATCAGGGACCTAGAGATCCAAAGGATCTTCTGGGGGGTCAGGGACAGGGAATTGTAGATATAGGGGAGTATAGGAGGGAGGAGAAGGGGAATTTTCATTAGATTTGCTTTTTAATCTTTGTTCTGACTTCCTTCATTTTATTAAGGGATTCCCTGAGGTTAGCCATTATACTTTTTTTTTTTTATTTGAACCTCATGTAAATACCAATAAGGCAGCTACTTGTGATGAGAGCTCTCTAAAATATTTGGAAGTTTTTCCAATTCAAAAGATCCATTGTCTGGCCATTGACGAGTAGGATCTCCGTTTGTATATTTACTCTAATAGTGACTCAATCCAATAAGCTGTTTTATGGAAAGACTCAGAGGTAACTTTCCAGGCTTAGAATAAATCTTTACCATGGACACAAGAGACATCCCTGGAGAAGGCATGGATGATGAAGCCCTTATGATCCAAAAAATTCATTTCCAAAAATAGTCAGAGAAAGCAAAGACCTTTGTTATGCGTGTGGGAAGGATGGTGTAGTGAAAATGGTGTCTCTGGTCTTCCACGAGAGGATGGGACGCCTCCAGTCACAGACCCACTAATCTGTGACACTGGACGGGTGCTACTGGAATGGGACTTTTTCTAGCACTAACAAGTGATGAAGGTTGAGACGACAAAGGCCCCTTATGGACTGGGACCCCTTATGGCAAACTCCCTTGACAGCTTGCACAGCTGGACAAAGAGTGTGCTGTTTGTGATTTTGTGTCTCAGAATCCCAGTCTATTTGGCCACCAACGTGTATCCCAGTAAATGTACCTTCCAAATGGTGGAGACCAGAGATAACTGGTCATAAAGCCAAGCTCTCAGGATATAGAACAATATAAAAGGATAAACCTCATCCTCTTTTTCTTTTTTTTTTTAATATGCACATTAACAGCTTTAGCTAAGCTTTGGGTCTCTTGGAGCCAAACTTATACCTAGGAGGAATGTACTGTGGGGTTGGGGATTGTGTGTTGTTTTCACAGTGTACCTTGTTGTATGGAAGTTTTCTTGAGGTTGGTGGGTACCCTAGTGTCAATCTAACCTGTTCTGTGACCAACTAAGCCTATCATGGGAGCCTTCTTGAGGTGGTATGCTCCCTAATGACTCTTAAATGCTCAACCTGTGCCCATCAGCTTTGGGCTTTGGCTTTCAAGATGTCCCTTAGCAACAGCTTTTACCACATGTGCACATTAATCTACAGCAAAGCTTGTCTAAGTAGATGCCAGTCTGATGAGAACTATGAACTCACCAGTCTGTAGGACCAGCTTAGACAGCAGGCTTATAGGGTCTATGCCTGCATCCTGCCCTATGGATTTTCCTCCTCATGACAAATGACACAAAAGACAGAGACAAAGCAAAACAGTGACCATCTCTGGGAGGAAATGGATCAATAAAGCCAAGAGTACACTACCAAATTACCAGAGTTAGTAACACCCAAGAAACTACCTTCACAAATATTTTCTCCTGTTAATCTAAATTTGGAAAGAGAGAAAGAAGAAATTCTCACCACTTGTTTCTACTGGACCCTACATATAAACATTCTGAAAGGCTGATGTGGTAAGAAATCTTACCTCTTGCTGGCTTTCATCAGATGACCCGGGATCTCTTCATCTCCGTCAGTCCCAGAGAGAAAGCAGTTTTTCCAGCCAGAGATGATCCTGACAGCCAGTGAGTATCCTGCTGACTACATCAAAACTGTTGGGGAGTGGAAAATTCCCCCCTTCTGTTTTTGGTTCTTATGGTTCAACCCCTCTTGGTTGAACAACTAAAATGACATAAGGCAGGTTAACAGGAGAAAATCTAATTTAATACATGTGCATGGGAAATTCACATAAGCATGAAAAATTCCAAAGACAGTCAGGTAAAATGAGATATATACATCATCCTAAACTAAGGAGAAGAAGGTAGAGGTCTAGGACTTCAAAGGAAGGAAAGATAATTCACAGGAAGATGAAAAGAGTTAATGTTCAGCAAACAAATGTTTGCTGGACCATGCTGAAATACTAGGCCACAGAGGGGACTTTGA
Source organism: Tapirus indicus (assembly GCA_031878705.1). Taxonomy (NCBI): domain Eukaryota; kingdom Metazoa; phylum Chordata; class Mammalia; order Perissodactyla; family Tapiridae; genus Tapirus; species Tapirus indicus. The sequence goes on along the minus strand of CM062919.1, from coordinate 99,990,177 downwards.
TCAAATGGGCCTTGCTAGGTCCCTTCCTGTCTATCACACCTAGTTCATATTTTACTTTGGCTATCTATGGTGATAGTTCTGGTCCCCTCTTTTTAAATTCTTTTAGGCAGTAGGGGGGAAAGTCAAAGTTTCTTCCTGAGCCTTCTGGGGCTTGATTGTCTTCAGCTCAAAATAATCCACACGTCAGAGTGGCACATCTTGGGGAGACTTGTTCTGAACCCTTACACTAGCTTGAAGGGCAGATTACAAAACAAGGGTTGAAATAGGGTAATTAGAGGTAGGCTTGATGTATGAGAGTGTTGAAGGCAGGACTGAGAACTAATCTTCTGAATATTACCTTTTTATATAGCTTTCTCTGGTGTGTGGCTGGTGGCATTGTGGGTTATGGCATGTCTTTAGAGTAGTATCAGGAACCCAGGTGGCAGCCTTTAGTAGCCCTTCCTGTGTCCCTCTGGAAAAGCCAGATATTGGTCTGTTTTGCTTTTTCAGGAGTTTCATAAAGCTATAGTAATTGCTGGGGAAATGGAACTTTTTAGTCAAGTTTTTCTGCCTGTGGGGAGGATGTGATTTTAGCAGGTGTGAGAGAAATTATATCCTCAATTATATTTTCATGATTTAATAAATATACGTAATAATCGTGAAATTAAAAAATGGTAAGAAAAAATCTCTGATTTCCATGAAGAGGTGATCTTAGCTGTGATTCCATAAAGATGGCCAGGCGTGGGGAGGATGGTTGAGAATGGATGATAGCTTTCTGGTCTTGGTCATCTTATTGCCAGATCGCTCATTACTTTCTGACTTTTAGATTGACTCCAAAGCAGATCAGCTCTGCACACTTAATTGTGATTAGTGACCAAGACAGCCTAGTTTTCCACTCAGCTTGACTAAACTTTAGACTTTAAAAACCTAAACTTTAGGTTTCTTCCTAACTCTGAGCCCCTGATTTTCTTTTCTTAGAGCATTTACCTTAGAAACCTTGCAATTGTAAATTCATTCTCTGCCCTTTTGAGATATAAATATTTTTAAAAGCCTCTTGCCAGTTTTACAAACCGGGAGTGTCTCTCTCAAGTACCTGGGAGTCATTCTTTTGAAATGGAATCATCAAGAAAGACAGTGCTGCCTGCCCCTATCTCCCAGGCTCTGTGGGAGGATAAGAGCCTAAGTTCAATAAGTGCCAATTAGCCAACACAGTTGGTCTAATCACATTGACCAACCTTCTCTCCCCAGCTACATATCCTCCAGTACTTTTCCACTAGCTCAACCCAGGCTTAAAAACTCTCCCAGCTTTTTTTTCTGTGGAGTTGACTTCAATCTCTCTCCCTTATTGCAACAGTCTTGACCTTTATTGAAATAATTTTGAATAAAGTCTTCCTTACTTGTTTAACTTGTCCATTGCACTTATTCTTTGACATAGAGTTGGCTTAGAATCACACCAAAAGATGGCCAAATAGAACTACAGCCAACAGAGAGTCCAGTATAAGGTGAGATAGGCCACAGCGCCATATATTCATTTTGGTGACTGGAGATTTAGAAAACTTAGGCAGAAAGCATGTTCTCTCTCTTTGAGTTCTACATGCACTGAGTGAATCTTTGCGGGATATTTCACTGGACTGAAGTCTAGGCCAAAAGATCTTTTAAAAGGTATAAAAATGAAAGTTATTTGGGGCCAAATTATTTGGGGCAGGATGATTAGTAAACTGAAAGTGAATATGGAATCTTGAAAAGAGAATGGAGCATGGAGGTGATTATCCCCCTGCACACTGAAGGAGATGAGTTATTTTTTTTTTTCCAGAGGTAAGATGGAAAATTAGATTATATAAGCAACAAATCTCTTTTTATGATGCTGAGTTTTCTTTGGACTTCTTTTCCTTCCTCCAACCAGTGAAGATAATTGGATAGGGTATTTCAATGATTCTTATATGCCAACTTTGCTTACAAAAACAAAGTGGGTCAAAAAATGCAAATATAGTGTTCTCTTTTAATGCAAAGATGGGAAATAACATAAGCAATTATCTGACAAATGGCAGCTGTTATAACTGCAGGATACTAAACTGGTATCTTAGCAGGGGTGTCATTACCTATAGGCCATTAAAAGTTTGTTTCTTTATCATTTCATTTTTATTGGCTTAGGTTTTAAAAAGGGAAAGATAAACTCTCCAACTGAAGGCTTTATTACTTTTACTACATGAATATTGCTCTATTATTAAAAATATATTATGTTATTTGACTAAAGTTATTTGACTAAAAGATTAGCCCCAACTTTTTTATTATTTGCGTTTAGAGGTAGAAGAACTATCTGAATATGTGTGCATGTGTAATGGTGAAGCTAACAAAACTTTTATATTGACATTATTCTTGTTAAAAATTATCTTCATAGTTCATACAAATTATTGATTAATGAAGAACTTATATATTCTAACTAAGCTTTGGATATAGGTAGCATTTCAGGACAGAACACCTTTTATGCATAGGATTCTGTTTGTCCCTATGGAAGTGGGTAGGTAAATGGAGCTAATTGTAGTGAAATGGCAAAGTAGATGAGGTTACCTTTCGTTACTCCTATTTACTTCTTTTGTTTTCACTCCTAAGTACCCCCTCTCTATTTCATTTCAGGTATTCAGTATCCAGCCAATTGTAATCCAGACTCCCCTGGTGAGAAAATGGTAATTACTTGTGGGTTCATGAATACAAATTAATGCACTCACCTCATTATTTTCTTTGACATGACAACTATGCTAATAGAACAAAATATGTACACTTAATATCTTGACTTCATCAAGACATTGTGCAAGTTATCTCTGATATATTTGTGGATTAGTTATAGAAATATAAGCTAGATGCCAGTAGCTCTAGATAGATTAATAATCAAATGTCTGTGTTTGTATTATGCTATTAATGAGCTATAGTCAACAAGAAGAAAAAAAATCTTTTTGTAAGGTGTAGCTGTGCCCTTGTTCCTTTACAATATGTATATTTTAAATTAATGCATTTAATGCATATGTAGAAACACTGTAACTTTTTTTTAACAGTGAAGCCTGGAAGGAAAGTGAGCCTATTGTGTACAGTGGCATCAGAATCCATTTAAAAATTATCAGATTGCAATATTGTGTTAGATCTAATAAGGTTACTTTATTGAAGATGAAAGTAAGATCCTACACCTGTAGCCTCAAACCCTATGAGGTGGGGTCATGGCACAGAACTTGCTTTTGCAAAGAACTGAGATTTTAGTTGACAATACATTTGATATGAATCGTCTGTCTGATGCGGTTGTCATAGAGGCTGGCACAAGTTTGGCTGAATTAATACAAATGCAGTTCAGAGCATGAGGGCAGCATTGCCCTTCTCTTTTCTGGGTCTCGGGCCACACCTTCCTGATCGCTTTTAGTCTAAGTGCCACAGGTTAGGAGGAACATGATAAGCTGAAGACATTTAAAGGGAGTGATTCAGAAGGAGATGGTCCCATGTCATAGAAGAACTTTAGGGGACATTGGAGATATTTAATTTGATGAAATGAAGAGTATGTGTGTGTGTTTATGTGTGTCTGTGTGGTTAGGGAGGTGAATGTGAAATGAGTATATTGGAAGGTCTGCATATTCCATTTAGATCCAACAAGCAGAATTAGAATCAAAGAATGTGTTCTAAATGAGAAATTCTTTTGTTTAATAAAACTAGAAGAAGTTTTTGAGGAGCTGCTTTAGGGTGGAATGCAGTTCCTCATGATGGAGGTAACTACACATCTTCTCATGATATCTATTTTACATTTCCAACTAGAGTGGATGTTCATTTCATAAGAATTCAATGTTATTTTTAATGCTTACCCTCTCTTCTCAGAAGCTTCTCTGTGCCTCTATAAGAAAGCTGATGGCAACCACTTGTTTTAAGAATGACTCTTTTATTAATAGATGCGTTGACTATATGTCTTATGTAAAAGTTGCTTACATTGTCTTGCAATTTTTATCATTAGTTATTTAATTATGAGTTCCATTTTTCTTTTTTTAAATTGCTTCATTTGACCTCTGTGATTATAGTTGTTATTGACATGATATATATGACTTGTCAAATGATTCCAAATACGTGGATAGAAAGTTAAAATTTTAGCGAGTCATTAAAAGATCTGTATGATGGTTCTTTCATGATTTTGTCTTGACTTGCAACTCCAGAAGCTGCTCACTTTCATAATATTGTCTGGAATTAGGATAATCTTTCAACTAGATAACCGTCATGGCTCAGTTATGGTTTTGAAAAGTCAGGCTCCCAACTTCAACTGTGATACAGAGAAGAGCCCACATTTCCCCTCAGATTTTTGCCATGAAAATAGGACTGTTAATTAAAATAATCAATGATTGATGCTAACATAAACTTTTAAAAGTTTGATAGATAATAAAATACAAGATTTAAAGAAATGTGAACAGTTGTTGAAAATTTGTGAGGAAACATCAAATTCTGCCTGTTATGTCTCTCTTATTTGTCTCATGCTACTTCTATCCAGACTTGAGTAAAACAAACTCCTTCTGAAAGTGTCTTGATTTTAGGCCCTATCTTTCCAGGCCCACAGCTAGCAGCTGCTTCCCATTTACAGCCACAAATGGCTTACTCACTCTTCCAGGCTGTTAGTTGGCAGAGGCAGGACCTCCTCAAGTGTTTCAGCTTTCCTGATCAACTGTTGGAAGGTTTCCGCTATCTTCCTGAGAACTCTTTTTCATTTGATACAATAGAAAGAGGAAGAAACAGTTGGGTAGATTGTTCTTCTGTGTGAATCCTCTTATGATTTTTATCACCACAATCACTAGCTTCCCTGCAGTTTCATTTCAATGTTCTTTTTCCTTAGTTAGTGTGTTATTACTAATTTAAAAATAAAGATATGGCTTACTCATTAAACACTGCTCTGCTGGTTCCCTTAGCAATGGTCCTAAAAGGTTTCCAGATCATTTTCAAACCTGCATCTGCTTCAATCTGCTTTCACTTACCGTCCAAGCTTATTATTACATAAATTTTAAAGCATATTTAAACATAACATCATTCGTAGTTTAAAAACAGAGATGTAAAATGGTTTTGACAATAGGAACCTGCAGCTTTACAGTCATGTGGACTCACTATCTGAATGATTTACTGAAGATTTCACATTTTAAATACATTTTACTAAAATTAGTCTGGATGTTTCTGCTTGGTTCGTGAGGTGTATAACTGACTGTCAGTCTCTTAGAGAGCTCAGTCCCCATGCAGTTTATAATCAAGTTAAGAGGCAGGTGATCAGTTAATTGACATTAAGATATTCATAAAATAGAACTGATATTCTTTAAATTCACTCCTGTTAGACTGACTCACGGAAATCTTCTAAGTCCTCCATTCCCTCGGAAACGTACTAACATATGGCCAGGATATGCTGAATGCTCACTAGTAGATTCTTCTTTACCAAGCCTGTATGCTGCTTTCTATACCAGTAGAGTCACTTTCTTGCCAAGAATGAGTTGCTCATTCCCAAATCTATTTATGACAGTTGTATATATTTTTGTAATAACACGTTATAAGTAAATATTATAGAAACTAATGACATTGAATGTAGATAAAAATAGGGTATTGTTTCTATGCAGACTAAGTTGAGTACTTTGGAAAGATGACAAAATACAAAATAATCCTGCTGAATTATGTCTGGGCAAGGTGACTACAAAAAGATTGGGGAAGATCTTTAATCTCTGAAATGTTTGGTATTCAAATTGATTATTGTATTGTATTAGGTTTTCAGTCTATTTCAATAAAATGCATACTGGGATTCATGGGTTACTGCAAGAATATTTTAGGATTTCAATCGGCAGACTCAAGCTTAAAGAAAAGGCCTTGGTTCTGTATCAACGTATTGGCAAATGTATATGCTTTTAGATAAAATAAAGACATTAAAGTATGTTAGTTTTTAATTTCTTTTTTAAACTAACTTTCTAACTTAACTTAGTAACAATTAGCCTTGCCCATGTCTGTTAAAAGGACTTCTACAATGATAAATACAAGAACAAACTGAGGATAATTGTTTTGGTCCAGAAATTGCCAGAGTCATAAAATAAGAAGGTGTAAACATGAAAAAAATTCTTTGGAATAGAGTTTATTCTATTAATTGGGCTGCTAGTAAGTTACTGTTAAGGCTTTGGTTTGTATTTTTCAAAGTTTTTCCATAATAATGATCTCATGTGGAATACGTGGGAAACTTCTTCAACAGTTCACAGAAAAACAATTGTCTGTTCCACAGGAATGTAGACCCTTTCAAGTTGAAAATGGAGGCAGCATGGTGGTGGACGATTCTTCCTGAATGAAGATAAATCTGGGACTTATTCCTAGATCATTAACTCTTCAGTGGCAGACTCTTTCTTTCTGCAATGGCAAGAGTGCTAAACTGTGTCAGGAGAATTCCAAGTTTAAGTGTTATTAGCTTGACTCTCTCAATGTGGTAACTGTCAGCGGGACAAAATGGTTAACAACTTCTTGTCCTATGTAAGAGTCTTGTTTTGGGATTAAGTGAAACAATGGGATGGACATTGCTGTGTAAGAAGGAAAGCCCTATATACAAATGATGTGCATTATCTGCCATGGCTGGGGCACAGTAAATATTTAATGACTTGTGTCCAAATACAGACTTCAGAGAGAATGTTTCTTTGCTGTATTCTGTCGACATATATTATACAAATTGCGGAGTCCTCCTAGGGGATTTGAACATTTATTCACCCATAGTCTGCTTTTCTACTTCAGCCCTGTGGGGTGTGGTAGTAATCTCCCTCTATAGCCAAAAGGAAGAAAAATACTCTGAGCATCAACCCTGCATAAGGAAATCTGCTGCCTATTATCTCTGTGTAGAATTTTTACTTTGCCTTCTGATATGCCACTTGAAGTCTAAGAGTTCTTCCCATCTTATTTATTGATGATTTTTGTCAAAATTCCCTAAAAAGAGTATCAATAATCATGTTGGATTCTAAGGTATTTAAAGTTATCCATTATAACTGGATCAATTAAAAAGTTTCATTAAAAAAGACAATATAAAACATGTTATCTGGTGTGACGAATACTCTTTTCTCTGGAGGCAGGCATTGACTTCTTCTTTAGGTCTCTTTAGTTTTTTTTTTTTTTTTCCTTTGCTTCATCTTCAATAAATAGTGAAATTCTGGTATACATGAATGCATATATTGTAATATAGCTCTCTTCTCTTCAGACACCTCCTCCCTACTTCCTTAGCATGTAAATTTATCCTTACCAAAAAGAAAAATTGAAATGAGAATATTAATTTATTTAGTGGTGATGGGGTTCAGGACACATTGCCCCAAATATGGCATCTTGGCATACTGATTATTGTAAACTGAAGAAATTTGAGAAATGGCATGTGCAGAAAGGACTTTCTGACCTTCCCCTGAAGCAGGTCATAAGATCCTCACATGAGAGGCACCCTCCATACATCTGCAGGAAAGGAGCATCCTTACCTCTGAAGATAAAGGCACACACAGAGAGGAATCAGGAGGAACAGGCCTTGCCAAGTCTCCCCCAGTTTATCACACTTAGCTGAAACTCTTCCCACAACTTTCCAGTCTTCATCAAACCCAGCACAGAAACATCCAGGCTTCACTGTTTCTTCGGGTCTTCATTTCCTTATAAAGGCTCTCATGTCAGGTAATACATATTAAATACATTTGTATGCTTTTCTCCTATTAATCTGTCTTTTGTTACAGGAGTCCCAGTCAAGAACTTAGGATAGAGGAAAAAAAATATTTTTCCTCTCCTACAGCGGGATGTATGTCAATGTTGCTTTCATGAAAGGTGTCATCAAAAAGTGAACTAATAATACTATTATTAATATATTTTTTCAGGTTTCACCCCAAAACAAAACCCAACCATCATTTACTGAGAACTTACAGTGCTCTAGGCTCTAGAACCTAAATAGGTGATCTCATTTAACTCCTACCTGAACCCTGAGAAGTAGATATTTTTTACAGGTGAGGAAACAGACAGATAGGGGAAGTGACTTTCTTCTCAAAGAAATTTTAGGAGGTTGAATACAGATTTGAACCCCAAACTCTGAATCCTAAGAATGGGCTCTTACCCCAGTGGTCAATCCTGGCTGCACAGGAGAATCACCTGGGACACTTTAGGAAAATTCCCTTGTCCGGGTAACACGCCTTGAAATTATTCATTGAATTTGAAGGAGATACACGATTCCAACGTGCAGCCAGGATTAAAATACAGGTTAATCAATATCTTTGGTTCCCTCAGATCTAATGACAGAGCAGACAGGAAATAATGGTCTATATTTCTTCTTTTCTGTGTCATTGTTTCAGTAATTATGAAAAGAGCTGTAGTTGATGCTTCTGCCTGATTCCCACTTGTAGGCTAAGCCTTGGAGAGCTTGTTAGCAAATAGCACAGGAGGAACATTGGCAAAGAAATCCATTGAACATAAGATGTTAAAAATCGTGCTGTTTGATCTTACTTATTAGCCTAGGTACGTTCATTAAATAGAATTCCAGTAAATCAGAGGTTAGTGTGAGATTCTATCATTTTTCTAGGCAAGGATTGATTTAAAAAATTTAATATAGTGAAGTCAGTTGGACATTACCTTAACTTAGGCTAAATCTTGTTTAAAACATTTCGGCTGGAAGACGTGAAGCTACATTTCTTGATAAAAGTATTAACGAGCTCCATCCCAGCAGTTTTATAGCTCAGCATATCCATTTAATCTATAAAATCACCAGAATAAGGAATGTTTGAATTTTCTATCTTCAATATTCTGTTATCTCAAGTTATTTGTTTTCCTGAGATGTTAAAATACGTATATTGTTTTAACCTCTACTAACGCATACGTCAGTTTGTGAAACAGGAAATTTTATTCTGACTTTCATCTGGGATGAATGCCTCATCTAAACACATGGGAAATTTAGGCTGATGGAGTTTTCTTGTTTTTGCTGCTACGTGCTTATCTACCCTAGTCAGGTAGACCTCTCTGTCCCTACCTATGAATTCAGTCTGCCCAGGATCTGGCCTTCCTCTTGCCCAGGGTGGGGAATAAAGCGCCTGTGTCTCAGAACATGACTGTGCTCCTTTTTGCCTTGGTCCCATTCATCAGGTGCCCAGATTTTCACCGGGGTTTTAGTGGCAGTTCCTGACTACCAGAACCCCATGCCTTGGTTCAAGCTTTCATCCTCCTCTGGGTCCCAGAACCCTGAGGCTAATTAGAAACCCACTCCTGCTTTTCTGCTTAGGTTATTCTTATAGACTTTGGATATCTGTAAGAATGCCTTCCCTATCCCCATTTCTGACCTTTTAAACTAGACTCATATCCTGATGTCTCCTGGATTCCACTACCCGGATGAACTTCTATCATTCACGTCTTTCTCTGTAATATCTAATATCCCATCCAGACTCTTGATACTTTTAAGAACTCCCTTCCCCTCTCCAACACCCATCTATTAACTAGATTCACAGTCCTGGTGCCTCTTGGCCACCTAAGGCCGATCCACTAGGGAAACAAGTTTTCTAATAACTGTCACGTTTGGCATTATTGTTGATCAAGTTTTCAGGGCTGACACGACATACATTTCCCTTGTGAACTAGTTCATAATCTCTCACCCTGACATGCATAATATAAGAGAAATACTCAGGCTTCTAACAGCAGCAAGGTTACTAAGGGTTTTTATATTAGAAATTCCTGATTATTTTGTAATTCCCTTTTAACCTAAAGTAATTTATTTTTTTCATTACATTTCTTAGTTCAAAAAACAGGACACCAAAAGTAAAGGGAAAAAGAATATTAAAAGTTAAATAATGTGACACAAAAGATATATTAAAGCTTAATCAAAGCATTTTAATGAACAGTGACTTTAAAAGCCTAATTTCAGCTTTTTCGTTTATATTTGACAGAACCACATTGTAGTCATTACTTTTAGAGGCAAAGTCACAGGTGATGTGCATAAGAAGTATTCAGGTGCTTACCCAGTAATTTATACACAAATATGGAGATGTCTAACAAAGCTCCAGCTTTTCTCTGTGTCTTCCCACTTCCTAAAAAGTAAATTTATCCCAGAGCCAGCCCTGATGGCCTAGTGATTAAAGTTCAGTGCTCTCACTGCTTCGGTGGCATGGGTTCACTTCCCGGTCATGGAACCACACCACCAGTCTGTCAGTTGCCATGCTGTGGTGGTGGCTCACTTAGAAGAACTAGAAGGACTTACAACTAGGATATACAACCGTGTACTGGAGCTTTGAGGAGGAAAAAGAAAAAAAAGAGAGAAAGATTAGCAATAGATGTTAGCTCAGGGTAAATCTTTCCCTGCAAAAAAAAAGTAAATTTATTCCAAATGTCTGTAACATCTATTCTCTCCAGATTATTCCTTGACCCAACATAGGAAAATGAGATGACATTTTTTTTTTTTTTTTGGTAGACAGTATTGTGAAAAACAAAGTGATATAATATAAACTGACAATTTCTACTGCCCAAGTTTTCCTTAGTAATGGAATTTGGTTTTTGTGTCCTGCTTTTCAGCACATTTTATGTTTACACCTTTTGGGGATTTGAAGAGTCCAGACAAATAATAGAGTAGGATTTTCTATCATATTGTTCTCTTCGCCCCCTTTATTCTGGGAAATTTCTACAGCTTAATAAATTTGTTTATTATTATTTTAATTTTGGCTAACAGATGACTGTTATACTCTGATTTTTTTTAGTTCTTATTTTGGGGATCCAATATTTTAATGAATCTTTCTGCAAAAATTAACTTTAAAAACTTTTAAAGAGTGAATTTTTTGCCCTCTTGTTTCTGTGGGTTTTTTTTTTTCTTGGTCATTTATTTTCTTTTGTTGGTTAGCTTGTGACCAAGAGGAACTTAAAGTTCCCCTTCAGCTTGAGTCAACTTGAGATAGACTTCTTGCCTTTAGGCTCCTGACTTTCATTTTCTTAGAGTATTTAGAAAATTTGTAACTGTAAATTTTTTCTCTGCCCCTTTGAGATATAAATCATTTTAAAAGCTTCTTTCCAGTTTTACCACCTAGGAATGTCTTTCTCAAGGACCTTGGAACCATCTTTTGAAATGTAATCATCAGGGAAGATAGCGTCCCCTATCTCCTAGGTAATGTAGTTGGGTAGGAGCCTAACTTTGGGTGGGTACCTTGCTCCAAGTTGTAAAACTGCCTCCTGTCCTGAAGATAGGAGAAAACTTTTCTTTTGATAAATCCAGTTAGCACACACAGATGGCCTATGATCCTCCCAGCTCTTAAAAGCTTTCTTGTCTTTTATTTTAGTACAGTTGAGTTCAGAACGAGTTCTGACCTCTCTCCCCAACTGCAACAGTCTTGAATAAAGTACTCTTTGCCTGTTTAACTTTGTCTGGTACAATTTTTGCTTTGACACTTGTTTTTAATCACTCTATTGCCCCTTTAAAACAGCTTTAATTGAGGTATAATTTATATACCATAAAATTTATCCACTTTCAGTGTCAAATTCAATAGTTTTTAGTAATTTTATAGCATTGTCTCTCCCCTGAATAGGAAGTCTGACCAATAGTTCTCTGTAAACAGTTTGGGCTTGTTAACTGGCAATATTTATTTTAGGTTGAGCAGGTGGGAAGCCAGCTGTGAAGTTGTAGGACTCCAAGTACTCTTCTCTGATCTTCTTACATGTATTTTGATCTGAGGCCTTCAGATCTTGTTTTTTTTTTGTCAAAATTAACTTTATTTTTCAGCTTTACTTCACTGGGATGTGGTAATAAAATTGGAATACATAAAAAGGATACTGATATTGGGGCTAATTAAAGAAAATGCCTCCAGCCAGGTGGTAGGAAGACAAAAATAACAAAGATAAACATAGAAGTTGGCATCTTTAATAAGTGAGTTCAAATGTTAGTTTTGTCACAATCTGAGTGACTGGAGGTGACTTTTCCTTTCTATTTTCTCATCTGTCAGTGTTTGGATTTGAGATCACTCAGTGAGATCACCATTGTAACATTCTGAGCCTTTTGTCACTGGTGTGTCCCTTTGTGCCCATGTGAGATGACACTGGTCTAGGCTGTGGAGAGAAGGCCATAGGGGTTAAAGCGCTTTGAGGACCTGGACTTGGCTCAATAAATCTCACTGAGTTTGCTCAGATTGGGCAGCCTGGGCCCAAAGCCAGATGGCTTGACAGACTGGTGACACCATACCCAAACCTTAGGTGGCAGGAGCAGAGGGATAGGGAAGGACCAGCATCTATTCTGGAGTGAGGAAGCCAATGAAAGTAGAACTCTTCAATTCTGCTTCTAATTTTTCTACCCTGATTGTGTGTTTTAAACCAAGTTCTGTCCAAATGGAAAAGATCTGAACTCTTGTGCGACTTATTTTTCCCTATCCATTTAAAAAAACCTTTCTGTCTTTGTTTGGACAAACCTCTAAGTAGTTACAACAGCCTCTCCATAGGTGGTGCCTCGAACCCCATCCCAACATGTCTTGGGACCTCATCTCCCTGATTGTATACCATTCTCTCCCAAAACTAAATGTGAACTCTTCTAGGGCCATGCTTTTTCCTTCTAGTTTGAGGTTTTCTCCTCCCAGTGTCCAAAATGCTCAATATGCTTAGAGTAGATGCTGTTGAACTGGAGAAGAAATAATCCACTCACTTGGACTGAAGGGCTGTGGGTGTGGGGAGGGAAGAGGGTATGAATGTTGATGACCAGCCCTGGGAGTTAAGGCAAGACTTAATGTTCTATGTTCACTCTATAGAGATGGGTTAAATTGTTTTTATCTTTTAAAAACTGGGAGACTAAAAAATTGTATTTCAGTATTAGACTGATAAGCTTTGTAAGAGGTTATCCTAAATTCCTACCCAGGCTCCAGCAGAGACAGATATTTAACAAGAGTTGACAGAGTAAGATGCTTAATGACAGCAATGATGATCACAAAGTTTTCTGTGTTTTTATCTTTCTATTTCTGGTTTAGAACTATGATGTGATTATATATAACCCAATGCTCCTGCTCAAAAATAATGCTGTAACATAATTTAGGTTAGAGAAAATTTCTTACAGCCCTTATGTTCTTTATGACTGAAACTTGTGTTTTCCTCGTGACTGGTAATTCAGTGTCTCCTAACTCAGTCACTTGTGCTCACTGACTGCTATTTTACTGAACTTGGAATTACAGGTAGGGAAGTAAAGGGAAACTGCTGGGAGCCCCATTTGTTTCTAGAGAGGAGAAAAGACCTAGCTGCCCCATTTGCTCACTTGCTTGTGGAGCAAGAAGTGGACTCCCTGCCCTGAGAGTGATTTGTTCCTTGGGTGGTGATTAGAAGAGGTGAATCAAAAACTGAAAGGATTTTTAATGGCCAGCAGTCCTCTCTACCAGCTGTTTTGGCAAGACCTAGGACCTAATTCTCCCTCGATACCCTGGATGGAATATGAGACCCAAACCAGTAGTGTCGGGATCCTCTAGGCCCAGATGTCTCCAATACCACAGTCCTGGCCTTTGCCCTGCCTGCTTCTGAAAGTGGAAAAATGACTTCTCTCAGGAGCCTGAGGCAGACATAGGTCACACCTATTCCCAGAGAGTGAGATGAGCTCCCAGGCACTGCATTGTACCAGGTTTTAAAATTCTAAGTGCTAATGTTTCCTTTCTAAATCTTGCTCAAAAGGTTCAGCTGCTTTATCTCCCTCTAGCCTATGAACCCCTGAGGTTTATTAGCAAGGATGGAGAAGGCACTGGGAAGTGGATCAGTGAGATGAGCTCACCCCTTACCTGGGTGGAATTTTAGCGCTAAATCAGTAGATCTTCCTTATTCTTCTAACAACCTCCTGGCTCCCTCTTTTGCTCACCAGTCATCTGCATCTGCCAAATGAGAAAAGGAAACAACAAAACACTCACATCCCTGCCCCAACAGCTTCATCCTTCCTATCAGGGGCCTACGTGTTCCCCTACCCCTCTTTGGATGTTAGATCTGTGCCTAGAAGACAAAGGGAGGAATTTGAGTCAGAGCCTCTATCTCCTCAAACCCACCCCCTCTGAATACTAGAATTGTAGTGGCATTGGCCCTCAAGTCCCCTCTGCTTTGGCTCCAGAGGTTCCTTTTTCAGATGGGAGGCTGTTCCTATTGATGAAGGTAAGCATCTAGCCAGAGTTGCCCAGACTCCTTCATTGAGTGGACAGTGTCGGCAAAGGCTGAGAGCAGGGGCTTGGACTGGTACTCTGTGCCATGCTTGGCACACAGGGACTGCACCAGGGGAGCCACTTTATGGTAATTGTGTTGAGGCATTGTGGGAAAAAATGGTACTCCATCTGGAAGTTGAGATGTCTATGGAACCAGTCATTGAAGGCAGACTTGTGGTGTTGCATGTTGCCTGGAGCTAGGTGGAGACCCAGTCCATGTTCCAGTTGTGATCAATGTACATGGCGATGTAGTTCATTTGTGTCACCCACACAAACCGGTTGCTTTCCAGGAAGCTGACCACAAAGAAAAGGCCCAGGAAGCCTTTTGGTCCCAACAACAGCACATAAGTGAGGAAGACGTGGGCATAGAAGGTGATCATTCAGGTCAAGTCCATCCACTTCTTCCACTGAATAATAAAATAGAAAATATACCACTAGAAGTAGAGAGGCAACAAGGCTGGGAGCCCAATCAGGAAGACGTATTTGTGCTGGTAGTTGTGTGGCATATACTTTTTCTTCTGTTTCCCAAGCTCCACAGAGTAGATCTTCCCCAAGGCAAAAAAGGCGGTGCATGTTGACGTCTGGGTCCTTGCAGAAGCAACTGGGCTTGGCATGGTGCTTGAAGTGTATGTGGTTCCACTGACTGGCAGGGCCCTCTTCAGGTTGCCAGTTAGGAAATGATGTAGCAGGTGGTTACACGTAGAGGTGCTGAAGAGGAACAGGTGCCCATAGTCATGCTGCAGCCAGCCATCCTGGGCCTGAACTGCGCTGAGCAGTACTTCAAGAGGAGGAAGGACATGAAGGACATCCCAATGACCCAAAGAATGAGCCAGGCAGCGACATCCAGCAGCAAGATGTGCAGCAAGTACAGCAGGAAGAAGACATGGTTGGCCTTCATGAGCCTCTCATGCTCCACCGTGGTCCACAGCTTCAGGAGCTCATCGGTCAGCTTTTTATTCATAGTGGGATCAAAGCTGGGCTGCTCTGGAGACAGCTCTCCACTCAGGAGGGAGTTCATATACTTCCGCACAAGGTTCTTGTTGAGGTGCAGAAAGTCACAGAGGGATCCGTGGCATCCTGCCCTGTGTCGTGGCTGATGACTGGGGAGCCCCCCAGGAGCCTGTGGGTGAACTCGCTGATGTTGTACACCTTCCACTCCTTCACGAGCCATCCCGACTGGAGAGGCACACCACCTCGTCCCAGGTGAAGTAGTGCAGGGTCGGACGCTGGGCCAAGGTCTTGGCTGTCACCAGGTCAAGGGCCATGGGGCCTGGCGACGCCATGTGCCAGTGGGGCAGGAGCTGTCAGGTGCACGTTCAGGGGCCAGTGGGGTAACGGGCCTATATTTTGTTTTTGTTTTTTTAAATCAGTAAATACCTTTGCTTTTATTCTCTACCTTCCAAAAATGTTTTAGAATCACTAGTCTGCTCATGATACTTTGTGTTCTCCTTACTGTCATGATTTATTTATTTATTTATTTTTAGCATTTTTTTCAGGAAGTCGGGAGGCAATTGCATGTTTCCTGCCATCTTGAATTACAGCTCAATTGACTTCCAAGTAAAAGTTCTCCCAAGTTGGTGAGTCTGATAGGAGACTCCTACAAAACTGGGAATCAAATGTTATATACCCTCTTTATGAGGGTGGAAAAGAGGAAAATCCCTTCACACTCCCTGGGGCTGTAGGAATTTAATCTTGTTTTGAGAGGGGTGTGTGATGGGTGGGAGTGGGAAATTACACTGAGAAGTTGGAACTTCAAGCCAGCATGGATTCAGAGGCCAAACTCACATATTTTGTATTGTCCATAAAACTTAAAGCCATAAATATATTGAATTTCATTGATTCTATGATGCAGTTATTTTTTTTTTCACATTTAAACATTTGTGAAATCAAAATGCATCCTACTATCAACAACATCTTATAGTCAATGGAATACTGGAGTTTAAAATTTCCTGCCACAAGCTAAAGAAAATTCTCTGAAGTAACATGACTTCATCCTAGTTTCAAAGAATTCTCACAAATAATTTTTCATGGAAAATGAATAGCTCATTGTAAACAGTTACTAACCATACAGTCAACAAAGCACACCATCTGCGAGACCGGGCAGAAAAAAACAGCAGGAACTAATTTTTAAAATTGATTAGATTATCAGAAGTTGAGCGATTATTAAAGAAAAAAAGGCAACTTTTGACAACTATATTTAAAGAGATTACAGACAAGATTGAAAACATCTTTAGGGAACAGGGAGTTGTAAAAAAGACATAACAGATTTGAAAAAGAAACAGAGAATCCATAAATGCTTTGATTTTCTTAATTTTGTATATATAAATACATACTATATATATAGATAGAGAGAGAGAGAAAGAAGTGTCTCATGTGATTATGGAGGCTGCCAAGTCCAAAATCTGCAGAGTAGGCTGGCAGACTGGAGACCCAGGGAAGAGCTGATGTTGCAGCTCAAGTTCAAAGGCAGACTGCAGGCAGAATTTCTTCTCCCTGAGGGACCTCGGTCTTTTTCCTCTCAAGGCTTTCAATGATTGTATGAGGCCCACCCATACTGATTTACTCAGTCTACTGATTTAAATGTTAATCTCAACTAAAAAAATACCTTCACAGCAACATGCAGACTAGTGTCCAACCAAACATCTGGGCACCACGGCCTAGCCAAATTGACACATAAAATTAACCGTCACAATTATGTTTCTCATTCTGTACATTTTTGGCTTTCTAGAATTATTCTTCAATTTCTGAAAATATTTGCCTTTTGAAGACAACTTTCCCGAGCATTTTATGTATGCTAATTTCAATAACAATCCCTCTTTGTAGAAAATTATCTTGTTTCTTATTCTTATGTGGGAAAAGACTATATATTTTAGAGCCATATCTTCAGTATGGTGTGTTTTGCTCATTTTGCTGTATTCTTTTCTATCTATGAAGTCTGAAAAACGGCCTTGTGAGGATTTCTGGGCAGCACTGTTGCTTCTGTAAATTATATATTCTAGACTGAGCATAGCGTAGACTATACTGTACCTATATTATAGGTAATCAGCTATGACCAAACACATTAAAAAAAATTTTTTTTATTGTGGTAACATTGGTTTATAACATTATATCAATTTCGGGTGTACATCATTATATTTCGATTTCTGTGTCGATTACATCATGTTCACCACCCAAAGACTAATTACAATCCATCACCATACACATGGCCAAGCACATTTTTGTATGTGGTTTTTCAGTGTCACATTGACCCTAAACCCTCTAGCCCAGAAACGTCTACCTTCTTCTTTTTGAAGTTAGCATATTACATGGAAGGTGAAATTTAGTTATGTCTTGAGGATGGTGCTGGTAGCACTGTTAGTTAGAATATGAAACTAAGGAGGTAATAAATGTGGCTTCTTCTGTGGATGTCAGGTTTTTTCATTTGAAACTCCAGCCCTAGAAAACTCATGCCTTTGTACAAAAATGTGAATTGGTGACATATTAGCTGTTAGATAGTTTCAGTATGGAAAAATAATGCAAATCACCTATCATACTGCTGGTGTTTCAGTAGCAGCATTTTGTAAATGTATTATAACAGTTCAAAGAAATTGTTTTGATTTACTTCCATTTCTCTGACTCCTTTTGTACTTGAAAATAGTACAAAAAATGGGAAATCCCTAAGAAATTTTTTTGTCATCAAGGACATTTCAACCTGTTATATTCTGCAGAAAGGATTTTTTACACAACAGTCGGTTTCTGCAGAGGCAAACTCTTTTTGTAACCTTCTTTGAGTTGATAGATATAGTTGGCTTTCATATCTTTTCTGTCAGTAACTGTTCCAGCATCACAGTGGGAGTCAAACGCATTTCCTCTAACTCTTTTTTTTCTTGGGAACTGCTAGGTGAAACTGACATTTGTACATCTTTGACGGCTACTAAATCTCCATGCTTTCTTTTCTGACAAGGGGTAAATGGAATTTGTTTTTCTGTTAATTTGACAGCATCTCCTTGTCAAAGCATTTTTTCTTAGATAACTCAACAGTTATGTGACAATTATAGCAGACTTTTTTCCTAAGGAGTTTCCAAAGTTTTTTAGACCCGAAAGTCATGTTGCTCATCATAGCCACATAAAGGTATGTGAAATGGCCGGGAGAATGAGGGAGAGATGAGGTATACGTCATTAGTACTACGTACTATATTCAATCCAGAGAAGCCATAACACCCAAGATAGACACCACCACTGCCATGAATATTTGTGGGGATGGAATACTCTAGGTCAGTGGCACTAGTGACATTTGGATTGGATACTTCTTAGTTTTGGAGAGCTATCCTGTGCATTGCAGGATGTTTAGCAGCATCTCTGGCCTCTAACCAGTAGATCCACCCAGTTGTAGCAATTAAAAGGTTTCTAGACATTGCCAAATGTTCCCAGGGTGTAGGGGGGACAAAAAAACACCCCTGGTTGAGAACCATTGCTCTAAGTCACTGTCCTGGTCTTAGGCTGGGTAGAGAGACACCAAGCTTCAAGAATTACAGTCCACATGACTGTAATGGGCTGGGCTAAGATCAGGTGGCTTCTAAAGTGTCTTTTCAGCCTGTCTTGGGATGTCTTTTGTGCTAACGAAATTCTCTCATGGTTTTCTGTTTCCTGTGAGGAGAAGCAGGAATTTTTCACAACAGAAAATGAAGTAACAAAGCCCACCTTGTTTTGAGAG
Source organism: Tapirus indicus (assembly GCA_031878705.1). NCBI lineage: Eukaryota > Metazoa > Chordata > Mammalia > Perissodactyla > Tapiridae > Tapirus > Tapirus indicus. The sequence continues at coordinate 99,971,352 of CM062919.1, read as the reverse complement.
TTACTTCTCATTTAAAGGTCAGTTAAAGAGACAGTACAGAAAGGGTATGTGTAAGTCGAGCATTAACGGTGTGAATTTTGGGGCTGGACTGCCTAGGTTGGAAGCCCAGCTCTCTAATGCTAGGCTGGGTGGCCTTGATAAAGCACTAACCTTTCCCATGCCTCAATTTTCTACCAATAGCACAGGGATAATGATAGAGTCTATTTAAGGATTTATTGTGAGAATTAAATGAGGTACTATGTGTAAAGTGCTTAGAACGGTACTTAGTGCATAGCAACTGTTGGATAAATGTCAAAGATGACAACAATAAGGTATTTTATCAGAGAAAAATGGATACATAAGTTGATTAGGAATTTTGTAGTCTGTAACCTCATTAACATAATTAAGCCATGTCTGTTTTATAGGTTCTTTGACAATTATTGATGTTACCGTTGTAACAAAGAGCATTAGAAATCAAGTTTGATATACCTTAAGTGAAACCATGACCCTTAAAACATAAAAAAGTAATTACTTTCAATTTCCTGATATAAAAAGTTTGGCTGGTGGGAATGTAAACTGGTATAGACACTATGGAAAACAATATGGAGATTCCTCAAAAAATTAAGAATAGACCTACCATATGATCCAGCTATTCCACTTCTGGATATTTATCCAAAGAACATGAAAACACTAATTCAAAAAGATATTTGCACCCTTATGTTCATTGCAGCATTACTCACAATAGCCAAGACTTGGAAACAAGTGCCCATCAATGGTGAATGGATAAAGAAGATGTGGTATATACACAATGGAATACTACTCAGTCATAAAAGAGATGAAATCTTGTCATTTGCAACAACATGGATGGACCTCATGGGCATTATGCTGAATGAAATGAATCAGATGGAGAAAGCCAAATACTGTATGATTTCACTCATAAGTGGAAGATAAAAACAACAACAACAAACAAACACATAGATATAGAGTTTGATGGGTGGTTACCAGAGGGAAAGGGGGCAGAGGGGGAGTGAAAGGAGTAAAAGGGCAGATGTGTATGGTGATGGGTGGTAATTAGTCTTTGGGTGGTGAACACTATGGCGTCTACACAGAAATTGAAATATAATGATGTACACTTGAAATGTATATGTTATAAACCAGTGTTACCTCAATTAAAAAAAAAAGTTTGGCCCATAAATAGATGTTAGTCCTATCCTCAAATGCTGTTAAAGAGGGATTTGATTGAAATTTTGTTTTCACTCGCCACAACCATCAACCCTATACCCCATATTAGTCTAATCCCACAAATGACAAATATTAACGAGGCCCCTTTCATTTAGTTAATTAGAAGTATCTGGTCAGGACGTCTAAGCCAAAAAAGTCCATACCAGGACAGGTGTTCCAGAGGGAGGACCAAAGCAAGAAGAAACACAAAGATTTAACTAACAGTCACTCAAATCCTCTGAGTCTGCTTAACTTATTTTTATGCAGTGCTAGAAACACATAGAGAAATTTAGCCATAACCTGAAGTACCATCTAACTGCAGCAATATACTATTTTGTGGTTTAGATAAAAAGAAAAAAGGTAGGCAGCAGGTTTTTATTATTATCTACTATTGTGAGTACAGATACTTGGGATTCATAGAAATGGCAATAGGACCTGTATTCCTGCTATAAGCGTGAGTTCATGCTGAGTTCCATTACTTGTTGTTTTAAAGAAGTTATAAAGAGCCCATGTTAAACCAGATTTGTAGCAAACAGTATGTGGATATTATTATTTTTTATAGCAACAGTAAGTAACTTCATTTTAAGATCCTGGTAGTAATATATGATTTTAAAGCAAAAAAATATATATAAATTGCTAAAATATTTCAGGTCTCAGGGGTATGAATTGAAGGAAGTCAGTTTGTGGTGTGTACTGGGCCGAGTTCAGGTGAAAAGCAAAGGCACCAAGGACCTGTTCTGGGTCCCTCCTCCTCTGGTATGAATCACACAGGAGTGGGGCTCACATGGCATCTTTCTTAAGGATGCTGTGTTCATCTGCTCTGGAGGTGTCTGTCAGGTTGGCCTCCTGGTCCAGTTACTCCTCTGAAACTATTTCAAAGGAGGTTTTCACATTTATGAAGACATTTATAAAGGGTTAACCTCATACTAGCAGAAAAGTATTGCAGAAAGTCTTGTTTACTAAACAATTAGCTACATACACATTTGCTGTGAATTGTACTTCACCAACTTATTTAGGCAAAAAAAGCACAGTCATGTGTAGTCTTGCATCACTTAACAATGAGGATGCTTTTTGAGAAATGTATTGTTAGGTGATTTTATCATTATGTGAACATCATGGAGTGTCCGTACACAAACCTAGATGGTATAGCCTACTACACACCTAGGCTATATGATACTAGTCTTATGGGACCACCTTGGTTTATGTGGTCCATCGTTGACTGAAAAGTTGTTATGTGGCACATGACAGTATTTATTTTTCTGTAAACATAACTAAATATCCAAGCTCCCCCTTCCTGGTACCTTCAAATTAGTGATAAATTTGATGTGAGCCATTTGTAGTGCATGTTCTCTCTTATACCAGTTGTATATGTATCCAGGAAGTTATGGGTTTATTGGAAAATGGGAGAAGGGCTCTCTAATTATCACTCCATCATGTCTGCCCACAAAAATTCCTGGGCCAGTCCTGATGGTCTAGTGGTTAAAGTTCCACGCTCGCCACCTCGGCGACTGGGGTTCATTTCCCATCAGCGGAATCACACCACATGTCTGTCAGTTGCCCTGCTATGGCGTCATCCCACATGGAAGAACTAGAAGGACTTACAACTAGGATATACAACCATGCACTGGGGCTTTGGGGAGAAGAAAAAGAAATTCTTCGTGTGGACAGTCTTACTCCAGCCGTGCCTAACAGGGCAGGGAGCCTCACTGAGCCTGGGTCTCTGGTGTGCAGAATCCAGCATCGGAATCTGGTATTATTTCCTCTTCTGTGTCCTACATTTTTCTATTAGGACATTTATTCTGACAGAAGAGTATCTTTCTTCTCTCCGTATGCAATACCCTGCTGTTAATAATTATAAAGACTTCATCCACCACATTTTATAGCTTTAACTACCTGTGTTCATAATTTGTTACCAAAGGTTTGTTCTCCTTCAGCGCAGACTCTGAAAATGCCATCCTCACTGCCAGTTACCAGATAGGGCTCTGCTCTCTCTTAAAAATCCTCTCTTAGCTTTGTGTACCCTCTCCTTTGCACTGGCAGTAAAATGTTGTTATAGATAGCCTTGGCTTTTTGGCAGAAAAAGAGCAGCTTCCAGACTAAGTAATACCTGAAAAAAATCTACCCGCTGTGCAGAAGTCATTTCTTTCTGATGCTTCTAGTGTCAGGCCATCCAGAACTTTGTGGCTGCAGTGGCCCAGGGTTTAATTGTTCCATGTGTTCTCTGGATGATACGCACGTGAACGGGATAAAGCTGAATGAAGAAAATCCAAGTTTTGATCTCCCATTTAGCAAGGAGACTTGAATGACAGATGTCCACATTTTCCTAATTTTTCTTTTTGCCGTATTTTATTTTTTCTCCTCTGAACTTTTTTTTCCCTGACCTTTAAATCGCTCAGATATTTTCCCAAGAGGACAGCCTTGTCTATTTCCTTCACTTAAAAGAGTATGAAGAAGTTGTGTGTGTTTGATCTCTTGTGTGACTGCACTGCAATGGATGTTGAAACAGACTTCTGTTTAAATTTTAATTCACACCCCTTGCAGGGGAATGGGAGCGCTCACTGGGTTCAAGTTTAAACAAATAATGAGAGGCGATCAGATTAACAAGCATGACACCAGCACAAGCTGCAGCAAAGATAGGGCATTTAGTTTGCAATGTGGTCATCTTTGTATTATAATAACTCTATTCAAACACATTTATCTATTTATCATCATTATGCTGATAACTGTCAGGAATTAAAGAAGACACTTTACTTCCTACTGTATTATTATGCCATTATAGTAATAAGTGTAAGTAATCTCTGACATAACCTGATATGACAGATTTATTGAAACACACCTATTTGGGTCTTCCTGTTTTAAAATAAAAGGTGAAGAAACTTATTACTGTTCATGGTCTTGAAAAATGTATGTTTTGAATAAAATTTATTGAATCTGAAAATGTCCTTTTATGAAAGATCAATATCACATAACCATAGAAACAGAAATTAAAAAAATTATTGAGGTCACTTTGGTTATAACATTGTGTAAATTTCAGGTGTACATTATTGTATTTCAGCTTCTGTGTAGACTGCATCCTGTTCACTACCAATAGTCTAGTTTTTATCTGTCACCATACATATGTGCCCCTTTACCCCTTTTGCCCACCACTCAACCCCTTCCCCTCTGGTAACCACCAATCTGTTCTCCTTATCTATGTGTTTGTTTATCTTCTAAGTATGAGTGACATTGTATGGTATTTGTCTTTGTCTGACTTATTTCACTTAGCATAGTACCCTCAAGGTCCATCCATGTTGTTGCAAATGGCATGATTTTGTCTTTTTTATGGTTGAGTAGTATTCCAGTGTGTGTGTGTGTGTGTGTATGTGTGTATATATATATATATACCAGATCTTCTTTATCCATTCATCTGTTGATAGGTGCTTGGGTTGCTTCTATGTCTTGGCTATTGTGAATAATGCTGCAATCAATATAGGGGTACATATATCTTTTTAAATTAGTGTCTTCATGTTCTTTGGATAAATACCCAGAAGAGGAATAGCTGGATCATATGGTATTTCTATTTTTAATTTTTTGAGAAATCTCCATACTGTTTTCTGTAGTGGCTGTGCCAGTTTGCATTCTCAACAGCAGTGTATGAGGGTTCCCTTTTATCCACATCCTTTCCAACACTTCTTATTTCTTGTCTTTTTAATGATAGCCATTCTGATGGGTGTGAGGTGATACTTCATTGTAGTTTTGATTTGCATTTCCCTAACAGTTAGTGATGTTGAACATCTTTTCGTGTGCCTGTTGGCCATGTGTATATCTTTGGAAAAATGTTCATATCCTCTGCTCATTTTTTGATTGGGATGTTCATTTTTGTTGTTGTTGAGTTGTATGAGTTCTTTATATATTTTGGAAATTAACCCCTTGTCAGATATATGATTTGCAAATATTTTCTCCCACTTGGTGGGTTGTCTTTTCATTTTGCTCATAGTCTCCTTTGCCATGCAGAAGATTTTTAGTCTGATGTAGTTCCATTTGTTTATTTTTTCTTTTGTTTCCCTTGCCTGAGGAGACATGGTATTCAAAAAGATACTGCTAAGACTGATGTCAAAGGGTACTGCCTAGGTTTTCTTCTAGGAGTTTTATGATTTCAGGTCTTACATTCAAGTCTTTAACCCACTTTGAGTTAATTTTTGTATATGCATAAGCTAATAATCTACTTTCATTCTTTTGCATGTTACTGTCTAATTTTCCCAACACCATGTATTGAAGAGACTTTCCTTTCTCCATGGTATGTTCTTGGCTCCTTTGTGGAAGAGTTCCTGTCCATAGATGTGTGGTTTTATTTCTGGGTTCTCAATTCTGTTCCATTGATCTGTGTGACTGTTTTTCTGTCAGTACCATGCTGTTTTGATAACTATAGTTTTGTAGTATATTTTGAATTCAGAAAGTGTGAGACCTCCAGCTTTGTTCTTTTTTCTCAGGATTGCTTTGGCTATTTGGGGTTTCTTGTTGTTCTATATAAATTTTAGGATTCTTAAAACAGAAATTTTATTTATGCTCATTGAATTAATCCCTTCAGAATCTAAGACAACCAAATTTATTTGGCACATCTTCAATTTCCGTTCATCTTGGCTTTACCCACTTTGAAGGAGAATGAAATGTCACTATCAGAATATACATAAACACTGCATCTTTATTTATTTATTTTTTCTTGAGGAAGATTCGCCCTGAGCTAATATCTGCTGCTAATCTTCCTTGTTTTGCTTGAGGAAGATTGTTGCTGAGCTAACATCTGTGCCAATCTTCCTCTATTTTCCTATGTGGGATGCTGCCACAGCATGGCTTGACGAGCAGTGTGTAGGTCTGTACCTGGGATCCAAACCTGCAAACTCCAGGCAGGCGAAGTGGAGTGTGTGAACTTAACCACCACGCCACTGGGCCAGCCCAAACACTGCATCTTTTAAAAATGTAATCTAACTATCATTTCAAAATATTTTATAGTTTCTATTTGAACCATTGAATGAGAATCAAAATATTTTTCAAAGGTAACTACGAATATTTTTGAAACCTCAAAGACTCAGTGGTTTGAGTTTGAATTTTTATAGATGATATGGTAAATTTGCATTTAGATTTAGCACAATCATGTGTTAGCAGTAAATTAAGAATGCTCTCTTTGAAGTCCACCTGATCAGTTGGAGAAGCAGTTGGACCCTTTCTAGTTCTGTCCAGCAAATCATCTTTAAAATGAGGACTGAATTTTGTTAAAAAGGGAACCAGATGAGTTTAGACTGTGTAAATCCACTCTCAAGAGCACTCAATAAGCAATTGCACGTGGCCTCCTTTTGAACACTGCTTTAAAGATGGTTCAATGGCAAGTTTGATGACAATTAGGTTGACGCCTGGAATTCTCAGTGAGAGGGGACTTGGATATATTTTGAAGTTCCCAAGGTATGTTCTTGACTGCCTATAGGCACCTAAAATTTATCATGTAAGATCTTACGATGTTACTCCTTCATCTAGTATGAGGGTTTGATGGATTTATCAAATTTTTGAAGGTGCTTTTGTCTCCAATGTCATTATTCATTGATCAAATATTTAAAATAATGGAAGCTGAATCAACAGTCATGCTGCTGCTCATGCTTCAGTCATAGTTCTCTTTGACATATTTTTAGATTTCATCCAATGAAGTTCACCAGCAGCATCTTTTAATTGAATCCGATTGGCAATTACCATGGCTCAAGAAAATGCTTTAGCTAATGAGACTGCATCATCATGTGCTACAGAATTTAAAGTATTAAATTCCATATAAATGTAAACTATAATATCTGCATAAAGCTAGATAGTCAGAATTTAATTATTTCTTCATATATACTGGCCTCTACACTGTCTACAATTCTCTTTTCCTAGATAAGAAATCTATTAGAATGACAAACAGAAACTATTGCAACCCCACTTGTCATCAAGGGTTTGTAATTATACAATGATTTGGAAACTCAGGGAAGATCTCCCATGATATTCTCTTCCTTACCACCACAAAGCTTGGCAGTGGCTGCCATTCAATAAGCATTTGCCAAATAGCAGAATAAAGAGCTTCCACAAGGAAACAAGTTTCATCAATTCAATGCATTGGGAAGCAGGAATTGTTATCTTCTGCTTCAAATATTAAAAATTCTTTAAGCATCTACTCCAACACCAGGTATCTCAAAGTACTATTACTTGGTTCATTGACCAGCCATCAGATATTTATTAAACATCTATTGTATTTCAAGCCCCTTGGTGGGTTCTACAAAGGCAAAGAAGAGTGACACGTGATCTCAGAACTCAACAGCTCTCTGACCAACAGGGAAAAGGCACGTGTAAACTGTTATAGAGTGAACTATGATGGAAAAACACATACAGTGCTATGGGTGTGTGAAGGAGAGTGGTATTTGGGTTTGCAGAATGGAATGGAAAGGATGGTGAGGGATGATTTAACAGAGATTCTTTGGTTAAGGATGTTGAAGTATTTTCCAAGCGGACAAGGGAATGATCTTCTAGGCAGAGGAAATCACTTTTATAGAGGCATAGACGATTGAGAGATTCAACTTTGGAACTGAAGTTGTGGGCAAGTGATGCTGGAAAGAAGCAGAGCTTTAATATGTTGGAACTTATGTTGGATGGACCCTATATGTTGGATCTTATATGTTGTAGTAAGTTTGGATTTTCCTATAAGAAGTAAACAAGGACCCATATTAATTTTGTAGGACCCATATTAATTTTGTATGTGCCAGATTTCCTTGAGGGTAGTAATTCTTTCTCAAAATGGCTCAAAGATCTGCCATTTCATCTCAAAACTCTGCTCTAACTGTAACAGTTTGTTAATTTGCTCATTTACTCATCCTTTCATGAAATATTTAATAAGCATCTAATTTTAGCTAGACACTATACTAGGCACTAGGGGCAGGAAGCTTCATAAGAAAGGATTCCTCTGTTGACAGATTGCAGAATGAATTATCTACTTAAGCTGTAATAGCAAAGGCCAAAGACCTCCTAATGCACAAACCCAGTAGATTTTGATACCATCCCTGCTCCAAACACAGAAAATTGATAAATAAAAAGAAAGAGATTAAAAATATATGTGTATTTAAACAAGTTATACATCTTCATAGGCCATAAAAGGAACAATAAAACAAAATGCTAAGTAGGGCTAAAGGCTGCAGAGATCTAGACTCCTTCAGGATTAAAATGACCCCTTTGAGGTAGACAATTAGTACTGATCTCTTCTTACAACAGGGGACTGAGGTGAGGTTTCCCTTCTCAGAAGAGAAAGCTGAAAACAAATTCTGTGCATCTTTTTGTGTGTGTGAGGAAGACCAGCCCTGAGCTAACATCCGTTGCCCATCCTCCTCTTTTTGCTGAGGAAGACTGGCCCTGGGCTAACATCCATGCCCATCTTCCTCTACTTTATATGGGACGTCGCCACGGCATGGCTGACAAGCAGTGTGTCGGTGGACGCCCGGGATCCGGGCCCGCGAACCCCGGGCCGCCAAGCACGAACTAAACCACTGCGCCACCGGGCCGGCCCCCCCCCCCCCGCACATCTTTTTAGGTCTATGGATCACATAAAAGTGCACACCTACAAAGAGAGAAAAGGGATTAGAGACAGCCTCGCAACCAAATCTGAACTGTCAACTGGCTCTGCAGTATCTGCCATATTCCACGGGAAAAATGCCCTGCACTGCAAATATAAGGCCTGGTCCAGGACTGGGGGCTTTGGGGTGAGACCTGGTAAAGACAATTACAAACCTGTAGATGAGGAAGCATGTAGAAGTGGGCAGGAGGAAGAGACAGGTAAAGAAAAACACTTGCTCAATTCAATTTAAATTCCACAATTTGATTATTTTAGTATACTCATAGACTTGTGCAACCATCACCACAATCAATTTTAGAACATTTTCATCACTCTTGAAAAGCAACCTAGTATCCATTAGCAGTCACTCCCCACTCCACCCCGCTCCCCAGTCCTAGGCAACCACTAATTGATTTTCTGTCTCTGTAGATTTTTCTATTCTGGATATTTCATATAAATGAGATCATACAATATGTAATCTTTTGTGATTTGCTTCTTTCACATAGTATAATGTTTTCATGACGCATCTATGGGGTAGGACGTACAGTCGGCCCTCTGTATCCACAGATTCTGCACTTGTGGCTTCAACCAACTGCAGATTGAAAGGCCTGCGATGGCTGCATCTGTACTGAACATGTACAGACTTTTTTCTTGAAACTATTCCCTGAACAATATAACAACTATTTACACGGCATTTACATTGCAGTAGGTATTATAAGTAATCTAGAGATGCTTTAAAGTATACAGGAGGATGTGCGTAGGTTATATGCAAATACTATGCCATTTCATATGAGGTACTTGAGCATCTGTGGATTTTGGTATCTGCAGGGGTCCTAGAACCAATCCCCTGTGGATACTGAGAGACAACTGTATCAATACTTCATTCCTTTTTATGGCTGAATAATATTCCATTATATGGCTATACCACTTTCTGTTTGTCCATTGATGGACATTTGGGTCATTTCCACTTGTTGGCTATTATGAATTATGCTGCTATGAACATTCACATATGAGCTTTTGTGTGGACATTTTTTCATTTCTCTTGGATATATACTTAGGAATGGAATTTTGGGGCCATATGGTAACTCTCTATTTAGCATTTTGAAGAATTGCCAAACTATTTTTCCAAAATGACTGGATTTGATTTATTTTAAAATTTATCTTACATCCACTTTGAAGAAGGATTTGAGTCCACTTGCTATAGATACTTGGGTTTGGCTTTGTGTTTCCTCTCTGAGTCTTCAAGATGCTCGCATTTCTTCAGCTCACTCTTATGTGTTCTGCAAAAACAAATGATTAGAATAATCAGAGATCTTGTCTTGTCTTAGAGTTATGTGCCAGAATTTGACTTTGCTGACTTTTATTGCAAGGTGGTGCTTTAGTTACTTGGGATCCTGCCAGAGCTTCTATATTGTGTTCAACTACCCTCAGCTGGGGAGAGCTAGCTTTATTCAAGTGAGGATTTCAGGCTGAAAAGATGGAGTTAGTTGCCACAAACTTCTGATTCTTCCTGGTAAATTTAAGAGTTGAATATTATTCCTGGATGAAGTGTGGGTTATCCAGGGATGTTCTTATGGCTTGATTTGCATGTGTGCTCCGTGAGAGGATATGTAAAGAAAAGTTGGGGGTCAGTGGTAAGTCTAAGTGCCTGAGATTAGACAGAGCTGCTGAGCCTAGACTGCCACTCTCTGAGCAGTAAAGGGAGCACACGAGAACTTTTGCTGGACTGAAGGAAATCTGTGAAGAGATGAGGGGAGCTGAGGGGGCAGTTTTATGCATTACAGAGACTAGCTGCCCTATGCAATCTAGAGGGCTTTGAAACACTTTAAGTAATTTTTCTCAATATACCACAGTGGTGCCTGGAGGTCCCAGCAGAGGTCTTTAGGTCCTTTTAGTGGAGGTGTGAGAGACTCTTCCCTCTCCAGTCATAGAGGAGCAGTTCTCTGAATGACAGGAGGCACTAGAGACCCAGTGACAGCTGTTTCAGGCAGCTGTTAAGAGCCCCTTGGGGTGACTGCTAAGATGAGGAGCAGCTGATGGGAACAACTAGCATCCAGGGAGAACATTCTCTGGGATCAGCCTCCAGAGTCACTGCCTTCAGTATCTTCTCCTGGGAGAAGCATTTAAGTATCAATTTGGAGAGGATTCATTTTTCAGTGATATCTCCCAGCCTCTGCCAACTTAGCCTGAGTCATTTAAGGGAAAGTGTGGTGGACCACTCTTCGCAATTGCAAACCTAACACTTATCTTTTATTTTATTTCTTGTCTTTTATTATGTACCGAGAAGAAAGAGTTAATAACTTCTCTCCAAGAAATGCGGATGGACGCTAGTCTTTCCAGAAGTACCTGGAGTTATTAACCAGTTCTCAGATTTCTGGTGATAATGCAGTCCAGAAGGAAAAGATCATATAAAAACATAAAGCATCTGTATTAAAACTCTAGAGCTTATTTAAAATATTTCAGAAATTATAAAATAAAAATTCAGAAAACAAAGAACAGAGAAATTTCTCACACTTACAAGTATTTTTGTTCTACATTGATTGATATGTCTGTCATATAATAGTTTCTTTTAACATTTTGTCTAGCCATGTTGCTGCTAAAAATGGTTTTCTTTATAATGAGGGTAAGAAGCTTTCCATTATAGAACACTACTGCCTCACTTTATAATTAGCAGGAAGAGCATGGGATTTGGAGTTAGATCTGAGTTAGAATTCCATTCTAGTCCATAACAATTTTGGAGGTCTAGCAAGATACTTATCTTCTCTAGACCACACTTTTCTCAGCTGTTAAGTGAGCATAATACCTATCCTGGGAACCTTTCATCTGATGGAGTTGAGCATGTTATTCTGGTGGCCACAGGTTTTGTTTGTTTTTCATCCAGGATCACCAGCTAAGAGGCCTCACTTTTATATTCAATATTTGTTTAGAGCAGTGGTCCTCAATTTGCGGTGACATTGCTCTGGAAGGTACAATTGGCAATGCCTGGAAACATTTTTCGTTCTTACAAGTTGAGATGACAGTGCAGCTGTGCTACTGGCATCTTGTGGGTAGAGACCAGGGATGCTGCTCCACATCCCATGTTGCCCAGGACAGCTCTCTCCCTCCTCCCAGCAAAGACTTAGCCGGCCCCAAATGTCAATAGTGATAAGCTAGAGAAACCCTGGTTTAGAGGAAGGGAAAGAATGATGCCTCTATTAGGAGAAGTCCTGCACAAAGGAAAACAATATGGATGCTTGTGGCAACATATCTCTCTTAAGAGATTATAGTGAGGAACAAGAGAACATTGCAACATGTAAATATTGGCTTTTGAGTAGTTAAATTATTTGAGCAAGATGAGAATTCTTAACATGTAAGAATATATTACAAATTTGTCGAAAGAAATATTATGAAAATATGCTTATCTGAAGGTAAGAGGAACCCCGTGGATATTATTATGAGTGGGAAAAGCAAAACAAAATGGGAACTTAGAAACCACACACAACTGGGTTCCATTCCCACCTCCGGGACTTGTTATCTGTGTGGCCTTGGGGAAGTGACTAAACCTGTCTGAGCCCTGGTTCCTTCACTACAAAGTGTAAATAATAGTATCTGCCTCAGAGGATTGTGAATTTTGGATTTCTGTTAGGATTAATGAGGTGATAAAGTGTCTAAAACATCATACTGGATCAGCCAATGTCAATTTCTTCTTTCCCTTGATGAGATGTGGAAATTGTCTTTGGTAGATGTAAAGACTTTTTTAATTAGAAAAATTTTTATTCTGAGAAGAAAATGGCAGAGGTAGCAGAACCAGCTAAAAAGATTCTGTTTAGCATTTTTAGATTTAGACAATTAATTTTACCAGCTTATTTGTGCACATGGTAAAAAAATAAAAAAAAAATAGGACAAATTATGTTCAGTAAAGGGGTAAGTCTACCTCCGACTAGTTTCCACTGTTCCCTACTTCTCTTCCCAGAGACAGCTGCTGTTTCCAGTAATTTATGAATTCTTCCAGATAGAAGAATCCATGATATTATGACCCAAAATACTGAGGTTAAGGATAGTCTTTAGGAGGCCCTGTGACCAAGGGCAAAGAATCTCAGGTTAGAGAAAGCCCAGTTTTACATGTCCAGATCTCAGTGACATTCCTGGACAAGGCCTATGATAGAGACAAAATATAATAGAGGAAAGAATATTTCTAGAAGATAGTATTAGGGTGTCAGCTTAGTTACTGGGGGGAAATGACCCTAGAGACAAAAGTTAAGTCCAGAAGTCAAAAGACTTCTGTGTTCCAAGAAAGAGAATAATATCAACAGATAGGCTGAAGATGCAGCATAAATCGATCAAGAAGAAAAAGGTACTCTGAGGGTCAGGGTTTGTATCAAAATGAAATAATAATGCAGATGAGTATGAAGGGAAATGTTAAAGACTTTGTGCATCTGCCAAGCCTGCTGAGGAGTATAACGTGTTTGGGAACTACCTCAAGAGTATATAATAGGTATCTTAAAATCTCTTTGGATTATGCTGATATTGAACTGACTATGGCTAGACAGCAGTTGCTAGAGCAGGGAAAGTGATGAAAATGGAGAAAGCAAGGATCCCAGACATGGATAAAAAGTCTCCCTCCTTTATGCCCATGGCTGAGAGCAGGGAAGAGTAATCCTGAGACCCATCAAAGATGGCAGTGAAGTCACCTCTCCTGCCAGCTCCAGCCTGAAAAATTAGAGGACTTTTGACCACTGGAGAACCTATGTGGATTCATGAGAATGACTTGCTACTGAATTCCTATTAAGTGTAAGCAAATATTGAAACCGATTTTTGTATTCTAGTTGCTGACAAGCTGTTTAACTCCTCTGAACTTCAGTTGTCATCTATCTAATCTTTGATAGTATTTATGCAAAAGAACAATTAACACTTTTTGTTTTCAAGCCATTTCCCCCCAGCCATGCATATAAAACCCATTTCAAAATAAATTTTGTCTAGGAAGCCTACCTCCTCTCTAGATAGAGGATATTTCCCCCTCATCATCCAGACTGGACATCTGTTATTTTCACTCCTCTTGTTTCTTAAACTGTCTCCTTCCTCAAATCCATTTGTTAACCCTTTCTTTATAATATATTCCTCATTTATTGTCACAATCTGCCTAACATTGTTTTCCAATTGAATCTTGTTTGGGTGGGGAAACTCTTTCAACAGGCTACTGAGATTTCTTTCCAAGTGAAAGGATATTCGTTAGCTTAACACTCCTGGGCTCTTCTCCCGCTCCTTCCTGCCCAGAGGTGAAGGGAGGAATTCCGATGAGTAGTTGGAAATAGGACCTGAGCAAATGTAGCTCAGCTTGTCTCTCCTCCCTTATTTTTGGGTGATAGCTGTTCATTGGAAACACCTTCTGGTTTGCTCCTCATGTCATGTAATCAGGCTTGTGGTTGTTCGGTGCTGCCTGTGACTGGCTGGGTAAATCTGTCTAATTTTGGTATGTTGAATTTGTAGGCACTTTAAAATTTGAATATGTTTACATATTTTCTGACTTCATATATTTCCTTTTCCCTTAGATATTGGTTCTCTCCTCTGTTTCCAATCTGCATGTTTAAATATTAAATGTTAAGTAATTTGTGAAATAATTCTAATTACTTTATATAAGAATAAGAAGAAGCTATAAAAATAGTTACATCTACATGGTAGCCTCATTAACATTTTACTAAAATAATTTTCAATTTATCTCTAAATTTGCTGACATTTAGTATACTTTTCCTTCATGTTATAGAATATCCTAATGTACCACAAACTATTAAATGACATAGAATGTGAAAAACCCTTTGTAAGCTGTCAGGTGCAATTCATTTCCATCATTTTATTGTTAAGATTAGAAGTTTTCAAAAGTAATTTACTCTAAAGATTGTGTGGCCTTTAATAATATGTTCTAAATTATAGAAAAAACAGAACTTACAGATTTTGTCTCCTTCTCTATCTTACCTTATTTTCTTTTCTACATGCTAGTAAATCTCCATTTGGTCTCTATTTTTCTTCTCTTTCATAGATGACATATTCTTACTAGTCAATCATCCACAGTCAGCTATGGGGAGATTGCTGCTTTAAGGTTAAATTCATCAGCGTGATGGTTATGGTATTTTGGTGATTTATGGATGTTTATTACTCAAGTATGGATACAAACGAGAGCTGTCACAGGTACCATTGTTTTCCTTTCCAGATCACTGTAGTGCCTTACCATCCATGAACCAAACCAAATAGACAAAAGTCTATAATTGCAAAACCATTTACACCTCCAGTAGGAAAGATCCCCAGGACAGATAGCCCCGGGCCATCTTAGGTAAACCAGCACACCACAATGGCGCAGATGACTTTGAACTGCATCAATTCCAGAAACAAAAACCAGTAAGGTATTTAGACAGTCTCATTACACATGTGTCCTTCATTAGGAGGCAAGTTATTAACTTCTGGTTGACATTTTCCAGGCAAGACTTTGTAAAAGAGCTGCTTAAAGGAAACAGAGAGGAAATATAAACATCCTTATATGCTGAATCTTTTGTGTTAGTTAATCAGCAGGTCAGTAGTATTGGATGGTATGTGGGTGATGATGATGCAGCTTGCAGGCCCCCAGAAAAAAATACTGTTCCCAACGGAGTTTGTGAAACTGTTAAGTGCTGACAAGGATGTATAAACAAGCTGGAGGAGATATAAAAGAAATGGTCCTTGGCCCATGATGTATGTACTGTACCTGGGACATTTAATGATGAAAATTGTTGGAACACATCAGCCTGTTTATCTAATCCATTATCTCAATGCAGTTGTTTGGAGCAGATAAAAATGACTGCTCCTAACTGAAGGAAATGTAAAAGAACATATAGTGGTTTATATTAAAGGAAAATATTTTTCATGGCTAAATTGAATAAGCATCATGTTTTAAGGGAATTGGATATACTCTTAATTGCCAGATTCTGTCAATTGTATTAAAAATAAATAAGGAATATACACAATCAAAAGAGCCAAGGGTGATTATTTAAATAATAAAAGTGAATGTTATAGAACTTTATTCTTAAAAATAATGCATTATATTGAAATTAGCTATCTGTATTACAGCCTTATTAATATTTATACTAAATATTTTCCATTTATTTCTAAAATAATATAATGTTAAAGCAATTTTATTTTATATTGTATAAGATATGGTCTTCTTATGGTGGGGCAATATTCTTAACTGGTTTAATATGTAACAAAGTCCTTTGTAAATTGTAATATGTGATTCAGCTGTAACCTTTGTAAAAATATGAAACGACAAGGTTTCCAAAGCTTTAGAAGGTTTCAGATTTGAAGATTATCTGGCATTAGAAAAGGTCTTAGAAGACACATCCACCCCCCCAAAAATAGCAGAGGAGGCAATGTAATTTTCCAAAATATTGACTCAAATGTTAAATATATGTCTAAATCTTTTAATGATTAAAATATTAAAATGATTATAAAATGACATTATTTCAGTTTCAAATATATATATAGTTTTATATTTTCAAACAAATCATTTATCTTTTCCTTTTGATTTTCTATTTTCTCCCCCTGTCTTTGGAGATTCTACCTTAAAATATTTCTCTCTAGACTTTGATCATGTCTGTAATGTGTGATAATTTTGTGTTAACTCTGAGGAAATGAAGATATTTGAATTAACTAAGGTAAGTATGTCCTAACAGGTTAGTGATGTGTCTGACACATTTGCCAACACAGTTCAAGGGTGTAAGGTTCTTTCAATGACAAATAATACAAGTTTACGACATTTAGATACACAGGAGGCTGTGTAGCAGGCCTCTTGTGAAGGGAAACTCCAGCCATCTATGATAACATCTGCATGGATTAAAGATTCCCATAGCTGCAAGAAGGTCAGACCTCTCATTTTCAGGAGTACATACTGCTCAGGTTCTGAAGCGAAATACTTTTGAAGATAGACAGGATAGGATTTGCTGGGGAATTCCATGTGGGGTATGAGAAGAAGAAGAATCAGGTGAGATTCTAACATTTTGTTCTGAGTCACAGAAAGGAGAGAACTGCCATTGAATGGAGGTGGGAAATGTGTGGATTAGGACGTGGAGGGGTGAAATCAGAAGCAGCCTGGAACTCCTAGTATTGGTACATTAGTTCTCCTGGATCTCAGGGTTTCTATTTCTTTGTGTTTTTCCTGTTTTTTGTTTGTTTGTTTGTTTCCTTTTTCAGCTTTATTGAGGTATAATTGCCAAATAAAAATTGTATATATTTAAGGTATAGAATGGGATGATTTGATACACATATACATTGTGAAATGATTACAACAATCAAGCTAATTAACATGTCCATCACTTCCCATAGTACTAATTATTTTTTGTGGTGAGAACACATAAGATCAACTCTTTCAGCACATTTCAAGGCTATAATACAGTATTGTTAACTATAATCACCATGCTGTACTTTAGATCTCCAGAACTTATTCATCCCACACAACTGAACCTCTGTACCCTTTGACCAACATCTCCCTTTTCCCCACCCCCATTGAAATATTCCTTTACTTGACCTTTCAGGATACAAATCCCAGTCTTGACAATGGTCATTGTCTTTTCTAGTTCATCTCTGCATTGTGCTTTTCTTCCATTATGAGATTTCTCTTCTATTAGTCACCACTTTGCAAGAAAGTAATGACTACTTACTACATTTCAAAGAAATGTTCGATCCTCCCAGTTCTATGCCCTCTGACTTGTGTTCTTTCTTGTCATGGTCCAGCAACCAAAGGAAAAAAATACAGTGCAGTATGATACAGTGACTTTAAACACACACAAAGGACTTCTATAGCTGTCATTAATATGCTTGAAGTTTCCCTCTTCCATTTATTTAAATAGCTTCTTTTATAAACAGCATACACAAGATGTGTGTGTCTGCACTGGATAAAGATAGCCTTCTTTTAAAGTGATTATACCTCTTTGCAGAAAGTAATATTTAGAAACATTCAAATAGATAAGATTTTTACTGAGTATAGTACTGATGTTTTTGTGTAGACACTTGAAGCAAGATGTATTTATTATGTTTAACACCTAGCTTATCTGGCATTAATTAATTAGTTTATTGTTCATTCAATCAAAATTCATTATTGAGTTTCTGCATGTGTCAGGGTCTGTGGAGAATGAAGCACAAAACTTACTTTTGACCTGTTTATTTCCCTTGGGAAGCTCCTAAAATGCCTTGGAGATATCACTTTTAAAACAGAACATACTTCTTTGTAATATGATGTTTACATGAATATTTAGGGTTTAAAAATTTTTTTATTTTTATTTTTTGCTGAGGAAGATTCACCCTGAGCTAACGTCTGTGCCAATCTTTCTCTATTTTGTACGTGACTTGCCCCCACAGCATGGCTGATGAGTGGTGTAGGTCTGCATGTGCCCAGAGACCAAACAGGGCTGCCGAAGCAGAGCATGCTGATCTTAACCACTAGGTGACAGGGCCATCCCAGGATATTTAGGTTTTTAAGGCTGCTTATTCTGGTACTTGCTCACCTTAGGCTACTTTATCATTGGTGTTATGCAGCTTCTATAGTCTTTTCCCTTACTATCAGCCATTGGTTTTCTGTAGTTCAGTTCTAATATCTATATCTGTCTGAGTCCTATTCCTTGCTCAGTTTTCCTAGGTGGAAAGCAGTGGTAGCATCCAGGTGGAAGAGGCTGGGAGCCAAATCAAGTGGGGGGAGTGAGAGAGAGGGAGAGGATAATATCTGATGTGTTTCTAGGAGGGAGTTCTGGAACAGAGAGGCAGAACCAATGAATAACATATAATTTCTTAATCATAATTTGGAAGACAAAATATTCCTAATTAGAGAATGAAAAAAATGAGCAGCAAATTTGATAGCAGAAGAAATGAGAGTCAGTATGAATTAGGGGTTAGTTTTCAGTGATGCGAAACCACAAAAGTTTATCCCATTGGACTACTCCCCCACCCCCAAACACATCCAGGTATTTTCAGAAGCTACCATGCTTTCAACTCAATAACAAAAGGCTACTTAGTAGACGAGGACACACACATCATTAGCAACTACAGCATGCCTTCATAGGCCAATATAAATCATTATTTGATGTGTGTCTCTACACTGGGTCTGACCAGGAATTCCCGAGAAATTCAAGGTAAGAAGAGACCAGTCAATTTTCATTGGTCAGCCTCCCTCAGTGGGAGAAATCTCTGCTGTTTGTCTTAGGCCCAGGCCCCAGAACTTTCCTTAAATGCTCTTCAGACTCTAACTTATGCTAATTCACTAACTTTCCTTCTGCCTTGTCTGTTGATCTTACATTGACTCCTATTTATGAGGCCATCTGCCTCAGTCCTGATGGAAATATCATCGTGCTCTGACTTAAGCCCTCTGTGAGTTGCATGTCATCTTGATCACATCTTATCTGACTTTGCCTTCTGCTCAAGACTGATGATCCTGATCCACTTCTCCTACTTAGGACACACTTTGTTTTAATGGACAGAAGGGAGCTTCTTACCTCTACTATAAATTGATGTGCATTTGCTGAGTTTGGAATCACTGTTTTCCTTACTATTCAGAGCACATTTTCATTTCCTTCCAGGATCATAGTTAGAAGTCTGGCTAGGATAAGAATTTTGTCTTTGTTGGTGGTAGGATCAACAACGTGCATCAACTGGTTATTACTGTTTCTACATGGTCATCTGCACTGTGTTCTACACTGTCTTTACATGGTCTTAAACCAGCTGCAAAATTTACCCATTCTGATTTTTCCTACTCTGGGGTGAAGGAAGGGAAGAAATATGATTCCATCAGAACGCATTTCTTGGTGTTTGTATTTGCCTTCGATTTTCCTGATGGTAATTTAAACTCGTGTCTCAGCAAAGGTTGAAGTGTTCTCTAGATGCGGATGACTGTAAAAGTGTATGTAGTTGGAAGTAAAAGTTGGAATTTAAGAGAAACAAAAAAAAGACATAAAATTTAAAAAACTGTTAAGATCAAATTAATAAAATTATAAGGATCTATGTATTGTGAAAAAATACTGAAGTGTGGCTTGAAGAAAAAAGGTCATTTTGGTCTTTGAGGTCAGTGAGAGAAAACCTGGTAGAAGCAGAATGTCTTCACAGGTCTCTGAAGAAAGATGGAGGTACTGGTGGATATCATTGCAAGAAACGACCATCAATCTTCCTATCTCTCCTGTCTTCAAATACCTTCCAAAATGGTAGTTGTTGAGTATACTTTCATTGCTCTCTAGGGACTTATCAGGAAATGTTGTTTTGTCATAGATTACTAAATCAGTTTTTAAAATATCCTGATATTTTGATATCAGATACTAATAAATAAATAAAATAAAATACTAAGATAAAATCCTTTGCTAGGTCATGTTACAGTATAATTTTGAAAATAGCCTAAATATTGCAAATTTTTCAAAACCTAACTTAAGTATACCTCTTTTTTTTTCATGTGGGACAAGTGTCTCTTTCACTGAGATTTGAAGGTGAATCAGGACTCTTAGGCAGAATGGGTTTCAGGCCATCTCAAACTCTGCGTGGATTTTGCTGCCTCTGTTGAGATTATAATGCTCTCACCAGGTTTCTCACCATGTTTCTTGGTTTTACATGTAGCTTGTGTTAGATTTATTTTAATTTTTACTAATAGATTTTTATCTTTGTCAAGCTGATATTTTCTTTTGAAAGCTCACAAAAATGACAGCTATCTCAGGAAGAAATGTTCTTAAATTGATCACCTGTCGGAAGATGGCTGTGGTGAGGTCATGGTGGCTCAAAAGATTAAGGAAGATTTGATAGGGCTTATCCAAGGATTTAAAAGTGTTCCAAAACTCTGTGAAACATATATCACAGACATTGATGTTTGGGGATGACTATGTTGTCAATAGACAAAGGTTATGTCAAATGATAAAACTGCAGTCCCCAGAATTTAGCTTGATCTACTCAGTGCTAGAGGTTTTACACATTGATAGGTACAGGGCTTACATTTAGCTGGATCATTGTGGATGTTGACCTTTTCCTAGTGGAGTATGCTTGAAATGATCCCTTATTCTCTTATTTTGTCTTTCACAGGAACTCAACTTTCCTACTTTCTTCTTCCCATTTATTTTCCTTTTTACTCCTATTGCTGGGTTGTTGAGGACATATATTGGTCTTTCTTATGTTACAGAGGAGGAAATTGTGACTTAATACATTTCCTAAAGGTACTATGTAAATTAGCAAGTCAGAAGTGCATGTAATGGATTAATAGGTCCCTAGTTGAGGAACAAAGGACATGATTCTAATGATGCATTACCACAAGGCTGTTGAACAGTATCCATCTTAACCATACAGGAGAGCTCCTATGACAAATGAAATTTGCATGGATTTTCTAATGCAAGGGAAGAAGTGTGGATTTCCCTGAGTTGAGGTCAGGTTGTTTGTCCTCAGTTTGTCTAGCGGTGCCAGCCTTCCTCTCATGCTTCTGTCTTAGTCTGTTCAGACTGCTCTAACAAACTACCACAGACTGGTTGGCTTAAACAACAAACATTTATTTCTCACAGTTCTGGAGGATGGAAGTCCAAGATCAAGGTGCTGGCAGATTCAGAGTCTGGTGAGGGCCAGCTTCCTGCTTCATAGATAGCTGTCTTCTCACTGTGCCATCACATGGCTGAAGGGGTAAAGGAGCTCCCTGGGGTCTCTTTTATAAGGGCACTAATCCCATTCATGAGTGCTATACCCTCATGACCGAATCATCTGCCAAAAGCCTCACCTACAGATGCCATCACATTTGGGGATTAGATTTCAGCATATGAATTTTGGAGGGACACAAACATTCAATCTATAGCAGCCTTCCTTCCAAAAAACAGTTTATGTGGGTAGAGTTGGTATGGAAATAATAAATATAATACTAAAGTGGGCAAATGACCTTTGGGAATTATGTAGTCAAACAGAACTGAACCTTTAAAGAGACTGTAATATAGAGTGTGCCAGAATATTCTGACTACTGGTAGGGTTCCCCTGGAAGCTCCACTTTCTCTATTCTGAATGCCAATATCTTTTTCTCCCAACTAAGGCTTGGGTCTCTGTGGGGTGTACAAAACCAATAATGATAGTAAAGGAATCCCCTGGAGGGAATGAGTTTTGGTTTTTTTTTTCCCAAATCAAGTAAATCAATTCCAGTGTTTATGTTCCAAGATTTTATAGCCATAACATGATGTCATTTTCATATAAGGAATCTTTAGAGCACTTTTTATTTAAAGTTTTATATCTATTTCTATGAAAAATCTGTTTCAGTGACTGCAGGCTCTGCTTTTGGCACAAAAGTTTTGCTGTGCTGTTCAGTCCAAATCAAGCCATATTTTTCCACCTGCTGTCTGCTGCTGCGGTGCCCGAGAAGCTGCCCCTGTTGTTTGCCTTCTTGCTGACATAAGAGCTTGTCCCTTAGGAAAGACACCAGAGGGGAGCCCACATTTTTAGCAATCAGTAGAGATTCTCACAGAAAGACAAGAATTATAAATACTAGTCCCTTGTTTGAACTACTGAAGACAAAAGTGCTCTATCCTAAACTTGCAAGGCCTAGGAGGAAAATAAGGGAAATAAGTGGAATACAGTTGGTGAAAGAATTTGTATTCAGTTCAGAACCTTTGACTGAGGGAAGGCAATGGTTACCTCAAATGTGAAATTTTTATTCTATTTCCAACTTAAATGGGTGGAAAAGAAGTCTAGAGCATTTATCATTCCAGGAAAGTGGGTTTTGTTCCTAATATAACAAAATAGAGTCTATGAGGTCCGTTCTGTTCAGTAGATAAATTTAAACTTTTTATAGTATTTTCTGGTGAGAGGTTCTATGTAGGAAGAGATGAAACTCACTCAACAAATATCTCATAAACACTTAAGACAGCTCCTTATATCCTGGCTAAAGAGGAGGGAAGTCAGAGGACCTCTCCAGGTATGGGTAGACTAGGGCTCAGAGCTGCTTTGTCTCCACACCACATGCATCCTGGATCTATAGGGCTTCTGGAATTGGCAAAAGTTTAGTGAGTGCTTGAGAAATGCTGCCAGGTGCCAGGTGCCAGGATATAAAATACCCTGCTATTAGAGAGCTTTTAGTCAAGCGTTAAGTTTATAGTTCTGACGTATCTTTCCTTTCAACACCACCAAGCAGTTCTCTAATTCTCAGAGGGCACTGACTGGGTGTTTTACAAATGTAACTCAGTTTTGGCACTATCTACCTGGAGATAGCATCAGAATCCACTGGTTAAGCGCTCAGTCCTATAAGACAGCCCCCACTTCAGCTGCCAATCACAAGTCCAGGTTGTCACCTGTGCTTCTGGCTGATTGGCTATAAATTGGAGATTCCTACTACCCCCTCCTCATGTTTGATTAATTTACTGAGTAGCACAGAACTCAGAGAAACATTTACTAATATTATTTTCAATGGTGGAAAAATCAATGATTTTAAGTATATGAGAAAAATTATGGTTTAAATTTCCATCTAAATCTGTGATAAAATAGATTAAGTAATATATGAGAAAATACCTTATAAGTTGAAAAGAGCTGTAATAATAATAACTTAATTATATGTTATAACTCTACTTTTAGCTATCAATAGCAAGATGATATTATAAAGTATCAACAAAGTGTTTTTGGTCCCTAACATCTCTTTGTTTACCAAGGGCCTAGCCTAAACAATACTTTTGGAGAAATACTTTTGAGGAGGTAGGAAAAAAGTTGGAGAGGACGTAAATGTGTTCATTGCCTATGAGAGTCCCCGTAAAGGGAAACTTGAACCTGGGGATCAGGATCTGGGTACCCTAGAGGCCCAGATATGTTAGGAAGTCTGTGAGTAGGGAAGGACTGTGCCTGTTTGCAGTCTGGCATCTTGGGTGGGTCTCTGCTTCCATTGTCTGTTAGCAGTGAACTCAGGATGGTCGAGAGGGATATCAGGGGAAGACTGGTCTTGAGACAACTTCACCAGAATTTCTGCAGCTGAGCCTCTCTGTGCCCTTAAGAAAGGCATGGAAGTAAGGTGAGAAAGAGAGTAAGAAAGTAAGAGAGTGAGAGAGGAAGAGAGAGAGGGAGAAAATGCAGTAGACCTGGGGTGATGTGGCAAATGGAATGAATAGGGATAGCAGCTGATGAGGAATGGACTATGTGATCCAATTTGGCTGGGAGGGAGGATGCATCAGTGGACACCAGTCAGGGTAGAGGCTGACCAAGGGCCAGATACCGCCCCTAATGTCAGCATGCTACTATATAAGCCTCCGAGAAAAGAGGTAAATGGATTAACCATGTAAGTATGACTGTAGAATTAGCTAAAACACTCTTGAATTGACTGAATTTTCCCTTAATTAACACACTAAAGCTTTCTGCAACTGGCTATAAGGGCAACTTGAGATAGAAACTACACTTAGTTGTAAAAAATCAAATTGCAGATTCACACATCTGAGCTTTGTGGATTGAGAATACACACACGCACTTACACTGTATTGCAAACAATAAAACTGGGATTGTGGTCATTCACAAAGTGGGTTCTCACCCTGTGTGGAGAGGAGCTGTGGCAGAGGGGAGGGTATGAGAACAGCCTGCAAGAAGAGCCTGGGGGGACAGTTAAACCGTAACCGATAAACCTCCATCTAAGCATTACCATTTTCATCATCATCAAGAGGCATGTAAAGATTCCTACCTCAAGAGTTGCAGCTTGCTTGGTGACGTAGAGCACAGCCAATACTTACATCTCCTGCCAATTCTTGTGGAACAGCACTATTGACATTTTGGACTGGATGATCCTTTGTTGGTGGGTGCTATTCTGCACTTTGTAGGATGTTGAGCAGCATCCCTGGCCTCTATTCACTAGATGCTACTAGCATCCCCATCCCTAGTTGTGGCAACTAAAATTATCTCCAGATGTGGCAAAATCACCTCCGATTGAGAATCACTGTTCTAGAGAATAAATTCTTTACTACACAAATGTCTCCTGGACTGTAATACAGAAAACTATAGCATCCAGCATTCTGCATATATGATGGGTAACCTGGGGAAGATAAGACACAAGAGATGTGAGAAAGGCTGTGAGTGAAGCTGAAGATGGCAGACAAGTGGATTTTCGAGGACTGGCTTTTAAAATGTTTACTTACTTTTTTTTTTTTTTTTTTTGAATTAAACCTAAGTAAGTGTCATTGAAATTCAAGACCTTGCTCTGGGGAAAACTGCTACTGAATATATTCTGATAGCACTTTTCTGTTTTATCTAAAATATTGCCTTTCATCTTTCTTTATACGTCCTATTTCCCAAGCACTTAATCACATTTTTTACTCACCTCTGGACTGTGTCCAAAGTTGGCATGTCCCGGTAAACTCTCAGGACGCTGATAAAGAAAAGAAAAGAAAAGGTTGAAGAAGAGTGAGGCTATCAGAGGGATCCCTGAACTAGAATAAGATATCATAAAATTTTACTAAAAAGTGCTAGAGAGAAGTAAGGGGTTTTCAAGGAAAAAGGACAAAACATTGATTAAGGGAACTGCTTGTAGCTCATCTTGAATTTTCATAAGATGTAATAGGGCAACATTGTGACTTAAAAGTTTTGAGAGGAAGTAAAGAAAGAATCTACAAAATACAACAAAATTAATATGAGCCAGTAGATAGTAAGTTAGAAAATGAATCACTCTGCTGGCACCCTCATTTAATATCCTGATTTTTCTCTTAAGCAGAGTTTTATTTAGGTTTTGGAGTGAAAGAATCCCATAAATCTTTCATTCTCAGGAAAATGGAGATTCACAATAGAAGTACTTCCCTTAACCCCCTGAAACTTGATTCAGCTGTTCCAAGGCTTGGTTGCTGTTTACTGTGGCACTATTTCGCGCTGTCACACTCACAAAGCCTCCATTGTTTTAATAATTTGAATGATTTATAGGTTTGGGTATGAAAAACTCAGTGTCATCATTGTTATCTGATTCCCAAACTTATCTTTTTCCTCTGAGTTAGGATTTGTGCCCATAATTAATCCAGCAACTTTAACTGCAAAAGGTTTGCCCTATAATGAGTTCCCAAGTGACATGAAAACCTTATCTTTCAGGTAAGATGAAAACTCGTGTGTCTTCCCCAGGGAGCTGATGTAATAACAGGATTCAATCCATGGTTACAACAGGGTAACTGATCGGGTCTTAACAGTGCGTGTTAAAATGAGACTGGACTTACACTGCTGTTCCTATCAGCTGAAAAATGGGAAAGTGATTTTAGCTTTTTTATTGTCCACTGTGTGCTGTCACCTGTCTCGCTCTAGAGCAGTTTTCTGGGCTGGGGACTTCAGTTGTTGAGCATTTCATATGTCATGACTTATCTAAGCATCTAGTGCCTAAAACTTCTGCTACAGTGGCCAAACAAACAAGGGTGCTGGAGGAATACTTCAGCATTTCTTAAATATTTAAGTAATTTAGAGATGCAGCACTGAGGCTTTCCTTTCCTTTCATTTTATTCTGTTGTTTTGTTTCATTTTATTTATATTTTTAGCATAGATTAGCTGAGATCATTTGTCTACCAAATGTGTCTTCAACAATTTATTATAAGGCATCTCTATTATTTATTCTTGACACGGTTATTGATGTTTGCTGTGAAAGTATGTTTTGGAAGTGATGCTGAGAAAGCGTGTGGTTAAGTTAGCTAGTCTGGTTCAAGAGGTGATTCCAAGGCTCATTAACTCAGCACTCCCATCGTCCGATAATGGGCACCCTAGAGTAACTGCTCAAGCAATGAACTCAGTGCTTTCTGCCTATCGCCTTTATGGAGAAACGTTTTAGAATCAAGCCATGAGAGATTGTTTAAAAAGTATCCTTGTTTACCTGCTATTTGCATAATTGAAGGTTTTTATAAATGCTTCAGGTACTGAGAAAATAAAGCTGTTATATATCCTATTTACATCACTCACAAAAACATTTTAAGGAAAAGCTTCACTGTAAAACAGAACAACTCATTTCACTGAGGAATAGGATGACATTTTAGTGACTTGTCATAAATAGTGCAGTGGGACTAAGTAAACTGAGTTTAATGACGAGTTTTATAAGGTAGTTTGTTCCTTCCTCTTCTTGGGCTCAGTGACCTTTTCCTGAGAGAGAGGTATTTATGGGAAATCTACATCTCTTTTTTATATTCTTCTGAACCTTTAGTTCACTAACTAGGAGCAGAGGAGACAAGAGGAAATAAAACAACAACAACAACAATGACAAAAATGCTTTTACCAAGTGAAAGAAACAAACAGTACCCAGAAGACAGCTTTTCTCTTTGGGGTAAAAAATTAGAATCAGAGTTTTTGGTCTTGAGGGGATCATTAGCAATCAACCAGTGTAATGGGAAGTCCTGATTCTCCCTCCATACCCCGGTTCTCCACAGTATAGGATACCACCATCCACACTGTTGCTTGGCCCAAATCCTGGCATCTCCCTTGGTTTTTCTCTTTCCTTCACATTTCCCACCCGCTCCTACCCTCCACCTCCATCTCCCACCGTACTGCTGGTCATTTTCAGTCCATCAACTTTCAAAGTATATCTCATCTCTTTATTTAGTTTTTCTCCAGTTTCATTGAGAAATGATTGACATACATCTCTGTAAAAGTTTAAGGTGTACAGCATGATGGTTTGATTTATGTGTATTGTGAAATGATTGCCACAATAGGTTTAGTTAGCATCCATCATCTCACATAGATACAATAAAAAGAAAAGAAAAAAAATTTTCCTTGTGATGAGAACTCTTAGGATCTACTCTCTTAACAACTTTCCTGTATATCATACAGCTGTGTTAGCTACAGTCATCATGTTGTACATTACATCCTTAGTACTTAGCTGTCTTATAACTGGTAGTTTGTACCTTGAAACCACATTCCTTCAATTCCCCCTCCCCTCACCCCCAGCCTCTGGTAACCACAAATCTGATCTCTTTTTCTATGAGTTTGGTGTGTTTTTAGATTCCATATACAAGTGAGATCGTACAGTATTTGTCTTTCTCTGTCTGACTTATTTCACTTAGCATAGTGCCTTCAAGGTCTATCTATGTTGTCACAAATGGTAAGATTTCCTCATTTTTTATGGCTGAAAAATATTCCATTTATATATATACCACAACTTCTTAATGCATTCACTCATTGATGTACACTTAGGTTGCTTCCATGTCTTGGCTAGTGTAAATAATGCTGTTATCAGCATGGGGGTTCAAATATCTGTTTGAGTTAGATTTTTCATTTTCTTTGGATATATTCCCAGAAATGAAATTGCTGGATCATATGGTAGTTCTATTTTTAATTTTTTGAGGAACCTCTGTACTCTTTTCCATAGTGGTTGTACCAATTTATAATCCCACTAACAGTGCACAAAGGTTCCTTTTTTTCCACATCCATACCAGCATTTGTTGTCTCTTGTCTTTTTGATCCATTGCTCTATCTAAACTAAATACTCTAGTTCTAACCACCATCATCTTTTTCTTGGACTGACAAAAAATGCCTCCTAACTGGTCCCCTGCTTCTATTCTTGTTGCCCACAGTGCATCCTCCACAGTGTAGCTAAAGGGATATTTGTAAAACCAATTCTTATCATGTCATTCCCATTCATGAAACAGTAAAATGACTTCTCAGAGCACTTAGAATAAGGATCTAAAGTAAATTTTAAACATCAGAAATTATTATATTTTATGGGTATATGCTATATGGATTGTATATGTGTATACACACACAAATAACATACATGTTATAGATGAAATGTCTCAAGAGTACACTATGCATGGAAGATCCAATTATGTTGACATTTTCTATTTCCCAGACATTTTCTAGAAATCAGATTTTATTAAAATATCTTGTTATGCTAATGAACAGAAATCTTAAAATACTTCTTGTAGTATAAGTTGCATCCTTCTTAAGTTTTCATGATCTTACCTTGTAGGTGCTTATTCATCTGGTCATTTGAATACTCATTTGAATTTGGAGAGACCTAGCTGTGTGCCAGGCATTTTGCTGGAAGTTGAAATAAAAGAGATAATCCTGGACCTGAAGGATTCTGGTGTCCAGTATGTGTATAGCTACAAATAGCAAGTCCTTAGATTTCTTTTCAACCTTAAACTTTGATTCTTGTTACAACAAAGCAATGAAGATAATAAAAATAATAGTAACCATAACA
Source organism: Tapirus indicus (assembly GCA_031878705.1). Taxonomy (NCBI): domain Eukaryota; kingdom Metazoa; phylum Chordata; class Mammalia; order Perissodactyla; family Tapiridae; genus Tapirus; species Tapirus indicus. The sequence goes on along the minus strand of CM062919.1, from coordinate 99,942,445 downwards.
GTATCAGTTAATATTTATTTATAACTTTTTCATCACTGCTATTGCATTAAAACTTTTAAATATGCATTTTTTTTTTTGAGGAAGATGGTCCCTGCACTAACATCTATTGCCAATCTTCCTCTTTTTCATTTTTTTTCTCCTTAAAGCCCCAGTACATAGTTGTGTATCACAGTTGTAGAGTTGTAGCTCTTCTATATGGGACACCGCCTCAGCATGGCTTGATGAGTGGTGAGTAGGTCCGTGCCCAGGATCCGAACCAGCGAACCCCGAGCAACAGAAGCAGGAAGTGTGAACTTAACTGCTACGCAACCAGGCCAGCCCCATATTCAAACTTTTATATTCATTATCTCATTGCACACACATAGTCACTCATGAGGTAGATACTTTCCTTATTCCCATTTTATATATGAGAAACTGAGTTTCGAGAAGTATCTTGGCCAGTGGCAAGTGGCATAGCTAGAAGGTGCCAGAGAGCAGTTTATACCCCAAGTGTTTTATATTCTAAAGCTGGATTCTAAACCATCACATAACGACAAGTGAGAATTAGAAAGACAGGAAAAGAAATGACAGTGATTCTCATCTATACTTTTGTAATATTGCTGTAATACTGTCTATATTATGACGGTCATTCAAAATAAAATAGGCAGTTCCTTTTAAGACAAAAACGCAAATGAAATGATAATCTCAAGGAAATTTTCCCTTCAGAGAGATGGACCTCCCTGTCAATGCAAATGGAGAACTTCACACTGGTCATCATAACCAAGAAATGTGACAGATACTGAGAACAAGGCATCAATTGGCTTGCTAGTAAGGTACAAATGAAACCTCTGAGGTTTTTATAAAACATACCCTTATATGGATTTCTTTTCAGTAAGCAGTAAAAATTGTAGCAAAATAGGAAGCTCTGCCTTAAGACTTTCATAAAGGGAACTTTTATTGGGTGAGGCTGCAGTATCTTTAATGTGAATTACCTTTTACCCCAAACAGAAAAGGGAGAACACCCACTCCAAGCGTCTTGTTTATCTGTGCAATAATAGGTTAGACTATTCCATGGGACAGGGAAGTGCATTGTGCTTCTTGCTTTGTGGAGCACTGACTGCTGTCTATGGAAAAAATCCAGGAGGATCTTTGAGAACTTACACCAGGGTCTCTGAACCTTGGCATTATTGACATTTAGGGTTAGAAAATTACTTTTTGGGGGGCCTATCCTGTGCATTGTAGGATGTTAATCAGCCTCCCTGGCCTCTACCAGCTAGATTTCCCTTCTGCTCCTTCCACCTCAACCCAGTGACAACCACACGTGTCTCTAGACATTGAGATCCACTGACTTACACTGATTTGTAGACTTGTTGCAGAAGTTACAAATCCATTGCAAGCACACTCCCTGTGGCTTCTGTTTCTGAAACTCATTTTGAATGTCCTGAAATGAAGTGCTCAAAAAGCAACTGAACTGCACAAGCGAGAAGACTATGCATTATTTGCATGAGATTTTTCTTATGATGGAATGGGAGATACATATCATAAGTAGGCTCAATGGCACACATGAAGAAGATGAGTTGGCTCTTTTGCCATAAATTTGCCCCTAAATGCATGGAATTTAAGCAGGGATTTCTTTTAGTTAAACAGATGTATCCATGAAGGCCATAATCAGGTGCATATCTTAAATTAATTTACATGTCAGTACACTAAAACTTATTAATCTGACTCCATTTTATTTAAAACACTATGTAAGTCAAAGCAATTATTGTTTTCCAGATGACCAGATGTCAGTTTGTACTCCTGTAAAACTATTGAGTAATCTCAAATTGGAGGTCTATTTTCCCTTGGTTTTATTAGGTTTATGTATAGATTTTATAAGCGTTAGCATGCTTTATTAGAATTTCATGTTAGTCCAGTTTGGGCTTTTAATGTGGTAGCCATTTCAGATCCCATTGAGTTTTAGCACATGATGTGTATTTCAAATGCTTTACTTGCTAATTTGCCTCCTGAGAAGGCATTTCATTTTCAGATGGCTTTGGTGATGAGGGGTGGGGGTTCAATGTGCTCCATGAAATCCTTTAGCATCTAACAATACTAGAAAGTCCTTTAACAGCATGGAAAAAAGAAGTAACATTGGACACTCATAATTCTCTAATTCTCACAAAAATTCCTGTGAAAAAAGTGTATCAGAATTGGTGGAGCAGAGAGGATTTTTAGGGTAGTGAAACTACTCTGTGTGATACTATAATGGTGGATACATGTCATTATAGACAGCCCTGGTAGTCTAGTGGTCAAGGTTCAGCGTCACGGCCTGGGTTGGTTTCTGGGCTCAGGGAACCACACCACTCAACTATCAGTTGTCGTACTGTGGCAGCTGTGTGCTGCTGTGATGCTGAAAACTATGCCACCAGTATTTCAAATACTAGCAGGGTCACCCATGGTGGACAGGTTTCTGTGGAGCTTCCAGACTGACACAGACTAGGAAGAAGGACATGGCCACCCAATTCCGAAAAAATTGGCCACGAAAACCCTGTGAATAGCAGTGGAGCATTGTCTGATACAGCACCGGAGTGTGAGGAGATGGCACAAAAAGACTGGGCAGGGTTCCGCTCTGCTGTCCGCAGGATCACTAAGAGTTGGAGTTGACTCCATGGCACTAACAACAACAAAGCAAGTCATACACTTGTTCAAACCCACAGAATGTACCGCATCAAGTGAACCCTAATGTAAACTATGGGCTTTGGATAATAATGATGTGTCAATATAGGTCCATCAATTGTAATGACTGGATCATTCCGGTGGGGGACGTTAATAGTGGGAGAGGCTATGCATTTTCAGGAACAGGAGGTATATGGGAAATCTCTGTATCTTCTGCTCAATTTTGCTATGAACCTAAAACTGATCTAAAAAATAAAGTCTATTAAAAAAGAAGTATGTTAGTCCTTTTATTTCAGATAGTAATGGCAGTGATTTTAAAAGCATAGGTATCTCATCCTGGCTTATTATCATTGTAACCTCAAAAGACCTATCTCTGGTAATCTATTTGATCTCTAATCTCTATTGTAGATAAGGTATATATTACAGGCTATATTTAAGAGGCTATAATACTGAAGGCATAAATATACTCCTTTCAGGCAATAATGACTTGGTTAATAAAGACTTGAATTAAATAATTTATAAATGATATATTTTTGGTCCTGAGGACCCAAACTACACATTTCAATTTAGTTATTCAAATCTCAAAATTAAATTTGTTTGGTAGGTGACTTGAATCCTTATTTATCTTTGTCAATATTTTTTTTATTCATCTGCAGGTAAAAGATGAATTTCTTTAGATTCCAAAATTCTTTACCAGAGATTGTCTGGGAGTTAATTCATTTTTCACAGTGTCCCAACCCATAGATTTGGTCAATCCCATTTGCTGTGCCCAATCTTCATGGCCATAAGAATAACAATGGGGGCTGCAATGATCAGACTTTATTGACTCTCTTTCAGTCTTCAAAAGTAACTAAAATCAGCCCACAAACCTTCTGAAAAATTCCATTCAGCCTATGATATATTTTGAAAAAGCAACGTGGATCTTAAATTTCCTATTCGATTTTAGTTCTGCCACTGAAACTTAAGTACCCATAATGAACATTTTATATTCTTTAACTTATTATTCCTAGGATTTTAGGAATTTCATTCACTGATGTTTGAAATAGTCAATGACATCATGATATGATTATTGACTGCAGCAACACTTTGCTAGTAGTTTCCATTAACTTTATTTTTAACAGGACCTCATTCTTCAAAATTGAATTCATCATTGTCCTCCTCTCAAAGTAACTCTATTTTCAAGTCCCTTTTGTCTACAATGACACCAGTTTGAAACCTCTGAAACTTTAGGTCTATTCATGGTCTTTGAGGTTTTTTCCCTTTCATTACCTATACCCAATGTCACTGAGCCCTGCCAATATTTACATTCAAGTGCTTCTCAAATAATTAAAACAGCAATGACAAAAACAATTCCTCCTGCAGGCCTTGTTCTAACTCAGGCAGTCTTTCTACTGACTTTTAATTAATATCTCTACTTATATTCTTTCTCCAATTAGACTAATACTATATACCATGGACAGATCTATTTCTCTAAATACAGCATTCATGTTATCACTATGCTTCTAAAACCTTCAGTTGTTTCCTACTACATACAAGATAAAATTTAAATCTTTTAGTCTAACTTTAAAAGCCTATCATAATCTGTCATTTCCTACCTTTTTACACACATTTCCCAAAATATTGAACAGAACTAACACTTGAGACACTCTATGTGAAAATTTTTACTATTCATAAAACACATTATGCTATCCACTTTCAATACAAATTGGCCTTAGACATTGCTTTTTTTATTCTTTTGAAAAACTGGCAAATATCACCATTTGATCTCAACTATTTCCTGTTAATAAATTTATTAAACATATGTGGTGGGGCTTTGAGAATTTCAAAAGTAATTTATTATATGGTTTCTTCAAGGGGCTTTTAGTATAGTTGGTAGCAAGGAAATGTAGAATTAAGTGCTAAATTGTCTGCTTCAGTCTGTAAATTTTCAGTAGTTGAAAATGTAAGTGTCTAGTATGTTTTTATGTATTCTATGTGCTTCCTGTTTTTTTAAATTATATTTTAAGCTCTTCAAAGGATGGATGCTGTCTTCTATGCATATGAATATGTGTTTCTGTACTTCTTCACAATGTTGGATAGGTGCTTGAGAGAAATGTATTGTGTGAACTTGTAGAGGTGGGAAGGAGGGTCTTTTTTTCTCACCGAATAGCTTAGGCGATTTAGAAATCCTTACTTCTCACAAGCAAGAACTTCGAACATTGTAACTACAAATGCCTGCGGAAACCAGGCAGGTGAGCCAGGCAGGTTGGAGAGGTGGAGACTGGGTCAAACTGGAGAGCTGTTGCCTTTTCCAAAGGAGGCAGCTGTTGCTCAGTAGTGGCTATTGTTGCCACATGGGATTTCAAGACCAGTGTTGCTCAATCTAATTTTTCAAGAAAAAATGGAAATTTGAATTTTTATGTGAAATATCCAATTTTTTTTTTTTTAGAATTTGACAGGCCAAATTCTACACTCGTATATGCTGAATTTGTCCTTCAGACTGCTAGTTTGCAACTTCGACCCTAGACAGATTTTTTTGCTGTTGTTGATGTAATTATTGGATTCTGTCATGTGATATAATCAAGGTTAGTAGCTGGTCAGTCAGTTAGAAAAGTCAATAAGTGGTGAATCATAAGAAAATGATTTGCTGCACTATGAAATTCTTAGAATAATACACGATGATGCATATGCCAAACATTTTATGTTAACTTAGAACACGTAAATTAAATTCTTTCACCAAACTTTCCATGTTGGGACAAGGCCTTTTCTCTGAGTATGAATTCACTGATTGGATTGCTGAATTATTTTTCTTGTGTAGATCACACACATTGTCCTTCATTTCTAGTTTCCATTTCCTCAAAGTGGGAGAAGTTTAATCACTTGTCAGGCAGGCTGAGTGCAGAATCCTTCTAAATTTCTATGACTTTCTTCCAACTTTTACATTGCCTAGTCCCTAAATGAGACTGCATTGTTTTTAGCGACTCAACTTTCACCAAAGCATTTAAATTAGTTTTCTTAGAAGCAATTCTCTGTTCATACCCCTATTACATTAGTTGACATAATATTTAATTTATGTAATTACAATGTAAAATAAAACTACCAGAAACAAGTTTGGGAACAAATAAAACTGACTCGGGCAACCATTCAAGTCAACAGATGGGAGCAGGAGTGCATAGGAATATAGAGATTAGCCTTCTAGCCACAAGATTCAGCATGTTGTGGACAGCAATTGGTAAATTTCAAGAGAAAACTAGAGAGAGTGGCTGAATCCAGTCACTTGATTAAGTGAAGGTCAGTTAAGTAAGTGAAAGGGTATAGCATTATGGTTCATTGTGCTGATCTATAGTATTGGCTTATACTGTGAAACTCTTAGCACAGCAACAGCTACTTTTTGTGAATCCCAGAGTGATGCTCCAGAGTTGGATGATGAAGACATTAATATGCTTTTGGTGATTCTCATGGGGAGGGGAGCCTGGGGTAATTCTAATTCCTGTATAATATATTTGCTTCCAAGGAGGTTGTCTTGAGTAGAAATAATTCTTCTACTAGGAGAACTAAAATATTTTTGTGCAATTTTGCTTTTTTGCAAGTATTCAGAACCATGTTTTGGAAGGAGATATTGTATGAACTTATTACAATAGCAAGAGAAGAGAGTGTTCCAAAGTTCAAGTTGCTTCTCTAGGAAAAAAAATTCTGTTTTCTCATCCAAAAAAAAAATTCTGTTCCATTCCATTTTTTCCCCAGTTCTTCCATAGAGCAATTATTCATGCCTACAAAAAAGGAGTTCACATTCAGATTAGAGTTCATATTTTATTTGTCCTCATAAACCAATTCATGTTCTTTGAAGGAATCTAAAAATATTCTATGCACCTCTTCCCTCTGTGCTCATTGGTTTTTTTTTTTTTTTTGTGAGGAAGACCAGCCCTGAGCTAACATCCATTGCTAATCCTCCTCTTTTTACTGAGGAAGACTGGCCCTGGGCTAACATCGTGCCCATCTTCCTCTGCTTTATATGGGACGCCGCCACAGCGTGGCTGACACACAGTGCGTCGGCGGGCGCCCGGGATCCGAACTAGCGAACCCCGGGCTGCCAAGCACGGACGAAACCGCTACGCCACCGGGCGGCCCCTGTGCTCATTGTTTTTAACCTGTTGTTGATGATGATTGTTCCACACACATTGATCTGACTATGTTAAGTCTTAGAAGCATTGTTTAGGCTCACAGATATTATATACATTTACTTTTAAAATAAAGGATATGGGGCTGGCCTGGTGGCATAGAGGTTAAGCTTGCGCTTTGGCAGCCCAGGGTTCACTGGTTCAGATCCTGGGCGCGGGCCAATGCACTGCTGGTCAGCCACGCTGTGGCGGCATCCCAAGCAGAGTAGAGGAAGATGGGCACGGATGTTAGCCCAGGGCCAGTCTTCCTCAGCAAAAAAAGAGGAGGATTGGCAACGGATGTTAGTTCAGGACTGGTCTTCCTCACACACAAAAATAAATAAATAAAATAAAGGATATATTTGAATTGCAGAATTACAAAAAAGTTAATGTTTAGCTAAATGACTAGTCATTTTTAAAAATACTTGTGGCAACTGACCTTTCCTCCTACTTTAATAATTTCCAATAGCAATAATAAATGGTTATAGTAGGTATTTTAATACTCATTCATCAGCAAGCATTTACAAACCACTTGTTAGTGAGACATCTGTCCTAAGATAGTGTCCAATATTTCTCCAAATGGTTTACAAAACTGCAGAAATTTGTTCAGCTTCCAGTTTCCTGGAACTCCACTCCAGATCCGTGGAGTTGAATCTTTGGAGTCTGGGATCTGCACGTCTATCAAACTCTGATGGTGAGTTTTACATAGAGTGACATTGAGAACCAGTACTCTTGGCATTTGCAATCCATAGAGAAGTTAGAAATTATCTCCTCCCAAAAGTAGGCCCAAAGTGGTGGTTAAAATCTGGCAGAGAGCAAGTAACCTTTTCCTAAGGTTAGAGCTCACACTGAAGTTTTTGCTGCTTTAGTCTTTCTGCCTGTTGAACTCTGGAAATTTGCTCCAGTCATACTCAGAAATGGCTAATAGTCAAATAGAGTAGACCTGCGGTACAGCTAGGCAGGATGGTGGTGACGTGGTGTTTAGAAACAAAAGAGATTCAACAAAGGATATTACCTACAGTCAAGAGAAGCAGGCAGGATCCCCTGGTGCTGGAAACTAACAAGGCGAATCCAGAGGTGAATATTTCTCTGATATACCTCTTGTGAGGCATAGAGAGATTCAGAAACCTGCAAATAAATTATATTTCTGACTGACTAGCAACTTGGGAGCTAGGATGACCACACACCCTGCCTTGAATCTCAAAATCTGATCAATTTTTTCAGGGCCTATAACTCAGCATCCATCCCCGTGCTAGGGGACATTTAGAAGCTGAGCTTTATTGATAGTGCCTTGTAAAGAGTTTGTGGACTGTGTAAAAGCTTTCAAGGAAACAATAGCATAAAGGAATCTTTTTGTTCTGTTTATTGTCTTTTGCTTCAAAAAGGAGACTCATTCTCTTTTTCACAGAAAAGTGCCATTCTGGAATTGATTAAAGTCTGTTAAAACATTTCAGGTATCTGATATTTAAACATAGGAATGATTCTTTAGGTCCTTATTCAATGATTATACAATAGGCGAGACTTGTGATTCTTTTAAAGTTTTTTTTTGCTCTGAGTGTCATAAAGTGCTAGTAGACATAATATTCTAATTTATACCCATGTTCACTTTGAAGGATACATATAATTCTCTTTTTAGTGAGTCACGTTTTGCTCCCTCACACCTTTTGAAAATGTCACGTGCAACCTATTAAAATTAAAGAGCACAAGGCTGATAGGGAGCCTTACACAACATAGGAGAGGCAAAGGTTTAGAGTGTGTGCTAGCTACCAAGAGAGGCTGTATGGAGTCATACTCTGGAGATCTTAAAGAATATAAAAAGGTGGATGCTGTTTTCTTGAAATACTTTCACAGTAATTCTCTCTGAAAGAAGAGCAAAGAATAGACTAGCTTCGTAAGGCTGTCCAAATTGTGAGTTGGTTCCCTTTGGACAACTTTATCCTCACTGGACAGTTATCAGGGATGTTCAGCTCTTTTCCACTGACCTCAGCCTTGCATTGGGATTCCTTGCCACACCTCCATCTTTTCTGTCCTTCCCCATTTAACCGCACAAACAATAATGCATTGTACATTTCATATTTTTGAGAAGTAGCATCTCAATTTTTTTCAAGCCTTGATAAACAGAATCTGCATCATTATTCCATCTAATCCAGGGATTTTTAAACCTCCATAAATGTGTTAATCCTTCGGGGTATTGACTTCTTTGGCCTAGTTTTAGTACTGTGATCAAATTTATGATGTGTTATACTGATCATATTTGTGTGTCAGGAAAGGACATTTTAGTTATTTGCTTGACTTATTTGAAGGTTTTAAAGATTAAAGATTTTGAAAATGCATTATGATGCCTCTGTAGTCTGGAAGTCACCCTTAACCCGGATTTTTCTATTTTCCCTACCCATTTAAAATTTTATTCCTATCCTTTAGTTAAGAGATGTGCTTATTCACATTAAAAAGACTTGAAAAGAAAGAATTTTCCTGTTGATAAAATTAAGTTCCTTCTTGTTTAGTACAAACTTAGTTTCAGGATTCTTCAAGCAGGAAGCTGATGTTTGCATACCTTGAACATGTGGGACACTATAGAGAATCAGGAGTGTTAATTCCTCAAGAAAGGGATTTGTTAAGGGAAAATGCATACTGTTTCTAGAATCTAGTTTCATGCCTCATATGATCAACAAATTTCCAGTTTCTAAAGTTGCATTTGTACCTAGAAATTAATTTGTTACTTGTGTTTTCAACAGATGATAGTCCAGGATTTTACCACTTAATGTATTACAAATTCATACCCTGAACCAAGCAAGGGTGGCTATGTTTTAGACACTAAGTGGTTACTTTGGTTGTCAGTTTCAGTTTTTAAGTTCCCTCCTTAAAATATTAAAAAAACATGTAAAAATAGTTATCTTAGAAATGAAAAGAAATAGTGGCAAGCTTAATTTTTCATACTGGGAAGTTGTTCAGGAAACAATATAAATATATTTTGAAAGTACTTTACTTTCTATATAACCATTTTGCCATATATACCATATATCATATATGCCATAGAATCCAAAAGACAATTAATATTCATGATATACTTTCACAATGATGCATATTTAAAAGTTTGAATTTGGGGAAGTTTCTCAACTTGATAAAGAATAACTATAAAGTACCTATAACTAACATCACAGTTAATGGTAGAAATTGGACACTTTTCCCCTAAGATCAGAAACAAGGCAAAAATTTCCCCTCCTACCACTCCTACTCAACATTGTACCGGAAGTCCTAGCACTGCACTAACATAAGAAAAGGAAATAAAGGGAATATAAATTTGGAAGGAAGAAATAAAATTGTGTTTGTTTGCAGATAACATGATTGTCTATGTAGAAAATCTCAAAGAATCAACAAAAAAATTCCTTGAATAAGTGATTATAGCAATGTCACAGGATACAAGGTTAATATATGAAGTCAATTGCTTTCTTATACACCAGCAATGAACAATTGGAATTTGAAACAAAAAACACCATACCATTTACAATAACATACACACACAAAGAAATACTTAGGTATAAATCTAAAAAAATATGTACAGAATCTATATGTGGAAAATTACTGTGATAAAAGAAATTAGAGAAGATCTAACTAAATGAAGGGATATTTTCATGTTCATGGATTGGAAGGCTCAATACTGTCACTTATATGGAGAGACAAAAAATACCCCAAATAGTCAAAACACTATGAAAGAAGACTGCCTCACTTGAAAACTTGTTATAAAGCTACAATAATCAAGACAACATGGTATTTGTGAAAGAATGACACACAGATACATGGAACAAAATAGAGACCCCAGAAATAGCCCACATATAGTCATTTAATCTTTGGCAGTGGAGCAAAGGCAATTCAATAGATAAAGGTTCAACAAATGGTGCTAGAACAATTAGATTTCTGTATGCAAAAAAATTAAGTCTAGGCTCAGACCTTATACATTTTGCTAAAATTAACTTAAAATGGATCATAGACCTGAGTATAAAATGCAAAATTATAAAACTTCTGGAAGAAGACATAGGAAAAAATCTAGGTAACTTGGGTTTGGAGATGAGTTTATAGATATACCACCAAAAGTACAGTCCATGAAAGAAAAAAAATTGGTAAGTTGGACTTTACTAAGATTAAAAACCTCTGTTCTGAGAAAGACACAGTTAAGAAAATGAAAAGACAAGCTGCAGGTCAGGCGAAAATTATTGCAAAACACATGTCTGATACAGGACTTGTAGCCAAAATATTCAAGGAGCTCTTAAAACTGAACAATAAGAAAACAAAAAACCCAAATAAAACATGGGTAAAATGTCTGAACACCTCAAAATATGTATACAGATGGCAAATAATATGAAAAGATTCTCAAAATCATTTGTCATTAGGGAATCGCAAATTTAAAGAAATGCGATACACTAAACACCTATTAGAATGACTAAAATCCAAAAAACTGGCAGTACCTAAAGCATACAAGGATGCAGAGCAATAGGATCTCTCATTCACTGCTTGTGGGAATGCAAAATGGTATGGCCACTTTGGAAGACAGTTTGACAGTTTCTTAAAAGGCAGTCTTACCATGTGATCAAGCAATTATGCTTCTAGATATTTACCCAACTGAGCTGAAAACTTATGTCACACAAAACCCTGCATGCAAATGTTTATAGCAGATTTATTCATAGTTGGCAAAAACTGGAAGCGCCTATTGTTTTTTAGTAGGTGAACTGATGAACTGTGGTATATCCAGACAATGTTATGTCATTCAGCAATAAAAAGAAATGAGCTATCAAACTACAAAAACGTGTGAGAGGAAACTTAAATGCATACTGCCAAGAGAAAGAGACTAGTCTGTAAAGGCTACATACTGCATGATCCAATTAAACAACATTCTGGAAAAGGCAAAATTATAGAAACAGTGAAAAAATATCAGTGGTTGCCGGGAGTTCAGAGGGAGGGGAGAGGGATGAATAGGTGAAGTACAGGGGATTTTAAGGTAGTGAGACTATTGTGTATGATATGTAATGGTGGATACAAAACATTATTCATTTGTCAAAATGACACAAAACAGAGTGAACCTTAAGGTAAACCAAAGATTTTAGTTAATTATTATGTATTAAGTATTATGTAGTAAGTATTATATATCAACACTGGCTAATCAATTGTAACAAATGTGCTACCCTAATGCAAGAGGTTAATAATAGGAGAAACTGTGGGATTGGGGGTAGAGGAAGTATATGGGAACTTTATGTACTTTCTGTACAATTTTTCTATAAACCTAAAAATGCTCTAAAAAAACCTTCATGTATCACTCATCCACCTTCAACATTTTTCAATATTTTTCAAATCATTTTATCCACTCAACTCTACTGAAGCAGAAGTTGAGAGGGTTTTTAAGCACTGGAGTGAGCTAGTGGAAAGGTACTGCAGGATGGTTGCGGAGAGGTTGATCAATGGGATATGTTGAACACAATGTTATTTCTAAGTTTCAAGTGTTTTCCTCTGTGATTAGCCATCTGTGTTTGCTAGTTGTTATCCATAGAAGTTAGGTTCCTACTCTCCCACAGAGCCTGGGAGATAGGGGGCACTATCTTTCTTCATATTACATTTCAAAGGGATGATTCCCGGGTCCAGGAATAAGATACTCCTAGAATGCAAAACTGGCAAGAGACTTTTAAAGAGATTTACATCTCAAAAAAAAAAAAAAAAAAAGAGAGAGAGAGAAAGAATTTGTAATGACAAATTTTCTAAAGTAAATACTGTAAAAAAGGGGAAGTCGGGGGGCCTAGAGGCAGGAAGAAGCTGTCTCAAGTTTAGTCAAACTGAGGAGAACGTTAAGGCCATCTCGATCACTTTCATCTCTTGCTCCTCCTGTCCCAGAAATGTGACTTATAAGGAACTCAAGTCCGATTTGTGAACCCCATTCTCTTCACTTGCTAAAATTCTGGCCCTAATTTATGGGTGCTCTTTTTCATTAGAGAATGTTTCAGCTTCAAGACAAGGAATGCAGAGGGGTAAAAGCGTGAAGCTGGATAAGACCTATAGAGTTCTTAATAAGCATCGAAAGTATTACATTGCTCCAAAACCCTAATATGTAATTTAAAACAATATCAAAATTTATCCATTAAGTTTATAAGAAATTCCAAAAGTGTTCTGATTTTTCACGTTTTCTGTTTCAATGCTGTTTCTGAAATATTAAATTTCAAAATATAAAAAAAAATTGACATTGGTCCCCCTGGCTAGTGGAGCTTCAAGCTTTGCTGCCTGTTGGGTGGTCTACACTGGAAAACAGCGGTCTATATAGGGCTGGTGGCCCAGCTGCCTTAGATTCGCCTCTTATTTTGGTGATGGGATCAGTCATATTAAATCCTGTAGTTTATCTCCTGCTGTTTGTACTAAAAACATTGGTATGATGTTACCTCTTTTTTCTTAAAAGAAACTTAGAGTTTGAGTCATGGGTATTTTTCTCCTACTTTCTTTCTTGGGTTGCATACGAAGAAAGCATTATCATTCAAACGTTCTTTTAATCATCCAGTCCATAACATTGCCAGCAATCGGAACAGATTTGTAATTTGTGAGCCATGTGCAAAGAAGAGATATCTTGCTTCACTGAGAAAATAGACAATTTTGTGAAATATTGGCCATTTATCTGTCAAAGTGGGCCATTATACATTGAACCACAGCAAGAAGCCACCATGCACCTTCAATTCTTTTCATTTATTCTTTAATGAAGATTTTTTTGTATCTGGTGTAAGGCTGATCCAAATTCTGCTATATTTGAATTCACTTTTGACAAAATTAGGTATATGAAAATGTTAATAAGGAGAATACAATTAGAAGAGTAAAATTAGAATGCATAGTCAGGGCAAATGATTTTTTTTGAATTAAAAAAAATGTCAATCATCAAGAAAGCAATGAAGGAAAAGGGAATGGAAAATAGTGCGGATTATCTTTCTCTCTCCACTCCCTCTACTTCATACACGGGGTGGCTTCTAATGCAGCAGACATGAAGGCCGTCCTATTATCTGCATTTAGGATCCATTATTCTACATAGAACGTGCAAAAGGCTGGAAGCTTTTCATGTTATGTTGCAATAAGTATAGAGCTGATTGTCAGAAGACTTGCTTTTTAATTCTTAGTCTATAGTCTATGACATATAAAATATATGACCCTGGATAAGTCTTAAATCTTTCTGAGCACTGATTTCCTCATCTGAAAAATGAAAAAAATAAAAATATTCTGTTTCCTCCATTACAAAGTTGTAATAAACAGCAAATAATTTAATGTATATGAAAGCATACTGCAAACTGAAAAGTACCATGAAGGATTATTATTTATGCTTCAGCGCATGCATTGAACATGGTCTGCGTAATCTGTATTTCAGAAACTAACCCTCCATCATGTTGACATTTGCTAATTTTAAATCATGCTGCAAATGAATGGTTCAGATTGGAACACCTGCTATCATCATTCTTTAAGAAAATGAACTATCATTTGATTTAGAAGAACATTTTATCTTAATAAGTTCAGTTCAGCATTTATTAGCATGTATTAGCCTGAAATTCCCTTAACAGAAAGTTGTGTCTAATTCTTTTCTCAGATATCAGAGTAGTAACCATATTACTCTTGAACTCTATACTCAGTAGGAATTGCTGGCCTCAGTAATTCCCACTATTTTCTCAGGAGTACCTTAAAAATTAGAAGGTTTGAAAATAAATAAAAGAAAAGACTACAGTGTGGCTCAAGAGAAAACAAACTTTTGACTTCATATTTCTGTGTTATATAATGCTTTCTGTATTATGTAAATAGGATAACTGCATTTTCCAGGCAATAACCTTATTTTCAACCACTTTTCCTATTTTATATTTCAAAAAATGATATAAAAAGAAATATTATAGGGCACTTTCCAAAAATAAACATGAATACTCATGATTCCAGAACACAAACAAAATAATTTTCATATTTTAGAAAGTTATATTTGTTGAATTAGGTATTACAAAAAAAACTTGTGAAGACATCACAGAACTCAGGCTCACTCTCATGCAGTGAGCAATTGTGAAGCATGGCACTGTCACAGATTTTAAGAGGAGGGAAAAGAAAGGAATGTTTGACCATTGTCCTAACAGTGTAGTTGGATGGTAAGGTATAGGCATAGAAAAAAAGTGTTCGGTACTGTGTGATTTTTAACTAAAATAAGGAATCTAATTTAAATTTCTATATATTTTGAGAGGAACTAAGCATTATGTTTGGGGAAGACACCTGAATAAATGTGGTAGCTGAGTTGAATATGTACACGATTTGAAAGGAGGGAAGAGAAGATGAAGTTGCAGAGTGGAAGAATCATACAAGCAGACCGGGCTTCAGAAAGGAAAAAGATTTACGAAGTTCCACTCTTTAAAGATTGTATTGCAACTTGCTGTCCACTTAGACTTTATGGTTTTATATCTCTGAAGATATGGTTGTTAAATGAAGAAAACGTAGAGTCATGGGAGATGTTCATTATCGTTGTTGCCCTTAAATGGAACTAAATGTAACTTACTAATTTTTTAAATTTTAAATCTCCTTAAAAGAAGATAACCAACAGTTCATTTTATGGCAATCATACTTTATAATGAATATCATTGTTTCCACATAAACATTTGCTTTGTTCCACCTTGAAACATCCTAACATGTGTTTTGAAGTTGTATATTTTCTGAGCCAGAAACCTCAGAAATTGTGAATGGCTTCTAAAGTGTGGTCTTGAAATAATATTATAACTTTTAGGTTCTTTTGTTTCTCCTAAGTATGTTCCTCTGTAGAAGGGTTCTTGGAAGTTGTGCTGTACAAGAAGATTTAACAAAACCAAACACTTGTTTTCTTTCCTCTTTTAAATACTGTCCTTTAAATAAAGGACTGATACTCTTAAGATTTTCTTTCTTAGCATTGCTTAGCATTTTCAATAGTAATATTGCTTAGAGTATAGCATAATCTTAAAATCAGTTGCCCTTTAAGCGGTATGAATAAATAAATGCTCCAAGCTTTGTTCCATTTTGTCAAGAATCTTCACATTTCTTTCATAATATGCAGAAAATTACTGAATCAATGCATATATTCTGTAAATAGCATGAGGGCGGGGAGTGCAGAAATGCTGGGGGCTTCAACATATATTGGAATTTTTTTTTTTTTTTTGGTGAGGAAGATTGACCCTGAGCTAACATCTGTTGCCAATCTTTCTCTTTTTTCTTAAGAAAGATTGTCCCTGAGCTAACATCCATGCCAATCTTCCTCTATTTTGTATGTGGGATGCCGCCACAGCATGGCTTCATAAGCAGTGAGCAGGTCCACACCCAGGATCTGAACCCGTGAACCCTAGGCCACTGAAGCAGAGCATGTGAACCCAACCACTATGCCACTGGGCTAGCCCCACATATATTGGAATTTTATGAGTGGTCTAGGCATGGAGAAGGAACCTTTAGAAATCATGTTTCCACTCTAAACTTTCAAGAACATCCTGAAATACAGTACTTTGTGGGTACATATAGTTCAAGGATAAATAGAGGAGTAATTTGCCATTTGTACCAAATTAAATCAGACTTTCAGTTCAATCAAAACAGCTTGCAGCTGGATGCAATAATCTGATTTCCTGACACTCTGAGAAAAATTGAAGCCCTCCAAAAGGCCCCTGCTGATCTTCAACATGAAATATAGTTTGCTGGCAATTTCACTCAACCTCTGAATGCCTTCACATTTAATAAGCTAAAAAAATGCAAATAAAGCATGAGGTTAGCCGGAGATGGCTCTCAGGTAGTGTTTTATTACAACTAAATGAAACACACAGCACAATGCCTCTAAAGGATCACGCTTTTGTTCTTTTCCAAAGCAGCTGTTTTGTTAAATATGCCATTAGATGAATCTCTGTATTAGTGTCCTGGGAGTACTGTTTTGACATTAGATGTGTGTTAAAACCATAATAAAAGGCTTCAGAGAACAAATGCTAGAATTCTGTATGAATAACTTGCTATTTTCTTGGGAAGGTAATGAGACAAACCAAGGTAAATCCTCAAGGATCTGTTAACTGTTGATTATTCAATATAGTGAGCCAAACTTACAGATAGGTGCAGTCCTGGCAAATTAGTTCAATTTATAACAATTTTTATCTTGAGTTTTTATTGTAGAAGCTGAAAAATGTAGGTCTTTCAGTAGGGTGAGTGGATTTCTTTATTGCCCCAGAATTGAAAATTGCTGAATTAAGGACAAAGAAACACAAAGTGATACACTCTTTAAAGAAAACTTGCATTTAAAATGTGAAACTCCTTTTAGGGATTTTAATGAGGTTTTAAAACAGACCCTGCTTCCTTTCTCACAAGCCTTGTACTCTTCTTAATAAGCACACAATTTAGGGAGAGGCAGAGGGTCAAAGAAGGACATTGTTCAGATTGAGTCTTCAGCATAGAAGAATGCTGGGATCTTCCCTCACTTCCTTTTGGGGGAGGAAAGAAAGTGCTTGGCCCTTTCTCATTCAACATCCTGACAGTAAACAGATGGTACATTCAAATAGGGCAGTTGCGAAGAGAGTCGTGAAGAAACTCTTTACAAAGATGTGAACAGAATTAAGGGAAGCCAACAAGGCATGGTGAAACATCCCGGCCATAACCACAGTGGGAAGCTTTAATCACCATGAGCCCAAAGGGGTGAAGAGAGGAAATGGTTACTAAAACCCAGAGCTATAGCTGGAGAGAAGGGCAGCCTGCCAGGACCTGTGGTCTCCTGAAGAGGGACACAGGCAATCAGGGACCCAGCAAGGAGGGGGTCAAGGAAATAAATACCTCAGTATCTTTCTCCAACCTCCAAACAGAAACCAGTGAGCGAAAGAGCCCAGTTGAAGCATTATATAGAAGTCAGCCTCCTAGGGGCCTTGAGCAGAGAAGAGAAGCTGGGAGTGGATCTGGAGAGACAAACAGAGATTATCCAGCACACCAAGATGAGGGGGCACTCCAAGAGAATCATTCATGAAGATTGGAGGGATCTAGAATGAGGGAGCTTGGGATCTCATTCCTTGGCTGGGATCTAAGCTACTGTGCTCGTGGAAGAGCAATGAGAAAGGTGATCCAGCTCTCGCCTCCCTCCAAATCCTTTGGCCTATATCCAGGGTAATGCTGGGGAGGGGGAGAAAATGAACATTAAATCAAATATAGTGTTGATATAATATTGAAGTGTAAAACTCTATTGAATCGTATTGGAGCTTTTACTAACTAAATCTGAATGGGAAGCTTTAGGACTTATTTAGGATGCCACTAAGAGGGATAAGAAATGGTGGTTCAACAAAGCATGCTTGTAGTCAATGACTGTAAAAATGCAAATTCATTATATGTTTGTACTTCATTGAGTTAAGTCTCCTCAATGAACTAGTTACATTGGAAAACTTGGGAATAATAATGCAAGTGTACAATTTATGTGACAAGTGACAATTTATCAGCGCCTGATCTAATTGTGGCAACACTCCAAAGGTGTAAACTGCATATTCTTGATTCTGCTTTGTTAGTTGAAAGACTAGGACCAACACCTCTTTGCCTAAAATGCTGTCATGAAATTCTTATTCCTAAATTAAGAATATTTCCTCTTTCCTTAAGAATTCCTAAGTCAAATTACTCTTGAGTATAGAAATTCTTATGAAAACCTGTAGTTTTTAATCTTAACTATCAAAGAACTTTACACTACTTTAAATGTTTCTATTTTACCATGTACCATCCCAATGTAATGTATGCTATTTTTAAGCAATAACAAACTGTTGACCATCTAGTGAAGGAAACTAGAGGTCTTGTACCTCCCTTCAGAGGCACCCTTAAAAGGCCTCTCCCTAATACCAGGGGAACTCTTTGAAATTAACTGAGATTACTCATTGGATGTGGTAGTTGATGGTTTTGCTCACTGACTCCTATCTCCTAGACACTGTGAAGACTGAACATCGTGCCCTCTGTGGTTGAGTAGGACTATGTAACTAGTCTGAGACAATAAACTATTTGAGGTGGTATTTATACTTTCCAGACCAAAGCACATACCCTTGATAGTTTAGAGTTGTTACTGCCACATACTTTAGCCTCTTCTGACTAATATGCTAGAGATGAGAGAACGTGTATAGATCCTGCGAGTCAAGAAGCATATAGCTCTGTCTCAGAGACCTGTGTATATAGACATCTGATATGCAGATATCCGAAATCACATACTATTTTAAGATCACCTGAGCCTCTCAGACTGATTGGGAACCATACCCATGGATGGACTTACAGCACAATAATACCTTGCTACTTTCAGAGGAAAAAAATAGTCATTGAATTCTCTATTAGTCTACCTGGGCTACCAGAAACCTGTAAGACCTATAAAAAATCTTTTGGTCAAACAGTAGAGTCTTTTATCCCATGCCCTGCCTCTTAAATAGATATGAACCAATTGCTCCAGCTCCCCTTGTGGTGGGTTTCTATAAAGTTCCATTTTTTAAATTGTTCTTTTCTCAATTTCTTTTCAGTATGAAAGCAAAGGTGAAGCTTTCTGGTGTCAGGATTTTCTCAGAGGTCTCTTCAGGAGTCTCTGCTTCTGCTCCCACTCCCCAAAATCCACCGTGACAACCAAGTCAGGACTGCACGCTCAAAGACCCTTAGGGAAAGCTTCAGAGCTCACTAAAAACATCAGACATTTGAAAGAATATTAATTCTTTTGCAAAACCACTAAGAGCAAACAGGCTATTTTGTGTAGTCTTGAACTACTCAAAACAATCTGGCAACATCCTTTAGATCTTTAAACATTATTTTTTATTTTTATTATACCAACTATACACAGACATATTCTCCTTTTAAAAAATAGCTCAAGATCATATTAGCATTCCTTTTGACCCCCCACCGTTAATCTGAGTCCCCTCTTGGCCTTTTGCAGGAGCAACGGTATCAGGAGTTTTTGAGTAAGGAGTAAAACTTAACACAGATCCTCCTCACACAGACCCGTCTTGGATCATATTCCTGTCATTCCGCATTCCCAGTTCATCTGCCCGGTTGTTCTCTGAGCACGTTTGCAATTGAGAATCTTGTTTCCTCTCTGAAGTCAGACCTGTTGGTAGTCCTGTCACCTGTTAACATTAATTATCCTCTCTCTGAGATAATTACCCCTCATATTTCTGGCCTCGTGATGAATCCCATGTCCAATCTAACTCTCGTATAATCCCAGCCTTGGACTGTAATTATTTATCTTAAAGGAGCTCCTTTTTAAAACTCTCCTTTCTCAGGGAGAATGGAATACAAAGTCCATTCCCCCACCCCTACCCCAGCTACAATGCACTGAGTCATTATGTCATTGCTTAGGCAAGAGGAGCTGACCCTTTCTCTTGCCAGTAGTATAACACAGTAATGAGGGACACACAGAATCTAATGTTCCAAAGGGAAGATGAACATATATTCTCTGAGTCTGAGTATGTCCTTGATCACATTTCACAATGACCAAATGCCAAGTTTAGAAATGTGGCAGGATAAAGTAAATGTAAAGATCCTCACCTTCTAACCTTCTTGTCTGTCTTTTGCTTCACCTGTCTATGAGAGATGTGGCTCTTAGGAAATGAATTTCGCCATGTCTGAAGTTGCCGCCATCTAATCTCCCAAAATATCTTTTCTAGCTGCAAGGGTGAGCTACAAATCTGGTCAGTTAAAGGCAGAGAGTTTGCTTTCAGATACCTGGCTCATGTAATCAATGACACATCTTCCCAAAGTGGATATGCCTTAATTCTTAAATCCCGCTGCTGATCAGGGCTTCAGATGTCTGAAACCAATGCCACAGGATTCTGGATAATGTTATAGAATTTAACGTTTGTGAAGATTATCTTCAACCTTTTATTATAAGATTGCTCTGTAGAGAGATCTTGACACATAAATAGAAAAAATTATTTGTTCTTCTCGAGGGGGAAAAGAGAAAAATTTAGTGTGATAGTTTGACTAATAAATAAGAAATCAGAATTTATTCTTTTCTGAGTCTTCACTATTCCTTGAATTTCTCCACCCCATTTAGCTAGGACTACTCGAAAGGCTACCCAACTTGGGACCTTTGCCTCAAAGGAGACTTGAGGTTCGTTTAAACCATCCTTTCAAGGGAGGTAAAGATGCCTTAAGGAAGAATAGGATATGAACAATTATTAATTCTAATACAATTCCAGTTGCTAATTAGCCAATATCTCATCTTTCATCTATCTCTTTGGCTCTAGATTTCAGTTCCTCTGACCTTGAATTTCAAATTCTTCTTTCTTATTGTTTCCTGGTGTCTGATCTCATCATTTGTAGATCTCATCATCTAACCTTCTGCTTGTGTCCCTGTCTCTGTCCCAACTCCTGCTTATTTGTAAACAAACAAACCCAAACTCTTACCTGGCCCTTTTTTCCTAATGTCTATTACTTGTCCTATTTCTTTTGCTGTACCTACATGTACCCCTATGAAGTCTTTGTCCCTGACTGAAGACTTTCCTCATTTGAACTTAAAGTGTTCATGATCTTGCAGCTCTCTCTCTCTTAACTACCTTTCTAGCTGTGATCCTGAAAATACACAGTCTCGGTAACTGTTTCCCAGTCCTGTTCTTTTTTGGTCTGCTTACCATCTGGGTTTTCCTGTTGATATTACAGAAGTGGTAGGATCATAAGAAGGAAAGACAAGCCCAAAAAGAAAACTTCCTGTGCCACTTCATAAACAATTGGAATATTTTGAAGAAAGAAAAACCTCCACAAAAACAGAAAGAAAGGAAGAAACTGGCCCCTGGCCCTTCTACTCTCCCATGACATTTTCTCCCCTTGTTCCAAGCACACTGTTTCCAGTGTGGAATAAGATTACTTCAACATTGCAGGAAAATATAAACACGTACAAATATAAAAATTAGGCTAGTCATGCTGTGAGGAAGTTATGAATGTCTGTATTTAAAAATTTGTCCTTTTAACATGAATTTTAAGATGTGCAAAAAAGGAACATCTCTGGGGCTGGCCTGGTGGCATAGCGGTTAAGTTTGTGCACTCTGCTTCTGGTGGCCCGGGGTTCATAGGTTTGGATCCCAGGGGTGGACGGGTGCACTGCTTGTCAAGCCATGCCATGTTGGCGTCCCGTATAAAGTAGAGGAAGATGGGCATGGATGTTAGCCCAGGGCCAGTCTTCCTCAGCAAAAAGAAGAGGGCTGGCAATGGGTGTTAGCTCAGGGCTAATCTTCCTCACAAAAAGAAAAAAAAGGAATATCTCTTTTTAAGGACTGGATTTGCAGCAAGCTGGATATCTCCTGAGGGTGGTGGATATCACAAAAGATTATACAATCATGCATTGCTTAACATCAAGGATACGTTCTGAGAAATATGTCATTAAGCAATTTCATTGTTGTGCGAACATAATAGAGTGTACTTACACAAGCCTAGAAGGTATAGCTTACTACACACCTAGGCTATATGGTACTAATCTTACGGGACTACTGTCGTCTATGCAGTCCGTCATTAACCAAAACGTCGTTATGCGGTACATGATGGTATTGAGTCTCTTTTTGTGTCAGATTTGCTTAAAGCCCCAAAAGATGGAGAACAAAGCAATAGATGATCTCAATGTAATGCTTATGTTCAGAGCAAAAATCAGGAGTACAATTATAAAGCAATTTAATTAGGTTCCTTTACAGTTTCTTCAAACCCACATTGTGGGGCAACTTTTTTTCCTGTCCCCTTAAATAAGGTTACTCATGACTTTTCAAGCTCATAAATTTTAAGGTTATCTGCCATAGGTGATATTTCTCTGGTTGCCATCTTGGGACATTGAATAGCCTCTTACTGGCAAGAGTCACCATCAAGATACCCTTCAAAATTCTCTGACTTGCTTATATCCCATGGTGTTTGTCCACAGGAAGCTCATGCATTTTTTTCCATGCTAGGGAGAAATACAGCCAGCCCTGGTGGTCTAGTGGTTAAGATTTGCTGCTCTCTGCTGTGGCCCGGTTTCCTTTCCTGATCAGTGAACCACACCACCATTATGGGGAGATTAGTCTTTAGTTGCTTCTATCTTCATCATTTTCTACCCTAAGGAATCTGCAGTCTCATTCATTCCCTCAACTCTAGGTGACACACATTAAGCTCTCTGATGGGTCTCCCTGAAGCCCCATTCATGGGCACATCTAACTTTACTTTCCTGTTTCTGAGGACATAGAAAGAGTACACTTCTCAGGGTTCCTTGCAACTCGATTGAAGCCATGTGGCTGGGCTCTAAACTTGGAATGTTGATTAAAATAATTTTAGACACTTCAAAGCCTGTTCTCTAAAAGCTTCATGTTACTCTTTTGTCTCTCTTCCCTTATGGTGGGGACCTAAAGGCCTGTGCTAAGATGGTGACTGCCCAACATGGAAGAAATCTGAATCCTAGAGTCTTTGGATGGAAGAGAACCCCCACCAACACACACTGGCTTGTTTTTTGTGTTAAGTCACTCAAATTTTGAGTTTGTCTCTTGTGGCAGCAAGGCTAAGACAGTGAACCTCTTTAACCTCAATCCTTTTATGCTTTTGAGGTGATTTTGGGCTATAAGTTGCAAAATTGTCTTTTTGAACAATTCCTCTCATAGTTCTACATAGTAGGTCCAAGTCCTCCCTCTGAAGTGTGGAAATAGATGACACAAATTGCTGTGTTCTTGCTCTGTTTTGGCTTTGTCCACTTCCACTTACTCATTTTTGTGTCTAAAATGATAATAATTTTTAATATTCCTTATAAACTATTTTTTATAGAAATGTCATCCCACCCTCTTTCCTTTCTTCCCTTGATACCTATCTCCTTCCTTCCTTTTTTCTTTCTTTCCTTTTTTCTTACTTCCTCTATTTACTTCTTTCTTTTAGCATTTGGTTTTGGCACATGCTTTTGCAATTTTTTGGAATTTTATTTTCTTCTTTCTCTTTCTTTCACCTGGATAAACTTGACTCAATCTTCAGGAATCAGGTTAAAGGTAAGTTTTTCTATGAAGCCTCCTCTCTTCCTCAAGAAATATTTCTACAGTATCCTGAATATGCCCTCTTGTAGCACTTATCCTTGCTGTTAAATTCTTCTAATTTACTTGTGTCTCCCCTGCTACAGTTCCAGCCCTTTGAGGAAGCAGCTCTACCTTTGTTGCATTGTCAGGGCCAAGTATAGTGACTGGGACATAGAAGGTGTCAAAAATACTTATTTAGAATGAAATATGATATCTAGAAAACCACCAGGGTTGCCCACTTTATTATAAATGTTGGTGGGTTCACTACAGCAATGGGCTTCAAGATTTTGTACATTTACCCTATAAGAGAATGTTGAAAAGTTTTGTTTGCTCTTGTACATTTTAATGGCAATATCTAGAAGTTCTAATCATACATTAAAATAATCTTAAGGAATGTAATTTACAATGCTAGTGAATACTGACATTTTAAAATGAAATCATTATATCATTTTTTAAATGCATCAGTGAAATATAAATATGGTGATTTGATGATGCACCATTATTCATTTTTAAAATATACACAAATAAGCTCATTTTTTAAACAGAAATTTTACCTGATTCCTTTTTCTCCTTGAAATTATACTTCCATTCCTTTTCCCTCAAAAAGTTTCTTTACTGTAATACATTGTTATGATTAAATGTGCCATTGATTACCCTATATTGGTTGTAAAGAAAAAGGATAATCAATAAAAAACATTTACGTATAATAATGTATTACAATATATAGTATATATATTGTATACTGAATTTTGTTATATATAAATAATAATTTAATTCACATATATGCATAATGTATACATTCTACTTATACATCTTGTACAAATATGTTGTACATATATACTATTTGTATGTGTATGCAGGTTTTAATTGATCAATGTTTTATTCTTAATTATTGGGCTCTAGATATTAAAAATTCTTCTATCATAACAATCATTTATTTACAGAATTGATCAAACCAGCACAATGTATTAAAATGTTTGATAAATAATGATTAAATATAAAATGACCAGAAATGCAATTTATAATGTAAACACATGCACATACACACACATATATGTCTACATTATTCTGTTTAAAGATCTTTGTAGATTACTCTATCTCTTTGCAACTAATATAGAGTAATGAAAAATTCTTTTTGATGATCTATTAGCTAGCAACTTGCTTAAGCCTCCTTTTAAATATTCTTGCAAATAATTGTAAACCACCTGACTTCCAAAAGGATTTGTTACCTAGTTCACTATTGCCATTTACTTTCTCATTTTCTAAGTATAATAATAAGTCTTTGCCAAGATATATCAAATGTGTATAAATGATAGATTTTATTCATTTGTTTAGAGACACCAGGTTAAACTTGATGTACCCAGACAAGACTGAGAAAAATTAAAGTATTGTTATTTAAACACATTTTGCTGAAAGAAATTTTGGTCAAAATGCTTTTGTCTTACCACGTTTTAAATATGTTTTTTAAGAAAATCATTGGAGCTGCAGATTTAGATCACTGTTTATGGAAGACATTTACTGTATAATCTATATTCCAAAGCCATTTATCATCATCAAGAAATCTGCTAAATCAGACATAATTTCCATCAGAAAAAAATCTGACTTTATTTTTCCATTCAAATAGACACATTAACAAGTGACTCTGAGACAGATATCTCACTTCTGAGATGGGTTATCTTGTCATGAGTTTGTTCTCTGGATGACCCTATGAAACAACGTCTTCCTTCCACCTGAATATTCCTCCCATTGTTCTCTTACCTCACTCTCAAAGGACTCTCCCTCAGGAGCGATGTACTCTCTGACCATTGTTGAGAAATAGAGGAGGCGAGCTTGTTAAATGAAAATTGCTATCACTTCCACCCTTCTTTCTAATATACCTAAATTCAAAACATCACCCTATGAACCAAAATACCAAGTTTCTAAGGCCAGTTCTATACTTAGAAATATATGACAACAACAATCACATAGAGACAGAGATTGGATTGGTGGTTACCAGAGGGGAAGTGGGGAGGGCGGAGGGTGAAAGGGGTGATTAGAAATCTGTATGGCGATGGATTGTAATTAGTCTTTGGATGGTGAGCATGATGTAATCTACACAGAAACTGAAATGTGATGATGTACACCTGGAATTTATATAATGTTATATACCAATGTTACTACCGTAAAAATAATATATGAATACAAAAGACAACAAGATTTTTGTTGCTTTCTTCTTTATATTTCCCTGAATTTTCTAAATTTTCAAAAATGAACATATAGTGCATTTATTATGAGGAATCAGAAAATCATAGAGTATGATTTTCAAAATTTAAAAATGGTACATCAATATTAGAATAAAAACTGTGTTATGCAGCACTGTACAACCAGAAATCTCTAGAAACACTGCTATTAACGTCTGATTGAAATTAGTTTTCTGACTAGCTATAGTACAAAACCCTACCAAATTAGAGGAGTTAAATGCAAATATTGAATTGTGGTGAGCTTAGCATAGGTCTGCAGAAGACTGTTTTTATAAATCATCTTCCAGTTAAAATGCATGATTCATCTGTGCCTTTGCAAAGAGTTATGATTTACATGTGTCAATACTGTCCATTCTTTGCCTTTTAGATCTTAGTGGGATAGTGAGTGAGCAAATGACAATTTAGAGAGCTTTTGGAGCAATCAGAATTAGCCGTAATTAGCAGTTAAAAAAAAATAGAGTTCTCTCAATGTAGTGGAACATGAAATTGACATGGTACAACAAAATTGGGAATACCTAGGAATTAAAGTGAGGAGAACTATTTCAGTATCTCAGATGATGCCATATACGTTATAATGAAACAAGTGAAGAGTTTGTTAATGTTAACTTGACTGAAGTGGAATGAGAAGAAAAGAAATGAAATAACATTTTAGCAAAATATCTGTTATTTTTCAGGTATAGTATTACATATTTTACATATATATTCTCATCTATTTCCCACAAAAACACTAGGAAGTAGTTATTATTACAACTTTGCAGAATAATAAATTGAAATTTGGGGGAGTTAAGTAAAAAAATTGGTTTACAGTCACTCAAATAGAAAGTGATAGAGGCAAACTTCAAATTCCAGATGGGTCTACGTTTTGCCCAATTATGTCTTACATAACTGAGTGCTCACCTATTTTGGATTGGTGATTATTGGATAAAAGGCAGAATAAAGCTTTTCTAAAAAAATGATTGTGCCATTAATACAGGTACTGTATGGTGTGAGATGACCAACAAGATCTCAGACTTCAATGATGTGTACTCTGGGGGATAGGAATGATTGATAGATGCACAGTAACAAAGCAGAAAAAATGAGAAAAAAAGTTGTTTCAAACAAGAAAGTATTAGAATCCGCAGGAGATGACACTTATGAAAATATATACAGAAAACTTAGAAATGATAAAATTGCTAATCAGTCTTCAGTAAACTCAGCAGGCAATAAGTTCCAAAGAGCTGCTAATGAATTATTAAACCGAAATGTGGCCCCGGATTAAGATAAAAAGGAGCTAGAAAATGACATCTTCTAAACGATATGAAACAAATGTGACAATCAGCAACTCTGAAAATATTGTGAGGATGTTAAGAGGGTGCTATTTGCTTCACATGTTTCTACATCAATTATGCATTTTAAAGTAAACTTAAAGAGGTTCCTAATTAAGCTCCTTGTGCAGCTGTCAGAGGACTTTTTTCTTTATTTAGCACCCAGCTCAGAGCCTGTGATAAAACATCCATGATTACAAATACCAAGTGAAAGAGCAAATGAATTAAAGATGTGCCCAAGATTCTGAGCATAATTCAGGTAGCTTCTGAGTAGAGAAGTCCACAATATCTCAAACTGCTCAATTTGGAATTTTCCAGTATCTTGTTCTCCTTCTTTATTTCCACATGGATGTGTGTTTGTTGGCATGTGATTTGACTGTAAATGAGTCTAATAGTGTGAAATTATTAAACCACTATGAACCACTATTAAACCATCCTCCTCTTGGGGATGAGAAGATGGACACCACCTGGAACAGAGAGACTGTGAGAGGCCATCCATCAAATCAATCTCAGTGCTGATTTAGCAAGATAGCAGTCTTGGAAGCCAGACTTTGTGAAGAGAGAAAAAAATTGTATCGCAATTACAACTTCTTCCTTAATATACCAAGAGCCATAGTGCTGGAATCAGACTAAAGAGCTTTCCTTTACATTTTGGGCATGAGAAAGTGACTAGCAAGAAGTCCAATAAGCCCTCTGAGAGGATGAATGCAGGAAAGACAGAAGAAGGTCAGGTCAGAGGAAGTTGCTATAACCGGTGTGGGGCAGAGGGTATGTTTTGGAAACATCTGACTAAGATTTGGTCAGTAGAAACCCTGATATGTTGAGGGAGAATCCAAGAACATCTGGGATGGTACTCTGCTTACTCATTCCACATTTGATAATGCATTGCCAGGCAGAAAAATATCAGAGGATGGAAGAGATACATAGATAAATGAATGTTGCTAATTTCCCACAATCTATGGAGAGTGTCCAGGAAATCCAGGAAGCCTCACAGAGGGCAGAAGCGGTCAGAGTCCTAGTGGACTGGCAGAGGCCTGGGGTCAGGACCAAAGACCCAGGGGGCAGCACATAGAACAGGTCCCCCTCTTGTGTCTTCTTCAATTTCTCTCAGTAAAGTCTTACACCTTTTGTTGTACAAATATTTCACTTTCTTGGTTAAGTAATTTTTTTGTGTTTGATACTATTGTGAATGGGATAGTTTTGTTTATATCTTTTTCAGATGTTTCATCTTTAGTGTATAGAAATGCAACAGATTTCTGTATGTTGATTCTATATCCTGCAACTTTACTGAAATCATTGATTAGTTCCAACAGTGTTTTGGCTGAGTCTTTGGAATTTTCTACATACAGGATCATATCATCTGCAAATAGCAACAGTTTCATTTCTTCCTTCCCAATTTGGATGACTGTTATTCTTAGTCTTGCCTAATAGCCATAGCTATGACTTTCAGTACCATATTGAATGAGGGTGGTGAGAGTTGGTATCCTTATCTTGTTCCTGATTTTAGAGGAAAAGCTTTCAATTTTTCCCCATTGAGTATAATGTTACCTGTGGGTTTGTCATATATAGCCTTTATTATATTGAGGTATGTTACTTCTATACCCAATCTGCCAAGGATTTTTATAATGATAGGACATCATGTTCTGTCAAATGCTTTCTCTGTACCTATTGAGATGATCATGTGATTTTTATCTTTCATTTTGTTAATTTGATGTATTACATTTATTGATTTGCTTTTGTTGAACCATCCTTGTATCCCAGCAATAAATCTCATTTGGTCATGGTGTATAATCCTTTTTATGTGTTCTTGAATTTGTGCTAATATTTTGTTGAGAACTTTTGCACCTATATTCTTCAAGGATATTAGTCCTGGTGTCCTTATCTGACTTTGGTACCAGGGTAATGCTGGCCTCATAGAATGAGTTTGGAGTATTCCTTCCTCCTCAATTTTTTGGAAGAGTTTGAGAAGAATTGGTGTTTTCTTCTTTAAATATTTGGTGGAGTTTGCCAGTGAAGTTGCCTGATCCTGGGGTTTTCTGCGTTGGGAGGTTTTTAATTACTGATTCAATCTCTTAACTTGTTACTGGTCCTTTCAGATATTCTATTTCTTCCTGATTCAGTCTCCATAGGTTGTGTTTTTCTTGAAATTTATCCATTTCTTCTAGGTTATCTAATTTGTTGATATGTAATTGTTCATAATAGTCTCTTCTGGTCCTATGTATTTCTATAGTATCAACTGTAATGTCTCCTTTTTCATTTCTAATTCTATTTATTTGAGTCT
Source organism: Tapirus indicus (assembly GCA_031878705.1). NCBI lineage: Eukaryota > Metazoa > Chordata > Mammalia > Perissodactyla > Tapiridae > Tapirus > Tapirus indicus. Next base: position 99,912,868 of record CM062919.1, on the reverse strand, counting down.
TCACTCTTTTCTTCTTAGTCTGGCTAAAGGTTTATCAATTTTGTTTCTTTCCAAAGAACCAACTTTTAGTTTTGTTGATTCTTTCTATTGCTTTTCTCATCTTTATTTATTTCTGCTCTGATCTTTATAATTTCCTTTCTTCTACTGACTTTGAGCTTAATTTTGTTTTTCTTTTTCTAGTTCCTTGAGGTGTAGATTTAGGTTGTTTATTTGAGATCTTTCTAATTTCTTAATACATGCATTTATCACTGTAAACTTTCTTCTCAGAACTGCTTTTGCTGCATCCCATAAGATTTGATATGTTGTATTTCCATTTTCATTTCTTTACAGATAATTTTTTACTTCTCTTTTGATTTCTTTTTTGCCTCATTGGTTGTTCAGAAGTGTGTTGTTTAGTTTCCACATATTTGTAGATTTTCCAGGTTTCCTTTTGTTGATTTCTAATTTCATATCATTGTGGTCAGAAAAGATAGTTGGTATCATTTCAGTCTTCTTAAATTTGCTGAGATCATATGATCTATCCTGAAAAATGTTCCATGTACACTTGAAAAGAATATGTATTCTGCTGCTGTTAGATGGAATGTTCTATATATGTCTAAGTCCATTGTTTCTACAATATGGTTTAATTCCAACATTTTCTTATTGATTTTCTGTTTGGATGATCTATCCATTGTTGACAGTGGGTTATTGAAATCTTCTACTATTATTGTATTGTTGTCTATTTCTCCCTTTAGATCTGTTAGTATTTGCTTAACATATTTTGATGCTTTGATGTTGCATGTGTGTATATTCACAATTGTTATATCTTCTTGATGTATTGACCCTTTTATCATTATATAATGACCTTCTTTGTTGCTTGTTATTGTTTTTGGCTCAAGACTATTTTATCTGATATAACTATGGCTATGCCCACTTTATTTTGGTTTCCATTTGTATGGAATATCCTCTTTCATCCCTTCACTTTGAGCCGATGTATGTCTTTAGAGCTAAAATGAGTTTTCTGTAGGCAGCACAGTATTGGTTCTTGTTTTTTCATCCACCCAGCCACCTGTGCCTTTTGATTAGTGAATTCAATTCATCTATATTTAGAGTTATTATTGATATGTAAGGACTTACTACTGCCATTTTGTTGTTTTCCCTCTGGTTGTTTTGTATCTCTTTGTTTCTTTTTCCCTCTGTTTCTGTCTGCCTTTGTAAAGTAGTGGTTTCCATGGTGATTTGCCCAGTCTCCCCCTTTTTTATGTTTTGTGACTCTACTCTAGATTTTTGCTTTGTGGTTACCATGTGGCTTACATAAAACATCTCACAGATAAAACAGTGCTTTTATGCTGAAAGAACCTTATCTTCATTCACCTATAAATGTCCCACCTTTTACTTCTCTCTTACATTTTTGATGTCACAATTTACTTCTTTTTATGCTGTGAATTTGTTAAGAAATTATAGTAGCTTTAGTTATTGTTAACGCTCTTTTATTTAAGCCTTTATACTATAATTAAGTGGTAAGATACCATTCAAATATAGAGTTACAGTTTTCTAATTCTGACTGTTTATTTTTCACCTTTGCTCAAGTATTGTGTACTTTCACTTGCTTTTATGTCACTAATTAGCATCTTTTCATTTCAGCTTGAAGAACTCCTTTCAGCATTTCTTGCAATGCATGTCTAGTGGTGGTGAACTCCCTGTTTTTGTTTGTCTGGGAAAGACTTTATTTCTCCTTCATATCTAAAGGATAACTTTGCTAGATAGAGTATTCGTGGCTGACAATTTTTATCTTTCAGCACTTTGAATGTGTCATTCCACTCTCTTCTGGCCTGTAGATCTGCTGAGAAATCAGCTGATTGCCTAATGGGGGTTTCTTTGTAGATTACTTTCTTTTCTTTTCTAGTTGTCTTTAAGATTCTTTCTTTATCATTGATTTTTGACAGTTTAATTTTAATGTGTCTGGGAGAAGATTTTTTTGCATTGAAATAATAGGGTGTTCTGTTACCTTCTTGGAGTGTTTCCAATTTCTTTCCCAGGTTTGGGAAATTCTGAGCTTGTGTTTCTCTAAATACACTCTCTGCTCCCTTCTCCCTCTCTTCTCCTTCTGGTAGATCAATTATTCTTATATTTGTTTTTCTCATCATGTCTGATAGTACTTGTAGGGTTTCTTCACTTTAAAAAAAAATATTAGTTCTCTCTCCTCTTCTGAGTCATTTCTAAATTCTTATCCTCCAAATCACTAATTCTTTCTTCAATCTGATCTGTCCTGTTTCCTAAGCTTTTGAATGCATTTTTCATCTCATTCGTTGAATTCTTTGGCTCCAGAATTTCTGTCTTGTTCTTTTTTAAAATTTCAATCTCTTTAGTAAAGAACTCCTTCTGTTTCATAATTTTATTCCTGAGTTCATTGAATTCCCTTTCTCAGTTTTCTTGTAGCTCATTCAATCTCTTTATAACAGCTATTTTGAATTCTTTATCAGTTAGCAGTATTCTGTGGCTTTGGGTTTGGTTGCTGGAGAATTATCAGTTTTGATACATAAAACAAAGTATGCCTGTACTTGTTTAAATAATGATAGCTTTTATTGAGTAAAAGGAAAAAAAGGGGTTAAGTGACATTTTGTCCATGCATGAAATAATTAACCTTTTACAAATTCTCCAGTTGACCTGGAGACTTATATGAGAAAGAAGAGAAATAAAAAGGATTTAAAAGAATCAAATTCATTAAGCTTCTTCTCCCCATATTAAAAATTTCCAACAATTTCTGCTCAGACTTATTTTCTAGTCAACTGAGTATATGTACACTTTCTTTAAGGTTTTTAATGTAAACTTTTAATAATCTAGAAAATGCAGATTTATTATTTAGTTACTCTTGTCTAGTATTTAATTTCATTTCTCACATACTAGTAAATTTATATTTATGTTCACAGCAAATTAAGAAATCTATAAACTTGTCTAAGGCAAGATCTCTTATACCAAATTATACTAAGCTATTTACCCCCCAAATGAAGGAATACTTGACTATGTCTTGACACTTAAATATGTAATAATCCAAGACAGGGCCTTTCTCTTGCATTACAGAAAATCAAATGAAAAATAGAGGATATCTTTCCTCTCGAAAATATATTCACTCTGAGACATTCAAGGCTTTTACCAAATAGTAATAAATTCAATTTCAATTAAATTTCAGTTCATAAGTTGATTCATATAAAGAAAGGAAAAAGACATCCATACTTGGATGAGACACATGTTCCTGTCTCTGTTGATCTGATCAGACAGAAAATGCATTACATTTTCTTTCTAATAATTTTCAATACCTTTTAAGCTTTTCCCTTTACTTTATCTTAGAGGAGATTCTTACAGGTTCAGTAACAAGAAGAGAAGTGCTCAGCTCCACATGAGCAGTAAGTTGACAGAAATGCTCAACTATCCTCTTAAAGTTCTCATTAGAGCCTTAGAACCTTACCTAGTATCTGAGGATTTGGCAATGGTGAGATTCGTCCTGCCAATTCTCTGTTTTTTTTTTTTTTTTTTTTTGTGGGGAAGACCAGCCCTGAGCTAACATCTGTTGCCAATCCTCCCCTTTTTGCTGAGGAAGACTGGCCCTGGGCTAACATCCATGCCCATCTCCCTCCACTTTATATGGGACGCCGCCACGGCATGGCTGACAGGCAGTGCGTCGGCCGGCGCCCGGGATCCGAACTCGCAAACCCCGGGCTGCCAAGCGCGGACTAAACCGCTGCGCCACCGGGCGGCCCCCCTCTGTTTAAATCTGAATGGCAGCAAAAGTTTGCTGGGAGCATAAATAAAATTCTACATTATGTCTATTTTTACAATTGTCAGAAGCTCTTTAATTTCTTTGCATTTTTCTTAGTCTTTTGCAAAAGTGAGATAGATAATGGAAAATAGGCAACACAAAAAAGCTATTGTGGCTTTTTTTGACATTTTAGGGAAGAAAAAATGTAAAAGGAAAAATAGATACATAATGTCATTCCCACTTACGGTGAAAAGTTTATATTTTATTAACTATTTCCTAAAAAAAAAAAAAAATTATTCTGACACCAAGAAATTGTTATTAATGGAGGTTAGAGGTTACATGGAAGATATAGCTGTCATAGTAAAATTTAACACAAACATCCTTGGAAAGATATCACAAATGATAAAAGTCTGCTTCATGAGATATACAGCAGGGTATGGTCAAATTTAGTCTAATTAGGATCTTGCTTTAACTGATAAATCATCAAATCAAGTTCTTATTTAGTGTCAGTGTCCTTTTCAAGGAAAGCAAGTCTTTCCAGCACACAATTGGTGCATGTAAAGTATCTTTCAGTCCAGGGAGACTGTTTCCTCTTTGGACAATAGTTTTTGTATTCATTGGGAAAATGGAGACCTACATGGACATACAAATGCATACTTTTATATTTTGACTATTTTTACTCTTTAAAATAACATTATAAAATATTTGACATACTAAAAGATCGTAACAGCAAAATAGAAAAAGAATCCCTGTGTACACTCTACCCAGCCAAAAAATTTAATTACCAAAATTTAAAGAAACTTTTATCTTCTCGGATTCTATCTATCTTCCTCTTGCACAGAGGTAACTACTATTTCGTATTCATCATTCCCATGCATGTCTTCATACTATTTTTATAGGTGTATTATGAATAGCTCCAATTAAAACTTCATATTTGGAGCCTTTCTCTCTGTTGCATGTGTTTCTTGTATGTTGGTCTGTTTATTATTTTTGCCGGAGAGTTAGATCATATTTTTTATTTAAAATCTTTGGTAGATAAGGAAACATATACCTTCTTGCCATAACTCTAATATCCTTCAGCTTTATTCTATCTTTTGCTGGAATTAATTCCTTTTGCTACTTAAATACCACTGACTTTCTCTTCTTATTTGAATTAGTTATCTCATATTTGGGCAATTATTTTCTTGTGCAAATTTTTGTCTTTATGAAACTTATATTTTACCTACATTTTAAAAAAAGGATTCTTGACCTTGGTCAGATGGTCATTTTCTTTCAACTTCTCAGTTATTTGGTATTCTATGTGTCCCACAATGCCTCACTCTCCTGTTCTTCACCCTCTCTATTCCAAGCTGGACAGGGTGTTATCGGTGACTGCCCTTCTGAGTTGGGTACACTCTCCCCATTTCCTCTTTCTTACTTTACTCCTTCCAGATCCTCAAAAACCTTCCTAAGCAAAGATGTGTCTGTAACTTGCTGTTATAGATTCATTCCTTTTCTTCCTTTCTCCCTTCTTTATTGTTTTATGTCATTCTTTCTTTCTTCCCTATATTTTAAAGGTAGCTCAGGAGAAGGAGATAAAAGCACATGCTCAGTTGTGGTCTTTGTCCAGAGGTTTCTCTAAATTTTTTGGAAACAATTTCAGACTTACAGAAAAGTTGTAAAAATAGTATAAAGATCTCCCAAATGTCCTTCACTCAAACACCCTAAATGTTAACATTTTATGTTTGCATTACTTTTTTTCTGAAATGTTTGAAAGTTGCTGAAAAGAAGTCCCCTTTTCTCTAAAAACTTCTGTGTGCATTTTCTGAAAAACCCAATGACATTCTCTTACATCAGCACATTACAATTACCAAAATCAGAAAATTAATCTGGATACAATACTTTAATTTGTAGGTAGATAAAATTTATTGTGTCCAACTAATGTCCTCTATTGTAGAAGAAAACTTTTTGTCTTGCCCAAGATCTAATTCATGATCACACATTGCATTTAATTATCACATCTTTAGTTTCTTTACTTTGGAATACTTCCTTGGACTTCCTTTGTCTTTCACAACTGTGACATATTTATTTATTTTACTGAAATAACATTGGCTTATAACATTATGTAAACTTCAGGTGTATATTATTATATTTTGACTTATATATAGAATACATCATGTTCGGGACCAAAAGTCTAGTTTCCATCCGTCATTGTACAGATATCTCCCTTCACCCCTATGGCCCTAACTCTACCCCTTTCCCCTTTGGTAACCACCAATCTGTTTTCTGTAACTATGTGTGTTTTATCTTCCATATGAATGAAATCATACAGTATTGTCTTTCTCCATCTGACTTATTTCACTTAGCATTGTACTCTCAAGGTCCATCCATGTTGTCACAAGATTTCGCCTTTTTTGTAGCTGAGTAATATTCCATTGTATATGTTATACCACAACTTCTTTATCCATTCATCCATTGATGGGCTTTTAGGTTGTTTCCAAGTTTTGGCTATTGTAAATAATGCTGCAGTAAACATAGGAGTGCATAAGTCTTTTTAAATTAGTTTTTTCAAGTTCTTTGGATAAATACCCAGAAGTGGAATATCTGGATCATATGGTAGGTCTATTCTTAATTTTTTGAGGAATCTCCATACTGTATTCCATAGTGGCTGCACCAGTTTACATTCCCACCAGCAGCATACAAGTGTTCCTTGTTCTCCATGTCCTCTCCAACACTTGTTATGTCTTGTTTTTTTAATAATAGCCATTTGGGCTATAGTAATAATAGCCATGACAGGTGTTATGTTATATCTCATTGTAGTTTTGATTTGCATTTCCCTAATAATTAGTGATGTTGAGCATCTGGTCATGTGCCCATTGCTATCTGCATATCTTCTTTGGAAAGATGTCTGTTTAGATCTTCTGCCCATTTTTTAATTGTGTTTTTGTTGTTGTTGAATTGTATAAGTTCTTTATATATTTTGGATATTAATTTCTTATCAAAAATATGATTTGCAAATATCTTCTACTGATTGGCAAATTGTCTTTTCATTTTGTTGATGGTTTCCTTTGCTGTAGAGAAGTTTTTTAGTTTGATGTATTCCCATTTGTTTATTTTTTCTTTTGATTGCCTTGCCTGAGGATATATATCCAAAAAGGTATTGCTAATACCAATGTCAAAGAGTATACTGCCTATATTTTCTTCTAGGAGTTTATGGTTTCAGGTCTTACATTCAAGTCTTTAATCCATTTTGAGTTTATTTTTGTGTATGGTGTAAGATAGTAGTCTACTTTCATTCTTTTGCCTGTGGCTGTCCAGTTTTCCCAACACCATTTATTGAAGAGACTTTGCTTTCTCCATTGTATGTTCTTGCCTCCTTTGTCAAAAAGTAGCTATCCATAAGTGTGTTGGTTTATTTCTGGAATCTTATTTCTGTTCCATTTTTCTGTATGTCTGTTTTTATGCCAGTACCATGCTGTATAGCTTTTCATAGTATTTTCTCATAATCCTTTGTATTTTTGTGGTATCCACATTGTAATTTCTCCTCTTTCATTTCTAATTTTATTTATTTAATCCTTCTTTCTTTTTTCTTAGTGAGTCCTGCTAAAGTTTGTCAGTTTAGTTTATCTTTCAAAGAACCAGCTCTTAGTTTCATTGATCTTTTCTATTGTCTTTTTAGTCTCTATTTCATTTGTTTACACTCTGATTTTTATTATTTCCTTACTTCCACTGACTTTGGGCTTTATTTGTTCTTCTTTTTCTAGCTTCTTTAGGTGTAGCAACATTATTTATTTGAGATTTTTCTTGTTTGTTGAGGAAGGCCTGTATTTTTGTAAACTTCCCTCCTAGAACTGCTTTTGCAGCATCTCATAGATTTTGGTATGCTGTATTTTCATTTTCATTTGTCTCCAGGTATTTTATGATTTCTCCTTTGATCTAATAGTTGTTCAGTAGCATCTTGTGTAGTCTCCACAAATTTGTGACTTTTCCAGCTTTCTTCTTGTAGTTGATTTCTAGTTTAATACCATTGTGGTCAGAAAAGATGCTTGATATGATTTCAATCTTCTTAAATTAATTGAGACTTGTTTTGTTTTCCATGATATGTGGTTTATCTTTGAGAATGTTCCATGTGCACTTGAGAATAATGTGTATTCTGCTGTTTTTGGATAAAATATTCTATATCTATCTCTTAAGTCCATCTGGTCTCATGTTTCATTTAAAGTCAATGTTTCCTTGTTGATTTTCTGTCTGGATTATCTATCCATTGATGTAAGTGGGGTATTAAAGTCCCCTACTATTGTGTTGTTGTCAATATCTCCCTTTATGTCTGTTAATAATTGCTTTATATACTTTGGTCCTCCCAGGTTGGGTGCATATATATTATTAAATGTTATATCTTCTTGATGAATTGTCCTCTTTATCATTATGTGTTGTCCATCTTTGTCTTTTGTTATCTTTTTTGGCTTGAAGTCTATTTTGTCTGATATAAGTTTAGCTACACCTGTTTTCTTTTGATTACCATTTGCTGGGAGTATCCTTCCATCCCTTCACTTTGAGCCTATGTTCCTCTTTAGAGTTGAGATAGATCTCTTGAAGATCTGTGTATTCTTGGGCTTTGTTTTTGATCCATCCAGCCACTGTATGTCTTTTGATTGGTGAATTCAATCCATTTACATTTAGGGTGATTATTGATATGTGAGGGTTTAATACTGCCACTTTATCTTTTGTTTTTGGTTGCTCGATGTGTCCATCATTTCTTTTTCCTTGTGTTTCTCTCTGCCCTTTCAGTTTGGTGATTTTCTGTGTTGTGTTTCTCAGTTTCCTCTTTTTTATGTTTCACGACTCTGCTCTGAATTTTTATTTTGTGGTTACCATGAGGTTTTTATGAAAGATCACACAGATAAGACAGTCCTTTATTTGCTGATAACATCTTATCTTCCTTTGCCTATGCAAGTTTCATACTTTTCCTCTTCCCCTTCTATATTTTTGCTGTCAGAAATCACCCCTTTTTGTGTTGGGAGTTTGTTACCAAATTGAAGTGGTTATGGTTATTTTTGATGGTTAATTTAACCTTTATGTTCTAATTAAATGTTTACTAACCTATTCTGACATAGAGTTGCAATTTTCTGATTCTGTCTGTCTATTTATCACCTTGCTCAAAGTTTTGTATACCCCTGCCATTTCATTTCAGATAGGAGAGCTCCTTTCAACATTTCTTATAAGACAGATCTAGTGGTGATGAACTCCCTCAACTTTTGTTTGTCTGGGAAAGTTTTTATTTCTTCTTCATATCCAAAAGATAACTTTGCTGGATAGAGAATTCTTGGCTGACAGTTTTTCTCTCTCAATATTTTGAGTGAATCATTCCACTCTCTCCTGACCTGCAGAGTTTCTGCTGAGAAATCCACTGAGAGTGTAAGGGGGATTCCCTCTTAGGTTATTGTTTTTTATCCCCCTGGCTGTCTTTAATATTCTTTCTTTGTCATTGACTTTTGACAGTTTTATTATCATGTGTCTTTGAGAAGATTTTTTGTGTGTGTTGAGACAATTGGGTGTACTATTAACTTCATGGATTATTATATCTGATTCCTTCCCCAAGTTTGGGAAGTTCTCAGCTATTATTTCTTTAAATAAGCTTTCTGCTCCTTCTCTCTCTTCTCCTTCTGGGATAACCATTATCCTTATGTTGCCTTTTGTAATGGAGTCAGGTAATTCTTATAGAATTTCAACTTTTTAAAGAAATCTTAGTTCTCTCTTCTCGTCTACCTGCATCACTTCTAGTTTTCTACCTTCAAGCTTAATAATTCTTCCATATTGTCTGCTGTATTTCCAATGCCTTCTAATGTATTCTTCATCTCCTTTGTTGAGTTTTTCAGCTCTACATTTCTGTTTATTTCTTTTTTAGAATTTCAATCTCTTTGGTAAAATAGTCCTTCTTCCTTGATTTTACTTCTGAGCTCATTGAACTGCCTTTCTGAGTTTTTTTTTTGTATTTCGAGTTTCTTTATGACAGTTATTTTGAATTCTTGATCAGTTAGATCACAATATTTCACGACTTTATGTTTGGTTTCTGGAGAATTGTTTTCTTTTCATGATGCTGTGTAACTCTGGCTTTTTGTGTGATTGCCAGGTTATTCCTCTGCTGTCACATTTGTTGTAGCAAACATTTTTCTTATTTAGGTATAGTTTTGTATGTTTTCATTCAAACTTTTCAACTAGTTACAGATTATAAGCCTTTCTTTTGTTTTTAGCAGGTGGCACTATAGCACTAGTTTTTGGTTTCTCTTACCTGAGCTGCCTCTGGCTATATTTGAGGATCTGCATGTTCTACCCTTCACCATCTCTATTCAGGTGTTGCTGGCACTCTTGTTGTCACCTGTGCCTCTAGGGGTCAGTGATGTCTTACTATTGCTGGTGTTGCTGAGGTCTCTGGCTTCACCACTAGGAGGTACAGGGATGTCTGATGCTTCTGCTATGTCCAGAATCACCTGGGCCAGATGATCCACCACCTTGTTGGGGTCAGAGGGATGCTGGGGAGGGAGCTGGGTTCACAGAGCACTACCTTTGCTGTTGCTTATGACCTTGTGGCCACAGGTGCCTCTGTGGTTGGGATGTCAGAATCCTGTTCACACCTTCTCTGCTGCTACTAGGCCCTGAGCTGTGGCTGGGGTGTTCTGGGGGAATCATGGGGTTCTGCCTCTACTGCTTCTCTGCTCCCTGTGGTCACAGGTGCCACTGCAGCTAGCTGGCCAGAGTCACACACATACCTCTGCTGCTGGCCACTGGGTGATCTGGTTCTGGGGGTGGCTAACAGCTGCTGCAGCCAGGGGCCCATCCTCCTGGGCACTGCCTGTGCTCTTCTCCTATTTAGCCTCCTCTATGTGCTCCAATGCACCCACCTTGTATGTTCTGTTGTGTGGATCTCTCCGGCATCCTGGTGTATTGGGCAATGTAGGCTTTGTTATGTTATGGATGTTTTGTTCATTGTAGATTGAAGGGGAGAAACAAAGTGATCCTTCACACTGCCATGAGAATGATGTACCGTGATATATTTTTAAAATCAGAGGTTAGTATTTTTAAAATATCCCTAAATTTGGGCTCGTTGAATGTTTCCTCATGATTAAATTCAGATTATGCATTTTTGGTAGGAATACATCAGAAATGCTCTTTTATCTGCCTCAGTCATCATATCAAAATCTGTATGACGATGTCATTTGTCCTGTTAATGTTGATACTTACTTTGATCACATGGTTAAGATGATGTTGAAGTCTCTTTTAAAATTTATGAGGGCTTTTACAGAAAGGATAATGAGTAGAAGTGACAAAGTCAGGGATCTTGTTGTGTCTCTGTGTTTTATTGTCTCTAGATACACAGGCAAGTTCTGGTAGTGGGTCTGGGGCTGCTATTGTTCAGCAGAATGAGAACTATATGGGTAAATATGAAACACATTTTTTCTTCTCAGTTTTGAATTTCCTTTCAATGTTAATTGACAACAATATCATTTACAATTGTATTAAAATATGAAATATCTTGGGATAAATTTAACATAATATGTGAAAGACTTACATATTGACAACTACACATCATTGCTAAGATATATTAAAGAAGACCTAAATAAATAGATATATACCATACTAATAGGTTGAGAAACTCAATAGTGTTATGTCAATTATCCCCAAATTAATCTATAGCTAAATGCAATCCAAATCAAAATCCCGGCAGTCTTTTTTTTTGATAGAAATAGACAAGCTCTTTTAAAGATTACATGGAAATAAAAGGGACACTGAGTATGCAAAATAATTTTGAAAAAGAAAAACAAAGTTATAGGATTCAGCTACCAGATTTTAAGACTTTTTTTTTTTTTAATTATGAGGAAGACCAGCCCTGAGCTAACATCCGCTGCTAGTCTTCCTCTTTTTGCTGAGGAAGACTGGCCCTGGGCTAACATCCGTGCCCATCTTCCTCTACTTTATATGGGACGCCGCCACAGCATGGCTGACAAGCAGAGCATTGGCAGGCGCCCGGGATCCGAACTGGCAAACCCCGAGCTGCCAAGTGTGAACTAAACTGCTGTGCCACTGGGCCGGCCCTTTTAAGACTTTTTTTAAAGCTACATTAATCAAGGCAGGATTGGTACCTACAGATCAGTGGAATAGAATAGAAATTCCAAAAATAGGCAAAATACATGGCCAGTTGCTTTTCAGCAAAGTTATCCATGTAAGTCAATAAGAAAAATGTAGTTTTGTCCACAAAACATGCTGAAACAACTGAACATCTATATGCAACAATATGAATTCTTACCTTTACTTTACATCATATAAATAAATTAACTCAAAATGTATCAAAGACCTAAACATAGCAGCTAAAATTGTAAAACTAAGAAACAAAACACAGGAAACAATCTTAGTGGACTTGCAGTAAGTAAAAATTTCTAAGTGGGATATAAAAAGCATGACATTTAAAAAATGATAAATTTATTTCAACCAAAAAGGGATGATAATTCATTAATATGTTATTTTTATTTCCTAAAAGTCAAGGATTGTTCTATGAATCTCTGTCACCCGATTTCAGGATGAAAAAGGTGAATTCATCCTATAAATTTTCTATTACACAGTGTTTAAATGCTAAATTATTTGTAGTGGAGTGAATACTCTGAGTTGAAAAGTGTTTCATGAGCATTAGCATTTTTGAGAAAAATAGCAACATGTCTTTCGAACACATTACCTGTGCAATTTGGAAAACTGGGATGCAAGATTCCACTTAGCTCTTCAAACTTATTTTCCCCCAGCATATAGCAGAGGGCGCAGTATATAGTCTCAACCAGTTTTTTGCATGATTGAATTAATAACTTAAAAAACTGAGAAGGAGGACTTCTTGGGATAAATAATAAAGGAAAGACAATTGAATGTATGGCATTTAACTGAATAATACACAGGGGAGTCCTTTTTTAAATACATGTGTACAGTCAGATGGTAAGAAATTTTTTTCTTTGTAGTTTTTATAGAAGATGCATGTTCTTTTTTGTCTCTTTATGGCAAACACATGCATGTATATTGAAAACATTTTAAAATGATTAACTATAGATAATTTATATTTCTTATTAGCTTTAATGAGAATACAATAGTTAAATATGAATTAAAGTAAAGGGGATACATGCACATCCAGAATATAAAAGAAGTAAATTTAATAAAGGGTTTTAAAGAATAAAACATTGTCATGTGTTTAAAGCTGTGCCAAATGATTTTCTGAGATTTTAGTCACATAACAAACTGATACAAAGATAGTGCTTACACTTTAAGAATTAAAAATAAGTATATGTTTTTCCGCTATTTTTAATTTTACACATTTGGGATTTACTTTTGTCTGACATTTAAGAAATTTAAGTATGAGAGAAACAACAGTCTTTCAGTATTTTGGAAAAGGTCAATTAATCTAATTTGATATCTATAAATGACATCATCCACTTTCAACAATGGGACTTTGAAATAAGTTAGTTTATTGAGTGGTAAATAACAAGCCCGTTTTAGAAAACACCCCTATCATAGAAATTGTATAATTTTCTTATTTCCCTTTGAATTAACAAAGTAAGGAGTAGTAATATCCATTAGCCTGTAAAGTCTCACTTTTGTTTTGAGTGGTTAGGCTCAATTTTAGCAGAGAACATGCAAAAGGCCAGATTAATTGTGCAACCAATGGCTTTCTATAGGGCGGGGAAAAGGAGAAATGTGTGTATTACTCTACTGACTGAGGAAGTACAGAAGATCTTGTTAAAAGACCAGGTTTACTAGCTTCATATCAATTTTAAAAATATGTACAGGCCCTCTACTGAGTTCTGGAATACATTATTTAAAGGTTTTATGCTCAGGTAGCTCATAATCTAGCAGAAAGACAGACATGCCAATTTAATATGACAAGGATATAATAAATCTACCCAGATATGTACTTGAGATGCAAAAGATAGCATTTATCAAGTTTTAGAACCAAAATGTAAGTGTGATTAGCTTAGGCCTAAAATTTGTTTCTTTCAAACATGGCCTTTATGTACACAGAATTATAAGCAAAGTAAAATGGAGTAGAAAAGAAATCTTTTGCTCACTTGCTCTCCATCAGTGATTTCCCATTCAACCTAGGACAAAATCCAAAGTTCTTCCCATGTCTTTTGAGGCAAACATGATCTGACCCCTGGGTATGCATCCGGCTTCACCTTCTGCCACTCTCCCTGTGATCCCTGTGTTCTGGCCACATTGGCCTCTTTGCTGTTTCTCAGACATGCCAAACATTTTCTTATGCCAGATATTTGCATGCACTGCTCCCTTTGCCTAGAATAGGCCTCACCCAGATATACACATTTCTTACCTCTTTGTCTTATTGTGCTTCTTGCTCAAAGATCCCTCAACATGCCTTCCTGAACCATTCCATAAATATTAGCAACCCTCCCTTGCATTTTCCATGTTATATTTTTCTTTGCAGCACTTAGTACAATTGATATATAGTTGTTTATATGAATGTTTATTACTGACTTCCCCACGAGAATGTAAGTTCCTAAGAGCAAGAACTTTTTCTATTTTATTTAATACTGTGTCCACAGCACTTAAAACAGTGTCTGGATTTTAGTAGAAATGCGATAAATATAGAAATAAGTAATTATTGAGATATACCAACTGGTCATCCTTCCTCATGGTTAATCATTAGGAATGTAGACACAGCTCCTCAAAAGAAAGAGAGACAGAAAGACTCAGATATATCTCCCTATTTTATGTCCCGTATATCTGTTGTAATTTAATGCTTCCACTGGGAAAGTGATTTAACAGCAGCCTTAGATATGCACAATTCTCAGTCTCATTAACAGTGACGTCATCCAGAATTACCAACAGGTTCTGCTTTGTTTTGGCATAATTTCTGGTAACTTACTTCACTTCATTCTCATATAAAGTATTCATTCTCATATTGTCAAATCTTCCTATCAATTTAGGCCAAAAGAAGAAACTCTCATATACTAATTAAAACATAAATTGACATAATGCAAAAGCATGCAGAAAGTGAGAATACTCAAGTCCAGGAAGGTAACTTCCATCAATTAAGGACAGAAAAAGAAAAAGGAAAAAAAATGCACTTGAAGACAACTGCCCAATTAAGAACTAGCAACTGGAAATAAATAATACACAAATTAACTACTTAGCATTTGCACTGTGCTGAGAAAAGAAGTCAAATTGCGCTCAGAGTACTACGCTAAAGTGAAGATCTGGATCTGACCATTAAAAGCTGACCACAAAATGTTCAATTATTTTTTAATGTCAACAAACTATAATGGAATTATGCAAAATGGAATCCCATTAACACTCAGTTAACTGCTTGAATCAATGACAATAATTTCCCCTCTATTTTCATGTAAAATAATTAGCAGTGATTATAAAATCTATAACAAGCTTCAGAGTAAGGCTGGCTAAAAATTATTTCTCATGTGTTTAAAGTGATTGGGGGGAGGGTCACCAACATAGATGGTTCCGTTATATAGTGGGCACAAATAACCTCACAAGTATTAAACCATTATTTGATATTAGTCCTAATAGGTTGATAATAGCATTTTCCCCCATCATTTGGTCTCAAAATTGAGAGCCTGTGTAGAGCACACTCGAGACATATCTCCTACCTTTCTAATTGTGGTACAATGCTTATAGTCAGGTCAAATTGGAAATTCGATGGGGAATAGTAAACTAAATATTATTGACAAGTTGTGTGAGGTCTAAAGAAACAAACCAAAACATTTTTTTTTTACTGTAACAAAAACTGAACATTCACAAAGCATTTCAATTTTCAATGTAGTGGCTCATGACATAAGCTTGAACCTCTGAGGCACTATGGTGTAAAGAATATGATTAGAGTTAGGCGGAGCTGGGATCAAATGATCAAATCCTTTCTCTGGCATTTAATATCAGGGACCCCTTTGGCTAGTAAAAAATGCTTTTTGGAACTTCAGTTTTCTTGTATGTATAATATGTAGAATTTTTTTCCCAGAATAGAATGTGGGTAAGAACGGAATATTTCTCCATTCTAAAATAGGTGGAATATTTTTCCCAGAACAGAATGGCAATAAGTACACTCTCAATTAAAGATAGCTAAAATCACCAGAGTAGAAATATTTCAAATATTCTAAAAGAAATAAAAAAGATACGAGGGTTCCCCTCTAGCTAGCTTATGTTCCCCTATTTTCAAAAATAAAAATGAAACAAAAGTATAACTTGTTCTCATTAAAAGGGTATCCTTTATTTCATTGCATTTTGTATGTTTTTAAAAAATCAACTATATTGAGATATATTTATAAACAATAAAATGCACCCATTTTGAATGTACATTTTGACATGTTTCAACAAATTTACATGTCTGTGTATCAGATCACTACTGCAATCAAAATACAGCACACATCCACAACATAAAAAGTTCCTTGTACCTCATCCCAATCAATCTTTCTCCCATTGCCCCAACTCCCAGAACCAGGCAACCACGGATGTACTTTCACTATAGTATATTTGATTTATCTTTTCTAAAGTTTCATGTAAATGGAATCATACAATATGTACTCTTTTGTCTCCTTTGTGTCTTCTTCCACTTAGTGTAATGTTTTTGAGATACATCCATGTTGTCATACATGTTAGTAGTTTATTACTTTTTTATTGCTGACTAGTATCCCCTGGTATGGGTATGACACTGTTGTTTATCTATTTACCTATTGAACATTTAGGACGTTACTGAGTATAAAGCTGCCATGAACATTCATATAGAAGACTCTGTAGAGGCATGTTTTCATTTATCTTTAGGAAATACTGATGAGTAGGATTACTGAGTCATACGGTGAATATATAGTCAACATTATTGGAACCTCCTAAACTGTTTTCCAATGTGAATGCCATTTTGTCTCCCAATAACAATGTGTGAGAGTTCCAGTTGTCCCACATTCTTGTCAACACTTAGTATAGTAAGTCTTCTTAATTTCAGACATTCTGTTGTGTTAGTGGATATGTCATAGAATCTCATTGTGGTTTTACTTTGAATTTCTCTAACAACTAATGATATTGAGCATTCTTTCATGTGTTTGATGTTTAATTATTTTCTTTGGTGAAGTGCTTTAAAATATTTTCATCTTTTTAAAATTGAATAGTTTCTCTTCATATTATTGAGTTGTAAGAGTTATTTATATTCTCTGGATTCAAGTTCTTTATCAGATATATATCTTTCAGATATTTTTACCCCATCTGTGCCTTGCCTTTTTGTTTGCTCATGAGTATATTTTAGAAAGCAAGAGTCTCTCGTTTGGATCAAATCCAATTTATCAATTATTTTTTTCATGGTTTGTGCTTTTTGTGTCTTTTATGAGAAGAAATAGCCCAAAATCACAAAGATTTTTCTCCTGCTTTCTTTTAGAATTTTATAGCTTTAGTTCTTTCATTTAGATCTATCATCAATTTCAAATTAATTTTTATAATATGATGAAGTAAGCATAAGGTTTATTTTTTTCTCTATATAGATATCAAAAATTTCTGGGACCATCTGTTTAACTATTATCACTTTCCCATTGAATTTCTTTGGCATCTTGGTCAAAAATCAATTCACCATATATGCTGTGAGTATGTTTGTGAGCATTCTATTGCAGGTGTTGGCAAACTTATTCAGTAAAGAGATTGTAAAAATTTTAGACTTTTGCCATTCAGTCTCTGTTACAAATACTAAGCTCTGCCATTGTAGCATGAAAGCAGCCATAGATATTATGTAAATAAATGGGTATTGCTGGGTTCCAGTAAAACTTCATTTACCCTAAAGGTAGCATGCCAGATTCAGCCCATGGGCTATGATTTGCTGATCCCTGTGATGTGTTTCATTGATCTCTATGTCTATCCTCATGCCCATATCACAATGTATTAATTATTGTAGCTTAATTATAAACCATAAAATCAGGGCATGTTTATTCTTTTTCAAAATTTCTTAGTGTTTACAAATGTGCTAAATCTAATTCTGAGTCATATCAGCTTTATTTATTTTTTTTGTACATTCCTTAGGAATTCTGTATAGGTGATCATGTCATTTGCAAATAATATAGTTCTATCTCTTCATAAGTTATAGTTCTTTTTCTTACCTTATTCCACTGGCTAGAAACTCGAGTAAGGTATTGAATTATAGTGGCAAGAACTTGCCTTGCTTGCTTGCAATCTTAGGGGCAAATCCTGCCTTTAACCATTAAAGTTTGATGTTACTGATAGGTTTTTTGTAGATACCTGTTTTCAGATTGAGGAAGTTCCCTTCGTTTCCTAGTTTACTGAGAGAGTTTATCATAAGTGGGTTTTGAATTTTATCAACTGCTTTTTCGGCATCTACTCAGGTAATAGAGTTGATTTTCTTTTTAGTCTGTTAATATGATAAATTATATTGATTGATTCAAATTCCTGAGATACTCTCAAGCAATGGATTAGAGTTCTATCAACATCTGTACAGTTGTTTAAAAAAATAATTTTAGTCATTCTAGTGTATGTGTGTGTGTGTTTATGTACATTGTGTGTGTGTGTGTGTCTGTGTCTGAGTGTAGTGATATCTCACGGTGGTTTTAATTTACATGTTTCTGATGGCTAATAATGTTAAACCTTTTTTTTTTTCAGAAGTGTACTGGTCATTCTTATATTTTCATTTTTGAGGTGACTATTGAGTCTTTTACCATTTTTAAAAATTGGGTGGTCTTTTTACTGCAGTTGTCAGAGTTATTTAAATATCCTGGACTCCAATTTTCTCTTGGAAATGTCTGTTACAAATATATTCTTCCAGTTCATGGCTTTTCTCTTAATTTTCTTAATGGTGTTTTTGGATTGATGTATGTTTAAATTTTCATGAAGTTCAAATATCAATTGTTTTTCCTTTTAGTAATGGTGCTTCTGTGTCTTGCTTAAGAAAATATTGTTATCTTAAGTTTATAAAGATTATCTCCTACATTTCCTTGTGTGCTTTAAAGTTTTAGCTCTTATGTTTTTATCTATGATCCATCACAAATAATTTTTTGTGTGTGGTAAAAGTTGAGATTCATTTACTTCCTTAAAGATATCCAGTTTTTCTGGTACCATTTATTGAAAAGATTCTCCTTTCCCTATTTGCTTTGGTCTGTTTGTGAAAATTATTTGTATCCTTGTGATACTATTTGCTATTCTATTCCATTGATATCTACAGCCTTTCATTAGTAACACACTGTCTTGATTATTGTAGTAACTCTTTAAATCAGATAAGTCTTCCAACTTTGTTATTTTTCAAGATTGTTTTGTCTATCCTGGGTCTTTTGATTTCCATATACCTTTGAGAATCAGGTTGTTAATTTCTGCAAAAAGGCTTGTTCAAATTTTGATTGGTATTAAATTCAATCCCAAATTTGGGGAGGATTCATATTTTAATATTATTAACTGTTTCAATCCATGTCCATGTTATTTCAATTTTTTTAGGTTTCATTTACTTTATCTCAACAATGTCTTATAATTTTCAGTATAGATATCATACACATCTTGTATTACATTTATTCCTAAATATTTTATATTCATGTGTTCAATTGCAAATTTAAAAATATTTATGCAATTGTGCATTATTACATAAAAATATAATTAATTTTTATTATTGACTTTGTATCCTACCACATTGATAATTAACTTATTATTCCTAGTTTTTTTGTAGATTCCATGGAATTTTCTACATACATGATCATGTCATCTGCAAATAAATACAGTTTTACTTATTTCTTTCCAATATTTATGTATTGTGTTTCATTTTCTTTTTGTATCTCATGGGCTAGGTTCTCTAGTACAATGATGAGTAGAAATGGTGATGACTAAAGTTCTTAACTTGCTCATGATTGTAGGAAGAAAGTGTTTAATATTTTATCATTAAATATATTGTTAGGCAACATGAGGCAGTGAGACCAGTTCATCCTAGCTACAGGATATGTGGGTAAATTGTCTGTAGAAAATTTAAAAACAATAACAATACTGAATTAAAGTTACTTGGCTTTTTTATTCTCGTAATGTGACCGATCCTACACAATGTCAGTGTTATGGGCTGAATAGTATCTCCCTCCAAATTCATATGTTGAAGTCCTAACCCCTAGTACCTAATAATGTGAGTGTGCTTGGAAACAAGACCTTTAAAGGGGTGACTACGTTAACAATGAGGTCGTTAAAGTGGGCTCTAATTTGATCTGACTGGTGTCCTTATAAAGAACAGCAAATTTGGACTCACAGAGAGATGCCAGGGCTGCAAATGCACAGAGGAAGGACCATGTGAAGACACAGTGAGATGGTTGTTACCTACAAGCCAAGAAGAGACTTCAGAAGAAACCAAAACTGCTGACATCTTGATCTTGGATTTCCAGACTCCAGAACTGTGGTAAAATAAATTTCTGTTGCTTAAGCCATCCTATCTATGGTATTTTTTTATGGCAGCCCCAGCAAACTAGTACAATTAGTGATAAAGTCCTTTCTCCAGAAAAAAATATTTTGCTGGCCTAATTTCTAAAGAATTTCTGTGGTTAAACAGTCAAATTAGCACATTTTTATCACTTATCCTTTAATTAGCATTGTATTCTGTGAAAAATTGATTTAGAAAATTCCTAGTTATAGAAAGGCCCCTAACAAACCGGAATCAGCTACACACATTCATTTTAATAATAAGTTTTAATGGTTTGGGATTGTTTGAACTAACTTTAGGTATAGTTAATGTTTCTGAATGCTGTAGGGTTATATATGTCTGTATTTAAATAGTGGATTTAAAATAAACAATGATTGTATAGTTATTGTAAAGTCAAAGAAAGAAAACTGGAGCCATTGGGTTTGAGAAAAGGGACAAATAATAATGCTTTTATTTTGCTCTTTTTAATCAGAGTCTCTTTTATTATAAAATATTTTTAGATTCTAATAATTTCTAACATCCTTGGAATTACATTAATTCATCTGAACTAATTAAGATTTTAATAGCGGTATTCCAATTTTTAGCAATATAAAAGGAATTTAAAGTGAATTATTTAATCCCAGTATAAATGTGGTCAGAAATGAATAATATAAAGTTTTGAAAACTTAATATGTCTATATGTATGGCTCAAGGGATTTTATTGATTTAACCTCTCTAATCGGTCAAATTCCAATTACACGGTCCAGTCTAGATTCATATGAAACAATCCATCTGATTTTTGTATTACTTGCCAGGGCTGGTTATTAGAATAAAAGTAGGTCATTAGGCTGTTTAGAATAAAAAGATTTTAGCCTTAATTTAAGACTAATTTCTTTCAGTTTATAGGTTTATTTAAAGATATATTTACAGGAGATTAATGTTTTAGAGGGAATAATCTCTGTGGTAATTCAAATTAATCTTTTATAACATTTGGAAGATATAATTCACATAGGTGACATACATTATATGTGATTTTTATGCTGTTTAGAGGTGATTGATTAAAATCCTTTAAATTTTCTTTTCTGTAAATACATCTATTGGAGTGAAGGAAAAATTGTAGAAAGGCCTAAATCCTTATCATTGCAATTAATTCTAAAATTTTTAAAGGTAGTTTCTCTTCCTTGCTGCTCTGATCTTATAATAATTACAATATAGTAACTCAGAACTGAAGTCTTGTAATTTTGTTTTTATAGAAAACATATTGTGTTGCAAAGACAGGGAATATAGGTCAGTCTGGTTTTGCATTAATAAGTTAAAAGTAGTACTTTTATAGAAAAAAGAAATGTTTTTCTTTTTCCAGAGATGTGACTATCTCTCATGGGAGTATATTAGAATTCCATCATCCAGATCGTTTATCAGTGAGAAATAATATTTGCTCTTTCAACTAATATTTATTTAATGCACCACTTGTACTAAGCTTTCCCAGAGATGCAGAAGCACATGACAAGGTATCATACCATTTAAAATAGAAAAAACTTGCAATTTTGTGACACATTAAAAACTGTGAATCTAGCTATTAGTGCTTTCGGAATTCTAAGGGGGATAAGACCAATTAAGATTGGAAATTAGCCATTAAATCCTAATTATTTTCAGAAAGGTTTGTAGCAGTGGAGCAATCAGAGGTGGTTTGAAGGTGAGATGATATAGTAGGCATCTTTCAAAGGTGGTCCTCAATGATCTCCTCCACCTGGTATTCACACCCCTACCCTTGAGTGTGAGCTGGGGCTAGTGACTTGCTTCTAACAAATAGCACAAGGCAAAAGTGATAAAATTTCATTGGCATAATTAGATTACAAAGGACTATGACTTTGGTCTTGCGGCATTATCTATTTCTTCTCAGTTTGTACATTTTGATTAAAAAACAACAACAACTGCCATGTTGGAGATGCTCATGTGCCAAAGAACTTAGAGTGACATCTGGCCAACAAACGTGAAGAACTAAGGCTCCCAGATTAACAGCCTATAAGGAACTGAATCTTGTGAACAAACACAGAGAGACCCTGGAAGTGTAATCTTCCCCATTTGAGTCATGAGATGAGACTGCAGCCCCAGCAAGACCTTAATTGCAGTCTGATGGGATAATCTGAAGCAGAGAATCCAGATAAGGCATGCCTGAATTCTAGACCTTCAGAAACTATGAGATAATAGATGTTGTTCTTTCAAGCCAGCAGGTTTTGGGGTAGTAGTTCATTGTGCAGCAATTGATAACTAATAGAGGTGGGAAGAGCTGGGGTCTAGAAGAATGGGCATAATAAGAATGAGCAGGGTGAGAAAGAACATTTTAGATCAAAATACAGCATAAACAAAGGCAAGAAAGTGGGAATTATCACTGGGCTAAAATAGAGAGGGTATACCATGGAATACTGAGGAAAACAAACAGAGCTTTAAATTGTAACAGAATCTTGCAAGCTAGGACTGGGAGGACGTGTTAGTAATAATATAAATAGCAATAATAGCTAACATTTAATTGTACTGAATGTAGCTAATGTTTAATTTTATTTAATTACTGTATGTACCACACAATTTGCTAAGCATTTTATAAGCATTATCTCATTTGATCCTCACAATAATTCTAAGAGAAAGAGATACTACTTTACTTATGGATGAACAAACTGGGCTCAGTTTATTTATTATGAGCAGTTTTCATCTGGCAAGATCATAAACATATTGCTTTTTCTAGTAGTGTAGTGGAACAAAAATCTGAGTTATGTATTTGTTCAACTGTTATATAGATAGATTTCAAGATTAAGTAAAATTTTTTTTTGTCAAAAAATAGCTGATTAGAGCCCATGGCCTAGTGGTTAAGTTCAGTGTGCTCCACTTTGGTGGCCCAGGTTCACGGGTTCAGATCCCGGGCACGGACTTATACCACTCATCAGCAATTCTGTGGTGGTGACTCACATATAAAATAGAGGAAGATTGGCACAGATGTTAGCTCAGGGCTAATCTTCCTCAAGTAAAAAAAGAGGAAGATTGGCAACAGATATTAGCTCAGGCCTAACCACCTTAGCAAAAAAAAAAAAAGCTACTTAAATGATTAATGCTTTACTAATTGAGCACAAGCATTTTAGAGATTTTAAACTGACAATTAGGTTGGCTCAATAGAAATTAAGCAATTCCTCACACTAATTTTCCATCGAGATGCTCTTCCTACTTCTATATATTTAACTCTAGGGATCAGTCATGATTTGAATTAATTGTGAGAGTTGCAAAAATAAGAAAGTTTTCTTTGCAAAGTTGTAAGTAGAGAGTTTAAGATTAGGGAAGTGGAACTTTTCTAAGTGATATGGTAAAAACTTTGGGATTAACTTAGTTATAGCAAATTAAAAATGATTGTGATTACTTTGAATAAGGAACCGTGAGTTCACGAGTTAAGATGTTATTTATATATTTTTAAGCTGATGATAAAGCTACTTGAAATTATGGCAAAAAGTGGGTGTATGGGAAGATTTTTAAAAAGTCAAATGCCAACAGGCGGCATCCTCTGTAAAACAAATCCTTACTATCATCTCCTTATCAATCCATATATAATGGTAACTTGATTAAAGAGAGTTGCTCAGCATTTCAGAAATGTAAAAGAACTGTTTAGTTACTGTATAAGCTGGTTAGAGTTACCTTATTAATTAATAAGCAAGTGGTAGTGACCTTAAAAGGAAAGTTAAGTTGGATTGTTTATCATAGAGCTATTGGAAGGTAATCCTTTAAGATTATGAAAACACTCAGCAATGTCTTATCATTTTACTATGAGGTGTTGCACATATACTTTTCTTTGTTATGGCGATAGACTTAGTATGAATAAAAAGAAGTTGTGGGAAAAAAGAATATTACGTTTTCAAAGAAAACTATCAACATTTTATTCAGCTCTCTCCATCATGAATATTGCACTTATTTCTCAACTGTCACTCATTACTTTTTTGTTCATTTAACTAATCAGTCGGTGAGATGAAATTGAAGAGACATGTCTAAACCTTTCTTCAAGTGTAGAGAGAGCTGAAAATAGCATAAGTATTTCATAAAATTATGGGATTTGGAATAAATATGTTTCGATGCTGAAAAATGGCAGAGAGGTCCTGATTGTGCTCTGCTGTATGAAAAAATAAAACTTAAAACTCTGCTCTTGAAAAGCTGATTTATCTTATGCAAGGTTCCTACAAGTTGGGGGGAATTTTATTTCTGCCCATTTCTGATGTGCCTACTGGGACATTTCTGAAATGTGATGACTAACTTTTATTAGTGAAGATGTGTTCCATTGGTATTCTCTGAGAATTTTAACTCTACATGTATATGCAGGACAACAAGACTTGTGCTGTACATGGGAGAGCTGTCTTTTAGGTTGGGACACTGGATGTATCCTCCCAATGACTATGATCTTTCTCTGGCCATCAGCATTTAATACCAGGTGGTTTCCTGAGTATCCCCTGTGGAAGAATTTCTAATGCTGTGTCACGTGGAGAGCAAGAAAAGAAAGTTGTCTAACTGAGCCTGATTTTCTCCAGGAATCTTAACTCATGTTTACCACGCCCGGCCCCTTAGTCAGGATACAGCCTGTAGTATGAAATACATATTTTTAAAACTGCAAGTCAGGGACTGGACACCATCCAGAGATCTCTCTTGAGGAGTGCTTCCCCTGCAGCCTTATGAAGGGATAACTGTTTTTCCAGCCCCAGCCCCCCTCCCCGCAGCTGGTTCTAAAGGTAGGATAGGTACCATATTGTTTTCCATTGCTGCTTACAGACCACTCTCCCTCCTGCCTAAAACTCCTAGTGGTGAATTTCTTGTCACCAAAATTTATCATCCACTATCCTTAGTAGTAGCTGCCATCCACTGATTCTAGGAGTCACTCTTCCTCATTTCCTTACACTTTTAATTCCTGTATCACTGTCCACTCTCACCAATATGATTTTAGTGTTAATTCTGGGGCCCTTTGAAATACATGTAAACCATCTTTCCAAAAACTTGGCCTCTCAGTTACTTCAATGCCTCTTTAATTATTTTTGCCCTTGTCTTCTTAAGTCCTGCACCCCACAGTCATATATCATGGACCTTGTCATTACCAGTAACTGCAATCCCTCCACTATCTAAATTTTATTAATCCCACTCTAACCTCCCCCTCCTAAGTTTTGAAGTAACTCTCAAAATTATTCTGACATTGACAATTTTTTGACCCCACCAAGATCTCTGATCCATTGATTCTACAGCTTTCCATTGCTCTTTAACCCTTTAATGTTCTCTCTTCTCTTTTTACTGAGCATAAATTCCATGGTAATCTAATCACTTTCTTGCATTCACCCACAAACCCATTGTTTCATCATACTCCATTGGCAAAACAATAGCCCAATCTACTTTGTATCAGCATTCATGTTGCTGATGGTGCCTGAGGTAAAACACACAGACATGTTGAGTAGGCCTGTGGTGAGGCCCAGTGGACACTTAATGCTGCCTGACAGTCACAATCCATCTCCCTAGGCCATTTATTCATTCCCTCTCCTGCACAAATATTGCATACCTTCTCCTCTTTCCTCAAACTCCCTATTTCTCCTTCCCCATGTTTTCTTTCAGCTGATTAGTTGGTTCTCTATTTCACTGAGAAAATTAAGGCAATCAGAAAACAACTTCCACAGATTGCCACCATCACATCTATCACCTAACAGCATCTGCACCACATTCTCTGCCTTCACACCTGTGATGAAAATGAATGGTTCCTCTTCCCATCTGAGGCCAACTTTTCCAATTATGGCTTTTTTTCCTCTTTTCACTCACTTCTTGTTGTTGCTCAACTATAACCTTTGAAATGATACCTACAGTGATGGTCCTCTTTAAAATTGCAAACTGCCTCCCCATACTGACAACTGATCTTCTTACTTGCTCTGTGTATTTCCACAGTACTTATCACCTTCTAACACATTATGCAATTCACTCATTTATTATAATTATTTTTTATTGCCTGTTCCCCTGCTAGAAAGTAAGCCCTCTTGAGGGCAAGGATCTTTATGTTTTTGTCATTGCTGTATCCCAAATGTCTAGAACTGTGGATTTAGTAGGTACTAAATCAGTATTTTCACCTGAATCAATATATTATTGGTCAAAAGGATGTAAGTTATTCAAGATGGGAATTGTTGCAATATTGAAACATATTTGGCAATTTGCTGATTTTTTAAAAGAAAATCCTTCCTATCTTGCAATTTTTTTCTCTTAGTTTAGAAAATTTGTATAAATTAGATTTCTTATTCATTTACTTTTATAAAAAACATAATTCACACTTACAAAAATTATTTGGGCTAAGGGATCTCTGCTATGATACACTTAAAGGATGCTTCAGGCACCACTCAGACTTGACAGCACCTACATCCTTCCCTCCTGTACTCTCACTCCCTCCAGATTTTCTTTTAAGAGAGAAGAGTTGATCTATAATGGCACATATATTCTCTTACATAGAAAAACTGAGCAGTGATAACCATATTCTTTGGATGAGCAATACCTTCTAGAATATGACTTTAAAAATACATAGATGTTTCTGCTTTTAAAACAAGGAGTTGTTGATATGCTGTAATTTCAGATACTAAAATTTTAAGCACATATTTTAACTTACTCATAAATTTAGAAGACTTATGCTGCCATGGTATTGTATTTGCATATCACTTCTTTTACTCTTTCTTCATCCACAGGTATGTAAAACATTTTGCAACCACTTGATTTTGAAAGGAAAGTCTTTACAATACTGAATATAACCTAAGAAATCAACACTTTATTATAATAATTCAAGATTATCATCTCTTTTAAAAATATTCCCTTGTCTATCATTTCATTAACTCACATCAATATAATCCCCCCCATGAGTACATTTATTCCATAACTTTTTTTTCACAATGCTATTAATATTTTCTGATTATGCAGCAGAAATCTGAAACATCCCCGGAGTCTTGAAACCTGCCTTAATTGATTTGTGTGTAAGGCAAGCTAAATTCAGACACGCATTCATCACAGCTGAAGATTTCTGTCTTTTTTTGGCTGAAGTGTGTAGAAGAGTAAAAGTGTTGGTCCAGCTGACTCACATTCGCAGGCAGCCTGCATACATAGGATTCTTCAGCACTCACAAGGTCACAGCCCGGGAGAGGAAGGGACCAAAGCTTTGTGTGCTCTGCTTCCCTCCCCCATCCTCCCTTCTAGTCAGCATTCTTTCCTCTCTTCTTCTAGTCACAGAGTGCCAGAGACCATCGTACTGACAGCTTCCTCCATTTCTGTGAACTGATCTAAAGCCACCTTTTCACTTTGTTCTGTGGATGGCTTTTTCAGTCTGCCGACTGTTTCCTTCCTGCTCACCTCCTCACCAGAGAGAATATAAGTGAAGGATGAGAGCATGGTAATAAAATATTCCTTTCTTTCTTTATCAAAGGCGAGTAGTATATTCACAGGGTCAGAGTTCTGAATTTTTCTCCTAAGGGACTTCAATTCAAAAGTTCCTTGAGGTGTCTGCAGTGGAATAGGATCAATTGGAGAGATTTATTGCCTTTGAAACTTTACATTCCTTTTTCTCCTAAAGCAGCATCATTAAGCCAAGCCTGCTATTTACTTCAGACTTGCCACTCTGTAGAGTAGTGAAAATGGATTAAATGAGACCTAATTAGAAGATGAAAGTTACTACATATTCCATTAATAAAAGGCTTCCTACCTGGTAAAAATGGTGTTTAAAATTTGTGAAATTAACATATTCTGGTGCTCTTCTCTAGCTGGCCTAATGTCGTATCAGCTTTTTAATGTTTTTCTTTCTGGGTGGGGAAGGGCAGATGCATTAAAATACTAGGCAATCACCTATATTGGTATGCAGTCATGTGCCACTTAACCACAAGGATGCATTCTGAGAAATGCATCGTTAGGAGATTTCGTCATTGTGCAAACACCATAGAGCGTACTTACACAAACCTAGACGGTATAGTCTACTGCACACCTAGGCTATATGGTACTAATCCTATGGGACCACCACTGTATATGCTGTCCATCATTGACTGAAATGTCATTATGCAGCACATGACTGTAATTTGAAAGGAGATGGGGAGTGGAAGTGGAGTCAGGCATTTATTACCTGTAAAAGTGGAAAAGGGTTATTGCACTGACACATATAAGAGGGTATACATTTAGGATTGCCTCACTCACAGATATGTCTCCATAATAATATTCTGCTACCTGTAGTCTCATGTTTAGGTCTCAAATCTTCGCTTATGTTTTTGACTGGGCCTTGCTTTCTGAAGTATTGTTGGCCTTGTAGTTATCCAATATGGAGTGTGACATATCTATTCCTTTTGAAATACTCTAAGATTATATATATTAATGTATTCCTGAGTGTTTCTAGGGATCCAGAACTCACAAATATTCTTATGCTATTCTGGGAAAATATATGTGTTTTTTCCCCCCTAGATTTTTGACATCTCTCCATTTTTCTCTTGTTGCCTTAAAGGTTGCTTAAAGTATCACCCTATTATTCCATACCCTAAATGAATTTGATATGGAACTGAACATTTGAATGCATTTAAAACTGAACTTCCATAAAATTAATTGACCTTATCTATAATCTATATGGATAATGTTTACCTGTGATTATTTTAAATCCAAATAATACCACCGATGGCAAAATAGTCCACTTATGTTTTCAGCCTTTTGGTGGCTACTTTCCTAACTCTACACAAGACGTTCATGCCACCATTTCTGAACTTAATCACTGTAAATGCTGTCTAATCTTTCCTGTTTAGAAAGATGAGAACTCAGCTCATGTCTTCTTCATCAATGTCCTTCTTCTCTCTATTCTTGATTCTTATATTACTATTTGAATTCTTTCCTGGTTTACTTTTGTAACTGTAAATAATATATAGCTGTGTTTCTTGCTCCTATCATTTTAATCAACAAATGATGTCATTTTTTTATAAGATGATTTTAGCATTATTTTTCCTTCTGTATTTCCTACCCACCTTTTGGGCAGCTATTTTATTCACTTACTTTTACTTTTTACATTGTCAAAGATGTTCACGTTTACATTCTGTACTGTAAGTTAAGTCTTCCTGTTTATGGGTTGGCTATGATTGTTAAAAATGAATAAATATTTCATATGAATATTGACTACGTAAAATAATGTAGTTCATATTTTCCATATCTTTATTTTGTTTTCCAAATTCCAGAAGATTTTTTAAAGTTTATTAACTATTTCATTTCATAAGCATATTTCTAACCTTTTAGTGCTTATTTCCTGTTCTCTGCCTATTCCTTCTGAAAACATTTGATCCTTATTTTATGAATTAAATTTCTTCTTACATCTCTTGAGTACACTGAGTAGAGTTTTATTTAAACTCTTCTCTTTCTTGGATTATCTACACTTCCTCAGAAATTAAAAAAATAATGATTTATCTAGTTATTTCTCCTTCATAGCTTTCCTCCTATGCCTGGTCACACAATTTAAAAATTGTTCACACAATTTTAAGGCCCAAGGCTCATGTAAACCATGCACATTTGTTCTAAGGCCTCTCACACTATATCCCTGGGTATGATTCTTAATTAGCCAGGTCACTGGGGCTGTCAGGATTGCTGGCTTCTAAAATGCAGGCAGTAGGAGGATTTTACCCTGTTGTACCATCCTCCTCACAAGAAATCCTAGGTCTTCCCAGCTTATATGTTCAATTTCTTAGAGATGAGTCCTCTGATGTTTTGCTTGTAGTTAAACCCTCTTGCTTGCACTCTGCATTGGGGATGAGAAAGAGGAATCAGGCGTTCAGATTACCAGTCTTCAATTAGGTCTCCTGTTTTAAGCTTTGCTTTCAACTCGCAGCCTCCGTCCTGTTCACTGAGTCCTCGCCTCTGGAGTCTCGGTCACTCCACTAGGTGGACTGCTTCTGCCTCGCTGCAGCCTGCTCAGGGTAAGTACTGGCCTGTGGCTACCCCAGGTCCATTGCTATCTGGCAAAACTATCCCATCCACTTTCTAGCTCTCAGAAATTTGTGAAATGGCCTTAATCCTGACAATGCTGCCTTTGACTCTTTTTCTTTGACTCTTTTATTCTTATTCCAATTGTATTTTTATTCTCTCATTTTAATGAGATTTGAGCTCCTTCTGTCATCTTGAACTGAAAATTAATTTGTTAATTTGTTCTAAACATTATCTGAATCATACAAATGAAATTATTTTAAGTGTGAGTCTTTTTAATTGTCATTTTATCATGAATAAGTATAAACATGTCTATTCTTGATATGGACAGTGGGAATTATAGCTTATTTTACTGACAACTTTTGTGTGTGGACAGTGGGAGGCAGGTGAAATCTTTTGCTGCAGATTACTCTGTGGTTAAGCTTCTGATGTGAGGAGAACTTGCTTAAACCTCCTGTTTACCAAGTTTTCTGTATCCCTCCCTCTAACCACCACTTACTGCCCCAGAGATGATTCAAACTAGATCTAATTGAGTCCTGATTCAAATCAGACACAAAAAAGACTTCCAATTTTTTTTAACCTAGAACCAGTAATGAATTGCTGGTTGACTTGTAGTGAAGCTGTTCATGCGAGTCTGAGAGGTGCAAGGGACCATGTCTATATCCCGCATCTGTATCTACACAGACCACATCTATAGTCCATGTCTATATCTGTATAGACCATGTCTATATGTGGGAGAGGCCTGCATGGAAGAATGCAGCTGACCTTAGAAGAGCAGATGAGAGATCAGACTAGAGAAGGTCCTAGTAGTGTTTATATTTCTCATTCTAGTGGTTCTAGTTATCTGTGAGGCTGATCCCCACTCATACTCTTTTATACATTAGCTTCCCAGCCAAGAACATCTCCTTCTCACTAAAGTAGCAGTACATTTCTGTGAAATGCAAGTTCTGATTTAAATTCACAGCTCAGCCATCATTTCAGCCTCTCAGAAGTATATGCAAATTGACTCATAAATAATTTATTCATAAATAATTCCAACTCTGCCCTCTATATTCAGTCCTTCAAGACCCGGGTATAGAAGAGATTTCACAAAATAACCAAGTGGTTCTAATACTATGAGTGACACACAGACATATGGAAACAATGGTTCTTCTCTTAGATTCACTTATCTCTTATTAGGACAATAAAAATATTTTCAAGTTATTCAAGTCAATTGAGATGTGGTGCCATCATCTGAAATTTACTAAAGATGGGAATTAGAAAATAATTTTAAAAACTCTATTCTTGCATATAATTAATAGACCAGTATTTCCTGTGATTTTTTCTGGACTCTTAATAGAGAAGGCGATTGGTCAATTGTTTGAACCTTCTTCAAAACTGAGCTACTCTTAAATCTCTTCTAAAATAATGGAATCAATTATCTGGGTTGTTGAGCAGGTGTTAGCCTGGATTCTCTAAAAATAAATCATGTCAGACTAATCTGAATTTTTTGATGAAGTAACTAAGTTAATTTATGAAAAGGCATAATTTATCTTGATTTTAGCAATGCTTTTGATAAAGCATCTCTCAAAAAGCTTGTGAATAAGTCCCCACATACTGGCATTAGCATAGGATTGCTAAAATGGATGACCGGCTGGCAGACTAGAGAAGGTAATAATACATGCGTAATAATTCTTTAGGGCAG
This sequence comes from Tapirus indicus, assembly GCA_031878705.1. Taxonomy (NCBI): domain Eukaryota; kingdom Metazoa; phylum Chordata; class Mammalia; order Perissodactyla; family Tapiridae; genus Tapirus; species Tapirus indicus. Next base: position 99,881,098 of record CM062919.1, on the reverse strand, counting down.
AGTTGACAAGCAGGTTTCCCATGGGCTCAGAGTTAGGGAATACTTTAAATAAGATTTATATCACTAATTTAGCAATAGGCTCACAGTGTGCCAGCGATGCAATTTGCTGATGACTCATAGATAGTAGTTTGAGATTCAGAGGAAGATGGGCAACAGGGATGAGTAAACAAGTAAGTCCCCAAACCAAGATTGGAACCTGATTTTGGAATTTCAGGCTAAAGGAGGAGCTCAGTAACTCAACAATGATATAACTGAGGTAGAGGCAAGTGGACTGTGTGGAGTTTAGGTCATGTTGGATGTCACCATTGTTGATTGGGTTGTGCTCTACAACTGAAAAGCTAAAGCTGGCAATTGTTTGGTATTCTCTGTTATTGGCTTGAGTACTCCCTACTCCATGTAAAATTTTTGGGCTTCCAATCCCATCAAGTATTTGCCAGAAAACTCTGATCTCCTTTCATTTAGCCCCCTGATAAGAGACCAGCACTCCTCATTTTGCTGAGATCTCTTTATTCTCAAGGGTAGCATATAATATGTACAAGCCAATAATTCTGAGAAATTAGGCCTCCCCAAACAATACCCTAAGTGCTCTTCCTAGGGGTTGATCTCTTTGGTGGCTTCCCATATACAGTTGCCAGAGCTTCCCTCAGAAGCTTCTTTGTTGGAAGTGACCCCCAGGATTAGTTCTCAGTGATGGTTCTCCTGTGACAGAACCAGTCCGTTTCTCAGGTTCTCACTCCTGTAATCTCTCCTGGGTTCCGTCAGATCCACAAAGGTTGCTTACAACCTTTTAGAGTCCTAGATTTTCTCTTTGGCTGTTAAAAGCCTTAATATCAATCTTTCTCTTGATCCATCTCTAAGGGTAACTCACAGTAACATCTGAAATTTACCCTCTAGTTTCTATTTCATGAGGAATTTCACAACTTTTTGAAATAACTAAAGTTGTACATGAGACTTTAGCACCTTTTACTCAGAATGTGGTCTTCAGACTAGCAGGATTGGCATCATGTGGGAACTCGCTAGAAATGCAGAATCTTGGTCCCATCCTTTGCCACTGAAGTAGAGTATTCATTCAACATGATTTCCAAGTGATTTCTAGGCACATTAACATTTAGGAAGCACTGGTCTAGAGTTGTTCTAGACACAGGCTGAGAAAGAAAACTAAACTTTGGTGTCACATGGTTAGAAATTGACAGAAGTTGTTTAACTTCAATTATATCTTTTTTCCTCTATACCATACTGCAAGGATTTACGTAAAAGGGAACAATAGGATGCTTCAGACGACTATGTTTTCTGGTTCCTGAATTTTAAAAATGCCCCCCTGAATGGCACATCTAATGTATGATTATGCAGCCTAGGACATACCCAGTAGTAGGACAAACTGCTAAATCAGAGCACACACGGTGGAATGATTTGCATACTTGCCATGGCACAAGACAGCCACACTGAGGTTACACAGCCCTGCATGTTAGCAAAGAAGATGAGGTTGCTAGTCCATGTGAGTGCGGTGAACCCCCAAACCCATCCCTGCTGTGATTGAACACACTCCTGTTTCTTCTGGTTGCACTCTTTCCTCAAGGCCACAGCATTGAGATTTGGAAGGGTAAAATTTATCAAAACATCAGGTTATTTCTTAGAGAACTTTGCTCTGAATGAAGAAAAATCATACATCTGTTGTGCAAATACTAGGAAGCAATGCTATATTTGGTTTTAAACATTGAGTGTAATTAAGGAGTTTCAAATTCGTGAATGATACTGAAAATGACTGTAAAATTTATTCAAAAATCAGAATAACTATTTTTGTGAGGGAGAATTCAAAATGAATATATTTGTGTCTTAAAAAGACATTTTAAAACAGGCTGAGAAGATCTGATTGCATCTAACAATTTTAGAGGGAGAGTAAATAAGTGACTGTGTATAAAGAGGAAAGAATAACCATCCTGAAAGCCTGAGCTGAGGGAGAATGCAACTGCTTAATTGTGTGATTGGGTAAAGCACTGTGTCAGCTCCAAAATGTAAACACATAAAGTGGAAAAACCCTTGAAAAGTAACCCAAGTCCACATATAAATTGCTTAAGGAGACATCAGTGTGGTTGGGTATTTCAAATTGCCCCAAATTTTCTCTTGATCCATCTCTATTCTACTTTACCTACCTATTTTTTTTCTGGGGTTTTTCTCATAAGGTAACTGCTCCACCAGAATCTCTGTTCACTTACTATCTGCTTGTTTAAAAATCAAGGTGTGGAAGCAACCCAAGTGCCCATCACCAGATGAATGGATAAAGAAGATGTGTTATATATATAATGGAATACTATTCAGACATAAAAAAGACAAAATTGTGCCATTTGTGACAATATGGATGGAGCTTGAGGTTATTATGCTAAGCGAAGTAAATGAGACAGAGAAAGACAACTGTATGATTTCACTCATATGTGGAAGATAAACAAACACATAGACACAGAGAGCAGATTAGTGGTTATGAGAGGGGAAGGGAGTGGAGGAGGGTGAAAGGGGTAAAGGGGCACTTATGTATGGTGACAGACAAAAACTAGACTATTGGTGGTGAGCTTGAGACAGTCTATACAGAAACTGAAATATAATAATGTACAGCTGAAATTTATACAATATTATAAGCCAACATGACCTAAATAAAATAATTTATAAAATATCTCTAATCTTCAGTGTATGTTAGAACTCTTGTCTCCTCTCATCTGTTCACTATGGATCAATTCTCTATGATGAGTATTAATCAGCTTCTCTTGGCCTAATTTCACTTTTTCTCTATGCCTGCTCTTTTGATCAGGGTAACAAAGCCCAGCTACTGAGTAGTCATACCTAGAAAATTCAGAAGTTTCCTTAAAGAGGGATGAGAAGGGTCTGGGATGTGAATAGTAAAGTAATACTTTCGGACCCTGTTACAATCATACTCTGAGTTATTTGTTTATACTTCAGGTCCCCTTACTGGGCTCTGATTTCCCAATATAAAGAGGTGGATGGAATTCTGTTTTCTCCATAGTCTAGCAGGGTGCAGGGTGCAGATTGCACAGCTCATCGAAGGTGATTGTAAGATTTTGTTGAATAAATATATTTGGAGAAGAGGCTAACATGCAATAATATAAGATTGTAGCCATGTTTGACATTAGCTGACAGTTTTAGCAAAAAAAAAAAAAAAAAATACTGTAGACTAGAGCCTTCCTACCAGAATTATGGTCCATGGACCAGAAGACGCAATATCACCTTGGAGCTTGTTAGAAATACGATCTCGGTCCCACTCAGGACCAACTGAATTACAATTAGAATTTCAGCAAGGTACCCAGGGGATTGGTAAGTACATTCAAGTGTGAGAAGCATCATTCAAAAACTGATCAAACATAATTTTCTCCTTTGGTCAACAATGTGAAAGAATCCATCACTGAGGACATTTCATATTTTCTTACAGCACTTTTGTTACTGCTCCCTAAGATTATATTGCACAAAATGTGCTATGATATAGAGCAAAATGCCAGTTGGACATTGAAAAAACATGAAGGGAAAATTTGAGGGCAGGTGAACAAAAAGTTTGAGATACATAGATTTTTGAGGATGGGAACTATATTCCCAATGAATCTCCAGGGCCTAGCAGTAAGCCTGGAATGTAACTGGAGCTCGGTAAACATTTGTTTAATGAATTAATGAATGAATGAGGAAAACCCATTGACCTGTTACAGTGCTTTTCTTAGAAACATTGTGCAAACCTTTTTTTTAAAGTAATAGCCTCTCAAATATTGTGGTTTTTGGTGATCAAGTCACTTCACTAGTTATCTTAACCCTGCTCTATGGGTGGTTGGGAGTCTTCTTTATATCGATCATATTTTGATGTCTTCCTCAGTTACATTTATTAACAGCCTGCATTTGCTCTTGCTTCTGGACTAGTAACTACTTATTGGATTGAGGTGGGTTCTTTAAGCTGTTTACCCGTTCACTATTCAGTAGCAGAGATATTTTAGGTGGAAGTGTACTTGCTTCTGCAAACCTAAAATCACAACGATTTAGCTTTGTTTTCTGAATTTGGAAAAATATTTTGCTTTTTCTGGTTCCCTGATGTTGTCCCACTACTCTCACTTGAGACTTTTGCCTTTGAAGTTAGAATGTTGTCTGATATTTCTAGACCAGAAATGCTGGTTGAAAAGAAGGGTAGAGGTAGGATGGGAGTGGCTAGTGTAATACGGAAGAGTTAGAAGGACTTTCACTGCGTTAATTAATGTCCTGCTGCCATGGAGAGGAAACTGCCTATATGTAGGGACCAGACAGGTAGAAAAATGTATTACAGACCAGATTTGTGGGTAAATATTTAACTTGTTTCTGTTTTGACTTTTCCATGCTCAGAATATTTGTTGAAATGTTCCCAGTATGTATCCTTTCTCCCCTTCCTCTCTTTCAACACTTATTACTTGTTTCCTTATATGGGTGTTACCGAAGCCAACTTCTGGGTTAGAAAGTAACTGTTAAAGTTCACAACAAGTAAACTTCACAGTAAGATAAATAAGAAGTAAAGTTCACAATAAGATTTTGGTAGCTATGAAGGCTTAGCTAAAATAGCTAACAAAAAAGTTTACATTTTAACTGAGATAATTTCTTAATAATCCAAAGTTAAATATTCTTAATGCAGCCAGCGATTAACTATGAGAGATTTGGAAGTAAGGTTAGGCATGACAAGAAATAAGATTTCCTCATAGAATTCATATTGATACCAGTTAATGGACATCTGGCTGGATGATGTAACCTGAATATACTAAATAAACCGTGTTTTCAACTTGATTCCTGGGTTCAGTATTGAAGAGCAGCATCAGTTCAGCTGAGCTTACTTTTAAATGACTGCTCACTTACAAAGCAACATCTTGACCAATTTTTGTTGCTATTTTTAGGAAACTTTTCAAACTTTAAAAAAAAAAACTTAAAAATACAAGTTAGGGAGTTTTTGAACCTCGTGGGAAAGAAAGAAAACTCTAAAACACGTTTTGACTGTAATACTATCTCTCTTTGTGCCCTTTTAGTGTCCTCTCTCTCTTGCTCACATTCTTTTTTATTCTAAAACTTATACATTCGGGATAGTTTATGATATTAAAATTTTCTCCTTTCTTCAACTTATAGCTCAATCACCATTTCAACATTTAGATAATTAGATTAGGAATTTTGTATCTCCGTGTGTGAATTTTTTATTGATATGCAGCAAGCCATTTATAATTTTATTAAAGCAAATTTGAATCATGTAGAAAGTTTCCTTGTTGAAATGTTAGCCTCAAAGTACACTACTAGGCAAGCTGAGAGATCACAGAACAGAAATTTCACAGACAATATAAAATTGCTTGAATGACATAGTTTATTAAATCTTAACATTTCTTCAACTTTTTTACTACCTTAGTACTTTTGTAGCAAACAAAAGAATGAAAATCATATAAAGGGCTGAAAAAAAATTAAAAGAAATAAAAGCAAGGAGAAAGAAACTGGATAAGTTAACACACTTGGGATGGGGTAGAAACCAGTAGAAGGCTGAGTCTTGGAGTATGCAGTGTTCACATGTCTTCTATCTCTCTCTTCCCCATCAACCTTCCTTGCTGATGGTGTGGTTACAAGAAATAGACTGGAGGTTTGCACAAGAAGCCCCATGAATGGAAGGTGTCCTGCGCCGATGACCTACACTTCCTTCTCAGGGAAAAGCAGAGGCCTCAATGCCTGGCACAGCTTTACTCAGCAAATAGACTACCGAACAGCTGTGGGTTTTATTTATGGGTCTAGTGTAGAGCATACATGGGACTAGAATGGGACCCTAGTAGGAGTGACCAATGTGTGCCTGTTTTAGAGGTAACAGCTGTCAGCCTAGTGATGGCATGATCATAACTTGGTCTTTCCATCCCTTCCTTATTTATATGTTGTACTCTTATTTGTTCCATCATATTTTCCATGTATTCAATCTACCTTTAACTTGTTTTGTAAGTTCCTAACTTACTATCTATATTTAACATGTCTGGTGAATTCTGCCAGTGGTTTACCAACCACTTGATTACTCATTCTCTATACTTGACACAGTCTGTGAGCTTCACTTGTATTTCATAAGCTACTAGCTTACTTACTATCTATGCTTACTGTTTCTCATAAGTTTCATCTACCCCATTTCCTTTAAGTCCACAGCAAAATTAAATTTCCTTTAAAAATCCAGAAAAGCAATGACACAATTTGCATATGGCATTTCATTGCTAATACAATTGGATTTTTTTATATTTGAAGGATTTATATTTACTTAAGAAAACACTATTCAAATTTCACTGCAATATAAATCATGCTAGTAAATAGTGTTACCGTTAACAGAATGCCAATATTAACAGTATCAGTATTAACATAATATTAGTATTAACATGGATAAAAACACCAAGAGAGTTAGGATCGAGGGTGAAATGTTGATGTTGGAAGCCTAGCTGAGGTTGGACATATGCTGCAGAGTGACAGAAGCCTTTGAAATCAATTCACCTAGAGGGGACTTTTTCCTACTATAATGGCCTATTTTTGAAATTCTTTTGTGATCTGCAGGCTTTGTTTGCTATAAAAGTATAAAACAGCAGGGAAGTTGAAGGAATTTCAAGAAACAACCTTCTCCTTAATGTGTCAGTTTGGGTGAACATTTTGATGTCTAACCCTTTCTTCATGCTCCCTGCTAAAATGTCTCTCTGACCCTGGCTTCCTTCTAACTAGTTCCCCTCTCCATATTATGCTGCTTGCAAGGAGATATTCAATATGCAGAAACTGATCTACAGACTTTGAACTCACCAAGTCAAAGACTGTTGCTTAGCTTTACTACTCAGACACAGTGCTGTGTAGTGGTTGTGATCGAAGATTTTGGAGTCAGATTTCATCAGTTCAAATCCCAGCTCAACTAACTAGTTGAATCTAACTCCTTCCTGGTTCAGTTTCCTCATTACTACGATGTCTCCCTAAATAAGAATATAGGTTAGTTACATCAGAGCGAGATAGTCCTACCTCTAAAGGTAATTATGAAAGTTAAATTAAATAATGTCTTGGACATCTTCACATAAATGCATTAAATTTCAGAGAGTCCAGAAACCAATTTGCTGAAACTCAGGGACTTTAGGCCTCTGTGTTGAGAATCCTTTGCCCACTATCTCTAATTTTACAAGTGCTGTAGATAGAAATGAGAAGGCAAGGTTTTTCTTTTCTTTAATCATGGAAAAATTCACTGAACCTTTACATTTTCAGGATACTTCAGCTCCTAAAACTTTCATTTTCTTTTCTTCTTTCTTGGGAGTGAGGAAGATTAGCCCTGAGCTAACATCTGTTACCAATCCTCCTCTCTTTGATGAGGAAGACTGGCCCTGGGCTAACATCTGCGCCCATCTTCTTCTACTTTATATGTGGGACACCTGCCACAGCATGGCTTGATAAGTGGTGTGTAGGTCCACTCCCTGGGTCTGAACCTGCAAACCCTGGGCTGTCAAAGCAGAACAGGTGAACTTAACCACTATGCCACAGGGCCAGCCCCACATTTTCTTGATTTGTTTAGCTTAATGAGAAAAGAGAAGGGTTTGGGGTCTACATTTTCCAGATTAACTGAAGACATTCTTCAGAAAATTTTAATTTCATTTAGTTTTGTACACGATATTAAAGTGTTTTGTGGCCATTCATTTAAATAATAGTTCAGTCTTCTCTAATCAGGATAATTATATCCTGCTTCAAGATTTATATTACATTTTCCTAAGTATCATTTTTATGTTGCCATTAAAATTTTATTGGTATACTATGCCACTGTATTTTTCATTTTGTTCTTATTCTATTACGTTCCATAAAGGAATATTTTTAAGCTGTGCTAATTTGCTTACTCAATAAATATGACTAAAAGGAAGTTAATTGACTTACTGATCACAATAAAACTTCATCATCTTCTGAGTAAATAGCCTGAACCCAGTATTGCTGTAGTTTATCAATCAGTCAGAAGACTGAGAATGATAAATATTGAAAAATTTTAACAATATTTTAATTGATAATTTGGAATGAATCTTCTATGTAAGCCCAGTTTTGCAAATAACAATAAAGCTGAGATTGAAAATTGACTTACCTGCTCTGAACAATACCAAAAAGAGTATTTTGAATGAACTGATTATTTTTTTATTGAGTTGACCAGATGTTCTGTCATTATTTAGAGTGACATCCTTTGTCCTTCCAGCATAGAAAACTCAATTCATTTTCAGACACTGACTTAATCTCCAAAAATGGCACCACATTTTGGGGGGGGAGTAATACACATACATTTTGAAAGAAAAAAATTGTTTGCATTTAAAGTGCTCCAATTTTTTACTGTTCCCAAACCTCCTCTGTAGGAAAAGGACACTCAACTTTGTTCTTTGTGGGTTGTTTATTTGTTCATGCATTTATTTATTGAGTACTAATATGCTAAGTTCTATTCTGCAATCTTGGCATTGAGATACAGCAGATAACAAAACTGACCAATTTCTTGCTCTTATGGAATGTGTATTTTTATTCAGGAGGACAGGAAACTGAGTATGCACACACAGATACTAGTGCAGATTCTAACGCAGAAGATACTAATGCAGATTCTGGTATCAGAAAATGGGATGCTGCTAATATAAAAAATACCTGAAAATATGGAAGTGGCTTTGGAATTGGGCAATGAGTACAAGCTGAAAGAGTTTTGAATGCTTGATAGAAAAAAACCTAGATTGCCTTAAAGAGATTGTTGATAGAAACATGGACATTAAAAACAATTCTGGTGAGAGCTCAGAAAGAAGAGAAGACAGCAGTAGAGAAAGCTTTCTACCATCTTAGAAAATACATGCATCATCATGAACAGAATGTTGTTTGAAATATGAATGTTAAAGGTACTTCTGGTAAAGTCTCAGGTGGAAATAAGGAACATGTTATTGGACACTGGAGGGAAGGTAATCTTTGTTATAATGTCACAGAGACTTGGCTGAATTAAGTTTTGTTATTGGGAAGAAAGTAGACCTTATAAGCAATGAACTGGGATGTTTGAGATTTCCAAGCAAAGTGTAGAAGGTGCAGACTGATTTCCTCTTGCTGCTTATAGTAAAATGTGAGAGGAAAGAGACACATTGAAGAATGAATTGCTAAGCAAAAATGAATCAGCACTTCCATGATTTGGAAAATTCTCAGCTTATCCAGATAGCATGTTCTGGAAACAGGGTCAAGGCTGTGGCTGGACAAGTGTTTGCTAAAGAGATTAGAGGTATGACTTGAGGATCCAATCAACCAGAAGTCAGAAATAGAGACATGGTTATCCAGGAAGGACTTCTGGAGAACCCTTGTGTCTAATGGTGTGGATCTTCTTGACATCTATGGGAGACTGGCAAGAATTTTATACCAGTGGAAAAACCACCAGCCTGGATTTCAAGGGACAGAGACAAGGAAAAATGAAGGAAGAAAGACTCTAAGGGCAGAGACATGGATGCAGAGGCTTGAGCCAACAGGAACTCCTTGGGCAGGGAGAGTGGAGATGCTGCCCCTGGTTGGGAGGATGGGACTGCTACCCGTTGGGCCTAGAATGAAGGGCTGCTCTTGGAACGAACAGAGTATCCAACCATAGAGGGTTACTGTCAGGCCTTGAAATCTAATGGAATATGTCCTGCTGGGTTTTTGACTTGCTTGGGATCTGTGACATTTTTTTTCTTCCAATTTCTCCCTTTTGGAATAGGAATGTCTATTCTATGCTTGCCCACCATTATAATTTAGAAGTAGATAATTTGTTTTCTAGGTTTTGCAAATCCACAGATGGAGAGAAATTTTGCCCCAGGATAGATCATACCCAGAGTCTTATTCATACCTGATTTAGATGAATTAGAAGGTAAGATTTGAGACTTTTCGAGTTGATCATATTTAGATGAAATTTTGGACTTAGTGCTGGAATGAGTTAACACTTTTAGGCATGTTGGGATGGGGTGAATGTATTTTACATGTGGAAAGGACATGAATTCTGGGGGACTAAGGGCAGGCTGTTATCAGTTGAATTGTGTCCTACAAAAAGATATGTTGAAGTTCTAACCTACAGTACCCCAGAATGTGACCTTGATTGGAAATAGGGACATTGCAGATTAATTAGTTAAGACGAGATAAAACTGGAGCAGGGTGGATCCCTAATACAGTACAACTGATGTCCTTATGAGACAAGGGAAATTTGGATATAGACATGCACAGAGGGAAGACAATGTGAAGATACATAGAAAGAAAATGGCTGTGTTAATACAGAGGCAGAGACTGAGTGATGCGTCTAGAAGCCAAAGAACACCAAGGATAGATGAGAACTGCTAGGAGCTAAGAAGAGGCAATGAAGGATTCTCTCTGACAATCTTCAGAGAGCATGATCCTACCAGCACCTTGAGTTTGAAATTCTAGCCTCTAGAACTGTAAGAGAATAAATTTATGTTGTTTTAAGCCACCAAGTTTGTGGTACTCTGTTGTGGCAGCCATAGGAAACTGATCTGTATACTTTAGATTGAAACACACAATAGGTAGAAAGTAAAAGAATGGTAAAAAGATATACCATGCAAACAATCAAAAATGACTGGAATGGTTATATTACTATCAGACAAAAAAGACTTTGATACAAAAATTGTTACTAGAGTCAATTTGATAATTTACAATTTGATAAATTAAGGACATTCGATAATGCTGAAGGTGTCAATCCATCAAGAAGATATACAGATTTATAAAAATATATGCACCTGACAACAGAGCCCGCAAAACCATGATGCCAAACTACAGACTAGTATCCTTTGTGAATGTAGACACAGGTATTCTCAACAAAATACTAGCAAACGGAATCCAGGAATATATGCAAACTACTGTAATACCATATAAAGCTGTGTACAGGTTTGTTCATAATAGTGCTAATTGTGATAGGTGAGTGTTGATAACAACTTAAATATCCATCAACAAGTGAATGGATAGTGTTTAATAACACTAATTAGCAATAAAAAATAATGAATTATAGATACAAGCTACAACATTCATGAATATCACAATATTTATGATGAGTGAAAGAAGACATATAAAAAGGAAAACACATTTATGATTCCATTTATATAAAATTCTAGACAATGTAAACATCCTAAAGTGATGGAAAATAAACCAGTGGTGGCCTGGAGACGGTCGTGGAGGAAATGGAAGGAGGAATTACAAAGTAACAAGAGGAATTTTTTTGGGTGATGGATGTGTTCATTATCTTGATTGTGATGATAGCTTTATAGATATGTACATATGCCCAAACTTATCAAATTGTATGCTTTAAATATATTTAGTGTATTGTATGCCAATTAAATTCAAAGCTTTTTTAGAAAAGAAAATACAGTGAAACAATGAAGGAATGTGAGATCTTAATTCTCAAGTAAAAATGTCGAAAGCTTGTTTTGAATTTAAGTGTTCTTACTTGAAGTCTTACTTGGCATCACACCTAGCCTTGAGGCCTACTCTGATGTATTTTCATCGACTAGAAGTGAAAATAAACATTGTTTTATCCTTATAGTTAGGTAACTACCCACCGCTGAGTAATTCTAGCCAGCCTTTCATCCACCTGTAATTTTTCACTGCCTTTAATTGGACACAAATTGGCCAGTATTAATCATTAGATGTTTCTCATTAAAAACAGAAGCTGTAGATGATGTTATAAATATTGGAAGGAATAAATAAAATGGATCAGGAAATAATTTCCTGTAGGGCTCATGACTTATTCCTGAGTGTCATTAAATCGTAACAGGTGAAGGAGCCCGACTTGTACCAATGGCCGGAGAGAGGTAGTTAAAATAACCTAGAAGTAATGTATGAGTTTGATATCTTCTAAAAGAGGGGAAAGTATTCCTATGGCTCAAGGACTTTTTCCAATTTAATAAATTAAGAACTTTGAAAATGAAATTTAATTAGTTCAAAATTGTATTGGTGTAATGAAATGCACGTCAAAAGAACAGTTACCAAGGCCTTCTTAAAAACCTTATTTCTATGGCAAAATGAAAACATGATGGATTGAAAATTTAACGGACGTTTTCTGGAACCAAATCCTCATGTTTCACAGCTTTTGGGATGTAATAGAAAATACTTTGTAGATTTAATAAGGTTTGGTGCTCTAGGAGCATAATTAAGCATAAATATCTTTCTGATTTAATTAAAATTTTTACTTTTTAGTTTGCTCTGTGTTTACTAAGTTATTGATTTGGACTTTTTTACAAAGTCTTTTTATAAATCATATTAAAAGAAAAAGGAAAACAATGTTTTTGTTAATAATTCAAATAAATAGCAATTATAGTATTAGTGTGATTAATTTATAATAATTTATAGGTTATAAAGGAATCACTTTAAGATTACAATCTTGCACTATTTGACATTTATTTGACATCGTTTTAAAATTTTTATTTGTATTTTTATTTGTACGTAGCCTATGTTTTGTATTTCTATATGCAATATTTTGTATATAGATTAATATTTTTAAAGGTTTAAAGATAGTGGCTGGTTTATATATGAGCTGTTTCATATGAACAACTGCTTAATAAGAGTTTTTCCAGCCAAGGTCCCTCAGCAACATCTTCCTTCTTCCCTGTTGTTTAGCTGCTACCTAGGAGCAATATCTGGTTCCCGGTACCAACTTTGGCCCAAAATTTGTCTTGGTGATAGCTTATGGAAAAAGGGACATTCAAAGCAAAAGGAGAAGCTTCTTCGTTGCTGTCCTCTTCTCTGTCATGCCTGTCTTCCCACTGTTGCATCTCACTGTATCCTATCCTCTTTTATCTAACTTTCTAGTTCTATGGAGCCCATACTCGAGTGTCTGTAAGGGTAACTAGGGAGGTGGGGGCTAAGGTCCTGAGTTAGCTCCCTGGCTGCCCCTGGTTCTGTTTTCTGGGAAAAACTCCCTTCTCCATTGCCCTCCTTGGCCTCTGAAAATATTCTCTGGAAGGGTCTTCCTTGTGACTAACTCTTTATGGAAACATCTAGCATGGACATTGCTAGGCTTTTCCAGTTCACTTTCTGCCTGAGAATGTTTAGGGTCCAGGTGATTGTTTTGAAGTTTGAATAGGCACAAGTTTTTGAAAACTACACTTAGTATTGTTTTGGTCATACAATTTCCTCAAAAAACAGTGAATCTCTGGTCTTTTTATTTCTGGGCTCTTCTATATGAGTAACCATGGCCAAATTTCCTCAGAAGACAATTTTTAAGCCTGAAGACTGGTCTCTTACTTATTGGTCTGTTCTCTGGTTATCTTTCTCCCTTCCACCACTATTTAATGGTTGTGAAACACCCAAAACAATAGGCTTCCACGGGAGGGCAACAAACTTAATAAAGTGCAAACAGCTCTCTCATAGGCCACAATCATCCTGAGATTTCCTTGCTCACTTGATTTTTAGTCTCCAAGTACTTAGTTTGTAGGTTGAATCAGGTGAGAGCACTTGAGTGAGAAAATGAGGCTGATTCTTAACTAAAGCTTGTTTAAATAGATTTGAAGAGAATTTTATGACTACTTTAATGTTTCCACAAACTTGCCAAGAACATTGTTGCCATTTTATGAGTTATTTTAATGGGCTAAAATTTAATGAAACTGTAAGTAATATGTTAAACATATTTTCAACTCAATATCTGATTAATCATGTAAGGAGCTATTTTTTGGCCACTTCTGAGTATTATAATCATTCTAGAAAAATAGGTTGCGGTGCTGAAATTTTGTATTCTGGGAAGTTTGGATAATCTGTGGGGAAAATCAGAGTCCTTTCCGAAAATTCCAGCATGTATAGTAAGATTTTCTGTAATATTTTATGAAACCAATATGAATATTTTTAAACTGAGGGATGATTATCCAGATATTTTATCTATACTATACAAAATAGCTTCCTTTATTTCTTGTCGGATTGTCTGGGCATTTTGACATCAAATCATACTTGATGAACTAGGTGGGATGTAAACATCATATGGCTGCCCAAGAAACTATATGTTAAAACTTGCTTGAAATTATTTTACAAGTTAAAATCACTAGCGTCTTCAAGAAAATATATTACCGATGAGCATATCAGAGAACACGCATGTTAGTATGTTTTATTGATGCTATGCAGCTAATGAAGTAAAATGGGGGCTGGTATCCGAATTTGTAGAACAGATATGAGATGACACTGCTGCTGAATTTTATTCTAATGAAGAATTGACCCTTGGAATATGTCTCTTCTGAACGGTTCAATGATTCTATTAACAAGAAGACATAATACAAGAGGACTGATACTTTTCCTTCCTTGTAAATAACTCTTGAAAATGCTTGAGCAGCAGGAAGTTTGCTTTAATTTGTTTTCAATCCTACCATATAAAATTGGTACCTCATCACACTTGTATATTAACTTATCAGTGTTGCAAATTCTAGGCCAGAAGGGTACTCACTGAATGCAATTCAATGATTCTATTTGCGTCTTCATTAATGTTTGAGAGTAGTTAGAGCTGCTAGTTGCAGATATGTGACTAACCTGTAACGGCAGCAGAGGTAGAAATACCTGGATCATTGCTGAATAAATTGTTTTTTCTGTTCTGCAAGGAATCATAAAGAAGACAGGTCAATTAGGACCTAATTAATTTTCTCTCACTATTTGTCAAGCATACAAATCAAACAGTCTACAAACTTCATCTCTGATAAAGGCTTTCTAACTAAAAAATTTTTATAGGCTTGCTTATAATTATAAGAGACTGATAACAATCCCACTTCCTATTCTGTGTGCCCTTCAGGGGGTCCAAGATAAATTTCTCTCTTTGCCATAATGGGGCTTCCTCTTAGAAAGTGGCAATAATCGCAGAGCATTAAAATCAAGCGTGTCAAGTTTCCTAGGTTGTTAATGAGAAGAAATAATGTGATTGATTTTCCTGTATCAGAGCGAGACTTTCTTCTGATATAACTGGATGCTCCTTGCATTGTTTAACCCCACAGCTTATCAGATTGATGAATTTATCTGAACTGTCTCCCAGTTGGTGAAGAAAGTTAAGTATTATCAAGCCTAACTTTATTTATATTTCAAGAAAGATCAATATAGACGGCTGTTATTGGTGACTTTTAAGTTTTCTTGGAGTTCTTTGATATTTTTGGTACTGTTACATTATGTTGTAGTTACTAACAATAAAAAAGTGTAGAAAAAAATAGACCATGCGATATGCTTAGGGAAAATGATATAGGGTACAGATTTAAAACTTTCTGTAGTAAGCCTGGAATGAGAGAGTCTTGGACTTCAGGAAAGTTCTGAAAGCAAAGAAGGGGAATGGAAAGGTCAATTTGTGAAGTCCTGGAAAGAAAAACTAAATATATGAGTTAAGCTGTTCTATGTTCTAGAATTGATCGTAGGACATGTGCACCTAGAGTAGACCTTTAATGATTTTCAAATAATAATAATTTGCCCTGGAGTTTCTTCTTCTTACTTTTTATCTCTCAAGTTTTCTGCTATAGGAATGATGTAAATAGCGCTATCTATTTTATGGGATTTAAAAATATATATGGAGGTTTCCTATCTCCCTCTTTGGAGCTGTAGAATAGCACAATTTTAGGATTCTCTGTGCAAAACAGCTAGTCAGAACAAAGAAATAAACAAACAAAGGTTCTCCTAAATATAGCCATAAATTTATTTCCTACTCTGTGCCAGACACAGTAATAATATTTGATCTCATAACAATACAATGGGGAAGATAGTATCTCTATTTTATGGATGAAGATGAGAAACCAAAAATTCAGAGATGTGTGTCAGGGCTGGCATACTTAGATCTGACTCTCAAGGATGTTCTTTTTTCCATCACTTTGCGCCACTTCTTACAAAATTTCCTCTCAGCGTGGAAAAAGGAAGTATCTCAACTTTCTGTCTCTTTATTGATGCTGTCTACATGGCCACTGAATAATTAGAATAAATGTAACTTTTTATCAAATCCAAGGAATTACCATCATATCATATTATGAATATGTTTCTGAGCTGCCTGTTTGAAAATTGAGAGGAATTTTTTCCTGCCTCATATATGCACTTTTCTTTTCTCAGTAATAATTGGTTTGGCTTGTGTTGTGTCTTAAATATGAAGTTTAATTATAGCTGTGAAACAACACTAAACCATTGAACTCTGTACCACATCATGACAAAATGATCTTCAAGGGAGGAAAAAATAATTTTTAACTTAAAGAAAACTTAAAAAGTAACAGTAATATAATAGCACCTGGAATATGTATATTTTTATATATAATATCTAACATTTAATAAAAATATTTTAGGTGTATCAAGGGATTGACCCATATGACAAAAATCTAAAACTAAAAGCAAACAACAGAAACATTGCATAGGTGAAATAGATATTGGAATGAGCAGACAAATACTTTAAGATATGGTAAATGCATTCTACAAGTCAAGGAAAAATATAGAAAATAGATGAGAAGATGGATAATTTCACCATGAAATTGGAATCTATAAAAAGCAATAAGTAGAAATTCTAAAGATGAAAAATACAATAACTGAAACAAGCAACTGCTTAACAGCAATTTACATGCAGCAGATGAGAGATTAGTGAATTGGAAGGCAGGTCAAATAGAAAAAATCCAAACTGAATTTCAGAGAGAAAATAGATTTGAAAACAGAGAAAATGCAAAAGGGACGTGTGGGACACAATCAAAATATTCATCATGTGTAATTGGTGTCAGAAAGGGTGAATGGAGCAATAAATTAAAGGCATAATGGCTGAGAATATTCCAAAACTGATTAAAGACAACAACCTACAGATTCAAGAAGCTATGTGAACCCCAATCAAGATGGGTTGAAAGAGAATCACACCAAGACACATCATAGTAAAAAAAAGTGTTAGAAAGCAAAGACAAAGGAAAAACTTAAAAGCAGCAAGGACTGGGGTTGGGAGATGGGTGGACACGTTATCTTCAAAAGAACAGTAAAAAATTCTGACAAAGGACTTTTCAATAAAATTGATAAAACCCTGATAATAATGGAATGATATCTTTAAATTGCTGAGAGCATGGAGTTACCAATCTTCAATTCTATTCCTAGAGTGGACTTACTTCAAAAACAGAAGGCGGAGGGCCAGCCCCAGTGGTCTACAGGTTAAGTTCAGCATGCTCCACTTAGGTAGTCCCAGTTTGGTTCCCAGGCGTGGACATATACCACTCCCCTGGTGGCCATGCTCTGGTGGTGGCTCACGTACAAAAATTAGAGGAAGATTGGCAACAGGTGTTAGCTCAGGGTGAATCTTCCTCAGCAAAAAAAAAAAAAAAAGTGGAATAGAGACATTTTTAGAAAAATGGAAAAATTAGAGAATTTTTCACCAACTGTCCTGAATTAAAATAAATGTTAAACGGTTTAAGGGAAAAGGTTCCACATGAAAAAATTAGGAAATTCAGGAAGAATGAAGAACAATACAAATGATAAGTATGTAGGTAAATATTGATAAACAGTGATTGTTCAAAACAGGAATAATAATATATCATGGGATTTAAAAATGAATGGCAATGTAACACAAAAGGTGGGATTGGGGCAAATGGAGTTAAGATCTTCTAAAGTTTAAGAAATATTAGTAAAATGTTAAAGATTATAATTTGCTTTCTACTGTAATAAGTCAAGGAGGGATGTTTTAATCTCTTGGGTAAAGTAATAGTATACAAATGAATAACTAATAATTCAATAGAGCTAATATGGAATAACCAAAAATATGTGATAAATCCAAAAGAAGTTTGGAAAAAGAACATAAAACAGGTGTATGTATTAGTCAAGGTTCTCCAGAGAAACAGAAGCAATAGGAGAGATATATATACGCACACAAACATGTATATGTGTATATATATATATATACACACACACACATATAATGAGATTTATTATAAGAAATTAGCTAGTGTGATTATGAAAGCTGAGAAGTTCCACAATCTGCCATCTACAAGGTGGAGACCCAGGAAAGTTGGCGATATAAATTTCAGTCCAAGACCAAAGGCCTGAGAACAAGGAGAGTTAACGATGTAAGTCTTAGCTCAAGGTCAGGAGAAGACTAACGTCTCAGCTCAACCAGTCAGGCAGAGAGAAAATTCAATCTTCCTCTTCCTTTTTGTTCTATTCAAGCTCTGAATAGACTGAATGATGCACCTTGTGGAGGGAAATCTGCTTTACTCAGACTACCACTTCAAATGCTGAGCTCTTCTGGAAACACCCTTACAGATGTACTCAAAAATAATGTTTAACCAGATACTGTATTTGGGCATCCTGTGGCCCAGTCAAACTGACACATAAAATTAACCAAATTAACCATCATAGTGTACCAAATTGAAAACAAATAGCAATATGGCTTATATTATCACAAGCATATCAGTAATTATATAAAATGCAAATGCTTTAAAATTCTCCAAGTAAGAGCGTAAGATTACCAGGCTGATTACAAAACCAAAATGTTATTGAATGCCCCTTGAAAGAGACATGACTAAAATATTAATAGGATGGTTATGGTAGGCCTTCTTGAGAAATGAGATTTGAGAATAGACTGGTCTGATTAAGCAAGCTAAGTGGTGCTAATGAAGGAATTTGTCTGGCATGGTCAAGAAACAGAGAAGAGGCCACTGTGGCTGGAGTAGAGTGAGAGAGTAGGAGACTAGTCGTAGAGGCAGTCAGAGAGGTAAGAAGAGTCAGATCATATAGAGCCTTGTTGGCCATTGTAGAATTCTGAATGTTACTCCACGTAAACTGGGAAATGACTGAGGGATTTTGAGTAGGGAACTTAAATTTTGAAAGGATCATTCTGGCTGCTATCTTGAGAAGTGAAAGCAAGGAGACATATTAGGAAGATATTGCCACAATCCAACCAGAGTTACTGGTGGGTGGGACCAGGATGGTAGCAATGAAGATGTTGAGAAATGACTGGATTTTGGATTCAGTTGAATTTCCAATAAACTGGAAGCAGAGGGATGTAGCTCCCTGCCATTGGCTAGAAAATGTCCATAAATAATCAATCTGATTTAGGAGATGTTAAAGCAGAGATAAGGTAAAATATTTTAGAGGTGAAATTTAGCTTCATAGCCAAGTGAATGATTGTACTAGTGGACATAAAAAGATCAGATATGGGAGGCAAAGTATTGGAGAGTCAAGGATAACCAGTAAGACAAGAGGCAAAAATGTCCATAAATGAGTAATGGCTATGCTTCTATTGTACTTGTTGAATATCTTTCCCTCTGAAAGGGTGTGGATATGAGGGTCCTACTGCTCAAAAAGTAAAGTTTTTCAAGAGTGAACACATTATGGGTGAAAGTATTTAAGGAAAAAAAGGATATATCATCTTTTCCCAAACTAAAAGATTTGTAAATAAATGTTTCCTTACTCTCTGCCATGTAACTTAACAGCACATTGAGTGACTGTTTAAACATGTTATGTTAAAAATTAATATTGTATAAGTGAGGATCAATGATAAATTGGAAAAGAACACTTACAAACACATAAATTATTTTTTTTTCCCTAGGTGCATCTGCAACAGAAGATAATTCCTTGGATAATCCATAACTGCTTTCTATTTTTTGGAAAGCAATAATCCATACTTATTTTTTCCTTGTAAAAAGGAGTATCCTATTGTTATGAGCATTAATTAGTTAATCCAATAGGGACAACTCAATGACACCACAAAGATTAATGGTCCTGTGATTTCTAAGACAAGATGTATTTTAAAGTCTTATTGATTGAATTGCTCTCAGCATCTTGTCAAGTAATGTAAATATCTGCTGTAGGATATTCTTCTGCACTAGCAAGGGACTGGGCTTATGCTTTTACATTAATAGATGGATATATATTCTCAGGGTCCCCTAAGTAATTTGCTTTATAGAAGTCTAACACTCAATTATAAAATATTGATTTTTGCTGAATTTGGAAATCAGATTTTGTTTTAGGAATCTCAGATAAACACCGTGAAAGAGAGACAGGGCTAGTTCGTCTTAGTGTCCAGGAGACTTTGCACAATGACAGGTCCGTAGTTGACACTTAATGTATCTTTTTTGAATTCAAAATACACAGCGCTTATCACCTTGTCAAAATGCAGAAACCTTTTTCTTTTTCCTGCATTTGTTTAGGGAAGAAATATAAGGTTAGAAATAAAAACACTTCCAGAAGGAAAAATCCTAGTTCTTTCCATTTTAATCATGAAGATGAATATTTTATAAAATTAGCAAGACTGGAGCAATGATTATAATATTTCTCATGTTATTAAACATTAAAGAAAAATCCACAGAGATGAAAACTTTGCATAAAAACGTTTTAAAAATCAATTCTCTCTGTTAAGTAAAAATAATAGACAATTTACTAAATGCTAAGGATTTTGCGAGAGGAAAATAGAATCTTCTTTGTATGGTAAGATATAATATTTAGTGAAGCAAAACCTACTGTCCTAAGAATGAGGTAATTTTTATTTAGCTAGCTCATTCCTAACAATTATGATTTAAAAACCAAATAATTTCTTTCTTTGGAAAGTAATCCAAAATAAACTTACACTGATGACCTTATAAAAAAAAATTTTGTTAATTAACATAAGTATTTACTGCTGAGAAGACTTGTCTCTAAAATCACAGATGATTTTAAAAAGCAAAGTTTCTAGGGGGCCGCCCGGTGGCGCAGCGGTTTAGTTCGCGCTTGGCAGCCCGGGGTTCGCGAGTTCGGATCCCGGGCGTCCGCCGACGCACTGCCCGCCAGCCACGCCGTGGTGGCGTCCCATATAAAGTGGAGGAGGATGGGCACGGATGTTAGCCCAGGGCCAGTCTTCCTCAGCAAAAAGGGGAAGATTGGCAATAGATGTTAGCTCAGGGCTGGTCTTCCCCACAGAAAAAAAAAAAAAAAAAGCAAAGTTTCTAACTTTCAAATCATATTTGGGAGAACGGAACATATCACTCCTATCTGAAGAATCTGACCCACGTGGGTCACTATGACACAGAAAAGCAGCTTCTTTTTCCAAAACAAGTACAGAGCTTCAGATGACACTTTTTTGAACACGATATTCCACATGTATCTTAACTTTGTATTTTCCAAGAATAAAAGACACTGAGTACTCTTCTAGCCCCGGTGATAGGTATCATGCTCCTAACATAACCTAAAAAAGAAAACCAAAACAGGATATGGCCAAAGATATAAACAATGCTTTCCACGGGCCACACTGTGGCTGAAAAGTGACAATTTCTTCTCTTTTGAGTGATTACTTCTTTCTGACCAATGACTTCCTCAGTTCCACTTTATTCCTCCTGCCTCCTGAACAAAGATTGATGAGATACCCAATTTCTAAACTGTTTTCCTATCATGAGCTGATCCTTTATTTTCCTAGTCTCTTCTTAAAATCATTCAGCACTGCCCACACCCTTTAATAAGCCCCCCCAGACCCCCTTTTCTGAGGCATCCCGTGGTTGCTTTTCCGCACTCTTCCTTGCTACAGCAAGTTGATACACAACAAAACTTAGTTTGACTATAATATGTTCCCTGCAGTCCTTTTCTCATGCTATATTAACAACTTTAGTTGTTGCACCAAACTTAAATACATAGCAAAAACCATATTCTTTTCTGGGAAATAAACACAAGAACAGCAATCATTTTAACTCTCTTTGGATATTTACATAAACATATGACTACAAGCCTTGAAAAAAAGAAGCTAGATAGTTCTGCCAGGAATTGTAATTAGCATTGCAATTCTCAAGGGAATGTTTAGAAGATATGCTTATAGGACATCTGGAGTGAATTTCTTTTAGTGACACTGAAGAATATAGAATGGGTCAGAAGTGTGGATCTAGGTTAATATTTAGGTTTTCAGAGAGGAGAAAATAATGGTATTTTTTTCAGAAGCAAATCTGGGGATCTTGATGTTGATTCTTGTGTGTGGGGGGGGTGGCTGATTAATTGGTAGATTTTTGAACAACTACAAGGAAATATAATCAGGGCCTAGACCTCAAAAGGGTAGACTCAGAATGGGATAGATTAATAAACCAGAGAGTTGGTTACTAGAAACCCACTGATCAGAACTAGGGGACAATGTCAACCCTGCTGTGGAAGCAAGTTTGTCTTGGTGTAGCATGCGGTGTTCCACTAGGGCTCCTCAGTCCTCTCCTATGGCCACCATCTATCTGCAGAATGGATGGAGCTGGTCTCTAAGCATGGAAACAGGAGAACCTGCAGTCCTGTCAGAAGTGAACATCTCTGCTTATGTTCTATGGACAACAGAACTGATCTTGAGGCTCATGTTTTCAGGTGTCAGTGAAAATAAACACGGGAATTCTAACAAAATTGAACACTTTAAATCTCAATGCATAATATAAGCAATATTATTCAATTCACAGGTATTCATCTTCACTATATACACAATGAACATGTGAGGAAGATAAGATAAAACTTTTAGTGAATGATGGTACTTCCTTGAATATTTATTTCTCAACATAGGTGTGCTCCAATTTTTTGCTACTGTGTGTGTATATGTGTGTTTGTGTTTTAACTAGTTCTTCTATAACGCGCAATTTAGAGCCCAGATTTGATTTTTTCCTTCACAACAGTTCTGGTGGATATATTAATATAAATATCCTCATATATAAAACTCTTAGGCTCATGTTCATAATGTGAATATAATATCTAAAAAAGGCAAAATGTAAATCTTTGATACAGCAGAATAACACCTCTTCCAAGTTTCTTTGTCAGAACATGTCTCGATATAGAGTACATGAAAACATATTAAACAGAAAATTAAAGTTCTGGTGTTTTTATCATAATAGGTGCCTTTCTATACATAAACAATGGGGACATTGTGATTGTCTCAAATCACTGCCAGTGGCGGTGTCTTGATACTAAAGTACTAAAGTATCTGACACTTTAGTCAACTACAACATTAAAGAATAACGTGACAGAAAAAGGCAAACCATTTGTTTACAATCACACATGCAGAAAAACTAGTTTTATTGACTCAGCAGCTCTCAGTCTCTTTGATATTTTCAGTCTGCTGTCGTATGCCTCGTGCAGGTTTAATGCATTCTGCCAATGCACTGGATTATATATTCTGACTTGTACTATTATTTACTTTGATGTTGATACCTTGCTTCAGTTTTCACTACTTTTTGTTGCTTTAATTATTGGTACACTGTGAAAGCTCTACTGAGGCATTTGACAAGAATTTCTGTAGGGAATCACTGGAAAATAGACTGCATCATTTAGGATGCTTTTGGCTTTAAGAAACAGAAAAAACACAACTCCAAATGTCTTAAATAATAAGAAATAATATCCAGAAAACAAAAAGTTTTAAGTAGAGTAGCTTAAGGAGTCATTAATTCATTGAGTGAATAACATCATTAAGGATGCTGGTTCTTCTCTGCCATCCTCTGAGTCTTCACTAGCTCTCCTCATGGTCACACGTTGGCTGCAGCCATTCCAGGCGTCACATACAGACTAACCATTCTCAGCAAGAGGAGGGGGTCATCCTTCTTGTCTGACTGCTTTTATGGCAAAGGAAATCTTTGGTAGAAGCTGCCTGGTGGACTTTCCTTTGTTGGAAGTGGGCCACACGTGTTGCTAGTTCTGGCCTATTTGCTCTATATCACAGGAGGGCTTGACCTCTGCAGGCTGTCTCTCAGGCTCTTAGGACAACTGGTTTCTGGCTGGGTTTGGCCATAGGGAGGCACTAGTGAGAGGTTGAGGATGGGCAGAAGAGATGAGAGTGTTTCTCCTCTTTCCTTTCCCTGGGGCTACATCTCCAGCAGCTGCTTGTCTCTATTGCTCCATCATCTCCTAGACTGACTGGCAGTGAGTCTAGATTCTCAGATAATCCAGGCTGCTGGGCTCTGGTTAAACTTCCTGTTCCTTTTGTTTCTCCAGTTCAGGGATGGTTTTGGCTTGCTTGCCTCCCCTTCTCCCTGTCTGATTTCTCAACTCTTCCATCACTTCTGTGAAAAATTCCCTGCACTGAATTCCCTTATGTTTCAAATATTTGCACTGTTTATGTTTTCCTGGTTAAATCCTGAAAGAGACATGTGCTGACCTACACACCAATTATAAGCAAGGAGAATGGGGTCTCCAGGATTAGATTAAACCATTCAGGGCTTACTCAGAGATGGGAACCTACCACATTTTCCACAATTTTCTTGGGGGTGGATAACCTCAAAAGATGGTGCTTCTGTTTGCAAGGATGAAGGCAGGCAGTTTGTGCAACACAGATTATGAAGTTACTCTTCTATTTTCTTTCTAAGATTCTGTGTATGTAATGGAGGGGAAAAAAAACCCCTATACTTCTCTGACAATAAATTGGTGTAAAAGTACACAGGGAATAACTATTCAAAGTAAGAGGTAATTAGAAAAAGAATTCAAAAATTTGCATTTGGTTCCTATATTAGTCTGTTTGGGCTGCCATAACAAAATACAATAGACTGTGAGGTGTAAACAATAGAAATTTATTTTCACAGTTCTGGAGACTGCATGTCCAAGATAAAGGTGCCAGCAGAGTTGATTTCTGGTGAGACCTCTCTTTCTGGTTTGGAGACAGCCACCTTCGTGCTATGTCCTCATATGTCCTTTCCTAAGTGTGTGTGCTCAGGGAGAGAGAGCACATGAGTTCTTTGGTATCTCTTCTAATAAGAACTCCAATCCTATCAGAACATGGCCTTATTACCTCATTGAACCTTAATTACCTTCTTATAGGCCCTATCTCCAAATGCAGTCACATTGGGGGTTAATGCTTCAACACATGAATTTTAGTGGGACACCATTCAGTGCATTGCAGTCCCGGATTGCTTTGTCATATATGATGATGTTTGACAATTTCCTTTAGTCACATTGCATGCCAGCTTTCTGTCCTGAAGTAGGGATGTTGACACACTGGCATTGGGATGAAAGGGTTTATATACGGGAAAAATTGGGTAGCCATTAGGCTTCACTGGTGTTGTTGATTAGATCATATACACTGTGCCTCTAGGTAAAAGATATCTTATTTTCTCTTATGTGGCCTTGTTCTGTGTTGAGGGGTGTGCTAACAATGTGGAGACTCTTCTCATCTTGCATTCCTTGCTTTCTTATATTTGTTATTACTGAGTAATGAAGTGATGCTTTTTCAGTGACATAAATAAGACTAGATTAGGATTTGAAATACAGGTGCTGAATATCTTAATCCTCAGTGTAAAGTTAGGGAGGGGACAATGCAATATTGCTGCTTTTTCCTTTGCTGACTAAATCAAAACACGGATTTGAGAGGTTTAAACTTCACATTGATCAGTGTGAAGAATTAACCACTCTTTCCTACATGTTGTGGATATTATTCTAAGTTCTTATTCTATATTCCATATCAAAGGTTTGTATAAAAAAGATAACAAAGAGAGGTTTGGAAACACTGAGTTTTGTATAAGCTAAGGTTTATTAACAAGAGAACAAGAGATCTGAATATATGGCCTAAATGAGAAGAGGCCAGACACAGAAATAGAAGTTCAGAAGGCAACAGGATTTGATTGAGGGTGTAGGCTATGCATGAGAAGCTGGAAGTTAGGTTGCTAGAAGAAAACTGTTGCTGAGAATTGGCCAGGAAGACAGAAAGGGATTTAAAAAAATGGAAAATCATGTTTTAGAAGACACAGTGAAAAATCACGAAACATACTCTCAGCCTCATACTCCAGGGAGAATAAAGAAGGTGTATGTGCTAGGATGAGATGAGTCTAAGAAAGGTCCTGAGGAGAGACACAGTAAAGGAGCAAACTCCTCTGATGTTAGGTGATTAGAGGCACATGCATAGCTATGATTGACAAATAGGGCTTTGCATCTGAATTAAGCCAAAGAACGAGAATTGTCCTTAAGTAGAGAGGAAGGATTATGAATGGAGGTCATGAACAGAGTTATGAATGGAATGGAAGAAACTATACAAATGTAGAAAATTGATTAATAAGAACAAATATGGGTCAGGTTAATAATTTTTGTCTTTATTCATTACTTACCATTCTGTACACTCTAATAACATAACGTGTTTTTGGCTGGATTTTTAACAGAATATAGCCAGACAGAACTCTTAACTTCTTATCGTCCAAAACCAAATCAAACCAAACCTCTGAGGTAGATACAATTAGCTCTCCTTTAAAGATGAGAAAATTGACACTCAGAGAATTTATAGTAGTCACCCAAACATACATAATGAGGAATTCATAAGACTAGAATTAAATTCTGGATCTTTAGGTCTGCTCCCATTCCTTCTCCTAGTGACAGAGGAACATCATAAGCAATGCGATGAACCTTTGCAGTCACATATGTCACATTGGCACCTACTCATATCAGTACACATTTCTGTTGTCTCTGCCCACTGACAACGGGGCAATTTCTTTCTTGATGAATGAAATAAAAATACAGAAAAGATAAATATGTCTTAGTGGAGTTTACTATATATAGAAATGTGTCTATGGCAACTATGTAGAATGGATTGTGATAGCACAAACATTTAAATTTTGTAGTAGGTTCAAATTACTCAAGTCATAAATCCCCGATGTGTAAACAAACACTAACTTTCTAGTTGTAGATTCCATCACAAACTCCCATATAGTGTGATGCCAGAAACCTTAGAGAAGCCCTATGAAGAGGGTCCTCATCTGTCTTCTCTTGACTCCAGTAGGTATTTTATCCCCCCGGTCCTTTAACGTGGACATCCTTGACTTCAGCTGAGGCTTCTGTCTTTCCCTCTGCACTTTAGCTGCACGTTCCATGCTATTTTCTCCTGTGGCAGGGCCATGAGATATGCCCTGCAATCTCTATTCCTTCTCTTTCTCTCCTAATTTCTTCATCTTTCTTGAGGCACAGGGAAGGTTTGGCTGCCCTCTCATGCCTCTCTGAGCTGCTAGAACATTTAGTGGGACAATCATAAGCTCTCTGTGATCAATAACCATCTATTTCCTATTGTCCTCTCCACACTCTGATGATGTTGGAACTTTCTAGTATTTCAGTGAAGCTGGGAACAACTATCTTCTACTTCTGCTTTCTCAAGTTAACGCTTTTCTTACCTTCACTCCTAATATTAATTTTGGGCAGCGAGGAGCAGGTGTGGGGTCTTTTGGAGGATTTTTTTTCTAGCCTGATGCCCAGGGCAGTTACTGGAGGGCAGGTAAACAATGTATTATCATTTTTTAAACTCTTACAATCTCAGAATTGGGTGCCTTTGTTTCCAAGCTGTTCCTCTTTGGGGCAAGGTCAAGCTCATAAGCGGAACCCAAATTTTAGGAGAATCACAGGGATTAAAAGAGAAGACAAGAGTTTCATCTGACTATCATTATTCTGATTTCATTTTGAACAAACACTCCACTTATTCTATAATTCACAGCACACAGCTCTTCTGACCTACACATCTGCATAAGTGGGAATTCTTTTCCCGGTGAAGTACAACCTGAGACAATGAGTGCTTGGCCATTATGTTACAACTTTGGGAAATATCTTTTTCATTCTTGTCCAATGACAACCAGCAAGAAAATCATCTCTGATAGCTGTTAAAAATTAAGATGCGGGCCTAACCTAGACCTATTGAATCTGGGGCTGGCCTAGGCATCTGCGTATTAGCAAGTACCCCAAAGGGGTTCTTATGCTGATCAGTTTTGAGAAATACTGATGTAGGATTAGATTAGGCTGAAGTATTTCATTTGCAAGGACAGTTCAAACAGGAACATGGCTAATTGAAGGTATTTCTTTAAAAGAAATAAGAAAGTATCTAATGTGTATTCATCTGATTAGGAGGCGTTAAAACTTTTATTTACGTCCCATATATTTCTAAAGATAACTGTATTATACTAATGGAAATTTAATTCAATTGGAAAATGCCCTAGACTTGTGTCACTCCAATCATGTTTAAAGAGATGAAATTCTGGTTTGTGATAGTAACTATACAATAAAGTTGAGTCATATTTTGGAAAAATTGTTGCTTGTCTATATTTTAGAGAAGGATCATCTTTAAGATGCACATGCATAGCCTAAAATGTTCTTCTATTTCCTGTCCAGAAGAAGAATAGTATGAGGATCCAAACCTTTAATTCATGGTTTAATTTCATGCCTTCATTATTGAGAAGTGAAGTATATTGTATGGTTTCCTAGGGCTGCCATAACAAATTACCACAAATTTGGTGATTTAAAAGACAGAAATGTATTCTCTTAAAGTTCTGGAGGCCAGAAGACTAAACCAAAGTTGTTGGCAGGTCTACATTCTCTCTGAGAGCTCTAAGAGAGGGTTCTTCCTTGCCTCTTCTACTTTCTGGTGGCTCCAGGCATCTGTTGGCTTGCGGCTGCATAACTCCAATCTCTGCTTCCGTCTTCACAGGACCTTCTCATTTTCTGTGTCTTCCTGTCTCTTATAAGGACACTTGTCATTGGATTTAGAGCCCACTCAGATAATCCAGGATGATCTCGTCCTGAGATCCTTAATTTACATATCTGCAAAAACTCTCTTTCCAAATCAGTTCTTATTCTCAGGTTCCTGGGGTTAGGATGTGAACGTGTCCTTTTGGGAGCCATGATTCTACACCCTGTGTACATTATGACCATATTTCATTTTTTGCATTTGTAAATTTCCCCAGAATGTCTGTGTGTATGACTCCATGCCTCCCCTCTTGGCTTGCTGCAGAGTGGCTAATGAGGAACTAATGGCCCAAAGAAGAGAACAAGTAGCAAGAAACGAGGGATTAGATCATCCTGTCTGCCATCATAAGGGCTGACTTTAATCTTTTTTCTCAATCCTTTCAAAGCTTGGTATCAGGGGAATGGGAATCATTTCTTTAACCTAGAATGTGAAGTAAACTTTGCTTTGAGCCTGGGGAAATAAATTCTGTTCAGTTTGTGGAAATCGTGACTTATGTTTTTAAGTGCATTTTAAGCCTTCTTGCTTAAAGAAGGCATAAAGAGTGAGTAACCGCTCATCTGCCAGCCTGCAGGAGCCATTCCAATGCTGAGTCCACATGCTGCCTGTCACACCATTAATTTTAATCATTTCCTAGTATTTAAAAAAAAAGATGAAAGGAAAAGGAAAACTAATTTAAAACATCGATGGCGTATCCTTTTCAGTAGAATTTAAAATAAAAGTGCAAAATAGCCTTTAAGCAAAATGCTAGCACAGGAGGAAAAGGAAGAAATGTGGAAGAAATATAGATGATCTTGAATGCTGGTATTGGCTCTGGACATTCCTTCATACCTAAGGAGCAGTTTGTCTTTCTACAGGATTAATTAAAAATGGTTATGATAACACAAACATCCTAAAAATCTGTAAGAACAGTGTTGTCTATCATAAGTATAGTGATGGGGACTATAGCTGTTGATCCCTTACACGGTTCCCAAAGAGCAGTATTAATTTTTCTAGCACAGGGTCCACAGTGAGTGTATCTAGAAGAAAAAGACTGAACAGTCTAGAGAGCTACGTGCATAAGATTGTGAGGCAAGATAAAGGACTCTACTTGCCTTGCTTTTTTAGAAAAAATACTCCACAATTTAGAGGAAGTGAATCATGTATTTTCTTGCTTTCCCTAAGAGTTGAATTTGAGCTTCGATGTTTAACTTTTGATACAACTGATTTTAGAGGCCACAGTCTAAAAAGTTAGTAAAAACTGAAGTATTGTTTTGGAAAGGAAATGTCAAATGTGTATACATGGGGTTACATACTGAAGAACGGCATGCCCTAGATGTTTTTTGATACCACATTTAGGGGACTCAGTCGGACCTCAATGTAGAAAGGTTGTTGGTCTTTACGTGGAAATATGATGCTGGAACAATTTTTAAAGATCTTCAATACCAAAGAAAAGGACTATTGTACATGAACTTTATTGTTTAGAACAATGCCTTAGAAACATTATCTCGTGAAATATGGTATTACTTTTTAGGTTCAATGTTGAAGTATTTTTAAATTCAAGATATTAGTTGCAAATCTCCAAACTATCTCCCACGTGTCCAAAATCCTTTCATTAAAGTGAAGTGGCATTGTTAGAATTAGCACAATCTACAATTTATTTCCAAAATTCTCTGTGAATGTGGCTGTTTTGCGTTGGGAGGATGGAATCAAAAGCATCCTAAGCGATGAGTTAGTGTGAAATTCTGAATCCTATCCTGTGATTCATATGACAAAGTTATGAAATTGAATTGGGCCACCTGAGAAGACTGTTAATTTTATATAAACTTTAGATTTTCTGATGGAGCAATAATGCCATTTGTAATTGTTTTCTTCTAATCATATTGCAAAAATCGAAAATGGTGGCTCTATACATGAAAAAACTATTCTGCAGCCATGACTTTATTGTCTTTATCAATTGCCTTTGCCATCTCTTTCAAAACAAATATTTCATACCTCTGCAATGAATATTTCACCTTAAATATTTATCACAGAATGTGTTCTTTTAATTTTTTAATATCATACTTTTCATTAGAGCTCTTAACCACAGAAATACTGTATCAATTATTCTAGCAAAGTAACATAGTTATTTTGTCCTTACTTTTCATATATTAAATCTGAAAGCCTTTGAATCACTTTATGAGTTTTGAATGATCTCAAAGAAATATTCCAGTGACTTCTAAAATTTAACTTTTCATTTTTCATAAATAGTTTTCTCCAGGCAAGCACATAGAGTCAAACACTTAATCTGTAGGAATTCTAGAGCAGATGTTTTTTCCTCAATAGAAGTGTTATATCTTTTGGGCATCCAAACTGCAACAGTGTTGCCAAAGAAATTTACGTAGGAACAACAGAGTGGGAGCAAAAAATCCCTTCTGATACATATAATATGAAAACTGTTACCAATATCCTAAATACCTCAAATTACAGGGTAGTATTATTTAGGCATTTAAAAATAGGTTGTAGGGGCCGCCCGGTGGCGCAGCGGTTTAGTCCGCGCTTGGCAGCCCGGGGTTCGCGAGTTCGGATCCCGGGCGCCCGCCGACGCACTGCCTGTCAGCCACGCTGTGGCGGCGTCCCATATAAAGTGGAGGAAGATGGGCATTGATGTTAGCCCAGGGCCAGTCTTCCTCAGCAAAAAGGGGAGGATTGGCGACGGATGTTAGCTCAGGGCTGGTCTTCCCCACACACACACAAAAAAATAGGTTGTATTAATTGGAATAGTCTTTGCTGTTGTTTAACATGCTTCAGTTTTGTTTATTTCCATTCTTTTTAATTAGCCCGACTTGTCCAAGACATTCTCGAGTGTTTCCAGAACTCTTTAGCTCATGTATTTTAAATAATTGTTCTATTCATTAACTCAAAGTGATAATATCCACAAAAAGAAGGAGAAAGGATTGGAAATTCAGAGAGAAATCTGTAAGTTTAAAGAAGAATGATGGAGATTGTCCACTGAAGAACAATAGATATTGTGAAGTTCCTTAATCCATTATTTATCTCCTTTGCTTTGTTTTGGAAAAACCAGTGGCAGTAATTTCATATCAATAAATTCAGGTATGGCTCTTTATGGATGCAAAAGGGCATGAATAATTCCATTTATCCTTCTTAGATTTCTCTTTTCCCCAAATTCTTTGAGAATAAGAAAGAAAACTATAGTGGATTGGGAAGGGATCATTTTATTAGAATGTATAAATGGTGTCTTCTATGTTATTATACATCTGACTGAACATTGCATTGCCTGACATAGAAGCTATTTGGGTTTTTATTCACCAATAGACTCCTGTAAAATAATAGAAAATGTATATGCTATATTACTAAGGTGTTTTACTTATCTATCTAAGATCACTAATACAACATAAAGGCAGGCTATTTCACCTAAACGCCAATCTCCACAGTGCTGTTGTCAATCTTATCTCACTATTTTTAGGACTCAGACTCTCAGACTTAAAAACCACTTCTCACCTGTGTTAAGAGTCTACCTGCATTGGGGTTAAATTTAAAAATACCATCAGCTTGTCCAAGAGATTGCCTGTAATTAAAAGGTGACAAAGCATTTTTGCACAGTCACCCAAAGAACCTGATGTCAAAGTGCTTCTGTACTGAAATAATTTCACGAACTTGGCTAGCTATGGCTATTGAACTCTCTGTAGAACAAATCAGCCCAATGTGTTGTGTCGACATATCAAGACTGGGAGAGCAACAATGGCTTAAAAATTTGGTCCTTCTGGACAAGCTGAACCTTTTGACTGGCAGCGTTATCCAAATGATCTGGGAAAGAGAGAGAAATGCCAAGTTGTAAAGATGCATCACATAATCACATAAAAGTCTTAAACATTGACTTTGTGTTGGGCATCAAATTCTTATTTCATTAATTTACAACAAGTCCCAGAGACACCAAAACTCCAAGTATTTTGCATGTAAGAATGTGTATTTATGTGTGCTGCGGAGTCAGAAATGGGAGATTTTATCTGAAATTGTCTACCCAGGAGAGCTGCGGTTTTTCATTGTAATCATGAAAAATTGGTTATATGATGCTTAAATCCCTTACCCACATGGTGCTAAAGATGGATTGAGAATGATTTTAGAAAGAAGTTCCAGAAGGGATTTTTTAGAGTGCTATGTAGTATATCTCTGATGCAGGGGAAAGAATGGAGGTATTTACCCTCTCTTCAAGCCTAAAAGAAAGGAGCTTCAATAATATCACTTGTAAAGCTTGATGTGTAGGACGTGAAGCTGAGGGGATACGGAGACATTGTGTTTGATTCCTGTCTGGAAAGAACGGCGAGTAAGAAAAAAAGCTGATTTGTGTCACTATGTAATGAGTATAAGATGGAAGTTGCTGCTTTGGGATAATTCTGTGTTTTCAAAACTTGTCAGAACAAACGGTGCAGCAGTGTTTCTCACGGGTTAAGATATGGGCCATGCAGTAGGTACAGTATGAGGGTTATACGTCTTCTCCAATAGAGCAGTTAGGTAGCTCGTGAAACCACAGCAGATAAAAAATGGAAGTGTACCATTAGATCTCACCTATTTGCAGAAGAAGCAAAGCAAGCCTACAGATGTATTTGCCCTGTTTAGGAAAACTTCAAGTAAAAGACCCCCAGTAATGGACGGGAGCTTCAAAGAACCCATGAAAACATTCACAAGAGCTTGCCAGCCTGTAGAACATGAAGCCATCTTGTAACAACTCCAGTCAAGTAAAAGCTTTCTGGCTCTCCCTCTCCTTCTTCCTCTACTCCAACACTAAAGGGATTGAAAAGAACAGACAGTGTTGGGAAAAGTGAGTGAGAAAGAAAGAGCCAACTATACCCACTTTCATCCTGGTGGGCAATCTGGTAAAAACACGCCTTTCCAGGAGAGAAGTAATTGTATCTGATTTAGGTTGAAAACTTTATTACCTGGACTACATATCAATTTCTGAAGTCAGTCTGTGTTTAGTGATTTGAAAAGAATATAGAACTGAGTTATCCAAAAAGTCTTAGAATTGCCCACATTTTTGTCTAGTGATGGGGAAAGTAATAGACCTGATGAATAAATTTCATGAAAGCATTGGAGAAAAATTAAGCTGTTTTTTGATTACATCCCACAAGGCACGTTAGCATTTTTTTCTTTTAACTTTTTATTTAGACATAACTTTATAGAGAGTTGAAAGAAAAGAACAAAGAATTCCTGTATACCCTTCACCCAGATTCCCCAAATGTTAACAATTTACCACCGCAGCTGTACAAATCTCTCTCTCTCTTTTTGCAACCACATGTGCGCGCGCGCGCGCGCACACACACACACACACACACACACACACACACAATTTTTTCTGCACATTTGAGAGTAGGTTACAGAAATGATACTCTTACTCTTCTGTATGTATTTCCTAAAATAAAGACATTCTCTTACATAATCTCAGTACACTTAACAAAATCAGGAAATTAACATTGATACTATACTATTATCTAATCTATGGACCTTATTTAGATTTTGTCCATTGTCCCAATCATGCCCTTTATAACAAAATAAAATACCAGATCATGTGTTGCATTTGATGGTCTCATCTTTTAAATCTCTTTTAATATGGAAAAAGAGCTTAGACTTTGTTTTTAATGATGTTTATATTTTTGAAGACAATAGGCCAGATATTTTGTAGGATTCACTCAATTTGGATTTTTCTGATGTTACCTCACGAGTAAATTCAGTCTGTAGGTTTTGAGCGAAAATTCCACAGAAGTGATGTATTCTTCCCAGTGCACAGTACCAGGAGACACGTGGTGTCTTTTTGTCCTGTGTTTGGTGCTGTTAACTTTGTCACGTGATTAAGGTGGTATTTGTCAGCTTTCTCCATTGTAATTTTATAGATTTCTTCCTTTATAATTAACAGTATGTCTGGAGAGAAACTTTGTGGCTATGAAAATATCCTGTTACTCCTTCAAGTTTTGCCCACTAGTTTTAACATCCCCTGAAGATTCTTTTTTTCTGAATCAACTTTTATTATAATGACTGACAAATGGCGATTTTCTTGTTTTATCACTTTTGCATGTTTATTAATTGGCTCTGTACTGTAAGGAAGCACTTTCCCCAGTCCTCAATTAATTGATTAGTTAATTAGTTAATATGTATTTGAACTCAAAGATTCTTATTTTATTCACAGAATAATAATCCATGTTTGGCTAGTAGAAGCCTCAAGTCCAGATGATTCCTGTGTTCTTTTGATACTTCCTTACTTTATGGCACAATAAGATGTTCCAGATTTATCTCATATTTTCCTTACTCCAGCTCTGGAATTAGGCATTTCTCCAATGATATTTGGTGAAGAATGTATTTAGAGATCAAGATATGCTCCCAGAGTGTCATTGCTTCTAGTCTTTTTTAGCTGACAAACTAGGATATAGTCACATACATTCATACACATCTATACCTGTTCTTCTATATACCCATTTATCTTAAAAACCCTGGGTTCATAAGAATACCTCATATTCCAATTCAACACCAGAGGGCTTATTTTATCCTTACTTACATCCATATTTGTAACTTCTCCAATAGTGAGAAACCTACCTCCCATTATGCACAATGTATTACTTAGTTTTTCAAAATTAGAAAACATGAAAAATAGTTTCTGAATTGCTGGCCCATGCTTCTGGAAAAATTAGCCTCCTAACTAGAGCTCACTATTTGTTTAGAGTTATTTTCTTTCTTTATCCTGAGAATATACAGCCTAAATTCTATGTTTAAAATTTGTCAGCATTACCCCTCTCTCCCTTCCCCTTCCTACTGCCTCCTTAGTATGGTTATATTATTAATTTAAAATACAGCTTCAATTTATTTATTTTATTTTTTTATTTCAGAATCCCTCCTTTTAATTTTATTTATTTTCTTCTTTTTGAGTATGTGAAACATTTACATAGTTCTGAAAGTTAGAACTGTACAAAACACTATTGTCGGGGAAGTGTTATTCCCTCTAATTCCTTCCATTCTTTCCACTCTATTCTCACCCACCCTGGAAGGTAACCAATATCAGCAGTTTCTGATTGGTTCTGTCTTTTGTTTTGTGCCCAATTGAACAGATACATATTTTTCTGATTTTCCCATTTTTCTTACACAAAAATGGCATATGATAACTCTTTTGCACTTAGCTTTTTTCACTCAGTTATTTATCCTACAAATCACTCCACATGAAGTTACAGAAATCTTCCTGATTCTTCATACAATCGCATGGTATTCTGTTGTGTAGATGTACCAGATGTACCATAGTTTATATAACCACTTTCCTTTTATTTAGGCAAATAGATAGTTTCCAATATCTTAAAATTATAAACGCCGTCTCAAAAGATAACGTTGTGATTTGTATTTTCATACAATTACCTTCAGGGTGTAGTCATGTTTCTTAACATTATTTGCATTAAAAAAATAAATAAATGGGATAAAACAACTGAATAGAATAGAATGGCACAAAATTAAATGTCTCTACACCTCCCAACCCTTTCCTACCCTTTACTTCCTAGAGTCAATCTCTTTTAACCATTTCTGATTTCAGTTCTTCTGGTTGTTACATCTCCAGATAATGTAAGTCATGTGAATTTTGGAGGTTTTGGAGTGATAATCATCTCTCTTATTCCTCTCTTGTGCTTAGAGACACTTGAGACTTAGATGTAAGGATCAAAACCTAGTGATCAAGATATTAAATTTACTAACATTAAAGGTGGATTGAATAGTAACTCAGATTAGGTTTATGACTACAGTTAGGTTTCCTAGTACCTCCCCCTCAGTTCTGACTTTGGAACAACCCATCTGAGAGAGTGTTTGGGATTACAGAGAAAAAACACCTACCTAGAATCATTGTCTCACACATACTTAAGGTATACCATATATATATATTATTGTTAAGTTTGTTCTGAATTCTGGAGTACTCCACTCACAAGTGTTTAGGACTTCCAGAATAAAATATGGGGAAGATGAATTTAAAACTATTTTGAAAATACATTTATATACACTTTGTAGTCAAGTTTTTGAAGCGCTGTGACAGAGATCTCCTGTATATGTGCTTTTAATGAATAATCCATTACCCATGTAAATAGTGTGTTATTGATATTGCTAATCCAACTATTAGGAACAAGGCTATAGATTGAGTAGAAAATTTATACATAAATTTATAGAGCAAAATATACGTTGAGTAGAAATTGTCTGCTGTCAAAAACACCGTCAGCAGTCTACCCCTTTCACTAGACATCTTAAAATATGTAAGGACATAAATTAAATCAATATGTTTTTTATTCCTGACCCAACCTATGTTTAGCCAAACAAATGGGCGAGCGAATAGTTACAAGACAAATTGTATGTCTTTGCTTTGTTACAGGCTATTTGTCACTATAACATATTGAAATTAAAAGAGCCACCTTTGATATCATTCTTCAACAATATATTCCCTTTTGTCACTATTCCGAACGTTGTATTTTCTTTAAAAAACAAACACATTTTAGAGGGTCCGTTTATGAGAAATTTAAAATGGGCTTTCACAGCATTTGGTTGTATTTTAGGAAGAGCTTCTTAAGTTCACAAATAATGGTTCAATAGATGGATTTGGCAAGAGGGGTTGTTGGTTTTCCTCCTTTTAAATCTCTTTTTAAGAGACAGACCTCTTGCATATGTGCAATAATTTGAATCCATGATAATTTGGGGGCAGAGACACCAGCTAACTGGGATAATTAAGAAATTTCTAGTTCAGTGATTTTTTTTTTTAATATACAGCTGACTTTCAAGGTGAGAGTATGTAGTTGGTGGCACGTAATATTTGCCCATGGTAAACAGAGATTTATTGGAGGCAAGCAAAGGTAACGCCTGGAAAAGCGGGTGGTATGTACTACTTAACTTGATTTCTTATTCATCATTATTTATGGGAGAAATTTGACATCCTCTGCTCTCAGAGTTTTAATGGAATCCCTTGAGTAGCCACGTAGACACAGAAAACAAAGTGAGGATGCAATTTACATAAGGAATAAAGGAATATACAAAAGTCTTTAATCACAGAGATAAGCTAAGTGAGATGCATAAAAAGAACTGTGGAAAAGGGAGGTTCTAGCCAGCTAACTTGGAAAAGACTTTAAAAAAAAATCACTTTAAACCTCCTAGCTTTACTTGGAAGGTCACCTACATTCTGCCAGCTGTTATAGGCGACACGACATTGGTGGCCATTGTTAAATAGGTGAGGCTGTGTGAAGGTTGCGTTAGCAGATTAGACGTGTTTCACCACACACGTGCTGATGTCATGGCACACTTAAGGAATTGGTTGTAGTCACCGAAGAGCACTATTCAGTACTTCTGAGAATTTACCAACAATGAGGGTGATTCCTAGACTGAGAAAGGGCAAATGTGGAGCCTGCCTGTAGATAAAGGAGGCTGGACAAGGGTAAAAACAGCCTTTTAAACTTGGCAATATATTACATATTACTACAATAATTCATCCAAGCTGACAAGTTCTATCAACTTAAAATGGCTTTTTTTTTCATGTGAGAGTGATGGCCCTAGAAGATAAAGGACAAGGAGCAAAAAGTAATATGATTTCACCTTAGTGAGGTTAAAGGTTTTATCTCGCAGGATGTTTATTAAAACTATAGAAATATAGTTTAGATCAAAGAGCTGTTAGGTTAAAGCAGAAGTGAGTGACAGGAAAACAAAATTAAAAAGGTGGTTCTAAATAATTTAAATATAAGGGAGTAACTAAAATGCAATAAGCTGGGTTGGTAGTGGTATTGTCTCATTTGTTGTATGAATTAAAGACTTAGATGAGAGAATATATATCATGTCCATTAAATATAACAATACTACCAAGGTGGTGACTAATTTGGTGAAATAGAGAGTTACAAATATAATGATGATGTAAGTATAAGAGAAGCTACTTGAAGAAAAAAATAAGCTGAGCAAGTATAAGATCAGTAAAAATTAGCTTTCTAGGAGTGATGCAGAAAATGATCCAGGGTCAAATACGGATAAGCAAGATATTGGAAATTATGAATAACAGTTTAGAAAGTAGGAACCCTTCTACTCAACAGAGATTACCCCACTCCTTCCCCAGTTAGCAAGCCTTATGAAAATAACATTTAAGAAAGAACTCTAATTAGAAAAAAGGAAACTCAATAGAAGACATTTTGCAAGGGGCAGAATGTGTTCATTTTGCTAGGTATTCAATTTTAGCTCGGTGATTTAAGGAGAGTGTGGAAAACTTGGGAAGGGCCCAGTAAGGGTAAATAAAAAGAAATAGGAAATGGGTCAAGAAGGAAAGGGAATTTCACTTGGAACAAAATATAAAATGGAACTAAATAGGTGGAACCAAGTGAGTATGTAAGGTGATACAGCACTGATAGTTTTAGCAACTCTTCCTGGTCTCTTTTAAGGATAAGTCAGTGTGGTTTTAAAAGTAACAGGAATGGCTCTGGGATTCTGTTTGGAATTTACAGTTCCTTAATTGGTCAGAATAACCTTATCGAAACTATCCAGTGTGAAACAGATTTCCACTTGGTACTCTCGATCCTCTTTCAAAATATGTGGCCACTCCAGGACGGAAAATGAAGTTCCTCCCTGTTTCTTGGGGACTGAACTGGAAAGTCAATAATGAAGACTCCTCTCTACATCCCTCAGAAGACACAGTCTCTCTCTTTTCCACATCTCTTGGCTTCTCTCTGGCTTATCTGCTTCATTCTCTTGCACCCTTTACAAGCTTCCTCAGTTCCTTCTTCCCACAACCTATGTGGATGGCTCCTCTTTGGCCCCTCTCTCTGTATCCTTATGTCTCAGGTATAGAGCTCTCCACTCACTCTTTACACCTCTGTGTCTCCTAATTAAATTTCTTAAGAGAGAGAATCTGATTAAGACAGAGAATCAGCTCAAATCAGCTGTCCCTAGGTCAGTTTCCTTTCTGGTTTAATCAGCAACTGCCAGAGTTGGAAGTGGTAGTTGGATGCTGGGTCTGTCTTTTTCAGGGACTGTAGGCAGCAAACCCTAGTTCAAAGGCAAAGGACCAATTTACATGTGGAGAGCAGTGAGCAATAGCACCAGTGAGAGCTCATTTATATATTAAGAATAGTATTGAACTCATATAATTTGAAGGCATTAAATCGAACTTTGGGAATAAGGTGGGAGATAAAAAAGCTATCATGCCTGTCCCATGGAAACACACCAATCAAAGATTCTTATAGGGAAAGATCCATCCTACAGGGCTAGTGCTAACATTCTAGAAGAATCCTTGAGAAACGTTGAGGGATTAAGAGGTTTTATGAATATTTTCATTATAATAATATATCAGTTACAGAACACGTCATTGAATTTCTTTTCTCTTAATGTATTTACTTTAATGAATTGTGCTCAGCATGCTTAAAGGAGAAGTGTTTTTTCCCCTGGAGTTTTGGATAGGAGTTTAAGCCAAGAGGAGTGTGATAAAATTCTTAGAAAACAACGGGGACTGTTTGAATTGCAGCTATTTTTGGTTTCAAGTGTGTAAGTACATATCAGGAAAAACACTAGGACGTGGTACCAGATTATATATATTCAAATCAAAGTTTCACTCATTAGATACACGAGTTTGTGAAAGTAACCTTTTCATTCATTGAAGCCTATTTATAATAACAACAGTAATAATATGGTAATAATAACAACGATAATAATAAAAGACATTTCTTGAGCTCTTAGCATATACCAAAGACTGGTGTGGGCACTTTAACTGGATTAATTCATTTAATTTTCACTACAGCTCCATGACTCAGGTCCTCTTACACTCATGATCATCTAAAACTTAACAATGAGGGAACTGAAGCAGAGAGAAGGCAATCTGCTACAGCTCGTACAGCTATTATGTGGTGGAGCTAGCTTCTCAGCCCAGCAGACTGACTATAGATCCACCAAGTTTGACTTGTCGTACACAGAACAGACATAGCTATACATTATCAAATAATTTTTAATTCAGTCCTACAATTAATAATTTGCAATTCCTATTCTCTATTGTCAGGGTAGGAACCCATGGAATGTGACACACAATGAGAGGAAAACGTGGTATTTTCCATTAACATTCGGTGCTTTCCGTAGACATGATTTATCGCAGATCCCTTTATAGAAGTGCCTTTAAAATAATCTATAAGTATATTAAACTGGTTTTGTGTTATGGTACTAATGTTT
Source organism: Tapirus indicus (assembly GCA_031878705.1). Classification (NCBI taxonomy): domain Eukaryota; kingdom Metazoa; phylum Chordata; class Mammalia; order Perissodactyla; family Tapiridae; genus Tapirus; species Tapirus indicus. The sequence continues at coordinate 99,840,576 of CM062919.1, read as the reverse complement.
TTTATCTATGAATCTAATTATATAAATGGTTTACCTGAAAGTACAGATTTGATTTTTAAACATAATGGTAAATTAAAGCATTCTACAAATAGAATAATTTTCTTGAGTTTTGGACGACTCTTTTCTTTTAAATTATTTTCTTTTGCCAAAATGAGATTGCAGGACATTGTGTCTTTTTAAGTTCCCATGATTTATTAAATGTAGTACTCACTAGTCAACACTTATTTTTAGAAAATCTCTCTCTATTTTCCAAGAGTGTCTTGGTATAAAGTCATTCTTATTGAAAATCAATACTTGTCTAATTCAGCCATAAAATTAATTACTAGCTCCGTTGTTCGATCTTAAGAGACTTGAACATGAAAACTATCCAGAAGGAAACCCCCCAGATTAGCAATGGTTGTTTCCACAGATATGGGGAAGAAGAGGCCAAGATTGAGAGTGATGAGCAGAGGTAACAGCAATATTATGGGTTTTTTTTTACTTTTTTTGGATAAGAAAGCATCGATACATTACATGTGCATTTAAAAGCTAATTTTTAAAAGACATTATCTTTGGAAAGATTTGGAAAGATCATGAGTGGAAGAGATATAGCTATTTCATCTTGAAAAATCAGTGCAGTGAAAAAAATAGTTAATTTGGGGCTCCAAATTTTGAATATGTGGCCATTATCTACTACAGGCATAATTTAGAGATACATGGTTTTCTAGATCTGGAGAGGACCTTAGAAATCACTAACCATTTTTTTTTTGTCCTTTAGTCCATGTAATTTCATTAATTAGCCTAGACATGTGACTTTGATCTTACCAGTCAGAAAACAAGCTGGATTTGGAGGTGAGAAATGAGAGTAGGGGGCCAACTTGGGAGAACTGACCTGACAAATGTGGTGGCAGACATGTTTCATTTGTTGGGGTTGACAGGGTGGAGATTCTTGTGGTTGGGCCTAGTGTCATAGACACTATGCAGTGGGGCCAGGCAATAGTTCACCAGAGCAGTCCCTGTGGAGTGGCTGTGCATTGTCCCTGCTTTAGAGCACTTGAGTCTGGCTCACTGGTGCCATGAGACAAGTGATTTTATTTGGTAAGTTTTTCTTCTGTATCAGCTAGACAAATGATTCTGTCTTTTAGTCCTTTTCCTAAAAACCTGGAGTGATACAGTTAAAATTTTTATTTCTATTTTATCCATCTTTATGATATTCTTCTCACTGGAAGAAGTTATTATAGTTCTTTTCCCCCATTTTTTCTGTAGAAGTATAACATATATTAAAAATTAATTCATAGATGAGATAACTTAAATGTCCCATAGAGCACTTGTGAAACAAGTGTTAACTTTTGTAAAATGGGCATAGTTCAGGTTTTATAGGAAGGATTTGAGAGTTTATAGGAAACCGTAGAATCCAGAGCCATTTTAGTTTCTCTATTGGTCATATAATTTATCTCTATAATAGTCTTTGGGCAAAAAACAGAGGGCTGAGATTGAAAATTCTATTCCCCAAATAAGAACCTAAGAAGTATTGAAAGAAGTTGAAAACAAATATTCCTAAATCCATAAATCCTTTTAAATTATAAGCAAAAAGATTTTTAAGCCCAAAGTAATTAATGTTTGTTACACAGTTAAGGATGGTCAGAGCTAAATCTAAAGCCTCTGGTACTTGCTTCCTTTCTGATGCTCTTTCCATTTCATGTGAATCAGCCTTTCTGAGAACACTCGTGGTCTTCCCTGCTTTGCTGCTGCTGGGTCCTCTGAGAGCAAATTTGGGAAATTCCAGGCTCAGGCTTCCAGTATTTGCTTTCACTGCCTCCACCACGGCTCTTGAGAATCCAGCCTCCTGGGAATAGTTCATTTCCCTTTCTCTCTCCAGGTTCCACTATCAGAAGAAAGATAATAATAACAGTTTGCCTAATCCAGTTGCAGGGCATTTCTAAGGTGTGTCTACTATCTAACACGTTGATTAATTTCAAAATCTCTCATAATTTGGTCTCTCTCTGTCCGGTCTTTATCACCCAAAGTTCTCCTGAGTGGGAAAATCTGTTCTCTCTCATTCTATCCAGTGTAACCTTCAGCTCAACCTCTCCTAATTACTGAAGAAACAGGACCTTTCTGTTGATTTTCCACTTTCTTGTCCATTTAAAAAAACATCCTTTCTATATTGATTCATTCATTCAATGAGTATGTCTGAAAGGTGCCTATTATGAGCCTGGCAGTGTTCCAGTCTGTAGAAATATATCCATAAACAAAATGGATTTTGTTTACAAAATTTCTGTCCCTGTGGAGCTCACAATTTATTAGGGAAGACAAATAATATGCCTACTAAATAAGTATATTATTTGGCAAGTTAGAAGGAGCTAAGTACTGGGGAAATATTGAGCCAGGCAAGAAGGACAGATTCTGGGGCTTGAGTAGGGATCACAATTTCAAATAGCATCAAAGAATCATCATGAAGAAGTTGACACTGGAGCAAATATCTGAAGAAGAGTGAAGATGGCGAGGATGTATTGAAATTTTCAGAGAGGAGGGTATAAAATTTTGTCTGATTGAATGGAGAGTAAAGCAACTTGGGAAATGTACTAGGTTTGCTGGGCCCTATTAAGAGCCCGCTTGAGATGTGTGGGTATTAATTTAAAGTTATACATATAAGAATGCCTGTGGTGTGTGTTTTCATACGCATTCAGTTACACAGGTGCAGACATGCACGGAGCAGGCAGAAAGTTGGATTTAGCAAGATTTATGGGTATAATGAAGCCAGAGAGGGTAAAAAAATGAGAATGTGATTCTACTGATTGCCCATAAAATTTATACTAGGTACAGAGGGAAGAAAGGCTTATTATGGGGATGAAGACAGTTAGAAGGTGGGAGAAACAACTGATTGTGTGTCCTGGTAGAGTCAAAGGGTTATTGGAAGTGGTCTTAGGAATATTGATAACTACACTAATATTTATTGAGCACTTGATATATTCTGGACATGGTACACCATGCTTTAGATGGATTATCCCTTATAAGCCTCATTATTGACCTATGGGGTAGATGCTGTACTATAATCCACCTTGTTTTGCAGAGGAGGAAATTGGAAGTGAAGTTAAATTGGGGGTAATAATAATGCTGGCCCTTTAACTCTCTGGATCAATCACATTAAGGTAAGGCATCCTTAATATATTTGAAACCTGTAAGCTTCTATACAAATATAACTATTATCCAATGGATAGAGGACTTGAGCATACACAGCATGTAACTTAATTAAATAGCCAAATGCAGCAATAGTGACAAATCTTCAGTATCTTCCAACATAACGCTGAAAATATTCTGTGGATTTAGGGATGTATTTTTATTTCTATGTTCAGTAATCTGTTCTTCATACACATTAAAGGAAGCACTGTGTATGAATATAAGGAAAATTAAGCTATTAAGATAGCATGTTTTAATTTCTAGTAGCTTGTTTTTCTTTAAAATAGATATTGATATCTCATGTCATGAGTTTTAAAACACAAACCAGCTTTTAACTAAAATTTCCCTATATTTATGTTCAATTTCAGAAATAAGAAATCATGAAGTATCTTCCATAAAAATGTAAAATGGTAGGATATGTATTTATCAGTGAGTACAAAAAACCTAGTATAATTACCAAAGGCCAACAAGAATTAAGTAGTTTCTCTAGATAAGACTCTGAAAGGAGGAAATTAAAACTCATCAAATGGGTTCATAAAATTAAATTATAAGCTGATAAAGAGCTGCCTCTACCTCAGATGTCTTTTCCAACTATCATTTGTAATCTATCTGTTCAATTTAAGAAAAATGACTCAGCGCTCCATGTGCAATACACCTTGCTGAGAAGAAGCCATTACCAGAGAATGAATCATGTAAATATTGCATCTGGGATTAAAAGCTCTTGGGCGCCAGATATCCCTGCTGTCATTGCAGCGGGATAACCAGAGCTGCACTTCCTTGGTAGTTCTTTTCTCCCATTTTCCTTCCATTGAGGTAGTGGACACTGTATAGTCACTAGTTTGGCTAACTTCTCTTAATTACCCATGTAATTGGCAGCTTTAGAAAGGAGTTTTTAAAATAACTGGATATGGCAGCCAAACTAACCTCTATCCGTGAGTATTTAAATGATGACAGTGGACAAGTGAGAAGAGCTTTGTTCTGTGATCATGCATGCCATGTTAAATCAGGGCAAAAAAGCACAAAGTACCATTTGAGGCATCTAATCCATTCCCATAGTAATGAGGGACCATCAGTTACACTTTATTTCTCAGTGTTTCCTTCAGCAGAGGCTGTCACTTTTAATTGATGCAGGTGATAGAGGCTTCTGAACTCTGCTGGTGAGTCAGTTCTGGGCTAATATACCTCACAGCTTTTTTCAACCTCATTTCCTCTCAATTGTGCTTAGAAAAGACAACAACTTTATTTACTTCTTTCTTTCCCTTACGAATCTCTCTAGAATCTCTATGCAATTCTATAGAAGATTTGATTTTAAGCTGTTTAAAGTCATTCTCTCTGTGGAGAGATACAATATATTAATATATGAAGTACTCTTACCCCTGAAGATTCTGTATACCATATAAGCTCTCGTGTCCCTAGGAATACCTGACTTTATCCCCCCTTTTCATTTCTTTTCCCAAAAGTTGCTTTGTGTTGCTTCCAAACTTCACCAAATAGCAAACAGGAACCTCAGTGGAAAAATGGGAAGATGACAGGAGTAGGCAATGTTTAGAAGAGAAATTTTAAAAATTCCTTAATAATCAAAGAAATACAGATTAAAATGACTATGAGGTATCAAGTGACATCTTATTACACAGCCTAGATGATGCCAAGAGTTGAAAGGGATGTGTTAATATAGGATTCTCATCTGCTATTTGTGGAAATGGAGAAAGCTCTATCCATCCTGGAGAGCAATCTGGTACATCTTAATCAATTTAATTATCTATGTCCTCCAATGCAGCAAGTCATCTCCTGGACATATATCCCAAATAAATTATTTTACAGATCCATAAAAGAACTTGCAAGAGGATATTTATCACAGTGAATTTGTGATGACAGTGTTGAAGGTAGTCAAAGTGCCCATCAGTGGGTGAATTGGCCTGGTTAAATCTGGTGGATTCCCACCTTGGAGTACTGTACAGCAGTTAAAAGTAACCAACTAGATAAACCCGTAGTGATATGAATGGATCCTAAAAACAAATTGTTGAATGAAAAGAATAAGAGTGAGATACAGAACACCATTTAAATAAATTGAATCTATACTCATACAACATAACATTTTACATTTTGCAGAAACACATAAAAATGAAACAATATATATTAAGCACTTTAGAATGGTAATCTATGGAGAGGGAGAGGAATGTGTGTGAAGAATGGGGATAACGGGGAATAAATAATGTACAGACAAATAAACCAGTAAGATTGCTTTTGTGCAGTTTTGTCCACTCTCCCTGAGATCCAAAAATAAAATATTCTTACCAACTTTGTCAGCATTTCTGCTCAGCCACCTCTCTTTTCAAGGACACTGAATTTTCTTTCATGATACCTCAGCTAAAACATGTTCATTCATTTTACTGTTAAAGACCTCAATGTCCAGACATTCTTTGGGTTTCCTATATCTCTCCCATGTTACTGCCCTAAGTTGGGCCTGGCACCTTATCTGATATGTGCCCTTTTGACTGAGGCAAAGGAGTATTTGAGTTTCCTATCCAGAGACTTTATCCTCTGTTCTCAAGGTCACAGGAAGGGAGAGTTGTCCTTGAGGAAGAGCTAGAAGATGTGGCTGCCTTTCCAGAGGCATTCTGAGGTCTTGGGGAAGATTGCCTTGAGAGGTCCTCCATGTTCCCTGATACTCCATTTAAGCCCTTTCTAAGGTTGTGGTGCCCCAAAGACACATTTTGGACACAGAAGAGCCTGATCCCAGTCCAGAGCAGACTTCGTCGTGCTGCTTATGCCCCACTGCATCCATGTCACCATTTTTCTTCTCCTTCACCCTGTTTTCTTCTCCTACTTTCATTTTCCCCCCAACTTTATTGAGATATTGTTGACATATAAAATGTGTAAGTTTAAGCTTACCTTCATTTTAGCCTAGCCCCTTCTTACCCCACCTTATTTTTGATTCCTGTTCTGCCCTCCCAATTAGTACTTCAGATTCCTAATTCAACTTTTGCCGGAATCCTCCCTGAATTCTACCCTACAACATGGACTAGATTCTACCAATGGTTCCTAATTTGGAGTTTCTCATCGATGAAGGTCAACAAATACTTAAGTGAATTTCAGTAAGAATAATAACTCTCTAAAATATTGATGCCTTTTAAGTTTTTGGCTGGATTTGTTTAGCTCAGTGTAGTGGATTGAATAGTATCCCACTAATAGTAAACTCGTGTCTACCTGGAACCTCAGAATGTGATCTTATTTGGAAATAGGGTCTTTGCAGATATAATTCAGATAAAGATCAAAATGAGATTATGCTGGATTAGGGTGGGTCCTAAATCCAATGAGAGTCCTTATTAGAGACAGAAAAGGATGCACAGACACACAGATAAGAAGGCCATGTGAAGATGGAGGCAGAGATTGGAGTTTTGCTGCTACGAATATCTGGGGCCTCCGTAAATTGGAAGAGGCAGGAAGCATCTTCCTGAGGGCCTTCAGAGGGAGCATGACCCTGCTGACACCTTGATTTTGGACTTCTGGCCTCCACACTGTGAGAGAATAAATTTTTATTATTTTAAGCCACCAACTTTGTGGTATTTTGTTGAGGTATCCCTAGGAACTCATATACTCAGTTTAGCACAAGGGTCATTATTTCATGACAATCAAGGCCTCAGATTGGTTTTATATGTGTATATATGTCATTCATTAATAAAAATAAGAAAACATTGCCTATTCTATTGTTATTATAGGTGGTGCTTGGTAATTTGTCTTCCACTAGGACTTCTACTGTCTCATGGTGGTTAAGAGACCAGAGTCAAAGGCCAGACTGTGTGGGTTCAAATTACAGCTCTGCCTGTTACTGACAATGTAAACTTGAGAGAATTATTTTAACCCCTCCGTGCATCAGTGGATAATGGATAATAATAGTACATACCTCACAGAGGTGTTGTAAAGATTAAAAACTGGTTAAAATATTTTAAACATTTACTACTGTGCCTAGCATATAGTAATATTTAAGTAAATGTTTGCTAATACTATTTCATGAAGATATCTATTTTCAACCCTTTATTTCTTTTTCATTAGACCTAAATTGGGTAATAGCTATTGTGTACAGAGTGTGCAGATAATATGGGCTGTGGACAGGACCATTCTGCCCTAGAAAATTTCTTTCAACGTGATATGCAAATAATAGACTAAGAGATTCACAATTGCATTAAATATATAGATTAAAATATATTTTTATTTAGGCTGGAATAATATTTACTGTTTGTGATTTAAGTGGCACTGTTCAATTTTTCATGATCTTCTGGAAGAGCAGATGACATTCATCAAATAATATTTTTCTGATTCTTTTGCATTTCAATGCACTGTGCAATGAGATTGATTTGGAAAAAGTATATTTCCGAGGAAGAAGAAAAGAAAATCCTCTCCTTCAGATCATGTAAGTCTGTTGTGTGGTACTACACTCCCAGATGTAATAAATGTGTTTTTTTTTGTTGTTCATTTTTGTTTTAGCTGGTAAATTTGATATTGGTCTTGACTGGGATATGGATAATGCCCAATACTCAGTCTCGCTTAGGTCATGTTCGCTTTTTGAGTTTTCTAAACACATTTTTCCTTTCTTTCTATCTAGTTCTGATTAATTTCACTTGCATAATTAAACTTCTATGAGATCTTTAATATCCAGAAGCCATATTAGACAGCAGTGTTAGAGAGCCTGTACTTCAAATACTTCAGTGTTGAGAAACTACATACCATAGTTAATAATCTATTGAGCACTTACCATATGTTAGCACATTGTTAGTTCCTTTATATATTTATTGGTAATTGTGATGGTTAATTTTATACATCACCTTGACTGGGCCACAGGTCGCCCAGATAATTAGTCAGACATTAGTCTTGGTGTGTGTCTGTGAGGATGTTTCTGGATGAAATTAACACTTGATTCAGTAGACTGAATAAAGCAGATTGCCCTCCCTAATATGAGTGGGGCTCATCCAATCTATTGACGACCTGAATAGAACAAAAAAGCTGAGTAAGAGGGAACCTCACCTGTCTGACTGCTAAGCTGGAACATGGGTCTTCTTCTGCCTTTGAACTTGGACTGGAATTTATACCATTGGTTCTCCTGGTTTTCAGGTCTTTAGACTCAAACTGGAACTATACCATTGGCTCTCTTGGGTCTCCATCTGGCAACTGCACTTCTTAGGACTTCTCAGCCTCAATAACTGTGTGAGCTAATTCCTGATAATAAATTTCTATTGGCTCTGTTTTCTGGAGAACTCTTACTGATACAATAATGCAATGTTTTTGCAAGTTTGATATTAAAGTTTCTCTTACAGATTAGAAACTTGAAGCATCTTCAGAAATGATATAATCCTGTATTCACACAACAAATTGTGGTAGATCTGGAATTTCAACTCAGGTTTGCATGATTCCAGAGTCCACGCCGTGTCCACCCTATAACTGTAGATTTCACAACTGTTGCCCAAATAGGTGAAGAGACCTGAAACCAGTACTGAATTCACAATGTATCAGCTCAGAAAAGATTTCCCTATAGAAGATTGATTGCCTTTGAGAAGTCACACATCTTCCTCTACTCCCACTGCATGGCCCCTACTTCCCTCCTTCATTCCTGCTACCTATATTCTCTACCAGTGTACTCCAGTTCAAGGCTGAAAGAACAAAATTAATCTATCATTTATTGCATTTTACTCAGGCAGTTTATTTCCATCTCCAGAAATAGATAAGAACTAGTACTATTTATTATTCTTAAACAATTCCATTTAATTCTCATTGAATCTACAGTACTCAACTTCTTAAATAATTACACTGCCTAATGTGAACAATTGTGGTAGAGCCTTTTCATGAAAACTTTATATGAAAAATAGTTAATCAAGATCACCTTTCTTCCAACTGATTACTATGGTGTACAGAACACTTGCGAGTCTAAATATTGTTTCAAGATCTATGAATCTTTTCTCTGCTTCTATTCTTAAAATTCTAAATCGTGTTACGTTTAGCACAATTGATCCATTTCTTGTTTCTTTTTTGTTAATGGAACATGTATTTTTTCACAAAGGAGAAGTTATTTCTACCTTTTTTTCTTCCATTTTGTCAGACTAATTCAATATCTTTAAATAGTTTCCATGTCCTTACATATTGGATCTTCTATTATTCAGTTTTCATTTCCAATGGACTAGATTTGAACTCTGCCTTGAAATAATCTTACATTTGTTACTGGACTCACTTTTGCAAAGTTTATCTAATCTGTTTTTGGCTGGCTTCCAGGACAGCAATTTAAGCAGCTTATTGGCTAGATTTTATTGCCTCCTGGCCTTAATTCATTTTCATACAGATGTTCTCCAATTTTGTTTAAAAGGGATCAAAAATATTTTCAAACTAAGAACTCCCCTCTGTAGGAATCCTGTCACCAACTATTATATATGGCACCCTTTCATCTTTAAAGGTAAAAATAAACCAAAAAGCCACCTAAAAATGTCTTTTTTGTGTGTCAGCACAAATTCACTCTAAGAACCATTTCCACTCAAGTCAGGTCTATGAAGCTCTTGTTCTCTTCAGTTACTGCTTTCTCCTCATTTTTTTTTTTTTTTTGTATACTCTCTTGCTGTGTCCTGATCCCACTCTTAGGGGTATTCTTTCAGGTCACCTGTTTTCTAAGTTCACTCTTTAAACCTTTTATGAGCTGGCAGGGCATGACAAAGGGAAGCCACTTAATAGTTTTGCTACCTAATCTTAGCACCTTATTTTTCAAAGGGGTTTCTTACAAATGCTCTCACTTCTTATCAGATCTGAAAGAAAGAGTATCTCAAAGGACAGCCCTTAAGCACTTGCCAATTAAATCTGGGTTATTTTGTATAATATTTTGAGGTCTCTTTGAAAAAGGATTTCTCTATGTCTCAGATCTATTAAATTGCACTCTTTATATTGCCATTTATGCCACAAGAGGTTTGTGACCTCTGAATAAATTTTTTGAGATGGATTTTCATAGCATCTTTGACTTCAATTTTGAATTTGTCAGTCTTTTCTCCCATACAAGAAAGAAGGCAGAAAGGGTATCCCATTTTCTGAAAAGAAAGCTTATATATAACATATAGTATAGTTTTAAAACCACTCAAAGCTTATGGAAAATATAGAAAAATTTATGTAACATTTTTGCAAAGGGCCTCAGCATAGGAAAAGGATAAGCAGATGGAGTAACTGAATACAGCACTTACTTCCTAAAATTGTTTTAGACTTCTAAACCATAGAACATCTCATGAAATTTGTATATAACATACTGTACTGTAAGTACTCACTTTCTGTTAATTGAATGAGGTGGTAATAAGGATTCAATATTTAAAATCCCAGAGTAGTATGCGATTAGTCCCCATTCTTATAAGAAAGTATCACCAATCTGTTTAAACACAGGAAAGATAGTGAAATTAATACATTATAAGGTAATGAAGAGAAGACCTCCAATTCTGGAAAGAATGGAGTAGGTGTATACTTTTCCCTATTCTTCTTGCTAAATACAACTAAATATTCAGGATACTATCTATAAAACTAACATAAGAAAACCAAAAGGTAGAGAGAAGAAAATAAACCAGCTAAGGACCTTGGGACCTAAGGAATGACATGATGGTTAGTTCCCTGGTTTCTTTTTGTCTTATATAATCTAGACTTGGCATTGGCAAGCCAGAAAAAGTCCCAACATAAGCTTGCTCTCTTTAAACAAAGGAACATCCTCGTAAGACAAAACTTTTAGATAATAACCACTGTACTCTAGCCAAACACCACAGGGAAAAACTGTGGCCCTACCTTTATCTGTTTCATTAAATGTTGAGTGGGTATCCTAGACTGCCATCCTTGCCAGGCTGTAATGACGTGCCCCAACTACCCCCAGAGTGGTGTCAGAGAAGGCTGAGTAGGGAGCAGGGACTTTCTTCCCCACAGAGTAGTAACAGTACCCCTCCCACAGCAGTATCAGTAGAGACCACTTGGGGAGACTGGACTTTCTCCCCCACCAGGCAGTAATTAAGTAGCCCTTTCCTGAGTGGTTTCATAAGATGTGGTGGACAGTAAGGACTTTTACCACTGCCCAGTGGTCACTAGGCAACTTCCTCCCTACTTGTGGTGTTAGTGGAGGCTGTTTACAGAGGTAATGAGACATTCCTGCCTCTCCAAGCCAGAGTGTTATCTAGTGTTACCAGTGCTAGAGGCCTAGCAGGTAGTCATAATTTCCACTGCCCCCTAGCAAGAATGAGGAGACCCCTATTTTGGTTGTCAATGGCTGCCAAGTTGAGAATCTAGACTTCTATCTGCATCTGACAATAATATAGTAGAATCCTCTTTTCACCTACCAGAATAGTGTCAGAGAAAGCCAGCTAAAACAGAGATAGAGTATCCCAAATGTCTATAACATAGTATCCAAAATGTCCAGGTTTTAATAAAAAATCACTCCTCATTTGAAGGACAAGGAAGATCTTGAACTAAATAAAAAAGAGATAATCAATAGATGTTCACACCAAAGAGACAGAAATGTTAGTTATTTGACAAAGATTTTAAAGCAGTTAGAAAAATGCTTCAAGGAACAATTGTGAACACATTTGAAATAAATGAAAAAGAAATAGCAATTCACAGCAAATAAATTGAGTCTCAGGAAAAGAAGATATAAAGGAAAAGAAGACATAAAGGAAAAGAAGATATAAAGAAGAACCAAATGGACATTTCAGAACTGAAAAATGCATTAACAGAATTTTTTAAGAAACTTAGTAGATGGGCTGAATAGCAGAATAGAGGGGACAGATGAAAGAATCATGGAACTGGAAGATAGACCAATAGAAGTGACCCCATGTGAAGAATGGAGAGAAAGACTGAAAATTATATTGGATATAACCTCAGGCATCTGTCAGACTATAACAAAAGATCTAACATTTGTGTCATTGAAATTCTAGAAGGAGAAACAAAAGGGGGCAGGACTAAAAAAGCACTTGAATAAGTAATGGCTAAAAAATTCCCAAATATGGCAAAAGATATAAACCTGCAGTTTCAAGAAGCTGAGTGAATTCCAAATAGTATAAACCCAAAGAAACACACACCAAGGCACATCATAGTAAAACTTCTGAAAACTAAAGACAAGGAAAAAATCATGAAAGCAGTTAGAGAGAAATGACCTCTTACCTATAGAGGAAACACAACTCAGATGACTGAGAATTTCTCATTAGAAACCATGAAAACCAGAAAAGGAAGTGGCACAACATTTTTCATATGCTGAAAGAAAAAAACTGACAAGAATTCGATATCTAGTGAAAGTATCTTTCAGGAATGAAGGGGGAAATATCAAGGCATTCTCAGGTGAAGAAAAATGAAGAGTGTTTGTGGTCAGCAGAACTACCCTAAAATAGTGACTAAAGGAATTCTCTAAACAAAAAGGAAATGAGAAAAGAATGAATCTTGAAACATTAGGGAGAAAGGAAGAACAGAGTAAGCAAAAACAACTGACTTTTCTTCTTTTAAGTTTTTAAAATTATGTTTGGTGATTGAAGCAAAAATTATAACCCTGTCTGATGTGGTTCTAAATTTGCATTAGAAAAAATACTTAATACAATGACTTTATAAATGAAGATATGTAAAAGAACACATAAAGGCAGATAAATTTTATACACTTTCCTACACTGGTAAAATGACAAGACCAGTAGACTATCATAGGTTATGTATATATAATGCAATACCTAGAGCAACCACAAAAAAGTTACACAAAGAGATGCAAGAAAAAATATTACACGTAAATGAAGATGGAATCTAAAAATGTTCAAGTAACCCACAGGAAGGCAGGAAAAAGAAAACAGAGAAATGAAAAACAGAGAACAAACATTAAGCAAAAAATAAAATAGCAGACCTAAGCCCTAACATATCAATTATTACATTAAGTGTAAATGGTCTAAATGTACCAATTAAAGACAGAGATTAGCGGTGTGAATTAAAAAGCATGACACAACTATATGCATCTGTAAGACACTGAATTCAATTATAATTCTACAGGCAGGTTAAAAATAAAATGATGGAAAAATATATCATGGAATTATTAATCAAAGGAAAGCAGGAGTGGCAATATTAATATTAAAGTAGACTTCAGAGCAAAGAAAATCAGAAGAGATAGAGAGATATTATATGATGATAAAAGAGTTACTCTACCAAGAAAACATAGCAATTCTTAATATGTATCCACCAAACAACAAAAATAAGAAATATGTAGCAAAACTGATAAAACTGAAAGAAGAAATAGACAAATCCACTACTATAGTTGAGATTTTAATACTCTTTTCTCACCAATTGATAGAACAACTAAGCAGAAAATCAACAAGGATATAGAAGGTTTCAACATGATCAGTTAACAGAATCTACATTTATAGAACTAATCACCTAATCAACATTTATAGAACACTCCATCCAACAACAGCAAAACATACATTAGTTTCAAGTTCCACAAAATTTATACCAAAATTTACCATATTCTGAACCATAAAACAAAACTCAACAAATTTAAAAAAAATTAAAATACCAAAATTTACCATATTCTGAGCCATAAAACAAAACTCAACAAATTTTAAAAAATTGATATTGTATAGACTATGTCCTTCAACCACAACGAAATCAAATAAGAAATCAATAAAGGAAAATCTCCAAACACTTGGAAACTAAACAACTTCTAAATAATCTATGGGTGAAAGAGGAAGTGTTAAAGTAATGAAAATAAAAATACAACACATAAAAATTTGTGGGACACAGTTAAAATAGTGCTGAGAAGGAAATTTATAGCAATAAATGAATACATTAAAAAAGAGTGAAAATATTAAATCAATAATCTAAGCTCCCTCCCACCTCAAGAATGTAGAAAAAGAAGAGCAACATAAACCCAAACTAAGCTAAAGGAAGAAAACTAATAAAGAAGATAGCATAAACGAATGAAATTGAAAACAAAACAAAACAAAAAAAACAGTTGAGAAAATCAATAAAACAAAGAGCTGGTTCTCTGAGATCAATAAAATTGATGAAACTCTAGTAAGACTGACAAAGAAAGAGATATCAATATCAGGGATGAAATTGGATATCATCATAGACTCTGAAGAAATTAAAGGATAATAAGGGAATACTGTGAACCATTCTACACACAAAAATTTGACAACTTTGATGAAATAATCCAATTCCTCAAAAAACCAAACTATCATAACTCACCCAATATAGAATTGATAATTTGCATAGCACCATAATTATTAAGGAAACCGAATTTATAACATAAAAATTCCCGAGAAAGAAATATGCAGGTCCAGAAGACTTCATTGAGGAACTCTTCCAAGTGTTCAAAGAAGGAAACACCAATTCTACACAATATGTCTTGAGATAAGTGCCTTTGTGTGTGTGTGTGTGTGTGTGTATTTCTTCCTCATCTGAAAAAGGAGTTTACTAGATAATCCCTAAAGATTCTTCCTGAAGGTAGTCTGTCTTGCAGAGAGTAAAACCTACTGAAAACTTATGTTAAATGCATTACTAAATATATATCAGAGGAGATGGTGGCAATTAAGCTACACTGGCCAAGGTGCTGGGCTTCTTCCACAGTGTGGAATAACAGAGGGTCATAGAAAGTTCTCATGTCAATCAATGTTGTCTTACTTTTTCCACAAATTATGAAGCTATATTAAAATAGCATCTATATTAACTAAATTCTCATTGCATGCATTTTTCTATTGAAATTAATATGAACATACCATTTAACACAATATACATAAATAGAAGCCATGGTATTAAATAACATAATTCCCTGACTCAGTATCCTCCAAATTCTCTTCTTTTTTGAGGGTTAGATGCCTCCAAACTGGCATTTTTCAAAGGACATATATATAAGATATGTGTTAGATGAGGCTTTCCTTAGGTTTTTTTACCTGCTAATGTGTAATAATTTAAATTATTTTGCTTACATAATCACAAGTAAATATTTTAAAGAGAATCTTCATTTTTTCCAAAACTTTATTATTGTTTTAAATACCACATCCTTTTTTTCTTCCCATGACATCCACACTCCTTATTTGCATAACTAAGATTATGATGTTATAATTGAGTAGAAGAAAGAATAACCTTTAAGACTAGTTCATTAGTTGTGTTTGATTGATTTTTGTATTGATTTTTTAATTTATTCTCAAAAATTTTATTTAAATTTTAGCTTCATGAGTATTGAGCAAATTGTGCCCATTCTGGAGCATGTTTTTCAAAGAACTTAATTACATTTTTAATTGGGCTGATTGAATTGTTTTTTGATATGTGGAAGATGAACTTCAAAATTTAAATTGTGGTATAATATAACCTTTTACATACTGACGAGGCTCTGTTTAGAGTTACACAAAGCATTTTTATAGTTTAGAGGCTCTAAAGGGGCATTATGAATAACACTGTCTATTTCCTCATTTAACTTACTCAGTATATTCCCGTGAAGTACACCAGTGGAACAGAATGGTGAAGAAACACAAACTTTTAAAGTTGTCAGTGATTTAATTTAACACAGGTTTCTTCGGTATTTGCATACACAGATTGTATTATTTATAATTAAGTTCCCTAGTCGTGTATTTGCAGCTTTCTAAATCCCTCAATATCCTTCTGTTTCATTGAAAAGTTCAGTCATATTTGACAACACCAATCTGGCATTTAAATGTGACAAATGTAGGCACCGCACTCATTCTTCAAATAACATATACAGAGCGACATTCAAGGAGACCATCTACCTTGTGTCCCCTGTCATCTCTGTCTATGGATCTCATAGATCAGAGGTTCCAAGGCTAAGCATGCAGTCTATTACAGTGAGAGCACCTGCTTTGTTCTGATTAATTTTTGTATAAAAAGAGGAAAAAATGAACGATCTCATTTTAAATGTTTTTGTTCCTAGAAAACACAATAGATAATTTATTGTTTGTTTTGATTATATTCAATGAACCCATATAAGTCTGGAATTCATTTCAAATGTGTCTTAAAAAAAGAAAAGAAAAAGAAGAGATTTCAATGACTGAAGTCTAAGCAGTCTTTTTATTGGCTGTTGTCTGAGTGTATTGTGACTCCCCATTTCATTATAAAGCCACAAACTTGCTCTATAAAGAATTTTGTTAAAAATACCAAATTAGCCAACACCTCTCTCCCCCAAATACATGTTTTCCCCTGCCTACACATATCTCAAACCTTATGTTGAATCAAGCTGGAAATTTTAAATTTCTTTATTTTACTATATTAATTAGAAAATACTTCATTATCTTTTTCCTCCTGTCTTGTTTCGGGACATTCCTGTTATTCTCGTTTCATTTCAGCTACCATTGTGAATTCTAAGAGGCAAGTATGTCAATGACACTCTCCATTTAATTCTTGTTTGCAAATGGTATGAAAAGATATGAAACTTTCATCTTAGCTTGTTTCATGTTATGATATCTTCATGCCACCAACTACTCAGCCACGAATCCAGACCAAATTGAAAATTCGTCTGGTGAATTAAGATGTATCACCTACATTCTGTTAAAACCTGTCTGATGGGCATGAATATCCAGATTTTCAAGTCCTCCAACTATTTCAGTGACTATTAGCAAGTAGCAGAAAAGAAAACATGAGTAATTCAGACAATGAGGCCAAAACCTGGCACCAAATGGAAGCTTGAGCAAATTGCAGACTCAAACAATGAGTATTGGAATCCCACAGGCCATGAGTTTGGCGTTAGTTTTTCGCTATTACTCAGAAAGTTCACAAATAGACTATCAAAACAGAGACAATCACAGAGTCTCAATTAAACATAAAGGGCAAGTGACACTTATTTGTTATGTACCGCAATGTTTTAGTGACCCAAGTCACAATTTGCGTGGATTTTCCCAGTGTTAGCACTGAAAGTGCAACATCCTCAGAAACTCCTCAGTCCGATGCAAACTGGGATGTTAGTATCCCTGTAATGAGGTCATTACATTTAATTAAAACTATTCGTTTATTTTCATTTCATTGTATTTGAATAAATGCAATTATGTTTTAAGATAAATGAGAATATTGAATGCATATTATTTTTTAAATATTTGACTTAGTCGTCAAATTTATTTCAAATTATCTATTTTAAGTAGTAATTTTTCAATGAAAAACTTTCCTTTGGGCATATTACAATTAAATCTGAAGTTGTAACTAAAATAGACTTTTGAAAGACACCTTATGTAGTAAAGTAACAAACATTAATTAAGACTCTTGTTCTAAACCCTTTTTTGGGCCCTAAAACAGTAAGATAAATAAAATGCAATCCTTTTTCTCTAGGAGCTTACAGCTCCAAGTTTCCAAGTTTCTATGGAAACAACTTTGCAGTTTTAGTAGAGTAGATAATTGTATGTGTTCATAAAGTTCATAACTAGTTATAGTTAGCAGAGGTTGATGTAGTTTTTTTTTCATCATAAGTATATAGTGCATAAATATAGGCTAAATTTTGGTTCTCTTTGTCTTAAAGTAGGTTTGTTCTTTTGGAAGCAATAGTTATTTGGATCAATTAAATACCAATTTTCAAAAAAGTAACAAATACTTGTATTTGTGTATGCTGGAGTCAGGGACACTATATTACTGAAGAAAAGTCATAAAATATGATGAATATACAAATATCTAAAAAATAGCCCAAAGAAATAGCAGGAGCATTTACATGAGTGGTTATTTTCCTAGTCTTTTTATAAGATAGTTGGTATTTGAATGGCACTGTGTTTTCAAACAATGCTAAAAACTTTGGTTAGATCTCTAGTCTAGCCCAAATAAACCAGTTTTGCACATATACAGACAAAAATTTTATATTCACAATAAAGAGAACATATTTTGTAATGTTAGTTGCAAAACAAAAAAGTACAAATTAATGAAAATTATTTTAAAAATTTCTCTACCTTGCAACCAGTATGATCTTTCGGCAATGCAGATTTGAACATGTCACTTTTCTACATACATACCACACACACACACCTATTCACACATATTCACAGTTAAAACTCTTCATTGGATTCTCATTGCTTTAAATATTAACACCAAGATCAAATATTTGATTAATGTCTCTTTTCTTCACTAGTTTTATGCTCCATTAAATCAGGGGCCACATCTGGTTTTGACCACTGTATACTCTGAGTCTCTAGCATAGTGCCTAGCTTCTAGTAAACACCAGATTTGGATAAACAAACACAGAAACACACAAAGTTTTTTCCTACATGCTGGAGTTTGAGGAAAAGCAGATTAATTATTAAAGGATGATAAAGAAGATGAAAATAACTTTAAAGGGATCTTCAGGGGAGATTTATGGTTTGAGAGTTTGATATTTGTTTCTTACTATATGTAATTTGCTTCAAAACTCATAACTTCCCTTTTTCTTGGTGTAGGCATATACCCACCGCCCAGCTAACATTTATGAGCCATAATTGAGCTGTCTTTTTTTTTCTTAATACACAAAATGTGTGAAAAGAGAGAGAGAAAGAAAATATTTTCAAGTAATTGGATAATAATTGGAAGTGGTAAGAGTTGATTTAGCAGACTGTGTATTTGTATATCATGACAATTTGTGTGAATTAGTATTTACCAATCTAAGAGTGGTTGAAGATCAAAGAAAGTTGCATGAAGGGCAAAAAAGTGATGCTGAATTAGATGATTCTTTACGCCAGTTAACAAATAACTCAGTTATCCCTGGAAGAGCTAGCAGGAGCCTGCTGGAGAGTTAAATGGGAGGCCATGGATAGTCTGTGTTTCATCTGTACAGATCGAAAAGAAATCAATGAGGGTCAAAGTTTGTTTTAATAATCAGATGAAAGCTGTATACATTTTTGTAAACTGATTAAATTAACAAAGATAGACAAAATTGTTGATTGCTGTTTTTTCCATAAAAACATAAGTACCACATTGCATAAATCCTTAGGAAATTAAATGCACTTACACCAAATTAGAAATACAAACACACTTCCGCATTAGAAAATTGATTAAATCACTTAGAATTCAGTATAAACTTGAATTCCATGTAGTATAGTTTGAATTAATACACAAATAAATGAATAAGATAGAAAAATAGTTTAAGTGACAGCTCTATGCCCCAAAGATAAATGGATGTCGATATTTTTAATGATCATCACAGATGGAAATTAATAGCTTCCCATAGAAGCCCATTCCAGTATTAAATTATACTGTAGTTAAAAATTATTTGGAGCTTATATAAACTCTCTTGGGGGCATTTTAAACTCTATAATTTTATTGGTCTTTTGTGAGGATGGAATACAATTGTTCTGTGTTCTCTTTATGGTTAATTCTATGTATATTTGAAAGAGGCTTTTGCAACCTTTGGTTTTATATTTTACAACCTTGTTAAGCCAATATATACTATTTGTAGACATGAAATAGCTTCTGTTCTCTCGAATACTATCATCATTTTAACAACTGTTTAGGTCTCTATAAAACCCTCTTGGAATGTAAAAGAAGTTAAAGACTCATCAGCCTACACTGGCCATGAGATTATAGTTATTGAAGCGGGGTAATAGATATAAGAATGTTCATTTTACTATTTTTACTTTTGTATATGTTTACAATTTTCCATAGCAAAAGTTTACAAATATATTAAGAGTCTTTTAGTTAAGGACTAAGGCTGGTGTGTGTGTGTGTGTTGTGTGTGTGTTGTGTGTGTGTGTGTTGTGTGTGTGTGTTGTGTGTACCCTAGCTGTGTCTTTGATTTTGGGGTTTAGGGTTAGTGACTGTTCCTTTGAGCTCCTATTGCTCTGTGCTTCAGTGATTCTGGGTGATGTTAGTGAAACTTTGTAAAAGTACTGAAATTTTACTTCATTTACGGACATATTGCTCAAAATCCCCTGGTTTCATTATTTTTAATCTCAAAGTGGTTATTTGATTCTAATAAGGGCCCGAAGAGGTCAGCTTTTCGCAGAACAATTTTTCTGGGCATGCACGCGTCATATGTGTTAATACTATCACTATGTACCATACCATCCACCAGGGCAAAACAAGAGTCTGGCCTCTGTTGCAATGCTGTTTCGCTAAAGAATGTTGTATGTTAGTGCAGAAAACATTCGCTAGGAGTCGAGAGAGGAGGATTTGAATTCTTCGTTAGGGCCTGATCACTGAGAGAAATTCACATAACCATGCTTCCTAGCTCACTTAAAATTTGTGAGGCCTAAACTCATAACTACAGGTCACACCTCTTATTTCTTATTAACCCTCTGTCATTCCCCAAAGGCCTCACATTCCAAACCTCCCTTCACCTGAGCGCTATCCAATATAGATTTCCCTCTTTACTGAGAACAGAAGGTGCTGGAATACAAACTTTTTAAATTATCCACATCTTTATCTATCCATGTCTCCATACAATTGTCCTAGCATTTTTTGTTCACTTCTCTGTGACTTTGCTCACATTTTCTCTGCCTGAATTTTCCTTCACAACTTATCTATCTGGCAAAAGCCTAGTTTTTACTTTAGTCACAAGCAAATGTCACTTGTTCCATGATGTTTTCCCCTGTTCCTGCTGCCAGAGTCAACGTCATCTCTGTTCCTATAGCGCTTGACTCACAGTTCTATCATCGTGGAATTTCATAAAGTGATTATTTTCATTTGGTTAATTTTCATAGGGAGGCTGCTCCTCCCACTGAAGTGAGAGTTCCTTGGGAGCAGCCCGTCTTTTCTCATGTGTGTCTCTAATTCCAGGGCACAGGGTGTGGAACATGGTAATAGGCACTTAGTAAATCTTAACTAGAATTGAAATCTTTCTCATCTCTGTCTGAGGAAAAAATGAAAACATAGTGCTTCCTTTCCTAAAGAAAAATTGCTCTGCTTATATTCTTGATTCTATATCTTTCTATATTTTAAAAACATGTTGCTTTCATAGATCATCCTATCTTTTGCTTGCATTTTCTTCTTCTTCACTGGCTTTTGTTTTCTTCGGGAAATGGAAGCTTTTAGTGAGTGTGGGGAAAAAAAGGGAAACAGAAAAATAGCATAGGGCTGGGGCTGGCCCAGTGGTGTAGTGGTTAAGTTCATACACTCCACTTCGGTGGCCTAGGGTTTGCGGGTTCAGATCCCGGCTGCAGACCTACACACTGCTCATCAAGCCATGCTGTGGCGGCATCCCATATAAAGTGGAGGAAGATGGGCACAGATGTTAGCTCAGGGCCAGTCTTCCTCAAGCAAAAAGAGGAATATTGGCAACAGATGTTAGCTCAAGGCCAATCTTCCTCAACAACAACAACAAAAAATAGCAGAGATGTGCAAGTATTCTATCTTTGGACTTATAAATAGTGATGATACAGAGTGATACATAATGAGTTTTGCTCTTCTGACTTGTGTATGGGAAACATTACACATATGTAATAAATATATGTTATATATATAACATATATATATAACATATATGTGTGTATATATGTGTGTATATATATATATTATATATAATATATTTGCTTCACTCTCCCTCTAACCCAGAAATTACTGCAAGAAACGGAGCAAGGCTAGACATTCACTGACACTTCTCTGCTAAGGAGAAGTAAAGACTAGAGATTGGGTTTGACTGCCTTATCATCTTAACCTAGTTATTCAACCTCTTTATATTACCTATGGTCAAGATGTGGCAATACCAGAAATCAAAATATTTTCTAGTTTCTTTGTTTTGGGCAAAATTCTCTGATTTAGTAAAGGTTTTATACCAAATATACTTACCACAGCTTATATCTTTCCCGTTCAAGGCAGAGAGGAGGGGCTGGGGTGGAATACAGAAATATTCTGCAAAGAAAGATCTCTAATACTCAAATGCCTGCAAGCTTTCCCCATCCCTAATGCCTCAATCACTACATGTAGAATTTTAAGAAATATTTTCTACTTTTACATTCTCAAATTTACATAATGCTATAAAAATTTCAATCACGATTGCCACTTAAGATAGTTTATGAAATTTTTAATTTAACATTTAATAAACATGCATGATATGTGTATTCAGTGTTGAAGGTGATTTTCCTGCTCAATATTGTCACAAAGATGCTGTGAGGCTGGCGTGTGGTATGTACTATTATTGAAACTTTAACAATATTGAGTACTTACCAAATTATGGGGGAAATATTAGGCTTTTAACACTTACATTATTAGTAATAACTAAAATTTATTGAGCTACTTTATGCCAAACTCTGTGCTAAATGTTCTTCATGCATTAACTTGTTTAAACCGTGCATTTACCCAATGAGATGGGTACTATTGTTATTTCCATTATACGCATGCCAAAACTGATGTTAAAGATGCTTTGAAATAGAGACGACATCATCATGATTTGAACAGATCTGTTTAATTCCAAGCTGGTGCTCTTCAACACGTTATATGCACTCACTTTGCCTATCAAGCAATGTGTAGTATTTGACCACTTTTATTGCCTCCACTTGTTTACCACCCTCTAATAGCGTAGGCCTTCAACCTCTGACTGCTTCTCTAGTCCATGTTTTGAAACTCCTCTAGCAAAGGTAGACAGAGACTGTCCCCTCAGCACATCAGATTAGCTTTCCTCTGTCCTCATCCTTGATCTTGTTGCAATCTGCTTATGCATTAAACGGGTATAATGACGCTTATCTTACAGGACGGCTTTAAGAATTAAATATGATATGTGTGTAGAGTGCCAAAGCATGCATGGCACCTAGACTTACTTACATTAAAGACTAGAATCATTCTCATGAGAATGTGGCCCATGGCACAAAGCCGCACAGAATGAGCGCAGATCAGCAATAAAATAAGTAAAAAGAAATTCTGATCTCTATGTTTCTCAGAGACTATTAAAGGTGCCTCATTTATAACCCCACCTAATACTTACCAAGTGCAGTCTCCTCTCTCCAAATGCCCCACCTCCACTGCTCTGGAGCGCGTCACTTTCCAAACCCCAAATCTCTCCTTGACCTCAGTTGGGCGGTATCTCACTAAGTTTTTTCCTCCCCATTCTCTGGTTCTCTATATATTCTTCTAATGCTGCCTCAAAAAAATGTGTGAACCCAGGGCAGGTAAACACAGTTCTAGGAAAGAGGGAAGCACGTGGAGAGAGGGAAGAGGAAACAAGCAAGTGTTACCACTCACTCCTCGAAATGTCTCCTCTCTCTACTCCGGGTAGTCTCCCTTCCCACTTCTCCAGACACGCTGTGTTTATGTCCTTTTCTGACAGCTCTTCTTTCAGCTATAAAAAGGGATTAAAAAAACAATCCCCAACACTTTGTCTTCTGCTATCCTCTCCTTTAGCTGTCTCTTTTGATTTTACCTACTCCCAAAACTTTATCACCTCCATGTGGATGACTCCAAAATCTAGCTTTCTAACCGCAGTCTCTTTCACAAGTCCTGTATCTGCTTTTGCCATGTCTCACTGTGTAAGTTTATCTTCACTCATATGAATGGAATACATTGTCAAAACATCAGCCTTAAGGCCAAAAACTAAACCAGTCATCTTTTCTCCCCAGATGGAATTTTTTTCTGCTATTGGTCTTATCTACTTCTGTTAAGGGCTCTCCTTTTTCCTTTTATCTTTGACCCTTTCTACTCTCTTAATCCTAAATTCAATATGTCACCAAACACAATCAACTCTACTGCTACTATATTTCTTGTTTCTTTCCTCTTCTTTCCATGTCCCCTGTCAATATGCTAGAAAAGGTATATATCTCTGATCTATATTACAGTGGAACAAACTCATCTACCCACTTCTAGTTTCTTCCTGAGATAAATTATTCCTCTCGGCATTTACAGATCTATCTTCCTAATCCACAGCTTATATAAAGCCATTCTCCTGATAAAGAGCCTGCAGTGTTCTCCTCAGATTTCTGAATCATTTAAACTCCTCTAGATGGTGTTCGAGGCCAGCCATAGTGCAATCCAAACCTTTCTTTACAGAATTCTACCTAATTTTTTACTATTCCTGTACCCAACGCACTAATCTCATTGAACAGCTCTACGGCCCCTGAATTTGTTCTTAATTTTCTCCTGCTGCCTTTGCTTCTATTGCTCCTCTACCTAGAAGGATCATCATACCTTTCATCTCAGCATGCTGAAAGCCAAGACAGCATTCAAGCCTCACCTATAAGTTCACTAAAAAAAAAAAAAATCCTTTCCTGTTTTGTTTCCAAGCAGAAGCAATCTCTTTTTTGATCCACCAGGGCATGTTTGTTGTGATAGTCTCTGTCATGGATTCTATTATCATTTGTTGCTACTTGTGTTTTCTCCTCTCCCATTACTGTGAACTACTTGGAGGCAGAACTTATGCCTAATTTGTGTTTTATTCCTTGTAATATCAGGCAGGCTACCTTGTGCAGAGCAAATACTCAATAGACATTATTGGATTGAATGAAAGTAGTGCAGGACTCTTGGCCAATGGCTTAACCTCCGAGATGCACTTTCCTCACCTGTAAAACCAGGAGGTTGCACTATAAATCCCCATTCGGCTTCATAATTCTATAATTATATTCATAATTCATAAGTTTTTGGAGTTTTCGGGTGTGAGTTTGGAAGAAGAGTTTTCACAGTCACTGTAAACATTTTAACTGACTTCTCCTAAAGTTAGTACTTTAAGGGAAACTGAAGGATGGAGATGGCTGGTGCTTTATTACACAGCACTGGATCTACATCTCCTACCCAGTTTTTGAGTGAAGATTTCAAGACATTTCTAGAATAATAAGATCACAAACTCTGAGAGCTGTTAGAGCTGTACTTCATATCTGTTTTTGTAAATTTCTGGAGTGGTCATTAATAACAACAGTTATTGAGTGTTTACTACATTGTCAGGCAGTATGCTAAATTCTTCACATGCATCTTATTATTCCTCACAACAACCCCTAGAGTAGGTACTATTTTCCTTATTTCACAGATGAAGAAAATTCAGGAGAGTGTTTGGTACTTTATAAGCATTTAGTAAATTCTGTAACTACTGTCCTTATATGTAGTTTGAATCTCAACTCTCATAATCATTAATAAAACTTCCGGCAGTTTTGCTGAACCTTCTGATTATGATTATTGTCTTTTCCATACCATTTTAAGACACTTAACCTTACTATTTTCTAAGATTTTACTTATCTTTCATATGAGAAAAATAATATAAAATTTAGTTTGGAAGTCCCTAATTTGGCATTAGTGGAAGTTTGGGTACTTATGGACCTGAAGTCAAAATTTACTCTACAAAAGTGTTTATCAATGTGTAGTCCATGGTCCACTAGTGTCCTTGGTGGAAATGGATAGTGTCTTTGGACTGGTCAGAACTTGTAAAACCTGTCAGGTACTGTCAAACAATGGCAGGGAGACGCTGAGGATGTTGCACCATCCATTTTCAAGTAAAGTGCAATAATCTCCCTGGCAAACTCATTGAGGTTTTCCTAGAATGATAACAAAATAACGTTTTCCTATGTGTGATAATCTAACGCTGTCGCTAGTGGTACATAAGAAACTGAAACTGTAGCGATATCATTCAAAGTAGTATTCTTCAGAGCAAAACCAGGCACATATCACAGTCCATATTTAACATCTACTATGTACCCAACTTTTTTCTAGGTACTAGGAATACAGTGGTGAAGAAAGCTCTGCTCGCGTAGAATTTGTATTCTTGTTGGGAGAAGACAAATAACAGCCAAGTCAAGATTAATTTAAGATAGTGAAAAATGCTCAAGGTAATAGAAGAGCTTAATGTTGTCGGGGAATATGCTCAGAAGTTATGCACCAATACAGCCATGTTTGTTGTCTATAGTCTACGTCCCTTCTGATTGGTGCTTGTGCTTGCAGATCATTAAATAGCTTTTAATATCCCTTCTGGATGTGATGGTAAGTGACTGGGAGTGTGGTAATATAGATTGAGAAGTTAAGATAGATTTTACTGAGGAGAGACTTTTAACTGGGATCTAGATGACAAGAAGGAAGCAGCCATATGAAATAGAGGGTAGCAGCCTCTGTCCATGTGGGGATAGAGAGAGAAGAGATGCTATGAAGAGATACCATGGCAAGCAAAAACTGGGCATTTCCCTGCAAGAGAAAGAAGCCTATACAACTGAAACATGGTATGTAAAGGGGACAGTGGAAGGAGGCAAAATCAGACAGGTATTAATGGCATACATTATGGAAGAGGAATTATCTGTGCTTATGGTCAATATTTTGCCTAATAGGTAGAGGATCATCCTGACATGAATCCATTCTCAGTTAGTGTATGGGGAAATACACAACAATCTTTTTAACTATGATTGGATAAAGGTGTTTGGTATCAATAACAAGTAGCGATCACTATATTTGTCATAAGTAGAGTTTTGATATACAAATGAAAAATTATGCATTTAAATGTCAAATATTGTTTTTTATCAGCCAATAATGGGCAATATGCCCAATCTGGATTTAATCTTCAAGTGAATAGAAAACACTGTGAATGTGGGTAATCATGGCCACTGAACCTGACTTTTCAGGTTGCTATTCTAAGATATAGGCTAGAACTGAAAAGAAGACTCAATTTTCCCCTCTGAAGTATGCTAGTTATCAAGGTAAAGTTGCTCCTGGGAGCTTTTCAAATGAAGAATAAGATTCCTTTCAAGATTCACAGCACCAATAAAAGATTAAGGTCTGTTTCTCTGATTTCAGGCACTTTTGCTTTGTGACATATCTCAAAAATATGTTTGGTAACTTGAATAGTCTGAATATATTACTTTAGTGACAACTCGATGTTAATACTGATGATAAGACAACAGCATTTCTTAAGAAGTCTAAATTGGTGCATACAGCTCAATTGCCAAGAATGTGATTCTTTTTCAGCCCTCAGATATCTTCTTCACTTGTCAGATAGAAAAATAAATGACACACTATAATATATTTTAAAAAACAAAATGAAATGCTGCAACAGAACATGAAGAAATATTTTCCATAAATAAATACAAAAAAAGAGAATTAGAAATATATTACCGCTATATCCTTTTCTGATCATTCAAATGCTTTTGAATGTGTTGTAGTAATCAGTTTGGCATCTTTTAGCATACAGGACGTGGGATTCAATATGAAATCTTTCAATAATTTGAAGTATAATTTCATATTTGATCCAAATATCCAGAATTATAAGGCAGAGACACAAAACATTCAAACTTATTTTAGGTGACTTATATTTGTTAGTTAAGAATTTCTGATTTCGTAGAAATAAAGAAATGAAGTAAGCAACTGCTTATGGGACATTATCCATAATTAACAATATTCATTGTTAGGCCTAATATAAATAAGTTGGTGAAAAATTTCAAATAATATCATCCATCTCACTGACAAAAATTATTCTGAATGTTGTTCACTTAAATTCTGGTTATTAATTTTACTACTTAAAAGCTTGTAATAATCTTGTTTCTCCATTTATGTAGAATTGGTATCCCATAAATGCAATTGAAGACACATTAAGTGGTCCACAAATGAGAAACTCCACTCTGTGCAATAAGGGATTTGTGCTGCAAATGAGACTTTCTGAGTGCACACAGAAGATTGATTTAGGGTTTAGGAATGATAGTTAATTGGAGAAGAGTTCATTATCCTAAAAATAATGAGTTCAAAAGTCCATTAATTTTGAAATATTTTCTGTAATTAGATTTAGATATATAGTAATGCAATTATTATTGCATCAAATAGATGGTTGGGACCTTACCATTGTCAATAGAATGAATGTTTTTGAAAGTGATCTTTATTTTTTTTAGGGTCTTAATTGAGTTTTCATGTGTACTGTAGCAGGATAATGCTGCCACAGAAAAGCATTGATTTCTGCATATGAACACTATAGTATCAAGATTGGAAGGTAAGTATGTATAGCTCCAAAAAGAAAAAAAAATTAGGCAGCTAAAGAAAAAAGTTATCAACAATTGGCTGAAATAGTCAGCAAATTCCAGAACATTGGGCATTCTACAATGCAAATGATCTAGTTTCTATAACAGATCAATGACATGAAAAAGAAATGGGAGAGCTGCTAAAGAACAAACACTTAAGAGGCCTAATGGTCAAATGCAATGTGTGGACCTTATTTAGATCCTGATTCAAAGAAAACAACTATAAAAATTATTGTTGAGATAATCAAGGACAATTAAACATGTATAGATATTAAAGAATTATTGGAACTTTTAATATGATAGTGGTGGCATGGTGGTGATGTTAAAAATCTGATTTTATTTGTTAAAATGGAATACTGACGTATTTACAGATGAAATGACATGATATCTGGGTTTTCCTTTAAGACTTTCAGAAGAAGAATTAGAGGAGAGTAGGTAAAACTGGATGTGCAAAATATTGATAAATGTTGAAGTTGGATGAGTGGTACATACGTTTTCCTTATACTATTCTGTCTCCTTTTCTGTGAATTTTGTTTTTTTCATATAATAGGTGATTTTTTCCACATTTATTAAAATGACTCATTCAACAGACCACTGTATACATTCTTTTGGTTTACAGAAGCAGGTGTCTCCAGAACCTCAGTAAACAACATATTGTAGACAGTTTGATGCTGTAATAGCATGCAATTCAGAAACCTAATGCAAGTCTGTAGTTAAATGGAAGAACTATAATCTTAATCCTCTTTTATTTAGCTAATTCCCACATGTGATTTTTTCCTTTTAAACATTTTAAAAAATTTGAAATACATGCAGAAAAGTACATAAAAATAAATGTATAGTTAAATGAATAATTATGAAGCAAATACTGTGTGATTTTCATCCATATTAAGAAATAAATTATTGTAAGAACAACAGAAATTTATTTTGTATACTTTCTTCATCATAACCCTTGTCCCTTACCTTGAGATAGTTCTGAACTCTGACTTAGTTTTGCCTGTTTTTGAATTTTATATAAATGGGAGGATATGGTATATATTATTTTCCCTTTGCTTCTTTTGTGCAACATTATGTTTGTAGGATTCGCTTATGTTTTTGCTTGTTGTTGTAATTCAATTGTTTTTATAGCTATATAGTATAACAATGCTGCTATAGACATTCTTGTACATGTAACTTTGGGCACACGGGCACAGTTTCCTAAAGGCTATATACTCGGGAATAGATCGGCTACATCAACGAAGGTGCTGCTCTTTAACATAGATGCTCAGATCACTTATATTTGTCTTACCTACTTTTCTAATGTATGCATTAATGTATTATCTTAACTTCATTCCACTTGTTCTGATACGTGGTATTTTCATTATTGTTGAGTTTAAATGTTTCTAATTTTTAAAATTTATTCTTTGACCTGATTTAGAAGAGCATTTCTTAAAACATTTTGAAATTGAAATAAACACAGAAAATTGCACAAATTATAGATATTACAACAAAAATGAACAGTTTCATATATTTACCACTCAGAAGGCCCTCTTATGCCTCCTTTCCAGGCCAAGATGAGCGTGGGGCAGGAGAGCACCTAGAGATTAAATTTAAGAACTTACTCTCAGGGTTGGGCAAGTGCTGAACTGGCACTTGGATGAGACTAAGAATGAGTGCCTTCTTAAATTTTGCCTCCTAGGTATCTTGTTCTCCTAACCTCTGTTTGGGCCCTCACAGCCATAGATAATACATAAATGAATGACCAGAGCTGTGTTCCAATAAAACTTTACTTGCAAAAACAAGGAGTTGGCCAGAATTTGCCTGTGGACTATTGTTTCCTGACTTCTCTTCTAGATTCTTTCTTCTGACCTATATATCAGCTCACTAATTCTCTCTTCAACTTCATCTAATCTGTTGTTAATTCCATTTATTTGCTTTCTTTATCATTTCCAGAATATCTATTTGCAATTTTTTTCAAATCTATGATATCACTATTGATAATTTCCTATTTTCAAGGATATTTTAAGCTTGACTTTTTTTTTTTAAAACATGGATGTTCAATTAAGCATAGTAGTTTTATGATCTGGGCCTGATAATTCCAGTATTTGAAGTCTTGAAGCTCTGCTTTGATTTTGCTTATCATATCTGTTTACTTGAGGCTTATTCTTCTTTTATCATATGCTTCTCAATATCCTTGCAAATTTTTTTTGTGGAAATAATTTGAGCCCTAGGATAAAGGTATATTCATCTACAGCAGTGGTTCTTAAAGTATGGTCCCTGGCCTAGCAACACCTGAGAATTTATTAGAAGTGTAAGTTCTTGGGCCTCATACCAGACCTACTAAATCAGAAAGTCTGGGGTCAAGGGCCAGCAATCTGTTTTAACGAGCCTCTATGTGATTGTGATGCAGGCTCAAGTTTGAGAAGCACTGATTTAAGGAAGATTTTCGATGTTTATGTTCAGTACCTTGTCTATCTGGGATCTTGTCAAATTCGTCTTGAGTTCGTTGAGCGTCTTTAGATGTTGTCAATTTGAGTGGCTAATCTGGCTGATCTGAGTGGTAAATTTACCTTGAGGGTGTGTCTCCTATGGCCTCAGCTTAATGTGGGGAGAGTCTCCTATGAAACCCTCCACTTTGAGCAGGCCCTGAATTTTGATTTCTGTTCCCCTCATTCTATACACCCTCCCCAACCAAAGTTTGAAGTTTCCAAGAGAAGCAAAGGCTTCAGATGAAAGGAGCTTCAGTGCCCCTCTTTTCTCTGGCTTCAAACTTACCCCTTAGATCTGACTAGTAGTTCCTTACCATCTTGTTAGTTCCTTAGTGCTTTCAAGAAGGTGTTTTTATATGTTATCCAGTAAATTTGGTTTGTTTCCAGCCGGAGAGTTAGTCCCAATTTCCTAGCTCACTATTATAGGAAATGACCTCATGCAGGTATTTCTACGATTAGTTTGTTTTAAACACAAGAGAAAACAGAAATGTGAAGACAGTTTACCTTACTGGGGACATGACACTGATATGAAATGTTCTTAAAATGCTTACGTTGTGTTTTGAGATTTATGCCTCAAATATATAGAGATTTACTCTCCAATAAAGCATGTTGACCTTGTTAATACTGCTCTCTTTGGATCTGAAAGTTCTTTTGCTTCATTCATATATCACACGTCTTTGAGAGTGATGTAGCAATCGCCTGAGACTTAAATTTAATCTTTGACGGTTTCTATTCATGTACTTATTATGAAAAATATTCATAGTGGCAGAAAGTTGATGGGTTCTATCATTCTGAGGTGGAATGTTGCTATAAGGAAGTAAATTTATTGACTGTTCGATGAAAATAACATATTTATGCAAAGTGTTTCTGCAAAGCAACATCTGCTTTTTGCTTTAAGGGGCATATTCACACACGAGTGTAGATAGAGAAGTAAGTGAAGTTAATTTAAGATCCCAAATCTCTTTACCAGGACCTTTTTATAGATAATATGAAAATATTGTCTTTGCATGGGCAGATATTGAAATCTCATAAACCTCACAGTCTGTGGCAGACTGGATGGCATTTAAACTAGCTGATGAATTCTAGAGAAGGGCATGTGGATTCTAGTGAAAGGAGACCAAATATAATTCTCTGGAGAAATTTGGATTAAAATTAAATCTCTGTGTGTGTTTTTAAACGTACTGTGTTCAGACAACTAAAATAAATGCCAAAGGAGCTTGAAAAACTCACTAGCAGTTGCAATAGAAACAGGATGTGGAGATTATACTACAAGAAGAAAGAATTTAAGACATTATCTCAGAAAATTTACCAGGATATTGTGATTAGTAATCAAATCTCTGTTTCTTTTTTCAACCTAAATCACAATGTGCATATTCAGATATTTTCTGTTAGTTGTGGCTGTGAAGGTGGCCAAAAAGCCTGGTCTTGTATGCAACGTGCTAGTGGTAATTTCTATAAAATGAATCTGTGAGTGAGTTTGTGTATAAGCTCAGGTGATATGATTTTCAGATCTATCAAATTTGTTTCTTCAGTTTTTTCTTAATTCTATAGCTAAAATGTGGATGTCTATGATATGAATTGCCCTAAGACAGTTAAAAAGCCTAAAATGCCCATAAGGACGTACTATTTTAACGAGTAATTTATCTGAGAAAAATCGGACCTTTTCAAAGCTCGAAAACAAATATGTTCACCTTCAATTCTTTATACTAGAAAATTCTTTATATTAGAACACATTTTCAGGACCTCAACATGTCATTGGCCTCTTTCAGATGTTTATGTGCTTCTTATGCTAATCTCTAAAAATACACGAGCTGATCTGTAGGAGAAATTGTCCAAACGCTTTTAGCCACATTTTCTGCTTAATACTACCACATGACACCATGGTTTTCATTCATTTCTTATATCCTAAAGTAAACATGGTTGAGATGGAAAAGAGGGTAAAAATGATTTTTTTCTATTGAATCTGTGTACTGGACTGTTCTTAGCCAGTTGCTTCCCTATCTCCTTCTGCCTTGAGTTGTCTTGCCTTGCCGTTCCCTTGAGAAACCATATATTAAGCACCTATTATGTGTCTAATACTGTACGAAAAATTTAAAGACCCCTGTCTCTGCCTTTGAGCAGCTCAATCTAATAGCTACTTAGAAAGCAAATAAGTATGTGGTCTAGTTTTAAAATAGAGATATAGGCAATGATTTATGGAAATTTACATAATTGGAGTGAGAATTTCATACTATACAAGGGTAGAAATTTTTATTTGAAAAATATTGTTTCCTTATAAAAACAGTGGAATCATCAATATAATTTACAATTTATATGTAATGAAAATCAGGCAAAGGGACACAGAATTACCTGGCAGATCAGCTGGAGAGCTGCTGCTAAAGAGTTGATGAGCAATCCATCAACACAGCTTCCAGTTTACTAACCAACGTTCTCAGGTGAGTTCTGTGTGTGATGGGGAGTATGGCTAAGCAGCTAACTGAACAAGGCCACATCTGCCCACTCCTCATGGCATGATATCTGCTCGTGTGTTTGTCCCAACACTGGGCACAACAGAATGAATGTTTGGTGAACATGAAGTGATATTATTAACAGAATTGTGATAACAACTGTTATAACCCTATATTTTACAAAGGTATTTAACATAGTTGGATGTTGGAAGGTGCATTCAGAATATGACTTCTAAGTACATGAAAACCTCTTTGATCTACTGTTCTTATGCTTATGTCTTTGTTTACATGGGAGCCTAGAAGAGTGAAAATATCTCCGAGCAGACTGAAAAATAACACCCTGTGTAAACTCGAGTTATTTGTCAATGACTTTTATCAGCAGTTACATTAAACCAGATCTGTTCTTACTATAAATCAAAATTACAGGTGTGCAATCATACATGAATTTTGTTGTTGTAGTAAAACTGCTATGTTATTTAACCTTTGAAAGGAAAAGTTGAAAGTGAAATATATGTAAGGAAAGATTAGTGTTTGAATCTTTTGATGTACTATGGTTGTGCCTAACTCAATACATTTAGGAATTTGCGCTCTATGGGCAACACTTGTAGGATATATAATTGTATGTCTGCAAAATTCAAGGCAAGTACCTAAAAAATTAACATAGTTAAAAAAATATGTGAGTAGCCCAGTTAAAAATTATTTAAAAATCAATAACTTTCCTATATGCTAGCAATAACCTCTTAGAAAATGTAATAAAAAACAGTTCCTAGTAATAAACACAGAAAATACTTTAAAAGACCTACAAATAACCTTAACAAGAAATGTGCAGGACTTACATGAAGAAAACTATGAGATGTAAGATATGAGGGTCATAAAAAAAGAATTTAATGCGAGGAAATCTTTTTTCCTAGAAAGCAAACAGAATATAATAAAGATTTTATTTCCTCTAAAATTAACTATAAATATAAATGCAATAAAAATTCCAACTGAACTACTCCAAAATTTATTGGTAAAAATAATATGTAAAAGTGGCTAAGACATTTTTTAAAAGAGGAAAATTGATGTGGATTTTGCATTAATAATTAATAAAATATCATAATGATTTTCAATCAAACTATGCCTGGGTAAAATTCAGCATGATAAAAAGTAGTTTTCTAATAATAATACATTATTCAAATTACAGTCATGTGTTGCTTAACAATGGGGATATGTTCTGAGAAATGAGTCATTAGGTGATTTTGTCATTGTGCAAACATCATAGAGTGTACTTACACAAATCTGGATGTGTGTCTACTACACACCTAGGCCATATGGTACTAATCTTATGGGACCACGTCATATATGCAGTCTGTCATTGACCTAAATGTCATTATGCAGAGCATAACTGTATGGTGTTAGGACTACTGAGTGTGTATAAGAAAAAAGTAAAATTGAATGAGTGTAAAAACAATTTCACACTTGTTTCTGATATAGGCATGACTCACTGTATTAAGAAAGTAAGAAGCAGTTGTGTCAATGAGAACTTAGTCTCCACTTCTGATGGAGTGACTCTATGAGACATTTCTGATGTAGCGACTTTGAAGAAGATGGAATGTCTCAGTGTGTTGTTACTAACAAAAATAACAAAGATGAGAAGAGACCCAGACTTCTAACAGAGTGTGGGACTTAATGAGCAAAGAGTGGCCCAAATTTCCACCTCCACACTCTCCTGTTCCCTAAGTCTCTTTTTGGCCAGGAAACTTTGTGTAGTGCACATAATGCACTACTGTGCATGCTAGCCCTGAGAGGGGTAGAGTATTCACCCAGACATTCTAGAGGGCAACTTGGCATATCACATATACCTCTTGCTTTTTTCAGAACTTCCAATTATAAAGATAATAGGAAAAGTACAATAAGGAAAAATTTATATAAGCATATTATTTATCAATGGGGTATTGGCTAAGAAATTACATACATTTATAAAATAGCTAGTTAAACTTCTTTTTAAACATTTAATATGATAAGCTAAAAAGTGCATGTTATTGGACCTAAAATTTACATTTCTTCCACTACTAGTCATATTTATCATTTATCTCTCAATGTTAATTGGCAGTTTATACTTCTCTGACTTAACTATCTGTGTCCTTGGAACTTTTTTTTAGTTTTGTCATTTCTGTATATACTTAAAACTTCTTTTATACTGAGGAAATTTTATAATCAGAAAAAAGCACATTCTTTTAAAAAAAGTTCACAAAGACTGTTTGAAGAAAAGTCAAGAGATTGGTTTGTTGTTTGTGGAGGTTTTCTCTATAATTAAATAATGGAGGTCAAGGCTAGAAACATTAAATAGGAACAAGTTTGCAGTGTGCCTTGAATCCCAAGCAGAGAAAAATTGAACTTTATCTTAGGGACAATAGAGAGCAATTGGAAATTTTGAGTAGGAATGTAGTGAGATTAATGTGGTGTTTCAAGTATTATTATTTACTTCATAAATGAAAATAATGTGGAACTGGCTCATAAGTCTGTCCCCTGTCACCATATGACACTCTGCTTCTCTCCTAAAGTTCTTTCTTACATTTATATTTCCCTGGTGTGAAAAAAGACAGCTAGGTATAATAAAAAGTAATGGCCTGACACCAAGAAAAGAAAATTTTAGGCTCTAGATTAGAAATTTTGCGGCAGGTGAGGATATTAAACTGAGAAACAGTTTCCCCCAAAATGTGATGAGGTGAGGAGCTTGAATAATTTGAAATGAGATGAGTCAAATCCTGCTAATAATAAAGTTTGAAGAGTAATTGGGATGAGCAGCTGAAATTACATGGCTTTTGGTTTTTCCTCTCTCTCTAATTTCTGCAATTAATCTGCCATTTCAAAAGAATTATGTCCTTTCTTGTAAAAATGGTATAAATTTGAAACAGCCATAAATAACCTTTAGTTTCTGATCTTGATTTTTTTGGATTCAAGAATAAATAGAGCGTGGGAGGCAGCCTTTGTAGCCTCCTGTCCCACATTTTTTTTCTATTTGCAGCCCTAAAGTTGGAGCTGTTAGGCATTTCAGTCTGTGGTTCCAACAGCACTTCATTAGCCAGCTGGTTAGGAGAGAACATTCTCCGGGGTGCTGCTATTCCTGGCCTCCTTGTAAAGACCCTGACTGCCTATGTGTATCCCTGACATTCCAATCCCCTCTGGGAAGCTGCTTGTGAATCATCACACACATACTGTTGAGGGAGGTATGGTACCAACCTGGTAAAGGGGAACAAGCTGAACAGTAGTGAAAGAAGTAAACCCATTATTGTTCAGAAAAGACTTGAAGAAAGTGGGACCTTTTTTTTTCCTCCTAAAGTAAAAAAGGATTTAGAAATTTGGAAGAGGAAACTATTCAGAATAAGAACATACAAAGTCTAAAACCAAGAACGTTAAAAGAACCACAGCCTTAGCTTTGGGAAGGGTTTTCTTTTGGGTTTTATGTGTTTGGGGGCTCCCTTGGCTTTGGGGTGGGTGTGGAGGAGCTTGGTTTGAGGGACACTTTTGTCACTGGTGCAAAAAGTGTGAGGAACCCACTGTTTCAGACTTGCTCTGGGGAAAAGGTTAGCGGGCCTTTAATGTCCATTTTACCTTCTCTGATCTAGTAATGAGCGTAGAAAAGGCAGCCTGAGCCTAAGGACAGCTTTGTGATCCCCGAGGACAACCAGTGGCTGCCTGTGTTTCTAGCTCTTGAAGAGAAAAGATATTGGGAAGATAGTAAGGAACTTCAACATCCTCTTTTATTTATTTCCTTGTTGGGATCAAATGTTGAAAATAGACTGGCTTGCTTAATGAGGTAACGCATTTACTACTAAGAAGTTATTTAAACAACATTGAGCACAAAATTTAAATGCTTTTATCATTAGACTTTGCAGAGCAAAGGGTCTAGAGACTCCATGATTTTTTTTTTTCTTGAATAACATTTTTTTCCTAAATCAAAAAAGGTGATCAAGTGTTCATCAAATACCCAGGTATGACAGAGTAAAAACTAAACTGCTAAACCAAAATAACATGACTCCAACAGAAAGTATATTATAAAATACATTTGTTGAGCCCTGACTGTATTACTGCATTATGTTGGACACTTTGAGATTCACTATCTCATTTACTTTTGACAATAACTCTGCCAGTGAAAGATCAGTATACCCATTTTACAGATAAGGACCAGGAGGCTAGTGGAGGCCAAGTGGCATCTAGGATGCATTGGGTATGCGATTCTAACTTAATTTTTCTAACAGTGATCCAGTGGTCTTTCCCCTGCACCAGAAACATATGGGTGAACTATCAGAATTTATAAAATAGTTCACTGATTTTCATCTCAAACTTGAATTTTGTTGGGACCAAAAGAACCAAAATATCCTTTAATGTTAGTTCGTAGCTGGGTGAGCAAGTCTATTTTCACATATTTAATTTTAGATTTGTAACATTTTGTCAAAGTATTTTAATCTTTATGCTTAAAAATAAACATTTACATTTATGAACATGAATCAAAAATCTATATTCCTATGTCACAGCTGAGCTTTTGCTAAGAATGTTGGTTTGATTATTTGGGGGGAATTGCATATTTGTGTATGAATGATATTTTTACTCAATCATCATCTAGCTTCTTAACTTTCAGTATGGCCAATGATCCTCATTTCTCTATAACAAACCTCTAAGGCAAATTTGATTATTATCATTTTACATAAGAAGGAATGAGGCACAAAACAGTTAAATGACTACTTGGATTCATGTGGCTAGTGATGTAGTTCAAGCTAAAAGATGATTTCAGCATAAATCAGATATTACACACCTGGATGTCTCCAAGCTCCTCCTGAATTCTGAGACTATACTTTGCTTTAATAACTAAATAGAATGGCTTGAGTTCTTATCTCATGTATTATGGGGAGACTACATTCTTCTCAAACATTCCAGATAATTTCTGGGCATTTACATTTCCATGGTTATGTCTTGCTTTGACTTCCTGCCCACTCCAAATTCTTGTTATCCCAACTGCTTCCAACTGTTTCCTTCCAGAATGAGCACTGTTGAATCTGAGGCATTATTGTCTCAATGTTCTCCACCCATACCCATCACAGAGAATCTATCACTGGGCATCTTTTTCCTCAGAGCCATGCATCTGCCTCAAGCTTCCCTGTCCCGAGGACCTTCTCTTCCACGCATTCTTGCTTTTCTCTCTGTCCCCAAACCTGTCTCCCAAGCATGCAAAATGAATTTAATTATTCATTTTATTCATTATGCAAATAAACTTTGATTGAAGGTCTCCTCTTTAGTCTATGCATACAGATCTTTTTTATTATTATTTTTTTTAACCAATGTACTACATTCTTTTTCCTAAACATACAAGAAGTTCTCCCCTTATGAGGAATTTTGCCTATAGCCTAGACATAGGTTCGAATTGCAGCCATATTTTTAAAGTACAGATCTTGTCTTTTGGTTGTGTTGATTTCACATTTGTGTAGCCAGAGATTCTCTGATGCTCTTTTGCCTTGATTACGAGCTTTGTGGCCTACACCTTTGGTACCTATTCAATGTCCATTCTCTTTTTCCTCACTATCAGAACTATGACTTTTTGGGGTGAGGTGGGGGACAATGATGTGCTGCATTGAAATACTGATCTCTTTGTCTCCCTTTTACCTAGCAGTAGGCTTGTGGAATACTCTGTCAGTAACTCTCAAATCCTGGAGTAGGGACTTCTGCCCTGGGCTCCACTCTTCAGAAAACCCCACATACCACAAACAGACAAAGAAAAAGTTACTAAAGAACACAGGGCCTCTGTCATTCAGGGTCTGTCACTGAGCATGGGCATATCCTAAACATCTGCTCTCATGACTGACACTTTTCAGGCCCAGGAAATGGGAAATACCTCACATCTCCTATCCACTGTACTCAAAGCAAAAGCTACTAATACCCAAATACTGGGAAGTATTGTGTGCTATGCTGCTGCTGACTTTGGAGATGGACTTTGCTTTGAAGTCAGGGATGATTTGAGCAGCAGAATGGCTAAGAAAAAAGAAATATTAATTTGTCAAATCCTTCCTCTCCTATGGCGTAAGTGAAAGAGATTCTTCCATAATAAAGTACTGTTTTAGAGTAGTACTGAACTTCCATTTTTTTGCATCTTTTGTGTTCCTATTTGTGATTCCAGAGGTAATCATATATTAGTTTAGTATTTACAAAAGATGCACATTTACATTTTATAATATTAAACAATTCATATTACACTTGAATTTGAATATCTGTAAATCTAGCCATAATGTGTGGAGCATAATTACAGTTTTTAATGTTGGCAACAAACACTAAAATTGTGAGTAGTTTTATTTTTGAAAATATATTTAATGTAATTTAATTAAATTCTTAAAAATATTAAACCTTTCAGTCTAATCTAAATAACTAAATTTAAATAACTAAATCTAATCTTAATAACTAGGTAAATAAAAAAATAAACCTTTTTAGCTTAATCTAAAACTTAACCTAAACAACTAACTAAATAATCTTAGTCTTGTGTACCTGATATATATAACCACTTCTACAAGTAGTTCAGTATTCACATGGTTCCCTGCCAAATTCATAAGATGGAAGTTGTTGTGGACTGAATGTTTGTGTCCCCCCCAAATCTGTATTTTGAAGCCCTAACTCCCATTGTGATGGTATTTGGAGGTAGAGCCTTTGGGAGATAAACAGATTTAGATGAGGTCATGAGGGTCCTTATAAAAAGAGGAAGAGACACAAGAACTCTCTCTCCATCACGTAAGAACAAAGCAAGAAGGTGACCACCTGCAAGCCAGGAAAAGGGATCTCACCAGGAACTGAATCTGCTGGCACCTTGATCTTGGACTCTAGCTTCCAGAACTGCAAGAAAAAAGTGTTTGTTGTTTATGCCACCCAGTCTATGGTATTTTGTTATAGCAGCCTGAGATGACTAAGATAGATATATTTTGAGAACAAGGACTATGTATTACTTAAATTTTACCAAAACCACAGAAGAAATCTGTAAAATCTATCTACCCATGTTCTCTGCTACAAGTCCTGCTTCAGGGGAAGCAATTCTGTTGCTCCTATTGGCAGCTGATCTCTCCATTCTTGATCTGGATCCCATTGTCCACCTGTCTTCTCAGGGATACACACTTGGAGTTACCTCTTCTCACACTTTTATCATTGATATCATGCTCTGTACTTGAAATTCCAGTAAACTTTCAAATATTTTGTTGTTATCTTCCCGGTTAAAAATAGAAACAGGGTCCAGCCCCAGTGGCCTAGTGGTTGAGTTCAGCACCTTCTGTTTCAGCGGCCCAGGTTTGGTTCCCAGGTGCAGATGTACACCACGCATCAGCGGCCATGCTGTTGCAGCAGCTCACATACAAAATAGAGGAAGGTGGGCACAGACGTTAGCTCAGGGCAAATCTTCCCCAGCGAAAAAACCGCAACAAAACAAAACAAAACCTCAAACAAATCATTATACTACATACCATCGCAGCTACCCTTTATGTCTCTACTTGCTTTCACAGCTAAATTTCTTGAGTTACCTAAGATGCCTACTTCTGCTTCCACAGCCTCCATTCCCTCTTCAAATAATTTCACTTTGGATTCCATTTCCACTACTTCATGGAAACTGCTTTAGTCAATAACATCCATATTACCAAATCCAAGCAACATTTTGTGCGTTTATCTAATTTGAGCCATTAATACCATCTCGTGCAAATGAACACTCCCTTCTTCTTGAAACATTTATTCTTTTTTTTTGGATTTCTTAACGCTCAGTTTTCTTCCTATCTCATTATTTATTCTCAGTGTTATTTTTCTTCTACTCCTAATCTCTAAGTTTTGGCCAGCTGCAGTGTTTTATGTTCTATATGTAATCTGATTTAGTTGATTTCATCTGCTCTTGC
The DNA here is from genome assembly GCA_031878705.1 of Tapirus indicus. Classification (NCBI taxonomy): domain Eukaryota; kingdom Metazoa; phylum Chordata; class Mammalia; order Perissodactyla; family Tapiridae; genus Tapirus; species Tapirus indicus. Next base: position 99,799,795 of record CM062919.1, on the reverse strand, counting down.
ACCTTTAAGGATAAAGGTAACATAAAGGATCCAGATTGTAAAATCAGGCTCAAGAGATTCAAATATCTTACTCACTATCAAAATTTACTAATCATTTCAAGGATACATGTAATTATCAGGCACAGGAAAAGTAGGGAGAAGTCAGGAACTGATGACACAGCTCTCCAAGGCAGTATCAGGATATGTTTGGGCTCAGATTTAATGTATAAAGTATCTAAGTAGTATATGTGTGTATATATCATATATACAAAAAGGAGATGATTTGGTCACGAAACATCTCCAATTTATACGTAGATGTTTATATCAATTAAAGAACGTTTTCCAGAAAGCCATTCCCTGTAAATCCATAGATTCCAGTTCTGTTTGCCCTAAGCAATCCTAGATAGAACATATATATCTGATAAAACATTCCATAGATAAAAGTACTCTCTTACAAGCAAATCAGTATATTTATGGGGCATGTTATCATAAACGTGTTTCTAAGAAGATTTGTTAGATAATCTCCTTTCTTTCCCAAGGCCTGTTCTAGTAAAGGGAGAGGATGGATTGCAAGCTCGCTGCTAACCCGTTCGTCCGTGTTGATGTTGATACTGATGTAAATATGTTGATACCTCCTCAGTTTAAACCTAGATCTCTATGCCCAACGCCATACGTATATCACATGTTAAATGCTAGGCACTCTCACAGGTGCTGGATTTTCAAACTAGAGACACACTCTAAGCCCTCATTCCTTCCTCATGAATGTGGTTGTATGAGAGATAGTGGTACAAAATAGGACATTAAAACAAGATTCTGAAGATGTATATTCAACTCACCTTGGTGATGAGGAGGGGGTGTAGAAGCTACTCAATCTGTGGCAGGAAACTGCTTTCTGTAAGAGGTCCAATGGATTTGCAGTATCCTCACCTCATGTTTAAATTAGTAAGTTATTTTACTATCTGTAACTTTGCAGTTGCTTTATGTCTTACTATTTTTACATGAATAAACTTGAATGTTTTCTTGTATTCCATAGCTACCTATACCTAGAACCATGTGATATAAAAGAAATTCGATAAATTTATTATGAACAAAACATCACGATATTTTCCCCTCTACTAAATTGTAAGATGGGGCAGGTAGAAATATTTTCTTTCATTATTTAGTCTCCAAGAGTACTAGCAATGTGTTACAAACAGTAGGTAAATGCTTCACATATGATCTCTGTCCCTGTGAGAACATATCATCCACGATTCTACCAATTTTTCATTGTTTTTGCTACTCATGTTTTTACTACTCTCTTTACACAGATAGATTCCATGCCCATTATCAGAATCCTTTCCTTGCATACATTCTTAATATTGCTCTTCCTTTGTTCTATTCACTTGGAAAAATCTTCAAACCTGGTTGAATTCAACTAATCCACAAACTTTGTACCTGCACCTATGGGACCAAGTATAGCTAAAGAAAGAATACATACACAGTCCACTTTAATCTTGTAAATACTAATATTAAGCAAGCTCTTAGTGTCTCCTGGCAAACTTAGTCGATTTTCCAAGTTCAGTTGCTATCCTACTCTGTTAGACAATTATTTCATACTTTTGGTCTTCTCAAACCTCTAATGCTTCTTTTATAATTTGCATTATCAGCTCATGATAATACCTCCAGTTTTACTGAGAATATAGAATCAATCAGAACTTCCCCTACTTCCCACATTTACCCACCTACTTGCAACTGTGCCAATATACTCTGCCTCCCCTTCTGTGATCATAGGTAAATTATCCGTGATTCAAAGTCAGCACTTCTGCTCCTGGGATCCAGTGCATCATCAAATTTTTTCTTCTTTACTTGATCATTACCGTCATCATAGAAGGAGAATGTAAATTCTCTCATAGTAAGAAAACACACTTTTGACTTCCCTGTTTCCTCTATCTATTGCCCTATGTCTATGCGCCCCTTTAGAGGAATTCTCATTGAAGGTGTTTTTGCACTTTGATTCCAGTTCTCCTCCTCCTATGATTCTTCTCATAGGCTCACTCCACTGATACTTTGTATTAATCATATTTTTTATTTTCTATATTTTATGATGCTTTGACATTTTGGGGCCTTGCAGGCCCAGGGAGGAACTGCCCCTCCCAGGGTTAGTTAATTCCCTAGAGATAGCAAACTTGCCTGTGAGCATGCCTTTTATGTATAAACCAACCAGTCAAAGCCTATATTCCCAATGACCTCTTTTATCAAACTCACACACACGAAGCCAATATTCCCCCTGCTCTAAATAATCCCAGGGCAGGTACTGGACAACTAGAGTTCATCACTATACTCCAGAGCCCACCAAAATTATTCAAATTATTCAATCCTAAGCTTGCTCAATGTACCTACACTGCCTCACTTATTCCTTCCTGGGAAAACCCCAGAAAAGACTGGCCTATGCTTTTCCCTCACTCCTTCTGCCCCCTGACTGACTCTGGTACTTCCCCCATGTGACCCTGCCTGGTGTGGTGTATCCCCTTCTATTGGGGACTGTGATTAATAAAAATTCCTTCAAAGGCATTGACCTCTGTATGTTGTCACTCAGTCACAACTATAAATTAAATCCTGGATACAATCAAAACAGGCTTTCATACATATCCCTCTATCAAAACAAGTGTTAAAAATATAATTGGACATCAACTTGCTTACATTTCCAACAGAAAAATTTTCAGTTTTCATTTATCAGCATTGTTTCTTCAAGAGCCACTTTCAAAATATAGCTTCTGGACCACCACCCTCTCTTGGTCTTCTTCCACGTCACTTGCCTAGTCTCCTTTGCTGGTTCTTGCTGATCACTTTGACCTCTGAATTTTGAAGTTTTCAGCCCTTGAATCCCTTATCTTCTCCACCCACTTTACCTTGTTGATGTTATAGTTTCAAGACTAAGTTTCATTTCTGAACTGATCAAGTTACATCTCCAGGCCAGACCCCTCTTCTAAACTTCATGCTTGTATACCCGATTCTCAACTCACCATCTGTACTTTGAAGTCCAAAAGACATTTCAAAGTAGTATGTCCCAAAGTTAGCTCCTTAGAATTCTTCTTGGAATCATCCTTGAGACCTCTTTTTTCCTCATCCTCATGCAATCCATCAGTGAATCCTGGCTCTTAACAGAAGAGCTAGAGTGATCCCTTCAATACTGAAATCATGTCACTTCTCTGCCTCAGATGATTTTCCATCTTACTCAGGGCACAAACAAAATTCATTACCATAGCCTTGTAAGGCCTTTCAGTACTTTGCTGACCATGTCTTTCCAACGTCCACCACCCCTAGTTGCTCCTCTGCATCTCTCTGGCCTCTTTGCAGTTCTTTAAAACAGGCCAACACTTCCTGTTTAAATATCTTTGCTCTTGCTTCTGTCTTTGCCTGGGAAACTTTTCTCCTATATCCATGAGGTTCACTCTCTCCTGTCCTTCAGGGCTCTGCTTAAACATCACCAATGAGTGAGGCATTCCCTGACCACCATATATAAAAGAACATGCCACCTCCTCCCCAGCAGTCTCTATACACCTTGTTTCATATTTGTTCATAGCACTTAAAATCATTTCACTTGTTATACATTTTTTACTTTTCTATTTGTTAAGTATTGTCTTTCCTCCTCTAGGTCAATCTTCTCTGTCTAAAATATAAGCTCCATGAAGTCAGGGAATTTTGTTAGTTTTGTTTATGATATTCTAGTACCTGGTGCATAGTAGGCATTTGATGTGTGTTTGTTGAATAAAGGAATGCATTCATTTTTAGTTCAGTGAAATATTTTTAAATAAAATTTTTGTAAGATAAAAATGGTGAAAAAAATAATTTATTAGAAATCTGACGGTGTAACTAATTTAGCTTTGATAAGAGAAATCTCTGCCAGTTATAATCTTTCCTCTCTGAATTCAGACCTCTGATATGATCCATGACCTTGCTCCTTACGGTGGTTTGATTGCAAGTCAAGAATCATACCTTTGAGATTATAAATAATAAAATGCAAATAGGAGTCTTGCATATTTCAAATCCATTTACTTTTCAGTTCCCTATATAAATAGAGGAAACTGCAGATTTGATTATTGATCTCAAATGCTAGCTTATCTTGCAGAGGTTAAGAAAAATGCTTATGATTGCAGTAGATTAAAAATCTAAAGCCAAGATCTGAGCACAAATACTGTAGTAAACGCGACGTGTTAACTTGACACATATAACTGTACTAATTTCAATGTAAATTAAATTATTCCTTACTTCTAAAATTAAAAACAACTACATTTTATACCAAATTAAGGTTAGATTATTTTGAAAATAAGCAGCTGAATTATATTAACATTATTATTTTTAATTCTATGACTCTTTTACAACTAGCTTTGGATGTATATACAAGCTAAGGAACAGACTACTCCCTTGCAGCCCTCACTGAATTCTTCTATCACCTTCCCAAAGGATCTGACTAGCTCATACGTTACAAATTTCATCCCCTCAGAAAAACGTTTCTTACTTTCAAGCACTAATGGACTTGTTCTCTAATAGTTTACTCTGTGAAACAAGCTAATCTTCCCAGATTCTCATATCCACTGTTGAGCTAGAAAGATGAATTTAACAATCAGTTAAAATATTAATTTAAAAACAGCATTCTATCTGTAATTTAATTACTAAAACTTTATTATTTATTTTGCCACAGGTTTATTTGCTCTTTAAGAGAAAAAGAAAATCCTTTTGCTCAAGCATTTGATGAAAGGAAGAAGCTCATTATATAGCCAATTATGGTTGATACGCTGACAGCTTTGGAACAGTCCCAGAAAATCTGTCACTTTCTCACCACAGACAAGTTCTGTTTAACAAGCCCCTCTAGCACAGGTTAAACTATTCAATTTTCCTAAAGTGTTTGACCTCTTTCCTTGTACCCCTGCAGGGGAAAGCATTAACATTTAACCAACAGTGAGGAATCCTTGCTGACGATGAAAACATTCTTTTTTCCCTAGCTAGCTGTCTGTTCAGCTGACTCATGGTGGAAATATTCTTGTTTAGATTTAATAGCTATGAAAAAAGAATAATTATTTTTCCTTGATTCCATGCTTTCCTGTGCTTCATAAATTCCTTGTAAAGACTATTAAATATATTTTGATATTTTTTTCTAAAGAGTAAAAATGATCTTCAGTGTTGTCTGATCTGCAAAATATCTTTAATAGCATTTACTCCAGTGGTTTATTGCTCTTCTGATACGTGAAATATAGTATAAGTTCACAGGAGTATATAAAAACATACATTACAGTTATAGAAAAATAATAAAGTGAACACCCACGTACCCACCACCTACGCTAAGAAATAGAACCTGACCTATACAAGCGGCCTGATTAGAGCTCCCTCGCTCTTCCCTAGAGTAAATCTCTTCTCGAACTTTGTAGTAATCATTTCTTTGCTTTCCATTATAGTCTTTGCCATCTTTAATGAATTCATTTCTAATCAATATATTATTTAATTTTGTATATTTTAGGCATTGTATAGAAGAAATCATAGTATATGTATTCTTCTATAATTTACTTCTTTCACCACTACTCTTCTAGGTCTTCCATGATAATGCTGATGGCTATTATTCAAATTTATTCACTGCTACATAGTAGTCCATTAAATACATGTATTACATATTATTTATCACCTCAATTTTGATTGCCTTTTGGGTCATTTTCAGTTTAGCCATTCTGACTGATGCTATTATAAAAATATGTGTAATGTCTCCTGGAGTACAATGTATACATTTTTCTCTAGGAAATGCTACCTAGGAGATGAACTACTAAATTGTAAAGCATGCATATGTCCAACTATACTATATAATGCAAATGTTTTTCAAAGTGTTTTGACTTATCCAAACACCCAGTAGCTGCATATGAAAGTTCTAGTTGCTTCACATAATATTATGTGAATTTTTTTACAGTGTAAAATGATGTCTTTGTTGCTTTAATTTGCATGTCTTTTATTTCTATCGAAGTTAAACATATTCTCATATGCTTGTAAGTCACTTCTTCATGTTAATGCCTTTTGTCTACTTTGTAAAACCATTTTTAATATATTTTATAATCTTATATAGACAATGATTTTTTTCTACTTGTTCTATTATTTATAGAGAGAGATGTTTTAAAACTTTCCACTCTGATTTTAGGTCTGTACGTTTCTTTCTGTAGTTCCACCAATCTTTTTTCTACCAGCTTTATTGAGATGTAATTGACATATAATGTTGTGTAAGTTTAAGGTGTAAAAGATGTTGATTTGATATATTTATCAAATTGGTAATCATTGATTACCAATCTTTGTTTTACATGTTTAAAGACTAATTAGATGCATACAAGCTTAGTATCATTTTACTTTCCTGGTAAATTATCCTAGTAAGTTGTGCAGAGACCTTAAATATTTCTAGTAATGTTTTTGCGTTAGGTAGTACACTTTTTTATTCCTGGAAACTTTTCCTGAATTAAATTCTCATTTTTTGACATTAATAAAGCTACATTTGTTTTATTTTGATTAATAGTTGCCTATATCTATTTATCCATCTATCTATCCAATGTCTCTCTATATATACCTATATAGATATATATATATAGATATCTGTATATATAAATATTTAGATTTATATAGATATATATTTATCTAGATAGGTATAGATTTCCATACATATATATAGATATATCTAGATATATATGGTATATCCATAAATGTAAAATATATTATACCTATAATCGTATTTATGTACTCTTTACTTTCAACCTTTATCCATGTATGATTTTGTGACCCTAAAACAGAGTATAGCTAGATTTGTGTTTTTTAATCACCTGGAATATATTTTTTGAACTTTTAGCCCATTTACTTTTTGAAAAAAATTGTTGAAGACTATTTTTTTGCCGTTTTTGGTTCAAGTCAAAATTGAGAGGAAGATGCAGAAATTACCCATATATACCCTGCTCCCACAAATGCATAGCCTCCACTGTTAACAATATCCCCCTCAGAGTGGTACGTTTGTTACAATTGATGAAATTACATTGACACATAATGATTACCCAAAGTCCAGAGTTTACACTAAGGCTCACTCTTGGTGTTGTACATTCTATGGGTTTGGACAAATGTATAATGATGTGTATTCATCATTATAGTATCATACAGAGTATTTTCACTGTCCGAAAAATCCTCTATGCTCCACCTATTCATCCCTCCTTCTCTCCAACTCTGGGCAACCACTGATCTTTTTACCATTTCCGAAGTTTTATCTTTTCCAGAATATCATAGTGGAATCATACAGTATGTAGCCTTTCCAGATTGGCTTCTTTCACTTAGTAATATGATTTAAGCTTCCTCCATGTCTTTTCACAGCTTGATAGCTGATTTCTTTTTAGTGCTGAATAATATTCCATTGTCTAGATGTACCACAGTTTATTTATTCATTCACCTACTGAAGGACATCTTTATATTTAAAGTGGGTTTCTTATAGACAACATATGATTGAGTCTCGTTTTTTGATCTACTTTGACAGTGTCTATCTTTTAATTGGTGCCTCTAGACAATTGATGTTCAAAGTGATTATTGATATAATTGGATTAATATGTACCCTATTTGTTACTATTTTCTATTTGTTGCTCGTGTTCTTTGTTCCTATTTTTTTGTCTTCCACTGTTTTCCTGCCTTTTGTGCTTTTAATCGAGCATTTTATATGATTCTGTTTTCTTTCTCTCCTTTCCTAGCATATCAAGTATACTTAATTTTTTTCTTTAACTTCTTTTTAGTGGTTCCCCTTGCATTTGCAATATACTTTTACAGCTAATCCAAGTCCACTTTCAAAAACCACTATAACATTTCATGGGTAGTATGAGTACCTTATAATAACAAATAATCCTAATTCCTCTCTCCTGTTCCGTGTATAATTGCTATTATTCATTTCACTTATGTATACACATACATAAGCATATATATATATATGCAACATAAGATATATACATAAGCATACATAATCAAATACATTGTTGCTATTATTTTGAACCAACTGTTATCTGTTAGATCAGTTAAGAATAAGAAAAAAGTTTTTATTTTACTTTCACTTATTTCTTATTCAGTGCTCTTCCTTTCTTTATGTAGATCTGAGTTTCTGAACTCTGTTATTCTGACCTATATATATTGTTTACCTTCACTCTATAGAACATCTTTTAACATTTCTTGCAAGGCGAGTTTACTGGTGACAAATTCTCTCAATTTTTGTCTGAGAAACTCTTTATTTCTCCTTCACTTTTTTTTTATTATTTTTTTATTATTTTTTTTTTGTGGGGAAGACCAGCCCTGAGCTAACATCTGTTGCCAATCTTCCCCTTTTTGCTGAGGAAGACTGGCCCTGAGCTAACATCCGTGCCCATCTTCCTCCACTTTATATGGGACGCCGCCACGGCATGGCTGACAGGCGGTGCGTCTGCGGGCGCCTGGGATCCGAACTCGCGAACCCCGGGCTGCCAAGCGCGGACTAAACCGCTGCGCCACCGGGCGGCCCCTCCTTCACTTTTGAAGGATTATTTTGCAGGGTACAGTAGTCTTGGTTGGTAGGTTTTTTCTCTCAATGCTTTAAATAGTCACTCCACTCTTTCTACTTGTATAATTTCTGAGGAGAAGTTGGATGTAATTCTCATCTTTGTTCCTCCATAGGTAATGAGTTTGTTTTCCTCTGGCTTCTTTCGGTTTTTTTTTTTTTCTTTGTCTTTGATTTTCTATAATTGGAAAATGATATGCCTGGGTGTATTGTTTTTTTGCATGTGTGGCATTTATCCTGCTTGGTGTTCTCTGAACTCCCTGGATTGTGGTTTCATGTCTGACATTAAGTTGGGAAAATTCTCAGTTATTATTGTTTCAAATATTTCTTCTGTTCCTTTCTTTTCTTTTTCTGGTATTCTCATTTTGCATATGTTATACCTTTTGTTCACAGTTGTTCACAGTCCTTGGATATTCTGTTCATTTTTTTTTACAGTCTTTTTTCTCTTTGCTTTTCAGTTTTTGAAGTTTCTAGTAATATATCCTAAAGCTCAGAGATTCTTTCTTCAGCTGTATCCACTCTGCTAATAAGCTCATGAAAGCCGTTCTTCATTTCTGTGACAGTGTTTTTATCTCTAGCATTTCTTTTTGATTCTTTCTGAGGATTTCCATTGCTCTGCTTACATTGCCCATCTGTTCTTGAATGTTGTCTACTTTATCCATTAAAGCCTTTAGCAAATTAATCATACTTGTTTTAAATTCCCAGTCTGATAATTCTAATAACCTGCCATGTCTGGTTCTGATGTTTGCTCTATCTCCTCAAATTGTTTTTGCCTTTTGGTATGCCTTGTAATTTTTTTCTTGACAGCTGGACATGAGGTATTGGGTAAAAAGAACTGTTGTAAAAGGCCTTTAGTAATGTAGTAGCGAGTTGTGGGAGGACAGTAAGCATTCTATAGTCCTATGATCAGGTCTCGGTCTTCTAGTGAGCCTATGCCTCTGAACTGTGAGCTTCCCAAATATTTCTCAGTGTTTTCCTCCCTTCTTAGTTGGGACAGGATGGCTAGAGTGGGCAGGAGTTGAGTATTTCCCTTTTCTCATGTGGAGGAGGCTACAGCTGACTGGAGTTGGGTATTTTCCTTTCCTCAGGTCACTTAAGCTCTGATAGTACCCCCAGCAGGTTAGACTCTGGTAACTAGTTTCACCTGAGGGAAGGCCTTGTTAAGAAGAACAGAGTGTTCTGGTGTATTTTAAAACAGTTCCTTTTCTCCTCCCTCCCCCCATCAGAAGCCTGAGGGGATTTCTAAGATCTACCGTGAGAACCTCGTGAGCTCCTGGAGGTAAATCCCACCATGACTGGGTTCCCCTTGAGTATTTATCTCTCAGGCTTGTCTACACTGAGCCTCCAGCAATTTATCAATTACAGCCAGGGTTTCCTACCCTAACGCTGGTTCCTGCAGCAGTTTCTGCTCCAGAGTCTCTGCTCAGGTAAGCCATGACTCCCTACTTTTACCTACTTGTCTCTCTAGTCCTGGGGACAGTGATTTCCCTGTGTCCTCCCTTTGCATGGATCCAAAAAGAGTTGGTTTTTCAGTCTGTGCAACCTTGTTACTTGTTATTAGGATGCTCGTTATTAGGATGGAATGGTGACTTCTAAGCTCCTTCCATGCAGCACTAGAAATTGAAAGTCAGTCCATTTAGTTTTATTTTACATACTAATGCTTTTTGATTCATTCCTATTTACTTAGTTGTTGTTTTCATCCCATCTTTACCTTGTTCTTTTTTTGGTTAATTTTCTTCATTGGTTTGGAATTGGTGGATTATTTTTCTCATTCTATTTTGAATGTTTTTTTGTAATTTGCTCATATTCTGTAAATATATTTCTGCTGGATATTGAATTCTTGGTTGACAGTTTTTTTTCTCAGTGTGGCCAGGAGAAATCAATTGTCTGTCTTGAGAGAAGTCAGCTGTCAGTTCATTATCACTCTTGAAAGGGATATTTTCTCTCTGACTACTTGTAAGATCTTTTGTTGGTCATAACTGTTCTGTGATTTCGCCATGATATGTCTACATGAAGATTTTGTCTACTCTAGTTCAGATTTCTTGGACTTATTAAATATGTTAATTGGAGGGACCAGCCCTGTGACATAGTGGTTAAGTCAGCATGCTCCACTTTGGAAGCCCAGGCTTTGTGGGTTTGGATCCTGGGTGCAGACCTATGCACTGCTCACCAAGCCATGTTGTGGCAGCATCCCATATGCAAAATAGAGGAAGATGGGCACAGATGTTAGCCCAGGGCCAATCTTCCTCACACACACACACACACAAAAGAAAATATGTTAATTGGAGTCCTTCACCAATTCTGAAATGTTCTCAGCTATTCCTTTTTAAAATATTGCCTCTGCCACATTTTCTCTATCCTCACCTTCTGGAATTCTGAATGAACATATGTTAAACATTTTCATTCTATCTTTCATGACACCTAAATTGATTTGCATATTATTACTTTTCTGTTTATGCTACATTCATGATAATTTCTTCAGTTTTATATTCCAATTAATAATTTTCTTTTCATCCACTTCTAGGTGGCTCTTTAGCACACATATCAGTATTTTACTTTCAATTATATATTTTCTAGAATGTATGTTTTTGTTGCATATTTTCAAATTTTCTTGCTGTTTGCTAATTTTTCAAAACTTATGTCTTGAAATATAATGAAAAATTTTATTTTATATGTCTGATGATCCTGATATCTTCAGTTTTTATAAGTCTGAATTTTCTCTTTGTGGTTTCAGTTGGCTTTCACTGATATTGTGGTGTTTCCTTCTTGTATTAGAAACAAAACCAATAGGATATATTGGGGAGAGAGAGAGAGAGTGATTTTAAGGAATTGGCTTGTATGATGATGGAGGCTAAGGTGTTCCAACATCTTGTCAAAAGTTCGGAAGTAGCAGAAATAAAACCACTGGATCACTGAAATAGTAATTAGTAAAAGTTTATTGTGCACACACAAAACAGTTCATAAACTGGGAGCTCTCTAACTGAACATGGAATGAGGCTCAGAGTTATATTGCTACAAAGCAGCTTCTACAGTGATGAGGCAGTGGCTGTTTCTTCTTCACAGTGGTTAGTTAAGACATTCAAGTTTTCCTAGTGATAGGGAGATGGTTAAAAGTGGTTACCTCCTACTTGTTTTGGAGAACAATTTAAGTTTTTTTTTATGATTTTCAGAGGCATTAACAAGAAGTGGTCTGAGTTAAGTTTCCCTTGTTTTGCAGAATAAGCTAAATTAAGTTTTGTTTGTATGACTAAATTGGTTTGTCTGCTCAGGAAATTTCAAACCTGGTCTTCATTTGTGTTTGATTTTAACAATCTTCAGCTGGCAAACTGGAGACCCAGGAGAACCAATGGTGTAGTTCCAGTCTGAGTCCAAAGGCCTGAGAGTCAGTAGAGTCCATGGTGGAAGTTCCAATCTGAAAGCCAGCGAGCTTGAGACCCAGGGAGAGCTAATAATTTAGTTTGAGTCTGGAGGCAGGAAAAGACCAATGACCCAGATCAAGAAGTCAAACAAGAGGAATTGCCCCTTACTCAGGGGAGGGTCAGCCTTTTTGTTCTATTCAGGCCTACAAATGATTGGAGGAGGGCAATCTGCTTTACCCAAGCTACCCATTCAAATGTTAATCTCATCCAAAAAACATTCTCACAGATGCATCCAGAATAATGTTTGACCAGATATCTGGGCACCCTGTGGCCCACTCAAGTTGACACAGAAATTTTATCATCACACCTCTATATTTAATTATTTTTGACAATAATGTGCTTCAGCTCACAGGAAAATTTTTTCTAAAAATTTTTTAAATCAGTGTTTGTCACAGAACAATCAACTAAACCATAGTTTACCTAAAAAGCTAGCTACTCTTCCAACTAAAACAGAAAACTGTTCTAAAGAATAAAATTTTACCAATGGTTAGCCTTTCCTTCAGAATTGTTTCTTTTGGTGTGTACAAATATTAATGCAATAGTTATTTTATACTGAAGCACAGTTGATGCTAAATAATTCTATTAAAATTTTTCCCAATTATTATTCCAGTAATGAAGTATCCAGTTGCTTATTTTTAATCTACTCTTTTTTTTTAATGATTTTTTAGATAGCACTTCTGTAATGCAGTTGAAGTGTTTATAAACATTGGTCATAATGATGTTCATAAGAGAGGTACCTACTTGCTATGAAGAGAACTGTATTTTCCAAATTTTTATTTTTTATTGAGATATAATTGACATGTAACATTGTGTAAGTTTAAAGGGTGCAACATATTGGTTTGAAATATTTATATTGCAATATTATTGCCATTGTAGCATTAACTAACCCCTCTGTCACATCACACAATTATCATATCTTCTAATGGTGAGAACAGTTACGATCTATTCTTTTAGCAAGTTTAATGTTTATTATGATACAATTTTGTTGTCTATAATCACTGTACTGTGTATTGGATCTCTAAGGCTTATTTATCTACTAGTTGCAAATATGTACCCTTAAACAATATCTCTCCTATTCCCCCACCTCCCAGCTCCTGGTAACCATCATTCAACTCTATTTTTGAGTTCACTTCTTTTCAGATTCCACATATATGAGATATCATATAGTATTTGTCCTTTTCTGTCTGACATCACACTTAGCATAATGACCTCAAAGTCCATCCACATTGTTGCAAATGGTTGGATTTCCCTTTTTCGTGACTGAGTAGTATTCTGCTATATATACTCATCACATCTTCTTGATCTACTCATGCATTGACAGACACTTAGGTTGTTTCTATATCTTGGTTATTGTGAATGATGCTGCAATGAACATGGGAGTGCATATTTCACTTTGATAACCTGTTTCATTTCTTCTGGACTTATCCCCAAAGTGGATTGCTGGTTCATGGTAGTTCTATTTTTAATTTTGGGGGGAACGTCCATAATGTTTTCCATAGTGGCTATACGAATTTACATTCCCACCAACAGTGTATAAGGATTCCATGTCCTTCCCTGCACTTGTTATCTCTTGTCATTTGGGTAATAGTCATTCTAACAGGTGTGAGGTGATATCTCATTGTGGTTTTGATTTGCATTTCCCTGATGATCTGTGATGTTGAGCACATTTTCATGTACCTGTTGGCCATTTGGATGTCATCTTTAGAAAAATTTCTGTTTAGTTCCTCTGCCCATTTTTTAATTGGATTTTTTTTTTGTTATTGAGTTATATGAGTTCTTTATATATTTTGGATATCAATCCCTTATCAGATATGTGGTTTGCAGATATATTTTCCCATTCCATAGGTTGTCTTTTCATTTTGATGATTCTTTTGCTGTGCAAAGCTTTTCAGTTTGATGTGGTCCCACTTGCTGATTTTTTCTTTTTTGTTGGTGCTTTTGATGTCATATCCAAAAAAATTTTTTTCGAGACCAATGTTGAGGAGCTTCTTCCCCTTTTTTCTTTTAGGTGTTTTATGGTTTCAGGTCTTATGTTTAAGTATTTGATCCATTTTGAGTTAATTTTTGTGAGTGGAGTAAGATAGGTGTCCAATTTCATTTTCTGTGTGTGGTTATATAGTTTTCCCAATACCAATAGTTGAAGAGACTATGTTTTCCCCACTGGATGATCTTGGCTCCCTTGTCGAGTTTTAGTTGACTGTATATGAAGGGGTTTAATTCTAGGCTCTTTATTCTGTTTCATTGGTCTAATGTCTATTTTCATGCCAGTACCATGCTGTTTTAATTACTATAGCTTTGTAGCATATTTTGAAACCAGGAAGTGTGATGCCTCTGTTTTTTTTTTTTTTTTCTCATGATTGCTTTGGCTAGTCAGGGTCTTTTGTAGTTAAACACCAATTTTGGTATTGTTGTTTTCTATTTCTGTCAACAATGCCACTGGGATTTTGATAGAGATTGTGTTGAATCCACAAATGGCTCTGGGTAGCATGGACATTTTAAAAGTATTAACCTTTCCAATCCATCCATGAACATGAGATGTTGCTCCATTTGTTTGTGTCTTCTTTCAGCAAAATCTCGTCATTTTCATTGTACAGATCTTTCACTTCCTTGGTTAAATTTATTCCCAGATATTTTATTGTTCTTTATGCTATTTTGAATGGGATAGTTTTCTTTTTCACATGTTTCATTTTTAGTGTATAGAAATGCCACTGATTTCTATGTATTGTCTTATCTACTCTTTAAACTGTTGTTATTTACAAATAAATGACTTTGAGGTTTGGATATGTATCTACTTGCATAATCATGTCACTATATCATATTAACTGCATTCTAGTTTGGGAGTTGAGCAAAGAAATCAAGACCATGTATTACTGGCAAGAAGGAGATTTTAAAACTGAATCAATTAATTTATTTTTTAATGGGTAGAGATAGGTCATGGTGCAGTTTTTCCAAACCTATGTCTTATTAATTATACTTATTATCATTGGCCATGGATTTTTCTAGAAATAGGAAGAGTTACAAAAGAAATGGAAAAAAAAAAAAATGAAGAGAGGTCTTTCCAGCACACTTACCATTACCTAAACTGGGTAACATTTGCTCTTTCATCCTCTAGCCGTTCTGATTTCGTGCTTTAAGAAAGTGTTTGGTGAATGCATGGGTGGGTTTTTGTTACACCACATACCAGCATTGTTGGAGCTAGAAATAAGTCAGCTATCCTTGTCCTTGAGCATTCATGCCATCCATAGCTATTAAGCACCTATATTGGGTCAGATTAAGAACGCACATAACTAGAATCTAGTAGAGATGAACTGTATAGTTAATCTAGGTCATGCTGACTCTAAACTTAAGATTTTAATAATTTGACTTGCTCTCAAAGTCCTAATCATCAGTGATTTCATTTGGCTCTATATAATTTGGCCTCAGGTAAGAAAAATGACTTTGTTATAGGAATGTTGGGATTTGAGAACCCTGAGTTTAGAAATGTTTATCAGGATAGATTTTTATACATACTTTTAGTTAGGACTGAAATCATTGAAAGAAAAACAAACCATCTCTATTCTCTCCTTCTTTATTGTTGGATGTTAAAAAAATTGATAAGTCAGTTTTGAACAAACTGAGTAGAAAGACATTTTGGTTAGAAAGATATCAGGTCAATGCCCATTATATGTGATGTTCAGAAATAT
This sequence comes from Tapirus indicus, assembly GCA_031878705.1. NCBI lineage: Eukaryota > Metazoa > Chordata > Mammalia > Perissodactyla > Tapiridae > Tapirus > Tapirus indicus. The sequence continues at coordinate 99,784,157 of CM062919.1, read as the reverse complement.
CTGGAAATGATATTTCCAGGAGATTCTCCAAGGAGAATCTCTCAGGATGCCTTTATCTGCTGGAAGTATTAAAGAGAATCTCTGGATTTGGAATATCTGGTTCCCTTCTCTTAACATTATTGACTCCAGCCCAGTCAACTGGCTAATGAACATAAAAAGGGCAGACTGATCCTACTAGACTAGCACTGTCCAGTAGAACTTTCTATGATGATGGACATGTTCTGTATCTGCACTACCTACTACAGTAGCCACTAGCCACATGTGACGATTGAGCACTTGAAATGTGATGTGGCTACTGTGATTGAGGAATTGAATTTTTAATTTTATTTAATTAAAATAAATTTATGTAATTATAATTTACTTTTTAATTTTAATTAATAACAAATTAATTTTGATAGTCACATGTGACTAGTGGCTACAATTTTGGACAGTGAAGCATAACATTTTTCAATGTGTGAAAATGAGTCACTCGTGCCATAATTACTTGCAGTCAAATGAGGCATTTAAAGAATTGTAGATTACTGGAACCCACATCAAAACTTGTGAATCATAATCCCTGGGGAAAGAGCCCAGGAATTTGCATAAGCTGACAAGAACACATAGGAGTTTATGTCAAAGATCATTTGGGAATTCAGGACTCTCCTCTAATGTCTACTTTTCAGGAAAGTTGACTCTGACATAACAGCATCCTTGTCTCTCTCTGACCCCTTACCTTATACTCTCCAACCCCTTGCTTATTTTTTCTTTATATACTTATTACTACCTGACATGATGTTATTTATTTACTTTTTCAGATTTTCTTCTTTCTTACCATAAACCTCATGCAGGCAGGAACTTGACCTCTTGTTCTCTTCCCTCCTTCTCTACTTTCTCCTCCTCCCCTCCCCACAACGCTGTAAGTGAAATGGATACACTGGGCCTGAAATGGAGGTGGAATTTGTGTGCTGGAGTTATTCTATTGCCATATCTTTGACTATTCTAACACTGAGATGAAATATGTCTAAATACTAAAAGTTGTTGCTTCCAGGGGGTGGTATTAGGAGTGCTTCTTTCTTTTAATACTTTTGCATTCTGTATGAATTTTGTACACTGAACATGTATTATAGTACTTTATAATAGAAAAACCCCATTTAAATCATGCCAAAACACATTTCATTTAAATAAGCAATGTAGATGTCAGTTCTCTCATGGTCTTGAGCAGGTATGCTAACTCTTATAGGATGAGCACCAGGTTCATTCTAAAATTCTCTTAAATTACACAGGAAGAGAGAATCACAGATGATTTTTCAACTCACCACAAGGGAACTTAAACGAAAGTGTAAGATCTTTGCAGATAATTAGTGCACGGTTTTATAGAGAAAATGGTTTTATGGAATGTGGAAAGGAGTGAGGATGGAGAAAACCTTAAAAATTCAACTCTACTTTTATTTATGAGATCCACATTTCAAGAATGGGGTGACTCTCAGAAGCAAATATTTTTTGTGTGTGTGTCTGGGGGGTTAGAGTCAATTTAAATGCATCTCATATTTCCATCTCTAGTATTCACATTTCTACTCAATATTTAACTGGTTACACCCAGACGTAATTTCTAAATACACACTGTGTATAATGTTGCTGTTCTCACTTTAAGTGCGTAATTCACAGGGAGATAAGAGCACTGTTCTCTGCATTTAGGGACCTAGGTGGTTTGTCCAACTGTGCATAATACATATTTTGCCACTGGGTAGAGAAGTAAGATGTAGGCTGTACTGATTGCTGTTTTGAAATACTGCCATCATTAAAATGATTATTTTTATTTTCTGTAACATTGGCAGTCAGATATAAGAATGACAACGTGTGTGCACACATACACAACACAAATGCCATTAAAAATGTTCAATCACATTTTTATAATTTTTCCAACTTAGCTGATCAGTAGTTATAATTAAGGCTGATTGTTTTTTTTTTTTTTTTTTGGTGAGGAAGACCAGCCCTGAGCTAACATCCGTTGCTAATCCTCCTCTTTTTGCTGAGGAAGACTGGCCCTGGGCTAACATCTGTGCCCGTCTTCCTCTACTTTATATGGGACGCTGCCACAGCGTGGCTGACATGCAGTGCGTCGGCGGGCTCCCGGGATCCAAACTGGCGAACCCGGGGCTGCCAAGCGTGGACGAAACCGCTACGCCACCGGGCGGCCCCCTAGGCTGATTGTTTTTAATCTTCAGGATATTTAACTGTCAGAGACATTTAGAAAGTGATAATCCAGAGAAATTAAGCTGGATTTTCTTAGCTAGTAGTTTATAACACAACATTTTTAGAAGAAAGTGGATATAAAATGATGACTTCTTTCCTCCATTCTAGAGTCTGACCCTGAAAGGACTAACTCTGTGTAAGTAATTCAAATGGAGATACAGGGGATTAACTCTAAAGTATGTAGTTTGAAATCCAAAAGGAAAAATATAAAAATTTATGAGCTTTAGAACCTCCAAATTTTGGTCCAGGGAGTATAGGTGATATGAAGGAAAAAGTACTAGTCGGGGTGTCAGGTGACCAGAACCCACACTCATCTTTTCTGTTCACTGGATATGTGACCTTGGGCAACCTGCCAAATCTTTTTGAGTCTCAGTCTACAACACTAAAAATCTACTAATTAGACTGAATTTATAAACTCAAAAATCAATTCGCTGTCCTATGCAATTAGCTCTTACACTCTGAGTGATTATATATCAAGTATTTTTGTTATGTGTCCAGCTGAGCCATGTGTCCAGCTGAGACATTTTGTTATGTGTCCACAGTACCCATGTGGATTAAGCTTAGAATTCACATCTGCAGCTTTAATCAGCAGCCTTGCTAAATGGCTGAGGAAAGCTCATAAATTTACCCTCTTTTAGATATAATCACCCAGTTTGGAAAGAGTGATGGTAAGAAATCTCTTCTCATGGAGAGAGGGAACTCAGGAGCTGAGTAAGATCAGTAGTAACTATTGCTGAATGATCTGTCATTGGCCTCTTTAGAGCACAACCATCAAATACTGTGCTCCTTGGCTAGATCTATTGAAAATAAATGAAATCAATAATTTCTCATCTGACTTGGTTGCCAGCAGTACAAATTCATCAGAATGCTCCTAACTTTTATTTGCAACTGACTGTATAGAAAATGGCTTTTCTGAAAGATGGCTTGATTTTGGAAAGATTATAATTTGATTCCCCTAAATTGAAATAATACACGTTGTGCGTAGAGTTGGCTTTCTTGGAGCTTAATAGCTTTTCTTCATTTATTGTAAACTATTGCATACAGACAACAAAATGAATAAAGTACATGCAGTTTAATAACTATAAAGTGAAAACTCAAGAAACGGACATTTAAAACTAGAAATAAATAAGACTTCGCCAGCATCCTCCCTTCTGAAACATGCCCCTCCTCAATCAACCCCATCTCTCACTGTTCAAGTACTTTTATAATAAACACACTTTTACTTTTCTTAGTACTATGCTTCCTATGTTTGCATTTCTAAAAATAGATTACCGTATTTTTAAACTTTGTATAAATCCGTTAATAATATGTTGTATTCTTATTTTTACTTTCAGCTTCTTTTTCTCAATATTAGTTAATGCATTTCATTCAAGTTGTTACATGATACTATAGTTTGGTTTTTTTTGCTAAACACTACTCAATTAATGGAGTAGTTTTAATCTAGTCTATTGTTGATGAACACATATGTTGTTCCAGCTTTGGGCTATTAAAAATAATGCTGCTGTGAACATTGTAGTCCATTATAGAGGTCGAATATGTGTCCTTATACTCATCTGCATCAGAATCTTAGGAATGGAATTGCTGGATAGGGAGACGCAGAGAGATTTTGGGAGATCTAACCAGTGAAGTCATTTGGGACTGGAGTTTTCTTTTTGGGAAGATTCTGACTACTAATTCAATTGCTTTAATGATTATAGAACTTCAGATTTTCTAGCTCTCTTTGAATATGTTTAGTAAATTATATCTTTTCTTAGAATTTATCCTTTTATTTAAATTTAAATTGCAGCAGTATAAACTTGCTTTTAACATCCTCTTATGTAGCATCTTAAATAATGCTCCTCTTTTTCATTTATGATACTAGTTTTTGAGTCTTCTATCTTGCTTTTTTTCCATTTTAATCCATCTTTCCAGTGGTTTGTCAATTTTTAAAAAGCTTTCAAAGGTGGTTATGTTGAGGCATTCTATTTTATGGCTGTTTTTTATTTCATTGTCTTTTTTTCCTATAATTCTTTTTATTTCTTTTTTTTATTTGTTTTCGTGTTATTATGCCCTTTCTTTTTAATATATTGACAGCGAGGCCTGGTCTATTAATTTACATTTATTTGTTATTTACATATGCCTTTGAGGCTGTGGTCAACTTGGCTAAGCTAAACTACATTGCCCAGCATTCCTCTGTATGTTTCCATTTAGAGTGGGCCACAAGAGATTCTTGTACAAGATTTCGAGGGCAATTTTGCTTATATGTGGAATCTAAAAAAACAGAATTCATAGATACAGAGAACAGGTTGGGGTTGCCAGAGGTGGGTGTGGGGAGTGGGTGAAGGTGGTCAAAAGGTACAAATTTCCAGATATAAGATAAATAAGTCATGGGGATATAATGTACAACATGACGACTATAGTTAATAATACTGTATTATATATTTGAAAGTTGCCAAGAGAGTAGATCTTAAAAGTTCTCATTATAAGAAAAAAATTTGTAACTATGTGAGGTGATGGATATTAACTAAACTTACCGTGGTAATCATTTCACAATATAAATGTATATAAGCCAATATGCCCTACACCTTAAATTAATACAAAGTTACGTGTCAATTATATCCCAATAAAACTGGAAAAAATCAAATTCTCAAAGGAAAATAAAAAGATTTAGGGGGCAGAAGTGAAGCCGCAGCTCATTTTGCAGCTCATCTGTACATTTTTTTGACCACTGATAAGCTGACTCACTTCTCTGTGTGAGGTAGAGGGCCTGCAACTGCTCTACTTTCTCCTGATTACTCCCTCAGTTGCTTTGATCCCTAAGTCGGGTGTATGCCTTAGTTTCATAGTAAAGAGCCCTGGCTTCTACAGGCCACCCATGCAACCGCTGTGAGAGGCAGCAAGAACGGATATGGGTTTCAGTATTGTTTTCTGGGTTTGTGCTTTTATTATTTTATTGTTTTCTGGCTTGTGCTTATGAGTTCCAGCTTGTTTTCACTCTCCCCCACCTTTTGTTCATTTTCCTTCCCAACTGCCTGCCCTATGGACGTCAAGCTCTAACACTGAATGAAAGGACAACAATCTCACAGAGACAGCTTAACTAGTTTCCGTAATTCTATACAGCGAAATCTTCCTAATGAACCTCTTAGTATATAGAACCTGTGGTTCTGTCTTGCTGGTTGAACTCTGACTGGTACAGAGACTGTATATTTTACTCTAAGTTTTGCTTTATCTGACACCCGCCACTTTTGTATCTTTTACTTTGTTATATATTTAATTCAGATTATCATTCTTTCTTTGATTCACGAGTTTTTTACACATTTTCTAACTTCTAAACTTGAAATATCTGTCATTTTGTTACTGATTTCCTATTTAATTACATTGTCCAAAAACATGCTGTATATGATTTAAATTTTTAAAAATTATTTTTATGGTGACTCTATGATGAATCTTTATAAATGTTCCTTGGGTGTTTGAGAATAATATATACTCTGCTCTATATATGTCCGTTATGTCAAGAATTTAATCATGTTCAAATATCCTATATTCTTCTTGATTTTCTGTTCATCAATTGTTGAGGTAGTTTTTTTTTAAATCTCCCATTTTGTGTATTTTTATAAAGCTACTTATGTTTTTAACAATTTTTGCTTTGTGTACCTTAATGATATGTTATTAATACATTTTGTATCACTCTTCCATGTTGTAGTCATCTACCATCCCTCTTGATCAAAACTCCTCATTTGTTAAAAATTTATCTCCAGTTCCACTGTCGCTTTTAACACCACTATTACATTTTTCAATGATCTCAGTATCCATGTAGATGCTCCTTCCAATATCCTTATTATTCTGGGCACCCTCTTTCGATGTCTTCTACTTTTCCAAAGGGAACTCACTTGTCTTAATCATCAAGTATAAGCCCTCCACAATATCAAAAGCAAACACCCCTTTCTTGCACCACCCCCTTCCATCTTTCCAGGTAACTTTTTCTAATAACCCTAATCCAATCATCTCTTGATTCCTCTCCCCACCTCCAGCCCAACTTTTCACCTTCCTTCAAACCCCTCAAGTCTTGACTTCTCTTTTTACATAGTTTATATTCATATTAAATCATTCTAATCACTACTTGATATTTGTGCCACATTCCCTTGTCCCGCTCCTCCTTCATCTTAATTGCTTGGATAAATACAACCCTGGTTAAATCCAAGTCTCTTTCTACTCCATGCCTGAATGCACTTGCCTAAATATGGTTGGAGAAAAAGAACAAAACTATGGTGACTGGTCTCCCTTTAAATCCATGATCATTAACCTCAAATGAGCCTTTATTATTGATTAGAAACCCTATATTCCTCTATATTCACTCTCTCTCAACTTTGTCACACTTATCCTCTTCTCAAACCTCTACCTTCTCCTTCATATTCACTCTCAGTTGACAATCTTGTTTCTCACTTCACTATGGAAATTAAAACACTTAAAAGTGAATGTCTCTAATCAATATAGTCATTACTCTAAGCAGACAGGCCAACTCTCATATCCCTTGCTCTTTAGTTGTATTTGCCTCACCAAAACCCAATCCTGGTCAAATCTAACACTCCAAAGATTCAAAGATTCCAAACTAGTGCCAGAGCAGATTAACATAGCTGGAAAAACACACATCCATGTTGACTATTCTCATTCAAAATTCATGACAACAAACCAGCCTCCAGTAGGATCTCAGCTGTCTCACACTTTTAGTGCTTTGAATTAGACAGTTCCTCCTTCTCTCCCATATTCTTAGCTACTTATTTCACATCTCCTTTCTCCTCAAATCTCTAACATACTCTCCTTCCTCCTTAATCGCAGACAATGGCCTTGTTTTTTATTTCATGAAACAAATACTCAGAAGAAAACTTTGTCATTATCCACCACCAAATCTGTCAATCCGTCTGTTCCTCCCTTCACTTCAGGCCAAACCCTCTATTTTTGCTCAAGCTCTCCATCTCCTCTCTCTTTTCTCTTATTTAAGAGCCTTACTACTGTAATTATCCTTGCTTTCTCATGAAATATCAGTTTTTCCCATTCTGTTGGGTTATTCCAATGAGCGTCAAATATAGTGACCTTACCTTTCAGCTATTATTTCTTTTCTCTTCTTCCATTTGTAGCAAACTCTCAAAAGAGATGTCTGAGCTCACTTTCTCCCCTTTCTGCCCTCCCCCTCTCCTGAATATACTCCAGTCAAGGATTTTATTTCTACCATCCCACTGACACTGTTTTTTTTTAAATGAACGTTAAATGTCCTCCACATTGCCAAATCTGGCAATCATTTCTCAGTCCTTCCTCAATCAACCTCTAAGCAAAATTTGACATAGCTGATTATACCATTCTTTCGAAAAATTTTTGGTTTTTTTTCCTCTTGCTTTCTAAGGCATGATGGGCTCCTAATTTTCCTCCTTCCTCATATGAGGATAAATACAAGTTGAAAAGGAAAAAAAAGATAATTTTCTCTAGTAAAAGAAAGAGACTCCCCCATCCCACGCTTTTCTTAGCACATTATTTACTTTAAAAAAAAAAGTGAGTTCTTTCTCTATATCTTTGAAATGCATGTAAATCTTTTTAATGCCTAAATAAGCTTCTTGCCAGCTTTAAGACTTAGGAAGGTCTTTCTCAAGGACCTGAGAATCATCTTCATGAATGTAATCATCAAGGAAGATAGTACCCTATCTCCTAGTTTGGTAAGGCTGGCAGGGGTGATTGCTCTAGGAGAGCAAAATAGTACTACTAGTATTTTTATTGATTACTCCCTAACAATGGCAATAATATTAGTATTATGTTAAAGTGTTCAGACTACATAAACTAAGAAAAATCAATAAAACTCAATCTATACTACATTAAGATTAGAAATAGAAAATTAAATAACAAAATATAAATATTAAATATATATTATCATAAGCTGATAAAATTAATATAATATCAGCACTACATAAAAGTAAACAAAATTTAACTATGAATGAATCATTAAAAATGATATGCAATTAATTTCTTTGTAAAACTCAGATCCTTCAAAAATTGTATTAATAAGATTGAGCCAAATCTGTTTTTGTAAAAACATGTCCATCTGTTGGAAAGGCAACTTGCTAAGTCTTCACTAGCAGGAGAATGTTTAGTAGACATTTGTAAACTAATTCTAAATATTTTCCTGAGTCCCTTATCTTTAAATAATCACAAGTGCTACTGATAACATTGAAGACATTTTTTCAGCATCATCCCACACTACAATACAGAGCATCAGTTTAATCCCATGAAGTTAATATTTCGCTTGTTCAAAGGTCTTTGAAATATGGCAATAATTAAGCTTAAAATAGTAGAAGTTTTTTAAAAATAGAAGATGGTTGCTTATTGCAATGTGTGTAGGTGCAGGTTTGCCCAGTCTTGTAGACTGCACTTTGTTTTGCCTTTTCTGCACATATTGATGAGATATGTTCTAGATTTCATTATCAAGATATAAATAATTTAAATATTAGGTTCTTTCAAATACAGAAATAATGACATTGCATCAAAAGGTATTAGTAGTTTGTACATAATATCTGATATTCTAATCGCTGCCTGGCGATGCTGTGGTTTGGCTGTAGCCACACCCTAGAGGCATCAACCACTTATCCTCTCTGAGTTCCAGCCACACTTTCAGATGACAAACTCTACGTAGTGTTTAGGTATCCAATCCTTAATCCTCTTTTTTGTATAATGGAAGGTCTCTTTTCTCTATCCCTTCTTGCTCTTGGATACCTGGCATTATGTCTTCAATGAATTTAGGATTTTTAAAAAGACACAATCAGGCACCAGCCAGGTGGCATAGTTGTTAAGTTTGCTCACTCCACTTTGGTGCCCGGGGTTTGTGGGTTCGGATCCTGGGTGCAGACCTACGCACTGCTTATCAGGCCATGCTGTGGTGGTGTCCCACATATAAAGTAGAGGAAGGTGGGCACAGATGTTAGCTCAGGGCTAATCTTCCTCACACACACACAAAAAGATACAACCGGCTTTAGTTTTCCACATACAAAAAGCCACAAAGTAAGAAAATAGTGGGTCTGACAACCTGCTTGGAATGAAGGAAAGGGAAAAATACAGTAGACAAAGCACACGTTCATATTTTAAAAAGTTAGCTGGCATGATAAAAGCAGAATTGTTATTCAATCCATTATAATAATTTTCTGTTTGATTAGACTCTATATTGCTACATGCATTAATGAGTTTTTTTGTTTGAAGTATGTTGTCTAACTCAGCATTTAGTATCAACATAGTTACTGCTATGAATGTTATGTATGTTACTCAATCTCTATAAGTTTGTTTTTAGAAAGAAAAATTTAATGTACATAAATTAATGTAATTTTGTGAAAATAAGGTAAAATGTTACTATACTTAATAAAGATAAATAAAATTGGAAATGTAAATACATGTTTCAGAACTGTGCTAGAAGTGTATCTTTGTGCCAAATCATCACTTTTCTTATCTATGAAGTAGGACCTAAAGCTTTTCTGAGGGCAGGAATTATGTATTTTCTATTTTTAATATTGAGAGAACCTAGCATAATCTTGGCAGAATGTATGTTCCTAAAACTTTTGTAAGAGTAATCAAGTCAGTCAATGAAAAAAATCTCTCTCCCTATTTAGAAAGAATTTTGTGAACATAAATTTTGAGTGTTCATTAAGAAATGGTTAAGAAATAGTTATTTGTTAAGTGAATACATGAATTAATGTTTATGCCTAAATGCATTGATTTATAGTTCTCTTTATGTTACTGCAAATGATCTTTACAATATTGCAGCATTGGTTGACAATGATATTACCCACTTTTCTATGTAGGGGAAAGAAGACTTAGAGACATAAAGTGTTTTACTTAAAAGTGACTTATTGACAGAGCTGGGAATACAAACCCAAGTTTTCTGCATCCATGTTTAGAGTTTTGCTACCATACAGTGTGCTTTACCAGTGGGCAGTGGTGGTCAATTCCCTCATAGGATTGTAACTTGGATAACATCTATTCATCACGAATTAATTTAGACTCTGCTACTGGCATCAGCAATTGGATCTCTCACTAGCTTATAAATATACAGTGGGGGGAAATGTGGTAAAAATCTATCAACTTTGGAATAAAAAAAGACTTAAGGTTGGCTCCTGCTGCCAACCTTTACTGATTACTCAGACAAACTACTCAACCCCATGTCAGAGTGATAATATCAAACTACTACAAAGTTATTTTGAGATTAAATGTCATAACTGCAAGAGAAGACGGTTTATAGTATATATGCAATAAGGGCAGTTTTATCGGAACACCTTAGTCTTATTTTATTAATTCAGCACTACTGCCCACCTCTTTTAGGGTTTCTTCTTTATCACATAAGAGAGGCCTAGAAGTACGTTTTCCAAAAATCCCTTCTCCATGTGCTTCTGAGTTAGTCTGATCATGCAGGCACCTAAATGATGTTTGGATGGTGAAGAAGTGGCGGTATTTGTTGAAGAGCATTAACAACAAGCACAGATTCTCTTGGTGAGGAAAGAATATAATTTGCATGGGGAAATGAGGATGATCTGAGTATTTGGGGATGAGACAAGGGCTGTGATAGGAGTACCATTCACCAAATATTTCAGCTTCTGCCATCCTTTCACATGGTGGGATAACTTCGAAATTGAATGAGACTACATGATTAGTTTTGACCAATGAATTCTAAACAAAAGTGATTTGTCTCATTTCAAGACCAAGCATTTAACTGCTTCTGAGAGTTCTCTTTTCCCTTTGTTGTGGCTGGCATTGCTCAGCATAGTTGCTGCTCTGAAGCTTGGTTAACTGACTGATTACAGTGGGTTCTGCATTCTCAACGGGCATGTGCCATGAGCAGGAAACAAATCTGAGCTGTTGGTGGCAGACAGAGTAATGTCTTCCCAAAGACGTCCATGCCTAATTCCTGGAAACTGTGAATATGTTACCTCACATCCTCAGAGAGATTTAGCAGATATGATTAAGTTAAGGACCTTGAAATGGGGATATTATTTCAGATTATCTGGGTGGGCCCAATGTAATTACAAGCATCCTTCAAATGTCAATGGGAGCAGAGGTTGGACTGATGTGATTGCTGGCTTTGAAAATGTAGGAAGGGGTCAAGGAATTCACGTGGCTTCTAGAAACCGGAAAAGGCAAGGAAATAGATTTTTCCCTAGAGCTTCCAGGAGGATTTCAGCCCAGTGAAATCCATTTCGGATTTCTGACCTCCTGAACTCTAAGATAATAAATTTGTGTTGTTAAAGCTACTAGTTTGTAGTAATTTGTTGGAGCAGTAATAGGAAATTAATACACTATTTTAAGCCATTTGAGGCTTGAGGTTTATTACAGCAGCATAACCTGGTCTGTCTTGACTGATATAATTCTCCTTTATCTTTTTTTTTATGATCAACACTAGCATTAAGAAAATGTACTTAAAAATTCAAGTCATGGTTTTTCACCAAAACAATATTTATAATCTTCCTCAAGTTGCCCTCTTTCTGTTTTTTGGGGGGAGGGGGAGGTAAATCAGAGTATAGATAAAATTTTGGATATTATTGTCTACATATTTTCTATTATATATAGGAATTTAATCTAAAATGCAATAGAGTTCCTGTCTTTAAGAATTGTCTGATGTTGTTATTTTAGAATCCCAATTTTGTTCTCACTCTTCATTGGTTTATGAAATGTAGAATAAATTTTCATGCCTCTGGATAGGATGGAAAGATATAACCCATAGATACTATGCAGGAGATAAACTAACACAATCACTTTATTAACAAGTTTATTTGGCGACAGTATATTTTTCCTTCAAGAAGATTAAGGTGGTAAACAGTCCGAGAAATTGTATGCTTGAGATCAATGTGAAATTTCACTGAAGAACTCGGCTATAGGCTGTCACACATGCAAAGGGATTAGAATCTGAGCTCTTGCAAAGAGACGAAGATGAAGTATTTTCAGAATGTGTTTCTTCTTATGTGAACTTCTGTGTGGAATCCAGAAGTGACTAAGTTGATGCAGGAGCTAGAAATATGAAAAGGAAAACCAAAAGAAAAGCATCATTTTCTGAGAATCAGGACTTTCTCTGTAAGTAACCCAGACATAGATCTGAATGTGAGACAAGGATTCATATCTGAAATAATAGCACTGAGGCCCAGAGTCAAATAAAACGGCTGCTATCTTTTGTAATGTAAGAATCTAGGAAGTAAATATTAAGGACAGTTACTAGGAGGGTATGGATTCTAATTTTTATCTGACATCTTCATCTATTTTTTGTTTCTTATTTCTTTCTTTTACCTACACACCTCACACATACATACATGTGTGCATGCACATGCACACACAAGCATATGTATATACCCACAGGTCCATATTTGGTCATTTCCCAGGTATCCAGGAACACTCATTCAAGAGTCACCCTCCCTGGAAGTGCACAGGGAGAAGAAGGCAGCTTTCTCTGTAGTTCCCATGAAACTCTCCACAGAATTTCCCCTTGGGGGGCTATTGTCAAGGCGTATTTCTGGAAGTGCAGGGAATGCCCATTTTCCTTGCTCCCCACTCCTCATTCAGGTACAAAACTTCTCTGCATTGTCTCAATACTATCTTTGCGGCAGTTTTGAAAGCTTGCTGTCCATGTCAATGTTCTACAGTCTTAGCACATCTGGTGGGTAGGAAATCTCTTCATATCTTGTCAGTTAATACTTGATGGCTCTGAGGTACATCTTATAAATGAATGTCTTACTTTTCCTAGCAGCATCTGGCTCTAGTATAATTTTGTACATCCTTCTCTGTGCAGAAATATGCTTGGAAAAGCACTGCAGTTAAACTTATTCTTTAAACAAGAATATTTTCTGTTAACTTTCTACATTAACACCATTTACACATATATACAGAATCATCATAGTTCCACATACCAAAGTTAATTAGTCATTGATTTGTTACATACAAAATAATCTTTAACTTATTATTTCAACAATCATTATAGTAAAAAATTCTACTGTATTAACATACAGCCCAATTCCTACTAGCTTAAATATTACCAGATCCTTAAGGATAACTTCCCCGTGATCTCTTTGGGCATAGTGTAGGTTAGATTTCCTCCTTTGTATTCTCAAATACCTTTTGAGTATCTCTAGACTACAATGTCTATATCCGTCACAATAGACTTTAAGTGTCTTGAAAACAAGTATACATTACAGCAACTCCAGACATGTTCGCAGATGTTCAAAGACCAGTTCTCCCTCCAAAAAGAGATTATGAATATATATGTACATAAGTTTATTATGAATTTTACTGACATAAAGGTTGTGTAGTATACAATGTAAAAATAATTAAATGCTATTTAATTATTCTATATAGTCAATTGATTCTCACAGAATACTTCTGTTGATTTTTGCTGAACTTTTGTACCCATAGTCAACCTATCACTGCAGTTGATGGGTGAGCATAATTCTGACGTGAATGTTGGTTGATATTTTCATTTATGTTAATAAGTAAGATGAAAGTGAAACAACCAATTCATATGTTGGGAATTCCTTTGTTATTCACTGGCGTGAGTGACTTTGCTGAAATCCATGATAGTTTTGAATACTGGAAGTATATTTCTTCAAATTTTTGTGCTATTGACAGTGTAGCATACAAACAACACACTTCTAAGTTAAATCTGCATTATTAACATGTTATCCATTATTTTCTTATGTCTTGACAATCAACACAACAAAAAGTCAAACTCTGATTTATAGCATTTGCTGATTTCTGTGGTGTAAATACTCCCCTGCTGACCTATTCCAGGTTACCAATGTGACATCACTGAGAGCTGAGTGGGGAAGGGATGTAGAATAGTGCACGATGCATTGTATTGCATTTCCATCATACATACACAATAGACATAAATAGCCTCTAGAGCACAGATTATAGTAAAATGATTAGTAAATTATGAGCTTTGAATATTAATTTAAAAATAAATTGTATTAATTAAAAGTTTGTATAATTTAATTTTTGATAATGTCTCTGTTTAACAACTAGCTCTCAAAAATTCCTAATTTAACAATTAGTTCTTGCATGCTGGTGTGGGCTGGCTCCAGCACAGCACTGACTGTTTCTCCATCTTGTTTTCTTGGCACCTGGCATATAGCAGATGATCAGAGAATATTTGTTGAGTGAACAAATGATAACCTTACCTGATGTGCTCCGCCAATATTACTTTTAGTACACCAGTGACTCTTATAAGCAGCATAACATTCACTACTCAAAAGGCTTCATGAATAAGTGAGTTCATTTTCTTTGACATGTTTAAGCTTAGTGAAATTTATAACAGAATATGCCATCTATGACATTAGAGCTCTGTAGGAATAATTAATCACAGAACAAATCCCATCACATCCATACTAAATACTTCCCTTGTTTAATAGACTGATGCTGTGTTCAGGTCTTGTCCTGTATACCTTGATAAAAGTATAAATTGTTGAAGTTTCTTTTAGTGTCTTTTTGTTTTCGTTATTTTGTTTTTTTCTCTCCCATTAATGGTCCTCTCCTCTCTCACTACTGAGGATCCTCAGAAGCAATCTACTCAGATCTGCCTCCTAGGATTCTTAACCTAGGGCATTATTAGTACTATTATTGTTAAAATAATATTTTCTTCAATTCCACATCAAAACTTAAATGTCAGTTTTGTCATCCTGTCAGCACATTTACCTGATTTCCAAATAAAAGTTAATTGATCAAGTTAATAATAATAGTAGTAATATAACAATATATTTAATCCTAGATATGGTATATCTTTAAATAGAAGCCTTCTGGAAACAGTAGCTTAGTCTGAGTGGAGAAACCTAATGATGAGGATTCCTGGAGTTGTGGCAGTCAGTGGTAGAAAAACTGAGAGCCAGGAAGCATTGTGGGGCTTTTCTAAACCTACTTTTCAGCTTTTTGCTCTTTACAGGCCCAATCTCATGTAAGATCCACTAGAATGTTAATGAGAGTGCCCATTGCATGGTGGGAAACACCAGTAAAGAGACATGATAAAGTGAAAAGCAGCCTCACGTTTTTAAAAATATTTTTATAAGAGAAGAAATTTAATAAGGTTAAATGTTTAAGTGATTTTCAAACCAGAGCATAAAACTAAATATGAAAAGAAGTAATATTTAAATGCTTCGGCTTATATTATGAGAAAAAGACAGTCCAGAGGAACAAAGGTAAAAGTACAAGGGTTAAAAGTGTTTGTGTGAAAAAATGTGCATGCATTTGTATGTGTATGTGTGTGTGAGAGAGAGAAAGAGAGACAGAGATGAGAGAGAGAGAGAGAGAGATCTTAACAGGACATCTTGACTTTGTTATGTATTTTCCTCGACTTCCCTGTCATTTTTCTCTCTTACTGCAACCTCTGGCTTCAGTAGCCTAATTCCTTTTAATATCTCCCAATTCTTAAGCTCCTTTCCTAGAGATTAAAAAACCAAAAGTTTATATGCCCCTTGCCATAGAAACTGAAAATCAGCAGTTTTAATTGAGTCTATTTAAGCACATAGTTTCATCTAAGCCGTTCATAACCAATAGTTGGAGTGTGTGTGTGTGTCTGTGTGTGTGTGTGTGTGTGTGTGTGTGTGTGTAAAAGCACAAACTCTGCATTCAGATAGACTTGGGTTCACAATCTGATTTCTGGAATTTTCTAGCTGTGCATAATTGGTCAACTATCTTAAATTCTGAGAACTTTAGTTTCTCTATCTTTCAAATAAGAACAACAATATCTAATTCAAAGGACTGTGGAGAATGTTAAATTAGATAATTCATATAATGTCCTTAACACATACTATAAGGACTTGCTAAAGGGTTATTTTTGTTATTATCATAATTTTATTTCTGTTGATAGAACATTTGAAAATATTTAATTTCAAGTAAGTAACATGCTTTTATTACTGTTAATATAAGCACAATTGCAAATATGAGTGAAATGTACAAGTGCAAAAAGGATGAATCTAACTGAAGAGTTGAAGAGAGTTATTCTCATTAGGTGTCATGTTAGCAGGTAAATGGTGGAAAATCAGATACAGAGAAGCACTAGGGCAGCCTTTAAATTGAAGTCAAAGTCCAATTTTTTAAAATATCAAATCCATGGAAATGAGTGAATTGGGCCACACTGGAGAATAGCAGTAGAAGATGTGCTTTTTCAAGTTGAAAATCTATTCTGACTTTTAGTATTCTAAAGTTAGACCTCTCCTCGCTGGGATTTCAGTCCAGTGACATCTAGAGAAACATGAATTTTTTTCTCTTGTCTCTAAAGACAAAATCTTGAAAGTATTTTAAAGTAGTTCAAAAAGCTCGTTTGTCATGAACTAACTTTTTAGAAACAACTTTTCAGTGACTTATGTGACAATAAATCAGAAGCATACTGATTAAGCTTACCCTGAAACGCCTGTGGGTTTAAATATTAGCAGTCAAAGAGGTAGATAGATACAGTTTAGACATTTCCAAAGGCGATGCATTTGACCAGTTATTTGAGCCACTAAACAAAAGAAAGCATCTTGATTCTTTTGTGGTCTGTGATGCTATCACAAGTTATAAGATAAAAATAACTCCAGCATTGCTTTGTATATTTTCATTACACTTTTGGCATTTATTTTTAATATTAAGATTGTTAATTACAGAGACAAAATAAAAACCTAATCAAGCAGTCATCCTATTACTAAATTTTAAATGTTTTAGTTAAGTGCAATGTTTGGTAATGAAAGGCAATTTGGGAGTTGGGTATTATTAGAAATTTTTCCTGGCTTTGCATTTTTTATAATTTGGTATTCTTTCTATTTTATTTATGGTACAGTTAAATTTTCTCTTTGTTTTAGGAATAAGTTAATTTGGCTCTCCCTAGAATCAGATGTATCTAGTGAGAGCAATAAAAAAATTAAAAAATATATATTTAAATGCATTATGAATAAAATACTATTATGACAAAATCTATCCATTCATTAGCTAGGAATAGAAAGTTGAAACAACTGAAGTAAAAATAATGGAACTAAATCAATATGGAGTTAATGATTTCCTTTCTCTTTAACTTCAGTCTATAGAAGCAAATTCAGTTGTTATTGAAGATTAGTGGAACTAAGTAACAATATGGGCTGGATGATTAAGCTAAGATGAGAAGGGGAAAAGGCATAAATCATCCTGAGGTCAGTAAGTACGGGTGACTTGTGACCTTGAGTACATTTCAAACTGGGTCACAGCACTTACCTTTTAAACACCACTATACTGGGAACCACAGGAGTGACAGTTTAACTTCCTTCCTTTGAGAGAGATTGAAACAAATCATTAACTACTACATCAAATTTTTACAAATAGCCAAGGTAATGACCAACATGGTTTTGTGAAGACTTAGTAAAGTCTAACTAATCTAATTTGATTTCATGATATAATGACAAATCAAATAAATGAGGAAAAATAGTTGAAAGTGTTTTGACTGGATAAGAATTTAACTTTTAAAGGAGAAACAATATGGTTTTCTTTAGCCAATATTTTACAGTGAGCTATTGACTCAGTTACTATTTAAATTACAAACTCCTAGGAGCTGACCTATATCTTCTGTCATCTAGACTAGACTAGAAATAGGTACCCTTATTTACTTCCCGGTTTGTATTAGTCTAATTTTGCATAAAAAGGAAGAATCCTGTTTACTGACTTTTTCATGTGACCAAATTTCCCATGACAATTTTTCCCAATGAGTGCCAAGCATAAACCAAATAGATATTAATTTAATAAGTATTTATTGGATCCAATGCTTCATTAGTCACTGTGCCAGGCTCTGGGTACACAACTTTGAGCTAGATACCTATGATGTCTGCCCTTATGCTCTGCATATATTAGTTGAGATGATAAACAGTTAAACATACAGTAACTAGCCACAGTTGGAGAAGGGTCTTTATGAGTACTAAGCAGGAGCACCTAGATTAGTGTTAGTGGGGAGGCCCAGAGAAGGTTCAGAGATAGCTTTCTGGTGGAAGCAGTACATAAACTGAGGTATAAACAATAAGTAGGAGCTTTTCAATGCAATGGAGGCAACTGCACAGCAGAGGCAACAGCATGATTGAAATATGATAGAGAGAGAGAGAAGAGCAAGGACTAATTCAGAAACTGGAAGAACATTAATCCTGAGAGCCTGGTGTGTGGACAAGAGGCAAAATTGAGACTGGAGAGGTAGGTGATGAAGAGCCTGGTATGTCACTCTAAGAAATGAGACTTCATACTAATGCCAATAGAAAGTTATTAAAAGATTCAAAGCAGGGAACTAACATGATCATAATTGCATTATGTAAATGGAGATGTTAAAATGGTCATTTTCTGTTTGTGTTTTTGCTGAAGACTCGAGACTATAAGTGCCAAATACTGTGAGGGGTAGACTGCCTGAGGATTTGCAAAGGGTGTCTCAGATGAGGGATTTTCTGACCTTTAACTGACCATCAACCTCCAGACTATAAGAGGGGGTGGAGATGCTGAGACACAGAAGTGAGAGATCAGAGACGATTTATGTGGAAAGAATCAGTATTCTATGAGATAATGTCACCTCTCCTGTTAAGAGAGAGGTGGGGTTCCAAGTGGATCATTCAGTAATTTGATATTTGTCCCCCAGAGCTTGGGGGACACAGGCCTGAGAAAGATAAAGGATGAGATCCTGGCTGCAGCAGCCTGTAAGAGCAAAATATAAACTGTGGTGTGGTTAGAGTGGTAGCAAGTCCATGTGTATTTTTCCTATTAATCTGATGTGTGTGGGATGGGGAGAGGGAGGAGGAGTGAGCTGGAGATCAAACAATCAAGCAAACTTGGAGTTGTTTTTCTTAGAGGTATTTTATCCAATATGATGCCCTTATAGGGACCATTCACTGAGAAGCAGGGACCGAGCTGGCAGATTTAAGTGGACCTGCAGACAATGTATCACCCATGCATGTGAACCAGAGATGGAGAATCCTCCTAAAGGGCCTATCTCAGCAAACCGCACTGTGTTAGTCAGAAACAGAACCAACAGGGTGTGTGTGTGTGTATACTTTAAGGAATTTGCTTGGGCAATTGTAGAAGCTGGGAAGTCCAAAAATCTTTAGGGAAGGCTGGCAGGCTGGAGCCCAGGGAAGAGTTGATGTTGCAGCTCAAGTCTGAAGATAATGTGGAGGCAGAATTCCCTCTTCCTCAGGGAATGTCAGTCTTTTTTCTCTTAAGGTGTTCAACTAATTGGATGAGATCCACCCACATCATGGAGGGTAATCTGCTTCACTCAGAGTCTACTGACTTAAATTTTGAACTAATCTAAAAAATACCTTCATAGCAACATCCAGACTATTGTTTGATCAAATATCTACGTACTGTAACCTAACCAAGTTGACACATAACATTAACCATCACATGCACAATAGGCTGTAAATCCCTTTTACATCCATAGAAATGTAGATGTAAATGCACACGTGTAAATGTACGTGTAAAAGCCAATGTACATTCAGTGCCAGTCAAGATAAAGCTTTTCTGTCCCCTTCTTGTCCTTTTCTCTACACCAACCATGGAGATGTCAGAAGCTGACAGTGTACTTTTCCCTCTGCAGGCTTCCCACATGGGGAAGGTCAGGGCTGGAAGAGGGGAAACATCTTTAAATTTCAGAGCTTTTATTATTTCCCTGGAATGGACATATTAATTACTAACTCTTTGCAGCTGTCTAAAGTGACAGACGACAAAGGAAGGAGACCAAGCTCCACAGAGCAGGTTTGTAGGAGCAACAGGGGAAAAACAAAGTTGCTTTATTTCTGCATCTGGAGTGTGCTACGCTTCCAACGGTCTGGCTCCAATTAGAAGAATGTTTCTTCTCGCCATATGGGAATGATTTCAGCAATCCTTTTTTAATGTTTTGTTAGTTAGCTGTATACTTGTTGGACTGTTATATCTTCTTGGAGAATTGACCCCATTACCACTATGTAATGCTCCTCTTTATCCCTAATAATTATCTTGTTCGGTAGCCAGCATTGTCTGAAGTTGATATAGCTACACCTCCTTTCTTCTGATTAGTGTTAGCACACTATATCATATCCATCTCTGTATTTTTAACCTATCTGAGTCTTTATATTTAAAGTGGGTTTCTTGTGGGCAACATATCGTTGGTTCTTATTTTTTTATCAACTCTCATCATCTCCATCTTTTAATTGGTGTATTTAGACCATTCACATTTAAATTGATTATTGATATCATTGGATTAATATCTACCACGTTTGTAACTGTATTCCATTTGTTGCACATGCACTTTTTTCTTTATTCACCTCTTTTTTCCCTCTTTCTCTCGTTTTAATTGAGCACTGTATATGATTCCATTTTGTCTTGTCTGTTTGCATTTTAATCATATTGTCTTTTTAAATTTTTTTAGTGGTTGCCCTGTAATTTGCAATACACATTTACAACTATTATAAATCCCGCTTCAAATAACCAATACTGCTTCATGTGAGTGCAGCTTTTTTATAACAGAGTTTTCCCAATTCTTCTTGTCTCTTATGACATCACTGTCATTAATTTCTTTTATCTGTATGCTATAAACGCTCATTGTTACTATTATTACTTGAAGCAAAAAGCTATCTTTTAGACCAAATAAGAAAAAGAAAAATACAAGATTTCACTTTACCTTCATTTATCTATTCTCTGACACTTTTCTTTCTTTATGTAGATCCTAGTTTCTGATCTATATCATTTTTCTTCTTCCTAAAGATTTTCTTTTAACATCGCTTGCATGATTGGTAGGTTGGCAATGAATTTCTATGACTTTTGTTCTTTTGTGAACATCTTTAGTTTTTCTTCATTTTGCAGGACAATTTCATTGCATATAGAATTCTAGGATAGTGTGTTTTTTCTTTCAACACTTTAAATAAAGATCTCTCCATTCTCTCTTCCTTGCATGATTTCTGATGGGAAGTTCTATTCATTACTTCTCTATCTATATTCCTATATAGGTTAGATGTTTTTCGTTTCCTCTGGCTTCTTTCTAGATCTTGCCTTTGTTTATGGGCTTCTGTACTTTAAATATGAAATGCCTAGGTAAAGAATTTTTTTTTGGAATTTATTCTGTTTGGTGTTCTCTTAGCTTCCTGGATTGGTGGTTTGTCATTAGTCATTAATTTTGTAAAATTGTCAGCCGTCACTCCTTCAAATATTCTTTCTGCTCCATTCTCTTCTTTCTCCTTTGGGTATTCCAATTACGTTTATATTAAACCTTTGAAATTCTCCCTCATTTCTTGGATATTCCTTTTTTTTTTTTCATTTCTTTTTCTCTTTGCGTTTCAGTTTGAGAGTTTCTATTGACATATCCTCAAGATCATTCGTTCTTTCCTCGTCTATGTCCAATCTACTGATGAGTCCATCAAAAGCCTTGCATTCTTCGTTTCTGTTACAGTGATTTTGATTTCTAGAATTTTCTTTAGATTTTTTCTTTGAATTTACATCTTGCTGCTTACATTACCCATGTGTTCATACATGTCTTCTTTTTCCAGTTTGAACCGTTAAGATGTTAATTATAGTTATTTAAATCCCCTGACTCGTAATTCCAACGTCTTTGTCATTGCTGAGTCTGATTCTGATGCTTGCTTTGTCTCTTCTGGCCTTATGATTTTTTTGTGGAAAGCTAGAAATGACATATTGGGCAATAGGAACTGAGGAAAAGGCCTTTAGTGTGAGGGTTTATGTTAACCTGGCTAGGACTTATTCTGTGTCTAATGTTTACTGTATCTATAAATGCCAGAGGCTTCAAATTTCTCTAGTGTTCTTGTTTTTGTATCCTCCCTAAACTGAGTCTGTGTCTTGCAGCTCTGTGAGCTGTAATGTACTGTTCTAATACTGGAGCCCCACTGATGTGATAGTAAGGTCAGGGCGGGGAGGGGAACTGTTCTATAAACTTACTCTTAAATCTGAATCTTTTAGTGGGCCTGTGTCCCTGATCTGTGACCATCATAAATTTACTACAATTTTCTCTTTAGCTACGTCTAAATCCATCCACTAAGATTTTAATTTCATTTACTAGATTTCATTTCTAGAAATGCAATTTGGTTTTTTTGCAAAATTGGTTATTTGAAGCTTCATATTTCTTGAATTGTATTAAACATACTTTTAGCACATTCTTTGATTGCAAATTCAGTATCCAAAGGTTCTGTGGGTCCCTTTCTGTGTTTGTTTCTGGTTATTCTTGCTTATATGAGTTTTCCTTTTGTGTTTTGTGATTTTTTGACTATTAATAGCTTTTTGCCTTAGAATTTCATATTTGTGAATTCTTTTAGGCTTGAGCTAAGTAAGTCTTCCAGAGAGAATTTTCTTTTGACTTATCTTAAGTGCCTGCGAGTCTTAGTTTAAATTTTAAACTAAATTCTTGGCTTCACATTTTCCTTGTTAACTGAGTACTATGAATTAGGTCGGAAAACTCACATGATGAGTTCTTCTTTTATTAATTTTCAGGGAAGATTCCTCACACACCCTTCCCTCCCTCCACTTGGTATAAAGATTTGAGACAGATTTTGTCTGTTTGCTTGTTTATTTATTTATCAAGTTTACTAAATGCAGAGCACTTTTATTTCCATTTTACTCTCACACTAAGAGTGAAGCTTTTGTGGTTCTTGCTTTATATTGGAAACCAACCTATTATTCTCCCCATTTTGAGAGGCCTTTGGGCATTCTCCATTTCCACAACACACAAGCTTTAAATTCAGTAAACATTGGCACACTATTTTACGTATCTGCACCCCTATCTTCGCTTAAATCCCAGCCAGAATATTTCTTTCATGACACTCCTGGATACATTTATAAAGACATATTTGCATTTCATCTACCAATTTAATTAGAGGGATTACTCTACTGGTCATAATGCTGAGAGACGAAGCAATAGCAGTGATTCTCCGTGGGCTGGAATTCTGATCTGTTCATTGCTTCTGTGGAGCTAGTTTACAGATCTGCCTCTCAAATGCAGATCTGCCCTTGGGGTACTGACGAATTCACAGAACTAGATGTGCTTGTTTCTTTCTTTTGAAATGTTGACAAGATCCATATATAATAGATGAAATATATGGTAGATGAAAGAGACATTGCTTTTATCCATATCTTGGTTGAATTGCAGCCTGACTATGGAGTATCTAAAATTTTGTTTTTGACAATCAATCCAAATTGATGATACTAATAGGATAATAAATAGGATATTGATTTTCCTCATCTTATTTTTTTTCTCTAGTGGTCATTTTATATTTCTTTCTATCCATTCTTTTTTGGGGGTCTATTCATTACTCAAGAGTTTAGCTGGCCTAAGACAATGAAACTCTTGTATATCCTGAATATTTCAATGTGGCAGTACATCTCCTATCTTTGGAGTCAGGCTGCCACTTACCAGCTATGTGCCCTTGGACAACTTATAGACTTCTATGCGCCTCCAATTCCTTCTTGGTAAAATGGGGATGAAAACAATACCTACCTCGTAAGGTTGTTGTGGGTGTCCCTGGCTGGACCATAGTAGGCACTATATAAAGTCATGATGATAATGATGATGGTGATAATCATGATGATTCAGATGGATCTGGGAAAGTGGGATTGGAGAAGAAATGTTTACAAGTCTTAGCATAATCCTTTTCTTATGTTTCTTTGTCCTGGATTTTATTTGCACTCAGAATACTAATCTTCATGCTTTAAGATCTAAGTTTCTACTGAACGAGTTAAAGGATCAGTTTTAACCCATATTTATCTTTTAAATTTTAAAGCATTTGATTAGAACGAGTATACTTTATTTCTTCCCTAACATGATCTTATTTCCAATTTTACCAGAGAATCATCACTGGCTTTATTGCATCTGACATTTTTGAGAAGTCAGGCAAATCTGTCCATTTTCTTAAAGTGAGAAATAGGATAGTGATGATAATCCCTTTAAAATCTTTCAGCTACTTTCTAGGGATTAAGTCTAAGGCTTTACCATATAAACTCCCTAAAAAAATTGGCCTCAACCTCAATTTCTAGTTTAATTTCTTTCTACTCTGCCTCTTGCAATCCAAGCTGTTCATTATTCTTTTAATGCACACAGTTTTTACATCTTTGTCTTTAAGGCTTTGTTCAAATTATTCCCTCTGACAAGAATGCCCTGCTGTATATTCTTTCCTTCTAGATTGACTCCTCCTCTCTGCCTCCTTTGAATCCATTCTTCACACTGCAACAAGATTGATCTTTGGAAAATGCAAATTGATCATGTCAGTCCCCTGCTTAAATCCCTTAAGTAGCAAGCAGTTGCTCTAAGGAATAGAATTGAATATCCTTAATATAGTTTATAATATTTTCTTCATCTTTCTGGACTTATTTCATATGGTCTCTTAGTTTCATATGGTCTCCTCTATTTCATATGGTCTCTTAGTTTCCCCCACATAACCTGGGCATAAGAAAACTTCAATTCATCCCTCAGATTTAGGGTTGTCAGATAATATACAGGACATCCGTTTAAATTTTATTTTCATCTAAACAGCAAATAATTTGTTGTATAATGTGTCCCAAATATTACATGACTATACTTATACTACAAAATATTTGTTATTTATCTGATATTCAAATTTAAATGAGCTTCCTGTATTTTTATTTGCTAAATCTAGCAACACTACTCATATCACAACTAAGACTTCTCTGAGAACAAAATCATGTGTTTTCTTAACATCCTGTATGGCTCTAATCACAGTATATTGAAATCATTATCTGTTTTTCTCTTCTGGTAGATAACTTTCTCTTTGGGAAAAAGGACCACATCTTTATCACTGTATTGTCTGTAGTCATTACTAGAGAGCATAGTGCCTGGGACATAAAAGCCATTGAACAAAGATTTAGTGGATAAATGAATAGATGGATAGACCAATGAATAAATGAATATGTTAGGACACCTACTGAATACCTTTTCAATAGAATCTTCCCTGACATCCTCCTGAGCAAAACTATTTGGTAATCACCTCTGTGTTTTCATAAGACTTTTTACATTTCCCTTTTCATAGCTCTTATCACACATTTTCCATGCATAACACTTAAAACCGTGTTTTTACATGTCTATACCTTCCTACCCAGTCGGTAAGCATTAGCAGTCAGGGGTTGTGTCTTCATCATCTCATGATTGTACTTTCTGCCTTCCACATTGGCTTGTTAATCACGAGTAGATCCTAAACAATGATTGTGATTTAAAGAAGGGGCATACAGTACACTTTTTGGAGAGGAAATATTTAGCTTCATATAATATGATATACAGCCATTGACAAGGAAAACACTTTTCAATGATGTTAATATGAAAATGGTGCCTGCCAGATCACTTCTTGGTTAGTTTGCTCAAAGTTGAATACCCTATTTTAAGAAAAGCCAAACTTGGTGGTCTGGTGGTTAAGCTTTGGAGATCTCACTGCAGCAGCCCAGGTTCATTTCCTGGTCAGGGAACCATACCCCTCATCTATCAGTGTACTGCTGTGATGCTGAAAGCAATGCCACCTGTATTTCAAATACCAGTAGTGTCACACATGATAGACAGGTTTCTGCAGAGATTCCAGACTAAGAGTAGGAAGAAGGACCTGGCCACCCACTTCTGAAAAGTTGGCCATGAAAACCGTATGAATAGCAGTGGAGCATTGTCTGATACATCGCCGGAAGGTGAGACGATGGCTCAAAAAGACCGGGTAGGGTTCTGTCTGCTGTAAACAGGGTCGCTAGGAGTCAGAATCCACTCAACAGCAGCACTATAAACAATTTTAAGAAAGATTTAAACTGGAGATTATCCAGACAAAACTGCCCAAGACAATAACTAGTATTATGTGCCAAATAGTGTGCTGTGTGATTTAAATGCATAATCTCAATTAAATTTCATAACTGCTTATGAAGTAGGCACTTGTCTCTGCATAGATACATATTAAAGATGTGAAAATTAGATTTAGGGATATGTCCAAGATCCTATACATAGTGAGAAGTGGAAAACATCTAAGTTTCCTTGCTAATCAAGACCACACTGTTTAAAAGATCCCACATCATATAATATGAGAAATGGTTGAAGGAAAAGAGCTTATTTAGCATGAAGAGAAAAAAATGACAAAATATTGTCAGGTATTTGGAGGATCAGACTTTTTGTGTTTTTCCAAAGAGCAGAATTAAGACCAATGGGAAACACATATGGCTAGATAACAGTGGGAATTTTCTGACACCTAAGGTTATTCTGTGTAAAGAATTTATTTAGAATTGGAATAATTGGATTTGGAATAGAATTGGCTTGAGACTCTTCTACAGAGAGTATTTTCCACATTCCTGGAAGATTTAGGAGGTGATACAGTAAAGGTGGGTTACAGAGGGGATTCAGTAGGTAGTTTATATTAACAGATTACATTGTACAGATATACAGATTTTAAAAATTGGATGTTTGGTACTTTAAAGATATTGAATTTAATGGTTTTATATGTAAAGTGTTCCCTGGCTAAA
This sequence comes from Tapirus indicus, assembly GCA_031878705.1. NCBI lineage: Eukaryota > Metazoa > Chordata > Mammalia > Perissodactyla > Tapiridae > Tapirus > Tapirus indicus. The sequence continues at coordinate 99,757,490 of CM062919.1, read as the reverse complement.
ACTTCAGACATTTTTGTAAATTTCTATAGAACTGGTAATAGCTGGGAAAAGATGACATTTTAAAGCTATAAGCATTTTTAATCTCTGAGGTAAGAACTTAAATACTCCCATTGGTCATTCTGTTTCACTGTTTATAGTAACCATCTAAAAGGATCTTTCATCAAAGCAAAGTAAGCCTTTTATTGTTCTTCTGGGACACTTTGAAGTAACTATTAACTTTAATGAAGAGGTTTTAGACTGAGAGGGAAGTGTTACATTTAGAATTCTATATAGTTGTGTATTGTTGAGACAGAACTCTGTCTTCAGAGGAAGAAAAGGAAAAAGAATGTTTCTTTTCTCTATGTGGATTTAGATTGTACTTTTCTCTAAAGAGGTACTTCCTGTGTTTGTTCTTGTTTGAAGATTCATTGACAGAAGATATGAAGTGGTGTTCTAGAAGCCTGAAGAAACGAATTGTACTAGATTGAGGTAGTTGAAGTTCAACCTGTACTGTGCCAGGAATGACCTGCTCATGTCATTCTAAGAAGGTCAACAACCAAGATGTTGTGGGATGTACTAATTTTGGATTATGAGCTGATGTGATTGTGCTTTTGGAGTCACTAGGTAAGAGTATATATATGTATATACATACTGATTTCCTTGAGTGGACTCTAAATTCCCACTGTCTATGATCCCATGCTGAGGCAATTCCAGGGCCTAAGACTGGGGCCACTCTTTGGTCCCAGTTATTGAGACCTTCTTATGAAGATTAGGTTTCCTTTAGGGCATTCTCATTGGTTGGGTTAAGCTAGTCCCTTTCACAAAAAACACGATGGAGACTTAAGGGGAAGACAATGCTCTAAATGTTCAGGTATGGAGGCACCTTCTCAAGGAGGATTGGCTAGAGCCTTTGAACTCTGAGAATAGCCATGTATACTGTGAGTTGTAAGTTACTGTGTTGTTATTCTGTCTTGTAAATTAATGACAGCTTAAAAAACATCTATCAAAAGTTACAAACTGTTTTCTTCTGTGTTGGGAGAACTAAGAGAAAGGTCAGTGCCATGCGTGGGAATAATGATAAAGTGCAACAATAACAATTCTCACTTATAAACATCCCCTTTGTCATCTGATGACAGTGTACCAGTAATAGATTACCCTAAGATGGTGGGTATTTGAGAACTACTACAGGTCATTCTGAGAGGAAAGAGCACAGAGAACATCAGTGAGGATCCTAAAGAAGCTGGAGTCAAGGCACAGACTAATGGGAAAAAAATCCATCAGATGCCACCATATCTAGTGACTCATTAGGAAAAACTAGGGGGCTGTGGTGGCCATGAAAATGCTGCCATGAAAGTATTCTATTCAGATAGCCTACTGCAGAGAGTATAGCTGACTGGCAGCCCAGCTGCTGCCCATGTGGGTCCACCACTGAGTTTGTGCCAAAGCCATGATTCTCCCAGGATGTTGTCAGTCATTGTTTGAGCACAGTAGGGGGACAAGTGCCAGCCTATTCCTGTGATGCCTGGCTCCTCTAAGAGACGACTTTAGCTAGAGGACTCTCCATTGGTCTGGCGAAGTTTTCTAAAATAGAGCTGCAGTCTGAGACTCTTCTAACCTAATCCTTCTTCTTCCCCCTCTCCTTTTACAGGAGTCAGACTAGCATCATGCTCTGAAGGTTTTACCTATCTACTTCTGCTTCCTCCCATTTAACCTTCACAAGCATTAATTCCCTGATGAGGTCTTCTCAGAGGACAAGAACTAACACAAAGGCTGTGAGATTTAGCAAAAATGGCAGATGTGGGCTGAAAAAGGATTGTAATTTTGGTGTTCATATAAATGTGAAGTAATTGAGGTTGGACACTTTAGTTATATATGCAAGTGTATGTTAAGCACATCAAATTAAAAAGTCATCTAAAAAAGAGAATCTGAGCTACTTCCAGCTGGAAGGAACTGGGGAGAACTTGTGTGATGTTGTAATTTATAGTAAGAAACATGTGTTCGGTCTTCCTCCCCATTTCTGGCGCAGAGCTCCTTAAACTCTTGGAATTTCCTAAGTGATGAAATCCATAAAGGTGTCTTTTGTAATGTTAATGAGGTGACATTTGGAAAGCACAGAAGGATGGGGGCTGGTTGCCAGGAGAACCAATCATGTGATTAGAGAGTTGGGACTTTCAGTCCCATCTCCTAACCTCCAGGGAAGGGGAAAAGGGCTGGAGGTTGAATTAATGGCTGATGGTTGATGAGTTAATCAATCATGCCTAGGTAATGAAGCCTTCATAAAACTCAAAAGGAGGAGGTTCGTTAAGCTTCTGGGTTGGTGAACATGTGAAGATTCAAGGAGAGTTGCATGCTCAGAGATGGCACGGAAGCTTTAAGCCCTTTCCCCATGCATCTCTTCCATATGGCTGTACCTGAGTTATATCTTTTCATAATAAACTGGTAATCTAGTAAGTAAAATGTTTCTCTGAGTTCTGTGAGCTGCTCTAGCAAATTAATGGAACCCAAGGAGGAAGGGTCATTGGAACCTCTGATCTATAGCTGGTTGGTCAGAGCACAGGTGAAAATCTGGACTTGCAATTGACATCTGAAGTAGCGGAGAGGGAACAGTCTTGTAGGACTGAGCCCTTAACCTGTGGGATCTGATGCTGTCTACAGGTAGATAGTGTCAGAACTGAGTTAACTTGTAGGAGACCAACCTGGTGTCGGAGAACTGTTTGGTGATGGTGTTACCGAACCCAGTTCGTTTTTGCCCAACACCCAGAAAGCCAAACACCAAGATGACGAGATTGCAACAGAGAGAGGGTTTAATCACAAGGCAGCCAAGTGACGAATATGGGAGAACAAGTCTCAAATCCACCTCCCCGATAAAGGGGACTCAGGGATATTTATGGGGTAGGGGGCAAGGTGGTCTGAAATGTGGAGATAGATGATTGGAGGTGAGGAGAGGTGAGGTAATTGATGTTCTGTGCAAGTGTAATTAGACTTCATGCCTCTTCATAGGATGCATGTTCACAAAAATGGCAGCATCAGCATCACCTGAGGGTGGAGTTTTTAGCCTCTTGATGTCAGCAGGTCACTTATCGGACATCTGCGTGGGCCCAGTTGATGAGTTGGTGGTCTCAAGTGGCCTGAAGTGAACAAGGGGTTCTAATTTCTGAAAAACAGCTCAAACACCCATTACCATGGTGATCCAGTCTCCAGGGAGACATTATCTATAGGAACCTAGTGGGAGTCAGATAGCATATTGCCTAAACAGCACAGTTAACAATGGGTAGGTAAACAGCTAAAAGCTATAACCAGGAATTGCAAAAAGGAAAAAAAAAAGTTTAATTCCTAGCTACTTAATCATCAATGGCTAACTGTTTTGCTGGTTTCAGTGTGGGGGAAAAAATCCACACACATTGGAATTGAAATTAGGCCTATAGGTTGTTATTAAGATCATAATTATTGGTAGAGAAAGAGGGATATGCCTAAGGTTTACAAGGACTGGGATGGGAAGAAGAAAACATGTAGATGACAAAAGCCTAGGAAGAAGGGTTGGCATAAGGGAGAGGATAGATACGGAGAGTATGAGAATAAAGAGGTAAGAAAAACAGCTTCAAGGTGTGGTGCAGCATAGAATGCAGCAGAGAGCATGAAAATGAAGAGGAAGAAAAAAATTGGGAACATAGATGCAAAAATGCAGAAATAGAGGAAAAATTGTGGATAGAGTATGTATAGTATAAGCCTAAAAGCTGTCTTCAGCTCACTTGCTTATGAATATAGACAATGAAACTGAAGGATTTAATGATAAATCACTTGAGGCTGGATTTCCAAGGATTGTTATCAGACAAAAGGCACAATCTACTCGCAGCAAGAGGGAAGCCAATCGTCAAGAGGCAAGGTGATGGCAGAGAAAGGGCAGTTTATTACAGCTTGCTAGCAAGAGGGAAGATGGCTAACTAATATCCAAAAGAACCATCTGACAGAACAAAGACTACAGGCCAGTTATATAGGGAGCCGGTCTCCAGGTGGGGCATCCATCTGGTCTCCAGGTGGAGGCAGACATCTGACCTTGGTTCCTGATAGTCTTTTGTTTTACTGAATATGCATCAGAGACCAGAGCAATGCCCTATACCCTGATCTTTCAGTTTTCATTGATGATGGCTATCAGCATAGACTTTCTGCCCAGGGGGTCATCACATTCCTAAGGAACTCAAGAGAACAAGAGTATCAACTTATAGCAGCTGGGAGGTTCCATAAAATCCACAAAGCATGTCTGGGTTAGCTAGTCAGAAGTCATTCAAAGTTACAATATGATTTCTTTTCTACAATGTGGCTTCCCTTATGTCAACCTTGTGTTGAGCTGGTATTAGTATGATGTAGGTCAAACAAGACAAAGGTCAGGATTAAGTCCAATATGAAGAAAATAAATAGAATGAAATGTCTTCATTATGTGTGACCCCTGATTCAACCTACTCTGAACTGTCTCTTCCTATCAGTGAAAGAAAAGAGTATTAAGGAATTACCATTTGTATCAGAAACCTTACATTAGATTGACACATCATGAAGTTTAGTCACTCAAGTCTTTAAATACTTGCTGATATCAAAAAATGGAAAAAATAAAGTAATTAAATATATACTCTTAGAAATAGCAAATGCATGATTTTTTAGGTATAAATGGATTACCCTGTACAAAGGTAATGATGTTTTAATTAGATTTTGATTATTTATTTATGGTGAGACAGATTAGCTCTGAGCTAACATCTGCTGCCAATCCTCCTCTCTTTTGCTGAGGAAGACTGGCCCTGGGCTAACATCCGTCCCCATCTTCCTCTACTTTATATGAAGGACGCTGCCACGGCATGGCCTCATAAGTGGTGTGCAGGTCCATGCGCAGGATCCGAATCCACGAACCTGGGGCCGCCAAAGCAGGGTGCGTGAACTTAACCACTATGCCACAGCGCTGGCCCCTAGATCTTGCTTTTAAAATAATTTCCCCCAATATTAGAGATGGATGTGTACAGTCTATTAACAACTTCCCCAAGGTTCACTTTTTCACCAGGAGCCGTGTATTCAAACGCTAGATAGTCAAAATCAAGTAGTCAGTGTTTGATTGTTTCAGTGTTGCTAACTGACCCCTGCAAAGATTTAGCTCAGGCAATAGGAAAATTAGATGAAAAAGTAGTCACTTAAGCATAGTATGGAACGAAACACATCACCTTTACTTGATTTTAATTGATTTGACTGAATTTAGTTATTTAAAAATAACCAACAAACAAAAACAAATCACTAACACTCCCATCTCCATTTTCCAAGGAGTGGAATGGGAAGCCCTCTCTTTATTTCAAATAACTAATAGGTCCAAATGTTTCATGTTACAATTGGTGATTGTTTCCTCTAGTGTGAAAATGGAATACCACTAATGCCTAATTTTCAAGATTGTAGTGAAAAAAAATGAGGTATATTTGACACACCTAACAGATGCCTGGTGTATAGTAGGGACTCAACTTATGGTTGTATTAACTCATTGGGAGTTAAACAACATGGGTATCATTAATAAACATTAGTTGAAGAAGAAAATGAACGAGGTTGATACCTAGGGAAAAACATAAAGGTTGCACAAAATGAAAAGGCATAGAAGGTAAGAAATCTACATCAATATTACAAATGTAGTACAAAGGCACATATAATCAAATAAATCATAAGAAGACCTTCAAAAAGAATGCATGTTTTGTGAAGAAAAATGGACAGTTTCATAAATATATGTGAATTGAGAAGACAGGAGAGGAAGATTATAAGCCCCTTGAGAGAGATTGAAATGAATTCAATGACAGAAGAGGCAAATGCAGCAAGAAAAACCAATGACTTATTTGTTTTAGTGCTCATTTGGGAGAGCTTAAAGTTGTACTAGAAAGTGAATAGTTTCCCGGAGGGAGATGGCAGACTCCTAAAACCAAAGATCTGGAAAATCATCTACATAGGTTGCATCTCATTATAATAAAACCTACAGCACCTTTAGTTGTTTTATAGAGACCAGATTTTTGTTGAAATGATTTAAGGTGAAAGCCCCTATAAATTGATAGTTTGGGGGATAATAGTCAGTGGATATCTGCACATTAAAAACTATGGAGAATAACACTTTACACACATACATATACATCACAACGTTATTTATAATAGAGAAGTATAGGGAGATCTCTAAAAATACAAAAAGGGGAGAATGGTTAAATACATTATGAAATTTATATAATGAAATATTTTACCAACAAAACAATGCTTATAAAAGTCATTAATAATGTCAGTGAATGCATATGATATAATATTAAAGAAAATTGAATATATAGAATAATTAAGATTATGAAAGATAAAATAACCAAAGGAAAAAAACTGAGCAGATCCATAAAAAAATATTAAAAATAATTGTCTCTGATTGGGTATTGGGGCTATAGATTACTTTTATATTCTTTATACTTTTCTGAATTTTCTAAAATTGGTCTGTACTTTTTTATATGCAGATAGATGTAAATATGAATCTATATTTTATAAATAAGTACATGCATAAATTTTAAAAAATCAACTAGTTCTACAAGGTTTACAATTTAAAACAGCATTGCCTCGCTCAACCTTTTTTGCTCTCCCAAGGCAGCCAGTTTGAAACCCTCTAGCTGTTTCTTCTATTTGCCTCCATATTTCTAAATAATTGTCATTTATTTTTTAAAGAATTATTAATTCACTTATTAATACGAAAAACAGATTTGCTTTTCTCGTGTCCCTGCCCCCAACACCTATGAAATATTTCCCCCTTTATCTTCCCAATGCATTTATGTAATATATTTAGATTTAATGAATATTTTCTTTTTATTCCTAGTGGAGTCACATACTGTAATGTCACTGTTTTATTCTCTTCCTTGTACAAGTTCTTTTCCTTATAGTGTAATAATTGCTTCTTTTTGTTGTTGTTTTTTTCCATAGGAACCTATTGCCAAAGTGGCAGAGATACAAAGCTCCTGTCAATGTATTTAAATAGATCAAGTAAAGTCTAAATTCAAGTTCCCTAGAAATAGAGGGATTTGGATGCATTTAATTTATTGAGTAAGTGCACTCAGGAGAAGAGGAGTGAGAGAAGCACTGGTCTGCAACACGAAATAAGAAAGTATATAGTCTTTCAACTGGGGTCTACCTTTCATCTGGTCCCAAGGAGAAAGCTAGGGCAGAGTTAGCTCTGAGCAGACAGTTCCTGTCACTGTGAGGCAGGAAGGTGTGGAGTTTATAACCTCCAGGGCATGGTGGCTCCCTGTTGGCCAAGAAGAATTCCACAGAGGGGGGGATAGATGGATGCCCTTAGCATCCATCAGCTGGAGAATTGAGTGTACTGGCCCAATAAAGTGGATTGGGGCAAGGTACAATAGCATCCAATACAGGTAACCTCAGTTTCTTATTCCTTTGTTCATTTCTCTCTCTCTCTTTATCTGTATCTCTATCTGTCTGTCTTGGGGGACATTATACCTGGGTGCCCAAACATAAGGATCTATAGGTTTTTCTCTTGGGATGGCCAGGTTCTCTAGAGAGTAATCTAGTCTCTTGCCTGAGGCACATATGCTTTATTTTCAGAATTCTTGGAGCCAAGAAGGGGGAACGGTTTACTTGATCATATTCTGTAGCACACAGGATTTCATGTATTTTTTACGTTTGTTCCACTCTTATGCTTCTGTGGTGTGACCTCAAGCCCAGTCCTCTGCCAGGGCAGCAGGGAGGCAATGAAGGGGTAGAGAATCTGGGATTTGAATAGACTTTCAACAAATGCTTCTGTTTTCAGTCCCTCCTCTATGTATCTGCCTTCAAAAGTAACTGGTTTTCCCAATACCTGAACTGTTCCAGAGTTCTGTGACACACAAAGTTTTGTCTTTCCCCCCTTTCTCCTGACTGCTGACTTAGCTTTCAACTTTCTCTGGTCTGCTTAGTAAATTGTAATGTGTCCTTCTGCTTTCCTACTATAAAAATTCCCTTGACATCATATATACTGCTATTCCTTCCAACTTTCTTTGTCTTTTGGGGTTTCTTTCTTTTTTCTCCATTACTCTCATTATAGTTGATTTTAGGAAATAAATTCATATATATTCTATCACTGTGTTAAACTAAAAGACATTGTTATTTTTAACAAAATAAATTTTAATGTGCTTGATTTTCACCTATGTTGACAGAAATTATAAAACAAATTAGTAGTTATATTTTCATTGTATTATGAACATCACCAGATTATCTTTGTTAAGCAAAGTGAAAACCAAAATGCAGTTAAATAAAAATGGTAACATACCCTTCTTAAGCACAGTCCATGAGCATGAATAAATATCTGAATTTATGGCAAAAATAGCCATTAACATGTGGTGTTGGGTTGTTTGTATTTGTGTAAAGAAGGTACATTGATCCTGTGTGAAATCCTGGTTAATACTGTGTCTCAGAAGTAATATCCTTTGTGTGGGTCCGGGATGAGACTTTGGATTCTCAAAATTTTCAGCATATGCGATTCTGTAATATTCAGGTGGAGGCTGCACTTCTCACTTTCTCTAGTCCACATATAAGTAAGATTTCAAACCTTGTCCCCAGAATAAAATTTTCCAGACTGCATCTTCACTGTAATATATGCTCATAATAAAAGGAAAACTCTGCCTCTCTGGAGAATAACTCAGCCAAGGAAATTCCACTTTTATGGGGAAGCATACTTTCCCTTGAGAGAAACCTTGATTGGGTTGGAATCTAAAAACAGAGTTCCTGCTGGAGTATTGACGAGGGCATATCACAATGGTCCTATATTACTATCATTTGATACTGATAGGAATAAAATTTGTTACTAATTTGCTCAAGTAATAATTAAAATATTGATTTATAGAGGCCTTTACATTTGTTACAATATTATCCCATCAGTTGCTAATTTTATTCTTACTATAATATGGAGAACTGTTAACATGTGGTGTTATTCACATGTAATAGATAAAGTAACTGTTGAGTGAATTGCAAATGTATTGAAGCCTTTGAGCAGTAGACCAAAGCATAGAATTGATGTCCTGTGAACTGAGTCTCGTATTCTTATAACCGCACGGTCCTGGGTCTCTTTTGTATGCTCTGCACACATAGACATTTCACATGCTTTGTTCTAAGGTAGTCTTATGAGGTTTTTCTAATATTTATGTTGCTTTGCAATTACTGTAAAGATCCTTTCAAGTTATATTATTCTCTTGACAGAGAATCGAATCTCTATGTCATTCATTAAATCTATACTTTCTTCTGGTTAGTAGTTGTTAGTAACAACGCTCTTGTTGACTATTCATGTTTCCATAAAATCTAAACTTTAGACATCTTGGCATTTTTTGAGGTGTGTGCATCTACCTCTGTGATATTCATTCCTGGGCTTGTGTTATTTCTCCTTCTACTATCTCAATTTTGTTTTCTCTTAACATCTTGCTATCTTCAAGCCTCTCTGGGTTGAAGGAATTTAGTATCAGCACTTCCAAGGGAAGCAGAAAAGCCCTTGTTCATGAGGTAGCAGTCTGGGCAGTGGTTGGAGGGACCAGGTCAGAAGAAACATAACTTTGGCATATGAGATATACTTCCTTCTCCCTTAGAATCTCCCTTGGAGTGTCTCCCTTAGCAATAAGGCCCACAGTATTCTTGTAAATCACACTCGGTCATACCTTACAACAATACAGTCTCGAAGAGTTATGGAGAATCAGCAACACGGCTCCAAAGTTGCTATTGAATAGGTTGTGGGGGTGGTTTACTTGCATATTTCAGAAATAGATTTTCTAGTGTCTATAGCACCAAAATTATTCCATATATAATTCCAAATAGTTCATTGTACAATGTCCAGCAATATAAGCAAATCATTCTGATTTAATATTCTGAAATAATAGTTCCTTTGTGGTGCTGAGAAATAGGTTTTTAAGTGAAGGAGAAAATGGAACTATCTGTGAGTGTAATATTTTCAACATAGTGTTGAGAAGAACAATTGCAAAATGACATCGAGGTATTAATACTATTGCCCACTAAAATGATGTTTCCCAGAGTGGAGGGGTTCAGCTGCTTGATTTTTAGTGAGTCTATCCTAATCTTATCCAAATCCTAGCATGAAACCAGTCTGTGCTCTCAAAGCCCTAGTTGAAATGGGCAGAATTTAGCAAGGGTAAGGACTTTAGCCATCCAATTGCCAGTACCTGCTTCAGAACCGATGGGGAGAGCAAGTTGTTGGCTGGCAAAATGTTGGATGCCTGATATTGAGAAGTGAGAAAACCTGTTGACAAGTAATGATGTGACCAAGATGTGTTCTTTACCAAAATGGTGGTTGTGGAGAGAGGAAGGCATGTAGAACAGAAATGGGACAAAGTTGACAGTGAACTGGAAAATCTGAGAAGGTAGACACACAAGGCCCCAGGAGTGGTGGAAAATCAGGTAGAAACAGATATTTCATTGGAGCTGAGATGGAGGTGAGATGCATAGAGAAAGAAGTGCATGTGCAATGAAGGGAGATCTGATTGGTTAAGTGTGGTAAGCTTACATGACAGGCTGGTAGCCGTGGAGGAGCTGTGTAAGTGGAGACGAGATGAGACAAGACATCTTTGTAAAACAGAGGGCTCTTTACCTTGGCTTCCTAGAACCACACACTTAGCCTCTCTTGTGTCCAAAGAGGAATTCCTCTGGAGTCAGAGGAGGATTTTCAAGGACCCCCACAAGTGTGTCTTCTGGTTGAAAGACAATAAAGGAGAGAAAACTATGTATATACTTCGGAATAGTGGTGGCTCCTGGTATATCTGACACAGTTTGAGTCATTGCCCCCTGTTTTTTTCCTAAGTTGGTGGGGTGGGAATCAGAAAACTAAATCATAAAAATAAAAATACGATGGATTGCTATTGCTTATATCATAGATAGTCAATGTCAACCATGAGGTTGGTGTTTACGGTGAATCAAAACAAACTGTAAGCATTTAAAAAATTTTTTTACGTCTACTTTTTAAAATCTTATATTTTCCCTGTGCTAAGTAAAATAGATGCTTAATAAATACTTGTTTTTATTAAAGAATTAAGGCTTTATTGTTTCCTCAAAGGCGTAAACATTTTAATGAGCTAATTTTCAATGGGAAAATATTCATACACATTTCACTTTTTTGTTTATTGTTTTTGCTGATTTACATTGAACATTTAAAATCAGCCTCAGGCTAATTGTGGACATTGCTCCATTATTTTATACTGTCTTCACTGAGAGTGAGTAATTCATCTTGTAAGATAGCATTTACCCTCTCTGTTTCTTAATTTCCTCAGGTGTAGAATGAGAAGATTTGATGACATGATAGCAAAGACATTTTTCTAAACTATTTTCCATTCTACGTACATTATGTTACTCCTAATGCATACATAATTCCTTCATTTCATAAATATTCTCTCTGAGAATGGAATTGTTTTATATTTGCATATTCTTTATCCCTGTACATTACATATTTATAACTTTGAAGATTCTGTGATACGTACATGTTACTACGACGATGCTTTCTTTTGTTCTCTGATGCACTAATTCCAAAGTGGCTATCCTCTTTGCTTCCTTTCTATTTAGCACTTAGGTCCCTCATGATTAGGTTGAAGTGAATTTCTTCATCTGTCACCGCCTTATTTAGGTTTCAGGGCAGATGTTCCATTTTTACAATTAGTTTTCTTTCCCCATTCCATTTGTACAATTTACACCCTTAATGCAAGGACTCAAATGATACTCTTTGTGTTTTCTGTTGATTTTTATGGAGCTTTGGCCCATTATGTTTCAGGGACTTCTGAAACCACTCACTAACTCCTGTGGAATTACTTGTGTCTGTTTCTTGGAAATGTGAAAACTTATTTACCCAAGTGTTGTGATCCTTTTCTTTGTGGTTTTGCTTTTCTCCTCACAACACACAAGGCAACTTGTCTTTGCCACAGTAATTTTCTTTCTCATTTTTTATCATGTGCTAAATTTTCAAGAAAGAAGTCTTGGTGGAATTGAGAAGCAATGGTTTGTTTGTTTCTTTCTTTCTTGACATTCTCCCCTTCTGTTGCATTCGTTAGCACAGACCCTTGTTAGAATGAATTTATGTGCAAGTTTGCTCTGTGAACATTGTTTAACAAAGCCTGGTATCTTTTCTCTGAGAGCACATGGAAATACAGGAGGACTGTTTTAAAATGCTGGAGCTGAGAAAACGGGCAATAATTGTGCGCTAACCAACTTATGGCATGTTTTACTATATATACTTAATGGACTTAAAGAAATACTAGTTAAAAGGTGGCCTTTTTGATTGTAAGATTCTGTTACAATAACTAGAAAGAACAGAAGGGAGAATGGAAACAACTTAAAGAAGCCTGGTAACGTTAGTAAGAATTTGTTCTGGGTCTTTGATCCCTTCTTCTGGACCATGTCCATGTGTTCCTTAGAAAACATATCAATTTAGTCAAATTGGTGAAATAACAGATATTTTTAGCCCGTATTCTCTAGCTGGGGATTCTCATAGTTTTAATGATTGTATTTTCTTACTCATGGATAATGTGATTACAAGGAACAGAAATCAACTTAAATTATTTAGAAAAAATTGTAAAACCAGAGAAGAAGCTCATGGAAATCACCTGCACAAAAGTTAGCTGGACTTCCAAAGAACCACAATCTCACTGGGTTTCAATTCTGTCTGTCGTACAAAGGCTTCTTGTTTTGCTTCTATCTGTCTGTTCCACTTCATTTCTCTCTGCCTCTATAGTCCAAGTTTTTGCAGGCTATTTGTCTATAGCCTGTCAGGACTGCTTCAATATGCAGTATTGCTCTCAGAGCAAGGCGAGAGGAAACCCTTTCTAGGGTCTGTTCCATTTTTATCACTCTTCTAGATCAGGCTGTGGGTATCTAAGGGTCTACAATTCTCTGATATACTAGCCTCAAGCATCCTATCAGGGCCTCTAGATGTTCCTCCTCAGGCACAGCCTTCTGAGGGCAGCCCATGCAGTAGGTGTGTGTACCCTTGGGCTCTAGTGTTGGCTATGGGATAGAGGTTTGCAGGGAGTGGGTGGACCTTGGACAAGTGAGGCCCTTGCTTTATGGACAAAGCTCAGTGTAGAAAGAGAAGGGAGGCAGGCTATGATCCAAAGCCATTGGACAGTTCTCTCTGTGTCCTTACATTCTTGCTGGAAATTTTGTGGATTCTGAGAATTCTATATTCAAATCTATCATTATAATGATATACCTGTCAACAAAGGAGGCTAGCACATATTTTTTAAAACACTGTTTAGCTTAATTTTATAACTTTTAAATATTTAGATTCATGGTACATGGAGTTCCATTCATGTTTTTGCCCTGAATCCCACAAATATTGTAGTGGAGGCATGCCAATGTGAATATCTACAAAATATTCCCTAATAACTAGCTGACTTAGTCTTCCTGTCACATTCAAATTCTCTTGGGATAGAAATTAATTTTTCTAACTTGAGTGAGGTGTTTATGCTTGAATGTTCACAGGTATGTCCAACTCAAGTTGTTTAATGTTAAATCCTTTCACTCCTAATATACTACTTTTATGTTTCATTCATTAAACACATTTTCATGGAGAACTCATTCTGAGCCAGGCACTTGGATAGTCACCAGGGACAAAATGATAAGCAAAACCACACACAGTCCTTGTCTGGATGTAGTGGAAGAGACGGGCTCCAGGTCTGGATTCAGAACACCATCCTCTACTTTGTTATCCATCCCAGATCTTAATTTTATTTATGATTTGGCATCTCTCACTTTACATATAGCCAATCAGTTATCAAACCTGGTGAATTTTGCCTCTTCATTGTTTTTCTATTTTGTCACATTTTACTTTTCCCTACTGTCACTGTCTTAATTCCCTCTTAATTCCCTTCACTCACCTATACTCTTGCTTGAGCTTTTACCATTTTTTTCTGTCTTCAGTATTATTTTTCTCAAATACATATCTAGAACAAAAATCTATCACCTTACATACTTGATTATAATTCATCAATCCTTATGTGCTGGCTCCTGTTTACTTACTGTCCTCACCCACCCATTCCCTCCCAAGACAAATACTAACTCCTTATGGAATAAAGTTTAATTTATCTTGGGAGAGAAGGCCTACCACAAACAACTTCCTGCTTGCCTTCTTCCTATATTGGTCCCCACTCTTTCAATTAGAATATTAAACTTCAGTAGGACCAATCTCTTGTTTCTGTTCCTTTCCTGCAGATATTTTCTCTGCCTAGAACACTCTTTCTCATCAAAATTAGACTTCTCCCAAGCTCACCTACCACTCATCCCAAACATACACACAGGTATGGTTAGGTAATTTGTTGATGTGCTTTTATATCAAGCACCCATGCAAATGACTATCAGAGCCTTTACCTAGAGTAGTGAAATAGCATGCACACAAGCACACACACACACATGCACACACTCTCCTGAATATATTCATTCCACCAGATTTTAACTACTCAAGTGAAGCATTATTTTTATCATAAAGCGGGTCATCAATAAATATATTAACTAAACACATAAAAAAGTTTGGTAACTTGCCGTTTCTCTGATTTGATCTATCAAAATTCTTTTTCTTTCCTTCCTTTTTAAGACTGATCTTTTTGTTCTTTTTCATTTTGTAGCCCTTGCTGTAAACTTTTCCAGAGGAAACACTTATGTCTCTAAGATAAATCCTAAGTAAATAGTGTTGCTTTGAATTCAGGAAGAATAAAGAAGGTCAGAGATTTTCACCTTGATCCTTGCACTTACTCTGAATGAACTGTTCATCCCTGACATATAGTGATATAAAAACTCTTCATCTTCAAACGTCCTTAGCCTGAAAACAGGGATTTTTATTTTAAGTATCTAAAGGTGACCTATATTCTAAAGAAGTTTATACCATCACAGGAATAAAGGAAGAGCCTCATGAAGTAGTCTGTAGTTATGTAGAGATTAGTGAATGGAACTCCAAATATACTGACCTCCACGGTGTATCCTTTGTTCCAGGAACCCAGCGACATTGGGCAGGCCATAGGCATGATTCTGGCATATCTAAGACCCAAAAGTTCTTTAGGTGGGTCTTAAGCTTTATTTATATGAGTTAAGTAAATAGAAGCAAGATTTATCCATTCAACTTGGCCATTTAAATCCAAGTGGATAGACCACAAATTTTGATATGTGTTTTCATTTTCTTTCTGTTCAAAATGCTTTCTAATTCTCCTTTGGTTTTTTCCTTTGATCAATGGGCTCTTTAGAAGTGTTACTTAGTTTTCAAATGCTTGGCTATTTTCTAGATATGTTTCTGTCATTAATTTCTAATTTAATTGTATAGTGGTAAGAGAGCATATATTGCATGATTTGAATCATTATAATTTTATTAAGATTTATTTTCTGGCCCAGAATATGATCTATCAGTATAGAATGTGTTAGATACTAGGAATACAAAAGTAAATGGCATGAAACCCATTAAGCAATTAACACATTTTGTCTAATGGACATGTTTACTAATTATAGTACAATATTATAAATACAAAAAGATATATGTGCAAGATTCTATGGAAGATTGCCAAAGAATAAGTTACAATTTAGAATCATCATTTTGTTGGCACTTACTATAGGACTGAACACAGGCAAGGCTCATTATATTTATTGTAACCTTAGGAGTTAGACTTTCTTTCTCTCCAATTACATATGAGGACAGATTTAGGAATTAGTGGGGTCAGGTCATAGGATCAGGGGACAATTTTAAGAGCTTGACAATGAGAAGGTGTCATTGTCAATCTGGGCCCATAGAATAAAAAAATATACATCTTTGAAGACTTATCCAGCAATTTGAAGACTTTACCTTAATTTAAAATTCATGTAGATGAAAGTTTTAATTAAATTTTATTGTATTCTATCATTAGTCCAAGTCTCCTTGGACCTAGAGCTCCCTTGTTGAATGCTGATACACATAATCTAAATGAGGGGCAACTTGCCCAACCTGTGAAGGACTGCATTTGTGAAAGTTTGCATCTAAATCTTGGAGTATGTACCAACACAAGCAGCAGATGCCTGTATGCAACCGATATCTCCCTAACCAGGAGTGTACAGGCAAAGAGCCAGTGGTCTCTGGATAATAATAATGTCATTTTGTCATTATTGAGCATGTATCTCTGAGGAACTAAAGTGATTTACAAGAATTATCTCATTAGTTCATATGATATTCTTATGAAGCAAGTAGATGGCAGCTGATGTTGTCTTTGTTTTTTAATAGAATTCTCTAGGTACAGCCTGGGAAATTTGATTAGATAGGTGAGCTGGATTCATAACACCCTAATATGAGAAAAACTGTCTTTCAAATTATTGAAAGCATTATTAACAATTAAGAAAACAATTTTGTTTAAGTCCTCAAGTTTTCAGAGTATATGCCAAAGGAACTAGCCATATCTACAGGTGTTTTTGATAAGGTGCATCTTTCAGAACTCAGATTTTATAGATTCTCTATTAAACTCAACAAATATATTTAAGAAATCTGCTATGTGAGAGAAAAAAATCAAAGCATGGTATCTTTTGCAGGGAGGTTTTTGTCATATTGGTAAGACAGCACTTAAAAAGAGAAAAAACTTATTAAGCATATCACAAACGCACATACGCTGTATAGATATCCGTATCTCTATCTGTCTCTGTCTCTAAGAAAAGGTTGAGTATCAACATAATTTCCCATTGTACTTCAAGTAAAATGCAAATGCCTTGTCATGGCCCTAAGAGCTTTACATGGATTGCCTTGGGTACCTATCCAGTCTCATCAAATAGAGAACTATTTCATATTTGGCCTGTCCTCAAACTTCTTACTGCTTGACAACATCCTCAGTTTCAGCTGATGACCTTGCATCTTATTTCACTAAGAAAATAGAAGCAACCAGTAGAGCATTTCCAGAAGCTGTTGCTATCATATTTACAGATGTAACCTCATCCGTTCTCATATACTCTGGCACCTCTGTCTTAGTATAGATGAACTGTCTGTGATATCACCTAAGCCCCTTTCCCCAGTCACCTGTGTTCTGGATCCTGTCCCCTCTAGCCTACTCAAGGCTATGCTCCTCTGTCCCGATGCGTCAAATTTTTCTTCTCTACTGAATCAGTTGTCAAATATGCTCTTATTTCTTCTGCTAAAAAAAAAGTATTCTTGATGTTACTGACCTATTTTTCTTCTTGCTTTTGAGAGAAAAGTCTTCCAAAGAGTTGAGTGTACCAGCTGTCACCAATTGTTTTCTATCCTCCAATTCTCCCTTTAGACTGCTCCATGTAGATTCATGTTGTCAGGGTAAGCAATGACTTACTATTAAATCTAGTGGCCAGTCCTCAGTCCTCTTCTTTGTTGACCTGTCAGCAACATTAGACCCAGTTGATAATTCTGTCCTCTTTAAAACACTGTATTCACTGGTTGTTCTCCTCTGATTTTCCTCCTATTTCACTGGCTGTTTGGCCTCGGTCTCCTTGCAATTTCCTCTGGATCTTTCAAATTACTTAGTGTTGGTGCAGAGGTCTTGGCAGTTCATTTTTTTTTATTAGATATACATTAAAATATATTGAAACTGTTCACTGTTTCTGGTCTATTAACAAACCAAACTTGGTTTGTTTTGATACTGTGGTTGCAGATTTGTTTCAATGAAAGTTTCTTATGATCTAAGCTATTGGAAAAGCTCAGAGAAGACTGAGTCAGAACAGGAAACCAGATGGTCCTACCTAACCGAATATACTCACCTAACTGAATAAACTCAATGCTTGCTCCTCACTTTGTTTTTTAACACAGTTCAGCTTAGAATTGTCATACTGCAATAGAAAAGGACTCCCACTTAAATGCTAAACCAGCTGACAGAGTAATTCCTAGAGAAACTCAAGAAATACTTGGTGCTCTAGTAATTCCTAAACACTGTCCTCCAACATCCTGCACAGGAAACCCCTGTAGCAGGTGTGTAGGGAGATCTGAGCGACTGGGAGTCATTACTTGGGCAGTGGTAAGTTTGCGCCTCTCTGAGTAGCTGCAGAAGGACCATAATCAAAGTTGACTTTCAGAGAGCCTAACGTTGAGTGAAGGAAGTCTGAAAAGAAAAACTGTTTAATAATGGCATCCTGGAGTTTGGGAGAGAGATCAGAACTCCAAATACTGATTTGGGGGCCATAGTGTATAAAAGTAAACACTGAAGTTTGAAGTGAAGCTGAGCTCACCTAAGGAAAAGAGCACACAAATTTGGGCTATGCTTAGGGAGTGTGGGGAAGCAGGTGGGAGCATGGGGGGACTAGTCAATGTGGCAAGTTTGAAGAGTCTCTGCATACTGTAATTAACACTAGACGGCAAACCAAAACAAAGCACAACTTCTGCCCTACGCTTGCGTATCCTTTTTGAAAATCAGGCAAACCTCTACCTCAAACCTGAAGAATTGAACTTTGAATTCATATTTCTTCAGGGACACTTAGAAACAATTCTCAATCTTTGAAAGGCCACAAACTCTAAGAATTTAATGAAAGCTATGGATCATTCCCTAGAAAAACAAAAATGAGTGTATAGAAACAGACATGATTCTGAAAAAGAAGTCAGAGGCCTCATGGGTAGCAGTTATGATTCACAGTGAAACACATGGCTGGTGACTTCTTATATTCAGTCTGAGATTTGTGCTGCTCTTTTTGTATATTCACTTGAGATTTTGTTGTTATGGTAAAACAGTATTGACTCATAGTGAGGGTTGCTGAGTTCTATTTCCAATCTCGTCATTGCCTTTTGTGATCCTGTCATATACATGCTTCCTCTTACATAGGCATAATAATATTTATGCTACCTATGTCGTATTTTGGGGGGGAATAGGAGAACATGTTGAGTTGAATGAATGTTTTTACAAACTGATAAAATGAGCAACATTAATACTCTGCAGTATAGTTGAATTATTTTGCCTTTTCTAGTTAAACAGAGGGAGTAGTATTGCTTTTTAAACTTCAGAAAGAGTTGACATGTAAGTAAACAATGTTATTTATTTGGTAAAATGACTTTTATAAAATTTAAAAAAGATTTTAAAATAATATATTTGCTTTATCTGTCTTTTCCCAAATAAGAATGAGAGACAAATATAATTCAGCCTGTTTTCATGTGAGATATGAAACGACACAAAAAGTATGTTTAGACTGAAAATCTGTTTCAGATGGCAACAGCTGCAAGAGGAAGGGCAGAGGGGAGAGCAAGATCAAGTCCAATACTAAGATTCAAGTCAGTGTAGGTAAATTAAAAATTTGATCTGAACATCTAATATTGATGGGCAGTATTTGAGACAGCTCTTTTATCTGAGGCAATCATCAAAAGCATTTATAGCAAACTTAACTGAGGTCAAAGTTTAACTTCTGTGATAAAGAGAGACAGAAATATTTCTGCCATTAAACTATTAAAGAATATTAAAAGTTACTCAAGTTTAAAGATAGATATAGATGTAAAGGTAATTTATAGAATCACACACAGATGTTAGCATAATAGTGTAATTCAAATTGTCATCATTTTGGCTTGGGATCTTGATACAGGATATTGGCCATACTTAGTGACAAATTTAATGTAGCAAAAGTAAAAAGATACCTGTAAACAAACAAGGTCAAAAGATGGAATTATCTTTCATGAAATTGAATGGATAGGTGATGTCACTGCTCTATAAATCCATAAAAGTTTTCCATCTTCGTATCCTTGTTTTCTCTCTCTTTGTTTGTTTCTTTCTTTTCTCTCCTTCCTTCCTTCCTTCCATCCATCCACCTATCAATCTATCTATTTATATCTATATAACAGATATCCCTATTTTCTACCCAGTTCAGATGTTTTTGGCTTAGAGTAACAGAAACCCAGTTTGAAGTTGTTTAAATAGTAAATTTATCATCTAACTCATGCTATGAAATATAGAGGCAAGATGATTTCAGTTAATTAATTCAAAGCTCAACCTTGTGAATGATCCAGAACCTCTCCATGTTTCCACTTAGAAAATCCCAGTGTATAGGTGTAATCTCCCTTCAGACAGCAAGAAGACTATAGAAGCCCCAAGTGCTATATAGAGGCAAAGCAATATCCAGAAAATTATGTGTATTTGAGTTCATTTTTATTTAGATTCTATTTATAATAGGAAACAAAACCTTTCCTTGAAGCTCTTCAAGTTTCTAGCCAGAATGGAATCCTATGTCCATACCTAATCAAACTCTTATAAAGAAAATGATACCACTGAATAGCTTTAACCAATATTGATTCACCACCTGCAATTAGAAATGGGTCCTATCTTTTGGGCATTTCTCCATGTAAAATATGATTATGTGAAGAAAGTTTTGCCAAAAAGAAAGAAGCGTGTGTGTGTGTGTGTGTTTGCACTATTTTGAGTTTGTTAATTGTTTACTGCAGTACTCTATCTCTACTGCTTTTAAGTCTGATCTTTCTCTAGCTTGTAACCCATGACTTATCTTCCCTCTTCACTTCTATCTACTTGAGGGCAAGTATCAATTCTGGCTTATCTTTGTATCTCCCCAAGTGCCTAGCTCAGTGACTAACACATAGTAGGTTTAGGATGAAACCCTTGTCTACAGGATCAACAATGTCAATCTCTAGGGTCACTGACATATAGGGTAATTCTATTTGAAGCATCTACTGTTGAGACGGGTAAGGGAAACTCATAGTGAGATAAGCTTGCGTAACTTTGACTGTACAGTACATAGTAATTACTGTGCAATTGGACTGGAAAATGAGACTTTATTAATTCAATATTTAGTTCTATAAAAGCTCTATTAGTTTTCAGTGGATATGTCTGGAGATTTCAGCCTATACCCTGGATAGATGGTAAGAGAGTGGAGGTCACAAACCTCTTTAAACCTTAATACTAAAAAGATTATTAAAACTTAAGATGTTCCATGACAAAAAATTGAATTGGTCCTTTTATTTAAAAAAAATTACAAATTTTAGCTGAGGTAAGTTGTAACATCTGAGAGTTTGCGTCTCCTTAAAAGAGGTTGTATTTTTATTTCTTTAATTTATTTAATTTGCTGAGGAAGATTTGCCCCAAGCTAACATCTGTTGCCAATCTTCCTTTCGCTGAGGAGAATCATCCTGGGCCAACATCTGTTGCCAATCTTCCTCTTTTTTGTATGTGAGCTGCCAAAACAGCATGGCCACTGATGAGTGGTGTAGGTCTGCACCTAGGAACTGAACCTGGGCTACTGAAGCACAGTGTGCCAAACTTAACCACTTGGCTACTGGGGCTGGCCCAAGAGGTTGTATTTTTAAATGAAGTAAGGAGATGTTAAACTTTTCACCATTCCATTAAAAAAATTTGAAATGGATGGATAAAAGGAATTATCACCACCTACTGGTAACAAAGCCTAATTGCGGGAAAATTATGGACCGATAATTCTCAATGATTGGCTTCATAACTTAAAGAAGGAGAGGAAACTTAAACTAAGTAGGCAAAATAAATTTGAAAATAGACTTGAATAATAGGGGCAAAAGAGGGGAACAACAATTAATGCATTCCTACCTTTAAAATTTACTGATAAAGAAACTGTGGAAAGTATTTTGAATATGTTACCCTAATAATCTACTCAAAAATCCTGTGAGTAGGTAGTATTACCTTCAATTTATAGATGAGGAAACTGAGGCTGAGTAAGGTTAAATACAGTCACACAGCTAGTAAATGGAAGAGTTGGGTCTCCCAAATAAATAGGTCCTGCTTTAGGGCTTAGGACATTTAAAAGATATTTAATCATATAGAAAGGATCAGTGTGGGTTTTTCCCCCTCTTTCCCTCAACTCCTTATGATAGCAAATGGAATGATCTATGTATCTTCTATCTTTAGATTTTTTTAACTGACTAAATAAAATATAGCAGCTGTATGACTTAAAATGCAGCTTATTCCTAGTCTTTGAAAAAAAATTTTTTCTTTATTTTAAATATTCACTTGGTTAATCTACCACCATTTACTCATATACACATTTTAAGATTGTGACGGCAGAAAATCCTGTTAGTTATGCATAGGCAACAAAAGTAGGGACTATAAAAGACCCTGTATGAGTATTATCTATAAAACTGTAATTTTCATAGAGAGTTATCATTCAAGACATGTGCCCAGAGTATAGTAGAGGTGGACAACTAGAATCTTCTCCATTAGGGAGGATCCAAAAACTGTATTAATTATTAACCTAGGATTATGAATCCTGGTCTTCCACCACCTCATATAAAACATTGGATAAAAATTGTCTAGAATTATGAATAATAATAAAATAATAAAACATTAAAAATAAGATATAGCTTTTGAATACCAACTTTGTATTTATAAGAAGGTTTTCTCAGTCATCTTAAGTTAACTTTATCCAGAACTGTCTAATGAGCATATAAACCTAAAAGTGTTTTATAAGAAAGCATAGAAAAATTATTCATACATATAAAGATCTTTTTCTACTTATGATTTTTTTATGTTTCATATTAAAACTATTTCCCAGACATAAGGTCTTCAATATTCAATTAAGCTTTTACAGTTCAAACATTTATATGTATTTTAATTTCTTCATAGAGTGGCCAGGTAACAATTAATGTCACTAATGTTTAAAGTGTTTAAAGAAAAATTAACTTACTATGTACTATGAAACTAATTTTATCTGAAATGAGCATGGAAACATCCCCCAAATCTTCAGGTATGATTGCCCTAAAAATAAATTGGGGCACATATTACTGAAGAAAAAGTTCTCTGTACCAATTTTAGAGATTAGTATATATATATTTTTTAGTAGATGCTTTTATCTAGATGTCTCCTAGATACTTGAGACTGATTGTGTTCCAAGCCAATTTCATTCTCTCTCCCCTAAAACCTATAATTATACCTACTTCTTCAACTTAATTAGTGGCACAGTATCTATCCTTCAAGAGAACAATGTGTCATCCTCAATTACTCGGTCTTCCTTACCTACGTCTAATAAATCATCAAATGACACAGATTTCACACTCTAAACAGCTTTTAAATTCATGCTTTTCCTTTAGTACTATTACCCAGCCCCCATCTTTCACTCAGATAATTTCAATAATCTGCCAAGTGTTTCCCTTGCCTATGATTTCTCCTTCCTTTAATCCATTATCCATACATTTATGACAGTTCACTTTCTAAAATGCAACTTTGGCCTATTAGTACCTTGCTTTTAGCCTCTCAATGACCTGTCACGTCCACAGGATCAAGTCAAACTCCTTAGTAGAGCACATCAGTCACCTCATGACGTGACCCAGCTTTTGCCTTGAGTTGTGTTCCTTTTGGTCTCTGCTTCATGCTTTGCATCCTAACATTACATGATGCTAATTCCCCCTTCTTCACACCCATAACACACACTCACTTTCTTCTCTTTGGAATGCTGCTTCTCCTTAATTGGCTGATGAGTTAGTATACAGTCATTTGCCACAAAATGACATTTTGATCAACTACAGACTGTGTATATGACGGTGGTCCCATAAGATTAGAACCTCCCCTACAGCCTAGGTATGTAATAGGCTATACTCTCTAGGTTTGCATAAGTACACTTTATGATGTCCACACAATGATGAAATCGCCTAATGATGCATTTCTCAGAACTCATCCCCATCATTAAGCAACGTATGACTGTACACTATTTAAAATCCAACTTGAATAATAAAAATAAACTAAAATAAAACAGCTATAAGAGCTGTCTCCCCTATGATTCTTTCTTTCATCCTTCATAGGCCCATTTTACCCCACCAAGATGAATTATTCACCTCTTTTTTGCTATCTCTCTAATTTACACATGCTTCTATTATTTCATTAACAAAATATGTTTTAAAATAGTTACATGTCTATTTTCCCTAAAAAAATGTAAGCTCCTGCATAAAAGGAATCATTTCTCCCAGTCTAGTAGCTTGCAGTTGCTTCCATGTGCTATCAGCTATCTCCTGAGTTCTTTCTGAATATAATTCGAAAGCCTACCTTATGGTAACTGACTTCAGTGCTTGGCTTATTCAGCTACCTGTCATTCAATGGGGGTCTACCTTTAGGCCATTCGAAGCAATAGGTTTGAGTGATAAGATAATATCCTGAATCATGTAACACTCTCTATAAAATATAATTATAAAGAAAATTAGAAATATTTGTATATGTTTCATTGTCCTGTTGGAAATATGTTGTTGACATTGGATGACTATAGGTATAGTTGCAGTAGCAGAAGTAAGCATACACCAGTTAGTTGATGTTATTGTGCTTACTAGGAATATTACTGTCATAGTGATACATGCTATGAATATCATTTTATTAATTTCCTTTTGGATTACTAGTCCTAAAATTTGTCTGTATACCTCAAGGTACAAATTGTCTCCCAACATACTCATTGCTGTACCTTGCAGCAATATTGAAAAAGTGGGTTTTATGCCAGTTGTGGGACTGGAACCAGATTATGAAATATGTGGATATACTATCCCAAGGAGATAAAGTAGTCAATATTGATAAAGTATTTTATATCTTCAACCTGTAGCCTTCTTAACCTTCTCAATGTAATCAGAATAGGAACTTTTCGACATTTGACTGCATTACCTACCCATTCATATTCTGGTTGACATTGATTGTTATGAATACACACAGCAACACTTCCAACACTACACATTTGTTTTATGAATGTGCCATGTATTGCTTAGGTTTCTACAAAAACATGGCCTTTTTCTTCATAATCTCTGCCTTCAGTAAAACATTTGTATCTTTTTATGACAAACATTCACAAACCAATAAATACTGTGTTTTTTGCACTCAGTTCTGGTGCTCCAATGTGAATGTGAAGATTGTAATTCAACAATTATTCAAAAAGTTGTCTCAGTTCCTTTGGCTCAGTTCTTCTCTCTCATATATGCATTCTTTGTCAAGTGTTCTTCCTAAAATTTGGCCCAAAGTTCAAAATAAGATAGTTTACTGAAGAGTTGAAGGACCAATAGTCTGCTTTTTTGTTGTTTGGATTAGACATTGCATTTATATCAGTTCTAAAATCACATTAGGTCTAATGGCAACTACATGATATACTTGATTTACTGATTCTAAAAGGAACAAAATATTTAGGTATTTTTTGATATGTTCTACCACTGAGGTACATTTCTCTCAAGCTATAATTTTTCTTTTGGTTTAATGTAAAATTTAAAATTATTGTTTTTTAAAATTTTCTTTTGTTAGATTAAGTTCATTATTTCACATGTCCAGACTTGTTTTAATTCATACGTTTGTTTTGTTGATTACTTAAATGTAAGAGTTGGAGAAGGGAATGGTAAGGTTAAAGCAGCAGATGATATAGGTTGATTCCCTCATTGAAACTGTAGCCTTTTTCTCTTGCTCTTAAGAGTTTTATCTGGCCAGATAAAGAGAAAAAGGCTGGAGACACTAGCCTTTCTCAGAGCAGCATGGCTCTACTCTTTGGTCCCTCTCTAGTTGGAGGGCATCCCCCAGCCCACCTTAGCTTTCACATTACTAACTATAGGTTCTCTAAATGGGCTGACACTATTAGGGCATGTTTAGTTTTTCTAAATGGACATAAGGAAGGAATGTGCTTGTGTTCCTCTTGATGGTTGTCTGAGAAGAGCTTTCCCTCTAGAGCCAGGCAGGGACCTCAGTGATCTTGAATCCGAGTCCAGTTGCCTCGGTTTCTCACACTCTCTTTGCCAGTGCTCCAGGCATCCAACTTTGGGCAGAATGAGAGATGAGCACGTTTGAATGGTAAATATTGTCTTTCTGGTCCTGATACCTCTGGAAAAACTTTTTTTTAATATTTAAAATGTGGTTATATTGTTAGAAATTCAGAATCCAATATAAGGCCTTTAAAGATCCTTCTCCATGCCTTACTCTAAGTATTCTTGTTAACAAGCAGTAACAGGTTGCATTTATTGTCTTTTAGGACATTTAACGCATTCTGATGTTAAACCAGACTATAAGTCATCCTCAAGATGACTGAGTCCTAACTCTACTCTTGGGCTTCTAATTAGTCTGTGATGCAGATACTGGGCTACACTAAGTTTTTTAGATGTCCTAGACAGATCCCCATCTCTGGGAGGCTTGACATTTAAAATAAAATAAAAATTCAAGTGTGCATAAAATATAATATTTTTTTATAATTAAGAATAAATTACTGTTATGATTTTATTTCACAGGGTAATTAAAACTTTTTTCATTAATTTGAAGTCCTATTCCAGTTTCCCTGGGGTTGCTTCTAAATTCTGGGATACTTTTGTAATCTACAGCACTGTTGGGATAGTGTCATATCATCTAGATAACCATTAAGCTACTCTAGAATGAATTCAGATGTCTTTGTTCCTCTCTGGTGTTTAGTCCATGAAGACCACCTCTAAGTGGTCCCTTGTTCCAAGGCTGTAGTCTCATTTGAGTCTTGACTGGGGAAGGATCCAATTCAAGATCATGTGGTTGTTGGCAACATTCAATTCCTTACATGCTTCAGGATGGAGAACCTCATTTAGCCTGGATGTCTTTCTGCTAGTTCCAACGCTCCTCGTGAACCTCTGAGTCCTACCTCCTTTTATGTGACATAATGTGGCTGTGAGAAACTTCGTAAGGCAATTTCTGACTATTCACTACTTTTGTCCAGCTATCAATAGTAGAAGAAATTCTGCTTTGTGTCTTGCTGCCTCTTGGGCTTTAACTGGAAAGAAGACACAGTTTCCTCTGTGCTAGGATCCCCTCATCCCTCTCTTGCCCTCTGGAGCATATCAGTGTTTCTGTCATCTTCACTCCCTCTGACTATGCTGCAGAGGCAGGACCCTGCTTTCTCCAGGACCCACACTATGTACACATTTCTTTCTTCTTTCCCAACTCTCTACTACTTTTCTTTGTCCTTCTAGTCCAAGGAAACTCTGTCTTGTATCTGGATGTTAAGGTTCTGAACAGAAAGTTGTGCTTCTTGTTATAAAGTAAATCTGTCATTCATACTCTAAGCTGTTTTTAATCTCCTAAGATCTAGGCTTTTGAATTTCAAAAGTCAAAATTTAATGTTTTGGTTTTATCTTCTTTCTGATGTTTCAACACTTTCATGAGTGAACAACACAGAGAATGCCCTGGAGCCTACCTAGATGGAAAAAAATAAAACCATTGGCTTATCTATCAAAATATTATTCTGCTGCAGATATATTATGAATATATCTATGTATATATGCATATATAATTTTGCAAAACACAGAGTCTACCAATTCTACTAAAAAGATGACATGACTTAAATATGTTGTTGTTATTAAGTTCTTAAAGTTCTATTTATGATTGTCTTTCCTAGAGAGAAGAGGAAGGCAAAACATAGGCCAAATATATTTACAAACTGCAATAATTTGATAATGTAACCATGTCCCACTTCACTTTTTTGGTACTAAAGAAGATAACATAGTTTAAATATTAAATTAATGACTAAGACACTATATCACTTTTATAATGGGAAATCTATTCTATCTTCAGAGTCTCTTCCCCTAGTAATATGTGGAAACTGAAAATACGCATAGCTTTCATGAATCACTCTTGTTTAATACCAGTCACAGCCATTACCTATCAGAGGGCATGGTAGATCCATTGTACCCCTGAAAGCCAGTTCTCCAAATGGCACTCTTCTATGAGCTTTCATGCTGCTCTTTTTTTCAAAATTGTCCATTGCCATGGCTGCCTAAACTTGCCGCTGCCTTGCAAATAAACTGCTCAGGGGGGTTGAAGAATATTCCCTTCCTCCAGCCATTGTTATGATGGATAGCGCAAGGGAGATTATAAGTACCAGAGCAGTCCAGTCATCCACATCAAGGCTGGGATGTTCAATAGGAGGGAAAAGTATAGTTTTTTTCATTTCTTCACAGTCTGGAGTGTTCCAAATCAAGTAGTCAGCTCTTTCCATTCATACACATCTAGTCATTTACCTATAACACATATTCAATGTCAATAAAACTGGACAACAAAGAATTTTGGTGTCAATGCTTGATTTTATTAGAGCCAGCTCTTCACCATTTGAACCTTCAAAAGCCCATGAACTCTCCCTTCCTCTCCATCTCAAGGCCTGATGCATTTTTCTTATGCAAGATTCATCATTTTCTAGGGTGATTGATAGTTCCCTCAGTTGAAATAAAGATAAAAGTAACAGCCAGAGATTATTATGTTTTGTCTTATTGAAAAGGATCAAGTACTTGAACCAATAGGAATTAGAGTTAGTTTCTAGTGATTAGGTTTTAGGAGTAAAGGTGTCAATGAGAAGTAAACTCTAGCTCTAAAAATCAAAATTAAGACAGGTGAGCTGATGAAAAAGGGGCCTTGCTTTTGATAACAGGAAATGTGAGAATTGAGTGCTGTCACGTGATGCAACTGTAGGGTTGTATAATGCTTTGAAACAAGATTTATCACACGCCTCACCCATGAACAAGCAAGTTATGAATGGGCCCCATCGTAGTCCAGCTCTGGTCCAAGAATAGTCACTAACCTTATTTCAGTAACCAGCCATATCCACTCCTGGAGAAAACCTTGAGATAAGGGAGTAATCGTTGGTGCTACCACCTCCTTTTTCAATGCTGTGTACAGCTGATAGTCTCTGTTCTTTTCAATATCTGACATGAACTCCCAACTTGATCAGCTGATGTGTGGAAAAGGGAGGCTTATGATAATCTATTTGTATTTGCCTTTAATTTCTCGAGGTAGTCCATGAGATGTCAGGAGTAATCTAACTTTACTAGCTCTTTGTGAAAGCACCGTGGCTCTTATTTATCACAGTTTCCTTTTTGTGGATAAAATGCTAGTTAAGCTTTACTTAGTTTTATACTCTCCTCATCTTTAATGCATAAATTAAAGTATCAGGAAAATCGGTTTTTGTCTAAGGAGTTTAGACCTTACATTTCATAATTAAGATAAAAATGGACTATTCTTTTAACATTTAGCTATTTTGTTTTAATATAGTACCTTTTGATTTATGGTTAAAATTAAATATCAGACAACCTTAACAATTTTAGAGAAGGAAGAATAAGCAACGCTTTCCCAGAGTTTTGCATTTGACTCATTTTGTAGAAGACAATGATCACTTTTACCCTGAGGTATTCTAGAGAAAGAATTCAATTTCTTTACTTTTCAAAGTGTGATCTCATTTGTTGTGATGAAAGCGCATCACAGTATCAAAAGTGTTTCAGAATTTTGTGTTTTTGTTAATTTTTAAGAAGAATAGAGTACTTATGACAACAGTACATTCTGTTAAATCACTATTGTTAATTTTTTAAAATTATGCCTCATTTCATTGTTCCTTAATAATTGGTGTCCACAGATAAAATATTACCTACTACTATTAGATATAATGAAAATCAATAAATGGTATGTCCCATTAATTGAAGATCACTACAGGATATATTGAGGTATGTACTTAGGTCATTTAGATTGTAAGCTTACAATGCATACTTAATCCCAGGTTTCATGTAATACATTATATTATATATTAATATTTTTATATGTATTATATGTAATATATACTTAGTACTATTAGCATGTCTGCTACTAATATAAGAGTAGGATAATAAGAATATTGTAATATACTTGCTTATTCAGGAGATTTTATGTTATAAACCTATTAAGGAAAAGAAAGAAAATATTAATAACTTCATAATAGATGGCAAGCTCGGTTTTGCACAGCAAAAATGTAACTCATTTGTCTGAATCTAAAGCACGCATTCTTTTCTAGGTTATTGGTTAGAATGAAAGATGTAAAGTTCTTGTTTGGCTATTTTGTTCTCAATCATAGCTAGAATGATCATTTCAGCAAACATTCAATATAATCTTATCAACATGATCTGGCATATAAATAATTTTTATTCTGAATGGAATTAGACTTGTTACTGTGAGTCACTAAATATGTATTAAAGTTAAAAAACATTCCAGTTTTATCTAGACCACCAAAACTCACCTAGCTTCTTAAGAAATTATAAATCACAGTGATCTTTTGGTAGTATCAAAATATTCCTCCACTTGTTAGTGTTCTTAGTAAAATATATGTATAGGTTTATACATTAGATTCTATACAACATTATATGATTAACAGCTGTGTGGTGAAGAGATCAATGCAATGGCTCTATACATCTCACATAGGGAACATGTGATTGCATGCTTTACATGTGCTGCCACTGATGGGGAAACCAGACTTCTAATCTATAGATGAATTTCTTCTATTTAAAAACTTTTTCACCAGATATTGGCAAAATATTGGCAAAATTTTAAATACATATATATAAATTTAAATTGAATACAAAAGAACAATATTCACTAATATTAAGGTAGATCAGTTTCAATTGTCTATCAACTAATAGCCATGTTCATGTAGAAAATATGGTAAAAAGAGAACACAGTCCACAAAGAAAGCTGTCATATCTTACTCTCAAAATATTAAAATATTTTTATTAAAAATTTTCTTATAATGGTAACTAAACCTTTAACCCCAGTCTGGAAAAATATTTTATCTTCTATTAAGTAAAAAGTAGACAATAGGTTTCCTTTATTATCTCTGTATTAGATATTGCCCAGTTTTACTGACTTCGTAGAAAGATTGGGAAAAATCTCTAACAAAGAAAACTTTGATGATATGTAGCCCCCTTTTACCTTGATTTTTCTTGTAGGAAAATATTTAAGAAATTAAATTCTAAAAACAAAAAATAATATAAAAAATAAATACAAGCCCTCCACATCTTTTCAGAGCAAGAAAATTGTTTCAAGGCAGGCAATTTGTGAGGTCTTGTATGTGTTTATCACTCCAAAGAGATGCCCCCCTCCTCTTCAAGATTTTAGTGAACCTTTGCTGATGGGCATTCTTAGTTGTCATTCCCTGCCCCTAGCTCCCAAACATCTAGACTGAAAAATTTGATTCCAGCTTGTCAGCCATTAAATGGAAATAATTGTTTCTCAAGTAGTGAAGGTGAAGTGTGACAGTCATTTCATATCAATAGCCTTTCCAAGCTCTGTAAATCTTCCAGATTTCCTTTTCTTTCTCTATTTCTTACAGACCATCCAAAGAGAGAAGAAAGCTAGGATAGACAGGACTGAGGTTTTCCTCATGTGCTACTTTTTCCATCAAATTACACTTTTAAAATTAGACTTGATAACAACAAACAAAAAACAAAAAGCAATTTATAGTTTTCCAGGCTCTTTAAACTTAATTGTGATATGTTATTTTTCTCAGAGAGACTGATAATATTCTTTCTTAAAAACAACCTTGTAATTTGGTTCACAGAATAATTATTGGAGAGAAATTCTACAAATTGTGGAGAGCATCATATTACTGCTGTAGGATGGACTTAATTTCTGTTATACTATTGGTTAATCATGAGAGGTACATTTAGTTACATTAGTCAGAGAGATGTTAATTATGCAATTGAAGTGCTAAAATTTTCTGGTATTTAAAAGGTTTAATTTCAAAGTAATATAACAGGGGCCGCCCGGTGGCACAGCAGTGTAGTCCGCGCTTGGCAGCCTGGGGTTTGCAGGTTCGAATCCCAGGCGCCCGCTGATGCACTGCTCGTCAGCCACGCTGTGGCGGCGTCCCATATAAAGTAGAGGAAAGACGGGCACAGATGTTAGCCCAGGGCCAGTCTTCCTCAGCAAAAAGAGGAGGATTGGCGACGGATGTTAGCTCAGGGCTGGTCTTCCTCACACACACACACACACACAAAATAACAATAAGAAGTAATATTACAAATTTTTATCTTCTTTAAATACATACTTTACATTATCAGACTAGTATTTCTCAAAGTGAGTAATAAGACATTAGAATCACTTGAACTGATGTTAAAAATGCACATTGCTGGAGTCAGTTTTCTGAATCAGAAACTAGGAGGTCAAGAAGCGTCCAGGTATCTCCACTTTTGATAAGACATATACTCCAATCCTTTACTGTGATACTAACGTACACCACAGTTTGAAAATTCTTGATTTAGACACAACTCAGAAGTCAACTTTTATTAGCTTTAGGAAAAACAAACCATGCCAGATCAATTTGCTTTCCTTTAAACTCAAAACTTTGTAAATGGGGGTAAAATGGTTTCCATTTTTATTTTAACTATAATTTTAGAAAAATGTGTGCTGTAAATGTAAAGAATATAAAGAATGGATCTTACTAACTTGTAAGAGTCTAGGTGATCGTTCCAGTCAAGAATAGTGTTGTTTTAGTACTCTCATTGGAAAGATGGAAAAACATAATGCTTAGATTGTTCCTGGAATTTTGGCACCCAATGCATGCTTATAGAATAAATGTCTTCACATCAATACAGTGATTAATATTAATGCCATTGGGCTGAGTCATACAATTCTATAATCATGCTTGCCTCTCCTCAATTTCTTATTTGAATCTAATAGAACTTCCTTATTTATTATTTGCTGAAGAAGATTTGCCTTGAGCTAATATCCGTGCCAATCTTCCTTTCATTTTATGTGGGTCGCCACCATGGCATGTCTGCCAATGAGTGGTATAGGTCTGTGCCTGGGTACCGAACCCAGGCCTCAGAAGTGGAGCATGCCAAACTTAACCACTAGGCCACTAGACTTCCTCATTTTGGACTTTTGGGATTGTCTATTTGTCTATTGCATGTATTTCCCTACATTTGATTAAAGATAATGTAGGTGAATACAGGTAACCTTCCTATGATATTAACAGTTAAACATTTGTTCTGATCAAATTGCTAGGCATTGTACTTAAAAATTTATATAAAATGCTCAATTAATTCTTGAATAATAGCTATCTCCATTTTACAGTTGTGGCCATTTCAGACTCAAAGTCCCTAAGTACCTTCCAAAAATACTGAGTATCTGGAGAGGAAGTGGAGAATAGAAGTGCAGCTTAACACAAAGCCCACACACTTAGCCACTATGCAACACTGACTCTATTGGTTTTCACGATGATATGAAATAAGGAGGTGGCTGGCCCAAAATAAGATGACTAAGTGGTCAGGTATCACCTCCATTTCTTCCTGCCCCTTTTCACAAATCCGATGTCATTTCATTCATTCTTTATTCATTCGTTTGTTTATTCATTCAACTAATGTTCTATTAGCAAAGGATACAGCAGTTAGGAAAAAGCAAAGTCTCTGTCTCTGTGGAGTCTATATTCTGGAGGAAAAGACAGGAAAAATAAGGAAATAAAGAAGTAAATATGTCATACATCAAGAAGTGTTGCATGCTACAAAGAAAAATAAGGGTGTAATGAAATAAAAAGTGATGGTAGGAGGTGTTATTTTATTAGGGAAGTCTTTTTAGCAATGAGGGAGTGAGCCATGCAGATCTACAAGGGCAGGACACTCTAAGCAGAGGGAACAGTAAATGCAAATGCTTTGAAGACAGAGCGGGCTTGAGTGTTTCAGAAAGAGCAGGGAGGCCAGTTTGGCTGGAGCAGAGGTGGGAGTGGTAGAAGAGATAGCAGAGGGAATCAGGACTTATAGTTCTTTGTAGGCCAAAGCATGGACTTAGGTTTTACTTCTATACAAAATGGGAAGCCATAAGAGTGTTTTAAACAGAAGAGTGGAATGCAGTCTTACTTGTACTTTAGAAAGATCTTTCTGGATTGTGTAGAGAATAGATTGAGTTTGGTGAGTCAGGACAGCTAGTGCAATAGACCAGGTGAGACATGACGGTGGTTTGACTAGTTTGGCAGGAGTTCATTTGGCAAAAAGTGAGAGGATTTTGAATATATTTTGTAGGTTCAGGTGACAGGACTAGATTTAAGATGCAAGAGAGGAAGAGACTAATTAAGTAAAATTATAAAGTTTTTGCATAACCAGACAAATAGCATTTACTGAAATGTGGAGCCTTATGAGTTGGGAGGTTGGGAGAACTTTTTTGTTGAGGTGGAAATGTTGGAGACTTGAATTCTGGTTTAGACATGTTAAGTTTGAGGTCTTCATCACCTAGATCAGAGGTCTGCAAACTACTATCCATGAGCCAAATCTGCCTTACTAATTATCTTTTAGGGCCCATGAGCTAAGGATGGTTTTCACACTTTTAAACACTTGAAAAATAAATACTATTTTGTGATATGTGAAATTCACATGAAATTAAAATTTCAGTATCTAGGGTCCAGCCCTGTGGCACAGTGGTTGAGTTCAGCATGCTCCACTTTGGCAGCCCGGGTTTGTGGGTTCAGATCCTGGGTGCGGACCTACATCACTCATCAGCGATGCTAGAGCAGCGACCCACATACAAAATAGAGGAAGATTGGCTCAGATGTTAGCTCAAGACTAGTCTTCCTCAAGCAAAAAAGAGGAAGATTGGCAAGAGATGTTAGCTCAGGGCGAATCTTCCTCACCAAAAAAGGAAAAAAAAATCAGTATCCATAAATAAAATTTTATTGTAACATAGCCACACTCATTTGTTTATGTTTTCTCTATAGTTTCTTGCATGCTACAAGAGCAGAGTCAAGTAGCTACAACTCAGACCACATGGCCCACAAAGTTGAAAATATTTATTATCTGGTCTTTTACAGAAAAAGTTGCTGACTCCTGACCTTGATAGTTCACTACAACAATATGCCATCTTGAACTGTAGGAAAGTTAAGCAGCAGCTTCTGCATCATCTCCAATCAAGGAAGGGCCTTATTTTTGCTCACTTCTTTAAAGACCTGAGTCATAAAAAGATTTAACATATCTGTGTTTTAATGGGAAGGTCAGTGCCTTAACCAAAGGTAGATTACTTATGGTGAGAATAAAGTTCTGTCAGGCCAAGGAAAAAGAATATGTTCATATAAGGATCTTTTGAGTTCCCCAAAGTGCATCATGTAGGGTCTGACTTATTTTGCCCAAGGAAGAGCTGTCCTGGCCAGGAAGGACCACAGTCACACGTTGTGTCTGACACAACTATTGTGCTGTCCTTCTCTGAGATTATGTTGGATCATCAGAAATGGATTAGAGAAAAGTTTTTCTACTATCTTGGGATCTGCTAAGCACAAAGGAGAAATTCACTACTTTATTTTTATTGAACTGTAGATTCATCTCCCTGTAACTCTTAACTATGGTGAAGGAATGGAACCCATTTGCTTTTAGAAACCAGTGCTGTGGTATTGGTATTTAAGAAAAAAAATGACTTCCATTGCCCCAAACTAAATAAGCTTGATAATTTGGGAGACTGCAAAATGATCTTCATTTTTTAAGAGCTGAGCTCAAGTTGTACCTGTACGTGTGGGAATGTTATTATTCAGGATTCAAGGACACAGGTCCATGCTGCAATGTTTAATTTCCCCTGAATTTATTTCACTTTACTTTTAGCTACTCACTAGCTTTATATATACAGCATTGCTATACACACACACACACACACACACACACGTGAAAAACTTTAAAATATATTCATCTTATGAAGACACTTTCTTTAAAACCTTTTATGTCTAGTGAAGCTTTTTTTTTTTCTATAAAAAGAGACATCTGGGAAGAGAAATGATCAAATACCCAGCAGGAAGTTAATACCTGCTGAGCTGCTCTGACAGTGGCAAGACTCCTATAAAGCCTCCTAAGTGTGTGAGATCCAGTCTTCATAAAAATGAGTCAGTGCTTGCTCTGTGACAGGTAAAATCTTCCTTTTAACTTAAAAAAAAATAACAATTTCTGTGAATCTTATGCTATTGAACCTGCTTCCTACTACTTAATCATGTAAGATTTTTTGAAAGGATATAATATGCTATTTTCTCTTTGAATATTTGATATACAATAGAAGAGGAAAAATATACAAAACATGCATCACCAAATCTTTTCATTCCAATTTCACCTTGGCAGCATTACGTGAGATTGGACAAAATTAAATGCATATGTGCACATCAGTGGTTATAAGCTATGAAATACAAGGAAAGGACCTTCAATTCTCAATGATTTAGAGTGTAAGGAGATTTTATCCTCATCATTTACATATAACGTGTGGCTCATTTTATTATTATTATTATTTGTCATCATCCTCATCAGAAGCATCAGCATTACTCTATTATTCATTATGCCATTATATGGACATGAAACTTTGTTAGTTATCATACTGATTAATACTTTCATCTTTCCTTACTTAATTTGATGATTTTTTGGCTTTTAATTGTGATACAAGCAAAATATTATTAACATTTTATTATTGATAATCCTACCAGTAACAGCTGATAATTAGGTAAAGTTATGTCAGAAAAGTCAGGAGTTCCATTAACTAAATAGAATGCCACATAAAAATGCAGTAAATTTTAGAGCCTGTCTATACAGGTGATTGGGTTGTTAATTTTACAGGTCACTTGCTAGAGCATGAATGGTACGTAATTGATCTTTTTCGCAGAGGTAGATTATTATGAGAGTGGAATAAACCCTATCAAATCAACTCTAATAAATTCATATGATCACCTACTATCTGAGCCTTAGTTTTCTGTATTTTCATAGCATTTCAGAATCTTTTGATCAATTATTTACATGACCTGTAATGAAAATTTCAAAATGCAGCAAAGATTCCAGTTTAGCATTAATTTTCAAATTGTTCTGGGTATATTTATTTATTAACTTGTGAAGGGATTTTTACAAGCCAGGATGGAACATGGTATAATCTTTTATAATGAAATTATTCTAATGAAGCAGGGTTTCCTGCTGTATAAGTGCTGAGCTTTCTATTCATCTAGGTGTAGTAGCTGGTATCTATTCACATCTACTGATTTCTACTGCTGGCCAGGAGCTTCTTTAGAAAAATCCTGTGTTCTGTGCACAATTGTAGTTTAGATATAACAGGTTCACAGTGGGGAGAGGAAGCCACAGTGGCCAAGGAAACAAGAAAACTGAGTGTACAGGCACTGACTGCAGCAAAGAGAAGAAGGAATTCAATGCAATAAGTTGGATTTTGCCATAAGACTTAGTCATCCAAATAATGAAATCTGCTGACTCAAGTTGACCAACCTTTCTGTCATTTGCATTTTACTTTGAGTATAGACATTTGTTTAATTATCTTGTGTTTTACTTCTTATGCAAAAACATTTGATAGCACTAGTAAACATCTGCTTTTATTAAGTATCATCATTGAATCCAAATAAATGATTGTGGTTTACTCTATGAAAGAGATGGCTTTTCTAGCCCTTAGGTCATGTTATGATAATAACAACAAGAGCCAACACTTACTGAGCACTTACCACGTGCCTGGTATATGTGATGGGAACCAGGCAATTGGTAATGTGTTGAATCCTCAGGAAACCTAGGGACGGAAGAGTTAACGGAACTTGCCCAACATCACTTGGCTATTTAAGGTATGGAGCCAGACTTTGTACCAAAGCAGTATGGCTCCAAAGTTTGGGCTCTTAATCCCTCCACTCCCCCATTTCTCATATCTATATCCACACACTGACCTGTAGGCACATGATACGTACACAAAAACAGTTGTCTCTTTTACGTATAGTAATATTTCATGTATTATTTGTTAAATTAAGAAAAACCAAAAATCCCACCGCAGGGGAGGTTTATATTCTGCGCATAGCCTAAAGCCATTCAATGATAAATGTATATTTCTTATTTTTTCTCTGTCTTTCAACCTTTCTCTTTTTGAGTCAGTTTTAGAGAAGGGACCATGTTTAATATTTACTTTATTCCTCTTAGCGTGTAGTCCAGTTTTATGAACACCTTGCAGCTCCATAAATACTGTACTTGCTGATGTCTTAGTGGACGCTAAATCTTTAGAGAGGCAGTCCCACCTATTTAACTCAAGGTGCCCAACACGAAATAAATACAACCTCCTGACACCCCTGCTTTCCATATGTCCTGTCTTAGAGACATTTCGGGTAATTCTGCTAAGTACTTTATTTCTCAGTGTGTTTCTTACCTCTCAGCCCTGAGCCACTTGTTCAATTTCTTGTTTATGTCTCTCACAGTCACTGTCAGATCTGATGTTAGCTAGCAAGCCACTGTCCTTGGTGCTGACACCAGCAATTCCTTGGAGACAATTGGTGCTTGCCCATTAGGGTTTATTTATTTGCAGCTATTTGTCAGAAGTGTCCCTCCCCATTTGCTCTCACCATTTTTACCCTCCTCTGCCTTGGCCACTTCCCAGGCCACCCAAGATACGCAGGGCTACCATTTGCTGATGACTGCTCCCTGGTTTCTTGTTATTTCATGGTTTGGGATGGTCTCATTGTCTCTTCATGATGTTGCCTCAGAGAACACATTCCCGCTCAGGCTGTTCGCTCTCAGATTCACTTTCATTCCTTCTACTTCTAAGATGTATCTTTTCAAGTTCTCTTGTCCTCCTCTTTTCTTTGGTGTTTTATTCTTTCTTGATCTCTCCTTTCTCTTCTCCATACCTCTACTCCACATCTCTTCACTTGCTTACCTCCCTACACGTAGGTGTGACTAACATACCTGGGGAAAAATGAAAATAGTAAAAGACGATTGAAATTTCTTTTTTTATTTAAAAAATGTGTAACAAGCACATTTTTAAACCTAAGTTCCAAGAAGTTAACAAATAAAACAAGTCAAAGGAACAAAGTGTAAAGAACTCCAGAAGTAACCAAGCTTCAGTAACTTTTGAAAGGAGTCCTGGTTTCACATTCTGGTTTTGGTTTCTAGCAAGGAAGTGAATTAGCATTCCTACGGCCAACTGTCAAATTTTCTCTGTGATTAAATGTAGTCGAGCATTATATTTTTAACAATCCATGAAAAATCAGGATAAATTATATGACTTTAACATGTCAAAAATTATTGCTGTCTGTGTCCTAGTGTCTCTAAAAGAATGATTTGGGGAGGCAGAGAGGTAAATGACAGGGGATGAAATTTAGGGAAGAAAAGAACCTTTACTCTACAGTAAACATAGTTATATCATACTTTAGTGTTTTGCAATGGGGGAATAGTTTGAGGAAAATTAAAATTATGTCCACAGGACTTTTATACACAGCAGTATAAAACAAATATAAAGAATCAAACTTTCCTGTACCTCAGTCACCTATATTCTGCCATGAAATAGGCACAGTTTATGTGCAGTTCTGTGTGGCCAGTGGAGTTGAATGCTAGGTCATGGTTATGGCCATTCTGTAGTGCTATTTCATTGAACATTAATTTGAAAAATATTTAATAGGTGCCAGAAGCTCTAGGTAGTCTAGGCACTGCAATGGGTGCTAGACATACAATAGCACATGATGGTTAGGACCATGGGCATTGGAATAAAAATATCAAGCTTCAAGTCCTCTGTCATTCATTCATTCATTCATTTGTTCTGCTTTATCTTTCTCGCTTTATTAAAATTTGTGATGTCTTGTCAAGTAATAATAAGGAGTTATCAGAAACCACAGCTTTACTTATTTCACTTCAAGGTGACAGCCAAAACATAAAACTCTGGCATTAATCACCCGATTCTACGCCAGCCATGAAGCATTGGTCCCTTGCAAGGGTTACTGCCTCATCGTTCAGTCTTAATTGTCAACTCTAATAATCATTGACTTTTATTTATTTATTTTAAAAATTTTTTATTGAGGTAACATTGATTTATAACATTGTATAAATTTCAGGTGTACGTTATTATATTTTGTCTTCTGTGTAGAAACCTTGGCACCAAAAGTCTAGTTTCCATCTGTCGCCATACAATGTGCCCCTTTACCCCTTTAGTCCTCCCTCCATCCTTCCTTCCCCTCTGGTAACCACCTATCTGTTCTCTGTATCTATATGTATGATTGCTTGTTTATCTTCCACACATGAGTAAAATCATATGGTATTTGTCTTTCTCCGTCTGATTTATTTCGCTTAGCATAAAACCCTCAAGGGCCATTCATATTGTTGCAAATGGCAAGATTTCATTTATTTTTATGGCTGGTAATATTCCATTGTATATGTGTACCAAATCTTCTTTATCCATTCATCCACTGATGGGCACTTAAGTTGTTTCTAAGTCTTGGCTATTGTGAATAATGCTGCAATAAACAAATGAGTGTATATATCTTTTCAAATTAGTGTTTTCACATTCTTTGGATAAATACCCAGAAGTGGAATAGCTGGATCATATGGTAGTTCTATTCTTAATTTTTTGAGGAATCTCCATACTGTTTTCCATAGTGGCTGCATCAATTTTCTATTCCCACCAGCAGCATACAAGGATTCACTTTTCTCCACATCCTCTCCAATATTTGTTATTTCCTATCTTTTTAATAATATCCATTTGGGCTATATAATAATAATAGCCATGACCAGCATGATGTGATATCTCATTGTGGTTTTGATTTGCATTTCCCTAATAATTAGTGATGTTGAACATCATTTTATGTGCCTGTTGGGTATCTGTATATGTTTGGAAAAATGTCTGTTCAGATCTGGTGCCCATGTTTTTTTTTTCAGGTTTGTTTTTCTGTAGTTGAGTTGTATAAGTTCTTCATATATTTAGGATATTAACCCCTTATCTGATATATGATTTGCAAATATATTCTCCCAATTGATATGT
The DNA here is from genome assembly GCA_031878705.1 of Tapirus indicus. Classification (NCBI taxonomy): domain Eukaryota; kingdom Metazoa; phylum Chordata; class Mammalia; order Perissodactyla; family Tapiridae; genus Tapirus; species Tapirus indicus. The sequence goes on along the minus strand of CM062919.1, from coordinate 99,717,105 downwards.
TGTCTTTTCATTTTGTTGATGGTTACCTTTGCTGTGCAGAAGATTTTAGTGTGATATAGTCTCAATTTATTTTTTGTTTTGTTTCTCTTTCCTGAGGAGACATATTCAAACAGATACTGCTACAACCAATGTCTAAGAGCATACTGCCTATGTTTTCTTTCAGGAGTTTTGTGGTTTCAGGTCTTACATTCAAGTTGAATCCATTTTGAGTTAATTTTTCTGTATAGTGTAAGATAGTGGTCTACTTTCATTCTTTTGCGTGTGGCTGTCCAGTACTCCCAACACCATTTATTGAAGAGACTTTGCTTTCTCCATTGTATGTTCTTGGCTCCTTTATCAAACATTAGCTGTCCATAGATGTGTGGATTTATTTCTGGGCTCTCAATTCTGTTCCATTGATCTGTGTGTCTGTTTTTGTGCCAGTACCATGCTGTTTTGATTACAATAGCTTTGTAGTATATTTTGAAATCATGGAGTTTGATGTCTCCAGCTTTGTTCTTTTTTCTCAGGATTGCTTTAGTTTTTTTGGGTCTTCTCTTGTTCCATATAAATTTTAGGATTCTTTGTTCTACTTCTGTGAAAAATGTCATTGTGATTTTGATAGGGATTTTTCTGAATCTGTAGATTGCTTTAGGTAAGATGGACATTTTAATTATGTTAATTCTTCCAGTCCGTGAGCATGGAATATCTTTCCATTTCTTTGTGTCTTCTATTTCTTTTAACAACAATGTCTTACAGTTTTCAGTGTACAGGTCTTCCACCTCCTGGCTTAAGTTTATTCCTAGGCATTACATTCTTTTTGTTGTGATTATAAATGTGATTGCATTCTTGACTTCTCTTTCTGCTGGTTCATTGTTAGAGCATAGACATGCAACTGTTTTTTTTTTTTTTTTTTGTATGTTGATTTTGTACCCTGCAACTTTACTGTATTTGTTTATTCTAATAGTTTTTTGGTGGATTCTTTAGGGTTTTCTGTATATAGAACCATGTCATCTACAAATAGTGACAGTTTTACTTCTTCCTTTCCAGTTTGGATACACTTTATTTCTTTTTCTTACCTAGTTCCTCTGTCTAGGATTTCCAATACTATGTTAATAAGTGTGGCAAGAGTGGGCATTCTTGTCTTGTTCCTGTACTCAGAGGACAGCTTTCATTTTTTCCACCATTAAATATGATGTTAGCTGTGGGTTTGTCATACATGGCTTTTATTGTGTTGAGGTATTTTCCTTCTATACCCATTTTATTGAGAGTTTTTATTACAAATGGATGCTGAATCTTTCAAATGCTTTCTCTGCATCTATTGAAATAATCATATGATTTTATTTTTCATTTTGTTAATGTGGTTTATCATGTTGATTGATATGCAGTTGTTGAAACATCCTTGCATCCCTGAAATAAACCCCACTTGATCCTATTGTATGATCCTTTCGTATTGTTGTATTTGATTTGCTAATATTTTGTTGAGAATTTTTGCATCTATGTTCATCAGAGATATTGGTCTATAATTTTCTCTTTTTATGTCACCCTTGTCTGGTTTTGGTATCAGAGTAATGTTGGCCTCATGAAATGAGAAGAAAGCATCCCATCCTCTTCCATTTTGGGGAACAGTTCAAGAAGGATAGGTATTAAATCTTTGAATGCTTGTAGAATTCACTGGGGAAGCCATCTGGTGCTGGACTTTTGGTGTTTGGAGGATTTTTGATTATTGTTTCAATCTCCTCGCTAGTAATCAGTCTATTCAGATTCTCTATTTTTTCTTGCTTCAGTTTTAGAAGGTTGTATGATTCTAAGAATTTATCCATTTCTTCTAGGTTATCCAATTTGTTGGTGAATAGCTTTTCATAGTATTCTTTTATAATCCTTTGTACTTCTGTGGTGTTTATTGTAATTTCTCCTTTTTCATTTCTGATTTTATTTGTTTGAGTCTTCTCTCTTTTTTGCTGATGAGTCTAGCTAAAGGTTTGTCAATTTCATTGTCTTTTCCAAGAACCAGCTCTTAGTTTCATTGATCATTTTTATTATCTTTTTAGTCTATATTTCATTGATTTTTTTCATTAATTTTTATTATTTCCTTACTTCTACTGATTTGGGGCTTTGTTTGTTCTTTTCCTAGTTCCTTTAGGTGTAATGTTAGATCATTTATTTCAATTTTTCTTTTTTTGAGGTAGGCTTGTATTGCTATAAACTTTCCTCTTAGTACTGCTTTTGCAGCATCTCACAGATTTTGGTATGTTGTGTTTTCATTTATCTCCAGAAATTTTCTGATTTCTCCTTTGATTTATTCATTGATCCAATAGTTGTTTAGTAGCATGTTCTTTAGTCTCCACATATTTGTGACTTTTTCGGCTTTCTTCGTGTAGTTGATTTCTAGTTTCATACCACTGTGGTCTGAAAAGATGATGGATATAATTTCAGTCCTCTTAAATGTATTCAGGCTTGTTTTGTTTCCCACCATATGGTCTATCTTTGAAAATGTTCCATGTGCATTTGAGAAGAATGTGTATTCTGCTGCTTTTGGGTGCAATTTTCTCTACATATCTATTAAGTTCGTCTGGTCTAATGTTTTATTGAAGGTTATTTCTCTGTTGACTTTCTGTCTGGATGATCTATCCCTTGATGTAAGTGGGGAATTAAAGTCCCTCACTATTATTGTGTTAGGGTCAATTTCTCCCTTCAGGTCTGTTAATAATTGCTTTATATACTTTGGTGATCTTATATAAAGGTTAGGTGCCTACATATTGATAAATGTTGCATGTTCTTGAAGGATTGTCTTCCTTATTATATAATGCCGATCTTTGTCTCTTGTTATCTTTTTTGGCTTGAAGTCTATTTTGTCTGATATAAGTATGGCTATATCCATTTTCTTTTGGTTGCCATTTGCTTGGAGTATCATCTTTCATCCCTTCACTTTGAGCTTATGTTTGTCTTTAGAGCTGAGGTGAATCTTATCCATCCCAGCCATCCAGCCACTCTGTCTTTTGATTGATGAATTCAGTCCATTTACATTTAGGGTGATTACTGATAAATGAGGGCTTAATATTGCCATTTTATCTTTTGTTTTCTGGTTGTTCTATATTTCCATTGTTTCTTTTTTCTTGAGTTTCTGTCTGCCATTTCAGTTTGGTTGTTTTCTGTGATGTGTTTCCCAGTTCCCTCTTTTTTTAATGTTTTGTGACTCTGCTCTGAATTTTTGTTTTGTGGTTACCATGTGGTTGGTATAAAAGGTCTTATAGATGAGATGGTCTTTTTTTCTGCTAAAAGCCTCTTATATTCATTTGCCTATGCATGTTTCATCCTTTTCCTCTTTCCCTTCTGTTTCTGTTGTCACAAATTATCTCTTTTTGTGTTGTGAGTTTGTTACCAATTGAAGTGGTTATAGTTATTTTTAATGCTCCCTTTTCCTTTAACCTTTGTTTTTCTTAAGTGTATGCTATCCTATTCTGATATAGATTTGCAATTTTCTGATTCTGTCTACTGTTTATCAACTTGCTCAAAGCTTTGTATAACTTTGCACTTTCGTTTCAGGTAGAAGAGCTCCTTCCAACGTTTCTTGAAAGGCAGATCTAATTGTGATGAACTCCTTCAGCTTTTGTTTGTCTGGGAAAGCTTTATCGCTCCTTCGTATCTGAAAGATAACTTTTCTGGATAGGGTATTCTTGCCTGACGGTGTTTATCTTTTAATATTTGAATACATCTTTCCACTCTCTCCTGATCTGTAGGGTTTCTGCTGAGAAATCTGCTGATCGCTTAGTGGGGATTCCTTTGTAGGTTATTTTCTTTTTCTCCCTGGCTGTTTTTAACATTCTTTCTTTTTCATTGTTTTTTGACAGTTTTATTATCATGTGTCTCAGAGAAGGTCTTCTTTCATTTAGATAATCAGATGTTTTATTGGCATGTACTTGTATATCCAGTTCCTCCCCCAACTTTGGGAATTTCTCAGCTATTATTTCTTTAAATAAGCTCTCTGCTCTCTTTTCTCTCTCTTCTCCTTCTGGGATACCTATTACCGTTATGTTGCCCTTTCTAATGGAGTTGGATAATTCTTGTGGAATTTCTGATTTTTTTTTCTTAAGTCTTAGTACTCTCTCCTCTTCTACATACATTATTTCTAGTTTTCTATCTTGGAGTTAACTAATTTTCTCTTCCATATGATCTGCTCTATTTCCAATGTTTTTTACTGCATTCTTCATCTTATGTATTGAATTCTTTAGCTCCAGAATTTCTGTTTCCTTCATTTTTAGAGTTTCAATCTCTTGTCAAATTATTCCTTCTGTTTGTTGATTTTATTTCTGAGCTCATTGAACTGTCTTTCTGGGTTTTTGTGTCCGTCTTTGAGTTATTTCATGACAGCTGTTTTGAATTCTTTATCAGTTAGATCACAATCCTCCATGACTTTATGTTTGGTTTCTGGAGACTTGTTTTCTCTTTGTAACACCATGGTACCATGGCTTTTTGTCATGCTTGCTGAGTTATTCCTCTGCTGGCACAAGTTTTTTAGAAAACACATTTTTCATTTAGGTATAGCTTTGTATGTTTTGATTCAAACTTTGCAACTCCTTGGAGATTAGAAACCTCTTTTGATTTTCAGCAGGTGGCACTATGGTACTAGATTTTGGTTTCTCTTACCTGAGCTGCCTCTGGCTATATTTGAGGATCTGCACCTTTCACCCTCCACCACCTCTATTTGGGGTGTTGGCGGTACTCTCATTGTCACTGCCTGCACTTCTGGGAGTCACTGATGCCTTGCTGTTGCTGGTGTCACTGCAGTTGCTGGCTTTGCCACCAGGAGCACAGAGATGGCTGATGCCTCAGCCACATCTGGTATCACCTGGGTTGGAAGCTCTGCCTCTGTGATATGGGAGGGGAGGGGCAGGGAGAGAGGGGAGAATGTGGGCCACCATCTCAGCTATTGCCTGTTACTTTGTGGTCACAGTTGCCACTGCAGTTGTGATGTAGGAGTCCCCTGGACACCTCTGCCACTGCTACTAGGCTCTGAGTTGCAGCCAGGGGCCTGGGATCACAGGGCTCTGCCTCCACTGCTACTCTGCTTCCTATGGCCACAAGTGCCACTGTGGCTGACTGGCTAAAGTTGCACATGAGCCTCAGCTGCTTCCCACCAAGTTCTCTGGGATTGAGGTTGGCTGGCTCAGCTGCCACAGCTGGGGATCCAGCATCCTGAGCTCTACCTCTGCTGTTCTCCTGTTTAGACTCCTCTGTGTGCTCCAATTCCCCCAGCTTTGTATGTACTGATATGTGGATCTTTCTAGCATCTTGGTGTGTTGTGCAATGTAGCCTTTTTTGATTATCGATGTTTTACTCACTGTAGATTGAAGAAGAGAGAAAAAGAATCCTCTTATATTGCCATAATGATGACATTCCCTCTATTATTTATTTAAGTTCTGTGATCTTGAACAATTTGCTTCACCTCCCTGAGCCTCATCTAAAAGGTGAAAATAATATTTTTCTTTTCTTTGAACATTCTCTTCACTCTCTCACTCTAACTGGAACCAGTCTTTCACCTGAGCACACCTCTGGCTCCCTGGAGCCCTCTCAAACAGAGGTTATTTCCTTGAGCCCAATTCATACATCCCAACACCTGTAGGTGGGAAGGTGTCCTCAATGGTCCTCACAACCACTTTGAAATCATTCTCCCTAAAAACCTCCAAGTTTGAATTTCATGCCAAAAGACTAAATCAACTATCACCTTGCTTATTTCTGCCATCCAGATTACTTCACTTCCTTCCTTAAAGTTGCTACTCCTGGCTCATTGTTCCCCTCTCTCATGTCAGCACATGCATTAACATTGATTTCAATAACCACACACATGATCCCTCCAATGCCCTGGCTTTAGTTTCCTGACAAATTTTCTTTCCTATCTGACCCCATCTACTCACTTCTGTAGCCATACCCTAGCCTGCAGTGCCTAATATAGTAGCTTAACTACATGTGACTATTAAAATTTTAAAAATTAGGAATTCCACCCCTCAATTGCACTAGGCACATTTCAAATGCTCAATAGGCACATGTGGTTAGTTGGCTCAGAAGATCTCCATCATTGCAGAAAGTTCTAGTGGATAGTGCTACTTCCTAGACTCCTTCATTATCTGCAGCTGAAATCCCTCCATAATGTTTTATACTTACCCCTTTCTGACCCTTACTTTCTCTCTTCATCTCACTGCCTCAAGTTCCCTGACTCAAACAATCTTCAACACCTCCTGGACATATGGTTCATCAATCCTAGCATTTTTTCTTTTTCACTATTTTATTTTTTGAGGAATACTGGCCCTGTGCTAATACCTGTTGCCAATCATCCTCTATTTTTTTTTTCTCCCCAAAGCCCCAGTACATAGTTGTGTATCATAGTTGTAGAGTTGTAGTTCTTCTATATGGGACACCACCTCAGCATGGCTTGATGAGTGGTGAGTAGGTCTGTGCCCAGGATCTGAACTGGCAGACCCCAGGCCACCAAAGCAGAACACACTAACTTCACCACTAAGCCACTGGGCCACCCCACATTTTGTTTCTAATACTGCTTAATCCCATTCATGCTCTCACTAGTCTCTTTAACCAACTTGAATCTGTGATCATATTTTATAATCCCTACCCTGCTTCTTCCCTCAACTTCCTTGCCTGTCCTTCACTTTTTTAATATTCTCCTAGCTAAAATATAATCTTAGTGAAATCAAACTATCTGCCCAGTTGTCTATACCACGGAAGCTGTAAGTGGCTGAAGAATATTCCATAATGCCACTCAGCCTAATTCTGCATCCATTACTCCTAATTTTGAGAGGTAAATAGAACTGTTTTTGAGATTGGATAATCTCTAGTGATTGGTCTTTTAGTTCACTTATACTTTGTTCTGCATTCTTCAAACTGTTGTCAAGCTCATTCAATAAAACTTCACTTAAATATTGTACTTTTCTATTCTCAAATTTCCATTTGGTTCTTTTGTGGGTCTTTTATTTCTCTGTGGAGATTCTTCATCTGCTCATTCATTATGTCCATATTTTCCCTTAGATCCTTGGATATATTTATAATAGCTCTTTTAATATCCCTGTCTACTAATTTCAACATCTGAGTCATCTCAAAGTCTGTTTTAATTGTATACTTCTTTTTCCCCTTGATTATGGGTTGAATTCTCTGGCTTTTTTGCATGCCAAGTAGTTGTAACTTTATGTTACATATTGTGAATGATATGTTGTAGGGAATCTGGATTATCTTCTCTTCATGTATACGTTGTTGATTTTTGTTCTGGATTATAGTTGAACTACTTGCAGACTTTTTTGAACCTGACAGACTTGGCTTTGATTTTGTGCTTTGTTTTTTTAATCCATTTTACCTTCTCAATTTAATGAGACTGCCATGACAATTTTGGGTTCCATCTCCAATAAAGGAAACTGGGGCAATGTAGAACTCATTCTATGTATTTATCTTCTCTTAAGGATTACAGTATTTCACAGCTTTCTTTCCAGTGCCTGATATATATTTGTCCAGTTGTCTATTATATTTTCTCCAGTGTTATGATTGTTTAAAGCAGTAGGCCAAGTCCAGCATCAGTAATTTTGTCATAGATGAAAATAGAATTCTGTCCCACCTTGTTTTCTCTTTCAAAATACTTTATTTTGCAAATAACACATATACAGAAATGCACATAAAACATAGTGTACAACTTACTGTTTAGTAGAAAAGAAACCACCAGTGCAACTTCTACCTAGATCCAGAAATAGAACATTTTTGCTACTATGGAAATGTATCCCCTAACCACTATACCCATTCATAATCTAAACCCTATTCCTCTTCCCTAAATGTAATCACTGTTCTGATGTTACAGTAATCACTCCTTTTATTTTCTTTATACTTTTACTATCTCAGTGGACATTGCTAAAGAACGAGATTCAGTTTTGCCTGTTTGTGAATTATATAAGTGGAATAATACATGTAGTAAATGTGATTTTATGATGGGTTTCTTTTCTTTAACATTATGTTTAATAAGATGTTTCCATGTCACTGGATATAACTATAATTTATTCATGTTTATCCATTACTTTCTTTAACTCACTCAATCAGTCTTCTCTCATGCCATTTTACCTAAACTGTTCTTGTCAAAGTTGCCTATGACCTTCATCAAAGTTGGACCAAATATCTTCTTAAAGTACTAGACCCTCTAAACTTTCTCCCTTGGATTCCTTCTCTTTTGCTCCAGCTTATTTATTCAACTCATAGACAGGTCCCTAGGCATAGCATATCCACAACAACTAAGAGAATATGCGTGCAGATCACTAAGTTTTGAGGAAATCATGGAATAAATATGTATATTTACATAGATAAGTGTACATATCTACTATGGATATTCTGAGACATCAGGAGTCTTTTATTTAACCACTGGATAGTTATATAAAAAATTAAATAAATTTGACTGGCATCTTTAAAATGGATCTGGGAAGAAAAGGATGTAGAAAGAATCTGTCTCTCCTTTACAAAAGAATCAGAAAGGCAGTCTCTGGTCATTGGCTCAGCAAAATCTCAGTTGAAACATGAAAGGATGAAAGACTTTAGAGATACAGGTATTTTTAAACATTTTCACAATTCTGGAACTTATATCTTTCATTGTAATAGAAAATTGATCATTTGGGAGAGGAATTAAATGAAATAAAATTCTTTCTTTTATTGCTAGAAAAGATGTACTTCTTTAATTTCCACAGTTGTTAGACTATCTTTGAAGTCTTATCTTATACACTAAAGCATATTTTTTGAATTATCCAAAAGGGCCCTCTTCTTATTCTCATTTTCATTATTAGTCTGGAAATTGCCACCATTCTGGGATCTCTATGACACTTCTGTATTATAGCCAAACCCAAGAGCCAATTTACTTATTAGTAGCAAGTGAGTGAAGAGACCATAAAGTCAGATAGTTATACAGGAGGTTAGGAATTGGTGCCCAGAATTACCACTTATATGGAAGAACTACATTCTCAGTCTTGCAACTACTCTTGTCTCTGAATATTAGGTAAAATCACCACTTTTTCTTGAATTACCCAGATAGATTTTCTTTTTTAAAAAGAACACTGAGTACATCAATTATCCTGATAACTATTTAAAATGCATTTTGTTAGATGAGTTGAGAAGAAACTTTTCTTACTTATGGCAATTTTGCCATGCACAGTTATGTACTCCTGAGAGTATGTCAAATTTTTAAAAGTCAGTGGAATTTCCTCTCTCCTCTGATCACATTGATTAAGACGAGTATGCTTTCAAAGGCTGACAAAGCCTGTAAACGTGAAGAGATAGTGGCTCAAAAATCACTGGGGTATGTGAAAAGGACCTGGGATGGCTATGCTTGTGTTGCACAAAATCGTATATTCCTACCTCCCTGCAGCATTCAGTACTCTCTGGAGAATATTATGGTCCAGTTTTGTTTTGCTTCTGTGAGGAAGGTTAGCCCTGAGCTAACATCTGTTGCCAATCCTCCTCTTTTTGCTGAGGAAGACTGGCCCTGGACTAACTTCTGTGCCCATCTTTCTCAACTTTATATGTGGGATGCCTGCCACAGCATGGCTTCATAAGCAGTGCATAGGTCCATGCCCGGGATCCGAACCTGCGAACCCCGGGCCGCCGAAGTGGAGCATGCGAACTTAACCACTACACCACTGGGCCAGCCCCTATGGTCCTATTTTAATAATATATCAGAGTCTGCTTTGCAGTCATTAGGCAGCCAAAAAAGCTGGAGAGATGTGGTGTGTTTCCAATGCCCATTTCACATGCCTCTACTTTCATCAGTTCAAATTTGACAAAAAGGAATGACGATCCAGAATCCATGACAGGGAGGTCATGGGAACTATTGATTAATGCAGCCAATGCATGAGAAGGCAGACTTTAAACAACTTGTCAGTCCAAGAACCACTGGTGAAAAGACAGTTTGTTCCTTGAGAATGGCTGATAAATAGTCCAAGGACAGAAAAGATGTCATATAACCATAAAGATGGATCAAAACCTGCATGAATGTAAGTAGGTAGAAATTTAAGATCGCCTCTGCCTTCATATCTCCCTTATTCCAGCTTCTGTGTGTGTATGTGCACATGTGGTGTGCCAGTAATTGTGACAACTCTGTGGACTTAAAGTTTGTACTCAGAAACATGATCAGCATGTATATGAAAGGTGACTGAGCAGATAAAATTATCAATTTTATAGTTTTCCCGTAATTTTACAGTGGGGTATTTTCTCCCAAGGGGCTTAATAAGGTTGAGAGTCAAAAAATTTCAAAAGTATGAGAGTGACAGATGGTTGTCTGCCTACTGAATTATTATCTGGTTATCTGAAATCGACTCTCTACTTCTTCGTTAGTTAAGGAATCCCAATCTTATTCCCAGTGGTAATGTTTCCATTTAAACCATCCTTGCATCTAGGTGTGGCTCTGTGACTTTTGATCAGTAAGAGGTAAGCAGATTTAATCAATATGAGGTGTTGTATCTGAATTCTAGGCATTCTCTTCAAAGTAAGATGACCTATTCAGGATATGTGTCCTTTATGATTTCCCCTTCCCCTTTCTCATTGCCTGAAGTGTGGAAATGATACCTGGGGCTCCAGTAGCCATCACAAAAGTGTGCTTAAGCATAAGAATGGAAGTCATGTATAGAGAGACTAGAGGAGAGACGTGGAAGGAGCCTAGGTCCTGGGTGAGTTTGTAGATATCGTGTCTGCTCAGGACTGTCAATCAATCTGTGCACTTTTTTTTATGTGAGGGAATAAACATAAGCTATTGATTTTTGAGGGTTTCTTCCTTTTAGCAGCCAAATGTAATCGCAAATTATATATGTTAAAATAGAGAAAGACAATGATAAATGCAGGAAAACTTGTGGTTAGATGGGGAGATATAACATTTATATGACATATTTATATGACAACTCTATTACATCTTTCAATATTAGAAAATAATTCACATAGTCCTAATTTCATAGTTTTCTCAAGTGACAATTCATTTTTGCTCTACTGTGTGTACGCACATGTGTGTGGTGCGGGGAGAGAGAGGAAGAAGAGCTATTCTTATTCTTCTATAAACGTGTTACGGCAAATTGTCAAACTACATATTTTTGGAAATATTTTGTTGTAAAATTAAAAGCTTTCAATATGTTTTCCAAGGTCAGTTAGGAAACGACAACTGAATGTGCAGGGTTTTGATATTGAGTTTGCTCTTAATTAGGTATGTTCATGAATCATGGTGTCCTCTCTTACTTGAAATAGTTTGGGTCATAAAGTAAAATTGTAGTTTAGACTTTTCTTTTACTATTAATCATTCATACTTCACTTTATTCAGGTGTATGTATATGCACATGTTGAGGTTTGTATCACTTATGTATAATTACTTTTGTCATGTGTGCTGCTTCTGTCTTTAATATATGTATTATGTATATGCATATATACACACATTTGTATATAGGCGTATATATATGCATGTATATATCTATATATCTCTCTCTATATATCTATCTATATATATACATGGATGCTAAAACATGGCCAGATTTTATAGATATAGATATCAACCATATACAGTTGCATATTTCTACTTCTTCAGACATTTTGTCTTTTCTTATCAACACTCACCTTAAACTTAATGGTGCTCTGGTTGTCTTTCAAAGTAAGCTTACCTTTGTGGTATCAGCTGATAACTGAGGAAAGGAAAAACAGGATATTTAATTCCCCCCAATGCTTCCTATCCCCTTCTCTACTTTATTCTGTAGCACTTATCATGATCTAACATGTTATATGTATTTCTATTTTTTTATTGCCTGCTTCTCCCACTAGATTATAAATCTCATGGAGGGACCAAGTTTTTCTTTTTTTTTCCTCTTTTGTTCACTGTTGTATTCCCAGCACCTAACATAGTATGTGGTACTGTATAAGCATTAAGAAACATTTGTTGAATGAATAGATTAATTCTAGTCACTGGTAAAATTAGTTACTAGTTAAAAAGCCCTTTCAAAGAAATATCATTTATAATTAAATTCTACGAGACACTCAGATTGCTCATTCTAGCAGTGGCATCAGATAACAACATTTTAGAAAGAAGCCCCTTCCTGATGATAGATACTTTTTGACATCCTTCACTTTCTATGTTTGCCAAGTCATTTTGGAGGTGATAATTATGTGCCTAAAAATGTAGCCTCCCAAATAATTTGGGGGACAACAAAATGTAAAGGATGTCTGAAAGAATCTACCATCAGGAAGAGGCCACCTTCTAAAATGATATTATCTTTGGCTATTTGAGATAGATGTTACCTTAGAGGAAAATGATTACAATTGTACTGATCAGGGAACTGAGGCTCATGGAAGTTAAGTGATGTGACCAGTACAACTCAGTTCTCGGTAAAGCTACTGACCGGAGCCCAGATTTTCTGTAGGTGCAAAGGTAAAGCCAAACAGCACAGTTGGAGAAAGAAGATATGATTGTATTCTCATGCTTAAGAATTTTATGACCTAGAGGAAATCACATAATACTACTTAGCCTCAATGATATTAATAATATACATTATGGGATAGATGTGAATAAAACATGAAAACATTTAGCAATGTTTGTTGTTATTCGTATCTCATGTTATTTCCATTACACATTTCTGAGGGTTAGTTGTTAGATATTTTCTGAGGTTACATTAGGTGACTTTGTCGGGAGTGAGAATTTGACAGACTTTTTGGCATATTAGGAATTGCTATCTATAAATGAATAAACACTTTTTTTTTTTTTTTTTTTTTTTGTGGAGAAGACCAGCCCTGAGCTAACATCCGTTGCTAATCCTCCTCTTTTTGCTGAGGAAGACTGGCCCTGGGCTAACATCCGTGCCCATCTTCCTCCACTTTATATGGGACGCCGCCACGGCGTGGCTGACAGGCAGTGCGTCGGCGGGCGCCCAGGATCCGAACCGGCGAACCCCGGGCTGCCAAGCGCGGACTAAACCGCTGCGCCACCGGGCCGGCCCCTTAATAAACACTTTTAAAATATTATTTTTAAATTTTTCAATGGTTCGATGTGGCAATTTTAAATAAACAAAATGAAATACTATTAATTTTGATAAGTATCGTACATCATGCTAGAACCATTTAGTATTTACTGTACTACTCCTCTATAGGGTCTTTTCACTATTTTGAAATAAGAAGTCTCTGTCTGGGGTATATTCATGTCCTGATAAATGATACAAGCTACTTAAGCTATAGAAGATAAGGACAAAGGCTACATTTAATTTCTTTTCCCATAGAAATTTAGTTTCTGAGTTTCTATATTTTTATAAAATCCACTAAGCGTCTTGAGTTTAAGAATTGACTTTATTATAGTATACTTTACCTTAAAGCCAAAATCTATCAACAAATATTTTTGGGCCCTTACTGACAGGCTCCGCTACGTGCTAAGAATATAGAGATGAGGGAAGTAGTATTTGACCGCACTGAGCTCAGAGCTTATTTGGGTGACTGAATAACTACATACCATATGGTAAGTCTTCTGGTAGAGCTTGTGAAGGGAGAGGCCCCTCACAGAACAGCCATGTTCAAGCTAGGAAGTGGGTTTACATATTGAGAAGATGCTCCTCCATTAGAAAAGGATAAGGGTGCTATTTCATCAGTGGGGTAGCATCAAGAAGAACAATAGGTAGTGTTCAAGACCATGAGGAAGGAAGAGGGATACAAATTGCTCAGAAGGGCTTAAGTTCATTGCAATGTGGGGAAGTGACAGGGACAGCTAGAGTGGTAATTAAACCTTGCCCCTTTCCCTAAGACTTTTCGAGAGATCTGAAAGCAAAGAATTTCTTGCAAGAGCCTCTGAAGTAGCCATTCTGGGAGTTTACAGAATCATTTTTAAGTTATTGATTACATATGAACTACTGGGTAGTGTTTTGTAGGATAGCATTCTAGAACCTAGATGGTAATGAAACCATTTGCCATCTCAGCAACTCTGCTGGACACATATCTAGAAAGATCATTTAGATTTAAAAGTATATTGTGATGAAGAATATATATTAATTTTTTTAAACCAAACTCCTCTGATAAATAGAAAATATAATATGTAACTTTTTTTTTTAATTCTCAGCTTGCTGCTCCTAATATAAATGGGTAATTCCTTGCTATATTTCAGGTGCCTTTTTGTAAACAAATATTTTGTTTATGTAGATATTATATAATCTTTAAAAATTCATTTTCATTCATGAAGAACTCTGAACATCTCCAAATTTCTGTTAATGTCTTACATGGTATTCAAGCAAAGTCACATTCCCTATGGCCAAAATGCATTTATCCATTCTAATTTGGAGTTTCTGAGCCCCTGGCATCCCTGAATGGAGACCAAGATAGAAAATGGTTCCCCGAGGAATTAACATATGACAAAGGCCGTAAGAGCAATTCTACCTACTACTTTTTCCAGTCTTAAATTCCCTCTGCCATTTCCATCACAGCCACTTGTGCTTTCATTTCCTTCTGGACATATAGAAAATTCTTAAAAAATGTGCAGTTCACTCTCTATCCATCACCCCAGTCTTCATGTAAAAGTGTTCATGATTGACCTCAATGTAACAGCAAAGAACAGTGAGTGATTTATCACCCACTTTTTGAAGAGGGTAGAGCTATTCTTGCGCTAGCTGTTAATAATCTCTTACCAAGGCTTTTCTAATTTAGGCCTCTCATTCTCAGGTAAAGTAAATTTAGACATATCTAATTAAGAACAAGGATTTTCTGTTGGGTAAAACCTTTTAAAATAAAGCAGTAAACCTAGCCAGAGTTTTAAAAATCTTTCTACATATAAAATACAGAAAAATTACCTATGATTTTAAATTCATTACAATTTCATGAAAAATTCTGATTTTGTCAAACACATATTTTGATACCACATCCCCACCACAATATGTATGCTTAGAATTATGTCAATGCTGTATCACTTCTTAATCCAAATGATGCTTGAAAATTAATGTGGAATATCTATAATGACTGTGTTTTGGGTCATTTTCTGGTTATTAATAAAAGAGTGGGGTTAATGGCCCTCAAAATTTTGACTCTTTAAGATTATTTATTCCAGCGAAGTGGTCTGCAGTGAAATCATTACTGCTTAATTAATACATTTTTTTAGATTGCTGATGTTTTCAGAATAAAATGGTGCATTTTAGAACCACAGGAACTTTTAATTTTTACTGAGCATTGACAGTAGTAATTTTTATAGATCTCTTGTCTTCCTGGTGTGATGGAAGAAGGAATCTATGTAGAAACGGAGATTTGATTTAGGTTTGTTCTGGGACATTCTCTTTCATATGTTGTTTCTACAGAAGAAATGGCATTGCTTTGTGTTGTGTTGCATACTGGAGCCACTTAGCTGCTTTATTCTGCACAGACTTTTTTATCTTACCACATTTAAAGGTTTAATTTCAACAGCTGGACTGCCTGTTAGAATCGTGTTATTATTATTTTATTATTGTGGAAATGAAAATAGTACTCATGTGAATTTCTTGTCACCCAACTCCTCTTGGAAACATGTTAATAACTATGCTGAGTTTCAAACTTGAGTCAGGTTAGCCTGAGTTTTTAAAGGTGTTTGAAATTTTGTAGCAAAAAAATCTTCCCACACTGGAAAATATAAAATAATCTGTATTTTTGTCTTTGTAAATCATAATTAACTTTTATTGCTTGAATTCAAAAGCAAATATAAAGAACACAAAATTTGAAAGCATTATCCAGTTTCAACATTGGAGCTGTGCTAGGAAGTTACCTACTTATGTATTTGATTCTCTTTGCTTTGTTCTTAAGAACACTATTATATTAATAGTTACCATCAATAATTATCTATGAGCCAGACATTGTGTTAGATAAATTGAATAATGCAGTACTGCAATGTGGCTCGATACTACCCACCCAGAGTTAACACAGACTCCACAGGTTTAAGGGCACAGTCCCCAACAAGACTGCCCTCACTTCAGATGCCAGGCACAAATTCAGGGATCCCCAGGCCACCTGTACTTGTGACCAACTGGCTGCAAATTCAGGGGTTCCCAAAACCCCCTTGGGTTTGATGATTCACTAAAATGACTCACAGAACTCAGGAAAACACTATACTTATAGTTTTATTATAAAGTATACAAAGTAGGACAAGTCAAATGAAGAGACATGTAGGAAAAGTTCTGGGAGGGTCTCAAGTACAGAGTTTCTGTGCTTTTTCTCTGTGGAATCAGGACACATCAGCCTACTGGCATCCTGCCGACACATCAATGTGTTTCCCAACCAGGAAGTGCCACAGAGCTTCAGTGTCAGAGGTTTTACTGAGATTTCATTATGTAGGTGTAATTGATTGTACTATTGGCCACATGATTAAACTCAATCTCCAGCTCCCCGCACCTCCCTAGATGTGGTGAGGCTGATATCACCTGGCTCAGAGCCCCATTAGATTCCCCTCTAATCATGTAGTTGGTCTTTCTGGGGTGACAAGCCACCATCCTGAATTATCTCATTAGCATAAATTCATGTTGAGGGGCCCACTATGAATAACAAGGCACTATTATTTCTTGGGAAATTCTAAGGATATAGAAGTCATCTACTAGGAACTAGGGATAAAGACCAGACAAATTCTTCATTACACAACAGAAACATTATATATGTTCTTTGATAATTTACAGCATCCTCAAGATGTGCATTTTAATCAATATTTTATAAATATGAAAGTGAGGCTTAGAAAGCAGAAGTGCCCAGCATCGGATCACATCACTGGTAGTACTGGAGTCAGGATTCAAACCTAGATCCGTTTTATTTTAGTGTCCAGTCATCCAGGATTTCATATCACCTCTATCCTCCTTGATAGCACATTTCACTCTCTTAGCTTGATTTTTCCTACAGCACAGGCTTAAAGAAATTAAACAACTTGTTTGATACCATGCAGCTAATAAGTGGTATTGCTGGAATTTGAACCCATGTCCATTTTACCACAGTGATTACACTCCTGGCCACTCTATAAGAGAGAAAAAAAGAACAGATCATGCAAAATAAAAATTCCATACACCTCTAGAAGGCCCTTTCCCAGTACTAAAGAACAGTTTGACTTTGAGATATCTAAACTTCACTAAAGAGAAATATCTGATATGCATATTTTTCCCTTTCCTAGAAACTGTAATAAAAAAGCAGATTATTATAAGCTATAAAATAATTGTTCTTTCAGACTCATGGATTCCTAGATGAAAATGAAAAAAAAAAAAAAACAGGAATTACTTGCTATGTGTCTCTTCATCCCAGTGTCATTTCCATTAACTTCTATTCTAGTATCCAAAGGTGACAAAGGAGTCCTTATATCAGTCTCATATCCATAATATATAGGTATTGTTCTTATTTCAGTGTTTTCTTTGTTTTAAAGTGACACAGATCCTGATTTATGAACAAAGTTGAGAAATCAGTGGCAGAATTAGGAGTAGACTTCAAGACATTACAAAACAATATATTATAAAATCTGTATTTCCAAATATCTGTGTGAGTTTCACATATAATGTATTTCATATTTGAAATGTATTTCATATTGATATCTTATATTCTTTCTCCTTCCAAGATAGTTGACTTCTTTTTTTCCCTTCTTTTCACTTTTTATAAATAACTGCAAAAGCTGTTACTGTTAATTCACAATTGTCAGCTAAACACACACACACACACACATACACACACGAGAAAGAAAGATTTACACAGCAGGGGCCCATGTGATCCAATGCTATACAAAGGCACATTCAATGCAACAGAGTCCAACAAACTGTGGTAACTAATATTCATGCAAAACTTTATCAACATCCTGACATACTTTCAAAGATCAGGCCATACATTCTTAATGTGTATTGAAGTATATTTAAAATTGTTGTCTTTGTCTCCGTTACTGTCAATAATCTTCATGTGAATGGCACATGCTTCCTCAAACTGCTCTCTTTTCTTCTCCCCCATCAATGCCTGAAATCCCAGCCATTTGAGCCCTGTCCTTTCTTCTTCTCCCCTTTTCAACGGCTTCTTTTCTCTTTTCAATCTCCTGGAGGAAATCCTGATAATTTTTTTTTTTTTTTGCTTGAGGAAGATTAGCCCTGAGCTAACATCTGTGCCAATCTTCTTCCACTTTATATGTGAGTCACCACAGCATGGCTGATGAGTGGTGTAGATCTGTGCCCGGGATCCGAACCTGCAAACCCCACTGCTGAAGCGGAACACGCCAAGCTTAACCACTGTGCCATGAGGCCGACTCCCTGGTCATTTTTAAATTTCTGTTTCCCTCTATCTATTGTCCAGATCTGTTTCACAAATACCCAGAAAATGATCTGGCAAAGAAAAATACTGTTCTTAGCTGGTGGGTGGAGAGATTAAGTTTCTAAATTTTGTCCTCATCCCGTAGTATCCCATTCAGTCCATATTCAAATGCTCTCCTTAAAGATTTAGAAAGGAAAAAAAATGGGAACAATTATACATATAAGCAGAGTGCCTTAATGGAAAAATTTCCCCTATTTTTAAAATTACTAATTAAGTTAAGATTAATTTTTCTCATTGATTCCACTTGGTTTCTTGACTACTTGGATAGCTTTATGAAAAGCGTTTGCTCTTGTCAATCTGTTTTGTGCTGGTGCTTCTAGGAATTCTAGATTTATCATAGTGGGAAGTAGACAAATGGTCAAGATAAGAGTGCTTCACTAAATAGTAGAAATCATCCCTTTATAAAAATTGGTGAGATCATTGAATGTTAACAACGCCCCCCTCTGCATGTATGATGTGAGTTATTATAACTTTTACAGATCCAGTCTCATTTTAATGAGATCAGAGTTGTATAGGATGGATATAAAAAGACAGAGAGTGAAAACAAGTGTTTGCCGGGCTCGAGAGGTACTTCAATTGAGAAACATTTAAATGAGACATTGAAAAATATGAAAAAGTCTGCGAATAAAATGATGTGAGAAATAAGGTTATGTTTAGTTGCATTTTGTCAAATTAATCCCCCCCCCTTACAATCAGACTTTGGAACCTCCCAACACTCTCAAGATATTAAAAACCACAGCAACAATTACTGCCCTTTTTATATGCTGTACTAGCTTGAAATTATTAACAGCAATTGTTTTATTTTATGCAGTCTTCCATACAAATTATCTCAATAAACTCTATTGTATGAAATATTTTGAAGAAAATAATTCCTCCATAAAATAGCAAACTACAGAATACAAATCAGTGTTGAAATCATATTCACAGACCTTGAACAAATCAATACATCTGTTTTATTGGATGAGAAAAAGCAAAATGAAGCAAAACAAAAGGCAGTTTTTGTGATGTTAACCTGTTGACATAAAATAGTAAAATGACAAAATAATAATATGCTGAGGTTTTCTCATCCTCAACTTCTCCCCAAAATGAGAGCAATCTATTATTAATATATGGAGAAGAACACTACACGTGTATTTTGGGAAATGAGTATCTACTCCTACTCTCTTTTAAACTGTCATGTTGCTCTTTGGCAGACATAAATCTGTCCGTGCATTATACACATGTGACTTGTAATGCCTTGTCTTCAAAATTTGCTTTGCTATTTTTTTTTCTAGAATGCCCTTCCTCATCTCTACCTAATAGAAATAAACTCATCCATCAAGATTCATGCTCAGTTACTACTTATATAATTTAACCTTACTATCACTAACAAGGATTAACCTTTCTTGGTTGATATCTTGAATCATAAAAATGTTAATCCTTTACAAAATTATCTCTAAATGTATTTCAATTCAAATAAAACCTACTCTTTTGTATTTAAATTATTGTTGATGTGTTGGAGTGGGTGGAAAATAATTTGATATTTTATAGAAAAATACATGTGTGAATATTATAGGTAATCTTCAAAAGAAACAGCAAGTTGTATTTTGCCATAATGAACAACAAAATCCTGTTATAAATCTACTATAATCAAGGCATTGTGGGGTTGGCATAGAAATACACAAATATATCAGTTTTTAAGAGTACCACTCACAAGATGGTAATGAATATTACACCTAATATCCGTGTTAGTTCCAACATTCTACATGTCTTATGTAGACGTTATGATGTTGCAGAAGAATTGGAGAGAGACGTTTTATGGAGAATTCAACAACAAATTACCCTGATTTTGCTACCAAGTTACATGCCAAATGGTAGTATTTTCTCCATTTACTCATGAGGAACCGGAGGTTCAAGGAACCTCAACAACTGGAAGAAGCAGAGCAGGGATTCAGACCCAAATTACGTCTGCTGACTCCAAGACCAGTGCTACCCTCAACAGGTCACACATTCTCCCCATTCTCTTCCTTTTAGTTGTACTTTCTAATTCTTTTTCTTTTAAACTAGATCAAAACCAAGTCTCCGTCTCCCAATTTTTGAAAATAACTTCCTTGTTAATATTTAAATATATTTTTACATTATATTTAATTTTACGTTACATAATATGTCAATATGCTTACTTGTTTTTAGCTGTGTAACAAAATATCCCGAATTTGAAGGGTTAAACCCAAACATTTCTAATTATTTCTCGTATTTACGTGGTTGACAAGGCTCAGCCGATCAGTTCTGGTTTGAAGTCTCTCACGTGGTGAGTCAGATGTAGCTGGGGCTGGAGTCATCTGAAGCCTCGCCTAGGTTGGATGTCCAAGATGGCTCACTCTTAGGGTAGCAGTTGATGTTGCCTGTATGCTGGGAGCTCAGCTGGCTCTGTGGACCAGAATGTCCACACATGGCCTCTCCTTGTGGCCTGCACTTCTCACAGTCTGGTGGCTGTGTTTTGAGGAGTAGCGTCTCAAGAATGTGTGTCCAAGAGGCCTAGCAGGTGACTGTAAGGTCTTTTATGACTTGGCCTTGGAAGTCTCAGGGTGTTACTCTGTAAGACTCTATTGCTCAAGCAAGTCACAAAGACTAGCCTAGTTCTAAGGGGAGGGGACTACATACATTTGTAAATACTGGGAGGCATGGTTCATTAGGAGGATATGTTTGGACACCAGCCACTATAATTACAAATATGTTTTATGTGTAGTCTCTGCTATTCTCATTATTATTTTTTCCTTCCTCCCTCATCAGTGTCAGCTCCCTTTTTCTGTGTGGCCCATATTAACAGTCTCATATATATCCCTCCATGTTTCTACCCATACTTCACAATCATAAAATTATGTACATGTTACACATTCAGTACTTTATTTCATTTTTAAATTAAAATTTTTAGATTACACATCTACCTTTTCTACACTTAAATTTTTTATTGAATATTATTTCATGGAAGTCCATCTGCATCTTCTCCTTTTTTATTGATGCATAATATTCTATGGTGTGAATGTGCTGTACATTATGAACTATTTAATTATAATTAGACATTCACTTTGTTTCCTTTTTGCCATTATTAAGAATGATTTAAGAAACATCCTAGTTAATACATTATTTTATAATTGCATATTTAATTTAATTTAATTTTAGATGAGATATAATTGACATACAATATTGTATTAGTTTTAGGTGTACAACATAAAGATTTGACATATTTATATATTGTGAAATGACACCACCAATAAGTTTAGTTAACATCCCTCACCACACATAGTCATAATTTTTCTTCTGATGAGAATTTTTAAGACCTGCACTTTTAAGAACTTTTAAGACCTAATACACAATACAGTATTTTTAACTACAGTCACCATGCTGTACATTACATCCCCAAAACTTATTTATCTCATAACTAGAAATTTGTACCTTTTGATCACCTTCTCTCATTTTGTCCACTCCCACCCCCCTCCTCTGGCAACCACCAATCTGTTCTCTGTATGAGTTTGATTTTATTTTAGATTCCACATTTAAGTGAGGTCATATGGTATTTGTCTTTCTCTGCCTAATTTATTTCACTTAGCAGAGTGCCCTCAATGTCCATCCATGTTGTCACAAATGGCAGGATTTCCTTCTTTTTATCACTGAATAAAAAGGTTGATTTGTATTTCCCTGAAGATTAGTGACATTGAGCACCTTTTCATGTATCTGTTTGTCACTTGTACGTCTTTGGAAAAATGTCTATGTAGTTTCTCTGCCCATTTTTATATCAAATCGGGTTTTTTTTTGTTGTTGTTATTGAGTTGTATGAATTCTTTATATATTTTGGATATGTAAATATAATCATATATAGTTGGCAAATTCTTTCTCCCCTTCCATAGGTTGTCTTTTCATTTTGTTGCTAGTTTCCTTTGCTGTGTAGAAGTTTTTTAGTTTGATGCAGTCCCACATGTTTATTTTTGTTTTTGTCACCTTTGTTTTTGGTGTCAAATCCAAAAAATCATCTCCAAGACCAATGTTAAGGAGCTTATGCCCTGTTTTCTTCTAGCAGTTTTATGGTTTCAGGTATTGCATTAAAGTTTTTATCCACTTTGAGTAAATTTTTGTTTGATGTAAGATGGGGTCCAGTTTCATTCTTTTGCATGTGGCTGTTTTACCAACACCATTTATTGAGAGATTGTCCTTTTCCCATCGTATATTGTTGACTCCTTTCTTGTAAATTAATTGACCATATATGTATGGGTTTATTTCTGGGTTCTCTAATTCTGTTCCACTTGTCTATGTGTCTCTTTTTATTCTAATGCCATACTGTTTTGATTACTATAGCTTTGTAATGTAGTTTGAAATTAGGAAGTGTGATGCCTCCAGCTTTGTTCTTTTTTCTCAAGATTGCTTTGGCTGTTTAGGGTTTCTTGTGGTTCTGTACAGATTTTAAGATTGTTATATTTCTGTGAAAAAATGACATTGGAATTTAGATAGGGATTGCACTGAATCTATAGATTGCTTTTAGTAGTATGGACATTTTAACAGTATTAATGCTTCCAATCCATGAGCATGGAGTATCTTTCCATTGATTTGTGTCTTGTTCAATTTCTTTCATTAATGTCTTTAAGTTTTCAGTGTACAAGTTTTCCATCTCCTTGGTTAAATTCGTTCCTAGAGATTTTATTCTCTTTTATACATTGTAAATGGAATTGTTTTCCTAATTTTTCTTTCTGGTAGCTTGTTATTAGTGTATAGGAACACAACAGATTTTTGTATATTGATTTCGTATCCTGCAACTTACTGAATTTATTTATTAGTTCCAACAATTTTTTGTTGGAGTCTTTAGGGTTTTCTATATACAGTATAATGTCAATTTCAAATAGAGACGGTTTACTTCTTCCTTTCTGATTTGGATGCTCTCCTTCCTCCCTTCCCTTCCCTTCCCTCCCCTCCCCTCCCCTTCCCTTCCCTCCCCTGTCCTTCCCTTCCCTTCCTCCTTCCTTCCCTCCCTCCCACCTGCCTGCCTAATTCTTCTGGGTAAGACATCCAGTCCTGTGTTCAATAGGTGTGGTGAGAGTGGGCATCCTTGACTTATTCCTTATCTTTGAGGAAAAACTTTCAATTTTTCACTATTGAGTATAATGTTACTTGTGGCCTTGTCATATATAGCCTTTATTATGTCAAAGTATGTTCCCTCTATACCCACTTTGTGTGGGTTTTTATCATGAATGGATGTTGAATTTTGTCAGATGCTTTTTCTGAATCTTTTGAGATGATCCTATGATTTTTATCCTTCATTTTGTTAAAGTGGTGCATCACATTGTTTGATTTGTGGTTGTTGAATCATCCTTGGATCCTTGGAATTAATCCCACATTTGTCAGGGATATTAACCTATAATTTTCTTTTGTTATAGTGTCCTTCTGGTTTTGGTGTCAGGGTAATGCTAGTCTCATAAAATAAGTTTGGAAGTGTTCCCTCCTCTTCTCATTTTTGGAAGAATTTGAAGATTGCTATTAATTTTTCTTTAAATGTTTGATATAATTCGCCAATGAAGCCATTTGGTCCTGGACTTTTTTTGTTGAGAGGTTTTTGATAACCCTCAAAAAAAAAAAAAACAGAGGATTTTGCTTCAGTGTTCTTACTTATTATTGATCTGTTCATATTTTCTATTTCTTCATGATTCAATTTGGTAAGTTGTATGTTCCAGGAATTTATTCATTTCTTCTTCATTGTCCAATTTGTTGACATATAATTGTTCATAGTCTCTTATGATCCTTTGTATTTCTGTGGTATCAGTTAACATCTCCTCTTTTATTTCTGATTTTATTTGAGTCCTCTCTCTTTTTGTCTTGGTGAGTCTGGCTATGGGTTTGTCTGTTATGTTTATCATTTCAGAAAAACAGCTCTTAGTTTTATTGATCTTTTCTACTATCTAAAAATTTCTATTTCATTTACTTCTACTCTGATCTTTATATTTCCTTTCTTCTACTAATTTTGGTCTTTGTTTGCTTTTCTTTTTCTGGTTCCTTGAGGTTTAAAGTTAGGTTGTTTATTTGAGCTCTTTCTTGTTTCTTGAAGGCATTTATCACTATGGATTCCCTCTTAGAATTGTTTTTGCTGCATCCCATAAGTTTTGATATGTTGTAATTGCTTTTTTTATTTGTCTCAAGATTTTTTAAATTTCTCTTCTGATTTTTTCTTTGACCCATTGTTTGTTTAGTAGAATGTTGTTTAATCTCCACATATTTTCAAATTTTCCAGTTTTCTTCTTCTAAGGATCTTCTCTAGTTTTAATAGATGCATAATATTTCATGATGTGAATGTGCTGTACTTTATGGACCCTTTACTATAAGTAGAAATTCACTTTGTTGCCATTATTAAGAACAATTTTAAAAACATCCTAGTTAAAATATTATTTCATAATAATTTGTTTTTAAGAGATAGATCCCCAGGAATGTGTGAATGGCATCTATGTATGTATGTTTCTGTCTATCTATCTATCCATCCATCCCTCTATCAACTATTTATTTAAAATACATTGCCAGAGTACTTTTCAGGAAAGCTTTGATGCTTTGATACAACAGGATAGGAGTGTATCATTTTCCTCATTTGTTTACCAGTGGTGATAGATATTTTGGTTTTTAAGTTTTGCCATCCTGAGGGAGTAAAATATTTCACTATTATTTTAATTTGTATTTATCTGAATACCATACATTGCCCCTACAAAAGGGTGAATACAGAATAAATATCAGGAAGGAATGGCTTAGCAGATGGTGACAAGGTGACAGTGGATAGCTTACTCTCCCGAAAGCAAATACATGGATGAAATAAGTGGATAGGTTATATTACCTCTATTTTATGCCAATCTCAGCTATTTTCCTCCAGTCTCTTAATTTATCTTCCCTTCCACTTCTCTTTCCTCCCTTATCCTTCTCTCTCTCTTGTTTCTTCTCTTCCCTTGTTTCTGTTTCACACCTTCTCACTCCCATTTTTCTATTTTTCTGTCTCATTATAAGCAATTTTTCATACAGATATCTTCACATAAAAACGCAGTTATACTTACAAAGATTTTTATTGTGGAAATGTTTAGAAAAAATGGAGAACATCATTATTTGATTAAAAAGAAAAATTCAAACCCCTTGCTCATTTAATTGAATTCATTACTTCCTTAGCCAACATCCCTTGCCACCAGTAGTGGCCATTTCATATCTTTCTGGCAATGAGACATAAGCAGAAACATGCTAAGGAAAATTTAGGAAAAGTTCTCACTTTCCTGGTAAAAGGGACAGACAGTTCTGATGCATTCTTCTTTGAATGTGGACATGATGATGATCTGTGGAAAGCATTTTTGGGGTTTGAGGGCAAAAGTTAAAAGAATCATAGATACCAGCACTGACTCTTGGAGCTACTAAACCAAAGCTGCCAAATGTTCACCTAGAGACTTTTTATTATAGGAAAAAAAAAAACCCTCTTTTTGTTTAAAATATTATACTTGGGAGTTTTGCTGCTAAAGACATTCTCAGCTGATCCACCATCTAATGTCCACGAATCAGGTCCTGTTAATTAGCTATGACGTACTCATGCAACGAAATATAATCATGCAATAGAAAGAAGAATAGAAAACTATAGATATGGACATAGGGAGATGCCCATAATAAAGTTAATTTAAGATGCCAAATGAATTAAGAGTTCACATAAGTTATGTATTAAAAAATATGCTTGTATATCATGGGAACAGTCTTGAAGAATTCAGAAGGAATTGTTAACTGTGGTTACTTCTGAGGGTTGGAATATAGGGGCCGAGAGGGAGAGGAGGATCATTTTATTATTTAAAATATTTTGTTATATCCATATATACGTATGTATTTTTTTTTTTTTTTACAATGCACATAATAAAAGAGTAAATAGTGAAAAAACCTATGGTGGCCTATAGAAATACTCAGTGTTTTATTTTCTGGAACACATTAATATAAAAAAGAAAATTAGATTGTTAAAATTCAGAAATCTTTTCTATCCAGCCAATTTTCAATGTTCTACACTACTAGGCAACATGAAGTCGTAGAAGCACTGACCTAGGAGTCAGAAAATCAGTTTTCTACACCTATCTCTGTCACTGACTGGTTTTCTAGGCCTTGGGCTAAAGCTGTTTATCTGTTTCTCATTTTATTCAAATTTAAGATGAATTGGTTGCCTGAGAGTTTTTCCCATTTATCTGGTTCTGATATTCAGTAATGATCTGGCTAAGGGTGTGGTATTTGACAGTACTAACTTTGGGTTGCAGTATAGTACAAATCTAATACTCCTTTACTCAGGTTGATAAAAGATGAAGCTGCATGTTCTGCTCAGCATACTGACTTCTCTGAGATAAATTGCCTTTAGGGGGTGCAGTGGCACCAAAGATCAGCCTGGAGTGTTGTATATCTTGTTGAAGATATGCCCTAAAATGGATTGATGACATCTTGAGGTCAAAGCACATTTTATCTTCAATTATCAGAAGAAAAATCCTAGTAAATATTTTGTCATAAAAATTGTGAATAATCTCTTAGAGAAATCTGACTGGATTGTAGGGTTGCTGAAAATGGTGTATTATCTTTTTCTCCAGATTAAGCTCTCAGAGTTTAAATTTTCAAATTTTATTAAAATATATTCTATTTTAAAGTTATAATCAACCTTAAAATTTCATTTGCTTCTTGAATTTTTCTCTAAGCATTCTTTAATGACTTAGAGAAATTTCTAATACATTGATTAGATTGGCTGTGGAAAAGAAAATCCTTGGTAATAAACCTCATGAGCTTAATCAAATAGTTAATATAGGAACAGTTTAAATGTTGAAAATTCCCCATTTATAATACACAGACTATTCCTAGGTTTTCTTGTTGTTAGCCCCATGTAATTTTATAATACAGATTATCATGAAAGAAGCAGAAAAGCCTATGTTCCATTCTCTTGAAAGGAAATGGGTTTCTTTCAATGTAAATTTTTGGAACAAATATTTTTTGAACATAAGTACAATTACACTTTTACTGTGCCTTCATGACTGTGTACACTCAAGGTCTGCTGTTGCCATCTTAGACTGCATTTCCACAGGCTGATACCACCATCCTTTCCTGTGGAAGGTGGAATTGAGTCCGTTATAACATTAGTTTGTTAATATTTGATGGTATAAATTCCAGAATTCTTTACCAAAAAAGATCTCTGTTACATTCCTGATTGCTTCTAATCTTACTTTCCCACAAATCTCATAAATGTGAATGTTAAATCTGTGCTACTCACTCCCATACTTTGGCTTTATTTTTAAAGCCATATGTTGAAACATATGGTTGATAATTTCACAGAAAATTACCTATTTTAATTTACTGATGCTGGGAAAAGTAAAGGACATTATAAATCACTTACTGTGCAAATCATTAGGAATAACGGAGCCTATTTTCCAGCTCAGATCAAATATTAATAATGTCATCATGTAAAAATATGGCCTAGGTAGTAAATTAAGGACTTTCTAAATCAATGGCTTAAGCATATTTTATAGATTTTCTTGATCAATAGGAAATGATTTGTATAAATATTTCACTTTGATTCAGGATTCTATATTTGTATTGGCATGAAAAACATCACAATAAGTTATAATTTCTTGTAAACAATTATACCCTTATTTGACACATTACTTATTGAAACAATAATCCTTGAACTTTGTTTTAAATAGTAGTTAATGTTGATACATTGTTAAAAACTTAATGGCATTTTAATCTTCAGTATGGATTTGGGGGCAACTGTAAATTGCTAGAAATTTAAAATTTAATTGACATGATTAACAATTATGGAGTTTAGGAAGTTTGTAATGCTGTTAAAATGCTATATATGGTATTGGTGCTGTGAATTGAACTGCCATAAAATTATTCCTATTAAGTTAACCGTCTACAAAAAATTTTAGTATTTAAAAGTCCACCAAATAGAAGATACCAATATCATTTATTAAACTCTTCCTCATCCTTATAAATAAATAAGGCTTAGATTAATATATATTCAATATACATTTTATATATTGCATATATATGCACATATATTTAATACATAAATATTAAATACAATCAGGATGACAAAATTGCAATAAGAGTAAAAGTTTAAAAAAGTATCGATGAGATATGCAGGTCATTAGTCCTATACTTTACTAACATTGAAACAGATATTTACTTTTAAGCTTCCTGGGGCCAAAGCAAAGAAAAAACAAGCAGGACCAATCATGTTAATCTTACTATTGATAATATGCATACTCCATAGGAAATTCTAATTGCACTTAATTACAGAAAAGTTTCTTTTGTGGAACATAAGACAGGGGACATTTGAATGATGGAATGGTCAAGGTCTTCTAAACACCCCTAACAACAAATACTATATCAGGATTCATTAAGTTTATTATCCTTCAATAAAATCTGAGGTTGTAAGGGTTAAACACAATTCAATAAAAAACAATTCTTTTGGTTCTCAAGACCGTATTGTCTAGTTTACAATTAAAAACGTCGTGTGATTATGCATGTCACAGTATGTTAACTTCTGTTGATTTCATAAATTGCTAGACAAATTGTGTGTGTGCATTTATATACATATATTAAACAATTTATTGAATGTGGACTTATCCAAGCAAGCTTTTTATATAGAGAGATTTACTTTTAAATTCCTCTTTCCACCTCATTTGATTTTGTTGATTTTTAAAATTGATTTTCTGTTTTCAATTTCACTGATTACTGCTCTAATTTTCATTTCTTTTTTTCTGCTTACTTTGGATTTAATTTGCTCTATTTCTCTAATTTCCTAAGATGGAAACTTAGATTATTTATTTTTAGGCCTTTTTTCTTTTCTAAATATGCATTCAATGCTATAAATTTCCCTCTAAGCACTGCTTTTGCTGCATCCAACAAATTTTGATAAGTTGTGTTTTCATTTTCATTTAGGTCAAATAATTTTTAAATTTCTCTTCAGATTTCTTCTTTGTCCCATGTGTTCTTTAATCTCCAAATATGTGTAATTTTCCTGGCTATCTTCATGTAATAGATTTCTAGTTTAATTCCATTATAGTCTGAGAGCATTCTCTGCAGGATTTTTATTCTTTTAAATTGGTTGAGGTAAGTTTTATGGCCCAGAATGTGGTCTATCTTGGTGAATGTCCCATGTGAGCTTGAGAAGAATGTGTACTCTGCTGTTTTTGAAGGAATCTATAAATATCAATTACATCCAGTCCATTGATAATGCTGTTCAGGTAAACCATAACCCTATTGATTTTCTGCTAATTACTGTCAATTATTGACAGAGGTATGTTGAAGTCTCAAACTATAATAGTGATTTCCAAAGTGGCTGCACCATTTTACATTCCCACTAACAGTGTATGAGGGTTCAAATTTCTCTATATCCTTGCCAATACTTATTATTGACTATCTTTTTGATTATAGTCATCCTACTGGATAAGTGGTATTTTATTTTGGTTTTGATTTGCATTTCTATGATGACTAACGATGTTGAGCATCTTTTCATGTGCTTATTAACCATTTGTACATCTTTTGTGAGAAATATCCATTAATATCCTTTGTCCACTTTTAATTGGGTTGTCTTCTTGTTATTGAATTGTACACGTTCTTTATATATCCTATATGCAAGTACCTTATTAGATAGATGATTTGCCATTGTTTTCTCCCATTCAGTGGATTGTTCTTTTCTTTTTTTTGTTCTTTTTTGTTTTATTGAGATATAATTGACATACAGCACTGTATAAGTTTAAGGTGTACAGCATAATGTTTTGAATTATACACATCATTAAATGATTAATGCAATAAGTTTTGTTACATCATCATCTCATATATATACAAAAAAAAGAAAACAATGTTTTTTTATCTTGTGTTGAGAAATCTTAGGATTTACTCTCTTAACAACTTTCCTATATACCATAGAGCAGTGTTAACTATAGTCATCATATTGTACATTACTTAGTACTTATTTATCTTGTAACTGAAAGTTTGTACATTTTGACCATCCATATCCAATTCCCCTTTTCTGTATCCCCTGTGTTTGGAAATCACAAATCTGTTCTCTTTTTCTTTGAGTTTGGGTTTTTTGTTGTTTTTACATTCCACATATAAGTGAGATCATACAGTATATGTCTTCGTTTGAATTATTTCACTTGGTATAATGTCCTCAAGGTCCATGAATGTAGCCACAAATGACAGGATTTCCTCCTCTTTTGTGGCTGAATAATATTCCTTTGTATATATATACTACAACTTCTTTAGCCATTCATCCATTGACAGAACCTTAGATTGTTCCTATGTCTTGACTATTGTAAGTGATACTGCTACGAAAATGGGGGCGCAGATATCTGTTGACATGGTGTTTTTCAATGTATTCCCAGAAGTGGAGATGCTACATCATATGGTAGTTCTGTTTTTATTTATTTGAGGACCCTCCAAACTGTTTTCCATAGTGGCTGTACCAATTTACAATCCCACCAACAGTACATAAGGTTTCCCTTTTCTCCACATCCTTGCCAGGTTTTATCTCTTTTTGATGCTAGCCATTCTAACAAACATGAAGTATTATCTCATTGTAGTTTTGATTTGCATTTCCCTAATAATTAGTGATGTTGAGCAACTTTTTTATACCTGTTGTGCATTAGTTTATCTTCTTTGGAAAAATGTCTATTCAGGTTCTTTGCCCATTTTTAATTGGATTATTTGGATTTTTTGCTATGGAGTTGTATGAGTTCTTTATATATTTTGGGTATTAATCCCTTATCCTATATATGGTTTGCAAATATTTTTTTTCCCATTCTGTAGATTGTTTTTTCATTTGTTGATCATTTCTTTTGGTGTGCAGAAGCTTTTTAGTTTGTTGTAGTCCCACTTGTTTATTTTTGATTTTGTTGCTTGTGCTTTAGGTATCACATCCAAAAACTCATTGCCAAGACCCATGTCAAGGGGGTTTTTTCCTTTGTTTTCTTCTAGGAGTTTCATGGTTTCAGGTCTTATAATTAAGTCTTTAATCCATTTCAAGTTAATTTTTGTGAGTAGTGTAAGATAGGGTTCTAGTTTCATTCTCTCGTGTGTGAATATCCAATTTCCCCAGCACCATTTGTTGAAGAGACTATCTTTTCTCCTTTGAGTATTCTAGGCTCCTTTGTGAAATATTAGTTGACCTTCTATGCATGGGTTTATTTCCGGGCACTCAGTTCTGTTCCAATGGTCGATTTGTTTGTTTTTATGCCAGTACCATACATTTTGATTACTATAGCTTTATAATAGAGTTTGACATCAGAAAGCATGATGCCTCCAGCTTTGTTCTCTTTTTCTCAAGATTGCTTTGACTATTCAGGATCTTTTGTGGTTTCATATAAATTTTAGGATTGTTTCTTCTATTTCTGTAAAAAATGCCATTGGAATCCTGATAGGAATTGCACTGAATCTATAGATGGCTCTGGGTAGTAAGGACATTTTAATAATGTTAATTCCTCCAATCCATGAACACAGGATATGTTTCCATTATTTGTGCATTCTTTGGTTTCTTTCATCAATGTTTTATAGTTTTCATATTTAGTAGTGATATTTTATATACTATATTTCATATGATAGTGATATTTCACTTCCCTGGTAAAATTTATTCTTACTTATTTTTTGTTTTTGATGCTATTGTAAAATGGATCATTTTCTTCATTTCTTTTTCAGAAAACTTGTTGATATACAGAAGCACACTGATTTTTGTATGCTAATTTTGTATCCTGCAAATTTACTGAATTTGTTGCTGAGATCTAACAGAGTTTTGGTGGAGCCTTTAGGATTATTTATGTATATAATTATGCAAATAGAGAAAATTTTACTTCTTCCTTTTCAATTCTGATGACTTTTGTTTCTTTCTCTTGCCTAATTGCTCTGGCTAGGACTTCCAGTACTATGTTGAACAATAGAGGTGAGAGTGGGCACCTTTGTCTTGTTCCTGATCTTAGAGTGAAAGCTTTCAACCTCTTACCATTGAGTATGATGTTAGCTGTTGCCTTGTTAGCATATGGCCTTTATTATGTTGAGGTACATTTCTTCTACACCTAATTTGTTGAGTTTTTATCATGAACAGACGTTGCATTTTATCAAATGCTTTTTCTGTGTCTATTGAGAAGATCATATGATTTTTTTCTTTCATTCTATTAATGTGATGTATCACACTGATTAATTTGCATATGTTGAACCATCCTTGCATCCCAGGAATGAATCCCACTTGATCATGATGAATGACTATTTTAATGTGCTGCTGAATTCGGTTTGCTAGTATTTTATTGAGAATTTTTTTCATGTTTATTCATGAGGGATTCATCAGGCATATTGGTCTGTAGTTTTCTTTTCTTGTAGTATCCTTTTCTGGCTTTGGTATCATGGTAATGCTGGCCTAATAAATTGAATCTGGGAGTACTTCCTCTTCTTTGATTTTTTTTGAAAGACTTTGAGATACATTAGTGCTGATTTTTCTTAAATGATTTGTAAAATTCACCAGTGAAGTCATCTGATCCTGGGCTTTTCTTCATTCAGAGATTTTTGAATACTGATTCAATCTCCTTAGTAATAATTGGTCTGCTCAGATTTTCTATTTCTTCCTGATTCAGTGTTGTTAGGTTGTACGCTCCTAAGAGTTTTTCCATTTCTTCTAGTTTGTCTAGTTTGTTAGCCTATAGTTCTTCATAGTAGTCTCTTATGATTCTTTGAATTTCTGTGGTATCACTTGTAATGTTTCCTTTTTCATTTATTATTTTATTGATTTGGGTCCTCTCTCATTTTATCCTTGGTTTTAGTCTAGTTAAAGGTTGCCAATTTTGTTTATCTTTTCAAAAAACCAACTCTTAGTTTTGTTAATCTTTTCTACTGTTTTCTGCTCTCTATTTCCTTTATTTCTGCTCTAATCTTTAATATTTCCTTTTTTTTTTCTGCTAACTTTGGGCACATTTTACTTTTCTTCTTCTAGATCTTTAAGGCATAGAATTAGCTTGTTTGAAATCTTTCTTATTTCTTAATGTAGGTGTTTACTGCTATAAACTTCCCTCTTAGAACTCTTTCTGCTGCATTCCATAAGCTGTGGTATGTTGTGTTTCCATTTTTGTTTGTCTCAAAATGCTTTTTTATATCCCCTTTAATTTCTTCTTTGATCCATTGGTTGTTCAGGAGAATTATGTTCAGTTTCCATGTATTACTAAATGTTCCATTTTTTTCCTGTAATTCATTTCTAGTTTCATATCATTGTGGTCAGAGAAGACACTTGGTATGATTTCAGTCATCTTGAATTTGCTAAGATTTGCTTTGTGGCCTAACATGGTCTATTCTAGAAAATGTTCCATGTGCCCTTGAGAAGAATGTATATTCTGCTATTGTTGGATAAAATGTTCTGTGTAGGGGCTGGCCTGGTGGCGTAGTGGTTAAGTTGGCATGCTCCACTTTGGAGGCCCGGGGTTCACAGGTTCAGATCCCGGGAGCAAACCTATGCACCACTTATCAAACCATGCTGTGGCAGGCATCCCACATATAAAGTAGAGCAAGATGGGCAAGGATGTTATCCCAGGGCCAATCTTTCTTAGCAAAAGAGGAGGATTAGCAACAGATGTTAGTTCAGGGATAATCTTCCTCACCAAAAAAAATATATATATTCTATCTATATCTATCTGTTAGGTCCATTTCATCTATATTGTTGTTCAAATCCACTGTTTCCTTATTGATTCTCCATCTGGATTATCTTTCCATTGTTAAAAGTAGGGTATTAAAGTCCCCAACAATTATTGTATTTCTGTTTATTTGTCCGTTTAGCTCTTTTAGAGTTTGTTTTCTGTATTTAGGTGCTTGAGTGTTGGGAGCATAAATATTTATAATTTTTATATCTTCTTCATAAAATGATCCCTTTATCATTATATAATCACCTTGTTTCTCTCTTTTTAATACTTCAGTTTAAAGTAAATTTTGTCTGATAAAAGTGTAGCTATTTCTGCCGTTTTATGGCTACCATTTGTTTGAAATATATTTTTTTGTCTCTCACTCTCAGTCTATGTATGTCTTTAAGGCTAAAGTGAGTGTCTTGTAGGCAGCATATTGTTTGATCTTGGCTTTTTATCTATTCAGCCATTCTATGTCTTTTGATTGAAGAATTTAATCTATTTATGTTTAAAGTAATTGTTTATAGATAAGAACTCACTATTGCCATTTTGTTAATTGTTTTCTGGCTGTTTTGTATATCCATTTTTTCTTGTTTCTTATCCTGCTGTCTTTTCTTGTGTGTTGATGTCTTTTGGTATCAGCATGTTTTGACTTCTTTATCATGTTCTTTTGTGTAATTGTTGTGTAACTAATAGCAGATTATTGTAGTTATGGTTGTTTTACTATGTCTGTTTTTTAACTTTTAGACTAGAGTTGTGAGTGAATTATGCACCACCATTTCCATAGTACAAAATCTCACTTTGAGTATATATTTACTTATGCCAGTGAATTTTATGCTAACTCCTTATGTTTTTATGATGTTAATTAGCATCATTTTACTTCTACTCAAAAAAAATTCCTTTATCATATCTTGTAAGGCAGGTCTTGTGGTAATGAACCCCCTCAGATTTTGTTTGTTTGGGAAAGTCTTTATCTCTCCTTCATTACTGAAGGTCAGTACAGAATTCCTGGGTTGACAATTTTTTTTTTTCAGTATTTTGTGTATATTATCCAATTTTCTCCTGGCCTGAAAATTTTCTGTTAAGAAATCTGCCAATGGTCTTGTGGGTGTCCATTTGTATGTAATTTGTCTCGTCTCTCTCACTGCTTTCAAAATTCTTTGTCTCTGGCTTTGACAATTTGATTATAATGTGTCTCAATGTAGCACTATTTGAATTCAACCTATTTGGGGTCATTTGGGCCTCATGGATCTGGATGTCCATTTCTCTCTCCAGATTTGGGAAGTTTTCAGCCATTTTTAATTTAAATATACTTTTGTCCCTTTTTCTTTCTCTTTGTCTGGAATTTCCATAATGTGGACATTGTTTCTTTTCATTGTGTTCCATGAGTCTCATAGGCTTTCTTCACTTTTTTTCATTCTCTTTTCTTTTTGCTCCTCTGACTGAATAATTTCAAAAGTCTCATCTTCTAGGTCATTGATTCTTTCTTCTTCATTGTGAAGTCTGCTTTTGAAGCTCTCTATTAAATGCTTCAGTTTGGTCACAGTATTTTTCATCTCTAGGATTTCTGCTGTTTTTTTTTTTTTTTTTTGATGCTTTCTATTTCTGTGTTGAACTTCTCATTTTGCTCATGCATTGTTTTTCTAATTTTGTTTAGTTGTCTGTATGTTCTTGTAGGTCACTAAACTTCTCTAAGAGGATTATTCTGAATTCTTTGTCTGACAGTTCATAGATCTCCATTTCTGTAGGGTCGGTTAGGGGAGCTGTATTAGTTTCCTTTGGTGGTGTCATGTTTAGCTGATTTTTCATGATCCTTGATTCCTCATGTTGATAGCTCTGCATTTGAGTAAGTGGTCTTCTTTTCTAGGCTTTACAGGTTTGCTTTGATAGACACAGTTCTTAACCAGTCAGCTCAGTTTCGGTTTCTGGATGTGTCTGCTGGTAACATCTTTGGCAGGTAGGCCTTTCTATCAGTGTCTATATTTGGGTGAGGTCACTGCTTGAGGTTTTAGGTTTGGCAGGGGTTGCCACTGTGTGAGAGAAGTTGGATAGGACTGCTGGCTTGGTTCTCAGCCTAACCAAGGCTGTGGGATGGGCTCCACAGTTGCCTGGGTTCTCTGGTCAGGCTTACTAGATGGTTGGAACTGGGTACTATACTCAGCAGCAGATAGAACTATGAATTAGCTTCCCTGACCTGGTGATGGAGCAGAACAGGGCTCAGGACCTGCACAGTTTGCTGTTTGTGGGCCTGAATCAGACAAGACTGCACTGAATTCCCTGGCCAGATGAGGGCACCAATTTAGTTCTGCAAACAAGAAAATCCATGGGTTGTGCTCTCTGTTCAAGTGCCACTGTAAGTAGGGCTATTGGATGGGCTATGCAGCTTCCTGTGTGCTCTGGTTAGGTTTCCTTTTGGGCTATCTGAAGACTGTATTCATCAATGAGCATGGCTACAATTAGTTTGCTTGCACAGGTGCAGTGGCAGAACCAGCTACAAGGCTGGAAAGGCTCTTTGTTAGTGGTGTTGACTTATGCTGACCTGTGCCCCAAATTTCCTGGCTGATCAGGGTCACCAACTCTACCTGCCAGTCTCTCTGCTTGAGCATTCCTGGGTTACACAGCTTTCCAGGTGTTCTGACTAAGTTTTCTGGTTGTGTGCAACTGGGAGCTTCATTTAACAGTGGACAGGGCTATGACTTAGCTTCCCCACCTGGGCAGATGACAGACCAGGCTCCAAGTCTGCCAAGGCTCTTTGAGGCCCCTAATCAGGCAGATCTGCACACTTCTGAGTTCACTGGTCAGACTGCACCATGACTTGGTTCTGTAGGTAAGCAAAGCTGCTGGCTGGGACTAGTACTTGGGCACTGCAGGTAAGAAGTTGGTCTGCCAAGATCTGAGTGTTGGTTGTTGCAAGCCCCTCCCCTCTTCTCTGTCACAATGAGATTCCCATTGGTCATGCCTCACTCATTCTCCTGCAGTCTACATGGAGTTAGAACAGAGTGAAGGTGCCCAATTAATGACCCATAACACTGGAGGAGCAGGATATCCACCAGGGCTTTCATTTCCCACTGGAGGAACCATAGGCTCAGAGGAGACCTCTCAGCATGGTGCTGCCCTGGCCTGGGAGAGAAGAAATGTGGTCAGCATGTAGTCATTCCTTTTACCCTTCTAATGTGGACTGTCTTGATCTCTATGGTAGAGGAGGGTGCTTCAGGCTCAAACCTGTGTTCTAGGATTCTCTCAGTGATATCTTGTCCATGAATAGTTGTCAGTTCTTCTTGTGAGGGGGAGCAAAGTCAGGAATGACCTATGCAGCCATCTTGCTAATGTCACTTGCCTCTTTATTTTCTTTCTTTATTTTTTCTTTTTTCTACCCAAAGCCTCAGTACATAGTTGTGTATCACAGCTGTAGAGTTGTAGCTCTTCTATGTAGGACGCCACCTCAGCATGGCTTGATGAGTGGTGAGTAGGTACACACCCAGGATCCGAAGCGGCAAACCCTGGCAGCCAAAGCAGAACATGTGAACTTTAACCACTATGCCACTGGGCTGGCCCCTTTTTTTTATTTTCTTGATGGTACCCTATGCAGCATAGAAATTTTTAATTTTGATTAAGTCTGATTTATCTACTTTTTGGTCAATTGTACATTTGATGTCATATCTAAGAAACCATTGCTTATCCCAAGATCATGAAATTTAGCACTTCTTTTTTTTCTAAGACTTTTATATTTTACATTTAGGTCTTTAATCCATGTGGAGTTAATTTTTATGTATGCTATAAGGAAAGGGTTTAATTTTATTGTTTTACATGTGACTATCCAGTTGTTCCAGTACCATTTCTTGAAAAGACTATTTTTTACATATTCAATTGCCTTGGCACCCTGGTCAAAAATCAATTGGCCATAAACGTATGGGTTTATTTTTAGACTCTATTTCATTGATCTATATGTCTATCCTTATGCAAGTACCACACTGTCTTGATTCCTGCAGCTTTCTAATGTTTTGAAATTTGGAAGTATGATTCCTTCAACTTTGTTCTTTTTTTTCAAGATTATTTTGGTTATTCTGGGTGCCTTAAATTTTCATATGACTTTTAGAATCAGCTCTTCAGTTTCCGCAAAAAAAATTTCATCTGCAATTTTGATAAGCATTGTGTTGAATCTGCAAATCAGTTTAGGGAGTATTGCTATCTTAACAATGCTAAGTCTTCTGATCCATGAGCATGGATGTTTTTCCATTTATTTATATTGTTTCTAATTTATTTCAACAAATGTTTTAGAGTTTTCAGAATACAAGTTTTACATTTCTTTTGTTAAATTTATTCCTGAGTATTTTATTCTTTTCAATGCCATTGTAAATGGAATTGTTTTCTTAATTTCAGTTTTACATATTTCATTACTAGTTGATTTTTCTTTATTGATTGTATACTCTGAAACCTTGTTGAACCCGTTATTGATTCTAGTATTATATTTTTTAAATTGATTCCTAACATATTCTTCATACAAGATCATGTTATTGACAAATAGAGGTATTTTACTTCTTTCCAGTTGGGGAGTCTTTGATTTCTTTTTCTTGTCTTATTGCCCTGGTACAATCAATAGTACAATGTTGAGTAAAAATTACTGTAACAGTCACATTTTCCTATATCCTTGCATGTCTTATGAACTCTTTGTTGAAAAGTAGAGTTTTAAATAATATATTGTAGCAACTCTGGATACCGTTTCCCCCTCAGTGCCAGTGCTTATTGTTGTTTGTATGCTGATTTGGCTGGACTATTTCAGTAAATTCTATTTCATCTGCAGTGTGTAACTTTAGATATTGTCCTTCACAGAGTGTGTAACCTTCTACATGACAACCTTGGATGACAGTGGTTTGAGCAGTGTGCTGTTTGTCTGTTTCCCTGATCTGTTAAACTGGTCCTGACTGTCGGTATCACATTCAGCTGTTAGCTTCCAATTATGTTGTGACATTATAATTACCAGCTCATTGCTCCGTTGTTTTCTATAATGTATGGCATAAATTTCTCCCAAATCTGATCTAATTAAATTGGGCCCATTTTGAAGGACAAGTACATTCTAGGTTTGAACAAATAAATAAATATCTTGTGGATAATAAGAACCAGTTCTTATAGTTGAAGAAAGGAGTTATAAATAAGTAGGGAACTGACAAAGAAACCCTGTGATCCTGGTTGGAATCAGAAATATCAATATGTACTCATAGTTTTAAAATAGCTATACAGACAGGTAGATGTGGAAATGAAATAAAAATAGATGTGTAGATACATATACGTCTTCTTAGCTATGTCCACTGAGAGGGCAGTAACATATCAGTAACTATGAGCTCCAATCTTGTCAAAAGGTCCTTCTTCAATGAAAGGAACTAGGACTTCTTGGAGGATTGCCTGATTTCAGAGCTGGGGTAAGGGATGTACAAGATAAATCTTTAACATCTTTTTGGCCAAAAACTAAGAAAGTATTCAGAGTAATTGTTATATAACAAAAGTACAAAAGAGTTAGCTTGACAGGGTTATTTCTGGCCAAATATGGGAAAAATTTACATTCCAAACTAAATGATTGTAGAAAAGAGTGATAACTTCTTGAATATAATCCTCTCCAAGTCCATTTTGATATAAATAATAATATTAGTGGAATATGCCTCACAAAATAAATATCCATAAGTTCATATTGGTATAAATAAATAATTGGATAGTCACATTTTTTTTAAATGGATGACTGTTAGAAAAGAAGATATAAAATGTCAAATGTCACTTCTGTGAATAACCACAGATTATGACATTTTTTCCAAGTATTAATTTATCTATAATTCCTCATTATTTTATAAAATGACAACTCATAATTTCAACTATTTTTAAAATAAAATCTTTCTGTCTTCTTATTACATATTATATGCATATTAGAAAATAGAAAATATAATTAAAATATAAAAAACTAACACAAATACTCAGAATTTGTGTTCAAAATATATATATTATTCAATGTTTCTTTAAGCATTCTTTGTAACTCATAATTTAAAAAATTTCCCAACAATCAGAATCACTAAAAAACTAACACATAATTTTAAGTTATGAGTTTTTAAATTTCAATTGATAAAGAATAGGAACATTATAAAAAACATTGGTGTAATTATGCCTAAAATAATAGCAAATATAAAACTTATTAAATTTTTTTCTCTTATGCCTAAAATACAATAAAGTGTTAATCTATATATTTGTTGGGTTAGACTTTAATAACATATCTACTTTCATTCTGATTATTGAATGCCTACTTAAAACTTTTAACATGTGGATATCTACAACTACTATAAATATTATATATATTTTCTTTGTAGTTACTTTTGCTTTTATTATAAAGTACTCATAGTTATAAGGTTAAAATTTTCTTTCTTGTGGTGTTTTTAATATAGTTGAAATTTATTGTAATATTTTTAAAAGCCATAATAATTTTCTTTCCAACTCAAGTCATTTTGTGGCATATATTTATCTCAGCACTTACAGAAATACACCTGGAGCTTATTTATAGAGAAATAAGTTTATAATAATTCTTGCAAAATAAGACATTACAATTTTCCAAACTTAAATGGAGAATAATGGTTTGATTTTCTTTAAAGTCCTCAAAATGATGCTGCTTGCCATTTTGTAGAAAATATGAATTATTTTCAAAAAGCAAAAATTTTACAGGCTTAAAACGTGATAAGTACTTTACTGTATTGACTAGCCAACAAATTCAGGAACTTTCTCCAGAACTGTGAACTGATATAAATAGCTGGTTAAATACAATCTGTTCATCTAAGAAAGCAAGCTATGGTACATGCCACATACCTATTCTTTTATTCTCAATTGTATTTTGTGTTTTACCATTATTCCTTATGCATCTAATTTTCAGAATGTTTCCTCAGAATAGTAATTAAGATGGATAGAAAAGTTTTCTCTGCATTCAGCTTTTAGCTCAGTCTCATCTGATTATTTTTAGCTCTTTTGTATTTGTTAATCAACTTGAGCTCTTTCAAAGATTTATTGAATGCGTACGAAATGTGATCCTCAGTGTCACAAACCTGCTTTTCCCTAGAGCCATATGTGGAGGGATCCCTGGTTTCAAAATTATAAAAGCATAGCTAGATTTTAGAAATGCTTATGTTCGTTTATTTTTATTTTCTTTTTAAATTCAAAGATACATTAAAATAGTGGCACGTGCTAATTTCCACTTAGTGGATTGGCTTAGAGGAATGTATTGTGAATAAATGTGGAACTTCAGAGAAACTGTGCTTTCCGAAAACATATGGAGATTGGGAAATAAATGCAATTAATGTGAATCCATGTGGCAAAAAGTTAGAAAAAAAGGCCCAGAGTTTAAAAATCATGGACAATAGAGTCAAACATACTTGGGTTGAAATCATAGCTCCACCATTTGGAGACTCTAGTGATCAAGGGTGAATTTCTTAACCTCTTTAAACTTTATCTTCCTCAACTGAAATCATTCTCAACCTTAGATAATTACTATAAATAATAATTGAGACAAAATACTTATCATACAAAGGAATACTTTCTTTATTCAACAAATATTTACTGAATGCCAGTTTCAGATACTCTTCCTAGGTCTAAGGATGTAGAAGGAGAAAGATAGACCCAATTTTTACTCTTATTAGAATTCTACCATGGACACCAGGATAAGATAACTTTGCAATGGAATGCAACCTAACCTTTAAAAAACAGTTACTCCCAATATGATTTAGTATATTCTACGCTATAGAAGCTTAATTTGTAAAGCTTTATGAAGCTGTAAGAAAAAAATAAATTGGGTATAAATTTAATTTATTTCTCTAGATGTACAATTTTAAAATATATTGTAAAACAGAATTTACTGTTTTGTAAAGTGTTACATATACAACATTTAAAACTCGTTCCAGGAAGATAGACACGGTCCTAATCAGAATTCAATCTACACATTCCATCAATACAAGTTAAGCAGGAAGAAAAGCTATCATATTAATAAACTTAGAAATGACATTTGATAAAATTCAGCTGAACAGAAAAAAGCTAAATAGAAAGCTAAAAAGTCCTCTAAGTAAAATAAACAGAAATGGTTTCAGAAATAAATCCAGCAGCAAATATCAGAATAAACTTTGTAACTTTTTATTTATTTGTATGAAAATCAAGAATAATGTATAAATGACAATTTTCTATCAAATCTCACAAATTCAACATATAAATTAGAATGCGGTTCTAATTACACTCCAGTAGTGATTTTTTGGGAGGAAAGGCATAGGAAATTGAATAAAACCCCATAAAGCTACTCATGGAAGCTTGATTTCTGTGTATAGTGAAGAATACCGTAAGAAAGAAGAATGGAAAAAGAACTTGATTACAAGGAATGAGACTATTTTATCAATGTATTACAATATAGTATTATATTGAAATAGATCAATTAGAGCAGTAAAATTGAATATATGGGCCATACATATTCCAGTTTAGTGAGAATTTAATACATGAAGAAATATTTCAATTCAACAACAAAAAATATTTTTAGTCAATTCGTCACGTGATGTTGCAATTAGCTATCTATTGGTATGAAGCTAGCTGTCTGTATGAAACTGAAAA
This sequence comes from Tapirus indicus, assembly GCA_031878705.1. Classification (NCBI taxonomy): domain Eukaryota; kingdom Metazoa; phylum Chordata; class Mammalia; order Perissodactyla; family Tapiridae; genus Tapirus; species Tapirus indicus. The sequence continues at coordinate 99,674,551 of CM062919.1, read as the reverse complement.
AGTAGATTTAGTGCCCTACTTTATATATTTAGACATATTTGACTGCATGTAATATAAAGAATCCTTAAAAAAATGAAGGTAAAATTTAAAAAATATTATTTTGAAAAATATTTTTCATGCATTTGAAAGGTAAAGTTTTTTTTAATTGCTAAGATAAAAGAACCCAAAAGAAAAATAGCTTCAACTTAAAAACAGAACAGACAATCCACAGAGGTACAAATCTTAAGTTCTAAAATAAAACTTGAAAAGTACTGAATCTCACTTTTAGTCAAAGGAATAGCAATTAAGTAGCAATCAGCTTTTGTTCCTAATAATTCTCAGACTGGTAAATATTTTAAGATATAACAGTCCTGATGAGAATGTGAGGAAAGTGTACGCTTACATTTCTAATGAAATTGTGATTTGTCACAGCTTTTGGCATAATTAATCTTAATTTATCAGGTAAAATAAGTAAACTTTAATTTAAATCTATCTTGCAACAAGGAATTAAAATTCTTAGACCTAAAAAAATAAGAGCTCTAGTAAGTAACAATATATGTACCCAGTTTTCTAATGTAATATTATTCATAATGGTAGAAAACAGCTTTTAAAGACATGTGTGATTATCAATGAGATGTTTTTTCTTTTTTAGAATATTGTGTGACTACCATGCCATGGGCTGTCTTGAAGCCAAAACAAATACAGATATATATTAGGTGACTTGAAGAAATTTCCATTATGTGTTGTTAATGTAAATGCTAGGAGAGTACCCACAATGGTGACTGATTATAATCTGATCTTTGTTTTGGTCCATATCAATACCAATCACCAATATTGTTCACTTTGTATTTATAACAGACATATGTTTCTGTCTGAACATATGCATGTATGTATAGTCATTTGTTCATTTTATATCCATTTAACAAATATGTCTGTAGAAGATCTGTGCCAAACACTATGGTAGCTTCTGAGATAACGGAAAAAAATCCTTGCCATCATGGCTTCAGCTGGATCATAGGTACTATGGAGGAACCAGAGCAAGATCTGCAGAAAGCAGCATGGAGGATGGGATATAGTATTTAACAAACAGTAAATGACAACACACTGATGCAATGATATGTTATCTTCCATCTCTGGTTCTTATGTCAATTCTCAAGTTCACTCAGCAGTGACATTTCTATCTCTGCGATCACATTTACTCATCTTTTTAGAATAGAGTTCTCTGTAGGTCATTTCTCAAGGCAACTTGCCCATTTACTGATTTATTATCAGCATTGAGTCTCACTGCTTCCAGCCAAGAAAACTGCCCATGTCCATTATTTCTGTAGACAATGTTATAAGGTCAAAGTCTGACAGTATTAGTATAGTTATAATATGCCAAAACGTGGGGTTTTATTTTTATTGTATTTAAGGCGCGTTCTCTGATACACAGGTGTCATTCTAATTGAAAACTTTTCCACGTTATAGAATCTCTCATATCAGTTAAGGTGAATGCACAGGCTGAAAGCTTTCCACATGTATTGTTATCAATGGGCTTTCTCCTCATTATGCATTTTCTTTCACTGGGGTGAGAATTTCCTTACCTTTGGGTGGAAGGCAAAAACTATGAAAATAAAATATATCAGCAATAAAACCAACATATATAAGAAAATTTGATTCATGCAAGATCAGAAAAATATTTTTATAGTGATTAAAATTATGACTATGTGTGTATCTTTATCTGAACATTTATGAATATTTGTATGAGAGTCACCAAAATAGGAATAATGGTTACTTTATTAAGATGTTTTGGAATTTCATGGGCTTTTGAACATTGTTATAAATTTCTACATTGATTAATTTTTGATAATTTTAAAGAATACCAAAAATAGCGAAATAGAAATTGATATGCTTATAGTATATTTGCTAAACATAATTGTGTTATATTGGCACGTACAAGGGATAGTACACATTCTTTTTACATATTAGGGAATCATTTATAAATAAAATTATATGTATGTATATAGGACAGAATGGAAATTGCAATACATTCTCCAAAATAGAATTTTCATAAGCCAGTTTTGTTGACCACAATGCTATAAATATTAGCAATGAATGACAAAGGGATAAATCATCATTAATGGAATGAGATTATAAATCAATCTTGAGTAAAGGAAAGACTCAAAGCTTTTATTATGGACTCTTCAAGGAAAAATAACAGAATACATATTAAATAATAACAATAGAAACAACTGGGTACCTTTTTTCATTCACTAAACACATCAATATTTAGGAAAATATACTCCTGTTTGTGAAGTGTAAAGCAGGAAAAGTTTTATGGAGGACAATTTGGAAATATGTAGTAAACAACCTAAATATTTTGACACAAGTAGATTTGCTAGAATTTTATCCTAATAATTAAAAAAAATCGAAATATTTGGCCATCAGAATATTTTAACATGTATATAACAATGAAAATAAAGTACTAGAATATTGATTACAAAATATATTTATACAATGTAATAGCATAAGTCCATTTAAATATTTTAAGATATAAACAATCACTACTAAGATAAGTACATGGCCAAAAATTATAACAAGTTATGAAAGAGTGTGTATGGTAATATCTTTTTGTTAAAGTATATAAACTCATATTTATATGTAACAGAATATACTTAGAGGTACAACAATGTTAATAAATGGATTGATGGAAGAATGGCTAGATAGATAAATGAATAGATTTGAAAAAGTGACTTTATTCATCCAAAGCATTAAAAAGGTAATCTACATTTCTAACATCCTGAACACAGGTGACCTGTAGTTTTTCTTTTTTGTTTTTTCTCACTTTCTACAATGATTATATATGTAAAAAGGAATGTAAAACAGAACAGTTGACATAATGGAGAAAACCTAATTTTAAAATTTGTAGAAGTAAAATTAGGTGATCATATGTTCCAATTAAATTATCAAATCATAGTTTGTATGATGGTGAGATGTATAATTTTAAACAAAGATGATTATTTGGACCAAGCAAATAGAAAACAGCAAGAGAGCGAAAGTCTTCTGAAGGAAGAACTACTATGAGAAAGAATGCATGGATTAAAATGGGAAGTTAGAATAGAAAACTATTTTATTAAAAGACTAAGATTTCCTTGTACCTCTGTAGCAACTTTACATTTAATTTACCATCCAAGATTCTCGTGTGCTGTCTTGAAATTGCACACTTCAAAGAGATGACACACTGCATTGAAACTGCACAGGAGGAACGAGGGAAGGGCAGTGTTTTCCATTGTCTGTGAAACACAAGCCCATTATTATTTTGCAGTGACATAAGAAAATTACCCAATTACCTAAAAAAATCATTGGGAGATATTTTATGCAGCTACTGTTGCATGACAAATTACTCCAAACCTAATGGATTAAAACCATAACTTTAATTGCTCATGGTTTTTTGGGTCAGGAAGGCAGGAAGGGATCAGCTAGGTGGTTCACTTTTGCTCCTGTGACATCGCTAAGGAATCAGCCACCAAGCCTTGAGGATTTCCTTTCAAGATGATGTACTCACGTGACTTTCAAGTTGATGCTGACTCTGCTGGGACCTTAGCCAGAGCTATCAGCTGAGACTGTCAGCCAAGGGCTCTAGGTTCCTCTTCATGTAGACCCTGTTCCTCTCTCTTTCTTCCCATGGGGGAGTTCCAAGAAGCTGCAAATCCTCTTATGCCTAGCCTCAGAAGACCAAGAAAGTCACTTCAGTCACATTCTTTTGTTTAAGCAAGTCACCAATGTCAGCCTAGATTCAAGGGGAGGGAGCATTATCTCTTAAGAGAAGAGAGGTAAATAATTTGAGCCATCTTTAATCTACTACTAGAAACTTGAGTTTTGGCTCTATTTTCTAGTTCTATTTCATTACCAACATTCACCTGAAGTTCTACAGTAGACTTTACCATCTGCTATAAATTTAGTTTAGAGCTGCCAATAATATTTTGCACCAAAATCTGGAAAATACCCATTTAGAATAACATAATCTTTTCAACAATAAAACATTTGAAACGCTATGTTTCCTGTTCTTATTATATAAATAAGGATAATAATTTATAAGAAAATTTTCTATGCTTTTTATGTGCTTTAACTCATTTAATAGTCAAAAAAATCTCTGTATGCAAGATACTAGTATTATCTTGGCTTTAAAGGTGATGTACAGAGATATTAAATCATCTGCTCAAGGTCACATATAGAAAGCAGCAGATCCAAGCTTCAGAAGCAGCTAATCTGTCCCTATAGACTGCATATTTAACCTCTTACATTTCTTTTGGAAATATTTAAACAAAACAACAACATTAAAAAAACAAAAACAAAAAAAACTGTTCTTAAGTGCAACCTGAAACCTCATTTTAAAAAATTACCTTTTTATTCAGACAAATACCTAACTTGAGATTTAATCTAGCTCTCACTGGAGAGGATATCACTTGTATTTATTTTATCTATATTTTGAAATTAATCAACCTATTATAACACTGCTGTCACTTCTTTAAGCTAAAGAAGCAGGTCTTTATTTCTTTGGAAGATACATCCTTAAAGTATTTTTCTTCTGGTGGTTTCATCAGCACTATCAAGCTTTTATGTTGGCATTATAACCATAAAATGTCAATAAAAAGATGTCTGATAGGGCTGGCCTGGTGGCGTAGCAGTTACGTTCGCACACACCACTTTTGGCAGTCCAGGGTTCATGGGTTCAGATCCCGGGCGTGGAGCAAGGCAATGCTTGTCAGCCATGCTGTGGCGGCATCCCATATAAAGTAGAGGAAGATGGGCACAGATGTTAGCCCAGGGCCAGTCTTCCTCAGCAAAAGGAGGAGGATTGGCAATGGATGTTAGCTTAGGGCTAATCTTTCTCACAAAAAGAAAAATAAAAAATGCTGCCTGAATTTGAAATGTCTTCGTCATATCCCTTTATGAAAACCCTTGCCACAAGATTGAGAATTATTGACTCTGTTGAATACTATGAAATATTTTCAGTAGCATTAGAAAAACATTTATGCATTTCAGAAACATTTGTTGTATACATTTATTTGTTGTATACATTTATTGTATACATTTGACATAGATGGTATTATGTGGGGGAAATCAAAATATATATATATTATATAAATATATAAAATAATGTAACTATCATATATAAAATATTTATTATAGATATAAGTTGTAAACACCTGAAGATGTTTACAACATCACTTAAGGGCCATATATATATATATGCGTGTGTCTGTGTGAAAAGGTGATGACAGACACAAATGAAAAATATAAAGTAACTTATGAAAATATGGATATGAGTGGCTCAAACACGTTTTCAACTACTACCACAACGAGAGCTTCAGCAAATAGGTATTATTTGAAGGAATAAATAAAGATGAAATAAAATATTATGGAAAATTTAAGAATCAAGTTGATATAAACTGATTTTTCTTAAAATGAGATTTCATGTTCTGTTAATGGTAGGAGAGAATTTGAAACTAATTATATTTATGCTGTGGAACACATTTTTTAGAAATTTCTTAGAAGCAAATAAAGGCACAACACCTGTCATGGAATGAAAAGGGCAGATGATTTGCTGGAGAATGACATTCTCATAGTGAGAAATCTGAGCAGATTTCTCAGCCGTATGTCATTTTAAGAAGCGGGAAGCATGTTTTAATGTGATATTGATGATTTGAATGCAGGAGATATATTCTTTTTGCAGTGTATGGAGTTAAAAGTATTCCATTCCATGGGTGTCAAACTGGTTTTAAAGTCTGAAGCTTCTCAGTTGCTAAGATGAGCTGATGCATCTGGCAGTTTACAATGTTTTACAAGTGAGAGACAGTGAGAGACAGTGACTCATTTTCAATATTGTAAAACTTAGCCTAGACAAATTTGTTTTTAAATTTATAAGTTATAAATTCTAAAAGCAAGAGAAATGACATCATTATTTTTTCATGGAGTTACAGATAACATAGGGTAAGTTATTTTGGACCTGATTAAATTGTGGGGTTTATTAAACAAAAAATTGACCACGTCAGCAAGAGAAGCTTAGATGTTTAAGGCATGATTCAATTTGTGAATTTTGTGGAGTACAATGTACTGTTGTCTTTCACAGTATACTTTGAAACCTGCAGTTTTTGTTCAGAAAGACAGTATTCTATAAAACTGCAATATTATTTGCTATAATAAATGAAATAAGAATAAATAAAACAAAGCATAGAAGGGAAGGGTCAATGATTTAGCCTCGATAGTCTGTTGGCAATGATCAACAGTTTATCCAGGCTATTTCTGAGTCGTCTAAGTGAGTCATCAAAGCTTAAAATCCATATTTGATTATGAAAATTAGACTTAGTTCCATCTTCAGGTTTGTTTTGCCTGTCTGAGCTCACAAACCATTGACATTATGTCAAGTGTCACTAACTATGATATTTGTTGGGTGAGTTATGTGGCAATAGACTACAATCTATGGATTGTCTACTCTGTCCCTTTTATTGTGTTAAATTTATTTGCATCATCTTATTTAATTTTCACATAACCCCATAGTATAGGCTTCCACTTTAAGCCTATACTTTATGTCAATACTTATGGAAGCTTATAGCCTCATGCACTTAATAGACCCTGGATTTGAACATGGACCTAGTTGATTCCAATACCCTATTCTTAACTCTTAAGTCATACCTCTTATCAATGGCAATGTTTTCAAGGAAAACATGTCCAGAGATGGACTGAGTAGCTAGAGCACTATAACTAGAGCCTATCATTTGATTTCTTTGTGGCATAGGAAAGACAATTTCTTTATTTAGAAACACTTTCTTACCATACATGAAAGGCAGGGAGATCATAGATAATACATAGTTAGATCACAAGAAAGAACAAAAGAAAAAAGAGTAACCCAATTTTGTGTATTGGGTTAGTGTCCCCCCCAATTTCATCTTTACCCAGAATCTCAGAATGTGACCTTATATGGAAATGTGGTCTTTGCAGACGTAACTATTAGCGACCTCAAGATGAAATAATCCTGGGCCCTAAATCCAATGACTGGTGGTGTCTTTATAAGAGAAAGGAGAGGGCATTTTGGACAGAGAGAAACACAGGGAAGAAGGCCACGTGAAGACAGAGGCAGAGAGTAGAGTTTTGCCGCCATAAGCCAAGGTATGCCAAGAGCCACTAGAAGTTGGAAGAGGCAAGGACAGGTTCTCTCCTTGAACTTTCAGAGGGAGCAAGGCCCTACTGATAGCTTGATTTCAGATGTCTGGCTTCAAGAACTGTGGGGAAATAAATTTCTGTTGTTCTAAGCCACTCAATTTGTGGTAATTTGTTACAATAGTCCTAGGAAACTAATACATCCCATCAATTATTTTATCTCATACAATTTGAGGATTATTCTAGCACCACAGGTAAAAAATGAAATAAGAAAAATGTGATATTTTTGATGAAACCATAAAAATACGTAATTTTTAAAATGACCTTATGAATAAAGTTGCGCCTATACACACATACTTATGGCTGTCAAGAAATCACAACACAATGATTTTTGAAAGTTTAACATTAATTTACCAAGCACAGCAGCTGCAATAGTGACACACATTAGTTGCTAAGATATTCCCCAGATAGACTCAGTCTTTCTTTAAGGCAACCTTGATAGAGAGAGAGAGAGAGACTAAATAAGATGTAACTAACACAATTAACAAACTTGTCTGCTCTATATATGTTTCTAGATGTATATATATGTATGTACATATATATATATAGTATATATATGTGAATGATAAAGTAGATAATCCACTGAGACAAATTTCTTGATTGTGCAGGTTAGATCTTATTTAATAGATAGATTTATTATTATTTAATAGATTTTATTGATTTTTAGTTGGCTTGTTCTATTAGCTATTGAATGAGATGGCCTAAAGTCTTCCTTGGTGAGTGTGAATATTATGAAGGTATGGTATCAGATATAGACAGAGTTAGGATTTTGATATCTTTCTGCAAATTTGACTGCTTTATTCCTATGAGATGTTTCTTTATGCCTCAATTTTCATAGCCCTATGGCATTTTTAGCTGTCATTAAAATAGTTACATTGCTTTCTTTTGGCTGTTTTTAAAATGATTTTTTCCCCGTCCTTTGTTAATTCTGTTTTCGTATATTGAAGGGGTGTCTCAAATAAGCTTCATATGGTTGCTCTCTATATTTTTAATCCAGCCTGATAGTCCTTTTATTATTTCATTTTTCCTCTGTTAACTTGCTAATGATCTATTCTTTATTTTTATTGGTTACTATAGAGATGACTAGTTCCTTGAAATAGCTCAAGAAATTATTTCTACCTCCTATCCAATGATGAAAGCATCTTTGAACACTTAAAACTGATAACCTTCTTCTGCTCTTTGCATTACTGTTGTAATGTATTTCAAGAAGTAGTTAAAATTCTTCTTTAAGACATCACTGTTGTTTCATTCAGTGAAGATGTAGTTAGTATGTATTCATTTTTACATATATATTAGCATTTTAACTTCTTTTTTCTTGCAATTTTGTATTAGCTTCTGAGATCACTGTTGTTCTTCCTGATGAACTACCTTTTATAGATCCTTTACTATCAAAATTTCTGGAGATTAATGCTTTCATTTTCTGTTTTTCTAAAAAGCATATTTATTTTGTGTTCATGTTTGAAAGATTTTTCACTGGGTATAAAAATCTAGGTTGAAACATTTTCTTTTAGCAATTTAAATATGTCATTTTGTTATGGTCAGATTGATAATTACTGAGAAATCCTTATTTAGGATGTCAGAAAGAATAAATTTTAAAAAGATGATAAATAGTGTACAAATAAATTATAGTAATACATATGAATTTTCTTTTCTACTTTAATGTTTTTGTGTGTGTGTGAGGAAGATTAGCCCTGAGGTAACATCCCTTGCCAATCCTCCTCTTTGAATTTTCTTTTCTAAAAGAGTATATTTCATAAAAGTTTTGGATATGAAAAAAAATGGCAGGTTGTTGAATATTAAAACTTGGAAGGAAATAAAAGAAGTAGGTACATTGGGAAAATTGGTAGAGATATTTTTCACTTTCTGCTGCCTATTTTTAACAGGAATATTGATCTAAATGCATTGAAAATCTTAACTTTCTTCTCCACTAACATACCTTTTAATTAGATAAATTCCAATTATAGCTGTTCTCTTTTTCAGTGTTTAAAATGGACAAATTTGAGGCGTATTTTTGAGGTATAATATGTAAGACTTCATGATGGATTGAATATGGGGGACAAAAGAGAGAGCAGAATCAAAGATGATACTAATGTTTTCTGACTTGGCCAACTAGGTGGATGATGGTGCCATTTACTAAGTGGAAGAAAACTGGGGTAGGAAAACATATTTGACGTGGAAGATAATGAATACATTTTGGATATGCTAATTTGTCAGTGTGTGATATATAAGAAATGTCATTTTGGATATGAATCTATAATCCAAATGAATGTCCTTTCCTTGAGAAATAAATGGAGTCATCTGCATGATTGGTATTTTACATAACTGAATCAATTGAGTACCCCTAGATCAGGTTATAGATAAAGGAATAAAGAGCCTCAAGACTAAGCACTCCAAAATTTAGAGATCAGGAATAGGAAAATAATTCCAACTTTCCAATTACCAGGAAAGTAAGGAGTCACGAGGACTAAGACAAAGTATTTCGAGAACAAAGGAGTATATAATATAGGTTTACTTAAGTGCCCATTGAGAATTGGAGTCCTGGAGACCATCAAACCTTTTACAAGAGGAGTTCCAGGAAAGTGGTAGGACAGGAAAGCATGCACTGGGTTTAAGAATAAAAATGTGGTAAACTGGAAACTTTCTTTGGAAATAACTGTTTTGAAAAATAATGGAACATGGAACAACACATGTTTCAAGAGAGAGTATACATACTAGCAGAAAACATGTTTGTACGCTGATATTCTACTCTAGAGAGTAAGAGACATTGACAGTTTAGGAGTGAAAATGTATAATTTAAGGCGTTCAAGTCTTTGAGTCCACAGCACAAATGGGAAAACATATTTGATAAGGGGAGAGCCATGTGCCCATGGTAATTCTCCATATATTGAAAAAAGAAGATAGGCAGAGTTGTACATTTGGTGATGGGAAATAACACAGTTAGGATGTGAAGACTTCTGAATTGCTTAGGAAAAGAAAGACAAGTTCAGAAGCTAAAAGTGATGCATGAGAAGGGTGATAAGTGAGAAGAATATGAGAAATAATCACAGAGACTAAAAGCAGATGTTCAAGAAAAAAATAGTGAGGTTACTAGGCAGTGTTGAGAGCCCATGGAAATTGGTGATCATAGAGTGAGACTATTCTGTCCCATGTGTGATTTTTTTCCAGCAAAGTTTTTTGCACATGTGCAAGCATGGAGACGTTTGATAAGTTCTTCCAGGAATGGAAAATAGCCACATGATTGTGAAAGAGGAAGGTTGCAATTTGTGAAGTTTTGAAAGAAATTGAGGATCTTGATGTTAAATGACAAACAAAGTTAATGCTTGCATAAGTAAAATATAGATTATATTTGAATGTTTTGCAGGTAAAAATAGGTTTTGAAGATAATGCAGTTTCTGCTAATGATAAAAATCCATGATATAATATGGGAATGGGGTATTTGGATGGAAGGGATCAAAAGGTCACTAGAGATCTAGGTCAAGGATAATGGAGGCATGATGGGCTCCCACCATTAGTCAGGATGGGCTAATCACATGTAAGTTGAAGTCACCAAGAACAGAAGGGTAGTTATGAGCCAGGTGCTAAATCTATCCAATACAATACTGGAAGAGACAAGATAGTTTCTGGATGACCAAAAAAAGAAAAAAACGCAGAGAAGGTTGAAAAGCAGAATGTCTTGAACTTAAGCGAATGAAGAAATTTTATAAGTGGAAGGAGACAGCATTAGATTGTGGGATCACTAACTCCACCTAATGATTCTGATATGCATAGCATGAAGCTAAATAAACAGGTTCTACTTAAGATTACTCTCTTTTCAGTTACGGTAGTGAAAATATTCTAGAAAAGGATGAAGATGTAGTAGAGTGATTTGGTCAAAAACAAAAATTCCCTGGGGCATAGTGGTATAAGTTTAGTAGGAAGGGGAGAGGGGTGGGAATGAAGTGATAAGCGATATTTAGAATGAGATACAAGGAAAAAATGCAAAACACCTAAAAAACCTAGACGACTGGTGGACTTGAGAAAAATAGGTAAGAATTATTAATATTTATTAATACAGTGAATATTTGTGGAGTAACTTTGGGCAATTATCAAGATGTAGTAAACAAAACAGAGTAGTCCTTGCTGTGATGGAGCTGACATTCTAGCGGGCAGTGCCAGAGTATAAATAATTATATAGGGTATGTGGTGATAGTGCCCTGGACAAAAATAAAGCAAGAGGAGGAATATGGAGTTTCAACGTAGTTGGGGAGCGTGATGCTACATACAGTATTCAGGGAAAACTCCTCTGTTAAATGATGTTTGAACAGAGTTACAGTGGGTGTCAGGTTTATGGTAGGAGATAAAGTGGAAAGTAGTTGGGATCCAGAAGCTAGAGGGCCCGGGAGCTGCTGTAAAGTCTCTCACTTTGAATGAGTGGAAAACCAGTGCAGAATTTTGAGCAGAAGGGGGATTTTATCAGAAAGGCATTTTAGAAGTGGTATTCTGGTTCTTTTTTGAGAACTGACTGTAATTGGATAAGAACAGAACCAGGAAGATCAATTTAATAGTTATTAAATTAATCCCCACAAAAGTTGATGATGGCTGGGACCAGGATGATAGTGGAGTAGGAAGTGAGAAAAGTTGGTTTCTTGATGCTTCTATCTTCAGAATATATCATTTGGTGCTGCATCGCAAGTGAGGCAGAAGAGAAAGAAAATAATCAAGGAGACCTCTAAGTGTGTGTGAGTGTGTTTTCCCTGTTGAACAGATAAAATAGAATCATTCTATACAGAGATGGAAAAGGCAAAGAAGAGCAGGTTTGTGGGTTGGGAATAGGCGTTTGGTTTTGGACATCCTAGTGGAACTGTCCAGTAGGCTGTTAAGTATATACTGGAGTTAACATTTGAAAGTAAATAGCATACAGTGGTATTTATACAATGAGACTTGTTGAGATCACGTGGAGAGTTTATATAGTTAAATAGACTTATTTCAGAGATTAGGAAATGAGGAAGAACCAGCAAAGTGGTTGACAGGGACTGGCTTAAGGTGAAAGAGAAGAACTAAGTGTTGCAGAACTGTTAGCTTTTCCTTTTCCTTTGTTCTGTCATTCCTTCCATTACTTTCCTTTTCCTCACTATTTATTCTTAGCTCATTTGTTTTTAAAAGAACACTATAAGGGGTTACTGAGATTCTAGTAATCACAGTCTCACTTAATATGGTTTGTATTTAAAGGCTCTTTTTAAGCATTTCTCTGGTATGTGTTAATAATAATAATAATAACTCAGCCCATTGCAATTATTTATTCAGATTTTCACATGGCCCTTCAAAGTGATTGTTACAATTGTGATAAATGTGATTAATTTTTCATGTGGCAGAAACTTGGAATTGGAGAACAAGCCTTAGAAGGGTAAATTTAAGATGGTACTATTGCATACTTTTTAAATGATTGAAATGAGTAATAGTTTATATTTATGAAGGACAATTGTTCTAACCGAGTAAGTTTTTAGAGGAGAAAAATAAAAATACACAACCTACCAAAAATATATAACAGTTGATGGAGCACATAATTTTAAATTGCTGTTAAAAATTTCCAAAGTTCCATTAATCTGGGAAACACTGTATTTGAAATAGTAGAGAAACCCATTCCTATAATTTTGCATCTTCATCTACGACTCTTTTTTTGTTTTCTTTTCTTGGGGGCTAATTTAACAGAGATTGAAGCTAATTTGGGGAAAAATATTCTGATTTGCTCATTATTCTTCCAAACTCACAAGGGAACATCTGACAAACTTTAACAAACTCTTGCTATCTGAGAGCTAAACTACATCCCACATATTAATGAAGCTCTGTAACGGTAATGTAACTCTGGAAATCTGGTTATGAGAAATAATAATGTCTCAAGGGAATTAAGAAGCCCTTGGCTATGTTTTGAGAGTTAGAATGTCTCAAGGCCCTAATGTTGCTTGGCTACTGAAATGATAATACACTCTTATTCTAAAATACTCCTTTCTTAGAGGAATGTGAACTATATGTAAATTTCTGCTCAAGTTTTATTTGAGAAAAGAATATCAGTATGTTTCTCTTACCATAGATACCAATGATTTATAGAATAAACAAATTTAAACAGTTTTATTATTAAATTTAATTTTTAACATTATTCATGATTAAAAATAATTTCCTAGATCACTTCATAAAGACTGATTATATATTTATGGAGCATATATAATATTCATTTATATATCATGAATATGTATATAATGTAAGTTTGATGAGGTCTATACTTACACTTCTCATGTGTACTACTGCCTGGATATATGTGTATGCTGTAAAAGTGCTGGGTTTGTAAATAAAAAACTCTTAAAGTTCCACTTTCTATCCTATTCATAGCTTTTCAAATTGTGTAAATCATTTATTCTTGGAGATTCTATTTCCTTTTCTGTAAAATAGGATTAGAATTAAAAGTACTCTTCTGCATATTTAAAATAGCTGTTATAAGGATAAAAGTAGATCTTTAAAGTACTTTACTTTTAAAATACCTATATTATATATCAATATATATAATTATATATAATATGTTACAGTATAATTATAATATTAATATATATTAATTCAGAGTAAAGGTCTAGAATATATTATCAGAATATTAATTTCTGAGTAGCTGCAAGAAGACAAAGTTATTCAATAACTATTGACTATTGTGCACTTACTATGTGTCAAGCACTATACTACATATTGAGGATCCAGTGGAAAAAAAAATTTCCTATATCATGAAACTTACTTACATTCTGAGGGGCCAGCCCGGTGGCGCAGTGGTTTAGTCCGCGCTTGGCAGCCCCGGGTTCGCGGGTTCGGATCCCGGGCGCCCGCCGACGCACTGCCTGTCAGCCACGCCGTGGCGGCGTCCCATATAAAGTAGAGGAAGATGGGCATGGATGTTAGCTCAGGGCTGGTCTTCCTCACCAAAAAAAAAAGAGAAGAAACTTACTTACATTCTGGTGACATGGGACAGATAATAAACAATACACAGTATATTGGAAGATGACATTATATGAAGAAACAGTTTTAAAAGAAAATGTTGTGCCTGGAGGGTTACAATTTTAAATGAGATGGCCAGCATCACTGGGAAGACAACATTTGAATAACGACTTAAAAACTTGAAAAAGAAAACTAGAAGGATATTTGGAGGAATAACATTCCAGAAAAAGGAAACTTCAATGCAAAAGTGCCAGATCATCGTAGAAGCTTTAGGAAATATTTAAAAATGTTTTGAATAGAACAAAAATGAAAATACAACATGTAAAAATTTTGGAGACGCAACTAAAGCAGTGCTAGGATGGAAATGCATAGCATTGAATGCTTATATTTAAAAAGAAGAAAAGTCTTAAATAAGTAATCTGAACTTCAAGAAACTTCAGAAGGAAGAGCAAATTAAACCCAAAACAAGCAGAATGAAAAATAATTTAGATAAAAGAAGAAATCAATAAATTGAAAACTGAACACAATAGAGAATAATCAATGGAAGAAAAACTTGTTTTTTGAGATCAATAAAATTGATAAATCTCCAACCATATTAAGAGAAAATAAGCCCTGAATAGCAAAAGCAATCTTGAGAAAAAAGAAGAAAGTTGGAGATATCACATTTCCTGATTTCAAACTATACTACAAAGCTTCATTAATCAAACACTATGGTACTGGCACAAAAACAGACACATAAATAAATGGAACAGAATAGAGAGCCCAGAAATAAACCCATGCTTATATGGTCATTTAATCTACAACAAAGGAGGCAAGAATATACAATGGAGAAAAGAGTCTCTTCGATAAATAGTGTTGGGAAAACTGGACAGCTACAAGCAAAAGAATGAAACTGGACCACTTTCTTACATCATATACAAAAACAAACTTGGATTAAAGACTTGAATGTAAGACCTGAAACCATAAACTCCTAGAAGAAAATGTAGGCAGTAACTCTTTGACATCAGTCTTAGCAATATTTTCATGGATCTGTCTTTTCAGGCAAGGGCAATAAAAGCAAAAATAAATAAATGGGTTTACATCAACCTAAAAAACTTTTGCATAGCAAAGGAAATCATCAACAAAATGAAAAGCCAACCTACTGAATGGGAGAAAATATTTGCAAATGATTGATATATCTGATAAAGGGGTTAATATCCAAAATATATAAAGAACTCATACAATTCAATATAAATGAACAATCTGATTAAAAAATGAGCAGAGGACATGAATAGACATTTTTCCAAAAAAAAAAAAAAAAAAACATACAGATGGCCAACAGATAAATGAAAAGATGTTCAACATCATTAATCATCAGGGAAATGCAAATCAAAACCACAATGAGATAAAATCTCACACCTGTCAGAATGGCTATCATCAAAAAGACAACATTAACAAGTGTTGGTGAGGATGTGGTGAAAAGGCAACAGTTTTGCACTGTTGGTGGGAATGTAAATTGGTGCAACCGCTATGAAAAACAGGATAGAGGCTTCTCAAAAAGTTAAAAATACAACTAGCATATGATCCAGCTATTCCACTTCTGGGTATTGACCTGAAGAAAACAAAAATACTAATTCAAAAAGATATCTGCATCCCCATGCTATGTTCACAGCAACATTATTTACAATAGCCAAGATGTGGAAACAACCTAAGAGTCTATCAATGGATGAATGGATAAAGAAGACGTGAGGTGTATGTGTGTTTGTGTGTGTTTGTGTATACACATATAATGGAATATTACTCAGTCATAAAAGAATGAAATCGTGCCATTTGTGACAACATGGATGGACCTAGATCATATTATGCTACGTGAAATAAGTCAGACAAAGATAAATACCATATGATTGCATTTATATGTAGAAACTAACAAAACAAAACAAACACACAAACTCATAGATACAGACAACAAACTGGTAGTTGCCAGAGGGGAGGGAGGCAGGGGGTTGAGCAAAGTAGGTGAAGGGAATTAGAAGTACAAACTTCCAGTTATAAAATAAGTCATAGGGATGTAATGTACAGCATAGGGAATATAGTCAATAATATTGTAACAACTTTGTATGGTGACAGGTGGTTAATAGACTTATCATGGTGATAATTTTGTAATGTATATAAATATAAAATACTATATTGTACACCTGAAACTAACATAATATTGTATGTCAACTATACTTCAATAAAAATATAAAAAATAAAAATTAAAAAAAGAAAAAATGAGAAAAGATGCAAATTAACAAATGAATTAGGGAACATCGTGACTGACCCTACAGACAAAGGATAAAAATGAATTCCAAAAAACTCTGTGCCCATAAATTTGGCAAATTACATGAAAGGAAAACATTTCTTGAAAGACACAAACTATAAAATTCACTCAAGAAGAAATAGATATATGACTATTCTGGGTAGGTATCTATTAAAGATTTAAATTTGTGGTTCAAAACCTTTTGTCAAAGAAAATTTAAGTCCAGGTGGTTTTATTACTGAAATTTACCAAATGTTTAAAAAAGAAATACTCCAATTATTTAGTCACGTTCAGAAAATAGAAAAGAGGGCACACTTCCCAAATTACTTATGAGGCCAGGACTATCTTAATATTAAGACTAGACATTGACTTGGCCTGGTGGCGTCGTGCTTAAGTTCGCCCACTCCACTTTGGTGACCCGGGGTTCACAAGTTCAGATCCCAGGGGCGGACATACGTACCGCTTATCAAGCCATGCTGTGGCAGGCATCCCATATATAAAGTAAAGGAAGATGGGCACGGATGTCAGCCCAGGGCCAATCTTCCTCAGCAAAAAGAGGAGGACTGGCAACAGAGGTTAGCTTAGAGCTAATCTCCCTCAAACACACACAGAAAAGTACATTAAAAATTAGTGTGTTTCATGAGTATGCTCATAAACATCCTCAACAGAATGTTAGCAAATTAAATTTAGTATTTAGACTGAATAAATACAGATTGAAAAGAAATAAGTAAAACTGCCTCCATTCACAGATCAGTTGATTTCAAAAAGTCCAGAAAATTCCAAAGAATCTACAAAAAGTTCCTAGAACCAGTGGATTCAGGAAGGTCCCAGGATACAAGGTCCCTGTACAGAAGTGAATTGTATTCCCATATAATAGCAATGAACAATAGAAATTCAAACAGAAAAAAAAAAACCTTTTAAAATAACACACAAATAGAAATACTTACATATATCTAGATATATCTATATCTATATCTATCTATCTAACCTGTATGCTGAAAACTACAAAACTTGAATAAATTTAAAACTACCTAAATAAAAGAGGAATATACAATGTTCATTATCAGAGAATACAATATTGTTAAGATGTCAGTTTTCCCCAATATGAGTTGTTGCTTCAATACATTCCCAATAAATATCCCAGAAAGCTTTTTGTTTTGGCAGGTATCAACAAGCTGATACTAGATTTATAGTAAAAGGCAGATCGACAGAAATACCCAAAATAATTTTGAAAAGAATAAGTCGGGGGACTCACACTTCCAGATTTCAAGACTTAATTTCAAGGTGTAGTAATAAAAATGGAACAGCACTGATGAAAAGATTTGCACATAGACCAATGAAATAGGACACAGAGGTAGAAACAGACCCATACAAATATAATCAAGTGATTTTTCTCAAAAAGTGCAAAGGCAATTCAGTGGATAAATGATAGTCTTTTTAACAAACAGTCCTGGAATAACTAGAAATAAACCTTGACAAATACCTCACAACTTAAGCAAGAATTAACTCAAAATGAATCTTAGACTTCAATGAAAAACTAAAACTACAAAACTTCTAGAAGAGCTTGTAGGTGAAAATCTGTGTGACCTTGGGTTAGGTAAAGAGATTTTGGATATGATACCAAAGCATAATCCACATAAAAATGATAAGTTGCAATTAATAGAAATGAAAAACTTCTAATCTTCAAGTGACAACGTTCAAATTACATTTCTGAAAAGAATTTGCATCCAGAATATATGAGGAATTCTCAAAACATAGCATTAGAAAACAAACATCTTATTAACTATATGGACAAGAGATTTAAATAGACCCTTCACCAAGGAAGATACTTGGATGGAAAATCAGCATAGGAAAAGATGCTTAACATCATTAGACACTGTGAAAATGCAAAATAAAACCAAAAAGAGATACCACTACACAGCTATTAGAATGGCCAAAATTAGAAGTAAATAAGCAAAAAAACAAATAACTGACAATAAATGCTGACTAGGATGTGGATCAACCTGACCTCTCATACCTTGCTAGTGGAAAACTAAAATGGCATAGCCACTTTGGAAAACACTTTGGCAATGTTTTATAAAGTTAAACATATTTACCATATAATCCAGGTTTCCCACTCTTAGGTATTTCTTCAGGAGAGATGAAAACATACTTACACAAAACCCATCTGAATGTTTACAGCAGCTTTATTCCCTCAAACAGAAAACCACCCTATGTCTTTCAACTGGCGAATATGTAAACAACAATGGAGCAGCTGTAGCTGTAACACAAATAAAACAAAAAAAACTATTGAACAAGGAACAACATAAGTATATTTCAAATGTATTTTCTTAAGTGAAAAAGGCCAGACCCCAAACTTATATCGCATAATTTCATTTATATGACATTCTGCCCAAGGCAGAACTGTAGAAACTGAAAATATCCCTGGTTGTCAAGGGCTGGAAGTTTGGGTCAAAATGACCACAAACTGATACTAGGCAACTTTGGGGAGGGATTAAAATGTGCAACATCTTGATACGATATTATAAGAAGTAGACAACAAGTATTTGCCAAGTTCAGAGAACAGAGTACACTTTACATCAGACCTAAATAAACCTGATTAAACAAAAAAGTGAAAAACATTAATTAAAAATTTAGTTGGAAAAAATTTGACTTTTGTAGGAAAATATTTCTTAAGAAGAAAAGAAATTATAAGAATAAGAAGAAAAGAAATCATAAAATAAAAGTATCAAAATTCATAATTAAAATTTAGGAATATTCATCAAGATGCCAAAAATCTGCAAAAATTATAGACTCTAAACTGGGAGATTATATTAAAATAAAATCTATAAAATATTAGTATACAGTATGTAAAAATTTTATGAAAGATAATATTAAAAATATTAAATAGAAACATCAACAAGGTGCATGAGTTCACAAAACATGGGAGAACCTAAATATACAAATATTAACAGGCTTAAAGGGAGAAATAGACAGCAATACAACAATAATAGGAGACTTCAATACCCCACTTTCAACAATGGGTAGATCATCCAGACAGAAAATCAATAAGAAACATAGGACTTAAATGACACATTAGACAAGATGAACTTAACAGACATTTACAGAGCATTCCATCCCAAAGCAGCAGAACATACATTCTTCTTAAGTGTGCATGGAATATTCTCCAGCATAGATCATCTGGCCACAAAACAAGTCTTAATACATTTAAGACGACAGAAATCATACCAAGCATGGTATGGCATTCAGACCACAATTGTATGCAACTAGAAATCAATTATAAAAAGAAAATTGGAGAGCCAGTGCTGATGGCCTAGTGGCTAAAACTCAGAGTGCTCTGCTTCGGCAGCCTGGTTTCAGTTCCCAGGCATGGAACCACACCACTTGTCTATCAATAGCCACAATGTGGTGGTGACTCACATAAAAAAGAAACAGAAGAGGGGCCGCCCGGTGGCGCAGCGGTTTAGTCCACGCTTGGCAGCCCGGGGTTCGCGAGTTCGGATCCCGGGCGCCCGCCGACTCACTGCCTGTCAGCCATGCCGTGGCGGCGTCCCATATAAAGTGGAGGAAGATGGGCACGATGTTAGCCCAGGGCCAGTCTTCCTCAGCAAAAAAGGGGAGGATTGGCGACGGATGTTAGCTCAGGGCTGCTCTTCCCCACAAAAAAAAAAAAAAAAAAAAAAAAAGAAACAGAAGAACTTACAACTATACACAACTATGGACTGGGGCTTTGGGGAGGGAAAGGAAGGAAAAAAAATGAGGAAGATCGGCAACAGATGTTAGCTTAGGGAGAATCTTCTCCTGCAAAAAAACAAAACAAACACCAAAACTGGAAATTCACATATGTGGAGATAAAACAATATGCTCCTGAACAATCAATGGGTCAAAGAAAAAAAGATTAAAAAATATCTTGAGACAAATGAAAATAGAGATTCCACATATCAAAACTAAGGGGATGCAGCAAAAGTAATTCTGAGTGAAGTTTATAGTGATAAACATCTGCATTAAGAAAAAAGAAAAGTTCAAATAAACAACCTAACTTTACACCTCAAGGAACTAGAAAAAAGAAAAAACCTATACCCAAAGTTAGTAAAAGGAAAGAAATAAACATCGGGGAGGAAATAAGTGAAATACAGACTAAAAAACAATAGAAAAGATCAATGCAACTAAAAGCTGATTCTATGAAAAGATAAATAAAATAGACAAACCATTAGCTAGACTTACCAAGAAAAAAGAGAGAAGACTCAAATAAATAAAATTAAAAATGAAAGAGGAGACATTACAACTGATACACAAAAACTGAAATTATGACTGCTATGAATAATTATGTACCCACAAATTGGACAACCCTGAAGAATTGGACAAATTCCTTAAACATATAACCTACCAAAGACTACATCATGAATAAATAGAAAATCTAAGCAGATTGACTACTAGTAAGGAGATTGAATCAGTAATCAAAACCTCTCAACAAGGAAACATCCAGGATCAGATGGCTTCCCTGATAAATTCTATCAAACATTTAAAGAATTTACACCAATCTTTCTAAAACTCTTCAAAAAATTAGAAGAGGAGGGAACACTTCAAAACTCATCTTACGAGGGCAGCATTACCCCGATACCAAACCAAACAAGGATACTACAAGAAAAGAAAATTATAGGCCAATAATTCCTGATGAACATAGATACAAAAATTCTCAACAAAATATTAGCAAAATGAATTCAAAAATCCATTTAAAAAATCATGCAAAAACAAAATATTAGCAAAATTAATTCAAAAATCCATTTAAAAAATCACGCAAAACAATCAAGTGGGATTTATTCCATGGATGCAAGGATTAGGTTCAACATCTGTAAATCAATGTGACACAACTTATTAAGAAAATGAAGGATAAAAATCATATGATCATCTCAAAACTTGCAGAAAAAGTATTTGACAAAATTCAGCATCCATTCATAATAAAAACTCTCAACAAATGAAGTATAGACACAATTTACCTCAGTACAATAAAGGCCATATATGACAAGCCCACAGCTAACGTCATACTCAATGGTAAAAAGTTGAAAACCTTCCCTCTAAGATCTGGAACAACACAAATGTGACCACTCTTACCACTGCTATTCATCATAGTACTGGAAGTCCTAGATAGAGCAATTATGTGAGAAAAAGAGATAAAAGGCATCCAAATCAGAAAGAAAGAAGTAAAACTGTCTCTATTTACAGATGGCATGATATTATATATAAAAAATCCTAAAGACTTCACCAAAAAACTCTTAGAATAATCAAATTTAGTAAAATTGCATGATACAAAATCAGTATACAAACATCTGTTGCATTTCTATATACTAATAATGAACTATCAGAAAGAGAAATTTAAAAAACACTTCCATTTATAATTGCATCAAAAAGAAAAATATACCTAGGAATAAATTTACCCAAGGAGGGGAAAGACTTACACTGAAAACTATAAGACCTTGATGAAAGAAATTGAAGAAGACACAAATCAATGGAAAGATATTCCATGTTCATGGATTGGAAGAATTAATACTGCTGAAATGTCCAAAATACCCAAAACAATCTATAGATCCAATGCAGTTCCTATCAAAATTCCAATGGCATTTTTCACAGAAATAGAAAAACAATCCTAAAACTTGTATGGAACCACAAAAGACCAGAACAGTGAAAGCAATCTTGAGAAAGAAGACAAAGCTGTAGCCATCATGCTTTCTGATTTCAAACTGTATCACAAAGCCATAGTAATCAAAATACTATGGTAATGGCATAAAAATAGACACCCAGGTCAATGGAAAAGAATAAAGAGCCCACAAATAAACTCACACACATATGGTCAATTAATATTTGACAAAGGGGCCAAGAATATACAATGGGGAAAGGACAGTCTCTTCAATAAATGGTGTTGGGATAACTGGAGAGCCATATCCAGAAGAATGAAAGTGGATTCCTATTTTACACCATACACAAAAATCAAGTCAAAATGGGTTAGATTTGCTTGTAAGACCTGAAAGGCATAAATTCCTAGAAGAAAACAGAGGGAGTAAGCTCCTTGACATCAGTCGTGGAAATTTCAGATTTGATACCAAAAACAAAGGCAACAAAAGCAAAATAAACAAGTGAGACTACCTCAAAGTAAAAAGCTCTGCACAGCAAAGGAAGATGACAAAATAAAAAGGCAACCCACTGAATGGGGGAACATATTAACCAACTATATATTTGTTGTCACATGCCACCAAGTTGGCTCTGACTCCTGGCAACCCTATGAATGAGTAATGTCAACAATGTCCTGTCCTCTTCTCAACAGCCCTCTTCAGCTTCTGTAGATTGTATACCTATGGCTTCCTTTATGGAGTCAATCCAACTCATGTTTGGTCTTCCTGGTTTCCTGCTGCCTTCTACTTTTCCCAACATTGTCTTTCCCAGAGAATCCTGCCTTCTCTTGTGCTCAGCTTCAGTTTTATCATTTTTGCCTCCAGTGATAGTTCAGGGTTCATTTGCCCTGGGACCCACCTGTTCATCTTTCTGGCAGTCCAGGGCATCTGTAGAATTCCCTTCCAACACCATATTTCAAATGAATCACATATTTTCCTGTCAGTCTTCTTCACTTTCCAGCTCTTGCACCTGTACATATGAATATGAGAAATATGAGGGTATGGATAATCTAAATAGAAACAATATAATCTTGGTTCTCAGTTTCTTTAAATGTAAAATGGAGATGATAATAGTATTTAGCTCAAAGTAGGGTTTTGGAAATTAAATATATATTCATTTATATATTATATTTTAAAACCGAGGCTTTTATTTTTTCATATGTGAATTGAACTTCTTTTATGAGTCCTCACTTCTTTGGGTGTTAGCAATGTAAATTCAGTTCTCCATTTTTCTCTGGGATATTGGTGTTGTGTCTAATTTCTAGGGGAGGTAGGTAGAAGAGTCACAAAGACCTTGGGCTTGCAGGAACTTCTCTGGGTTAGGATCATTGCATGCGACGTGCACTTTGCTGTTGAATGAAATTGGTGTTTTGCAATAGCATTTTTTGAAAAATGGATTTAAAAATTAATTTTCTTTCTGAACAAATGTAACGTAGTGCTTCCTTTTGCAATCCTCTCAGCAATAATGTTACTGCATCTGTTTTTGATGGATAAGTGCAATTCTGAATGTTGTCTATGTAGTTTTGCACTCTACTTTTATAGAACTAAATTTAAAAGAATTTATCCCAGAGGCACTGTTTTGCACTCTCTCAGGAAAAAAAAAATCAAATGATTTACCAGAAAGTTCACTGTGTTTTGTTAGAATATTGCACCGAGTCTTGATCCTTTATTCCACTATTGGATAAAGCGTCTTAATAGTCAATGCACTAGAGACTGACAGTCCAATAAAATCCATTTATTAAATATATACTTCTTTTTCCTCTGCTTCTTTAAAAAACATAACTCTCTCACCTTAAGTTACCCCAGCACATACTGATTCATATTGTACATTCTCATTGGTGTCATCCATGTTTTTTTAAATTAGAAAGTCATTCTTACTTCTAGTCTATGTCACACTAATAGTTAACACTTATTACTGATTTACTTTTATAAATTGGGCATTCAATACAACAACAGTTAACAATGATAAATACATTTAATATTACATTTAAAATGTGTGAAATATGTGTAAATAAAATTGTATTTAAGAACCGTTTTTTTCTTTGAAACTATTAATTGGTAGAATACAGAAAACCACCTGTGTTCCTTGGACCAATCTTGAAGAAAGCTACTCATGGGGAAGAATGTAACACCTTCACCTGTACTCCTTGGTTTTGTATATGTGTCAGGGTAGGACATTGAAACATCAATTTCTATCTCCTCATATAAGTAAAAGGAAAGAATGGAAATAGTATTTTCTAGTACTCCCTTTCCTCATCTCTCACCCATTAAAAATTCTATCAAACCTAGATTTTATAAGGTATAGGCTTTTCTTATTGCCAGAGGAATTATGTCTTTAATTTTCAGGGCCTATTTAAAGAAAATCTTAAAATATTTCTGAGCTGATGAGTAGCTCAGCGTCATTAAAAGCAGCAAGAAAAGTTCTGATCTTCCTGTCATAAAGAAGCAGCTGTGAAAGGCAAATCTCTGTCCTAAAAGATGTTAAGTGTTGGCAAAGAACAAAGCACAAGGCCAATAGCTTCTTGTAGCAGGAGCAACAGAGACAACAATGGCCATCACGATGTACTAAGGACTCTTCCCATTTCCAGGGACAACACCAATCCCCTGGAATCCTGTCCTATCCCTGTCCAATAGAAATGGGCAAGGAGCCCCAAGATTGACTTATGCCAGATGTCTCAGTATCCATGATGAGTAGGGATGCTCACATTAGATTTAATTTCATTTAGAAAGTTTAAAACATGGTTATGTTTCTTGTATATGAGTTCTAGGAAACAAATTCTTATCTGCCTATATGTCAGATACCTGAAAATTAAAAAAAAACCCAAAAGCTACTAGTGGAGAAATGAGGGTTGAAAGAAGGCAGGTAGAAAATTTAAATAAGAAAAAGCCTTCTTTGCTGGTAATATGGGACTCATTAGTAATAAGACTGGAATATTCAGTTTTTCCTATGAACAAAGTATTCTTGATTCTCTAAAATTTTTAAATAATGCCATACAGGGGTATGAGCGGTGAGAAGAGATTATAACAACTGAATCTTTATATGGTGACACATTCCACAAAAGAATTCTCTTTAATGCTTTGCCAGACTTAACCTTAACAAAATTTCAGGATGACATGAGACATATAGATGACACAGATAAAGATTTCTTTATTCCTCAGCAGGCACTAAATAGTACTTCTTTTAGGAGGCAGGTGAATGGTTATTGGGGAAGCTGTTTTAAATTCCTGTGTATACGCCTCAGTGGTTTTAACGATGACTGGGGACATATTTAATTCAGGATATACTATGATTTTCAAAGATAACCTACGCTGTCTATTCATCTAGGCACAAAGATAACTTGAAAAGTTGTGTGGTAACTTTCTACCTAAAATATATATTGCACTTTTGGCAAAAGCAACTTAAATTATAATCATGTTAGCTCATAGTAAAATGTTAACTATACCCTATTACTTTTTATATATTCATCATCTTAAGTAAAATATATGAACTGAAAAGTTAAAATGAAAGGTGAATTCTTATCTGAAATACATGAGTTTTATACTCTGGACAGTTCTGCTCTTTCTTCCCGAGGATGCTATTCTCCAGATGTCTGTCTTTGATTCAGAAGCTGCTATAATGCTAATAATGTACCACATGTTGATTGTCTAGAAAAACGTACAGAAATGTTGGGAGTGGGAGAAGAAATTCAAACCATTATGCAAACTAATCAAATATTTTAACACTAAGTTTTAAAGTACAAGAAAACAAATACAAAAGGAATTCTGATAAAGTACACTTAACTTATTACATTTTCGGCGAAATACTTTTCCATTTTGAATTGTAGATGAAATGTCTTCCTTCACATTTCAAGTTACAATTTAAGGATAATCCATTTTTCAGGAATCTTTGGAATCTTAATTCTTTTGGAAGCAAATAAACAAGGGCAATTGTAATTTTTATGTTAAAACATAAAACTGACTGGATTTAAACTCTTCCTAGAAACTAAAGCAAGACTTTCAAGTCATGCAAAACATTAACAAAAGATATATGGGTCTTCCTTTTTGTAGTAAAGGCAGCCTATGTTATTTGAATCAATTAATCAACTGTAAATTTAAACATAAACACCAATAAGAGTGAATAAAACATAAAAACAATATATCAGGGGCCGCCTGGTGGCGCAGCGGTTTAGTCCGCGCTTGGCAGCCCGGGGTTCGCGGGTTCGGATCCCGGGCGCCCGCCGACGCACTGCCTGTCAGCCACGCCGTGGGGGCGTCCCATATAAAGTGGAGGAAGATGGGCACGATGTTAGCCCAGGGCCAGTCTTCCTCAGCAAAAAGAGGAGGATTAGCAACAGATGTTAGCTCAGGGCTGGTCTTCCCCACAAAACAAACAAACAAACAAACAAAAACAAACAATATGTCAAAGGGACAACAAGAAATGAACACCTAGACACATCTGATTGAAATCACAGAAAATCAAAGAGAAAAATATAAAAGTAGACAAAAACAATTACCTTCAAATGATTGACATCTGACAGGCAGAAGACAGTAAAATATCTTCAATCTGCTTAAAAAAATTGCCTACTTAGAATTCTATAACCGGTGACAGTATCTGTCAAGTTCGGAGAAAAAAATGGCATTGCAGTAAATAAAAACTAAGACAGTTCACTACCAGAAGACCCATACCGAAGGAAATTTTAGAGAATGTATTTCAGGTAGCAGGAAATGATTCCAGCGGAAGGTGTGTGTTATATGAGGTAATGAAGAGCAAATAACGGGAATAGCAAAACCAAAATAAACAAAGAAATAAAAACAATCACTGTGTCTGTGTGTGTAAAATAACCATAGTGATTCTTGATAACTTACACTCATTCTTTCTCTTCCCACAGAGATGAGAAAATGAGAGTAGCAGGTTAAATCATAGTAAAAGATTTTAAATTATGCAGTGGAAAAATATTCCTCAAGAGTGGTTCTCCCCATTTCTTTTAATTTTCTATTTTTATTTGATGAACATTAAATAAAGCTTGTATGATAGTTAAAAATCATAAAACTAAGTATAGAGATTATTATCACCATTAAGAAGAATTGAGTGTAGTCCTCAGATTTAATGAGCGACTCTGCTACAGTGTTGTATATGGTCGTTTTTTTAATAGCTTTAGCTAAGTTTAGAACCGACATGAATCAAAACACATTGTAAATGAACAAGTTTAAGTAATCAACATGCATAACTTCAGATTCTTCAATGCCTTTCTAGTCACCGAGTACTTGATTAAGTTCACCGAAGAGCTCCAAGAGAACACTTTTAATAAATGACAGAAGTGATTCACTTTAAGAAAGCATTATAACCAAACATACAAATTCAATTTGTTGATTTACATTATATAATAATTTATTTTAAATTTAAGTATAATTAGTATTTAATAAAACAGGCTTCTAGCAAATTTAAGCATTTCTTACAAACCATTTATGTTTTAAAAGGGTGGGGGCCAGAGGAGCTCATGAGTCCCAAGAAAGGGATATCTTTGATATGTCAGTAAAAATTACTCATTTCTGAAAGAGTGAGCACTTTTCTTAATGTTCAAACACAGAATGTATATGATTAACAGACATCTTATGATTGAATTAGAAATATTAACATCGGCATGTTCCAAATATCCATCACTGAATGAAATTTATGAGTATCACTTCATTACTATTTATGAACTATTTGAATAGTAAATGCTTGCTTACACATACAATTTCTTCTATGTTTCATGATGATTGATTAAAATATTTATTAAAATAGCACCTATATAATATTTCTACCTATTACATTTAATATGTTAAATATATAAAACTCCCAGACTTTCCCTAGAATCTTATGAAAGGATATTTCAAATTATTTTTGATTTTTAAACATATTGTAATATTTCTTAAATGCCATGGTTTGGTAAAAAGATAGATGGTAGAGAGAATAAATGAGTTTGAGCTGATAGAATAGTGTAAGTAAAGGCAAAAGGCAGGAGGAAATGGCATATGAACGAGAGAGCATAATCTATGAGGAAGAAGCGTGAGGTATAAATATATGGTATACAAGGTCATTTACATACTGCAGACACCATATTATGTGACTTGACAGTCAGGTTGTTTGTACATGATTTGGTAAGTAACAGAATTAACAGTGAATTGATGGGAGGAGTTATAAATTAAAATGAGTCTGGCAAATTAAGCCAATGAAATGAAGGAAGAGAGAGAAAGACTAGTTTGGAGCCCACTGCAACAATCCAAGGTCAAGGGGTTATATTAAGCTAAGGAAGTAGATGAGATATTTTGAATAATAATAATAATAGTAGTAGTAACAAGAATAACAAAAATTATGTGAGAGCTAAAAGTTATTGCATGATTAGTATATATAGGCTTTTTTGAAAAACAAGACACTGAGTGACAATTTCAAATGAGAAGTAAAATAGAGAAAATAAACAGATAACTATGTTCTCCAAAAAAGGAGAATGGAAAAACTGAAGTATCTCTAATGGAAGTCAAGGACGTAAAAAAAAAAGATTCATTTGCGCGTTCATTCATTTATCAGGTATTTATTGATCTTCTGCTATGCACAAGGAACTATGACGTATGATGGGGATGAAAAGGTAAAGAAGAATAGATGTACTGTCTTAGTGGAATTAAAGTTTGGGGGTGAAATGAGCTTTATTAAATAACTTTAGCAGAGATATAAAATTACAACCACAATTAAGCTTACAAAGGGAAGGTTCATGGTGCTAGGAAGCACATTATAGGGGAGATTCGATCTTATTGGTAGGATTGTGAATGATTTTCTGAAGATAGGAATACTGGATTCACCTTGCTAGAATTACAGTCGGAAAAAGTGCAGGGCTATGATCAAACTCTGAGGAATGCCCACTGTGGGACATAGTAGTAAAATATCTCAGTGAAAAGGATCAAGTAGACCTTTTTTGAGACTGAGGAAAGAATGAAGGAAGGGTGGTATAAAGTCAGTCCCTGGCCAAATAAAAATGATTTTTAAATGAAAATATGTTAAATTTGAACCTTAATTAGTTTCATTAAATATGACACTCTCCTAAGCATTGAGATGACAGATGAACTAGCTTACTATTTCTAGGCTTTACCTTTCTAGGCTTGTTTTCATAATAATATTTTCCCAGATATAAATTCGACACTTTCCAAATATCATCTAGAATTTCAGGCTATCTAAATGACGCAAAAAGTGAGACTATTCCTGCTATAGTTTCTGTTATAACACAATGCATTCCCTCCTGCCAAGCTTCTTCTACAAATTAGTGCAATCTTAATGTGAAATGTTATTTTAACACTTTTGTTTGGACTCCAACATAGAATTATATTACTTACTTTATTAGCTCATTTACCACCCACCAAGCTATATTATTAGATAATTCTTTGAACATGAGATGTTTGGGGTTACTTCTGGTAGTAATTTAAGCATCCCTTTGGCTGGCCATTTACTGTCTATTTCTATAACTGTTACATATCTATAGTCTTTATTAAAAATTAAGCTAATTTAATCAGCCCTGATTAAGACATCTGTTAGATTCAAGTGAGGCACTGATTAGTACCAAAGTCACATTACCATGTAATTTGTAAATTCTCTTTTATAAAAAAAAAAAAATTCAAACTATCACCTTTCAGTGAGATTATTTATGATACTATAGATTTTAAATAATTTTTACAATTATATTAAATAATTCACGACCTTTCTCTTTATGATATATTTACAACATACTAAGCAATCAGACTCTTCTACTCTTCTTATATTTTATGTAGGCTTTACACGTATAGATATAAATGTTATTATTCAGTATGCCTATTACTAGCAGCAGTGGTAACTGATTCACATCTTCCACATTCACCAAATTTACATGCCACCTATATACATATGCATGCTTTAGTGTATATTATAGATAAGATGATTATATATTTAAACTTTATTAGTAAGTTATTTTTTAATGTTAGCTTCTGGATGTCCATAGAAAGGAAATTCAGACTTTCTTCCTGAAATGTACTTAACAATTTAGCAGGTTAATTATAATACCTATATGGTTTTCATTTCTTATTTTAGTGTGTGGGAAGAAAATCAAGAATTTTATCACTTGGGACAATATGATATTCTAATGTTTCAAAAACATTATTCTTATTAAACACATGGGAATACATGACTAGTACGAATTATGTAAATATCATCAGCATTGCCATATTTCACATGGGCCCTTTGAGTTATAGCTTTATATTTGACTTTAATATTTTGATGCTGATTTTTGTGACCATTAAATGATGCAAGCTCATTGAAACTCATTTAAAGAAGAAATTGAAAAGTAACTAAAAATAAAAAGCTACCTACATTCTAATTGTTCAGGGAAAGCTATTATTCTTTTTGTGTGTAATTTCACTGAGATTTTTCTCTGCATATATTAATACATACAATAGATTATGAACAGTCTGCACATTGAGGTTACCAAACTGAATGTTTTTCATTTGTTGCTGTGCACTTATTTTTCCCTGCTCCTATTCATGCTTTCAGTCATACTCTGTTGTCTTTATTCTCACTGATCAATACTATCTTGGGTTGAATCCATGGCTTTTAGTAATTTTCAGGTAAAAGCATTATTTGTTCTGTTTTGCCTCATTTACAACTTCAATTCTTATCAGATTTAATATTCATTATATTCCCCCCCCCCAGCACTGGACAGGATATGATGACCTATTAATTTCACTTATTTTTCTGTTTCCTTTTCTGGATCCTTTCTTGTCTACTTTGTTATAGCTAGGGAAGCAAGAAAGAGAAACAAGGAAAAGATATTTCCCCTAACCTATCAAAAAAACCCAACATAATCAAAGTCAAAAAACAAGTAAAAACTGAGAGCATGCTGAGATTAACGTATTACAGACAAATAATTCTTAAAATTAAGATAGAACAGAAAATCCATGTAGAAAAATGACCAAACAACATAAAAAGATTCAAAGACAAAGATATACATATATCCATTAGACATATTAAAATCAAAATTAAGGGAAGCAAAACTGTCACTTTTGCAGATGACATAATAGTATATATAGAAAATCCTAAAGACTGCACTAAAGAAACTGTTAGAACTAATCAACAAATTCAGTAAAGTAGCAGGATACAAAATCGGTATGCAATAATCTGTTGTGTTTTGATACACTAACAACAAACCATCAAAGAGAAATTAAGAAAACAACCACATTTACAATTGACCAAAAAGAATAAAATACCTAGGAATAAATTTAATGAAGGAAGTGAAAGACATGTACCCTGAAAACTGTAAGCTACTGACCAAAGAAACTGAAGAAGACACAAATAAATGGAAAAATATTCTGTGCTCATGGATAAGAATTAATATTGTTAAAATATCCATAATACTCAAAGCAATCTACAGATTCAATGCAATCCCTAACAAAATTCCAATGGCATTTTTCATAGAAATAAAAAAAAAAACAATTCTAAAATTTGTATGGGACCCCAAAAGACCTCAAATAGCCAAAGCAATCTTGAGAAAAAAAGAACAAATCTGGACACATCATGCTTCCTGATTTCAAACTACAGTCATGTTTTACATAATGATGTTTCAGTCAAAGACAGACAGCATGCATGACAGTGGTCCCATACAGTTAGTACCATGTAGCCTAGGTATGTAGTCTAGGTTTAAGTATACTCTATGATGTTGGCATAATGATGAAATTGCCTCACGATGCATTTCTCAGAAGTTAGCCCTGTCAAGTGACACCTGACTGTATATTACAAAGTTATCATACTCAAAACAGTATGGCACTGGCATAAAAACAGACGTATAGATCACTGGAACAGAATAGAAAGCCCAGAAATAAATATGGTCAATTAATTTACAGCAAAAGAGCCAAGAATACTCTATGGGGAAAGGACAGTTTCTTCAATAAATGGTGTTGGAAAAACTGGACAGCTACATGCAAAACAATGAAACTGAACCTCTGTCTTACACCATATACAAAAATTAACTCAAAATGGACTAAAGACTTGGATGTAAGGTCTGAAAGCATAAAACTCCTAGAATAAAACACAGGTGGTAAACTCCTTGACACTGGTCTTCATGATGATTTTTTTAGATTTGACACCAAAAGCAAAGGCCACGAGAACAAAAATAAATAAGTGGGACTACAGCAAAATAAGAAGCGTCTGTCAGCAAAAGAAACTATCAACAAGGTGAAAAGACAAGCTACAGAATGCAAAAAATATTAGCAAACCATATATCTGATAGGGGGTTAATATCTAAAATACATAAAGAACCCATGCAAATCAATAGTAAAAAAACAATCCCACTAAGAAATGGGCAGAGGATTTGAATAGACAGTTTTCTAAAGAAGACATACAAATGGCCAACAGGAACTTGAAAAGGTGCTCACTATCACTAATCATCAGGGAAATTAAATTCAAAACAACATGAGTTATGACCTCACACCTACTAGAATGGCTATTATCAAAAAGAGAAGAAATAAGTGTTGGCAAAGATATGGAGAAAAGAGAACACTTGTACACTGTTGGTGGGATTGTAAATTGGTGCAGCTACTATGGAAAACAGTATGGAGGTTCCTCAAATAATTAAAAATACAAATACCATATGATTGAGCAATTCTACTTCTGAGTACTTATTCAAAGAAAACAAAAACACTAACTCAAAAAGATATATACACCCCCATGTTCATTGCAACATTATTTACAATAGCAAAGACATGGAAGCAACCCAAGTGTCCATTGATGAGTGAATGAATAAAGAAAATGTGGTATATATACATATAATGGAATATTATGCAGCCATAAAAAAGAAGGAAGGCTTGCCATTTATGACAACACGGATGGACCTTGAGGGCTTATATAAGTGAAATAAGTCAGAGAAAGATAAATACTATATGATCTTATTTATATATGGTATTTCAAAATAAAACAATGGAGCTCATGCATACAGAAAACAGATTGGTAGTTACAGGAGGCTAGGGGTGGGGGGATGGATGAAATTGGTGAAGGTGGTCAAAAGGTACAAACATCCAGTTATAAAATAAATTTCATAGGGATGTAATGTACAGCATGGAAACTATAATTAATAATACTGTATTGCATATTTGAAAGTTGCTAAGAGAGTTAATCTTAAAAGTTCTCATCACAAGAAAAAAAATTTGTAACTATGTGTAGTGATGGATGGTAACTAGACTTATTGTGGTGATCACTTCACTATATATACAAATATCAAATCATTATGTTTTACACCTGAAATGAATATAATGTTGTGTCAATTATACCTCAATAATAATAATAATAAAGTAAGCACCTAAAGCCTATAACTGGTGACAGGGACCATGAATGTGATTTACAAGCTATCTGCATATTAGGAAAAGAATTTTTCCTAAAAATCAGAGAAGTTTTACACAGACCAGTGGTTTTTTTACCCCACTATGTTTTTCTTTTTTTGTCTGTTGATGTGGAGAAGAAAACATAGACACACCAAAACAAAAACAGACAAGGAAATGTAAATAAGACCTTTCTCCTGAGAAGTGGTAATGCCCAGCATTATCTATTAGAAACACAACAAAGCCTGAATAGGTGCTATCTCTAAAGACTTTTCATGACCAGCTAGTCTAAAGCCCACCACCATCATTAGAACCACCACAGTCTTTTCATTAAGATATTAAAACTCAGAAGGGAGAAAATCCAGTAATTTTAAGAATCAGATTAAATTATACTTGATAATGATTAAAGAACAAAAAGATATTGAATTCTACTTAGGTATGTATATTTCTTTAAATCTTACTACAATTGTTTGATATTTTTCTATGAATATAGAACTATCTAGTGTTTAAACTGTTATCCTCAAGAAATATATTTTGATCAGAGAAAGTATAACAGGAATGGAAAAATAAGCCAAAGCTCAGTTATCCACCCCTATAGGAAGGCAGGTGTTCAACCAGGCCAGACAAGCGGCTCGGCACCATCTGGTGGCACATAATCACTCATCTAAGAGCTTCTTGCAAACCCCAAACTATTAAATGATGGGAAGGACTCTATTTTTTCTATATCTAGCCATGGATGAAATGTACTCTAAGGTAATAAGTTTTGAAGTCGCCTAGTTCATTTATTCATAGGTAGGCAGAATGTATTAATAATATTTTTTATTTTCTATACCTTGTGATATGACATCTTAAAAATCTTTCTGGCTGAGGAGAGACTGACTGTCCCAGGGCTAACTAATTCTTAGAGATAGCAAGGGCTCACTGGGAGCATGCCTTTCATATACAAACCAACCAATTCTGAGTCTATACCCCAAACCACTCCCTTTATCTAACCCTCACACACCAAGCCAATATTTCCCCTGCCCTAAATCACCCCGGGGCCAGGTATTTGGCAACTAGAAACCACTTGTATAGCCCAATGCCCGCCAATATTATTCAAACTAGCCTATCATAAGCCATTTGCTCTCCCTTGCCTTTGGAAATCCCAATGGAGGCTTTGGTCCAGGCTTTCTTCATGCTTCTGCTTCTGCTTCCTGTCCAAAACCTGACGCTTCCTCTGTGGCCCTACATGGCGTGGCATTCTCCCTACTCTGAGGAAATGTGAGCAATAAATTATTCTTTCAATGGCAAAAGAAAATTAAGACTTCATTGAAGTTCTATTTCTCTTGCATCACATAGGTAATAACATCAAAGGTTTGACAATACACTATAGTGGAATCTGTGGGAAAAGGTATTCTTATAAACTGTTGGAGAGCATGTAGCAATATCTAAAAAAAGATCTATCTTTACCTATCCTTTGATCCAAGGATCTCACTTTTAACAATGTACCATAAATGCAATTTTTATTTGTAGAGGTGTATGGCCAAACAAATACAAAACAATGTGCACAGACTTATTCATTGTGTCTTAATCTGTAATAGCAAAATATTAAAAACAATTCAAACTCCCATCCACAGGAGACATCTTTACAACAGAATAGTTTGCAGCCATAGAAAAAGATGAGGAAGATTTCTATAAACCAATATGGGGTGATTCCAAGAATATATTTAGGGTTAGAAGCACAGTCAAGAACAAGAATGAGAGGAAGATTTTCCTAAACATTTCTTTTTATATATATTTTTTGAAAGTTAAAGGATGTTAAAGTTTTATGTATTCAAAAAATAAAATAAATCTAAAATGGTTAAAAAGTCAGTTTATAAAATCAAATACAAAAGAGGACCCTAACGGTTTATTAAATTGATGCCACAAAGATATATATTATGTAGCTTTGTGCACAATTCTTTGACTATGTTATCATAGAGATATAGCTAAAACCAAAATGAACTCTAGAGAAGATCTAAATGTTACTTAGCAGGTTATTTGAATTCCAAAATGCTTTATTTATTTGATTATGAACATTAGGAGATATGACGTGTTAAATGCCACAAAATATGGTTAAATTATTCCTAAAACATATTCAATTTCAGAATCAGTTCTTCTGAATAACTTTTTGACTCAGATATTATCTTTGTTTTACACGTTTATGATATTCTTGTCTTGGTAGTTGCCCATTTATACTACAATGAATGACAACCAAGTCACTCTATTTTTGGCAATGTTATTCTTTCAACGGTTCATATACATGTTCACACAGTATATCAAGACTTAAAACACTTTGCTGGGTTAAATAGGTCTCTTGGACATCTAGTCAAAATGAATTTTAATGAGCCTCATTTCTCTTTCATATTCCCTGAGCTCTGGAAAAACTTTCTCTCATATGAAGGAAATCTTTCCCCTTTGATGTTCTTTGAGAAGTTCTGTTATGCTGTGAAGTTCCTTCTTTTGAGAGGTCAGACTTTTTACATACTGTGCACATAATCTAACTGAAGTTACAACAATATGAACAGCTATGACCAAATTTGTGCATAAGAAACAGCTATGTTATTGTTATTGCCTGGCAAAAAGCATTTGTTAAAGCAAGGAGACAAACACATATGTGTTGAAGTAATTTTGCTTACTTAAGAGATACTAAAATGTGAAAAAATATGCCATTTTGAATTTATGAAATATGGTGAGTCAGTTTCCAACTTTTGTTTCAATACTCTGGAACACTTCATATGGTTCTAAAAATAAAAAGTATTCATTGAATGCTCTTCATTCATTGAAAGTTTGAAGAATCCATCCCATCTTCATAGTCAATAATCATTATCGTATATACTCAAACATTTTCAATATCTTCCAGTTCTATTAGATCATTCAGATTTTCCATTAATTCTTGATTCAATTATGATTACTTTTAATATATTTCATGAAAGCACTGGTTTCATCAATATTTCAATATTATTATCACATTGTATGCCTACTATTCTAACATAGAGATTTCAAATGAAATAAAATTCAAGCAAAAAATTTTCAAAAGGGGCAAAATTGGTTAATTTACCTTGACAAATTTCCACGTGCATATAAAATATATACAGCCATTAATATTTATGAACAGACTAACCTACCAACTTTGACCACAGTATTTAAAAATTTTTATAATAAAATATGTTAAAATATCAAGTCTTCATTAACAAAAATGGAGTTATTTGTTAGGCTGAAATGATACAAAAATAATTCATTCAATCACAGTTCATCATGAACTCAACTCATGAAAATGTAAGCAAGAAATTATTATAGACTTGTGCAAAGTGGCAGCCCTGTTGTACCATGTGCTATAGTGAATTCATTTATAAAAAAGACACAAACCCATGCCGCAGGTCAGTTTCAAGTCGTATTTCATGATTATATAAGATAAGACATAAAGAGAATAGCTATACCTGAAATTGCTGGAAAAGTGAATCCAGCCAATGTACTGACTACATAGTCAAATTTTATATGTTTGTTAAATGAATAAATAATTAGTGCTCTAGAGCAGGAATATGCAAAATATAGTAATTTGATCACTTCTGGCCTATGACTTGCTTTTGAGAATAAAGTTTTATTGGATCTCAGCAACATTCATTTGTTTATATATTGTCTATATCTGTCTTCATGCTAAAACAACAGAATTGAGTAGTTATGATAGAGACTGTGTGGCCTGCAAAGCTGAAACTATTCTTTCTGGCCTTTCGCAGACAGTTTGCCAACCCAGCTCTATATGAGCAGATGCATGAAACACCTAAGGCAAGACTAGCAGAACCATTCTGTCAACTTACAGAATAATGAGAAATAATAGATCATGGTATTTTTAAAACATTACGTGTTGGTGGTGTTTGTTATGCAATAGTATGTACTGAAAATTTTAATGGAAAAAAAGCAAGGTAAAAAAAAAGTGTCCCATATATTTTTATTGTGTAAGTACTAGAAATAGAGATATAGCTGTAGACAGAGGGTTATTATGACTTTTCATTTGCAAAGAAAATTCACCTAAAGACATACAAGGTATTTTAACAGTCATTGGAATGAGTTACTTTTTCTTGAATAAGCTTTTTACTTACTACTATATACTCTCCTTTTACATGTAGAAAACTTCACTGAAAAATTTTCTTGCATTTTTGACTATCTTTTTACTATTACTATCTTTTAAATTTCTGCCAATTAAATGATATAATGTCTAGAATTTATTTCAAAATAATCAAGGGATAAGATTGGCCATGAGTTGACAAGTGTTGAAGTAGGTGGTAGTCCACAAGGGTTTATCATAGTATTTTCTGTATTTTGTATATGTTTAAAAGTTCCATAATGAAAAGGTAAAACACTTGTATTAATCTATTATTTTTTAATTACGATGCTCAATTCTTTTAGATTTTGTTTTATACAGTATAATATTTAATATTTGCTAAAGAATATTAAATTATTTATTCAGATCAAATCTTATGAAGTTTGAATGCAGTAATGATATTTCAGGGTTAAATTATGACACCCAAAAACATGGTTTTAAAGAACTCATTTTCCAAATCAATGTTTCTTAAACAAACCTTGGGGAAGGAAAGGGACCATAGTGAAATCCACAAAACGATTTAGCTAATTTCAATAAGAAAAGTTGACAGAATGTCCTAAATACCTCTAACCATCCGTTCAAAACTATTAGTTCTATGAGAATTAGTTGTATTTCAAAACATTATTGATATTTATGCTTTTGTCGGAATATCTTGCATATGCAAATAACCTGGAATTAGGAGTTTACCTACTTTTTTTGGTATAAGCTTAGGAGAACATTCTGCCTGTCTTATCTGTTATAAATGTAACCAGAAGTAAAATTCACTGTTTAATGGTGACTCCATTGAAGTATATGTCCTATATATCCCCTCACCCTGTAGAATGAGCAGAATTACATAAATATACAGTCTTTGCACATTTGAGTAAAGCTTTGAAGGAGTGAGAAAGAAAACCATGTGGACTTCTGGGGGAAGTTTATTCTACACTTAGGAACAACCAGTATAAAGGCTGTAAGGCAAGAGGCCAGCAAGTCAGGCAAAGTTGACAATAGTAGAAATGTTCTGATAATTGTCCTAAAGAACACATTATTTTTCAGACTGAATAAATGAAGTTGATTTGAAACTCATGATTTTTGTCAGTGGTAAAGTTTTTCAACTGTCT
The DNA here is from genome assembly GCA_031878705.1 of Tapirus indicus. Taxonomy (NCBI): domain Eukaryota; kingdom Metazoa; phylum Chordata; class Mammalia; order Perissodactyla; family Tapiridae; genus Tapirus; species Tapirus indicus. The sequence continues at coordinate 99,635,911 of CM062919.1, read as the reverse complement.
CTAGAATCAAGGTGACTCTAGAGGCTGTGTTCCTGACCACCATCGCCAATAGCGTAGGTGCGAGACATGTTATCACGGTTGGTATATTCATCTCCTTTCCTTTAGATGTCTGGCTTTTTCAAGTTTGTCTGGAATTTACTGTACATATTCAAAATGCAGGTAGCTAACATCTCTCCTGGACACTAGGTGTGTTGAGAGAGAAATAGTACAACACAAACTGGTGCAGCCACTATGGAAAACAGTATGGAGATTCCTCAAAAAATTTAGAACTACCATAGGATCCAGCTATTCTGCTGCTGGGTATTTATCCAAAGAACATGAAAACACAAAAATGTAAAGATACAGTCACCCCTGTGTTCATTGCAGCATTGTTCACAATAGCCACCACTTGGAAGAAACCTAAGTGCCCATCAGGGGACGAATGGATAAAGAAGATGTGGTATATATGCACAATGGAAAACTACCCAGCCATAAGAAATGATGAAATCCAGCCATTTGTGACAACATGGATGGGCATCAAGGGTGTTATGCTAAGCGAAATAAGTCAGAGGGAGAAGGTCAAAAACCGTATGATCTTACTCATAAGTAGAAGATAAAAACAACAACAAACAAACACATAGAGACAGAGATTGGATTGGTGGTTATCGGAGGGGAAGGGGGAAGGAAGGAGGGCGAAAGGGGTGATTAGGCACATGTGTGTGGTGATGGATTGTAATTGGTATTTGGGTGGTGAATGTGATGTAATCTGTAGAGACAGAAGTACAATGATGTACACCTGAAGTTTATACAATATTACAAACCAATGTGACCGCAATAAAAAATTAATTAAGAAAGAAACAGTGCAACAGAGATGCCTAAATTTGGAGAAAAAGTACTTCTTTTCCTCTCTGGACAACAGGACGCTCACCACTTCCCACTAATCACCACCAAAGCACAAAGAAGACTTGATTTTGAAGGCTATTTGTTAATTATTAATTTCTACATGCATAATGCCCTTTTTATTTGGAATCTCCATATGTACTATGTCAAGTGTAAACCTCAAAGCAACAAGTAGCCACCATTGATTAAACCAGTAGTGGTTCAATGTAATCTCTCCCCTTTTAACTTTTGAACACTGGTCTAAAAAAACATCAAATTCAGCCAACACATCTGCAACAGCGGCAAAATTTAGAAAATGGCAAGTATGGTGTATATTCTGTCCTGTTTTCCAAATCATTGTCTATAGTATGTTTTATTCATTTTGAGAATATATTTTTTTCAGAAGAGTATACATTTAGGAATGTTTAGTCCATTGTCATATTTTGCAAGATAGTTCTTTAATTTTAAAGAAATTTAAATATTTAAAATGATTATTTGCATGATGAAAATTTATAAGCTGAAAATTTGCTTTTTCAGTAGATAAGATGCTTTCCAACAAAATAAGTCACTTACCAAGTTGTTACATTTTTATTCTTGTCATTACTCAATTTGGGCACTAAAATTTCTTGACCAGAAACAATTCTTCTAATATGTATGCCTTTATTTAATTTTAAATCCTAAAATCATTTTGGTTTATTTTGTATGTTCTATTCATTCAGCTACTATTCAATTCTCAATTTTGAACAATGTTTACAAGTTGGGTTCTGAGTTAGGTGCTGTGATGTACACAAGTAAATGTAAGGCAGAGAGAGATCTGGAAGAACGGATATAAGCCCCAAAGATAATTCATATACATGAAAAACTACAGTGTGACAGAGAATACAAAAGTCACTTGTACTTGATACAAATACACGTGTGTTAGCAAGGGTTCTAAGATGACTCCCCAAATCTCTGGGGTGTACATCCATTTACTGCATCATCCTAGGGACTGGAAGTATGATGGATTTTACTTCTGTGATTAGTGTTTGTTTTATGGCACAGGTGATTTTAAGAAAGGGAGATTATCTTAGGTGCATCTGACCTAATCAGGTGAACCCTTTAAGAGTAGAAAGTTTACTCAGGCTGGTTGCAGAAGAAGTCTGAGTGATGTCCCCCAGGCAGCCTAGAAGGAAATCAACATTCATGTTGTGAACTTGCTATGGGGACTCTGTGACAAGGAATGCCAGCAGCCTCTAGGAGTTGAGAACGAAGCCTTGGCTGACAACCAGCAAGGAAATGGGGCCCTCAGTCTTCCAGCCACAAAGAACTGAATTTCAGGTGAAGACCACAACCTGGCTGGTAACTTGATTTCACCTTGTGAGGCCCTGAGCAGACAATCCAGGCAGCCATGCCCACAGTCCTGACCTATAGAACCGTCAAATAAAAAAGAGATGAGTTTTAAAAAATATCTAACTATTTTCATTATTCTTGTTTACTCTTTGTGTGCAAGTAATACACAGATGTGACAATAGAAACGTATTACTCACGTTGAACAATAGAAAAGTATATGGAAAGAAGTTTGAAAGTCCTTCTTCATCAACACAACTCCTATCTCCCTCCATGAAGGTAAGCACTGTTAGTAGATTCAAGTCCATCTGTTTTATGAATTTATATACACATCTATGTACATTGTACACCTTTTTATGAGGAAGATTGACCCTGAGCTAACATCTGTTGTCAATTGTCCTCCTTTTTTTTCTCCCCTTTTTTTCCTCCCCAAAGCCCCAGTAGATAGTTGTATGCCATAGTTGTACATCCTGCTAGTTGCTCTATGTGGGACGCTGCCTCAGCATGGCTTGATGAGCGGTGCATAGGTCCACACCCAGGATCTGAACTGGCAAACCCTGGGCCACCGAAGCAGAGCACACAAATGTAACTGGCTATACCACTGGGCTGGCCCCCATATGTACATTTTTTTTAAAAACCAAATGGGATTAACCTAAAAGTTATTCTGTGGGTTCACTTTTCACATAAGTGCCATAGAGATCTTTCCATGTCAGTATATGGAGTTCTACCTCATCCATTTTAATGGCAGCATAATATTCCATAGAAAGAGAATATTCCATAACTTATTTAACCAAATCTCCCCTCTATACTCTCCTCCCCGCCAAGTTGATGGACTTCTACTTTGTATAGATTTTTCTTATTATAAACATTTTGGCAATGAATATCATCATAAAGAGATTTGGGCATATATAAGAATATTTTTTTGAATAGAATTGAAGGAGTACAACTACTTGGTCAAAGCATATGCCCATTTAAAATTGTAACAAATAACTGCCAAATTGCCTTACAAAATAATTCATTGTTTACACTTCCGTCAACAGCCAGGGCTGTTTGCTCACGTTCCTTCACCAATATTTGAAATTAATTTCTTAATTTTTGCTAATCTGATGGGAGAAAAATGATATTTCATTTTAATTTGAAATTCTCTCGTTGTAGGAGGGTTAAATATTTTTTGAGGTGCTTACTGGTTCTATAGACTTCTTTGGGATTTGTCTTCTAGCTTTTGTTATCATGTGATACGTAATCATATAGAATTTTCATGAGATCAAATCTGTTACTCTTTTTATACATGGCTCCTGGTTTTTGATTCTTGAGTTCTTAAATGCCATTTGCTATGGCAACAATAAGAGAATAAAGTGAAAGAGAAGATTATTAAGCATAAAGAATTGCTCTACTGGGGCCAGCCCCATGGCCAAGTGGTTAAATTTCCATGCGCTTTGCTTTGGCAGCCCGGGTTTGTGGGTTTGGATCCTGGGCGTAGACCTACTCCACTCATCAGCCACTCTGTGGAGGCATCCTGCATACAAAATAGAGGAAGACAGGCACAAATGTTAGCTCAGGGCTAATCTTCCTCAAGCAAAAAGAGAGGAAGGTTGCCAAAGGATGTTGGCTCAGGGTGAACCTTCCTCACACACACACACACACACACACACACACACAAAGAATTGCTCTACCCTCACTGAAAGCTAATGGCTTTCCAAACTGGGGATATAGTTTATTTAAAATTTTTTTAATTATGATAAAAAACACATAACACAAAATGTACCATCTTAACTCTTTTAAGTGTATGTTTCAATAATGTTAAGTAAATTTACATTGCTGTGCAACTGATCTCCAAAATGTTTTCATCTTGCAAAACTGAAATTCTAGGCCCATTAAACAATAACTCCCCATTTTCCCACTTTCCAGGCCCTGGAAACCACCATCTACTTTCTATTTCTATGAATCTGAGTACCCTAGATACTTCATATAAGACAAATCATAGAGTATTTGTCATTTTGTGACTTACTTATTTCACTTAGCATAATTTTCTCAAAGTTCATCCATGTTAAAAGCATGTGTCAGAATTTTTTTCCTTTTTAAGGGTGAATAATATTCCACATGTGTATATACTGCATTTTGTTTTTCCATTCATCCTTCGATGGATATTTTGGTTGATTGCACCTCTTTGCTATTGCGACCAGTGCTGCTATGAACATGAGCATTTGGATGTTGTTTTAAGCTACTGAATTTGTGGTATTTTGTCACACAACATTAGAAAACTAATAAACCTGGTTTTCCTTTGTTTAATGGCTTCAGCATTAGTGACTACATTTATTAATCAAGACGTAAAACAGGAAGTGTGGGAAGTAACAAATGTATATGGTAAAATCTGACTTGATATTTTATCTAAAGATTGGAGCTACATAATAGCCAAAATAATACAGAAGATATTTTAAAGAGTATTTGTAAATATATTCCACAAACCAATTTTACTGTCAAAAAAGAAGTGCACATTCTCTAAAACAACTTAAAGGGCTATAGGCATACAATTATATTTTTTGAATTGAACTTAAAACAAAACTGTCCCTCTACACAGCTACTCACTACTCATCAGAATGAGAAAGAGAAAGGTATTACGAAATTAAGTGGCCTAAATGATTCATAGAGTCTACATCATTATGTCTGTCTTCTACTGCTTCAAATAATAGTGTTCTAATTTTCACTAGAAAGATAGTTCCTATATTTTTGTTTGAATTATTAAAGCTAAAGAACGTAATTAAATTTTGAGCGTGCTGCATGGATGCTTCAGTTAGTCTTCCACCTAGAGAGGTATGAAACACGTATGACACATGTAGTCCAGTGTCTTGGTATTTTAATTAAAAATGTTAAAATAATGTCTAACAAAATGAGCACTGGAATTAGAATTCTATCAGATGATAACAAATAGGAATTTATAGTTTTTGGTTATTTTAAACTGTATCAAAATGGTCCTTAACATTTAGGACATGTAAGCACCCTTCCTTGAATTCATCGCTGTTTGCCCTAACATACCGCTCAGGCTTAGGTACCCTAAGCATTCTATATTCTAACTTCCACTTAAATTTTCCTTTATGATCCATCTTTTTTCTTATCCCTACTTAATCTCATTGCCTGCAAGGAAAACAAGTTGAAGTTAGAAGCAAGGCAATTTAAACAATTTGAAAATGGTTAAGGCTTTCTCTCCATTTTAAATTTCTGTACACACCCTATGTATGTAGTTCACAACCAATGAACTACTCAATTTTAATATTTAACTGCTTGTCTCATCATGTCAAGGTTTTGCTTATATCTTTGCTTTAATGTAACACACAAGGAGTGTTACAACCTCTATTATTTATTCCAGGGCTAATTTTGTCCATTTATTAAAGACTAGAAGACAAAATGTTATTTCTGATTCTGAATTGATAGTCATACTTTCTCCTTCCTCTGGGATGCTGTAACAATTTGCACTTAAAAAAAAAATCAATCCTTTATTTTATAAACATGGCAGGAATAATGAGCAAATGTAGATCCCATGGAAATAAACCTAACTATAGAAAAAACAAAATGGGCTGATGAAAAGAAAAACTAGGAGAAAAAAGGATTTGTCTATTTCACACAGACTTCCTTTTGTGACTTTCATCTTTTCACCGGCTGACGAGGAATATAAGCGCATGTTGTGAAAGAAACCACCAATATAGATAGCAGATATAAAGATATAAGCTATATACACATTTGTCTTGAAAATGGATTAAAATTGGTTAGGCTGAATATTTTTGTTAACTTGTTTAAGAAGACAAAATATTATATATGATATAAGCTACTGGTTAATCAGCAGGTGTTTGCTTTAGGTCATAATAGCTCCTCCTGAAATGTCTTGTAGGCATCAATATCACTTAAACAGACTTCACAGGAATCTGGTTGCTGGTAAGAATTTATGGAAATTTTTGCTATCCCATTGTGTGGGTAAGAATTATATCATGTTTCTTCTCCCTGATGAAAATAAACCAGGAATATTCTGCCTAATATGGTGCATTTGCAGAGGTTCAAAAGCATAGGTACAATAATACTTCTTCTGTCACATTGAAATCACAAATGCCACTAAATTATTCTAATTTTCATGTGTAACTTTTGCCTGAAAAAAGTTTCTTTGAGAAAGTCATATGCCTTTCTAAAACGACATTATTTGTAAAATGTTATGTGGCGCTCCTGCTATACAGGATGTATGCATGTATTCATTAATATGTATTTATCGATCATCTTCTATATTATAGAGATTGTTCAAAGCCTGGGGATATTGTGGTGAACAAGGGAAGATGTACACACACTAGCTGAGAGGTAGCCAATAAGCAAACAAACAGATAAGTAACTATTGTGAAGTAGGGATAAGTGTACTAAACAAACGAAAATGGCAATGAAAGAGCAAGTCATGATGAGGATGCAAGGAGAATGAATTTTTTAGATAAAGTAGTCAGAAGAGGTCAATATGACGGGGTGAATTTGAGCAGGAGCCTAAATTAAGATGTGTAGCCATTGGGAGAATGTTCTGGAGAGATGAAACAGTAAGATGTCCCCCCAGTGATTAGTGATCACTCTATGCTAACCAGAGTGATCAAGACAGAGTACAACAGACAAGGTAAGAAAATATAAGTAAGGGTATCAAGTGATGTCTGGACATATGGATCATGGGACAGTATTTGATTTCTTTCCTGGGGATATTTTGGATGGTTTTGTGCAGGAAAGATAACAAACTCCTTAGCATTGTTAAAAGATCCCTCTGCCTACGATGTGGGTCCTGTAGGAGACTAGAACTGGAGGTGGGGAACTCTGTTAGGAGGCTTTGCAATTATTTGGGTAAAATGCTGGTGGCCTAAGCTGCACTAGCAGCAATACAGATTGTCTCATATCGGATATGTTAGCAGAGACAACAAGCTTTGTTGCTGTATTGGATGTGGGTCACAAGAAATAGAGAATTCATGGATGATAACTAGATTTTTGCCTGAGCAACTGATTGTATTGCTTATTTAAAGAGAGGAGATTGGGAAGGCAGGTTCAGGGTTAAGCGAGTCACTCCCTCCTCATACCATGGCTGAAATTATATCCCAGGCAGAATGGCCCTCCCAATGTAATAAAATCAGATCCATCTGGCTGGCAGGTTTGTGCTCTAGAATGATCCTAACATAGTTTCAGTGGGGCCATCTCTGGATTGTAAAGCTGCCATCCATAAAATGTCCCTATGATTAGCCCATCAATGTGCCCAGAATCTATATGCGTTGTGGATGGAGTCCCCATAGAGCTTGGTCATGGACATCACGCACTCTTTTGCAAGTGCATCACTGATGATCCAAAGTTGCTCACTGAGATCCTCCCAGCTAGTAGCACCCATACTTGTAATTCCCTCCTGAGCCAGGCCTCTAGCATATACACTCAGAATTTAACACCAGCCAGCCACTCCTACTACACCTGGGAAGGCCACCTTCCTCAGGCTGGCCTCCACAACCACAAGTACACCAACAATTTAGATGACATTGCCCCAGCCCAAGAGCTCACCACGGGAGATGACCCACGGCTCAAGAGAATGACGAGGAAGACAATGCACCTCAACCTTGCTGGACATTGAGATTTCCGTCCCCCACAGATCACCTCCACACTAGGAGGGCAGTGACTGTGAGGACTGTCAATCTTGAGTCAAAGTTGCAAAAATGCCTCCAGTTGATTGACTCTGAGGACCCTGTAGAGTACAATTTTTCTGAAATAGCTTACTGCTTGCCTTGCAAACCTTGCCTCCATCGAAACACTTGCAAAACTCGAAGTTCCCTACAAACTGTGTGGAAGCACCAGACATCATTTCACCTTACAGCAAGCCAAACAAGATATTCTAAACCACACTAGCCACAATAAGACAGTTCCTTGCAAAGATTAGGGACTACTGTGTTTCCTGATCAGCATACTAGATTGCAGCTTTTTCTTCCCACTGGATATATCCAAGACAGATTCTACTCCCCTTGTTATTCCCACCACCACAGGCAGTTCGTTCATACCCCAAATTGCCACCTCCACTCTCTCCACATCTTATACATAAGCCCCTCCCAGTGTACACCATGACCCTGCCCCACACCATGTATTTCTTTAAAATATTTTATGTATTTTAATAGGAAACTTATAGGAGCAGCACAGAAGACAGACAACATTAAAAACGTACTTAGATGTAGGACAACTCAGAAGAGTATAGTGAATGGAATGTACTGTATGATAAAAATGCTATGAACACCATTTAGTTGCCATCAATAAGAAATTTACTTGTTTAAAAAAACGTCCAAATGCTGGCATTGTGCAGAAAAAAATTAACAGGTTTATTTATAATTGTTATAAAGTTGAAATGCTGAAACTTCTTCACTGAAATATTTTGACTGGCATTAATGCTTTATGTCTCCACATTTATATTAAAACTTCATACAAGTGAAAATGGAAAAACTACTAATACCTGATTTCTGTCCCCTATTTTTCCACTTGCAATCATATACTTAGGTACCTTTTGACCCTATGGGGGAAAAAAAAATCTAACGTTCAGAACTACCAGTAACAGGAAGAGAAGAGTTGTTTTTGAGAACGAAATGTTTCCCATCATAATGAACAGATCCAACACAACAAACATATTCATGCAAACCTCTGAGAGAGCAGCCCAGGTCTTGCAAGTAAAAGAGTGTTGGATCAGTCACCAGGCAGGGCCAGACCTCTAGTCCCATGTCACTATCTATTCCATAGCTCTCCCTAGTGATCAGCCCCTTGTACTAATTCCAAAACACCGTGAGCCTCATTTTAGCCAAAACTAAACCCCTAATCTAGACCCCAAACAGGGCACCCTGTGGGTAAGCATCAGAATAGTTAACCTCCCACAGTGGTACTTTATAAAGGCTACCAAGTATATTTGAACACAGTCTGGACCTCACCTGAATACTCACTGCCCCCTAATGGTAAATAATGCCTCATTTGGATTCTGTTGTGAACCTGATTCCAGAAGCCAGGAGAAGTCCACTTGAACCTGCTCACCCACAAGCTTTCCACAGAGATGACTCCTATTATTGCAACATTGTTCCTTTTAATATTCCAGCCACCCATTCCCCTCCTGTCACCTCTCCACTGGAAATGTCCTGCTTGTGTAACAAAAGGCCCATTCTTATCCCTATCCTGTTGGGACTGGCAATCAGCAGTGGAGTAGCAGGTAAAGGAACAAGTGCTGTCACCCTAGCTCAACAAGATCAAATATTAAAAGCCACCCAGAAATTATCAGCCACCCTACCCAACGACATGAAGACACTACACTGCACTCCAAGTCTGATGCAGCAACAGCATGACGCAGTAGCACAAGTGGTGATGGATAACTGACTGGTGTTAGATTTCCAATTGACTGAATGGGATGGAATCTGTTCTATACAGGGTGCCTTTTGCTGCATGTATATTAACAACTCAGGACAGATACAGGCCAACCTCCACAAGATGTCTCAAAGCACATAGGTCATGCATATTATAACTAAAATACTTCAACAAATTCCCACACTCCCCGAGGTCCCTGATTTGTTCTCTTGGCTGTCACCATTCAGCCGGGGGCAATGGCTGAGATCAAGATTTCAAACGGTAGCAAGTCTATTCATCATTGTAGCATCGGATAAACGTACTTTACAATGGCTTCAGAAACAAAATCTACTTCCGTTAACATATTTGCTATACAAGTGATTGCTTATTCCTGATGCCAAGGCATCTCAAGATGGATAGTTAAGAGTTCAGCTAAGCTACTCCATAATACCGCTCCCTTGGCATCCATTTTGTGTGGCCAAGTGGCCTCCAGGGGCCTTAAACTGACACTACCTCCTCTCACAAGCACATGCCCCAGAAAACAGCCTGAAAAGTCACAAGTAAACTTAAGTAAGTTTCTGATGTAACTCTTCCAAGGGCCTTTGTGATAAACGGTCTCCCCCACCTCCCAGGGTCTCCCCGTGTGCACCCCTTACATAAGACTCCCGTGAAGCTTACCAAAACTCTGCTCTTTTTGGTCTGAATTGAATAATCCTGTCTTATCCCTGGAACCCCATAGCACTCCACCCTCGGACTCTGATAAAGGAATGTGCCCCAGGTCCTGCTGCTGCTCTCTCCTTACACTCTGCCTTGACCTCCCTGCATGGCCCCTTGAGGCATACTGTGTACTTCCTCCAGGACTTGTGAGTAATAAACTCTATTTCACTTTCCCTTGTGGTCTTTTGTTGAACCGCTGCTCATCATCTGACACCCCAGGGCTCTACTTAACAAAGTCACAACAATAAAATAATCTGTAAAATAAAATTTTAAAAATGTATATTTGGTAATTTTTCACACTTTCATCAGCCAAATATTTCTCTAGTTTTCTGTATTTTAGGGATAAAGAAAAGTGTTATAGAGAAAACAGATGATTCTGGAGTAGACAATTCAACCCTGAGGTTTCTTAAATTGTCCTTAACTGAAGTTATTTATAAAATGCAGATTGGTATTTTCTAAACTATCCTGAAAATTAAAAAGGCATACTTGATCAGTCTAATACTTTTAAAGGGGTCATTAATATATTTAGTAACAATCATTCCATTCACTTAAAAATGACACTGGGGTGAATTTTTCTGCCAAAAAATCTCTGAACTACTTTTCCTAGGTTCCCCTTCCTCTATCTTTCCGAGTTAGAGCAGGACAGAAGAACTTGCATGAAATTTGAAGGAATGAAGAATACAGAAATGAAACAGCATTCATTATTCCCGAAGATCTTTGTGACCAGATACACTGAAGGGGAGTTGTAGATTCGCTCAGTATGTTTCACTGTGTCCTCATTCTTCTCTCTGCATTTAGCTTTCTCCATAATCGTTGGTCCTGCTGACCAACAGAAGCCCATCTCCTCTATGAGATGCTTAAATAAGGACCCACAGATCTGGTGGCCCCACAGAGTCCCTAGGCTTCCACTGACCTCTCTATGAGCTTCCATTTTCTCTTCCCACCTTTGCTATTTGACCTGAGTGGCTCTGACTTGTTTGCCTGCTTCAGAGCTCTGTTTTAGTGTCTCCTTCTCTGACTCGCCATCTCTTCCTTCCAAATCTTCACTCCTCTATCTCCTTCCACAATTATTCCTTATAATAAATACCTTCATCCCTAACACTCATACTGGCTCTGCTTCCCTGACTGAGCCCTGACTGACACAGAAATCATCACTGTTCTCTGTTACTTAGGCTTTTACTATTTACTACTCAGTTATCTCCTTTGGTTCATAATATGTAACTTTCAGCAATTACATCCATTCTTACACTGTGATAGAAAGAAAATGACAAAATACACTGGTATATAATTATATAATTTGATAATATGCTTTTTAACGAATATTTTTGCTGGTAATTAAATAAGTTGAAAAATAATTAAGTAGTTGAATAATGAATCAGAAATAACTAATATTAAAATTCATTTAGAAAAAGTAAAATTCTTTCAAGAATATAGTTAGAGGTAAATAAAATACATGACATTAAGATTTGTTAAGCATACGACATATATCATTACATCGTTTGGTATTCATGTCAACATGGACTCGTGTCCTTAAAATTTAGTCAGTTGCAAATTTGGTCAACTCATGATCTTCAGTAGCTACCTTTTAGGATCTCATATAGTTAAGACAAGTTTTCTGGAAACACGATAACAAACTCATAATTTAAAATTATTTAGTAATTTAATAATGGCAACTGTTTTCTCAAAAGCATAAAATTTTATAATATAAAAAGCACTAAGGTCATATGGTTTTTTTCTAAATACATTTTGAAAGCAATAACCATTCAATATAAACTCTTTCTAATAGGGATTGAGCTTACATAGTACACTAAAAGTAGCACAAAAATGGGTTGAGTTTGACTATATTGTGAAAAGAATTCTCAGTGATGATTTATTTCTGTGTAGCAAAATATTGCATTTGGTTAGAAAACTGCTAGCTCAGGTTTTCCTATCAATAGTTCTAACCTATATTTTTAAAATTTTTTGTTTATGGTTTTTATATCCATAACAAAATTAAGAAAATCCCATTGCAAATTTACGTTATAGAAATGTCAATTTTGGAAATTAATCAAAGAAAGCTCAACTAAATTGGAATCAGGAAGGCCTGTACGGGGAGTTCTCATGCCCTATCATACATCATCAATCACTCCAAAAAGGAAGAGATGTACATTTGCATCTTCAGTAGGAAGTGCAACAACTTTATTGCTGAAGGAAGATTTCTCTCCATGCCTGGCAATAGCCCAGCCAGGGAGAAGAACTGCATCTCAGTCAATAAGAATAAGCCCATTTTTGCTGGAGAAATACCTGGCTGTCTGTTTTTGTAAAGTCAACACAGTTGTGGAGAGTAATGTCAGTAAGATGGCAGAGTAGGAAATCCCAGCATTTGGTCCCTCATAAAACACCAATTTAACAATGATATACAAACCAAAATACCTATATAAGAAGTCCAGAATCCAGGAGGAAGTTGCAATACCCTAGATGAGACAAAACTGAGAACAGTCACATTGAAATGGGTAAGAAGAACAATTTCTCTTTACACACCTCAGCCACTTCCCCAAGTTGGCATGGCTCAATGCTGAGAGAGATTTGCTCAGCCTGCAGCTTCTCCCTGGTTGGGGGAAAGAAAGAGTGGAGCATCCAACCAATATCCCTGGGCTTTTGGCATACTGCCCAAGAGGCCAGTTTCTATCTCACCTCACATGGAACACTGATGAAATTGGCATAGTTCAATGGGAGCAGCTAGTAACAAAGACAAAGGAATGGGCATTTTTCTTCTTGAGAATCTCCCAAAACCACTAGCTGGGCCCATTGGTGAAGGTCTTTCTCTGTCAAAACCAGCTCATAAAGACTGGCATAGATGACTGTTTCTTCAAATGTGCAGACACAAATGCAAGCTACAAGGATCATGAAGAATCATGGAAACATAACAAAAATCAAAAGAAAAAAAAATCCCAGGACCAGACCCTAAATAAATGGAGATCTATGAATTGCCTGACAAATTCAAAATAATTGTCTTAGAGAAGTTCAGTGAATTACAAAAGAACACACAGACAACTAAATGAAATCAAGAAAACAATACATAAGCCAAATTGAGAAAGAACCTATAAAACAAAGAGATAGAAGCTATAAAAAGAACTAACAGAAATTCTGGAGCTGAAGAATACAATAACTAAACTGAAAAATTTACTAGAGGTCTTCAAAAGCAGACTTGATCAAGCAAAAGAATGAATCAGCAAACCTGAAAACAGGTCCTTTAAAATTCTCCAGTCAGAGTAGCAAAAAGAAAAAAGAATGAACAAGAGTAAAGAAAGCCTAAGGAGCTTATAAAGGATACCATCAAATGAACTAATATATGCACTATGGGAGTATGAGAAGGAGAAGAGAGAATGAGGTAGAAATAATGTTTAAAAAAGAAATGGCTAAAAATTTCCAAAATCTTGGGAGGAAAAGGGACATCCAGATTCACAAAGCTCAAAGGATCTCAAATAGCACAGAAGTAAAGAAGTCTACAGTGAGACACATTATAATCAAATCATCAAAAGTCAAGGACAAAGAGAAGTTTGAAAGCGGCAAGAGAAAAGTAACTCATCATGTACCAATGAACTCCCATTAGGCTGTCAGCGAGTTTTTTGACAGAAACCTTGCAGGCAAGCAGGCTGGGATGATCTATTTAAAGCACTGAAAGAAAAGAACTACCAACCAATAAAACTATATCCAGGAAACCTTCAAATATCAAGAAGATATAAAGACTTTCCCAGACAAACAAAAGCTGAGGTAGTTCACCATCATTAGACCTGCTTTACAAGAAATTCTTAAGGGACTCCTTTAAGTTGAAATGAAAGGAGACTAAACAGCAACCCTAAAGCATGTGGAAGTATAAGTCTCACTGATAAGGGTAAATATATAGATAAACACAGAATACTGTTATCCTGTAATGGTGGTGTGTAAATCACTTTTAACCCCAGTATAAAAGTTAATAGACAAAGTATTAAGAATAACTATAAGTACAAAAATATGTTAATGGACACACAATATATAAACATATAAATTGTGACATCAATTAAAATTGATAGAGGGGAAAATAAAAGTGTAGACTTTTTGTATGTAGTTGAAGTTATCAGCTTAAAATAGACTGTTATAATTTTAAAATGTTTTATGTAAGTAGTCTAGTAGCCACAAAGAAAGTACCTATAGAAGTTACACACAGAAAAAAGAGAAAGGTATCAAAGCACATCAATAAAAAATTCAATGAAACACAAAGGAAGAATAGGAAAAATAGAAAAGGAACAAAAGAACTACAAGACAGAAAACAATTAACAGAATGTCAATAGTAAGTTCTTACTATTAGTGATTACTTTAAAACTAAATGGATTAAACTCCCCAATCAAAAGACAGAGTGGTTGAATGGATATTAAAACAAGATCAAACTATATGCTCTCTACAAGAGATTCACTTCAGGTTTAAGGACACACATAGGCTGAAGTGAAGGGATGGAAAAAGACATTCCATGCAAATAATAACCAAAGAAGAGCAGAGTTGGCTATATTTTTATTGGACAAAATAGACTTTAAGTCAAAAACTGTCAAAAAAGACAAAGAAGGTCATTATATAGTGATAAAGTGTCAATTCACCAGGGAGATATAACAACTATAACTATATACACACCCAACATCAGAGCTCCTAAATAAGGCAAACATTGACTGATCTGAAGGAAGAAAAAGACAGAAATAAAATAGTAGGAGACTTCAATACTCCACTTCCATAAGGGATATATTATCCAGACAGAAAATTAGTAAGTGAACAGTGGAGTTGAACAGCACAATAGACCAAATGGACCTAACAAACATATATAGATCATTCTACCCAATGGCAGCAGAATATACATTCTTCTCAAGTGCACATGGAATATCCTCCTCACAACACATGTTAGGTTATAAAACAAGTCTTAACAAATTTAAGATTGAAATCATACTGAGTATCTTTTCTGATCACAATGAAATGAAACTAGAAATGAGTAATGAAGAAAAAAATAGAAAATTCACAAATATATGGAAATTAAGCAACACATTTGAACAACAAATGGGTCAAAGAAGAAATCAAAAGAGAAGTTAGAAAATATCTCAAGACCAATGAAAAGGAAAACACAATATACCAAAACTTATAGGACACAGCAATAAACACATTAAAGATGAAGAAAGATCTCAAATAACCTAATTTTATACTTCTAGGAACTAGAAAAAGAACAAACTAGGGCCAAAGTTTGCAGAAGGTAGGAAATCAAGATTACAGCAAAATAATGAAATAGAAAAGCAATATAATAAAAATCAACAAAACTACGAGTTTTTTTTTAAATATAAACAAATTGACAAATCTTTGGCTAGACTAATAAAAAAGGGAAGACTCAAAATCAGAAATGAGAGAAGAGACATTACAACTGATACTACATAAGTAAAAAGGATCATAAGAGACTACTATTGACAATTTTACCCCAACAAACTGGATAACCTAGAAGAAAAGGAGACATTCCTAGAAACATACAACCTGCCAAGACTAAATCATGAAGAAATAGAAAATTTGAACAGATCCATAGCTGGTATGAGATTTAAACAGTCATCACAAACTTTCCAACAAAGAAAAGCCCAGGACCAGATGAGTTCAATGGTGATTTCTACCAAACTTTTTAAAGAAGAATTCTAGCAAACTTTTAAAGAAAAATTAAAGTGAATTCTTCCTAACTCTTGAAAAAGAGACACTTTCAAACTCATTTATGAGGTCAGCATTAACCTGATACCAGGCTAGACAAAGACACTACAAAGAAAAGAAAAAACAAAACAAAACTACAGGCCTAGATCCCTGATGAACATAGATACAAATATACTCAACAAAATACTAGCAAACCAAATTCAACAGCACATTAGAAGGACCATACACCATGACCAACTGGGATTTATCCCAACAATGGTTCAGCATATATTAATTAATGTGATACACTACACTAATGGAATTAGGATAAATATCACATGATTATCTCAGTAGATGCAGAAAAGCATTTGACAAAATTTGACACCCTTTTGTTATAAAAGCCCTCAACAAACTAGTTGTAGAAGGAGTGCACCTTAATATAATAAAGGCCATATATGATAAACTCACAGCTAACATCATACTTAACAGTGAAAAACTGAAAGCTTTTTCTCTAAGATCAGGAACACAGCAAAGATGCCCACTCTTGCCACTTCTATTCAACGCAATATTTAAAGTTCTAGCCAGAGAAATTAGGCAAGAGAAAGAAATTTAACAAGGAATTAAAAGCATCCAAATCGGAAAGGAAGAAGTAAAATTACCTCTGTTTGCTGATGATATGATCACAGATGGAGAAAACCCTAAAATCTACACCAAAAAATGGTTAGGACTAATAAACAAATGCAGTAAATTTGCAGGATACGGGATCAACACACAAAAAATCAGTTTTATTTCTATACTTAACAACAAACTATCCAGAGGAAATTAAGAAAACAGTCTTATTCATAACAGCGTCACAAAGAATAAAATACTTACAGTTAAATGTAACCAAGGAGGTGAAAGACTGGTACACTTAAAACTGTAAAATATTGATGACAGAAATGAAAGAAGACACAAATAAATGGAAAGACATCCTGTGTCCATGGATTGGAAGAGTTCATGTTGTTAAAATATCTACACTTACCCAAAGCAATCTACAGAGTAAGTGTAATCTCTATGAAAATCCCAATGGCAGTTTTCTTTAAACAGAAAAAGAAAATCGTAAAAATTCGTATGAAACTACAATAGACCCAAGTAACCAAAGCAATACTGAGTAAAAATAAAGCTGGAGGCATCACACTTCTTGATTTAAAAATATTTTACAAAACTATAGTAGTTAAAATAGTATAATAATTGCATAAAAATAGACATATAGACCAATGGAACAGAATAGGGAGTCTAGAAGTAAACCCACACATATAAAGTCAACTGGTCTTTGACAAGGGTGCCAAAAATATACAATGAGGAAAGGATATTCTCAACAAATAATGCTGGGAAAATTGCATATTCACATGCAAAAGAATGAAATTGGACCCTTATCTTACACCATACATAAAAATCAATTCAAAATTGATTAAAGACTTAAATGTAAGACCTGAAACCATAAAATTCCTAAAAGAAAACGCAGGGGAAAAGCTTTGTTACCTTGTTTTTGGCAATGATTTCATGAACACGACACCAAAAACACAGGCAGCAAAGACAAAAATAAATAAGTGGGATTATATCAAACTACAAAGCTTCTGAACAGTGAAGGAAACAATCAACAGAGTGAAAAGACAACCTACATAATAGGAGAAGATATTTGCAAACCAAATATCTTAAGAGGTTAATATGCAAAATATGTAAGGAACTGCTAAAATTCAATCATAAAAAACCAGAAACCCAGTTAAAACATGGGCAGAGGATTTGAATAGACATTTTTCCAAAGAAGACATACAAATGGCCCATAGGTATGTGAAAAGATGTTCAACATTGGTCATCATCAAGGAAATGCAAATCAAAACCACTATGAGATACCCATCCTAACAGATGTGAGGTAATGTTATCAAAAAAACAAAAGATAACTGTTGGCAAGGATGTGGAGAAATTGGAAGCCTTGTGCACTGGTGGAAATGCAAAATGGTGCTGCTGCTATGGAAAACAATATGGAGATTCCTCAAAACTTTAAAAATAAAACTAACATATGATCCAGGAATTCTACTTCTGGGTATACATCCAGAAGAATTGAAATCAAGATTTTGAAGAGATGTCTGCATTCCTATTTTCATTCTAGCATTACTCACAATAGTCAAGATATGGAAACAACCTAAATGTCTACTAACGACTGAATGGATAAAGAAAATGTGGTATACACTTACAAGGGAGTATTATTTAGTTTTTTAAAAAAGGAAATCCTGCCTTTTGCAACTACATGGATGAACCTGGAGGACATGATGGTAAGTGGAATAAACCAGTTACAGAGGACAAATACTGCATAATTCCACTTATATGAGGTATTGAAACTTGTCAAACTCGTTGAAGTAGAGAGCAGAATGGAGGTTGCCAGGGGCTGGGGAGAGGAGGCAATGGGGAGTTGCTGTTCAAAGGGAATAATATTTTTGTCAAGCAAAATTAATAAGCTCTAGAGACCTGCTGTACAACATTGTGCCTGTAGTTAACAATGCTGTATCGTACAAGTAAAAATCTAAGAGCAGAGATCTCATTTTAAGTGTTTTTACCACAATGGAAAAAAAGGTAAAAAAAGAAAAAAAGGAAATGTCAGCTGCAACTCATTATATAAATACTTTTAAATAATATTTCCTGAAAATGTGTGTTATGATACATGGTGCATTTATAGTATTTCTTTAATTATAATGATAAATTATACATATGTCCCATTATTTATACCTATATATTAAAGAATAAAATATAAATAATTTATATATACCTTCTGAACAATTGTAGTTTCCTAATAGATTTGCAAGCTGCCAATCTTGAGAGAGATCAATTCCACAATTCACAGAGACAACCACAGATGGTTTTTCAGTCATTTTACTTTCTAATTGTCACTTAAATCCTTCCAAAAGGAAAGGAAAAAAGTAAACTTTAAAAGCACTGTTTATTTTATTAGAACTAAGAAAAGAGTATTAATGTGAAACGGATAAAAATAGATCTATGTTTCATCATGTGATTAAAAAAGTACTAAGTGATATTCGTAAGTTTTCCTTTTAAGAGTTACAAACTCTTCACTCTTATTTAGTCACCACTAAACAATTAGAGCTTTCTCACCTTAGTTATTATGTGGCATAAACATTTCAAATCTGTCTGTAAAAGACTTAAAAATAGTTTAATTGGGGGCTGGCCTAGTGGTTAAGTTCATGTGTTCAGCTTCAGCGGCCTGAGGTTCGCAGGTTCAGATCCTGGGCGCAGACCTACACACCACTCATCAAGCCATGCTGTGGTGGCATCCCACATACAAAGTGGAGGAAGATGGGCACTGATGTTAGGTCAGGAACAATCTTCCTCAAGCAAAAAGAGGAAGATCGGCAACAGATGTTAGCTCAGGGCCGATCTTCCTCACATACAAAAAAGTTTAATTCCTATATTTGTATTTGTAACCTGATAGTATAAGCAGTATTTTAGGCATCAAATTTAATTCCCATTCAGTAGAAATGTACTGAAAGTACATATTTTAAAGTAATTATGAAAATTCATTTTAAAAAACATTTTAAAATGTATACTTTTCCTCCATTATCTTGAAATAATTAGATTTTATTTTCATCAATATATTTCTTTTTAAATGTACTAAGGAAATACATTGCCATATTTTTTTGTGAATTTATCTACTTAACTTCTATTGGACAAGATTTAACCCAAAGTAATCTTGAGGAAATTAACGTTAAACTATTTTTTGAAATTCAGAACTTATCAAAGAGTAGATTATTTCCTTTTAAAATAGTTTCATAGTGTGATCGAGTTTTAAAGTTATTGAAATATGACTTTAAAAGAAAAAGAGAAAATAACACATTGTTGAAATTCTGGTGAAGGAACAAAGCAAAATAAATAATGATACATATATTTAAAATAATTGGAAGAGCATGTAAATATATCACTTTAGGTTTTTCCCCTTATGGTATTCACAACTACATCATATATGGTAAAGTTTTTACATTATTTGATAGTCATATAATTCAAGGACATAGCTAAGGTTTCATTCTAGGGACATCACAAAAAGAATGTAATACAATGGAAGACAGAGTCTACTCCAAAAGATATGCAAAAAGAGAAAAACTGTAATTATAACACAAAGGTTGAAACTTTTACCAAAACTGCAAATGATATTCTTAGAAAGCAGGTGTCCTAGTAAGCTTGGGCTGCCATAACTAAATACCATAGATGGGTGGCTTAAACAACAGAAATTTACATTCTTAGAGTTCTGGAGTCTGGACACCCAAGATCAGGGTACAGGCATGGTCAGGTTCTGGTGAAAGCTCTCTACCTGGCTTCTAGATGGTCACCTTCTTGCTGTGTCCTCACATGGCAAAGACAAAGACTGAGCTCTCTGATATCTCTTCTTGAGAGGGCATGTATCCGATCATGAGAGTCTTACCTTCATGACCTCATCCAAACCTTATTATCTCCCAAAGGCCCCATCTCCAAATATCAAATATCATCACACTGGGGGTTACGGCTTTAACATATGAATTTGGATTAGCAGCAGTCAATACTGTTGCAAATGTAGTTGTTAAAACCAAACATGAAGATTTGCACACCTGTTTTGACAAGGCACATAGTCAACTAGTAACTTAAACCTCACCTACACATATTTTAAATAAAAGCTGTACTTCAAATCTGGTGTGAGATGCAGGTTACTGATGATTTATTGAATGCAATTTTACACTGAGTGGATAAATTATGCTTACATCAAAAAGCATCAATCACTCAAATCTTAATTTATGATCCCTTTAAGATCATAGGTAATCTCAAAATTGCAAATACCTCATAACATGGAATCAATTTAAATATCCATTCAAAAATATTGTTTAAATTTTATTTAGCATATTCTGTTTGATATATAAAGGAAATTCTGCTTTAGAAATAGTTGTCAACATCCTTATTTTTTTTTAAACTGAGGCAGTTGGAGAACATTGTTAATTGCTCAGTGTTGATCTGGTAATTTTGCAAAAACACTCATGGGTTAAGTAAATGAGCATTGTGTGCAAATCAATTCCATATCTTACTGTCTAAAGAGAAAGACAACTGCTTGATGTTTCTCAGCAGAAAGGATATTTCTAGGTTTTCTGGTGGAAAAAGTTTGCTTTCTGGCTTTGGACATTGCCTGATTTCTTGAGCTCTGTATTATCTCCTAAAATCGTAGTCATCAGATATTTTTAGTTCCACTCTGAGTTGTTGGAAAGAATCCTAATTTGAGGTAAGAGGAACTTAAGGAGCCTCAGTTAAATATTTTGTCTGCTCATTATGAAATGACACTTTCTGCTACTCTTGACCGTATACATGCAAATTTAATGATTAAGAGCACAGTGCAAGCACACTGCACATGTGCAAAGACTGATGTCTCTGCTAGATCTGATTTGCAGCAAATTGGTTAACCTCTCTCTGTCGCAGTTTCCTTTTCCATAAAACGGGGATAATAATTGAACCTACTATACAGGGCTGCTAGAAAGATTCAATGATTTGATATTTGAAAAGTACTTAGCATAGTACCTAGAACACAGTAAGAATTACTTTTTTTTCTTTGCTAAGGAAGATTTTCCCTGAGCTAACATCTGCTGCCAATCTTCCTCTTTTTGTATGTGGGTTGCCACCACAGCATGGCCACAGATGAGTGGTGTAGGTCCATGCCTGGGAACAAAACCCAGGCTGCTGAAATGGAGCTCACCCAACTTACCCACTAGGCCACCGGGGCTGGCCCCTATGCATTTCTTAAATAAATAACTGTCATTCTGCCTCAATCCATGTTCTTTCATCCCATATTGAGTCAGCCTGGTTCCTCAGAACATTCGATGACTGCCTTTCACTTGAACAGATCAAAACTGCTAAATACTACTACAAAACAATTGAAACACTTTATATAAAAATATATAAAAAAACAAAACAATTTGAAAAACTCAGAAATAAGTTGACAGAATCCAGAAAAAATTATAAATGAGAAAAAATACTAGAAATTGAGGTTAAATTAAGTATTACAAAAGTGAATAGACACAGTACATAATACTCTAAGAAAAACAGAAGACAACAGAAAAGAAAGTTTTAAAATCTAAAGAAACTGATAAAAATAATTTGAGAAAAAGGACTAATATTGGAAACAGGAAAAGAAGAGCCATCATATAGATAGGAGGAGTATTGAAAAAGTGAAGGGAGAACAAATCCTAAACTATAATTTAAGAAAATTCTCAATACAGGAAAAAACAAAAAACTATGTACTCTGAAAGCACACCATGTGCTTGAGAATATTAAGCCAGAATAACCAGCAAAGCATACTCTAGTACTATTACTAAGCTTTAAAAATATAGAAAAATATGACCCTTTTTCAAGAAGTAGGCAAAAGAGACACTGCCTTATAAAGAAAAAAAATAGAATCTCAGGGTTTTAGATAGTATCATTTTATGTCAGAGAAATTGGAGTATTCAAGAAAATACAGTGTGAACCAAGAATTTTATACCTAGCAGAAACTGTCTTCAAGTATAAAAGGACACAGAAAAACCATTATGGCATGGACGAACTCAGGGAAACAGCTTCCATGAATCCTTGTTGAGGAATCGCCTAGAGAATGAGCTTCGCGCAACCAAAAGCCTAGAATGACGTCAACAGAAGGACTGATAGTGAACATTAAATACATAGCTATTACCAGAATAAGATAAAAAGAGTATATAAGGGAGAGAGTAAAGAATTAGTTATGTTCTCTGACAACGCAGGTAGACTACCACCATTAAAGAATGAGGTGAGAATGAGGATCGAATACACACAAAATTTACCTGTTTTCACAGTAATCATAACTGGTTGTGGTAGTATAAATATTGTTATTTTTTTAATCAAATAATTATGTTGCACACCTTAAACTTATGTTTTATGTTAATTATATCCCAATAAAACTGGAAAAAAGTATTGTTTTTCTGAAATTGATGTGTGTGTAATTTGGGTTAAAGCAAATGAGTTTAGACTATAAGATAGTCTAAACTTTGTATTCCCTGTGTTAGAATCAGGGTTCTTGAGGAAAAAAGGAGACACAACGTAACACATTCATATGTATAAGGTTAAATTAAAAATTATGTAGTTTTGAATTTGAATTGGAAAAATCAGTGTGAATTCATATGAAACCTTATCTTTAAAAATGTATATATTTTCTAGTTTTTTTCCACTGAAAAGGCCTAGAAACAATAACCCAGTTGCAATGAGCATCCATAAGCCCAAATTAGCTGTTCTATTGACTAAACAAATATGATGAGAAGAAACATCTTGTTATAGAGATATTCCAGCTAATAAATGAGAACAAAATGATAGAATATCATCATTTTACAGCCCCCAGTGAATTAATGGTTCTAAGCACTGAACATCAATTGTTGCTAGCATGCATCTTCTGACAGAAGAACTCAATTCCACCCGTGTTTTTGTCAAAGGCATCCAAAATCCAAGTCAGTTCAGTCTCTGCACCCATGACAAATTGTAGGAAATACAGATGGCCAAGGATCATGTTGAAGAACCGCATCGTGATTAGACAATCAATACATACACACGGGAAAATCTACAAGTCACATAGCCTCAGTTCTTCAACATATGAATTAAAAGGAAACGTACAAACTGAAACAAAATATATGACTTTAAAGATTACATCATATTGTCTAATGATGCATTGCACACTTGTGTGATAAAATCATAAAGGAATGCAAGGGAGTTAAAAATCAGAATGATGATTACTTCTGCAAGAAAAAGGAGGCATGATTAGGATAGGGCACATGAAGAAGTTTCTGGGGTGTCTGACAAAGTTCTATTTCTTGACCCAAGTGGATATTAAAAAGATTGTTTGTTCTATAATGATTTACAAAGTTTCATTTTATATATGTATACATATGTTATATGACTAAAGATATTAAAAGTAAAATATCTCTTATGTTGGTCATGTGGAAGATATCCATTGATTAGCTGATAATTAAAGGAAAGTAAATTTTATCAAACAATTTCTGAGTATAATTCTTCTAGTTGTATTTTTCTTATATTTTCTCTATGTATAATTATGTCATAGAAAACTCTCACCCAACTAAATCAAAAAAGGATCTAGTTTTTAAATATATATATTTGTTTAAAATAAGTAAATTGCACTTTGCAAACACTAGAAGAAATAAGATTCCAGTTCATTTAACATGCTAACACAAAATGATACGATAAAAAGAAAATAATGACTTTTGAGTCATTAACATCATTGGTAGTGGATGGTGGAATTTATATTAAGAAAGATTAAAAATGTTGCATCCGGTCACAAAGAAAAGCAAAGTATTTTTGCCTACTAGGACAAATTCTAAGTATGAGAACATTTATTTTTTAATTGATTTAATGATTCCATCAGGCTATTAGGAAATAATAGCTTAGTGGGAGGAGTTATGAATGCTCATGTGAATGTTATTGCATATAATGAAGTTAAATAAATCTACTACATCAAAATCTTGCTGCTGAGACTTTTCTCTATCATATCACAGTGTGCAATTAATGAATTGCAATTAAACATCTGTAGGGTAAAATTTTCATACTGAGCAAGATATTTAAAAAGAAAGTTAAATTAAATAGCACTTACATATTATTTATTGAGGATAGTACAGTTATGTGGAATTAACATGGCATTAGGAGTCTCATGGTGATGACTCTCTACCAAAAAAAATTGCATTCTGCCTTCTATAATGTGGGGATATGCCTGGAGGTGACTACATTTCTAGGTTCCTGTGCACAATGGACTGGGTGTGGCCATGTTATTAGCTTCATTAATAGAATAAAATGTAAAGAATCAGGGCTCATTTTCTGGTTACAATTTTTTTAAAGTGGGTTTGACATGTGCATTTATCTTTTTTTCTTCTGCCACTGAATGGTGAGAACTCTAAGGCCCGACAGGGATGGCAGGCAGAGACATAAAATGGAAAGAGTCAGATTTCTGAACCAAAAAAAAAGTACACAAAGCTTTCTTCTAACAGTAAATCCAGGTGATACCTTAAATGAAAGAAATAAAATTACATTGTATCAAACCACTAAAACTTTGGGGGGGGGGCTTTATTAATGACAGGGGTCAGAGTTACCTTACTAACACAAAGTCTGAGAGATCTCAGTCAGCAACTAGTTATTATATTCGGGTAGATAATTAACATTTCTAAAAAGCATGTTCTCATTTATTGACTAGGATAAAAAATACTTTCTTTGTAAAATCATGTGAAATGTAGAGATATAAATAAAGCATTATTACAGTTTGTGGTAGAAAGCGGCTTTCAGTAAACGACAATATTATGAACAGTATTTTATAAAGCAAGCCAACATTTCCATAACTTCTAATTTCTTAATTTTATGGCATTCTCTTTATTGAACAAAAATTTATGAAATTTTACCAAAAGGATAGTAATTTTTTAGTAGAAGACATTGGATACAGTCATTTGCATGTGTCACCTCCTTTAAGAAATAACAAACTCTCAGGCATGACTTTGTTCTTTCGTATCCCCTAAAATGCCTAACACAACGCCTGACGCATAGTCATGAAACAAAATAGGAAGAATATATTAGGGATATTATCACGACAGTCATCTAACTAACACACTACCTAACATAGTGTGAATAAATGTTGGTATAAATTCCTCCACAATCTAAATTAACACGTGCCAAAACTCAAATGGCTTCTGTCACTATGTACACCAAACCACTTAATTTGTATGTGGCTATTCTCAAAAAGTTTTCTACTGTTACATTATTTTATGAACTATTTCTAATTATTTTCTCCATTCAGCTTTAAAAAAGATAAAATTCAAATTAAGTACAGCATTTTCATCTCTGAATATAACAATTTTGACCTTGTTTGACATAGAAATTTTTCTATTGTAAATATAATGGTTTGGTAGCACAGATCTTCCCAGATGTTGCTAATTCTCGGAGCACTTTATCATCAAAATATACATGTATAATCAAGAATTAAACTAAGAAGTCATACACTCTTGCATTTCCATTTTCCCCCCCTTTGATAAACATTCACCTACTTCCAGGATGATTCTCCTTCACTTACCAAAATAGTTCATTTTATAGCAGAAATTTCCAGCCTTTATAATTCCAGAGCTTACCTATAAATGTGATGAGTCATATTAGGGTATGAATTGGGGAGATGAAGAGATAAGGAGAAGGAAGGGAGACCATGATATTACTAGACTTTAAAAAGCACCATATAACTCTAAAGTAATAAGACATTTTGTAGCTCTTGTGAAGGTTTTTATGAACACTTTTCAAAAGGAAATTATTAAAAGCTTTTGAGCAATATTAGCATGATTCAAAATACACTTTAAAGAAAAACTCTCACTTAGCAGTAAAAAATTTAGGACATTAAAAAATTAATTATATTATTTCAATTATGTTTTGTATTCAATCCCAGAACATTTTAAATGATCAATATTAACTTGGGTTCAAGAAGTTTTGAGTGAGTTGAGTGAGTTCTGATGCTTCCAATTCTTAATTGTTCTGTAAAATGCCAACATAGAATTAGAAAGATAACTAAGCATCGTAGCAAAAATAGGAGTCAGTTGACCTATCACTAGAATCTGTCAAGTATACACCAAATCTTAAAGGCCAGTGTTGAGGAATTAAAATGTAATATCAGAGCCTACTTATTATAACTTTCAAAACCAAAGCAAATTATGTGAGAAAACAGCAGTTGAGTTTCCTATCAAAACCAACCTGGCTATCTTTCATGGACGGCACAAAAGACACTCTCTTCACTGGTGAGGGTACAGAGAAATCTCTGCGAAACTCAGTGATGGTTGTCCTCAAACAGCTGAGATGGATGACTGTAGATGCTTTGTGAAATGGGGCTGTCTAGTTTCACCTGAGATATTTGTAATCTGAAATTGTATAGGCCTGGAGACAATGCTTGAAATTCAGAGGCAGCAAGGCCAGAGAACAAATAATGTCCTGACTTTCAGAGATCTCTGAAGATGACAAAGAGGGCATGGTTCTAAGATAAAGATAAATAGTAAGCTAGTGTTGATTGACTTGCAAAATAATATTGGTAATTAATAAGAGAGATGTGCAAAAGATTCACATCAAATTGCAATAGAAAATCTGAGTCTGGAATGACATCATCAAGATGGTGACTTGGGACATTCCTGATTCAGTTCCTCTCTCAAGAAAACCAACTAGCAACTATTCATAGACAAGACACCGCCGTGAAATCTTAGCACACAGGGGTGAGGCTGAAGCATTCCTCTGGACCACAGAGACCAAGAAGGACCACAGAAGACCAAGAAGGACTGGATTGCCCCTCCCCAAGGCTGGCACAGTGTCATACCAAGAGGCTCTCCCATCCCAGGTCTATGGTTCCCTCAGTGGGAAAAAGAAAGCCCAAGGTGGACATCCAGCTCCCCCCAGCATTTTGGTCACTTCCTGGGGTACCCGTTTGAGTCTTGCCTCATGGGGATTATGGAGGGAACTCTATGAGGCTTGACTTTTGCAGATCAGATTGTGACAGAGAAGGAGGGTGAGGATTACAGAAACCAGAGCTTGGATCTTAGCAGACTGAGTTTCTACTCCCAGTGGTGCCCAAGTAGAAATTTCAACCAGCAAATGTGCCCACCTGCAAAGCCAAGACAATGGCCCTGTGTGACCATGGCACTTGGTGTATAGTTCTGCCTCATTTTGGACTCCAATAGCAAGTCTTCTGGCCTTGAAGCCTGTTCTGCCACCCTGCTCAGCAGGGAAACTAATTCATAGCCCTCCTTACTGCTGAGTGCCATCCACAGCCCCACTGCATCAGGAAACCAGGCCAGAGCACCCAGAAAGCTGTGTAGCCCACAGCACTTGAGCTGACAGCCCAGCTAGCAACTCTGCCCAACTGCAGACCCAAGACCATGGCCCTCTTTAGCCAGGGAACTCAGTGCACAGTTCTTTAGTTTGAGACCCCAAATAAGCCTTGCCAGCCTTGGAGCTTGTTCTGCTGCCCCACTCAGGCAGGAAAGCTAATTCATAGACCTGACTACTGCTGAATGCCACCCTCCAGCCCCACCTGACCAGGAATCCTGGCCAAAGCACCTGGGAAGCTGCATAGCCCAGCAACATTTGATCTGAGGGTCTGAACAGCAGCTCTGCCAGTCTGCAGATCAAAGCCAGTGGCCCCATCTGGCCAGGGAGATTGGTGTGCAGTTCTGCCTGATTCAAGATCCCTAAACAAGCCTTCCTAGTCTTAGAACATGTTCTGTGGCCCCACCCAGTCAAGGAAGCCAATTCGCAACCCTGCCCATGCTGAATATAGCCTTCAGCCCTGTCTGAACAGGAAACCTAACCAGAGCACCCAGGAAGCTGTGTAGCCCATCCTACAGCTCTGCTTACAGTGGCATGTGAGCAAAGAGCCAGTCAGAGGCTCTACCTGTCTGTAGAACAAAGCCCATGGCTCTCCATCTGGCCAGAGAGCTCAGTATGCAGTTCTGCTAGATCAGATCCTAAACAATGAGTGATGCTGGCCTTAGGCCCATTCCACCACCTCACCCATTACTTTCACCCAGTGAAAGTGATTCATAGCCCCACTTACTGCTAAATACAGGACCCAGTCCCAAACGTCTAGGAAGCCTTAGTAGAGAATCTGGGTGATTGCAGAACCCATCCTACAGCTGCGCTTGGGCAGGAACCTAAGCCAGTAGCCCTATCCAACACTTCCCAGACAGTGGCAAAACTACCACCACCCTAATCTCAGAGTTCAGGCAGTGGCATTGCCCAAAACACTATGATAACAAGCCCCACCTTCTCAAGGATACTACCAGCTGACCCATCTAGAATGCCAAGCTGAGCTGACTGGTGAAGGACTGTCTCTGTCAAAGTGAACCCCTAAAGTCCAGAAGAGGAACCTGCTCAAATGCACAGAGACCAATGTAAAAGATCATGGATCATGAAAAATCAGGTAAAGATGACACCAAAGGAAACTTAAAAAGTGCCAACAATTGACCTTAAAGAAATGGAGATTGATGAACTGTCTGACAAAGAATTCAGAATAATCCTTTTAAAAAAGTTTAGTGAACTATAGGAGTACACAGACAACTAAACGAGACTGTGAAAACAATGGGTGAACAAAACATAAGGTTCAATAGAGAAATAGAAGCCATCAAAATAAAAACAAAATCCTAGAGCTGAAGAATATAATGGTGGTATGGAATAACTGAATAGAGAGCTTCAAAAGCAGACTCAATCAAGCAAAAGAAATAATGAATGAATTTGAAGATAGGTCATTTAAAATTATCAGAGGAGTAAAAAAGTGGAAGAAAAATAATGAAGAAAGGCTACAGGACTTATGGAACAGCATAAAAAATATATATGTATTAAGAAAATTCCAGAAGGAGAACAGAAAGACAAAGGGTCAGAAAAGTTATTTAAAGCAATTATGGCAGAAAACTTCCCAAACCTGGAGAGAGAGAAATGGACTTCCAGATTCATGAGGCCCCAAGGACCACAAATAAATTGAACCCAAAAAGGGCTAGACTGAGATATATTATAATTAAATTGTCAAAAGTCAAAGATTAAGAAGATTTCGAAAGCAGCAAGGGACAAGCATCGTGTCATATACAAGGGAACCCTCATAAGACTACAAGCAGATTTCCCAACAGAAACTCTGCAGGCCAGGAGAGAATGGAATGATATATTCAAAATATTGAAAGAATAAAACTGCCAACCAAGAATTTAAGCTGAGAGCTGTCCTTCAGGAATGACTTTCCCACACAAACAAAAGCTGAGGGAGTTCATCACCATTAGACCTATCTTACAAGAAATGCTAAAGGCAGTTCTTCAAGCAGAAATAAAAGGATGCTAATAAACATCCTAAAAATGTATGAATGTAGGTGTAAAACTCACTGGTAAGGGTAAATATATAGTCACAGTCAGATTCTCTAATATTGTAATAGTGGTGCATTATTCATTGCCACTCTAGTTTAAACATTAAAAAACAAATGTATGGGGGGCTGGCCCTATGGCTGAGTGGTTGAGGTTCCACATGCTCCACTTTGGTGACCCTGGTCTGCAAGTTTGGATCCTGGGTGCAGACCTACCCCACTCATCAGCCATGCTGTGGAGGCATCCCACATACAAAATAGAGGAGGACTGGTGCAGATGTTGGCTCAGGGCAAATCTCCCTCCCACACACACACAAAATGTATTACAAAATAACCATAACTAAAGTAATTTGTTATTGGGTACATAATATAAAAATATGTAATTTGTAACATCAATAATCTAAAATGTGAGGGGGGAAGTCAAAGTGTAAAATTTATAAATGCTATCAAAGTTAAGAGGTTATCAGGTTAAAATAAGTTGCTAGAATTATAAAATATTCTATGGAAGCCTCACAATAACCACAAAGGAAAATCCTGTAGTAGTTACATCAACGATTATGATAAAGGATCAAACCATACCACTAAAAAAAGTCCTCGAATCACAAAAGAAGACAGCAAATTGAAAAGCAAGGAATGATGGATCTACAAAATCATCAAAAACAATTAACAACAAGGCAATAGTAAGTTATTATCTATCAATAATTACTCTAATGTAAATGGATTAAATTCTCCACTGAAAAGACATAGAATACCTGAATGGATATAAAAACAAGGTCCAATGATATGCTGCCTACAAGAGACTCACATTGGCTTTAAGGTCACACATAGACTGAGCATAAAGGGAGGGAAAAAGATATTTCAAGCAAATGGCAAGCAAAACAAAGCAAGGTAGCTTTATAAGCTTATTCTTATATCTGACAAAATAGACTTTAAAATAAAAATGGTCAAAAGATTCAAAGAAGCTCATTATATAATGATAAAGGGGTAAATCCATCAAGAAGATAGAGTGATTGTAAATATTTATGCACCCAACATCAGAGCACCTAAATATATAAAACAAATACTAATAGAATTAAAAGGAAAAATAAACAGAAATACTGTAATAGTTGGGGACTTTAATACCTAACTCTCAACAATGGAGAGATCATCCAGACAGAATCAATAAGGAAACAGCAGATTTGAGAAACACTATAGACCAAGGGCACCTAACAGATATATACAGAACATTTCGTCCAACAATAGCAGAGTGCATATACTTTTCAAGCACACACAGAACAGTTTCTAGGAAGGTTAGCAGAAGGAAGTAAATAGTAAAGTTTAGAGTAGAAATAAGTGAAATAGAGAACAAGAAAACAACAGAAAAGATTACAAACTAAGAGTTGATTCTTTGAAAAAATAAACAAAATTGACAAACATTGAGCTAGATGAGCTAAAAAAGAAGATGCAAATCAATAAAATTTTAAATGAAAGATATTACAATTGATTCCACAGAAATTGAAGTCATAAGAGACTACTATGAGCAACTATATGCCAACAAATCGGACAACCTAGAAGAAATGGATAAACTCCTAGAAACATATAACCTACCAAGATTGATTCATGAAGAAATAGAAAATCTGAACAGACCAATTACTAATAAGGAGATGGAATCAAAAATCAAAAACCTCCCAACACAGAAAATCCCAGCACCTGATGGCCTCACTGGTGAATTCTACAAAACATTTAAAGATTAATACTAATCCTTCTCAAAGTCTTCCAAAAAATCGAAGAGGGGGGAACACTCTCAAACTCATTTTATGAGGCCACCGTTGCCCTAATATGAAGGCCATATAAGGACACTACAAGAGGAGAAAACTGCAGGCCAATATCCCTGATGAATACAAGCGCAAAAAGTCTCAACGAATACTAGCAAACCAAACTCAGAAGCACATTAAAAGGGCCATACACCAGGATTAAGTAGGATTCATCCCTAGGAGTCAAGGATATTTCAACACATGGAAATTAATAAATTTGATACATCACATTAAAAGAATAAAAATTAAAATTATATGATCTCAATAGATACAGAAAAAGCATTTCACAAAAGTAAATATCCATTTATGATGATAACTCTCAACAAATTAGGTATAGAATGAACGTACCTCAACATAATAAAGGCCATATATGATAAGCCCACAACTAGCATTACATTCAATGATAAAAGTTTCAAAGCTTTTCCTCTAAAATCAGGAACAAGACAACAGTGCCCACTCTCACCACTCCTATTCGACATAGAACTGTGTTTTGTGCTGATCTCAGCCCATCCATAGTAATGTTACAGGCCAGAAATGCCTGGGGGCACTGACCTGTGCCTGTGGTGAGTCTCCCACATACGTATCTCCTTTTGGAGTCATTGTTGTGGCGGGAATCCCCTTTGTGGTTCTTATCATGATTGCAAGATATACCTCTGCAACAACTATCAGGGAACTATGAAAAAAGACAAGGTTTATTACTTACAGATCTTGGAGGGTACACAGCACACCTGGGGCCACACAGCCAGGTTGCAGGTAGAGAGAGAGAGAGGGAGCACAGACCTGGGGTTCTCCTTTTATTGATGTTGAGGTCGGGGAGCTAGGGTTTAGCAGTTTCACTCTTTATTGGTTAATTTAAAACATAAGAGTGGGAATTAAAGCACAGGAAGGGAAAAATAAATGGCTAGACAATTATCTAAGTCAACTGGAAATCTCTAAAACAAAGGAAACTCCACAGGTGGGGTGGCCTGGCTCTTTATCTATGTGGCTGGCAATGTATTTATTCCAGATAGTTGTCTTTGAGTGGACGTCTCAGTAATTAAAAGCTTAATATCAGGCAAGCCAACTCTCAGATGCTTACATTACATACTGGAATTCCTAGCTGGAGGAATCAAGCAAGAAAAAGAAATAAAGTCACCAGAATTAAAAGGAAGAAGTAAAATTGCCTCTATTTGTAGATAACATGATTTTATGCATTGAAAATCCTAAAGACTCTACCAAAAACTGTTATGTCAAATCAACAAATTCCGTAAAGTTGCAGGATACAAAAATCAACATACAAATATCAGTAGTGTTTTATACACTAATGATGAATTTCTGAAAAAGAAATTTTAAAATCCCATTTACAATAGTATCAAAAACAATAAAATACTTAGGAATAAATTTAACCAAAGTGAAAAACCTGTATACTGAAAATTATAAAATATTGATGAAAGAAATTGAGGAAGACACAATCAATGGAAAGATTGAATTCCCAGAAAGTTCACGAATTGGAAGAATTAGTACTGTTAAAATGTTCATACTAGCCAAGCCATCTATAGATTCAGTGCCATTCCTATCAAGATTCCAATGACATTTCTTACAAAAGTAGAAAAAACAATCCTAAAATTAGTATGGAACAAAAAGACCCCAAATAGCCAAAGATCCTGAGAAAAACTGGAGGCATCACACTTCCCGATTTAAAGCAATATCATAAAACTATGGTAGTCAAAATAGTGTGGTACTGTCATAAAAACAGACACATAGACCAATGGAGCAGAATCGAGAGCCCAAAAATAAACCCATGCATAGAGTGTCAACTAATATTTGACAAGGGAGCCAAAAATACTCAATGGAGAAAAGACAGTCTCTTCAATAAATGGTGCTAGGAAAATTGGATATTTACATGCAAATGAATGAAACTAAACACCATCTTACACCACTCACAAAAATCAACTCAAAATGGATTAAAGACTTAAATATAAGATCTGAAACCATAAAACTCCTAGAGGGAAACAGAAGGGAAAGAAGCTTCTTGACATGTGTCTTGGCAATGAGTTTTTAGATATGACACCTAAAGCAGAAGCAACAAAATAAAAAATAAACAAGTGGTACTACATCAAACCAAAAAGTTTCTGCACAGCAAAAGAAACCATCAACAAAATGAAAAGACAACCTATGGAATGGGAGAAAGTATTTGCAAACCACATATCTAATAAGGCATTAATATTCAAAATATAAGGAACTCATACAACTCAATAGCAAAAAAATAAACAATCAGATTAAAAAATCTGGAAAGGACCTGAATAGACATTTTTCCAAAGCAGATATAGAAATGGCCAACAGGTACATGAAAAGATGCTCAACATCACTAATTAGGGAAATGCAAATGAAAACCACAATGAGATATTACCTCACACCTGTTAGAAAGGCTATCATCAAAAAGAGGTAAATGTTGGCAAGGATGTGGAGAAAAGGAAACCCTTTTACATTGTTGGTGGGAATTTAAGTTGGTATAACTACTATGGAAAACCCTATGGAGGTTCCTCAAAAACTTAAAAATAGAACTACCATATGACCCAGCAATTCCACTTTTGGGTATATATCCAAAGGAAATGAGATTAGTATCCCAAAGAGATATCTGCATCCCCATGTTCACTGCAGCATTTTTTACAATAGCCAAGCCATAGAAACAATCTAAGTGTCCATTGACAGAAGATGGATAATGAAATTGTGATATATATACAATGAAATACTATTTAGCCATATAAAGAAGGAAATCATGACATTTGCAACAACATGGATGGACCTTGAGGGCATTATGCTAAGTGAAATAAGTCAGACAGAGAGAGACAAATACTGTATAATCTCACTTATACGTAGAATATAAGAAGAAGCAAACTCAGAAACAGAAATCAAGTTTGTGGTTTTAGATGCAGGGGGTAGGTGGTGGAGGAATTAGGTGAAGGTGCTCAAAAGGCACAAACTTCCAGTTATAAGATAAATAAGTTCTGGGGACATAATGTACAATATTATGAATATAGGTAACAATACTATGTTATATATTTGAAGGTTGTTAAGAGAGTAGATCTTAAAAGTTCTCATCACAAGGGGAAAAAATCGTAACTGTGTGAGGTGATGGATAACTAGTCTTATTGTGGTAATAATTTCAAAATATATACATACATTGAATCATTTGTTGTACCCCTTACACTTATACAATGTTATGTCAATTATATCTCAATAAAAATGGGAAAAAGAAGAAAATCTAAGTTCCTCTCTTAGTTTCTGAAATTTATAGCAGAATGAAAGACCATACAGTTCCAATCGAGTAGTCAACACATCAGATTTAAAATCTTTTTGTTTACTTGCTTTTGAGGAGAAAAACATCAGAACATCATTGCATAATAATGAGATTAATCTGAGAGATGGAGAAATTAATGATGCAGGAAAGTGAGGCTATAATTTTAGGAAGTTGTCCCTAATAAGATGAGAGGGTCTTTGGAAGTAAGACAATGTCATATTTGAGCCAAGAGAGGATGGTAGTTAGGAAGTGCTGAATGTCTGCAATAGGTGAAGAGTCCACTCTACAAAATAGGCAAAGCCTTACTTCTTATATAGTGAGATGTAATTTGAGTTATTTTTATACACAATGACTTTTACTAACCTGCATATATAGTCACTTTTTGCATCCTAAATTTGAGGTTATAATTGGTATTAACTGAAATTCAGAATCCTCTGGAAGTAAATGAGGCAGCAAGATACATGAAGGAAGGAAGAGATGGGGGTAGCACTATTTTGGAAGGAAAATTAAACCTTGCTTATAAGTATTTCTCTGAAAGTGCTGGGAATGAATAATTCAGATCTGAATTTAATCTACCTTAACGTCATCATCCAGCATTGTAGAGAAGCTGATTGTAAATATGGTTGTGTTCAATTTAAAACCTAAGTAAGATGAAAATTGGCAATTCCCAGAAAAAGCATAGTGAGTTTGAACTGGGGAATTAGAAAACTAAGAGAAGAATTTTGAGAGCTTCAGAGTCATAGATCAACCTTTTAAAAGTCATTAGAATCCAGTCCTGAATTAATATTTTCAGCAAGAGAATAAAAATAATAGTTGAATCAAAATATATTTGTAATGTTAGTTATAACTCTTAAAAAGACATACTAGGGAGCCAGTCGTGATTGCCTAGTGGTTAAAGTTTGGCATGCTTCACTTCAGCAGTCCAGGTTCAGTTCCCAGGTACAGAACCAAACCACTCATCTGTCAGTAGCCATGCTGTGGTGGCAGCTCACAAAAAGAGCCAGAAGGACCTACAATTAGAATATACAACTATGTACTGGGGCTTTGGGGAGGGAAAAAAAAAAAAGAGGAAGATTGGCAACAGATGTTAGTTCAGGGCAAATCTTTCCCAGCAAAACAAAATTAAAATTAAAAACACACACTAGGTTGTGACTGGCTAATCCTCTAAGCTATATAAATAATTATTTCCACAATTTAATTGTTTTATTACCTCATCTTCAAAGCTTATTAGCAAATAATAACAAGGATAAGAGTAGATTTCATTTGTCTAGTTTTGACGCAAATTAATTGCTTTCTCAGAAAATTCTGTTTTAAAAATTTAATTAAAAAGTCTTATTCCAGAATATATGAAGAATTCTAGCAAGTCAATCATAAGTTAATAATAAGATAAAAACTCTAATAAGCCAATAATAAAAATAAATTTGAATTTTGCCATTTAAAAAGCAGCAAAAGGTTTGAATAGATATTTCATCAATATATGAATGGCTAACATATATGAAAAGATGAACAGCATCTTTAGTCTTTAGGGAAATACAAGTTAAAACCAGAATGAGATGCACTACACATCCTTTAGAATGATTACAATAAGCATATTCATTATCTTCATAACAAAAAGATATTCAATACTATGTGTTGGCAAGGATATAGAGAGGCTGAAAACTTTATGTTCCTGAGGGGAATGTAAAATGATATAGTCACTTTGGAAATCAGTTTCTTAAGAATAAACTTAGCATACAACCCAGGAATTCCACTCCAGGATATCTACCACATGAAATGAAAAGATGTCTATGTAAAGAATTGAGCAAATATTCTTAGTAACATTATTCATAGTAACCAAAAGCAAGAAACAATCCAAATGTCCATCAGTTTGTGAACTGATAGACAAAATGTGTTCTCTGTACAATGGAATATAATTTAACAGAAAAGAACAAATTACTAATACATGCTACAACATAGGTGAACCTCAAGAGCATTATGCTAAGTGAAAGAAGCCAGGCACAAAAGACATTACATTACATGATTCCATTTGTAGGAAATGACCAGAAAAGACAAATCTATTGAGTCAAAAATCAGATCAATGATTGCATAGGGCTAGGGATGGGAGTGGAGATTGACTGCAAATGTGCACAAAGGAACTTTTTAGGGTAATGAAAATATTCTAAAACTGGATTGGAGTGATGGTTGCACAACTCAATGTACTAAAAATTATTGAGTTGCATAATTACAATAGATGAAAGTCACTGTAAGTAAATTATAGCTCAACAAAGCTTTAAAAATCAATTTTGAGTAAGGGGTAGAGAATGGGGTGCTAAAAGTTAATATACAAAATGAAGTTCTAGATATCATTTTGTAAAATGCAATATGAAAGATAGAACTCATGTTATAAATCAATCTGTGAAAATATATCATGTAACCACAGAACAAACTTTCTTTGTACCTGGCATTAAGATTTGTAGTCTGAAAGTTTTGAAAGTTCTGCCCTTCTACACCCAAATTGTATTTATCCTTTAGGTCCATAAATCATAGTTTAGATGAAAAGCAAAATTCTTCCCTAACATGCCATTTCCTCTAAATCAAAATACATATGATGTAAATGGTGCAAGTTATAAAGGATTAAATCAATTTCACTGTATTTGAGACAAAGCAAGCCAACAAAACACCCAAAGTCAATTCAAACCTACATAACAGCTTCCTTTACATCTAAATTTTACTCCTTCATAAAAAAGGATTTTTATCTTACAGATATTTGTATGAACTGCTCATTTAGGGGTTTTAAAGTGAATATCCTTAAACAGGACATGGATCCTAACTAAAGGAGAGAGTTCATATCTTCAAACTGGATTCTCCTCTATGCATGTGTTCTTGTGTCTCTCCATCATTTCTTTTTAAGATATTTTATAGTTTCCTTTTGAGATTAAAGTATATTTTGAGTTACCTTTCATATATTTGCTATATAATATGTATATAAACTTAACATTGTGTTTAGAAGAAAAATTTATAGCATTGCACAATCTCTTAGGTAAGGATATCCCAAATACTGACAAGGTACACAGATCTAGACGGGATCTCAAGGCAAATAAGTTCTGGGGACTTATTATTGTTAACTACAGTTAACGATAAGGTATGATATATTTGAAAGTTGCCAAGAGAGTAGATGTTAAAAGTTCTCATCACAAGAGAAAAAATAACTATGTGTGGTGATAGATGTTAATGAGACTTATTATCATGATCATTTTGTAATATATACAAATATCAATCATTATGTTGTACACTTGAAACCTGTGTAATGTTATATGTCATTTATATCTCAATTTAAAAAAAGCAGGAGTCAGCATATTAATATCAGATAAAGTAGACTTTAATCCATGAGGAACATCTATGATCCTAAATGTATACATACCAAACAACAGTCTCAAAATACATAAAAGAAAACTGATACAGCTGAAAGGAGAAATAGATAAATCTGCAATTCTAACTGGAGACTTCAATACCCTCCTCTCAGCAACTTTAGAATTATCACACAAAAATCAGAGAAAATATAGAAGATAGGAAGATATAGAAGATATGAATTTCATTTCAAGCAAATTAAAAACATCAAATTAACACACGTAGCGCACTTCACTGAACAAAGGCAGAATATCCATTTGTTTCAAGTGCACTTGGAACATTTACCAAGGAAAAGAATATCTTGCACCATAAAATGTCAACAAATTTAAAATAATCAAAATCATATAGTTTGACCTCTGACTATAATAAAATCAAACTAGAACTCTCTAAAGAAAGAGAAAAGGTGTATTTCTAAACATTGGAAATTAAACCACACAGTTTTCAACAACTCAAGTGTAAAAATGGAAGTTTGAAAGAAAGTGAAAAGGCATAAACTGAATGAAAATAAAAATACAACATATCAAAATATGTAGAATGCAGCAAAAGCAGTAATGAAGGGGGAATTTATAGAATTAAAAGCTTACATTCAAAAAGACAAAGATCTCAAATCAATAATCAAATTTCCTACCTTCAGAAGCTAGGAAAAAAAAGATAAACTCAAAGCAAGAAGGAAGAAAATAAAGATATGAGTAGAAATCAATGGAATAGAGAAAAATCAATGACTCAAAAAGTTGCTTATTTGAAAAAAAAGATAAATATTGACAATTCTGCAGCAAGACTGACCACAAATTTTAAAAGAGAAAATACACAAATCATCAATATCAGGAAGGAAACGGCGGTTACCACTATAGATACTTAGCCACTGAAAGGGTAATAATGGAATACTGTGAACATCTTTATACTCTTAAGTTTAAAAAAAAGTAGAATACATGGAACAATTCTTTGAAAACACAAACTACTAAAATTCAACCAAGATCAAATAGACACCCTGAATGGTTATAGGACTGTAACCATTAAATAAATTAAATTAGTAATTAAACAGCTCTTGAAGAATGCATCTCCAGTCCCAGATGTTTTTTACTGGAGAATTCTATCAAACATTTAAAGAAGAATTAGCACTGATTTTACACAATCTTTTCCAAAACACTATGGGGAAAAATCACTTTCTAACACATTCTATGAGGCTAGTATCACTCCATACCAAAACCGGATAAAGATGTCACAAAAGAAGAAAACTACAGACCAATATGCCTTATGAGTATAAATGCAAAAAACCCTCAGTGAAATACTAGCAAATAAAATCTATCAACATAAAGGAAGGATTATATACTATTGTCAATTGGCATATATATATCCCAGAAATGCAAGATTTGCTTAACAACTTAAAATCAATTAATGTGATACACCATATTAATAGAATGGAGAACATATGATCATTTCAAAAGGTGTAGAAAAACCATTTGACAAAATAGAAAACATTTGTTAATAAAAATACTCAACAAACTAGGAATAGAAAGGATTTTTCTCAACATGAAAAAGTGCATCTATGAAAAACCCAATCTGTATCATACTTAATTGTGAAAAACTGAATGTTTTCCTTCTAAGATCAGCAACAGTAAGAGAATGTCCACTCTTGCTACTTCTGATAACATGGTACTGGGGGTTCTACCAGGGATTTTAGGGAAGCAAAAGAAATAGATGTCATCCAGTTCAGAAAAGAAGAGGTAAACCCATCTCTACTTGTATATGACATTATCTGGTATACAGGAAATCCTCAGGAATCTAAAAAAAAAAGCTACTAGAACTAATAAACAAGTAAGTAGTAGCATAAAGATGTATATACAAATATCAATTATATTTCTATAGCTTGGCAATGAGCATTCTGGAAATAAAATTAAGAAAGCAATTCCATACACAATATCATTAAAAAAAAACTAAATATTTAAGTATAAATTTAACAAAAGAAGTGCAAGAGTTGTAGACTGAAAACTATAAAATATTGTTTAAAGCAATTTTAAAAGACCTAAATAAATGGAAAGACATCCCATGTTTATGTGTCAGATCACTTTTAATTGGATGGTTATCATTGGGTTATAGTATATCATTGGGCTGTGTATTTTTTATCCACTCTGACTAAATTTGGAGATCAGAGGAAAAAAACACAAATTTGGCTCAAAGACCATTGGGCCCACTGTAAAATAGATTTAAGGCACAATAATATTCACTATCTCTCTCACAAAAACCTGACTCCAATTGTGAGTTCATGACGCCATCACAGGTCTTAGAGTGTTAGCGTCAGCTCAGGCCCCAAATCCAAGAGTCCTGGAAAGGTCTGAGTATTTCCCTTGTCCATTTAACAGGTACTTAGGTAAATGCCTAGTGGTCATCCTGGGGAAGTTTTGGGGCAATGTTTATTGTGCGTACTTGTGGTGGAACTGGAGAGGACTTCCTCAAAAGAACTACTCTCCCTTTCAATCTATATGCTATCAATTTGAAAATTGATTCCATTATAGCAACTGAGTAAAAGATTGCAATTTTCCTTTCTGGTGCTGATATCACCCTTCTGCTCATGAGACATTGATATTTTTTGGTTACACAAGTCAATCAACACCCTAAACTGCTGTCTATCTTACTCCTAGTAACACCATTATCTCAGCAGATCTCTCAGCAGATCACCCTACCTTGGTTGCCACTCTTGCTGTACATTGTATCAATGACATCTACCTTGTTTTTGACAGGTAAGTGCTCCCACATGGCCTCTCCTGTTCTGGAACCTTATCTATCCAATTGATACTAGGGAGCCCAGTTTCTTGGCAGTAGTATCACCTAATATAAACCCTAGCCAACAGAGAATAAGTATCACAGATATTAGTCAAGAATGCAGTTCATTCTTTACTGCCTTAATGTACGAGTCAGCAAACTTTCTGTAAAGAGCCATATACTAAATATTTTAGGGTTTGCTGGTCACATACAGTCAAATATTTTCCTTTGCTTATTTTTACAATGCTTTAAAAATATAAAAAAATTCTTGGCTGACAGACATTTAAAAGAAGGCCGCCCTCCAGATTTGCCCAAGGCCATAGTTTGCTGACCTCTGCCTTAATGAGGATGCGTGTGTCCTCGAGACAATACATCAAGTAATGGATTTTCTGGTCTCACATACTACATCATTTCTAACATTCAAACCACCCTTAGCCTCCTGCTTTCTTCCTCAATACTCTGCCAAGTAAGTTCTAGCATTTCCACTTCATTTACATAGTCATTATTTATTCCAAATTTTAAGAAGTCATCACAGGAGTATAACAGGTCAGACTGTAGATGTCACATAATAGTATATTAAATCATAAGTGATGATAGCTTGTGCCCATGCTAATTGGGTACAGTCGTATCCTCATATTAGTTATATCCTCATATTACACTCCGCATCTCTGTCCAACATCCTCAAGGTAGACTCTCACCTGTGTTTGCCTTTTCCTGCTGGCATTCATTATCTAGGTTCCTAGATAATTTTATTTCACTGGGCAAACTATTTCCTTGGGTCAGGGACTATATTTCCCTTCTTGGGCTAAGCTTCTTCTTTTATTTCTCTAGCATAAAAGGAAAAGGACAGATTTTTGGGAGAGTTAACAGTCAAGGGGATACCAATGTCCTCTAGTAAACAGGCTTGTGGCCCACAGCATTCAAGGAAATCTGAATGTTCAAGATCATCAAGCACATCCACCCAAACATTCTCATCCTGTCTCTCAGTGAACCACTCTTCTCTTTAGGGCCCTGAATTTGGCAAAGGAGACAGAGCATTCAATTTCTTTTGCTGGTCTCACCTCATTTACAATTAAATCCTAGGCCTGATTTTCTGCAGTTTGCCCTCCAGATACAGAAGATGGTGATTTCTTTAAATGCTCCCGTGGAGGTCTTGTGACTTCTACAGTACGCTCTGATTTATGAGTTGGATGACCTGAGTCAGTAATTTCCTTACTTTAAGGCTTCCAAGGCATTTAACAAAAGCCAGCTATCTTCATAATCTTTACAACTTCAATTACAAAAATACTTCCATTTCCAGAACTACTGAAAAGGCCAGTGCTTTTATTTTAACCTGCATTTCATCTCAAACCACTTCAGATGATTATTTTAATTAGTGTGATGCTGCAGCATTCCAGGGGTTATCAGTACTATACTTCTGACTAATAGTGGTATCTTTGCTACCTTTGGGCAGGTATGTGATAAATTTCCACAATACTATTGAGCACTAAATGCTCAATGAGGTTTTAAAGTCATTGAGGTTCTGCTTTCTGTAGTTCCTTCCAGTACCAAATATTGTAAATTTCATCCTCAAAAGAGCAGAGATGAAGACAAGGATTTGGATGCCGTTGAGTTTGCCAAGAAATAGAAGTGAGAGATTGGGGAACAAGAGATGAGATAGTGAAGAAGAAAAAAATCACTATAGGGAAGTACTACTGAGTTACTGCAATGGTACATTATTACCCATACACCAAAGCATTTTAAGGAGCATAAAGAGTGTAGCCAAGATTCATCCATCTGATGCATGGAAGATTGGGGTACATCCACCCTTTTCTCCTGATGGTGGACGGTTTCCCAATGGGTTCTCAATATCTCAGTCGAATGAGCACTGACAGGACTCCAGTAGTTTAGAGAAGTCCCTGAAACAGAAAGAAATTTGTGTTGTGCAGGCTTGTGATAAGACAGAGAAAGCAAGATTCTGAGCTTCATAGAAGTGTCCACTGCAATTACAGCTAATTTAAGAGGAAGGCTGAGTGCAAGTGAGGCAGGGTACTAAAAGCCCCAATATTGCACTCCTGTAATTAATGCAAATAGAAAACTACTGAATGGATAAAGAATAAATTAAGGACCTGTACTCTCTTGGCACCGGTCATCTTTCCTGCAATGACAGCTGGCTTCTCTATGGTTTT
Source organism: Tapirus indicus (assembly GCA_031878705.1). Taxonomy (NCBI): domain Eukaryota; kingdom Metazoa; phylum Chordata; class Mammalia; order Perissodactyla; family Tapiridae; genus Tapirus; species Tapirus indicus. Next base: position 99,592,689 of record CM062919.1, on the reverse strand, counting down.
GGTGATTAAATTACAGGCCTATTTGTTCATTTTTCCACTCTTTCACTCATTTAAACAGGACATGTTTTTTTGAGTGCCTGCTAATAACCTATATTGATACAGAGAATTCAGAGATGAAATTTTAGTCAGCTTATTTTAAATTCTAATATAAATATAGATATTATATATATTATATATCTATCCCTTATATTGGAAAAAGTATCATTCCTCTAGGGTGCATTTTATAACATCATATCATACAGAAACAAGCACCATACATAACTAAAATTTCCCTAGAGGCTTTGAAAATTCTGAAAATAGTAATGAGTGAATGATAAACTCCAAAAGGTCAATGAAATTCAAGAAAAAGTTTCTCTAAAGGTAATGTAGATAAAAGACCGTATTTACCTTCAGTTTTATGGATAATAGAATAAAGCTCAGTAATATGAGTAACACTGACATATTTTTAAGACTATGAAAGGCCATTTCACCAGGCAAAGCAGTCAACAAGGTTTATATTGCTCACAAAGGGCAAATCTACATGAGCTCTTTCAGGGCAGATGAGCAAAACAAAAAAAACCTGACAGTTATTGTTATATCTCCAGATTTTATTTCAAAGTAGTACATACATTCCTCAAAAGATTATTACTTGGTCTTTCACTTTAGCACATATGTACACCTGAAACATGTTTCAATAAATGTTTAGTACTATTTTTTTCACTCATAATAGCTACAAATTTTTCAGCAACTGCCATTTGTCCATTTAACTGTCAGTCTTTACTTTCTACTTCATAAAGTGAATGCATGATTGTCATTTACACTAAATCAGAAACAGGCTCATCATACCGATAATGACTCATTTGTAGAGGCCTACAAATATAAGGTAATAGTGGAAATATCTGTTGAGAAAGTAATTTGAAAGCTTGTCAGACATCCTCAAAACAAATCATTTGTAGATTTAAAAAAATGGATCTTTATAAAAGAAAGGATGCTTTGGCAGAGAAAGTAAAAAATTCTGAATTCTCAATTCTGGGAAAGTGGTCAAGTGTTAACTCATAGAACACTTCTATAAGCCTAACAGGTTAGACTATACAGAGTTGTTATAGATGCATATATTTTTCACATCCAAACAGGTTTTTCTTGCTTGCAATTGACGATGAAAATGTGTTCAGCCTCATCAGTAATCAGGCAACTCAAATCAAATCCACAACGTGATTCTACCACAACACACAAGAATAGCTAAAATTTTAAAGAGTGAAAATTCCAAGTGCTGCCAAAAATCTGGAAAAACTGGAACTCTCACCTAATGCTTGTGAGAATAAAAATTAGTATAACCTGTTTGGAAAACTGACATATCTACAAAATTTTGAATATGTGTGTGTCAGGTAACAAATCCTAAAAATATACTCACCTAAACTCACGAATACATGCTTCAGAATTTTTATTTAGAAATGTTCCTAGAAGCAGTTTTTGAGAGTAACAAACTGGGACTGTACAGGTTTTCATCAATAGTTGAAGGAATATATAAATGTTGGTATATTCCACAATTGACTAACATACAGCAACTAAAATAAATGAACTACTACTACAGCTATAACATGGATAAATCTCACAATCTCACATCTTTAATTGAAAGATGCCAGATACAAAATCGCATATTGCAAGTTTCCATTTATATAAAGTTTAAAAACAAGCAAAATGGATCTATGGTATTACAAGTTACAATAGTGTTTATTAGTGGACTGTGGGTAGTGGATAGATGTTATTGATTGGGAGGGAAATTAAAGAGGCATCTGGAGTGCTGGTAATGTTTCACTTTCTGATCTGGGTTGTGGTTATACCACTGTGATCACTTTTTTCATCAAGCTACACACTTGTTTGCAGACTTTTCTGTTTGCATAGTTCAAAAAAATTTATTGTAAAATGTTGTTCTTTCATTCAGTTTATATCTCCTGAGCACGTACTCTATCCAAAGAACTGCACTCGGTAGTAGGGATAGGATGGTGAGCAATACAAATCTCTATCATGTTCAACAGCATGTTATTAAGATTTGACTACTTATTAGGTACTGAACAAACAAAAATCCCTGCCCTGATTTCTTCTCTAAAGAATTTTCATTTCTTGTGGAGGAGATACACAGTGCACATCAACACATTTGTGATTATAATAAATGCTATCATGGAGAAGTATACAGCTCTATGGAGTGTATATACCAGGAGGCCAGCCCATGTTTGGTGAATCAGGGGAAGATTTCTTAAAGAAAGAAAATTATAGCTGAACTCTGAAGGATGAGGGAGAACCAACCAACTGGAGAGAGAGAGAAAATTTATGAGCAGTGGTAAGCATGCACACATGAGGACTTTAAAGAAGGCCATTTTGAGTACAACCTGACTGTGTGGAGAGAACTGGGCAGGTTGGCCCTGAAGAGGGCCGAGATCAAGCAGAGCCCTGTGGACCATTTTGCTGCTTCTCCAAAGAGCAATGGAAAGCCACTAACAAGTATGAGCAAGTAATTAGCATATCAAATTTACATTTTAACATATCACTTTTACTACAGAAATGATAATGGATTAGAGCAAGGGTTTGCAAACATTTTTTGCAAAGGGCAAGGCAATAAAATTTTTAGGCCTTTGTGGGCCACAAGTATCTTCACAACTACTCAACTCTGCTTTTGAAGTGGGAAAGTAGCCATAGCAAATCTGTAAATGAATGGGTATGGCTATATTCCAGTTAAATTATATTTGTAAAAACAGTGGGATTCCAGGCTGTAGTTTGCCAGACTCTGATTAGAGGAAGAGCTATTTACATGGGAATATTTATCAAGTTAATATAGCGGTCTAGTTAAGAAACAAAGGTAACTTGGTCTAGGGTATTGATGGTTGGTAAGAAATGAGGGAAAGGTAACCCATATAATGGCTATGTTGGCCATGCTCTCCCAATTTATATAAGATGTCTCACACTTTTATTTTACTATTTGTGAAGATTCCAATGCCTGCCCTAAGATTTAGAAAATTCTGAGGAACTCATATTCACGTGGTTATTTTTGACTCTGAGGTCCTACTTGCAATCAATTATTTCAGTGTATGGATCATCATACCTTCCTAATCAATGAGGTCTTTTTTTTCTAGAGTGACTGAAGTATAATTCATCCCATTCAGTAATTTTTCATCATAATTTCTGCTTACCAAGTGATTTTTGAATTTGCAAATGTTACCAGACTTGGACCCTAACCTGATTCTTTGTCCTGCTTAAAAAATCTAACTTTTATGTTTGATCTAATTCTCTAATTTTCTTGGAAGGTGCAGGCTCCCTTTATCTAACACCTTGGGGCCTTCAGCTTATGTGGTTTTCAGCTAAATTCCAGGAAGAAGCTCTAAGCAACAACCACCATGGACCCAGCTGTGCTGAACTGGACCAGACCACAACCACAAGATTGGCACCTGCACAGATGGGCTGAGAGATGTACTAAAGTAACCTGCCCTCATTAACATCATATATTCCCCTCCCAAAACAGCCATTTTTAGGCCATGAGATGTATGTAGAAGCAAGATTTTAAACCAGGCATGTACAAGCTTATGCCCACCTCTACACGCGATGATGAAACTTCCCCTTTGAATATTCATCCCCCACCTGGAATAAAGATACCCACCTCCCCGTGCTCAGGGGGCCATTGCTTTGTGAAATTATTCCCTGTGGTCTCCATCTTTTTCTTTGCTGAATGCCACAAATAAAAAATTGACTTTGTGCAACAACTACTTCTAGTGCAGTTTAATTCAATTCCCAAGAAGGGACCCAGGTTTGGTCTGGTAACACAAACATCACTGCAAATTGTGGAAAAAAGATATAAGGTTTATTATAGGAACTCAATTTAAAATAATAATCAGTAATTTTCTTATATCCACATTGTTCTATGCACAGCATCCAACCTCTCAAATTTATTAGTACATTAACAAACCATTAAAAATAATTTTAACTAACTTGAATTGCATGTGCTATATAAGCTTGGATTTTACATGATCCATCTAAACTTCAAAATTTCACTGTAGGCAAGAGGCTAGTTTTAGCTCAGTTTACTTCTCTCTGCCCACTTTCTGGATATTTTTCAAGGATTTTTGTTTGTGTTTATTTTATTTTGTTCTATTTATGTCTTTGTTTTTAAGTCAAGATTAAGAAAACCACATGTTAGACATGTTGGCCTACAAGAGAAAAAAAGACAAAGAGTATAGTTTAGGTTTTGGGGTCACATGAAACAAAAACAATCTCTTGTTTATATAAGCAAGAGTGGGTGTATAATCAAGAGCTCACAGAAGGGAGACAATGGCTGGAGAATGAGACGTGGAAATGTATAGCAACATGAATGTGTAGTAACAACACAGCTTTGGAGGTTAGGACACAGGACCCTCAGGAAGAGTCTTGTGAAAACATTCCATTCAGGGCTTTGCACCTGATATGAGGGCATCTCAGCCATCTCTTTTTCTTCATGTTAGATTCTTCATGATTCAAAGCCCCAGAAGGATGTAACTGACTAGCTGGGCTTTGGTTTTGAGTCTGTTCCCTGGATGTACTGGGCCAGATAGAGGATGTGATTCTGTCTTTGATTACTTAGTAGGGGAGATCACTAAGGCTTATCAAGATCCTACCTGATGAGAGTCGAGTTTTACTCAAGTGCTGAAAAGAAGGAGAAAAAGATCTTGGAAGAACATGTTTACAGGTGGAAAAAATATTGCAGCCAATAACTGTTGTGATGATAGTATACAGTCATGCATTGCTTAACGATGGAGATACGTTCTAAGAAATGTGTTAAGTGATTTTGATATTGTGCGATCATAGAATGTATTTACACAAACCTAGAGGTATAGCCTACTACACACCTATGCTATGTGTAACTAATCTTATGGAACCACCATTATATATGCACTCTGTCATTGACTGAAATATTTTTATGTGGCACATGACTGTTATGAAATCATCAAGATATTTTTTTCCAGCTTTAAGATTTAACTGACATGTCACATTATATAAGTTTAATGTATACAACATGATGATTTGATACACATATATATTGCAAAATGAATACCACAGTAAGGTTAGTTAACACCTCCTTCACCTCACATAATTATTTTTTGTGTGGTGAAAACATTTAAGACCTACTTTCTTAGCAACCTTCAAGCATATAACTCAGTATTAACTATAATCACCATGCTATATACTAGATCCCCAGAACTTATTCATCTTATAACTGGAAATTTAAGTCATCAAGATTAAATGGTTCTGGTGAAGGCCCAGTTTGATCTGAAAAAGATAGTGTACAAACACTATGAGGTTCATAAGTCATATATAAGAGACATTTATATGTCACTCAGTATTAAGAACATGTAAAACAGGGGCCAGCCCGGTGGCATAGTAGTTAAGTTCAGGCAGTCCCCTTCAGTGGCCCTGGATTCACAGGTTCTGATCCCAGACGTGGACCTACACACCACTCATCAAGCCGTGTTGTAGCAGAATCACACATACAAAAGAGAGGAAGATTGGCATGGATGTTAGCTCAGTAACAATCTTCCTCAAGCAAAAAGAGGAAGATTGGCAATAGACGTTATTCAGGGCCAATCTTCCTCACCAATATATATATATATATATATATATATATATATATATATATATATACAAAACAGAAACTGGTCTAACTATTGTTGTGTACTAGAGCTGCTTAGGAGACCTGATTTATTGGACACATTGGAATGACTTGTAATTAGTGTCTCAGTTGTCTTAAGTGGTTCCTTTTAAATTACTACAAGATATGTTGTAGTAAGAACTTGATTAGTTAGAGCCCAATAAAAAAAAAAAAACCCTCATTGTTTTGGGGCCTTATTTTTAGAAGTATGAGAATAAATTGAAAGACCACTCAAATGAGAACAATTCAGAGATGGCTATAGCAAGAGAATCAGCCACAATCACTTTTACTGGGAAAAGACACAAGGCAGAGGAGTGTGAAAGCTTATAGTAAGAAAAAGGGAGAGAGTCAGGTATGCTCTGATTAGAGATTGTTGGCATGGGGAAGCTGGAAATGGAAAAGCTAACTAGAAGCAGGGCATCTTATGTGATTGATTTAGAAGCATACAGCATTTGACTTTTTCTAGATATTCTTGAGTTGGGAGTGGAGGGCAAAAAACAGGAATCAGGTAGTCCAAATTCTGACTATTCTGGGACAACTGCTGCAGAAAACATGGTTTGGCTTCCTGGATTGTTTGTTTGAAAGGCTGCAAGTCAGAGTTCTATCATCATATACAGCCTTGCCATTATCCATTTGTATATTCAGTCCCTCTGCCTCCCTTTTTGGTGATTCTGGTGCTTGTGAGAAGTTGACCAGTTCAAGGAAGCCTAGAGAGCCAGATCTTCACCACTCAGTGCAGTGAAGTCTCAACCATAGTCAATTGTCTCATGAGATCTTTCTGACCTTTGATTGTTGTATGATCATGATGATCATATAACTAGATAGTGGCTGTGCAGGAACACTTAAGACTCTGGATAGATTGCAGAGGACCAGCATCATGACCATTATGACTGAAATAACAATTAATAGTCCCTGAAAAATGCTTCTGAATCAGGAACCCTAATTATTCAACTCAGACTAAAAGAACAAATCCCACAGACAATGAGGATCAATCTTAGAGAGTCAAGTAGGTTTTTCTTTAAGGCAAAGCATAGCTTGCTCAACCTTGCCTATTTCTTGATCCAAGAACAACAAATAGCATTAGCTGAAGGGTTTATGAATGGCACAGATACCACCAAGACTATCCAGCAAGAATTCTGGAGCAATGCGGTTGCCTATCACTACCCATGCCAAAAAGTTGAAATTAATCTGTATGCCATCTAGGGCAGAGGTTGTATTAATAACATCTACTAGAGTTAATAAGTTTCTTACAATCTTTTTTATTTGTGTGATCCCATCATTGGAAATACTATTCTGATTGTCTGCATAAAAATGAGCTGAAATTCCCCCAAAACCAAGGTTTTACATTAGCTGGGTTACATATTTGAATTTCTATTACTCTTTTCCAGGTAGTGAGTAATTGGCCCATTATCATATGAAGAGTGTTGAATTCAAAGTTAGAATTACTCGAGTCTGAGTAATAGATCATAATAATTTGTCCTTTTTCTGGGAGAGATGGACACTACAAATCCATAGGTTGATTTGTTTAAGGTCATTTGTCCATGTAGGTCATTTCCAAAGGAAATTCCTTTGACTGTAATTCCATGGGGGTCTGAAGATGAATGACATAATCCAGCACCGAGGGCAGTGACCACTGTTTGGGATAATCTAAGAATGGCATTAGAATGAGTGTATTCTGACCTAACAACTAATAGTTGATAGAACTGGGTATAATTCATGAGTCTCTTGCAATGTTTTGCCATATCTGTGTGCAGCAAGGCAGAGTCTAGTATTACAGGTGAAAGCCTTATATGTAGACTTTAGTTACTAATTCATAAGGGCATAACTGATGTTTCCCCAAGGGAGAAGGCCATGTAGCCATAAGGGCTAGTGTCTTTGGCCAAGGGAGCTCAAGATTTCATGAAAGTTTTCTAATTTTAATTTAAGGATACCATTGGCTCTTTTAATGCTGCCAAAAAATTGTGAGTGGTAAGGGCAGTATAGTGTTCAAATAAGGAATAATGCCTCACAGAGTTCATTTATAATGGTTCCCATAAAATATATGCTTTGGTCACTTGATATAAAATTGTCATGCCCTAGGTTGAAAATACAAGATTAAGTAGCTTTTTAGAGGCTCTATGGACCACAGGTTTTATAAAACAAAATATTTTAATCCATCTGAAAATTGACATACAATAAATAAAAACATGTTCAAACCCTTCAAAGGGTGGAAGCTAGATAATTTCTATCTGAAGGTGTTCACAGGCCCCTTGAGGCTTTGATTTCTGATCATGTCTCACTTTTATAGTTTTTCAAGAATTGTATTTTTGACAGGTGACACATATCCCAAAATAACTTCAGCTGTCTTTTTAAAGTGTTCCCACCAAAATTGATTTAAGATTGTCACCAATTTGTACCATAATAAGTAGTTTCATGGAGAAATTTAACTAATATCCATTTGAAATCATATGGTGCCACTGTATTAATTTGTTAAGGCTGCCATAACAAAGTACCACAATCTGGGTGACTTAAACAGAAATTTATTGTCTCACACTTCTGGAGACTGGAAGTCTGAGATCAAGATGTTGGCAGGGTAAATTCCTTCTGAGGGCTGTGAGGGAAGGATCTATTCCAGGCCTCTCTCTTTAGCTTGTGGAGGTGGTCTTCTAACTTTATCTCTTTACATGGTTTTCTCCCTGTGTGTCTGTGTCCAAATGTCCTCTTCTTATAAAGACATCAGTCATATTGGATTAGGGCCTACTCTAATGGCATCATTTTACCTTGATTTCTTCTGTAAAGACCCTATCTCTAAATAAATTTCTATCTCTAAATAAGATTGAGGTGTGGAGGTGGGTAGACTAGTCAGGCATTTCAACATATGAATTTTGGGAGGGATAATATTCAACCCATAACAGCCACCAAGCATCTGTCTTGGTAATATCAGAGATTATCTGAGTAAAGACTACAACAAGATTTTTTCCATTCTTCCTTTTTCCTGAATCAGGGGCTAAATGTTGATATTTTAATGGCATTTTCAAATCCTTCCATAGATTTACCCTTTGAGATTTTAGATAGGATCATAACCTTCGTTAAAGTGGATTGTTTGGCATAATGATCTGCTAGAGCATTTCCTTAGCTTCCATAATATCTATTTTTGCATGAGCCTCACCTTTATAGTATCCACCTCTCTTGGAATTAGAAGTGTATCTAAAAGTTCCTTAATTGTTGTACATTTTTGATAGGGATTCCAGTAGAGATGAGAAACGCTCTTTGTTTCCAAAGCATCAAATACTACTCCAAAAGCATACCTGCTATTTGTATATACATTTACTTTCTGGTCTGTCACTAGTTGACAAGCTCTAGTAAAAGCATTAAATTCTGACAGCTAGGATGATTAACTTTGGGTAACTCAAGTTCATGGAACCATCAAAGACTCATTGCTTACTATAGCTTCACCCTCGACTCAGGTGCAAAGACTACTTTTCCTTGTCTTAGGGCAATAGCCCCTTCTGAAAAACTTATTGATGATGATAGGTACTACTGGGAAGTAAGAGACAACAATTTTATTGATAGCCATGGAATCATGAACAAACCAATATCCTTGACTATTTTTTTTATTTTTTTATTTTTTTTACTACTAAGAGCATGAAAGCGTTACCAGGGCTGCTGGAGGATATGACAGACTTTAGATAAAAGGTGTTCAACTATAGGAGTGAGGTTTTTCTTTGTTTCTGGCTTCAAGGAATATTGGGAAAATTTGGAAAAAGGTTGGGTTGGCTCTATCTCAACTAATAGGTTCTGTTCCAATATTTTTTCTATGTTATTAAAATTTTAACCCATAGAGTGTTCAATATAGTGTCAAGATCTTTATTTAGGGTATTCATTAAATATAACATAGAAGGGAAACATATGTAAAGCAGACAAACTTGATTATGAAGACAGAAGTCTCTGGAACCTCAAAAAATAGTCCACCTGGTGTGCATTTAATTTTACAATTTTCATTTGTAAAGTGAGTCTCCCCCTATGTACTAGTTTTCTACTGCTGCTATAACAAACTCATTGGTTTAAAACAACTCAAATTTCTTATAGTTCTATAGATTAGAAGCCTAACAGAGTTCTCGCAGGGCTAAAAATCAAACTAAGAAATTAGCAAGGTAGCATTCACTTCTGGAAGCTCTAGTGAATAATCTGTTTCTTTACCTTTCCCAGCTTCTAAGGGCTGCCCACATTCCTTGGTAATTGCTCCTCTACCTCCATCTTCAAAGAAAGCAACATTGCATCTCTTTGGCCATTCTTCCATAGTTAGGTCTCCTTCCGAATCTCTTCTGTCTCCCTCTCCTACTTTTAAGATGCTTGTGAATATATTGAGTCCACCTGGATAATGCAGGCTACACTCCCTCTTTTAAGGATTCACAACTTTAGCTCTCTCTGCAATCTTAATTACTCTTTGCCTTGTAATCTAACACATTTACAGGCAATAGGAATTAGGAAAGGACATCCTTAGCAGGTGTTATTCTGCCTACCATACCCTGTTACATTTACTGAGGTAATATTACAGAATAGGAAGAAATGTTTTTTAGTGAAGCCTCCAAGGATTGTAATTAAGGGCTGGGAGATAGGGAAACTCTGTGGGTTATTTGAATACTTACCACCTGTGTTGTATGTTTATGCTGTGGAAGAGGTTGAGCAAAGTTGGCAGGATTTAATTAATCTACATTAATTAAAGTTAGCACCTGTATCTACCAGGCTTTGTGATTCTCCTTATGACAAAAAACATTTTACACAGCAAATGCAAAATGAAGGCACAAAAGAGAACAAAAGGGAATGAAAAGAAGTGACCACCAAAGATGCACAACAAATGGAAACCAATAACAGATTCCAGAAACCTAACTGAGAATAAACAGCTGGGGAACTCAATGCAAGGAGAGCAGAGTTCAGACTTGCTGCTGATTTACCACTTTGGCATGGACTCACCAAGACATGAGCAGCAAAGCACAGAAGGCCTCCATGAGCACCATGCCTGGTTAAAGGCTGGAGTCTGCAGCAGTGAGAAGTGCAAACCCTGTCTTGGTGGAGCCTCTGGGAAAACTGTAGGAATAAACAAAGACCATCTGAATAAGAACAAATGAAACTAATTCAAGATTTGCTACAGCAAAAGAGTCAGCCTCTATAAGGGACTTGAGGCAGGAAGGAGAATGGGAAAGCCTTATAGTGAGAAACAAGAAAATCATCAGCTATGCTTTTATTGGAGTTTGTTGGCCTGGTGAAGATGGACTAACTAGAAGAGAGGCATCATAAGTGGTTGGTTTGGGGAGCATATTTCCATATTTGGCTTTCTCTTGTTTCTAGGTGTAAGTGGGGACAAATACTAGGGAGGTTGGCAGTCACTTATTAAGTCTTAACTGTTCTAGAAATACAGTTGCAATTGCATAACCTAGTAATTAAGATTTCACAATATTATGGTCACTCTCCATGACTCATTTACCTTTGGCATTTGACAAACAGATCCATTAAATGGGGATGTAAAAGGAATCAACATCCATTCACCTTTCACATCTCTAACGGTAAGTGGCACTTCTTTCTGCAATTCCTCCAGAAACAAAGTCTTGCTGTGGTCAGAGCAGTTCCATGGGCTTCTGCTTGGCCCTTCCTCCTTGTTCTCTGTCATTCTGATGTCCCTTATCCCCACTGAAATCAGAAAACCCATTTGTATCACAGAATCTTTTTCAGTCCTCTTAAGCACACAGAGGATAACTATCACAAAGCTCTTCAAAGATTCTAATATCCTCCCTTACAATCACACTTAAAATCTGATAGAGTATCTCCCAAATCTTCAAAGTGTAGTTAGAGGATAGATGAGCAAGTTTAAGCCAATAGGGCCATTCGAATATTTCCATCTCCCTGAATCTTTGTATGTTTTCCTTTTTAAAATACCCGGGAGAGTCTGCCAATTTAACCATATTTATTATACCTGTCACTGAGTCAAGGATTTAATTAGCTATGCTACTAGATTATAACACCACTCCCAAAAGATGGAACATAATGTAGTAAATCATTAATCCTGAGTGAATGTACCCCCTTGCCAACAAATTTATCTGGTTTGAGCCTTAGATATCACTCTGACACATACTCCCCAGTATTTAACAATAGTGATTGATACTGTCTCATAATTCCTTTAGTATACAGGCTCTCTTTTTAAGAAGACATTGTACTAGTCTGTCTAGACTCTGTTAGTATATCAATTTTATTCTGGGCCTGGAAAAAAATGAGATGTGTTAGGGATGGGACCTGAGGAGAAATGGTATCAACTTATGAGGTAAGTGCCCCATGTGTCATGACTGAAAGGATTTTATGCAGACGATGGATGATTCTTTCAGACTAGAGAAGCAGTGACAGGGCTGCCTCTGCCAGCAAAAAAATTGAGGGAAATTTGGAGGATCAGATTCTACACATTATTTATGTCTGCTCAAATGCCCCGATCCCATATCTCTGTATCTCACACCTTTCCCACCTATATTCTTACCTTAGCATAAGTGGCATGCTTAGGTATTGAATAGGATTTTGCCAGTTAGTCATCATGCTCTAGGCTTGATCTCCAGCCCTAAATGCCCTGTAATTACAAAGATTTCATTGGGCCTTTGGGTTAACATATATTCTTAATTGTATGTTTATAGATATTAGTTTCTCATTTTTCCTATTGTCTCTAGGTCTATAATAAGAAGAAAAATGATTTCATAATCTTTATCACCATTATTACTGCCATAGCAACCATGGCATAGTAATCCAGTCTATGCTGAGACCTGGGATAACTTCAGAAAAATTAATGCCACCTGAGTTTATGGATTAGCCATTTCCCCTCAGCAAATAGGGTATCCTTGCACTCCTCTAATACATGAGCAACCCAATTGCATAATCCTATTTTGGTGGTCTGTTTTCTGGGGTCACTTTGATACCAATTAAAGTGTCAATAAGAGTCCCAGCAGGAACAGTGGTCCTCTCAAATTAGGATAATCACAAGTGGGTTTATTAAAGGGACCTTAACAAATGTGTGGAGAGGGTTTAGGTAAAACACAAACTAAAGTTTAGCCTCCCAGGACTTGTACAACAGAGTTGCTACTGTTTTTTACACCTGAAGAATGAGGAGAATGAACTGTTCTTGAAATGCAGAATGAGAGAGATGCATGGAGGTAGCTAGGAGAGCAGTGACCTATGGTCAAGAGACACAACCAACCAGAGGTAACCGTGTAGAGAGGAAGTTGGGAAAAGAAAAATAATGACATCAATCTCCTCATTCTCTGTAGTCTTCTATCAGGGTTTCCTATTGTCAGATGGAAACTAAAAGAAAGAATGAAAGTTAGCCTATTGAGCAAGTCTATACCAGTCAACTTTCTGCCTCACAGAACAGGTTGGAAAAAGGTGGAAATGGATCTGAAAGGGCAATTGGAAGATACCCTGAAGAAAGTGTTTATAGCCACAATTTAGGTAGACTGTCTGGAAACTCCCAATGACATTTACGTTAAATTAAATGATACTTATTTACATGGCCACATCTAGCTTCAAATGAGACGACTGATTATATATTCTTTTACCTGAGTGGTAATTCAAACTCTTAAATATCTGAGAACTCCCTCTGTCTTTCCATCTTACTCTGGTAGGGCATGCTGGGCTAGGGCAGAGGATATAGTCAGGGTGGGGATGGCTGCAGTGGCCTAGAAGAGGTGGTTAGGACACAGGAGGACAGGACCTGTGAGGCTCAAGTGATCAGGACTGAGAGGGCCATTGAGGCATAGGAGGCAGGTCTAATGGGGCCAAAGTTGAAGAGGGGTTTGGGGAGAAGAGGCCAGAAGTATCTGGAGCCAGTGGGTATGGGGCTGAGGAGGTTGTTGGGACTTAGAATGCAGCTTGTGTGGTTAGGAGTTTGATTACATAAGGAGGTATGAACAATTAAGTACATATAGTTGTTACTGCCACAGAAGGGAGTTACTATAAGAAGGGCAAAGTCTCTATAATAAACTCTACTCTTTTAGAATAAACTCTGTCCAGTTTGGAATAGGAGGTATTTGTGTAAACTCATGGCGGTAAATAGCTAGAGAAATAGATATGTAGATAAGTGGATAGATATGTAGATGTAGATAAGGATGCGGATGTAGCTGAAGATATACATACATATTTATATGTGAATATAAAGGAGTCTGGAAAAGTGTGTATTTGCTTTCTCAACTCTCCAATACAGGAAAGAAAGCTAGAAATGATTTGAATGAGTGTGGGGCAAGGAAATCTATGTTTGCCATAATTTGATCTAAATCTAAAATGGGCAAAGACATCCTTTATAAGACTGGAATTACAGTCGTATGACACAACAAAGGGGAAAAGTTCTGAGAAATGCATCATTAGGCAATTTCATCATTGTGCAAACATCATAGAGTGTACTTACACAAACCTAGATTGTATATCCTTCTACACATTTAGGCTATATGGTATTAATCTTATGGGACCACGGTTGTATATATTGTCCATCATTGACTGAAGCGTCATTTTGTGGCACATGATTGTAATAAAATCATCAAGATATTTTTCTTCCAGCTTTAAATATAGGTGCATGACTGTATTGTAGTCTCTCTCTTCTCTTCAGATAATGCAACTTTAAATAAACATAAACAAGTAAACTCTTACTGAGGAAGGAAACCAGAGGCTATATAATCCAAAACACATTTTTTAAACAAAAAAATATGAAGTCACACACCTGTAAGTGGAAGACCTAAGATAAGCCTTACCAAGAATCTTACCAAAGACTCTCCAATCTTAATGCCACAGAGGCCTGAATCTGAACTTGTGAGATGATATTTTTGCCTTCCTGTCAAAGATGGAAAAAAATCTCTTTTTTCTTTGAATTTTCAAGCTTTCTATTAGGTATTTAAATAACTAAATAGCATAAAAAACTCTGATTCTATCATTCTTAAAATTTGCATGATATAAAGAATTGTAGAAATATGAGAACAGTAAGTTCTCATTGTGGATGCTCCTAATATATATATGCCTACTAGGAAAGTGCATTACTTCCACAGGCAACATTTTATTTTCTATTTTTTACATTATTTTATTGAGGTCATATTGGTTTATAACATTGTGTAAATTTCAGGTTACATTATATTTCAGTTTCTGTATAGACTGCATCGTGTTCACCACCAATAGTCTAGTTTTTCATCTATCACCATATGTACATGCTCCTTTACTCCTTTCACCCTCCCTCCACCCCCTTCTCCCCTGGTAACCACTAATCTGTTCTCCTTATCTATGTGTTTGTTCATTTATCTTCCACATATGAATGAAAAAATATGGTGTTTGTCTTTCTCTGTCTGACTTATTTCGCTTAGCATAATACCCTTAACGTCCATCCATGTTGTCCCAAATGACATGATTTTGTCTCTTTTTATGGTTGAGTAGTATTCCATTGTATATATACCATATCTTGATCCATTCATCCATTGATGGGCCCTTTGGTTGCTTCCGCATCTTGGCTGTCGTAAACAATGCTGCAAAGAACATAGGGGTGCATCTATCTTTGTGAATTATTGATTTCATGTTCTTTGGATAAATACTCAGTAGTGAAATAGCTAGATCACATGGTATTTCTATTTTTAATCTTTTTGAGAAATGTCCATATTGTTTTACATAGTGGCTATACCACTTTGCATTCCCATCCCAGTGTATGAGGGTTCCCTTTGTCCACATTCTCTCCAACACCTGTTAATCCTTGTCTTGTTAATTATAGTCATTCTGATGGGCATGAAGTGATATCTCATTGTAGTTTTGATTTACATTTCCCTAATAATTAGTGATGTTGAACTCTTTTCACATGCCTGTTGGCCATCTGTATATCTTCTTTAGAAAAATGTCTTTTGCAACTCTTTGGCCATTTTTTGATCAGGGTGTTCATAAAGTTGTTGTTGAGGTATGAGTTCTCTACATATTTTGGAAATTAACTACTTGTCAGATGTATGATTTACAATTTTCTTCCAGTTGGTGGGTTGTCTTTTCATTTTGTTCATTGTTTCCATTGCCCTGCAGAAGCTTTTTAGTCTGACGTAGTCTCATTTGTTTATTTCTTCTTTTGTTTCCCTTGCCTGAGTAGATATGCTGTTCAAAAAGATACTGCTAAGACCGATGTCAAAGAGCATACTGCCTGTATTTTCTTCTAAGGCTTTTATGGTTTCAGGTCTTACTTTCAAGTCTTTAATCCATTTTGAGTTAACTTTTGTGTATGATATAAGATAATGACTACTTTCATACTTTTGCATGTGTAGATAGTTTTCCCAACACCATTTATTGAAGAGACTTTCCTTTCTCCATAGGAGGATCTTGGCACCTTTGTCAAAGATTAGCTGTCCATAGACGTGTGGCTTTATTTCTGGGCTCTCAATTCTGTTCCATTGATCTGTGTGTCTGTTTTTCTGCTAGCACCATGCTGTTTTGATTACTATAGCTTTCTAGTATATTTTGAATTCAGGGAGTATGGTACCTCCAGCTTGATTCTTTTTTCTCAGGATTGTTTTGGCTATTTGGGGTCTTTTCTGTTCCATATAAATTTTAGGATTCTTTGTTCTATTTCTGTGAAGAATGTCATTGGTATTCTTATTGGGATTGCATTGTCTTTGAGAATGTTCCATGTGAACTTGAGAAGAATATGTATCTTGTTGTTTTTGAATGGAATGTTCTGTATATATCTATTAAGTCTATCTGGTCTAATATTTCATTTAGGGCCACTATTTCTTCATTGACTGTCCCTGGATGACTGATTTAAGTCAGATGTTCAGGTTCCCTACTTTTATTTTGTTGTTGTCAATTTCTCCTGTTAGGTTTCTTAATAGTTGCTTTATATACTTTGGTGCTCTTGTGTTAGGTGCATATATATTAATGTCTCATGTCTTCTAGGTGGAATGTCCCTTTCATCATTATATAATGCCCATCTTTGTCTCTTGATATCTTTTACTCTTGAAGTCTGATTTGTCTGATAAGTATAGCTACATCGGCTTTCTTTTGCTTGCCATTTGCTTGGAGTATTGTCTTCTAGCCCTTCACTAAGGGCCTATATTTGTCTTTAGAGCTGAGATGGGTCTTCTGGAGGCAGCATATTGTTGGGCCTGATTTGTTAATCCATCCAGCCACTCTGTGTGTTTTGATTGGTGATTCAATCCATTTACATTTAGAGTGATTATTGATATATGAGGGCTTAATACTGCCATTTTATCTTTTGTTTTCTGGTTGTTCTATATTTCCATTTTTTTCCCTTGTATTTCTTTCTGCCATTTCAGTTTGGTGGTTTTATGTGACTTTTTCTGTTTTCTCTTTATTTATGATTTGCAACTGCTCTGATGTCTTGTTCTGTGGTTACCATGAGGCTTGTATAAAAGATCTCATAGATGAGATAGTCTTTTTTCTGATAGCCTTTTATCTCCATTAGCCTATGCAGTTTCTGTCTTTAACCTCTTCCCCTGCTGTTTTTGTTGCCACAAATTATTGTTTTTTGTGTTGTGAGTTTGTGACCAAATTGGTTATTTTTTTGATGCTTTCCTTCCCTATATCCATTATGTTATAATTAAGTGTTTACTAACCTATTCTGACATAGAGCTGCGATTTTCTAATTCTGTCTGTTTATCTCCTTGGTCAAAGCTTTGTAAACCTTTGTTTTTTGTTTCAGATAGGATGGCTCCTTTCAACATTTCTTACAAGATAGGTCTAGTGGCAATGAACTGCCTCAGCATTTGTTTGTCTGAGAAAGCTTTTACTTCTCTGTCACATCTGAAGGATAATTTCACTGGATAGAGTATTCTTGGCTGATAGTTTTTGTCTTTCAGTATTTTGAATATATCATTGCACTCACTTCTAGCCTGTAAGGTTTCTGCTGAGAAATCTGCTGGAAACGTGATGGGGGTTCCTTTGTAGATTATTTTTTTCTTGCTTGCTTCTCCTAATATTTTTTCTTTGTCATTGACTTTTGACAGTTTTGACGTTATATGCCTTGGAGAAGGTCTTTTTGCATTGAAGTAATTCAGAGTTCTATTAGCTTCTTGTACTTGCATGTCCAGTTCCTTCCCCAGGTTTGGGAAGTTCTGAGGTATTATTTGTTTGAATAAGCTCTCTGCTCATGTCTCCCTCTCTTCTCATTCTTGGATACCTATAATCCTTATATTACTTTTCCTAATTGAATCAGATATTTTTCAAATAATTTCTTTATTATTTTTTTTAAATATCAGTTCTCTTTCCTCCTCCACCTGAATCACTTCTAGGTTTCTACCTTCAAGGTCACTAATTCTCCCCTTCATATTTTCTGCTCTACTTTTAATGCTTTCTACATTTGCTGCTCTACTTTTAATGATTTTCCCTCTCATTATTTGTGTTCTGCATCTCCAGAATTTCTGTTTTGCTTTTTTTTTTTAGAGTTTCAATCTCTTTGGTGAAGTGTCCCTTCTGTTCATTAATTTTATTCCTGAGCTCATTGAATTGTCTTTCTGAGTTTTATTGTAACTCATTGAGTTTCTTCATGTCAGCTATCTTGAATTCTCTGTCAGTTAGATTGTAATATTCTGTGACTTCAAGTTCGGTTTCTGGGGAGTCATTCTCTTCTGTTCTGCCATGTTACTGTAGATTTTTGTGGTGTTTCATGAATTCATCTTCTGATGGCACATTTGTTGTAGTAACCACCTTTCTTATTTGGTATGGTTTTGGTGACTTTGGTTCTGAGCTGCCTCTGGTTGTATTTGAGAGCCTGTACTGTACTTTCCACCCTCCTCTGCCCGAGGTTGTTGTCAGTGCCCTCCTTTTGCCACTTGTGCCTTGCTGCTTACAATGTGACTGTAGTCTCAGATGATGCCATAGGGGTCACCAAGCTACAAGCACTTCTGCTGTATCTGGTGTTGGCCGGGTCTCCTGTTCCTCCACTGGCTCTTCGTGGGTCTCTACTGGCTCAGATGCTGCTGCCTCATGTACCACCTGTGCTGCTGCTTCTGGGTTCTCTGGGGGAGCTGGTTGCATTGCTGCCAGGGGTGCTAGATTCACAGGTATTGCTGTCATTGACAAGGTCCTGGGGACCCAGGGACTTCTATGCAGCTACCACTGATGGTGGAGCTGGTGTCAGGGGTGTTGCCACTGGGGGCTGGGTCACTAGTTCTGCTCTGGTTCTTGTAGCCTCTGATCGCAGGTTCCAGTTGCCACTGCTAGGGGTGAGCAGGGGCTAAGCAGGGAGAGGATTGTGTTGCTGCTCATTGTGTAGCCTCTGGTCTCTGGTGCTAGCCAGTGTGTTTTGAGAATTCAGGTCAGCTCCCCACCTGCCCCCCAGCCAGGAAAATCCAAGTTTTGTATACTTCCCCTATTGTTGGAAAGACCTGGCCACTGATGGGGGGGGGAGGGCACAAGTGCTGGATCTGCTGGGCAATGGTCAGGGAACAAGCCACACCTGTTTTCTCCACCCCCAGTGTGACTGATCACAGGCATACAGTCTGGAATTTCTGGGAGATGGGCAGGGAGCAAGCTGCACCTGTTTTTTTTTTCTTTTCTTTTTCTGCGCTCACCATGACCACTCAAAGGCATGTGGGCCCGTGTGAGGATCCACACCCTGGATCGCTACTGCTGGGAGAGGAGGATGGGGCTGATCCTCTAGTTCCACTGCCTTCAGGGGGGTCTAGTCCACCCACCTTCAGATACATAGATACACAGATCTCCTAGTCATCCTGTTGTGCTCTGTAGGGAATCCTCTGTTGGTCAATGGATGTCTGATGGTCATAACTTAGAGGGGAGAGACAAAGGGAACAAGTCACTCTGCCATGACACTGACATCACTCCTCTATTTGTTTTCCTAGGCTCAATCATGAATAACTCTTGGTGCGTGAGACTTTTAAAGTCAGTCCATTAGATCTGGAATAGTATCAGGAACACAGCATTCTAGAAGCTAGTGTCCTCACTGAACAGAAGGTATAATCACTGTATGTATCTCTTATTGTCTGTGGCAACTAATTATTTCTAAAAATATTCTCTTTTATTTTTTCTTGTTTCTCTAGTGTTCTGGCAGAGATATGAGTATATACTTCATTTCAGACTGCCAGTTACTTTTATCTTGTCACTTTGCTGCCTCACTCTATAGCAATGAGGTCAAAACCCCTTTTTAAATTAAACCTTGGATCTTGAACTGAATTTTACTATTAGAAACTTTAGATTTATCACTTTATTTCCCATGGCATTTTTTTTTTTTTTTTGAATCAGCCACAACAATAGCAAGTGGTCAGTCCACTCAGCAGTATAGGTTTGGTCATAGTCAAACCATAGAAGAGAAACATTATATTGGATTTTGACATTAAATGTTCCCAGAAGGATAGTTCACATATTTCTGTCTAAATAGGGATTACTTATGAGTGCTTCAATTTCTACTGTAATCTTTGATGCAGCTCAAATCAACAGAAGGATTGCTGTAGAAGTGAAAGATGGGGTTGCACAAACATTGTCTGATATTCACTCAACCTCAAATTGACAGTAATAGATTATTACTACAGTATATAGAGTTCACTACAAAGAATTATGTGTCCTTTCTGTCCTTGGCTGTGAAGTTAAACTACCTACACAGGAGTCAACTTTTTGTTAGTTTTTGGAACATTATTAGAAAACATATCTCAGTCCATATGATACGGCAAGATATTACTAAATTTTCCAGTTTTCAAAATAAATAAAAACCCAGAAAATGGTTAAAATTCAAACAGTTGAAGGTTTTCTATTTATACTGAAGAAAACTTGTACTTACAGTAGCAGCTCATTCCATTATCTCAATTTTGCACATCTTACAATTAAATTTATTAATTTGCTTTTAGTGTACTCACGCTTTATGCACAGAAACAACATACTTTGATAGTTTAATAGATGAAAAAAGCATATAAAAATGCTTTATTGGGACATAAAGCATTTATGAATACACTATTATTTAAATTCTAAAAAAAATTATTGCATTTCATGTATTGAAATTCAAGTGCTGGACAGACTGTCTATATGTATATTACTTAGATTTTTATTTGTAGATATGTAATCTAAAATAGTTAACCTAAATTAATATTCATACTTGTTTTTGTAATTGTGAATGTTGATTGTCATTTTTTACATATGTGAATTATAGTAAAATATATTAAATTATGAATATAATCAATTTTACCCACTGCCTTTAATTCCCTTGAGATTAAATTGAATAATATTAGGAGATTTTGCATAAGTTATAAAAAGTCTCAAATTGTTTTTCATTTTCATTTCCAGAAAGTATAATTTTAAATGAAATCTCTTAAATAACAAAGGCTAAGTTTAATGATATACCCTGAATTTTAACTCATTTTTGGTCACATTTTAATTTATATAAGTTGGCAAATTATATTATCATTATGTACAAACTTCTGCATCTTGAACAGTGGCAAATTTGTAAACCTCAGTTTGTAATTAAAATGCAACACAACCACACCTGTAATTGAGTGTTCTTTAAAAAATACTTTTATAAAAGCATATATTATAGAATTATCTATCAAGGCTTCTATACATTTGTGTGTATATATATATATGCCTTTATGTGTACATATATATATGCATGTGTATGTAATAAAAGTAGATATAATAATATTTATCAACTAAGAATGGTTTTACTTCCAAATCACTAAATAAGACTAGAGAAATACAATTTTTCTAAGAAATATTGTGTAATAGCAAATGTATTTTAATATCTTTGTGAATATCTAAAGAAAATCTAGTTCTATATTACCTGTAAAATTTTACTTTTAAGGTCATTTAGTTTGAGTTTTACTGGAAAGTGGAGGAAGTGTCATCAGAATGCAGAAATGTTATATTGAAATGGATTAGAGGAAGTCAGAAACCAGAAAAAAAGAAGGCGCTTATATGTGGTGAAAGGAAACTCTATATTTGCATCACATGTCAACACTACCTATTGCTTAGAAAGCAAAGAGCACATTCTGAAATGTCAAGAAGCAGAATAAGTCAAGGATGGAAAACAGAAGGAAAAGACAGAGGGTTACTAGCTTGAGAGAACTAGGTCAAATGTGATGAAAGAGCAAATGCTGATAGCACTGTCAGAAAGAGCAAAGTACAGATGTTGGAGATGATTGTGTCAAAGATGTGACCTTGGCGATTTCAAAAGGAGATAATATGAAGAGGTACACCCAGAAATGCCTCAAGTGGCCTCAGTGGGCAAGACAGGGGAAAGGGTCATCAACAGAGCCCATATAATGAAGTCCCGAGAGATGAAGAAATTGAAAGAGAAATGGCAGAACTAGGCAGTGCATGAAAATCCCAAAGGAAATAGAAGTAACTTATAGAAGCAATATTTCTGTTTCACCTCTATGACCAAAACATTCTACTAAAAATAGTTTTTAAAATAAGATCACCCAGTATATCTCTATTGATTTTTAGATTAGAGGCCACTATAGAGAAATATAAAAATCATTAATTAGGACACTTTCTACTAGTCTTTAGCTAGGGTTCTTCATCCCAAAGCTGATTTTTTTTTAGGTAGGATTGATTGGTGAAATAATTCTATGATTTAAAAAAATTTAGGCTTTATTATTATTTTCTTATGTTTAAAAGATGATCTCTTTGTTCTAGCCATAATTTTGGAGCTGCTGGAGGATTGAGAGATCCTCTAATAGAGTTTTTTCCAAAAGACATACTACCCCAGGGATCAAGCATGCTTTTATAATCTTTTCCTCTAATTCTGGTATTTTAAACATTTTTACCCGAAATGTCTCTCTCCTTTTTTATTAAGACTACACTTCACCTGCTGTTGCTTCCTCTCCTTTATCCAGGGATCCATGGTAGAAAAAAATGTTTCTAGTCCTTACATTTTTTCTTACATAATTTCTTACACTATTTATGTTGGGAAACATTGAGAATCAAGTTCTATCACTTCAATTCAACAATTTCTTCTGTCATATTCCTAATACATATTTATATAGGTTTTTTTCTTAGAAATACTGCTAAGGAGGTACTATTTTTTTAAGCAGTGAGTACCATGTCTGGGAAGTTCTAATTGTTAGAAATTGCCTCCCTTTATCTTTTCTACCTGCTGGTCTTCAACCATTTGTTAAGCATCCACTATTGGCCAAAAACAATAAAAGGCGCTGAACACACTGGTCTGAACAAATCAGACACAGTTCCTGCCTCCACACAGCCTAAAATTTAGAGGAAGAAGGAGGCATTATATGAACATTAAGAAAAATACTGTAACCCAGATGTCAGCTGGGATCTCCATGTCCCATGAGATATACTGAGCTTGAATCTCATTCCACGCCCTAGGGTGGTCCAGCATTTTCCCCTAGATTGTTGCGCATTGCTGGGGCCTTTGTGACAGTGGCTGTCCCCAGGATTGAGCTCCTGCTTCCTCTCCTTCTATTCTGTTCAACAGTAAGCAAAGCAGATGAGACAGACAATACTTTCTCTTAATTCCCACTTATAGGAAAATAAATATCACAATGGTCTTCTGTAATCAAGAAAGATTCTAAAAATTTCAAGGAAGGCAAAGGAGAATTTTACATTGCTCTTTAGAAAATTGTTTCAAATGAAACATCATTTAGATATTTATCTTATGCCTTTTACTTGCCTAAAGTCTCAGAAAGAAATGTGGTAGAGCTGGGATCCTACGGAAGCCCCTCTCACTCAGCAGCCTCCGTGCTGTGTGTAGGTGGGTGGGTGTTTAGTTGTTGTTGTTGTTTGTTATTGTTAAAATGTAATGTGAAATAATATAAATACAAAAGGGATTTCTTTTATATATAAGTTTGAAGAATAATAAAATATGAAATAAAATGTCACAATGTCATATTTAATTAGTTTACAACTTTCTCATGGTATTTCTGTCAATATTTACTTTACACATTTTGTGCTAGGCTATTTGCAGCATACAAGGTTAGAGTTTTATGTGTTCTTGGCACAGACAATCTACGAAAACTCTTTGTGTTTTTCTTTTGAGGAAGATTGGCCCTGAGCTAACATCTGTTGCCAATCTTCCTCCTATTTTTTGCTTTTTTTTCTCTCCAAATTCCCAGTAGGTAGTTGCATGTCATAATGGTACATCCTTCTAGTTGCTCTATGTGGGATGCCACCTCAGCATGACTTGGTGAGCAGTGAGTAAGTCCACGCCCAGGATCCAAAAGGGGAACCCTGAGCCACTGAAGAGGAGTAAACTCTCCCCCACTGGGTTGGTCCCTATGAAAACTTTTAACTAAAATTTTGTTTGGGGGTTATTTGGTATACACAGATGATCTGAATCCATATTCCTAGCTCAAGTGATTATTAGTTTGTAGCTAGGAATTTCCAGGGAAGACTTTTGTTTCGTGTTGGTTTTACTCTATCGGGGTCAAAGTTCAAGTTATTCTCTAATTGGGATGGTTGTTTATGATTTTTCTTTGCCTGTTTCAGCCCCTACAAGTTCTCCTTTGAGAGTCTTGGATTTATGTAGGGAGTTTTTGCCTAGTCTCACAGTCTGCCCAAGCCACATTATTGAATCTTGTCGCCTACTTGGGAGGTCTTTAACTCCTCTCCACCTCTTGGGTACCAGATAATGGCAGTCACTCCAGTGAAAATAGATCTTCACCTCTAACTTATCTTCATAAATTTTTGTTTTCTTGCCTTATCTAGCCTCTGTATAACTCCTTTGGTTTTACTACCACTCAGCCATGATTTAAAAATCAATTTTAAAAACATTTTATATTAATTATTAATGTATATTAATGAGTTCTGTACTAGGTCACTCTCATCATATGGCTCACCATTCTTCAAGAAAAGGAATTGAACATCTACTGTCTTTACATCTTTTTGGCCACTCATTATCTGTCTTTCTTACTGGCCCTTCACATCACACATCTCAGGCTACCATCAGCATCTTTGAGTCTTCCCTGTAACCTCTTCCTCCTCTGCCCTTTTTTTTTTTCCTACTCTCACTGGATTGCCAAAGCAAATTCCTTTCCCTAGCTTGTAAAGAATAATATGTTAGTTATCTTTGAATATTAGTTCCAGCCAGGCCTTTAGGATTACCCATTACTCTCCAATGGCTTAAGCTTTTCCCTACACCCCACAAAACCAAACAAAACTATTCTCTAAGATAATACTAGAGCCACCTGTTAAAATAATAAAATTTAACCTCCCATATCTATATATAACACATTATTACAAGTCATGGTAAGTTCTATAAAGGAAAATAATAGATTTTATAACAGAAAATAAAAAGCGTGCATTATTTGATTTGATGGATCCTGGATCATCTTTGAACCAAAAAGTTATTCTAAGCCTTCTGAACAACCTAGAATTTATAGAACTCCTCTTTTGCATATTAACAATTCAAGTATCTGAAGTCAGTTTCTCATTGAACTTCATCCTTTCCTCCCCTAGAAGGCCTTTAACAATTTCCTTAACCATTCTTCTCACAATTAGCTATACAGACTCTTCATCATCCTGGTCACTCTGAGGTGGAAGTACACTAACTCTTGTCTTTTTATGTAACATATCCAGATCGAGAAGAAATTCTTGACTTTGCTTATTACAGAGAACAGTAAAATTACTACTTCCTGATCTGTACACTGTTTTTGTGGACACAGCTCCAAGATTCCTCTTTCTCCTAAGCTGATCTATATTGAGTTTGTAGTCAATTGTCCACAAGTTAGTTTTCTTTCAATTTATTTTGCAAAATTAAGTCTATAAATTATCATTGATACCCATCATTATAGTTGACTGAATATATGAGCTGCTCCTCTCAGAGTGGTGACATCTGAAAATAAAATAAACATATTTTGGTGTTTATAAAAGAACTGCCAACAGGCTGATGCAAGCCTGAAAATCAGACACTTTGCATAATGTTTTATAGTTAAACGTGATCAGCGATCTATTCTTTACTTTTTTTCAGTCATCATAATGGCTCAGATACAAAGATAAAAAATTCCAAAATTAAGATAATTTTATAACCATACAGTTAAAATGATTTATTATACTTATTTTCTAGCTACTATTCTGTTCTTGGATACAAGAATACAGTAAAGTAATTTGTAAAAACTCTTCGTAAAAATTTATAGATATTTTGCCTAGTAGATTTCCATGATCTCAGTGTAATACGTCTATCTAATAAATACTTAGATTAGTTTGGAACGGCTTGAATTATGAAATCCTTGTTGTCCCCTAATGATCACTCTTTAATTATTAACACTTCTCTGCCATTAAAAACAAAGTGTGCTCACCAGCAGAGATTATGAAAAACATGTTGGGAATATTTCTGCACAAGCCACTATTTCAGATTTATATTGTATTCAATAGCTATCTTTTAAAATAACCAATTATGTTTTGAGAGCATGTTTAGTAAAAAGAGGAATGAAAAATTGTAGTCAGATTCACTAAACAATGCTTTAAATCCTTATTTAAAACTTAGGGTCTTATAGGATTGTTTGTTCTGTTTGGAATATCTCTTTTTGAATAACAATTTCCACAAGAATCGAAGTGAAATAATGAAATTTGAAAATCAGTATTAATACATTTGATGATTTTACTTTTATTAAAATGTTTCCCTTACCATCACAGATAAATGCATTATCACTAAAAGAAAAATAACTTTATAATCAAAGGTACTAGCTGATATTAATATAATGAGTATTCATTGACATTCTGAGTTTATTCTCTTGGGGTGATGTTTGAAAGAGTCCAAGAAAATATTCAGCATTTTCCCTTTTGTTTTCCACCTAATCATGCTTTCCTTTTGAAAAGGTAACTGATCATAAATGATTTATATAGGTGGATATTACCTTAGTTTTTCATAATACAATGAATTATAGGGTTTTCACATCAACATAAATTTATCTAGATTTCACACATGAATCATGACATTATCATATCATTTTGTCATGTGTGTATTAAAAATATAGTGTTTGATTTGCATTATTTTATTCTGGAAAAATCAAAATAATTACCAGAAATATGGCAAATTTTAGTGGCATTCTTTTTGTCTGCTGGCTAATATATTACTTAGTTATCAGGTCATTTATAAAATGATAATGGGAAATTTCTTTCCACTTTAAAATTCACACTTCACCATAAATTCAGTTTCTATCCTCACAATTCATCATTTAGATGATTTGAAGTAGATTTAAATATGGCAAAAAAAAAAATTAAAAAAAGGAATACCTGCGTTTTACAGGTCCACAGTTTTTAGTGAAACCCATTTCCCACAACTGTGATGAAAGGAAGGACTATGAAATCTTGAATACTAAGTGAATAAAAGCAACAATTTATTGTAGCCAAAAATAAGAGATCAGCATATTTGTTTGAGTTATTTCTTGTATAAATACTTATTTTATACTAGTGTAATTAAAGCAGTAAGAATTGGCAAAAGATAGAAACTTAGCTTAAGTTACGATGCCACTGAATCATTAATTCTCATTTAATGTGCTTCGCACACGACCAAGCCAATGTGTCAAACATGATAAACTCTACGTATGATCTAAAATAATAATTTAAAATATTTTGTTCTTAGTCTCATGACTCTAAGTGATAACAATGACTTGAATGTAATCTCATCATTACATAGATAAGTGTATGAGAACTTTTGAATAACAAGTTTGTAATTCCATATTGTTGCATGAATTTTATTAATTATGGCAGAATATTTTTATTGCAATTTTGGCTTTTTGTCTTAAATTTCATAATAAACAAAATTAAATATTGGTTATACACTGTGCTATGACTATGTTGAAATCAAGCACTTGAAAAATTGTAAAAATACAAATAAAATATGCAAATGTAAATAAAATAAACTGCCTTATTTCTGTGATTTACTTTTTAGCAGGAAAATATACTAAAAATATTAACTGATATCAAAACACTGTGTAGATGCCTACAGGCTTAGATCTATAATTATTTTACCCCCAAAACATGAAAAGAGGTCATTCCTTTCTATGTCCCAGCAAGAGTGCCTTGACATCCTTCAGTTGTTTGGTAAAAACCAGCTATAGAAAGAAGTATAAAAAGAATCAAACTGATTTTTTTTGAAACAGTAGATGTTCAACCAGCCCATGTACATTTAAAAATTAGATATGAAGAACTATAATCTCCAGATACCAATCAAATCCATTAAATTTTATATTTAGTATTATTCTAAAGCACATTTTCTTCATATATATCATACTTCATATGCTTGACAAACTGACAAAATTTGTATAACATTGAAATATCATGAAGCATTGGAATAAATGGAAGTGATTTGTATAGAGCAAAATCATACTTAGTTTATTACAGGTGTTAGAGGGAGCAAAGACAAGTAGACAAATGGTGATTGGTTGAAATAATTTGTTTCAACTTCTAAGTAATTTTACAAAATTCTAACAATTTAAATTTAACTTAAAATAAAATGTGAGTTATGCTGATGGGATCTAGCAAAGAACAGAGAGTCAGTTTTTCTCAGTCACTCATTCACTCAAACAATATTGAATTTCTATATCTATACTGGTACCAGGCACTGCAAATTCAAAGATATATAGAAGATGGAGATCCTCCTCTCAAGAGAACCCCACTCCAGTAGGAGATACAAAAGAACAAAATAATTGCATTATGAAACTATAACTACAACAGGAGGATGTATAAATATTCATTCATACACTCAACAAAATATTTTATACTTATATCATTTAAGTATTAATGGTCGTATTTATTTCTGTGTGGAGATGCAATTTTTACTTTATATCATTCTATTTCTACCTGAAGAACTTGCTTGAAATCTCACCATAGTGCACATCTGCTGGTAGTGAAATTTCTCATTTTTGGTTTGTTTAAAAAATAGAATTTTTCTCCTTAATTTCTGAAAAATATTTCATTAATATAGAATTTGGGCTAGATACTTTTCTCCCCAAGAACTTTAGAGATTTTTCCGATAAGAAATCATTTGTAAGTCTTATATTTGTTCCTCTGAATGTAATAAGCTTTCCCTTCTCTGGCTGTTTTCAAAATTTTCTAGTTATCTTTGGTTTTCATTAGTTTGAACACACTGATAGTGGTGATAGAGTGGGAGGAGGAGATGTGTTTCTCTTATTGGTGTTCTCTGAGCTTCATTTTTCACCAGTTTGGTGTCTTGCTTTACTTTTGGAAAATTCTTGGTCATTGTCTCTTTCAATATTTCTTCTGGCTTGTTTTCTGTCTCTCTTCCTTCTTGGATTCCAGACACAGATAGTTTAGACATTTTGATAGGTCTGGGATGCTATATTTTGTTTTTTCACTCTTTCTCTCTCTTTGTATTTTAGATTAGGCAATTTCTACCGACTGAACTTCAAGTTCATTTCTTCTTTCTTTGACTGTTGATGAGACCACCAAATGCACTCTTTGTCTCTGTAAACCTTTTTATTCCCTATACAACAATTTCTTTTAGTTTCCATCTCTGCTGAAATTTTCTCTCTGCTAGTGTGTGTTCATCTTTCAACTAGAGCATTTAACATATCAATCACAGGTATTTTATAATCCCTTTCTTATAGTTTTGATGTCTGGGTCATATCTGATTCTGATTTTATTGATTGCTTTGTCTCTTGACAGCAGTCTTTATTTCTTGCTTTTTTGTGTGTGTTTTGTAATTTTTGATTGATCTAGTGTATGGACCAGTAGAGTCACTAGGGCCAGACCTAGTGTGTGGAGCAGTAGCGTCTGGGATAAAGAGTATTTATGTCTGAAAAGCATCATGCTGCTTCTTCTCCTTGGGCTGTAGTGTCCAGTGATGAGTCAATTCAATCAGGAGTTGAGCTAGATTTGTGTTTGTTGCTCTTTCATTACCACTGACTTCAGATTACTATGAAGTTACTTTGTGCTTTGGGTCGTGGTTGGTTTGATAGCAGTTTTTTTCTCGCTGTTACAGCTCCTCTCTCAGCTTTAGGATTTCCCTGTTTTTGAGCCTCAGAAGTGGTCTAGTTCCAATTATTAAAAGAGGTTGTTTGTTACTCAGTGCTTACAAGTCTGGAAGTGGGGAACAGAGACATCTCTGTTGTCCTGGTTCATCCTCAGACTTAGGCGGGACCTATGTCCTTTGGTCTCAAGAGTGAAACTTTCTCAATAATCCTGTCCCTGTCTCAGAAATAGGAAACCTCTAACTCTCTAAGGCCAGGGTTGTGTCCTGCTTATCCCCCAGGGTAGAGAGTAATTTTGTTTTTCCTGTAAGCCTTTTCTCAGGGAGAGTGTTGCCCCTGGGCTCTAGAGGCAACAAGAGTTTGCCAAGCATCTTAAGGCTCTTTTTCCTTAGAGGAGAAGAAACCTGATGGGACTTCATGTCTTTCCCCTTGTATTGGCCATGCCCTTCCTCCAGGCTTGTAACACTAAGGAAGACTCTCTCTAATTTCTCATCCTACCCTCAGTCTTCCTCATGAGTATCTAGTGAGGGCCCTAGAGAAGAGCCAGGGGAGTGAACACCCCCTGTGTCTGTGGTTCTCAAGGCTCTATGCTGTCACAGAGGGCAGCACTCAGCCTTTAGCAATTCATTGACAGTTTACCCCAATTCTTCCGACTTGTTCCAATCAAGGCCACATCTTCCTATCACTGCCATAGATGAGCCAGTGCTTACGTCTTTTATCTCCTAAGAGGCACCTGTTTATATTTCTTTGTTTAGATTTCAGGTTATGATTTTGTATGTTATTCAGCCTTTTCTCTTTGTTAGAATGGGAAAAAAGTTCTTTTTAGCCTTCTACATCCTAGTCTAAAGCTGGAAGACCCCCTGCACCATTTTAAATGCATAAATGAATAAAAACAGCACCATTTACCTTCCATATTACCTCATATAATATGCTATCTGTATAACCTCACATATTATGCTAAAATGAAGAACAATGCCTATCTTCTCGTTATCTTAAATATATGTTTACCTACGTTGATGCCCTAAAGGAGTTTCTCAATATTGTGAAAACTCTTCACAATAGCTTTGTTTTTAATATACAAAACTGGTCAGAGAAAGCAGCTAGAAGTCTATTAATGTTGTAGAGACTTGCTTACAATACTATAGATACAGATTTGTCCAAGAACATCAGGGGAAGTTTTTACCTAATATTTTTAATTCAACTTCTAATGAATACAAATTTCCGCGTACCCAGAATCTTACACCTCTCCACCCATGTTGCACCTTATTGGACTAAGTCTTATGTGACTGATACTGCCATGCTATAAATTGTTTGACTGTCCTTACCAGTACATTGTTCTGGATGATTCTAATAAATAGAACTAATTAAGGGAAGGTAGATTATCTGTAATTTAGCTAAAATCAACCTATTGAGCTCTATTTAACATATTATTTCCTTAACACATTTAATTGGAATTCTCCCTCCTCTAACTTGGAAGAATATTTTTAACAACTAATAGAATGTCACTGTTATAAGAAAAGAGCTCATAAAACCTAATCTAGATTGATTTACAGTAAAATGAGGATAAAACCAAAGTGAAAAACATTTTATGAGATTTAAAATTTGGGAGATAAATCTAATGCAACCCTGTTCCTCATGAACATTTGTCTGCCTTATTGAACACTTATTTGATAACTGTTTAACCCCATCGCCATAAACACACACACACACACACACACACACACACACACACACACACAGAGCACTCATACATTCCCCAGCTACATTATAAATACACAGTGTCAGAATCGTGTATTTGTACCCCCTTGCAACTACTGCAAGAAATAGGCCCAAGCAATTTTTTTAACTGATAGGATTGAAGGAACGATTTTCCTATCCAGTTTTGCGAGTACTACTCTAACACACACATGTACTGCTTTCATTTAGATTAAAAAAGAAAAACAGATTGAATGAAACAGAATTTTAAAAGATTACAAAAGTTGGCAGAAAATAATAAACATTGTAAATTAAAAACGTTAAGTTCTGAAAATTGGAAAACATTTGGGAACAAAGATATGACTAAGGAGATCAGTAAACTGGAGATAGTTATGAAGTACATTTATATAACAAGATAAAATAATGTGATTCTCTGTCACATTCACTTACACAAGGACATGATAATTTCCATCTGTCTTCTTCCTGACTCCTCAGAACACATTGCAATGCTTTTGGATTATAAACTTGGCTTGTCTGAGACAAACACAACTATTTAATTAATGGGGTATTTATATTTGTTGTTAGTATTTAATGCATTTGTATATATTTCAAAGTGTATTATTCGGCAGTAAAGATGGAAAGATGCATTCCCCCAAACTGAACACTATACCTGAAATATTTAAATCTTTCATCATAGACCCTGCCTTGACAAACTGAGTAGAAATTAAATGATTCTAGGTATGTTTTGCTTTGTCAAATCCTACCTGTTACACTTCAGAGTTGCTTTGTTACTTTGCAATGTATCACCTCACATGTAGAATAAAATTGCTTGAAGTCTCTATTTATAAAAGCTAAGTATAGAAAATTTTGCATTTTAAAGTGAATTTTAGAGAGTAGATATAGGCAATTTAAAACAAATTTTTTTCACTTCTCTTCCAGTTCCCTAATATATTTTGGTTACTGAGTCCATCTTTTGAATGACTGTCCTCTCTTCTATGTTACAAGGCAAACTACCTGGGGTAGAAATATCAACCAAAGCTTAAAATCTGTGAAAGTGTTACTCAAGTCGCTTGGAAAAGAATGCCAAGACTACGTACCTATATAGAATTCCTTCTAATTGAAGGTTAGATGGCACTGCATGCAGCTACTCAGGATGGTTAAACATAGAAAAATAAAGTATGGGAGTATTAGAAGAATTAAATGAAGTATAATCATAGTCCTGGAATGGTACTCCTGACAAGACAAGCCTTCATTCATTCCCAATGCTGCCTTTGGCAAGAATGAAAAGGAGGCCCACAAACCCCTCATTATTTATGATGAGATCCCCAACCTACCCCAACATTCATCATCTCATCAGAACCACTGCCCAAGAGACTATTCCGAAGTAGAAGGATATAACTAGATCTGATTTTCCACCTCAATCTAAGAGACCATCATGTCTAATCTCATCATGATTTACATCTTTAGTAACCTGAGTCACCATAAAGTTTATTTTTCAACATCTGTACCCACAGGTCTCTATAAATCCCTTAATTTTATCCAATCTCCTATCTCTCCCAATCACCCGATATTTCTTCACAGGAGCTAATAGTCTATCATTAGCAAAATGACCACTTCTCTAAAACTCTTCTCCCCATTAAAACTGAACTGAGGGCGTTGCCCTTCCTGCAAGACTGCCAAGTTAAAGTCACTTTCTCTTCTTAGTCCCCTCCTACTACCAGAACTGGATGTGGGACAGGTTTCCTCCTAGATCTTCATTGTCACCACCATTTCCCAGCACCTTAAAAACACAGGCAATCAAATATTACCATTAGCTACAACTTCTTATTGTGGTCATCTATTTGCACTCAGTTCTTTCTTTTCCTTTTAGCTTCCAAATCCATCTCCTTTTCAATAATTATTAATATCAAAATCCCTGGTGATTTCAGTATCCACATAGACCCTCTGAGTTAGGCACGTACACATATGCTATGAGTAGGATAACTACAAAAAAAATCACTAAATACATATATGTGTATGTAGAGTACATAAAGGAACCTCTTTCTTTTGTGTTGAAATATTTTTCAGAGTTGACAAGGCCAGCTCTCATTCTATTTGTATAAAGGGTAAGAGCTCTGAACTCATTTGTACTATCAGGCAGCATGTCTACTAGCTTTCAAGTCACCACTTTGAAGAATTAGGGAATAATCAGGGAGCTGTGTTTACTCACTTTATTATATCCCTTGCATTTATTGTTTGCAGAATCTATATTTAAATGAAGAAAAATCAACTTTGAACTGGATCCAAATCATCATACTTGCCAGTCTCAGAACCTGATGTAGTTTAGCATCTCAATCATTTGACCTCATCCTGTCCAATAGGTTTTTCTCCATCCCTACTCTGTCACACCCCTGCAGTCATAACTGCACCAATTCAAAGGCCTAAATGTCAAATAATTCCTCAGACCTTATTCTATGGTTTTTCCAGCACAACATTCTAGAACTCATATTCCCACAATTTTCAACCCAATTGGGCACTCTAATCTGCTGAAACTTTTGTGGTCTAACATATGCCA
Organism: Tapirus indicus; assembly: GCA_031878705.1. Taxonomy (NCBI): domain Eukaryota; kingdom Metazoa; phylum Chordata; class Mammalia; order Perissodactyla; family Tapiridae; genus Tapirus; species Tapirus indicus. The sequence continues at coordinate 99,558,920 of CM062919.1, read as the reverse complement.
TAGTCAGTATATCTTTTTACCTGGCTTAGAATTCATAATTAAAATCATACTCTTGAACATATTCTCAGTCCCCATACCTTTTTTTCTAAAGAATTTGTGTGTCAAAACTCCATCCTAGTTTATTCAACTTTCGCCTTCTCTGCTTCTGAATCTGAACAAATATATAATGCTTTTCTTACTTTAAATTTCTCATCACAACTTCAAGTATGCCCTTAGTTCTATCTTAAAATACTGTTATTTTTTCGTAGATCATTCACTCACCTACTCTCACAGAAAGTTATTTTAAATTTCTCATCTCCCTATTAATATTCAATATATTTTCCATTTCTCACTCTCTGCTGAACTTTGCCTCTAAGAAAATTGAAAAGTAACAAGAGAATTTCATCATTGCATCTCTAAATCTAACAACTTACCCACATTTAGATACATGTATCCTGTCAGACTGCATTTCCCATATTCCAATAGAAAGCTAAAACTCCAGGTATCATGTTCTCCTTCCTATGAAAGGGCTTAATTCCACATTATGTTTCTCTGGTTTTGTCAACTTTCCACCTTTGAGTGAATATATTGGCACATCTGCATACAGACATGCTCTTATTCATTCTTTTTTTAATAAATAATATTTCAAGAAATGTTCATTCTTAAAACAAAAGACAGATTCTGGGAAGATGGTGGCGTAAGAGGACTCTGAACTCAATCCTCCCATGGACACAACAAATCTACAACTATCTGTGGAACAATTTCCTCTGACAGAGAGCTGGAAACTGGATAAAAAGAACCCCAATAACAAGGGACAACACTGACAAGGGTGGAAGAGGCAGAGACATACCTCTGCTCAGGAAAAATACCACAGTCCAGCCACAGTGCTTCACAGCTGGGAGCAATCTTAAAGATACGAAGCTTTTCCTGGAGGAGTGGGGGGATCTGAGGAGATCTATGTCACAATAGGCATCCCAGCCTTTAGATTCAGTACAACTGAGACAAGATCCCATAATACCTGGCTTTGCTGGCTGTGGAAACCAATGGGGAATACCCCCAGGAGAATTATCAAAATTGAGAGGAAGAGAAACCTGCTCTTAAAGGGCCCAAACAGATTCACAAATACAAGAATAACAGGAAGAACAGTGCATAGCCCATCTGGAAAAAAAAATTACTTATTAAGTTCTGAGCAAATCTCAGAGAGGCAAGGGGTGGCTGGGCCCTCCTCAGGGACTGAGATGCTGGTAGCAGCCATTATTGTGACCTAGTTCAGTCATGCTGACATGGACACTGGCAGATGCCATTGTATTCTTTCCTCTAGCCTGTTAGCACAGGGGTTTGCATTGTCCTCTAGAGCACTGATTTAATAGAACACAGCCAGGGCAGGCAGCCCACCTGAGCGACTAGCCCCACCCACCGGCAAGCCTGCAGCAAACTTGTGGGCTCATGTAGGTGGGGTAGGTGGGAACATCTGCAGTAGGGGGAGAAGGTCCACCTTGGCAGGGCATGCATGCAGGTCATAGCTGTGTTGGTAGGGTGTGTGGGCTTGTGGGTGGTGGGGCGTGTCTGCCTCAGGAGACTTGTGCCACTGGCTATCTCAAACAGTCACACAGGGGAATCTCCCTTGCCTTCCAACTCCTGAAAGGACTGTGTGCTGCTGAACCTGGGGCTGGTCCAACCTATGTGAATTCCTGAGGGCCCACGACAGCTGCGTGCTACAGAGAGCCAGAGGCCTGCAGCAATTGTGAGCCCCTGAGCCTAGCAACGAGCCACATTGGGGGCCTGCCTTGCTTAAGAGCAAAACAGCAGTAGTTGTGCTGGCTTACAGCCAGCTGTGCTGGGTCTTGCCCCACCCAATAAAGTGACTAAAGTGACCATAGCTGCCACACACAGCTGAGCCTTACAACCAGCCAGCCTAGTCTATCCATGTGTCTGCAGCAACAGCAATCCCCCCACAACTTAAGGGCACATGTAGCTCACACAGGGGGCACTCCTACAACATTTGGAACTGGTAATGAGAGGGAAGCACATTGCTGGGCCCCATAAGTCATCTCTTACATAAGGCCACATTTCCAAGACTGGGAGACATATCTGATCTGCCTAATACATACATATAAGCACAGAGAAGTAGGTTAAATGGAGAGACAAATATATGTTTCAAATAAGGGAACAGGATGGTTCCTCAGAAAAAGAACTAAATGAAACACAGATAAACAATCTACCTGATAAAGAGTACCAAGTAATAGTCATAAGGATGCTCACTGATCTTGGAGAAGAATAGATGAAAAAAGTGAGAACTTCAACAAAGAGCTGCGAAATATAAAGAAGAACCAATCAGAACTGAAGAATACAATAATAGAAATGAAAAATTCACTAGGGGGAATCAACAGCAGGGTAGATGACATAGAAGAACAAATCAGTGATCTAGATGAAAGAGTAGAGGAAATCACCCAAGCTAAACAGCAAAAAGAAAAAAGAATTAAAAAGAACAAGGACAGTCTAAGGGAATTCTGGGACATCAAGCATACTAACATCTGTATTAGAGGTGTCCCAGAGGAGAAGAGAGAGACAAAGGGGAGGAGAATCTATCTGAAGAAATATTAGCTGAAAACTTCCCTAACCTGAGGAAGGAAACAGACATCCAGGTAGAGGAAGCACAGAGAGCACCAAACAAGATGAACCCAAAGAGGCCCACACCAAGACACATTATAATTAAAATGTCAAGAATTAAAGATAAAGAGAGAATCCTAAAAGTGGCAAGAAAAAGGCAACAAGTTACATACATTCTCAAAGAATCATGAGAATGTGTCAGAAAGATCCAGAATCCATCTACAAGTAACTCCTAATGACAAAATTTGGACAATTTGAGCATCAAGAAATACATTACATGAAATAGGAATTCACGAGTCCATATGAAAATAAACAAATAGATAAATGAGTGTAATTTGCAAATAAGGGAAAGCTCTTCCTTGCAGTAAACTACCAACTAATAAATTTAGAAGAAATGATGGACACAGAAAGTCATCAATGGCGAACATTGGAGTGGTGGTTGATTCAGGTGGAAATCATCGACGAACGCTAAAGCTGGCTGTTTGATGAGGGTCAGGATACTTACAATGTCACTGAATATATTATTTTGTGCTGGGTCGATTGTAATGGAAAATAATGATGACTCATGGTGGGGATGGTTGGTAGACACTGACATCAAGAGAATGCATGACCTAAGTCTGGTAATAAGGGAACATTGGGTGGACACAGGTTGAGAACCAAAACTTTTTATACCGTAAAAATAGGACGGATATGAAAGAAGTGAGAAACTATGGACTAAAGGAACCTGAAAAGACACAACAAGTGAATGCAGCCCATACACTTGGACAGGACCCTGGGCCAGAAAAGGAAAAGAGACATTGTTGGGAGGATTGGTGAGATTTGTATGCAGTTTGTTGATTGGATAGTAGAGTGGTATCAGTGTTGATTTCCAGCTTTGGAAGGTTGTATGATGAGTATCTAGGCCAATGTTCTTGTCCTTGGCAGATTTACTCTTGAGCGTCTAGGGATGCAACATCGAGTTTGCAGTTTTCTCACAAATATTCCCTAAATGGGAATATATGAAGGAGGAGATGCAGTAGAATCGTGACAGTGATAAAATAAATTAAGAATTATTTAAAAAATTAAAAATTATGTTAACTAAGAAAAGAGCAAAGCCCTCTAATTTTATCTGTCAATTATATTATAAATACTTAATATGTAAAATATAAATATTTCATTCAAAATTTAGAAGTATAATTCTTGAATTTTAGTAATAAAATATTTTAATAATAAACCATGTCTATTAACCTTCAAAACTATCTTGAAAATGTATTCTAAGATTAAAGTAGTACGAATACAGAAGATCAAAGACAGCAAAATCAACCTACTTTCAAAAAATTTTTCAAACATTTGTTTTGCTTAGATACTCAGCTAAATGTATTTAATTTGACTTTTCCTAGATGGTCTATCAATTCTACTTACTAATAATCAAATAAAAATGAACTTCTGTGTTAATAATGAGGATGCAGGTGGATGCCTGAGAAATGCTGGTGTTTGAAATGAATGGCTACATGTCTGAGGCATCTGGCTAAGCCTCTGTGGAAGCTGTCAATTCCCTTTCCAGCTGGAATCACAGTGGAATGCATAATTACTATAACACTTTCAGCAAGAGACAGACACGTGCCTGCAAACATCAGTCATCCAACTGGAAATTCTCAGAGAATCTGTGTCAGTGTCATTCTAAAAGAAAGTACTATGAAACTGATAGAAGACTATGTTTTCTCTATTATTGAGAAGGAAGACTTTCCTCTAGGTAGCAAAATTCAGTTATCTTTCTATGTAATAAACACACATGTTCCTGAAAATCATGTCTTTTTACCTTCTATCAAATCCACTTTCCCTTCTTTTTCATTAACAAATATTATAATATCATAATTTCATCTGCCATAACAGAGTACCACTAGGAAATTAGGACCCATAATTAAACAAACCAATGAGTATTTTCTTTTTAAAGATGAATCTGGCTGAGTGAGTATAATTATAATAAGGAATATATTGCCAAATGGTGGCAATTACTGACTAGTGAGAAGGTATTCTCAGTTGCTTCCAAATTAATCCATAAAAACAATTTTTATTGTACTGATGCATATAGATCAGCCTTCTTTAATGGCATAAGATTAGATAATGATTTAAAAAAACTGTTTATTGAATGCTTACTCTATCTCCTCATCTGTACAATGTGGATAATAATAGCACATACTTTATAGAGTTACAAGGATAAATGAGTGAAATGTTTAATAGATAGTAAGTGCTTAATGTGTTAGCTGTTGTTACTAATATTATTCTAGATGTTGTTGACCTGGAGTATAGAGATAAAATACACACTCCCTCTCCTTGGGGAATTCACATAAGATTTATACAGAGAGTGAGTTATCTACGAATTCATATCAAGATGTCTTTAATAACTACTCAACTCTAAGTAAGATTCATTAGATACAGAAGACTTATCTGAGGACTTTCGACTCCCTAAAGTCAACATCTTGCTGGAAATATTAGATAAGCAGTTTACAGCACTGAATCGAGCAAAATAAAGATTTCGCCTTAACAAGTTCCCTCTAAAATCCCTGAAGAAAAGAGAGTACAGGTAGAAGAGAATAAAAATAAGAAAGCCTAGAAAAGACCAAAAGAGAGCAAGGTGTATTTATATGTGGTTAGTTGTTGGGAGGAGGCTCTAGAATAAAATAAAGCTACCGAAAATGATAGCTAGTTAAATCGAATAATGTAACTTAGATAGATGGAAAGGACTTGAGCAATTCATTTTAAAAAATTCTGAAGGGCCACTACCTAGCTTCTGTTTGGGTATTTATCTTGTTATCACATAGTGTGGACCTTTGGTAAATTTGATAAATATATCTATTTTGTCTTCACTTAAGTCACTGATCAAGCCATTCAACAAAGCAAATCGGAGAACAAAGCCACGTGGTATGTCATGAGGGTGTGCTCATTAATCAACCCTTGTTGGTTACAGTAACTCAGCAATCAAAATATGCCCACTATAAATTTACCTAATCCACAAATATTCTCCTGCTCATTTTGATCACGCAACAATTATTAACTAATGTATTAACATCTCTCTGGAGTTGTTCATTGGTCACAAGTTTTATACCAGGGAAACTTAGGAGAAAGCGTGATTCAGAGTATCTTTAGTAGGAGACATTTCAGTTTGCACATTCATTAACCCTAAGAAAGGCACTGCCATGTTAATGAAAAAGTGTTTACTCTCTTGTAAGGGTTGTGCATTGCAACCGGTGATAAAGCCATTGGCCTGGAATGATTTATCATAATAGCTCATTAAATATTATTTATATGTCACAATAATTCTCTAGTGTTTTCAAGGGAAGCAATTTCCTCTTGACTGTCTTCACTCATTCAACAAATAGATGTGAAGAAAGAAAAAGGAAGACAGAAATTACCTGTTGATCTTTTATTTTGGTTCTGTAAATGCCAACATCATTTAGAAGTATTATGTCATGTAATTTTAGTAAATAACTGAATAAAATAACTTATTTATTTATTGAATAAAGTAAATATTAATATTTACATTAACAGATAACCAAACTAAGAATCAGAAAGATTAAGTGACTTTCCCAAGGTCACATAGCTTTCAGTTGGCAAAGTTGGTATTGAAAGCCTAGCTTTTACAAATTAGAAACTGTGTTGCTTACATTGTGCTATTTCCCAAGTTTTAATTGCAGAATTAGGGAAGTGCTAAAAGGTTATTGAGTGATGTAATAGGGGCTTCAGGATGGACATTTGTCAATTATTTTTTGAATCATGGATATTTGAAACCCAGTAGAGAACACTCAGAGTTCTTCCTAGATCTCCTCAAAGTCCTTTCTTAATTTCTGTATACTTCTTGGCTTTGGAGAGTTTTCACTTTCAAAGGCTTGTATTCTTCAGAGGACTATCTGAAAGCTGTTAGAGCTTGTCCATATTTACAGAAAACTAGAAGTGCCTGGAAATTCATACCCCTTCAGGGTGCATCTCTTAGCCAATGGCTGATGAGTTGGAAGAGTGGAAAAAATCTCAGCTCCCTTGTCTTAAAGTAGTACAATACATTGTAACTTTCACTCTGCATTGCCCTTTCATACTTTATTACCTAAGTAACTGGAGAGTCTCTGGACCCCCTCGACCCTCCCAACTAAGCTGAGGCACAAGGTCATCTGGTGGGTCTTGGGTCTTATGTAATAGTTCGGTGTTATTATATCCACTTCTGTGTGCCATTTAATTCATTTCTAAACACTCTGACAAGCCAGTGCTAGTATCTCCACCTTATTTTATGTATGCCATCGTTGTTTTCCAAGCTCCAGGGGACCTTGCCAGGGCATAAATTCTGAGTCATGTGTGTGCTAGTGAATTAACAAAATCTTCCTTAACCAGCCTTATATTCCATCTATGACCCCCTGTTCTAATACTCTCAATATCCACTTCTAGGTATGCGTTCTCTGTTTCTACACCTCTTCTGGTAAATAATTCCTCCTTCTTCCCCCTTAGCAGGACAGCATTACCCAATCAGGCCATGCTGACACATGACCCTAGTTAAGGATGGTGCAGAATGAATTAGATAAACTGGAGCTGACAGTGGGAGATACACTAATGGAACTGGGCTCCATGGTATTGAAAAGTATCATAGCATTTCAGAATAGCAGAGACTAGGCGGCAGCACTTATTCATCAGAACGTAGGTAGATGTAATTACCTTAATCAGGAGCAAGGGCAGAATAGCAACTATGGTGTCCTAAACCACAGAAAAGGTTGGCAATGGCTAATACAGTATGCAGTGTCCCTCATGTTGAGTTAGATGAACAGTTGACAACAGTATAACTGAATACATATAGCCAAAAAATATCAAAAGTAGATGAGCAGAAGACTAATGTCGGTTGCCTCTACTCTGTTTCCAGACCTGTAATAGTTCTCAGGACCAGAATCCATTAAATGAGAGAAAGGCAACACCTCAGCAAGGGAATACTATAGTGACTGCCTCAGTCCTTTCCAGAGATGGTTACCCCCATTTGCTCGTATCTTTCAAGGACTGTTGGATACAGAGTTTGAGTTGTTACTGACAGCTGGAGGCCCAAAGCAACATCGTGGTCCCCTGTTAGAGTAGAAGTTAATGGAAGAGGGTGATAAATGGAGTCCTGGGCTAAGTCTATCTCATAGTGGATCTAATAGGTCTATGAACACACCAGGTGATTATTTCTCAGGTTTTAGAATTCATAGTCCAGTTGAACATATTTAGAAGCTGGAAGAACTCTCATATTGGTTCTTTGACATGTGGAGTAAGAGCTAATATAGTAGCAAAAGTCAGGTGGAAAAACCTCTCCCCCAAGGTAATAAATAAAATACACAATACTTAATTTCATGTGGAATTGGTTCACTTCTAAAGATTTCAAGAATGCTGGGGTCTTGGGTCTTGTTATTTCCCCAATTAGTTCAACAATATACGCTATGAACAAAACAGATGGATTGTGGTGGATGTCAATGGACTACCACTAATTAATCATGGTAGCCTCAATAGCAGCTGCTGTGCTGGATGTGGTAATTTTACTAGAACATTTTAGCATAAACTTTTGTGGTTTTTACCTAGCTATTGATCTGGAAAATATGTTTTCAATATTGATTGTGAGAAAGATAGGAGCAATTTCACATTCACCTGGAAAACAGAATACATTCAAAGTCATGTACCAGCGCTTTATGTTATGTTATATTGTGACAGACTTGCCCTCTGTCACAATATAATCTGAATAGAAATTGATGTTCTTGACATTCTGGAGAATGTAGCATTGACCCACCTTATTGATCAGATCATGTTAATTGGAACTAATGAGCAGATAGAGGCAGGTACTCTGGATGCCCTGGCAAGACACTTGTGCTCCAAAATGTTCTCCAGATCAATGGGCACATGACCATGGTATTTGCTAATCTTACCACATATGACAACTCCCAAAGCCTCAAGCTTAATGGAGCATTGGTAAGGCCTCTTTAAGGCACCATCTGGGACAGATGATGTTTTTCAGGATGTGGTATACTCCTTAAACTCTTGGCCATAATATGGTAGAATACAAGGGTCCAGGAACCAAGGTGAGAAGCGGGAGTCATCCTACTCACCAACATATTCAGAGACCCACCTACTGCTTTCCAATATCACAGCTTTAAATTTCTTGAATCTAGAAGCCCTGGTTCCCAGATTGGGAGCACTTCCATTGTGAAGTTTTGCTAAACAAGTACAAACGTTGCTAAACATAAAGCTATGGTTACCACTTGGTCATTTGGTCTCTTTGTTTCTATAGACCAGAAAACAAAGAAGGGAGTCACTGCACTGGCTGGGGCTGATCCTCACGAGAATGTAGGATTACTGCTACAAAATGTGAGCAGGGAAGAGCATGTCTGAAATTCAAGGGATATAGTGGAGTGTCTCATGGAGCTTCCATGTCCAGTTCTAACTATAGAGAGACAGGTAGTACAAAAATGACCTCCTGATAATCCATGATAACTAGGATAAATGACTGGTTTTCCATTCCCTCCCTCCACAGACAATTCACCTAAACTAACAGAAGCACTACTTGAGGATGAGATAATCCAGAATGTTTTGCAGAGAAAGAAGATAATGAATATCATTTATAATCTTAAGAGAAACTGCAGAAGCCTAGACAGTAACTCATTCCACTACCCCCTTCTTGAATGTTTTCAGCCGAAATTTTCACAAACAATAACTTGAAGAAGCCGTGGAGGTTTAGAGTGAATTTAATGAAGAAGTGAATCAGTATGAAGGACATGAATTTTATTGATCTTTCAAAGAACCAACTTTTGGTGTCACTGATTATCTCCATTGTTTTTCTATTTCATTGATTCCTTCCTTCTGTTTGCTATCAGTTTTTTTCTCTTCTTCCTCAAGTTTCTTAAAGTGGAAGTTTAAGTTATGCTTTGACATCTTTACTGAGGTTCAACAATTTCTTCCTTTTTACCCCAAATACTTTTTAAAATTTAAATCAAGGTAACCTTACACTTTAAAAGAATTTACATAGTTATATACTAGAATCATAATTTTATCCGGGCAGTTCTTTCCATGCACTGATATTTAAGTAATGTTAATTTTGATTCAATCTGGAAGATGGGATTTGGGATGATACTTTACATTATTCTGTAGTTTACTTAATTGATTGAATGCTTCATAAAGTACATCTATTATTCTAACAAAAATTTAAGTCCAAATTAAAATAAAAAATAGAAATATGATTAATGATAGGCTTAATCAATTAAACTTTTCAACTCGTGTTTTAATCAAAATGATTTAGAGTTAATAATAGTGTATAACTCATGATTACTTGCCGAAAATTTTTGTCTTCAGTACCTAAGGAATGAACATCTCCAAAAGTTATCCTTACATTTTGATTATTTAGAAAGTATATTCAACTTCCTTCAAAAAGTATTTGAGGCAGCTTCATATTAACTGCAATACTAAATGTTTTAGTTAAGAAAAATACAGGCTAGAGACCACCAAAAAGAAATAAGGTGAGTAGCTATCATGTGGTATTTTGAATGAATTAATTAAAAATTAACATTAATTGCTTTGGTATATTCAAATTTTATACCCTGATATACAAATATATAAAATAATATGAAGATAAAATTTCCTTTAGACAATTATGTATTTTTTTCAGATAATTAACCTAAAGATACTTCTGAATTAATTTCAAGAAAAAAGCAAATTTCAAGCTACTTACTATACTCTACTAAGAAATTGAGGCTATTAAAAAACTTGGGCATATGCAAAAAAAAGAAGACACAGTCACTCATTTATAATTAGGAGAAAAAGTATATATTATTTCACTTTTCTCTGTTTATGAATTCATTGCCACTCTGTCTCAGACTCTGTGCTATGCTGGAATCCAGAACTAGAAGAGTCTCAGACTCTAAGATCTCAATAAGAGCAACTCCAATGTTGCTCCCCAAGAGGGAGCTTAAAAGGCCAGAACAATATCTTCTTTTTCTGGGATCTTGTGTTTAAAGAACATAAATATCTTGTCCTACATGTGTTTCAAAATAAAGCTAAAGAGGCAGTTAGGAGCCAATTCATAAATGAACCTAGACAAAACGGCTTAAAAAAATGAAAATTTCAAAAATTGACTTTGATAGACAATCACATTAATAGTTGCAGAGGGGCTAAATCCATTATTCTATATGTGAAGTGCAAATATGATTAATAGAACTTTTGGGTGAACAAATTAGACAAATTCATTATTAATTAACAAACATTAAGCAAATTTGTTTTAGGTGAACTGGCTTTCTTCCAATTCAATATGTCTAAAACCAACACAGATACTTTTATTTAAGTTCAACTTCAAAAGAAGCACAAAAAGTCCTTATAAATGGTGAACTTTCTTGTAAATTGAACTAAAGAGGACCAGCTAATAGCATCCAAAATGTCAAATCAAGTAAATAATTTAGGTTATGCTTTTTTGCAAACTCACCTAAATGATGCATTTCTCTTTGAAGTAAAATGTACCACATGGGATATTTTGAGATAACTTTTGACATACAAAGGTACCAAGCCTAAATAATTTTTTCAGCATAACAATGTCTTTTCCCATATAAATGTCACCGCAATCTAGAATCTTAGCAAAACGTGTGAAATATTTTATAATATATACAGTTTTAAGAAGAATAATGTATTTCTGCCTTGTCCTGACACAACCCAACTATTCCAAAATAGACTGGCCTTGTTCATGGGCATGAACGTAATTTAGTTTTGAAACAGTTGTGGCATAATTATAGTTATGTCTTATTTTCCTCTTTTGCCTAAAAACAAAGTTCTCATTTAAACAAACCAAAACCAGGTCATCCACATTGTAGATCTGATATCTCATTTAACCAGTATTGGAGTCAAGCATACAATGTGAGTGTGTGTCTGTGTCTGTGTATGTGTGTCTGTGTGTGTAAGAGAAAGAGAGAAAGATTGAGACCTGAAATTCTCAAGGTCACTTAAATCTTCCCCCCAGTGTTTATGTACGTAATGAAAAAGTCATGTGCCCAAATCATGCTGTATTTGTTCTCTACAGAATGCTTTCCTTGAGTTAATTAATTCAAGGTATACATACATATATTTCTCTCTATATATTTACATCTCCTACTTCTAAACATTTTCACTAAAAGAAACAGAATTTAATCATGTATAAGACATAGATTCTTCCAAACAAGAATGTTATACAATATAACACAGTGACACCGAGGGAGATGAAAACAGGACTCCAAGAACCTTAAACATAGCCTGCCATGATTAGGCCTCATTCTGCCACTGTATCTGGAAGATGTACTGTCCACTTGATCTGCCTACTTTTGATACGAATTTCTTAACTGCAATGCTCAATTAGTGTCACTAGATTCATATATCTCTGATATATCCAAAGATATTTAAAACTAATGATTTTATAAAGCCAGTAGAAGTGATTCATGGAAAATACCACAAATCACAATATGGAATAAGAATTATATACAGTTAACTTGATTAAAATTATGTATTCAGGAAGGTATAATATCTACTATATTTCCTCACTGGGGATCATGAGATGTTGCTAAGCAAGATATTTCTATACTGTCCTGTTCCTTTGGTTACTCTACTTTTAATATTGTGATCAAGAGACCCTTGTTTGGATGATCTTCTTGAGGCTGCAAAGAAAAGTCCCAAGGAGTAAATGATGGAAAAAGGACACTTGGCTTTTCTTCTTGTTTATGTGCTGTTCAAGGAACTATTTCTTTGCATCAATGCTTGCTGTTCTTCATAATAATATAACATTAAAACATAAAATAATATCAATCTAAAGTAATAAAAGGTTCACAGAGGTTAAAATAATGTTTGAAATATAGGCTAAAATTGCAGAGAACAATGCAGCTAGTTAAAGCCATAAGGCAACTTGAAGAGTTTAATTTACTTTTCCAAAAGGATACAAAGGGAAGGGAGGTTCATAAACAAAGAGATTTGAAGCAGTTAAAAACAAAAGATTGATTTTCACATTCAGCTCAATGTTTGGAAGCTGTCTTTTGGAGGAGAAAAATCAAGCCATGCTATAACAAAGCAACCCAAATAGCTGCCACTCCAGGACATCACGAAAACTGGCCAAATGACCTTCCTTTCTCCTAACTCCTTCCCATGAACCAACTACTAGTCACCTCAAAAATTTGCCACTAAGAACAAGAAATGAATATGTCCTGGTTTTTTGACAGCATTTCTCTGAAATATAAACTGTATGAGAAAATATATAGAGAAAACTATGACAATCAAATGAAGAAAAATGTTAAAAAAAATAACACAGAGAAAAATACCGCACTGCAGCCATATCATTAAAAAGTATCCAGCTAAAACACGTAGAGTTATTATCATGTTTTTAAATAATTTAAAATTTCACTTGGATAGGATGCTGTTTGTTAACTAGACTGTGAACTCCATGAGAATGCATGTTTATTAATTTCTTTAATGGCTATGCCTATTACAGTGCCTTACACAGTTTGAGACTCAGCGAATAACTTGAATAAAAGAATGAATTAATATTAAACACATTCACGATTCTAAAGTGTTACTAATTTTAACACTTTTTAGATCAATTCACTTGCAAATGATTTCAGCTGATGCTTGAGTAAGCACCCAGTGATCTTACTAAATCCCATCCATCCATCTACTCATTCATTAGTTCACCAATTGAAAACAAATTATTGAGTATCTGATGTGTTCTAAGTACTATAATAATTAAAAAGTAAATTTAGCAGTAAAATGGATTGACAAAACCTGTTCTCTCACGGAGCTTAAGATTTATCAGAGGAGATAATAATCCAAGTAATTATAAAAAATGCATAATAAGATGGAGTTAATAAAATGTACTGTGACTAGAAACAACAGGAAGACTTAATACAGCTTCAGCTAAAACCTAATGGATGAGTCAGTTAGCCATTCGAAATTGCAGAGAAAGTATTTATAGCAAAGGGAAGGGCATATACAAAGGCTTGGATGTGAGAAGGCGCTTGATGAATCCACAGAAAAAGTCTAAAATAAATGGGATATGGGGATAGGGATGACAAAACAAGAGACTAATAAGAAATAGTGAAGGATAAATACAAAAAGAATACCGTAGGAGGAGATTGGTGGTTTAGCTTTTATTCCAAAGGCAGTAGAAAGCCATTAAAGGGTTTTAAGCAGATGAGTGACAAAACTATGCAGGCATTTTAGTGCCATCATTCTGACTGCAACGTGGAGACTGAAATGAAGATGAAAAACCTCTGCTTAGTCTACAACTGTGTCTTGGGTTAATATCACTGTGGATATGTCAACCATATTTATAGAAATCAATAAAAGCTTCACAGAATCTCCAGCAGCAACAACAAGAAAATATAAATTTTAATTAAAATATTTATTCTATACCTGGGTCAAAAAGAAAAAGAGAAAACAGAGCAAGGAGGAGAGCAAGAGTGAGAGGGGAGACTTTACTAAATATTATACACAAATACCTCAGCCTCACCCACATAAACTAAATTTTAAAGGACTAAAGATATAATAATACATATAAATCACTTTTATATATTTTACAGGTAACATATTCATAATAATATTCAGCCATAAAGCTATTGCCAATGCATGGACACGCAACAACCACTTACATAATATATGCGTGTAATTGTCGCACTTCAATTGTCATGTTAATAAATCCTTAGTCTTTTGGATGGAGGAAAATAATTAACATAAGTATCTCATTACAATGTGGAAAATTTTCTACCAAAAATGAACTAAACAAGACAAATTATTTCACAAAGACCATTGAACGGCTGTCAAATGAAAATCACTTTTGGTCAAAATCAGTGGGGGTCTGATTCAGACTAATAATGTACAAGTAGAATGTGCATAATGACTCATCAGAGCCCCAATTATCCACACTGTTTATAAGTTTTTAGGCAAGACAGGGCCCATGATAATTATTTCTATATCGTTATTGAAACTATATTGCAATGGTTTAGATTAACAGACTCTGCTTACCCCAAATGCATGCAAATTTGTGGATAGATGAGTGACATAAAAATGTGGTGATGACATCTTATGGTGTGCGTGTATTCTTTGAAGATGATGATTTTAATAAGCCATAGAGAAAAGACATATACAAATATAGATTTGATGGTGACCTAAATAAATGAAATCCAAAATTCTGAAGGGGTTCAGAAAATGTCTCCCCAAAATGTGCTACTGTGACATATGGAATATTTTGAGCTAAAGGCAACTGAGACCCTGTGGGCTCAAGAGAAACTTTTACCTTTGCTTAAAGAATTTAAATTCGGGGCCTTGCCCATAATAAGAGTTATTACCAGAAATAAATTTTTATGACCTATCTGTATGGCAGGGCTTCCTCATTTTACTAAAATCATTATTAAATCAATTTTTTCATTTTATTCATGATGAAAAAGTTATGAAGTAAATTCATTAAACATTAAGTGAAAAATGAAAGAAAATAATGATCAATCAATGAAATATCTGAATCTAGAATAAGCAATACTTTGTAGGTAAAATAGAAAGATCTCTATAACTTTCTCTTACAAATTAATATTTGATTTGGTAAAGGCAGTTGAAATACATATTTTCTATTATCTTAACTATTTCCTTCTATTTACCCTCTTTCTCTTTGCCTCCTCCTATCCTTCCTTCTCTTTTTCCTCCTCCTCCTCCTTCTTCTTCTGATACTACTATTACTACCACACTTACTATCATTATTATTATAATGATAGCAATCTTTCAATGATCTACTCAGTATTTACTATAAACCAGGGACTGTGCTAAGCTAATGCCAATACATTGTTTTATTTAATTCTCACAATATACTTATGAAGTAAGAATTATTTTTTTAATTATTCCATTGAAGTAACAGTCTAAAATAATTCAAATGTTTTTTCCAAGATCACATAGCTAAAACATACAGTGTTGGTGTTGATATCCAATTTTATCTGATTCCAGAGTCCATGATCTTAAATGCTTTCTTGTGCTATCTTTACCTGGCAAAAGAGTTCCAGCAGGGCCAAAATTAACCAAAGAATAGGGAGAGTCAATAGATTTGATAGTATAACTAGAAAAAGAGAACAACATTTTTTAAATGTCATGATCTGTCAGTTTTCTGTTTTGATTGCTTATTCATTTACTTTTTTCCTTTTCTTTCTTAAAGGTAATCCATGGGTTTACCACCTCAGAAATGAAATGAATTGTCAATAAAATCTCAATTAAAAAGTCCTTACACTAGGAAAATACCTTCTGATAAGCCATAGGGGAATAGTTGAGGAATGGACATAGAGAGTTACTGACTCATTCTCTTTTAATGAACCCAGCACTTCCTATTCACTTATGTCACAGCCTGGTGTGGAAGGGAAAGACAAGAGAATCTCTAGTAGAAAATGCATGATAATTTGGAGGACTCCCAAGAAAATTAGGGCTAGTGTGCCACTGCGCTGGTAACTGCCTATGGGAAGGGGTAATATTCAATGACCCCACACATTTTGCATGACGCCATATGCAGTATAGCAGGCACACTCCCATGATGGGGTAGCCATGACGGGCGAATATCCAGGAGAGCATCCTTCCAGAATACTGCATACTGCAGCATGGTGACAAAACAGACCAGATTCCCTCCGCTTCCTAGAAATGCTTAAGGACAGATGGGAGGAAAAGGTCTGAGGGCAGAGGAGACTCTGGAGACTGCAGTTCAGGGGCATTCCACAGAGCATGGCAAGCATCACATTTATTAGATCCAAAGAAAATACACGGAACCTGTGACACCTCACTGTATAGCAGCATAGGATGCTCAAGAGGCAGAACAGATAAGCCACGTGTTGGTAGACAACAGCTTAGGGCATGCAGGGATGAGACCAGACACGCAAAGGAATCCCACTATGAGGATAAATAGGCTTGCTTCTGAAGACAGACAACATCATGGGAAGGAAGAGAGAAGAGAATTTTTGAGAGAAGGCAGACTGCGCTCTGACAGGAAGTAGACACTTCAAAAACAAATTAGTACTTATCCTGAAACAAGAATTAATCTACCAGAGACTCTTCTGAACAGGAAACAACTGAGTTACCTTTAAAAAGCAAGCTTGAGTTTGCTCCCATACTTGTGTCTTCCCAATACCACTTTAGTCAGGTTGAGTGTTCCGGCAAAATTTAAAATTACTTGCACAAGAAAACCCAATAACCAGAGGTATACTCATGTACCTCTGAGTGGTATTGTGTTTATCTTGACCAATCTACACTAAAAAGAAAACAACCACTCTACTGGCTTAATTTTCTAAACACAAGAGTAATTCACTTCAACTTTAATAAATAGTGGGTCACTACTATTTACTATTTAAAATAATATGTTTTCCTCTTTAAGAAGAGTAAAGCAAAGAGTCAATTCAAAAATCAAATTAATCAATAAGATTAAAAGACCAGCTATTTTCACTCAGCTACATAAAATGACTAAGATCATTTTTTATTTCAACCATTTATTTTGAAGTATAATACTCTAAAATGGGTGTTTACCTAGTGATATAAAGTGAAATGTCAATCATCCCAGGAATAAGACTTCTAATTTCTCCAAATATTTTTTCACCTCTTCACTGCTTATTAACCCTTTCATCAAAGGAATAAAAAGATTATGAGATGATATTATAAAATCAATGAAATGAGCATTTCCACAGTTTCTATTAAAAAAATCTTAAAGGAAACAGAGGCTTATAGATAGTCCATGTGATGACTCTTCTCCAATTAGCACTTAGGCTCTATCAATTCATGCACCCTACAGTTCTATAGATAATGTCTCTTGATTAGTATTATAAGTCTAATGGTTACAGGGATTTAATATGTAGGACAGAGATAGAATTAATTTAGATACCCAGGACTGTGTTAAACAAATAGCCTATAGTGCTTCCTGTGAAATAGTGAAGGAGAAGGACGTTTCTGTACTCCAAGAATTCTTGGGATTTCAGAATGGGTTTATACGACATTTTTTTTTTGGTAGTTTTTATTTATTCTGTTAGTCTTTTCAACAAATATTTATTGCGGCATTTTATCAGTCTATTTTTGTTTTACTGTCCCTTGTAGCACTGGAATTTAGTTGGGAGAATATAAGATTTACTTCTAATATCCTTGTTTTTTATTGTACAGATGGGTAGTATTTGAATAAAGTCAGTAATTTAAATGTAAAAAAATTAATTTAGATAATACACAGGTTAAAATTATATCTGATATTAATGGACATTTTAATGGCTTTCAACTAAAATAAATGTGATGTCCTAGAAAATAAGAACACTTACGCTAGCAGAAACACTGATGGATTGTTACAAGGAATTGGTTAAATATATGTTCAAAATTGCTTAACCAAAAATTAGTAAGATGCATCAAGAAAAAGATTCTCTGATGTAACAAGAATTCATCTTAGCTGACATAGGAGCCCTGACCCCTTTCTTGAAATCTCTGCTTACCATGTCACAAAACCACGGTCAATAATCAATTAAAAAAATAAATGAAAGAAAAACCAAAAGCAAAACAAACTCTGAAGTTGATCCTCCACTGCTCAGGTACTGTATTTGTCAGGCTCAGATCATTTTCCATTCTCCCTATTTATCTTTCCCAGGTACTGGGACTACAGCTGAAATAAAGGGAAATATCAGGAGGTCCTTGCCCTGGTATTATCCCACTGTATTGGAGTTGGTAGAGATCTTACATTTCATCCACCAGAATTGTGGGGTCAGTGAGGAAGATAGGATGCTACTAAGGTACTATAAAAGTATCTCTTTTTATGTAAAACAGGAGAATGACAGATACTGTTAATTTTTGTCTTTGATAATCAAGGAAATAAAGGTTTGAGAATATATATAAGATTTCC
This sequence comes from Tapirus indicus, assembly GCA_031878705.1. Taxonomy (NCBI): domain Eukaryota; kingdom Metazoa; phylum Chordata; class Mammalia; order Perissodactyla; family Tapiridae; genus Tapirus; species Tapirus indicus. The sequence goes on along the minus strand of CM062919.1, from coordinate 99,540,469 downwards.
AGTTCTAGTGTGGAACGCATGCACTAAATGGTCATCCTAAATTCTGAAGAAAACATACTTTGCAATGCATTATTGGTCTTACACTAGGATCTCCTCTATCACCACCAATAATATACCCGAAACACAAACTTTGAAAGCAAATGCCCAAATTCTCATAAAGATGCTGAGATTAATTCATGAACTAGTGGCAGGTTTCTAGTGCTTAACTTCCTCATATTGATGCATAAACCTCGACAGAACCAAAAGTGGTCCCCTGGGTCTCTCATAACCTCAAATTTTCTAATAACACCCGTAACCCCAAATGCAATTTCACTCTGGAAGAAAGCATCCACAGTTCTGCTCCTCAGAAGTTTTATAGATAAAGATCAAAGAAATATTAACTCACAATCAAAGATTATTAAGATACAAGGAAACAGGCTACTGTGAATGAAAGTCAGCACAAAGAGCTAACATTGTATTTAGACCACAAAGGATTTCACATATTAGAATTACCTGATACATAATATAGAATAAGTTGGAACAATGTAAAAATGATTGATATCACAAAAATTAGCAAGTATCATGAAACTGTTTTTCAAAAGGAAAACAAATAATTTTTAATAGAAAAATGTAATTTTTAGTCTTAAAACTTTGTAATGGAGTTTTTCTCAACAGGACATTAGAGAATCAGGAGAGAATTAGTGGACTAGAAATTAGGTCTGAAGATAATTAACAATATGGAAAAGAGAGATGCAAAACGTTAGACATTTGAAAGAAGTTTAAAAAATATGATTAAAAAAAGCAAAAATTCTCACATACCTCCAATCTAAGGTCCAGGAATGTGGATTAGAGAATATATTAGAGACAATACATGACAAGATAATGAGTAGAAATTTCAGAATTGATAGAAGAAGGACCCCATATTACAGTAAGTTCAATGTAACTAATCAGGCTAAATGAAAAATGAGTCTAAACCTATGTACATCAGAGTAAAATGCTAAATCACCCAGGACATAGAGAAGATTTTAAAAGCAGATAACAAGGAAAGATAGATAATTTACAAATGACTACTGACAGGACACATCCCAGAAGCAACAATAAAAATAACTTGAAAGAGTAAAAGAAAAGAGGTGTCAGTTGAGAATTAAAGTGCCCTGCAGCTATAGCCCGACAAGAACTAGTGTGGAATAAAAACACATATGGGAAAAAATAAAACAAAACAGAAACCCTGAAAGAGTTTACCACCAACATGTCTACATTAACCCAACTTCCAAAAGGAGTCCTTTAGACAAGATGAAAAATTATCCTAGAAGGAAGTCCTAAAATTGAAACAAACAAAAAGATAGTAAAGTAGTTAACATGTAGATAAATCGGAAAACATCATCTGTGTAAAATATTATGTTGATAATTTCTAAATTGAGAAATTAAATTACAATCATCCTGAAAACAGTGGAAATTATTAGCTTATTAAGGAGGAAGGGGATTGATAGTGTTAAGTCTTGTAGTGGCCCTGTATATAACAGAAGGCTTAAAATATTCTTTTGCATTTACTAACTTGTGTGAAAATGAAAATTTTAAGAGTCACCATGGAACAGAAATAGTGTTCCAAAACAACAAAGGAGAAAATACTTAATAAGGAAAAAAATAACAAACAGAAAACTCATAAAATAGGCAAACCAGGAAGAAAAAGAAATATCAAAAAAAGTGAGACAAACAGGAATCAAAAAGTAAAATGGTAGAATGAGATTAAATATATCCCAAAAAACAGAAATAGACAAAAACAAAGTCAGAGTTTCTAAGATTGCATTTAAAATTGTACCTAGACAAATAGTATTTACATCCAAAGTATGGGCATGCCAAAGACAGAGGATGGCATATTTTCAGCATTATGGGCCATACAGTCTTAGTAGCAACTTTTCAGCTCGGCTGTTGGAGCAGGAAAGCAGAAGTAGACCACATATAAATGAATGAGTAAGACCATGTTCCAATAAAACTTTACAAATACAAGACATAGACCAAATTTGGCCTACAGAACACGGAGGTTGGCAACCTTTAACCTAACATACAGATAGGAATGTTCAAAATAATTGAGAGAAAAAAATATACCACGTCAATATTAACCAACAGAAAGCTTGAGTTAGAGATAGAAGGGATCACTTTATAATACTAAAAACTTAAATCCACCAGGGAAATATATTTATAAATTTGAATATACCAAATAAAATAGCCTTGAATAACATATTTCAATAATTCAAAAGATACAAAAAAATGTTTTTTTACATATTTTTAACATCTCTAGAATAAGGATGGGTCTCCACATCTAGTGAATGTCACAGTTGCTGTTGGCCTGGCAGCAGACATGACAAAGTTGTTATTGTAAGACTGTTTGTAAACTAAATCCTTAATCTGTCAGCATGAACAGCTACTTTGAGACCCCTTGATGTTCCAGTTCAGAAGCCCTGTAAGGACCATTCCAGGAAGGAACACAAATCCTGATTGTCTGAAAACCTTTTGTCACAATAAATTCTCATTTTCCCAACTTGCAGAATGAGTGTCAGTGGTTTGGAAAAGCTCCTGCAGACATTAATGTTTCACTCTTGCAATAAATGCCTCATCACTATATTCCACAATACTGTGCAAAACTGCACAGAGATGATGTGAAATGGAAAAATAAAAATTGATGCTTAAAAATCATTAACAAGAGGGAGGTTTCAAATATTACAACTCATACTTAATATTGTTGGTTTATATTTTCCCTTTTATTTATACATGTGTGATATATAATCACTAATTAACAGTAATTAATTATTGATTAATTAATCAATTGTTGATTATTGATATGTAATGATTAGTAGCATTCCTTGGTTCAAAATGGCACATAAAATAATGTTACATTATATGATGTCTAAAACTGGATAATATATGGAACCTAAAAATGAGTAGAACTACAGAGGAAGATTGACAAATCCACCATCATAGTAGGATGTTTCAACATACTTCTCACAATGATTAATTCATCAAGAAGCAGTACAAAAACTTGCAAAGAAAGAAAAAATTTATTCAGCATAATTAACAAGTTTACCATAATGGATATATATTAACTCTGCTAATAAAAATTAAGAATACATACTCTTTTTAAAGATCATTTACAAAATGGTACTCAGCTCTAAAGCAAGATTCAATATATTTCAACATCTGAACACAATTTATTATCAAGAAGTAATTCAATTTAAAAATGAAATTAGTTGCAAAAGGAATTACATAAAATATTTCCTAGTTTAAGTATCTAACATTTTTAAAATTATTATATAAAATCTTTTTTTTTTTTTTTTGCTGAGGAAGATTCGCCCTGAGGTAACATCTGTTGCCAGTCTTCCTGTATTTTGTATGTGAGCCACCACCACAGCATGGCAACTGACAAGTGGTGTAGGTCTGTGCCCAGGAACTGAACCCAGGCCATTGAAGCAGAGCATACCAAACTTAAGCACTAGGCCACCAGGGCGGCCCTATAAATGTTTTTTTTATTTTTTGTGTATGTGTGTGAGGAAGACCAGCCCCGAGCTAACATCCATTGCCAATCCTGCTCTTTTTTGCTGAGGAAGACTGGCCCTGGGCTAACATCAGTGCCCATCTTCCTCTACTTAAATGGGATGCCGCCACATCATGGCTGACAAGCAGTGTGTCGGCGGGCGCCCGGGATCCGAACCAGCGAACCTTGGGCTGCCAAGCGCGAACTAAACTGCTGCGCCACCGGGCGGTCCCCCTATAAATGTTTTTTTAAAGAAGGAAATGGTTGATAGCTAATGATGTGTATATTCAAGAATTAGAAAAAGAAGATAATAAATCCAAACTAAAATTTAAAAAATAATAAAGATCAGAGAAGAATTTCATGAAATAGAAAACAATATAAACAGATCAACAAAACAAACTGAAGACTTATTTAATTAAAATAAAATTCTGGTCAGATTGAACAAGAAAAAAATGGTAAAGGAAAAAATAGTATAAGGAATTTAAAAGGAGAGTATAATTGTATAGAGAGCGAGAATTACAAAGTTCATAAAAATCTGTGAAGAACTGTATGTAAATATATACAAAAAGTTAGATGAAAAGGATAGATTCCTAGAAAAAACTCAATTGACAAAAATTTACATGAGAAAAATTAGAAATCCTAAATGAACCTATAATCGTTAAACACAATCAATCACTTATTACCAATTGTCCTACAAATAAATAAACCCTGATAATTTGATAGTTCTACCAAATTTCCAAGGAATACATTATTCCAATAACATATAAAATTTCTAAAGAATAAGAATTAAGATAAATAGTCCCAACTCACTTTTATGAGTCCCAATACAACCCTGACACCAAAAATTTGCTGAGAAACATAGATGTGAAAATGCCATGCTAAATTCAGCAATATGTACAAAAGATAATATGTAATGTAAAAATTTCGATAATTCTTCAAGTTGTTTTGAGATATTTTCTATGTTATAACCATATTAGATGATGCTTACACTTTAAAACATTACTTCATGTAATAACAAAGTATTAAAAGCCAAAGAAATTGATACAGATAGCACCGATAATTATTAAACCCTAACATGTTCTAAACTACATTGTTAACATACTTATTTTAGTTGAATCTTCCCATTCTTAATAGAAAATACGACATGGCTGTTAAGTAGAGCTGTGGTCTCTAGCTTTGATCAATACATCCAGTAAAATGATATTTGAGAATATCACTTTAAATATTTCCTGCAATAATAAAATGTTAACAAGCATTAACTGAAACCTCTGACTCTTCCAACTGAATGTTGAAACATAATTGGAATGGCTTGAAATAGAGATTTCTGACTACTGCTGTTTCCAAGATCGAAAAGTCAGGACTAAGAGTCAGCAGGACATCAGTTTGAGGAAAGGAAGAAGGTACGTAAGAGAAAAAAATATATATATTGTGTATAAATTCTTCTCTACAACTGTTACCAGGAATAATTTTGCTTATAGATGAGGAAAGAGAATAAAGTGCGTTTATAAAAATTAGTATAAATTTAATAGGTTTAGAACTTTACATCACATGGTTTTAAATATGATAATAATAAAAGTTTAATGCAAAAACCATAACAACAAAGATCATTCACTAAGAAAATCTAGAAGAAATCATGAGATACTGTGAAAAAGACTTGCCATTTTAGTAATTTAAACTACAATTTGGTTTGACTAGACAAAATAAATATAATTTTCAAGAAGACATTCATTGAATGAAGTAAGCTGCACCTATTTAAATATCATATATTTACTCTCATTTAACTGAAACTTGAAGTATAATATATTTCTCTGCCAATATGAGATAAAATTATTAGTATAGAATATTTTAAAAATGTATATCTAAATTCTTATACTTTGTGAGAAATGTTTAAATAAAGTATTTCAAGTAAAAATCCAAGGAATGTCAACATAAATTGTTCATCATTCACTTCAAATCTTATTCCCAGCTAGTAGAAGCACTGTTTCTTATATATGGATAGTGGTGAAGAATAAATAAGTCACACACACAAAAAGGGGAGCAACATTTGTGACTATGTATCAGTAAGAGACGCAGATTCTAAAAGTAATGACCATCTCTTTTCTTCCATTCTCTCTATTTTTCTGAAAAGTAGTTTCAAAATGAGCACCGTTATCTCCTCAATGCCCTAAAAAGGAAGAACAGAAAGATCTGCAATATGGTTTTCTTTCAACATCAATGATACCCCAAAATATTAGAGCAGATACTGGGGGAAAATATTGGGGGGAGATATATATCTACCCATATATATACCTATCATCTATTTTTACCTTCCATTGTGGAAAATTTCAAACATAAGCATATGTAATGTACAGATAATAGTAAAATGAACTCCCGTATACCCATCACATAGCTTCAGCAATTATTAATTCATGGTAATTTTGTTTCATCTATATCCCCAACCAATCCCTCCACCATCAGTGGATTATTTTGAAGCAAATTCCATATATCAAAACATTATATCCTATAAATATTTCAGCACAAATAAACAAAAAAATAAGGACTTTTCTTAAAAATCATAACCACAATATCATCATCACACCTAATATTTGACAAAAAATCTTTATGATCCTCCAATATCAAGACACTGCTCATATCTCTCTAATTTTCTCATAACAATTGATTTGTTCAAATCAGAATTCAAAGAGGATGCACACATTGCATTTTGTTGATACTTTTTGGGTCTTTTTGAGTGTACAGGTAAATCTTTTTTGTTGTTTTCCTTACAATTTATTTTCAAAAGAAACCAGTTCTTTTGTCTTTTGTCTATCGTAGAGTTTCACAGTATGCATTTTGCTGATGCATTCCTGTGCTGGCATTTAACATATTTCTCTGGTTCCTGTATTTCCTGTAATCTCGCTGTTGGTTCTTAAATATTGATCTAATTCTTGTTCAATTTTTTATTAAGAGTACTCTGTAAGATAAGAGTGTACATCTGTCAGGAAAAATATATTGTCTCTTTTCTCATTCTTTCCTGTTATCTTCTTCCTTTCTTCCTCCCTCCCTTCTTTCCTTCCTTCCTAGCTCCCTCCCTCCCTCTTTTTTCCCTTCTTTCTTTCTTTCTGTCTCTCTTTCTCTTCCTTCCTTCCCTCCCCCCCTCCCTCCCTCCTTCCTTCCTTTCTTTTTTTCTTTCTCACCCTCTCTCTCCCTCTCCTTTCTTTCCTATGATGTTATCAGTCAATGATTGTATAAGCCCAGGCCTATTATTTCACTAAGGGGTTGTAAATAAGTGATTTTTCTAATAGTTTCTAACAATTATTCCTTCTTCAATTACTAGCTGGAATACTTTGGGGGAGAAAAAGTTTGTCTTATCAAGATTTTGGATAAATGAGATACAATGGTAAAGTATTTACAGAAAAGGCAGATTGAAAGTTGATTATTTCCCATTATTTTCCACTTTTTAAATAATGATTATGTTTCATTAACATTCTCTAAAAGTAGATAGTAAATTGTTTTTTAAATTATAAATTTGTTGTTGGTGGTGTTGGTGCTTGCTTTTGAACTCATAGATTTTAATAAATTTGATGTGCTACAATCCACTGAAATTATTACTTTTTGTTGCTCAAATTATTTCAGGTTTGACCAATAAGCAGTTCTTCAAGTCAGCTTTAAACTACTTTGCCATGACCCCAGGAGTCTTATATAAGAGAGTTTTCTAGTTTTGTGGTATAATAAGGAGTTCTAAATTCACCTTTTACATTTTCCACCCCAGACCTGGAATCGTCTGTTTCTTCATGTAGATCTGGTCACTTTATGATGGTTTTGTATTATATTGATTTATAAATTACACTTTAGTCCTAATCAGGGTTTCAGATGGTTAATTTCAAGAATTGATAGGGTCCGGGCAGCTTCAGCACAATCAAACATTGTAGACACACCTTTGCACTCACCTGTAAATTTGTGGCTGGAGGTTACAGCCACAAATTAGAGGTTCCTCCTAATTTCGGCCACTGTTCTCACAAGGCCGTGCTGACTTTCCTCTAAATTTTGGCAACTTGGGAGTTCTCAGCTTTTCAGGGCTCCCTCCTCCCCCAGCTCCTTTTTTTCTGTTCTGCACACTTTGTGAGAGTACAGTGTTGCTCCTCTTGGCAGTTCATCATATTTGGGGTTTCATGGTGACTCCTTGTCACTCGGTTTTGTTTTGAATGTTTTCTGAGTTTAGTTGCCTAGTCAGATTTGTGGGTGGGTTTGGAAATATTCAAAACTACAGAGCTACTGGCATCTTACCTGATATCTCTTGAAGATACTTATCTAAATTGTGTCACTAATTTCCATCCTTCCAGATTTCACCAATGTGCCAACTACTATTTATTTTTTTCAAGATTCTTACTGTATACTCAGAAGGAATATTAGTGCAATCGACTTGGGCTGGGATATGAGTGAAGACAATGGTTGGTGAATGTTCTTGCCTGGTGGTTTATAAGGATGTATAGTAATTGTTGTGTTGCATCAAATATACAAGATGAGTATGAGGGGGAATAGAATACTAGGTGTCATCAGTCATTTGGAAAATAGCTTTGAATGCCTGTAAGGGGCAAGACATGTGCAAGGCACACTTATTACTAGGCTAAGTGCAATAGGGAGAAAGTTTTGAAGAGCATAAGGAACACAGACCCCTATCATTCCACTGAAAAGCAGAAGATACAGATGAACACAACTCCTTGAAAAAAGGCAGTTTAAACAGTTGATTTTATAAATCAGAATAATAGATAGTATCGACATGGTTGAAATTTCATGATATCTGGAAAGAACAATAATAACTATCACAATTCAATATACACCAAGCACTGTGCTATATGTTCTTATGTACATTATGTTGCCTAATCTCTACAACAATTCTGTAAGGTAAGTATCCTCATCCCCATTTTATAGGTGAGGAGACTGAGGGTCAGAAAGGTTAAATAACTCACCCCAGGTATCACAATCTGAAATTGGCGGAGTACTCACCAAACACCAAGCTTTTAACTATATGAGACTATCTACTTAATCATAGAAAACCTATGTGCCAAAAAACAAATAAATAAACTTCAAACTCACAACAGAGGGCAAAACTATTCAACAAATGAAATGAAGCATAAATATAAATAACAGTAAACTAAATTTTAAAACTTTAAATTAAAATCATAATGTGGTATAAATAACCTATCCTAGGTTGTGGCTTAAAAAAGCAGGTTATGATATAAGAGAGAAATTAGGCCCCTGACATGAAAAGTCATGCCAAATGCTCCCGGGGGAGGCATTGGGATAAGACGATTCAAGAAAAAGAAAGCATAAAATTAATTTCCCTTTAACTTAACTTTACCAGCCCTGACTATAGAAATGATTTTTAATAATAATTTCCAATCCTCTTAAGCTGAGAGAAATTATTAGTTATTTGATTATACCAAACCTACTCTTGTAAGTTTTCATTTATCTTTCTTGGGATATAAAATTTGTTTTTAAAAGAAATTTTCTACAACATTTATCTGCTCCTAAATTCATTTCCTTACATGCAAGTATTTCAGGCTGTCTCCTGTTAATGGCCTATTAGCATAAAATTTCACTTCTTGTACTTAATTTAAAAGATATACTATCTATTCTTGTCTAAATCTCTATGAGTACTAGCTAGAATAATTAATTTTCTGTTCAAAAGTGATTTTGTAATATTCCATGAGGTCTTATCTGTTATATTACTTTTAGTGCTTACCTCTAATACCTGATAGTTTATTGTGAAATCATTTATTTGCTCCCCATTTTGAAAGAAGAATGAGAGATTCAAATTCTAATTATAACATTACACATGGAAGCTTGATATGCCGATAAGCGAATTATCTCAAAGACAGACTGTTTCCTGACAATCACAAAAGTGAATTATTTGACCTACAAATCTCTTTTCTCTTGTCTGATTTTTTAACTAGCTTATTTGAATCTTTTGGAGGAGTCTATTCTATTTCCTCATATGCTTTCTGTAACCTTTAAATATAAGCAGACAGTTTACTTTTACCTCTAAAAGTTTATTTGCAGTAGGTTATTTTGAACTTAACTCAATGAACACGGATTCTACAAAAGCAGTGCAATAAATAGGAGTGAATTCTATGCAAGTTTACCAACATCTGTTTGGTCCATGGAAACGGAGAAGGGAAAGAGAAATTGGTTATTATAAAAGCACAATATATACGTGGCATTGTGCTAGATGCTCAACGAATACCTTTAGTCCTCAAAAAAGTCCTGTAAGTGGCAATAATTACCTATTAATATTATTATCTATGTAATAATCAAGATGCCACACTTTAAGATGCAGAGTCTCTCTTTACAAATCTTTCTGACTCAAAATTCTGTGGTTTGGACTTTACCCATTGTTTATAGTGTTGTTTCTCTGGGAACATGCCTTGAATGCACAGCCTGGAAGATTAAAAACTCATTTCTGCATGTCTCCATGTGGCTGTTTCTCCAAGACAGAGTTGCACATTGGTATACCTCTGAGAGAAGTAGGAGGAGGTATAACATGATCTTTGTAGCTAGCCCTCCTATGACGAAGTGCTTCTCACAGGTCTGGTAGTTCTGAGAGGAGGAAAGACATACAGCTGTCTCTGGTAATGAGTGAAGCTCGCATACTTTTCAATTTATGTATTTTCAAACACATTAATTCAGGGAAATATTTTTCCCTCCATGATAGACAAGATAAAATGGAGTCTCAGAAAATATAATGCTGTGGTAGTTTTGTACTGTTTGAACTTGGCTAAGATGAGACTGCCTTTTTCCAGTATTGCCTTCCCTGTGGGGTCTCACTGAGGTTTGGCCACCAGAGAAATGTGTGTAAGAATTGACAGGGGGCGGGAACTGAAGCAACAACCACCACCCTCTGAAGTCCAGTGTAGAATGTCAGGGGTGCTGCAGCTCACACATGTTTTTGCTGCTTGCTGGCTCACTCTGTAGGCGTGGGGCCAGACCTAGCTCCTGGAGCAGTGTGTCTTCCTTCAGCTCTGCCAAGTCCTTTCAACTCCCACAATTGTGTAAGGTCTAATCTCACTAAGAACTTTCTTATTCACCATCACTCATAGTAGCTTTGCTTCCTGATTGAACCCTAAATAATGTATTGCTAGTTTCCATACAGTTAATACATGGCTAAGATTCAAACCTCAATCTAGCTGTACAATACATGCATCCTTCCCTTCACCAGAGTGAATATTTACAGTGTGTGGGGGGGAAGGAAAGTGATTTCCCTGCCCATTAATAATAGCATGACCATAGAGCACTTTTCCCAGACTGAGTCCTTCCCTTGACTCTTTTAGTGCAGATGATTAAAAAGGAATGTGTTATTATTCCTATAGTCTGGGTTGTACCACTGAATATTCAGAATTCCAAATACCTCTCTGTTAGATACTACTTCTTAACAAAGTAAAAAAAAAAAAAAAAAGTCCTAGGCCTGAGAGCTCTTTATTATTTCTCATGCATCATTGTAAAGCTTTTTCATGTCAAATTATATACTCACTCAAAATATTCATCTTTTCTAGATGCACTTTTTGCAGCCATAATCTATCTGCATCTAGGTGATTTTGATCTCTCAAATGGTCGAGAAATTCCTTTACTGGGCAGTTAATTCCATTTATGTTCTGAGTGACCAATTTGTGTGTCATATTACCTGCTATAATACCCTCATTGTACATAATGTATATTTGATTTAACAGCTATAATCTCACCAAAATGCTGTTTCTCAGTCAATTGTTTTCATGCTCTCAGATTTCCAGAGAGAATTTTCCTGGGAGTTTGCAGTACATAATTATCTAAGAGTATTATACTTGCTATAAAATTCCCTCAGCTTTTATTGATAGCATTTTTCACAGTATCGATATCTTTATATTTTACTTGAAACCCTTGGTTTATCCATATAGAATGTGAACAAATGAATCTGCTAGTTCCCAAGCCCCAATATCAAGCTAAGAATATTGATCCTTTAATGATGGAATAATTCACAATTTCTTTTAGAAACTGTTTCATGAGCATTATTATCTTAAGAGCACAAGATTTTTGCCATAGACAAAAAAATATCATATCCTTTTAGTACTTAAAGATGATTAAACTAAAGTGTACATGTTGCCTGCAATAGTTAACAAAGGGATTTGATTCAGATTCTACGTGTGCACTAAAAAGCATTTCTTATGTTAATAGTCTTCAGTCCATGATTTTGCTAAGAGCAGACACTGTCAATTTGCATGTGTTAAATTGAATAGCAATCATTTATTTTATTTTATACCTTTATACAAATCATATGAGGCCTGTAAAGTTTTTTCTCTTAGTTGAATGAATTTCTACATGAGTTGACTTTTCTAGACAATATATAATAATTACTTCTGTGAGGTCCAACTTACACTTTATCTACCCACTGTAACTAGTCAATGATAAAGGATCGCCAGGATAAAATAATCCGAGACAATTTGCCTTACAATGTTTTCTGAGTTCCAAGTTCTCTTGACCCAAATTAGAAACACTATGCAAAAATCTGAGAAAAATATACTTTATATATAACTTTGAGGATACTATTTTGAATTCATGCTTTAAAATTTTGAAAGGCATAATACATGGTAAGTTAGAGGTTTATTCTCCACAATTTGTATTTCTTTTCAATAAAAACTCCATTAAGTTTTGTAGAGACTTCTCATTGTCTCTCCATTACCTCTTTCTCCTTTCTCTATAAGAAAGTGGCTGGGCACATGGCCACTGAGCATAAAAACTACATATTTCAGCCTGTTTTTCAGATTAGTGTCCATGTGGCTAAGTCCTGGCCAATAGGAGCTCATGTGGTTTACCCCTTGAACCTTCCATTAGTTGTATTTGGCACAAGTCCTTGTCCCTCTTCCTTTCCCTTCCTTTGTTCTGCTGTGTGGAATGTGGAATGTGGAATGCTGCACTGGGCCATGAGGATAAAGACTACACCTTAGAAAGGATCTAATGCTAAGCTGAAATTTCTTGGAACAGAGCCAAGTAACCCACTCCAGGATGCCTACATCCACACTTCTACATGAGAGAATAGTAACATTCAATATTGTATAATCATTTTTATATTAGGGTTTATCTAGTGCACAGTATAACCTAATTCTAACTGATGCAGTAACTAGAAACATAACAGGAATTATCAATGATGCCTTTGCTAGTAATATACCCGAATTTGTGATTTGTGTTTATTAGCTAGAGTATCTAATATGTTGAATATGACCATTAACTAACTGTCAAACCAAATCTCTAGGACCTTAACTTAAATGAAGGCAAATATCTAGACTGTTAGCTATATAGAAAAGCAATATGAATTATTTATATAATTGAAAGGAAGGAGATTCTTCTTCCTTAAACTAGTTTCAACTAGATTCAATTTAGGTTTTATAAAAAATGTTTTTAGTGTAATACATACAAGGATGTCTGACACAACATAGATATTCAATAGTAATAACAGCTAATAAGTATTACATTCACTATGAGGCAGAGACAGTTTTTAGGATTTTTTATTTTATTAATACATTTAATACTGATAAAGCCTTTTGAAATTGAAAGTATCTTTCCCTATTCTGACAGGCTCTCTAGCCAGATTCTCAATTAACTTTTTTATTTCCCCTCAAGGACATGATGGAATTTTTGGGCCCCGTCATACACAGGAATGGGGGGCAACTCAGGAGAACTAAACATCAACTGTCTCTCCTGACTCCTGCCACCACTTTCATAAAAGATGTTGGTCTGATAGAAGCCTATGGAGCAGCTTCTCAGAATCCAAAATTTAAAGGTGGGAAAAACCCCTATCTCTTCAGCTTTATCTCAAACTATCTCTAGGAATTGGGCTTGAAGTAGAGAATATGGAACACTTCTGTCTCATCACCAGCTTTCTGAAATCTCTCTGGTCATCCCTTCTGTTTCCTTGGCCTTCAATGATGGGCCATTTCTTTTCTTCTGCTTCCTGCTGTGCAGGCAAGCAGACTTCCTGTTCATGAATTTCTGTTCTTTCCAACCACCCATGAGTTATCCTAAATCATTCTCAACTGCAGCTATACCATCTCCCTAGTGGACATTTGGTAATATTAGAAAAATTTTAAGTTGTTGTCACAGTAATTGATAATGAATACTGACATTTTTTGTCAGTGTCTAAGGATGCTTATTAAACAAGATTGTCCCCACAACAAAGGACTGCTTCTCTCAAAATTCTAGCAGCACACATGTTGAAACACTTGGGACTAAATAATGAAGAGGGTTCAGGGAAGGGAACCAGCTTAACATGATTGAACATACACTTATATATCATAAAGTGCTCAACAACATTATCTTACTAATGAATTAATGCTACTTTTCTATTTAAAATGTCCCTCTGGCTCTTCATAACCTGGCCTTAACATCTGTTCACCCTCCATTAACAGAATATCCCACTTGCTCTTTTACACTTGTCCATACCAAGCTTATTTTAATACCTCAAATATGTCAAGCTCACCCAAGGACTGACTTATTTTGACACTAATGATTTCTTCATCTTGGGCTATTCATTAACTTTAACATCATATTAAACTTGTAAAGACTTAATAGCTGTAAGTTTCAATTTATCTGCGAAAACTCTTTTTGATCTGCTTAGCTTGACTTTTAATATTTCTTCCCTTGGGCAGGGGAGAATAGAATATATTATCCTTGGGTCTCTTTACTTTGATTGTAATGATTTGTTTACATGAGAAATTCTTCCTTTGAAGAATTATATAAAAATTTGTAAATTCTTTAAAGAAATTGTTGGTTTAATCTGTGTATCTTTAACATCTAGCAAAGTATATAACCCATAGTAGATTTTTCAAGAAATATTTGTCCAGAAAGTAAATTAAAAGAGAGAAAGGAGAACTTCTAATCCAGACAAAATGTTCTTTGCTCCTCCTCTTTTCTTCCAACTCCTTCCTGTTAAGTACAGCTATAAATCCTGGAAACCATGTAAGAGGCAGCAAAAGGTAAATTTGTAAGGGTAGAAAGAGGAGAGTGAACTGGCTTGGGATGCCAGGACTAGAGGAATATCATGTCAGTTGGGTGTCTTATATTCCCCACTCAGCAGAAGAAAGTGATCTGGGCTGGCATTTCCCAATCCACAACCTAGCAGTGGCATACAGCCCAGAAAGGTTATTCCTCCTCCAGACCAAATGAGATTACTCCTGACTACATAAAGTGAATTTAGTACCACTGTCAATGTTGGTGGATAGGGAGTCCCAGTAATAAAGGAACAAAAAAACAGAGGAAGCAAACAGAAAAAAAATAATAAAATGGCAGACTTAAGTATTGTCATATCAATAATTACCCTACTTGTAAAAATCTAAATATACCAATCAAAGAGGGAGACTGGCAGAGAAGGTAAAAAAAAATGTCAGCAACTATAAGCTGTTTGCAAGAAACTCACTTCATACTCAATAGCATAGGTATATTGAAGTCTAGAAAAAATATTATAAAAAGATTAATCAAAAAATAGAAGTAGCTATATTAATATCTGTTGAAATAGACTTTAGAGCAAAGAAGATTTCAGTTGACAAAGTGGGAAATTACGTAATGATAAAAGGATCAATCCACAGAAAGACATAACATAACAATCCTAAGCATGGACCCATTAAACAACAGAGCCTCAAAATACATAAAGAAAAAAATTGATAAAGCTGAAAGGAGAAATAGACAAATTCACAATTATAATTGAAGACTTTCACATCTCCCTCTCAGTCATTGATAGAATTATTAAACAAACAAGAAAACCCAGCAAAGATATAGAGGATCTGAACAACATAATCAACCAAGATCTAATTGATACATACAGAGCACTTCACCCAAAAAAGACAGAATACACATTCTTCTTTCAAGTTCCTACGAAATCTTCACCAAGGAAGACCATATCCCGGACCATAATACAGATCTCAACAAATTTATGAGAATTAAAATCATACAGAGTGTGTTCTTTGAATCCACAATAACAGAATAACAGACAATAGCAAAATCTCTAAAGCTGTTGACCACAGTGCCTACACTGGCCGTGGAAAAGAGCTTCCCAAGAGTGAGCATTCCACAAAAATGAGCAGAAACTGCCAGTCATCTTAAAGACTGGGCCTGAAAGTGGCAGAGCGTTAACTGCACCATATTCTATAGGTCAAAGCAGACATAGGCCAGTCCAGAGGTAAGAGGTTAGAAAAATAAATTCTGCTTCTTGGTAGAGTAGTGACAGAATTGACAGCCATCTTTAACCCCACACAGTTCAAAGAAATGAAGAGAGTGTTTCAAAGATAAAGAGGGTCAACACTGTTGAATGCAAATTATAAAAGTATAAATTATAAAAACCAAATAATGTCCATTGGACCTTCTTAGACTCACTTCAGTCTACTTTTCATGTATTTAATTTTTTTGCTGAATCACCTAAATACACGTTCCTTGTCTCATTTGAAATGAACAAAACATAGAAATGAAAAGGAGAAAAAAAAGAAAATAATAGTACGTTAGTCACTCTTATTTTATTACAGCTGACATCACGTATCTCAGGTCCAGCTGGAGACTTTTCCATAATAGGCAAATGTAGTGATAATGTCATGAAATTCAAATTAAACTTTATTTCTTTTTTTAATATAAAATAGAAAGAATTCTCTCTATTTAAGAATTCTCTCTAAATCAGATCATGATATAAATGTATATTCTAAATGTGCTTTGTCTGAATCAAGAAGAAAGCAAGGAGATATATAGTGGAAAAAATTTAAGATTAGAGCTTTGCACCTTGGTCAAATGTTGCATGCATATAGGGTGCATTTTGCAAATATGTTTAGATTACTAGAAAGACTATGCATCTTTTCATTTATTTAAAAGGACTTCTTTTTCAAAGAAAGTGGGTCTTTCTATTTAAACCATGAACTGTTTTAATAACTGAAATTAAAATAATTTATACATGAAATAAATTGAAACCATTAAAGTAAGTGTGCTTTATATAATGGAGCCAATCCCATTGTGTAGAATATAAGAAATACCAACATATTAAAGAACGAAAGCAATCTGGTACACTTTGCCACAAATAGTGGCAAAATCTATGAGAAAACATTTAAAATTGTTAAAAAAAAAATAAAAGGAAAGACAAGAGGATTGAATTTTTAAGCCTAGAAACTTATAAATGAATTAGTAGTTGGTACAAAAAAGGCGGGGGTGGGGGGTGGGGCGTGGATAGAGGATGATAAGGAAGAGAATGAAAAGATATTATGCACCTATTCTAAGAACTCTGGAAAATGATAGGTGTGGATTACTACACAAGGATTTCAGACCATAGCAATAAATAATTCATCTCTGAACTTTTGAAACATTAAGAGGGTAATCAATAAACAAGAATTCCCTAAGATCTGAGTATGAAAAAATAAAGTTTTTATTCTATTTGGAATGACTACATTCTTACTCATAACCTAACACATTTATCTTTGTCTTACATATATATGTATCACATTCATCAAGAGCAGATATATACGTGAAACACAACAGCCAGGTAGATGCTACATAGTGATTGAATTTATGTTCCACACAGCAGTTGAAAATTTTTTGTCTTTGAGTGCTTATGTCCCTGCCTCTTTTAAAATGATTGCACATATGCAGTGCACTGTCACACCTACTAATCTAGACTGTGATAAGTATTCTGGGGTAACAGTATCAAATAAGTAAAAACTATGAACAAGTAAAAAAAAAAATACTTAAATAGCCATATAAAGTTAAAAGGTTTTGTCTTGATGTGTTTTATCTACACATTATCAATACAAATGTAAAGATTAAAAAGTTATTCATGGCAATGTGAAATGTGATTCATGGTAATTACACAAATGATATCTTCTAACCTGTTTTAAACATGGAACAAGGGCCGCCCGGTGGCGCAGTGGTTTAGTCCGCGCTTGGCAGCCCGGGATTCGCAGGTTCGGATCCCGGGCGCCCGCCGATGCACTGCCTGTCAGCCACGCCGTGGTGGCGTCCCATATAAAGTAGAGGAAGATAGGCACGATGTTAGCCCAGGGCCAGTCTTCCTCAGCAAAAAGAGGAGGATTGGACGAATGTTAGCTCAGGGCTGGTCTTCCTCACACAAAAAAAAACATGGAACAGATAGAGAGCCCAGAAATAAACTCAGGCATAGATAGTCAATTAGTTTATAACAAAGGAGTCAGAATATACAATGGGGAAAGGACAGTTTCTTTAATAAATGGTCTTGGAAAAACTGGACAGCCACATGCAAAAGAATGAAACTGGACCACTATCTTACACCATACACAAAGATCAACCCAAAATGGATTAAAGACTTGAACATAAGGCCTGAATCCATAAAACTCCTAGAACAAAACATAGGTGGTATGCTCCTTGACATTGGTCTTGGCAATGATTTTTTGGATTAGACACTACAAGCAAAGGCAAAAATAAACACGTGGGACTACATTAAAGTAAAAGCTTCTGCACAGCAAAGGAGAGCATCAACAAAATGAAAAGGCAACCTATGGAATGGGAGAAAATTTCTGCAAATCATATATCTGATAAGCAGTTAATATTTTAAAAATATAAAGAATACATACAACTCAAGAGAAAGAAAAACAATCTGATTAAAAATGGGCAGAGGATCTGAATAGACATTTTTCCAAAGCAGACAGAAAAATGGCCAACAGGTACATGAAAAGGTGCTCAACATCGCTAATCATCAGGAAATGCAAATCACAAGCACAAAAAGATATCACCTCACACCTCTTAAAATGGCTATTATCAAGAAGACAAGAAATGACAAATGCTGGTGAGCATGTAGAGCAAAGGGAAATTTTGTGCACTGTTGATGGGATTGTAAATCGCTGCAACCACTAGGGAAAACAGCATGGAGGTTCCTCAAAAGATTCAAAATAGATCTACCATATGATCCAGCAATTCCACTTTTGGGTACTTATCCTAAGGAAATGAAGTCATTATCTCATAAAGCTGTCTGCATTGCCATGTTCATTGCAGCATTATTTACAATAACCAAGATATGGAATCAATATAAGTGTCTATCAACAGATGAATGGGTGAAGGAAATGTGTTATATATATATATATATATATGAAATGGAATATTACTCAGCCTTAAAAAGAAGGAAATCCTGCCATTTGTGACAACATGGATGGACCTTGAGGGCATTATCATAAGTTAAATAAATCAAACAGAGAAAGATAGATACTATATGATCTCACTTATATGTGGAATCTTAAAAATAAAAACTAATTCATAGATATAGAGACCAGATTGGCGGTTGTTGGTGGTTGCCAAAGGCAGGGAATGGGGGGCTGGGTGAAATGGGTGAAGATAGTCAAAACATACAAACTTCCAGTTATAAGATGAATAAGTCCTGAGGATTTATGTGCAGCATGGTGAAAAAAATGAAATAAATAAAATAAAAACATGCCTATGTATTTTGGAATGGTTGATATCAGATAAAGCCTGATGGATACATTCATTCAGTCCTGGTGACCCATCAATAAGTGGCCAATCAAAACCCTATTTTCTCTTGGTGATCAAAGATGAATGTTTCATAAACCAATTTTTTAAAATTGAGATATATTTTACATATAGCAAAGTTCTACAATGTTTAGTGTATAGTTTGATGAATTCTCACTTGTACACATATGCTACTCAAGTCAAGACATGCATTATTTCACAACCCCAGAAAATTCCCTTGTGTCCTGTCTCAAATACCTCCCTAGAGGTATGATTTGTATCACTGTAGTTTAACTTGCCTATTTTTGAACCTCACAAAATGGTCTTAAGTATATTTTCCTGTGTGTTTGGATTTGTTGTTGTTGTTCAATATATCTGTGAGATACTTTCATTTTGTTGTGTGCACCAGTAGTTCATTCTTTATTATTATGTCATTTTTCATTGAATGAATGTGCTGCAAATTATTTTTCCTTTTTCTCTTTGATTGATTTTTGGACTGTGTAGAGTTTTGAACAGAGAGTTCACCAAAGAAGATATATGGTGACAAATAAGCACATAAAAATATACTATACATTTTTAATCATTAGGGAATTATAAATTAAATCCATAATGATACTACTACACACCTATTAGAATGGCTAAATTTAAATGACCACACCAAATATTTGCAAGGATGTGGAGCAACTAGAATTTGGACACAGTGCTGGTGGGAATTGAAAATGGTTCAACAAATTTGGAAAACAGTTTGGAAGTTTCTTTAAAAAGTTAAATATACATCTACTATATGGTCCAGCCATTCTATTCTTAGGTAGATAAATGAAAGAAGATGTCCATACAAAAACTTTAACATATATGTTCATAACAACTGTATTTGTAATAGTCAACACTTGGACACAACCCAGATACCAATTAGCAGGAGAATAGTTAAATAAACTGTGGTGTATTCATACAATGGAATACTATGCAGCAATGAAAATGGTGAACTATTAATACATCTAACAAAATTGACAAATCTCAAAGTAATTATGCTAAGTGAAACATACTGGAATAAAAACATACGTACTATATGACTCCATTTTTATAAAGTTTTAGGAAATTTGAAGTAACGTATAGTATTATAAAGCACAACAGTGGCTGTTGGCATCTGAGGAGCAAGGAAGAGAGGAATGACAAAAGAGCAGGAGGAAAATTTGGTGGGATGCATATTGAATTTGGTGATGATTTCACACGTGTGTGCATATGTCAAAACTTATCGAATTGCATACTTTATAAATGTGCAATTTATTGTATGTTAATTACCTTAAAAACTTATTACAGTAAAAAAAATTATATTTCACTTACACCAATAATGTGGAAGCTTTCCAGTTATGACACATCCTCTCCAACACTTGATATCGTTAGGCTTTTAAATTTTTGGTATTCTCATTCTAGTTTTAATTTCTCTGCAAAATAATGATATTTAGCACATGTTCCTATTACCAGACACATACCCAGGTTCTTTACCCACCATACAAGAGGGGCCAAAATAAAACTGGAACACCAGGCTATGGCAAGGAAAGAGTTTTTTTCCAGGTGATGTCAGCTGGGAGACAAGAGCTCTCAAATTTGTCCCGTCTCCCCAAAAGATGGGAGGCAAAGGGTTTTAAAGGTTGAGAGGAAAGCAGCTGCTTGTAGGGAGGGGGAGCCTGGGGCCTTGGCTGGTCGGCGCTTTCCCACCAGGCTGCATTTGGCCCTGTGAGGCTGCTTGCAGGGAGGGGGATGGTGAGACAAGGGGGGCATCCTTGGTGGTCTGTCTCCACGGTGCACAGTGGATTCTGGTGGCGGGAGGCCAAGGAGTTGAGGTCTGGGAAGCTTTAGCTTCTTGACATTCGCTGGATATCAGTTTCCCTGTAACAAAACTCAAGAACTGGTAATTAGCTAAAACTTCAGTGTGAGCCCAGCTTGAGGCCACCTGGGCTCTTAACTTCTATTTGCCTTATGAAGTTCAGGGATACAAAGGTTTAAAAAAACTGATATTTACGTGTTAATGTAACTTAGAGAAGCAGGGAAAGGAAATGAGTGCTTTTGGTTTTAACCCCATATCTGCTGGGTTTAATGTAGGGGAACTGATATCAGGGCCGGCATCATTCCTATGCTTACTGTTATATGATTATTCTTTTTGGTTTTTTTATGTGTGTGTGTGGGGAAGACCAGCCCTGAGCTAACATCTGTTGCCAATCCTCCCCTTTTTGCTGAGGAAGACTGGCCCTGGGCTAACATCCGTGCCCATCTTCCTCCACTTTATATGGGACGCCGCCATGGCATGGCTGACAGGCAGTGCGTCGGCGGGCAGCCGGGATCCGAACTCGCGAACCCCGGGCTGACAAGCGCGAACTAAACCGCTGCTCCACCAGGCGGCCCCTTGATTATTCTTTTTGAACTGCCTGTGTACTATTGATGCCCACCAGCTAAAGATCATGAGGAAGACATCTGTCATCAAACATAATTGGGTGTTTGCACTTGCTGCAGTAAGGAAGACCATACACCATGGAAAACCACGAGGCTTCTCAATAAAAGAGTGTTAGCAGAGGTTCATTATAGGATTCAGACTTGAGTTTGGTTTTGTTCAAGACAATAGAATTTGCTCTGGATTAAGTGTTGTCATAAAGCAATTTAGTGATTTGGTCTGCTGGACCAAATCCAGGGCTTCCAAGAATGGAATCCGGCTAAACCTCTAATTTGTAAAATATCAGCAGGCACTCAAAGTAACAGGGAGAAGACAGTTCTTGCTCACTTTTGTGGTTTGCACTGTTTTATTTTTCTAGTTATGCTTGGACGTGACTATGAAGGGACTTGTCTGTGTCTCACTCCAGGGCTGTCATAGAGTGGCCTTGTCTGATATTGGCATTATATGACATTATTTCTGTTCTGCAGGAGAACCTGGAGCCTAATTAATGGTGCTTAGACAGCCATCAACTGACAGCTGTCCGACTGTCACGACTGATTTTTTCTTATTTTGTGTTCTGTCCTTTTTAAATTGAACTGTTTGCCCATCACAGTCTTCATACATTCTGCACATGAGATATGAATCCTTCACATCTCTATCTCTAATCTTTCTCTCTCTCTATCTAGAGAGACTTCTCCCTTGCACGTTTTACCTACTCACTTCATATATCTTTTGAAGAACAGATATTCTTAATTTTATTGAAATCTAATTTCTCAATTATATTTCCTTTACTTATAATGCCTTTGGTATCCTTTGAGAAATTTTTCCTGCTCTAAGTTCATTAAGATAATATTCTGTATTTTATTTTATAAGCTTTATTGTTTTATTTTCTCTTTCAGAGCTATAATCCCCATGTAATTAATTTTGGCTATATGTGAGATAGGAGCAAAAGTATTTTTTTTCCCATGTATTAGAACATTTAATGAGCATCTACCTCATTCAATGGCAATGACATAGGTGATGATGAACAAGACTCAATTTAGTTATAATTTAGTTATAGCACTCAATTTAGTTATAATATGATTGTTCCAAAGTGCCTATAAGTAAAATTCTTGTGCATTCGAACAAGACCCCTTTGGGTGAAAAGTCACACAGCACAGTATTTACCAAAACCAATTTTTATGAGGTTAAATAAATATGGACTAGGTTTACATGAATAACTGTTATTTTTTGCTCTTGGTTTCTTTGAAAATAAGTATCACCTTATAGGAAGCTTGGAAAGTATATTTGCCTTATTAGGAATGCTTTTTTTAGCATAATTCTCCAGTTTCTCAAAAGTGAGGAAAAATGTAATTTTCAGAAAACTGTCAAAAGTTCATGAATTTTCTGTGTTATGAAACAGAAATCAAAGATCCATTTTTTCCTGCAACACTACACATGCAAGACATATTTTTTAAAATGGGAGAGATCATAAAAATGATGAAAGCTCAATTCTTAGAGGAACATCTCTTGAGAAAATTACCACAACCATATCAAATAATAAGTCAATTATGAAAACTTTAGTCATGCTACAATCAGATACACACAAGATGACTGGCAGAGTCACTTATCTACAGAATGAGTATAATTGGCTATTATCATTTCAAAATGTTATGTTATACACATAAAAGCTGAATTAATTATTGCTATATTAGAATTACTTTCAACAATTTATATCAATCTGTACCAACAAAAAAACTTTATGCTATCATTTGCAAACACATTTTTAATAGGCATAGAATTTGAGACAGTACATTTGTATGCAAAAGTTTTACTTGCTAATTAAAACTTTAATGTTACATTTTATAAAAATCTCTGACGTTACCTTGACAACATAAAACATTCTGTACACTGGCTGTAAAATAATCAAGAGGAATCAAGAAACAGCTGCAAATTGAATGCTTAAAAATCAAATCAAATAAAATAGCAAGCCCAGGCTTCAACTCTGTGATTTTCTTATATACTATAAGGATTTGTATTATATTATTTGGCTTTACAGCAGACAGAAATGTTTAAATAACCTATGGCTTTCATTGCAGAGCAAATTCCTCCTGTCTGAAAACAAATAATTTAGAAAGAATTTATTATGAATCAATAGAGCAACGTTCCCTCTAGTTCATCCCACTTGTTATTACACCTTCTTTAAAAGTGCCAAAGAAGGGATTTGAATTTATTACTGCTCATTAAACTTGTAAAAGCCCGTGTTAATTGGATGTCAACCTTTTTTACTCACTTACATGTCGACTGACATTAAGAGCCATATGATTTAAAGGCAACCTAAAGAATATGAAGACTATTTGCTATATTTACTAGGTCATAGGGAAATAAAATATGGGTCCTATGCCTATTAAACCACAGACATTCAGCATGTAATAAAAGAAGCAATCACTTTTCTAAAGATAGCAAGAAGACATATTTCTTTATTTAATTGAAAGTTATGAGTTGAAACCATCAAGATCTGCAAAAATGCAAATGGTCAGTCCTTAGAAGTGTATCAGTAAAGAACGTTACAGAAAAGCATATGCCGGGACTCATCTTTGTTCATTTTGGATTAAGAGAACAGCAATCACAAATCACAACACACATACATACAACATCTAACATGCAAGCAAAAAAAAATTAACTTTTCAATATCTCAAAAATCTGTTGTCCTTCATAACGACTCATTAATACTTTGCCTTGTAATTCTATAGAGAATTTTACAAATGTAATTATTTGTGGGAAACAAAACAAGTATAATACAATTGTTTTGACAACCGTGGAAAAAGTAGATCAGAAAATTACTCCATCTTGTTAACTTCTACTCTTGAAAAACATGGAAGAATTTAATTCACTGGGAATTATTTGCAGTGATATAAGCAATTTATATACACTTTAGATTCCAGCACAGGCTAAAAATTCAATAACGTCAAGGGTCTGGTTACTGCTATAAACTTGTGAAGCAGAGAGAAATTAGACAATAAGGAGAAAAAGGGCTGCCATTAACTGGAGGGTGAATTTCCACGAAAAGTCATTAAAATTTACATTTCTCTTTAAAATTTTTATTGATGTATCATATAAATGCAGAAAATCAACAAATCATAAGTGTATAGCTTGATGAATTTTCACTAATTGAACAAACTCTTATAACCAACATGGGGATTAAGAAACAGAACATTAGCAAAACTCCAGAGTCCATCCGGCACGTCCTTCCAGTCACTAGCCCTCCACACCCAAATGGAATCCCTAGCATGACTTCCAGCACCACATTTTAGTTTCAAATGTTAAAGAAATTTATAAAATCAAAATCTTACCAGATAATATTGACCATATTGAATCATTTAGTTATAGTCTATTCATTCTCATTTCTCTATATTATTCCAGTATGTGAATATACAACAATTTATTTTTATGTGTTATTTTATAGCTGATGGGCATTTTGGTGATTTTCAATTTGGAGCTATTGAGAATACTCCTCCTAGAATAGTCCTGTCTGTGTCTTTTGGTGAAGATGTGTATACATCTCTTTTGAATATATATGTTGGAATGGAATTCTTGGGTCATAGCATAGGCATATGCTCAGTATAAGTATATACATCAAACAGGTTTCCCAGCAGTTATGTCAAATTACAGCCATACTAGAAATGGATGTAAGGACTTGTTTTTCTTTATCCTTGCCAACATTTCGTACTTTTTGTCCTCCTATTCTAATAGTTACTTAGGGAGATTGATTTACATTTCCTTGAAGACCAACAAAGTAACTTTTCAGATATTTATTGGACATTTGGATATTCTCTTTGGAAATACAATTATCAATTTTTCTATTTGCTAACCTACGCTTTTCCTATTGATTAGGCATTCTTTATACATCCTGGATACAAATCTTGTACATATGGATTGATAATGTTTTATCCCACTCTGAGTCTTCCATTTTCACTCTGTT
Source organism: Tapirus indicus (assembly GCA_031878705.1). Lineage (NCBI taxonomy): Eukaryota > Metazoa > Chordata > Mammalia > Perissodactyla > Tapiridae > Tapirus > Tapirus indicus. Next base: position 99,515,110 of record CM062919.1, on the reverse strand, counting down.
AATGATATCTTTTGATAATATAAAGAATTTTTTCTTTATAGAGTCTAATTTAACTTTTATTTTTTATGGCTTTTCTTTATGGTTAATGATTTCAGTGACCTTTTAAGAAATGATTGCTTTGCCAGAATAAAGATGTTCTCCTATGTTGTCTTTAATTGTTCTGGTTTTAATGTGTATATTTATTAAATATTTATAATCCATCTGGTATTTATCTTTATATATGGCATGAGGTAGAGCTAAATATTAATTTTTCCCATATATCCAATAGATACAAGTACCATTTATTGCATTGACTCCTTTGTCATAAATCAGGTAACCATATATGTGTAGGTCTGATTCTGGACACTATTTGTTAATTTGGTCTTATTGCCTATACTTGTGCCTTTACCACACTCTCTGGTTTTTACTATGGCATCATTTTTATAATAACCATTCATTTTGTTTCCAGCCACTTCTATGAACATACTTACATACATATGGATCAAGAACAATAGATCCGTATAGAATATTTTGGATGAAAGTTAGCAGTGTTCATACAATTGTGATCATTATAATAATTATTCTCAGATTAGTGCATGTCAAACAGCAATAAGTGTAGGAAATACATAGTGGCTACTGACCCCAAAATCCACTAGCAGAAGATTGAAAATAGAAGGAAATTGAAATATAATTCACAGTAACTTATGAAATAATATTCACTTCATATATAAGGCAAATAACATACATAGAAAGTGACATATAGAAAACAGGTGTGTTTAAAATGAGTGACGTGTTCAAGGCACAATTAAACTTGGATATTACAGGAAGACTGTGGTGTCTTGCAGCTACAAAGGCTTTATGACATATTCTCAAATGATCATTCTAAAGTAATACGTGAATAGTCTATTTCATTAAAAATAATTTGCTAGTCAAGAATAATAAAAATGAGGGCATGTTGATCAAAGAGTACAAACTTTCAGTTATAAGATTAATAAGTTTTGGGGATCTACTGTACAGCGTGCTGATGATAGTTAACAATATTGTATTATATACTTTAAAGTTGCTAAGAGAGTAGATCTTAAATGTTCTCACAACAAAAAAGAAATAGTAATTATGAGGTGATGGAGGTGTTAACTAGTGCTAAGGTGGTAATCATTTCACAATATGTAAGTGTATCAAATCAACACATTGTATACCTTAAATTTACACCGTGTTATATGTCAGTTGTATCTCAATAAAGCTGGAAGAAAGAATAATATAATACTCACACAACTTCTTTTGGTAATTCAGATTCCACTGACTTGAACACAGATAACATTATAGATTTTTGTGGGCCAAATGTATGGATAAAGAATGGTTCAGCCTTAAAATAAAACCAATTATGAGAAGAAACAAAGAACAAGAAAAAAAACCCACATGCACTCAGAGGGTCAATTTAGGGTACTTCGTATTTTGGAAAGAATTTAGTTAAAAAATGATCAATAGAATTTAATCACCTGTTACCTCAGGATAATGTAAGAAGAATCAGAGAAAAATTTAGAAGTTAAATGGATGGATTATCTGCCCCACTTTCTTTCTCTTATAACTAAAGGCTGTTAAAAGAATCTAGACAAAATGCTTCACTTCAAAGTATTATAATACAGTGACAAAAAGGCCAAAAGTAGGGAAAGCCATCAGAAATAATAACATCTGGTCATATGCCACAACTCATCTCCTTTCCCACCCAACATCATGTAACAATATTGCAGTTTTCACCCCACGTCCTTCCATTCCAACTGTTTCTCGATCTCATCCCTGTCTGTAGTCTCAGTTCTTCCACATACCTCTAAATCCTATCTTGATCTGTCATTCAACAGCCTCTTACTTCACGCCTCTATAAAGGCACAAAGAAAAGTAGCAGGACACCTATAGTTTACTATATAAAAATTGTCCTTTCATTTATTAAATTTCCCACTTCTGTTCTCACCTGTTTCCTTTTAAAAGAAGTCCATTAGATGGATACCTCTCCTCAAACCCACGCTCCCTCCTATGCAACTCCTACCCTTTCTGCCAATATCGACTCAAGCATCTTTTTCTCAGGGAAATCTTTTTGTGGTCTTTCTGACTGAGGAACGTATGTGTGTGGTATGAGACATATATATGTCATACTACAGTATAAGTATATATAGTAAGTATCTCATATACAGTGTAAGTATATATGGATGTAGTATGTAGTCTGATGTACATCTTATACACATACAACACACACATATACAGTCATGAGTCACTTAATGACAAGGATATGTTCTGAGAAATGTGTCATTAGACAATTTCATCGTTGTGTGAACATCACAGAGTATGTATAAAAAAACCTAGATGGTATAGCCTACTATACACTTAGGCTATATGGTACTAATCTTATGGGACCACTGTCACATGTGCAGTCTGTTGCTGACCAAAATGTCCTGATGTGGCACACGACAGTATGAGTATATATCTCATACTACTAATTGTTTCGATGATAGAGTTAACAGATAATATTTAGTGCATTTGTTAATAAATCAAATCAATGCCCATTGTCTAATCTAGATGCTTGATTTATAATGAAGAATCTATTAAGACTGTTTGCTCTGGAAGTTAGAACCAATGTAATTCACCAAACACATTGAGCACTTAAAATTAAACAATATTTATTAAGGATGCATTCCAGAAAGACAGTATCTTACTGAATTTATGATGGTCTTATAAACACTGCAATGGGTTACAAATCAGCAGGCCTGAATTTTAGATCCAGATTTACCCCCTCATCTCTGCGTGAGCTTAGGCAAGTCTTAAAACTTCTCTGAGTCTTATAGAAAACCAAGCCAATAATTGCTGTTTACCTGTTTTACAGGGTACTTGTGATTGTCAAATTAGAAAATGTAGCTCAAAATGATTTTCAGCATTTCATTTTATATAAAACATGAATTACTTCATCTCTGTTAATAACATACTTGACTTTTACAGTAAGATCTAAAAAATGGAAAATATTTTCAAACAGTTCAGATGTAGTGAAGTAACAGGTTAAAACACTACCATCATTTTGTTTAAAAACTGGAAAAACTATATTTGTCCTATTTAGCTATATTGTAAAAATATATTCATAATATTCAATTTTTCTTACAGCCATTATATTATACTGTATCAGTCATATTTACACTACCAAATCAGTTGTAGTCCATCTTTTCTCCACCACGTTATTTAAAAAAATCTCAATCAGTGCCTCACTAATTATGAAATAACATAAAATTAAGTTTAAAATAATTTAACCTGGCTAATGAATAGATTGTGCATAATATTCTTTTTAATTTCCTTCATCTTTTGCTTTTCAGTTTGCTTATCAATTTGAAAATTTTATATATATATATAATATATTTTAAATTTTTTTAGCTGAGGAAGATTCACCCTGAGCTAACATCTGTTGCCAATCTTCCTCTTTTTGTTTGTGAACCACTGTGACAGCATGGCCACCGAAAAGTGTGTAGGTCCACACCTGGGAACAGAACCACAGCCGCTGAAGTGGAGCATGTCAAACTTAAACATTAGGCCATGAGGGCTGGCCCTGAAAATTATATTTTTAAACTTCAAGTTACCATCCAAACAAAATTCTCACTTTCCCAATTATGCTAACTTTATACAATAAATAACTTTGTTTACTTTTAAATTCATATAGCCCTATAAGCATTTTCTTGCTTGAGCAGTTTAAGATATTCCTTTTCACTTAGCTGAAAGACGTAAAATATTTAATATTAGATAACAAAGTCAGAGTTCCCACATTCAGCATAAAGGGCTATGTCCTCAAGATTGGTGGTACATAAGGCATTAATAAACAAGTGCAAATTATCCAGATGTCTTGAACTAAATTCATAAAGATATCAGAGTTAAATGAATAGACATTTGTATAAAAATAAATATCCTGTGTGTGTTGGATATGTTGATTAATATTTTATATCAATTTCTAACCTCTTCTTTATCCCTTCCTATGAAACCAAGAATGGGAAACTCAAAATCACGTAATCTAGATACCTTTACAGGTAGGGTTCTAGAATGTGAGTTAGGCTCAATAGATGAACTCTTCGAAGGTTTGGAATCAGTTTCCTGCTCCCCTTTGGCAGCAAGTGATGTTATGAAACTGTCTAGAAGTAGTGGCAGCTGCTAGAATTAACATTTCTGTGTTTTTCATCCTCATTCGGATGCCCACAGGAACTGTGGCTACAGACATGTTGGCAGCGGCAATAGCAGCAGGTATTTACTTCTAGAGAACAGTGTTTTTGTATCTTTTAAATCAGCCATATGCCAACCTTCTCTTGACTTTCACTTCTCCAGCATTTCCAACTATTTTCTCAGCACTTATTCCCCTGCATTAAATACCTCGGTATTTAACATGCCTAGAATGTTTTATGTTTATTGTCCTGAAGCCTTGACTGCTGGACTGAATGAAAACAAGAAAGTATTTAAAAGTTGCACAGCCCCAGAAACATCTGGAAAGTGTGAGTGCTACAGATGGCACGTTTAGAATGGGGAAAACTCAAAATGGAAGAGTAGGGTTGACTGAGTTTTGGCTCTACAAAAGAAAACACCTAGGTACTTTCCTAGGTACTTTTTTTCCAAGTGCTTTTCTAAAAGAAATCATAAACAAAAATTCATTTATAAAATATGCGATAGATGATGACACTCATAAGGCTAAAAATAATCTGACATCTTCTTATAAGGATGAACATTTTTGCAGAAGGATTTAAAATTGTATATTTTGTGTGAAGTTTGCTATGGTCTTCTAGGTAGAAATAAGAGGAATTATAATTATTTTACTTTTTCTTCTGTTATCTCTTCATAGTAGTTTTATTAAGCTTATTTTAATAATCTCTAAAAGAAATGAGAAAGCCAAGGTGCCTTTCTATTATTTATAATAGTTATAGACATCTGTTTAATAAGATACCTATGCCTCTAATTTTGAATGTCTGTCTAAGCTCTGCTTTTATTTTTGGATAGACTAGATTATTCTAGGCATTGCCTTTTTGATTCATTTCTAATTTGTGGTGATAATATGTCCCAAAATAAAATGAAAAGGAAGCATATTGAAAAAAAAAAGTAATTCAGGGTGAGTAAAAAATATCTTTTAGGAGGATATTTTAATACTTAATTATAACAGACTATTTTCTATTAGCAAAAGAGATCTAAATGATTGCCTTTATTTTCTATATAAATAGTTAGAAACTAGCAATAGTATGACAGAAAGAAATGAGCAAAATCTGACAGCAGTACATAAATTACCATCAGCTGTTAAATAATAAGCATTCGTCCTTCAAAAAATTAAAGACAGATAATTGGTTCTGTTACATCTGAAACCATATCAAAATAATAACTGTCAGTATTTTCCCACTTCCTTTTACACTTCAAATATGGGAAATATTTTCTAAACATTCTCACTGTTCACAATGCGTGAATAAGAAATCATTGTATAGAAAGTTGTTAATGCTTGTGATTTTAAGAGATATCTTTATTTTTATTATTTTGCTTCTTTTGTATAAAGGCAAAAATCATATTTAAAAATGTAGCACATGAGATTTAACAGCAATTCATTTGTCCCTATAAAAGGGTATATGTGTGTTTGTGTGTTTTTAATGAAACACATGAAAATCCAAAACACTCTTAGACATTGAACTTTGCTTGTTTTAACTTCACTATCACCAAGAAGGGAAACTGTGACAGTTATTGCAAAAATATCATGCTTTTATTACTGTCTGACAATCTATGCTCTGGGCATATTCATTTGTTGATAGTTATTTATCTAAATCTTATAATAAGAAATAGTACATTTGAAGACACAATTAGTTTCAGTTCTGGGTATGATATAGGAAGAACATTCCACTCTGTCTGTCCTACTGAAGTCAGTTGTGAAATCAGACAGAATGCAGGTAGCAGCCGTTGGAAGTCTCTAAAAAGTAAATAGTGGCAGTCAATTGGAGAAAATTCAATTGCAAAGTACCAACAAACTGGCAGTGAGGTTATCATTTATTTCTCTCTGGTATCCTTAGCCCCAGGCAGCACACTCTGGAACATGGACATGTGCTTTGGCTCACACAGAAGGAACTCCAGGGGTAGCCTTCTAGTTCGAGCTTGAGGAGCAGGAATGGGAATTCCTAATGCTCAGAAAGAGTGCAGAAATTCCCCAGTTTGGTTTTTCGGTTTTGTTTTATATAAATTGCATCTTAGCCCCTAAACAATCTCATAGAAGGAGCCAATCTCTGAGAGAGGGACTCTTTTTGAATAATGAAATGCCATTGCTTTTTTTTTTTTTTTCTTTTTCTATCCTCTTGCTGCTTGTGCCATAGAAATATAGCAGAATGAGGTAACTAAAACTCTAACTTTCTGGCTGAAGAAAGAAAAGGGAGTCCCTGAGTAACAGAAAATTCCAGGTATCACAGAGAGGGAGGAACTCAGGAAAGAAATCCATAAAGAATTTATACAATTCAAGGGCTCACATCCAAGTGTGTACCTGATCCTAATCAGCATATCATAGACATGGAGAATTGAACTAACAGGTAGATCACTGTACAGATTCCAACCGGCCATTGGCTAGAAGACATGTTGGACTGCTCCAAATAGCACTGCTATTGTAAATGAGACTGAACTCACATTGGGATCACAGCCCACAGAAGATGGGTTAACCCTTGTGTCCTGAACCAAGTATCTGCTAAAGGAAATTTATCAACATCCTTCATAGCATTTAAATATCAAAATATAATTTTCAAAATGTCCAGGACACAATCCAAACTCATTTGGTATGATAAGAAACAGGAAAATCTAAACTCATGTGGAAATAACAATCAACAGATGCTAACCCCAAGGTAACACAGATGTTGGAATTATGTGAAAAAAAATATTTTAAAACAGTTATAGTACAAATACTCCAAGCAAGCAATCGTTAAAACTCTTGAAACGGATAGAAGAATAGAAGAGTTATGCAAAATAATAGAAGACACAAAGAAGAACCAATGGAAATTTTAGAAATGAAGAAGATGATAACCAAAATAGAACACTCACTAGATGAGCTAAATAGTAGAATGCAAGTGACAGATGAAAGGGTCAGTGAACTCAAAGATAATCAGTAGAAATTGTCTAGTCTGAACAAAAAAGAAAAAGGTAAATAAAAAACAAGCAGAGCTTTAGGGACATGTGGAACAATAACAAAGGTCTAACAGTTGTGTAATCCAAGCCCCAGGAGAAGAGAAAGGGTATGGAAAAAATATTTGAAGAAATAATAGCTGAAACTTCCCAAGTCTGGTGAAATATATAAATGTACAGACGCTCAGGAAACCTCTAACAGAATAAACCCATAGAAATCAACACCTAGATATATCAAAATCAAATAGCTGGAACATAAACTATTGAAAAAGTAAGACAAAAATTCCCAGTCCTATGTATTTACCCTAGAGAAATAAAACTTAGGTACACACAAACACTTATAAATGAATGTTTATAGTAGCTTTATTCATAATCATCATAAATTGGAAACAACCCAAATGTATTTCAACAAGTTAACGGAAAACCAAACTGTGCTATATCATACAATGGAGTAGTACTTAGAAATACAAAAGAATGAACTATTGATAAACGCAACAACTTGGGTGCATTTCAAAGGCATTATACTGAATAAAAGAAGCCAGTCTCAAAAGGTTAGAGTATATGATCTTATCTATATGACCTTCCCCAAAAGAAAAACTCTATAGTGATGAAGTATTTGCCAGGGTTTGGTGTTGGGGTAGGATATGACTATAAAGGAATAGCTTGAAGGAGTTAGTAGAACAGTCATAATTGTGCTGGTGTTTACACAGATCTATTCAAAGAACTTTATACCAAAAATGGTCAGTTTTACTGTGTAATAATTTAAAAAATCCTTAAGGATCACAAACCAATTAAAAACCTCATGAAAGTTAATGGTATATTAAATAAAGTGTATAATTTAAATTTTTTACTTTTAACATATTTCATAAGCATTCAAGACTGTATTTAATGGAAAGAATGTTCTAGAATGTCATATAATTTCAAAAAAGCCACAAACTCAAATTACTTTAATGTGAGGAATATTTTAATTTTCTTTCAAAATCAGGGAGTAAGCACTACATTATTCAATTAATAACACTTCTAGTGACCATTTTATATTGGATGATGTCTAGTATTCTATATGGAAAGTTAGATATTCTGATTAATTACCAAGCTGATAATAAAATGGCTATAGCACTAGTTATTAAGTAAGGCCCTACTGTCTTGGTTCAGGATTGCATTATTGCATTGAGCAAGCAAAAGCACCTCATTGATCCATGTGTAGTTGCAAACAAAAAATACACTCTGGAAGATTAGTGGTTGGACCTCTGATATATTAATATGCAGGGGTTAATTTTATGATGATCTCTTTCTCATGCACACATACACATGCACACCCATGTGTACACTCAAACATTGTCAAGTGAAAAAATGCAGAGTAGATATACTACTCTACATCCAGTTAATTATTAAAGATTCTCTTTGTTCTTAATTTGGAATGCTTAGATTGAAACATATTTTTCAAAGAGTATATTTTTGTAGTGAAGCATTATAGTTATTAGTTTTATCAATGACAACATGCAAATATAAGCTGCTTAAAATAGGTAGGAATACTATATTTGCATTTTTGTAATATTACACATAAATCTAAGTATTCTAAAATATCAAAAGTTTTCAGTAATGAAAGTTATACCCTAGTTGGATTTTTTTAAAACATTCTAAGTCAATTCAATAATTAGTTGTCTGTTTGGGAATGTCTATAGTTCTCCTCTAGTAGCATGACCACAAAGTATAGCCAAGAAAATAAAAATGAGTGACTGCTAAGCCAAACAATTTCTTTATTTATGTTATTAACATGGAATCAGTTATGTTATCTGAATCTCCACCTGCTGTATCATAATTCCATGTCCTGAAGGTCACTAACAGACAATTTCTATATCTAGCATTCTTTGTGATATGATTATTCGTTCACCAGCATGCACGTAATTTAATTTGCTTCTTAACATTAGCTTCTAATTAGACCCATTCATTTTCTCCAGGTTAAGCTTCTATAGGCTTATTTAGTTCTCTTGCTTTTGGTTAAGATTTAATGAATAGGTCAATAATAGGTGTACCCAGAGGGCAAATATATTATATTCTATTTTGGTGGAAAGTCAGAAAGGAGAAGAGATGGTACTGGGACACAAAAGATAACAAAGAAAAGTGACAAAAATCTAATTCTTTAAATATGAGTCTAGTACAGAAGTCAACTGGACTTGACAAATAGTAAAAAACAAACAATCAAACCAGAATCCCATTCATTCAATGAAATGTATTAAGTCCATACTAAGGATACTTACCTTTGATAGGCAAAGAAGAGGCAAAGAAAGAGAGAGAGAGAATGAATACAGAAATGTGATACATGCTGAGAATGAGTGGAGTCCCCAGGGAGACAACCTGGTACCTAACCTGGAGGAAGAGAAGACAAAGCAGGTCGTCTAAGTCAGAGAGATCTTTGCTTTATCCAACATGATCTGAGGCATGTATTTATGTGTTAGCATATCATGCACACACATGCTTGTTTCATAGTTTATTACACAGGAAGAATATGGCTGCATGATCCCAAATTTCAGAAAGCTCCTGACACATATAATTTTACCATCTTTAGAATAAAATAATTTAAGTATTAAATTAAAATATTCTATGCTAGGGGCCAGCCCAGTGGTGTAGCAGTCAAGTTCACATGCTCCGCTTCAGTGGCCCGGGGTTAGCCAGTTCGGATCCTGGGTACAGGCCGTCGCACTAGTTATCAAGCCATGCTGAGGCAGCAACCCACAGAGAGCAACTGGAAGGATGCACATCTATGACATACAACTATCTACTGGGGCTTTGGGGAGAAAAAATATAAAGCAAAAAAGGAGGAAGATTGCGACAGAAGTTAGCTCAGGGCCACTCTTCTTCAAAAAAAAATATTCTATGATTCAGAAACCTCAAATTGCTTGTATTATTACTTAAATGCATGTGTAACATACACATAGGTCATGGAGGAAATACAAAGGAATGACAGTCTCTATTTTCAAAGAAGGTATATAAGTCACATTGTATTATTTTTCTTTTTCATTCTCATCCATTCATGAGTGTACAATGTTACTTTCTAGAAATGATATGATATGTGACATCACAACAAACTGAATGTAGAAGCAGTATGAGAATCCAGCTGGCTTCTATTAACCCAGTCATTAAAGAGATTTGCATAGTGTCATAAATCATATTTATGTTAACATAAAATTGGCTTATGATTATTCTTTTTAAATGAATTATTAAATAAATAATTAGTAAATTTCTCAGTTTTAATTTCTAATATGGTAAAGGTAGCCAGGTAGAAGCCACATTAAAATCTTTTCGGCATACTCACTGATTTTTAACAGTATAAAAAATTTCTGAGTGCAAAACGTTTGAAAACCACTGATCTAGGGCATTAATATAGTTCTAGAGATTGCTATCATTTTTGAAAGTAAAAGTTCAACTCTATATTAAAAACAAACAAACGAAACTTTTCTATAATAAAACCTGCTTACAAAGTAGTGGGTTTCCAGCTATTCTACTTCTGAGTATTTATCCAGAGAACACAAATTTGAAAAGATATTTGCACCCCTATGTTCATTGCAGCATTATTCACAATAGCCAAGACTTGGAAACAACCTAAGTGCCCATCAATGGAAAAATGGATAAAGAAGATGTGGTATATATACAAAATGGAATGCTATATAATAAAGATGATTCAGCCATAATAAAGATGAACTCTTGACATTGGCAACAACATGCACGGACCTTGAAGGTATTATGCTAGGCAAAATAAGTCAGATGGAAAAAGTCAAATACCATATGATTTCACTCAGAAGTGGAAGATAAAAACAATAACAAACAAACACACAGATATGGAGATTAGATGGGTGATTACCAGAGGGGAAGGGGGGAAGAGGGAGGGCAAAAGGGGTAAAAGGGCACACATGTATGGTGATGGATGGTAGTCTTTGGGTGGTAAACATGATGTAGTCTACACAGAAATTGAAATCTCATGACATATGCCTGAAATTTATATAATGTTATAAACCAATGTTACCTCAACAAAAAAAGAAAAAAAAATTAATTAAATAGGTTAAATTGTATCTACTATCCCATAAAGAAAGGATTTTTTTTTTGTTTACTTTCTTGGCAAAAATGAAAATGACCATCATGTAAACATTAATACATTCTGTATCAACCACATTCTCTTAACAAATAATTTAAAGAGGTTTATCCATCAATATTTTGTCCCCTAATAGGAATAATTAATTCCCTACTTTTCAAAGCAAGTGATAAAGAATATCTGTATTTTTCCTTACTCAAAGTCAAAGGCTAAGAAAATGTGAAGTTTAAATAACAAAGTTTAGATAACAAACATGTTTGTTAAAAAGTTTTGTGATTCAAATGCTTTTATAATTTCTCTCTAGACCTGAATCAGCTTTATTATGTTTGTAAGTTAATGGTCAGTGTAAAACATTTAAAATCATTAAGAAAGTCTCAGGGTTTTCATTGTCATTTTTGTATTGTTGCTGTTACTTTAAATGAAGGCCTACAATAATTCAGGTGTCACTGAAAATAAATTGGAGTTGTTGGAATCAATGTATTCCAAATCTTCTCAGCAGAAGACACATTCTGTAAGACAGAGGCAGAACTAGTACTTGGGGACCATTTGTGCTTGCATGGCAAAGTGTGAGGAACCAGTGAGTGTGAAAGGAGACACCTTCACCTTACAAAGATTCATTTCCTTTTCTATTTTTACTATACATATAGCATCTTGCTTGCTTTCAAAATCTGAATGCTGTTATTAGTATTCCCTCCTGCTCTCCTAGCTCTAATTTAAGCAAATTAAATATTTATAAAGTTTGTAAATTTAGGATTGGAAAGAGAAGGGGTTGCTATCTACTAGCACAATGAAAGCTACAAAGTGTGGTCAAGAAAGTTTATGTTTCACAGCTGGAGGCAGAATAGCAATACACAGCAGGTTACATGTTTCAGGATTCTTCCAAACATAGCTATCTAGAAAAGTTTTGTTTGAAATAACTAGCCAGAAAGGAAACTTGCGACTACTTAAGTGGTTGAAGGATAATTTTCTTTGAGCAAAACAAAAATCTTTATTTGATAAGGGAGCGATTCCTTAAAAAATGTGGTTTTACAAAATTTATTGGCAAAAGTTTAAATAGACATTGATGATACATTTTAATCAACAGCAAATGTATCATATTTTAATATCTAGGCAAGCTAAGGTGTATGTTTTTTCTAAATGTAATTGGATTGGGGCCAGCCCCGTGGCATAGTGGTTAAGTCTGGTACACTCCACTTAGGAAGCCCAAGTTCTCTGGTTCGGATCCTGGGTGCATACCTTACCTGCTTGTCAAGCCATGTTGTGGCAGCGACCCATATACCAAGTAGAGGAAGACTGACACAGATGTTAGCTCAGGGCTAATCTTCCTCAAACAAAAACAAGAGGAAGATTCTCAACAGATGTTAGCTCAGAGCAAATCTTCCTCACAATAAATAAATAAACAAACAAGCAAACAAATAAATGTAATTGGATTATGTGTGTTTTCTAGTATAGTTTCCTGGTCTGGCTGTTCTTCCTGCTAATAAAAGTGACAATCAGTCGTGCCTGAAGAGGAGAGCTAGGTCCACCCAATAAGACAGAACACAGTGTTGGTTTCCAATTCTAGGAAAACAGTTCTGAAACCATTATTTTAATTTTCAAGAACCTGTCTTTCTTAAATGGAGAACAAATTTGCAGATTTCAAATAAGCAACATCAGAAGCCTAGAGCATTGAGATTACAAAAATTTACCATAGGGTGTGGTAGTGGGAAGGAGGTAATGTTTTCCATGAAACAACAGCAAAAATGAAATCCATTCCTAGGCTGCACAGGGGTCCTAGAAAGAATTAGAGGATGCACAACTAGAGTTAGATGAGTACTGAGTCCTTTAGAATCCGTGAGGTGTCTCAGGAATGGGAGCACTTTAATAGGAATCCAGGGATGTTAGAAGAGAATCTGAAAATAGAGAGGTGTTTTTCCCACTCTCTCTCTGAAACTCCAGCAGGAGGCTTCTGTGTAGAGTTCCCATTCTGAATGTCAGACAGCAGTCCTAGAGCAGATCGGTGGCATGGCATCTTCATGCAGTGAGAGAACCAAAAGGGCCCCACTCCCACTCAGTGCTAAATTGGCCAGGACCAAGGTTTTCCTACATGTGTCTCTGAGCTCAGAGTCCATGAACTTGAAGAGATCTGGGAGTAAAGTAAAAGAACTTGATAACCAGAGGCTGTGACAGGGAACAGCAGAAGCAGTGGGTGCCAACACACACACAGAAAGATCTGTGCCCTCAACTCCATTTTCAGTGCATGGCCATGAAAATCAAGAGGAAAGTGGATGTGTCAGAGGATCATTTCTAGCTGTGATGTTATGATATAGTTTCCCCTTACACCTAGATATCACTCAGAAAAGAGAGGAAAAAATAGGAAGGAGAAAAAAGCAAGCCTAAAGTAACCCTAAAAAAAAAAAAGATTTAAACTGGAAGATTCATAGTTATCTTACAGCAACAAGATCAAGTTGCTTTATTTTCCTCAGTATTGGCTGGATGGGAGACAGAGAAAGTTAACAATTTTGTTACAAGAAGAGAGAGAAGCCACAATCAATCAATCAAGCAAAAGAAAGTAAGAAAGAAAGGAAGAGAGGAGGAGGGAAAGGGAGAGAAAATGTCTATATAGCTGAATCCAAGGGTTTAAATTTTAAAATTTTTTTCATAATGTTCAGTTTTTAAATTTTTCTTCCTATAGATGTATACACAAGATTTTCGCAAAACTGATTGTCATTCAGCTTCATACCAAATGTAATTCTTCCATAAAAAATCCAGGGAAATATACAGAAATATGTGTATATAGAAATGGCAGTCACTCTAGTATAATCATTGAGTTGGTCTATTAAGAATTCTATAAATTATTATGTTACAACAATCTTTAGGTTTTAGTGGACTTTTAATTTATTAAATGAAATTGGAAGCTGTTAAAAGCTATTTAATATAACTTGCTGTGATATTAGTTATAAATATTAAAGTTTAATTATTTTATTGACTCTGACGTGGCATAGATATAAAGTGATTGATGCTATAGTGTTACTATAAAATGTTTTGTAATATTTTTATTAAAAATACTTATGAAAATTGCTTTGGGATTCATATTCATCACAACAAATTTTATTTGGAACGTTAACAATTAGATCTAACTATATAAAATCTTGCCTTGCAAATTAAGTAAGGGTTGAAATATTTGTATGCTTTTTGTGTCATAGCTTTATCTAAGCTTCCTAAAATGTACATGAGATTGTGTGAGATTAAGTCTATAATAGGCATTCATAAATTATGGAACATTGAAAATTCAAAACTATTATTATTACAGACTTAATTTCCTTAAAGTTTGAAGATTGTAAGTATCATAATGTTGTGTCAGCATTTGATGGACTTTTTTCCCCTTTCTAATGAGGTACATGCCAAATTTTGTACTCTGAATAACCAAAAAAGGAAAATATATAAAGACAGAGTCACTACTTGGCTGAATAATAATATAGCTGTAAGCTTCCCTTAGAATGAAAGGACAAATGAAGTGACCCAAAGGGCACATCACATAGTCAAGACATTTGGTGTCTAAATAGGAGTAAGGAAAAAACTGAAAACTTATAGTTTAGATGCTGTGAGTGACTTCTGTAAATATTATTATAGTTGATGGGCAACGCTCCTGACTTTAGAGTTAGTGCAAATGAGTAAAGAGGATTTATGAGTTTCTGACTGAAAGTGAAGGCAATGCCAACTTAAAAAAAAAAGAGAAAGAAATGCAGCCCTTAATATTTACCCTCAAGATAATGGGATAAACAACTACAATGCACAAGTTCAGAAAGTTAATTCAGCAGGAAAAATCTTAGATGGCCATTTATCAAGAATTTCGTTTAAGTGACAACTTCCCCACTAGGGGCCTGTGGACAGCCACGGTCCCCCAACTACTGTTTCAATAAAAAATAAAATCTTTTTTTTTTCTTTTTGTGGGGAAGACCAGCCCTGAGCTAACATCTCTTGCCAATCCTCCCCTTTTTGCTGAGGAAGACTGGCCCTGGGCTAACATCTGTGCCCATCTTCCTCCACTTTATATGGGACGCCGCCACGGCATGGCTGACAGGCAGTGCGTCGGCGGGCGCCCGGGATCCAAACTCGCAAACCCCGGGCGGCCAAGCGCGGACTAAACCGCTGCACCACCGGGCGGCCCCCCAAAAATAAAATCTTGGGGAGGGAAAATACTGCAATTTCTTATTGAAGTTAAAAGTTATTGTGCATATTTTTGTGCATATGATGCAATTTAGGAACTTCAAAAGATAATATTTCTATTTTATGGTCCCCTATTCAAAATCTCAGCCCCCAAGTGTAAGATTCTATGTCTCCTTGAAGTAATTTCCTTAAGAGCTTAGAACTGCCTATTCAGTGAAAATGCAGGTTCTAAGTGATGGACTTCATGGCAAGCTTTTTATTTCATCTCTAGTGATGGATATGGAGATGACAGAAAATTCTGAGTTTTAAATAGATATATGGGAAAGAAATCCATGTTCCTTACAAATCATAGTGTTCATTCCCATTTTATGACAGGATTACATGCCTGCTTCTGTCATTCCTGTCAGCTCTACTTTTTGGCTCTGTTCTGGAAAATCATTATTTCTACTATATTATGAGAGTTTGAACTCTAGGAAAACCTCAAGATCTGTTCTTGCTAGGGACAAAACAAAACAACACTCTCCCAAGTTATTAATTTTGAAAGTAAAATGCACATATATGAAGAAATGTCATTTATTACATATTTAACTCAATTAAATAAAATCCTGAAAATGTCACTTCAGCCTGCATGTTTCACGGAGTTGGAAATAAGAGTTAAATGATTTTAGAGGAGGAAGAAATATTTCTCTACCCTTCTAGATTCTTCTGGCTGGTCTAAGAATTAAATTGATGTTAAACAGAATAACAGGAGAAAATCAAACAAATTTAATAACATGCATCCATGGGAGAAACACAGGAAAACTGAGTAACTTGCCAAAATGGCTGAAGCCACCAACTTAAATACCATTTTCAGCTAAAGACAAAGGAGGATGTTGGGGATAGTGGTTTGGGACTTCAAAGGGGAGGAAGGCAATTTGCATGGAGATAGAAAAGCAAATGTCTGGTAAACAAATGTTAGCCATGCCTTTCAAAGACAATGGGGCATGGGAAGGACTTTTGTTACCAAAGTGGGGGTTTTCTGCCTGATGCACATAAAAAATATATATATATTATGGCATCAGTTTTGAGAAAAGAAAGGCTTTATTGCAAGGTCAACTAGCAAGGAGACAGGAGGCAATGCTCTCAAATCTCTCTCCCCAATCCAGGGCTTGGGGCAAAATTTATGGGATGAAGGACAGGGCGGTCTGAAATGTGGAGACAGATTTGGAAGTAAGGAGAAGTGAGGTAATTGATGATCTGTGCAAGTGTAGTCAAGCCTCATGGCTCTTCATAGGGCACATGTTCACAAAATGGTGGCGTTAGTATGATCTGAAGGTGGAGTTTTCAGCCCCTTGACATCAAAAGGGTCATTTATAGGGCATTTGTCCAGGCACAGTTGATGAGTTGGTGGTCTCAACAAGCCTGAGCTGGACAAGGGGTCATCTCTCAGTTCCTGAAAAACAACTCTGATTACCCTGTTGATAAGATGGGGTCAGTTGAATTGGTCCTAGTGGGCCCGTGGTTACACTTTGATCAAATGGTCCTTGCTAGGTTCCTCCCTGTTTACCACACCTAGTTCATAATATACTATAGTTATCTATGGTATTAGCTCTTTCCTAAAACAGGCCTTCTATGTTAAATTCTTTTCGGCAGTTAGAGGGAAAGTCAAAGTTTCTTCCTGAGACTTTTGTTCTTAAAAATAATCAAGCCAAAGAGACACATTTTGGGGTAGCAAATCCTGTTCCCCTACATGATCATGTATTCATATACACCCCAGAAAGTGGAGCAACAGGACCATACACTGACCTTACTCTTTGTGTTCCAATTCAAACCGTGATTAAGATACAACCTGAGCGGAAATAGTGGTTTACCTTTGGGGGCGCATCAAGCGTTTCTGACAAAGCAATTGACTACATTTTTCTTTCCTATTACCTAGAGATAATACATGGAGTGTAACAGGAAACACAGCAGAATGTGGCTGGAAAAGATACACTATCTGGCTGCCAAGGCAAATTCATTCATGTCTCTTATTCTCAAATGGGCCCTTAATAATAATAAGCAGTCATATCACCCATCTCTTCTGTCCATTCTCTAGTTATTTTGAGTGATGATTTTCCATAGTATCATCTCCTCAAACCCGCTTCCTCTATCCTTACAACTGATGACCTCACTTCCTAAGTTACTAGGAAAATTGAATTAGAGGAAATAATCAGCAAATTTCTACCACCACATCTATTTACCCACCTACACCCACACATTTTTACCTTCTCTTGGAATTTTGTTTAAGTATAGACTGACTATGTTCCTAGTAAAGGCACATAATATCACTTGTCTACCAGCTTCCATGTCTTCCTACTTATTCAAGGAACTTCCTTTTGCAATTCCCCTTTGTCCCTCCCGCATCTTCAATTTTTCTAATTTTAGAAGAGATAAAATGATTTTTCCCTGCTTAAACAAGCAACAAGAAACCTTCTCTTGACCTCACAATCCCCTTTACAAAAAAAACTTCTTGAAAGAGTTGTGTATACTTACTGTTTCCAATTTTCCTCCTACTCATCTCTCTTGAATCCAGTCCTATCAGACATTTTCTCTCACTCCACCAACACTGCACTTGCCAAAGCCAACAATGATATTCATGTTATGTTACTAAATCCACTATTCAGTTTCTAGTCTTAACCATTCTCCACATACCAGCAGTCTTTGACACAGCTTATAACTACCTTCTCCTTGAAACATTTTCTCGAATTGGCTTTCAGCACCCCGTACTTTCCTTCTTTTCATCCTACCTTAATGGCCATTCCTTCTCAGTCTCCGTTGATAATTTCTCTTCATCTGCGCAAGTGACCTCCTAATGTTAGAGGGCCCCATGACCCTCTCTGCTGACACTCATTCTAAGGAATCTCTCCCACTCTCAGGATTTCACATGCCACCCATAAACTGATGAATCCCAAATGTATATGTCCTGCCTGGATATCTCAAACTCTGATTTTATATCCAACTTTCTATTGTTGATACAAATGATCCATAATCAATCTATAAATCAAAATTGGGATAAATTTATTATATGAACCAATTTTGAGGACTCTAACCCAGGGGTGACCTTCACCAAGGAAGGAAACTCTCTGAAGAAGTGGGATGTACAAAATGGTTATATATCATCTTGGAACAAGGAACGTACATCAAATATGACAGGAATGTCTCTTTTCCAGTCATGAGATGCTTTGCTACCACAGTAGGTCACGTGGTGAGCACAGCAAATCAGTGGTCAGCAGGTCAGTGATCATGAGATGAGCACAGTAGGTCAATAATTAATCCCTAGTTTCTGGGAAGAAATGCTTATCTATCAAGAAATGTTAACATGGGAGGAAGGCAACATCCCTATCTTTGAGGGCATCATTCTTGGCTTTGGGACATTGCAAATGTTTAAAGCAGATGTACAGTGTGTGCTGGACAGGACACATCAGGCTTTTCTGGAAAAATAAAGTCAGGCCGAATTAGTTTTAAACCAAATGGCTTCCTCATACCTCCAATATATCTTATTGCTTTTCATTTATTTTATCACTATTCAATATCTTCATCTGCATTCTAGTCAGTACCTTAAACTTAGAATATATAAAATTAAGCTTCTATTACTAATTTCTCTGCCTTCTAACAGGTCTTTCTGCTTCTTTTCTTGCCATTTTACTGAGTAGTCAGATGTTTTGGCCAGTCTCAGCCTATCAATAGTAATGCTATGGGCTAGAAATGCCTGGGAGTACTCACCTGCCCCCCCCAACTCCCCGTACACTTCTCATGGACATCTTCCCTTTCCAAACCAATGCTATCACTGGACTGACCCTTGTATTTCTTATAATGATTGCAAGATGCTCTCGGAAAATACTGAAGAAAAAGAATTTATTGCATCTATATGAGCCCTAGAGCATACAAGGCACACCTGGGGCCACAAAGGGAGGTCACAGGTAGAGAGAAAGAGAGCACAGGCCTAGGGTTCTGCTTTTATTGGGGTCAGAGGGTGGGGGTCTAGGGTTTCAAGGGCTCACTCTTTACTGGCAAATTTAAAACATAAGAGCAGCAATTTAAACCATAGGAAGAGAGGAAAAAAAGAAAAAAAGAATTAAGCAGCCCAAATGGCCAGTTATCTAAATCACCCAAGATTTCTAAAACAAAGGAGCCTCACTATGGGGAGTAGGGGTGCATGTCCTGGCTATTTATATAGTCTTGAGGCTGGCAGTGTGTTTATCTGAGAAAGCCTGACACCTCTTTGAGATGGATGCCTTGGCATTCAAAGCTTAAGTCAGGCACTTGCATTACAAAAAGAAAAGCCAACTGTCAGGGCTTACACTACACCAGATCATCCTGTTAAAATTTGAATCAGGTCTTGTCACACTTCTGCTCCATATCTTCCAGGAGTTTCCATTTCACTCAAAGTAAAACTGGAGTTCTCACAGGCATACAAGCCTTGATGCCTGGAAATTGTCACTTCCATCTGATTTCACCTTCCAGTGTTTTCTAATCTACTCTCTTTGCTTTAGCCACACGGGACACCTGGCTTTTCATTGAACACTCCATACACATTTCTATCTTAGAGCCTTTATCCTTGTAGTTCCTTTGCCTACTATTTTCTTTTCCCGGATATCCACCTGGTTCTCTATTTAAGGACATTCTCATCTATGCTCACCTCCTTAGTGAGGATTTTTCTAACCATTCTATTTAAAATTGTGATCCTAATATATCCTGTTAATCTCTCTAACTTTCTTTTTTTCCATGGAGTTTCTCACCTTTAAAATGAGTGCTTTATTTAATTTATTGCCTATCTCTGTCCTCCTGAATGTTATTTCCACGTGCATAGTTTTTTTTCAATTTAATTTTTTTGCTGCGGTATCAGCTGTACCTAGAACAGCACTTAGGACATAGTTGGAGCTTAATAAAACTTTGTTAAATGACTAAATGAGTAAATGGATGTGGGAATAAAAACATTCTCAAGTATTTTGGTGCCAAATATTAAGGTTTCAAATTTTAGAAAGAGACAGATAAATTGCATCTTGAGTCTTTCAAAGTCAAACTCTTTTTAGAATACGAGTATCCCATGGGTATATTTCATGCTATATATTAATCAAATACAAGTAAGAGAAACATCTACAATAAAAAGTTAAAAACATCAATTTTGGAATTAGGAAAACATAGATTCAAAGCCAGGTATCAAATAGTTCTGTTTTTGCTTTATGTTGGGGAAATTGTTTAATTTAAGCTTCTATTTCCTTTTCTCAAAATTAAGGATTAAAATAGAAATTGCCTTTGAAATGAGGATTAAATGAGATGATGTATGTAAAGCCCTTAATATACACTAAGCTCCTAATAAGAATACCTCGTTAAAAAATTCTGAACTTAGGTTAACTTTAAAAATTTACATTAATTTATCATTTTTTGTGTGAATTTTCCTGTTAAAAACTTTTAGGCAAATACGATGTTCTGGGGGATCAGAATAGATTTCTCTGAATTTTATGATATGGATCACACTTTTGGACATTTTTATAGGTATGTACATAATTTTATATACTAGATCTTTGGACCCATATTCAGTTATTTTTTAGAACCTTATTTCTATTCATTGCTTCATATACATAGACTATTAATATACTTATTCAGGTATAAATATACAGAAATTCTGACACCTTTAACAATTACGTTTTATAAACTGGTGGTAAAACCATGCACACTTTAATAATATACAAGGGAAATTCCAATTTCTCCAACCTCTGACATAATGTTCTATAAACCACAACTATAACATGGGATGGTCAAATAGAATTCCTATTCTTCCTGTTCGTACATTTATAGAGTCTGTAGCACTTGCCTTCCTTCCTTTTTTCAATGTTTTAAGCCATTGAAAAGGAGTGAACAGCTTCCTGTGAAAAAATATCTTGTTTTAATTTAAAAATTTATTTTTTAAGTGGAAATCTTTTACATTTTAAATTAATAAACTTATGTTACAAAAGCATCTTTCAGATTTAAATACAAATATCCAGCACTGGTAACCTGCAAAGTTAGATGAGTTACCCCAAGTCATTTGTCTTACTACACATCTTTTTGATATGGGAATTACCTCTTTTCACTACAAAACTCCCTGGTGCATACTATATTCTAGCTCTTATCAAGTTGTACCAGCACATGTGAACTCCAAATAATAAGTTAATGAATTTCTTCACCATTGTAGGAGAGGAAGAATATTCCTCTACTCTCTAGTTTCTTCTGGCTGGTCTAAGAATTAAATTGACATGAGCAGAATAACAGAAGAAAATCAAACAAATTTAATAACATGTATCCTTGGGAGAAACCCAGGAAAACTGAGTAACTTGCCAAAGTAAATCCCTAAGGGTAAATCCACCCCAATTTCCCAAAATACATTCAGCTGAACAAATGGATTAGTGGTTTTGTTTTCTTTTTAAATATAAGATTAGGTTTAGTTTGGATTTTAATGGGAAATCAAAAGAGTCCTGACTAACACAAAAGTTTTATTATCTTCTTTTCTCTTGATATAGTAGTTTCAATATAAAAGAATGCTATAAATTGATAATGTGTCATTTAGGGCTGCTTTATCTCTATAGGACCTAATATGCTCATATGAAAAGTAAAGTCCTGATCTGATGAATTTCTTGATTGAATATTATATAAAGTTAATTTGCATAAAATAACCTTTTGAAATTTAAATGAAAATTTTAATACTTCTCAATTTAACTTTACAACAAAAAAAGAGTGTTTAGATCATTTGATCTGAAGAAGCAAATTATCAAACAAAAATACAGGTTTCCAGTTCCCTGGAATTTTAAATTATTTTGTATAAGTCATGACTAAATATCTCCAAGCATGAGACAAAGAAGAAGATTCATGTTAATATATAACTCAGTTTGTAAAATAAAATCATAATAATCTAATTAATTCCTAAAGTTTTTCTGGAAGTCATATTTTAAGACAAGTTTATTTCAACCAAATCTTTATTTATATAAGCCTAGACTGAAAAATAAATTCTAGCTATCATTATCCAGTCTCTGAAGCTTAAAATATCAAAAGCCAGTCCATATTATCTCAGTAGTAATTGCTGACTTTTTTGAGTATGTAGTTTCCTTTACTAGACATTTGTTAAAACATCTACAGATCTCAAAAATATCATGAGGCATAGAATTCTATATCCAGGAAAAATATCCTTCAAAAATAAAGGTGAAATACATTGCCTACCTCCTGCCAAAGATAAGCAAAAGAACAACTAAGACAATTTGTCTGCAGAAACCTTGCATTAAGGTCAGTGCTGAAGGGTTGAAGGGTGTCCCTCTGGAAGAATAACCCTAGGTTGTATCGCAGAAAGGTTGAAAAGAAATCATGGCATGTGTAAAGACGTGTTCAAGAATATTCACAGCACCAGTGTGGACACAACCCAAGTATCCACTAACAACATAATGGATAAATAACCTCTTATATATTCATACATCAAAATGCTATGCAGCAATAAAAATGAACATACCAACACTTTGTACAACCACTTTGATGAATCTCACTGATGTAATGTTGAATAAAGAAGTCAGCCACACACAAAAGACATACTGTACAATTTTATTCACATATCTATATAAATTTCATTTTTAAAATTCCCTAAGTTTGAACATAAGTAGAACTCAAAAAAATTAGTCACCTGTGGAAATGTTAGATTAATTAGAAATTGGGGGAAGGGACAAAAGAAAATTATCTGGTGCTGGAAATATTCTATTTCTTGACTGCATGTTTGTTACACAGCTGTGCTTACTGTTATAGTAAATTGAGTGTGTACTTAGGATTTGTATGCTTTTTTGTGTAGAATATCCATCAGTCAAAAGAATTTTTTGTTTTTAAGAGATAGAATCTCTGTTTTCTGGGCAGACTGAATAATTTGTAACAGACCAATGCTCCAGGTCAGACAATTAGGCAAGACATGAAATAGGTGTGGAAGCAATAGGGAAGAAAGGGAAGACTTTGAGAACTGAGCTCTCTGCAGCTACTTTTTCCCCTGAGGCTATTGCCTATGTGGGGCATATGCTGAGGACACAGTGTGACACATGAGGTCTGGTGCTAAAAGAAAGAGAAACAGCAGAGCTTCTAGCTGTCATGTGGGGGTAAATTAATAAAATTGGAGACTCAAAGGGCCTCAACCCACAAGTTTCCCTCTGAAGACTTTTTGCTGAAATCTGAAAAGGAAGTATGATGTCCACCATGATGGACACTGGCTATCAAATGGAAATGAGTTTGCTACTACATGATGGAGGCGGTACTTGGGGAATCCCTGGAGTACATCCTGAGGTTATTATGTCCAGAGGTAAATAAAATTTAACTAGATGACATTTTGGACTGTGTCATGCCTCTTGAATCTTCCAGGTTATCACAGGAAGGAGGGTCTTCAGGTGGAACAGAAAGCTATTCTAATAATGGACAAGAAGAAATTTGAAATCATTTATTTTAAATGAAAAAAGAATGTGATCTCAATCTGGACCTGAATCTGGACCCCACAGATAGCTATTAAGTGGATAAGTAACTCTGAATTAAACTTTAATTAACTCCAAAAAACTTGTTGAAATCATTGCTATTGGAATTTAATAATATTCTTTGTTCTCCCTCTTTCTCTCTCTCTCTCCACTTCAATATTTTAATGAGATTAAATTTAATTTAAAGCTCATCAGGTAGAGATGATTGTGATCTCTAAGACCAAACAGCCAATTTTAAAATGAGTTCTTTTAAAATATCTAGTGAGTATGCAAAAGTTACACGTGGTTTTGTGTTGAAAGCAACAAATATTAAAGAAGAAGAAGGAGCACTAGAAAATGTTTCATGGATTCCAGCTTCTAATGTACCTGGAATTGCCCTGTTTGGTTGCTTGAAAGTCCCTTAGATTCAGTCATGAACGCCTCCTTATAACAAATCCCGTTCCCTTGAATGGTTTTATCTTTTTTGCAATAAAATTTTTCCTGAGAAAAATATTCACAATTTCTGTAGGAATTTATCTCTGATTTTAAATGCCAACCTCTATTTTTATCTTATTGAATTTAAATGGGTCTTATTTCTTTAAGCAACTGTACTAAGCATATCTTTCTTGAATATACTTTTTTCATATATATAATATTTTCAAATATAACATTTCATATAAAATATTAGACCAAAGTTTTTATGAGGGCAATCACTATTTCAACATTTTTATTCAGAAATTATACTATTCTGTTCCCACTGATTTTGGGGAAAAATGTGGAGAAGAGCTATCATATACTACACTTAGTCACCTCACTGTCTCTTATACTTTTGAGAAATTTAATTAGATTCATACCACTAAAATTATGTCCTCTTGAGGAGATTTCAATTAATATGGAAGACATTATATACTTCTCCCAAAGTTTTCTTGTTCATAATCTTAGAGATGGACATATGACTAAAGGTATCCATACAGTTCAAAATCTATACATTGAATTCATCAATATTTTTCATTTTTCTTTGTCTCTTCTTAAAGTTTTTAAAAATAGACTTTTTATTTTA
Organism: Tapirus indicus; assembly: GCA_031878705.1. Classification (NCBI taxonomy): domain Eukaryota; kingdom Metazoa; phylum Chordata; class Mammalia; order Perissodactyla; family Tapiridae; genus Tapirus; species Tapirus indicus. Next base: position 99,490,227 of record CM062919.1, on the reverse strand, counting down.
GAGAAGTTTTAGATTTATAAAAAATTGCAAAGATAAGTACACCTATTATTAACATCTTATATTTGTATGACATTTGTTACAATCAACATTGATATTGTTATAATATCAATCAATATTGATATATCATCATTAACTAAAGTCCATAATTTATTCAAATTTCCTAAGTTTTTTCTTAATATTTTTTTTCTCCCAGGATCCCACAATACATTTAGTCTTTATTTCTTTTTAGGCGTCTCTTGGCTGTGACAGTTTCATAGACTTTCCTTCTGCTTGATGACCGTGTAAGTTTTGGGAAGTATTAGTAAGGTATTTTGTACAATGCTCCTCAAGTAGGATTTGTCCCATGTTTTTCTTATTATTAGACTGTGGTTATGCTTTCTGAGGGAAGGCCACAGAAGTAAAGTGCCACAAATATCACATGATTCCAAGAGTACATATTATCAACGTGACTTATCACTACTATGTTAACCTTGATCACCTAGCTGAGGTAGGGTTAGTCAGATTTATCCACTGAAAAATTACTCTCCTCTGCCCTCTTTCCATACCGTACTCTTTGGAAGGAAGTTACTACATGCAGCCAACACTTAAGGAGTGGAGAGTTAGTTATATTTCACTTCCTTGAGGATGGAGTATCTACATAAATTATTTGGAATTCTGCATGGAAAATTCATTTCTTTTCCCTTATTTATGTATTTCTATGAACTCATGGATATTTATTTTATACTTTAGATTATAATCCAATGCTACATTATTTATAATGTTGCTTAAATTTTTCCAGCCTTGAACATTAGGTGATCTTCCAGTTGGCTCCTGTCTCCCAGACATAACCTCCATCATTTTTTTCTTTTAGCATTTTCTTTCTTTCTGGCATTAAAAGATATTTCAGTTTCATCTTATATATTTCCCACCCAACCCTAGAATCTTCAATTTCTCAAAAAGTCCTGTTTCCTTTTATTGGATAATGATATTGGACACCAAGATCTGAGTGCTAAGTATAATCATTGTTACTGGAGTGTCATTGCTTCCAGGCCCTCTCAGCTGACAGAGAAAGGAAATATATATATATACTAACATGTATATACAGATAACTGTATCTATATGTAACCATCTATCTCATATTAAGTTAAATACAAGTTCATACTGATGTCTCCAATCTAATCCATTACTACATGGATCATTCTAGCCTCCCCTTTCTGCTCTCTGTAACCTCCTACTCTAAAAGTGAGAGACCTGGCTCCCACAATCTACTGTACATTTATTACTTGTTTAATTTCAAGTTAGTATCATAATTGTTAACTCATACCCTGTGAGAAGCAACATTATCGACTAGACTATAGGGCTTATGTACAATTTATTTTGCTTTTAGTCTTACAGATTTCACTTATTTCCATCATTACTTAGAACTGTACCCTTTTCTTTTCATCCCTTCATTGAAGTCATTTCATGTATTTGTAATATGGTTAGATTGCTGTATTACATTCTGCATTCCCAACTGTCATCTTGGATCTCCTAAATGATTTCTTTAATTGCATACATTAAACTTCACTCACGGTAAAATTCTATGGGCTTTGACAAATGCATAATATCATACATCAACCATTACAGTGTCATAGAGAATAGTTTCACCACCTTCCAAAAAATTCCACATGCCTCATCTATTAAAACAGTCCTCTCTTTTCCCAAACCCTTGATAGCTGCTTTTTTTTCTCTCTTTTTTACAGATATGTCCTTTCCAGAATATCATACAATTGGAATCACACAGTATATAACATTTTTAGACTGCTTTCTTTTAATTCCAATATGTATTTGAGGTTGATCCATATTCTTTTGTGGTTTAATAGCATATCTCTTTTTATGCACAAATAATATTCCATTGAATGAATTTACCATATTTGTTTATCCTTTCATCTATTAAAGATATCTTGGTTGCTTCCAGTTTGGAGCATGAATAAAGCTACTATAAATATTCACATGCAGGTTTTTGTTTGGATATGTTTTTAAATCAGTTGAGTAAATACTTAGGAGCATGGTTCTGTATTGTAAGACTATTTAGGTAAGAAACTGCCAAACTGTCTTCCAAAATGGCTATACCATTTTGCATTTCCGCCAGCAATAAATTAGAGTTCCTTCTTGCTGTTTTATAATTCCTATTCTTTTACTAAAAAGAGTCAAGTTCTTAACTAAATCATTTTTATAATAGAACAAAAGCACATTAATGTGAAAATTAGTGAAAAGGTTGAATTGAATACTTATTATTTAAATTCAAGTTATACAACACCTGGAGAAGCACTGATACAGAATAACAAAATATCATTTGTAGAGAACCCTGTGGAATCAGCTTTAAAGAAAAGGTAGGGCTAAAGCTGGTTCATTTTCAGTATATCACCCCTTTTAATACAAATAGATATTTATAAAATGCTTACAATTTTATTTTTATTTAAGAAGTTTGATAACCTCATAATTCCATTTATATTTTGAATTTGAACAATATATACTTGTATCAAAATATAGTATACCCTGATTAACTTCTGTGTACTATAAGTAGGCCTATTAAATTTAAAAATAGACTAGCTATTTCATGTCTCCCATTTTCAGGTAAATATTCTTTTTTGAATTTGCACCCTTGTGGAGTTTTTCCTCAAATACAGCTACTCAAATAAATAATGCACTTTTCTCCAGAATTTTAAATATCATCTTTCTGTCTTATGTGAGGTCTTTTCTAAGGGTAAAAGTTTAATGGTAAAATTTATGATAACCAAAATCCCAGGCAAGCAAAATCTCTTGAACTCTAGCTTTACAGTGTTAAATTTTCTGCTACTACCATCATAAGGAATCATTTCAAGATTTTTATTAAAAAAAAAAAAAAACAACAACAACAACCTTACCTGTACTGCAAAATTGTAACTAGTTCTACTTTCCTTGAGGTATTTTTCTGAAACTTCATAATGGTGTAATAATTCTCAAAACACTGCTAAGAGGTGAGTAACTGAGGTTATGTTATAATGGTCCATAAAATTCATTTTTTGTGTCCACAAATGGATTTTTGTTTTTGTCTTTGATCATTCTTTTGTGCTGACTTAGACAAGGGCTACCAGGATCCTATTCACAGAAGGGGTCTCTCTGTGATAGCTTTTCAATAGTACAGTGAAATATAACTCTATTAAAAATGGTTAAATCAGACACAATGACATCATTGCCCAGGAGTGAGAATTAGCCATGCTATTTGAAAAGAAAAAGAAATAAAAAATACTCCCTCATTAATGTCTAAAAATAAAAAAAAGAAATGTTATGTCATTGTTAGCTAATATTAAGGTTCAAGTCCCTAAATAAATAAAACACTGTCTTGAGCTTCAACTTTTAGTAAAATGCATTGTGGTGATGTATGTCACGTGCCTACGTAAGGAACATTAAATGTAACACACTGAAACAAAACCATGATAATGGCAACATATTTTCATAACTCAGGCTTCTCTCAGCTGTTGGCTATTTGTTACGGTAATTTACTGCTGAAAGGTGATTGCCCACGTGTCTTATGACAACTGCTGATCTGTTTTCTGCCCCTGCAGTTTTACTTTTCCAGAAAGGCATATAAATGGAATCATTCTTATATTGCCTTCTGAATCTTGCTTACTTAAATTAGCATAAAGTATTCCACAATTACCCATGTTATTAAGTGTATCAGTACTTTATTCCTTTATATTGCTGAATAGTATTCCATTGTGTGAATGTATAATAGGTAAGTTGAAGGAGATTGGGGATTTCCAGTTTTTGATGAATATGTATAAAGTCAGAATAAACATTTGTGAAATCAAATATAAATTTTCATTTCACTGGGGTCAATATATAAGAGTGCTGGGTCTGGGGCTGGCCCACTGGCATAGTGGTTAAGTTTGCGTGCTCTGCTTCAGAGGCCCAGGGCTCAAAGGTATATATCCCGAGTGCCGACCTACACACCACTTATCAAGCCATGTTCTGGCAGTGTCCTACATACATAACAGGGGAAGATGGGCACAGATGTTTGCTCAGTGACAATCTTCCTCAAGCAAAAAGAGGAAGATTGGCAAGAAATGTTAGCTCAGGGCCAGTCTTCCTCACACACACACAAAAAAGTGTGCTGGGTCATATGGTAATTGTATGCTTACTTTATTTATTCATTTATTTTAAGATGATATGGTTTTATTGCCCTGCACAAAGTTAACCAGTCTTAAATATAACCTGGATTTTTTTTTTAGCTTTTAAATTAAGCTTAATATATATACAGAAAACAGAATTTATCACAGACAATAATGAATTTTGACAGAATCCAATTTTGTGAATATGCTGTGATTTATTTATCCATTGTAATTTGATGGATATTTGGGTAATTTCTAGTTATTACATACAGAGCTTCTATGAATATACTTGTACATGTCTTCTGGTGAGTATTTCTACACTTTTCCATTGTTCATAAACCTGGGAATGAAATTACTGGGTCACAGGATAGGCATGTGTTCTTTGATAGTAGATGATGCTGCCACAAAGTTTCTCAAAGGGGTTTTACTCATTTGTACTCCCAGCAGGAATATTTGAGTTCCAGTTGCTTGAAGTCTTTACCAACATTTGGTATTTTCCATCTTTTTCATTTTAACCATTTTGGTAGGCGAGTCCTTGTATCTCATTTTGGCTTTAATTGCATTTTCCTGAGCATGTTTACTTTTATAAGAATCTGCAAATTGTTTCCTCAATTGGCTGCACCATTTTAAATCCATGCCAGCAATGATCACTGTTTCAGTTGTCTGCAGTCTCACCAGGACTTGGTATTTGTCATTTTCTTTATATCCCATTGTAATGGTACGTAATGATAGCTCATTGCAGTTTTATTTGCATTTTCCTAGTTACCGATGATGCTGAACATCTTTTCAGATGTTTCTGAAGGGTCAAATCTTTTTCCTATTTTTTATTGGGATGTTTTATTAAAATTGAGGTTGGTGATTCCTATCCAATACATATTTTGCAAATATATCCTCCCGTTCTATTTCCTACCTTTTAATTTTAACAGTGTATTTTGAAGAATATAATTTCTTAATTATAATGAAGTTTGATCTATCATGATTTTTCCTCTTTTATAGATCACATTTTTCAAGCTGAATCTAAGAAATGTTGCCCAACTTGAGGTCACAAGAATTCTTGTCTTTTCTTCTAGAAGTTTTATAGTTTAGGTTTTTGTCTAGGGTTGTAATCCATTTTGAATTAATTTTCTATATGATGCCAGGGAGGGAGCATTATTCATCATTTTTTTGCATATGAATGTCAAATTATTCCAGAATCATTGGACAAGTTAATAAAATGCCTTTCCTTAAGAAGCTTACAATATAGAGGGAGAAGCAGTCAATAAACAATAAATAACTATATGTAGAGTAGCATAAAAATACAGAGAGACTAGCATAAACGATTTCAGATTTGGATGAATTGATTAGACAGGTTTATAAAAGATGGAACAGACATCTGACCTAGTTCATGAGAGGTGTTTTTACCTGCCATGTTCTCTCTATTATAAAATACAAGAGCAACTCTATATTGTTTCTGACAAAAAACTTTGACATTCACTACAAAGGAAAATAATTTTCAATAATGAAATGTGACTTATTACTTCATTATCAGCATTGGGTGGGACCCAAGTAACAATTTTAGCTATGGATTTACAATTATAAAGATGACTTTTGAAAGTCACTTTATAATTCACTAGTATGCTCTGATGCTCACAATCCAAATTCCTAACTGAATATTGAGATTCTTAAATCCTTTAAAAATTAATTCTATTTTTTATATTCCAACTATATTAAAGTTTTAAAAAATAAAATACTGATGATGATATAGGCATGTTAAAACCCTCATAAAACCTGAGACTTGAAAGTTATTAAACCCATAGACCAAACATGTGATCTCTAATAAATTATCTTTGAGGACACAAGTTATTCAGAGAAACATTCAAATTATGCTTCATATTGGAATGAAAATGAAAAGTCTGGCAAATGTCTATTTTTACTTATCCATGTGAATTAATAAGAAAAGATAAAGATTGTTTATATCTTTTTATATGCCATCTAGGGAAAATAACTTTTTAATTTCTTGTATGTATTTTATTGATATTTATTAAAGATATTTATTAAAATATGTTTGGAAAATACAGGCAATTATAGGAGAGTGAGTTAATATTTCACAATTAAAATATGTTTGTCTACTAATGAAGAAAGAGCATTTGCTTGCTTCTAATTTTCACAGTAATTCATTGCTGTTTCTTTGAATTAATAGTAATTTTGTTTATAAAATCACACAAATATTAGACTAAAAATAGGATGATAAGCAGGGAGAGTCATGCTCTGTTGAAAGCAAACACTTTTCATTTTTAATTACAGTCATTGAATCAATTTACACCTAAATCAGTGTCTTCCTTTCAATGATATTGTTTAACAGGTGAAAATATTTCTTTTGGTTTTCCTGGGAAAACATAATATGGTGGACATTAAATAAATTATGATCGTAAAATTTGTTGAAAATATTTTACTTTAAGAATGATTATAACGACAGATTTTAAATACTCAATATCCAGATTAACTGGCCTACATGAAGCCATGGTTAACATGCCTATTATTATTGTTGAAACTCATGTCCAGGCTATGTGAAGAATTTAGCCTTCTTAATTCTGTGAGATGTGATGAATTGACTCTCTTCCCCTTTCTTTGAATCAACAAGTTTTTTAAAAGCCTTCGCAACATATTTTCAAGTACCATGTCTGACCAGGCAAGGGAAACAATAGAAAAAATAAACAAATGGGACTACATCAAAGTAAAAAGCTTCTGCACAGCAAAGGAAACCATCAACAAAGTGAAAAGAAAATCTAACATTTGGGAGAAGATATTTGCAAACCATATATCTGATAAGGGGTTAATATCCAAAATATATAAAGAACTCATACATCTTACCTACAAAAAAACTAACAATCCAATTAAAAAATGGGTAAAAGACCTGAAAAGACATTTCTCTAAAGAAGATACACAGATGGCCAACAGGCACATGAAAAGATGTTCAACATCATTAACTATCAGGGAAATGCAAATCAAAACTACAATGAGATATCACCTCACTCCTGTCAGAATGGCTTTAATTAAAAAGACAGGAAACAACAAGTGTTGGAGAGAATGTGGAGAAAAGGGAACTCATACACCGCTGGTGGGAGTGCAAATTGGTGCGGCCACTATGGAAAACAGTATGGAGATTCCTCAAATAATTAAGAATAGGACTGCCATACAATCCAGCTATTCCACTGCTGGGTATTTACCAAAGAAAATGAAAACACAAATGCGTAAAGATACATGCACCCCTATGTTCACTGCAGCGTTATTCACAATAGCCAAGACTTGGAAGCAACCTAGCTGCCCATCAAGGGACAAATGGATAAAGAAGATGTGGTATATATACACAATGGAATACTACTCAGCAATAAGAAATGATGAAATCCAGTTATTTGTGACAACATGGATGGACACTGAGGGTATTATGCTAAGCAAAATAAGTCAGAGTGAGAAAGCCAAATACCATATAATCTCACTCATAAGTAGAAGATAAAAACAACAACAAACAATCACATAGAGACAGAGATGGGATTGGTAGTTACCAGAGGGGAAGAGGGCAGGGAGGAGAGTGAAAGGGATGATTAGGCACATGTGTGTGGTGATGGATTGTAATTAGTCTTCGGGTGGTGAACATATGTAATCTACACAGAAATTGAAATATAATGATGTACACCTGAAATTTAGATAATGTTACAAACCAATGTTACCACAATAAAAAAAAAAAGCAAAAAAAAATCAAACAAAACAAACAAATGAAAAACAGAAAATACCAAGTGTTGGTGAGGATGTAGATAAATTGGAACTAGTTTATACATTGCTGCTGGTAACGTACAATAGCACTGCTGCTCTGGAAAACAGCTTTGCATTTCCTCAAAAAGTCTCAAAGAGTTACCATATGCCCCGGTAATTACACTCCTAGGTGTTTACCCAAGAGAATTGAAAACATACATTCACACAAAAACTAGTACAGGAATGTTCATAGCACCATTATTCATAAAAGTCAAAAAGTGGAAACAATCCAGACACCCATCAACTGAAAAATGAATAAATAAAAAGTGGTATAGCCATACAATGAAATAATATTCAACCATAAAAATGAATGAAGTACTGATACATGCTAAAGCATGGATGAACCTCAAAAACATGCTAAGTGAAAGAAGCCAGTGACAAAAGACCATATATTCTACGATTCCATTTACATGAAAATTCCAGAATAGGAAAACCTATTGAGACAGAAAGTAAGTTAGTGGTTGCTTACGTTTAGTGGGTATGGAGGTTTGAGGGTAATAGCTAAGCATTGTAGGGTTTATTTTTGAGTTGAAGAAAATGTTCTAAAATTGTTTGTGTTAATGGATGCACAATGTTGTGACTTTAGTAAAAGCCATTGAATTGTATACTTTAAATGGGTGAATTATATGGTATGTGAACCAAAAAAAAAAAAAAGTCTACATAATGTCCCTACCCAAAGTATGAGATATCAGCTGTAAAACAAATAAAATATAATTATCAGGCAAATCACTGGAAGCAAATTAATATAAAGGATATAATGTAATTGAAAATTAATGTAAATATCATGAATTTATATTAAATAAATCAATGCATTTGAAATATATACATTATCAGCCTATACATTTGAGATTTTTCTTTTCATAATGAATTATTTTAATTACTTCACAATATTACTATTCAAAATAGATGTTTTTAAAATTTTATGTGCATTTTACTACAGCTCCCTTCTAAATGGTAAGAATAAAGATATAAAAAATATAAAATGAGAGAAGTTAAAACATTTATCAAAATAATTTAACAGTGACATACCAATTGACTAAAATGTATTCATGAAATTATAATTATCAACCTCACTAAAATATTTTATCTAGTGTCTCACTTCAGTTTTCCTATGTAAATGTACAGCTAGGGATGCATTAAAATTCCAAGTCAGAGCCAGCCCTGGTGGCCTAGCGGTTAAGTTCAGCACACTCCACTTCAGCGGCCTGGGTTTGGTTGCTGGGCATGGACCTACACCATGCTATATCAGTGGCCGTGCTGTCTCTGTGTCTCACATACAAAATAGAAAAAGATTGGCAACAGATGCCAGCTGAGGGCGAATCTTCCTCAGCAAAAAAAAAAAAAAAAAAAAAAATCCAACTCAGCAAAATGAAAGTGGATGCTGTATCTAAGGAAACTTCTGGAACAGAAGTCAGAGGTCTGGTTAAAGAAGGCATGACTTGAATTACAAGCATAGAAAAGGCATAGACTCAGACTCATTCTTCAGATGTTAACCACTGAATACATGATTATTCTTAATGGAAAGTGCTCTTGTCAGAACATTAAGAAAATATATAAGAAATTGATATCTGCTTTACCAATACTATTGATCAGTGATGAAAGTCTGAAATAATTACTGAAACTTTTTTGCATACATGAAAATACAAATTTACCTATACACAACACTTTCAGAGTGCATTATAGCGTCTCAATTGTTAACAATCAATCAAAAGGTATTATTAAGCATTATATGTGATGTTGGGCTGTGGAACATAGAAAGTATGTGTAATATGTGTCCTTAAAAGAATTTATAATTTTACTAGAGAAACAACATGAGGAAATGCAAAGTCATTGGAACAAAAGGCAAAACAGTTTGTAAGACAGAATTTAACTATGTATGGTACAGAAGAAATGTCACAGAATCTTAAACAAGGAATTTAAAGTATATTTTGTTACAAGATTTTTCTTAAGAATAATTTCTGCTTTTTACTGGTGAATATAAAATAATCCAAGAGTCTATGATTTTGCAAATATTTCCAATTTTATTATTCAACTAGCATGGTATTTCGCATTGTCATGCATAAAAGGATCAAGCCTGATAAGGAGGGTCCATTTGAGTAGAGTAGGAAGCTTCAAAATATTCCTGTTGAATTCCAGGAAAGAACTCTGAAAAAAGTGACTGAGGGTATGTAATGACATCAACAACAGCAACAAAACGAACAAATTCACAGACGCTTTTCAAATCAGTGAATCTTTCAAGATTATTTTAATGCTAAGTTTATAAACATGCATTTTAAACCAAGTATAAAGGTACATGTTAGAGAAGAGATGCATGGAAATACAACAATTTTACTTTAGGGGTAGATAATAGATTAATAGAAAAGTGATATCCTGATATTTAATTCACACTTACCTCAAATGTGTAAATTAGTTAAATTCTCAATTTAAGGGTTTGTGTCACACGCGTAGCAGTGTAAATTGACACTTTTTAAAAATAAGCAAGAGTGTGTAGAGGAGAAAGACAATTCCTCTACCCTCTAGGTCCTTCTGGCTGGTCTAAGAATTCCATTGACGGGAGACAGAATAACAGAAATAAATCAAACAAAGCTTGTAACATGTGTACACGGGAGAAACCCAGGAAAGCTGAGTAACTCTACAGAATGGCCAAAGCCAGCACCTTAAATACAATTTTCAGCTAAAGACAAAGGAGGATGTTGGGGGTAGTGGTTTGGGACTTCAAAGGGGAGGAAGCCAATTCACATGGAAATGGAAAAGCAAATGTTTTGTAGACAGAACTTTGATAAGAATGGGCTTAGCAATTCTTATCATCACAGTCTATGGATACCCAGAGTTATCTATGGTGATGGCCTGTCCTGGGGACAGGTCTTTTATCTTAAATTCTTTTAGTCAGTTAGGGGGAAGGTCAAAGTTTCTTTCAGAGTCTCTTGTCCTTAACCAAAGAGAAACATTTTGGGGTGGCCAAATCTGATCCCCTTCAAGTGCAAAACCAATGTCAGTTTTCAGTATTACTGAAGTATAATGGAATTTTTCTTTAGAATTTCTTTCTAGAGTTCTTATCTTAAAAATGTGATTTCAGTCAAAATATTCCACACCTGCCTGGGGAATATCTTACATCCTGCAGAAGAATTTAGCACTCAGAAAATTAAATTGGAGCAAATAAGGGAGGGAATGATTTATATACCATTTATAAATAAGTTAGGCTTTTTATAAATCACAAGTACTTTAATCTAAATAGCACCCATATATCAACAACAAAAACAAACTAAATCAATTTTTCATTTTGTGCCACAGCTTTGGAGTATACACAAAATTAAATAAGAAAATTTGCTATTGATAAAAAATAATATGGGGGCCGCCTGGTGGTGCAGCGGTTTAGTCCGTGCTTGGCAGCCCAGGGTTCGCGGGTTCGGATCCCGGGCACCTGCCGACGCACTGCCTGTCAGCCATACGGTGGCGGCGTTCCATATAAAGTGGAGGAAGATGGGCACGGATGTTAGCCCAGGGCCAGTCTTCCTCAGCAAAAAGGGGAGGATTGGCAACAGATGTTAGCTCAGGGCTGGTCTTCCCCACACACACACACACACACACACAAAAAATAATAATAATAATAATAATATGGCTATCATATATTAAATCTTTTCTATTTACACAGTCTCCCACCATCTCAATAGTTATCTGTTTCATAGGAGTCACTTTAATACGTTTGTTACTATACCTGGTCCACAAGTTTTTCAGGAGTTGCAAAATAATTAGAAGTGGCTCATGAATGCACTCACACACAATTCTCTATATAGATAAAATTTTAATTTTCAAAAATATTGGCCATGTAAAGTGCAGAAGAATTTAAAAGATATGCTGAAGTCACTGTAGCTTTTTGTTGATATATATTTTCTTCCATCACAGATACTGAATGTATAATTAATTGCTATTAAGTCCATTTTCAAAATTTTTACTATAATTTAAAAAGGGCTTCCTATACTCAAAATTGCTGAAGACCAATATTTTAGAATTTTAAAAATCCATTAAATGTTATACATTTATTACACATATAGAAAATTAAAATAGCAATGGTTTCAGTTGATGCAAATTTGGCATTCGTTCTCAAAATACTGAATCCTGGCAGGTAAAGAAAAGTTAGAAAATATTTAAAATAAATTCCATTTCAAAATAAATTCTGTAAGGTCCTATTTTTCTTTAAAAATTCGACCTGTACTGGGGCCAGCCCAGTGGCGTAGTGGTTAAAGTTCGCATGCTCTGCCTTTGGCTGCCCGGGGTTCACAGGTTCAGATCCCAGGCATGGACCCACACACTGCTTACCAGGCCATGCTGTGGCAGGCATCCCACATTTAAAGTAGAGGAAGATGGGCAGGATGTTAGCCCAGGGCCAATCTTCCTCACACACACACACACACACACACACACACACACACACACACTAGATCTGTACTTATTTATTTATTCTGATTGAGAAACTTGTTAGTGTGGAAAGTTTCAATTATCAGTATACTTTCTTCTGCATTATGCAATATATAAGCTTTACGATAGGAAGTTTTTTGATTCCTCATATAACAATCTGCTTATGAAACTGACTGTTAGTTTGCTATCTTTTCAGTTGATCATAAAAATAGTCTTCACAATTCCTACTAAGCATGGATACCATTTTTCTATCAAGTTTTGCTTCTTGGTATGCTAAAGGGAAGCCTAGTAGCCTGAAAGAATCCATAGTACTCCCCAAACCTTAGCTTCCCTTTAGGCGGTCATCTACTGGCTTCTAGAATCTGATTCATTACCTTAAACTCATTACATAAATCACCTTGCTGGCTCTCTCCATACCAACTTCAGTAACAAGAAAACGCAGCATAAGCATTCCATACTACATTTCATCCTGCTCAGTAAAACTGAGGCTCTTAGGTGTAGGTGCTAGTGTTGAAAGAACTCTCTCTTTGGGGGAGGTCCAGGAAAGTATAATGTGTTTGAAATGAATTTGGAGGATTGATGAAACTTTGTTTTTTTTCCTCTTTATTTTTGTGTGAGTTGGTATGAGAGATATGTCATGCTGAAAGTTTGTATAGCACCGAGCAATGTAAGAGATTTTTTCCTGTAAATAGGTTTTACTTCAAGATGGGAAAAGTGAAGTTCCAGTTTTCCTAATGTTGTTTGTTATGGTATAGTAGAGACTGAGGGTGCCAGTGGGCCTTTGCATTAAAATATGTCTCACTTCCCACCTACAGCCCTCCTCAAAGTCTCATACACTTCGATCAACAAGCCTATGTTTTCTTTTTATGAAAAGAAATAAAAATAACATAGTACAGATAGGTTAAATATCATAATAGAGTAAAACCTAAGGAAAGGCAGGATATATTCAGAGTATAGTCATAGAGAGCAGATTAGTAATACATGCAAATATAAAGAAGCGGTATGAAATTTAAGATACAAATTTAAAACTTATTATCAAAATGAACCAAGTAAAAGAGAATTGGAATTTAATGATATTAAAGGAGGAGTTACTTTCTTTAAAGCCTACTTGATGCAACCATCTTTGGTTTCACACTGTTTCTCAGTTTTCTGTAATCTATTCACCATTTTGATAAGCATAAAATCTCACATCCTTTTTAAATCATATTTAACAGTTCCCAGTAAATGAAATATTGTAAGAAAAATATTTTAAATATAAAATATTGATATGTGTTTTGAAATATGTGCCCCAGCCTTATACTATCTCTTATTTCATACACACACACACACAAAAGCACAAACCAAACATAGCAAAATAAATATAGAGGAAGGAGAATTAGATAAACCCAAAGGAATAGCTATTACTAGTTGTTCATTTTTTAATAAAATGCACTTGCACATATGAATTATAGAAATCCTTTTTATCTTATTAAAGTCCTCCAGGATTTCATCTCTATCAGGATATGACCCATTTGACAATTTGACTGAAAACTCAGAAAAGTGAAAATGATCAGTGCCGAAATAAAAGTTAACCTTAAGGATTTGGGGAGATTATTAGAAACGAGGAAACCTGGTGATATGCAACTATAGAAGAAAAGAAATGAAAGACATTTCCTTGAGTATGAACTCAAAGAAACTTAAAATAGCCTAATAATAGACTCTAACATTTAGGGGGTAGGTACTTTGGAACCCTCATGATATGTGAATTTTATTATTCAATCTTTAAAATAATGCATTAAGTAAGGAATTATTCTCATTTAAAATTTCCAGTTGGGAAATAGAACTAAAAATGGCAACTTTCTCAAAGTACCATGGCTAGGGACTGGTAGCTTCAGAGTTGACACTACCTTCTTCAAGCTCTGTGCAGATCTCTAGAGCTCAAGTTATAGACCATGTAACTTAGTGGGCAATTGATCAACAGGATGGAACCTTACTGAATGAAACTTGGCTTGTTTCCTAAGTGACATTTTATAATTACTTGATTCTTTCATAAAGTTGACTGCAAGTGTTGGTGGTACATTGACACTTCCACAGACCCAACAGCATATTACCCCTTGCTAGGTACAACATGAATTAATGTAAACTTTCATTTTTCCTTGACGTGATTAGACAATGGTATGCTGAAAAACGTTTAATAACTAGCTCTCTCAAATTTTTGCTTTTCTTTAAGTCTTTATACATTGTATTTGCTGGTTTCCATGGTGCAAATACTCTCACAATGGCTGATTTCAAGCGACCAAAATTATGTAATTAAAGCCAGATTTGGGAACATGATGTGAGCCAGCCTTAACACACCACTATAACTTCAGGTTTACCTGTTATCTTTTTGGTGATTATCATCTTGAAGCAACTTCACTGTCAGTAATGATATTTGGCACTGGTGAATGGCAAGCAGAGTTTCACAACAAGAAGTTACTAATATTAATCCAGAATATCTCATCCAAAAAAAAATTGACGTGCTGAGGATATCTGCAAAGCATTCTAATAAAAATGCCATGATTAAAATAATGGTGCCAATATTTCTAGTGATTTTATCTATCTAAAATATTTGAGGGGGAATTGTCTGGTTTTGAAGTTACTTGAAATGCATAGTCAAATTCAGAGTTTAGACCCAGATATTATATGTTGAATTATTCCAATTACTTTTGCAAACTGCACAATAAGATATCCATCATAACTACTACTGGGTACTGTTACTGGACACATGCACAAGTTATTTATCTGACACACAAGAGGGGCCAAATAAAAACTGGAACACCAGGCTTACAGCAAGGAAAGGGTGTTTATTTTGGGTGATGTCAGCCGGGAGATGAGAGCGAGCCCTCAAATTTGTCCCATCTTCCTGAAAGATGGTAGGCAGGGGATTTTAAAGGTCGCAAGGAGTGCTATATAATTTTTAAAACACTTATATCAATAACATTTACCCATTTTTATTTATTTAAATTATTTGTTCCCAATAATTATGTTTGGATTACTCATAAAAACTTTGTGTGATATTAAAGCAGTTGGTCATTATCTTAAATTGTTTTAAGTGCCTACACCATAACACATAATTATTGTTAAAAAGTTTCTCCAAAAACTTTTGTCCTTTATATATCTATTTAATTTACCTGAACTTAATTAGATTGTCTACAAAAACCCCATGAGATATCAAACAAAATCAGCTATTATCCTAAATTATTACTTTTGCTGACAAATTTTGTAACAAAGATCATATGTCTGCATCATATCCAATGTTGATAGCTCTGAAAACATATTTATTTTGATCAAACCAACAAACTTAAACAGGCTTTCTTTTACCAAAGATCATTTTATATCATGTTTAATAACTTTGTTTTTTAGAAGTTTCTGCATATTAATCAAAGACTGCATTCCATTATGGGAGGTTTTGAATCCTCTCTTTTAAGGGTGACCCTTAAGGTGGATTCAGATGAAAAGAAGTTCCCCAGAATGGCCATTAGAATTCCAAATTATCTCAAAAGTTTACTTATTTTCACTTGCTTAATTTTAGATGAGGAATTTCAGAGGAGTTAAAGTGGGAAAACTCAGCAAGAGAAGAGAGGGGAGCAGCAGATTTGGTCAGCTTTTAAACATGCTGGCATGTTTAATTATTTTCTTTTAAAGAAGCAGTAAAGTATTTGGGATTTTACTTAGAAGCCTCAGAAAATTAAAATAGGCTTCCCAATGGTTGTTTAACTCTGTAGCTGGCTTTTTCCAATTGCATATGTAAATACACCAGTTTGGGTAACCTGAAATTATCCTATTTTGGCCATTTTGAAGTGAGATCTCCTTTAGTATGTTTAATGAACATTGCCTGAAGGATGGAGTTATATGCTCTTACAATATCAGGCAGGGGAAACGTTCCCTTTCCCCAGTGAGATACAATGTTTATCCGCACAATACAATCAGGCAGAGATGTAATCACTTTACATAAAGTCCATGTAAATACACTAAGTTTTATAAAACTTCATCTTAATTTTATCAACTCTTACATCTCTAATTACGACTTTTATTAGGATTCCATTAACAACTTTTGGTGTTACAATATTGTGTAGGGGAAGCATTCCCAGCCAGACATAACATTCATTTCCAAAAGAAAACATCCAGACAAAGTTGACATAGCCTCGTCATATATTAGCTTAAACATTTTAATCTTTATAGTCTTATCAACCTGAGCAGTCTAACTGTTGCCCCAAACAATTTTTCGTCAGGTTTCTCATTGTGATTTTTTGCCTTCTGGCTTTTCAAATGTTTTCAAACTGGGGTGAATAGAACAGGCTTGTCTGAGGTCCTTTAATGTTCGGGGGCAATAGGGGTCCCCTTTAGCTCATCCAACCTTAGGCAGTGTTTTATTAAAACCTTTATTTTAACCTCATTCATGTCCACTCTATTCATCCAATTTTCCTTTTTAATAACTAGCTAAAAATTTCCATCTCATTGGGATGAGTCCTGTGACTCTTCCCTTTCTGATTTGTCTTTGTTTTCACCTCTTTAATATTTGTCTTATTTAACCTACTGTCTTATTTACCGTATTCTTCTTAAAAACTCCTTTAAAAATTTCCACCTTGTTGAAAAGTGTCCCTTTATTTTTCCTCAGCTTTCTTTTATTCCTTTGTTAACTTAATGTTTTCATTAGCATCTGTAAGACCGTGAGAAGAAGCTGAGACCCCAAATTTGATTCAGTTCTTAAGACTAGTCATTGTATTTTCCTTTTAACTCGGTCCTTTCATAGGTACCAATAAAACAGCTGTTTGTGGTGAGAGCTCTCTAAAAAATTTTCCAACGTAAGGATCTATTGTTTGGCCATTTTTTCTCCAGAGTATAAAGAATATTGTGGCCATGTGGTGTTCCAAAAGAAAATCATCCCTTTTTAGACATTGGCTTATAACTATAATTAGACTATCTACTCAGAATCAGCCCCAGTGAGCTTCGCTTGGGGACAGGCAGCATGTTCCCCATTCCGATACATAGAGATGGACAGACACAGAGATCCAGACACAGAAAAACTAGACACCAGTGAACTGGTTCCCATATTTAGAAAGTCTTAACAACTGTTCCCACTCTGAATGCGTGCCCAGATGGCCGCTCCATGAATGAAAATGACCCCAGATGGCGCCTCTGTGAATGGAAAGGACCTCAGATGGCCCTGCCATAAATGGAAGGATGGAGGGGAATGGAGTTATAGGCATCCCTGAGGCCACTTACCCTATTCCAGATAGAGTCCGTTGACTCACCAGAAGCAAATATAAACAAACAAACAAATCTAGAGCCTGTTTCCTAGCCACAAGAAAATGTATGTGCCTAGGGCCAGAGGTGCTGGGTCAGATGAAAAGTACTGGGGGCAGTCCCTAGGGCAAATCACCTAGGCAGCTGCTGGACTGCTCCCCAGGAAGTCTCAGTTGGCCTGGGGCTGCAGAGTCATAGGCAAAGAGCCTCCTGGCTGGCTTGCCAAATTGTTACTGACCACAAACACAGGTTCTTTACCCACCACAGAAGAGGGGCCAAATAAAACTGGAGGGCCAGGCTTGTGGCAAGGAAAGGGTTTTTATTTCAGGTGATGTCAGCTGGGATAAAAACCCTTTCCTTGCCATAAGCGTGGCCTTCCAGTTTTATTTGGCCCCTCTTGGTGTGGCGGGTAAAGACCCTGTGTTTCTGGCTGGTAACAGATACCACTGGAAGGGAAGGTGATCTTCTTAAATCTAGTATTCCTGCTACAAACTCTCTTGTTGCAGTGGTAATCTCTATTGTTCACTGTAACTGATATATAAAAAACATTTTATAGTGATTAATAAACTGCAAATCGCAAAAATATAAATGATAGAGATATTTTCAAAGTGATATATATTCTTACCAGTCCATCAATATGATACTTAATGTCTAAAATCTTCCATATTATGTTAGTCATGCTGTATAATCCAAAATCAAACTGGTTCACAATAAAAGCTTTGGTTCTAGTAGAAAGCAACAGAGCTTATTCAGTACAAAGTAAATACTATAAAGATAAGTTTTAAGATTCTGGGGAAAACTCATACAGCAAAAGTATTACTGAAAATCTTTATCAGTAATATTCTGTTTCCATCCATTTTAATTAAAATTATAAATCTCACATTTTCATATTTCTTAAGTGCTTAAAAATATGCTTACTAAGCCAGGCTGTACTTCATGGTTCTTTACAATTTACACTATAGCTGTGATAATGTAATCAAACCTTTTCAAGATTGCCTAAATTTTAGTCAGACCAAATTTGTTTTTACAAATACTACTAAGATATATGAGTATATATTAAAGCTTATTATAATTATATTTGAAGACAGTAGCTGATTTTGTAATTTTGATGTGAATAGCATTGCAAAGTAGAAAATAATTACTACTGGAAAGTTTTCAATTGATTATGTCTAGATATGCAACTTTCTTTTACTGTTTTAAGATATATAGACTATTTCTAAGGCCAAATTTAAACCTGGATGAGAATGCTTATAATACTACATGCTTTGTTAGCTATGGCAACTAACATCAATAATATTTCCTTAAAATAACAATTTATAAGAAAACAGGAGTTTTACTAACTTATTGCTTTGAATACCTTAATGTTCCCAAATGACTACTACCTCACTCCATTTAATTATGTTTTACAGAGTTATTGTTTCATACAGATTTTAGGCAACAAGAAGCAAACGTGTGAAGATTTTTTAAAAGAAGAATTTGGGGATATGGCTATTCAAGATTTTGCAGGACTTATTAAAAAGTTTCATACCCTAGGTCAGACAGCCAAATGAAGACATTTTTGTTCTACCACTCTACTTCCAACTTCACTGAAGAAAAGAAACAAAACAAAGTTAAGAAATATTACTGTTTTCCTCAAAGAAAAAAAAAAGACACAACTGCAACTCAATAACTATAAAGCTTTCCTGACCACTAGTGTGAAGTTTGAATGGTAAAAAGACATGTGCTTCCAGAGTAAATAATTTGGCTGTATAGTATTGGAGGTAAATCCTTGTAAAGCCTGCAGACACTCCAGCTGCCTCCCTCTCCGTTAGAACATCACACACACACACCCATATCACACATGTGGCTCGCCCCACTCAAACCTAATAATCACAAAGGAATCCATACCTGACTTAGGCTCAAAAAATTGCAAAAAAAAAAAAACCAAAAACCAAAAAGGAAAAGAGAGAGAAGCACAAGCAAAATTAAATGAAGAAAATGTCATAAAAATAATTAATAAAATGGGTGACTATTTCAGAAAAAAATGTAGTTTATTTCAATACTAAAGAAAATTGCAGATACTCTAACTTCTCTATTAACATCAAAAAATAAAAAAGGTGAAAAATGAAGTACAAAGGTTCAGAGAAGAGATTATGATACAGCAAATAGGAGTTAAAATGGAGTTGATCTCACTCAGAATAAAAGAAATATAAAACAAAAGACTTGCAGAGAAGAAAATAACCTTAGAAAAATGAAATATTAGTAAACATGACTGAAAATAGGGGCGTTGTAGCCAGACTTGAAAATCCCCAAGAAACAAAATAGAAAAAAAAATCCATTGTATGAAAATAATTTGGTAGAAGATTGATAACAAAGACAGAAAAATGGAGTCTGATATACACATGTGCTGGATTTCTTAAACGAGAGGTCTAAACAAATGAATGAGCAGGGAAATAAATTATGCTAAGATAAGTACAGGTATATTTCCTGAAATAAAGGAAAATATTAAACCCGTGGATAAAAATTATGTAATATTTCCTCTGAAAAAATTGGTAAAATATGATCAACTTCAAAGCTATGGCTAAAGAATGCTCTCTGAATATCTAAACATAAAAAAGCAAATAATAAATGAAGGTTGGATCCAAATGTCTTCACAGCAACACAAAACAACCAAATGCATGCAGCAATGTCTACAGGGGTGTGTGAAAAATAAAATGATTGTGCAAGAGATATCCTTTGATTTGAAAGTGATAGACTAAGATTCCCAAACACATGAGAAGTCAGAGAATATAGAGCACATGTGACTTTCTGAATAAAACTATTTGATCATGAAATGCAGACAACTATGAGTTTAATGAAGCTATACATCCTAGAAATATGAAGTTAAACTAATGATGAGCATTAAATTCACTTAAATGTAGAACTAAGGCTTACTGACAGAGGGAATTTATAGTAATGAAATACACCATTAAAAATTTGATGTGGTAAAATATATAATCTAACTAACAAAAGACAAGAGATATGAAAAAAATGAGGTGGGAGCGTATATAGTTGTGTTTTGGCTTATTTCTTCATCAAATTAAGCAATGTACTCAGAATATCCCTAAAACGGAAACATGTAGTTAATAAGAAACATAACCTGCAACCATTTAACATTTCCAATTCCACCACAGGTACACGGTGCTTGCACACATGTACTGATTTTCAGTAGTTACATCTTCATGGTAGAGAAACATTTATATGAAATTTAGCAATTTCTTCATCCTAGATATTTTTTATGTTAAATTCAAGTAAAATTAAACATTTTTCTTTGTTTTAAACTAGCACATAAGGAATAAAACCATGTTTTAAAATTATTTCCATCAATAAGGAAATGCTTGGAATAATATTCACCAAATATTATACATGATTATAATTAAGAGGGTTAATTTGTTTCATTTTTAAATTTGCTTTCTTTACTTTCATTTGTTTTCGAATGTTTATGATAAATATGAATCGTTCAGTTTTAGGAAAAAAATAAAAGTAGTGTTTATTCCTTAAAGATTTTCAGTTCAGGTGATTTTGTAAATATGAAATATATTTCTTGTACTCAAGGGTATATAGAAGCAAGTCAAATAATCAAATAATGAAAAATTACACAAAAATATTGCTTGTTATTTTTCAAGCACAAAGGAAAGTTACTTGACTTCTTCGCTGGTCATTTCTAGCTATGTCTCAGGGTACAGCATTATCTTGATTTTCTTAAAACTCATCTTTTCTGGGTTTTTATTATGTAAAAATATACATACATAAAATTTACCACCTTAACCATCTTTAAGTGTACAGTTCAGTGGCATACATATTGTTGTGCAACCATCACCACTTTACATCTTTAGAACTTTTTCATCATCCCAAACTGAACAATAACTCATTTCTCCTCTCCTTCCAGTGCCTGATAATCACTGTTTTATTTTCTGTCTCTGTGAATTTGACTATTCTAGGTACTTCACATAAGTAAAATAATACAATATTTATCCTTCTGTGTCTGGCTTATTTTACTCAGCATATGTCTTCAAAGTTCATCCCTGTCGCAGTATGTATCTGAATTTCATTCTTTTTAAGACTGAATATTATTTCATTGCATCTACTACCACTTTTTTTATCCATTGGTGTACAAATATCTGTTCAAGTACCTACTTTCATTTCTTTTGGGAATACACTCAGAAGTGGAATTTCTGCATCATATGGTAATTCTATGTTCACTTTTTGAGGAACCACAACTGTTTTTCACAGCATATGCACCTTTTTACACTCCCACCAGCAATTCACAAGGGTTCCTATTTCTCCACATCTTTGTCAACACCTAATATTTTCTGTTTTTTTGACAATAGCCATCATAATGGATGTGAAGTTGCATCTCATTGTAACTTTCGTTTGCATTTCTCTCATAATTAATGATGTTGAGCATCTTTTCAGGTGCTTTTTGGCCATTTATATACCTCCTTTGCAGAAATGTCTATTTAAGTCCTTTGCCTACTTTTTAAATTATGCTGCTTGTTTTTCTGTTGTTGAGTTTTTTCTAGATTTTTATATTATATATTTGCCTAAGATCTATTTGCCTTGAAAGCTTTAAAATCTATTTTTATTATTAATCACATGCCAGTACATAAAGTAAAATGGTTGAGAAATTTAAGAGCAGAAATTCACAAAATTTTCTAAATAAAAGATCATCCTTCATAACTTCACAGTTTTTTTTCCCTAAGAATATATTTCTTAATTATCCAATTTTTAGAAATCAGATTTTGGGCAAAATACATTAAGTATGAGAACAAATATAAAAATCACTCTTACTAAGATAATTTAAAGGAATAGAAATATATAAATTTTGGCATAAATAAATAAAAATATGTTTTCTGGCTATGTAGGAATAACAATAACCCAAAGTTACTTTGACCTTGACCTTGACTTGGGACAAACATCTTTGTGGTAAAAAAGAGCTCTATCATTTGAGGGTTAGCAATGGAAAAAAAAAAAAAAAAACTCCTGATTTAGCAGCAACTAACCAGACCACTTGGGTGTGAATTCTAGCTCCATCACTCACTAGTTATGTCAGCTTAAGCAAGACATCTGACTCCCTGTGCCTCAGTTTCCCCATTTGTAAAGATGATAGAGTACTCAAAGACTGACTATAGTGGTATTTACAAAGTGCCTAGGATGGCATCTAGCACATAGTATGTGCTATATGTATCTGTTAAATTAATAAATTAGTCAACATAAAAATTACAAAAAAATGGTAGTTTTTTCTTTTCAAACCCAAACTATAAAGTTTTAGCAGTAATTTTTCTCGTGTCTCACACAACAGCACACAAATAACTAAATAAACTCCTGTCTCATGGTAACATCCTATCAAAGGGCCATCTGGTAATCTTCTTGTCATTGTTGCCATTTGTTCTCACTTTTATAATTTGTTGGCATGTCATGAAAAATTAAATTAGAAAGAGACTAAGAAATCATTTTTCAGACTAAAAAGCTGTTGACATATTGAGATAAGCAGACAACTAACAAAAATATATATTCAATATCTCAAATTTATACTTGTATTTTACAAAAAAAAATCATAAATCTGTATTATAGTGTGGTAGTCCCCCACCAAAAGATATCCATGTCCTAATCCCAAGAACCTGTGAATATGTTACTTTACATGGTAAAAGAAATTTTTCAGGTGCAGTTCAGTTAAGAATGTTGGAATGAGGAAATCATTCTAGATTATCTGGGTGTATCCAATGTAATCACAAGGATAAACACTATAGAAATATAATGTTTTTGAACAGCTATTTATAATTATTTGAGATGTACTGTCATGGAGAAGACTGTAAGTTAATTATAGGAAATGACAAAACAAGAAATCCAAAATTTTTCAGGGTTTTTTTTTTTCATTGACCATTAGAATAATGGTCACTCCACATAGGCAAAGCAGCAGCTATAAGCCATTAATGCTATCTGAATACTATACTCTTTCAAAGAAATGTATTTTCACATGCACATTATAGTTCTAGAGCTTGTATATTTAATGAACTTACAATGTTTTATTCATAGACAAACTCAAAGTAAAAAATAAAGCAAATATAATTGTTTTTCAGGATTGTCTATAATGTAACAAATGTGAATGTAGTCAAATATATTTCTCATGTATTACACAACATCACACAAATAACTAGATAAATTCTTAAAAATATAAGCACTAATTTCATATTATCAATTACACAGGCATTATTAAAATTCATTTCATTATCACATTTTTAAAGCTGATTTGTTCAATCAGGATTTGTGATCCATTTATTGAATTTGCTTCACAGATTTCTCTTTTAATCTAGATCCCCTCTTTCATTTTATTTTCTTCTTGCCATTTGTTGTGTAAGAAACCTGAACATTTTCCCTGTAGAATATCCTACCATCTGGATTTATCTGATTGGATCCCCATTGTTTATACAACAGGCTCTATCCTCCAATAAACTGGTATTTAGATGGAGAGGCTTGGTCAGATTTAGGTTTGACTCTCTTTCAACAATATATCAGAGGTGGTGCTATTTACTTCCTCTTTCATCACATCAGAAGACACATAATGTTTAGTTGTAGCTCTTTTTGTGGTGGTAAGATTGATCAGTGTGTTCAGGTATTTCTGTTTATTTATTATAAAATTCCCTTCAGTTTTTCACTTTATGGTTTTACAAGCTATTGATGATATATTCTAGATCTATTATTGTATTCAGGATTCTGTAAATCCTATATTCTAATTCTACCATTCTTCATTTATTAGCAGAATTCTGATATAAAGAAGACATATGGAAAAGTCAGGATAAATGCATGTATATTTTCCTTTGTTGCATTGCCCCATCTTTGGTGGACGAGAGCCTCTTCAAGTTAACTTCTGTGCCCTTTCAAGATGAATTCAACAATCTTTCAGAGATTTCTTGATTTCTGAATGATAATATCTTTCAGTTTCATTTGTACATGTCTCGCTCCAGAGCTGAAATCAGCCCTTGTGTTGCTTCTACATCTTGGCTATTGTGAATAATGCAGTGAACATAGGGGTGCATATATCTTTTCAACTTAGTGTTTTTGTGATCTCTGGATATATACCCAAAAGTGGAAGAGCTGGATCATATGGTAGTTCTATTCTTAATTTTTTAAGGAATCTCCATACTGTTTTCCATAGTGGCTGCAACAGTTTACATTCCCACCAGCAGTGTATGAGGGTTCCCTTTTCTCCACATCCTCTCCAACACCTGTTATTTCTTGTCTTGTTAATTATAGCCATCCTGACAGGCTTGAGGTGATATCTCTTTGCAGTTTTGATTTGCATTTCCCTAATAATTAGTGATGTTGAAAATCTTCTCATGTGCCTGTTGGCCATCTGTAATTTTCTTTGGAAAAATGTTCATCTCTTCTGCACATTTTTTGATCAAGTTGTTCATTTTTTTGTTGTTGAGTTGTATGAGTTCTTTATATATTTTGGAAATTAACGCCTAGTCAGATATATGATTTGCTAATATTTTCTCCCATTTGGTGGAGTATCTTTTTGTTTTCTTGATGGTTTCCTTTGCTGTGAAGAAGCTTTTTAGTCTGATGTAGTTCCATTTGTTTGTTTGTTTCTTTTGCTTACCTTGCCTGAGTAGGCATGGTATTCAAAAAGATACTGTTAAGACTGGTGTCTAAGAGTATACTGCCTATGTTTTCTTCTAGGAGTTTTACGGTTTCAGTTCTTACATTCATGTCTTTAGTCCATTTTGAGTTAATTTTTCCGTGTGGTGTAAGATAATGGTCTACTTTCATTCTTTTGCACATGGCTGTCCAGTTTCAACATCATTTATTTTTATTATTTTATCGAGGTCATAATGGTTTACAATATTGTCAAATTTCAGGTGTACATTATTATTTATCAGTTTCTGAATCAACTGCATTGTGCTCACCACCAATAGTCTAAATTTTTATATGTCACTATGTATATGGGCCCCTTTACCCCTTTTGCCCAACTCCCAACCCCCTTCCCCTCTGGTAACCACTAATCTGTTCTCTTTTCCTCAACATCATTTATTGGAGAGAGTTTCCTTTCTCCTTTGTATATTCTTGACTCCTTTTTGAAGATTAGCTTTCCATAGATGTGTGGTTTCGTTTCATTGATCTGTGTGTCTGTTTTTCTGCCAGTGCCATGCTGTTTTGATTACTATAGCTTTGTACTTTGAATTCAGGGGGTGTGATAACTCCAACTTTGCTCTTTTTTCTCAGGATTACTTTGGCTATTTGGGGTCTTTTGTTGTTCCACAAGTTTTAGGATTCTTTGTTCTATTTCATGAAAAATGTCATTGGGATGCATTGAATCTGTAGATTGCTTTAGGTAATACGGACATTTTAACTGTTTATTCTTCCAATCCATGAGCATAAAATATCTTTCTATTTCTTAATGTCTTCTTCCATTTCTTTCAATAATGTCTTATAGTTCTCACTGTATAGGTCTTTCACCTCCTTGGGTAAATTTATCATTAGATATTTTATTCTTTTTGTTGCAATCATAATTGGGATTGTATTCTTGATTTCTTTTTGTGCTAGATTGTTATTAATGTACAGAAATGTGACTGACTTATGTATGTTGATTTTGTATCCTGCAAGTTTACTATATTTGTTGATTACTTTTAATAATTTTTTCATGGATTCTTTAGGGCTTTCTATATATAGAATCATGTTGTCTGCAATAACAGAATGCATGTTGGATCTTTTCAAGTGCTTTCTCTTCATGTATTGAAATGATCATGTGATTGTTACTCCTCATTTTGTCAATGTGGTGTATCACATTGATTGAGTTGCAGATGTTGAAGCATGCCTGTATCCCTGGAATAAATTCCACTTGATCATGGTGTATGATCCTTTTAATATGTTCCTGTATTTGATTTCCTAACATTTTCTTGAGGATTTTTGCATCTATGTTCAGCAGTGATATTGGCCTGTAATTTTCTTTTTTTGTGTTGTCCTTGTCTGGCTTAGGTATCATGGGAATGAGTTAAGAAGCATCTTGTCCTCACCAATTTTTCAGAAGAGTTTGAGAAGGGTAAGTATTAAATCTTCTTTGAATATTTGGTAGAATTCAGAAGAGAAGCTATCTAATCCTGGACTTTGGTTTTTTGAAGTTTTTGATTACTGTTTCAATCTCTCTACTTGAGACTGATCTATTCAGATTCTCTATTTCTTCTTGATTCACTTTTGGAAGGTTGTAGGATTCTAAGAATTTATCCATTTTCTCTAGATTATCCAACTTATTGGTGTATAGCTTTACATAGTATTCTCTTTTAATCCTTTGTATTTCTGCGATGTCTGTTGTACTTTCTTTCTCTTTCATTTCTGATTTTATTTATTTGAGTCTTCTCTCTTTTTTTCTTAGTGAGACTGGCTAAGGTTTTCTCAATTTCGTTTATCTTGGAAAGAACCAGCTCTTAGGTTTGCTGATCTTTTATATTATTTTTAGTCTCTATTTCGATTATTTCTGCTCTGATTTTTATTAAGTCCTTCCTTCTACTGACTTTGGCCTTTGTTTGTTCTTCCTTTTCTAGATCTTTTTAGGTATAGTGTAAGGTTGTTTAGTTGAGATTTTTTCTTGTTTCTTATGTAGGACTGTATTGCTATAAACTTCCCTTTTAGTACCATGTTTGCTGCATCCCAAAGTTTTGATACGCTGTGTTTTCATTTTCATTTGTCTCCAGGTATTTTTTGATGTCTTGATTTCTTCATTGATCCAATAGTTGTTCAGAAGCAGATTGTTTAGACTCCACATATCTGTGACTTTCCCAGCTTTCTTCTTGTAGTTGATTTCTAGTTTCATACCATTGTGTTCGGAAAAGATGCTTGATATGATTTCAATCTTCTTAAATTTATTGAGATTTGCTTTGTTTCCCAACATATGATCTATCTTTGAGAATGTTCTATGTGCACTTGAGAAGAATGTGTATTCTGCTGTTTTTAGATGGAATGTTCTATATATCTATTAAGTCCATCTGGTTTAGTGTTTCATTGAAGGCCACTGTTTTCTTGTTGACTTCCTGTCTGGATGATCTCTTCATTGATGTAAGTGGGGCATTAAATTCCCATACTCTTCTGTGTTGCTGTCAATTCCTGCTTAAAGTCTGTTAATAGTTGCTTTATATACTTTGGTGCTCTTGTGTTTGGTGCATATATATTAATAAGTGTTATATCTTCTTGGTGGAATGTCCCTGTTATCATTATATAAGGCCCATTTGTCTCTTATCTTTTTTATCTTAAAGTCTGTTTTGTTTGATGTAAGTATGGCTGCACCTGCTTTCTTTTGCTTGCTGTTTGCCTCGATTATCATCTTCCATCCCTTCACTCTGAGCCAATGTTTTTCTTTAGAGTTGAGATGTGTTTCCTGGAGGCAGCATATTGCTGGGTCTTGTTTTTAATCCATCTAGTCACTCTGTGTCTTTTAATTGGTGAATTCTATCCATTTACATTTAGAGTGATTATTGAATGATTATTGATATTTGAGGACAATACTGCCATTTTATCTTTAGTTTTCTGGTTGTTCTATATTTCCATTGTTTCTTTTTTCCCTGTGTTTCTGTCTGCCATTTCAGTTTGGTGGTTTTCTGTGATGTTTTGCTCAGTTTTATCTCTTTATGATTTGTGACTCTGCTCTGATCTTTCGTTTTGTGGTTACCATAAGGTTTGTATAAAAGATATCATAGATGAGATAGTCCTATTTCTGATAGCCTCTTATCTCCATTAGCCTATGCAAGTTCTGTCCTTTTCCTCATCCTCTTCTATGATTTATTGTCACAAGTTACTCTTTTTTGTGTTGCGAGTTTGTGACCAAATTGAAGTGTTTGGAGTTATTTTTGATGTTCTCTTTCCCTTTATCCTTTATGTTATAATTAAATGTTTACTAACCTATTCTGATATAGAGCTGCAATTTCTGATTCTGTCTATTTATCTCATTGCTCAAAGCTTTGTAAACATTTGCCTTTTTGTTTTACATAAGAGTACTCCTTTCAACCTTTCTTGTAAGACATGTCTACTGGTGATGAACTCCCTCAGTTTTTGTCTGTCTGGGAAAGGTTTCGTTTCTTTGTCATATCCAAAGGACAATTTTGCTGGATAGAGTATTCTTGGCTGATAGTTTTTGTCTTTCAGTATTTTGAATATGCCATTCCACCTTCTCCTAGCCTGTAGGGTTTCTGCTGAGAAATCCACTGAAAGCCTGGTGGTGGTTCTTTTGGAGGTTATTTTTTTCTGTCTTGCTGCCCTTAATATTTTTTCTTTTTTATTGACTTTAGACAGTTTTAATATTATATGCCTTGGAGAAGGTTTTTCACTGAGATAATTAGGAGTGCTATTAGCTTCATGTACTTGTACATCCAGTTCCTTCCCCAGGTTTGCGAAGTTCTCAGCTATTATTTCTTTGAATATGCTCTCTGCTCCTTTCTCCCTCTCTTCTGCTTCTGGGATACCTATTTTCCTTATGTTACTTTTCTTAATTGAGTCAGATATTTCTTGAAGAATTTCTTCATTTTTTTAAAATCTTAGTTCTCTCTCCTGCTCCATCTGAATCATTTCTAGATTTCTATATTCAAGCTCACTAATTCACTCCTCCATATTGTCTGCTCTATTTTTAATGCTTTCTACATTATTTTTCATCTCATTAATCATATTCTTCATATCCAGAATTTCTGTTTATATGTTTTGTTATTTAGAGTTTTAATCTCTTTGGTGACATACTCCTTCTGGTCATTAATTTTATTCCTGAGCTCATTGAACTGTCTTTCTGAGTTTTCTTGTAACTCGTTGTTTCTTCATGACGGCTATTTTCAATTCTCTGTAGTTAAATTGTAATTTTCTGTGACTTCAAATTTGGTTTCTAGAGAGTTATCATTCTCTTTCTGTTCTGCCATGTTACTGTATTTCTTCATCTACATTTCTTCATTTGATGAATTGATCCTCTACCAGCCCATTTTTGGTAGTAACCACCTTTCTTATTTGGACACGACTTTGGTTACTTTGGTTCTGAGTTGCTTCTGGTGTATTTGAGAGCTTTAACTTTCCACCCTCCACTGTTTCTGCCATAGGCATCATCAATGCCCTCCTTGTGTTGCTTATGCCTTACTGCTTTTGATGTTGCTGCAGTATCAGGTGTCACCACTGGGGTCACCAGTCTGCGAGCACTTCTGCTGCTTCTGGGATCACCTGGGTCTCATGTTCCTCCACTGGCTCTCTGTCGGCTCTCCATGGGCTTGGATGCTGCTGCCCCATGCACCACCTGTGCTACTGCTTCCAGGTTGTCTGGGGGTCTGGCTGCACCACTGCCAGAGGCACTGGCTTCATGGGTGTTACTGTTGCTGCCAGGGACCCGAAGACTTGTATGCAGCCCCTGCTGCTGGTGGAGCTGTTGTTGCGGGTTCTGCCACTGGAGGCTAGGTCACTGGTTCTTCCGTAGTTCCTGAAGCCTCTGATCAGAGGGTCCACCTGCCATCACTGGCGGGTAGCTGGGACTAAGCAGGTTGTTGTTTCTGCTCACTCAGGCTGGTCTCTGGCTCTAGCTGGTGTGTTTTGAAAACACAGTTCAGGGCAAGTACCTCAGCCAGGAAAATCTGAGTTTTGTATAACTTCCCCACTGTTAGAAAGACATGGCCGGGGCAGGGGATGGTGTGCATGCTGGATCCACTGGGGGATGGGTAGGGTGCAAACCATGCTCATTACTTCTGTCCCCACAGCATCCACTTGCAGGCATGTGGGCTGGATCCACTGAAGGATGGGCAGAGATGCCTATTGTTTTGCTTCTGTAGCACTGCTCACAGTTGTACAAGCTGAATTTGCTGGGGGAGGTGTAGTGACCAAGCAGAACATGCTGTTTCAACTCTTGCAGTCTCCATCCACAGGCACACACATTCAGCCCACTGGGGGATGGGTAGGACCAAGCGGTGCCTGCTGTTTCTGCTATCACAGCAACTGCTGGGAGGAATGCATGTGCTAATGTGAGGATCTGCACCCTGGATTGCTGCTGCCAGGGGAGGAGGAGGGGGCTGCTTCTCTAGTTCCACTGCCTCCTAGGGGTCCAGTCCATCCACCCTCAGATGTACAGATGCATGGGTCTCTTAGGCATCCTATTGTGCTGTATAGAGAAGCCTCTGTTTGTCAATGTATGTCTGATAGGCTGTAACTTCAATGGGAGAGAAAAAAGGGAATGATTCACTCTGCCACAATGCAGATGTGATCCCTAAAAGTCACTTTTTTTAAAAGTTGATTTCATTTTGTTTTGTAATTGTATAAACATTTATTTGGTTTCAGTGTCAAATAAAAATGTAGATTCAAAGCTGCTGATTTACCATCCCTGTTCTTCTACCCTATTCCTTCCATATATACAACCACAATTTTTAAGTATTCATTTTATCCAATGCATTTCTTTTTCTTTGAATTCTCTGTTCCTATTACTTATCATTTTTTCCATATGGCCATGTAGGTCTTTGTATTCTCTTTTTACAAAGTTTTTATATGTTAGGAATAACACATTTCTATGATACAAGCTGCAATTATATCCAGTTATCTTATTTATCTTTTTTTATACTAGTTATGGAGTAATTTTGCCTTTCAAAAAATTGTGCCTTCTTTGGGCTTGTTGTGTCTTTTTTCTTTTCTTTCTCTCTCTCCTCCCATTCCTTTTTTTTCTTTTTTAGTTCTGTGAAACTCATCACTCTTCCTTTGTCTTTTCAGGATTTTGAGTCACAGGAAAATTTCCCACACTCCCAGTGTGTAGAAGAATTCATCAATATTTTCTTCTGGTATTATATAAAGTCATTGTATTTTACTGTGTCTGATACACTTGGATTTTATGCTTGAAAGGTGTTTGGTGCAATCAGTTTGACACCAAGTGGCTGTTTCTTTCCCTTGATGATTTGAACCATAACCAGAGCTCTCTCTTGGTTTACACAACTAACAGGTCTGAAATTCATTACCAATTGTTGCTAAAAAAATATTTGGAGAGAGGGAGTACATGCTGCCACTGTAACTTTCTTATTCATGGGCCTATTGTGAGGCACTGGGGCTGCTGAGGATAGAGGCTGGCTGACCACCACTAGACAAATACCTCTTGTGTAATAAACTCTGGTGGAAATCAACATAAGGTACATCTGAGCATTTGCATCCACATACGTCTTCTCCCAAGTGCATGTCTCTAATCTCCTAATCTATGCCAACGAGCAACCATTTACCACTAACCAAGAGTTTATGTATGTTCTTATCTCAGACCACATCTCCATCTATACAGCATAGATGCCCAAGTACACTACTCAAAATTTGACCTACTTGGAGGATTTGTTCCTTCATTATTTTCCTTTGCTTTTACCCCTGAAGGAAACTTTAATTTAGCTCCAGTATTTTTTGATTTCACCATCATATCAAGTTGAACCACCTATGAACCTGGTCCAAATTTTATTCTTCCTTTGTCAGCTGGTCATAAACAAAGTTCATGAGGCCACTAAATAGTGAGCTAAGAGAGAGAAGTCAGTGCAAAAGTGAGAGGTGACATAGGTTTCTGGCCCATCTACTTGCATAAATTGTGTCCTCTGGACTTGTTTCATGTGATCCCTAAATGTAAATGTCATAGTGATGGATTGATGCTATACCTATCTGAACTTATGACTTGGTGTATCTGATAGTTCTGAGCTTATGAGAACAGATGCAGTCCCCTAAACATGTGATGCCCATTGTCAGGCACTCAGTCTCTAGTAGGGTCCAGTAGCATAACACAAGCTCTTTTTCAAGTGGTTAATAGTTTTCTGCTGCAGAAAGAATAGCCCTGCTCCAGAGCACTCTGGGTATACATTTTGAATCTCTTATTTCGACTTGTCTTGGAGTTCACACAAAATCCTTATTCATCTCAAGACACCTCTAGCACCATCAAATCTGCTGGGTCTTATGGCCAAAGCAGCAACATAGCTAGATCTATTTCTGAGCACTCTTTCTCTGAGCCTATTTCAAAACTGACAGCCTAATGAATTATCTTATTAATAGGCTAAAACAATATCAATAAATGTGGTATATACTGCCTCCAAAATCCAAAAATAAACACAAAACACTGTCTTTTTCTTAGAGGTAGGAAGTACAAAGCAAAATAACTTGACTTTAATTTTAGAGTGCATATTATGATGTAGACCAGATCATTAAATCACTAAAATAATAACCAGTATGGCAGTACCATAATGATCATGGTTTATCTCTCATTCTTAGCACCATGTTTTCTACCAAATTATCTGTGATGCTCTGCTCACCAAATCCAATTCACATGATATTATTAAAATAGAGAATCACAATGATGTTCTGCTGGGTGTCAAGATGAAGAAGGTCTCCTCATCTAGAGAGGATAGAGTCAACCTAGGATAGTGAATTTTGTGTATATCTTCCCAGGTGAATTTGAACTACTACTTTAATGCTTTTTCTTTTGAGGGATTAAAAAAGAACACATTTTCCAGATCAATAAAATCTTACCAAAAGTTACATTATATATTGATCTCTTCTAGTGATGATATTGCTTCCAGCTCAGAACTGCAATGGGGTTTCCACATACTAAATTTTATGGTAGTTCTCTGTCACCCAACATGATCCATCTGTTTTCTTTTCAAAAACCATATAAGTGAAGTAAATGGATGCTATAACAGAGTCCAATACCACTGAATCCTTTGTGTCTTTGAGGGAGCATTAACCCTTGGTACTCACTCAGTAGGTCATTTTACTTCTGACTTACTGTTTTTTTTCCCAGTTAATGGGGATGTGGAGTTTTAGGGAGTCTCACACCTCCTTTCTTTCCATTACGAATCACACCTAAAAGATGAGAGAACCACTGTGAGGTTGTGCCAGCTGCTAAGTGTATGTATCCAAATTATGTCCTTAAGTCTTGGGTGGGAAAGTTAGATAGTTCTATAGACCCATTGGATTCCCTTTGAGAGCAACTTGGATCAAGATTCCATTTATCATTTGGCTACCTCCAGTCCAATGGGTAAAATATAATGGCATTTTGGTTCCCCTGGAATCAATGTAAGCCTAGGTTCTATATATAATAACCTTGAAATGATTTGGGTATTCCTTTTTCTAATATAGTCACACAGGTCACTGGCTTTAGGTCCATTGTAGAAAGATTGGGGAGATAATAATTGTATATAATTATAGTGGCATTTTAGGTTCCTTCCATGGGGAACTGGATTGTCCTTTAATCAACAGTACCTGAGGCTCACTCTGGATACTCAAAAATAAATTATGGTTTTCTATTGTGGTGGCTGATATTAGCTTTCTATTTACCAGACCCTTATGATTTTTGATTATAGCCTCATTGTCTCCCCATCAATCTCATCTGTAGGACACAAGAGTCTGTTATCACCTCAGATTCTTGTGAGTCACAATCTGATGGTTGCCATCTGGTGCAGTGGCCCATTATGATAAGTAATTAGATCCACCTTGTTCCTGATGGTTAGGTGCTAGCAACTAATCTCTCCAATTTTATAATGATATCTGGGATGGTTAATTTTATGTGTTAACTTGGTTAGGCTCTGGTATCAAGATATTTTCTTTGGTCAAACATTATTCTAGATGTTTCTGTGAAGGTGTTTTTTAGATAAGCTTAACAGTTAAATCAGTAGACTTTTATTTAAGCTAATTACCCTCCATAATGTGGTTGGGTTTCATCCAGTTAGGTAAAAGTTTTAATAGAAAAATGACCGACCTCCCTCATGTTTATATATAAATGGAACTGATAAGGTATATACATATATACATATAATCTCCTGTTGGTCTGTTTCTCTCGAGAACTCTAACTAATACCTACCACAAATCCTAAATTCATAATGCTAGTTAGCAAAGCCTCCAGTGTTTATTAAAACACACACACACACACACACACACACACACACACACACACACAAGTAACTTGTTTATAGTGGCCATTTTGGAGAGGGGCCTCATGAATATGAGGAAAAAGTGGCAGAGTGCCTTCCACCTTGAAGTGTGTGTGTGTGTGTGTATGTGTGTGTCTGTGTGTTTGGTGAAGTTGGGGGTGGGTTTAATGGGTAAAGATGCCAGGGAATGTGGTAGTTATGAGTTCTGTTCACCAAATATTTCCATTTCTCTCCTCTTCCATAAAATAGCAACAATGCACCTTCCAAGCCCCTTGTGGTTGGGTAGAGCTATAGGACAAGTTTGGGCCGATGAGTTTGGGGTGGAAGTGATATTTCTCGCTTTCAGGCTGGACAATTAATTGTCAGTGCAAGTCCTTCTTTCTTCTCTTTTTTTCCCTGAACTGGTAATATTTCCACCCTGGAAAACTGAGTGACTAGAATAAGCACTGTTGTAGGTGATGGATACATTTTACAAGGAAGAAATAGATGTTTGTGGATTTAAACCATAAAGATTTGGGAATTGTTTGCTACCACGACATAAACTAGAGTATACTGACCAATATATAGAATGTGCATGCAACTGCACATTTAGAGAGAACTCATGAGGATTAAGTTCCATGGGGTCAGGTTTGGGACATCTTTTCTAACTCAGGAGAGTACAAGACAGTGTTGTCTAGAAAAGGAGGCAAAGCCAGAGGCTGTAAGAGAGAGCCAAGTCCCAACACTGTGAAAATATAAATGAATGCCTAC
Source organism: Tapirus indicus (assembly GCA_031878705.1). Lineage (NCBI taxonomy): Eukaryota > Metazoa > Chordata > Mammalia > Perissodactyla > Tapiridae > Tapirus > Tapirus indicus. The sequence goes on along the minus strand of CM062919.1, from coordinate 99,454,994 downwards.
TGGACCGGGACCAAAATGAGCCTTGGTGTAAGTGCCCCCTCAGAGAATCCTACCTGTGGGTAAAAACAGGAAAAGTGAGAGAGTGGATTAAAGGGCCAGGGTGGATGGGCATAATACTTTTGGATTGTTGAATTAGTCTAATGTATTGAGTATCTCTTATTTTCTTATGCATAATCCAAACCTAATCTTTGTCCACGAATTTAACAGATTTCCTTATAGTACCACACAAAATGAAGAGAACATATGTTTAAACTAGGTTTTAGATATCACAAAATGATTCGAGTCACGATTAATTTACTAGGTTGTATGCATCAAACATTTTTTAAGAATATTAAAGTATTTTAATTAAAAAGTGAAAATGTAAAATTTATTTTGAACATGTAAATCATTTTCCTTTCTTTTTGATTACTAAACAGCTCATATTAGAAGGCTTTTTTGTTATTTCTTTGCTATAGACTTCAACCCTCTACTGAATGTAGAATTGTGATTTCTATGACACATATATACTGTACCTCTGTTACTATAGTAAAGAGAAACTATTGACAGATGACAGAAATTGACAAGCACTTGAAAGGCTAATGTGATTTGTGTACGTAAAAGTTGTGCTAATATAATTGACAATAAGTGGTTATTTAAAATTCATTATCAAAGTCAAATAAAGAATAAAATTAATCATTTTACTGCTATGTTTATTGTACTGTGTATATCTACTCTGATTTATCACTTCAGAACAATTGCAATGAAATAAATTGTTTCTTTTTTTTTTAAGTATCATTTCTTCTTTATGTGTATCTGGCAAGGTTATTTTGAATTCAAAAGACATACAATCCCCTAAAAGAAAGTTTGATTTTGCCACCAGGGAGAGTATATCAACCCATCTGTCTGAGATAAACTTCACATAAGAGATAAAAGTGGTTTCTATGAAATTGTTAATGAAACCATCATTCTAATATATATATTTTAGTCTCTAAATTTTGATGACTTAATAAGCAATTGTCACGAGAATTTTTCCGTTTTCTAGAAAGCATAATATCAGGATGACAATTAAATGTGCAGTCTTTTATTTGATATAGTGCCGTGCTATCTATGTTGGAAAGATAGATAAAATCCTCTGTGAAGGAGTTTAATGATTCTGAACATTTCTCTTCTTGTATTCATCAGATTTTCAATATCTTTTTCTCTCTTATAAGTTTTCTGACCATCAGTTTTCTATCATAAGTAAATGAATAACAATTCTAGAAATCAGCAAGGCCATTTCAGCTGATGAAAGCAAAAATGGATCTCTTGCTTTGTTCCTTTAAAGCTAAATGAATGTATCATTGAGATAAAATACTACTGTGTCCTGATTTTTATATTCCTACTTTGTGTCATATGTTTGAAAAGTATATTTTTATAGACATAAGGCATGGGTTAACTGTCTTGTAAAGTTCTGAAAATATATACAAGCCATATAACAACTAATTTAGGTAAATTTGTGGCCTATACATAGTTGCTACATAATTTTACATGCATAGTTAGGGTCCCATTTATATAGACAGGATTATTACAGTTACTTGTAAATGTAGAGAGTGCATATATAATGCTGGTTTTAGGTGATCTAAGGCAAGTATCTGCCGTTTGTGGAGAGATATGGGCTGAATTGTGTCCTTCCAAAGTTAATATGTTGAAGTCGTAAGCCCCAGTACCTCAGAATGTGACTGTGTTTGGAGATGGGGTCTTTAAAGGGGTAATTCAGTTAAATGAGGTCTTTAGGGTGGGCCCTAATCCAATAATAATGGTTTCCTTATAAGAGGAGGAAATGAGTGTGGATCTGGGGCTCTGCCTTCATTACGGTCTGAGGGTGAGGTGTCAAGGATTTCATGGGTTCACTCTTTATTGGAGAATTTAAAACATAAGAGCAGGAATTAGGGAGAGAGAAAGGAGAAGAGGGCTCACTCAAGTGGTCAGTTGGTCAGTATTTAGGTACCAGGGCTTTCTAAAAGGGGAACCTTATGTGGGGGCCTGGTTCCTTATTTAGTTGGTTTCTTAGTATATGTGTCATGGAGCTGGCAATAAGTTTATTTGTGATGGATGTCTTTGAAATGGATGCCTCGGGCTATCAAAAGCTTAATGTCAGACACTTAAGCTACAGTAATGCTGGCCTCCTAAAATGAGTTTGTAAATGTTCCTCCATCGTCAATTATTTGGAAGAGTTTAAGAAGGATCGGTATTAATTCTTCTTCAAATGGTTGGTACAATTCACCTGTGAAGCCATCTGGACCTGGGCTCCTATCTGTTGGGAGACTTGTGGTCACTGATTCAATCTCCTTGCTCGTTATTGGTCCATTCAGATTTTCTCTCTCTTCACAATTCAGTCTAGTTAAGTTGTGTTTCTAGGAATTTATCCATTTCTTCTGTTATCTAATTTTTTTGTGTGTATAACTGTTCATAGTAGTCTCTTATATTCCTTTTTATTATTTCTATGGCATCAGTTGTAATATTCCCTCATAGATTTCATATTTTTGTTATTAGAGTCTTTTCTCTTTTTTTCTAGTCTATCTAAGGGTTGTCAATTTTGTTGATCTTTTCAATACACTAGTTTCAATACACTTAGCCTCTTCAATAGTTTCTATAGTTTTTCTAATATCTATTTCATTTATTAATGCCTTCCTTCTGTTAACTTTAGATTTAGTTTGTACTTCTTTTTATAGTTCCTTGAGGTGTTAAGTTAGATGCTGATTTCAGATCTTTTTCCTTTTTTTAATGTATATGTCTATTGCCATAAATGTCCCTCTCAGTACTGCTTTTATTCTATCCCATAAATTTTGGTATATGGTGTTTTTTATTATATGGTATATTTTATTAATCTCAATATATTTTCTAATTTTCTTTTTGATTTCTTCTTTAACCCATTGGTTGTTCAAGAAGGTGCTATTTAATTTCCACATATTTCTGAAATTTCCAGTTTTCCTTTTGCATATGATCTATCCTGGAGAATGTTCCATGTGTACCTGAGTTGAATGTGTGTTTTGCTGTTGTTAGATGGAGTGTTTTTTATATATTTGTTAAGTTCAATTGGTCTACAGTGTTGTTCAAGTCCTCTGCTTCCTTATTGATATTCTGTCTTGTTGATCTATCCCTTATTGAGAGTGGGGTATTGAAGACCTTCTTCAAATTTCTTACTGTCTATTTCTCCTTTCAATTATGACAATGTTTGCTTCATATATTTGTGTGGTCTGCTATTATATATATCTGCATATATATTTATAATTCTTGTATCTTTCTGGTTAATTGACCCTTTTATCATTATAGGATATCCTTCTTTGTCTCTTGTGACTGCCTTTGACAGTCAATTTTGACTTCAATACCCATTTCATATGATGTAACTATGGTCACTCCTGCTCTCCTTCATTACCATTTGCGTGGAATATCTTTTTTCATCCTTTTACCTTTAGCCTATGTGTGTCCTTAAATCTAAAGTGAGTTTTTGTAGATAGCACATAGTTGGATCTTGTTTTCTTATCCATTCAGTCATTCTATGTTTTTTGACTTTGTAGTTTAATCCATTTACATATAATGACTGATATGGAAGGACTATTGCTATCTTGTTCATTGTGTTCTATCTGTCATATAGTTTTTTGTCCCTCTTCTCTTCTCTTTCTGCCTTCATTTGTGTTTCATTATTTTTTTTTGTAGTAACATGCTTTGATTCCTTTCTCATTTTCTTTTGTGTATCTTCTACAAGTATCTTCTTTGTGGTTATCACAGCGATTACACAAAACACCTTATAACAATCTATTTTAAATTGACAACAACTTCGATCACATTAAAAAACTTTTTTACATCTCTGCCCATACACATTTTATGTTCTTGATGTCATAAATTACCTTTTAATAACTTGTGTCCATTAACATAGTTTTATAGATATAGCCATTTTGGGGTTTTTTTTTTTTGGTAGCCGTTTTATCTTTTAAATTCTATACCAGAAGTGATTTATACACCACCGTGATAGTATTATAGGATTCTGTATTTGTCTTTATATTTACCTTTACTAGAAAGTTTTATATTTTCATATGCTTTTGTGTTGTTGTCTAGCAGCCTTTCATCTCATCTTGAAAAACCCCCTTAATATTTCTAGTGGTCTAGCAAGTCTAGAGGTGATGAAGTCCCTTAACTTTGGTTCATCTGGGAAGGTCTTTATTTCTCCTTTCTTTTTGAAGGAGAGTTTTACTAACTGTATTATTCTTGGTTGGCAGTTTTGTTTTCAGTACTTTGAAAGTGCTATCATTTCACTCTCTTCTGACTTGTAATGTTTCTGCTGAGAAATCCACTGATGATCTTATGGGAGCTCCCTTGCGCATGATGAGTTACTTTTCTCTCGCCACTTTCAAGGTGATCTCTTTTTTTTTACTTTTGAGAGTTTGATTATAGTGTGTCTCTGTGTTGGACTCTTGGGTTTATGCTAGTTAGAGTATTTTGAGCTTCTTGAATCTGGATGCCCATTTCTTTCCTCAGATTTGGGAAGTTTTAGGTCATTATTTCTTCAAACAGCCTCTCTGCCCCTGTCTTTGTCAGCATGGACTGCTATAATGGAATACCATAGACTGGGTGGCTTATAAACAACAGGAATTTATTTCTCACAGTTCTAGAGGCTAGAATTCTGAGATCTGGGTGCCAGTATGGTTAGGTTCTGGTGAGAGCCCTTTTCCAGGTTGCAGACTGCCATCTTATCATTGTATCTTCACAGGAAGGGGTGAGAGAGCTCTCTGAGGTCTCTTTTATAAGGGCACTAATCCCATTTATAAGGGCTCCACCCTCACAATCTACTCACATCCCAAAGGCCCACCTCCTAATACCATCTCATTGGAGGTTACTATTTCAATATATGAATGTGGGTGGAACACAAACATTCAGTCCACAACAGCCCCATTCTCTCTCTTCTTCTTTTGGGATTGCATAATGCATATATTGGTCCCATAAGTCTCTCAGATTTTCTTCACTATTTTTTCTTATTGTTCTTCTGATTCTATAATTTCAAATGATTTGCATTCCAGCTCACTTATCCTTTCTTCTGCTTAATGAAGTCTGCTGTAAAACTCCTCTAATGAATTTTTCAATTCAGTTAGTCTTCAGCTCTAGAATTTCTATTTGGTTCTTTTTTCTAGTTTCTATCTCTTTGTTGGTGTTCTCATTTTGTTCATGCATCATTTTCCTGATTTCATTTAGTTGTCTATCTGTGCTGCCTTGTAGCTCATTGAACTTCTTTAAGATGATTATTTTGAGTTCTTTATCAGGTAATTCATAGTTCTCCATTTCTTTAAGGTTGCTCTCTGAAGATTTATTTTATTCTGTGGATTGGGCCATGTTTCTCTGTTTCTTTGTATGCCTTGTTATTATTATGTTTTGCTTGGATTCAGGCATTTGAAAAAACAACCACTTCTCCCAGTTTTTATGGACTAGTTTAGTACAAAAGAAGATCTCCATTAGTCATCCTGGCTGGAGATTCTTGGGGCCTCTCAAATCTTTTCTGGGGATGCATGTTTTCTTGGTGTGTGTGTGTAATTTTGCAACTAGAGTGGTTTGCATATTTCTTTTTCAGGAGCTCTTAGTCCTTTGTCCCCTCTGGTGTCTGTCTTCAGTACTGGAGTTTCTCTGGTGCTGCCATAAGCTGCTGAGCTCTCCTTTGTTCTTAGTGATCCCAGACATGGGAAGTATGCTGTTCCCCATCAGTGCTTTGAGTTAAGTGAGACAGAAATCAGTACCTTGGGAAGTCGCCCCAAAAGCTGGAATGTTAGACATATGTTCCACTCTTTTTTTTCCCTCCTATTGAGAGTTAAGCTAGGCTACTGTGTAGTATTACTACTTCAGCATCCTTTTTTTTTTTTTCCGGCCAAGCCATCTGTGGGGGACTTACACTGACACCAGCTCCTCATGCAAGTACATTCCCTAGATACAAACCCACAGAGTCACAAGTAAATATAAGTTCTCGATATGACTTCCCCAGTGGCCCTTATGATAAGCATTCTCCCCCACTTCTCAGGGTCTTCTCCTTGGGCACGCCTTAGATTAAGTCCCTTGTGGAGCTTACCAAAAACCCCACTCTTTTTGAATTGACCAATCTGGACTTAGCCCAGGAGCCCCAAAACACTCCATCTACAGACCCTACTAAAGGCATGTGCTCTCTGCTTGCACCCTGCCTTGACTTCCTCCTGTGGCCCCTCAAAGTATGCTGGGTACTTCCTCCAGGACCTGTGAGTGACAAGCCTCTCTATTTCAATTTCTCTTGTGGCCTTTGGTTGAACAACAGCTCACCATTCAGCACCCTTGGCTCTATGTAACAAATGTTAATTTAACAAAGTCATAATACCTCCTGAGGAAGAAGCCACAAAGTGGGTATATTCCCCTGAATGCACTGAGCTCTGCTGACTTGGTGGAAGAGTTATCATGGGTGAAATACAATGGCTGTTCTTACCCATTTCAGTGCACTTATTCTTGGTTTTGCTCTTGCCTTGGTTACTGTGACTTCTTAACTAGTTTCTGGAGCTTTCATAAAAGCTTTTTGGACTGTGTATTCTTGTTAAGTCAGTGTCTCTGTGGGGGAATGAAATTTGGGTCTTTCTCTTCTTCCATATTGCTAACCTGAATTCCTAATCCTTTTTGTTAAGAAAAAAATCTTAGCAGTCAGAGAGAAACAACAAACTACCTATAGGGGTAGAACAGTTTGAATGACAATAGATTTATCTTCAGAAACCATGGAGGTCAGAAGGAAGTGGCACACCAGTTTACAAGTGCTGTAAGAAAAAAACTGTCAACCCAGAATTCTATATCCAGTGAAAATACTGTTCAGGAATGAAGAGGAAATCAAGACATTTTCAAATGGAGGAAAGTAAAAGAATTGGTCACCAGAAGACCTATCCTAAAAGAATGGTTAAAGGAAATTCTTGAAACAGAAAGTAAATTATAAAAGAAAACTTGGAACATCAGGATGTAAGCAGGAACAATGCAAAGAGTTAAAATATGGGTAAATAGAAGAGATTTTTCCTTTTTCTCGTGAGTTTTTAAAATTATGTTTGATAGTTAAAGCAAAAGTCATAACACTGTCTGATATGGTTCTTACTTTATGTAATGAAAATATTTAAGACAATTATATTAAACAAGGATAGGTAAAGCAACTTAAAGGGTGTTTCTACATTTTACACAAGGTTTCTACATGTTGTAAGGTTTCTACATTTTATACCAACAGTGAAACATCAACCCCAGTAGATCATGATAGCTAATGTACATATAATGTAATACCTAGACTCACAACTAAAAAAAATCTATGAAAAGGGGTACACACACACAGTTAGTGGTTACCATGATTCATGGGTGCTGAGGGATAGAGTGGTGAATGTCATACTCCTATAAAGGATGGTGTACTCCTATAAAGGAGTAGTATGACAGTGATCTTTGAGATTATGAAATAGTTCTGTATCTTGTTTGTGTCAGTGCTTACACATACCTTCACATGTGTTAAAATGGCATACTGTACCAATGCCAGTTTTCTGTTTTTATATTGAGAAATAAATAGGGAGCATATTTTAAATTATCATATATTGAAAGGTAAACATCCCTCACCTTTTTCCACAAGAGGAGAAAATGCCTCTGAACACGGCCAATGTAATAACCTGCTCGGACTGCCATAAAAAAATACCATAGCCTGGGTGGCTTAAACAATAGCAATGTATTTTTCACAGTCTGTAGGCTGGAAAGTTCAAGACCAAGCTTGCAAACAAGGTAAGTTTCATTCTGAGGCCTTTTTTCTTGTCTTGTAGGCAGCTGTCATCTGGCTGTGTGCTCACATGAGCTCTTATGTGCATGTATGCAGAGAAAGAGAGAGAGAGAGAGCAAGCTCTCTGCTGTGTCTTCTTAAAAGGGAACTAATTACATCATGAGGATCCTACCCTTATGACCTCATTTAACCTTAATTACCTCCCAAGGGCCCCTTTCCCAAGTACTATTATATCAGAGCTTAGAGCTTCAACATATGAATGGGGGAGGCGGTACAAAAATTCAGTCCATAACAGTCAATTGCAAAATTGGTGAGACTTAGTGTAAAATGAAATTTGGGGCCCTGTGTCCAAAAAGTAGGAAAAACGTGCCATTAAAAGTACTAAAATATAAAGCTTTTTTGCTTCTTCTGCTGTTCTCTCTCATCATGGTGTTTTTTTAACTTGTAATTTAAAGTCATTCCAAGTAAACAAAATTAAAATGTTAAATTATTAGCATGAATTTTAATGTTTGCCTTTATACTGTGCAATAGTAGTTTTAAATGTAAATATAAGAGCATTTAAGTCGTTTGTAGAGTCACTGAAATTGCATAATTTGTATTTCATAATTTGTATATGTATATATATTTTATTCCTACCAGAACAGTGGAAATATTACACAAAATTAATTCAAGGGCTTTTACTTCACTTACTGATATGCAGACACTCTATTAACACTCTCTACCTCTGGCCTACTGATGAGTAAGAACAACTGAAAAGAAAAGTTACCATAAGTAGGCTGATAATTTATTTCCCTTCTCTGTCATCATTTTCACTGTAAGTTTGGCATTTTCCATAACATGCCTACCATGTACCCACTTTGAGTCACACTGAACCACCAAATATCATGGATCCACCAAAATTCCATGCTCATGGTGCCTGATGAGTGCTCTATGTGAATGGGGAGACAAGAAGTGGCCAAAGACACACATATTGAATGTATTTCCTCTGTTAATGTATATGCTCCATTGCTTCACCAGATTTCACTTAAAAAACACAAGTTCAAAGATAAAATTATTGAGAATTTCAAGACAACAATAGCAGAGCATTTAACCAAATGTGGGACCCTTCTGAGAGCCTCTATAACATGGCAGTTTACTTACTTAAGCCAACATCACAGAGAGAGTCTGTCATCCCAGGCAGGGCGCAGTCTTTTATGTGTTTACCTGACTAAGTCAGCCCCTTCTAAAATAATGTCCCTTTTGATTACCTCAAAATTAACTGATTTCATACCTTAATTACATCTGCAAAATCCTTTCACTTTTGCCTTATTCTATAAGCTAGAAGCAAATCATACTTCCTGCCCAATCTCAAGGAGATTATACAAGGTCTGAACACCAGGGTATAAAAGTAATGGTAAGCAAACAACGGTCTGTCCACCACACCAACGAAGCAGGCTTGACTCGACTATAAACGCTGTATTCCCCACAGACAGGGGCTCTGGATTCTCACTCCCAGATTTTCCCTCCCCTTTCATTCTTTGCTGTATTGGAGGATAGGATGAAAAAGGAGTACTAACTCTTAGTTGACCTTAAGGGGAGAAGATTTACTGAAAAGCTCATGTAAAATGTAAAGTACTTAGAGCCTCTCTTACTGCATATTTGTACCTTATACACCTAATTGTGTATTACTAGGAATGTGTTTACTAGAAAATGCACCCTACTATACCATTATGAACATTTTTATATAATTCCTTAGAATTTAGTGGTGTAAACTTTCTTACAAGCAATCATCATTTTAGTAGCAAAATCATTCAAAGAAATAAATCTGTCCTTTTTTTGTATAACTATCATTTTACTAGAAATTGCTGTGAGAAATTTCTATTGATTTTTTTAAGTGCGAGGATACAAAAGTTTATATTTAAAACATTTTTGTGGTTAAAGGGGATTGAGAGTCTCCAATCACACTAATGTGGATTTACTCTGCTGGTCAAAAAGAAGTGGATATGATTTTTTTTTTTTTTATTATATGCTTGATTTGATAACTGTTCTGACTCAATGAGATTTATTGTTCAAATACTTTATAAAAATGTTCCAGAATAGACTCATGTTGATATTTGGAGAATTTTTGAGTAATTTTTAGTTCATCCTCATTTGCCTAATGCTTTAGCTTCAACTAATTCAGAAGGATCATTTTGTAAGGATCATGGTGAAATATTCTGGAAAAAATATCATCACAAATATTTTTCAGTGCATTAAAATAGAAAAAAATGCAATGAATATATAGAAGCTCAGGGAAGATGAAAAATGCAAAGGCAGATGCAATTTTTAAAGAAAGTAAGATTTTCAAAGGCCCACAAAGTGGGTTAAAAATAAATCTAGTACATGAACATTATCTGTGAGCTTCCAACTTACTATCCAATTATAAAACTGTCGTTCTCCATCTGTCAGACTCCATGTATGGACATTTGTCTCTATGATGAGTCACTGCAGGGAGCTATCAGCATCACCATTATTTTATTTAATGAGGATCCTGTCCCTGTCCACCCCCTCCAGACAACTTGTGTCCATATCATTCATTCTTGTCAGCCTAAAATCAAGTGAATGGAGGCTGCATCTTATGCAGCCATTTCTTTGAACATGTAACAAATGCTAACTTCTAATAATTTATATAGAGAGAGTCAATTCGTCCTCCAGGCTTTCTCCAATGGATATTGAACATAGGTTTAATAATATCACTGAAAATGTACCTTTTTCTAAAACATGATATCCCAAATTGTACTTAAACTACCAGGATGATATTTGGACATAAAATGATTGAATAATCCTACAATATAAGTCTTTTTCAAATGAACAAGATGGTTCTTCTACATCTAACATCCTTTCACATCACATCCATAGATGTAAAACCTTCCACGATTCAAGTACATGACAGATTTCAGATCCATCTTTAGTACTCATACATAAAGAATGTTCTACTAATAAACAAAGACAAGCCATTTGATATAATCCTTGTTATTAGGCTAAAACCTTGCAATTTTTGATATAACCTATTCTCATTGATGCTAGAGCATTCTTTGGGAACTGCTAATAAATTGTAGAGTTAAATAATTTAACAGAAAAGAGAAGCTAAGAGTAAATTACTCTCTTAGTAATGCACAGTTCTAAAAGTTAACCAATCAGATGAAAGTGACATATACACCCTAGTATTTCGTGGGCTCTAACAGAGTATTCATTAAAAGGCATACAAAAAAATCACTGCCTTATAGATTGGACAAATACTTTTGCTAGATCAATTTCTCAATTGTCTTAGTTTCTATGAAATCTCATGCCAAAACAATGTTTTGTCCTTTTCCTCTAAGTCTTAAAAGCTGGGGAAATAGTGGACAAAACTTGAGGAGGAGCAGGAATGCATTGCCTTAGCAAAGAATACATTTTGAAGAATGAGCCTTCAGTGAGCTGAGGGCCTTTGTGAGCATACACATATATGTGAGCATACAGTCACGCGCCACATAATCTTTTGGTCAACAACAAACCGCATATATGACAGCGGTCCCATAAGATTGGTAACACATAGCCTAAGTGTGTAGTAGGCAAAACCAGCTAGGTTTGTGTAAGTACTCTCTATGATGTTTGCACAATGACAAAATCGGTTAACGACGTATTTCTCAGAACGTATCCCCATTGTTAAGGGATGCATGACTGCACATGACAAAATAAGGAGAGCACTAGTGAAACTAGAAAGTGTCTTAAAGGGGTTTTCTGAAGTCAACTTCTCCAAAAATGATTGCAAGCTACTGATATGCTTAAAGATTGTGCTACCTCTATTGATCTTTAGTACAGAAAAAACAAGTATGAAGCAGTGTTGAGGAAAGGAGATACCTGTGCCTTTAGTCAGATTTGTGCTTCAACCCAATCATTTCATAGCAAAACAATGGACAAATTTAATCATTTTCACCTATGAGTTAAAAAAAAATGAGTGGGGAATGTATACCAGATTCTGTCCTCTCTATGTGCTTGAGAATATGGAAATTTTAGATGTAGCAATATTCAAACTTATTTCTCCAATTGTGTACTTTCCCTTTCTATGTTTGTTTTATCATGTTTCAAACATTTAGTGAAAAATCATCCATCATGTTATTTCCTCAGACTAGCAAGTCTGAAAACATCATCAGCCTGTTGTCTTACTGGTCTTATTGTCTTTCTGTGCTCATGGGGGAAAAAAAGAAAGAATTCAGATAAGAGTATCTAGGATATAACTTTATAATTTATCTGTGGCAAGAACTAGCAAAATATCAGTCTTCCAACTCTGTCATTCAATGAAAACAAAAAAATGTTTGCTCGTTTTTAGAGTCTAGGGGAAACGATCAGGCATTTTTTTCAATGCCATAGTAAATGAGTAACAGGAAAATGTATTAACAGTAAGAATATGCTTCATACAGACTGAATTCATTTATCTAACCTCGAGGAGCCCTTACAATGTGCAACTGTGTAAAGTCTTTAGTATGCAAATGGTGTCATCTTGAGGAGCATAAGATTTAGTCGGGGAGACAAATGAAAAAGTGTAAAGAGAAAATTTTTCTGTGAGGATAGAAAAAAGCATACTAACTCTGCTTGAGGGAACTGGCAAGGACTTCTTGGAAGATATTAATTTTGTTCTGTAACTTAAAGCATGAAAAAAGTTTGCTAGTTAGAAAAAAATTATTAGAATACTTTTTGCTTAAGTTGGAAACCAAATTTCTGCACAGTGGCCCATTGCTTAAGAATCCTGGAGATCTATTTTTATGTTCTTAATAATTAAAAAATAAATATATTTATAAAATTAGAAAATAGAGTTACTATTTTATTAACATTTCTTTATATTGAATATTTAATGCCCATGAATTAATTATTGAATTAATATTAAATTAGCATTAAATATTTAAAAATATTGAATTTCAAGGGAAAAATTCAGTTGAAAGGTTTCATCAACTTTAGGACACCTAAATTAATTAACTCAATTGGGCTTTGATTTTAAAGAATATAGGTCAATCTGTACTATAAATTGACTGAGTAAAGGGAAAAAATTCTCTTTTGAAGAGTGTGAAATTCAGGTACACCATCTAAACTACAATAGTCTACATAGACTCATTGTTTATTTTAACTTATATACATCACTCAGAAATCAGAATAGTTTGATTACATATAAAAGAGGGATTAAATCTTCTAAAATTTCCTTGGAAAGATAGAGCCAGTAAATAGACTAATAAAAGTGTCAATCAGAAGCTATTTAACTTGAAAGATAAAGCTATTGAAGAACAAAAATGACTACCCTATAAGACAATGGTTAAGTACAACTCTGACTAATATGGAAACAATTTGCCTTATAAAAATTTTAGAGTATAAATAAAAAGAACAAAAAAAATCATAATTAAGATGTGTGCTAAAAAGCCTGTTAGTAGGAAGCATATTACTTACTGGGTATGAACTAATACTAAATAAACCTTTTTTTAGAAGGTTGATTATATTATCATACCAAAACTTGGTGGATTAATGCAACAAAAATGTTTTATATTGTTCATAAATCTGTGGGTTGACTGGGCATTGGCAGTTCTGCAGATCTTTGCCAGGCTTGGTTGATCTCCGCTGGGCTCCTTCATGCATCTGTAGTCAGGTGGCAGTTTGGCTGAGGGCTGGCTCCTGTATGACAGCCTCACTGGCATGTCTGGAGGTTGGCTAACCGTCCGCTGGGACAATGAGAGTCTCAGTGCCAATTGTCTCTCATCATCCAGCAGGCTAGCCTGGGCTTATTCCCATAGGGGCTGGGCAGCATTCGAAGGGAAGGAGCTGAAGCATGCAAGGCCTCCCGAGACTTATGTCGCCTCCATGGCATGCTATTTGTCAAAAGAAGTCAAAAGGCCAGCCTGGATTCAAGGAGTGGCAAAAGCATACTGATTCTATTTCTTGATAGGAAAACCTGAAATGTCACATTGCAAATATGAGTGATTATAGGAAAGGGAATTACTTCAGCCATTTTTCAAGCAATCTACCATTTTATGTTATTAAATATTTATGTCACTTTCTACATTTTGCAAAATATATTGAAGGAAGCAGGCTATAGATTATACTCAACTCGGAAATTTCAAAATTACACACCTGCTTTATAAAATGCAAGAATGATACAGGTTACAAAACTAATGTACCCTGGCATTGTGTGAATTTATTTTTTAAATGAGAGATTAGCTCTCAAAATATAAATGAGAAAACACAAACACTGACCAGAGTTTGAGAGCAATTGCAAAAAAACACTCTCATAGACAAAGAAAGCCTGCAAAATCTCTTATCTGGAAATTCCACTACAGGAGAGAAAACTACGCATTTGTAAAAGTTCATTAATTTCACAGAGAACTAGGCTACATTATACAGATATAAACTAGCAACTTGTAAATTTTAAAAAGGCTTTAGCAACATAGAAATTTATGCCTCTATATAATGTTATGTTATTTTCCGACCCAATTTAGATGAAATTAAGCTTTACCAAGATGAGAAGTATATCTACTCTACAAATTATAATCATGACCTGGGATAGAATATTAAACACCTAGTATGTGAAAGTGAGGGAGAAGCTGTTATTCTTTTCTTAGGGATTTATCTTCATTGAGAAGCACAAAGCAATTGAATTGTAGGCAATTAATTGGATCTATGCTACTTATTTTACACATTAAATATTATTAAAAATATTACAGATAACTTTTTATTATAATTCTACTAAAAATAGCAATTATTTTGTGCTCGGCACTGTGCCTCTTCATATGGCTGTCACAATACCACTTTAAGGCTGAAGAATGTTTTTATCCACATTTTATTCAAGAGTAAAGGCTTTATGCAAGCCTCAGAGAAGTATACTTTCATTTTGCAAAGATTACTTGGTTAGGAACCGGCAATGCCAGGGTTCAAACTTTAGCAATCTGACCCCTGAAATTGTATTCTTAACAGTTATATAACTGCTTTTGAATACTACAGAATAATACCGAGGTACACTAATTAGTTTCTTGAGGTTTGCCTATATTCAAATTTGGCTTAGCTGCATTTGGTGTAAATTTTTCTCTGACCTACCTTCCGGTTTATCGTCTTATCAGTTCTATCTAGTGTGTACTAAACTATACAGAACCACTAAATTTTAAATTTAATTTTTTAAATTTGTAATATCTATATTTCTTTTTTCAACTCTGCATCCCTAGATATATATTCAATTTTATCCTTTATGTTTTTAAACATAGCCTGTCTATTTCATTTCTTATCTGTTAAATCCAATATCTCATATATCTACAGATCCTTTTCTGTTGTCTGTTGTTTCCACTGGTTCTTTACCATAGAGTGTAGTTTACTACAGAGAGTTGAATGAATATTAAATATAAGAATATGAAATATATTTAAAAGAACATTCTCCTTTTGTGATTTGATTGTAGAGGTTAAAAAGACTAAGAAAATGTGATTGCTTTTTCTGCTCTAAGTAAATGGGACAGGGCCAGTCCAGTGGCATAGTGGTTAAGTTTGCGCACTCCACTTTGGCAGCCTGGGGTGCATGGGTTCAGATCCCAGGTGCAGACCTACACACTGCTCATCAGCCATGCTGTGGTGGCCTCCCACACACAAAATAGAGGAAGATGATTGGCAATAAATGTCAGCTCAGGGCCAATCTTCCTCACCAATCAATCAATCAATCAATAAATAAGAGATAAAAAGTTCTGAATTTTAAAATATTTTTTTTAAAAATACAGCTCAAGGAGCCGGCCCAGTGGTGCAGCAGTTTAGTTCACGCTTGGCAGCCCGGGGTTTGCGGGTTCGGATCATGGGCCCCGCTGATGCACTGCTTGTCAGCCATGCTGTGGCGGCGTCCCACACAAAGTAGAAGAGGGTGGGCACGTATGTTAGCCCAGGGCCAGTCTTCCTCAGCAAAAAGAGGAAGACTAGCAATGGATGTTAGCTCAGGGCTGGTCTTCCTCCCAAGAAAAAAAAAAAATACAGCTCAAGAGGGACGAGGGACTAATACCATGCAGCAAACGGAAGGAATAATAACCTCAGCAAAGTAAGCAGCATTAACCCCTGTGAAAGCCAAGGGATGAGGCCCTGACGGTGCAGGAGTGACACAGTTCTGACATTAACAGAACCAAACAAAAATCAGGCAAGTGCCCTGACTGAAACAGAGCTAAGTGGGATGGTGGTTTTTGTTGTCATTGTTGTTATTTTTGTTTCAGAGATATTTTACTACCCCGGAAAAACTTGACTGCTAATCAATACAAATTACATTTGATTTAATATGGGTATTTAATTCTGTTATCAGATGTTCAAAACAATGTAAATAGATCCTTGACTAAGCATATAATGAACACTGTGAAAGCACATGACACCACCATTACTGATACTATATTGTCCTCTGTCTACACTGCAAGAGAGAAAAGCCTCATAGGCCTTGTAGAGAAATTTCTAGAAATAAATTAGAGGCAATTCTTTTATGGAATTCTAAAGTCTTTCTGTTCTTCGATCTTGTTTCATTAATATCATAGAATAATCCACATTGGCTTTATACTCTCTAGAGAAGCAGCTCAGGTTTGGGTTCAGGTTGTTGGTTTTGGTGGAGGCACAAAGGAGAGGTGCTAATGAAGTGGAGCTGATATTGGGCAGAATTCTCTGGAACAAGGACCCAGCCCAGACATGCTGTGAAAGCCTCCTTGGCACTGTGGAAAGCATGTGTGGAATTTGGTATCACACCATGGTAAAGAATGCCAGACTGCCAGGGTTGGGATCCTGGCCTTGCATTACCTAGCTATTTGATCACATGTAGGTGGTTAACCTGTCCTCAGTTTCTTCAATAGTATAATAAAAAGAATATCTGCTTCATAGTTTTGCTGCTGCTATTGCTTGTTGTTTCATTCACAACAATGCCTGGCATGGAGCAAGGGCTCCATAAATGTGAGGTATACACAAGGATACACAAAAGTTATCCATATACACAAAACAATTGTCCCAACACCACAGTTTTTGGGTGCTATAGTCAATACAATTTCCTTTAGCCTACTTTTCCTTACTGAATGTCCATTCAGGTATATTTCTATTGAAATTATGAAAGTGGGCTATATCACTGACCTAAAATTTAACACTGATATGGGACATGGCTCTAGTATTTGACTTTTAAGTAGATTGTGATGTTCTAAATATATTATCTTTATGGTTTTTCTACTCCAAAATCTGTGATATATCTGAATTACTATAATTAAAATAATTTGTTAGAATTAAACTACAATGAAATAAACCAAAGCTTCCTGAACACACACAAATTTTCCTAATTTGAGCAATAAGAATCATATTTGAGTGGATTTTCTTTCCACTACTTCCAAAGTCATTCTGTAATAATATAACCACAAGAACTGTTTCCTGAAATGGCTTAATTCTAGGATGTCTGAGACACTGATTGGTTGTTCCACCTAAGAAATCATGGATTTATTTCTCCTCTGTCTCTTTAAAACATGTTTCCCATGTTTCAGTTAAGAGCTAGACCAACCCTAATGTGTCAAACTATGCTTAGAAGTGTCTGACAACAAGTATAATGTGTTTATAGAAGACTGTTGAACTGATTTCATTGCATACATAGCATCTTTAGCTGAAGAACCAATTTCCAGAGTCATAAGTTCTCCAAGCTGGATAGGAACATTTCAATGAAGGCCTTAGTTCCCTAGTCCTCCCTCTATCCATGCCCTTTGCACTGTAACTTTTTAGTGACTTTCCATTGTGGACAGGATGACACTCTCTACCCTTGACACTGGGCTCAGCCATGTGTTTTGTTTGCTTTTGTCAATGGTTTATAATGAGATATGATGCAAGCAGAGGCTTGAAATGGGTTTGTTCACTGGGACTTGAACCCTTGGGATTCCACTATCTCCATAAAGCCTTATCTGTCTGGGGAGGATGAAAGATAAGTGGAGCAGACCTGAGTCTTTCCAACTACCCCAGCTGAAGGCAGCCTAAGTCAGTCAACAATCAGCCCGCCCCCAGCCTTTTGAGTGGCAGTTGCCTATCCAACCCTCAGCTAGCCCTAGACATGTATACATACTGTATGTCACTGAGATTTTGTGATAGTTTTGCAGCATTACTGTAGTAACATCTAACTGATACATTATAACCGAATACCCACCCAATTTAGTATTTTCCTTCAGCAAATATGGCAATCTGAAATAATTTTGTAACGTGAATTTCCTAAATTAACCCATGAAATATGAATAGGCACATAAGCTTATTGAGACATGGAGAAAATAATACAAAACTCTGCAAAGATTTGTGTTTTTGAAAAGATTACTTCATTGACTGACTTCCGAGTACTGCAAAGTATAGTATCTAAGGCTCAAGCAGTGGAGTTTGGAAATGACGGACACCAACACAAAATGGTTTTTAACCTATGCATTGAGTTATAACATAGCTGATATTATTTCTGTATTTTGAAATTAGATGCAAAATTATCCCAACATTCAAATTTCACACATAAAACGTGTAAAAAGTAAAAATCTTATTATTATCAGAATTAATAAAGTACTGCAATATACAGTTGCAATTTTACTCTACATCTGGATCATGATTTTAGATTTCCATATGTGCCTTTACCTCATATTTTATCAAGACCACAGGCAT
This sequence comes from Tapirus indicus, assembly GCA_031878705.1. Taxonomy (NCBI): domain Eukaryota; kingdom Metazoa; phylum Chordata; class Mammalia; order Perissodactyla; family Tapiridae; genus Tapirus; species Tapirus indicus. The sequence continues at coordinate 99,436,606 of CM062919.1, read as the reverse complement.
TTTTCCATACTACATTAAGCTTAAAACATAGCTTTTTATTATTACTTATGCAGAGCACATCATGCATGTAGAATAGAAGGCCACCTATCAAATGTGATTTAGAAACTTGACAATGCCAGAGACTATTCCTGAATATATCTCCCATTGTCTTATTGTAAAGCTTGAAATTATACCTAGTACAGTCACCGCTTTGGGTGAAAGCATTGTTCTCTGAAAATTCCTTTACAATATTTCTGCAAGAAGAAACATGTGAATTCCTTAGCCTCTGTTTGCATATTAACAAGCATCTCTTCATCACCTGGGGTGGTAAAGAGAATAATAGCCTCCCAAAGACTTCCACATCCTCATGACCAGAACATGGGAATATGTTATGTTACATAGCAAAGGGTAATTAAGGTAGAAGTTGGAATTAAGTTTGCTAATTAGCTAACTTCAAGAGAGGGAGAATATCCTAGTTTACGTGGCCAAGCCCAGGATAACTACTGGGGACCTTAAACATGGTAGAAGAAGGCAGAAGAGTCAGGGCCAGAGCAGTGCAATGTGAGAAAGACTCAAGCAGTCATTGCTGGCTTTGAAGATGGAAGAGGGGCATGAACAAAGGGATCCAGGAAGCCTCTGCCAGATGGAAGAGGCAAGAATACGGATTCTCTCCGAGAGCCTCCAGAAAGGAACGTAGCTCTGCCAATACCTTGATTTTAGCCAGGAAGACTCATTTTGGAATTCTGACCTCCTGAACTGCAATATAATAAATTTGTGTTGTTTTAAGCCACGAAGATTGTGGTAATTAGTTACAGCAGCAATACAAAATTAATACACATGGGGAAGGAGGTAAAAAACCTGAGGGAGTAGTTCAAAGTTTAGGTAACAGTTGATGGAGATATGTGAGAGAGTCAATAACATTGGCAGAAAGGCCTGAACTATTGCCTGCCATTGAGGCCAAACCCAGAGAGGATGTTAGCACAGCTCTGGGTAGCTATTTCATGTAGTAGTCCCAGGAAGATCAACAAAGAGAGAAAAAATAACTATTCTGAAAGGGTAAGAAGTATGACTGAATGTACTGAAACTATAAAAGAATAAAATTATACTTACTATGCAATGTTGTTGGAGATAGAACTTAAACACACTTATACACACACAGACACCCACTAGGTTTTTAAATATATTGATTAAACTAACTATGCATCTTAAAAATCCAGAAAAGTCTACACTATACTTTTATAATCCAGGAAGTCTAGCAGTGTTTATAGAGCATATAGTATGTATGAGACAGCTCAGCTACTGTGGGGGCCCAGGGAAGACCACCCCAAAATATCCCACAATAGCATATTGATTACTTTAAAGTTACTTTAGAAGCAAAGAGGACATTCTGACCCTCCTGTCTCTACTCCCCACTGGAGAGCAGGAAATCAATCTCCCATGTGAAAGGTGCTCTCCCTGCATCCAGAGCAAGGGAATTCAGGGCCAAGAAGCCTGATTAAACAAACCTTGCTAATTTACTACCTCATGCCTAAACTCTCCTTAAGTTCCTCACTAACTACATACCCCAAACCTAAGTTTCCTTGTCCTGTCACTTTTTCATAAATTTATGTTTCTTTGTGTAAAAGATACCACCTGCTTTGTTCACTCTCGCATCATCATTTCCTTGCGGTCTCCAACACATATGTATTAAACTGGGTTTTTCTCCTGTTAACCTAGTAGTGTCAATTTTACTATTAGTCCAGCCATATGAACACAAGAAGGGAAGAAAGGGGATTTTCCTCACCCAGACAATACAAAATAACTGAAAGATAGATATTTTCATGCTTCCTATTTTTTAGATTATAAAATTAAATTCAGGAAGGTAGAAGGACTCATTTAAGTTTTCACAATTATTAACTGGGAAAGCCAGGCTTCAAGTCCAGTTTGCCGACATCCCTGCTTCATCCAAGGGAATCTAATTATTAAAACTATGGATACCCAAAATGTCCAGAGACAGAAATTGGTGGGCCCTGGAATTTGAGAAATTATGTCGTTATTTTTACTACTATCTAATTGAAATTTAGTATTTTTCTATTAATGAACAAATTACAGCAGTATGATGCATACCTGTAATTTTGTCACCAATAGAAACCATAGATAATTTCGTATGACTTTACAATTAGTGCGGAAATCTCAAATATCATTTACCTTTACCACTAACTGAAAATTATCAGAACTATGGCTATACCTCACTATTTAATGCATTATTAAAGATTCATAAATGATACTGTAAAACAAACATATTTTGACATTTATTTCAATAAACATACAGTTGTCCCTGGTTTCCATGGACGATTGGTTCCAGGACCCCCATGGATACCAAAATCTGCGGATGCTCAAGTTCCTTATGTAAAATGGCATGGTATTTGCGTATAACCTATGCGCACCCTCTTGTATACTTTAAATCATTTCTAGATTACTTATAATACCTAATACAATGTAAATATTATATAAATAGTAATAATACTGTGTTTTTTAGGGAATAACGGCAAGAAAAAAACGTCTGTACACATTCAATACAGATACAACCATCGTAGGCCTTTTGATCCGATGTTGGTTGAATCTGTAGATGCAGAACCCATGGACGTGGAGGGCCGACTGTAGCTGCTTTCATGATTTTGTATTTTAGTTGGTGTGTGTATATATTCATATGTTGTTGTTATTAATTACTATTATCATTATTCTGAGAGTGGTCGCTCAGCTTCACCAGGCTGTCATACACATCCATGGAAAAAAGATAAAGTGATCAGGAGTGCCACTCCCCAAGTTATCTTTCTGTCACCTTACTTGACTATTATGAAAGTGTTACATTAAACTAAATATTTTTTTGTTACTTGGTTCCTTACATTACAAAGTGAAAATGTTTCAATTTAAATCATTCTTAAATACAGTCTGAGCCCTATTTGGACAATTTTTGTTTTGCCTTTGTTCAATTATATGTATGTAAATTACCTATTCATTATCATGCACATATAAAAAACTGATAATCAAATATGCAGCTGATAAAATAGATATTAAATAAAACTCTCCAGACTCATTTCTCCAATCTTAATAAATACAATTTATCACTGTCCATTGGGAATTGTAAACATATGCAGGAAGTCACATTGTAATAAGTTATGTCCATATCGGCGATAAAATAAATAACACATTCTACATGAGAATGACAATGTTATTGAAACTTAGGAGAAGGAAATTTTCTAAGATATCTGTTTGATTAAATTGTAGTCTTCTCTTATTTTCCCTGAAGACGGTAAAATCATTTGCAAACAAATACCCTGATTCGTATGACATCATTGATATCCTGATATAGCAAATGTTTAAGCTTTGTCTAGTAATGCAGAACAAATAATGTTTGATAATTGACCTAAAGCCATTGATTAGTCTCACTTCAAAGAGTTTCCTCCTTAAGTCCATTGCTTTGTTTTAAAGGCCATTCACTGAATAACTTCAGGCTAAAAATGCCCACTGAAACCCAGCTCTGGTCTCCCTCTGTCACAGGTAAGTAAAGTAGATACTTAAATTCATAGAGACCCTGATTACTGTTTCCTCCTTCACACATAAGGAAAATGGATAGTGCATTTTTGTTTCCCCTTGGCAAGCTGGGATTACTTTGAAATTGGTCAGAAATATTATTTTGACGATGTTTTTGTTCCTGCCTTCTCTTCCGATGCTCATATTTTAAGATGAATGTGGAGAAAATGGAAAGTATCCAATGAAAAGACAAAAAATGATTAAAGGAAGGATGATTTATGAACAAAGATTAAAGAAATTTAAGTTAGTCCAGCATTGGAAAGGCTGAGAGAAAAGTGAATAACTGTTTCAGGTACACAGTGAACAGTGATCATCTGACATCAATAAACAGATCTGTAGTGGTTCCCTGTTTTAGTATAAAAATATACTATAAATAAAGGGAAATTTACCTTTCATTGTCCTCTCCCCCAATTTTAGCATGCTTTATAAATGGAAAACATAGTAACGTCGACCCTTCAAGGCACTGAAGGGATGGGTTAACAAGTATTCATGCAGAGGGAAGGACTGAGGATGTTGATTGTATCAGGTAGGATAGCTTTGGCTGCATTTCAAATTAACCTGGCATAAGTAATGACAATACTTTATTTTCTTTCATAACCAGAATACAGAATGGCTATAAAATTGTTGAATTCAGTAGCACAGAGACATCATCACAGGCCCAGTTTCCTCCTATCCCTATGTTCTGCTGTTCTCTACATGCAGCTTAGCTTCTTTAATGGTTGCCAGATGGCTGCTATATTTCCAAGCATCACAATCAGATGCTTCTTACAGCAGAAGAAGAGGGACTATTTCTTTTGGTGTCCTTCATTTCCAAGAAGGACTTCAAACACTGGCAACTACTCATTGGTCAGAATTGCATTCCATGCCCTCATGTAAGCCAATCAATGGCAAGGAAAATGCAAATCCTATTAGTGATCTATACTTACTATGAGTCACTCTCCATGCAAGTTGTGCAGGAGAGGATAGACTCACTAAAATTTTACTTTCCTACCAGAGAGGAATAAGAGAGAGTTAGACATTGAAAAACACCAACATTGGCTAAGTAGTGGTTTATAAACAGGAATATGGCAAATTGATGGCTGTAAGACATACCTTTCTTCTTGCCAGAAACATCTTCAAATAAAACTTAGAGCTAGTTTTAATTAAATCCTTATGAGATGACAGGCAATGCTCTAATTTTATACCCACATTAACTCAGTTAATCTTCACCATTACCCTATGAAAGAAGTACCATTATTGTCTCTATTTTACAAAGGAGATACTTGAAGCACAGAGAAGTTAAGTAAGTTGCTCAAAGTCACACATTAATGAATACCAGAACCAGGATTTGAACCCAAATAATTTGGCTCCACAGCCAAAACTCTTAAAGACTCAGTGTGTTATATATCAAATAGCATATAGGTGTGTTTATTTACTAGTCTTATACTTTATGTAGGATTTCAAATTAAATAGTTGGGAAGATTAAGATCCTTCCACTTTCAAAGTTTGAAGTAAGGCTTATTTTGAACTAATATTTTTGCTTCCAAAAGCTAAAAAGGCAGTACAAAGTATAAGAAATATCTGCCAGAGGGCATTAGAGGCCTAACAAGATAGTGAAGAATTGCTGATCTAGGATCCAGAGGAGATCCTAGAGAGGAAGTATGGCATTTATGAGCCGTAGTCCATGGAGGGCATATTCTCATCCCCGAGTGGGTGGCTTTGAGATTGGGGAGCCAAGTGGCCCACTGAAAGCCTCACTGGACAAAAGGGATAAGGATGGGTGTCCAGGGCCTGGTTGGATATGTGTGGCTGTAGTGCCACCAGAAAGACTGCACCCCAGGAGTTAAGTAAAACAAGAAATCATGCAAAAATTCACAAGGATTGCATTTTAGATGTAAGTAATCTCAACTCCTGCAACTGGATGAAGACGATCCTAGAGAGCTAATGTTACAAGGCACCTGGTACGAGCAAAAGAAAAACTCTGGAAGAAGACAAAATCATTCTATTTAAATATAAAATCAAATTATTTCTATAATAATTCTGAAAAGACAGCATTTAGCAAACTATACCAAAATACACAGGCAAATCAGGAGTAAACCAACATGAAACAGAAAGAGCAGAAACCACAGATAATAGAAACTGACAGTCAGGGACGCAGATAGTCACTGATATAAGGAACACAGTGGACAGGTTTAATAGCAGATTAATACAAACGTATCAGTTTTCCATGACTGCATAACAAATAACAACCAATTCTGTGGCTTTTAAATAGCACCCAATTATTACCTCAGAGCTCTGTAGATCATAAGTCTGGGTACAGCATGACTCAACTGGGTCTTCTGCTTAGTCCTGAAAGACCAAAATCAAGATGTGGCCAGGTTGTGTTTCTTTCTGGAAGCTCTGGGGATGAATTCACTCCCAGACTCATTCAGGTTGTTGGTCAAATTCCACTCCTTGTAGTTGTAGGACTGAACCTCATTACCTTGCTGGCTATCAGAGCGGTGCTGCCCTATGATACTAGAGGCCTCTTCTGGCCCACGTGGATGCCTACATTTCACAGCCAGTAATAGCAAGTCAAATCTTTTTCGCATTTAAAATTCCTCAGCTTCCTCTTTAGTAGCATCTCTCTTCTGCCTAATCTCTCCTGTCTCAGCCAGAGAAAGTTTTCTGCTTTTAAGAGCTCATATGATTCGGTAGGGCGCACCCGATCATCCAGAATAATCTCTTATGTTAAGGTCCATAACTTTATGTCCATCTGCAAAGTCCCTTTTGTCATGTAATGTAAAGTATTCATGTAAAGGATTACGGAATGGACATTTTGGGGGTCATTCTCCCTACTACAACAACTGAAGGGAGAATGATTTTCAGTAGAAAATATCCACATGAAATTATAGAAAGAAGGATGCAAATGTGAATCAGGGCCACATGGTATAAGGCAGAGATGGCAAACGTTTCATGAGAGTCCTACAAGAAGAGGAAAGAGAAGCAGTGTGTGAAGACATGGTGTCTTGAGGATTTTCCCAACTGAGGAAAGACATCAAGGCACTACTCTCAACCCCAAGCAAGGGAAAGAGAAGGAAAACCACATGTAGGCATAGCACAGAAAGACTGAAAACCAAGAGAAAATTCCTAAAGGAGGTGGAGGAATAAATGATTTATATTCAGAGGGGCAGCAGTAACAATGACTGTTGATTTCTCAGTGTAAAAAACGGAAGCCAGTAGACCAACTGCCAAGCTAGATTTTCAAACAACAACAAAAATCTTCAAAAATGAAGGTAAATATTTCTTTTTCAACAAAAGTATAGGTGAGTAAATCCTGATGCTGGGTAAGATCTCTGATGTGAGGTTGATTTGCAGTATAATCCTTTCGTATTAGGCCAAATCCTTTTATTAAAAAAGAAAAAAGACTTAAGGACATTTTAAAAGAAAAGAGAATAAATGAATAAGATAGAAAATAAATACAGAATAAAGATTAACAACGCCTAAAGATGATTCTTGAAATGATTAGATAAATTCAATATATTTTCGATGAGATTGAACAAGAGAAACAAACTAAATGCACAAACAAGAAATCTCAGCAATAAAAGTGGGAGAGATCAATACAGTTTCTACAGATGTTTAAAATACAAAATAAAGATGTTATAAACAAATTTAAGCTAGTAAATTTGAAAAGTTAGAGGCAATGTTCAAAGCCTAGAAAAACATGTTCTATCAAAATTCACAGAGAAAAAGAGAAAAATTGCACTTCTTATACTTGTTAAAAATATTAAATTTCACAACTATAAACCTTTCCTCAAAGATAACTTCAAGCTCATGTGGTTTCAGCAGCAAATCCTATCACACATCTAAGAAAGACATATTGCCTATTTTATACTTATTTCCAGAAAATAGAAAAAATGGAAACACTTTATGACAAGAAAAAGTTTGATATATAAATCTTTTAAGGATATGACAAAAAAGTGACACTCAGACAAATCTCTCTATAGACATAGATTCAAAAATCCTAAAAAAAATATTAACCAATGTTGGAAAGATAAAAAGTTTATTTGGGAAAATCAGTTATATTTCTAAAACATAAAAAAGAGAAATAAAACAAAAATATACCTTTTATAATTGAGAGAAATTAATGTGGAGATGACCTATATGCCATAATCATTGCCTGAAATACTTAATATTGAAAGATGTCAATTCTCTTTGAACTGATCTCTGCAAGAATAACAATTCCAATCACAATGCTAAAAGGCTTTTTTGTTTGTTTTGAGAGGCAATTGACATGCTGATTTTAATGTAATTATGGAAATACAAAGCATGAAGAGTAGCCAAAACAATCTAGAAGAAGAATAAGAGGGAGGATTGCTGTAAATGATATTGAGATTTATTTTAAAACAAGTAATTTAGGTTCAGGAGTTGACAAGAAGGGGTGGAATAAAATAGAGCCCAGGAATAGACAAATGGATATGTAAACACAAGACAGTTTTACACAGCAGCAAGGAAAGACAAATCTTTAAATATTGTATTGACAATTTGATGCTCTTTACCATCTACCCCCAAAGAAAAAAGAATGAAAAATAATAAATAACCTTGACTCCTACCTCAACATTCACAAAAACTCAATTCCAAGTGAATACAGATCTAATATAAAACCAACACAAAGCTTTTAAAATATAATATAGGAGAATATCTTTATTATATAAGATCAGACAAGATTTTTTCAAGTCAGACACAAAGTTACAACCATAAAGGAAAATATGATTATTTATACTACGTTAAAAATAAAAATTTCTATTTATCAAAAGATACCAGTAGAGAAGTGAATAGACAAGCCAAGAATAAGAAATTATATTTCTGACACTTGTAATCAACAAATGTCATCCAAAGAAATAATTTATGAAGGACTCCTCTAAACCAGGCTACCCAAAAGAAAAATAGATAAGAGACTTGTACAGGCTCTTCACAATGGAGGATTTCCAAATGGAAATGTGCTTGACCTAGTTAGTCAAAAAGAGATATTTAATCTCAGTAATAATAAAGGAACTGAAAATAAAATCCACAGAACAATACTACTACACACTAATCACAACTGCTAAAAGAGAGGAGATGTGATACAAGAGACCCACCTACAGTTCTACTGTATGTATAATTTAGTCTGATCAGTTTGGTAAACAGTTTGACAATTTATATTTTCTATATTTGATAATACTCATCTTATGACCCAGAAAATCCACTCCTAATTATATATCCATCAGAGATAATTGCACATGTGCCCAGAACAATATGGGTGATTCTCTAAAATGTAATATTGAGTTAAAAGCCAGCCATAAAATATCCATATTATATAATTCCATTCATTGTAGATACATGTTTAAGAAAAAAAGATTGTAAAAGATTTAGGGGAGGGGCCGCCCGGTGGTGCAGCGGTTTAGTCCACGCTTGGCAGCCCAGGGTTCGCAGGTTCGGATCCCGGGCGCCCGCCGACGCACTGCATGTCAGCCATGCTGTGGCGGCGTCCCATGTAAAGTGGAGGAAGATGGGCACGATCTTAGCCCAGGGCCAGTCTCCCTCAGCAAAAAGAGGAGGATTGGCGACGGATGTTAGCTCAGGGCTGGTCTTCCTCACAAAAAAAAAAAAGATTTAGGGGAAAGAAGTGGAGTAAGTAGTGATTGTGAAGGAAACAAGGAGACGGGTTCTTCTAGTATACAAATAACTGTATTTTCTTGACATTCTTGATTATTGCACTGATGTTTCCTTTGAAATAAGCTGTTAAGCATACACTTCTGTATGACACTTCATACATTTCTGTACAGTCTTGTGTTGTTTAACGAGTGGGATACGTTTTAAGAAATGCATTGGTAGGTGATTTTGTCATTGTACAAACATCATAGAGTGTACTTACACAAATCTAGATAGTATAACCTATTGCTGTACATACCTAGGCTATATGGCGTAGCCTATTGCTTCTAGGCTACAAACCTGTACAGCATCTCTGTTCAGAAATACAGTACATTCAGTACATATTGTACTGAATCCTGTAGGCAACTGTAACACAATGGTAAATATTTGTGTATCTAAACATATCTAAACATAGAGAAGGTACAGTAAAAATACAGTATAGAGGGTAAAAAATGGTACACCCATATAAGGCACTTACCATGAATGGAGCTTACAGGACTGCAAGTTGCTCTGGGTGAGTCAGTGAGTGAGTGGGGAGTGAATGTGAAGGCCTAGGACGTTACTGTACACTACTGCAGACTTTATAAACACTGGACACTTAGGCTACACTAAATTTATAACAAAATATTTTTATTTTTTTAATAATAAGTTAACCTTAGCTTACTGTAGCTTTTTTACTTTGTCAACATTTTGTTTCTTTTGTAATAACAGCTTAAAACACAAACATATTGTATAGCTATACAAAATATTTTCTGTCTTTATATCCTTATTCTATAAGCTTTTTCTATTTTTAAAATTTTCATTCTTTTTTACTTGTTAAATGTTTTTGCTAAAAACTAAGACACAAACATATACATTACCCTAGTCCTACACAGGGTCAGGACCACCAATATCACTGTCTTCCACCTCCACATCTTGTCCCATTGGAAGGTTGTCAGGGCCAATAACATGCATGGTGCTGTCATCTCCTGTGATAGCAATGCCCTCTTCTGGAATACCTCCTGAAGGACCTGAAGGTTTGCTTACACCAGCATCACCACAAACACATGAGTAATGTGTCGTGCTGAGATATTATGACAGCTACAACATCTCGAGGTGATAGGAATTTTTCAGGTCCTTTATGATCTTATGGGATCACTGTCATATATGTTGTCCATTGTCGACAGAAAGAAACATCATTATGAGGTGCACGACTGTATATGTCATCTCTCACAATATGAAGGAACACTAAAATAGTTGGGGAGCCAGCCATGTCCTGTATTAATGATAACGATTTTAAATCAGAGTGGAGATTTGCTTTATAACTGTGGAATGTCATATCTCAACGGAATCTTGGAACTCATAAAATCAACCCCTCTTAACATTCAGAAAGTTGCATGCTTTCCAGTGAGTATTGGTTCTCTGTCTTTGAACCATTATATACATAAAAGTACTCATTTTTTGACCTGACTCATTTCAGTATCATTTAAATCATGATGATTGAACCTTTGCATATGTTGTAAATTAAAGGATTTTTTTCCTCTTACAGGATGTTGAAAGCACTGCTCTCTCAGTAGACATTTCCTGTTTACCTTTTGTTTTGACTCTTTTGCTTTAGCAATTACACAAGAAAAAAACCAATATTTTTATTCCATTGGTGGGAACGGGCCCATTTAACTATGATTTACTGATTTTACACCATCACTATGCAGGTTTAATAGCTCCTGTCGGTAGAGCTTTCTGTCCCTCGTCTTGAAAACTTTTGACTCTGAGAATGAATAGTTGTCAACATCGATATGTCTCTGTTGTCCTGAAAGGATTTCTCCCTCTCCTGTGTTCCATTTTCTTATAACACTTGTTTCTACCCAGCTAGAATGACAGCAACTTTTAAATAAATAACAGCTTATTTGGCGTTCAAGTTATATTAATGTAAAGTAAATGCATAGTGGGAGATAAAGAGACCTAGGGAGTCAGTAAAGAGTCACAGTGTTGGCATGAAGAGATGCCTGAATGCTACCTGCTAAGGGGGCCACATGGGAGGCCCATGATGCCTCCTGCCATTTGGAGACATACTCTTAGTTAGGGGACCTCCACTGGTCACTTTTAGTGAAAAGTCTAGCAGAAGGAAGCATGCATCCATCCAGAAAATTTAATGGGTTTTGAGTTGGTATACTCCACTATGAACCAGGGCACTTGTGAACAAGACCCTGCAGAAACAGTGGGTTGAGGGTTGTTGACATCTAGAGTTAGTGGTATTTGGGGCTAATGAAAGTTCTGAGAACATGTACTTGAGTGGAACTTGACATTAGTGAAATTCCACCCTCAATTATATTAGAATAATAAAAAGAGCAAAAGAGAATGTTATTGACTTGAATGCATGTTCCATAGTATTACTGTTTGGGCTGCCATAACAAAATATTACAGACTGGGTAACTTAAACAACAGTAATTATTTTCTCACAGTTCTGAAGGTTGGAAGTCCAAGATCAAGGGGCCAGCAGGGCTGGTTTATGGTGAGATCTCTCTCTTTGGTTTGCAGATGGCCACTTTCTTGCTGTGTCCTCACCTGGCTTCCTAGCTGTACATGTGTGAAGAGAGAAAGATCTTTGGTGTCTTTTCTTTTCTTATAAGGAAATCGGTGCTACTGGATTAGAGTCCCATCCTTATGACCTCATTTAACCTTAAATGCCCCCTTAAAGGCCTCATCTCCAAACACAGTCACATTGGGATTAGGACTTCAATTTATAAATTTGGGTCACTCACAATTCAGTCCATAACACCTAGAAACAAGAATAATAAGAATTCTTTATCCCCAGAAATCTGATATGCATTAGGATTATGGTTAACATATTTCAATTATTATTAAAATAAAAAATGTTCAAGCATTTTTTATGTACTTACTGAAAAAGCTCAGTAAAAATATCTCCCAAGCAGTTACTACTGGAAATAGAAAAGGACCATTTGACATCAACTGGCTATTAACAGAAGGTTGTCACAGGGTTTCCTACCACAAACTGAGCTCAGAAAAAAATTAGAAGCAATATATGAGTTTTTCTTTCCCAGATTGAATGACAGTTTTATGATGTGACTCAGCTGCAGTCAATAAGCTGTGGTTCACCACATCACTGATTTTCTTGTCTCTTTTTTCTTGGCTTTATAATCTATGAACATGACAACCCCTGATCATACTCTCGGTGCAATCAACCTTGGCATTTTACCAAAGGCCAAGTAGTTTAAAAAATATTGTTCTTTAATGTAGAATTTTGAAGCTCATATTAAATATGAACAAATCAGAACACTGTTTAAATGCTGTCTGTAAGTCAGTTCTATGGAAAATACAATTTAAAATCACAAAGTTCTTGATAAATTATGATTGCAAGGAAGAAATGTAAAATAGTGTGGTATAGATACATGAAATATTATCAATTACCTTATTTTATTTTATGCCTGGTAACCTAAACTTCACTATCAAATGTTATTCATTCTTTCACAAATATTTATCGAGTCCCTATTATGTGCCAGATACATTCTAGATACTGGAGCTAACAAAGTAAAGAAAACCAATTATCTGACCTCATGAAGCTGACATCTGTCCTTTGAATAGTAACCAAATATATTATGATTGGAATCATGGAAAGATACAATTAAATTCTAGGATTTGTTTCCTACTTTAAATGACTCAAGCACAAATGAATTTTGGCATGGAAGCAGATGAAGATGAATGACTAACAATAATTTAGGCACTGTCTAATCAGGTACATCTGTACTAAATATGAATATGATTTTGTGTTTATACAAGCATATATGATATGTATACATCATCATATGGTGAGATCCCAATTAAGTATAGACTCAGAATTTAGAATTGAATGAGTCCATATTGATAATCTACTTCAACTTTTATGAAGTTTATAACAAACCGTCTATCAAGTCTGGGAAGGGGTCATTAACTTCTTGAAAATATTTTTTGACTCATAGTTAACTCAAAATCTCCTGGGAAAAATTATTTCCAAGTTGTTTTAAAAATATTACAAATATATTTTTCAGGTGACTAAATGAATTTATGCTCTAAGTTTAAAAGAGTATATGAAAAAATTTTGTGAGAATCAATAGTATAAGAAAAAAATATCACCTCAGGAGAAAACCAATTAAGATTTTTTTGTATATCATAATGGATCTTGCATGTATGCATACAGGCATAAATTTTATTTTTATAAAAATTTAATCATGATATTCATATATTTTTAAACCTCTTTTCCCTTTATAAAATATTAAGAAATTACTAACATATCAAAGATATAACTAGATAAATATTTTGAGTGTCTTATGATTTCATTTTTATAAAACATAACTAACCAGGTTTCTTTAAAAAGAAGACTTTTAATATAATAAGCAATACTGTTATGGTCACTTTTTATGCATACTTTTTTATATTTTTGCTAATAATTTTCTTTTATCAGTTCTTGGAAGTAGTAGAATTGGTCTTAGTAAGACTAATCTCTTTCAGAGTTGTAGTATTGACACATGTTATCAAGATTTTCTTTAGAAATATACTTACATGAATTTAGAAATTTATATAAACTTAGACATTTTTATATTTTAAAACCTGTAAGTATTGCATGAGAATATATTTTTCCACATCCTAATGTATACAGGGACTTAACTATTTTAATTGATAAACATAGTTATCATGTTTTAATGGATAAACATAGTTCATTGAAATTTGCAGTTTTCTCTTTAATAGAAATCTTACTGATCTTTTGATTTTTTTTTCTTTTTCATTTGAAATGTCACTTGTATGATATATCAGATACTTTATATTCCATGTGATTAATCTGACTCCCATTTTGTACTACAAACGACTTTAGTATTTACTTACTGTTGCTCTACAAAACATTTTAATATACAGTTGGGCAAATCTCTACTATTTTTTCAATGTAGCTACTTTACCTACTTCTCCTTTAAAAAATACTTTATAAATACTGAAATCCTATTGATAAGATGTTTTAGATATTAAATTTATATATTTGAAGAGAATCAACATCTGCATAAAATCTAATCTTCTTACTGATAGCTTAATATATTTATCAAAGACATATTGCAGGAGAAATTAGAGTAAATCCAATCTGTTGAAGTCCTGGGGAAGGAGATAATGATTTGGGGGCAGTGGTTTGAAGTATAAAAGACTTACTTTGACAGACAAGATTAAAAGATATGATAAATTTAAAGTCATAGAGGTGTAAATACATATTAAGATCCTTCTTCTGAGTTGCTTAACAAGTCACTTTTTGTGGAGGAACAGGGCAATAGCTAATATAGTTAAGATCATTAAGGATGATTCTCCCCAAGGCGTGGCTTCAGACAGACTTGGCAACTAAGGTATGAATTCTAAATATACAGGTTCAACAAAGCAAGTTTAGCTGAAAATTGAAAACAAATGATATTCTAGCATTTAGCCTGTAATTGAAAGTTCTCAAATATCTGAATGTGGGTCCACATTTCAAGCTAGAAACAATTGATGTTAAGAGGTCAAAGGGAGTGAAAAGTCTATATAACTAAAGAAGACAGCCCAATAGAAAAATAGGCAAAAACTTGAACAGGCAGCTTACAGATATCCGAATTGCCATTAAACACAGAAAATGTGTTTAAGTCATTAGGAAAGTGTAAATTAAAATCAAAATAAGACGTTTCAGATTTTGCAACAGTGGAATAGGTTGTCAGACTAAACTTCCTACAGAAAACAAGTGTAAAACCAGAAAAAAAAAATCTATTTAAAGGCACGGTATTGTCACCAAAAGAAGGCAGAAACTGGAGAAGAGTCAACCTGAGAAAGACAGAAATTATATTTAAGGAGATTTATGGGTTTGTAGCTTTTTGCCTGAGGGCCCAACCTAGTGCTTACAGATGGGGCAATAGAGTCAGAGCCTTACCAACTAAAGGGGTTAGTAAACAATGGGCTGGCACAGCAGCCACATTTTCAGTGGAGTAATCCTGGAATGAAGAGAAAGCTACAGAGACTTTTAGCCCCAAAGGATACTTAAACACTTGCAGGGGCTGCAAATGTAGAGCATGGATGCCACAGCTTGCTGAGCATCTCCCAGTGCAGTCTGTTGATTTGGAACCACTCAAAGGATGCCAATTTGCAGGTTAGCCAACATAAAAGACCAAGTAGAACGCCAAAGTGAGACAAATACTGCCTCAATTCCCATAAAGTTCAACGAGGTGTTGACTCTTCTCTATGGTGGTGGGCGTCAAAGAGTTTTTCCTGAACTGCTGGAGGAACCTAGCATTGGGAATCCATCCACAGAATCCCAGGAAACTTTATTTGACAAGCAGACCCCCTAATTTAGCCAGGGTTTATCAGCCACTCTTGCTGACAGGTGTGTGATATATTACATCAGGTCCTTTAGACTGAAGCTCTGACTTGCCAATCGTCAGGACATCGTCGATACTGTAAAAACATTGGACATCAGAGGTGTCCTATATTCTGACCCATCAACTGGTGGCAAATGGCAGGAGAATTTAGGTACCTCTTGGAGAGAACTCCAAACATATATTGGAGACCATGCCACATGAATGTAAATTAGTCTTGGTTCTTGGTCACTAATGGCATAGAAAACAAGGCCTTGGCAATGTCTCACACAGCTTACCAAGTGCCATCAGTTTGTGTACTTCAGTTACATGCACAATATCTGGAACAGTTGGGACAGAAGGAGCAAGAAGTTGATTCAGTTTGTAATAATCCTCTGTAAGCCTGCAGCTCCTGTTGCTCTTTTTCAGTTGATGTGCAGGGCTGTGGCACGGAGATATTGTATCTCTTCTTAAGTCTGCTGCCTTTAAGTCTTTAATCAGAGCTGTGACTCCCTATCTCCTCCAAATTGCTTCTGTTGGACCACTTGAGAGGGAGCAGGAGGAAGCATTGGTAATAATCTACATGTCCCAATAGCACTTCTCAACCTGTAAATCTACCAATTTAGCATATCCCCTCTACCACTTTTGGGATGGAGAAGTACAAGCATGTAGCACATTTATTTCTACTATATATTCAGATTTAGAAGTAACAACAGCAGTATATTGAACTGGCCCAAAGGGCTCCACCCATAAGGTCATCTTAACTTCCCTTCTTCACTGTGAACCTTGAGCAAATTCCATCAGTTGCATTCAGATGAATCTTCCTCCATGAGACTGGGTACAATAGTGACTTGAGTCCCTGTATCCAATGGAGTCATATAAATTTGAATCTCTCTTCTCCCTTAAGTTCCCACACATTTGGACAGGTACATATGTCCCTCAGTTCCCCTTGGACACAGACAGACCTCAGCCCTATTCCTAATGACCTTTCTCCTTAATTCCAGCTGAATTCAAGGTAGAAGTGTTGAAAGAGATCAGGAGGTACTGAGGAAGAGAGGGGCTCCGTGTGAGTAAGCAAGGTGCAATTACTTTCAGTTTTGAAAGGCCCAATGGCTGCTTACAGCTCAAGAAAAATAACTTCCAATGTTTTTGCTCTACACATTGCCCTATATTCTCATTGCAGATACCATTTATTTGTTTTCTATTTCTTGAATTGGTTGATATTCACTTTGTGAAAATTTATCAAATATATTTTATGGTCTGTTACACATCTCTATCAACCAGAAAAGTTTTTGTAAAAAAAAAACTATTGATACTTACTGAGCTGTATTTCTTCCATTTGTTTCCATTGTTCTCTGTACTCCATCTTCCTCTGTGTCCTAGAAGGCTGCGCTATAAAGTTCAGTTGTATCAGTGTATCCTTTATCCTCTAGCTTCCAGTTCAGCCAGAGGTAAGCACTGATAGAAGATCCATAGAGAAGGAGAGAAATAGGAGAGTAAGGTCAGTATACTTAATACATGACTCCCTTCATGCAAGATTCCTCAGGTGGGGTAAGTCCTCCCCTGAGGTCAAATCTCCTGTTATGTGGACTTTCAACCTAGTCTTTCTTTCTTTTGTGGTTACTAGCCCTGGATTACTGCCCTACAGCATGTGGTTTTCCTAAACCCTGGCCAATTCTTTGTCAATAGTCCTTCATAAAACTTCTCTCTGAATCACTCAAATTGAGAGTGCTTATATTCTTCCTATGGACGAGGCATATTTTATTGATATTGATATATTGATATGATTTTAATATCCATTGTAGAACTTTGAAGGAAGTATGATTAGCACTGAAGAAACTTTGGCCTACAGAAGTTAAATAACTCTCCCAAGATGACAGAGCTTGAACTCAATGTTAATTCTGTCTAACTTGATTGCCTGTGTTCTTTCTACTTAATAAGTGTGATGATAACAATTTATTTTCCTCCTTACCAACAAGATGAAGTATATCATCTTGCCATTACATTTGGATTTTATTATTTATCATTGCTCTGAAATATATTAATTATGAAATATCACAAAAAATATAATATCCAAAATATAGCATGTAGGAAATAATTCTCAAGCTTTACAAACACTACACTCTATTCTCAGAAAATTTATAAAATTACTTTCCTTCTTAGATTGGAATCATTCATCTTAAATAAAGAACATTAAACTTGTTTTTCCGTATTCACTTTTTTAAACATCCAGGTGATTTAGTGTGATTTAAAATTTTGAGAGACAGGTAGTATCATGACGATACTATGAAGTGTAGAAAATGGAATGCAAATGCTAAAAGATTTTCCTTTAGACCAAATCATTTTGTATGTAGCTGATCACATCCTGTTTAAATATCCTGTTTATATCCAAGCACTTTTATTTTAAGCATATATACTTTCCCCAAGGAATAGTGTTTATATTGCTATCTAGTTTCTTGTTATTACAGTTGTTTTGAATTCTGACACCAAATACTGACCTCTGAAGCCCTTTTTAAATTAAAGATGGCTTGAACTTGTTTCTTCCTATTATATTAAATTAGGACTTTCCTTCTTCAAATATCACAGTAGTGTGTATGCGTAGCAGTAAAGATTCTGTTCTATGCTCAAAGGATTCATAAACTTTGATTTGAAGCATAAACTTCAAAAAAACCCAAAGACAAAAACAGAACTTAATGTCAAGGGAACAGTATGTGAAGCCTACGAAAGGCGAATTCAGTTCAATTCTTTAAAGACCCTTTCCAGTCACCTAGTAAGCACTGAAGGATCTCATAGGACATGATCCTCTTTTGTTCTTCCAATATTTTAATTTGTCCCCTTGAACAAGAATGAGGAAGTATGAGGAACTAAACAATAGTGATTTTTCTAGATATCAAGTCACAAATAAAAATAAATTATTTGTTTCAAAGTGCAAATCTGATTATGTCATGTCTGTCTTTAAAATTTACCAATGGGTTCCATATGCCCTTAGGATAAAGATAAAATAAAATCCTTCCCAAAGCTGACAACTCTTTGACTCTGCATTTTCCCTTTTTAGTGTTCTTTCAACTCCATTACTATGCAGTGATCCTTCTTATTCAGGGTCTCTGCATATTTTCTTACTCCATCTGGAATGCTTTCCACCTATTCTTCAATGAAATTTTATGTCCTTCTAATTTTAACTCAGTTTTTCCTTTCTAATAGTAGGTTAGGTCATGGCCCTTGTTCTAAGCTCCCATAAAACCATGTTTCATATTTTCAGAGTACATATCTCAGTTTGTATATGTAGACACATTCATGTAATTAATGGTTTAATGTCAATATCCATGCATAGTAGGTAAGCTCCAGATATAATAGATGGGTCTTTAGAATGCCCTAAATGTGTTGTTTTGATATTGCACAGTCCAAGTTGAAGTGGGGGACATTACTAATACTTCATTCTTCTCCTCAAATTCAGGTCTAAAAAATCCCAGTTTGCCTTGATCTCTGACATTGTTAATCAATTACAAAAAAGGGAGGAGGAGAGAGGAAAAGGTGCTTAGAAAATAAATTAAAACCTTCACTTTTATCATTATCTCTGCATTCTGGGATGTCATGAGAAATGCTATGAAACTATTTTTATAATTATAACGCCAACATGCTCTGGGGCTGATACAGAGAATGAACACTTGAAGGGGAAGGAAAGAAGAATCCTGTTTTTTAGTTGCAGGTCAGACACATGGAGTTCATGAGTGTCTCCTGGATCTAATATGAAAGAACATTTCAGCAATAAATCTTATTTTGATTATTGTCTGCGTGCCAAACACTGCGACACTTGCTTGTTGGGTGAAAGCAAATCAGAAAGACATTATATTACGTAACAAGCTATGTCACAGCAGGAACAGGTAAATACAGATACAGAAGTCAGTTTACTTCCTAAGAAAATGTATGGGGTCAGGAAGGTTTCAGCGTAATACCATACTTAGAGTGAGACCTACAGATGATTAGGAGATTAGGTATATTGGGGAAGGGTAGGAGTGTTGGTGAAGTGTATTCCAGGCAGTGTGATTAGCATATGCCTCATCTAAATATAAGCCTGACAGATAAAATGGCCTGGAAAAAGTCAAGTATCTCAGAAGTAAAAGTGCAAGGTAGAGCATGGCCTGAGTTGAAGCTAGAAACATTGGTAATGAAAGTCTCTTAAAGGGATTCTTATAAGTTATGATATGAGTTTGCACTTATTCTGATATTTATGAAATGGCATTGATTCATTTTAAGCAAGAAAGCAAAGTTATTAATCCTCATTTAATATTTCACTCTGGCTACTTCGTAAAGAAAGGATTAGAAAATGCAAGATTGAAGGCAAGGAGAGCATGTATAATTCTGTTGCTTTATTTTTTGTGAGAGATGCTTATAATCCACAGAGAAATGGTGGCAATGAGGATGGATGATGATGTGCATTTTCAGCAGATGTTTTGGGGGTAGAAAGGACAAAATTTAGTAATTGATTGGTCAATGATGGGTTCTCCCCCTTGAACTTATTTTACAGCCAAAGACAAAGAAAGGTTAGGTTGTGTATAGCAGCTATACAAATATGGCAGGTGCATACTAAAAATCATACATGATCATGCTACTGAATATACTTTATGGATGGTACTGGTTGGAACAGGTTGTTGAAGAGAAAAATTAATTTGTGGAGGAAGTATAATTCTCTCTCTCCTCCAAAAAAGAGGGAGTTGGTAAAGTTATAAGTCATCATATGAAAGTACTTAGAACATCTGGCCATAGTGCAGTCACGCGCCACATAACAATGTTTCAGTCAACGACAGCCCTCATATATGATGGTGGTCCCATGAGATTAGTACCGCATAGCCTAGGTGTGTGGTAGGCTATACCATCTAGGTTTGTGTAAGTACACTCTATGATGTTCGCACAACAACAGAATCACCTGGGGATGCATTTCTCAGAACTACCCCCATCATTAAGTGGCACATAACGGTAAACAGTTTTTATGTACTTGTTATTATTATTAATTCAGATAGATGATTTATTTCACAGACCTGGGATAAAGGTCAACTTTATTAGCTAAATTGACTTTGTACTCTTACACTTCTTCCTCTCTTAGTGTTCTTTCTACCCTTTATTGGTGACATTTGGTTACCAATATTTGCTGCATTTAGCCAAAGCTGCTGATTTTTGCCTTTGTTTTGGTTTTATCATTGTATATCCTGTGCCCTATTTTCATTTTTCTTATTGAAGAGGAGAAAAAAAAAAACTCACTGACTACATAATTTTACATTCCTAAACCTATCTCCTGGTCAATTTCTTCATATCTGACATACGAGATTGTGAGTAAAATTATTTAAAATAATATATGTGTGTCAAATTCTTGACTGAAAGACAATAACAAAGATTATTATTATTCAAGAAAATCATAGGAAACGATATAATGCATAAGGTAAAAGGATAAATAAAATAATCTGAAACTGGTGAAGGAGCATTGGGCCATATTAATACTCAGTATTCTTATCGCTTTCATATTTAACTCACACTATCTAAGAAGAATACACTATTTTTATCATTCAACAGAGAAAACTTTAAGGCATTGAATTCAACAATTTAGTAAATTGGTCTATGTGAAAGCTGGTAGGTGACAAACCCAGTCTGTTTAATTCCAAGCCTGCGTTGGCAAACTAAACTAATTTATGTTTAATATATATCACAATATATTTAAACACCTTTCTAAGCACTCTGTAATAGGTACATGCCAACTGCTGAATTCAGTTCAAGTCAATCAGCAGGCAATTGCCGTAGAAAACCCTCCTAACTGAAGATATCTGAAAGTATTATAACATGAACTTTGTGGCAAGAAATTTATCAATGAATCATGTTTCAAAAAGTAAATTAGATTTTATTTTTCTCAACGTACTGTATGTATGTTCTGCCTCTGGTATCTACAGGCAAGGTAACTCAGAAAATCTGTCCTATAGAAAATATTTAAAAAGCTGTTTTAAATACTAGGAAAAAATAATATGTTTGAGGCACCAGGGAACTAACAAAGCAGTGAATAAGTATGAAGTAAGAAACAGAAGAAAGAAAGAAGCATAAAATAGTAAATCTCACATTTGGTGTCACTTATTTCCTAGAGCCAAATCCTCATTCCTCCCGAGGTGGCCACATACTTGAAAAGCTGTGCAGAACTATTAAAAAATTCATTGCATTAGGAAGGCAAATTGAAATTCAGGGACCACCTACAAAAAGCACTTGCTAACCATTCCCTCACCACCTTGGTTTGTGACCCAAAAAGGCTATAAAACAGGAGTAAGAGTGCATTAGAAATAAACTGGCCCTTGCAAAGACTGAAGGCCTGGTTGGATCAAAGTAATCTGAAATTGTTAGTAATTCTAGCTTCCTACCTAAAGCAAAGGTAAATCCTTTAAATGATAAATAACACTATACTGACCTCAAATTATGTCTATATTTTTTTCACATACAATATTAGTTATAATTTTTTAAAGAACAGGCATATGAGGAAATATGATCACAAAAGAGACAAAAATAATTGAAACAGACACAAAGTGTATCCAGAAAATTGAGGCATTTAAAACAGACCTTAAAATATTCAGGGATATATAAAACAAGCCTGATGACATTGACAAATAAGTAGGATACATAAAAAGCAAAACAAATGGGAACTCTAGAACTAAAATATTCAGAATTATTAATTCAGTGGGTGGAGATATGCCAAAGCCTAGCAAAAAAACAAGAGCAATGGGCTGGAAGACGGGTCAGAAGAAAATATTTAGAGGTGCTGAGACACAGAAAAGTATAAAACATAGAAAATAATCTGAGGGACATAAGTGTTATAATGTAAAAGTCAAAGGTGTGTTTAAAGGAAATCACAGAGGGAAACAGGAGAGATAATGGGATGGAAGTAATTGAAAAGATAATGGCTTTCCAAAATTACAAAAGATGAAAAAGCACAGATTTAGGAAACTCTATAAACACCAAGCAGGAAAAATAAAAATATAAAGAAAACCACATCTAGGCATATCATAATTAAACTATATATATATATATATATATATATATATGTATATATATTTAAACATATAGATGCAAGAGAAAATCTTTGAGTGAAAAAATTATTTTAAAGAGTCAACAATAAAACTGACTAGCTTTATCAATTGAAAAAATTTAAGTCTGAAGACAATAAACTATTATTTTCAATGTGTTCAAAAATTTTTCTTACTTTTGCTGAGGAAGATTCACCCTGAACTAACATCCAGTGCCAATCTTCCTCTTTTTCATGTAAGCTGCTGCCACAGCATGGCCACTGACAGACGAGCGATGTAGGTCTGCACCCAGGAACCGAACCCAGGCCACCAAAGCAGATAGTGCCAAACTTAACCACTAGGCCACCAGGGCTGGCCCTCAAACATTTAATTTCTAACACAGGATGTATAGCCAACTAAAACAACTGACAAGAATCAAGGTGAAAAAAAAGACATGTTCAGAAAAATAAAAATGGAGAGAAGTTGTTACAAGCAAATTTACATGAAAGAAAATATTATAATATTCAGAAGAAAAATGACCTCAGAATGGAGCTGGGTGATGCAAGAAAGAATGAAGAAAAACACAAGTTAGATGTACATGTAATGGTAAATGTTTTGTGTAGTTAAAGAAATAAATATAATGATAAAAATATTTTGTATACTGAGTAAATGCAAATATATGACCATTTTTCTTCTAATATCCTACAGTAAGCTTCTATTAAAGTAATCCTCATGCAGATAATAACTATTCGGAACAAAATACAAACAGTTATTTATGCATTTTAGCCTGAGAGCTTGAACATTTCAAGAACTAAAGAATGTGACCCATTCTCAACAGAAAATAAATTCAACAGCCCAAATGTTGAAATTAGCAATTAGCAGATAAGGATTTTAAAGCAACTATTATAATTATGCTTGATGAGGTAAAGGAAAATATGCTCTCAGTTAATTAAAGAGTAGGAAGTCTCAGGAAAGAAAAAGTAATTATGAAAAAGAATTCAATGGAAATTCTAGAGATAAAAAAGTCCAGTTTCTGAAATTTAAAACATATCATTGGATGTGCATAATAATTGAATGAAGATAACAGACTTAATAAATTTGAAGACAGACCAATAGAAATTATCCTACTTAAGGAACAGAGAAAAATAAACAATGACTCAGGAAATTATTGAACAATATCAAAACAGTGAACATATACAGACTTGGGGTTCTAGAGAGAGAACAGAGTGGAAGAAAATCTGAAAAAAACCCTGTCTGAATTTTTCGTAATTTGGTGAAAAAAATAAATTTACATATTTATGAAGGTCAGCAAACTCTAAAAACAATAGACATGAAGAAATCCATGCTTAGGTTCGTCATACTCAAACTGATGAAAACTAAAGATAAAGAGAAAATCTTAAAAAGCAGAAATAGAACATGACAGGGAAATGATAATTCCAAATATTTCCTAATTTCTCATCAAGAATCTTGGGAACCAGAAATCAGCGGAACTACTTCTCTGAGGTGCTGAAAGAAAAATTTGTCAACATAAAATTCTATATCAAGCACATATTCTTCAAGAATTAATGTAAAATAAAGATACATTCACATACAATACAACTATAATCTGGATATCTTCTATCTCTTGTTCTTGCCTATTGCACTGATTAGTACCCCGGTATCATGTTGAATAGAAGTGGTAAGAGCAGATATTTCTGCCTTGTTCCTGATCTTAGGGAGAAAGCATATAGGATTTTGTAGGTGCCTTTATCGGGTGGAGGAACTTCCATTCTATTTCTAGTTTGAAAAGAGTTTTAATCAGGAATAGTTGGATTTTGTGAAATTATTTTTTCATCCTCTTTAAGATAATCACACAATTTTACTTTTTCAGTTTGTTAAAATGCTGAAATATAAGCATTGTTTTTTAAAATGTAAATCATTCTTTCATTGCCAGTGTATACCCCATTTGGTCATGGTATAGTATCTTTTTTTTTTTTTTTTTTTTACAAATTATTAGATATGCTAAGTCTTCTAACTCATAAAATGTCGTAAAGAATGTTTTTATTTATGTTATGAAGGATATGGGTCTTCAGTTTTCTTTCCTTGCAATACTTCTGTCTGCTTTTGGTAGCAAGTTAATGCTGGCCTCATAGATGAGTTGGGAAGCATTCATTCTACTTCAATTCCAGAAGAGTTTGATAATATTTGATCAAAAACTTTTTGTATAATTCACCAGTAAAGCCATCTTGGCCAACAGGATTCTTTGTGGGGAGGTTTTTAACTGTAAACTATTATTTGCTGAGTGAGATTTGATTACATGTGTCTTTCAAAGAGCGTGTTCATTTCATCTAAGCTGTTGAATTTATTTCCATAAATTTATTGATAATATTCCTTTATTTTCTTTTTAATATCTATAAAATCTACAGTAGTTTTAACTCTTTCATTACTGATATTGGTAAATTCTGACTTTTTTCTTGATCAGTCTGGCTTGCAGTTTATCAATTTTATTGATCTTAAGAGGCAGCTTTTGACTTCATTGATTTTTTGTTACGTTTTTCATTTCATTTGTTCTCATATCTTTATGCTTTGTATTTCATTTGCTGTAAAGAAATTAAGGTGAAAATTGAGGCCATTCACTTTTCGCTTTTCCACATGATCTTTAACTGTTATAACTGTCTATCTAAGTACTACTATGGTTTCATCCCACCACCATAAAAAGTTCAATGACTTCATTCAAATAATAATTCTTAGGAACCAAACTGGGAGGAAAATCTGTTGCCCACAGTTCTATTTACACGGGCAATAGGGTAATGGCCCAACTCCTCTTGCTTTTCCAAATGTTACCCTTATAATAATTACCCTGCTGCTTTTCCTTGCCTTAATTACAATTTTCTAATTTTCTGATGTTGCACATTTTCAGTACTTTCTTGAGAAACACACACACACACATCTCATAACTTGGGCTCAGATAGCAGTCATAGCTCTGACATGAGATTTGGAATTTGCAGAGATTTGGGATTCTTTCCATTAAAGTCAGAATTAGGCTTTCTTATGCACCCTTTTACATATTTTATGGACTAGGGCAGGAATGCCTACATGGAAGGTCCTTAGAAGAGCAGAGATCTCTACCACCTCATGATCATTCACCTGGAAGAGATACAGTCATGCTCTGATCATTCTTCCCATATTAATCAATCAAATAAATTGCTCCAACCCATTGAATTAGTAAAAGGGTAAAGAGAGGCCAGGAATTGCACATTATTGAGGTTGCTCAACATAAAAAAGAAGCAACAGGAATGGAGAAAAGTGATTTTTCCAAGATTCCCCAGTTTTTTTCTTTCTCAGTTTACCTATTGAGATTAAACATTAAGCCTAAGGTTAATGAGGATTGTGGCTCTCTCCGGAAGCAGAGGCAATCAGTTCTGCTCTCACCTTTTTAAATCCATACTGCCCAAACCAATAACTTCTCTTTTTATATGTTACTGAGATTGTCAGCTGGATTAGATTTTGCCTTAAAAATCTCTGAAATGCATCTGAACAAAATATTAATTCTATTAACCTGAAGATGACTTCATTTCAAACCTGTAAGTTCATTTCCTATTGTATTTCTCAACCCACATTGCACTGAGCACTAAATTCAGTATGAGATCTGCTATAATGCTTCTGCCTGACATACAAATATCCAATTAGAAACCTTATGTGTGTGGGAGGAGTGGACCAGTGGTAACTCTTGAGCCATGTGGAAAAACCACATGAATTTGAGGTTATTCCCTCCCCCAGGGGTCTCTGATGGCTACTAAAAACAACATTGAAAAAGAAAGGGCATAATTACGGCAGACTAATAATGCTACATTTATTTTCCAAAAATGTCATCTGAACTTTGCACCTCACATACTTGTGCTCTGTAGTATATATATATGATATTTAGATATATGATTTATCTATTTAAAGACTCCTCTGGCAGCCCTAGATGAGAAATTCAAAAATAGTAGCAAACAATGTTCAACCCTATAATGTCTAAAATTCCTGGATACACAAAGTCCCTCTTTTTCTCATATTTGAATATTGTCTTTGCTATACTTCCTTACTGTGACTTTATGACTTCAGTATTTCTAAGATCTGAGGCCTTGAAAGTTAAAAATAAAGTCAGATAGATAATAATTTGTATTTCCCAATATATGGCAAAGGGCCCCAAAAATTTAGTTTATCATCCTGACCATGCAATAAGCTCCTCTATTCTGCTGTTTTGCTCCCCTAATTTTTACTCCTTATTTATTTCTTATGGATTAAAGGCCAATTAACTAGATATTAGGGTCTTTGATATTAGGCTCAAAAAACTGTAGCCCACCTGCCTCACTCCGGGGATCAGAGCACACTGCTGCAAAGTTTACCACTTAGAGGAGAGCAATGGAGATTCCATGCTTTCTCTTGACCAGCCTGGTTCCAAAAGAGGAGGAAGGGTTTGACCCTTCAGCAATTTTGGACTAGGGTTGGTCACCCCACAGCAGGGAAAGCCTGCCTCGAAGCAGGGAAATTATCTGGACAAAGTAAATAGAGGATCTGAGCCCAGGCACTCTTTTTTTTCCCCTAAGTTTACTTATCAGAGAAGTCTACCTCTCCTGGGTGGAGAAAGGAGCCATGAGATGCTAGAAATATTACACTAACCAAGCTTCTACAACATGGAAGGACAAACATCCAGACAGATGTGTTCCCTCCGATAGTGGCAAAGTTCTTTCAGCTGAAAGCTTTGGAAGCCAAGGGCTAGAGCAGAGAAGGTAAGTCACAGAAAAATAATTTATCTTATCTTCTCCTGGAATATTAAAACTTGTAGGGACTAATATAGTATCTAGCAATATGTAGTGGGGATAACCTGCCTACACATATACTTTATCTAGTCCAAGATATTGGTATATCTTAGACTAGATATGATCAACCCTTCTTCTTTAGGATTCTTTTCACTGCATCATACTGACTCATAAAAATTCAACATAAATTAGCTATTCTAGACGTATAACAAGATTATGAAATGCCTAATTTGTAGTGTGTTTTATTCTGAAGCATGATATAGCAAAAGTGAACATACCAAAATTTATCATATTCATTGAAAACTTTCAAATTATCTGATTCATATAGTAAAAACTACCCCAGATAGTATGGCAAATGAGATGAGCTACAAGTTAACCAATTACCAAAAGGTGGGAATAAATTATCTAGAACAAATGTCAAATATAACTTTAATGTCTCTGAAGAGCTGAGAGGAAACTGGAGAAATTGAGAGTGTATATCACTTTTTAATCTCCTATTTTAGTTAATAAATATCTTATTGGAACAGAAAGAAACATGAAGAAAGTAAACATAAAAATATAGATTTGCAAGAAAAAGATTCAAGTTATTAAATGTCTATTTATATAAGTATGTTGTATAATGATGAAATTATGTTTTCTCATAGAGAAAAGATGACATTTTATGAAAGTGAGAAGGCTGTATTTCAGGAAGCTTCATCTCATTATCAAGAGGAGTTTAAATAGGAAGTTGAGAAAAATTCTGAGGAAAAACAGAAAAAAAAATTAGTGGAGATGCCCATCAAAGGCATTCTTCATTTCCATCATCGTGTTTTTGATTACTCACATTTCATTTTGAATATTTCTTTGATTTCCATCTTTCTGCTTATATTACCCATCTTTTCTTGCATTGTGTATATTCTTTACATTAGAACCCTTAAATACTAGTCAGTTATTTTAAATTCTGTATATTATAATTCCAATATCCGAGTCATATCTGAGTCTGCTTCTGATGCTTGCTCTGTCTCTTCACTGTGTTTTTTTCTTGTCTTTGGTTATACATTGTAATTTTTTGTTGAATCCCAGATATGTTGTATTGGGTAATAGAAACTGAGGTAAACAGGTGGTCAGTGTGGGGATTTATGTTAATCTGGCCAGGAATGGGCTCTGTTTAATATTGTTGCTATATGTGCCAGAGACTTTAAATTCTTCTAGTGTCCTTGTTTTTGTCTTGCCTCTTGATTTTGGGCTTCCTGATGCACTCCTCCTTAGAGTTTGTATCTTGTAGTTCTTTTATCTTAATCCACTGTTTTTATACTGGAGCCTGGTTGTTGTGGTGGTAAATGGTGGGGAAGGAGGAGCATTCTACAATCTTCCAATTAAATCTCAGTCTTACAGTGAGCCTGTGTCTCAGAGCTGTTACCTTCACAAGTATTTCTCCAGTGGCATATCTTTCTCTTTTTTCCCTCCCTGCACTCCATTCCCTTCAGCCTCTAGATTCAACTAACAGTTTACATGTAACTCAGAGGACACATGAACATGTTAAACATACAAAGGAAATGCAAACAATACATTATGGCAGTTTATTAATGGTATATTTGATTCATGCAGCTTTCTGTGTTTGTAATATATTAATTTAAAAGCAAGAGAAATTTTCTTCATCCATCTTCCTTCATGTCAGTTGCCTGGAAAGTGGAGATATCTGTTACTTAGGCCATTATATAGAACCACAGGGTGTTACCAAGACTAGAACAGTAGCAAGATAACTGCATTTCTTATGTACCTGTTTTATGATTCCTTTAGGACAGATAGAATTAAACTTTTGTGTGAGCCACTGTTACTCTATATTTTCCTAATCCTTGAAGGAAAATCTAATTCCAACTAATACAAATTCTTTGACAAAATTAAACAAATAAAGGACGGTTCTTGTAGTTGACGAAACACCTGAAGTGGGAAGCGCGTAAGACCTATTTAGAGCCTTACTGTCTTTCTGTAATGCACAAATCTGGGATATTAAACAATAAATGTGACACTAACACAATATATTCCTCACCAATGTTTGGTAGAAAGTTTAGAAAAATATAACTTAAAAAAAAGAAAGTTTGATTAGTAGAATAAGAAGGATAGGAAGAATAACACCATATATCGGAAAGAAAATCCATTATTCAAAATGCATGTCTTTGATAGTAGAACCACGGTATAGGGCCTTTTGCTCTAGAAACAACAAAAGAAATGCAGCAATGGTAATGTTATGAACATGTACCAACATTTAGAACATTTACATGATCAGAGATTACAAAAATAAATAAATAGAACAGTTTAGTAGAGCTAGGAAGATCTCAAAATATGTTCTGGCAATGCAATCAAAATTGGTCCCAATGAGAAGAGTAAATCAATATGGTTATCCTAGAAACCTCTTCAATGGGCTTTTTGTTTGCTTGCTTGTTAAATACTTATGGGAGGATAAAAAGGATCTCAGCACCATGAGTAAACAATGAAAAGTTGAGCAGCCATATAAGAGAAAGGCCAGGCAGTTAAAATAAGTACATACTTAACTGAGGCTTACAAAATACTATATTGCAGAATTTTTTTTTAAAGTATTATCCTCTAGGAGTAAAGTGTATAGTTAGAAAGGAATAGGTTAAAATAATCTGATAATATTATAATTACATAATCTATAATAATATAATAAAATATTAAACATTTGTTTATTCTCTGTGAAGGATAATTTTTAAACCAGGAACTATATAGCATTGCTATTACAAAGATGCTGAATCCAAAGAGCAGTGAGATGATAAAGCAAATCAAGTATATAGAAGTTTCTTCTAGGAGCCTAGGAAATTCCATTTTATGGCAACCAAAGCACTTGAATATGTGAATTCCAAACCACTGTTGTTAAATATAGATAAACTGTGCATAATGATAGAAATTCCAGAGCATGTATATGGGCAATGTTCAACCAATCTCTCATTCTCAAGCACACAGACACAAATATAATGCACATTTGGAATCATACCACATATAGTTTTATAGAAATTTCTTTACTTTTTTGTGCATTTCTCTATGCCGTTTAACATTCTTCAAAAATGTTAAAGTCTGTACTTTTCTATTTGAATATTCATAATTTATTTAGCAAAGTAGTGGATCTTGTGGTACACCACCCAGGTCACCCTTTCAGGACTAATCACTTAGTTCCCCAACTCTGCACGTGTTGATGACTGACTGCTCTCAGCTGTGTTCCTATCTGGACAGTACCTTCAGCCCAAGAGACTTCATCTAAATTCCACCCCTCCCTAGGGGAAGTCTGCATCTAATGACAGTGTCATATGGAGTATAAAGTACTAGCCCCTGACCTTGAGATGAGACAACTCAGATGGATCATACCAGCTCTAGTGCTCTCTGTAGAAAGATCTCATTCTTCTGTTATGATTGGATCACAGTTCAAAAACTCTCACTTCTCCTTTCCTCACTATCCACCCCATAGATATTAACCCTGAAGGCAGCATCGCTTAAGCTTCTTGCACGCAATTCCACCTTTCAGAATCTGTTTCTCAATCTCAACCAAAGAAAACCATCTTTTCCCTATACTTTAGACATTGAGAGTTGGTAACCAAATATACATGCACCCTACAAATCTCTCAAGGCTGGGATATCTCTTGTGTCTCCCAGACATTCTAGATGTGGATGTATGACAGAATGCTGAGTAAACTGAGGGTTTCTGAGAAAACTTTCACTTTCCTGATAGAGATATAACCTCATAGTATTTGTCTTCTTGCTTTTCTTTCCTATAGCAATGATTCAACCCCTGGAGGAAAGTAGCCATTAGTAATCATGTGGCAACTGACATAATATTGATAGTCAAGGATCTAAGGATGGAAGGGCGGGAATATACAGACAGCTTTGGTCCTTACGTGGTTGTTGAACTACTTATCTTTAGACCTCTAGTTAAATTAGAAAAAACAAGTTTCTGTTTGTGTAGGCCAATGTAGTAGGGATATTTGTTACATACAACTGTACACAGTTATAATTGAAACCCTTTAGGTTTTTAGATATTTAATTTGTTTCAAGTTTTTTCAAGTCTACAATTAAAAGTGTTGAATTAATTGTGGTCATAGGTCTGTTTCTGCAGACTTTGTTATTTCCTCCTGATACACTATTAAGTATAAAATGACTAAGTGGAAGGGTATGAACATTTTAATGTTTCTAAATATGTACTCCCAAAAATGTCTAATGTAGCAATTTATCCTACCTCCTAAAGTACATTGGAGTTCCCATCTCACAAAACTATTGCCAGTAGTGTTACCATTAATATTGCTAATTTGAGAGATGAAACATATCTCAAAATTTCAAATTTGAAATATTGCTTATTACCAAAGTTAAGAACAAAGTTTTTTGTGTTTAGACTTTCCTAAGAATGAATGAATGAATGAACAAATGCCATATATGTGCCAGGAACTGTTTTTGTTTCTGGGGTTAGAAAATGTACAATACAGACACAATCCTTTCATCATGGAGTTTATGTTCTAGTGGGATAGAAGAAACATAAAAAAATAACACATTACACACCAGATAGACATTAAAACTCTAACTATGAACAAAGTAGTCGAGGGAGGTAAAGAATGATGAAAGGGGAGCTATTTAGGTACAGCCATCATGGGAGGTATATCTGAAGAAGTGATATTTGATCAGGGACCTAAATGCAATGAAAGAGTGAACAAAGTGAAGATATGGGGATCGAGTATTCCTTGCAAAAGTAAACATCTTGTGTAAAATAATGAGAAAGAAATGAACTTCCCAGTGTAAAAAAAAAAAAAAAACAGAGGCAGCAGCAGCAACAACAATAAAGTTCATTATGTCTAAAACAGAGTGAAAAGGGGAGAGGATGGAAGGACATGAATTCAGTGAGGTAGGCAAGGACTAGACTACATAAAACCTTACATACCCTGTGTTATGGGTTGAATTGTATCTCCCCCCAAAAGATATATTGGTGTCCAAACCTCCAATACCTCAGAAAGTTGCCTTATTTGGAGATGGGGTCTTTACAAAGGTAATCAAGTAATAATGAGGTCATTAGGGTGGACCCTAATCCAACACAACCGTTGTCCTTATAAAAGAAGAAATTTGAACACAGAGACAGACACACATAGAGGGAAGATGATGTGGAGGGATGCAGGGAGAAGATGGCCATCTACAAGCCAAGGTTAGAGGCCTGGAATGTGTTCTTCCCTCACAGCCCTCAGAAGGAACCAATCCTGCTGACACCTTGATTTCAGACTTCTAGCCTCCAGAACTGAGGCAACAAATTTCTGTTGTTTAAGCCACTGAGTTTGTGGTACTTTGTTACCACAGCCCTAGCAAACTAATACACCAAGTAAAACCTTCTATTTCTCCTATATGCAGAAAAAAGCCATTGTATGATTTTGAGCAAGAGAATAATGCAATCCAATTTACAAGTTAAAAATAAGGATCATTTCTGTTTGCTGTTTGGAGGATTAAGACAAAAGCAGAAATTAGGAGTCAAAGGATTAGGGAGGAACTGTGGTAATCTAGGTGGCAGATGATAATGTCTTGGAAAAGAGTGGCAGAGTTGAGAATTTGAGAAGCTGACAGATTTTAAATTTATTTTTAAGGCTTGTTGATTAGTAGAATATGGGCTGTGAAATAAAGTAAGGATTCAAAAAATAACAGCTACATTTTTTGTTCTAAAAATTGACTGGGTTAGGAAAATTTTGGAATTTACTGATGGATGGGATAAAAAGTTAATTTTGACATGCTATATATTTTAATATGTACTAGACGGCCAATTGGTCATGTCAAGTGGGCTATCAAATAAAGTCTAGAACTCAGTGACAAGGTCAAAGCTGTAGGTATAAATTTATGAGTCATGGTTGTACGCAAACTTGTAAAAGTCCTTAGACTTATATGGAACTACCTAGGAAGAGTAATTGTAGATAGAGGGGGAAAAAAGGCTGTGAACTTCATCTTTGAGCATTACAAAATGAAAAGATTGGTAAAAGGACACAATAAAGAAAACTGAGAAGTAAAATAATCCTTTTGCCTTTTTAGCATATTGGACCCAAAATCAATTACAAATGCGTGGTGTGTTAGCATCTTACAAAAGGTAGCAATGAAAAATAAGAGACAAAGACACAGAAATTTTTATGAGAAGGTGATGATTTACAGTCTCAAATCTTCAAGAGATGTCAACGAGAATAAGCGCTAAAATAGATATTTGATTTAGCAATTAGGAGGTCATATCTTATGTAAAACAGAACAAAATCAGCCAAATGATCGGGACACAATGAAGTCTCCTGTAGATTGTGTGAATTATGAGAAAAGTGAATGTAATTTATGATCTCAAACACTTCCTCAGTAAAGGAAAAGAGCAATGTGTATAAATTAGAAAGAAATTCTACGTGTGTGTGTGTGTGTGTATGTGTGTGTGTGTGTGTGTGTGTGTGTGTGTGTGTGTGTGAAGACATGAGCATCTTTGGAGAATGAAGGTTTCAGCAGAGGAGTACATTTTTGTTTGAAGGAAATATGATCTTATCTTTACCTGGATGAGATATTCATACTCTGATTCATTTATTGATTGATTCGATAAGCATTTTAGAGGGACTGTTATATGTCAAATATTATTTTAGGGGCTGGGGAAATAAATTTTAATTTTAATTGAAATTGAGTTGGGGGGAGTACATTTTCTTCTAGGTAACGTGGAAAAACAAGTATCATATTTACCCTCTGGCCTCTAAAAAAGAACTGGACAAAACCGATGAAAGAGCAGTTTACCAGACTTAGAAAAAATGCAGTACCTGGCAGCAATCCCTGAAATAGGGGAAACAAATGAGGGGAAGCTTACCATTGCTCCACCTTACCTCCTGGAGCTGGTATCTCTGCGGTGCCACAGGGACGGGAAACCCAGGTAGAGCCTGAATTCTCCCAGAGTTGAGGAGAGAGGACTGGATTCTGGAGATGCCATGGCAGCTAGAAATCACTGGGCAGACTGTCAGACGGGAGAAAGCAGAAGAGAACTCTGCAATTCTGCACATGGTTCTCTCCCAAGTCTCCAGTTGAATATGGAAACAGTGTATCTGTGAGGAAACTGCCCCAAACTGGGAGAAGCACTAGCTGGAAAAAAAGAGGTGAGGCAAAAATCCTCTGAGCTAAAACACAGCTGGGAATAGTTTGTGTTTCCATCAGCTGGAGTGGAAACACTTGTAAATCAAAGGGCTGAATTAGAGAAAACAATGTTATCGCCTAAGCAGTGGTGCAAAAGTTAGCCCTACCTTAAACGCTGTTCTGACCCACACAGTAAATACTAAAGCAAGAATTAGTAGAAGAGGACAATAAAACGGTTATTTTAGCTGTATTCCATGTGTTCATGAAGCTAAAGACTGAACATGGTGTCAAAAATAAACAAAGCTGGACACTAGTTGAGGTGGTCAGGTCAGGACAGATTTTAACCAGTGATATACTACTGCAGTAGGTAAGAGCATGAACTGAGTTCAGTTCAGCATGAACTGAACTCAGCTTGGATTTGTACAGAAGTGACAGAGCATTTTAAAGGGAGAATGAGAGGGCAGGGAGTAGGAACTGTGGGGGCTTGGGCAGAGTCAGGAAATTTATAAAAATGGCAAGGAGTGGCTGGTCCATGTGAAACCCATCTGGGTTTGCTAACTGGCGCTCATCAAAGTCAGGCTCTTCCCCTCCCACAGAGACTGGGAAACAAGAGCCATATCTTCAGGTGTTGGCTGGAACAAACTAAATCTTTGGCAGTCTTGAGTTTTCTCAGGCAAGCACTTTATGAGGGGAAGGATCATCCGAAGAATGTAGCCTTGAGTTGTTAGACACTATGTTAGAGTTCGTTCCAGTCTTTTAATCTGTGTGCCTGTGCATGGGTGGGGAGGAGAGATGGATAAAATCATTTGTGCTGAGAGTTTTCAGTTTTCATAGGCCAAAGTGGAGGCCCAGTTGAGAAGAGGGCTGAGAGGAGCCTGACTAGAGTTTGGTTAAGGAGAGAATTATTGTTAGTGGTAAGTAGAGAAATAAATGATCTTTTTTTCAAGAGCCAAATCAAATTCCTGGAAATAAAAACTATTGTGTCTGAGGTAAAAAATATATAAAATGGAATTAATGGCAGATAATACATAGGTGGAAGTAAAGATGTAAAATCTTCAAGACATGAAAACAGAAACTACACAAAATGAAACACAATGAGAGAAAAAAACTAAATAAAAATAAAGCGTAAGTGAGCTGTGGAACAGCCTCAAGTGGTCTAAAATATGGGAAAATTGAGTCCCCAAACGAAAATAGAGAACTAGGTAGATAAAAATTTTTTTGAAAAATAATGGCAAAAATGTATCACATTTGATGAACACTATAAACTCACAGATCCAAGAAGTTCAATGAAACACAAAACAAGAAACATGAAGAAAACTATAAAAAATGCACAATACAATCAAATTACTCAAAATCAGTGATAAATCATAAACACAGTCATAAAAATGAATATTAAGCATAAAGAACAAAGAAAATGCTGACAGCTGACCTCTCATCCTAAGCCATGCATAGCAGAAGACAGTGGAGCAATGTTTCTAAAGTAATGAAAGAAAAATTGTCAGCCTAAAATTCCATGCCCATTGAAAATATTTTTAAATGTGAAGGTAAAATTAAAATTCTTTCAGACACGTAAAATTCGAAAGAATTTATTATAAACAGTCCTGCAGTATGAGAAATATAAGTTCTTCAGAAAAAAGGAAATGATACCAAAAGGAAATCTGGATCTACTCAAGGGAATGAAGAGTACTAGAAATAGTAAAAGTGAAATATTTTTAATATTTAAAGAAATAATTGTGTAAAAAAGTAATAATGTATTGTGGGATATTTAAATGTATAAAAATAATTACATGTAAAAGCATGGCAATAATGTCAAAAGGTTGAAATGGAAGAAATAGAAATATACTATTATAAGGTTCTTGTACTATATGTGAGGTGGCATAATATTACTTGAAGGTAGCATGTAATAAATCAGAAGATACTATACTGTATTATAGGGAACTATAAGTCCTAAAGCAACCACAGGAGAAATAAAATAGAGTTGGAACTACTAAGCTAACAAAGGAGATAAACTGGAACCATAGATTATATGTAGTAGGCACTAACTAAATATCAACTGCATGAAATAAAAAAGAATATACTCAGTTAATAAAAAAAGGAGTAGAGGGGCCAGCCTGGTGGTGTAGTGGTTAAGTTTGCGCACCCCACTTTGGCAGTTTGGGGTTAGCAGGTTCATATCCTGGGCACAGATCAATGCACCGCTCATCAAGCCATGCTGTGGCAGCATCCCACATACAAAATGGAGAAAGAGGGGCACAGATGTTAGCTCAGGGCCAAACTTCCTCAGCAAAAAAAAAATAGAGGAGGATTGGCAACAGATGTTAGCTCAGGGCCAGTCTTCCTCATCAAAAAAAAAAAAAGGAGTAGAAAAAGAATGAATGAAAAAAGAACATTTGAGAAAAATAGAAAACAAATAGGAAGATGGTAGATTTCAACTGGGACATATCAATAACCATACTAAATGTAAATGTAATTATCCCAATTACAAAGAAGGCATTTGTTAGTTTGTATTAAAAAACAAGGCTTAGCCTATGCTGCCTATAAGACAAATTACATAAAATATGAAAAGTAAAAGGGTGGAAAAAATACATCATGTTAACACCAATCAGAGGAAAGTTGGAGAGAATAGAATGAAAAAGAGTGCCATTTATCTAATTGGATTTTTCAAAATAAAATCACAGACACAATACGTGTATCAGCAAAAATGGACTGGGCTGTGTGCAAAACAATTCCCAAATTCCAGTGGCTTAAACAATAATGGTTTACTTTTTGTTCAAACATCATGTCTCGTGGATTAGACAAGGATTGATAATGCAGCCGTCATCTCAGGCATTGGTCGGTAGTTACTGCAAAGAGAGAGAGACCTGGAGTGTCTCATACTGGGAACCAAATACTTAGCTCTGAAGTGACTCAGCCCTTCCACACGCAACTCTTTGTTCAGAACTGCCGACAGGTAGAGTAGAGTAAGAAAAGAACAATGAAACATCTAGCTATATACGCAATGATTATTACGTACTCCATGGCCAGCACTGTGTACAGAATGCAGATGGCAATATATGCAGAGGAGGTGATAGCATTAGTTGTGATGATGGGAGTGATTTTCGATGTTTTCACTTTCCACCAAGGTGCA
The DNA here is from genome assembly GCA_031878705.1 of Tapirus indicus. Taxonomy (NCBI): domain Eukaryota; kingdom Metazoa; phylum Chordata; class Mammalia; order Perissodactyla; family Tapiridae; genus Tapirus; species Tapirus indicus. The sequence continues at coordinate 99,399,039 of CM062919.1, read as the reverse complement.
CGTGTTGTTCTGTTTCTCAAAAAAATCTAAATTACTTGAAAATGAGGAGATTAAAGAACAATGACTTTACATCAGGACAGCACATGTGTGAAAAAATATAAATATTTATATAATCATATTTATTTTTATGTAGACTCTCTCTGGGAGAATAAGAAAGAAACCATTACTAGTCGTCTCTGGAGAAGGAACAACTGGTACGGGATTGGCCGGGAAGGAAGAGTTCCTTTTCACTGAATACTATTTTTAATGGTTTAAATTTTTTCTTAAATAGGTAGTATTGTTGTGGGTTGAATTGTGTCCCTCCAACATTCATAGGTTGAACTCCTGATCCCCAGCGACACAGAATGTGACCTTATTTGGAAATAAGAGTCATTGCAGATTCTTGCGTGCCTTCGCCCAAATTGCCTCTTTTTTATAATGACGCCGTCACTTTGGGGTTAGGGGCCACCCTACTCCCGCATGGCCTCATTTTGTGCTACTTTGTTATGGTGGTCCTAGCAACCTAATACAATCATCCATTTAAAAATAAGCATTAAAATAAAGAAACCAGGTGGATAATTAATGTTCAGGATCTGGCAGTACTTCAGAGAGAAGAGAACCAAAAGAATTTGTTGAGTTATTCCGGGAAAGGAGGAGATACAAAACTTTTACTCAGGTTGCAGGGAAGACTGGAAGGAAGAATAAAGGAGAAAATATTGTTGGACTTAATTGAAAGAATTTATAGCTGAAACATAAAGCCACACCTTTGTTGAGAGACTGGGAGATTGTTGTTGGATGTGTGCTTTGTGTTTGGCTGTTACTTGATTTTTAATTAAGCCTTCACAGGGACCATCTCAGGTCTTAAAAGTGGTTAGACGTTTGACATTCACAATCCTCCAACAGAGCGCACCGACACAGATCACTCAACTGATTAAATGTGATTGAAAGGAAAGAACATTGGGCCAGGAGTTAGAACACCTGGATTGTATCCTGACTTTTATTACTTGGTTGAATTATTTAAGTGTTGGAAACTGGTAACTCTTTGGAAGCTATTAAAGGTTATGCCAATATTTCTGCTTGATACAAAGGGATTATGGGTTTCTGTATTACTGTCATTTCTTTATTGCTTTGAGTTATTAGTAGTTGTTTTTTAAAATCATATCTGTATTGTTTGTATCTATGCTTGAAAGCTAGAAGATAGGAATGGAGCTACTTATATATTTCCTAGCCATAATAAAATGTGCTCCTGAAATCAACATGAACTGCCTTTTTGTTGTTATATCCTATAAATTGTTAGTGCTTCTTTTGGTATTAACATGTTAATATATTTTGAAACAAAGCAAGATATATCACTTCATAGAAAAGTTGACTATAAGCTCTTTGGCACCGTGATAATCTTACTGTCAACTGGATAAATATTCCAAAGCTCCTTTCATCTGTTGTTTGCTTTCCTTGACTGTTTTAAAATTATTTCCATGTCACAAAATTTGCTGCATGTCTGTGTTTTTGCCAAGTTACGTTTGTGAAATATTTTTTACAAAGAAGGAATGAAAGCAAAATACCCATTACTTTAATGATTACTTCTCCAATTGCCTATTTATTATTTTCATTAATAAATTATTTAGGTTATACACAGGAAATTACAACTTCATTTACACAATGCCACGAAACACAAGAAATTGAGGCTCACTTAGAAAACCTCAACGCAAGCATTATTGCCAACACGTCCCCCAACTGCAGGCTTTAAGAGCTTGAGGAAAGAGCACGTGTCAATCAGGAAGACCCCTCTCTTCAGCGCTTAATGATTAAGACAGTAAGCTTAAAGAGAAAGCAACAAAAGCGGAGATTCAAGTTTCAGTTCTAATGTATAGATTGTTAAGCCCAGTTATTTAAGACCTATGTGTCAGAGAAGATTGTAATTTCAAAGATTAATTTTCTTATGTCCTTCAATGTGAATATGTAAAGTCAAGAAAAATTCTCACCTCCTTCAGGAAATGGGCCTTATTTCTGGTTTCTCTTAATATCACTGGAGAATGACCTTTCCCAGATAATTAGATTTTCCTGTTAACTAAAGTCTAACATTTTACTACATCTGGATGTTATTAAGTATAATGAATTTTGAAGTTACTTCTCTTAATAAAGTATAACTGAATTCAATTAAAATTACAGTCCCCAGGGTCATAATTTTGAAAATCAGTTTAGTGTTTTGCTATAAAATAGTAGATGTTGATGCTATAGGACATAGGGGCGAATATTAGTTCAAGATGATCTGAAATGTTACTTCTTTGAATTAAAAAATAATCCTTTGTGAGATGTTAAGACTTTGCTCATTTCTTATCTTCTTCACATTGGTGTACTAATATTTCTTTCTATGAAATATCTTATGAAAATGCTATTGAATTAGAGACAAAAATCGCTTATTGCTAATTTCCACTAGGTGCTAATGTTTAATGAGACTATCACATGTCATTCTAGAATATAGTAATGACTTCCACAGCTGTTGACTCCATGATGGCAAGAATAATTTCTTTTGCTCACTTATATATCCAAAATGCATAGAATAGTGCCTAGCACACATTTGAAATTGATCAAATATTTTTTGGACCAATGTCCTTTGGAGTTTAGCTGTCAGGTTCAAAATTTTACTCTGCTATTTTGTAGTATGAGTGTCTATGGGTCAAGTAATTAACCTCTCTGTGTATCCATTTCCTCATCACTAAAGTGGTGATAGTGGTAGTTCCTATCTCATAGGGTTATTGAGAGGAATTAATGCATTATGCATTCATACATTAGAATAATATGTTGGAGATAGGAAGCATTAAAATTACTGAACATTTTAGTTATTATTATTGGGTAGTTTAGGTTGTTCTCTCAAATGCACTGGCAGAAAGAAGAATGCATTGCCGTATTCCCACTAATGTACTTCTGAGGATTGTTCAGTGAAGGCTTTGGGATACATGAATGGTGAGAGCTTTGTTAGCTTCACAGTACTGTGGGGACATTTATCTTCTTTATTTGCCTTCTCACTTTGGCCCTTTCTATATTCTATTCTCATGGTCTATGTTGCTAACTGACCTGGCTCTGAACCGTTTTTCCACTCTTATGGCCTCCATTCTCTTGATCTCCTACGGTTTGTTGTTTTTCTTTGCCTCTCATTTGTCTTTCTTCTTGATATTTTTATCACTATTATATGCCAGTCTTATGCACTTTGAATGCAGCATATTGCCAGAAAGTCAGTCTCCAGATAATTGAGGTGTTCCTATACTTAAGTTCTTAGGGGATTCTTTGATGATGGCTCCTGGCTTTAGTTAGATGAGCTGGTAAATCTTTATAGAGCTGTCTTACTGTGGGCTAACACCAGGCTAGTAGCATATCATATAATTAAATGGTTTCTCTATATTTTAACAACCAGATATCATAATGAATCTTGAAGATGGTGCATATAGACATATCAATTTATTTCTTAATGCATTTTTTATGGCTGCCATTGCAGGAAGCTGGAACTGGTCCTGACTGAGTGCATTTGATGTCATTAAAGCATAATAGAATTAATGAATAAGCAGTACATAAAAGTCCAAAGCCCACCATTGCAAAATTGGATAATATAAACATCATAATACATTTGATACACTTTTATTTCTTTACCAGTAATAGCTCTTATTAGTCAGTATTTGCAGAACTGTAGGGCTAAAAGCTTGCCTAACAAAAGAAAAGTTGTCTATTGCTTTAAGGGAATCATCCCATGCTGAAAATCAATCTCTCAGTCTCTCTCTAATCCTCCATCCCTCCTTCCTTCTCCGCCTCCCTTCCCCTTAGCTACCCAGGGATCACCTAAAAGTGAAACAAATATAGAAGTCAGTTGGGTAGTGAGATTTAAAGTGAGGTTTGCAACCCCAGAGAGTGCACAAAGAAGTTCACTTGTAGGTACAGAAAGACAGTATTAGTCAATGTCTTGTTTCATTTGAGCTTATATTTTGAGGTACTTGGTCACCCCCTTTTTACTTCCCGTCTACTCTTTATTGATTACCATTGCTGTAGGATTTGTCCCTTGGACTGGTGCAGTCCACAATGACCTATTGATAGAAAATTTATGCCTAACAATAGCTAAACTAACAAATTCTACTGCTTGAGCCTTGGCTCAACAACAATGATCCCTGGATTCCCAAGCAAAGGTTGTATTAGATAATCAAATAGCACTCAGTTATCTCCTTGCAGAACAGGGCAGCATCTGCGCCATAGCCAACACATCCTGCTGTATCTGGATCAACTTTTCTGGTAACGTTGAATTAAAACTCAGAAAATTAGAAAACTAGCACAGCACCTCCCAAGTTCAATGTCTTTTAATGACACTTTCTGGTTCCCTTTTGATATTTTCACCTGGTTTCCTTCAAGTATAGGCACTTGGATAAGGTCAGGACTTCAAATATTGTTTATGATTATTATTGGAAGTTTGCTATGTGTACTTGTATTTAAACTTCTTATGCTACTACTCACTCAGATCTACTCCAGAACTTGTACAAACACCAAGATTATGGTCACTCAACATATTAAAATGATAGATAAGGCTTATTCATCTGAATCTTCAGGTAACGATTAAATTCCCAGGAGAGGAGACTGCCTAAGAGTCATTTCCTGACTGCCTCTTGTTGCTCAAATGTGGCCTAACTCTTAGGACGCTAACTCCTTGGCATAACCATAGGAGATTAAAAAAAATATTCTCCCCAACATGGAACATGACTTTCTGGGATAGGTCCATCCTGGCGACAAGAGACTAAACAAATCTACGGTTGACCAGTGATGCTTTCCAATCAAGATCTTGACCTAAAGGGGCAATGTGGAATGTGAAACAAAATGAGTTTTGAGAACTGAAAAGAGGCCCCAAATAGCCACTGTAATTTTAAATCATCCTTAGTAATTTTCGCCCATTAAGACAGAAATTGACTAGAGGAGGGACCATAATTTTTGAGCATAAAACCAGCTGGAGTTCCCGAGGGAAAATTTTTTCAGGGATTTTTTAGAAAATGAAAGTCCCGTGGTAAAGAAGAGTGTACACACAAGAATGATAATAAGAATGACAATAAGAAAACCTCTCAATTATGTACACACCAGTCAGGGGAAAAAACCCTGCCAAGGCAAGCCTCTCAGGACTGCAAGCCCAAAAAGCTGCTCCAGCACTGAGCTATTCATCTCCCGGGAAGTTGCTCCCAATCCCAAAGAAAGGCACTGACCTCAACCAAATGGAAAGAAGTCAGACGTGGGGTCTGTCAGGACTGAAGGAGTCCTTGATCTGGGGAAGTGGTGACTGCAAGAGTCTTGTGTAGGTATCATACCCAGTTCCAGAGGATGCAAATCACAAAGGTGAGATTGCTTCAGATCCCACCACGTATGTTAACCTAAAAATAAAGAGCCAAAATGAGAGGCAGAGAGGCATTAATTTGGAATCAAAGAACTGCAATTCAGAGAGCACAAATTCAGGCAGACACCTAAATAGTATCCCGCTAGGGAGTAAAAGGCAAGTGCTTTTAAAGGCAAAGAAGGGAGGTTTGCATTACAAGGAATGTTAATTGGGGTTGGCCGCAGAAGGCTAATCTTGGCTAAACGTAATTGATTGCTAAGCCTTTCTCTAGAGGGAGGCGAAAGTCTGTCATTGTGATGAGTTGCAGGTGTTCTTGCAGTGTTCTCAGAATATTTGTGTCTTGACTCAGTTCAAAGTTTATGTTCTGCCTAATGAGGACATATATAGCCCATTTCCTTAATGGCCTCCCAGCTCCATTTTAAAGCCCTTAGACATAAGTGATGCCATTTTATTCCACATTTCACAAATTCAAGAAAATGATAATGTTCTTTAAAAAGATAAAGACATGAGAAAAGTGAAATCTAGGATGGCTATTAGCAAAAAAACAAAAGACAAAAAGTATCAAGAATGTGGATAAAAGGGAACCCTTGTACACTGTTGGATAGGAATGCAAAATAGTGCAGTCACTATGGAAAACAGTATGGAGGTTCTTCAAAATTTTAAAAATGCAACTACTATATGATCCAGCAATCCCACTTGTGGGTCTTTATCCAAAAGAATTGAAATTAAGTTCTCAAAGAAATATCAGCACTCCCACGTTCATTGGAGCACTATTCACAAGAGCCAAGAAGTAGAAACAACCTAAATGTCCTTTGACAGATGAATGGATAAAGAAAATGTGGTATATACATACAATGAAATTTTATTCGGCCTTAAAAAATAAGGAAATTCTGCAATATGCCACAACATGAATGCACCTGAGAACATTATGCTAAGTAAAATAAACCAATCCCAGAAGTACAAATACTGCCTGATTCTACTCATATGATGTACCCAAAATAGTCAAACTCGTAGATTCAGAGAGTAGGAAAGTGGTTACCATGGACTGAGGGGAGGAGGAAATGGGGAGTTTCTAATCAATGGGCATAAAGTTTCAGTTATGCAAGATGTATTAGTTGGGGTTCCTCAGAGAAATAGAACCAATAGAATGGATAGATAGACACAGATACAGATACAGATTTAGATTAGATAAAGTTAAAGATATAGATTTATTTATAGGAATTGGCTCACATGGTTATGGAGGCTGAGAAGTCCCACAATCTGCCATCTTCAAGCTGGAGAGCCACGAAAGACAGAGGGGTAATTCAGTCTCAATCTGAAGACTGAGAACCTGGAGGCCAATAGCCTAAGTCCTAGTCTGAAAGCCCGAGAACCAGGAGCACTGACGTCTGAGGGCAAGAGAAGTTGGATGCCTGGGTTCAAGCAGACAGAGTAAATTCGCCCTTCCTCCATCCTTTTCTCCTATCAGGCCCTCAACAGATTGGATGATGCCCACCTGCATTCCTGAGGGCATCTTCTTTTTTCGGTCTACTGACTCAAATGCTAATCTCTTCCAGAGACATCTTCACAGACACACCCAGAAATAATGTTTTACCAGCTATCTGGGCATCCCTCAGCCCAGTCAGGTTGACATATAAAATTAACCACACACAAGATGACTACATTCTAAAGATGTCCTGTACAATATTGTGCCTACAGTATTGTACACTTAAAAATCTGTTAAAAAAGTAGATTTCATGTCAGTGTTCTTACTATAATAAAATAAAATAATTTTTAAAATGATAGCACTGATGACTCTTACAAATAAAACAAAAATTTTAATGGCTTATCAAAATGTATGTGCACTTATTTTTAATAGAAAAATCTAAGTGAGATATTCTGACTGCAGGCGAGTCTCTAAGAAAGATTTCATGGATCCAGACTCCTTTCATCATCTTGTAGAATTGTCATTTCCAAGATGTGGCTCTCAAGTGTGTAGTGCTCATCTATATCAGGCCAGCAGAGGAGGCAAGAACAAGGGGGCTTGTGCATGGGTGAACTGTATTGGCCAGACCGGGATCTAGAACCTATCACTTCCATGCACATTCCAACAGAGTCACACAGCCGGTATCTACCTGAGAGGTAGGCAGGGAAATGCTGTCTAGTTCTCTGTTGAGGAAGTAGATGAACAGTAAGCCAATCTGTGCCACAAATCTTTTTTTGGTACAATTAAAACTCAATGCAGGTTTTCATGGGATTGGTTTTGTAAGATTAAACTTATCATATGACGTAGAGATTGTCTAAATATGAAGTAATTCTCCATGACAATACATGACAACATTTTTACAGTTCATTAACTTTTAACTCTGCTCAAAGCTAGAGCAATGTTGGGATTATCTGTAATTGTTGGTAACTGATACAACATCCTGCTTAAACATATTTTAAAGAATATGGTGTATTGTATGAAAGGTTGACATTTTTCAATAATAATAACATTCTGCTTTTTTTTAATAGGAATATAGCATTAAGTTGGTGGTATAATCATGGGCCTTTTATCTAGGTGATTATTTTCTTCCATTGTTCAAACTCTCCTTTCTCTGACTTTGCTTGGCTTCCTTTAAAATGATGAACATTTCTCTATTTTAGTCACAAGGTGGCATTAAAACTCATATCGATAACTAGATTAGGAAGGAAATAGAATTTAGTCAAAATTAGGAATTTCTCAGGGGAAATAAAACCATTTGAAAAGAAAAAAGGCAGCTGCTATTAAATTCAAACAAATAGTGGTAAATTTCAAATTAAACACGAAGAATGGACTCTAGATTATGAGAAACAAAGGAGCCATTCAGGGAAGTTGAAGGGAGCATATCTGACTATTGAAAACACGATAGGATTTTCTAGAGATCTCTACTGAAATGAGAATAAAAACCCAGCTAATACTTACACCTTCTTTAGATCAAATGCACTTTCTGGAATCATTATTATTTTTTATTTTTCAGAAAAAGTGAACCAGTGGTAGTAAAAAATGTCCAATTCTAACCCATAATTTTAAAAGCATGTTACAATAAAAGAAAACACATTTGCAGGTGGACAGCAAAACAGAGAGAGAGATCACAATATCCCAAATTTATTTAAGAAAAAGTAATGGCAAATATCCATAACATTTATAATTTTCTTTGTTTCTCTCACAGAAAAAAAAATACAATATTGTCACAACCTACTATTTTAATCATCTGTAAAGAGTATAATACTTTTACTAAAGTTTCACTCGCATTTTGGGGGTATTTGGTGGAGGAGAATAATAATAAACACTTTAAGATATCTGTTTTTCTTTTTAAATATGGAAAACTATGAAAGGAAGAACAAATGACTGTATGCATTTAGTTATTTACATTAACAAGATTATCTTGGATATGACTGGTGACCTAATTCACTGAATTTGTGAATTCATTAATAATTATATAGTTAATATTTTTGACATGATTTGTATATAACAGTTGGATATTTAACTCAGAATATTTTTTAAAAAAACAACAAAATATCCATCATTTTCTTTAAGGTTCAACTTAAAATTTACTTCCTCTTGGGAAACTTACCAATCAATTCATCTATCTGAGAATTAATCATTTTCATTTTACTCATCTATCTTTAAAATAATATGACCATGTTATCAAGTAATTTTGCCTGTTCTCCCTGTCATACTACTCCTTATACTTTTTTCTATTAATCTTAGTCACATTTATACATAAGGCCTAAAGCAACAAGGCCTATAAAATACAGTGCAATGATCAAAGAACATTTTTATTCTGTTTTATTTTATTTTTGTTTTGTTGTGCTATGGACACAACATGAACTCTATCCTCTTAACAGATTTTTAGGTCTACAATACAATACTGTTAGTTACAGGTACAGTGTTGTACAGGAGGCCAGTGATAATTTCCCAAGTCACACCAGCTGGAAGAGAGTAAGAAAATGTCCCACTGTAACAAACTGGATACTATGTTCAACCCACTGTTTCACAACTGCCTTTCCTCTTATAAGAAAAGAAGAGCATTCTTTGAGATATTAAAAAAAAAAAAAGCACTTGTCACACAAGAATATGGGATGCCAAATGATTTCCCCAGTTGTTTCTATCATATCTGAATGCATAGCTCTTTTCAAAAAATCCATGTATGACAATATCTGTCTCACCTACTCCTTCCTCCTTGGAACACTCTCTTCCTTTGAGTGCCATAATTCCACAATTTATGTTTTCCTTGCATCTCTTCTCTTCTCCTTCTTCATCTTTCAATCATGGAGTCTCTCAGATGTTTGTCTTCTATTATAATATGTTTTCTATCTTTGATATGTCACCCACTCCTAGGGATTCAATGGCCTTCTCTTCTTAAAATGTGTCTAGACTACTGTTACTTTTCTGATCTCTTGGGTAACATATCAAATGGCCTACTAAACATCTCCATTTCAATTTCTCTAATGTATTTATATGGAAACTTAACCAGAATAGAACTTGTGATCCTTCCCAAACCTTGAACTCCTCCATAAAGCAAAGCGACACTCCATCGACGACATACAACAGCCGGGACTCACAGATGACACTTCTATTTCGTATGCTCTCTGTATTTGATTAAATCATCTGGCTCTGCCAGTTCTACCAAAATATCTTGAACTTGTCAATAGTTTCCATTTCAACTGCCACCATTGCGGTCCAAAACACCACAAGTTCTCACTTTACTGTTTCATACTATTCAATTGATTGAAAATGAACTTAAAGTAAAAAAAAAAAAAATCTTTAAAGAGACCTACTCAAGCTCTGCAATTTGACTCTGCCCATCGTTCTTGCCTAATTATGTATTTTTCTCCCTTGCTCACTATGTTGGGCCATACTGGTTTCAATTCAATCCAAAAGACAAATTCTCTTTTCCTTGGCTCTGAGCCACCAAAAATGTGCTTTCCATCTACATCTGGAAAACTCATTCAAAACTGTTCAAATCCTTATACGTCACTTATTCAAGGAAATCTTCCTCAATCCTCTAATTTAGGCTATTTACCCCTGATATAGACTTTCATGTAAACCTGCTTTTCTTCATTGCGACTTTTATTATGGTTGAGTCATTAAATGACTCTTTTCCCACTTGGGTTTAAATATTTTTCCTCAATATTTATTACAGTATCTGATATATAATAGATGCTCAATAAATAGTTGTGGGCTGAATTAATTGATGAACAAAAAAGTTTGCCAGGCGCAAGTTGAATCCTCATGCTTGTTAAAAAGGTTCATTTCTTCTTGCACCACTGAAGGCTTTTCCTTTTTTGCAGGGGCTGAGTTGAGTGATTCTGTAAATGGATACTATGAGATTTTCACTCAAATATTTCCCTATGCCAGAAGTTTCTTAATAGTGCAAAGATTACAACAGAATAGAGTGCTGGTGGTAATAATATTACTAAATTCTCCAGGGACCATTCAAAGAGAGGCTCATTCTAAGCATGAGAGCCCTTGTGGCTCACCTGAGTAAAGGTTCTTAAATCTGGCTGCACATTAGAATCACCTGGGAGCTTTGAAAAACTACCGGTACCAGGCTCCACTCCAGACCACTCAATTCAGAATACCTGGGGGTAGGATTTGGCCATCAGATTTTGTTTGTTGTTTTTAACATTTCCAGGTAATACTACTATGCATTCCTATTTTAAGAAGAATAGGAGTGGCTCCTAAACACGACTTATCATTAGAATATTTCAGAGTTATTTAAATAAATAGAAAGTTTTCAGACCCATCCCTGGAGTTACTGATTTAGCTGGGTTGGAATGAAGCTAAATAATATGCATTTTAAAAGCTGCCCTGGTGATTTTATTATTCGGAAAAGATTTATGAAACACTGATCTCTAACAATGGACCTAGTATTAAATTTTATCAATAAATTTTATCTGAATCCACTATCCTGAAAAGGCAAAAAATAGAACTTATGGCATATGGATTGAAAGCTTTGCTAAAAGAAGTGTTTTTTGCTAATTATATCTCTTCTACATACCATTTTATAAGTTCAAAGATCAGCTTTCTAAAAATAAAGCAAGTGAAGAAGCTAATTTAGGTTCGGGAGTGTTTTAAGCATTTGCTCTCAAAAATATATTCATTGATGGTATTAGTAGGTAGCTTTGGTTCGATATACTAGCAATTAACTATATAGGAATGAGGAAGTGCAGAATGATGGTCACAGAAGTCCCACCACTTGATTTGACATTTTTCTAAAATGTGTATATGATTAAAATCTTAGTTTAAGGTGAACAAAATATTTCACCCAAGAATCATTTGTTGTAAGAAACAGAAATATACTCAAAGTAACTTGAGTTTAACATGGGGTGAGAGCCAATGATGATTACTGAAAACGAATGAGACAACTATTACAGGAATGAAAGGGTTGAGAACAAAAAAGCATCAAATTTATTTATTTATGTTTTTATTTTATTGAGGGGAATTTATAACATTGTGTAAATTTCAGGTGTATATCATTATATTTCAGCTTCTGTACAGACTGCATCCTGTTTACCACCAAAAGTCTAGTTTCCATCCATCACCATACGTATGTCCCCCTTTACCCCTTTCACCCTCCTCTACTGTCTTCCCCCCTGGTAACCACCAATCTGTTCTCTGTATCTATGTGTTTTTTTATCTTCCACATATGAGTGAAATCGTATGGTATTGTCTTTCTCTAACTTATTTTGCTTAGCAGAATACCCTCAAGGTCCATCCATGTTGTCAAAAATGGCACAATTTCATCTTTTCTTATGGCTGAGTTGTATTCTGTTTTATATTTATACCACATCTTCTTCATCCATCCATCTGTTGATGAGCACTTAGATTGCTTCCAAGTCTTGGCTATTGTGAATAACGCTGCAATGAACGCAGGGGTGCATGTATCTTTTTGAATTAGTGTTTTCATGTTTTTTGGATAAATACCCAGAAGTGGAATAGCTGGATCATATGGTATTTCTATGTTTAATTTTTTCAGAAATCTCTATACTGTCTTCTATAATGGCTGTCCCAGTTTGCATTCCCACTAGTCATGCATGAAAGTTCCTCTTTCTCTACATCGTCTCCAACACTTGTTATTTCTTGTCTTTTTAATAATGGCCATTCTGATGGATATGAGATAATATCTCAATGAAATTTTGATTTGCATTTCCCTGATAATTAGTGATATCTAACATCTTTTCGTGTGCCTGTTGGCCCTCTGTATATCTTCTTTGGAAAAATAGCTGTTCAGATCCTCTGCCCATTTTTTGATCAGTTGTTTTTCTTTTTGTTTTTGAGTTGTATGAGTTCTTTATATATTTTGGAAATTAACCTCTTATCAGATATATGATTTGCAAATATTTTCTTCCAGTTAGTAAGTTGTCTTTTTGTTTTGTTGAGAGTTTCCTTTGCCATGCAGAAGTTTTGGGTTTGATGTAGTCCCACTTGTTTAAAAAGTGTCAAATTTAAAGAAGATTATACATGGAAAGGCAAGAATTAAGGTTAATCTCTCAGTCTTTCTGGAGTCTCTTGTATTCCCTTTTCTCTGCTTCTCTTTGCATGTCTGACTCTCTCTCTCTCTCTCTCTTTCTCTCTCTCCCTCCTCTCTTTCTATTTGCTTTTTATTCTTTTCTTGAACAGGGCCTACCTCTAATTTACCACTGAATATCAGATCAAATTATGATGAGAACAACCTGGTCAACATGATTGGGTTCTGACTGGTCAATGGATCGATTGACTTTCTCCTGATCTATTTCAATAATATGGTCTAAAGGGTAAGAATTATGCCCCCTAGGCTTTTCAGGAGAACCAACACTCCATATATATACAAGAGAGAAGCAGCTGTCTATCATTCCTCTCAAGAGAGAAAAGTGAAAAAACTGCTCCTTTGACATGGGATAGAAAGAATCCTAACCTTTTGGAATGTAAATATGCCTTTCAAAGGCCTATATAAACTCTAGATATCTCACTTCTATGAGCCAGAGATGTCTCCAAGTTTGGGCTTTATCTCTTTTGAAGTATAAATACCAAGGGAGATAGCACTGCATTGTTCCTAGTGCCTCAGTAGCTTAACCCAGTGTAAAAGAAAAAAATTGCGCCAGACATTTGTTAAAAATGGCCAAACAGAGGGGCCGCCTGGTGGCGCAGCGGTTTGGTTCGCGCTTGGCAGCCCGGGGTTCGCGGGTTCGGATCCCGGGCGCCCGCGGACGCAGTGCTTGTCAGCCATGCCGTGGCGGCGTCCCATATAAAGTGGAGGAAGATGGGCACGGATGTTAGCCCAGGGCCAGTCTTCCTCAGCAAAAAGGGGAGGATTGGCAACGGATGTTAGCTCAGGGCTGGTCTTCCCCACAAAAAAAAAAAAAAAAAATGGCCAAACAGATTTGTTTAGAATTACTGAAGTAAGGGAAAGAGACTTTAGAATATAAGTGAGCTCAACTCTGAATACAGCAAAGACAGCTGGGGACTCATTACCAACAAGCAGAGTTGGGGGGGTGGTCAGTGGATGGAACTCACTAACAGGAACTTGGTTATTGTGGGGGATCAGAATTGGCCACCCCAAAATGTGTCTCTTTGGTTAAGGACAAGAGACTCTGAAAAAACTTTGACCATCCCCCTAACTGCCTAAAAGAATTTAAGATAGAAGGCCTGTCCCAGGAAGGAGCTAATACCATAAGATAACATTGTCTACAGATGGCCCAGTAAACACATGTTTAATGTTTCCATTTCCATCTCCATGTAAATTGCCTTCCTCCCCTTTGAAGCCCTGAACCACTACCCCCAACACTCTCCTTTGTCTTTAGCTGAAAATGGTATTTAAGGTGGTGGCTTTGGCCATTCTGTCGAGTTACTCAGCTTTCCTGGGTTTCTCCCACGTATACATGTTATAAAGCTTTGTTTGATTTTTCTCCTGTTATTCTGTCTCATGTTAATTTAATTCTTAGACCAGTCAGGAGGTAGAGGAATTGTCTTCCTCCCCTACAATATCAAGGGTAGGGAGATTCTTGCTAAAATGACTTAGAATTCTTGCTAAAAGCAGGCCAAGTACACAGATATCAAGGGTGGAAAATGAAGAACTTGATCAGCTATCAAAGGTGGGAGTATCATTGCTAACCTGACTTAGCAGAATTCTTTGCTAAAATTGGACAGGCCAAGAGCAGGGCAGCCGGCTAAGATGGAGGCCTAGTCAAGAAGAGGGCCCAGAGGAACCTGACTAAAATTTGGTTAAAGAGAGAGTCTTTGACAATAGGGAACTACTCTGACTGTAATCATTTAGCCCTATTAGAAGTTAAGAGAAGCTTTATTATCCTTTCATATCAGAGCAATATATTAGACAAATGGCTACAGATCTCATTTTCATGATACATGAATAGTAAAATGTTTCCAGGGGAAGTGAAAGCAAACATTCCCTATTAGTATGTGGTATAAATTTCCATGTCTAAATAGTACTAAGAAATCCAGGGAAGTTCTGTTTCTCCAGAGTATGGGGACTTGAATTCAGTGGGCTTACCCAGAGTGAAACTTGATCTAGTGCCAACTTAAAACAAACAACACTTTTGATTTTCCACGACTTAAAGGACTAATTAGATATTTTGTGGCTATGTTTCCATAAAATCAAAATAACATTAATTTAGAAGAGAGACCAATAGGATTCATTTTTAAAACATCAAAAATTAGTCTTTGTTTTTCATACTCCAATTCTTGCTTCTAAGATGGCTAAAGGTTATTTTTGACCAACCAATTTCTACAAAGTAAAGTTTGATGATACTCAATTTAATGAATTAAGATGGTTTTGACTGCAAGTAACTGATTGCCTGTCCAAAGTGGATTAAGCAATAAAGTTTTTTTTGTTAACTCATATGATAAAAATCTATTGTAGGTGGGTCTATGACTTGTGTGACAGTTCGGCAACATCATCCAGAACCCACATACTTTCTAAGCTCTGCTCTGCCATCTCCAGGTTGTTGGATTTTCATCCCTAGGCCTGTCATGTATCATAGCAACATGACTGCTTCAGATCTAACAACCACATTTTCATACCTGATAAAGAGAGCCAACTCGTTCCCTGGGGCTTTCCAGCAGATATCTCCTTTTGGCTACCTTAGTCACATATCTAGTCACTGGCAAAAGAGAATGAACTGCAGTTATTGGTTTAGGCTAGTCCTGATTCATCACTTTGACCTGAGCACACTGGGGGTCTGTAAACTACAGAAAAATGAGGAAACATCTTTAGGACAATAAGGTAAACAATAGTGTTTGCCACACCAGTGTCAGTTAGGGTGTGGAGAAATAGGTGTTCTCATCAACTGTTAGTCAGCAGGAATATAAAATCTCAGAATATTACTTACCAATGTTCCTAAAAATTGAAAATGTAACAAATGTCAAGAGAAATAAAATTAATTGTTGGTGATAGCAACAGATAGGGAAGAATAAAGTCATTTTATGGGATACTGTCAGATATTGAAATGAATAGACTGGTGACTTAAATTTATGCAGAATATAGCCTGGATGAAGCAGCCTGAGGCTATAGAGTAGAGGGCTCTGAAAGTCAATGGATCAAAGACACATCACTTCTGCCACATAAGTGTTGGCAAGGGGTTGTCTTAGAGTTGGTTTGAGAGTTTCACCTGGAAAGAGAAGGGGACCTCAGCTGAAAGAGGCTGGAGGTTTACAGGCAGATGGCCATGGTGGAATAGCAACTAGCTAGAGAAATGCATGCAATTCAAGAGAAATGCAGGCAAGAAATATCTAGCAATATGGAGGCCTTTGCAGAGCAAAAGCACTCCTACCAGAATCAATTTCAATGTCTGCTAAGCACAGAGAACATGGATGCTAAGTTATGAGCTTGAGTCAAGTAAGACCTTTCCAGCTTCCTTAAGTCTTCCACCTTCCTGTGCTATTTTGACCCTGTGGAGCTCAGAAACCACACTGAAAACACCAGGATAGAAGAAGAAGGACAAGATGAAAAGACAAAAAGACAAAGAAGCTGACTACCCGCCTTTCCGCTGTTAGCAACCAACCTGTAGCCAGCCCTAACCAAGGGAAAAGAGAAGTTTTCAACTGAAATAAAATAATACTAAAATGAAACTAGGGGACTGGAAGCTAGTAGAAGAGTTTTTGTTATCTGAGAGAGACTAGAAAATTTGTGAGATTTACACAAGAGTCAAGGGAAAAGAGAGAAATAATTAATTACACAGATAATGTTTAGTAGGAGAGTGGAGAAAAAGAAAGGGACCTAGTGATGCACCTAGGAGGCTAGCTAGTTCTTTATTCTCTCATTTAATATATATGTTATATATAACATATAAAATATACATTCATATGTACATACTTAGAAAAATATAAATAGGTATGTAAATTTTTCCTGCAGTAATTATAAAAAAACCTTTCAAATCTGTTGTTTTTGAGGGAATATGGAGTTGTTTTGCTTAATTTTGTAACATGGAATTTTTCTACTATATTTGTATGTTATACATAAACATTTATGCCTATGAATATACATTTTGCATATGTACATGCTTATATGTGTGTATATGTATATACACACATACATACGTAGTGTGTATGTGTATGTGAGCATATGTAAATGTATACATGCAAATTTTTTAAGGGTAAGAGGATGAAGTTTTTGTGATCAATTTGGGGAATGTTTTCTTATTTTACATTTCAGAATTAAAGAAAAAAACTAACAAATAATGTTTTTAAAAAATGAAGACGGTGAAGGAGATAGATGTTCTGGGTCATATAGAGATTCAATGAAATTGAAAGTAATTGGATAATTCTCCCTCACTCATGGAGTAGAAGTTATGTATATTTAGAGTAAACATATAAAATATCTATTGGATTTGTCAAAGATAAAGCTTAGTTACACATATTCTACATTGTTGAAGATCCAGAGAAATTATATATTTTTCCAGCATCAGACACTGAGGGCAGTAGAGGGATATCACAATGTAAATATCAGATTATTGAGATTTCAATATTTTAAAGCTAGAAGCATTCTTTGCTGTGTATATACCAATGAATTTAATTAGTTAGTGCTTCAATAGACGACTAGTTAAAGAAAGACATATTAAAAGAATATGCTCCCATTGCTGTGAAGAAAATAATGCAAATTAAAATAATAGAGGAAATATAACTTCTGTTCTTGGCATTTGTATCATATCTGTTTGAAAAACAGAAGGATAATTTTATACATATTGTATAACATATGTGATTTTGGTTCTCCAAGCCCGATACTTTGCCAATCTGTCTGCAAACACATTTTTTAATACTGAAAAAGAAATGTGTTAAAGATTATAAATTACACATAAATGGATACAAAAAAGTAAAGACATTTCTGGCAATTTGTTTTCCCTTTAATTCAGAATTTTAATTGAATAAATAGGTATCCAATCCAGTTGTTCTATATATTTTCCGGTTCTGTATCATGTCAGTCATTTGCCCATTATAGTTGTGCCATGATGACATCATATATAGCAATATATAGCATTCATTTTTCATTTGTACTTTAATTTTATTGAGATATAATTGACATATAATATTACATTAGTTTCAGGTGTTAAACATAAGGTTCGTTATATGTATATATTACGAAATGATCACCATAAGTCTAGTTAATGTCCATCACCACACAGTTACAAATTTCTTTTCTTGTAATAAGAACTCTTAAGATATATTCTCTTAGCAACTTTCAAATATAAAATACAGTATTATTAACTATAGTTGCCATGCTGTACATTACATCCCCAGCATTTAGTTAAATAACATTTTACATGTTAACCAGCCAGACTTAGCCATTGATCAGAGGAAAATTTTAATCGAGAGAAATGAAGCGATTGCCCCAAAGTCTCACAGTCAGTTAATGGCATAGCTACTACCTTCAAACGGGTTTCTTTCTCCCATTAAAGTGTTGCTTTAAAAAATATATATGTATATATATGCATATATCAACGTTTCTTTGTGCATCAGCATTTTTTACATGTCCCAGCATCCTAGTTTTCTTTTCTTTTTTCTTTGTTAAAGTTTATTGAAGTTTAATATGCATAGAGGAATCAGAAGTGTGCATATCAAAACATTTTCACAAAGTGAATACACCTGTTAACCAGCAGCCACATTAAGAAATTAAATATGACTGATATCTGGAAAGGCCCTTGTTTTTGTCCTCCAGTCACTAAAACCCTACAGTAAATCACTGACCTGAGTACTAACAACGGAGACTGTTTTTAAACTTCATGTAAATGGTATAATTTAGTACGCACTCTTTTGTATCTGGCTCCTTTAACACAACGTAATGTCTGTGAGATTCATACATATGATGGTGTGTAATTATAGATAATTTATTTTAATTGCTATACAGTATTTTATTTTATGAAAATATCACAATCTATCTACTCTACTCTTGACAGACATTTGAGTTGATTCTAGCACATTCAATTGTTAAATTAGTGCTGAACATTCTTGTGTGTGCCTTTTGTTATACATACATTTACACATGTTTGTGTATATTAGCTTAATTCTTTCTTTCTTTCCTCTCTTTCTTTCTCTCTGTCTCTTTTATGCTTTCTATGGCAAATCTAAGGTTTAAGCCTGCTATTAGGGTATAACTATTCTGATGTCTCTATGGAATAATCTGTGAGATTTTTCCACTCGCTATTGGGTATTTGGATGATTCCATCCCTGTGTGAACTCGGACGAATTGTTTGGTTTAGCGAACTCTAGTTATTTTTCTCTCACAGTTATTCTTTGCCTGACCTCATGCAGTTTCTCCCTACGCATGACAGAAGATTCAAAGGTGTCTTTATGCATAGTTTTGCATTTCTTTTTCTGTGTTACTTTCTTTTCTCTAGTACATTCCTGTAGGGGCACTAGCTGACATGCCCTATCTTAACATGTGTCCTTCTGGCCCCTTCTGGGCAGGACGCCAACCATCCAGTATTGTACTGTTTCTCTCAAAGAATATCACATTCTGAGGGAACACAGAGCCCTTCTACATGAGCTACTGATCCCTGCAATACTGGCCATGCAAGGACAATCCCTCTTGGCAAGTATGTAGCCTTTGTTCCCCTGCACATATAAGCAACCCCTTCTGTGTTCACAGTAGCGGGTGCAGGTGCACAACTCCATCCAGATGGCCGCCACTGGACAAACTCAGAAGACCCAATAAAACTTTATGTTTGGTAAGCTGTCTCTGGGTCTTTTCCTCAGTCTCTCTGCAACTTATCCTGCACTGCTCACACAACTGGGTGTGCGGCCAAACAGTTCCCAAGCACTGATCTCTGTATCCTCAACTCAGTGAAATTGCCAGGTTCTACTTCCCTCTCACTTTACTTCAGTTGGGAAATTGTCTTCGAGTAGACAGCCAGGGTGATCATAGAGTTTCCCTTATTTGTTTCTCTTTTCTTGGCGCCACAGTCCTCTGCTGCGTTCTCCCTGGTGTCTGAAATAGTTGTTTCGTATACTTTGCCGATTTTTCTAGTTGTTAATGGTGTGGGAGGAAATCAGATCCCATAATACATCTTCATTCATGGATGAACATGGATGTATCCTCAAAATTTTTTGTGTGTATAATATGATGTAGAGTCAAAGATTCATTTTTTTCCTTATGGATATACAAATTATCCAGTACCATTTATTGAAATTACCATCCATCCTCACTGCACTACCAATGTCAACTTTGTTATAAATGAAATCATTATGTATATGAGGGTCTGTTTCTGTCATCGCTCCTGTTTCTTTGAACCATTTATAATTCCTTAATAGATATTCAGGTTTTCTATTCCTTTTTTGAAAATTTTGGTGAATTTGTTGTTTCAAGGATGTTGTCCATTTTATATAATATCTAAAATTATTGGCATTAATTTGTGATATCATCTCTTAGCTTTATAATTTCTATATCTTTATAGAATGTGGTGATGTCATTTTTTTCATTTCAGATATTGGTAATTTATGCCTTTTCCATTTTGTTCATAATCAAATCTTGCTAGAGGTCTATCAACAGCATTCAACTTTACAAGAATCAAAGTTTGGCTTTGGTAATATTTTTTACTATAAATGTTTTTCTACTTCATTAATTTCTGCAGCTTATTATTCCTTTCATATTCTATTTTTTTCCAGTTTACATTGCTCTATCTTTACTTTTCTGAGGTAGTCATTTAGATCACTGGTTTCCAGACATTCTTCATTCAAATGTATGATTTTATGTTATTATCTCTTCTTTAAACATATTTTAGCAGCATCTCACAAACATTAAAATACTATTATCATTAAGCTAAAAATATATTGTTTCATTTACATTGTGATTTCTTTTGACCATGTGTCCATTAAATTCTTTTGCTTGATTTCACCAAATTTAAAGATTTTTCTAATTACCTTTTCATTGATTTCTAATTAAATTCCATCTTTCTCTAAGAACACAGTCTAACGAATTCAGTTATTTAAAATTTGTCAAGGCTTATATTACTGGATCAGAATATTGGCATTCTAAATAGTCTGCATTCACTTAAAATTGGTGTTTTATACAGTTTTTATATAAAAATTGTGTTTTACACAGTATTTTATTTGTATGTGTTGTGTTTGTGTGCATATGCATGAGTATCTTAACAAAGTAAGGTGGTTTGGTAAGAGTGTGGTTGACATCTTCTATATTCTTGGTGATTTGTCTGCTGTTGCCAGTATTTATTGAAAGATATGCATTAAAATCTTTCATTGCCTGGAGAGTTATCTCTCTCTGCATTTAGGTCTGGCAATATTTGCTTTCTACATTCTGCAGCTAAGTTAGTATGTACATATAATTTAAAACCACAGTATTGTCCTAGTGAATAGAATCTCAATGTTATGTCTCTATTTCTTGTAATTCTTCTTGCTTTACAGTTTACTTTCTCTGATAGTATATCTCTGATATTAACAGGTTTACTTTCTCTGGTATTAGAATAGTTGCCTGGTACATGTTGGCATGTCTATCTTTCTCAGTCCCATTATATTTTCCTAATATTTTATTATAAAAAAATTTAAACATAGAAAAACCTTAAAAGAATTATCTGGTAAACACCTATATGCCCATCACCTGGATCTACAATTAATATTTTGCTATATTTGCTTTATCACATATATGTTCATGTATCTAATCTTCTATCTTCTTTAGCACTCTTATTTTTGATGCATTTGAAAGAAAGTTGCAGACATCAACACACTTTACTGAACAACACATACGCATGCTTGTCTTCAGGCGGAGATTAATCATCGTTTATGTTTTAAAATTTAAATACTGGGAACTACACAAATATTAAGGTCACTACTTGGTGAGTTCTGTCAAATGAATACACTTGGGTGACTCAGTAGCAATTACATTAGGTAATTGAAATTATAGAGGACAGTGACGCTATGGTCAGGATGTCATGTGGATTTCCCATAAATTGGTTGTATTTCTCAAAGAGATCTCATCTCTCTCTGTTGCTAAGTTTCAGGAAGAACTTTATTTCTATCCTCAGCCTTGTATCCATTGGATGGTAAAATTGTTGTACTATTAAATATCCTGAGATACTATACCAATCCTGTGTTCTCTTTACATTTGGGCTACACATGTGTTTTACATAGGTATAGTCCTTTTATTAAACCTTTTATAAACTATCTTCATTTGAGTGTACCATACTTTATCTGCTGGTAACTTAAAGTTGCAGTAATTGGTATCAGTTGTAGACTCAAAAAGCTTAAAATGAAATTATGGCTGTATCATTTAATTTTTGATAAAAAACACACCAAAACTTAGCAGTTTAAAGAAACCATTTATTTAACTCAGGATTCCGTGGATTGGTAATTTTGGGTTGGCTCAGTTGAGCATCTCTTCTATTAGTTTTAGCTGGGCTCACTAATGCATCTGCAGTATGCTGCTGGTCAGCTATGTGACTCTATTTCTGGAGTGCATTTGCCTATCAGATGGGGTGATGAGGGTAACTGAGCCACCTGTCTCTCATTACCCAGAAGGTTAGCTCAGGCTTCTTCACATGAAAGGAGTGTATTATGGACTGTTTGTGTACCCCACCAAATTCATATGTTGAGGCTCTAACCCCCAAAGGAGGTGGGGCCTTTGGAAGGTAATTAGGGTTGGGTTAGGTCATGAGAGTGGAGCCCTCATAATGGGATTAGTGCCTTTATAAGGAAATGAAGGGACCAGAGAGTGGGTCTCAATCCCTCTCTCTCTCTCTCAGCATGTAAGGATCTAATGAAAAGACAAGAAGACGGCCGTCTGCAAACCAGGAAGTGGACTGTCACCTGACACCAGATCTGTCAGCACCTTGGTATTGGTCTTCTAGCCTCCAGAACTGTGAGAAATAAATGTTTGTTGCTTCAGCCATCCAGTCTGTGGTATTCTGTTACAGCACCTGAACTAAGACAGGGTGGAAGCAGTCCTGAGTGTAGCAACAGAAAAAAATCTCCAATGTCCATATACTGTTTAAGACTTCATTTGCATTATATTTGCTATTATCCCATTGACCAAAGCAAGTCACGTAGCCAAGCAGAGAGTCAGAAGGGGAGGGTGAGGATACAGGGAACATAATCAAATTAGAGGCCTTATTGCAATTATCTATCATATGCTATTTGGATTACTCATATATTCAAAGAGCCCTGGGATACTCTATCTCTTTTTTTTGTTTATAGGGGAAATGGAATTTGAATAATCTATAGTGTGCTGAGAAATAACTCAAATCGATCGGTATGAATATTAACTTCAAATCTGCCTTATTTGCAGAAAACGTGTTTCAAAAGTGCTCGTTGAAAGTTTTAAACCATTTTCTCCCATAATGCTGAAACATTTATAAAGATAACACAATTGCAATCATCATATAGTTAAAGAAAACTATATGATAACACCAATGTTTAAATGGAGAGCATAACAATGCACTATTTTCATAAACAGAAAGATTAGTGGCATTAAGAAATGCAGAATTGGATTTAACAAAAAACTGGAGGAGATGTTAGCCCCAAACAATTTGCTTCGGGAGCTAGGTAGTGTGGATTTCTGTGAGTGTGTGTGTGTGTGTGTGTGTGTATGCACGTGTGTGTAAGGGTGGTGGTGATTAGAATTATGTAGTTTCTCATATAATTTAATTTATTTTATATTACATTATATAACATCTATTTTATATGACAAGTCTATTTTATATTACATGAATATTTTTCATCTGAAATTTTAAAAAAATGAGGTAACAATAAATTACCTTATGGGTGTTAGAAACTCATGTCCATGAAACTATCTCTGTGAGTGATTTTATACTTCAAAAATGTAATGCCAAGTATTTTTTTTAGTCAGTTTCTTTTTCAAAAGATAAAAGGCAATTTCCACTATTTAAGGGCAGCGTATAAACTTTATAGCTGAAACGAAAGAAAGGATGGTAATCTTTAATTATCCCTCGACTCTGGGAAACATTCATTCTCATATAACATGGGATATAGGAAACTTCTTCATATGCCACTCTCATAATCCATCCAGATCCTTCTCCCTTTGTACTAAAACAAGAGACAGGCATTCTCATCACTCCAGTAGTTAGTAGTTAAGGTGTTTGTCAGTAACGATTCTTTCTATAATAAATGACATGGCAGTTTTATACAGCTTATAACAATAGCAACAACAGCAACTAACATTTTTTAACAAGTTTCTGTGTACTGGGCATTTTCCTAAGTTATTTACATATGTTAGTCATTTTAATCCCCATAATAATCCCATAACAGGTATATTTCTAACCAAGAGAGATGGAAAGTTACATAATTTGCCCAAAGGTTATGTATATCTATTCTTTAACTGTTGATCCTATCTATCTATCCATTTATTTCCAACCCAGTGTTTATCCTCCCAGCCTTGGTGTGCCTATCATAGTCTGAAGGAGTATTTGAAATCTTTCTAAATTGAACAACAGATCTCTAACTATAGGCCCTGTACAATAAACCCTCTTCTTTGGCTTATTCCAATTCCAGGCTAAGGTACTAACATATTTATCATACATTTGTTATTGAGCTCTTTCATCCCAAGTAAATATTACTAATATACTTTAGGATTAGAGAAAGTAGTTTAAAGTTTTCTAGATCAACCTCTGTTGAGGGGTATAGTTGTGTAGAGAAGCATATCTTTATTTAGTGCTGGGGAGAATCTTTCTGCAGTCATAATGTGTATGATTTTATAATGACCTCATCTCTATAAAAGCAATAATTTTTTACCTGTATTTCTGAATTCATATTATGCCACATTCCTCCTAGTTACTAGAGATCAGTTTTTTATACTTGCCAAGCCCTTTTCTGACTTAGAGACTTTGCATGCGTTCCTTCTTTTTCTGCCTGAACTTCTGTTCTCTAGTTCATTGCCAGCCTAACTACTTCTAATTCTTTAAGTCTCATCTTGACAATTATTTACTCAGAGAATGAAGACTGGAAAATCTATCTAACAGAGAGCAATAATTTGTTTCTTTTCAATTCTTCCCAAAGAAAATGAATATCACAGTATGATTGCTTACCATCAGAAAATTTTATTTACTTAATTACCAGAAGGTTGACTAAAAGTTCAAAAATAATAGAATATGAGTTTAATGAATGGAGAAAAAGCCAGAATTCATGGAATCTTGATGTTCAGTTAAGTTTCTAGCTTTATTGTTTAATTATATAGAACGACTAAAAATAAAATAAATCTAAAAGTAAGTCCAATAAGCACTTGTTAATTCAGCACATCTTGTACATTAAAAGGATAATCAGACATTTGTTATTGACCTATGTTCCAGTTGTAGATCATCTGTTATAGAAGAAATATGTAAGCATGAGAGTTAAATCAATAATGAAATGATAATAAACCAGCTATTAATATATTTGGCCTCTTTCAGATAGGCTGATAAGATGATCCTTATTTCCCTTACCAAATCGATGTAAATATACTGTAGCATCTACCTCTGCTACTTCTCTCAAAGTTTTTCCTGAAGAATGGGTTATAAATAGGCTTGAGGAGGCATAGAACCGTCACTAAGTAAAGGAGTAACTAACCCTTGGGCCTTGCTTAAATTTATCCTTGAAAAATCTCTTCTACTCAGTGATAGAGAATCTAGGAATTACTTATATAGGCTAATTTATGGAAATAATCAGACATAGAAATAATAATTAAAAAGAGTTTGTCTCTGGCTATTTTCTGTACCTCTTAAGTTTCTTTTGTTTTTAGAGATACTATATTTAGGCATAAGAAATCAATTTGTAAGAATAAAATTTGTTCTGAGAGAATTAACAACAACAATGAGTAGACCCAACTCAGCAATAAAAGGGAACATGATATTAACATACAAAACAACAAAGTTGGATTTCACAGACATAATGCTCTATGAGGGAAATCAAATGCAAAACAGGTAAAACTATATTAAACAATTTTATATGAAGTCCTACAGTGAGCTAATTTATGGTGTTAGAAATCAGAACAGAAGTTACTTGGGGAGGAAGATTGACTGAGAAGAGTCATGAGGCAGTTTTCTGAGTGGTCAAATGTTCCATATCTTGATGGGAGTGTGGGTTACAAGAGTGTTTTCATTTGTCAAAACTGATTAGATTTATGATCTGTGCATTACAGTGTAGGTAAATCATGCCTCAACAGAGAGATAACATACAAAATTTGGATAAGCAACGTTCATATTGTGTGCTTTGGTTTTGATGCCCTCTGATTCAGGAAGTTAGCTTCTAGAATGGAGGTTTGCTGAGGAAGGGCTCTATCTGCACTGGTTGTACATTGACTACTGCGGACTTTGTTCATCTTTTGTTTCCATTTGGCCAAGATCGTCCCCATTTATGTATATTTTCCCATTGGATTAGTTAATTTTAACCTCTGTTCACTCTCAAAAGTGTCGCAGTATGGAAGATCAATGGTCACATTAGAGTTAATGAGCCATAAGAGGAGACAAAACCCCAGTTGGACTAACAGACCTAGTTAGCTTGGCGTGGTCCTCAGCCAATTTAATGCAATTTGCATAACCATCTTGTTCTCATTTGCTAACTCTTAATCCCTAGCACTCATTATCAGAAAATATCTCTTGAGACATTCTTACACTTTTCCCCAATCAAGCTTCTATTTGCATCTTTTAATGTGCACTTTCATATCTTTATTCAACTGAAATGAAATACCCTGAAAATCTAAATTTGACAATCAAATAATTACAGGAGGCCGATCACGTTGTTTAAACTCAATCTATGCAAAACACTAATAACATTTTCCTCCATGAACCAGCTTCTCCTATGATATCTAATGTTGTAGCTAGTTGACAGTGTGTTAGAGCAGCTTAACAAATGGACCCAAAATGTAATGGCTCAACAAAAATAGAAGTGTGTTTCTTGCTGGTTTCTTGGTTCTTGGTTCCTGGTTAATGGGGAAGAGCAGTCTTTGGATAGCAGTCTCTGCCACATGTGTTGATGATCTTTTTTTAATTGAGATATAATTGATACTTCACATTATATTAGTTTCAGGTGTATAACACAATGATTTGATATTTGTATATATTGCAAAATGGTCACCACAATAAGTCTAGTTAACATCTGTCACACACATAGTTACACATTTTTTTTCTTGTCATGAGAACATTTAAGATCTACTCTCAGCAACTTTCAAATATGCAATACAGTGTTATTAACTATAGTCACCATTCTGTATATTACATCCCTATGACATTTATTTTATAACTGGAAGTTTGTACCTTTAGAAAACCAAGTTCATAGAAAATCTGTTTATTGGTCTCCCTAATTCTCCTTTTTCCTGTAGTACATTATTCATTTCACAGAGTAGAATTCTATTAAAATGCATCACATCATGTTACTTTGCTGCTTAAAACTTTTCTTGAATTCCCCATTAGATTTATGATACACTCCAAATTACGATTGACAGACTGTAAGACCCTAGATCTGTCCTGATCAACCCCTCACACATTATGCTCCAATGACACTGGCCTTCTCTCTGTGCCTTAAACCAACCCAGTTGGTTCCCAGTGTAAGATTTTTTCCATCCATCAGTTATAATGGCTTTAAGTGTTATAACTGTGTTCAACAATGAGTAACCAAAACTTCTATCATAATGGTTTAAAGAAAAAACCTTTAACAAGGGTTTATTTGTCTCATTCAACAAAAACTTAAAGGCGGGGTATCTAGGAATGATCTGGAGGCTCAATAATATACTAAAAAAATCAGGAAACTTTTAACCCTGCATAACCATGTTTTTTATCTCTCTTTTATTCTTTTGTAAGAAAGATGGCTGCTCTACCTCCTCCATCGCATCCACGTACAGGCAGGATTAAGGAGGAAGGGCCCAAAGTCTTCTCTGTAAGCATTTGTCCATATATTCTGGTAGGAAAGCCCCACTCTCATATCTCCTCCATCACTTTGGCCATAAATATGTCACATTGACACCTCTACCTGGAAAGAAGGTTGGACTTTTCAGCTTTTGCAATAGTAGAAGCAGGAACAAGAAGTGTTGTAAATAGTTTTTGGGTCACCAATTCATAGCACTTTCCCGATCCCAGACCTCTACAACCCTATTTTCTGCTAGCCATTCAGTTTTAGATTAAATGTTACCTCTTCAGAAAGGCCTTCTGTGCTGCATACTTTCCATGTGCCACTCTATACCATTCTTTGCCTTGCTATGTCCCTAAGAGACCGATCTTTGTGGATTTCCTCAATTGGATTCATTGCACTTTGACTTAAATCAAGGAAAGAATTTGGAGAATGACAAAAGGCTGACCTTAGGTTATTTACCTCCTATCTTCCTCCCTGCCTAACCTCAGGTGTTCTCTTTCCCAATGTCCTTCAGCATCTCTCTGTCACTCATCTCCTAAAGCTACTTTATCTGTGGTTCTCTTTCCTCTACATACCTCTTCAGACTTGGGGTGGTAATGGTTCCTTAGTTCTTAGTGCCAAGGATCTTACCCAATACTGTTGGTTTTTCTTACCCCCGCTCTCATCTTACTTTATAAACAGTCCCTCTATTAAACTTAGTTCAATTGCCTTGTTTGAGTGGACCATTTATTTCTCGCCAGCATCCTGGCTAACATACTTTTTAAGCTACCATATCTAAAGTAGGTCTCAAGTAGCTTTCAGTCTCATCACCCTATTTTAAGGACTTGAACAGTACTTACTACTATCTGAAATGTTTGATCGTGTGTACACTCTTTACTTCTCTCTAGTAAAAAGTAGGCTCCTTGAAAGTCGGTCCTGTGTCTGTTTTGTTCACTGTTTTATTTCCAGTACCTAGAATACTGACTGCCACATAATATTTGTTCAAGATTTGCTGAATGAATATTAAGTGCTAAATTTATATTTGTTGATTGAATGTTGCCTGGAATGCCTCCTTCTCCAGTAACTCCAGCCCTTCCACACATTGAGCTCACCTTCATGCCCCCCATAGTTTCATCAAGAACACATCTATCTACCAAAAGTATCTGCAGTTGAAGCCTTTTCTGGACTTCCAAACTCCAGCTTATCAAAAAGTTTATGACAGCTGCTGATTTCTATTTGACTCCTCTCGTGAAGATGTCTGAATTAATTCCTTTGGTCTTTAATGCCATCAGATTGAATTATCTTTGGCCATGTAAACTATCGCCAAGTAATGAGTCTATTTCAGAATGAAAGGAAAAGCCATGCATTAGTGATGTGATTGCAGATGATAAATGACACAAAGGATACCTGTACCTTTACTTCTTAGTTGTGGACGAACTGATGCATTTTTTATTCTCAGAATATCCATGCTAATATGGCTTTAAATGTGTCATAGTTCCAAATACCATGTTCAGGAATGAATTAAACATTTCATCACACTTCCAGGAGAATTAATTGATTCATTTTCTGCTCAGGGCAGTTTCTTAACAACTATCTTTCATTGAAATACTCTCATACCCAGAAATTAAGATTACAGGGAGATTAAATTATGCTCTGAAGAGTGAACATTCAAACCACAAAACAAGCAAATTTCAGAGTTGAGAATTGAGACTATGTATATCTGTTGGAAAAGACATAAAGAAAATGTAATCTCACATAGTTATAACATTTGGGGATAATTGTAACTTGGTTTAAGTCTGCCATATGAGGATTTATCTACCTCATCTTATTGTTGTTATTATATTTTATTACCTCATATTTGGGGTGGCACGTTTTCTTTCCTATTAATAGTTAATAGTGTGAACATGGAATGATATCTTCAGAGGTATCGGCTTGAACTTATTGGAAAAAATAGGCAAGTAAGACATGATATGTGAAGGTATATTTGAATTCATAAGGTGATGAACATTAGAGTGCTCAATAGCCCTGGGTTTATAGTAAAAATAATCAGTAGCTTCTGAGAAGAGCCAACATATAAGCATAAAGATAAGAGTGACTTGGGGGCCAGCCCTGTAGTGTAGTGGTTACGTTTACATGCTCCAATTCAGCGGCCCGGGTTGGCAGGTTTGGATCCCAGGCATGGACCTACACACCTCTCACTAAGCCATGCTGTGGCAGCATCCCATATATAATGTAGAGGAAGATTAGCACAGATGTTAGCTCAGGGGCCATCTTCCTTAAACAAAAAGAGGAAGGTTGGCAACAGGTGTTAACTCAGGGCCAATATTCCTTACCAGAAAAAAAAAAAAAAAAAAAAAGAGTGATCTTTATAAAATCTTTAAAGAGTTTGGCCCATCTGTGATCAGCAGCTTCCCTGCTTGATATGTCTCATTCTGCTTAACTTCTCTCTCCTCCACAATCACTTATCACTTTTCAGGGGAGGAATCATCATTTAGACAGAGGTGGACAGAGGATTAATATGCTGTCCTGCTCACCTGCTGCTACAGTGCAACTTCTAGAGAGGTACTCTCTGACTCTTTTCTCACTATAATTTCAAACTAAATGATCAAAAAGAAAATTAGAGAAAAATATTCCAAAAGATATTGAAGAGATAGAAACACAGAAATTAAAGCAAGAGCATGATGTTGGTAAGTCCATTTTTCAATTAGGTGCCACCTCAGTGTATTTAAAACTTAAAATATATTAAATTTTGAAGTCAATGGTTAGTTTCAAAATGACAGAAAAATTCCATTCAATTTCAAATGAAAGTTGGGTCTATTTTTTTTAATTCTTTCCCCATCTCTTTTACTTAATTACTGTTTTCCTTTGTGTGTGTCTCTGCTTTCCTGGTGCTATCAACCTATAAATTGGATGCATATGGAATTCCATGGCTCACTGAGTTTTATACCACATAACTTCACAGGAGGTCATTAGCAGTGCTATTGAGCAATTAAAGGATGTTTTATATTTTTTGCAGGTGGGACAGCTCATCATCTCTCCCCCTCCTTTCTGATTCACACCACGTCAAGACCTTTGGATTTGCAAGTGTGTATATATAGTGTGTTCCAAATAGAAGGCGTTTATCCAGCCAGTTGTATGTTGCTCATGGCTAGCACCACATTTCATGGTATGCGAAGTTCCGAAGGGAGAAAGATATAATCCTTCTATGTGCAGGGACCGCTATATACTTTAAATTAAACCAAGAAGAAATGGAAATCAAAGGATAACAGAGTTTTGCGGTCTCGTTAAGCAGGTAAATGACTCCATGTAGAAGAGCTGATGAGCCACACAGAAAGCACAGTAGTATATTTCTTTCCAAATTTCTCATAACATGAAAGTTCCTAATTTATAGAATAATGCAGGAACTTGAAAACTGTGGGAAAACATTTCCATCTACATAATTTTTTGAAAACAGTTTTTGGACATACAGAAAATAGAAAATTACCATAATAGAAAAATCTTCAAAAATTATAGATTATTATATCCAGTGTACATATATCATATATGTTTTTTTAAAGTAATTTTTAATGCAAAGTAACATATGATAGGTAAAAACAACTAAATAAAAATACTTCATCATCCAAATAGAACCCTTTTATATGTTTTGGTTAGTACACTTCCTGATCAGTCCCCTATTCATCTTGTTAGCCACTAATTTATCTCCCAGGTGTGAGAGGTTTTTTTTTTCCTTTTCTGGAAGTATGTTTTGCTAAACAATGGGATTAAAGGTGGGAATAATCAGAGGTACGGAGCCATAAGTCCATCATATCCGACATAAAACAACTGTATCTCCTGCTTTGCCAAGTCAGTTTTTGCCAACCTAACATGCCCCGTTCTGAGGATGATGTGTTGTTTTTTTCACTGAAAGATCAGAAAGCTCTCACAGAGTAACACAGGGCAGAAAGCGAACTTGCTCATTCTTTTGTACCACAATACAAGGAGGATTGCACAGCCCTCCTTCATTGCTCTATTTCAAGCATTCAGTATTCGTGTTGTACCCATTTCACTCAGGAAACTGCACGGAAAGAAGGATCCGAGCCTTTGAGTCCAGCACTTCAGGCCACAGCCAAACGCAAATGTAGACTTTGCGCATCGCGTTACCTCTGTGAGAGAAGTGAGCGAAGATTCCAAGGCCCCTTTCATCTTTTCCAACAGTAAGAGCTAGTTTTCAAGTTATCCGTGAAGTCAGTGTAGTCAATAAAGGAAGCAGATGACAGATGCTATGCCTCCAGATACACTGAGATGAATGTCACCAGGATAAGCAGAGGATTTCTTTAGAATGTTACAAGATTCTGATTTCTAATGGGTTTTAGAGGTAACCTTTGAAACACGCAAACGACTGAGCAGTGGTTTGAGAGACACTGTAGAGTAACAAGTAAGGATCTGGACTCTGGAGTCAGATTGTCTGGATGTGTGTCCCAGCTCCACCATTTACTGGCCACATAGCTTTTGGCAATTTAACTAGATTTTCTGTGCCCAGTCTTTCCTTACTGTAAGTTGGATGTAATATTAATTGTATCAAAGGAAGAAAATGATCAAGTGTCACCCCACTGGATATTTTAACTTCCTCATTGCTGTATCCCTACCACCGCATGTAGTCCTAGGCACATAGTGTACACTCAATAAATAACTGTCATATGGGTGGCTAAAGAAATGAAGAGAATCCAGTACAGGAAAAGAAAGTATCAGATATGGAGGTCATTGGTAATGCTAATACCAATTAGGTAAACACAACATCAGTGTCCTAGGGAGACTAGAAGCTAGAAAAAGGGCGTGAGGTGCTAAAATCAGATTTGGATAATATTTTTTTTAAATATGTTAAAAGAGTGAGGAAAGTAACTGGCATGGAAAATAGGGGTTAGGAGGATGTTTTATGATTTTATAAAGGAGTGGAGTAATTTTATATATTGGAAAATCAGCAGCAAAGGCTGAAGATAGAGAAGAGTGTGAGGAGTGCAAAAGGGGAGATGGGATACACAGCTGCAGTCTTGACCCTGGAGTCTGACTCCTCCTAGGAGTACAAATACATTCTAATGGAGACAGACAGAGATGGTTTTAAGGGAAACAATTTCAGACCCTCATCTTCTACATGTAATTGTTCCTAAAGTCATTGCCTGATCAGTTTTCCCCTGACTCCTTTCGTAATCATTCTCCTCCTATTCACACCAAGGCACATTGTTCCAGGTAATACGCATGTCCAAATGAAAATCCAATTCTCAATATTGGTGGTAGTACTGAAAATAATGAAAGATTCTTATGACTGGGTATTAAATTACTCTGTAATCAGAAGTTTTCCAATTCTTTACTTTAAAAAATTTGTAGCATTACCTAATAGAATTGTCAGCTGATATAGCAATAAAAATAAGTGTCATAAAATATCCCATAATGATTGTTAGCATATTACTTGGAAGGAGGTTCTTAGAATTTGTATTTGTAACAGCATATTAAAAAAGTGATACAACTAATGATGAAATGACTCATTCTAGCAAGTGAATTAATAAATTTATTTTAAAGCTCCATTCTTCCAATTAAGTGGTAAATTTCCAATTAAAATTTTCAACTGGGGTCGGCCCTGTGGTGCAGCAGTGCAGTTCGCACTTTGGCAGCCCAGGGTTTGCGGATTCGGATCCTGGGCGCCCGCAGGAACACTGCTTGTCAGTCATGCTGTGGCGGTGTCCCATATAAAGCAGAGGAAGATGGGACGGATGTTAGCCCGGGGCCAGTCTTCCTCAAAAAAAAAAAATTTTTTTTCAACAATAAATGTTATAAATCTTTGCTTTATATTTAATTTTTACATTGTCAGTTTGATTAATTTGTGATATTATAATAGCAATGATAATTCAAACCAGAATAAAATAATTTCACACCTAGAGACTTATGGTAATAAGACACTTAAAAAATATCAAATTTTATGTTGTATATATGAATATATATTTATTGCCAATTAATAACATAATTTTAAAAAATGTTACCCTAAGGTAAAATCCTTTGGGAACAAAGTAGTGAAAATACAAGTCCATAATGACAAAAGAGAAATCATCAACTTTCTTTTTATAAAGACCAGCTTATTGATTGGATTCATTTGTATTTTGTTAAATACGATTACAAGACTAA
Source organism: Tapirus indicus (assembly GCA_031878705.1). Lineage (NCBI taxonomy): Eukaryota > Metazoa > Chordata > Mammalia > Perissodactyla > Tapiridae > Tapirus > Tapirus indicus. Next base: position 99,365,290 of record CM062919.1, on the reverse strand, counting down.
TGTGACATGCGGATTTCAAGTTGTCAATATTTGCACTACACTGGAAATTAAGACTTTCAACGGTTTTAACACGTGATAAAATATTTTGATTTAAACTTAAAAATACATGGGGGAATACACTGTATTTTAAACATTAAAATGTGAAAGAATTTTTAAAATTCTTTTATCAGGCACAGAAAATAATCTTTTGAAGACCGATATAAACCATTTCCAAAGTGGTTGGACATGAACAGGAGATAAATTGCTTCCCTAGGGATGAAAGGGAAGATGGGAAGTGTAGATGCAAATGGAACAATGGTGGATGATGAAGGAAGGAAAAACTTATAAAAGTTTTTGTCTTATGGCTTTAATTTTTTCAATGAAAGCAATAGCTGTAAATGCTGGGAGAACTTTTTTTTAGTAAAATAAGTCACACTTTGGTTTAGATGGTGAGGAAAAAAGGCAAGACAAGTGACTAGTGTTGGGAAGATTCAGACTGTTAGACACGTAAGAGATTGCTAAGGTTAGAACAATGAAACAGAGTAACACCAATCTCTTTTATATGATGTGCCATTTTCCCAAGCAGTTCTTAGAAACTTGGACTAAACCCACGTTACACTTAGCACACTGCTTGCTGCATAAAGCACCCACAGTAGAATGGAAAGATGGCTAAACGGCTTCAGATACAGGTAGGATTCTGTAGGGCTATGTTTTGTGTGAAGAAAGATAGATTGTAACCCAATTTCTGCCTCCAAAGATCTCATAAACAAAGTTGTAAATACTTGAGTAGCAAGTATTTTACAGTAACATTGTAAAATTATCATTGTTTCAGAATCCACAGAAGAGAGACGCACAGAGGAGAGGCCGTGGTGGAATGATGTCCCATTCCAGTGTGAAATGAGGGGAACTGAACAGGGAAAGAAAATCAACATCGCTGAGCACCTACTATATAGGCAAAGTGTTTAATGTTCGTAATCTTATTTAATTCACAAGTAAACTTATGAAATAGGTACTATTATCACCCCCCTCCCGCATTTTGAAAGCCAGAAAACCGAGGCTCACAATGGTTTAGTAAATTACCCCGTGCCACACAGGTAGTATGAAACAGCACTGAATCTCAGTCTAAGACTTTCTGATACCCTAAAATCATAACAATCCTACGCAATTGCCAAAAAAAAAAAAAAAACACCATCCGAATAAACTATTTATTAAGTCAGGTGGGGTACAACACTGTGGAAAATCCAGACATACCTGAATTATGCTGCACTGTCTTCATTAATGCTCTGTAATCTGGGCTGCAGAGCAGGCAGCTGTTAAGTATTCGTAGCTCAATTGATGATGGCATCTTTTTAAGTTTCTTTCCTAAGTGTTCAGAATTTAGAATTACTACTGCAGTTGTAGAGAAAAAGGAATGTTTTTTCCTTGCTTGACTATGAGACATGCAGTGCATTATTTTAGCTGCTGTCAATTAAACATAAATGAAGCCATGATTTCTAAATCTGTAAAATCGTCTTCTTAATTGGGATACTGGCTTACTTGTCTTATTCTCATCTCTGACACACTTTAATTGATACATAACAAAATTAAAATATATCAGTGGGACACAGCAAAGTGAGCTGTTAGTTAATTGTAAAAATGAAATATCTTTCTCGTTGAGTCTCTCTTGTAACAGACTTGATGACAAGTACTGTACTTTATTAACTTCATGGATATGTACAGAGTAAAACCAGTAATTAAAATGCTCATTCACAGAACCAGCTTATTTATATGCAGTTCTGGCTGTCAAGATGAACATTCATTAAATTGAGAACAATACATAGGAGTATTACAGCAGGATTCACAACATGATTCAAAAATTACCACAGGATTATATAGTCACATTTAGAGGTTTTTAGATAAAATTGGGAGAGGAGGAGGATTCTGGTGATATATTTTATACTTTAATCTTGTCTGAAGAGAAGTATTACTACATTACAATTCCTCCAACAGCAGATATATTTTGGAGGCTAGTATAGAGTAAGTGCAATGTATTTTCTACACTAATGATATTTAAACATGTTTTACTATTGACATGTGTTTATATTGGTATTGTAAACCCAAAACAGACTGAACAATTATTCCCCTATATGAAATGTACTCTTATTGTAGTATGTTTATATAGAGACATAAGAAAAAGATCTTCACAATTTGGGGAAAATGAAAGATGTGTGTTTACTGATTTAATGTTTGATAATTTGCTCTCCCGTTAGCACTCTGAGTTCATCTCTGTTTCCATCATCACTATTTTCTATCTCTCTCTCATGATCCTGAAGCAACTATAATTCAACTCATCATTCTAAGATAACTCAAAGAAGCATTTATTAATTTCTCCAGAGTAAAATATATGTAATTTGACATTCTAGTGGAAGTTATATGTTTAATTAATAGAATAACAAATAAACATTTTTAAAATATAACACAATAGTGGCCGGCCCGGTGACATAGTGATTAAGTTCGTGCGTTCTGCTTCAGTGGCCTGGGGTTCTTGGGTTCAGATCCCTGGCGGGGACAGACGCACCGCTTGTCAAGCTGTGCTGTGGTGGCGTCCCATATAAAGTAGAGGAAAATGGGCATGGAGGTTAGCCCAGGGCCAGTCTTCCTCAGCAAAAAGAGGAGGATTGGCAACAGATGTTAGTTCAGGGCTAGTCTTACACACACACACACACACACAAATATAACACAATAGGTCCCCCTTTGCTTTAGGATAATCGTCCATAGCCTGATTTTCCATAAGAATTCTAGATTCGAAAAACCAAATTACATTGCTTGACTGTAAATGCTTAGATGTTGTCATGTGTATGTTTTCTTATTCCTTCATTCTTGTCCAAGGGTTCTATAGCCAGTACTGACTTATGGGTTGGATGATGTAATAAATGGGTTAAATGGGGTGAAACTCTACTTCCCCAATCACATTTTTAAATAAAATAATTTTTCAAAATGAAAAACATTATTGTATACATATAAGGAAAAAAACACATACGAGCAAAAACCCACACTAATGGTAAAGAATACTTGTATTTTCATGCATTAAAAACTATTTATTAAATTTTGTAATGTGAAAAGAAAAATTGCTAATTGATACACCTGTAAGGTACAATTTCAGCTGAAGAAAGCTGCTCCCAGAAGGTCTGAGAACTTCCTTTGATCATGTAATTACCCTGCAAATATTCTTTGTAAGAAAGATTAGAGAGTTATTTCCTTCACCTCTATGTACACTCCATATTTCAAAGCCTTTTTTGTGCTTGAAGAATATCTCAAAAAGTCAGCACTAATTTCTTAAAGAATTAGAAAGATTAATTTTTAGGATGACTGATTTTTGTTTCAATCACTGTTGAATTTGCATAGCAAATTAATTTATTTTGTAGCATTTTCAGCATTTGAAAAACTAAATATTGTTCAGTGATGTCTAAATAGCACATAAAATTAGCAGTTGATGATAAACTGTGTGGGATCTAAAAAAAGTGCAAAACAGCATCTGGAAAGCAAATGAGATAACAAAGCATATATAAAAAATAGGTGAAAAAAAAAATAAAACCCTGATCTTAAACAGGAGTTCTCAAAGTTTTGGGTCTAAGGACTCTTTTAAATTCCTAATATTTACTAAAGTCCCCATAGAGCTTTTGTTTTATGGGTTACATCTATGGATATTTCCCATTTTTGTAATGAAAAATAGTAATTAAAGAAATATTGATTGATTTAAAATAACATTAATAAACCCATTAAAGGTTACCATTAATTATTTTCACAAAATAGAATATTTCTTAAAACGAAACAAAAAAATTACTGAGAAGAGTGACATTGTTTTACATTTTGCAAATCACTTTAATGTCTTGTTTAACAAAGTACAGCTGGTTTCTCATATTGCTCTTTGTCTCCTCAAAAATGTCATAAAATCCTTTAGACAAGAAACCATTTTTTTCAAGTTATATCCCTAGAGCCAGGCATAGAATAAATTATCAATATATATCTTATGAATGAATGAATGAATCAACGAAATCATGTATTCAAGTATATTGCTTTTGTTCTTGAAAACTTCCTTTGACAAGATTATTCAATGCATCTTTCAGATTTCTTGCCTCTTGAATTTCATTCTCTTGATTTGAAAGCTGATACAAGCATGACAAAAGCAAAACGTTTCTTCAACTTGCTTGGTTTTCTAAAACACTTCTACTCTCTCTTAGACTTTGACCTGTATGTGGGAAGGACTGGTGAGCTGAATAGGCCGTCAATGCAAATAATCCATAGCCAATCTATAAATCAAAATTGGGGTGAGTTTATTATGAGCCAAATTTGAGGACCATATAGCCCAGGGAATTCCTTCCCCAAGGAAGGAAGGCCACCAAAGAAGTGGGGTGTACAGAGTGGTTACATACCGTCAAAGAGCATATATCACATATGAATGCAATGTCCTTTTTACAATAGTCACAAGATTGCCCTGTTGGCACAGGCTTTGATGGGCCTGGCAGATAGCACGTCCGTTGTCTTGATGGGGGTGGTCACAGGATGAACCCAGCAATCAAATCCTCGCCTAGGGAGAAAGGCTTATCCTTAAGGAAATGCCAGTGTGGGGGAAGTTGCATCCTTATCTTAAGGGCATTTGCTTTTATCTCTGGGACATGGTAAATGCTCAAAGCAGATATACAATGCATGTTCAAAGGCCAGTCGGGCCCTTTTGGAAAAACAAGACCAGGTCAAATTAGTTTTACACCAAATGGCTTCTTCATATACTCCAATATATCCTATTGCTTGCCATTTCATTTATCAAGGCACAAAATGATTATCTGTTGAATGGTAATTATTTAGCATGTAAGAATTCATTGTGTTAAATTTACTTCCAAATCACATTCCCAAATGCCAGGTGTCACTTAGTATACTGATAAGGATCTTCTTATCGCTTAGCTCTGGAGAACTGATTAACTGTAGGAAATACCCTTGTATATTCAAATGTATTGTCAAACATATATAACACATTACAAGTATATCATTAAGTGTCTTATCCATTTCATTCTTAGCTTCTTTTTTTTGGAAACTGGAAATGAACCAAAAGCTCATCTACTTCAAGCCCACTTATTTTTCACATAAGACTATATTTTTCTCAGACAATAAGATCTTAATAGAAGTCACTGACATTTTACATATACACTTATCAAGTTTCTAAGAGATTACTTTAGACAGAATTCAATTTTGTGGGTTCTTATTTTGTTTGTTTTTGCTGAGGAAGATTCACCCTGAGCTAACATCTGCTGCCAATCTTCTTTTTGTCTGTGAACCCCCACCACAGCATGGCTACTGACAGACAAGTGGTGTAGGTTTGCTCCTGGAACCAAACCTGGGCCGCTGAAGTGGAGCATGCTGAACTTAACCACTAGGCCACCCAGGCTGGCCCTGGTGGGTTTTTTTTTAAACATTACTTTTCCCTATAAAAAAAATTTATTTTCTAAGAACTATGCTTACTTTGCTTTTTATGACATTCTGCAGAAGAATATACACACGGCTGTTTAGTGCCTAATTTCTATTAGAAATGCTATTCGTGTTTAGTATGATTTTATTTAAAACTAAATTAACATTTTTGAGCAATGAGCATGCTGTTTACTAAATTAAAATACATCAAATTAAACCAGAAAGTGATCCTCCTGAAACTCCAGCTCTCAGTGCACAGACTAAATTCTGACTTGATGTTTTCTAAATTCAGGAGGAAGAACTTTATTACTCTACCTAATACCTGCACAGGTGCAGACTGCAGGGCAAACGTTTTATAGAGCAAATAAATGAAGGTAAATCAGCTTCCTTGTCATTTATATCTTTCCATTTGGGAGTGAGAATTTGAATTGAGGGCAATTTACAATCCACTGTCACCTCATTTGTTTTCGAAATATCCTTGCCAAATTTACCCAAGGAAAGATGTATGGGTAGTTTATTTATTTATTTTTCTGTGTGTGAGGAAGACCAGCCCTGAGCTAACATCCGTTGCCAATCCTCCTCTTTTTTGGCTGAGGAAGACTGGCCCTGGGCTAACATCCGTGCCCATCTTCCTCTGCTTTATATGGGACGCCACCACAGCATGGCTGAAAAGCAAAACGTTGGCCCTCGGCCCGTGCCCAGGATCCGAACTCGCAAAACCCAGGCTGCCAAAGCATGACCTTAACCACTACAACACCGGGCCAGCCGCTGGGTAGTTTATTTTTAACACAACATGGAATGTTTTCCATATGAGCTATTCATCCCTGTTATAAATATTTTTAATTGAAACGCCCAGTTTCATTTAAAAACATGTAGCAATATTCTTAAAGTAATCTGAAAATTAAAAAGAAATTATCTTTAGATTTCTATTGCAGAATAACATGTACCTCAAATGAAAATATAACACATAAGACAGCATCATGTGTATGTGTTTTCTAACAGGCCAATAGATTAAACAATAATTACTGACTATTATATAGAAATTTCCAAAGATGGTTTTATCTGAATTCAATCCAACATTCATTTGGCCCTTCTTTCACATTGAAATAGAATATTTTTATTCATTTATAACAAATAGGTAAAATTACATTTCCTTATTCTGAGATATTCAGCAATTTTTTATGAGAAAAAATAGTCACGCAAAATGATATACTACAAACTGACCTTTCCCAGGCAATAAAGTTTGTATTTATGTACATGTATGTGTGTGTTTCTATTCTATTCTATTCTATATTAGAAAATTGATAAATTACTTTATCTCCTTAAGCTGTGATTTCTTCAATGGGTGTCACAAGAATATAATCAGTTATATGTGTTACAAAGTATTTAAAATAGAAGCATATTGCACTTTAAGTATTTGTTTCTCAAATCATTTTGAACTCATTTTATGAATTGTACTTCAATGCAAATTTCCAAGGACTATGAGAAAATTTTCCCCATCATATTAATCTCTTGATTTAGACTCAATGTTCTAAAACTTAATTTGATGAACCAAAATTATATTCATCAGGCATGATTTTAAAATATTTTTGTTATTTTGAAAAATGTAGTTTAACTTCAAAGTCAAAAGTTTGCCAACATTAATAACATTTTTTAAAATAAGATTTTACAAATGCTATGGGTTAAGAGTTTGAAAATATGGTGCGAATTGATGCTATCATCCTAAAACACATACTGACTTTTATTAAAACCTAGTTCTAAAAGTATAGATGGATTTGGCAATCTATTAGGTTTGGCATAGGAATATTAATACGATAATCAACTACAAAAAAAAAGCATAAACTATTACAAACCGATCACTATTCTAGGAAGGAAGCAAAGGCTTTTTCATTTTTCTAGCTTCCGGAATCACTACAGAAGCAGAAATTACTGCTGGCATAGGGGGAGAAAAAGGATTAGAAAAGTTTACCTACGTACAATCCTTCAATCCTCCTCTCACTTTACCTGGCTAGGGAATGGGGGTATGGGAGGAAGATGCTCTGGGGGGAAAAGGTGGGCTACCTGGTCATTCTGCTTGTAAACATACCAATGAATAGGCTTCTTTAGAAACAAACTAAATGGTTTCTGTCAGCAGGAGAGTCATTATCTATGGAATGCTTACAGGAGAATGTGTCTGTCATGATTAAAAGAAAGTATATATATAATTTAAATAATAGAAATCTATGAGTTATGACTCTCCCTGGAAAATGTCCTGTGACCTATGTTATTATCTCCAATAGTACTGAGATGCTTTGTAACTGATACACACCTTCTGTGAAGTTGCATGGAAGATGTATGATATGAAGAAAAGCTTGGGAGCCAAGCTATTTCATATGTGCATCTTGGTTACTAGTACTCTTGAAATTCTTAATAGAACTTGATATTGGAAAAGATCTTATAATTTGCATCAATCTGATTTGACATTCTGATCCTTTGTGTTATATCAGATAGACACTGTAAGCAGAATTGTCTCAGACTTTTAAAGCTGAGTAGCTAAGACACATTATGGCAAGAAAAAAAAGAGGGTTGGAAAAACAACATGAGGACTAGATGCTAGGATTCCTGGTTATCCATCTGTGGTATGAAGTGACGAAATTTTGAAGTAGCCCTGCTAATGAAATTTGGAAAACAACTTACACCCAGTGGATCTGTCTAAATGGATAGAGTGAGAAACCAGTCCAAAGGGAAATCAATTGTAAAAAAGTCATATTCTCTGATAAGAGCCAGATCTCTAAAAATGTATGAGATGTAAGCAGGAGAAAAATCAGCCTAACAGTTTTTCTGGTCACTAGGAGACCTTTTCATTCATTCATCTGGAACTACTGGGAGAGTTACCGTCATCACTGACAAAGTAACTGAGTTAAGGCAATTGATTACCAGAAAAACAACAGACTGAAACTCTAGACTATAAACTGAAAACTGAACCATAAAATTTAAACTTTAAACTGAATTGTAAAACTATAGAAAAAACTATAGACTAGAAATCAAGCTGAGACCAAGTTCCGGCTACTCAGAAACTCATGTGTGTTCTGTTGAAAAAATTAGGACATTTTACTGAAAAATGCCAGCAAAGCCTGTTGTTATGGGCTTGGATTCTTAGAGTTAATGATTGGGGCTTTCTCACCAATTTTAGATCTTACTAAATATATGAAATTCTTTGGGTTGCCCCTTGGTCCTCAACTGTCCTGCACGCTTTTGTGAGCAGATGCTTCAGGCTATGACATAACTGTCTGCAGTGGGAGAAGGCATAGTCCACAGCTGTACCCCGAGAAAGGTAACTCATCCCTATCTACAAACGTAGTACTCCTTCCAATATGGTTGAAATGCTACAAGTATGAGTGGTCTTAGATGAGCTCTGTGATGACTAGAGAGACACACTTACTTCAGAGCCCCTGACATGGATGAGGATATATGGATATAGGGTCTCCTCAGTCTTGGATACCTTAGTCTTAGCAAATCAAGAAAGCATTCACGAGGCAATCACTGGCTTGCTGGTTGGTTATCACATTTGGGCTGCAGGAAGGACAAACATTTCTTCACAACAAAAGAAAGTGGGTACAAAAGGGAGACATAAAAAATTGGGGGGAGTGACATGAGGAAACAATAGCCAGATGATCAACTTGGTTGACTTGTAGAGGTGGCTTTTAAAGAATGGGATTTTAAAAAAATGGAGAATTGGTAGGATATTCATTAAAGGATTGCTAGTGCATTATCAATATGGAAGGTGAGGAAATAGTTCCAACCCCACACTCAGCTCTTAAAGCAACAGGTCAAATATCTTCTATCTATCCTAATTTGGAGGAATTCAAATACAAGCATGAGGACTCGATTTAAGAACACTTGAAATAGGGGCCTGAATTTATCCCCTCAGTTAAAGCCACAGCCTCTGAAAACTACTGAATTTGATGTTGAGATCTGCTCACTCAATCCTACATGCAAAATCTGGTTGAAATTACATAGGCGAAAGTATGTAAAACTTCTTCATTGTTACATATGGGAATTCAATATACAGTAATTCTGAAAAGAGATAGGAAAGGTACTCTAAAAGGATAAATCTGATATGAATACAGATATGCTATTGTGGAAGGAACTAAGGAAGGAATGAAGTTATGATTCAGAAAGTGTGACTGAAGATGCTATTTGGTAGTGAAGTCACCTTAATCTACATGATAATGTATGCTTGGGATAGATAATTGTATGGGAATAGGGATGCTGCCTTTACCCTTCTTATAGGGGATATTGCTAAGATCACCCTTCACCGATTTTTAATTGGCCACTCTAAATGGGAATCTTTAGAACCATCTGATACTTTCTCTGTAGTAAACATTAAGTCATACAGAATTCTGAGAGGATAATGTAAGGTCATTGCTTTGATTAGGGAAATGATTGGGTGAGAGTTTTTAATATCCACTAGCTCATATTTTAATAGTCTTACTTAGCCAGTGCATAAGGCAGATGCTTCCTAGAAGTTAACTATAAATTATCAAATATTAACTAATGTGTTTCCTCTGAATACTAAACTGTAACTACGTAGATAAAGACTATACAGTAAGTACAACAGGTGAAGGAGAGCTTGTATAACATTATAGATCTGGCTACCACTTCTTTATGATCACAGTTTTAAAAGCCAGTTAGGCAAAATTTGTATTCTTATGGAATGGAAATCCCAGTATACATTTACTCAGTGACAAAAGTATATCTAAATTTCATGGTGTGTTGGCATAATCTTGTGGGGCAGGATTTGACTTGAGTTGGAATTGAAAACCCTTAAGGGCAAGTCAGCATACGACATTAATGATATCATGGTAACTGCCTTCTCAGAGGAAGAGTTTTAGGAAGAGGTAAGGACCATAGTCACCTTCGTGACAAATGGTGTCTATCTCATAAAGCCTGCTGAAATTCAAGGATCAAGTGATTCTGTAAAAGTCCTGGGAATTAAAAGGGCCAGAGCAACCAAACCTAACAATCATGAGAAATTATTGAGAAATTATTATTTCTCAAGACCCTGCTAATAAAGAACATTAGAGACTAGCAAGTTTATTTGCTTTTGGCAAAATTATCACCCTCATCTAGGAATCTTATTGTCCCCTCTTCCTAAAATCAACATAAAGACGTCTGAATTTGTATGTGGTCCTGAGAAGAAACACCTTAATGTTTTATAGAGGTAGACGGCACAGGCACTCCTACTAGGTACTTATGATCTATCTGCTCAGATAATAGACAGTATATGCAGACTGGAGCCTTTGGCCTGAAGTGAAAAATGCTATCAAGTGGAGACTTTCTGGGTTTGGGACTCAAAGCTACATGAGAAAGTTATTCCTTATACCTCATTTGAAAGGTAATTATTGTCATATCACTTGACATTAGTCAAGATTGCTCCCATTATGCAAGGGCATTAGATAATTCTGAGGTCAGAAAATTCCATCATGTCTTAGAAGATGTCAGAGAAGCATTAGAATATGGAAGGGACAGTGTGACAGGGTTTAATTTTGAATTGGAAATGGTATGTTCGTGAACACACTACAAGAGGTAAGTTGTAGGAGTGTGGGGGGCAGTTTCATCATATATACAAGGTGCTTGCTTCATTGCACATAGGGCCAACGACAGAGAACCCTGAGGACCTCCGCACCCACATTACTGTATGGTCAGAACCCTCTGATTCTCTCCCAGTTGTGCCAAATAAGCTGCCTGATTCACAGACAGAATCCACTGTTTGAGGTCCGTGCCATTTAGAAATCAGCAATAGGTCCTGCAAATGCTAAAAGCTTGACATGGAAGGCAAGGGCAAATCTGAAGAGTGGGTGGGGCATGGAGTGCTTATGTTTAAGCTGATGATAAGTTAGGGGCCAGCCCCCAGGAAAGCATTTAGACAATCAATGGCTTTGCTGTATGGTCAGGCATATGGACCTCAGATATACTGGATAATAAAAAACACCGCTGTTTGAGGCTGGAGAGGATGCAATTTATAAAATTTGTATCTTTCCCACCTGAGGTAACACTCAAGAGAGTAGATTTCAGGTGCTATCACCACAAAAAAGGTAAATATGAGGAGGATATATTAATTAGCTTGAGTGTAGTAATCATTTTACTATGTATATGTATATCAAAACATCATGTTGTATACCTTAATTTTATTTTAAAAATTTAGAAAGAAATCTAGGAAATAGAAAAAGTTCAGATTGTCAAATGAGTTTCACAAATATCAGCAATCCTATCTAATATCAAGTGTTATAAATGTTACTAATAATTTCAAGGACACAGGCAATCAAGAAAATGAGACAAAGCCAAGTGGTCTAGGACATGTCGAGTAGTTTCCTAGGTCCTCCCTTCTCACATCAGACCTGTGCTGCCTGACTCAGAGCAGTACATGAGGTCTGATGCAAGGATTTTAGAAGTCCCTCAGAAATATTTGAGTTATGAAACATCTCAATATTTTTTTATCCCAGATTTGTTTACTCACGTGTTATTTTCTAGAGAGACATCCCTCATAGATTTGCTGTTTATTTACTATAAGTAATCTTTAGCAAGGAACACTCTGCTAATGACATTCAATAGGTAAGGTCTCTTCCACCTGAGAAATACCACTAATCTATTTACTTAGCAGTCCGAGTAACAGGCGATCAGATGCATCCTTTTTTCTTTCCTTTGTGCTGGGGAATATCCTTCAGCAAACTGATTGAATGGATTACAGGCCAGCTGCTTTAACTCCTTCCTTTCATCATCTCAAAATTTTTTAAAAATTTTGCTTGGCGTATTGTACTAGGCGTGGGTTCAAGTTTTCGTGTATGCAAGAGATTTGCTACAAATGCCCAGTAAAGGACAGTTAAACAACTGCCTTTGAAAAAGTGTATTTATAAGGGTTATTTAGGTGTAATTCTAACTTCTTCCTACATAGCTAAATTTAGATAGCTCTAAAGGTAGCTCCATTACTCAGTGGGAAGGAAAATCCTGATTCCTTTTACGTCAAAACTTATGACATCTGCCTTGAAGTGGGGCTGGGGAGAAGTGTGAGCTAGTCTGCTGTTATTATCATCTTTGGGTGTAAACAGTATTTCTGCTGAGCTAGAAAACCCAACTGTGGAAGGGTGGAGGTTAAAAGAGGTAATAAATGGAAAAAGTGGGAGATCATAGCATAGGGAAAAGAGGCGGTTAGAAATCTATTACAATCACAGGGGGAGGCAATCATTCCATTTACACCAAGTGCATGAAGCACTATAATAACACTTTTACCTATCTCAGATCTGGTACTGACTGATGACCAATGTTGGAGAAAACTTCTGGAACTGTTCTCTCTGGAGAAGGGAAAATAGACTATTGCTGAATTACAAGTTCCATCTAAAGAGTTCATCTCAATAATCTTCAGTCAAGGAGTGACAAAGCACCCTCTGATGATACAACTTACAGGAGTCAAATACAGCTGTCATCTGGTTCACAGCCCATAAGCCATATTTATTAGTCTGGTTAATTATCATACGATCTGAAAGAAATATTACCAATAAATTGGACAGAGCAGAAGAGGCTGAACAACAGAGATTCTGTACTCTGGGTGGCCATAAATAAAGATGGGACATTGCTTGCTGAGACAGCAGCCTCAATAGGATGAAAAGCAGAATGAAACTCCTGACCAATATGTCACTACTGGACTGTGAAAGTAAAGAGAATCTATTTAAAGACAATGGAAATGGAATGTGGATAATTTCAAAAGAGATGACTTTGGGTGTGATCTGGTGGCTTAGAGTGACAGATAACTCCATTCCACAGGAATGCAAAAATCATTTATGGGAAGACTTATGACCCTCCCAGGTAGAGGTGTTATAGGGTTTAGAATATACCCAGAAGACAGTCACATGAGACATGAGACATACAATATTTTTTGGTGCATGTCCTGTTTTCAAATGGTATGAAATCCATTAGTGTGCAATGGCAATGGCATATGTGATAGCTTGATCAGCACTGGTCCCACTGTGACACAGGGATGTTAGGAGCTGGTCTTAGGGTACCGATCAGTTATTTTAGGCTTTTCATCATGATGTAAAAGACTTGCAAATTCTCAGAATGATATAAGAGGGAAATCTCTTCTAGGAGCAGGCCACTCCTGGAAATTGTTCTAAAGGGACAACAAAGATCTAACTGGAAGGATAAATAGAATAATGACTCAAATGGAACATCATATCTATCAACAATACTGAGAGCAGACTTGTAATCTCACCCAGGAAAGACTATTGGATATTGTAATCATTATGGGATTGAATGTATTTAAAGTGGCCGAGCCCAAGTGTGGGAAGTCAGTGGTAAACCAAAATTATGGCAGATTGTCACTGGACAGTGTGGTTTCTTGTCCTCTGGATGAAAATAAAATTTGTCTTACCTATGGTACAACTGCTTGTGATTGCACAGATAAAGGAAAGAACATCCCTTAGAAATATTAAAGGAAGTAGATGGTTGGCGTTATTACATAATGACAACTGAAAGTTGCTGATTGTTGAAGCTTACTTTACAATGTACAGTTACATCCCCAAACCGGGTGGAATCCAGAATTGATAAAATAATATCTTCTACTCACCACTGCAGTCACTGGGAATGTGGGGTATGTGGGAAAATGTTGCTCCTGATGGAAAGGAATGGAAAGACACTCTAATCATACTGACATACGGTGCGGCCAATGTTATTTTAATCTCTCTGATACGGTTGTATAGTGTAACAAAAGATTTGTACAGTCATCAATAGAATTAAGTAAAAACAAGACTTGTGTAGAATAAACTACTACCTTTAGGCCGAATATGGCATGTAGCATATTTTTCTACAATCTATGAGCTAAGTATGGTTTTAGCATGTTTAAAGGGTATAAACAAATAAAGAAAACAAGGAACGTGTGAAAATGACTGTGATCCACAAAGCCTTAAATGTTCACTATCTGGCTGTGCTAGGCTAAATAATGGCCTCCCAAAATGTCCATGTCCGAATCCCCAGAACCTGAGAATGTTACCTTATATGGCAAAAGTGACTTTGCAAATGTGATTAAGTTAGGATCTTAAAATGGAGAGATTATCTGGGATTATCCAGGTAAATCCCATATAATCACAAGGGTCTGCTTGAGAGGGAAACAGGAGATGATAAGAGACTGAAGGATCATGAGTCAAAAAAATGCAGCTGGCTTCTAGAAGCTGAAAAAGGGCAAGGAAATGAATTCTACCCTCAGAATCTCCAGAAGGAACCAGCCCTGATGATACTTTGACTTTAGCTATATTAGATTCAAGTCAGACTTTTGACTTCCAGGAATGTAGGAGGAAAAAATTTATGTTGCTTTCAGCCACTAAATTTGTGGTAATTTGTTATAGCAGTGACAAGAAAACTAATACACAGGCCCTTTACAGAAAGAGTTTGCTGACCCCTGTGGTAGATGATGATGCCCAGGATGAGAAAATATCTGGGGAGCCTGATTTAAACCCTTAAATGATATAGCACTTATGGAAACTGATCCCAGAAAAATATTTACATTTGGCCTTAGGAAAAATACACACTCAATTAAATGCCTCTATCATTGCATATGAAATTTTCAAATCACTATGGATGATAGGAGGAAAAGGGCAATTCTTCTGGTAAAAGAATATCAAAAGACATGTGACGGGATATGGTCCGGATGAGCAAACTTTGTCGATGGAAATCCTACTCACTATTGGTTGCTCAAAATTATGGTGTTCATTGGGGTGTTAGTATGCATATTTATTTTTATACAATACTACAGAAAATGTTGAAAACTAATAATGAGTAATATGTTGCAAGGAGATATTGACCAAATTGAGAAAAGGAATGTGAAGGAAGTTGTTGAGCAACATGTCTGCAATCCATCTTCTCCTTTTAGGTGGTCCTAGCGCATAAACAACCAACCAACGTGGAATATTTCAAGTGGAGCGTGAGTTCTTCCAAATATTGGTGCTCAAAAAGGGGGTCAAGAGAAGAATGAGAGAGAAACACGTGTGACAGGTGTTTCACTGGTCTCTGGTTGAAAATACATCATATATGTCTACAAAATGTTGAAAATTAGAAGCACATAACACAACATAACTTCAACCAGCCGCTCTCTGAACTCCATGCCTCTAGTTTCATAAAAGGTTTAGAAAAAGTGTTTTCATAGCTTAATGCATACCCATAACTATTTCAGGAAACTCTAGGAGACCATTCAGTTCAAAGCAGGAATAAGACCAATTATGGTAAAACTTGTTTTAGTTCTATCAGCAGCAGCAGCCCTAATGGTAACATAAGGGTTAACAAATCAATTTAACCTTTCTAAATTAATTTGTTATATTATCTTCTATTGATCTTTTCTAATGCAAATGCATTGCTGGCAAAATACGTTGGAGATTTGTTTGACCTCTTTATTGTTGTAGGATATGGCAATTAATTTTTTTATTGAGAGTTCAATTAGCTTTCTGCTCTTAAAATGTTTTACCTAAATCTTCTTTTAAAGTTCCCCTAAGGTTACCAGAAAAAGATCATCTAAGCATGACTGTATTAAAAGGTAGAAGTAAAGAAAACATTACTTATGTTGTGTACAAAATTGAGGTTACTCCAGGTTAACTGAATCAGATTCCTTGAAGAGATAAAGATGCTCTAAATCATGAAGAATTAATCAGAAAATTCTAATTGAAAAACAGGACCACAGTAGTCTATTATAAGAGGGAAGAAAGTGCCAAATTAGCACAACAGAGCAGGGAAATCTGAAAGACATTTTACAGACCATTGCCATCATGACCCTTGTAAAAGTGTTTTTAGAGAAAAACAAGGGAGAAAGCCCCAAGGAGCAGGTTTCATGATAAGGACCACCGAAGGAGAATCTCTAACAAAAGAAAATTGAGTTCTGTAATTGGAGGTGGTCTGCATGTAAAATTTTCAGATGTCCCTGCAGACACCAAGACAGGGAGTGAAGTCTCAGTAATTACTGAAGGGCGGCTGAGAGGAAGGTTATAGGAAAATATTACAGTGTAGAGAGAAGAGCTTTCAAGTACAGCTCCTTAACAGTCCCAGCTAGTACCAAACATTCAGGTTAAAAATTTAAAAGTACAGGGGCCGGCCTTGTGGCCTAGTAGTTAAGTTCGTGCGCTCCACTTTGGTGGCCCAGGGTTTGCAGTTTCGGATCCTGGGCATGGACTGATGCACTGCTTGTCAAGACATGCTGTGGCAGCGTCCCACATAAAGTGGAGGAAGATGGGCATGGATGTTAGCCCAGGGCCAGTTTTCCTCAGCAAAAAGAGGAGGATTGACAACAGATGTTAGCTCAGGGCTTCCTCACACACACACACACACACACACACACACACACACACACACACACACACACACAATTGACAAGTACATCAAAAAGCTATTCTGCTTCTACTGCTGATCTACCTGACACTTACTGGCCTTGAAAAAGAGTGTGAGAGAGTGGCTGAAAAATAAGAAGAAAAAGGTGGGACAATCTGAAAATGTCCCTGGTATGCACAAAGCAAACCACAGGACTGTCACAGTGAAAGGGAACACTGCTAAACCTGCCTAGGCGTTTCAGCTCAGTATGGGCAGTCTCGGGTTTTCAAATCTGAATCCCTCAGCTCAGAGGGTTTGGAAGAGAGAAGGGAAGGAAAGGAGGTGGAGTGTGAAAGCCCAGGGTATCCCCTTCTCCTACCTAAAACTCCACCCTGGGGTCATTTATGCTTACAAAACTAGAGATTAAAATTGGATTAAATTGTAACTTCAAGGTTTCATTAATTCGATATTTCTAAATATACAAATTCTAGGCAAGTTTTGCTTATTGTGAAAGGCATTAGCAATTTATTATTTAAATATTTACTTTGAAACGGAAAGAAATCTGATAAATTTAGTTTTTATATTGCCATCATGTCTTTGATTATCCCTTTTTACCTGTCCTTCTTATACCGGGTATATTGAGGTTGTTGGAAAATGAAAAATTGTGTGCTTTGGAGCAGACCACATATGAATCATAGATATGATTCAAACATCAAAATTTATCATACAAAAGCATTAATAATTTCACAGCAGTTAGGTATTTGCCATTGTCACTGAAGCATTAAGGTGTAGCACTGAATTACTACATTCTATCACTACATCGAGCTACGTTTTGGCATATTCCTAATTGATGCCAATTTAAAAAAAAAATCTAATTAGCTATATCATTGAGAAAATTCTGAAGTCCTCAAATTCTTCTAAGTACAAGTCAATACTTAGGTTAATTTAGCATATCATAAGGCTTCCATGTAATCCACGGTAATATTTTTATCTCTTGGAAACTGTCATGCCAATTTTAATAATAAAAATATTTACTTTATCAGAAAAAAAGATTTCCAAGAAATATATTTACTTTATATCTCCCTGGAGAAGAGAGAAGTTTTAATTTACATATATTTTTATTGGATAATGTTTGAAGAGGGATTTAAATGGAAAATGCCATGACCTAGCAGACGACATAGCCCCTCTTCTTTTCTTTGATCCATTCCTATAATACTTATTTCACTCTGGGCAGATAGAATACAGTCTAGTAATAAGAGTTGTCTTATAAATTTGTCAATTGTGGCTTTACAAGTAAATCATAAGTTCCTTATATTTAGGGTTTGTAGCAAGCCCTCTTTATAAACTTCAGCTTCAGACAGAATTTACTTAAAATTCTATATAAACTTCAGACAGAATTTACTTAAAATTTAAGCTCTTTATTTTATTTTTGGAATATACTGAATTATAGTTACTGGAACATGTGAGGATATCTTCATGTGCTCTCATGGGATCCTTTAGTTTATTCCAAGGAGAGGAGTAAGGAAACTCATCATGTAGTATGAAAGGATTTAGATTTTAACTGTGTAGACAGAAGTGTCTTAAGAAAACAAAAGGAGAATTTGGTAGGATTTTATATGGTAAAGGCTAAAATATAAATAAAAAGAGCTGATTAAACAGTCTCTGGTGGGTTGGATTATTTATTAGCTGTGCAAAAGTAAATAAACTTGATCTAGTATAATTCCAAAAGTTTCATGAATAATATCTTATTTAAGTTGTTATTGTCATCCTCAATCACACAGGAAATTAGTATTCGATAAAAATTATTCTCTTTAGCGTTCATTCTTACAGGAATTTCTATGGAATGAGATGACATATCTCTCTACTTGAGAATCCTGAAATCCAGAAATAAGCCTACAAGCAAACCCAAAATAAAGACACAAGAAAACAAACATAAACCACTAAATGAGCCTGTAGATTTAAATGTAATGCAATTTAGGAAAGAAAAAGAGTAAGTGGGCAGAAATATTTCTATATCAATCAAAGAAACTATTTTCTGCTGGAACTTATCTGGAATGACTACATGTAGGAGACAAAATAGAGACTTTGAAAGGGCAGGGAAATTATCTGAAGCAAAATTACCCACTTAGGAAAAATAATAATGATCATATTTAGGTTATAATAAAGGACAAAGAAAATTGTTTTTGCTTAAAATCCAGTGTTGAAGTGTATTGAACTGTTAGGACAATTAAGGTAAAAGGAAGCTGACTAAGAAGAAATATTACAGTCATGGACTAAGAGTTTTCAGGGGCAACTGGGAGTTGCTCTAGAATTCCAAAAAAGGAGAATGACTATAGAAACACTTAAGCCTGATAATTCTTATTACAGTGTGTTGATGCTTTAGACAAAAACAACAAAATGTCCTTTATGGAGCCATGTATAACTAAAAGTTTTAAGAGTGCAAAGAGATGCATTGTTATCTGAGTCTCATCTGAGACTATGTGAAAAAAGAAGAATATGTATAAAGTTGCCTACCTGGTGATTCAAACTTTTAAATGGATAGATATTCTACATATATAAAACATGTATGTATATGAAGTATATAATGAAATACAAAATATAAAAGAGAAGAAAAACTACTTTAAAAGATAAGAATGTTATAATTTTGATTGAAAATGAAGATGTGATTATAATGGGAAGAAAACATGTAAATCTGAGAAAGTATTCAGAATATTCTCAGAAGGTTATTATAAATAATGACTATGAATGTTGATGTCTCAACACACTCGTTGGAGGGGGTGTGGGAGTCCCAAAGGAGTGAGATAACTACTATAGAACAGATGTTGTGAGAATTCCCAGGAGCATGGAACAGTTTTACTCCTTTTTGTATTTGGTTACAAGCATTCTTCCTTAAAGATTGAAGGTCTCTAATTAGGATACAATAAGAAAAGAACGATAACCCAGGATAAAATCTTTACAGCAGATGGTTTTTGAGAAATTTCACTGTAACAAACATGATAAGGCTGTAAAAGAGAAATACTGGGGCAAAAAGTAGTCAAAATCTGCCTTTATTTTTAAATTGGAAAGGTTGCAATCCTTCTGCATCAATCTTAAACATATCTAATATTACTATTTTATAATGTTATGAAGCAAAAAGTTCTTGGGGAGACTAGACACTTTTATATCATGTAATACACTAAATAACACTTCCTATTAAATTTAATACTTTTTTATTACCTGATGTGTATATCACTAGGGTTGGGATTAAAACTATGCAATAATATACTGCTTTCATCCGTAATTTGCATATGAATTTCAAATATGTGACTACATAATATATTAAATGAGGAGAGTATCAATTATATAATGAAAATGCTCTCTAAAAATGCCACCTGCAGTTAAAAGGTATGCTAGAGTCTCTCAAATGCATGATTTTAACATTTATATTGGAAATTAATTTAAATTAAATATCTTTATATTAAAAATATTTGAGTTATTTTAAAATGTCAGTGTAAGAAATTATCTTCTAGGGAAATTTTATATAAATCACACAATGTTTCTTTCTCCAAAGTACACCCTCTCTTCTTATAGTAATTCTTTGAGTGACTTATCATGGGAATTTAATAAAGAAATAAATATATATTGGTATTAGATGTTTTTAAATTTTGGCTTAGTGATTCAAATAATCTCATCAGCCTATTAATTTCATATGCCTTAAATTTGGATAGCCATGTCTTAGGTCAAAAACTTCACAATATTTATTAAATATTGAAGGGGATCAGAATATGCCACCCCAAAATATTCCACTTTGGCATAAAGGATTATTTTGAGCTGAAAGCAATTAGCTCTCTGCTCTCCCCCTTTCAGTCTAAAAGCAGGACATAAATTCCCATTTGTAAAGGCATCTCCCTCTCCAGGACCAGGAAGAGGAGGATGACTCAATCATTGGAGACAACTATTATCTATGGAGAAGGCATCGAGTAGAGTCCGCATAAGAAACCTTACTTTAGTAACTCTTGTCTTCCGTTAGTTACTCTCATATATCTACTTCTTCACATTTTATTGCCCCTATAAGACTGCAAGTCTAACCACTTCTTTGGGGTTTCACTTCTTTTTTGCAAGGCTTCCTGTACACATGCAAAATAGACAATTTTCATGTTAATCTGTCTTTTATCAGTTTGATTGACAGGCCCCAGTTACTGAACCTAAGAGGGTAATGGAAAGGGTTTTTGTTTGTTTGTTTTTCTTTTCACTTTCTCTGCAATATTAAAGCATGGTGAAAAAAAACTATAATATTATTGGGAAATAAAGTTGAGAAACCCAAGATAAACCAGATTGATGCTTCTCTCTCTTTTCATATCTTGACATGTATATTAAATCTCTTACTAAAAAGAGCAAGTCCTCATTTTCTGTTTCATCAACATCTAATGGGAGAGGACCTTCTCCGGGAATATAATAGGTCAGAGCAGAGTCATCTGGAATCTAGAGAATAAGCAGACAACACAGGGCAGACCAGATAATTCCATTTCAAACAAAAGGTAATATAAGGAGGCAACAAAATACAAGCACAACATAATGCTAGAGAAAGGACATCATACTGACTAGGCAAGATTGCTGATTAAGCCGGTAAAAATCTATGTGACCTCATTTTCTTTTCTTAACAAATGTTCTTTGGGCACCTGCAATTGCCAGATATGAATGTGGATGATACACATACATTTGTACACCCTTTACTTAATTTCTGCACATCTTGATCAAGTAAATGAGCTTCTATAGACTTTAGTTACCTCATGTGTAAATATGTTAATAACAGTAAGTAGCTCTTAAGGTTGCTGTGATGATCAAGAATGTAAATATAGAATCTGTATATGGGGCCCACAATAAACAACAGATAGTATTACTATTGTCTTCAAGAATGAGTTTGAATAAATGTCTGTAATTCTCAAAGTACTGGACTGTGCAATTTGAAAGGAAATGGCATACGCTGAAGAGTATTGAGATAGTGACCTTGCTGCTAGAACTGATGTCTAGAGATTTAAACACAAAGAATAAAGAAGTGGTTAACTTATTAATCACTCAGACCAGAGTCCTGAACCTCTATTTCAGGGCAAGGATTAAAAACATAAGTTTGGAACCAAACCACCTAAAGTTTAAACCCCAGCTCTGATTCATATTGGCATTTTAAACTTTTGGAATGTTTTTAATGTTGTGAACCTCATATTTCTTATCTGTAAAATGGTAATAATCATAGTACTCGAGTTAAGACATACAAAGCATTTAAAATAGTTTCTTGTACTTAGTGCTCAACAAATGTTTGTAATTATCTTTAGTATTGACAGTGGCCCATCAGCTTTGAAAATTATATGCCACAGTTTCCATCTTTACAGCCAGTATCTGTGGGGATACTGAAAACTCACAGAATCTATGAAAAAGTGATAGAGACTGTACGGGAGGAAGACAAATCCTCTACCCTCTCTAGGTCCTTCTGGCTGGGCTATGAATTAAATTGACATGATGCAGAATAACAGAAGAAAAATCAAACAAGTTTAATAACATCTATACATGGGAGAAATGCAGGAAAACTGAGCAACTCACCAAAATGGCGGAGGCTGTGACCTTAAATACTATCTTCAGCTAAAGACAAAGGAGGATGTTGGGGGTCAGTTATGGGAGATTACTAGAAAAGCACAGTAAACAAGAGTAAGGTTATTATGCAGATTTAAGTCCTTGCCTTCCACATTGATGAGAATTTCTAGAGATAAGATCATCCCTCCCTTCTTCCTGGTACAGAGAGGGAAATACCTTTACAAATGTAGACTTCCCTTACAAATGTAAATGTCTCTTACAAGGAGTAACTTCTACTTTTCAGAGTTTCTCCTCCCCCATTTGCAGCTTCTTAAAAGTAACTAGACCAAGATAATCCTTATGCCAAAGAGATACATTTTGGGGTGGCCAATTCTGATCCCCCACAGAGCGTTGGTTAACTTCTAACTTCCATGTAGAGTAGGATCTTGATAATAGCCTCCACAGTCCAAGCTGACCTTAGGTCCCCTCCTTAACTATAAACTATCAAACTAGGCTTTTGAAACAATCCCTAACTATAACTGAAGCCGGGTACCTGAGGGGGACTGTAGACATTAAACCAACTTGCTGTCTTTTCCTGTATAACTTGAGGGGTGACTCAGGGGTCTCAGATTTGTGAGCTATTTTCCAGAGGACTTGTGAGCTTGTTTTGGCGGAGCAAGAGAATGCTCTTGGGGAGGTTGCGGTCACCAGATGGCCCGCCCTCAGCAGCTGTTGAAGCCAGAAGTCAGATTGCCCAGAGGCTTCTTGGGAGTGACCCCTTTGTTTCTCTGAAGGCCCTCCTGCCAAGCTCTATAAAAAAAACCCTGATTTCTGTTCTTGGGGAGGTAGATTTGAGCAAACCCAGGCTCCCACCTACTCATTTTGGCCAATTCAAATAAATCTTTCTCTGTCTCCAAGCACGAATGTCTCAGTGTATGGCTTGCTGGGCATTGGGCACACAAATTTGAAATTAAAAGGTTCAGTATCATAACCAGGATTGATCCCAAACTATGAGATGGTACTGAGATTAGCCAGATTCCAAGTGGCACCAATTGTGCGATTGTTAGAAATTTTGTGAAGTAATTCATTGACATTAATTTAAAATGGAAAACTTCCATTGTATTTTAAGAGTGCAAGTTGCCAAAAATTCTGCTTTATTTTGTCTTATGTGTTTTTGTCTTGTAGTTTTAAAAGTGTATGTTATTAGTAGAGATACATTAGCATTTTCTTTGTCGGCTAACCTTTTCATTTGTTAGTTTTCCCTTTTTAAACTTTTAACTATACTTCTAATTTTTGTAAAAAAAATTAACATATTTTCCCATTTCATTGAAATTTTATTATTTTTTAATGAATGTGAAAATAAACAAATGACTAGAGGTATTAGCTAAATAAATTTAGACCTTTAACTATCCAATGTGATCAGCATAATGGTCATGGTAAAGGAAGTTAGAGAATTGCATTCTAGTTCTGTCCTGTTGTAATTAATCATATGAACTCTGAGCCTTATAATAGTCTCAGTATTCTCATTGGGTAAACAAGGAAGGTGACATAAGGGCTTTTTGCTACTGCTTGCCCGGGAAGGAAGATTGTGAGGGCTGTTCCCAATGTATGGGCTTTGCCCTGGCAACCATCACCGTCTTTGCCTCTATCTAGGGTCACCTGACACTCGATACTAGATGACTTGTCACATTGTTTCCTATTTACTGACGCTGCCAGTCCCGGAAGATAAAAGAAGATCACCTAAGTCCCAATTACCATAGGAGAGCAAACATGAGTTGTGTAATTGTAATGCTTCTGATGATGATAAATTTCTAGTTGATTTTTTAGAGAACATGACAGTGAATCAGAATCTTCTACTGGACAAATCACAGTTCAAACATCAGTCCACAAAACAAACATAAACAGTAAAAACAAGTACTTTTCGTAAGTAACTTAAATAGTTTACGAAGTCTCAAAACACTAGTCACAGTTTACATTAGTAACAGTTTTCAATAAGAAAAGAGACTTATCAGATAATTGGTATAAGAAAATAGTAATTTCCATATATTTTGAAGAAAGATAAATCTGTCTTGGAACTTTTTCCCCTGACATTTTACTGTAAAAAATTTCAAACATAGAGAAAAGTTGGCAAAATTCTTACAATGAAGACTTCATATATCCACCAACCAGATTCTACCGTCGCATTTTACCATGCATGCTTATCACACATCTATCCACTATCCATCCCTCTATCCATTCATTACTCCACCTTATTTTCTGTTGCTTTTCAAGTCTCAGACATCAGTTATTTCCTTTGAATACGTCAGCATGCACGTCATTACATAGTTTCATATTTGTTTATAGCTTTTCTTTGATATAAAATTTATATAAAACAAAATGAACAAATGTTAACTGTTTATTCCCTGAGCTTTGACAAATGCACACACGTGTGTCTTAGAACTTACAATGAGCAAACAGGGAGAGTAAATTTTAGATTGCTAATGCTTAGCAGAAACACTAAGATTGATAACAGAGTTTAAGAAGCAGTATTCCAAGCTTGAAATTTTATCAAGAAAATATTTCTGAGGAATTTTCTGCATCTCTGAAATTACTTGAAAACTTAACATGACCTGGACAGGAAGTAGTTAGGAGAAGAGGAGAATGAAGTACTTGTGCATAGCGACCAGATTACCAACATAGCAACAGTACTAATGAAGAAAGCCAGAGAAATCCATGAGCTGGGCAAACAAAAGGAAGAATAAAAATATTTTTCAACTTAAGCAAAGTAAAATAACTCTTGGAGAGTGATTCTCCAGATAACAGAAGAATCATCCTGAATCTCAAAAATATGATTCAAGATAGTTCAACTTTGCCAGAATTGCTAACTACCAGTGATATGTGTTTTAGGAAGAGGATGGAAAACTTTGGATTTCCTGAACTTAATTGCATGATTTCAAGCAATTCAGAGAAATTCTCCCTGGAAATCAACTTCAGTGTGTTCACTAGATATGTTTTTATATCATCCCAGTTATTGAAGTCAGCTTTTGACAATGATTTTTAAGATTTTAATTTTTCAGAGAGGTTTCAGCTTCACAGCAAAACTGAGAAGGTACAGAAATTTCCCATATACCCTCTGTCTGCCCCCAACAAGCATAGCCTCCCCCATTATCAACATCCCCCATCAGTGTGGTACAATGCTTAACAATTGATGAAGCTACGTTGACAAATCATAACCACACAGAGTCCATAGTTTACCTCAGGGTTCACTCTTAGTGTTGTACATTCTGTGGGTTTGGATAAATGTATAGTGACATGTATCATTATTATACTATCATACAGTATATTTTCACTGCCCTAAAAATCCTCTGTGCTCTGCCTATTCATCCTTTCCCTTCCCCTCAACCCTTGGCAACCACTGATCTTTTTACTGTCTCCATAGTTTTGACTTTTCCAGGATATCATATAGTTGGAATCATATAGTATGTAGCTTTTTCAGATTGGCTGCTTTCACTCAGTAATATATATTTTCCTCCATGTCTTTTCATGGCTCAACAGCTCATTTCTTTTTAGCACTGAATAATATTCCATTGTCCAGATGTATCACAGTTTATTTATCCATTCACCTACTAAAGGACATCCTGTTTGCTTCCAAGTTTTGGCAGTTATGAATAAATCTGCTATAAACATCCGTGTTGATATCGAACCTGAATGAGTTTGCTCACCTGTCGCGCAGAAGCCAATCTCTGACATCGGGTGTAGTGGAAAAAAGTAGGAATTTTATTGCAAAGCGCTGAGCAAGCAGAACCAGCAGCTCACATTGTAATCCCGAACTCCCAGAAAGGCTACAAGCAAGGGATTTTAAAGGGCAGATCGAAGGAGAGAAGCCACAGTGGTTGTGATCACAATTGTGCAAGAGTCTGAGCAGACATTCTGGCATCAAGTTAGTTATCTTTATCCAGTCCTTATCAGTGTCTTGGGTTCTGTAAAACCAACTTTTTGTGTCCTCTCAGACCCTGTGAGTGATTACACGAGAGGAGCTGTGGCTCTGGAGGTTGGTGCCTTCCCACCAGCCTACGTTTGGCCTTGTGATGCTGCTTGCGGGGATGAGAATGGAGAGATAAGAGAATTTGCAGGTGAGTGTCCTTAGGTCTCTATCTTCATGGTGGAGGGTGGATTCCAGCACCAGGAAACCAAAGAGTTGGGGATCTGGGAAGCTTCAGCTTCTTGATATTCTCCGGATATCAGTCAGTTTCTCTGTAATAAAACTTCAAAGGATCCACAACTAGCCAAAACGTTAGCATGAGGCCACCTGTGCTCTAACAATTTGTAACTTCTATTTGCCTTGTGAAGTTCAGGGATACAAAGGTTTAAAAAAAACCAATATTTACATATGAATGTAACTTGGAGAAGCAGGGAAAGGGGATGCGTGCTTTTGGTTTTAACCCCATATATGCTGGGTTTAATGTAGGGGAACTTATATCAGGGCCGGCATCAGTGTGACAGTTTTTGTGTGGACATAAGTTTTGAACTCCTTTGGGTAAATACCAAGGAGTGAAATCTCTGGATTGTATGATAAAAACATGTTTAGTTTTGTAAGAAACCACCAAACTGGCACTATCACCATCAGGAATGAGAGTTCCTGTTGCTCAATATCCTTGACAACATTTGAGGTTGTCAGTGTTCTGGAATTTGGTCCTTCTGACAGGTGTGTGGGATATCTCATTGTTGTTTAATTTGCATTTCCCTGATCTGATGACAAATGATGTAGATTTTTTCATATGCTGATTTGCTATTTGTGTATCTTCTCTGGTGAGGTGTCTTATAAGGTCTTTGGACCATATTTTAGTTGAGTTGTTTATTTTCTTATTGTTGAGTTTTAAGAATTCTGTCTATATTTTGGATAACAGTCCTTTGTCAGATGTATCTTTTGCAAATATTTTCCCCCAGTCTGTGACTTGTCTTCTTTTTCTTTTGCAGAGCAGAAGTCTTTAATTTTAATGAAGTCCAGCTTATCCATTATTTCTTTCATAGATTGTACCTTTGGTGTTGTAACTAAAAGGTCATTGCCATACCCAAGGTCATCAAGATTTTCTCCTATGTTATCTTCTAGGAGTTTTATAGTTTCATATTTTTATTTAAGTCTATGACCCACTTTGAGTTAATTTTTGTGAAGAGTATATCTGTGACTAGATTCATTTTTTTGCATGTGGATGTCCAGTTGTTCCAGCACCATTTGTTTAAAAAACTCTTTCTGCTCCATTGTGTTGCCTTTGCTCCTTTGCCAAAGATCAGTTGACTATATTTATGTGAGTTGACAATTGTTTTTAAACTACATGCATCATCATTTTTCCAGCCTCCAATAGCAGTTTCTTCATTGCTTTTCCAACATAAACTGTTTACTTGCCATTTTTCCCACCTTCACTAACAATTTCTTTGTGAATTCCAGCCTCCACCTCCCACCCAGTCCCACAGAGTATGCCATATATTTTAGATTTTTGTTATATTCCCAATTCTATTTATCAATTTTTTTGTTGGTTATCTATCTCTCCCTAATAAACTACCCCCAAACTCAGGGACCTTAAACAATCATTTACTTAATTATAATTCTGGGAGTTTACACATTGGGCTATATTCAGTTGAGATGCCTCCTCTCTTCCACATAATCAACATTATGTTCATGCGTTTGGGCTTCCAATTACTGGCTGGCTGGAAGTACCGGCACTTTTTTCCATATACTCTTATTTTCCAGGAGCCTAAAGTCACTTTTTCACATCATCATGGAAAAGTTTCCAGAAATAAGGTTCAAGTCCTATAGCACAAGGAATTTTCAAGTGTCTGCTTGTCATATATGCTAATATCCCAAAAGCCAAAAAAAGGCTCATGAGCAAACTCAGAGTCAATGTGGAGGGAAATGACCCAATGGCATGTATATACGAGGTATGATTTATTGGGGCTCTGACCATAACAATGTTACCAGATAACATTGAGAAATGGCACAGGCCAATTGCAGCACTTAATCAGAAGAGGCAAGATCATTATGGTTACTTTAATAGGTTACAGATGTAATAAACTTTCACTGTAGTTTTTCAGGATAAATCAAATTCATAATTCTTTGATAACTTGCTTCTGAAGAACCTCTACCTTCCCATAATCATGATGTTTCACGGTATTGATGACATTTGCTTAGAAGCTCCAGTAATCCAGGAAGGAGCAGGTATCCTACACACTTTGGTAAGAAATATGAATGCCAGAAAGTAGGAAATTAAGCTCAGAAACACTAAGGAGTTTGCCATCTCAGTGAATTTTCTGGAGGTCCAACATCAGTCTACTGTCTCAGAAGTGAAAGATAAGGTTTGCCTTTTGTGCGGGCGATCACTAAGAAATAGCCACATAATTTCCTGGGCCTTTTTAGATTATTATTTTTGTGTGTGTGAGGAAGATTAGCCCTGAGCTAACATCTGTTGCCAATCCTCCTCTTTTTGTTGAGGAAGATTGGCCCTGGGCTAACATCCGTGTCCATCTTCCTCCACTTTATATGCAGGACGCCTGCTAGAGCATGGCTTGGTAAGTGGTGCGTAGGTCTGCGCTGGGATCCAAACCCGCGAACCCCGGGCTGCTGAAGCAGAGCGCATGAACTTAACCACTATGCAACCAGGCTGGCTCCTGTTTTTAGATTTTTGATGCAACATTTACCATATTGGTTGGGTTGCTCCTCTCTATCTGCTGAAGAACCTATCAGACTGCCTCCTTCAGGTGGTTCCCAGGACAAAGGATGCTGCTTTTTCCTACTGCAGGGGAAGCTGAACAGCCACTCGAACTTCAGGTTCACTTCTCAGCAGATACAACGGAGTTCAGACTATCAGTGGAAGATTTGTAAGCATTATAGTGTCTGTGATATCCCCCAGTGTACAGAACAAACACCTTGCAGTGTTTTGTTGAAAAGCAATGCTCCCTTTGGCAAATAATTATTCAAGCTTTGAGGAACAGCTGCTTTTTGAGTTTTATAAGCAAGTAAGAAAGACCTAACCATGGGGCACCACGTGATGATTGAGCTGTCAAGCCAAAGGAACGTAGATATTATCTTATTGTCCAAGTCTCACATATGTGTGCATGCAGCAGAATTCCATCATTAGGTGGAAGTGGTATATTTAAGATCAGGCTACAGCAGGTTCTGACAGTGGTGTAATAGCACAAAAAAGATACATTAGCTGCTCATATTTCTGATATACATATTTCTGATATACCTATACCATAATGTTTCAAATGATTGTTATCTAAAAAGAAAATGCTCATGTCTGGTTTACAAATAATTATACAATATATCCTGCTATTGGTCAGAAGTGGACTCCCATAACATAACGTTTCCATTTAGAAGCCCTGAAGAACAGTAGGGGAGAAAAGTCATTCTGGCCGATAGAACTTGGAGCAACCCATCAATTTGTTTACTTTGCTTGGAAAGATACATGGACAGAGGTATATTTATAGTTTTTCATGATTAGTTACAAACAATGTTGCAAGATGTTGAGGAAGTTGAAAGAAACAAGATTGGAAGGTTGGTCACAGGGAGCCCTTGCATGGAGGTAAGTATAAAGCCCTCTCAGAATGTATCCAGACTTCAGCAATATTTCTAACTTGTGTGGATGCTTACGAAGCTCTCCTTCCTAAAAAAAAAAAACTCTTAAAAATAAAGTAGCGGGGCCGGCCCGGTGGCGCAGCGGTTTAGCCCGCGCTTGGCAGCCCGGGGTTCGTGGGTTCGGATCCCGGGCGCCCGCCGACGCACTGCTTGTCAGCCACGCCGTGGCGGCGTCCCATATAAAGTGGAGGAAGATGGGCACGGATGTTAGCCCAGGGCCAGTCTTCCTCAGCAAAAAGAGGAGGGTTGGCAATGGATGTTAGCTCAGGGCTGGTCTTCCTCACCAAAAAAAAAAAATAAAAAAAAAAAAATAATAAAGTAGCATAGGTAACATGCTGTAGATTTATATCAGCCATTTTTTTTTTTTGAAACTGAGACAGGGAAAAGGCAGAACCAAACTGTCTCTCGAGAAGCAGACAGAGCAGCAACAGAATGCAGCTGTTGGCCAGCATCTGGAATTAACCATCGGCCTGCCACACAAGTTCCAGAACTCCATGCTCTGCAAAATTCTCCCTCCCTTTGCTTAAGGATCCCTCTCCTCTTGCCTAAACATCCCTGCCTCAAACTGACCAGTCCCCAGTGGCCAACCAGACTCCCACTTCAAACTGACCAGTCCCTCGCTGCCCACTTCAACCACTAGAAATCAGGACCCCAGACTCCCACTCAGGGTTCGTTGGTCAGTTTCCTGGTCAGCCCAGCCTGCTTTCCTTCCTCAATTTTTCTCTAATCAGCCTGGCTTTTGCCTTTTAATAAACTTGCATAATCTCTCCTGACCCACTCTTGAATTCCTCCCTGGGCGAGGTCAAGAATCCACACTAAGGGCCGCATCTCACCAGGGACCCTGGTCCCACCTGGTGCGGTATCAAAACTATGTCAGCTCAAAGAGCTCATAAATATAACGGCCATGGTGGCAGGGATGGAGGGTATGCACGAACTCAACAACGTATCCCTCTTCACCAAAGCAGAACTGTCCTCTACTCCCCCTTGCTGCTTAATTTTCCAACAGAAGAGACAAATGCTGAATCCCTGATACGAATGGCGTCACGCCCTGGCATGTACCAACCTAGCATATCTGGCGATATGTTGAATAAATGGATCCTTTTAATTACTAAAACAAACATTTATTCTTTTTTTTTTTTGCGAGGAAGACCAGCCCTGAGCTAACATCCATTGCCGATCCTCCTCTTTTTGCTGAGGAAGACTGGCCCTGAGCTAACATCTGTGCCCATCTTCCTCTACTTTATATGGGACGCCGCCACAGCATGGCTGACAAGCAGTGCGTCGGCGGGCGCCCGGGATCCGAACCGGCGAACCCCGGGCTGCCAAAGCGCGAACTTAACTGCTGTGCTACTGGGCGGCCCCAACAAACATTTATTCTTGATAAATGTTATTAGATTAATTCTTATTAGATTCTCTAATTTTCCAGCCTGGGTATCCTAGTTAAGGACTTCACTGTTTAACTCAATAGTGCTAGAGGATTGCCCATTACATTCATGTGTCGCTTAATTATGGGGATAAGTTCTGAGAAATGCAAAAAAAAGAGAAGTACCATGGATACTTGGGTAAAAAATTTCAAGTTCCAAAACTTTTAATTTCAATTAATTTTTGCTAGCTTTGTTTATTTACTCTCCCTAAACAAATCTTAAGTTTACTTACCTCCATGTTATTCTATAGAAGTTGTTGCCATCAAAACCCAAGAAAACTATCAGCTACTTTGGGAAAGCTATTTCTAGCCAATGATGATAATTCTTTCTTCAAAATTCCAATACTTTCAGCACATCATTTGTCTCCACATATTATCAAATACATCTTTCCATTTTTATATAATACTTAATAGATTTTTTACATGACCTGACATAACAAAATCCAAATTCTCTCTTTTGTTTTGATTTTTTTTTTTTGTACACAGTGGGATCACAGTAATAAGTGCTTACCGTATGTATTTGATAAATATTTGTGGAAAGTTTTAATTAATTAATTTTGAAAGCAATGCATTTTGAGCAATCAATCTCATGCTGTGTCAATCTTAGGTTGTAGCTTAAAATGTAGCCTAATAGTTGTGAATAGAGTAAAAATTATATACATACAAACACATACACACATATTTTTAATTCAATAAAATCTAAAACTCCAATGCATATAATGCTTAAATAATGTAGTTTTCAAAAACTTGTACAAATATTTGTATTAGAAATATACATATTTATATACTTTCATATGTATATGTATAATTTACATTAATTATGGTAACAGAGATGTAGACAACAGAAAATATGTAACAATTCAAATAAACAAACTACAGAAGTTATATTTTTGATACATGAGAAAATTTGAACATGAACTGGATATTAGTTCATATTGTTGATTTAAAAAAAAATTGGGGGAGCTGGCCTAGTGGCTTAGTGCTTAAGTTTGTGTGCTTTGCTTTGGTGGTCTGGAGTTTGAGGGTTTGGATCCCGGGCACGGACCTACACACCACTTGTCAAGCCATGTTGTGGCAGGCGTCCCACATGTAAAGTAGAAGAGGATTGGCAACAGATGTTAGCTCAGGGCTAATCTTCCTCACCAAAAAGAAAAAAAAAGAAAGAAAAAGAAAAAAAAACTGATTGGGCAAGAATTCCATCATGGTTATATTAAAGAAGAATAATATCTTGTGAGGGATATATATTGGACTACTTAAGTGTAAAATAAATTGTTTTCTTGAATTTGCTTTTGAATTCTCCAACAATATCGGATTAACACAGGATTGGTTCAATTGCAGCAATTATTGTGGTGCAGAGATGGACACAAAGGGTACATTTACTATTCACTCTAGTTGTGTATACGCTTGAATGTTACTGTAATAAAATGTTCAAAAAAGTCACTCATACATAAATTGTAATCATTTAGTATGAAAACATAAGATGATCATTAAAAAAAACTGAGTGGGCAGGTGATTTTATGAATGCCTATTTGATCTACAATTCAATAAAATAGTGTTTATTATACAAAGATTATAAAAATTCCAAGTCCCATGTTTTTTTCATGTATGTTAAGGAGAAGAAACAAGTGAGTTCAGGATGAGCAGAAATGTATTATATAATTTAAAAGATCTCCTTTTTTCATGTTGGAACAATAAGATGTGTTGACGCAATGTTTTTCTATTCACTCACTTAAGTTCAATACCTCAAAAGGCCAGTTCAGTTATTTCCCTTGAACCTGGATTTTCATGTACTTGCATCTTAATGAGTACATTGATTTCACATCAACTCTAACATTTCAATCATTTATTACTAAAAAAACACTTTGTTCCCTACTCAATATACTTTCCTTCCACCAATAATGGTAATGTTTGAATATATTACAAGAAGGAGTATTTGTTTTCTCATATTTATCTTTTTCTCATATTTACCCTGCTCTATAGATAAGACTTTAGAAGTGAAATTCAAAATTATGTTTACTTCACTTTAAATGAAAGTCTTATCCTGGAGCTTTTGCTTTGCCCTCAATGATTTAGATATAATATTTAGCAGATGTGTATACTTTATCTAGAAATGATAAAAGGGATTTTGGCAGTTTTTCTTGGATTTATCTAACATTATCTTTCACATATTGTGCGTGTATGCTCTGTATTTTTAAGTAGTTTACAATTTAATAAAGAAAAACAAAAAGATCATATCAAGCCTTTCGAAATTTAAAAAATATCACAGTGGTATTTCTTTTTGTTATAAGCTCATGTGACTTACCATGGTGGGGGTAGGTAATGGGACAAGGTTAGCAATAACTTGCTTTTTCTTAGCAACAAAATTTTAATATAAGAAAATTTTGTTTTTCTTACTTCTTTCTTGAATAAACTGTAAATAATCAGATTAATTTCCATAACAGAGAAAGGAAATAAACATGAATTATATATCACATCTGAAAAGATTTAGATGCCTTCCAACATTCTGTTAATTTTACAGTCAAGACACAATCTTTCAATAATTCAAATATCATCAGAGAACAAAAACTTTCTGGGAAAACATCAAAGTAAAACGAGTTTCATTAGCTGGAAATGTAATACTAGGGCAAAAATACCAGCTACTATTAAGAAAGAACTTATAATTAAACTTTTAAAAATATTAGGACAAGTAGAGAATTATGAAAGAAATATTCTCATCTATGAATATATTGTCTTCGTATATGTCACACTGTCTTATGTTTATAGTGTCTTTAAAACTCAATTCTGTTTTTAAGGTAAGAGAAAAATAAAATCAATAGAGTTCTGAGAAAATTTTCTTACATTTGGAGTGCTTGTATTAATTGAACAATTTCCTAAGCTTAAAATGATTTAATAATGATGTGTTGAATAGTTTTAAAATTCACTCTACTTTCTATTTTTCTTTGCTTCCATTATGTTCTTCTAAATGAGTTCCCTGTCCTTCCTTCCCAATTTCTGTTAGAGACACCATCATTTTAACGCCACCCAGATGGAAAACTCTAAATCACCTTAATTTCTCCAGCTTCCTTCACTCCCAGTCAGCAATC
The DNA here is from genome assembly GCA_031878705.1 of Tapirus indicus. Classification (NCBI taxonomy): domain Eukaryota; kingdom Metazoa; phylum Chordata; class Mammalia; order Perissodactyla; family Tapiridae; genus Tapirus; species Tapirus indicus. The sequence continues at coordinate 99,330,888 of CM062919.1, read as the reverse complement.
ACCCAACCACAAACCTTGGTCTTTTGTCCTTCAACGTATTTCTTGACTATTCCTGTGCTTTTAACCTCTGTGGCTAGTAGCCTTGTTCATCACCTAACAAACTAAGAGCTGGCACTGAAAGTTACTTAAATCTGGGTTGTTAAATTCTCTAACAATTCCATTTATATTTTATCCTTTCCTACGAACTTTCAAACCATTCTGCCTACTTTGTCCTTGTCAGAAACTTTCTCAGTGCCTATGCCTGCATCCAGTGGCTTTCACTCCATGACTATTTACCATGACTCCCTCCCCTTTCCATCTTTGTATATGTGAATGAACATTCAAACATGAGTAATATTCTACCTGATCTAGATTATTCTTCAAAAACTAGTATAGCTGCTGCAACTGAAAAATTTCTTTTGTCACCTAAACTGCAGCAGTTTTTTGCTTTTTTTTTTTCACTTTCCTTCACAAGGTTTGTTTTTATCTTGGCTCAAATTCACTCTCTATTTTTCTTTCACTGTGAGAGTCTTTTTCTTCTGTGCCACCAATGACTCTTTCAACAGAGCTAAGTCTTTTTCATTCTCTTTCTAGTGTTAATCACTTTTCTTTAAATTACTATGTTACGAAACTAAAACATATTGAATCAATTTTGGTTTCTGAATAAAGATTTAGACAATTCTTAATGTGAAAACTAAGTGAATTAAACAGTGTACTTGTTTATTTTACAATAAAGGGAAAAAGTTTACTCCCTGAATAACATTCAATAGAATAAAATGTACGTGTACATGTGTGCATAAGGTTGGATTTCCATTATTATAGTACATTCAGGGAAATTAATATTTATCACTGTGATATCTGAGGCAGTGTAATTGTGACTTTGATAAAAATAGCACATGATCCTGAATTTAGTTTTGTATGGTTTTTTCTATTCCCTTAATACCCTCTGACTAATACACTAATATTGATCAGTCATGCTTTCCATTACCTATTTCACTAAAACCCTCACTAGTGCAAAATACTTGAAAAGAGAAAAAATGATTTTGCTTCTCTTTTTTGTTTGTATTATATTTTAAATTTCATGTAGTAGAGTGTTTAGCATGTGAAAGATGTCCCATATATACTTGTCAGATGAATGAATGTACACCTGAATAAATATTTAATCTAGTGAATTTTTCCTCTACTAAGAGTAGATATTGTTTCTGGACTATGTGATTGCATTTTGAGATTACAGAAACCAGAAAACCAAGCTATATTACAAGTTAGCATAGGCAGTGTTTAACAGTCTCTCTCATCATTCACAGTCTTGTTTGCTTGTTTATTGTTTATTTTTTTGATCAAGGAAATGTATATATATAACTTCGAAAATTCTAGAATGAGCAACAGTTCCTTCTCCAAATCTTCTCATTTTTAATTTTCTTTTCCAGGTCCAACTACTTTATCGTTTACCTGGTTTAGTTTTTTTAGTCTTTACTCCTGTATCTGAGATTAATATGCTTGCACTTTGATACGTTGATTTTTACACTTTCGATCTAATCCGCTATCTTCCACTTTGATAGTGAGATTTACCTCATTTACACGACCCTGCAACTCGCCTTTCCTTCCTTTTTCCCAAAATAATTATGATATTCTCAGGTCTTCCATTGGTCATCACTAAAACTTACAACTACATATTTATATTTCTGCTTCTTGTGCCATCTCTTATTGGCTAAGATAAAGCATATTCCTATGGTTTTCTGAACCATCAATCTTACTGTTTATTCTATTGAATCCCTTATCTAATCTTGAAGTTTTTCAAAGTTTTGTCCCCTGTGTTCCAAACTGTGATGCTTGCTCTCTAGTCCTGTCACCCGGGTGACATATGAAGATTTCTGTTTCTCTCCTTGTGGATCCACAGTTCTGGAGTCTCATATATAATTCTTGAATTAGTCAATTTTTGGAAAACATCCTTAATAAGCCCCTAAAAAAGTAGTACATAGAAGATAAACTTTGTCTTCTCACTCTTCTGAAAATGTTTTTATTCTGTTCTTATACCTGATTGTTGAAATATAATTCTAAATTCAATGTAAATTTCCTTGAGAGTTGTGAACACCTTGCTCTGTTTTCTGGTATTTGATGTTACTGGTGAGATATTAATATCGGTCTTATTCTCATTATGTTGCAATGCATCCATTTTTTTTCTTTTGAATGCCTTGAGAATGTTCTTTAACTTAATATAACATTTCACAATAATTTTCACTAGATTTGGATTTGTTAGAGCTTAGATATAGTAATTTCACATAAATAAAGGCTGCAAAGGTGTTTGGTTTTTTAAAAAAGGAAGATTTGATGTAGGGTGAATACATAAATTTTAGTCCAAACTGGGACATTTAAGAGAATGGAAAGAAGCACACAATAATTATGTGAGGATAACCAGGTCAACCTGGACAGGCCTAGCAAAGCAGAATATATATTTGCCCTAATTACAAGACACATGAAACTTATCTCTTCACATATGAAGATTTCTTATAAAAAATAGGGAATAAATAGGCTTAATTTAAGATTAAAATTGCTATTTATTGAAAAAAAAATTCCTCTCCTTTTGCTTAACTCCTGTCTGGGGTCCTTTTGTAGATGCTTGATATCCTGGATTATTTCTTATCATCTATCTCCTTATATTTTCTATATCTTTGGTTTTTTGTACATAATTTAATGGACAATGAGGAGCAATTGATGGGTTTGAACAGAGTAGTGATATTATTAGTGATGGGTCTAGGGAATATTATTCATTTTCCAAATTATGATGTGTAAGATGGATTAGAGGAGATAGCCAATAGGCATGTGATACCATTAAATCATTCAAGCAAACATGGTAAGATATGAATTCAGCTGGTAACAGTGGGAAGGAAGAAAAAATTGGAATGGGTTGTGTTGGGATTTGGTATACAATGCTTAGGAAAATGTTTCAAGAGGCTACAACATTGTTGTGGGAAGGAATTCACCTTGCAATTGGAGATACCAGAGTTTAAATGTTTGTGCTATCAAAATCTAGCTTTATATTTTCATACAAATGGAATGAAAATATTCAGAGAAACTTGTAGTTTTCTGTGGGTTCCTCTTCAGTTTAATCTCCCCAATGATAAGCCCTGTCAATCATTTTATTTTTATCATTTTAGTCAATTTATTTTCATAGCCACTTGATTATATTAATGAAGGATATAAATAATTATTCTATTATTTATTTACATAAATGATACAAGTATATGTTATTCTGTATGTTGCTTTTAGTATTCAATTTCATATTTTTTGAAAACTGTCCACATCGATATCTGAAGATCTACTTTTATTGACTTGACTATTGAATATTATTATCTATTACTCTATATCATTTCTATACCCTCCTATTGATTTGGATTTATGTTGTTTTCAGATTTCAAATTTAACAAACAATGCTTCATCAAGTGTTCCTTTCCTCAGGACTGAGGCACTCATTCCCTGATCTCCCGGGAGTGCTGTTGGTCATCAGCTTTCACTCAAGTTCCTCTCTGAGATTTGCCATCAGGTGAAGAGAGATTTCTCATTCAAGGATATCTTTCATTCCCATGACTGTTCTATGTGGAACTAGCCCCAATTGTGGACAATTTAAAAGATCTACTTCAACTCTAGACCATAGTTCAATTTGTCCCTCTGAGGAATCCTATCCTATTCCTTCCTTCCCCCACTGGTAGTGACCCTGAGATCACTCTTTAATAAACGTTGCACACAAATCTTCCTCTCAGAGTGCTTCTCAAGGGACCTAAACTTCAAAAGTTGGCACCAGAAGTGGTTTAAGAAAGCTGACTCTAAAATAGGATTTTGGAACTGGATCATCCATCAACAGCCTGGTAATAAAAACCCCATTATTTATAGTAGTTAGAGAACACATAGCCTCCAGCATGTGCAACTGACATGATTATTTAAATTTTACTGGAGGTGAATTACATTAGTAGGAGAAAATGCCCTGGTGCAGGCAATTTATCAGGCATTTGAGAAATGTGGAAAAAATAATTATAAAGATTATAGAATGAAATAGACTTTATTGGGTATCAATGATGAATTAGAACAAAAAAAGAACATGAAAGGATGAAAATGATTACTCACTCACTTATTGTAAAATGTGAAAAACAGTCTCCTTGATAGCATATGAAGGGATTCTCACCCCCTGCTAACAGAGGTCAGAAAAAAGCTTCACTCCCAGCACTTGATTGTAAGGGTAGTGTAGCTCCAGAGAAGGTTGAAATCTCAACGGTAATAATTATGCTATACCAAAGTCAGAACCATGATTGGAAAAGGGTGGACTTATTAGGCATGGGATGGAGAAATCTGGGTCATTGCACTAAAAAATCTAGGCTTCCCCTTTGTTGAATGCTAGTGATGCCAGCTTCCTTGACGATGATGCAGATCCCCCTGCCTATCAAGACAACAACGCTTCCTTCTAATCTTCTCACACTCCTCTTGTCTACCAGCCCAATGACAAGGAATAAGTCACAGTACATACCAGGGCCAGATAAGCTCTGCATTGCTAAAGAAATAAAAGGGCTATACTCTGATAGATCCATGGGATTCTGCCAAATGTCTCAGTAGGAGACAGGATAATGCATATGGGACTGGAGAGAAGTGGCATAAAGTTTAGCAAAAGAGATTATATCAATATGAAAACCTTCTTTCATGCTTCAGAATATTACACCCTAGCAAGAGACTTCAGGAAACTGTAATAACAAACTGTTAATATGGCCTCTAGTGGCTTGGAGAAAGTTATAGCCCATACTATGTGAAGGATAAATGTCAAATCTACCATGAGAGATGTTGAAAGAAGGAATAGAATGATTCAAAGAAGTGGGCATGCTAGAGTAGGTATTACCATATAAGGGCAGAAAACCCATCAGATGAATATGATGCCTGAGTGGTCCCAGAAGACACTTCATTTCAAACCAGTAAGGAATGTACTGGTGATATGGACACTGAAAAGATCAGTAGTGAATGCTCTCGAAGGCCACAGTTGATAGCATGATATGACATTACAGAAAATGAGCTCTCTGGTAGCAATAGGACTGACAGAATTCTGAAATGATAGAGGCCAAGTGGAGGTGCTTCACCACCAGAAATAAAAGGTGGGCAGGATTATTAGAATGAGCAAAAATGTTTAGAATTTCAACCAGGGTATCATTATATATAAAGAGAAAAAGAGTTGGTTAATAAAACAGCATCCTTAGGGGCAAAATAGATGAGCTCCTGGCTAGAATATGGTTAAAAAAAATCAAGCATGGATAATTAGGAAACTATGGCCAACCACTTCAGATAAAGTCATTGTCTTTTGTCAGTTTCTGGATCTGTGCCTGTTTTCAGACCCAGAACCTACTGAGTGTAGGAGAGCCCTGCTCCCAAGATGCAAGGATCTGGCAACATCATGACAAGGACATTTGATAATGAGTTCTGAATCCTTTCCAAAGGGATATATGGCTTTTACTTTGATATTCATGTCTTGGGAAAGAGGAATATCCAAATATTTGAAGACTATTGGACACAGAATTCAAGTTAGCATTGACACCAGATGATCCACAGCATTTTATGAATTTCTGTTGATTGGGTGTGTATGGGGACTAGGTAATAAATTGAGTCTGTGATCAAGTCTGGTTCACAGTATACCCAGTAGGTCTACAGAGCCCCTGGTGGTAATTCTCTGATTGCCAAATGTATCATTGAAATGGATATATTCAACAAAAGGTCAAAACCCATATTTGTCTCTGGGGAATGAGCTATCATAGGTGAAAGTCAGTTGGAAGTCTCTGAAATTACCACCTTCCCATCCACAAAGAAAATAAATCAAAACCATGCCATATTCTGAGGCTGTAGCAGAGATTAGGGCCAGTCTTAAAGGCCTATAAACAGCATTGAATCCACCAGGTGGCCCATCAAAAGCCAGACAAATTCTAGAGGAAGATAATTGACAACTGCAAACTCAAGCCATCAGGGTCCCCTATTACAGCTGGTATGTCACAGATGATATCTTTGCCTGAACAGATTGACACAGCACTAAACACATGATACATGGCCACTGATGTGGTAAATGTGTTCATCTTCAGTCCTATAGGTAGGAGGTTCAGAAATAATTTGCATTTACTTGAGATAGACAATAGTCTGTCCTTATGTAATTTCATGGTCTTGCTCTAAGGTTATGCTATGTCTCCTGTCCTCTGTCATAATGCCATCTAAAGGGACTGGAATAGCTGGACATCTGCAGAACAGCACATTGGTATACTGTAAAAACAACATTATGTTAATGGGATTTATTAACACAAGGTGACATGTCTATTGGAGTCCTTGGTAAGACATATACTCCAGAGAGCGTGAGAGAGATCAAGATCAGACTATTACATCAGTGTAGATTTCAGAGTAACTTAAGGTCTGAGGTATTTGAGAACATCTCCTGCAAATAAGGGGCACATCACTGCATCTTGAAATTCCAACCACTCAGGAGGACTGACATTATCCAGTAGGCCTCTTCAGATTTTGGAGAAAGCATAGTCCACAATTAAGAATACCATTCTGTGTTAGCTCAGAGCCAATCTTCCTCAGCAAAAAGAGGGGTATTGGTGGCAGATGTTAGCTAAGGGCTAATCTTCCTCACACACAAAAAAGAATACCATTCTGACCCATATGCCAAATGACACAAAGTTCTACTAGCTTCAAGTGGAACCTAGAGCAGGAACGGATTCTAGAGAAGGGACAAGCTGAGATAGAAGTGGCTCTGCCACATGGGCCGCATGACCTGATTCAATATTGTAGATATCTGTGGAAGGGAAAGATGCCATGTGGAGTTTATGTCAAGCCCCAATAAAATAATCATAAGCTAAACTGGACCTCTTAGGTGATGGGTCAAGATCATGTCATCTGCATTTTGAGAAACAGATCTTGTCACTGTTATACATATATATATATATATATATATATATATATGTATCTCCTGGGCCTTGGGATATTAAGTGAACTTGTGATCAGAACTACCTTTTATTAGCTAGGTTCTGTCATATCAACCAAATCATAAGGTCTGATTGGACCAGCAGCAATCCATTATAAGATGAAAGTGATATATTTTGCCTGAGACATGAAAAAGACCAAAGGAAAAAAGCTGCATAAGCAGGTGGTCCAGACTCCTATGTTATCAACCACTATTACACTGGCACCTTCCCCTCACCTCACCTCTGTTTATGAGTGAAAATGTTAGTCCCACTCAGGAGTGGCCCTGAAAAATAGTGCAGAGGGAAGTTCTTTCAATGGCCACAGGTTAGAAAATATATGTACTTTGGGGAAGTACATGGGCAACCTGACTTACTTACTTACCTACCTACTCAGCAGCCTAAAAGGGAAAGATTGGAAGATTAGAGGCAAGGATATTAGGAGAAATGCCATGTGGATGGACCTATTGGAGTGGAGATGAAGTGTGAAAATCTTTGTGTATCATGTCAATGTTCACCAGAAAGCACTTACCACAGAAGAGGCACTAAATACCTAAGTAGATAGAATGCCTCAGCCATGATGACAAAAACTAAAGCTAAGCATCAGCTTAATAACACCAGCTCCCAATCACTAAAGCTGACCTAGTTACTGCCATTGCAGAGTGTCCCATATGCCAGCAACAGAGACCAATGTTAATCCCCCCAATATGGCACTTCCATCTCAGAGACCAACCAGCAATTTGGTGCTAAGTTGACTAATTTTTACCCCATTTACTCTACAAGAGGCAGTGATTAACATTAACTGGAAGCTACATCTCTTTTAGGCATGAGTTTGCCCTTCTGCCTCTACGGTCTTAACCTCACTCTCCAAGGGCTTAAAAGTTTTATTTTGTTTGTTTTTCTATCAGCATGGGAGCCCATATAACATTTCATTGAACTATGGATCTACTTCCCAGAAAGGGAGGTATGGCAGTGGACACATGGTTTGGGATCTATGGGTCTCATAACTTATCACATGACCCAGAAGCTGCTAGAACAATGCAATGGCTCTATCACCAATAGGTAGAAGGATGAAAGCAGGAGTGGATCTCATACCATTAATCCCAGTGACCCTCTTTGTGGGTCCTCTCCTCTCCATCACCATAACTCTGAGGCCTGTGGGTTTAGAGATGCTGCTTCCTAAAATGAAGATGCTTCTAACAAGGGGCAGAGCAAGAGTTCCATTAAACCATTTAGTAAGCCACCATCTCGTCATTGCAGATCCCTGATACCAAAAGACCAGCGGGCATGAAAAGGAGTCAAAATCCCAGCAGGGATATTAACTCTGATCATCAGGAAGAGGTAGAGCTTCTTTATGAAATGAAGGCAGGGAAGGAAACATGCTTTTCATAACTAGTGGATTTTTGGGGTTATCCCCTGACATACACTTGCTCTATTTTGACCACAAATGGACAAGCCCAACAGCAACAGCTTGAGAAGGGCATGGTGTGAAGGGACTCAGACTTCTCAGGGATTAGATTTGTGTCACCTAAACAGGTAAGCAACCTAGCCCAGCAAAGGTGTTACCCAAAGGTGAAGGAAAGAAGAAATGAGTGGTGGAGGAGGGGGTGACAAGTATCAGTTAAGATCCTAAGACCTTCAGCAGCAGGGGCTGCATTGCATCCTATTAATTATTCTCTTTCAACTTTCACCCTAAAATGAGCTTATTATATGAAACAAATGGACCCTGACCTTGAGGATTAAAGCACTCATTCCTCCAGCCTTGTGTGGTTGGCAGCTGACAGCTATCATATGATTTCTTCTCCCAGGACTTACCCTTGGCTCAAAGTCACTTCCTCATTCAAGTTCTAATCCAGGTGCTGATTCCAAAGCGTGCTCCCCCGTCATAATCCTGTGTACAAACCTCCTCTCAGAATCTGTTTCATGGGGAACCCAACCTGTAACAATGGGCAAGATAAAATTTCCTAACTCAAGAACATACATTTCCACATAGACATATGTTTAAAATCATCAAAACATTTCTACACAATCCCAGGTACTCATAAAAACACACAAGCATGTTTGCATGTACATGCACACACAACATACTTTAAATTTCCTATTCTTAATTGTCATGATATATGAATAAGTAATTTTTGTTTTTAGAGTTTTTTTTCTATAGCGAATCCAAAAAGCGCTGATCTGAGAGCATTTGAATATCATTGAATAATATCTTATCAGTGAAATTTAAGCTCATTTTTCATTTTTATTAATGACATTTCAAGATAGTGTAGCGTGCATATTGTTATTTTCTAGGATGATTTTATTGCATGAATAGCATTGCAGAGAGAATTAAACTATTTAAGATAACTAAAATGGAATAGTTCAAAGAAGTTGAGTGAATATGATTACATAGTAAACAGGAGAATGCATATTTTGAAATAAGCAAAAATAATTGGACTCAAATTTACACAAAGACAACAAGGTTGATTTTTGATTTGGTTTGTTTTATTTTGGCAGAACATTATTAAACTTATGAAGTCTAAACTGCTCTAAAAAAATATTTTTGTAACGTTTGGCAGCAAAACGTTACCTGACCTGATCTCATTTAGTTGCAAATCCTGACCTGTTGAGATATGAGGTTATTTGCAGTCTGTATTTATGGCACTTGGTTTGAATATTCACATATTTTCCTACGGAAATATTAAGGTATTTGATTATGGGATGTTTCCCCTAACCCTCCTGGTCATGTTACAAAGTATACCGTATATGCACCATATTCTCTTTCTATACTTGGAAAATAATTCCAAAACATAGCTGATGAGATTTCATTCCTATGCCAATTATATTTAAAATGTAATAAAACTCACAAATATATTATTTTTAAAATAGCAGCAAAACCTGAGTTCTCTTGGGGACATTATTTAATATAATTTATTAATCTTGTTTCTTTTGTGTGTGTGTGTGAGGAAGACCAGCCCTGAGCTAACATTTGTTGCCAATCCTCCCCTTTTTGCTGAGGAAGACTGGCCCTGGGCTAACATCCGTGCCCATCTTCCTCTACTTTATATGGGACGCCGCCACGGCGTGGCTGACAGGCAGTGCGTCGGTGCGTGCCCGGGATCCGAATCTGCGAACCCCGGGCTGCCAAGCGTGAACTAAACTGCAGCGACACTGGACTGGCCCCTTTATTAATCTTATTTCTAAAATATGGATATTATTCTAGAAATTCATTGAAGCAATAATAGAAATAATTTTGCCATTATATACTTTAATACATATGAACTATGTAACGAAGATAATAATTTAGAAAGGCAGAAGGAAGAAAAGACACACAGAATAAACTTGTTAAGGACTTATGGTGCCCCAAATTCTATAGCCTATAAATAAAGCTATCTTAGCTAGCTTCACATGTATAACCAAGCATAAGTGATAAAATCATTGATTTTTAGTATGTCAATTGATTGGTTTTACCCAGACATTGACTTGGTCTCTGTTATTAATCCATGCTACTTGGCTTCTGTCCTGTCATTTTTCTGTTCTCTCTCTACATCTCTCTTCTCACACAATCAACAGTTTTTAAAATTTCAATTTAATTATTCATTTAATAAATAATCATCTGTCCAATAGTTTTATGTTTGTACAACAAATGGCTCTATTTACAGGCGTAAGCATTACTTCCCAGCTCCTTTAGACTAATGCTTTATTTGGGTAAAGTAGAGCATGAGGTGAAACAGAGAGGAGTGTCTGTGTGGAGAGACCCTCCTGAATGAGGAATAATTAGTGGGATGCATATACAGAAATATCATGATGATAAAAAACGTCTCTGAATTTCTCAGCATGTACCAAACTCTGCAAATTAAGCTCTCTATATAACCTCCAATTATGCCTTTGAAAGAGAATATAATCTTAATATTAAACTTCTGATTGATGCCACCATTTTTCACATAGACCACCCTCGTTTAGTGCTCATTTGCAATCATCATCCTTATAGTTTTTAATCTATTTTAAGTTACTTTCATTTATTGGAGAACAATTATGTCATTTGATGGAGGACACGGTTTATATGTTTAAATGCAACTTATCTGTAATACGCAATATTTCAATGACACATAAATGACCACTTATAAACTAGCACTCTGACAAAGATAACAAATGATCAAAGTATTTAAAGATGCTTTAGTATATCCAGGTCTTGGTACATGAGTGTCTACAATATCATTTTCTGTAATTTTTGTGTATTTGAATATTTTAAAATGTTTTAAGATTTCTCAATACATAAAATGATGTTCTCCCAAATTAATTTGACTGATGTTTTTATATAGAAATTATTCTCATAAGTCTTTTAATATGTCTAATTTTATATTTTACAGTATTTCTGCTAATAACTTTTTTCACTTGTGGTTTTATTTGTGGTCATTTGTGGTTTCATTTAAGAGACCACAGCATTGCAGTTTTCAAGGAACAGTCCAAGTGCACTATTTTTTCCATTAAATTAACTTCGTGACATTTTAATAGAAATACTAAAGAACTACTGTATTTGTTATTTAGCACTTATATATTGTTGTATTCCATCTGGTCTAAAAGATTCTGCTTTGTTTTATTAGCTGGAATCTGAAATGTTACATGTCTCCTCCTTAGTGCTAATTTTGCACCTATATTCTCAAATACATTTTTTTGAAAAGTGCTCATTGTAAATTTTTATTCTCTCTCTTACTCCTTCTCTCTGACCAGAAACATGTTGCAATCTCATAAGTCATAAAATCCTTTCATTGTCTCTGGGTTTCCTAATCTTTGTATTATTTTCTATAAATCTACTTGAAAAATAGCCCCCAAACATGTTCACCTCTCTCATATTCTAGACACTTTAATCTAATCAAAATGTTAAGTCTTCAGTGCTGCCCTGGAATTGGCCACTACCGTCAAAATGTATTGGTAAAGATGTGCTGATTATGCTGTATTCTACAAAGATCCACAAAAACTGGAAGCATTAGGACTTCCTTCCAATTTTCTGAAGGCTGCTCATCAAGTGTTGCTCTGCAGTGTCACTTTTCATAAATCAAGTCTTCATATATGTGTCTTCACTGAATTCTTTATTCTGTTTCAATCACCAATTGTCTATCTTTCTGACAGGACAGGATTGTCTCAAATGGTATAATTTTATAATAAGTCTTCATATCTGACAATGCAAGTGCCACAAGAAAGTTCTTTATTTTCATAAAAGTCTTGGTTATAGTTTTTGCTTGTATTTCCATATAAAACTTAAAATCAAGTTGTCAGTTTCAAAATAACATCTACACAATTTCAATTTTACTTTACTCTTTCAATAAATGGTGCCAGTCAATAAAAATCCATAATGAAAAATTGAGTCTTGTTCCAAAAATTATGCTATACATAAAAATCAATTCCAAATAAGATGATAAATGTATATGTTAAAGATAAACCAATTCTTATAGGAGAAAAACATTACATATAAGTAAATATTTATTAATGGGTACCAATGTTGATATGTTGGACTACATTAAAATTAAGAACTTTTTTCTCTATTGAGACACCAGTGAGGGGGAATAAGGCAAGAAAAAAAAAAGGGTGATGCAAAATATTTGAAATACATAATATTAACCAAGGAGTCTCCCATAAAATATAAAAACTATTAAAAAGATCTAGTACATAAACATTCACTTCAAAAAAATATTCAAATGGCTAATACATTTCAGAAACAGCACTCAACTCATTAGTTATCAGAAAGAAAAAAATAATTAAAACCACAATGCAATCTCACTTCTCCAGAGACTAATTCTGTGAAGCCAGCATTAACTTGACACCAAAACTGTAATAAAATATTACTAGGCAAGAAGACTAAAGTCCAATAACACATGAAACTAGACACAAGGATAAATAATAAACTTTTAGTAAATTGAATCTAAAAATATGAAAGACGATAATGTAATCTGACCCAGTGTGGCTTAATCTATCAAAGTCAAGGCTGTTTTACATTCAAAGATTAATCAATGCAAAGAAGAACTAAATAATGGAGAGATATTCCATGTTCATGGAAAAGAAGACTCAACATTATCAAGATGTTAGTTTTTCCCAACTTAATCTATAGATTCAGTGAAATCCCAATCAAAATCCCAGCAAATTATTTTGTGGATATTGACAAAATGATATGGAGATGCAAAAGAGCTAGAATAGCCAACACAATATTGAAGGAGAAGAACAAATTTGGAAGACTGACACTACCCAAATTTAAGACTTACTATAAAGCTATAGTAATTGAGACAGTATGGTGTTGATGAAAGAACAGACAAATAGATCAATGGGACAGAATGGAGAGCCCAGAAATAGATGCCCATAAACACAGTCAACTAATTTTTCACAAAGAAGTAAAGGCCATAAAATGAAGCAAAGATAGTCCCTTCAATAAATAGTGCTAGAACAACTGGACACCCATGTGAAAAACAAATAGATCTCACAGCCTTCACAAAAATTAACTCAAAATGGATAGTAGACCTAAATAAAAATACAAAACTATAAAACTCCCAGAAGATAACATAAGAGAAAACCTAGATGACCATGAGTATGGTAATGACTTTTTAGATTCAACACCAAGGGTATGATTGATGAAAGAAATAATTGATAAATTGAACTTCATTCAAATTAAGAACTTCTGCTCTACAAAAGACAATGTCAAGAGACTGAGAAGACAAGTCACCGACTGGGAGAAAATATTTGCAAAAGACATATCTAGTAAAGAACTGTTATCCAAAATATAAAAAACACTCTTAAAGCTGAACAATGAGAAAACAAACAACCCATTTTAAAAATGGGCCAAGGATCTTAAGAGACGTCTCACCAAAGAAGACACGCAAATGGCAAATAAGCATATGAAAAGATTTTCCACATCCTATGCCATCAGATAAAGGAAATGCAAAGTAAAACAATGAGATTCCACTATGTACCTATTAGAATGGGTAAAATCTGAAACACTGAAAACACCAAATGGAGACAAGGATGTGGAGCAACAGGAACTCATTTATTTTTGATAGGAATGCAAAATGGTACAGCAAATTTGGAAGGAAGTTTTGTAGTTTCTTACAAACATAATACTCTCACCATATGATCAATCCAGCAATCATGCTCTTTGTTATTTATCCAAAGGAGCTGGAAACTTAGGTCCACACAAAACCTCCACATGGACATTTATAGCAGCTTTATTTACAATTGCCAAACATGGAAGCAACCAAGATGTCCTTCAATAGGTGAATGGATATATAAACGTGTTACATACAGACAATGGAATATTACACAGCATTAAAAAGAAATGAGCTAACAAACTATGAAAAAACATGAAGGAGCCTTAAATGCATATTACTAAGTGAAAGAAGCCAATCTGAAAAGGCTACATACTGTATGATTCCAACTCTATGACATTCTAGAAAAGGCAAAACTGTGGAGACAATAAAAGGATCAGTGGTTACCAGAGTTTGGGGGTGAAGTGAAAGGAATTAGTAGGTGGAGCCTAGAGAAATTTTAGGGCACTGAACATACTCTGTATGATAACCATGATAGATACATGTCATAATACATTTTAGACTGCAGAACACCAAGAGTGAACCACAGTGTAAACTAGGGACTTTGGGAGATTATGGTATAAATGTAGGTTCATCAATTGTAACAAATGTGCCACTCTGGTGAAGGGTGTTGATAATGAGGAAGGCTATGCATGTGTGGGGGTAGCAGACATATGGGAATACCTTCCCCTCAATTTTGCTATGAACCTACAATTGCTTTAAAAAATAAGTCTCAATGAAAAATTAATCAATGTATAGTCCCATATTAACATACTAATTAATCAAAACCATATTATCATCCCAATTTGTGCAGAAAAATCATTTGGCAAAATTTGACTTCAATTTCTGATAAAATCTCAGCAAACTAGGAATAGTAGAGAACCAACCTAATAGGGCATCTATGAATAATATACAAATGATATAATTTTTAATGGCAACAAATAACTCCTTTCCCTTTATATTTTTTTTACTTTTAACAGATTTATTGTTGTTTAATGGACATATGAAAAACTGCACTTACATAAAGTGAACAATTTGATGAGTTTTGACAAATGTATACATCTGTAAAACCTCATCACAGCCAAGAAACTGAATACGTGTGTGACCCTTCCCAAACTTCCTCATTCCTTATAGATCGATTTGCATTTTCTAGAATTTTATAAAATCAAGGAAGATAATATATTCTTTCGTGGTGGTTGTTATTTGGCTTTTTTTTTCACTCAGCATAATTATTTTTAGATTTTTTTGATGTAAGGCTACTTCTGTGCCCAGATGCTTTATTTACTGATAGTTTTCCAATTGCATACTACAGTTATACCAAGCCTATTGCAATTTGTTGTGATTTTTCTATTTCTTCTTTTGCACAATCCCTTTACCTGGTCTTGAAATTTCTTCTTCTTTAGCTACCCAGAAAAATGCCAAAATTCTTAGAAACCTGGTAAATATTACTTACATGTGATGCCTTTCTAAAAAAGCTTGTTCTTAAAGTAATACTTCCCTTCTCCAAGTGTCTCTACCTCTTATGGATTACTATTTTAAAATTAATGTGACTTAGTAATTCACACATATAATTTTCTTACTCCATAGTAATTTCACTGAACGCAGAATTCAATTTTTTTTTCACTTTTCCATTCTTAGGGTTTAGCATAGTTCTTTTCATTCAGGCAAACCCAGATCCTTGCCAACTGAACAGGATATTATAAAAGAAAATAAAGGCTTTTTGTAAAGAGAGTGTATGGCCTGAATTGTGTCCCTCAAAATTCATATGTTGAAGTTCTAACCCCCAGTACCTCAGAATGTGACTATATTTGGACATAAGATCTTAAGAGGTAATTAGTTAAAATGAGGTCTTAGGGTGGATCCTCATCTAAGATGACTTGTGCCCTTAAAAGAAGAGGAGATTTGGACTTAGATACATACAGAGGAAAGACCATATGAAGACATAGGGAGAAGACAGTCATCGACAAGCTAAGGAGAGAGTCCTCAGACCCTGCTGACACCTTGATTTCACACTTTGAACCTCCAGAATTGTGGGGGAAAAAATTTTGTTGTTTAACCCACCCAGTATGTGGTACCTTGTTAAGACAGCCCTAGCAAACTAATGCTGGAAGGTTCTACTGTGGGCCACCAATCAAATGATAGATTATGTCTATTTTGTCAATATTTAGCAGTGAAAAATTATCCATAGCCTGAAAAGTGTCTGTTTCCCTTTTCTTATCAGTTTTGCATTAGCCATCCATACCACATAGACTTTCACGTATGTATTCTCCCACCCAATATTGCATGTAAGCCTTTAGTTTCATTAATTTAATTGGAACAATTGGACAAATTATGTTTCATAAAATAAGGTGCCTATTACAATTATCTATAAAATTTGTATGTTACATGCTTCTGTTGCAATGTTTAAAAATTTAGACAATCTCATTTATATTCGGTAACAATGTTTGAATGAACATATCTGATTGAGTTTAGTCTCACGCTCCAAATACCTTCATGGTTCTCTTTAAAAATGAAACCTGTTCAGTGTTTTGGGAGTTTGCTTCTGATCATATTTACTTCCTTTACCTCATAAAAATTAATCTTCACTTAATCAAAGACAGTTATTAAAAACATGAATTAGGGGAACTCCATCTTGCAGATCGTCACACCAATCAAATATTACTATGAGGACATGAACCCACGATTTATAATAACCATAAATTAATCAGTATGTACAATGAATAATTCATTTCTGGTGGAGCCCTTGGATTGCTATCCTTTCATTTCTCTCAACTCAGTGCTCCGGGAGAATCACTGGGAAGAGATTTCATCTGACATCAACACACCTTTGTCTCTGTGAGGGAGTTAAAGTGGTTGTCTCATCAGGCAGATGGCCTTAGGTTGACTCTGTTCTCATTTCACTCTCCTGAATATTAATGGGCACGAAAGCATTTGCATGCTTCCTGTCCATGGTCTACTGGCCTCTTTTTATTAAATACATGTTTAATTCATTTTTAATATATCAAATATTTAGCATTTATATTAAATCTCAACAACAGTAAAGATGTATAACAGGATATACAGGGAGAAAAAAAAGTTTTTTTCCAATACAAGAATATAATAATTAAAATTTGCAAGTTACTTTTCTCCTGATGGACTTTTATATTGACCATAATTGACACAGGTAATGAGGTAACCGAGAACCTGAACCATGGTCAAAAGTAAAAATTAGGAAGTGACCAAGGAATATATCAAAATCCACAAGTGCATCAGGAATGAGTGCCTGCAGATTGGGAATAGGAAGAAAGTCACATGCGGGTGTTTTAAGTTAGAGCAGAAAAAGAGTAAGGATGCATATAGGAATGACGAGTGTCCAGCATCACATAGCTAAGGAATGTGTTCAGGGACCTGGGTATCAGTTGCTGCATACCTGATGATCAGGAGATCAGAAGATCGGGAGAGCAGAAGCAGGGGTGGGCCTCCCCCTAACAAATTGTACTTACCATTAATGGAACTTATTTCAATTCCAGTTAAATAATTTGATAAGTCCATGAAACTAGAAAGTTTAGTAAAGCCTGCACTTAATGTTGGCTTTCCCAATTTTCAGTTTTTGATGTTTTTACAGTTGTCACACTCTGACCATATTTAAAAACATATTTTTCTCCTGGGATGGAGACTGACCAGAAAGCATGTCCTTCTTATGTCTCGCAAATAGAAGATACATGATAAAATGTGAGTTTAGAGTGGGAAATAATGTCAGATTTTGACAGTCTTTTTGCAATATGTCTAATGATAACATTTCTTGAGAATATATACATAATAATGATAAATGCTTGTGAGTAATTTGAAGATTATACTGTCTCTGTCCACTGAGAACAGATATAATAAGATGACTGTAATATCTCTAAAGTCCATAATTCTATCTAACTAAATTTTTATTGTGATTGAGGGATTGACTATTCTATATCTTTTGCAGTTAAGGATGTATGCCAGGGTTAGAAAAAGCAGCAGATTCCAAGTCTGCCTAGACTGACAACCTGGGTCCAGTTTTCTATCCAGGAAGGAGCGAGTGAAAACAAAGGCTCAGATGACAACCCAACACCCCAAGCTTACAATAAAGGGCAGCCGATTAGCAGCAGTGAATGGCTATGAGGGACGAGGAGGTCAGCTTTTGAAATGAGAGGTATGGAAGTTAGTATATGAAAGATGGGGCTGGAAATCATGAAAAGACTTTGCAGCAAGCCCTAACTGCAATAAAAACACATCAGGTGTACACCATTAAGAAATAGGTGAAACAAAAATAAAAAAACAAAGAACACCTCAGTCAACACATCAGATGTAGCTCAAATTTTATTGTACACATTTTGTCTTATTTATAATTCAACAGTATCAAATTAAAAGTAATAATTTAATCGAAATACATTATGTAATCAGTAACAATATTTTAAATACCTGTGTTTTAATTTTTAAGAAAAAAAATAACAGATATATATTTCAAAAGAGTAAAGATACTGAAAACTAACTGGAAGAACCACTCAAAATCCCACCTTCTTGGACGAGCCTTTGACAATATTTGGTGAATCATCCCAGTCAACTGTTCACATGTATGCAGAGAGAAGTGTCGTTACAATGATGAAGTGGGGAGAGAAAGAATTTCGCAGGAATCATTGTTCTCAAATGGAATATTTCTCAATATGCCCATTGGAACTAAATTATGAAATATAATTTTATTTGAATTGGTTAGAAACAATAGAAATAGAAGTAAAACTGAAGTAATTACTGAATTTCAGATGTTTCTTCAAAAAGAAAAATATTACCTTACAAAAGACATTTTTAACATAAAATCATGGAGAAAATATTATAAGTTATCATATGCTTTTCTGTGACAAATCTCAGCTTTAGACATTGGCTGTTAACTTCCCGCTATGAAATATGAGGTTATATGTACTCTCCTCAACTCATCTGCACTACAAATACTGATTGTTTATTAGAAAATATTTTCACTGATACCAAGATTTTATTTGCCTACTTTACTGTAACTAAATTTATATATTTCTTCATTTTTAATCTACATTTTAATATTCAATGTTCATAACCAGTGGTTTTACCATAGTTTTTCTATTCCTGAGTTCTTCACTTTGATTCATCTCTTGATTGGCTAGATTTCATTATCAAGAAAGGTTTTGTTTTCAAGAAGGTCTTAAGTATGCTATATTTCTTGGATTATTAAAAGTCTAAATATCTGTTTGCTATCTTTCACTTGAAAGAAATTCTTGAATCACATACTCTTTCATTCAGAACCTTGTAGATGTTTTTATATAATCTTCTTTCATAAAATTTTATTAAGGCGAAATGTGAGGCCTGCCTGAGTTTTTTTCATTTATGTATCATTCCAGTAGTTTTTTTTTTTCTACTTGGATTTCCATAGGGTTTCTTCCTTATTATATGTCAGCAAGCTTACCTGTATATACGTAGATGCCAATCATTCTGTATCTTTTGTCTTCCTACAGAGAGTATTCTTTTGATCCATAGTTTCAAATATTTCTGTGTTTCAGGAAATTTGAGACAAGCTTTCCTCTGTATTCTTAAAGAAGAAAAATTCTTATATTTTTGAATATATTTTGTTTTGTTCTATTTCTCTGCACATAATTTGTGTGTATATCAGATCTTTTCACCTATCTTTCATGTTTATCATATTCTATCTATTACTTATTTTTTGTTATTTTCTCTTTTGATTATGCGTACATTAAGTTAGTCTTCCATATACCTGAGTGTTTCTTGGTTCAATATTTTCAAAATTCTTTCTTCTTAACTTTTCGCTATAAAAACTTCCAACTGTATACAAAATGGAAAGGATAGTATAATGACTCTCATCCTATCACTGAGCTTTAATAATTATCAATTCATGACCTATGTTACCATCTATACAATTATCAACCCAAATTGGATTATTTGGAAGCAAATTCATAAATCTGGGCCGCTTCATGAGTGTGCAACCCGTGCAGTCACACAAATTCTCGTGCTTTGACGAGCCCCACACTTGGTTTAATGTTTTGATATCACTGTCTTGAAATTTGTAATAGCTTTCAAAGGAGCAGCCTTGCAGCCAGTCTTGATTCCTATTAACTCTGATCTGAGACTTGCACAATTTTAGAGCATACAAGTGACCCCAAAGTAAGATTTAGTCCTTTAAGATATACTGATGATTTTATTGCTAATAATAACAGGGAATTAGAAAAGAAGTTATAAGGTTTTCATTTGTCATATCATTACACACGCTCTAATTTTGACTTGTGCCCTGTAAGGGAAGATAAAATTAAATATGCTTGCAAAATTTGAGGGGAAAAATGATGATATACTTTAAGTTACATTGAATTGCGGTCAGAAAACTCTAGTTTACATTCTGGCATTGTTTGTGAGTCTCAGCAAATCATTTCCTCCTGTTTTATTTCCTCATTTGTAAAATGAGTAATATAATTTCTATCACATAAAGTTATTAGAAGACTTTGTACATAAAGTATCTTGAAGAGTGTCTCATATGTAGTAGGTGTATGACATCTCATTTTTTTTTGTCTTTTTATAATAGGAAATGCTTTGTGGTTTGGACGTTCTGAGTAATAAAAAGGACAGGGCTCTTTAATAGGGATTGAACATGAAACAGATTTCTGGGATGTTCCTAACTTTGTGCTGTGTTAGTGATGGCAGATAATAGTAACTAGAGAGACATAGAACGTGTGTGAGAAAGAAGTACTCTTCAGTATTTACCTGTACTTTCCCTCTCTTCCCATTCTAACCAAACACTGAACTGAGAAGCCAGAATAGAACAGAAGGAAACTTAGAAAGTAAAAGACGGAAGTAAATGATTATAAATGAGTTTATGATTATAAATAAGAAAACAGCTAGGAACCAAGAGAGCCTTGCCAATGGCTAGCCAAGGGCACATGGTAAGAAGAATTTGCTGAGGATGCCATTTCTGGCACATATCATCCACGTAATTTTGAATTCTTTTGTCAAGAAGCATTCAAAACCATGACCATGGACTATGTCACAATCATTACCAAAAAGAATTATCTTTTTATAAAACAGATAAAAATATTTGTGTATATCCATTCACTTGTGTGTATGTATATATAGGTATATATGTGAGTAAGACTATATATATTTTTAAATAAATATATGATAGAAGATGTTTTGAAATGTTAAGAGATTTTATCCCTAAGTGGTAGAATGTCATCTTTCTTCGGTATATTTATCTGTAGTGTTAAATTATTTATGAGAAGTAGGTTGTTGGTGTTAATGCCGTGGAGTCGATTCCAACTCCTAGTGGCCCTGTGTATAGAAGAACGGTCCAGTCTTTTTGAGCCATCCTCTCACCTTCCAGTGCTATATCAGACAGTGCTCCACTGCTATTCTGGAAGTGGGTGGCCAGACCCTTCTTGCTAGGCTGTCTTGGTCTAGAAGCTCCGCTGAAACCTGTCCATCATGAATGACCCTGGTGGTATTTGAAATATTGGTGGCATGGCTTTTAGCATCACAGCAACATGCAGCTTCCACAGTATGACAACCAACAGACTGGTGGGGTGGTTCTCTGACTGGGAAATAAACTTGGGCCACAGTGGTGACAGCACTGAATCTTAACCACTAGATCACAAGGGCTGGTTATAAGAAGTAGGTAATATGTACATAATTAGAATATCAAGGAAATGCATTTCACTGTAAAGAAAAATAATTTATGACTCTAAAGTTGGCCATTAAAAATTTTTTTTTGATGAGGAAGATTAACCCTAAGCTAACATTTGTTGCTAATCTTCCTCTTTTTGCTGAGGAAGATTAGCCCTGAGCTAACATCTGTGCCCATCTTCATCCACTTTATATGGGATGCCACCACAGCATGGCTTGATGAGCAGTGTGTAGGTCTGTGCCCAGGATTCAAACCAGCAGACTCCAGGCGGCTGAAGTGAACCACATGAACCCAACCACTATGTCACCAGGCCAGCCCCTAAAATTGGCCACTTTGACAAGACTAAACATACTGATTACATTTTAAAGTTGACAATGACAATAATCTATTTCATAAGTCTCTAGATACTGTGGGTTAATAGAGTACAATCCTACTATATAGACATAATTTAGAATTATTTATAGGTCAAGAACAAAGATGGAAATGCCTTTTCCCACTGTTTTTATGTGTAGGAAAATAAAACTATTATGATGGGAGTAGTCAAGGAAATTTAGGACTCCAAAGGCAGGTAAAACTTGTAAGACATTTTAATTGAGTTTTTATGAGCTGACTCCAAGGCATCACTTCTAAGACTTGTCACCCACACTACATTAAACAAATCACCATTGTATGATGGGCTATGGGAAGTTGACAAAGGGAGGCAATAAATGAGAAGACTAAAGTGTTCCCAGGGGCCAGTTATTCTCCAAGGAACTCACTAGAATTCATTAAAAATTGTGGGCTGAGCGTTGCTCTGCTCCCCTTGAAGAACAGTTTTGAGAGCAAAATATGATGACGTTAGTCCTTTGGGAAGTGAAAGAACCTTAGAAATAATCTGAGCCTAAGGATTTATTTGACCCATGGGAATGTATGTGTCAGTTCTTATGCCCACTGCACTGAGCAGAATAGGGCAGATTCCTGCAAGACTATTCAGAGCTATAAGCTTCTTGGAATATTCTGCACTAGCGTCGGCCCTTAGAAACTGATGGCAAAAATCCAGAGGAGATATTAGTCATGTCTAATAACTTTACTGGTAGAGAACAGGTTTATATGATTTGGCATATTAGGCACATACCATTTCTCAGGCACTTTGGAAGTGATAATTTCACCACACGTTCAGAATTCAGAGAAACTTCCACTACAGTGTGTCTCAGCCCTCTGAGGTGAACAAATTTAATACTGTATCAGCCATGTCCAAAGGGAGACACTGAAAAGGACCTGGGAGTTTACCTGAACGCTGCTTAATATGCTGTAGAAACTTCTTCTCAGAGGAGGAGGGACAATGGAGCCAATACGCAGAATTCCCACTGCATGCCTGTGATGACATTATGAATGCAGGTATTGATATTCCTTCTTGTTTCTTAATGTTTAGACAGAACCTAGGCTATATATTGATCACTGCTTCCAGCTGGTTGAGAAAAGTAAGGCCCTGAGAAACTTTACTCAGTAAGTAGCTAACCTGAGGGACAAGTTGCAGGAATAATTCTGGTTAGCTACTGGCATTATCTAGAGCAATATTAGAATGAAAAGAAAGCAATGAAATGATGTCAGGCTGACATAAAAAGCACTAAAAGAACTTTGACTAGTCAGTATGGTCTCTAGATTATGCTGTGATAGACAATAAACTCAAAATACCTGCAATTTAAGGCAACAATGTTTTGTTTCTGACTCATGACAAATGTCCATTGTGCCACCTATTGACTTCGCTCTGCTCCATCGTCCTCCCATTAAGTAGGCTGATGAAATGGCAACTGTGGGAGAATATGGCCCATTACCATGAGAGAGGGAAAGAGTGGACCATACCTAGAAATATTTCACGTCACTTCAGCTCACATTTTATTGGCCAAAGAAAGTCATATAGCTGTGACCAACTTTAACGCATCATGTCAGTGCATTTCTGCATCATGCCTGGAAGGAGAAAAGGAATATTTGAAACACCCCTCATGACTACCATAGAAAGAGAGTACTGTTAATTACAATAGTACTGTAAACTTCCAAGTAAAAGAAACAAAAATATCTGAAAAATCTACTCTCTTTCTTGTATTACTTGTATACAAAATGATAAAGATGGAGACAAACTAGTTTATTATCTACGGAAAAATGACTTGCTTACAGATAAATTCAGAGGGTAGTATTCTCCTTTATTCCATCCTATGTGGAGATGTACCCAAGGGAGGGGCCAGTTTCTCCGAGGGAAAGTCTATATTTTATCTTCTAATTCTTCAGGGATGAGAGAAGGATTGAATAACAAGATACTTTGGTGAAAATGGAACTGATGTTTTTTTCTAAATTGGAGAGAAAGCTCTTTTCAGGCTCAGAGCTAGACTTGTCTTAATATTTTGAGGCAAGATACACACCTAATGATAAGCCAGAGGTTTATGGGGGGTCCCAGAAGAATTAAGATATTTGAAAGCCATAAAGAAGCCTAATCATAGGTAGAGGAGTCAAGAAATAGGCAGTGTATAGGTTCACTTCCACTACATTTGAGAAGATTGTAAAATATTATTGATATAGTCACATGCTGCATGATATATGGAAGTTACTGCTCTGGCAAAATGTGTCTAGGTAAGAGAGTTCCTTTATCTTCAGCATTGTGCGGAAAACACAGGTGGTATGGTAGAAAGTCTAGTGAGAATAGCAGTGCTCTAAAAGTTAATGAAAGAGTGTAACAAAAATACTTACTTAAATATTGTTGAGGGAAGAGGCATAGTCAATAAGAGCATTTGACATTTTCCAAAAAAGAAACAATATTTACATATCAGAAATTCAAAGAGAAAAAAAGTTCCCTTTTAACTGAAATCTGGTTAACATACAAAAAAACACACAGATCTCAAGTGATCAGTTCAACAAGTTTTGGCAATTATATACACCCGTGTAGCCATTATCCAAAATAAGATGGAGAATATTTCCATCACCTTGGAGAGTTTCCTCATACCCCTTTCCAGTAAACATTCTCCTCCTTACCCAAAGGAACAACTTACTGACTTCTATTACCACTGATTAGTTTTACATAGATATATATACACACACACACACACATATATATATATATATATATATATATATATACACACACACTATATATATATGCATATCTATCTACCTATCTATCTATCTTTCTATATATTATTTGTGTTTGGCTACTTTAGTCAATCACATTTATTCATGTTACTGAGTGTATCAGCAGTTTATTTCTTTTACTGCTGAGTAGTATTCCGTTGTACCATTTTACCACAGGTTGTTTATCCATTTTTCTGTACTGGACATTTTGGTTTGGGGATATTATGAATTAGCTGCAATGATAATTGTCACACAAAACTTTTTGATGGATGTGTTTTCATTTATTATAGGAAAATACAAGCGAAATTGCTGGAACATAGTGTAGATGTATTTTTAACTTTGTAAGAAACTTCCCCTTCTTGCCTTTTAAAATAGGCTCATGAACTTCACATAAACTTACACATTTTATTTTCATAAGGAATTTTGTTGAGAGAAAAAAAGAATAATGAGTTTTAAAAGGAAATCCACCCCCCCCCACCCCGCCAAAGGAGGACATTTAGTTCCTGTCGTAATAATAAACTGGAAAGAAGATAAAGGAACACTCCATCTAGTCTATTTCTGAGGACAATAGATGAGGGTCATCTGGTCTGAAAAGGAGGAAGAGAGCTTTGTGGGATATGTTTTTAGTGAAGGTTACTAGGATTGGAGAAAGAGGAGTTTGTTCCTTTTGGGGGTGGACCACATGAGAAAAAGTGAAGGGCAAATGACAGATAAAAAAAAAAATGAAACCAATGCCTGTAGACTGACTCTAGTTTTTGTCAGTCTGGTATATTCCAGGTATCACCTAAGCTGCTTGCAAGGTTTTTGTTTCTTCTCTCTGGTGAAGGGATACACTTTCAGTAGCCTTCACTTGGCACACTGCCCCTGGGTCATGAAGAACTGATTGCCATTTGTGCTTTGAAATTTTCTGATCCCTATCGAAAGTCTTATATGAGCTTCTATCTTTCAGTGGCTTAGGAATTTATAATCTTTCTAACCTCCAAAACAGAAGAGAGGGTCTGGACTCTGAGAAGGTGGTTTGAAAAGGAAAATCTCCATCACGTGTACTTGACTGGGACTCCTCTCTGGTAAATAATTCACCCCTTTATACAGAGCTTTGATATTTGGTTGGTATTTCTGGATCTTAGAGGTCAATACACAAGTTTTTGAATGACTCTGTTAATGTGGACTTACTTAAACCTTGATTTTTTTCTCAATTAAAATGCAGAGCAGAATTGTTTGCTCTGTGGAATGCAGCCACACTGCTTTCTGGTTTTATGACTATACAGAGCGAGCCAGCAAAACTATACATTGGTTGAAATGTGAACTTTTCGCATTTTTTTTGTAGCCAATTGTCAGACTCTTGTTTAAAAATGTCCAGTCAACAATTGGTTTCTCAGTATTAATTTGATAATGCAATATAGCTAAATTTTTCATTTGGATTGGTAATTGATGTAGTCAACAACTGATATTTTTTTTGAGGATGTTTCCATTCAAACTATAAAGATTTGGTCTACGTCATGCAGGGCTCCTGATGTTGCAGAAATAACTTCAAAGCACATTAAGGCAACATTTCTGGGGATACCTAACAAATCAGGTATACCTAATACCACTACCTGGCTTTTGCCTAAACAGTAAAATTCAATGAGGCATCATTATTCACTAGAAGGTAAGGACATTTAACGCTACAGGGGTCATTTAACAAGAGGGCACTCTGGTCATTTAATCTTGTGTAGATGAATGGAGCTGAATGAAAACCAAAAGTATCAACTATGCATAGAAGGCTGCAGTAATGGTTGGTTTTATTTTACAGTCATAAATAATTTTAATCTTCCTGAAATGAATTGGCTCTTATAAGGATCATAAATGACTTTCACATTGGCAAATCTAATAGCTATATCTCATCTTACTATTCAACTTCTTAGTAGCCAAATTTGATTTAGTTGACCACTTCTTCCTAAAATCACTTTCCTCTCTTGGCCTCTTTGACCTGGCACTCTTGTCCTTTCCCTGTTACTTCATTAGTTTCCATGTCTTGGCCCAAGTTCCCAAGAAAACAGAACCTGAAGCAAAGATTACGTGCTAATGTTTTATTAGGGGATGCATTGCAAGAAAGCAAGAGTAAAGAAATTAAAAGTGAGACAAGGAAAAAGAGAAAAGCAAATACAAGGAGATAAATTACTAAGCTGAACACAGTTTGTCAAGAAATATAGCATTTTTTAAAATTTCTTTTCCCCCAAGAGGGACATCACAGGAGAAGAATTTTATCTGAGTTCAGTGCATTGCCAAGGAAGAAGAGACAGCAATTTATCTATCAATTTATCCAGTATCCTGTCTCTCATTATTTGAAGTCTGCCCTAAAGGAAATCACTTCCCTGCACTTAGAGTCTCTGGGCAGTTCTTGGAGAAGACAGAGCTTCTGTGGGTACAGTCAAGTCTGACGTGGACTCTGAGTTGCTGAGGTCCCAAGCTTGTCGAGTACAGTAGAAGCCATGCTGAAGCCAGCCCTTGTCTCTAAGAAAGAATGGAGCAGTCTGAGGTAATGTTATGATGGCAGTGGCCAGAGTTTATTCTCTTAGTTCTAGAAGCATGGCAAGCAGTCAAGACCAGGGAGGTAGGCTGTGGCAGTGTGGATGAAATTAATATATATTTTTTACTATTCTATTGGAATCCCTTTATTGGCTTTCTAGTTATCACTCTATTTTTTCCTAGTAGTGTTTGATCTAGGGATTGAAATATGCACCTGTAACATAACTAGAGTCTACCTTAAGGACACAGGCCCATAGGTCTTGGCAAGGTTTAAGGGTGGAGATCTCATTTGTACTCTGAGCCCTGGATGAGTAAAAGGCAGTGATTGGTGGCTGCTAGAAGCAGACTTGAAACCCACTCACAGCTCAGACTTTATGTGATACGAAGCAGAAGGTGTCTGTCAGAGGAGGAGGGGCAGAAACCTTGCTCACTCCTGAAAAATGACCCTCTTTGACAGGAAAGTTGTCTGCCCCAAAGAGAAGTGCAGGAAATTCTCCCTCTTCTGGTCTTAGATGAGACTGTTATACTGGCATTAGCAAAAGTCATCAGAAAAAAGTCTGCTACTGGAAGATGGGCTTCTCATAAACCCCACTCATAATCAGGATCTTTTACTAACACAACTGAGAGATTTGCAGGAAAAGTGGAACAGGAAAAGTGAATAAAAAAACTCACCAACAGGGCCGGCTTGGGGGTGTAGTGGTTGAGTTCACACGCTTTGCTTCTGTGGCCTGGGGTTTGCAGGTTCGGATCCCTGGTGTGGACCTACACATTACTCATCAAGCCATGCTGTGGAGGCATCCCATATACAAAATAGAGGAAGATTGGCACAGATGTTAGTGCAGAGCTAATAATCTTCCTCACCAAAAACACACACACAAAAAACCTCACCAACATTCCAAGACTAACACTAACACTAAGAAGAAGGCAGCAACAGCCAACAGCTTGAGAGGTTTTGGGGGTTTTTTTTGGTAGAAACAACAGAAATTAATTTTCTTACAGTTCTGGAGGCTAGGAGTAGAAGATAACGATTTGTTTTTCCTGAGGGCCTCTCTCCTTGGCATGCAGATAGCTGCCTTCTTACTGTGTCCTTACATGATCACCACTTGGTCTGCGTGTACTTGTGTTCTTATCTCCCCTTCTTATAAGGGCACTAGTCATATTAAATTAGGGCCCACCCATATGACCTTATTTTACTTAAATTACCTCTTTAAAGGCCGTATCTCCAAATACAGTGACATTCTCAGGTACTAGGGGTTAGGATTTCAACATATAAGTTTGGAGGGGACATAAATCAGTACATAATAGAGAGGGTGCCAAAAAATGATCCAACAGTTGTAAAATATTCTAGGTAAACCACTGACAGAAAGACTTCAAAGAAAACTTACCTCACTTTATTCTCTCAGGAAAGAACCTTTCCTCAGAATTGATTTTCCTCAAACCCAGTACTCATTCTTCTCATCAATCCATTCTTTTTTACTCCCATCTTTATTGAGGTATAATTGACAGATGATCTTGTGCAAGTTTAAGGTGTACAATGTGATGATTTGATACATGTACATACTGCAAAATGTTTACCGTAATCAGGTTAGTTAACACAACATTCACCTCACGTAATTACCATTTTTTGTTCTTGCTATGTGAGAATATTTTAGATTTACTCTCTTAGCAACTTTCAAGTATACAATACAGTATTATTAACTGTAGTCACCATACTGTACATGAGATCCCCAGAACTTATTCCTCTTATAATCGGAAGTCCGTCCCTTCAAACCAACATCTTCTCACTTTGCCCACCACTCAGCTCCTGGCAACCACCATTCTCCTCTGTCTATGAGTTTGGCTTGTTTTTTGGGTTCCATATATAAGTGAGATCATACAGTATTTGTCTTTCTCTGACTCATTTCATTTAGCATAATGCCCTCAATGTCTATCTAGTCGTCACAAATGGCAGGGTATACATATATAAAATATAAGATATATATTATATGATATATACATATCATTTTCTTGATATTGATACATATATAATATATATTGCTATTTCTTGAGATATATATATATATATATATATCACATTTTCTTTATCCATTCATCCATTGATGGACACCTAGGCTGTTTCCATGTCTTGGCTATTGTGAATAATGCTGCAACATATATGGGGGTGCACTTATATCTTCGTGATAGTCATTTTATTTCCTTTCAATATATACTCAGAAGTGGGGTTGTTGGACCATATGGTAGTTCTATTTTTAATTTTTTGAAGAACCTCCATACTGTTTTTCATAGTGCCTGTACCAATTTACATTCCTACCAATGGTATACAAGGGTTCTCTTTTCTCCACAACTTCACCAGCATTTATTATCTCTTGTCTTTTTGATAATAGTCATTCTAATGGGTGTGAGGAGTTTCACAGTTTCAGGTCTTACATTTAAGTCCTTATTCCATTTCAAGTTAATTTTTGTGAGTAGAGTGCTCTTGGGGAAGATATCTTTGAGTTGAATTTATTTAGGGACCTATGATCTGTATGAACCTTGACATCCAAATCTTTCCCCAGTTTTGGTAAGTTCTCCACCATTATTTCTTTAAATAAGCTTCTACTCCTTTCTTCCTCTCTTCTCCTTCTGGGACTCCAATAATACGTTGTTTATTTTCTTAATGATGTCCCATAAATCCCATAGGCTTTCTTCATTCCTTTTCATTCTTTTTCTTTTGCTCCTCTGACTGGATAATTTCAGATAATATGTCTTCAGGTCATTGATGCTTTCCTTTGCTTGGTCCAGACTGATGTTGATGCTCTCTATTGAATTCTTCAGTTCAGTCATTGTACTGTTCAGCTTCAGAATTTCTGTTTGGTTCCTTTTTGTCTTCCATCTTTTGTTGAATTTCTCATTTTGTTCTTATATTGTTTTCCTGACTTCATTAAATTGTTTATTTGTGTTCTCTTCTAGCCCTTGAGCATCTTTACAACAATTATTTTGAATTCTTTGTCAGGTAATTCATGTATCTCTATTTCTTTGGGGTCAGTTACTGGAAGTTTTCTGTGTTCTTTTGATGGTGTCATTCTTCCCTGATTCTTAATGATCCCTGTAGCCTTGTGTAGGTATTTGTTCACTGACTGACTTTGGTAAGTAAAGACCTTCACCTGTAGGTGGGGGCACACTGGAGTGTCCTGTGACCCCAGGTCTAGTGGTGCATGGTGCCAACTGCAAAAGCATGTGGCAACTCTGGATTCAGGCAGACCTAATGTCTGTTGTCTCAGGCTGCTGGAGTCCACAACACCAACAACTGCATGATCCTTCACAAGTGCTGTAGGGGGTCTGCAGTGGCTGCAAGGACTGTAGGAGTCTCAGCATTGCCTCCAGGTCAGGTGGCTAGGGACCAAGGCAGGCAGTGGTGGTGGCCAGAGCTGGTGGTGTGCACATACTCAGCTGCAAGGGCTGGCTGCATGTGCCTGTGTATTGGTAGTCGCTGGTTGTACACACATGTAGTAGCAAGGGTCACAGCCAGAAGCAGGGGCCAGGACCAACTGCACGCACACTAGCAGCTGTGAGGGCCTTGGGGTGCTCTCCTGTGGCTGCAGGGTCTCACCACAAGTGTGCACACAGCAGTTGAGGCTGGTGACAGGAGTTAAGCTGGTGGGGTACAGGTGCACAGCTACAAGGAGTAGCTTCAGGCAAGCCCAGCAATGCAGGCCAAAGACAGGATACAGGGCTAGATCCAGGTCCACAGCAGCTATGGAGACCTTGGCTGTCATGTGCACTCTTATGGTCACAGAGTCTTGCTGTGAGCACATACGTGGCAGTAGAGGCTGATAATGGGAGTCAGACTGGCAGCATGCAGCTGTATAGCTGGAGGGGCTAGCCCTGAGAGTTCACGTGGCTGTGGACATCAGTTGCAGGGGTCTAGGTTGACATCTTGCACATGTTCAGTCACAGAGACTGGACTGGCTGCTGGTGTGGATCCCGGGCTCCAGGGGGGCCGGGGAGTGGGAGCAGAGCAGAGACTAACTCAAGTGGCTGGCATCTGCAAATTTGAAAACCTGTGGGCTGACAATGTCAATGAAATCTGTGGAGTGTCCATGGCAGCTGTGCTGTCTGTTAGTTTGTTCAGCAGCAAAGCTGCTGGAGTCCTATGCAGAACAGGCCGCTGGAAGTGCAATCATTCCTGCTACGTTGTTATTAGTAGCTTCTGCCCTATTTCCTGGTTCCTAGGCTTCTCTAGATGTCTTAGCTTTGCCAGTTTCTGCGTGGGGTGAAACTGAAGGGAGTCTTTTATGTACTGTCCCAAAATGCCGGGGCAGCTGATTACTCACCCTACTCTCCCTTTCCCAGTGAGGGAAACTCTTTTGAGCCAGGATTTCCCACTTGGCAGTGCTGACCTAGGAGATGGGATGATGCAGGTAAATGAAGTTGTTCTTCCTCCCCTTTTTGTAAGATTATTTTCAGATTTTTTTATTCCACTGTGTTGCTGAAGCTTCTTAAGTCGGTTCCTGAGCTCTCCCAGAGCTATTTTTGTTCATGAATAGCTGTCTAATTATTGCTTTTGTGGGAGGATAGAGGCTGGGATCTCCTACTCCACCATCTTGGTGACATCAATCTCCTGGAGTAATTTGAAGATATTAATACTGAAGAAAACCATGACAACATATGTCCTAAACCAGCTCAACTCAATTCCCCATGCAGAGTCTGACAGAAAAAGAAGCATACCCACCTCCAGTCAAAAAAATGATTTACCTCAATCTCTATTTTTCTTTTACATACCATCTCCAGGATTCAAACAAAAACATGAAAAACAAGAAAAAAATGACCCATTATTAAAGCATGAAGGAGTCAATAAAACTAGACCCAAACAGGGCCTGGGTATTGAAACTAAAAAACAGAGGTATTGAAATTCCTATGAACAATATATAAAAACATCTAGTGAAAAATGTGGACAGCACACAAATAAGGGGAGATTTGTGCCTGCAAAGTTTTACCCTCAATGGTTGGCCCTTCCTCCACTTGTCCCTATCTAAACCAGGCGTGTACTCTCAACACTCTGCTCACCTATGAAGGGCTTGTCTTCCTTGTAACCTTCCTTCATACATGGCTCTTTATCAACACCCTAGATAACTTTGACTATTTTGTCTGGTTTTGTACTATTGAGAACATGAGAGTAAAAGTTTTTTGCATCATTTTTATAATAACCAAACTTGAAGTCTTGGTTGTTGAATCTGGAACAACGCATACAAGAAATTTGCTATTTTCTGCTTCTCAGTCATCTTTGAAAGCTACTTCTACATTATCTGGCTGGTTAATATCATACAGTCATGGGACTTTTAATTTCATCCATGTGTTTATGACTCTCAAATTCTTATCTCTAGTCCTGGCCTTGGTCTTGTACTCTAGTCTTGTATATCTAATTGCTTATTCAGAACCTCCACTTAATATAATACTTCAAAATTAACAAGTCTAAAGCAGATTTTATTTTTCTTAAATAGCCCCCTAACCTGCTATTTCTCAAAACTTTTTTACTTCAGTAAATAGCACTACTTTCTATCCAGCCATAAAAGACTCACCCCTAACTCCTGTCTTTATGCCGTCTCTTATTCCATCCATCAGAATGTCATGTAGATTTCAGCTTGAACCATATTGCAAATCCACTTCTCTGTGTCTTCACTACTACTTTCACCTTGACAGATGCAGTAACGAAACTGGTGCCCTTGTTTCTGTTTGTGCCTCATTCATCCCTTCTCCAAATACCTGCAAGAGTGATTTATGAAATATATGAGTGAAAGCATATTGCTCTCCTGCTTAGAATCCTCCCTTTGCTCCCTGCAAAAATTAGAAAAAAAAATAGAAAAAATTCAAATCCAAGCTTCATGGCACACGTGATCTGGGGCATGCCCAAGGCTCCCACTTTACGTGTTTACTTGCTCCCCTTGATCTAGTCACACGTCTCTGTGTTTCCCCAAACTACCGAGTCATGTCCCATTTAGAGGCTGTTTAATAGCTCTTTACTTTGCCCACAAGGCTGTTCTCCTGTTTTTTGTTTAGATGTTGTTGGTTTTGTTTATATTTGTTTGACTCCTAGTCAGTTGGTAAAAGCTACTGAAAGGTCTTTACTAGCCACCAAAGCAAAGCTGTTCTTTAATCACTGCCTATTTTACATTCCTAACTACATCACTAATATTTTTTAACAATCGCACTTAACCCTATTTTACATGTTCTTTTAAACTTATTTATTTAGTTATTTACTGTGTATTGTGCTATTGTAGGTAAAATTTCGTAAATATCAGGGTCTCCCGTGGTGTTTCCAATTCTGTATCTCCAGGAGTAATAACAGTCCCTGATACACAGTAGTACTTAATAAATGTTTGTTTAGTCACTAAATTTCAATTATTTGAGAATCACACTAGTTACTGGAATCTTTGACATAACTGCCATTTCACAAAGTTGTTCCTACATTGCTTTATTTGCTTCTTAAATACTCCTCCAAAGCACCTTTCGTTTTTAAAAATAGTACAGATTTTCAAGTCTTCAGAGGAGACTCTAGGGATAATTCATTCCCCCAGCTTGACAATAACTTCCTTCAACATACAAACCACGCATCTCTAAAATAAGTAGAATGACAAAAATAAAACATAAGCCATTAGTATTTTAGTAACTTATTTATTAAGCATTGTGGAACATTTATTGACATCAGTAAAAATATTTTGTTACTGTTATCTGAGCTCACATTAAAGTGACTTGGATTCAGCACTATGTTTTTATCTTAACAGTTTCAAGTTGAATACCAAGACATAGACTAACATTACTGGGAAACATTAAATCATACTAAGCACAAGATTTTTTCCATAAAGACTGGGAATTAACTTCATATATTTACAAAATTAAATCAAATTAATTTCCCTTAATAAAATAGGTTCTTCAATTTAGGCAACTCTGTTATTATTTCAGCTGAAGGTGACATAATTGATGCATTATAATGTTATATTAGGACTCAATTTATTGCTAGAACTTAAATGCCTGTTTAAAATGTACTTATTTATGTACGTTAAGGAATTAATGGGAGTAGTTGACTCATACCATATACTTAAAATAAATCCACAAGAATTCAAGGCCACAAAAATAATATTTTTAGGCTGTAGATTTAGCACTGAAATGGGTTAGGAACACTTCATATTAAGCAGGAGGGACTTTGGTTTTATTTTACCTTTCAAAAAGAAGAATAAAGAATGATTCTACAAGAAGGGAACATATCTTTGATCTCTGGGACCCCAGAAGAGGTATCTTAATGCTTTGCAAATTGTCAATGTTTAAATGTCACTAATATTGCTATAGTATTTCATACAATTTTTCTTTGTTCTATGATTCATTTAAAATCTTGGAAAAGATTTGCATACTTTAAAATATACCTAAGCTAATTTTTTTATGTTATCAAGAGACTAGCTCGACTATTTGGGCAATTTTAATTCAGAATTCAATAAACATATAATTATAGATTTGAAACACAACAATATAAAGAGTTACATTTTACTGTTCAAAAAAAAATCTCAAAATGATAAATATCTGAGAGTGTCCTGTCCTCTAGGTATAACTGCTAGCTTGTTTATGCTGTCTGCTAAGATTATAACTATAAACAATTGGCAAGTAAAGAATGAAATACATAACTTGATGTCAGAATTGTGATAGTCTTGTTAGGCTAAAATTTTAGTTGTTAGCTTCAAATCTTGATTATTTTCCATTCTGTGTAACCTTTTAACATTCTCCATTATGATATTTAATTCATTGTTATCCTATTTAATACCAACACTATTCTTCTTAGCCATGAAGATCATGGCTTTTTGTAGTCTTTATTTAGTTCAAGAAGTGGAGAGCAATTTTAATATTATAAGTAATATGGTATACCAAAAAAGGGAAATTTGTTGAAAAGGGCTCTTCAAAAGGAAATATGAATATATTATCAATATCCACCTTTTTAGTCAATGTTCCTCCCAAAGGGTCTTTAAAGCCTTTGAAAAATAAGACCTAATATGTTTTTCACATTTCTTCCATTTGTCTTCAATATTTTGTAAATATTTGAATCAAGAAGAAATTGAAATTGAAGAGGAAGGGGGAAACAAAAAAGAGAAATCTCTCCATAGCAATATTGTGTATTGTGGTGAGTGTAGAAGAAAACAGGTGCTTCGCTAACAATTTTGGTACTTTGGAATGTGTAGGAAAAGTGCTATATGTAGTAACTTTAGCCTATTTGAACAGTAGCTTATGGACCCCTGGACCCTACATTTTATATTGGCTATTTCTATAAAATACTTCCCACCCCAGTATCATGCTATTTGCCACATCGTGGAACTCTGAGTCCTTTCTCTGGTTTACTTCATGAGAAATTATTTAGGTATGATCATACACAGAGCGTTTTCTCTCTTCATACAGAAACACACTTCATTTAGTTATTGATGCATATGAACATGCTTCTCTATTTCTGCAGGGTATCCCAATGGGGAAAACTTTATACTGTGAATAAGTTTGCCTGTGTTTTAATGGCAAAATTTGGAAGAGATAGTAAACAAAAGGGTGGGGAGATTAAGGAAGAGAAATGAGGTGGAGAAGAGTTGAATGTATTTCCCATTTTAGGTTTAAGGGTCTTCCAAGTATGGTCTTTAAATATAATACCAAAATAATTTTTGATAAACATTGTAATCTTTAACTACAGGAGAATTTTTACAATGTATAATACTGATAATTTCAATAGTTATTACCAAAACTTCCCTTTCACTAAGTAAACTATGGTCAGCTGTAAGGATTTTATGCTTTTGACAAATTGGTTCTACTTAAAAGCCCAGCAAAGCTGAAAGTGGCATTAACATACCACTGTTAGTGGAATGGTTTGCATTCATCGAACATAAATTAAATTATCCCTGTCAAGTAAATTATAAACCCAAGATATGAAACTGGTGCTTATAAAAGGTTTCAGTGTACTGTAAACGTCAGGGCCTCTGATGTACTCCCATCTGCAGGAATAAGGAATGTGGATCATGGAAAACATTCTCTATCATTGTGAAACAGTTTTGCTTCTAGAAATTGCATTGCTTCCTTAAGTTCTACTCTTCATACATAATTTTAGCACAACATTCATACCCTTTTCTTTCTTAATGCACACAGCAGGGTTCCAAATGCTCTTTGGAGTAGAACCAAAATCAATACCCTTTTTCTAAGACCTACATCTGGATATGCACTCTTAGTTTTATTTTGTTATGTTTTTTCAAACCCACTAATCCCCTTTTGCCCAGGCAGATTTATTCTTAACATTCTTATTCTGTCCCTATGTCCACCTTAGATGCTGAGGTGTTCTCACTAATGTCATGTTACACTATCATTGATCAACTTTTTGAGATTCAGCTCAAAATTTTTCCTTCCAATAAGGAAAAGTGATCACAGTATTTTATTTGATGAAAAAAATGACAGAAGTTATTGATCACTCAGTTATCCTCAATAATCATATAAATTTATACAAAAATTAATCTTTCACAAAATTAATATATGCTTGCCATTTATTTGTATATACAAATGTACACTTATGTTTCACTAGATTATAATTTAAATGTATAAATTGGTATATATTACAAATGAGATATATAAATAAAAACAGCTTATAAACATATAGAACAAAATTTGTGAAATGATAGAGAAAGGGAGGACTTTGATATATCTATAAAAATTATCTATTAGAATTATCTCTAAACATTTAAAAGTGGGAAATTTCCAATAAAATTTTTGTGCAGTATCTGTCTCCTTTAAAAGTCAAAAGTTCTGACAATATTTTTATGTATGTATGTGAATATATGGCTCTAATATTCAAGGAACATTTAAAATATATTATGTTCATTTCAGTTACTTCTCTCTTTTTTGTGATCATTTAAATTTGTGATCCTTGATTTAAACAATGGTGGAAATGTTTTTGCATAGATTAGTTGGGAAAAGTGTTCTGTACAATATGTTGAAGGTTTCTCAATAAATAAATATCAGATGAGAAAAAATTGAAGACTTTTCAGCACTCTTCACCTGATTTATCTTTAACTGTAATTTTCCTGGTTTTCTACAGAAACTGAAATTAATCCGCTTATTATGAGGGCATATTTGAGTTTGTTTAATAGAAGATAATAATTCTCTGCACCTTTTTTCAAGTGTTCAAATGAGTATAAATAGTGTTCCACTAAATCTATTTCATTATAATTTTTCTAATATGAAATCAGAGTGTCCAGTATTTTTATAGTGTGAATATCTGCTAATTTTTTTGAAGGGATAATGGGTTTCTATTCTGAATAACTTCTTTAAGGCAATCACCTCTTTCTCCTCCAATGCAGCCCAGGTTGTAGAATTTAGTATATTCCTCAGCCCTTTCCAATCAGAATTTTTTTTATAAGGGAGATTTATATTAAATCCGAGATATATATTTTTTTGGCTGGGAAAAATTAACCCTGAGCTAACATATGTTGCCAATCTCCCTCTTTTTCTTTTTTTCCTCCCCAAAGCCCCCTCCTTCTAGTTCTTCTATGTGAGCTACCACCAAAGCATGGCTACTGACAAGCGAGTGGTGTGGTTCCACACCTGGGAATCGAATCATTTGGCCATCTTGACTATTGTTAAGTGCCTTTGAACTGAGTGCGACAAATGTTTCTTTCTTTTTTTTTTTTTAAGTGGTATACAATCTCTTCAGATTTTGTCACTTATAAATTTTTGTTCTTCCCAGTTCCTTAGAAATTTGTCTTTTATCGGTCTTTTTTATTTTATTTATTTTTTAATTTTTTTGTGAAGAAGACTAGCCCTGAGCCAACATCCGTTGCCAATCCTCCTCTTTCTGCCGAGGAAGACTGGCCCTGGGCTAACATCCGTGCCCATCTTCCTCCACTTTATATGGGACGCTGCCACAGCATGGCTGACGAGCAGCGCGTCTGTCAGTGCCAGGATCCGAACTTGTGAACCCCGGGCCGCGGAAGCGGAGCGCATGAACTTAACCACTATGCCACCAGGCAGGCCTCTGAATGTTTCTTATTTTAACCTTTTTATCTGGTGCTATTAGAAAGATGTTTCCATTCTTTTCTTGGGTTGCTAGCTATAAAGATGATATTAGCCAAGAATATCATATTAGCCATTTTCTTGAACATAAAGCCAACACAGAGGAAGGCAGAACCCACTTTTGTGGCCCTTGTTCCAAATGAGCCTGGTCCAACTAAAATCTGGTTATTCCACGTATATGGGCTATATTAGTTTCTTGGGACTGCCATAACAAATGGCCATAAACTGGGTGACTTAAAATGACAAGAAATTTATTGTCTCACAGTTCTGGAGGCTAGAAGTCTGAAATCAAGGTGTCAGAGGGTTGATACCTTCTAGGTGTTCTAGGGGAGAGTCTATTCCATGTCTCTCTCCTAGTTTCTGGTGGTTGCTGGCAATCCTTGGCCTTCTTTGGCTTGTAGATGCATCACACTAATTTCTGCCTCCGTCTGCACATGGCATTCTCCCTGTGTGTATGTCTGTGTCTGTCTCCGCTCATCTCCTTGTAAGGAAACCACTCATATTGAATTTAGGACCCATCCTAATCTAGTATGACCTCATCTTAACTAATTACATCTGCAAAGACTCTACTTCCAAATAAGGTCAAAGTCACAGGTTCCAGGTGGACATGAATTTTGGGGGTAGACTATTCAACCTAGCACATGGGCCATGTCATTTCATTCCACTATTGTTTTTCATGTAGTTTATTTTGACTTTCTAAAACTTAAAACAGAAAGCATATTAACCTACATTCACAAACCATCTCTTGTGTTTTAAGAAATAGCTAAAATGGATATTTTTTTCTCTTATCTCTTCCTACATTAAGTATAAACTTAGTACCACTTTTGATCACTCTGAAGTTTCCTGCTCATATATCCTAAGGTTCATATTTACTATAAATCATTGAGGCACTGTTATATACTTCACAGATTATATTAACTTATGAAATAATTTTTTATGATCCATATTAGATTCAGTTGAATTTATAAGAATTAGATGAACCTATCACAAATAAAATTCTTTTAGTGTTATACGTGACTCCTCCTTATTCTTTTATTATTTTATTTTTATTTTTTTTGCTGAGGAAGATTCACCCTATGCTAACATCACTGCCAATCTTCCTCTTTTTTTTTTTTTTTTTCGTATGTGAGCCACCACCACAGCATGGCCACTGATGGGTGAGTGGTGTAGGTCTGTGAGTGGTGTAGGTCTTTGGCCTGGGAACCAAACCCAGGCCACTGAAGCCAAGTGCACCAAACTAAATCACTACGCCACCAGGGCTGGCCCCTCCTTATTCTTTTAAACAGATCTTCCAGCTCATGCTGAGATATAATATCAATATAAAAAAACAAAATTCATGTTATTCTTATTAAATATATTCCTGTTGTGCAGCTGAAGAATTTTATTCTCCATTAGTGTGACTAGTCACTCTTAATTTGTTTGTATTTATCTAAAATGCCCCAAATGAAATGATTGCAAATGTTTGAAACACGTTTGAAGTGAGTCTTATTTTTCGCAAGTGCTCTTAGATCTTAATTAGTTGATCCTGAGGCTATTTCCATTTATACTTTGTATTCAAATAAAGAAAAATGTCACAATTATAAGTTTGAATTTTGATTTTAGTTTTAAAATCTGGATCTTGATTCACGATGAACATGAATAAAGATAAAGAATTATTAATAATCACCATAACTGGATGTAGAAATAAGTGATTTTACTTTTCATAAAATCAATTATATATTTATAATATAAGTATATTAATAAGGTATTGAAAATAGAAATTACTAAAGAGTCAAAAATAGCCATATTCAAGAAAGCGTTAAATGATTAATGACAGTGGGAGCTCTGTTATTGATGAAATGTATTTTTTAACTTAATATCTCTATTATATAATAAATTTAATTTTAATCATGCTTAAAAAATGAAGTATTCATAAATTTTATTTCTACTTACTACTATAGAAAAGTGTTCATTAGAAGGAAGAAAGGATTAGTCTTTTATTTATTATATTCTGTTTTCTCAACAAGATCAGATGTGAAAGAGCAATTATAGTATCAAAATATAAGGTATTTGTTTTATAAAAATGGAAACATAGTGTTGTGGAAAAATTCAAGCCAAATAATATACATTTTTGTTGGAGGAAATATAAAAGATATATTTTATAGGGTCTGTAAAAATGTATGAGATTATGAAAATAAATGACTTTTTTGGGAAGTGGAGATGGAAATTTATCTTTTCCATGAAAAGACACTGTGGAAATAATGGTATCAAGGACTGAACACCTATAGTAGACCAATAGATATGATTTAATCACTCCTAGGTATTAAAAATTACCTATTTTATTTAAGCTTAAATTTTAAGTTTAACTTAAGCTTAATTTAAACTTAAAATTTTCTTTCTTGGTAATTTCCTCATGATACTATCACATTATCACCATTTGACATTCTTGAGATACTTCTAGCCTGTGCTTTGCATGGTCCATACCAACTGTAAACACAGACTCTTCAGCATTTAAGAACAGGCACAATTAACAATAAGTTTCTTTAGCCAAATGAGAAAGTCTCTTTCTTTTTTTCTTTTAATTTATGTTTTATTGTGGTAACATTGTATAAATTTCAGGTGTACATCATTATATTTTGATTTCTGTGTAGATTACATCATGTTTACCACCCAAATACTAATTATAATCCATCACCACACACATGTGCCTAATCATCTCTTTCACCCTCCTCCCTTCCCACTTCCCCTTTGATAACCACCAATCCAATGTCTGTCTCTATGTGTTTGTGCATTGTTATTTTTATTTTCTAATTATGAGCGAGATCATACAGTTTTTGACTTTCTCTCTCTGACTGACTTACTTCTCTTAGCATAATACCCTCAATGCTCATCTGTGTTGTCACAACTGGCTGGATTTCATCATTTCTTGTGGCTGAGTAGTATTCCATTGTGTAAATATACTACATCTTCTTTACCCATTCATCCCTTGATGGGCACTTTGTAGGATTCTTTGTTCTATTTCTGTGAAAAATCTTGTTGGAGTTTTGATAGGGATTGCATTGAGTCTATACATTGCTTTAGGGAGTGCGGACATTTTAACTATGTTAATTCTTCCAATCCAAGAGCATGGAATATCTTTTACTGGACTGAAAGGAAATAGAGTTAATGCACTTCACACCTACTATGAAATTTCATTCAGTTGGGTAACAAGTAGGAAACAGAGATTTGTAT
The DNA here is from genome assembly GCA_031878705.1 of Tapirus indicus. Classification (NCBI taxonomy): domain Eukaryota; kingdom Metazoa; phylum Chordata; class Mammalia; order Perissodactyla; family Tapiridae; genus Tapirus; species Tapirus indicus. The sequence goes on along the minus strand of CM062919.1, from coordinate 99,289,348 downwards.
TTTTTTAGAGAAAACTGTAATTCCTATGTGCATTGAAAACTACAGCCAAAAATTTCTGCTTCTGTTTGAATTTCCATGTCTATTTACCAATGCTAGAAGTTTTAATATTTTAGTACTTTGATAACAATGTTGGATAATTTTCTGAGTGGAATATACTCTTTCAAAAGTATTAAGTGGAATAAAATTTTTTTCAAAGAAAATAAATGACTATTGATCCTAATCATATATCATTGCTGATTAATTCATGTCGAAGGTTTGCTTCTAGCTGTATTATGCTTTTGAGCAACAAACATTTTTTCAGGCATGTCTCGTTAATCATTTAATTAGTTTATAAAACACTTTACTTTCCTGTCACAGTCAATATGAGATTAAAGAGAATTATAATAGATGACAGGGGAAGTTTTTAAACTTAATTTAAAAAGAAGTAAGGGAAATGGGAGCAAGAATGAAAAAAAAATTGAAAAAAACTCAAAAGAAAATGAGATTGGAAAAAACTAAATTAGATGTTAATAAGACTAAGATTCCAGTAGCCTTAATTTTTCTAAGTAAATTTCCTCAGTTCTCATTATTGATACTGAAAGTAGTGCATGATAAGGAAATAAGAAGCTAATTTTATGTAACCTCAGAATTTTAATGATTGATATAGCTAAGACAAAGAATACATTTTAAGCTTAAAACTTGAGAGGCATATTTATAACACATGTATCTAAATACTTTTTTTCTTGTTGCTGGGACTTTCAAAGTTATTGTTGAAATTAAGAATGCCTCTATAAAATATGATATTAAATTAAGGCTCAGCATAACATATTGATTTATTCATAATTCATTGGATATTTATGTTTTGGTTCAGTGTGAGGCCATTTGTAGTAGGGAAGTCTGACAGCACTAAATCTGTTGTTTAATAACATGCAACTTTTGGAAAATTATTCAAAATTTCTAAGTCACAGTCTCATTATCTGCAATATGGGGATAATAACTGTCCCACCTCACAGAGTTGTGGCGAATACTGTTAAACGTAAACTAATGACATAATGCATGGGAAGCAAAAGTAGTACCTGGCAGATGTTATGCTGAAGTCTAACCTGATTGCATGCTAGAAATTTGCAGCTCTCCCCCACCATGCTCCTCACCACAACTTTAATTGAAAAGGAATCCAGGGCTTAGAAAATTTTTAGGAAAAAGATAAAGACAAGAAAAACCAAGATATATATGAACCTGACATTTGTTCAATTTTTCCTTTGAGCCAATATTTTATAAAGCAAAAGACACAATTGAGAGAATGAGAGACTGAGCTGGTGGACAAAAATTAATTTTTAGAAACTGTAAAACATTAGAAAGCTTAGTGAGCAACCCAGGGCCTTGATTGGAAGACTGAGGAGTAATATCCTATGCTATGGACTGAACTGTGTCCCCCCTAAATTCATATGTTAGAGCCCTAACTCCCAATGTGATGGTATTTGCTGAGGGGCCTTTTGGGAGATAATTAAGTCTACATGAGGTCATGAGGATGAGTCCCTCTTGTTGGGATTAGTGCCCTTAAAATAAGAGGAAGAGACACCAGAGCTCTCTCTCTCTGCATGAGCACAAAGTGAAATGGCAGCCATCTGTAACCCAGGAGGAGGGCCCTCAACAGGAACTGAATCTAGTGGCACTTTTATCCTGGACTTCTCAGCCTCCAGAACTGTGAGAAGTAAATGTCTGTTGTTTAAGCCACCCAGTCTGTGGTCTTCTGTTACAGCAGCCTAAGATATCCTAGGAGTAATATGACCTCAAATAACACAAATTCAAATAATTTCATTTCCTGATTCAATTAAGTTGATATTTCCTAAATTTGTTCCTGCCAGAAGCGAAAGAAAACCACATCCAGAGCCTTAAATTATCCCTATTTCTTTTAAATATAATGGCAGCACTCAATAAAATGTAACCAAGCACACGAAAAGATAACAGTTTAACTTAAAACCAAGAGAAAAATAGGCAATAAGTATAAAGTTTGCAGATATTGATTTTTATCACACATGAAATTTTATGTAACTATGATTAATATGTTGAAGGAATTGCATAACAAGATTCAAAATTTCAGCAGAAGACTAGATACAATAGAAAAGAGCAAATGCAAATTCTAGAATGAAAATTATAATAATTTAAGTTAAATAATCAAAGGATATGGTTAATATCAGATTAGGCATAGCTGAAAAAATAAAATAGTGAACTTAGTAATAGTTCTGATGCTGTCTGTATACTGCAGTATGGGAAGAAAAAAACAGATGCAAAGGGAAAAATAAAAAAACAGAAAAGAGTGTAAGAGACACATAAAGGCTAAGAATTTTCATAAACTGATAAAGGACCCAGAGATTTAAGAGTCATGAAATAAAAGATATGTGTCTTAGCTCCAGCTGCGATAACAAAATCATAGACTGGGCAATTTAGACAGCTGAAATTTATTTTCTCACAGTTCTGGAGACAAGGAAGTCCAAGATAAAGGTGCCAGCAGATTTGGTGCCTGGTGAGAGCTTTCTTCCTGGCTTGTGGAAAGCCACACCCTTGCTGTGTCCTCAGATGGAGGGAAAAGAGAGAGAACAAACTCTCCGGTGTCTCTTCTTGTAAGAGCACTGTGCAATCCTATCATCAGGACCCCACCCTCATGACCTCATCTAACCCTTATTACCTCCTAAAGGTAATACCATCTCCAAATACTACCACTTTAGGGGTTACAGCTTCAATATATGAATTTGATGGGGACATGGTTCAATCCATAGCAATATGATTGTCAAGTCAGATTCATTTGATCAGAGATCTTATCCATTATTTAAGCTTTACAACTAACTTCCAGGATACAGACATGCTCACATAAAGCAGAAAGTGATCTGACACATTACATGCAGGTTTCAGGTTCTTCATTTCCACAGCAGAAATGATTTTCTTACCCAACACAGACAATGTTTCTAATAACGTACATGGCATATCATTTCACCTCACCTGGGGAGAATGATCATCTTATGGATATCTCCATTTTATGTGACATTTTTCAAGGAGTTAAGCCTAACAAACCACTATAGATTCTGGATTTATTTACACTCTATGATCCTTAATCAGAAATACTCTGTTAAAAGTCTTCCATAAATAAGGACTCTCCTCCTAGCAAATATCGTAAATCTACTAATCCTTAAGTTCATTTATGATGTTGTCAATGAGATTAGATTGAATCACTTTTCTTTTTTTCTTCTGAGAGCATCCTTCCTGTAATGGCAGTAAGTAATAGCATAAGACTATTAATACCCGGGTGATCACCAGAATTTGTTTTCCAAAGGGGAGTTGGAATTTCCTCTGCAAAACATGTGAATTGTTATTTATATCTCTTCATAGGTGTACTGATATTCCTTAATTGGCTGAATTACTGTTTCTTGTCTCTTATCTGAACCTTTATATTGAATTATTGAACCTTTATATATATTGGAGGCATTTGACTCTGTACTCTTCCTAAAGCCAAATTCACTTCAATTGGTTTCCACAGATATTATATCAATTCAAGACTTCATCTCAGCTTCCCAAAATATTTTCTCATCCTGGGATCATGGTATGCATAAATAAGGTTTTCAAGTAAAAGAACTTAAAGCTCTTTGTTACCACGATGCTATGATAAAGAGATTAAAGTCATATTTTTCACATTGTATGTCAATTAGGATTACAGTAACACATTCCATCATTTTCCAACCAAAGTAACTTTTACTATATTAGAAATGATTGGGCTGGTGACTGGAGGCAATTTTTCAGTCAATTCTGTGCTCTCTGTGGTTGGTGGACATAACTATCTTCCAGATAACATTGTATGGGTTTTAACAGACACCAGCTTCTACATGTCATCTATCACCCATAAGGATAACACTGTGTTGTTGCTTTTTCTTTCATTCCTAACCTATTGCACCATGGGGTCCAGGATATACACAATAAAGAGGCTCAAATGAACAAGAAAGAACATATGGAAATCATTTATATTTGTGGTACTTGGATGATTAGAAAACAATGAAAGCCACACTATCTAATGATGACCTGCCATAATTTAGCCTTACCAAAATTTTCCCATAGTTATATGCCTCTGACGTGGCTTTCTCAGACCCCGACCACAGAACTTTGCAAACATCCGATTTCATTGTGATTTGAGTATCTAATATTTCTTCCTTGGAGATGTTAGGAGCTATTCCCAGAATTGCTGACGAGTATGAACACAGTCACTATTGATTGTTCCTTTCAATTAGAACTGTGTTGTCTCTCCATTCTGAAAGAGAGCTCTGTCTGATGAACCGGTTTGGATTAAAAAGGCTTTTTCTTCATGATAAAAAGCTTCTAGTTAATATTTTTTCAGCCTTGCTTTATATACCATGACCAGCTCCTAAAATATCCACCAAATATTTGGACTCTTGGGGCAGATGCTGATCAATCCACCACATATTTTTTCCATTGTACATTTATGAAATTATAAAATTTAGGAAAATGGTCTGAACACCCAAATATTGGGGACCCAACAAAACTGTCAATTGGTTATATTCTACCTCTGAATATAGCTTCATCTAGGTATAGTCAAAGTCTTCCCATAAAAGTATCTTGTGTTCTTCTGAGGGGAGATATCTATACTGTCAGACCATACAATCACATCCATACCTAGTATCTTTGAGGCTGTCCAGGTTCCATTTCTATTTTCTTTAAATAAATTCCACGCAAATTCATATTTGACGTAATCAAAGGATCATAGCAAACTGTGACATACTGGGCAGGCAGTCTCAATCTGCTTTCTATCATATCCAGGCAACTGTTTTAGCAATATCTTATCTTGACTTATGGCCCGAAGAACAAAGAGGCTCTACTCTGTAGCATCCTCCACTTTATCACATTAACTTGACTTTGAGTCATCAGGGTGTGCTACTTCACATCTTTTCCTCAGATTCACCCAGTAGAACCTTTAAAGAGTGCTTAAAGATTAGCAGAAATCCAGTCTTCTTTCACCAGCTGAAATCCATCCAGGGTTTCTCCCAACACTGCTATTAGTCAATGCCAGATCTAAGAGAGAAATGAGAGTTTATTCTCTCGCTGTGACGTGCTGACATGAAAATAGTATGATTGCATGGGGGGGGGGGAGGATTTAGAAATCCTGGTAACTATCTTTGCCATCTACATGTTCTCTCCTTTTTTTCATGTTTATTACTTATATTGACTGAGGCAATTTATCCCATAATTGGGATTTCTATTTCAGCATAGATACTGTTTACCCACAGATCTGGTAAAAATAGACAGATAGATAGATAGATAGATAGATACAATGACAACAAACAGTCATTGGTAATGGACCTGCCTTCATGGGGCTTCAAGGAGGCGAAGGTATCACTTACGCCAAAGTACCTTTAGGAGCACAAATGGTGACTTCAATTCAATCAATATTGTGTAGTGCATTAATTTCAGCTTTCTGGATAAATATAAATTTAAACTTGATCCTGGAGCCACTGGATCAGGCCAGACAAAATATTTGTTAGATTAGAAGGATTCATGGTTGTAGAATTTCATTTTTGCCACCTCCAGATCCTAGAAACTCTTCCACTGTGCAACGGATGTTTCAATCATCCATTCCAATTTTCACTGAGGCTACTGCTCTAAGGTTGATAAGGCACATGATAGGTTTGTTTCCCTGTTCATGTCTCTACTTTCATAGCAATGAAATGCACACCTTGACCAGAAGAAAAAATCCAGGTGGGGTGAATTGATAGATAATTTTCTATTCCACATCTTTACTTGTATTCATGGAATTGCTTCAGATAAGATTAGTGTAATTCTAGAGAACAGGTGTTGATCTCAGTTAACACTCACTTTCATACTCTGTGATTACTGGTAGAAGTCTACAGTAATCCATTAACTTAATTTGGTTTGAACTAACACTGAATAAAAATTAAGCAATTGTCTTTCTTTTGGGCTTTTAACATCAGCTTCCTCAGTCAACTTTGGAGTAAAAACACCAAGAGGCATTCACTGAGTAACCCATTTCAATTTATGCCAAAGACTCTGGCCTGCGATGTTGCAACTGCAGATACTTCTATATCAACTAATCAGGTGGATCATAAAGGCTTAGTTTTACTGCATGGGCCAATGCTCTCCATAAATCTTTTAATGCTATTTCTCTTCAGGACTCCTGAAAAGGTTTTGTTGTTATTGTCAGGTGTTTTTCTATTGACTTTGTGAACAGAGCTCAAAAGGATTCTTACATGAAGAATATAATTTCATCAAAACCTGAATAACCTGAATAGTATCTGATCATCTTGTTTATTGGCAGGGTCTATGAGAGAGAACAATGTATTTGCCACAATTTGAGGAATGTGTCCACTTGATCCAGTCCACGTAATTTCCAGACATTTCACAGATTGGATTGGGCCTTTGATTTTAGCTTATATTTATCATGTGAGCAATTATGGTCCTTATCTCCTCTTGAGCAGAGGAGGCCATATCATTAACTCATTTCCTTTCCATGAGGATGCAAATTGTGCTTGGTGTGCTCCTAAGTTAGAATGGAAAAGGAGGTGTTACTAGTTCTTGATGGCCTGTCAGTTCTCCTTGACCTATTGCTGTTCCTGTACAGATTTTACCACATCAAATACAGCTGGAACAATAAGAAGAAGCATATTGTTTAATCTTCGATAGTCTACTATTAACCTCCAGAAAACATCTCCTTTATGCACTGGCCAGAAGGAATGTTATAAAGGCAGTTAGTGAAAATCAAACTCCTACCTCAGTCAGTTCTCTCGATACCCTCCTTGAATTCTGTAGTGCTTAATGTTTACTACTTAGGAGGGCTCAGGCAATTCTCAATTTTCACCTGGATGGCCAATTAAAACTGGAAGAATAATGGACTTAGTTGATATCTATGTAATTATCAAAGGCAGCATGTACCTGCCTTAGCTTCCCATCATTGACATAAAAAAATGATCACAAACTTAATGGCTTAAAACAACACAAACTTTTAATCTTTTGGTTCTGGAAGTCAAAAGACTCATTGGCAAGGCTCTGTTCCTTCTGAAGCTCTAGAGAAAAATTTGTTTCTTTGTCTTTTTCCAGCTTCTAGAGGCTGCCTCATTCCTTAGTTTCTGGCACCTTCCATCTTCACAACCCGCAATACCATCACAATGACTCGGCTTCTCTCGTTACATCTCCTTCTTTGACTGTGGTACTCCCGTCTCTCTCTCTCATAAAGACCCTTGTGATTATATTGGCCCCCCTCACCCCTGACAATCCAGGGTAATCTCCTATCCTAACATCCTTAACCTAACCACAACTGCAAAGTCCCTTTTGCCACATAAGGTAAGATATTAAAAAATAATTAAATTGCCAAAAAAGACACATGAATCAGAAATCTTATTTACTTTGCTAACAATTTCAATGACATAAGGAACCAAGAGGTAGTGGAAAAGCAGAGAGAGCCTAGGTTATACCACATGATTTCTCACGTCCTGTCTTCCTTCATCAGACATGCCCTGCAGCCCACGGTGGTAGACAAGATCTCGAAGTGAGATCTGTCAGATACCACACAGGGAACATTTATGTCATGAAACACCTCGTTTTTATACCCAAGCTTTTATATACCTTAACTGAAATTTTTTGGAGAACCACACTTCATAAATCCTTAGATTCTAGGATTGTTTATCATAAGCAATTATAAGCCAGGGATATTGTGTTAAGAGGTTTTCACAGATAAGGATTCTCTTTCTAACAAATATCATTAGATTATTTATCAAGAGGTCAGTTATCAGCAAGTTTACAAGGATATTAGATTGGAACACTTCTTTTTTTCCCCAATGGCACCCCCTCCCCCAAATTGGAAAGAAATGGATGACAGGCCAGCTGCTTTAATTCCTTTCTCTCCAAGATCTTTCTATTGTAATTGGTAAGATTGGAAACCCTAGAATAAGAAAGGTTTGAATTCACATCCCAGTTCCTTTATTTATAACTATCTACCTTTGAAAGAAAAAAAAGATATTTTTTTTGGATTCAGTTTTCTGATATGTAAAATATGAATAATAATAATACAGAGCACATAAATTTAACTCACATAAAATGCTTGACACATGAAAACATGTATATTCAAAGAAATTATAGCCTTTAAGAAATTATAAGAAATAATCTCATATTTTGATTCATTAAAATATTTAACAGGAAGACGTTTCTTAAACTGTCAAGGATCCCCAAATAAAACCAGCAAGAATAAACACATTAAGTTAATGATGATAACTAAACATTGGCTTGCTCAGAGTACCTTAAATTTGAATTGAAAGAGCCCTAATATGAAATAAGAGTTTAATTCCTGGAGGAGCTTTGGAAGAGAACAGGGGAGCTCTCTGAATTTATAGCCTCCTATGGAGTGAAATGTTTGTGTTCCTGATTGTTTGTTACATACATGTATTGGATATTAAATACACAATCATGCAAAGAAAATCTTGAGACATACAAGTCCTTATTTGGAACATATCTACAGTTATTTGAAATCCAGTCTGTATATATTTTTCTCAGGGTGTATTAGCATGTTTGTGTTCCAGTTAAGATCATCCATAAGTTACATTCTAGCAACAGTAAATGAGTGCTGTGACCAAGGAGAATCAGATAATATCTAACATATAATTGAAATACCAGAAGGGGATAAGAGAAACAAAATGGAGAGTTATGGTACAATTCAAGAAGTTTAACAAAGCCAAAGCACACTAAAAAATTAAATACATCTAAGTACCTAGTAATCAAACTTCTGAAAATCAAGGAGAGGAAATCTTGAAATGTGCCAAAGGAAAGAAAACACATTACCTACAAAAAATAATCATATGAATGACAGTTGACATCACATCAGAGACTATGGAAACTAAAACATCATTAAACGGTATCTCCAAAGTGCAAAAACAAACCCCAAACCACAACAAAAATTCAAAATATGCAATAAGAATATCCTTAAATATTAAGCTGAAATAAAGATATTTTCACATACAGAAACTTGAGAGAATTTGCCAGTGGCATGTCTACATTAAAAGAAATACTAAAGGTTGTTGTTTAGACTGAAGTGAAATAATACAAAATGGAAATTAGCTTTTACAAAAGGATTGAAGATGATGAGGAATAAGCAAGTTGATAAAATATAAACAATATATAGACTATATTGCCATTATTTCCTTAAAAGGCAACTGACTGTTTAAAGCAAAAATAATGCTATTGTAATAGAAGTTTTATAAAGTATGCATAAATAAAAAATATGATAACAGTTGTTCAAAGGATGAGGGAATGGGTGAAGAGTCTTTAAACTGGAAGTTTATTCCCTTCGTGAAGATGGAAGTAGCAAACAGGAAGAGCACATTTAAAAGTACTATAAGTGAAAAAAGATATACCTGTGAACATCAAACAAAAAAGTTAGTATACAAATGGATTTCAATGCAATGACATTATTTCAGATTTAAAGGGTAATTAATCATTTTATCATATTAAAAATTTTATCATATTATAAACATGTAAAATTGAAATGGTTGAAATGATAAAGTAGTTCTTTACTAATTTATTTTATGGATTTTTACTTTGAAAATTTGTAAATGCTTAACACAATTATAAAAATAATTTAAGAAGGATAAAAAAAATTTATATAGCAAAAGGAAACAGATTAGCTGGTATTGATTGGGGGCATTACTATACAGAGAGAAACTATTTCAAGTGATTTTGGCACAGTAAATTGTTCATATTTAGAGTACTTTTTAAAACAGTATACACTAATAAATTTAATAAAAGAAAATGTCTTTGTAAGAACAAAAAAATCTGAAAAAAAACTATAACTTAAGTTACCATTTTTCATAATATTACTGGTATGGTTATTTTGAAAATATGCATATATTTTATGTATATAAATATCAAAAACTATTGAACTTATATCAAACATACAAAGCTCAATTAGAAGAGGCTCTCTTGGCATTGATAACCAATATTTCAAAAGTAAAGACATATGAAATAGATTGAAAGCTATGAAACCAGAAAAATATTTTTAAATAGTTGCTTTTTGAAAATGTTAAGGAATACATTCATTACTCTAAAACTTTGTAAATAAAGGGAAAACATAAAGCACTTAACCTACTATTCTTATATATCTCAGAGTGAAATAGTTGATGAGGTAAATTTTCTTCTTATGAAATTATATTGTCTATGAAATATCTGTAAAATAATAACTAGGCTTTGCAAACTCTAATGAAATAATGGATATAGGGAATAATTATTAATGACTACTAATATTACAACAGGATATTGTGTGCCCCCAAGTACACACAGAACCATCTATAAATATTCTCAACAAATGATTGACTCTGTACCAGATCAAGCTTCTAGATCTAAAAGCCAGGAAATACAGGGTACAAAAGACTATGTTCAACCCATTACTGAACAGGAAAATATGAATTCAGAAACATATACATATATACACATATATATACATACATATTTAAGTGTGTGTGTGGTAACAGCATATAACCATTATCTTTTATTTTAATTGAAAATCCAAATACTTTGTCTAGCCTCCATTTTGCACAGAATTTATTTGTTATAAGAACAATTTGCAAAGCTGCAATACAGAAGCAGGGCAAGGTAGATTTTATTATTTTGGTTAGTAATTTCACTTACCCTTTCTCTATTAGGATTATGTGTTTCCCTACCTATTGTTGTGTGACTTTCCCACCTCCAGCGGGAAGAAAATAAGTCCCTGCCTTATTGATTTGGGGCTAGGTCATGCTATATGCTTTAGTTAATTGACTTTGAGTTGATTCTATGAAACACCACACCTGAGCAGAAGTGCTAAGTGGCATTTTAATTTTCTGCCAGCTCTCTTGCTCTCATCTCTGCCATGGGGATGGGCATGCCCCATATAGAGAGCTACCCTTTACCTGCTTCCCTGAATGAGAAGACACAGAATTGCCACCTGGTGCAGAGTCATAGCTCACCTACAGCCTGAATATAATGTGAAGAACACATACAACTTTCTGTTGAAAGCTACTGAGATATTGGCACCATTTTTTACTGTAGTCGTACTGATTAATACACCATGTTTATGATAAACTTCAAAGGATATGAAAAACAAAAGCTCACATTTTCTTGGAACTAAGTTTTCTTGAGTTATTCTAATATATCAGTTGCATTGATGGATCACATGTCTCGTCTACCTAGGTTATGGTGATGCTAAATTTTCTATTGCTGCTGTAAAAAATAACCATAAACTTGGTGAGTTAACAAAGCACAAATTTATTATCTTATAGTTCTGTAGATCAGAAGTTCCACAGGAATTTCATTGGGCTAAAATAAAGATATCAACCTATTGTATTCCTGGAGCCTCAAGGAAAAAATCCATTTCCTTGCATTTTCCACCTTCTAAAACCTGCCTACTTTCCTTGGCTCTTGGTCTCCTTCCCCCATCTTCAAAGCCAGCAATGTCAAGCTGAGTACTTCTCATGCTACCATTTCTCTGATTCTCTACCTCCCTCTTCTACTTTTAAGAGCCTTGTGATTACATTGCCCTTCCAAGATAACCCAGGATAATCTCTCCATCTAAATGTCAGTAACTTAATCGTATCTACAAATTCCCTTTTACCGTGTAAGGTAACATATTCATAGCTTCCAGGGATTAGGATGTGAATGTATTTGAAGGATCATTATTCTGCCTACCAAGATACCATTTTCTCACTTTTTGTCTTTTATTCATGCAAAATGGTTATCAGTATATAGGTGCAAATCATTTGGAGGATCAGTAAAGTGTGCAAATTACAAGATTTTGAAATTTGACCTTCTATGCAAAACTTTCTGCTTTTCCACAAACTTCTAAAAGATTCAGTGAATTAAGCTAGTTCACTCTCTAGTTGGAAGACTCACTCTTATTTGAGTTTGCATTTTAAACAAGTTTTAATCATAGTTTTTGCTTTAATTGTCCCAATCCAAATTTAAAAGTTTTTGTGAGTTATGAAACTCCATTTTTCTCAAGAATAGTCCATTCTTTTCATGAGTCTACAACAACATCTATTAATACTTGATTAAACAATGAAATGTTAATGTTTTATATACCATTATATTATATATACATTTCTAAATATCCACCACTCTCTGCTGCTGATAGCCTTTGTGTTGCTTCTCTGTGCTGAGCCTTAATATAATAACCCCCATGAGTTTACCTTGCAGCTCACTCAGCCCAGTGTCTTTGGCACTAAAGGCTTGCCAGTCAACACAGGGAAAACAATGGACAGGCTTATACACTTGTGGAATGTGATTAATGCAGCACACTCCAAAAAAGCCAAACTGCTAATAAAGTTGACATTATGTAGTAATGCACGAATCTATTTATTGCAATGTAGCCTTTCGCATTGTGGATTGAGACAGAGGCTGCTGATGCCAGGAGAACTGGCTTGAGAAACCCATTGAAATTAGAAGGATTAGATACTAATTACTAGAAGGAAATGGAAAAGATCCATCACAATCACTTGCTGGTACCCCTGCTTTAACCGAATTATCTTTTTTCCTCAATTCAAATCCATATATATTTACATCATAGCTAAACTTATGCTTTTATGTACCATAAGAATTTTCCAATGATTTATAAATAAACATCTGTCTTTTCCTCAATGCCCTTTTTGAACACTAATTGATGTGTGTTACATTAGCTGACCTCCTACGTACTGAGTCCTAAATACATTATAGTTACTATTGTTACTATCTCATCCTCTCCAGTTTCTTCTATGATATCACTACACCAATTATGTTTTTATGTACTTTCATCTGAATGTTTTAATCAACTAAATCTTTTTCCTTCTCCCCGTAAATATCCACTTGTTTCTTTAATGGCAATGGGAAGAAAAAGTAAAAGACTGAGAGAATGACTTCTACTTCTGCACATTAAGAGTTAACTGCTATAAAACCTTCCATTTGGCAAGAAGCAAATGGAGAAAGCAAACAAAAACTTAAGAAAGGTTTTCAGACTTTGGACAACAGGAAGTGAAGAGCTGTAATCCCTGACAGAAAGGACACAATGAAGTGAGCCTTATTATTTCACCAGATTACTGCCCAGTATCTGTTTTCCCCAGTATCTGTTGTAACTCAGAGCTGGAAAATCACAACAGCCTGGGGGGTTTGCTGAATTAAAGAGATAGAAATCAGTTTGGAGAGACTGGATCTGGCAGAATCCCCAACATGAGGACGGGAGAGGAGGGAGCTATGTACAGAGAGAGCACGGGAGATTTGTAGGGGCCTGCTTGAGTCTTTAGATGCTTATCGGCGTGTCCGTGAGATGATAGGACAGAAGCATTGGAAAGCAGTAGGCCAAATGATTGACATGAGGCTGGAAGTTGAGTTCTCAACAGCAAATTGGAGACCTGTATCACACAAGGATTGGGTAGAGTCCTCATAAAGGACATACCTTTGTAGAGAGACCAAAGTAGCCCTAGAATAGGACTATTCTAGATCTGCCATAGAAAAACCTAAAAGCAGGCTTCTAAGGGACAAACCGATCCTCAAACTGCATAACAGCACACCAATCAAAATTCAAAAGTATTTTAGAAAATCCAACAAAATGCAGTGCTCAACAATATAGAATTCAAAATGCAAGACATCCATAAAAAATTACAATCGCTATCAATTATATCGCAATAAAGCTGGAAAAAAATGATTTAATTAGTATACGTTTTACAGCAATTACATAACAGTAGCAAACCTAGCTAGTAACATATCAATGATTCAGTAAAATTGAAAAATAAACTCTATAAGTAACCAAGGATACTCTGTTGTTAAAAAGACCTATAAAAATAAGTGATATTTTTATGTCGATGGGGATTTGACTAAGGTGGACATCACTTTACTTCCAGTAAAACCACTTCTAGTTGCATTTATTTTTTTGAAAAATCAAAAACATTTTTTGTTGCAAACATCATTTTTGTTCTTTTCCCTAGAAGGTAGTCTGATGGCACAGCTCATGAAGACATCATGAATTAGTTAACCTTACAATGCTAATGAAGCAAAGACTGCCATTATATCGTCTACTTGTGACTGCCAACCTAGACAATGACATGCCACTCATCATAAGAGCAACCATCAGTATGAAAGTATAGATGGAGCAGTTCAAATTCACACTCAGTTCTGAAAATAGCTTGACTTTTATTCTGTTGATAAGTCAGCAGCATCACTTTTGATACAGGTAGAATAATTTGATACTAGAGACTTAATTTGTATTTTGTAATTTTAATCTCTGAAGAATATTAGTGGGACTTGAGAATTATTTAAACACCAGGTTGAAAACTGTAACAGGGTTGAGGTCAGGAAATGTCAACAGTGAAAATATCCTGGTTAAGTGGTATGTGTTGGATGCAGCAAAAACCTGGAATTGACCATATTCCCATATTGAATGGTTCAATCAAGCCCAGGCAGGATGTCAGTTTTCCAAGAGCAATAAGGCAGCCTTTCTCAGTAAGGCTCTCTATACCAATTGGTACAGTCAAAAGAGGCAGATCTGTATGTGAAGTGGGAAACTGTTTCTAGGTAGTGGAGGTCTTGGGACAAGAGAACTGAATTGACACAAAGAATAAATAGGAATTATATTCTCCCAGTCAGAGTATTAACTCAAGGCCTTTGGGAGCCTATTGGCCCTGGCCTTATGTCAGCCAGTATAGACTGCCACAAGGGAAGCACACTTACCTGTGCACATCTTTTCTTTTGTACTAGTGGTGTGACAGGATATTATTTTTCCCTTGGTTACTTCCAGATATCCCATGAATCTTCCTCCATTAGCACAGCTTGACTACAAGCTCTTCATGGGCTCAGAGAAGGACCTCTACTCTGGAAAGCAGAGAAAAGGCTCCAGAGCCTCAAGTCTAGACTCTATGCTATATGTTCCCTATCCTACAAGTCACAAAAAAATGACTAAGGACATGCAAGAGCTTGGCATGGAAGGAGAAATGAGAGTCCCCAGACCTAGAGGGCTCTTGGGGACAGAGACCAAAGGTAAGGCCAGAACAAGAATGTCCAGAGGATGCTGGCTTGGACAGATGACTTTCAAGGACAAAATTTTCATGCCTCATCAAGGACTTGGAATTAAATATAGCTTCAGGGAAAACTTTGTAGTCGTGGAAGAACAATGTATTGACTGAGATTAAACGAGAGGCTCAGTGTAGAAATAAAACTGAGTCATTGGTCACCTGAGATTGTGGACTGAGATTTGTTTCTGCTACAAATGTCAAATTTCTTGATGCAGAAACTCTCTTTCCCATCTTTTCTATCTTCACACCTCCCAGCATATTTTCACCTATTAATACATTTTTATTTAGCACCTGCTAGATACTAGGGAAATTATAATTACTTCTTGCCCTTAAGGAACCCTAAGTTAGACTGCAAGACTTTCAAGACATACATATGGGCAAATATTTGCAATATGGTGTGATAAACACCATAATAGATAGATGCTCAAGGAGTAATGGGACACAAAAGATATGATGATTTACTCTGTGGAGTAAAAATAGAGAGAAGTCAGGGAATACTTTGGAGAAGATAGCCTTTAAGAACTCATTAAGTATGAATAGGAATTTGCCAAATGGTCTAGCAGGAGACAGTTTTTCAGGACTGAGAAACAAATTGACAATGGCATAATCATGAATAGAGTAGTATATTTTTTTTCAAAGAGAGTGGGAGTAAAAATTACTGTTTTAAGCATGACGACAATGCTTCCTATTTGATCTTAAACTGTGGAATGGTGGTGAAACACAAAGAAAATAATGTTTTTAAAACTCATCTGAAACTACACAATTGTGAGGTTATGGTATTATTATTTAATGAAATATTTACTAAATAAAGATCAGAAAAAATATACCTCAATAAACTTAAGAAAAAAATACTAAACAGTCCAATAAGTAGAAATATATAACTTAATATCAGAAAAACTCAATCAATAGAATCTGATGCAGGAATAACAGGGCTCATAATATAAATAGACAATTATCTTAAACCAGTTTTTATAAATGTTTTATATGTTCCAGAAGGTGGAGGAATACATGAACATGCTGAAATGAAAAATGAATACTGTATTACTTTCCTGAGGCTGCTGTAACAAAGTACCACAAACCGGGTAACTTAAAACAACAGAATTTATTCTCTCACAGTTCTAGAGATCAAAAGTCTGAAATCAGTTTCACTGAGCCAACATCAATGTGGGCTGTGCTCCCTAGGGAGGCTGCATGGGAAAATCTGTTCTTTGCCACATCTGGTGACAGCTGACATTTCCTGATTTGTGGCTACAGCATTCCCATCTCTGTCATGGTGGTCACATTGTCTATTCCTCTTCTGTGCATGTATCAAATCTCCCCCTACCTCTCTCTTATTGGATACTTGTGATTGCCAGAATAATCCTGATAAGTCAGAATAACCTTCCTATCTCAACATCCTTAACTTAATTACATCTGCAAAGACCCTTTTACCTTATAAGGTACCATTTACAGATTCCAGGAATTATGACATAATTCTGTCTACTACAGATGATATACTTAAGAACTACATGAAACTTCTAGAAATTACAAATAAAACATATAAAGTGAAAAATACACTGGGAATAAGAGCAGATTATATACAACGGAAGAAAACATCAGAGGATTTAAAGATATAACAGTAAAACACATTCAAAATGAAATATGGAAGGAAAAAAATAATAGAACCCCAGAAGTTGAGGGGTGCATAGAAAGAAAAAAAATTAAAGAAATAAAGTCCAAAATTTTTCAAATTTGGTCAAAACTCTGGACTAAACATCCAAGAAGCTCAATGAAATCCAAACAGGAGTAACATTAAAAAAAAAAACACTGACATCATATGAAATTGTTGAAAATCAGTTATGAAGGACAAAATCTTAAAATGCAGCACAAAAAGAGAAAGACCATTCTAGAATTCTAAATCCCAGAGAAAATATCTCTCTAAAATGAAGATAAAATAAAAACATATTCAGAAAATCAAAAGCTGAAAGAATTCATACTAGCAGAACTGCACTATAAGAAATGTCAAAGGAAGAATATAGTCCCATTTACAATCCCAATAAAAAGAATAAAATACCTAGGAATAAATTTAACGAAAGAGGTAAAAGATCTGTACATTGAAAACTAGAAAACATTGATGAAAGAAATTGAAAAAGGCACAAAGAAATGGAAAGATAGTCCATGGTCATGGATTGGAAGAATTAACATGGTTAAGATATCCATGCTTCCTAAAGCAATCTACAGATTCAACACAATCCCTATCAAAATCCCAATGACATTTTTCATGCAAATAAAATAAAGAATTCTAAAATTTATATGGAACACAAAAGACCTCGAAATAACCAAAGCAATCCTGAGATAAAAGAACAAAGTTGGAGGTATCACACTCCCTAATTTCAAAATATACTACAAACCTATAGTAACCAAAACAGCATGGTACTGGCACAAAAACAGATGCACAGATCATTGGAACAGAATGAAGAGCACAGAAACGAACCCACATATCTGAGGACAGCTCATTTTCAACAAAAGAGCCAAGAACATACAACGGAGAAAGGAATGTCTCTTCAATAAATGGTTCAGGGGAAAACTGGACAGACACATGCAAAAGAATAAAAGTAGATCATTATCTTACACCATACACAAAAATTAACTTAAAATGGATTAAAGATTTGAATATAAGACTTGAAACCATCAAACTCCTAGAAGAAAACACTGTCAGTAAGCTCTTTGATATCAGCTTTAGCAGTATCTTTTTGAATACCATGTCTCACCAGGCAAAGGAAACAAAAGGAAAAATAAACAAATGGAACTACATCAAACTAAAAAGCTTCTGCATAGCAAAGGAAACTATCAACAAAATGAAAAAACAACCTAATAATTGGGAGAAAATATTTGCAAATCATATATCCAATAAGGGGTTAATATCCAAAATATGTGAAGAACTCAAACAGCTCAACAAGAAACAAGCAACCCAATAAAAAAAATGGGCAGAGGACTTGAATAGACATTTTTTCAAAGAAGATATACACATGGCCAACAGGCACATGAAAAAATGTTCAACAACACTAATTATTAGGGAAATGCAAACCAAAACTATAATTTGATATCACCTCTCACACTTCAGAATGGCTATTATTAAAAAGACAAGAAATAACAAGTGTTGGAGAGGATGTGGAGAAAAAAGAAAACTCATACACTGCTGGCTGGAATGTAAACTGGTGCAACCACTATGGAAAACAGTATGGAGATTCCTCAAAATATTAAGAATAGAACTACCATATGATCCAGATATTCCACTTCTGGGTATTTATCCAAAGAACATGAAAACACTAATTCAAAAAAACATATGCACCCCTATGTTCATTGCAGCATTATTCCCAATAGCCAGGATTTGGAAACAATCCAAACAATTCTAAGTGCCCATCAACAGACAAATGGATAAAGAAGATGTCATATATATATGTGTGTATATATATATACATATATATATATATATGTATATATATGTGTATATATATATATATATATATGACACACATACACACACAGGCACGCACAATGGAATAGTGCCATAAAAAACCATAAAAAGCCATAAAAAGATGAAATCTTGCCATCCATGACAACATGGATGAACCTTGAGGGCATTATGCTAAACAAAATAAGTCAGACAAAACCAAATATCATATGACTTCACTCATATATGGAAGGTAAAAGAACAACAACAAACAAACACATAGATACAGAGAGCAACTTGGTGGTTACCAGAGAGGAATAGGGGAGGGGAGAGGGTGAAAGGGGTAAAAGGACACATATGTATGGTGACAGTTGGCAATTAGGATTTGGGTGGTGAACACGATGTAGTCTTCAAACAAATTGAAATATAATGATGTACACCTGAAATTTATATAATGTTATAAACCAATGTTACCTCAATAAAAAATTAAAGAAAAAAAGAAATGTTAGAAGGATATATTTCAGCTAAAGGAAAGAATGCCATTATAAAAATGCCAAAATTTAAAAATTGTTGATAAAAATAAAATACAAGGTTATCATATATTGTCTTTAAAAGAAAACTGCTTAAAGCAAAGAGACATGTATTGTATAATATATAAAAATGGTGAAGTGAATTTATGACAATAAAATAACAAAGGGCATGAGAGATGGAGAGACAGATGCATACAGTCTTAAGGTTCTTACAATTCACAGAGTGGTATACTATTCATTGAGTGTAGACTAGAATGAGTTAAAGATGTATAATGTAAACTCTAAGCAGCTAAAGAGGAATGAGACATAGTTAAAGAACAAATAGTGGAGATAAAATGAAATTACACAGATATTGAACCCAAAGTGGGCATGAAAAGAGAAAAAAAGGAAAAATTTAAAAATGGGACAAATAGAAAACAGAGAGAAAGAGAGAAAGATGGCAGTTTTACACATCAATAATTACATTTCACTACATTTAGTTAGAAGGCAGAGGTGCTCAAACTAAGCTAAAAAGCTAAGACCCAACTATATAGTGCATATAAAGTGTATATAAAAATATATACATGTATTATATATTTATAATATGTATTACACACACAAGAAGTAACTTAAAAGTAAGAAAGTAAAATGATGAAAAATATATATTTGAAACGTTAATCAGATAGAGTTCTTATATTAATAAAAGGAACATTGGACTTCACAGTAAGGAATATTACCAGAGATGAAAAGAAATTTTTATAATTAAAAAGGTACCAATTCATCAAAAAGAAAAAACATACTAAATGTGCATTTACCTAAAAATAGAGCTTCAAAATACATGAGGCAAAAATTGATAAAACTAAAAGGTAAAATGCACAGTTAAGACACACAGTTAGAGAATAAAAGTTAAAAAAAGAGAGATATAGAAGACCTTGACAAACTGTCTTCAATATGATGTAATTGATATCTATAGAACATTACACCCCAAATCAGCAGAATACATATTCTTTTCAAGTGTACTTGAAACATTCACCAAAATAGAACACGTTCTGTGCTATAAAACAAGTGTCACAATATTTAAAATGTTTTCCATCACACAGAATATGCTCCCTCATCCCAAAGAAATTAAACTACTATGTATCAATTCTCTCTCTCTCTCTCTCTCTCTCTCTCTCTCTGTTATATCTGTGTATACCCACGCATACACATATCTGGAAAATCCCCAAATACTGGAATATTAAATGACAAGTTTCTAAATAACTCACGAGGAAAGAAGTCATCAAAAGGGAAGTTGGAAAATATTTTGAACTGAATAAAAATAAAAACACCAAATATAAAAATTTGTGGCATGCAGCTAAGGCAGGACTTGGAGACAAATGTAGAGAGTTAAACACATATTAAAAGGGAAGAAGATCTTAAAATCAATGATATCTGCTTTTTTACCTGAAAAAATCTAATAAAAGAAGAGGAAAGGAAATATAAATTACCAAAGGAAGAAAACAATGAAGACAGAAAAATAATGAAACAGAAAACAAAAAACAATAATAAAACCAATGAAGACAAAAGCTGTTTCTTTGAAAAAAATCAATAAATTTTATAAATCTTTAGCCAGACTGACCAGGATAAAATAAAAGAAGATAAAGGTTACCAACATCAGGAATGAAAAAAGAACATCATGGAAGATCTTATAGACATTAGAAAGATAACAAGGGCCATTATGAAGAACTCTATTCATAAACTTTATTATGAACAACTTGTATGAAGTAGTCAAATTTCTTGAATGACATAAACTACCACAGCTCACTCAGGAAGAAATAGATGACTTGAAGAGGCCTGTATTTATTGATAAAACAAAAATTTTAAGTGAAAACCTTCTCACTAAGAAAACTTTATACCTAGTTATTTTCACTGATGAATTCCACTAAAAATTTAAAGAAGAAAAAATATCAATGACAAACACAATCGTCCAACAAACTGAAGATGAAGGAATACACTCCAGTTCATCTTCTGAGGTCAGCATTACTCAGATACAAAAACTTACAAGAAAAGAAAATTGCTTCCCAATTACTCCTATGAACATGAAAATACAAACCCTTAATAAAATATTGGCATATTGAATCCAGCTACATATAAAAATAATACATCATGACTAAATGGAGTTTATTTCATGAATACAAGATAAGTTTAATATTTTAAAATCAATTTATGTAATCCATTATGTTAATATATTAAAATATTTAACATAGAAGAATCTTTTGATTTTATCAAAAAGATCCAAAAAGAAATTGACAAAATTTAATAATCATTTATGGCAAAAATGTATAGAAGAAATCTTTGTCTATCTGAAAAATGACAACTATGACAAACTACTAGCTTACAGTATACTTAATGGTGAATTGTTCCTAAGATCCAAATCGGAGTCAAAAATAACCTCTCTCACTACTTGTATTTTTAAGGTAATTAAAATAAATATAAAGCACACAAACTGGAAAAGAAGAATTTTTTTTGTTGTCTGGAGATAATCTATATAATAAATCACAAGGAATCTAAAAAAAAACTACTAGAAATAATAAACAATTTTATCAAGGTCACAGCTTCTGCTATTTAAAAGACATTGTTAAGAAAATTAAGAACATTGAAGGGCAAGGCACAGACTAGGCTAAATATTTGTGAAACGTATATCTGATCATTTGTACCCCAAAATATATTGAACACTTACAATTCAATAACAAGATAAACCACTCAGTTATAAATGGTAAAAATATTTGGATTTTACCAAGGAAGATATACCAATAACTAAAAAACACATGAAAAGATGCACAATATCTTTACTCATTAGATAAATGCGTATTAATGCTGCAATGAGATAACATTATACACCCAATATAATGGCTAAAAATGAGAAGACTCTTGCTACCAATGGTTGATGAGGTAATGGAGTAAAAACTCTCACACATTTCTCTCTTAAGTATTTATCACAAAGAATTGAAAGAATACATCTACAAAAACACTTGAAAGTTAGCATTTGTGTCAGCTTTATTAAATTAGCCTCAGAATGGAAAAAAACCAAATATCCACCATCAGGTGAATGCATGAATAACTTTACAAAATAAAATACTACTAAGCAATAAAAATTAATGTTGGTTATTCACAAAATGGATGAATTGCAAAAGTTGCCATGAGATGTAATTCAGATAGAGGAGGCTAGTGATGATTCCACACACGTAAGTACAGTGCATGAAATGGGAAAATTATAGTGAGAGAAAGGAAATCAGTGATCAGTGTTTTCCTGGGGTCACGGGTGGGAGATAGGAATTACCTGCAATGGTTAGGAAGGAATTTTTGAGGTGATGAAAATGTTCTATAGCTTGATTGTGCTGGTATCACAAAACTATATATATTTGTTAAGATTCGTCAAGCTGTGCATTTAAAATTGGTGTTATATTGCATGCTACATGTTCTACTCTTCAAAATATACTGTTATGAAAATTGATATAAGTATACCT
This sequence comes from Tapirus indicus, assembly GCA_031878705.1. Classification (NCBI taxonomy): domain Eukaryota; kingdom Metazoa; phylum Chordata; class Mammalia; order Perissodactyla; family Tapiridae; genus Tapirus; species Tapirus indicus. Next base: position 99,266,847 of record CM062919.1, on the reverse strand, counting down.
CAATAAAGCAGAAAGAAAGAAAAAAGAGAGAGAGAGAGAAAGAGACAGAGAAGGGAGGGAGGGAGGGAGAGTAGGAGAGGGAAAGGAAGGACCCTGACAATGTTGTCTTCAGGAGCTAAAACTCTACTGTCTTTCTTCTCTTTGTAAGAATAATGAAAAAATAATTAACTTTTTTTCCTAAAATATTTAAAAATATACAATTTACTGAAATATGGCTTTGTCATTTGCTACAATGATGACATTAACTCTTGAATATTACCAGTATTCTTAACAGTCACTTTTAGTATTTTTGTCTAAATCCACATGCATTTGGTAATCACTGCCACACTGGATACAGTTGACTGCTCTTTTTCAAAATTCTTACTTTGCTTTTGAAACACAGCAATGTTCTGGTTCCCCTTCAACTTCCTTTTTTTTTTAGGCTGATTTCTGCTATGTTGACTATGTTACTTTCTGCCCTCAATTTTTTTCTCCCCTATCTTTAATTCTGTTAAAATATTCTGCATTGTCTATCATATTCACAATCCAACTTTATATTTTCTCTTATCTTGAATATGTCATTCCTCTCAAACAATCCTCCCAAATGTAGATTCTTTCCTATCCAACAAAAAGTCTTAATCCCACTAAATTTAAATTCAAATTATATATCTACTGTTGGAGAGTACACTAATTGCTCTCAATATATGCTCTTCCCTTTCTACTTAGTAATAAAACCCTTGATATTTAGCTCGGCACATGGCACCTAGAATAACGAATACATTTCCAAGCCTCCTTTGCATGTAGGTGTGGTTCACTGACTACATTCTGCCTAATGGAAGGTAAGTGGAAGTGGTACGTGTAAATCTAGTGGCATGACATACCCCGCTTCCTACTCCCTTCTGATTGGACTGTAGACAGGCAGAAGATATATAAGATCATGAAGTTACCTTGGGAATGAAATGCAAGCATGACAGTGCAAGAAGATAGAAAAAGTCTGGGTCCTTTACATTATAGAACACCATATCTTCCCTGAATTGACGACCTCAAGAATTCTTGACTATGAGAGAGAATTAACCTTCTATCAACCTCTTATTTTAGAGTTGTCTGCTACTCACAGCTGAATCCAATCCTAATAGTACTATGCTTCTCAGGTACCTTCAATAGCTGCTTATTGTCCAATGAATAGAGTAAAAACTGTTCATCTGTTGTGGGTCCCTCACAATATGGTCTATATCTATTTTTCAAACTTCATCTTTCAGTGCTTCCTCTCTGGAATGTATATGTCCACATGTGTTTCTTCTAAATGTGCTCCTTTAACTCATGGCTTAGTAATTACTGTTCTGTTCTCTCCATAGACATCCAAATACCAGTGACTGACTATATCAATCTCTAAGCATCTTCATTCATTTTTGCACAGCTTCAGTAATCTCTTTTCTTTGACTTATTGTAGATTTCTATCCACCTTCATTAAGATATTAACATTTACTGCCTTATTTATGATTATTTGAGGATCTCTCTTACTTTTTATACTGATCTGTTCTGTGTATGTGTGTGGGTATGTGTAAGTCACACGTTAGAGACTGAATAAAAATCATTGTCCAAAAACACTATTTTAAAAAATTAACATGTATTGAGCAACTGAATTCTCAGAACTATTCATTTTATCAGGCACTATTGACTATTTCCTTTTTTCTTACTGTTTCCAGTCAATAGAATAAAATGATTCGCATTTGTCTTATATTTTGACAGGATGATTTTCACTGAATTAACTTTTGGCTAAAACTTGTCTGAATTTTCTATTACTTTTATTGATATAGTGTCATGTATTGACTCCATTTTTTGCTGCTTCTTAACTGTGTCAATTATTCAAGCTAAACTGTATTTCTATTTTATCACTAAACATAATTTTAGTACTAAGTTTTTCCATTCATAAAACTAATAAATAAGCAACAGGTTAATACTGAGTGGTAGATATTTGGGTGGACTCAGGAGACAGACTGTATGAGTAAAAATCCTCATGCTACAGTTTCCTATTTATAAAGAAATAAATAGGTTCATAAAGTTGTTTTTAAGCAACAGATTATTCATAGGATGCTATATAATTTAATATTTTAAGTAATTATAAGATTAAATTTAAATTATATAATGTCTCTAAAATGCATAGAAAAGTGGTCAAGGATGGGTATTTAAGAAATATTTACTATTGGTTTTGGTGACACTAATGAATTAGAAAAATACAAACACATCTTTAGGGGTCAGCCCCGGTGGCCTAGTGGTTAAGTTTGGCACATTCCACTTCAGCGGCATGAATTCGGTTCCTGGGTATGGACCTACACCACTTGTCAGTGGCCATGCTGTGGTGGCCGCTCACATACAAAAAGGAGATTAGCAATAGATGTTAGCTCAGGATGAATCTTCCTCAGCAAAAAAGAAAAATATTTAGAAGAATATTAAGATTATCTGCATCCCCACTATCCTTTGATATGTTTTCTTCATAGCTTAGTGCATTTAATTCCAGTGATTTTTTTCCCAGAAATCATAAAATTAACTGGATTTTTTAAAATTTTGAAATGTTAAAATTATTTGGTTTTATGTATTCTATTTATTTTATGTATAGGTAACCTTCTCCAGATGGTTAAATAAACTCCAAACTTCAAATCCCCAAACTTCATTTATTGGGATTATTATACTTTAAAAAAAGATTCAAATTTCATATGTTTCCTTGAAAATTTCAAAATATCCCTCAACTTCAAGGCATTTTCTAAATGAAAATTGTTTAATCCTTTGCATTCTATTTCTTAGGAGGAAAAATATTGGTGTGTCAAATGCTATTGAATGGAATCTACTAAAAAATTGAGTTAGACAATAAATATTAGTCATAACCATTACAATTGTGGAAATATACTGTTTAACTCTGACAAGCAATCTAGTCAGCAAGGAATGGAAAATTATCAAATTCAGTAGCATTTTATTTATTGACTTCATGCCATCTTGAGAAAATCAATTTGCAGAGAATAATTGGAAATTATAAAATGAGAATACACTGTAATGGAAATATTTAATATGCAGGAAAATTATATAATCAGCATTAGGAACAAATTTAATTCCAAAAGATTCAGAAACATTACACATTTTAAATTAATACATATTACTATTTAATAAAATACAGTAATTTAATGCATTTCCAAAACTGATATATGGAGGAAACAGGGACATGTCTTCCTAGCACTTGGAAGTATGACTTCTTTGACTTTGTTCCTAGAAATTGTAAAATCAAAATCAGTACATAGTAGATCTGATTAGATATTTATAAATTGGCATTAAAAAATGAAATAATCAGTGGCTTCTAACTGAGCAATACTAGTTTGCAAAATAAATGATGATATTATATTTTAAGAAAATATGTGTCCATGGAAATCATTTGAATCAAATTGAAAGGGTCTTCATTGAAGAGTGTTCACCTGAGCACCCTCCAACAGAGAGAATTTCAACGCCTACAGACTTCCAGATTCAGAGTCCTGAACAAATGTTTCCCTTTTATGAAGACTGTATCTATGGGCTGTATATTATTTTGTCTGTTTGATTAACTGCTATATTCCCAGTGTCCAGACTAGGGCCTGACCTAGACGAAGCTCTCAGTAGATATGCATTGATTGACTGAAGGAAAGAGTTCCATGTATTTATCAAGGGTGGTTGATTTTTCTTTACAAGGGGAGAATACACTGATCTGCCTTCATTAATATTTTAATTTGGTTGGTAATAATATTTCTCAATAGCTGTGACAATAGAGAAAGTTGACAAAGAAACGTGCCCTTAAAAAATATGCCAGGCTTATGCTAAATAGCTGAACAGGCAATTTTTTTCAAATTTTCAGAACCAATAGTTAAAATGATCCCTAAACAATTCCAAAACTATACAAAAAATGAAAACTTCAATTACAGAAATGAAAACTACTATAATGCATATTTCTCAACTATAAATTTGGCAAATATTTAAAATATTGATAATAGCCAGTATTGGTAAGGATGTGAGAAAACTTGTTTTCTCTTAGAATTTTAGTTGAATGTTCATGAGTACAACTTCTTGAATATCAGATCAGTTTAGAAATAACATACATATATAATATATGTTTAATATATAATATAAAATATAATGTATATGATATATAAATTCCTGACCCAGAAATTTAACACCATAGAATTTATTCTACAAGATGTATCCATGCAGGTTTGTAATGATATATATACTAAGATATTGACTGCTGCATATCTGTTTCATTTAAATTTGTAACAAATCCAATAATGATTTCAAGTGTACTGGTTACATATGTATGACAAAGTATTAAACATCTGGAAGAAAATAGTGTGGGAAATATGTATGAAGTTATCTGGCAGATAAAAACAGTAAGTTTCAGAAAAGTATATGCTATATAATCCTTTTTGGGAAAATATATATATGCATGTGAATATAAATACCTGCACAAGTATACATATATAAATATATGTATATTTATCATATAAATTATTATTTATATATTCATATTATATATATACACATATTTGTGTGTATGGTTGTACGTGTGAAATACACATCCATATATATGCACACATATGTATCTATTCGTGTATATTTATTTGCATAGGCATTCCTTAAAAAGTGATTATCTTTGGGAAATTGAATGAGGACAGATATGCACTTAAGTTATTTTTACAAAAAAGAATCCCAGTTATAAATAAAATACTGATAATAGCAGTATTGAATATGTAGTCAGTTTAGGAAAATCAGAGCAAAGAAAAGGCAATATCAATTTATCAACTACCCTACTATTTTATGGTGATTAGCCCGACCTTATCAGGATAGAAAGAAATTGAAAACATGTATAAATGAACTTGTACTTTTGTATTATGTTTCCGTTTGAATTTCCAAAAACTCAATAGTAAAAATAATAAAGAAGTACAGGAAACTTCTTTGCTCTCCATCTTCTTTTAATTTTTATTTTAAACAACTTCAAGCCTACGGAAGAATTGAAAGTGCAGTCAGAATAAATCTCTTCTGAACCACTTGAGAATAATTTGCTGACCTGATGTCTCCTCTTTCCTCTTTACTTCAGTATGTAGTTCTTACAAACAGGGACATTTTCCTATATAACTAAAATACACTTTCAAAATCATCTAATTAACATAAATACTATCGGATTCAAGGACGAATTCAGGTCTCAGTAATGCCTTTTAGAACAAAGGGTTCCGGCTGAGGACCTTGGAGTGCATTGTTGCTTTGTCAGTTTGGGTGAGTTCCTCGGGCTTTTCTTGATCTTTATGACCTTGATATTTTGAAGATAACAGCTTTTCTTGATCTTTATGACCTTGATATTTTGAAGATTACAGGCTAGTCATTTTGTAAAATCTTCCTCAAGTCACATTTGCCTGATGTTTCATCATGACTAGATTCAAATTCTGTATCTTAGGTAGGAATATCATTCCAAATGTTGCTGTATCCTCATTGTATTTTACGGGTTGGCGTATTTCAATTTGCCCTGTTACTGATGAACTTCACCTTGCTCACTTCATTAAAGTACTTACTGTCTGCCAGATTTCTCCGCCATAAAATTCTACCTTTCTGGGAGATGCATCATAGTTATGTAAGTCCCCATATTTCATTCAAATTTCAATTTATTCAAATATTCATATCTATATGTGGTTGTGATTTCTTATTTTACTTACTCGGTTATTTTTTTATTACTATCATCATTTATTTTCATGCTCAAATTGTCCTAGATTTGGGCAGGGAAATTCTATTACTTTGTGTGTTTTTGTCATTTTCCCTTTTTTCATTAAGCATTGCTTTTCTTTTTGGCAGAAGATATTCCATGTTGTTTTGTGTTCTTTGCCCCAGTCCATGAATCAGCAATTTTTCCAAGTAGCTCTGTTTTGTTTTTGGGAAAAATGTTAAGTAGAAACCAAGGCATGGGCACTAGATGTGCTGATTTTTATTCCATGCCCCAAGCCATCTCGGTGGACATAATTAGGCTAATATCTATATTTATTTCTACATCTGTCTCTCTAAATTAAAAGCCATGGGTTCACACGGAAATATCCCATTTAGATCCAAACTATAAGATTCACTCAGTTTTTCCTCTTTCTAAGTTTCTCCTGTAAGTGCAGTTTCCTCACTGCACTTGGGTTCCAGCTGTCCATGTCAGGACGTCCTCCTCACTCTGTTTGGGCTCTGACATCCTACAACAGGGTGCCCTGCTCTGTGGAAGCCCTTCTGACAACGCTTGGTCTCTGACACCCCACACGAGGATGTCCCCCATGGATTCATGACCGCTCACCGCCATCATGCTCTGGCAGCTCACATTTAGGGATGCTATCCTCATCGCGATCGGGCTCTGTTTGCCTCCTATGAGAACGCAGTCCTCACTCTGCTTCCTCTCCCTTAGCGTGCGTCCCTTACCTTGCCCAATCACCCTACTGCATGGTTGCCCTGCTTCCCCTTTTCGGTTCTGACTCGAAATATCACTCTAAATGTCAGGACCCCATTGGAGACGGGTGCACTCCTCTCCCTGATCAGATTCTGACGTCCCGTGCCAGCCTGCTCCACTGCGCATACACCCTCTCTCCCTTGCTTTCTTTGTAACTCCTCATGCTTGGCCCCTTCTTCCAAGTCATGGAAACTTGCCTCAGCCCACCTGAGCTCTGACATTGCACTCTGAGCCACTGTGCTCCAGCGCCGCCCCCCCCCCCCCCCCCCCCCGCCCAAGTGGCTACAGTCCTCTCTTTGCCTCACCTAGTAGTTTTATGCCTGAATTTCTGAGGAAAGGAAGGAAAGAGAGCAAAGAAGAGAAAGAGAAGGATGAACAGGAAGATTTGTGTTTTTGAATCTTAAATTCATTGTTCTTTGTGCTACTATTCTTATAAGTTAAGAGAGTCTTCTCAATTCCCCAGGAAGCCATTTATCTGTTCAATAAATACATACTGAACCCTTATCATTTGCACAGAATTTTAGATTTTTTTTAAGTTCATGCATTTGTTCATTCGAACAAAGAAAACTATTTCCCTCAGATATATTTAGAATCTTGTGCCAAACTGAAAAATTCAGTAAACAGTATAATGAGATTAGGATGCACAACTAGTTTCATTGATAACTAATCATTATGAATAATATTAAATTAAATCTATCCATTGTATTTCCTTCTGCTTGGGAATATGTACATGTTTTAGAAAATCAGTTGTTAATAATTTGGAGACTAACTGTGAGCTAGAAGCTATTTGAAATAATGATTTCCTACATATTCCTTCATTGAATCACTATCTCTTTTAGCTTAAAAGTGACTCTCAGTATCATAATAATGGCATATACTTATACCATTGTATGCAAGCAATGGAAACATAGTTTGCATACGAACCCTATTAAGTAGGTATTTTATTAGCACATTTACAAGTGGAAAAACTGAAGTGTTGAGGTTATGTGATTTTTCTAAGTTCACTGATATTGTAAGCGATGGGGCATGGAATTAAACCTGATTTGTTATAGTTACTTACTTAAAATTCTTAATCTTTATTTTTCATGTTCTGACATCCAATCCAGTTTTCATCAGAAATTCTATCTCATCACTTTTCGTTATTATATACCTCAAAAATATCAAATGGTGTACATTTTATAATTCCTTTTATATGTGGCTGTTTCCACCGTTTTGAACTTTCACACTGTACACCCCCACCTCCATAATTTCTGTCAGTAACTCATTTTTCTTGAAAATCTAAAACAGGACTCACCACTTTATTTTGAAAATTAGTGTTGACCACTTGCCCACCTCCAGATTGGTAAGTCAAGTTTCCTACATATTGAAGTGTAAAATATTCAAATAAAGTTGAATATTTTTAATATATTGTTAGTTGAGTATTTTGTGAATTGTCTCTTTACATCCTTTGTAAATCTACAATATGATCATTATCATTTTGGAGGTAATTGCCAATTTATCTTAACTTCTTCTAGGGTATCCCAACAGCAGTGCTTAGAAAGAGCAGATGGTTTTTTATTGTATAGTACAGTAAAAAATGAGTAGCTTTAATTTTTGGAAGGACACAATCTCTAAACCTGTACAATAGAATGGTCATTATGGATGAATTCATATTAGCGGTTAGGAGAAAATGTTTGTTCCAGAATAAATGTTATTAATATAGTTTAGATTATGTTTAGCTACAAAGAGTGAATGTGTTGCTTATTTTCTTCTTAGCATTTTGGCACACACATTCTAAGTATTCCATATCTGAGGAACATAGTCCCATTCCTTGGACTAGTAGTTTAAAGAGAGAAAGTAAGCCTGTGGGTAAATCAGTTTTTGCACTGCTGAATACATAATAGTCTATGGTGTGTGATAAATTCTAATGTAAATTGAATTGATCAATTAATGCAAAAATGACATCATGATGCATTAAATCTGTGTTCACTCCAGAACAACTAACCTGCCCCTTTGCTTGTAAACACAGCCTGAGATTCAGGAAGAGAGTATCAGCTTGCAGTCAGTAAAGAATATTCCAAAATGACAATGCATCAAATTGATAATCTATATCTATGGCCAGACTGCTTCAAATAATTTCTCAAGTGACTCTAACGCCTTTGTGATCAAGAAGGAAAGTCCCCATTTTATCACATCTATCTGAAAAAAATTTTTTTCACAACTTAGATTACGAATTGTTTTAGTAAGTGCTGTAGTAACAGTGGTGTATCTGTTTCCATTGAAGTTTTCAAATATACACATATTCGAAGCATGACAGAAAACATGACAATATTGTTGATAGTAATTCAATATACAGTAGTTGTATTCTATATGCATAGCCTATCCATAAATAGAAGTTAGTGTAAATATTTGACATTTCACTTTCTATATGTCACTGGATTTTCAATTTGAACACCACCTTTACTTGTGCTTCTCAACTATAATCTGCTTTTGAATTTACCTTTCTTCCTTCTGAAGTAGTAAATGCTGTTCACTGATGCTTTGATTCAAAATTGTAATGATATATTAATGAAAATGAGACTTTGTGTATATAATTGGATACCAGGTAGGTACTTTATTTATACCGCCTACATAGAGACAAGATTTTTTAATGTTTGCCATTAATTTTAGGATTATGATAATTATCTTTTTATATTCTAACATAAACAAGGTTTAGCCACAATGGGCTCAGAAGTAGACTTATACAGCCTATATCTGTGTATAGGTGACTTATAATAAGAAATAAGATTTATAGAAATCTCTCATGCCAGATTATACAAAAGGGTTTAATTGAAGAAACATATTTGAGGTGCACTGGATTAGTAATTCTCAAATTGTGGTATTTGGACTAGCAGTATTGGTATAACCCATGAGCTCATTAGAAATGCAAATTCTTGGGCCACATCCCAAAAGACTGAATTAGAATCTCTGGAAATGAGGCCTAGGAAATTGTTTTATTAAGTTTTCCATTTGATTCTGTTGAACATTAAAGTTTGACATCCAGCAGTGAAAATCTATCTATCTATCTATGTCTATCTATCTATCTAATCTCATCTAATAATGATTAAATAAATACCTAAAATGTGGATAAATATTTTAATATATAAGTAATATTTATTTATATATAAATATTTAATGCTACATCTAAATATAGACCTTCATAGAGCTCTAATTGCTGGGTCTTTTGTGTGCTCTAGATCACCTAGGCATGGCTGGCATCTCTTGAGAAGGTAAGAGATGACAGTCAGTGATGGCAGCGAGTCATGTTGGCGGAAGTATGCAACACATATGCTTCTCATGACCAGAGTCTAAAAGCATCTGGGGAGAGAATGTCAGTGTTAGGGTGTAAAAAATTCAGGATCTCATAGTATTGGAGACAAGAACAAAAGGATCACATATAAGAGTGACCCTGTGTTAATAATTGAGGCTCCTGTAATTGTTCTCAGGAGAGACAATCAGTAGATCTTAAGAAAAGCTTCTACAATATTTACTTCAACGTTTTAAGGATAATCCGTATTTACATTACTTAGACATGTTCAAACCACTCTAAACTTTTATTTTTGTTATCTTCATTTTTTTATGTTTTTAAAGACTTCATTGTTTTAGAGCAGTTTTAGGTTTGCAGCAAAATTGAGAAGGTACAGAGATTTCCCATATCCTCCCTGCCCCCCAACACGCATAACCTTCCCCATTATCAACATGCCCCTCCAGAGTGCTGCATTTATTACAATTGATGAACCTAATTGACACATCACAGTCACCTAAAGTCCATAATTTGCCTTAGGGTTCACCCTTGGTGTTGTACATTTTGTGGATTTGGACAAATATATAATGACAGGTATCCATCATTTTAGCATCACGCAGAGTATTTTCACTGCCCTAAAAATCCTCTGTGCTCTGCCTATTCATCCATCACCCTGCCAACCCCTGGCAACCACTGATCCTTTAACTGTAGCTATAGTTTTGGCTTTTTCAGAATGGCATATATTGGAATCATATAGTATATAGCTTTTTCAGATTGTCTTCTTTCACCTAGTAATATGCATTTAAGGTTCCTCCGTGTCTTTTCATGGCTTGATAGCTCATTTCTTTTTAGTGCCGAATAATATTCCATTGCCTTGATGCATCATCACTACACTTCTTAAAACTTCATATTTTGAAACAATTTATGTTATTTATAGAAGGAATGGAAAGATAATGCAGAGTGCTCCCATATAAATTTCACCTAGTCCCCTAATGTTAACATCTTATTTTCTTAGTTTTGATAAATGTAACCGTGGTATAGTAATCAAAACTAAGAAAATAACATTGGTACAATGCAATTAATTAAACTATGGACTATCTGATGTCACCAGTTTTCTCACTAATGTCTTTCTTCTGGTCAGAATCCAATCTATGATATCACATTGCATTTAGTCATCATATCTCCTTAGTCTTCTCCAATCTGTGACAGTTTCTTTGGTCTTTCCTTGTCTTTCATGACCTTGACATGTTTGAAGATACTGGTCAGGTATTTTGTAGAATGTCTTGCAGTTTGGGTTTATCTGATGTTTGCTCACGAATACAGTGCGGTTATGAATTTGAAGAGAGAATATCACAGAGGTGAAATGCTCTACTTATTGCATCACATCAGGGGATACATGACATCAACATACTTTACTGTTGGTTGCTGTTAACTGGATCACTTGGTTAAGGTGGTGTCTGGTAGTTTTCTTCACTGTACAATCATTATTTTTTCCGTCCATGCTCTATTTTCTAAAAGAGTCACTAAGATCAGCCTACATTCAAGGAAAAGGGAGTTAAGTTCCACATCCTGGTGGAAGAAATATCAAAGAATTTGTGAACATAAGTTAAATACACCATAGTAATTAACAAATTTTGGGGGAAGATAATCTGAGGCTATGCAAATATTCTACATCTTCTTCAAGTTTTGCTAATTTTAGCAGCCATCAGTGGATTTTGCCTAGTGAAGTTATTACTATAGTCTCAAATGGTTATTATTTTTCTCATGACTTTTATATTTATTAATTGGATTTCTTTGGTAAGACAGATTTATCCCTTCTTCCTTATTTATTTATTCTATCATTTTAATATCAGGATGGGCTTGCTTATTTTTAAATCGTTCTTTTGGTTATAATAAAATACAATAGTAATTTTTTTTTTTTGCTTAAATTTTTCCACTTTTGGTTATTAGATCTTTCAGGTAGACACCCCCTTTTATTTCTTAGCAATTCATATTTCTACAACTACAAGATGTTCCAGGATTACCTTGTATCTTTACTGCCCCAGGCCTAGAATAAACCATTTCTTCAAGGAGCCATGGTTCCTTTTATTGGAGAATGGTATTTAAACACCAAATCTGAGTGGCTCATTGAAACTGGGGTGTACTGTGTTCAGAAGGGAGAGATAGGAAATACATATATACATTCATAACAATGTAGATATTTATACTAACCCACATATATGCATACCTCTATTTTATTTCTGTAACTTTTAAAATAAACAGAAATTCATACTGAAATCTCTCATTCTAATTCAGCACCACAAGGTTTGATCAATATTTCTTCTCTTGCTTATTTGTAACTTATTGGTAACCATACCCTTATATGAAACACATTTACCAACTAGATTACAGTGTTTTAATGCAATTGTTTATTTGCTTTGAGCTTTACAATATCCAATCAAAATACTCTTTTCCAAAGTTACTTAGTTCTGCTCCTTTTCCCTTTATGTCTTTAAGTGAGGTATATAATAGTAATTGTAACACAGTTAAATTAGTTTGAATTTCATCCTGCATTTTCCAAATATCCTGGTTAATGTTTTTGTTGTTATTATTGTTGCTGTTTGTTTTGAAAGTTTGTTTGTTTTTCAAGTTTAAGTTCACTCTTTGAAGTGTACAGTTCTATGGGTTTTGGCAAATACATATGCCATTTGTACCACTCCTGTCCCTAAAATAACAGTTCTATCGCCCTAAATATTCCATTGGGCAATGCCTTTTTAGTCACATACTTCTCCTTCTCCCAACCTCTGTCAACCACCAATAGGTATTTTGTCCCAATGGTTTTGGGTTTTCCATAATCATGTATAAATGCAATCATACAATATGCAGCCTTTTGGATCTTAGAAAATGCTTTTAAAATCCATCCATAACATCCATCTATGTGAAACATTTTACTTCTTTCTATTCCTGTATAGTATTAAATTGTATGAATAGACAAAGAGTATTTATCCCTTCCCCTGTTGAAGGGCATATAGGTTGTTTCCAATTTCTGGCAATTTTGAATAAACCTTCTATAAACTTCAATATACATGTTTTTGTTTGAACAAAAGTATTTAATTTGTTTGGGTAAATATCTAGAAGTGGGATAATTGGTTCAAATGGTAGATGATTGCTCAACTTTGTAAGGAACTGCTAAATTATTTTTCAAAGTGGCCACAGCATTTTGCATTCTAAGCAGCAGTGAACGAGAGCTCCAGTTGCCCTGCACCCTGGTATTCTCAGATTTTTTTCCCCCTCTGTTTGCACTGTTTTTTTTTTTTTTTGGTTTTTATTTTTGGTGAAGGAGATTAGCCCTGACCTAATATTTGTTGCCAACCCTCCTCTTTTTGCTGAGGAAGATTGGTCCTGGGATAACATCCACACCCATCTTCCTCTACTTTATGTGTGAGACCCCTGCCACAGCATGGCTTGATAAGCCGTGCATAGGTCCACACCCAGGATCCAAACCTGCAAACCCTGGGCTGCTGAAGCAGAGCATGCGAACTTAACCACTACACCACTGGGCCGGCCCCATGTTTGCATTGTTTTTATTTATTTATTTTTATTTTAGCCATTGTAATAGATGTGTAGTAGTATCTTATTTGTACTTTTAATTTTCATTTACCTAATGATTAATGATGTTGGACATCTTTTCATATGCTTATTTGCCACCTTATAATTTATCTATTAAGAATCTGTTCAAATCTTTGACCACTTATTTTTGGTGTTGTTTTTTAATAATTTTAAGAGTCCTTTAAATATTATGGATACCTAACTTGACCATATTCCCTCTGCTTGAAGAATTTTCTTTAACTTTTACTTTAGAGCCAGTATGCTGACAGTGAATTCCCCCTTGTTTCTTTCCCCTTCATTTTGAAGGATATTTTTATTGGATAGAGAATTCTGGGGTGAAGATTTTTTTTTTTCCTGGCAATCTAAATATGTCACTCCATTGTCTTCTTACTTGCATGGTTTCTGATGAGAAGTTTACTATAATTTTTATTTTTGTTCTTCTGTATATAATGAATCATCTTTTATTTGTCTATCTGTAAGATTTTCTGTCTTCATTTTCAGCAATTTGAATAAGTTATGCTTAAGTTTTTTTTTGTTTTGTTTTGCTTTTTTGTGTCTTTAATCTTCTTGGATCAGTAGTTTGTGGTCTTGGTTTTGGAAAAATTTGACCATTATTTCTTCAAATATGTCTTCTTCCCCATCTTTTCTCACTTCTCTGTCTGGGATTCTGATCACACCCATGTCAGTTTGATATTGTCCTGGAACTCTAGATAATTTGTTCTGTTTTATTGACTTTTCTTTGCATTTCAGTTTAGATAATTTCCAGTGGTGTATCTTCAATTGTGTTCGTTTCTCACCCATTTCAAGTCTTCTAAAAGCTCATCAGAAATATTCTTCATCTCCATCACTGTGTTTTTGACTTCTAGCATTTCCATATGCTTCTTTCATATAGCTTCCTTCTATCTGATGAAATTAACCAATTCCTCTTGCATGTGCCTACCTTTGAAATTGGAGCCTTTAACATATTAATCATAGTTATTTTAAATTCCCTAGGAGTTTAAACATCTGTGTCATATCTGAGACATGTTTATATTGTGACTTTTTTGCCTTTTGTATGCCTTGCAATGTTGTTCTTGGTGTTGAAATTCAACATGTTTTACAAAATGGTAAATACTGAGGTAAATACTTTTCTGCTTAGGAGATGAGCTCACTCTTCAGCTGTGTCTTTAATGTGGGGTTTTGTGTTAATCTAGTTAGAAATTGGGCTGAGTTTTAAAGACACTTCCATGGTCACCCTCAGGTATCACACTGGTACCTTGCATTTCTCTAGTGACAACTCGTGTTTACGATGTGGGATAATATACCAGAGGCTTTAGCCCAGTAAATGCTCTCTGTATTACTTTGGGTCTCCCCCCCTTGATGTTAGGTCTTCTCTCTGTGTTTCTCTGCAGGAGGAACTATCTCTTGCAGCAATTCCAGCTGTTTTCACTCTTATTTTTACTTTATTCTTATTAGTGTGGCAGTGAGGGCATGAAAGTGTGTTGTTTTCTAAAACCCTCTTACATGAAAACCCTCAGTCTTAGGTAGATACTGTGAAACTGGGTGTCAAGTCTATGCGCCCCTCCCTGCCCCCCAAACCCCTCCCCACCCCAGGTATTCTTGCTCTTCCTCCAGACTGGTGCTAGGCTGGGCCTAACATCCCTGCCTTGCCCCAGGGGTAGAGATTTTTTTCCTGTTTCTCTCTCCCAGTTGCAATGGGTTTCCATGAGTATTCTAGGTCTACAGTTTTCGCGTGTGTGTTTTGTTTTCTTACTCCCTGCACATTAAGGTTTGTGTTCCATAAAAGACAAAGGGAACGTGTGCTGTGTGCAGTTTCTGCAACATCTTCTGTCCTTTTCTCCCAGCCAGCACCATGGGGGAGCTTTCTCAGGATTCTCTCCATCTTCCCTGTGAGTGGTTGGTGGGGTTTCTGGAGAATAAGCAAGAGGGTGCAAACTCCTCTGTATCTGCATGCCCCTACGGGCTTTATATTCTCATGCTACTTCACATTCATCCTTAGCAACTTGTTAAAAATTTTCTATCCAAAAGTTCTTAAAGATGAGCATGGTATCTGGTGACATATGACCCAAGTAAACAAATGCTCAGGTCCTGTTTCTTCCTGCAGATTCCTTTCTTAAAGTCACATCTTGCAGTCACATAAGTCTTCTGCCTCATTATCCCAATATTTAAACGGTCAGGGAAGAGCTCCACTGGATAAGCATTTCTTTTGTGTAGCACATAGCATCTTTGTACTAAAGGCTCCAAATGTGAAAACCTGTTCTGGATTTGTTTGAAACTATCATAAATGTATCTTTCAAGAAAAAAAAAACAATTTTTTTTTCTGTTCGTGGATTTAATGGCAAGAAGTTGAGGTGGGGTATCCCAGCTGTTGCGTCTGCTTTTCCATGGGGAGAGGGCCACCCATGCCTGGGGTGGAGGTGGCCAGGGAGAGCAGAGTTGGGCGGGTTGGAGGGAGCTGGTGGTGTAGAGGGACATCCAGGGGGCCTGATACACTGAGCATTGCTGGACAGAATGGAGGTCCTTTCCAGCAAGTGACCAGGAATGTCGAGTGGCACTGAGGTGCCCGCGGGTGTCCCATCACAGCCCTCGGCGGGCGCCTCCACATGAACACGCTTGCCCCCTTCCCCCGACTTCTGGGGAGCTTGCCTACAGCCAAGAGGGACGTGGGCTGGCCACTGCCCCACCCAGGCCCACTCGCTGCCCCTCCCTGTCGTCCCTAACTCCTGTCCTAGGCCGAAGAACCTGCGACAGATGGAAGAGCCACTCTTCTCTTTTCTTCCGCTGGAGCTCAATCCTGTGGACAGAAGCTGGTTCAGCCAGGACCTGCGTGGGGTGGTGGACAGGGGACACAGTCACAGCGCCGGTCTCCAGTGCTCCGTGGTTGAGGAAGGTAGCTGAGCTGGGGCAGCAGCTGCAGGGGGTGGACGGGGTTGGCCTCATCCTGGGGTGGGAACGGAGGCTGAGGTCGACGGTCCTGAAGTCCTCTGGAAGGCGGTTCGGGAGGTGGAAAGGTGGGAAGGACAGGGCTAAGTGGGGTGGGAGTTGGGGGTCGCGGAGCTCAGAGTCTGTGGCGGTGAACCTACCTGCAGGTGTCCTGGTGCTGGACGCACACTCTCCTCCTCAGCTCGTCTGCCTCCCCGGGCCTCTGCTGCCCTAAAGGTGGGGGACGGGCTGGGCTTCTCGCGCTCCATCTCGTGCCGCAGCCGCGTGAATATCCCCGGCCCCCCGGAAGGCGCGCATCTGGCTCGCACCGCGGCCGGCCAGGGAGGCGCTCCTGCACGTCCCGGAGCTTCACGTTCTGGTATCTGCCGCCGTATGTAAGGTCCAGCTCCGCCTCTTCGGGGTCGAAGAACACGCCGGCTTCTTGGTCATCAGCTTGGTGTACATGGCCTTGTTGGGGCCCGATCCCCAGCTCTTTGCGCCTGCACTGCTGCTGGAAGTTGCTGCTCGCTATGTCGTGGAACTGCAGCCTTAGGCTTGTTCAGGGCTTTGCCGAAGCGCAGGACGAAGGGCACCCGTCCCTCCTCTCGTTCTCTACGCGTAGAGGACAATGGCTGCGAAGGTGGCAGTAGTGGACCTGTGGGCCACCGTGGGGCCATCCAGGTACCCTTTGGTGGCCTAACTTTCTCTGTTGGGGTCCCCCCCATACTGACCCAGCACCATGCTATTCCCCTGAGCCTCTTGGCACCTTGACCCCCTCAGCACGTATATAATCTGATTCCGTGGAGGCGGGCTTCTCCATGGCCATCAGACACAGCACTGCATGAGGTGGTTTTGCATCACGTCTAGGATGATCCCAAATTCATCGAAGTAGCCCCACACGGCCCTCAGTGCCAAAGGGCTCCTTGAAGGTAAGGATGGCGCAGGCAATGTTGTCCTGGTTCCAGATGGGGCCTAAGATCCTATTGGCAAACCTCAGCACTGTGAGGTTCCCGACCATCTCCTTGCCCAAGTGGTAGTTGATGCAATAGATCTCCTCCTCGGGGAAAAGGGTGGAGATGTGGGTGGACAGCTGGTCGGAAGTGCTGCAGGTCCTTCCCGAAGGGCTACTCTGATGACGCAATTCCAGCCTGTCTGGCTTATGCAGGTCTTGCAGATGTTCTTGGTGAGAGCCTCATAGACGGTGGGAGCAAAGCCAGGTAGAAGAGGCAGTTGGCCTTTCGTCCTTGGTGGAGGGCATTCATGTGGCTGTTGAGACGCTGGTAGGAGGCCACGTCCTGCTACGGGCCTTCTACATAGGAGTTTCAGGCAGAGAACTCCTCCAGATTGGGCTTCTCCTCTGGGATGGCTCTGAAGAAGGGCTCAGTCTCAGCTTGATTCCTTATGCAGACTTAATACTTGAAAATCACATGGTCATCTCAGTATGTTTTTGATTTCTTATTTTCCCTGTGACCTCAGTTCCCTGATTGGTTTTAAAAAGTTGTTCATTTGCATATCTGTAGCTTTTTTCCTTGTGAAGATGGCAGCAATGTTCTTTCCCACTTTGTATCATATGATCTGAAACCAGAAGTCTTATTCCTTTGTTTTTAATATGTTTTAAAGGACTTTTAGGTGCCAAGTGTTGTGTAATCAGATGATTAGTGAAATTCTCAAATATTTATACAAATACTTATAATTATGGCAGTTGGCATTTGTAATGGTTATATTTTAAATAGTTTTCAGTTAATATTTGTAATGGAGAATTTATACCATTTTTACTCTCTTAATGCCATGAGTGATTTGAGCTCAAAATTGATTCTGATATTACCAGTGTATCAAATTTAGTGTTAGACTGTGTGTGACCTATAAGAGAAAACTTGGCCTTAAAAGTCTTGTGGCATCAGTTGAAAAAAAGAAGAAATTTGAGAGGCAGTAGAAAAAGAAGTTACAGAAGTAGAAAATATAACAGGCAATGACTAAAATTGTGAAAATGGAGGTGAGTATGGTTGTTGTGGAAGAGGTAAGTTTTAAATCTAGCTTGGGGTAAAGTGTTTGCACTGGGGAAAACTGAACATATATCTTAAGAGAAGGAAATAAGAATTTAAAAGAATGCAGGAGAGTGTTGAGTCCTATCTAAATCGAATGGAATTACCTTCTAACAGGGAGGAGAAATTGTTGCAAGATGGTGAATATACATTACAGAAGAGTTTATTTTAATGAGAAGTTGTGGAAAACTTAGGTAATTTTTTGGGGGGGGGGATTGCACAAAGACTGTTTTGGGCATAAATAAGCTTCTGAATAAAATTAAACAATTTTTAGATATGCTATGAACTTTGGTACTTATTTCTTCTTATTTAGTTTTAGTGGGTCCCAGATTGAGTGATGGCTTGTCATATTATTCTAAACTACATTTGATAGCTTTCTAATTTTGGTTTAGCAACAATTTTCCTCATTTTACAATCACAAGCTAGTAAATTACTCAAAGTCAGGAAGCTATTTTATTTGTATAGAAAGCATATAAGCTCTAATCTAAAATATATTGGGAAAATTCATGTGACCAATATTTAATATTCATTCTAAAATTATAAGTTGGTATAGTCAGAGTTAAAATAACATATTAAACACTTGATGTGACTTGAACTTACTTTGTCTAATCTCCTTTTTAATTTATTTTTTAAAAATACTAGATATGATAAGTATATTAGGCACAAAATGCTGTCTTAGAAATTCAGTTTTAGAAAATTATATTGCAATTAAGATTTCCAAAACCTACTTCTGTAAACCAAGAAAATACTCTCACTCTCTAATAGCCCAGAAGATACCTTTTTCTGTAATAGACCAAAAGTCCATTTCACACTTTTGGTAAATCTTAAAAGACAAAGATACTGATTTAAAAAAAAAAAGATATTTTTGGTAAGACAGCAGATATCAGCAATCATTTTCCACTAGAGGGTGGAGTATCAATTTGAGAGTCTATTGTGAGTCACAGAGTCACTTTTCTCTGAGTTTTTATAGTGACTATTGCTAATTATTAGGGAAAATTATTCTCTCCACCTTCACTTAATTGTCTATTTGTCTTTAGCCTAAGGATCAACTACCACAGAAACATGTTTGAAAAATCTGCTATATCAAGCCAAATGATGGTTACTGACTTTGCCATTTTCCACTCACTTCTTATAGATATTGGATGGCAAGAGACAACATGTTGGGATTTTGTGAAGGGGAGGCAATGGTTATATGACAGTAAATGTAAAGAAAATAATGTAGGATCATGTAGGAATGTGACAGTAGTCAGATACCGAATCTGAAGTATACGTGGATCTGTAATATGTTGTTGGGGAGAAGGTTAGTTTGCTAGGGTTGCCGTGACAAACGTCACAGACTAGGTGGCTTAAGCAACAGAAATTTATTTCTCATGGTGCTAGAGACTAGAAATCCTAGATCAGGATGTCAGCATTGTTGGTTTATTTGGAGGCCTCTCTCCTTTTGTAGATGGCTATCTTTTCCCTCTGTCCTCACAACGTTTTCCCTCTGTGTCTCAGTGACCTAATCTCCTCTGCTTACAATGACACCAGTCATATTGTTATAGGATCCACCATAATGACCTCATGATAACTTAATTATCTCTTTAAAGACCCTATCTCCAAATACAGTCACATTCTGAGGTACTAGGAATTAGGACTTTGACATGGGAAATTTGGGGAGACACAATTCAGCCCATAATAGGGAGATGTGGGGGTATCTGAAAAAATGTGTTTAGATCTATTACTATTTTAGAATAATTATCACAAAGTGACTATCATTTATTTGTAGGACACATGGATATGATATAAAAATTTAGTTTCCAAAGATAGAGTTATGCTGTAAAACACATTTATTTACTTCTTCAGACTATTTCTACACCGAATACCAGGTAATTGTGTTCAGAAAAACAGGTCTGAAAATGAAAATTAATCTATATCACTGGCAAGAAAGCATTTTTTATGAGTAAGACTACATGCAGTTTTCAAGTGTCGTAGGAAGTTGTCTCATATTCTGTGCACTTTAAATACAATGTGAAGTCTGGCATTTCTAAAATTTTCTCACTTAGCAGCTGGTAGAAACAACCTTACTTAATAGTAGATTTAGAAGTAATCCATGTAGTGAAAAGAACAAGAGTCTGATGGTTTTACTTAGTAGCTGTATAACTGTAGATCAAAAATTAACTTCTCAGAGCCTCAGTTTAATTATCCCTAAATTAAGAATAATTATATCACCCTTCTAAGAATCTAGGTTATGATTTCTCACCCTCGGCACTGCAGACATTTTGGACAGGGTAACTCTTTGTTGTGGAGGCTGTCCTCTGCTTCCTATGATTTTAGCAGCATCTCTGTCCTCCACCCACTATATGCCAGTAGCACAACTGTCTCACCGTCATTTGTGACAATCAAAACAACTATCTCTAGACATTGCCAAATGTTCCTCCGGGAGGCAAAATTGCCCCTAGTTGAGAACCACTGACTTAGCCATATGGCAGAAACAAATATTGGTATCTGATGAAAACGGCAGTAGTTGCAAATGAAGTCATACTGCTGGGCCAGTTAAATATCAGCTCCACTGAGGCTTTAAAAAAATTAAAATTGTTCTTTCTAAATCCTCTGTAACCAAGAGAAAAGCCTCAAATTTTCAAGAAAATTATTAGGGGGTATTATTTAGAAAGCATTCAAGGTCTTGACCAAAAATTCTTTAGAGGACTCTGGATTCCGATGAGCTTGCAGTGATGACCAGATAGGTCATCCTCCTTCCACCATTCTCCTCATTCTGCAGAGATGCCTCCAATGCAGTAAATTTAAGAAAAATACAGGACAAAGACACATAAGAGAAAAAAATCACAGCGGAAGCAATTTATTATAGGTGTAAGGACTTTAAGATAGGAAAGGAGAGATGTATACAATCTTTGCAAGTGCAGATGGAGCGGCCACCAATGGTATCAATCAGAAGTGTCTGCTTTCACATCTGTGTGCAACTGCCTCCAGAGAATAGTAGCCTCCCCATAGTCTGCTGCCTTCCAAATCTCATGTGACTGCCTCTCATTAGCAAACTCTGACCCGAAACCTTTGGGGAAAAGGATCCTGGGAATCTGAATCACAGCTTCCCTTATGAAACCCATGGAGAGCATAGAAAGAGGATGAGATTGAAGATGATTTAACTTCAGGCGATTGAACCCTGTCCAATCCTTTTTAAACTCAAATTTCATACATGCCACTTTTACCAATATTTAATTCAGTATAAAGAGAGTGGCATCATGCTTTTGCCTACAATAATGTAGCTAATCCTCATGCAGATGAAGACGTGCTCGATCTCCAAATTATTGCCACCCAGATGGCACCACAACTGGACCTTCAATAGGCTATTCTACTCTTCTATTATGACAGCTCATTAATAAGATTAGTACATTAATGAGCATGAATGCATTGCCTTATTCCTTCATCATAAAATGAGTTCCTTGGTCAGAAATGATGCTACTTAGAAAGCAGTGATGCTAAATAAAGCATTCTTTAAGTACTGGATGGGAAGAAAGGAAAATTCGTATCTGCAGAAAGTGTTTATTCCAGTGAGAATAAACTGCTGCCCCTTCTGTAATGAATAGTTTCAATTTAATAAACTTGCCTATGCTGCCCTATTAGAGGCTCGTCTTGTCCCCAAGATTATTGGGAGCCTCCTCTGCAGGGTTGGCATGTAGGGAGTATTCATATGTGTAAAAGTACCTTGGTACTCATTTCCAAAAGTCTATCAAAATATCTCTCCCTCAGACTTACTTGTTACCAAATTTTTGATTATGTCACTTATATGTCTCTCATGGTGATGGTTAAATTTATATGTCAACTTGGCTGGACCACAGGGACCAGATATTTGGATGAACATTATTCTGTATGTTTCTATGAGAGAGTTTTTTGAAAGTTAACATTTAAATTGATGAACTTCGAGTAAAGTGGATTACCCTCTGTTATGTGGATGGGCCTCATCCAATCAGTTGAAGGCCTCATTAGAACAAAGACTGACCTTCCTGCAAGCAAAGAGGAGTTCTGCTAGCAGACAGCTTTTGGAACTGAACTACAAAACTGACTCTTTCTGGATCTCCAGTCTGTCGACCCTTCCTGCAAATGTTGGACTTGTCAGCCTCCATAATTGAGTGAGCCAATTCCTTAAGATAAATCTTTCTCTCTTTATATATATATATATATATATATATATATATATATATAACAGGATATATATATCCTATTTTTTTTTTTTTTTTTTTTTTTTTTTTGCAGAACCCTAACTAATACTATTACCATCCCGATAATGAATCATTGTAGATCAGTACCTCTAGCCATTTTGCTTTAAAGGCAAAACTTAACACCCAGGTATATTTCTCAAAGTTTTGCAGAAAGGATTTGTCTGCTCCATTGTCCTTCAGGGACACCCTGTGTGGGCTGTAAGGTTACAACTGTTCCTTTTCTGACTTTCCCCACTGTATTAGGCAGAACTATATTTGAATAACTCCTTGGTTGGATATGTTGCATGTGTCTTCTCCTTCTTTTCATTCTCTTAATGGTATCTATTAATGAACAAAAATTCTTAGATTTAAAATAGTACAATTTATCAGTTTTTCATTTATAATTAGTACTTTTTTCTATTTAATGAATCTTTGCCTATCTTGGAGGCATAAATACAGTTTTTTCTTTATTTTATTAAAGATATTTTTTTAGGTCCTGGTAGTGGAAGTTGAGCAAATCCCTCAGAACAAGTATAAAACTGGATAAAATTATTTAAAAGAACCATTTCAGTGCACTAGAAATAAGTCAAAGGTGACGAGAAGTTGAGAAGTGCTTAAAAATGAAAAGTTTTAGTGGAAACTTTGTGGCTTTCTTGCCTGATGCTTTCCCATCTTGCTACCTCAATCTCATTCCCAGCTAAGGCTGCAAGAACCTGCCCTCTTTCTGGCTGGATGGGATAGACTCAGTTCAGTATGGCTGATAGAGCAGCTAAAAAATTATTTTGGAAGTGAGAGGGCTATAGATAGGTTGAGTTAGTAAACTGTCTATACGTCCCTGGCTGACAACTAACTGGCTGCATGCTGGAGGCCCCAGATAACCCAGAGGAAATTGGAAGTCTGGTACTTTGCAAACTTGCTGAACCATTGGTGACCCTCAACCCACAATAAGCTCAGAGGGCACAGAGTGTAAGCTTTATTGGCATAAAATGTCTTAGCATAACCACTGCCCAAATTACTGGCTGCTAAACTATGTAGACAAAGGGGAGACACCTACAGGTGCCAGGCTTAAACAAAACAAAACAGAGTAGAGATATTAGTGGTTGTACATCCTGGGGAAACAGATTCCACATTTGAAATTCAAGTGAGATAATTGCTTACTAAAACCAACAACATTCAGAAGAACAACACAAAATCCAGAGATGCTACAAAGCAAGGGTATGCACTTGGACCATTTCTCTTCAACAATTTAGTAGAAAGCTTAGGCAGTGCAATAAGGCAAAGAGGGAAAGAGACACAGATTGGAAAGGAAAAAGTAAAACTTTATTTGCAGGTGACATAATTATGAAAGTAGATACTTTGAAGGCATCTATAAAGTAGCTACTAGAACTTTAGGTGATTTTTAGCAATGTTATATATATGTATAAAAGATACAGATTGATATACAAAGAGATCAGTTGTGATTATCTCTATTATAAACTAAAAATCCAAAAACTAATTTTTAATTGTTCCATTTATAATAGTATGAAAGTATTTAGCAATAATTTTGGCACAAGAAACACAAGGCTGTACACTGAAAACTACAAATTGTTAATGAGAGACATTGTGTAAAAGAATAGAAGAAAGAAATATCAGAAACTTACAGGATTTATTACCTTCAGAGACTTCATGGGAATGGGGTGGAAATAGTAGGGAAATAGGAGTGAGGTAATAGATGTGAGAGAGGGAAGACACTTCTTGGAGTTTACATTTTTTTTATGCCTCTGACTGTTAGAACCATGGCATTGTGTCACCTATCCCAAAGTTAATAAATAGTGAAAATCAGCCAGTTTATGGAGGAAACCCCAAATGGAATGCACTCAGTAACACATAAATCTAACTGTCTTATAAATGAATAACGTAACTACACTCAAAGCATCGGGGAAGGAAAGAACTAAGGTGATGTTGGAAAACATATTTTAACTGTGTATTGTAGAGTCAAGGAAAAAATGAACCATAAACAAGTATGTACTATAGTTAGCAAAGATGATTCTCACAGGGATATGAGTTAGCAATTCTGAAACCAGTTTATGTGTACACTAGGATTAAATTATTAAGAAAATGTGTTGTAGATAATGAGAGCCAGATTTCTCACTGCCAGGGAAACAAGTAGAAATAAGGAAGCTTAGAATGAACCCTAATGTTAGATAGAACACTAATGCTAGAATGAACAATCTAGTGTTAGATTGGGATTGAAAGTGTTGGTATGAACGTAAGATTGTTTGCTTTTTCCTTATATATAAATATTAGATAGATACAGAGATAAAATAGATGTATATATGTGTATGTTAGTATAAATACACATATTTCCTATCTTTATCTGCTGAGACTGAAAACAATGACACCCCAGGAGCAATAAGTAAATCTAGGACCCATGTTGGATTTCTAAACACGGTTATCCAGTTAAAAGTGCCAGGACTCCTTGAAGAAATGTTTAATTTCAGTGCTGGGGTAAAGAAAGTCCAAGATGAACCTGGAACATCTTATGGTGCCAGCAAGTCAGGAAGTGCTCGGAAATGATGGGGGCATGTTGAAAGGACACAGGAGGCAACCTGAAAGAGTTCCCAGTTGCCAAAGTTGGAATAATGTGAGCAGAAAATGAATAATGATATTCAGTTATTACCTATAAAATAAGTATTATTTAGTTCACGCCCATATGAACAAACAAATAAATAAATAAATGGGGAAGAAAGGATTCTTCCCTACAGTAGAATTCTAATGATTAAATGTAGAAGTAATAAGTGTAATAGAAAATCACCATGCAGCGTATACTTCAGTAATATAGGTCATAGGCAGGGTTGGTTGATGGATGTTAAAATTAGCTGGAAAATGTATGATGAGAAATAGAATATTTGCATAGACTGAGTATCTCCCCACAAGGTACTTATTAAAGGCAAACATATATAACTTTACAGTGGAGAAACTCAGGCAGACACCACTTACACCAACTGATCAGGGTGATAAGACATAATGACATTGTGCACTCCCGGATAAATGCACCGAGAAGGGCACAGCTCCATTGCTGTGGTATTGCTGACAATATGTATACATATATATCCACAATCAAACTGAGCAAAACTGCAGGTTATCCTAAACTGACTATCCAGATGTTCCAAAACTACTAGAAAATAATGTATTTTTTCTATTAAATTACCTTGATTTTGTTGAAAATCAGTTGACCGAATATATGCGTGCATCTATTTCTGGAGTCTGTTCTATTACCTTGATGTAAATGTCTCTCCATGTGTCATTACCACACTGTCTCGATGATTGTAGCTTTAGACTAAGTCTTGAAATGAGTCAAAGTACTCAACATTTGTTTTTTATTCTCTAAATTGTAATACCTAGTCTCAGTCCTTTGGATTTCTATGTAAATTGTAAAATCAGCTTGTCAGGCTCCACAGAAAATTCAGATGGAAATATGATTGGAACTTCATTGAATCTGTAGATCAATTTGAAGAGTAAATATCTTTAAAATATTGTCTTTCAATACATGAAAGACATCTCTCCCTCTCTCTCTCTCTTTTTTAGGTCTTTAATTCCTCTTCCCTATTTTTTGCTGCTTTCAGAGTGCAGGTCTTGAAAATATTGTGTTAATTTATTGTTAAGTATATAATGGTTTTGAGGTCACTGAAAATGGTATTTTTAAATTCTTTTTTAGATTGCTGCTACTACTGTATATAGGAATCAAATTGATTATAGTACATGGGCTTAATTTTGGCACCCATGGTATGATCGCTTAGTTCTAATAGCTTATTTGGGTGACAGTTGAATCTTTTTCTGAGATTTATAGTTAAAGAGGAGGTTAGCATATCCAACTGCAGCAAACCCCATACTCTCACAGGATTTGCCTTATGCAGTACAACGTTGATTTAATTCCAGATAAGGTGAGTCAGGCTTCTGCTCCCACTGCCTGGTTCTTTGTCACTTTGAACTAATGAAGCATCTTCAAAACTAAAACACCTAGCATGCTCTGCCAACAGATCTCTTCTTGTTTCTGCCAAAAAGAATGGTATTTACTAGAAAGAGTGTGCTATTACAATGTATAACTCAATGTGCAATGATGACTAAAATGAGTGTTGAAGCTACAGTGCATCTATCTACCTGAAACAGTGGCATTAGCCTGAAAGAGAAATGGTTGTCACTTTTCCATTTGATTTAGACCAAGCCAGGGGGCCTTTGTGTTATGACTTAAAAACTGTGTGGGCCGTGAAAGATATCAATGCATTTCTCAATTTCCAACTCAGCCCCATTTTGTTTATAATTATAGTTACTAGAAACTCCTTCCAAATTCTGAAAGGATATTTTATTAGAATTTTGATTTTCCATTATGCTGTGAATTTTGTCTTTTAATATTTTCTTCATGTTTTTTACTGAGATGGTGGTAAAGCCTCCATCAGGAGAGCATGTTAGTTTCTGGTTTAGAGATGTGTGTGGTGCCTGGTACAAGGTGAGGTACCAAACCTCCACTAGAACCTGAAAGGTGAATAGAAGTTAAAGGTAAGCGTACGAAAGAGTATACTAGGATAAGGGAAAGATATGTGCAAACAAAGTCAAAGGGTATTTTAAGTGAAAATTTCTCTCCTAATTAGTGTCCCTTGCTATATTTTATGTATCGTTGTATGTCTCTTAAAATCACTTTTATGAGAAAAACATAAATGAGCAAATAAAATGAGATCATAGTGTATAAATTTTATCCATTAAATGAAAGCAGTAATTGATTTTTATTTTATTAGAATTTTGACACTCAGATTTTCATATAAAATGTTAAATAACGGTCTTTTTGGTCAGTTAATACTGTGTATAAAATATAAGGTACTTGAAAAATGAGCTATGGAACCTAATAATACCATTGCTGATATATGCTATTCTAGTTTTTACAGATTACGTATGTTTTTATATACTCATCTGGGAAACTGAGCACTATAATGTGTTTTTAAGGAGAAAGGATTCATTTTTTTGTTTGTTTTTTAACCTACTAACAGAGTATGCAAGAAGCACATTTCCCTGTAGCAGACTCATGTACTAAGAAAATAAAAATGTCTTTGCTATTGTCATATTGGTTCTGAGATGAGGCGAGAAGCTTGTCTTCGTAGTTCTTAAACTGAAAAGGTACATTCCTTTGTTCATTATGCATTTGTCAGAGACCTCTACATACGTTGTAAAAGTTATTATTTTGTTTTTATAACAAACAAAAAGCAAACATAAGAATACAATGGCGTGCATCTTGATCACGATCATCTCTGAAACGATTATCTCTGTCTAGATGGGCAGCCTGAACATTGGGCCTAAGCCACCCTACTGGAGTCCATAGTCCACCTGATGGCCTCTACCCACAGCACGGCCCTGTCCTGAAAGGGTCCTTGCCACCTTGTGGACTGTGTTTGCTACCCATCTAACCCTGCTGAAAATCCTATGAAGCAGTGTTACATTCTTATTTTAAATGATCTGGAGAATGTAATACAGGAGGGTTAATGACTAACCCTGATGTCTATGAATCCAGGACAAGAACCCACCCAGTGGGGATCGAGTGTCTACACCTGTAACTTCTATACTGCATTGCCTCCATTAGTGTGATATGGGGCTTCTTAGGACCTTCTCACATTTTCATCCCTCTATCAGTGAAAGCAAATACATTTTTCCAAGAAGCTTATTATTTTCAACTCACATTCTAGCCTATTTTAGACGATAATTAACTTATATTGAAGTTTTATAAGTTTCCACTGATTTTTTTAGGCCTTAGAGAATTCACAGAGATACATTATCTGCATGTTGAGAAAGAGAGAGCTTTATAATAAATGTTGTGAGATTCAAAGAGAAGTCCTTACATTTTTGAACTAGAGAATTTTAGGCTTAGAACATAAAATCTGAATCAAATTTCAATTCATCTATTTTTCATGCTTTTCTTAATTAACAGTTAGAAGTAACTGGTGCTTTTTAAAACTGGGAGGATTTGTTCTTTTTGGCTTGTCCTCAGTGATTAAGAAATACTTTGTCAGAGAGCTCTAAATGTCTTATATCTCATAATCTCCTGACAATCAGATCACAGATGGAATGTTCTTTGCTAGATGTCTTATTTAACAAAAATACTCTATTCCACTTTTCTTGCTTTGTATAATCTGTTTTTCCAGGATGGGTAATAAGCTTCTTGTGATTATCTCTGTAGTTTGATAAGACATTATTTGGAAAAGAAAATTTTTAATGAAATACATTTAACAGACATATTTGCCAATATTGGCTTTTATTGAGTTTCACACACCTGACTTATTAATGTCCTATATATGTGCAGACAGCTGTACAGTGCCATTGCTAGTTACTCTAAAACTTTTTACATTGGTCCCCACCAAAGTCCCCAGATGAATGATGAAATTTAGTGGCCAAAAAAAGGAAATATTTTATTTACCCCTTCCTGTTATTTCTTTAAGATCAACTCATTGTGTGACTGCTAGGTGTAAGATTTTCTGTTAAACAAACAAAAAAATTCATGTTTGCTAATTAGTTGATTAAGGTTCTTCAAACGTAAATTTAATACAAGGCAAAATGTGATATATGTACATGAAGTTCAGAGAGGTGTGAGAATTTAATAGGAAAATGATAAAGGATCATAATTCAAGGAAATGATAGCGTGTCAAATGGGGCTTGGAATAAAGATATGATTTGTACCAATCCATTTAATTCGAAGAAAATACTTACCACATCCAAACATTTCTCTAGGACTCTAGGAAGAAAATGCTGGATGAGTCACAGTGCAGTCTTTATCTAAAGAAATTATCAACTTACTGGAAGAAACAGAGACATAAACAGAAAAATACAATGTAGTATATTAGTTTCTGGTTTAGAGATGTATGTGGTGAGCTGTCACACGGTTGAGGTATCAAACGTCGAATAGAACATGAAGGATAAATAGAAGTTAAAACTAAAAGTCGGGTAAAGAGTATTCCAGATGAGAGGTTATATGTACAAAAGCCAAAATGTGAAAGAGTACATATATTCAGCCAGCCGAAATAAGGTACATATTGTTTCAGGGCATCAAGTGTAAGACTTGAGTGGGAGGAGATGAGGCTGGTGAGGCAGAGTATAAACAATGGTGTTAAAAATGCCAAGGAGTATGCACTTTCTCCTAAGAAAAGTTGATTCCGACAACTAAAGGGTAATATGACTAAATTTGCACTTTAGCAAAATCACCTACTGAAGAGTCTGAAATAGATGAGAGAAGGACAAAGTCTGTTTTGATAATTCAGATTCATAAAGATAATGACCAGGAATCAGAATGGCATTAGGTTCCTCAACAAAAACTTCTTCTAGGATATAGAAGAAAATAGGGGAATTCCACCAATTCTAAGGGAAAATTATTTTCAACCTATATCATATACCAAGGTAAAGTTTCAATTCTGTGTTAGGTGGGAACATGTTTTTCAAAAATGGAAGCTGCCATAGGATGTGATTCAAAAATGAGGGGTTAAACAGGAAGGAAGGAAGGAAAGAAAGAAGAAAGACGTAGGATCTAGGAAAAGAGAGATGTGATGAAAGAGAGAAATAAACAGATTCTTATTCTTAAGAGTGAAGAGAATGTCCGAGATGAGAGAAGGGCAGCTCATACAGTTAGAGTAAGAAGTTTAAGGCTCCTCAAGAAATCTCTCTAAGGAGGAAAAAAGGAATGGGTGAATTACCTTGTGCACCTGACCATATTAGGAGAGGCTTGTAGCAAGATTTTCATATTCTCATATTAATTATTGATGAGTAATTAAGTAAAGAAAACAAGAAGTTAAAAGACGAGGCAATTAACTTCAGAAAAAAGATGATGACAAGAAGGAAAATGTAATTATATTGTACAATATAGGTCCACATTGAACAACATTTGCTAGTAAAATTATGCAAATATTGAATATTGATTTAACCATAAATGTTAAACTAACATTAGGAGAACAAAGGGATCATATGTTTTGGGGAAAAGAGAACAATAATATAAAAAGTTGAATTTCCCTCTTTTGTATTTGAAATATATTATATACTACTGTCTAATATTAGAAAACCAAGCAGTATTTATTATGTAGTGGAAGGAATTAAGTAAAGGAGAAACATTGAGAGAATACAAAGTGGTTGACTATCGATGGTGGATTTTGCAGTGGAAAGAGTGGAGTAAAGTATTGATAATATATTTTTTTTAATTTTAGACTATGTAGAACCATTTGGCTTTTTGAACTAAGTATTACAATGATAAAAATGAAAATAAAAAAATTTAAAACTAAAGGACTAACAGGCGTAAGTGATAACTAACTTTCTGAAAAGCTTAGTAGCAAAGGATCAGAAATGGAGGAAAATAGTTTGAAATGATTACAAGCTATTTTCTAGTATCTTTTAACATTTAAATATCTGCGCATATTTGGAGGCAGAGGGAAAGGAGACAATAGCATTGGAAATATTAAGATAGAAAAGAGAATCTGGCTAATTGATTGAAGTCCCCTGGAAAGCAGGTGAGACTAGAATAGGCATATGTATTTTGTTAATCATAGTTCTCTTTGCTTCTTTCAACTATTGTTTACTAACAGTAAAGAAAAATCTGCCACTCTCCTCCTTTTTCTCATTTCACTTACATTATAAATTAATAACCTAAAGCATGCCACTGAGTTTAAATGCAGTGCTAGGTGTATATCTAGCAAAAGAAGAGTTACTGGTTGAAGTGAAAATAGTTATAAGAGCCAAGAGTATCATTTGATGTGCAAAGAGATATAGGAAGACAAGTCTAAATGCAGGGTGTAGGGTGAATATGAAAGAGAAAAGTAGTTCAAAGAGATTGTTCTGACTCCGGGGAAGAAGGCTCTCACTGAAATCATTGAGGAGGTGAGACTTGGAGAAGCTAAGGGGAACAGATTATGCCTGCATATGTAGGAATAAAATAAAAGATTGTGAGAGAAAAGGGAACTTTTCCAAAGGAAAGTTTATGCTGTATTTTTCCCTTCTTGGATCTTTAGTGTTCCTGAAAAGGCTTCATATTTTGGTTTCAGAAAGGGGGTTCCCATGAGGATAAAGTTTTCAGTTTTCCTGTAGAAGTTCTTCATTTTGTGAAACTCAGAAATATCGAATGTTTTGCATATCCTTTCCTTCATCAACCTCCCTTGAGGAAACCATCTTTTACCCTCTTTTTTTCTCCAGAAGTACTAAAAGAGTGTACCTTTGCATGTCTGGTGATTTCTTTTTTTTCAGAATAAAACTAAACTGCTGAACATCACTCTCAGAAAACAAAGCAAATGGCTGTGCTTTTTAAGTCAAGATAAATCTCACTTATTTTCTCAGCAACTTCATTGCTAGTCTATTAGCTATTTTTCAAAATTCCACATTTTGCATATTTGGACAAAAATTTCATTACTTTCTGTTACCTATGTATTAAGTTCGATTTTGTCTTGATTTTTTTCAGAACAGTTCTATTGGATAAACCAGAGCAGATTCATCTGCTTGCATGTTTCTCTAGGGTGCAGGAAGATGAGTTGCGAAACACAGGTTTGTTGACACAGACAGACCTGGGTTCCCATGTGACCTTTCCATTTATTAAATGTGGCCTCAGGGATATCATTTATTTGCCGTGAGGATGTAGTATTACCTGTCTGAAGGGAGTATTGTGAAGATTGTGTTCTCCCTGAAGGCTGGTGTGGAGTCTCATTTATTTCCTCCCTCCCTCCCTTCCTCCCTCCCTCCCTCCCTTCCCTGCACCTATCACAACACCTCACACCTGGTAGGTAACTCAACAAATGGCTTTTCCCCTTAACTGACTAATAATGTCTGTGGTGTATAAGTGTGATATTTGGCACAAGTCAGAGGTTCCATAAGAAATATGCCTTCTTTTCCCTCTAGAATCATCTTTTATGAAAAGGCTACAGGCTAGTTTATTCTACTTTATTTCTTGGAAAAAATAGGTTATCCCTCTGTGGCCTAGCCAGACAAACTTTTGAGATTATATTCTTTCTATGAGGAGTAAAAAAAAAGAAGTATTTTAAAGTGCTGTCTTACATTGTTTAAAAAATATATGATTCTGTTTTTACAATAGAGATTGTATCAGTTATGAATAAATAACCAGAGATATGTTCTTTTCTCTTGACTTTTTATATTATATACATATAAGACAATATTTCACCGAAAGGAGATTCAAAGTCATGCTTTTGAAGTTCTGTGAAAGGAAACCAGTCTCCCGTCCAGTGTCCAAACTCATGCCGATGCAGAAGAACTAGACAGCAAGAATGAAGGGGAAAGATGGTGCAAAGTTGGGAAATCTCAAATCCTGTAGCCTTTGGAGGCTGCATTGTTGTAACCATGCCAGGCTAGAGGCAAGCAAAGGCCAAGGGATGTAGTAGAGAATATGGCATATTTGTGAGGTTAGTCTAGGCTTGTCTGAGAAGGCAGATAAAAGGCATAATATAAAGATAAGAAATATGGATGCAATTTATTTGAAAAATCTTGAATATGTGCCAGGCATTATGCTGATTATTATACAAAACAGGCAATGTTTATTTCAGTGAGCTCACACCTAGTTAGGGGAGAAAGGAACGGGGACAACACATGATAACAAGTGCTCCTATAGAAAATATTTTTTAAAGTTCTATATGGGGAAATACCTAGTGTTAAAAAATCAAATAAGATTTCACTGGGGGATAAGAATCCCTAGAAGAAGAAAGAGCACTTGCAACTACTCAGCTGCTTCAAAAGATAAAGCAAAAAATATAAGCAGTGCTCAGATGACGAGTGACCCTAAAGGCCATGCAAAGGAGTTTGGATTTTAATTTATTGAAAACGGGATCCGGGAACAACTTATTATTTTCCTTTATCTTTTAGAACACTCTGACCAAAAGGTGGTGTATGGGCTGGAAGGAGGTAAGAATGGAGCCATGAAGGTAAATTACTCGGCTTTAATGTTATTAATTCTTTTGTCAAACAGCTATTGATTGCTTACAATGTGCCAGGTACCAGGTAAGGTAAATTTTTTTAAAAAGACTTTAAGAGAAGCAGTTACAGTGAATCGCAGGGTTACTGAATATTTAGAGGATAGAATGAACAAAAATATGTTATCATTTGTATATGAGGTTTGTAGGAGGAAGATCAGATTTTCAGAGATTTGAGACTGGCCAGTTAGGATAGTGGCGGTAAGTGAGATGTAGATGTCAGCATCTGAAATCTTAGGTTGATTCAAAGAGGAAACCAATACAGTCTGAGTGGGCAAACCAAGACAGATAGGTAAAGAACACAACCAGGAAATTCAGCCAGAAAAATACGTGGTATCAGTTTTCAGTCTGAGATCAGTCCTAATAGATCCAGAGTGAGCTGAGTACAATAAATAGAAGTGAAGTCCTGCTATACGATAAGAGAAGTACTTCAACACTCAATCTAGGATAAGGGGCCGTTTAGAGATCAGATCAGGGAGGAAAGTAAGAAAGAGCGTGTCGGAATCCAGGTGCCATGGGACCACCACATGGTAGAAAACAGCTTTCTTCATAAGCATCCTTTCTGGAAGAAATGAATGAGAACTAATGGGTGTGCAGGGGGTTAGTGTGTGTAGTGTGTGTGTGAGTGACTAGAGCACAGACAAAAGGCTAAGCCACCTAGTGTTTTTGTCCTCCTTACACCAGATGTCTACTGTGGTGCAATGCGCAAAAGATTAAAAAAAATTATGGTCAAGACATTCCTTTGGTATGCACAGTGAGCCTCACTTCACAGCTGTCTGCAGTTCCATTAATCCCTGTTGTGGGATGGAGGCTCGAGTTTCCCCTGCTGACCATCCCTATGCATTTCCACTGTGTGGAGAATTTGGAAAATTCAGAGGGTGACTTTCTTTACCTCTGAGGTCAGATGAATGTTTTGTGTGGCCTTCTTAGTGAAAAAATTCTAACATTTAAAAATGTGTGTGAATGAGATAGCCACGTATAGAGATTTCATTTGTGACTATTGGGTGTTTATGGGGAAGCTCTTGGCATTTTTCATTTTCTCTGTCCTTCCATTCTCTCTCCCTCCCTCTCTGCCTCCCTACTTTCCTAGCTCACTCGCTCTCTTCCTGCTTCTCTTCCTTTTTGTTAAGAAATGCATTTTTACTTATGAGTTAGCATAATTTTATGGATATCAGGATAAATGTATTCTGGCCTCAGGAAGTTCTCAGACTTGTGGAGAAATGGCATGTGAAGAAGAAACTTTTATGATATGAGAATCACCAGTGGCATGAATGACTATTCATAAAGAAATAAGAGAACACTTTATAAACAATGTAACTTTTAACCTAGATTCTTTAGTAGTGTTTTTCACACTAAGAAGGGAGAGAAAAACATCCAAGGCACTGAAGAGCAAGGAAAAGAAGTGTGAAAACATGTGATGCTTTTGAAAAGGATTTGCTGGTTTTGTGGTGTTGGAGCAGGGTGTTGGAATATGATTTGAGGGGATGTTATAGGTTATTCCCAGATTGTGAATGACCTCATGTACCATGCAAAGGAGTTGATACTTATACTATAAATAATAAGGAGCTTACAGACTGTTTTACAGAGGGATAACATGACCCAGTTCTGTGTATATGATTTTGTTTCCTATTTCTTTTCTGAAACCCGGTATTTAGATTTGATGGCAAATCCAAACGGCATGGCAGGGAATGTACTGCAAAGTGATAAAAGAAAGAGGACTGACTGGGCAGGTATTTCTTGAGTAGAATGGCCAGGAATAGGACACAGGATGTGAGAGAGGGATAGTTTGAATATCTGGGAAGATCAATTATTTCATTTGTGTGTTCTTTCAAGAACTCTTGTCTGGCTACTAAGTCCCAAGAACTAGAAGACACTATGGATAAAATGCTGAATAAGAAACAATATTAGCCAGCTCTGGGGGTCTAGTGGTTAAGATTCGGTGCTCTCACCTCCATGGCCATGGTTCCTTTCCTGGTCAGAGAACCACACCACCCTTCTGTTGGTTGTCCTACTGCGGTGGCTGTGTGTTGCTGTGATGCTGAAAGCTATGCCACCGGTATTTGAAGTATCAGCAGGGTCACCAGTGGTTCACAAGGTGTGAGCAGAGCTTCCAGATTAAGACAGGCTAGGAAGCAGAACCTGGCCACTCACTTCTGAAAAAATAGGTCATGAAATCCCTGTGAATAGCAGTGGAGCATTGTCTGATACAGCACTGGAAGGTGAGAGGAGAGCGCAAAAAGACCGGGCAGGGTTACACTCTGCTGTACAGGGTAGCTAGAGTTCCGAATCGACGCGACAGCACTAACAAAAGAAACAACACTACTCTATTAACCAAGCTAACTAAAACTTAGGTAAATTATATGTGCAACCACTGAAGCCCATTCCTAATTAATTGAATGCCGCTCATGCTGTCGCACACACCATTTTCACCTAACTTCTCATTTCAGCTATGGCTGCAGGGGACGGTTTTTAAGCATCTCACTTTAAGCATATGCCATATGTAACTTCACTTTCTCTACTGGGGTTTCTCATAAGGTGTAGAAAACTGTAGGAGTCCTCTCACCAGACATTCATGACCGAGAGTGAGGAAAATCTGGAACAGTGGTAGAAGATGGAGAAGATGAACATCAAGGCCAGCCTTAGTGCCAGTTGCAGCTGGATTATTTCGCTAACTCTCAATTACAGTCTTTTATAGAGACTGTGACTCACATCTCCCCTGTACTATTGTTCTGTACGTGTATGCTTGAGTTACCACCTCTGGTTAAAATCTCAACCGGAGGGAAGAGGATCTGGTGGATAAATACGTCTCAAGCTCAATCCTTAGATTGATAATTCTGAGAAGCATCCTATTTTCCTCTGAAGCTCCTGAACAGGAATGAGCACCACTTGGCTTCAGCGTTGACTTCAATAACCACTCTTACAGGAGCTTTTCTTTCTTGATCTTATTTCTGTCTTCATCTATTCTCAGGCTCTGCTTTCATATGGATCTCTAAAAAACACCAGATATAAAAAGCAGTATTTATGTTGGACTCCAAAATGCTACAAAGGCTCCCAACAATATTGAAAAGAGGGGATTTGATGAGCAATGTAAGCTAATATGTCTTCAGTTGCTAGTTATTTTGGTACCCAGGGCAGACTGCTCAGGTGGACTGATATCTAGACACCCTCTAACTTAGGATGTTTATACTTCCTGTTTCCCTCTATTTTTATATCATCAATAGTTCTCCCTGCTAAAAATAAAAATTCTACATGTAAACTGTTTAATTGGCTTCCATTTGAAAGTTATTTTCTTATGACTTTGGGTTATATAAATGTCAAAATTTATATCAGACTAGTTGAACTAGAAAAAGTAATTTGGTGTCAAAAAGGTGATATAGACAGCAAGTCTTTTCCCACCCTGGATTACATGACAACAACTTTATAGAGAATTTTCCCAGATGTGGACATGCCTTTAGAACTTTTCAAGAAGTATGAGTATCAAAAAAAGTATCCAGGTATGTATTCCCGTGTATCTGGCCTCCTTGATAAGCCTCTACCGTTAAAAGTAAATAAATAAAAATATGTAACATGCTGAAATTCAGAGTGCAAATATTAAAGCTCCCAAGCAAATTTTAAATTGTTGGATTATATTTGTATGTTTGCTTTTTCTCTCTCAGAGTATTTCAGAGGTTAGAAGAAAAAAGGAAAATTGATATTGTCACACACTTTCTGTTGTTGAGGGAAATAATGGTATTACAGACCATGAAAAATGATTTTCATGTGGGTGATTTTTATGGTGATACTTGATAAAATCTGAGAGCTTAATGCTGAGTTATAGTCTGTAAAACAGACTATAAATGGACCATATTTAGCAGGCAAGGCAATTATCCTATCCACATTATTTTCATACTGTGCATATTCCATCTTGCTTTGGAAGCCACATTTAAAGTGCAGAGCAGAAATGAGATATAATATTCAGAAGCATAAAAGACCTTCATACAATTTAGTCATTAGATTTCTGGTCCTATTTAAAGGAATATAACTATATTCTATAACAAGAATTATTTCCAGTAGAATTTACGGTAATAAAATCTGTGCCAATTGTAGAGTCAAAATTCTATCAATTCAAATAGAATCAAAATCTAAGAAAGCACTAACAATATATATGGATTTGATTGGTAGAAAAATATTAAGGTTTATCTAGCCATTGCATCATCATCTTTTGTTTCCTCACATTTCTGTATAAAGCAGTTTTAGTAATCATTTGTTCTAATTTGTAACAAGTATATTTGGGGGAAATTTAGTATGTTTTTGTATGTTGAGTTGTAGCACACTGAAAGCCATTGAAATGACAAAAATACAGTTTAACATTTAAAAAAACCTGATTTTCCAACTCTTTCATAATACACTTAGTCTAATATTTTAGACTTCATCTGAAATATATTCAGAACATCAAACACCACTGTGGAGAATTTCATACCCACATTAAAGAAGTGATTATTTCTGATATATGTCTCTTGTCCTCATCTTTGTTAAGAACATCAGATGAATTTATCTTACTGTGTATTTGCCATTTCTTATTAAATATATAGTATACATCTTAAAATTAACATGGCCAAAGCTGAACTTGATTATTCTCTAACCTACCAGTCCCACAGTTACCTCCATGTTAGTACATAGTGCCACTAGCCAGTCTCTTAAATCAAAAATATGTGACTTATCTCTGATTAATGTTGTTTATTGGAGTATAGTCGACATACAATATTGAATTAGTTTCAGGTGTACAACATAGTGATTCAACATTTATTTATATTAAAATATGATCACCTTGATAAGACTAGTTACCATCTGTCATCATACAAAGTTATTACAATATTATTGACTATGTTCCCTATGCTGTACATTACATCCCTATGACTTATTTTATGACTGGAAGTTTGTATCTCTTATCCCCTTTATCTGTTTTGCTCTTCCCATGACCCCCTCCCCTCTGGCAACCACCAATTTGTTCTCTGTATCTATGAGTCTGTTTCTGTTTTGTTTTGTTTTTTTTGTAGATCCCACATATAAGTGAAATCGTATGACATTCTTCTTTCTCTGTCTGGCTTATCTCAGTTAGCATAACACCCTCTAGATCCATCTATGTTGACACAAATGTGAAGATTTCATTCTTTTTTATTGCTGAGTAATATTCCATTGGGTATATATACCATATCTTCTTTATCCATTCATCTAACGATGGATGCTTAGGATGCGTCCATATCTTGGCTATTGTAATTAATGCTGCAATTAACATGGAGGTGCGTATATCTTTTTGAATTAGTGTTTTCTTTTTCTTAAGATAAATACCTAGAAGTGCTATTGCTGGTTCATATGGTAGTTTTATTTTTAACTTTTTGGGGAACCACCATACTTTTTTCCATGGTGGTTGAACCAATTCACATTCCCACCAACAGTGCACAAAGGTTCCCTTTTCTCCATATCCTTGCCGACACTTCTTATGTGTTGTCTTTTTGATAATAGCTATTCCAACAGGTGTGAGGTGATAGCTCATTGTGTTTTTGATTTGCATTTCCCTGATGATTAGTGATGTTGAGCACCTTTTCATGTACCTATTGGCTAACTGCATGTCTTTTTTGGGAAAACCATCTATTCGGGTCCTCTGCCCATTATTTTAATCAGATTATTTGTCTTTTTGGTATTGAGTTGTATGAGTTCTTTATATATTTTGGATATTAACCCATTATTGGATATATCATTTGCAAATGTATTCTCCCATTCAGTAGGTTGCCTTTTGTTTTGTTGATGGTTTCCTTCACTGTGCAAAAGCTTTTTAGTTTGATGTAGTCCCATTTGTTTATTTTTGCTTTTGTTGCCCTTGCCTAAGAAGACATATCCAAAAAAATATTGCTAAGACCAATGTCACAGAGTTTAATTCCTATGTTTTATTCTAGGAGTTTTATGATTTCAGGCCTTACATGTAAGTCCTTAATCCATTTTAAATAAATGATTCATTATCAATAAATAATCATTTAATAAATATCCATTTATTTTTGTATATGGTGTAAAAAAGTGTCCAGTTTCATTCTTTTGCATGTAGCTGTCCAGTTTTCCCAACACGATTTATTGAAGAGACTATGTTTTCCCTGTTCTACATTCTTGCCTTTTTTGTCTCACATTAATTGACCATATAGGTGTGGGTTTATTTCTGGGTTCTCTCTTTTGTTCCATTGATCTATGTGTCTGTTTTTATGCCAATACCATACTATTTTGATTACTATAGCTTTGTAATAAAGAAAACATAGTGGGTAACCTCTTTGACATCGGGCTTGGAAATGATTTTTTGGATGTGACACCCAAAGCAAAGACAACAAAAGCAAAAGTAAACAAGTAAACAGGTGGGACTATAATAAAACTAAAAGGCTTCTGCACAACAAAGGAAGCCAACAACAAAATGAAAAGGAAACCGACAGAATTGGAGAAAATATTTCAAACCATGTATCTGATAATTCCTTAATATCCAAAATATATAATGAACTCATACAACTCAATAAAGAGAAAACAATCTGACTGAAAAATGGACAGAAGTACTGAAGAAAAATTTTTCCAAAGACATACAAATGGCCAACAGGTACATGTAAAAGTGTTCAATATCACTAATCATCAAGGAAATGCAAATCAGAACCACAATGAGATAACATCTCACATTTATCAGAATGGCTGTCAAGAAAGATAAGAGATAAGGATTGGCGAAGATGTGGAGAAAAGGGTACACTGTGCACTGTTAGTGGGAATGTAAATTGTAGCCACTATGGAAAACAATATGGAAGTTCCTCAAAAAATTAAAAATAGATGTAGCAATCCCTCTTCTGGGTATAAATCCAAAGGAAATGAAGACAGGATCTCAAAGGGATTTTTGCACTCCCATGTTCATTGCAGCATTATTTGCAATACCAAGATATGGAAACAACATAAGTGTCCATCAACAGATGAATAGATAAAGAAGATGTAATGTATGTATATATATATATACACATATATATACACGTATATATATAAAATGTAATATTATTCAGACATGAGAAAGAAAGAACTCCAGACATTTGTGACATGGATGGACCTTGAAGGCATTAGGGTAAGTGAAATTAGTGAGACAGAGAAAAAGAAATACTGTGTGAGATCACTTATGTATGGAAACTGAAAAAGCTGAACTCAATAGAAACACAGTCTAGAATGGTAGATACTAGGGGCTGGAGAATGGGGGAAATGGGGAGATGTTGATTAAAGAGCACAAACTTCCAGTCATAGGATGAATAAGTTCTGGGAACCTAATGTACAGCATAGTGATTATAGTTAATAATACTGTATTAGTAGATCTTAAATGTTCTTACCACAGAAAAAGAAATGACAGCTTTATGTGACATGATGGAGGTGTTAGCTAATGCTATGGTTGTAATCATTTTCTAACATATAAGTGTATCAAACCAGCACATACACCTTAAACTTACAATGTTATATATCAGTTGTATCTCAATCAAGTTGGGGAAAATGCTTTGTGATATATTAGTCTTTATTAAATTGCTGCATCCCTATTTCCCCTGCTTGATCTATCTGTGTATCTATCTATCTATCATCTATCTATCTATCTATCAATCTATCTCATATATTAATTAAGTATGCACCTTGAGAAAGGAAATTCGTTAATAGTTGTGTACAAATATTTATAGATTGAGTTTATGAATACATTTCTGTCTAGCTGTTATCTTCATTAAAGTACTTTCTTCATGGAAAACAAAGCACTTCTCCTACGTCTCACCGTGTGGAAAACTGTTCATTAGGAAGTATTAAATTTCTTTGTATCTCTAGTGTCCAAAATGAGTTTAGTATATTGAAGGACAAAATAAATATTTGTTTTTTAAGTGAATTAAATTGAAAATCTGTTATTCTAGTTTAATATAGATGATCAAAACACCAATAGTGTATAATTGCTTCCATTTGTTTATACGCCTAAGAAATGAAAGTAGTTTTTTGAGATGCAGAGGGTGCAATTCTCTTACAAGATCCATGAGTCATCTAAGCTGGTACTAATTAAAACACATATCTGTATCCATAAAATTCAAATTCATAATTCGTATATTTCAACTTGAAATTTCAACTCAAATTCATAAATTGATATAGATCTATAATAACATTTACCTGATGGTTTTTCATAATTCAGATAAAAATATGATTCTAATATCTCATTGTTGTTTTGATTTGCATTTCCTTGACTATAGACAATAGGAGACTGAAATTCCTCTCAGTATTAACAAAGATATCACTTGCCCTGGTCCCTGTCTTCATTAGGAAGATATAAGTATTTCTTGTGCACATTGCAGAATCTGACCATTCAGTATATTAGGTTATACATGACACTATCTAAAATTTCATAAAATGAATTAATTGTTGGGAAGAATAGCCTGACATGAAGGAAAATTAATATCTGTTTTATAGTTGCATATAAGGTATTGATATATACCATATATGTATATAAGATACTTTTTATATATAAGATACTTATAAGATATATAAGATTCTTATATAAAGTATTGATATATATCTTTTGTATCTTCAGCCATGTTAAGATTTTAGTTGTGTTTTGTTCCTTAACACAGAATGCCATCCTAATCATAGCATCTTCCCTTCATATTTACAGTTTTGTCCACATAGGGGATGGAGTGTTGTTGAGCCAACATAAATCCCACCCTGTCTAGACATTTTTTTTTTTTTTGGTGAGGAAGACTAGCCCTCAGCTAATATCCATTGCCAATCCTCCTCTTTTTTGCTGAGGAAGACTGACCCTCGGCTAACATCCGTGCCCATCCTCCTCTACTTTATGTGGGATGCTGCCACAGCATGGCTTGACAAGCAGTGCCTCTGTCCACGCCCGGGATCTGAACCTGTGAACCCCAGGCCTCCGAAGCGGAGCACGTGAACTTAACCACTCCACCACCAGGC
Source organism: Tapirus indicus (assembly GCA_031878705.1). Classification (NCBI taxonomy): domain Eukaryota; kingdom Metazoa; phylum Chordata; class Mammalia; order Perissodactyla; family Tapiridae; genus Tapirus; species Tapirus indicus. The sequence continues at coordinate 99,224,434 of CM062919.1, read as the reverse complement.
CGGCCCTTAGAAATTTTTTTTGAAAAATACATAAAATGCAAATGAGGTCAGAAACAAAGACTGTAATAGAAAAACATACCTCTAAAATTTTAATATAATTGTTTTAATCAGATTTTTGGGGACTGTATTTATAAGCAAAATACTTTGTATGAAGTTTGAATTCCATAGGATGTTAAAGTTATTTAATCTCCAAATCAATTCTTTATTATGAACAAGTCACATGACATTTATTAATTGCACAATAACGAGCGCTTTTGAAGCAAAATGCTTAAAACACCAAAAAAAGAGAAAAAGTCAGTTTGAAATTTGGATTTGAAGAGAGTCCAAAACAGGACAAAGCAATCAAGGTATAAAACCCTATTCAGGAACCAAACTCTTTGGGGAAATAGGTGAGAGCAGAATGTGAGCAGGAGGCTGTGAGACGGGAACTGTTAATATCTTTTTTCACCCAGCGTGTTTTCCTTCCTCTAAATAACTCAGGATCTCTTCATTTCCACTGCAAGCCTTCAATCCTATGACAGCAGAGAGACACATTCTATGGCTTTCTTTGACTTTACATAGAGCATTCTATAGCATTGTGAATTAAATGACAATGAATATGCCCTACTATAACCTATAAAAATAAGGTTTGTTTAATTTTCTGCCTCTGAATTTCAAATAGGCAAATAAATGGGCAGAGTCCCTTCAAATACTTCCTCACATGCTTTATTTATTTTTTAATCTTTCTTAGAATAAATTTTCCATCTTTATACCAGGCTAACATTCAAACTACTTCTTTAGCAATTAACTTTTTTTGCTTTTAGTTATTTGTGTACTTCTCTCATCTCACGATTAGATCATAAGTCCCCTAAGGTCTTCATTTGAAGCACTACCCCTCCCTATTATTGTCACCTCTGTTTAGCAATTGTTCAGTAAATATATTTGTTTAATCATATTCGTTAAATAAGATTCAAACTGCAAGAGTTTTAAACAATGTAAATATATTAATACTTTCATTAATTAACTTGCCTAGATACTGATGAATGTCAAAAAGAAAAATTTATCATGATTACAACTGTTTTCTAAACAGTTATCATTCTGATTTTAATTAATATGATAAATATAAGCAGCAGATATATCCATTTATCATGTAACATTATTATTTACATATTTTGTAATTAAAGATGGATTGGAAGATATATTTATAGAGTAAGATTTATATTTTTCTTCATTTAAGTATCAAAATGCCAACAATCTATTATTTATGTTGTAGACTGTTAAAGGCATTTATGCTGTCTTTCTCTTGGTTGCATATGAGATACCAAAATCTTAACGTTATGTTGGCTTATTGTTTGCTGTTTGATAGAGAAACACGGACATACTTCGTTTTTGCAAAATATAAAACAATTTCTTGGCAAATGAGAGAAATGGATTACAGAATGGAATTTATTTCTAGATAAATTACTTAAATTCAGCTATCGTATTGCTTTGCATCTTTCCTCAGTATTTCACAGGCACAGAGAAGGATATAAGATATGTTAACTAAATTTTATATTTTAGCTAATCTTTCATGAAAGAACAATATTTTGTCATTTTCACTAGCCCATGTATTTTGTGTCCTCTTGCACTAATCTGCCATGTAACTGAAAGCAATTTTATCTTCACTGAAGATGGTTTAAATCCTTACCTTGCTCAGCTTGACTTGAAAATGTCTGAATACAAGGGAGGCATTTAGCAGTAATTTACTGAACACATACGCATATGTGAGCAGTGTTCTAGAAGCTACAATGCTTGACCTCATGGAGATGATGATATAATTTGAAAAATTAGAGATGTCCAATACAAGGTAACAGAGTACTTCAGCTTCCTGAGAGATTTTTATCCTGAAATAGAAAGAATATTAATTAGTTGGTTAGGTGTGAGATCTTTGTGTGGGGATATTTACATCATTAGTTTATATGGTTGCAACTTCCAGATATGGTAAGGATATACCAGGTTTTATTTATCCATTCATCAGTTGATGAGCATTTGTATTGTTTCCACTTTTTAGGTATTGTGAACAGTGCTGGTATGAACATTGGCGTACCGATTTTTGTGTGGATGTATGTTTTAATTTATGTTTCAAGGAGTGAATTCATGTGTTCATATAGTAATTCTGTTTAACATCTTGAGGAACTGCAAACTGTTTTTCAAAGTGGCTGCACAGTTATATATCCTCTGCAGCAATGTATGAGGGTTCCAATTTCCACACATCCTCACCAACACTTATTTTTGATTTTTGATTGTAGCCATCCTACTGGGTGGGAAGTGGTCTATTCTTCTTGTTTTCACTTGGATCTGCTGAATAACAAGTATCGAACATATTTTCATGTGGTTATTGTCTCTTTGTGTATCTTCTTTGGATAAATATCTATTAAAATCTTTTGTCTATTTTTTTTTTCTGGTGAGGAAGATTGGCTCTGAGCTAACATCTGTGCCAATCTTCCTCTATCTCTTTGCATGTGGGATGCTGCCACAGCATGGCTTGATAAGTGGCGTGCAGGTCTGCACTCAGGATCTGAACCTGTGAACCCTGGGCCGCCGAAGCAGAACTCGCGAAGTTAACCACTATGCCACCGGGCCAGCCCCTCTTTTGCCTATTTTTAATTAGTTTATTTGTCCTTTTATTTTTGAATTGTAAGAATATATTTTTTATATTCTGGATAAAGTCTTCTAAAAAATATATGATTTGCAAATATTTTCTCCTATTCTATGGCTTGTGCTTTCGCTTTCTTGACAGTATTGTTTGCAGCACAAAAATTTTTAGTTTTGATGTAGTCCATTTTCTCTATTTTACTTGTGTCATTAGTGCTTCTCTTGTTGTATTAAGAACCCAAGATCACAAAGATTTATCCTATATTTTCTTCTGAAAATTGAATAGTACTACCTCTTACATATAGTCTGTAGTGTATTTTGAGTTAGTTTTTGCATATGGTGTAAGGAAGGGGGCCACCTTTATTCCTTGGCATGTTGGTATACAGTTGTCCCAACAACGTTTGTTGAAAAGACTATCCTTTCTCCATTAATCTTTCCTGACATCCTTGTCAAAAATCAATTGACCAAAACTGTATGGGCTTATTTCTCGACTCACAACTCCATTGATATATTTGTTAATCTCACGCCAGCACCACACTGTCATGATAACTCTTGCTTTGTAGTAAGTTTTGAAGTTGGGAGGTATGAATCCTACAACTTTGTTCTTTTTTTAAGATTGCTTTTGCTATTCTGGGCTTCTTGCAATTGTGCGTGAATTTTCAGAGAAACTTGTCATTTTCTAAAAATAAAGAACAAAAGCTAGAATTTTGATAGGCATTCTATTGAATTTGTAAATTAATTTAAGGAGTATTGCCATCTTAACAATATTAAATCTTCCAATCAATGAACATGGAATGTCCTTTCATTTATGTTTACCTTTTTAAATTTCTTTCAGCGATGTTTTATAGTTTTTAGTGTACAAGGCCTTGCACTGTTAAATTTGTTCCTATATATTTTGGTGATATTGTATATGGAATTGTTTTCTTTATTTTGGAATTTTTAATTGTCAGTGTGTGGAAATAAAATCGATTTTTGTATATTGATCTCAATATATGTGTAAATCCTTTAGATTTGCAAATATCCGCTTATGTGTTTCTTATTTGAAGTCTGTTACATTGATTTTTCATCTACTCAAAGGATATCTACAATTATTTTCTAAGTGACTATAATGTATCTTAATCATTCAAACCTGTAAATACTGAAAATAAACACTTTAATGTAGAAAATAAATGATGAAACACTCAGAAAACAAGTTTGCTTGAAATATACTACATAAATGCAATAGAAAATACACCATTAAAGATATATAAAGAAGTGTTCAATTACACAGATTAACCATACAACTGGGCAAGCTGGACTAGATTTATTTGTAACAAAAATTCCAAAGATGTCTTTAGTTGCCTGTGTCCTCAGTCTTTGTGAAAACACCTAACCGTTTAGCCCCTGCCTCATCCTGGAGCAGCACTGCCCCAAAGTATTTAGCCACATTGAAGCCATAGGTCCCATATGCTTCCCCCACTCTAAGAACAAAAAACCCCAAAACACTGAAGAAAGAAAACAGTGCTTAAAAATCTGATTATTTTTCCTTGATTTACTATCTAACATTTCTGCTGCCTATGTAGGCCGGCTCATTCTTTCTAAATCTGTTGAACTTTTGAACTCAATTTGCCTGTATTCTGGACACAGAACCTATGAGTTAGGAGGAATCTTAAAGCCACTTTTCATTCTTCTTTAGTAAGATAAAGGACGTCCCTTGGCTTTATGAAATTAGGCGGCTTTATGAAATTAGGGAGAGAATTCTGTTCAGGAAGAGGCCCTATCCTGTCCTTTCATGGCCCACTGCATTGTCCAGTATTCCAGTGCATTCCTTGATTATCCCATCATTAGCCAATCTTCCATCTCTCTCAAAAATCTATAATTGCTCTAAATCTTCTATGTCTCTCCCTGCTTCTAATGTCTCTCACCTTGAATATGACTAAAATGATCCCCACACTCCATCAGCTCCTCAATGTACTCTCAAACCCCTTAAATTTGGTTTACTTATACTTATTTACTTAATATTCTCCCTTATGGCATTTTATAATATTGGCCAAAAGAAATCCTTAACATTCTTTAAAATGTATGTGCTTTGAAAGTTGTTTTCAGGTTTTTTTTAGTAGATTGATGATATTTAAAGATAGTTTCTTTTCCTCTCCTACCTTCCATACCTTATTGCCAAAATCAAAATAAGATAAGACTACTTAAATATAATAATTCCTAAAGGAGGAAAATAAGATAAGAATACTTTTACATTTAGTGAAGACCATCAAAGGAAATTGGACTACAATTCATTACTTTCCATACATTACATTATATTCATTGAAGAGTAAAATAAGTAAAAGATGTGAAATGACAGTTGATCCAAATCTTTCACTGTAAGACCTAACCTTTCATCATTCCTTTCGAAAACATGAAAGCTGATATTAAGAAATATTGAGAGAGAATCCCTGAGCAATAAGAATCTAAAGTTGATACCAAAAACTGTCAGCCACTAAACTATGATTAAATATATTAGGTCAAGCACTATTTTATTAGCAATATTACAAGGGAGATGACATATTGAAAATCTTTAACACTGGTTTCCTGTCAGTAGTGAAAAATCTTATGTTAACATGAAATCTACCTCTCCATTCCAAGAGTTATTTAACACATAGAATAGATTGAAGTTGGTTACCAGATGACCAGTAAAATAGATTGATTTTGACAGAAAACCGCCTGGATAAGAAATGAGTCAGACAAGAAGGTAAATTGTCACCTAGGCTGAAGCCTGCTTCCAGAAACTGAGAATGTTTAGCCAGCTAGGGAGAATGAAGTGTGGAGTCCTTTGAGGATTTCCCTATAACAGTGTGCAGTTTGATCAGTGCACAAAGGTAACCAGCTAGTGGGGCAAGCAGGAGTCTGAAATGCTGAAATCCCTGGTACTCATCCTAGGCTCAAGCAGCCAATCCATAAGCCCTGGTGCATTGACCTGTCAGTGGAGGGAGTAGCTCCTTTTGGTATTATGTTTGTTCAGAGAGACTCTTTAGTGACCTTCCTACTCAGAGAGGCGACCATTATTAATAAGTTTGCTTACAAGATGTTTGCATTCGTGACTGTTCCAGATCATTTATGAACAACATAGGCAGGCTCCAAGAAAGATCCATTACTGGAACAGATTATTGTTTTTCTTCATATAAACATGTCATGCCTTTCCCACGTTACAGTGACTATTTGAACCTGAAACCTTGAATTCTACTTCTTAGACCTCATTCAAGTAAGTGTCATTTTTTCCTTTCTTCCTCACAGGGAAGATGGTAGACATCAGATCTGAACTCATTCCACGCCGATTCACAATGATCCTTTTCTCCTCTCCAGTTACAGTGGATGTAGAGTCTGCTTTCTGCCCAAGACTGATCTTTACAATTGTGCTTTGTGCAGAACACTCTTCCATCCTCAAAGATTTTTATCTACCCTTCCTTCTTTTTCCTGTGTATTCAGCTTCCACCTCTTTATAGGCTACATATCATCTCCATTTTTAAAAAAAGTATACAAACCTCTTAAATCTTTAAAATGTATTAAACATAGAAAAAATAGTAATTTCTTCCCTTCTATTCCCATTCTCAGTGCCACATTAACTCTACTTAAAATTTCTCGAAAAGAGTTACCTAGACTTAAAGGCCTGACTTCCTCATCCCCCATACACTTCTCAACCCATGTCCATCTGCCTCCTATCCCTCACCTCCACCTGACAGAAACTGTCCCTGCCAAAGTCATCAAAGTTTTGTTTTTTCCCAAATAAGTTTAATACCTATTTCTCAGTGTTCACCTTTTACTGACTTTTTACAATATTTTAAATTATGATGTCCACCAGGTTTCAGAGGTTTCTCATCTCTAGTACCCACTCTTTGGCTTGCTTCATTCTACTTGCATGACCACTGTCCTCAGTCTGTCACTTATATTTTTATTTTTCTTGGTGTTCTGATGCAAGCTCTCCTCCTTTCCTCTTACCTTTCACATATTTTATAGAGAAGTTCTTACACTTCTCTGACAATAGTGACGATCTCCTTAGTGTTGATTTTATATCTCAATCTCCAATTAAGATCCCACTTCAGGGATACAAGGTAGCATGTGTGACTGCCTTCAGGACATGTCCACTAGGATATCCCAGAGGCATCTCCAACACATATTTAATAGCAAACTCAACAATAGACAAATCCTATTCAAATCTGCTCTTTTTATCACAGTGAATGGAATACCATCATAGCTAACATTTATTGAGCATTTATCCACCAGGCACTGTTAAGTGCTATAAACACTTTAACATCTTTAATCCTTTCAATTAATCTTTGAGATAGGTACAATTGGTATCTGCATTTTCCAAATGAAGAAGTTGATGTACAGACAACACTTGATCAATGTCACACATCTGGTAAGCAGTGAGGCTCTGACTCACACTCAGGCTGTCTGGTTCCAGAATCCATCCTGCACTGCTCAAGTCGGAAAGCTAGTTACATACCTGATGCTTCATTCTCTTTTATGCCCAATGAATAAATCACCAGTCATATAGAACTACTTACAGATATCCAAAAGTGGTACTATTTCCCATACCAATCTATGATTTTTTTATCCTGTAGTTAGAGTGACTTTGAAACAGAAAGTACATCTGAGGGGCCCACCTGGTGGCATAGCGGTTAAGTTCGCGTGTTCCACTGGGGTTAGGGTTTGCCGGTTCGGATCCTGGCTGCCGACCTACTCACTGTTCATCAAGCCATGCTGAGGCAGTGTCCCACACAGAAGAACTAGACGGACATACAATTAGGATATACAACTATGTACTGGGGCTTTGGGGAGAAAAAAAGAAAGAGGAAGATTGGCAACAGATGTTAGCTTAGGGCCAATCTTCCTCAAAAAAAAATCTAAAAAGAAGTACATCTGATTATACTATACACTTGAATAGAAGAGTTCAACTACATTTTGAACAAAATTTGAAATTTTTAAGAGTTTACAATATCTATCATAATCTTCCCTCTGCAAGCAAAGTAAAACATAATTCAAATACTATTTAGAAGATGTATTTCACAAATAAAGTAATTTTTAGTTTTTAATTCTTCATTAGCATCGGTGTTAGAGAATTAACTGTACCATAATTAAATTAATTATTTTTTTAAAAGTATAGATTAAAAGTAGATTTTTATTTGTTTAGATTTTTATTTGTTTATTTGTTTAGGTATTTAAATGAGCAGTCATTTCATAGTTAGTATATTTCCTTGAAGTATGGGAGTAGAATTCTCTCGGGACAGCATATTTGATTGAGTTCCTCATTTAAGAATTTACCTTTATTATCAGTCTAAAGGTATTGGTATTGACAAGGAAAGTGTTTTAAATTTATTATTTTTTTTTCCATTTTCTTGATTCATTCAGTTTGGGAATTTAAATGAATATTTCAACATTAATAAAACTGATAAATATAAATTTTAAAGTTGGAACAAGGCTTTAATAAAAGCAATTATTAAATGATTGAGAATTTGGAATGGTGACAGTAATTGGATTAAAGGTGAAATTCTAAGTCACAAAAAACAGCTGATCATTGATATGGTAAAAATCAAGATACTTATTTTTAATAGTTATCAATAAGAGTTAATACATCAAATAACAAAATCTTAATTTCAACTTTAAGTATTGTGTGTGTGTGTGTGTGTGTGTGTGTATTTTTCTTTATCCAAATAAACATGGAAGTAAAATGCAAGCTCTTAGAGAAGAAATATGTTCTGGTTTAAAATCTCCTTTTCGATACAGATAGAAGTTGATTAATAAATGTAAATCATGTCTTTGTCCCACAGTTTACCCACAATTATATCTGTTATGGAATAATTTATCCATAAATGCAAAAATGAATTATTTTGCTGTATGGTTCTGTTTTATGAGGTAGGTAGTTTTAAAATGCTACAGTTTTCAAATGACAAAAGTATACTGTAAAATTCTAAACACTTTTTAGTAAGAATTGTTCTAAATTGCTTTTGATGATATGATATTTGATATTTATAATTAGTGGTTCAGAATGTATGTTTAGATTTCGATATTTCTGAATTTAACATATAAGTGTATATAGGGATCAGTTGCAATATTCCTTTTCCAAAGAGATAACCATAAGCCTGAAATTGCAGAGATTTTGGAAGGGATGTTCTAAGGATTGTGTGCTTGATTATGACAATCACCAAACAAAAGTTGGTGGTTTTGTATAGCTCCATTTGTTAACTATCGTATTTACTTTGGTATTCTGATTTACAGCTTTATGTAGCCTGGAAATCTGCTTCCTTTAGTATGGTAGATCCTAATGTCAAATTGCAGGGCACCATTCTGAGATATAAGTAGGAAGGTGTCTTAGTTCTTTCCGGCTGCTATAACAAAATATCGTAGATTGTGTGGCGTATAAACAACAGAAATTTATTTCTCACGTTCTGGAGGATGGGAAGTCCAAGAACAAGGCACCAGCAGATTCAGAGTCTGATGAGGCTTAATTCCTGCTTCACAGACTGCTGTCTTTTCTCTGTGTCCTTACTTGTTGGAAGGGCAAGGGAGCACGCTGGAGCCTCTTTTATGAGGCCACTAATGCCATTCATGAGGGCTTCACCTTGATCTAATCACCTCCCAAAGGCCCCACCTCCAAATACTATTACTTTGGGGATTTCAACATATGAATTTTGGGGAGACGCCAACAGTCAGTTCACTGCAAAATGGATAGTTTTACACACACACACACACACACACACACACACACACTCACACACATACACGTGTGTGTGTATTAGTTTACTCAGGCTGCCATAACAAAATTCAGTAGAGGTAGTGGCTTAAACAACAGAAATTAATTTCTCACAGTTCTGGAGGCTGGGAAGTCCGTGATCACGGTGCCAGTATGGTCCAGTTCTGGTGAGAGCTCTCTTCCTGGCTTGTAGACAACCGCCTCCTCACTCTATCCTCACATGGCAGAGACAGAGCAAGCTCTCTGGCGTCTTCAGAAGGCACTGATTCCATCCTGAGGGCCCACCCTCCCGACCTCATCTCAATCTAATTATCTCCCAAAGGCCCCATCTCCAAATACCAACACATTGTGGATTAGGCTTCGATATATGAATTTTAGGGGGATACATTTCAGTCAATAGCACTATATATGGGTGTGGTTGTCTCCGGTTGGATAGGTAGCTATAATACATAATATACACATATAATACAGTTTTTAATTGTGGCCCACCTTCATCTTTTTCCCAAGCATCACTAATTTAGAATTGAAAATATCTTCTCTAGTAGAAAGAGGGGAGAATGCATCTTTTCAGACTTTAATCTTTTCAAAGTTTCAGGGCAGATGAAAACAGAAAACTGAATTTTTGGTGCTTGTTACCTTCTGGGACTTAAGTCTGTGGTAGTGCAGCTTTGGGCCAAAGAATGTGAGCTGCTTTATTTGGCTTATTTCACAACCGAAGAAAAGAAAGATTTAGAAACAAGCTGTACGTGTGTGTGGTAATTGTAATTGCTTCCAACCCATTTGAATTATGGCATTTTGTTTAAAATGACCTTTAGATTGCTTTAAAAGCAGAAGCATTTTTCATGATCCCTAGAGTGATAGTAAGAACTAGAAAAAGGAAAATCTGGCCCACGTTGATTTCCAATGGAATAAAGAATGTTTCAGGTTGGCAAAGAAATTAAGAAAGCAGTTTTTCTGTGCTGGGATCAGATTGAGTTTATATTCAAGCTGTAGTTCTTTCTTAACTGTTTCCAGAAATATCTTATAAAATTGTGGTGATATGAAGAAGTGACTTCATATGAATTATTTCCCTAATACTGAGGCTTTTAATTGTTTTCCTTTTTAAAGTATTTCATACTCCACCTCTACTTTATTTGAGAAATGAAAACTAACTGAAAGTTTCATCAGGGCAGTGAAGACAGTCCCTCACAGATAATTTGAAATGTGAATAATGAGCTGCTGTAATACATGTTCATGGCTGCAATAGACATAATCCAAATCCCCTTTAAATAGTGAGTATGTTGGCTGCTTGACTGCTGTCTTTCCTAGCCATTTTCTGGATGGGCTATCTCTCAGTGAAGTCAGACACTCCTCTTCATTGTGTGGGTCACATGTATATCAGCAGATTTGTTAAAGCTCAAAGTGAGGTGAGAGCTGCCAACCTTGCGAAGTACAGATTTCATTTTCATTGCCAGTAGGTGAACTCTCCATGTGTCTCTTATTAAGGTCAGTCTGATTCAATAGCCTGCAACCTCCCTGAAGCCAGCCTGCTTTCTCTCTTTTTTCCTTTTTCTTAATTGCTGTTGTCTGTTAACCAGGTAAATGCCATAAACAGACTTTTGTCCGGGGGCAGATATCAGAATTTAAGCCTAATGTTTTCTATGTAATATTTCCATATATGTAATTTTTCCATATATTTTCAGGTTAAAATTGTTAATAATCATTTTGGGATTTTCTGGATTATTTAGTTCATTTATGGACAATTCTTAATAATTCAGACCCATTAAATGAAATAGCAAGTGAATGTTTCCCAAATCAATTGTTTCCTTTTTCAATACATCATAATTGATTTGAGATCCAATGTAGAAGTAACTAAGGTCTATAGTCAGTTGGCATTGAAGAGGCTTTCTTCTACCCCTAAAATCCCCCTTTTGAAGATCAGGTTTAATAAGGGGGTGGGGAGAGCTCAGAGTTTGAAAAGTTATGCGGCAATAGAGTAGAAATAGAGTGGAAAACAGCAGAGCACATGGAGTTAAGGAAGATGCACAATGCAGGGTCGATTACGGTAATTTTCATTATGTAAATAAGGCGTTCAAGTTCTGTTTGACCTTCATGTGGTTTCCTTTTCCTTCACGCTAGCCAAAGAGAAGAGATTCAGTTCCTCAGTGAATGAAGGAATCTGCTATGAGGAAAGGAGAGAGAAGAATTCTTTGAAAGAACAGAAGGAACAAATGAAACATTTTGTTTAGTTTTGTCGCTTAAATTGAAGTATTTGCTAATTGTGTGGTACTTTTGAAAATCTCTATAGATATAGAAACATGTATTCTTTTTCCTCCAACCACCAGTACTCTCACCACAGTAAATACCTCAATAAATACTGGACACTGGATCTTCTTTTTAATTACTAAGAATCTCAGTTCAATCTTGTCTGAGTAATAAGGAGAACTTATAATGGTCTTAAGACATTTCACAGTTAGGGTCTATCTTGGAAATTTTTTTTTTTTTTTTTTGCTGAAGCAGTTCCAAGAAACTGTAGTGGTTCATCCTAATCTTTGCTGCCCTTCATTTTACCATACAATGCACATATTTTTAAAACATTTATTTTAAAAAAGAAGGTTCTATATACATATAGAAAGAAAGAACTAGACTTTTCATGTAGAGAAGCAGCATGAACTTAGTGGTAAAGAGCACATGTTTTAGAGTAAGACAAAATTGAATTCAAATCCCTCATTAATTCCTTGTAGCCTTGGGAAGATAGATTATATAAAATCATTGATACCTAACTTCCTGGTGCTGAAAATGGAAAAAAAATCACCATATAGTACTGTGGTAAAGACTAAATAAGATAATTTTACTAATACTCAATTTTATCTTTAATTTCAGCCATCACTGCCAGTTATTGCCATGATTTTAGATTTAGTTTGTTCTCAAGCTCCCAACTCATTTGAAATACAATGTTTTGTAGATGTGATGCAGGGGAAAGAGGTTAATATATCAGGAGCTATTTAAATTGAGATGTTTATTCTGCCTTGTTTTGACTGACAGAAAAAAAGAATGTTATTTTGGGGGAGTCAGATGTTTTATTTCTCCTAAAGGATGGTAGAAATAAAGTGAAAAAATTATACTTTATTCTACCTTGAAATCCTGTCAGTATCCCGCCCTCTTGAAACCACATTGATTCTTTCTACAGCTTCATAATGCAACACAACTGAGGTGAATATCGATGAGCTTTTATGGTCACTTTCAAAAGTTCTCCTAGAAATTAGCATCAGCTTTTTCACTAAATTTTCGAGATTCCCATGTTCTTGAGTTTTTCATAGGTAATATTATGGTGACATAAGTAGCATATTTACAAATTATTAATGATTTTTAGTTATACCAGCAAACAACCAAACATCTCCAGTCACGTCTTCATTTTCTTGGGTTTCATTTCAGAAAGTGTCTTTCTCTGTATCTGTATAATATGAAAGGTAACTTATTCAGTAGTCTCAAATCTACTAAGCACATCTTGTATTTTGGGGATTGTCATTTTGGGGTATCTTATTGTTTTCCACTGATTAGTTCATTTTTCGAATGCAGAGAAGTCCTCAGGGAAAGATGAACGTCCTTGAATTAAAATTGTAAAAGGATAATTTAAAGAGTGGAATTTGATAAACAAAGACATCTCTTCACATTAGGAATATGTACAGTCAAAGGATATCCTATGAATCTAAAATTAACCAATGAGTGTTAGAATGACAGGATAAAAAAATTCTGTCACACTGTAAAGATGTTAGCAAAAAACAAAAAGAAGGAAAAAGATGTTACCAGAGCAATGATGCCAAATGCTCAGTAGTGTTTGGAGATTACATGTTTTCCCCTTTTGTCTGAAAGAAACAAGTTTTTGTAGAATAATTTTGGAGAGGAATGGGCAAAGTAAGTTTGTTTTACAGGAGAATTTTTTGCTTGTTGCTTATCATTGGCTTAGAGTTTAACTATGTGTTTAGATTAATAGAAGCAATAAGGATGTCAATAATAATTTTCCTAAAATTTTTAAAAATATTAACAGCTCAGAGAAATCATTAGAACAGCAAGATCAATGAAATGATAGTGCATAATATAAGGAAAAACAATATTTTTAAAAGCTTGGCAAAATATTTTTTTAAATTAAAATTAATTTACTTCAAAATTATTTTTTAAATTAAAAATCATTTTATTTTGATTTCCTTCATCTTCCTTTCTCTGGCATCTGAAAATCCCTCTGTGATTGAGTTATAAAATGCAAGGAATTCTAGGAAAGGAACATTAAAAAATACTTAAAAACCCACTGACCATTGAAAAGTTATAAGAAAACATGAAACAAAAATAGCTGGTCAATACTCTTCAAAAGTATTGACATCATAAAAACCAGGAACGACTGAGGATATGTTTGAGTTTTGAATTTTAAACACATCATTCATTCATTCAATAAAACTACCATATACTCTCCCTTTGTTCATGGAGCTATTTTTGATTTGCTAATATTTTGCTCAGAATGTTTGTGTTCGTGTTCATAAGTATATTTGTATGTCATTTTCTTTTCTTGTGTTGTCCTTCTCACTTCTTGGTATTGAGATGATGCTGGCTTCAAAAAGTGAATTGGAAAGCATTCCCTCCTTGTTTCTGAAAGGGTTTGTATACTATTGGTTTCATTTCTTCCACAAATATTACATAGAACTCACCTGTGAAACTGGTAGAGTTTTCCATGTGAAAAGATTTTTTAATATTAATTCAATTTCTTTAGAAATGTAAGGCTATTCAGATTTTCTGTTTCTTTTTGGGGCCAGCTTTGGTAAGTTGTGTTCTTCAGTTTTTCTATGTCATCTTATTTGTCCCATTTATTTATGAAAAGGTCATTCATATGATCATATTTTATCATTAGAAAGTCTAAAATCGGTAATGATATCTCCTCTATCATTCCTGACATTGGTAATATTTTTTTCTCTTGATTTTTTTACTGTTGATTGTTATAGTTAGAAGTCTGCAGTCATCTCTTACAGATATCAAGTATTAACTTATTATATTTTTGTCTGTTAGCTTTTGATTTTCTGTTTTATTTATTTCTATTCTTACCTTCATTGTTTCCTTTCTCTGGCTTAATTTGATTTTAATTAGCTCTTTTTCTAGCTCTGAAGATGGAACCTTAGATCATTGATCTTTTGATTTATGTATTGTTATTAACTAACATGAGTTGTAAAAACTCACTCTTCCTCCTGTGTGTTTCTCCTTCACTCGTACGCGACTGTCATACTCACAATACTTCTGACACCAGATGTGTGTTTTTTTCTCCCCACACCAAGCAATCCTGTGACATCTGCTGAGTGTCCTCCAATTTAACTCAATTCTGATACTGTCTACCCGAAGATAGTGTCAGATCCAACAGGCTAAGGGCTCAGACCCACAAGACTGCCATCCTCCTTCAGATGCCAATTGCAAGTCCCAGATTGTCCCCTGTACTTCTCACTGACTGTAAATGAGGGTTCCCATTACCCCCTCCTTGGGTTTGATCATTTGCTAGAATGGCTCACAGAACTCAAGGAAACAGTTTAATTACTGTTTACCAGTTTATTATGAAAGGATATGATAAAGGATACAGATGAATATCCAGATGGAAGAGAGGCATGAGGCAAGCTCTGTAGGAAAATGTGCAGAGCTTCCCTGCCCTCTCCGGGCATGCTGCTCTCCCGGCACCTCCACAGATTCACTAACCTGGAAGCTCTCTGAGCCCCAGACTAGTGAGATTTTTATGGAGTTTTCCTCACAGGGGCATGATCAATTATTAACTCCATTTCTAGCCCCTCTCCCCTCTCTGGAGAATGGGGGGTGGGGCTGAAAGTTCCAAGCTTCTAACTGTGGCTTGGTCTTTCTGGTGACCAGCCCCATCCAGCAGCTGACCTAGAGTTGCCTCATTAGAACAAAAGACACTCTTATCACCCATGAAATTCCAAGGGATTTAGGAGCTCGGAACGAAGGGTAGAGACCAATATATATTTTTTCTGTTATCTCATATAACCTTATTCAAGTTTCCTTATTTTTTAAAAAAGTCTTTTTTATGTTCCAGGAGTCTATCCAGGTACCACATTTAATTTAGGCACCTCATCTCATTGGTCCCCTCTTGATTGCTCCAGTTTCTATAGACTTTTCTTGTTTTTGATGTTCTTGACATTTTTTAGGAGTACTGATCATATATTTTGTGTATTATCTGTATATTTGTATTCATCTAATGTTTTTCTCATTAGAGAAAGACCATAGAGCCTGGTCTTTCAGAGGAAGGACCACAGAGCTAAAGTACCATTATCATCACATCAAGGATACCTACTGTCAACATGATTTATCACTGCTGATGTTAAGCTTGATCACTTGGCCTTTGTCAGATTAGTCAGATTTCTCCACTGTAGAGTTATTCTTTCATTTCCTCTTTACATAATGTATTCTTTGCAGGGAAGTCATTGTGTGAATCCCACACCTAAGGAGTGGGGAGTTATGCTCTACCCCCTTGAGGAAAGAGTATCTACATAAATTGTTAGGATTTCTTCTATATGGGAAATTTAGCTACTCTCTTCCATTTATTACTTTAATCTTTCATTTATATCAGTATGGACTCATGGATATTTATTTTATACTTTATTTTTTAATCAAATACTATTTTATTTATTCTCTTTCTCAAGTGGTTCAGCTTTGGCCATTGTGAGAACTTTTATTGGCTCCTGTGTCTTTTGACATTTTTCCATCATTTTTTAAAGTACTTTCTTACTTTTTTGCACTACAAGTACTCCAGCCTCATTTTGTATATTTTCTGACCCAGTCCTACCTAGAATCAGCCATTTCCTCAATAAGCCCTAGGTTTTATTTATTTATTTGTTTTTTGAAAGTTGTGTTGGACTTTAAGATCTGTATTCTAGGTGTGTTAGTTACTATTAGGGTGTTATTGCTACTACATTACATCAGGTTGCAGTAAGGAATTATATGTGCATGTTCATGCCTGTGTGTATACACATATCTGTAAATATTTCTACGTGTAACCATGTGTATCTATATACAGCTACACAGGATTTAATTCTGATGTCTCCAACTCTAATCTATTACCATATGGGACACTCTAGCCTCCTGACCTTGCTTATTTATAAATTTCCACTCCAACAGTGAAAAACCTGACTCCCATCAGCCATTACACATTTCCTTAATCTTTACACTCCAATATACATGTATAGCAGTATTAGAATTCTTAACTCATATTTCCATGGACAACAACTTTATCAGCAGAGTACAGTGCTTATTTATAGTTCCTTATGCCTTAGTCTTACAGACTCCTCTCATTTCCAAAGCACTTTTTATCCCACCCTCTCCAGTGAAGTTGCTTCATACATTTGTAATACTGCATTCCATCAGAAGATTCTCCAACCTGCTAAATCAATTTTTAAATTTACGTACATTAATGTTTACTCTTTGTGCTGTAAAGTTCTATGGGTTTTGAGAAATGCATAGTGTAAGACATACTATATCATACGAAAAGTTTTACTAGCCTAAAAAAAAGCAATCTGTGTTTTACCTATTTACCCCTCCCTCAAAATGCCTTGCAACTACTGATCATTTGTATCATCTGTAGTTTTACCTTTTACGGAATATCATATAATTGGAATTATTTAGTATGTAGCTTGTCAGACTGTTTCTTTCACTTAGGAATATACATTTAAGATTCACTATGTCTTTTTGTGGTTTAATAGCTCATTTCTTTTGATTGATGAACAGTATTCCATCATGTGGATGTACCAAAATTGTTATTCATCCACCTATTAAAGGATATCTTGGTTGGTTCCAGTTTTTTGCAATTATGAATAAAGCTACTATAAATATTCATCTGCACTGTTTCATGTGGACGTTAAGTTTTCAAATCTGTTAGATAAATACCTAGGAGCATGATTGCTGGAACCTATGATAAGCTTTGTAAGAAAGTGACAAAATGCCTTTCAAAGTTGCTCTACCATTTCGAAATCCCTCTAGCAACAAGTGAGATTTCCTGTTGTGCCATATCACTTGTCAGTATTTGATATTGTCAGAGTTTTGGACTTTAATTATTCTAATAAGTTTGTAGTGATATCCCATTGTTTTAATTTGCAGTTCCCTAATGAAAAAATGATGTTAAACATCTTTTTATAAGCTTTTTTGAGATCTGTCTGTATTCTTAGGTGTGGTATATGTTCAGAATTTTTGCTCATTTTTAATTGGTTATTTTCTTAATTTTAAGAAATCATTGCATATTTTGGATGCAAATCCTTTATTGAATATGTGTTTGGCAAATATTTTCTCCCACTCTGTGATTGTCTTTTCATTCTTGTAACAGTATCTTTTACAGGGTGAAATTTTTAATTTTAATAGTATCCATCAATTTTTCTTTCATGGCTGTATTTTTGGTGTTGAATCTAAAATCTTATCAGCAAACCCAAGGTCCCATAGACTTTCTTTTATATTTTCTTCTAGAAGTTTTGTAGTTTTGCACTAGACATTTTGGTATATGATCCATTTTGAGTTATTTTTTGTGAAAGTTTTAAGGTCTCTGTCTAGTTTCTCTATTTTTGTAATATCTGCATATCTCATTATTTCAGCAACATTTTAAAAAGACCATCTTTTCTCTGTTGAATGGGCATTGCTCCTTTGTCAACTACAAAAGTTCACTGTATCTGTGTGGGTTTATTTCTCTTTCTATTCTGTTCTATTGATAGGTGTATTTGTACTTGTGCCAATAACACACTGTCTTGATTATTATATTTTCATAGTAAGCTTTGAAATTGGGTAGTGTGTTTTTCCTGTATTTTCTTCTTCAGTATTGTATTGTCTATTCTAGGTCTTTTGTCTTTCTATATAAGCTTTACAATCATTTTGCATATACTTACAAATAGCTTCCTGAGAATTTTGATTAGAATTGCATTGAATAAATCAAACAAGGAAGAATTGGCATTTTATCAATATTGAGCCTTCCAATTCATTTATCCATTTATTTAGATTTTTGATTTCTTTCATTGGTGTTTTATGATTTTCTGCATGTAGATTCCATACATATTTTGTTAGCTTTATACCTATATATTTCATTTTTTGATGTTATTGTACATGTTACTGTTTTATTAAATTCAAATTTCAATTGTTTATGCTGGTATATAGAAAAGCAATTGAGTTTTATCAACGTTGTATCCTGCAAACTTATTATAAATGTTTATTATTTTCAGGAATTTTTTTGTATATTCTATGGCATTTTCTACATAGGCCATAATGTCATTTGTAAATAAAGACAGTTATTTTTATCCTTTCCAATCTGTATTTATTTTATTTCCTTTCTTTTCTTACACTAGTCTCTACGCTAGCAAGGACTTCCAGTTAAGAAGTTGAGTCAAGATGGTGAGAAAGTCTATCTTTGCTTTGTTCTCAATTTAAGGAGGAAAGTATCCAGTTTCTCACCATTAATTATGATGCTAGCTGTTAGATTTTTGTAGAGGTTTATGACAAGTTCAGGAAATTGTCCTATAATCCTAATTTTCTGAGAATTTTTATCGTGACTGTATGCTGAACTTTTGTCAAATAATCTTTCTGTGACAATTTATGATGGTATAATTTTTCTTCTTTTGCCTGGGATTTGGTGGATTACATTGACAGAGTTAAGCAAACTTAAGCAAAACATCAAATTTAAGCAAACTTGCACACTTAGATCAAAAATCACTTTATCATGGTTGATAATTCTTTTTGTACATTGTAGATTTGATTTCCTAATGTTTGTTGAAGATTTTTGCATCTATGTTCACAAACTATATTGGTCTGTAGTTTTCATTTCTTGTAAATTTATCAAAATTTGTTATTCTTGTAATGCTGGCCTTAGAGAACAACTTAAAGAGTATTTCTTCTGATTCTATTTTCTGGAAGATATTTTGGAGAATTGATATCATTTATTCCAAAAATGTTTGGTACTCTTCACAAGTGAATCCATCTTGGCTTGTTGTCTTTTTTGGAAAGGTTATCAATTATTGTTTCAATTTCTTTAATAGGTATAGGCCTATTTCAATTATCTATTCCTCCTTGTCTAAGTTTTGGTAGATTGTGTCATTCAAGAAGTTGATCCACTTCATCTAAATAATCAAAACTGAGTTGTTCATAGTGTCCTTTATTTTTATCCTTTTAATATCCGTGGAATCAGTAGTAATGACCCCTCTTTCTTTTCTGTTAGTAATTTGTGCCCTCTCTTTCTCTTAGTAGGCCTGGCTAAAGTCTTTTCAGTTTTATTGATCTTTTCAAAGACACAGATTTGGTTTCATCAATTTTTCTTTCTTGTTTTCAATTTCATTGATTTCTGCTCTATTTTTTAACATTTTTTCCAGTTTTATTGACATAAATGACATACAATTTTGTCTTCATTTAAGATATACAATATAATGATTTGATATATGTATATATTGCAGAATAATTACAATAAGTTTATTTAACATCCATCATATCACATAATTACAAAATTTTTTCTCTTGTGATGAGAACTTTTAAGATGTACTCCCTTAGCAACTTTCAAGTATATAATACGATATTATTAACTATAGTTACCATGTAGTACATTTCATTCCTAAGACTTGGTTATCTTATAACTGGAAGTTGTACCTTTTGACCACTTTCAGCCATTCCCCCCGCCCCAGCAGCCAACAATCTGTTCTCTATTTCTGTAAGTTCTTTTTTTTTAGATTCCACATATAAACGAGATCATACTTTGTCTTTTTTGTTGGACTTATTTCACCTAGCATAATAATCTCAAGGTCCACCTGTATTGTCAGAAATGGCAGGATTTTCTTCCTTTTTATGGCTGGATAATATTCTATTGTATGTAAATATATGTATACCACATTTTCTTTATCCATTCATCCATCGATGGACACTTAGCTTGTTTCCATGTCTTGGCTATTGTGAATAATGCTACAACAAACATGGGAGGTACAGATATCTCTTCGAGTTAGTGATTTTGTTTCTTTTGGATATATACCCAGAAGTGGGATTGCTCAATCGTATGGTAGTTCTATTTTTAATTTCTGAGGACCTTCCATACTGTTTTGTGTAGTGGCTACACCAATTTACATTCCCACCACTGCTCTCATTTTTATTGTTTCTTTTTTTATGCTTCATATTTTCAAATATATACGTTAATGCTATAAATTTCCCTCAGTACTGCTTTCAATGCATTCCAAAAATTTTGATATTTTCATTTTCATATGGTTCAAAATAAGTTTGTCTTGGGATGTCTTTCAATTATTTTTTATTTAGAAGTGGGTAGTTTAATTTCCAAATATTTGGGATTTTACAGCTATCTCTATTGATTTTCATTTTAATTATTTGTGGTTTGAAAACATTATGTATGATTTATATTCTTTTAAATTTATTAAGGTGTGTTTTATGGCCACCATGTGTTCTATCTTGATGAATAATCCATACGAGCATGAAAAAAAGTGTATTCTGCTGTTGTTGTATGGAGTATTGTATAAATATCAACTAGATCACAATGACTCATAGTATTGTTCAAGTCAACTGTATCCTTCTTGCTTAATCTGTCAATTACTGAGAGTGATGTTGAATCTCCAACTATATAAAATAGATCTGTCTATTATCCCTTTCAGTTGCATCAGCTTTTGGTTCACTTATTTCGATGCTCTGCTGTTAGGTGCACACAAGTTTAGGATTGTTATGTTTTCTGTAGACTTGACCTTTTTATCATTATATAATGCCCCTCTTTAACTCTGATAATTTTCCTTGATCTGAAGTCTGCTTTGTGTGAAATTAATATAGCGACTTCGGCTTCCTTTTGATTGGTGTTAGAATGGTATAACCTTCTTAATCTCTTTATTTTTGAACCATCTATATCTTCATATTTATAGTGGATTTCTTTTAGACAACATATAGTTGGGTCTATTTTTAATATATATTTGAACAATCTCTGCCTTTATTTGGTGTATTTACAACGTTGACATTTAAAGTGATTATATAGTCAATTAATATTTACTGTGTTTTTAATTGCTTTCCTTACATTGCGTTTATCTTTTGTTTCTGTTTCCCCTCTGTTTTTTTTTGCATTCTCTGGTTTTAATGAGTATTTCATATGTTTCCATTTTATCTTCTCTTTAGTATATCAGTTACACATCTCTTATTTTATTTTGTGTTAGTGGTTGCCCTGGGGTTTGTAATATGCATTTTTAACTAATCTAAGTCTACATCAAATAATTCTGTTCTTATAAATCCATCTGTGGTACAGGTTCCTTATAACATAATATTCCCAATTCTTTCCTTCCTTCTCTTATAGCACTACTGTCATTAATTTCTTTTATTCATATGCTATAATCACCTAATATATTATATTTTTATTATTACTTTAAGCAGTTATTTGCTAGATTGATTAAGAATAGGAAAAATACATTTTATTTTACCTTTACTTATGTTTTTTCCAGTGCTCTTCCTTTCTTTATGTAGATCCCCAGTTCTGTCCTATATCATGTTTTTTCTCCCTGAAGAACTTCGTTTAGCCTTTCTTCCACAGCAGGTCATTCAAACGTCTTCTTTCTCTCATGCATTCTAATAAGAAGTCTGCCATAATTCTTATCCTTGTTCATTGAAAGTTAAGGTATGTTTTTCCTCTGGCTTCTTTTGTGATATTCTCTTGTGTTTGGGTGTCTATAATTTGAATATGGCATGCCTATGTTGTTTGTTATTTATCCTATCATTGTTATTTATTCTATCCTGTTGTTATTTATCCTATTGTTCTCTGAGATTCTCATTAATTTGGGAAGTTCTTGACCATTAATGATTTAAATATTACTTCTATTACTTTCTCTCTTCTTCTGGTATTCCAAATACACTTATTTATACCTTTTGAAATTGCTCTATAGTTCTTGGATTTTCTGAGATATTTTTTATCTGTTTTCTTTTCTCAGTTCTCTTCAATAAATTTTATTGACGTAATTTTCAAGCTCATTGATTCTCTCCTTGGTCATGTTCAGTCTACTGATGAGCCTATCAGGGACATTCTTTATTTCTGTTACTGTGTTTGATTTTCAGCCTTTATTTTAGATTCTTCCTTAAGAGTTTCCATCTCTCTGCTTATATGCTTTATCTATTTTTGACTGCTGTCTACTTTTTCCATTAGAGTCCTTAACATACTAATCATAGTTGTTTAAAATTCCATGTTGGATAATTCCAAAATCTTTGTCGTATCTGAATCTTATTCTTGCTTTGTCTCTTCAGACAGTGTTTTTTCTCACCTTTTGGAAAGTCTTGTAATTTTTCAATGAAAGTTGAACATAACGTATTGGGTAATAGGAACTGAGATGTGAGGCCTTTAGTGTGACAATTTACATTACGCTGAAGAGAGGTTGAGTGCTATTTAATCTTTGTTATAGTTGCAGATTCCAGAGGCTTCAGATTCCTTTAACATCCTTGTTCTTTGCTGCCTCAACTTTGGGCCTTTCTAGGCACTCCTCCTAAGAGAGATGGCATGTTGCGGCTCTTTCAGTTGTGCTCCATCACTTTTATAAAAAAGGCATTTATATATGTCATGGTCAGGTGTGGAGAAGGAAAAGCTTTCTATATTCTTATGATTAAACTGATTCTTTTGGTTGTCATGTGTTTCAGAACTGTGACACTCACAAGTATTTTTCCATTGGTATAGATTCCTTCCCACCCACTCAGCCCCTGGTGAAACAGAAATGCTAGAAGGGAATAGAGTGAGAGGAACGCTCTTCCACAGCTGGGATAAGTCTCTGGTGAAATCAGTTCCTCTGAAGACTGTGCCTTTGTTTTGGGGAAGGCTCTAAGAATACTTCACACTAATTACTTTTCTCCTTCCCCTGTCAGAGTCAGGAAGGTATCTTTCTCAGATCTCTGCCATGAGACCTGGTGACATTCCTGGAGGTAGAATCTGTAAAAGTGTGGGGATACCATCAAGTCTGCTGTTCCTCAGGAGCTTCTCACTCAAGAGAGTGTGAAGACACAAAGAAATGGAAAGACAGTCTGTGCTCTTGGTTTGAAAGAATTAGCATAGTTAAAATGTCCATACTTCCTAAAGCAATCTATAGATTCAATGCAATCCCTATCAAAGTTTCAACAACATTTTTCACAGAAATAGAACAAAGAATCCTAAAATTTATATGGAACGACAAAAGACTCCAAATAGTGAAAAGAATACTGAGAATAAAGAACAAAGTTGGAAGACTCACACTCCCTGATTTCAAAATATACTACAAAGCTATAGTAACCAAAACAGCATGGTACTGGCTCAAAAACAGACACATGGATCAATGGAATAGAATCAAGAGCCCAGAAATAAACCCACACATCTAGTGACAGCTAATTTTTGATAAGGGAGCCAAGAACATACAGTGGAGAAAAGAAAGTCTCTTTAACAAATGGTGTGCGGGAAAACTGGACAGCCGCATGCAAAAAAATGAAAGTAGACCATTATCTTACACCATACACAAAAATTAACTCAAAATGGATTAAAGACATGAATGTAAGACCTGAAACCATGAAACTTCTAGAAGAAAACATAGGCAGTATGCTCTTTGACAATGGTCTTAGCAACATATTTTCAAGTGCTGTGTCTCAAGGGAGACAGTAGAAAAAATAAACCAATGGGAGTACCTCAAACTAAAAAGCTTCTGCACAGCAAAGGAAATCATCAACAAAATGAAAAGACAGCCTAACAATTGGGAGAAGATATTTGCAAACCATATATCTGATAAGGGGTAAATCTCCAAAATATATAAAGAATTCATATATCTCAACAACATAAAAACTAACAACCCAATTAAAAAGTGGGTGAAAGACCTGAACAAACATTTCTCCAAAGAAGATATACAGATGGCCAACAGGCACATGAAAAGATGTTCAACATTATTAACTATCAGGGAAATGCAAATCAAAACTACAATATCACCTCACACCCATCAGAATGGCTGTAATTAACAAGACAGGAAACAACAAGTGTTGGAGAGAATGTAGAGAGAAAGGAACTCTCGTACACTGCTGGTGGGAATGCAAACTGGTACAGCCACTATGGAAAACAGTATGGAGATTTCTCAAAAAATTAAGAATAGAACCACCATACAATCCAGCTGTTTCACTCCTGGGTATTTATCCAAAGAACATGAAAACACTGATACATAAAGATAGATGCACCCCTGTGTTCATTGCAGCATTGCCCACAATAGCCAACACTTGGCAGCAACCTAGGTGCCCATGAAGGGACAAATGGTTAAAGAAGAGTGGTATATATACACAATGGGATACTACCCAGCCATAGGAAACAATGAAATCCAGCCATTTGTGACAATATGGATGGACACTGAGGGTATGATGCTAAGTGAAATAAATCAGAGGGACAGTGTCAAATACTGTATGTTCTCACTCATAAGTAGAAGATAAAAACAACAGCAAACACACACATAGAGACAGAGATTGGATTGGTGGCTACCAGAGGGGAAAAGGGGGAGGAAGGAGGGCGAAAGGTGTGATCAGGCTCATGTGTGTGGTGATGGATTGTAATTAGTCTTTGGGTGGTGAACACAATGTAATCTATGCAGAAACAGAAGTATAATGATGTACACCCGAAATTAATACAATGTTATAAACCAATGTTACTGCAATTACAAGCAAAAAGAGAAATATATGAAAAAAGATTGCTTAAAAATAATAATACGTACATAAAATAAGGCTGATAATAAAAAGAAAAGAGAGTCCACACTCAACCCTCAACAATTTGTCAAAATGATCATTTAAATTTTCCTTCTAGTTTATGGCTCAAACTTCTGCTCCAGTTAAGCAGATCTGTGCTGTGGCTCTCTTGATGTGCCTGTCTCTCCAGATGTATGTGTTGTGATTTGTTCTGCAAACTTAGTTCTGATGGGTCCAAACACAAAGTAGTTTCTTTTAAGTTTGATTGCCTTTTGCTTGTTGATACATTGGAAATGACAACTTTCAAGCTCTTTACCTATTGGGACTGAACGTATAAGTCCTCCAGGTCATCAATTTTTAAAACTTCCCTTTCTTCCAAGCTGTTAAAAATCTCCATTTCTTTCTAAACATTGCTTTTGCTAAATCCCACATGTGTTCATACTGTATTTTCGTATTCTTTCAATTGGCAATATTTTCTAATGTTACTTGTCATATGTTTTGTGAAATGATTAGGAAGCTATGAAATTGCAAATATTGGAGCTTTTCCTCATATTGCATTTATTGATTTCTGATTTAATCCTTTGATTATACTCTTAAGAGTTTGATCTTTTGAAATGTAATTTGTTTCCATTTCCAAACATATGGTCTATCTTGGTGAATACTCCATGTATAATTTTTTTTAAATGTATGTTCTGGAGCTGTTAGTTGCTGAGATCTTTAAATGAATTTTGTTCATAGTGTTGTTTAGGCCTTCTATATAGTAACCGATTTATTTTTTAGTTGTATAAATTATTGAGAGATGGTTGATAAATTTTCCCACTGTGATTGCAGATTTATTTAATTTTCTTTTTAGTTTTTGTTCATATATTTGAAACTCACGCATACACAATCTTCTTGATGAATTAAACCTTTCAAAATAATGAAATATGTCTTGTCAACTTTCTCTGATGGTAATAGCCACACCAGCTTTCACATGATTACTTTTTGCAACGTAAAACTATTCCATCCTTTCCACTTTTTTTCCCATAAAAATTAAAGTGCTTCTTTTATGGAAGCACACATTTCATTTTGCAATTTTTCCAATCTCTCAATTTCTGCCTTAAAATAGAACTATTAGATCCATTTACAATTTAGTTTTTTAAACAGTTGGATTTAGCTCTTGCATTTTGCTCTATATCTTTTGTTAACCTATTGTGTTTTTTACTTCTTCATTTATACATTGCTGCCTCCTTTAGTATTGAGTATTATTGTTGTCATTATTTTATAATCAATTCTCTGCTTTATCAGCTTTTTAGCTATATATCTTTGTATTATTTTTAATGATTGCTCAAGGGATTGCAACGGTATAATTCTATTTACACTTTACACACTTCGTGCTATCATTGTCGTATATAATATTTGCACATACAATATTAACACCAACATACGTTATATTTTTTCTTGAAGATTTGTTGGCTTTTATCAGAAAAGTTACAAGAAGTGTATGAAATATCTCATAAAACTTCCCCAGATCCAATAGTTTTTAACATTTTGTTACATTTGCTTTATAATTTCTCTGTATCATTTACGAATAGATTGTATGCGCCAAACTTGTAAGTGCCCCAAATTCAAAATCATGTCATTCACTTAACAAAAGAGCATAAATTGGAATGACAACATGGAAAACGCAGTTTGCCAATACATATCTAGTGTCATTTTTAAATTATTTAAATCTTACTTTCACTCTTTAAATAAATCTTATGAAATTTACCAGGATTCCATGCAAAAATTCAGACACTTTAACATTTACTCTATTTGCCCTAGGTAAAAGTTAGGAAAACTTGTTAAACAAGATTAAATAAATTATAGTGTCTCTTGGATAGAATATTAGGCGACCACATTCTGATACATATGGTCCCTGCCTCACAATGGTTTGACTTAAGATTTTCTGACTTTACAATGGTGCAAAAGCGATATGGATTCAGTAGAAACCATACTTAAAATTTTCAATTTTGATCTTTTTTCAGCTAGCAGTATGTGGTATGATACTCTTTCATGATGCTGGGCGGCAGCAGCAAGCTGTAGCTCCCAGACAGCCACGCCGTCATGAAGGTGAACAACTGATACACTGGCAACCATTCTGTACCCAGACAACCATTCTATATTTCACTTTAATACAGTATTCAATAAATTACAGGAGGTATTCAACTCTTTATTATAAAAAACGTTTTGTGTTAGATGTTTTTGCCCAACTGTAGGCTAATGTAAGTGTTCTGAGCATGTTTAAGGTAGGCTAGGCTAAGTTATGATGTTCAGTAGGTTAGGTGTATTAAATGCATTTTTGACTTACGATATTTGCAACTTAGGATGGGTTTATCAGGATGTAAGCCCCATCATCAATTGGGGAAGATCTGTACTTAATAACATGGATAAGTTTCATGATGCAGTATTAAATGCAAATAGGGCAAAAAACTATCTTTAATATAAAAATCATATCTATACCTAATATCTTTATGTCCATATCCATACTCTACCATAAAGATGAAGGAAAAGACTATATAAAAATATTTTAACAATGGTGATATCTGGTTTGAAAAATTATAATTGGGTTATTGTGCCTGTTACTGGACACAAACACAGGTTCTTTACCTGCCACACAAGAAAGACCAAGCATAAACTGCAATGCCAGGGTTAAGGCAAGGGAAGGGTTTTTATTTCAGGTGATGTCACCTGGGAGACGAGAGGGAGGCCTCAAATTTGTCTCCTCTCCCTGAAAGATGGGAGGCAGGGGGTTTTAAAGGTTGTGAGGAATGCAGCTGCTTGTGGGAGGAGGAGCCTGTGGCCTTGCTGGTTGGTGCTTTCCCACCAGCCTGCATTTGGCCCTGTGAGGCTGCTTGCAGGAAGGAGGATGTTGAGATAAGGGAATCCGCAGGTGGGTGTCCTTGGTTGTCTGCCTCCATGGTGGAGGGTGGATACTGGTGCCAGGAGGCCAAGGAGTTGGAGTCTGGGAAGCTTCATCTTCTTGATATTCTCTGGATATCAGTTTCCCTGTAACAAACCTCAAGAACTGGTATTTAGCCAAAACTTCAACCTGAGCCCAGGGTGAGGGCACCTGGGCTTTTAACAGTTTGTAACTTATATTTGCCTCCTGAAGCTCAAGCATACAAAGGTTTAAAAAACTGATATTTACATATGAATGCAACTTAGAGACGCAGGGAAAGGGGATGAGTGCTTTTGGTTTTAACCCCGTATATTCTGGGTTTAACATAAGGGAAGTGATAACAGGGCAGGCATCATGTCTTCTCTATATTTTCAAAGTTTTCTTTGAAACAGTATTATTACCAATGAGTGCTCTGTATTCACATCATTTTAGAAATTGGGATAACATTTTATAATTTCATTTGGTAAACTATTTTTCACCAACAGTCATTAGGCAATTTAGGATCTGGGTTTTAGCAATGAAAGTAAAAATGGCTTAACGATGAAAAATATAAACTTATAAAATTGCAAAGTCTATAAATTAGATACTTTGACACTAAAACTATGACTTCCTTTAAAGCAAAGATTACATCTAATTAACCTTTATAAATAGCTTGGGTCTAGCAAAATATCTAACATCTAATAATCACAGTTTAAAAATATGTAAAAATAACATTAAATTGATTTTAAAAATATTCTCTAATATTAATAGTTAATATTTGTTGAATATTCTCTCTTTATAAGCTATTATTATAAGTGCTTTACCAAGGTATTTAAACCACATGACAACACAATGCAATAAGTACAGTGGATATCCTCATTTTACAAAAAAGCAAACAATACAAAGAAATGTTAAGTGATTTTTTTTTTCAAAAGTATGCATTCAATAAATGGAAGAGGCAAGAATCAAAGCAGCAAGTCAGATTCTAGAAGGCACTTTTAATACTTACCTAAACTGCCTTTCAGCATACTAAAAAATGTTATGTAGCCATTGACTCTAATGAAATACAATGTTTGTGCTATAGGCCATGAATTGCAAATTTGTGTTATGGTCTATTATTTCTGAAAACAAAATTGAAGTTGACTTTCAGAGAAGATTAAAATGTCAGGGTTTTTGCTGTACCACTGATGGATGGACAGATAGTATTGTACTGGTAATGAAGAGGCAAGCCCTTTGGGCAAATAGAAAGCCTAGGTTCAGATTCCGGATTAGTCCTTTGGAACCTTGAGCAAACAGTCACTCAATACCTCAATTTTCTCGTCTGGAAAATGACTTAGTAATAATACTTAAACATTGGATTGCTGAAGATTAAATTAATTACTATAACTAAAGCACTTGAAACAGTGCCTGGTATAGAGTGAGCTCTACCTATATATATTAGTTGGCAGTGTATATGAGAAAACATGACTAATTGACTCTAACAGGGGAAAATTTATAAGCAAATATTAACTGGATATGAAAACTGAGTATGAATCTAATGAAGATGATTATAATGTTTAAGATCTTTAAAACTTTGGTGATAAATTTTGAGTGTGACATATTTAGGAACTTCTTTGTGAGAACAAATATATATTAGTTGTAATATGGGTACTACAGTAGGATGACCACATGTCCCAATTTGCCTGAGATAGTCCTGGTTTTTGTCTTCTATCCTGAGGTGCATGTTATTAGCATCTACTTTTACTGTAAAAGCTATCCTGGTTTAGATGCTAAAGTATGTGCTCTCACCTTAGTGATTAGGTTTCTTAATCCCCATGTTAGCTTATAAAATGTGAAATACTAACCTTCACAATTGAAGTCAAGTAAGGAAAAAAAACTTCAACAACTCTCCAAATGCAAACATTAAATTTTCTACTCATGTTTGCTTTTCCCAGTCTTCCAACTTACATGTAAAATTATATGACTGGAGATAAAATGGTCATTTAAAAATCCCTATGAATATTACTTTGGAGATATACTAAGGATATGTGTGTATATATATATATATGTGTGTGTGTGTGTGTGTATAACTGCATATTGGATGGCATTCATGTAGTACAGTTGCAACCAATATAATCACTGATTTTTAAAAACAGCGATCAAAGAAGAAATTTAAAAATACAAAAAATCCAGTTACCTGGCAGCTGACTGTGAAGCTCTAAGCAATAAAAAAATGTGTTGTACAGTAAATTTTCTCCCATGTGTTGTTATTATAGTCCTTTGGGATGGCTCTCTTTCTATAGAACCGCAGTGCATACCTTTGAATTCTAAGTATGGCAGTTAGTCAACTTAAGTCTGTTTGCCCCTCAAGAATGCTATGGACATTATGTTCATGAACTATTTTGACATCCTTAGAAAAAATATATGTAAGTAATATGCATTCTTGGGAACAGAAATTATTTACCTTGGGGATTTTGACTGCTAGATTGTTTGTGTAATGCCAGAGAGATAATTCAGGTATGATTGGGGAAAGGGATCTTTGACATGCATATTGCAACAGCCAAATTATTTTTTATAGTATCTTGGAAAATGCACTGTTAAAGCTTACTCTGGATGAAGTACTGTAGATTATGTTGTTGGTCTCTTCAACCAAAACCAGTTATAAATATGAAATTGCAAAATTTATCCATAATTTCTTCAACCTCTAGTTTCTCTTCTATTTTCCTCTCATGACAAACACTAATCACTCTGTGAATCACAATGGACTTTCATGTTTGCTCACGTTCAAGGTAAGCAGCTCTGTTAACATGAAGATTGAATTCTCAAAGCAGATTCCCATGAAGCTTGGGTTTTACCTAACACCAAACTTTATTAATAATCCAAAAGATGCCAGAAAGAACAAAGCAGAGACATTGCCTTTCTCTCTGAAGGAGGTTGAAACTATCCCTTTCAGTCACTTTAAGACTTCGGTCTTGGTAACAGGTATGCTGTCACTATGTAGAAAGAAATATTGTTCTCAAAGGAAGCCATTTCCATTTTGATGCTCCTCAGTTTTACACTTTGGTAGCTGCCCAGAAGGAAGAGGCCTATTGACTACTTCCCATTCTACATAAAGTCCAGTTAACCCATGAACCAAATGTGATTTTTTGGCTTTATTTTTATTTGTTCAATAAGAAATTGAGAGACCAATTTTTTTTTCTCTGAAAAGCAATTTTAAAGCAAAGACTCTCTATTGTATTCCTTTAGTAAAAGTCATCAGCCTATTTACAAACAGTTACTTCGACTCTATTACACGCGTGTTGGACCATTTGATGTTGTCTCATGTATCAAAACAGAACTGTCATGAATTTTTTTCATTTCAAGCATTGTAATATTCCTTTCCAGAATTTCAACATAATTATTTTTATAATTACTGTGTCAATGCTAAGATTCTAAATTTTTTCAATTATTTTGACCATGGTTTTACTTATGTCCTTGATTATATTTACAATAGCTAATATTAACTTCTTATCTGTTGGTTCCAATATGGCAGTCATCTCTGGGCTTATTTTCTATTGACTATCTTTCATCTTGAGCAATGGTTCTCATTTTTCTATGTTTTCACATGTTTAGAAACTCTTGATTTTATTTTGCTCATTGGTGATTATATATTATAAAGACTCTGGATTTTGTTATCTTTTGAAAGTGTTTACTTTTATTCTGGAAGGCAGTTAAATTATGAACTGATCTTGTTTTTGTGGAGATTTGTTCAGAGAAGTCTGTTTCAGTTTTGCTCTTAGATCTTGATGCTTGCCTAAATTGTGGGACACAGTCTTTCTTCTAAGCAGGGGCCTTTTGGTATCTTAAATGTAAGCTTTAACTTGTGAAACTCAAACTCCAAACTCTTTCTCTCCTACATTAGGAGTCAGCAGAAATATCAGCACAGCTCTTTAAACCTTCTACCCCTTGATTTCTGTTGGGATATTGGGAGTCTCCCCTAAGCAAGCACAGTTCATGGGGCAGTTGAGGTTTTGACAGGTGTTTATATTTAGATGTCAGCCACAATCCTCTGTGGCTCCTCATATTCCAGGACTTTCTTTCTCAGTTTATGGCTGGTTTGGGATCTCTGAACTTTGTTATCTGACACATCAAACCAATAAGCTCACTTTTCTTCTATATTTCTAGCTGCTCTGTACTATACAGACTGAAGTTGAAATAGTAATACAAAATTCGATCGAATCCAGTGAAATTCCATTATTCAAAGGTTGAACCCTCCCTAGTATCTCCTTCATCTTGGGTCCTCTCCAATTCTTTTAAATAGTTGTTTTTAACATATATTTCACCTAGAGTTAACATTTAAATATTATTATCTCTAGGAGATAATATAAGCTACTAGAACTGGAATACTTTTTTCACATAGCTTTCTTCAAAGCTCGTAGAACAAGGAAACATAAGAAATCAATAAGAATATAGAAAATATGAAGGATAAAATTAGCTAACCTGACATCATAAACAAAAAGCAGACCTTTCAACCAACATTAAAAGAGAACACATTGTGTCCAAATGCACATGAATTATTTACCAAAGTTGACCACACACTGCACCATAAATGAAGCCTCAAACATTT
Source organism: Tapirus indicus (assembly GCA_031878705.1). NCBI lineage: Eukaryota > Metazoa > Chordata > Mammalia > Perissodactyla > Tapiridae > Tapirus > Tapirus indicus. Next base: position 99,191,938 of record CM062919.1, on the reverse strand, counting down.
CAAGGAACATCCAGAGTATTATCCAACTTTTTAAATGAGTATATATAACATTACTATAAAACCTAGCAAGGAAGTTACGAGAAAGTTAACTTATTAGCCAGTTTTATCCAGAAGTAGAGACTCATAAATTCTAAGCAATATTTTACTGAAATAAGTACAGTATTATATAAAAAGAATAATACATCATAGCGAATCGTGTTAATTCCAGGAATGCAGGTTTAGTGTAACATTTGTATATAAAATAATATCATTTTAATGTACTAAGAGAATATACGGGCAAAATCATATGATCAATTCAACATTTGCAGGAAAAGCATTCGACAAAATTAAACATAAATTCATTATAAAATCAATGGCCAAATTAGCAATAGAAGAGAACTACCTTAATAAGAGTTTAAACTTATTCCACAACTATGGAAATCTGTTTGGCAATATCTACTAAATATGAATTTAGTAGATGTTATTTATATGCTCAATATGGCACAGAAATTCCACTCTTTAGTAAAAACCCAATGGAAATGAGTGCAAATATTCACCAAAAGATACGCACAAGAATATTGTTAAAAGATAAATTGAAGAATATTAAAAATTTTAAGAGTTTATTTGAGCAAACATCAGTTTGAATTGGGCAGAGCCAAACTGGAAATGGTTAGGAGCACTCCACCCACGGGACAGAGGGGAAAGATGTTTATAGAGAAAATATGGAAGTAAAGCAAGGGACTTATTTGGTTAACTTTGGCTTAAGCGGTTACTTTATTCGGGAAAGCCTAGTTGGCTGTTTGTGATTGGTTGTCCTTGGGTTTCCATTTCTTAACTTTGAGGCATTTATAAGCTTAGGTCTTTGTTTGCTTACTTAGACTGCTAAGGCATTAGAAACCACCCCAGTCTAATGGCTTTCTTGTTTAATTAATTTAACAATATTTAATATCTGCATTATTCATAATCACCCCTATTGGGAACAACACAAATTTCCATAAAGAGAATATAGGTAAATAAATTAGTGTTTTCATGTGTTGGCAAACTATGCTGTAGTGCCAATGAAAGAACAAGAGAATAGAATTTAGAATCATAATGATGAATTCCACAAATACAATGAGAGAACAAAAAAACTGTACGTATGTAAAAAAAATGTAATGTATACAGAGTCAGCTTCATGAGTGTGCAACCTGTGTAGTTGCACAGGGCCCACACTTGGTTTAATATTCTTCTGTCACCATCTTGAAATTCTTAATGAGTTTTGAACAAGTCTCCCATCCTTTTTGTTTTGCACTAGTTCTTTCCAATTATGTTGCCAACTCTGGCTATGTAATTACATTTACGTAAATGTAAAAAGAAGAAGGTCATACTAATGTATGGCTTATAAATCAAGATAGTAGTTATCTTGGAAAAAAGAGTTGGTGATTATTGGGAGATAGTCTCTGGATATAAATATGGAAATTTTCTTTGTCTAGATCTAGTTGCTGGTTACTTGAGTAGGCTTACTTCATGATAATTCATTGAGTGCTTTTATGTGTACATGTTATACTTCACTTAAAAATGTTTTAGAAAAGATTTACTTGGTGCTGATGCTTTTATGATGTTTATAGGAACCCAGGTCTTAAATTTCTTTTGAATAAAGTTTGTTATGAGGTCCAGAGCTTGGGGATTAATAAATCTATTTCATTTTCCATCTCTTAGTAGAAAACAAAAATCACTGAAGGACTAATTCCATTATGTTATCTGTATCTTTCACAAAAATATATTTTTCTGAGATGGTTATTTGTAATCACTCTAACTTTGAAAGACAAGTATATTAACTACTTGTCCCATGGCATGTTGAAATATCTGAGAATTATTAAAGTTAATGAGAATTTTATGTTTGATTCCTTTGCCTTAATAATGTGCATGACCCTTAAATTATTTGAGATTCAAGTAAGCCAGTAGTGCTCAAAATGGAAAATCTTTTATTCCATCCACACAAAGCAATTGTGCCTAATGGCCCTAGAGATGCCTTAGAGTGGGGCTTGAGGTGGGGCACTATCTGTGTGCTTTCTTTGAAAATAATCATTTGGGAAAATCTTAAATGAGAGACTTGCCACAAAAGTTTTTTATAGATGAGGATTTTCTAAGTGTCCCATATTATATTGTATGCTTTGAACCTGTGGTTTTGTGGCATATTGTGAATCTATTTATCAGAAATAATTGTAGGTGAGGAAGAAAACTTGAATGGACAAATCAATAAAACTAGATAAAGTTAATCAATGAAGATATATTGGTCATTTTAAACTCTTTATCTGTCAATCATTATCAGATACATCAAATATCAAGTGCTAAAAAATTTTTTTTATTCTCACTAAACTTTTACATTTCATCCTGTTTTATGTGTATATACATCTTATTTATACATATAATATGTAGTCCATATTTATGGAATCATAGCTTATGAATAATTTTCCAGAAATAATAGATTTATTTTTCTTAATTTGATACAATCAGAAAGTGAATATAACTGGGGAATGTATGCTGATTTTTTTGGTTTTAAGATTCCACTTTTGATCAGTATAGTGGCTTTTGTGCACGGAAATTGCTAACACAATTATCGTATTATCTCTAAACATTTTTCTTAGATTTGAAACTGCAGCCAGTGTTGGTATAGCCTGACAGCTTTGAAATCCTGCTTTTCTCCCCCATAATCAGCCTGTAGCCATAGATCAAAAATATCCACTTTATCTCTGATTGCAGTAGCCAGGACTCTATCGTTAATGGTCTGATTTCCCAGCAGGGCCACATTATTGGAAGTAGCTCTTCAAGGTGTCTTTTTTCCTTACACATACTACTCATGGTGACCCTCTTCGGCTCACAGTTAAAAAGCTGCTTCCCAGTCCGCAGCCAGATGGCTGAAGCATTCATTATGACGTTTAGGTGATGATGACCTTCAGATTTCAGAGTCATGCGTTTGGCCATCCCAGCCACACCCACCCACCCGCCCTTGCGGCAAAGAGGACAATTAGCTTGGTCAGAGTAGAATATAACATGGTCATTATGCTTTCTTTTCACTAAAAAAAAAAAAAAAAAAAAGTCTACTTCCCCAAACAAGAGGAAACTGAAAGAACATGAGGATTATGGAACAGTGCATGCAACAGGGTCTACCATATCAAGGAATTAGTTGTAATTTGAAGTAAAAGTCATTTAGTTATAACACAAGAGGGCACAGCAAAAAAAAAGATGACAACGGGGAAAGCTTTGGGTCAGGGATGAATGAGCAGAGCCAAGGACAGATGAACCTTAGTCAAAGGCAGAATATGAACCCAAAATACGTATAGATGAGAAAGGAATAAGGGGAATGTGTGTGTGTGTGTGTGTGTGTGTGTGTGTATGGGGGTGTGTGTGTGTGTGCATGTGTATGTATGAGAGAGAGAGACAGGGAGAGAAGCAGAGATCCAAACACTGTAAAAAGGCATGTACAATAAAGTCTAAACCCGGGAAACTAGTTTGAGAGAACAGAGAATATCATTCAAGAAAGAGCTAATCTGTAAATTTGGCTACCTTGAGGATTTTAGAGGAGAAATGGAAACATTATTAGCAAGAGAGTAAGGATATAGGAAAGAGGATGGTTCCCTGCTGTGTGCTTCCCAGTCAGAATTCTCAAAGACATTCTCAAGGGCATGAGCCTCATGGATATTTTCTTTTCCACCTGCAGGTGTGAAAGGCCAGTGACGTGTCAGAATTCCTGAACATGCTTAATTACATATGAAATCTTCTGTTAAATTTTTGTAGTAGGCTAGAGAAGAATTAGAAGAAAGAAGGAAAAAATTACTAGATTCCAGCAGGGAAAAAAAATGTATATTGTATATTTCTGTAATGGCTTCCCTGAGGTGTTAATTTCTCTCAACTACTTTTTTATTTCCCACTTTTAATCTCTGAGTCGAATTTTTTCTTCTGTCTACTGAAAAGAAAGATTAAATGAGAGTTGGGCAAATTTAATTGTCAATATGGATTTCTATGGGTATGAAAGCTGACTATAGCATCTCTTCTAAAATGAAATAAGCATTGCCTCACCTACCATGAACTGGACACTGTGATAGACACAAGGCAAGAGTATGCAAGGAATCATAAATTTTGAAAATTTCTAATTTAGTTGAAGATTGAACAGGTCAATCTAACCTTTGCCTTTGTGGATATTCTATCCCTGGAGCAGCTACTGTCCTGGTTTTCAGGTAAACCTTTACTATATAAATATGTCTCTGGCATATTAATTCTTGTAGAAAAACAATATATCCTTTTATATATTACCCATTAGAAAAGATGATTAAAAATTATTCTTGGGGCCAGCCCAATGGCATAGCTGTTAAGTTTGTGCCCTCCACTCTGGGGGCCAGGGGTTCACAAGTTCAGATCCCAGGTGCGGACTGACGTACCACTTGTCAAGCCATGCTGTGGTGGCATCCCATATACAGTAGAGGAAGATGGGCATGGATGTTAGCCCAGGGCCAATATTCCTCAGTATAAGGAGGAGGATTGGCAACAGATGTTAATTCAGGGCTAATCTTTCTCACACACAGACACAAAAATTCTTTTATTTCAGCAGCCTGATGCAGTTCAAATAAACATCTTTTTTAAACTCAAGTTGAGATTTTCTAAAAGTTCTCATTTATGTGTTCTGCCACTCCTCCTAGTTTACCTCTTCTGTATGACTTGTGGGCCACTGGTAAGCTAAAAGGAAATTCATTATGTTTTTTTAAAATTCTTATGTTTTATATGAATAGCCTATCTTACCTACATGGAAAATTTATGAAATTACATTCAGAACAAAGTAACCTATTCCTTACCTGCTGAAGTTGAAAAATATTATTTCACTGGTTCACAGAAACCACAGAAATACCTACAGCATGAAATATTGAAATAATTATAGTCATTATTTTAAAAGTGATGAATTTCTTATTGATTACAGCATTAGACTGAGGTGAGGCCATTTTCTTTGTACCCTAAGAAGCTTCAACATATAATGGAGTATAATACCAAGAAATAATCATGTAGGAAAACAATTTCTCACTGTAGAAAATCAGGCTGTATTATTAAAATCATATCAGATACCGAAAGAGCCCCTCTTCCAGGAATATGATTGTTAATCAATTTCTGGTAACAGGATAGATTAATAGTAGTTGATCCCATTTTTTTCTCGCTTGTTTCTAGATGGTTTTAAGCACTTAGAATTAATTTTCTGTATTTTAAAAAAGTCATCTGAATGTATTGGCTTGCCCTTCTGGTGCATGGAGCATATCTGTGGGCTACTTAGGCAATTCCCTGCCAAAGAAGTTCCTGCATTATTCTTTTTTTTCCCCAGGGAACTGGACCTTTCTTTATCTCAAGTCTCCTATTAAATTACTATGTGTGATGTTACATTGTAATGAAACCCTTGGATTGAGCACATGAACCCTGCTAATTCTAAGTGCTTTCTGATTGTGACTTGAAGGAAAGCTTATGAGTAGAACTGAAGTGTAAAATGAAAACCAAAGTTTCATGCTTTCAGAACTCCCCTTTCTGTATACTTCCTCCTTTGAACAACGATCTTAGAGTAAGCCCCTTCACCTTCTAGTTGCCCATGGCTTCATGATCTCTCTCTTCTCCCCAATTTGAAAATATGTTCTTAAAGAAGAGTTCAAAATTCCAATAGCATTAAGTAGTATCCATTAGCTGATAATAACATTAATATATGAAATACAAATAACATTTCTCTTCAAGTCTTTCTTTATGACTAATGTTGAACTGAGAAACAAATTAGGTATAAGTGAGGCAAGTAGTAGAGTTTAAAATACCAGTCATTAAAGATTTTTTTATTTTAAAGATGACATCACCTAGTGACCAAAGATTACTTTCACCAAGTTAGCATTTTAGGTTCTGGTGATCAGCAGGGTTGTTATTTATAAGAAAAGTAGCAAAAGAGGACATGAATGAAATCCTCAAAATTGTGACTTTCAATTAGGGAAAGACATAGAGACTTGGTGATGTGTATGGTTTATATCTATATACCTGACCTAAAAGGTTTTTACGAGTTTAAATAACATGTGGTACAGAGTATTATTAGCAGCTTAGTAGTTCAGACTGGCCCCCTTCATAAGCACAGTAAAATAGTAGTAGTGAAAGCTGAGAGTTAGGTCATCTTCTGAGGCCAGAATATGTCTCTGAGAGTAATTACAGATACAAACCAGTGATGCATTTGCACATAACAGAATATCATAACTTTTCTTGAGTCTTGGAATGTTTAAACATTCATTCATTGATAAATGTATTCACATAAAAAACAAAAAGATTACTCTTTGCAAGGCACTGTATTGGGTACTCAAAAGCAACGCTGTTCCTCCCTTCATGGGGTTTATTTTCTAACAAAAGGGGAAGGCATTAAGTGAAGACTACAGAATTAATGTAATTGAGAGTATTTCTCTAGAGGTAAAATACAGAGTGCTGTAATAATCGTATTTATCAGCATTACCTGTGCAGGATTCCTCAGGTTGTATTTGTACTGAAGATGAAGTAGGGTTTTCCCTAGGTGAAGGCAGCTGAAGCACAGAGCACACATAGACTTTACTGCCCATGGCTGGGCGGTAGTTTGTGGATAGAAAGAAATGCAACAAAATATAGTGATTGTTCTTAAGGCTTATCAGTGGCCTGTATACTAGAATAATTCTTAACAAAAGACTCCTTAAGTCTATTACTTCTTTTATTTATTTATTTATTCATACTACATGCTCACTCATTTTCTTCTCATATTTCCTTAAAGTGAGTCTTCTGGAATTATCATCTCACACCGATCTATCATTATGTTTAGATGTGGACCTAAGATAACGTGAGTTAATTAAAGCAGAAACTTTAGGCCCTACATTTGTTCTCTGGGGCCCTGTTGGCTTTCATCCATTCATTTTGTGGTGGCCACTGAGAGAGAAGGCACGTGCAACCAAGAAGAGGGAAGACTTGGCTTGCGTTTGCTTTTAATTGATATTTTTAACCATAATAGAATATAATCTAAAATTCAAGTTATTCTTATTTGCAAGAGCAGGACATGAGAGAGAGAAAATATTTATTTTTCTGTTATATTTGTGAATCAATCTGTTTTGCCACCATAATTCTATGCAAAAACAACTACTGATCAGTGGCATAAAACAATTAGCATCAGTTTGCTCAGATATTGAAAGGTTTGCTGGCAACTGCTAGGTTGAGAATGCTTTTGGGCTTGATGACTCTGCTACACTGAGCTAAATTCACCCACACATCTTCAAATTAGATGGGGGATCAGCTGTTCTAGATTGACCACAGTAGTATTTCATGAGGCACACACACACATGCATCCATACACGCACATTTTTAGTGTTGTACAAAAAACCCATTTATTTAGTTCATACTTACATGTGTTAAATGGGGGCTAGCAGCTCTAGGCTGAATATAGTAGGGAGCACTTATCTGGGGCAGTTTTGCTCTATGTTTCTCTCTTACACCCCCTAGGACCATCAGCCTTATCCAGCCATGTTCTTCTTATGGTAATGACAGAAGTACAGGAGTAAGCTCAACTGTCCAAGCACTTTTCAAAAGTTTTCTTGCATTATATCTACATATGTCTCAATAGACAAGGCCAGTCATAATGCTGAGCCCAGAATCAAAGTGGCACTGCAATCTCACATGATAAAAGGAGCGGATGTAAACTTCTGTTACATAGATAGAGTCAAGAGCTGGAACAACAAACAAATGTACCAGGCTTATTTTTTTATTTTTATTTTTTCACTGTGGTAAAATAAGCCTAACAGAAAATTTACTATCTTAATCACTTTTAAGTGTTCAGTTCAATGATATTAAATACATTCATACTGTACAACCATCACCACCATCCATCTACAGAACTCATTTCATCTTGCAAAACTGAAACTCTGCGCACATTAAACAAAAACTCGCCTGTCCTTCTCCCCTCAGTCCCTGTGAACCAACATTCTACTTTCTATCTTTATGATTTTGACTACTCCAGGTACCTCATTTAAGTGGAATCATGTGGTATTTGTATGTTAGCAACTGTCTTATTTCACTTAGCATAATGTCCTTATGTTGTAGCATATGTCAGAATTTCTTTCCTTTCTAGGGCTGGATAATATTCCACTGTATATATATACCACATTTTGCTTATTCATTCATCTTTCAGTGGACACTTGGGTTGCTTCCAAATTTTAGCTGTTGTGAATAATGATGCTATGAACATTAGTGTATAAATATCTTTTTGAGACCTTGCTTTCAATTCTTCTGTATATGTACTGAGAAGTGGAATTGCTTGATAATCTGGTAATTCTATTTTTAATTTTTTGAGAACCTGCCATATTGTTTTCCACAGCAGCTGTACCATTTTACATTCCCATCAATGGTGCACAAGGGTTCCGATTTCTCCACATCCTCAACAATATTTATTTTCTGGTTTTATTTTTGTTAGTAGAGATCTTAATAGAAAGGAAGTGGTATCTTATTGTGGTTTTGATTTACATTTCCTTAGTGATTAGTAATGTTGAACATCTTTTCATGTGCTTATTGGACGTTCATGCATCTTCTTTGAAGAAATGTCTATTCAAGTGCTTTGCCCATCTTTGAATTGAGTTGTTTGTTACTCTTATTGTTGAGTTTTAGGAATTCTGTATATATTCTTTATATTAATCCCTTATCAGATATGTGATATGCAAATATTTTCTCTCATTCTGTAGGTTGCCTTTTTTCTTTGTTGATAATGTCTTTTGAAGCACAAATTTTAAAAATTTTCATAAAGTCCAATTTGTATATTTTACTTCTGTTGCCTGTTCCTTTAGGGTCATATCCAAGAAATCATTCCTAAATCCAATGTTGTCCCCATGTCTTCTTCTAAGAGTTTTATAGTTTTACCTATTACGTTTAGATCTTTGATCAATTTTGAGATAACTTTTGTATGTGGTAGTAGGTGAGGGTCTAATTTTAATCTTTGGGTATAGATTTCCAGTTTTCCCAGCATCATCTTCTGAAAAGACTGTCTTTTCTGCATTATATGGTCTTGGCATCCTTGTTGACAATCATTCGACCATATATGTGAGCATTTATTTCTGGGCTCTTCTTTTTATTCCAGTGGTCCATATGTCTGTCTTTATGTCAGTACTGTGCTATTTTGACTACTGTAGATTTGTAGTAACTTTTGATCAGGAAGTGTGAATCCTCCAAATTTGTTTTTCTTTTTCACAATCATTTTGGCTTTTGGGGGTCCATTGAAATTCCACATAATTTATAGGACAGATTTTTCTATTTCTGCAAAAACACCACTGAGATTTTGATAGGGATTACCTTGAATCTGTAGATTACCTTAGGTAATATTGACATTTTCCATATTAAGTCTTCCACTTGATGAACGTAAGATATCTTTCCATTTTTTTATGTCTTTTTCAATTTCTTTAGACAATGTTTTGTAGGTTTCATTTTAAAAGTCTTTCACTTTCATGATTAATTCCTAAGTATTTTACTCTTTTTGATCCTATTATAAATGGAATTATTTCCTTAATTCTCTTTTCAGATTGTTTATTCTTAATGAATAGAAATGCAAATAATTTTTGGAGGTTGTTTTTGTATCTTGCTACTTTGCTGAATTTGCTTACTAGTTCTGACAAGTTTTTTGTGGATTATTTATGGTTTGTTACATATAAGATCATATTATCTGGGAACAGAGATAATTTTAATTCTTCCTTTCTTATTTTGATGCCTTTTATTTCCTTTTCTTTTATTTCCTATTTCTCTGGTTAGGACTTCCAGTAAGATGTTGAATAGAAATGGGGAAAGCAGGCAACTTTGCTTCATTCCTGATCTTAGAGGAAAATCTTACAGTTTTTCAACATTGAGTATGATGTTCACTGTGGGTTTTTCATATATGGCTTTTATTATATTGAAGTAGTTTCCTTCTAGTCCTAGTTTGTTGAATATTTTTATCAGTAAAGGGTGTTGAATTTTGGTGCTTTTTCTGCATCAAGTGAGGTAATGTAATAATCTGTTTCTTTTCCTTCACTATGTTAATTTGGTATATTACATTGATCATTTTTTGTATGTGGAACCATCCTTGCATTCCAGGAGTAAATCCCACTTGGCCTTAGTGTATAATCCTTTTAATATGCTGTTGAGTTTGGTTTGCTAGTATTTAGCTGAGATTTTTGCATCTATGTTCATCAGAGATATTGGCCTCTAGCTTTCTTTTCTTGTAGTATCTTTGTCTGACATTGATATCAGGGTAATACTGGCTTCATAGAATGTGTTAGGAAGTGTTCTCTCCTCTTCAATTTTTTGGAAACGTTTGAGAAGGATTGATGTTAGTTCTTATCTAAGTGTTTGGTAGAATTCACCTGTGAGTCATCAGGTCCAGGGCTTTTCTTTGTCAGGAGAGTATTGACTACTGATTAAATCTCTTTACTTGTTATAGGTCTATTTCTATTTTCTGTTCCTTTGTGATTTGGTTTTGGTAGGTTTTGTTAGTTTTGGAATTTGTCCATTTCATCGAGGTTATCCACGTTGTTGGCATACAATTATTCATAGTACTCTCTTACAATCATTTTTATTTCTGTGGAATCAATAGTAATGTCCCCACTTTCATTGCTGATTTTAGTAATTTGAGTCATCTCTCTTTTTTTCATCATCAGTCTAGCTAAAGGTTTGTCAATTTTGTTAATTCTTTTGAAGAACCAACTTTTGGTTTTGTTGATTTTTCTGTATTGTTTTTCTATTCTCTATTTAGTTTGTTTAGGCTCTACTCTTTATAATTTCCTTCTTTCTACTAATTTGGGTTTTGTTTGTTCTTCTTTTTCTACTTCCCTTAAGTTGTAATGTTAGGTTGTTGATTTGAGATCTTTCTTCTTTTTTAATGCAAGCGTTTATAGTTATAAATTTTCTCCTTAACACTGCATTTTCTGCTTCCCATAGTTTAGGTATGTAGTGCTTTCACTCTCATTCGTCCCTAAGTATGTTTAAATTTTCCTGTGATTTCTTCATTGATTCATTTGCAGTTTAAGAGTGTCTTGTTTAATTTCCACTAACTTGTGAATCTTCCAGTTTTCCTTCTGTTATTGATTTCTAACATTGTTTTCTTGTGATTGGAGAAGACATTTTGTATGACATCTATCATTTTAAATCTATTGACACTTAATTTATGATCTAACATATTATGTATCCTGAAGAATGTCCCATGTGCACTTGAGGAGAATGCATATTCTGCTCTTATTGGATAGAGTGTCCAGTGTATATATGTTAGATCTAGTTGATGCATTGTGTTGTTGAAGTCCTCTATTTCCTTACTCACCCTCTGTCTGACTATTATTGAGAGTAGGGTATTGAAGTCTTCAACTATCGTGGTAAAAATGTCTATTTTTCCCTTCAATTCTGTCAATTTGTGCTTCATATATTTTGATGATCTGTTATAAAGTGCATAAATGCTTATACTTGTTATATCTTCTTGCTGTGTTGCAGCTTTTATTACTATATAATGTAGTTTCTCTTATAACTTTTTCTTAATTTAAAGTTCATTTTATCTGATATTCATATAGCCACCCCTGCTCTCTTTTTGTTAATATTTGCATAGAATATCTTTTTCCATCCTTTGACTTTCAACCTCTCTGTGTCTTTGGATCTAAAGTGAGTCTCTTGTTGACAACGTATAGTTGGATCATTTTTTTTTATCCATTCTGCAAATCTCTGCCTTGTGATTGGAGAGTCTAATCCATTTAAATTTAAGATTATCACTGACAAGGAAGGACCTATCTCTGCCATTTTTCTATTTGTTTGCTCCATTCCCATTATGGGCTCAATGTTTGTGTCCCTGCAAAATTCATATGTTGAAACTGTATGCCCCAATGTGATAGTATTTGGAGGTGGAGTCTTTGGGAAGTAATTAGGATTAGATGAAGTCATGAGGGTGGAACTCTCATGAATGGTATTTGTGCCTTTATAAGGGTCATGAGAGAGCTTGCCTCTTCTTACTTTTTCTGTCATATGAAGATAGAAGGAGAAGTTGGCAGTCTGCAACCCAAAAGAGTACTTTCAGCAGAACCCAGTAATACTGGCATGCTGGTTTCAAACTTCCACTTTCTAGAACTGTGAGAAATAAATTTCTGTAGTTTATAAGCCACTGAATCTATGATACATTTTTCTAGCAGTCCAACTGACTGAGAAAATGTCTTATTGCATTTTGTTACTCATTTCCTGCATTACTGTCTCTTTTATGTTTAGTTGATGTTTTTGTAATGAAATGTTTTAATTCTCTTCTCATTTCCTTTTGTATATATTCTATAACTGTTTCCTTTGTAGCTTTCATGAGGATTACATTTGTCATCCTAAAGCTATAACACACTAATTTGAATTATATCAGCTTAACTTTGATAATATATGAAAACTCTACTCATTTACAGCTTCTTCCACACCCCATTAAGTTATTGATGTCCTTAAGTTACATCTTTGTACATTATATGTACAAAAACACAAATTAATAATTGGATTTTTTAGTTCATTAGTCTCCTGAATTATGGAGAAACCAAAATGTAGAGTCACAAAACAAAGTTACAATAATGCTAGCTTTTATAATTGCCCATGTATTTACCTTTACTGAGATCTTTATTTCTTCATATATGGCTTTGAATTACTGTCTAGTGTCCTTACATTTCTACCTGCAGGACTTCCTTTAGGATTTCTTGCAGAACAGGTCTAGTCATAATGAACTCCTTTAGCTTTTGTTTATCTGGGAATCTCTTAATTTCTCCTTCACTTTTGAAGGAAAGTTTTAACAGATATAGGATTCTTGGCTGACAATTTTTTTTCTTTTAGTACTTTGAATAAACATCAGCCTGCTGCCTTCTGGTCTCTAAAGTGTATGATGAGAAATCTGGTGACAATTCTATTGAGGATCCCTTATATGTGACTCTCTTGTTGCTTTTGGGATTCTCTCTTTGTCTTTGGTTATTGACAGTTTGATTATAATGTGGCTCAGTGTGGATCTGTTTGAGTTTATCCTACTTGAAGATTGTTGAGCGTCTTAGATATTTATATTCATGTCTTTCATCAAATTTGGGATATTTTCAGCCATTATTCCTTTGAAAAGACTTGAATCTTTCTCTCTCTCTTCTTCTGGGATTCTCACAATGTGTATGTTGGTCAGCTTGATGGTATTTCATAGGTTCTTTAGGCTCTGTCCACTTTTCTTCAATCTCTTTTCTTTCTGTTTCTTAGACTTAATTGTCCTGTATTCAAGGTCATTTATGCTTTCTTCTGCCTGCTCAAATCTGCTTTTGAATCTCTCTTATAAATTATTCATTTTAGTTATAATTTTCAGCTCTAGATTTTCTTTCAGGTTTCTTTTTAGATTTTCTGTCTCTTTACTGAAATTTCCATTTTGTTCATACATCATTTTCTTGACTTTCTCTACATTTTCCTTTAGCTCTTAGAGCATCTTTAGGATAATTGTTTTAAAGTCTTTGTTTAGTAGGTTTGCCATCTCATTTTTCTCAGGAACAGTTTCTGTTGTGATTTTTGTTATTTTAGGTCTGTTTTCTTTTTTCCTTTGAATGGGCCATACTTCCTTATTTCTTTGTATGCCTTATGACTTTGTCTTGAAAACTAGACATTTAAATCTAATATTGAGATAACTTGGGAAATAAGTTTCTCCCCTTTTCCAGTGTTTGCTGCACTTAAATTTTTAAAAAATTATTATTAATATTTTCTTTTGATTGTTATAGGCTGTCTGCCTGCTGAGGATCAGCGTGAGGTGTGAACTAAGGTCTTCTCAGATTTTTTCTGAGCCCATGCCTTTCTCTGGGCATGTGGAGTGGTTTTCGAGTTTACCCTGTATATTCAGTTGCTTTTAAATATCCTAGTCTTTAATGCCTGACTCTCCAAAGGGGAAAAAATAGAAAAATAAAGTTGGGGACTAGCACCAGCCCTTTAAGAAGTCACCATTGTGGGGGGTTGCTGCAATGAGTTGGGGGCTAAAACTATGACTGCTCACTTTTGTGTCTGCACCTCCGTGATTAGAAGCAACAATGACCAGAACATAGATCCTTGATATTTGCAGAACAGGGTCCTATTGCTCTCCCTGGCTTCCACAAGCTGTGTAAAGGCTGCTCCGTGAACATTTAAGGTTTCTTGCCCTGGGGCTGGGAGCTGTATAGCTACTGCTGAGCTAGGACCTGAAATTGACCAAAACTAACTGCAATTTACCATCAAAACCTTCTCCTGAAAGTTGTAAACCTTCAGGAGAATCTAGAGTTCCAAAATAATTAAATCAGACAGATTCTGATGGTGATTGTTGTCCAGGTGAGGAGATAGATTCCTGGTGCTTCCTACTCCACCATCTTCCTAGAATCCTTTCTCCAGACTTACTTATTTTTGTTTGTTTTTATTATGAAAACAAAAAGAATTTTCAAGTTGAGAGTTAATTCTCCGTGGTCTGTAGGTATAAAGTTTATCACAGTAATGAATAAACTGGGAAAATGCTTGGTAATGATAGAGTAGAGTTCTTAACTCTAAAAAAGAGGAGCTAATCTGCCTTACTGGGCAGGGGTGATGAGTTGGGAAATTTTTGAAAAGAGAACAGAGAATTGTGATGGAAGTGAGGGGCTCTGATTGCTCCTTCCCCTTTTAAGGTGGAAATATGTGTTGAAGGTGATTAAAAGCTCTAGATAGTTGAGATTGGAAATCTTAATAAACAGGAGATTTTTTTGCCCCATTTATTGGAAACTCACAGAGAAGACAACCTAGCTGAGTGGCTTTTGCCAACATGGGACAGACAATGACATTAGCATAGGAGTAACTACACAACAGGTCTATGAGGATGAATAGTCTGTGAGGTCTTTACCATGGTTGTCCTCAGACCAACACAATGTGGAAAAGATCATAAGATTCATCTGTAGTCAAGGGAATTCCAAAGGTATCCAAGAATTAAGAACCCATGTGCCTCCTCCATGGTTACTGTGTACAAGCAAGGAAATCTCAAGGCAGAGGCTGCACTGTGGACAGACCAGGTTAGGGACACCTGGAGGAAGAATCTGGGTCTCTGAGCATCAGTGATACAATGAGATCTGATGCAAGGCTGAGTCAGCAATAGGTGACCACTAGCCTCCCCTGAAGCACCCACTCTGCATTGTTTATACTAAGAGAATAGATGATGAGAAATGCCACCAACACCTAAGAGAAGGAAGAAAAAAACCTTAGAACGGATTCCTCTCCCACAGTATCAGGATGATATATGAGGTCCTACAAGACTCAGATCGTCTCTGATGAGAGAAGAAAGTAATGGCAGGCACAGAAATGTTTTGTGGAGGTGAAGATGCTTAATTAGGGGTTAAACAAAAGAGATTGAGCTTAAAACTACAAGTGCCTTGAATAGTAAGATTGAAATTTTGGCTGTCATTCCTAGAAATGGAAAAATAAAGTAACTTCCATCTCTGTATATTCAACTTTAGTCCTACATATGAAAAATGGCCCTATCCTTCCTATCTATCCATCTATCTATCATGTATCTACCTTTCACTGTGTATTTACATCAAACATTCATATATATATATATGCATAATGTAGTTCAATATTTTGTCCCTTTCTACATATAATTAAACCCATAATTATGGATATAATATATATTTGATTATGCTATTAATAAATGATTAGTAGTTAATAATGATACTAATTATATAATAGGGATATGTACATTATATATCACATATCCCTATATATTGCATTATATATGTATATTACATATACATTAATGTACATCCCTATACATTTTATTATGTTCCTATTATATATGTGTATGTGTGTATGTATATACACATTTATATATAGATTACATATATATGAGTATATATATTATATAGAGATACATATATAAATATTTATGTATATCTCCTTAAAAACAGAGTTGATGTGGTGTATCATTTCGGAAACCAAATGAAACAAAAAGCTCTGAGATGATCTGTATGATTTGGCTTTGTCCTATTTCAGTACACATCTATTTCTATCACTTTAGAATCCTTTTTCTACCTCTCTGTGCTATGTGGTAAAAGTGGCACTGTCTTCTGTCCCTCCTCTTGATGAAATTACATCTGAGAACCATTTTTCTACTTTTACGCAGTAAAGTATGGCTCTAAGAACCACTATAATGTGTCATCTTTGCTTAGCACAATGCCCATGGGTTTCCTGCCACTCACCCTTTCTTTGTCCATTCTCACTCTCCCACACACTCAGGCTTGTCTTACACCCTGTACCTCTTCCCATCTAATAATCTCCTGCTTAAGTCTTATCATTTCTGCCCTCCACCAAAGGAGAAGATCATTCTGCCTCCACTCTTGAGGCACAAACAGCAGCTGAGCAAGGCACACCCAGGAGGCCATGGAAGGCTCACTCTTTGGTGGATTTGCCTATAATATGCTCTTCTATTCTGGACCCTGAGGGATACATTTTTGTAATTTTCTTATGTGTTACCAAGCACTTTTACTAGAAAGAAAGTTAATTATGGGGTTTGTAAAAATATTTTGCCAAAGTGAGAAAGAGTGTTTCTACTAACATTTCCACTTCTAAACTGCTTTAAGCTTTCATATTATCCCAACAGCTTTACTACAAGAAGCTGCAAGGGTTTTCATTTTGAAGTTAATCTTATTTCATCCTCAGATACTCTCAATGTCTTTGTTTTATGAAAAATTGCTTTTGATTAGCAGATTTCTTTGTTTACATGGTTGCTCAGACCATATTGCGACCAAACAGCTGATTTGCTATCCAGCTGCTTGTCTCCTACATTAGAGATGGCTAGAATGTTACAGAGATTTTTACCTATATTTAAATTATTACAAAGTAAAATATGCCAAAAGCTTTATTGAATAGACATTATTTTCTGTGTAAATCTTACCTTGCACCTTTTCTAAAGTTTAAATTCAGTCACCACTTCTTAAAATAGGATGAGACACAGGAGGGGGGTTTACAATATATTAATTATGACTATGACATTGAGCACTTTGTGGTAAACTATATTCTTTTAAAAATATTTGGAAATTATAAACATTAATCTCCTCGATTCAAGCTGCCTTTCACCATCTGGTGAAGTAGACTCCCTCAGGAATCTTACACTGTCCTTGAGGATGTTCATGAGCTAGAGGCAATGATCAGAATAATATAAAATCACAAAATCATACTTAGTGGAATTAAAAATATTCATTATATCTCTACTTACATGAAAGCCACCCTACTCAATGTAAAAATGCCAAAGAAAAAATGTCATAGGGGCAAGAAAGGGTAGATCATGGTAAAACATTTATTATTCACCAGTGTTTGAGCAAATGAAGATATGAAAAAGTATTTCTATACTTTATCTCTAAACAGTATATTTTTAAAATTATATTCTCTCGGCCTACTTATTTACACACTAACATTAAAGAAAATAATTATTCACTTAAAGAATGGTAAGGCAGACTTTATTCAGGACCATTGCAGTTGTTGTAGAGACCACTGCAAATGGGTTTTGTAGTAGGGGATAGAGATTGGGTTCAACTCTGCATGCACCAGGAAAAGTAGAAACTTATAGCCAAGGAGCAGAATGGGAGTCAGTGAACGGAAAATTACTAAGAGGAAACAGCGGGGGTAAGAGGGGATTCTGGCTCAACAGACCTTATAAGATTCTTGCTGAAGGCAGGCCAGGGTGATCAGACATCATCTGGAGAATGGGAGATTGTAGCTAAAACAACTTAGCAAGATTCTTGTTAAAATTAGACAGAGAAGAGACAAATACGGATGTCCAAAAGTCCAGTATTAGTTGAAAAAGAGATCAAAAGAGCCTACCTAGAATTTGGTCGAGGAGAGACTGTCAGTCATCCCTCTTGTTTAAGGAACAATAGATGTCTAAATCCATTTTTTGGTTTAGTTGCCTTTTGTTCCTTAAGGACCTGCTGAACTTTTTGTTGGGACTTGGTAGTAGAGGATATTTGCTCTGTGATACAGCAGTCAGCATTTAATGATGGGAATTTCTATTAAAATAAAAGAAAAACAAAGATTAATGGTTGGGATAATTTATGCCATTGAGAAGCCAGTTGAGAAGATTTCTAGACTGGAGCTTGAAGCATCCTTTAGATGGTGGAATGGGGATGGCAATGGCAATGACAATGTGACAGATTTTCTGGTTTGCAGTGAATGTCTTTGGTGATGGCAACAGGTGTTTCAGTAAACTTTTTGAGTGGCCCACACAGGAGCAGGCATGAAAGTTGTCCATACACAGTCTGTTATGGTGATTTCTTTGAAGTTTATGTCAAGTTGTTCAGTTTCAGCTTACAGGACTTTGGGAAAAGGGCAGCTTTAATTCTCACTAACTCCAAGTCAGGAGGGTGGGAGAAAAATTAGAAACACTAGTTTGGAGAATTGTAGGTAGATATTGGAGGAAATTAGAAAGATTGAGAACCCACAAGGATGCACTATAGTTTTCCATTGAAAGATAAAATTTCTCTCTAAAGTCACCCCCATTTTGATCAAAGGTAATCAAAGTAAGGCTATTCTGGTTTACAAAATAAATCTGGTCTCATTAGATTTGGCCTAATTGTTTATTTAAGTGCAGCAATAATGGTAATTGACCACAGAGGACATTTAAGTTTGCTTTGCTGGAACTTTTCATAAGGAACCTCATATTAGATTTTTAAAAGCCTCCCAAATCTAGGAAGCCAAGTTAAGGACTCACTACCAGATTTCACTTGTGGTACTTATAGATTTGGGTGAGTTCCTCTCTTCTCAATTTCCCAAGATACCCTAGGTTCCAGGAACTGCCAGGAAGTGACCTTCTTTACTCACCTGTAAGACTAGGAACCCAGTAAGCAGTACTAGGCTGCTTTTTCCAAGAGAGCTTTGTAGGCATTGGCTCCATAAAGTCAACGTTAGATCCTTAAAGCTGTTGGTCATTTCTGATTCTATGTATCATTCCCGAATATGACATTCCAGTCAAGGCCATGGTAATATAACCAATGTTTCCAATCATGACCTGTTACAATAAGATTCTTATTGAACTTATGCAAATAATCATCTTTCCATGAAAATAACAATACTCAATAAGAGTTTCTGAATTCTAGAGGGATCTGGTAGAGAGAAAAGATAAATGTTTCATTTTTTTTTGCAAGCATTTTCAGGAAAGCATCAGAGTAAAATGAAATCTATCTATGGATGACAACAACAACAGCAACATCAACAACAGCAACAAACCTTAAAATGGCCGTGGTTAAAGATCTGATGAAAGTTCGTTATAATGCAAACTTACAAGGAAATTTGGTCACTTCTGTGACATGCAATATTTTAAGATAATAACCAGATTTATAACTGATAATGTTATCCCAGACATATGCACAATGAGTATTTACAAATTTTTATGAACTTCATACAACTTATGTAATACTTATGTTAATAAAATTTACCCATATAAATATAACCTAGGGAAGGTTAAATATCTCTTAAATAAGATTTGACAACACTTTTCATGCAATTTAATATATCAAATAAACCTAATTAGTTTAACTTGCTCTTTTTACAAGGTGAAAGGACAAATACTTTAAGATTTTCCATGAGCCCCTGGGAAATCTCAAAGTTAGTTTGAGAAAAGGAAGATTTTGTTTAGGATTTGGTTTTGGAAAGGCAAAATTGTCAAAAATATAAAAAGATTTGAATACTTGATTAAATAGGTTCACAGATTACTATGAAAAAACACGTAGATTCTCTTAAATAATCAAGAACATTGTAAAGGCTAACATAAAGTACAGCAAACTATTCTGATAATACACAGAATCTTGATTTCCTAGGTAGATTGCTCAAAAAGTAAAGAAATACCTTTTACAATCTCTTATTAACAGCAGACCAATAACCCAAGAAAATTGTGTTGTTTTAGTTTTGCAGCAGTACATTTTTGATAGTAAGCCTTGTTTTAAAGAAAACTTATAAATTAATCTATTCAAATCTTAGCCAGCTTGACAACATGAGATAAGATCTCATTTCTGTAAAACTCTTACAACTTTTTTATATCTATTCAGGATTTTCCCCTACATTTTTCCCTTTGTAATTCAGGAACAACCGGCCATTCTACCTTAGAATAAAATTACCCCCTTTTTCCTTTCAAAAATACATACTACATATCTTGCATACTTTTCATGCAAAGTTATTTCTCTTAACCTTTATGACTTCTAGTAGTTTCATTTACATATATTGATTGTATTTTTTAACCATTAGTAACATTTCTTTTATGAAGAAAACTAGGAAGGTAGATATTTATGAATTTTTTGTCACATACCAGAATTCTATATGAGCATAATAACAAATTTTATAAATAACATCAGCTCACATTTCTTATAGGTACATGCTGTTTCCTCATAGTACATTTTCTCATGTTTATTAACAGACAATATATTTAGCTTCTCTGTATCATATAAAAACAAGATATATAAACTTCAATTTCTTCATTAGTGAATATTTCAGTATCTTTATCTTATTCTAAAGTATTTTATCTATTTAGTAATGATTTAGATATGTAATGGAAGTCTATTGCTTAACTTAACTTAGCAAAACTCAAGCTTCAGGTTGCAAGATATCAAAAGGATTTTGGAAACTGTTTTTAAGCAGACATACTATAATACCAAACAAAGCTAGCTATCATCTCAAGTTATTTCCTTGTTAACTATTTTTAACCTTATTTAACTAGTAAACCCAAACAGAATAAAAATGTATGCTCATATTATACTTAATGCTGGTAACTCAGAAGACACAGATGTTAAACAAAAATATTAAAATAACCTTATTTATCCAATATTTACCCAAGTCTCATGAACTTGGAAAACATTTGGACTGATTCCCATTTTTCTGAGAGTTTTAGGAATATTTAATTTCTATAATTGCTCTTTTATCTCCCAGCCAATTTGACTAGAAATCCTTTAAGGAATTTTATAAACTAATTTGGTAGTACCATCCAGAGGTAGAAAGATATCACATATATGTAACATACATACATATGTAAACATACACATACATAAACGTACACATAGATGCAAACTGCCATATTACAGCTTTCCATCCTAAAATTTTAGCCATGAATAAGTTAACACAGTAATACAAAATTCACTGGTTTATCTCCACTTTATATTTTTATCTCAATTGTATTTCTGACAAAAATGGGATAAGTTGAGGACCTTCAGTAAGGTCTAAGCTTTTTTTTATTAACCAATGTTTGTGGAGAAGACTTTTAAAATTTTCTTTTTCCCTGATATGAAATATTTTGGAGGCTGTGGACTGCATTTTAAGTGTGTGACTGAGGAAACATATAGTGACTGATTGTCTCCAAAGCCATCTGAGTTTGGCTTTGCAGGACCATTGCAATAGGTGTAGGGACTACTGCAATGGACTGAGTATTCAGTCTATTTCCAATTAGCCTTTTCCTTTTTTAGCCTCAAGTAGTTGCTTTGAGGGGGACCCTGAGTCCTTTAAAAGCTCTAATGAGGGCAAGGGGCCTAAAGTTCCGGTGACCATAGATAGTTGAGTTGCTGGAGTGGGAAGGGAAAGGCCTGGCAAAGGTGAAGAGAGGGGATGGGGGTGGTAGGGGTCTGAAGGGGGGCATATCAAAGGATTCAAGGGAAGTGAAGAGAAGATTGAAGGTGATAAAAGGAGGAAGAAGGAGAGGAAGTGATGGGAAGGGAGAGATCTTAGAGGAGCCAGTTTGGGGATATCTTAAATTTCCCAAAGAGACCATTGAAGTTTCAAATTATCCTTAGTAAAACTATTCAAACAAAAAAGGGGTGGACAGAGTTGGTAGAGCATATAGTCAGCAAAGGTTTGAAAAGGGGGTTTCAGTTGATTGAGAAGTTCCCACTGTAGGAGTAGGATCAAAGAGAGAGAAGAAGAGGACTCATAAAGAGCCAGGAAAAATTTCCCAGCCCAAGAGTCAGGGAGTGGATCCCCTCTCAAAAAAGGAGTCAGGAAGAAGAATTTCCAGTGCAGGAGTCAGGGGATAATCCCTACTTAAGGCAGAGAACCAGGTAGAAAGATTTCTAGCCCAGCAGGTACCTTTCAGTCAAAGATGCCTGGGCCTCTAATGCAGCTTCTTACAGAGATATCTAGGACTGTAATCAGCCTCTGTTTGTCTGAGACTCTAACCCAGTTCCTAGAGTATACTCAGATCTTAAGAATTAAAATCTGCCCTTACCAGCTTCAATAGATGTTTGTCCAGAGCAATGGCTCCAGAGTCAAACTCACCAATGGATTCCTGATCAGTTAGTCAAGAATGAAGACAAAGTCTTCAAAGGCATGCACTGAAGGTCCTGGATAAAAGTTCTAGCGATTCAATGATGAATCTGATCCTGTCTGAGTCACAGCACCTTAACTATTACGGAAGAGAGTATTCATTCTGATACTTGTCAAAGAATGGTGAGGCAGACTTTATTCAGGACCATTGCAATGTGTGTAGGGACTTTTGCAATGGAGTTTTGTATTGGGGAAGAGAGATTTGGCTCAACTCCAAATACAACAAGGAAAAGTGATAATTTAATAGCCAGTGAACAGGGTGGGGATCAGTGGATAGAAAATGACTGAGAGGAAACATTAAATGTAAGGGAGAACTCTGGCTAAACTCACCTAAGAGGACTCTTGCTGCAGGCAAGCTAGGGTATCCAGGCATCACCCGGGGGATGCTGGAGAATAAGGAACCTGATCAGATATCAAGGGTGATAAGATATCAAGGATGGTGGTTTCTGGCTAAACCAATTCAGTAGGATTCTTGCTAAAATTGGACAATGAAGAGACAAACATAGAAATCCAAAAGTCAAGGTCTAGTTGAAAAAGAGTTCAGGAGAGCCTAACTAGAGTTTGATCAAGGAGACTCTTTCTAACTAATGAACACTTTAAATGTATTTCAAATTGTGAGGAGTTATTTAAACTAAAGCTTTCAAATGAATGGAATTTACTAACATTTTCCCTCAGGATTCTTATTCATTTTTTCTCAATCTTTTAATCAATTGATTAGTCTATGTCTATTTTTATCCATAAGGACATAGTCATTTAAATTAAACATTTCTTTAAATAGCATATTTAGGCATCCTTCCTTCCTTTGTTTTTCCTTCCTTCTTTCTTTCTGGAGCTAATTAGAATAGTAGACAAGCAATTCTAACACTACAGTTATTAATTTCTACTTATGCCTATTACTGAAAATATGAAATTATATTCCATAGAGAATTACCTTAAAAAAATCAAGCTGAGATATCAGACCTGCATATGGACATGTAGTAATTGAATTTAATATGTAGCTTTTAAATTGGATATGTAGTTACTGCTGTGTAAATGGAAACTTTCTTTTTTGACTCTTTTGTAGTGTAAGTTACCAAATATGTAGTCTTGTAAATCCTTGTAAGTTATCAAATATGTAGTCTTCTAAAGCTCAGACGTTTCAATCTACTAACTGATAAATATATATATCTTTTGTAAACAAGACACTTTAGGACACTTATGCACCCCATTGCATTTTTATACCCCAGACTTAATTTCAATTACTATGGAATTTCTGACAAAAATAACAATCTCTGCCCATATCTAGAAAAATATAGATAGCCGCATAGAGACAATCAATATCAACAAACTTTTTGGAACTGAGTGGTGAAACCTGGTTAACTACGTGGGAGTGGTTGGGAAACTAGAATAAATAAAAATAGACAGTTCACTTCATGATAAATATGACAATATAGTCTTTGAATGTGGTGCCTCAGCATGAGATACTTAAAAATGTCTTTAATAGTGAATATGCTTCTAGATAATATAAATTGATTTTAATGGGATTTTTATATATTTTGATAGGTATAAAAATTGTTTTGAAAATCAATCTTAAAGTCTTTCCTTGATGAGCATATGCACTTATGTTTCAGTGATAAATATCCTCTCTTTCAGTCTTACTGTGTCTTCAACAAAGAGAAAGAAAAGTTGATTGTTTTGATACCTGCCCAGTGAAGTGTCTTATTCACCTTTTAAATCTTTGAGAGTCATAACTCTAAATTGAAACTTCCAATTGAAAAGCACTTCTAAACTTTGCTTAGAAATGTAAATTATTCATTCTTAAATTGAGTTGAAAAGTTATCTGTATGGATATCATTCCTATTTTAAGATGCTTTCTGACAAATAGGCCCTAGGTAAATTTTAGCAATGATTTTGTCATTGCAAAGCCTAAGCAAAATTGGAAGAAAATGAATTTTTACTTTCTCACCTTGTATCTCATTTCCATACTTTTTTCCCATTTCCTGAGATCCTAATTCCTACAACCCCACTCTGTATTCCATTTCCTTAGCAGCATTACCCTCCTGAGGTTTAACGTGGGATTTTAAATGGTCGAAAGAATAAAAAGTCATATAAAATAAAAAGTGATATAATTTAAGTACCAACAACCAATCTAGGTAAGGAATATTTTATTTTTGAGCAGGGTTCTAGTACCTTTAAAATAAGGCTGTGAGGGGCTTGCTTATGGTGTTCAATTGTAAGGCCAAACCTAGTCTGTGACTCTATTTAGCCTTTATTACACCTCTAACGTGAGAACCGAAGGAAGAAATAAAGAATATTTATCAATAAACAAAATAAAAATAACCTTTAATACATCCACCTAGGGAAAGCTGTTAATAATTTGGTGTGTAAACGTTTTTTCTTACACATACAAATACCCAGACACACATTACTTATGGCGAAATTGCCTTCACATTTGTAACTAGTACATTTAAACATTGTAAATTTAACAAGATAATATAAACTTCTTTCAGGCCAATAAATATTGACAAACTATATTTTTTATTGAATTAGTATATTTTATTATTTGGATGAGCTTTAATTTATCTTACCGAGCCCCTAGAACTGGACATATTGTTTGTATGAAAATATTGTTGTTTTTTGAAGTGCTGCTAAGAATATCTGTATGGTTTATTCTTCATCTACTCCTTTCAAATATTTTTTTCTCAGAAATTTCCAAGAGTTAGAAATACAATTATAAATAAGTACTTAAATCTCTTTCTATCTCTTTGTAAACAATTTTTTGAGGTGATTTGTAGACAATTGCACATTCTTGTTATAAGGTCACAAATTTTTCCACTGGAACAATTAATTTTCACCTTTAAGTTTTGGTCTTTTGACACAGGGCTACTTTAGAGAACAGGTTAACAAAGCAATTGATGAGTTTTGATAGAAGATATACCTCTTGCCCCATTTTTCTAGGTCCCAGCCTTGAGTGAGATTTACTTCTTTCGATATATACCCCAGGATACTTGCTGAACTGTTGGTTAAATGACAGTTGCTCTTCTTTTTTCAGCAACAGGCACAGAAATAAATCATATTGAAAAGAATTGCTTGATTTTATTCTATTCTGCCTTTTGTAGATCCATTCTTACATTTCATATCAATTATAAAGAAGTCATTTCTAAAACATAACATCTTATAAAGTCAGCACCCAAATGTGAAATAAGGGATTTAATTTTTATTTTACGTATATTTTTGCTCATATCTAAACTAACATACAGGTTGAGCAGTGTTGGATAAACCAACGTTATTCAGATTAAAAAATAATTCACAATTAGAAGACATCAGTTCATTTTAAATAATTGAGCAATTTTCTTATGCCTGGGGGAGAGAGAGACAGAGATAGAAACAGAGACACAGAAAGACAGAAAGAAAAGCAGAGACAGACACGGAAAGAAAGCTAGTTATGATATCATTCATGTAGTGCAAATATTTCTATTTTTAAAATAAAGACATTGGATTGTGTCTTGTAAAATAAATACTTTATCTTAAGACAGTAAAACAAGGATCTGTCTCTTACTGAAAATATGCCAAGAACAAGAAATGAAGTAACCTTTATATTTTAGTTTTTACAAAGATGAATATATCACATGTATTATTGAGTATTTACAGTCAATATTTAGAGTAGTACACATTTAGGAGAAATTAAAGCAAAACTTAAAAAAATGTTTTTAGGCCAGTAAGTACAGCTATTAGGACACTACTAGAAGCTAATTGAAAATTCAGTGTTGCCTAATGAAAAGAAAACAATAAAATGAACTTATTGACTCAAATGTCTGTACAGTCTGAGGTTAAGTCAGATTCCAGGTGCAGATTTATTCATGGCTCAGATTATGTCTGCACTCTCTATCTCCATGATGAAATCACATATGATGACAAGTGTTACGTTGAAGCTCAAATCACATCACTTATTCCAGGAGAAGAAAAGTTTGGCTTCCTTAATAAATCAAACAAATTCCCAAAATGAACAAGGGTAAGTCATGACTCTATTCCAGAATCGATGTGTGTACAAGTGATCTCTAAGGCACCTACTGCCTTAGTCTACGTCAGTTGGTAGACCGGGACATCTGGGCTGAGAGTGGGAGAGGATAAATTTTCCTGAAGGAATATTGCCCCAAGATAATGTAGTAAATGCTGAGGAAAAGAAAACAAAACAAAATAAAAAACGCTGCAACCAGGAAAGAAAGAAATTAGTTATATATTATGCTATTGTATACTCATTGAATAAATGGAAAAGGGTAGTACATTCATTACATAGGAACTGTAGCTTCTTCTTGGATAAATGTTAAGCAAACATAAACTAAAATATCACAATCCCAAAGCTGCAATTACTACCCAGAGCCTGTGCCTGGAATGCCTTGGCTTTGAGGAAGACAGACATTGGCACTGAGCAATGGGAGGACTTTGACCTGCAGTTTTAGAGACAAGGAGACTATGGGATAAGTGCAATGAACATGCAGTAGCTTTCCCAGAGGTGAATGTACCTTTGGGAATGACAGAGATCAAACTAAGGAATCTAATTAAAGGTTCTATCTCAGGAAAAAGATCAAAATCTTAGAGGCCAAATCCACGATAAGGATTTAGGGAGGAAAGAGATGAACGTTTTACATGTGACCGTGTCAAGGAGGATTATCAATGGTCCCAAAAGATTTAACAGAAGAGGTCAATTAAAGGAGTTGAATATTTTTGAGTTTCTTAGTAAGATAGTGTCTTAATGCAAATCAGACTGTAACGGAAATACATATCCCAGAAGAGTGCTTGTATTTACAAAATGGATGAATTTCACTCTTGGTAAGTCCCTTGGTTTCGAAAACTATTTTTGGAAAGCAGGAGTTGGAAATAAAACTAAATAAGAAGGTAGCAGAAAGGTAGGCATATCTGAGAATGGAAGTTTAGGAAATCTGCGTGGGATGGAGTGATCATCCCTGGGGAAACAGGAAAGGCATGTGCTATGAAGAAAAGAAAATGCCTGGGGAACAAGGAATGTATAAGTTAAGACTGAGATGGTACAAGAAGAAAAGATACACAGAAAGGGAGCCAGGCCAGATCATACTGAGTCCAGATCTAATTTTGATAGTGGACTAACTATGGAAAGCTACATTCTGAATGGAGTTACCAATCATCAAATGTAGAAGTCCACTCGTGGAAATATAAGTATTGGTTAATCCCTCAACACTGTCTTTTCCTCCTATTTATATGTATTAATTTCCTTTTCTTTTGGTCCCTTTATACCTGTAACCAAAATGCTAAACCAAATATGACCTCTATATTGAAGAAGACCCTCTGCTTTATTATGAGCAGCAGTCCTTGTATTTACATCAGGAAATTATTTTAACCTGGAGTCAATATAACTTAGTAGAAAACAGCATGAGAATGGAGTCAGATATATTGAGATGAATTCTCTGATCTTTAATTTGTTAATTGTCTTTTCTTATAATAGTTACTTAACGACTTTGTGCCTTCAGGTTTTCCATCTATCAAACCATATAATAATAGCATTCATGGCCTCAGGTTACTTTGAGGATTAAAAGAGATACTATTTGTAATGTGTTAATTTAGGATAAGCCCTGACACAGAGTAAACTCTCAATATATTTTATATTGTTTTATTATGTTTTTATCAAGATCCCAACTCTTGCAGTCTCACACAATTCCTATGCCTTGATATTTTCTTATTTCTCTATTTCTTGAAAGATTACAATGTTTTTATAAGTCTAAGTTACAATTTATACCAAAGTTTCCACAGCTGTTGTGTCCTCTCCAGGGATTTCTTAAATCCTTCCTACAGGGTGAAAACGTAACCATTTTGTTTTCTCTTCATTCCTTCCATTGGCAGGGAGTTGTAGAATGCCTTCTCAGCTTGGCCATAACCCTACATCTTGCTTGTCTGTTTTTTTGTTCTTACTCTTGTGCCTCATTCTAGCCATCTGAGCACAAACCAATTCTGGACTCAAATTTCAGTATAGGGAGGGAGGGATGATGAAAAAGAGAAGGTCCTGTGTTCACTGTTTTGTTGACTCTTAAGTAGACATGACAAATGCTGCCCTTCTTGTTCCAACCCAGTATACCAGAGTTGTCTGCAAAGAAGAATCAAGCAAAACTCACACTATTGTAATTTATACAAAATCTGTATTTGGTCATTCAGGTGATCAAAATATATTTTTCACATATATTTGCTCTTTGTCCACAGTTCTGCTTTCAGCTTCCAAAACCCCTTGGAATTTCTTAAATTTTGAGAGTGAGAAAGGTATCTTTTGTTATGCTAATGACTTGACTTTTGTAACGTACCTAAGGATGGGGTCTGGTTGCCAATGGAGCCAACAATGGGATTAGAAGGTTGGAACTTTCAGCCCCACACCCTGGCCTCTGGGGAGGGGAGAGGGGCTGGAGATGGAGTTCAATCCCCAAAAGGCAATGATTTAATCAGTCATGCCTGTGTAATGAAGCCTCCATAAAAATGCAAAAGGACTGCATTCAGACAGCTTCTGGGTTGGTGAAGAACCTCCCAGACATGGAGATCTGGGGGAGTAGTGCACCTGGAGAGGGCACAGGAACTCTGAACTCTTACCCCATACCTTGCCCTATGCATATCTTCCATCTGGCTATTCCTGAGTTATAGCCTTCTATAATAAATGGATGATCTAGTGAGTAAACAGGTTTCCTGAGTTCTGTGGGTCACTCTAGCAAATTAATGGAACCCAAGGAGGGAGTCATGGGAATCTCTGATCTATAGCCAGTCAGTCAGAAGTACAAGTAACAACCTGGGCTTGTGATTGGCATGCTGAGTTGGAGGGGGTTGATGGAACCTCCAATTTGTAGCTGGTTGGTCAGAAGCACAGGTGAAAACTGGACTTGTGACTGGCATCTGAAGTGGGTGAGGGAGGAATCTTGTGGTAGTCAGCCTTCCACCTCTGGAATCTGATGCTCTCTCCAGGTGGATAGTGTCAGAATTGAGTTGAATTATAAGACACCCAGCCACTGTCCTGAGCATTCCTTGTTGGTGTGAGGAAACCCTCCCCACCCCTCACATGCAAATACACAAACTGGAATTGATGATCAGAACACCTATTTAGCAATAAAATAACATTGGTTAATTTGACCACTCATTTGTGCTTATGTCTTCCTGGAGATTCTCATAGAAAGGGACGTCTGTGGCCTAAGGCAGATTTGGTGCTCCACATTTGGTGTTCCAGATTTTCTTTATCCATTCATCCACTGATGGAAACTTAGGTTGAGTCCATATCTTTGCTATTGTGAATAATGCTGCAATGAAAATGGGAGTGCAGATATCTCTTCAAGATCTTGATTTCATTTGTTTTGGATGTCCCCAGAAGTGGGGTTGCTGGATCATATGGTAGTTCTATTTTTAATTTTCTGAGGAACCTCCATATAAATACACACAATAGAATATTATTCGGACTTAAAAAAGAATTAAATTTTGCCATTAGTGACAACATGGGTAAACCTAGAGGACATTATGTTAAGAGAAATAAGCCAGGCACAGAAAGACAAATACTGATGACCTCACTTATATGAGGAATCCAAAAGAGTTCATCTTATAGACACATAGAGTAAAATGGTGGTTGCCAGGAGCTAAGGGGTGGGGAAAATGGGGAGACTTTCAATTATGTAGGTTGAATAAGTTCTGGAGATCTAATGTACAAAATGGTGACTGTAGTTAATAACACTATATTGTATACTTGAAATTTGTTAAGAGAGTAGATCTTAAATGTTCTCACCACACACACAAAGAATGTGAGGTGATAGATATGTTAATTAGCTTGATTGTGGTAATTACTTGACAATATATACATGTATCAAAACATCACATTGTATACCGTAAATATATGTAATTTTAATTTGTCAGTTATACCTCAGTAAAGCTGGGGAAAGAAACAACAATTGCAAAAGAGAATTTCTCTCTCCACCACAATAACTTCAGTGAAGATAATAAGGAAAGAATCTGTCTTGGATGAACCCAAATTAGAGAAAAGCAGATCTGAGATGTCAAAGGAAAAATATTTAATCCTGGTAATATTGTTTGATCTAGTCATGCCTGTGGAAGAGAGAAGCACTTTCTCTACTGGCGGCAGAGGGGAGGCAAGACCTCAGAAGATGACTCTGTGCTGTCTCTATAGTGACAGGGTCAGAAAGTGCAGGAGCTAAATGAAAGAACAGAGAACCATGAAACCAAAATGTCATGCAAACCAATGAAATAAGCATCTCAGCAAATTCCTGTTCAGACTGGTGGCCCAGGATCAGATCCCAACCCAAACCCCAAATGCCTTTGCTCTAATAAGTTTACTACTCTGGGAAGATTGACTGAAAGCAATGCATTTGGGCTAGACATAAAAATTAAGTTATAGAAAAAACAAACGTTTTCATTTTTGTATAGTTTAGTTGGAAGACCAAGATTCATATACAATACATATCGTGAAGCCTTCTATCAGGTTGAATAAAATTCTGAAATATTTGGGAAGATTAAGGAATATTTCTCTGGAGGCATTTAGCATCTCACAGAAATAGTTTCAGTGAAGTTCTTTCTTGAAGCAAGGGTTAGATTAAATGTTCTTTTAATGACTCAATGGTATTTGCTTTTATGTTCAGTATAAAAGTCAGTATTTATCTTCAAAACCAGTGGCCTTTATAATTCTTTTTTAAATTCTGTGACAGTTTTATTATTAATATAGGAAAAACTTGAATCTCCTTAGGCATTACATAATAAGAATTATGTAGTACAGAAGAATTGAATTTTCTTTTATCTTTGACAGCAGAATATAGATTCCATAGTCCATTCAAAGCAGCAGGTGAAATGTGTTAGCTCTAAACCTCATAGTTTTTGATGGCTCTCTCTGTTTAAATAACAGCTAGGCATCTCAATCACCACGAGGCCTTCTGCCTCTCTTCATTTCAATACAGAGGCTGTGTAATATATTATGTCACACTCAAGAGTCTGATAAGACAGGATCACAGCCAATTCCTCCAGTTATTAGCTGTAAGACTGGGACAAATAGTTTATTAACTCTAAAATGCCATTTTTTCATAATAAATTTTTAACTTAATTAACCCAATATTATTGGTTGTCAGAATATTTCAAAAACAATAGCATAATAACATAATTTTTAATTATATTTCATCCTTACAATATCCCAAATAGATCAGTATAATTATTTCTCTTTTACACACGATAAAACAGAAGCACAGTACATTTAAGTAATTTGGCCCAAGGTCACAAATCTTGAGAGTGGCCAAAATGGGATATAAACACAGGTCTGACTAAATCCAAAACATATATTTTCAACTAAGTACTCTACTGTAGTCCTGGTTCTACTTTTAATTGGTCTGACATTGAGACAAGCCACTTATCTCCCTGCTTCAAAATTCTTGTCTGTAATATAGGAATTGGGACCAGGTGATCTCTAAAGTACCTTTTGGTTCACAGATTTTATTCTATGAGACAAACTGTATTGTTATTATTCCCATATCTTATACTATGAGACAATAACTGGGTGTGTGTATATGTATATGTGTATATATATATATATATATATATATATATATATATATATATATATATAGTGTGTGTGTGTGTGTGAAGAAGATTAGCCCTGAGCTAATATCTGTTGCCAATCTTCCTCTTTTTGCTGAGGAAGATTGGCCCTGAGACAATATCTGTGCCCATCTTCCTCTGTTTTATATGTGGGATGCCTGCCACAGCATGGCTTCATGGGTGGTGCATAGGCCTGTGCTCAGGATCTGAACCTGCGAACCCTGGGCTGCCAAAATGGAGTGTGCAAACTTAACCACTATGCCATCGGGCTGGCCCCAACTGGGTATATTTTTAAGCAATCAACACACCCATGAACATTATTTATTTATGCAATAAAAAATGACTTCTAACATTTTTGCTAAGTAATGCTCTTTTATCCATACAGAGGTAATGTAGTTTTAGTAGTATCCATTGGAATGGAGAATCCTTTTAAGGGGTCTTTATTTTTAATTTTTTTTTGCCAAATAAAAATTGTATGCATTTAAGGTGTACAAAATGCTGTTTTGATGTATGTATACATTGTGAAATTGTTACTATGATCAAGCTAATTAACATATTAGTTACATCACAGTTAACTTTTTTTTTGATGGTAAGAACATTTAAGATCTACTCAGCAAATTTCAAGTATACAATATAGTATTATTAATTATAGTTACCATGCTCTACATTAGATCTTGAAAACTATTCATCCTGCATAACTGAAACTTTATACCCTTTGACCAACATCTCCCCATTTCTTCCAATCCCAGCCCTTGGAAACTACCATTCTACTCTCAGCTTCTGTGAATTCAACTATTTTAGATTCCACATACAAAACAAGTCATGCAGTATTTATCTTTCTGCGCCTGACTTACTTCACTTAGGATGATGTCTTCTAGGCTCATTCGTGTTGTTGCAAATGGCAGAATTTATTTCTTTTGTAAGGCTGAATAATATTCCATTGTGTGTATATACCACATTTTCTTTATCCATTCATCTATCAGTGGACATTGGGTTGTTTCCCTATCTTAGCTACTGTGAATAATGCTATAATGAACATGAGAATGCAGATATCTCTTAGAGATATTGATTTTATTTCTTTTGGACATATAACCAGAAGTGGAAGTTCTGGATCATATAGTAGTTCTATTTTTAATTTTTTTGAGGAATCTCCATAGTATTTTTTATAGTGGCTGTACCAATTTACATTCCCACCAACAATGTACAAGGGTTCTCTTTTCTCCATATCTGCATGAGAACTTATCTCTTGTTTTTGATAACTTATCTCTTGTTTTTCTAGCCATTCTAACAGACATGAGGTGATATCTCAATGTAGTTGTGATTTGCATTTCATTGTAGTTTTGATTTGCATTTCCCTAATGATTAGTGATGTTGGGCATTTTTTCATATACTTGGCCATTTGTATGTCTTTTTTTTGAGAAATGTATATTCAGATTCTTCGCCTATTTTCTAATTGAAGTGTTTTCTTGCTATTGAGCTGTATGAATTCCTTATATAGTTTGGATTTTAACCCCTCATCAGATAGTTTGAAAATATTTTCTCTCTTTCTTTTCTTTGACTTTTTACTCTGTTGTTTTTTTTTGTTTGTTTGTTTCTTTACTGTGCAGAAACTTTAGTTTGATGAAATCTTACTTGTTAATTTTTGCTTTTGCTGCCTGTGTTTTTAGTGTCATTTCCAAAAAGTCATTGCATAGACTAATGTCAAGAAGTTTTTTCTATGTTTTATTCTAGGAATTTAATTGTTTCAGGTCTTACATTTAAGTCTTTAATCCATTTTGAGTTGATTTTTGCATACTGTGTAAGGTAAGGGTCTAATTTTATTCTTCAATCCATTTTGAGTTGATTTTTGTATATGGTGTAAGATAAGGGTTGAATTTCATTCTTTTGCATGTGGATATCCAGTTTTTCTGACACCATTTATTAAAGAGACTATTCTTTCCCTATATGTGTTTTTGGCACCTTTGTTGAATATCAGGATTTATTTCTGGGTTCTTCCTTCTGTTCTGTTGGTCTGTAGGTCTCTTTTTATGCCAATACCATATCATTTTGATTACTGAAACTTTGTAATATATTTTGAAATCAGGAAGTGTGATTCCTCCAGCATTATTATTCTTGCTTACAGTCACTTTCACTGCTAAAGATCTTCTGTGGTTCCATGCAAATTTTAGGTTTGTCTTTTCTATTTCCATAAAGAGTGCCATTGGGATTTTCATAGCAATTGCTTTGAATCTGTAAATCACTTTGTGTAGTATAGATATTTTACAGTATTAAGTCAACCAATCCATGAACATGGGGTGTCTTTTCATTTATCTGTATCTTTAATTTCTTTCATCTGTTTTATCATTTTCAGTATACATGTCTTTAACCTCTTTGGTTAAGTTTATCGTTAAGTATTTTATTCTTTTTGTTGATGTTGTAAATGGGATTATTTTCTTCCTTTCCTGGTTGGATAGTTCATGTTTGTATATAGAAATGCCACTGACTTTTGTATGTTGACTTTGAATATTGCCAATTTACTGAATTTGTTCATTAGTTCTTACAGTTTTTGGATGGAATCTATAGTGTTTTCTACATATATGATGATGTCACCTGCAAATAGAGATATTTTTATACTTTTACTTCTTTCTATTCCATGTGGATGCATTTCATTTGTTTATACCTAATTGCTCTAGCTAGGACTTCCAGGATCATGTTGAGTAGAAAGGGAAGGAGTGGGCATCCTTGTCTTATACCAAATCTTAGATGATAAGCTTTCAGTTATTTCCCATTGATTATGACATTAGCTGTGGGCTTTTCCTATATGGCCTTTGCTGTTTTGAGGTAATTTCTTCGTATACCTAATTTGTTGAGAATTTTTATCATTAATAGATGTTGAATTTTGCCAAATGCTTCTTCTGTATCTATTGAGATGGTCATGTTGTTTTTATCTTTCATTCTGTTAATGTGGTGAATCACATTGATTGATTTATGTACGTCAAGCCATCTTCACCTTCCAGGGATACAGCCCACTTGATTGTGGTGTATACTCCTTTTAATGTGCTACTGAATTCAGTCTTGCTCTACTTTATTGAGGATTTTTACATCATTGTTCATCAGGGATATTGACCTGTAGTTTTGTTTGTTTATTTATTTGTTTTTTCTTATGGTGTCTTTGTCTGGATTTGGTATCAGGGTGATGCTGTCCTCGTAAAATCAGTTTGGAAGTGTTCCCACTTCTAGATTTTAGAAGATTTTAAAGATTCTTTGAATGTGTAATAGAATTCACTGGCAAAGCCATCTGGTCCTGGGCTTTTCTTCGTTGGGATGTTTTTGATTCCTGGTTCAAACTCTTTATTTGTTGTTAGTCTGTTCAGCTTTCTGTTTCTTCTCCACTCAGTTTTAGTAGCTTGTATGTTTCTAGGAATTTATCCATTTCTTCTAGCATATTCAATTTGTTGGTGTATAATTGTTCATATTCATCCCTTATGATCCTTTTTATGTCTGAGGCATCCATTGTAATGTCTTCTCTTCCATTTATTTAAATCTTTTCTCTTTTATTCCTAGGTAGTCTAGTTAAGGATTTGTCAATTTTGTTTATCTTTTCAAAAGACCAGCTCTTTGTTTTGTGGATTTTTTTCTATTCTATCATCTGCTCTAATTTTCATTATGTCCTTCCTTCTGCTAACTTTGGGCTTAGTTTCTTTTTCTTTTTCTAGTTCCTTGAGGTTAAATGTTAGATTCTTTATTTGAGGTCTTTCTTCTTCTTTAATGTAGGTATTTATCACTATAAACTTCTGACTTAGTATTGATTTTGCTACATTCCATAAATTTTGGTATGTTGTGTTTTAATTTTTGTTTGTCTTGATATATTTTTAAAATTCTCTTTTGATTTCCCATTTGATCTAATTGTTGTTCAAGACCACTTTGTTTGTCTTGTTTTTACATATTTTTAAATTTTCTGGTTTTCTTACTGTTAGTGATTTCTAGTTTCATTTCATTGTGTTCAGAAAAGATACTTAGATTGATTTTGATCTTTTTAAATTTGTTAAAACTTGTTTTGTGACCTAACATGTGATCTATCCCAGAGAATATTCTGTGTGCACTTGAGAAAAATTTGTATTATTCTGCTGTTGGGTGGAAAGTTCTGTATATATCTGTTAGGTCTATTTGGTCTATAGTGTTGTTCAAGTCAGCTGTTTCTTTATTAATTTTCTGTCTGGATGTTCTACCCACTATTCAATGTGGGGTATTAAAGTCTCCTACTATTTTAGTATTGTCAATACAATAATAGTATTATAGTTTTAGCTGTCAATTTCTCTTTTTAGGGTCTTTTAAATGCCAACTAACCACCCAACTAACCAAAAATGTATACTTCTGATTAGGATACAACAGAAGTTAACAAATACTTGGAAGAAGCTTTGAAGTTACATGTTTTTCCATATTGTGGTTCTAATATAATTCTCATAGAATTCCCTCACTAATCTGTTCTTTATAATTAGAGGGGAGTCATAGATAACTGTATCATCTCCCTTGACAATACCAATTTCCAAGATGAGAATGAAGGAGAGGTTTCTTCTCCCTTAATTTTCTTATTATGTAAAAAAAGGAGATAGAGTCATGTGCATAAACTATGAAAGATCATTATTTGCAGTATACAATTGTCACAGCAGGATTTTAGTGATGATAATACAGCCAAACAATGGAAGATTAAGGCTGAAAAGTCACAGATGTTGAAGGATCTAAAGGTTGTGAATGAAGAAAGCAATAAAATAATCAGATAAAATTTGGATATTGAAAACCATAATTGTAAATAAGAATAATTTAATATTCAATATAGTTCATTATATGCTG
Organism: Tapirus indicus; assembly: GCA_031878705.1. Classification (NCBI taxonomy): domain Eukaryota; kingdom Metazoa; phylum Chordata; class Mammalia; order Perissodactyla; family Tapiridae; genus Tapirus; species Tapirus indicus. Next base: position 99,155,248 of record CM062919.1, on the reverse strand, counting down.
TATGTAATTTATAAAGACAGAATTCTGAGAGATTAGAACCATATATTTTTTATTAGATTAAGTATTTTTCTAAGTTTACCAGCCAAAACCCACTGAAGACACAGCCATAGTCAAATAAATTATGCTTATTTAGCTTGCTACAATAAGAGAAAATACATTCCAGAGGGAAGCTGGGAAATGTCTCAGTAAAAGGAGTGGGGAGAAGCATTTTATAAAGTTTGGGCTTATGATTCTAAGGAAGGTAGAGGAAAGTGAAATCCAGCTCTGGATTGAGTGCTATCAAGTAGCTAGGACATTTAGCAATTGGATAGCTCAGTAACATCTGTTGAGAAGGTGACAAGAATTAAGTTGTGCTGAGATGTCATTGTTAAGAAAAGCAATGACTCAAAATGAGGGATGATTATTCATTTTATAGCCATGGTATGGCCATTGGAGAAGTATTGTTTATATGGCCTTGTCAATATCCCATTGTAAACATTGTTTTGTGTTCTGATAGGAACATCACAGTCTATTTATCAGCAGGGATGACTTTCACTTTTGAATATTTATGCCCCTTTCTGAATGATTCAGGATGGTTTATTATTTATTCATTTATAAAATATACTTATAAAATTTATAAAATTACTTGTTAGAAACCTATTATATATTAGGATCTGAATAAACTATAAATCCTTGCCTTCAAAGGGTGTTTAGACTATTGGGCAAGAGAAAGACATCGATAACAATTATTGTAGTGTACTGACAATGAGAGCATTATTGTTGCAACCTGATCTGGGCCAATTTGGTGGTTCTGCAAGAATCAAGTGCCTTTGGTAAACAGTGTTAGCTGATAATGGATAGATATTTTAAGAGGTCAAATAATCTGGTGGAACGCCATAATGAAAGTAAGTCTAAGGTCAAATTTCTCCAGACATTAGAAATTAAGAAAAACAGTCATGTATCTGGTCTATACCTCTGGGAATTTACATTTGCTAAGCAAGGCACTATAATTAGCACTTTGCATGAGGTCTGACTTGGAAGTAGATAAAGGATATGTAGATAGAAGGACCAGCCAGCCTTGTGACTGGAATGAAGTTACAGATCCTTTGTGAAAAGGAGTGATTCAGGACCAAAATGACTGTTGACAGAGTAGTTCTCCAGGAGCATTGGTCTGGCCAGATTCTATATCTTTTGTATTCATGGTATGTGATAAGTGTATGATATTTCCTGCCAGTTAAAATCTTGAACACTTATTTCACCATAAAAATTATTTCTAACATATTCTCTGCTAATGAACAAACTTCCATACTAATGTTATTAACAAAGTAGAAATGACAGATTATTACCTCATTGCATTGATTCTTGATTAGAGTACATATGACACTGTCGGGAGCATTGATTTCTGATTTTGTTACCTAACATACTAACTATCCCTAGACTAAAGCAAACATATGCAAATATATATTATATGGTTTATCCTGAAGTATTTTAATGTAAATCACAGCAAAGCCCATACAATGGATATATTGTGGTGAGACTTTGAACTTTGATTGCTCTTCCAAGACGTTCGTTGATTTCAGACTTAGATCAGAATAAGATAATAATCATTAAAGGAGAAATTGATGGGTTGCACTTTCCACAACAAGTGTAACAGCAAAATAGACATGCAAACAAAACAAATACTGTAGTTTAATTGTCTCTTTATCTACCTTAGATACTTTTTTCTAAGTTTTCAATAGATATTGACCCCAGTTTCAAAAATCCCAGAAAAAGACTCAACATTTCTTCCAGTCTCTAAAACCTCTTAATCTATTTTCCACTGAGTCTTCCATCCTTCTTTCCTTTGGTCATTCTTTCAACAAAATCTCAGTGAGGACCAGTTATATTTTGACAGTATGTTGGCCTAGATATAAAGTTAATATGATGTGATCCTAGCCTCAAAGAATTCAGTCTCTTGTAAGAAGAAAATCGAGTACGGTAAGTTCTAACACAAAGAGACAAACAAATATGGTGGGACTGCAGAGATGTAATACATTTATTCATGAATCATTTTATTGTTGTTATTGTTTTGTTCTAAAATACGGTGATACACACATTGCTTGGTTATTCTTAAAATCATTTATAATGCAGGATGCATTAAATTTTATTGAATAAATGAAATTTACCTGTTTTTTAGAAATTCTTCTTGGAGTGGGGTGATTATCATATACTGCAGTTAAATTGAGAGCTGCCAAATGTATAATATGTGTGCAACCGCTCTCTCACCTGATCTCACCTCAAACATAGTTAGTAAGTCGTACCTCTCTCACTGAACTTGATGTAGGTTCAAAATCTTCAACATAGTACTCCAGGCAGTTGGTAAGAGTCAACCATTGTTAGAAATGAAGATGCAAATCATTTGTAGAACTGATATGATCTAATGAGTGTGTAATATTTTAAAAATGTTTGAAAAGTGATGATATTAAACTTTATTTAATGCAATTGCATAGCCTAAAGTAAAGTTTCACTGCGCCAATGTGTTAGGGAGCTTTACAAAACATATGCCCTGTGGTTTCTTTGTAAAAGCAAACCAGATGTGTTCCTAAATGAGGAGCAAGTTCTAAGCAGTCTAAAACCTTTCTCACATAACCTTTTAAATAAAAACGTTCAAAGGATATTTTCCATGGGTTTCTTTTGCTTTTTGCAAGTTGCTGCTAACCTTTTATGCCTGACACAGTTTCACAATGTGTTTGCTAGGTTGTGTTTTGACATGTTGTAGCTTCATCCCTTTCAGCATCTAGTTCGGGCTGCCTTTTAAAACAGCTGTGCTTCATCATCCTTTCTTTTGTCCAGAAAATACTAAGTGGTAACCTGCTGTCATGCTGCTGCCAAAGCAAATTAGGTGCTGTGATTCCTGTGTAGTGCCCCAGTTACAGGTAAGAGGGCACTTACCAGGCAGGACTTGCCCTGATGTGTGGGAGTCATTGATTTCAACTGGAAAATATTTTCAGTTTCCACCTGTTCTTAAGGAAAGACGCTTATGACTGATGATATGTATGTGATATCATTTCAAACCTAGGAAACAGAAATTTTCTATGAGTGTCTAATTTTTTTGTAAATATCAGTGCACATACGATTGAAATACCAGTTCTATGCATGAAATTTATAAAATATTTTGCTTTAATTTAGCTATGAGTTGGAGCTTATGTTTCACAAATGGCTTTTTATGTATTCTTATGTCATTCTTTTTGTAGAAATACTCTTATTTTGCCTTCTGTGCTCATGAAGGAATTTAGGAAATGTGTTTCTGTTATAGAAATTATCAATTAATTGAATGGTGGCCTGCCCTTTCTGGCTGTTTTTTTTTTTTGGTTTGCTTTTCCTTCCATGGCAGGAAAGGAAGCTAATTGTTCTATAGTATGTGGCAGGAACAGTGCCAAGGACTTTTACATATTTTGTTTTATTTTATTCTCTAGATAAACCTGGTGACTTCCTGGAATGAGCTCCCGGCACATATTATTTCTATTTTACAAAAAAAAAAAAAAAAAAAGTGGGAATAGAAAGATTGGGTAACTGTGTAAGAGTAAAATAACCAAGCCAGAATTCTAGAGGCACAGTCTATAACCTTGGCTGGCTGTTTGCTGGTGATTTCTCCCTCTGCAGACCTGAAGAAATGGTGGCACAGGGACATTTTCTGATTCACCTTCAATCCAGTGATAGTTAATGAAAGAAGAAAATTTGACTAATTTGTTGTCTTCTACTCACAGAATTCTGTTTTTGTCCCTTTGTTTATGTTGTTGTCCTTTCCCATCCCCCATCTCAGTCTCTTTGTATAAACACATCCTTCATCTGTTCTAAGGCCTCTCATCTGAGAGAAAACCTCTAAGATCATTCCAAACTACTTGGATCTGAAACTTTCCTTTACTCTTCCTGTCTGAACCACTCAGCCAGCAATTTGTAAAATCCCATCTGCCCTTAAAAAATTGTCACTCAGTTTAGGATTTTACTATTAATAATGTATGGCTTTGGAAAAAAAAAGCATATTTGCCCTAGCTATGCAATAGAATTAGCCTCTGATGTGTTATTCAATATTTTTTCATATATTGATTTTTTTGCCCCCTCATGTAAACTGAATGATTTTGTGAGTAGACTGTATCTTCCACCTCTTTTTGAGCCCCACAGAGTTTTAGCCCAACATTAGCACCATAAAAACTGTCCAAAAGCATTTGATTGATGGAACCGTATGCAAAACTCGGTAACCTTAGAGCCAGTCTGCTGCTCTAGACTCTAGATTGCTCTACTTGTTATGTCACTAAGATTGACATTAAAGCTTTGCAAGCATGCACATAAGCAGTTCAAAATAATTCCCAATATAACTCAAGTCTGATGACATTTGATACTACTGCACTTTCCAGAAATTGATGGAAAATATCAATTCTTCTCTGTGGCAGTTTTGCCAATTTCAACTAAAGTGAAAGTAGATGTTGCTAGGCAAACAAACCAATTTCTTCCAGAAAAACAAATGAGTTAGTGAGTGAGGTACTTTGCTTCCAAAATATGTGCACCCTGTGAAGGATGTAGGACAATACTGAAATTAGACTCTTTGAGCCTAGTAACTTTGAAGTATTCTTACTAACTAGTTAACAGGCTGAGTTCAGTTACTTCAGCCAATTTATAATTGATATAACTTCTCTGAGTGTAAAGCAAAATGGTTTTGTTTATTTTAGGGAAAAATCCAAAAATTAAGTGATCCCTCAAGCAAACACCTCTTGAGTGCCTATTATGTGACAATCAATCCCTATGATAGGCACAGGGAATTGAAGTTTGATCAAAAACTGGTCCCTGAAATTAAAGAACTCATAAATAAAAGAGAGAGATAAATAAATAAGGATATTAATTGTGATTATTGGTAAAATAGGAGCATTCACAAACTGCCCTGGTGGCACAAAGCAAGGAACTCTAATATTGATCTTGGAGTTCAGACAAAGATGGTTAAAAGAATCTTGAGCTGAGTTCTGAAGGATGAACAGGGGTTCACCAAGCAGATGCAAGGGGGAAGATCATTTCAGCTAGTTTTAATACCATAGTCTAATGTCCACAATATATATTATGTGAGCATATATTATATGAAGTGGAAGTAGGAAGGGATCGATTTTATAAGACTTAGAGTGCTGAGGTACATAGTTTGGATACCTTAAGTAAACATTTAAAGATTTTATGCAGAAAAGTGGAAGAAATCCCTTACCATTTAAATTGACCCCTCTGGCAGCAAAACTGAGCATGGAAGGTATTGGAGTGGAGGTGGGGGCAATGAACCAGGAAGAAGAGTGAGAAGACCTGTCCATCAGTGCGATATAACTGGTTATGGATAATGAATATTAGATTAGATTGATCAAGATCGAATGACCTCAAAGAATTCTGCTGTTGGCCTCCCACTTTAAAAAGTCTGGAACTTCAACATTTATTCTATACATAAGGAATTAGATAATTAAAATATGGCCAATGAAAGGAGATTTACTTTGTACCAGAACATCATTTTAGGACATTCCAGTAAAAAATACCTTCTAGTGAAGTTAAATTATGAGCAAAGGTGACGTTTGTTAGATTGTGTTCACAGAAACCATTATAAATCCATATTTCCAGTTCTGCTCAAAGCCCTAAGGCCCTGATTAAGGTGTCTTCCATTCAACAAAGCCTGGAGAGACTCTTTTCTGCATTTCCCACTCAGTTCCATTTATCAGTGGAGAGGAGTCCCATCTAGGATACAGTCAACCTAACATAATTCAATTCTACATGCAGAGAGAATGAGAGCAAGAAATTGATTTTAAACTTGCAGGCCAATCTGCCCTACAGGCAACTCCTCCAGCATTTGTTCTGGATTGAGTGTGAGTTATAAGATGTCAATAAATTCCCAGTTCTCAACTATCGGTTCTCAACTCTCTCTTATAATATAAAGGTAATCCGTAATAGTAAAAATAAAATTTTTAAAATTAAATGTCTGTATATTTTTAATTTTCTGTGTATTTTGTTATTTTGACATCTTAAAAAACCCTTTCTCACAGGGGAGAGACTGCCCCTTTCTGGATTAGCTAATCCTTAGAGACAGTAAAGGACCAGCTGGGAGCATGCTTTTGATATGCAAACTAAGCAATCCAGATCCATACCTCTTCTGTGTGCCCTGTGTGCCCTCTGCACCCCAGAAGGCAATATTCCTCAGCCTTAATCATCTCAGGACCTGGTGCCAAGCAACAAGGGACCACCCATATAGCCTAAAGCTCATCAAAATTGAGATTATCCAAAGTACCCAGTCCTGAACTGTTCACCCTGCCATGCCTTGCCTTTCCTGCAAAACCCCAGTAATGGCTCTGGTCTAGTGCTTTCCTTTCCCCTTGGCTCCTGTCTTCTGTCTCCTGACAACCATGGTGTCTGTCCCATGTGACCCTGTGTGGCATGCCATGCCTCCTGTCTCTAGGAACTGTGAATATAATAAACTTTGTTTTCTTGAGCCTCTCCTCTGTCTCCTCTTGTGGTATCACTTGACTGACTGTCACATAAGAAATACAAAATGTTCTGCATCTTTACTTTAGCTTTACTTTATTGGTGACTTAAGGAAACTTTGAGACTATTTAGACTCTATCAGTTTTCTAAAACACTCTTCCATGCCTCTAACTCTATCAGTGTTCATGTCAATAGTCACATCCTGATTGATTCAGGAGTTTTTCTAATGCCTGATTTTGAGGTTTCTTATTTATATGATTTTGACTTTTCTTAACTCAAGTTTTAATATAGGCCTCTATATCCCTTGAGGGTTTCTTCGCATTAGATTGTGTTATAACAGTCCTATGGGGATGATGGGATGACAGGTTAGGTCTAGGCTCAATAATGTATTCACTTTGGGATTTGGGGGTAAAATTATTTATAATTTCTGAATCATAGTTTTCTCATCTGTGTTCGCTTTCTATTGCTGCTTTAACAAATTACCACTTAATGTGAGGCTTAAAACAACACACATTTATGATTTTACAGTTTGGGTGGTCAGAAGTTCTAAAATCAAAGTCTTAAAATAAACAAGGCTGAAAATTAGGCTGAATTCCTTCTGGAAGTTCCAAAGGAGAGTCAGTTTCATTTCTTTTTAAGCTTGTATAGGCTGCCTACATACCCTAGCTCCTGTCCCTTTTCTCTATCACTTTAACCTCTGCTTCCATTGTCACATCTCCTTCTACGACTCTGACCCTCCTGCTTCTCTCATAGGGGCGCTGTGAATATACTGGGCCCAGTCAGTATCTGCAAAGGCCCTTTTGCTATGCAAGGTAACAGCCCCAAGTTCTAGGAATTAGGACTGGGTATTTTTTGGGCATTTTTCTGTCTACCACATCATCTTCTAGAATTGGTAAAATAACACCTTTCCTACTTATTTCCATGGTTTGTCATTAGGTTCAAATGAGATAATTTTGGGGAAAGCTTTATGCGATCAGTAAATGTATCATTTACTATAAGAGAACCCATTCTATTGCTCCCATTTCATGTAGTTTTCTTTATTATATAAAATATTTGTCTCTTTTTACTTGGATCATTATGTGAATTGATTTCAATGCTGTGATTCATACAACTTTTTACAGTACAGTGCGTTTTATCACAGAATTATGTATTTTTTATTCCCAGAAAACTCTATTAAGAACATATTGATAAAGGATACTTATGAGTCTCACAACATGAAATGCAGTATTGTTGCAGACTGCTTTAAAACAGAAAGCGTTGATGCAGCAACTGAAACCAGGAAAGCAGAAAAAGGAAAGATTGTCATTTTTTGCTAGACATGCTAGTACCACAATGTTGTTTTCTTTATTTTTCATAACTACATCAACAACCTATGCACTGAAAATATGCGGACAAGTTTAAAGTGACATAAATTCTGATTTCAAGAGCAGGGATGCTTGTCTGTGTGATATACGTGTACACATATCTAACTTCCTGATAGAGATTTAAGCCCATCTGTTGAGATGGCATTGTGCCTGTTTCCAGTTGTTTAAGTTCAGAGACACATGCAAGAGGAGTATGATATTTTCATTGATTGCATTCACATTCTTATTTGAGGCAGTACTCTGAAACATTGGCATCGGCTATAGATACAATCATAAAATTAATTATATTTCTATTTTTGTAAGGCCCCTACACAATGAAGTAACAATGCTAATAGATACTAAAAGGTGTCAAGAAGAGATTCAGTTTTGATTTTTAATTCAGTTTTGATTTTTCCAAACTGTATTCATTTATTTTTGTTTTAATCTTATTTTATAAATCAACACACAGTAAAACTGACTTTTATTGGTGTACAGTTTAATGAATTTTCACATATCTATAGATTTGTGTATCTCTCACCACAAATAGAATGTAGAACAGGTCCTCACCCCCAAAAATCTCATCCACCACCCTTTTATGTTTACTACTCCCCAACCTCTGACAACAGCTGATCTGTTCTCATTCACTATATTTTTCACTCCTTACTAGTGGCAATTCAAAATCTGAAATAGAGGGCCAGGCCCCATGGCCGACTGGTTAAAGTTCCGCATGCTCTGTTTGGCGGCCTGTGTTTGTGGGTTTGGATCCCGGGCGCAGACCTACTCTACTCACCAGCCATGCTGTGGCAGTGTCTCACATATGAAAAAATAGAGGAATATTGGCACAGATGTTAGCTCAGGGCTAATATTTCTCAAGCTGAAAGAGGAAGATTGGCAGTGGATGTTAGTTCAGGGCAAATCTTCCTTGGCAAAAAAAAAAAATATATATATATATATAATATATGTATATAGTAGTTTGGTAGTTTTTCATAAAGATGAACATGCACTTAACAGATCTCCAGCAATACCACTCTTAGATATTTACTTTAGAGAAATAAACCTTTACGTTCACACAAAAAGATTATAGTGACAGTATAAATAACTGCCCTAAACTGGAAAAAGACATGTATTATTCAACAGGACAAAGGATAAACAAACTTTTGTGTATCTATAAAATGGAATACAACTCAGAAATAAAAAGGAATTGAAATGAAATTTAAAACAGTGATTTATTTTCTAACTTGATCTAGCACAGTGTTTCTCAACGTGTCTTGGGGAGGATTCCAAGACTTTTTCAGTAAGTCTACATGGCAAAACTCTTTTTATAATAATATTCAGACATTATTTGCCATTTTCATTGTGTTGACATTTGCACTGATGTTGCAAAAGCAATTGTACTTTGGCACAAATCAAGGTGGTAGTAACAAACTGTACTAGTAGACATTGTATTCGAGACACATTAAAAAAAAGGCCAGTTTTCTTTATAAATGTCCTTGATTGTACCAGCCATGAGCCTCTCAGATCTCTAACTGCAAGACTCCAGAGGCTGAACTTGACATCCTTCCACTGCTCCTAGCCAATGACCAATGGCTGAAGGCAGCAGGGACATTAAAGCAAGCTTGTTTTGGGGAGAGTGTGTCTTTTCTGGAAGGAAACTATGGCTGGAGGACTCACCAGTGGTCTTGCCAAACATTCTGTAGAACAGAACTGCAGTCTAATGTGCTTTCATAACTTTCTTTTCTTTCCTCTCTCCATAATCAGAGGCAGACCTGCCTGTGGTTTGACCCATGTAGCTCACTTTACATTTTCTTTCACAGCTATTTCCCCCAATAAATTTCTTGCAAGTCCAATCTCATTTGCTTTACAGAATTACTGAAAAAGATGATCATCCATATTTGGGTATTTTGCCAGATATTTAGTTACAAATAAAGTGAGCCTATTAGTTCAAAAAAAACAACTGACAGTATTTGGTGGCAATTATAAAATTCAAGTTTATATATGAAAATTAGAATTTTTTAAAAACTTGTGTCTACCACCATGAGCTTCAGAATTTGTCTATTCTCAAAGAATTTCATCATTTTTAAAAGCCATTGTCAATGACTTTAAAGCCTCTAATTACATGGGAGGAGTTGTCTACAAAAGGGCATGCAGACATTTTTGGGGGTGTTAGTTTTATATCTTTATTATGGTGGTGGTTACACTACTGTGTGCATATTTCTGATGCCAATAACTACACATTAAAAAGAGTGAATTTTGCTATATATAATTTATACTTTAATAAACTTGACAAAAAGAAGTCCATTCAATATATATACTCATCACTTGCTCAGAATCTCCCCACCAGCACCCCAAATCTGGATTCTGTTTCCTTCATTCTTCCTCAAGTGCTACATCTCTTTTATCAAGTTGATTTACTGAAAGGCATTTCTCAAGCAATGTAGTCTACCCTGTTACAGAGGGCAACTTGAGTTTATTGAAATTGTTATCAATTACTTCTTCCACATACCACATTCATCAATATTCAGCAAGTATTGAACAGCTATTTATATCATGTGTTGTGATATAGAGACAAAAACCAAATAGTCACTCCCCTCCAAATAGTTTGGGCTCTGATATGAAGCCGTACAGGTAACCAGGTAATTACAATGTACAGTGATATCATTGATGTTAAAGTTGTGACAGGGTGCTACAGGAATCTGAAAAGAGAGGGTGGAATGAGGCACTCAATCCACTTTTGGTGTGGCAAGAAAGGTGAGCCTTGAGCTGTATATTAAAGAGTATATACTTCAGGTCCCTAGAATAGACATATCACTGTCTATAATCCCCCCACCTAAGTTAAATATACTTCTGTGTGGCTCCTGCAAACTGAAAACACAAGTTTCCCGTTTGCTTCTTAATCTGGAGACTATTCCTTAGACAGCTGCCTTTACGAACTATGTCATTTGTCTTCTCTATGTCATTGCTGTTAGCTTTTGATAATTTGTCAATGTTTTTCATTAAAATAAACACTTTAGAGATGAGCACATTTCCTTAAATAAATACCTATTGTTCATCAATATACAAAAACATGTATTCATATATTTGAACTTCTTTTTCTTTCTGTCTTGACCACCTAGAGGTCCTCATCATGTCATTGTTCTGTCAGAATGAGTTGGTCTGGTTTGGGAAATGAGTGCTGTCAAATGATATTTTTAACATTTTTGCTGCCACTTCATTTTCTCAAATTCATTCAAGCAATGCTTTCCAGTTTTCTTTACAGAAATATCTCATTTTATTTCTTCAACCAACGTTTATTGATATTGTACTGTGTGCTAGACCAGGGTGAAGATCAAGTAATACATAGTTTCTGTTTTCAAGAATTCACAGTTTAGTAGGGCAAACAGATATGAAAACAATACATCTTAATATAATGACATTTATATTATAGTAATTCACAATGTGCTGTGTGCACACAGGTTGGAGTGGTACAAGCAACTTTCCAGACTTCAGAGAGACCATAGAAAATTACCATTAACCCATACATTAAAAGTATATAGATGATTTAAGTTGAACAAAGGAAGACCCGAATTCTAGATAGAGGTTTTACAAATCACAAGGAGAGAAAAAGAGAGACAGAGAGAGGGAACTATACATTTGGGAGACAGTGAAGGGGCATTTATATTGCATCCCAGAGAGGAGCGAATGAGAATGATCAAGTGGCTACATGCCAGAATATGACAGACCTTTTATTCCATTTTAAGAAATTTGGTCTTTATCTTTAAGCCTATGGATATAAAACAGAATTTTAAACATAGGAATCACATAAGCTACTTTGTATTTTAAAACATGTTTCCAGCACTGATCCAATAAAATAACACTTATGATTGAAAGGTAAAACATATATTTTCCAGTAGCCTAATTTTGTACCCTAATGAAGTCAATAATAATGAGAATTCAGAAATGAGTTATTGGAGAGAGGTCAACAGATAAATCAGGCCAAAAAAATTGTAATTTTCCTATTTTGAGAATTGGATGCTTTTGACTGCAAGCTACCCAATTTGGTAATTTAGTAAACAAAATAAATGATGATGTTAACCAAAACAGGGAATATAGGAAGAGGAGTTTTGATTTTTAAACAAATAATAGACTTTACTTTTTAGAGCTGTTTTAGGTTCACAGCAAAGTTGGGGGGAAGGTACAGAAATTCCCTGTATACTCCCTGCCCTGCACATGCACAATTTTTCCCTTATCAACATCTCCCATCAGAGTAGTACATTGGTTACAATTAATGAACTTACATTGACAAATCATAATCACTCAGGGTCTGTAGTTTACCTTAGGGTTAACTTTTGGTGTCGTACATTCTATGGGTTTAGACAAAAATTTATAATATCATGTATCCACCCTTATAGTATTACACAGAGCATTTTCACTGCTCCAAAAACCCTCTGTGCTACACCTATTTCTCTTTCCCTCTCCAGCCCCTGGCAACCACTGATCTTTTTACTGTTTCGATAGTTTTGCCTTTTCCAGAATATCATATAGTTGGAATCATACAGTACACAGCCTTCTCAGATTGACTTCTTTCACTTAGTAATATGCCTTTAAGGCTCTTTTGTCTTTTCATAGCTTAATAGCTCATTTCTTTTAGCACTAAATGATATTCCATTGTCTGAATGTACCACACTCTATCCATTCACCTACTGAAAGACGTCTTGGTTACTTCCAAATTTTGGCAGTGAATAAAGCTGCTATAAACATCTGTGTGCAGGTTTTTGTGTGGACATACATTTCCAACTCCTTTGGGTAAATACTAAGCAGTGCGATTACTGGATCATATCGTAGGAGTATGTTTAATTTTGTAAGAGACTGACAAACTGTCTTCCAGTGGCGGTAACATTTTGTACTTCCACCAACAAAGAATGAGAATTCCTGTTCTACATCATGCCAGCATTTGGTGTTAGCGGTGTTATAAATTTTGGTCATTCTAATAAGTGGGTAGTTGTATCTTGTTGTTTTAATTTTCATTTCCCTAATGACATGATGTGGAGCATCTTTTCATATGCTTATTTGTCATCTGTGTATCTTTTTTGGTGAGATATCAATTTAGGACTTCTGCTCATTTTTTAAATCAGTTTGTTTTCTTATTGTTGAATTTCAGGAGTTCTTTTTATATTTTGGATAATGGTTCTTTATCATATATATCTTTTGCAAATATTTTCTCCCATTCTGTAACTTGTCTTTTCATTCTCATGATAGTGTCTTTCTCAGAGCAGAAAATTTTAATTTTATTGAAGTCCAGCTTATCCATTCTTTTTTTCATGGATCGTGACTTTGGTGTTGTAGCTTAAAAGTCGTAGCCAAATCCAAGGTCCTTTAGATTTATGTGTGTTATCCTCTAGGAGTTTTTGTTTTGTTTTGGTTTGGCTTTTTTTTGGTGAGGAAGATTGGCCTTGAGCTAACATCTGTGCTCATCTTCCTCTATTTTGTATATGGGATGCTACCATAGCATGGCTTGAGGAGTAATGTGTAGATCTGTGCCCAGGATCCGAACCTGCGAACCCCAGGCCACTGAAGCAGAGCACGCAAATTTAATCACTACATTACTGGGCTGGCCCCTTCTAGGAGTTTTATAGTTTTTTGTTTTACAACTAGTTTTGTGATTCATGTTGAGTTAATGTTTGTGAAGTGTATAAGGTCTTCACAATTTTTTTTATTATTTGATTTTATTATTTAAATTTTTATTTTTATTGTACTTGAATAAAGATCAGTTATATTTTTTGTGAGATATTTAAATAAACTTATTCAGTGTATAGCTAGATTTATGAGTCAGGCCAAAGGTTGGGATTTATATGTAAACATTTATAAATTATTCCCCTATTATTGAAGACATGGATTGTATTGGTAATACAAAGAGAGAATTTATAGAGCTGAAAGAGAGAAAAAAACAAAAGATTCAGGAAAAAATAATGGTGTTGGTAAAGAAACAGGAGTGAGAAAAAAGGCAAAGAAGAAATGGTAATAGAAATAGATGTTGAATAAGAACACGTATACAATAGCCAGAGATTTAAAGAATGTGAAGTGTTACTCATGATGCAAAGAGTTTTAAAGGGGACATTGTCATTGACAATTAGTCTTTACTGACATTAGCAGGAAGAATTTCAATAGAATGGATGTATGGAACTGTTGGAATTGGTGAAGAGTAAATAGATCAAGCCTAAACTACTTTTTTCAAAGATTTATACTCCCCAAATACTTAAAATTATATAAGGAACCACATAAGATATAATTATTTTGTTTATAAAAACATTTATCAATTTAAAAAATTATAAAATTCCCTTTAAACAAAGCACATGTGAAAGCATGGTAAAAGGATAGGCCTGATGGTTGTTCACACTCAGTGCCATCTGTTTTTCAAAGCTTACTCCCGAGGAAGTATAAAGCCTGAAAACTTCTCCTCTGCTAGGAAAGTTCTTATCAGATTCCACCAATGAATGGGCAAATGCAGACTGGGATGATGGAAAAGAAAGAGATGCCATTATTCTCCTTGGTAGCTTTAGGAAGTCATATGGAAATCATCAGACAGAAGATGTGATTTATCTGAAGTTTTTAGATTGTCTCCTGAGAATCATTCACACTGGTACTGTTGGTAGCTGAAGTCATCGGCGGTAGCTTCAAACAGTTCTGAGTGTCTTAGAAAATACCCACTTGGGTGCTAGAGGCCATTGAGATCGTCCTTGCCATTCCCTTAATTCAAGATTCTCTGACCCGCATTCCTCCAGGAGTACATTCATTGTTTAGAGGAGGTAAAGGAGTGTTTATTTGTAGTATTCAAATAATTAGATATTTTTTACATATTTTTCTTCTGTAATGATTGTGCCTTTTAATGTCCTTTTCCCCACAGAAAAATTCAGCTGTTAAAGCAATTTCTATTTCTTATTTGAAACACTCATTAACTTTTCATTTTCTAGGTTCATCTTATTGTCACAATCTAGTTTTTCTGCAATTGACCTTGGTGCTCTTGTAACAGCTTGCTCTTTTCATTATATTTAATGTTGCTCCATGAGTTTGAACTGAAAAAATTTGAACATACTTGTTGACAAACATCCCTCAAAGTTGGTTTATTAAATTTTAGTGTGTCATGATTACTCTTCAAAGGCATTAGTTAGTTTGTAAAAGTCAGAGCATGTGGAATTCTTTATTTTCAGAAATCCAAAGATGAGTCATTCAGTAGACATTTTAGCTTCCTTTTCCAAGAAATTTAAAAATAATGCAATAATTAATTGATTTTACTCAGAATTCAGTAACTGTTACTAAATGTATAGATACTTAGGATAAAGTAACCATTAGTGAATTAAAATCTGCTACACTTTCACTTTTTTGAGGTGATTCATGATCATTGGCCATTATCCTCAACTCAGAGGACCGTTTCTGGCAGTGAATACTTTATTCAATCCCTTTTTGATAAGTTTGGAGATGATTTACTAGAGAATCTTTATTGATTTTGTTTTCCTGGTACAATTTCTTTCTTAATAAATATATATTATGACGGTTAGTAGTTACTCCATAAAATCTTCACATATTTGCTTCACTAAAATTGAAACCTTGTAGAATATTGAATAAGATAGGATTTTATTTACTTTAGTAACAGATGAGAGTGATGACATAGTCTGTTGAATCCTGAAAGCAATAGATTATATTTTGTAAACTCTTGTACAACTAATGACAAATATATTGGGGCATTCTTAATAAATACTTGTTGAATATAGTTATATGAAAGGGTAACCAATTTTCAAACATTTGAGCTAATTATGGAAGTAGTAAGAACATTTTTCTTCACTATTATCCTTATTTCATAGAGCAAATAATTTGGATCATGTGATATAAATTAATAGATTCTATATTGCTACCGCCTGGATTCTCATTACTGATACTGGATAATCTACTTCTGAGTCTATTAAGTTTCTGCTTTTTATAAAAAAGAAACTTTGATGTACACAGTCAAGACAGGAAGTTGTATGGATTTGGCAGTGTATGTAAAGTGCAACCTCAAACTGTCACTCAGCCATACAGAAGAAATATGCACTAATGTAGCTAATTTAAACGGTTACCAGGGATGCATGCTTTGAAGTTTCAGATACTTCCGTGACTTTACATCTTTAATTGCATAGTTACGGACCATAAAATTAATTACTTGGTAATCCTTATTTTATGATACATACAAATGTGTGCATGCTGACCTTTCTCCAAACTGTAGTTAAAGTTGCTCTAAGCTTCTTCATTAACAAGAATGCTTAGTAATGAAGACTCAAAATGATGTAAAATGTCTCATCATTTCAAAAATTATCTCTAAAATAATGGCAAATTTGTTCACTTCAACATTTTATTGACGTCTAGAATCCTAGATAAATTGAGTCAGGATCCTTCTGTATCCACATTGAATTTGACTGTAGCTATGAACTATTAGAGATTTACTTTTCAATAGCACATTTAAAATTCAATTCTACAAATATTTGAGTATCCATAATGTTCCAAATATCATAATAGAAGCCCAAACCACAAGAAGAACAATGTGTTTCCCATCCTTTATGAATTCACAGACCTAGTGGAAGTGTGAGGTGGTAACTCAGGACTTTATTTGTTTTGAACTTAAGGAGTTATTAATAATAATGGTGGTGGACTGGGCAGATCATATTTTATGATATCTTGTCAACTTTAAAAAAGTTGTCTATGTCTGGCTCTAGGCATCTAATTTTTTTATTTTTATTTTTATGTAGTATCAGGTAATTATTTGTTCCGGACTTACTAAATGTTCTTAGGGAGTCATGCTTAAAAGAATTGTGAGAGTTAATTTAGTTAATCTATTCAGAATTCTGTTGACTTGCCTGTGGCTTTCAAATTTGAATTGCAGTTTGGGGTGGTGTCACTTACCTAAGGGATTGCTGAGATGGACATATAATAATGTAAACATTCAGTTTTGAATAGTGACATGATAAGCATTTACTTTAAAGATTTTAAAAATGTTTCAGTATAATCTTTATTCCCCTTCATATTTCCTTGCAATAAAATTTGATTAAGGAAATACCACAGTGCCATCTGAAGACCCTAATTGTATAAGAAGGTGATAGAGTTCCCTAGTCAGTTTATCACTGTTGTAGAAAGATATATTTAAAGATTTTAACAGACCAATGAATGACAGAAACAATCATTCTGTGTAATAATTTTTGGTTTACAAAAAGTCATGACCATCCATGGAAAAGAGCTTGATTACTAGAATAATTATAGACAGAGATTAAATACCTATTTATGTCACATTTACATAAATTGGAAAAGGTGAAACTAGTTAAAATTTATCTCATATGAATTTTAATCTTATTATAATATGTTTCTTTACCACGTATTATGAATATGATCATGTTTTGTTAAGTTGATGATGCTCATTTTTTCACATTTATTATCTCTGAAATCTAGATATAGTGTTGGCATGTGAAAATAGAATGGGAAGTGTTATTCTTTCTTGGTGGTACATAAAATAATAGAGCATTTAAAAATCAGTGGCATCTTAGATTCAATGAAATATGCTGAGTGTATTCAGAAATCATTGCTGTAATAAAAATAATGCATAAAAAATTCACTGGATTGGAGAGATAAAACTTCTCCTCACAGCCATGATGGGTAAAACTTCTGCTTACAGTCAGTGTCCAGATGTATCCTTCTGCTTCAACCTATTAAAACCACAAGATAAAAAATACAAAACAAGGGTTTTTGGACACTGGACAGTAAACAGCTGAGGACAGTGATCCTTTAGACAAGAGAAGTAAATGAAGTGAGTCCTACAATTTTGACATTTTACTCCCTAAATAGAGTTTATAGGACACAGCACAGGGAGGATGAACCCAAACAGAAACCGAAAGGCTTCTCAGTTGACGAGACAGAATTGAGAATCTGGGGTGGAAAAGCAGCTAGAATGCACTAGCCAGAGAACTGAAGAAAAGAACAGCACGAACAGGAGAGAGATGAACAGAGAGAGAGCATCAGAGGTTTCCCCACTATTCTCAGCTAACAGCAATCAGCACGTTTGGAGGAAAATACCCAAAGCCAGGAAAGAACCACTGGAAAGCAGAACAACCTCTGGATGCCACTTAAGAATGGGAAAAATTAGTTTTCCCACCAGCCGGAATGGAAAAACAAAATAAAACAGCAAAACTTTGTAATACATCAAATATGAAGTAGAGAACTCAAAACTCAAAAGAGTGTGGCTTCAGTAATGGGTCATAATAATCATAGACTAAGGACTACTCTAGTTTCAGATTCACTATGGCACCCTTGATGAGGACAAAGCCCCCAAATAGGTAAAGCACTAGAAATTACACCAATGATAGAATCAGTAGACCAAGAGTGTTAAAATGATTATAACTATATTTAATACATTCAGGAAGGTAGAGGAAAGCATGAGCATATTAACATAGAAGATATAAAAAAGACCCTAATAGCACTTGCATGGATAAAATATGTAATGTTGGAGATGATAGATGAGACACTGCAGAAGGAAAGATTAATGAAGCTGAACATATAGCAATATAAATTCTCCAAAATGAAGAAATATATGAAAAAAGGAGAAAAAAAATAACTGAACAAAGTCTTGGCAAGCAACCACGTGCACGTGTATGTCCCAGAAGGAGAGACAAGAAAGAGGGTGAGGGAAAAAAAGTAAATAATGAATGGCCAATTTAAAAAAATGATGCAATTACTAAACCCACTGATCTAAGAATCTCAAAGAATTCCAAGCACGAGAAATGTGAAGAAAACTACACCAAGGCAGATCATAATCAAACTGCTTAAAACCTATGATGAATAAAAAAATCTTTCAAGGAGCCAGAGGAAAAAAAAACCCATTATGTACAGAGGGAGAAAGAAATGGAGTTATTAAAAAATGCACACCAGAAGACAGTAAAGCAACATCTTTGAACTGAAAAAAAAATTGTTACCCCACAATTTTATTATACCCATTAAAAATATCTGTTTAAAAAGAAGGAAAAATGAAGACTTTCTACACACACAGAAGTTAAGATAATTAATCACTATAGAGAGACTTACACTATAAGGAATGTTAAAGGAAGTTCTTCAGACAGAAGAAAACTGATATCAGATAGAAATCTGTTACTACACAATGAAATGAAGAGTGCCATAAATACATATGTAAAAATAAAATAATATTTTTAATTTTTAATTTTTTAAATTGACTTTGAAACAAATAACTATGTATTGTACGATTGAATACATATATAGAAATAAAATGTTTGGCAACAATAGCACAAGGCCAGGAGAGGAGAAATGAAATTATATTATAATAAGGATCTTATGCTACAATGAATTAGTATAATATTGTTTGAAGCTAGACATATGAATATTATAAATCCTAAAGTAATCATAAAAAATACAAAAGCGATGCATCACTAATACATAAACATAGAAGATAAAATGCACTCATAAATTGCAGTTCTGAAAATGATAATCCAAAGATGGTAGAAAAAGAAGAAAAACATCAAAGAACGGGTGACGATCAATAAAAAACAAATAGCTATTTGAAATTATAAACTCAATCAGCTCAATAATCACCTCATATATAAATGAAGTAGACACCTCATTTAAAAGGTAACTATTGTTGTATTATATAAACTGAAAACATAACCATATACTGAACAAGAAACTCACCTTAAATATATTGATACAATTAGGTTAAAAGTGACAGAATTAAAAATGTGTACTATGCCAACAATAATAAAAGGAAAGATAGTGAGGTTACATTGATACTAGACAAAATATATTTAAAAGCAAAGATTACCAGAGTTAAAGGAGGCCATTATATTAGGATAAAGGAGTCAATTCATCAAGAAGAAAAAATTATACATGTAACAATAGAACTGCAAAATACACATACAAAAACTGCAAGATCTAAAGGAGGAAATAAAATAAATCTACAATTAGAGATTTCAGTACAACTTACTTAATGATTAATAGAATGAATAGATAGATAATGAGGAATGATAGAGAACAGTGGCCAGCAAATTTTTTTTCAGTGACCATCTAGTAAATATTTTAGGTTTTGTGAGCCATATGGTCACTGCAGCAACTACTTGACTCTGCCCTCATAACACAAAAACAACCGTAGAAAATATACAAATTAATGGACAAGGTTCTGTTTCAATTAAACTTTATTTACCAAAACAGACAGTGGGTCACATTTGACCTGCAGGCTATATTCTGCCTATCCCTGATATGGAAAATTGGGTAGTCCTGCTGACCCACTTGACCAAATGGACACATATAATTCTTCACCCAGCAAAAGCAGAATACATGCCTTTTTCAAGGGTACAAGAAAATTTACCAAAATAAATTATATCTAGCTGGTAAAGTAAGTCTCAATACCATTTTGTGGTTGAATTACAAATAGAAAATAGTGGTAAGCTGCAATATACTGGGCTCCTTTACGCGTCTGAATACTTTGGAACCAGTCTGCAGATACGCCAGAACAAATGCAAAAAACCCCTTCTCCATTGGTAGCTATGGAGTCATGTTATTTCAACATGTAAGAATGAGACTAAGAATGAGAAAGTTTGAGAGGCCACTAACTGCTTTCTACAAATCTGGTTGAAATATATATTTTAATAGGTCATGCATAATCACAATCTAGTTTTTTAAGCCTTATTCCCATTTGGTGTAATTGTGATCTTCAGATAAGATTAAATTCATCAACTCTTTTTGATTTTGTAATTTTTTTCTTTCTGATACTATAGACAAAAAAAAGCTAAATGATACCCCACATTTTTCATTTACTAATAAAATTAATCATTCATCTTAAAAATCCATTATTTTTTCCCCCTGGTCCTCTACTAGTGGTTCGGAAAGAGAAACATACTGGTTCATATTGACCAAGTGTTCACAATTACTCATTTCTTACCCTCTGCTTTGTCTTGACCAAATTTTAGTCAGGCCTCTTTTCTTCCTGCTTGCCCCCTGAACTCTGCTTGCCCCCAAGCCTGAGCAAGCAAAAGCAAAGCGGAATGCATCCCTCTTATCAGCTCCTCCTGGACGTCTGCTGACCACAGTGAGACCCTTTTACTGTTATACCCCAGTGGTCATCTCCCCTTGCTTGTCTAGCTTCCTTTTACAATATTCCACTTATCTTTGCTTGCCCTTCCTTTATTGTATAAGAGAAGACTTTTTATGTTTAATTTTGAGAAACTTTCTGATTTCTTAGGTTGGAGAGTTTTCCCTATTGCAATAGTCTATCTTTCTAATTAAAATCTCTCCTTAAATCCAGATTTTTTTTCTTTGACAACATCAAGTTTCTTATTCTATGTCCAACACTTACTTCTCGCTGAGTGTCAAAATTATTTAATTTCTGAGTCTCATTTCTGAGCATGATGACTACTAAGGGAGATAGTAGAGGTGCACATGCACATGTATAAGAAGAGTTTACTTTTGATTCTGATTGCACTCATGATAAAATTCAACCGGAAACATCTTTTAAGTTGGCATTCACTGAGATGCCTGATTGGTAAAGCTGGCCACTGAGGTCAAAGGCAACCAATTACATGATGAACCAAAACCTTCTGAACTGTAAAGAGTGAAGACTAGTCTCCAAATCTTAAAGTTCGGTTTATTGGTCACAGTGGACAAGAGGGCTGGTCACAAGAAGATTCAGCGGTAGGGAAGAATAACAAGGTCCTTGATAGAATGTTACTTTGTGGAAAGGGGGATTCGGAACTGGTATCCTGTGTTTAATCAAAGGATTGTGTGTTAATGCAAGTAAGGCTATTTTTGGGCACAATATGTGATCCAGCCTGGAAACCCTTAGGGCACTTATACAGTGGCACATCGTTTCTGATTTTAAAGAGCTGTAATTTGGGGCCCAAAGGGGGAGATGCCAATGCTGCCTGTCCAAGAACAATCCAGGAAAGAGCATCACTGCTGAGCAGCCAATATTGTCGTGTTTGGGCAACTGTGGTATACCTCTGTATATGGTAGCTCCATAGCAAGAAGCAGTGGAGGGCTTTGAATTAATGAAACTGTCTAGATTCCTCTACAACTGATTTCAGTTACTTCCTGATAACTGGGACAGGGGATGGAGTCAGAGATGCTAGATAAGTGGGTAAAAGACCTCAAGAAAAAGTAAGAGTGATGTAATTAATATCTTGATTTGTTCAAGTGTGTCATCGTAGTTATGGGTATACTTCTATGCCCAAGAGATATTATATTAGATGATCTACAGGCTGGGCTTTACATGGGATTAAGTTTTGAGATTTTTTTTTTTAAGTAGGATTAGTTACTGTTACTTTCTGCTTGTTAAATTCTTAAAAGGGAGACTGTTGCTCTTTATAGGTCTGGATTTGATTTCCTTAATCCTGCCCTTCAGTTTATTTGTGAATCATATTCAAATAATTTTGTTTCTTCTTTTAATTTTCTGCCTCTGATTGAGAGACAGTGAAAGAAACATTCAGACTACAGGACCATACTAATTATTTTTCTTGAGATTCTGATGTGTATGACTAGCTAATCCTGTATTTTTTATTTTGTGGGCGCTGGTGAAGTGTTATTTTAGCTCTTCATTTTCGGCCAGGAGTTGCAACAAGTAAGAAAATCAAAGTGGATTTTGAGGGAGGGGAACTGATTTTACACATGTGAGTCAGAATTACCTGCTCAAATTATGAGTGCATTGACGATTTTACATTTGGATTATGAGTCAGAACCCTGGAAAAGAGAATTTGCCACATTGTATAACCCCTAAAATATACACTACAGCTGCCGCATTATCTCTATTCTTTTAAAAGATGTTACAGACATCTTTTGTTGTCTATTCATAATCTTTCCTTCTCTAAAATTTATTCTACTATATATATATATATATATATACTATATATATATATATATATATATACACACATACGTTTTGTTTTTTCAAGCATAGTATTGCTAAGGTATAATTTATTAAAAATTACCATAGAATTCACCCCTTGAAAGCATTAAGAATTTACATTCAATGATTTTTAGTAAATGTGTAGAAAAATACAACCATAACCACATTCCAATTTTAAAGCATTCCTATTACTGCAACTAGTCCCTTGAGACATTTGCAATCAATCCTCATTCTTGCCCTCTGCCCCAAACCGCTATTCATCATCTATCCACTCTCTATAAATTTAACCTTTCTGCACATTTCACATAGTTGGAATGAAATAATGATTTTATTTTGCATTTGACTCTTTTCACTTAACTAATTTTTTTACAGTTCATCAACACTGCAGCATGTATCAGTAGTTTGATACTTTTTATTGCTGAGTAATACACCATTGTATGGATGTATTATATTGTGTTGATCCATTCACCAATTGATGTACATTTAAATTGTTTCCACTTTTTGGATTTTATGAATAGTGCTTCTGTGAACATTTGTATGCAATTCTTTTAACTTTAAAGAAAATGCCAAACAATTTACTTTGGTGGCTATACCATTATACATTCCACAATCAATGTATAAGGTGTTGTATCTCCTCTCCATTCTTACCAACAGTATTGTCTTTTAAAAAAACATTTTTTAATTTATTTTTTTGTGGGTTTCTTTTTTTTCTCTTGGTGAGGAAGATTGGCCCTGAGCTAACATTTGTGCCAATCTTCCTCTATTTTGAATGTGGGGCTCTGCCACAGCATGCCTTGATAAGCAGTGTGTAGGTTCACGCCCAGGATCCTAAGCCACAAACCCTGGACCACTGGAGCAGATTGTGTGAACTTAACCACTAAGCCACAGGCCCACCCCTTGTCTGTGTTTTTTATTATAATCATTCTAGTGGGTGTGTAGTAGTATGCCATTGTGGTTTTAATTTACATTTTCCCTAATGACTAATCATTTTGAGCACCTTTTCATGTTCCTTTTAGCCTCTTATATGTCTTCTTTGGTAAAATGTCTATTCAGTGCTTTTGTTCATGTTTCTATTGGGTTTTTGTGTCTTTTTATTTTTTGAGTTGTAAGCTAACAATTTAATATTCTGGTTAAAATTACTTTATCAGATATATGATTTGCAAATATTTCCTATCATTGAGTGAGTTGTTTTTTCATTGCTCTCAAGGTATCTTTTGAATTTATTTTAATTTTTATTTTGAAATAATTGTAGATCACATGCAATTGTAAGAAATTATACATAGAGATCTCCTGGACTCTATATCCAGTTTCTCTCAATGATAACATCTTGCAAACTTCACAGCAATATCACAATCAAGATATGCACCTTGATACCATATACTGATCATGTTCAAATTTTCCCAGTTTTCTTGTACTCATTTCTGTATGTGTGTGCATGTGTGTTGTATATAGGTCTATGCAATTTTATCACATATGTCAATTCCTGTATTCACCATAGTCAAAATAAGGAACTGCTCAAACACTACAGAAATCTCCTGTGACCCCTTTATAACCTCTCCCACTGTCTACCACCCCTCACCCATCCATAGTCCCAGCAACCACTAACCAGTTCTCCATTTTTTAAATTTTGTCCTTTTAGGTTGAATAAATTGAATCTTCCAATATATAACCTTTTAGTATTAGCTTTTTATTTTTTAACTGAGCATAATTCTCTGGAGATTCATTCTAGTTGTTGTATGCATCAATAGTTCCTTCTTTTGTGTGAGCAGTAATCCGTAGTATGGAGATATCACAGTTTTGTTTAACCCACCTAGTGAAGGACAGATGTGTTGTTTCCAGTTTGGGGCTATGGCAAACAAAGCTGCTATAAACATTTATGTATAAATTTTTGTATGAACATAATATACATTTCTATGGCTTAAATGCTTAGAAGTGTAAAAGCTGGGTAGTATTTGGTAGTTATAGTTTTTGTACTACAGTACTACTGAGTAGTACTCGGTAGTTTTTTAATTAACTGCCAAACTGTTTTTTAGAGTGGCTGTACAATTTTACACTCCCACTAACAATCCATGAGTGACCTAGTTTTTCTGCATTCTTACCAGGATTTGGAGTTGCCACTTTTTAATTTTTTTTATTTTAATTATTCTGTTAGGGATGTAATGCTATCAAGCTATCATTTCAATTTGCGTTTGCTTAATGGCTAATCAAGTTGAACAATTTTTCATATGCTTATTTACCATATGCATATCCTATTTGGTAAAATATCTGTTCATGTTTTTGCCCATTTTCAAATTGGACTATTTGGTTTTTTTAACTCTGGGGTTTTGAGAGTTTTTTATATATTGTAGATACTAGTACCTTCTCAGATAGGAGTTTGAAAATATTTTCTCCTAGTCTATAGCTTGTTTTTTCATCTTTTTAACAAGGTCTTTCACAGAGCAAATTTTTAATTTTGAGCATGTTTCCTTTCAGCTTTAAGTACATCCTTTAGAATTTCTCAAAAGGCAGTTTTGCCAGCAAAAATTATTTCACTCTGTTTATTTTGGAATATTTTTATTTCATCTTTATTTTTTTAAGGATAGCTTTGCTGGATATAGAACTTTGGTTGACAGGTTGTTTTTTTCCTTTATGCTTTGAATATGTTATCCTACTGACCTCTGACCTCCATTGTTTAAGATGACAAGTCAGCTATTGATTGTATTATTGCATCCTGTTTTTCTCTTACTGTTTTCAAATTTTTCTTATTATGTTTAGCTTTCAATAGTTTGACTATAATAACTCTAGGTGTGAATCTCTTTGTATTTATTCTATTTATGATTCATTGAAATTCTTGAATATATAGATAAATGTTTTTCTCAAATTTGGAAAATTTTCAGTCTCTGTCTCTCTTTCTCTCTCTCTCTGTTTCCTTCTGGGACTCATATGTTGATATGCTTGATGTTTTCCACAGGTATTTGAGGATTATTTCTTTTTTAATCTTTTTTTTTTCTCTTTCCTTCAGTTTGTAAAATTTTGATTGATCTATCCTCATGTTCAAATTTTCCTTCTGCAATCTCATTTCTGCTGTTGAGTTCTCTAGTGAAGTCTTTATTTCAGTTAATATGCTTTTGAACTCCAGATTTCCCATCTGCTTAATTTTTTTAATAATTTCTCTCTTTTTTGAAATTATTATCCACTAAATCATTGTCTTCACAGTTTTTTTTTTTTTTAATTTTGATATACTTTCCTTGGTTCTTTAAACACATTTTAAAGTATTAGTCTCCTAAATCCAATATCTGGAGATATTTAGAGATTGTTTATATTGACTGATTTGCTTTCCGAGTATTGGTCTCACTTTCCATTTTTGTTGTTGTTTCTGTTATTCATTTGTTTGTCTCATAATTTTCTTGTTGCATAATGACAGTTACACATCATGTATTGTAGCAACCCTGAAATCTACTTTTCTGTGGCTGTGGGTGGTGGTTGTTTTGTTCGTCTGTCTGTTTAGTAGCTTGTTTTGTCTAAACCTGTGGAGTATGTTTTCACTGAAATGTGTGGTTACTGATGTCTCTCCTCAGTTCTTGTTTGTTTTTGAGCCTGGCTTTTGAAGGGTTCCTTCTGTTTGACTAGAATAGTACTCATCCAAAATATTAGTCAAAAACCATTCAAACACATTGGGCCAATGTGGCTTTTATTCTTTACTGATGGATCTGTATGTT
Organism: Tapirus indicus; assembly: GCA_031878705.1. Taxonomy (NCBI): domain Eukaryota; kingdom Metazoa; phylum Chordata; class Mammalia; order Perissodactyla; family Tapiridae; genus Tapirus; species Tapirus indicus. The sequence continues at coordinate 99,128,855 of CM062919.1, read as the reverse complement.
GGTTGTGAATTTTATTAAAACCTCAGGCTTTTTTCCTGTCTGCCTAGGCTTTTACTTTCAGCTAAGCACTCTCATGTCTCTTTGTGCTGCACACAGGCCTTGTCAGCTAGGGATATTGGTGTGGCCTGGGCTGGCTCTGGTGTCTGCTGCATGTGCATTCATCTTCTGGTCAATCTAGGACATTTAGAGTGCTTATCAAGCCACCTGTGGCTCTGCTACCTCCTGGAATTCTGTTCCAAACTAATCCCCCTGTTGTTGCTTGTCTCAACAAAATTGACACCTCACAGCCACTGGACATTCTTGTTTACTTGCCTCTAAGATAATCACTGTAACTGACAATGCTCTAAATCAATGATCCCCTCTAGCAGTAGCAATGAGTCTTCTGTTTTCCTTGGCCTGCCCTTTTCTGATTGAACTACTGAGCTGACAGAGCTAGGTGGAAATGGGTTCAGCTTGAGGAAAGAAAGCTGCAGACTCATAATATTCTTATTGAATGTTTCATTGTTTTCATGAATAAACACTTCTCAGTTTATTGTATGCTTTGTTTGATTTCCATAGTGCTGAAATGGTTTTTTGACTTTTTTTTCAGTTTTGTAGTTGTGTTTTGGTGACAACATTTGTCAAGCTCTTCTCTCTGTCCTGCTGGAAGAGAATCTCCATAATTATAGGTTAAAAACTTTCTACTACATACATTTTTTTAAAATGTGGTCCATGAACTAGATTTTGCCTCTACTCTGTCAAGATTAAAAATGGATTTCTAAAAAAAATGTGATGTGGACTTTTAATTGTTCATTTGCTGGAATATTCTCCAGAATTTAACGCGGTTGGAAATTATTTCCCTTTTTTTTCTGTGAAAGAAGATATTAGTGTTTTTCTCCTACTAACTGACTGTCCACCCCGTCTCTCTTTGAAGGCTGATCTTCTTCAGCTTACCTCTTTAATTATTGAAGTTACATCTGTACTTTTATTACATTTTCACCCTATACTCTCTTCACAAGAATGCATCATTCACTATCCAGCTTTTCAGGCACATTTGATGATTTAGAAAGCACCAGCACAATGGTTAAGAATAAAGAATTTAGAGTGAGACTCCCAAAGTTTGAATTCCAGCTCCAAAATTGTCTAGCTAACCTGTAAAATGTGTGACAATACACATATCATATGGTTTGTATAGGATTAAATGAGTTAGTGTGTAATGGGCTTATAGCAGTTGTATAGCATACATATTAGTGTATATTAACAGTGCATATTGTATTCTTGAGTTTTAAACTCATGCACCCAATTGCCAGTTAAAGAAATTCTGTCATCGTTGTTGACCCTTCATTTTTAACTTCACATTTAATTAATCACTTTCTGTAATGTCTACCTTCTTGAAGCATTTCATAGCATTTTCTTCTTTTCATTCTTCTGTTCCTTCCCTAAAGGTCTTATATTATCTTATTTGTGTTATCTGAGTCCTGTCTCACTGTCTCCTGTTTTAATCCTTAATCAATGTTTACCATCACTGAAATCAAGTGTCTATAAAATAAATTTAAAATCTGATCATGTGACTGAGGAGTCTGACTTCAGAGTAAAATTCAATTGTGATCTTTCAAGACTGACCATAGACAATTAAAAGGCTTGCCAGTCAGGACTCATAGGGGAAATCTACACTCCCTACAGCAAACTTGATCTACAGCCAGTGCATTAGTTTCTGGAGGGAGTTTCAGCTGAGGCCTCAGGCCCCTTGGGACCAGCCATGCTCATATGTATATATGCATTCCTACCCCAGGAGCCTCCATTTGGAGGCCTTTTTAGCAGGACCTAAGGTGCTTCTTGAGCTTCTCCTCTGGGAACTCCTTATTAGGGGCTTTGGCTGAGGCATTTTTTTCCACTTTGACTCAGAATCTTTCCACTCCTAGCTCTTCCCTCACCCCCTTTCCCTAGCCTACAGGTCTATAACGAGATAGGAGCCTTTTATTTGGGACTCTTTAACAGTGAGATTATTTTCCCTCTGTGTGTAGCATCCAGCTCATCCTCATCTGGTGCCATTCCGTGGGGAAAAATGGGACGCTGGGAGGCTGGCACCTCTTTTTGCCTCTTTCACTCTTTCAGTAAAGGAATAAAGACTTGATTGTTACTTTCATTTTGGCTCTGTTCTAATTGATTGCCTTGACACTTGCTTGCTCCACAGCAATGTCCCCACCGAAAGCTTAGGAAAAATCTAAACCACCAGTATTGCCATGCCCTTTTTCCTGATTACAACTCTTTGAATCCTAGGCTCTTGGCCAAAAATACAGTTTAATGAATGAATACATGAAGGAAATACCAACTAAATGACTGGTTTATTACTTAGCAAGACATTTGGGAAATAACATTTTAATGAGCTAAAAAGGTTAAGCTAACTGTTATAAATGAGCTAAATCTGGTTGCATATGTTGAGGGATCTTGATTTCTTTTAAGAAATATGTTCATGGTTCTACTATAATACTTTATTTTGTCTCTGAAACATTTTTTTAGATAATATATTTAAGCTGTCTAATATTATATTTCCAAGATATTGTATAATCCATAAGCTGTAATTATTAAATATCAAAAGTAATTATTTTTATTCTATTAGAAAATATAACCTGAAAAAAAATTTACATTATTAGAACCAAATTTAAGGTCTATGAAGAGAGAGATTATATCAGGTTTATTGAGCAGTGTATCCTGATTATTGAGCACAGTGAATCACTTAAGAGTTTTTACTCAAAATAAGCAGATCAGGGGCTGGCTCCACGGCCCAGTGGTTAAGTTTGGCGTGCTCAGCTTTGGTGTCCTGGGTTCAGTTCCTGGGTGCAGACCTACACCACTTGTCAGTGGCCCTGCTGTGGCAGTGACTCACTTACAAAATAGAGGAAGATCGGCACAGATGTTAGCTCAGGCTGAATCTTCCTGAGCAAAATAAAATAAAATAATAAGCAGGTCAAATATTTTGTATTGCACATGTCAGTTATAAATAGAACCAGCCAGTTTTAAAGTAGGAAGTAGAATGGATAGTAAATGCTGAAATTCGTGTAGTGACACAAGGTGCTTTGGTGCTTATTATAGCTTCATTTATGGCAGCTAAAGAAAACTTAAATTGTTGCTGTGGTTATTGATGTATACTTTTAATCTTAATAATTTATCTTGATACATTATAATTTGCAATGTAGTAGAATATAGTACAATATACACAGAGGAACACATTTTTGTTTATATGAACTTATTTTAAACATAGATCATGAAATTAACTATTTCCAAGAGGATTTCCTATATTCTACAATTCATAATATAAATTATACTGTGAAATTCCTTTTCTTCAAAGGAAGTTTTTTTTAATTAAATTTATTTTTCTAACAGTTTTCTGTTTACAGAAAAAAATGAGAAGATATTACAGTTCCTACATACCCCACACCCAATTTCCACTATTATTAACATCTTACATTAGTATTTTACATTTATTGTAATTAATGAACCAATATTTATATAATATTATTAACTAAAATACCAAGTTTATTCAGATTTTTGTAGTTTACCCTTTTGTGATCCAGGATCCCGTTGTGAATACAACATTATATTTAATTGTCTAGTCTCCTTAGGCTCCTCTTGGCCATGACAGTTTCTTAGACTTTCCTTGTTTTGATGACATTGACAATTTTAAGGAGAACTGGTCTGATATTTTGTAGCATGCACCTCTATTGGAATTTTTCTGACGTACTTCTCATGATTAGACTGTGGATAAGGGTTTTTATTTTTTAGCGAGAGTAATGGGTAAAATGTCATTTCCATCATATCATATCAAGGGTACATATTGTCAGTATAATTTATGACTACTGATATTGATCTCAAATACCTGGCCGAGGTAGCTTGTCAGGGATCCACACTGTAAAGTTTCCCCTCACCACTTTCGATACGGTACTCTTTGGGAGAAAGTTATAACATGCAGCCCACATTTAGGGAGTGGGGTTTATGATCCACCTCCTTGGGGGTGGGGTTTCTACATAAAGTATTTGAAATTCTTCTGCATGGGAGACTTGGTGTTTCTCCTCCTTTAATTTATTCATTCAGTCATTAATTTATATCAGTAAGGACCCATACATTTACTGTATTTTATACTTTGCTTTATAATCCAGTACCATTTTATTTATTTATTTATTTGGTCAAATTGTTCCAGCTTTGGCCATTTCAGTTAGCTTCTGTGTCCCTTTGACATATCCCCATTGATAATTTTTTTTCTGCACTTCTTACTTTCTGAAACTACAGTATGTTCCAGGTTCATCTTGTGTGTGTCCTGACCCAGCCCTGGAATCAAACATTTCTTCAAGGAGCCTGGGTTAATTTTATGCAAAAATGGTATTGGAAACTAAAATCTGAGCACCACATGTGCCCAGATCTCCCTATGTTTCTATATATAGCCATCTGTATCCATATTAAGCTAAACATTAGTTCATACTGATGTGTCTAACTCAAATCTGTTACCACATGAATCATCATTTCAGGCCCTGCCCCTTGCTTATCTGTATCCTCCTACTCCAATAGGTAGAAACAGGCTCCTAACATTCCATATCTGTTTCCTTAATTTTTCAGTTTCAGTATAACTGTATAGCACTCTGAGACTTGTTAACCCGTATGCCCGTAGGAAACAACTATATCAACTAGAATATATGCTATGTACATTTCTTTTATATTTAGTCTTACAGATTGATTTCCAAAGTTTTTTAGGTCTCCATCATTTACCCCCAACCTCTTCTGTGAGAACATGTCACACATTTGTAACATGGTTAGATTCTTTTGTCACAGTCTCAGTTCCTTCCTGGGATACCTCAACCTCACAAGTGATTTTTTTTTAAAGTTGCATACATTCAGGTTCACTCTTGTGCTGTAAAATTCAGTTAGTTTTCACACATGCATCGTGCCGTGTATCCGCTATTACTGTGTCTTACAGAACAGTTTTACTGCCCTAAAAATTCCTTGTGTTTCACCACTCTTTCAATGAATGCCTGGCAAAGACTGATATTTTTATTACTTCTACAGTTTTGCCTTTCCTAGAATGTCATTTATTTGAAATTATACAGTATGCAGCCTTTTCAGCTTGGCTTCTTTCGCTAAGCAATATGCATTCAAAATTCACCTATGTGTTCTTTTTTTTTTTTTTTTTTTTGTGGCTCAATAGCTCATTTCTTTTTATTGCTGAATCACATCCCATTGTTTGGATACACCAGTTTGTTTATCCATTCGTCTATTGAAGGGCATCTTGGTTGTTTCCAGTTTTCCAATTATGAATAAAACTTCTATAAACATTCTCACGAAGGATTTCTTTGTGAACATAAGTTTTTAAATGAGTTAGGTAAATACCTAGGTGATTCATTGCTGAATCCTATGATAAAAATATGTTTAGCTTTGCAAGAAGCTGCCTGTCTTCCCAAGTGGCTGCAGTATTTTTCATTCCCACCAGCAAGAATGCAAGCTTGTGTTGCTCCATGTGTTCACTGATATTTTGTATTGTTCATTTTTTCTAAAATTTTATAAATAAAATAACACTTTCCTCATCTAACAGATTTACAGTGGTATCTCATTGTTTTCATTTGCAATTCCCTACGGATAAATAATGTTGAGCATTTTTTCATATGCTTATTTGCCATTTCTATGTCTTTGGTGAAGCGTCTGGTCAGATCTTTGCCCTTTTATTCATTGAATTGTTTATTTTCTTATTGTTGAATTTTAAGTCTTCCTTTTATGTTTTGGATTCAAGTCCTTCATTAGATACATTTTTTTGGAAAATATTTTCTCCTAGTCCATGGCTTGTTTCTTCATTCTCCTAACAGTGTCTTTCTCAAGGCAGAAATTTAAATTTTGGTAAGTTCCAACATCTTTTTTTAAATAAATTACGCTTTTAGTGTTGTATCTAAAAACTCATCACCACAAAAGCCTTTTAGTTCTCTTCTGAACAGACTTTGATTCAGATATATGTTAGCATAAAACTATTCATATAGAGGCTAAATATTGTGTTGTTTTTAGAGTATTAAAAGGAAATAGAAATAATAACAAAATTAGAATCTGAAGCCAAGTTCACAATGCACTATTAGGGAAAACCAGAATGAAATAATTCTTAATTATCTGAAAATCACATACAATTTATGAGGGCTAATATTGCACAAAAACATGTTGCCAGATGACTTGTTCTGAATAAAGAAGCAATAAAGACTTGGGAACATTAGACAAACCAAACATGGTAATGGGCTTTCTTCTCTCTTTACATTGTCCTTTTTAGGTAATCTCATCCAGGCCTATGTCTTTAAATACTAATTGTAGACTTATGATCCCCAGATTGCAACTCTAATGTTGAACTCTCTTTTGAACTCCAGATTCCACCTGACTACATTGTATCCACACTTGCTTCTTTCACTGACAAAGCTAACATGATCTGGGAAATGTAGGAATTCCAGACAAAATCAATGTTAGAGTTACAACCATAAGTTTAAGTCTGAGTTGTATCCACTGGGAGGAATAAGTCTTTTAATACTCTATAAGAGGTAGTTATGGTTGGGTCAGGAGGGCATTTGATGGAAGAAATTTTTAACACCTGTCTGAATGGGTATTTGGGAAACAGCCACCAGAAGCCTTCGGACTGTGGTGATTCTTATGATATTTGTAAATTCTTTGTATAGCTCCACATTAAAGAATTTTACACAAGCCCACTTATACCTTTACATCAACCTTGAATTTTTTATTAATTTTATTATACATTGTAAAATGTACTCAAATCATGAGTGTACCATTTGTTAGTTTTTATGAAATAAACTTAAATATGTAACACCACCCAAAGAAAAATATAGAGTATTACAAGCAACCCAGCCCTTAAGTGCTGTCCTAGCCATCACCCCCAAATATAAGCACTTTTCTGAATTCCAGCCCTATAAAGAACTTAATGTGACTGCAATCTGTATTCTTTCGTGTCTTTTTTTCCTCAACCCTATGCCTGTGAGATCTACTCATTTTATTTTATATGGCTATAGTTTGGCTTTTTGTAGTTGCTGACTAATATTCTTATGTTCTTTCCTATTAAAGTGCAATGAGTTATTTATAATTTTTGTTTAAGATCGACTAATGTGTTAGGAACATAGTTTAGTATGTATTTTGTTGCAAATATGCACAGGTTTCTTTGAATGTATACCAAGAAATGGATTCAATGGAACCTATAATATGCATATAGTCAGTTAGCAAATAATAATAATTTTCAAAGGTGAATTTACCAATTTACACCAACCCAGCCCTTAAGTCCTGTCCTAGACATTGCCTCCCAATATAAGCACTTTTCTGAATTCCAGCTCTATAAAGAACTTAATGTGAATGGAATCTGTATCCTTTCGCGTCTTTTTTTACTCACCCTTATGCCTGTGAGATCTACTCATTTTATTCTATATAGCTATAGTTTGGCTTTTTGTAGTTGCTGACTAATATTCTTATGTTCTCTCCTATTAAAGCGCAATGAGTTATTTATAATTTTTGTTTAAGATCGACTAATGTGTTAGGAACATAGTTTAGTATGTATTTTGTTGCAAATATGTACAGGTTTCTTTGAATGTATACCAAGAAATGGATTCAATGGGACCTATAATATGCATATAGTCAGTTAGTAAATACTAATAATTTTCAAGGGGGAATTTACCAATTTACACTACCACCAATCTTCACCCCCATTTATTTAAAGGCATGTGCAGTTGAATTTGTGTTACTTTAAACCACATTACACAGACACCTACCAAGTTTTGATTGTTGATACTAAAATTCTACTAGAACCATTATTATTAATCTCTTAAAATCCTTAAACACTTTTAGAATTTTCAATTACTGAGAGTCAATAATAATTCTTAATTTTTCATTCTTCTTGTGTTTTATGTACTAAATGGAATTTGAAAAGCATATCAATTAGCTGTTATGATAAAATTGCTATTTCATAGAGTTCCACAAAATCTCAGGGGTATGCAAAAATAAGCACTTATTAGCTCACAAATCTGCAAGTTGGCTGGCAGTTTGCTAATGTAGTCTGAGTCTGTATAAATGTCTCTGCTGATCTTAAATCTGAGTCAACTGGGGATTAACAGATCTAGGCTGAGCTCTGCCCCAAGCGTTGCTCATCCTCCTCCTGGGACCAGTGGGTTGGCTGAGCGTGTACTTTCCATAATCATTGCAGAGGCCTAGGAGAACAAGCCCAAATGTATAAGCCTTTTCCAAGCATCTGCTTTGATCACAGATGTGAACATCCCATTTTTCAAAACAGGTTTCAAGTCCAGGTGGGAGGATACTGAAAAATTACATGACAAAGGATTAGATATTTACTCCTATTACTAGGGAATGAGTGAAGAGTTGGATAATGATGAAGTTTACAATTCAAGATGTACATTGGTATTTTTTACTAGCTGACATGGTCACAACATATTATTTGTATGCTATTTTTTCCAAACCGTGTTTTTTTGTTTGTTTAAGAAATAAAAAATGCTGCCATAACTTAAAGTTTCCAGACATATTGTGAATATGATGGTTTCATATATAATCACTTGTGCAGATTCTGTAAAAAGAGCTAAGACACCAAGCTACAAATATTTGAATTAAATGACTGTTATGTTTTAGTCAAGAAGTAAGGGTTCATTATATAAGATTTTAGAACTGACTATTCATTTTCACAGTTTTCAGCTGTATATTTAAATATGTACCCCTGATGGTGCTTCCCTTGTGACTGATGTTATGATGATGAGACTAAGAAGTGTCTTTCAAGAAATATTCTGTCTGACAGACAGTATCTTGATTAAGATGAGCTTTAATTAAGATAAATGAGGCTGCTTAGTCATCGGTTTGGCATGATGAGCCCTGAAATCTTCAGAATAATGTTAAAAGTAATGAAAAAATTTCCATTTTCTTATTGAAAACACAATTGGATTGAGAGTGACTGGCCTGCCCACCTGTGCTATAAGCACACACCTGTTATAAAGCACTGATGCTGCAATCTTGTCACAGTTAGTGATCTTCTGACAGAAAGGACTGTGCTGACTACTAAATATCATACAAGGATGACAGGCAGCAGGATTTGTTCCAGAAAAAAAAAAAAATTTAAACAAAGTTAAGCCTAATTGGTGCTGATATGTTCTTCATTTATTTGACAATTCTATCATCTTTTTTTTTTTTGATTAATCCACTCAGATTCTCCAAAGAAATTACACAGTATATTAAACTTTGACATTCACCACTATTACTTGATGGGGAACAACTTTTCTTAGTGTCTGTGTTCGTTTTCTGTTGCCATGTAACAAATTACCCTAGACTTAGGATCTTAACCCAACAAAAAATTTTTTATCTCCAAGTTTCCATGGGTCAAGATTCCAGGCATGGGTTAACTAGATTCTCTTCTCAGGGTGTCTTTATGCTGAAATCCACGTGTCAGTTGTGGTTGCTATGTAACCTGAGTCTCAGGGTCTTCTTCCCAGTTTTCAGATTATTGGCAGAATTCTGTTCCTTGCAAATACAGTACCAAAGTGTCCATTTTCTACACCAAAGTATAGGCCAGGGGTTGCTTCTAGCTCCTAGAGTATCATTCCATATTTATCTATGAAAGAAACAAGGAACACAAGCTATGATTTCAACTCACAAAATACAAAGAAAGACTCCTCATTTTGGAGAACTTGATCTTTAATGGCATACACTTTATGATGGAATTTACTATTGCAATGAGAGATAATTTGGGCAATGTGTCCTATTAAATTATGGGTGATACCTTTTCCTAATGTTTTTAATAGCCCATTGATGTAGTTTTCATAGTTATCTTGAAGGAGAGAGAACAGAGAACGTATCAGGAACAAGATCTTGGAATTCTGCTACCTGAAGGAACCCAAGCTCCAATATCCAGAAATAATCCTGGACATGGCAAGGCTTAAGTGGGAAAAAGCACATAGAGAGGGCAGATTCAAGAATCGAGGCTGTAGCTTGCACAAACCGGGGATTTTAGAGAAGCTCCTGCATCTGAAGATATCTGTATAATTATCTTTACTGACACGTAAATGAAGTAAAAGTTTACTTAATCATCAGTTTGATGCCAAGTGAGTCCTGGGACAGTCTGCACAACCATTAGAGAGGGGAAACCTCAGGAATGACTGAGTTTAATGTGAACAGGTATCAGAAACAAAATTTAGTTGATCTAAATAAACTATAAAAATTCAAAATTATTTATACACATGAGTGTGGACTTAAATTCATATCTCCTATTATTCAGTGTCTTCTGTGACACGCTTTTAGACGATAGTCTTTGAAATACTCATCTCTCCTATCTGTCATGTCTACCAATTTTTTCCTTACAGTGGAAAATTCCTTTCTGATATTTCTTCGATTACATAAACTTTGGTATGAATCCAGGAAAGTGTTCATTTGAGTTGGCTAGAAATAAATCAGTTGCCTCCTTTTTGCACCAAGAGCTTAGAATAAAATCCATAATTAAAGCTAATTTAATGATTTGGGGAAGGCATTTTCATTCCTTTGAAAAAGATACCAGCTTTTTTTTTTTTTTTTTTTTTTTTGTGGGGAAGACCAGCCCTGAGCTAACATCCGTTGCCAATCCTCCCCTTTTCGCTGAGGAAGACTGGCCCTGGGCTAACATCCGTGCCCATCTTCCTCCACTTTATATGGGACGCCGCCACAGCATGGCTGACAGGCAGTGCGTCGGCGGGCGCTCGGGATCCGAACTCGCGAACCCCTGGCTGCCAAGCGCGGACTAAACCGCTGCGCCACCAGGCGGCCCCCAAGATACCAGCTTTTAAAACCCCAGCTGCTCAATAGGATTTCCTAAATATTTATAGATCTCTGTTGATGCCGCTGCATATAAAGAGACTATGGAAAACAAAATGGATTTAAATTACTTGATATTCCTCCACAAATTTTGCTACGTTTTTTTTTTTTTTTTTTTCCGGACAGAACTCGACTAATCCTTTTAGGTAAATAAATGGTATGGTCAATGGAAAAAGCACATTTTGAGAAGAAGCAAGTTGGTACACATGGATATAGAAATTATTCTTAAGGAAAAAATAATTTTTTGTTATCAAAAAGTACAGCAAATGCATTCTAAACTGAGAGAAATTATATGGAAGTAAGTGATATTCACTTTTTGAAAAGATGCATTTCTTGATTACTATGGTCAATTAATGCCTACTCTTAAAAGATTCAGAATGACATACATGATGAAAGATAAAGCAATCAATGATGAAAAAAATGCCATTTGAAAAAACAGATTTCATATCTAATTTTTCCTTCATTACAATTAATGAATTAAATTAAACTCAATTTTTAAGAAGAGCAATTGATCCAACATTTCTTCAACCGTGGTCTAACTACACCAGCTGGTTCTTGGAAAATTAAAAGTAAAAACTAATAGGATACTTTGAAGTGTAAAATCTTTGGATATGTATAGGAAACACTTCAGAGTAAGGAAATCAGGAAATTTCTTAGATTGGGGACATGTTTTTCTTTCAGGAATCGTCTTTTTTTTCCCCAAATCATTCAACAAGAAAAGCCCATTCTTCTTTTTTTTTTTCCTAATTGAGAAATAAAATAATCTCTCTCTAGCATGATTTTGCAAAAAAAGGGGGGGGCGGTTAAAGACCATGAAGCATTTGACATTGTTGATCACTCTCTTCTTTGCCTTTACAGACACACCCTTCTCCTATTTTTCTATATACATATATGGTTCTTCTTCATATTTCTCAGTAAGGGTTACTTTCTTTAACTTCTAAATATTCATATGCTTTGGAGTTTATCATGGGCCTACTTATCCTCTCTATATATCCTCCAAGATTATTACATATGCACATTTCTCCTAATTTATATTTTCAGTCAAGATCTCTCTCCTGAAACAGACATTTACAAGCAAATTTTAGAATGTCTCATAAGCGTGTCCAAATCAACATGCCTAAAACTGAATCATCATCATTGTCATTACCTAGACTTCTCCAATGATTGCTTGCTGAGTATGTGATAACACAGAGGCTCATAGCTGCTCTGAAAGCAACCCTATTGCTCTTTCCTCTCCCTCTTTCTGGGCAACCAAGCTATTAGCAAGTCCTGTCCATTCTACCTTTAAAACATCTTTCACATATGTCTGCTTCACTGGATCCTTATGACTTCCACCCAAATCTAGGTCACTAGCATCTTTTGTGGGGTCTAATGGATTGCTAGCTGAGTTTTCCACCTTTTGTATGATCAATACAAAATCCATTAGTCATTGCCTTCTTTCAAAGATTCATGTGATCATGTGACTCACTTATTTAAAATATTTCATTTATTCCCCATTTACTTAAAAGCAAAACCTAAAAGGCTCGATATGGCTTAATAAATTCTCCATTATCAGGCCCCTACATACCACTTAAGCCCCATCCCTCACGATTCTCTTCCATCCAGTCAAGATCTAGCCACACAAACATTTCTGGATTAATAAGACATTTTATTCTCTCTTTTCCCCATGACCAGTCACTTATGGGTCATAGACTTTGCCACTGGAATCTTCTTCCTCGTTCCTTTTCCTCATTATGTGACTAAACATTAATCATTCTTCAGCTTAATTCTAAATCACTTTCTCTGGGAGATCTACCTTAAACTCCATATTTAATTAGGCAAAATACTACTTTGACACCTGCGCTTTCACAGTCTCAGCACTTTTCACACATTGTTTTAAGCCCAAATTTACTTGTCTGCCTTCTCTGCTCTATCATAAGATGACAGGACCAGACCATGTCTCCTTTAGATTTGTTTCCCAGAATATACTATGTGAGGCAAGCACAAAAGGAAATAATGAACAGTTCTGAAGGAAGGAAAGAAAGAAGGAACAGAGGGAGGGAGGGAAGGAGAGAGGGAGGAAGGAAGGAAGGAAGGAAAGAAGGACAAAAGAATAGAAAATAAATTTTAAAAACCCCTCATCTTTGGAAAGGACCTGGGTATACATTAATTAGTCAATAATTGGGCAAAAGGAGCCATCAAAGGCTTTGAATAAGGAAGTGATAACATGAGATATGACTTTAGCAAGTTTAATTGATAGTATTGGTAAAATAGATTGAAGCATCAAGAATGAAGGAAGCCTGTTTTCTAGAGCCTGTAGGGGGAAATTGAATCTGAATTAAAGTAATGACATCAAAATGGAAAAAGAAGGGGATTTATGTGTGAGGTACTCTGATCTTTACAGTTATAGGAATTGGAAAATAATTAAAAGGAAAGAAATTGAGATTTATGTAGGTGTGAGAAAAGAAGTCAAAACTGACTTTGAGCTTTTTACTTTAAAAATTAAGAAAATAGTATAGACATTTACCTAGCTGAAGAAATCAGAGGCGAGATATAAGTTTTAATTGCAGATTTTGAATATTGGTAAACATTCACAAGGCTGCTTTTCATTCAGAAAAGCAATTTAGGGGGACTGTTTTTATAACTTTCCTTCATATATCTATTCTTGGATACTTTCTTCTCTCACAATTCTTAGATAAATTTTAGTGCCTGTTAGGTTATAAATAAGTTATTTCTTAATATTTTCATAAGGTATGATTTTATAAACTTTATTATGCTTTATTTTCTTAATGCACACAACTTCACACCACTATTCTTTTTTCCTCAATTATTTTTTCTCGTGTCAGAGACTTTATGCCTTTAAGAATATCTCATTTAACAAAATATATGTAAAACTTGCCCTCTCTGACTCTTTTTCTTCATTTTCGGGGTAAATATTTGAATGTTAAATTTATGATACCTTTTGTCCATAAAATTTTATGGTTGTGATTTTGCTTCTGACTTTTTAGTAGAAATAAAATTCTAAGAGTCTGGAATCTAAGCTGACTCTTGGTCATCTTGGAGAATCCAGTCCAGCTGTTCTCCAGATACATGCATCTCCATGAGTGAGCCCAGAAGAAACCAGTCTAGAAACTGCCAAGCTAACCCTGAGAATTATGAGAAATTATTTTTCCATTTTTTTTAACTTTTTAAATTTTGTTTATTTTTATTATTTTTTATTTTTTTCTATTGATGTCTTAATAGTTTATAACACTGTGGGGTTAGTTGTACATTATTGTTTGTCCATCACCATGAGGATGTAACCCTTCACCCCTTGTGCCCGCCCCCCACCCCCCTTCCCCTTGGTAACCACCAATCCATTATTTTAAAGTACTGAGTTTTGGAGCAGTTTAGCAATAAATAACTAATGGAAGAACTGGCACCTGGAAGTAGAGTTTTTTCAAAACAAAAACTTAAATATGCATCCTTGGCTTTCAGGTAACATGAGAGGCAGAGCAGGAAGGGTGAAGAGGAGGCTACAAAAGAAGTCTAGAAGAGCAGAGAGGTAACTGCTCTTGGTAGTTGGAGAAAGGATGATTCACAGTGTGTAACTGAAGAACAGTTGGCAAAACCTTTACTATGAGTAACTGGGAAGATGGAAAATGCACTTAATCCACTCATAGATCTGGCTTAGGAGATTTTCATGCAGAATAATAAAAATGTCACATTACATTTTTATAGCTACATGTGTTAAAATACAGGAAGAGAGATGAACTAAAGAAGGATCTGTTCAGTTGCAAGCAAAATTTACAGGAAAATTTAGAGGATTTAGAGGATCAAAAATAAAAATAGTACTCATCTCTAGTTTCTGATGGGGAAAAAATTCTCAATATGAAACCAAACCTGGGGCTAAATATTAGATTAAGAGTGTCACTTTAATATTCTTTGTTAAGATCTCTGAAAGATTTAAGATGGTATCTATTAAAATTTTTCATCAAGAAAAAGGGAGCTCAAAGAATTGTTAGAAAATTGTCACCTAGGGGCCTCACATATATTCCAAAACCTCACTTGGTGTCTCAAAAAAAGTTACGAATTTTGCTTTGGAGTTAGAGACCACAATCAGATTTAAAGGAAAGATACAACATTTTTAAGGAGTTGTACCAATAAAAAACACCACCAGATTGGATTAAAAAAGTAAAAGACAACTCAAAATTAAAGGAGCTCCCAGTGTTTTACAACAGAAAACTGTTGTATAATATTCTTAACAGCTCTAAACCTTGGCCATTTACACTGAGTCAGTTACACTTCCTGAAAAGGAAATGTGACATTAGAGAGCAAATCCAAAAGCTCAGAAGGTGGAGCCAAAAGCTGAGGAGAAATATGAATTAGGAAACCATACCCGGGAATAGAAATGAGCCCTACTCAAGAAACATTTCCTGCCGCTGGAAGAGGAGGGACTGACAATATGTACTTGGATCAATTTTAGAATTCTTGTAGACTGACCACTATATGCTTTTCCTTCTTCCCGTTTTTTTTTGAATGAGTTGTCTGTTGCTGTTATCCTGTCCCAGTCTCACAACTGTATGCCCTCTGCCTTGCTATCTCTCTCTGTCTCTGTTTGTGTTTGTATGGGGTTTATTTTGTGTTCACAGCTCTCTGAATCAGTGTAGCTCTACTCAAGGAGCCTTTTCCATATATGATCCATATGCAGATAACAAGATACTAGGATTTGACCTTGATGTCATAAATGAGATTATTTGGGTGTGAGGGAGTGAATATATTTTCTATTGGGAGCAATGGATGCAGTTGTGACTAGAGGATGGACTGTGGTAGATTAAATATAGCTATAAATAATTTTCAGCTCCTCCCATCTTTAACTCCATTGCCTGTTGAATCTGGGGTAGTCTTTAACTCACTTTGACTAACTAACATGTGGCAGAAGTGACATTTTACAACTTCCAGGTTCTAAGCTTCAAAGGGCCATGCACCATCCATATTTGCTGCCCAGACACAACTATGTAAAGAAGCAGTCAACCCTACCTGAGGATGAGAAGACGTGTGGAGAATAAATGAGACACTCCAGCCAACAGCCAACACCTACAGCCAGACATGCAAATTATGCTATCTTGACCTTCCAATCTAGCTGAACTTCCAGCTAATTGTAACCACATAAGTGAGCCTAGGTGAAATCAGCAGAGGAACAGACAAACACCTGATTGTATTCTGAGGAATAATAAACCACAGATATTTTAAGCCACTGAGTTTTGGAGTGGTTTTCTAGACAGCAACAGATAACTGATACAGTTAGTGTTTGGAAAGAAATGTACCCTTACACAGAAACACCAACACACAAGCACATATAGCACACTCATACTGAAGAGTAGATGTCCAAGAGAATCTAAGATTCATGTGGCAAAAAATTAAACTTGGTCTGGAAATATCTATTTTACTCCCTTCTTTCTTTCTTTTCTAGTATATCAACTTATAATATCTTAATTTCTTTTCTGTTTATGTCTGTTTCTTTTCATTTTTTTATTTCTTCCAATTTGCTACATAAGTTTATAGGACCCATGTATCATGTTAACATCATTCAGATAAAAAAAAAAGAATAAGAAATATATTAGTTACATTTTTTTTCAAATTAAAGTTAAGATAAATCTGTTTGTATGGTAAGATGCATTTCTAGTGTTTCTCTACCACTGTTTAAAACACTGATGCAGAGGTTCATAGCATGATTAGAATTATCTCTAACAAATTTAATGTGGTAAGCTATTCCATTTCTTCCTAATAAGTTTTCCAATTAAGAAATAATGGTGAGGAGCTACTGAAATCAATAAAACCTTTATTAAATACTCCTCACAATGAGCAATAACACATGTCAACCATCATATTATAGTAATCAAAAAGAGTGATAGGCCTGAGATCATTTCCCACCTGTTATTACCAGAACTGTGATCTATAAGTTATTTAATTAATCATGCTTCACTTTTATCATATTAAATTGGTCATACATAAAATAATCATCTCTTGAGATTTTTAAAAGGATAAATATGATGACGAATAAAAGAATATAGGAATTAAGCACCAAACAATGTGCTTAGTGCTGGAGGTTCAATGTAGAAAAGGAAAATAGAGTTCATGTCCTCATGCAGCTTACGTTTTTATCATATGAAACAGATCAGTATAACAAACTTAAAAAGTAATTGTAGAATGGCAGAACGGCTATTTGCAAACTCTGATAACATTTAAAATTCTGGGAAAATATTAAAAATTACTTTTGAAGGAGACCTGAGAATGACCATAAGGAGACAAAAAGTTGAAAAGAGTTGATCCTTGAAAGAGAGGAAGTGGACTAGGTGACTCTGATGTTTTTCATCTGAGAAGACGCACCAATTTGCATAGGTTAAGGTGGCTGGAACTTAAGCTTCAAGCTGTAATCTTCCTAGCTTGAAGAGTCAGCGGATTGAGTTTAGGTGTGCCAAGGATGCTGAAAAGGAAGGAAGCAAATATTGGGAAGAAAGGAATTACAAACCCAAATCTGCTTTTAAATTCTACTGCAAATCTTCTGCTGTCATCAGAACTACATATACTCAGAAAAGACTTTGAGAATCCTGTGATAAGCAATAGCTAGAAAACTGTAAAAACTTTTTTGATATGTCAGATGCTGCCCACCACAGAGGAGACAGAATTTCAGAGGAAAATAACAGAACTCAACATCTAAAAAAAAAAATCATCTAAAATATTCAGTATATGATACAAAATTACTAAATACCCTAGAAACAGCAAGATGTGACCCATATTCAAGAGAAAAATCAATATAAACCAACCCAAATATAGTGAAGAAGCATTTAAGTATTTAAGGAATTAGCATTTAGCATTTAAGTATTTTAAGGAAACTGTTGTAAATATGTTCAAGTAATGAACAAATCAAAACTCAGTAGAGAAATGTCAAGTATGTAAAAGAACAAAAATCCAAATTCTAAAACAATGTTTCATTTTTAAAAATGAAAATGAACTTAAGGGAGGATAGGAGATGTCAGAAGAGAGCAGGAAACATAAATACTTATTAATAAAAATTATCCACTCTCACAGTGGGAGAGAAATAGATTGAAAAAAATCAACAGAACTTTGTGGAGCTGTGAGAAAGTATCAAGCATCCTAACATCTATATAATTTAATTCCTGGAAGGAAAAGAGAGAGAATTGGGCAGAAAAATAAATATTTGAAGTATAAATGGATTAAAATTTCCTAAATATGCTAACAAAAATATGTATTTAGTGATGAAAGATTAAATGCCAAGAAAAATAAATGCGAATAAAACCACACTTGAGTATTATATAATAGTCAAAATGGTGAAAATCAAGATAAAATCTTTGAAAAAGATGGAAAAAATGAAACATTACAGAGAAGAAAGCACAGATATGAATGATACATTATCAGAAATAATGAAGACAAAAAGATAGTAAAACAATGTTTTTTAAAGGCTGAAAACACCCTACCTGTCTAGAATTCTGTATTTGATGAAAATATCATTCATAAAGGAAGATAATATAAGGATATTTTTGATAAATGTGAAGATGTTCCTTGGGAAAAAAGTATGACCTTCTAACAGATCTGATCAAGAAGAAGGAGAGAGTAAGAATACAAATTCTCAATGTCAAGAAATATATAAGGAACATAACTACAGATCCTGTAGACTTTAAAACCACAGTAAAAAATATTATGCACATTATACAAATAAGTTTTACAGTTTAGATGCAATGGAAAAATAAATTACTTAAAATGAAAAAATGTTTTAAAATATCACAAAAGCAATTACAAAATTTGAATAGACTTATGTCTATTTTAATTGAATTCATAATTTAAATTTCTTACAAATGCAACTTCAGGCCTAGACGGCTTCATGATGAATTCTATCAAACATTTAATGAAGAAACAATACCAATATTGCACAAAATCTTTAAGAAGAGCTGGAAACACTTTCAACTTGTTTTATGAGTGTAGTGTAACCCTAATAATGAAAACAGATAGACCAATAATACTCATGAGCATAGACATAAATATACTTAACAAATCAAATTAGAAATGATAGTAATTTAAACCAAGAACACGTAAAAAGGAATGTGTGTGCACACATAGTGTAATAAATGTATATGTATTTACGTATATAAATATATGTATATAGTGACCATGGGACTTTGTTCCAGTAACACAAAGTTAGTTTTAGAAATCAATCAAGGCAATCCATCCTATTAAATGATTATCTCTATTAGTATGGAAAAGCCATTTGATAAAAAAATTAACTCGTTTTTGATTAGAAAACATTCTCAGCAGATTAGGAAAACAAAAGAATGATTTTAATTTTATCAAGGGCAGCCATGAAAACTTACAGCTAGCATCATAATTAATAGTAAAATTGGGTGTGCATACAGATTTAACAAGGAAAGTTGACCTCATTCACTCCACATACAAATATCATTTTGAGAGGAATCATGGAACTAAACATAGATAATAAAACTGTAAAATGTCTAGAAGAAAACATAGGTAGATATTTTTTCAACCTGAGAGAGGTCACTGACAGCAAGAAACATTAAAGACAAAAATGATGAGTTAGAATTTATCAAATTCAAAGCTTACATTTATTAAAATACATCATTGAGAAAATAGGAAGACAATCTACACACGGAGAAAATATTCACAAAATCTATATTTGACATAAAAAATAATAACTGACAATTTAAAAAAGTGTTGGTCAGGATGTGGAACAATCTGAATTCTCATCAATTGCTGATGGGAGTGTAAAATGGGACAATCACTTCGCAGAATATTTTTTTCAATCTACACTCACACGCAACTCGATATTTTAAAAAGTTATAAAACTGACAAAAAACTTGAATAAACATTTTTTAAAGGTATAGACAAATGGCTTATAAGCACTTGAAAAAGTGTTCATCATCATTAGTCTTTAGGTGAATGCAAATTTAAATCACAATGAGATACTACTACACAGCCATAGAGTGTCTGATAGTAAAAAGGCTGACAATAAAATAAAAACGTTGGCCAGGATGTAAAGCAACCTAAATTCCCATCCATTACTCATGGTAGCATAAAAGGAATGAAGCAATCATTTTGGAAAATATTTTGGCTATATCTTATAAGGTTAAATATACATATTTACCTAATGACCCAGCAATTTCACTCCAAATATTTATTCAAGAGGAATGAAAAGTATGTCCATGAAAAGCCTGTGCAGAACAGTTTATAGCAACTTTATGTATAAAAGCCCCAAACTGAATACAATCCTTATTTTCATCACTGGGAGAATAAGTAAACAAAATGCAGTATATTCATACAATGAACACATTCTTGTTACTCAGCAATATAAAGGAACAAACTACTGAAATATATAACAACGTAGAAAAATCTCACAGATACAATATTGCCAGCAAGAAGCCAAACTCAAAAGAGTGTGGACTTTATGATTCCACTTATATGAAGGCCAAGAACACTCAAAAACATAATTGGTGAAAATAATATAAAAAAAAAACCTTTGAGTGGGGAGGCACAAAAAACAACTTTCTGTTGTGATAGAAATGCTTTATCTTGATAGGAGTGCAGGTTATGCAGGTGTATGTATTTTCTTAAACTCATGAAATCCCCTGCAAACTCTTTGGGAAATGGCATTCCCAAAAGAAAAAAAAAGCTTTTTGCACAGGTGAGCCATGATGAAATGCTCATGATGAAATGAGCAATGATGAAAACTGTGTAATGTGAAATTGATTAACAAAGGCCAGATAATGTATTGTTTCCTGGGCCATTCTAAGGAGTTTTATTATTTTTTTTCTTTTCAAGTGCCACTAAAAATCTTTAAGCTTTTTTTTTTTTTTTTTTTTCTGGTGAGGAAGACCAGCCTTGAGCTAACATCCATTGCCAATCCTCCTCTTTTTGCTGAGGAAGACTGGCCCGGGGATAACATCTGTGCCCCATCTTCCTCTATTTTATATGGGACGACGCCACAGCATGGCTGACAAGCAATATGTCGGCCTGCGCTCAGGATCCAAACCCTGAACCCCGGGCTGCCAAAGTGCGAACTGAACCACTGCGCCACATGGCTGGCCCCATCTTTAAGGTTTTTTTAATAGGACTGTATGTGTGTTTGTGTGTGTTTGGGGGGGCGGTTAGTGGTATTTTACTTAAGATTGTTTAATAGACTATTTTTTAGAGCAATTTTAGATTCACAGAAAATTGAGCAGAAAGTAGAGACCCACATACACCCTGATCCCACACACGTATAGTGTCCCCAACTATCCACATCCCCAGTAGAGTGCTATATTTATTACAATTGATGAAACTACATTGCTACATTATTATCACCCAAAGTCCATAGTTTACATTAGAATTCACTCGGTGTATATTTTATGGATTTTGACAAATGTATGATGACATATATCTACAACTTTTGTATCATACAGAAGAGTTTCATTACCCTAAATTTCCTCTGTGCTTTGCCTATTTGTCTCTCCCTTCCCACTTACCCCTGGCAACCACTGATGTTTTTACTGCCTCCATAGTTTTTACCTTTCCAGAATACTAATGTTTTTAGAATATTTTTTGTTTTATTTTTTTACTATGAAGAAATAATTGAAAGTAGGAAAGTATTACAGTAATCTAGGGAAATAATGATGTTGTTTCAGGTTGGGGAGATAGAAGTCCATATCAAAAGACACGTAAAGAATATTTAGTATATATTCTGCAAGTAAGGTTCAGATATGGATAATGAGGGAAGGACGACAATCTAAGATGACTATCAAGTTTTGGTCTTAAGCAGTTGGGTGAATTGTACCACTTATGGAAATAGGAAAGGTGAGGGGATGTGGGAACACGGATTTCATTTGGGACATGTTTGGAGATATTCAAGTTAATATGGGCTGAAGGTCTACATTTGGAATTCGCCAGGACGATGTAACATCAAAACCATGGGGGATAATGAGACTACCTAGGTAGAAACCTTAAAAAGAAAGTGCCCAGTATCAAATCTTGAGACATCTAAACATTGGAGGGGTATGTGAGAAATCTGCAGTTGAGACTAGGAGAAAATGGTCAAGGAAGAACATACAGAGGGGATGGTATTGTTCACCCAAGATGGGAGAGTATTTTAAGAAGAAAAGAGTATTGCCAGCATGAAATAATGCTGACAGGTCAAGTAACATAAAGGTTGTGATTATTTAAGGGCCCATTGACTATGTCATCAGGAAGGTCACTGTGACCTCTACAAGGACAGTTAAAGGGGCTGAAAACCAAAATCAGATCAGAGAACTAAAAACATGGCTATGCTTCTGGAATAAAGGAAAATCTAGATATTTAATTATTTACTGCTGCTGGAAGTTACTAACTTAAAGTCTGCTGTCAATTTAACACCTCTTTTGTCTTTTGTTTGTGTTTAAGAAAATATCATTTCAAAGGATAATAGGTTTTAAAACAAAGGAGAATTAATTGATTCTTAATCACAACATACACCCAGGACCTTTTTTTAAAAAGATAATTTTATGTGAGAAAATCAATTGAACCAAAGCCATCATTTTGAAAATTAGGCATTTTTAAATTAGACAAACATATTAAAAAGAATCGAGAGAAAAATCTCAACAAATGAGTGTTTGATGGCCCTCTTTCCACATTACACTATCTATGTCTACAATGTGCATCATCCAAATTGACAAAATATATGCTAAACATAAGTTAGGTTATGACGTTCAGCTGTGAGGGCCATACTTAAAAAGAGAAATATCCTGCAGGCCGTATTCCTGTTGAGTGACTGGAGTGAGAGTTCTGTAGGTATGTAAGCTCATACTTACATATTCAGATGACCTCATGCTTGTGGTGCTCCTTATGCTTGTGAGAGAGTGACTTTATGGATGGTACTGAAGGGTCGCAGAATAGATCACTCCTAAAATATGCCCAGTTAACATATTGACTATTTTGAGCTGAAGGCACTTGAAAAACAGCAGATACAAAAGGCAGTCTCTGACCTTCCCCTGTTCTTCCTTGTGATGAATGACCTGAGATAACGGAAAACAGTGACTATCCTTGGAAGCCTTAAGATCAATAACCAGTGGGTACCCCAAAACCAAATTTATAGGATTCACAATCCAAAAACAAGTCTAATTCTTAGAAACATTTTTCTCCTTATCAGAATTTGGAAAGGAAGGGAGAAGGAGAAATTCTTCCTTCCTCTCTGGGCTGGACAGTATGGGCAGACATCCTGGAGGCTGGGGTGGTAAGAATTTTACCTCTTGCTGACTTTCATCACTTGTCCCAGATCTCAGCTATAGTTTCCAGGGTGAGTGGGGTGTCCCAGCCGATGATATCCCATCCTCGTTGGCAGACACTGTAGGGAGCAAAACTTTACCTCGACTTTCTCAGGGTCTCAGGAAGGGCCTGAGAATTAAACTGACATAAAATAGATTAACAAGAGAAAGGCATTCACTTTTAGACGTCACAGGAAAAGGAAGACCCAAAAAGTGGGTAGTCCTAAGTGTTCATATACTAGGTTCAACAAAGAGTAGTAACTGAAAAAGTAACCAAAACATTTGGAGAGACTACAGGAAGATAAGACCATGTTAATGAGGTCTGTTTGTACAGATTTTTCTCTGCCTCTTTCCCTGTCTCTGGTGATGACTGTTTTTGTCCTCCTGGTACAGAAACGGGCACCTTCACATGGGAGTTTCATCTTCTGTTTTCAGGAAGAAAAGGGGGAGATCAGAGTGTTGCTTTTGTATCTGCAAACTTTCAAGTGTCTTTAGCTCAAAGTAGTCAATATGCCAAACAGACATATCTTAGGGTGGCATATTCTGCTACCTTTCAGTACAAAACTATGCCCATAGGTTTTACATTTGTTTAAAATGTGAAAAGTCTGGTACTCATTCACTTCTACCAAGTTCAAAGTATGATAATCCTGGAATTCCTGAATCCAGTCTTCTTGATGACAACATATATTCAGAGGAAATTTGGACTAATTATTGGTAGAAGTCGTGTGATGCCATTGACTCTCCTGCCAGCAATACCTTACACGGAGGCCCTTTTGAAACACAGAAATTCTATAAAATGATCATATAAACAGTTGTCATTAAGATTTCTATTGGAGCAACAGCAAAAGAATTCTTAAATTAAGACATAAGGCGACAAGACATGAGACATAGGCCAGGGAATTATGATAAAATATATGAGGTATCTGGATCTGAGAAGTCAGAGACATTGCGATGCTTAATCAATAGTCCAAAGATTCACAATTCTTTCTCTCTCAAGCCTGAAACATCCACAGTTCTAGAGTTCTTGCTTGACTTACACATAATGGTATACACCTTACACCTCCTTTCTTAGGTATGAGAAAGGAGCCATTTTTATACTTGGTGTAGTATTGTGTTATAGCTTCACTGTGCATAGCCAAGTCTTGGTTCTTTGGTAAGTTTGATCTACTTTTCTCATGTAATTCTTTCATATTCATACAAAGTATGCTCCTTATAGAAGAATTTGACATTGGGTTGTATAAAAAAAAGGTATCCTATGTGTTGCATAAAAAACATTTTGTCTTGGGAGCCGCCCGGTGGCGTAGCGGTTTCATCCGCGCTTGGCAGCCCGGGGTTCGCCGGTTCGGATCCCGGGTGCCCGCCGACGCACTGCATGTCAGCCACGCTGTGGCGGCGTCCCATATAAAGTGGAGGGAGATGGGCACAGATGTTAGCCCAGGGCCAGTCTTCCTCAGCATAAAGAGGAGGATTAGCAACGGATGTTAGCTCAGGGCTGGTCTTCCTCACCAAAAAAAAAAAAAAAAAAACATTTTGTCTTCAACTAAAATACTTATTTTTCTAAATACAATGACCCTAAACATATTTTGCTTCATTTAAGAAAGGATGATGTTTAATATGTGTGAACTCTTAAAATTCTTCAGCTTTGCAAATGAGCCATGGTTGTTCATTGTCCTGCCTCTGAGTTACTGTAAATTTAAATCAGTTAAAAGCCAACAAATATCACACTAATTTATTCCATTTGTTTAGACCAATGGCTGATGATGATGGTATCCATAAAAAAGCTGCAAACTTGTCTTTCTAAAGCTACAGATTTTTTAAAACTTTAGGCTTCCAGCTAGAATATTCTGCAGTTCACTTTCCTTTTCCTCTAACATTAGACTGGCAGCAAACATTTATGTGAGTTACTCAGCCTGATATCTAATTAACACAGTCTTTACAGGTTTAATGAGCAGTGATAAATTTCTATCCTTTCTTTGGCACATTTCAATTAGTTGTAATTATAAGTGGAGTGACCTGAAAAGATTGTTGTCCCACAGAATCACAGTAAATTTGTATAATTTATATTTGCAGGGACAGAATGTGTTTTTATGACTTGAAAAACCAAAAGGTTATTTAAGCCATTTTAGTAGTCATATAAAATCCTCTGTAAAGCTCAGGTAACTAAAACATCAGACATTCATATTTTACCAACATCAGGTGAGATGCTTCATAAATCACATTTATCACAGATCATTTCTCCAGAGTCACCCTTTGCAATATATGTACAACCCGAACTCAGATATATATGCTGATTTTTATCTTATTAATAAGGAAAAATATGAATTTATATACTTCTTAATAGTATTTTAAAGTATACTAATTAATGCTTTGAAGAATAGAAAAAGATACCTGTTTGCATATAAGTTCTTTGAAAAGTGCCACATATCTAGTAGGAATAAAATGAAGAACAAGGCAGATACTAGCCCTATTTTTATAAAGATTATAGTGTAGCAGAAGGGAAAAGCAAATAATTCTAAGTGCCAACATATGGAGGACAACTGGTGACCACAATGGGAAGACCAATATTTGCAACTGAGGAATAAATGAAGTCTCCGAGGAGTGTTGATGATTGTGATGATGTGGAGGACGATATAAAAAATAATAACACTTTCTTTGTGCTTACGAATTGCTAGGCACTGTTATTAGAGTTTTACATAGCCTTTCAATAATAGATATTTTTTAGGAATGGGGGGACTAGTCAGCTGAGTTTTCCCATTTAGGGCAAAGTTGTAGAGACCAAGGGAAATATAGTGTATAGCAGATTACATTTGGAAACTCACGCCCGGTGGAATACCCTATAAATACACATCCTACCACTTCCATAAGACAAGGGGGCTTATTTTGGCTTTCCTTTCCCCTCTCTGCTTTTCAAACATAACTTTTAATGCCAAGAAAGTATAATCAATGCTAAACCTGAATTAACACTCCATTTCCTACAGCTTCCAACTCTTGCCTGTTCCCCCCACTACAATCCCCTTTGAACAATCATCTTCACAAAAGAATCTAGCATCCCATTCATCTTGGGGGAGTTGTATAGCTTCCTATTCTCATAGGCTTTCTTAAGAACAAGATCTTCCAATGGCATATCTGCCATTGTCAGTGGGGCATGAATGAATGAATTAGTACCCATGAAACCTCTTCTTCAATCATTTCTTTCATCGTTTGCAAAAGACTTTTTGCTTTTCTGTGAGATGTTGTAGTGGATTTTATTTTACAAAGATGGCTGCAACATATCTCTTATTCTACAAACTCTTCTACAATAGGATTTTGACATTGCTCCCATCAACCCTCATATATGTGCCTCCAACTGAATGGGGGTGGGGAAGGGGTTGTGACTCATGTGAACCAGTATAAAGCAGCAGAAGTGACATTGCATAACTTCTGAGGATAAGGTAGAAAAAGACAATGCAACTTCTGCCTTGCTTGCTGGAACACTCTCTTTGGAGCCCTGAGGCCACCATGCCAAAGAGTCCATGTGGACAGACCCCAGGGAGAGGCCCTGTGACCACATGTAGGGAGACACATGCCTGGCCAGTCTCAGCTACTCCACCTCCAGCTACCATATCAATACAACTGCATATGAGACCCTGAACCAAAGCTATTCAGCCCAGTGCATCCTGAATTGCTAATATATGGAAACTGTAAGAGATAATAAAGCAATTGTTTTAAGTCAGTACATTTTGGCATGATTTGTTATGCAGCATTAGATGACCAGAAAGGAATTCTTGTATAATATTTAATATCAAGCTGTGCCCTCCAGTGTTTCCGGGATACTTTACATGTTGCAGGGAATTTTTTTCTTTAAGATATCCCACTCTTTCTATATTCCTTTACTTCTCAGTATTATTGCCTAATAGGAATCTTTTAAAAAACTGTCTTTAAATGTAAACACAAAAAGGAGGATATTATAGTTGCACAACTGCTCTCTTGATTATACTGCCAGTAGATTCTGAGCACATTCTGAGAATCAAAGGTTTTCTTGAGCCAGTCCCAGCTTGGCAACTGTAATGCACTATGGCTTCTGGCAAGTCACTTAACATCTGCGGGACATTCTTCTTCCTCTGCAAAGAGACAATAATACTTACCTATCTCACAGGGGTATTGTATGGTTTAGATAGGGTTGCACTCTGACAATATAAAGTACCATACTTTCAAGGTAACACTGTAAATATACTTCCACATTCTCATTTATGACCATATGGAGTGGATGTTATGAGGACTTGGTTTCTGGTTTGCAAAGTTTCCACTATTTAAATTGTCACCTTATAGCCTGCCATCTCCCTTACTAACCATTTGAACACTGCAAACGTTGGTTAAATAAAAATCCATGTGTTACCTAGAAATGGGTGCTGTTTCAGGCTTCATTTCCCTAACTTTTCAGAAAATTTGCAAAGTTATATGAGGCTTTAATAGTTCCAGTCTACTTTGAATCTGCAAGAGAATTTTTACTTTACTGCACTCAGGGAACAATTTACTATGGATATATAAAGTCCTGGTTAAGTCGTAGTCAAATTGTTCTAATAAGAGCACACTAATGACTCTTGGTCCCTTGCTTGTCGATATAAATTCCTTGGCTATGGAATGTATGTTTCTTTAATAGAGTTTTGAATTTTCTATATCGAAAATCCTCTTTTTTTTTTATAAAGACTTAAAATTAGCTGAATTAGTCCCCATTCAATTTCAGGATAGTACTCATGGACTAAACACATAAGAAATACTGGAAATAATGGTTTAATATAATTTAACCAAGCAAGGTTTTAATAATTTGGCCAATATTAAGGGAGGAAGAATTAATCCATATCTTCATGGTACTTCAAACCTATAATCAATTTAAATAGCAATATCGGACCAAATTTAGTAGTGTTTAAATTAGGCTGACTGTGCCCCCTCCCATGCTCACACAGGAGCTTAAAATAAGACAGAAATATAAAATGACCTTTTATATGAGAAATGTGATCTCCTGTATGTGTCACTAAAATATTTAGAGTTGCAAAGAGTGAGAATTTTATCCTGTCTGCCTAATTTGCAGTGCTCAGACCAATCTATGAACAACCTATCCCTAGACCAGGGCATTTATAAGGAAATTACACCAGTTATGTTTCCCCCATTTGGCATTTGAGTGTTGTTACTCCTGATCTTGTGTTTCCATCATGTGTTTATTTTGTTTAATATTAAACATAAATTCTCCATAAAGGTATTAGGACACAGTTGAATTCATTAAAATTTATCTAATAAACTACCAAATAAAATAAATTTGTAGCTTTCTTTTCCTGTTTTTTTTTTTTTTGTAGTTCTAAAGATTTAATGTCTTTTGTTATTTTAAAAATTAAAATATCCTGGCTGCAGCTCGAGACTCTGTGAGTGAACCCTCTGCACTCTTCTGTGACAGCTGTAGGAGAAAGTTGGTGTGTTCCACCTGTCCTCAAATTTCCCTGGCCTGTTGTTGCTGTTCCACCATCACCCATCCATAGACTGTGGAGCTTCTGCCTCCTGGAGCCCCCAGCATTTTTCTTGAAGATTAAAGCCAGGAGTGCAGTTCTCTGAAATGGACATTATGTCATAGGAGACTTTCACAAGTGGAGTTGGACACGAGAAACAGGATAGTGCAACAGCTACAGGTGGCCCCAAAGCAGGACAGAGAAACTGCATCCTGAGGAAAATCGAACAGATTGCTGAACCCCATGCCTTCCTCTTCATACAAACCATCCAAACCTCAGCTCTTATAGTCAAAATCTATATTCACCACTAAATGAACAGGAATCCCAATTTCTATTGAAAACACACACACACACACACACACACACACACACATGAATTGCCGTTACTATCCAATGTAGACCTCCCTTTACAAATCTAAACAAATAATCCATATCCCATCACAAATTTCAAGTTAGCATTCTGAAGATCAAGTTAATGGGCAAGAAGACAAAGCCAAGGGATTCTTTACCTTGTTCTATAGGGTAACTGGAATCCACAACAGTTTCTCTATGAGGTGTTATTTGTGATTTTTCTTAGTGAAGAGAATAATTTGAAGCTAGGCAATGGATGAGAAATCAGAATTTAATGTCTTCAATATTACAGATTAAGATAACTAAGGAGGGTAATGCATATCAAAATAATAAGTGAATAAATAAAATTATACTTTAATGGGATTCATCATCCACTGGAAGATTTTAAATTTTAGTGTTTTTATTAAAGAGATGATGAACACTTTATTTTTGAGCTGGGAGTCTTTGCAACAGAGTAGGTAAAACTTCCAACATATTACGTCTTAAGCAACTCTTGTTTTTATCATCTCCATAGTTATAAAATTATCATTTGCACCATAAATTTACAGTCATGACCATGTCTTCCTAAGCTCTATTGGCTATGCCATTATAATACCAACTGCATAATACTGGAAAATAAAACATCTGCACGTGAGTATGCAAATGACATTAAAAATGGATTATGTATTTTGACATGAATAGATTCATGATGTCTGTACCCACCAAAGATAAGAAAGCAAATTAATTGTGAACTGAAAATAGAACTTAGGAATTCCTGATGGCCAGTTCCATTTTCAATAAACAAATCAGCGTTGTCAATTTTATCGATAAGTGTTCTGGCAACATTAACTTTGAATTTAACCAACTAGAATTTTTACCAAGAGAATGTCAAGCATATGGAAATCTACAAGTATTTGGCCATTTAGGTTAGAGTTGACAGAGGAAGAAGTTGTGACATTATACTAATTGCTGAGAATAGTTCTTGGTTCTTTAAAAAAATATTTTCTATATTTTAGGATCATTAATTTGAGTAGCAAACCTCTAATATTCTAGGAATAACAACTAATAACATGAAATATATTTAGTAAAAATATATTATATTGCCCTTGTGTGTTATCTGCCATTCTTCTGTGCTCTTTCATTTGTCCGACATCCAACTATCAAAATGTTGATCACAGTATCTCCTCCTGGCCGTTTTTCTAATCTGTATTCCCTACTAAACTACAAACTTATAGGGGCAGTGGATCATCTAATCTGGCATAATGCCTGGCTCTTACTAAGTATTCAATAACTATTTCTAGAAAAATGAATAAACTTATATAGCTATCATTCTAATCTCTTAGTTCTAAAAGTATACTCCATTAATGAAGTTATCTTTTTTTTAGAGGTCTTGGTTTTTCATGAATCTTTTTTAAATAATATGAATCTTTTTTTTATTGCTTTCAATCAGGAAACCATTTCAAAAGTGTATATTTAATTGTTTTTCTGTTTTGATTTTCCTGCATTTTTAAAATTCTTTTCTTAGAAACCTTAAATCTCATCAATTTAATTCTTTTCATTATCCTTTTGATTCTGCTATTGAGAATAGATTTAAACTCTGATTATTATAAATTTTATAAAAGTAATGAAAAAACATTTTTCACTTACATTTTCTGGTAAATTTTGAAAAATCAATTATTTTTTCTGTGGTTGATAATTAAAAAGAGAGGAAAAACTAAATTTCATGTGTAGAGATACTTCGTGTAAATTCAGTTACATTAGAAATGTAGCATATTTCAAAATAGTATTATTGGTGTCACAGTCAAGAATACCTTTTGGAGATAGCAAATACAATTTTTGGCATACTCTGGTCATTGCCTATATTGTGTTTAGAAAATAGTGCTCTACTGGATGTCAGCTGGCTGATCCAGGGCCTTGAAGGGCGACAATGTACTAGGGTAGGTTGCACATTAAAGGATTAAGTCATCATGTTTATAGGTCTGGAAATTTGATTTTGTCAGTTTCCTGTAAGTGATCCAGTCACTGACTCATAATCATCAAAATCCTAAGAACATGGGGGCCGCCCGGTGGCGCAGCGGTGTAGTCCGCGCTTGGCAGCCAGGCGTTCGTGGGTTCGGATCCCGGGCGCCCACGGATGCACTGCTTGTCGGCCATGCTGTGGCGGTGTCCCATATAAAGTAGAGGAAGATGGGCACGGATGTTAGCCCAGGGCCAGTCTTCCTCAGCAAAAAAAGGAGGACTAGCAACAGATGTTAGCTCAGGGCCGGTCTTCCTCACAAAAAAAAAAAAAATCCTAAGAACATGAAATAATATTCAGAATGACTGTTTTCTTCAAAGAAAACTGCTATAACCAATCCAGCTGGTGTTGGCTACTCAGCGTGTCCATCTGTGAAGGGCAAGATGCATGGGAAATAATTACCCCTGAAAGACTCCTTTAAGAAGAAAAACAAGGGGAGTAGACTGGCAGTCTTCAAGACTAAAAAAACGATCAGCTGATATGACTTCTAGAGCAGGCTTTGGAAAATTAGGGCCTGTGGGCCAAAACTCGCCTGCTGCTTGCTTATATACAGTCCAAGTAAGAATGGTTTTTACTTTTTTAAATAGTTGAAAAAAAATCAAAAGAAGAATATTTTCTAACACATGAAACTTACATGAAATTTACATTTCAGCATCCATGAATTAAAGTTTTATAGGGACACAGTCAGGCTTGTTCATTTACATATTATCTATGGCTACTACTCCTGTAATGACAGATTGAGAGGTTCTGACAGAGACGGCATGACCCACAAATATTTGCTATCTGACCCTTTAAAGAAAGAGCCGGCCTATATCTGCTCTAGAGACAGGATTTTCAAACATAATTGGGTTTATAAATCACTTGAGAGCCTTTTAAAAGCACAGCTTCAGATTCACTCAATCTGAGGCAGGGCTTGAGATTCTGCATATCCATGAAGCTGTGGCACTTGAGGTGGTAAATCTCTAGAGCAGTGGCTCTAAACCCCGGCTACACATTTGGATCTTTGTAAAGAAATTGATGTCTGTGTGCACCAAAGACTAATTAAAACATATGATTGGGATGGCCTGTAATAGTCATTAGCTTTTAAAAGTTTCTAGTGATGGGAGATTAGGGCAGAGGGCACTATTACAAGATTGAGATATGCTGTGTACTAGACCACTGGAGTTCATGACGGTTTGCTATTTGGATGACTCTTTGAAGCTCAACAGGACTTCTGATGGAGTGATGATGAGGTTCCCAGATAGACAAGTTATGATCAAAGAAAAGTCACTAATATCATATTGCTACCAGGCATGTCCAACTACCAAGGGGAAGCTCAAAATATCCCATACTGATACCTAAGACAGAGTAAATGAAGAGTGAGCTGCTGTTGCCATTTCCTCCCTTGATCACTGTATCTAATAGCTAATCCTTTTCCCCAAGTTTGAACACTTGCAGAATGCTTAATTTTATCACCTAATTGGGTGAGTAAAGGAAGAAATGAGATATGCGATATTCTTTTGGGTAAATAAGTGTCTGAATAGAGTTTGTTTTGATTGGATTTTCCGTGATTTCCAAATTATTCACATATTTATGGATGATCTTGGGGTAATATCTTTTCTACAGATGGTAGATCCCATGTGTCTAATTCTTATTATTTCCATTTAATTATTAGAGGATTGAAGTCATTGACATTTGGAGTAGGATAAGGTAACCTTCTGGTTTCCATGGACTGAAATTAGAACGGGGAATGAGTACTGAAATGGGAGCAAAATAAAATGCTTCGAATGACAAATGAGAATGATATGAACACTACATTTAGACTAAAGGTCATATGTGAAGAGAGATTGCCTAACACTGAAAATGAGAGAGGCATATAGTTTATACCTGATGCATTTGGACTGAGCAGACAGGCAAACTGAGAGATGAGATAAACTAAATTAAAAGTGTCATATTATAGCAAGAGATAGCATGGAAAAACTGAAGTGAATTACGAGTGCAAGGAAATTAAAAGATCAAAAAGAAGTGGAGAAAAATACATTACATTGACAGATTGCTTTGGTTTTTTCAGAAGTTCGAAGTAGTAGAAAATCAGAACGGAGGACTCTAACACCTACAAAATACTCAAAATGTTTTTCAGCTCCAATTTGGAGATGATATTGAGGCAATCTCACACAAGTTGTTACTAAACAGATTAGTCATTTCCCATTTCTAGAATTAATGGCACACCTTTGTATTCATCTAGATATGTGCATGGACATATATTTACAGAACACATGTTAGCACAAAACAGTGATATTATTAAAATAGTAGAATGCAATATTTGTTAATTTGCATGTGCTTACTATGTGCCTGGCACCTTTCTGGGTATTTAACAAGCATCACATCACATGATCCTCACCATTCGGAAGTATTCACATAAGAAAATTAAGGATTAGAGAAGTTTTTATGACACATGTCAGTCACTCACAAAGCAGAGAAGACAGTCTTTAAAAAAAGGCCAAGTGACTCCTAGGTTTGTAATCCTAATCACTGTGCTCTAGGATTACAGAATACATAATAAATATGTCCTGACTCTACACTGTTGATGCCAAATTTTAAATTAGTTGAAGTTCAAAAAGAACATCACATAATTGCAAGTAGTCACTATACTTTTGTTATCCTTTATTCTTTTCACATATATTTTTAAAGTAGAACTTCATGAAAAGTAAAATGCCTGTTACTTAAATTTCACCTAATTGTAATGAAATAGTCATTGCATTCAACATTATCATAGAATTAAAGATCTTGGTTCTGTGAGAAGATTGAGTAATGGAAAATATACTTTTTCCCCTTTTGTCTTGTTCTAATAAGTGAGAAAAAGCACTTACACTTGCAAGTTGCTTTCACCTCAGTGCTTTTAGCAACATTTGAAAATACAGTGTAAGTGCTATATTTTAAATTCCTTACATAAGCTCTGTTACCTAATTGTTAGTGAATGACCTAAATGAAATTTTAACTTTGAGTTGCAAGTGCATTTTACATTTTCTCACATGTATAGTTGGATGTTGTATTTTTGTCTATTTTACAAGTTTGGTGAAAAAGTAAAAGTTGGCTTTTATATAATACAAATTGATAAATAGACAACTTGAATACAAAGCTAGAGATTTAAAAGTAAAATTTTAGTTTACCTAAAATAGGGCTTTTCAGTAGAGCAAGCAAAAAATAAAGAGAAATTTGTAATAACTTCATTGGTTTTATACCTTCAAAAATTGTAGTCAGGATTAAAGATATCTAAGACTAAAACATTCAAAACATGACTTTCCATAAAGAAAACATCTATGGATAATTTTAAAATAATTTAATTTAGAGGATAATATCATTTATCAAATTACATGATTTTATTCAATATTAATTCAATGTTCATAACTGTATTCTCTATTGCTGCTGTAACACTTAAATCAACGCAAATTTATTCCTTTGCAGTTCTGTAGGTCAGAAGTCTAACACTGGTCTTAACTGATCTAAATCAAAGTATCAGCAGGGTGTGTTTCTTTCTGCAGGCTTTCAGAGTAAATCTGTTTCCTTGCCTGTTCCAGCTTCTAGAGGCTGCCCACATTCCTCGGTTCACGGTCCCTTCTTCCATCTTTGAAGCCAGCAATGTTGCATCTTTCTGTACTTTTCTTTCATAATCACACCTCTCTCTGACTTGGACTGTCCTTATGCCCCATTCATTCACTTTAGGACCGTTGTGATTATATTTCGCCTATACAGATAAGATAGGATAATCTCCCTATTTTAAGGCCAACCGATTAGCAAGTTTAATCCTATGTTCTATCTTAATTCCCCTTTGCCAATAACGTAACACATTCACAGATTCCAAGGATTAGGATGTGGGCATCTTTGGGGACCATAAGTCTGCCTAACACAAAAACTTATCCTTGGTTTTAATTTAAACATTACTGATTTTAGATTCTTTTATTTAAGCAAAGTGGCAACTATCCCCACTTTGTCCTGGTGCCATTCATTTTTCTCTCTATTTTATTTTTATATATGGTTGATCCATGAATATTCAAGTAGTGACATATTTCATGATGGAACAAAGAAGGATAAACATGCGTTAGTGAATGCCATTTAGAAGATTCTCTATCTTCTCTCTCTGGACCTCCATATCAATTAATTTTGAAAATATTTTTGACAGTGGCCAAGACACATAAATAAGGAGCATTTCACAGGACACTTACTTCATTGGAGAAAGAATGGAGATTAGCTATCGACCAAGTTTGCTAAGGTGCCTCTATTAGCAAAATGTAGATGTGGGCCAGGGTCTGAAAGAGCAAAGAATGCATTTGGGGAAAAGAAAGTATTATGTTAACAGGATAATTGACTTTTGAATTATCATTTAAACTGGTGTAAGTTAACTTATTGGCCCACTATTTTGTTGTAATCAAAAGGAGAGAAATTATAGATACAAATATTAGCATATGACCAGCCACAGACCACGCCAAATATTTGGAACATCTCAGAAGGCTAGAGGGACCCTCATGGCCATTCTCTGAGAACTTGTCTATAAACTCGCAAAAACACAGGCAGATATGCCTTATATAAAATATGGAAAATGGTCAGTTTGTACACAGTTAGTGTATTTTAGGTGGCCCATCCTCTTGTTTGTATATGAGGTATATTTGTCCCAGAAAAGTTTTCCCATTGCCTTCTCTATGTGCAGGGACATTTAAGCTGCCAATAAAACTAGTGCAAACCAGAATTTGTCTACAAGTCTAAACAATGGTGGATTCTAGTATATCAGGTAACACGTGGACAAAAATTTTTTCTTAGAATGCCAACTGCTTTTTATTCTTAAGCCTGTCCTGTCTCAGATGGATGTTTTCAAGTGTCCCTAGTGTCAGGGACCCATCACACATCCTAGTCTACTCTGAGCTACTGCCTCTAGCAGTAAACTACTTCCTCTGACCTGATTAGAATTTATGACTCCGTTGTGCCCTGGAACACCGCAACATTAGTTATCCCCAAAGTCCACTTATGTCTGCAGATAAAATAGACAGCCAAGTGACACACTCCACTGGTACATTGCTTGCTGAATCAGCAAGTCTCCTATCAAAACATCTTTTCAGAACGTGAAGCTGAGGAGATAGCAACCCTCAGAAAACACAAATCTCTTGAAATGAAGGAGGTCCTGTAAGAATACAGTCTGTAATGGAAAAATTCACCCAGAACAGTCAGACCCAAAACATACTTAAGGAAAATTATTACACTTTAACAGTTTAACAATAATTTAAAAGCTCCTCTGGGCCTCCAGGCAAACAAAAAGACAGACTTTCAAAGGTACCACCACAAAAATAAAATCACGTTGATATCATGCTTTTCAAGAAGGTTCAGTGAAATAAAACAGGGGAGCCATATTTCAAAAATGCTCAAAGAAAGAAAACTTACACTAAGGATTGAATATCTAGCCACATAGCCTTCTATATATCAAGGATATTAAAAAATTAACCATGCTAACCATTGAAATTAACCCTTTTAACTGTTAAAAATTAAGAACTCAGAGAATATTCTACCCTTGAGTACTTCCATAAAAGACATGGACAAAGTTGTCAAAAGAAGGACTCCTCAAATAGAATCAGTCCTACATGGTTTCAAAGGAGAATTCCACAAAACCTTAAAGTTTAGATAATCCCAAACTATTTAAATGGTTTGATACATATAAATGCATTTAAAAAATCTCTTAATACATTAAAAACACTTACTCATCCCCATAAATACTAAAAATCATTTTGAAAATTCAATATGTGTTCATGCTAAAAACAGTCAATAGGATTACAAAGGCACTTTCTTAATCTGATCATATTTTATGGCAGAGGGTTGTGTATTACATACACTGCGCAAAAGGCAGCATCTTACTTAGTGGGGAAAAGTAGGGCATTCTCACTAACGAGGGGAAAAGGCAAGAATGCCTACTATCACCATTACTATTTGATATTGTTTTGAGAGAATTTGCCAAGATAGTTATGGGGAAGAAGGAAATTAAAGATAAATTACTGGTAAAAGAATATTCAAAACTCTCTCTATTGAAGATGATATGATGATATGCCTTAAAATGCTGAGAAAAATGATTTAAAAATACCATAAACAATAGAAAAAAATCAGGTAGCATTATATTAAAATAAAAAAACCTAAAATAATCAGTAGCTATACAAATCTTCTTGAGAAAACAGTCTAGAACAAAAGGCTGTTAGTGTCTGACTCCTAAGACAGGCAGAAATGCAGAGACTGGTGGAGAATTGTAACTAAATGAATACATGTGGGAGTTAGTTTATCGTAAATATGAAATGTTGCATTATCATAAATAAGATGTGATGAAATGTCTCAAATCACCGAGAACAATGGCTTTTTAAATTAATTGACATTGGGACAGTGTATAACCATTGCCTAAAGATATAATTGGTTCTTTAACTTACACTAGATAAATTCCCAGTGGATTAGAGATCTAAAGGTACAACTGAAACCATTTGTGTATCTGAAGGGGAAAAAACCCACAAAATTCTTTTGTACTGAGGAATAAGGAAAGCCTTTCTCTGCTCAAAATCTAGAAGCAATAAAGGAAAAGATAGATGAATTTGACTTCATAAAATTTAAAACCCTTTATGACAAAACATAACATGACAAGGTTGGTCATCATTACTGCAGCAGCAATGACTGGCAATTGAGATATTCCTGCTCAAGTGAAATATCTCCAACAGCAGCACCTGGCAGAGGTAGAGATTTCCTGCAGTTACTATTATTGGTATAGCTTTACTTTGACTTCTTTCTTCTCCAGTATTTCCAATATTATTATAAACAATTTCAGTGTTTGAAATTGAAACTATTGTTTTAGTGGCTTATAGGTTTTTTTTTAATTGGACACTGTGTGCAATTTTAAACCATGAAATATTAAATTGGATTGAAAATAATATGCATATGTAATTTAAAAAATTCTAACTTTATTGACTGAGAGGACATAACAGCAATAATATCTTATCCTCAATATCAATTTCAGCGTCCCAATTTTTATTTTTAAATAACATTTCCCACTATAAGTTATCAGGGTTCCTTGGAGAAATGGCTGATTCTTTTCTGTGATAAGGAATGTTCATGGTGAGCCTAGAAAATAATAGGTGTAACAGAAAACAAAGGGATGTAAAAATTTAACGGTGCCATATAAAAAGGGCACAGGAATGACTTGAAAGAGCACTGTACCTTTGTACAAAAGTGGGAATATCATTTGCTAAAGCATTTTTAATTTAAAACAAAATATTTGATAAGATTTCAATATTAAAAAGAAGAATATTTAAAAGAAACATTCACACAAACATACCTCCTTAGAAATAATTGTAGCTCACGCTCACCAGGGATGTCATGCTGTTTCATCATTACATTTTAAACAAAAAGAAGGAAGGAAGGAGTGGAAGAATTAGAAGAAAGTTCATAGAAAGTTCAGTAAACTAATCAATGTTTTGTAGGGAGAAAGAACTGCCATCAGAAGATTGCCTAAAAGATTTAGATTCTTAGGTCCACATAGATCAAGATTGCTTTTTATAGACTTTAATAGGCATGCTTCCCTCTACCAAAAAAAAAAGTTATAAAGAATAAGGACAGATTGAATCTGTATTTATTCACCACATCTAGAGCATTAGTAAGTTTGAGAGAAGTAATTTAAAACCCATCTGAAGGAATATTTTTCACATGTCATATTAAGTACATTTCTAGTAGAGATGGTGGAGGCTAAAATTATAAATGGCATGAAAATTGAAGCCGGGAGAGAGAATGCAGTCAGTATATCAGGCAAATAAAAAAGTATTGGGCTGAGATAAACCAAAAGCTGTAGTAAAACCAAAAAAGTAATTTCCTTTCTCTTTGACTCAAAGAGAATTGGTTATTTAGTTTATAGCCAAGATCAGAGGAAAGGGGAAAGAAAAGAAAGGAGAAAGGAGAAAAGGGAACATGACATGGAAAACGTGTCTTAAATTCTAAACTATCTCACAGAGATATGATAGTGGAAAGACTTCAGTCTTTATAACTAGACAAAGAAGAGTTTTAATCTCAGATTTTTACTTGGCAGCTGTGTAGCTTTGAGCAATTTTCTTAACCTCCCTGGGCTTCAGTTTTCTCATGAAAAATGAGGGTGAAACCAACCCATGCATGGGATAGAGTGAGGTAAAAGATAACCAAATTGAATACTTAGCACATGGTAATTTGTTAAACAAGTAAACATCACAATATAACAGTAGACCATTTTACACTAAAATGAGTGCAACGACGAAAAAGTAGTACTGAGTTCTATAGAAAATAGAGATTCCTAGAATACGTTCAATTTGCTTTGTGCTCTTGGAGGGTTTTCAAAATCCTTTGAAATTTTGAAACCTCCCTGTTATTAGGTTTTACAACAATGATAGGAGGTAGACCAGAAGAGGAATTGTTATCCTCGATTTTACAAATGAATAAAACTTAGAAAATTTAGTGACATACCCAAGTTTGCAGAGCGGTTAAGTGGAGCCCAGATTTGGTCTTCTGACTTCATGATTCTTCCTAGCTGAATGTCCAGTAACTGTAGAGTGGACATCAGCACTGTTCAAATGCTCTTCTGTTTAATTCTTTTTTTCCTAAATCAGTTCATGAAGATACCATACAAGTTGTCATTCGTTCCATGAAACCCCATCTAGACATCTTCAATCTGTCGTCCTCTTGTTAGGAGAAGTTCTTCTCAGTGTCTTGGCCATTTAAAAGGAGCCTGTTCTGCTTGGAGTAATAATTTTAGCATTGGCAACCATATCACTTTTCAACAAGGAGAATAAAATTTCCGTTTTTAAATTGTAGCAAAACAAAGTTACTAATTATGTAATTAGCAATTACATATTTAAATTATTTATTTAATTAAATCTGTGACTTAATAAATGGCTAGTTCTCTACTGAGCCACTGAATCCAACTAACCCAAACTACAAATATATATTCCCATGAGCTAAATATCAAAATAAATATGGGTCCATGAACTGCCACTTAGCTGAAATGTGCCGTTCCTCTTTTGTTGGATCGGTGCCTTCAACACCAGGCAAAGTAAAGGAGGAATGGGCAATAAGTGAAGGTATGTGCTCATCCCAGTTAACAGAATTTGGAACTATTTCAAGAACTCAAAGCTTACTTATAAACTTAAAATAAAATGCTTTTATTTTCTCTTTCTTATCGGGTAAAAAACTTAATAAAAAGCTAGAATAAACATAATGATTGGAAAAAATAATTATAAGGAAGGACAAAATACCTTAATCAAATGATATATTGCCAAAATGAAACTTCTCTCCTTAATAACAGATAAGGCAAAATATTGTTAAGAGCAAAAATCATTCTTTTATTGGACATTAATGGATGGATTCAAACCAAGAGTTTATATGTGGTTCAGTAAAACAATTTCTTCTTGAGCTTCTTAAGTTAAAATATTCTATCAGGCTTAAGAAGAATTCTAAAAAAAGATATTGACTTAAAAAAAAAACTCTGACACAATCAGTCAAATAAGACATATTTCTTAAGCCCATTCTCTTCTTTCAAGGAGAGAGAAAAAAGACAGAATCAAACAGTTGGCACTTATTTTCCTTTGCAGCTACAAGTTATATATGAATAGAAGCTCTAAATTTCTCTCAGTGGCAATAGACTTCATTATCTTTCTCTTGTTACAAAAATTGAACTATATAAAATTTAATATGCATAAGATAAATAAAGTTTCTTGAGAAAACTATAAAATCTGTATAGAAAAACGGGAAAATACTGAGGTGTCTGGTAGCATTCTGTGTAACTCATATCATATTGTAATAATATAGATATGTTATTGAAATATTAGTATATTTAATATAAAAGGTCATAATAATGCTAAGTAAAATTTTAAATGTCTGTGGAAAAACCCAGAATTTTAAAAACATATTAGTCTACTAAGATAGTTGGGAAATATATAGTAACTAAATTTGGTTATTAGATCTGATATATTGACTTATTTGCGAAGGGAACATATAGGAAAATAATGGGCACTGTAAAATAGAACAGCTCACATATAAGTTAAGATCTGAAATATTTTTATATATACACATTTAATTAAATATACATACATAGATATATAAAATTCCAAAATTATAGATAGTCTCATGTACATGTATGCATATATATAATCATAGTTTTTTACCAATAACCAGTGCCCACTTGCCACAATGTTAAGAGTCCACAGCATCACAGAAACACCAGTGTTCATCTGTCAAGTGTTGCTGTACCTTCACTAGTGAGTAAGCACCAAGACACGAGAATCCCCAAATATATATATATTTAGAATATATGTATAATTATATATTATATAATAAAATAATATAATACATAATAATATACATCTTATTAAGGGGCATTAAATATACACAAAATGTAAAAATAATTAGAATTTAAGAAATGCTTTTCATCAATGCTTATTACAATTACTCAAAATATTACTCAATTATTACTCAAAAGGTTAAATTCTATTTAAAGTGACATGCATTTAAAAATCAAATTTAATTATAACATTTAGAAAGAAAGGCTCATACTAATAGAAATTAAATTCAAAGCATGTTCAATCTTGAGAGTCTTTGATTTTGTGAGATGAAAAATACTGTATTAAATGTGAATAGAAAACAATTTCAGTCAGATTTGGCTTCTGGATATCTTACCTAACAGATTTTTTTTTTTTTTTTTTTTTTTTTTGGTGAGGAAGACCAGCCCTGAGCTAACATCTGTTGCTAATCCTCCTCTTTTTGCTGAGGAAGACTGGCCCTGGGCTAACATCCGTGCCCATCTTCCTCTACTTTATATGGGACGCCGCCACGGCATGGCTGACAGGCAGTGCGTCCGCGGGCGCCCGGGATCCGAACCCGTGAACCCCGGGCTGCCAAGCGCGGACGAAACCGCTGCGCCACCGAGCCGGCCCCTACCTAACAGATTTTTTTAAAGTTAAATTATATCTTTGCTCAGATTAAATTTAAAATGTATATTATTGTACATGAGCCATATTGTATTCAAATTTATTTCTAAAAGTTGTGTGTGTGTGTGTCTATATGTGTGTCTGTGTGTGTTTGCTTTTTAAGAGTTTTAAATAGATGGCTTTGAGAGAAGATCTCTCGTGGTATTCTGGACAAAGCTAAATGTATGTTAGGGAAATTTTACGTGTTAACTCACCTCACAGCCAGTTGATGAAGATTATCATTAACTTAGATGTTTGGAGCTAGCACATATAAAATGATATTAACATTTATGTATAAATTTTTATGTGGAAATTTGCTTTTGCACCTCTTAGGTGGAATGCATCAGTCATATCTTGCAGTATGTTTATCTTTTTAAGGAACCGACAAATTGTTCTGAAAAGTGGTTGCTAGTGTCAGAAATACAATGTATTTTTTGTGTATTTATATTATATTCTACAGCCTTGTTTAACTCATTTATTAGTTCTATTAGTTTTTTGGAAATTTCATAGGACTTTCTATTTAGATGATCATGTATGCAGATAAGACAGTTTTATTTCTCCTTTTCCAGTCTGGTGACTTTTTTTCTTCCAATGCCTTATTGTTCTGACTAGAGTCTAGAGTAGAATGTTGAATACAAACGATCACAGTAGACTTCCCTGTCTCCTTCCTGACCATAAGGGGAAAGCAACTATTCTTTCAATAGTAAGTATGATCTTACCTGTGGGGTTTTCATACATGTCTTTTATCACTTTATCAGGTTGAGAAATTTTTCACTATCGATTTTCCTGAATTTTTTTGTCAGGAATAGATGTTGGATTTTGTCAAATTCATTTTCTGCACCATTGATTTGAACATATGGCTTTCTTTTTTTGGTCTCTTATGTTGTGAATTATACTGATTGTCAAATGATCCTTCCTTATATTTCTAGCATAAATTCAATTTGGTCATGATGCGCTATCCTTTTTGTATGTTACTTGATTCTATTTTCTAAAATATTGTTAAGAATTTTTACATCAGTGTTCATATGAATCTAAGTCTGCAGTTAACACTTCTTATAAAGGCCTTAGTTTTGTTATCAGAAAAACTGGCACCATCAAATGGGTTGGGAAGTATTTCCTCTTCTTCAACTTTTCTGGAAAAAAAATTTGTAGAATGATTACTTTTTCCTTAAATATTCCTAAAATAATTGTTATTTTTCTTTAAATAATAATTGGTATTATTTGCCTTAAACAGAAATATCCTTCACTTTCAGCTGAGCCTGGCATTTTCTGATTGGAAAGTCAGTATAGGGCTATGTAGTTATCTGTTTCTTTTTGAGTGAGTTTTGGTAATTTTTTAAAGAAACTTTGTCCATTTT
This sequence comes from Tapirus indicus, assembly GCA_031878705.1. Taxonomy (NCBI): domain Eukaryota; kingdom Metazoa; phylum Chordata; class Mammalia; order Perissodactyla; family Tapiridae; genus Tapirus; species Tapirus indicus. Next base: position 99,085,595 of record CM062919.1, on the reverse strand, counting down.
ATAATTTTTTGTTATAGTGTCTTACAATTTCTTTAATATCTATAGAAATCTGTAGTGATGTCTCCTTTCTCATTCCTGATATCTCTCCTATTTTCTGAATTATTTCTTTGTTCCTTTTACTTCTTTTTTTTTTTTCCTTTTAGAATACTTGAGTATTTTTCATGAATCCATTTTATTTCCTTTGCTGGCTTATCACCTATAACTCTTTGTTTTGTTATTTTAGTGCTTGATTTAAGGTTTTTAGTGTGTAAATTAACTTTTCAGAGACTTCCTTCAAGTGCTATAATACCACTCTACATACAGTATAGGAACATTGCAATAATAAGCTTCATTTGCTTTGAACAGGCATTTATCTTTTAAGGAGATTTAAATAATACAAAAGTAAGTTTCTACATTTATCTGTGTATTTACCATCTCTGGTGCTCTCAATTATTTTGTATAGATCTAACTTCCCATATATTTTTTTCTACTTTATGAACTTCTTTTGAGATATGTTGCTGTTACTGTGTGCAGGTCTGCTGGTGATGGATTCTTTCAAGTTTCCTATGTCTGGAAGAAGTCTTTATTTCACCTTCAGCGTTGAAATAGATTTTTTCTGGGTAATAAATTCTATGTTGATTTTTCTTTTGATGTTTTAAAGATGATGTTCCAATGTTTTCTAACTTGCATTGTTTAAGTAATCTGTAGTTCTTGCCTTTGTTCTTCTCTAGTGATGTGTCCTTTTTTTTTCCCTCTGGCTGCTTTTAAGGCTATCTCTTTATCATTGGTTTCAGCATTATCATTGTGATGGTCAATGGTTTAGCTTTCTTTATATTTATTTTGCTTGGGGTTTATTGAAATTCTTGAACTTGTAGATTTGTAAGTTTCATCAAATTTGTAAAATGTTAGGCCATGGATTCTTCTAATATTTTTTTCCTGTCGCCTCTTAGCCCTCTTCTTCAGGGACTATAATCATACTTATATTAGACTGGTGGAAATTGTCTCACAATTGCTCCACTACCCCATAGCTCATTTTGTCCAGTCTTTTTTTTTTCTCTGTGTGTTACATTTTGGATAGTTTCTATTGCTATGTCTTCAAGTTCACTAAACTTTTCTCCTGTATTGTCTTATTTGACATTAATATTATCTAGTATATTTTTCACCTTAGATATAGTATTATTTTTCTGTAGTTTTTTAATTTTGAATTTTATTGTTGAGGTATAGTTAGCATACAATATCCTATTAGTTTCAGGTGTATATCATATGATTCAATATTTATATCCATTATGAAATGATTATCATGATAAGTCTAGTTACCATACATATATATATATATATACATTTAGTAGTAACATATATATTTACCTAGTAGTATTAAATATAATTTTATAGTATAAATATAATAGTATTAAATATAATCATTATATTTAATAATAAATATATATATTTAATTCAATAGTGACAAAAATTAAATTAATCAGATGATAGACCACAAGCCAGTTGTACTGTATAAAAATATAAATACACACTAAAACTGGCCTGTGGTATATCATCTTACCAATCTATTCTTTTTGTTACTGTTAGATTAAATAGAGTCTTATTTTCCCAAAATAATCTTGGTTTGGGAGCAATAATGGTTATGGGAAGAAATGCTTCTCAATTTTATTTCTGCTATATCTTTTTTATTCGTGTCAAATCTTGTTTATAAGTGAACATAATTGCTCAATTTATTGAGAACCTATCGGGTATTAGGTACTTTTTAAAATGTTTTATATGTATTAATTTGTTTATTCTTCACAACTACCCTTTATCCCTTTTAAAAACAAAACAAGAAGCAAACAAATCTGAGCATAGAAAATTTAATTAACATGCTCAAGATAATAGAGGAATAGGTACCAACATTAGCATTTGAATTCATGCATTCTAATTCCTGATGCTGCCCATGTTCTTAAATGCTACACGTACTGCCTCTTTCTCAGCTGGTCTGAACTCTGATTGCACATTATTATCATCTGGGGATACTTTTAAAACATCAGTAGTCAAATCTTATCCCCTGAATTTCTGATTTAATTATTTTGAGAGAGGTATGACATTTTTATTTCAAAGTCCCCTAGTTGGGGCCGGCCCGGTGTCATAGTGGTTAAGTTTGGGCGCTCAGCTTCGGTGGCCTGGGGTTTACACATTTGGATCCCGGGCGTGGACTGACGCATTGCTTGTCAAGCCACCCTGTGGTGGCATCCCATATAAAGTAGAGGAAGATGGGCACAGTTGTTAGCCCAGGGCCAATCTTCCTCAGCAAAACAGAAGAGGATTGGCAATGGATGTTAGCTCAGGGCTAGTCTTCCTCACACACACACACAAAATGACCCCTAGTTATTATAATGTGAATCTGTCATTGAGAACCATTGGTCTAGGTGACAAATGTTGAGTTATGAAATAGACTGATGAAATATGTAGGTGATTGTATGGAGATTCAGAGTGTCACACAATCAATTCTTTGAACTACTTCTGTAACAAGACAAGTGAATCAAGTTATAATAAGTTTAATTAGCACTTCTACAAGCTGTCAAAGGCTTTACTGCTAACTACCTTAGAGTCGAAAAGGGCAAAACTCTTGTTTTACCTAAGAACATAAAGGAAATCACTGGCTGTAAACCTTTTAGTGACTAAGAAGATCTTAGCATGTCAATCCTCACAGGTAATTGCTTTTTAGGCATGCATTCAGTTTGGTTTTCCAAATAAAATAATAACACATATCTAATTATGTGGAGACAAATGTGGGAGTAAAATTAAAAATAAAATAAATAGATAAAAATAAGGTCAATCTTTTCAGACAAGTTAAAAGCAGGAAAAGGATGTGATTAGCATAAAACTTTAATTCTTCTTAGATTGTCTCAGTCACTCATTTCAGACTATTTTCATACATCCTTAAGCCTTATTTATTTCTAGAAATAGCCCCTGTTCTCAAGTCTTTTTCCTTGGGATATAATTTGTTTATAGAATTTCTTCTCTTTTTGTTTGGAACCACATGATGCACTGACATAATAAGAGATCATTGGTTCCTCTCGTGCTCTCACTAAAAATTGGTGTACACAATTTATGACTCATTACCTTTAAAATCAATGAATACTTCACTATGTGGTTCTCAGCATTTTTGTAGACTTAGCAGTAGAAACGATTATTTGCCATTTTGCTTGCTCCTCTTGCTTCTGTCTTTGTTATGGGTTTACTAAAATACAAAATATATATTATGTTTTTGAGCTGTTATAGTTCCACATAAGGATGTAAGCAATTATTCTACCTGATTAGTACCCACAAGCTCTGCCTCTAAGAAATTTTTAGACCAAAATTATCTTTAAAAACATAGTTATGATCGTGCCCCTAGCATACTCAAAAAAAAAGGGGGCCAGCTGCATGGCATAGTGGTTCAAGTTCAGTGTGCTCCACTTCAGTGGCCTGGGTTCACGGGTTCATATCCTGGGTGCAGACCTACACCACTTCAGTCATGCTGTGGCACTGACCTACATATAATATAGAGGAAGATTGGCATGGGTTTTATCTCAGGGCTAATCTTCCTCAAGCAAAAAGAGAGGAAGATTGGCAACAGCTATCAGCTTAGGGTGAATCTTCTTCAGCAAACAAAAAAAAAGGAAGATGGTGGTAAGAAATAACCAATGCATCCTGAAGACAATTTGCAGCATCTTTCCAGCCATCTTTAATGCATCTTCTCCTCTTTGCTCTCATGCATTTCTAAGTAGGCTAAACACAAGAATATTGAATATTCTTTTAATAGAGCTAGCATTGCCTTGTCTCTGTGCCTTAACTCATGACATGAAATACCCTTCCCCTTCTTCTCCTATCCCCTAGTTCAACCTTATGTTTTAGATGAAGCCTTGGATCATAAAAAGGAATTTCTCTCTCTTCTTGATGTAACTACAATGTTCTTGCTTATGTATTAATTAGTGTACATGTATGTTACTGCTCCCTTCACTAAATTTTAAACCCGCTTGAAGCCCAGAATTTTGGATTACTAGTACTGAAGTTTTAGCATAGTTTATTATACATAATAAAAACCGTGAAATGTTTCACTCATTTGACTTCAATTTACAAATCATATTGAGTAGTCTTTAAGCTGTGTTACTTAAGTATCCAATATTTATCTGATTGTTGATAAATATAAAATTTTAGTATATATTAAAATTACCTTATATCATGAGTATATTCTATGATAGAATGATGCCTTGATATTAAAAACTTTTCATGCATAAGTTAACAGTGAATGCCTATAAGAGAAAATGTATGTTTTAATATGATGTATAAATACTACTATATTTTAGTTCTGATTCAATTGTTAATTGTGCACTGAATTTTAACTTATATTCCTCTATATAGAAGAATATATAAACAATTTTTTAATCTTAGGTATAGATTGAAGAAACTATTTTGTGAGTTTTAAGTATGAATACTTTCAGCTAAAAAATAGGTAAACTTGCATTTAAACATCAAACTGACAATTTTTGCCACATTAGAAGTGATAAAATACTGATTAGAAATGACATGTTGAAATTGGCAAAGCCTAAACCACAAGAATGATTTGTTTAAAAAGGCATTTTTGTGAACCTTTCCAAACGATGAAGGATAAGGTGTTTTCTCTGATAATTTCCTTCATGTTGCCAACTAGATCATGTTTCCGTGAGTGCTGCTGTTAAGGAAAAGAGGACAAAATACTAAGTGATTAATGGTGTAGGCAGTTTTATCTTCCAAAACAGAAAACATTCTGATTAGAAAACATATAAATTTAAAATGCGCTCTCCTCTTGTGAAAATTTGATAGTTGAGAATAATTTGTGTATTATGGAGAATCTCTCCGTATCCAGTGTCATTACATATTTTAGATTCCTGACCCTAAATATGGAAACATCTACTCATACCCAGATCTGCACTTTATAAAATCTCTCTAGAATATTGTTGAGAAAAATATATCTGCTGTCAGACTAAATATATTTCTAGGGATAGTATCAATGGTTTCTCATTTATTTCACCTTTTATATTGACACTTACATGACGTTGAATCTATAGAAAGTGAAAGTGACCTGTGGATGCCTCAGCGGTCTAGACCAGGTTTTAATAGTCTCACTCAGCCGCCCAAAGCATTCCTCTTTTCTGACGCTGCTGCAAAGGCAAGCTGGCTACTAATCTCCTAACAGAGCTCTATATGCTGCTTTGAATTATAATCTAAGTGGGATTTTGCAAGGATTAAAACCATATAGTTTAGTTAACGTATCTGAGCACTAGGAAGAGCTGAATAAGTGGTAGCTTCTGCTATTATGTCTGTTTTCATTTTCGCTGGTGTTCCTCTAAAATTAGTAATGAGAGAAGAGTCCTGGAGAACAGTCTCACTCTAACTCCTGGGACCTTGTTACAGGTGAAACAAGACTATGATCAACCATGCCTTCATTAAATGTCATCTGACATGTGAGAAGTGTTCACACTGGTGAGTGCCATGTGGATTTTGGTTCCCATCATGATCAATATGAAGGGAATGGCTCTCTGAAGACGCAGTTTATTGATTACTTCCATAGTTTTTTTTTAAATATATAGATTATTTACATATTTTATGAAAAATGCTTTTTGCATTAAAGAATTTTTAAATATAGCAAGTTGATGGCTTAGAATATTTCTGGGCTTCTTAGTATGTATTCAATGCAGTTCTGGATATAGTTACTACACTGTCAACCTATTTCTTTGATCTTTAGCTGAACATTTTGCTGGAAGTGAAAATGCTTTAAGCTAGAGTGACTCGACATTCCCTTTTTGCCTGCAGTAGTCTTGATGTCATCTTGTTTTCTTGGCGTTTCATGTGAATTAGTATTGTTCTGGATTATTAGTTGCTTTAAATCAAAGTATTACTGTTTAAAATACATTAAAAGGGGTCATAATATTTTTAGTAGACCTCCACTGGTACTTATAACTGTTGCCTTGATCTCATCTAGTAGTGTGTGAAATGCATGTGAAGAGTGCTCTCATTTTAATACATGGCTAAATCTTAAAATATAAAAGATGAATGGGGATAAATCATATCTCTTTTCTATACCTTTCTAGACAGGATATAAGCAATACCCTCACTTCAAGGATACTCTCCGAATAGATAAACCATGCTTAGACACAAGAGGCCCGGGACCCTAATTTGTTCTGGTCTATAGGGCTGAAGGGAGAAATATTCCACCCTGCTGCCGCTGTAGCCAATTTTCAAGTAGCCCATGTCATGGCCTGTGAGATATACAACATTTCCAGGCGAGGAGTAGGCTTATAAGTAAAAGTGGCAAATCATATGGTAAGTGTTTGTGAAATATGTACAGGAAATAGACACTGAGCAGGCATGCTATAGAACATACAGATAATAGTCTGAATGTTCTTGCTACAGGGATTTTAAATTTTATTTTGTGATATGAATTTACAGCTACGTATTTTATTGTTTTGAATTATATTTCAAAAACAATAACACAAAGATAAATTATATTTTATGTACTGAGTTTCCTAAAAAAAGTTGATAACAAATGTGGAACTGGCCTAAACCTTGACATTTGTCATCTACCCTAAGGGCTATAGTGGTATTACTAATTAAATGAAAATCAGAACACACAAATCTTCTGATAGAACGTCAGTATCTACTTCAAAATTTAGTAGATATTTCAAAAAGACTGTGCTGTAGATGATGATTTAACTCCTGTAGGTGTAGAAGACTTAATTAGCTCATCACTTTATGAAACATGAATTTTTATTTAGATCCAATACCTGTTGTACAAATTATTTTCACTCATTTTAAATTTAAGTTTTCTTATAATCATGATTAAAATTGCAAGATTAGCTGTTAATATATTGTCTCCATCAGTAGGTGAACTTTGCTTCAATAGGTCAGATGACTCAAATTGGAAATCAGTAAGTTAATTCCAAATACGTTTTGATTGATTTCATTTATGTCATTATTCATTATAGATTATTTATTATTGTGAATGTTCTTGTAAATATATATTTAAAATTCAACATTACAGATAAAATAATTTGCTTTGGTGTTGATCATATAAACACAAATTTTTGTTGAGCACAACTGCTGTGAAATATTAATATTCCTACAAAATTAAGAATCTATGAAGTAGAAATATCCTTGGAATTCACAATTGCATGCAAACAAATTGCAAAATTTAACCAATAGAAACAAAAGATAGGGTTTTCAAATCTGATATATGCACAAATCCAGAAAAATTATACTCCCTTATTTTGTGAAAAGTTGATATTTAATGCAAATTATACTTAAGCATGCCGGGATGTGTACTTTCTTTTTGCTGACCATCATCAACTTAATTTAACAAAGGTTTGAACATTTAAATAGTTACTTTTAAATCAACCACAGTCACCTAAAAATGTATAGAACAATGTTTTTGTAAATGAATACTCAAAATTTTGTTCTATTTTGTACAAAATCAATTGAAAACCTTTAATCAAATTATTCTATATATGGAACACAAAAAATGTTTCACCTTCGAAGCTTCATGTGTTGTAATTATTGAAAATGATACTCGAAATGCAAAGGCATTGAAAGTTCTCTCTCAAAATCAATGGAGAAACTGAAAAAAATTAAACCAGAGCTCATGTAGTGTTATACTTTAATTGTGAAGTACTAAGTCAAGCTTTGGATTACTTAAACTTTGGGGGAGAATCTTTTTTATGGAACCTTTATGGAGCTGTTTTTAATTAGATAAATTTATATTCTCTACCAGAATGGAGTTTTGGCTGATTAACTGCAAAACTGGCCCAAATTCTTCATTTCTGCCTATCTCCATGCATTTTGCACTGTGATTCAGTGATTTTCTCTATCAAGACATAGAGTCTGATCTTATGATATGCTTGGGACAATCGGTCACAGCAAAGGTGTTGTTTTGCCAGTGTGAGCCTAGGCCTCAAAAGGCTTAGCATGCTTCTGCTCTCTCGGAGATCTTCCACACAGTTAGAACAAGCTAACTAGATGATAACAGACCATATGTAATAGAGCTGAATTGTCCCTGCAGAGGATATCTAAGACCAGCCAAAAGACTAAATAAGCAAACGCAGCCAACGTCAGCAAAGTCCCAGACAGAATGAGTGGAATAGCCCAACCACCTGAAAGACTTGTGATCAATAGTAAAACATTGTTTTAACCCACTAAGTGTTGGGGTTGTTTGTCATGCAGCAAGAGCTAATGCAGGCCTGAAGATGAAAATGCTAAAAAAATTGTAGCATCTAATTTCAGTGAAACATTCAAAAGATTCACAAAGAAAAATGACTTTTTGAAGAGTATTGATTTGCATAAATATTTCTTAACAAATGGAAGAAAAAGGAAAGTGCCTTTTAGAAACAATGGTCTGAAATATTTGCACATTTCACTTATTAAAGAACAAAAACAGAATGGAGACTTTCTGCATTTATCACATTGTCCTCTAAGTTCACCCTGTAGATCAGCATCTTGAGAGAGAGCATTCTTCAATTTAAAATACTGAGACCTACAGAAAAGAGTCAGTTTAAAGAGTTGTTAATCTCATCGAGTGCCCTAAAAATGGAACTTAGAAAATTATAAACAATTTTATGAAAAATTAAAGAGGACTGGAAAAGTTACAATATTCAGAAAAATAACAATTACACATTGTTGGAGACAAATATAGTTAAGAATAAGTAAAGTATGTAAATATCTGGATCAAAAAATGATCATTTTGCTTCTGTTATTAAATGCCCAAATAGTCAATATAGATAAGTCTAGTTTTGTTTGTTTGTTTTTTTAAAACTTTACTTTTTAAGAGCAATTTTAGGTTGATGGAAAATTGAGATGAAGGTACAGAGATTTCCCCTATACTCCTGCCCCCAGGTATGCATAGCCTCTCCTATTATTAATATCCCCACCAGAGTGGTACATTTATTATAGTTGATGAACCTACATCATCAGCACATCGTAATCACCCAAAGTCCATAGTTTACGTGACGGTTCACTGTTGGTATTGTACATTCTACATGTTTGGACAAGTGTGTAATGGCCTGTATCCATCATCATAGTATCATACAGAGTATTTTCACTGCCCTAAAAGTCCTCTGCGCCCTGCCTATTCATCCCGCCTCCCCCTGCAACGCCTGGAAACCACATTTTACATTTTATGATATTTAGAACAGTTTATCCTGATATTTACTGCTATTCACTTTGATTATATTTAAATTGGCATAATAATGCCAATGATTAAACACATTCTCTGTCCACTGCAGTGTTAATAGTACCATGTTTTCATCAAGTACACAATTATTATAGGAATGTTTAAAATTATAAACCATTTCCAAAATAGCATTCTTTTAAATAAGCTTACTTTAAAATTCTCTTCTACATATATCATGATAACTCTTAACTAGATCATTGTGGAATAATCATTGTGATGTACTTTTAGTTGACTCTTAATGAGTATGCACTAAAAATGTCAGTTTACTTCCACTAAACCATCTTGTAAACAGATACTTATGTTTGTAAATTATCTACTGATACAGAGCTTGATGATGGAACAGAGCAAAAGAAGTCTATATAAATAAAGATAGAGATTGATGGTTGGAACCATCCACTCCAATCACAGGTTGGTACTCTTGCCTCCATTAACGCATACCCTATCTTAAGTACCCAGAATGTCCCCATTTATATAATTCAGGCTGATTCCTTGATCTTGAGATAAAACCTGGGATGGCTTAACCGTTATTATAGAACAAAAAGGGTCTCATTCCCAGTCTTCATGTTCTCCATGGCATATATTTCAGAGTCCAGTAAGGCAAATTTTATCTTTTAATTAATTCAAGCATGAAATAATTAATCACTAGTTTTGTATTTGCCAAAACTTCTACTGAATCTTCTTAAAGAATAAATAAAAAATTATTCTGTCACATCAGTTATTTCAGGAAAAGGCACATGAATGTTAAAATATTTATGGAACTCTAGACAGGGTTTACAAGTAATAAATCATTTTAGCATTTCCCAAACACCTGGAAAATTCAAATGATTTTTTTTTGTCTTTTTTATGTGTGTGAGGAAGACTACCCTCTGCTAACATCCGTGCCCATCTTCCTCTACTTTGTATGGGACACTGCCACAGCACGGCTGACAAGCAGTACATCTGTCTACGCCTGTATCTGAACCTGTGAACCCCAGGCCACTGAAGTAGAGCGCCATAAGTTAACCGCTACACTACTGGGCCGGCCCCACAAATGAATCTTTAATCCTGGATTTTCAATTTAATCCAGAATCTAAAGTATCATACACAATAAAACAAGGCTAAGTATTATTTAAAATTTTTGAGGTCCTTTGTGTTGCTCTGCATAGTTACTCTAGAATGTCCAAGAATCTTCTCTGTTCCAGGCACCTAGTCACCCTGTGGAAAATATACAGGACCGATGCAAACCTTCTACAGTGATTTTCTAAACTGTAGACATATTAGCAGTTTCTAAGGTCACTAGTAATTAGAAGCAGCAATTTTCAATCCAGATTCAGACTTCTATTTGCTGTTGACAATGATCTTAACTATAAAGATATTAATTTCTGAAGTTTATCTCTAAAAAAACACAATAATTCCAGTTTTATTTAACAAACTTACCAGTTAAGATTGTTACAGAAAAGCAAAAAAGAAGTCAGTAAATTCCCTTACTGTGCAAGGGAAAACACGGAACTTAACATTAAAGTACTAATTCTTGGCATCACATTTCATTCCTTCCATTAAAACATTAGAGTAATTTTATTTAATTCGTGTTTTAAATTTCATAATTATCCTTTCATTTAATTATATGTATTTATTTCATTTCTACTCACCTAAAAATAATGGATAACTAAAATAATACATCTTTGAAAATATTTCAGAAATGTTTGGGGGAAAAAATGCAATCCTGAATGGAAGGATATAATGATGAACTAAAGGAGCTCTCTGAAAAAGAGGGAAAAGAAAAAAAATCTGTCTGGTTTTCTTATTTTTATCATTCTTTTCATAGATGCTGTAAAATATACTTGTAGCAATTAGGATTTGCTCATTATATTCTATACTCACTCTATATAAAGAAGTCTAAAATAAACATCAGTAAAGTAAAACATTAGAGCAGTGATAAATGAAATATATTTTTCAGGTGGTTACACTTGTAATCCATGTAGTTAGAAACTTGACTGGAAGCAACATAAAGTGAGCCTGAGATGTTCACATTAACCACTTCCTTAAATTATTGTGGCTCCACAAGTTAGTTCCTCCTGCCCACTGCACACTCTCCTGCCCTTTCATGGTTTTTTTTTTTTATAGCTTTATTGAGATATAATTCATATACTATACAATTCACCAGCTTAAAGTGTGCAATTCAATGGTTTTTAGTATATTCACAGACCTTTTCATGTTTTATCTCCTCTTTCTCCTGCTCTTTTATTAGGTTTCCTCTGACCTACTTCTCAACTTAAAAGTAGTTTTATTAGAAAGATAATGATATGAAATGACCTGGTATTGCCATTGGTAAAATGCCACAAAGAACCATCCCTAACAGAGCTATATTGTAGTACACTGGGTGGCTGTTATCACTCCACTTTATTAAAACCCATATAGGCTAGGGAATAGAAGTAATAAAAAGATATCTTGAGGATAATAAGAAAATATCACTGGATACATTTGCCTCCAGTAGACTTGGCATCTAAATTAAAAGTACTATAGGGAGGTCCAGAGTCCCTTTATATCACTGGTAGTAGTAATTCTCGTGAAACTGAAATTCATAAATGCCTGCCCTGAATTTACCTACCATGGTAATTTATGAATCAGATAGCACTAACATTACAGCAGTTCAAGTTTTACAGTTTCCTGACCACCACATGGAAGTATTTGTAATATGGGAGGGCATAAATGAGTTTTCCTGTTAATGAAAGGACATGCCCTTGGTCCATGAAACAAATCAAAAGGAATCTGTTTCATGTGAATTCATAATTTATGGTTGTTGATAACTCTTTACACATTTAATAAATGATACTAAACCTGCGTATTAGAACATATTAGTACCTGCAAATACTAAAAGCCTTTTAAAAGTTTTGTAGCCTCAGGGGCTGGCCCCATGGCATAGTGGTTAAAGTCCGGCATGCTACACTTCAGTGGCCCAGGTTTGGATCCTGGGCACAGACCTACACCACTTGTCAAGCCATGCTGTGGCAGTGACCCACATACAAAATAGAAGAAGATTGGCACAGATGTTAGCTCAGGGATAGTCTTCCTCAAGCCAAAAAAAAAAAAAAAAAAAAAAAGAGGAAGCTTGGCAACAGATGTTAGCTCAGAGAGAATTTTCCTCAACATAAAAAAAAAAGTTTTGGGGGCCGGCCCGGTGGCGCAGCGGTTTTGTCCGCGCTTGGCAGCCCGGGGTTCGCGGGTTCGGATCCCGGGCGCCTGCCGATGCACTGCCTGTCAGCCATGCCGTGGCGGCGTCCCATATAAAGTAGAGGAAGATGGGCACGATGTTAGCCCAGGGCCAGTCTTCCTCAGCAAAAAGAGGAGGATTAGCAATGGATGTTAGCTCAGGGCTGGTCTTCCTCACCAAAAAAAAAAAAAGTTTTGCAGGCCAGTCTTCCTCAGCAAAAAGAGGAGGATTAGCAACGGATGTTAGCTCAGGGCTGGTCTTCCTCACCAAAAAAAAAAAAAAAAAAGTTTTGCAGCCCAAGTATCATTTTATTCTATTTTCCATTGTCTCTCAAACTAATTTTCGAGTGTTTAATAAATTAGCATCATCTTAATCTCTACCACACATCACTTATACACTGTATTATGAAGGAACCCAAGGAGAGACATATTTCTGTGATTGGAAACTACATGCCATATGTTTTTACATGCAATCATTTAGAACTGAATCTCAATTATAGAGTTACCCTACTTTCAATGGGATGTTTTTGTTGTTCACTAGAATGATGGAGAGTTAAGTTGTTAGGGAGATTAAAACTAGCCTACGTATTAATGATACATTTTATTCTTCTCTATCACAGACGGTTTCTCCGACAGTAGAAAGTGTCATTTAAACATTTTGCATGAAGTTAATTTGTGAGATAAGTATTGCATAGCATGGAAAAACAAAGATATGTAAGCATCATTATTAGAAATCTAAATGGTTCCTCTAAAAGAGAAAAGCAATCCATTAAATTGTATCTTACAAATGTAGGGAAGTAATTCTATAGGGAAAATAAATCAACTAAACAGTATTAGAATACATTTCAATAGAATATAATAATATATCTACTAAACTAATGATGAGTGTTCAAAGATTGTCTCTACTTAATCTAAATTCTTAAATTAAACAGTAGACCTAACAAGATAGCAGAACATCTCAATATCTAGTCTGAATCTTCATCCCTCTAGCCCTTCTTTGAAATTTGGCTGAGAAATCTGGGATAGTGGGACAAATTAAACCTCATTTTTCTGGTAGTATTCTAGACAATACAGAAGTCCCTTACTATATATTAGCTTTCCTCTGACCTATTTCTCACTTAAACTGATATTAAAAATACACCTGTTGTTAGTTGCTTAGAAAAACCACATTTACACTTCAAAGTTGTACAGAAGCTGTACAGAAGGACTAAAAAGGACAAAGCCATTTGGATACAAACACCTACATGAACATTCATACACACAAACACACATACACACAACATCTGCTATTCCTTTAATATAGTTCCTTCTCTTCTTTTCTTGATTGAAATCCTTGATGTCAAGGCATGTTGATATCTCACTGCTATTGTACTGTTGTTACTATATTATTACACTGCCTGAGTACAGCTTCCTAATATGAATGAACAGATAGCCAAAAGTTATTGCACCACTGCATAACCAAAGTTGTACCGTTTAGCTGCTTGTATCCAGGAAAAGAGGGAGAAAAGTTTTTCCAGAAAATTATTTTAAGGCAATTTCTTTAAGCAATAATATAAATTGTTGCTAAACAGATACAGGTTGCGGGAAAAAGATATAAACTAATTCTGTTCCTGGGTAACTCATCCCTTCAAAATTTATGATGCAGAGAGGAAGGGAAATAAAATTTATTAGGGTATGGAGACATAATAATAGACCCTAGTGAATAACATGAGTTAGACTTGACCCAGTGGAGAATTCCATTGTCTAATCTAAATCAGTTGTAATAGAAACAAGGCTTCTGGCAGCCTCTAATAGGGTCCACATCTGAGCTTGTCTTACACTGGTTCTTGATTTGATATTCTCTCAGAAATGGAGCATACATGACAGACTACGCATTGTGATTCCTTCACTAGTTCAGCAACCAAAAAAAAAAACAAAAACTCTTAACTTGATCAATCTAGAATAATGTTCATCCTTCTTAGCAATGATGCCCAACACTGGATCAGTTGATTCCTCTTCTGATTAATAAACTGACATCAGTTTCTTAGCATGCAAGTAAGAGTCTTGACTGATCTAAATCGTTAGGAAGCTCTACCTCTGAGCCTTGCTCACACCGAATCCTCCATGGAGCTTATCATCCTCTCCACCTAGGAGTTCCTTAATGTCAGGTCAGGGCATTTTTCTTACTTACTGTTGTAACTACGAGAGTATCTGAGTACAGCATCAAAACCTGAAAAACTTAATAGCCAAAATTTCTGCATTTCTCTTCTACCAAAATTGGTTGTTTTGATGGAGAGTCAGGAAGCTTATTTAATAATCACTGTCATTTACTATTCATAACTTTGGCAACTAAAAGTTATGGTTACTAAATGGTTCTTAACTACCATCCCTCTCCCCAATTGTTTAAGGATATTTTGTAGCTGGAGTCATAATCAATCTTGTTGGTCAATTTATGGATTTTTTCTGTAGGATGGTCACCAAACCTCTTTTTTTTTTTATGATTCAGATTTTAGAAGAAATAACATTAGCTCCTGTTAAAAAGAGGGAGAATAAAGAACTTAGCAAACCAGGCTTTTTGTGACAGTTGGAAGAGTCTCCTTTTTGATAAAATGAAGAGGAAAACAATTTGAGGAGAAAATGATTCAATTAGTATTAGCATTAAGGAGGAATAATTTGCAAAACAAATAAGAGTATTTCAAACAAGCAACAGTAGATCTGAATACACACACACAGACACACACACACACACACACACACACACACAGGTAGAATTCCCTAACAGAAAGAGGGTCTTAACATTTCTATGCATGTTTTCAAAGACCTAAACCACCTAAGGATAAAAGAGAAAAACATGTATCACCAGAAAGTAACACATTTGCTGGCAGCCTGCTCTCAGCGACTTGGCATAACCTGAAGATGCCATTGCTACACATTGCAGTGATGTACCACTATAGAGTGCTGGAGCTGAGGATGTTTCTTCTAAACATATTGAATTGCCCCTAGCTAGCAAGTTGTTTAATGGCAGATTGAGTCCTTATGTTAAAAAGTAGGAAATTATTTAGAAGAGTGCAAAGCTATAATTATCTGTTCTGTTACCAGCCAGCACATTGCAAATCATCTTATCAAGGATACAAATTCTCCACACAGTATGGCTCAAACCTTAGCTTCTCTTTTTATTTTGATAAATATGAACCTGAAATAATTCAATATGATGTTTCAATAAAGTGTCCCCTTGATCACTTATGACATCATAATCTTGGAGGCTTATTAAGATGAAGCTTCCGGGGCCCATCCCAGACCCAGAGAACCAAAATCTCTTGAGTATCTCCACTCAGTAGATGGGAGTCCAGAACTTTTCACACTTAAGCTTACTAGGTGCCTTGAAGGGCCCAGTAAATTTGAAAACCACTATTTGCAGGACACAGACAGATGGTCACTTGCAGAAAAGGCTTAGACAGAGTTTGGTTAAATTATTGCTTAATAGAATTATGTATGCAAAGGCCCAACCTAAATTAAAAGAAAATCTCTACTATTAAAGTGATTGTGGTTTTGTTATCAAAGGAAATAACTTCCAGGCCTTTCTCCTCATCTTGTGCTATGATGTTTACCGAAGAATAAAGGGACCGTATGGAGGACTCTGTTAGTTCTATTTGGAAAATACGACTCCTATCCAATTTCGTACAGGACAAACTTAATCAGCTCCTCTTGGTTATTTTTATTTTAGCTTGGGGCTTTCAGGCAGAAAACAACAAAGAACTGTAGATTGTTCGAATTTATTAAAAAAAAATACAGGGAAGAAGAAATGTAGGAAACTTTCCATTAGGCAAACACAGCCATGCCTCATGAAATTATGAATGCTCCTCATCATTCTAGATAAAATAGCACCTCTCATTGGTACCAGCAACTCTAATAACCCAATGTGAGCTTCAGGGGTTCAGTTTTCTTTACATTTCCCCCAACAAGCAACTTACAAGCAGGGGGAGACACCTGTTTCCTACTCTAGAGATTTAAAAATTGTGTTTTGATTTCACTCTAGATTTGCCCTATCTGCGACTGTTTCTACTTCTATTGCTAACCTGGATTTTATAGGCTCCTTATATTTTATACCCAAATCTTCTTGAAATAAGATATGATTGGGTCAATTTTTTTAAGTCAATATTGGAATTAATTAATGGAAAGATACTCTGTCCGACCACTCCAGAGCTCATGCCTTCCTTCTGTCCGGTGTGTTACTATTTCCTTTGGCTAAGGGGCAGTCTGAGGTAGCCAGAGACAGTCACACTCTCCCCAGAGAAATCACTACCAGAAAACCTTAAAGAAGGTTCCTTTGACTGCTTTCCTGGGGGTGGTGTGGGGTGGGGAAGAGGGGTTGGGTTATACACTTAGAATGTTATTGGTTTAGGTTTACCTATGAAAGGAGACAGAGACAGAGATAGATAGATAGGGAGAAAGAGAGAGGGAGGGCGAGAGAGAGTGTGTTTTTATTCATTGTTAAAGGTGATGCTTCCCACCTAGACAACTCATTCTGGAAAAAAAAATCCCTTAAAACAATGTTGAGATATAGGTGGTTTGTCGGTTATCCAGCAGTCTCGAGTTAGTAATATTTAGCCTTCTATGTTAGGTACTTGAGGTTGTAAATGGTAAGTTTTCCAGTATTCCCTGTGGCCTAGAAGAGTGACTCAGGATGCTATTACGTCAACCTCTTTGGAAATCTCAGCAACTACATAGCAATTGCCAGTTTTCTCCATTAAATAGGTGGCTTCTGTCAAATGGCAACTATTGTCACAATAAGAAATGTTCATAAAGGGAGTATTTATTGTCTGACTCTATCATTTTCTGCTTGGTTCCTGGTTGTCTTTTACAACTTGAGAATATTTCTGAGTAAAAGCTACAAAGAAAAAAAATGTGATTTCCACAAAAGCCTGCAAATAAAAGCCTTATGTCTTAAACTTTATAAAACTGAATTGTGATTCCAGTAATACACTGCTCAATTATTCTAAACAATATGTGGAAAACACTGTTATTAACAAAGTCACATGAGGGCACTTAGCTATGTATTATTCTTTTACTTTCATTGAGGTCCAATGACACTTTACCTGTTTATTAAATGTCCTGCCCTGGAAAGAATGTGACTGGGGTTTTATCAGCATGGGTAATAAACAAAGTGTACATCTTTCTTTGTAGAGGTTTTTGTGGGAGATTCTGTGCGTCATTGTTTCGAAAAGGAAAGAACTTTTCTATACCACTTACTGAAAATGCTTTTTTTCTTGTTACCTCCACTTCAGGACATGGGCTAAATTTTGTTCACTGTGATATATTTAATGTCAGTCAGAGTGCCTACCACAAAATTGTCTCCAAGTTAATCATAGAATAGATGGATTAATGAATGAATGGATGATTGAATGAATTGGAGGGGATTTAAATATTTTTCTCTCTGTCATAAAGTAGTTTGCCACACGGCTTCTCAAATTTGCCCAAATTTTAATGTGCATGTGAATCACCTGGGTATCTGGGTAAAATGCAGTCTGATTGGTAGCTCTAAAGTAGGGCCTGACGTTCCTAAAATCTAACTTAAATGATGCCAATGCTTTTGGTACTTGTAACCCATTTTGAGAAGCAAGGTTGAAAGTATTGTTGCTGAAAGCAATAGATTCCCTAGTTCTGTTTTTTTTGAATAAGATGAACAATTTGTTACATTTAAAATGAATGCCAAGCTCCACTGCATAACAATATTTTTAATTTTTATATTTTTAATTAAAAAATATAATGTAGATAGCTTCTTTACAATCAAGTTACACTTTCAAATGTATCTGCATTTTACTTTTTGAAGCAGCAAAATAATATATATAGGCACGAAACATATTTTTTAATTTGCATAGAATATACTTAAATCTTAAATCTTCCTAAGCAGTTGTCCTCAAAGTATAGTCTGCAGGGAACAGTGAGGATCCTGAGACAAAACAAATGCATGAGTTCAAAGTTATGTTCATGTTGAAACGAAGATGTTTTTACCACAAAAGTAAGAAAAAAAAAACCTAAGATGTTATTTGCTTTTTCATTGGGTTGACATTTGTAGGGCAAAAGCAGTATCTCCTTAGCATGAATCAAGGCAGTGGCATCCACGGTACTAGTCATTGTGATCTTGACCGCCAGGCACTCACAGTAAAAATAACACCAGTTTCACTGAAGAATGCCCATGATGAAGCAATTCAAATTATATTTTAGGAAATCTTAACCTTGAGTACATGTCTTTCTGACATTCTGTATGACGAAAGAGAAGGTATGCATGCAGCCATCTTTCTGCATAATGAAATACAGTGCTTGTCTCAAGGAAAAGCACTTGTGCAATTCTGTCCTTCGTGAGCAGAACCTGCTGCTCTTTTCATAGAACACAATTTAACTTAAAAGAATGACAAATTCTGATTTTTCTGAGTTGAGTGTGTGGCAGACATTTTCTTGAAAATGAATGAAGTGAGTCTGTCACGTCAAGGTAAACAACTGACAGTATTTGTTGCCAATGATTTGAGCTTTCAAATAAAATCAGATTTTGGAAAAATTGTAATTGCCACTGTGAGTTTGACAGCTTACTTGTAGCTAACACTTTTCTGATGAGAAGAGCGGTGATATTTAAAAATGTATTTTTTTATATTTTATAATGAAATCTGTCAACTTTTGGAAGATACGAATGACCGACGCATTGTGTTGGAAAATCATACATGGTAAAAAAGCCATTCACAAGGAAGAAAGACCAATGGATTTTAATGTAACAGAGTACAAAATGTTTGTTGATATGGTTTTAGATTCCACATTGCAACTAATATTTTTTTGAAGTACCATTTGTCAAGAGATTGGATATAGTATCAAAAATACATAATCTGCAGTTTCAATATGCTCTGTTATATGAGTACACTTTCACTTTGATGACTGAAATTCATAAAATAAAATTATCAATATGTATTCAGATTCAAATGTTGCTTCTCTGCTCTTTCCTACATTTTTTCTTTGAAGTATGTCTTGACTTTGTAAAATATTGACATCTTTTAAGCAATCTTGCATTTCTACTAACATATATATATCAGCAAATCCATATATACGGATTAAAGTATTTTATAGTGCATATACATATAATTATATATATATATAATTATAAAATGTCTAGTAGTTGATTAACTACTCAGAATTGTATTTCGTTTTATTTCAGTCACTGTAAATTTATTTCCAAATGTGTGAGTGGGTGTTTATGTGTTTGTTTTTATGTTTATTACAATCACAAGCATATGGATGGATTCTGTAAAGATAGTAAATATACATCTGAACATGTAATGAAAAATGAGCAGTTTGTAAGAATATTTTAACACTAAGTCAATATCCCCACCAGTTAAGACGTTAATTTGCTCATTAATCTAGCTATGCAGTGTTTTAAATATCAAAGCCATTCAAATATTTGTTGTTAAATTTAGAGAGTCAAATGCAAAATCTTCACTGATTTTAAAAGAGTTCTCAAAAAATACTGATTTTTTTCTTTTCTTTTCAATATCCCCAAGGACCAGGTATTTTAGAGTAAAAAAAAAGAAATATTGGCATGAAATTTTGTGTTCAGTATTTTCACCATAAGCATCTTTGCTGTAAACATCTTTGCTTCAGGTGTCTTTGCCACAGGCATTTTCGCCACAGCATTTTTGCTTCATAACTATTGGCTGTAGAGCAATTTTGCTGTAAAATATAAAATAATTGATTGACATTTTGGTTAAGATAAAATAACTGGTTGACTGTTTGGTTTTATTTCTCCATCGATGCAGTACTCCCATTGTTATGTTATATAAATCCAAACTCGACATTTCCCATTGGTTCCCACTGGAACGTCTATCAGTGGACGTGTGACGATACGCCAAAAACAAACAAGAGTGTAGAAGGCTTTTCACAATGCAATACAAAGCTCAGCTAAAAATATGAGTCCTAGTATCTGGAAACAGATACCTCTCAATAAAAGAAAGAAATTTTATTGAAAAAGAAAAAACATTATAGATACCCAACGAGGAAGGAAATCATCAAGCAAAATAAAAATGTATAATAGTATGAACAAAAGAATTAAAAAACAAGTGCCTAGGTACAACCAATCCACAAAATAAAATCAGTTATTTGTGCAGTATTGCTGTAAATCTACACACATTTTAAATGTATTCAAATATTTTGTATTTATTTCACAATAAAGTCTTTTTAATTTTATTTATTTTTCATGTTTCATATGTCCTTTTTAATGTTCCTCTTTTATTTTTTGTTATTTTATTTTTTACACAAAATTGTCTTACAGTCAATTAATTATGTGGTGAAAATACTCGCAGCAAAGTTTTGCAGCGAAAGAACATAGAACCATAATATTTGTCAGCTGTAATGTCTGTAAAGACACATAACTTCTTAGTTACTTAATCTCTTTGAGTGGGAATTAAGTGTAATGACATTGAAATATAATTAATTTTTAAATTTTTGAATATTATCATCTAAACAATTATAGATGAGTTGGCAGAAAGCCTGAAGATTTGGATCCAGCATTGTTCAGGCAAATGGATTGCAGTTTTGTGTAATCTGCCTTGTGATCAGAAAAGTCTATAACAGGTCCACAAATGTAAGAAGGGAATGAAATAAATGAATCATTTCATTTTGTTTCACTGTAGAACGGGGTCAGCAAACTTTTCTATAAAAAGTCAGTAAGGAAATATTTTTGGCTTTGTGTGCCATACAGTCTGTGTCGCAACTAATCAACTTTGTTGCAGTATGAAAACTGCCAAAGACATTAAATAAATTAGTGTGTGAGGCTGTGTTCCAATACAACTATATTTACGAAAACAGTCAGTAGTCCAATTTGGTCCAGGGGGTTGTAGTTTTCCAAACCAAGTTCTAGAAAGATGATATAGCTTGTTACTAGGTCCCTGGCACAAACGAATATTTAAGAAGTATTTAGCTTAATGCTAGTCTTCGCTATTTTTAGCATTCTTACTGTTTTAGAAGGAGAGTTGAATGCAGACTGTGGGTCAGGTACTGCCCAGTGCACACAGTATGGAAATCAACGATCTCAATGTCAAGTCAAGGGTATTGATATATCCTTCACCAAGAGAAGAAAATTTGACGAGGGCAACATGCCTACGTATGCTATGTCCATAGCAAGGGACCCTCGAAAGGAAAATTGTGAAGCAATTAATGGCAAGGTGCCACAAGCTAAGTTTTGAAAAATAAATACATTTTTCTTGTTTTGAAATAGGATTTAAAAAGCACAGAAGCAAGAGGGTATTTGTATTTGTCTGTGTTACTCTTTTGAAGTGATAAATTTCATGCTTATGACAGGTGTCAGGGTTTTGAGCGTACCTGTCTTTTGCCTTTAATTTTTCATCTGTATTGTTTTATATCTCCATTATGAAGTCAGCACCATAAGGGCAGCCACTTTGTTTTTTGTTTTGTTTTGTTTTTTATTGAGGTAACATTGGTTTATAACATCATATAAATTTCAGGTATACATCATTATATTTAGATTTCTGTGTACATTACATTATGTTCACCACCCGAAAACTAATTACAATCCATCACCACACACATGTGCAAATGACCCCTTTCGCCCCCATCCCTCCCTATTTCCCCTCTGGTAACCACCAATCCAATCTGGGTTTTTATGTGATTGTTTGTTGTTGTTTTTATCTTCTACTTATGAGTGAGATCATACAGTATTTGACTTTCTCCCTCTGACTTATTTCGCTTAGTGTAATACCCTCAAGGTCCATCCATCTTGTCACAAATGGCTGGATTTCATTGTTTCTTATGGCTGAGTAGTATTCCATTGTGTATATATACCACATCTTCTTTATCCATTCGTTCCTCGGTGGCCACCTAGGTTGCTTCCAAGTCTTGGCTATTTTGAATAATGCCACAGTGAACACAGGGGTGCATGTATCTTAATTGTTGCATCCTTAAGTAGTCATTGTTGGTAGGGTTTGGATCTCTCATGATGGGTTCAGGGTCCCATAAGTGCACGTCTTCTCTGCTGGAGTTCTCAACCAATTGAGAAAAGAAAAATGAACAAGCAGATGGGGCTTCCGTGAGTCTCCATATCTTTGTTCATAGGTAACAGTGGTCATCATAAATAACTTATTTCATAGGGTGTTGTGAGGATTGAATGACATGACACTTACAAAGCACTTACAGCAGTGCCCACTCTGTCCACTGAATAGAAGTTACCTCTTACTATTTACAAGCCACAATTATATTTTTAAATAAACACTAATTAAATTAGTATGAAGTGTCTCTCATGGTGTTTTTAATAAATTTATGCACATGATAATATTTAAAATTAAGAAAACAACACATTTAGGCTCTTACTGGGTTAATGGTAAATTTTAATTCTACTTGATTAGAATTGTAAAGGAATCCTGGATTTATTCCTTTTCAATACAAAATGTTGGCTTTCTCCTCCTCGAGTCATTTACTGTGATACTGTAATAGCGTTAAAGTTCCATTTAAATAGTTTTTAATTACTATTATCTTATTCACATGATACTTACAATGAAAGATAAAACCTATAAATATGGGCTTATACTCTCTTAATGGGAAACTCAACTCTACTTGTTTACAATTATAAGGGAATGCTGCTGGATTTATACATATTTTGTATGTTTGTTGTGGTACTGAAATAGCTTTAAATTTTCTATTTAATTATAAACTATGGAAGAGAAAGAGTCCTACATATCATCTATTATAAAACCCTTTGTGCTGGGTATGTTCTTTTTGCTCCCTCCACCGACTTACCTCCTTACCTCCTATCTCCCCCACCCACCTACACACCGTGCTACCACAGATGGGTCAGTATGGACTCCATTAACTGGATCCCTTATCTGAAGATCAGAGGAAAGGGTGAGAGTGAGATTGTGTTTATTTCTCTGCAAGGTGTCACTGGATGATTTCAACCCTTGACATGAGGTCATATGGGTCACGTTAGGCAACTCTCTCTACACAGCCCTTCTTTCTTCAAACTCAAGTAAATGTTCCCTGCTCTTCCCTCTTCAGGCCTCGGGGGGGGTAACTGCTCCCCGCTTTTATTAACCCCATTGCTCTATGCCATGTGGTTTCTTTTACACTCCACCACAACTTTGTAAAAAATCCTTTTTTAAATTCTCTTCAAATTATCCCAATTTGAATGACATTTTTTTTCCTCAAGACACTGAAGACACACTTTACATACAAATAAGAGGAAAAAGGTTTCCAGAATAGGAAACTTTTGTCTTTTATCCAGAAGCTTAGAGGCAGATAGGGGCCTAGAAGTGAGGTCTTTTAGTTATAAATAGTATGCTTTACCTAGATCTTTTTAATTGCCTTCATTAGCAACTGACAAAAAAATGAATACAGCAGTGCCTTTGCATATATTATACACACACACAGCATATGCACTGCCTCTGGTCACCATAGGGTAGTGATTAAATGAGGGGCTCTAGCATCTGGTTGCTTTGATTTAAATTGACCCTTCACCACTTCCTAGCAGTATAAGGTTGAAAAAGTAAGCCTCAGATTTCTTATTTATAAAGTGGGGAAAATAAGATTACTTACCCCATAGAGATGTTATGGAAATAAACTGAGATAAACTTCTAAAGCATTTAGCAGAACTGAGCCCACATAGAAAGCATAAATGTCTGCCATCGCATAATTTTTATTAATAGTGTTAGTAAATAATTGTGATATCATTATTTTTTAAAGTGAATTGAGGTAGAATCAAGGGGATTTGATTTGTTCCCTTTTACTTTATTGAATTTGTTCATTTGAGCTGAGAGTATTAAGTTCTTCAAACTAGGATTGTTTAACATGAGCCCTTTAATGTACCCTGGGTTCTTAAAACACCTGACATTTTATGCACATTTGAAGGAATGTATATTCTTTGGGTTAGATGAAGAAGAAATATAACTACATAAAAATAAACTAGAATTTCTTTTTTATATTTGAAAACCTCATTATCTTATAGCAGAATTATTTTGCTTTTGGTTAGGAGCCATTCGATACTTTTGGAAGTTGTGTAAATTTCCCGAGTTTACTCTAAATTTGAGACTATAAATGCAATTCTGTATTTTATAATCATAAAGATTTATGCAGTTAGGGAAAATGGCATTTTGTGTGCTAATTTGTAAAATGCAAATTTGTAAAATGGCTCTATTGTTGTTTTAAACAAACTCCACTTTGATAAAAGCTGTGTTGCGAAAATCCAGAGGCAGACGCAGTTCTGCAAATTACTTTCTCTTAATTTTAAATCTAAAGAGATATTTTAATTAAGACACCTAGAGATATTAATAATGAGCTGGAAAGTTTCCAAAATAGATTTAAAAGTTCCTTTACTTGTTTAAACAACTCCTTTTAAAAATATGTTCACATTAAAAATAATCATTTTCCTTGATGGTAGCCATTCTAACAGGTGTGAGGCGATATCTCATTGTGGTTTTGATTTGCATTTCCCTGATGATTAGTGATGTTGAGCATCTTTTCATGTGCCTTTTAGCCATTTAGACATCTTCTTTGGAAAAATGTCTGTTCAGATCCTCTGGCCATTTTTCAATCAAATTGTTTTTTTTTTTGTCATTGAGTTGTATGAGTTCTTTATATATTTTGGATATTAACCCCTTGTCCAATATTTGGTTTGCAAATATTTTCTCTCATGTTGTAGGTTGCCTTTTCATTTCGTGTATTGTTTCTTTCACTGTGCCAAATCTTTTTAGTTTGATGTGGTCACACTTGTTTACTTTTGCTTTTATTGCTTATGCTTCTGGTGTCATATCCAAAAGTCACTGCCAAGACCAATGTCAAGGAGCTTCTTCCCTATGTTTTCTGCTGGGAGTAACAAGTGTTGGCAAGGATGTGTAGAAAAGGGAATCCATGTGCACTGTTGATGGGAATGTAAATGAGTTCAGTAACTATGGAAAACAGTATGGAGGATCCTCAAATAACTAAATAGAACTACCATATGATCCAACAATCCCACTTCTGGGTGTATATCCAAAGGAAATGAAAACAGAATATTGAAAAGATATATGCACCTCCATGTTTATTGCAGCATTATTCACAATAGCCAAGATACGGAAACAACCTAAGTGTCTGTTAACAGATAAATGGATAAAGAAGTGATATACATATACATGCATACACACATACACAATGGAATATTATACAGCCGTGAGAAAGAGGGAAATTCTGCCATTTGTAACAACATGGATGGATCTTGAGGGCATTATGCTAAGGGAAATAAGTCAGACAAAGATAAATACTGTATGATATTACTTTTAAATGGAATCTAAACAAGGCAAACTGATAGAAACAGAGAGTAGAATAGTGTTTGCCAGGGGCTGGGGTGGGTGGGGGAATTGGGAAGATGATTTTAAACGGCATAAATTTTCAACTAGAAGGTGAATAAGTTCTGAAGATCTAATGCACAACAGTGTGATTATAGTCAACGATACTGTAGTGTATACTTCAAAGTTGCTAAGAAACTAGATCTTAAATGTTCTCACTACAAAAAAGGAATGATAATTATGTGACATGATAAGAGTGTTAGCTAATGCTACAGTGGTCATCATATTGCAATATATATGTGTATCAAATTAATGCATTGTATACCTCAACTTTGCACAATGTTATATGTCAGTTATATCTCAAGAAAAAAAATAGCCACTTTCCCTTGAAAAAGCAATTCCATTAACTTGAGAGAAGAAAAATTGAAAATAGAATAGAAATAAACAAAATTGAAATAACTTTTTATGATATCAAGACCCTATAGTTGTCCAAACTCAATCTTCTCTTTTTATAATATATAAATGGATAAGTAGATAGATGCAGATATAGATTGATAGTTTCTTTTAGTCGTGACTTTAGACAATAGAAAGATTAACAGTATGAATCTCCTCATTCACCTGCCTGTATCATTTAAACTGTATGGTGCTCATCCGAACTGCACTTACAGTGCAAGAAAAATCTCCTGATCTTAAACATGCCTTACTTATAATCCTTGTTCCCTCCAGTGTATTTATTGACAATTTCCCTAATCTTTATAAGGCGTCTGGATGAGCTTTAAATTACTCCATCTGTATACCTGTTTCAAATTATGCCACTGCAAATATTAACTATACAGCAGTTGTGTGCAAAAACTGAAGAAACACAGTTATTTGGTATATGAATTTATGTAATGGACTTTTGCAAAATCCACATCCAGTCCTGTTTTTAATTTACTGCAGCAGCAAATCTCTGTTGTTCATTAAGAAGCTCTTCAGAGAGAAGGTGAGAAGGACCAATACGTCAAGTAAAATGTAAACATTCAAGGGGCCGCCCGGTGGCACAGCGGTTAGGCTGCACTTGGCAGCCCGGGGTTCGCAGGTTCGGATCCCGGGTGCCCGCCAACACACTGCCTGTCAGCCATGCTGTGGCGGCATCCCATATAAAGTAGAGGAAGATGGGCATGGATGTTAGCCCAGGGCCAGTCTTCCTCAGCAAAAAAAAAAAAAAAAAAAAAAGAGGAGGATTGGCAATGGATGTTGGCTCAGGGCTGGTCTTCCTCACAAAAAAAAATAAAAATAAAAAAGTAAACTAAAAATGTAGACATTCAAATGTGAACTATAAGAGAGAATTCAGCACCCTCCTGTGTTTAATCATTTTTCCTATTTCTTCCTGGAGTCAGTGACTAGCATCTCTGGTCACACTGATGCCCACCTTCATTTGAGAGATGATGCCTTAATGCATCTTATGTGCAGTAGAAAGACAGTCTTGTATTAACCCAAGAAAATCAAGTGCTGTTGTATTTAATTTTTCAGTGTCCGTTTTGTACTTTCCTTGTTGTATTTCGTACTTGAAGTGATGTGAATTTAGGTCACAATCACAGAGGATGGGAATATTAACAGATTATTGGAGGTTATTAATGATTATTTAAATTTTCAAAACTGAATACGTGGCTGCCTCATAGCGTCCTTAATACTGACTTTTGTTGTTGCTACATTCTTGCCTTATTCTGCTCATTGAAGCAGCTGACTTATTTAATTATATAAAGCAGCTGTTGTGCAAGAGAAGCATCTGTTTTGCATAATGTTTATTTACATTGCCATTATGTAATTTAAGAGGCCCTTATGATTCTATTTTTAAGGCCAATCCCATAGTCCTTTGTTGATTTTGTGGGCAATGAACTTCTCTCTTTGTCAGAGCCTGAAGTGACCGAGTAAACCAAATGAAATCATGATATACTTCTCTGACTTTGTGTTTTATGAGTTACGAATAAAAGTGTGTAATTTCTTCTCCACCTACTTAGTAATAACTTATCTGAAAAAGCAAGCTAGAGGATTATAAAACATTCAGTAGAACATTACATTTAAACATTTATGTTAGGACACAAAATTTATGTGCTTCTTCAGATTTCTCTCTGCTCTTCCTTTCTTTTTGTCTCCTTGTTTGGCATGCCTTTTGTGGGGGTTGCCCCCACCTTTCAGATTTGGATGAAACATTCAACTTGATGCCTGAGATGTTACTATGTTACCCCAATTCATTCTCCTGAAAGTGTGAGCAAGTTAGTCTCCCTGGTGAGAAACAGGATCTGGGCAAAATAATTCCCCCTCCTTTTTCTCACCTCTTGACCACTTCATGGTGCATTTCCTCCTTCCTCACTCTAATGGGGAAGATGCCATGTTGTGAGCTGTACTATGGGGATCCCCAGGTAGCAAGAATCTCAAGGAACCCTCTGGCCATCAGCGAGGGCGGAACTGAGTTCCAACAACCTGTGCGCAACTGAATTCTGCCCACAACCAGATGAATGAATGAGCCTGGAAGCTGATCTTTCCCCAGTTGAGCCTTGAGATGACGGCAGCTCGGGGTCCATTGTTTAAAGCCTGTGAGACCCTGAAGCAGAGAACTAACTAATGCATACCCTAGTTCTGACCTACAGAAACTGTGAGATAATAAATGTTACCATTTTAAGCTAAGTGTTGAGGTAATTCATTACACAACAATATTTACCAATTACAACTTTAGTTTAGGTCTAGTATTGCCTTCTGCAGACTGTGTTCTGCAGCTTTCCATTTTCTAACAAAGCCTTTTGTCAATCAGAAAGTCCTACAACTACATAGGCACCTAGGTGGACTTGCCCCTTGCCGCTAAAACTATACAGCATTGTATGGGCTTAGCTTATATTTTAAAGCCCTACCTATCCTTGGGGAAAGGACATCTTTCCATGGACACCAGTCAGAGATTTCTCACCTAAGTATACATCTCTTTGGGTAACACAAGCTTGGGAAATGGGTTGCTCTGTGCTATTTGTGTATGATTTTTACCCTAATAAAACAAATTTTATATTTACACTGTGCAGTTCTATTTGTGTGTGGGCTCAGTTGTCATCACACCCAGTATGATGGCTAATTTTATGTGTCTAATCCACCCACCATCGTTTTTTTAAATTTTATTTATAAAGCTACTTCTATCTTATACTAAAGTTCATTTGTGTGTGTTGATTTATAGGATCCATATTCTGTACCATTGACATATTTGTATATCACTGTGAAATCCAAACCATTAGTAAATTATTATATCTTTATAGTAAAACTTATTGTATCTTATAGTAAAAACTTATTCTATCTTTATAGTAAATTTTAATATTTACTAAAGCCCTTTTTCCTTATTTTCGTTCTGTTTGATAGCTGTCTCTTGATGGCTAATGGGCTTTTCTATTCTATAAAAATTTTGAAACCATGTTATTATGTTTCATTAAAACCCTCAATTGAGTTTCATTTAATCTGTAAAGATGAAAGAAATATTTGTGATATTTATCCTTTCTATCCAGAAACATAGGGCATTGCTCCAGTAATGACTTGCAAATATTTATGTTTCTACATATATTTGGTTTTAGGTACCTATAAATCATTTCTTTTCATGAAAATATGTTTAAACAGTTGATTTCTGGTATAAAACATGCAATTGTTTTTCATATATGGATCTAAATCTAGCCACCTTGCTAATGTTTGGAGACACTTCTTCATAGGTCTCTCACATGTCTGTACATCTTCTTAGCAAAGACATCGATTCCTTTTGTACTGAGCTATCTTCTCAAGGATTTCTAGATAGTCAACAGACTTGCAAGATAGAACAACTGTCTTCTACTTGGGCATAGGAAAGATTTTTTTCTCTCCAGGATAATAGAACTAATGACTCCTTCCAAAGCAAAGGTTGTGGAACTGTGCTACCAGCCCTGCTGGGGATTCCTCAGCTTTGACACAAACCCACTGAGTGCATCATCTCTCTGGGACTAAAGGAGGTGGCTGAGGCCAGTACTGCAATGTGTTCTCATCCCGTAGCTGGAAGTCCTGTGGGTAGTAGGAATTAAATATTAAATAAAGTATTAATTAAATATTGTAGGAAACAAATGGAACGGATTTGGTCCCAGGCCCTGTGTGCACATTAAATACAGTGGCTGATAGTCTAAGGTACTCATGGGAAAATTTGCCAACTAAGATAGTGTAGAAACGAGGGGTGGATACTGCTGGGAGACAATTCTCCATGGTTTCTCAGACCGTTATTAACAGGTAGGACAGGTAGGGGGAATTGCCCTTCTCATCTCTCCCACCACTTAGCCGAGAACATTCACTATTGGAGTGAAGTGAATGTGTTGTAAGATTATGTCAAGATTCATTTTTCTATGTTTTGTTCATAATGAGTTACAGTGCTTTTTAATTTCTATTACAAGTTTAATTTGAGTGTTATTTTGTAGTGTATACTTTAAAAAAAAATTAAACATATATGTTTAACAGATGTTTTTGTGTTGACTTTTAACTTCATTGCAGATATATTCTGTATAAATTTAGTTCTTAAAATTTGGTGAAATGAGCTTTATGGCCCAGAGCCTTTTCAGTTTTGATAATGGTTCCATATATGCTTAAAAAGAATGCATTTTTTGCATTCCTGTTGACAATATTTATAAATGCCTGTTAGGTAAATTTTGTAATTATGCAAACTTTTCTATAGCCTTAGTGATTTGTTTTTACTATCTGATCTATCAATTACTGGAAATGATATATTGAAAATGTTCACATCGTTGTGGATTTGTCTTTTCACATTGTAATCTATCAACTTTTGTTGTTTGTATTGGTTAATTGAACAATATATCATCATGAAGTGGCACATAAGTTCCATATGTTTAATATTAATATAGCTACACCAGCTTCCTCCTTGGTAGTGTTGATATGACTTATTTTTGTTCATTCTTTTATTGTATTTTTTTTACTTGGCTGGGTTTTTAGCTCTGCTTCTTGTAAGTAGCATATTGCTGGTTTTACCTTTTTATCTTCTTCAGTACCCCTTCTTCAACAGAGTATTTATTCCGTTTATATTTTGTATGATTTTTGTTAGGTTTAGGTTTAAATCTACAGCCTGATTTTATTCTTGACAGTTGTCCTGTTTATACTATCTTTCTTTTCCTCTCCTTTCTTGCCTGATATGGGATTATTTGTTTCTTTATTTTTTTGGTTTTTTATTGGTTTATTTGATCATTTGCCTTAGTAATTTTATTGTAGTTTCAAAAGTATTTTACAGAAGCTTGAAAGACTACTTTGTGGTTAATACCTGGACCATATTAAAAGCAGTTCTTATTCTATGGTAATTTATTTTTGTCTTTACTTATTAAATATACTTTCCATTTTTTTTAATATAGTGAGGTGCAGAAAGCAGGGAAATAAAGTTAAATGGAAATATAGTTAAGTGAGGAAAGGGAAATAAAATGATTTATACTCAATAAACTAGTCAGAATTAGAATTCCTTAAAGCTTAATTTCATCTCAATGTAAGAAAATATTTCTCTCAGTTATCCCAAGGTGGAATGGAGTTCCTTTTCATGAAGTGAACTCTGCTCAATGAACTGCTTAGCCATTTTAACTGTGGTGAATGCTCTCAAGGAAAACTTGGGATAAAGGAATTTCTTTTTCATCTTATTTTCATTGACATCAAGTCCAAACCAGTCAGTGAATATTTGCACTTGGAAAGTAAAGGAAATATTTGGCCTCATTGGATCTGACAGAACAGTCATTTAAGACAATTATTAACCACTTTGAAGAATGGAAAGTTTTAAAAAAATTTTTTTCCTGTGTTAATGGAGTTGATGTTTGGCTGAGGACATATTTTGTACTCCTATGGCTTTCAGCACTGTTCCAGCTTCCAACTTTACTTTCCCTCTGGCTTCTTTAACTTCTGCCTCATTATGTTGTAAAATTATCCTTCATAAGGGTAGTAAACTGGTTATTTATATGCTGTAATAATTCTCCTACCCCTAAGAGTCTATGATGATATTAGCTAGAAATTTTAAAAATGTATTTAAAAATATACATTCTAAAATAAGCAGACGTTTAACTTTAGGTATCATGACACGACTCTTGGTTTTCAATTTGTGAATTTCTGAGTGAAAAGAAACAACCTGTACTCGTCAAAGGTGGAACTAAGTTTGGGGGCATGAGTAATAGTAAGTCCTTTCAGCCAGCCATGGTGGTCTAGTGGTTAAGATTCTGTGTTCTCACTGCCTTGCTGGGGCTTGTTTCCTGGTCCGGGAACCACAACACCCGTCTGTCTGTTGTCATTCTGTGGCAGCTGTGTGTTGCTGTGATGATGAAAACTATGCCACAGGTGTTTCAAATACCACCGGGTGTCTGAAATACCACCAGAAGGTGAGAGGATGGTGCAATAAGATCGGGTAGGATTTCTCTCTGCCGTACACAAGGTCGCTAGAAGTTGCAACCATTTCAACTGCACTAACAACAAAATCCTTCCAAATGCCAGAATGTATTTCAGGTGGAAACAGCATAATAGTTTTTATTTTAAAAGTTCCTAACTTGGTTTAAAAGAAGATTAAAAGTGACCCTATCTTTTTAAATTTCTATATTTTTTTATTTGAGTTTATTTTCATTGACTCTCTCAGTTCCAAAAAGTTGATCATTAATCAACAACCTCAGATAAATCAAATGTTTGAAACTACTGGCAAACTGTTCCTAAAGCCAATTCTGTTTTATTTTTAAGCATAGAAAAAAAAAAATGAAAGGGAATAGAAGTCCTGTGGCTTTCAGCTAACCTTAGCCACCTGACTTTCATTGTGATTTTAGCCAAATCTTTACATGGTTGAACAAAAAATTTAGTACTCTATTATTTACAATTCTATAAAAATCTTTCAAGAGTCAATAATAAGGCTCTTCAGATGTTTCTTCCTAAAGGTTTTATTATTTTTACATTAAAGGCAACAGGATTCTAGTGATATAATTTCTGAAAAAATATTTTGTTCTAGTTGAGGTAATGTATGTCCATAGATACCAAAAAATTTGAGTATTTTTTTAAAGAACATTTTATAATTGCTTCTGTTGTGCACTTCTATGTTTAGATATGTATTTTTTAATATATCATATATATTAAAATATAAGCTGGCTACTGCATAAGGTTATCTAAAATTATAGTAATAATAAAAAAGTAATTTTACCCATACAAGAAGAAAATTTGAGAATGGTGACCATTCATATTAAATTTATATCAATTTTATAGGTCTTTTGTCACTGTGACATATTTATGAGGCTGTTAACTTTTAACTGCCCGGGGGTTATAATGTACTTGCTATGACCCTTACATACTAACTCAAGACTATGCAAGTTACACTGATTACACGCCGTTCAGAAATAATACTAAAATTTAGATTCCTATGCTTTAATGAAAGTCTGTGAAAAGGATGGCCATTTAATGCCTTAGGAAAAAATGGTATTAATATAAAAGACGTAATTGAATAATATAACTGAATGCCAAATTTAATGTTATCACTGGCATACAAATAATAGCACATAATTAGATTTATTTAAAAACATTAAATTGGCATTTAATAAAATTAGATTTTCCAAAAGAAAAGTAAGTTTTTTCTATTTCTAGCACATAAAAATTAAATGGAAACAGAGATCACAAGTCAACCTGACATACTGTCTTGACCATCACCAAAAAATGCCGTTAAAGAAGCCTGTTGATATAAAAGAATAATGTGGAAATGTGTTAGGATTTGGTTATTAGATAGATAAGGGAAGTATTTGATTGACTTTTTGTATATTAATTTATCTTATTATTGATGATAGTTGCAAAGAGTTGATCTTTTTGGATCAGATAATAACAGGACAGCTATCTTTTCTTAAAAATTTACCTAATAATTTCAGATCTGAACATTTTATTAACTTTAAAACTCATTTCTAATATTTTCCAAAAAGGGATCTTTATCACCTCTTATTTAAAAAACTATTGTAAGGTTTAGCATTCTTGTTCTTTTGTCTTTTTATCTATCTCTCTTTCTCTCTCCTGGTCTAGAATACATAGAACAAAAGTAACGTGATATTTTGCTGTGATAAATAGCTTCTCAATTGCAAATGCAAATAAAAGTTATAATTTTATTTAATCTCCATATTGCTTTTGAATTATATCTGCGCAAATTCATAAGACATTCCAGGGAATGGAAAGACAAAGGTTCATGGAAATCAGTTTTGAATGTACAGATGAAAGGTTCTCAAATTCTAGATTACATCAGACTCACCTGTGAGAGTTGTTTAAACACAGATTTCTGAGCAATTACTGAAGGAGGCCAGAAGTGGGGTCTAAGAATGTGCTTTTTAAAAAGTTCCCTGTTTCTGATGTTGCTAGGCTGGGAAAAATAATTTGAGAATTATTGTAAAACAAATACAGTATTGTCCCCTGGCTCTGACTACTTCATGAACTAGGAAATACAATTAATTACATGTGAAGATATTTTTGACCCAGTGCAGTGATGTGTCAGTAAAGGTTTCTGAACCTATTTCCCATTGTTTTTCTTTTTATTTGATATAAAACATAAACAGATATGATAGTGATCAATTAATTGTCTTTCAGCTCTAAATCCACCCTTCTCTGCTTTCTTTTCTGATACAACAGGACCCTGTAAATCTTCCAGTTTTCCTTCCTCCAGTGTAGAAACACATGGATCAGAGTGCAGAGCGCCTGGGGGCATTACCCCTGTGGCCCTCAGGGAAAGCATCTGCTGCACTCTGAGCTTCCCTCTCTGCCTGGCAGCTGCTTCCACAGCAGTTCCAGCCACAGTCTTAGGGAGCTGTCTCCTCACTTGTTGGGCACTCCTCCGAGCATCTTCTGTGGACTAACTTCTGTTTGCCCAAACCCTCTGACAAGTTCCTGGGCCACTAGCAGGCTTTGTGCTCCACGGTGGCTCCTTCACTGAAGAGGTCTAAATATCAGCCTGGCCAGCTGGGAGTGGGTGCCCTCTCCGAAGTCCTTAGTGCCCATTCTGTCCGTGTTCCTTAGCCTAGACTATGATTTGCAATAAAGCACTTGTTACATCTGGTCCTATTAGAATTGTCTTTTACCATTCTTAATAGGGAATCACCTTTTTTTATTAGTTAACAATTCATATATTGTTAAATTTTCCTCTTCAATTAACTACAGTGATTAAGCTTCTGACTGGAACCTAACTGATAAATCCTGATCTATTAAATAAAGACTTTTTTTTTATTTCCCTGCAGATAAACTCCCTTTTCTTGTTTCACCAGTGAGTCTCTTCGTTAAGAGTCTTGTGAGTGTGAAAGAAGATGAATAGATTAAGCACAGTTTAGGAAACACTACTTAAAATAATAGTTTAGAAAACAAATTCAGGAATGTGCCTTCAAAAAATGTTGACCTTTTAGTGAAGTTTTTGATTATTTGGAGGACTTTTGTGAAAGATCTGAAAATTTTACCTGCTTAATGTGGCAGTTAATAAATTAACTCTCGAGCCAGCCCTGATGGCCTAATGGTTAAAGTTCGGCACTCACGGCTTTGGTAGCCTGGTTCACTTCTGGGTCGCGGGACCACACCACACCTGTCTGTTAGTTGCCATGCTGTGGAGGCAGCTCACATAGAAGAACTGGAAGGACTTATAACCTTGATATACAACCATGTACTGGGGTTTTGGGGAGGAAAACAAAATTAACTTATATTTCCAAATCACCCTTCCTATGTTTTGCTTTGTGCTGAGACTCTGTTAACATTTCTTTGTCTTCTGGCTCTCTGTTGGGCTCTGCCATTAGGCTGTGCTAGAGGGAGACTCCAAGGCTGCAGAAAGAATGAACTTAGTCTTTCCTAGTTTGTTTCCTGCGTGCTAGCTATATGTTTCCTGCTTCTTTCTTTCCTGTTAGCATCACGAGCTTCATCCTAGCAGCACCCATTCATTTTTTTTCCATAACTCATCCTGAACTAGGGAACCCCCTAAGAGACACCAATTTGCTCCTGAGACCCCTCTCTAAGATCAGAGACACGTTCAAAAGCAAGGCAGCACCTCCTTCTCAGAGGGCTGTATTTCAGTTCTGTGGGCCACATTGACAAACATCTTAATGTGGATGGTGCTCTCCTCTCTCCTTTGTTCTACCAACCCCAGGGTGGTAGCTGCCTTCCTGGAATTGTTTTTTCAGTGATTTTATTTATTTTTTTTTCTCTTAAGTTATCTGGTGAACAATTTTATACCTGGTTAGTAATTCCTTGCAGTAATTTTTTTTTTTTCTGTTCAAACAACTGGAGGAGTTTTTGTCTTGTGATAGGACCTTTACAATAACAGAAA
This sequence comes from Tapirus indicus, assembly GCA_031878705.1. Classification (NCBI taxonomy): domain Eukaryota; kingdom Metazoa; phylum Chordata; class Mammalia; order Perissodactyla; family Tapiridae; genus Tapirus; species Tapirus indicus. Next base: position 99,049,591 of record CM062919.1, on the reverse strand, counting down.
TCGGTACCCAAGTCATCCCAGGAAACGGACTAAAATATAAAGTGTTGAATTTGATTTGGTTCTGTTCTTGGGCTTAAACACAGTGCTGATCCTCTCCTCTTGCAATCTGGAAATGGGATGCTAGTAATCCATGACATACGGTGATATTATGATTAATCAAATTTTCTCCTATTGCTGATTGTGGTGAATTCTCTACTGAAACAAGTACCTTGGAGAAGCAGGCAGCTGCTGCCTTGACTGTTATGGCAGTGACAGTGACTACAAAGACTCTCCTGGGGGATATATTCTTTTCAGTGCCCTGAAGCACTAACAGAAAGAACCTGTCAAAATTGAGGTCTTTAAACTCTCATCTCAAATTAGTCAGACTTAGAATATATCTGTGGTATTTCTAAAAGATTCTTTTATGTCTTGTAGCCACTGGGCCTAATCCTGCTGAACATTTTTTTAAATGTAATTTTACTTGTTGTAGAATTAATACAATTTTAATCCAATGTCTCATCAAGTCTCATAAAAAGTTCAGTGTGTGTTTTTTTTTTTTAGTAAGAAATGCAACCCTAAAATTTTGAATTAGGACATTTGGTTGAAAGCAGCTTTCCTTCTCATGTATGTACCTGTTCATACTTCTTTTGCTCCGAAACATGATAATAATCAGACTTAGGGATTTTCCTTTCAAGGAAATCCCCATTTTTCTCAAAGTCTAATCCAAATACTCCTTGCTCCCATTAGACTTATACCTAGGGTTATATCCTGGTATTTTCCAGCAGAGCAAGTAAAAGTCTGATACAAGAAGGAATGGTTTATAACCATAATAATTTAAAGATTTTGCCAATTTATGTTGTGAGAACCCTGAGGAATATGTGTGGGAATAGACATGAAAGGTGTTATACTAGGTAGGATTTAATGTAGAACCAGATTCAGCTGAATTTATAGATATGGATGTGTTTACCAGAAATTCTGGATTTAATATGTTTGCTCATTCAGCTGCAAATGACTCTCACAGCTTACTTGTTTGGTTGACTGAAATTTGCAGTCAACAGTGGCCTATGTTTAATGAAATTAGTATGCCAGAACATTTCCTGGCACAAGGTAGAAGATGGAATCCAAAGTTTTAAGGGGATAAGAATGGTGGAGTGGGTTTATTATTATTATACGTCACATGCTGTATCTCACAAGAGGGCTCTGAGGATATTCCCTTCTTAAGGCATTGGGAATCATTCGTGAAGTGAGTACCAGCCTCGCTGACAAGCTCTGAGGTGGCTCTGCTCTGTAGGCCAGGGGTAGGACAACTGGAAATGCTTCAGTTCGTAAGGGCTCCCTGATTTCAATGGAGATAATAGGATCCCAGAATAGCAGAGGCCAATTGCATCTCTTAACTTCTTAAGACAAAGTGACAATTGCTCTAGGGGGCAGCTGAGATAAACTGGTGATTAGAATGCTTTGATGCACAGGGATCACAGTTATGCCTAATTGATCTCTATGTGTGTAGGAGCAAAATAGATTACCAGTCAACTAAGTCACCAGATATATAGAACAACTCCAGAACTAATGAACAGAAACCCAACTTGAGTTGCCCAAATGGATAATCTCAGTTTCTTACCACGTTTCCGGACCTTACACCAATTCACAGACCAAGACCCTCTTGACTAAAGGGGAAACTGAGTCTCCTTTACTTCCACAAGTATATATTGCAATGACCTGAGGTTGTTTTTTAAAGTGGTTGTGTACTGGGGTAAAGGAAATGCCCAGATCTATTGGATATTACTAAATACTGCCTTTGAAGTGGTATTGATTCTTGAGGACCCAAAGTACAGTTGTGGTCCAGGAATCAAAGTAAGGGGCATATAGTATTTAAATGGTAAAGTTTTGGCCAAAATTTGAATCACAGTAGATCAGTTGGAAATGGGCCTATCCTATAGTTATGTCCTCAGTACTGAATTTACAATTGGAATAAATATACTTGGGAATACACAGAATGACCTCTGTGACTCATGAGTAAGAGCATTTACGTATGAAAGTATAAATTGAAGGTCCTGGAACATCTCTTCCATACTAACTTAGTAATGTAAAAACAGTACTCCATCCTTGCAGTTTACAGATTAGTGCCACCATCAAAGACTTGAAAGATGCAGTGGTGGTGATACCTATCATATAACCATTCAGTTTCTCTGTTTGCCTGTGCAGAAATTATATAGGTTTTTAAGAATGACTATGGATGATTGTAAACTTAATCAGAGACTCCAGCTTCAGTTACTCTTCCAGACGTAGGTCTCTGGTACCTGATATTCAGCTGTTTACCTGGCAAATGCTTTTTTCTTCATAAAATTTCACAGGAACCACCATAAGCCATAAGCAGTTTCCTTTTACCTGGCATATTCAACACTATGCCTTTCCAGTCTTTCCTCAGAGGTGCACCATTTCTTTTACTCCCTGCCATGCCATAATCTGGAGAAATCTTGATTATCTTCAAATTCTCCATAACATATACTAGATCATTTTATTGATGATATTCGCTGATTAAAACAGGTGAACAGGAAGTGGAAAGTACTTAGGTGTTGTAGTATGACATCCATGCCATAGATTGGGAGATAAATTCAGTGATTTTCAGGGGTCTAAAATCCCAGTAATGTTTCTGGCAGTCCAATGACCTGTATATTGTGGAGCTGTCCATCGGTCAGTGAAGGATAGGTCACAGCATCTTGCTCCACCTACCAGTACCAAAGAATTGGTGCGTGGTGAGCCATTTTGGATTTTAGAGGCAACATATAACACCTTGAATGTGCTATTTAGACCCATTTATCAAATAACTTGTAAGGCTGACAGTTTTGAGGGGGAATCAGAGAAGAAGAATGCTTGTGGACTTATGTAATATGTTATTCACTTAGTCATATTATTCTGTCTACTAATACTTTCAATCACATAATTCATTTCACAGTAGAAAAAGTACAGCAATTGGCTCCACATATATGGGATTTGCTCACCATTATGCTGTCACTGAGAAGCAGCTAAACTAATAGACTAGTAGAATGTCCTACTAAAGATTCAATTTTAGCACTGATTGGAGAAAAGCCCCTGAGAACATGGGATTCAATCTTACAGGATTCGGTATATGCTTGAAATAGCAATTATTATATGATGCTACATCTTCTATACTCAGAATATTTTTTTTAAAGGTGTGAGAATTGGAATGACTTCTCTCACCATTAAGCTAATAATCCAGTTTTAGGAGTTTGACTTCCACAACTTTGAAGACTGCTGGTGTGTGAGGTCTTAGGTCCTTAGGGAAGAATACTTTTACTAGGGAAAAACAGTTCCAGTGAATTATAAGTTGGGACTGCCTCCTAGCCGTCAGGGCACCTCAGACCACAAAACCAATTGGGAAAGAAGAATGCTACTCTACCGGATGAAATTAATGATCCTGATAACCAACAGGAAATTGAGTCATTACTAGCTATTGAGGTCAAGTGTTACCTGAGGCACTTCTTTGTACTGCCATGCCCCCCAGCAAAATTAATAGATCTCTATAGCAACAAAAACAAGTCAGGTCAACTGAGAGCTCAATCCTTTCAAAAACTAGATTTGGGTCACCTATCTAATAAAGACCCCTCCAGTTGAGGTTCTTGTTGAGAACAATGTAAATGTAGAAGTTATAAATATTAGCTATGGCCCTGTCACAAGTCACAGAAATGAGGAATTTAGTATCTATAAAAATACTTGAAACAGTGACTGAATTTTAGGAACCACAAAAGAAATAGCAAATGAAAGGCCTTGAATTGGGAGAGTGTCTAATGTGTCAAAGAACAGTAAGAGGACTGAGTGACAAATGAACTCAGAGGAAGAGTTGGAGAGACAAAGTCTAAGAGATAAAGGGGGACCTCAGAGATTTTAGTAGATCTTTGCGGATAATGGACACTCACATACACAATAACTTGGGATATAAATTGTTAAACATCAGAAGGATGTTTGTTTGGCAGCACCTCAAAAATTTTAAATGTAGGTACTCTCTTACTCAGTAATTTACTTCCATGGTATCCTGGGGACATAGTCATGCTTGTGTTCAAAGATATGTGTAGCAGAGTATTTATTGCAGAATTGATTACTATAAGAATACAAACAACTCGGGTATCTGGATGAAAAAATATTGTACATCCATTCATAGAACTCAATAGCCATTATAAAGAATGACAGCTTCTGAATTTTCTAATGACATGGAAAACTCTCTAAGATACATCATTAAGTGAGAAAAGCAAGGTACAGAAAAACATGCTAGCATTTATTCGAAATATATATGTATGTCTGTGCATACATCATATATGCATTTATGACATTTCAGAAGAAAATAAAACAAATATTAATAGTCTATCATGGAGGTGTTAAAATTCCTTTTTCTATCCTTCTTGGCTGTTAATGAAATTTACAACTTGCAAATATTCATAACAATAAAAAAGAAAATAGCAAAGATTAACTAATAAAATAGAAAATTCACTAATTAGACAACAATCAGTATAAGACAAAATGCTATGAATGTTACCATTTATATCTACATTCTGTGACATTTCTGGCACTTGTCTATACATATGTGTATATTTGTATTTGAATAAAGTTCAGTATCTTTCATTTAGATATAAAATAGTCTCTTTTGTTCTCCTGGTTAGGGATACAACTGTCAACAAAGAAATCTAGAAGCCTCTTTGTATTTTCAGATACCTGTTGTTGAAGGAGATTTTAAGAAACTGGTTCAGTGTTCATTACTCTGAAGTAATCCTGGATCTCAGGGAAATTTGTAGCACATATTTATAAAAATGGTTGCTATTAATGACGGACAAGATTGAAGAAATCCACATTGAGTTGGCTAAGTTGAAAATTCTTTGCCAATAAAGTTACAACCATAAGCCAAACAGTTTTAGAATACAGAAAATGTTCAAACCAGAAGACTTTCCTTTAATTTCTGCACAATAATTTTCATAAACTATACTGAACTAATCCAATTTTCTGGTATATCAGAGTCCAATCACATTTAGATGAGCTATAAGCTATTAGAAATAACTAGAGCTATATCTAAATATATGCTTCTGAAATTTGAACAGACATTAAGACCTAGTGCAAAACCTTTATACTGGCAGGTTATAAAGTATAAAGTCAAAGTATTCAGAAAAATAATGTAGGCAAATTTGAAAGCACAAGGAAATCAATTTTATTATGTCAAATATGTGTACATATTGTAGAGAATTTCTAATTAAATCCTTTAAAGTTTTGTGCTCTGTTTCATTTTTCCACACCTTTGAAGAATATCTTTGAACATTATTAAAAGTGAAATGTGAATGTTATTTCCTTAGAATAAATGTAGCTATTTTGACTAAGCACTAAATTATATAAATGATTTTTGGGCATCAGATCTGCAACTTAATTTATACACTTTCATTCCTCTCCTTTCAGCATATTGTCCTTGATTGTTATTGCAAGGTCTTGAACACACTATTTCTTCATAAAATCAGAAAATTATTAGGAAGGATGGCAAGTTATTTTACACTGAGTTGTACCTGATGAGAATGTGACAATGCTCAAATATGTTCATTTATATGCAATAAGTTGTGTACCATAGTTTTCCATAAGTATTATTTCTAGAAATGGTTTGCTCTGTATAATTGGAAAAAAATTCAAATAAAACATAGCTTTAAAATAATTGCCAGCTGTATATAATATTAACTCATCTTCTATTTATAACTTTTCCATATGAAAAATTTATCATAGAAAAAGCCAATAAGTATCTAGATATATACAGTGATTTGAGCTTATATGAAATCCTGAGCTGCTATTTCTCTAAGATATCTGAATACTTAAATAAATGTATTATTTTATTTAAAATTAAAGCAGTTGTAAATATGCTTTTTATTAAAGGTAAAACTTAAAATTTGAAAAAATAAATAATAATTTAAGCTACACTTTACATTTTATTCGATATTACCGATACCATAATAATTAGTATATTTTACATGTAGTAACATATTACTTTGATCTCTCCTGATTTAAGCATGCTATTTTCGCCATTTTATGTGCTAAAGGCTACTTGATGGAGTCGTGGGTGATTATAACAGATCCAGAGGTTATTTAAATTACAATTATATTAAAAATATTATATATTACTTTAAATATAACAGTAGGTGAAGGCCTAACATTTCTGTGTTGTTCTCTGGCTTAAGTTTACTGAGGAAAATCACTTAAACATTGTGGTTACCATGTGTTCTCAAGTGAACAGTGCAAAAGCCCCTTTTACTTAATTTGTCAGGAAATCAGAAACGTGAAAAAACAAGGAAAATCCCTTTGGAAGTCACTGCCAAGTGATTTTCAAATAGAAGGCAACTTAATGTTCATGTAAATCTTGGGTTACCAATGAAGTAAAACACATTTTAATATTTAGAAAATGTCTTAATAATTTATCCTGCGAAGCATCTCATTTACTTGGATACGTGTCCATCTTTCTGAATTGGCAGTGGCATACAAGAGTGAGGTAACGGGAGTGGTCACCACAGTGCAGGGGGTTAGGGGAGCACTGTCTGCAGAAAATTTAAAGACAATCATACAGCTGACTAAAATTCAGTCTAGTTTTTATTGTCACCACGTGATGGCATTTCTAAAGACTGACAGAGATAAAATACTCCCCTATGTAAAAGCTTTTGTTGTCCTAAGTTTTAAACATTTTCTGATGCTACTGTTGAGTTTTTATTATATATGTATAAATTATATACACAGACACGGATACACACCTAATTACACATGTATGCTTCAAGTCAGCACTTTTCGAAAACTTTTCAATAAACATCATATTTTACATAGAGGTTAATTCAAAACACTTCCAGTTATACTAGTTGTACAGTCAACCATGACGCACATGGACCCAGCTGCTAGCATTCATTTTGAGAGTACTGGAGTTTGTGTCTGCAAATCCTGTGATCACACATAACTCTGTATTTAAAGGGTAGATTTGGAAAAAAAAATGATACAAGATATATGATAAAGGGGAAGAAAGACTTGATTTACTTTAATTCTGTCATTCTGTGTAAACCCCCTGGAGATTTCGTTTAATGTTTAAAACAGAGATATAGAATATGAAGAGCAAGGTGTAGTATTTATTTGGTAAGTCAAAAATTTTGTTCATACCTGAAATATTTCACTGAAGTTTAATAATGTTTTCAGTTAAATTTATTCTTTCTGAAATGTTTACAGTAAAACTAAAGAATAAATTTAGAAAAAAAAATATTACTTATTTGACATGATTATTACTGAAAATAAGTTTGTTGTATAGAAGCAAATGGTGTCAAAAAATGATCCACTCTTGGGATCAGATGTGCTGAGAACACTACTGATCAAGAGTAAAGAGAAGACAAGTTTATAGACAATGGTGCCCAAAGAAAGGATTTATGGAGACGTGGAGAAGAATCATAGTAGATCTTGTGCCCCACAACTAAAACAACAACAAAAGCCACACATACGCACGCACACACATGCGCACACCCACACACATAGTGGGATCCTCTATAGTAATTTCTGTGATCTCTATAAATGAGTTTTTTTTCTATAGAGTCGAATGCTCTAGTGCCTATTTAGGCAACTAGTCACTTCTAATTTAGTGTCAGATAATTTTTAAAATAAATTAGGCATCTTATAAATATCTGTTTCAAACTTTAAATACCTTACATTTTTTTCTTTGAGTCTATTCTCGAAGCAAAACCCACAAATATTAGGATATTAGATAATCCACTTATTAATTTGTTTGAAGAGTGAATGTGGAAACTGCAATGCACTTGGAGTTTCTGTCTGTGTTCTAAAGTCTTTTAGGTCATACCTTTATTTCTTGATGAGTATAATTCAGTACTCATCAAGCAATTTGTGTTAAAATAGTTATTGGTAAAACCTCAAATAAAATAAATTTTATATAATATATGTCTCTAATTTGCTCTGTTGAAATGATGTGAAAAGATCTGAATGAAACAAAAAAGTAGGTAGCCCGAATACTTAAATATTTAAAGTTATTTCTATGATTTTTTTTCTCATTTAGTGTCTCACAACATCACATCACATAACATTAATATCACAAAGAGTGAAATTCCTAGTTGATCAAATAGCTTAGTATATTTTGCCATTTCTTAACAATAATTCTGACATATAGATAAATATTTATAAGAAAACATACAAGAAAATTTCCCTCAATCTTTGTAACTACTAGATAAGGAACCTAGACAATTATTATCAGTATATCAGTGTCATTCAGGGAAGCATGAGAAGTTTTATTTAATCATCTTTGTTTCAAATCTCTGTCAATATCCTTGGAATGTACTTCAGGAATTTGCTAATGACATTGAATTCGGACTGAGTCACAGCCAATATTTGTTTCAATTTCAAGTGAACTTAATGTCATATTCAAATGCAGAACAATTAAAATAAGACAATGAGCAAGATATCATACCTGAGCAGAAAATGATGAACTACATAAATACAGTACACTGCAAATCAGTAGTTATTTAAAAAAAAGAGAGAGCAGGAGAATTTATGAACAAAGTTGATATCAATCTATTGATTTGAGTTGCCCATTTAAAAATCATGAAAATGACAATATTGTGATATTGACTTCCAGACAATATAACTCACAAGTTAAGTTTTTAAAGAATACCTTTGATATATTATTTCATACAGTGTTTATAACAATCCTGTGAAGTTTATAAAGTCAATATTATATCTGCATTTACTGAGAAGGAAACTCAGGACACCTGATTAGCTCTAAGCCATTACATACTAATTCGGAGGAGCCATGGCTGGAACCCTGTTCCTCTGATCCTCAGGAAAGAAGGGTGATTGCATCTAATGAGCATATACCTCACATATATCCAGCAGAATAAGGTCTTCTGTGGACTTTGTAAATAAAAAGATGAAATAATTAAAGTAAGGAAGAAATGAAAGCCATCACAAAATTGATTGAACTATTGGAAACCCATATCAACATAAAAGTATTAAAGAGCAACATGATGGAGAAAAAAAGAGTATGGAGAAATTTATTATTCACAATAGTACATGGAAATACTTCAAAACTGAGAGGAAAATACATATCTTTGTTAAAATTCAAAATTTATATTTCCTCTTCTTATTCCAAAAATGGTGATTGCTTGTTTTTCTATTTCTTTATTTACTATCTTTAATTTAACATATTGTAAAAATGAGCCTGCATTCTAAGAATGAAACAGTAGCAAAACTAAAAAACTCAAGTTATGCTGTGAGAATACTAAGTATGATTGTTTGATAGGCCAGCCTACTTAGGGATGAAACTCAGAGCTAGGATGTAAGGATGAGTTGAAAACCTTGGGTATTGCTATTAATGCACTTCTTTAAATAAAATCACTTTTGGCTTCTGAAGTCTACAAGACAGATCCTAAACACAGGAGATTTGGATCCTTTCCTGGTCAAATCAGCCTCGTACTTGATACCTCCCTTTCTGAACCATTCACTTTATTATCCTTGATTCCGTTGCAGTGGCTTACAAGGAAAAGCTGTAGTCTTCTCCCTCAATGTTGAGAGTAAACTCGGGGAAATACCAGAATAGGAGGCCAGGAAAGAGATCATCACATGGTTGGTTCTCCTGAGCCCAGCACAACTAAGTGAGTGAAAAGTAACCACTGTTCAAGGTGGTGATTTTGATGGTAACTTACAAAATGGCAACAGAAGTTTGATACTTGAAACTTTAGTTGAGTGAAAAGGGGATTGATTCACTTCCCTAAGTGGCTCTCCAATTGGTCTGAAAGACTGAGAATGGCTGCTAAAAAAAGAAACAGCTTTCAGAATGGATACATCTGGCTGAAAAGATTTGAAGCATAGTATGCCCCCAAATGGAAAGATTAGAGAGTTTAGGTGAAAGACAAGACTTCATATAATATAAAACCCTTTTTTCCTCCAGGGTCAGGGCGTTTATAAATTTTCTGATTAGCGATTATAATTGGAGTATGATATCTACATTTTGTTTTTCTTGTTATGAAATGAATTGAAAAATAACCCTAACATTTTTTATATTTTAATTTTCATGTGCTTAAAATCACCTGATTGCTTTCTATCATACAAAAATATTGTTAATAAAATGATGCAGGTTGTTATTGTTTGCCTAATATTGTCAAAGGAAAAGTACAGAATATTGTTAAAGAAAAAATATAGAATTGATTAATAATTATTCAAAATCAATGCTATTATTCTCTGATACATTATTTTACTTTGGAAAATTTGATGAATGTTATGTTTAATTCTATGTGACTAAATTATCATTTGCATGGTTTCAAACATTAGTTCTAATTTTTAGCATTCTGGGTGAGAGGTAAAAATTCCCAAAACCTTTAATTCTAAATGAAATGGTAACACAGACTGAAGGCCCAATCTATCCCAAAATCTGCCCTGCAGAAGAAAAATATTTACCATAAAATGTCCTTAAATATGATCAAGAAATTACTTTAAATGATACTATAAACTACAGTATTATTCTGGCTATTAACTAAAAATGATGTAACAGATGAGTTATTTATATATTTTTTCCATGTCAAGACATGAAAAGTTTTTTATCATTATTTTTATTATGGAAGATAAAGTGAGTTGAGATTTTGAAAAAGAGCTTTTAAAATATACTCAAATGGTTTTTCATCAGAATATGTTGAATCAATAAACAGGAAAGAAGAGTGGAAAAGAAAAAAGCAATTTTACATTGCCTGTATGAATATTCCTTAAAGATTACAAACTAACCTTAAAATAACATCAGGCAAATCAATCTCTATTTTGTTTTCTGTTCATTTTCTGCTAAATGGTGAAAATAGTTATTTGTGCTAGTGGCAAAGGCGAGCAATTCAAATGTTATAGAGTCAAAGAATGTTGAGATATTAGATCATCCCCCTGAAATTACATCTGAGGAAATTAAAATCAAGACAGTATAAGAGACTTGAATAAAGTCACTGAGAGAGAGTTAGGAAGATATAAGATTAGCAATTTTCTGAGATGTCCTAGATAGAGGTTTATACTCATTGGCAAGAGCCCTAATTCATTTGTTCTAAACCATTTTATTGATGCAATACCCTGAAAATAACTTATATTGATGATAATAACACTGGTTCACCTAAGTAGGAAATCGATATTAATATTTGGATTATCTAAGGTAGCCCTTTTTTTCTGGCAATGGACCATTCACCAGCCATTGTCAAGTTTATTCAGATCACCAGGTATATCCTTCTCTTAAGCAACATACATAAATTTACAGTCAATCAGATGTTTGTTGATTGTCTTCATTTTGTCCACCACAATAAAAGATAAAATATGGGATAAATTCCACAAGCTATGAACACTGCCATAAAATAACATGAAATTATAAATGAGGCAAAATTAATTTGTATACAACTATACCATAAGTATCATAAAGTGCCAGAGTATATAATCTCTGGGTGAAAATAACTTGTACAATGCCTGATTTTGTATTATCGTATTGATCTACTTGAGAATAGTTTCAGCTTAGTCTGAAGTGGTGTCTCCAGAATTCCAAATAAAGTGGCCTAAGAAGTTTTGTCTGTGGTCTGGTATAAAATGGGGATCAGGTTAGGTCCCTTGTTTTAGAGTTGCGTTTCCAGAGCCTGGTGGTTGTCTTATGTAGATTTTATGTTGTAGATTTATTAGAACAAGTTTTCTAAGCATGCTTTTTATAAGCTTAAGAAAATTTAATGTCAATATCATTATTACCAATATTGATAGTAGAAGTACTATCATTAAAATGATTTGGAAAGCTGATGGAGATTACAGGAGGCAACACACTCAAATAACAACAAAGCTACTCATTGACACTGTCCCTGTTTTCATCTATGTCTTATTTTGTTCAAGAACAATAATAGGAGTATATAGATACATACACACATATATGCACATAGAGATAACACTTGTCATGTGTTGGCAGTTGAATTATTGCTGCTGTCACCTGGGAGATTTGCCTAAGGACCCTGTGTCCTTCTGGATGAAGGTTTCAGCAGATCTTGAGAAGTGGGTTTTGCTGAATCAGAGGATTTCCAATGCTAATTAGGTACTGATCATCTAGATCTTCCCTTCCAGGAACTACTTTTATAATCAGATACTTTAAGTTTTACAATGCACTTAAACCACACACTCACAAAGTATGTACGTGTAGTTATTCATCCCTTGGATAGTGTCCTTTTGGACTTACTCACTTATTTCCTATTAAAACTAGACATTCTGAAGAGTTGTTGTTGAGTCTCCAGTATTTCTAGGTGGTGTGAAGTTGTGATAATAGGAAGCACTCAAAATCCACCCCCCAAAAACCTTCCTATAAATAGCTTTACAGGATACTTAAAAATGATACGGGATGGAGCATCCACAGAACTCAGTCCTGTGGCCATCCTCTAGGACCCCATGTGAGATCAGAATTTCCTTTTCAAATTCTGTGACTTTTCAGATGGCCAGTAAAAGACCACTGCACAGCAGTGCATCGCCTTGTTAGCAAATGTTGATTCGAATTTAGCAGAGAAACCAACTAGTAGCTAAGATGGGTGAATTTACAACTTACCCATTGCTTCTGATTAAAATCCTTGTTTGGATAATTAGTTGTGTGGATATTTTTATCTTGCTAACAAAGTCGCTGTGTATACACTTTTCACATGTGTAAGGATTTTTTTTTTTGCAAGACGTGTATAAATTGTGTCTTCCAGTTATAATTTTATTACTGTCTTGTACATGACCCCTCAACAGGTAGGTTTAAGGAAGTATATGTTTTTTTCCTCATGCCCCTATAAAACGTTTGTAAGAGGATCTCTTAGCATAAAAGGGCTAGATAAATTTTTAAACTGTTTTCAGGGATCAATTTTAATTTAGAAATTTCTACCACAGTATGAAATCTTAGTCATTCCTTATGTGTGTTAATACTTATTTAATGGACTGATTTAGAGAAGCAGCTTTACGAAGCAACCAAATTATTGCAGATATTTATATCACCTATTTAGGTAGAATTTCTTTGACTTTCAAATCTACCTTACTCTACCTTTCTATTCCTGTCTGCTTATTTATCTGTCTATAATTCTACTCATTCCCTCATTTATCCATAAGTCACCGTGTACTTCGTATGTGACCAGCATTGCAATAGGTGCAAAAGATACAAGAATATGCAAGACACATCTCTGCCCTAGCGGTCCTTTTAGTTATGTGAAAGAGACAGACATAGGTAACACAACTGAATGTCTAATTAAAAGTGGGATCTAGGAAGATATATTACTTATCGACTCTAATTGATTCTATACCATTGAATCTGATCACAAAATTAAACCATATCAAATTATTTTCCAAAGTTTTAAATAGCAACTTAACTTTTACAACTTTCTATAGTTTTAGTAATTTGCAAATTCGGACAAGCCATAATAATTTTAACTTGAATGCTATACTTAATTTATACTTTAATTTGAATGCGATATATTTATAGGAATATATTGTTCATTTCAAAATTATTTAAAATTACAAAGAAGATTCTTAACCTTTCTATTTTTTCAGAATAAATGTTTGTTTTAAATAAATAAAACATATTTTAAAAGATGTCAAAAATAGCCCCCTCCCTTTTATGAGCAATAACTTCTGTATCAGGAAGTTCCATATATCAATAAAGTGTGAAATGTATGCAAGTGTAATCTCTTGAACCTCTTCTAAAATAATAAGTGATAAACAATATTTTCAGTAACATTGGCTTTATTGACTTGACTCTTCCTTCCACCATAAAATATAAAGTGTCTTTAGTCTGATAATTCAAAGTTATGTTTCTGCTTCAGTTTGGTTCAGAATGTGATTGTGAAAATTTAGTCATGTTCAGTGGTTATAAAAAAACCTCTTATTTATCTTTTAAACATTAACCTACAGTTTTAGTGTAACATCTCTGCTTGTCAATAACATCTTATGGAAGTTTTAATTAAATCCTTAAATTCTAGCACATAAAATATGTGCAAGAAAAAAAATAAAAAATTCTATCCCCAAAGAATATAACTTAGAAATAATCTATTTAACTTAGATTGTAAGATAACGATTTTCAAAGGAATAAAAATATAAAGATAATTTTATATTTCTCAGTAATTGATTAAAATAAGAAATGCATTCTAACTTTTTGTAAAGCCAAAGCATGTGGTTATTTATAGCTAATGATATAGCTTATTACTGAACTACTAAAAATGGAATTCTAGAAAAAACACAAAATCATTAGACAACGTTCTTTCTAATTAAGTGTAAAAACTTGACTTTGAAAACTTTTCAGAAATAAGTCAATATTGATTCTCTGGTCAACTTTGAAATGACTTTCCTACATCTGATCCACTGAGTCATTACAAGGAAATATTGTCAACCATATGACCATGCAATTTGTATTCTGTAACTAGCTGCCTCAAAATTCTTTACTCTGTTCATTTTCACTTGGGATTCCGGCCAGAAACTGACAGCTAGAGGACACGTGCACCAGTTTTCCTACATCACAAGTCATGTCAAAAATGATGCCTAAAAAAATATGTTCTTTCTGTTCCTATTACCCTCACCACATCAAAGGAGAAAGACGTATTGAAAATGTAATTTCATTCACTTTTAGGGATGTGTTTGTTTCTAGCATAACCATTAGTGGTCATAGAAAAAGTTCATGTATTTATGAATAATAAACATTATAAGAACATTATATTATTGGTGTTTATGTTTATTGGTTGCATTTTCCTTATAAAAAGAGGCTGGGCATTCTAATAAAATGAACTCAAAGTAGAAATGGAAAAGAGGCTATTGCAGTAGATTGTCCTAGAAAAAAAATAGAAAGCTATAGCAAATTCACATTTACTTTGTGACAATTTTATTGTTTTTTTATCTCCATTAACCTCAAAATTGTCCTATGAAAAACAGTATATTACAATTTTATTTACAAGGGAATTGAGGCCAAGAGATACTAAATCATTTACCCAGTGTTACCCACCTTGAATGCCAGTTTCTACACAGACTTGAGTTAAGGAAACCAGCTGCCAGAAAGTGATAAAGACTGCTTGATACCAAAGGAAAGCATCTACATACTCTCATACACACACCAATATACACATAAATATGTCCATTATCAAAATGAAATTAAGTTAATATGAAAATGAATACTACCAAGAGTAGTACTTTGACCAGGAACATTGAATTTTCTAGCTTCTAAGTCTGTTAAAGTAATGTAAACTTAAAATACAAACAAACAAAAAAACAACAAGAAAAATTGTCCCTAATTGAATACTTTTTAAAAATTTAGATATAGTTGACATATAACATGTTAGTTTCAGGTGTACGATATAATGATTCAGTATTTGTGTATTGTGCAATGATCACCATAGTAAGTCTAGTGAACATCCATCACAAAATATACTTAAGAATTTGTTTTCTTGGGGCCAGCCCGGTGGCATAGTGGTTAAATTCGCATGCTCTGCTTTGGCGGCCTGGGTTTCTCAGGTTCGGATCCCGGGCGCGGACAGACGCACCACTTGTC
Source organism: Tapirus indicus (assembly GCA_031878705.1). NCBI lineage: Eukaryota > Metazoa > Chordata > Mammalia > Perissodactyla > Tapiridae > Tapirus > Tapirus indicus. The sequence continues at coordinate 99,034,050 of CM062919.1, read as the reverse complement.
AAGCCGTGCTGTGGCGGCGTCCCATATAAAGTAGAGGAAGATGGGCACGGATGTTAGCCCAGGGCCAATCTTCCTCAGCAAAAAGAGGAGGATTGGCAGTGGATGTTAGCTCAGGTCTAGTCTTCCTCACAAAAAATAAATAAATACACAAATTTTCTCGTGATAAGAACCTTTAAGATCTACTTTCTTATCAACTTTAAAATATACAGTACAGGGGCCTCCCAGTGGCACAGTGGTTTAGTTCGCACTTTGGCAGCCCAGGGTTCGCGGGTTCGGATCCTGGGCGCCTGCCAATGCACTGCCTGTCAGCCACGCTGTGGCAGTGTCCCATATAAAGTGGAGGAAGATGGGCACGGATGTTAGCCCAGGGCCAGTCTTCCTCGGCAAAAAGAGGAGGATTGGCAAAAGATCTTCCTCACACATACGCACACACTATATATATATATATATATATATATATATATATATATATATATATATATATATATACACAATACAATATTAACTATTGTCACCATGCTGTCCTTTACATTGCCATAACTTATTTATTTTATAACTGGAAGTTTGTACCTTTTGACCCCCTTCACCCATTTCACCCAATCCCTACCACCCACCTTTGGCAACTACCAATCTGTTCCCTGTATCTGTGAATCTGGATTTCCGTGGAGTTTTTTGTTTGTTTTTAGATTTCACACATAAGTAAGATCAGACAGTATTTGTCTTTGTGAACACTTTTTAAAAAACTTGTTTTTTAAATATACAAGTAATGTATTGCCAATGTACTTTACTTGTTCCCATTCATGTCTTTATCCAATGAGCTTTCTTTTTTTATTACTTCAAAAAAAACTAAGTCATTAAATCCAAGGTTACTGAGTGACAAACCAATGAGAGAAAAACTGACATAAATTAATACATAATTCAAGAAAATGCTATCTAATTGTACTTCATGCAATTGACTAATATATAGTAATTTGGTGGATTATTCACAGTTTAGCATCAATTGATAAACATTATAACAAAGGTTGAAACAATTAGCTTAATTCCTCCTCTTCCATTCTCATATAATGACCGGATTGAATTAAATATATATTTTTTTGCAGTCACGCTGTAGAATTATAGACGAAGGAAAGAATAGGAACTTGGATATGTGATTTTAAGTTATTTTTTTAGGCTTGAAATACCAAAAACTACATACTAATCTGTTTCTTTCAATTTCATTCATTCGTTAAGCCAATCCACAAGAATCACTTCTTTGGTGATATGTCTCACAATGACACCTATAAAAGGGGTCAGAATTGTGTTTCTCAGGGTGCGGATGTTTATATAATGCTCAAAATTTTGAGGAATAGGTATATGCAATGTAATATCCTAAGGAACGTACTTCTAGTCTGGTAGAATTAAAACTGTTTCGGTATTACTACTGTGCTAGCACTTTCATCACCTGATGCTGTACTTTCATATGTTAATTTACCGCGAAGCTTTTTCTTCATCTCCTATTCACAAGGCTGTTAGGTTTCTCTTCTTTTTTATCTCATAATGTCCTGAACAGTCAGAAACCAAAGCATTTTGATGTTATCATTGTAAATATGTACTTATTTTCTAGCCCTTCCGCTAAATTATAAGATTCTTGAGGGCTTTCTGGTCTTTTTTCCATTACATAGTGGAATGTACTCATGAGAAGACATTGTCGCAACATCCTTATGAGAAATATAGTATTATTACCATTGTACAGTCATGACCCTGAGACTTAGACAAGTCCCTTGTCCATTGTCCCATAGCTAGGAAGCAGAGCATCAGAGTTTTTTGTCTCAGTATGTCTGAATCCAAATTCCATTCATGTCTACTGTTATATCATTGCCCTTGCAATTCTCTTTGTGTATATAGGTGTATGTGTGTGTGAGGTGAGGTGGGGGGAGCGATGTTTATACTTGCCTGTGTATGTTGAATATTTCTTTGTGATTTCCTATACTCTTCCCATGTAATTGAACCATCAGACTCATACCTATAGTTTGGTAAGTTATGTTTTTCCCAGTAACTTTTATTAACTTGGATATACTCATAAATCAGTTGTTATATGCAGATAGTGTAAATATCACGTTTCGTTTATAATAATTTCAATTTTCTTAGGGTTTTTTATATAAATTAATATGGAGAAAGAACTTATGCTATAAAAGATAGCAAATTTGTAAAAAACTCAGCTTCGTTCAGTCTTCAATGGACTAACCTGATCCATCCCATACAAGGTTTATATATTATCTCAGATCATCTCAGAGTAACCTACTCTTTCTTGATCCTGGCCAGGTGTTTTCCTTCAAAGACAGGCTGGAGTGAAAGCTTACAGTATTCTTGTAATTGAAAACCCAGACCCTGCACATTGGTGGACTGGACAGAGAAAGGCCCTGCCTTTGCCAGAATTTGCTTTGGTGGCCTAGGCAACACCTCATACTGCAGGTAAGTTGAAGTTTCATGAAGCAGACTTTCCAAGTGGGACTTGGGACACAGGATGGAGTAAACAAAATACCTTCTTCTACCAATAGACAGTCTGGGATTCAATATTTCATGTTGCTTTGCTAAAAATGCTCCACAAGACCTCATATACTGGTCAGTTACTGCCACAATAATGCTGTGTATCAAATGAACCCGAACTCATATTTTACAACCACCATTTAAGTTTTACTCAAACATTTGTCGGACAGCCTGGGATTGACTGTTCTAGCTGAGCTTAGCTGGACTTCACTCTAGGCTACAGATTAGGATCAGGCCTGCTCCATGTTTGTCTCATTCATCTGGGACCAGCAGGCAATCTGACGTGCAAGAGAAGAGCCTAAACCCACAAGCATGTTTAACCAGCACATTTAAACCTCTGCTTGCATCATGTCTGTTAATATCCTAATGTCCAAAGGAAAATACATGTCCACCCGTAAATCCAATAAGGCAAGGAAACATACTTTGTCTCTAGTGAGAAGAACTGCAGAGCTATAAAGCAAAGGGATGGATATAGGTATAGAATGGAGAATTGAAACCAATGATATAATCTACTCCAGTGAGAAATTGGCTGAGTTTTTTTGAGTGGGTGTATGAATCTGGGATGAGCTTTATTAAACACCTTTTTCCATTTTCTCTTCCTTCTTCCCTCCCTTACTTCCCCTTTTCCTTCACTGCTGCTTCTCTGGAGTTGCATCCAATAAAACTTGAGCACAGGGACTGTCGTGGTGGTGTAGTGGTCAAGTTCCAACACTCCGCTTCCGTGGCCGGGCTTTTGTGGGTTCCAATCCTGGCACTGGCCAATGCACAGCTAGTCAAGCTGTGCTGTGGCAGTGCCCCATGTGCAGAATGGAGGAAGATTGACAACAGATGTTAGCTCAGGGCCAATCTTCCTCAACAAAATTAAAAAAAAAAAACTTGAGCACAAAAGTTTTTGCCTTAGTCTTTGTTTTCTGGGGATTATGGACCAGGAGGGTAGGCATGGGATTATAAACAGACCTCGGATGGGATTTTGGAGTGGGGTTTTATGACAACATGAGGGCAACAGGTATCCTCTTATGATTGATAAGGAGAGTGTTGAAAACCACAAGTAGGCAGTGGGAGCACATTTGGTAAAACTTTCATTTGTGTTTAATATAAATAAGATGCAAGTAGAAGGTGACCATATAGGCATGTCAATTACTTGCTGCACTTGAAGGCAATGATAACAAAGTGAATTGTAGCTTTTGCTAATGACATTTCAAGCCTTCCAGAAAGAATATAATAGGTTCAGTGCGATAAATAACCAACTTAAAGCATGTTGTGATACACAGGGAGCTTTCATATGATCTTTAAAGAAAACCCCCACATGTCTTTAAAGGAGAAGACTCAAGAAGGTGAAGCTGTTGAAAAAAAAAGTGCAGAATATGAATTTATAAAAATATCATTTCTGCAAAGGACACTAAATGTGCAGTCTTAAGTCAAAATCAGAACCCTGATATGGTAGGAATAGAACTCAAACCCGAGATGGATATATTTGCATAAATGAGCTAAGGAATCTTGAAATCTTAAGTGTCACCCAGATCACCTGACTGGCAAAAGTAGGTCTCTCTCCCTCCGAAAGCAGGGAAAGGACTTGGACTCGTTGATGGATAGGTCAGGGCAAAACATTGATCAGTCATAACTACTTCTGAATTATAGTTCCACCTGGATGGCCCTGAAAGACAATAGTGAAGGAATATTTTCCTAATGGGTAAACACATTTTTTTTCATGTTGATATAGAAAAAGCTGCAATACGTTTTCTTATCATTTCCACACTATGAGGGAGAGGTGGCTAGAGATATGAATCTATACTGACTCAGAAGCATGTAGTTTGGCCAGTTTGTCAGTAACCCAGAATGAACAAGATTGAGAATTTGGAGACAAGGAAATTTAAAGAAAATATGTGTGGCTAGATCTTTGGAAATGGGCAGAAAGACCTGCAAATGGTGTTTAATGGTAATACTCACCAGACATTATACAACATTATGTCATATTCAATATTTGCTTGGTCTAAGGGGTATACTTTGGAGCAAAGGAAGGGTAACAATTGGCTCACAGCTAAGGGATTCCCTAGTTGTAACATTAACTCCATTATCGAGAAGCATTCAGATTGATTCAATGGTGAAATGGCCTTTTGAAAGGTTAGCCACAATCCTATGTGGGATTGGGGCATTCTTGTTCATTTGCTGGTTTATGGTGCTATATACCCAATGACTCAAGGAACCAAGAGTTTGAAATAGAATTTACCTGCTTACTGCAACTCTCTGTGACAACTAATGGAATTTTTTGCCCCCTTTTTTCACAGTTTTCTTTTCTGCTGGTTAAGAAGTGATTCTCTGAGGGTGGATACTTTCAATGGCTGACAGAGTGGGGATTCCAGTGAAATGGAAACTATGATTTTCACATTGCCACTTTGGTCTTATGCTGGTGAACTAGCAGGCAAAGAGAATAGATACTGTACTAGATAGTAATCGGAACCTCTTCAGCATGAATACTTAGAGCTGTAGAGAGGAATATGCCTGGAATTCCACAGAGTCACTTATGTCTTACGTTTCTTTGAGGGCCAGTAATAACTGTAAAAGGGAAATTGCAATGAGTATAGCTCTACAAGTAGGAGGAAACTAAAGTTCTGTACCTCTTAAGGATGATGCAGGGCCAAGAAAAAGATTAGACAAGCAAGACACACAAGGCATAAATTTAAGGAGGCACTCACTCTCCAGGGTCAGCTCTTACAAGATCCTAACAGTATCTACTTAAATTTTGCTCTGTAGGAAACTTGCTTGCCTCATTTTAGTCCAGGCCTTTGGTTTGGATCACTCAGTCTTCTAGCCACCAATTAGACTAAGGTGAAGAAAAATCTAAAAAGTTGGTGGAGGGAGTAAATGAAAACCAGTCGTAATCCTGAGATCAGCTGTTGTATCAAGTCTTTTCAGACATTGCAACTCTCCACCTCTTCCCCTCTTCATGAAGAAGTGAAGGCACATTATTGAGATCACATGGTCAAGTGAATCAAAATGACACAAAGATTGTACTGGATTCAGCTTATGTGCCACCCCGGATTGTCAGTCTTTCCCGTTTCCCCTCCAGGATTTGGTGACTTGTCCTGCTGGTCCTAGTGACAGCTGGCATTATTTCTGTGGTTATAAAGCCCATGCTACTGCACCTGCTGCTAAAGTTGTCCCTAAAACCCCCATGTGTGCCTACACTTACAGGGAGAGACCACCGCACACATAAGCTAGCTAAACTCAACTCCCAGAAGCTTTGGCTACTACAGAGCCTGACTCATGATGCTAGATGACACAGCCCCCAAGACCAGGAAAGTTGGTATGCTGTTGGGTGAACTTATTCTGGGGGGAGATGGAAGTAAGAGGGAGGCAAAGATAAATAGTTTGTGCATCTTCCACATCTATTCCAACTGAATGTTCGGAAATGCAAGGGTTTCAAAGGCTGTCTGAATATGTACCAGTGAAACTGAGTAATCAGTAATATTATTATGTAGCAGGGACAAGTACTTGGTAATGCATCTCTTGTATTTTCCTGTCTTCAGTTTTTATTCACTTCATTTTTTCCCTCATTTCTTCTTCTCTTGGAATCTCCCTTATCCCACCCCAATAAAACATTAACATGAATGCTTTTTGTCTCTCGGTCTTTTTTCTGGGGTTCATGACAAAGATAATATCAATCATGACCTATTTTAATATCTTCACATTCTCTGCACCATTCTTCCTTTATATATTTTTGACAGGTAACAAGTAAATCAACACTATTTGTGGTAAAAGGAGCTACCAAGCAAAATACTACAGCTCTTCTCAGCAGCATGTGTTGCTGCTCTATTAATTTCAGTGTTAAAGTACTACAGAATGAGCCTCCAGCAGAGCATTACCTGGCAGCAGCTAAAAATGCAAACGCATTGCTAATTGCAGCATTGCTTCCTGCAGCCAATCAGAAACAACACAGTCATAAGCTATCTGCAGCTAAGCTGCACTGGGAAGTGTTATTTGGATGAAAAGAAGGTAACTACTTGCTTGTTTCCAGATGAAACATTTCCTCTGACACATTTGAAAGAGAATGTTAAAAACAACAATAAAGCTTAGTAAGCTAACTTTCTATTTGTACCATGTGGACAGGAATTCCCTCAACTTAAAAGAGTACATTTCCATCTTTTCCTACACCTGGATTCTAAAAGCAATGATACGGTATGCAGTTTCTGTCACAGTACCTCTCTTGTATAAACTGTTAATGGAAATTTCTGGAAGTATAGAGAGCTGGCTATTCCACCCTCAAAAGAATCTCTATGGAACTTCACATTTTGTTATCAAAGTCGAGGAAGAAAAGTTAAAAGTTTTAGAAATTAGACTTCAAAGTCCAGAAATTTTTAATGTGTGTAGAAATTTGCTAGCATTATAAGCGTGGTATTTTTAAGGCATAGTGTAGTATTTTTGGCTTGTATGATGCATCTCCCATGTCTAAGTTGTTTGCATTCTGAAAGTTTAAATTTAGAATATTATGCACTGATTACTCAACATGATAAGCAAAGACTGAACTTCTAAAATCTTAATAATACTATTATCTAGACCTATTGATCATTTATTGTGCTAAGTACTTCATATGAAACATTTCATTGAATATTGTCAAGGACCTACCCAAGAGGTGATATCATTATCCCTACATTATTTATAAAGTATCTGAGACTTATAGAGTTTATGTTATTTACTTTTGCATAACTAGTAAGTGACAGAGCTGGGACTCAGTCTCAATGTTATTTGACTCCAGAATTTATGTTCTCCAATAAAATTTTTAATCATCACCCCCACTCAATAAAATCAGGGAACCCTGGCATTCTCTTTGTAAGCCACGCTTCTGTCACCTGAAAGCAATTACACATCTTGTCTCCACTGCCTGATGTGCTTTGTTTGCAATAATTTACATGACTGGCTAGTCATTCAGGTGTTAGTAAAAAATCTCAAAAAACAAAAACTTTAGCTGAAGCATCTGCCTTGATCAACCCATCTAAAACACTTATCCTTTCCTCTCACTGTCTAGAATCATCCTTTTTTGTTTTCTTCATATCTCTTATTACAATTGGATATTATCTTGTTTACTTGTTTGTTCTCTTGCTTTATTTTTTTATCTTCATCAGAAAATAATAGCAGAAATATTGATTTTTTTATTCATTACTGATTTCTCATGACCAATAAAAATCCTGACACTTGGTAGGTCCTTAAAAACACATCTATTAAATGAATAAATGCATAGTGTGTTAGGAAAAAATTGTTACTCCAATTCTGTATATTAAACACTAGGCATAAGTTCAGTTGACATCAATGAGTAATTGTTTGTGTACACAGTATAAACTCATGAATTCCAAATAAATAATGTTAAAATTATAGAAGTTGAATTCTCAGATAGATTCTTACCACCAACCTCACTTGTTCAGTCTTTATTTCTTGAAATAATAGTCTATTCTTTCTCATCCCCAAGAATCTTATCAGCTGTACAGACACATCACCCCCCAAACACACTCACATATATTCTACTGAAACTACTTTCTTTAAACTCACAAATTAGTTCTTAAACATCAAGAATAACAGCCCTTCTTCACTTAATGTTCTTTATCTTTTTTTACAGAAAGTACTTGCTGTCATACACTGTTTCTTAAATTTTATTTTTTTCCTTCTTTGACATTGCAGTCCCCTGACTTTCCTTCTATGTCTGTCCACTTGTTTTCACCAGTTGACTCCTTTTCTTCCTCACAAACAAGTTATATGTGAGATCTTGTGGATATCCCCCACAAGGACATTGAGGCACTGAAGAAACTCAACAAGAATGAGAAGCTGGTCCAGAAGCGAGCCAAGAAGTGTGATGCCTTTTTGGCTTTAAAGTTTCTATCAAGCAGATCCCACAAATCCTGGGCCTAGGCCAGCATAAGGCTACCAGGTTCCTTTCCTTGTTGAATCACAAGGAAAATACGGTTGAAAATATGGTGGCCAAAGTTGATGAAGTGAAGTCCACGATCAAATTCCAGATGAAGAAGATGCTGTGTCTGGCAGTGACCACGGGCCATGTGAAGATGACAGATGATGAGCTGGTATAAAACATCCACTTAACTGTCAATTTCCTAGTGTCATTGCCCAAGAAGAATTGGCAGAAAGTCTGGGTTTAAACATCAAGAGCACCATGGACGAGCCCCAGCATCTGTACTAAAGCACCTCTTAATATGCCTAAGTTATTTGTCACTTCATTGATCTTGTCACTTTAGTCTCTCTATATGGTTTTGATCTTGTCACTTGAGTCTCACTACATGTATAAATGACTGAGTTTCTACCATGTTTCATACACTGTGCTAGATGTTAGGAAAACGCTAATAAAATTAAATCTTGATGTGAATGCTAGGAGAGATCAAGGAGAAGTACAGGTGCCAGACTGGACAATGCTCATATGCTGCTCCCATTCATTAGGCAGGGATTTCAGAAGATGTATGGTAGTTTCAAATATTTTGAGTTTAAGATTTCTATGTGATATTCTGAGAGATGTGTCTATGATTACTAAGTAGTATCTAAATTACTACTAGATGGCTATCCATTAAAATATAGAAAAAACAATAGGCTGTGTTTTATATATATATACACACACACACACACACACACACATATACACACACACACTCACATACATTATATATATACACACACATATACACGTATGTACACACATATATGGGGTTTTCTTTCTTAAATTTTTATTTTTGCTTTATGTGAATTTGAATTATGTGGATTTGACATAGTGAAATGTAAATATTAATTTTCTCATATTATGCAGAATAATGATTACAAATATGATATTTACAAACAGTGGATTTAGTGAATTATAAACTGCATTTGGAGACACTCTGATATTGGTAAATAATATCTTGTCCATTTCACAATAAACAGGGTATTTCTTTTTATTTTTCCAAGAATTGAAACTTTTTCACATGGTTTTGATAAAATCAACCTCTGTAGAATGTGCTATAACAGTAACACTTGAGCATTCATAGTGTGATGGCACCAAAAATATGATTAAAAATTGTGCCTACAATTAATTTTGAATGAAAATTAGAAAATAATATTATAGTATGTATTTTGTGTATGTAATTTAAAAGAAAATATATTAAGGGGCCTGCCTGGTGGCGTGACAGTTAAATTTGCCTGCTCTGCTTCAGCGGCCTGGGGTTCCCAGGTTCAGATCCCGGGCGCAGACAGACGCACCCCTTGTCAAACCATTCTGTGGCGGTGTCCCATGTAAAGTAGAGGAAGATGGGCACAGATGTTAGCCCAGGGCCAATCTTCCTCAGCAAAAGAAGAAGAGGATTGGCAGCAAATGTTAGCTCAGGGCCAGTCTTCCTCACACGCACAAAAAATAATAAATAAATAAAAGAAAATATTTAAATTATACACAGAATATAAGTACACACAGTATACATTTGCTATTTTTGTAAAACTAGTTTTGATTTGTGTTTGCAAATTTTGAAGTATGTGATCACCCTTTAATTTTAAGAAGGCTTTTGGTAACAAAATTTAATTGCTGCTTTCAAGTAAGAGAAAATTAATCAATCTAATCTGTATTTGTTTTAAAACATCTGTTCTGCTTCCTTTGCTTTGAGGCCTTTATTCTTGGGAAGAGGTTCATGGGTGATTTACTATTGTAGCATCAAGAGTGGATGCCCCAAGGATCAATATATAGCTGGGTACCAAAGTGGTATGGTTCCCAAGTGCACTCATCTGTCTAAACGTGGTTCCTAACTGACCCACTGTTTATTTATAGATCGAGCTGGAGGCAGATATAGAAACTGAGAATCTAGACTAAGAAACAATGGCAGAGAGACATCACAAACTAGATATCACAAACTTCGTTTTCTACTGTTTACTAAATACCACCAACTTCACACTTGAAGGTCTTCAAATCAAGCAAATGAGATAATACATTCATTAAATGGATAGGTATTAGCAGCAACACGTCTTCACACTTTTTGCTGAAACAGCCCCCTCAGTTTCCTAGAAAGACTGCCTATCTCGTCACTAAAGATGCCCAGTTATAACCAATAACATTACTCCAATTAGACCTCATTATTCACCTACACCTCAGAGAACATCAGGATAATTCCTTCATGTACCACGTCTTATTTACCTTCATTTCCAAGAGAAATCAAACTTCATAGAGCATTGCTCAGCAATGAGACTCCTGTGCCACACCACTTTCTTTCTTACTATGACCAATCACCTAGCCCTCTCCTGAGCTCTCACCTTCCACCCTGCCGTGTGAATTTCATGCTCTGTCATCAGCATATCCCCAAATATTTAAAGACCTCTTGAGTCATTGCCATAACTTTTTTTGCTCTAACTGAAATCTTGCTTCTCCCTGGGGATTAGTCTTCTCCCGTGCCATGGGGATCACAGGGCCTGGAGGTGAGACCGGTGCTCTCTTTGTTCCTCATTGCTCTTTCAGATATCTGTCTCCCTGTTCACTCCCTAGTTTCTCAATGGTAACAGTTCTTTGATTCCCATTGTTATCACTAATTCACTGGGCTTAAAACCTTTTTATTGTGTATTATCCCTCATTTCTGAGATAATAATCTGCAGTCCATCAGTACAATGAATGCTCTCTATACACCATCAATGCTCTTTCCTCATTCTCCCACATACCAACTTTCTTGGCAAAACCACAATCCTGGTTAATTCAATTCTCTGCCTTTTCTTTATCTTGGGAGGAGAAAGCACAAGCCCTGTTAGATGATTTCATTTTATATTTGTCTCCACAAATAACAGATAGGTTTTCAGTATGGCCATGACAATCCTAAAATATTTTTCTGCACACTATGGCACTCTTAGAAAAGATTATTTCATACTTTTTCATCCTAAACTTCCAAAATTTGTTTTGATCCTCAGCTGATAATATTGCTTAATTTACTGCCAAAATAAAAGCAATAAAAATGTACACTGTTAAGAGGAAGAAGAGACAAGCTACACACTGGGAGAAAATAGCTGCAAAACACATATCAAAACTAGTATCTAGAGTATACAAAGAAATTTTAAAAGTCAAAAGTAGAAAAACTAACAATTCGAAAACGGGCAGAAAACATTTACAGACACTTCACTGAAGAAGAAATTCAGATGGTAAATAGCACATGAAAAGATGTTCAACATCATTAGACATTAGGGAAATGCAAATTAAAACCATGAGCTATCACTATCAGATATGATATCATTTGAGCTATCACACCTATCAGAATGACTAATGTACAAAATAGTGACTACATCAAATGCTGGTGAGGATGTGGAGAAACTGGATCACTTACATATTGCTGGCGGAAATGTGAAATGGTATAGCCACTCTGAAAAACACAGTTTGGCAGTTTATTATAAAACTAGTCATGTAATTACCATAAGACCCAGGTATATCCACACCATAGACTACTCATCAATAAAGAGGAACAGACTATTGATAGACCCAACATGGATGATTCTCCAGGGAGTTAGGTTGAGTGAAAAAGCTCACTCCCAAAAAGACTGCATGCTGTGTGATTCCATTTATGTAACATTCTTGAAATGACAAAATTATAGAAATGGAGAACAGATTACTCATTGCTAGGTTAAAGAGGAGGGCTGGAAGAAAATGAGGGTGGCTATAAATGGGCAGCATGAGGAATCCTTGTAGAAATGAAAATGTTCTTTATCTTGACTGTGTCAATGTCGACATCCTGGTTATGTGTCAACCTATACTTTTACATGATGTTCGCATTGGGGGAAACTGGCTAAAGGATACACAGGATCTCTCATTATTATTTCTTATCACTGTGTGTGAATCTACAACTATTTCACAATAAAATCTTTAATTAAAATTAAATAAAAGGTGAACCAGCCCTGATGGCCTAGCAGTTAAAATTCAGCTCACTCCGCTTCAGCAGCCTGGGTTTGGTTCCTGGGCACAGACCCACGCCACCTGTCTGTCAGTAGCCATGCAGTGGTGGTAACTCACGTAGAAGAACCAGAAGAACTTACGACTATACACAGCCATGTCCTGGGGCTTTGGTGGGGATAAAGGAATTAAAAAGGCAGAAGACTGGCAACAGATTTTAGTTTAGGGTGAATCTTCACCTGCAAAAAATAAAATAAAATAAATGAATAAAAAGTAAAACCACAACAAACAAAAAACCTCTCTTGACCTCACATTTTCTTTTAGCTACTGCTTTATTTCTCAATTCTCCTTCATAGTAAACAATTTAAAAGGCTTGTTTATGGTTACTTATAGTTCTTCTTTATACTTCCACCTGTCTCATCAACATTGAACTCTAATAAGGTTTCATTCCCTCCACTCTTCTGAAATTGCAGTCTTAAAGATTCAGTCTTATCAAACTCAGTGATCAATTCTAATTTCTCAGTTTATTCAAGCTAAAAATCAGAAATTTACAGTTATTCTCTCTCTCCCTCCTGAAATGCTGTATATACTTTTCTTAAATGACACCAGCTCTCTTGTTATCCATTTATTTTGTGGCTCCTGCTGTTCAAACTTTCTGGCAGATTTCTCCTTCCCTATGAATTCTAAATATAGTAATACCCCAGAGCATATGCATTATATCAGGTTTTTTTCGGAATATGTTTTGTAATAGGAAATATGTAAATCAACTTAAATGTTCATAAATAAGACATTGGTTAAATATATTATGGTATATTCATATAAGGTAATGCTCTATACGTGTAATAAAGGATACTTTTTAACTTTAAGTTTTTTACTATCTCAACCATTTTTGAAGTGTACAGTTCAGTAGGTGTTAAGTGCATCCACATTGTTGTGCAATAGATCTAAGAATTTTTTCATCTTACAAAACTGATACTCTATACCCATTAAACAACTCTCCATTTCCCCCTCCCCAAGTCCCTAGTAACCACCATTCTACTTACTATTTCTATGAATTTGATTACTTTAGATACCTCACATAAGTGAAATCAAATGGTGTTTGTTTTTGTGTGACTGGTTTATTTCACTTAACATGATGTCCTCAAGGTTCATTCATGTTGTAGCATGTGACTCAATTCCCTCTCTTTTTAAGGCTGAATAATATTCCACTGTATGTATATACCACATTGTGTATATCCATTCATCTGTTGGTGGATATTTGGGGTTCTTCTGCCTCTCAGCTATTGTGAATAATGCTGGTATGGACATAGAAGTACTGAATAATATTCCATTATTTGTATATACTACATCATCTTTATCCCCTTATCTGTCAATGGACATTTGGACTGCTTACATATCTTGGCTATTGTGAATAATGCTGTTATGAACATGGGTGAGCAAATATCTCTTCAAGATCCAGCTTTCAATTATTTTGGATATATACACAGAAGTGGAATTGCTGGATTATATGGTGGCTCTATTTTTAATTTTTTGAAGAACCATCATACTGTTTTCCATAGTGGTTGCACTATTCTACAATCCTACCAAGAGTGCACAACCATTCCAATTTCTTCAAATCCTCACCAACAATTGTTATGTTGTTTTTTTTTGGGGGGGGGTTAGTAGCCATTCTAATGGTGTGAGGTGATAGCTCATTGTGATTTTGATTTGCATTTCTCCAATAATTAGTGATGTTAATCTTTTACAAACATCCTTTCATATGTTTGTTGATCATTTGTATACCGTTTGGAGAAATACCTATTCAAATCTTTTCACATTTTTAAACAGGGTTATTTAAATTTTTTCTTGTTGAGTTATAAGCATTGTTTACTTATTATTTAAATTAGCCACTTATAAGATATATGATATGGTATGAGATATGATATGCAAATGTTTTCTTCCATTCTCTAGGTTCCTTTTTCTCTCTGTTGATTGTCTTTTGGTGCACAAAAGTTTTCCTTTTTTTCAATACGCATTATTTTTTTAGAGCAATTTTAGGTTCACAGCAAAATTGAGCAGAAAGTTCTCGTATATACCCGCTGTCCCCACACAAGCACAAAGTCCCCCATTATTGACATCCTGCACCACAGTAGTTCCTTTGTTAAAATCAGTGACACATTGACACATCATAATCACCCAAAGTCCATAATTTACATTAAAGTTTACTCTTGTGCTATACATTCTATAGGTTTTGACAAATGTATAATGATATGTATCCACCATTGTAGTATCATACTGAATAGTTTCACTGCCATAACAATCCTTTGTGCTCTGTCTATTCATCCTATTCACCCAATTCATCTTAACTCCGAGCAACCACTGATCTTCTTCTCGGCTCCATAGTTTTGCCTTTTCCAGAATGTCATATAGTTGGAATCATACAGTACATGGCCCTTTTAGATTGACACTTTTTAATTTAGTAATATGCATTGAGTTTCCTGCATGTCTTTTCATGACTATCAAGCCATGAATGAGCTATCAATTTCATTCATTTTTAGTGCTGAATAATATTCCATCATCTGGATATACCAGTTTATTCATCCTGCAAAGGACATCTTGCTTGCTTCCAAATTTTGACAATTATGAATAAAGTTGCTATAACTATTCACATGAGGGTTTTTGTGTGAACATAACTTTCAACTCCTTTGGGTAAATACCAAGGAGCATAATTGTTTGGTTGTATGGTAAGAATATATTTAATTTGCTAAGAAACTGTCAAACTGTATTCCAAAATGGCTGTATCTTTTTTGCATTCCTACTAGCAATGAATGAGAGTTCCTATTGTTGCACATCATCGTCAGCATTTGATGATGTCAGTGTTTCAGATTTTAGCCATTCTAACAAGTGCATAGAGGTATATCATTGTTGTTTAAATTTGCAATTCTCTAATCCCATGTGATATTGAACATTTTTTCATATGGTTATTTGCCATCTGAATATCTCCTTTGGTGAGGTGTTTGTTCACGACTTTTGACCATTTTTTAATTGAGTTTATTTTTTTATTGTTGAGTTTTAAGAGTTCTTTGTATATTTTGAATAACAGTCCATTATCAGATGTGGCTCTGACATATATTTTCACCTAGTCTGTGGCTTGTTTTCTCAGTGTCTTCACATTCTAGTTTGCAGTGCTGATGGTTTAAATTTTAATGATGTTTAGCTTATCAACTATTTCATTTATGGATTGTGTCTTTGGTGTTGTATCTAAAAGATCATTGCCATACCCAACATCATCTATGTTTTCTTCTAGAAGTTTGATAGTTTTGTTTTACAGTTAAGTCTTTGATCTGTTTTAAGTTAATTTTTGTGAAGAGTGTGAAGTCTGTGTCTAGATTTGTTTTCCTGCATGGTTTTTTATTCTAGCACCATTTATTGAGAGGATTGTCTTTGCTCCATTGTATTGCCTTTTCTCCTTTGTCAAAGATCAGTTGACTACACTTACGTGGGTCTATTCTGGACAATCTGTTCTGTTCAATGCTCTGTTTGTCTGTTCTTTTGCTAATACCACACTGCCTTGATTACCATAGCTTTATAGTAAGCCTTAAAGTTGCCCCGTGTATAATGTCAGTTTTCTGATTTTTTTCTTTTGCTTCAATATTTTGTTGGCTATTGAGGTTTTTTGCCTCTCCACATAGACTTTAGAGTCAGTTTGCCGATACCCACAAAGTAACTTGCTGGGAGTTTGTTTGGGATTGTGTTGAATCTGGAGATAAATTTGGGAAGGACTGACATCTTGACGATATTAAGTCTTCCTATCCATGAACATGGAATATGTTACATATATTTAGTTCTTCTTTGATTTCATACATCAGAGTTTTGTAGTTTTCTTCATATAGATCCTGCACATTTTTTTAGATTTATACTTAACTTTCCTCTGGGGGGGAGTGATAAAATAAATGGTAATATGTTCTTCATTTACCTTCAGAGAGGGGAGGTAGGTGACATGTAGACACAGAGATATAAGAAAGACTTATGTTTGATGTATACTTTTTGTAACATTTTAACGTTTTACCATATGAACAAATAACTTTTTTTAAATGGTAAATTAAATACAAAAATATTTCCCTTTCTAATGAGTTATTTTATTTTCTTCTCCTATGTTTGATTTTTTTCTAGAGCAGTTATCTTACCTCCCACTCCAATTTTCAATGTCTCTAATGCTTCGGAGAATTTAAAACTTTTGACAGCATGGGCTAAATCACATTAATCCTGATATGCACTCAATGAATAGAAACTCAAGCATTTCATTACCTGAAGCAATTCAGATAGATTTTATTGCACTTACAGCTATTTTTGACCATAATTATTTTTATGAGGTCATTCAATAACTCTTGCAAATAAAAATGAACATCAGCTCAGTAAATTGCTATTGAAAATGTTTGTATGTATTTAGAAATATGGCTACAAATAGCAAATGCATCTAGAATCCTTAATAGGCGATACCTTTTTATAGAGACAGAGACAGATAAGAATGTATTGCCTAATTTTGAATTGTATTGCTAAACTGCAATCATATCAGATCACTACAATTATATCAATGGATTTGGTTGTCATTCAGTGAGTTGGGCAACTCAATGATAGTAATTAAATAATGTAGTAGGAGAGCAAATTCATCTTATTTACCCCTCCTACCTTCTCTTATCAGTAAGCCTTTCTAACACTGCCTCCAAGGCACTAAATCAAATTAATATTTCAAAATATGACTTCCTACTGCAAGATCCCCATGCCTTCTAAGGTAATACACTTAAGCAAATGTTCCAAGATATTAAATCCTGTGTAACCTCTATTAAAATACTTCAGAGCTCAAAACTGATGTCAAATGTTAATCAAAATCTATTGGCAAGTATAGAATTTTAAAGGAATTGCTTGGTTCTTGAATTAAAGCAGATTTTGAGTCCCTGAAGTATAGGGCAAATCCTTGGCACATTAGAGATACATTCTCTGGCATTCATTAAAAAAAGAGCAATCAGGAACATAAAATGAATACTACTCATACAAGCTAGTGGCATTGGGTACATAGGTTTAAGCATTAACCCTATCATTTCATGGATCTAATTGATTTGTCTCTCTTAGCCTTTGACAATAAAAACAAAAAAAAGATATCTATCACTTTTACTCATCTACTTTTCTTTCAAAACACATCCTAACCTATCTTAGCTAATTTTCTCTGAGAATCTTTCAGGACTCCAGAAAAGGAGCTTGCTTAATTTTAATCCATTGTTTTTCATTTTCCTCCTTCTCATTTCCAGATTTAAGTAATAGTAAAAGTATTTTTATGTTATAAGAAAGGTAAAATAATTTGATCTCTGAAAAATCTCTCCCTGAGATTTAGCATCAAGAAAAAGTGGTTGTTCAGCTTCTCAGGGGATGTTCGAATATGTATATCCTCGAACACTAAGATTGTATTGTTATTTTTTAAAGGGAGAAACATCTTTTGTAATTCGGAGGAAATAAAAAAATAAAGGTTACTTTTCTTATTCAAGAATAGGCATTATTGGAATGTCACAAAATATACCATTTGCCTTTTATTTTTTTTTTTATTTATTTTTTTGTGGGGAAGACCAGCCCTGAGCTAACATCAATTGCCAATCCTCCCCTTTTTGCTGAGGAAGACTGGCCCTGGGCTAACATCCGTGCTCATCTTCCTCCACTTTATATGGGACGCCGCCACGGCATGGCTGACAGGCGGTGCGTCAGCGGGCGCCCGGGATCCGAACCCGCGAACCCCGGGCTGCCAAGCGCGGACTAAACCGCTGCGCCACCGGGCGGCCCCCCATTTGCCTTTTATAATTTATTTTTAAGGAAAATTTTATTTCTATTTGAAAAGCAGCTGTCCATTATTTTACTAATTATGGCCCTACAAATGAGGGATCATGAATTTCTGTGCAGGACTCATTAAGAATGTAGGTGATAAAGTTGATTGCAAGGGAATGAGGCAAATTCAGCATTGCCAGTCATACTTTCTGAAATTATTTGTATGCTAGGTATGTTTACAGACATTTGCATGTCTCAGTCTGTCTCAATTCTTATTTGCTTCATATACAGTTAATTATTTACATAATTACACATGATGTGTATATTACACACAATGTGTAGAAGTATAAAAAAGCAGAAGTTAGACATGTTTTACTGCATCTTTCTAACCAAAAGAAATCTAAATAACATTGCACAATATTTCGTAATAGGCATATGTGAAACTGCATAGTGTAGGAAGTACCTTGTCTCATGCCAGTTACAAATCACTTTGCATATTTATATTTATATTCATTTATATTTACCTTGATTCTAAATTTCATGATCAGACTTTTACTAAAATACCACAGAAATGTTTCCAGGAGGCAAAAGAAGGGTGGGTGGAAATATCTTTCAATTGCTATATTTACTATAGGTTTCTTTTGGGTTTTGAGGCATATAAATTAATTGACAGAGAAAATTAACTTTACAAACTATAATCAGGAAATTCAAAAAACAATTTTCTTTTAGGTATCATCTTCATTAAGTTTTTTTATCAAGGCTATGCTACTTTCAAAAAGTGATTTGGGAGTATTATCTCTTTAGTGATTTATCAAAACCGATCTGTAGGAGCCAGCCCGGTGACATAGTGGTTAAGTTCATGCTCTCTGCTTCAGGGGTTCGCAGGTTCGGCTCCTGGGCACAGACCTATGCACTGCTTATCAAGCCATGCTGTGTCAGGCATCCCATATGTAAAGTAGAGGAAGATGGGCATTGATGTTAGCCTGGGGCCGATCTTCCTCAGCAAAAAGAGGAGGATTGGCAACAGATGTCAGCTCAGGGCTAATCTTCTTCACCAAAAAACAAAAGAAAACTGATCTGTAAACTGCATAGTTCATGAAGTATAAAGAATCAGGAATCGGGAGGAAGAAGTTTCAAAGCCTTGGTTTCTTACTTACTAATGAAAATGAGTATGCTATCAAAGTTTTAATTCTAAGTTCTCTCATCTATATTATGTGGATAATAATATACCTCTCATTCTAACATTTTGTTCTATTGTGATGAATAAGTGAGATCTCATATGTTAACTGCATGGATAGGGCTCTGAGCAATTCCTAAAATTATCTTTGGCCATTGACATGGTGTATTAAATTTTTGTATTTAAACCTCTGTAATTATTTTTGACATTTAAACTTATGTAAAATAATTATCCTATTATTTATGAGTAATTTAATTCTGAAAAAAACTGAATTCAGAACTTTCATAGGAGATGGGGATCTTCTAGAAACAGTGTTATGATAATTAAAATGCCTATAAAGCAATGATGATGAATATATATTTTGATTTTAACTACAGATCTATCATAAGCCTATTTTACTTACACTCTGAATGGAAAATAGACAAAATGAAAATTGCATGAAATATAAATGTATAGCATAGTGAATAAGTGTAAGGGCTACATAACCACTACCTAGGTCTAGTGAGTTTCTACTTATTAAGAAACCTCTATTCTACTTCAAACTTTTATGATTATCACTTACTTATACTTTTCCTACTTATTTTTACTCTGTCTAAAATTTTTATTAGTTTTTATACATTCTCTCTTTTGATCTATTTTAATCCTTCCAGTCTTTTATTATTTATTTAAAATAATACATTATTTGCTTTGTTTTCCTCTAATGTATATTTTGTCTTTTAAAAATTTATCTCCTCTATATTAATTCTTTACTTCTGTTTGAGAATTTATTTTGCTGTTATTTTTCAAATTTCTTGGGATGAATGCTTGGATCATTAGATTTTAGCTTTTCTTCTTCTAAAACATAAGCATTAAGGCTATAAATTTTCTAGTAAATACTATTTTATTAGGATGCCAGAAATTTTTCTATGTAGCATTTTCATTAATATTCAATTCAAAATATTTTCCAATTTATTCTTTGAATAATGAGTTATTTATTCATAACTTATATTAGAGTGTATTTGAAATTTCCAAAAAATTATAATCTGGGGATTATTGTTTCATTGGTTTCTAATATAAATGCATTTGGCCATAGAACACACTTATACGATTTCAAATTTGGGGAGATTTTCTTAAAACTGTATAGCTCAGTATATGTTGAACTTTATAAATATTTTGTTTAGACGTTTAAAAAAAAGTGTGCTCCACATTTGTTAAGTATACTGTTTTACATATCCTGTTTGGTTATGTTTAGGCCATTTTTGTTAAGCTTGTTCAAATCCTCTATATATCTGTACTATATATATTTGTTTGGTCCATTTGTTCAGTTAGTTAGTGGAAGAGATGTTTTGTAAAACTCTCCACTCTGGTTTTCTGGATTTTGACATTGTCTATTTTTTTCTTGTAGTTTTCCAACTTTTTGCTCTGTGTGTGTGTGTGTGTGTGTGTGTGTGTGTGTGTGTGTGTGTGGAGAGAAAGAGGCTATTTTATTAAGTGATGTAAAGATTTAAAGTGATTATATCTGTCTCAGTAGTAAGGCCTTTTGTATATACAATGAAGATAGATAGATAGATGATAGATAGATAGAGAACACATTGGCTACAATTAGAATTTTTGACTTGTATATTTTGTTTAATATTAATATAACTAAGCACACATACTTTTAATTAGTTTTTATTGACAATATGGTATTAAGAAGATGATATAATTGCTGTTTGATATAGTCATGTTTACTTCACTTTATCAATTTTGTAAGTCAGGATAAGCAGTGGTTCTCAATGAGGGGTGATTTTGCCCTCCCAGATACACGTAGAAATGTCTGAAGTCATTCTTAGTTTTAACGACTGGGTGGGGGATGCTGCTGACATCCAGTGTGTAGAGGGTGGAGAAACTGCCTAACCTAACCTAGCATAGGACAGCCCCCACAACAGTTATCTAGCCCACATGTAAAGAGTGCTGAAGCTGAGGTAACCTGAGTTGGGTTATGCTGAAGTAAAATAAAATGCCACACAATCAAATGTATCCTTATCACTCATATCACATGTCCCTAGATTGGAGTCATCTTTCCTTAGGCTCCCAGACTGAGAAAGTAGCCATTATCTGTAATATTACTGCTCAGTGTGTCAGAGAGAAAGACAGTTCTGGAAAATCTTGAATTATACATCAAATATTTGGCCTGAGAAAATTATATGTAATTTCTGCTCACCACTTGTTGCCCAGTACTAATCAGGTAGCCCTACTTCATCACCAAAAGGAAATAAAGACATTCTGACCATATGCTGAGGACTTGGAGAGGCAGAAATAGTCAATGTATAGCACTAATAAACTACCACAGTCAGTCCTGTGGTCACCAAATACTTGGCCCTCTCCCTCCCGCAGGCAAAATATTGTCACTTAGCCCCAAAGAGAAAAAACTCAGAAATCCAATTTAGTCTCAATGTGATCTCAAACTCCAAGATTTCTGCATGATTTACAGTAATCTCTAAATAAGGGATAGTTCATGGTGATCATCATATCTGGGTGTTACTGCTCCGAATCTGGGAAACAATGACATAGAAAATGTTTTGTCTGCAAAAAATGCACTAAAAATATTATTGTGGGGCAGCAAAAGAAAAACCAAAATAAACATTGCTGTGTGTAGGGGTAGCAGGAGAGACCTACAGAAATCATGGACTGCAGCTATTCTGAAATTTCAAAGTGCAGAATTTTCAGGGCTCTCTGCCCTGGTAATGGCTAATGTGTTTTCATTAGGCTTCAATTTCATTCCTATAGATGGAATCCCTAATTCATTACCCTTTCTAGAACTGGCCTCTGGGAGTTTCCTCCAGTCCCAGTGTTCTCCTGGGTTACACAAAAAAGGATTGATTGAAAATATGCCTTGACTGGTTGCCAAGAGGATTTCTCAATCTGATTGTTGTCTTTCATCACAAGGAGCTTCATTTGTCAGTACAATTCTCTTAAGAAAATAGTGAACATTTTAGCCCTTTTTTCCAAATAGAGTCATATGTATTTGGTTCTTCAAATAAAGCTCAATTGTAGTTTGTCTTTATCAGTCTGTTTTTATCTTATATTCGTTGGGGTTCCATGATTTTTTTTTCTCCTGAGTAAACACTTAGAATGAACTGTTGGTCAAATAGTACATGCATGTGTAACTTTATGAGAAAATGTCACATTCTTTGTATTTTACAAAGCCATCAGCGATGTCCCTCTCCATTGCCTTCCGACTTCAATAGTTTCTAATGAGAAGACTGCTGTAATTCTTATCTTTGTTCCTCTGCATGTAATGTGTCTTAAACGTTGGCTATTTTTAAGATTTTCTTTGTTCACTGATTTCAGCAATCTGATCATTATGCGTTTTGGTGTAATTTTCTTTAAAATGTTCTGCTTGCATTTGTTGTGCTTCTTTGATCTGTGGAAAGTTTGGTATTAAGATGATATAATTGCTGTTTGATATAGTCATGCTTACTTCATGCTTACCATTATTCTTTGCCCTCCCACCACCACAATTACACATATGTTAACACCAGTTTATACAGCCACACATGTTCGTGTTTTCAGTCTTTATTTCTCTCTGTGCTACATTTTGGATAGTTTCTGCTGCTAGGTTTTCAGTTAACTAATCTTTTGCAATCTAACATTTAGTTTACCCAATACAGTATTTGCAACTCTAGAAGTATCATTTTGGTCTTTGCTATAACCCTTTTTTCCTTTCATTCTGTTCATATTTTCCTCTAACATCTTGAACATTTGGTGCAAGTTCATTTTAGCATTTAACATTCTTTTTCGTTTGTTTGTTTGCTGAGGAAGATTGGCCCTGAGGTGACAGCTGTTGCCAATCTTCCTCTTTTTGCTGAGGAAGATTGGCCCTAAACTAACATCTGTGCCCATTGTCCTCTATTTTGTATGTGGGATGCTGCCACAGCATGGCTTGATGAATGGTGTAGGTCTGTGCCCAGGATCTGAACCTGTGAACCCAGGCCACCAAAGCAGAGTGCACCAAACTTAACCCCTGTGCCACAGGGCTGGCCCCAGCATATAACATTCTTGTTTGCTAATTTCATCATCTCTGTTTCTTTGGCTCTATTTCTATTGATTGATTTCTTTCTTCATTATGGATGACATTGATCTGCTTCTTTTCATGTCTAATAACTTTTGATGGGATGCTGGACATTATAAATTATGTTAACTTACTTTCAGATTCATCAATTTTATTTTTAACTGGTTCTTACATGCTGCTAAACTCATCCCTTGAATTTTTAATGTTGGTTATTGAATTCTTAGTTATAAAATATTCAACCATTATTTTTCTAATTAACTATGTGACTTTTCATAATTTCTCTCCAGTTCATCTTTCTTAAAACTTTGCAAATATACTTAATTTATAGTTTGTGTTTGATAATCAACAACTGAAGAACTAAGTTTTTTCTGTGGTCCATTATTTCTGTTAGTCTTGCTCATGGAGAAGAGATACTTTGTATAACTGTTTATGTGCAGATTTCCTAAAATATGATTTTTAACATAAACTAAAGATATTAGTTGTGGTATATTATTCCAATGAGGTTCTGAGTATCTACCAGTTTACCAGGGATAGTCTCCTGAGTATAATTATATTCTGGAACCATGACAAAACTGTTTTGAAGCTTAAGATTCCCAGAATCACTCAGGTAATAAAAACAGTAGTAGGTTTCTTTCCACTCCAGGTTTGGTCCATTTCTAATTCTTTGACTCTCAGTTTAAGTATGTAGCACTTCTTATAGGTTCCCGTTGTAGGGAAGAGTCTTCTTCTAGAATCCTTCTTTCATCTTGAGTTATGACATCATTAAAAGCAGAATTTAAATTTCTTCATACTGATAAACACATTCAGGGGAAAAAGCATCCTGCAGGCTTTCTACTTCTCTGAGATCTGTTTTTCCTTTAGTTTTAACCTGCAATTACCTGCAGCTGGGCTCTTGGATGGTTGTAAGAAGAGTTTTGCTAACATAAAGTCTCCAGTTTTTATAGTATTTTTTCAGGAGGCGATATGGTCTAAAATAATTAGCCTTCTACTTTTGGAAACAAGAAATCTACAACTTACTTTTGGATCTTTTCTTTGTGACATCTGTGTCTTTGGAAATATTTTAGGATTTGGTGAACTTTTTAAGTGTTTTAATATAAATAAAGTTGAATTGATTATAATTTGACTTTTAAGATGTGATGATAAAAAGGAATTATGGAATATACAGTTTTATAAAGAAGATAAATAAAGAATTAACATTTGTTTGAATAGAGTGTTTGGCAATAGCCAAGAAAGTAGGCTGTATCTCTCTTGAAAATAATATAATCTCTTGAAAAGCTTTGTGTTTAGGGCTAGCCCCAATGGCCTGGTGGTTGAGTTTGATGCATTTCACTTTAGTGACCCAGGTTTGATTTCTGGGCTCAGACCTACACCACTCATTGGTGGCCATGCTGTGGTGGCGGCCCACATACGAAAAATAGAGGAAGGTTGGCAACAGATGTTAGCACAGGGCAAATCTTACTAAGCATAAAGGAGAGAAAAAGCTTTGTGTTTTGAAATAGATGATTTTAGGCTGTGTTAGAGGCTATTCCTATAGATGAGTACACTGAACTCTACACATAATTCCTAGAATTTTCAAAGGATGGAATATTCAAGGTCTCTGGAAAGAATTACACTGCATATTGCTTAGTTAACATAGGACGTGGTATTTCTTTTGACAAGAATTTGACCCCAGGCAACAGTGGTGGCTCAGATACACACAGAGCCATCCTGTGGAGTCAAGATCTACAAATAGAATAAATAGAGTGAGAGACACTTGTATCAAGCTGAGTAGCAGAGCCTGTATATTGGAGAGAATACAGACACAAAGGAAAGCGTGATCCTGTGTTGATCATCTCCAAAGCCAGTTCTACTTTTGAATTCCTGTGGTAGAAAGAAAGGATTCATGTAACTCTGTTAGGAAAAGTACTTCATAAAGAGTAGAAGAGTCTTTCCTGTTGACAGTACAAAATGACTTGACAGAGGTTTGTAACAACACACACACAACAGGAGAGAAGTATAGTGACTGGTATTAATTAGACAAGATGATGTGAACAGTAAATACCAAAGCACATGGAGTTAAAACTTATCAGCCCCGGCTGATGTGTGAGAACTCCATCAGTAGCTTCATAAAATCCTAGATGGAATAATTACAGTTAGGGGATCAGGATGAAATGATTGGGCATCTTGATAAGAGCACAGTTATAAGGTCATAACCTCGACCTTGGAGTATTGCTGTAATTATGATTTATTTGTATTTACTATTTTATGAGATCATTGATGATATGGAGCACAATATATTCATTGAAATTATGTCATTCAACAAAGATTTTCAAAAAGGCTTTGATCAAGTCATATATGTACATGAAATGTTAACGTTAAAGGAGAGTTCCATACCAAAATGTAAGCTGATATCACTGTACTGAATTTAGCCAATTTAAAAAGAATGAAAGGGAAATAAAATAAATGTCAAATAGAGAAGAAAATAAATGTGAAGTTTCTGTATTAGTAGAGGAGGGTCAATGTGTTGCTTAATGAGCCCAGTGCCTACAGTTATTCCCAGATAATAGGAGAGGTTTTAGAGGCACATTAACTCTTTCAAACCACTAACCCCCTAATTTGCAATTAGGGAATATTTCAAAAAAGATATAACAGAAGCTGTTAAGTGTTATTGCATTAGAAGATATTTCTTGAAATTTGCACTATAAAACTTTATGAAGATCAAAAAGCATGGTTTATAGATAATGATGATAATGCAAATGAATATAAAGTTCACATAAATTTTGAAAGAAAATTGAAAGACTTTCAATTTTAGTACATAAACAGAATATGGTTTCTTTAGAAGATATGGGAGACTTTCAGGCCCTATGATACTTCAAGTTAGCAAACCTTTTATTTTATAATCAATTTAAGTATCAAAATTCCAGGTTGATTTTTTTTCTTCACCTCAACTACATTTCAAAGCATCATTTGCATGTGATAGAGATAAGCACTAAGTACTTGAGTGAATAGCGAGTTCTCAAGGAGAATATTAATTATACTACTAAGATTTATTAGGCATCAATGAGAATGCATGAAATACTAATATTTTTACAAGGACTGTTTAAAGATACTCAAAACTGAAAGGATTCTCTGTGTTCGGTGATGTTATGCCATCATATTTTCCAAGGACAAAGAATAATATAACAAAATAAATAAGAGATTTAGTTAGCAATATTGTTTTTCCCAGTTTTGAACTTTGCTTATTATTTAGTGGTTTGTAATTATTTTTAAGACTGTATGTTAGCTAGAAACAACACAAAATTGCTTTCAGTTTTGGTATAGAACAATGTCTATTAAACTATAAACTGGTTTTCAACCAAAAAATTTTGTACAATATCTCCAGTTCGTCTCAGGTTTGATGTACCTTATGCAATATATTTTTAAATGCCTTAAAATGCTGCTTTTATAATATTCTGTCAGTAGGGCAAAATCATGTTTATTTATTCTAATTTCTCCAATATTTATTTTGAAAATTTAAGAAAGCCTTGAAATTTATTTAGCAGATCTACTACCACTTCATATTTACCGACTCTGAAATATAATTTGAATTTGATGGGTTCTCCTCTGTCTTAAAGAAAAATATTTTTAGCTGCTCATTTTTTTTTTTTTTTCCCCTGAGGAAGTTTCACCCTGAGCTAACATCTGCTCCAGTCTTCCTCTATTTTGTATGTGGGTCACCACCATAGCATGGCCACTGACGAATGGTGTGGGTCTGTTCTGGTAACTGGACCCGGGTTGCCAAAGTGGAGTGTGCTGAAATTAATCACTAGGCCGTGGGGCCGGCCCGCAAATCTTTTTGAATAAAGTAAACACAATGCTGTCTGGCGTCCAATGAAATTAAAGTATTGAATAACTTCTGATGCTTAGCACCGTGATTTGGATACCTGGGAACTCTCATTGTCACTTGACAGGGAAGATAAGCATATGTGATTAATAAATGTAAAGCATCATTGTTAAGAGTAGAAGCTCTAAAGTGACAAAGATCAGAAGTTGAGCATCTCCCTCTACCCCTTCCTAGTTCTTTGACCTTAGAAAACTTATATTTCTAAGTCTCAGTTCCCACTCAGAAACGCTAACAATATCCTTCTCTTAGACTTACTCTCAAGATTAACATAGAATTTATACTAATAGAGTTCCTACCTACAATCCCTCTACCTTCAAATTAGCACACATTAAGCACTAAGAAATAGTCGTTATTTTTATTACAAAATTATTTCACTAAATTTTGTTCACTGGAAATACAGTATTGGTTGCAGTACCCTAGAACTATGTAACTTAGAATATAAGGTAAATATATGTTTTAACATAACAATTTTATTGAATAATAAATAAAAATATTAAAGTCCAGTTGGACAGAAAACCAAGTCATCCTTAGATTAAATTTGTTAACTTCAAGATTCAATCCTCAAATTTGAAGCATATTGCAATTTTTTGGTATCATTCTCAACTGTCATTTAGATTGACACTGGTTATTATTTCTAGTGCAAAAAGGGTCAGTCTGACAACCTATTCAATTATTTTGAGACAATAATTTCAAACATTAATTCAAATGTGTCCATTCCTATTTTTAAACATATGTCTCAATGTACTTATGTATTTGCTGTGTGTGGCATAGATACATATATATTGCACATTAACTTTTTTCCAACAATTGGAGGTTGCATGTCTTTTTGAGTATAGAACTGCTAAAGTGAAATATAGTATAACAGGTAAAATTCTAGACATTGAATTATTTGACTTCTTGAGATTTATGTTTAAGTCTTTTAGCTATTTGTACCCCTATTATAAAGTTATAGCTCTTTTCAGCAGATGGCAAAGAGAATGGAACATAAATTGTTCTGTTTCTCATTACCTTTCCATGGAATAACCTATTAATTCCAGCCACTGTCTGGCCTCACTGCACCATGCCCTTCTCTTCAAAACTAACCTTAGTAAATTCACTGAATATATTTCAAATGATTAAAGAAGGAGGGTAGAAAGTGTTTGGGGATTGGACTAAAAAAAAGATCAACTGATTAAAGAAAAAAGTAATGAAAGACAGTGGTATTCAGCCAAGGACAAGTGTTTTGTGACTATGAATTAATGAGTTTGGGACTATTCATTGGCTGAAATTTTTTCCAAACATATTTAACCAATTAGCATAAATTCAATATTGTGAGTGAAAATAATCATCAAAAGATTATTCCTTTTTTTGTTTTAAACTTGTGGTTTTCATTTAAACAGCATGGTCAGTTCCTAAACATCCTCAAATATTGCATATAAAGGAAAAACACAACACATTCATTATAAATAAGTTGCTCATGTTTTTGAGAGATTCATTATGTTTTAGGCACTGCATGGCTTACATTGCACAGATTATTTCATGTAATCATTAAAATAACATACGGATAGAGTAATAATATTACCCCCACTGTTATAATTATTTATTTTTTAAATTAATAAACTTTATTTTTCAGAGCATATTTAGGTTTACAGAAAAATTGAGTGGAAATCATGAACAGTTTCCATGCACACCCTACCCCCCCACCTGGCCACCATCCCACCCCCCACAATCTCCCATATATCAACATCCTGCATCAGACTGATACATGTGTTCCAGTTGATGAACCTACATTGACATATCATTGTGGCACAAAGTTCATAGTTTATGTTAGGGATTGCTCTTGGTTCACTCTATGGGTTTTAACAAATGTATAATGACATGTATCCACCATAGTAGTATAGTACAGAGTAGTTTCACGGCTATAAAAATCCTCTGTGCTCTGCTTATTCATCCCTCCCTACTCCTTAGCCCTTGGCAAACTCTGATCTTTTTATTGTCTCCATAGCTTTCCTTTTCCAGAATGTCATATAGTTGGAATCATACAGTATGGAACCTTTTCAGATTGGGTTCTTACGCTTAGTAATATGCATTTAAATTTCCTCCATGTCTTTTCATAGTTTGATAGCTCATTTCTTTTAGGTGCTAAATAATATTCCGTGGTCTGGTATGCCACAGTTTATCCACTCACCTACTGAAGGACATCTTGATAGTTGCTTCCAAATTTGGACAATCATGAAGGAAGCAGCTATAAATTTGTGTGTACAGGTTTTTGTGTGGACCTAAGTTTTGAACTCCTTTGGGAGTGTATCTAATGATAAGGGTATATTTAGTTCTGTAAGGAACAACTAAAATATCTTCCAAAGTACAGGCATATCTTGGAGATATCGCAGGTTTGGTTTCCAGAGCACTGCAATAAAGCGAATATCACAAGCGAGTCACCAAATTTTATGGTTTAGCAGTGCATATGTTATATTTACACTTTACTGCAATCTATTATGTATGATAGCATTAGGCCTAAAAAAACCATGTGCATACCTTAATTAAAAATACTTTATTGCTAAAAAATGCTAACCATCATCTGAGCCTTCAGCAAGTCTCAATCTTTTTTGCTGGATTTTGGAGGGTCTTGCCTTGATGTTGATGGCTGCTAACTGATCAGGGTGACGGTTGCTGCTGTTGAGGTGGCTTAAAAATAAGACAAAATGAAGTTTATCACATTGATTGACTCTTCCTTTCATGAATGATTTCTCTGTAGAATGCGACGCTGTTTGATAGCATTTACCCACTGTAGAACTTCTTTCAAAATTAGCGTGAATCCTCTCATACCCTGCTGCTGCTTTATCAACTAAGTTTATGTAATATTCTAAATCTTTTGTTGTCATTTCAACAATCTTCACAGCATCTTCACCAGGAGTAGGTTCCATCTCAAGAAACGACTTTCTTTGCACATCCATAAGAAGCAACTCCTCATCCATTAAAGTTTTATCATGAAATTGCAGCAATTCAGTTAGGTCTTCAGGCTCCAATTCTAATTCTAAGTCCCTTCCTATTTCTACGATACCTGCAGTTGCTTCCTTCACTGAAGTCTTGAACCCCTTAAAGTCATCCACCAGAGTTGGAATCAACTTCTTCCAAATTCTTGTGAATCTTGATGTTTTGACCTCTTCCCGTGAATCACAAATGTTCTTACAGGCATCTAGAATGGTCAATCCTTTCCAGAAGGTTTTCAATTGACTTTGCCAAGATCTGTCAGAGGAATCACTACCTATGGCAGCAATAGCCTTATGAAATGTATTTCTTAAATAATAAGACTTGAAAGTGGAAATTACTTCTTGATCCATGGGATGCAGAATGGATATTGTGTTTGCAGGCATGAAAACAACATTAATCTCATTGTACATATCCATCAGAGCTCTTGGGTGGCCAGGTGCATTGTCAAGGAGCAGTAATATTTTAAGGGAAATCTTTTTTTCTGAGCAGTAGGTCTCAACAGTGGGTTTAAAATATCAAGTAAACCATGTTGTAAACAGATGTGCTGTCATTCAGACTTTGTTGTTCCATTTATAGAGCACAGGTAGAATAGATTCATAGTAATTCTTAAGGGCCCTAGGATTTTCAAAATGGTATGTGAGCATTGGCTTTGACTTAGACCCGAGCTTCATTAACCCCTAACAAGAGTCAGCCTGTCCTTTGCAGCTTTGAAGCCAGGCATTGACTTCTCCTCTCTAGCCATGGAAGTCCTAGATGGCATCTTTTTCTAATATAAGGCTGTTTTGTCTACCTTGAAAATCTGTTGTTTAGTGTAGCCACTTTCATTAATTATCTTGGCTAGATCTGGATAACCTGCCGCTGCTTCTACATCAGTCTGCTTTACCTCGTATTTTTAGTTATGGAGATGGCTTCTTTCCTTAAACTTCATGAATCAACATTTGCTAGCTTCAAACTTTTCTTCTGCAACTTCTTCACCTCTCTTGGCCTTCACAGAGCTGAAGAGAGTTAGGGCCTCGCTCTGGATTAGGCTTTGGCTTAAGGGAGTGTTGTGGCTTGTTTGATCTTCTATCCAGACCACTAAAACTTTGTCCATATCAGCAATAAGGCCATTTCACTTGCATATCATTTGCGTGTTCATTGGAGTAGCACTTTTAATTTCCTTCAATAACTTTCCTTTACCTTCACAACTTGGCTAAATGTTTGGCAGAAGAGGCCTAACTTTCAGCCTATCTGGGCTTTTGACATACCTTCCTCACTAAGTTTAAGGCTTTTTAGCTTTTGATTTAAAGTGAGAGATGTGCAACTCTCCTTTCACTTGAACACTTAGAGGCCACTGTAAGGTTATTAATTGGTCTAATTTCAATATTGCCATGTCTCAGGTAATAAGGAGCCTGAGGAGAGGGAGCAGGATGGAGGAATGGCCAGTTGGTGGAGCAGTCCGAACACACGCCATTTATCTATTATATTCACCATCTCAACTGTTTGTAGCTCCCCCAAAGAGTTACAATAGTATCATCAGAGATCACTGATCACATGTCACTATAAAAAACATAATAATAATAAAAAAGTTTGAAATATTATGAAAATTACCAAAATTTTGTGTGACACAGAGATATGAAATGAGCAACTACTGCTGGGAAATGGTGCTGATAGACTTGCTCGATGCAAGGTTGCCACAAACCTTCATTTTGTAAAAATGCAATATCTGCAAAGCACAATAAAGTGAAGCACAATAAAAAAAGGTATTCCTGTACCTCTGTCATTTTGCATTCCCACCAGCAATGAATGAGAGTTCCTGTGACCGCATTGTCGCTAGCATTTGGTGTTTTCAGCGTTTTGGATTTTGGACATTCTAAGAGCTATGCAGTAATATTTCATTGTTTTAATTTACACTTCCCTAACGACATATGCTGGACATAGTTTCATATGCTTTCTGTCATCTGGTTTGGTGAAGTGTTGGTTCATGTCTTTAACCCCATTTTTAATCAGATTATTTGTTTTCTTATTGTTGAGTTAAATCTCTTAACTTAAAAGAGTTCTTTGTGTATTTTGGCTAACATTTTTTTATCAGACATGTCTTTTGAAAATATATGTCTCCCAGTCTGTGTTTTTTTTTTTTTTTAATTCTCTCAGCAGTGTGTTTTTTCAGAGGAGAAATTTTTAATTTTAATGAAATCCTGCTTATCTATTATTTCTTTCATGAATTGTGCCCTTGGTCTTATATTTAAAAAGTCACCACCATACACAAGTTCATCTAGATTTTCTCTTATGTAATCATCTAGGAGTTTTATAGTTACATTTTACATTTAAGTCTACGATGTATTTTGAGTAAATTTTTGTGGAAGGTGTAATATCTATGTCTAGGTTCTTTTTTTGCTTATGGATGCCAGTCATTCTAGCATCATTTGTTGAAGAGATATCTTTGCTCCATTATATTGCCTTTGCCTTTAGTCCTTTGTCAAAGATCAGGTGATGATATCGTGTGGATATGTTTCTGGGCTCTCTATTTTGTTCCATGACCCACTCATCTATTCTTTTGCCAACAGCACCTTGTCTTTATGACTGTAGCTTCAAAGAAAGTGTTGAAGTCTGGTAGTGTCAATCCTCCAACTTCATTCTTCTCTTTCAGTTTGGCTATTTTGAATCTTTTTTTCTTCATATAAACGTTAGAATCAATCTGTTGATATCCACAAAATAACTTACTGGGATTTTGATTGGAGTTACGTTGAATCTATAGATCAAGTTGGGAAGAAGGGACATCTTGACACTGTTGAGTCTTCCTATTGATGGATATGAAATACCTCTCCTTTTGTTTAGCAGTTCTTTGATATCTTTCATCAGAGTTTTATAGTTTTCCTCTTATAGATCTTGTACATTTGTTGTTAGATTTATATCTATGTATTTTATTTTTGAGGTGCTAGTGTAAATGGTATTATGTTTTAATTTCAAATTCCACTTGTTCATTGTTGGTATGTAGGAGAGTGAATGACTTTGTATTTTAACCAAGTATCCTGCAACTTTGCTTATAGCAATAATTATATTTCTTGTTAGTCACAGCAGGTTTTTTTTTTTTTTGTCAGTTCTTTCAGATTTTCTACATAGGTGATTATGTCATCTGTGAACAGAGAATTTTATTTCTTCCTTCTCTATCTGGACACCTTTTATTTCCTTTTCTTGCCTTATTGCATCACCTAAGACTTCCAGCATGATGTTGAAAAGCAGTGGTGAGAAGGAACATCCTTGACTTGTTCTTCATCTTACCAAGAAAGCTTTGAGTTTCTTATCCTTAAGTATGATGTTAGCTGTAGAGTTTCTGTAGATTTTTTAAATCAAATTTAAGATGTTTCCCTCTATTCTTAGTTTACCAAGAATTTTTATCGTGAATAGCTGTTGAATTTTGTCAAATTGTTTTCTGCATCAATTTATATGAGCATGTGGTTTTTCTTTTTTTAGCCTGTTGATATGATGGATTGTATTAATAGATTTTTGAATGTTGTAACAGCCTTACATACCTGAGATAAATCACATTTGATTGTGATATATCCGTTTTTTATGCATTTATGGAATCAATTTCCTAATGTTTTATTGAGGACTTTTGCATTTATGTGTATTAGCATTATTGGTCTATAGTTTTTTTGTAATGTCTTTGGTTTTGGAAGTAGGTTAATTCTGTCATCATAGAATAGGTTAGGAAGTACTCTCCCTGCTTCTATCTTCTGGAAGAGATTTTAGAGATTTGGTATAATTTCTTCCTTAAATGTTTGATAGAATTCACCAGTGGAAGGTGAGGCCTGAGGCCTTCTCTTTTGGAAGGTTCTTAATTATTGATTTAATGTCTTTAGTAGAGACTTGCCTTTTCAGATTGTCTGTTTCTTCTTGTGTCAGTTTTGACAGATTGTGTCTCTCCAGGAATTGGTCCATGACATCTAGATTATCAAATTTGGGGGCATAAAATTGTCCATAATACTTCTTTATTATTCTTTAAATGTTCTAAAGTGATGGCCCCTTCTTCAATTATGATATTAGTAAATTGTGTCTTTTCTCTTTTTTTCTTAGTTATCCTAGTCATAGGCTTATCAATTTTACTGATATTTTCAAATAAACAGCTTTTGGTTTTGGTGATTTTCTCTACTGGTTTCCTGTTTTCAATTTCACTGATTCCCGCTCTATTTTTGTTTGTTTGTTTCTTTTCTTCTGCTTACTTTGGGTATAATTTTCTCTTTTCTTTCTAGCTTTCTAAGGTGGAAGCTTACATGGTTGATTTTCAATATTTCTTCTTTTCTAATATGTGAATTCAAAATGCTATAATTTTCCCTCCAAGCACTGCTTTTGTTGCATTCCACAAATTTTGATGTTTTATTTTTATTTCATTTACTTCAAAATATTTATTAATTTGTCTTGACATTTATTCTTTGACCTAAGTGTTATTTTGAAGTGTGTTATTTAATCTCCGAGTAATCTGGGGTTTCCAGCTATCTTTGTGTTATTGATTTTAATTTTATAAAATATTTGTCTGAGAGCAGACATTGTATTATTTCTGTTATTTTAAGTTTGTTAAGGGGATTTTTATGGCCCAGAATGTCGTCTATCTTGGTGAATGTTTCATGTGAGCTTGAGAAGAATGTGTGTTCTGAGGTTGTTGAGTGAAGTATTCTATAGATATCAATTATATTCAGCTGATTGATGGCACTGTTGAGTTCACCTATGTTCTTATTGGTTTTCTGCCTGCTGGGTCTATCCATTTCTGATAGACGAGTGTTGAAATCTATAACCACAATGGTGAACTAATTTATTTCTCCTTGCAATTCTATCAGCTTCTGCCTTTTGTATTTTGTCACTCTGTTGTTAGGCACATACACATGAAGGATTGTTATGTCTCTTGGAATATTGACCCTGTCATCATTATGCAATGCCCCTGTTTATCCCTGATATTATTCTTTGCTTTGAAGTCTGCTTTGTCTAAAAATAATGTAGGTGCTCCTGCTGTCCTTTGATTAGTTCTGGTATAGTGTACCTTTCTCTATCCATTTATTTTTAATCTAGATATGTCTTCATATTTAAAATGGGTTTCTTGTAGAAAATATATGGCTGGTTCTTGTTTTTGATCTTCTCTGACAATCACTATCTTTTAATTAGTGTATGTGGGCAGAATGTTGTGGACTGCATGTTTGTGACCCTGACCCCCTCCACTATAATCATATATTGAAATCTGAATTCTCAATGGCATGTTATTGGAAGGTGGCATCCTTGGGGGGGTAATTTGATTTAGTTGAGGTCATGAAGTTCGAGCCACCATAATGGGATTAGTGTCAAGATAAGAAGAAAAAGAAATTAGAATTCACTTTTTCCCTCTCCAACATATGAGGATACAAGGCTAAGATGGCCACCTGCAAACAGGAAGAGGGCTGTCACCAGACATCAGATTTTCTGCTGCCTTGATCTTGGACTTCCCAGTCTCCATAACTGTGAGAAATAAATGTTTGTTGTTTAAGCCATCCAGTCTATGGTATTTGTTATAGCAGCTCAAACAGACTAAGATGGTATTTAGAACATTGACATTTAAGGTGATCATTGATATTTTTGGTTAATATCTACCACATTTGTTAGTTTTCTATTTTTCGTCCTTGTTCTTTGTTCCTATTTTTGATTTCCACTCTTTTTCTGACTTTTGTGGTTTTAATTGAATGTTTTATATGATTCCATTCTCTCCTTTCTTAAAATATCAATTACACTTCTTTTTTAACTTTTTTAGCAGTTGTTCTTGACTTGGCAATATATGTTTACAACTAATCCAAGTCCACTTTCAAATAAGACTATACCACTTCACAGCAAGTACCTTATAATAAAAAATATATATATACTCAATTTTTCCCTTCTGCCCCATGAATCATTGCTGTCATTCATTTCACTTATACATAAACATACTTATGTACATAAACATACATAATCAAATACATTGTTGCTGTTATTATTATTTTGAACAAATTAATATCCATTAGATCAATTAATAATGAGAAAAATAAAGCTTTTATTTTACCTCCACTCATTTCTTCTCAGATAGTCTTCCTTTCTTTATACAGATCTGAGTTTCTGACCTATATCATTTTCCTTCTCTCCAAAGGCATCTTTTAATATTTCTTGTGAGGCAAGTGTACTGGCGAGAGAGTTCGTCAAATTTTGTTTGTGTGAGAAAGTCTTTATTTCTTCTTCACTTCTGAAGAATAATTTCCCAGAGTACAGAATCCTAGGTTTTTGGATTTTTTTTCTCTTAACACTTTAAATATTTCACCACTCTCTTCTTGCTTACATGTTTTCTGAGGAGAATTTGGATGTAATTTTTATCTTTGCTTTCCTATGGGTAGGTTCTTTTTCCTCCGGGTGTCTTTTAAGATTTTTTTTTATCTTTGATTTTTTGAAATTGAGTATGATGTGCCTACGTGTGTTTTTTTGGCATTTATGCTGCTTAGTGTTCTCTGAGTTTCCTGAATCTGTGCTTTGGCCTCTGTCATTAACTTGGGGAAATTAGTCATTATTTCTTCAAATATCGCTTCTATTCCTTTCTCTCTTTCTGGTATTCCCATTGGAATGGTATACCATTCCAATATGGTATTCCCATATGTTACACCTTTGTAGTTGTCCCACAGTACTTGGATATTCTGTTTTGTTTCATTCAGTCTTTTTTTCTTTTTGGTTATCAGTTTTGAAAGTTTCTATTGTCATATCCTCAAGGTCAGAGATTCCTTCCTTAGCCATGTTCACTCTGCTAATGAGCCCATCAAAGCTATTCTTCATTTCTATTTCAGAGTTTTTGATTTCTAGCATTCCTTTTTGATTCTTAGAATTTCCATCTCTCTGCTTACATTATCCATCTGATCTTGCATTTTGTATACTTTCTCTATTAAAGCACTTAGCCTATTAATAATAGTTTTTAAAAATATTCTTTTCTGATAATTCCTTCATTACTGCCATATCTTTCCCTGGTTCTGATGTTTGTTTAGTCTCTTCAAGCTTTGTTTCTTGCCTCTTAGTAAGTAATTTTTTATTGAAAGGTGGACATGATGCATTGAGTAAAGGAACTGTGATAAATAGGCTTTAAGAATGTAGTGGTAAGGTGTTGGGGGAGAGGAAGCATTTTATAACCTTATGATTAGATCTCAGTCTTTTGGTGAGTCTGTGCCCCAAGATTGTCAACTTCACCAGTGCATCTTGTCTCCCCTCCACCCTTAGGTCAGAGAGGATGGCTGGAGGGGGCTAGAATTGTATATTTTTATTCCACCACATGAAAACCTAGGAGTTGGAGGTGGTTATTTCTCTTCCCCTACATGGAAAGCTAGAGACAGCTGGAGTTGGGTGTTTCTCTTGCCTCAGGTCAGTCAAGCTGTTCATAACCCTAGCAGGTTAAACTCTTGTAAAATGTTTCTCCTCAGGGCAGACCTTGTTAACAAGATCAGAATGCTCTAGTGTATTTCAAAAT
Source organism: Tapirus indicus (assembly GCA_031878705.1). Classification (NCBI taxonomy): domain Eukaryota; kingdom Metazoa; phylum Chordata; class Mammalia; order Perissodactyla; family Tapiridae; genus Tapirus; species Tapirus indicus. The sequence goes on along the minus strand of CM062919.1, from coordinate 98,996,344 downwards.
GGTTCATTTTTCTCTCCCTATGCCAGAGCCCTAAGGAATTATTCTCTGATATTCACTGTGAGAACCTGGTAGATCTCCTGGAGGTAAAACTCACAAAAGTATAAGGGTCCCTTATGACTGGGTCCCCTTGTAATTTTTATCTCTCAGGCTTACCCACACTGAGTCTCAGTAATTCATCAATTACAATTAAGGCTTTTCTACCCTGGTACAGGTTCTTGCAGAGGTTTCTGCTCATGGGTTTCTCCTCCAGTAAGTTGTGACTCTGTATCTGCTTGTCTGTGTCTCCGATTTAGGAGACAATATTTTTCCTTGTGACTTCAATTCTCTGAAAGATCAAAGAAGTCATTTATTTTTCAGTTTGTTCAGATTTTACTTGTTGTTAAGATAGAGTGAAGACTTCTAGTCTCCTTTCATGCTGCACTGGTAACCAGAAGTCCCCCATTATTTTTTCAGATGAAGATTCTAAGACTTGAAAATAATATATTTAATGAAAGTCACAAATAATGTAAGGTGAGATATAGAACTGTAACTTGAATGATGGCAGTCCAATCCAGGGCCCTATTACATGACCACCATGATATGCCATAGCACTATATTGAGGCAAAATTAAACAATGATCTCAGAGAAGTAAATATGTTATCCATCAGATAAGTAAAACATTGACAATTTTTGACAAATATAAAGTAATATATGGGTAAATAATGATGAAATTACATATATTAAAGCCCAATAATTTGCAGGGTAAATGCATTAATACTGTGGATTTAGTAGCCTGGTAGGTCAAAAGAACAGGAAGAATCTGCTTGAAGGCAGCTGCATATAATCTATATTGCCTATGTTCCATGTAATTGCCAACAGAACAGATATTTCAAGTCACAAAACTGATGCTTCTAGGACTATTTCTCAAAAATTAATGACCCTATTTATTCTAAGCATCTCCTCACAAATGCCTATATAAATATTCCTGGAGTCTTGAATTACATGGCCTATTTAAAACCTAGTTTAATTTTGAAGAGATAAGATAGAAATTAAATCATGTATTGATGAACATCTCATTTTTTAAAATTATTTTCCTTATTATAAATGAAATTGATTCCAAAAATTTGAAAAGTGAGTGGTATGTGAGAAGTAAATATATTTTAAAAACCATGCCTCTTCGGAAATGTGGTATAAAGTCTTAGGTATCTTACTTTGCCATTTGGAAATATCCATACACAGTTGTGTCCCAAAGCAGAGCGCATGGGATGCCACCTGTATCTATTGGTATGTACTCTAATCTCTCCAGTTCCTTTTTTATCCCTCCTTCTTCATGTTGGGTGTTCCCCAGGTGTGTACTAATTATAAATGGTCAAATCCTCAGGTTCTTATATTGGTACTTAAGCCAGAGAACTCATGATTTTCTTTGAGCCTGTAGATTTCAACATAAGGAGATTTTCATCATTGCTACTGGAAAAGGGTTGATCTTCCATACGCAGGTGTGGTGTTCATTTTGACAGAGCTAGAGGCTTGCTGCTGCTGCCGCTTCTGGAACTTGAACGCAGAGTCACGACCTGTCATGATGAAATTGAAGTGGCAAAAGCAAAGCTTCTATTCCTACCTCTTCCTAGGCTGCTTAGAGCCATAAGTGAATCGTGTCAATGTTGTCCTGTGCCCTCTATATTAGAGCGCTTTGGTTTTATACAAGTAGGTGTCTCCAGGATACAAATCCACCACCAAGATGAATGAGTGGCCAAGGATCTTTGATTTGCTGATTCATTCACAGACTCAGAACTAGAATGCCCCCCTTCTAGTACTCATCATACAACAGGGATCAGAATATTGATTCTATTTTTTAACTTCCTTATAAGGTTTTGTTTCAGAGGGCTTGTCACATTTCCTGGCTCATTTCATTGATCTGAGTCAACTCTCAAAGTTTTAAATAACCTCAAAATTTAGGGGAAAAGTAATATGCTTTTCCTTATTAATCCCCTGGACTCCTTATGAAAAGTGTAGCATTCTACTTTTGGACAGTCTACCAGCTATACACAAATTTCTTTCATGAAAGCATTAATTCAGGTTTCACTAAACACCGCCACATGCACACACACCTGTGTGTATAAACACCACACCATTTAACAAGCATCAACGAGAGATGCACCGAAGGACTACTATGGACCAGGCACAGCTGTGAGGAATGGGGATACGGCAGTGAATAGACAGAAAAAGTCTTTGCCCTGAAGGAGTTTGTGTTATTTTGTAAATAATAATATAAAACTATCATTTTATTTAAGGTCAAGTGTTTTAAAAGGATCCCTTGGCTTTGGTGTGGAGAATAGGAATGTATGAGGACAAGGTGGAAGTAGGGAAACCATTTGGCAGGCCACCAAAATAGTGCAGGTGGAAAACTGTGGTAGTCTATGCTAAGATACTAGAAGAAGCGCAAGTAGTCAGATTCAGCATGTGATTTGAAGCTACAGCAGATAAAATTTGTTGATAGGTAGGATGTGCTTAGAGAATGAATAACCTTGGGGTGACAATGCATACAGTCTTCGAAACCTTGTTAAACATATAGCCTATTTATCGGTTTTCTCCAGTGACAGATTTCTTAGAAAATGTGATTTTAATAGGTACATGAAGTTTATCAAATGTCTGAACTTGTCTTTCTGTGTTGATTTGTCAGTGCTGGCAAGTTTATAGCGCTCTCTGAAGCTCAAGATTGAGAGTGGACAAAAATAATGACCTAGGGACTTTTCATACACACTCTCAGACAGACCTTCCATGACCACCTTAGCTTCACACTTACTATACAGATGATGAAATATGGCAAGTACAACTCATGAAGCTTCAATTTCCACAGCAAGACAAAGGAATATTGATGATATACCAGGAGCATGACTTAGCCACCTCATCTCTGGCACTGTATTTCTTTTCCCTTTGAACAGACTTGCCTGACCCCATGACATGTTCTTTTTGACATAGTGCAACCTGGAGATGTGCAGAGTAAGGGAAAAATTTCTACTCTCCCTCAAATGAAATATGAATATGGACTCTCATATTTCCAAATCTGTGGCTCTACCCCTTCATGTGTTCTAATGTTCATTAAACTGTTCTTAACAAATGTTAACATACTGTTTTTATTTGCATATTGATCCCAACAACACTTTTTTTCTCTATTAAATGACCATATTAACTGCACCTATTCATTTCTTTCTTCACTTTTCTAAGATTGCTTCTCTTAGTTTTTGTGTGTGTGTGTGAGGAAGACCAGCCCTGAGCTAACATCCGTTGCCAATCCTCCTCTTGCTGAGGAAGATTGGCCCTGGGCTAACATCCGTGCCCATCTTCCTCTACTTTGCATATGGGACGCCGCCACAGCATGGCTTGACAAGAGGTGCATCTGTCTGCACCGGGTTCTGAATGAGCGAACCCGGGTCACCGAAGGGAGCACGCGAACTTAACAGCTATGCCACCAGGCAGGCCCCAAGATTGCTTCTTTTAGTTTTATACCATCATTCTTAATTTTCAAACCACTTTTCATTTTTTTCTGATCTTAAAATATCTATTTCCAGATTTGAATAAATAGCTCCACTTGAAATCTGAGATGCCAAATAAATCAGAATAATTTCCTTTCATTTGGGTATGGTACATATTTTTAAACATTTTGTTGTACTGATAAAAATAACAAAAGGACTTGTTAAACAAATTGTTGAACCCATAAAAACTCTTACAGATTATTAGACTACCAATAGATCCATTTAGAGGATCTTACTACTTGGGATGAGCGTTAATGTGCAAATGATGTGGTCATTTTCATCAAACACTGTGGGTTGAACTCTTGGTGACCATTCTTTGATGTAGATATGTAGCTCTCATCCAAACTAACAATGAAATAAACTTTCAAAGTAGAATTAAGATTAATATATTTTTCATCTAATTGATCTATGACTGAACAGAAGTATAAAGATTGCCACACCATTTGTAAATTTTTAGGCAAGCAAGAATTTGAAGTTACCCGTGTCACCATCACGTCCTTTTGGTTCCCATTGCCACCATCATAATTTAAGTCTTTAAATTACATGGTAGTAATTTCCTAAATGATTTCCCCAACCAGGCATGATATTTTTCAACATGATAGATTTCTGTCAAATTGACTTCCCCAACACCACAGGAACTGTTTATTCCTATTTCCATTTTGAACATTGAGAAATAAGCATTGACCCAGAAATATCTGGGTTCAAATCTCAGTTTGAATATTTTTGAGCTTCAATTTCCTTCTTCATAAAATGATGAAATCACTACTTAAAATGAAGAGTTGTTTTGAAAATTATATGACGATATATACATATATTATCTGTGTATGTATCTCTGTCTCTATCTATCCATTCATCCATCTAGTAGATATTTCTTTGTCCTTGTTTAAGTTTGTTAAAACGTTATATGATATTTCATAGTAAATTCAATCATTAATTACTCTGGCATTCAAGACATTTTCCCATGCGGCCATAAATTAACATCTCCTGCCTACACCCAACATACGTTTCTGGTCTTATCAATTATTTTTATTCCATCTGAATTGGAATTCTCACTGGCATAAATCCACCTAACCTTTTGTTTCTTTCAACATTCTTTTTCTCTCATTTTTTCAGGCAAATAATGCCTTTCTCCCTCCCTTCTAGCATCAATATTCTATTCATCTTTACTGAAGTTCTTTGTGAAATCCTCATTATACACTTCAAACCACTTCTTAACCTTTTGGTATTATTATTATTTTTAAACCATTTTCCCTTGATCTCTTCACTTAGTGATTTAGTTGTGTCTACCTCATTTGCAGGGTAAAAATAGGAAGAACACAGAGTTGGCAATGGGAAACTTCAGTTCAGAGTCAGTTTTGACATTTGTAAACTGAAGAATCTTCACCTTGTTTAGTCTCTGTTTCTTTCTTCTTCTTCTTCTTCTCTTCTTTTTTTTTTTTCGAGGAAGATTGGCCCTGAGCTAACATCTGTTGCCAATCCTCTTTTTGCTTGAGCAAGATTGTCTCTGGGCTAACATCTGTGTCAGTCTTTCTCCATTTTGTATGTGGATGCCTCCACAGCATGGCTTGATGAGTGGTGTGTAGGTCTGTGCCTGGGATCTGAACCCGTGAACCCCTGGCCACCAAAGCAGAGAGCACGAACTTAACTGCTACAACACTAGGCCTGCCCCTAGTCTCTATTTCTTTATCTATAAATATAAAATAACAATAGCATTCTTAACTATTTCATGGGCTTCTCATGACTGACCCTGGATAAATTCATGTAAACATTCTATATAATCTGCAAATCACTAGATGAATGTGAGAAAATATCTTCTTCCACTCATTGTCACTATGTTTAACAAAAGCATAACTGAATGTATTGTTTTTAATTATGCTATATATATGTCTATACACACAAACACATATTTTTCTTATGAAAATTATAAGCTCCTTAAAATCAAGGATTGTGTTATATATGTTCCTGTATCTCCTATAGTGTCACACTAAGTATTTATAGAACGCTTAATGCTTAAAAGGTTTTTTATTGTTTTATTAATTTAATTTAATTTAAATGCTCACATGCCAAAAACATACTACTGGTTCATCATTTTATCATCTTTAAAAGTTTTAATTGTTAAATTTTAGGAGCAAGAGATTTTCTAGGTGCATATAAAAATTACTTTTGTACTGAAGATTAAGAGAAACTTAAGTCCTTTAGGAAAATCTCTACAAACACAATATTTTTCTGCATACTAGAAATTTTAAATACATCAAAACTAAAACTTATAGAAAAAGTATTCTTTATCAATAGAACATCTCTACCATTTATGAAAATAACCACTGGACAACATTGAACACAGAAAAACCGCATTTGAACCAGAAACATATTTTGTTATAATTGTAATAATTTATTCAGAAAAAATGTTTATTAGACAAAGCTGAAAACTATTTTCTTAAAAATTAATTGGAACCAATTCAAGAACTTTTGAAGATAATTCTAATCTATGTGTTCATATGTGCTTATTTGTATATATGTCTGCAGTTACTATTTAATGACAATGACTTGTGAAGACCTTATGGAATTGCTATAATTACCTGAGAATAACAGTTCATACAACATACCGCACTCACAAACTTGTGTACATTATGTGCACTTTGACACAAAGAGGTTTTTAAAAGATTATATAAAAATGGTTTTTAATAACACAACTAATTCTAAAAATCTCTTTTCTCATGGCATTCATCATGTTCCAAACTCATATAGTGCAGTAGACTCTATGGAGCTGATTTTGTTTTCATCTTTTTAATCCCTCTATTTTTAATGTGAATCAAGGAGAATACAAACATGTCCGTACATCCAAAGGAGAGATGACTCTTCTTAGCTTCCCAGTTATGGTTGTTTTAACAGCCTGTGCTTTTGCAACTCCGATATAAACTAAATTTCAGTGAGAGCAATGGAGAAGATGTGGTTTCCATGACATTTCTAGGGCTAGGTCCAGTCTTTTCTTCTAAACAACAGTTGAAATCACCTTCTCTACAGGAAGTAAGGCCTTGCTAAAAATTAGGGACAAATGGATGTTAAGAGAAAGTATTGCTTCCTTATTTAAAAAAAAGAAAAAGCTATTTTAAAAATTAAAACATGGGGCTGGCCCAGTGGCTTAGAGGTTAAGTTCATGGGCTCCACTTTGGTGGCCCAGGGTTCACAGGTTCAGATCCCGGGCGCGGACCGACGCACTGCTTGTCAAGCCATGCTGTGGCAGCGTTCCATATAACACAGAGGAAGTTGGGCATGGACGTTATCCCAGGGCCAGTCTTCCTCAGCAAAAAAGAGGAGGATTGGCAATGGATGTTAGCTCACGGCTAGTCTTCCTCACACACACACACACACACACAAATTTAAACATGGAACAATCTCTATGCTTAAATCATAACTTTTCTCCAGGCTTAATACTTCTTCATAGCGTGGCTCAAAATGAATTGAGCACTTCATAGTAAGTCAAAATGTTAAACATAGCAAGCTGTTAAATTTTGACTTAAATAATTCTGGCTACCTAGTTTTGTTTAATTTAAGGAATGAGGTTTGTTTCAAATATTATGAAACATATGTAAGGTCTTGTAGCATAGATTTCTGATTTAGTTGTTGCATATGAGAAAGAAGGGCTGCCACCTCAGTCAGTACCACTGAAGGGACCAATTCTATTCTCATTGTTCCAACTGAATTGCAAAACTGAAGGAGGTTGGGGCTTGTTTCACATGTGGAGTAGCTGTCAATCAATTTTTATAATCATTTGGTGATTCAAGTTAGATTAAAGCCAATAAAGGATTGATGTTGGAGGGTTGTCTAAGTCCTGTTATGATATGTTATGATAATATCTCTTGCTCCCATGGTTCATTAAAAACCCAGACATGGGGAATTTCATCTTCCATATGCCATCTATTGCCTTGAGTTTTGTTTATATATTTTTTTGTTAATTTTTTAATCTTATATTCTTTTTTGTCAAGTACATTTGTGGTGTGCTTATTATCAAGGGATTTGGACAGGCTATAGCTGTTGTAAAGATATATCATTAGATGCATTACTGCAAAAAACAATTTCTTGAAGAGCTAACTGAAGGATGCACTAACAACAGTGTGTCATACATATTATAAAATTTACTACATATTCACTTATAGCATTATAGCATGTGCATAGGAAGTTTGAGCCCTTTTAAAATCTGATACTTAGAATGATTAAATTGCATTATTAATCTTATCTCCGATTGTCCTCTGTTGCAACTGGATAAAATAATATTTTTAAGATATTTTCTAGAAGAATAGGATTGATTTACATTGTGAACGTGACTTCATTGCCCTTAAATATTTCCATATTTATGAGAACTCCACTTTAAATTAGAAGGTAGGAATTAGATAATACCAGCCGCATTACATGCACCCCATCTTTGGCTCCCTTTGGTTATATATCAGAATATAGAACTTATATATCAGGATGAGTTAACTGAAATATTTTTTATTTGGAAAAATATATAGTGTTTATTATTTGGCAGCTTGCTTCACCTTATATGAATCCCTTCAACAATAGATGAGCAAGGGTTATATTCAATAGTACATGTTGACATATTTTGTTGTCTTTTGCTTTTATAACAAAATTCAACCTACTAATAGTTTTCAGGGTTTAGAATATTGTGACCTTGGCAATATAATCACCGCAATGCCAAACACAAAGTTGTCACACAATGTTTTCCCTGGCAAAGAATCTATGTTTAAGAAAATTTAGCATTATACATTATAGAACAATTGGCAATCTCTGTATATGGAGACCAGTTGCCTGGGCTCAATCCTGCCTCTGCCACTTACCAATTGTGTGACCATTAGCAATCCATAAGAATATTGACATCTGTAAAACGAGAGTGATAATGCTGTTTATCTTGTAGGACAGTTGTGAAGATTTTCTGTGGTAATTACACAAAGATTATAGCAGAATGCCTATGGCATACGTACTCAATTACTATTAGTCACTTTCTTCAGTATTATTACGTAAGCTTTCAGTACATTGTTTTATCACCTTCCAGCAGATGGTGAGGTGTAAAAGATGGTATAGAATAGATACAAGGCCTTCAAGTCAATTGCTGGGCAAGATTTTCCAAATTCTTCTCCATTCAATATGTCACATCATATTTAAAAATAGGAGTTATTATAAGAGTACCTTTTCTATGGGCTTGCATGGAGCATTTCCATCCTCATTTGGGTTATGATTCATCTAACAAACTAACATATAGTCAAGGTGTTTCTCTGAGTGGACCTAGTTTTTGCTAATTTCTATTTCCTTAGTTAATTCATGGCTAAGGTTAATGCTGTTAGAAAAAGACTGTTTTTTGGTATTTAAGGCTTGCGTCTCATAGAAGACAGGGACCTAGGAGTCATGCATAAATCGTAATAGAGTGTCATATATATGGCCTTATCTCCCATGGTAATCAGAATTTCTTTAAATTAGAAACATTTAGAACAATCTAGTTAGAATACTCAACTCCCTTTCTTGAGCAATTATCAGTTACCACAAAGTGAGGAGAGTACTATTTTTTTTCCTAGACTCCACAATTGCCAAAATAAAATCTCCTTGTATTTCTCCTCTCTCATCTGTTGCACAAATCAGCCATCTATTCTTCCTATTAATGAGAGATATTGGAAAGCATTGTTAGCTATGGGAAAAAGTCCCAAGATTTATTTTTAGTATTTTCATTTTCTTTGAATTTCTGGAATCATAAAGTGTAGTGCGTTAGGGTGGCACTAATCAAGGAATCTTATTCCCAGTGAAGAACTGTTGTTGAAGGCTTGCTTATATAACCCATCTGTTACAGCCCCAGAATAAACTTTCCTCAAACTTCTCTCACGTTAGGAAAACTAAGTGATGGAAAATGAGAAAGAATGTCAGAACTATTGAAGTGCTAAGAGCTTGATATTAGTAAATGGTGCTGCTATTGGCTGACAACGCCAGCAATAGAATGGAAGGTCAAGATATGATTTGGGTCTCTTATATATCACAAAACTTTGATTCAAAACTGGGCCGGACTCCCAAGTCTTCATCTTCCAAGGATTCTGACTTGTCATCAAGCATGATGAATAGACTGATACTTTAATACATCCCTTTATGCACTGTATTACACGTTCAAATAATTTATTAATTTTTCATTGTTCAACAATGAATACAACACAATTCTCCTCCTCTCATGGCAGACCACAGGCAATATTTTATAGGAAAATTACTGCACTCAAATCCTACATAGATTTATACCCTTGGGTATAAAAATCATTTCCCTATTCTAATCCCTAACCACAGTGGTTGCTCCACCCTCTAATATCTGTTCATCAGTTCACAAAACACAAGGACACACTAAAAATGTCCTGAATTGCTGTGCAATGCTATAAACAGCATGTTAGCACACTAAATATATTTAAAATGAACAAAGTTCTCTTGTTTCTCTGAAATCTCTAATATTAGGTAGTGTATGTTTAGCCACCTTATTTTATGCCACCTAATTTTTAAAGTAATTTAGGGTTCCTGGAAGTGATTTCACAAGACCTGGAATAAGATAATAAGATTTATAAATATTTTAATAATTATTATTATATATGAAAATTCTGATTCAATATTCCTTCAACAATCTGAACATTTCTACTTTTATAATATATTTTGGATTTAGATCAGGTTATACATGTAGATCAAATATCTTAGTTATGCAAACAGAAAAATGTTTGACCTTAGCTTTAAAGTATATATTAATGAAAGTAGTAATAATAACTTATAGTTATATTATTGATGAATAGTCATAACACGAGAGTTAAGTATATATTATATATGTTTCACCCTGACTTGAATAAGTATGCTATGATTCTCATCAAATAATGTCACCCTGGGTTTTAAATCTTTTTTTATCACCCAGAAGATCTTACCTGCCAATATTTGATTAGAGGATCTAGCTACCTAAGTCGGGTTTTCTCAGTTTGATAGATAATCTGTAGCTTTAAGACTATTGATTGAAGCTGCATTCAAGTCAAAAAAAAAAGCAAAGAAAGTGGAAGATAATTTTGGTTACAGTTAACCTGTGACCTCTGCCTTCTACTGCCTTGAGTCCAAACAGCAAAGTATGTCCTTTCTTATCTTCACAAACAGATTCTTCTATATTGACTGTAAAATAAACTTTAAATGAGTTGGTGGACCTTGATGAAATTTTAAAAATCTCATCTAAGAGTAAAAAATCCTTGATTCTCTTGCTTTCTTATATTTTTTATTGAAATAATATAAACTCAAATCACTTGAAAGGGCACTATGAGTTACATGGCAGTGTACCTTGAAGTCTTTGTTATTAGATGCATAGAATGACACCAGTAACTTAAAGTGTTTGAATAAATCTACTACAGCAAAATATAGACTAAACATGAAGTTTTCTTAACGGAATTCATAATTCACTGCTTTATCCAACTACTTCCTGGATCCTTCTAATGGAGCACAACTGGGGTTTTGTGGACACCGAAGGCAGATGTAATAAGCCTAAATGCACTAGTACACATTTGAGCTTTGCACTCAAAGTCTTTTAGTACAAACATAAGCCAAATAACAGTGTTTGTAATATCCCTGTCCCCTGACAAAGAAAATTCTGAAATGATTTCATAGACATCAGACAAAAGTTCAGACCTTGTAAAGGTTAATTTAAAATCAATTTACATAAAATTAAATGAACACATTATTAGTGTACGTTTGATTAAATTCGACAAATATATGCGTCAGTTTAATTGCCAACCCAATAAAGATTTGAATGTTTTCATGATTCTAAGAACTTGCCTCAAGGCTCTTTCCAATCAATTCTTTCCAACCCAGGAACCAGCAACCTCTGTCAATCTCTAGAGATTCATCCTCTTTCTAGAATTTAATAAAAATAAGAGCATACAACATGCACTTTTTTTATCTGTTTTTTATCATCCAGTCTATGATTTTGAGATTCATCTATCTTATAGTGTGCATTAGGAAATCTTACCCTTTTATCTGAGTAGCATCCCATTGTGTGGATTTCCACCAAATATGTTTATCCACTCAGCTTTTTTTTTTTTTTTTTGGTGAGGAAGATCAGCCCTGAGCTAACATCTGTTGCCAATCCTCCTCTCTTTGCTGAGGAAGATTGGCACTGGGCTAACACCCGTGCCCATCTTCTTCTACTTTATATGTGGGCCACAGCATGGCTTGACAAGCAGTGCATAGGCCCACATCCAGGATCCAAACCTGCAAACCCTGGGCCTCTGATGCAGAGCAGGCCAACTTAACTACTATGCCACCGGGCTGGTCCTCCACTCAGCAGCTGGTAGAGATTTGTATTGTTTTCAACTTGAGGCTATCCTAAGGTAAAACTGCTGTGGACTTTTAGGTGCATATTTGCTGTGGACATGTGTTTTCATTACATTTGGGTAAAAACCTAGGAGTGAAATCACCAAGTCAGATGGAAATGCATGTTTAAGTTTAATAGAAACAGCCCAACTCTTTTCCTACGTGGTTTTTCCATTTTGCTTTCCCAGAAGTAATGTATGAGAGTTCCAGTTACTCAACATCAAGAATTGTCATTTTTATATTTTAGCCATTCTAATGGATGTGCAATGGTTTTTGGTTGCGGTTTCAATTTGAATTTTACTGATGACTAATGATGTGAGAAACTTTTCATGTGCGTATGTTAGCATTCGTATATATTCTTTCTAAAGTGTCTGTTCAAAGCTATTGCCAATTTTTTATGGATTGTGTATTTTATTGAGTTGAGTTCTTATATATATTCCAGATACAAATACTTTGTAAGATATATACATTGCAAACATTTTCCTTTGGTTGGTAGCTTCCCTATTGATTTTCTTAGTGGTACCTTCCAAAGAGTAATCACTTTTAATATTCTGAAGTCCAATTTATCACTTTTTTCCCTTGATGGGTCATAATTTTTGTCATCTATCTAAGAAATCTTTGCCTACCCCAAGGCAGCAAAGATTTTCTCCTATGTTTTCTTTTATAAGTTTGATAGTTATAAAATTTACATTTAAAGTTAAGATGCATGTAGTGTTAATATTTATATATAGTGCGAGATGAGAATTGAGGTGAACTATTCTTCATATGGATCTCCAGTTGGCTCAGGACTAGTTGTTGAAAAGACTATTGTTTTCCCCATGGAATTAATTTGGCATCTTTGTTGAAAATCAGGTAACCATATATGTATGTTTGAATTTGTGGAGTATCTCTTCCTCTGCACTATTTTAATATTTATCCTTACATCAACACCACATTGTCCAGTTGCCACAGATTTATAGTAAGTCCTGTAATCAGACAATTTAAGTACTCAAAGTTTGTTTTTCTTTTACAAAATTAGTTCAAATAGTATACATTATTTACAGTTTCATATATATTTTACAATATGTTTGCCAATTTCTACAAATAAAAAATGCCAAGTGGGATTTTGGTAGAGATTACATTGCATCTGTAAATTAATTTGAGTAAAGTGTATTTTTAAAATATTGAGATTTTAATTATGAACATAACTCTTGATATTTAGATATGTTTAAATTTATCTCATCCAAATAGTGTATTAAAAAAATTTTATCCATTGTTGATATTTTGTTAAAAATATTCCTAAGAATTTTATGTTTGGAGACTATTGTAAATTGAGGTTTTTATTTCATTTTCTAGTTGTTCATGGATTGTATATAGGAATATCATTGTTATTTTATTAACCATATATCCTATGACCTTGATAAAAACGTGTGTTGCTTCTAGTAACTTTTTCATAGATTCCTTAAATTTGTATATCCACCATCATACCATCTGTAAATGAAGACATCTCTACACTTTCTTCTATATGTGAATCTATATGCCTTTTCTTCATTTTATTATTATTTATTTATTAATTTTTTATTTTATTTCCTTATTATACTTCCCAGGATCTTCAATATATTTTTGAACAAAAATGTGCATGTGGGCAATCTTGTCTTGTTTCCAATTTTAAGAAAAAGTGTTCAATATTTCATTAAGTATGCAAAATGATCTAGATTTTCTTATAAGTGTCCTTTATCAGGTTGTGAAAGTTTCTTTCTATTCCTAATTTGGTGAGAGGTGCTTTGTTTTTTTGCTAAAAGATGTTTAATTTTATCAAATGTGTTTTCTTCATCTATTGAGATAATTGTATGCTTTTTCTCCATTTTCTTTTTACATGATGAATTACATTGATTGATTTCTTTTTGAATTTTAAACCAGCTTGGTATTCCCAGGACAAACCCCCATTTGGTCATGATATGTTCTTCTTTTTGAGTGTTAGTGGATTGTTTTGGCAACATTTTTAAAGATGTGGCGGAGGGAGTTATTGCTCAATGGTTACATAGTTTCTGTTTCAAGTAATGAAAAAGTTTGAAAACAGATAGTGGTGGTGGTTGCACAACAATGTAAATGTAAGGAATGCCACTGATTTGTACACTTAAAATGGCAAATTTTATGTTATACATATTTCACCACATTATAAAAAAAACAATAATTATGAGAGTTTTTCAGACTTCTGGTATCATTAGCAATACATTACCCGAAAAGTTGAGTAAGCTGCCAATGTATTTGATTTCTGAAAGTCCTCTGAGTTAATTATCAACTTATTTCTGCTCTTAAATACATACTGTGCCTTGATATTTCTAAATGCTTCGAAAGAAGACCGACTCTTAACAACATAGTTCCAGCTACGTAGCCCCCTTTTGTTCTCTGCACCTAAAATAAAGGATTTGTGAATGAGACAGAGCCAATTTCTCACTTGCTCCAGTGTGCATGAGTGTAAACATTACTCATTTCAGGCACGTGTTTCACGAAAGAGATCACCCCCAAATTTCAGGGAAGTTAGGTTTCCACAGTTCCTGGTCCTAACCGACTGCTAATTCTGCAGTTTTACGAGGACCTGCTCTCTTTAACAGTAGTTTTGTGCAAACAATTTTGAATTGTGTAATCTCACAAAGCAGACAATTGTATAAATTCACGCCATATCATTTACAGGTAAAATGGTGTCTTCTTCACAGGTAGTAACCCCTTGCCTGCGTGCTTTCCATTGGGCCAGTTTGCACTATTGATGGTAGTGAGGCTGTTCATCATAACTTTTTAAATTTGCTTTTGTAATTTGTAGAATCTTAACAGAAAATCACAAGAAGTAACAAAATCGAACATTCTGACATTTTACCAGGTTCATGAATGCTTGAACCTCAGTCAGAACGTGGTGAGAATACACAAGATATAATAAATTGTGCATATATATAAACTGCTTTGTTCCTACATGACCATAATCATCAACTTTCCATTTGTCATTTATAGTGTCCTATTTGTAAATAAGCATTTCTGTACTAGTCCCAACACTTTGGGATATAAGGCACACACACAAAAATCTATCTAAATTAAACTATCAAGTTACAAAGGGAAGGAGTGCATTGGCTTATTCAACTGGACTATTCAAGAGAAGATTGGCTTCTGGCATTTTTCAATCTAGGGATTCAGATAATGAAATTACAAGGGCGTTTTTCTCTCTCTTCACAACATAGGAAGGCTTCTGTTCACAGATTAAGCATACTGCCTCTGACAACACAATACTTAAATCTTATCAAATGAGCAAACCCATTGAAAATAGAGCACCTTTTTTATGAGTTGTAACTAAAAAGGCTGGAAAAAATCACATGATTAATGTGCACACTCTGAGAACATTCATTTGGGCCAGAAGCTGAGACACTATAATTGGTCGGGTCTTGGTCATCTTCAACCCTTGTGCCCTGGAGGAGATGACTCGGGTTGGTTAATCCTATCGCAGTTATATGAAGCATGAATTTCTCTTAAAAAAAGATTTGGCAACAAGAAAGTGAGCATATGCTGTTCCACTCCAAGCAAAAGATACCACTTATATTTAAAACTGGAATAGCAATTATCATATCAAAAGATAATTAAATATTGGGGGAAATTATGTGGAAAGCCTTGGCAATTAAATTCACAAAGTAAATGCAACTTTTGTCTTCTTCATTCCTCTTAACAGAAGGAAGTTAAATTCAGTAGATTATAAATCATTTTTATAGAAAATATGAAAGATGGAAGCTAAGACGATCTGATTTAGGGGAAAGATTGTTATAGTCTGTGCCAGTGAGATATGCTCCTCCCATAAAAACACATGGGAGTCATGACATAGGGCCTATGTGAACAGATCATTGTTTGTCCAGTGTGATAACAGATGAATTTCTCTTTAAAGTTAAAAGAGATTCACATATATACAAAATACATAGCTGATTAAAATTAGAAACTATCATTTAAATTATTTATTTACCCTAGTGCTAACAATAATTCAATCTCAAAAAGGAAAAATATTGACACAGGCAACAAAAAAGTTTAAGAAATGAAGTAATTCAACTGTTAGAAAAAATTAGAGTAATAAATGTGTCTTTCTAGAACAAAGAGAAGAAATAATTAGTACAACAAAATCAAGATAATGTGTGATGATATTTCAAAGAGAATATTTCAAACAAAGATGATGCAGGAAAATGTAATAAAGTGTTATAATGTTAAAGCTATTGAAGTATGGAAAATGTTTCATCAATGAGTACAAGTATTAAATAATAATTAAAATATTCACAATATATGAAGTAATAAATTACAAAAAATTATGCATTTAAATATATATGTAAGAGAAAATAAACTAGGTTTATTTTATGCCATGGAAAAGAATGCCAACAAATATACCAATAAAATACTAAAATGAATTATTTTGGAATTAGAATGACTGAATATCATATTCATAAAGGAAAAAATGGCCAGAAGAATGGAATGATGTGGAACAAGCCAAATAAACACTAAAAATTTTTTTAATGCCACAATCATTAATAGCATAATTCCAGTGGAAGAAGTAGAGAGAATAAAAATAACCTCAATTACATATAAGAATTCAGTGTGTGGTAAATTTGCCTTTTCAGTATCAGAAATGTATAATACTTAATAAATGTAGTTGTAAATACTGAGTAGCCACTGAAAAAATTGCAGTTGGATCTTTATATTTCATGTAATAGTAAAATTATTCCAGGAACATCAAATATTTAAAGAATAAAGCTATTAAAATTCAGAGAAGAAATATTGGAAGAATTTCTTCAATGACACAGAAGTCACACATTTTAATATATAAAAATAAAATAATGTTGCAAGACAAATAACCAATTGGTTTAAGAAAATGAAACTCACATCTCAGACACAAGATTGATTTCCCCAATTTCTAGAGAGTTCTTAAAAATAAATTCTTTCAAATATGCAGTAAAAAATGAGGGCAGTGTAAATTGAGAAAAGCAAATGCAAATTACTCTTAAATATATATTTTAAAATTCCCAGTTGTAGTCCTGGTAAAGGAAATGCAAATCAAAACTATTTTGAGATATCATCCTTTATACCATTTTGAAAAACCACAAAAAGGTTCAATAACAATATTTTAATGACAGTATGGGAAAAATTTTATCTAAATACATTGGTGGTGAACTATGAGCCTCTACTGAGGTCGATTTTACAGTATTTACACAAATTAAAATGTATAAATTTGATCCAGTAATACTACACTTCAGAAATTTGCCTAATAGGTACACCTGACCATATGTGAATTATGGGTGTGTGTTTTGGGCGTTTTTTACAGCATTGTTTTTAATAGCAACATTCAAGAGAGAGGAGAGACAGAGTGGGAGAGGAGAGGGAGAGGGAGACCAGATGACTACTTAATTAATACCATATAATATTATACAGCTAGTAAAAACAATGAGACAGCTTTGTAGATACTGGTATGAAAGAATGGTGTATTCTTCAATTAAAAAAAAAGCTGCAGAGAAGGTACCTCAGTTCATGTACAATTTAAAAATGACATGTTTATATGTATACGTATATATATTGTGACTTTGTTAAATTAACACTAGTTAAATTGAGCCCTGGGATGTCAGATGGTAATCCATGGTTCAACCAAAGACCACAAGGGGGCTGAAATAGAGATGTTGATTTCTCACATGTCCCAGAGAAGGTACATGGCGTGCTTTGAGGGACCACACGGGGAGGTCAAGGCAGGGTGCAAGCAGAAGGAGAGGCAGGACCCAGGGCACATGTCTTTATTAGGGTCCACAGATGGAGTGCTTTGGGGTTCCCAGGCTAAGACTGGATTCATTAGTTTAAACCAAAAAGAACAGGGTTTTGGTAAGCTCCCCGAGGGTCTTATCAAAGAGGCACACAGAGAGAAGGCATGGGAAGCAGGGCAAGCTGTTGCCCACAAGGGCTGCTGGGCAAGTCATATCAGGAATTTACATTTGCTTGTGACTCTGTGGGCTGTTATCCAGGGCATGCGTACTTGAGTGGGCTAGGGTCCTTTCAAGGCCATACAAAATGGATGCTGAGACAGCAATATCATGGAACAGTTTAGCTACACTCGCCACACTGAATATATATATATATATATATATATATATATATGAAATATGTCACGTATCTCAGGAAGGATACATGATAGCCTCTGAGGTGGGAATTATGTGCGCAATGGACTAGTATGGAAAGGAAAAATACAAGCTTTTCTGCTCTTTGTAGTATATTATCGCATTTATATATTCAAAAAAGTTAATAAAAACTTGTGGAACATATATTGCTCTTCTTTTTGGAATGTCCTTTCATACTTAAACTACATTATTAAATCTTTTTTATGAATAAATCAGGTCGATTATTACTTATTTTGGACACATTCCACGCCCCTACATTGGCCCCTGGATGAAATCCGGGACCCACGTTTTGATGGATGCACTATAGTGTTAGTGTGAACATTGAAGGGAGCCACAGACTACAGGGAAAGTTACACATTTACCATGGGGAGGAAGCAGGGAGGGCAAAGGTTAATGAAATCAATAAGGAAGTTACCTAAATTAGTCTATGGATGGAGGGACAATATCATCACTCAGATGTGGGTAGCTTATAACCAAAAATGAGATTATTCCCTCATATTTCAAGAGGGTCAAATGCTATTTAGAAATTAAGCAAAAAACTTGTGGTCAAGAGAATTGAGAGAAACAAGGATGACTGCTGGGTGCAAATTGTGTAAAGAATTTCAAGGACTAGAAGGTTCAAGGTACAATATGGGAGGCCACTATATGGGGTAGCTGTTTTAGTTAGGTGTGGATGCAATTATTTAGGATTCTTGATGAATGGGATTGGGTGCTGACATTTTTATTCCATGCAACACACTCCATTGTGTTTGCTAGGGTTTTTGACTATTATTTTTGCTTATAAGATTTTGAAATCTATGAATCACAGGGTAGACTTTGTATTTCTCTATAGTTAGGAACATATAGCTCACTGAAGTACTGGGCGATTGAGCTAGTTTCCTTTTGAGATTATTTTCAAGTGAACGAAAGTAGAGAGTTAGATTAGAAACTCAGTTGGGGTGGAAGTGGATATGGAAAGATAAAGATGTACATGTAGATGTAAGATACAGATGTAGATGATGTGGATAGAGGTTTGCATAGAGGCAGACGTTGAAAAGACTGAGGATATAGATAGATAGGAAAGTTAGTAGCCCTCGGGGAGTCATGATTTGAAGGCTTGAAGAAGGAACCACCAAAACCTTTGAATAGTAAAAGTAGATGAAGTCCAGGACACTGTTTGAACTTAGAGAAAGTATTTAAGTACTTAGGCCTCTGAGATAAGGTAGAAGAGAGAGCAAATGAAATTCATTAAAGAAATTCTTAAATCTCTAGAAAGAAGGAAGCTCTAGAAGCTATTTTCATGGCGATAAGCAATTAAATAATTATACATGGTTTTAAAAATATGCCTTGGGGGGACCGCCCGGTGGCGCAGCGGTTTAGTCCGCGCTTGGCAGCCCGGGGTTCGCAGGTTCGGATCCCGGGCGCCCGCCGACGCACTGCCTGTCAGCCATGCCGTGGCGGCGTCCCATATAAAGTAGAGGAAAGACGGGCACAGATGTTAGCCCAGGGCCAGTCTTCCTCAGCAAAAAGAGGAGGATTGGCAACAGATGTTAGCTCAGGGCTGGTCTTCCTCACACACACACACACAAAAAAAATATATATATATATATATGCCTTGGGAAATTCATTTAGATACAGACTACTTTTTAAACATTAAAATCTTTAAAGTATAAACTACAGATAATATTTTCTCCATGATTGCCTAAAAGTGAATATAAGTGATATTTTCCAAGTTTGAGAGTAGATTTTCCTGAAATCATGGTAATAGAGGCAGCTTTATATAGAGAAAGAGCATGGCCAGGATAAGGATTCATGGGTCCTAGATTTACCCTTACAACTATCCTTGGAAAGTTAGTTAAACTCTCTAAATCTCACTATCTTTTCCAGTAACATGAAAAGTTTGCTAGATTATCTTTATGGCCACTTCCTAAAAACTGTTATCAAATGATGAGCTGACCTTTACAAGTGTCTTCTAGCAACAAGGTCGGTAGTTTTATGGTATTTCTGTGCACTAGCATGGGACAAAATAAATTATTTGTTTATATTTATTTCTTACTGTCCACAGATGCAATATCTGAAGCAGTCATAAGAGAGTGTTTGCACATAAATTATTCCTAGGGATTTTTCGCAGTCTTATTTGGGAGCAGCCTCTGCATAATATGGTGCACATTGTTTGCCTGCCAAAGCTGGGGTTGATGGCGGAGGGCTTTCAGGAGGATATTTTTGCAAACTAACTCTTTTTTACGTGTAATAGAATTCATGATTCCATGTGGCATCTCTAATTTTTATATACAGTCACATAATACAATACAGCTATTTTCATAATAGGTAAATCAATAATCATTCTAGGGGCCGGCCCGGTGGCGCAGCGGTTTAGTCCGCGCTCGGCAGCCCGGGGTTCGCGGGTTCGGATCCCGGGCGCCCGCCGACGCACTGTCTGTCAGCCATGCCGTGGCGGCGTCCCATATAAAGTGGAGGAAGATGGGCACGGATGTTAGCCCAGGGCCAGTCTTCCTCAGCAAAAAAAAAAGAGGAGGATTAGCAACGGATGTTAGCTCAGGGCTGGTTTTCCTCACCAAAAAAAATAATAATAATAATCATTCTACACATTGCAGAATAAGGTAATGGCTCTAGATTCCTGAGGGATTTCAGGCCTGGGAAATAGAGGGTGGTTGAAAAATAAGACAGTGGGGTTGCAGATTTCATTCAGAGTTTGATTAGCTAAATGTGTCCACCTAAAACGTGCGCACACGTGTACACACACAAATCCACAAAAGTATTTCGGAGAGACAGAAATAAATTAGTCATGAATATGAAATTATTACTACTAATAATGTCTATTAGTAGAATTGTAGAATTTCTTATTAGAATATGAAATTATTTGAATTTACATATGGCATTTGGGGCTATAAAAATGAGTGCATTGTACAAAATGATTTCTTAGATGATTTCTAAGATCTAACTTTTGAGCAGTCCCTGAAGGTCATCTATAAGGTAGTCATAGGGCTCTTGGGTTTTCTTCATATGAACCAAAGAACACAAAAATATATTATTTACTCTTTTGACCGCCAGAAATAAATATGTGCATTTTTAAAAATTAAATATTGGTCACTTCTGATTTCATTGTTAAGTCTTGAAAAGTTTATGTTTTGTTTTTCTTTCTTAATCAGAGAGCTCAGTTTATTTTTCTTACTGTTCGTAATATAGTAAAATCACTGGTCACTCAATAGTTCTCCCTTTCTTTTTTTTTTTTTTTGTGGGGAAGACCAGCCCTGAGCTAACATCCGTCGCCAATCCTCCCCTTTTTGCTGAGGAAGACTGGCCCTGGGCTAACATCCGTGCCCATCTTCCTCCACTTTATATGGGACGCCGCCACGGCATGGCTGACAGGCGGTGCGTCGGCGGGTGCCCGGGATCCGGGCTCGCGAACCCCGGGCTGCCAAGCGCGGACTAAGCTGCTGCACCACCGGGCCGGCCCTCCCTTTCTTTATTTCCTTTTGTCTTCATACAACTTCCATGACTCCCTCAAGAAAGATAACCATTTTAATGTGTTTAATAAAAATCCTTTTATCTGAATATGTTCTTGCAAAATGTATGTTTGGTTTTGGTATGTTTATTTTCATGCATTTTGTTAGTGTTTAATATACACTAAAATGTGTACAGATCATAAGTGTACAGCTGGGTGATTTATCATCAAATGGACATATCTGATTAATCTACACAAGATAAAGACATAGAATTTTCCTATATCTGCAGAAGATGCCTCATATCCCCTTCCAGTCAATGCTCCCTTCAAGAGTAATCCTTACCCTGAAAGATTAATAATGCCTCGTTTTTGAACTTTGTATCAATGAAATCACACACTGTGTGCTCTTTTTGTTTTTGACTTCTGCTCCACATTATTTTTATCATTCTTTATATGCTGTTTTGTGAAGTTATTAAGTCACTCTCACGACTCTACAGCAATCTTCCTCAACATTTTACACTGGATGAACTCTTGAATTCATCTTCAGGAATCAGGGAACCCCTAAATAAAAATTATAATAACTACATGTCATGGTAACATAACATGCTTAGTGAGTTTTCTACCATAATCTAAAAATAAATTGTTAATGATATTTTGAACAGCAAAGATATTTTTTCCTGTAGATTTACTTATTTCTGGCCAGCTTCCTCTTTCTTTGTGTGGTTTCTTCTCCCTAGGAAGGATATTCATTGTAATCAAATCATATTGTAAGTGTGGGAAATTTCCATTTTTTACAAGTTCCCACTTGATTTTTTAACCTCCCAAAATGTCCTAAAATCCTTATCAAATATTTCTACTATGCAATATGCTAATGAGTCAATAAGATATGGTATGTGAAATATCATATATGAGAGAGTTTTGGCTTTTCCTGTTTAAAAAAAATGACTTTTAACTAAAAGTTACTAACCAAAGCAAACAAAACAACAGCAACAAAACCCAGGAGAAGCATAGCTTATCTTTATTGAAATTAATCTCTTTCTTTCCATAAATTTTTAAAACATTAAGCAGACATTTTCTGATAAATAACTGCTGTAATCAAAATAGCATTTAATTTTCTAAAGTTGAGCTTGGTAGAATTAATTTAGTGGATGTAAATTGATTTTAATTAAGGTTATTTATAACATGACAATTTATGACAATGTTTAAAAGTAAATATATGAATACAATAATCCTTTAAATAAAATATGAGTAAAAATATAGCTTAAGATATAATTTTATACAGTACTGATATGAAAACATTTCTTGCTGAGTGACATGATCAAATCCAAACATAGGGCAAAGTTTACAAATTTATTTTACATGTGTGTTAGTTTCTTGATCTTTTTACAGCCTTATATATGCATAAGTGTGGGAGTTTTTTTTATACTCTAAAAATAAGGAATGAATTTACCTCTTTAATGTTTTTATGCTGCACAAATACCTGACTTTGATTAGCTATGAAAATAAGCACACAGGGATTTCATGTTAAATAAATTGAGACAATTTCAGTCTTTGCTCTTGATTCTTTTTTTTTTTTTTTTTTTTTGTGGGGAAGACCAGCCCTGAGCTAACATCTGTTGCCAATCTTCCCCTTTTTGCTGAGGAAGACTGGCCCTGAGCTAACATCCGTGCCCATCTTCCTCCACTTTATATGGGACGCCGCCACGGCATGGCTAACAGGCAGTGGGCGTCCGCGGGCGCCTGGGATCCGAACTCGCGAACCCCGGGCTGCCAAGCGCGGACTAAACCGCTGCGCCACCGGGCGGCCCCCTTGATTCTTTTTAAATAAGGGAATTTGCTCACACATTGAAGAGGTTGGAAACTGCATCAAAGTGTTCATTGCTTTCTTGTGAATGGCAGTATACTCTTGTACAGAATCTGGAACCCGACTAGGGCAAATCAGTTAATCTCATTTTCATCACAGAAACAGTCTACATTTTGTAAAATTCTTCCTCTTCTCTACATGTCAGGTTCTCAGGTTGAGCAGAAGATTCAGAGAAAGGGCCCTAACTCATTCACATGCAAGTGTTAAAAGTGAGGGAAAATACTGCTCTGTTGTGTTATACATTTCTTCCAGATGGTTTTACTAAAACTTGAAACTTTCTGATATCCTTCATCACTCTCAAACCAAAGCAGCAGTGGGAACATTTATTTTATTTTGCAACATTTTCCCAAAGATTTGGTTTTCTTTTAAATCAAAGAATTTTGTCACTTAAAATCAAAACATTTTCTCCATTCCACTGCAGAGATATGTTCAGCTAATTAAAAAATGTTCAAGTAGTTTCTGCAAACATTTTCCACTTTCAAAGCACTCTGTAAGTAAAATCTGGCCTACTATTTGTGTGTGTGTGTGTGTGTGTGTGTGTCTGTGAAGAAGACTAGCCCTGAGCTAACCTCCATTGCCAATCCTCTTCGTTTTTGCTGAGGAAGACCTGCCCTGGGCTAACATCCGTACCCATCTTCCTCTACTTTACATGGGGTGCCACCATGGCATGGCTTGACAAACAGTGCGTCAATCTGCCCCCGGGATCCAAACCTGCGAACCCTGGGACACCGGAGTGGAGCGTGTGAATTTAACTGCTATGCCATTGGGTGGCCCCTGGCCTACTATATTTTTAAGTATTCCTGCAATTCACCTTTCATATCAAACCTTATTAAGAACTCTTCCTCTGTTAAGCTATTATATTGCTATATATAGCAGGAGATGTATGTGTACTTTTTCTAGATTTTCAGTTTTTAATACATTTTTGATTAAACCAGTCTTTGTTACATAAAATTAACTATTTTGAAGTATCATCTTATAAATGAATAACTTGCTTCACCATCCCAGAGACTTCACTGACTACAAATTAAAACAAAACAAACCAAAACTATAGATTTACTCAGTTTTTAGATTCCAATTCCCTTCTAAAATCATCAGCATTTTATGTGTCAATCGTTTGTGCTTGTGTGTTTTCAATTTTATTGCTGCCATTGCTATATTTATTGGTTTTTGGCTGGAGACAATACACAACAGAATGGGAATGTAAAAATCTATTTTGCATTATAGTAGCTTTCATTGTAATGACCAACTTGTTTGTGATCCTTGTTGCACTAGTGTAATAAATGACTCAGAGGATTATAATTCTTTATCTTTACCAGAATAACGCATACTCTTAAATCTAGAACCCAATTCTTCTATTTGACACCTCTTTTTAAAAGTAATCACAGTGCATTATCAGATATATTTTAAATCAGAGTCTAATAAAACATGAAACAGAAACAAAAGCTAAATGAGAAAATTATAAAAATACAAAATTCTCACAATGCAATTTGCTTCTAACTTACACCATCCGTGTTTTCTAATATTTACCACAACAGCAAAGTAACAGGTACACAGCTGAGTTATTTTGCATAAAATTCCTTCTAAAAATGAAAATTTTCTGCTGCAAGAGTAGAGCTTGTTCAATCCCGTAAGTAGGTCAGTGAAGTGTAAGAGGAGGTTGAGAGCAGTATTGGAGAGGAGGGGTTTATGTCATCAGCTACTTTCCCCCAGTGTCAACAGTGTTCCCTGTGATGAGACATAGCTTATGACTAAGCAATGACGTATTTCTTTCCTAAAAGGCTGCAAGTACCTGCTCTCACCACAGTGTATACAGCTTGCTTTATCACCATGTCTGTGCCAACACCTGTATCACTAGGCTTTCTGAACTTGTCAGTGGGGATGATTTGTTGGAGTTCTTTGTGTATTACAGATACTGATCACTTAGAGGTTATGGACATTGCAAATACCTTTATAGATTCTATGACATATCTACTTAGTAGATAAAGATGTCATCATTAAAGAGAAAGCATTATCTTTGATGAAATAAAATTTACGTTGTTTTTGCCTTCTGGATTGTTATGAAATTTTCTACAAATATGTTTTGGCACCATAGGTTACAAACATGTATTGGTAATGTTTGCTTTATAACTTTACCTATAATCTTTAGCTTTTTGACTATATAGAGTAACTTTGTAAATGTATTATTTGGTAGAAATTAAGTTTTATTTCTCTCCATATGGTTATGTGTTTTCTCAACATTAATATTAAACAATCCAGGTTGCAATCTGATATGTTGAGTTCCTGAACATACCTGTTTGTCTCTGAATCTCTATTTGTTTTGTGTTCTTTCCATTCGTCTTATTTTTAAAAATATCAGTCATTTTGTATACTAAAGTTTTGTAGGATGTAATGAATCTCTTAGGGTATTTCCTTCTAAATTATTTTTACATCACTCTTCTTTTCAAAATAACTGTGATACCTGGGACCTCATTTCGTCATATGGTTGTTTTTCACATCTCTATTTTTTAGCATTTTTATTATTAAATATAACATGGAAAAGTCCAATTTAAAGTGAATAAATAATATAAAGTGAACAATGATGTAAATATCACTCACATTATTGCTGTTTTGGATATTACTTCTACATACACTTGGAACTCCATCAGCCAATGATATAACTTTGGCTTTCAAAAGCAAAGATAATTTAAAAACTCATGTTAAGAGTAGTTTATTACATTTTCACTGATATTCACCCTTTCTCCTGCTCATTTTTCTTTCCTGATGCTCCATCTTCCCTTCTGCTCTCATTTCCTTTATGTGTGTGGTACCTCCTTTAGCGATTCTGTTAGAGTGGTTCTACAAAATTTATTTCACGTTCCCTCACTGAGACTGCCATTATTTCAACATCATTTTTACTGGATATGGAATTCGGTGTTGGTGATTTTTTAATTTCAGCACTTTAAACATTTTTTTTCACTTCCTTTCGATCCCCATTATTTCTAAAGAGAAATCTGCAGCCATTTTAATTATCGTCCCCATATATGTAAAGGGTTCTTTATCTCTGGTTTCTGTCAAGATATTTTCCTTGTCTTTGGCTTTTAAAATTTTGATTATGGTGTGTATGAGAACGGATTTCTTCAAGATTTCTCTTTTTGGATTTTGCTGAGATTTTTGAATATAGAGGTTTATGTCTTTCACAAAATTTCAGATGTTTTCAGCCAATGTTTCTTCAAATATTTTTCCAGATCCATGTTCTTTCTCCTTTCCTTCAAGGACTTCAATGACATGAATATTAGATTTTTTTATATTGTTTCACAGGTCCTCAAGGGACCATTCATTTTTTTCCCCCTAATTTGTCTTTTTTCTGTGGTTTAGATTGGATAACTTCTATCAGTCTATTTTCAAATTCACTGCCTCTTCTTTTGTCATTGCCATCTGCTATTGAGCCCATCAGTATTTTTTAAAATTTTGTTATTGTGCTTTTCAATTCTAAAATTTCCATTTGGTTCTTCTTTATACCTTCTGTTTCTTTGGTAAGTCTTTATGATCTTGAACTTTTTCAAGACTGCTCATGATTGCTTGTTGCAGTGATGTTAAAAGTGGTTTAAATTTTTTTTCATGTAATTCTAATATCTGTGTCATCTGGGCATTGATGTTTATTGAGTATCTTTTCTCATTCAAGTTGAGATTCTCCTAGTTCCTGATATGTCAAGGAATTTTGGATTGTATCCTAGACATTTGAGTATTATGTTATGAGACTGATTCCTATTTAAATCTTCCATTTTAAAAAGCAATCAATCCACTTTTATTTATAGAGCACATATTGGCCCACTTCTGTGGGCTGTGGCTTGAATGTCCATTTAATTTGCAAAATCTTTACAGCACTATTCTAGTCTACCAGGCTTGTGCACTACTTGAAGACCATTCTGAAACTTTGGAGGTATTCAACACCATAGTTACATTCTCAAAGCTTTTGCTATGTTGATTCTTGTTGGTTTCACAAATAGGCCACTTAGGCTATGCTGAGGACTTCATAACAGTTTTAAATGGTTCTTTTATCTAACTCTTCCCTCTCTATTATCCTGCCCCCATAGTCTAGTTGGGAGGGTAAAGATGCATTTCTGTTTGAGTTTGCATACCATAGGTTGTAGATAGTGGATACAGCTCCACCCTGCTCTGTCTGCAGCAGCCATCCTGGGGTGGAGGAAAAGAGTCACCACATCTTTGTTGGGCTTTGCCCAGCACAGGGAAAGGTCAGTTGACAGGGCACCATGTCTAAGTCTCTTTGTTGATAGCAGCCGGTGGAATGGGTAGGAGCACTGTCTTTCAGCTGATGTTTGCTGCTTAGTATCAGGCAGGACTAGTTTCCAGGGCTCTGCCCCACAATCTCCTTAGCAAAAGCACCTAATGAGGAAGTGGAGAGGCCCTATTTTTTTGTTGTTGTTGTGTATTTTTAGGACCAGATAGGGTCAATCATTAGGACAGTGGCCCACAGCTTCCTGCTAGCTGGTCCCAAAGGTGAAATGCTTTTTTTGCTGGAATTTGCTTAGTGCTGGTGGGGAGAGTTTACAGTACCCTGCCTCGGGTCTCACTGGTGGGACAGTGCCTGGTTAAGAAAAGGAGCACAGTCTATCTGCAGCAGTGACCGAGTGTGGAAGGGAGAGGCTCTCCTCTGTTAGTGGCCATAGTAGATTCAGTATAATCAAAAATGTTCTGTTCAGGACAGCAAGATTGCGGGATATGAGATCAATATGCAAAAATCAGTTACATTCTTACATATGAGATATGAGCAATCCAAAAATAAAATTAAGAAAACAATTCAATTCACAATAGCATCAAAAAGAATAAAATACTTAGGATAATTTAACAAAAGAAGTGCAAGGTGTGTACACAGAAAATAACAAAACTTTGCTGATGAAAAGAAAAGAAAATCTAAATAAATTAGGTGATAACTCATGTATATGGATTAACAAAGATGGACATTCTCCTCAAATTGATTTAGAGATTCAATACAATTCCTCTTCAAATTCCAACAGGATTTTTTGCAGAATTTGAAAGCCAGTTTTAAAATTTACATGTAAATGCGCAACACAATAACAATCAAAATAATTTGGAAAAAGAAAACAGCATTAGAAGATCTTTATTTCTGGATTTTATTATAAAACTATAGTTATAAGACCGGCATAAGAAAAACATCTAGATAAATATAAATAAATGTGTCCTGATATAAATCCTTATATTTGTAGTCAGTGGATTTTCAACAGGTATCAAGGCAATTAACTGACGGAAAAATGATCTGTGATCTGGTCAACAAATGGTCCTGAGACAATTGGATAACCACATAAAAAGTTAACTTACACCCTTTTCACACAACATACAGAGAAATTAACTCAAAATATGACATAGACATAAATGTAAGAGCTAAAACAATAGAACTTTTAGAAGATAACAGAAAAAAATCTCTGAGACCTTGAGTTAGGCAAAGATTTGTTAAATATAACACCAAATCAAGTTGATAAAAAAAATTCAACCTCATCCAAATTAAAAATCTTTGTACTTCAAAGGACACCATTAAGATAATTAAAATACCAGCAACAAGCTATCATAAAAAAATTTACAAAATAAATTTTTGATAAAGGATTTGTATCCAGAATTTACCTGAACACTTCAACTTAATATCAAGAAGACAAACAACCCAATCAAAAAATGGGCAAAAGATATGAAGAGAAATTTCACCAGAGGAGACATATGTACATGAAAGACATTAGCACGTTCGAAGGCTAATAAGCAGGTGAAAAATGCTCAATACTATTACTCATTAGGAAAATGCAAATTAAAGTCACAATGTGATAACATTTCACACTCACTAAAATGGCTATAATTAATAAGACAGAGTACAATAAATATAATTTATTAGATATGGATAAATGTCTCCCCTCACACATTGCTTCTGGGAATGTAAAATGGTGAAAAATCATTTTGCTTGGCAGTTTCTTAAAAAGTTGAACATAAAGTTACTCTATGGTCTAGCAATTCCTCTCCTAGGTATCTATCCCAGGGTAATGAAAACATATGCTTACGTAAAGACTTGTACGTAGATATTCATAGTAATATTATTCATAATAACCAAAATCTGGAAAAAATCTATATGACTGTCTTTCAACTGGTGAATGGATAGATAAAATATGCTACAGACATTTAATGGAATACTATTCAGCAATAAGAAGTAACGAACTACTGACACACTACAACATGGATAAATCTCAAAATGTTATGCTAAGAGAAAGAAATCAGACACAAGAAACCATGTATTTTACGATTCCACTTACATAGAATTCCTAGAAAAGGTAAATTTATAGAGACAGAAAGTAAAGCAGTGGTTGCCTGGGGCTGGGGGTGGAAACGGGATTAATATAAATGGGCATAAAGGGTCTTACTGGAGTGATGAAAACGTTCTGAAACCGATTTATGTTTCTGGTTGTACCACTTGGTGCAAAAAGAATTGATTTGTAGACTTGAAATTGGTAAAATTTTAAATATATAAACTATATAATAAAGCTGTGAGTGTCCCATCCAGCAAAGCCTCTCTTCCTGGTCCTCTGATTAGATGCAATGGATTTTTCTGGAGCTTTTCCTTTTTTCTTCTTTCTTTCTTTTGTTTGTCTATGTTGGCTGGTGATTCTGGCTGCATAGCGCATTCGCATCCAAGGTGGGATATAGAGAATGCAAATATAAATCCCAGAGTACTCACTGCTGGATCTTCCTTGTAGTATCTTCTCTGGATCTTTCAGTCTTCTGAGAGTTGTTTTTCTGTTATAACCCAGGGTTTTTAGTTGTAATTTGCAGGAGAGGTAGGGTCCAATGTATTAAATTTATCTTGACTCATTGCTTTCACTTTTATCCATTCAATTATCTTAATTAATAAACAATAAATTATAAATACTAGGTATTATTCCAGATATTGTTTTATATTTTCCGTTTAGTTCTAAGTATTGTATTCCTTTCTTTTTTCCTTTTCTATTTTCCTTTTTGTTGGTCATATTTCTTTCTTTTTAAATTTGTACATTTTACTTTATTTTTCTTATGGTTGCTCTTAGCTTAGAACATTTTTATAATTTTTATATTCATTTGCTCTGATTGCCTAAACCTTTAAAAAACGTATGTATTTTCTTAAGGAAAAATGCACTGACTCTGCCCTTTTATCCTTTGTGACTACCTTCAGCTAGCTAAAATACTGCTTCTGCTATCATTTTCTACGTGAACAATTGCTATTTACATATTCACTATAATGACTTGCAAGGATTTTAACCCAAATTTAATATCCTGACAACCTGTTAGGATTAATTTGCCTGCAGGCATTAGCAAAACATTTACATTGCACACAAGTGTGGGTGAGAGATTGTAGAGTCATATTTTAGCTATTATTTCAAAAAGACTTTTCTCTCGCTTGATTTGTTTAAATGCTTTGGGCAGCATGGCTATTATCTTCAATACATTATTAAATGAAAATTTCTTCTAAAGCAGGAAATCCAGTGAAGATTGTAGATGATACTAAAAGGCCTAGAAAAGCCCATACAATACGAGAAAAAAGTATAGTGATACAGATTATTGGAGGAAGGTGCTCTATTATTGAGAAAGGTATTCATGAAAGTATTACACAGCACAGTAAATGGAATATGCAAGGGACTAGTCTAGGAATTTCTTGCTATTTCCAACATACACAGGAAGTGATAACAACAAAGCGAAAGATATTTGCTCTTACAAAATAATATGAAATCTTGAAATGGCCAATGAAAAATTTAAGAACTTTTGTTGTCACATGGTGAAGTACCAACAACAGAATAATTCATTCAGCTTGCAGCGGGGGTGGCCATGACACCAGGTTCTGACCATTGGGTGTAGGCAGACGTGATGTGTCAACTTCATGAAGTGATCTCAGTGAGGATGTATGCCCTTCCCTTTTTATTCCTGCTTCTTACTGCCTGAATGCATACAATACAACCAGGCAAAGTTGCAGCAGAAATCTTGATTCGTAATCTGAAAGTGACATGTTTATGTGTGGAGAAGCAACCAAGAAAGTGCCCAGAAACTTAGTTATCATGCAATCACACTATTAACTATGAGATTTTGGATTTACTATCATTAACCAAAATATAGTAGACAGAAATAATGAAACTATCAAAAAATTTTCAGTGAGAAAAACCTGGCTCCATTTATTGGTTGAAAACTGCGCATATTATTTCATCTCTCAGGATCTGAATAGGAAAAGCAGAAAGGGGTACTTAAAGTTAAAAGTTATTATTTGAGTCCTCATATGTAAATGATGTATTTATTTACCATTATTTTCTTTTACAAAGAGAAATATTGCTCTCAGTAGTCATTCCAGTTCATTAGTTTTAGCCTCAAGTATAAAAAACTGCAGATTAATAAAAATATATCAGATGGGACACATAGAAGGAAAAATTTGATAAAAAATTTGTTGTGTGATGTATAATTTAGAGTAAAGATAAGGGAATATTTTATCAATGTAATTCAGAAAAATAAAAGAAAATGACTTAAACAAAACAAAAACAAACAAATTAGATTTTAAGCAAGACTAAAAAAGCCAGGTAAAAAAGACAAATCAATTTCCATCAAAGTATGGATACAAAAGAAATTGCTAATGATGGTGGACACAAATTTGAGACAAAAATTAGCATTTAAAAATGAGTAACATTTTGACAAAAACCTTAATTCTTTTGAATTGCTTTAAAAAAGAAATAAGCATTTAGAGTGGCACATTAAAATTCATTGACCATGAAACAATTTACAATCACAATAAGCAATGTTAGGACAACTTAAAAGAACTAAATTGCTATCATTAAGTAACATGTACATCTGTTTGTTTTTTTTTGACATACGGTCTTTCAGAATTTTAGTGTACTTGAGTTCAAAATACCTGTTTTAATGTGTCAGCTTTTTGCAATGGAAAATCTTGTCTAAATTTTGTTATATCCATTTGTAATGTGCATATATGTTTTCTGTGTGCATGCATAACCTTAATCATTACAAAATAACAGTCAATAATCTTTTAAAGTAAAGTGGTACTTAGGCAAGCATGAAACTTGGCCCGATGTACCTATAGCTTAAATGCTTTCAGTGGTAGTTAGTTTAGGAGAGTTGTTCCAAATTTAAATATCTGAAGAGGCCAGTTTGGAACCACTCAACACTGAGACAGGCAAGCTGGAAATGTGGCCAAAGGAGAGCACATGAATCCTAAAGTGTGGGGACAACTCAGTGCTCACCTCCTTGTAGGAAATATGAGGCTGTGTTAGCCCTGTTGTCCCATTCTTCTGGAAAATTCCATATCAATATTTAAATGAAATCTCTGCCTCTTTAAATGCCATCAAGACAGCCATTCCAATTTTTTTAAAAAAAGATATGAGCTAGTTAAACAAAATCATTATCTTTAGGTCATCAATTTGCAAGATTGGTTTAGAAAAACAATTGGAAAATAGTATTTTGCAAAGTGTTATGGGCTGAATTGTGTACCCCTCAAATTCATAAGTTGAAATCCTAACACCGACTGTCTCAGATTGTGACTGCATTTGGAGACAGTGCTTTGGAAGAAGTGATTAAGTTAAAAAAGGGCCATTAGGTTGGGCCCTAATCCAGTCTGCCTGGTGTCCTTATAAGAAGAGGGGATTGGAAAACATAGAGAGACTCCAAGGATGCATGCACATAGAGGAAAGATCCTGTGGGACACAGTTAGAAGGTGGCCATCTGCAAGTCAAAGAGAAGAGAAAGGCCTCAGAAAAAACAAACCTACCAACAGCTTAATGCTGAACTTTAGCTTTCAGAACTGTCAGAAAGTAAATTTCTGGTGTTTAAGCCACCCGGTCTGTGGTATTTTGTCATGGCAGCCCCAGCAAACTAATACACAAAGCAAAATTATCTTTTGATAATTATTCCTAGTCTTAAAAACAGATATTCTAAGTAAACAATCTCCTTTTATGTAACATAATTTAAACATTTCCTTTATTCATTTAACTACACATGTTGCACTTTTTCTTCTATTTTGCTTTGGCAGAAAGAAAGATTCACTAAGTATACTGTCAATATTCATTTGCATTGTATTGCTTTAGTGAAAAATTGTTTAAAGTTATTTAAGCAAAAATATTCTACCGAGGAATATTTTCTTCAGATATAATTTTGAAGTAGCAATATCAATAGCTAAAGGTAGAACTTGGTGCAACATGTGTTCAATAGACCAGCAAGATTGCCTACTAGAAAAGTTTTAATCAGCCTAAACTAATATATTGTCTCCTTTTGGTCATATAAATATTACTCACAATTACCAAACAGCACAATTATTTACGCAAACTAAACTGATTGAAGTTTGTGTGGTTCTAATACTTATCTGCTAAGAAGAGTTTGTTGTTTAGTATTTCAAAATCATATATAGAAGGAACCACAAAGGAATACGTACTTCAGTCTTATTTTCTTGGGAAATATATATGATACACAAAATAGCCCATACTCTTTTAAAATATTTTAAAACCAGACCAATTTATAACTGACTATTTATGTTACAGACATAATTACACATTGCATGGTTAAATATTGAACATATATAAGAATATAAGTATGAAAATGATTAATACTTTGTGTTGTTTACACAGTGGGAAAGAGAATAAAATCATGAAGAAAGCATGTAGGCAACATGATCCATCCTTCTAAAGGAGCCAAAATTGAGAGTCCATGGTAATAAATTAGTATTGATCTTCACAAACAAAAAAAATCTTAAATTTTGAATTTCAACAGGAGATGAGATAACATCAAACATGACTATTATATTTTCAGAATGAAGATAACAGAAATATTTGCCGTAACAAGAAACGGAAAGGCGGTGGAGCTAGAACCGAGGTCTGCTGAGTCATAGTCTGGCATTTTGCATATAATATAGTAGAATTTTATTATTTGTTTCTTGTGCTTCTTTGCCTTTTTTGAAAACCCCTTGAACTTAACACCAATCTGCAGAAATTCCGGTGGTATTAGATCATGTAATGTGTTCTGGATTCTATTTTACTTATTTGTCTGATGTAAAGCAAAGAGATACGGCATACATTCTAATTATTTTGCAAATAAGAAAAAGGTATATTTTCAATAAAAGTAGGATATGTTTAATAAAGATAAAATTAACATTATCTTATTGCAGAAAATTTGGAAAACACTAAAGAGTAAATGCAAATATATAATTGGAAAAAGCTGAAAAGTAAATTCCTCAAATTAAAATACTCTATAATAACAGCATACATTGACACTTTTTCTGTTTTTAAAGTTAAACATTTATGCGTCAGCCCTGATGGTCTAGTTGTAAAGTTCGGTGCTGTCACCACTTAGGCAGCCCGTGTTCGTTTCCTGGTCATGGAACCACACCACCTGTTTTCAGTTGCCATGCTGTGGCAGTGGCTCACATAGAAGAACTGGAAAAACTTACAACTAGGAATATACAACCATGCACTGGGGCTTTGAGGAGGAAAAAGAAAAAGAGGAAGATTGGCAACAGATGTTAGCTCAGGGCAAAACAAAACAAAAAAAAGAAGGTCTGAAAAAAAGAGAAATTAAACATTTACATAGATGCTCATCATTATATGATTTTAATTGCAAAATCAGCATATTTTATACATAAAGTATTATATTTTGAAATGTACACATAGCATAATAGTGTAGGGATTTTATTATAGCATCAATATATTTAAAGACTTCAGCTAAAATATATTCATATTTTTCTAACTTTCAGACCTAAACACATTTATATTATCTTATTGTTAAATATGTGATGCTTTTCACCATATTTTTATGTAATAATTTTTTACAATAGCATTTTGAAAAAGTAAATATTCAGAAACTCATCAGGTACTAAAGTACTGAGGAAGAACATGTCTATATTTATGATCCTTACTCCCTGATTAATTCCCATGGTTAGAAAGCACATATTTTATGTGTTTGGTAACATTGCCAACTTCCTTTCCAAGAAGGTAGTATCAGTGGACTCACCCACCACCAGTGTGTGCAAGTATTTGATTCATCACACTCTTACCAGCTTGAACATTGTTTACAAAAACAAGAAAATAAAAAACAAAAGCAAATTCTGGTCTCCAGTTGATTTTAGTTTCAATTTATTTTGCAGTTTTCTTCTAGTTCTTTCATGTTTTAGTCATGTTTCATTTTATCATATGATAATTTTATCTAAGTTTATTTTCTCTTTATTGTATTTATTTCTACCTTACCTCTAGGTCGTGTCACATAGTATTGATTGTGTCAGAGGTTTCTAAAATTTCCTTGTGGATCCTATGATAAATAATTTTTCTCTGTATGTCTTGCATCTGACTCCTCAGGATGATGGTTTATTTTCTAACTATATTCCATAGAGCCAGGAGCCATTTCTTTTCTAATAAATCATATTGGAATAAGTAGAGATCTATCCATTCACTACTTGAAGGGGATATGGATTTGATCTCATTTATTAGCTGATTTTACTTTAGACAATGGTATTTCTTGTCTATACTGCTGGAGGATGGATGGACATATACAATTCCTAAGCTAATTTCCAGAAATCTTCTTCTTTGTTCTCCTATTACCACTCAGTTTCCTGAAAAACGATCTAAATTTACCTTCTTGTAACGCTACAATAACTTTCATAAGAAACAATTGGAAAGTTATATCCATTATCTGATATATATGTGTGTGCGTATATATATATATTTGTACTTCTCTTAAGTATTGTGCCTAGGATAATCAATCATTTATGTTAATTTTAATCTTTAACCAAATAATCAACTTATTTTCTCTCCAGAGATGGGAGGAAACTGGAGTACAGTTAACTGTTTCCTCACTATGCTATTCATTTCATACTATTTTAAGAAATTTGAAATGACAATATAAACATATATAAATTATATAGGTATATGTACATATATAACATGAAAAGTAACTTGCATGTTTTAATCTATTACAAGAAATAAGAGTAAATTAAAATTATATTGAGTGACAAATGTTTTATATCAGTTTCTTACTTAGAAACCATCCAGACATGCAAAAATTATTTATTAATTAACTAAATCTTTCCTCTGAATTCTTAAAGTTAGTTAAAGATCTGGAAATTATAATTTTAGCCAACACATTACATTCCTATTATTAGTAGCATTATAAGAATTTGCAATTTACGATAGTCCTGCACAAACCATAGTATTGTGATGACATTATTTTTATATGATAGGCTAATTTTTAAAGACCCTGATTCATGCCAAAAATTAAAAAGAACATCATACTTTTTAAAATTTTCTTATCTTGTTTTTTATTTTTCTTGTTACCAAGGCTTTTCTTCTTTATAGTAACCAAGGCTATTATGTAAATACTATTTTCACTATCCACGAAGGAAACATAAATCCTTAAATATATTTTCTTTCTTTTATTTAAACATTATGAACGCTTATCTAGACTAAATATCCCTAGAGTGCTCACATAATGACAGAAGTTTATTTTTTTCTGATTAATTAATTTTTAAAGTTTACTAAGAGAGGAAAAAAGAGAAACAGAGGAATAAAAATGACAACATAAGTGAGAAAGAGTCGACTTCAAATAAATATGGTATTGTTACTGTAAAAGACAAATGATTTTCCCTCTGCAAGTTGGCGGGAGATACTTCAGAGTCAAGAAAATGAGTTTGGACACAAATACCCATGAATGAGAAGCATTACAGATGTTTTAAATAATAACTTGATTTCTTGACAATTATCAAGTTGTATGATTAAAAAAAAATCACTTATTAATTCCTGAAATAAGGAAACAATGAGGATGTTTCCTACATTAAACCAATGACCTCTTTCCTTTCAAAGGAGGTGGGACTCTTGGATTGTATGCAATGAGAGTAATTCTATTGTTATTAGGTGCCTTAATTACATCTAGAAGGAAGAAAGAAGGAAACAGGGCTAAATCTGTAATGGTAAAGAAGCAACAATCATCTTAGCCAGAAAAGGGAGATGTTTGGTCATTTTTACTGTTTGCAAAATGTTTGGACTTTGATATGAATACAGAGTTGTGCTATTTCTGTTTTGGCCCATCACAGTAACAGAGTGGCTTTGTTTGCTTTCGGTGTTGGGTAAAATAATTGATGTTCAGTATAGAATACTATATCCTAACTGTGATAGCCAAGCCAACACCACCAAGGTCCGGCTGATGGTGCCAGGCCAGGTCCTGGTTATTAGAGCTACTTTTCACTTTCTCCAGAGTAAATGATTTTGGGAAGAAATTTTCCCCTGAAAGCATGTGTTATGCAATATAGACCTGGCTACTCAGTTTTTTGTGGCACAGTATATATGTCTGTGATAAGGGAGGATAGTCTAAGATAGATCAAATATAGTTCAACCTCCCCCACTAGGCTTCTAATTATTCTTTTTTAACATTTCAAACAGCAGAACTACTATCACCACCACTACTAATAATAGTAATTATAATCAAATCATGAGCCTACTTTTTAATTTCACCATACATTTTCATTAATTCTTAGAAATTCTGCATAAATTGTGGCTAAAGTTAGAAAATTAAACCTAGAATCTTCTGCTGTTTGTGAATTTTTTTTTTGCTTTTCTTCTGCTGTGATTTCCTGCTCCAGGGTAATTTATCAGTAATTTAGGAGAAGCTTCATCAGGGACTTACATAAGATGCTATTTTAAATCTAAGCTCTATGCCCTCCTTTCTCCATATGCTTTGTAAAACTTTTAAAAGATATTGGTAGTTAAAAGCTATTTGGAGGTAGATGGATAAACCATAGAATAATTAGAAAGCTGAGAGACTGCAGGATTTCAATTAAAAAAAAGAAAGGATAGAGGTTCAAATTCTTGAGTTACATTTATGCATCCATATCCTTTACAGCTCTATTATATATTGCTGTATGAGATCTTCTCTTTGCTGAATCACTCAAGTCCTTAAGAAGGATAGAAATCAGCAATACGGAGAACAGGTTTTCAAGAAACAAGTAATGTATTTATTTAAAATAATGAGATGCCATAAAACACTGAGATCTTTTTATGAACAATCACATGATTTTGAAAAATTACAACTGAATGCCAACCTACAGAGCCTCCATCCTTTATCTATATCAGCAGATGAACACCCCCGGGCTCAGTCAGATTCATTGCTAAATAATCTTCCTTTCCCAGAAAGATGAAATTGAACAGAAATATGAACAGTGGGGGTCAATGAACCCTCCCTCTCTTTAGCATCCGTACTAAAAAGATGCCAACTCTTTACAGTGACGTGTTAAAATATGACTGAATACTGTATTGAGCATGATGCACGACCAATGAGCATAAAAGTGCAAGCTGCAAAATTGTCATCGTCTTTGCCTGCCACCCAAACAAAATGAAGTTTGCATACAGATTTAGGACGATTGTAGAGCATTAGAACCTTTTTTTAGAACTCCATTATACAGACTTTTTCTTTCCCTATGGAGATCATTTAAATGCAGTCTATCACTCTAAATTCCTGAGTCAATAGAATATCTTTATCAATGCTTTTCCCTCACCTGTGTTTTGCAGTTTGTTGATTCCAAGTGTGTATTTTCTGTAGTTATTTGGGAAATAACTTCTTGTTTGCTACACAGCAGTTCTCAGTGGTGATAAATCAATTCCTTAAAGCAATTAATTACAAAATTTAAGGCAGTTAATCCAGCCTAAGGTCTCCAACTCATGGATCACCAGCTGGGTTTATGGAAGCCATCTGGCATGTAGTGACTTTTCTTTTTTCCTTTTTAAAGTTTGCAGCATAGATTGTTCAAGTGTTGAAAGATTCAGGACACAGCATCTTGCTCCAAAAGCCATCTGAGTGTAGGCAAGTGTAGATATGTATAAGAAGTTAGGGTAATAAATTTCATCTGGGGAATAATATTACATGTTATACTTGGGAAAAAAGTTGTTTTGTGTATGTCTCTTTAACTATCCCTCCTTATCCATTTTTCTAAGTCTCAGAAAAGTTCACATTTTAATTCTGAAATTCTCAAGCCTATAAGACCCAATAACACTTTTTAAGAACAAAAGTTTTATAACATTGTTTCCTATGTTAAAATGAAATTTACAGATTCTATAGCTTACCTATATAAGGAACATAAACCAAGACAGTGCCATAAATGTAAGAGAGATATTAAAACAATAATAAATAATAGTGTTCAGTGTAAACTTATGAGACACAGTGACATTGGAAGTCATATTGAAGTGGTGAGATGCTTAACAGTTCGACATAGAATCACTCTGAATGATGCAAATATAGAAAGATGCTCTAATAGAAAGATTCCTTTTTTTGTTGTTCCTAAGGAAGATTCGCCATGAGCTAACATCTGTGCCAATCTTCCTCTAATTTGTATGTGGGTTGCCGCCACAGCATGGCTGCCTACTAGTGGTGTAGGTTTGTGCCTGGAAACCAAACCCAGGCTGCAAAAGTGGAGCATGCCAAACTTAACCACTAGGCCACAGGGCTGGCCCCAAAAGACTCCATTTTTAACATTAACAAGATGACAGTTTTCAAGTTGCCACCCCTTCCCTTCCTCCATATTTGAGTAATTGGATCAGAACCCCCCCCCCCACTCCCCCTGCACACCTGCACCCTCTGTCTCAGGTCACAAGTGGAAATTCAAATCACAGTAGAGCACCCCACCCACTCCATCCTGTAAACATAATAAAAACTCCAAGCCACCCATGTCTTCTTCTTGTTTCTCTCCAGGCATAACCGAAGCCCTTTTCCTTGGGGGAATCCACTTCCTAATCACCATGTGAGTAATAAACTTTATTTCACATCCAGGGGTATCTGTGTGTCATTAGACCAGACATTCATAAATCTTCGGGTGGGGAGACAGTTGTTCCCTGTATCCAGCAAGGGATGCTAGGTGCTCAAATAATAAAAAGATAAATTGTGTATTGGTGGTGATTTAAATGCTAAAAGTTGCTATTTTACCATTGTAGATATGGACTTTTTTAATGGTAAATAAGGTTTAATAAAGTTTGAAGAAAAGTACAATCTTCCCCTGATTTATCTATTACTTCTCTATTAGAAAATATTGAAAATAGCTAAGACTTGTAGAGTGTTTGTTGTCTGTCAAGCACTGTTGTAGTTTCTTTACATTTACTCATCACAACCACCTCTGGTTTTATCATCACGGTTTTACAAATAGGGAAACCACAGCACAGGAGGATGAGTAACTCATCCCAAGGTCACACGGCTAGTAATACATCCAGAATTTAAACCCTAGTAATCCAGCTGGAGTCCTTGCTCTTAATCAATATTCTATATTGGTTCTTAGATACTTTTCATTTATGTGCAATA
This sequence comes from Tapirus indicus, assembly GCA_031878705.1. Taxonomy (NCBI): domain Eukaryota; kingdom Metazoa; phylum Chordata; class Mammalia; order Perissodactyla; family Tapiridae; genus Tapirus; species Tapirus indicus. The sequence goes on along the minus strand of CM062919.1, from coordinate 98,955,673 downwards.
CAATTAGATTCCAGTCTCATGTAACAGAGTATAACGTTTTCCCTCTGCGTGTCTCTGGCAGGAGAATCAACAGTTGTACAGGATGCAGGACAGGACTGACTACTGCACATTGCAGGACCAGGGACAGGCAACACCTGACGCCATCCCATCCCACACCTACCAAAGTTGTGTACTAAAAACAGCACCAAGAATTTACAAAATGTCCAAAAGTGGGATTAGTTTCTCCTTTGACCTTATTGCTTTACTTTTTATATGAAAAATGGGACTGTGAGATAAAAATATTACATATTACCCAATTATATCGTGTAAGCATCAGAGAAGCTATTTGTAGGACAGACGATGAATAGAAGGAGGTAAGTGTGACCTTGAGCAAGTCACATAAATCCGCAGCATGTAAACCAGCATTGCAGATGGAAACAGTAGCTGTTTTACGTTTTCTAAGTGTCTACATTCAGAGCATTCAAGGTTTAGAAGACAGGTGGTGTTTGAGAACTGGATGCTGTTTGTTTCACTTAACAACACCAGCAGCATTTTGTTATACTTAACACCGGCAGCATTTTGTTATTAAGTGCCGGTCAAGTTTACAGACCTATTTTTATCTAATTTATTTTTGCTCTCACATTTCTACTCTTCCAAGTCAGTAAGCTCTAGACAAAAGCCCTTAGGGACTGATAAAGTAACTCAATATTCTTTCTTATTTTGTGCTTATTTAAGCTAACATCAAAGTATCTATATATGAAACTTCCAAAGCAATTAATTTCAAATAGCTTCAGAGATTCTTTTTTTTTAATTTCAGAATTCTCCAGAGATTACTTTTGTCTAAAGTCATAAAAATGACACTACAACTAAGTAAGTTTACCAAAACATGGTTTTTTTTTTTTTGGTGAGGAAGATTAGCCCTGAGCTAACATCTGTTGCTGATCCTCCTCTTTTTGCTGAGGAAGATTGGACCTGGGCTAGCATCCTTGCCCATCTTCCCCTACTTTATTTATAGGATGCCTGCCATAATGTGGCTTGATAATCAGTGCATAGGTCCACGCCCAGGATGTGAACCTGTGAACCCTGGGCCATGGAAGAAGAATGCGTAAAGTTAACCACTACGCCACCAGGCTGACCCCCCAAAACATATTTTTTAAATGCATATTTCTCCATACATTTTTGTTATGTAGGACAAGATATATTGACAGCTCATAAAATATTTAATTCATAACAAAATGAGTAGTTAGTTTTTCTAACAGTGTTATTGAGATTTTTAATGTTAATGTTTTCTCATTCTTTTATTTCTAGGTTTTTTTCTATAGAGTTTTGCATCTCTTTTAACAAAACTGTTAAAATTTTGTTACAATTTTTTTTTGTTACAAAACAAAACTGTATTTTTGTTGTTAAAATTTGACACAGTAAAGCCTGAGTTGCTCTTATACCTCACAAAATATTTTTAAAGTCTTATACTAACCTTCCATCACAATGTTTGACCTTTGGGAGGAATAGACTTTTTCTTTGGCTTTTCAATTAATTTGGAAATGAGTCCCTGCATTCTAATACAATCAATGAATCACTGAAGAGGTACTAGAAGAAGCAGAGAATGCATCAAGAATTATTTATGAGTAGTTCCAAAGCTCGTAGATACACAGTTTCAAAGTTTGGAGAAATAAATATGGTATTTATCATTAATGTTTTCACGCCAACAGAATAGAAATCATCGAGTAAAGTCCCATTGCAAGCGTCAGTTCTCAACTTCTATTAGGAAAATGCTGAGCATCTCATTTCCCAGCTCTAGCCAATTTTAATGATATTCCCAAGATCAACTTCCTGTCAGAAGACGCTATAGAAAAAACAAGACAACAAAGACAAATTTTTCTCAATGGGAAATTATCCTCAGACAAGGAGACACATTGTGAACCCAATGATTAATAACCTTTAACTTTGCAATGTTTGACTTTGAAGTAGTGATGGACAACAAAGTACAATAGAAAATGAGGACAATTTTTTCTCCTACCCAGGTTTCTTTTTCTCCTTTAAATAATTTCCTTTATTTTTTTTTTCCATTGAACAACTTAAATTGCAAACTGTTTCATAGTTTAGTTGAAAGATACTGAACTAGAACTCAACGGCACTGAGTTTCAGTTCCAGGATTGCTAGGAGGTCTGTCAGCTCTTTTACTTCTTGGGAGTCGTGTGCACAACCTTTATGAGAAATGAGGTTGCACAAGATAGGGTTTTTAATTTACTCCTGGTAGAGTTCCCTGATGAGCCATGGTGGGGTGGAGGGTGAGAGTGTAGGGGGTTGGATAACATGATTCCTAGTTTTTTACCTCTGTTTCAAACAATAGATTTGCCTTTATATGCTTTATGTGTTGGACTGCTGTATAAGCTTTAATTCAAAGCAGGCATTGGTAATTTACTTCTCTTTTACACAAAAGTTTGTGGGTGACTTTTCTCTAACAGTTCTTGAAAATGAGAATAATAACTCTGAATTTCTTTCCTAGAAGTAAAGAGGTTTAGTCAACGAAAACAGAAGGGTCCAGTTCAAGAGAAAAGAGTGTCATTGTGTAATGACTTTTTATGGCTTTGTGGTAGATGCACACTGACGTTTGTCGGTGGATGCGGAAGTCCAGAGCGGGTTTTGCTATGTGGGTGATGGTGGGTGCTGATATAAACAATTTGTCGGCTGGTTCAGATCTGACTGCAACTGCTCCTCTCACTAGACTCCAGACACCAATTTTGAAGATGTAAAGGACCAAGGGCTTGTATGACTAGGTGTCTGCCAGTACATTACCCCAAACCTACACTTCCAACTCAACATTGCCTTTAACCTTCTTTACATACTGTGTTTCTACTTTAAGATTCAAAGTAATACCTGTACCTATTGCAGCATTTTCCTCCCTTTCCACAAAAGGGAACACGACTTTGAAAAGAACCAAAGACAGCATCAGAGATAAAGCAGGTTTAGCCAAATATCAGCATGTGAGAGTATAAGAGGGTAGTAGAAGGAAGATGGAGCCACTATAAGCCTTTTGCAATTCCTCAGAACATATCATAAGTAGAAAAAGAACTAGGGATTCCAGTGAAGAGTAAATACCAAGATATTCACCAAGACACACTCACATATTAAAACGTGGGCATTTACACACTGAAAGCTGAGATATGGGCTGGAGGCAGGATATGAAGATAAGAAATAAAGAAATGCCTTACATTGCAGAGGAAGCAAGTCTTGACTCTTTAAAGCCTAGTCAACAGGAGCATGGGGTGTCAGGGAGGGATCTTGGCAGGAAAGGAGGTGAAGCACCTTCTGGAAAATGAAATGAAAAACAGTTTTTGTGAAGACTTCAAGTAAGAATGCCTGCCAGCTCTTAAATGAGCCCGCTAACCATAAACAGAACAGAGGATTGGGGTCCTGGATACTCTCTGTGATCAAGAAGACTCAAAGAGAAAATCTTTTCCGGGAATATCTCCGCATTATGTTAAACTTTTGAAAATGTCCCTATAATCTGGAGCTGCACTGCATGCACAGCCTTGGTGGTTCTGACCCCTTCAGATATAAGTTATCTTTCATTTAACAGGCAAAGGCAAATGTTGAAATTGTTCAACTGCTAAAGAAAATGAAATGTGCTGTTATTTGGGGTGAAGCTACTATGAAAAGTACATTCTCTCTTTGGAGGTATATTAAAATAGAGTTGCACCACCTTAAAATATACATTTTGCTCGACAAGTAACAACACTATCGTGCAAACAAGCCCAGCACATCCATTGGAAGTTTTCACTGACTTACATTTTCTAAATTTTTTGGGCTCAACATGAGAGAACATGTGGAAACAGTTTCCAAAGCTATGAATTTGCTGTATTTACTTAGAGAAGTAAGATTCTGATGCACACACTGGTGGTGTAATTTCTCCAATTTTATTATAAAATAAACTGCTCATAATTTTTAGTATAGCATTGGACACAAGAATTCTGACAGGAATTAAGAATATTTGTTTGTAATATGTTAAATAAATGAGACATTAAAATTTAATTTTAAGGAAAGCAACAGTTGAAGTGCTTAACTTTTCAAATCTACAGATATGGTTTCATCTAGTGTATTTAGAGTGTAGTCCATCCCATTAAAAAAGTTAACTCTATATCTGTATTTTATTATTAAGCCTTGAGTTTAAACATATGCAAATGTCTTTCTGATTAATTACAAAGCTTGAATTCGTAGGTCAATGTTCTACATGAGGAGCAGATTACTTTTAAACGTTGTTAATTCACTATTGATCACTGTTAAACTCTTTGGCACCAGTGCAGAAACTCCTTGGGAATAATTTATGAGTGTTTATGTCTATTATGAACTTTCAAAAAGTCTCCATTCTGCAACTGTTATGTTTGAGTTGCTTATGTTTGGTACACCCTACTCTCACCCCAGCCAGTACTGGTATTTCTGTCAGAGCTTGCATCTTATTAATACTATGAATAGCAATTTTTAGTAGGATTAATAAGAATTTGTTCATTTTAGACCCTTTCTTTTTTAATGTCTATCTTTAAGTCTATACCCTATGCATAGATGGTTGTCAGCTGCCTCCCACTCCAGGCCTTCTTCAGTAGAAAATAGCAATAGAGAATTTTTTTCACATGAAGATGGCTTAGTGGTATTTTTCCAAAACTGGAATGCATTGTTGCAGAGCCAACTTGGCCTTTCCTTCAACCTTATGGCATTAATTATCTGTGTATACTTAGAGTTCCTGCCACAACAAGGTGGCCTAAGTAATTGAATCTTCATAATAAAAAAATAATATTCACTAATACAATGACACAAAATTATTCTCTCTAAAACATCCCAGTGTATTTTAATCTTGTGATTATTCTTTAATTAAAATAGTAGTCATACAAAATTCAAAGCAAATTAATATTAAATTAAAAATCTTGCAAAAGATATTGAATTTTATGAGTTAACTAAAAATGATATTGGATTACCACTTAAATCACTAGAATAGTTGAATTATGAATTAAAATAATTAAAAATCAAAAAAATGATAGTTGTATGAAAGCAATTTAAAAATCAAAGGATGTGAAACTACCTGAAAATTTGATGAAATATTTGCACAATGTTCTGAAATATTTTACAAAATGTTCTGGCGTTTTTTACTATAATATTTTTATTATAAAAATTAATATGTAGGTATATCTGCTTCTGCTTTAACAATTGTTTACATTAATGTCATTATCATGTATTTATTTATCCGAAGCAAAAATCTAGAAATAATTCTCCCTTCAAAATGTAGTTTATTTTCCATGTTTGATCACTTTCCAGGTTTATTGATTTTCACTTCTCAGGGCTTCTCCAAGCCATTCACTCTTTACTCCCACCACTAATAGTATTCTAGGTCAGTCTCTAATCAACCATTGCTTCGTCTGTGCAAGCATTTGCTGACCTTCCTCAGCATTCTTTTTTTTTTTTTTTTTTTTTGTGAGGAAGACCAACCCTGAGCTAACATCCGTCGTCAATCCTCCTCTTTTTGCTGAGGAAGACTGGCTGGCCCTGGGCTAACATCTGTGCCCATCTTTCTCTACTTTATATGGGACGCTGTCACGGCATGGCATACAGCAGTGTGTCAGCGGGTGCCTGGGATCCGAACCCGTGAACCCCAGGCTGCCAAAAGCGAACTAAACTGCTGCACCACTGGGCCGGCCCCTCTCCTCAGCATTCTTGAAGCATCTTGGTATAAACCTCTAGTGCAGACCTTATCATATTGTGTGATTAGTTTGTATATTTCTCACTCTCTCACTAAATTATTACTTCCTGAAGTGTAGGGACCAAGCTTTATTTACAAGCCCATTCCCAGTGCCTACGATCCTTTTGTTTTTCAAAAAACATCTGTCAGGGCCCAGCCCCATGGCCTAGTGGTTCAGTTTGTCGCATTCCGCTTCAGTGGCCCAGGTTCGGTTCCTGGACAGGGACCCACACCACTCGTCAGCAGCCATGTTGTGGCAGCAACCCACATATAAAATAGAGGAAGATTTGCACAGATGTTAGCTCAGGGCTAACATCTAAAAAAAAAAAAAAAAGTCAAAATGATTTTAAAATATCTGTTATTGTCAGAATGAGAACAAAAGTAAAAAGAATTTCCAGATCAATTGAATGAAAAACTGTGTAAATTTCCAATGTAAGATTAACTGAAAAGAAATTATTGGTTTTCTAGTCTAGCTTTAGTCCTGCTGTAAACAGTCCTCCAGATTCAAGTGGGTGTAGAAGCAAGTGGTTTCACTCTGAATGTGTAACCTGTGAGTGACAATATGCTGTTAGCAGCTCGGAGTGTATACAAAACAGATAAATATGATAATAACCTGATGAGGAAACAAGAAGAGGAAATATGACTTTTAGTTTGTTGTTTATGTGCTTTTAACAATTCTGTCTAAAATTCTCACCCTTTGAGAAATTACAGAAGCTGATTTAACCATATATTCTTACTGAGAATCTGGAGTAAGTGCTGTGCCTTTCAGTATAATTTTTTCCCCCAAATCGGTTTGCTGTGGATGTGCAATCTTAAGACATTGAATCTCCCTCTCAACTACTACTGCTTTCACCAGTGATGTTGAAAAATTACTTATGAGTGTGTCTAAATTCTTATTGAGCTGTGGTACTAGGAAGCCGATACATTTTCCCACATTGGAAAATCCATCCTATGTAGAATTTTCGAAATCTTATTAAGTAGACATGTCAACCATGGTAAATTATTAATCCAGTAAATGTGGAACCACATAACTAAATTCTCAGAATGCAAGACACCTGGGTTTTAGGAAATGTATTTCTCCATGCTTGAGGCACTTTTATTTACACATTTTTCAAATTTGTCCTAGCTTTTACTTGAATAGTGTTCAAACATTGAATGTGTTCCCCAAACCAAAGAGAGGGGCTTTAACCTTGTGGTTGAAGATGGTTGAGCTGATCATAGACCTAAACATAAGCCCCCAAACTATAAAACTTCTAGAAGAAAATTTAAGAGAAAATCTTTCCTATTGTTGGGTTAGGCAAATATTTCTTAGGACACAAAATCACAAACCATAAAAGAAAAACAATGATAAAGAAATCTAATCAGGGGGCTGCCTGGTGGCGCAGCGGTTTAGTCCGCGCTTGGCAGCCCAGGGTTCGCGAGTTCGGATCCTGGGCGCCCGCAGACGCACACTGCCTGTCAGCCATGCCGTGGTGGCGTCCCATATAAAGTGGAAGAAGATGGGCACAGATGTTAGCCCAGGGCCAGTCTTCCTCAGCAAAAAGGGGAGGATTGGCAATGGATGTTAGCTCAGGACTAGTCTTCCCCACAAAAAAAAAAAAAAAAAAAAAAAAGAAATCTAATCAGAACTGATGAGTATAGTCCCACAAAAGACACTTAAAAAATTATAAGCTCACCACAAAATGAGAGAAAATATTAGCAAAACACATATCTGATAAAGGACTTATATCCAAAATAAATGATATATACTTGCAACTCAATGATAAGAAGACAAATGACTTAATATTAAATTGGTAAAAGATCTGAACAAATACTTCACTAAAGTATACAGGAACATGGTCAACATCATTAGTCATTAAATACAAATTAAATTAAATTACAAATTAAATGCAAATTAAAATGACAATTAAATGTCACTATCACTGATTAGAGTGGCTCAAATTAAAAATCACGACTCTAGCAAGCAGCATATACTCGCATATATCGCTGGTGGGGATAAAAAAAATTGATACAGACAATTCAGACAGCAGTTTAGCAGTGCATTCCACAGTTAAACATCCTGTCACCACATGGCTCAACAATTCCTGTTTTTGATATTTACCAAAGATTAATTAAAACATATATCCACACAAATACTTATAATCAAATTTTTATAGCATTCCATTCATATTCATCCCAAAACGAAAACAACTCAAATGTCCATCAACTTGTGAATGGATAAAAAAATGTGGTGTATCTATACAATTGAATATTGTTCATCAAAAACAAAGAAAACTCCTGATACACAAAATAGCATGGATAAAACTCAACAGCATTTTGTTTTGTGAAAAAAACAAGATTATGACTCCATTTATGTGAAATTCAAGTCATAACTATAGTGCCAAAAAAGCAGATTAGTCATCTCCAGGTGGGTGGGGTATAGGGATTTACTGATCATGGCTATAGGGTGATGGTTATCCAACTGTACATATTTGTCAGTAGCCTTTGAATTGTATCCTTAAAAAGAGTGTATTTCCCTGTGTGTAAATTAAAATTTAAAGCTGTCTAAGAATATTTTTTAAATATTTTAAAAAGATTGGTGAGCAAGAATCCCTTATTGACTTAGATTAATCAAATCAAACTTTTCATACAATTATTATTATTATTTTATAATTTGTTAAGTAAAAAAAGAGAAGTCAGTACCAGAACAAAATTACACATAGGGTGATAAAAATGATGTAATTTTATTTTCTATATATCATTCAGGAATTGTACTGATTTATTGCTCTTGGTTTTGATAAATTAAATATTCATAATAAAATTTCTAAGATAACTGATAAACAATAGAGAAAGATTACATAACATAGCTACTATCACTTAAAACAGACATCCAAGGAGAAAAATATACAAAACCAAAAGCAACAAGTGATATTTGAAAATCTGAATATTTCCATTATTAGAGCGAATTTAAGTGGACAAATTGTGCCAAATAAAAGACAAAGGCTACCATATTATATATTAAAATATAGTTATGTGCTATTTATAAGATACACACTAAAATCATGAGTATAAAAACTTTGATAATAAAGCATAGAAAAGACATACAAAGAAAATATGAAACAAAGGAAAACCAAAAACTCGAGGCCGTTACTTGGCAAAACATTCAATTAACTAATTAAGCAAATAATAAAATAGTCTAAAAATATATAAAATTTCAATAGATATACACAGTAGAAAAAGATGGCAAATTCACCATTACAGTATGCAACCACATCATACCTGTCTTAATTACTTATGTTTTGCAGACAAAAACTTTGTTGAAATGTAAAAATTTTGAACAACACAAATAATGACTTTCATTTATTGGAAATATATAGAACTATGAATACAATAATTTGTGAATTACTTGAGCACACATGGAATGTTTGCAAACAACTGGCCACTTCCTAAAATAAAAAGCGATTTCCAATACTTATCAAATATTGAGAATAATATAAAATTCATCTTCTAATAATAATGCAAGTAAATTAGAAGGCAATAAAAACAAGAAAAAAAAATCTATGTACTTGAAAATTTAAAAGTACATTGTTAAAAATCTCACAGTTCAAAGAAATTATTCATGGTGATAATTTATAAAATAATTAGAAATATAATATATATGCATATCAATAAATGTGATATACAGTGACAAGAATACTTAGAGGGAAATTATCATAAATGCTTGTAAGAAAATGATATGTGAACAATAATGAGCTTATCATTCTACTTAAGTTGTTAATACAATAAAAAGACAAAATATTATATTGAAGAAGAAATTGACACAGGACACAAAGATATAATTGAAGATATCAACAAAACCAAAAGTTACTTCTTTGATATGACTAATTACATAAAAAAATATTTGGTTGAGAGTAGTCAAGAAACAAAAAATGAGGAAGCATAAAATAAAAATTTTAAAGATTGGACTTCAGTACAATTCTAGCCAATATTTAAAAATATGAGAATGATATTAGAAACCGGATGGCAGCGGCTGACCCGGTGGTGTAGTGGCTAAGTTCATGCGCTCTGCTTCTGTGGCCCGGGGTTCGTGGGTTCGGATCCCGGTCGCAGACAGATGCACCACTTGTCAAGCCATGCTGTGGCAGTGTCCCATATAAAGTAGAGGAAGACGGGCACGGAGGTTAGCCCAGGGCTAGTCTTCCTCAGAACAAAAAAAGAGAGAGAAGGATTGGCAACAGATGTTAGCTCAGGGCTAGTCTTCTCCAGAAAAAAAAAACAAAAACAAAAAACTAGATGGCAATACAGTTGTAGCTTAGATGAAATGGACAACTTCCTAGGAAAATATAGTTAGTTAAAATAATTCAAGAAACAAAATGCTTTACTAGTATTATAACCAGTAAAAAATTGAATCAATTTAAAACATATTTTTCTAAAGGAAAAAAATTTAAATGGTATTACAGTTAAATTTTGCCAAAATAACAGGAAACAGATCATTTTTCCTTTATGTAAATTTCTTTGTAATAGAATACTGCCCCCTCCAAAAAAAGAGAGAGTACACCCAATTCATTTTATGAGGTCAGTAAAACTTCTCTAACAAAATTGCTCAGGACAGGAAAAGAAAGATTTTCTCAATGATTGCATTCATGGATATAGATTTTTAAAAATCTGAAACAAAATGTTAGCAAACCCAATCCAATCACATGCAAAAAGTCAATATATTATGAAATGGAGTTAACCTAGGAATCTCGGACAATTTAACAAAATACTGTATTTTACCATATTCACAGATTAAAGTAGAAAAACATGAGCATCTCAGTAAATGTAAGAAAAGCATTGACAAGCTTCAACATTTATTCTTGAAATCAACTCAGTAGAAGTACTTAACCTGATAATGTATATCTACTTAAAGCTTTCAGAAATTATAATTCTCAATACTGAGATTGTAGAAGGACTCACTCAAAACAAAACAAAACAACATAGAAATGTGCACTTTCCTTGCTTTCTGATCCCGGCTAGCATTGCAAGTAATAAAAGAAAAATAAATATTATAAGGATGATAAACGAAAACAAATCTGTGAATATTGTGGAAGATATGATTATCTGCATTGAGAACCCAAAATAGTGCACAGACATAGAAATAATAGATAAATTTAGCAAAATGTCTGCTTGAAGGTCAATATATAAGAATTTTATACACTAACAGGAAGCATATAGAAAATACAATATTTATTGCATTAAATAAAACCTCAATAACTGGGGCCACCCGGTGGCGCAGCGGTTTAGTCCGCGCTTGGCAGCCCGGGGTTCGCGGGTTCGGATCCCGGGCGCCCACCGACGCACTGCTTGTCAGCCACGCCGTGGCGGCGTCCCATATAAAGTGGAGGAAGATGGCACGGATGTTAGTCCAGGGCCAGTCTTCCTCAGCAAAAAGGGGAGGAGTGGCAACAGATGTTAGCCCAGGGCCAGTCTTCCTCAGCAAAAAGGGGAGGAGTGGCAACAGATATTAGCTCAGGGCTGGTCTTCCCCACAAAAAAAAAAAAAAAAAAATCTCAATAACTAACAGTTATACTATGTCGCAGAAAATAACATTTCTTTATTTTTTTCTTGATTGATACTTAGACACAGTACTATTCCAATTAAAGTCCCAATAGGATTTTGTTAAAACTTGATAAGCTCTTTCAAATATTTATAGGCAAGGAGGATAGAATAGGGAAATAGTCCCACCAGATATCAAAATTGATTTTAAAGCCAGGACAATTGAGACAGGAAGTATATGTTAGGGATAATCAAGTGAAACAATAGAACAGGAAAAAAAAATCTCAGAAACACCCACTTATGTGGAAACTTGAATACGGCAAACTTGCCTTTGCACAGCATTAGGAAAATGATGCTAGAATAATTTGTTATTTTGACGAGAATATTGAAGTAAGATTTTTCTTTTTCACTGTATACTAGAAAATAATTCCAATGGATTAATCCCTTAAATGAGATGCAACATTTTTAGTCATTTAGAGGTAAGTATGCTTTTTGTGTTCTTTTATCTGTATAAAACACAGCATTGAAATCAATTTATGTAAGGATCCAACTATAAAGATAAAAATATTTTATATAATAAAGAGAAATACACGAAATGGGAGCAATAGAATGAGTTCTTTAAAATACCTTTACTGATTGTGTAAAACTGTCCCCACAATTATCTCATTTAAGCCTAATAACAAACCTTGGAAATAAGTAGGGAAGCTGTTATTTTCCCAATTCTAGAAGATTATGTCGTAGACAGAAAAATACCCCTGCGCCCCAAAAAAGATACCCAAATCCTAATTCCTAAAACTTGTGGCTGTTATCTTGCATAGCAAAAAGGGTCTTTGCAGATACTGATTAGGCCCAATACAATTTCAGTATCCTTATGAGAGAAGCAGGAGGGTCAGCGTCATAGAAGGGGATGTGACGATGGAAGCAGAAGTTGGAGTGATGGAGAAAAGGGACAGGAGCTAGGGTATGTAGGCAGCCTCTAGATAGCTGAAAAAGTCAAGGAAACTGATTCTCCCCTGGAACTTCCAGAAGGAATTCAGCCTTGTTGACACCTTGATTTTAGTTCTTCTGATCTTCAGAACAGTAAAATAATAAACATGTGTTGTTTTAAGTCACTAGGTTTGTGGTAATTTGTTAAAGCAGCAATAGAAACTAATACAGATGAGAAAACTAAGATTCAGAAATTATAAATAACTTTACCCCAAATCTCAAACCAAATACATTATTAAGCCTAGATCTAACCCAGAATATCTGACTTGCTTTTAGAGGTCAAACCATCATCCACATAGAACTGTTATGACACAATCTAATGTAGAGAAAGCCTCAAGGGATATAGACAGACCTATATTAAAAACTTGGGTTAAGAAAAGTCAAAATCACATAAATTAGAGACATCAAAACCAGGCATGAGAAGAGCCCCTCCTGAATCAATCAAGATGTGATTATTGACATGAACATTGATAGGGTTAGAGGCATGGAAGAGTGTTTTAGAAAACTGATAGAGTCAAAATACTTTCGAAGTTTCCTTAAATCACCAATAAGGTAAAGCTAAAGTAAATATGCAGACTGTTCTGTATTTTTTTGTGTGATGGTCAGTCAGGTGATGCCACAAGAGGAGACAGAGGAGAGGCTCAGGGGGACAAAGTTTATTGTACTTGCAGGTCCTAGAGACAGCAGACATGTCATGCCACGCAGGGCCACATGGGACAGACACCAGGGTGGTCAGGAGACAGAAGACAGGAATGAGGGGAAGATTTAGGCCAAAGCCTTTATTAGGGTTTCCACGTGAATGGCAAGGCAGGGTGGAATAAACAGTTTAGTTTGGCTACTTTGAATAATTTTGTTGGGCCTTGGGATATATAGGGGCTGTCCCTAGTTGCCTGGTACCTGGCCCTGGGTGATTAAGGTACAGGGATACTGCCTACTGGAGTGTACAGGCCAGATAGAGGAGGGGTGGTTCTGATCAGTTAGTTTGCATATCAAAGACATGCTTCCAGCGGAGCCCTTTTCTCTCTCCAAGAATTGCCAGCCCTGGAAGGGCAGTCTCTCCCCAGCCAGAACAGACTTTTTAAGATGTCAAAACATGATATTATTCAGAAAATAAAAAATATAAACCATACAGAATGGTAAGAAATCTTTATGACTTAGGAATTGTTACTAAATGTATTAGTCATATAATATAATATCACTTACATTTGATCAGTAAAATGGACAATTGCATTTATCAAAAAACACTTTAAAGGTTATAAAAATAAGTCAGGGGGCCAGCCCAGTGGCACAGTGGTTAAGTTTCCTCACTTTGCTTTGGCAGCCCGGGGTTTGCAAGTTCAGATCCCAGGCATGGACCTACAGACTGCTCATCGAGCCATGCTGTGGTGGCATCCCACATACAAAATAGAGGAAGACTGACACAGATGTTAGCCCAGGGACAATCTTCCTCACCAAAAAAAAAAAAAAAGTCAGTCAGTTGGAGAAACAGTTTGCCATGGGTATTAAGCGTCCTTGTGTGGTCTTGCTGAGTGTGCCAGACCGACAGCTTTCCTGATAGTGAGTGGTTTCTAGGCTGATCACATAGGTAACTATGCAGGTCAAAGAGATCAGTGTGACTACAGTGTAACTGCTTGCTTCCCTGGATGTGTGGGGAGGGAGGGAAGGAGGACGAGGAGGACCAGCATGTTTGCTGCTTGGTGAAATATTTGCTTTTTGGTCAACACGTGCTGGGCCCTTAGCCATGGGTAACTCAGTTTTGAATCTTATCTATTTTGTACCATGTGAAAGATAAATAAAGTTGGATGCCAGCTAAAGTGGTAAGGACAGATTTTTGGGGTTTTTATTCGTGTGGGGAAGACCAGCCCTGAGCTAACATCTGTTGCTAATCCTCCCCTTTTTGCTGAGGAAGACTGGCCCTGGGCTAACATCCATGCCCATCTTCATTCACTTTATAGGGGACGCCGCCACCGCATGGCTGACAAGCTGTGCGTCCGTGGGCGCCCGGGATCCGAACTCGCGAACCCCGGGCTGCCAAGCGCGGACTAAACCGCTGCGCCACCGGGCGGGCCCCTTGGACAGATTTTAATCGTAAACTATTACTGCAGTAGGGAAAAAGAGTCCAGCGTGAACTGAATTCATTTTCCATTTGTACAGAAATGACTAGAAGTCGTAAGGGAGAATGAGGGAATGGGGAGGGAATGACTGGGAGCTCAGTAAAGTCAGTGAAGTGAAAAATACAAAAAAGTAGGAAGGGGGTGTTGGTCCATGTGAAACCCATCTAGGTTTGCTAATTGGTGCTTATGGATACCAGGCTGCTACCGTTCCACAGAGGCTGGGAGACAAGGGCCCTATCTTCAAGTGTTGGCTGGAACAAACAGTAAATTCTTTTGGTAGCCTTGAGTTTTCCCAGGCAGGCATTTTAAGAGGGGCTAGAGTCATCCTAAGAATGTGGCCTTGAGCTGTTAGAAACCACGTTACTGTGTTGTTTAAGCCTTTATAGGCCAAGGTTGAGGCCTAGTGGAGAACAGGACTCACAGGTTCCTGGAAGAGTTTGGTCAGGGAGACAATCTGCCAACCTTGACCCATCTCTTCACTCTCCTGGAACTTGAGGGTAAAGGGAAATAATGCAAGTATGCTGATACTCATGCTGTTTGCTGTACGATGTGTAGTAAACAGTCCCTTTCCTCTTGGTCAGGAGTCTCTTGTCTTCTTCAGCACCCGTGACACTGCGGCAAGCTAACATATGAGCTTGCAAGTAGGGTACAGTCTCAGACCTTTTACAGTTCTTGACAGTCATCAACTTAAAGAAGGTATTTGTTACACCTAGAGCCAACTAACACTTAGTATCCAATATATATAAAGAATTCCTGTGAGTCAATAAGAAAAGGAAAAACAACAAAGTAGAAACAGGCATAAGAAAGAACTGGTCATTTAAAATGAGAGGAAAAAATGATGAATAAACACATGAAAATATGTTCTTAACTTCATTCGTGGTTAGTGAAATGATAAATGAGATCATAATAAGATAGAATTTTGCACTCAGTAGTTTGGCTGCAATAAGATGTGTGACAATACCCAGTTTGGGATAAGATACAGAACAATGGGAAATTTTATAATTTGTTGTTGTGAATATAACTTGGTAAAAACTACTTAGGAATAAAATAGTATTTAAAAATCTATAATCCTGCCATATTGCTTTATTATTTTGCAAGTAAAGTGTAGCAGAATATTGCATCCCAAAATATGACTGTAAGAGTTCAGGACATGACACCCCAAAGTATGCCCCTTTGGAATATTGACTATTTTAAGTTGTAGGCACTTGAAAAATAGCAAGTTGAGGGAGAGGCTTCCTCTGAACTCCCCTTTTCTGCCCAAAGACAAATCTTCCAAAAGGAACGGGATTGTCATAGATCACCTCCCTGGGAGTTTCATGAACCAGAGAAGATTGGCTACTATCATGGGGAGAAGATTGGAAATCAACACCACACCCAGATGAACTTTGTCACAAACTATCATGCCTCCCATCTAGTCTTCTAAGGGCTTATTCTTTTTTCCTAAAAATCACTTACTCGCTGCTAAATTGCCTACATTTCCCTACTAAGTTGCCCCTTTCCCTATTAACATGGTATTTAAGCCTGAATTCTAGGCCACCTCTTGGTGTTACTCATTTTTCCCCGCATATCTCCCATGTGTACACGAGCTATACATATGTGTTAATAAGCTTCTGTTTGTTTTTCTCTTGTTAATCTGTCTTTTATTACAGGGGTCTCAGCCAAGAACTCAGAAGAGTAGAGGCAAAATTATTTTTCTTCCTCTACGCAAGAATGCAGTAGGGGATAAGTAGGAGATTATTCATGGCAATGCTGTTCGTAAGGAAGTAAACTGAATGTAACCCCAACGTCCACTGACAGGAGGGAGTATGTATATTGAATTAAGGAAATATTTCACAGCTGTGATATTGAATGAACAAAAGCCACACTTAATGACATGAATGAATCTTAGAAAAATAAATTTGAGCCCTCAAAAGCAAGTCTTATTATATTACATTTCTCCTATAAAGTCCAAACCCAGCAAAACATTTTAAATAAAAATGTACAATAAATTATTGAATGCATGCCATAAAGCCAGAATTTAATATAGTTGTTTGGCAATAGGGCAGGGGGACAGAATTTGAAGTAATATACACAAATTCAATCTTATCAGTAACATCCAATTTAAGTATGGTAACATGGTCATGGGTATTTATTTTTATTATGTTTTGTAATACATACATTCTTTTTATGAATCAAATACTGCATAATAATTTAAATAGCATATGATAAATCAAAATTTAAGAATTTGTACTACACATAGAGAGAAAAGAATGAAATCATAATTTGGATATAAAAGCATAGTTTCTGTAATGTCTAAGCAGATAACTGTACAAACAATTTCACTCAGCTCTTGAATTTCATAACAATATCTTTATTTTTCAAATTCTAGGGTATTTTCTTGTTTAGTTCTAGTAATTCTACAGCTTTTGTTCTATCACATAAACCTGAAAGGCCATAGGCAAATTTCTCCTGTCTCAAAAATTGTTTAGGTCCTATTATGACCAATGAGCCTTAATCATTTAATTATTTGACTAGATGTGCTCTGAAGTCCAAGCTCAAACAACTTTTTTAAAATCAGAGTCCTTACTAGATTCACTTACTATATAAGCTTTTTCATTGATGAAATGTCTACTGATTTTAGATCCATATTTTCAAATACCAAATTCAGAACAATAATATCCATAACTCTAATGTAAATTGTAAATGCAGGTTATAAAAGTCCATGACTTTTGTGTATTATCTTTTTGAAAATACTCATGTTTTGTTCTTTTCCCCCAAACCAGTATCTATATTGATTGTCCTTATGCTAAGTGCCCAAAATTCGTAGAAAGAAAGTTTTCCAGGAAATTTGTGCATTGACTTAGACACGAATTTAGTTTCTCTCACAATTTTTATGTTTATCTTCCCTAATTTACCTACTATGCTCTATAACCCATAACAAAGTTAAGAACATTAAGTTAGTGTTGTTCTAAAAAGACCTGATAAATACTGTGTAGCAGTTTTATATTCAATATGTTTCAACAAATCACCTATAAGTCAAGCATGGCAAGTCATTAATCCTTGTTAGTTTTCCTACAAGGTAGTCAAAATAGAATTTCTCAACTTTAGGAATTTGGCTCGACCTTAAGAATGATAACAAAAATATAAAGAATTCCTCCTTCATTTTACCAAGAAAAATACATTTCTCATAAATTTTGTGAATTGGACATCTTCACCAAAGAGAATTGTGTGAACAGTTTTTTTACCCATTATTCTCTTTGGATTTTCTTGCTAAGTGAACAGTGTTTTTTTTTTTTTGTTTTTTTTTTTTTGTTTTGTTTTTTTTATGTACTGTGTGATGAGCACACGAACCACAAAATTAATGAAAAATTTTAAAAAATCAAATTAGATCTTTACTTAGCCTGCTATGGGAAATATATTACCTTTTATGTTTTCTTATCTTTCTACTTAACTCCAGTGTTTCTTTGTTTGCCAAGGAGATGAAGGTGTATTTCTTTCAGAGATTATTGCTGGGAGGGTTAAAGGTTCTTTGCAAAATAATGAACTCTGCAAGTTCCTTTTTACCCCGTTGTTCACATGGGTCTGCTTCATCTCTTAGAGACCAGGAGTGCATTTAACATGGGTGAATAATATAGTCATAGAAGGTTATTGTTTTTTAAAGCTTTCTCTCCTTTTTTTTTAAGTTACTTCCTTTTCTTTTCTTTCTTCATTTTTTTTTTTTTTTGAGGAAGACTGGCCCTGAGCTAACATCCATTCCCAATCTTCCTCTTTTTCTTTTTTTCTCCCCAAAGCCGCAGTACATAGTTGTATATGTTAGTTAGATATAGGTTATTGTGGTTCTTCTAGGTGAGATCTCACCTCAGCATGGCTGGATGGCAGTGAGTAGGTCTGCGCCCAGGATCCGAACTGTGAACCCCGGGCAGCCAAAGCAGAATGTGCGAACTAAACTGCTATGCCACCAGGCTGGCCCCGGAAGGTGATTTTCAATGATTGTGCAAACGGCTAAAATGGAACGAATAAAGGAGTATCCTCTCTATTCTCAGTGTATTTTGCTTCCTTCTGAGGATCTGCATTTACCTAAAATTGTCACCAATAGGGAGAACAAATAAGAGTGTGCCTGTGGCAATTCAGGGTGGGGGACACCTTCTGTCGGATTCTCTGTGATCACTTTTTTGCATTTCTGGAGATCCTTATGCTAGGGTATTGCCTCTCTGTGTAAATGTTTTCTGGTTCCATTGAAAAATGGCATGTCACCTCCTAATTTTCAAGGTGGTTGAAATAGTTACAAAAACTTAGATTTACCTTATGGCAATACATATCTCCTTTGATTCAATCCATGAAGTTTTAAAGAAATTATATTTGGAAAACATGATTTATTTTAGTGTGCTATTTATAATAGAAAAATAATACTTATTTTCCATGATTTTAGTTCTTCAGCTTTTGTTTGTGTAAAAGAGGAAACCTAGAATAAGCCTTCCATCTTCAGAGTTCACTATTTACTAGAGATTAACCAACCTCTGTCAGAAAGGTAAAACTGCCTAGTTTTATGTAAAAGTTTTATGTAAAACTGCCTAGTTTACAAATAAATTCATGGAGGCATCTGTAAACTGCATTAAATAGCTCTAAATAAAAAAATATGACAATGAAGGATAAAGGGAAAATTTTTTGTAAAGTAATGTATCTAAACTCCCTTATGATTATATGAGGAAAAATAAATATCAAACTTTCCTCATAGCAAAATAATACTACATAAGATTTTGAGCATAGCATCTACATTAGACAGATAAGCATTACCACACAAAGGGCACGATCTGCTCACCACAATCATCAAGAGGCAAGATGGTGGATAAGAAAGGGCATTTATTACAGCTTGCTAGCAAGGGGGAAGATGGCCAACTAATGTCTCAAAAAACCATCTTACAGAACAAAGACTACAGGCCAGTTATATAGGGGGCTGTCCTCCTGGTGGTAGAGGCATCAGGTCTCAGGGTGGTGCATCCATCTGATCTTAGTTCCTGAGTCTTTTGTTCAGAAACTGGAGCAACACCCTATACCCTGATCTTTCAGTTGTCATTGATGGCTATCAGCCTAGATTCTCTGCCCGCAGGTCATCACCTTCCTAAGGAGCTCAAAAGAACAAGGTTATCAACTTATAGCAGCTGGGAGGGGCCCCAAAACCCACAGAGCATGTCTGGGCTAGTTAATCAGCAATATGGTTCCTTTTCTACAATATGGCTTCCCTTATGTCAACCTTGTCTTGAGCCAGTATCATAAGCACCATAAAATACCTATAAAGACAGAAAATAAAAAACAACACAGAGGGTCCAGCCCAGTGGCATAGTGGTTGAGTTTGATGCTCCACTTTGGCAGCCCAGGGTTCTCAGGTTTGGATCCTGGGTGCAGACCTATGCACTGCTTATCAAGCCATGCTGTGACAGGCATCCCACATATAAAGATGGGTGTGGATGTTATCCCAGGGCCAATTTCCTCATCAAAAAGAGGATTGGCAACAGATGTTAGTTCAGGGCTAATCTTCCTCACCAAAACAAGCAAACAAACAAAAAAATCCACATACAGTCCCAGACTTGCTGTGAAAATGTCATTACTGTCAAGGATGCAGTCCTTTTTTTAGCATTTGGAAGTAACTTCTTGATCTGAGAATTTTTTTAAATTAAATTATTTTGTAGCCCATGACTATGGAACCTACTGAAAACCAAAGATCTTTCTCTCAGCCATAAAGACTGGGCTGACTGAAGCAATCGGGCGCAGTCCTAAGGAGTTTTCCCCCATTACTCACTCAGTGGTCTTCTGTGATGATGCAGTCAAGATGGAGTACAGAGAATGGAATTATCCATGTGTGTGAAACACCCAACGATCCCAAACAAAATACATGAAACAATGAATTTCAAAACACTATCCTGAAGAATAGTGGTTCCTAAAACATGGGGCATAACTGACCCAGCATGCTGCCTTAAGAGATCATGGAGCAGGGAGGGGAAACAGAGGGAAACTAACAGCCTCCTTGCATTGAGAGGATGGAGCTGAGAGTCCAGGGCAATTAAGGGAGCTTGATCTCATAGGACAGTGTGCCAGAGAAGAGAGGATTGCATAAAGAATCCCGGAGATCTGCAGAGAGTCTTCCTTGAGTATTTAGCAAAGTACTGATCAGCATATATGTGTGAGGAAACTCTCCCAAGACAGGAAAGAACTAATCAAAAGGATTAGAAAAAATGTTGCTTGGCACTCACACAGGGCCAAGAATAGTAAATGTTCTCAGCCAGGTTGGAAAAGCACATGAATGCACAGGACATTGGGTGGAGTACTGTGGAAGGTTCTTTCTCAGTAGTGAGACGTCATGAGCTCTACACTGAGCCTGGCTCCAGACCCTCTTAACAAGTCATAAAAACAATTCCTGAAAATATTAAACTGTTTAAAAACGGCATCACAAAACAAAGCTTAAGAAGATTTACAGGAATGCAAAAGTGTCTAGCACTACCAAGTTGAATTCACAAGTTCTGGTGTCCAAGCAAAGATTGCCCGGCATGAAAAGAAGAAAGTTGAAAAACAATCCGTAATGAGGAGAATAATCAGTCCGTCAAAATGGAAGCAGAATTGACACAGATAATAGAATTACCAGAGAAACATATTAAAACAGTTATTTTAACTGTATTCCATATGTTCAGAAAGTTAGAGACATACAATATATAAAAGAGAACCAGATTGAAGTTATAGAGATGAAAACTACAGTGTCTAAGATGAAATATATACTGGATGGGATTAATAGCAGATTAGATTTTGTAAAAGAAAAAGAATATGAAGGCGTAGCAATAGAAACTGTCAAAAAAGAAACACGGAGAAAAAAGAACTTCCATCAAATAGGTAATTTACCCTCCCTGTGTTGAAACAAAAAATGTCTTTCTAAGCTGGACAGAATGATTCAGCAAGTATAAAATCTCATTTTTATGTTGGTATCCTCTGAATTTCTATTTTCATATTATTTCAGTTCTCTCTGGGACCTGTTACTGTCAAATTTTGGCAGTTGATCCTGTGATTTTTACAACAGCAAGAATTCCATGAGTTCTTAACACCCAGGGCCACCTCTGCATTGACATTCCACATACAGATCAGTCTGTCAAGTAGTTTCCATATGAGAAAACATAGCCTATTATTAAGCCAGTTCAGCTCTAGAAGAAGGAGTACGTTTTCAGATATGTATTCTTTGAGTTCGGGGAATTGGATTTCAGAGGAAGAAATAAAGCTAAATTCTCATAGAACCTAGCCTTCTGGTTTTGCATTTTTTTATTAAATATTTTGTTTGGAATTATTTTTTAGGTTTACAGAAAAATTGCAAAGATAGTGCAGTGTTTCCCTGCACCCTTATCAAGTCCATTTTTCCTATTGGTATCATCTCACATTACCACAGTACATGTGTCAAGACTAAGAAAGCAACATTAGAACATTGCTATTAACTAAAATTCATACTTTATTTGAATTTTACCAGTTTTTCCATGAATGTCCCTTTTTTTGTTCTGGGACCCAATGTGGGGTACCACATTGCATTTAGTTGTCATATCTCTTTAATCTTTTCTAGTCTGCGAGAGTTTCTCAGTTTTTCCTTGTTTTTCATAAGCTTGACAGTTTTGAGGAATATTGGTCAAGTATTTTGTAGAATGTCCCTCAAAACCGGATGTCTGATGTTTTTCTCATAGTTAGAGGGGATTATGGTATTTTGGAAAGAATCTCGCTGAGATGAAGTGCCCTTTTCTTTCCATCATATCAGAAGGGTATATGGACCTCGTTCACTTGATTAAGGTAGTGTGTGCCAGGTTTCTCTGCTGTCAAGTTTCTATTTTTCCCTTGGCATACTCTGTTCTTTGAAAAATAGCCACTAAATACAGCCCATCTGTGAAGGGGAATGACTTCATATATTAATCCGAAGGAGGAATTTGTCAATTGTCCCTCATTTATATTTATTTATTATTTTATATCAATATGGACACATTTATATTTATTTTATATTTCTGATGATAATCCAATATTGTGT
Source organism: Tapirus indicus (assembly GCA_031878705.1). Lineage (NCBI taxonomy): Eukaryota > Metazoa > Chordata > Mammalia > Perissodactyla > Tapiridae > Tapirus > Tapirus indicus. Next base: position 98,933,328 of record CM062919.1, on the reverse strand, counting down.
TATTTTTTTGTTACTCAAATTTTTTCCAGCTTTGGCTGTTAGGAGTTCCTTTTGTGTGGCTATGTCTCTTTTCTTCTTTTGAACATTTCCATAAGTGCTGCCTATTATAAGATGCTCTTGGCTAATTTTTATCAACCTTAGAACAAGCCATTTCTCAGAGTCCTGATTCCTTTTATTGGATTAATACAGATTTAGAAATCAAAATCTGGGCAGTGAGAAAGTCTGCTGTTATTAGGGTGTCACTACTTGTAGGCCCTCTCAGCCAGTAAAGTAGGTAGGTAAAGTATGAGCTAATCCATATATACTCACATATCAATAATTGTTTCCATAACCGTCTTGTTAACTGTACTGTGTAATATATTTGTATATATATTACCCAAATAAGCGTTCATACTGATGTCTTTGACTCTAGTCTAGTACCACAGGGTTCTTTCTAGCCTTCCATTTTGCTTATCTGTAACTTTCTTCCCCTCCCGAGAGAAACCTGGCCCCCACTATCCACTGTCCATTTGCTTGTTCAGTGCTGATACATGTAAAGCAGATTCAAAATTGTTAACCTGCACCCCAATGGAAAAATTTGCCAACTAGAGTATAGTCTTTATGTACAGTTACTTCTGTCTTTAACCAAAGTTGCTTAGGCCAGCTTCATTATTTACCTATCTTTTCAGTGTAATTATATAGTATTTGTCCAATGCTGTCTCTCTGGTACAGTTTTTAGTCATAATATTATAAGTAAGATACTGGATGAATGTTTTTAACAGAAGAAATATAATGTTTTAAAATATATATGTGTATCTTCATGCACCTTTTTTGAAAATATGATTGTTCAAGTAAAATAAAATATTTCTGAATGTTATACATTTCACATTCAGTATGTCCATATAATGATAAAAGATGAAAACCAGGTTTCAGAATTTGGTATTTCCCTTAAAGTGGGAATATATATAGTGGTGGACTCTAAAGCCAACTAAAATGGCTTTATCATTTATTAGGTCTGTAACTTTGTAAACTTTAAAAACTTTATAGCTTTGTAACTTATAAACACACAAGGCACATATGTGTATACCACCCACATTTTGCTGGTGCTCTCTGTCTCTGTTCTCTCCCATATATATATAGTGTAAATGGCATATATGTACTGTTAACACCAGTTAACATTTAATGAAGGTTTAGTTTCCATGAAGTAGCCTTCCAAGTGCTTTACAAATATTATCTTAATTGGTTCACATGCTAATTTTTTGGTTTGAGTACTGTTATGATACCAAGTTTTTTGAATGAGGAAACAGAGGCCCAGAGAGATTAAATGCTAGGACTTGCCCAAAAGTACAGATCTAATCAATGACAGGACCATTTCAGTTGGCTTCAGAGCCCAGCACTATATATTTTGCCACTCAAAGGAAAATACCAAATTCTGAAATCTGGTTTTTATCTTTTATCTTATTCTAATATACACACACACACACACATATATATATATTCTTACATATAATTTTAACAATGCAATGTATAAAATTACATATATGTGTGTATTGTTCATAGATTTTATTCAAAACGTTATTTTCCTTTAAGTACAAATATAATTTATTTTGTATTTATCTAAATTATATATGAGTGAAATGTGAAGTGCTCTCTGCAGATATCTATGTAACCACTATTGAAGCAACCCCTTCAACAATTTGCCTAAGAGTTTACTGTTATGAAAAAGAAGGAATTAGAACTTTTCAAGCAGTATCTTACATTACTCTAAATTGAGCACAATTATCTGAAATTGCTTTATGCCAACTTGTAAGCTTTTTCTCAATAATTCAAGGTTATCATATAATTAAATGCTTTTTTAAGTCGAGATCTGCACTACACTAGTGAGGGATGTTGGGGAAGATTAAATATAATGTATATGAAACTTACATATTTCTGCAGCTTGGCACAATTTCTTGAGGTAATTATAGTATAACTACAAATCATGTCATGCCTTGAGAGTTTTCATTGTTATCATTATCCATCATTTTTGAGTGTCCACAAGATTCTTGTTACTTTTTCGGTCATCTAAATGCTTTGACATCCTCCTCCAAAAACATCCAACTCCAAGTATTCTGCTCTACAAATGGGAAACTAAAACAAGCCAAAAAGAAGTGTGTATGTGTCTTTTTGTATGTGTGCATACACATACATATCTACATGTATGTATGCATATATACACACACATATGCATGTGTATGTGTTTGCGTATACGTACATTCATACATACACACATGCATAAGGATGTGTATTTTGGTAAGTAACTAGGCTGATAGTGCACTTATGGATGTGTGAAACTGCAAATGATACTTTTGCAACTATCTAGTAACATTCACTCTTTGAAGAGAATTAAAATCCTAAATGATATTAATGAATGAGCAAAATATCTTCTAATGATGAAAGCATGGCTCTAGGGAGAGTAAAAAATGAAAAGTATCTAGTCACTGATGACACAAATCAATAAAAGTGTCTTGCATCTTACAAGAAGAGATGATGATCATAAGCAAGAAGATACTAAGCCAGCATCTTCAACATAGATAATATAGTGTCTGTCTTGCTAAATAGTTGCAGGATGGGCTTTGAGATACAGAGGTATAAAGGACTGTGGTGCAATGTTGCCTGGGGCCATATCTTGGCTCTGCTATTCATTGGCTGTGTTACTTCAATGACGTTTTTAGCCTCCACGTGCCTTGCTTTTATTGTAAGGATAATAATAGTAGATATGGTTCTTGTGCGGTATAAATTAGTTAATATATGACATGAGCATAGAGTAGTGCCTGGTAACCCCTCCACCAATGATTATTATTATTATTTTACTATGATTATTATTATTATTGGGTTCATGAAACAAATACATCTTTTGTAAATACATTGTTACTCCTATCTAGTCTTTCAAAAAAGCTCATAATTAATGTGATTTATCAAAAGAGGTGATCATCGCACATCAGATAGTCTAAGGAATTATATGAAAAAATTAATTTTCAATTCAAATGTATATTTCTTTGGTTTGAAAACAGTCATAAGAATCTCCTTTACTGCTTTTGTTTTGGCTACTTTTGCTTATGTATTGGACTAAGGGAAATTTTAGTTGAGTTTGAGTCAGTAGGAAGTGTTTATGTGATCCCAGTCATTTCCATGTATAGTTAGTTTACTCTAAGTGTCCCACTGTAGGATTAGCTTTCAGAAACAATTCTACCTTTCGCAACAGCAACTCACTTGCATCATGACACAGAGTTGCAGGGCCAGAGGATGTTTGCTTATGTGAATTATGTTCCTGGCATCAGAAGCATGAGCAATGGAGGGAACACAAAGTCTGAAATGTGTGGAGCCAGAAGTTAGTCTGCGGAAAAATTATTCCAGTTGTCAGAGCTGTAAAATTGCAAGCAGAGAATTGTATTCCCATTGACATCTAATCAAAATGGAAGTGGAATACATTTGATAAGGCAGCATCCGCATTATAAAAGTATCTACAAGCTGAATTTATTTTATATATTTTATAGGAAACCAGCAAAATTTATTATGACATTGAGAAATAATTTATGACATAATATTTCAGATGTACGAATTTCAGATAATTTCTCTTAAATAAATTTTGAAGAGAAGTAATAGTCCTTGGACTGTTTGATAATACAATTGTCAAAAAGTAATGGTCACATGAACATAGAAACAGGTTAGCATTTCTTGTTGATGTGTCATGAAATACTGGTAAGGATGAAGAACACTTGAAACTCATAATATGCCACTAAGTATAATACAGAGAACAAATTGGTTAACAAATATCATCAACTCAAAGAATTTTTAAATTCAGTCAAAGCACAAGAAAATTGAACATGTCCTGACATTTTACAGGTCCTCTGTAAAATAAACTTGATATGGTTCTTCCTCCAAATTTGTCAACCATACTAAAAATGTACCTGACATTACAAATGATGCATGTGAAGCAAGATTTTTTTGTTCCTAAAGTAAAATCAAGACCAAAAAAATTTCAATTAACAATGCTAGGGAAAATACTACATGATAGTTCCATTTCATCGGGAAAAAATTGTACCAAATCATTATTATCGATAAGATAACATAGAGCCAAAATTAATTAAAGATACTAGTATTGTTATTTTCTGATTTTTGATATTTGTGTATTTGTCAGCTTTTTAATATTTGTAATTGGCTGTGATTTCTTTTCCCATTTTAAGTAAATATTCACTTTCATAACATCTTTGCAATTAAATTTTGTATTATTTTTCTTAAGGAAAATGGATTATTATTTTTGTATAAGAAATATATGATCCCACTCCCCAAATTACAAACATGTCAGGACTCACAGGCCCTCAGTGCTCCTGGTTCAGATATCTATATTTCTATAAGGCTCCATAGGTGCTTTGGAAGCACAGCCAGGGTTAAAAAGCATGAGTATAATTATTAGAATCACAAAGATTTATGTCAGGGAGATGACCTTGGGTTTCTTTATTGGCTAAAAAGATAAATATTTATTTCATTAGTCAAAGTAGGAAATACAGAAGGAAACACAATCTTTGAGAGAAGAGTTTACTTTTGAACGTGGCTATTTCTAGATAATGTCTGCTATCACACTAACGTTGGCAACCATATCAAATTGTTCTTATATCAAGCTTACTACAGACTAAATTCTTGAGATTTTCTTTTTCATTGTCCTGCTTCTTAGTCAAATTTCTCCATACATTTATTTGCATATCGGGAGCTTTGGGTTGCAGTACATACAGGAGGTTTACCGTATCCTTGTTAGATGTCACCTTGCTAGGCTGAGCCCATTTCTCCAGTTCATGCCTTCAACAATATTGTGGCCTGGTTCTGAACTCTTTCTTTCTCTTTGTGCTGGCTAATCTGTGCTTTGATTTTATGGTATACACAAGTCCTTCCTTATTTATTTATTTCTCTTTTGCTTGAGAAAGATTTGCCCTGAACTAACATCTGTGCCAGCCTTTGTATGTGGGTGTCTGCCAGAACATAGCCACTGATAGATGAGTGGTGTAAGTCCATGGCCGGGAACAAAACCCTGTCTGCCAAAAGGGAGCCGAACTTTGAACTTAACCACCAGGCCACGGGGCCAGCCCCCTTCCTTATTTTTTCTCACTTAATCTCATAGCCAGGAATGCAGTTACAATAACTGCAAAGTATTTCTCCAAACATACTTGATAGAGGTTTTGAGTCTGAAGAATGGAGAAGAGGAAGTTTGCTTTCTGCTCCTAAGAAGGTGTGGAGTGAAATAGTTGTGTTACACAGAGACACACACAGACATGCACAATCAAGTGAATTCTGCTTTATCCAGTTTACAACTATTTTATTGCAAATACTCTCCTCTTCACCTTTAAAGCTCTGCAGAGGGCGATGAGCTGCAGCCCCGTGGTTTAGAAGGTAACATGAAAGCTGTCATTTGCTATTCCAGTATGGCTTTTCTTTTGTGCTATCCCAGAAATAAGTAGGATATATCACTTGCAATGCTCATTTCATTTAACTTTGGGGACTTGTTGAACTTAAATCACATTTTAAATACTAGGAGAGGAAATTTATAGACATGATGCCAAGACATGTCTGATATACTAGACTGACATAAAATTAAATCCTATTTCTTTCTGAAAAGAGACAAATCTAAATGAGAAACTCATCCACAGAGAACACGGTGATAAAAAACTGATCACTGAGCTTCTAAAAATCCTGTTATGAGCTCTGAGACAAATTTAGAGAGAAATAGTCCAGATATTGTGTATCCAGTGGTCAGATTCATATTGTTGGGAAATAATGGCATTAATCTTTATAGTTCAAACAACAAGAACCTTGTGCTATGTGGAAAACATGATTTTAAATGGAAATATTTGGTCATATATTTGCTTTAAGCTGAATAAAATTGCCAGTAACCAGGAACTGACTTAGCTAAAGATGTATATTCTCTTCGGGATAATCTTTACTCAATAATATTTTGAATAGTATTTAAAATTTCCTTATATTACTAATAAAAGTCAGTGAGCATAGATTAAAAGCCTGGTTAAGCCATTTATATCCATGTGACTAATTCACTTACTTGTAAATGTTTCACCAGTTATTTAATCTTTCACTGCCTTACTTTCCACATCCATAAATGAAGATCATGGTAATAACCACTTCTTAGAGCCGATGTGAGGATTAAATTAAACCTGGAACACTGAGAACAGGCCTGGTCTATAGTAGGCACCCATTAACATTAGTTGCTGCAGTTTCTATTTTTCAGACATGAATCCAAGTGATATAACGTTCAGTGTGGCCACCAGAGACACTGCCAAGTCCCCTCACTATTCTGCATGTTGTGTAATGATTCCTCTTCTTCCTTTCTAACGACAGGAACACTTGCAGAATGTTTTCCTTCACTTCCTACTCAGAATATACATTCCTAAAATATTTATCCTCCAGGGAGCTGAGATTCAGAATTGCTTAATTTAAAATCAGTGTCTTCTAGTCTTCAGCTATTACAGGTACTTTTCAGAGGACGGAGAATAGTAGCCACCGGATCACTAAGAGGAGCTGCTTATTTTTCACGTCCTAATTCTAGTCTATACGAGACTAATGTTTCTTTTGGAGATAAAGGTTTGTTTTCATAGAAAAACGTTGCATCACTATGTCCTTTGGGGTCCTTTCTTTTCAACATGTGAAGAGGAAATCTTAACATAGATTTGATGCTTTCTTTCACAATTGTTAATGAAGACTAACTGTTACCTGGAAAAAAAAAAAAGGTTCCATCAACTCCTATTCATACATATTATGAATATATGTATATATGATGATACAGTAGATTTAGCAAGTGCTAAGCCAATGTTTCTCAAAATGTGATCAAAATATTGCCTGCATTGTTTGTTAAAATGCAAATTCTTAGGGCCTAATCCAGACATACTCAATCAGAATATATGGGTGTGGGACACTGTGATTTGTATTTTAGCAGGAAATTCAAATTATATTTTTTCCATATTATTGTTTATGAAGCACTGTTCGTCCTGTCGGGCAATGAAATTTTGATATGTTTGATTTAAATCCACCTAAATTAAAGGAGATTATTTCATTTGCGATTTTGGAAACAGTGTCATATCAATGGGGCAAAATACCAGTAAGAAGGGGGCATGAGGAGCATAGAAACTTCTTCCCACCCTCTACTATGAAGGGGATTGTTCTTTTAAACCTCACATACACTATGGAGATTTTGCTGTCTCCTAAGGGGTCAGGCTCCCACTTGACTCCTCCCTGGTTGCCACACCTTTTCTGTCTTTCTGATAGAAAGATTATAGCTTTCCTAATGTATTTTTGTCCTCCGTGGATTAGGGTTGCTAGATTTAACAAATAAAAAGCAGATGTCCAGTCAAGTTTGAATTCTAGATAAACAACATTTTTCTTTTTTTAGTAAAAGTATGTCTCAAATATGGAAGGAACACATTTGTCCTAAAAAGATTTTTGTTGTTTGTCTGAAATTCACAACTGATTTGGCCTTGTGTATTTTGTCTGGCAACCTTACTGCAGATTATTTTCTCTAACTTCTTTTGCTTGATTTGATCTTTGCCTTTACGTGATGCAGTTTCTTCAGATATTTGATGATGCTTGCTGCTTCCTTCACAGTTAAGACAGAGATATTACAATGGATTGAACATGTCACACACACAGGTGATGCCTGTTGGCAGGTGAGTTTTGCTGTAGAATGAAAAGATCACTCCATTTTGCTCAGGGACCTGATCTGTTGGTGTCTTAAGGTCTTTTCTCTTGCTTTGGTCACAACAGAATCATTTAATCTACCTGGAGGTTTGAGATCTAGCTGTCAGTATTCTCTGGACCCAATGTAAGAAGGGGCTCAGTGGTCTGAGCTCAACATGGAGATTATATGAAATGCCCCCCTTTGTTGTGGTAAGCAATTCTCACCTTTAGCTGTGTCTGGATTCCCTGGGTCAGGAAATGGAAATTACAGAAATGTGGAAACTTGCAGACATTCCCCAGCGACATCTTCCTTCAAAGCAGTTGACATAGCAGAAGATAAGTACTATACCGTGCTATACAAAGGCCTTAGCAGGCAAAGCTGGAGATCAGGCTTTACATAATAACAGTAGGAGAGGGGGGGAATGGTGAGAACACAATGACCAGTTACTAGAGACTTTACAATTAAAACTTCTATCTAGACAAGAAGTGTGGCTATGATTGCTCATACATGGTAATGATGAGGAGCAAAAATAACCAAAACTTAATAGATTTTCAAGGCATTATATACCAAAAACTCTGTAAGTTCAAGTCCAACCTGCCAACACCTGCAATTTTTCTGCTCCTAAAGCAACTCCAGGCTTCCCAAACTGCACCACAGAAAGCAGGCATAGGAAGCTATGCTTCTCCAGGAATTATCTCCCTGAGATGAGGATTTGAAGGGTGAGGCCAAGACTGGGGCCACAGAGGATGTAGAAAAAGTTCTGCCTAGAGAGCAGAATCATGGGCAGCCATAATTACTAACTGAAAAGCTTACTGCCAGAGGAGAGGAAAATTTTATATTCTATATATAAGAGGGAAAAAAACGATAATTCTATGGACATAAGAGTTCTGTGTGTTCTCCATTCTCCCCAGTTCTGAAGGGGTCAGCCTGTTCTTACTCCACCATTGTGTGTTGAGTATACTGTAGGCTGGTAACATTTACAGGTCCCTGGAGTTTGAAGAGCTGTGCATCAGCCAGACTTCCTGGGCTATTTGTTGAATGCAGGAACTAGATGGTACTCTCAGTCGTGTCTCTTGGGGATGTGGGAGACCATTCAATGTGTGAAAAACCAGTGAAGTTGGACAGTAGGTGAGTCAAAGGAGTGGACTACCATTTCACTTGTTTCTGCCTCTGCTTGCTTCTAGTCTATTCTCAGTACAGGAGCCAGAATATTCCTGTTAAGAAGTGAATCACATAATGTTACCCCTCCTCTCAAAGTCCTCCAGTATATTCCAATCTCACGCAAAGTAAAAGTCATGTTCCCTCCAGGCCTTACATAATCTGCCTTCCCGTTTTTCTCCGTCTGTAACTGCACTGGACTTTTATTACAGAACATGCTAAGTCTTCTCCTGACTCAGAGCACTTGCGCTTGCATTTGCATTTATTTTTTCTCTTTTCCCCCAAGAAAATCTAAATAGTTTTCTTCTCCATTCCTTCTGATTTTACTCAAATGTCATGTTCTATATGAGGCCTAACCTGACATCTCTATTGTCCATTAGAACCCTCTGTGAACTTGTGGAGTGCTTATGATCATGACGAGTATGAACACATTTTCTTATATATTTTTGCATATTGTTTACCTTCCTCCATTAAAAATGTAAACTCTGGGAGTGCAGGCCTTTTTTTCTGATTTTGTTTTTCTTTTGCCTCTATTCTATTGCTGAATATTTGGTCCTTAAATCTGTGCCTGGCACACTGTATGCATTTCACAAATATTTGGTGATTGAAAGAACAATTTGGGAATGGGCTTTAGCTCTCGAAACAGGATCCAGCATTTCCTAGTTTCCCAAAAAAGATGTGCATGAAAAAGCCTTGCTGTAGTTTCCGAAGCTTTTTTTTCAGATAACTTGCACAGATCCTTTTTTCTTTCTCCTTCCTTCTGTTATCATCATCCTAACCAGGAGGTGGATGTGCTGACTGGGGATCCAACCACAGCTCTGGGATCCACAATAAGAACTTTATCCTACAGATGACAGGTGATAAGATGGAAGGAGCATGTTCACTGAAGATTGCATGGACAGAGTTGCCATACTAGTTGTGATGGGTAATTTTATGTGTCAACTTCTCTGGGCTGTGATGTGTCCAGAAAGTTGGTTAAACATTATTCTGAGTGTTTCTCTGAGGGTATTTCTGGATGAGTTTAACATTTAAAACTGTGGGCTGAGTAAAGCAGATTGCCCTTTCTAACATGGGTGAGCCTTGTCCAATCAGTTGAAGGCCCGAATAGAACAAAAACTTGTGCTTAAGAGAAATGGCAAATGATTTTTGTGGGCAGTGAATTGTTCTGTTTCTCTAGAGAGTCATGACTAATACACCAGTCCTGACTGCTGTAAAGGGTACTTGTGGGAGAAATGAACTTCTGTTGAGGTTAAGCTGCTGCTTTGTGGGTTTTTTTTTTTTTTTTCATTATAGCTGAAAATAAACTTACCGAATACAGGAAAATGGACCTTATTTTATCACAATTTTAGGAATGAAAATTCCTCTGTTCCTTACTTATAAATAATAAAGTTAAATAAATTAATAAATAAAAATACAGAATTATTTAGCATAATAACTATCCATTAAAATATAGTATCTTTTCACTCTGATACTTCAGTTTGATTACAGGACTCTTGTTTTAATATAGAATGTGAGGATCGTCATTTTAATTTGGGTTTGACCTATGATGCTGGCTTGTTTATGGTTTTTTCAACCAAGGGATATTTCTGAGATGTAGCTGCATTCCTATAGAGGGAATTCATAGGTCCCTGGAGCATTCACTGCCCACAGGAATCATTTGCCATTCCTCCTAAACTCTTTTATCTCCTTTACTTCTGTTTTTTCCTATTGGCCAAGCATCCTTTGGATATTTTACAACCATTTTGTCAGTTTAACAGTTATATTCAGTACAAGTGATACTGAGAAAAATCCTAATGAATCAGATATTAAAAAAAAACAAAGAATGATTTCAATATTAATTCTCTGCTGTGATTTAATATGTAAATCTATACATATTATGAATTTCTACCTCAGGCTCAAGTATAAGAATTTTGTTGACTATTCTTTTCTTTAGAGCAAAAACTTAAAATTGAAAATAAAAGATAACTTTTTAAAAATACATGGAACAAGAACTAGAGTAATATAAAAAAGGCAAAAGACATTGATAAAGTACCACAGATGATCATAATAATATGATGAATTCTATTTATTAAGATTTTAATAGAATTTAATTTTAAATTCTTATTTAGATTTTCTAATTATTTTGTAATCTATAAGAACTCTAAATCCATGTTTATGTAGGATTAATAAAGTAGCTGGAAAAAAATAGAGAAGACCAAACAAAAATAAAAATAACAAAAAATAATACACATTCTGAAGAAGGGCATCATGGGAGACCTGATGATTTAATTGCCATCCTCCTTTGCAGGAGAGAAACCTCTTCTTTCCTATGTGGATATCAATGTCACGGTTCTCAACCAGTGTTTGGTGCAATTTAGGAAGAAAATAATTTCATAAAGATTTCTAATATTGAGGGATTTACTCTAAGACTTTAATACCTTTATTTTTCTTTATTTCTAAACCTTTCCCCAGGAATTCCATCATCCCTTACAGATAAGTACTTCATCATTTTAATGAAGCAGATAATTACTTTATATTTTCCATACATTTAGGTAACTGTTTCATTTTTCTGTTATTTTCAGTTATATGTGTTCAAAATTAATTCAACATAATATTATTTTAAGCTCTAAAAATTGGCGGATTAGCATATTTTAAATTCATCATCACTGATAGGTTTATCTCACTTTAGATCAACAAGAAATTTGTGATGAAAACTGTTGTCTTTCAATCTAATCTGGTTAAATGGTTCCATATTTGTTCTATATTTGAATTAGACTTTGTGTTGATGACTGCATACATTAGGTAATGACAGCACACTCTACTTGAGAAGTCAGTGAGATATAGTTAATTTACATTTGTTCTACCTATTTTCAAAAAGTAATTGTCACTAAGCATATATTAATTATAATACAATAATTACCTGTGTCTTTATATCAAATGAAATATTATTTGGTAATTTTTCCTCAATTGCTGTCAGATTTTCTCATTAATTTATTCTATCATTCAGATTTAACACATTCTAACAAACAATAATTATGATAATATTCCTTCAATAACTGTTTTAATTTTTTCAGTGAAGGAGGTTTATAAGATTACCTCCTAACTCTGAATTGCCTCTCACCCCATTTTGTTTTGCACTTGGACTTTTTCATTTGACAAGCCAATATTAGGTGTATATAATGTGCAAACTGTATAGAGACTGTGTATAATGGATATATTGTCCATAGACACCAGTACGAGAAATGTAACTGACCTTGATTTGAGTATTGTTTGACCCCATTCTCTTGTTCAGAATATGGGTTTATCTCAAAGTTAATCATATTCAGGATATATACTCTTTGTTTGAGCTAAAAGTCTTTTGGTAATGTGTCAAATCAGGTATTTGTGATATATAGCACTCAGGTTTGTTTTTGTTTTTGTTTTTTTAACCAAGCCTAAAATACCATGTGGTCAAAATCTCTGGACCAAAATATACTTTAATTACTAAAAGTTAATATTATTTTATCTGAATCTGATCTCATTTATAATTTTGATCATATGCTCTATCGTTCATACTTTGCACATATTTAAAATGTAAGTCCTCACAAACCCTTTTGGAAACCGGCTGTCTATATATTCTATGTGGATAAAGAATATGCCATTATTAGGCTTTGCTACTTATTTATTTAGAAAAGACCACAGTGTATTTATTAAGAATACAGGCTTTGGATTAGAAATCTTAGATTTAAATACGATTTCATGCATGTTATGACCTGCTCTACCTTCAATACCATTATTAACTTCTCTGAGCCCTTCTTAGCCTCTGTGTATTAACACACAGGGCTGAATGGTGGAGAAATACTCACAGAAACCCTAAGTCTTAACCAAGGCACTAAGATTCAAAGGATTCAGGGGAAACATAGTTGAAGCTTTCTTTTCTGAAGAAGCTTGATTCCCTCTTGTACAGATTTCTAATTGTCTCTTCCTCACTGGGATTCATTTTGGATTAGCATGCTGCTTTACCAGTCTTTCCTGGTAAAGGTATCTGGAGGGAGTGGTCACAAGTCTTCTATTTATCTTTTCCTCCCCTATGTAATAAAAGCAAACAAACTAATTAGAAAGGTTCTCTTGGGCTAGCCCTGGTGGCCTAGTGGTTAAGTTCAGCATGCTCTGCTTTGGTGGCCCAGGTTCAGTTCCTGGGTGTGGACCTACACCACTAGTCTGTCAGTGGCCATGCTGTGGCAGCGGCTCACATACAAAAAGAGGAAGATTGGCAGCAGATGTTAGTTCAGGGAGAATCATCCACAGCAAAAAAAAAAAAATAAAGAAAAGAAAAAAGCAATGTCTTTCAAATTACTCATAGATCTAAGAAAGCAGAGTTAAGTACTCAGTTCTTTAAAAAAAATAAAAATAAATAAAATTGTTCTCTTGTTTTCACACCTTTTTTATGAACCTATGTCTTTGCTGTTTTTATAGTTAGATATTTCACAACACTTGTCTATATGTGTAGTCACAAAATTACACTTCACATTCATTTTTGAGCCCTGTACAATATGGCTTTTGTCCCCATCCTTTTCCCCAAATTGGTTTTGCTCTGGCCACCATCAAGATACAGCTTCACAAAAGCAATACATCTCATTTAGGACTCTTTTTTTCCCCCCTAGAACTCCCTGAATTGTTAAAAGATGTTAACTCTTGCCTCCATCATAGAATTACACTTCTCTTACTTTTGTGATACCACATTCTCCTTATATTCTTCCTAAACCTTTGATTTTTTTTCCTTTCCAGTCTCGGTTACCCCTTCCTCTTTGTCAACTGACATCTAATTTTTAGAGTATGTCAGGACTCAATCCAGGTCTTTCTTCATTTCTCATTCTACCTTCTCTGTGTAAATGAACTCATTCTTTCCTAGGGTATTAATTCCTCTGCTAAAAATTCCCAAATTCTATAATTGACTCCTATCTCTCCTGCAAACTTCAGGGTTATATGTTCTATGTATGTCCAAGGCTGAAATTCAGTATAATTGTATGAGCCAGAACAGTGTGGCTCATTCTTGATATTTAACTCTTTATTACAGGCTGCACACAGTCAGTCATATGTCCTCCTTGCCTCCAGATCTGCTCATTTCTCTTTACCCAACTTTCCTTAACCCTGCAAATTCTTCTTTCATCTTCAAAGACTACTGCCAGTCTCCTTCTCTAGTGGGAAGATTAAATTTAACAAATTGCAAATCACATCTACACCACTTAACTTTGCTTACAATTAACGTTTATAATAAAATCCAAATCCCTTAGTCTGTCAAGCCAAGTCCTAATTATTCAATTCTCACCCAACTTTTCATCTTTCTCCACATATTCATGACACTCTGGCCACATGTTCTTCTTTTACTTCCTCCAAATCAACAAGCTCTCTTCTGCTCTCTTTGCCTCTTAGCTATCTTTTACTCATCTTTCAAGTCTCAACAAATTGTCATTTCCCCAGAGAAAATTTTCCTGAATCTGTAATCCTAATTAGACCTTTACTGTTACTCCATACCTTGATATTTTGACTTTCCTTCCACAAAGTTTCTCACACTTTATATTTATGCATGCATTTGGAGTATATTCAAATAATACCAACCTCCCTACTAAGCTTCCTACTAGGCCTGGGGGTGTCAATGACCAGCTTTTCTGTTCTCCCAAATCTGGTAGATGTATAAGTTCCTGATATTAGAAACAGAGATAGTAATACTTGATTTATTGAGTAGATGTAAAATTAGATAATATATTTATGTGTCTAGCAAAGCTGTCACATCATAAGCCTTTATGAAATTGTATTTATTTATGAGAAATAGTGCTGTACCAAAGCGTCTACTTTTTAAGAATAGAGTCAATTATTTCAGAAGAGTTAAAGCATGGTTTCAAACCAGTCTGCCAATATTCAAAGCTCTGTTTTACTAATTTTAGCTGTGAATTTGTGGGGAAATTGTTTTGCATCTCTATTTTAATTTTCTCAATTTTAAAATCGAGATAACAATATCTGACAGGTTGTAATAAGAATACAATGAGTTAATAAATTTAAAATACATAGTATAGTGCATAATACATATATACTGAGCATTCAATGAACTAATTTTTTATAGTTATGAATACCTTTGCTTACTTTAACAAATATTTAGAAGTTTTTCCAAAAATATCGTCAGTTCTAAACTGTCTTCTGAAAACTTTCCATTTACTATCCACACTTTTACTATACTCCCTCTTCTTTTATTCTATATTAAAAAGTTTTTCCAGTCATGAAAATGATTTAGGTTTCCTTTTTCCTGCACAGCCCTCTCAAATTTTTTGCCAACACTTTTTGCAGTGGGATTCCAAAAATGAACTATGACTTCATTTTATTCTTTCAGAATGTCATTGTTTGGCTCAGCAAAATGTCTCTGGTCCCTCTTTCAGCACTTTGAAACTCTACTACTTCTTTTTACTGTTCTAGGAACTTAATCATGTCAACTCATTTTAAAATCTCTCTTTTAGTCTGAAAAGATCTTACAAAATCACCACCCAAGGTTCTAAACTTGCATTAATCTGCTGGCTTTGAATTGCCTATATTACTAGGCCAAGTTCATCCCACACATAGACCTTGAATGCCATCAGATGTCCATGCTGACAGGTAGCTTTGTCTTCCTCTCCCACTCCTTACACTTCCAGGCTTCACCCTATGCTGAAAATGGCATCTTAATCAGCATCTGCTAAGAGTACTCTTTCAAACCCTTTTCTTTACACTTGCCTTTTCTGTTAAGTCTAGAGTACTGGAATTAACACCCTCCCCAAATTCTTGGCCCTCATCAGTTTGTATAACTATCATTAACTTTCAAATCATATCCACATAATAGAAATGTATTCAAATTGAAATGTGATTTTTAATTGTTGCAAACATTTTTAATATCTACTTATAAACCAATTTTGAGATTATATACAACATTTACTAAGAAACAAAAATTACTACTAGAGTAGATAATGCAATGAGAATAAGGAAATCTGTATTGCATACAATATCTCTAGATTATAGGTAATGTATTTATTTTTTAAGACTATTAAGGGCGTGATCTTCTTTTTTAGTTAATTGTCAAGCTCTTACATTGTCTATTTTTGTGCTGTGAAGACTAAAGACACTGAATAATTATACATATAAAAATACCGCTGCTACTACTACTAGTTATTACAGCATCTACAATTCTTTGTGTACTTTACTAAGGAGCATTGGGTGCCTTGCAATTTGCTAGCTTTTTTTATGTTTCTGCAGTAATTCTCTCTTTTTTTTTTTTTTGAGGAAGATTGGCCCTGTGCTAACAACTGTTGCCAATTTTCCTCTCTTTTCTCTTTTTCTCCCCAAATCCCCAGTACATAGTTGTGGAGTTCTAGCTCTTCTGTGTGAGATGCTACCTCAGCATGGCCTGATGAGCAGTGAGTAGGTCCATGCCCAGGATCTCAATTGGCAAACCCAGGGCCGCCGAGGTAAAAAGTACAAACTTGAACTGCTACGGCACCGGGCTAGCCCCTGCTAGTTACTTTACAAATGTGCTTCCATTAATTTTTCACAATACCAAAACTATGATAAAGTCATTATTGCTATATTACAAATTAAGAAATTAAATATCAGAGTAGTTAATATATCTAGTTTTTAAAATGAATAAATGAAAAATCTTGGTTTGAAAAAATTTCTGATGTTAAAGCTTGTAGTAGGCAGAATAATGACTCCCAAAGAAGTTTATATCCTAATCCCGGGGCCACGTAAATATGTTGCATTACAAAGCAAAGGGCGTTAAAGTAACAGACGGAATTAAGGTTGCTAATCAGCTAACCTTAAATTAGGGAGCTCATCCTGCATTATTCAGGTGGGCCCAAAGTAAGGGTCACAAGAGTCCTTAAATATGGAAGAGGAAAACAGAAGGAAGTACTTTGATGGATGTGAGGAAGACTTGACCTGCGCTGTTGGTTTTGGAGACAGAAAGGAGCCATAAACTAGGAATTCAGGCAGCCTCTAGAAGCTGGAAAAGACAAGGGAATGGATTCTCCCTAGAGCCTCCAGAAGAACATGGCCCCCCGCTGGTAGCTTGATTTTAGGACTTTTGACCTTCAGAACTAAGATAATACATTTGTGTTGTTTAAGCCATCACCGAATGATGATTTGTTACAGCAATAGGACACTAACACAAAGATGAGTTATTTGTAGCTTTTGATTATCAAGACTTCTTTTAAAACTGTAAGCACTTGAGAGATGATCAAATTCAGCGCTCTCATTTATTGGGTAAGAAAAACGAAGAATAGAGATACTAAAATTAATTGCTATCAACTTTTTCTGAATGCTTCTATTGGCTTTTCAATTGAAATATAAACCAAACTTCATCAGAAGTTACACCTTTGTTTTCTCTATTGCTGCCTCCACAAGATGCGAGAGCTATTATAATAGTCTGTTTCTTCTGATCTAGGAATTTTTGCTCTCTCATCTGCAGTATCTCTCTTGCTCACACAGTACATCAGAGGGACTTATTAGTATATTAGGAAGGTAATGGATCTGCTAGAAACATATTTTCTCTACTTAAATGTACTCTATCTATTAATAAATTATATACAAAACATTTAAGTAGAGAAAATATTGCTTTCTTAGTATTTCAATTGCTTATTCTTCTACAGTCGCTTTCTTAAAGCTCTAGTAACAAGGTTTTTGGTTTTGTTTTTTTAAGGAAGTTATTGGAAATATTGAAAATTGGTAGGCATAATGGTAATTTTTTAAAGTAATGATAAAAATAACAATAGCTAACATTCGTTGAGCATTATCTGTGTTGAGTACTGCTCCCAAATATATGTTTTATGTGTATTATTCAGTCTTACTCTCAAAGGGTTCCCATGATGTATGCACTACGAAATGCCTACTTTACAGGTGAGGGAATAAAGGCACAGAGTGGTTAGATAACTTCTCAAATGTCACACCTATGGAAGCAGCATTATCAGAATTTAAACACAGGCCATCTCTATCCAAAGCCTGTATGTGTGTGTGTGTGTGTGTGTGTGTGTGTGTGTGTGTGTTTTAGTTGGTCAGTTGGCTTGATGGATTTGATTTGTTTTTAAGTGCGGCTGCCATAAAACCTACTACCAAGTGTAATAAAAAAATCACTTCCATTTGCTGTGTTTTATTATTTGTAGTTATTAGATTCCAAGTTAATCCACTTTTTATTGCTTTTAAATCTATTCACTCAAATCCTAAACAACACACAAGTTTATTTTGAACAGCTCAAGGAAACCTAATCATCATTAGTTCTAATAATTAAAATTTCTCTTGATAAAACTTATCCATCTACCCTCCTCCGATTTTTCTTTTTGTGCAATTTCACATCAACTGGCCATTCTCCTCTCCCCCATTTATTCATTTACTAATTCAAAAAGTATATTGGAATGCTTATGTGACAAATTCTGCCTTAATGCTGGGGCCGTGATGGTGAAATGCAAGTGAATATTCTCATAAGGCATGTGATTCATTAGCTTATTATGTATCAATGAGAATCCAAGCATCAGATCTTAGAGTGTGGCAGGGATTTTTTGAATGATAGCAAATGTGTTCATCAGTGGTTCTTTACTTGAATGTTTTAGTTAAGATCTTTTGGGAAGTAAATGGCCTGCAATTCATTCATTCTTTCTACTGCAGAGGGATCCCTGGGAAATAAAAATGGTGTGGGATCCAGTCTCATCTCCCTGCTGGGGAAATGCCAACTAGAAAACATACCAAATGTTTTTTATCTATGGAATGTTTTATCACAATGTTTCTGTTGTCTACAACTACCTATTAAAAAATTAAATCTGTGGATTTTTGAGGCACGGCTTTCTGAAAAATGTTCCATAACCTATGTAACCATCTGGGTATAATATGGAAATGTCTCATGACATAAATAGCTCATTCATGCCAGAGTAGTGACTGAAAAGCTCACTGAGAAACCTTAGCTGATAACCTGTGCCAAAACACATGTGATATGAGAGGTAGGAGGGAGGAAGACCTAGGAGCATGTTGAAGGGTTTCCTTCCTGCTTTGCCCGTGCTTGTGACTACTTGTGTCATTGAAACCATTTGTACACCTTGCTACTGGGAAAGAGCTCTGATTTGTGTGATCCCTTGTGTTATGTCACCTATGAAAACAGAAGAAAGAGACTTTAATAAGAAAAAGAATAGAATATATAGCCTATTCAATAGAAAAGGAAAAAAGTTACAAAATTGCATTCATCTCCAAAAAAGAAGACATTGAGAAAGGAAGAAGCTAAAAATACGAATTTTAATCATCACACAAAACTGAGTCAAAATGTATAAATTGGAGGGATGATAGTAATGTGTTAACCCTATTTTATTTTAAGATTTTGCATATAAAATTTTTCCTAGTAGAATGTAAATATTAATTTAATAAATTCAGAACTCTGAGTATACATAAATCCAAATGATATGTGTTGAAAATTTTAAATGTTTAACTTAACATTTCCTTGTGATTAGACCATTGAAAAAAGTTTTAATATGCACTTGGGAAGGAAAGAACAAAGAACTTTGAAAGTATATCTCTTTTTGAAGTAAATACAAATAGATTAATTGCAATGTGTTAAGCATATGGTTTATTTCTCACATCATGCTATGTTAAATAGTAACAATTTTCTTTATATATTTCTTGTTTTGTTTACAAATAATGTATGAATTCTTATATAACATTTAAAAATCTATCATATGAATAGAAATAGATTAGAGCAAGAATAAAATGATTTAGCAACAACAACTATTGTACATTAGTATTCAGGTGAAAATTTGACCTTCTAACCATAATATATCAAAACTCTTAGGGTAGTTTCTATGTTAGCAGTGCTCAAATAAGTGCGATGACTGGCAGCAGAAGGTAGGGCGAGCAGTCCACTGTCTCAAGTGAGTTCAAGTCAGTGGAATAGGAAGGAGCAATTCCCTTCCTCAGTTTGCATCAGGTGGAAAAGAGCCTCATGCCCCTAAATCTCATAATATGTTGCCTCTTCTCTTGGCATGGATGAGTCCTGACTTGGATTTGGCTTGAAATCATAGAATGAATAATTTCTGAGGCATATAATGGAGTGCTCATTTTATCAGCCAAAGGTGGGATTTGGTGGTGGTAGGTATCTCTTTTGAGGATACCATGGTAAAGTGATGAGTTGCTTTGGAGGCATCCTCTCTGTTGGGTGGCAACTGCTGGACATTTGCTCCCTCTGTCAAAAAGCCTTGGGGTAGTTTGGGGTGGGCAAAGGCAGTCTCTCAAGAAAAGAGTAGGGAGATAGCTGTCGGTAGGCAAAGCATGGTGATGTTGCATCATCTCTTTCTCTACAATTTATCTTCCATCCAAATATTTGCAAAGAGATGAGGATAAGAACATTTTATTTTGGTTCTTAGATATTTACCAAATATCTAATGTAACTTGGAATTTATTTTGATGAATACAAACTCCCCAAAATTTATATATTGTGTTAAATCCCATGAGTGTATATCATTTTTTTGCACATTTTGTATTACTTTCTCTCTTGGCTATCATGTTGGATTAAAGGTACTTACATTACACTAAACTTTTTGTCTTTGAATCTTGCTTTTCATCTTCTACTTATCAGCTCTGTTGGTGGAAACTCTCACGTATATATTAGCTGTTTTATAGAAATCCCTAAAACTAAATGAATTTTAGCAAAAATTAGATGTTCCACCTCATATACTGCTGGAGGGAATGTAAACTGGCACAGCCACTATGGAAAACAGTATGGAGATTTCTTGAAAAAGTTAAAAATAGAAGTACCATATGATTGAGCTATTCCACTTCTGGTTATTTATCCAAAGAATGTGGAAACACTAATTCAAAAGGGTTTGTGTGCCCCTGTTTGTCACAGTATTATTCACAAAATTTTGCCAAGATTTGGAAGCAACCCAAGTGCCCATCAACAAATGAATGGATAAAGAAGGTGTGGTGTATATACACAATGGAATACCATTCAGCCATAAAAAAGACAAAATTGTGCTGTTTGCAAACAACATGGATGGACCTTGAGGGTATTATGCTGAGTGAAATAAGTCAGACGGAGAAAGACAAATATCATATGATTTCACTCATATGTGGAAGATAAACAAACAAACACATAAATAAGGAAAACAGATTTAAAGTTACCAGAGGGGAAGGGGTGGGGGGAGGGAAAAGGGGTAAAGGGGCACATATGTACGGTGCTGGATAAAAACTAGACTATTGGTGGTGAACATGGTACAGTCTACACAGAAGCTGAAATATAGTAATATACACCTGAAATTTATACAATATTATTAGCCAATGTGACCTCAATAAAATAATTCTAAAAAAAATTAGATGTTCCAAATCTAAAATACATTTCTTCCCTACATATAGGAAATGACCTCTTTCTCAAAGAGGCTTGTTCACATTTAAAGAGGAATCGTGCAAGGCACCAGAACTTGAACAGCATTTTCGTGTTACTTGATTGCCAGCAATAAACAGTGGGATACCAGTGATGGCTTAGAAGATTATTTTATTGATTATGTTGAAGGAAACCCTTCAAAGACAATAATGCATATTGATATTTTTACTTTAACCCTCATTTTATTCCATTCTTCCCTTTTCAAACTTGGTTCTTTTTTTTTTTAACTCTAATGTTAAAAGCTTAGTTAACATAATGAGTAGATAGGCAATTAAGTATAAAGCAGAATCTGCCTCCTGAAATAGTCTTACGACATTTTCTAGAGTCGAGTTTATAATTTCCATTTGTGATTTTGATGTATATTTTTCGAGCTAATATAAACCCACTTTAATGATTATTAGTCATGACACTACTTTCAAGCAGTTGTCAGAAATCCTGCTTTATCACCTCTGGTTTACGGAGGACAGTGCTGCCATTTTCTCCTCACCTTTCAGGGACAGTCCTACCATTAACTATTTTGCATTCAAAAGCAGAGTTCAGTCATAGAGGCTAAAATGACAGTGTTTACTATGGTTAGAGCTTTGTGCAGAAGAAGACATAAATCAGATCAGCAATGAAAAGAAATAAGACAAACTGAAATAGTACAAATATAACGTGAAATAGGTTGCAAAACACTGAAAGTGAGCAAGACACTGAAGGTGTCACTGTTCAGCCCTTTACACTGTAGAACTACCCTTAGCATACCACGTGAGATCTGTGACTTCCGAAATTCAGAGCAATTTCTCTCCTCATCACCAGGACTGTCCTGAACAACTTTTGGGGTGCATGTACTCTACGTTGGATATCACTGATCAATTATATGATGGAATTACATTATGAAAACAACATATATGCAAAAACATATATGTTACAGATGAAAAGATAAAATACATATAAAATTCCTCCAGATTGTCCATTTGAATAATAAATATTCAAGAGGGAGAGAAAACATAAATTAGAAAAAAATAAAAAGAAAATTTGTGTGAGATTAACTAAGACTTCATTTTCAGGGAAAACTGAAGATTAGACCAAGGGAAGATTAGACAAAGATTAGAGGGAAAATCAAGATTAGACAAAATTATTGAAAAAATAGATAGACCTAGACATAGCTTTGTAAAATTTTGAGCTGTTTTCATAAAATGATACAACACAGGTTTTATGATGGCAAAAACAGGGTACTTCATAAGGAAAGGCAATTAGATGATTTTCTTTTTTTACTATTATTACAGGAACATATTATATAAAGGAATAAAGCGTGTAGGCTTTGAAAGAACAGGGTTATGATCCAACAAACAAATATGAGCACAATTAATATTCATATTAGAGGACAATAGAAATATTGGAATACGCACAAAATTAGATAATATGCCATCCATGAACCATTTCTGTCGAAGTTGTTTAAGAAAATATCTAGCCAAGAAAAAAAAAAAAGTAAAAAATAAAAATAGCCTTAAAACTAAATTCTATAAATTTTCCAAAAATTTAGCATTTGAGAGTAGTAGCAAGAGACAGGTAAAGAAGACATAAAAGTGAACTAAACTGCTCCAAACTCTCATAGGTGTTAAAAAGCATGTGTTGGGAAAAAATGTGAATGTGTGGGGCTGGCCCGGTTGTGTAGCAGTTAAGTTTGTGTGCTCCGCTTCGGAGGCCCGGGGTTTTGGAGGTTGGGATCCTGGGTGCGGACAGATGCACCACTTGTCAAGCCATGCTGTAGTGGCGTCCCAGATAAAGTAGAGGAAGATGAGCACGGATGTGAGCCCAGGGCCAGTCTTCCTCAGCAAAAAAGAGGAGGATTGGCAACAGATGTTAGCTCAGGGCTAGTCTTCCTCATACACACACACACACACACACACATACACACACACACACACACAAATGTGAAAGTGAAATATGAGGGTAATTACTAGTAAGTAGGGATGTGTAGCAGAATATCCAAATTATCGGATGTGAAACCATATTGATAAAAATTAAAAATAAAATAATTAAGTCAAGGGACTATGAGAAACAATAAAAATAAGCAACAAATAAGACATAGTCATAACACAAACATATTAGATCTTATATTTAATGGGAATTGGTGGAATTCCTTTATTAGAAATATGCTCTCAAATTGGGTTCTAGCTATATTCTAGATATAGAATCACTTCTATATCTATAAAAGATCACTTCTAAGATTAACAAAAAAAGCACAAAATAGGAAAAAATATATAGCATGTAAATAAAAGGAAAAATTAAAGCAGTTTTGAAAGTATTAACTAACGTCTAAGTAAGATCAAAGAGGTAAAAGGGATTAAGATTCATATTTTTAAAGATGAAAAATAATATTTTCAAAGAAGTTATAATAGTTAAGAATGTTTATTCATTTGGCAGTTTTTGAAAAGATAGTGCTGTGGTAGGTTGAATAATGCTGTCTCTCTCAAATATGCTCACTTCCTGTTCTCTGGAACCTGTAAATATGGCAAAAGGGATTTTGTAGATGTGATTACATGAAGGATCCTGAGGTGGGGATTATCGTGGATTATCCAGGTGTATCAATGTAGTCATAAGGGTCCCTATAAAAGGGAGGCAGAGAAGGATATATGAGGATGGAAGCAGAGATGAGGAGGGGAGGGAAGGGGAGAGAGAGAGAGAGAGATTGATTTGAAGATGGAGGAAGGGACCACAAGTCAAGGAATGCAGGCAACCTCTAGAAGCTGGAAAAGACAAGGAAACAAATTTTTCCCTTAGAACCTGAAGAAGGAAACAGACCTACTGACACCTTGACTTTAGCTCACTAAAGCTGATTTCAACTTTTAAAACTGTAAGAGAATCTGTTGTGTTTTAAATTTTTAAGTTTGTGGTAATTTGTTACAGCAGCAATAGAACACCGATACAAATGAAAAACATATATAGAATGAATAAATCAACAAACTCATATTTGGACACACATCTCAGAAACGAATAGGTTAAATACACAAAATATAAGAGTATTAGAGGATTTGAATATGAAAAAGTCAAGCTTCTCTTAATTATATATATAAATAAATGGAATATCCAACAGTGTTTACATATATAATTCATACTATTGTAAAATGTTTATTAAGAAATGAAACATGAATTAGGCCACAAATAGCATCTCAATTAATTAAATAAAAATCAGAAAAAGAATGAATATAGGACATGTTATCCTAGAAGAATTTATTAAAGGCAAGAATTACAGAAAAAAATAAAAAACTCAGAAGATGAAATAGCAGTTGCAACTTAAACACAAACTTTTGTAAATAATCCCAATGTTAAAAAGGAAATTTAAAAAGTTACAGACTACTTAGAAATAAGGAAAATAAAAGCTCAACATATAAATGTGATATGTAGCCAAAAAAGTACTCAGAATGAAATTTATAGCCTTAAACAGACTTATTAGAAAAAAAGAGAGAACTGAATTAAATAACACCCAACTAAAGCAAAAAGAGAAAAGCAGGTAAAGAAATTAGGAAGAAATTGTAAAGATGTAAGCAGTAGCACATATGTCAGTAATTATTAAAAACAGCAAATTATATCACTCAATGACCGTAAGCTATCTCTGAGAACTCAAACACATTGCCATGTGGATTGTTTGTGTTTGCTACAATAATGCCGCATCATGGACAATCTCAAATCCTCAGTGATATATAACATTAAGCAGTTCTTTCTCCTCCTGTGTTTGCGGGTCAGCTGGTGTGGCCTGTTTCACACTGGAGGTGGCCTGAGATGACTCTGCTCCACATGTCTTTTACACTCCTCCTGAGCCCAACAGATTAGCTAGGCTGAGTAAAATGGAAATGGCAGTGTGTAAGAGCGAACATATAAGTGTAAAAGCTCATTTCAAGCTCTTGCTTGTGGCCCGTGAACCAACATCCCCATTGGCCAAAGCAAGTCAAATAGCTAAGACCAAAGTCAAGGTGAAGAGATATGTATCCTGTACCCTTAGTAGAAGGGACTGCAAAGTTACATGGCACAGGGTGTGAATATGGAGAGATGAAGAATTGGGGCCAATAATTTGATTTACCACGCCATGTATAAGCCCAGGCACACGTATTTCTGAGGGGAAGTGTGATGTAGTAGAGGACAGAGGAATACAAATATATATGTATGTTTTCTAAATAAAGGAATAATAACATAAAAAATATATTTACTGATCATGTAATTCTGCCATAATTACCTCAATCCATATTTTGTTTTTCTCAGTATATTGCTTTCAGATTGTCAAAAATTAAGATTTAGAAGAAAAAAATGGGAGAATATAGTAACAATGCTGGACTGATAAAGTATTTCTTTATCTAGGTGCTGGTAACACATGTGTATTTAATTTGTAAATCTATGCATAAAACTATGCACTACGTGCATTTTTCTCTAGGGATATTATAATTTACTATTCTTTTTTAAATAACTGGGATTCTGGGAAGATGGCAAATACAACAGCAGTATATCTTTTCCACCTCTCCACAAAAACTGACAGAGCAAATAGCAAAACAAAATATCTACAGAAAATTACAACCAAACTATGTGAAAAGGTATCCCCATCCACCCCAAAATTCAAGCAGTTGGTTACAATCCTGTGTGGGAAAGAAGAAGGAAGTCACAGGAACAGTGTCTGATAATAGATCAGCAGAACCCACAAGAGTCAATATGGATTAAGTGAAAACCACAGGTGGCTGATTTGAAAAGAACAGTGGAAATTGGAGGAACAGTGGAACAGCCCCATGGCCTAGTGGTTAAGTTCAGAGGAACAGCTAGAACAGTGGAAATTTGCCCCCTTCAATAGGGAGTCATAGAGGTACTTGCAGTAAGAAGACCTGAAGGAGATAGAGCCCACCAATGCCAGCTGGCTCTCAAAACTGACCTGCAAATGCGCCCTTCTGGGACAAGGCCCCACTCTGGGAAGTAACTGCTGCAAGTGAAATCACAGTTGAACAGGATAGAGAAAACAGAGATGAACAAAAGAGAAGATCTAGACCAAAACTGGGGAGGGGAAAAGAACCAAGATTTCACAGAGAACAAGCCACCATATATGTTGCTGAACATGGTACAAAAACATCAGAAGCAGAACCTCTGGGAATACAGACAAGCTTTCCTGAACTCTGCTTCATTAGAAAGTTCAAGAAAACTAATTTCATCTAAAAATAAGAAAAAAAAAATATAGATGGCAAATCTCATGCAAAGTTATTATAAGAATAAAGAGAATAAAGAACAGAGTAATATCCCTACAGACAAGGAGAGCATGCCAGAAAAATATGCTCACAAAACAGATCAAAACTATAATCTATTATGTTAAAATGAACTAAAAGACATTAATAAAATAATATAAAACATGAAAGGGCAACATAAATCAGAACTACACTGAGAAACAAGGTCACAGAACTCAAGAAACAATTAGAAATAACAGAAAAGTGTTTCAGAAATGAACACTAAAGTTGAAAGAACACAAAAACAACAGCAACAACAAAATAATGGCTTGAGACAAATAGAAAGTAAAAAATAGGAAAATTTAAAACAACCATAAACATTGAAGAAAGAGATAGAAAGATTTAAGAGGAAAGCAGACAAGATATCGAAAATAGACAAGGGGAATGAAACATCGGGATATAAAGAATCACAGAAGAAGAAAACCAAAACAAGAAAATAGAATACATACTAGAAGCTATAATTTTTTTAAAGATCCTGAAGATAACCAAAAAAAATTTAAAAACTACGTAGTGAGAAAAAAGACTATGTGCCTGGGAATATTGACTCTGAATGATCAATATCAAAGCATATTCTAATAAAACTCATGCACCTTAAAATGATTAAAAGAAAGAATACATTTGGGGAGCACCTAGGAAAAAAAGAGCATGAGAGTAATAAGGGAAAAAAATAGATTATCATCAGGCTTTTTTTTTTTTTTTTTTTTTGCTGAGGTAGATTCACCCTGAGCTAACATCTGTGCCAATCTTCCTCTATTTTGTATGTGGGTTGCCACCACAGCATGACTGGTGACAAGTGGTGTAGGTCCGCACCCAACAACCAAACCCAGGCGGCCAAAGCAGAGCAACCAGAACTTAACCATTAGGCCACTGGGGCTGGCCGCTCATCAGACTTTTTCACAGCAACACTGAGGTTTGTTGGACATATCAATGGAAGTTACACTGCTCACCAACTAAATGGAAAATATAGTTGGTGACTGGAGTACAGAGATATAATCACATAGATATAGATATGGAATTTAATATGATTATGAACATTTGAGGAATCTGTTAGAAGAACCTGCATGTAACTTTTAGTTGATAGAATGAGAAACAAATTTACTTTTTTCTCTTTTTATCGTACCTCCAGGACTTGCAAAGTTTCAATTAGGCATTATAAGTTATCCTTCAGATGTGTCATCTGATATATAAACTCCTTAAAGAAAAAAAAAAAAAAAAAAGAATGTTCAAACATTTCCAAAATAGAGCAAACTTTGCTGGATCACCACTATTCTCATGCCTGCTAATCCAGCACTTCCTTAAACCACTCCAATCTTCCCAAGGTAATGTGAACTTTGATATGTTTTATATAATACATAAAAAGCAGACAGCTCAATATGTACTAAATAATACAGTATACATTGTTTTCAACAGCATTACAAATAATGAATCATTCTCCAAGATACCTTAAAGCACTTCATAAATAATTAATTTTTAAGAGCTCTGGAATTAAAATATGCTGTCAGTATGGTTTTAATGAAAGAGAAAGGGGAGTTTGCAGAGATAACATAAGCTTCTCCAAATCATTCAAGTTAGAGTGAAGACTGATGATAGGACCCAAGACTCACATCGCTCCATACGAAGCACAAAAGAGCAAGATATTTTTTTCTTAATAGTCAAATATAGATTCATGTTAGGATCACATGCAAGTGAATTAATAAATTCAAGGGAAAGCACTAAGCTAGAGCAAGAGAGAAAAATAGATAACATAAGAAAAATTAGTTCTGATTGCAATAAAGTTTACATTGCAATCAGTCATTTTGTCCAACGTGAAAAAGATAATAGACCTAGCTGTGGTCAGGAAAATAGATGCTGGTGTCAGAATAATTTCTGATCATCTAAAAATTCTCCTATTGGTGGACAATACTGAAAAAAGACTGAATTATATATCAAACTTCATCCAGTAGCCTAATAGTTCATCTAAGATAATATAAATAGCAGCAATGCAAATAGATTTACCATAGAATTGTCAACCTACAAAATGCACCACTCATCAATGATGGGACATATGATTACCTTATATCTATTAAAATTTTTACAATTTAAAAAACACTGTTAAATATATTATTTAATGAACTCAGGAGGCTAGAACTCTAATTCTGATGAACGAAAGACATAGGGTTCCATCGCCAGAAATCAGTTCTTCTAATGAAATAAAACAATTTGCCTGAATGAAATACTCAGTACAAGTATTTTAGTTTACTGGTATGAAGAATTGCTTACGGTTCATTCAAAAGCATTTAACTGAATACGAAGAAGAGAAGAAAGGAAAAATGAACATAAAGATGCATCGGCCATTACAACATAGTTGTATAATAATAGTCTATAAATAGCCAATATCTTATGTTTTGTATTTGATGTCAGTTATTTGAGAACTTCTCCAGAAAAGTTTTGAGTTAATTTTAACTCGTCAAAAAAGAGCCTCAGATGCCTATCCACATTGGATAACTATGAGAATATATGTACAGAAAGGAATTTCATGAATTGCCACATATTTTTATCTCAACAAATAGATAATCATATATGACATTTGTACCACCACTAAAAATAAAACCACTTATGTATCAGACAGTTCATAAAGGAATGAACTCACTCAGATAAGACTAGTCCTGTAACTACAGCTTACTTTTCCTCAAATGATAGGGAAGAGTTAATTAACTATACTAATTAACTTATCTACATTTTATTCATAACACATATAAATGAATACAAGTGTTTACCTAAATATAATTTGTAGATGAATTAAATAAACTTCCAATATGCTAGAGAATATGAATTTTTGAATGCATGTATGAAAAGTTTGAAATTAAGTACCTACCATTTTCTTCCAATAAGATTCTTCATATACAGAATATATCACCACTGAAATAGAGATGCCAAAAGCCCTCAATTTAAACAACATTCAGTCCTAGGTTTTCTAGGATCCGCTTACCCCTGAACTGCCTGTGGAATCCTAATTTATGTTTTGATCAACCCTGCTGGTTTATGCAAAATATTGGCCATCCTTATTCCATAGTGTAGACAGACAGATGACAGAAATAGAGGATAGTAGAACCATGCAATTAAAATGCCTATTGAGAGAGAGTCCCCGTCCTAGTTGAAGCAATTTTAATTGCACTGGGACTCCCTCTCATGAAAGCTCTTGATAGAGGACAACCTTGCTGTTAATTTTCCGGGGTCCCCTCTGAAAGGCTCTTCAGCCACTCGTAGCAAAATGGATCTAACAGCTGCAATCTGAAACCTTGCTCTCCCAATGATCACAGTGAAAAACAAAAAGATGGTCTTGAGGCAAATGTGCATACAGAGGATATTGACTTTTGAAGTGGCAACATGTTTTATAATGCCTCTGAATGGCTCATCTCCAATCTGTGTCAATCAGAATAATTTTGATTGTAAAGCAGAGTAGAAATCACTTCTTTTCATGTCTAAAGAAATAGACAAGGACTATGTATAGCTCTAAAAGGATAAAGATTGAGAGAAAATGTGAAAAGTACTCAATCCCTTAAGGGATACACTGTGTTTGAAATTCTAACACAGAGATGCTAACTCACTCATCTCTTGTGAAAGAAAATAATCCCAAATCACACAGGTAAACTGTCAGTGCTGTCAAATATCAATGAACAATTCATCATCAATCATCAAAATTTTATCTCTCAGGAAGACTCTGAAAACTGTCCAAATATCATTGAATGACCCCAAGGCTACCACAAATACTAAATGAGATCTTCATGGGATCTTTTGAAATTTTGCTTTTAATATTTAATGCATTCGTTGTTTCACTCTCACCAGACTCTTGCAATTCCACTTTAATAATCTTCTTTATTATTTCAGGACCCAGTGTAAATGAAGACAGCCTTTGCACATGATTTATAAAGTGTGTATTACCATAGCAATCATACTGTAATTTGAAAACAGTTGTCTTCACAAGAAACTGGATAACTATAATGAGAAATGAAGAAAAATGGCAGGACAGTTTATTCTGTTCTCCGTGATTGCCTTTTTAAATTTACATTACTAATTAGTCTATTACTTTGTACACTTTTACTAATAGTGGGTTCAATATAGTTCTATCCATTGCCAGTGGATTTATGAAGACTTGGTTCTGTTTTTCTGAGAGACCTCTACCTAAGGGAGCTTAAATAGTTCAACTACACAGAACTCAGTGGAAAAAGATGAAATCTCCATTTTTTGTTTCTAAGACAATGCCCAAATATTAAAAATTAAGGGATGCCTGACATCATAAAAATACAAGCCAGATTATTGATTAAACCATTTCACAGCAAGGGAATGCTATCATCTCAGTGAGAGAAGTCGGCAAGAACACTCTCACAACTAAGTCAAGCAGGAAACAGGAAAGCAAAAAAACAGATGAGGCTCACACAGGAGCCAAGAG
Source organism: Tapirus indicus (assembly GCA_031878705.1). Classification (NCBI taxonomy): domain Eukaryota; kingdom Metazoa; phylum Chordata; class Mammalia; order Perissodactyla; family Tapiridae; genus Tapirus; species Tapirus indicus. The sequence goes on along the minus strand of CM062919.1, from coordinate 98,902,414 downwards.
TAGAGAGGGGACAGGATATAAACAAGTCGTTTGGTGCTACAGGTCTCTAGATAGACATAGAGATCGGGACATAATTCCTTCATTAAATAAATGATCACTGCACATTCATTATATGCTAGGTACCATAAAGACCTCAGACGACACAGCAATGAAAAGATGGGTGAGGTCCCTGTCTACAGGGAACTTACAGTTTAGTGGAGGAAGAAACATTGAACAATCATATAAATACTATCTAACAACTTTGTTATAAGTGACGTGAAGAAAAACGGCGAAATATAATAATGGTATATTACATTGGGTCCTGAACAAATCTCACATTTTTGTGTATGTTGATAATAGAACAAAGAGCAGGGATCTGTCATTCTTTGGTTGTTGTTTTGTTGTTTTCAGTAGATATAGGAAGGGAAATCAATGCTGTTGACTTCAGACAGATTTCTAGGTATCTAATTTATAAACAGTTACCTACAATTTATCATAAAGAGCTAATTTGACTGTTTTGTTTCATTTGGTTGGTTGGTTTTTTTTTTTTTTTTTGCTGAGGAAGCTTTGCCCAGAGCTAACATCTGTTGCCAATCTTCCTCTTTTTGTATGTGAGCCACTGCCACAGCATGGCCACTGAAAGATGAGTGGTGTTGATCTGTGCCCGGGAACTGAACCTGGGCCACTGAAGTGGAGTGCAATGAATTTAACCAGTAGGCCACTGGAGCTGGCCCTCAACTGTTTTAAAACAGATAAAATTTTAGTGAACCACATGACATCATGGCTGTGCTTGGTTCTCTTTCTTCTTTAGATCAATTGCAATAACTGATCCCAGGGATCTATTTATAGTTACCTCTGTGTGCTCTATCATCTGCATGTATTTTCTCCAGCTTTTCTATTTATGTACAATGCCCTTCTTTCTACCTTTCATACCCAAATCTTACATATTCTTTAAGATTAACCTAAAATACTATCTCACTGCAAAGCCTCCCTTTTCAATGACATACCATATTATATTTAAAGCAACACTCATTAAAATTTTCTGAATTACTAACTATATTCATTGCAGAAAATACGAAAATGACAGAAATAAATTAGTACTCTAGTACACACCTAATGCACTGACTTGTCTAAAGAGGTACGCAATAAATGCATGTGTGTGTAATGAGAGGACTTGGCTCAATTATACCGCATTTCATGGTTTTGATTTATCATGGTAGATCTAGAGAATTGAAAAGCTGTAAGTCTTGTTTTTCTATTTTAAGCAAGCTAAACTACGTAATTTCAACACAGCGTCTCATTGATCATGTTCACTGAAGCACAGTTGAAGGTCACAGGTGATCCCCCATTCTTTCTTTAACAAGAAAAAAAGAATGATTCATTCATCTAAAATAGAGGTGCTCTCAGTTAAACACTAGATAGAATATTTTGAGTTAGAGTGTCTTAATATCAATGGTAACGTTTTTCTGTAAATATTTTTATGTCACCTCTATAAAACAGAAGATGGACCTAGTTTGTTTCCAACTCTATCAACTTCCTGTTAAGGTTCAGATGGATCAAGTTCTTCATTTTTCTCTGAAGATAATCGTCATAGTTTTATTTACAGGGTAGCCGAGGCTACTGTATTAGGTCGTAGATCTAAATACGTAACAGAATATCAGGTGGGGAACCTAAGAGATTTAAAATTTTTGTAGCGTGATCACACCTTTATTTAAAATTATCAGTTAACTTTATATGGATTTATTTTCCTAGCAGATCTCAAATGCCGAAACATGGGCATTGAAGCATCTGAGTTAAATAGAGCAAGATTTAATTTTTTTAAAAAAGGAGTATGATTAACTTTGTTGTGAATTTGGAAACTACCAATATTATATTATGGGGAATACCACTTAAAACTCAGAGCCTGGGCTGATGGCTCAGTGGTTAAGTTTGCGCTTTGGCAGCCCGGGCTTCGCGGGTTCGGATCCCGGGCGCCTGCCGACGCACTGCTTGTCAGCCACGCCGTGGCGGCGTCCCATGTAAAGTAGAGGAAGATGGGCACGGATGTTAGCCCAGGGCCAGTCTTCCTCAGCAAAGAAGGAGGAGGATCGGAGATGGATGTTAGCTCAGGGCTGGTCTTCCTCACACACACACAAAAAAACTTAATTTTATTAGTCATTTAAGCCTTAAAATGTCCACTAACTTGTTTTAATATATTAAACTCCGATATGTATCCGTTTTGAACTGCCTTTGAATTTTTGTACACAAAGTAGAGCTGTGAACAGCCTGCTTCTGAGTCTTTTAGCATCTGAACAAATAGTTTTTTCCTCAAAGAATGAGATCTAACACAAAAGATTCAGGCAACATCAACTATGAGGTGAAGGAAGAATAAATATTTATTAAATAGTGGTTTGTTTCTAGTAAAATTGTAAACTTATATGTATAATTCATCCTAGTCAAAAATGACCCCTGATGCACTTGTATGAAATGTGACCTCTTATTAATTTAAGGTATTTTTAAATTAAAAGGGAAAAACAATCTTCTCCATACATGACAAGTTCCCAAATCCAAGTAGTACTCATTAAAAGGCTATATCATCTCTAACATTGTATGTAAAATATTTATAATAATTCTTTTTCACTTAAAGATACTGAGAGACTTTTTTCAATATTGGTGATAATTTTTCCTTGTACATTTTTAGTAACTTAATGCCACCCAGTTGTCATATAACATTGTGTTTTTTATTCTATATAGATTTTATTTCATGAAGTCCTCAGCTTAAGCTTCAAATAAAATTGCGCTGTATTTCTACCATCATGATTTCTTTATCAACAACAACAATCAGCTTAATTGTACCAAAACTATAACATTTAACTAGTCTCAAAAATAATCTCAGTACTATAAGGACATGGGGCTAACATATTCTCTAAGGCAGTAATATTTTATCAGTCTCTTACAAATCAATATTGTGTAATGTCATTGTGGAAGGTCAAAATCTATAAGGAAGCACATGGTGTAAACTGAAGAAAAACATGTTTTGGAACCAGTCAAACTTGGTTAAAAATATTGGTTCCATCATTTACAGATTGGATGAAATTGAGAAAGTATTTATATTCTCCGTGTCTCAATCCCCTAGTCTGTGAAATAAATTTAAAAGTAGTAACTAACTCTATGGTTGTTGTGAATTTCAGAGCTGTTGATACATGTGAATCACTTAGCCCAGGCTGTGGGACATAGAACAGGTTGTCCCTAAAATGTTACATACTCTCACTCCTATGTCATTTGTCCTAGTTATATATGTATATAATGTCCTAGTTATATATGTAAATCATATGTATGATTAAGCATTAGATTCCCAAAGTTACTTAATATTAGATTATTCTTTGAGTATTATTTACACTATTTTTCTTACAATTTAAATACATGATATTATAATCATTACAGATGTCATCATTACGACTAATTTGCAATGTCATGTAATTATGACACTCTAATTGCCACTTTACAAAGAATAAAATATCTAATTCTCAAAACATTACTGTGAGTTAGGCATATTCATTCCCATTTCACCAGTCAGGGAAGTGAAGTATGTAAATGTTATGTAACTTGCCCATGTGGTGCAATTAGTAATTAGAAAACCTAGGATTTAAACCCAAGTATGAAAACCTCCAAAGTCTTGTTCTGAGAAGTAAAAAAGTTTCTGCTATTTGATTTTCCAAGATTATTCTTTCAAGGTTTAGAGGTTATGCCAAATGAAAAAGAGTTCTCATTTTAAATTATCAAACAGCATTTTGTGCAAGCTGGATAGTAGATGTTAGGATGCAAAGATGACAAAATGATCCCTGCCTTCAAGAAACCTTTAGCTGGTGATATTCAGATATGTAACAAAGAAATTCAATGAAATGTTATGCATACAGGAAAGAAATCTGTAAGTGGTTGTGGTGGGGATTACAGAAATAATTCCATTAATGCAGAACAAAAAACTATTTTATTTATTGAAAGTTTGTTATATTTATTGATTTTCTGTCAGGGAAAGATTCTTCCATTTATGGTTATTAATTTATCTTTGATATTTCCATGGAATTACTCTTTCAGAATAATAACAGGAATTAAATGTTCACTTTCAATAGTCATATGGGTAGTTTCATTAAAATTTCATTTTATGTAGATATTTAAATATTTTTTACAGTGACTACAAATATAAAAATAATATACATATTGAAATGTGTATGTCTAACCTATACAGAGTGTTTGCATATTATATTAAATATGTAATATAAAATAAAATGCAAAATAGATAAATACTTTAAAGCAATACTTCAAAGCATTTGAAGAGATTCACTGAAATAATTTTTCACTACACATGTTCAAGAACTAACGTGTAAAATACTATCATACGCAGGAATTTTTGTATATACTGAACTCATAGAATAATACAAAATTGACTTGGGGCAAACAAAGTAACTTTCTTCCTGAAATGTGATATGTGGTTCTTTGTAAGAAATTTCCCCAAACAAAATTTGAATATAACTTATTTTTTATGCCACAACAATATTATATTTGCCTGAATTTTGAATTTTATTCAAAATTTATTCTTTTTTAAAGAAGTGGACATAATCAAGATCATAAAAGCAAATGAAAAAGCACATGGAAAGATTGGAGAACTCGATCAATTGTGTAAATATTCAGTGGGAAATTTTAATAAGTTGGCGCTATTGCTCATAAAATTTGTAAATGCTAAAAAATTGAAACCGTCTAAGTAGGCTGATGTACATACTTCAATCTATTCTTTACATAGTTGCAAAAAAGTGATCAATAGCTCTTTCAAACTTACTGTACCGTAAGAGAGAAAGAGAGATTGTACCAGAAAGCTGCTTCTGTAAAAATCACTGTGAGAAATGACCACTAACTAGCAAAACTTTGAAATAAAAATTAATCTATCATGCACATGTTTTATTTTTCATACTGCCAAGATCAATTGTTTCTGATATCTTTCAGTCCAGTCACAGAAAGATTACTAATAGTTTATTATAAATCTCTTTATAGGATCACTATTGTATGGCCATGATATCTGTAAGTACTCAGTCATTTGTTAGCCATCTCTACATATCCCAAGGCAGCAGTTTAACAATATCTTTGTGATGACAGATGGGAATAGTTTGTACACCATGGGAGCTAACACTGCCACCCACCAAAATGCATATTGGTGAATTGTCCCTATATCTAAGTGAGGATGCAACCAATAGGTTTAGTACTATGTCATTTGCGTGCTCTAAATTATTTATTTTAATTTTTCCCCTTCAAATAGCAAAGCCAGACACATATTCACAAAAGAAACTTGTCATAAATATAGCCATGCCAATAATCAGGCACATTATTTTTAAGTAAGTATTAATTTCAGTAACACTAACCTAAAACTTGAAGTATAGTTAAAAGTTTGTGAGGTGAACCAGGGCATAAAGTTGGGGAACTTGCAAAAATGTTTGAAGCAAGAAAATAAAGACTTAAATAAACCGTTCCAAACAAGGAGAAGAAAAACTGCATGTGTCTAAAGAACTTGAAGTATTTCCTTATAGGTGAAGGAGGGGTTGAGTGAGTTTGGGGAAAAGGTAAGAGATGAAGTTGGAAAGGTAGGCAGGTACCATATTGTGTGATTGTTTGGTATGCCATTGTGAATTCCACTGGAAAGATTTCAACGGTGACAGTGTGGACAATAAATTGGGAGAGAAAACAAAAAGAGGCAGGGAAGTGGTTTTTGAGGTTGTTTAGGTATTCAAGAGAAAAATAACGGTGGCATTACAACCAAAGAGGTTATCCTTGCTTTCCAAAATTATACTTACAAAGGTAAAGATTAGAGAATAAATACCAGCGAAGCTTGAGGAAAACTTGGGATAATTCTGAGGTGTATCTGGGGCAGTACCAGCAACACCAGGAGAGTGTGGTGCTAAGGGAGGAGAGTAAAGGGTTTTGAAAAGTTAATACTCTATGTTGTCAAATACTACAGAAGTTAGTAAAATAAAGATTAAAATTATGGTAGTTATCTACGGACTTATTAACACGGAAATCACTAATGACTTGAACAGGGGAAACTCAGGTGCAATGGAAGGATCGACACTATATTCTAGAACAGCTTTCCAATAGAGCTTTCTGTGAAGATGGAAGTACATTACATCCACAATGTTCAGTATGGTAGCCTTAGCCACATGTGGCTATTGAGTGATTGAAATATGGCTAGTGTCACTGAGGAAATGAATTTTTAATTTTATTTCATTTTAATTGATTTAAATATAAGTAGCCTAAAGTGGCCATGGTATTTGTAATCACAGCACTAGAGATTTGAAAAATTAATATGTATTAAGAAACTGACCACACTCATGTTTTCAAAAGATCTGGCATAAATAAAGGAATAAAATAGTCAGAAGCAGGTGTCAAAACATTTGAAATAATTTGTCATTTTTCTCTTATGTGCCCACAGTGGAATAGAAATAAGGTTGTACAATTGATAGTGAGGGGGAAAAAGTAGCGATGGACAAAAGGAAGAAAATGAAATACAAGTAAAGTGTGAAAAATAATCTTATTGTTGAGCAATTCCTGTATTAATTTCTTTAAAAGTGATAAAAGTTACAATGTAGTTAACATACAGTAACAGCTTGTCTTTCTGTTTTCAGTGTGTATCCTGGTTATTCTCTACTTGCCCAAGCAGATCATTCCTTTTCTGCCCTGCTTAGTGTCCCAGGAGACTGAGCTCTATTGACTGAATCCCTCAGATTCCTTTGATTTCCAGCTTTCTGTTAACTTTATCCAGTGGGAGGAACTGGGATATGTAAGAATGAGAGAAGAGAGAGGTCAGGGCATTTATTGCACTTGAGTCCTCTATCCCTTCCCCCTCACTGACAACCTTGTCTGACAATTTCTCTCTCCTTCTCATTTCTCCCACCGTCCTGTGTAGTTCTAGCTTTCACTGGCACCTAGAGGTGAGTGCTAATGGTTTCTCATTGTTGCTTGACTCAGGTACTTAATCATCAACTTTTCCTTAACCCTGCCCACACCTCTGAAAACAGTTCACTTATTAAACTCTCCTCAACTAAACCCTTTAAGTGGGCTATGTGTATCCTGTCATGCGTAACTAATTGGAAATGAGAGCAGCCCCAGGAATTAGTCCCACAAATTGAGATTCTGGCATTGGTTTCTAATATAGTTGATGAACTCAAATATTACTTCCTTGCAAGAAAGAGACGAGATGCTGATAATTCCTTACATGAAGTGGCATCATGATTACTTAAATCATATCTATACTGTTATGGAATGACATGCTCATTGATGACAAAACATTAGAAAGATACTTGCCTGTGGCACTTAATTACTATAGCAACAGTGGAAATTAAAATATCTGTTTGATGGCTCTGGAAAAGGTACTCAAAGAAGAAAAAAAATGAAATAAATTTAAAGCCCTGAATTCCCAATTCCAGGCATGAGTTGAGGCTAAGAAAGTCTATATGGCAGCCTTAAAGAAATTATTTCCCATAGACACAACAGGCAAAATGGAGAATTTTAGCAGAGAATTAAAATCTATAAAGAAAAATTTAATTAACTAGCCTTATTGTGGTGACCATTTCATCATATATACAAATATCAACTTGTTATGTTATACACCTGAAACTAATATAATGTTATATGTCAATTGTACCTAAATAAAAATATAGATATATAAACACCTAGACTGTAGTATAGAATAGCTTCAATTTAAAATTCAGTAGATCTGTCAAATACTACAGATGGAGAAATTGAAAATAAGACAATTTAAAATATTCAGAGAGAAACACAAAGAGAGAAAATAGAGAAAGAGCTTGAAGAGAAATATGGGACATAGTGAAAAGTTCTTGAATATATTTACCTGGAACTCCAGGAGAACAAAAGACAGAAAATAAAGCAAAAGCAATATATTAAATGATAATGGTCAATAATCTGCTAAAACATCTGAAACCACCAAATCAGGAAGCAGTATGAACCCTGAGCAGGATAAATATCAAGTCGAACAATCTGGAAGCGTCATGCTAAAACTGCAGGAAACCAATGATAAGCAGATCTTGGGGGAAAACAAACACAAAAATCAAACAAGGAATAACAAAAGGTGCAGCAGCTTCCTTTTTTGATAGAAAAAAATAGAGAGAAAAGGCAGAAAAAAATTGAATGACTTCAAAAATCTTCAAAGTGCTAAAAAAAATTCTGCCATATCCTCCAAAAACAAATGCACAATAAAACATTTCAGTCAAGTAGAAAATATCACATCAGTAAAATATTGCTAAAGGAATCATTAAAGCAAGCTTTTCATGAAAATGAAAAATTATCCCATACAGAAGCACAAAGATGTGAGAAGGAATAGAGAGTAATGGGCCAAAAAAGTAGGTAAAAATATAATATTATTAATATTGTCTGTATTTTAAAAATATATAACTTCAATAGCAAAATGGCCATAGAGGATAAATAGGGTTAAAATGCTTCAAGACTCTTTCATTTTCCTGGGCATGGCAAAAGTAGAAAGATGTATTAGGCTTCAATATATCAAAGATATCTATTCCAATGTCTAGGGTATTTATAAAATAATAGAGAATATATAACTTAAAAGCTAATTGAAGTAAAAATTAGGGTAGAAAATAGCTCTAAGTAAAATAAGGGAAAGAAATACAGAAATAAAGTAATGACTAAAACGGAGAAAAAGAGAACAAATAGAAATCAAACAACAAATAGAAATCCTGATGGTAGATCTCAACCAAAATATGTTCTTAATTACATTTATCACAAATGGACTAAATAGCATAACTTTTATGCTATTTTATGCTATTGTCCTGAAGACAAAAATTTTCAGATCAAATTATTTTTAAAATAGCCAAAAATATAACAAAACTGAAACAAAATTATACATACACATTGAAATTAAAAGTATAGAAAATATATAATGCAAAAACTACCTAAAATGACTTATTATATCTATAATAATGTTAACCTTTAAGGGAAACAACTTTGCTACATATAAGGAAAGATGTTGTATAATGACAAAAAGGATCAAATCATCAGGAAAATAAAATAATCCTAAATTTGTGTTCATCTAAATAAAACTGATTATTACAAGGAGAAATAGACACATCTGCATTCACAGCGGGACTGTTTAACGTGCCTCTTTCTGTAACTTATAGAACAAGCACGAATGAGAAAGAAAAACATTTGAACTAAACTCCAACTACACCTGACCTAAGTGACATGTATAGAACATTGTGCCCAACAACTACAGAATACATATTCTTTTCAATCTTGCACGTACTTATTTTTATGAAAATTAACCATATGCTTAAGTCATTAAGCATGTTTCACAGATTTTAAAGAAATTAAACCACATGGATAATATTCTCTGACCACAATGATATTAAGCAAAAATAAATTAAAAGAAGACAGTGATATTCCAAAATGAGAACAAAATAAATGAACACATTTTTAAATAACAAATGGATTAAAGAAGAAATTACAATGGAAAATATTTTAGCGTATTAAAATTAAAGATATCAAAACTTATTAAACACAGCTTAAGCTGTGATTAGAGTGAAGTTTGTAGCTTTAAATGTGCACTTTAGAATAAAAATTCAAAATCAAAGATCTGAGTATACAAATCAAGAAGTTAAAAAAAGAACAAAAATTTAAGTCTAAAGGAAATAGGAGGAGGGAAAAAAATAAGCAAAGTGGAAAAGTTAATGGTACTCAAAATCATTTTGTATAGGAGAAAATCAAAATAGACAAAAGCTAATTCCTTAAAAAGAGTAGTAAAATTGATAAACTCCTGGAAATACTGATCAGAGAGAGGTACAAATTATCAAAATTAGAAATAAAGATGAGACATCATTAAAGATTCAACATATATTAAAATATAACAAAAAGATTTAAATTTGAAAATGTAGGCAAAGCGAGACAATTCCTAGGAAGACAACTTATCAAAACTGATAAAAGAAAAAATGGAAAAATTGAGTACCCTCCTGTCTGTTAAAGGAATTGAATTCATAAATAAAAACCTTTCCACAGAGAAAACTCCAGGCTCATGGGACTTCACTAGTGAATATTACTAAATATTTTAGGAAGAATGAATTCCAAACTTATGCTAATTATTTCATATCATTAATAAGTGTAAACCGTTCTCAGCATATTTTATTTTAATTATAATTGTAAAACCTGACAAGAATATTACAAGAAATTACAGATCAATAACATTCATAAACATAGATGCAAAAAGCCTAAACTAAACACTAGCAAAACAAATTTAGTAATACATAAAAAGATGCTCCTTTATGACCAAGGGTATTATCCCAGGAATTAAAGATTGATTTAACAGTCCAAAGTCCATAAAATCCAGTACATCAGCAAAGTAAATAGAAAAGCTATATCATGAGACATTATATGCCCAATTGCTCCTTAACTTTCTCTTTCTGCTTTTTTCTTACCACTATATCTTTCCTTGTGATTCTAGAACCAGAATCATCTTAAATCACCTAGGCTATGCAATAACTTAGACAATTTTGTCTAATATGGTTTGAATAACATCTGTGATAGATTCAGACTGAAAATGAAAGAGACAAGATGCAAAAGACCTCACTCAGCACCAGGTTTAAATAGCAACATACTGGAAACAACGTAGCATGCACAGCAAAAGCAGAGCAGAAATTTCACGATCCACGGCACATATTTTGATTTGTAGACAGATATTCTACACTCAGGATATGCACTACCAAAAGAGAAGATTCTAAGAGGACATGAGCCAATTCAGGAAAGCCTTCAGCTAAGTCCTCTTAGGCTTTATAACTAGTCAGACCCACAACCCCTCAGATGGACATCATGACTAGACATATAGCTTACGTAGGTATGCAGGGTTTACTACCACTCTTGGGGATAGCTGCAGCTCTTCAGTATTGGTTACTCGTTTCTTAATAAACAATGTCAAGGAGGAGGGTGCGTTTGTTCCAGTACATAGTCCTCAGCTAGATTAGCGTTTATATTGGATCTAGTAGAAGAAAACTCCTAAGAATTCTTTGAGTTAATATCTCAAGGAGATATTGACTAAGCAGCAAATCCCCCTGATATCCCTGAAGTTAGAGGAAAGGTCACAAAACCATCTATTAGGCCGTCTCTTCTATCCAAACCTGCGGTTCACCTTAATTACATTCTTTTATCATTACGACAACAGCCCAAGTATATCAATTTATGTATCCAAAGGAAATATAGATCAACTAACTCTCTTGCTGGAATTCATTAAAAGTATTCACATTTAAAAGGATATTTCATTTCCTAGATATGATCGCTTAACAAAAAGACAAATAAAAGAAAATTATTTCCTATTTCAGACTGCCCTCATGAAGACAGTACCTCAGTCTAGTGATATTACCTAAACTCATCTTTAGTTATTGTCTTATGAAACGCACAAGTGGATATTAACCTATGTCCGAAAAAAAAATTGCTAGGGCCATGGCATTTGACTACTAAAACATGGGTAATGTATTTAGCTTAAGATCAAAATTACACAATGAAAAAAAATTTCTCATTATTCTTACTCATGTCTAAGATATGAGAAGACAAATTTCAGACATCTTTTACTTTAATAAGAATCTATTTATAAATTTAGAAAAATTACTGCCAAGGACTTCTGATAAATTTAAGAATTTTGGCAATTTCATTATAAGCCCTATTATTCAGAGATTTGTAATTGTAAAAATTTACTTAAGGCAGAGCTTAGTTACTCTGAGATGTAATATCTGACTATTCTAAAAAAGAGAACAGGAAGCTTCTGAGAAAAAAAGGGAGATGGAAAGAGAAAAACAATATTAATTTATACATTAACATTTTAAACAAAAGTGGTTTACTGCTAAGCACTGTATTTTCAAGGAAATTTAGAGACTGTTCCAGATATCTACTATTGTGTGACAAACCATGATAATACATTGACTTCAAACAACAGAATTTTATTACACCACACAATATTGTGGGTCAGGAATGCTGATATGACTCAGCTGGGCACATATTCAGTTCCCATGGCAGACATTTAGAATACCGTGGCATTGAATGAGGTCCCTTCATTATTGAGCAGATGAGGGCTCTTTGAGCAAATGTTCCAAGAGTTCCAAGCCAAGGATTCAAGACTTCTTTTGACCCAGCCTTGCAAGTTCCATAAACTGACTTCTACCATATTCTCATGTCAAGAAGTCACAAAGGCCAGCTCAGATTCAGGGAAAGAAAATTAGACTCCTCTCTGTCAGAGGAATAGAAATCATTGTGGCCATCTTTAATTTTCAACAGAGAACTTTTATTTTATCAAAATAAATTTAGATACCATCAGACCAGAAATCTGGTAACTTGTTTTTTCTGAACTTTTTGATTAATTAGCTTTATGACACTTATCATATTATAGTTTTGAAATTCTTTATCTATACAATGAAATGCCTGAATCAGATGTTTGCAAAATGTCTTTGTAACTTTAACATGTGTATCATTAAATCACATTCTTTTCATTTAATAAAATAAATTTACAAATTTTAATTCTCACTTTTGCACAGTCTCCTCCATATTGTTTATTATATTTTGACCTAAAGATTGCCTTAGAGACTAGTGGAATGTTAGAAGTGGCAAGAATTGCAAGGGTCTGAAATTTTGCCCTACTTGCAAGCTAACAAGATAGACTGCCTTGGTTTCACAGATGCTGGTGGAAGACGGGAGACTCCTGGGTCAGAGACAAAGGGTTTTATTACTAATGGTACAGCAGGCAGTATAAGCTTCATATTCACATCAGTTGCTCTTGCTCCCAAGTCCCTCGGGGCAATGCAGGTGGGCCCAGTTGAATACAATTGCTTATTCATAAAATATTTTACAGCATCTTTTCATTTCTAATTAAATATTCATTAAAGCAATATTGATGTAGATTAATATCACATGCTGCCTGGAAGAGTGACATATGGTGGTTCCCAAATAATTTGACATGTACTACCTTTAGGAATAGAAGGAGGGAGGGAAGGACATGTGAGGGGAGTTACAACAAAAATTAAACAGGGAAGTCAGTTTGTGGGATGCTTGTTATAGCCCATAGATGCTGTGATATTCAGTAATTTCATATTATTTTAGTAAATTTACTATTAAGGTATAGTAAGGAAAAGTTAACATTAAGGTACCAGATCATTTGCTTGATCTCTGCTCAAGACATTCCCACCAACATATTTTAAGGAAAACCATTTCACATGATTCGTCTCATGAAACAGTTTCTCATTTAAAATGCTGAAATGTGAAAAACTTTGAGAATAGAAATGATTGAACTATGTAGAGTTATTAAAAACATTCAAATGTAACTTACTTCCTCATACGGGGGTTAAATACTTTGATTCAAAAAATAAAATATTCTACTTTTAAAGAATCACAGCAAAATTGTTTCAGTACTCAAGGGATGCAAGTGAAAAATTTCAAAGTTAATAAAGACCCTCAAATCTGAATTATAAATATGTTCATTATTCAGTGACTTAATATTTGTGTATTGTGTATGGAGCTCTACAGCTCCAAAGGTCTGATTCTGGGAGTAAAAATGACTATTATTATCTCAAATTATATATATGTTCTAAATGGAGAATTCTATCTTCCGTATGGTTGGGGGCCATGGTTACCCCTTGCAGCTATTATAAATCTATTACATAGATCTTAATAGTTTCTGAAGTTCTAAGCATAGAAGTACATCTTTTTTCATTAATAGGGATAATGTATTCCCGAAGCAGAAAAACAGTGTTCATACCAAATTCTCTTAATGTTTCGAAAACGTCTAGTAGAGTTTTTCATTCAAACTGGAAGGCAGTGGAGGCAGATGATCAATAAAAGACGTGCTCTATCTGCTGGTTCTCTAAAAGTCGATCTCTGAATTGAAAGATTCCTATAAAAGTAAAGAATTTTTTCACATTACTATTTGGTTTAGGAACTATTTTATTTTTTTTAAAGGAGGGGTTGCTACAAACTGAGTTTTAATCTGCCAGGAACAATATTTTATTATTAAAGCTAATTCTATACCTTCCTCAATGCATGTTTTCTTTTTTATTAATTCTCTGTTTACTGAAATGTATAACATAAAGACAGCTCCAGGAGCGTGACACCGTATGCATAAAAGTCAACATACTCTTTTTAACTCTTGCTGGAGTTTACCAAATCTTCAGGTAAATTGGTCTCCAGCTGAAGGGATTCTATAATTCACTATTTCCTCAACAATTTAAAGTGAAACTTCCAAGGATTAAGTGACATTTGTTAGGACTCAGTAATTTGCATTTCCTTTAATTTGATTGCATTTCCGTTACCCTGCGTTGTTCCTTCACGTGATTCGCACCATCTGGGCAGTGCTGCAGTAAAGGTGATCAGCAGCCAGGAGGAATCTTCATGTGAAACAGTACTTACCCATTTTAGGAGTAAGTTTCAGTCACAGCCAGATGAACAAAGAACAGAACGACTTCAAGACTGAATAACTGAAGGCTTTGTCATTTAGACAATCCGTTAACTATCTTTGCTTAGAGTTGCGTTCAGTTTTTGGACCCCTATACTCAGGAAATCATAGTAATTACCTAAGCAGAATCAAACCACAGTTGAGCTTTGATATTTAGTAGAGATTAAATGCTAATTTTTATTATTGCCATCCAAAAAATATATCTGTGCTGTAGGGTCTAGGCTATTAACATCCGCTAAGCGAATGGATGTAATTTTTCCAAATACGCTGAAAATTTGATTGTGTTGAATACAGTAAAAATATAAAAATTATATCTTAAAGCCTGAAATCTTTCTTGTTACCAAATTGGAAGTTTGAGGATTATGAAATAAATTCACACAAATCATTACATTGGTGTAATTATCTTAAGGAAGTACTCACAGGGCGACAGTCTACACGGGCAACCGACCACGGCAGTCAAATAGGGTCCCAAGCTGGAAGGGCCTCTTGCTTGGGGTTTAATGCTGGATGATCATCACCTTGGAAATGTTACCTATTTTATCTTCATGTTTTTGTTTTGTGAATGAAGTCCGATGGAACAGTAGAGCACGAACCCAGGGCTTGGAGCTTTGCGTCAGGCTGCCTCCCTGCCTCCTCCCCGCGAAGGGTTTCACATGTCCACTCACCCCGCTCCTAGCTACCGCTGCACTTGGCTCCTTCCCCGGCCCTGAGCTGTTGCCCACTGTCCCTACCGGGGAATCTGAGCACAGGTGTGGGAGGGGCCGGCTTGGATGCAGCTGCCACTAGGCGGCTCAGAGTGGTGCAGGGCACTAGTTGTCCTTGCCCAGAGGCAGGCCTCGCCACGGAGCATTCAGTGGGCAAACTCGGCAGGGGCGACCCTCTTGCTCACCTCCAAGCCAGGTACTGAGTGTCTCCCCGCGAGAGCTTCAATCCCTAGGGGTCCTCTGGCCACAGTGGGTTGCGCAGCGGACGAGAGGAAAGGGGAGAACCTGCGGTGAACTCCCTAACCCTCTGGACAGGACAAGCGGGGTCTGGAGGCTGGCGGGAGGGGGAACCTGGCAGCTGGTGAGCCACATGCTCACACTCAGTCGTACACCTCTGAGGGTCTACACTCGCCATGCGACTATTCCTATGCCCAGGGGAGACAATATTAAATAGCAAATAACTTCTTATTATAATTTGTTTTCTATTACATTTGAATGAGACTGAGAATACACCCATATTTCGTTGATCTTCCCTCCTCTACTCCCATTTCCGGACTCTCTGACAGGCATGCCTGAGAGTTTATAGAGATCTTCCCTTTGTGCAAAACTCTTCCGTTGCAGTGATATCTAGGAATAGAAAAGAACACCTTCGACCAGACAAATGCACACAGTCGTCTCCTCATCTAACACTCTGTTAAATAAAGAGGTGTAACGTTTTGCTGTGGAATAACAATTTTAATTATATTGCGTGTTTTAAAATCCCAGCTGAATATAATATAATTTTAGTGGCTCATTTCTCCTGAGGCATCAACATCATTTATCACTCCTGCTGCCATCTGGCATGTCTGAACCATCATGATCAGCAGTTTATGTAGAAATTAAAGCATTCGGTGGGTCTCTCTTCAGTAATGCTCTGAGGTCAGGGACAATATTGCTAGCAGCTGTGAAGATGCATTTTTATCGCACTCTTGAGAGGCATCCATTCGACATATTTTATAGCTTTCTAGGTTAAGACTAGCCAAGCTTTTCCTTAGTAGCACTGACCCGACATGGGGGTCATTCTGTATAATAACTATCTAAGAATCAGTCAAAGTAGTTCCCTCTATGCTATTGTGCTTATAAAGCTACATTCAGTTAAAAGCTTAGCAGCAGCAATAAAACTCCTTTCTCTCTCTCCATATATTTATATAATAAACATAAATATATAACTAAGAAACTATGCATAGATATACTATACTATATATAGTTTGTTATATATTTTTATTTGCTATATATTTATATCTACCTACCTATCTATATATTGTTTGTTTTTAGTTCCTGTTAAAAAATGCAGAAGCAAAAATCTACCAGCCATGGGACTAGTTAATGTGTTAGTCCTCTCGGGGGCAAATGTTAACCTTTTTCCAACATAATAGAAAGTAATCTCATCAACAAACATATCCTGGCAATGTTATTTGGTGATATTGTCAAAGATACTCTGTAGTTTGAGCTTAAATTTGAATTTCTATGACTGAGACTGTAAGGGACATTTGTTAGTCCATAAGTTTTGTTCCACAGTTATTGAGCTGCTCAGGGTGGTGAGTAGCTTAACTCAAAAAGGCTAATGCCCTTGTAGTACAATTGTCTAGTCTTTGCAAAGTGCTACACTACAGACATTTCCAAGTTTGGAAGAGACTGTTTTTTCCCATCAGGAGGTTCTGACTTAAGAAAGAGTAAAACACAATTTGTAAAATACTAAAAAACACCTAATTATATTCTTTTCCAGAAATGAATGCTTGTAAAAGCGAAAAGAAAACACAAATCTCTTCTTTTGGTTATTCCTTTTGTTCAACATCACCACACGACATACACACTTGCTCACACACACACAAATACATACATGCAGCACACCAGTCCCAGCCATGATAAAGAGAGCGACTGATTGGGGGCTGGCCCTGTGGTGTAGCAGTTAAGTTCAGGCACTCCACTTCTGGTGGCCTGGGGATCACAGGTTCAGATTCCCGGCACCAACCAATGCAACGCCTGTCAAGCCATGCTGTGGCGGCGTCCCATATAAAGTAGAGGAAGATGGGCACGGATGTTAGCCCAGGGCCAGTCTTCCTCAGCAAAAAGAGGAGGATTGGCAATGGATGTTAGCTCAGGGCTGGTCTCCCTCAAAAAAAAAAAAAGACTGATTGATTAAAACAGAGATGCTGCCGTAACAAATATAGAATCTCCATGGAAACAAAACCCAAATATTCTTTGTAGGTAAGAACCAATAATGTAGAGCAGTGAATATGTTGTGGTATATTATAAAGTTAGAAAAACTTCAGAGAGGGAGTGTCAGTTTAAAAATATTAGGGAGGGCCGGCCCGGTGGCGCAGCGGTTTAGTCCGCGCTTGGCAGCCCGGGGTTCGCGGGTTCGGATCCCGGTCGCCCGCCGACGCACTGCCTGTCAGCCATGCCGTGGCGGCGTCCCATATAAAGTGGAGGAAGATGGGCACGGATGTTAGCCCAGGGCCAGTCTTCCTCAGCAAAAAGGGGAGGATTGGCGACGGATGTTAGCTCAGGGCTGGTCTTCCTCACAAAAAAAAAAATAAAATAAATAAAAAAAAAAATATTAGGGAAAGATTTGTTTCTATTATATATTATATATATATATACTATGTTTCTATTATCTGTTTTATATATATATATATATATACTATGCTTATTCTAAAAAATGGTTAATCACAAACATTTTCTCTTATGTTCCTTTAAAATTTTACAGTTTTACATTTAGACCTTTATCCTTTTTTATTTAATTTTTACATGAGTTTTAAAGTTTTGTTCAAGGTTTTCATGTTTGGTTTTGGTTTTCTGTTTTTCCTCTTAATTCCAATTGTTCCAACACAATTTGTTGAAAATGCTATGCTTCTTTCAATGAATTGATTTTGTGGTTTTGTAATTACTTTGCTGAGAGTTTTTATCATGAACAGGTGTCCAATTTTGCCAAATGCTTTTTCTATATTAATTGTTATGGCATTGATTTTTCTTCTTTAGACCATTGTTGTGGTGGATTATATTGATTTATTTTTGGACATTTAGCAAGCTTTCCATTCTGAGAGTAAAGTCCACTTAGTCCCCATGTATTTTCTTTTTTATGTAAGGCTAGATTTGATTTCCTAATATTTTGCTGACGATTTTTGAAGCTATGACCATAAAGGACATAGGTGAGTAGTTTTCTTTCTTTCTTTTTTGTACTGCATTTTGTGGTTTTGGTATCAAATTATTAATTATTAATTATTTATGCTGGCCTCATAAATAAGTTGGGAAGTGTACTCTCTTTTTCTATGTTATGGAGGAAATTTTGTAGAACTGGTGATAACTTTTCTGTGAATATTTGGTTGAATTCACAAGTGAAATCATCTGATACTGGAGATTTCCTTTATGGGAGGATTTAATTACTAATTCAATTACTTTAATGAATTTAAGTCTATTCAATTTGTCTATTTTATCTTGTATGAGTTGCCGTAGTTTATGGTTTTCATAAAATTGTTTGATTTCAGCTATGTCCTCTAATTTTTGTCTATGGTTGTTTGTAGTATTCCCTTATTACCCTTTCAATGTCCACATGGTCTATAGTGATACCCCTCTTTCATTCTTGATATTGGTAATTTGTTTATTCTTTCTTTTTTTCTTTATCAGTATAAATTTTATTGCTCTTTTCAAAAACCCAACTTTCAGCTTGATTGATTGTCTGTTTTTAATTTCATTGATTTCTGTTCTTATTTTTATATCTTCTTTCCTTTGATTTATTTTGTTCTTCTAGTTTATTGAGATGGAAGCTTAGGTTCTTGAGTTGAGATCTGGCTTCTTTTCTAATATAAACATTTGGTGCTATAAATTTCCCTCTATTCCTTGCTTTCACTTAGTCCCACAGATATAGATATGTTGTATTTTCATTAACATTCAGTTCAATATATATATATTTTATTACTCTTGAGACTTCCTTTTTGACCCATGAATAAGTATGTTTAATATCTAAGAGTTTGAAGATTCTTCCATTGTCTTTCTGTTACTTATTTTCACTTCGAGTCCTTCATAGACAGAGAACATATTGGTACGGTTTCAATTATTTTAAATTAGTTGAGGTTTATTTTATGACTCATTATATGATCTATTTTGGTGAGTATCCCATTCAGTCTTGAAAAGAATGTATCCTGATGTTCAGTGGAGTGTTTTATAAATGTCATTTAGAATCCACTGGTTGCTGATATTTTTCAGTTTTTCTATATCCTTGTTGAATTTTGTGGAGTGATTTTATTGATTACTAAATAAAGGGTGTGGAAATCTATAACTGTAACTGTGCATTTGTCTATTTCTCCTTTCTAGTCTGTCACTCTTTGCTTCATATACTTTAAAGAACTATAGTTTGGTACATAATTTTTAAGACTGTTATGTCTTCTTAGTGAATTGAATCTTTTATCAATATATAATGTCCTTTTTGGCTCCGGTAATTTCATTTGCTCTGAAGTGTACATTATCTGCTATTAATATAGCTACTCCCACTTTTTTTTACTAGTCTTTGCATAGTATATCTTTTTTTCTTTTTAGCCTTTTACCTTCCCTTTAACCAACATGAGATCAGGTTCTTGTAGCCATCATATAATTAAGTAATAGTTTTTTCATTATTCTACCAATCTCTGTTTCTTTATTGTTGTGTTTAGACTATAGTCATGTGTTGCCTAACAACCTGGATATTTTCTGAGAAATGCATCGTCAGGCGATTTTGTCGTTATGTGAACATCATAGAGTGTACTTACACAAACCTAGATGGTATAGCCTCCTACACACCTAGGCTATATGGTGCTAACCTTCTACTATTCTTCATCATATATGCAGTCTGTCATTGACCAGAACGTCATTATGCAGCACATGACTGTATTTACAATCGATGTAATTATCAATATCTTACAACTTAAGTCTGCTAAGTTATTATTTTCTTTGTGTTTCCTCCCTTTGTTTCTGAATCTTCTTTTCTGTCTTCCTGTGGGTTACATGTTTTATTATTCTATTTGTATCTACATAAAGTGTTGTTGAATATCACTTTTTATCATTCTTTAATGGTTGTTCTAGAGATTACAATATACATACATAATTTGTGTCCATCTACTAGTCACTATTTTATCATTTTCATTGGAATGTAAATACCTTAACACCATTTAGCTCCTACCACTGACCCAGCATGGGGGACCACCACTTCATTACTGCAGGCAGAGAAGGAAAACAGGACTGTGCTCACAAGCAACGCAGAAATGATTGCCATCTCCTTACTGCAGGGTTAGTATGGAAGTCATGGCTCTGCCAGTGGACTCTGCTGCTGTATCATTTATTGGGGTAGAGGAGGTGCATGGTTTCTTCATGGTGTTGACTGGAACAAGTGTGGTTAAAGTTTTCTGCCCTGCTGGACTACCAATTTCCCAGTCCTTAGGCTAGAGAGAGCAGACTTTTTTGGGAGACTATATTTTTTTGTCTATATCCATTGGCATTTATAAGATGTGGGCTTCTCTAGGATGCATAGGCCAGGATGCATGTAAGGCAAGAAAAAAGTCAAGGCAACTCACCACTGGGTTGTTTCTTAAGCCTCAAGGTCCCTAGCCAATCTGACTTATTTTCTTTATTTATTCAGAATCCTCTGGTGTGTAATTTATACATTTCATCCCCAAATTTTTGTTGAGATTAGCTTGAGGAATAAAGTGGAATGCATTTCATTTTGTCTGTAACTGGTTTATCACTCATGTCTTCATCTTAATCTTTAAATATTAGTTCAAAATTGCAAGAAAATCAACATAGTAATTTAAAATTGATAAATAGCTGATATTAGGTAAAATGAAGGTAAGATGTGGCCTATTCAAGATTAGGGTTTTCAAGAGAAATTTCCACAGGAGAAATTTTAAAAATAAAAGTAAAAATAAAACCACTTTTTAGATTAGTAATAATGACTCTTTAAGACTGAGGTTCATGATAATAGTGGAGCCTATCAGTATCAGAGTATTAGCAGATGGAGACAGGTTGGGGTATGGTATAATATGAAAATGAATTAAAAAACCAAAAAACTCAGGAGATTCTGCTGTCTTCTCCAGAAGGACAAGTCTCCTTCCTTTTTTGAGAGTCATTTATGAGACTGAAAATCAAATGAAAACTAAAATAGTTAATGTCTTTGTCAAAATGTGTAATGACAATCTAGCCAGATGGTTGGTGAATTGACAATTCAACTAATCAGTATGCTTATAAAAACAAGCAGGATTATTGAACTAACATATAACCTTATGGGAAGTGGAAAGGTTGTATAAAATGAACTTTTGAAGTACATATGTGCTTATTACAATATTTTCCCTTTAAAGACTTGTTAAAAAGAAGTAAAAAGGAAGATAATGATAATTGTATTCAGGCAACGCTTTAGAAGATATATATCCCCTTAAAATTCACCAAAAGATTCCCAAGTATTAGTATCTTTCCTGTGCTAATAAGGAACTGAGATACAAAAAGGATTAGGATCAGCACAAATTAAATCAGCTGGTAAGTATGAGTGTAAGTTGTTTGGCCTCAAAATTCAATCTGTCAGTTACTTACTGCACTGCCTCTCTGTGATTAAAGGAACACTACTCTAGTTGTAATGGCAGGCTTAAAGAGAGTTCTAAAATTGTCAAGCAAAAACAGTTGATTTTAGGCAAAGATCAATATCAAAATTGATTTTATTATAAATGCATACTATAGGTATTAGAAGTATGAAATCATGTGTAAGAAATATAAGGTTACAAGAAGTTTCAAATCCACCCAATATCCACTATATGCCATGGATTATATTGTAATACTGTATAAAAGTGAGAAAAGATATCCACTAATATATTGAGCTGTATGAGAACATCACTTAAAAAAACTGAAATGATCAAAAGATGGAAGAGCATCTAGTAAAAGGTAGACTCACCACCTCCAGAAGAAAGAAAGAAAGAATGGCAAAGTCGAGAAAAAATAAAATCTCTCTCCATGTTTTATATGTGAATAGATTACACTGTGATGCTATAGAACTATCTGTGGATCTATGCGATGGCTTAAAAGATTTTTAGGATCATTAAGAACATTTGAACAGTTGTAAAACATTGTTGTTGGAGAGCTGCTTGTTTCTTTTTGTTATCACTACCTACAACCTAAAATTAAAAATGAATCCTGAGGGGGCCGCCCGGTGGCGCAGCAGTTAAGTTCGCACTTGGCAGCCCGGGGTTCGCGAGTTCGGATCCCGGGCGCCCACTGACTCACTGCCTGTCAGCCATTCCGTGGCGGCATCCCATATAAAGTGGAGGAAGATGGGCACGGATGTTAGCTCAGGGCCAGTCTTCCTCAGCAAAAAGGGGAGGATTGGCAACAGATGTTAGCTCAGGGCTGGTCTTCCCCACAAAAAAAAAAAAAAAAAAATGAATCCTGAAAGAGACTTTTTCCCCCTTAGGACACAGGAAAAAAGATTGAAACCATGTTTTACTAGATGTTTCAAATTAGTAGATTATGTATATAAAAAATTGAGAGACCAGTCCGGTGGCCCAGTGGTTAAGTTTGCGTGCTCCGCTTTGGTGGTCCGGGATTCACTGGTTCAGATCCTGGGCACAGACCCACACACCACTTATCAAGCCATGCTGTGGCAGGCATCCACGTATAAAGTAGAGGAAGTTGGGCACAGATGTTAGCCCAGGGCCAGTCTTCCTCAGCAAAAAGAGAAGGATTAGATGTTAGGTCAAGGTCAATCTTCCTTACCAAAAAAAAAGTGATACAGGCTTAAAATATGATCATATTTGAATATAATTTAGAATAATTTATGCTGGAAATATTGATAAGTAGTTTTAAAGAAAACGATGCATATTTGACAATTTGGCAATTCCCAACTTTTCTGGGAAATGACTTGTTACTGTAAACTTTAGTTCACCTCACCAGAGGTTTGATGTAGAATAGCATTTATTACCTATACCGTATTTTAACAATACATGAATTAAATTAATGTCATTGATATTGTAATTAATCCGAAACATGCAATATTTCCAGGCATAACATTATGATTATGTGTCACTGAGAACTCTTATCATCAGTCTGACCTTCAACTACTGAGTTACTTTTAATTGATAGTACTATCTCTTTTAAAAAATGATGTTACAGTATGTATAGTAGTAAGTTTTTGAAAACCCCAAAATTAACAGTGAGCTCCATTGAGATGATCAAGACTGGAGAAAGGATAACTGAGCTTGCAAGTTTCCCTCTCTTCGGTGGTTTGGGCAATCCCGGTAGAAGTACCAGGTGAGTAGAGTGGTGTGGTTGATATCTAGGATGGAAGTGATTGGAAAAGGTTAAGGATCATGCAATTAAGTGCCTGAAAATAACAAAAAACAAAGCTAGAGAAGCTGAATATTCAAGGGTTGAATATTAGACCAGGAAATGGCAATAGATATGAGTTCAGAAGCAGGGCAGCTGGAGGAATGAATTCTGAGGCAGAGAGGAAGAGAAAGGGCGAAAAGAGAGAAGTCAGGACACTTACCTCACAGAGAATCTTACAAATGGCTATAGGCTATTTGATATGGATAAACTGGCTTGGGGCAAAAGTTTAAAGTCATGGTATAATTTCCATCATTTTGATAAAACCAGATATTATAACGAAAGTAGAGTTTTCCAAGTTAGACCTTGGTTAATTTTTTAAATAGAAAAAGTCAAATAAATCCACATTTAAAGTTAAAATGCACATATGCATAAGCACACACTCTGAAAAGAAATATTACCAATTTTAACTCTGAATAGCATCCCTTTTCTTCTTCCAGGTGGGTGCATATTTCCTCAAAGATTACAAAGAAAGAGCTAAGTAAAAAAATTTATACAGTTGATAAAATTTTGGAAACTAATTCCTTAAAATAATGAATAGATTATTTAAGCTAAATTTGAAACAGTGACCTGGTTGAAGAAAATTGTCTTTTATTACCATTATCATAATTGCACAGCAGTAATATTTTGTAAATTTTAATTACTGTGATAAAAAACTCTTTATAATTATGGATCAGTTACTTTTATTGTTTGAATAATATCAAGCCTTAACATTATTTCAAGTTCTTTATGTACTTATATGAAATATTCCAAAATATTGCTACAGCCTCTTTATAACTTTAGTAGCTATTAAAATGTTTGAGAATTAATTACATATAAGCTATAAAAACTGGAAATCCTTATTCTTTAAGGAGAGGGCATATTTCATATTAAGAAGCATCTCAAATCTCTTTTCTGGAAAGACTTGGTTTCATGCACAGCAGTGTACTTTTTCTTTCCTTATGCAAGTGCGTATTTCTACAAAAGTGGTGGTGGCACTTTATATATTGGGCAATTTTTACCAGAAAGCTGCCAGAAGCATGAGATAAAATATAATCTATTAATAAATTGATCTGTTAGACAAAACTTTAGATTGTTCTTCCCAAAATATTTAACGGAATAAATCTCTTTTCACAAACTATAAATATGTTTATAAAGATGTACTTGTATCCTGTATAAACGTGATATTCTTAAAAGAATTTCCGATCAACTTTTTAGGGCACAATATCAGACTATTCCTCCTAGTAGTTATTATACCTTAAAAGTTTATACACGTTAGCAAAAAGAAAATGAAAAACTAAAATGTTAATTTTTTTTGCCTCTGTGATCTTCTTTCTTTTCAATTTGCCTTTTTTTCTCTCTCTCTTACAATCATACCCATCCTGTTGTTGTACCATAAAAGAAAAACAACTATAGATATTATAGTCAGGCAGATTTAATTTGATTTTAAACTTTAAAAAGTCAATTGACTTCAAATTTATTCATAATTAAAATAATGGTAAAGTTATCTACTCTTTTAGATATAGTGGGTGTGGGCTGGGAGTTAGCATTCTACCAGATAAAATCAAAATATGCATACATTCAGGAACTTAATAAAAGCCTTAATTCAGAAGTGTATAAGAACAGGCTTCCCATTAGAAAGAATGTTTAGGAGTATATTTTTCTTATTAAGATATAATTGGTGAGCCAGCCCTGATGGCCTAGTGATTACAGTTCAGCGTGCTCCATCCACTTCAGCTGCCCGGGTTCCGTTCTCAGGTGCAGAACCCCACCACTCGTCTGTCAGTAGCCATGCTGTGGCGGCAGCTCACATAAAAGAACTAGAAGGTCTTACAAATAGAATATACAACTGTGTACTGGGGCTATGGGGAGGAACAAACAACAGGAAGATTGGCAACAGATGCTGGCTCAGGACAAATCTTTCTCAGAAAAAAATAAAAGATACAGTTCGCATATAACATTGTATTAGTTTTAGGCATACAACCCAATGATTATATACGTGTGTGTGTATATATATAACATATATAAATGATTACCACAATGAGTTTAGTTAAAATCCATCACCACGCATAGTTACAAATTCTTTTTCTTATAATGAGAACTTTTAAGATCTGTTCTCTTAGCAACTTTCAAATATACAGTACAGTATTGTTAGCTATAGTACCATGCTGTACATTCATCCCCAGGACTTATTTACCCTATAACTGGAAGTTTCTACCTTTTGACCACCTTCACCCATTTTGCCCACTCCCCACCTCCCACAAACACTAATTTGTTTTCTGTTCCCATTTTTGAGAATCATTTATGAGACTGAAAATCAAATGAAAACTGAAATAGTTAATGTCTTTGTCAAAATGTGTAATGACAATATAGTCAGATGGTTGGTGAAGTGCCAATTCAACTAATCTGTATGTTTATAAAAATTATTAGTTTCCACATATAAGAAAGATCATACAATATTTGTCCTTCTCTGACTTATTTCACTTAGCAAAATGCCCCCAAGGTCCATCCATGTTGTTGCAAATGGCAGGATTTCCTTTTTAATGGCTGAATGATATTCCATTTTATATATGTATCCTACAATTTCTTTATTCATTCATCTGTTGATGGACACTTGGGTTGTTTCCATGTCTTTCCTATTGTAAACAATGCTACATGTTTAGGAGTATTATAAACAAATATTCTCAGGTACCCTCTATACTGCCCTGGCAGCTATCGTTCACTTCCAGAGTCAGGCTGTAGGAGCATTCTCTCTTGCTATAAGATGGGATAATTTTGAGAACAGAGGGAAACACAAATTCAAAGCCAATTGTCCTTACCCTAAATGGAATATACCTAGTGTCATTCTGTCACAGTGGCTGGAAGTTGAGAAGAGCCAGAACAAGTGGTTCTTGGAAATCAACAGTTGTCACCCCATTTTAAACCCCTGTGGGGGGTACTGTGAATAACAACTACTATTAACATAATGAGAGTACATTTGGGGACTAACTCTCACCTTCTCCTACTTAAGACAGGCAGAAAAGTAGGCATCATATTGATAGTTTTTATTTGCCTGTGGGTTTTTGGGTTTGTTTTTGGCTTTTTCAGTCTCTATCTATCCCATATTGGCGGATTGAGGTGGAATAGAATCAGCGTAATGATTTTTAACAAGAGGGGATAGTTTCTGAAGGATAGGAACTCTGAAAGAGGGATATGCGCGCGCGCGCGCGCGCGCGCGCGCACACACACACACACACACACACACACACACACACACACACACACGTCACTCACTTCACGGTAAAGATGGTACATAAGTAGGATGACTGAGGGAAAATAATCTCAACTTGAATTACTGATTATGATAACTACTAAAAATGAAACTTTATGTTTGGTGCTCAACTGAATATTACACTAAAGGAGAGAAGATGAGAGTGGTCTGACCATAAAATTATTTCTATTTATCTTTCACAGTTTTTTTATATCCTTCTGATTTACTCATTGCATCTGCAGATGCTGCCTAAGACTGAAGGTGGAGTCCTCCATTCTCTTCCACCCCTTCTTTCTCCACTGCCCTGCTGTGTTTTACTAACAGGAGTCTCATGTGCATGTGATGATCCTTTATCCATATACTACCTTCTCTACCAACAGATACAACTTTGCCCCTTTTGTGACTGGGGAAGGGGGCAGAAAACATGCAGCTTAGTTTGCCTTTCAGAGAAGAGACCCAAAGAAGAAGCTTTTGTATATTCTGGAACTGCAACTGGGTGATTGTCCATCTGATTAGGAGATTTCAAAATCCCATGCATCTGGAACATGTTGTATATGTGGGGCCAGCTTTGGATGGGCAAATCACTTTAACCCCATGGATTCCTGATCTCATGAAGAAGGACATTGCCACAGGGGGGTCAGAATAGAGCACTCTTTAGATACAACCCCATTGTTGCTTTAAGGGAAATACTGTTCATGCAGCAAGAAAAAAAACAAAACCTAACATATGTGCACATGTGCAAATGTGTTAAGTGTGTGTATGTATGTGCATGTGTATCAGGTAGTGATAACTGCTTTAAGGGAAAAATTAGCAGTTTAAAAGGTGTAGGCAGTTCATCATTTTTGACATAAGACTTCCCTAGAAGCAGACTTTGAGACAAGGATTCTGTGCAAATGATTTATTACTTAATTGCACTCAGGAGAAACTGGTAAAGGAAGTAGAGGGTGAATGATAGCCCAGAAAGAATATGATTTTGGGTGAAATTCTGCTCTTCATTTAGCTTTATAGGAAAATCTGGGGCATAAATTGCCTCATAGGTTCTGTCATGCCTTGAGGCAAGGGAGCTAGGATTTCATATCCTTTCGCCAATCATTGTCAGTGGGCTATCCTATAAGTGCCCAGGCACTTCCGGCTCTTCAGCCAAAGCTACAATAGTAGCCCCAGCATAATCTCTTTTGTAAACTCCACAAAATCAGGAGGATGGGCCCATGAAAGGATACTAGGAATCTGGGAGGAGGAGTATGGGACACATCCTCTATAGAAGTGAAGTCAGGATGCTGTTGATAATTAAGGTCTCAGTAAAAAGATCAGGGCTCAGGTTCAGATCATCATCATCACTATTATCATCATCATCAGACTTAACGGGACCAAATCGAGGAGAATTTTGAAGGATATGAAGATGAAATATTAGATTTGACAATTTAGAAGTAAAGTGTAGGATATGGCTGTGAAAATGGCTATGGCAACAGGTGTCATGACAAGTAGCTATTAGAGAAAAGAGAATATGGCTGTTTGACAGATCATCCAGGTTTGTGGCTGGAGATAGATTGAAGAACACTGAGACACAGATAGAATCATTTTCAATTAATGAGAAGTGGTGATAAGACTTTTAGCATATTGCAGTAGAATTAATGGGCTGAAATTTGCCAAGCAGATAGAAAGTGCATCCGAGTGTCTGTACTTAATACATCTTATTTATCTTTTCAGAGAGAAAAAATAAGGAAGGAAAGATTTAGGATATTGGTCAAACTGACCTATGTATGACCTATGCCCTTCTTGAGTTCAACATTTCTCTGTCTCCATACCATCTTCCAACATTCTCATCTTTTATCCCTTTACAAAATTATCACAAAAGGAAATGAACCTTTCTTCCTGAATTAATTGGTTGACATTTTACTAATTATTTGCAAAATAATTCTAAAACAAAACATTTTCTAGAGTTGCCTTGAAAGATTGTGTCAACTTATCAACAAAGAAGAAAGATAAAATTTATCTTATGAAGACACACTTAGTTTTTTAAGAGATGTTTTAGCATTCCTGTAGGATAATTTATTTCTTCTGAAAGGTCATAGTACTTAACAAATATGTATAAATAATAATGTCTCTGACTCTAGAGAGTTTATAATTTAATTTATAAGATTGATGTCTTAAGCCTTTTTAGTTGTGAGCAGCGTGTTTGGGAGAACCTTTTTTTCCTTTTTCCGTTCATGAGATTTCCCATGTATATCTTTACAATGAAGAAAGACATATCACTACTGTGCTATTTCTTATCATTGACATGGCAAATATTCCTGCCTCACAAACTCAAGGGTTATGAGATGATTTGAAGAAAATTATTTTCTATATCTCCTTTATTTTTGGCTACATGCATTCAAAAAGGAAAAGAAGCCTTTTTAAAAAGAGGGAAATTCTCACTAGCATCATATTCCATTCGCAGTGAGGGCCATTGTAAAGCTTATACTTGCCTGCTAAAATATGTATATAGCAGATCCCAATAGTGTCTCAGTGGCCAACAATTCTCAGATTTCCTTCATTATTTACCTAAATAATTAATGTACACATTGCACATATTGGGTACAAAGCACTCTTAAGTAGCTTATGACCAAAGTATTGATTTTAGCTTGATAGAATCTGAAAATCTGAAAAAAATGATATTTCAACCATTCATCTCGTTTATTAATGTCTGCCTTAATGTCCCTGCCTAGTGCTGATCTAGAATTTTTCTAATCCCTACTGTCACAGGAATTTCACCTACTCTTATAGAAGAATATTCTGAAATATTAGCTCTTCCTTGGGTACATCTGGTACAGTGGTAGAGTAAGTAGAAACCCCATTACCTACTGAAATATCATAAAACATAAGAATAGAAAACATCCACATTGGTGCATTAAATTTATATTACTACTATAAAAAATACATTAAGGACTTGTACAAATCACAGCATTGAATTAAGTCACAGGGTTACTATGTCCTGAGCCAAATTTGTGATTCGGGCTATGAATAAGCAACAAGCCTAGCTAAACACGCATTGTTTCTGCAAGTGCAAAAATCTGCATTGTCCTGGAATATGGGTGACTAGAGAGGAGTAGAACAATGAAAGAAATTTTTCTCCTGGTTTTCAGATTTCAGAAAATCCTGGATACAAACATAGAACAACCTAAAGTTTCCCTGTCAAACAAAATAGGCTTAGCACTGAGCTAGAAAGAAACATTTACACTAGAAAAGAAAATGCAGATGTCATTATCGCCTACTTCTTCTTCCCTATAGTGAAGCTCATGGCAGCTAATAATTTATGCATTTTATATGCCACCATTCTGCAGCAATCATCACTAGAGAAATATCCACATATTTTTCTGATACAAAATTTTTTTAAAAATCAGTTAAGTTCTCAGAATGCTCTGAATTGGCTGGCAAGCCCCTGGGTCAATTAACTATGTCTGGGTTGGTGGAAGTAAGGTGAGTTTTAAGAATGTGGCAGCCTCCATGTCTGCAACAGGCTGAAATAAGAGAAACGGCACCTACCAAGTCACAATTATCCCTCAGTTGAGTTAATGTCTCTTAAATTTTCTCTCTGCTGGCCATTTGTTGGCTTTCCATCTTACCTCAACTAGCCAAAGTAATCCTTTAAAAATGTGTCAGATTATAGGAACCCTCTGCTCCGCACTCTCCTATGCCTTGCCACCCCCAACTCAGAATTAAAGACAAGGTCTGTTCTTAGGCTACTTACCTTCACAATCTGGCTTTCTGTTCCCAACTGACTTCGTTCCTGTTACTCTCCCTCACAATTTTCTTCCCTTGTCTCTCCTTAGACAAGCCAGGCAAGTCAGGACTTTCCCACTTGTTCATGCCTTTGCCTGTGAGCATCTAGATAGTGCTCTCTCTGTCAATCCAAATTACACCTTCTTATGGTGATTTTCTCTGACTCCTGTATTTAAAAAATATATACACCACACAATTCCTTGCATTCCCTACTCCTTTATTACTTAATTTTTTTCCATGGCATTTGACGCCTTCTAATTTGCCATCAAATTAACCAAGAAGGTGGATTGTCTGTTTTGTTCATAGTTGTATACCTAGTGCCTAAAATAATATCTGGAATATGATATTTCCTTAATAAGTATTCATAGTTGAATGAAGGTGGTATTCTGGGATAATATTTTCATAAATGTTAACTGTAGACAGTTCAAGTGATTTTCCAAAAGCACACAGCCAGTAAGTCTTAGGACTAGAATTTAGAAACCAATGTCTGTGAAGCCTGCATTTTTTTTTAAACTGGTATAGTTGCCAGATAAATTTCACAAAATTTATAATTTTTTAATTTTAATCCGTACATAAAGCATAAGATGAAGTTACTTATATTAACCACTTTTAAAAATAAGGAAACCAACCACTAGACGTTAAGTAACATAACCAATATCATACAGCTAATAAGCAATCTGTGTTTGAAGAAATATTCTACGAGCAATATTGCCGTGACTTGTTTTTCTGACTGTGGTTTTATATTTTCTTACATTCTGTAGTAAGTATACATTACGTTCATAAGTTTTGTTTTTGAAATCCCGACAAGAATGTAAATAAGTTGGGCCAACTTCTACCCCATTCTAATCACGGATCTTGGAATCTCCCAGAAGAATTTATTGAAAGCTCAACAGTGCTAGTTTTACTCAGTGCAACATACATAATTCTGCCCTCCAATTTTGTATCTAGTGTAGTTTTTTTTTTCTAATACTATACACATTTAGAAGATAGCTATATAGAAGCTGAGGCTGGGCAACATATGCTAAGATTCAGTGTGAGGCCTGAAGATATCTCTGTTCTTACCTGGATAATTAAATATAAAACAGTAGGCACTGTGCCTCTGTGATCAAATATGGATTAAATTAATTATGATATTGCAGTAATTGACTGACAATTTGTAGGCAAAATCTATTTAGATCTTCATCCAATAAATCTGTCCAAGAGGAATATATTATGTAGCAGACTTTTATATTATTACAGCTTAAATAGAAGACTTTTTTCTTAATTTTGATGTTATAGAAAACACATAAAGGAAGACTGCCAAATTTGACAATTAGAAATAAAATATAACCAATAACATAAAACAGGGAATTGTATCTATTAATAAGTAATAAAAATTCCTACCCTATAAGAGTATCTGACACAAATCTATAAGAAATATACCAATAACACATTAGATTCAACCAATAAGCAAGCATGAGAAATGTATAATCTCAATAGTAAGCTAGTGCATAAAAATTAAGTCATTAATGAAGAGCCATTTACAGATATTATATTGTTCCAGATTACAATAAAACTGAAATATTGATATATTGCCAAGCCAAAGATTCTTGTAAAACCATTAAAAATGCAATTTTAAAATATATATTAAAAATGTCAAGATATTTATCTGCTTTGTTCCAAAAATGTGAATTCTTCAAATCTATAGTAAATTTATTTATTACAGCATTACTGATAATAAGTAAAAAAAGAAATAACTTAGATGTCAACTGTGACAAGTACCTATTATTCCCTTAAATTTGTTCTTTCGTTATCATAATACAGTTTTTCCTAAGCACATGACCACACAAATAGAGACTAAATTTTCCACACAACAAATAAGATTTGTTGTATGACTAGATTCTCTCTAACAGAATACAAGCAGAGTGATGTACACATATTTTACATCGCTTGCCTAAAACAGAAATTACTTATTGTTGGTTCTTCCCTTTTCCCTTTCCTGGGAGTAAGAAGCTGTGACAGCTTTGAAAATCAGGGTATAGCCATGCAGGTTGGGTTTTTGGATGATCTTGTGGACCTAAAAAGATCAGATTTGGGTGTTATTTTCATAGTCAGGCCTGTTGTTCAGTTAGCTTCAAGGTTACCACTAGTAAACTAGAGGAGATAAAGATAGGTGAAGACAGAAGTTATGAAACAAAACAGAATCAGAAAGTTGGAGCAAATGAGTAGAAAAGATCACTGGTGAATTTAGGCTCCCATGGAAAATAAGTGTTTAAAAGAAAAATATTATCAAAGAAGCCACATGGCTAGGCCACCTGGACCTCAAACCCACATTATCAAAAAATGTTTGCAAAACTTGCAAACCCAAAACGGCACATGTCAAACCACCCAGATATGGCAGTGAGGGAAATTCCACAATGAAAAATCGACAAATGGAGACAGCTCAGAACATAGACAAAAGAATAAGAAGGTTATATCCAAAGATAAAAACCAGGGGTTTTGAAAAGGTGTAACCAAGGGACTTACTTCATTGTTTGGTCAGGGGTTTCATTGGTTCTCACTACTGTGTGTTTCCTGTTCTTCCTTTTAATAAGTAGAAGTTATTGTTGCAATTTTCCTTTTCCTACCCACCATTTTACCCAGTGTGTGTGTGTGTGTGTGTGTGTGTGTGTGTGTGTGTGTGATGAGCAGATACCATGTCCTTTCATTAAATGGTAACCCCGGTCATTGGGACCCAATCTGGACTTGATGGAGAGCTTGTTCATCAACCAGAGAGAGACACTGAAGTCTAAGCTGAATGAATTTAATGGATGAAACAATGGGTTGTTGCCATTGGATGGGGTGTGAATGTGCTCCATTTGGGAGAAGTGTTGCACAGATAATTTGATGATAGAGATACAGAGTATGGCAGAGAACTAATCAATGTCCTCCCAAAATTTGTTGATTCCTTCATCCGTAATGATAGCTTAAATACATTCCATGACAGGAAAGCTAGAGATGGCAGTCCTCAGTCTCCGACACAACTAAATGTAGCCATGTTATTAAGATCTTACGAATAGAATGTCAACAGAAGCGTAGCGTGACTTGCTTAGATGGAAATTTTATGCTCTCCATTTCTCTTTCCTCCACCCGCATTTCTTCTATTGTGTAATGGGACTAGTTCTAATCATGCAGGTAAATACAAAACCATAAGGGATGGCTGAGCAAAAAGATAAGAACTTATGTCCAAATATGGCCGTGTGGAGCAGAGCTCCTGACCTGCCCTGTAACCTCTACATACCTTCTAAACTGTTACATAAGAGAGTGTTCTTTTCTATCTTGCTACTACTACTAGTTACTGTAAGGCAGATTTCTTTATTAGAGAAGCATCACATATACACTAAATTATAATAATGCTATAAAATAACGGTAGAAGAATAGTTGAATAGGATAAACTACACATCCAAGTCGTAAGAGTACATACTAAATTGATAGCTATTGAAATTAAATATATGCTAAATGTTAGGTTATGAAAACGACTATAAAAATACACACCACTGAAATATAGTATCAGTATTTACATGTAAAAAAACTGTATGGTTATAAGATAAGCACTGCAAAATATATATCCAAATTATAATATACTATCGTAGTACATTATGGGGTTGATATAATTGGTTTTATTTTTTTCACTTTATTTTATTTTTCAGATGGAAAAAACAATATTTGTATTTGTTTGCTGTTTGAGTCCTTTATTGTATTGAACACAAAGTTACCTACCTTTTGCATTCACACTCTGTTTTGTCACCTAGTCACCCTGGTTGTCCCAGGCCACTGTAATCCTTTAAAGCTACATAGAGAACTTTAATCATCTGTGGTGTGTGTGTGTGTGTGTGTGTGTGATTCTTTCTATTTATTTAAATTCAGATATCATCTTCTCTTTTGGTTTTTACTTCTCCAAACTGAATTATAGTTAGTTTTATTTTTGTTTAAATACGAACCAAGAGATCAAAACCTGAAGTTCCTTTCAAATAAACCATTGTAAAGTTTAGAATGGATGTGAATGATTACCATACATCTAGAATTATGAGGTAGGCAAGTATAGAGCTTTCAAAACTTTTAAATCCTTTTAAAGAAAATGAATCTAAGACATTACTTTATCATTTTGTATTGTATTGTGTACCTGTAGAAACAGCCTTTAAATAGTTATGGTTAATAAAGTATACTGCTGTCATTTTCTATTGTGTTGTGTACCTGTAGAAAGAGATTTCAAGTGGTTATGGTTAATAAAATATATTCTCCATTACTTTACTACACCTATGGCATTAATTATGTGACAGAATTATCAGGTCCTAGCTTGAGAGAAACATAAGGTCTACATAAGGCATATAAAATTTGAGGCAATTTTCCTAGGATTATAATTCTGGAGGAAATATGTGTCAGTCAATCAGTTAAGGTCTGTGTTTCTACAACTTCTATTTCTAAAACTTGTGCTGGGAGAAAATATGTCTTCAAATTTACTTGTTCTATGCTTAATTTTTTGGAAGCAATAGGAAGTTTGTATTGTATTTTATTTTTGGTATTTCCTATGATAAGCCACATTTTGTATGATAATTAGATACTTTCCTTTCTTAGCTTCTAAATTGTCCTCCAAACACTAGATGGAACCTGTGTTTTCTTAGATGTTAGGGAGAAAATGCTTCTTTCACTCTGTTATTTGTAATTGATGAAGAATAAGTTTTTTTCAGTTTGCTGTTTGAGTTGTCACCCCAAAAATGTGCATAAAAGATGATAAAAAACATAAATTTAGCATCTCCACTGAAATTATACCCATTTATAATTACATAAATACCTCAGCAGGCAGACTCTGGTCATATATGAACCAATCCCATTTCTGTCTGTTGTTTAAATCCAATTATGAAAATGAGTAACCGCCATTCACCTAAGGTAATCTATGCATCAGGTGGTCAAAATATTATCCCATTTCCACTGCTCACCGTCAAATTCAATTCTGGAAATCTCCACATAATGACATAAATGTCTGAAGTTGGATTGAGGGATCCCTCTAAAATCTATTATGATGATCATAAAGCAATGGCCACTAAATTGAGAGAAAGATAGACTGAGAGAGTCTAGTAAGTGAAAAACAAGAGTTCTCAAGCTTAAAAAGAATTTACGAGTTAGGGTTTGTATGTGTTCACACAGACATGAAAATCAACAGATGGAAATAGATTGGAAGCCTACTAAGCTTTTTGTTTGAAACAAAGTGTTCAGTCTGTTCTGTCAATGTCTTTAAACAACTTCTGGGACATCATAAGTGCATAAGAAGGACTAGCCTGTGAAAGGTGTGAAATTCCCCACAAAGGCTTATTTTCCATGCCCACTTGCTATTGGAGAATTTTGGACAGGGAAGAAACTCCAAAAATGCAAATCTAGCAGTCAAGGCAGACAAGAGATTTTCACCCAGAGAGCAGAATCAGGGCCCTGCACGTGGACAACCACAGGAACATCATCACCACAAAAGGTATCCCTCACTGTTCCAGTCTCAGCATATCTTGACCTGTGATGTCTATGTGTTTTCCATTCTTTCCTCTCTGAATGGAAAATATTTTGTTTCACTGATTTCTTACCCTTACTTGTACATTGTACATTAATATTTCATGGCAGACAACTTGCCTAGACCTGATGGACGGGACTGTAAGTCCCTTAAATATCCTCAATTTTCAGCTGGATAGAAGAGTTAGATAAAGTTTTTGATTGGTTCTCTTCAGGGAGGGGTTCTGTATATGGGAGAAAAGGTGTGCATGTAGCCAAAGGGGTGGTCTGGCTTAGAGAATTCTAGTAGCCCTTTGTAATAGAATTGGCAATGTTTATAAGCATATGTGGTCTCCCTGAACACAAACTACATTACCCAGATCACTTTGCAGTTAAATGTGGGAATGTGACCAAGTTCTAGACAATAAACTGTAAACAGAAGTGTGTCAAAATTCTTTTTAAAAGGAGAAGACATGCCCTTTGTCCTTGTAACTTCCTGCTACCTGGACTGCAGATGTAATTGCCAGAGATTGAGCAGCCATCTTGGACCACAATGTAACACACATAGGAAGGGAAAAGAGTAAGATCAGAGGAATCTATGGTATGTATCTCCAACTCCTCTTATGATAAATAAATGTGTCTCTTAAGCCATCATTATTTGGGGGTTTTTGGTAACTGGTAACATAACTGAATCCTATGTAAACCAATATGTCTGCCCTCATTTTATATATAAGGAAAACGAATAGTAGTAAACATTTCCAAATATTATATAGCCGTTATATGGCTGATGTGGGATTTATACAAAACTAATCTTACTTTAGAAGTTTGTTTCATAATCAAAAACTCGAAAAACTAAATTCGTATTTACTGAAAAAATAATCAGAAGGGAGCACACCAAAGTCACATTAGCTATAGCCTCTGAGAAAATGAAGCAGAATGAGAATGGGAGTGGTAGAGAAAGTGATATCAATTTGAAATTTTATTCATAATGTTTTCATTATTAAGTATAGAATTGATATACTAATATGAAAAAATATTATCCACAATGAATTTTTGGTGAGATAAGATTAGTTATTCAGTAATTTAATACTCTATATTTTAAAATGTTGTCAATTTTTAAATTAAAATGGAAAATACCAGTTAGTAAAAGCAGCAAAGGTTAAAAACAAACAGCAAATTATATATGTGCGTGTATGTGTGTTTGTGTAAATATTTTGCCATGTTTAAATAAGCTAAATGTTTTTATGTTTTTGAGTAGCTTTTCTTAGAAATATAGCAGTACTACTTGGCACAGAGTAGGCTGTGAAATTAGTCCAACAAATAATTATTTATATCGAAAAGAAAGGGAAAAAGAGGAAACTATAAATTAGTAATTAAAAGATATATTACATTTTATAAAAGGGAAACTCTGTACTATTGTGTCTGGAGATGCATCCTTGTCTGGTAAAAGTATAAAGAAACCCAAAGAAGTGACTACTGTAAAAATGGGGATGGAGTTACTCTTGTAGGAAGGAAGGATTTATGATTAGGAGGGCCACATGGAAGAGTTTCTGGAATTGCTGTCAAAGTTTTATTTATTGATCTAGGTGACTGGGCAGAAAGGGATCATTAAAAGGGTGTTTTTTCTTTTGTTAATTAATTAAACTATACTTTTATTTGGGTAGTTTTCTGAATCTACATTTTAATTTAAAACAAATGGTTTTAAAATATTAATACAAGGCACTAAGGTCACTAGAGGACTCCTTTCCTCCTTCCATCACAGAAACCTTATCCTATCTGGGAAAGTTTTAAAGGGAACATGACAATCATATTTAATAGTGCACTTTAGGTTTTTTTATATT
Organism: Tapirus indicus; assembly: GCA_031878705.1. Taxonomy (NCBI): domain Eukaryota; kingdom Metazoa; phylum Chordata; class Mammalia; order Perissodactyla; family Tapiridae; genus Tapirus; species Tapirus indicus. Next base: position 98,864,557 of record CM062919.1, on the reverse strand, counting down.
CTATTGTTATTGGTTCTGGCTGATGCTTTGGTGCAGTCTAATTTTCTTTTTATGGCTTTTTTTCACACCAAAGCAATTGCTTTCCAATACAGCACTACTTGTTCTACCTCTCAGAGCCCCCTACCTTAATTAGGGTGAGCTGGAAAATCACTATTACATGGCACAGATTTGGAGTCCTGAAGTAAACTAGCAGAGGTATATAAAGAAAATGAATAATACCTTTCCAAGGTGTTTTGTGTTTCACATTGATGTTAACAATTGCCCAAGGTAAAAATAATTCGAATTCAGTGACTCAACTTTACCATCTATTTTCTTACTTCCCAATGCCAGATTACTCTGATGAGTTATTACATTAAGGGTAAATATGATTGACAGTATGTTAAAACCTTGCTCAAACATAAGACTTGATGTAAGTAACCCAAAATCTTTCAAATATAAGAGCCATAAAGTCAGCTCAAATTAAATTTGTTAGTTCAAATTTGTATACATATTTAGTGCTTATAATGAAGAACTAATGAATTTAAGAAAGTTCAAATTATTTTTAATCCACTATATATTAATTTTAAAACTATCTTTTTTATTTATAAAAATACTCAGAGATTTTTTTTATGAACTTTACATGTGCGCATATAAATTACTTCTGACCTACTTTTAGATAAAAAACTTCCTCCTTTATAGAGTTTGAATTCCTTTCTGAACTATAAACTTAGACACCGGAAAAGAAAATAATTTCTTCTCTTGATGTTTGTTTAATGTGTTTACAAATAATCAAAATATTTTATTTTAGAAAGTGTTATCTCAAAACCTCCAAAAATTTAAATAGGTAAGAGTCATTTTTAACTATGAACTGAATAGTGCAGTTGCATGTCTGCATGCCCACTGCCCTAATAAACTGTGAGAGCACATTGAAGTCAGAGTGGGATTTCAATAGCAAGAACTGAAACACATTAATGCATTCAGACTAATGATGGAGAAGACCCCAGTGACCACTGGCGCAGTTGATGTACATGAAAGCTTTTCAAGTTTCATTCCTTGTTAGTTTGATCTAGCTACATTAAAAAAGATGTGCTTGAGAAGCAATTTAAAATAAAAAGGTTCATTTGTCTCCTTCTGGACCAGAAAGTTATAGCTGCCCAATTTTAGTTCTTGTATGAAGGAAAGTGAGTGAGAAAACTGATCTATGGCAGATCAAGCTCAAAGAATCTTAGAAATTTATCTAAAATTGAATTGTTCCAGACCAACTCATATGATGATACAGACTGATGCTCTGCCTTTACCTAAAGCCCCTTAGGAATTAATGTAACCAGACCTCAGATGTTAATAGCTGATTAGGTCTTAAAGAGTAATTCTTTCACAACATTCCCACACTATGGTCAGAAATACTTCATCCTGGGGGAATTAATATCAGATGATACAATCATTAATAAATTTGCCTATTTTTCCCATGCCTCAAATCATCTCTTATATGAACTTGCTGGAGGTGTGAAGATTAGACATAAATGTTCCAGCCCATAGGTCTGTTTCCAGAGTCTTGTTCTGGAATATCATCTCCCATTTACCTTCTAGGATGCAGAGCATTGCCATGTCCAGAAATACTTTATCTCATGAAACTGCTTTACTTTTATAATTTCGAACTTTCTTTGGCCTCCCTTCAGCCTTAATCTTGCCTACTAATCCTGCCCTTTAAAACGCATCAGGCTTATCCAAACACTTCATTTTCACCTGGTCTTTCTGGTTTCATATCTGTCTCCATAGCTTTGCTTTGGATCAGCATTTCAATGACATCTATCTAGAACCCACCTCACTTTTACCTTCTCATTAAATAAGGTGATGAATACTTTTATATTCTGGATAAGAAAGCAACAGAAACACATATATCTGAAACTATGTCATTCAGCTTTACAGGAGCATATTATGAAATACGAAAATAGAAAAACTCACGCATGAATCTGCGTCAATGATTAAAAACAATCTTATAGCGGGGCCACCCGGTGGCGCAGCAGTTTAGTCCGCGCTTGGCAGCCCGGGGTTCGCAGGTTCGGATCCCGGGCGCCCGCCGACGCACTGCCTGTCAGCCATGCTGTGGTGGCGTCCCATATAAAGTAGAGGAAGATGGGCACGATGTTAGCCCAGGGCCAGTCTTCCTCAGCAAAAAGAGGAGGATTGGCAATGGATGTTAGCTCAGGGCTGGTCTTCCCCACACACACACACAAAAAAAATAAAAACAATCTTATAGCAAAAATAAAGTACGTGTGTGTTTGGAAAATAAAGGGGATGGTTTAACTATCCAAAAATATATACCCATTTGATTGGATCAAGAAACATCATTAAAGTCTTCCTACAACAAAATAGTTCAACATGGATCTTATCCAATTTCCCAAATATTTCTTTTTCTTTTCCTTTTTTTTTGTCTCTGACAACAATAGCCTTAGGAATCCTATCTAACATTTTACAGATGCCTCAGAGATACCTGAACAACAATTTTTTTTAAAGTCTAAATACGAAGAACAATATAACCATAGGTATAAGGTATACAAGCAATTAAAAAAGTCAAAGAATCTTAGGCCAAATTGAAGGCATACATTTGAAGTTGCTAAGGTGACTAATGAGACTTCTTGAAAATTGTTTTAAAAATTTATCTCCCCAAAGTAGAACTGATTATATTATTTCTAAAACAAATTTGAGAAACTTACAAGAATTACCAATGCTACTTCTGTACATTCCCTACAGTAAGGTGCCATAAAAATATTTTTCCAATACTTTTACATGTATTTTTCAAATGCCCAAGGAATTCTATAAAGCTATGTCAATTCTTAATTTAGAGAAACTTGCTACACGTTTTAAAAATTCCTATATCCAATACTAAAAGTTGCCAAAGATAGTCAAAATAAAAAATATGTGAAAATACTACTTATTTAAAGATGTGCAAATAAATTAAATAACATGTCTATAGATAGAATTTAGGACAAACTAGAGAGAAACCATGACCTTAATCTGAGAAAATTGTGTGTGTGTGTGTTAGTCAAGTTGAAACAAGCTCATGTGGCCCCATCCCTAACTCAGAGAGCTGAGCAGACCTGGAAGAAGAAATTAAGGAAATAGGGATAAGGGAAAGTTAAAGGTTCCCTTGCATTTGACTAAGCTCCTACTAGCAGGAGAGTGTTCCTGATATGGCCACATATACTAGAGTATCAAGAAGCACATTAATAGAGGCTTCTGTATGTTCAAAGCCCTGGCAGATACTGCTTTAGTTTGAATAAATTGATACTTATTAGAAATAATAATAATTTATTGTGTAACTATTATAAAGCAGACTCATGCTGGTGTCTAAAATCATCTTAGTTCCTATGGATTATATAATTTAATGAAATAAAAAAAACATAATTTGTTCCTTGTAAGAATGACAAATTGTGAGGGAATCAACATAGGTCAGTTAATAATATTCTGCTCTGCTGCTTAAACAAAGGAATTGCCAATACCGAAATAGAGGAGAGAGGTGAATGATAAGAAAAAAAGGAGATGTAGAGAGAAAAAAAAAGAATGAAAGTAGTGAAATCTGAGACTTTTAAGAATAGAACAAAATATACTAAGAAATATATATGCCATATGCTTTATATCTGCATTTAAAAATATTGGACATTGTAGATGTTCATTTTGAAACTGAAGCTTAAAGGTCCGGTGCCATGGCATTAACAGTTTTCCAGGTTTTCTTTTACCTTTTTTGGTTGGACGTTTTCTTATTAATTTGAAGGATTTCTTCGTATGGTGTTGACTTTGCTTCTCTCTTGATCACGTGAAGCAAATACTTTCATGTGTCCTATCATTTGTCTTTTGACTTTGCTTAGAATGGACTTTAATGGGCTAAAATGTCTATTTATGCATCCTATTCTGTCATTCTTTTCCTTTATATAACTTCTAATTTTCCTGTCTTGCTTAAAAATGACTCCTCAATTCTGGGGATTCTTCTCATATTTTTAATTTTATATTTAGAACATTAATTAATTTGGAAATCATTCTGTCTAGGTGATAAAATAAGCTTTATTTTTTCTAAGTGGAAAGTCTGTTATGCAAACATTATTATTTAAAAAACGATCTTAATCACTGAATTGAAATATGCCTTAAATATATATATTTCCCATATTCTTTATTCTGCCATATAGACTTACAAATCACTTTGTTCAAAAATGGGATTCTGATTGATCTTGAATTAAATATTTACGATAAATTTAGCAAGATATGAAAACATAGAATTGAGCTTTTCTATTCTAGAACATTATAAGCCTCTCTCTTCTTGAACTTAGGAACTTCTTAATGGCAGTACCCTTAATAAAAGAATGACTTTTCATTGCCCAAAAATTAGCAAGGCATGCCAAATTGTTTGAGACACACATCAGAGGGTAATCATCAAAGATATTTAATGTTTAAATAGCAATTAATTTTACCAAATTTTATCCAATATCAAGTGAAATGTCAGACTTCCGTGATGAATGCCTAACTCTACAGGCAGAAGTAAATACTCAGATTCCAATTCAAATGTGACTATCAATAGAAGTCTACAATTCTTTTCATTATATATATTAATTGGTTGATTATTTCATATTTTCTTCAGCAGTGAAATTGAATGAATTAAATTATGGTTAATGTTATCAAATAATACATTCATCTTAATTTTTTTTGTCAATTACTACTACATGCACTATCCTTTTCTTTGTTCTATATCCAAACCTGAATTAAAAGTTTAAAGTATTTACATAACGTTAAACGGTAGAAAGATAACAAATATGAAAAAGTATGAATTAGAAAAGTAGAATTAATATAGAATCCAGAACTCTAGTATTTGACATTTAAGCATCTTTCTCAAGACTTCATCATGAACAATTTATAGTCTTAACTACAAATGAAATGTCATAGATAATTGATCATGGACCTTTGACATTTGTTCTCCAGTTTAGTGAATCAATTTTATAATTTGGAACATTTGAAGACAATATTCAGGGACTGAAATCTTAGGACCAGCTATTTTTAATTGCTTTATAAAATGTGTGCATTTTTCTCATTTCTTCAAATATCATAAAGCAAACCATGACTAGAGACACAGAATACAAGTTAACATAGAGACACTTGCTATACAAAGATACTAAAGGAAAAAAGTACCAAAAATAGTAATAATTGTAGAGGTCTACTAATTTCTTCTTTTAAGCTAATTAAACTCAATATGCCATATCATACTTATGAGGCTTAGGAGAAAATCTTTGTCCATTCCTGAAGAACTTTCATTTTATAAAATACATATAATATTAATTGCTGCTTCTGGTTAAGGTCTGGGTTATAGTGGGTTAGTGCTGTCTTGTCTAAAATTTTGAAATATATAACTCTCTTTCATGACTGCACAAAACCAAACCAAATAAATTTAGCTTAAGAGAAAAGCAAAGATATTATTAGCATAACAAAATATCACAAATAATCAAGGCCATGGGAACGGTTAGGCCTCTGGAAAAAGTGGAGTCGAGGAGTCGATCACTATCAGAATTCTCTCTCCTTTTTCCTATTCTACTTCTTTCTGAGCATTTGCCTCATTCTTTCATGCAGCCAACCAGAATTATTTTTATTTAAGCCACAAATCAGAATTTGGCAGCCAAGAGTGCACATATTTACATTTTGTTACTTAAAAACAGCAAACATGCTGAGTTGGAATCTTACTAGGATCCAAACTGTAAATGATTTGATTGGCTCAACCTGGAGAGTGTCCACACATGAACCAATTATCTGTGGCCCAAACACATAAAGTTTGGGAGCAGGTGGGTTGGTTTATTTCCCAAAACAATAGTGGAAGTGATTCTCCAAAAATGGGATGGAGGACATGGGAGTGTACAATATGTTTTCTTTCTTTTTCATTCCTTCTTTGGTCTAGAACTAAATTCTCCTATGATTCAAGATTGTCTAATATGCAAATCTAAGGAAGGAAAATTATTAAAGTTTATATATTTAAAGAAAGAAAACTAAAACTTCTTGAATATGCCTACATAATTTTCTAATCAATTGAGCTTCTCTCAGTTTAAGAAACAGCTTTTAAAATTATAGAGAGTGACTGGAAATCAATAAATAGCTTAGGGAATTGCTAAATGAAAAGGGCAAAATAAAAACCTCAAAAGGGTCAAAGTGGATATTGTTGACCTTAAATAGAAAATAAACTTGTACTTTCTATCCGGATCTAATTTATTCAGCTGTGTATTAATATTTTCTCACATCATTTATGACCACAAAGCATACGTTCTGAATCTTGCTCCATAATTCATCACTGTCTTGTTAGCTCTTTGATATTTCCTGATAGATTTAAAAATATATATTTCATCTAGCTTTTCAGGTTTCCCCAGAAACAATGAGAGCGGCAGGCCGTGACACAGTGGTGGAGTTCCCGTGTTCAGGTTCAGTGACCTGAGTTTGCGGCGGGTTCGGAGCCTGGGAGCAGAGCTACTCTTGGCTCATCAAGCCATGCTGAGGCGGCGTCCCCCATAGAAGAACTAGAAGGACCTACAACTAGGATATACAACTATGTACTGGGGGCTTTGGGGAGAAAAAAAGAGGAAGACTGGCAACAGATGATAGCTCAGGACCAAACTTAAATAAAAAAAACAAAAAAGGAAAGAAACAATGAGAGAGGGCACACACAATTACCTAGTCCACTATCATTGAAATCCTACTTGTCAATTGGTTTTGGTACTCATGATAGTTACATACAGTAACTCACCTTGTTATACCTAAAATGACCCGTACACTTGAAACTTGAAAAAAACACATAGTACTTAAAACTTGAAAAAACTGAGTAAGACACTTACTGTGTGTCTCCGTCAATATCGTTGAAAATGAATGGGCAAGAGTTACTGTCATAGAAGTGCGCCCCTCCACTGCTCACCCAGCTCTTTTCTAAGTATCTCCAGGGTGGGCACATTTGAAATACCTTTTATGGTCTGTCTTCCAATCTTTTCACACACTCTCTCTCTATCCTTTTACACCATCCTCTTTCCTTCACCTCTTTACTTACTTTTGAAGAAATCACTAGGTCAATGTTTTGTTCCACCTGAATAACAATATCAGTCATCTTGAACTGACCAGAAGATAATAGTCTTCTTCCTGAATGTCCTACAAATCGCAACACCCTTAGCATCTGCTCTGAGGTTTGACAGAAAAAAAAAAAAGACTCCCTCTTCCAAATGATCCAAACTACAGTGAAAGCTTGTCTTGGTCCAAATTCTGCCAAACTTAGAAACAAGTGTGAGTAGAGAACATGGTCCCCAGGCTCTGGAGCCAATCAGCATGGGTTTAAATTCCAGCTCTGCCACGTATTAGCTGTGTGACCTGTGGAGGGCCACTTAAGTTCCCTGGGCCTCAGTTTCCTCAACTATAAATTGGGTGAGGATCATAGCTGCCTCCGGCATTGTTGTGAAGATAAATAAGTTGATGATGTATGTAGAACTCCTAGAAGAGTGCCTGGCACAGGGTGAGCATGCAGTAACTGTGGGCCATTTCTACAAGAGACACTATGGCTTGAAGGCTCAGGACCCGTCTCTGGAGCCAGCTGCCAGGGTTCAAAGCTCAGCTCTGCCTAACCAGTAGCTGTGTCACCGGGGGCAAGTTATTTATTAGGTCCAACTGTTTTCCAGATGCCATATTTTCCTTTTTTTTTTTTTTTTTTTTTTAAGGGGGCAGGAGTTCTCTCATGTTCTGTAAGAAAACATGAAACGCATTTGGGTAATTTCCAATAAGATAGCAGTGGGAGGTATACATTTTATACATCCTTGCATTTCTTTATTTTACTGTTAAACTTTCTAAATTATTTTTCTTCTCAGAAATGTTTGATTTCATTCCTTTATGGTCCGCGTTTTGAAGTTTGCAATCATATACTTGGTGGGTTTATTTTTTGATCATTTACCAGGTACTCAGGGGACCCGAAAGTACTGCAACTCTTGACAAAGTTATTGGTTTTTGGTGGTAGAAGTGGTGGGTAACTTCCTGACATCTTCTCTCTCTAGAACACATTTGATTGAGATATGTAGCATCATATACTGATACTGTATATCTGTTATCTTTCATATTTTCTTGTTTCTCTGGCCTTTACTTAACTTTTGGAGATCTTTCCTTGATTATGTTTTCCAAACTCCCTGAACATTTTATTATTTTATTTTGGAAATTTATTTATAATTTTCTGAATCTTTGGTTTATTCCGTGATTGCTCCTATATTATTTTTATGGACGCAATGCCTCTTAAGGTTTTCTGAGCACACACATTAGAATGTCTTTGTTTTTGTTTTTGTTTTCCATTCTTTTTTGTCACTTTGTTATCTGTGTTCTGGGACAAGTTTTTCTGGTGATAACTTAAATAAGATGTTAAGAGACATTGCTCTCCATTCACATGTAAGAATAGGGAAATAAAAAGTTGGTTGCCAGCTCTATGTGTGCTAGTGTGCCTGTGCCTTTTTTGTCTTGAGCAGGTGGGACTAGAAGCAAGGGTTAGCGAGAGCAAATGCCAACTCTCCTATCACTTTTCCTTGGACTTCACTTTCTCCAGGGGTGAACTCTAAGTTATCTTGCATGAGAGTTACTGCTGGATACCATGCAGTATGTGAATCGTAGCAACAGAGAAGAAAACGCCTCCTATGAAAAATTTCAGCTAATCTCTTTGAATTTAGCTCCATGTTTTATTCCTGTCCTCCTCAGTTGTACTCGGCATCCGTAAGTGTTAAGACTCTCTTGGTTTCTGCAGAGAAAATCAGCTGCTTTCTGAGCTCCATCATACTTTCAGAACTTTCTAGACTCTTTTTTCCACTACTTGATGCATTATTCACTACTCTTTTATCCAATTACCATAGTCCAATTTAATTGGAATTCTAAAAGAGAAAGAAAACAATTGGATGTGATCAATCAGTTATATTCATCCAGATAATCTAAACTACGTATAGGACACTTTCACATGCAAAAGACTTTACAACCTTTAAAAGGCTGACCAGCCAATTTCCCTTGTACTATAATAGTTGTTTCATTATGAATCGTTAAAAATTAGGTCAATTATAAATATATCCCCAGAGGCAACAAAATATGTAGATAATCGTCACATGGGACAATAGAGCCTTGTGGTAAAATGCATTTGACTTTCATGTGTACTACAGCAAATGCAAGGTAGGAACGAGATTTCTTAATGCTTGCCTCATCATCATCACTTGTAAATATGAGAGAGCATTTGTTCCTTGCCAGAAGGTGTTTTTAAATTAAGTTAGATAATGCAAGAGAACATCTAGCATAGGATGTAATACATTGTAAGCCTCCAGCTAATGCCTATTATCTCGCCATTTCCTCCAACTCCAGTTAGGGAAACATACATTTATACTTATCAAGACTTTAAAATAAAATTTTAGGTTTTACAGAGGTCTGATTATTGAAATTCTGAAACAGTAAGCTGTCTCTAATTTTAGCCAGCTACAAAATTAACTGCGAATGATTTAACAAGCCAGGAAGTATGATCCTTTCAGATCAACAACCCTTCATAGGCTGGTTTTACTGCTACGCTATGTATATAGATATCATTTGAAATATATACATCCCAGTAAACTGTGAAAATTTGTTGTTCATTGTTTATAATGAGACTCATTGATTAAATGGAAGTTTTATCTTCATGTTTTGCAGCGTTTTTTAAAATAATATTTCTACAATAATCAATTTAACATGTGGAAAGTGTGAATAAATAATAAGTACTTGATAATACTATTTTCAAGTCTTAATATAAAAATGAAACTTTGAAACAAAAATGGAAATCTTTAATTTAAAAGTTGAATATTTAATTAACTATTTAATGTACTTTCATTTGCTTTCTGTCCTTTATGAGGAATCAAAACAAGTTTTGGCTTGTTGTACTACTGGAATGAGAAAATGGTATTAAATGATAACCATTCTCAAAATTACAGAAACATAAATGGGGACAAACCATTATTATGAGAGGCAAAAATTGGACATAGCAAAGAATGGTTATAATTACAAGAATGAGACTAAGAGACTGGATTCTGCTGGGAAACTAAACCAGACAAACTAAATACATAGTATGCAATAAACTGCATACCTCTGATACTCACTAAACATTAAAATTGTTAGAATCAAAAGGAAGAAGCTGATGTGTATTACAGATAGGAATATTGCTGATTTATTTTGGAGGTTTTTTTTTATTTGTAACACTTACTTTAATAATTTTATACTGTAGACGTGCTTTTGAAGATAGGCGCAGTGGTGTAACAGTTAAGTTCTTGTGCTCTGCTTCTGGCAACCTGGGGTTTGCAGGTACAGATCCCAGGCATGGACTGATGCATCACTTGTCAAGCCGTGCTGTGGCAGCATCCCATATAAAGTAGAGGAAGATGGGCACAGATGTCAGCCCAGGGCCAGTCTTCCTCAGCAAAAAGAGGAGGTTTGGCAGTGGATGTTAGCTCGGGGCTAGTCTTCCTCACACACAAAAAAAGAAGTAATGAAATCAGTAAACTAGGATAGAGGGAACTTTCTCAACTTGGTAAAGAATAGCTACAAAAAAACTAAAGCTAACATCATATTTAATGGTGATAAACTAGAAGTTTTCCCACCAAGATCAGGAACAAGGCAAGGATGCCTCCCTCACCTGTTCTATTCAGCGTCATACTGAAAATCCTAGTTAATGCACTAAGAAAATAAAAGGAAATAAAGATAGACAGATTAAAAGAAAGAAAACTGTCATTATTCACAGATGACAATATTGTCTATGTAGAAAATCTGCAAGAATCAACAACAAAACACTAAAAAGCAATTATAGCAAGGTTGCAAGATACAAGGTTAATATACAAAAGTCAATCGCTTTCCTATTTACCAGCATGAACAAGTGGAATTTGAAATTAAAAACACAATACCATTTACATTACAACTCCCCAAAAATGAAATGCTTTGCAATAAATCTAACAAAATATGCACAACATTTATATGAGGCAAACTACAAAATTCTGATGAATGAAATCAAAGAACTGAAAAATGGGGAGATATTCCATGGTCATCAATAGGACGACTCAATATTGTCAAGATGTCATTTCTTCCCAACTTGATCTGGAGATTCAATGCAACCCCAAAGATCTCAGCAAGCAATTTTGTGGATATCAATAAACTGATTCTAAAGTTGATATGGAGAGGCAAAAGACCCAGAATTGCCAACACAACATTGAAGGGGAAGAACAAAGTTAAAAGACTGCCAGTAACTGACTTCAAGACTTCCTATAAGCTACAGTAGTCAAGACAGTGTAGTACTGGTGAAATAATAGACAAACAGATCAATGGAACACAAGAGAGAACCCAAAAATAAACCCACATGAATATAGTCACTGATCTTTGACAAAGGAGTAAAGGTGATACAATGGAGCAAAGATAGTCTTTTCAACAACTGGTGCTGGAATAACTGGGCATTCATATGCAAAAACAATAAATCTAGACACAGACCTTATACTTTTCACAAAAATTAACTCAAAATGGATCACAGACCCAAATGTAAAATGACAACTACAAAATTCATAGAAGATAACACAGGAGAAAATCTAGATGATCTTGGGTATGGCAATGATTTATTTGATACAATGCCAAAGGTATGATCCATAGAAGAAATGATTGACAAGCTGGGCTTTTGCTCTGCAAGAGACATTGTCCAGGAATGAGAAGACAAGCCACAGACTGGGAGGAAGTATTTGTGAAAGACACATGATAAAGGACTGTTATTCAAAATAAAGAACTCTTAAAATTCAACAATAAGAAAACAAACAAGCTGATTAAAAAATGGGCCAAACGCCTTAACAGACACCTCACCAAATAGATATATAGATGGCAAATAAGCATATGGAAAGGTGCTCCACCTCCTATGTCATCAGGGAAATGCGAATTAAAACAACGAGATACCAAGTAGGAAACTATTAGAATGCCAAAATCCACACCACTGACAAAACCAAATGCTGGTGAAGATACGGAGCAACAGGAACTCTCATTCATCACTGGGGGGGATGCATAATGGTACAGCCACTTTGGGAGACAATTTGGTGGTTTCTTACAAAACTAAACATACTCTTACCACACAATCCAGCAATTGTGCTACTTGGTACTTACCCAAAGGAGTTGAAAACTTATGTCCACACAAAAAGCTGCACAGGTGTGTTTATAGCAGCTTCATTCATAGTTGCCAAAACTTGGAAACAACCAAGATGTCCTTCAGTTGATGAATGGATAAATAAACTGTGGTCATCCAGACAATGGAATATTATTCAGTTCTAAAAAGAAATGAGCTATGAAAAGACATGAAGGGAACGTAAATGCATATTACTAAGTAAAAGCCAATCTGAAAAGTCTATGGACTATATTATTCCAACTATATGACACTATGGAAAAGTCAAAACTATAGAGACGTTAAAAAGATCATTGGTTGCCAGGGATTGGATGGGGAGGGGTGGGTGGCATGAACAGGCAGAGTACAGAGGATTTTCAGGACAGTGGAAATACTCTGTGTAATGATGGATACATGTCGTTATGCATTTGTCCAAACCCATAGAATGTATGACATCAAGAGTGAACCAGGGTGAAAATGATGGACTTTGGGTGAATATGATGTGTCACTGTAGTTCCATCAATTGTAAAACAATAAACCACTCTAGTGAGTGATGCTGATAAGAGATGCCTGTGTAGTGTCAGGAAGTATATCGGAAATCTCTGTACCTTCCTCTCAATTTTGCTGTGACTCTAAAATTCCTCTAAAAGAATAGTCTGTAGAAAAAAACACTGAAAAACAAAATAAAGCTCAAATATAATAGACTGCTTGAAAAATGAATCAATTGCAGTTTTTAGGAATCAAAAATGCGATTATCTAAATTTAAACTATTTCAATGTTTTTTAAATATTAAAAATAAAATTTCCTCCTGAATACTAGAGATGTTGAACATCTTTCCATGTTTTTTGATCATTTATAGTAAATTTCTGTGGAAAAGATATAATTAAACTTGTTTAAGATCCATTCATCATATATCTATTTTCTGATCTACCAATATCCCAGGAAAAGAGATGAGGAGTTCAATATAAGAATAAAGAACAAAAAAGCAAAAGGAAATGCAAACTGGATAAATATTTTTAAAAAATGTAGATTGAAAACACAGGGAGAATTTTAGGGAAAAAGTGATATATAGAATTAGAAATTAGAGCAATGAGGTGATAAGTGAAAAATAAATGGCTGTCTTTTATAACTCTACTCTTCTACTAAAATAGCTTAATGTTACCAAAGTCACTACAGTGCCCTTAAAATAAGGAAGAGTTTTCTCTGGTTCAGATTGAAAGCACTATATGCCCATACCAATCCTTGTCTAGTTACGGTTGCATTTTTTTTATATAACAACTAAAAAAATGATCTTTGTGCACAGAATTTATTGACAGATGTCATTCTAAATCAACAACAGATTATGATGAGTTATAAATTCTGTTTCTGTTAAGGAGTTAACCACCATAGAGTCTGCCAGGTATTTAGAAATTCAAAAGTGTTGATAGTTTCTAACATCTGCCTCTGGAATTCTCTTTTATAGTTGACAGTAGCTGTATAAAGGGTACATACATATTTTCTGCCAACTGCTCTTCAAATGATAAGTGATGCCTTTTAATTACATTGTATATGGTAATTAATTTAAAAATATCCATGCAAATTCTTCAGCTCTGAGTCCCTTTTCAGACAGGGCCTAGATGCTCTCGGCTTTCAGTGGCATATCCCGGCTTTCAAACTATTCTGAAAGTGTAAGATAATAAAGGCTCTTGAAAATATTCCAAGTAGCAAGAAAATATAAACAGCCATTTGCAGAATAGTAAAATGGCAATGCATATATTTGCATTTTTGAAATGAAGTATTCACTGCAAACATATAAAAATAGAACAGCAGATGAATAATACAGATTTTGAGTTATCTGAATATTTAGCTATTTTACAGCATACTTAATATAAGAAGCCATCATCACTGGTAGACTGCTGTATTCAATAGGGCATTGACTATAATTTTCTTCCTAGGCCTAAAAATGTTTTTCCAAAAAAAGTATGCTTTATTTATTCACAATGTAAATAATTACATCATAATTTTACTTCTAATTTACTTGCATTTTATTAAACATTTTAATCTGCTGCAGTTTTGTTGACATACAACTGAAAGAACAAGAGGATTGCCAAATCCAAATGCACTGTAGTGTCATGGCTGTTGTCAGTGCACAGTGCAGTGCACGGTGGAGGGTGGGGTCAGTGAGAGTGGCCTGCCTTGGCAGGGGCAAGTATTTTACCACTGACATTGTTAAGAACTGACTCATAGTAATAATAATAACAGGTGAATTTTTATTTTGTGTTGTTATTGGTTCCAAAGTCTCTATAGATAGAGCTTCTCTTATTTTTTGCATCTCCACTGCCCTCTGTGGTGGTATACTGACAATGAAAACCAAAATAAATAAATAAATAAAAATAAACTGTTTGTATATTTCAAGAGTAAACTCTGACTTCACTCTGAACCTAAAGTGAGAAATGTACACACTTTAAAAAAAAAAATCTCTTTCCCCTTAGAGAAAACATATTTTCACTGAAGAAATCCTTATGTCCAAGATTCCACTTATGAGAAGTAATGAGGAAAAGTTAAGGGTCCCCTCCCCAAAATGAGAACTTAAAGGTATGCTTCTGGAATGCAGACATTTAATAAATATTTTATTTGCTATTGCTTAAAATAAATATTTTAAATGGCTAAAATTGGCATAAAATACCTAACACTTCTTATTGTGAAGAAGAGAATTGGATATAAAAAATGAATACAAGCTACTAATTTTTTTTCATTGTATTAGATGTCTGGCAAATCCATTCTTAATTGGAACATTATAATGACTTTGATGCTTACATTTTCTTTAGGGTTTTATATAATGGCACAAAACCAAAAAAGAAAAGTGTCTTATGCTTTCTTTTTGGATCTCTAAAATAACATGATCCTCTTCAAGTTTACATGCTTATCTTACCCACAGGGTTCATACATGTTTTTAATCCTTATTTTTTAATATTAGTTTTTCATTTTGTTCTTGTATTCTATGGCTAATAGGTGGAGTTGTACAATTAATCCATCCACTTCATATGTTATAAAAGATGAAAATCTCAGAGAGACCCAAAGTCCCTCAAATATGGAGCGATAGAGCTGAAATGAATTCCCATATTGACCATGACTATGTTCTTTACAATAACATCATAGAGACTGTCATTAGATATTTGGCTTGGTCTAGTATAGGTAAATATTTTTTTAAAATCCAATGATTGAAAAATTAAATGACTGGTTTAGTTACAGTTGATTTTTAAGAAATGTACTTCCATTTCTTCTTTCAATACTTCCATTAAGAATGTTTTTTTCTCTTTCCATGACCAATAAGAAATGTTCTTACATGATGTTTTGAGTTACATTTTAAAATGTCTATCTGAGGTGCCACAATGTTTAGGGATCAAAAGCACAGTCGTTGTGATCTGGCAGCCCAATTCTGAACTCCAGCTCTGTCACTCACTTGCTGAATAAATTTGGCAAATCTTTTCACCTTTCTGTGCCTTACTTTCTTCTACTTTAAAATGGGAATAATAATAGTATCTATTCATCAGGCTGTTTTGAATATTGAATAAAACTTGTAAAAGTTATGCACAGGGTCTGGTACATATTAGACACTCAATAAATATTAATTACTTTCTCTTTCTCTCTCATCTCCGCCTCTAATATGAGCTTTACCTTTGCTAACTCTTCCCCAGGGAAACATAACCAGTTCAGTTTAGTTCTTTTCTTTTTTTAACTCTATAAATGAGACAGTGGTTTTAGTAAAGTTATTTTATTCATACATGTTTGTTTAGATTTATCGTTAAGTTAACCAATTTATTTGTTCAACGTTTTCTTTTCATATTTCAGATCATACTGCTGGGACCATTTAGCTTCTTCCAAGAATGTATTCTTAAAAATTGCCTAAGTGAAAGTTTGTTAGTTAAAATGCTCTTTGATTTGAATTCAACTGCTTTTGTTCTTATAAGAAAGTTGTGTTATGTATACAGTTTTAGGTTGCAAATTATTTCCTGTTATCAATTCACTCTCTTCAGGCTTCCACTTATTGCTGATAAGAAGTCTGATATCAGGGGGCCGGCCCAGTGGCGTAGCGGTTAAGTTTGCATGCTCCACTTCAGCCCCCCAGAGTTTCGTAGGTTCTGATCCCGGGTGCGGACAGACACACCACTTGTCAAGCCATGCTGTGGCAGCATCCCATATAAAGTAGAGGAAGATGGGCACGGATGTTAGCCCAGGGCCAGTCATCCTCAGCAAAAAGGAGGAGGATTGGCATCGGATGTTAGCTCAGGGCTAGTCTTCTTCACACACACAAAAAAAGTCTGACATCAATCTTACCTATGGATGATTGTTTTTTTCTCTCTGCCAAAGAGAAAAAGGTAGTTTCTCTATCTTTGATATTTTATAATTATCCTATAATGTGAACTAATACAATGTATTCATTTTCTATTGATGCATAGCATATCACCACAAACTTAACATCTTAAAATGATACAAATTTATTATCTCACAGTTTCTGTACGTCAGCAGTCTAGGTACCACATGACTAAGTTCACTGCTCAAGACCCCACTCAACTGAAGTCAAGATGTAACCCAGGCTGAGCTCCCATCTGAAGGCTCTGGGGAAGAATTTTGTTTCCAAACTCCTTCAGGACGTTGACAGAATTCAGTTTTTTGAAGCTGTAGGACTTAGATGCCCATTCCCTTGCTGGTTGTCAGCAGGAGGCTGCTTCAGCTACTAGAGATCCCCCCACATTCTTTGCCATAGGACCTTTCTGTCATGAAAGCTGGCAATAGACAGTGTTTCTCTCATCAATTTTCTCTCACTTTTGAAATCTCTTTTGCCAGGAAGAATCTTGTCCCTCTTATGGGCTTACCTGATTAGGTTGGATTCATCCAGGATTATCTTCCTATTTTAACATCAACTGAATTGGAACCTTAATTACATCTGCAAAATCCCTTCACACCACACCTGAATTAGTGTTTGATTGAGTAACTTGAGTGTACAACAGATGGGAACCTTCCTATCTCTGAGGTCCCATGTGTTTTATAGTTCTGGAACAATTTCAACCATTATCTCTTCAAATATACTCTCATCTCCATTATGCTATTCTTTTTCAAAATTCAGTTGAATAATAGCATCATTACAAATCATTATATGTCTTCTATAGTTCCTAACCTCCCAGTTTTATTGTCTGGTCTCTCTGTAATGTTCTTGCAGTAATACTAACACAACCAGTTCTCTCTGTGAAAGTTTACTTGGCATAAAAGTATCAAAAGATTGAAGAAAATCAGAATCATGCCACAACTGGAAGTTCCCATTAAAAAGCTGCTTCTCTTATCCTTTCAGCAAGAAAACGTCCTTAATTGTCCCAGGTGGAGGTAGCATGGGGGAAGAACATTCGTGAAAGTCTTGGCCATGTTTTATTGAATAGCATACATGTGTGCATTACTGCGAATTAATATTATATCTGTTTTCACATTTGTTTAAAAATAACTTATCTCTAAGAAGACATTCTGCATTCTTATATAATATTTTTACTGTTGTGCAGCAGTGTCCCTCCATGGTGTACAGTTCTAATATCCTAAAATGATAAGTTGAAGTAGTCTTCTTTACTAGTAGGTTACTCATCTAACCATTTCAGTTATAGTCAGTATATACTGAGTGATTTTTTCAGCTCTATCTTCCAGATCAGTAATTCTCTCTTCAGCTTTACTTAATATGTTATTTTAGCCATTAATTTAATTTTTATTTTAACATGTATACAGTCATCACTCAGTATCTCTCAGCATCCATGGGGGATTCATTCCAGGATCCTTGCAGATACCAAAATCTGAGGATGCCCAAGTCCCTTATATAAAATGGCATAGTATTTGCGTATAACCTATGCACATCCTCCCATATACTTTAAATCATCTCTAGATTAGTTATGATACCTAATACAAAGCAAATGCTATGTAAATAGTTATTATACTGTATTGTTTAGGAAATAATGACAAGGAAAAAAGTCTGTACAAGTTCAGTACAGAAACAACCATCCTACGCCTTTCCATCCGTGGTTGGTTGAATCCATGGATGTGGAACCCGTGGATATGGAGAGCTGGCTGTATTTTTAATTTCTAAAAGAAAGGTTTGCTCTTCTTCATATTAGCCTCAACATCTCAATAGTCTCTTGTTGCTTGATCATTTTATTGATTCCCATCTTTTTGCTCTGTAAACACTTAAGTATACTATTTTAAATATTTTGTATATTCCAGAATCTAAAGGCCTTAGGATTCTAGATATATGTATTTTTTTCTGTGACTCTCAGTCATAATGACTTGTTTCCTTGTGTTTTTGGAAAGTCAGAGGATTTGCCACCCTGAGGACCCTTAGTACCCATCAAGCATCCTTGAATTAAAGTGGAGACTCAGGTTAAGTTCATCCACCTGGCTTCTAGCCAGCCCTAGGCTCCTGAAGAAATGCAGTGTTGATAAAGCCTTCTGCCCTTAAAACCCTATGGTCTCCTAGTTTGCTTACTTCTCTCAGCCAGTATGTCCAGGCTCATATTTCCATCTACTTTTTTGTGGGACTGGAGTGGGTAATTTGGAGTTTTTTTCTTTTGAGCATAATAATGCATTAAAATAAGTTTTGTTTACATCAAGTTGTGTTTAGTATTCCATTCTGCTAAAAAAGTAATTCCTATGTACTCTCAAGTAGAGTTGCTAAGATATTTTCTGAATGTAAATAGAGATTACCATCAAATTTTAGAGTACTCTGTAATATAATATGGTTCCGTGGTGTTAGTCCTCCATAATATTCTGAGATATTCGATGTCTCTTCCAGAAAAAAATACACATTAACGATAGTGATAGAGATATAGTACAATGGTATGGAAAATTAGAGCACTTCAGAGATTCACCCAATTTCTCTCAAGGTTAGATTGTTGAGACAAGGGCTCCTAATCTGCTATAGTTAAAGTATAGCTTATAGACAATAGCTGAACAAGGGCCAACTGACCCGATTTCCAAAAGATTGCCCAGTGATCCTAGGGATTAGGAAATAGTTTGTTGATTGGTCCTCTTCTCTGGTAAAGGAGTTAGAGTAATCTTGTGCTTGCATGATAGCCGGTACCAGGAGGCTGCCGGGGAGCCCAGCTGAGCACCAGGATTCTAAATGTCCTAGGAAGAGAGAATAGCCAAGGTGTACCCACCGCTAGTACCAGCAGCTCCACAGTGCTTGTCTCATACAGAAGAAGGGATTTGTGAGCATCTCCACCACCAGCTTCTCACTCACAGAAGCCTAATCCCCACCCTTACTTGTATTGCCATGTGAAGAAAGCCCAGCAGGCCACTGCAATTAAATTTAAGACCTGGAGGAAGAGGAGAAGAAAGAAACTTGAAAAGAGAAGGGAAGGCCTGAGAAAATGATTTTGAGTCAAACAGTGACAGTGAATATAATAATTTAAGTCAGGCTAGAAAAAATAAGTAAATAATAGACTAGACCTACATTTCCTGATTATTTTATTTTTTACCTCTGACAAGAAGGAACAAACTTTTTTTTGTCAAAGAAACGTGCTGCCGTGACTAAAATAAAGCAGGTTTTGTATTTGTACATAGCTGATTGCCAAGTCGCAGTTCATATCTTCTATTGGAAAATTTAATTTAATAGAAAAATGTGTCAATCAATTTGTACGGTGGACAGAAAAGGTTTGTTCCATGGAAAACTCATATTGCCAGGAATCTCTAAGCCTCGTGTAAGTTGATTTCTTGTAAAGATCAACTAACACTGCTTAAGCACAAATGTGGTATATATTGTGTTAGAATTATGTATAAATCAAGTAGCACAGAGCAAAAACAACATGTAATGCCATAGATCTCTCTATCTGAGAAGTAATTTTCCTCGTGAAATTGCTATGCTTCATTTCTAGCAATAGATTTCACTCAGGTAATCCAAAGCCAACGAATGTCAGAGAGCTGCCGATTCTCCAGAGAAAAAGGCTCATCTTATTAAGCAGTGCAACTGTGACAGCATGTAGGATATTTCTCAATTAATTTCTTCTCTGAGAAGGTATTCTGCACATTGGGGAACATCACATGCTCCAAGGTTTCTCGAAAGCGCCACTGAGAATTGATTTATGACAGAGGGAATCAGGATCATCGGGGTCCCAAATAGCCTCCTGAAAGAATGCTTTTTCAAGATGAGATAAAAGCAAGACAATTCAAAAAATTCTTCGGGGAACACCCCAGGCATTATGAATGTCTTTGGAGGCTTAGTCAGCTAAAAATCCAATCTATTTCCTTTAGAAGAGATTGGAAAGTCACTAAGCAACTCAGGCGACCTACCTCAGTATTTGAAATGGAATATCTTACAAAGAGACTTGAAGTTGTTTAAGCTTATTTAGACACCAGATACTTATCCTAAACTTTGATGAGAGGAAAATAGTCTCAAACAGAAAATGAATAGGATGGTAAAAAGTTAAAGTAAAACACGGATTTTTGTTGGGGGTGGAAGTTACCTTTATTATTTCTTTCCAGTTTTTAAATTGTGCTTATTGAAGACCGAACTAGTAAAATAAAATTAGGATCATTTGTATGAGTGACTAAACTTATACTGGGATAACATGTATTCCTTTCTTTCCAGTTAAATCAGGATCTCAGACTTGCCTTGGTTGCACACTGATCTGTATCCTCTATTTGATGTATTTAAAGTAGATATGCTATGTGGTGGCAATGTACATTGACAGAATTTTCTCATAATACTTAGTTTTAACTCAGTGGTTGGGCATTTTCATTATTTTATCTGACATATAACCTCCTGATGCCATAATTAATCTATGGTAACACAGTCAACATGAGTCCAATATTCTGCTATAATTGTGAAAACCAGAGCTTATGAACTCTAATTTTTTTACCTATTTTACATATAGAATGATAGTTTTTGCGATGTTTAATAAGAGCTCTTGTAAACTCAAAGTATAGTGTCAGTTAGAAATTTAAGGAAGAAAATTTCAAAGATTGTTATTATTCTAATGACCCCAGAAGTAAAATTAAAAACAGGAGTCAAATAAATACAAAATTCTTTTCAGATAAAATTATGCCACTATGCATACTTTCTTAGTTAAAAGATCCTTTTCTTATATTTACTGATAGTTAATGTAAAGAAGCAAAATATGAACTGCATTTTAACCATCTAACCTTATAAAACATAGATATGAAATAAAATTCTCTTTTGCTTAACTATAAAACATTTCTTACAGAAAATTAATTAGCTCTTTAAATTGGAAAATTGTGATCAAATTTGCATATATTTATAAAAATTATGTTTATATGTATCTTATATTTATATATTTATATGAGAGAGAGAAGACCCAATTTACCAATATCAGGAATAAAAGTGAACATGACTATATATTTTAAAGACTCCTAAAGGATAATAAAGGAATATCACAAACAATTGTATGTCCATAAATTCAATTACTTAGAGTACATGGAAAAAAATCCTTAGATAACATAAACTGCAAAGCTGACTAAAGAAGCAATAACTAAAGAAAATACACTATCTAGTTATTTTGAAAATTGTATTTCTACTTATAAATATAACACTAAAGAAAATGACAGGCCCAGATGTCTTTGGTGGTAAATTCTAGGAAATATTTAAAAACTACAGAATTGCAATTTTACACAAATTCTTCCAGAAAATAAAATGGGGGAGATATTTTTCATCTCATTTTTAAGGCCAGAATTTTCCAGAAAACCAGAAGAATACACTGTGAGAAATAAAACCACTGAAACAATATCCTTCATGTTCAAAGACACAAAAAAATCTTGTTATGAACACATGACATTATCATTTAAAATAAGTTAACTTGATAGTTAATGTTTTGTTACATTGAATATTGGCTTTAAATACACTTCCTTCATTGCAGTATGGCAAGTGGCAAGTAAGCATGTGTATGTTGTTAGAAACCTAAAAATATACCCAAATGTGGATGTAGCAATTGTCTAAGTAACAGATTGCAAATATTTACAAGCAAAATTAATCTGGTTTCTCAGTTTGAATTGCAGTTTACAAACACCAGTACAAATCAGCGTGCATGTCAGCATGAGTAGGTGCTCATACAGCTTGTTGTCGTTAATGGTATCCTAATGTGGGCTTGCCCATGAATGATCTGGAGGACAGGTGTCCACCTGTCCAATATATTTGGCCACCAAATGTATTCCCAGGATGTGGAGACTTGCTGAATTGTCAGAATCATGACACGGCTTTCAAAAATACACAAAGAGGCTTCCTTTGATGATTATAAAGCGCATGTTTTGGCTCCTTGTTCTGCAATTGTGTAAAACAACATAGTCTATCAAGATACAAAATTTACACACTTTTATTACAAAATATGCACACTTTGGTATAATGCGCAAGGCCATGCTACCATCTCAGAATCTATAGCAGATGCTTTTCTTGACTGCAGGCTTGATGTCATCTGATATTGAGGAATAACAGAATTATCATGTGCTTTATTAGGTGGTGATGCTAATTGAAATGATTGTTCTTTGATGTCTTAACTGGAGCAAACCACTAACCACAGGACATTCAACTATTGCCCTCGCAATTGCTTTCTCTTCCATTTCCATAAAAAAAAGATAATCAGAAGCGCCCTTTCTTGGGGCCTGCCCGGTGTCATTGTGGTTAAGTTCGTGTACTCCGCTTCGGCGGCCCGGGGTATTGCAGGTCTGGATCCCGCGTGCCAACATATGCACCACTTGTCAAACCATCCTGTGGCGGCATCCCATATAAAGTAGAGGAAGATGGGCACGGATGTTAGCCCAGGGCCACTCTTCCTCAGCAAAAAAGAGGAGGATTGGCAACAGATGTTAGCTCAGGGCTAGTCTTCCTCACCAAAAACAAAAAGTGCACTCTTCATGTGAGAAGTGTAGCATTTCACCAATAATAACCTGCATCAAGATTATATTAAATCTTTTGTTCTGCTAAAAATATAGTTCATAAGACTTTGGCTTTCTTCTTCCTCACAAAATGTCACCCTAGTTATATATATTGAAGACATTTTATGAAACACTAGTCCCTTTAAAGACATTATCCTAATGGATGAGTAAAAAATAGTAAGCACCCCAGATTCCTTGAGAAGGGATCTGTGCCAGAGGTGGAAGAAAAACCTGACAAAATTTCAAGAACTTGCCATAGGTGTTAGGTTTGCCAGGATCAAGAGTATAGAGGTTATTGGCGTGTGTCCTCTAAAATGAGACAAATTGGTGCTTTGTGCATGATCCACCAAAAAAGTAGATGTGCAGCTTCGTAGATGTCTTTGAATTTTGGTGGCAATATATGTCATATTGCCACCAAACCTATATGGTATGTCATATACCTATATGTCAAGTTTGACCTATATAGATGTCAAACCTATATGGTAGCCTGCAAGGCTGCCAAATTTAGTGGGGACTGGAGTTAACAGAAGGCTCTGCAACAGATACAAATGCAAATGTAAGTTGTCCAGTTATTTCAATAACCATGGACTAAAAGTTACTGGAAGTGTTTGTGACGGATAGGGGTGTTTCATGGAGTCTCTGGATAGCTCCAAGAATTAAGATACCTAGGGTTGAGATACTTAGGATTTCAGCATAATGTCATGCCTTCCTTTGCTGAAAGCTGTTCTCCCTTTGGAAAACAGATCATGGTTGCTTTTGGAACATTTTATGTTCCAAATGCCCACCATGGGATATCAAGCATCTATGCAAACTGAACACACATGATGAACAGGTTGTCATTCGATCCACTGAATCCTAGAGTTGAACAGGTGTGTCCATTATTAAATGGATATGGTACACCAAGACGGCCTGGGCAGGTCCAGAAGTCACACTGGACTTGTAATCAAAAGGCACAAGTAAACTGCATGACCCATGGTATCTGCTCTTACTTCTTAGATATCTCTCCCTTATCTCACATTTCTAGATACACATGAAGTTTTCTGCAGCCAGTTAACAAAATTAGAAAATGTTCAGACCTGGTTGATATAACAATCTGTGCAGTGTGCTGGTGTCAGCTTGAAGATGAAGCTGCTACATTACACCCCATTCAGGGCAACAGTAGCTAAGGGAAATTCTCTCATGAATATAACTTCAGGGAATATATCTGATGGTGATACACACACACACACACACACACACACACACACCCCTTTTTTTAAGAGTAGAAAGAATAGAGCAGTACTTTTTTGTTTGTTTTGTTTCTAATGTGGGAGGAAAGAGAAACAGGCATATTAAAATTATTTTTGAGGTGAAATCTTTTGTCAGTCGAGGCAGTTAACACTGGCTTCTTTTCTCCCTGGTTCAAAGCAGTCTCTTCTTTCATTAGCTTCTGAGAATGTGTTCAGTTTTCTGCCATGTAGACATCATGTATCAGGGCTGTGACCAGTGCTGAGACAGCTGGGATCACCCCATGTATGCATATATATATGTAAGTATAATGATATATATATACACACACCATTTTTATGGGAAGAGAGATTTCCTAAGGTGTAAATTTACAGTGATTAATAGGTTATGGCTAATAGGTTATTTGAATTACAAGGGACCCTGGAAGGAAAGAAAATTGAAAAATTGGTGACAGAAAAGGACAGGAATAAATATATAAATGGTCTTACTAAACAGGCAAAAATAATGAACATATTCATGTTTTGTGTAAATATCCTCCACAAAGCATCCACTGAAGGAAAGGCTTTCAATAATCAGGTAGTCAAGAAATGTCATCTTGTAGGTATTATACATCATCAGTCTCAAGGCAGCTGATCCTTAATCTATGGGCCCATACACAAAGTGTCATGAATGGCAGGGTCAGAAGGTATGCTTGGTTTCAGTGAAATATTGATCTATTCACCACTACTTTTAGGTTCCGAATGCTAACAGCAAAGGCTATTATTGAGATTCTGATAGGAGACTGTTCTGAAGGAGAATGAGCTAGCCTTCTGGTGATAGTTTTATCATATTGAACCTCCTCCAGAATGGAGGAGGAAACAATTTATGATCCTAAGAATGTATACTAACTTCTATAATCCCTGCCCAAAATACTTCTACCAGTGCCACCATATTTGGACATAGGGATCCTATCTTATTGATAGGCATCCAATCCCATATAAGATCTTCTCTAAATAGAGAATTTTTTTTATGGCAAAAGAAGTGTGGTGATAGGCTAACATTCATGGAGTTCACTGGTATTACTCATACCCTGTCACTCAGAAGCAACAAGCTTGGTAGAACAGTGGAATGGTCTGACAAAGACTCAGTCACAGGTCAGTTGAGAGACAACATCCTGAAAGTTTGGTATAACATCTCTCAGTATGTAATGTCGATCTTAAACTAAGGGCTAATAGTTGATGCTTTTGTCTAGGAAACAATGGGGTGGAGGTGGGAGTACATCTACTCATGATTACAGTTGATAAACATAACTTTGCTTCCTGTCTCTTCAACCAAATGCTAAGTGGCTTTAGAGAGCCTGGTCACCAAGAGAAGAATGTTTCCTTCTAGGAGCAGAGTCATAGTTCCATTTAATTGGAAGCTAAACCTGATCCCTGGCATTTTGTGTTTCTCGTACCACTTGAACAAATAGGCAAAGAATGGCAGCACTATATTGGCTGGGGTGATTGATCATCACCACCAGGGGGAAACTGGGTGGCTGCTACATGATGAGGGCATAGAGGATTGTGTCTGAAGCCCATTTTTGATGGAAACTCATATCTGAATTCAGTGTTGACCTGTTAGTTCAGTCACTGGGAGCATTATTGGCAGACAGCCCTCAGCTATTAACATTTTCAGAAATTGCTTCATCTGTCCAGGTGTACCTTACCTAAGGTAATAATTCTTCACTGGGCATCTCAAATGCAATGTCTGGTTTATGCAGTCATATGCAGTAAGTAAATCTAGACACAAACCTTACAGCTTTCACAAAAATTAACTCAAAGTGTATTACAGACCTAACTGTAAAGTGAAAAGTACATATCTCTCTCCGTCCCTTTACTAGTGTGTATATGCATGTTCTTATATTTTTATTGTGATAAAAATACATAAAACATGAAATTTGTCATTTTAACCATTTTTAAGTATACAGTTTATTGACATTAAGAATACTCGTATTGTTATACATCCATCACCACTATCCATCCCCAGAACTTTTTTATCATCTCAACTAAAACTCTGTACCCATTAAACAATAAATCCCCATTCTCTGCAACCCTCAGCCCCTGATGAGCATTGTTCTATTTTTTGTCTCTCTGGATTTCACTATTCCAGGTACCCCATGTAAGAGGAATGGTATTGTATTTATCCATTTCTGTCTGGCTTATTTCACTTAGCACACATTTTTTTTTTTTTTTTTTTTTTTTGTGAGGAAGACCAGCCCTGAGCTAACATCCGTTGCTAATCCTCCTCTTTTTTTTCTTGCTGAGGAAGACTGGCCCTGGGCTAACATCGTGCCCATCTTCCTCCACTTTATATGGGACGCCGCCACGGCATGGCTGACAGGCAGTGCGTCGGCGGGCGCCCGGGATCCGAACTCGCAAACCCCGGGCTGCCAAGCGCGGACGAAACCGCTGCGCCACCGGGCGGCCCCATAGCACACATGTTTTAATGTGTATCAGAATTTCATTCCTTTTTAAGGCTGAATAATATTCCATTATATGTATATACCACATCATGTTTATCCATTTATCTGTCAGTGGACATTTGGGTTATTTCCACCTTTTGGCTGTTGTAAATAATGCTGCTATGAACATTGGTTATAAATGTCTGTTTGAGTTCCTGATTTCCACTCTTTTGTAAATACGCCCAGAATTGCTGGATTATATGGTAATTTTATGTTTAATTTTTGGAGGAATTGCCATAAATTTTCCACAGCAACTGTAGCATTTTACATTCCCACCAGCAATGCACAAGGTTTCCAATTTCTCCACATCCTCTCCATAAAATATCAACAATTGTTTTCTGTTTTTTTTTTTTTAATTTTTTTGTAATAGTCATGTAATGGGTGTGAAGTGGTATATCATTGTATTTTTGGTTTGCATTTCCCTGGTGATTAGTGATATGAGCATCTTTTCACGTGCTTGTTGGCCATTGGTATATCTTTTGTGCAAAATGTCTATTTAAGTGCTTTGCCTATTTTTAAACTTTTGTTGAGTTTTAGGGATTTTTAATATTTATATTCTAGATATCAATCCCGTATGTTATTTGAAAATACTTTTCCCCATTCTACAGTTTGCCACTTTTGCTCTGTTGAACTATGCACAAAAATATTTTGAGATGCACACATTTTTAAAAAAAATTTTGGAATAGAATAGGAAGTCTAGAAATAAACCTTCACATATGTGGTCAAATGATTTTCAAGAAGGATACCAAGACCATTCAATGGAGAAACGATAGTCTTTTAAACAAATGGTGCTGGGAAAATTAGATATCCACATGCAAGGAATGAAGTTGTATCTTTATCTAACACTATGTACAAGATTTAACTCAAAATGGATTGAATACCTAAATCTAAGAGCTAAAACTATAAAACTCTTAGAAGAAAACATAGGGGAAAGCTTCAGGACATTGGATGTGGTAATCATTTTTTGGATATGACAACAAAAGCACAGATAATACAAGAAAAAAATAGACAAACTGGACTCTATCCCATTATTTCTAATCTGTGCCCTTATATTTAAAGTGAGTTTCTTGTAGACAAAATATAGCTGGGTCTTGTATTTTTATCCACTCTGACATAATCTGTCCTTTATTTGGTGTATTTATTAAAATAAAAAGCATCTGCTCTGTGAAAGACGATGTCAAAAGTATGAGAAGCAAGCCACAGACTGAGAGAAAATATTTGCAGAAGATGCATCTGATAAAGGACTGTTATTTAAAATATACAAAGAATTCTTAAAGGCCTTAACAGACACTTCACCCAAGAAGTCATACAGATGGCATGTAAATATATGAAGAAATGTTCCACATTCATGTGCCATCAGGGAAATGCGAATTAAAGCAACAATGAGATACCACTACACACTTATTAGAATGACCAAAATCTACAACACTGACAGCAAGCAATACTGGCCAGCATGTGGAGCAACGGGAACTCTCAGTCCTTGTTGGTGGGAATGCTAAATTATACAGCCAAACTTCAGAAAACAGTTTGGCATCATCTTACAAAACTAAACATAGGCTTACCACATGATCCAGCGACTGTGCTCCTTGGTACTACCCCAAAGTGTATGAAAACTGTGTCTGCACCAAAACCTGCACACGGATACTTATAGCAGCTTTATTAATAATTGCTGAACCTTGAGAGAAACCAAGATGTCCTTCAGTAACTGAATAGATAAAGTGTGGTACATCCAGACAATGGAATATTATTCAGTGCTAAAAAGAAATGAGTTATTGAGCTGTGAAAGGACATGGAGGAAACTTGAATGCATATTACTAAGTGAAAGAAGCTGATCTGAAAAGCCTACACATTGCATGACATTCTGGAAAAGGCAAAATTATGGAGACAGTAAAAAGATCAGTGGTTGACAGGGTTTATGGGGAGAGAGATGAATAGGTGGAGCATGGAGGATTTGGGGGGCAGTGAAAATACTCTGCAGGATAATGATGGATACAAGTCATTGTACATTTGTTCAAACCCAGTGAATGTACAACACCAAGAGTGAATCATAGTGTAAACTATGGATTTGGGGTGATTATGCTGCATCAATGTAAGATTGTCAATTTTAACAAATGTACCTCTCTGCTGGGGGATGTTTTTAGTGGGGGAGGCTATGCATGTATGGGAACAGGGTGTATATAGGAACCTCTGTTCCTTCCCCTCAAATTTCCTATTGACCTAAAACTGCTCTAAAAATGTAGTCTTAAAAAAAATGAATCCTGGGGTAACAATGTTTCAACTGAGGTTCAGAGAAGAGTATGAGTAAATTGATATCATCTCAATAACATTTTTAATAAGATTTTGTTATTCAACTGTATCGAGAACAGCAGTTTTTTGTTTTTGTTTTTATTTTTTTTTAATTCAAAGGGCAATTGGTGTTTAGGAGAAAAAAGAATAGACTTCCCTAATGTTGTTCTATTTGTCCCTCCATTTTTATTTTCTGATATTCTTCATTCCGTCTTCTGCACCAGGAACATAGTTTCCATGGCCTCAGTCACCGGACTCTTGTCTTTTAGTTTCTGTTTGGGTTTAGCAATTGGCAGCACCAGCAGCAGATAAAGAGGGTAGGAGGATAAAGAGTTCAGAGTATTTATTTTCTCCTCCATCCCTCTGTGATTGACCGTGATTTGGCAGAGGTGACGTTCTTTATTATGGTCACAGCAATGATTGGGTGTGCCCTCCTCCGTGACTCTAAGTCTCATTAGGCACTGGAATATCATTTTTTCCCCTTACATCCTCAGACCTGGGGGTGATAACAACTTCCCTTTCATTCTCATCTCTGGGTGCTTGATCATTCTTCCTTGTTTCCCTTAACCCTGTCCATACCACTCTTAGTCATCGTTCATGCAAATGTCTTCACTTACCCCTGAAAATATGATATCTCTTCACTGCCAAAACCCTGACTGATAACAGGCAGTATAGACCACGGAGTTTCTGAAGGTAGAGAAGGCCAACAGATGCTCAGTGTATAGTATGAAGAAGAAAGAAAAATGAAAAAGTGCTAAATATAATCCTTACCCATTTCAGAGTTTGCTTCATCAACAAAATTTTGTAAAAGAATGTGTCATGACTAATGCTAAGATCACAAAATTTCACATTGCATTTGACTTGCTCTATACCTGATATGATAGGGAAACTAAGTTTTAAAATGTTCACGTCAAAACACGTCAAACATTACAACACGATGCCACAATTTCCTCGAATCATTTTGATTTTTTTTTAAAGTTGAACATTTTTGTATTGTATGTTCCAGCTGAAAGTCATGTTGAAGTGAAAGTGTTAAAAAATCTTTGAAGTGAAACTATTTTTGAGCTTCAGTTGCCATAACAACTTCCTTTAACTCTCAAGTAATGTTGAATTAAATATGAAATACCCCATGCTTCATATAGGCACTGAAATCATAAGCACTGACATTCAAAATAAAATATTAAAGAAAAAAATCTCTTATAGAGAAACTTATGGTTTGAAGGACAAATTTTAACTGTAATAATTAACTGGAAGTGTGACAATTCATGTGTTTTCCTTTGTAAATAATTCTTCTCTTCAACATAAGAAGTCATTTCATTTTCTTGACCCATTCTTGAATGCACATTAAAAAAGCACAGCAGGTAATGATTTGTGTATTAAATAGAAAACATTTCTCTGCTGTGGAAGTAATCAATTATATATACATATATATATCAATTATATATGTATATGCTAAAAGGAATTAGCATAATTTACACACCAATTAAAAAATTTTTAAAGTACCACATATAGGTATATCTCATCTTTCAAGTATACATTTTGTCCAAGGTATAAATATACATTATACATTGGACAAATTATACTGTGAATAAAATTATTTTGTTAATCTATAGTATCATAAAGATGGCTTAAAGTTATTATTTTTGCTTGAAACAGACTAGATTATTTAGTTTGGAAATACCCAGTTGATTCTGAGGTTAGATTGATAGGGCTAACAGAAAACTTAATGGAGAGTTTCAAACCTTTTGTTAGGGAAGGAAAATATCAGAAAGGTTACTGAGTAAATAGAAGAAATTACTCAAATATTTATGTCCCTAAAAGGTTATCATAAACATAATATTACACTGTCTAGACTAGTGGTCTTTCAAATTAATCATCGGTAATGTCTACTGCATGCTTAATAGAAAAAGAACAAAATACTCAAATGTTCTAAATACAATATATGTATATTCATTTAAAAATATTTTAATGGTATAGTATGTAACATATGATATATAAGCATAATACTACCACCATTAGTACAAAATAAATGATATAAAATATGTGCTAAGTTTATACATAATATTTTGGATTATGTCTATATTTCAATGTTTTCTCAATAATTTCAATATTTCTCTCTCTCATGGTCACATCTGATTAGATTTTTTAAAGGTTTTATTTTTTTGAACAGTTTTAGGTTCACAGCAAAATTAGGAGGAAGGCATAGAGATTTTTTATTTACTTCTTGCCCTCACACATGCAATAGCCTCCCCTATTATCAATATCTGCCCCCAGAGTGGTACACCTGTTATAATTGATGAACTTACATTGACATATCAGTATTACCCACATTTCATGGTTTACATTATGGTTCACACTTAGTCATGTACATTCTAATATTTGGTCAAATATATCATTATTTATAATACAGAATACTTTCACTGCTCTAAAAATTTTCTGTGCTCTACCTATACATCCTTCTGCATCCTCTGTTCCCCTAATCTCTGGCAGCCACTGATTGTTTCACTGTGTTTTAAAGTTTTGCCTTTTCCAGATGTCAGATAGTTGGAGTCATACAATATATAACCTTTTTCAGTTGGCTTCTTTCCCTTAGTAATATACATTTAAGGTTTCTCTGTGGGTTTTCATGGCTGGATAGCTCATTTTTTTTCAATACTGAATAATACTCTATTGTCTGGATGTACCATAGTTATTTACTCATTCACCTGCTGAAGAACATTTTGGTTGCTTCCAACTTTTGGCAATTATGAATAAACCTACTATAAACATCCGTGTGCAGGTTTTTGTGCAGCCATAAGCTTTCAAATCTTTCAGATAAATACAAAAGAGCACAACTGCTGGATCGTATGGTAAGAGTATGTTTAGTTTTGTAAGAAACTGCCAAACTGTCTTCTAAAATGGCTATACAATTTGTATTCCCATCCGCAATGAATATGAGTACCTACTACTCCACATCCTCTCTGGCATTTGGTTTTGTCAGTGTTTTAGATTTTGGCCATTCTAATAGGTGTGTTGTGGTATCTCATTATTGCTTTAATTTGCATTTCCCTGATGACATAGAATATAGAACTCCTTTTCGTATGCTTATTTGCCAACTGTATATCTCCTTGGGTGAGTTGTCTGTTAAGTTCTTTAGATCATTTTTTGATCAGGTTATTTGTTTTCTTGTTTTGGGGTTTTAAGTGTTCTATGTACATTTTGGACAACAGTCTCTTATCAGATGTGCCTTTTCCACATATTTTCTTCCAGTCTGTGGTTTATTTTCTCATTCACTTGACATTGTCTTTCATAGAACAGAAGTTATTAATTTTAATGAAGTCCAGCTTATTGATGGTTTATGCCTTTGGTTTTGTATCTAAAAAGTCATTGCTATACCCAAGTTCATCTGGCTTTTCTCCTATGTCATCTTCTAGGAGTTTTATAGTTTAATGTTTTACACTTGGGTATATAATCCATTTTGAGTGAATTTTTGTGAAGGGTCAAAGATCTGTGTCAAGATTCATTTTTTTGCATGTGGATATCCAGTTTTTCCAGCATCTTTTGTTGAAAAGGCTATCTTTGCTCCATTGTTTTGTCTTTGCTCTTGATTAGATTTTTATTCTTTGTATGTGTTTAGTATTCAGGGATTGCATAAAACAATATAAGTAAGCATCCAATTATGAAGAGAATGGTAATGATTACAATAATAGCAATAACAGCTAATATTTTATAACACTTACCATATATAAAGCATTGTCTTTAAACACTCTCCACATATTACCTCATTTAATCTTCATTCAAGCCTATAAGATAAAAATTATTTTTGTATTTTATACATGAAAAAACAGAGATACAGGAAGAGGTTAAATAAATCGATTTGGGTCATATCTAGCAAGTGACATATCAAGGAATCATACTCAGGCACTGTTTCCAGTGTCCATTAGCGGCTATGTAGTCCTAAGTTTTAGCCCCTCAGTGTCACCGAAGACTCAATTTTACATTTCTATTCTGCCATGCTGTGAGGAAAAACGGTTGTTCCTTCTCTGTCCTTCTGTCCGTGTTTCACATAGGATGAAGAACAATGAAGTGACAGGGAATAACTGGTGATACTGCAAACGAAGCCAAATGTATTAATTTTCTAGGGCTGCCATAACAAAGTGCCACAGACGGGCTTAAATAGCAGAATTTATTCCTCACAGTTTTGGAGTCTAGAAATCTAAGATCATAGTGTCAGCAGGGTTGGTTTTTTCTGGAGACCTCTCTCCTTGGCTTGCAGATGGCAATCTTCTCCCTTGTCCTCACATGGTCATATCTCTGTATGTGTCTGTGTCCTAGTATCCTCTTTTTATAAAGACACTAGTCATATTAGGTTAAGGCCCACACAATTCAGTCCATAACACCAGACTCTTCCAGAAAGTACCAGTAGCCTTAACCTAATATATAAAACCCTATAGCATAACTCTCCTAGATGTAAAAACAGAGAAGAAATGATATCCTGAACAAAATATAGGTGTCTGAAGGGAAGAAATGGAATATAAATATTGGGTAGGCAACTAAAAATATCTGCTACAGTGCATATTTGATCCACTCTGTATGGCACACCAAGCCTTCCCTAGTCAACCAGAGAAAAGTACTTATGGTGAATTGTTTTAAAATTCTGAAATTAGCTTACCTCAAAGCTGTGTGCTGCTGAGGTGTGGAAAGACCCTAGGCCTTGAAATGTAGATTGCAGTTTATTGCTCATCCACTTTGGCTAGGAAACGTGGTACCCGAAACAAGGCCACTAGTGGAAGGTGGTAGATGATGTGGCTATTGCAGTGCATAGCATTATGACATAATTCAATGTTATAATTAAGAAAGATACATTGCTGGTATGGAACATCAAATTGTAAACATAAAAGGGTAATCTCAGAGATGTTTGGGACTTTTTTGATGTGACAGGAGCTCACCTATCATTGGGAAGTAAATTCCCTCACTCAGGGCAATTCATGAGAGACAATGGGAGTACATAATCCTTTTGCTTTGTTAAAGACAGTTTCTTTAAAATTACATTTACTCTTTGTTCAATCTACATTATAAATTTTATCCTTTGTTTAAGCCAAGTAAAGAGGATTGGACATCTGTAAGTACTTTTTTAAGTGCCTCACTTCTACAAATCTATAATTTTCAGGGGCTCTCAACTTCTATAGATACCCCAAATCTGCATACTTCTTTTGTTGTAGAGAACAATCATCGCCTTCCCAAGGCAAACAATCCAAAGACTCAAGTAGTTGTTGCATGGCTTTCCAACTCCAGATTTTCTGGATGATGAATTTTTCTCTCCATCAGGACTAGATGTGGCACTCATGACCTAGAGACAAATAATCTAAAACACAAGTTTCTTTCCGTGAACATGAAAACCTCAAAATAAGGAAAAAGTATAGAATAATAGCTATTAAGGGCAATGCAAGCTCTAAGTCAGGCAAAGAGAGAATAGGAAATACACAACAGTCATTGGTCCAAAACAATTACTTAATCCCATTGGATGGAATAGTAAGGACTCCCTGCTATATCAAAGGAATGCATTCCTGATGCTGAATTTTGGAGACACTGCCTTATCTATTAACATCCACAGTCACTATTTCTATCATATGTAGGGCTTCATGGGACAGTGAAGATATACTCTGGTAGCTACACAGCTTTCACAGGCCAATTTTTGTTGATGTGAGTTTGCAAACCTGGAGACGGTCTTCTGTGAAAAGCTTACTGGTTGTTGCCAGGTAAGCCAGGTATTTCTCTGGCAATATGATTGCCTTAAAAACTTAGTGGGTTTCCAGTTTATTTGCTTCCAATCAATTCCTTGTATGAACAACTACAACCAAATCTCTTTAGACATATATTTAAAGCCTCCTGTTTTATCTAACGGTTTCTTTGCTCTACTAAATCCCAAAGACTTCAGCTTAATTGCCTAAGCTTCAAAGCAATTTAAACAAGAGGGTTAAGTGGTGAAAACACAATTATTTCAACAGCAGGCAGGATACTGCCTTCTGACTAGCAAGTAAATCTTAAGGGAAGGTTCTTGAAAAGGCCTATACAGGAACCTTATTTCCTGCTAAGGCTATAGTTTCACAGACATCAGTTAAATGACAATTCATTTGGAGTACTGGAGCATTTTTTTTTTTTTTTTTTTTTTTTTTAGTTCTTCAAGTTCACCCTCAGTCAACTGAAATTGAAGACAACAGAGGTACCTTGCTCAACAAAATATTTTCTTCTACCTCTGCTTGCACACTATCTACCTCCAGCCACTGTTTATCCCTCTTATTCAGACCTATAATAAAAGCCAAACATGCCAATACCTGCCAAACTCCTGCTTATTTTCTTCCCATTTATACTAACTAATCCTATTGTTCTTGGTCAGCTCTGTCCCAAGGTACAGAATTCAACTCTTAGACCAAATGCTTTGTTAAAGAATCACAAAGGTCAACAGTTATCTGGTTCCTAGTGTTCACCTCCTTATAGCCCATAGTCCAATTTCTTTATTAAGTCAATAATATTTTTTATTTTAGTCCTTGTAGCACCCCACTTCAATATATCAAATTCTGTGTTAATTACAGGTTTTATTTGGCTGAATTTAACAAAATCTTGCAGATTAAAATTCTAGAAGTAGGAGAAGTGTTAGATCTGCTATTTATCTTTTTTTTTTTACTTTTTACTGTTATTAATATTATCTTCAATCCAAACTTTCCTTGCATTTGTATATTTTGCATATATTTGTTTAATTTTAAAATACATAACTATAACCTGAAAAACCACCTAACAAGTACACTTTTAAAAAAATACATAATCGGGGCTGGCCCGGTGGCATAGTGGTTAATAAGTTTGTGCGCTCCGCTTCCGTGACCTGGGGTTCACGGTTTCGATCCCGAACGCGGACCAACGCACCGCTTGCCAAGCCATGCTGTGGCAGCGTCCCATATAAAGTGGAGGAAGATGGGCACGGATGTTAGCCCAGGGCCAGTCTTCCTCAGCAAAAAGAGGAGGATTAGCAACGGATGTTAGCTCAGGGCTAATCTTCCTCACACACACACACAAAAAACAAACATAATCATAGGCTAAAAATAAATAATGAAGTGAAGACCTCTCTGTAATCCCCCAAGTTCTTGGATCCTCACATGACCTAGTGAAGAATGTCTGACAAATGGAATAACTGAGAATACGAGGGTCAGTTTATACATTAATAAATCATAATTCATTTTACCCTTAAGAGAAAACTAAGTGGAGGTTCTGCTTCCTTCTTTAACTAAGCAGACTGTCTTATTCAACCCTTAGTGTATACATACCCAACTTTTTACACCACTGTTCCACACCATGGAATTAATTAGACTTGCATTATGCTTAATGGACAGACTTGTAATCAGATGACACATTTGTCTACGTTTTGCAAATAGCCCATGAGGAATTTTCTGACTAATAAAATGAGCACATCTATAGTAATTACCTGTTTTTCTTTTACAAACAAAAACAACAACAGTATAAATTTTAAGGACTCTCTTTTTATACATCGTGATATTAGGGACTAATAAATAACATTCATTTCTTTCTTTTGAAAAATTAGGACCAATTGATAATTAAGACACAGAAGAAAGAAAAATCAAGCTCAAAATATCAGATATTTTTACTCAGGCCAACTGGACAATGCAGCTTTAAATGTGTCACCAAAGGTGCTAACATACTGTCTTCAGCCCCCAAGTGCTGAAGTCGGTGTACTTCACCAAAGGGAAGGCTCAGTTCTTCTCGACAGACAGGTGCATTACATATATCTTCCTTATAATGTGCAGAGAAGAGATGGAAAGAGAGGAAAGAAGCCCCAGTGACTAAAGATTTTATATAGTTTTTTTCCTTCTCAATAAAAATGGGGACAAATGAATATCACCTGCCAATCAGAGGGCTGCTTTTTTTCCTCTGTGGGGAGAAGTGAAGACGACCTGGGTCGCTTGGAGTGAGTCAGAAAGTTACTATTGTAGCTGACCCCTCCACAGAAAGAGACAGGAGGTTGGAGGACAATTGTACATATTGAGAGCGTCTTTCGTTATGTAAGCCATCAACATCCATCATTTAATGGTTCCTAGTGTCTCATTTTAAAAGTATGTTATCTCTTCTTTGAATGTCTAATGTTATTAAAATGATGCAAAATTAGCATGAAGAAGAACTAAGTGACTACTTTCCTTAACAACTAATGTGATGAACTTAAGCAAAACCACAGATCTCCTTTAACCTTTGTATTTTTACAGCACTAAAGTAAATGTTAATGTAAATTCTACCCAAAACCCACATTAATTTTTATCAACAGTATGTGTAATCAGAATAAACTCTAAAACCATTTCTCTATTTCTGCTTCTGTAAAGCGAAGCACTTATTTTTACCCCCTGAGTAATCGTAAGGTAAACCAAGGCTTTTCCTCTGTAAAACTTATCTACAATGTTCCTTTATGTGCTAGAATTTGAAGTTACAAAATAGGAAACGAGAACAAAGCTTATCGCTTGACAAATTTACTTCATTTGTGCTACTGTGGGTTTGCTCTCCTGCTTTCCACAAGCCAACAATCTAGAAAGGCAAGGCCAATGGTAACAAGCAATTATGGACAAAGTTATTCTCAATTCCCAAACTGAGCTGAGCTGAGGCAGAAAATTTAGTTTCTTTTCTGAGAAGTCATGATTTCTATCAGCACTTCAGGGAGTGAAGAAAACTTTAAGCTGCTTCTATCTGAGACATTTACTTGTTTAAAACTCATGCAAACCTAAAATCCTTGAATGGGTCTCTTGATACATGTTAAAAAGAGAGCTGAGAGAGCTGACTTGCGATTCCCTGCAACATCCTTATCATATTTCATGTGTTTCATTTACAAATATATATATTGTTTATATCCCTTTATCCAATTTTCTTAATTTATTACAGTGTATAAATCTAGATCAAATTGTATTCATTTGTTAAGTTGTACGTTCTGAAACAATTTATCAAATCTTAAATTCAAGATAAGACTCTATGACTATTTTTTCTTTTATCAACACTTCTGCGAGTTTTGACAAAGAAATGATCATGTTGACTTTATGTAGTAGATTTCTTACCAAATTCTGCCCTTTTGTTCATCCTTCAGTACTGCACTGGAGGTGCTCATTTCTCTCTCTGTTTCTCTCTCTCTTTTTCTTTCTCTCTCTCTCTTCATGTGTGTATATGATATTAGCTTATGGAATGAACTATATCAGGCAAGTACCTGTCACACATTTTTTTCTTTGCTTCTTCCTAAGGATCATTTCATAAAGCATTCAACAATTCACTATTAATTTTGCAGGATCTTGATGTTAAATGTTGTTCAGGAATCACACAGGTCAATGGCTATTTGTACTATTATTTATATCAGAAATCTTCCCACTAGAATACTAAGGTAGGATGATTAATAATGGAATATCAGTGAATATTATGATTCAGGAATTGAATAACATTCCTGTACCCTCGAACCTATTTGAATTTTGAATAGTTTTACATGGACATTTCAGAATAGGATATTGAGACACATTATAAAAGTGAATTGTAGAAAATATTACATTTCTGAAAGAAAATAAGATAATTTTTTCCAAAAGCAGAGCTATAATTTGTAATATGGATGGCAAATTGAGGCAAATATTTCAATAAGTCACGGAAAAACACTCAAAGAAAGAATAACAAAAGTCTTAAAAAGTACAGCCTTCCAGCCTGTATGTTATCCACCAAAAATAATTTGTTTCTCTGATGAGGGAAGGGATTGAAGGTTTTACATCTCATTTGTCTCAAATGGGGCTTTCTCTTTATATGCTTAACTTTCCTCCAATAACCAATTAACATCAGCAGCTAAGAAATACAAGTCTTAGAAAAACCAACTATCCTATGCAATTACTATTTCTAGGTGCTTAAAACAGGACTAAATACTAAATCCTGCTACCCAGGCACTCTGATCCAACATTGGCATGAAGTATGTAAGGAGTGGAGCTGAAAAATAAATATAATTTCCTGAATTTCTTTCTCAATTGTATATGAAAGCACATCACTGTGCATGTCTGCACACCTGAGGTTTTCTTTGCTCAGGAAATGACACTTTGCCCAGTTTTATCATCTGGCCACTTCTGACTCTTTTCTGCTATTTTGTGTGTGTGTGTGGGGGGAAGACCAGCCCTAAGCTAACATCTGTTGCCAATCCTCCCCTTTTTGCTAAGGAAGACTGGCCTTGAGCTAACATCCGTGCCCATCTTCCTCTACTTTATATGGGACGCCACCACAGCACGGCTGACAGGCAGTGCGTCAGCGGGCGCCCAGAGTCCAAACTCACGAACCCCGGGCTGCCAAGAACGAACTAAACCGCCGCGCCACCAGGCGGCCCCTCTTTTCTGCTATTTAACATCACAGCGTAATACACTTATTTGCCAAACTCAATTAACTGTGTATTTAAATATTGAATATTTTCCAGTAAGGAGCAAAGACAAGTAATGCCTTTTAGCAGGGTGTATTATAGCTTTAAATATTTTTCTTTTACCATGAGATGAATTGATAGCTAGGATAATCAGGTATTGAAAATTATGGATATTCCCCAGTATTCATGAGAATGGACTTTATTCTTCTTGCCCAATATTTCTTTTTACAGATCAGAGTAACCCATAAATTGTCCCCTTGTGGAAACATTATAAGACCAGGTAAAGTTTTGATCTTATAAAGTCCTTCTTAAAATGATTGTTTGCCTGCTTTGTTTTGTTTTTTCTCATCAAAAACTAGCATAGTTTTGGCATATATCTATATATGCATGAACAGCTATGCTTACTAATTCTTTTTTCAGTTAAGTTTAGAAAGTATATCACAGCAGCAAGAAGAACTGTGGTGTTCCCTAGTGTTCCTAGCCTTAAAGTCCTCAATTCTCTTTTTTTTTTTTAATCCCAACACATCTCAAGCATACTATGCCCCCATCAATAACAATAGTGGCACATTTCAACAGGGCAGCCAATGTCAACTTCAGGACAAACTCCCCTTGAAGGCAATAACTGTGAGTCTGATGGGTGGCAGTGAAAAGACTCATATTTCGAAAAAAATCTCGACAGTTTCTGAAAATCTCTGCCTAATGTTATTCCAATGAATTTAGTTGATTGTTAAAGAACTTATTGGGCCTTCAAAAAGCCTACAATAGATGTTTGCCTTCTCTCTGTCCTGCCTATAATTTGTATTTTTAAAATTTCCATTTATTAAACATTCTTTGACCAACTTTGCCCAAGGATTATAGTTGAAAAGCAGATTGAGAAATGAAAAAAGTAAATAATATGAAGGAGAAAAAATTAAAATAACAGAAAAATTATTAATATGAATCAGGCATAACTCAGAAATGGCCATTTATAGTTATGTTATATAGCATATTGCTCAAGTCCTTGTAATCCTCTAGTTTGTCTATATCAGTGGAAAGTCTTTGTGTTTTGTAAATTACATATACTTGTATATCAATATTTGGAAACTACTGGCCTGAAATCCTTAAACATTACAATGTAGGCATTAGCTTTGTTCCTTCTGGCTCACCGTATCCTGCAGATTATATAGCTGTCTTCTAAATGTCGTGACTGTAAAGCATTACTCCATCTTCAAACATACTTGATTGGAACACAGGTAAACACCTGATCAATTCTGGGCTTAGAAACCCCTTCTCCAAGAAGTTTGGAATTAGAGTTAGAACATTCCAGCTCATTTATCTAGTTTCCTATTGTATGAGGTTTAAGTACATGGCCTGTGAACATTAGCCTTCCAAATTTAAGACTAAAAAAAAGAGATAAATCTTTGAATGCCATTTATCAGATTCTTTATAAGCAAACTTGAGGAACCATACAGAAGAGTTTAGGGAGTTCTGTAAGTTATGTTCCTAACTGAATCTTTTAAAATAATTATCACCATTGTTTCTGGTAACATCTAACATTTACTGTTTACCAAGGTCTGTGCTCTGTGCTTTCCACTGCCTGTCCACTTGATTTTTACAAAGTCTCTACAAATTTCTTCCCTAGTTTTGAGGATGAATAAACTAATCATTAAAAAGTCCAAATATATGCATCTAGTAAGTGACAAAGTCAATGAAAATGAAAGATTCCACGCTTTCAAGGGAAAAAGAAATTTACTGATAACGGGGAAAAAAAAAAATGCCTACAGCATTCCTTAATGGTGTTTGGGAAGCTCATATTATCTTCCTGAGAAAGTGAAAGTCCTGGAATGGGCAACACTGCTCAAAACCTTTTTTCTTTTTAATCACGGACTGATTATTCAATCCATTATTTCTGACTCCAATGTCTATATTCTGGCTTATAGAGGGAAAACTATTCTTCCATCATTTTGCAAATATTCACTGAGAATCTACCTTGTAGCAGGCATTAGATTTGATGCTGAGGATGCAATGGTGAGAAAGAAAGGCTATAGTTGCCCATAAAACAGTATAACAAAGTAGACACTATTAAATTAGCAATTATATGTCTTGCTAAGAGGAAAACACAGAGGAGAATGGGAAAACATGAAGAGCACTTAATTTTAGCTCGAGTTGTCTCTTTTACTTTCAAGATCGTAATTATAAGATAGCTAGGACTTAGAGATTTGATGAGATTGATTATAAATATTACAAGCAAGGGGAATATCATATATGAAGAACTGGAGATAACTGGAATATGGCGTCAAGGACGACTCTCATGTCTCATGTGACAACACCATTGTCTTTGCAAAAACTAAAATTAATTAATTTAACTCTCAGATATAGTCAGCATCAGATGTTATCATCATCAAAGGAGGATGATAAGAATTGAGGTTCAAAAAGTAAGAAGGACTTGGATGATTAAAGTGATTTTAAGCACATTCATTCAACAAATACTGTCTGTCATCTATGTGCCAACTATCATTGGTTGTAGGGACACAGAATAAAAAAAAATTAGTTTAAAAGTGTTTGCGCTCTTACAGCATGCATTCGAGTGTGTGAGAGAAAGAGAGAGTAAAAAGAAAAGTGAAGTAGAGTCCGTTCTACTATAATACTTTTGAGAATGCATATTTATTCTAAAGTCATAAATACACACACACACACACAAGCACAGGCACAGGCACACACATACATACAAGCGACAATTTGAGCATCACATATATTTCACGTTTGCTCATGCACAATTTCCTCCACAAGAAACACCACGTGAAAGCAAAAAACTGCACCCGGCTGAACCAAGCCACATAGAAATGAACCAAAATGTTCCTGCATGTGTGTGTACATGCACACACACACACACACACCCCTCAACATCTACCAGCTGCCTTTGTTTCACCACGTGTGTTGTAACCACACTCATCCACATCTGGTTTAGCAACTTTGGGTCAGATTTCAGATAGCCCTCCTTCCTCCACTTCACAAGTGCAACTCTTTAACTGCTGGCCCTTCTGACACTTCCACAAGCAATCTGCAGGTCGTTTTCAAGGTTACATGCCATATTTATTGTAAAATTTGTGTATTTCTTAACTTGTTACAGTAAGTAAAACCATGCTACAGGTTTTATCAGGTTCCAGTCTGTTTTTTTTTTTTTTTTAATGTGTTACTGACAAAGTTTTTGAATGTTGTGTCCTAATCTCATTTCTTTCACATAAGCCTGTGGCTTTTATTACAGAATTCTGCATAACATGCAAAGATTTTTAGAAACACATATGTCACATTATAGAATAACTGTATATGTTATGTTAGAGCATGCTAAATTCTTAGGAGAAAAAATAAAGCAGGGAAGAGGGATAAGAAGTTTGAGGAAATGTTGGTATTTTAGATATAGTAATCAGAGGGGTCTCAGTGATAAAGCATATTTGAGATGTAAGAGATAAAGCTATGTATATAGTGGAAGGAAAGACATTCCAGGCTGAGGGAACAGGAAATGCAAAGAGCATTTCCTAAAATACACATTAAAATTTAGTTATACTGTAATTTTTTGGACAGTGCCATTGATTATAAGGGAACTATAATGTGCTAAAATAGGAGATTTCATTATTTGTTGTAAAGGTTTTGCAAAGATATGATATGATTGAATACAATAGAAAATGGCTTCAGACTCAATGTATGCATTATAGGACTGCATTGGCCACACATAGAGTGACTGAAAGCTTCAATTTGCTGCAGATCGTTTCATTTCACACCTATTGCACCAGCATAATTATTAATAATGCTCTCTTTTACCCTAAAAATGTCTTAAGTTTGTACAAAAATTACACTACTGTAGTAACCATTACAGTTGCCTGATAAGAAATCATTCAAGGCCTTTTAGGATGTGGCTAATGACTTGTAGTGTTTGACCACTGAACAGTCTTTCATAACAGAAAAAACAAACACAACAAAAGCACTAGAGAAGAAAAGTGTATAATTATTACTGCCGGGATCATGTTTTTTTGGAAAAATGTCTACTGTGTGTTAAACGACTCACCCCACCCCCCACCCCCAGCACATCCCCATATAATTTCTGCTGCCGGTGGGAAAGATAGACTAATTTGGCAGCTTCAGGGACAAGGGAGTATTTATAGTACTATATTTTGGGATGAATCATAAATGGCTGGATCTATAATTAAGCTATCCAGAAACTGAGTGTTGCTTTTTTCTTTTATCTGATATTTCTTCCATGAATTGACTATCACAAACAGAACACACGAGGTGGTAAATTTATGAACACTTTGTTTACTTACACTGGTTCACAATGTGGACGAAAAAGCCCACAGTGTCCAAGGCAATCACAAACACAAAATAGGACCATAGGACATCCTCCATATGTACTAGTCA
This sequence comes from Tapirus indicus, assembly GCA_031878705.1. Classification (NCBI taxonomy): domain Eukaryota; kingdom Metazoa; phylum Chordata; class Mammalia; order Perissodactyla; family Tapiridae; genus Tapirus; species Tapirus indicus. The sequence goes on along the minus strand of CM062919.1, from coordinate 98,820,727 downwards.
CGTCCTTAGCGATGTGAGTTCATTTATTGCCATCTTCTCAAAACACTCCCAAATTCTACTGCAAATTGTCTCCCAAAGTAGAGTCCAAAATCTCTTGTGTCTGTTCCAAAGTGATATTTACTTTCTCACCTATGAATTGCATGAGAAAGTTCTCCTCTGATTGGGACAATCAGATATGATGCTATGCAGGCCTTTCATGGCTGAGACATGTTCTGCACTTGGCTAGACTTCTGTGTCCCTGGGAGGATTCATCTGTGAAGCGGCAAGAGTGTAGTTTATTTACAACTTTCAACTCTGTATCTGTCTTATGTTTTGTGTTTCTTTGAGTGACTACTTGATTACATTTTTGTCTCTACCAATGAAGACATTTACAAGTATGTCTGATCATATATCTTTATGAAACTTTTACTGCAAATAATAAAATCTCCGATTTTAGTTCAATACAGTTTCCTTCTAATTAATTATACTATCAAAACGAAAATACAGGAAAAACTAGGTTTTAGTAATGTTTATATTAGGAAATGCTCTTATTCAATCTCAGTAAGCTCATTTTCCTTATGATTTTTGGTAACTGTATTGGAAAGATGGAAAAACTAAAATGTGTTATTTATATATTGTATGAAGTTGTGGCTAAAACCATGTCTCCTAAAATAACATCAACTTGGTGAGGAAGATGGGATTTCATTAAAATGATGAAAGTAGAACCATTGTAATGCATAAAAATCTCCACCCTGACACTAGTGCTTAACATACATAACTCGAGATAATTTCTATAGAGATGCATAATTTATGTGTTTATGTATAAAATCCTGTCCAGATGGGTCTGATTTTCTAAATAATGAACAGGTGCAGTTAAGGATTATCTTTAGGTCGGCTTCATCTAAGACCAAACATTTTAAATCTTACCAATAACCTGCTGAGGCCAATATTGCTTGCATCAGAAAGTTAGCTTTATCTTCCAGAATCTCTGTATTTAATTCAGTGGTTTTCAAGTTTAAGGCATTTGCATGTTACTTTCAAAATGTTTCCATCTACAATTTGAGTGGGTACTACTAGTTTACTTAATTTTGTCTTTAAAGCAATCTTAAATCAAACCATCTTTTTTGAATTTATCCTAACCATTAGGATCAATTTAATGATTAGTCTCTTCTGCAAGTTATATTTTCCATGCACACATAAAATTAATATGTAACTATTAAAATAAATATACAATTATTAAAATTAAAGGGATTCACCTTTGTACTAGGTAAAATCACTTCATGTACCACTGAGAAAGTATATGGATTTTAGGAAATGCAGTGGGTGATTGTGAATTATTTTAATTTCAGGACACATGATAGTACAACGATAGATCACCACTTATATGTAGTTAGTCTCTTAGGAAAACATCAAAAGTTTCCTTTTAAATGAAACACATTTAACAATTTAGTTAGTTCTGGGAAATGCCCTAGGATATAAGATCACATCATTATGTGACTCAGAAACGAAAGCATGTCCAATAAAGATGTTTTCCGTACTAAGAAAGCAAACAACTTTAATGAGGTAGACAGAGCACAAAAGAGACCACCTCATAAAATCTACATGTCACTTCAGATCTAACAAAGTTTACTCAGGCTCTATATTTGAACATCCAAGGACATGGAGTATAAATTATACAGGATAAATTGGCGGCTAATGAGGGTGTAGCTTTCTGTCTATTACAAACACACACACAGAGTAAATAAGATATTTTCATTTTGCCAAATAGAATTGAATAACAAAAATTATATCATTTTCAGAATCTTCAGAACAAGGTCTCTCTGGGAATTATAGTATTTGAGGTGATACTCAATGGCTTTGAGAAGAAGGGAGTCATTTGAAGGCTTCTAAAGGTTTTTTAAAGGGTTATTTGCCAAGTTTAATACATCAATAATCAATTTCAAGATTTATAAAGAGAGCAAAATTGATTTTGTAAGTCCTGTATTATGTTTATAAAGAAATTTATGCTAGCATAAATGTAATTCAATGAAAAATCCTTGAGGTAAAAAATCATTTAAAATCATCAATAATCAATATACAACATCTTCATGAGAGCCCAAATCTTAGAATTTTTAAAAGATCACCCAAATAATGCTTTAAGAGGTTTACACACGTAAACTACTGACACATAATTCCAGTTTATCCATTGCATTAATATATTTGAAAATAGAAATGGCCTTTTTATTTTAAGAAATGTGAAGAAAGGATCAAATGAAGAGATATTTACAAAAGCATTTCAAATTTATGAAAAATCAGATTCATCAACAGAAGTGCAGATTTTCAGATAAACTTATGAACCTCTGCAGTACAAATCCGTATGTCAACAGTGTATTCATTTCATAGAGGATCATGACATATCAAACAACAGGACCTGAGATTTTTCAGGCCAAGATTGTTTAGAGAATACAGTTACAAGCATAATTGTCTATTACTAAGGGGAAATGTGATGGATGCACATTGTTATTTTGAACTATCCAGATTTGAATTTAAAAACAATCCCATAATGGAATGGTACAAAGAAATACAATGTTAAGAGTCTAGATGCTCACTGCCACATGATTTAGTATTTTCAGTCACATAGTCTCAAGACTCCAGAGTGATAGAATATTAAAACTTATCAGTCATCTCAGGTCTTCCCAACTGCTCAAGTAAAGACTTGTTATTTCTTTATAATGTTTTGTATGATAAAGTCTGAGTTTAGAAAATGTATTATAAGTTCCAGTCCATAATATCCTTTTCATTTTGGGGGGGATCGTGGGCAGGAATAAGTAGGATATGGTGGCTTTTGTAGCTCTTAGTAGTAATAAAATTGTATTATTAGAAGAAGGGCTTAGAAATTATCCCCCACATTATTTCACATATATATCTTTGCTTTTCTAACAAATATAGCAGAAATATTCTTCTCAAAGAAACTCTTTGGACTTTCAATCTGACTATAAAATACTCATACAAAATAAATGGAAAATTGGAGGAAACTCTCATGAAAAGGTTATCTACCTTCCATGTGGGATAGTCTACACCTTGTATATTACAAAAATGAGACAAGTGAAAGTTAATGATTAAAAGAGTAAACAGGAAACATAAACAAAGTTCATTTTTGCATATGTTTCTAAGACTATGACAAAATAATTTTACACATATTTGCATGAATTTATATCGTCTATATTAAGTTGATTGATAAAAACTGTTATACATTCACAAAGAACTTTGATATTTACTTTATTCTTAAATTAAGATCAATAAATCAATGTAAGATAATACTTTTACATTTATGTAGGGTAATACTTTTAAAAAACTAAATACCAGGCAAAAGACCAAGAATAGCCAAAACAATATTGAAGAGAAACAAAGTTGGAAGACTGACACTACCTGATTTCAAGACTTACTGTCAAGCTACAATAATCAAGACAGTGTAGTATTGGTGAAAAAATAGACAAATAATCAATAAAACAGAGTAGAGGGTCAGAAAGACCCAGATAAATATAGTCAACTGATCTTTGACAAAGTAGCTAGGGCAATACAATGGATCAAAGATTGTCTTTCCAACAAACGGTGCTGGAACAACTGGCCATCCATATAGAATAAAAAAATCTACACACAGACCTTATATCATTCACAAAAATTAACTCAGAATGTATCAAAGACATAAATGTAAACCCCAAAACTATAAAATTATAAAATACCTAGAAGATAACATAGGAGAAATCCTAGATGACCTTGGATATGGTAATGACTTTTTAGATACAACACCAAAGGAATGATCCATAAAAAAATAATTGATAACCTGGACGCCATTAAAATTAAAAACTTCTGTTCTATGAAAGACAATGTCAGTAGGATGAGAAGATAAGTTACAGGCTAGGAGAAAATAAAGAACTGTTATCCAAAATATATGAAAACTCTTAAAACTCAACAATAAGAAAACAACCTGATCAAAAAAGACCTTAGCAGATGCCTCATCAAAGAAGATATACAGATAACTAATAAGCACATGGAAAGATGCTTCACATCCTATGAAATCAGGGAAATGCAAATTAAAACAACAATGAAATATCACTACACACCTATTTGAGTGGCCAAAATTCATCATACTGACAACATCAAATGCTGATGAGGATGTAGAGCAACAGGAACTCTCATTCATTGCCGGTGGGAATGCTAAATGGTATAGCCACTTTGGAAAATAGTTTGGCAGTTTCTTACAAAACTAAACATACTCTTATCACATAATACAGCAATTGGACTGCTTGGTATTTAACCAAAGGATTTGGAAATTTATGTTCATACAAAAACCTGCAAGTCGACGTTTATGGTAACTTTATTCATAATTGCCAAAACTTTGAAGCAATCAAAATATGCTTCAGCAGAAGGATGGATAAATTAACTGTGGTAGATCCAAACAATAGAATATTTGGCACTAAAATGAAATGAGCTATCAAGCCATGAAAAGACACAGAGAAAACCTAAATGTATATTACTAAGTAAAAAAAAGCCAGTCTGAAAAGATTACATACTTTATGATCCCAACTATATGACATTCTGGAAAAGGTGAAACTATACGGACAGTAAAAAGATAAGGGTTACCAGGGGTTAGGAGTTGGGGGGAGATGTGAATAAGTGGAGAATAGAGATCTTTAGGACAGGGTAGTAAGACTACTCTGTGTGATACTATAATGATGGACTGATGTCATTGTACACTTATTCAAACCCATAGAATGTACAATGCCAAGCGTGAATCATGATATAAACTATGAACTTTCAGTGATTATGATGTGTCAATATAGGTTTGTTAATTGTAACAAAGGTACCACTGTGGTGGGGGCTGTTGATAATGGAGGAAGCTATGCATGTGTGGGGTGTGAAACGAGTTGTCAACAGCGACTCCATTTTGTACTCTGGACTACATCTTGTTGAAAATATGAAATTGTACTCACCTTGGTGACTTGCCAAAAGGGAGATATTTGCTGAGAAAGGACTTTCTGAAGGACTGTGCAAAATATACTTTTTCTGGTAACAACAAGATGTCCTTGAGTCAGCCAATGAACTGTAACGTAAGTTTACCTTCCAATCATAACTCTTAGCAAACAACTGAGCTAATTGTTCTGTGCTCTCCTTTTTGCTAATAAAAAAATTCCTGACCTTTATTCCTCAGAGGGACACTTTTCTGACTGCTGCTGGAACTTATGTTCCCTGAATTGCAATTCTAGGACCCCAAATCATCACTCTCCTTTTGTTTTGCAATTGCTTCTTTTCTCAAAGTTGACATACTCAATGTCAGAGATGTGGGATCTGAAGTGACTTACCACTTACTTTTGGTGCTGCTATTCGTTTTGGACAAGGTACCTGCATGAGTCTCTTGTGCCCTATCTCCCCGATGGCCCCAGGACCAGGTGGTGGAGCCTCTCAATTCTGAACTTCTCACCTTGGTTGAGCTTCTGGCCTTTATTATAGGTGTCTTTTGGAACCACTTTTAAAGAATTTACTTTCTCTTTTGGTGAGTACGTACTTGTAATGGTAAGTATGCAGTCTAAGACTGACACGAGGAGTCAACACCAGTTTGGGACTCTCACTGGATTTATGTTTAAAAATTACGGCCCATCTACGTGTAAATTTTTAGAGAAATGGCACTGGTATACCAAGGATCATTTAAAACTGACTTGGCCCCACTGGGGCTCCTTTGAAATACCTAAATTGGTTGATTTGCATGCACAGTTGAAAAATAAGGGATCCAAAACTAAGCAAGTGCAATGGGCAGCTTATTTTAATTGGTATGTGGAGGCCTCCAAAAAAATTCAAGAATCTAAACTTGTTTCCCTATTAGATACAGTCTTCAAATTCATTACAGCTAATAAAAAATTTTCAGTCTTGTCTTCTCAAGACTGCTTTGCTTAGCACCCCTAGCCTCAGCTCCTCCCTATTCTGATCTTTCTGAGCTGCCTTTCAATCTACAGGAGACTATGCCCTCTTTTGACTCTCTTGCTCTAACAGCACCTTTCCAGACTAGGTTAGACAGCTCCAGAACTCCTGGACCTCATATACTCCTTGGTCAAATGCAGAACTTAGAGCTGTTACCAAGGATTTCCCAAAGGTTACTGAGGATTCTTTAAAATTTTTAGAGTAATTTAAACTAGTCATTCAAATTTATGAACCAGATTATTCTGACCTTTATCAATTAACTTACATCTTAGTAGGGGACAGCCAGGGAAAAACTTGGATGGAATTAGCAGGTTGGACTAAACCTTTTGATGATTTTGGTAGGTGTAGAGTCACTGATAAATCTGATGTACAAAAAGTGTCCTGACGCTTACATGGGAAAATTAGGGATACTTTCCTACATGCTATTGATTGGAGAAAGATCCAAAAAATTGTGCAAGACCCTGATGAATCAGTATTATGTTATTACAATTACCTAGAGGTTGCCTTTCAGCAATTTTCAGGCTTGGAGGAAATCAATGGACGAAGTTATAAATCTTATCAAGTCTTTAAAATATAAACAGAGCCCACAGTTGCCTGAGACTAAAGAAAAATAATTTAATATGATGGTTAACTGTTTAATATCTAATCCAAACATAAGTGTTAAAAGCAAGTGTTTAAATAGATGTAAATAAGATAAAAGCTTATACTAAGTTAAACTAAATAATAGATATTTATTGACTATCGAAATCATTTTCAGATAGGATGGTGTACTGTGACAGTGATTGCTTAACAAGAGTTTGTCCAGGTTTTTGGCTTTTTAATTTTTTTACAGAGAGACAAATGATATTTGAGTCTATCAATAGACACGTTTTATGCCACACTGAAAAGTTTGCTGTAAAGAGGAATATGCTTCTAGAAATTATGAAATGTGCTTATGGGTTTGCTAATCTACTACAGGATGTTAATATCTGATAGACCATTCACAATTGCCCACTTTCTAGTTTTCACTGGAAAACAAAGATTACAAATAGTGATAAAATTGGAAGAAGAGCCAGGAATACAAAATGAACCAAAAAGAAAATGTTGGAATACTTAGAGTAATAGGCGCAACTTGACTGTACAAACTCTGTGCGTTGATGCTAAAAGAATGTGAGCAAGGCAGCGTGTGCTCCTTTTGAAAGATAAGGATGCAACGCTCATGAGTGCTTTCTCCTCCTATGGAAAGATTTACTGTAACTTCTTATTTTTCAGACTATGTTCATAGACCATTGATAAATTATAATTAACATTTATTTGAATAGAAAATGTATATAGTATCTAAATTTATCAATATAGATAAATGGATAACAGATATTCAATTTTATCTATAATTCATAGATAAGTTTATTATAAATATATTTACTGTATATAAATAAAAGAAAATAACTTATAAAGTGCAAAATAGAATGCATGTGTGGCATATACTCAAAAAAGGAAATTCATGTCAGTGTATTAAATTTTTATTTGAGCTACTTATATGGTTTTATATATGTAGGTATATGCTGGACCATAATATACATTATATTTCTTGCTGTAGAATGATCCAACACATTTGAAAGCCACTGCTCTTATACCACAGTAAATTGAGCAACAGAAAGGTCTATGCAGCCACCTGGAAAGGACAATTCAAGAACAACCAGCCTTTCTGTCCTGCACACACACAGTGATAACTACTCAGGGCTAGACTGTGATCACCCTTTGATAGGCTCAGACTTTCTCGCCTTGTCTTTTCAGATTTGCAGCCAGGCAACAATCTTTGTTTGAAAGGACTTCCCCCATTTCTTGTAACTACTTGCAAGGCTGGGAATTCTGGTGGTGGTTTCCCAGATATCTATAACTCTGCCATCAGTTTAGAAGTTGTTGTCCCATCTTTCAAATCTTTATTCTGCCTACTCAACTTAGAGCAACTCTCTTGAGCAATAATGCGGGGATCTTGTTGCCCCAGCCTGTTCTATCATTCCTAGTCAAGCAGAGCAATGTCAGGATAAACCTGTAGACATGAGTGAATCTCATAACGTAATTTCGAAAACGTGTGTGGTTTACTTTAACAATATTGTGTGGAAGAAGTTTATATTCACTTTATGTAATGCATAGGCAATTATGTTATCCTCAAAGTAAATCAGTAATTATTCCATAACTGCCTTGCATCAATTCTTTTCTAGATAAACTCTAAGTTTTTGCAATTGAGAAAATGCCCATATATGAAAAGTAGGCAAGGAAAATAGGCTGTGTGCTTTCGGTAAGAGAAAGTATGAGGAATGAAGATGCATTTCTATTAAACGAGAAAAAAAAAGAAAGTAATTTTGTCTTAAAATAAAATATTCCAAAATAAGGAAGACAAAGATAGGACAAAACTTAAATAGACATAGAAAGTTTTAGAAGGTTTGAGAGAAAGATTAAAATAAATTTATTTAAAAATAAATTTTAATGTCAAAAATACACTAGTGCAAAATTAGAATTTGGTTTTTGTCTCTATTAAAAGGACAAAGTCTTCTCAGATTATTGATCACTCTTAATAAAAAATTGTAAAAAACTTCCTTTGCCTTTACTGTAATCTGCCTAGGAAACAAAGATTCTGTGTTTATCTTTGTCAGGTCTTCCATTAAATAGAAAAGCTGAGTTTTCTCAGTCTAGAAAGAGCTGGGTTTTGCTTAGAACTATGTAACTTTCTATATCTGCCTTTAAAACCTTTTTGTCACATTGGTTAAATGGATAATTAAGTATTATTTCATAAAAATCTATGATCCTATTGTTCAGGTATCCAAAACCTTTTTGATATTTATGACAAACTTCCCAAAGATCAATTTCTAAATAAAGTCCCTTTGACTTGAGAAATATTGAATTAATTAGGCTTATTTGATATGTTAAGTTACATGGGAAGCATTGTCAAATAAGAAATAATACTAAGCCATTTTTACATTGTGTCTGTATAGGTATATGTTATAAGTGTTGCAGAAATTATGTGAAATTCCTGGAAATTTGATACATCCTAATATAATTTTATCAATCATAACTCCAACTATTTTCTTAAAATGTATGTCACAAAAATAACCACATTCTTTTGTAAATTGCATTACAATAAACTGTCATCAGATCTTTAATAATGGGCATTTTTAAATCTTTTGTCATTTATAGACAGTTGTTGTTTTACTCTGATGCTTTGGCGAAAAATTGTGCCTGCAAACGTGTTTCATCTTCAAGGAAATTCATGGAAAAGACTTTGACAAGTACTTGAGAGTACAGGTTTTTGATAACTTTAAGATCATAACACTGAATTGGGTGGGAATTTCTAAAACCCTAATGGGAAACAGAATGCTTTGATATTTTATTTTCCAGATTTAAAGGACCTCTTTTTCTCCTGTCCTTTAAGCTATCGATAACTTACAGCAATTTGGTAAATAAAGTCAAGTCTCTTTGCAGGAAATGTTGAAAGGGACCTTATCAGGTACTCTTAACCAAACCTTATGTCACCAAACTCCAAAGAATAGCTCTTGGATTCATGTGTCACATCTAAAGAAAGCACCAAACCCTGACTGGACCTGCACACCAACTGGTGACCTGAAATGAAAGATTCCCGGGAATTGAAGCAGATGACAACTGAGCAGACAGCTTTCTCAAGATTCTGGACCAGGCTGGTATATTTTTATGTCCTTTCCCACCAAACAATCTATTATTCCCTTCATACCTCTCTCTTAATTATCGTATTGGAAGAACTTGTTTTATGTACTGAAAGCACATGCCCCCCATTTGTAACTTGTATCTTTCTACTTCTTCTAGTGAATCTCTTTACATAAAGTGAAGAATTCCAAGAATGGGTTTATGTTTTACATCTTAACCTAGGAAGCATCCCGCAGGTCCTTGGGAAGCTGGACATGAAGGATTGTTGGATTGGAGTATTTGGGCTATTGTTTGTCTCGATAGGTATCAATGCTTTTTGCTCTAGTACACACAGTAGGAATTCTTATGTGGTGGTAAAACCCTATGAAATCAAAACTTGCTGCTATTATATTGGTTATTGCCTTATGGATCAAACCTCTTGCTTAGTCAACATCAAATCACATTTTAGTTCTTCCTACAATGGATTTTGTTATTAGGGATAATTTTGGCTCTCAGGTTGACCTTTTATTTTTTATACTCTTTTGTTCCTACCATGCAGAATCTTTCTGGATCTGTGCTAGAGCAAATAATCATGACACACCTGAATTAGTGGCTTAGTCAGTATCCTTACAAGGATGGAGAAATTTACCTGGTCAAAATGTCGGCTTCTCCTTTGGGGTTTTTTGAATCCACCTACAAGCTTCCCTCTGGAAAAACAAGCCCCTGATGTTACCACCTTTCAGTGGCTGCCTCCTGCTCACAAGGGAATACCCTTCACTCAGATTTGGATGCTGGCCAAAGACCCTTCCTTTTGTTTTGAAAATATTAATGGGACTAGCAAAACTTTAGGTTACCTTCCATTGAATGTTTGTAACTATACACTCATATGATTCAGGTGATCGTGAGTTCACTCCCATTGGAATTGACATGACTACAGTGTAACTTCTCGTGACATATTTTTATGTTGGGGCAAAGAGATCTATAATGGAGCTGGACACTGGAAAGCAGATGTGCTCCCCCTTAATGGAACAATGTGGGGCATTGATCAAAAGTCCGGAGAATGGTAGGAACAAACCATCTTCTTTTTCTCTGGAGACTCCCCATATCTTAGCCAGAAATCGGCTGACAAGAATCTAACTCATTTGCTGCTTCAAGTATATAGAAATATAAGATGCTCTTACAATCACTAGTACAATTCCAGTATACAGATCATCATGCACTCTGTGAGGATGATTATATTTCTGACCATGAGGTTTCTTCCTTTGTAGCTTATAAATGGATCTGGGCAAGGGGACTTATTTATGCCTTGTCCTTAGAAGATTCTGGATATTTCTTCTTTTGTGGCGCAAATATTCCTCTACTCTCTCTATTAAATGGAAAGGCATTTGGGGGCTGTCACTCTTCCCTTGACACCACCATTAAAAGACTCTTCCCTCCACTGCTCACATACCAAATCTAGGGTCCTTCTCATATCAATTAAAGAGACCTTGGTGAAGCTGGGATGGTTATAATTTTGGGTGGATGCCAACCAATAATCCAATTGTAGATAGACAGGGGTTTAATGCTTTTGCCAGAGCATTTTTCCCTTGGTTCAGAGTAATGGATCTTAAAAAAGTGGTCCACAACCTTTCTATTGTCACGGTCACCACTTTCAATGCTTTTGTTCAAGCTTTTGAAGATCAACAAACTTGAATTGATAGACTGGCAGAATTTGTCCTACAAAATAGAAGGGCACTAGCTATCTTAACAGCCCGAAAAGGAGACACCTGTGCCCTTCTAGAAGAATGTTTTTGTGTTAACCAATCTGTCAAGGTGACACAAGAACTAAAACAATAAAGGTTAATTTCGATTTATTGGTGGAAATAGGACACACGCCAGGACTTGGACTATTTGCGTCTCTTTAGCTGTTTACCAGTAGGAATAGGATCATGGTTAAGGATAGTATTACAAAGTGGACTGCTGTTGTCAATCTTAATAACATGCATTGTTATGTTAATGAAGTGCTTACTAAAAATTTCAACCTCTGCTGTAACTCACTCAGCTACAAAGTTTCTGTTTGCCCAGATGACCATGTTGGATACTCTTCACTGAGATGGATTTTTAGGTTTTAGAGCAAATCACTGTTGACTCTTTTACAAGACACCCACGTGCTAAGGGACTGGATGGAACCTGAGCAGGTAATCAAACCACTCCAGCCTGGAAGGACTAATATTGCTTTGTTGATGTTTTCTTCTGGAAAAATCATAAGCAAAAGGGGTAAATGTGAAACAAGTTGTCAGCGGTGACTCCATCTGGTACTCTGGACTCCATCTTGTTAAAAATGTGAAACTGTACTGACTTTGCTGACTTGCCCAAAGGGAGATATTTGCTGAGAAAGGACTTTATGAAGAAATGCACAAAAACATACTTTTCCTGCTAACAAGAAGTCCTCAAGTAAGCCAATGAATTGTAACATAACTTTACCCTCCAATCATAAATCTTTACAAATGACTGAGATAATTGTTCTGAGCTCTCCTTTTTGCTAATAAAAACTCCTGACTTTTATTCCTCAGGGGGACACTTTTCTGGCTGATGCTAGAACTTGTGTTCCCTGAATTGCAATTCTAAGACACCAAATAAATGCTCTCCTTTTGTTTTGCTGTTGTCTTTTCTTTTTAAGTTGATGGGGGTGGGGGGGATATAGAAAATTGCTCTTTCCGCATCTTCCTCTTCATTTTGCTGTGATCCTAAAACTTCTCTTAAAAAATGAATTATTTAACAACTAAATGGATAAATACCAATGGATTTTTCATTATTTTCTCCATCTTGACTTTGAGTGTTCATTTCCCACGTATGATTGCTCAGCTAAAACATTAAGAGCTCTCTATTTGAATATACAAGACAAACATAAAATTAGATTCAACTGGGAACTAAAGTTACGGTTTTCCCTTAGAGTTTCCAATGAGTAATTTTTGAATTCAAAATAATCAAAACAAATCTACGTTTAATGCCATTGCCCTATGATTTTAATAATCTCAGTATGATGGAAAATGGAATAATTTTTAACTCATTATTAATTAAGACAAGGGTATTTTCTTTTAAAATGCCTACTTTCTAATGTCCTTTCAAAATTATTCAAAAACTTCTCATTTGAAATTATCAGGGTGGATCAGTATTAGGACTTGTTAAAAGTTAATCTTTTGTTCTTTTATCACCCAATCTATAATTTTTTACAAAGACAAAGGGAGATGATACATATATTTTTAATTATAGCCATCTTACTTGTAATAATGACATTAATTTTCTGCTTCAGAACTAAATTCACTGTCTTCATTGCTAAGACATAATGAAAATTCTAGTGTATTTATGATCACATAATTATAGGATTCCAAAGTGGGAGGAGGGCTTCAGGGACAGCTTCTACCTTTTCTAGATAAAGGGGTCCAAACAAAATACATGTGTAAGAACTAATTTAGGTTATATTTAAATGTCTTTCTGCTTTGGTTTTTGGTTTCTGTGTAACTTTCACATGTTCCCTGAAAGCTCAGTTATTCAAGAAGCTATTTGTTCTTATTTTTGAAATGGTTGTCTTCCCTCTTTGAGAAACAAGCCTGTAGATTAACATGCCTCTCTTCTAGGTCCTTCCTAAAGCCTGGTGTAATTATAAAGAAGCCTCTGCCTCCTCTTTATCCCAAGGAAAATATTTTTTTGAGATAAAATGAAAAATAACAAGAATTTCTTGAAGAAATATTGAAAGGATATGGAGAAGAAAGAAAAGGAGGAGAAGAAAGAAAATAAAAAGATGGAAGGGTAGAAGAATCCATCACTTAAGTATTAGTCTTTTCTCAAGAAAATGGCATGGTTTGGGTCCAGCTATAAGAAGCTGGAAGTCACCACTCATCCAAACAACAATTAAACAGCTAAACAAACTGAAAAATCAACGATTCTTCTTAGAACCTCAAGGGAAGTGAGGTCACATGTCAAACCGCTACCCCACAAAAATGGAAGAGACCGACAAGACAATACAGAAAATCATGACTTAAGGGAGCAGAAACCCAATAACTGAAACCTTGGAGGGAACCAATGCTGAGGTAAGAAATTCTGAACTATTGTTAACAAATTGCTGGAGGTTAAGCATGGGCAGATCTGAGATATAAAACTCCAGGGGATCCAGTATTTGGAGGGCTGGGCCCTCCATTTTTGTGAGTTTTACCTTTTGGGGTTTACCAGGTTCTAACACTAAGTAGAGAAAACAAATCCCTGCATGCTTCCGTCAGGGGGAGGGATAAAGGAACCTTTTGAAACATTCTGGAGTACTCTGTCCTTAACAAGGTCTGCCCTCAGGTAAAACTAGTTAACCAGAGCCTAACCTGCTGTGGTTTTATCAGAGCTGAACTGACCTGGGGGATGGAAAAATACTGAACTCCAGCACATTCTACCCTTCTGCTTGGAAGAAGGGAAATACCCAACTCCAATCCACACTGTCCATCCTGTCTCACATAATGGAGGGAGTGGGGATAGGCACTGAGAAGTACTGTAGAAGTTTATGTCTACAGGCACAAGCTCACTAAGAAATTTAGATCTAATCACAGAAATATATAGTGCTTCCCTCCCCTGACACCGTATCAACAAATTACTAAAAGCTTATTACACTAGTTCCCTTTACCCATTACATCATGCTCAGTTATCAAGAAAAAAATTAAAAGACATACCAAAGACAACAAAGTTTGAAGAGACAAAGAATGAATCAAACCAGATTCAGATATGGCAGGGAAATTGAAATTATCAGACCTGGAATTTAAACCAACTATGATTAATATGCTAAGGGATCTAGTGGATGAAGTAGATAGCATGCAAGAACAAAGGAGCAAGGTAAGCAGAGAGATGGACCTTCTAAGAAAGAATGAAAAAGAAACATTAGAGATCAAAACCTCTGTAACAGAAATGAATAATGCCTTTGGTGGGCTTGTAAGTATACTTCCCGTGACTGAGGAAAGAATCCTGCCCCCACAAAAGCATAGCCTCCCCCGTTATCAACATCACTCACCAGATGGGTGCATTTTTACCACGGATGAACCTACATTGACACATCATAATCACCCACAAGTCCATAGTTGACAGTACACTTCACTCTTGGTTTTGTAGATTTGGGTTTGGACAAATGTATAATGACATATATCTATCGTTATTAAATCATAAAAAGTATTTTCACTGCCCTAAAAATTCTCTGTGCTCTACCTATTCATATGCCCTCCTCTAGTAGGCAACCACTGATCTTTTTGTTTCTGTAGTTTTGCCTTTTCCAGGTTGTCACACATTTGGAATCATACAGTTTGTAACCTTTTCAGATTGGCTTCTTTCACTTAGTAATTTGCTTTGGAGTTTCCTCCATGTCTTTTCCTAGATTGATAGCTCATTTTCTTTTAGCACTGAATAATATTCCATTGCCTGGATGAACCTCAATTAATCTATTTTTTTAATATATTTTTGATGTGTTATCCATTCATCTATTGAAATACAGCTTAGTTGCTTCCAAATTTTGGCAATTATGAATAAAGCTGTTATTAACATCCATGTGCTGGTTTGTGTGAACATAAATTTTCAATTCCTTTGAGTAAATACCAAGGTGTGCAATTACTGGATTGTGTAGTAGGAGTATGTTTAGTTTTGTAAGAAACCACCAAACTGTATTCAAAAGTGGCTATACAGTTTTGCTTTCCTACGAGCAATGAAAGAGAGTTTTTGTGATCTACATCCTCACTAGCATCTGGTGTTATTATCAGTATTGTGAATTTTGGCCATGCTAATAGTTTTCTAGTGGTATCTCATTGTTTTAAGTTACATTTCCCTGGTGACAGGATGTAGATCATCTTTTCATAGGCTATTTGACATCTCTACATCTTCTTCTGTGAGGTGAATGTTCAGGTCTTTGGCTATTTTATAATCAGGTTGTTTGTTTCTTATTGCTGAGTTTTAAGTGTTCTTTGTATGTTTTGGATAACAGTCCTTTATCAGATGTGACTTTTGCAAATATATCCCCCCTGTCTGTGACTTGTCTTCTCATTCTCTTCACATTGTTTTAACAGAGCATAAGTTTTAAATTTTAATGAAGTCTAGTTTATCATTTTTTCTCTTATGGATTGTGTCTTTGGTATTGTATCTAATGAGGCATCATGATATTCAAGGTCATCTAGGTTTTATTCTACCTTTATTTATCTTTAGTTTTTCATTTTCAGGTAAATATTGAAACAATATTGACTGAGAATTTCCCCAAATCAATGTCAGACATCAAACCACAAATCCAGGAAGCTCAGACACCAAGCAGGATAAATGTGAAAAGAACTATACCCAAGCATATTATTTTCAAACTACAGAAAATCAAATATAAAGATAAAATCTGGAAGGAAGCCAGAAGGAAAAAAGTCTTAACTACAGGGAAACAAAGGTAAGAGTAACATCTGAATTCTCCTCAGAAACCACACAAACAAGTAGAGTGGGGTGAAATATTTAAAGTGCTGATAGAAAAAAAAAATACCAACCTAGAATTCTGTACTCTGCAAAATTCCACCTCCAAAGCATAGGAGAAATAAAGATTTTCTCAGACAAAAATTGAGGGAATTTGTTACCAGTAAACCTCACTGCAAAGAAATGTGAAAAGAAATTCTTTAAAGAGAAGAAAAATAGCATAGGTCAGAAATTTAGATCTCCATAAAGAAAGGAAAAGCATTGGAGAAGGAAAAAGTGAAGGTAAAATAAAAACTTATTTTTCTTATTCTTAATTGATCTAACAGAAAACTGTTCAAAATAATAATAGCAACAATTTGATTATGTATGTTTATGTATATGCTTATGCATTCTTATGTATCAGTAAAATGAAAGACAATAATGACACAAGGGACAGAAGGGAGGAATTAGGATAATTTTGTTACTGTAAGGTATTTGCACTACCTATGAAGTGGCATACTGTTATTTGAAAGTTCACTTGGATAAATTGTAAAAGGACATTGGAAAGTCTAGGAAAACACTAGAGTTTTTTCACACAGGTTAAAAAAGTATAACTGATACACTAAGAAAGGAGAGAAAATAGAATCATATAAAATGTTCAATTAATCACTAAAGACAAGAAAAGTGGAAGACAAAAATACAAACAAGGAACAAGAGCAACAAATAAAAAACAGTAATAAATATGAGATATTAATCTACTACTTCAGTAATTACTTTGAACATGAATGGTCTAAATGCACCAATTAAAAGACAGAGATTGCCAGAGTGGATCAAAAAATATGACCAAATTATATGTTGTCTACAAGAAACCCACCTTGAACAAAAAGACATATATAGAGGGATTAAGAAAGATATATACCATGCTAACACTAATAGAAGCAAGCAAAAATACTTATGTTAATTTCAGACAGGGTAGACTTCAGAGCAAGGAATATAGTCAATGATAAGGAAAGACATTACATAGTGATGAAAGGGGTCAATTCTCCAAGAAGACATAATAATTCTTAATGTGTATGTGGCTAACAACAGAGCATCAGACTATGTGAGGAAAAACTGACAGGAGAAACTGCAAAGAGAAATAGATGAATTCACTATTATAATTGTAAACATAAACACCCCTCTATCAGAAATGGACAGATCCAGCAGGCAGAAAATCAGTAAGGACATAGTTGAACTCAACAACACCATCAGTCAACTGGATGTAATGGACATCTATAAACTAATTCATACAACAGCAGAATATATATTCTTCTCAAGTTCACATGGAACATTGACCAAGACAGACTGCATTATGAGCATAAAACACATCTTAACAAATTTAAAAGACTAGAAATCCTACATGTCTGCTCTCAGATCACAGTGGAAATAAACTAGAAATCAATAACAGAAAGCTGCAAAATCCCAACAGACATAGAGATTAAACACACTTCTAAATAAGTATGAGTCAAAGAAGAAATCATAGGAGAAAAAATGTATTTTGGACTAAATGAAAATGAAAACACTGATTATCAAAATTTGTGAGATGAAGCAAAAGCAGGACTTCATAGGAAATTTATAGCATTGGATGCTCATATTAGAAAAGAAGAAAGCTCTAAAAACATTCATCTAATTTTCACCTTCGGACACTAGAAAATGAAGAGGAAAAGTAAGCAGAGCAAAATTAGTAAGAACAGAAATCAATGAAGTTGAAAACAGGAAATCAGTAGAAAAATCAAAGACACTAAAAGCTGTTTCTTTGAAAAGATCAAAAAATCAATAAGCCTCTATCCAGGGTAACTATGAACAAAAAGAGAGTGGACACAAATTACTAATACAGTAGTTCCTTCTTTTTCATGGTGGATACATCCCTAGACTAATGGATGTCTGAAACTGTGGATAGTACTGAACCCTATATACACTATGTTTTTTCCTATACATACATACCTATGATAAAGTTTAATTTATGAACTAGACACAGTAAGATGTTAACAACAATAACTAATAATAAAGTTGGTTTGGGGGCCATTATTAAGTAAAATAAGGGCTACTTGAAGACAAATAGTGTGATATCTCAACAGTCGATCTGACAACTGAGTGACAAATGGGTGGGTAGTGTATACAGTGTGGATATGCTAGATGAAGTAATGATTCATATCCCAAGTGGGACAGAGTGGGATGGCATGAGATTTCAACACACTACTCAGAAGGGCACTCAATTTAAAACTTTTGAATTGTTTGTTTCTGGAATTTTTTATTTAGTATTTTTAGACTACATTTGACCATAGGTAACTGAAACAGTGGAAAGCAAAACCATGGATAAGGAGGGACTACTGTATCAGAAATCAAAGTGGGAGCTCACTACAGATCCTATGGGCATTAAAAAGATAATAAAGAAATATTATGAAAAACTCTACACCCACAAATTTGGTGACCTACATGTCATGGACCAATTCCTTGAAAGATTCAATCTGCCAAAACCCACACAAGAAGAGATAGACAATGTGAGTAGGCCTATATCTATTAAATAAATTGAATCAATAATTAAAAACCTTCCAAAAGAGAAAGCATTAGACCCAGAGGGGTTCATTGTTGAATTCTACCAAACATCTAAGAAAGAAATTATCCCAATTCTCTACAATCTCTTTTAGAGGATAGGAGAGGGATTACTTCTGAACTCATTCAATTAGGCCAGTATTACCATATTACCAAAACTAGGCAAAGACATCACAAAAAAAGCAAACTGCATATCAATATCTTTCATGAGCACAGATAAAAATCCTCAAGAAAATATTAGCAAATTCAATCCAACAACGTATAAAAAGACAATAGACCACAACCAAGTGGGATTCATCTCAGATATTCAAGACTGGTTCCTAATTTAAAAATCAATTAATGTAATCTATCACATTAATAGGCTAAAGGAGAAAAAACACCATAATGTCTCAATAGATGCAGGAAAGGCATTTGACAAAATCCAACATGCATTCATAATAAAATCTCTTAGCAAACTAGGCATAGAGAAGAATTGCATCAACTTGATAAAGAAAATCCACAAATATTTATGTATGTTGATTTTGTATCCTGAAACTTTACTGAATTCGTTGATTAATTCTAACAGTTTTGTGGTGGTGTCTTTAGGATTTTCCATATATAACATCATGTCATCTGCAAAATCAAACAATTCTGTTTCTTTCTGATTTGGATGCTTTTTATCATTTTCTTGCCATATTTCTCAGGCTAGCACTTCCAGAACTATGTTGAATAGCAGTGATAGAGTAAGCACCCTTGTGTTTTTCCTGATCTTAGAGGGCAAACTTTTAACTATTCACCTTTAAATATGATATTAGCTGTGGGCTGGTCATATATGGCCTTGATTATGTTGAGGTTTGTTCCTTCTATACCCAATTTGTTGAGGGTTTTTACATGAAAGTATGTTGTATTTTGTCAAATGCTTCTTCTGTGTATATTGAGATTATTATATGATTTTTATCTTTCACTCTATTAATGTGATGTGTCACATTTATTGATTTGTAGATGTTGAAACATCCTTTCACTTCATTGTGGTATATGATCCTTTTATTATGCTTTTGAATTCAGCTTGCTAGTATTTTATTGAGAATGTTTGCATCTATATTCATTAAGGATTTTGGCCTAGAGTTTTCTTTTCTCGTAGTGTCCTTTTCTGGTTTTGGTATCAGGGTAGTGCTGGCCTCAGAAAGTGAGTTTGGGAGAGTTCCCTTCTCTTCAATTTTCTGGAAATGTTTGAGAAGGATTGACATTAATTTGTCTTTAAATGTTTGGTAGAATTTACCAGTCAAATGGTCTAGTCCTGGGCTTTTCTTTCTTGAGAGATTTTTGATTACTGAGCCAATCTTCTTACTCATTATTGGTCTCTTAAGATTTTTAATTTCTTCATGTCTTGGTAAGATGTATGTTTCTAGAAATTTATCCATTTTTTTCTAGGTTATCCAATTTGTCAATATATAACTGCTCATAGAAATCTTATGATCCTTCTTATTTCTAGAGTATCAGTTGTAATGTCTCCTCTTTCATTTCTGCTTTTATTTGCTTGTCTTCTTTCTTTTTTTGTTAGTTTGTCTAGCTAAATATTTGTCAATTTCATTATCTTTCTAAAAAAACAGCTCTTAGTTTTGTTGGTCTTTTCTATTATTTTTCTGGTCTCTATTTCATTTATTTCTTTTCTAATCTCTGTTATTTCTTTATTTCTGCTAACTTTGGATGTAGTTTGTTCTTTTTCTAGTTCATTGAAGTGTAAAGTTAGGTTGCTTATTTGAGATCATTCTTAATGTAGGCATTTATCACTATAAATGGTCCTCTTAGAACTGCTTTTACTGCATCCCATACATTTTGTTATGTTAGGTTTCTGTTTTCATTTTTTCAATATTTTTTATTTCTTTTTTGATTTCTTCTTTGTTCCACCTGATTAAAAATGCTCAGAAGAACTGAACAGACATTTTTGTCAAAGAAGACATATAATGGCCAACGGATACATGGAAAAAATGCTCAACATCACTAATCATCAGGGAGTGCAAATCAAAACAACAATGAGATAATCACCTCACACTGCTTAGAATGGCTATCATCAAAAAGACAAGAGAACTAGTGTTGGTTAGGATGTGGAGAACAGGTAACCCTTGTACACTTTTCAGGGGAACGCAAATCACTACAGCCACTATGAAAAGCAATCATAGTCTTTGGCATTTACTCAAAGGAATTGAAGACTTATGTCCACACAAAATCTGCACATGGATATTTATAGCAGCTTTTTTCATAATTGTCAAAATTTGGAAGCAGCCAAGATGTCTTTCACAAGATGAATGGATAAAGTGTGATACATCCAGACAATGCTATATTATTAAGCACTAACTGGAAATGAGCTCTCAAGGCATGAAAAAACATGGAAGAAACTTAAATTTATGTTACTAAGTAAAAGAAACCAATCTGGAAAGACTACATACTGTATTATTCCAACTATGTGACATTCTGAAAAAGCAAAACAATGGAGACAGTAAAAATGTCAGTGATGCCATGGTTTGGAGGGAGAAAGGGATGAAGAAGCTGGGTACAGAGATTTTTAGGACATTGAAAATAGTGCGTATGATTTAATAATGGTGGATACATGTGCTTATACATCTTGCCAAATCCATAGAATGTACCACACCAAAAGTAAGCTCTAACTTAAACTATGGACTTTGTATGGCAATGATATGTCAATGTAAGTTTCTCAATTGCAACAAATATACCACTCAGTGGGAGATGTTAATCATGGGGAGGCTTTGCACAGTTGGGATCAAGGGGTGTATGGGAAATCTCTATACCTTCTGCTCCATATTGCAATAAACTTAAAACTACCCTAAAAAAATAAAATCTATTAAAAAAAAGAAAGAGAAGAAAAGTGGCTCCATTTACTCCCCAAATCTTTGAATATCAACATCTTTATTAATTACCCTTTTCATCTTTCAACATTATTTATACTATCAAGCTTTGAGAATCCATTCAAGTAGGACAGTCATAGGAACCCAGAGAGAAGGACAGCTATACTGTAAGCTATTGGGACAGGCAAGTTGAATATTTGTATTTGGCAGAGGGAATGAAATAAAATAAAATGTAGAAATTAACTGCTTTGACATTGAAGATAATAATAGATAATGCTTATAAAAGGCTTGTTGTGCCCTGGTACTGTTTTAAGTTTTATGTATGTGCAAAATATAAATATAAATATATATTTTTTAATCTTTAAAACCACTCTGTGAGATAGGTAAGATCAGTTCATAGAGTTGCAGTAGTTTAAATTTATTTAACTTAATCCAGCTCTTCAACAAGTTTAAAAGGAATATTAATATTTATGTTTATTAAATATTTAAAAAAATATTTTTGTTTATTCAAATTTCTTAGAATAAGGAATAGAAGAGTCAAATGAAACATTAAAATGCAAAATATTGGTCATGTGTGAAGGAGAAATTATAAATAAGCTAAGTGGTTAATTTCTGGTCCAATTTATAGGCCTTAGATATTATTTTTCAGACTTTCCCTTCACTGTTTTTTCCATAATATCCTCCATATACTTCTTCTAAGTGCTGGAGTGCGAATTTGTCTGATAACAGTGCTCAGCTATATGCAATACAATTTAGATTTACTTACCTGAATAAATTTTAAACAAGTATTTTGACTTTTACTGTGTACAATGCAACCCTATTATCCAGGAATCTTGTGTTGCTGAAGGAGTACAACACCCATATCTGCAGACAACAAACTCATTTTCTAAGTAGAAAACTAATGTGTCTTTAAGAGTTCTTCAATATCTGTTTCAGCACTTTCAAGAAAGTGAAGTTATTTACTGGTTTTTCTCAAGATTAATTTTCTTAAATTTCTCTCAAATAGCTATACCTATAGAATCAGCAGAGTCTCACTTCACACTCAATATAATGGATGCACTTACTTGGGGGTTTTGGAATTTCTTAGGCTGGTTTACTCTTGGCCTTGAAATTGTTGCATCAATTGGTTGATACTTCAATAAAAATAGTTAGCACTAGTTTTATATGTTAGATCACTTTTAAAAGTAAATCAAACCTAAGTACAGTTTTTGGTGGGTGGATGGGGAATCAACTGTTTAAACAGTTTAAAACAGTCTGAGAAAGAGAAAGTGAAAAAGCAGAATATGAAGGAAACTATGTAAACATTTCTTTATGAATGACTAGCATGATTATTTTGGTAATAACATTCCAGGAAGTATTCTTATATTAGGGTAATTGGCAGGATATATAACTGTAATCTAATTCTGAAGCCATTGCTTAACCAAAATTCTAAAATAGTATAAGGAAGGATTTACTAATTTTAATGTTTAAAATTAATGTCTATGTAAGTAAAAGACACCATAGTGCAGGTTTTGTTCCATAATTATTTTTGATTTTGCAGATTCTTCCTTCTCCTCTTCTTTCCCTTCTTCTGCCTCTGATTACTCTTTGTTATTTCCCTTACCTTCTTGAAGACTAGGGTCCCAAAGTTGTTAAATGAGTTAGAGCAAGGTTAGCATCCACACCTGGTTGGATGAATGTGAGCCATGGTGACCCAGAATAGGTTATCAGAATCCAAGCAAAATAGAAAGAATGCCTGCATGGGAAGGCCACCTGGCATAGAGTCAAAGCCTGAACAAGGGAGGAGGGCTTCCATGCAGATAGTTGATACAGTACAAGTTGTAAGAGGACGGTAGGTTGAGAGATATATCAACACTGAAACAGACTCGATGGGATTGTCAGTACATGAGGAGGTTGAGGATTATATACATACAAGAGGGTAGACTGACATGGAGGTTCTGAGCCTGATGTGTAAGGGAGAGCATCTGTGCAAAAGAAGGGATGGTGTGGCAATGGGAAATTATTTGCATCAGTGGCAATTGATCAAATAGGTACATATATTAAGGATAATAGAAGCTGGTTTCTCATCATCAGAGAAGGGATTTACAAATCTTGAAATGAAAAATCTAGAACAAATCTAGTGGTACTGGATTAGAATCTCATGGTTTCAGTATATCAGAATAGATACAGAAATAAATAAAGATTCAAATTTGTATGTCTGTGTGCACATAAATATATTCCTTAGCTTTATCCACTCAGAGGGCATAGAATTAGTGACACCTCAATACAATTGAGCACACTTAGCACATCTATCTTGGTACCTGAATACCAATGATCCTTGGAAAAAATGGCTGACTCAAGGCTGGAGGAGGAAAAAGACATGATAAACCTGGAACAACTTGTTGAACCAGAAAGCAAAAATGTGCTCAAAGCACCATGGAGGCATAGTAAATGGAAATAGTCAGTTTGAAAGAACTAGAGAAATGTGGGACAATTTGTGTGTCAAAATAAAGAATAAGAAGCATATTTTAACTTTTTGTAGAATAGAAATCAATGAATCCACACTTAGGGTTAATAAATAAGTGAACTGAAAGTTTTGTGAGGAACAGATACAGTCAAATGTGCCACATAATGGTGTTTAAGTTAAAAACAGACCACATATGTGATGGTGGTCCCAAAAGATTAGTACCATTTAGCCTAGGTATATAGTAGACTATATCATCTAGATTTGTGTAAGTACACTCTGATGTTCACACAGTGATGAAATCACCTAACGACTCAGTTTTCAGGACATATTCCTGTTGTTAAGTGAAGCATGACTGTATTGGCATTGTTTCAAAGAGGAAATTCACAAGTGAAAATTTGGTAGACACCACCTTAATCAAGTGATCAAAGTTTCCATTGTCAATAATAGGACAAATCCAAATGTATGTACTACCTAGTAAAAAAGAATGAAAAGAAAACAGTAGCACTTCTATGATATTCCTGATAATGATGAGTAACCTGAATCTACTTATGGGGAAACATAATAAACCCAAATGATGAATATTCTACAAAGTAACTGGCCTGCAACTTCTAAAGTGACAAGGTCATAGAAATCAAACAACGAATGAGAAACTGTGCCAGAAGGAAAGTGCCTACAACGACATGACAACTACAACACCTGATTGTGAACTGGACTTCTTTGCTATAGTGGACATTATTGAGACATTGGGTGAAATTTCAAAGGGTCTTGGGTTTATATGTTAGTAATTTATCGATGTTAGTTTCCTGATTTTGATGGCTCTATTGTGGGTTTTAGGAGAATGTCTTTATTTATAGGATATATGCACTAAAATATCTGGGGATAATGGGACAATTAAGCAACATATGCTGAAATGATTTAGAAAAAAAGTTGTTTTAATTTACTTGCAATCTTTCAGTAAATTTAAACTTATTTCTCAAATATATATATATATATATTAAGAGAAGAAGGGAAATCAGTAAATAAAAGGAAAAGCTAGATGGAAAAAGGTAAAAAACAATTGCCTCCCCACACACTATTTTCTAAATTTTTTTGGTAAGTTCTATATCACTCACACGTTATTCAATATTGGAGCATATAAAATATGAACCATGAGAACACTTGAAATGTGACAAGATATCTGCTGTCAAAATAAATGATGTTATATAATAAGTCACTGTAGAGTCCGGCCCTATGATATAGTGATTAAAGTTCCAGGCACGGACTTGCTCCACTCACCAGCCATGCTGTGGCGGTGTCCCACATATAAAGTAGAGGAAGATTGACACAGATCTTAGCTCAGATCTTCCTCAGAAAAAAAGAAACAAAGTGCTGTAGGTCACTACAGCACATATATTAGAGCTATGCCACAAGTTTGGTGGAATCCCAAGGAATGTATTCATTAATCTTGTTAACTTATATTTGTCTTATGAGACACTAAAAACAAAAATTTAAAAGTTAAAACAAAGAATGGAAATGTGGTGTTCATATAAAAATGACAAAGGTACATTCAAATGTGCGTCAAAGAAAACTGTCTACTAAAGTTTTACTAGGATTGTTTAAAACTATATTGAATTTTAGCCTAAATTTTAGTATTTAGTATCCTTGTGAAGTTTTATTACAAACTGGTTAGGAAGGTCAGGCTATGTTAATAAAATACAAATGATATCAGAGCATACATGGAGCATAGCTACAACTTATTTAAATTTAGGGAGTTACATGAAAGTTTCATTTTGCATCTCTCCAGCCATGTGTACGGGTGCCTCACACCCTTACAAACAGCATGTGGTCAAACTACGTTTAGATTTTGTTTAAATCTGGTGAGTGAGACATGGTATCTCTCTGTGAGTTTAATGTAAATTTCTCTTATTATGAGTGAATTTGGGCTCATTCTCTTATATTTGAGTCATTTGTCTTTTTCTGTGAATTTTTTATTCATTTTTCCCTCATTTTTCTGTCAGGTTTTTGGCTTCTCATCTCTTCATATTAAATATGTTGTTTCATTTTCTGTGACATAGCTCTCTATCATCTTTTCTTAGTTTGTTCTTTTTCTTTGATTTTGCTCATTTTTAGACATTTTTTTAAACTTACATTTAGTGATAGTTATCAAAATGTTCGTTTATTGCCTTTGTATTTTAAGTTATTTTATAAAGTATTTTTCAACTTCCTGGCTATAAAGAAATTTACGTATGCTTTTCTTAGAATTTGTTATTTTTTACACTTATATTTCTGGTACATTTTTCATTTATTCCGTTGTACATGAGGTATGAATACAATTTTACTTTTATCCAAAAGTGGAAGTCCAGTTTTCCCCAGTACATTTATTATAAGTCATTTTTTCCACTGATTTGAGTTGCTTTTATCGTAAACAATAGTTTAATATACACTTGGATCTTCTGACTAGTTATTGTGTCCATGTATGGAAACCTTTAATGTTTGAGTATTAATTTTATGAATTTCTATTAAATATATTTTCTATTTCAGCAGGGTTATTTTTTTCTTTTTGTTTACCTTGGGTTTTGTGACACAAATTATATTATTTGTAGATAGAAAGTTTCATTTCCACCTTTCAAAATCTTACACAAATAATTGCCTTCTTCTACCTAATTCCATCTGCTAATGTTGGGAGATGCTCCTCTACGGCTCTCTCTCGGGCTCCTATACATCTTACTGGTTATAGCACAAGTGTAAGGCCTTGACTGCTCATTACCTGGGTCTTTCCTCATGGTTATGTTGCAGCAAGCAACCATGAGAGATGAGGTAGTAATGTCTTTCTCTAGGGTAAAGAGTAGGCTTGCTTATCACTTACTGTAAAACAGTGGATGCCTTAAGCACACCCACTACATGCATAGCATCCATATGGGGCTTCCATCTGGGGCTACCCTGCACACTTCCCACCCTACCCTGGGCAAGGGGAATGGATACAAACATGATGACATGCATCTTGCTGTGATATAGTAATGAAATCCTTTGTCTCTGGTGCAGAAGTTACGTATCTTTTGCCATCATAGATGAAGTAGTAAACTAAATTATAAGCTTGTAACAAATATCAGACTCAATAGCTAATACCTCCAATACAGTCTTAAATACTAGTTATAGCAGAGGGCATTTTATTTTACTAAATTTAGTGAGAATGCCTCATTAAATATAATTTTAGCTCTTCTGTTGATACATACACACAAATTAATCATATGATGGAATTATCCATTGTCCATTTCTTAAATGTTTTTGCTGTGAATGTGTATTGAATTATGCCAGTTGCCTTTTCAGGTATTAATAATAAATTCCAGTAAATGGGAACAATTAATATAAAAATTATATTAAAGTATTTCCTAATATTGAAGCATTCTTGCATTTCTGAAATAAATTTCACTCTGTATGATGCACTATTTTTAAATGTGCTCTTGAATTCTGTTAGCTAATATTTTATTTAAGATTATTACATAGATATACATGAGTGATATTGGTTTTTAGTTTTATTTTTAGCACAATTTTCTTCAGGCTTCAGTATCTTTGAAGATGGAGAAAAATCACTTCTTAAGATACAGAAAAATATTTCATCCCCTTTATGGAGTATAGTGAGTAAAAGTAGATACAATTTAGGGAGTAAATTTTGATTGAAAGGATAATGAGGTTTGGAATATGTTTATTATAACCGCAGAATGGTGGATCCCCTGTTCAGGATTTTTTTTTTTTTTTAATTAAAAAGGCAAGCCAGATCTCCCTTTGCAATTGTTATAGGAAAATAATTTTTAAAGTTACTTTTTGAGGTCATCCTTATATCTAGGATAATATAATTTGAAAGAATTGTCCCTGTGGGCTTAAAAATGAGTCTGTGAGTTCGGAATCTGCATCAATTAAAACCAAGATGCAAATGACCCCAGACCATTTTGTCAGAGCTACAATGAAATTTTGATAATCCTTCCCCTACCCTAGGCTTTGAGCTTCTTGACTTGCTTTCCTTTAATATCTTTTCCTTCTCCTTAACTTCCTCTTTAACCCACTTTCACATTCATCTTAGAATCATGTCATACCAAAAACCTCCTCTGACTCAACTTCCAGTATCCTAATCTCAGAGTGTCTTCCACTTTGTGTCTTAAAAGCACAACTCCAAAATTTCTTCAATTTCTTCGATCCTATGGTAAAATTAATCCTACCTCGCTTTCTTTGTTCTCATCCCATGCATGCCCTCATTTCCCCGCCCCCACCACCGTTTAGTTTCCGCAGTCATTTTTATCACTCCTTTGCATACACAATCAATCCCCTCGCTTCTCTCACCATTGATATTAGATGACAAACACCCTACCGTGGGCAGATCCAACTTCCCAGCCACTCTACAACTCACTTGACTGGCTTAACGTAGCTGAAGAAAAACCACAGAATGAAACTGAGTGGTCTCATTTCAACCTCATGATTACTTGTCTTAATTGAGCTCTTAATGCTGCCTACCATTCCTACTTCATTTCCTTAGTTCTTTTACTTTCTCAGTTTCCTACATGACTTTTTCATATCTTGTCTTTGCTGGAATATCTAACAGTCTGTCTCCCTTCCTCACTCTCAGCTGATCACCTATTTTCTTTTTTTATTGAAAAAAGTAAAAGTCAGAAAGGAACTTTTGAATGCTCTCAGTAGCATGTAAATCCACCTACTTCTGTCTGCCTGTTTGTCTTTCTCTTTGCTATTGTGGATGAACTATCTGCATCTTCATAGACAGACGTGGCCTCCCTCTTCCCTTGTGAACTAGTCCCATCCATTTTCATAACAATCATGTTGTTTCAATAGTTCTGCATTCGCTTTTGTCTGATCAGTTTCTTCCTCTTTTCTTGATTGTTCTTATCATAATACAAATATGAGGTAATATCTCATTTACTTAAAAAATAATCCCTTCACTCAATATTTCCCTCCAGCTAGTCCCTCCTTTATCCTCACTTAACAGCAAAATTACTTAAAATAATTTTTTATACTCACTGTCCCAAATTATTTTTTTTCCCTTGTGTCACCAACATATTTAAAATGAGCTTTTGTCCCTACCAATGCACCAGAACAAACTCATCATTGAAAACCACTTTGCTAAGTTCAATGTAACTTGACATATCTGAAATATTTGACAGTTTTGGTCATTCCATTATTCTGGAAACATTTTCTTTACTTGGCTTTCACTGCATCCCTGTATCCTGGCTTTACTCCTACCACGCTGGCTGCTACCTCTCAGTTTTCTTTGCTGATTTCTTCTCATCTCTGTTATTAACAAGCTTTAGAATGCCCTCCCTGGGCTCAGTACTTGGACTCTTCTCCACCTAAATTTACATCCCTTATGATCTCATTCAACCTCTTTGCTTTAAATATCATCTGTATGCTGAAGAGTGCTATACCTGTCAGGGTTCAATCAGGGATGACTCAAAAATGCAGGACCACAGTGAGTTATGAGATAATGGATTCTCCTACCTACTGCTCCTGTGGTAGGAGCAATCTCAATTAGTGACAATTCTATCCTTTTTGTTGCTCATACCAAAGCGTATAGTATTCACTGATTCGTCTTAAACTCTCACTTCTCACCTTCCAAGCAGGAACAAATTGTGTCAGCTTCACCTTCACAGTCCTTTCCAAAAATAAGCACATCTCTTCACCTCCACTGCTACCACCCTGGAACAAATCTCTATTATCACTTGCCTGGATCATCGTGTAGTTTACTAATTACTCTTCCTTGTTTTTCTATCAAGTATTGTAACCACTGATGTGATACTTTTAAAATATGTCAGGTTGTGCCATCTTGTACTTGGAATTTTTTAATAGATCTCCATTTCTCTTCTATAATATAATGTCCTTGCATTGGTGTGCAAGGCTAAACTACAACATATTTCATTTATCTCTCTGAAATTTCCTTATTTTGTGTAAACATGTTTTCAAGAATCATTATTGTTGATTTATAGAGAAATAATTCATCTGTTTTGAACTGCTGTAAATATTTTGTGAACATACCCCATTATACTTATCTGTGTTCATGGGGGGCATTTCTGTGTTTCCAATTTGTTTTTATCTCAAATTATCAATTGGTTAAGGACTCTCCATGTATTGAGGTTTAATTTTGGAAGTTTCTTTTTAATTTCTATAAACACTGCTCTCAATTGTCATAGATCAAGCTCTCTGTTTTCCATCCCTTTGTGAAATGTCCAGCAGATTCTATAACTTTTGTGGGACTTTAAACACATCTGGCCAATTTAAAGCTTTGTTCCCATGTCCAATTCAAAGCTAGAAGTGTATCTGTTTATTATCGGTGCCACATAAAATAAACACAAACTCTATGGCTTTAAACAACACACATTTATTATCTCACAGTTTTATAACTCAGAAGTCCAGGTGAGATCTGTTGGTTCCTCTATTCTGCGTCTCACAAGGCCAAAATCAAGGTATCAGCTGGTGTCATTCAAAGGCTCTGGGGGGAATCTATTTTCAATCTCATTTATGTTGTTGGCAGAATTCATATCCTTGCAGTTATAGGACTGAGTTCTTGCTGTTTTCCTTGCGGTCGGCAGTAGACTCACTTGTCTCTTTAAGGCCCCCTACATTCCTTACCACATTGTCCCCTCCATCTTCAAACCAACACCACCACTTCAGATTCTTCTTATGCTTCACATCTCTCTGACCTCTCCTTATGGTGCAAATCTTCTTTAGCTTGATAAAGTTCTCTGCTTTCAAGAACTCATATGATTAGATTTGGTCCACCCAGATAATCCAGGCTCATCTCCCTATATATCATCTGCACCCTTAATTATATATATGCAGAATCCCTTTTGCTACATAATATAACATATTCACAAGTTCCAGGGTTTAGGATGTGGAAATCTCTGGGAGGCCATTCTGACTCCACAGTCCTCCCTGCAGCCCCAAATGTTCATGTACCTTGCAAATGCAAAATATATTCACCCTAACGCAAGGTCCCCAAAGATCTCATCCCATTACAGCAACAACTCAAAGTCCAAAATGTCATTTAAATTCTTCAAAAATCTCAAGTCTCACTGCTTAAATCATCTAGCTCGGTGGGGAGTGAGGGTCTGAGTATAATCTATCCTGGAGCACAATTCTTCTCCATCTGTGGACCTGTAAAACTAAAGAAACAAAATTTCTGCTCCCCAAATACAATAGTATGATGTGATTTATATTTTAAAAGTATAACTGACAGCTGCAACAAAGGTCAGACCCTCACAAGTATAGCTCATAATGACTCAGGGACTATTCCAGTGGTCTTGACAGGAAAAAAAAAAAAAAAACAAAGACTGTTAGGAAACTAACCTCTACAAGTCCCTCATGTGTCTGCATATCTTTCAGTAGAGGCATTGACAACCTTTGTTCCAGACTATCTTTTCAAGGATGTTTATATGGTGAACAAACTTGGAAGATGGTTATAGATTTATCATACAATGTAATACATATATATGTGTATATATTTTGTGTGTATGTATACATATATATATGTCTCCATCCAGTTAGACAGATTTGCTTTCAGACCGCTTACAAAATATCGGGGCTTCCTTAGCTTGGGGTTCCTCAACTGTGATGCAGTCTCACTACGTGCAGCGTCCCCTGGATGTGTCTTAGCATCACCATCCTAGGACTTGAGGGCAAGGGGAACAAATGTGAACATGAAATTTGTGCTGTCGACTATGTTATGTGTAATAAAGTCTCTTTTCTTTGACCCAGGAAACTTGTATATCCCGCCAGGAGGCTAACTTATTTGGTTGTAAACAAAATTAAATCTCAAACCCTTATAGTTCTTGACACATTTTTGCAAGAAGGATGAGATGCTGTTTGACACATGGCTTTTTGGAAGAGATGGGCAAGGGCCATTTTTGGGCTTGGTTAGGGGATACAGAAGACTCCTCAGGATCCTCTAGCAAAATTCTTACTTAAGTGATGGGCAAGGGATAGGATGAGGGGAACCCCACTGTCTTAGCTGTCCAGGAGTGTTTAGAGGCTGAGGGACAAGAGGTAGGATTGAAACAAGCTTTGGGAATGGTGCTTCAGAGGGTGCTCACTTTCCTCCAGTGGGAATAAAGGTCAAGGAGTCACCAAAGATGATATATGGCTTTGGGTAAACCAAAAACCTCAGAAGTTCATCTGATTAAGTCACAAATGGCTGCTTCAAGCCTCTTGAATCTGAAAGCAATAAGCCTTGTTTTTTGGAACAGAGCTTGTCTTTCCCTCCATGTCCCCTGATTCCCACTGCCCATCTTCTCTGCCTTTAGCCATGTTTTGTTCAAGATCCATTCAACTGAAAGTAACAAAACCCATGGTGTTTATGGAAACAGCAGAGTTTATTGACTATGCAAGCTGTGTGAAGGATAAGGTTAAAGACATCATCAGAAATAACTGGAACCAGATTCTGATACCTTAAGGATTCCCTTTTTATTAGGTCTCCTCTCCATTTTCTCCCCTGGATAGTGGCTTCATTCTTTCAGGGTGGTTGGGGCCATCGTTACAACTACTTGTCTCATACACCTAAAATTTCACAATTAGAACAAAATCAGATTTTTTGTTGTTGTTATTAGGAAGGTTGTCCCTGAACTAACATCTGTGCCAATCTTCCTCTATTTTGTATGTGCGATGCTGCCACAACATGGTTTGAGGAGCAGTGTGTAGGTCTGTGCCCAGGATCCAAACCCATGAACCCTGGGCCGCCAAAGTGGAGCGCACCAACTTAACAGCTACACCACTGGGTTGGCCACCAGATTTTTTTTATTCTAGATTGAATTTGAAGAATTCTATGGAGAATGCTTATCAGTCCAATTTAGATCAAAGTCATACTCATTGGCTCAATCACCTTAGACAGGGAGTTAAAATATTACAAGCATCACAGTTTTAGTCTCGTATCCATCCTTATGATTCAGGACAAGACAAGAAGCCATAATATCATAAAAATAGGAAAAAGGTGTCGGGCACCCAAAATCAACAGACATTAACTGGACATACATGTACCCATATAGGATATTATTTATAATATACATAATATTAACAGCTTCTTCTAAACAATCATTTTTATGGAATTCAAAATAATCTAAATATAGAAGAAATATATCCATTTATGAAAGTTCTATTATAAAACAGAGAGGCACAGTAAATTTTAAAGTAAACTTGTTATAGAATTATTCTAAAATATTAATAGTTTACATTCAAATACCAAAAAGATTTTTATAAACATTTCTTTCTTCTTCAAAAATGAAAGCCAAATCATATACTGAAGATGAAAAGATATAGTTCCCTGTTTTTAATGATCTGATCTTGCTCTTCTTCTAAAAATACAAATATCAGCATTCAGTTCCTAAAGACAACTATGCATCTAGCCTTTGAAAATTGAAATGGTGAGTGTATCTCCATATTAAAAAACCTGTTGTGTCTGAAAGGCAAAAATCATGTGATAAATATTTTTTGAGTATGAATTGTCATTTTGCTAGGGAAAATTACAAAAATGTCATGGTCAGATCTTTCACTAATGATTATCAAAGATTATTTTTCTCACTCTATATCCACAGGCCACTGTATTAAATGCCATAATATCCATAACACTTGGCAATCAAGATTATACTTCAAGCTTTAGACATGTTAATGTCCATCCTCTGGGGCAGTAATCCAATAAAATATCTAGTAATTTAACCAATTCACATATCATCTCTCCCCCTTCAAGACTGAAAGTCCAATGGGAAAAGTCATCAGTTCACTTTTCATAGAAGCCAACATTCTATAGAAATAATAATTATAGACATGAGACAGTCCGTATGCACACACACTCAAAAATGCACAAAATTAGAAGAATTCAGACTCAAAAAATATTAAACAATTTAAACCTTTGAAATATAGGCTTACATTGCCAAATATCATCATATGTTTGTCCAATTTGAGCTAATGTAATATGGGCGAATGGGGCAGAACAGACTGGTCTAATGTAGAATATGAATAAGAATTCAATCTCATTGTCTAGCAGTCATTCATGCCATAGAGTGAGGCAAATTTTATTAGAATTGATACTGGAGGAGAAGGAAAATCTGTCCTCAACCCTAATATGGGAAGACATGAAATTGAAAGTTTCAAGTTTAATTGAAAGAGAAAGAACAATTTATACAGTTTAGTATTTGTAATTTATACATATAACTAAGATATAAATATATATTTTCTCTCTCTCTGTCTATATAGATAGATATAGATATATCTCCAACATTGCCAAGTTTTCAATCCATTCTTCTCTTCCCTTCATACCCTTCTTCTGGTATAATCACATCCAGACAAAGATTTGCCTATTAACAATATGCTTATGCTTGTACTATATTATCTATTTATCTATCTATCTGTATTTCAAGAGATAAATACATCTTTTCTGAGAGAATCAAAATCTTTTCATCTGTAATAATGAAATAGAAAGTAAGAAAGTAGAAAGCAATGAAGTACTCTAGAAAGTATTGAAGTTCTGGAGACTTGATTAGAGGCTGTTAATATGGGCATGTAATGATCAATATGCTTTTTCCAGCTCAGGGTAACTTTGGGATATTGTTTTGCTCAATATGATGCTGCATGAACTCATCTTGAAAAGAGAGAAAATCCAGCCATTTCAGAGCTTCTGGGGTTTAGTGTTTGTGCTTATGTCTTGTGTCTCTCCTATGGATGGACTGCGCTGTTATTAAAATAAATAAGCTCTGAAGTAGGATTTACTTCATCAAAACGCATTACCCTTACTTTCAAGGAGAAAAAAGTTAGAGTTCCTTGTCTTTACCCCAAAGGGAAAAGGTGTTAAAACTGACCTTTGGGTATGCACAGTGGCATTTAGATTATTATATTAAGATAAAAACGAACTATAATTTCAGGTATATTATGGGACCTTGACCTTTTTCTATATTAGTAGTATAATACTTTCAGAAAGGAAAAATAATAGCTGTCTTAAGCCTGTAAGTGACTATCAAATATAAGCTATCAATTGCTAGCTCATTCTCTTTTCACTCAGGAGTACAGCTTGTAACAGTCTTTATTGATCTAATAGAAAGAATAGATGTAAGCACATCAAGTAGCTACTTTCCATTCCATGGAGCGTATGAAACTGGAATGAAAGAGCATCTACAACAGTTCATCTAATACCTATAAGACTACCTCCTACATAGAATGAATCCACTTTTATTAAATCAATCAATTAAAACAATTTGTCCAAGCACAGTCATACAAAATTAATAGTATCTTGCTTGAGTAGTCTGCAGAAGCCAAACAGGATTCTGTATATGCCATGCAGGAAACCAACAGCTCTTTGATTTAATAAAACATACCTATTGCCCTAACACATAGGTTTTGAAAAGGTGACCTCTTTATTGGGGGTACAAACTTCCTAGTAGAGGATATATTTATTAGGAGAGGAAGATTATGTCCACTTGCTACTCAGTTCCCAGAGACTCTGCTGCTACAACAGAGGATCCTATAGCTCTTGCCTCTGTGACAATTTTCCGATCTGCTTCATGAGCCCAGCATCTTCTGCCTGCTCCTGATGTGTTCGTGTTTGCTGGAAGTTTGCAGGAGCCCAATAAATAATATTTCTCTAAGTTATGACACTATTGGGGAAAAGTACAAAGTTTCAGGCAGATATAAGAAGAAAAAAATTACCCTTCCTTCTTTCCTTCCTTTTTTCTCTGTGTTTCTCCTTCCTTCCTTCCTCCCTCCCTTCCTTTCTTCCTTCCTTCCACTGATCTAACTATTCTTTCCAATAACTGATTGACTTTGGTAAATGAAGTTTACCTTTCTGAACTTCATTTTTTGCAACCCCAATCAGAAATTTGGATAATTCAAATAAAGTGGTTAGATTGAATAATCTAAATTGTATTCCAGGTTTAAGGTTTTGGAAAAGTCTACATTGCTTTGGAATTCCTGCCGAAGTACAGTAAAGAAGGATACTAAAGCCAAATAGCACATGCACTGAATCCAGGAGTCACCAGAACATGCTTTGTCACCCACTCCATTTCCTTACAGAACCAGAGAATGACAACATTTAAAGGGAATTTAAAGTTCACCCAGCACAAGTATCTGTCAGTTGTTTGGATCTCTTTACCATGTTCCTGACAAGAAGTCATTCTTCAAGGAATGCCTAAACCCTAGCCATCAGGAACTCAAATATCTTCCTAATAATGGGTAAAATCTTACTGCTCCTTGTTTCCATCTGATTGACTTTTCTTTTAGGAACGTCCGAAGAATCATTCTTTTACATGAATAGTATACGAACATTCCCAAATATTTAAAAATAGTTATCAGGCCCTGTAAGAGATTTATCTTCCCAAGTTAAATCCCCCCACCTTTAAGCATTACCCTTATGAAATATTTTGATATATTTAGAAATATAATTTGCTTTTTGAAAGTCTTTCAGTTTATTTAGATGTTTCTTAGGACATGGCACAGAACTCCATAATTTATAAATCGAATCAGTGTATCCAGCCATCCATCTTTCCGTCTATCTACCCATCAATACATTTTCCTATTTCTTGCATTATTCAGCGAAGACCCTCAGTCCTCAGATTTGCTGTCTCCTAAATAAGTAAATAAATAATAAATAAATAAACACACTGAAGGACAGAGCAGGAGTTTCAACTCCGTTATTTTACATACTCTAAACAATAACTCCTAGGTTAGTTTCTCAGTTAATTACACACAGAAAAGTGTATACAGAGACTGTTAAGTGTTAAGCGCATTGTTCACTGGCCACTTTTATTTAATAATCCAGATTTCACTGTTCAAGTTGTTACAGATCTAAAAGGGAAACAAACTATGTACACACACACACGCATATCCGCATACGTCACCTAAGGTCCTACCATACATATTGTGGCATATCTCATTCATTATTTTTGCTGCAGATATGCTTTTATAAATTTGATTCTGTGACTTGTGTAATATGACACTGACTTTTTAATTATAATAGCTTTTATGTTTAAGCATGTTCACTTTTAAAGCTAATATTTATTGCAAATTTACAGTGCATGAGATATATTCCTAAGAAGTTATGAACTTTTTTCTCTTTCAGTGCCCACGTGGCCTCTGTGAGACAGGTCCGTGGAACTGCTGTCAGAGGCAGAGGAGCACTGTGGCTGAGAGCCTGGAGGCTGGAGCCAGTGTCCACCCTTCACTAGCTGTCACCTTGGGCCTCAGTTTCTTGTAGGTAAACAGAAATATACTTACTTCAAATGGTTGTTATGAAAATTAGATTAGTTAATATTTTTTAAAGCCAGACATATAGCTAGCTTTGTTAAATGTCTATTAAATAAAATAAATGCTTTCCAGATCACACAGCTAAGAGGCAAGGGAGCCAGAATTCAATCAAGACTAACTTATTTGTAAAATGTCAAAATACAAATAAATATAGATAACTATGAGGAAGGGTTTTAAAATCTGAGAAAATTAACTAGATTAACTAGACTTCGAAATATGGTGACTTTTTTATTATGGTTTAATTTGCAAACACATGCACATTTTAAAATATTTCCTCTGAAATCTTAGTATTTTCTAAATTTATATTTTACATGATTTTATCTTTTCTATATTCACTCTCAGTGAAGGGTAGATACATCATGCCAGGTCCTACCAATATAGTATTCCCTCCCTGTCAGTTCAGAGGCTGGTATGGTTGCCTATTCAGATCTTCACTGCAAATACTGATTGAAGTTTCCAGCTCCTAGCCAAGCCCCGTGAAAAACAATCTTTCACCTAGTTTACTCCACAGTCCTGAAATAAGATCATCTTAACCATTGTTATTTCCTTCACTCAGAACACAGGTGTATGTGAAAATCCCTAATCCATATAATTCACTGCAAGCAGGACTTTTAGTCTTTCAGACTACCCATGTCACTTTATTTGTAGTTGCTACATGTTCCTGAATTCATTGCATAAAGGTTTTTTTTTTCTGCTGAATATAATTTATTCCCACAGTGCCTGACACTTAAAGGGCAATAATTTTATCAAAAGATGAATAAGAGTTTAATTCTTGAAATGACTAGAGAAACATTTTTTAAAAATCACTGATTGGGGTAGGGTGGTATAATTAAGTGGGGTGAGGGGTTGGCATTCTGCCTTTCCCTGATTCTCTGCTGATTCAACTGGACATTCCTACTCACTTTCAGGAAGCTAGGCTTATCATTTTCCAAGAATGGCTATAGCCTAGTGGTTTCCAGATTGTTCTTCGTAATTCTATTTCATCAACTTGAAATTAATGAAAGATCCTAGCAATTCCGGTGCTAGTTTTTTTTTTTTTCCTAAATTTTAGTTTTCTATCTCATTATGTATTTTGAACACTTGACATATTTATAGGTATTTAGTGGGGAGTCTGAAGGAGCTGCCAAGAAGACGTCATTTTCAATGTACATAATTTTAATTTAATATTAAGATGCTTTATTTGGGCCAAAGTAACATATTCTGTTAGATTAATACCCGTGCCAGCTTATTTTGATGGATAAATGTACTAAGCATGCAAAGGCAGTTTTAATCTATAATAATAATATGCTAGATATTTTATTGATATGTTGTGGGAAATTTCCTTAAGATCTGGGAAAAATCAGAGTCCAGTAGCTAGAGGAATAATAATGATCGAGCTTCTGATGGTGGAACATGGGAACTAGCATTTTTTAAATTATGCTAAATTTTGTTAAATTGCACTTGTCAAAATCAAAACGAAAACAACAAAAAATGTAATAATAGAAATTATAAAATACATTGATTAAAACCAAAGGCCCTCCTTCACATGCCTTGTGGGATGTTATAATACCCCATGGGAAATTCCTGTTTCTCAAAATAGTAAGCACACCTTGGGTGAGCAGTTGCCATGACAGCACCTAGGGCAGCAGGCACCTAATTGTTCTCTCTCTACAAAGATTTCCCATGGCTTTCTCGTCTCTCACTTAAAAGCTACTGACTAGGCTTCTGCCTTCCACAGGAGCTAATTCTTTCTTCAATTGCATTAGCACTATATATTCAGAGAGCAAATGGTCTGCCAACTGGATCCACAAACACAATCGGATCACATCCAAATAACATCCGCAAAGCTCAGTTACAATCTCTGGGTAAAGCGAGCAAAATTGACACTTTGCAATTTTGGTGAAAATGTGCTTGGAATATTTTCCTCACAATATTCAAATATCCACAATCACAGATAAATTTTATTTGAAAAATGGGGAAATATATGCAATATCTTTATCTTAAAATATCAACTTGGACATTTCAAATTATCTTCAATGTAAGCTTATTTTCATGTATCTTAGTATAAACACACTTGAAGTTGAATACTTATTTCCTCTTCCTGCTCTTTACCATCCAGTACAATTTATCTTGGTCCTTTCTTTTTAATTTTAAATTTTTTATCTGGAAGAAAAAGCTAGTATTTATTTTTTTCCAGCATTATTAGGGTATGATTGACAAGAAAAATTGCATACATTTAAGGTGTACAACGTAATGTTTTGATATATGTATACATTGTGAAATGATTACCACAATCAAGTTAACATATCCATCACCTCACATATTTGTCTGTGTGTGTGGAGAGGGGGGGAAGAACACTTGAGATCTACTCTCTTAGCAACTCTCAGATATACAGCACATTTTTATTACCTATAGTCACCATGCTGTGCATTTGGTCTCCAGAACTTATTCATCTTATAACAGTTTGTATTCTTTGATCAATATCTCCCATTTTTCTCCCACCCCACAGCCTCTGCTAACCATCATTTTTATCTCTGTTACTATTCATCTTTCTTAGGTCCTAAATATAAGTGAAATCATGCAATATTTGTCTTTCTGTGTCTGGCTTATTTAACTTAGCATAATGTCTTCAAGATCCATCTATGTTGTTGCAAATGGAAGGATTTACTTCTTTTTTAAGTCTGAATAATATTCCGTTCTTCTCAGCCCTTTTTATATTCACCCAGTAAGTCCCTTTTGCTGACCAGAGATACAAACAATTGTGTGACAACTCATTATTCATAAAAAATAAGTCCAATGTTGGATTAGTATCAACGTGGCTTAAGCAGGTGACATTAGGACAAAAA
This sequence comes from Tapirus indicus, assembly GCA_031878705.1. Taxonomy (NCBI): domain Eukaryota; kingdom Metazoa; phylum Chordata; class Mammalia; order Perissodactyla; family Tapiridae; genus Tapirus; species Tapirus indicus. The sequence goes on along the minus strand of CM062919.1, from coordinate 98,780,768 downwards.
CAGGGAATATTAGATTAGTTGAGTAAAAATGGGAGATTTAGATGGGTGAAATATACAGAGATAGGAATAAATGGCTACTACAAGGATTGAAGGCTAGGTTTCTTCATCATGCCAATATTTTTTCCTGCTTGCAAGTTTTAAATTACTTCATCTTTGCATTTGTACTGCCATCATGCAGAGGTTTTCACTGTTTGGGAAGAAAACATACAAATCTAGAGGGGCCCCCCAGAGCTCCCGTAGAGGCCGCATGAGCTATGGGACCCTTAATCCAGCTTCAGCCGTTGTTAAGTTGATTATCATTTGGAAAATTCTGCTTAAAAAAGGGTAGTTGAAAATAACAGTCTTTTAGTGATTTCTTTGCATTTACTACAAATCAGATATAAACAAACTATTTAATCTTTCTGATATACCTACCACTCATTAAAATTCAATGGATTCTCATGGAAAACTCCAAAATTCAAGAAAAAGATCCAATATGAACTAAAAACCATACCCCCCCCCTTATGTGAGTTAATTGAATAAGTTAAGAGGAATTTAATAAATTCTGCATGTTTATTTTAATTTTTTTCCTCTGGAATTTCAAAATGAGACATGCTATAACAAAGCTAGTTGTTGAATGTAACAAGTGTAACTTCTGTCAATTGTGTAGATTTTTTTTCAATATGTAGTTTTTAACTATATTGTATCTCCTCTATAGTGTTATAATATATTTGAAACTGTCATTTCTGGGTTGCATTATCCAAATTCTACCAAATACCCAAGAGTTGAGTGCACTTAAGCTAATATCTGCATATAAGGCTCACAAAATATTTTGTTATTGTGACTTGAGAATCATGGGAGAATAGTACTTGTACTAATATAATTACAGAGCTTAATCTGAGAAAGCAAGAGATACTCATTGATGATATGCGTTCCCCTCTTCTCAAATTTAACTCTTTGATTTAACCAATGAAACAAGATGTTATTCAGCATAGAAAAAGTTATATATTTATAAGGAATCTTAATCCATTCAAACAGAATGAAAGACTTCAAATGAATTTTTCTAAGCTACTTTTGACTAAAATGTGTTTTGAGGTAAATATTAAAGTTTAAGGTAATTTGTGACATGATATTTTACCTAAAGTATATGAAGGATTATTTATAAAAAAAATTCCTAAAAGACCATACTATATTTTTTATGGTAAAGGAAACCTTCCCTTTACATTTTATAACAAATTTAATGAATGTATAGGAGAAACGTGAATAAAAACCAACAGCAAGATGCTGTATCACATTGTGTTTATGATGCAGAAATCTGGTTTACAGAGAACAAAGTTGCAGATAAGTCATGAAAGAGCCTTTGGAAAAGTGAATAATGTTTGTTTTCTTTAGAATGTGATAACCATTTAAGAATAGGCTGTTTCCTCCTATACACCGTGCATTCCTTAGGATGTCCAAATTGTTTTTAAATAGCGCGTTCTGCTTTGCTCACCTTTGAACAATGGCTTTATTATACAAATTCCTGTTCTTCTTAAAAGTGATTTTTCTAAATTTCTTTATTGCTTCGTGTTGACAAAAGAAATAGGTCCACTATTGAAAAGAACAACTTAATCAAGCTAGACATACTGCTTGATGGTGATCTTGGGATTTCTTTTTAATGCTTTCCAAGATTCTCATTATTTCTTGAACCACTAGTCTTCCTCTTCTTGAATCCTTTTTTGATTTGGAGGAATAAATCCCATTACTATATGTCATTCTGTATAGCCATAATCAGACTAACTGATTCTGCAAAGGATAATATTTACCTAAGCATAATTATAAATTTCTTTCTATTCTTAAGATATTCTTAACCACCAACTGGACAAAGAAGGAAAAATTATAGGTTTGCAAATACTATAAACATTGACATATAAAAATTCTGGAGTTGTTGGCAGCCATTAGAGGAGGAGGAGGAGAAGATGGCAAGTGTGAAGTTTTTCATCTAAAGAAATTAGGAGAAACGAAGTTAGCGGAATTTTATGGAACAGAAACAGTGGTTTATGTCCGGAAATTAAAGTTTAAAAGGGAATTAATAGAAGACTTTAAAAACAACAAATGTTGGAAGGGGACAAAAGAAGGTAAAGATATTTAGCAACTTTTTTTCTTTCATAGCAGAGAACAAATAAATATTTCTTTAAATTGATAAGTCAAAGAATATACAGTCATGCATTGCTTAACAACAGGGATATATTCTGAGAAATGTGTTAGATGATTTTGTCCCTGTTCAAATATCATAGAGTGCACTTACACAAATCTAGGTGGTATAGCCTACCACACACCAAGGCTATATGGTATTCATCTTATGGGACCACTATCATATATGTGGTCCATCGTTGTCCAATATGTCATTATCTGGCGCATGATTGTATATATAGGTATATTATAGACAGTCCCCTACTTACCGTGGTTCAATTACTATTTTCCGACTTTATGATGGTGTGAAAGTGATATGCATTTAGTAGAAACCATACTTCGAATTTTGAGTTTTGATCTTCTCCCGGGCTAGCGATATGCAGTACGATCCTCTCTCGTGATGCTGGCAGTGGCAGTGAGCGTGGTTCCCACTCATCCACCTGATCATGAGGTGGCTGTACACTTACAACCATTCTGTACCCGGACCATCATTCTGTTTTTCACTTTCAGCTCAGTATTCAATAAATTACATGAGATATTCAACACTTTATTATAAAATAGGCTTTGTGTTAGATGATTTTGCCCAACTGTGAGCTAATGTTCTGAGCACGTTTAAAGTAGGCTAGGCTAAGCCATGCTGTTTGATAGGTTAGGTGTATTAAATGCATTTTCGACTTAATGGTATTTTCACTTATGGTGGTTTTATCGGGATGTAACCCCGTGGTAAGTCAAGGAAGATCTGTATTTATAATTCCGGAGTTAACCATCCACAGGACATAAATGGAAATATTCAGGCATAGATAGCTCTGAGAGTGAGACTGGTAGTTGCAAATGAGGTTTTCAAAGAAAAGTATATATCATTTGTAACTTTGATACTTATTAAATTTTGGTTAATGTTTTACTTTGTTACAATAATATTAGAAATGTCTTTTAAAATGAGATTGGACGTTTCACTATAGTATCATACGACAAGTCTTCCTTCTGTCTTCCAGAAAACTAGATAAATATCTTTCAAGAAAACTTATATTAGGTATTTTTCCAGTACAACTTGTTTTAGAAGGGCATATTTAACCTTTATCATAAATTATCTGTAGTTTTATCAACATGATTATAGTAGTTACAATATTGGCTTTTGATCATCGAAAAAACTTTATACTTTGTTCAATTTACTTCACGTATAAAATTGAAGTATTTTGGAAAGAAGGTGCACAAAATAAGTCCTATAGTTATCCTTTACAGATATAGAAAACTGTCACTAGTTCCTCTCCTTCAGCCTCAAACACACACATTTTGAAAATATGTTTTCATGGAATATTCATACAGATATAACTCATTGATTTTTCAAGGAGATTTGAATTTTTATGTAGGTCATAATTTTAATCTTGGTTTATCTATTTCTATAAACAAACATATATTTTTATTTGTGATTGATGCAGTTTTGCTGCATTTTTGATAAAAGTCACTGAAATGTTTGTGCAGATTTCATATGTCTATACTTATATTTATAACATCTATACTTTTTATGTTTAACTGATGGATTCGAAATACTTTCATCCACTTAGTAATCTCTAAAGGTATTCTCAAATACATCCTAAAACAAAATCAATTTCAACAGGTTCAATATTTGATTAGGTTCCTTAGGGAATGCTACATTATCATTAAAAGATCGTGTTAATATTGGTGTATTTTACTCAGTCTAATTCAGAGTTCTCTGCTGCGACATCAACAGCGATTCAAATAAGGAACAATAGAAATGGATCATTTAAATTTGCTGTTAATTTAATTGATTGATCTGATAAGGCTGCACTGTAATTCTCTGTTGTAACAAATATGTTAACATGTCTTTGAGAAACAAAAATAAATTTTCACTTGCAGCAGAAACTACTTCTTATTTTACATAACAAATACTCATTCAGCTTGAATAAGTAGTAGTAAAAATGAGCCTAGTATCTGGAAATTACTACTTAGCTTATTGCTCTTTTATGTGTGTTTTTTTTTTCCTGACTGAGAACATAGTTTAATTGCTCTATAAACTTTAGAGGGTTTAAAAAATTGTCATAAAATTAAATGAGATAAAAATGTATGCTAAGTAAAGTGTCATTTCATTGCACTATTTTTTTTGTTTTGCTTTATTTTTTGAGAGGTGAAATAAAAGGGTCAGAACCATTAAAGTTTTATAGCAACTCAAATTCAAGTTGACACAGTGTTTTTCCAGAAGTTTTCACAACTCCCTAGACTCAGTAAATTGTGAATCAAAATTAACAAAACAGAGCAATGGGAAACGGAGAAGTTGCAAGGAGAAGCTGGGTTTAATTCCAGCCTTCACAATTGCAGTAATTGCTGTTTCTCTTCAGTTGTGGTTTTTAGCCTTCTTCCTTGTAACACAAAACAGAATCTGTCAAATTTTTAGGGGATCTTTTCATAGGAGCAACCATATTTTTGATAAAAAAGGATGATGAAAGCAAATTATCTTACAAACAATTCATCAATTCTGCAATTACGTGCATTTGCGACAATGATTGACACAATAGACATTCATTGAGGGTAGGTAAGATTAGTTGTGAGCTATGGACACAAACAAATGATCTACTAGCCATGCTTCCACAATTAAAAAAAAAGAATTATTTAGGTTACTTTGAATGCACTCTTATTTATATATAAAACAAATTTGTAAATCTCATATATACTTCACAACTCCTTCCACATCATAGCTGGAATTCCTGCTCAAGAGAATAAAAGCTCCACTTGGTAACAGTGGTCAGTCCCACCACTACAAAACAATAAGAACAACAAGAAACTGTTCCACTTTTACTCTAAAAGAACTAATTTGCAAAGTTGACAAATAGGATAAAGCAGGGAAATGTTGCCATCAACACTTGCCCTTCCATTTCTTCTTCACTTCACCAAATGCTAATCCTGTGTAGTCACTCATCTTCCCTTGCATGTCCAGATGCTGTAGAGGAAGTTGACCTCATCTATATCCTGGGAAGGAACATCTGAGATGGTCTAAGCAAGTCATGTTGATCTTATACCTTTGCTGAAAATTGGTTTGGGCAAGAGCTTATCACAAGTATGGCTAATGAAATACACTTGGATGTCTGCTGGCAAGCCTCTAGAGGAGGATTTCTCATCCTTAAAGGGATACATATGAAAAAGAGCCCGTTGTTTTTGACTTTGGTGTTTCTCCTCTTTCTAGCTATTTTCTTGTAGGGATGTTTAGTCTAGAACTGCTGCATCCCTATTCTTGGATGAACAAGCCTAAGGGTAAAGCTGAGACCCTGCGATACCAGAAAGAAGTAAAGTCCTCGACGACATCATTTTACTCTAAACTAAATTCTGCAGCTGCTCTACTGCTGAGCCTCTTGTTCCATGTGATAGCACATGTCCTTACTGCTTAGGCTAATGTAGGTTGCTTAATATAGCAATGGGGGTAGCCTGTAAAATCCCCAGGATATGCCTTATGTTGGTACTGTGCAAAAACGAGAGGAAGGAGAAAAGAGCTTATCAATTATAGCCACTTTTCCATGCATTTATTCATTTAAATATGCACTCATTAATTTAAATAAACTATGAATAAGACATGTTTCTGTATTTCAAGGGGCATACAACATATAAAGACCTATTTGTAACCAAACTGACATTTGCAGACACAATTTGGATGTCCCTTCTCTTCAAATTGACAGTGAGAGCATATAAATAGCAAAACGTTACAGGAAACAATTTAGCAGCAAGAAACAAAAGCTATAAAAGTGTCCATTACCTTTAATCCAGGAATTCTTTTTTACTAGGAATTCTTTGTAAGAAATTCATCAAACTGTCAAAGCATTTACACGTCTGTTGATTGACAATCAATAGTGACAAAATGGGAAAATATGAATGCTCAATAATAGGTATTTCGTTAACAAATTCTGTAGTAGAAATATGAGAGATTAACATATAGTCATTCAAAGTCATGTTTTAGAAGTACAGGATATATTTATTAAGGTTAAATAAAAAGCAGCAGTTAAAAAAGAGGATTACCTTGTGATCACACAGGTACATAAAGAAAAAAGACAAAAAGAAACTGCAAAATTGCCATTGTGTTTTCTATCATTTTCATATTTTTCTTCATACCAAATATTTTATATTGAATAATTACCATTATAATCAGGAAATATTTTGTTTAAGAAGAAGATTTCTATATTAAAAACGTAGCTTCATTTCTAGTCCAACAAATAAAGAGATTAGAAGTCATCACTCCCATCTCCATAACGAGAAAAAAACTCAACAGAAAAAAATTCTTAGATCCACTGGAGAATTGTGATCAAAGGCAAGCTGCCATCCAGAAAATTGGAGAGATAAGCAAACACAGAGAATAACAGCTTACTGGGCGCAGAAACCCGCCACTGAAACGGGGATCAATAAGAATATATAAACTGTGATTAACAACTTGCTGGAGAATCAGTGTAGATGAGCCTGAGAGTTAAAAACTCTGCAGAGTATTATTTTAGGGAGGCCCCATGCTGTTGTGAGTTATACCTCCAGGAGCCCCATCAGGTTCTCAAAGTAAAGATCAAATTAGAATTTGCTCTTGGTGCTGGCAGGATGAGGCTAAAAATAGTAGATTTGAAATACATCCAGAGAATTCTGTTTTTATTAACAAAGGCTGCATTTAAGGGAAACTATTTTGCTAAAGTCTAACCCACTTGGGATTTACCAGAGCCTAAGAGACCTGGGGGGAAATGATACACCCACTTCCAGCATCCTCTAGTCTTTCTATCTCACTTAAGATGGAAGGAAAAAAGCTGAGAAGCACTTGTGAAGGTCACAGCAGAAGGAATTGTTGATGTCATGGACTCAGGCTACCTGAGCAATGAGATACCATGACCCCCTGGATGTGAAGCTGCCACATGTCCCTGCACTTGGCACCCTGCATCATTAGACCCAGAGTCACAGCACCACTCCAGCATGCCCCCACCCACAAGGGAAGATCTTTCCTTACCAAAGTCTGTCCATAAAATCTGGAAGAGGTGACTCCTTCATCAAATGGCCACTCTTGCCACCCCTATTCCAGTACTACTGGAAGTACTAACCAGAGCAACCAGGTGAAAAAAAAAAAGAAAGAAAGAAAGAAAAAGCATCAGAATTGGAAAGCAAGAAGTAAACTTGTCTGATTTTGCAGATGATGTGATTTTATATAGAAAATCCTAAAGATTCCACCAAAAAACATTTAGAACTGATCAATGCATTCAGTAAAGTTCCAGGAGAGAAAATCAACATACAGGCATACTTTGGAGCTATTGTAGGTTCAGTTCCAGACCACCTCAATAAAGTGAATATCACAATAGAGCAAGTCACATGAGTTTTTTGGTTTCCCAGTGAATATAAAAGTTATGTTTACACTATACTGTAGTCTATTAAGTGTGGAATAACACTGTCTAAAAAAACAATATACATACCTTAATTAAAAAATGCTTTATTGTTGGTGCTGGCCCAGTGGTGTAGTGGTTAAGTCTGGTGCACTCTGCTTCACCCACCTGGGGTTCATGGGTTCAGATCCCAGGTGCAGACCTATACCACTCATCAAGCCATGCTGTGGTGGCGACCAACATACAAAGTAGAGGAAGATTGGCAACAGATGTTAGCTCAGGGTCCATCTTCCTCACAAAACCAAAATAATAATACTCGATAGCTAAAAAATGCAAATGCTGTTGGAAAAAAGGGGCCAATAGACTTGCTTGACATAGGGTGGCTACAAAACCTCAATTTATAAAAAGTGCAATATCTGAAGCACAATAAAGCAAAGGACAATAAAATAAGGTATGCCTATACAGAAATCAGTTGCATTTCTATACACTAACAATAAACTATCTGAAAAAAGATAAAGAAAATAATTCCATTTACAATAACATCAAAAACAATAAAATGCTTGGGAATAAATTTATCCAAGGAAGTGAAAGATCTATACACTGAAAACTATAAGACACCAATCAAAGAAATTGAAGTAGACACAAGTAGATGGAAAGATATCCCATGTTTATGGATCAGAAGAGTTAATATTGTTAAAATGTCCATACTCCCCAAAGCCATCTTTGGGTTGAATGCAATCTCTATTAACGTTCCATTTTTCAGAAAAGTAGAGAAAAAAATCCTAAAATTTGTATGAAGCTACAAAAAACCCAACTAGCCAAAGCAATTTTAAGAATGACAAAACTGTAGGCATCACACTTCCTGATTTCAAACTATATTACAAAGCTATAGTAATCAAGGCCATATGATAGTGACATAAAAACTGACATATAGACCAATGGAATAGCATCGAGAGCTGAGAAATAAAGCCATGCATATACGATCAACCAATAAGTGACAAGGGAACCAAGAATACTCAGTTGGGAAAGAATAGTCTCTTCAACAAATGTGATTGGGAAAACTAGATAGTCTCATCCTAAAGAATGAAATTGGACCCCTATCTTACAACACTCACAAAAATTAACTTGAAATGGATTAAGGATTTAAACTTAAAACCTGAACTGTAAAACTCCTGGACAATAACATAGGAGAAAAGCTCCTTGACACTGGTCTTAGCAGTGATTTTTTGGATATGACACCAAAAGCACAAGCAACAAAAGCAAATATAAATAAGTGGGAATACATTAAACAAAAATGCTTCTGCACGGCAAAAGAAACAATCAACAAATTGAAAGGCAACCTATGGAATGTCAGAAAAGATTGCAAACCATATATCTGATAAAAGGTTAATATTCAAAATATATAAGGAACTCATATAACTCAATAACAAAAGAGAAAACAATCCTATTATAAAATGAGCAGAGAGCCAGCCCTGATGGCCTAGTGGTTCAAGTTTGGTGCGCTCTGCTTCAGCAGCCCAGGTTCCCAGATGTGGAACCCCACCACTCATCTGTCAGTAGCCATGCAGTGGCAGTGGCTCACATAGTAGAACTAGAAGGACTTACAGCTAGAATATACAACCATGTACTGGGGCTTTGGGGAGGGAAGAGAGAGAGGAAGGTTGGCAACAGATGTTAGCTCAGGGTGAATCTTTCCCAGAAAAAAAAAAAAAAATGGGCAGAGTAGCTGAATAGACATTTTTCCAAAGAGGACATACAAATAGCCAACAGATACATGCAAAGGTACTCAACATCACTAATCATCAGAGAAATGCAAATAATATGCTGTGTGATCTCATTTATATGTAGAATCTAAAAAAGTCAATCTCATAAAAACAGAGAATAGAATGGTGGTTGCCAGGGGCTGGGGGCTGGGAGAAATGGGGAGATATTTGTCAAAGGGTAAAAAGTTCCAGATATAAGACAAATCAGTTCTGGGGATCTAATATACAGCATGGTGACTACAGTTAATACTTTATTATACACTTGAAAGTTGCTAAGAGATTAGACCTTAAATGTTCTTGCCACACACACACATAAAAAGGTAATTATGTGAGATGATGGATGTGTTAATTAACCGAGTTGTGGTAATCATTTCTCAATATATATGTGTATCCAATCATCACGTTGTACACTTTAAACTTACACAATGTTATGTGTCAATTATATCTCAATAAAAAAATTATAAACTGCTCTGTAAGCTGTTTTACATTACTTAGATAATTAAATATATTGATTGCACTTAAATCATTTTATCACCAGACATAGAATATAACCAATTATTTGATAATTTTCATGGTTTGTCTTCCAAAGTTATTAATTACAAATTGTCCTATAATTTATCTTACAACATTATTTGTAGTTTCACTGTTTCTAAAATACATTTTTCTTCAAAAATAAATGCATCGCTTTTACACTTTCCTATAGCATTATCTGATCAGTCTTATTTTTAGACAGACGATTGCACAGATTCTCTTTAATAGAACGCCCAGTATCATACTAAACTGCACTGGACATAAATCTCAGAATAGAGTGAAAACACTCATACCTTCTTTTAATACAGATTAGACACTACAGAATAGACAAATAAACTTGTTACAAACCTGTAGGTCTGACAAAAGTATGTGGTGGTAGACGTTGGAGGCAATTTTCAGCGTGTAGATAATATCTGGATAATATCTGTTGGATACACACCATGGAGTACTGTGCATGAATTATGAGCATTAGACGACAAGTACACACAGCAACATATATCTTACAGATTTCGTGCTAAATGAACAAAAATTAAGAAACAGAAAGAAATATATAATGCAATACCAGTTAGGAAACCTAAAAATACAAGCTAACATGACAATTTCACACTTAGATATTTATCCAAAGAAATGAGAGCATGTGTCTACATAAAGAAGTATAGAAAAAATGTTCATAGCAGCATTATTCATAATATCCCAGAAATGGAAAAACTAAAAATATTTGTCAACACTTGAAGAGATAAAAACATGTTTTAGATACATACTATAGATAATTATTCAACAAAGAAAAGGAATAAACTAATGATATATGTAAACCCATGAATAAATCTCAAAATAAAACATATGCTAAGTGAAAGGAGTCTTACTCCAAATGGCACATACTGAATGATTCCATTGACATGAAATTCTAGAATAGCCTAGTGAATCTTCCTTCAACTAGTAAACTATATAGTAATTTTAAAATTTTATTCAACTAAGCATTGTACTGAGCGACTATTTATTGAATTCCCTCGGCACTCAATTCTTGAAAAAATTACATTTTTACATTTTTAATTATAACATATGCTGTGATTTAAATTGTAATATACAATTCATCTACTTGGTTTTATCTTCTTTAAGCAATGAACTAGAATATACTATAAGAGCACGTTGAATTAAATTAAACAAGTGGAAATATGGTTGAATCATCTCATAATTTTAATTTTTTAGTTTCCATTTTGTGCCAGCTGTTTGCTGTTGGTAAGATGCTCTATACCATATGATCACGCTGACAGCTAACTAAAATTTAAATTCAAATGATAACATCAAGAATTACGAAGATGGTCATTTAAATGTTTCAAATTGTTCTGAATATACTGTGTTAAAAATGCAGAATCAAGTTTTGAATTGGATTCCTAACGATTTGAATGACAATGGAAGTTTTGTATGTGGTCTCTATGGAATTTTTCAGTTTTAGGTGGAGAATTTTAAGCTTTCTGAATTATCTTTCAAATTTGTATTAGATTTCCCTAAATATTTGTAAATATTCTAAATAATGTTGCTTGCATTTAAATTCATCAAATTCAAAAAAGCATGTAACATTATTTAGAAAATAATAAAACCACATAAACTTTTGTGAAAAAAATTATTGTAGAAAAAGTGGGAATAAGAAGTAAAAATAAGAAGTATTCGCCCAAGGAGATGGCAGTGATAAGGGTGACACAGACTCTGCTATGATAAAGTTTATATGCCACAGACTATAAATATGTAAAAGTTGTAACTTTGGATAGTAATAAATACTATAAAGAAGTTAAAGGGGATAATGGATGGAGGTGACTCATAAGCTGAGACCAAAATGATAATAAATGCCAAGATAATAGTTGGGGAAAAAGTTTTCCAGGTAGGTAGGACAGTAAGTTCAAATGTCCTGAGGTGGGAACAAGCAAATGTGGTTTGAACAGTGAACATGGAGGACATAGGTACAAGATAAATTTCAAAATGCATGCAGGGAGAAGACCGTTTGCTCTAAAATTATAAGTTTGGACTATATTCTAAGTACTCTGCTGACCCATTATTATTTTTTGTGTGTGTGAGGAAGACCAGCACTGAGCTAACATCCGTCGCCAATCCTCCTCTTTTTGCTGAGGAAGACTAGCCCTGGGCTAACATCCATGCCCATCTTCCTGTACTTTATATGGGACGCTGCCATGGCATGGCTTGACAAGCAATGCATCGGCGGTCACCAGGGCACCTGGGATCCGGGCCTGCGAACCCCGGGCTGCCAAAGCGCAAACTAAACCGCTGTGCCACCGGCAGGCCCCTCTGCTGACCCATTATAATGAGTATTTTATCATGATCTGCTTTACATGTTAAAATGATCTCTCTTGCTGCTCTCTGGAAAAGGGCTTGTAAGGAGGGGCAAGTGTGAAAACAAGCAAACAAGTCAGGCAATATTGGGGCAGTCTAGGCAAGAGGAGAAGGGAGCTTTTTGTATGATAGTAGCAAGGGAGGTGGGTAGACTGCATAAAGCTGATTTCCCATGATCAATCAGAAAACACAATGACTATCTCTAAATAGAATAACAGATATTAAAGTTCTAAAATGTCATCCATTGAGTTGATTGAATCCAGTTATCTCCATAACATTGAAAACATATGAACACGCTACCTATAAAATAAGATTAAAATTGTACATCTAGTTTCCACCTTCTCTTTCAAATGCCAGTGAATTACCCAAAGTTCCGGGCTTATCGTAACCTCTATGACAAGAAAGTTGTGCATGTTGAATGCACCCAAGTTTAGCATATACAGCAATATGTTTTAAAGGTGTTGTACAGCTAAGGGATAACATTTTATTATTTTTCTATGCTTTTTTTTTAATTACGGTAACTGGTTTATAACATTATTTAAATTTTGGGTGTACATCATTATATTTTGATTTCTGTGTAGATGACATCATGTTTACCACCCAAAGACTAATTACAATCCGTCACCCCACACACACAGGCCTAATCACCACTTTCACCCTCCTCCCTCCCGCCTTCCTCTCTGGTAACCACCATTTTAGCAGAGACTTTTTCTATCTGCAGACACAGCACACTATCAAGAGGGCATCATCCTTGGAAACATACTTTAAGGGACAAAAAGAAAGATGTGATGAAAACTAAGTTTCTCCTTGAAGCTCCTCATGCTAATCTACACTTTCATTGCCACTTTGTCTCCCTTAAATCCATATGGGGAAAAGCATTTTATCAAGCCTATTTCAAAATATGTTTGGGGTGCAATGGTAGACAAGCTGACATTACAATGCATATTCTGACTTCAATTACTACAAAATTCTCAGTCTATTTTTAAGACCAAAGCTATTTTCTCTTATCGGAAGGAAGAAATTAGAAACGAAGCTGTTAAGTGATTTTGAACAGGTCACAACCCAAGTTAATTGGATATTTGTAATAGAACCACAGCAACTGATCCTTGAAATATATCACCAGAAGATCATGTTCTCTTTTAAAATAAGCAAATAGTTCTTCAAATGACATATATTGTTAGCTCTCTTACTATTTTTGGTCTTTGTTTTTAATCAATTTTATTGAGGTGTAATTTACATACAAGAAAATACACCCAGTTTAGTTGTGCAGATGAGTGAGTTTCTAGAAATGTTATCACCATGATCAATTATGAAGCAATTACATCACCCCCAAGAAGCTCCCTATTACCTCTTTGCAGTCAATTCTTGCCCTCAGCCTTAGATAACCACTTATTTACTTTCTATAAATATAGATTTATTTCATCTTTTCTAGAATTTTATATAAAAGGAACTATAGATTGTATACAATTTTTTGTCTGGCTTCTTTCATTCAGCATACTGCTTTTGATATTAATTCATATCGTTATGTGTATCAATAAATATTACACCTTCTTGTATTGCTGAGTAGTTTTCCAGTACTATACAGATATTCCAAAATTTGTTTATCCTTTCAACTGCTGTTGGACATTTGAGTTATTGCCATTTTTACTAGCTTCATCAATAAAAGTTGCAAAGAATAATCATTTTCTAGTCTATATATGCACATATGTTGTTATGTTTTGGGAGGTAAATATCTAGTAGTTGGATTGCTGGGTTATATGCTCAATTTATGTTTAACTTTATAAGAAACTCAAATTCTTATACAATGATACACTCCTGACAAAAATATATGAAAGTTCCAGTCACTGTACATCTTTGCCAGTATGAGGTATTGCCATCTTTTTAATTTTAGCTCTTGTAATGGGTATATAGTTGTACCAAATTTTTGTTTGCAATCCCCTTATAATATTGAGTATCTTTCATATATTTATTGGCCATTTGTACTTCTTTTTTGTAAAGTGTCTGTTCAAATATTTTTCCTATTTCTAATTGTTTTTCTTCTTAGGATTGAATTTTAACCGTTGTTTGTATAATTTTGATACAAGTTCTTTGTCAGATACATGAATTGTGAATATTTTTTCTAATCTCTGGTTTGCCTTCCATTTTTTTATAATAGTGTCTTTTAAAGAGAAGTTTATAACTGTGATAAAATACATAAAATCATTTTAATTGTTGGTTCATTTGATGAAATCATTGCCTAGCCTTATCTAAGAAATCTTTGCTAGCTCAAAGTTCAAAGATTTTTTTCCTACAATTACTTCTAGAAATTTTAAAAATTTCATTTCATTTTTTTTTTTTTTTTTAGGATTGGCCCTGGTCTAATAACATCTGTTGCCAATCTTCCTCCTTTTCTTTTGCTTTGTTTTCCTCTCCAAAGCCCCAGTAGATAATTGTATGTCAGAGTTGTGCATCCTTCTAGTTGCTCTATGTGGGATGCTGCCTCAGCATGGCTTGGTGAGCGGTGCCTAGGTCTATGCCCAGGATCCGAATCAGCAAATCCCGGGGTGCCAAAACAGAGCATGTGGACTTAACCACTATGCCACCGGGACAGCCCTCCAAATTTCATTTCTTACATTTAGGTATATGATTCATTTCATGGCAATCTCGTATATGGTTTGAGGTTCAATTTTTTGTATGATATGAAGATATTCTAGTACTATTTGTTGAAATATTATTATTTGACTATTAAATTATCTATTAAATTATCCTTTTGAAAATCAATCAACCACACATGTGTGGGTTTATTCCTGGACTCTCTATCCTGTTACAAGGATCAATAGGTCTATCTTTATATCAATTCCAAACCATATTTATTACTGTTACTTTATAGCATATCTTGAAAATAATGCAATGGAAATCCTCCAACTTTATTCTTCTTATTCAAAATTGTTTATTGTCATTTAGGTTGTTTATTGTCTTTCAGTTCCATTGTGTGATCATATATATTTTTAAATCAGCTTGTTTATTTCTACAAAAACTGTCTTCTGGGATTTTAATTGAGATTGCATTGAATCTTTAGATCAGTTTGGGGGACAACTGACATCTTAACAATATTGAGTCTTCCAGTCTATGAACACTACCTATGTCTCAAGCTTTTAGGTCTTTCATTTCTTCAGCAAACTTTTGTAGTTGTAAGTACATAGGCGTGGTGGATATTTTGTTAAATTTATCTTGAAGAATTTCATGGTTTTGATGCCACTGTAAAAGTGTTTTTTTTTTTTTTGAATTTCATCTTCCAGTGTTTTGCTAGAAGATATAAATAAAAATGACTTTGTGTATTGAGTTTGTGTCATATGTCTTGGTTGAATTTGCTTCTGAGTTCTAGTTACCTTTGCATAAATTCATTAGAATTTTCTATGCATGTGATTATAGACACATTTATCTCTTCTTCTCCAATTTTTGCATATTTTATTTCTTCCATGCCTTATTGCACTGTCTAAGATCTCTAGGACACTGTTGAACAGAAATGATGAAAGTGTACATCCTTGCAGTTTTCTTGATATTAGAAGGAAAGCATTCAATCATTCTCCATTAAGTATTTTGGCAACTAGGATTGTTGTGGACATCCTATTGCATGCTCAATGACTTCCATCTATTATTAGTTTGCGGAGTTTATTATTATTAACGAGTTTTGAATTTTCTAAAATTATATTCTGTATTTATTCAGGCTAACATATGTTTTTAACTCTTTTGTGTTAATGTGGTGAATCAATGTTCTGAAGTTTAAACCAAACTTGCATTCCTATGACAAATTACATAGGTCATGATGTGTTATTTTTTCCTAGATTATTGTCATTTATATTAATATATTTTAAGGAAATATGCATCTTAATTCATGAGAAATATTGTTATGCAGTTTAATTTCCTTTTAATATATTCATTGGATTTTGTCATAAGTTAACACTGGCTGCAAAGAGAATAAAAAAGCAAACTTTGGAAATGTTCTGTCCTACTGTATTTTCTGAAAGAGTTTGTGTAAGATTAATATAATTTATTCCTTAAATGTTTGATAGAATCAGAATTCAGCAAAAAAATCATCTGCACGTGGATATTACTTTATGGTAAGTTTTTAATTATATATTTAATTTCTTTAATTGATATAGGGCTTTTCAAGTTTCAGTTTCTTCTTAAGTCTGTTTTTTTAAGGTGTTCCATTCAAGGAATTGTCTATTTCATCTAAGTTGTGAATGTTATTGGAAAAAAAAAAAGGTGTTCACGATATTCTCTTATGATCTTTTTAATGCCTGTAGGAGCTTTAGTAATACCTTCTCTTGCATTCTTGGTATTTATAATTTGTGACTTCTCTTGTATCTTTTTTCAAATGTTCCACAAACAACTGTGATTGTTGTTGTTGTTGCTGAGGAAGATTTGCCCTGAGCTAACATCTGATGCCAATCTTCCTCTTTTTTATTTTATTTTTTTCTTCTCTAAAGCCCCAGTAGTTATATATTCTAGTCGTAGGCCCTTCTAGTTCTTCTATGTGAGCCGCCACCACAGCGTGGATACTAACAGATGAGTGGTGCAGTTCTACGCCCGGGAACTGAACCCAGGCTGCCGTAGCAGAACGTAATGAACTATGACCACTAGACCATCAAGGCTGGCTCTCTCTTGTATTTTTATGATCAGTCTAGCTAAAGGTTGATCAATTTTATTTATTGTTCAATAAACAAACTCTTAGTTCCATTGAATTGTCTTTTTTGTGTATCCATTTTCTATTTTATTGCTATACACCTTTATCTGTATCATTTCCTTCTTTCAGCTCACTTTGGTTTACTTTGCTCTTCTTTTTCCAGGTTGTTAAGGTAGAAGTTTGGATAATTAATTTTAGACCTTTTGCTATTTTTAATACAAGCACTTAAAGCTAAAATGTTTCCTATAACCACTGATTTAACTACCCTTCATATTTTTATACTGTCTTTTTATATTTCAATTTAGTTCAAATATTTTCTAATTTCTCTGGTGATTTACTTTTTGAAACATAGTTTATTTAAAACTATGCTGAAATCACCAATTTTCTTTTTAGTCCAGACATCTTTATTTTGTTGACTTGAAATTTGATAACACTGGGGTCAGTGAACATACTCTGTGTGATAATTGAGGCTTCTCTTTCCCCCACTCCCTGCCAAAAGATAGTCTACTTTGGTGAGCTGTTAATGTGCACTAGAACAGAAGATATACTCTACCATTTTTGAACAGTTTTATAAACGCCAATTGAGTCTAGTTTTCTATAGTGTCATTCAAGTCACCTAGATAGTTATTGTTTTGGCAACTTACTTTATTAATTCCTAGAAGAGCTATTATAATCTCCAAACATAATTCTAGACTTGTGTATTTCTTCTTTTCTGCATTTTTTTGCTTTATGTGGTTTGAAGATCTATTGTAGATACATGCACATTTAGGATTGTAAGTCTTTATCATTATCCAATAACCCTCTTTATCCCTTCTAATATTGTTTGTTCTGAAATTTACTATGTCTGAGAATGATATTGTCACTCTACTATTTTATGATTAATATTTGTATATATGTATATATAAATATATATTTTTTACAACAAAGCTATGTTTCATATTTAAGGTGGTTTTCTTAGAAACAGTATACAATTGGATATTGTTTTTTATCCAATTCGATAATTTGTATTAGCCTACTTAAACCATTGATATTTATTTTATTCATTTATATTATTGGATTGAAATCTACCTTGCTATTTATTTTCTTTCTATTCTTTGTTCTTTTTTCCTTCTTTCTTGTCTTCTTGGGTATTATTTGATATTTCTTAGGATTGCATTTTATCTTTGTGGTATTTTTGAAGTGGATATGCTAGAATATATAATCTTATATACATATATATATATAAGTTTACCTCCAAATAACATTCTATCATCTGTGAAAACCTTACAACAGTTTGTTTCCATTGTTCATAATGCCCTTTAAGCTGTTATTGTCATATATATTTATAATCCTTACAATATATTGGTATTTTGGTTTTATATAGTCAATTACCATTCAAATAAATTTTATGGTAAGAAAAATCATTTTTTATATTTACATGCAGATTTTTTGTCATCTTTTCTATCAGTAATTGAGACAGGTGTCTTAAAATCTATGACTATGATTGTAAATTTATCTGTTTCTCCTATTGTAAAGTTTTGTTTTATGTATTTTGAAGCAAAGCTATCAGATGCATAAATATTTAAATGTGTTATGAATTTCTGTTAACTTGATTCTTTATAGCTTTAAAATATTCCTCTTTGGATCTAATCATACTTTTTGTCAAAAGCCTACTTTCCCTATATTATCATAGTCCCATCTGATTTTATTTATTAGTTTTCATGATACTGCTTTTCTATGACTTTAAACCTCTTTATAATTTTATATTTAGAGTGTGTCTCCAATATGTAGTATATAGTTGGCCTTGCTTATTTATCCAGTCTTATAATTTTAACTTTAATTAGATGGTTTACTTCATTTATAATTAATATAATAATTCATCGTGTGGTTAAGTCTCTCATTTTGTTCTTTGTTTTCCACTTGTTTCATAGTGCCTGTTCTAGAACTTTGTATAAATGGAATCAAATCCAAATCGGTGATTAACTCAAGTATTCTAAATTGTGGAATTAGTAATCACAGAAAGGTACCAAAAAGAAGTCTTAGCAGTATCTTTTTGAATGTCTCCTCAGGCAAGGGAAGCAAAAGGAAAAAATAAAGAAATGGGACTGCATCAAACGAAAAAGCTTCTGCATGGCAAAAGAAACCATCAACAAAACGAAAATACAACCTAACAATTGGGAGAAGATATTTGCAAATCATGTATCTGATGATGGATTAATATCCAAAATATATAATGTACTCATAGAACTCAATGATAAAAAAACAAACAACCCAATTAAAAAATAGGCAGAGGATCTGAACACACATTTTTTTCAAAGAAGATATACAGATGACCAACAGGCACATGAAAAGATGTTAAACATGACTAATTATTGGGGTAAAGGAAAATCAAAACTACAATGAGATATCACTTCACTCCCATTAGAATGGCTATTTATTAAAAAGACAAGAAATAACAAATGTTGAAGAGGATGTGGAGAAAAGAGAATGCTCATACACTGCTGGTAGGAATGTAAATTGGTGCAGTCACTGTGGAAAACAGTATGGAGATTCCTTAAAAAATTGAAAACAGAACTACTGTATGATCCAGCTATCCCACTTCTGGGTATTTATCCAAAGAACATTAAAATATTAACTCAAAAAAATATATGCACCCCTATGTTCATTGCAGTATTATTCACAATAGCCAAGACATGGAAACAACCTAAGTGCCCATCAATGGATGAGCAGATAAAGAAGAGTGGCACATATATACAATGGAATATTACTTAGCCATAAAAAAGATGAAATCTTGCCATTTGTGATAACACAGATGGACCTCAGGCATATTAATCTAAGTGAAATAAGTCAGACAGAGAAAGCCAAATACAATATGATTTCGTTCATATGTAGAAGATATAAATCACAACAAACAAACAAACACGTAGATACAGAGAATAGATTGATGTTTAGCAGAGTAGAAGTGGGATGGGAGGAGGGAGAAATGGGTAAAGGGGCACATGTGTACAGCAATGGATGGAAACTAGACTTTTGGTGGTGAACATGATGTAGTCTATAAAGGGGTCAAAATATAATGATGTACACCTGAAATTTATATAATGTTATAACTAATGTTACTTCAATAAAAAATGAATAAAAAATGAATATAATAATAATTATTATTATTATTTTGCTGAAGAAGACTCACCCTGAGCTATCATCTCATGCCAATCTTCCTCTATGTTGTATGTGAGCCATCATCACAGCATGGCCACTGATAGACAAGTGATGCCTAGGAACTGAACCCAGTCGCCAAAGTGGAATGTGTCAAACTTAACACTAGGCCACTGGGGCTGGCCCTAAAATTTTTTTTGAAAAATAAAATCCACTTGATAAATAAATGACATTCTCTTATTATTTATTATGTCTTCTATGTCTTAAATGCTGTGTTACAACTAAAATATCAGTAAAGTAGTATACATAATTCAAGGCAAACACCCATATTTTGTCTCCAAACCTAACTTGACTAAATCGGGAACATCTAGGTCCTTCCTTGGAACTTAATTTGCATAAGTGTCACTCTACTTTTGAGAAATAAAAACATTCACTGATAAACAGGTAGTTTTTGCCTAATTTGAATCATTCTAGGATTAAAGGGATGATATTCTAAATGAATTTGGAAATTCTCTCTAAAGCAGAACGTTGGAGCATGAGTGAAAAGGCGAGAGGAAATAACATTGTGCAGTGTTAGAGATTTCCTTCCCTGAAATAGTCCTGGGGACAAGTCCCTTGAAAGAGTGGTTCACACCAATGGCTGGTCTTTGAGAGCTCACTAGGGTTAATCTAGTGATCTCCTACTTTAAGAAAAAGAAGGGGAAATTACTGAATTAATGACCTAAGAATGTATCATCAAGAGATATGAGACTAATTAGGGAAAGTTTCCAAGTAATTATTGGGGAAGTCATTGAAAGCTGCTACAACCAGGAGCAGAAGCTGCCACCAAGAAGTGACTTGGTGTAAATTGTTAGGCAAAGAACTATCAATTGTGAAGCACATATCGTGCTTGCTCATTTATGGACAGCTAATAGAATATCTCTATGAAAGCCTATTATCACCCTTTTACAGATGATGAACTGAAGCCAGGAGACTTATTGTAGGTCTACACAAATAGTAAGCCATGAATTCAGGACCATTAACCTCTTAGTCCCAACATCCGTGTTTTGAAGTGACTCAGTCTTCTTTCCTCAGACCTCTTCTATTATATATCTGCATTATTTTTTTTAAGTACCTTCATCATGTACTACGGCTTTACGTATGTTTTATTTGGTTATCATTTATAAGTATCTGTCTTCTCTCCTGGAGTTTCTCTCCGCAATTTCTGCACAATAATCGCCCTCATTGAACAATAACAGAAATCTCAAATGTGCTCAAAATTGATTATTTCCATACACTCCAATCCCACTTCCTTCCTAGAATTCTCCATTTAGTAAAGGGTACCACAATTGACACATGAGTTCAGACTAAATGCTAAGACCATTCTTGATCTCTCTTTCTCCTTCTCTCATATCTATATCAGCAAGACCCCACCTGTTCTACTTTAAAAAAATATATAAAATGTAATATATTTATATAAAATTTAACAACATCTCGGGGCCAGCCCCGTGACCTAGTGGTTAAATTCAGTGCACTCCACTTTGGCGGCCCGGGTTCGGTTCCCAGGTGTGGACCTACACTACTCGTCAGCAGCCATGCTGTGGCAGCAACCCACTTACAAAATAGAGGACATTGGCACAGATGTTAGCTCAGGGTGAATCTTCCTCAGCAAAAAAAAAATTAACATCTCACCAGCTCCATCCCTCTCACTTGGTCCAAATCACGTCATATTGCACCTAAATTGCTTCAAAAACCTCTTTACTTGTCGCCATGCTTTCATGCTTGGTCCTCACTCCTATGATCTTTATCCACACTGCAGCCAGTTACCTATTTATGAAGTTAAATTAAGTTTACTTCCCTAGTTAAAACCTTCCAATAATTTTGCCTCACACTACATTCTCACAAGTCTCCAACATGATCAAGTCCCTGCTTACTACTCCAACCTCAAAACCAACTTCTCTATCCCTTTCTTCCACTGTTCCAGTCACACTGGCCTATCTGTTTCTTGTGCATTCCATGCTCATCCTGCCTTTAGGCCTGGGCAGATTCTATTCAGTTTGTCTAGAGCATTTTTACCTGCATCCTCTTCAAGGTCTCTCTGAGATGCCATCCCATCTAAAATTACTAACTCCTATCCTCAGTCACTCACTTTCTGAGTCTTTGTTTTAAATTATGTGTGTGTGTGTATCTTTACTAAAGTAAGAACTCCATAAAGGTATGGATATAGACAATTTTTTCACCACTTTAGCTAATACATAATACTGCTTACTTATTATAGACCCTCAATAAATATATTGAATGGAAAAATAACATTATGGGTAAATGATTTGAAACTTGATATACTTTTGTTACCCTGTATTACATAAAGAAGCTACTAATAGGAGCCACTGTACTCAGAACAGCCATGGAAAACACGAGCCATCAACAAACGTGAGAGTCATTGCAGGCAATGGGATAGGCTAATATGGAAAGCAACTGTGAGAAATCACCACTAACACCTTTGTAAGAATCAACAGAAAGAATAGAAAACATTATCTTTCTTTCAGCTCCATGTTAAGACGTGAATATTGAAGTGAAATTTAAAGTCTCTAGAGCTGGCTCAATATGTCATGAGTTTTTCCTTTTGGGAAATTGTTCTTGCTCTTCAGTGAAAATATAGTATAATAACAGGTAGGAAATTCTACCCTCTGTATGACAAAAAACTCTTCACAGGAATTTTTTTTTTTCTTAGTGGATGTTCCTTATAGACTCTCCCCTATTCCTCCCCTTCACAATTAAATCCTGGATTAATTTAGTGGATGGGCAATTCAGTGTTGCTCTGTTTTCCTTCTAGAAGACAGAAAATAGAAGGGCCATTGAATCTGGAGTGGTAACTAAGAAGCTGTCAAATGCTATAAACCAATTTGATTTCCTTTAGGGAAGTGGGTATTCTGTCACTTCATAATGCCACATTCTTAGCTGCACCTTTCCCTCCCAGCAATTGGCTTGAATTTTATTATTCCCTTCAAAGTAAGCATAAATATTTAGTATGGATAGATGATGTAGATAGACAGATAGATAGATGGATAATAGATAGATTTCTGGGGTTCTTGTATAAAAGCAATTACTTTCTCCAGACTATTCAAATCTAGATGTAAGGATATTTTTAAATGCTCCAAAAACCTCTACGTATGCCCCAATTCCAGGAAAGACCATAGGAACACATCTAAAAATCAATTCTGAGCATTATCCCTTAGATTCCCTAAGCTAGCTATGTGAGGTAGACTCCCATGGGGTTTCAGCTATTTTATTTTTAAGTAACTGTGTATGTTTGTGTATATATATATAAAAAGTAAATGTAAAAGTTGTGGATGTTTGATAGCAAAGTTCAAAATCTATATATATGTTTTCTAAAATATCATAAATTCTGAAAATTACACTATAAACAGTTTGTTTAGAAGATATAGTGTCTCATTTAGAACACACATCACATTTGGACATGAAATATGTATGTGTGTGTGTATATATAAGATCCCCATTTTCAAATATACTTTCCATTTATATTCTATATTTCCCACACTGAGTTTAAACAATGGTTTATCATTAAAGATTTAAATCTAGTATAGTATTATTTATTGACAGGCTCAATAGTTTCGTTCTTACAGTAAGTCTGTTAAAATTTTTTTTAACTTCTCAATGTGCCAATTTATCCCATTTAAAACCTATAGCATAAAATTATTCTCCAAAGTTATGTATGTGAAAGGAATGAGGAGATTATGTATTCCTTGTTTCCTAAAATGCATTTCATATGTAAATATATATATACATATATATTATATGATACATAATGTCATAGCTCAGGTTTCCAAATGACATAAAATGCCGGTATGGACTAGAGAAATAAAAATAAACTTTATTCCTTATATTAATACTAAGATATTATTAGAAGAGAGACTACGTTAATGTTTTCCCAAAGCTATCCTAAGCACTAAATATCAACATTTTCAAAGAAAATAACATTTCATGTTTTCATGACTCCTAACCAATAATTATATGTTATTCAAACACTCTATATTTTGTGTGTAAAGCTGAATCATTGAAAATCTTATCTAAATATAAATTATTATATTATAATTTTCAATTGAAAATAACATTGATTTTAACATTTTAAAAATCATATGAAATAGATTGTTAAAGGTGAAACTAATTATTTTTCTTCTTCTCTTATCGAATATCATAGAATGTATATTTTCTCTGATTTTCCCAAAATAAGTAAGCTAAATCTCAAATGTATAAATTGAGTTGATTCACTTCAATTTTGCTTAGTCACTAAAATTAGTGAAAACACCAAGCTGATAAGTACATTAGCAAACAACATTGAAAGGAAATTTAGCGACTATTCTATTTAATCAGTCCACCAATTCAGGAATCTCTTCCACCAACCCCTGGTCCACTTGATTGAAAAAGTGACCTCTATTGAGAGGCCTCAGGCACGGGAATGTGATTTCTTAGGATGTAGCCCCCAAATCCTGGCCTCTTTGACACTTTCTCTTTCGTCTCACTAAGCACTGCTTTCACTAGAATATATTCTTTGAAGGCAAGAACCTTATCTTATTTATCTTTTCTACCCAGCACATGGCACAGGTGTTGGATCACAATGTTCTCACTCATTTATTCAATAAGCATTTTGAGTTCTTATGTTTTGAGTTCTGTGCTATGCATTAGAGTAACAGCTGTAAATACGACAGACATTATATATTCTCATAAAACATATAACAATCAGATAACAAACTGTTAGTTAAGAGAGACATTGGGTAAATATTAAAAAGTGGTCTGTAACAAAGGAGAAGTGCAGTGAGGTTCCCAGTAAGCAAATCATAGGCAACTTGTTTGCTGTGGAAATTATATTTAAACTGAGCCCTGATAAATGCATAGAGGCTGCTCAGATCAAAAGAGGAGACCATTTCACTTATTGCAAGTATTTAGTGCAATACCAAGGAGCAGGAAAAGGCCTGGGACATTCAAAAAAACACTCTTCTCTCTCTTTCATCTAGTGATCACTATCCATTTCTTTCTGACATTTATTAAAACAAAAATTTTCATTCAATATTATTCCAAAGTAGAAGTATTTCTCCTTTGCAATACATAATCACAGCTACAATTTTACGTTGATATATGTGGTGATTATGATTTAAAGCTGTTTTCTTCACTATATTCTAGTTTCTATAATGGTTAATATAGGAATATTTTTACTCACCACCATATCTTCAGTTTTGAATATGGTATCTAGCATATAATAGGTTATAGTCAATACTGTTTAGATGAGGACGGAAAAAGAGAAGCAAACGTGTAAAGTTGTATGACGTAAGGCCGGGGAGGTGGAGCAGGTCCGGGTCATGCAGGTCCTGGCTAGCCACATTAAAAATGTTGGCTTTTTTCTTTAGGGCAATTGAAACAATTAAAAGATGTTAATCAGCAGGGTGACAAAATCAACATTACTCACTCCAGATTGGAATATGAGTGAACGTGGTCAGAGGAAGAATACGTAATTGGTTAATACTATGGTCTGGGATAAAGATAATGGGAATTTAGGAGAGAATGACTGAACTTGAGAACTATTTAGAAAATAGACTTGATGAATATACTGGAGCGAGGTGAAGAGTGTGAGGAAGAGAGATGTCAAGAATAATCAACAGCCTTCTCACTGCAAAACTAAGTGAAGGTAACAGGCCCATCCTATGTAGTGAGGGCTTCGGGAAAATAAATTTTATGGGGACCCTGTCTATGTAAACAATTTGATTTAACAATTGAATACAAAATTCACAGACCCATGAGGATAATGGACTCAGAATAACATGTGGAGAGAAGGTACTTTTGTCTTTGTTTATTGTCCAGTCAGTGCACAGGAAGACTTCATAGTGTCCAGGTATCAACTCTGGTTGTTCAGCTCTGGGAGTCTTTTTTGTGTGTGTTCTGTATTGCCGAATGTGCCACCCATGGCTAGTTTTATGTCTCCTACTATAGGGAAAAGGCAGCAACACTGTTATTGCATGGTGTTACATGTCATGGCTCTTTGGAATCTGGTTTCGTTGAAACATCATAGAACTGCTTGCCTCTGCCTCATACTGTTTATTTAATGCTAATCACATCATTACTCGTGACACTGCATCATTCATCCTGCTGCCTCTGAATAATAACTTCTAGTGACTCTCTCAAATGTTCTTACTGTACTTCTATTATGATGGACCCAAATGTAAGTCTTACCCAGAGTAAGACAATATAAACAATAATTAGCTTTCTGATCATATGAAATTAACCATTCAGAATTTTATAGCATAAGCAAGAAACAATACATCTAATTATATCTTCTCTTGAACTCTTTGGTCTGGCATCACTGCATTCCTAGAATGTGACCTCTTTTGGTGGTGCCCACAACCTTGCCTTGCACACACCACCAGCAGTGAGGATGATAGGCAAGGATCTGTCAGCAGAGTAAGGAAGGCAATGCCATTTTTGCAAAGAATGCCCATCCCTTATCCAGCATGGTGCAAGATTATCACAGGAGGAAGGTCATTAGCACATAAAAGTCAGATGGTATCACAGCAAGCTGGTGCAAATTCCTCAGAGGAGATAAGAGCAATGACCTCCTGAGTACTGCCTGTGAGCAACTCAGAGTGCTCAGGGTAAAGGACACCTGCTGCCACCCTACCCACATCAGGGTGCCGTAGACCAGAAGCAGCAATGGAGTAGAACACATACAGGTGTGAACCAAACCCTGGGTCCACATACACATGACTTAAACTCAATAGCAGGTGATAGATCATGGGTGTACTCAGCCTGGTGCCAAACATAAAAGGTAGTTGCCTCAAATCAGCATGTCAGTACTATTCTGATAGTCCAGTCTCAGATAATCCCATGAAAGAAATACTATACTGACCAGAAAGAGCGATCTGTTCACAAGGCTGCCCCCCTGGAACTGAGTTCCTTATGGCATCTGGTCAAATGTGGGAGATGGGAGGTCGGAGAGCATCTGAAAGGGGGAGAAATGGGAACAAGAACTTGGCACCAGAACTTGGTTCAATTTCAAAATCTTGAAAATTTTGAGAGAGAAACTTTAGGCCACTGGGATCCAAGTGTGATGAGGTCCAGTGGGACAAAGTTCAGACTGGGACATTCTGTCCAAATGACACTGCTGACAAGAGACAGTCCTGGGCACTGGTGAGGGATGTTGAAGAATTTAAAGAAGGTCATCCAAAGTGTGGGACCCCCTCAGGAGTCAGGCTCGGAGAGAGCTCTGCTTATCTGGTTATAAGGGTGGTACTAAATGTTGAAGTCATTTGCTGAGGTAAAGAACGTTGGGGGAATCTGAGTTGATAAAATAATGAGTTCAGGTTCTGAGAGGAGCTGTTGAAGAAGAAATTAGATATATGGGTTCGAAACTCAGAGGAGAGGACACATGAATTGAGGAGGAATATATATGTATAGTACTATGTATTATATGAATAGAATATTCTATGTATCTGTCTAGTGCATGAGAGAGCCTTGGATGAAAATAAGGCAAGAAAAGAAATGGTAGAGTACTGAACAATGTCCTTGAAAAGACATGAATGCTTATTTGGAACTGGGTAAGCCAGCAAAGAATACAGTGATGGAATGACCAGACAAGAAGGAGAAAAAGGATAAAAGAGACTATTAAGGAAACCCAGAGAACAATAGTTTATAGAAAAAAGGAATGAAAACCTGTGTCAAATTCTGCTGAGAGATCAAGTAGACTAAGGAGAAAACATGTCTATTAGTGCATAAAGTTCTTAATGACCTTAGCAGGAGCAGAATCAGCAATTAGACTATAGGAAGCAGAATCCTTTTCAAAGTAGTTTAGAAAAATGACCATATTTAGAGGTGACAAAATCAAGACAAGTGTAGTTAACTCTTTATTTTTACATTTGGTGTCGAGGAGTAGAGAGAGAAAGGAATGTAGCGGGAGGAGACTCATAGCTCAGAGCAACAATGAGACTTCTGGAAAAGAGAACTTGATTCTAAAATAATAATAATAATAATATTTCATTGTTGAGAGTGCAAAGCCAGAAGACAAGAAGAGGTTCAAGGTTTGGAGTAAGTTTCTTGAGGAGGTGAGAGAGAGTTGTATCCAGAGCATAAGGAGCACAAGTAACAGGTCTGGTCATTGAGAAGGAGGATTCTTCTATTTAAAAAGGAGGAGTAGAGAAAGGAATGAATGTAAATGTAGGAAATTTGACTGATGTTCTTTAAAAACTGAAGTAGTTTGGTTTGATGGTGTTTATTGTCTCAGTAACATATGAGATAGAAGTAGAAGCATAAGTGTGAGAGACTCCAAGTTATGAGATAAGAATGTTTGAACAGTCACTTCAGGAAGTCTATTGGGTTGAATTAAGAAATAGTAAATTTCAAGGCTGAGCATTGAGACCTGTGGATATTAGTGACCAAGAATTAAGGGTTAATCAATCTGCCTTTTTGAGTCATTTTCTCCACTTGGCTCAGCAAACAAGACGCAAGCGTTGAGAAGACGGAGAGTCAGACTTGTCCAGGGCTGGTTCAAATTGAGTTTCCAAGGTTTTGGCAAAAGATAAATTGAAGGTATGACCCACTGATTCTAAAATGATTAGGAAATGAAATATATACAGCAGAATATGAAGAGATAAGGACAAATAGAGGAGTCAATGGGATGTCTTTAAGACAGCAATAGTGATTCAACATAGGATAGGAGTTTGGTATTGAACATGAGATAAATAGATTGGAGATTAAAAGATGGTGCAATTTCAGCTTGAAACATGACTGGGTTTCAGGAGGCAGTGGTTCAGGTGGATTAGAGGAGATTGATGAACAAAGAACATGAAGATATTAGATATTAGACACTAACTATTAGATAGCTCAACTCTATTATGTATATGACACTGACTTTGGAAGTTCTGAAATTCAACAAAGAATCAATTCATCAAAAATACCAGTATATTTGTCAAAAATAATTTTAAGTACGTGATTTTTTCTAAAAATTATATAATCTTTTTGAATTACCTATCCATGTCTATGCTTCTCTCTATTAAGAGTAATTGGATATCCATAGAGATTGCACATTTTATATTCATGGTTTGTCTTTTGAATCATTCCAAACATAAGATTAATTTAATCATCTCTTTCTATCTCTGGCTTTACTCCAGACCTCAGAGAATTAAATTCATCTAATTAATAGAATATCCAGTATTCATAAGAAGTCTTCTTTGAAAGTAGAAATTAATGATCCTTCATAGATAAGTTGATTACATTTAACCTAGCCTCAAAATACTAAGATGCACCAAATGTGTCACATACATGAAAAAGATACTCATATAAAATATATATTTGATTCAGGCAAGTGAAGAAGAAATTTTACATTATCTTAACAAAATTTGTAAGACATATTCTTATTTTAAAAGTTAATTACACAATCAATATGTGAATACATTCTCACTATAAATAAATCAGCAAAGAGAGTGACATCAGCAAGATGCCAGAATAGGAAGTCTTAGCCCTCATTCTCCCATAGAAACACTGTCTTGACAATGATTTAAATAATAAAATACCTCTATGAGAAAACCAGAATCCAGTTAAGAATTTGCAGTACTACAGACAAGAACAAAATCGAAATCAGCTGTACTGAAACGTGAAAAGAGAGCAATTTCACTTTTACTGCATCAGACCCTCCCACAAGCTGGCACAGCTCAGCACTGAGAGGGGACATGACATTTCCCTGGTATAGAAGGAAGAGTATGGGGTCAGCATCCAATATCCCTGGCCTTTCAGTGAGATCCCTGAAGTGTGGCCTTCTGTCTTACCTCACACATAGTGCTGAAAGAATTGGAATATTCTGAATGTCAGGGGCAGCTAGGGGGATGGGCATATTCCTGTGGCCTGCATGCTCTGTGAGACTTAGAAAAGGTGCAGAACTGAGGCCTCTCCTCCAGGAGGTGGGGAGGAGTGAAGCATGGCTCCAATGTCCCTAGCATTTCAGTGGGTTCCCTGATGTGTTGGTTTCTGCCCCACCTCACACAGACAGCTACAAAAAACAGCATATTCCAGACAATGTCTCTGGGATACAGAAAAAGGTGCATAGCTGAGCCTTCTTCCTGAGGAGGGAAAGGAAAGAGTACAGCATGCCCCTAAGATCTCTGAGAAGGTGACATTTGGATAGACACACAAATAGTTTCATAGGAATATATTTAGCAAGATTGGATTGAGTGCTAAAATATTTTGGAGTCTATTAACTTCCTCACAGGCTCTTTAATATTTTCATACCTCAAGCTGTAAGTCAGTGAGTTCAACATAGGAATTAGCATGGTATAAAATACAGACCCTACCTAGTTTCAGTGCACCACCCAAGGGGCTGATTTCTATCTCCTCTCACAAGGGGTGATGACAGAACAGACATAATCAGTCACAACAGGGAGCAAGAGATCATGAGCTATTGGAAAAAACAATAATAAACTGAAAAAAATGAAAAAAAAAACTGGATACATGGAGCAGGTAAGAGCAAAGGCCCAGAATCTTGAGCCAGGGTCACTGGTGAAAGTCTTTCCCAGTCAAAGACAGTCCACAAAGACTGGGAGAGAGTGCTATTTCTTCAAATGCACACATATTGCAAACTTACAAGGATCATGAAGAATCATGAAAATCAGGAAAAAACAATCAGAAGAACAAATAAATCTCCAATATGGATATCTATAAATTGTCTGACAAATAATTCAAAATAATTGCCTTGATGTTCAGTGAGTTACAAGATAACACAGACAACTGGACAAAATCAGGAACGCAATACATGAAAAAAAGGACTATCAACAAAGCGATAAAGAAGAACTAAACAAATTACAGAATTAAGAATACAATAACTGAACTGAAAAATTAGCTAGAGGGATTCAACAACAGACTTGAAAAAGCAGAAGAAAGAATCAGTGAATTTAAAAACAGTTCATTTGAAATTATTCAGTCAGAGGAAGAAAAAGAATAAGAATGAAAAATCATGAAGAAAGCCTAAGGGAATTATGGGTCACATCAAGAGAATAAATATAAACATTATGGGAGTAACAGAAAGAAAAAGGGACAGAAAACTTATTTAAAAATATAATGGCTGAAAACTTCCCAAAACTAGAGAAGAGCAGACCATGAAGACTGTGAAGCCCAAAGATTTCCAAATATCATGAACCTAAGAAGTCTACATCAGGACCCATTATAACCAAATTGTCAAAATTCAAAGAAAAAGAGATAATTTTGAAAGCAGAAGGAGAAAAGTTACTCACCAAGTACAAGGGAACCTCCATTAGACTTTTAGTGAATTTCTCAGCAGAAACTTTGAAGGTGAGAAAGGAGTGGGATGATATGTTTAGTGTTGAAAGGAAAAATAATTGCCAAACAGGAATACTATACCTAGCAAAACTGTCCTTCCAAAA
This sequence comes from Tapirus indicus, assembly GCA_031878705.1. Lineage (NCBI taxonomy): Eukaryota > Metazoa > Chordata > Mammalia > Perissodactyla > Tapiridae > Tapirus > Tapirus indicus. The sequence continues at coordinate 98,749,417 of CM062919.1, read as the reverse complement.
TAAAGAAGACATAAAGTCTTTCTAAGACAAACAAAAGCTGAGTTAGTTCATCACACTAGAACTGCCTTACAAGAAATGCTAAAGGGAGTTCTTCAAGTTGAAATGAAAGAATGCTAAACAGCAATGTGAAAGCATATGAAAGTAAAAAACTCATTAATAAAAGTTAATACATAGACAAATACAGAATACTGTAGTACTGTAATAGTGGTGTGTAAAACACATTTAATTCTAGTATAAAAGATAAAAGTATGAAAAATAACTATAACTAAAAATATGTTAAAAGATACACAGTTTGAATAGCTGTAAATTGTGATAACAATAACATAAAGTGGGAGGGGGAAGGAAAATATAGAAGTTTTGTATATAATTGAAGTTAAGTTGTTATCAGCTTAAAACAGCATTACATTATATGATGTTTTATGTAAGCCTCATGGTAATGACAAAGAAAATACCAATAGTAGATACATAAAAGAAAAGCAGAAAGGAATCAAAGCATATCACTACAAAAAATGAACAAATCACAAAATGAGACAGCAAGAGAGGAAAAGATGTACAAAGAACTATAAAACAGACATAAAACAATTAGCACAATGGCAACAATATATCCTTATTTTAAATGAAAATAGATTAAACTCTTTAGTCAAAAGATATACATTAGCTGAATACATAAAAAAACAAGATCCAATTAAATGCTGTCTACAAAAGACTCAATTTAGAATAAAAGACACACATGGGCTGAAAGTGAAGAAGTGGAAAAAGATATTCTGTGAAAATAGTAATAAAAAGAGAGCAGAGGTGTCTATGTTTAGACAAAATACACTTTAAATCAAAAACTATCACAAGAGACAAAGAAAGTCATTATATAATGATGAAATGGATAATTCATCAGAAGATGTAACAATTTTAAATATATATGCACTCAGCATCAGAACACCTAAAAATATAAAGCAATCTGACAGAGCTGAAAGGAGGAACAGACAGCAATACAATAAGACTAGGAGACTTCAATTCCCCACTTTCAATAATGGATAGAACATGCAGACAGAAAAGCAATAAGGAAACAGTGGACTTGAATATTATAGACCAAATGGACCGAACAGACATATATAGAACATTCCATCCAACAGCAGCAGTATACACCTTCTTTTCAAGCACAAGTGAAACATTCAAGATAGATCACATGTTAGGTCACAAAACAAGTTTCAAGAAATTTAAGGAGATTGAAATCATAAAAAGTACATTTTCTGACCACAATGGAATGAAACTAGTAATCAATAACAAAAGGAACAGCGGAAAATTCATATATATGTGGAAATTAAGCAATACACTCTTAAATAGCCATTGAGTCCAGAAGAACTCAAAAGGGAAATTAGAAAATATCTTGAGGCAAATGAAAAGGAAAACACAGTGCACCAAAACTCACGGGATGTAGCAAAATCAGTGCTAACAGGGATGTTTACAGCAATAAATATCTACGTTAAAAAAGAAGAAAGATCTCAAACAATAAAACCTAACATTACACCTCAGAAAACTAGAAAATGAATAAAGTCTAAATATAACAGAAAGAAGGAAATAAAAATTAGAGCAGAAATAAACAAAACAGAAAATAGGAAAAAAATCAATGAAATCAAGGCTTGGTTTGTGGGGGAAAAATTGACAAAACCTTAGGTAGACTAAGAAAAGAAGAGAAAAGAATCAAGTAAATAAAACCAGAAATGAAAGAAGGCACGTTACAACTAATGCCACAAAAATAAAAAAGATCATAAGAGACTGTTATAAACAGTTATACACTAAGAAATTAGATAGCCTAGACAAAACGGATAAATTCCCAGAAACATAGAACCTAACAAGACTAAATCATGAAGAAACAAAAAATTTGAACAGACTGATAAAGAGTAAAGAGAAGGAATCAGAATCAGAAACCTCCCAACAAACAAAAGTTCAGGACCAGATGGCTTCCCTGGTGAACTCTACAAAACATTTAAAGAATTAATACCAATCTTTCTTTAAAATCTTCTGAAAATTGAAGAAGAAAAAACATTTCCAAACTCATTTTATGAGGCTAGCAATACTCTGATACCAAAGTCAGGCAAAGACACTACAAGAAAAGAAAACTATAGGCCAATATACCTGATGAACATAGATGCAAAATCGTCAATAAAATACTAGCAAATCAAATTGAATAGCACATTAAAGTGATCATACACCACAACAAAGTGAGATTTATCCCTAGGATGCAGGGCTGTTTCCATATATGCAAATTAATTAATGTGATATGTCATATTAACAGAATAAAGGATAAAAATCACATGATCATCTCAATAGATGCAAAAAAAGAACTGGGCAAAATTCAACACACTTTTGTGATAAAAACTCTCAAAAATGTAGGTACAGAAGGAATTTCCTTCAACACAGTAAAGGCCATATTTGAAAACATTAGAGCTAGCATCATACTCAATGGTGAAAATTGAAAGCTGTTCCTCTAAGACTAGGAAAAACACAAGGATGCCTACTTTCACCAAGTCTATTCAACATAGTACTGGAAGCCCTAGCTAGAGCAATTAGACAAGAAAAAGAAATTTAAAAACATACAAATTGGAAAGGAAGAAGTAAAATTATCTCTGTTGCAAATGACATAATCTTGTTTGTAAAAAATCCTACACTCCACAAAAAGACTTAGAACTAATAAATGAATTCAGTAATTGAAGGATACAAATCAACATTAAAAAAAATCAGTTGCATTTCTATAGTGTATAAAGGAACTATCTGACAAGGGATTTAAGAAAACAATCCCATGTAAAATGTCATCATAAAGAATAAACTATTCAGGAATTAACTTAACCAAGGAGGTGAAAGACTTGTACACAGAAAACTACAAAACATGGATGGGAAAAAATTAAGATGTCCCATGTTGATGGATTGAAAGATTTAATATTGTTAAAATGTCCACAGTACCCCAAACAATCTACCAATTCAATGCAATCCCCCATGGTGCTTTTCACAGAAATAGAAAAAACAATCCTAAAATTTGTATGGAAACACAAAAGACCCCAAATAGCCAAAGAAATATTAAGAAAGAACTCATCTGGAGGCATCACACTTCCTGATTTCAAAAATACATTGCTAAGCTATAGAAAGCAAAACAGTATGGTACTGGCATAAAAACAAACATATAGGCAAATGGAACAGAATCAAGAGCCCAGAAATAAACCCATGCCCATATGGTCAACTGATCTTAGAAAGAGGAGCCAAAAAATATACAATGGGGAAAGGACAGTCTCTTCAACAAATGGTATTGGGAAGACTGGATATCCAAAAGAATGAAATGGGACCCTTATCTTATGCCATACACATAAAACAACTTAAAATCGATTAAAGATTTAAACGTATGATTTGGAACTGTAAAACTCCCTGAAGAAAACAAGGGAAAGCTTCATGACCTCAGGCTTGGCAATGATTTCTTGGATATGACACCAAAAGCACAAGCAACAAAAACAATATTAGGCAAGGGGGATTACATCGAATCTAAAAGCACAGCAAAAAGAACCAAGACCACATAGTAAACAAGAATGGTTTTAAAAGTGGGAGGAAATCTTTGATGAATAGTGGAGCATTAAAGACAAATTGGCTTACTATACAGCTTTATCTGTTCTCTGATGATATGGTTTAATGTCATTCAGGAACTTCGCTGAGGTGGCCAGTTTCTCATTTCTCTTTTGGAGTCACCTTGTAACTAACTATCAAATGATTCTAGTTGTTATCATACCCACGAGGGATACTTCTAACCCTGGAATTGGAGAGACCTTTAGTCTGGAAAATTAGTATGCTATACTCTTTCAAAGATATAAATTCAAAGGAAGAATATTAGTGTATTTAGCAGAATGGAAGAAATAGAAACTTACGGTGCCTATGAGAGGAGTGGCAGTTAGAAATTAACCAAATTTCCCCACAATATGTTCAAGTGTTGGTGCACACATATCATGGAAAATGGGGTAGAGCATGAGACTGAGAATAGGAAGAGCGGCTTAACCCATTCTGAGGAAACTGCTGGTGGATGTGCTCTCAAAAAACAAGAGTGTGGCTTAGAAGGAGGAAGAAATGGAACCCAAAATATGAATTGCTAAATAGGAAAAAGTTGATGAGAACTTCCGAGATACCAGCTTCTCAGCTGTCCTACAAGGTAAATGGACCAGGTTGAAATTGGGTGACAGAGGACTCCAGGAAAGACAGCTCCAAGAAACAAAAAGAAAACAGAATTATAAATTATCAGGTTATGTTATCTGTGATAATATTATATTATTATATATATCGGTTGTAATATTATCAGCATCTAGAAAAAACTAGTCATGCTTATGAGATATTAGCTAGTACAATTTGAAAAATAGGATAGTTGCACAGAAAAATGTGAGAAGAAACTGCTAAAAAGTTTTAAAGTTTTTCTTTTTCTAGATAATAGAATTGGAGTGGGAAAAATACAGAAAACCCAAAAGGTTCTTGTCATTGTTAAATGTTTAATATGTAAGCATTAATATGCAAATATTTTGATAAAATTAAAATGCAAATATACATATCATGATAAAACCAAAAATATTCAAATAAAGTAACTAAGAATTGAAAATAAAAATACAAAAAATAAGAAAAGAAGTTAACAAAAGTAAGAATAAATAATGAGAAAATAGAAAATAATGAAACAAAGTTCAGATTTGATCAGTAAAAGCAAAACCATTTTCTTTGAAAACATCAATAAACCAGACCTTCTTTGGGGCAAATTTTAATCAAGAAAAAGACATGATACAAATATAAGCTACTGGAATGAGAACAGAGATTAAACAATAGTAATAAAAGAAAAGAACACAGTAGTGACTACATGAAATATAATTCTTTGCCAAAACATTTGAAAATATAGATGAAATGGATGACTTTTAATGTTATACTGTAGCAAAATTACCTCAAGGATATATCTCAATAGTCCAATGATTACAAAAGAAATTTTAAAATGTGTAAGTGATCTAACCTAAAAGAGCACGGCAATCGAGTTTCATTGGCAAATCCCATCAGTCCTGCAAAATTTGCTTTATAACGGGAACACAGGTTTTCAGGTAATCTCTTTCATTTGACCTTTCATCCGCCCCCCCCTTTTTTTGTTCTCTTTTCTCCTTTATTTTACCTTCCACCTGCTCATACCTCTCCATTTGCCCCCCCCCCTTTTTTTGTTCTCTTTTCTCCTTTATTTTACCTTCCACCTGCTCATACCTCTCCATTTTTCAAAAAATGCTGAATTGTTGCCATTTGTATGACAGATAGTTAATGAGGAGAAAACCTAAGTCTTGTTTATTCATTCATTCAATGAGTATTTCTTTTTTTGTGACTGGTGTGTGTGTGTATGTGTGTGCACAGTGTGTGGAGTTGAAGAGAAGAAACAGACCTAACACTTTCCTTCTACCTCAAGCCTTCTTTTGAAGAGTGGATTATCACCTAAGAAGCTTTGATAGGTGGATGTTAGCTACCTGGGGTCAGCCCATAGTGGCCAGAGCTCCATGGGCATTTGTTCTTATTAATCCGGTCAGAAGAAGAGATTATTAATTTGAGATAAGAAAATTATTTTAAAGAGGATAATAAGAGATTCATTCACCCTTTCTGATTATACTGTGTTCAAAGCCAAAAGCTATGGCATTAGCTTCTTTTATCCAGGACATGGTAAATGAAAACACATAGTTGCAATTTAATGTGATTGTGGTCTCCAAAACTTCAAAAAGCATTTCTTTGGTAAGAAGTGGTTTATTTTCAACAAGTGTAAAAGCATGGTGTGATATCCTTGTTGTTTTTAACTTAATGAAAAAAACATTTACATTTTACAATGTGGGAAAACACATGCCAGATTCTCAGCAACTTGTTTGTGAGAAATAGAAAAGCTTACACCTACGTTCTTTTAACGCTTCTCCCTTATTTTTGGTCCTTACATTTGCAGATATGAGTCAAAAGTCTATATCATCTGAAGACGAGGAAAATAGGGATAACTTGTGTGTGGGTGTGATTTTCCAAATTGTGTACGAATAACCCAAGCAAGACAAAAAGTGCTAAAAATAAGAATCAATGACAGCATTTGAAAAGCGGTAAACCTTAAACTGTTGTGATCTGCATTTTCACACTGTAAAAGCTAAATATGTTACAAATATGTTTATAAGTATGTTATAAATATGCTGCAGCTGAAAAGGTATCAAATAGTCTGATACCACTTTAAATTAACAGGGTGTTTTCAGTGTCATTTAAGTTGCTCTCTCATATCCTGAGGCTACCCCCCTCTCCCTTCAGTACAACACCTACAGAATCTTCTCCACAATATTTTGTAATAATACTAGAGTGAGCTCCTGTGACTATACTTGTCACAGAGTTGAAGTATATCTTGCTGCCATCTGCTCTTTCTGTTTTAAATATCTCGTAGGAATAATTTTTAGTATTCTAGTGTCTTCCATTCTAGTTTTGTATATCCTGTGATTGACAGTCTAATCCATCCTAATTCATTGCTGACCTGCATTTTTCCTCCCTAGCATGCATCTAAAGAATGAGCATGGAGAGTATGGGAATAAAAATTAGAAACTGTGGCATTTGCATTACATTCAATCATTTAAGCTACAGAATTACATTTCTCAAATTGATCTAACAGAATCTCACTTTGGTTTTTGTTTTTGTTTTTTTTTGTGTGTGGGGAAGACCAGCCCTGAGCTAACATCTGTTGCCAATCCTCCCCTTTTTGCTGAGGAAGACTGGCCCTGAGCTAACATCCGTGCCCATCTTCCTCCACTTTATGTGGGGCGCCACCAGAGCATGGCTGACAGACAGTGCGTCTGCAGGCGCTCGGGATCGGAACTCGCGAACCCCGGGCTGCCAAGCGCGGACTAAACCGCTGCGCCACCGGGCAGCCCCTGGAATCTCACTTTGACTATGGCAAAATTATGAGGATTTTTTTTACAGTAAATTAAATACTATCTTTATTTAGGAAAATATTGCCTTCTCTCCCACTTTTATTCTGATATGTTATTTTGAAGAACATATGAAAGCTCAAGAATTTTACATAACCCGGAGATAGTTAGTACAGTCGAGTCGATTTCGACTCCTAGCGAGCCTGTGTACAGCGGAGCGGAACCCTGCCTGGTCTTTTTGCACCATCCTCTCACCTTCCGCTGCTATATCAGACAATGTTCTGCTGCCATTCATAGGATTTCCATGGCCAATTTTTTTGGAAGTGGGTGGCCAGGTCCCTCTTCCTACTCTGTCTTAGTCTGGAAGCTCCACTGAAACCTGTCCAGCATGGGTGACCCTGCTGGTATTTGAAATACCAGTGGCACAGCTTTCAGCATCACAGCAACACACAGCCATCACATTATGACAACTGACAGATGGTGTGGTTCCCTGACCAGAAAAAAAACCCAAGCCGTGGCTGTGAGAGCACTGAATCTTAACCACTAGACCACCAGGGCTGGCTAAGTCAGAGATACCCATGAATATGTGCCCAGTATGAATGCATGGATGCCATCAATGTTATGGGTATCTGGAGGAAAAATGTTCAGAATGACCCAGAGTAAAAATTGTCTAGATGATGTGTAAATTAACATAATTTCACCACAATCTCTCCCTCTCTTTCTCTCTCTCCCCTGTATGTGATAGATAATATGACTTTGATATTTAGCATGTAAGATCCTTAGATGTTTTTAGTAAATGTTTCCATATACCTGTAAATAATATTTGAGAATGTGTATCAGAATTTTTGGCTCTCTTTTCCATCACTGGCTTCTTTCTGACTTTGGGGAAAATATTTTATTTTAGTTACTGTCATAGTTACCTCTGGATTATTAACCAAGGTTAACCTGAACACTTCGGGATTTAATGTTAAAGATTTAAAACTACACTTAATAATATTAAAAGATGACTTGTGCTTGTAATGGCAGCTTTTGGCATGGACAGGATGATTGATATGCATCATAATTCACTCTAAATCACAGGTAAAATGAAATGGCTCCCGTGTGTTTGATCTGTTCCCCGTGACCATCACAATGATTGATGCAGATAACCACATGATCACCAGCACCTGAAATAAGTATTGATCTTCAGGATGTCTGAAAGGAACAGATGAGTTATCACAAGTCTCTTGACAGTTTGGACTTTTAAAAAAATATCTTTGACAAATTTGAAGGCTTTAATATTTTTCTCTGGATCAATTCAGCTTCTAAATATTACAAAAGGACAATTGTTTACTCTCCTTTAAATAGTCTGAATTTATGACAGACTATGATAGACTAACTAAAAGTAATCAGAAGTAAATACTATTCTAATGCAAGAAATGAAAACCTCTCTATGAAATTTAAAAATAGTTGTAAGAAAGAAAGTACTATGATGGGAAGAATTGGCACTAGAAATAGAGACAAAGGAAGCAAATGCAACCCCTCTGTTATGAATCTGTTAAATTAATATTTATTAAGTGGAGCACAGGGTTCCAGATGGTGTGCCACGGTTCAATAACAGATCACAAGAGGAATTGAAATAGAGAAGTTTATTACTCACAGTTCCTGGAGGAAGTATGTGTCACACCTCGAGGGGCCGCAGGGGAAGGCAAGGCACAGTGCAGACAGAGAGGCTGGATATGGGGCACATACCTTTATTAGGATCTGTGGGTGGAGTGCTTTGGGGTTCCCAGGCTAAGCCCAGATTGGTCAATCCAAACCAAGAGTAGGATTTTGGTAAGCCCCACAGGTGTCTTATCTAAGGGGCACATAAGGAGAAAGCACTGGGAGGCAGGGAAACTGTGGATCACAAGGGCTTTTGGGGGAAGTCGTATTAGGACTTATATTTGCTTGTTACTCTGCTAGCTGCTATCAAGGGCCACGTGCTTGCATGATGGAGCTAGTGTCAGTTTAAGGTCCCTGCAGGCCACTTGGCCAAACAAAATTGATGCAGAGGCACCAGTATCATGGAGTATCTTAGCTAAACACTCAACAAGCTACCCTGTGATGCCTCGGCATCAGGAATAGCAATCACTTGTGTAGCAGATATGTTAAAAGACACAGGTATTGTTTCTCTGAAGCCATTATAAAACACATTTAACCAAGTCAATAATGATGAAGGCCATGATGAATAGACTCACGACTGTTTGGAATCCAGTTTTTAGCCACTGCCCCTAGGTGGATGACGAGAGCCATGTGAACAAATCAGGGACCTGGGAGAGTATGGGAATTTGGTGAAATATTTTTGTTAGATTATGCACAACCTTTATATCTTGAGACATCTTCTGGAGGTTGGCCTGTACCTGTCCTGAGTTAATGTATATGCAGCAAGAGATATCCTATACAGAACAGATTCTACCCCATTCAAACAACAGGCAATGTAATGCCAGTTTGTTATCCATCACCATTTGTACTAGCGAGCCATGCTGTTATATTAGACTCAGAATATGGTGTAGGTGTAGTGTCTGCATGTTGTTTGCTAGGGTGGCTGACCACTGCTGGGTAGCCTTTATATATGGTCTTATTGGGTTAGGGCAGTGGCACCTGTCACTATGCCCGCCAGTCCAGGGATGATAGTCAGTTCCAACAGGCTGTTGGGAAGACAGCTGTTGGGAAGAATGGCTGTTTTGGTACTCGAGCAGGATGTCTCTAGCAAAGAGGTGCTGGGAGGGTAGAGGGTGGCTGGAATATTAAAGGTAACAATGTTGCAAAAATACGGTCATCTCCACAGATAGCTTGCAGACTGAGCAGGGTCAAGTGGACCTGCTCCTGGCACCTTGAGTTGGGTCCACAATAGAATCCAAATGAGGCATTATTCATCACTGGGGGGCAGTGAGCATACACGGTGAGGTCCAGCCTTTGTGTTCAAGTGTAGTTGGTAGCCTTTAGGAAGTGTCACCATAGGGGATTATTTTGATGTTTACCCACAGGGTGGCCTGTTTGAGGTCTAGATTACAGTTTTGGTCCAGTTTAAATGAGGCCTGAGGTCTTTTGGAAGGAATTGGTACAAGGGGCTGATCACTAGGAATAGCTGAGGGTTAGATGGTGACATGTGGCTGTGGGTGTGGCCCTGTGTGGTGACAGATCCAACATCATTTTACTTGCAAGGCCTGGGCTGCTCCCTCAGAGGTTGGTATGAATATATTTGTCATGTCGGATCTGGCCCACTTGGTTGCAGTGTGGGGCAGGGTTGTGGTGTGCAATGGGGACGGGCTTATAGATAAGACGTGGAGAGGAGTGGAGATGGCATTTTCGGGTACGGAGGAGGTGCTGGTGGTGGGAACAATGGAGGGAGTAGGGTCTGAAGTATATGTATCAGGTGGAAAGCAAAAGCTGTAATCTAGTACACTGAGCAGCCAACACAGCACCAAGAAATCCCTGACCGTGGCATCTAGGCAGGTCAACCTAGGGGTGTTTGTGAGGAAATGCCTCACTGTGGCTAGTGTGGTTTAGAATACACTGTTTGGCTTGCTGTAAAGGTGAAATGATATCTGGTGCTGCCAAATAGTCAGGAGGAAACTTACTCGTGGTTTTGCAAGCATTTCGATAGAGGCAAGATTTGTGAGGCAAGCAGTTAAGCAGGCAAAGAAAATAGTACTCTGCATGGTCCTTCCTCAGGGTTGGTCAACTGGAGGTATTTTTCCAACTTGGTCTGGAGGTTGCCAGTCGCCACAGTCACTGCTGCAGAGGCAATGTGGAAAGCAAGAGTCCCAATGTCCAGCGAGGTTGGGGTGCATTGTCTCCTTGGTATTGAGCCAAACTCATCACTTAAAAAACCTGATCTTAATCTCTTGTCCACCTACTGGTCCATTGGAAAATAACCTAATGTTGATCCCTGTTCACAGCAGCCTCCACTAACCAAGCCTTTAGCATCAACGCAAGGAGAAACTGAAAAAAGATTAAATCCAAAGTAGAGATGTGGTTGCAAATAAAATTAACTGTATTTAATTCAAATCTTTACCTTCTGTCATCCTTCTTTTTACTCAGCTCTTCTGTCTCATTTCCAGTGGACGTTTTGGAAAAGAAACATTTCCTCTTTGGATAATTAAAATTATTTTGCAGTTATTGAACTTTTCAATTGTTTTAAAGAATAAAACCATATATCTTGCACACTTCCAGATACTATTTCCACTAAATTGTTGGAAAAACAAGGATAATCTTTTACATATTATTTATATTTATGTGATAGCCACAGTCATCCTTTAAAGAACTGTTTTTCGTTTATATATATATCAATTCCTATGTATCATTAAGATAGTAATTTATTTTTTAAATATTTTCAAATGTCTGAGAAGACAATGCTTATCAACTACAAGATTAGTTCATTATATATTCCCACTTAAAAAACACCTAAAAAAGAGTTTTTGAGACGAATACATACCATAATTAGATTCTTAAACATTCAATGTAATAACAGAATTTCAATGGTGGAAAAGTAAATATAAGAAACTAAGCAATAAAAATCTCTTAATTTTCATGAGGCCAGCCCAGTGGCATAGCAGTTAAGTTTGCACGTTCCACTTTGGTAGCCTGGGGTTCGCCGGTTCGGATCCTGGGCGTGGACCTACTCACCTCTCATCAAACCATGCTGCGGTGGGGTTCCATATAGAAAAACTACAATTCCACAACTATGATGCACAACTACGTACTGGGGCTTTGGGAAGAAACAAAAAAGAGGAAGATTGGCAACTGATGTTAGTACAGGGCCAATCTCCCTCAAAAAAAAAAAATCCTCTCAATTTTCGGTGTAAAATACAATATTTATTTTAATGTATTTTTGTAAACTCTACAATAATTTGTTTTTTTAAACTGGCTAAGAAAAAGACTCTAGAAGAAATAGATTAGAAATTTCACACATGAACCTAAAACTATTTGGAAAGACAAAAAGAAAATGACCATGAATATAAACTTCCATGCAGTTTTATATGTAGGGACTTTATAAATGAAAATTTTACATGTCTTTTTCTCTCATTTTGAACACATAAGGGGAACTTTGTTCTCCTAAGAACACTAAGGAGGTGCAAAAAGAAGAATTAGAATTGGGGACAGTCAGTCAGCATAAATGACTTTGCTAGTTAAGAACGGCAATAAATACTTCATTAATCTGGCAATATCATTGAATGAGCCAGTCAAGGGAAATTAATCTTTTACATAACTCAGGCTTGTGTTTTTTAGAAACCACAACTTTCTCAGTTTTAACCCTTTGGGGTGGTAACTTTAAAATATATATTACATCTTCTCTCTCTTCTCAGGAACCAATTTACATAAGTAACTGTCTTGAAAAATCTATTATCAATATAATAATAATCATCATGCCTATCATAATCGGCATTTTATAAGTGGTATTTTAGTTTCTGCTATTATAGTAATAATCCGTGGTATGGATGGTACATAGAAAATACAATAATTAATACATTTTTTCAGTTGACTGATGATAACGAAAATACAGATAAGAAAAGCACTATAATGTTGCATTTTTAAAAAGAATTTCAAAAATTAACAAACTGGCTAATTCTCATTAAGAAGACTACATTTAGCTTGAAATTACGTATTTTAAGATATGAGAAATAAGTTTGTTTTAAGATTTTTTTTTATATACAGGGAGAAAGGAAAAGGCCCTTTGATCATCTAATTGTATTCTCTCATCTATGAATCAAACAGAGGCTTAGATAGGTTGTATATAGTGAGGTAGGTCAGGGACGTGAAGTGTAGTTTTATGTAGCTAACAGGTTATCTTTGCACAGCTCTTTTTTTAATTTTTTTTTAATTTGTGAGGAAGACCAGCCCTGAGCTAATATCCATCGCCAATCCTCCTCTTTTTGCTGAGGAAGACCGGCCCTGGGCTAACATCTGTGCTCATCTTCCTCTACTTTATATGGGACGCCGCCACAGCATAGCTGACAATCAGTGCGTTGGCAGGTGCCCGGGATCCAAACCCGCGAACCCTGGGCTGCCAAGCGCGAACTAAACCGCTGCGCCACTGGGCGGCCCCCATGCACAGCTCTTTTGTTAGTAGAATTAGTAGCACAGCTCTTTTGTTAGTAGAATTAGTATCCATGTTTTCAGAATTATCTGAATTGTCTGATAGCATCACATGTTCTCTTACTTGTTGACGCTAAACCATTTGCATTAATTGATGTAGTTTTTCACTCAATTCCCTTTATGAACAAAATAATTTGAAGCAGCTAATCAAAGTTACAGCATAGTGGTTTGTGACAAGAAAAAATAATATATGTCACAACTGAGGATTAAATTGAAGATTTTTTGTTGTTTAATTTTCTGAAGGGTCTCTTCACAATCTAGGAAATTATTTTTTCAACTATGGACACTGAAAACTATGTGAGTTAGAATTAAGTCACAATGACAAAATGGGAAAGAATAAATGTTATTTTACTCTGCTGTAATAGAAGTTGCATATTTTAGGCAGCGCTATGTGTGTTTTTCTGTTTCTATTTTAAAAATTTCCCTAAAACAGTAAATAATACAAGGCATATTTATAATTATTATTTAACCCCAGTAGATATGTGAAAACATATATATATATCAATTACACATATATGATGTATTTAACCGATAGTTCATATCTATTTTTTTTTGTCATGAAAACTATCCAAATCTTATCTGAGTGAAAAAGAATAGGTATGGGGAAGTGAGGGAAATTGAAAAAAAGAGAGGGAGAGAATACGTGTATGGGCATATGTGTGTCCATGTGCACGTGTGTGTGCAGACAGAGATATTGAGGCAGTCAGGGGACAATGGGAGTCTCAGAGGGTCAGAGAAAGTTCTTTCCCAACGTGTCAAAAGTGATTTCTCTAAGTGATAGGCTTCTTCTTAACAATTTATTATTTATCATTACCATGTCTTTTCTCCTGCATATAAATCATAATAAAAAGGCTATCTTCAAAAGTTCCAAAGTATATCATCTAATTCAACTTGGAGGCTAAACCCTTTTAGCAGCACATGACAAAGACTTCTTTAATTCATATATTTTCCTAAAATCAAGTGCGCATAACGATAAATAAAATGTCATAAAACCATGCATGATTGTAAATAATCTTAAGAGAGAATTTTAAATAACATAAGTAACTACACCTAAGGTGTTTTTCTTGCATTTTATTTTTTAGCCATGGATAGCAATCAGTCAAGAACTGTCATTTAAAAAGTCATGTGTGGCTTTTGGTTAAATTCCAAAGACTTCCAATTTTCAGTCTAGAGTTTTCTTCTGATTACAGTTTAAGATTGATTTAAAATGTTTTATCCATAGCATAATACCAAATGACAGGACTATTGAATAGATATATATTTTATGAACAAATTACATAGTTAATTTTATTTATTTTGTATGTCTATACATGAGGGGATAGAGGGAAAACTGAACAGTAAGTAAAGGCCTGACCTTGAAAAATGATGGAGTTCTTTAAATGGATTCTAGAGATTTTGGAAGGTAAATCTGAATGTAGTTTGTAAAATGAGTGTAGTCCTAGATAGGGTAGTAAATGGAAAAGTGTTTGTTGGGAAAGAAGATTGAAACATGTTGGGTAAGTTATTACTTTGTAGTTTAGAAGAGTTATCTCTGGATGCCTTGAAGTTTATGGAAAATGGAAAAGAAATTTAAAAATGATTCTCATTCTTTTATGCATTCTCAAAAAGGAAAATATATTCACAAATTTACTTTTAAATTCAAAACACATTATCAACATTTGGGGATATGTTAAAGAGACAAAGAACTGTGTGTGAATATTTTCTCGGTGAAATTTTCATACTCAGTAATTTCTGATAGACGTAGTGTCCTTATTTGTCCATATAGAGAGTAGGTGTGCATCGTGGTCCCTAATGAACCAAGTGATTAGATGCTCAAAATGCTGTGACCCACCCACAAAGCCCTACCTGCTGAAGAGGTATTTCTGCATAGTGTGTTCATCTAGAACTCCATAGGAGAAAGGCAACATGGTGTGGTAGGGTACTTGAGGTGATCAGAAACACAGCACTGACTTATTTTCCATGTGCTTTCTAAAGATGACTGCACCGATGTATTGGTGTTTCGACAGACAAGGGTTTTCTGAGTCTCCCAGTGCATTGGCACTTATAATTTACTGATAGAAGTTGTTATAGTGTTTAAGAAGGAGACTTGGACTTGGTAACATCTAGCTAGAATAGTTCTCAGAAGTGAGCATGCGAGTTATTATTATTACTAATATGATGTCGATGTGGATCACAGCCCAGTGAATTCTTGTGAAATCTTAAAAGTAGAACAAAACAAAATGTAAACAAAAACTTATTTGAGGAATTTGGTGATTTGGTAGTTGTCTGAAAGTGAACTCTACACTTTAAATTCTATGAATATATGCATTAGATAGTTACATTCACGCATCCAATATACATTTATTGAGCAACTACAATAAGTTAGACACAGCTTCATGCACTGGGAGTACAGCAGTGAACAAACTTTCCTAAAGCCCAGAATCCCTAATGATCAACCTCAAAAAGGTACTTATCTTATTTTGACTAAAATCCAAAGTCCATAGCCTATCCATCAAAATCCACCTCATCTGGTTCTCTTCCATATCTCTGTATGATTTCCTTCTCCTTCTTTCCGCTTGCTTGCTCCTCGCCAGCACATTAACTTCTTCCAATACACTACAACCTCAAAAACTTCCATTCTCTGTTGATGGAACACTCTTCCTCCAGAATTTTTGCTTGGCTTATGCCCTTACTTCATTCAGCTCTCTATTATATACCATTTCCTAAGAAAAGACTTCCCTGTCATCTCTATCACTCTCTGTCACAACACTTTATTTTCTTCAAAGCACTTAATTATACCTAAGATTTTACATGTGTGTGGATAGTTTTTTAGATGGATGGATAGATAGATAGATAGATAGATAGATATACCTCCCTACCTCCTAATATGAAATCTTCACGACCATAAAGAGAGTGTTGATTTTGTTCACTGCTTTATTTCCAGCACCAAGAACAGTTCATGGTACAAAATGTTCTCAATAAATATTTGTTAAAATGAATTTGCATATAATTGTTTAATTTCAATTATAATTTGTATTAAATACCCAGTGCTATGAGTTGATCTAATAGGTGAAATTAACCCAACCTGAGTGTCTGAATAGGTTTCTGTGAATAGTAACATGTAATAAGAGAACAACAAGTGATTTGTAGTTAATACAGAGAGAATATGTTGGGCAAAGAGATAGAGCCAAGGGCCTGCAGCTGTGAGAAATGGAAAGATAATCAAGGAATATTGATTTTGATGAGGCTGGATTAGCGGTGTGCCAGTAAGAGTTTATAACTGGCTCTCTGTGAAAGAAAGCCCTAATCCACAGTATTTGCTAATTTCTGAGGCATAAATGCTTCCACCATGATTTCAAGCTACCAGGGTGACATCACTGAATGCAGATGTGGGTAAATATGTGCAGTACGACATCATTCTATAATATTTCCAGTGTGCAAGTACAGTAGAGAAGGAAGTCAGTACTTCTATATTTCATTTTTAAGCATTCTGTGACTTAATTTAATGGCAAGAGCCACCTGAAATATCTGTAACCATTTTATCTGTCATATATATATGTGAGATCTGCATGGCATAACCAAGACCTACAACTATCTAAACAGTGTTACAAGTGGTATTTCTAAAAGGTGGGCCATCAAAATTACTTCGGTGCATTTAAACCTTTGTTTGCCATCTCCTCTATAAATAATTTCTTGAAAAATCACTGTTTTAGAGGAAAATACTTTAAGAAATCAAAGAATTTATTCATATAGCTAAGAGTTGGCCAATTGAAATAGAAAAGGCAAGGAAAAAACATCAAAAGACTCCATTGAATGCACCGTCCTAGTAATAATTAAACACCTTATTTCTAGAAAAAACCTTTAGACTAAGTACGATATCCATTTTTAAGATCATCAAAATCATTTCTTCTGTAAGGATGTAGTTCTAGTTACAATAGAAACAGATGAACACATTCACACTATAAAATATGAAACAATACAAAATATATAATGTAAATCTAAAAGCTTCATGTCATTATCGCAATGGCTTCATTTTCCACCTCCCTTCTTCAGGTTAAGCAAGTACTATTATTTTTGTGAGTCTCCATCTTGACCTTATTTGATGGATTTATATGTCTTCAGTGCCTGTAAAGAGCTTTGTTTCCACCTCATAGACATCTTCAGCAATCAACTGATTCTGTTTAACTGCTGCATTGCATTACATCCTACAAAATGGTTTCTCAAACTGTGCACAGATGGTTGTCATTAGATCTTCCTACAGTTTTTTTCTTATCTATTGCCTCAGAATTTGGCATTCCCCGGGATTCATCCACTTTTTATAACAGTCTCGTCTAAGTTGCTTTGGTTTCCTCCATCAGTCTGGAACAACCTGCTTTGTTTTTCGGGATTTCTTTTCTTTTCAAAATATTTGGTCCCCTAATGACCTTGCATTAATTAGGGCTCTTTGATTACCAGCAGCAGAAGCTGATGCTAATTAAGAAAAATAAACTTATTGAAAGATAGTGAGTCTTCACAGAATAGACATGAGACTGGGAAAAGAGGCTTGGAAGCAGACGAGGTATAAAGATATCATAGTGCGAAAAGTACAACCACTGCCTTTGGGATGAATGGACCTGAAACACTTCTGTTGTCCTCAAGATGTATATTGAGACGGCAGAGTGTAAGAAAGAGCCATTGGCAAATAATCTGCCTTCAAAAAATTATCATAAAAAGATGATCGAAATAAATTACTCACCTACAAATAAAGTAACAAAAGACTGTGTAGATGAAAGTTCCAATCGCATGTCTGAAATTAACACTCTTGTTATATATATCCCTGGAGACCATTTCTTTTTGTTATAGGTCTTATTAGCAGGACGTATAGAATCAATAGCATCTACAAATGTAGGGCATTATTACCTAACTGCCCAAGAAGTCCATTTCTTTTGGAATTCAGATTAATAAGATATATGATTAGAAATTATTTTCTAAAGAATGACATCAGATCATGAAAGCCAAAATGAAGCCTATATATAAATTATTCCTTATTGTTTTCTTTTTACATCATTTTACCAGATTATCTCATGCTCTGAATTGTGTGTTTCTTGTAAAGAAAATATGCAATTCTTCTTTGAATAACATGCATTTTTAAGGGTGCCTAATACATTAAAGGGGCTCAATTCAAGGATGTTAAATAAAGCTTTAATATGGAGAAAAGCTTATAGTTTTCATTTCAAAATATTCCCTGGATATCAACAAAACAGGACAGGTAAGCATTTACTTTCTTTTTATTTAAAAGTGAGACATACTAGTTTTTCTATTTTATGAAGTCTTCTAGTGGCTTTCTAGTTTCAAATTAAAGCAAAATTTCATTTCACAATCATTGATGGATATTTGCCACATTGTGGGCAATGAAATTAAAAAAAAAATATGCAAGAGCAATTCTTACTTGGAAAGTATCATAAAATTGTTCATTGCATTTGCTGAAAATAGACAATATTATTAACTGATTCTTCATAATTAAAATATACAAAACATTTTCTCATCTCAAAAAAGTGATCATAAAACTATAAAAAAACACAGATGACTTTTTTTCTCTATTTCTAGCAGCTTAATATGTGTGTTCTGCTAATCAATTTTCTACATCATAAGAAGTAGTAATGAATGACTGTTTCCAGCTTGCTTGCTCCCTCCATGAGCTAAAGAAAATTCTGGTTTGTTTTCTGTATTTTCCTCCTTCTTTTCTGTGGAGATTGGACAATACCAGTGGTGATCTCTGGATACAAAAGCAGAAGAATGGGGGCTATGAGAAAGAGTTAAAGAGGAGGGAGGGTTGAGCAGGGGCTAGTGCTGGGGCTGAAGAAAGGGAAACCAAATAAATGGTTTTTTGAGCTCTCCTCTTCATTGTGCTCCAAACAAACTTAAGCTAATCTCAGGGATTTAAAAAATATATATCTGTATTTGTTTACAGCCTATTTTTAGCCTGTTCCATGCTCTGAGAAGCAACCAAAAGGATCTTGACTTTAAAAATGTTGAAGAAAACAAGAGTTTGAATTACTGTCATACTTTTTGATTCAGGGTAAAGGGCTGCCCTACCACTTGAAACATGGACAGTGGATGTATGTTGAAATCTAAAAACAATATCTCAAAAAGTTCTGGTAGAATGACTGATTCACACAGGATATAAAAACATCAGAAGTTAAGACAAATAATTCTGAAGTTGGTGTTGCTTGTATCATGTTGTAGATTTGTGTTGGCAAAAGAGAATCAATTTTATTAAACCTGTTATGCCATTTCTTTGTACTTTTACTCAGAAATATATATACCCTGGAAATGAAAATGATGCTCTTACTTTTGTCTACAGATATATTACTAGATCCCAATAACAAATGTGCATCAGAAATCTCTATCAGGTCTCAGATAATATTTGGGGGTCCTCCAGTAATGATTGAAAGATATTCTAAAGATCACACCCTCCCTTTTCACATATATAGTTTCACTGATTATTAATACAAACATTATATTTTAGATCTTAAATGGCATTGCTATCCATTAACTTTTGAACAATTGACTTTTATGCGATAATATCTATGAGTTTGTCCAAATGGACGAAATCTACTTCATCAGGTTAAAATATATTATTGAGTGATAAGTAGATTTCTACAGAGTGCATATTAAAATTGAATTATTTTAAAAAGGTAAATAGACTTTGAGTTTCCAGTATGGCAAGGAACTTGGATATTGCCACTCCATCCTGACAACAAGTAAAAAGCTGAACAAACTGAAAACTCAACACTCTTCTTAGAACACTAAAAGAAGTGAGTTGAAAGGTCAAACCACTGCCCCCCCAGACTGGAGAGGCCAATGGCCAAATACAGAGAATTACTACCCACCAGAGCAGATATCTCCATGGGAGCCATTGCAAAAGCAGGAAAATCTGACCTATAATTGACAAGTTGCTGGTTGATCAGTGTAGGCAAGTCTGAGAGATAAAAACTCCAGGGGGACCCAGTCATTGGGAGGCCCCCACACTTTTGTGAGTTTTACCAGAAGCTGTGCCAGGTTCTCACAGTGAACATCAGAGAAAAAACTCTGTGCTTCTGGCAAGGGTGGGGGAAAAGGAACCATTTTGAAATACACCAGAGCATTCTGTTCTTTGCAACAAGTTCTGCCCTCAGGAGAAACTATTTAACTAAAGGCTACCCTGCTGGGGTATATCAGCACCTAACAGAACTAGGGAAGGGACTAACCAACATCAGCTGGCTCTAGCTTCTACCAAGAGGAAGGGGAATACCCAACTCCAGCCTGCTCTAGCATTCTGTGTAGAGAAAGGAAAATATCCAACTACACCCCACTCTAGCTATTCTGTCTAACCTAAGAGGGGAAGAGGACTGAGAAGCACATGGAAAGTTCACAATCCAGAGGCATAGGTTCACTAAAAGAATGAGACCTAATCATAGGACTATAGAATGCTTCCTCTCCCCCTACACCTTACCATCAGATTACTAAAGACATATTTACATCAGTTCCTTTAATGAAATACATCATGTCTGGCCATCAAGAAAAATTGACAAGACATACTAAAAGACAAAAAACAGTTTGAAGAGACAGAGCAAAAGCATCAGAACCACTCAGATATGGCAGGGATGTTGGAATTATAAAACTAAGAATTTAAAACAGCTATATTTAATATGCTATGACTCTAATGAATAAAGTAGACAGCATGCAAGAACAAATGGGCAATGTGATAAGAGAGATGAAAATTATAAGAAATAACTAAAAAGAAATGCTAGAGATCAAAAACACTGTAACAGAAATGAAGAATGCCTTTGGTGAGTTTGTTAGTAGACTGAAAATGGCTGAGGAAAGAATCTCTGAGCTAGAGAATACCTCAATAAAAACCTCCAAATCTGAAAAGCAAAGAGAACAAAGGTTGAAAGTCAAACAAACAACAGGATGTCTAAGGACTGTGGGACAACTACAAAAGGTATAATGTATACGTAAGTGGGAATACCAAAAGGAGAAGAGAGAAAAAAGAACAGAAGAAGTATTTGAAACAATAACGACCGAGAATTTTTCCAAATTAATGTCATACACCAAACCCCAGATCCAAGAAGCTCAAAAACTGCCAAGCACAATAAACACCAAAAAATTATGCCCAGGCATATCATGTTAAAATGACAGGAAATCAAAAAAGAAAGAAAGAAGGAAAAAAATCCAAAAGAAGACATGAAAAAAAAACTTTACCTATACAGGAGCAAAGATAGGAATTACATCTGACTTCTTTCAGAAACCCCAAGAGAAAGGAGAGAGTGAAGTGAAATATTTAAAGTGTTGAGAGAAAAAAACCCACCAATAAGAATTCTGTACCCTGTGAAATTAGCATTCAAAAGTGAAGGAGAAATAAAGACTTTCTCAGACAAAAAATATTTTGAGACAATTTGTTTAGATTAGACTGTCTTTCAAGAAATGTTAAAAGAAGTTCTTCAAAGAGAAGGAAGATGATATAGGTCAGAAATTTGGATCTACATAAAGAAAGGAGGAGCATCAGAGAAGGAAAAAGTGAAGGTAAAAGAAAAACTTTTATTTTTCCTATTCTTGATTGATCTAAGAGAAAACATGTTGATTGAAATGATAATAGCAATAATATATTTGATTATGTATGAATAGATATATGCTTGTGTATATGTGAAACGGATGACAGCAACAATACAGGGATAGGAGGGAGGAATTAAAACTACTTTGTTATTGTAAGGTAATTGCACTACCACTGAAGTGGTATAGGGTTATTTGAAAGTGGATTTGAATTAATTGTAAATTTACATGACAAACTCTAGGGCAGCCACTAAAATATATATATATAAGAAGTACACTGAGATGCTAAGAGAGAAAAGAAAATGGAATCATATAAAAATTTTAATTAAAACCACAAAAGGCAGAAAAAGAATGGAAGAGAAAAGTAGGAACAAAGAATAAGGGCAACAAATAGAAAATAGTAGATGTTAACAAATACAGTAGATGTTAATCCAGCAATGTCAATAATTACTGGAACATCAATGGTCTAAATGTACCAGTTAAAAGACAGAAATTGTTAGAGTGGATGG
Organism: Tapirus indicus; assembly: GCA_031878705.1. Taxonomy (NCBI): domain Eukaryota; kingdom Metazoa; phylum Chordata; class Mammalia; order Perissodactyla; family Tapiridae; genus Tapirus; species Tapirus indicus. The sequence continues at coordinate 98,727,315 of CM062919.1, read as the reverse complement.
AAAAACAACATACGACTATATGTTGTCTACAAGAACCCACTTTGAATATAAAGACACATATAGATTAGAAAAAAATGAATAGAGAAAGATATACAATGTTAACACTAGTCAAAAGAAAACAGAAGCAGCTATATTAATTTTGGACAGAGCAAAGCGTAGAGCCAGGAAAGTTATCAGGGATAAAGAAGGGTATTGCATAAGGATAAAGTGGTCAATTCTCTGAGAAGATATAATTCTTAATGTGTATGCACCCAACAACAGAGCATGAAAATACATCAGGCAAAAACTGATAGAGCTACAAGGAGAAATAGATGAATCCAAGATTATAGTTGGAGATTTCTATATCCGTCTATCAGAATTGGACAGATCCAGCAGGTAGAAAATCAGTAAAGTAGTTAAACTCAATACCATCATCAATCAACCGGATATAATTGACAGCTGTAGACTACTTTATTCAACTGCAGAATACACATTCTTTTCAAGGTCACGTGGGATATCCACCAAAATAGATCACATTGTGAGCAATAAAACATACCTTAACAAATTTAAAAGAAGAGAAATCCTATAATGTCTGCTTTCTAACCACAATTAAATTAGATAAGAAATCAAGAAAAAGATAGCTGGGGGCCCGGCCTGGTGGTGTAGTGGTTAAGTTCACAGGCTCTGCTTCGGCAGCCTGGAGTTTGCAGGTTTGGATCCCAGGCACGGACCTAAGCACTGCTCATCAAGCCATGCTGTGGCAGACGTCCCACATATAAAATAGAGGATAATGGGCACGGATGTCAGCCCAGGGCCAATCTTCCTCAGCAAAAAGAGGAGGATTGGCAACAGATCTTAGCTCAGGGCTAATCTTCCTCACAAACACACAAAATAAGATAGCTGGAAAATCCCAAAATAAATAGCACACTTCTAAATAACACATGAGTTAAAGAAGAAATCTCATGAGAAATTTAAAAATATTTTAAATTAAAGAAAATGACAACATCAAAATTTGTGGGATGCAGTGTTTAAAGGAAATTTATAGCATTGAATGGATTTATCAGAAAAGAAGAAAAATATAAAATCAATCATTTGAGCTTCTACCTCAGGAAATGAGAAAGAGAAGAGAAAATTAAAACCCAAGTAAGGATAAAAAATAAATAATAAAAATCAGAGCAGAAATCAATGAAATTGAAAACAGGAAATCAATATAAAAAATCAACAAAACCAAAAACTGGTTCTTTGAAGAAATCAATAAAATCAATAAGCCTCTAACCAGGCTAATTAAGAAAAAAAGAGAGAAGACACAGGTTACTAATGTCAGAACTGGAAGAGGAGACATCATTTCAGATTCCATGGATATTGGACAAAATAAATAGTAAGTAAATGGATTGGGAAGGAAGAAAAAAAACTATCTTTGTTTGCAGATGACATGATAGTCTATGGGAAAAATCCATATCACGAACATGAATTAGTCATATAAATGAAAGAGTGAATATCACTATAGATTCCGCGGACATTAAAAGGAATGCTGTGTTAACAGGAATATTGCGAACAGCTCTATGCCCACAAATTTGATAACCTAAATAAAATAGACCAATTCCCTGAAAGACATCATCTTCCAAAATTCACACAAGAAGAATCAAACAATTGGATTAGGCCTATATCTATCAAAGAAATTGAATCAATAATTAATAACCTTCAAAAACCAAAAGCACCAGACAAGATAAGTTCACCAGTGAATTCTACCAAACATTTAAGGAAGAAATTATCCCAAGTCTCTACAATTTCTTTCAGAGGATCATGGATTACCCTAAAACCAAAACCAGACAAAGACATTATAAGGAAAGCAAACTGCAGACCAACATCTCTCATAAACATAAATATAAAAATCTTCAAGAAAATATTAGCAAATCAAAACCTGAATTGTATAAAAAGAATTCGCCACAACCAAGTGAGATTTATCCCAGGTATGCAAGGCTAGTTCAACTTTCAAAAATCAGTCATGTAATTCATCACACACCTGATGCAGGCTAAAGAAGAAAAATCACATGGTTGTATCAATAGATACAGAAAAAGCATTTGAATAAGGAATAAGTGCTATTTGAAATTAAAAACACAATACCATTTACATTAGCACCCCAAAATATGAAATACTTAGATATAAATCTAACAAAATAAGTACAACATCCATGAGGAAAACTACAAAACTCTGATGAACAAAATCAAAGAACTAAATAGCTACAGAAATATTCCATGTTCATAGATAGGAAGTCTCAATATTGTCAAAATATCAGTTCCTCCCAAGTTAACTATAGATTTGATGCAATCCTGATCAAAATCCCAGCAAATTATTTTGTAGATATTGACAGACTCAGTCTAAAGTTTATACAGAGAGGCAAAAGACTCAGAAGAGCCAACACAACATGGAAAGAAAGAACAAAGTTGGAGGAGTGACACTATCTGACTTCAAGACTTAGTATAAAGCTACTGTAATCAAAACTGTGTGGTCTTGGTGAAAGCATAGACAAATAGATCAATGACACAGAATAGAGAGCCCAGAAATAGACCCAAATAAATATAGTCAACTGATTTTTGACAAAAGAGCAAAGACAATACAATGAAGTGAAGATGGTCTTTTCAACAAATTGTGCTGGAACAACTGAATATCCACATGCAAACAAATGGATCTAGACACAGATCTTACACCCTTCACAAAAGTGAGCTCAAAATGGATCACAGACCACAATCTAAAATGCAAATTTATGAAACTACTAAAAGATAACATAGGAGAAAATCTAAATGAACTTGAGTTTAGAGATGACTTTTTAGATACAACACCAAAGTCATGATTCATAAAAAAAATTATGGATAAGCTGGACTTCATCAAAATTGAAAACTTCTACTTTGCAAAAGACAATGTCAAGAAGATGAAAAGGCAAGCCACAGGTTGAGAGAAAATATTTGCAAAAGATGCATCTGGTGCAGGACTGTTATCCAAAATACACAATGAACTCTTAAAACTCAACAGTAAGAAAACAATCTAATTAAGAAATGGGCCAAAGATCTTAACATAAACCTCACCAAAAAAGATATACAGAGGCAAATAAGTATATGAGGCAATGCTCCACATCATATGTCAGCAGGAGAATGCAAATAGAAACAACAATGTGTTACCACTGCACACCTATTAGAATGGCCAAAATCCACAACACTGACAAAACCAAATGCTATCAAGGATGTGGAACAACAAGAACTCTCATTCATTGCTTGTGGGACTGCAAAATGGTACGGCCACTTTAGAAGACAGTTTGGCAGTTCCTTACAAAGCTAAACATACTCTTACCATACGATCCAGAAATTATGTTCCTTCATATTTACCCTAAGGATTTGAAAACTATGTTCACACAAATACCTGCACTGGATGTTTATAGCATCTTTATTCATAATTGTCAAAACTTGGAAGCAACCAAGATGCCCTTCAGTAGGTGAATAGATGTATAAATTCTGGTACAACCAAACAGTGGAGTATTATTCAATGCTAAAAAGAAGTGGGCTATCCAGCCATGAAAAGACATGGAGGAACCTTAAATGCATATTACTAAGTGAAAGCCTATCTGAAAAGGCTACACACTGTATGATTCCAATTATATGACATTCTGAAAAAGGCAAAATCTTTTTGTCTTCTCTATGGAGAAGATAAAAAGATCAGTGGTCCTTGGGGCTTGAGAGGGGGAGGAATGAATAGGTGGAACACAGAAAAATTTTTAGGACAGTGAAACTACTCCTTATTACACTATAATGGTGAATACCTGTCATGCATTTGCCCAAATCCATAAAATGTACAACACAAGTGAACTTTAATGTAAACTGTGAACTCTGGGTGAAATAATGTGTCAGTGTAGGTTCATCAGTTGTAACAAGGGTACCACTCTGGTGAGGGATGTTGATAAGGGGGAGGCTATGCACATGTGTAACAAGGGGTATAATAGAAATCTCTGTACCTTTCACTCAATTTTGCTATGAACCTGAAACTACTCTAAAAAATAACATTTATTGAAAAAAAATTATGTATGTCTTTGTGCTTATATATATTCCCATCTTAATCGGGGGGAATTACATCAAAATATTAACAGTTTTCATATGTATAACAGGGATTAAAGATGATTTTAATATTTTTCTTTAGCTGTTTTAGTTGTTCAGTTGTATTCTAATTATCTAATTTTTTGTGTGTTTTTACTGGAGCACTGTTTTCATATGCAATCAGAGAAGATGTTAAAGCTCTTTTTATTAATAAAGTGAGAAACAATACCATTGATGCTGATACTCATTCCTGGGGATTTTAGCCACCTTCTGCTATTGGCAGTTACATATATTAAATTTTGATGCCAAAAAATAGAATATAAGCGTAAAACATTGCTTTAAACAGTTTTTATTCATAATCTCCAATAGCCAGTATATTTGAAATTTGAAAAACTTATTTATAATATTGAGTGCTACCATTTTTTTGTCTCTGTAGTTCTAATTCCCTGATTGTTATTATAATTATACCTGTGTCTATGTAGAGGGATTAGAAACTACAAAATATCTTTTCTCATTGCACTTGGAGGCCAAAGTGTTGGTCCTTCCTTCTTTGTTAGCAAAGGCCCTGAGGTTTATTTTGAAAGCAGCATTCAAAGATAAAAAGGCAAAACTCAGTTTTTCAACTTTATGTGTATTATATGTTTATCTGTAAAATATGACATTATTCATTCTGCTTTATAAACTAAAACTCAGGAGAGAATTATCATCCAAAGTCTATAGGTAAGCAGGTCTCAGATTTTCCAAAAGTGTCTGGAATTTAAGTTTCATTTTCTTACAAACATATTTGAACTTGTACTATCACATGTCCTGATTTTTGCCTTTGATAAAATAAATGTAATGAAATCTAACTGTGATAATACTTGCTCTGTGCCAGCAACAGTAGGACAAAGACTCTATCCTTCACCAATCTCTAGTCAGGTTCCTCTGAGCCCTCTTCTTGACTAGGCCTCAACCTTGGCCTATAAAAATTGCAGAATCTCATGGGCTGGCCTGGTGGTGTAGTGATTAAGTTCATGCACTTTGCTTCAGTAGCTCAGGGTTCGCAGGTTCAAATCCCGGGTGCAGACCTACATACCACTTGTCAAGCCACGTGTGGCAGAGTCTCACATACAAAAAATAGAGAAAGATGGGCACAGATGTTAGCTCAGGGCCAATCTTCCTCACCAAAAAAAAAAAAAAATGTAGACTCTTAGCACACATGTTCTGCCCTCCCTCATGCCTCCTCTCTAATACACCCCAAGACACTTGCCACAAAACTAGCATAGATTCTAACAGCTCAAGGTCACATCCCTCAGATGAGGACTCCAGCTCCTTTAAGTTCCTGTGTGGAACCAGCAAAAGGCTGCCAAAAGATTTACTGTTTGTTCCAGCCAACGTGATAGGGACCCTGTCTCCCAGTTTCCATGGGATGATAGAAGCCTAACTTAGATAAGCACCAGTTAGCAAACCCAGATGGCCAAACACACTAGCCAACCCTGTGAATTTCTACTTCCCTGACTGCTCAAAACCCAGTCTCCTCTGCACAAATCAAAGTTGAGTTCGGTTTCCAGTGGGCTCTCTTGCCTATTGCAATAGTCATTACTGAATAAAATCTATCTGTACTGCCTTAACTAGTATCCAGCTGTTTTTATCTTCCACAAGTATCCCCTGTATCCATTCATTGCCAAATGTCTATGAAGGAGAGAATGGGATACATATATTGTAGATGAGTAAACAAAGACATGAAGAAGTCATGTAACTTGTCCAGGAAAAAATAGAAACTAAATGGTGCAGTTATGGTAAATTGACACTCAGGATTGTGGCTTGAGAATATTGGCTCATATTACTACTTATACCTTTGTGCTGTATGTAAAAAGCCAATGATTACACTTCTCTTACTGTCCTCAACTACAATATACACTCAAGTCCTACTTTTCTTCTTCTGGGTAGTGAGGATGCAGGTTTAGTCTGGCCCTTTTCCATCTATGGATCACAGATATCGCACCCACTCCTCATTCAAAAGCCCTGCCTTAATCCTATTTTACAACATACTTCTAATTACAATAGCATCCATTTAAATGTTGTGTAACTATGCAATTTAGGTGGCATTGACACTGTTTTCTTTCCTTTTTTACAAAAGTGTTTTGACTTTTTATATGTTATAGAAGTCCCATATTATATCTGTAACATGAAATTGTTATATGAAATTGAACATATATATAGCAGCAGGAATAATGAATGTATCCTTTGGAAATCGTAGCAGATATTTGGAGGCAGATATAATAGTATTTGAAGGCTAAATCAATTACCCATTAAACAGTAAAACATCAGTACTGTTCTACTTTGCAATGCCTCTCCTGAAAGAAGTGCCTACACGATCCATAAATACACTCATTCATTACAAGCAGGCATCTCTATTAGCTTTAGGTACTACATTATTAAAATTATAACCTCACTGAGCAGTCAACTCACTTTTAATCTTTTAATTTTTTTTTGGTGGTAAAACGCTACTGCCCGGAAATAACAATGTTATAAAGAACTTTTCTGTAAATTTACAAACTGGGCAAAAATATTAATAACTTTCTGAAGTAATCTGATTTCATTTGAGCCTAAAGGGAATTGAAAGAGTAATGTAAGTGAGCTACAATTTTCCCTGTACAGTATATGTCATTGCTACAGTGAGAAGTGATTAAAAATACTCCGGTATTCAGCCAATAGTGTTCTTCATATACATGAATTCAGGTTATCCCAATGTGAGCCAAAATAATACATTCTAAGAGGACACATTATCCTTCACAGAAATATGCATAATAAAGGGAAATTTAGGAACCTATGGACTTATGATGTGTTGATTGATTTCTAATGGAGGCTCCACTTTCTTTGCACCCTGCAGATTCTTACCCCTCAGGCAATGCACCAGAGTAACATTTGTGATCTGCAAGGAGTGTGGCTTTCTTTTGTAAATTGGAAAAGTCTGTTTTAGAGTATAGTACAGATAGAAGCTGACAAGCTATAAATTGATTCTCTTAAAATCACTTGTGTCCTTTCCCTGAATATCGTTCTATGCCATCAAGGAAATTGGTAACCCAGTGTGAGGACCACTATTATAGATATTTTGGAGATGCTATGTGTTATCTTAACAGCCCTATATTAGTAAGGATTGATACAGCAAGGGAGCAAAAATATTGAGGTCTTTACAATTCTTACCTGTTTAATTCTGTCATTCTAATAGAATATCTATATTTCTGTTTTAATTTTATTATGCATTTGTTTATTTTATCATTGATTTTTTATTTATCCTTATTTTTATGACATTTTTCTGAAAACCTTGCCATTTCCAATGTTCTAATACTACTCATGTATACTACTAATATGAAATCAGGTATTTATCTGATAATTTAATTTTAAAATAAATCAATAAATTGTGAAAGGTAAAATTTCAATAAACAAAATTTAATTTTAATTTAATCTGAAACACATTATTAAGAAACACAACACTCTGGAATTATAGATCAGCTCCAGAATCAAGAAGAGAGTAGAGCAGTTGTGGACATAAAAGCAGAGAGTGACAATCAGAGAATGACACCAAGATCAGCAAAACCAAAGGCAACATGCATCATCTGTTGAGAAACGTTTTGAGCAGATATAATGCTATGTTGCTGCAATTATTTGAGCATTTTAACTAAGGATTGCGAAATGTTTTTCAAACACTGGTTAATTAAGATCCACATTATCTCTGCAGGAAACAAAAGATTGATATGTGCCGCTTAGAACTGTCACATGTACTGTCAAGTGCCTGTCATTTGCAGTGCTCATCACAATGACCTCCTTTGTTCTTCTCTGTTCACTATTACACTCATGGCCAGTTCTTGAAACAAGATGTTTAGTATTTTCAGTGTTGTCATTATTAATAAATGAAATATGAAAAATATTTAAATGGCCATTTTACTTTTTCATATATGTTTCTTTTTCTAATTTTGTTGGTTTCTTTTGTTTATTTTGCTTTTGAGAAAACTTCAATGGAATTTTCAGGTTCAGTATACTTTCATCTAAAACATAACATCAGCACTCTTTGGAAAGATATTAAAAACAGCTCTTGGATGGCGCTGGCCCAGTGGCGTAGTAGTTAAGTTAGTGCGTTCTGCTTTGGCAGCTCGGGGTTCCCCGGTTTGGATTCTGGGCGTGAACCTACTAACCCATCATCAAGCCATGCTGAGGTGGTGTCCCACATAGAAGAACTAGAAGGACCTACAACTAGGAAATACAACTATGTACCAGGGCTCTGGGGAGAAAAAGTAAAAAGAGGAAGATTGGCAACGGATGTTAGCCCAGGGCCAATCTTCCAAAAACTACAACTCTTGGATGACTTCCTGTCTTTTTATCTGATGCTCATGATTTTTTCTTGTTATTCACCCCAGTCATTACCTCCAATATACCTTTAACACCAACTCATTTGTACTTTATCTCATCTTATTCTTAATATTAACACATCTGGTGATTCAGTGAGATCATTAATAGATTGCCCACCTATCCCAAACGTTGCTACTGTACAATATCTTTCCTTAGGCTATTGTATGATCTGAGTTTCAAGGAAGCAGAAGAACTTTGGTCATCTTACAGAAAGCTGCCAGCAGCAGAATATGATGGAACTGAGACATGGGAACCAGGGTCAGTTGACAAGCCAAGGTCAGTAGCTAAAAATTTAGAACTCAAGGAGAATAGAATGAGAATGAAGAAAGAATGTTCTTAGCAAGCACTACTAAGAGATTTGCAGTCTATTTGGTCTCTAATGGCCAGCAAATGTGCTCTGAATTCCTAGGTTGGGTTGCATTAAAAGTATATGACCAAGACCAACAAATATGATTGTATTGACCATGTATTTAATCAAGTTCTCACAAAATTAATAACTAAATTGTTTGCCTCACACCCATCTCAAAATAATATGTGTATATTTTTTATCTATCTATACTCAATTTTATTTAGATATTTTGATGTTATTGGACAAAAACAACCAGAATTATTAATGATATCTGAACCACTTCTACATCATCAATTGATACTGTAAGAGAAATAAAATATGACAAGTGGTTAGAACAGTAACATTAATAAATCCCAAAATATAAAGCCAATCCTTACATTCCCCTTCTGTTTTGTGTACTTATATTAAATGCATCAATGCTGTTATCTTTGAGTATGCCAACTAAGACTATCCAAATTAATAATTGTCGTCTAATAGACACTTTATAATGTACTTATTATTAATCTAAGGTGAAGTTAAGCTTCCTAAAGTTGCATTCTATTAAATAAAATAATAATACTGATTTGTACATAATCCTTAGATACTTAGACAATAGAAAGTGGCTTTGTTAAATTAGAAAGGTAGAGAAATTGTTTATAATTTATCCTTATTGTAGCAAATATTTATTGTTGTTGACTTCCTTTTTATATAAACACAAAGCTAATAACCTTTAATTGTTTAAATAAATCAGAATTTATTTTCTAGTCTGACATGGAGTAACTGCAAATGAGCTACAAATGGATTTATAGTATTTGAATTCAGGTCTATCTTACAACAAAAATGTTTCATTTATATTCACACCACAAAATCAGGCATATTTCATAAATCCAAAACCCTTGGATTTATTATCTTGGAGTCAGTCAACGTTCATTTAGTGACAGGCTAGATACCTAAGTTTTCTTGTGAAGAAAAGGAGATTTGCTAAGCATATAGTGTAGGCAGATAAAATCAGATACTTCATTCATTGACATTTGAATTTATTTGCAACATGTAGGGTACCGTGCCTTCAGAAAACAAACTTTAAAATTATTTTAGAAGTATTCATTTACTGTCAAGCACATACCTCTAATATAAGGAAAGGCCAAATTTATTTACTTTAGATTTTTAATGTTTTAGGAACAAAATATTTTTAGTTGTTCCATAAAGCAGAAAGCCCAGTAGATATCACTTCGACGAAGTATTTATTGAAGAAACTCAGACCTTTCAATAATTCAAACATAGCTCTTTCTTCATCCACTAGAAGTCAGAGTGATAACATTTTTCATAAATTGAAAAAAAATTATTATAAAACTGTCGTCTTTGGGAAAAAAAGTAAATACATAAGTATTTTTTGTTAAAACTACCGTTTAAAAAACTCTGTTTCTGCAGAACACTATATTTAGAGTAGAGTCAGTCCTCACTTTGCATGATACCATGTTACAGAAATTTGTGTGTATCATAACGATACCAAGAGAGGACACAGTTCCAAACTGCAGGCATTTCAGTTAGCACAGTACAGTGCAGAGCAAGGGCTGCCTGTAGCTTTAACTAATAAGGCCGTATTATTTTAAGTAATTAAAATTATCCTCTCAGCCTGGAACTTTTACAGTATAAGTATATCATCTAAACAGGATAAAATTTAGGAAAGCCTTCTGTCTTGATATATTGTCTTTATTATTTGAAATTTGCAATATCACCTCACATAAAATCTACCTCCATTCAAATACTTTCAGGATAATCAAATATTGCGGTAAGCTTGTGCCTATTGCACAGTTTAGGAAACTTTTGAGATTGATTTTTGACAATGTTTCATAGCATAAAAATATTTTTTATGAGGCTACTTTCAAAATTATTATTTGTAATGTCTCAGATATGGCATTTTTTTTTAAAGTCTTTCTTGAGACTGATTTTTTTGTGTGTGAGGAAAACCAGCCCTGAGCTAACATCCATCGCCAATCCTCCTCTTTTTGCTGAGGAAGACTGGCCCTAGGCTAACCTCCATGCCCATCTTCCTCTACTTCATGTGGGACGCCGCCACAGCGTGGCTGACAAGCAGTGCGTCGGCAGGCACCGGGATCCGAACCCGCGAACCCCGGGCTGCCAAGCGGGAACTAAACCGCTGCGCCACCGACTGGCCCTCAGATATGGCATTTTTAACAGAGCTGTTTTCAATCACTTTTTTTAAGTAACCAAGTTACTTTAAATCTTTTAGTTCTTAGCAAATACTTATTTTTTATCAGATCTTACTTATTTTCACTAACAGTGATATATTTTTAAGAATATAGTCTTTTGTATAAATTTTTCTTTTCTTTTTCCATTTCTAAGATATAATGTATTTTTTTATTTCTTCCTCTTCAAGAAGAAATGGATGGATCAAGAGATTTATTTTGTCCATGCGTTTGAATACAGAGCAGGAGAGATACAGCAAACATTTCCATATACATGCTTGCTCACATGAAGAAATTTGTACCAAAAAGAATGTGTAACTGAGGATGAGAAGGGAATGGAAATTAAGAGAGATATGAGAGAGGGAGAGACACAGGCATAGATAAAGGAGGGAGAAGAGACAGACCTGAACTGATAAATAAACATTGAGCTAGAAGATGAACTATTTACCATCAGATAATAATACTGATGAAAATAAAACAGTAGGGGGCAAAATGGAACAGGGAAAAAGGAGTGAGGAATAATTAAAAGCCAATAAAAGAAAAGAGAGGGGCTGGCCTGGTGGTGTAGTAGTTAAGTTAGCTCACTCTGTTTCGGGGACCCAGGGTTCGCAGGTTTGGATCCCAGGCACGGAACTATGCACCGCTTATCAAGCCATGCTGTGGCAGCATCCCATGTACAAAGTAGAGGAAGATTGGCACAGATGTTCTTCAGGGACCATCTTCCTCAGCAAAAAGAGGAAGATTGGCAACAGATGTTAGCTGGGGGCCAATCTTCCTCACCACAAAAAAAAAAAGAAGAGAGAAAGAAAAGAAGACAGGATAGTTAATGGTGAAATTAGAATTAAAGAGAAATTCTGGACAGTAAAGGAATTTGGTGGGACTGGCACATAAGGGCTCACTATCACCAACAGCTCTTCTCAGAACCTAGAGGGAGCAAGTTGTTTTAGGACATTAAGTTTGACATCCACCCAACAGGTCCCATCTTCTGGGAAAACACACCACTCCTCTTAGAAAAGCTTATCTTCCCTAATTTAACCTCCCGGAGTCATGAGAACCAGAGCCCACTGACTCACCTGCCCAAGTCTTGGGTCCATTGTGGCCAAGATAGCAGATGCATTAGGAGTCCTGTCTTCGCTTGGTGGAGTCTGGCATTATTTACTAGATGATCTAGAAAGTCTGGATTGACTGCTTCGGGCACCTGAATATTTCCTAAGTAACCAGGTTCCCAGTGCTATGCCAAGCCATATCGGTGCCAGAGGCAAAAGAAAAACACATAATATTGATACTGCCTTTGTTTTAAAAAATTGGTATTTTGCTCTTCATAGATTTCTTTACATTAATTTTGACTTTAAAATATCACATTAAATATGATTTACTTTGATTACTGAGCTTTTTGGCATCCTCTAAAATTTCACATCTGAGGCCACCGCATCACTCACCTCACTCCTTTCCCAGACTATGGTGTCTCCTAATCTTTCCATGTAAGCAAATTATTAGAACTGATTCCTACTGCTATTATTATATTAGCAACTCTGTTGGTCAGCAGAACTGGAGACTTGCTCCAAACAGCAAAAGAAACGAACAAACAATAATCTGTTTTCAACCGAATTATAAGGGCTGACCTAGTTTGAAAAAACTAGTATAAAGGAAACAGAAAAAATTACAGAGAGTGAGTATATAGTAAAAAAAAAAATTGACTGGCTTTTGTCCCCAGTTACTGCAGGGTAGCCTTCCAAACCCTTGAAATTTTCTGAATGATAGGCATGTCTTTGTTATTCATGGCACCCCTCCACACAAGGTACCACCACACTTGATAGTTTATACTAACAGTTGACTCATGGGAGGCTCCTAGATAGTTTATACTAAGGAGAAGGCGCAGAATGAGGGCTGGTCAAGCCAGAAAAACCAACCATGTGATTAGAGGGTTGAGGATATGAGGTATGTGATAGAAATATTAACCTGAACTCCAGGGATGGGTAGAGGACTGGAGACTGAATCATAAAGCTAATAATTCAATCAGCCCTACATAAATAAGCCCCAGTATAAATTATGGACACCAAATCTTGGGTGAACTTCTCAGGTTGGTCATACTCTCCATACTGTCGTACATCAATGTACCAGGAAGGTGATGCATCCTGAATCCACTGGGAGAGAACAATAGAAACTTGCCTTTGGGACCCTCTCAGACATTGCCCTAAATTTCTTTCCCTTTGACTGGTTCTGATTTGTACTTTTTTGCTAGAATAAAACTGTCATTGTAAGTGTAGTGCTCTCCTGAGTTCTGTGAGTCATTCCAGCAAATGATTGAATGCGAGAGAGCAATGGGAACCCCCAAATATGTAGCCAGCTGCTTATAAGTGAAAGTGGTTTGGGGACCTCTGAACTTGCAGCTGGTGTCTGAAGAGGGCAGTCTTGTGAGGACTGTGCCTTTCACGTGTGAAGTTTCTTCTAACTTCAGGTAGTTGTCAGAAGTCAGTAAGAAATTAATGCTTTGTTTCTGATGGACTCATATTAGTGATTTACAAGCCCCTTGTGTAAGTTCTGACCTACTTTCAAAGCTTGTCTCACATTTAATCATTCTTTATGAAACAGCCTAGAAATTCCAACTCTCATCTATTAGTTTCTCCTTTGAGCTCCTAACACACTCAATACCCCTTATTTAACGTTATACTTCAGTTAAATTGCAAGATCAGTGAGACTGGTGACTTTCAGCACAGTTCCTGGCCTAGGGTATGTCCTAGAAAGTTGTTCCAAGAATCAGCAATGACTACGTTAGGAAATTTCTGATATTTATAGCATCAGTTTTTATTTGAGTGGCTCTTTCCCATGATTTCTTTTTTTTTAGCCTTTTAGATATCATTATAATTCTGATATCTAAGTATCTGATATAATGGTATCTTAGATATCAGTATAATGTTGAGTGTGTATATAATTCTATATTTATTACTTATGGTAATCTTGCCCAAATTATAAGTTATTGAGGTTCTGGATTCTGCCAAATTCTTCAGTGTCACCCAAAACAATAATAAATTTACAATCATGTTTCAGCAAAGTAATAAAATTTGCAAGGCAAAATATAGAGACCAAATCTGAAAAGGAATATATTCTCCAAAGTTAGTGTCTGTCCTTAAGTTTGACTGTATAACTTTGTAGTCAGATTGATTCTCTAATAACATTCAGCTAAGAATCATAACCATTACATTCTCCTTGATATGTTTCTATTAAATTTTCCAACAGCAGTGCTTTATGCTCCCCAAATTTGATCAACCTGGTTCTCAATCACGTAATAGAATTAGAACCAGATTTTTTGTGTGCCTGTATCCTAATAAGATATGTAGTTGAAAGCTAAGCTGGTTGATTTCAGGAACAGATTAGAAAAATAGTAATATGTTGACAAAGAATGGTTATAGTGCTTTTTTGTGTTTGTTTTGCTTCTGTTTTTCATTTCTTTTTTGTGCCTTTGTTTCAGTATGCATGCACATTAAATATTGTCTTAGCTTAAACCACTGTAATAAATATCATCTGGCTTTTCATTTATTTATTTATTTAACGTGGTTTTCGTATATCATCACGTTCTAACATAATTAAGTTCATCACTGGAATGCAGTGGAAGCCCAGTTGATGTTCCCAGTGAGTACCGATATTTAAGAGCATTCAAATTAATGAGAATTTTTTTGTATGAATTATCGAAGAGATTTATAGCAAGTAGCAGGAGAATCAAAAGTTTTCTTCAACTGAAATCATCTTTCTCTTAAAATTTTTTTCATATCTTTATACAGAAACAACTTTGCACAGGTTTTGCTACTTTCAGAAACAACATATTTAACCTGTTAATAATGTTGGCAAACACAAGAGAATAAAAAAAGTAGAAAAAGGAATAATCAATTTCTTTATGCAGTTTACGTGGTTTATTTTGTTTCTACTGACCTTAATGCACTTTAAGTGATGAAGCTAATGTGTTCCAAACTCTGATGTAAATTCACACACAGAAAATTTAATAATGATTATGAGTCACTTTATTCTTTCCAGATCACTAAATATGAACTTTATATATGGCTACATATAATCGTTTAGTCTTTGGTTTGAAAGTTAGATTGTGTCATAAGCAATTTTGACAGAAGTGAATATCTTTAAAATTGGAAAATCTTTCAGCTCCACATACCTGTGCTTCTCAAGTTAATATTCATGACCAATACATTGCACAGTACAGTAGATGTTAGAAAGCTTATCTCTATGTACACAGTAATGGTTCTCTCATTACAAAGATATTATTGCTGATTATCTTTATTGTTATTTATCTTCCTTTAATTCCCACACAACTACTGAAAAATGGAGACAGTGTATTTTTTTCTTTAGAACTAATTTAATGTATTCTTAAACTTTCTGCCTAAATTAAGTAACCACAATATTTTCCTGTATTTAAGGCTTTTGTAATATAATACATTTCTGTACTACCTCAATAACTACATCGTACTTACAATGTAATTACAAATGAGGCAGCCATCATATACTGTCATGATAACTATATAACAAGCCAGGCACTTGCCACAGTCACACACCTAGAGCATATGAAGCCCCAGTAATTAAACTGGGACCTACATCACTCACAGTCACAGTTCTGCATGAACCACCAATACACTCAGGGGTGGTGTTTCAAATGTGGATGAAGTTGAGAGAAGAGTAGAAAGATTTGGGGGAGAGGAGTCAGTTCTTAGGTTAGGAAGGGACTCATGGGAGTAAAAATACCTGGCATAAGCACAAGAATCAAACAAAGATCCCTGAAATCATTCTGTGTAGTTTATCTGATGTTCAAGTAAGTATCTATTTTGAATCACATCTGAGATGTCCGAGCTCCTTCTCTTACGGAGACTTTTGCTCTCTCTACGTGACTTAGATTTAGGTCCAACTACTTTATTCAAGAGTTGAGTGCATCTTTCCGTTGACAAGACAAAGATATTACCACTCAGTTTGTTCCCTGTATACCTAGACTAGCATTCTTTCAGATCAAGCCTGATAGTGCATGAATTCTGTGTTTGTATGGACATGAAAAGACATTTACATCAAATGTCCATTCAAAACCCCAATGCAGCTCATCACAGTGTATAGCACATCATTGTCCTATCCTGTCATTGTACTTTTAAAGCAAGCTCTTCAGATCATCCGGTCTCTCATATTGCTCTATCAGAGGAATCTACTCTTTGTCATGATAAAAATCAAGTGTCGTTATCTAAGAATTATAATGGTAATGCTGGAGAATCTCCATGTGGAAAAAAGAGGCTCCTTTGGACCCTTACAAATTTCTGTTGTAACCACTACAATGGCCAAGAGGAGGGATGCTCTTCTTTTAATACTCAAAGGTGAAGGTGTGATTCTTTCATTGATTCTTGATAGTGAAGACGGATAGTGCTGGATCATTTAAACAATAACTAGAGGAAAAGGGATAACAAAGGATAAATGGATGAAAATACAGAAGGAAACATAAAACTAGGGATCTGATTTAAATAATGTGATTTTCTCTCTGGACCTCAGAGTCCCCAGTCCATCCTACCCCTGCCTTCTCTCCAAGCTCTGTGCACTGTCACTATCGAAACCCAGACTCAGTCAGCTGTTGTCTCTGGAGTCGATGTTTAAGAAATGGATGCCCGTAAAGAAGCAGGATCTTTCCTCCCTTTCCAAACTCATTTTCTCTCTGAAAATTTACCTTCTCTTAGGATGGCTAATGCTCATTATTATATATGCCAAAACTTAAAACTCTGCCTTCTTCAGGGAAAAACTCATACCTTATTTACAAGGTCTAGCCTTATTATATGATCAAGATATCCATCATATTAGAATACTACAAAATGTACGCCGTTGTGATGCTTTTCCTGATCTACACATTTTTCCACCCAAAGTTGTATTGTGTCAATTGCATGCTTTCTTGTATTTTTGTGAAACATTATTTCTTTGATAATAAAGTTGTAATTCTTTGTATGCCAACTAACTCATGAAGATTTTATACAGAAAATTGTTATGCAAATATTTACTTGCTTCACTTCTTATCCCTAGAATGCAGGTACAAATCCATACAGTTAGAGTTTTGGACAAATCATGATGACAGACTTCGAAAAGCACTTAGAATCACTCCTTCTGACTGCAGTGTGCATGAGGAATTGGGAATAGTTATTAAGATAAACATTAATGAAAATGACCTCCATCAATATGATGTTATGAAATTTTTCAGAAATCTAACTTGGTTTTACCAGCTTCACAGTATGGATGCTCAAAGGAACCCATTAGTGGTCTGGGAGTTTAAAATGTGGGATAAAAGAATCAAGTAAGCAGGATTATTAACTTGAATGTTCAAGATATTAAATAAAAACTCTCTAACAAATGTAATAAAAGAAATTTTCTTTATTAAATAGTAGTTTTCTTTTTTAAACAGAAGTCGGAAAATTTAGAATAACTATGTATATTTCAGTTAGTATATTTACTCACAGCAAGCATAATAATGGCTACTGAACTTGACCAGAGTCTACTCAATTACATCATATGATCCGTAACCACAAATAATGTTGTCACTAAATGATTACAGTGCAAGAGTAAATTAATAAGACTGATTACATAACACATTATCACTCTATCACTTTATCGTCACATTACTTGATGATCCGGAGACCCGATAAACAAAACATTCGTCAAATCTCCACGACCATTTCTATTGTAACGGCCTGATGAGTTCCCTGCCTCTCCCACCTTCCGCATTCAGGCTGGGCCTAATTGGCTCTCCTCTAAACTCAGATCAATCAATTCTAGTTTCTAGAACAAATTCCACCCCTAGACTGAGAGGAATAAATATAAAATTTCTGAGTCAATTTTTGTGTTTCTTTAAATTGACCTTGCAGCCAATCCTTTTTAGAATTTGCTCTCTCACTTTCCCAGCTGAAGAAGGTTGCCATTATATTCTCAGTACTCAGTTTTTTCTAGATTCTTAAATTCTAGGATTTCCTAATCAAGTCTCTCTTGCCATTTTGAATTACATTTCTAAACCCTTCTTTACATGAGCAAAATCCCATCTCGCTAACAGATTTTGTATTTCCCTTTTTTGTAATGGAAATGGAAACCTATGGGAAACAAATATGCAGATCCCATTTCATATAGATCTTTTACATTACATATATTTATTTATTTATTTTGTGTGAGGAAGACCAGCCCCGAGATAACATCTGTTGCCAATCCTCCTCTTTTTCCTGAGGAAGACTGGCCCTGGTCTAACATCCGTGCCCATCTTCCTCCACTTTACATGGGACGCCGCCACAGCATGGCTGACAAGCAGTGTGTCAGCAGGCGCCCGGGATCCGAACCCACGAACCCCGGGCTGCCAAGCGCGGACTAAACCGCTGCGCCACCGGGCGGCCCCCTACATATATATATTTAAAAATATATCTGTATAAAGTCCACATATATGTGAGTAAAGTAAATGAATTTTGCAAAGTACATAAATTGCTACCTCTGTATAAAATAGATAAATTGCTCGATGGTGAAATTGAAGTGGAGGTGATGCAAACATATTGTTAAATATGCTTGTTAAGTAGGCAAGGTTTAATCTGAAGAGTATTTTTTACCATGTATGCATAAATGTGGAAAATAAATCTATAAATCAACTATAAACTCATAATTGATTAAGAAGACACTATAAATATAAAAGGCAAAAAAAAAAGAGAAAAAATAGTAACGATTCCCAGTTTCCTGAGTTGGACTGTAGTGCCAGTAATAGAAAAAATTTTTTTTTCCAACTTTATTGAGATATAATGGACATACAACATCGTGTAAGTTTAAGATATTCAACGTGATGATTTGATACACGAATATGTACTGCAAAATGTTTACCACAGTAAGGTTAGGTAACACGTCCTGCGTGTCTCGTAAGTACCATTTTCTTGTTGTTGTTGTCATTATGCTAAGAAAATTAAAGGCTTAATCTCATGGCAACTTTCATGAATACATTACTCTCAACTATAGTCGCCATGCTGTACATTAGATCTCTGGGATTTATCCATCTTACAGTTGAAAGTTTGTACTCCTTGACCACCATCCTCCCATTTCTCCCACCCCTCCGCCCCTGGCAACCACCATTCTACTCTGTTTTTATGAGTTCGCTGTTTTTAGATTCCACATGTAAGTGTGATTATACAGTGTTTTGTCTTTCCATGTCTGACTTATTTCACTTAGCATAATGCCTTCAAAGTCTATTCATGTTGTCCCAAATGGCAGGATTTAATTTTTTTGAATATTTGAATAATATTCCATATTATATGTATATATCACATTTTCTTTATCCATTCATCCATCAATGGACACAGATTGTTTCTGTGTCTTAGCTATTGTGAATAATGCTGCAAGGAACATGGGAGTGCAGATAGATCTTCAAGATAGTGATTACATTTCTTTCAGATATATAGCCAGAAGTAGGATTGCTGGATCACATGGCAGTTCTATTTTTAATCTTTTGAGGAAACTTCACACTGTTTTCCATAGTGACTGAATAAATTTACATTCCCCAAAACAGAGCACCAGGGTTCCCATTCTCCACATTCTTGCTGGCATTTGTTATCTCTTGGTGTTTTTGTTGTTGTTTTTTTTTTTGATAATAGTCATTGTAACAGGTGTGAGACGATATCTCATTGTGGTTTTGATTTGCATTTTCCTAATGATTAGTGACGTTGAGCACCTCTTCATAAACTTATTGATTATCTGTATGTCTTCTTTGGAAAAATGTCTATTCAATCCTCTGCCTATTTTTTTTTTTTTTGTTGGCTGCATTTCTATGACCTCTAAATGTTGGAAAGCCCCAGGGCTCAGAAATGGATCTCTTTGTCTACTCTCTCTCGCTTGGTCATTTCATTCATTCTGCCAAAGATATCATTAACTCCAGACTTATATATCATTAACTCCAGCTGCCACTTGACATCTCCACTTGCAGGTCTAAAAAGGCATCTCAAACTTAAACCTGTCCAAAACTGAGCTTCTGCTGTCTTTGCCAAACCTACTCCTTGCACAACATTCCCAAACTTTGTAAACTGCAATTCCATTCTTATAGTTGTTCAGGCCTAAACTTCTCTTTCTCTCTTGCCCCATATCCAGTCTCTCATGTAGACTCTGCTTTCAACATATCTAGAGAATCTGACTACGTCTCACCACCTCTGCTACTACCATCCCAGTTCAAGCCACCAGACATTTCTCCCTAAGATGAGTGCCAGAGCTTCTTATGGGATCTCTCTGCTTCCACCTCTGCCCACTTTATGTCTGTTCTTTTTTTTTTTTATTTATTTTATTTTTTATTGATGTCTTAGTTTATAACACTGTGGGGTTTTAGTTGTACATTTTTGTTTGTCCGTCACCTTGTGGATGTAACCCTTCACCCCTTGTGCCCCCCCACCCCCCTTCCCCTTGGTAACTACCAATCAGTTCTCTCTGTCCATGTGTTCACTTATATTCCATATATGAGTGAGTTCATGCAGTGTCTGTCCTTCTCTCTCTGGCTTATTTCACTTAACATAATACCCTCTAGGTCCTTCCATGTTGTTGCAAATGGGACAATTGTGTCTTTTCTTATGGCTGAGTAGTATTCCATTGTATGTATATACCACATCTTCTTCAACCAATCTTCAGTTGAGGGACACTTGGGTTGCTTCCACTTCTTGGCTATAGTGAATAATGCTGCAAATTCCCAAAACTTTACAAAAATGAATAGGTGAAAAACAACCAATCTCACATATGCCAACTCAGCTGTCCTTTTTAGGTTTTTGTTTAAAATGTTGAACTTGTTTTCTTCAAAATGTGAGTTTATCACTTATTAGATTCAGACCCTTCTCTTGGTCTGGATGTGTGGTGGCATCGCCAACACAGCCTCACCCGCAGCAGTAACAGATGACTCTGGTTCTCCAAACGAAAGCTGTTGAGTCCATTTTTAACTGAGGGGGGTACCAACTTGAAGCTGGGAGACACTGGAGCCAATTAAACAAGCAGAAACGTCCTACTAAGAAATACTGGAAACCCTGTCAGTGGCACCAGCTCTGGTTCTAACAACATCGAAACCAGTGAAATGTTAAGAATTTTCCAGCTCCTTCAAGAACAAAGTGTTCCAAGGCTGCTGAAAGGGGATTTTTAATCAGATTGTTTCTTTTCCTATTGATTCATATGAATTACTCATATTTTGGATATTAACTTCTTATCAGATACATGCTTTTCAAATATTTTTCTCCCTTTCCACAGTCTGTTTCATTTTGTTGATTGTTTCTTTTGTTGTGCAAAAGTTTTTAGTTTGATTTAGTCCCACTTATATATTTTGGCTTTTGTGGCTTGTGCTTTTGGTGTCATATCCAAAAAAATTATTGCCAAGACTGATGTCAAGGAGTTTTCCTTATGTTTTCTTCTAGGAGTTTTATGGTTTCAAGTCATACATTTAAGTCCTTAATCCACTTTGAGTCAATTTTTGTGAATAGTGTAAGATAGTGCTCTAGTTTCATTTTTTGCATGTGGTTATCCAGTTTTCCCAGCACCATTTACTGAAGAGACTATCCTTTCCCCATTGAGTATTCATGGATCCCTTGTCCAGTACTAGTTGACCTTACATTCATGGGTTTATTTCTGCACTCTTGATTCTGTCCCCATTAATCTATCTGTCTGTTTTTATATCAGTACCATATTGTTTTGATTACTATAGCTTTATAACATAGTTTGAAATAAAAAAACTGTGAGGCCTCCAGCTTTGTTCTTTCTCAAAATTGCCTTGGCTATTCAGGGTTTTATATTGCTCTGTACAAATTTTAGTTTTTTTTTTTCTATTTCTGTGAAAAATGTCCTTGGAATTGTGATAGGGATTGCATTGAATCATTAGATTGTTTTGAGTAATATGTATGAGTTAACAATATTAATTGTTAATGTGGGGGCCTGGCTCTTGGCTTGGACTCATGTGGTTGCATGATCTCCCACCCCATGATTGTGCACATGGCAGTGGAGGCTGGTGATGGAGTAAGGCTGGGAGTATGCAGGTGAGCAGCTGGGGGGATTAGTTACAGGTGAGCCTAGTGGTACAGGCCCGTGACAGGAGATAGTGCTAAACCTGGCCCCACAAAGAGCTTTCATGACTTTGGCTATCAGCATGTACTTTTGTGGCTGAGGGATCTTGCCACAGTGTACAGAAGACAATGGAGACCAGTGACAAGCATCAGGTCAACGGTGTGCAAGTGCACAGCTGGAGGGGCTAGCCCCAAGTGAGAGTCAGCTGTGGTAGTCTATCTTGCATTGTGCAGCTGCAGAGGCCTGGGCTGGCTGCTGGTGCTAATCCCTGTGGTGGAGGGGGAGGGAGTGGGGAGGGACTCAGGTGGTTGGCATCAGGGAAGCTAATAGCTATGGGGTGAAAGCTGGAGAAATCTGCAGGGGGTCCACAGCAGCTGCGCTGGCCCTTGGTTTCTTCAGTGGCAAAAGCTGCAGGGGTTATCTACAGAGCAGATCATTGGGAACCTCTGTCACTCCCTCTGCATGGCTGATACCAGTAGCCCCTACACTTTTTTCTTGTTCCTAGCTGTGTCTATATGGCTCGGATTTGCTGGTCTCTAGGGGAGGTGAAACTAAAGTGAATCCTTCATGCAATGTACTGAAAGGCTGGTTAAGCTGGTGGATCACCCCACTGCCCCTTTGCCAGTGAGGGGAACTCTCTAACTGAGGAAGTTTCCTTGGTGCTGAGCAGTACCCACTTGGGGGATTGGATGCTGCAGCAAAAGGAAGCTGTTCTTTCCCTTTTTGTGTGGCTATTCTCAAGTGTTGCTGAAGTTACTTAAGTGGACTCCAGAGCTCTCTTAGAGCTATTTTTGTTTATGAAGTTGTTCATCTTTGTAGGAGAGCAGAGACTGAGATCTCCTACTCAGCCATCTTGGTGACATCATTCCAGAAAAAAAATATTTTTTATATAGAAAATAAGAGTTTCTACCAGCATGAGAACATATAAAATTCCACTACTCATTTTTGATGAAGTTTCTCTACCGGTTAGGGATTGTTATAAGAAATAGTCAAAGGAAACCTTTAAGCACACCAGTGGTAATTTTTTTAAAATTATGTTTAAACATATACAGACCTACCTACATGACTTTACAGAGGGTGTCTGCATGTAGAGTTTCTTCATAGAAAATATCTGAATAATTATATTAAGGAGAACTAGAGAGCTATCCATGGACAATGTAGATTGGAAAATAAACAGCAACATTTAAAAAAATGATGGCTTAATATTTTGCCTGTTGGTGTTTTGTTTTTGTTATTTTATATTTGTTTAATGTTGTTGATGAAATTAAGAATTTGGGAGGAAGAAAAAGCATTCCAATACAGAAAATAAATTAGAATTTTTAAGTTGGTAAATATAAACAATCATTTAAATAATTAAAACAAAATTCAAGTGGTTGTTTGTAAACCACATAGACAAACTTGTCAACAAGCGGTTTGTAAGTTCCAACCCGATACTTGGGACTTGAAATTTCTGTAACTGAATTTCAATCTGTTAAATAGAAAATACTACGGACTTAATACCAACTAATAAAGTGCTAACTACTGAAGCCCTCTTAAAACAATCATACTAGTAGCAGTGGGAAGAATGTGGACTTTAGAGTAAATAGAATAGGATTTAAATATGGGTTCTGTCTTATACGTATTGTGTGGTCTCACACAGGTCACTTAATCTAATCATCACTCACTTTTTTTCTTTCAAATTTTGAAGAGATTAAATAAATTAATCCATATAAAGTCCCCAGCACATATCCTGAGATAGGTGTTCATTTCCTCCTTCTCTCCTTTTGTTATGTTTTGCTACTTGATTTCCTCAATGTGGTCTGAATCAGGACTTCAAATAAAGTCCAAAGATAAGCATTAGAGTATTGAATGAATTCTTTAAATGAACCTATTGTATGTATATGCATTTTATGCATGTTTATGAAATATTTTATATAAAAATATTTTTATATTTCATCAGATGAAAACTACCACTGTTCTATCCTAACTCACTATATTTTATTATGAATAACTGGTACCCAGGAGACAGTCTATTGGAGTAATGTTAGAAATTCTCATCCCTTGAAATAAAGGGGACTGGATATGGAATTTCATTTCTTACTTATTAATTCTCTTTCCTAGTTTTAAATTTGAGGGGAAAAATAATATGGTTTATAATACCACTTATTAGTTGTGCAAGATTACACAGACAAGAAAAATAATAACCACAAGATTTTACCTGCCATTCATCCTCACACCCTGAGGACTTTGCCTCTGGCATATGCTTCCCTCTGGCTTTAATGCACCGCCCAGCAACTATATTTCCTGCTTGTTAAAATGTTTTTCACTCTTTACTGTAAAGCTCATATTATTTCTCCCAAAAATCCTTCCTAAAAGAGTTAGGTTCTTCATGCTTATTCTTTTAGGGCTTTTTGCATATGTACTATCATTGTGTTGCAACTTGTATCCTATTAGTTGCAAAAATATGTTTCCCTAGATAGTGTCCTTGAGAGAGGGCAATTTCTCTCTCCAGTGCTGAACAGGATCTGGTACATAAGAGGTACCGAACATAGTTTTGTTGAGAGAATGAATACATGAATGAACAATTGGATATATAATTGAACACCATTTTGCATTTAATGAAAATCGCCAACCTGTCAATCTGTGAGGGATTACATAGAATAAATTTTTGCCTAATTTGCAAGCATTTTATTTAAATTCTGATTCTATTATTGATTCACTTAGTTCCCAATGTATGAATGTAGGTCACTTTGATAAAACTCAGTTTGGGAAAAACACCTTTGACCATTAAGAGAGCATCAAGCTGAATAAAAAGATCATCATAGTCTTCCTAGAACACTGTTACTTTTAAGGAAAGTTAAACAGATTCTAGTTTAGATAAAACTTTTTTTCATGTTTGTTTTATCTCATGCTTTCTTTTCTGTTTTGCACAGCAACAATGGCAACTATTTAAACATTCTGTAATAATGTTCTCGAGCTGCTGAGTTTGTTTTTTCTTGTTATCCATGAGCAGCAGAGCTTATGTGAGCATAGAACTATCTAGAAATCACTCCTGACCAGGGAAGAGAGCTCCTATACATCATGTCCCCTATTTTGATATATTCAAATAGTTAAGTACTTGATAGTAGATAAATGGGAGCATGAAAAAAAGACAAGAACAGTTGATGAATACTTGCTTAGGGTTTGAAGGTATGATTCTTAAACATAAATGAGGAAAAATATTCCTGGGAAGAGTGGATAATATGTGGAGTTTTTTCAATTTTTCCAAATTCCATGTGAATTATTTCTGTTTTCCTCCCCCTTTCTTAGTTTGTATACTCATTTTTTCACTTTCACTTTCACTTTCTGGGAAGTGAAAAATAACTGTAAATTCCATTATGTCATATACCCAATTAATCACATATTAAAGAGGTAATTCCTATTGTGTTTTTTCCCCTTAGGTTCTTTGAGGCCTCAGATTTCATTTTATTCAACCTAGTACTGTCAACCCTTAAATCCCGAATATGCAGCATGATGCTTAACACATAGAAGATCCTCAACATCAAAATAACCAAGTAATTAACATATACACACACATGTGTGAGTATATATATGTATATGTGTTTGTACACACAGCATATATAAATAAAGTGACTTTACATAATGGCTTTTAGTAACTAAAACAAATTTTATACAATTACTTTTAGAAACTAGACATCCAAAAATACACACACACACTATATATAAATAAACTGACTGTACATGATGTTGTTGGGGTTCAGGACACACTACCCCCAAATATGGCCCCTTGGCATGTTGAACATTTTAAGATGAAAGAATTTGAGAGAGGGCAGGTCTAGGAAGGACTTTCTGACCTTCCCCTGAAGCAGGTCATAAGACCTTTATATGAAAGGTGCCCCCCCTATATCCTGAGGAAAGGAACATCCTTGTCTCCAAAGATGGAGGGACACTGAGAAGAATCTGAATGAACAGGCCTTGCCAGGTCACCCCAGTTTACTACTCTTAGCTCATATCTGTTTGGGTCCTATAACATTTTCCCATGACTCTCCACTTTTTTTATCAAAACTAGTATAAAAACATTCAGGTTTAACTTGGATCTCCGTTTCCTTACGAAGTTTCCCGTGTCATGTAAAACTTAAATAAATTTGTATGCTTTTCTTTTGTTACAGAGAACCAGCTGAAAGTCTAAGATGGGTAGAGGGAATATATTTTTCCTCCCGTACAATGTCTTTTAATTACTAAAACAAACTTTACCTAATGGCTTTAAGAAACTAGGAGTTCATTACATATCACCCTTCTTAGCTTCTAGTTCAGTCGTCTCTTACCTCCTCTAGAGGAAGGGGCTTGATCTCTTTTCTTTATATGAGAATAGTTTTTAGTCGTGAGTGAAACACAGTCCTCAAAAGCAGCCTTGAAGATCACACATTATTTTATCTTGCAAAACAAAACCAAGTGCACTTAAATATTATGGGAATTATGTAGTTGCTACTGAAGCTCAGTGAATGGTATCTTCCATTTCCTTCTTGATTTGTTCTCTAATTTAGGAACTAAACTCTACTTTAAATCAACCAAACTCTTCCTAATGGAAAAATTAGGTAATAAGAAGTTTTAAAAAATATTTTAATATCCTTGTTAAAGTACCAAATATGATAGAGAGAAATGAGTCCCAGGGTTTGAAAAATCACAGCAAGATTATTTTTTTTCCCCTGATTTTGAGAAAAATACTATGCAAAGGCTTAATTTTAAAACATATCATCAGGTACTTGCCAATTATCTTTTTTTATTTTGATGTAAATTTCCCTGATTGGTGAAAAACAAAAAAAACTGCTGTTCAACCAGCCAGCCTCAGTTTCTCTATTTCCAAAAAGATGGTTGATTGGCCTTCCTGAAGTGCTTTGAGACTTAATTAATTTTACTTGAAAAGCACTTTCCGTGTGAAAGGTCCCATTTAAATGCAAAGTATTATTAATCAGTGAATGCCAGATTCAGCAAGTTTCTTTTACTTTATAAACTCTTGAAACAAAATACTAAATTACATGTTCTTTTTTTCACTCTTTAGAAATCTTTTTTGTACACATTTTCCAGCCTGCTTTTAAAATGTTTGCAACAAACCATTCTTTCCTCTTTTTTTTCACAAAGAATGCAATCTAAAAGTTCAAGAAAATATTTTCCATAAGTATGTTCTTCTCTCATTTCCTCTTTCCCAGTCTATGTTCTTTGCAGCACTGTTGAAATATAACTGATGGCGTTAATAAAGTAGCCAACTCGTGAATTAAATTGTGACCCTTTGAATTGTCACTCCATTACTAATAGATATGCAGGAGAAATGGATTATTTGTAAACATAGTTTATGAAATATTAACTATTATAATTCAGTGTAAGTTCTCAAGGTTTATATAGATGCTGCTTTTAATTCAAGGGAAAATGTGAAGATCATGCTTTTGGCTCCACCATGGAGCTGAGACAAGTAACTGCATGCTTTAGAATTGTCTTACATAATATGAATCCAATCAGGCAGAATGGACCAATTTACAATTTTTCTCTCCCCACTACATATGTAGTGCAATATTTATAATACTATAATAGTCAGATAAATACAAGCATGTATCTTTTCAGAAGACATGCTATTTGGAAGTTAATTAGTCTTCAGATTTTTATTTCAAAAGCAAACAGAAGAGGAGGGAGGATTGGGAGAATAATACAGAGCTACTTCTATACTTTAAAATTGAATTTTCTAAAAGCTGTTTGGAAAACACATTTCTCTAAATTCACTTCTATTTTTAAAAATACATCAAAAAATCATTTAATTTTCAAAGAATTATTTGGCACTTATACTGTTTTACTTTACCAAAAACATTTCTTACACATGCCTTCCAAGGAACAGTGGAGTTTAAAACCATTGAATCTCAACACAATTAATAATAAACTATGTAAAGCACCCTTAGTTTTTAATTCAACTTATATAAAAATAAATAACTTTCTGATTATATCTGCAAAATTAACAACATGAATAATTCTATGGTGACAGTGAAATAAAAGTTTAGTATTAACTTCTTAATTAGATTGAGTATTCTTACATTTATCCATCATTTATTATATTATTATAAGCAATCAAATGTTGAAGATTAAAGATGAAAAGACATGAATTCCTGATTTTACAAATTTTGCTCCTTAAAGAAAAAAAATCTCTTAACTAATCTTTATTCTCAATATCAATGATTTTTTTCACTTGTGCTATCCTTTGAATGGTTACATTTTCTATATTACTTATATAGAGATAACTTTAAAACAAGTCAATCTACTTTATAGGAGTAAACTGCAGTGTTCTTTCCCTCCTGTTTTATTGAGGAATGATTGACAAATACAAATTGTATATATTTAAGGTGTACAACGTGATGTTTTGATATATGTATACATTGTGAAAAGATTACCACAATCAAGCTAATTAAACACCTATCACCTCACACAGTTACCATTCTTTTGTGTGCCTGTGGTGAGAACACTTAGGATTTACTCTCAGTGAATTTCAAGCATTCAGTACATTGTTATTGACTATAGTCACGATGCTGTACACTAGGTCTCCACAACTTACTCATCTTATAACTAAAAGTTTGTACCCTTTGACTCCAACTCACTAATTCTGGTCACTCGTTATGACAATTGAAAAACTGCTGTTTTGGTTAGCATCGTACATGCTTAAAGGTTAACTTCATATGTATTTAGGTACTATTTAACTTAAAATAATGGAAGATTCACTGATCGAGTTATTTCACATTATTCAAATATTTGGTTCCAACAAATTAGAAAATTAGGTAATTACCTGTTTTTATTTTTTACTCTTTATTGTGAATTCTGACATCATATAGAAACAGTCCATCAGCTCTCCAGACAATTCAAGCAAAGAAACAGCTACCTACATCTGAGAAGACTCAAAAAAGAAAAATGGTAATTAAAATATAATGACATACCTTAGGCATTTAATAATAATAATAATAATAATAAATACTGTTCAGAACAAGTTAAATCTTGAATAATATCATAAGAACGAAAACTGAGAATCAATCAACTATGGGAACTCTTCATTATTTTGAGTTCAAAAATCTGAATGACTTTCCCTCCACAAACCTGCTTCTGCTCTAGGTCCTTCCTTAATTAAGAATTCAAACTGTACTCAGTTATGTAATTCTCTAACCTGTTCTTTCTTCTTAATCTTCTACATTTTCAACTGGTCACCTATCCCCATCCATTCCAAGTTCTACATATTTCTCCCATCTGCCTCCTCAAGTCTTCTTGCGCTATTTTTAACTTAGTTCAGACCATCCTGCACTTTCTTTCCAGCTCCTTCCCTCCATGGTTTATAGCTTATTCTCCACTGTCCACCTGTACATACACATGACTGACCCAGTGGGCCCTCTATAAAATATTAGATCACATAATACCTCTGCTCAAAACTGCTCCATGTTTACTATCTCCAACACCCAGAAAGAAACTTTAGCTTTTTCTTAAATGCTATGACATTAGCAAATGTATGTACAATGTCATGCCACCTCTCTCCTGAAAGTTGGGTGCCTCATCCCAGCACATATATGCTCTGTATTTTGTACATACTGGTACTAATTATTTTGCCTATATTATTATTTTTCGTAGACATTCTACTGAGACCTCCTATAAACAAAAGAATGATGGCTTATTTATCTAGCTATCTAGCTGGTGTTTGGGTCCTGGCTCTTGTGCTTACTAGCTCTGTGACTTTGAGCAAGATATGTGACATCTGCCTCATCTGTAAACAGGATTTTTACTAAAATTAAATAAGTGAATGTATGTAAAATCTTAGTATAGTGCCCAGTACAGTGGCATGCATAGTCAAAATGAATACAAATTGATATTATTGATGCTATTTTTACTATGATTTGTATTTTTCTGCATCTATCAGTCTGTGACTCATAAAATACACTCAATAAGTATTATTGAATTTACATGAGAGAAGCAAGAGGGCTTAATTATTTATCAAAGTAAGCAATGATCACCAAAATTATCATCATTGTTATCACATTCAAACATTCAACATGTACAAAATATGTTAGCTAAAGAAATAAATAGATGTGTTGTTTACATCTATAGAACTTGTGGTCAATATGAATATTTTTTCCATATGGCTCCAGTTAATAAGCAATTCAGCACTGTAAATTTGTGTAATAGCAATATGTTATGTGACAAGGGCAGAATTGTAAATATTTTTATAATTATAGTTACAACAAACGTGAGTCTTAATGTTTCATGTGCAGTGTCAGTTTCAAAAACTCCTGTACCCATTATGCCCAGCAACTTCAGAAATAGCACATGAGATAGAGGGCTTTGACAACACCAATTACTCAGTGACTGACTTAGATGGCAGCAAGACAGATGTTTAGAGGATTACATTGTTTATATTTATGTCTGAAATAATTCATATTAAAAAAAAGAAACCTTGGAACCAACCCGGTGGCATAATGGTTAAGTTCAATGCATTCTGCTTCAGCAGCTTGGGGTTCATGGGTTCGGACCCCAGGCACGGACCCATACCACTCATCAAGTCATGCTGTGGCAGTGACCCACATACAAAAGAATAGATGAAGAATGCCACAGATGTTAGCTCAGGGCCAGTCTTCCTCAGCAAAAAAAAAAAAAAAAAAAGGAAAAAGGAAAAAGGAAGCCTCAAAATTCCATCTATCCTCTCAAAACCATAGCTTCCAGACTGCCCTTTCCATTCTGAAGCAGCACAAAATTCCAATTTGGGGATCAGAAAACTTGGTGCTAGTGATTTTACCACTTAGCATATTCAATTCAACTGAGCTCAACTGATTTTATTAAATTTTAATTCAATATTTATCTCTATGAAATTTTCCCAGAACTATAAAAAAATAGGTAAATATAACTTGTTTTTTTTCTGTTTTTCTTGATATACACCTAACAGCTTATTTAGTATGTGCTGAACTAATGATAGGTCAATGTATTAATAGTTGAATATAAAACCGACATATAATTTCAACGTACAAAATTATTAGTCCAGAGTATTGATTTAATATTACTGAAAGAAATGATTTTCTTTTCAATGTCAGGATGTATATATTTGTTTAGACAGAGAAAAGAGAGGTATCTACAGACTGACTTGCTTGTTTCCTTCTCTTATTTTTTTCATGCTTTATGAAATTCTGGAACTAGTACTGCACCACTCCCTCTGAAAATCACTTGTCCATCATGCCAAGCTCTAAAAATAAAATGCAAAAAAGCTCCCTACTTAGATGATAGGAATTCAATTTTCCAATTCTAAGTAACGATTTTAGTATAGGAATGATTTTTGTTTGCTTGTTTGTTTAATCTGTCATCTGCCTACTTTGCTAGCAGTCCCTTTTCCCTAAAGACAAAATTGTTTGCAGTGCAGTGTGAAACTTGTATGCTGTGGGTCCAAAGCTTATCTTCAGCTTTGGACTGAGGATAAAGCAAGGACATGTTTTACTCAACTCCTCTCCATCCATCATACCCAGTTGTTACCAAATCTCAACCCCCCTTTACAACGTGTTCTTTCTCTGGCCCCTCTTTCTCATTCCCGCTGCTAACATCTTACTCCAGGATCGCATCACCTTATAAGTGAATTATTCAAGAGCGTCTTTATCAGTATCCTTATTTTCAGTTTTTCACAAGGCAAGCCACATTCCGTATGCCAACATAGGCATTCTCCAAAATGTACCATTGCATGTGTCAACTCCCTCTTGGATGCTTTTAGATGGCTCAGTGTTGCTTACTTGCACGATGGCAAATAGGTTCCATGGTAACTGCCAACTCCAGTCTACAGTCAGGCTTACCTGGTGTGCTGTATGGAAAATGAGAGTGCTTTCCAGAATTATCTGGCAAGACTGCAGTGATTGATTAGTGATGTCTGCAACAGGGGTAGAAATGGAGACTTGCAGCACTTACAGCATAGATTTAAGAACGGTTCCAACAGAGTAGAACTTATCCTCTCAATATTCTCAAATGGAACATGTATGGATGGTATCTACTTAGGCAAAATCGTTTATGATTTGAAAGAATGATGTGCACTACTCAGGCAACTGGACAATACACATATATATGTATATAAATATATAAAGTAAATAATATATGAATGTATATGCAAATATATATATGTATATAAATATATCCATGTAGAGAAATTGCCTTTGCCACCAGAGGAAACAATTCTCAATTATTCTACTTCCTGCCACAGTTACTATTAACTAAAAGTAATTAAGTAATTGAAAATAAAGTGTGGGAAAAGGAGGAAATACCTGGTCTAATCGAAAAGCAATTACAATATTATTCTTAGGTAACATATCAGGCACAGTTTCACCTCAAGGCATTTGCTGTTCCCTTTGCTTGAAATGCTCTTCCCTTCATATATTTCTAGTTATCTCTCCCCTTTCAAGACCACCTATTGTCATCTTCTCAATGTCATCTTCTCATCACTCTATTTCTGAATGCAATGCCATTAGCACTCTATTGTTCCATTCTCTGCTGTATTTTTTCCTCTACTGTACTAGTTACTTTCTATTATACCATATAGTTTACTATCTTTTATTTATTTTCTCTCCCCCCACACTAGAATGTAAGACCCATGATGATATGAAACTTTGTTTTGTTTACTGCTGTATCCACATTGCCTAAAAAATTGGCTTGCACATAATGCAAAATTAAGAATTAAATGAAAAATGAATGAAAGAATAATTATTTTAGTTGAAATAGGTATCTTTAGCTACTCAAATAAAAGGATCACTTATTAGTCTCCCACATCATATGTCAGGGTCTTGATTGCCTTTCGAGACTTGAGCAACGGAGTGGGATTTTATAAATAAGCCTTTACCTTTGTACAGAGTATTTTGAAATTAACATATAGCTGTGTTAGGAAAACTGAGGCTGAAGATGTAGTCAATAAATGCTACTAATTATAATAATAAATTATTGCTGTATAAAAGTACATATATTTGTTATTTAGTAAATGTTTGGAATTTTTTCTTGGGGAGATAGTAAAATCTAAAATCCATTCCAGAAAATATTCACACAGGCCTCGTGGATCTGTGGTCTGATCTGATGCAGTGAGGAAGGTAGTAGAAGGTGAACATTATCTCTTCTATACTGCAACTTGCAGGAGGGCAGGGCAAGGGGAAAAGGTAAAAAGCTCTTGTCCCTTTTACATCAATAAAATGCCCTGTTTTCAAGACATCTTTGGATGTGTGATTGTTGTTCATGGAAGCTGTCAGTTTTCTTAAGTCCACCCTGTAACATGATAGGTGAGTGACAGACAGTGGGCCGTTATCTTGACAAGGTAGATCTTAGCTAGCAAAAAGTCAAGTTAAAAGGAAACCTAAAATAAAAGAGTAAGAATATTATTATTTTTTATTTACACCTACTGTGAATCTGAACTGCATACTTTTATTTTAACCATTGAGACTGTCCTCTCCTGGCTCATCTTTTGCCACATTATCCAAATGAGTACTGGGGAAAAGGCCAATCATTCACCTACTGATTTAATGGTAATACATGAGGTTTTAATACTATAGACTTAATACTAAGGGGCTTTTATTTCAATGTTTTGGCATTAAAAGCAGTCATTATAGCTGTGGAATATATTGTTTTTATTCCTCCCCAAGTAATCTTTTCTATAAAGTATGTTATCAATGTTAATTAAACAGGGACCATAAAAAGTCCTTAAGTCATTTTTAGAAAATGTCTTCAAAGTGGTTTTATAATGCCACTTAATATATGCTTGCAATCTGAAGAAAATACCATATTTGCTGTAGAATATAACAGATGAGTACAGAACAAATGATTCTACACCTTCTGAGTTGAGAATATATCATAGTTAAAAGCAGATTTAGACACTGCCTCTTGCATATGTGAGGTTTAATAGGGAGTGTTATAGGAAACTACAGAGGTAAGGGAAGGAGGATTGGGCAGAGGGTGAAGTTGAAATCTGATGAAGTTGCAACAGAGATTTCAACTGATCCTGTGAGCCCCTCTAGAACCATTATTGTTCTTCAGAGTTGTCCGCATTGAGGCAAGGGAGCCAAGCCTTTGTACTTTTTCAACATTCAACCATTGGCTACCTCCCAGGGGTGTGGTCGTATGGATGGGGGTGCATAACCTTACTGGAGACAGCCTCTCTTGGCCAAGGGCAGTTCTCAGAGAGGCACTTAACTGTATGCCACCAGCAGCCAACACTCCCGACAGCTGGAGAAATGAGAGTCTCAGTGCAAAGTGAGATCAGGGTGTCACACCACGGCCCACTACAGTCCACCTAGTGCTCCAAACAGTGAGTTCACCCACGTGCAAACAACTCTCCCATTGTTCAGTTTGGTTGCCCTTCCAGGGGAAACATACAAGAGGAGAGTGGGACAAACTAAGCCCCATGCTGTGGCAGGCAGTTGTGAGGCCATAACTGAGCACTTGTCACCTCCCTCCTTTACTATCTATTCTGGACTTTCCTCACCCTTAGCTATCACCTCTGCTAGTCTAATAGTTGGCTCACTTGGAGGAGTTACCTAGACCTCCTTCTTAAGAAGTCTGAGCCCTGGTCACAGTACACTTCTCAGTCTGTGACTGGTGCACTCGTCAATTCATTGTCATGATTGGACAGAGGAGTATTAAATGCTCCTGTGGATTATTACGGTGTCAAAAGTATTCTTTCTGCTTCTGGTGATCAGGATCAATTACCTGAAGGATAGTTAATGCTTTCCTTGACTGTTGGTTTCTTGGCCCACAAAGTGACTAGGTAGCAGCAACAGCTTAGAGTTTAGTAGGACTTTCACGTATGCTCTGATGGAGGTGTTTTCTTCTGAGAACCAAGACTTCTAGACCTGCAGAGACTAGAAATGCAGGGATAAGAATCACGAATTCCTGCAGTGGGCCACCTCTACTTCTACCACTTATTTTCCAGATCTATGCCTTCTAATTACTTTAATAATTTGTACCCAACCCTCACAGTATATCATCTGTGATGGGGTGCTTCAAATCTGTCTCTAAAAGGTTGTTCCATTGCTCTCCTAGGCCAGTAGCTTCTAGATGGTGTGCTAGGTAACAGGCTAGGTGGATCCTATAGTCATGTGGCCATTGCCACTCTCCTTCTGTTTAAAGTGGCTCTCTTAGACCAACTGGATGTTATGTGGGATAATGTGTTGATTGACTAAATACTTAGGGAGGCTTACTCTGTAAGCCCTCAGATAATGGTGCCAGTTGAAGTGTTAGGGCAAGAAAGGCAAGCCCATACCTGGATTGATTCCAGTCAGAATGAACAGCTGCTCCTTCCAGGGTGGAAGGAGTCCAGTGTGATTAATTCATTTCTAAGTCCTTGTTGCCAGTATGTTGGACATTTTATAGTGACAGTAGCTAGTTTAGAATTAGTATAAGGAAGCTAGGCAGTTAAGCTCCCGCATAGACTCCCTACCTGCCCCCATGCCTACTCCATTAATTAGCCCATTATGCCAATGCTAGGATAACCTAAGACAGCCTCTAGTTGATGTAGACTGGTCAGGTCTTTCTATCTACTTATTGAATAGTGCCAATTTCATAGTGCATACTTTCTGATGCATGTTAACATCCTACATAAATATATTCACAATTTATTTCCATTCTTATTCATCGATCCATATGTCTCTTCTCTAGAACACTCAGTCTCTCATCTTCCAGTATTTCCCCATCTGGATCCCTAACAGCCAAGCCATTTTCTACTGAGGACGTGTCTGTAGAAATACTCTTGCCTCAGACTACTCCTCTTCTTCCCACACAAAGTGGATGACCGGTTGCACTGCTTGAAGTTATGCTGATTGAGAGTATTTCTCCTCACGGCTGAATTTGAGAATTGCCCCTGAGTTGTGCATCAGCAGTCCAGTTTGGGCTGTCACCCACATACCAAACTGGCCCGTCCACAAACAAGCTTGGACTTTTCCTCCTCCATCAGATAGGTGTGGCCGTAGTGTGAGATAATGTAAAGCTGCTGCTGCAACAGTAGTGGGTGGCATGGGTGTCTTGGCCAGTTGTTTGTGCAGTTTACTTGTGTCCTTGGCCCTGGACTTGCTTGTGCCCAATCCCAGATGTAGCATATACACGCTATGAAGGATTGATGCCAAATCCACTAATCCTATGATTTAGTGGATCTGACAAAATCCAGCTTATGCTGAGAAGTGCTGGCATCAGGGTCACTTGCTGTCCTATGCTCATGTGCTGTCTCTACCAGGACCTGCTACACTAGGAATTTGTTTTCAAGAGGAATATTATTTTCTGCTTCAGATTGCATGGCTTTGCTCCAAAAGCATAGGAGCTACTTGTGATTCTCCTCTCGGGGCTTGTCATGAATACCAGACATCAATTTATCCCATCAGTGATGCTTCTTACACTATAGCATCCACCAGGTTATGTGGCCGGAGTGGCAGGCCTGCTTGCACCACGGCCCAGCCTGCTGCGGAGCCTGTTCTTGCTCTGGGCCCCACTCAAAGCTGACAACCTTCCTTTTCAGTCACTGATGGTTGAACCTATCCTCCCAAGAGAGATATACTATCTCCAGAATCCAGGGAGGCCTACCTGACATTGTGCTTCCTTTATACTGGTGAGAGATATGAGAACTAAAATTTACTCTTTACTTTGGGGGTATGAGATATAATAATTAGCTCTTTATCCTGACATTCCCAGAACACTGAATCCTTAAGAATCTCACTAATATGGTGGGTCCTTGAAACTTTGGAGGATTTTTTTTCTCTCACCTTCTGGAGCCCATATGTTTTATAATGTCTTCAATGATCTAGCCGCTTGCTCATTCATATCAATCAGCATGATGTTATTCCTTTAGTCAAGTGGACTCGTATAATGTGCTGAGGAAATCTGGATGGTTTGGACTAAGTTATCACAGTTTGCTTTGGACTATGTTACCACAGAGCATGGGAGACTTACATAGCCCTGAGGAAGGATGCAAATGTATACTATTCTGCTTTACATGCAAATGTGAACTTCTGCTCCTTTTTCCCTGCTGAAGATGGAAAAATGCATTATCCAAATCAATGAGCACATATTCTGTACCTGAAGACTGCTCTAGAAAAAAAATATTTTGATATATTCATTAAAAATAAACTAATTAATTTCCTCTCAAACAAGATTAAAAGGTACTGAAAATGTTATCAAATAAACTATATAATGTCTATGGATGAATTTCACTGAACAGAACTTCATCAAATATTAAAAATGCTGCCATGTGAAAAAGGGATTGAACTGATACTAGGTGGGCACTAGGCATAGAACCAGGATCAATATACAGGAGGATGAATTTTATTTCAATACAAGGAACAGTTTTGTAGCTGACTTGTACAGGAAGGAATGGATACTTGGAAGGTAGATAATACCCTGATATATAAGTCTTTTAATAAGAGTTTGACAACCTCTTTGAGCATGTAGCTGTGGAGCAAGCTGCAGAATAATATTTTGTGTAAGTAATTTTCAAGGATACTTCTAACACCGACATTACAGAAGTCTAATATATTTTCTACAGGCAATCATAATGTTCAGATATTCATTCACTTACGTGGTCATTCATTCAAAAACTATGTACTGAGTGCTTACAGTATGTTTTGGGATAAGATATTTTCTTGGCTTTGCTTCCTTGGATAATTATGATAGAAAAGTATCTACTATTTGGGAAATGCATCATATTTTCAAGCACCAAATAGACTTTGGACTGGCAACGTGAACATGTAGACATGTATGCATTCTGCCATATGTACACATTTAACATTTTTAAATATGTACTTCAATTTTATTTTATTTTTTGGTGAGGAAGATTCACCCAGAGCTAACATCCGTGACCAGTCTTCTTCTTTTTTTTGTTTTACTTGAGGAAGATTAGCCCTGAACTAACATTTGTGCCAGTCTTCCTCTACTTTGCATGTGGGATGCCTCCACACCATAGCTGGTGAGTGGCGTGGGTCAGTGCCTGGGATCCAAACCTGCAAACCCGGGAATGCTGAAGTAGAGAGCGTGGAACCTTAACCACTTGGCCACAGGGCCGGCCCCTCAATTTTTTACATGAAATAAAAGGGTGGCCATAAATAAAACTTTTTAAAGCTTAGGTACTAGTGAAAGAGTGGTTAACGAAAAATATCCTTATTTTAATTTGGTGGGTTCTGCTAATGACAAAATGAAGGGAGGCATGTCGGTGTACAGTGAGTACAATTTTTAGTATCTATTTACAGCTTTCTCTTTAGCAGTTTTACAACAGAATGCTGCTGTTTTGGCATCCTTCATGAATTACAGTAGACAACCCTAGTCTTTGAATTCGTGCAAGCAATTCCCAATGAAGTCCCAGACAAAAATCTAGTTCTTAAAACCATCATCAGCAAAAAATGTATATAAGGTGCGTTTATTACACCTTTTCAAATATGATGCAGAATTTTCTCTCCTGAAAATACTTTTGAAATTTTCGTTAAGGGATGGGAAAATATTTATTTGAAGGCTCACCTCATCATATTATAGAAAGAAAATATTATTTAAAAAAGAATCTAACCTAGGATTTAAAATTTAATCAGGATTATATCTATTTTATAAAAGGTTAAAATCAATTAATTAATTTCAGCAAAGTACTTCTGCTTTTGTTTTAATATAGTGGTCTCAGATGTTAGAATCAGAGACACCTATTCAATTCCCAGATCTATCATGTATTAGCTGCATGACTTTCTATAAGTTCCTTTACCTTTCTGAGCTTTGGTTACCTTATCATTAAAATGTACCTTATCTTTTAAATTCTCACTAAAAATAGCAATGATGCAAAGTTTTGTAAGTATTGAATTAGATAATAAATGTAAAATATGCTGAACAATGTGTCTGACACATAAAAAGCATGTACCAAACAGTATTATTGATGGCACAACTAATGATAAATTACTGTAGTAATGAGAATACATTATTATTATTAAAACTTTAATTATTAATTACCTAGTAGTGTACTAAAACGTTTCTTGCTTTGATCAAGATACTGTGAAGTTAAACCTAAAGCAAATATCACCAACAGATTTGATTTGGGAGGATCCCTCCCCTCTATCTTGGGAAGTAGACTGACAATTGAATTAAATGGCAGTTTCCACTGTTATCTGCCAAGGAAAGAGAAACGTCATGATAAGGGATTAACTATAGAATGAGTGTCCATTATCTGTATGCTTATTTTGATTCTATTCTGCTTGTGTAAATGAAATTCTATGTTAGGAAAATGATTAACATTTCAGAAAATACCTTTACCTATATGTTATATGTTTTGATCATCACAATAATCCTTGAAATTGGAATAATTTTCCCATTTCACAGTTTTATAAGATGACACTCAGGATAGTTAAATGTCTTTCCAGATCATTTGGATGGTGAATAATATAAATGAGGTTTGATGTCCTCTCTGCTCTTTTTGCTACCATCTACATATCTCTTAGAGCTTCTCAAAGGGGGATCTCAAAAGATAGATTTACCTGTCTGCAGGCAAAATCACAGATCCCAACTGATATGGTTACAAATAATTTAGGGTATCAGAATTGTTGATGTAATTCCTAGGCATAGCAGACCTAGTTAACATAAGCCCTCTTTTACTTTGAGGGTCTTCTTGATTGATAGATAGATAGATAGATAGATAGATAGATAGATAGATAGACAGATAGAGATAGATAGACAGACACAGATAGATAGATAGAATCAAAACTGAAATGCTCATACAGAATCTCATAATCAGTAGGGAAAAAGTGAAGAGTGGCTACTGAATAGAATTTGATAGTGATATCCAGTGATGATTTTATGAAGGATATAAAGGAGTTAAGATGCACTGCATGTGAATTATCATTTGTCCCTAGTTACTGCCACTGTCTCTCTTTCTCCCCATAAATGCTTTAATATTTCTGTCCATGTGCAACAAAAGAGCTCTCTCTCTTTTAACTCATAAATGTTATCTTAATAGTATTAGGTGACGTTAGTTAAAATTTTTGCTGCATATTCATGCTGATAGATATTATGTGTGTGTGTGTGTGTGTGTGTGTGTGTGTGTGTGTGTAAATTATTGTAGTAACCCTATTGGGTAGGGTTAAATTACATTGTCAAAGATTTTCAGAGGACAAGGGGGCAGAAATACATGAGACCTGAAAGCTTGTGAGGCTTGAATTTGTTTGGATGATAGAGAGATGGTCCAGCACAAGTTTTAGGAAGAGTAATTTCTCAATAAAACTTGTTGAGCACGTTAATGAGTGACTAACTATAACCTCTGAGTTGATCAGAGAGGTTCAGAAGATAAGCATAGTTAACCCAAGGACAGTTTAGCCTTTTTTTATTGTTCCCATTGGAAGTTTCAAAGGATAATATACAGTAAGTTTAAAATCTATTGTCTTAGTTTCATGATAAGGAAGAAAATAATTTAAATTCTAGTAATGTTTCTTTTCATTTTCTTTTGATAATTGCTTTCAGAGGTAAATACACTTGTATAGCACAAAATTAAATACATTCCTTGCTTTGGTCATTAAGTGCTTAACATAATTATGTTAATTAAAACTTTTTATCAGATTTTCTGTAGAGATCATTCTTTCTAGTGTCTAAACTGCTACTTTTGGCTATACATGATGCTGTTACCTTTCCTACTTCCTAATAGGATAAGGAAATTTTACAATTGTCAAATCCAGTTGTGATTTCTCCAACTCGATCTTTTTTGACTTATCAACTTCATATGATAGATGGTTTTCCTCAAACCACATTGACCACTATCTTTCAAGATCTTTTGCTGGTTTCTCCTCATCTTTTTATTGTTGAAGCACCTTTGCTTGTTCTATTATCTATCTGCACTCACTCCCTTAGTAATCTCGTAATATTTTATGGCTTTAAATACTGTAAGAAGTTCTGATTTATATTTTCAACTTAAATTTCATACCCTGCCTACCCCTATCAAATTCCAAACTCTTTTATCCAAACACTTCTTTAGCATTTCCACTATAAGATATGTCAATTCAGTAAATCCAACCAAACACCTGATATTCTCCCTCAGGTATGTTTCTCCCAGTGTCTTCCTAACTCAGTAAAAGACAAATCCAGTCTTGCAAAAGCTTGGACCAAAACCTGAAGTATCTTAGGTTCTTTCTTTCTCTCACATCCCACTTTCAAAGAAAAATGTCATTGGGATTCTGATTGGGATTGCATTGAATCTGTAGGTTGCTTTAGGTAATATGGACACTTGTTATTTCTTATCTTGTTAATTATAGCCATTCGGACAGGTGTGAGGTGATATCTCGGAGTTTTGATTTGCATTTTCCTAATAATTAGTGATTTTGAACATCTTTTCATGTACCTGTTGGCCATCTGCATATCTTCTTTGGAAATATGTCTGTTCATATCCTCTACCCATTTTTTGATCGGGTTGTTCATTTTTTTGTTTTTGA
The DNA here is from genome assembly GCA_031878705.1 of Tapirus indicus. Classification (NCBI taxonomy): domain Eukaryota; kingdom Metazoa; phylum Chordata; class Mammalia; order Perissodactyla; family Tapiridae; genus Tapirus; species Tapirus indicus. Next base: position 98,685,841 of record CM062919.1, on the reverse strand, counting down.
GTTGTATGAGTTCTTTATATATTGTGGAAATTAACCCCTTGTCAGATATGTGATTCTCAAATATTTTCTTCCAGTTAGTGCATTGTCTTTTCATTTTGTTGGTGGTCTCCTTTGTTGTGCGGAAGCTTTTTTGTCTGATGTAGTCCCATTTGTTTATTTTTTCTTTTGTTTTCCTTACCCAAGCAGACATAGTATTCAAAAAGATACCACTAAGACCGATGTCAAAGAGTGTACTGCCTATATTTTCCTCTAAGAGTTTTATGGTTTCAGGCCTTACGTTCAAGTCTTTAATCCATTTTGAGTTAATTTTTGAGTGTGGTGTAAGATAATGGTCTACTTTCATTCTTTTGCATGTGGCTGTCCAGTTTTCTCAACACCATTTATTAAAGAGACTTTCCTTTCCCTATTGTATGTTCTTAGCTCCATTGTCAAAGATTAGCTGTCCGTACAATGGAATACTACTCAGCCATAAAAAAGACAAAATCATGCCATTTGTGACAACACGGATGAACCTTGAGGGTATTATGCAAAGTGAAATAAGTCAAACTGAGAAAGACAAATACTATCTGATTTCACTCATATGCGGAGAAAGATAAACCAACACATAGATAAGGAGAACAGATTTGTGGTTACCAGAGGAGAAGGGATTGGGGGGAGGGCAAAAGGGATAAATGGGCACATATGTATAGTGACGAATAAAAACGAGACTATTGGTGGTGAACACAATGCAATCTATACAGAAACTGAAATATAATAATGTACACATGAAATTTACACAATCTTATAAGCCAATATGCCCTCAATAAAAAAAGTAGAACATGCCATATATCATTCAATGGCTTCTTAGGCATGTTTTATTGGCTTCATTTATCATATTAATTGCATCTTTTTTTATTTTCATTTATGATATTTTGTATGGAGTGATTATGAAAAATCTTTCCTTCAAATTTAATATTGACTTTATTACCACTTAATTTCATTATTCTAAACATAATTTAGACTTTTCACTGAAATAAATGGGTGTAGTTTATTTGTTCATAAAAAATATTTTAAAGGCATAATATAGGTTAAACACTCTTTTTAAAATGAGGCAAGGTGCAAATATTGTATATGAGAAGATAAAGGTCAAATCTAAGCTAGAAATCTGATATGTGATCTACATAAAATTATAATCACACAAACTGAATATAGAGTTATATTCATATAATATGTAAAATATAAAGAAATTAGGAATTATGGGGGTCGCCCGGTGGCGCAGCGATTTAGTCCGCGCTTGGCAGCCCGGGGTTCATGAGTTCAGATCCCAGGCGCCCGCTGACGCACTGCCTGTCAGCCATGCCGTGGCGGCGTCCCATATAAAGTGGAGGAAGATGGGCACGGATGTTAGCCCAGGGCCAGTCTTCCTCAGCAAAAAGGGGAAGATTGGCAATAGATGTTAGCTCAGGGCTGGTCTTCCCCACACACACAAAAAAACAAAACAACAAGAAATTAGGAATTATGTAATTGTACCTTCAGCACAACACTGTTTTTTTACACTCCCCCCAAAAAAACATGAACAGAGAAACTTCAGAGTTATAAAATTAGACTATCATCTTCCTCAAACTTAGCTTTTTTGTTTAGCTCCTTTAGTCTTCTCAGAAAGGTAAAAAATAAATGAGAGAGAGAGAGAGGAGAATTAACATCTTTTACAGGAAAAAAAAGCAAGATTTTCAGAAAATATGATGCAGTGATACGATCACGGAATCTGGAGCAAAACACCCGGGTTTCAATTCTTGCCTTATTTGAGCAAGAGGCTTACCATCTCCTGCCTTTGTTTTCAAAGCTACTAAGTGTAAATACTAACAGAACCTAAATAATAGGATTATTTATAAGATTAAATGAGTTAGTGCTTAAGAAATGTTTATATAAATGTCTGGCACATAGTAAGTGCTAAATAAATGTTTGATATCTAAACACATAGGGAAGCAAAATATATTCAAGCCAAGGTATATTCTATTGGTAGAGGAAAAAACATATTTAGAGGTGAATTTGATTACTATGAGTTTAAACATGATAAAGTAAAGATCTCGTCTAGTTAGAAAATATTTAGGTCAAGAAAAAATATCCCCCTTTTCTTTTTCTTTTAGCATTTGTCACTTTTTAATCTGCACCACAGTTAATTGCAAACACCTTTTAACTCCCTAACGGTGCTGAAAATTCTGTAAGAATGTTCATATTTGAATCCTCTGCCCACAGCACTTGCATATATATAGAAATTGACTCAGGGCCTTTTTGGTGAAGAATTTCAGTGATGATAGGGACGGGGTAATATTACATTTTAGTATTTAAGTTGACTCATTTTTCACTATTGTGTGGTGGCAAACATTGACATTCCAGGAAAAACATTGAAGATTTCTGTAATACTTCTTAATTTAATTACACAAAAATGATTGTATGGTTTAAATTTACTTTTATTAAAATCGCTATATAATACATTCACCTCCCAATTTTCACAACAGGCTCTTTTTTTTCAAAAACTGAGAAAAGTTAGCCAAAGGTAGACTAGTAACATAGTATCCTCGTAGTTTATTCAGAGTGAAAACTTTTAAGATTTTTCATATTCCAGATATCGTTATTGGATAAAAGGAGAATGGAATATATCTGCATTTCTAGACACATTATCTTTATTCTCTAGTGTCTGTACCTTCTGATAAAAACTTGGAGAAAGCTCATACCTAAATGAAAATAAACCCCACCATATTAAGATCCAAGGTAAAACAAGGTATTAGCTGTTTCACTGATAAATTTCAAAATAACTCATTAAAAATGTAGGGGCCGGCCCAGTGGCACAGCGGTTTAGTCCGCGCTTGGCAGCCCGGGGTTCGCGGGTTCGGATCCCGGGCGCCCGCCGACTCACTGCTTGTCAGCCATGCCGTGGCGGCGTCCCATATAAAGTAGAAGAGGATGGGCATGTATGCTAGCCCAGGGCCAGTCTTCCTCAGCAAAAAGAGGAGGATTAGCAACGGATGTTAGCTCAGGGCTGGTCTTCCTCACAAAAAAAAAAAGAAAAAATAAAAATGTAGATAATGTAGTATTTTATAACTTTGAAAATAAATTAATTTTTAATTTTCTCTTATAGTCTTATTTGTTATTACATTTATTAACAAAATGCTTATTAGTTTGTGACTCTGTAGTGTTCGGGTAAAAACACAAACCCCAAAGATTATTGCTGATGACTTTCTTTAACTTATCAAAAAACAGACTTTCACCAGGCATTATGTTTTCAGACGTTAAGCTTTAAACTAATAAATTTGAAATAGTTGTTAATATGGCAAAATCACGAGTGAATGCTTCTCTTTCAAATTAAGTACCAAACATATCATCAGGTTATTTGAAGATGAAGTAATAAATCTATTTTTTCCAGTTTTATTGAGACATAATTGACAGACATCATTGTGTAAGTTTAAGATGTACAGCGTGGTGGTTTGACTTACATATATTGTGAAAAAATAACCATAACAAGTTTAGTTAACATGCATTAGCTCGTATAGATAAATAAAAAGAAAGGAAAAAAATTTATTCTTGTGATGAGAACTCTTAGAATCTACTCTCTTAACAATTTGCCTATATATTATACAGGAGTGTTAACTGTAGTCATCATGTTGTACATTACATCCCTAATATTTATCTTATAACAGGAAAATGAAGTAATAAACCTATTTTTAAACTAAAACAAAGTCAATTCACTATCTTTGTAGTAATTAAATAATTTGACTCAACCCAACCTATGAAAACCTTTCCCCCTTACTCCCCATCATCCACTGTCTAATCTGGGTGGAACTTCCTTACGAATTCCTACCTCTGTGCCTTTGAATACCTGTAGTGGATTAAAGATGGCCACGCATTCTTTGTCAAATCTCAGATCTGACATCTCTCATTGAGACATCAATTTTATCCCTGTACTTTCACCCCACCCTTGAATCTGGGCTGGTCCTCTGACTATCACAGAAGCGAGGCTGTGCCAATTCTGGGCCTTTAAGAGGATTTGGTAGTTTTTGTTTTCTCCCTCTTGGAACATGGATCCTTAAGATGTTCCCTCTTTGATCTCAGCCACCATGTTGTGAGAATCTCAGGCCATGTGGAGGGGCCACATAGAGGAGAACTGAAGAACTAAGGGGCTTCAACTGACTGCCCTAGATGATCTTCCAGCTGACAGTAGAACTGCCAGCCACATGAGGAAGCCATTTTGGTCCAGCCTGATCAAATCTCCAGGCCCCAGCCTATATCACATGAAGCAGAACCATCCAGCTGAGCCCATTCAGATGCATGGAATCCTGAGAGACAGTCAAATAGTTGTTTTAAATCACCAAATTTTGGAGTAGAGCTATAACTAAAGCAGTATCCTTCTGCTTCTTTCCAGATAAGGCTTAGGCTTGGCTCAATTTAAGGTTAGTACAAACAGCTAAGCTTTTGTATTTTATTCCAAATGCCTTTATGTTACATTTTCAACTAGACTGTAAGTTATTCAAGGCCCCAGTTATTGCGCTATTTTCTCTCCATATTTCCCTCTAGCTATTAAGACACACATGGCACTCTGATTACCTGAGGCTGCCAGTTGAACCATACCAGAATGGAGGAAAAAATGAGGTAAAAAGAGGATCTTTGGATATAAGACAAGTTTAAAAAAAATAAGGATTTTGATTAAACCAATATTAATAAGCAATTTAAAAAGAGCATGTCTACTTTTTATATATATATTTGTACTGGTATTTAATCTGAATTATCTGAACAAAGGAATTAACTATCATTTAGAGGGTTATTCTGCTTGTAAACTCAACCTAAAATATCAATTTTAGTTAGAAGCATTGTCATCTTTGGGAAATTTACATGTTGAATTGTAAAAGAAGACTGTATTGAAGAGAAATTATGATCTGAATCCAATAAATAAATAAATAAATTTCACAGGAAAAAAGGCAAAAGTAATTTTCTGGAGCTACACTGTAAAAGCAGAGGGAAACATAACAGTTTTCTCCTTCCTGTTGCTGCCATGGATTCTGCATGTACTCCATGTGGGAAGTAACAGTTATTGTACCCATTCACTATAACTAACAATGATCTGGGAATGGGTACTGTTTGCAAGATCATTTACTAGTGTAACAATAATGAAGCACAATTCAAGCCAGAATCATGGATTTAGCAAACAGAAATGATAATATGTCTATTTGTGATCCAGGACTTTTTCTAAAGTATGAAGAAACTGATATCATTTAAAATGTGAGGAATTTTTAATTTTTAATACCAAGTGTACTTTTGAGTTCTTTTATCTTTTAATTGTTAATGACTCTATCTATAAGACAGAAAATATCCCAAATACTTAATTTTTCAAAAACCTTTCCTTGAAGACCAAATAATCATCCCAGCAAACCTCTCCCTGCTATGTTGCTTCTCAGAATTCATATTTCTACGCTTCAGAACTGCACTTGCTAAGAAAGAAAAAGGGGGTTAGGAAACAAGGCAGAGTACAAGAACTGTGTGTGTGTGTACGTGTGGCGGTAAGGAACTGAGTCCCTTGCTCTCTAGATTCTGAAGTTGCACTTGTGTAAAATTGAAAGGTCATTGGTCTTTACATAAAGGGCACATTCAACATTTATTATACGTGTTTATATACTCTTTTCAAACGCAAGTGATTCACAAAAACAAATATCGCAGCACAAAGCTTTATTCATGCAGTCGGACGGGCAATATATATTGTGCAAATCCATTTCAAAATTATAATGTGAGGGGTTGGAGGCATAACTCTTCACACTCACATCTATGTCTTTCTCAAGTGAGGCACGGAGAGACAGAGAGCGAGAGGGAAGAAGTGGGGGCAGAGGGAAGGGGAGGAGACAAGGAAGGAGGGAGAGAGATGAAGAAGGAAGGAGGGAGAGAGATGAAGAAGGAAGGAAAGGAGAGAGAGAAAATACCATTCTGGAGCCCACAGTCTCATCTATTCCAAGCATGTGGGCAACACATCTAGGTTATAACAAAGAGATGACCATGGCGTTTCCTTTTGGTTCTAGACGGGTTGATACAGCGGGCACTGCATGCCTGTCTGTCGCCTCATCTAAGTCCCCATTCCTTCAGGAGTTGTGAGCTCCCGATCCCAGAGTACCCGGTGCGCGGTGCTAGGCACGCAGGTCTCCTGGAGAGGCTGCCACAGGTTCGTGCGCGTGTGGTCAGGGGCGTTGGTGCATCTGTATGTCTGGAAGAGGGAGGAGTCCCTTCTGCCAGAGACTTATCTCGATCCCCACATTTTCCGGGTATCGTGGGAGGAGTGTGCGAGGTCAGAGGGACAGATAGCCCTTGCAGTGCTAAGGAGCGCGGAGTGCGGATGAGCAGGGCGGGGGAGGAGCGGGGTGGTACTGCCAAATCTTAACGGGGCCCCGGGTGTTTGCAGACCCAAGTATAGCCTCCCCGCTTCTCTACGGTGTAGCTCCAAGAGCTGCTGCCCGAGCACCCTGAACCTCAGCCTTGCCTCGCTTCTGGATCCTCTGCCTCCTCCCTCCCTACCACGTACCTGACCTGAGCGGCGGGACCGGAGGCCCGGGGGAACCCCTCTCGGCGGGACCGGTCAGCCTCGGTTCGCCTCTGCCTCCCTCTGCCGCCGCGCCCCGGCTCGCCGCGCTCCAGCCAGCACCATGGAAGAATCCGGGGTAAACCCGCGAGCAGCCGGCGACTTTTCCTCTGAAATCTCTGGGCTGGCGTCTTTTGGGTGAGATGAGCGGAGGAGCTGGTATCTCTGCCGTCCCGGTTTGCCCCGAAAAGCCCTGGCGGAGAGAGAGGATCCGCGGAGGCTGCGAGCTCCAAGTCCTCGTCCTGCAGCGCCTTCGCGCCCCTCTTCCTCGCGTCGGGGTTTGTTTATATAGGATCTGGAAGCTGGGAGCAATTGCCCACCCCCTCCAGGTGGCCCGCCCTCCCCTCCCGGGCTCCGGGCTCCCGCACGTGGTCGACACCAGCCTCGTCTCGGCGGCAGGCAGGCGGCCGGGAGCGAGCGCGGCGCGTCTTTGCCTCTGCTCGCCTCCCCGGCGCCCTCGCCCACTGCCAAGCCCAGCTCAGACGCGGTTTCGCCACCCTCCATCCCCTTTACCGGAGGGGAGATTGAAAACACTGCCCTTCGGGTGCTCGTAATGTTTCTCTGGGTTCGTTCAGTTGCCGGAAAAGCATGGTAACATGAACAGAGGAGCGTGAGAGCGTCACCCGAGGAGGGGAAGAGATTGACTGGCGGAGCGCTGACTTCGCGGCGGATCCCACTGCGCGAGGAGAAGCGTCGCGGCGCCTCCACTTCCTGGCTGGACTCCGCTGACATCTGTAGCCTCCTCTTCCCCGGGTCCCCGGCTCGCGGAGCCGCTGCCTGCGGAGGAGTGTTTAGACAGCGCGCGGGGATCCAGGAGTTTGTAGACCTCCATCCAAACGGGAGTTGTGCCTCGGATCCCGTGTCCCTGGATTCCCGTGGAGCCCGCCAGCACGCTGGCTCCGGAGGGAGTTGAACTTGGGTTCAGGTGGGTTATCCCAGGGGAGCACAGGAGGAGATATTCAGGGAAGACGAGGAAGGTGATGTCCCCATGTCAAAAGCGGACACTTTTCTTCCTGACACTTACTGGGGCTGAGCCACTTCCTCCCACGCAGTTCTCTCTACCTACCTTCTCCTCCCCAAACCAGCTGTCTCACATTAAGGGGGGAAAACCACCCAAATTCCCGTTTTCTTAATGATCTAGCTATTGACTTTTTCATAACTTATGATTAGTCCATGAAACTATCATATTTACTCCATTGCTTTATGTTAATGGAGGTCGATAGGCTTAATGATTTCCTCAGTCAAGTCATTTACCTATAAGCCAATAGATAATGCCTTCGTCATAGTTTCCTGGGGGGGAAAGTAACTGTGCGTTTGTTCTGCAGATGCCCAACTCCCTCTGAATCGTGCAGATTGGTGCTGAGCACGCAACAAAAGTTTTTAGCTTCTCCTCAGTTTCTGGTGCTTCGCAGGGGAAAGGAAAGGACTTTGGCGCTAACCACAAGAAGCAGTCAGGGGACCATCTCCTTTAACTTTTCTTCTCTGTTGTCATTTGCAATGAAGAGGAAACAGAAGAGATTTCTGCAGATGACTTTGTTATTCATGGTGGCTTTAATTTTCCTGCCCAATATTGGTCTCTGGTCTCTGTACAAGGATAAGCACCTGGTGAAATCTACAGAGCCGGGGGAGCAGCAGGTAAGTACCACCCAGAGAGAGATCACAGGAGGATTGATAAGGCATGACACCCGGGGTGATGCACGGAAGCAGGTGTGGGATAGCCTTGGGCTTTTCCCCAAGTCTTTATAGAGCTGATATTATGAGATTAGAGTCTTTGGGGATTAAGCAAGTAGTTGTTTTAAGATTGCAACTAATGACATGGGTGAAATGTAAAATAAACTAGAAAAGAAGGATAAGAGAGGTCAAGAGGAAGAGAAGATAATCTTTCACAATTGGCCTTTGGATTGATTTTGGTTTGAGGTGGATGAAAGGTAACTGCTTATTTGTGGGATGTGGGAGTGGGTTTGGTACAAGTCGGTCACAAGGATTTGGTTTTGCCTTTCATCTGGTTTGGGTGTCTATATTAAAGTGAACAGAGCCAAGTAAGTCATTAAAATTGTGAAGTACTTCTCAAAAAATAAGCTACAGTTTTGCATGTTTTGGGTTGTAAATTTTGCTTAGCAACCGCTTTTTACCCTGTGGAAACTTAAGTCTCTTGTTTCTTCTCCCCTGTTGCTAAGGTGGTGTGGTGGGGTGTACAGGCAGAGTTACTAAGGATGTCCGTTCAGTTTCACAGACTGGTAATAAGTTTGTTGCTAAAAGCTTTCCTCCCTATCAGAAACACCATAAAATGTGGTATGTTTCCTTTTTACTTAGTATGCAATCCGTTAGTGTGTGCATCACTCGTGATTTAACATGGAGCAAAATATCTATCTTTCTTAGTGAGCAATAATGCAAAATATCCTTCACAAAAACGTTGATGAAATTCAATATTGTCGAATTCCTTATTTATTAATAAAGCAGCTTATGTAATTAAACTTTTGACAATAGAATTCAGCCGCCTTCATGATATTGATATAACACTTTTTCAATTAGTCCTGTGCATCACCTTGGAATATTAATATTCTTAATTTCAAGGGTCATCACCCATGTACACCATGTACCTTCCACACATAGAAAGTGTTTAAGTAGTCTGTTTCTGGACAACAGCAATATATATTAATGGTAATTAAATATTTGTTCTTATACTTAACAAAGTTTAATTTTCTTTTTACACAGTGTGTGGTTAGGTGTGAAATATATAGGAATAATCTGCTTTTTCATTATGACAAGAAATCATTACTGGTCTCTAAAATTTAAAGATAACTAGTTGCTTATGGATTTTTGGTGGACTGGAATTTTGAGAAAAAAATGTTGACATATTTTCATTTAATTGTTGATATCTGTCATCCTTTCTAATAAGGATGTAACTTTGATTTGAAGTATATTCTGTTTTATCATTCCAGTGAAAAAAAAGATGGGCACTTTGAATGTGAAACTTTTTTTCCTATTTAGGTCACTTATTTCTCCAACCCTTAATATAAAACAAGATTTTATTAACGTTAGTAGTTAATGCACTATTATGTAAAATTTCCACTCTAATATTGATAAAATAACAAAAACACAATGATTTTTCCTGAATTTTGCTAACTCAATTAACAATAACCATCTGAAGTATTTGCTGGTATAGTCTACACGAAACACTAATTAATCGTATTAATGAAATCTTTACAACTTTCTCACTGGCTCTATTGATTTTGACCCTTAATGAGAAATTTGTCCGATGGCTTAAAAAAATAAAATATGGCAAATCAACTCTCCGATTTGTCATTATCTCCAAAATAGTTTCCTTGTTTCTGGTTCTTTTATACTAAAATGATACTTAATATCAGGTAATACATTATTGGGTATGAAAGGTATGGAGTGACAAGAGAAGGAGCTGTTTCTCGAAGTTTCGTATGTTGTGGAATAACTCTGATGGATATCTTGTGACATTCCAGTTTAATAATCCTATGTGACAGTTTTGAAACCAAAAATAAAAGGTGCTAATATGTCATAAAATGAATGTCAATCACGTACTTTAGTATTTTTTAACCTAAATAATGGTTTTACAACTAATATTTTCTTACAAATACAAAATAAAGTTAAAAGAGTAGAAATTAATTGATCAATTAGTAGAAGAGAATTCACTGTAAAACAAGAAAAGATAAACTTTTATTGATTTTATTCCATTATTAAATATAATTGGAAAGAAAATTAAGATATGTTGACATCATTATACAAGTATTGGATAAGTAAGAGTTAAGTCATTTATATATATGTATGCACTTGACCAGGTAAAAAGTGACTTGCAGCAGTGAATTAAACATGCTTAATATTGTGATGTAATAGTTTGTTAATGTATCTCTATTTCAATGTTAGTAAGTTGGCTAAATACATAGGTTTTCAGTGGAAGCATATAATTTGACCATCAGATCATGTGTTATTTAAGTTTAGCAATTTATTTTGAAAAGACATTTTCATGGTTAATTGCTAAATGTTCTTGAAAAGCCATCTTTTACTATATTTATCACCAAGTTATAAAATGCTGAGGGTAAGGATAATGTGCTGATTGAGGCATTGACAGCAGTAAGTACTGAAGCTATTCAAAACAAGTCACGTGCCCAGATGAGCAGTCTATTTTTGTAGCAGTTATGTGTAAAACAGCAGTTCTGGTTCTAAGTGTGACGTGGCGATGGTCGCAGGAGTCGAAAACCCTCACCGTTTTAAATAGTTTAATTATTACAGTGGGTTGCAGGGAAATACTTTAATTTGTGGAATTCAAAATCATTGAATGCCTAGTACTTTTTAAATACTCTTGATTTATATTTTATCAAGGCACATCACTAATGGTTTGTCTATCTACTATTCAGTGTCAGTAGATACTACTACTATCTACTATATAGTATTCTAAATACTATAATAAATAGTATTTATTATATAATCTGAGGTAAATTAAAGGGAGAGAAAACTGAAAACACTGATAGAAACTGTGTGTTTTAATTTTCATGTTTAGTATTTTACACATTTTTCTCAAGTCTTCTATACTATCGCAAATTAATTGTTTGTATTTATTGTAGTTTCACATTAAAAGTAATATTTATTATAATTTTCATAATAAACATTTGCCCCATCTATGATGCATAAAAGAAAAAAAAAGAAATAAAAACTTCTAAATTATTCATCTAAAAGTTTTTTTCTTTTCCCTCACACAATCAGAGAGGATTGATAAAAGTTTTAATAACACAATAATTAAAAGGTTTCTTTTATTGTTTAAGCTCTGCGAAATTGGTATCAAGTTACTGAAATAAATATTAAGCTTTTGAGAATTTCAAAGTTTTATAAAAATATTTTATAGTTCTTGTTCAGATGTTATTAAATTGTCAATCATAATTATCATGCTGTTTTCAGTTGAATTATTTTTGTTGTTATTGGAATGCTATAAATACATCTTTTATATTCTTTAGAAATATATACGTGTATTTTAAAAGGACCTATTGCTAATATGATATTTAGCTGAGAATGATTACTGTATGATTATTCTGTAGTAATTCTTAATTTCATTTTTCTTTTTAAAATTGAAATTGCTACTCTGCTGTAGTTTCAGCTGCATTTGAATTAAGGCCCGGTTACATATTCAGATCTTAAGTAAGCTCTGAATTAGTATGATAATTAGAACAATGCAATATTTTAGGGCAAAACTACTGTCCAGCATTATAACACTTCTCTTCCTAATCATTCATGCAAGTATAGGTAAATAAAAACTCCCCCAAAACACTTTCTTTTCTTAAGTATATTAAAGATTAATAATAGTAAAAAAGGTAGCTGTAATAGTTTAGCAACTAAGTTGCAAACAATATATGTTATAGAAATAATTCATGAAGGTTCAGAATATGAAGATCTTGCAATTTTTGAAATAAGAAATAGGATCAAAATTCCTGAATTTTAAATCACACATTTTCAGAAATGTTCACAATGATTTTAGAAACTTACATTTGGCCTAGATTTTTACCACGTTAAAAGAAAACATAAATAAACTAGACACTCAAGTCACTTTTAAATTGTGTAATCTTCTTATTTCTTTGAACTTCAAAATTTCTGTTTATCAGATAGGGCTAGTCATCCTTGCCATGTAACAAGGTACGTGAATTCCTGAGATCATATCTTGGATATGGACGATATTGTGAAGTAATATTTTGGTTTTAGTCAGATTCATATGTAAACTCTACTTGACAGATGAGGGGCTTAACCTCCATTAAAAATAAAATGAAACAAAACTCTTCTGAAAGAGATTACTCAGCATCTTTGTCCCACTATTGTAATATTAATCTGCTCCACACTTTGGGGGGATTCTTCCTTTTGGCTAAGAATATTTTTTCTGTGGCATTTTAAACTTGTCTTGTGATGTGAAGATGTCAGATAATTGGTACCCAGTGTATTCAAACCGCCTGATGCTTTCCTTTGTCATGCTGATCATAAAGCTATAAAGTGTGTCTGTGTTTCTTTTCCAGCAAACTCCTTAGATATTGGAAGAGCTAAAGACAGGAGAAAAAAATTTTCTCTCCTGCGCTCAGGATGGTACCTTATCAACACACTAGATGTGAAATGATGTATTAGTTTGAGCCATACTGTTCTTAATTAGTTAAGATGTGGATTTTAAATTAGAGTTTTAAAAGACCTTTTCTTGAATTTATGGAAAAATCCATTCTGACTACCCATAGGACTGCACCATGCAGACCACTGTAACAAGTGTCTTAATTATTTCCTGTGACCTAGTAGATCGAAACATGATTAGTTCATCACCTTGCCCCGTGGGAGACAGTGTGAAACAGTCTTCAGTTCACAGTCTGGTGAAAAATGAGATGGTGTTCCCCCCCTTACCCCTGCTCATGGCTGAGTTGGATAAGCTGTGCTGAAATCAGTTAGCCTCCTGTAAGTGTTTTCTATAAAAGAAACCAAATCAAGGGTGGAATATATAGGGAAAAGGGTGAGAAAGTTTGAGTGATTTAAGTGGTGTAGAGAAGAGAATTGAGTTTTGTTTGTTTGCTTTTTAGTTTTTTCAAGAGTAGCCATGACAACCTTTAGGGACGTTGGCAACTGTATTGCCCCTTGTAACACTTTTATACAGATGAAAGCCAGCTAAGGTACATCAAGAATAACCTTAAAGGAGGGAATAAAAATTAAAATAAGGGAAAGACATTATGCAATGTAAGTGGCATACAGAATCAGATTTGGATATATTTTGTCCTACAGTCAGTCTCATTTCTCATTTTCTTGGCTTGGTTTTAATGATTAGGTGAGTACTGGATACTTCAGATTCTTAAAACCATCTGACATAACCAAATTGTTCTGTTTCCTTCATATTTGCATATGTATTTACAAGAGTACTGTTATGAAATCAAAGGTGCAAATGTGTAAAGAAATAGGTTCTGAAGATGATAGTAAAGATAAAGACACGTACTCATAAACTAGATACTTGCTCTCCTAATGACCTCCACCTGTTATACCATAAAGCAAACAATTCCTAAAATATCTCAAAATGTAGTTGTAATGCTTGAATGGACAACAACCGGAAAAAACAAATAAAAAATATTTGTACCACTGAGAATATGTATTTAGACAGGTACAGAAAATATATATACTGGGTTGACTTAAAGGTTGAAAAGAAGGTACAGGGCATCCACAAATGTTCAAGATATGATTACCAACACTATTCCTCACTAATATGCTGAAGTCTGTTACTACCAAACTCCCACTAGGTGGCCAGAAAGAGGGTGACAAAATAGAGGTATGTTTAGGGTTAAAGATAAGTCACGTCAATGTTTTCTCCAACTTTTCTACTTCCAGTGTGGTGGGGTAAAAATGTGGACTGCATTACCAGTACTCTCCAAGCAAACGTGTTTATTTCACATATTCATTTAGCAACACACATACACACAAACATGCATCCACATACATGATCTCACTTGTAAAGAAAAAATAAATCCACCCAACTGTTTCATTTTCTGCATTCTTTTCTTACTTTTGTAACTTACTTTTTCCATTTCTTCAAATCCACAAAAAGGTATTAGTCAACTGAGTTCAAAGCATCATTTAAATGTTATTAATATGATTCTAAGGAAGTATAGAGAGACATAAAGAAAATACATGTGTCTCTAGAAGTACTTACAACTATTTAACAAGTGGGAGAATCATAATAAAGATTTAGCCTGCTAGAGTTGCACAGATTATAAATACGGCAATTCTTTGGCATCCAGTAATATAATCATTGCAGCTGTGGTTGTCATAGACTATGGTGGTGGCTACCAGCTCTCTGTTGCAAGGAGTAGTGTGTCTCATTGAGAGCTGAGAAGGCTAATTTTGAATTTATTTCAAGTACTCAAATACTCAGGGAATGTTGTGTCAGTACTTGAAGTCTAGAAAGCCAGAGACAGGGAATTTCATTATCAATCATTTTGAACTTTTTTTATTGTAATAAAATGACCAAATTGTCAACACTTCCACCCAAATTTCAGTCAGTTAGGCTTTCTTTTTTGCTTATTTTTGGCATGTCTCCCCGGCAAGAGAATCCACTTGAACTTGATTAGAGAGGAAATTTCAGAATTTCCATACTGTCTTGTTCTCTTTTAGTGCGTAAGGGGGTAGGCTCTGGAATCAAATTATCAGGGTTCAAGTTCTAGTTCCAGCACTAAACACTTTGTAACATCTAGCAAGTCCTTGATCTTCTCCAGACCAGTTTTCTCTTGAGTCAAAGCGGGCTGATAATACCTTTCTTGTAGTGTCGTAGTGAGGATTTAAATACCAGTATCTTGGATGGCATATAATAAAGGTTAATGAATATAGATTATTGTTATACATAGTAAAAGCATTTATAAGCAATAATTGCCTTTAGCAAGGTAATTAGTGTTTAATAAATATTTACAAATGATGTCTCTTTGCAAGGCAATGTCAAGACAGCACAGCAGAGCAATGAATATGATGCAGGACTTGCCCTTGGTGTGTTAAATCTGGTAGGGAGGACTGTTGAATAAACAAATAAATAAGGTCAAGAAAATAAAAGAACTTTTTTCTGTAATTTTTTGGTCCAATACTTAAGGACAGGTTGTTAATTTTATTTTACATATAATTGTTTATTGCAAAAAATAAGTGAATTTTTTTTTGGTATATTGCATTGAAAATTATTCTAAAGTTGAAGCTTTTGAAAGAAGAGGAAAAAAGAGACACGGTATTTCTTGTAGTGACCACTTTTATTTCCTATAACAAATAAAGCCCATGTCTCACATATAGGCATTTTTTTCTCTACATTAATTACAAGCAAGAAACTAGAAATGTACTTTTACATTTAAATCTTGGTCATGAGAGGGTTTGGATTATTCTGAGGAAAAAAAGTTAAAAAGCAGAGTAGAAACTCTCAAAATCATGAAACTACTTTATAGAATTACTGTTCCCTCAGTGGAGTTAGGGGATACAGAAAAAGCACATTGCATTGTGCCCATTCTTAATTTTCTAAATAATGAATTGGAGAGAGAAAATTAATATTTATGAAACAAAGAAACAAGCACAGCTTAGTAGAACATTCTCTGTGTATCATGACTATTTAGAACAGGCAGAGAATGATATGGTCTCTGGATCATTAGATGGGGCTTCATCCTTACAGGGGGTGAATACTGAGCTGCATCTATTATCAAAATGAGACAGTGTTGTGATTAGGCTGAGGGAAAGGCAGATGCTTCAAGTTCATATGTTGGTCTCACCACTTTCCCAAATATATCATCTTGGGCAAGCCACTTAACGTCTTTGAACCTCAGTTCTTCATATGTTAACACAGATATTACCTCGTAAAAGGGTAGCAGAGAGAACTAATTGGATTAATATCTGTAAATTGCCTGGTACATAGTAAATACTCAATGAAGGGCAGCTTGACAAATAGCATTGCTACATTTTTCTCAGTTTTTAGAACATTCATAGAAGGTAGTAAATAAGCTTAATAGTATGTAAACCTAATAAAGATATTATAAAACATATAAAATATACCACTATCAATTTGTCTGCTTATTATTGACAAAATAGATGTTTTTGGTTATGTGCACAATACTGTGCTAGACCCTGTGGCAAATAAGTGATGAAGAAATAATTCTGTTTTCAATCTGTTAGTTAAGAAAAGGCATGTACACACCTATAATGTAGAGCTGAATTAAATTGTTTTATAAAATATACATGCTCTAATTAGAGTTTAGAAGAGGTAGAGAAAACATCAGTTATTGTATGATATTTATGTGACCCTAAGTGTTTTCTGTACATTTACTCATTTAATCTTCCAACAATTCATTGAAACAGGTTTTTCTATATAACTCACTTCACAGTCATGTAAGGCATAAAGACAAAATTTGAGTCCCTGCACTCTGGATTCATAGAAAGAAAAAATGATGAGCAGTGTTAACAGCCACGTAGTTTAAGGCAAGTGAGGACTTTGAAAAAGTCATTGGGTTTGGTAATAAGTCCTTGGTACTCTCGTGATTGTAGCTATACACAGTTGTAGAGGTGTAAACAAAATTGTAAATGATTAAATGGTAACACTAAATATGCAACTAATATATCTTAGGTTTTAAGACAAATAGCTATTGCTGGGGTCAGCATTGACATAAACAACTGAATGTGGGGTCCTGGTTGGTAGGAGACAAGAGAGGCCAGAAGAAGGCTGATGTACTGAAAGAAGGAGGAGCCAGTTCCTGAGGATAATGAAGATAGGTGAAAAAAAAAAAGCAGGAGAGGGGCCGCCCGGTGGCGTAGCGGTTTCGTCCGCGCTTAGCAGCCCGGGGTTCGCCGGTTCGGATCCCGGGCGCCCGCCGACGCACTGCATGTCAGCCACGCTGTGGCGGCGTCCCATATAAAGTCGAGGAAGATGGGCACGGATGTTAGCCCAGGGCCAGTCTTCCTCAGCAAAAAGAGGAGGATTAGCAACGGATGTTAGCTCAGGGCTAGTCTTCCTCACCAAAAAAAAAAAAAAAAAAAAAAAGCAGGAGAGAAGTGAAAAGATTGTTATGATCTGAAAGGTAAGTTTAGAGCCCGTGCTTTAAATAGTTTGAGTGCCTCCTGGCAAAGAGGTCTGAGATTTTTCCTATGCAATTATCTGTCTAATTTGGAGAGGTAATTAAACATTTGTGAAATGTTCTATAAAGTGTGAAACAATATAGATATATTATGGATATATATGTATAATATCTAGATAGATGACAAGGTCATTAGATGTTTATCATAGTATGTATAATCCTATAATAAGGACTAAAGACTATAATACTGGATGGGGCTATCAAGAAACCATGAGGTCACCTGGTCGATAAGACAACAATGTACCTGTCAAAATAAATGCAGACAATGACCGAATACACAGAGCAAAGGAAAAGACCAAGGGGTTAAGTAGAGTAAGTTGGATGGTGGGACGGGGGGGAGGGTATTTATTACAAGAATAAGCAGAGTGTAGTATTCAGTTGTCAAGAATTTCAATATAATATATGAATAATAAAAGTAATAAAATTGTTATGATAAAAACAAAAGGAATAAAAGTAATAATAAAAGGCAATATATTAATAATAAAAGTTAAAGAAACATTTATTTATTTCTTACCATGTGCCAGATGCCATGTTAAGCTGTTCTTAAATAGTCACAACAAATCCATGATATATGCGATGTTAGTATCTTATATTACAAAAGCAAGGAGATTGTTTCCAAAATTTGTCAAGATCATACAGTGATTATTCTACCAATATCAAAGTATTGGACTATATGTAATATAACTACATTGAAAATACCCTAGACCACAGCAACACAAGAAATTATATTATTTCCACTATGAAAGGAAATATGCACAGTGGCTAAGGGCATGGATGATAGAACTGGGCTGTCTAGTTTTAGTTCCAGTTCTGTTACTTGCTACCCATGTGACTTTGGGCCAGTTACTTATCTTCTCTGTGTCTTAGATTTCTCATTTCTAAAATGAATATTAAAATAGTGCCTACTGGGTTGAGTTGATGTAAGGGTTAAATAAGTTATTGCGGATAAAATGCTTGGAAAGCTGGATTGCACATAGCAAGCTATTTTAAAGTGATAGCTATTATTATCTGTTAGGATTCTAGAGAATTGAGATTGGATAAAAAGGAAAAGTACGTTCCTACACCATTTCTTTTATAGATCCATCATGAGGATATATAAAAATTTTTGCACTTTTAAAAGGTTTTAAAAAAATGATTGAAGCACCTTTAACTTCTTTTACTTTTCACTTTTTTTTTTTACTCTTAGTAGACCATATGGAAATAAAATAGCACTTAGTTTAAAAGTTTTTGTAACTTCAACCAAGGGCTCATACAGCCCTACATGTAGGAAGCAAACTGGGTTTCAACAGAGAATTTAGTTCTTCTCAGCATATGCAATCAGCAAACCAATTCTTTTGTGGTGACCTTTCCCCCCATAGTTTTTGTCTGTTCTCTCCGTATGGTGTTGATTTCTCAATGGGTATTCTACTCTCAAGGGATATAAAATATTTTATAAATTATGTCATTAAATCAATCTAAATTTCCAAAGAAGATTATCTAAAAATGTCTTCAGGGTCGAGTATTTATTTTATATAGCTTGAATTTTAACGTTACTGTTCTGGTTGCTTCTGACAGTGTAGTAGAATTAGAAAAATCAAGAACAATGCTGCTGGAGACTAGAGCAGGGTAATTGACAAAAGAAGTGCTTTCTCACTCTCTCTTCTACTAGTTCCAAGAGAAGAAGTGGCTGGAAAGGCAGAGGAATGGAAAGCTGTATAAAACTAAGTGTTGAGGGGGAGATAAAAATGCTTCAATTCTCTAGCTGAGTGAATTTTATCATTTTTTCAGATAGCCTAACAGAAGGGTGTCAGATTAACAACTATGTAATGGGATTATCCCTCCTTTTGACTTCTGTAGAAATTTTCAACTTTTCTTTTGCCACGTGAAGGAAATTACATTTTCCACAAAATCCTCAGCAATCTGAGGCAAAGATCTTGAGTTCTAATATATGAAATATAGAAGGAAAGATAAGCTTCAGGGAGGCCAAGGGGCTAGTAGTCAAGTATAGAAATACAAGCCACTCTCACTTGACCCCCTTCCCACCCTTGTCCTCTTCAGAGCCTTCTCTCCTCCCCTTTTTCCTTTGAAATTTTCCTTAAAGAAAAATTTCAGGTAGGGATTGATTTGGTCAATTATTGGCCCTATGAATGGGATGAAAGACTTGAAACACTTAAAAACTTGAGTCTTTTGCATTATAAAAAAGGTTCTGTTGATCTTCACTGCATTTCCAATTACTGAAATGTATATGATGTGAGAAATATTTTTTAGCTCAAGGCTTCTGCTGTTGATCTTTGTTGCTGTTGTTTTGTTTGTAATACTGGGAGCTGCCACTTTATTCCAAACTATGCAATCAGAAAGTAAATATCCATAGATGTGTTGCCTCAAGGGAAACAAACAATCTTTTGTAACTTTAAAGTAAAAATTTGCACAATGAAGCCAAAACTACCGTTAAAGAATCGCTCTATGCTTTCCTATTAACTCTCTTCCCTGTTTTACAAAACTGCTTTTTCCAACCTTCTCTTCTCTCCTCAAATTTCCCATGCCAACATCTCTCTTATCAGGCTCAGGAGGTAGCCTGGCCTCATTCTTTGCTGAGAGTATAGAATTTTCCTATTGGGAGAGCCAAGACTTCATGCCATAAAATCAGAAGAAGTACCTGCATTTATTTCCCAGTTCACTACTTGCCTCCTGTTACTGTGGAAAAATGTCCCTAGCTCCTAGATAAATATGGAACTTCTGTCCAGACTATGGATCACAACTTTTTAAAGGAATTTCACATATTGATCTTTTTCTTCTGATTCATTTTCAGCCTTTTCCTATTCAATCCATCCTTCATGTCAATATTTACACTTGCTCAGGTTTCTCCCACTGTTAGTGGGGTGCAGAGAGCAAGAGCAAAGCCAAGAACATGCCCCTTAGTGCCACACAACCCCTTAGCTGCGGCCTCTTTCTCTCCTCTTAGTAACCAAACTTGATGCATGCGATTCCTGACTTTCCGCTTCTACACACCTCAGGCTGAATCCAACTCCTTTAATGTATTATAACTGCTTTCACCAGTGTCACCATAAATCTCTTGGTAGTTAATTCCCAAAGCACTTCTCATTAGTCATATTACTTGATAGAATTTTACTAAACACTCTCTCTTACTTGAAACAATCTTCATCTGAGGAGAAGAAATTGTGGGTTGGGAGACTTGAAGAGAGAAGAGGTTGGAAAAAGCAGCTTTGGAAAACGAAAAAGAAGGCTGAATAGGAAAATATACAATGATTCTTTGCTAGTACTTTAGGCTTCACTGTGCAAACTCTTATTTTAATTTTCCTGTCCCCACCGCCCATCCCAACCACCACCCATACACAAATATATTTACCAGTGTCCTTTAAGACTTGAAATGTTATATTCTTCTGGGTCTTTACAATTACTTCTTGTTCTGCACTCTCTTGAGGGGTGGGGCATTTTCCTAGTCCCTCATAATTTCAGCTATCTAATTTAAATTGATGACTCCCAAATCATTACATCTAATCCAAATTTCCGTCTGAGTACATGATCCACATACCAATCTGAAATCTAGAAACAGATATTTTAAACTTTAAATATCTGAAATGAAATTCATCTTTCTCTTCCTCTCCCTACATCTGTTCTCCTTATCTAAATGAAGTACACCATCATCTATCTGGCTGTTCATTATAATTGGCACCTTCATTATCTTTACTCTCCAATTCAGTTGATTGCTAAGCACTAGCAATCCTCCCTAAAACATCTCTCTTGAATTCATCCCCATCTCTTTATCCCTCTTGACGCTACCCTCGTTGGGACCAGCATAAACACTTCACTGGATTTCTGTAAGAGACCCTCAACTTGATCCTCCTGCTTCCAGCTTTGTCCTCTAGTTCACACTCACAGCGGCCAGAGTTGTTGATCCAAAGTGCCTAACTGAACAGGCCACTGCCATTTGTAAATCTATTCATTGGCCTCCCACACCTTTAGATTAAAGTTCAAATTCTTTAACACAGCTTGATTGTTTTAAACTCTTCTTGATGAGCCCGACTGCTCACTACTTCACTGCCAAGACTCACTGAGCTCTAACCACTCTGAACTTCTTTTAGGTTCCTGAGAATATCATGTTCCTTCCCTCCAGGAATTTGCTTATATTTCATCCTCAGTCTTGCCTGGATAATTTCTACTTCCTTCAAGCTCTCTCTGGGAAACTTTCCCTGATCTCCTATGCTTGGGTTTGTTACCTTACCTAAGTGTTTCCTAAGAAAAACCTTCTTTTTCTGCCCTTATCATGAAACTTACCAGTCTGTATATTAACTACCTATTTAAGGAGTTTATTCGCCATTAATCAGTAAGTTCCTTAAACTTAGTAGTAAGTCTAATGGTGCCCCCCCCAAAAAAAAGATAGGTCCATGTACTAATCCCTTGAATTCATGAATGTTACCTTATTTGGAAAAAGGGTCTTTGCAGGTGTGATTCATTTAAGGATGTTGAGCTGCAGAGATCATTCTGAATGATCATGCTGGGCCCTAAATCCAATGACTATAGTACTTATAAGAGACACACAAGGGAGATTTGATGGACAGAAGAGGGAGATGCAGTGTGAAGACAGGGGCAGAGATTGGAGTGATGCAGCCATAACTCAGACACATACAGAGAAGGCAATGGGAAGGTGGAGGCAAAGGTTGGGGTGATGTGACCATGAGACAAGGAAGCCAAGGAAGGCCAACAGCCACCACAAGTTGGAAGAGGTGAAGAAGAATAGAGCCTCCAGAGGAGTGCAGCCCTGAAAGCATTTTGATTTTGGATTTCTGGTCTCCAGAACTGTAATACATTTCTGTTGTTTTAAACCACTTATCTCTTGGTAATTTATTATGTCAGCCCCAGGAAGTTGATGTAGCTAGGAATTGTTTATCTTTTCCCACTTTTTAATTCCAGTGCCCAGCATTATCAGAACACAAATTATGCACTCAATACATATTTCTTGAAAGAATGAACAGTGATAGATATGAGTTGTGTTCAATATATTGAACTTTTTCAAGCTGAGCTATACCTATACAAAGAAAAGATTATGAACAACCCAAAATGCATATTTAAATATCATGGAGGTATTACCAAACAACTATTAATTTAAAAGGTGTATGATTGTCATACTCGTGAATTAAGGTTCCATTTACAAGTGTTTGTTCTGTCAATCTCACTATGACTATATATGCTCTTACATCAAGACTTGACTGATCTTGATACTGAAAATCACAGTGAGATTTCATCAAACATATAGACATCTGAGTATGCTCTAGAAGACACGTATGACTCCAATTAATGCAAAGAAGATAGTCACTTGGAAATAAACCAATGCTAGGATAAAGAACAAAATATAGTCATTGAATCTACTCGTTCTCTAATTATGTCAACACCTGTAGTATAACTTTCACTATAAAAGGTCTAGGCAAAATGTGTGTCTACATTTTAACAACTACTGTGGCAACTTAAGAAAGACTTATTTAAAAAATTTTACTAATTTATTTTTTAAACAACTTGTAGTTGATTTCATTAATACAACCTATAAGGGAGCACTAAGCAGCGTGCTTCATTAAAAGAAGTCATTTTGGAAGTATAGATTGATATATTTCAAGGGGTGTATTTTAATTTGAATGCTTCAGACCTTAAGAGTTCTATTAGTTTGATTCCCTAGCGCAGGTCCCCATTTGAACAGCTCCTCTCCTCTGGAAAGAATCTACCTTGATTTACCTGTGTTCATTTTAATTAGCAGCTGTGTAGCAGGGATGTTGAAGCACGGGGGAGAAAATTCAAGGGTACAACTTACGAAAGAGATTAGGAAAAATTTATAAGACCTAGAAAAGATATGGCAAGCTTTATTTGGTAGAGGCATATTTAATGCAGTGTCTTGGGGGAAAATGTCTTACTGTTCTGGTAATTAAATAGCATTGTGTTTGATGAGATGGTTCCACAACGTTATTCAAAATGCTAAATCACTCCAAGCACATTAATTATATTTCCTCTTGTTTGTCTTGGTATTATGGTCAGCTTTGGAGTTTTGAACTTTTCATTCTGACATTTCTATCTACCAGTCACCTAACTTTGACCTTCTTTCATTTCAGTTGCTTTTGTGTTCATCTCAATAGTGTATTGAAATGATTTTCAATAAAAGAAGGTTTATCGACTTTCAGCTTTAAAAAGATGTGCAGAAATATTAGAGGGAGTTGTTTAAAACAGATTTTTTTCACTTAATGTTATCAGTTCAAGGGCATCTATTAGTCAAAATGCCATTTAAAATTTTCTTATAATTGGACAAAAATAATACATGCTATTACACATTGACTTGTGTTGTACTATTTAGTTGCTAAAACATAACTCTCTAGGTGCTGTCACCTAACAAAAATATGTCCATGGATGTTGTGTTAATTATTATGAGAAAATATCTGCATATATTTTTAAGCAACTCATCTGACTTCAACACTAAGGAAGTATTTTTCCTATTTACAACACTCTATATGCTTTTACACTGTTTGTCTCAGTATCTCCAATTACATATTTCTACTTATTTGAGTCACATTGTCTTTTGTCAGTGATCATGTGGTAATATGTTTACTCTGATGATTCATCAGTATCTTTCATGTAGATATACACAAATACTAAGTTTTTATAGTATTTTCACACAGAAAAGATTTTCATTTTCATTTTACTGATGCAATGTATAGGTTCTGATGAGGATTTCTTTAAATAGTACATTTTTAAAAAATTTTAATCCAAGTATAGCAATCAAATATTTGCTACATATATTTGCCCCTTTTAATATAAAATAGTAGTTTCTGTGTACTTGTCAGAGTTTTCTAATACTTTTTATTATTTTTTGCAACCCAGTCTTTAAGTAGGATAGGATATTCCTATTAATTTACGCTTTCTTATAAGCCAATTTATTTCATTTCTTATTGTTTTTGTGTCTGTTTTATTTTCTTATCCATGACTGGTTTTAGATAGTGTTCTCTTTCCACCATGTATGACATTGAATATATATGCATATACATAAATATGTATTTTTATTTATATCATACATATATAAATTTTGCCAATTGTTAGGATTTATAGACATGTGAATAGACATTTCTATTGCAACAAAGTAGTGAATAATATTTTCATTTCTCATTTTAGCAAATGTCATTTTGCTCCCTAGTTTGTTAGGTTTGAGTAAATATAAAAAATTAAGCCATGACTATCAAAAATATCACTTTGGAATAGGGAATAAAAATGATTTTTTTTTTACCATGAGCCCAGGTGAAAGAGTCACATATTTAAAGCATAAAAGATAAGTAGGTCTCCCCACTAGCTGGGGGTGAATATT
Organism: Tapirus indicus; assembly: GCA_031878705.1. Lineage (NCBI taxonomy): Eukaryota > Metazoa > Chordata > Mammalia > Perissodactyla > Tapiridae > Tapirus > Tapirus indicus. The sequence goes on along the minus strand of CM062919.1, from coordinate 98,661,285 downwards.
TGAGGCTGATATAGATGTATTCCTAGACAAACATAAACATGCAATAAGCTTCTAAGTCCTCCCATCATCAGAGCAAAATGTTTACGATCACTTATCCTCATTTCAATACACATTCTGAAGTTACAGATTTGGGGATTAGTTTTCAATTTTTAAGGTTGCCCTAATGCTCACTTTAATCAATATAAAATGCCATAGGATGGTCCAAATCTGATTTTGATGATTTTTCCCTGAGGCCTATTCCACGTGGCTTGCTTAGTGTTAGGAGTCGGTAAGTGCACCAAAATAGTACAGGAGATCTAGAGTGTAATATTAAAAGGAGCTTTCCTTTTGGTATGAATGTGAAGTACAGTATAAATTGTTTACCACAGTGTACAATGAGTGCACACTGAATTGCTATTGACTGGTGATATTTTTCATAAATTTATTTTCCATTTATTAAAAACATTTATTGCTAATAAATGTTATCTGTGAATGGAGTCTTGGAGTTTTCAAATATCTTATTCCAATTTTAATTAATTTGTTAAATATGCATTACATTTAGCCAGGATTTGTTGAAACTGCTAATATTAAAAACAAAATAGAATTAGAAGAAAAGTCTATTCTTCTGTAAGCTACCTCAATACACGGCTAAAATCTTAACTATTCTGAAATTTTGGTCACTTTCTTTTCTAATAGTGGTTTCTGCATTTTTTTTTCCTTGAGGTCTTTTGTTTTTTTGGTTTAAGCATATCGTCATATTTTGAATATTATGTCCAATGTGTCTATATACAATGGTAAGGAGAAATTTTATCTTCCATCTGCAACTCTAGTGTTTGCTAATAGTATTGTTCAAGTTATAGTGTAACACCAGATTTCCCTGTTGTTAAATTAGCCTTTGTGTATGGATTTGTATCAGTGCAGACTTTGACCTATTGATTCAGTATATTAAAAGAGATATATTTAATCAATGAATTATTTTAGAACATGCTTATATATTTTTTTAATTTTCCCTGTCAAATAACTAACTGTTTCTCTAACCTATGTTGATCTTAATCTTCTAGAAACACACTACTTTTTAGCAAAATTATTTTAACTATTTGAAAAGGCTGAGCAAAATATGCAGTATTATCCCTTTTTATGACACTTTGCATGCTTGTTTTCATACTCTTGTCATGAATTGACATGCTTGTTTATTTGAAAAATCAAAAAAAGATTTTTTCAATCATTAAATTAACTTTTCTTTTTCAGCCAAGTCTTTATATTTTCTGACTTTAGAAGAACACTTGGAAACCAGTTTGTAAGCAGATGCTATAGGGCAAAAAAATTAATACTCAAATTTCAGGGAATCCTATGATTCTGAGTATAAATCTTAAATCAAATATTGTTTCCCTACTTACCAAATGTGAGGGATTGTTATTTCACGATGGATAAAATAATCTTGTTTAACTATTTCATAAGTCAGATGAGGAAACTAAGCAAAGCTATTTGCCAAAACCACACAAATTAACATTCAAGCCTGGGCTTAATTCATCTTAATTTTCCTGAGACTAATGAAGTTTTTTTATAATGACACTGCTTTACAAAGCTGTCACTAGTATTTCTGTCTTTTGGAATTGTCACACTGGAATCTGAGATTGATTGGCTTGGTTAATTTAGGATATTGACCCTAGTAAACTCTTCAAAATCCTTTGTAGGGAAATAGACATAATGAAGGTATGTAGGGTTTTCTCTTACATTCCACTCACTGAGAGCACACAATAAGTAGTGGTTAATAGAGTTTACATTTTACACATATTTACAATGTGTGATGGTTAGATTTTAGGAAGAAGGAGGAGATACTAGTGCTGGAAAAGTGCAGAAGTGCCCTTTAAAGATGTGTCCCTAGAAAATCATGAGAAGTGGTCTCCCCTATTGTTGGTGCAGGCAAGAGGGGTAAAGTGTGACAAGGCATGAGTCAGACATGTTTAAGTAAAGGATTCAGGGCTGGCGTCTATAGAGAAAAGTAAAGAGTCAGGAGGAGGGAGTTCTTCACTGTTTGATTTCCCTTTCCCATACAGTGGCAGTAGAGTTATTTCTATTGAAGAACCTTGTAGAGAGGCTGTTTAGCCACAAGCTGCAATATTTGTATCATAGTTAAAAAGAGAATGAGAGTGGTCAGAACTAAAAACAACACCTAGTTTTACGACTTACTGATATCATCTAGATTTACCACTTAAAGAACGTTCTGCATGATCCTCTTAGCATGTTTTACTCTGTGTTTAGATTTTGGAAAAAAAGATTAACAAACACATTACTTAGAGATTAGGAGTAAATTTGAAAGGATTTATGAGGCCACCAGCACATTTTCTGTTTGTCTGTTCACAGTTTTCTACTTATATTACTGTAAGAATGAAATACAGTATTCTACTTTAAAAAAGATACAAATTACTATAGAAAAATAGAAATATCTTCCTAAGTTCAGCTAGGTTGTTTGGTATAGTTATATGTGTGTGTGTGTGTGTCTGTCTATGCATATGTATTACCGTTTGTTATTTAACATGTTTTAATGTGATACATTATTTAACATGATGCTAAATTATTTTGCATTTTTATTTAGGTATTATAGCTTAACAATAGTTTATATCTATAGTTTAATAATATGAATTAGATGTTACTGAGGTGCAAAATATATTAATTAGGCAAATCAGCTAGTTATTATACAATATGATGTTAACATTCAATATCTATAGTGGCATAGATAATTATATTGTTTTTTTTTTTCCTTTTGTGAGGAAAATTGGCCCTAAGCTAACATCTGTGCCAATCTTCTATTTTGTATGTGGGACGCCACCACAATGTGGCTTGATGAGTGGTGTGTAGGTGCACACCTGGGATCTGAACCCATGAACCCCGGGCTGCTGAAGCAGAGCATGCGAACTTAACCGCTATGCCACTGGGAAGACCCCAATTATATTGTATTTTTATTATTTATGGACATATCATTACTTTCTAAAGCAACTGAGAATCCCTAATTATTCACTGTGACATCTTGAGAAAACAGAATATAATTATGTCCAATTAATTAATAAATAATTTAAATTTATTTTCTATATTGTTACCAGTATATGTCTACAAGTGTCTAAATTTTAATTATAGTAATTACTGAAGGTTAAGTTTTTTATGGCATATTTTGTCATGTTAAAGACAACCTATCAGATTTCTCTTATCATTAGCTTTTTTATTTTAAAATAATAATAATATTAATAATAACCATATTGGTTTGTTGTAAATAAAGATGAAAAAATTTCTGGAAAGTTCTTGTAATATAGTATGCAATCAATTAAAAATAACTAAGAGGAGGAATTTTGACTTCATAACTATATGAAGTTTAGAGTCTATGTAATATTTGGAACTGAAAGGAATGGGAAGGTGATGTTACCATTTAGCCATGTTGTGTCACAAACGATACTACTAATAATAACGGTAATAGAATTTCCTCCCTCAACACTTTTTTTCTTCTGATGTGCCTCAGTGGTGTGGGCGCTGAGACAATTAACTTGATATCAGATTCACAGGACCTGGGGCTGTGCTCTGACTTGAGAGCAGTACTTGTTGAAAATATATAAGTTGTAATTATGTAAAAATAGCTGATTGTTTTCTATCTGATTTTACATCCTAACTCTTTGGAAACTACTCACTGTTCCTTCTGATTCTGCACTGGCTATCAGTTATGTCCAGTTTTCACCAACATAGAGGTGTGTTTAATGAACTTGGGGGGCAACAATGACAGTTAAACAATAGATCAAGGGCCAGTCAATATATTTTGTCTTTATAATTGATTATTTATTAGGAATATCTCGAGACATTAAAATTAAATATTAAAAAGATATGGAAAATACAATCAACCTATTCTCATCTTTGGAGATAATACAGAGCAGATGTAATTGAAGGAACTCCCACCCTCTGCCATGTGCCACTTCTTATTTGAATACCCCTTTCTTTTCTAGATCTGTAACCGATATCCTAAATTTGTATCTGACATGTCTGTACATATATTTATGCTTTCACTTTGTATATATCTAGCCTAAGTATATAATATTGTCCATTTCATATCCTTTTTGGTTTTTTTTCCAGAATTGGGTGTTTATAATATTAACTTTTTTTGCTTAGATTTTGTTCATTTATTTAATTGTCTTTTTTGATTTTGAATCCTTTGTATCATACAGAAGATTAATTTTTTCATTTTAATGAAAGCAGCTTCTTTTTCAATCTTCCTTTATGCTTCTCACTACCTACCAGTGTTTGATATAATGCAATATGTAAAACAGGGGCTTTGGTGGAGAGGGCCTGAGTTTAGAAATTCAGTACTTCTTAGCTTTGGGCAATTTGCTTACTAAAAAAGTAACTAGTACAGTATTTTATTAAATAAAAATTCCCTATAAAATATTATTAATATTCTATGGAGAAGTTAAATTGAAATGAATGCCTGTGATAATTGTACCGTAAACACTTGATTACAGTATGAGAGCTTTCTAACTTTGATGGAATTTGCAAAAGACATTTTTGATAGTTTTTAGGTTATTAACTCATTAGCCTTCTTTTTTGTTCTGTTCATTCTCTTACTAGGTCTATATTATCCTGGACCTTTAGTATCTCCTTAGAGGTCTGAGTGCCCAGTCCATCTCACTTTTCTGGCCCATCAAGGTTATTCATATACTTTTAAAGAATGAATCTGATGCCTAAAAAATAAAGTAAGGAATTTAGCATCCAACCACGAGTTTGCAAATAAGCTGTGATGTTATGTGAGTCTTATGGAGGATAATTTTGCTATGGTAATATTTATAAAATACAAACTGTAGAAATTATTCATCTATAGAGCAATGACCCTCAATCCTATGAGTACATCAAAATCACCTAGGGAATCTTTTAGAGAACAGCAATGGTAGGATGCTGTCAATGGCATTTTTTTTTAGCTCCCAAGGTAATTCTAAGTTCGACTCATGGTTGAGAGTTATTGCCCTTAAAGCCATGAGACAACTTCATATGTCATATATAGGCAATCTCTAAACATACACTGGGCTCTGTTCCCAAAAGACACTTGCAAATCATGTTAATTCCAAATGACTTTCAATTGAGTTTACAAGAAGTAATAGATTTGCACCATATCTCTTTAATCTACAAGACCAGTTACTATATAAACAAGGCAATGTTAAGAAATTTGCACAAGAAAACCACTCATATTTAATGCTTTCCCATGGTTTCACAACCTACTGTAATCTAGTCTACAGTGCAGATGTTGATTTTATTTTTAAAAATTATCTGTTAATCCGCTGCTTTCTAATGGTCTACTTAGATAGCACTTGTAAGATAAGCATATTGTGGTGTGTACATATATATATACACACACACATATATTCATTAAATTCTATAAAGTTTATCCAAATTACCAATGCAATGACTTCTGATACTAATGACCCAAAGATAGGCCAGACTTCACAGATTAAGGGCACAGTCCTCCACAAGATTGCTTTTATTTCAGACACCTGCAGCTACAAGGTTGGGGTCCCCAGGCCACCAAAGTTCTGACCAGGGGTTCCTACTACCCCCTAGGGTTCAATAATTCACTGGAGTGTCTCACAGAACTCAGGAAACAGCTACACTTATGATTACAGTTTCATTGTAGCCAAAGTACAGAAATCAGGACTAATCAAAAGGAGAGACACAAAGTGAGAGGTCTGAGAGGGTCCTACAAATGAAACTTCCATTGTCCTCTCCCCATGGAGTCAGGAGGCATCATCCTACTGGCACAGCAATGTGCAGAGTATTGCCAACTAAGGAAGCTCACCTGAGCTTGGAGTCCAGAGGTTTTATTGGGGTTTCATTACATAGGCATGATTCACTAAGTCATTGGTCACCAGGCCGCATTCTTGAGGTTGAACTCAATCTCTATGCCCCTTCCTCTCCACAGAGGTCAGTCAGTCTGATACCATGTGGCTCAAAGCCTCTATAATCACATGGTTCTTTTATTTGGTGTGGCCAGTGCCCATCCTTAGTTTAAACTCATCTCCTTAGTTTAAACTCTCTAAGAGCCTCAGGAGTCACTTAGTTAACATAAACTAGCAGGGCTTGCCATGAACAACAGAGACACTCCTATCACTTGGGCAAGTCTGAAGGTTTAGAGGCTGCATTCCAGGAACTGGCAACAAAGGCCAGTTAAATTCTTTATTACACATCAGAAAGCAACACACTTAGATCACATCACTCCAGGACTCCTATTACTTATTATATACTATTCTACCCTTAATATTTACTGAGGTTGAATTATAGAAAAAAGGCACAATTAGAACATCTTCAATACTTATTTCTTTAAAATCCTAATAAGCACTCCCTTCTTTCCTTTCTCTTTCCCTCCTCAAATAATTTAGGTCTAGAGGGATTGGCGGGGCCTAGTGTGGTAGATATCCACATTGAGGGGAAGGGGAGTAGCAGGTGCAAAGTGGGATGTTAGAGCCCTCCTAAGGTGAGAAGGATGCCCATGCCCACAAGAGGAGGTAGAGGCCACACACAGGGTCTTAGACCTCAAGCAACACAAGGAGGGTGTCTGTCCAGGTGTGGGGTTTGGCTCATTACAGGCTGTTATAGGCCAAGCAGAGTTGAGTGGATGTGTGTCTAGTTGCTTCCAACAGCAGGATGTCAGAGCCCAAGCATATGAGGAGGACTTCTAGGCTCTGGACCACCTGGCTTGGTGTTTCAGAACCTTTGTGATGTGAGGGAGACATTTTCACAAGAGTGGTGGGTGGTTGCTGTGATTGAAGATGGCTTAAATACAAGAGAACAAATCAAATAAGTAAATATATTAAGGAAAAGGGAAGTTAAGTTAAAGGAGTACATGTGGAAAGGGAAAACAATTAGAGTGAATCCTGAGATGTTAGGTTGGCATTGGAGATATCAATGTGAACTCATGTTTTGTAATACAAATATAAAATGAATATAGATGTAATTGTGTGTGTGTAAATTCTTAATAATTACAAAGAGGAAAAAAGAGCAATATTACAGTGGAGAAAACTGGCAGACACCACAAGTTGTAAGTGATTAAAATGGTCACCAGTAATGGAGCAAATTGAAATTGTGGACCTGCTGATAGGATGCCATGAGCGGAACACAGGATCACTTCTGTGGTGTTCCTGCCAAAGACACATAACCTGAATTGAATCCTGTGGAACAGCAGAGAAACCCAAATTGACGTATAAAAAACTGGCCTACAATCTTCAGAAGAGTCAACATCGTGAAAATCAAGAAAAGTCTAGAACCTAATCCAGACTGAAAGAAGGCAAAGAAACATTACAACGGTTCTGAAACTGATCATGTTTCTATAAAAGGTATTTTTGGGGGCAATTGGTGAAATTTGTTGGCATCTGAGATTTAAATGATGATAATGAATCAGTATTAGTATCTTGATTTTGATGGTTGTATAGTGATTATGTAGGAGAATGTTAATATTTAGGGTGGCAGGACATCATGTCAGAAACTTACTATCAAACGGTTCAGGAAAAAAATATGTGTTTGTAAAGTACTTGCGACTCTTCTGAAGCTTAAGATTGTTTCGAAATAATGTAAAGGAAAAAAATGTCTGTGAGGATACTATTAATTATTTACTGCATTCCCTATTTAGAAATGTTTATCCAACTCTCTCATGGAATCATCCCTGAGAAATTACTCTCAGAGATTAGGAAAACATTTTTTCTCTTTGAAGATCCAAGATAAATGCTAGGCTCATTTGGTATAACTTTTTTTCAGTAAGAGTTTTCTGTATACTTTATCCCTCCACTCTTTTATCTATTTCTTTGTTTGTTTCTGTTGTGAGTTAAGAAGTTTCTAATTTATCATCTTGTCTTTATTTCAATATTTTTTTCTGCTAAGTAAGCTAAAGTCATTTAACAATAAATGTATTATTGTTGTTTTTTCTTTTTTCCCTCTTCTCTTTGCCCACAGTGCCATGTACATTGTAGATATTGAACAAATGTCTATTGAGTTAAATATATCCTACTGTTTTACCTTGTGGCAAAATCACATAAATATATGTGTTTATGAATCTCTGTTCAAAACATGTTTTTAACACTAGTTATAGGTGTGGGTGAGTTTTGTGCATATTTTTCGTCTTTGTAAGATATAAAGAAGTTAGGCTAGGCAACACAGTGGTGGTCCAGGTTGGAAGATTGTCAATAAAAAGGATAAACATGAAATATACATAGATGGACACATATTCTTGATTCCTAGTTCTTTACAAGGAACCCCAGAGTTTTGTGGTCAACAGTAAGGAATATACTAGGTCACAGGAGTAAAGAAAGCACAGGCACAGTTGCTTTATTATTATTATTGTTATTGAAAGAATACTTAACATGAGAGCTACCCTCTTGAATTTTTAAGTGCACATACATCACTCTAAATTATAGGCACAATATTGTAAAGTAGATCTCCAGAGCTTAATCATCTTGCATGACTGAAATTTTATACCTGTTGAATAGCAACTCTCCATCCTCTCTTCCCTCAGCCCCTGGCAACCAACCACCATTCAACTCTCTGCTTCTCTGTGTTTGACTAATTGCCGTGCTGGGGTGAAGCTGCGTTAACACTCCAGGGCCCCCTTTCAGCAACCTAAAGCCATTCTTTATTCTCAGGCATGGTATTCCCTGCTCTGTACCAAGTATCCTGGCATACAGCAGCCCAGGCTACGACCTACCATACAAGTGATGCACCTTGAGCATAAGAAATAGAAGTCCAGATTTTTTTCATGTAGTAGTTCAGATAACATAGTTAATAGAAAGGCTTGCAGATGTGGGGATGAGAGGAGGCACCTGTAACAGAGGAAGAAGTGTGACAGTCATGACATTATCATAACAAAGAATAGGGAGAAGAGCTTTTAGTACTGCATGTTTTCAGTCCTGTTAAAATCTGCTTCCTCAGAATCCATAGCTTAATGAATTTTTCAGCTTGTTCATAAATGTGCATATGATTCTACAATCTGATGTTTTTAAATCTGCCTCACTGATTGGTCAGGAATTTATCTGGAAGGCAAAATATTATAGGATATTTTTAGGTTATCTATTTATTTAAGGAAAAATAAAGTCCTTGGTGATCTGAGTTATAGTTCATAAATTTATATCTCCAATTTACTGTCTCTTAATTTCTACATGTATATCAGCTTTGATCATGGTAACCCCACTTCCAAAACACACACACACACACACACACACACAGAGGTATGATTGATGCATACTACAGATTGCTAGCAATAAAAGGACAGCAATCAAAGGAATAAAAAGAATCAGAATAAGTAAAAGGATATGATAAAAATGAACATGAAAATTTTGAGTTATTTGAGTTAAATTAAAAGTAAGTGAATGAAAATACACAAGCAGAAAAGTGAAATCCAACATTCATTTTCTGAATCTTTCTGGACCAAATAAAACTAGTCTTTTAGGCTCTTTATCATGCCTTTCATTTTAGCAGTAATTTATTCATGAGTCTTACTCTTTTTTTTGCGTCATTTAAATGTATCATATCTTGACAGTTTTCCCCTCTCTTAGGGCTCATCCTACTCTGTTGTAATTTATTTAAGTATTTTAGTGTTTTAGAGGATTGTGGATTAATGATGCATTTAAACTGCTTTAGAATGACCTTAGGCTAGGTAAATTACTGAAGTAGTGCCAGCCAGGGATATTTATTTTGATGGCAGGATGCTTCTCCTCTCTTGCTTACCCACATGGTATACAAAGTAAAGGCTGGCTGGCTTAAAATATATTCTAGAGGAGTTACAAACAAATTTTACTAAGAGGAAAATAACTTTATACTCTTGACTCTGTTATAGGCAATATCTAATTCTATTTTTCACTATGATTGGGTGGCTTTATCTTGACTGTTACTAGTTCAGGTTTGACAAGAAGTATAACCAGGAATAGTACTGACCTCAGACCTGGGCTCCGTACTTAGGGGCTGTGTATCTCACACTCACACGCAAAAATAAATGCATTAAAGAAACCACGGGCTCTTTTTTCACTTGGAACCCCACATTTGGCACTGGCACAGCAAGATCCATGGCAACAAACACCCAGTCTTGTGACTCTCACCATCCGAGGCTTAGAGAAAATCTTCCCCACATCTCCTGCCCCACATCTTTCCAACAAAAGGCTGTGATCTGAAGGCAGGGATGTCTTACAGTTTCTGCAGCTGACTTCGGCGATAGACGCTCCTTAGAAGTTTGGGGAGCCTCTTGAGTAGAAGAGCACTTAGGTGAGAGAAAAGATTACTTATTTAATTCCTCAAATATTTCCTCTGAATGTTTTTTCTCACAAACGGATCTTCTCAGGAATGCAATAGATTTGTGTGTGACAAGGTATAATTTTCCAGGGGTGTTCAACCAAGCATCTATTCTCTTGTTTCTCATCATGTTACAATTCATGTCCTAAAAAACTGTATTTTTCTGAAATCTCTTGAATCCTTCTTTTATCATAATATTTTCCCCCGGCTCCATTCACCTCAGCTGGAGAAGTCTACATGAGCTTGACTTAAAGCTCAGTTATTGAGAAATAACTATCAGAACTTTTCTCAAGAAAATGCAAGGGCCCTCTTGTTCATGATCACAGCAACCCATATTATGTTTTAATGGAAACTTTCCAACCAGAACACTTGAAATTTTGTGGATTCTCTTTCAAGAACCTCTGCTACTTGTCCTCAGAGTGGCTCCGACCTCCAAACTATAAGATTCCTCCCCTTCTGCATCTTTGACAGCAGCTTCTCTGCTGGCTGGCTTCCCCATCATATAGCAATTATACAGAAAAGTCTTTTGTCCTCCAGATCTCCTCCTTCTTTTCCATAGTCTGAACTTGTAAGAAAGTTAAGACAAAATGAAACAGGATGAAGAATTGAACATGAGATTATCAACTAGTAGTTGATAAAGTGAGAAAAGAGAACATAAATGAAATTATCAAAGTAAATATTATTCAGTTTCATTTGTGTCAGTGACAAAAGTTATTTTGAACAATTAACGTTTAACATATGTACTGGTGAGATACCAGTCACAGAAAACAAAGAAGTTGAGATTAATGAATGTTTTCATTGTTTTATTAAAAATATAGCATTGGCTTAAGTGAATTGCTAAAAAACACCCAAATTTCAATTTCATACATTTGTTTAAAATATTGTTAGAGACATCTTTATGAAAATGGCACTAATATGTTGGTAAAGAAAAGTGTGTACAAGCCAGATTTTTAGCCCAATCCAGATATGTTCTTTGTGCCAAATGTGATGCACAGTTTGAATTAATTACTAGGAGATGCGGCCTCAACTGTGTCTATAGCAATGGCATTATTTGAAACAATTAAAACCTTACATGCAACATTTTTTTTGATGTGCCCCAAAATGGAACATCTTGATGAAATACATATTAAACTTAATTTAACAACCACTCTCAGACACACATTGAAAACGGTAACTATAAGCTATAGAGAATGAGTGATTTTCTTTTGGCAGACACTAAATCAATTTTGAATTTCTGCTAGCCTAAGATATTTAATAGAATTGTGGCTTACTATTAATAATGCTAGGAAACATTTACGTAAAATCTCAGAATGATCTAAGATTCGCTAAAAGGATTAAAAACTTTAAAAAATTGTCCTGAGTAGAAAGCAGCCTGATGTAGAACACACTACGAAGTGATATTCTGGGGGCTGTCCCTGTGGCCTAGTGGTTAAGGCTGGCGTGCTCCACTTTGGCGGCCCAGGCTTGGTTCCTGGGCGTGGACCTATGCAACTCGGCAGCGACCATGCTGTGGTCGCGACCCAGAAACAAAATAGGGGAAGATTGGCACAGATGTTGGCTCAGGGTGAATCTTCCTCAGCAAAAAAAAAAAAAAAAAAAAGTGACATTCCAATAAAATATAAGTGATTGGAACAAGAAAATAAAAATATTAATATGACTATGAAGAAGAAGATTCACAGACAAATAATACACCAACTAATTTTTCTGACTAATTTCTTGCCATTATAAATTAAGATATAGTCTTGATTGAAGAGAAAGTCAAACCAATTGATCAGAGTACTGCTATTTTTGGTTTTCTACATAAAATTTGAGGAGTTTGATAGAAGAACTTAAAAAATACTGTATGAAATTAGATATTTCTTTAAAGGTAGTAGAAATCATGACATAAGTAATAGTAAGTTTATGAGCAAATTAAAATTCTTGTAATATTTTATGAAAAATATTAATTTATCATATATAATGCATAATGGTTAAGATATAAAATTCATTTCTCATTTCAGAAAATAAATGTTTCTATGCAAGTTTTATTAATAATACCAGTTGCTGCATCCCAAGGAGAGGCTTTTATAGTTTTTTTACAGTTCACTCAGATCTTGGAATTTTGTGTTTTTAACCTCATATGAGTAAGCTTGATATTTACTGTGGCATTGAGCTAGCCAGGCAGGCTGTGTCCTGTGTGTGTATGTGTGTAAACGCAATATATTTTGCTGGCAGAGGATGAAGATATTGTGTGTGAAAATTTACTGAGTAAAACAAATAAGCAAACAAAAATCTAGATATTTTTAGGAATTCACAGAACATGCTGTAAAGAATGATGCCTGGCACTTATCAGAATCCTTCATCCTTTGAAAACCAACAGTAGAATTAGTGCTGATTTTCTATTTGTGATTAAAACAACAGCAGTCAGTCAATATTGATGTAGATGTTGTACATCTGGGGGAAGAGATAAAGAAAACATCTTTCTCTGAATTTTTTTTTTTTTTTTTTTTTGTGGGGAAGACCAGCCCTGAGCTAACATCTGTTGCCAATCCTCCCCTTTTTGCTGAGGAAGACTGGCCCTGGGCTAACGTCCGTGCCCATCTTCCTCCACTTTATATGGGACGCCGCCACGGCATGGCTGACAGGCAGTGCGTCGGCAGGTGCCCGGGATCCGAACTCTCAAACCCCGGGCTGCCAAGCGCGGACTAAACTGCTGCGCCACCGGGCGGCCCCTGAATATTTTTTTTAATATTGAAAAAATGCTTACTTCAAAATGTACATAATTAAAAACAAGCTCGTGTTTGTACAAATGCCCTTTTGCTGGCATGCATGTTATTGTGCAGTGAGACAGTGTAACTGCAGGTGTTCAAAGGATGGGGTAACTTTATGTTCATCAAGATCTGTCAATGTTACCTCTTAAATTCTGGAGGTAGAATACCACTCTTTGTCTAACTCATTTGCAGGTTGCAGTGGTTGGGGTCAGTCTTTGACTTGGAGGATGAAGATCAGGGTTACCATTGTTTAAAAACATGTTCACTTTACCTTCATCTTTACCTTTTGGTTAACTTGGTTACCATTTTGCCATTGATATCTGAGGGTTAGTTTTTTCCTAGAAGTGAGGTTTCCTCCATTACCACTTTTGTGTTGACGAACACGGGCACCAATATCATCTTCTTGGAAAACCTTGGCTGTTTTGATGCCTGCCAAGTTTTCTGAATAGAACACTTTGCAGTATTTTGAATTTCATCTTCCGTTTTAAACTATTAGTTTCTGTTGTAGGCTTTTTCAGACATGAGGTTTGGAGGAGCTTTAGATTAATTAGGCTAATGTCTTGAGGCAATTCCTTGATATGCCGGATTATAGAAGTGGAGCGGTGGATATCATCCAGAGTGCTTTGCACTTGCAGGTTCTGGATGTGGGGTTGTGACAACATAAGATTGGAGGAAGTACTGATTACTGTTTAGGAAAAATGACTCCCCCAGAACTGATATAACATTGAGAAGTGCACTCAGGATAACAGGAAACATATAAATAAATGGCACCAAGAGGGTTGCTTTTTGAAGATAACAAGCAGTTTAGTTGGAAATGGTTGCTGTGGCAAGGATTTTCTTTGGAGTTGCTTGTTTTCAGCTGATTGAGGTCTCTGCAGTCTACTGCCTTTCTTGCTCCATTACAATCAGCATGAAATAGTGTAACCAGCATATCTGCAGGTGTGCTTGTCTCCAAGCTATAGACATTAATCTTCTGTTTTCTATTCTACGAATATTACTTGATGACTTTCAGTATCCAAATGTTGAAATTGCTTACCAACATACTTATTCAGTCACTAACTGGTTCATGTATTAATGAATCTATTTGCTTAGCAATAGCTACTAAATGAAATGGAGGTACTTTGATAAACATAATTGGAAGATTATGTCGGAACCTAATGCTTCTTAATTATTTTTATTTTTCCATCCAAAATTATCCCATTTGATGGAATAACTTGCATCTAGAAGACAAAATGCTTGCTAGTGTCTATTCTGAGAGAAAATCTGGCAGAGACAAACTAATGGCTACCAGCTTCAAGGTGACTATAGGAATATGATGACAGTGTATGATTCTGGATTGGATTCTGGACCAGAAGAAAAAATTAAACAATTGTTAAGGGTATTTAACTATGGGTTTATCTTAGACAGTATATATGTCAATATAAATGTCAATGTTAAATTCAAAATGGATGCTTCCTTTTCTATATTATCATGCTGGTGTTGAGAAGTGGCTGCCCAGACTGGGATTTCATTGACCAACTCCCTTGAATTTATATGCGGTCATGAGCTGGTTCTTACTAATGGAATGTGAGCATAAGTCATCGAAATAATTCCTGGCCAAAGTCTTTAGGAAGTGGATGTGCTCACTGAAACCTCTTTTTCCCTTCAGCCAGTAGGATAGACAGGAGCAGAAGGTCCTAAGGGATGGAGGTGCCACAAGATGAAAGGAGCCCACGTCTCTATAAAAAGGAAATCCACCCATCGGACACAACACCTGCCTTGAGCTGTTAATGAGAAAAAACACTTGTATCTGGTAAACTAGCATTTGAGGTTTATTTGTGACAACAGTTCCTAATAACCTCATTAATGCAGGCAGAGTATACCATTGTGTGATTCGTCCCCAGAAACTGTGGACACACTTATCCTCTTAGCTGCCCGATGGTAGTAGTGTTCTTTTGCTTAATATTTCCACAGGAACAGACACTGCCGTTGTCTGGATATAAGGTCTCGGTACACTTTTAGTTTTCCTTTCTTCACTTTCCAATATACCGATTAATTCTCTTCATAATAGTTTTCCCCTTTGTTTTATGATAAATGTGATGTTCTGAAATCTTTTAATTATTTGTTATTTATTCTTTGGTTATTTCCTGATATTTTCCATTATTTAAAAGTAACTTGCCGGTTCCTATTACAGTTGATTCTCATGATTTGCAGCTTTCATGTTCAAGAATTCAACTGCTCACTAAAATTTACTTGTAATCCCAAAATCACTGCTTGCAGGGCTTTCATGATCACATTCAAACATGTGCAAAGTGGAGAAAACTTTGAGTTACTTAACTCACGTGTTCCCAGCTGAAGTGGAACAAGATGACGCTATCTTAGTCAGCTCTCCTACAGAGACAACAGAGGACGGAGGTGGTAGAGAGTGGCGCAGGGCAAAAAGCTCTGCATTGGGGCCAGTTGTTTGGGTTTGAACCCCAATTCAACCACCTGTTTGTTAGTGGAATACCCTCAGGCAAGTCACTTCACACTTCCACCCCTAGGAGCAATGGTTCCATATTGCTAATTCAGCATTTACAGCAACTTTATAGAACACAACTTCCTCAAATAATGAGAATCGACTGTGTTATCTTGCTTTTCTTAGTTTCTGTTAGTGTGTACGTTGATTCATTTTTTAGATTAATAAATATAACATGTCCTGTATTGAAACACAGTATTTAGTTAATAATTCTAATAGTTATTGCTCTTATATTGGGCTAACAATGTGAATAATGTAATTTCTAAGATAAACTGTAAACTTCAAAGTATATATATATATCTTAGAAAAATGTCTTATTTAGTGCTTCCTTTATTCCTTCTTTACCTGATTAGTTTCCACTTATTCTTCAGGGGCCAGCTCAGGCCTCATCCTCTCCAGGACATTGTTTTTAATCCCCAGTCCCTCCCCCAAGCTCTCATCATGGCACATATTACAAAAACGTTAAATAATCTAATAATTGACTACAGCCTTGTTGATGTTAGGTCTGTGCTCCTGACATAGTTTCTGGTACATAGAAGTTCAATTAATGATTCTTGTACTGATCTAAATTAAGAATGTTAAGATATAATTTCAAATCTTTTTGGTGAGGAGATTGGTGGGAGTTGCTTCAAAGCATATGACCTTTTTCATGCAGTGATAGTTACTTTTCAGTAAGCTAGCTTTCCGTAGGCAGTTTAATAGCTCCAGCCATACACATAGGTTTAAAAGATTAAGTGTTGAAGACTTAAACAAATCCATGTTTGTTTTCAAAAATTAATTCAGATGTATCCATCCAAGAGTCGTTACAGACATTTTTGTGTGTCAAGAATCACCATTTATCTTTGTGAATTTAGTTTTTCTGTATCAAATCTCTAGGAACAATTTGTGAGAGCAAAAAATTATCCCACATTTTTTAGTTTTCTTGTTACACCTATGATATTATGGGGAGGCAGTTAATGTTACTCTCACATAAAATAATGTTATAACAAACAGTAAATGCCTACCAGAATGTCAATGGACTTTAATAAATCAAACTGTAAGGTACACTGAATGTGGGAATAAATTTAGATACTCAGTATAGCATTAACTAATTAAACACACTCACCAACAGAACTTTGTTTTGGAATGCAATAACATTTTCATTTGTGATTTAAAGTTAAGACGATTTAGTTTTATTTTTTTTAAATAAAATCAAATTATGGGGTGATAAAATGAGAATAATCCCAAAAGATGTGGGAACGTTTGCTGTAGCTAAGTGTTAGTGAGAGAAAAAGAAAGAGTTAATAATGGGGAGTGCTGTGTGTTATTTACATGGAGCCCGAGAGCAGAGATACTAAGGAATGATTCTTTGTTCTTCCACAGAGAAGGTAAATGTTTTCCATCTACATGGCACTCCAATTTCATCTTTAAACTGCTTTAAACCATATATATTTAAAATAGAAGCAAAGAAAATCTTGCAAGCAATACTTGAGAAAATTGTAAATATCATGAAATGTCACCAAAACATATATTTACATATATAAATTTAATTCTGAATAGGTAAATTTATATCCAGAGAGTAAAAATAATAATTACATTCATCAGTACTATTGAGGACCAGAAACCATTCCAGGAGCTATTCATGGTTTATTTCTAAGTTTCCCAGCCATCTTGATAGTTAGGGAATATTATTCACCAAAAATGCAATGCAGGTGAATGTTTATATCACAGAGCTTTAATTTCACATTTCTATGTTTGTGAGCGGTATTAGCCTTTTAATAAAGGCTCAAGGCATTTCTGATAGTTTATAATTCACATGGCAAAAATTAAAGTAAAAGGTGGGAACAAACTTGAATATAAAAGTAGGAGCATTTTTGGGGGGCTGGCCCAATGCGTAGTGGTTAAGTTTGGGTGCTCTGTTTTGATGGCCCAGCGTTTGCAGGTTTGGATCCCCGGCATGAACTTACACACCACCCATCAAGCCATGCTGTGGTGGCATCCCACATACAAAATAGAGGAAGATTGGCATAGATGTTAGCTCAGGGACAATCTGCCTCAAGGAAAAGGAGGAAGATTGGAAACAGATGTTAGCTCAGGGACACTCTTCCTCACACAAAACAAAACAAACAAACAAAAAAAGGGGGGTATTTTTATTTATTCAATATTTATCTTTGCTCCTCAAAGTAGAAAGTATTTTAAATTTTAAATTGTAAGTATAAAGTATTTTAAATTGTAGAGATAAATTCATACTCTACTTAACTTTTCTATCTCATGTTTTTAGCTCACTACAAACTGAGTTCATCACTTGATTCCAAATTGGAATTGTTGTCATTCCTTATTGTTCTTTATTTTGGCAGAATCTGTTAGAAGACTATCCTCCCAGCAGAAAGATGTGACCAATTGCTTTAGAAATAAATGATGCTAGAACTAAACCAAGCAAGAAGAAGTTCATTAGAAAACTCTGTAGAAGAACCCTCATCAATCTCTCCATATTGCTTTTGATGTTGCCTGAGAGATAGTTATATATTATGTTTATTTTTAGAGCCAACCAATCTCTTTTACCTTAGACCGCAGGATGAAGAAAGCAATAACACATTCAGATAGCTCTTAAGTTGAGTGTGAGTGAGCTGAATTATTTCTTTCTATTAGAAGCTGCTGTCCTATTCTTCACATTGGACAGATTTCTTCATAATTAGCATAGAAAAAACTTACTATATGCTTTGGGCCTCTTGACGCACTTGCTCTCTTAATTAATAATATATGTGAACTAAAGTCATAATAAAGCAAAGCTGACTGAGCTTTATTCATCTTTTTAAATATCTGAAAGACCACTGCAATTTGATTTTTCTAATAGAATTGATCGAGGTGACTGTTTTACTTCCTGTATAAATAGACATTTCTAAAGAGCTTAAAGCATCAAGAATCTCCTTCAAATTTAAAAATTTAGAATATCAGCTCTTGACTGTATTGCCCTTGCATTCATTTGAAAGTGTATTAGGGAAAAAAATTAAGCAGAGGATTTCACTCAACAGTTTTCATTTTATTTTTCAAGGTAAATTAGTGCTGAAAAGCAAAATCAGTATGGTATTGATTATCTTCTCGTGACCAAACACCAAAAAAATAAAGAACATTTCAAAATATTTAATAGTAATATATCAGAAAATATCTAAAGCGTATTGAAGTTATTGGAATTAAATACATATGGAATCAAAGTTCAAGTTACAAGTTAGATTTCAAAGATGAAAAACACCTGCTTCTCTTTCAGTTGCCTGCTTCTGGGCACTTGTCTTATTTTATGAGGATTATCTGCTTTCTGTTTATGGGCACTTGGCTCTTATTCAAAGCAGTTGATGCTCTTCTTTTGCATATAAGTGGCAGCTGTTCTAAAACTATTGCCACTGGAATAAAGTGTATGTGGTAGTGGTGGGGGGGGCAGAAAATGGCAGTGGTATTCAGGTTTGTATTGACTAAAGAAACGTAGAAACTAAATATTCAGATATAGGAAATAAGGAAACTATGGGATGCACACTAAGGTTTAAAATACCATTTGCTGTTCAAAGCACCGTTGAAATAAAATTCTAGGCCCAAGATGGAGCTGATCCTGCCCAGAGTGACAAGTCAGCAAACAAATAACTTTTGAGTCCCTGTAAATGCTCCTCTTGACCAGAAATGCAGTCTATCCAGCCAATCCCCAAATGCCAAGCTGGTTGTGGGCTGTGTACTTACTTCCTTGTTCCTTATTCATTTTCCATTTTTGTCTTCCTTGTTCCTTATTCTTACCCTGTAAATGCTTCCTCTTTCCTGTAGACTGCCCCAGTTTGCAGTTCTTTGGACCCTTGGGAACAGACTGCTGGCTTCATGAAGTGTTAAATCAAGTTTGTTTGTATCACAGATTAAAAGATAAACTGAGGCATATTGAAATTTTTAAAAGTTTATTTGAGCAAAAATAAACTGCTTTATAGATATATAGCAAAAATAAACTGCTATATAATTCGGTCAGCATCCAATCTAGCAGATAGAAAGGACCTCAGAGCAGCTGAAAGACTTATAGGCAGAAGGGAATGGGAAGAGGGAAGTTACACTAGGAAAAAAAGCAGGTTGGCTATTTCAAGGTTACCTTCCTTTAGGGGAAAGCAGGGTCTATCAGGCAGATTATCTACCTAGTGCAGCTCAGGCGATTCCTGATGGACTGGTTTAAGATGCCACTTCTGGAAGAGCCAAAACTGTAATTAAGTCTTGGTTTGGTTATGTGAGGTTTAGCATAAGTGTCTCCGTTTAGGACAGGTTGTCTTATTTTTAACACACCTAAATTGAGTTCTTCTTCAATCATTTTTTAACAGCATTTATCACAGGTTTAATCTAAACGTCGGCTTTCTTCATTTATATACTGTACAAACTTTTTAGCAAAGAGTCATTATACGATAGCTCCACAAATTAAGAAAACCACCTCATGTGTACGATGATGGATGGTAATTAGTCTTCAGGTGGTGAACATGATGTAGTCTACACAGAAATTGAAATATAATGATGTACACCTGAAATTTACATAATGTTATAAACCAATGTCACCTCAATAAAAAAAATAAAAACCAGTTTCCCTCTCTAAAAACAAACAAACAAACAAATCATTCCTCCCAAAGGCATTAAAAAAAAAGAAAACCCGCGTGTTGTGATTTTTGGAATTATTGCAGCTATCAATTACATGTTAAAATTATGTTAATATTCATATAATCTAGCTATTAATGTGGATAGAGAAAATGATAACTGATCTTCTGGAGCATATCATTATTTACCTAATAGCTTGTGAATTCCAGAATCATACTAAAAATAAACTTACGCTTTTTATGGAAAAATTTCTATAAGAAGTCTAGGGTTAGTAGGAGGATAAAATGTATTCTTTTCTTTCTCTCTGTGATAGCTTTTCTCTCAAAAATATCACATTAGTTCCTTAAGGTGGCTAGAATGGCAACATTACTTCATTTACTAAAATACAAAGTTCAAAACCCAAGTGGGCATTTACCTGTGGGTATAATTGGCCTCAGCCCTGCCCCCCTCACTCTCCTCTGCACATCTGCTCACTTCCCTTTACTTTTCTTCTTGCCTTTTCTTCCTTCCTTTTCTTTTCTTCCCCTTTACTTTGTACTCCTTCTTTACTTTCCTTCCTTATTCTTTCTTATTTTTTTTCTGTTTTTTCCTTATCTCTTCTTTTTATTTGCTTCTCTTCCCTTTCCTTCCATCTTTCCGTCTGTCTTTCCTCTCCTTTTATTTTAGTCATACTTTTTCTTTTCTTTTTATTGATTTATTTATTTGGGGGCCACCCTTCTTGCCCCCTTTCTTTCTTTTTGTGTTTTCCCCGTCTATGGAGTCCATCCATGAAGCACTGGAAATACAGAAGGGCAAGATAGTTCCTGCCTTTAAATGAACTTTCATTAAATGGAGGAGAAAGCTACAAATAATGACTATTCAATGCAGAAAAAAAAAAAAAAAAGTGCTCTCTGATGAGCTCCTCGAGGGCAGGTATTGGGTCTTCATCTCTATAACCAAGCTGCCTGCAATGGCCAGCACAGCACTGTGTACACTGTCCGTGCCCTGCCCAGATCCCCGGGGCTGGTCACTGCACCTGTCCCCTCTCCTATGATGAGTGTTGCCTGCCTCATTCTCAGGAAGACAGCGCTTAGCCAAACACCGGTGGTTATGCCCTCCAAGTGATGAGCCCCGCAGGTTAGCTCAGTGGGATACCAGAATCCAGGTTTAGATAGGAAGTTATGTTTTGAACATAAAAAAAGCCTGCATCAATTTCAATTGTCAACTTCTATGCATCAACTTTCACAAAACCGATTTCATCCTGGGGGTCTGCTGTTTGTTTCTGGACTCCTGGCCCTGTTGCCTTTCTGTGTATGTGGGTACCAGACAGAACGGTGTTGCTATAGGAAGTAAGTCAGGGATGTTTGGATGGGACATCCAGCTTTCCGTGGGGTCAGGCTTAAGCTCCCCTCCAACTGAGGGGAGCTCTATTCCTTCCCCTGCCCTATTCTGCTCCTCTCACTCCTCTCCTTGAGAGCACTGCCCCCCTCCCATCTCTGCTTCAGATTCAGGTTCTCCTTCTAGAGTCCCCCCCTGAAGGCATATCACATCCATCACCTAGTGAGTGTTGAATAAATGAATGAAAGATAATATAAGGGAAGATGGGTTAGAGAGAGCCTTATACAGGTCTTTGAACTTAGTTTGAGTTATCCTATCAGGTCTCTTTTCCCCTTCTCTCTCTTGTGTTAAACATCTAAACCAGGAAATCAATTTCAGGAAGTCTACAATATATTTTTTTCCTTTTTTAAAAAAATTAATAGGCTTTTATTTTTTGAGCAGTTTTAGGTTACAGAAAAATCGAGAGGAAAATACAGTGAGTTCCCATATCTTCACCCCAACCTCTCTCCCCAAGTTTCTCCTATCATTAGCTTTTCATTAGTGTTGTACATTTGTTAAAATTAATGAGGCTATATTGATGCACCATTATTAACTAAAGTCCATAGTTTGCATTTTATAGGTTTTGATAAATGTATGATGACACATATCTACCAGTACAGTATCATACAGAATAGTTTCACTGCCCTAAAAATCCCCTGCACTCCACATGTTCATCTCTTTCTCTCTCCCCTCTCACCCCACGCAACCACTGCTCTTTTTACTGTGTCCATGATTTTGCCTTGTCCAGAATGTCATATAGTTGGAATCATACAGCACGTGACTTTTCAGATTGGCTTCTTTGCTTAGCAATGTGCATTTAAGATTCCTCCGTGTCTTTTTATGGCTTGCTATCTCAATTTTTTTAATTGCCGAATAATATTCTATTGTATGGATGGGACAGTTTTTTACCCATTCAGCTATTGAAAGACACCTTGCTTGCTTCCAGGTTTTAGCGATGACGAACAAAGTTGCTATAAACGTTGTGCAGGTTTTTGTATGGACCTAAGTTTTCAACTTATTTGGATAAATACCAAGGAGTGTCATTGCTGAATCATGTGGTAAGAGTATGTTTAGCTTTGTAGGAAACTTCTAAACTGTATTTCAAAGGATCTGTACCATTTTCATTCCCACCAGCAATAAGTAAGAATTCCCGTTGCTCTGCATCCTTGCCAGCAATTGTTGTTGTCGGTGTTTTGGATTTTAGCCATTCTAATAGGCGTGTAGTGGTATCTTGTTATTTTAATTTGCAATTCTCTAATGACATACAATGTTGAACATCTTTTCACATAAATTTGCCATGTGTAAATTTTTTTGGTGAGGTGTCTGTTCAGGCCTTTTGTCTATTTTTTTAATTGAGTTGTTTGTTTTCTTTTGTTTGAGTTTTGAAAGTTCTTTACATATTTTGGATACTAGCCCCTTAACAGGTATGTGTTCTGCAAATATTTTCTCCCAGTCTGTGGTTTGTCTGTTTATTCTGTTAACAATATCTTTCATAGAGTAGAAGTTTTTAATTTTAATTATTTCCAAATTATCAGTTTTTTCTTTCATGGATCATGCTTTGGTGTTGTATCTAAAAAGTCATTGCCAAACTGAGTTACCTAGATTCTCTCTTATGTCATTTATAGGAGCTTTATTGTTTTACATTTAGATTTATAATCCATTTTAAATTAATGTTTGTGAAAGGTGTAAGATGAGTGTCTAGATTTATTTTTTTGCTCAAGGATGTCCATTTATTTGAGCACCATTTGTTGAAAAGGATATACTTTTTCCACTGGATTGCCTTTGGTCCTTTGTTAGAGATAAGTTGACTATATTTGTATGGGTGTGTCTGGGGTTTCTATTCTGTTCCATTGATGGATTTGTCTATTCTTTTGTTGATGCATGTTGTTTTGAATACTGTAACTTTATACTAAATCTTGAAATCTGTTAGTGTTGGCCCTCTGATTTGTCCTTCTCCTTCAATATAGTCATTCTTTTTTTTTCCAAAAAATATTTATTAAGTGTCTAGTATAATTCTTCTAGGGATACAGAAGTGATTAGAATGAAAAAAGCCCTGCACTCATGGAGTTTACCTTCTAGTAGGTTCACTGCATACATATATATACACACATAGATCCTGGGTGTTTAATTAATAAATGCATGCATAAAAATAAATAAGTAGAGATATATTATATATTATAAAGCTCCTGGTTGAATGTTAATATATAATAATATATACATGTACACATAGGCACAAGTATAAGAAAGTGGAAAAACTAAGTATCTTGACTGTAATCAGCAAAAGATACTTTTCCAAACTCCAATTTTATAATGGACCCTAATAATTATCTTTTTTCAAATCTAGTCTCTCCTTGATTTCTCAGTATTTTATTCAAAAATACTGAGAATTTGTGTTGAGACACATTCCAGTGTGGGATATTACCTAGAAAAATGTTTACTGTAGAACGAACGATTAGAAGGGATTTTTATAGAGCAAAATAGTGGCGAGGTTGTTTATAAGAATTCAGGGTAAGAACAAATGTTAGGGGTGTAATGGTGGTGGACTTAACACAGAGAATATTGGCCCTAAATCGCAGGAAAGCCATAAGGAGTGGGCAGATAAGATTCAACAATAGGCAGAGAGCCATTTTAGTGATGTTAAGGTTTAACCTAGGAAAAACTAGTGTTGGGTTGATCCGCTGGTGAGTCCTGGAACATAAATGTCATCAGATGTGAGAAAAATTAAGTGATTAACGATATGATTATAGGGATAAGAGAACATTGTCTTTTAAGTAACATGTATAGAAGTAGAATGGCAAAATTTGGTGAGGCCATAATTTTGGAAATTGATGATAAGGCAGTTTTGCTCATTTGGTAATCTAAGGTACAGCAAATTGCAAATAAGCTGCTCTGTAGTTGCCACATTTGATTTGAGAAGAAGCAGGAGAAACTTCTAATGCATATGTTTTTGGAAGGGGATGGGGGCATGGGAAACCCCATTTATACTGAATCATATCAGAAATTAGTGAATTACACCTATGTCTCATCTGGTTCAGAGCTCAGAATAATGCCTTGAACTGCTCAATAACAATCACTAAAAGATGCCAATACTTAGATCACTGAAGTGAACATAGAAAAGTGGGTAATACAGTCATATTTATGTAACTACTAGATTCACATAACTCAAGAGATACTTGGGAGTTGTTTGTTTTTGTTGTTTTTAATTTTTAATTCTAGATGTGAGAAAACAATACATATATTAAAATAGATATATATATTATAAAAATAAAAAATATATATATCTTTCCCCCAAATTCTGCATTGCAAAAACTACATACAACTGCATTGCAAAAAAATACATGCAAATATATGAAAAAGGCTGTCTCTATGAGTCTTTTTTTGTTTAGTCTTGTTTGTTCATGTGTTGAAGTTTTTTTTTTAATATTCCACATATGAGTGAAATCATATGGTATTTGTCTTTCTCCATCTAGCTTATTTCACTTAGGCTAATACCCTCAAGGTTTGTCCATGTTGTTGCAAATGGGGCATCTGAATAGACATTTTTCCAAAGAAGACATGCAGATGGCCAAAAGGCACATGAAAAGATATTCAACATCACTAATTATTAAGGAAATGCAAATCAAAACCACACTGAGATATCACCTCACACCTGTTAGAATGGCTGTTATCAAAAGGACAAGAAATAGCAACTGTTGGAGAGGATATGGAGAAAAGGGAACCCTCATACACTGTTGGTGGGGATGCAAATTTGTGCAGCCACCATGAAAAACAGTATAGAGATTCCTCAAAGAATTAAGAATAGAACTACCATATGATCCAGCTATTCCACTTCTGGATATTTATCCAAAGAACATGAAAACACTAATTTGAAAAGATATATGCATCCCTATGTTTGTTGCAGCATTATTTACAGTAACCAAGATATGGAGACAACCTAAGTGTCTGTTGATGGATGAATGGATGAAGATGTGGTGTATATATATATATATATATATATATATATATATATATATATATATATACAGTGGAATACTGCTCAGCCACAGATTAAATGTTTTACTTATACTTTCTTCACAATTCCCAAACACAAACACATTTCCCATCTCAGGTTTCTTAAACTCAGCAATGTGCAGCTCTCTTTAGAAGCATGAAAGAAATTCTTACAGATTCCAAGTATTGACTGAAACTGATAATATCATATTATTTGTTATGTATGTACAACCAGAAAACTCAGTTTAAACCCTTTATACTTCTTTTATACAACTATGAAATCAAAGAAATATATAAAGTTAATACCAAATAACATATCAATAAGATTAACATTAAAAAATTTAATATTAATAATAAAACTAAATTTTGCAGAAATGACATCTTCACTTATAATGTGAAATATACTAGCTATAAGCTTTAAAATTTTTTTCCATGTAAATACTAATATGTCCCTTCATAATTCATTTCTACTCAGGAACCTTCATTTTCAGATTAAATGCCAATATCAAATGGTTTCAAAACAGGTATATCTTTACATGCCCTGCTCTTCTTTTTTTATTATCCTCTACGATTACAGAAATATTAATCACTTCAACAGATGGTAGCATAAATGCAGACACAGGGACTTATACTCTAGGGCAGTATTTGATTATACAGTGGTCATCCAGGTAGTCTATAATATGCTTATATTATTATTTACATTTTAATCTAAATGAAAACAGAACATTTAAAAATTTAATAAAATGCTCATGTACCCCCAATAATACATCTTTGGGTCTCAGAATTCCTAACAGCCATATTCATCCATAGCTAGAATGGACTGTCTTGAGCAATGTTCCTTTTGGACCCTTCTAGAAGGTATAGAAACATGCTGTGTTGTGGATTCTCCAAGACTACCCTTGGGTTTGATGACTCACTGGAAGGATTCATGGAACTCAGAAAAAGCTGTTATATTCACAGTAACAGTTTATTACAACAAAAGGATAGAGACTAAAGTCAGCAAAGGGAAAAGGCACATGGGACAAAGTCTAGGAGAGACTAGCTACCACCTTCTAGGTGTCCAATCCCAGAGGAATTGCACAGGGACTCACTTAATTCTCCCAGCAATGGTGTATGACAACATGTGTGAAGTGTCATCGCTTACTCAAGTCAAGACTTACCCGAGTCTTGGTGTAGTTCAGAGTCTATGTTTGGGGTCAGTCACCAAGCATGCAGTGACTGCATGACTGATTTCAGCTACTCGGACCTCAGCCTCCACTGCCCTTCCCCTACCACCCTCCCCACTGACCTAAACAGACATTCACCATAAATTACATTGTTAGGATAAACTTATCTGGTCAAATTGGTTCAGCATGGCCCAGAGTTTTAGGCATACAAAAACACTCTTATTAGGTATAATATTCCAACAACTCTGAGGTTATATCCAAGGAAATAGCCAAGGGTCAGTCCTGAAGACAAGCCTTTCTTTGGGACTTGCAGAATTTAAGCAACAAAATCCTCCCAAGTTAACCCTTTCCTGCCCATTTGATAACACTGTGATTTGATTAAATAATCTGCCATAACAATTTTCACCAATTACAGGGTACATAGAATATGTCAAGCCCTTTTCAAATATTACCATGTTTTTTCTCAACAAAAACAATATTAAACCCATTTACTGATGAGGAAGATTTGAATCCGAGAGCTGATTCAACTTCCCCACACCACGTGGCTAGTAAATATCAGAGCTGGGATTTGAACAAAGTCCTATCTGATTTTATAACCTTGCAATTTCCACTAGTCCATCTACCATGCACTCTGGAGAAAATTAGGCTTTCATAGTCTCCAGGAGAAATATCCTGTAAAAGAATAGGAACGACAGTCAAGGAATACAATTTATATTGCCATTGCTTTGGTTTAAGCACCTGTGCCACCTGGCTTTAATCATTGTGCCTCTAGGCTTGCTCAGTTTAGAATAATCATTATACCAAGAAAAAGATGACTACCAGAAAAAGGCTCTACTTTAAAATTCCTTAGCCCTTCTACTAAATCTGCTTCTTTACATGTTTAATATATTTTTTAAATATATGCTGGATATTGGGGATGGCACGTTATAGCAAGTATTGATTATATTGTCTTCCTTAACAGAATGTTGGATTTTATTCTGCCAGTCAGGTAAATTATGGATAGAAACTGTTCGCTCTCTGATGCTTTGTCTTATTCTTCGTTAGGGTGGATCTGTTTCGATTTTGTTCTTTGTCCTAGGATGTGGCCCTTAATTCAGGAAATTGCCTTTTCTCATAAATTGCAGGCCTTTCTGACATTTCCAGTGAGTATCTGAGGTGCTCCAGTGAGATCTCTCCAATCTATTGAACCAGAACTCCAATGTCTTTCACTGGAGCAACTTCTGGTACCTCCTTCGTTGACCTTCAGCTTGTAGCCATAATTCTCTAGTAGGCCTCACACATTATTACTCTGCAAATATTCAGTTCATTTCTCATTTCATGGAACCACCATGAAGACTTATGGGAAACCCCTCTCCTCTCCAATATCCTGCCCCACAAATTTCACTCATTTGTGCAGATTGAAACTCCAATCTAAACTCCTTCAGCTCTGCAATATTGAGCACAGCTCAATGTCTCATATTCTGGAGAGCACCTCCAAATAGGAAGCTAGGATGAAGGTGGCTCATTTCCTTACTTTTCCTTCCCTCAAGGATCGCAGGTGGCATTGCTTCTTGTTCACTGCTTAAAATATCATACCCATATAATTTGCCCAGGTTTATAGTCATTTACTGTGGGAGGGCCAGTCTAGTGACAGTTATTCTGCCAGTGCTGGAATTAGAAGTCAAATAAAATGGTTTAATTGGCATTTGTAACCCTTCACAATTTAACATCAGTTTGCTTTCATGATTATGTTTCTCCATTCACATCAATCCAGTGTGTTTTCCATTTCTCAAACACTTTTGAAACTCAGCGGATTTAGGCATATTCTTTTCTTTTCTTGGAATGCTTTTTCACCTCTCTTCTATCAGTGAAATCTTACTTAGTTTTCAAGCCCCAGATAAAGTGCTATTTCCTCTGTGAAGCTGCTCCCAACTACTCTCACCGAATCTAAAATCCTGTGCCATTTATCTATATCACCTACAGAACTTCACAAGTTCTATTGGTGTTTCTCTGTAAATCTGCCTTCCAAAATAATTATGAGATCTTTAAGGGGGAAAATATCATTTGCTCATGTTTAGTAGGTACTCAAAAGAATTTACAATATTTTTGAAGGTATATTTTGGCAGTATGTGTTACAAAATAGGGTGTGTTATATGTCTGATGCTGCTACTTAACCACTAGCACTATTAGTAATGGTCACTAACTACTATGAGTGCTTAGTAAGATCAACTTTGTTAAAAGCTTTGTTTTAATTATTTCCTGCATCCTTTCCAATGGCCTTGTGTGCTAGGTAGTACATTCTCCATTGTAGAGCTGAGAAAAACTGTGTAAACAATAGGTAAAGAAACTTGTTAACAATCACTCAGAAAGTAATTTGCATAACCATTATTTCAACCTACATCTACCTGTAGCAATTCACTAAAGCTATACAATGGTGACTTCTGTAACAGTCAGAGGTCTACAGAGACAAATTAGAATTTTACTTGGGAGGTAATTTTTGAAATGCCATGTTCCTGTATTAGCATATCCATATGTGGAATTATTAAAGAAGAGAATACGAATGAAGGTGATTTTTCTTTGGGCTTAATTTTTCACTCTTTACGGAAAAGCATTATCATGCTATTAATTTGAGATGGGACTTTACAGATGTTTAGAAAAACAAAATTTCAACGTGAAGTGAACATCTCATTGCTTATTAATGAATATATCCAAAGTGTGAAATATTCCAAATATATTTTAATTTATTTAAATTCAGAATGTATAAAACATAATTTTTGAGAATTTGGAAAATACATTTTAATTATCACATTTGAGAATATAAGTAGGAGAAATTAACATTTTACTTAAGAAAAAATGAGATTAATATACTAGACTATGGATTTCTGAATGTAGATGACTTAATATATTGAAGTATTGTCCTATTGAAAGGCCAAAAGCATTTTATAAAGAATGTCACATTTTACATAATAATGAAATTTCAGATATCTTGATTTTGGTAAGTAATACAGAATTTTTTCTTCTTAAATATTTTGTTAAAAACTATATTTTGTCAGTGGTATGAACTGAGTCAATTAATCAAATATGATAACCTAAAAGGTCTTAAACATAGGAGTGCCATTTGGTTCTATTAACACAGAAATTATCTGAGTTTCTCTCAGGACCACTATGACTGGGCTTTGAATTAAAATCTGTTGATTTTAAGTGAACACTTTAAAGTGAGTGACATTGTCAAAAAATGCACGTTGTAAAGACCGGAAATATATTTTACAATAAAAACTATGGAGTAATGTGTCATCTGAAATAGACATTTTACTTTAAAAACTGTAATTTCAAAGAATTTTGTAACTAAGAAAGCTAGGCATCTAGTTCTCTTGTAACTACCTGCCGTTGGATTATAGATTGAGTTCAAGGAAGACTTGAAGTTCAGTGGAACACCAATCATTTGAAAACTGAATGAAATATCATCCCTGAAAGAGTTATAAGGCACTAGAAGGAAAAGTGATGGTAAATATGGAGAATTCTTTTTTACTTAGCCTGACTGCAGAACAACTAATCACTAAGCATATCTTTTTATGATCAATATCAATTGCCTTTTTGGAATTTATTGTAGACCTCTGTATTCAACTTTAAGATAACTATGTGGTTTTCTATTATTTTATATACAGATACTAGAAGAGTGTATTTTTATAAATAAAAGAAAGAACTTAGAACTTCTGAAAGAAAATAAGTTCAATTCATGTATTCTTGGTAATTGCCTCTCTGTCTTCTTTAAAATAACTAAGATATTCTGCCTCTATTTTTGCCTTCAAACTTTTTGATCTACGCTTTGATCTGCTATCATTACATTCTTGATCATCTGTTTCATCTTTCTGTAATTCAGTAGCAAAATAATATATTACATTAGTTGTTCCTAGATTATTAAATTTAACACTGAACATGATATTCATCATTAGTTTAAAGAAATTATTAAATTTACACATCTGACTACGTCCCCCACAGTGAAACTTCCTAGTAGGGCAAAATGCATGTATTAAATAATGATGCAGCAGAGAAAAAGAGCATTCTCTCTCTAGGATAAAGCACCTAAATATCTTCCACGTGTTAAGTTTTGTTGATTACTTGTGAAAACAAAATTTTATGAGTATTCTTCATAATTCTTACTCTTATGATCATATTTAACAACTTGTCTCTAAATGAAATACATGTCTGCTGAATGACTCCTATGTTTATATCACAGATTTAGGTTTCAAATGTCATCAAACTCTGAGAACTAGTCCCTCTAATCTATATACTCATGATTATTTTGGGGGAAAAGAAGTTAAGAAAATGCCAGATTATTCAGTATATGATAAATATGTTCAAATATGAGGAATAGTGATTAAATTCTTCAGGAATTGAAATAAATTAGATATCAAGATGTGCTACCATACTCAGAAATTTCATTTCACATTGCATAGGTATTAGACAGGAAGGTATGACTATAATGTAACAAAATAACACTGAAAGCTACATATTCCCCACCAACTCTTTCCGTATAGACACATCATACAAAATCCCAAATTACATTAAACCTAGTTTACTTAGGATACATAGATTATAATATATTTGGTTTCTATTAGTCTTAATAAAGCTAGGTTTCAGCTTTATCTTTGAAATAGGCTATTTAATAACATGTCCCACCAGACCACCTCATAGTTTATCTTACTTGTAGGACAGGGAAGGCATTGGTGTCACTTCCTCCTGCTCTATCAAAATCCAAGTAGAGATAGATGAGATTCAAAAATCCACTAACTATGCTTTGATGAGATATACAAAGTTTAAGCAAAATTTTAAGTACTTAAAGATAATTAAGCAGAAAAAAAAGTTCTAAAAATGAAGAAAATAGGACCCAGCAAAAAATAATTAAACATAAGGAATGGGAAACAACACCAAAGAGGTAGGTATAAACATTATTGTGAAAATAATTTACTCTTGGAAATATAAATAAATGCTAGGTATCTGCTGGTCTATTGTCTTGATAAATTTCAAGAACCTAGTTTCTGTAAACCAAGAAATGAGCTGTGAAATAAGACAAAAGGTGGACATACAAACACGTGCTAGTTGAGGGGCAAGTAGAAATGGATGGGATGAGATGGTGAGCAACATGGAAAAAGCAGAAAGGGACATGTGAGACAGGCTTAAGAGAATGTCCTATATTGTAAAGAAAAGTAATTTAAAAAGTTAATTGATCAGGGATAAAATTATAGATTTCAAGATTACAAAATGCTGATTACATCCATCTGTGATTGGTTTTCCTAGAAAGAAAACCAGAATTCTTTTAACAAGAACAATATTAAAGTAGAATGGTAACATATTTTTTAGAGCTAAAGACAGTCTTACATCTTATGGTTTTATCAGCTATCTAGACATTTGGACAGTTTAGAGAATATATTGTATTTCAAGGAAAAAATATTTTTTCATATGCATCAAAGCAGAAATGGAAAGACCCAGTTTTCAAACATAAATCTGGATTGTGTCTAATTTTGTCTCTTAAACATCAGCTCCCAAAAGAAAATAAGAGCAATATGCCCAGGTTTTTGAGAAGGCCAAAATTCAATATGCAGAATTAAATTGAAAAGTTAGTCTCCAAACTAACTCCCTTGTTGAAGGCAGACATTTCCATGATTATGTTCAAATCTTCATGTAAGAAATAAACTTTCATGTAAGAAACAAAACACTAAATAATTCAACAATTTCAATATCTAGATATAGATGGAAGGTTTCCCAAATTGTTATAAAGAGCCAGCATAATTCTGATGTTAAATATAATAAAGGGTGTCCTCTTGCCAAACTAACCCTGCACCAAAAAAGGATTAGTAATTTTTGAAAATAGAAAATCAAGCATCAAAACTAAATATTAGCTGCTATAATGCAGCACTGAATTAAAAAGAATACCAGGTAATGTTACGGTGGTTTAACATCATGAAAGTGGATAATATACTTTATCATACGATCTGTGTAATAGATCCTATAAAGTAATTGATAAAATTCAACATCAATTAACCAATTAAATAATTTTTTGTTCTTAATTTGGAATGGAAGTGTATTTTCTTAATATGATATCTTTTATAATCCAAGAGTCAATAGTATACTGAAATATGATCACTGAAATGAGAAGAAGAGGGGGCTGGCCCAGTGGCATAGTGGTTAAGTTCGCATGCTCCACTTTGGCAGCATGGGGTTTGGGGATTTGGATCCCAGGCATGGACCTATACACTGCTCATCAAGCCATGCTGTGGCAGCATCCCATGTTTAGAATAGAGGAAGATTGGCAACAGATGTTAGCTCAGGGCCAGTCTTCCTCACCAAAAAAAAGAATTATAAAAAAATATTTAAATGTTAGTTATAACCACTGTTGTTTAACATTTGTTTGAAAGAGATAAGCACTACAGTTTGAAAGACAAAATTAAAAGGTATAAATATCTCAGAAAAAGTGTCCTCTTTTTCAGATGGTCATGGCTATCTAGAAAAACAGAAAAATTCAAGTAAAAATTATTTTAAATAATGAGATTATTTTGTAGCTATTAAAAAAATAAATATATCCTTAATTTTTAAAAAAATAAACCATTACCAGTTAGAACATTTAAGGAAATATTCAACTTAGTAAAATGCTTTTATAATTTTTAGATATAGTAAGCTTAGAAAATTATGTAAGGCCTAGATGATGAAAACTATAAAACTGTGTAGAAAAATGAAAGAAACTATAGATGGAATAAAAGCATATCATTTAGGGATACAATATTTTCCTGGATGGGAAGATACCATGTCAAATGTTGGTTCTCAGTATAAATTTATAAATCTATAAATTTAGTGTTTCCCAATCCAGTTGACAAAGGGTTCTAAAGTTCATCTTGCATAATAAATATATTAAAGTAGAGAAAATTCTATTTTAGAGTTTTCAGAAAATTCTGCAAAATAAAAAGAGCAGTCTTTCAAGTCTCAGGAAACAGAACCAGTACTTTGTAAAATGTCAGTCAGAAACCTGGGAGTCACCAGTGCTTCTCTGCTCCCTCACCCCTAACGTCTTTCCAGTCACATTTTCCATTCTGCTTACAAAGTAATGCAAATTTTCCACTGTTTCCATCTCCACTGCCCCAACTATAAATTAGGCCACTGTTATCATCCACTCACATCAATGCACAGCTTGCCATTAGTATCCTTGAACTGATCTTTTTTTTCTACATAGTAGCATCAGTGATGTTTTAAAAAAGTCAAATCACATTATGTCACTTCTCTGCTTAAAATTCTATATGGATCCAACACAAATTTTTGGATATAGTCCACAATCTTTAATATGACTTAAGACAAAGTTGACACTTATGTATTTTAGTGGAATTAGCAAAGTCCTGCATGATCTTGGCTCTGCTTGCCTTTCTAACATCGTATTACTACTTTCACAATTTTGTCTTATTTTTAGTGAAGTTTCATTTCCTCAGAGTCTCTCATTTGAGGGTCTTCACTTTCGCTAATCCTGTACCTTTCTTTTTCTCCTTGCTTAAATTTTGGGTTTAATCCCAGAAATTTTTCATTTCAAACTGCTTATACTTGATTCCACACATTTGGATTAAATGTCCCTCCATGTATTCTCTGATCACAGCAGATAATGTGTGGTGACTTGCTTGTTACTTTGTCTGCTAAGCATATGAAAATTCTAATTACTGATGTCAGATATGGAAGAAAAATAACTTTATATTTTTATTATGAAATAATCTCTTTTTAGCATTTATTCTTTAAGTGGAAGAAATTTAATCTCTGTTAACCCAGGGGTCCTGGAGTTGTGTAAAACCTGGGAATTTATGCACCAAAAGAATACAGGGACTGGCCAAAGAAATGGGGGTCCAGGAATTGCCTGAGAAAGAATTCAAAATAAATTTTCTAAAGATGCTTGGAGAGCTACAAAAGAACACAGGTAAACAATTTAATGGTATCAGGAAAACAATACAAGAACAAAATGAGAAGTTCCACAAGGAGATGGAAAACATAAAAAAGAACCAAATAGAAATTTTGTAGCTTAAAAATTCAATGACTGAACTGAAAAATAGAATAGACAGCTTCAACAGTGGACTTGACCAACAGAAGAAAGAATTAGTCGTTAAAATTATTTAACCAGAAGAGCTAAAAGAAAAAAGAATGACAAAGAATGAAGAAAGCCTACAAGACTTAGGAAACATCATTAAGTGAAACAATGCTAGAGTTCCAGAAGGAGAAGAGAGGGGAAAAGGTGTAGGAAGCTTATTTAAAGAAATAATGGCTGAGAATTTCCCAAATCTGGGGAGAGATTTGGACATCCAAAGTCATGAAGCTAATAGGTCACCCCCAAATTTCAATCCAAAATGATCTTCTCCAAGACACATTATAATGAAACTATCTAAAATCAAAGACAAAGAGAGAATTTCAAAAGCAGCAAATGCAAAAAAAAGACAGTTCTTTCATAAAAAGGAACCCCCATAAGGCTATCAGTGGATTTCTCAGCAGAGATCTTGCAGGCCAGGAGGAAATGGGATGATATATTCAAAGTGCTGAAAGAAGGAAAACTCCAACTAAGAATATTTCGCCCAGAAAAGTTGTCCTTCAGAAATGAAAGCAAGATAAAGACTTCCCCAGACAACTAAGGCTGAAGGAGTTCATCACCACTAGACGTGCCTTACAAGAAATGCTGAAAGAAGTTCTTCAGGCTGAAATGAATGGTCACTAATTAGTGACATGGAAACATATGAAAATATGTAACACACAGCTAAAAGTAAGTATATAGTCAGATTCAGAATACTCTAATACTACAATGTGGTCGTGTATTAACCACTTAACTCTATTATAAAGTGTAAAGGACAAAAGTATTAAAAATATAGCTACAATAAATTTTTAATGGATACACAATATAAAAAGATGTAAATTGTAACATGAAAAACATAAAAGCAGAGGGAGTAAAAGGACAGGGCTTTTATATTTGATCAAAGTTAAATTGTTATCAGCATAAAATAGACTTTTATATCTATAAGATGTTTTATGTAAGACCCATGGTAACCACATAGCAAAAACCTACAGTAGATTTACAAAAGATAAAGAGAAGGGAACCAACGATTAACTATCATGGAAAATCATCAATTCACAAAGGAAGGCATCAAGAGAGGAAGAAAGGAACAAGAGAACTATAAAACAGCCAGATGACAATTATTAAGATACCATTAGTAATTAATTTTTTTATAAATGTAATCAATAATTTTTATAAATGTAAATGGATTGAATTCTCCAATCAAAAGACATAGAGTGTCTGGATGGATAAAAAAATAAGACCCAACTCTATGCTGCGTACAAGAAATTCACTTCCACAATGAATAAGTCATTCAGGCAGAAAATCAACAAAGAAACCCTGGGTTTAAACCATACATTAAACCAAAAGGACCTAAGCGATATATATATAGAACATTCCATCCAAACAGCAGCAGAATACACATTCTTCTCAAGTGCACATGGAATATTCTCTAGGATAGATAGGTCACAGAACAAGTCTTAGCAAATTTAAAAAGATTGAAATTATACCAGGTATATTTTCTGACCACAGTGGTGTAAAACTATTATTCAGTAACAGGAGGGAAGCTGGAAAATTCACAAATAGGTGGAAAATTACACAACATACTTCTGAACAATCGATAGGTAAAAAAAGAAAAAGGGAAATAAAAAATTATCTCAAAAGAAACAAAAATGGAAACACAACATACAGAAATCTATGGGATGCTGCAAAAGCAGTTCCAGGAGGGAAATTTATAGTGATAAATGCCTACATTAAGAAAATAGAAGCATCTCAAACAAACAATCTAACTTTACACCTCAAGGAACTTGAAAAAGAAGAACAAACTAAGCCCAAAGTTAGCAGAAAGAAGGAAATAAAGATTGGAGAAGAAATCAATGAAAGAGAGACCAGAAAAACAACAGAAAAGATCAGTAAACTAAGAGCTGGATTTTTGAAAATTAATTTAAATTGAAAAATCTTTAGCTAGATGTACAAAGAAAAAAAGAGAGAAGACTCTAATAAATAAAAGAGACCATGAAAGAGAAGCCATTACAACATAGCACAAAAATAAAAAGGATCATAAGAGATTACTATGAACAAATATACGCCAATCATTAGGATAACCTAGAGAAATGGATACATTCCTAGAAACACACAACCCAGCAAAACTGAATCATGAGGAAATAGAAAATCTGAACATACCTATAGTGAGGAGATTGAGTCATTAATCAAAAACCTCCCAACAAAGAAAAGCCCAGGACCAAATGGTTTCCCTGGTGAATTCTACCAAACATTTCAAGAAGAATTAAAACCAAATCCTCCTCACATTCTTCCAAAAAACTGAAGAGGAGAGAATATTCCCAAACACATTTTATGAGGTCAACATTACCCTGATACCAAAGCCAGATAAGGACAGTACAAGAAAAGAAAACTACAGACCAATATCCATGATAAATATAGATGCAAATGTTATCAACAAATATTAGCAAATCAAGTTTAACAGTCCCTTAAGAGGATCATACACCATGATCAAGTGGGATTTACCCTGGGTAGCAAGGATGGTTTTATTTGTGTGTGTGTGTGAGGAAGATTAGCCCTAGGCTAACATCCATTGCCAATGCTCCTCTTTTGGCTGGGGAAGATTGGCCCTGGAATAACATCCGTGCCCATCTTCCTCTACTTTATATGGAACGCTGCCACAGCATGGCTTGATAAGCAGTGCATATATCCACGCCCAGATTCTGAGCTTTCGAACCCCGGACTGCCGAAGCGGAGCACACGAACTTAACTACACCATCAGGCTAGCCCAAGGATGGTTCTTCGTGTGTAAATCAATAAATGTGATACACCACATGAACAGAATGAAAGATAAAAATTATATGACCATCTCAAGTGATACAGAAAAAAGCATTTGACAAAATAAAGCATCCTTTCATGATAAAAACACACTAAACATTGGATATAGAAGGAACATATCTCAATCTAATAAAGGTCATATATGTCCTTCTGTGAAAAGTTGAAAGCTTTTCCTCAAAAATCAGAAACAAGGGGCTGTCCAGGTGATGTAGTGGTTAAGTTCACACACTCCACTTTAGCGGCCTGGGGTTCATTGGTTCGGATCCTGGGCACAGACCTATGCACCACTTATCAGGGCATGCTGTGGCAGGCGTCCCACATATAAAATAGAGGAAGATGGGCACAGCTGTTAGCTCAGAGCCAGTCTTCCTCAGCAAAAAGAGGAGGATTGGCAACCGATGTTAGCTCAGGGCTAATCTTCCTCACCAGAAAAAAAAAAATCAGGAACAAGACAAGGATGCCCACTCACTACTCTTATTCAACATAGTAGTGGAAGTCCTAGCTAGAGGAACCAGGCAAAAATAAATAAAAGTCAGCCAAATCGAAAAGGATGAAGTAAAATTGTCTCTGCAGATGATATGACCTTATAGAGAGAAAATCCTAAAGATTCTACCAAGAAGTGTTAGAACCAACCAACAAATTCAGTAAGGTTGCAGGATTGAAAATCAACATAGAAGGTTATATTTCCATACAGTAACAATGAAATATCTGAAAAAATAAAGAAAGCAATCTCATTCACAATAGCATCAAAAATAATAACATACTTAGGGATAAATTTAACCAATGAAGTGAAAATCTGTACACTGAAAACTACAAGACTTTGATGAAAG
Organism: Tapirus indicus; assembly: GCA_031878705.1. Taxonomy (NCBI): domain Eukaryota; kingdom Metazoa; phylum Chordata; class Mammalia; order Perissodactyla; family Tapiridae; genus Tapirus; species Tapirus indicus. The sequence goes on along the minus strand of CM062919.1, from coordinate 98,622,955 downwards.
AAATTGAAGAAGGCTTAAAAAAATGGAATGTTATCTCATGTTCATGGATCAGAATAATATTGTTAAAATGTTTAACAACCCGAAGCCTTCTATAGATTCAATACAATCTCTATCAAAATTCCAATGGCATTTTTCACAGAAATAGAAAAAAAAAACCTAAAATTTTTATGGAGCTACAAAAGACCTCAAATAGCCAAATCAATCCTGAGAAAGAACAAAGCTGGAGGCATCATACGTCCTGATTTCAAACTATACTACAAAGACATAGTAATAAAAACACTATGGTACTGGCATAAAAATAAACACATAGACCAATGGAACAGAATTGAGAGCCAGGAAATAAACCCTCAAGAATATAGTCAACTAGTATTTGACAAAGGAGCCAAGAATACTCAATGAAGAAAGGATAGTCTCTTCAATAAACGGTGTTGTGAAACTGGATAATCTCATGCAGAAGAAAGAAATGGACCTCTATCTTACACCACTCATAAAATGAACTCAAAATGGCTTAAAGAGTTAAACATAAGACCTGAAACCATAAAACTCCTAGAAGAAAACATAGGGAAAAAGTTTCTTGACATTGGTCTTGTCAACAATTTTCTTGTATATGACACCAAAAGTTCAATCAACAAAAGCAAAAATCAACAGGGAGGACTACATTAACTAAGAAGTTTCTGCACAGCAAAGGAAACAATCAACAAAATGAAAAGGCAACCTACCAAATGGAAGAAAATATTTACACACCATATATCTAATAAGGGGTTAATATCCAAAATGTGTAAAGAACTCACACAACTCAATAGCAAAAAAAAAAAAAAAAATTGATTAACAAATGGGCAGAGGAACTGAATAGACATTTTTCAAAGATGACATACAAATGGCAAGAGGTATACCAAAAGGTGCTCAATATTACTAATCATCAAGGAAATCAAAACCATGCAAATCAAAACCATGATGAGATATTATTCACCCCTGTTAGAATGGCAATCATCAAAAAGACAAGAGATAACAAGTGTTGGCAAGGATATGGAGAAAAGGGTACCCTTGGGCACTGCTGATGGCAACATTAATTGGTACAGCCACTGTGAAAAACAGTATGGGTGTTCTTCAAAAAATTAAAAATAGAACTACCATATAATCCAGCAATTCCACTTCTGGGTATATATCCAAAGGAAATGAGGTCAGAAACTTGAAGAGATATCTGCACTCCATGTTCATTGCAGCATTAACCCTAACAGCCAAGATTTGGAAGCAACGTATTGTCCATCAATGGATGAATGGATAAAGAAGGTGTGGTATATATATAAAGATAGTGGAATATTATTCAACCATGAAAAAGAAGAAAATCCTGCTATATGCAACAACATGGATGGACCTTGAAGGCATTATGCTAAGTGAGATAAGTCAGATGGAGAAAGACAAATACTGTACAATGTCATTTATATGTGGAATCTAAGAAAGCTGAACTCAGAGAAACAAAAAGAAGAATGCTGATTACCAGGGGCTACATCGTGGGTGAAATGGAGAGATGTTAATCAAAGGGTACAAACTTTCAGTTATAAGGTGAATAACTTCTGGGGATCTAATTAACAACAGGGTATTATTGTTAATAATACTACATTATGTACTGGAATGTCGCTAAGGAAGTAGATCTTAAATACCGCAAAAGGAAATGGTGATTGTGTGATGTGATGTAGTTGTTAGCCAATGGTATGCTGGTAATTATTTTGTAATAAACAAGTGTAGCAAATTGCCACATTGTGCACCTTATGCTTACACAATGTTATATGTCAATTATATCTCAATAAAGCTAGAAAAAATACAATGCATGTGAACATATTTAGCTTAAGCTTAAAGTGTTATTTCAAAATTGTCATTTCCTTTTGATTTTGAATTTCTTTTGGTTTTAAATGTTCCTCATTAATGAGCTTCCACCTTTCTTAAAAAGTAAAAAAATAAGTAAATAAAACCTGGGAGTGTTTCAGAGTGACCAGGATTGGAGAGGAAGGAGGAGGGCCTGGGCTTCAGGGTCTGTAATCTGTCCAAGCTGGGCTCTGCTAAGATGCCTTTGTTCCTACCTTCTTTTTAGTCATTGTTACAAAAGGTGTTTGCCAAATCCTCTGCATTCACCACTATAAGCTTTCTTCATGTTCTTCTACTCATTGCCTTATGACTGTGGCTCACTTCCACACCGGAGAGAGTCTCTTATCCTGTCATCCCTAAGTCCTTCTTCCTCCTGATCCCTCTGAATCATTCCCCCTGAAACAGATGCTCTGGGGTGAATGATGAATGCAGGACTTGTTCTTAAATAACCAACATCAAACTCTCACCTCTTTTCTTCCTCTCATCAGGAAATTTTATTTCATCTGGGAATTAGAGCAGCTTTGCTACTATTCATCAAATATTTTTCATGTCTTGAGTCATCTTGGAACACAGGATTCTTAAACTAAACCTATCTTCAAAAACTCAAAATTCTGTTCTCAATTTCTCCGAAAAGAAAACATTTCACCTCTTCCAATTTAGCAACTTCATGTAAATGGGAAAGTATCACTAGGTAGCAGGAAATCCTGGGGAAAATTGCCTCAGTTGGTATATCTGAATTATTTCTCCACTGAATTTATTTTCTCCCCTAGACTGTAACCTGGGGCCAGGACTATGCTTTTGTGATTCTGAATGGAATCCTCAGTGCCTGCCTTAGTGTCTGCCTCTATCAGGTGATAAACTTGTGGAAAGAAGGAAAGAAAGAAGGAAGGAAGGACTTAATCAATTAGAGAGTAAAAAAGGCTTCTTAGAGTAAGATTGAGGAACGAATTACCAATAGTCCTTAAATATAAGAATTAAGTTTATTTCTTAAAAATATCCCTGAGGTGAACTGTACCTCTATTCTTAACTTTTCTGTCTGCTTTCTTCCTCTTGCTTGGCACATTCTTGCTCATCCTTCTAGTATTAGCTTAAATACTATTCACTTTGTTGATTTTTATCCTAATATCCTGGACATTCTACTCACATATCATATATCTCCTAGGTCCTAACAAATTTTATATTGCATTGAAATTTTAACATGTTTGTATGACTTGTCTCACTAATCGTCATTGAGTCCATTGACATACATCTCATACATATTTCTACCCCCAGCACCTTAAATAAAAGAAGATATTTAATAAATCTTTTTTGAATAAAGCAATATTTTTTATTCTCATTTTAACATGGTATGACATAGACTGAGACTTAAACGATGTATATTGTCTCCTTCTTCATTGGAAGGGGATCAATTTGTAATTAGCTACATGACCACCTAGAATAAAGATTATATTTTTCAGTCCCTCTTATAATGAATGTAGTCATATGACTAACTTCAAGTTAATGCTATATGCCTGAAAATTTCATGAATTATTTACAGGATGTGTCCTTAAGGGAGAAAATATATTCTTTTTACATTCCTCCTTCCTATTGTCTGGAATGTAGATATGATGACTAGAACACAAAACGCCCTCTTTCAATCGTTGACTATTGTGGATCAATGTACTCCTGTCCCTGAAGATAGACTGCATTTATTTACATAAGAAAAAGTAAGCTTCTATCTAGTTTAAGCTACTATTATTTACAGTGTTTTACCACTCACAGCTAAAACGAAATCTTAACAATCGATATAAATACCAAAATAATTTTTGTAAGTATATTTTCCTTGACTACTGTTATGAGTTGAATTGTGTCTCCCAAGAATTCTTATGTTCAAGTCCTAACCCCCAGTACCTCAGAATGTGACCTTATTTGGAAATAGGGTCATAACAGGTGTAATTAAAGCTAAGATGAGGCCATACTGGAGTAGGGTGGGTCCCTAATCCAATATCACTGATGTCCTTATAAAAAGGAAATTTGGACACAGACACACACAAGGACAATGCCATGTGAAGATTAAATTTATGCTGCCACAGGCAAAGAACTACGAGAAGCTAGGAGTGAGGCCTGGAAGAGATCCTTGCATAACACCTCATAGGAAACATGGCCTTCCTGACACCTTGATCTCCCTTCGAGGCTCCAGAACTGTGACACATACATTTCTTTTATTAAGCCCCTAAATTTGTGATACTTTGTTATGGCAGCCCTACCAAACTAATATAACCATTTATCTCCTAGTAATTTAATATGAAAAACATGAAAGTTTGTTGCACAATTTGAAATAAAATCAATTCATTCTAGTATTATTACATAAATGTGTAATAATAAAATAGTGAATAATTGCATTAAAAATGCATAGAGATAAATCATAGAAACAAAGTTATGAGTAACTTAAATGTGTAACCAATCCTCAATGCTTCTTTTGTCCATTTCCTCTCTTAAGAAATGCCCTCTGTTCCCTTCACCCGTCATTATTCCTAAGCATGACGTTCATTGTTTTGCCTGCATCCTGTCCTAAATAATAGGAAGTTAGACAAAAATTCATAGGATGTAAGAAAGCAGTAGCCATGTGCAGTAGTCTATCAACAGAATAATGATGCATAAATAAGTTATATCTAGATCCAGGAAAAAATACTACCAGTATTCTGGAACTCTAGCTCAGATTACTAAAATATCATGTTCTATTGATTGTTAGCTTTGTCACATGTTGTAATAAACACACCATTCCTAAAATTTAATAACCACATAATCAACTTGAATCATCAAAAAAGATCTAGAGGATACCTATTGTCTTACTGATTTAAAAGTGTAGCAGGGAGAGGTGCATTAGTAAAAGTTAAATACGTTGTAAATAATCTGCTGTTAAATCTTTCACAGTGATGTAAAACTCTGATTGTGAACTTTGAAACTACTATGCATTAAAACAGATTTAATTCCAAGCCAGGTGTCATCTTAAGTACGTTTACATGTATTTTTGTTGCAATATTGTTAAATATACCTTGCTAACTATATTTAAATCCATCTTTGTTTTTTATGCACAGGGTAAATCCAGTATATGACTCTATACTATATGGCAGAAATGTTTGTGTTTCTGGCCAAAGGAAACAATTTCTGGTACACTTGACAAACTTTTCATTGGATCATTATTGGAGCCATAGCTGAACTATGGGCTAAGCTGGGTAGCTATACTTATCATTTAAACATATTGTCTTACATTGGTGGTAAAACTATCAGGTTGATTTTATATATCATATGTAAATGTATATATCATATACATGTATACATATTTATGTATATGCATATTTGTGTGTATATATGCATATATACATGTGTGTGTGTATATATATATATATATATACACACTATTCTACATAATGGCAGTTTTTATGAAATTTCTATGAAAAACTTTCCTAAGAAAAGTAATATTTGAGCTATTATGCTTAAGGTCCTAAACTCAATGAGTCTCTAATTCAATAAAGGAAGAGACTTTGCTTTTTAATCTTTTCCTTCCCTATATTAGTATCCTAAGGCTACCATAACAAAGTACCACGAATTAAGTGACTTAAACAACAGAAATTTATTGTCGCACAGTTCTGAATGCTAGAAATGTGAGATCAAGGTGACAACAGAGACATGTTCCCTCTGAAAGCACTACAGAATGATCTCTTCCAGGCCTCTGTTCTAGCTGCTGATGCTTCCTTGTCTTCACCTATTTTTCTTTGATGCATGTCAGTCTATGTCCAAATTTTTCCTTTTTTATAGAACACCAGATATATTGAATTAGGACTCATGCTAATGACCTCATTTTAATTTGATTACCTCTGTAAAGGCCCTATTTCCAGGTAAGTTCACATTCTGAGCTGGCAGAGTTTAGGACTCCAATATACTGTTTTTGGAGGACACGATTCAACCCATAACGCTTCCTACATTTGGCATGGTGATTGACATATAGCTGATATTCAATAAATATTTGGTAATAGATAAAAAATGAATTATCAATGGGAAGATAATTGAATTAAACTCATACTGGAAATAATGAATTCTAAGATTATTACTATCGTAGGAAGAAGTTGTGGGTATGCTTAAGGTCAATTGGGTACAGAAAACAAGAATATTCTTAGGTTATGTGGGAAAAATTTAGGAGTAGCAGCCAGTTTTGCTTATTTTCCTTTGTTCTAAATTTTAAAAGAGTGATCATGTTTTCTCCTTGATCACCAGAAAAGTGCCATATTGGACCTTGGAAGAATCAATTCATTATAGTAAATTTAATCGAATTGCATTCATTTTTGTCTACCGTGTTATACATGTTCAGTGTATGACATTTATACACATTTGAATCTACTATAACCTCTTTTGTCTTTATCCACACTATCTGTGGAATGTATAGAATTTTATGAGTGAAGTAGAGATAGGGTATATTATCCAGGGTCTTCCAGAAAAACAGAAACAATAGGATTATAGATGACAGATGATAGATAGACAGACAGACAGATAGATAGATTTGTTATGAGGAATTGGCTCATGTGATTATGAAAGCTGAGAAGACCTGTGTTTTGCCATCTACAAGCTGGAGACCCAGTAGAGCTGATGGAGAAGTTCCAGTTCCAATCCAAAGGCCTGAGAACCAGGAAAGCCAATGACGTAAGTTTCAGTCTGAGGGCAGAGTGATGTCCCAGCTCAATCAATCAGGCAGAGATAGTGAATTCTTACTTCCTCTACCTTTTAGTTCCATTCAGGGCCTTAACAGATTGGTTGATACCCACCCACAGTGGGGAGGGAAAGCTCCTTAACTCAGTCTACCAATTCAAATGCTAATCTCATCCAGAAATACAATAACAGACATACCCAGAATAATGTCTAAACAAATATCTGGGCACCCCATGGCCCAGTCAAGTTAATACATAAAATTAATCACCATTTATGGATAAAATCATGTTTCCAGATTTTAATTCAGGAATTTGCTTTAATCCAGGAGCAAAAGAAGCAGCAAGAATAGCTCTGTATATCCATCACTCTTAGAATTGCACATAGTTTCTAGAAGTCCAGGGTGTGATGTGATGAGCTCCTTCTTATGTTGCCTCCCTCAACACAATCCTGAAAAGCCATATTTCTTTTTGTGTTGATTCTTAGTGCCTATAAAAACTTTACGATAGTGATTTCTCAATATGCTTACTCCTTTTATAATTAATCATCCCAGTATTCCACAGAGAAAAGAGGGGTTCTACCCATGTATAACTCACATTGTATCCAATGATTTACTAATTCCACAAATAAATAAATATGTCAATATTTGAGACTACTATATCTCTATTTGTGTCAGTTAGCAAAGGATATGTATATATATATATATTTCCCCCAACCTTGATAACTCATGGCTTGTGGGGTTGAAGTAGGGATATGATATTATAGTCAGCCCCCCATATTCTCGGGTTCTGTATCTGCAGATTTAACCAAGCACAGACTGAAAGGTCTACCATGGTCGCATTTGTACTGAGCATGTACAGACTTTTTTTTTTTCTTGTCAATATTCCCTAAACAATACAGTATAACAACTATTTACATAACATTTACATTCTATTAGGTATTATAAGTAATCTAGAGATGATTTAAAGTATACGGGAGGATGTGAGTATGTTGTATGGAAATAACTACACTGTTTTATATAAGGGACTTGAACATCTGAGGATTTTGTTATCCTCGGGAATCCTGGAACCAATCCCCTGTGGATACCGAGGGAAGATTGTATTATTAGAGTTATTGGAAAGTCAAGAGTCCTCAATTTGAGGTAAACAAATAAATAAACTTGAATTAACAAATGATGGGGAAGGCAGGTCTTTAGCCAGGTTTAGGAAAAATCTGAACCAGATGCTGAATGCCAGCAGGACTCTTTCTTCACTTTCCTGACTGTGCGTTTTGTTTCTGTCTGTGCATTAGCTTCAATCTTTTGCATTGATGACTGGTTTCCTTCATAGGACAGAAACATGGTTAACAACAGCTTTTGATCTTAACTCCCCACAAATTTCATCAAAAACAAATCAAAGACTGACTCATTTTCATTTCCTGTTTTAAAAATTTCCTAGGGAAAAATCATGCTAGGGAAAATTTTTCATGGGCCGAGATTGGTCTAGGAACTTATTCCAGGTCCATCAGCTGTGCCGGGAGGTGGGGTCATGGAAAGTCATGAGGACTCCCAGTACAGTCATGGGAAGTTGGTAGAATAGCGATCTGCAACAAAAGTCATCATGTTCTTTCTCCATAGAAAGAAAAGAAACTGAAAACCAAACTAATAGGTGACTCCCTCAGAAACAAACAAACAAAAACCAAATTCAAAAAAATCTGTCATATATCAAAGGCCCTGAATTAAGACCTCCAGAAATAAAACAGTAAATATCACAGCGCCTAACCTCAGACAACATACAACCTTTTGTGAGACTGGAATAAGGGAGAAAAGCAAGCATAGTTATCAAACATCTACAGTGTCTCAAGCACATGTCCTCTCAGTTCCTTAAGATAGCCCCACTGAATGGTAATATTTTAGCTATCTGATAAGTAAAGAAACTAATGCCCATAAAGGTTAAATGACCCGTCTAATATTATACTGTTATCAAGTGTGAAACTAGATTAGAATCCAGGCTTGAATCTAATATAATTCAAAGATCAAATATATAAGATACCAGAAGAAGTACAAGTAAAATATTATGTGGATTCAAAGGAATATAACAGATATTTATATTTATATCTGTTATATTCAGATATAACTCATCTGTTATAGGATGAACAAAAAAGGTTTTATGGAGAAAGTAGTCTTTAATATGAGCCTTCCGAGATGGATACAGTTTTTTTTATAAAGATGATAAAATCATGAGCAAAAACTCAGGGGTCAGAAAGCATGGGGTATATTTGGGCAACAATGAGTTATCCAAAAAAAGCTCGAGTATTTAGACAAATTAAGAGTATAAAAATAGTTTAAAGTTATATTTCAGTATTTTTTTTTTTTTTTGCTGAGGAAAATTTGCCCTCAACAACTATACCACCAGGCCAGCCCTTCAGTATATTTAATTACAAAAGGACATTACCCTAATTTTATTATAGAAGGATAGCTATAGACAATAGCTATAGATAAAGATATAGATATAGATACATAGATGGGAAAAATTGGTTCCAGAACTCTTTTTGATTTTCTGATTAATTAAGTCTTCTTGGCAAGACCTGTGATTCTCTGTTAGTCATTTTAAAAGTCAACACTGAGGTTCCTTGACTAATCCTGTGCTGTGGAACAGATTTTGCTATTTTGATTAACTCAGTTTGATGTAGCAGAAAAATGTCTCAAAACCAATATTGTGTAATTTCTTATAAATTGTATGTTGTGTAAATTCTTAGTGAATGGTAAGATGATATGTGTTATTTCTCTAGTTGTGCTGAAGCTACATGGCAGCAAAACAAAAGGTAGAATTAAATAAACCTATTACAATAATCTCTATAAACACTATAAAGTGAAATAAAAGATGAATAATGTCTCATCTACTTTAGTCTGAATTAACTTGATAATTTAATGATTCATTTTGTCATTATCACAGATATCTTTATATTGGCAAAATGTTTGATTAGTTTTAATGGTTGAAGTAATGTGTCAACACATAAAATTAGTAAAATACAGAAACAAGCAATCAAACCCCAAGGAAGTCACATGGCCAGTGAAAGCCTAACTTGAAACCAGGCGCAGAGCCATTTATTACCGAAAAGATAAACAGCCTCACAGAGTCCACTCAGGTAGTAATTTCCGCTAAAATTGTTTAATTTAATGCAAAACAGCATGCATTTTCTGAGCTGTAAATAAGAACTGTCCTTGTTAACATCTGGTATCGATAAACACGTTTTTTGTTCAGCAAGCAGAGAGTGCTTTGTGAATCACATATTTCCTCAGGCCCCATGGCCTTTGGAGGCAACCAAAAGCTTGCGTGATGATTATAATTTGATTTGATTCCAAGTTTCAACCAAATTTGGAATGATTATCCAAGATAGCCCCCAGTCTCTTCCATTTCACATTAGCCCTCTGAGGGCTCTACTGCTGTGCTCCCTTTGATTCTTATTTCTGCTTGCTCTGCTGCCCCTAGTTCTCTGAATCCCTCTGAACCACTCCATTGCCCTCATTAGGCTGAGATCCTTTATTTGCTTAGAATGTAATTGCCACCCCAAAAAAGAGCTACCCCTTTTTCTCCACTTTCAAAAATTCAATGCCAGTGTTCATAGATGTTACTTTTCATTCATTCTAGTTTCGTTCACCACGTCTCCCAGGGATCCTTGGACTTCTTGTGGACGCAAGTCTCAGGGAGCTCCTCTCAGGGTGACTATAAATTACATCTTTCTTTGATAATCAACATAAAAATAAAATGGGCCTTTTCAGTCTTTCTTCTAAACAGAGAAGCAGCACTGTCATAAATGTCATTGGAAGAAATAGACTACTGCAGAATATTGAGTTGGGACAGCAGAACATATTTACTTTTATACCATATATCAACTACCACATGATGTTAAGTGAAGTTCAGAGTATGTCAAGCGTGAATCAGAGTCTGTGACAGACCTTCATCGACAGTGTACAACAGTAGTGGGCAGCCACTTCACCGCTACTCTCTCTAGTCTTGGAAGTGTGGCACAGTTAAAATACATTTTGTTGTGCTTTTGCTTTTTTACCTTTTTTCACAGAATAGAAGTGGAGAATCTTGAAATTGCATAGTGTATCATTCAAGTAAAATAATCAGGATAACCCACTAAATCTTAACTAAGTTTGGCTGCCTTTTAAGTACTGTGTTGTTAGTGGTGATGCTTTTCTACAAACAAAACTGCTTGACCTCTTTCTTCTTTTTTTATAAATAGCAAGGGATAATGAATCAGGCAGAACTAATTTTAAATGAGAACAAATAATGATTAAGCACCAAGCTAATTTTGCTTACAACTTTTTGATGTTGGAAATGCACTAATAAAAGTACTGCAAATTAGACATTGTAAGACACGATAAACAAGCAAAATGAGACTCATCTGTCTCAGTTGCAAAATGAAATGCTCAAATCCATTGCCTTTATCTCTTTGCATTTGTATGATATCGATCACATTTAACAGTATTCTGTTTATAAACTGCTTTATATGTGAAGCAGTGACATACAGTAGAACTATTTATGATTTTTGACTGCTGTTTAGAGTAGGACTAACAAGCATAATACAGGCTAAATATATAATATCAGTCCCATGTGTCTTTGCTACTAGGTTATGATTTCAAGCTGTGTTATGCTTGACTAAGTAACCATATAATTTATCATCCAAACCTGGGTGCTTTCTAGAGTGAGAGAGGATACTACTTATGATTATGTTGAGGCAGCAGGCATAAACCTGGAGTATCCTGAGTAAACTAGAATAGATGGTCACCTTACAGCATTGTATAGTGAGGCCTTGTTGTATTTAGCTACTTTTGTTTCAATAGTTTTGTTGTATTTTGTTTAAATTATGCAAACATGCTAACAATTATAGAACTTCAAAGGCAGTCTGCAATTTCTACCCTGTCACTTTGCATGTTCCATTGCTACTGTCTATTATCAAATTTCAGAATTTGGAGTTCTGTGAGCATAAAAACTTTTGTCTTGGGGCCGACCCAGTGGCATAGTGGTTAGGTTCGCATGCTCCACTTTGGCGGCCCAGGGTTCATGAGTTCAGATCCCGGGTGTGGACCTACATACAAGCCATGCTGTGGCAGAGTCCCACATACAAAATAGAGGAAGATTGGCACAGATGTTAGCTCGGGGACAATCTTCCTCACCAAAAAAATAACCTTTGTCTTAACTTAAATAGTCTTATCTTTCTGGTGCCAATAATATAAAAATAACTCATATTCATTATGTGAATGAATATTCATATGAATAAATATGAATATTCATATTTATGAACTCATAAATATTATAATAGATTTTTTATATTGCAAGATGCCTTTATCAATATGAAAACAAAATGTTTTCTAGTTTATGTCTCTACCTGCTTTTATAATATTGTTGATTCAAATATGTAAAGAAACGGTTAATGGCTCATGAAGAGAATTGCAGGACAGAGAGTGATTAACGAATCTAATGCCTATCGAGAGTTATTATGTGCATGCACTAAGCCAAGAGATGTTATGTATATTATCTCATTTCATTCTCAAAATGATGCTTTGAAATAGATATTCATTATCTTAATTTTCTTATGGAAAAACTGAAGTAAAAAATTTAAAAAGTGGTTTGCCTCAAATCGCAGAACTTTTCAGAAGTAGTGCTAGGATATAAAACCAAGTTCTGATTCTCACAATTGTGTTTTTTCTATGACATTTTTGTACAAGTTGTCTGTATGTCCCATATAGTGCCCTCAAAAAAATATTTTAGTGGTGGCATTATAACTCAATTAGTATTAAAATACCCTTGAACATAATTATATAATATTTTCATTTAACTATAAATTAGAGACAGACAATGAACTAGTTATTGTTATAGCATACTGGAACATAATTGGGCAATTCATCACTTTATTCAATAAACAACTGATAATACCCTAATAACCACAATAATAAATTGTGCTTCCTATAGTATAGAACCCAAAGTTGATGAGGAATATGGGCAAGTCATCTGACTTAAAGGCTGGTTTCAATCTCAGAGTTTCTCAGAAATTTTAAAAACAATTTCATCTATTTCAGTCAATAACAATGCAGAATGGAACGTAAGCACACAAGCTCTAGGTAGCCCAGAAGACAATAACAAATTTTATCTGAAACTTCCACATAGCATGGAAGAGCAAATTATTTTCAGATGAATATTTCGTCAAGTATTTTGTTTATGCTAAGAGTTATTTCATCCTGAAGAACTATTAATGTATCTTTATTTCTTATTTATCTCATAGTAATAATCAGCAAAGTCTGTATCCATACCATGGGGCAATTGTTAAGAACTTACTGTTGTAGAAAGGAATGAGTGACACCTTCCAAAGCCACCCTTAAAATTGTGGATATCATACATCTAGGGCAAAAATCATAAAAAGAAAGGCCTGGCTACTTCATTTAGTTCAGACTGAGGGGTTCTTCTCGCTGGCATTTCCCCCAATTGCCTTAGGTCATTGGACTTTGTGTTTCTGCCTGTGAACCTCTATTGCTCAGCCTTCTTTCTAGCCTCTTTTCTATTCCCTGTTTATTACTGTACTAAAACAAGTTTACTTTGCACAAGTAGCCGGATGCCTCCTCTGAGTAGATCTCCCAGGACTGCCAGGAATGTAACCTAAACCATAGAATTTGTTTGTTGCTCTTCCCTGAAACAGTTGTGCATTAGGTGGTTGAAGTCTGAGAAGGATTATCACACACGTGTCTTCACACCTTATGAATCTGAAGTTTGTCATTCCTTGTTCTGCTCCACTGTATTGTTACATGTTAAGAAATGTTTGGGAAGTAGGGGTGTTAATAAACACAAGAATCTGAGAATAGTCACCTAAAGGGTAGATGAGCCAATTAATTTGAACAGTGAGAACTATTGTGTGTTCAAATTCAGAATTATGCTGAAGCAGTCACAAAATAACAAGATGAGGAAGATGACAAAATAGAGTGGGAAGAGATTAAGATGAAAGAGGAATTGGAAAGGGCAAGAAGAAATGAAAGGTCAGTCACTACAGAACAAGTTATTTACAGAGCCCAAATACAGAGAAGTGCAGGGGTAGCATAAGAAATAACTAATAAAAAGTAGAGAGCTTTTTCTTTCCACAGGAGAAATTAATAGCCACATTTATTACCTAAATAAGAAAAACTGACAATGGTTTCAAGTGCCTTTGTCAAAATTAACAACACTATTACAATATACTTTCAAGTCCATATGGACCAGATTGTCAAGTGTGTCCTGTGCTAAGCTAAAATATTAAGGCTCTTGTTCTTAAGTTTTTTCTATCTCAAGTAAACAATATGAAGAAGCCAAAATAGTTCTCTGTGTGTATAAATGACTCACAATGAGCATGTAAGAGCTTTCAAATGTCTTTATAGTTGTTAACAGTTGTAAACAATCTGCATTCCTTTATAGTTTCCCTCGTGACTGATGCCTCCATCCTTTCTGGCCAACTGCCCTACAGTCTGTGACGTGGTATAGTTCTCTCTGCAGAGGAATAAACCCATAAGGAGATAGAATCCAAGACATTAATCTCATTAACACCATCTCTAAACAACTGGCCTAGACAATAATTATAAACAAAAGGAAGATAATTTCTTATTCTGGAGTTTGTATACAAACAATTTAAAATGAGAAATTTTGTTTTAAATTATCTGAAACTGTAAGAAAAATAGGAATACAGTGTCATTGTGGATATTGATGAGGGATGTCCATTCCTGATTTTCCTGTTGATAACATTCCTTAATTGTAACCAGGTCAAGGAATTTAAAGTTATATCTGTAAAATTTCACAGATTGAATGCTTTTGCTTAGATTAGTCAGGTTAACAAATAGAAAGTATAAGCTATAACTTATGTATTTGAAGAGTTTCTGACTGATTTAGGAAGCTACTCAACAAAAGCAATTACAATTAACACAAGGCAGTAGATTCTTAGATGCTTTTGTAGTTTGCACACTGATCTCTATCAATGGAATGGAGATTGTATGGATCAGAGCAAAACTGGTGAAAATACTAAACTGAAAGTTGTGCATTAAAGACTGTTGAATTAGGATAAATGACATTAAGCAGAAAGAACAATCCAGAAAGGTGAATGAAATCAAAGAAACATGAGTGAACATGGTTTTGTTATGGGAGAGTGAAAACAGCAGCACGAGGGCTTGGTCGTACCAGATGATAAGTCTTCAAAATCACTTGGAGGACTTAACAATGAAAATTAAATGTAAGAATTACTCCTAAATGTAGGGGCCGCCCGGTGGCACAGCGGTTTAGTTCGCGCTTGGCAGCCCGGGATTCGCGAGTTCGGATCCCGGGCACCCGCCGACGAACTGCCTGTCAGCCATGCCGTGGCGGCGTCCCATATAAAGTAGAGGAAGATGGGCACGGATGTTAGCCCAGGGCCAGTCTTCCTCGGCAAAAAGGGGAGGATTGGCAACAGATGTTAGCTCAGGGCTGGTCTTCCCCACAAAAAAAAAAAAAAAGAATTACTCTTAAATGTAGATTAAAAGTATAACTAGTCTA
The DNA here is from genome assembly GCA_031878705.1 of Tapirus indicus. NCBI lineage: Eukaryota > Metazoa > Chordata > Mammalia > Perissodactyla > Tapiridae > Tapirus > Tapirus indicus. Next base: position 98,607,881 of record CM062919.1, on the reverse strand, counting down.
GACACACACACAACACAAATTGGAAAGTGAGTTTGAGAGAGATCAGCACTCATGACTCCTCCCATCTCTCTAACTCCTTCTTTCCCCCAAAATCCCTTGGCTGGGAGTAAGATTCCATCTCCATCTTCTTCTTATCCTTGGGCATCCATCAAATGAGATCTGTCTATCTAGGCGGAAGGTCCAAATGCTACATGAGCTAGTAGGTTGAGCTGAACAATAGATGCTTAAGGAATTTAGAAAACACTTCCTCTGTGAACAGCACCTCTCTTTCCTGCCTTCTTTCTTGCTAAAGAGATCAAGAAAGTTAGCTTCACATTGCCAAACTTATCAGTGGTTACTTTGGTTCCACTTTCTCATTTTCTGAGGCAAAAAACTTCATGGTTCCATCGTAGAAGTGAGTAGCTGCAAATGAACCTAAATTAAGTCCAAAAAAATGTGTTTCTTTAATATTAAATATAATTACATTCACTAGGTCCATATGTGGAGCAAATACTAATACATGCAAATGCTTTCTGTAATTGCTTTCTTTCTCTGGATAAAAAATCCCTAACAATATAAATCTGACCTTTGAGAATTACTTCTTCTAATCTCCTTTGTTTTACTCTCTTACTCTCTGGACACCATCTGCTGTGGTTTTTTTTTTTTTTTTCTTTTGACTTTTCTTTCTCTCTTTTACTGGAAATACGCTAAACATCCATCTCCAAGGGTGCTTTTGCTGAGCTTCAATAAAGAAATTTGATGCTATTTCCATATATATTCAAATTCTATGAAAATGGAATTTTGACTACAGTTATCTCTCTTTGCCACTTCCTCATGTCCTCGCATTTGGATTATTATTTACAGTATACTGACCTCACACTCACCTTTAATCAAACTAGGACTAACATGTGGATGGGAGAGGCTACAGGAAATAAAATTGTGTTTCAGATAGTCAGTCTGTTATAGAAGGAGCTTCAAGGAATGGGCTGTGGTACTAATCTTGAGTAAATCAGTAATGCAATTTACTGATTTGCAAAAGCATTAGTTTTGGAATCAGTCCTAGAATGCTGACTGTCAGTTACACAGGTTGAGTTTAACCCTAGATTTGTTTTAAGCTGTCCCGTACTTTAATAAAGACAATACATTTTAAAGCCTTCGAGGGGGCGTGCCTTTATTCAGCTCATTGAAGTACCCACTATTCCTTGTTGCCCCACTCACCAGCTTGCTTCATTTATTTCAGTGATTTGCCTGACCCATAAGATAGTGAATATCTTGAGTTAGATCCTCTTCTTCCATTGGTGGAATATTCTTATCATTTTGCCCTAAGTTTGTTGTTATGAAATAAAGGATAAAGACAGGTTTGTTTGAGCTTTAATAGTTACTTGTTATATCTGTGCTTTTATTTTTTTAATTGAGATATAATGGACATATAATACGGTAAGTTCAAAGTGTGCAATGTGTTGATTTGATATGTTTATAAATTGCAATATGATTACCACCATGGCATTAGCTAACACCTCCATCATATCTCATAATTATCTTTTCTTTTTTGTGGTGAGAACATTTCAGATCTAGTTTCTTAGCAACTTTGAAGTGTGTTATACAATATTGTTGACTATAATCACTATGCTGTGCTTTTGATCTCCAGAACTTATTCATCTCATAACTGGAAGGTTGTACTGTTTGACCAACATTTCCCCAATTCCCCTGCCTCCCAGCTGCTAGTAACTAACATTCTACTCTCTGTTTATACGAGTCTTGTTTTTTTAGATTCCACTGTATGATATCATACGACATTTGTCTTTCTCTATCTGACTTATTTCTCTTAGCATAATGCCCTCAAAATCCATCCATGTTGTTGCAAACACCAGGATTTCCTTCTTTCTCATAGCTGAGTAATATTCTATTGTATATAAATACTGCATCTTTTTTACCCATTCATTTGTTCACAGACTTAGATTGTTTTCATATTTTGGCTATTGTGAATAATGCTGCAATAAAAGTGGAATGCAGATATCTCTTTGAGTTCTTGATTTCATTTCCTTTGGATATATACCTAGAAGTGGAATTCCTGGATTATATTGTATTTCTATTTTTAATTTTTTGAGGAGTCTCCATACTGTTTTCCATTGTGGATGCACCAATTTACATTTCCACCAACATCGCACTAGGGTTCCCTTTTCTCCACATCCTTACCAACACCTGTTATCTCTTGTCTTTTTGATGATAGCCATCCTAATAGGTGTGAGGAGGTATCCCATTGTGGTTTTGGTTTGTAATTTCCCTGACAATTAATGATGTTGAACACCTTTTCATGTTTCTCTTAGCTGTTCATAGTCTTCTTTGGAAAAATGTCTATTCAGTTCCTCTGTCCATTTTTAAATCAAATTGTTGTGGGCTTTTTTGTTGTTGTTATTGAGTTTTATGAGTTCTTTATATATTGGATATTAACCCCTTGGATATATAGTTTGCAAATATTTTCTCCCATTCCATAGGTTGCCTTTTCATTTTGTTGATTGTTTCCCCTGCTGTGCAGAGGCTTTTTAGTTTGATGTAGTCCCACTTGTTGATTTTTGCTTTTGTTGCTTGTGCTTTTGGTGTCATATCCAAAAAATTGTTGCCAAGGCCAATGTCAGGTAACGTTTTCCCTATGTTTTTCTCTAGGAGTTTTTATGGTTTCAGGTCTTATGTTCAAGTATTTAATTCATTTTGATTAGTGGTTTAAGATTAGGAATGCAATTTCTTTCCTCTGCATGAAATTATCCAGTTTCCCAACACCACATATTGAAGAAACTATCCTTTCCCCATTGAGTATTCTTGGCTCCCTTGTCATATGCTGGATGACTGTATACTTGAGGGTTTATTTCTGGGCTCTCCTTGGTCCCCGTGTCTATTTTTATGCCAGTGTTGTACTGTTTTTATTACTATAACTTTGTAGTATAGATTGAAATTAGGAAGTGTAATTCTTCAAGCTTTGTTCTTTTTCAGGATTGCTTTGGCAACTGAGGTTTTTTGTGGTTCTATAAAATTTAAGATTTTTTATTCTATTTCTGTGAAAAATGCCATTGGAATTTTAATAGAGATTGCACTGAATCTCTAGATTTTTTTGGATAGTTGGACATTTTAACAATATTAATTATTCTGATATGAACATAGGATAACATTCCATTTGTTTGTGCCTTCTTCAATTACTTTCATCAAAGTCTTGTAGTTTCCAGTATACAGAACTTTCACTTCAGCGGTTAAATTTATTCCTAAGTATTTTACTGTTTTTGATGCTATTGTGAATGGGATTGTTTTCTTTATTTCTTTCTCAGATATTTAGTTGTTAGTATTTTTATGTGCTTTTCTTAATAGGCATCAGTGTTCAGTCTCTCACAATAATGTTCAAACATTTATGAATCCATTCTCATTTATGATCATATTATTTTTTATGGTAACATATTTCAGAAACTATTTTCTCTCTTGAGAAGTTGCAGTTGGTTTTATTTGTAGTTGTTTTCTTGACAGATGGACTCCTCCTTATCTTTCAACTAAATCCTCTCTCTGAGGTCAAAAGTGACCTCCTTAGTTATCAATTTTTTTGTCTTTTTTCTTTGATTTCACTAAGTTTTCTTCTACTCAATGGCCAAAATATTCTTCCTGAAGCATAGAAAGCTCTCACCCCCTTACTCAAAATTCTTTAATAGGAAGAATGAACAAGAGCTAGTATTTATTATTAACTGTGTTGCAGACATTATTTTAAGTTTTTTACATGCATTAGTTAATTTGATCTTTAAAAATAATCTGATGTATTAGATAATATTAAATATTATTATTCCTTTCATTTTAAAGAAGAGGAAACTGAGGTGCAGAGAAGTGGCATGCTTAAGATTATGCAGTGTGTAAGTGGTGCAGACAAATTATTTGAATTGAAGATATAATTTATATACACAATTGCAGACAACAAAGAACCTTTGTAGTCATCTGTGGTAGCTAGAAAAACATCTGTTAATGATAAAAGGCATCTACATGTATCCATTAATAGACTGTTTGTGCAAGAATGTGTTAATTAGTTTAAAAATAAGTGTAGATTTGAGGGCCTCTTTCTACGACTGTGTGGCCCAACATGAGGTCTCCTAGTCAAAGACTGGGAATGCTGATATAGATCTTAATTACTGTCTCAGCTATGGTTATTCACTTTACTTCTTTTATTTCTTATCTTTTTACTTGTTTTCATATGTTGGTATCATATCATTTGCCCTTCACTAAGCCCTCTATTTTCCTGTCACACTTTGAGGATATGTGGTTTTTACAAACCAATATATAAGAGTAGAAAAATATTTTCATTTTATCTACCGAATTAATCTTGATATTTACATATATTCATTTTTGGAACCCTTCTTGGCTGCATATGCTCACTGAGCAACATTTCTTGTGGACATTTTTAAGGGAGTTTTGTTGTTTTGTTTGTTGTGCAGATTAAAATTGTAGATACCTTTACATATTTATTTGTGACTTTGGTATTGTTTTATATGCTTCTGAGTAGTCCTAAACACATTTCTGGAATGCTGATGACATATTTGTAGATTTTAGGTTCACTTCTGTGGAAATGAACTTATTTCTATAGATTGACAATAGCATAGAAATGTAGACAAGTGGAATAATAGGCTGTCACAATCAGAAGAAATTGTAGATATGTTTTCAATCAACTATCTCTTTTCTAAGCACAAGTTTTTACCGATAGTCTACATGATTTTCCTTAATTACCATCATAAAATTGTTCTTTAGACATTTAAGATAGAATAAGAAACTTTAAAAAAATCAGAACAAATAACTGAAAAATTTAATTTATAGTGAACAAAAGATATTTTTAAAAAGACAAATTCAAACAAAAACATTTCCTAAAAATTCCAGGTCGTGGTAAATTATACTTTGTTACTTGTGCTACCATTACATCAAAATAACCAGTCAATTTAGTCCAATTTGATATCATAATGACAAAGTATCTAATTCACCTTTTCATTTTCAATCTGGCATTATGTATAACTAATTATAGATAAATGACTGGGAATATGTAGAATTTAACCAAACCCATATTGGTTATATAAAAATCAGCGCATTTAAGTTTATAAATCAAAATGGGTTTTGTAGTTCTTAATGCATAGGTAATTGGAACATTTTTATATTTTGGAAATATAGAAATGCATTGCTTAACAACAAGGATACGTTATGAGAATTGTGTAGTTAGGCAATTTCATTATTGTGCAAACATCATAGAGTTGGTGTACTGTCACAAACCTAAATGGTGTAGCCTACTACACACCTAAGCTATACGGTACTAATTTTATGGGACCACCATCGTATATTCAGTGCACCATTGATGGAAACATCATTATATGGTGCATAACTGTATACTACATTTTTAATGTGGGATAATATGGTTGCTGTAAGGCTAGGCTACTTGACATATCACCTCTGTGCAGCTTTTGGGGCCTAGAAGGACTAGAGCAAAAGTTATTTTAGTGAAGAAGGCAGAGAGCCAAGTTGTCCATAAATGTAATAGAATAACTAGATGGTCTTAATACATCACAAAGATTGTTAGAAAATACCAAGAGGCTAAAAGAAGAGAGGCTATAGTAATGGAGTTTTGTGGAATGTCCTAGAAGAAATCTAGGAGAATAAAGTTGCTGTGATCCTTCCCTGTGCATTGTAGGTGATAGGAAAATCATAAGGGATGTCATTTCTTCAAAGAAATATCCAGTTTCACTTAAAATGAGGAAGTAAGAAAAATAATCACTAAGCATTTACTGTATTCTAGGCATAGTTCTAGAAGCACAAGTACACAGATAAAGGACTGAGTCTCTCTTCTCAATGAACTTTATAATCTATTGAAGAGAGAAACAAGAAAACAATCAATAGGAAACTGAGGTATACACAAAATGAAACGGAAACACAGAAAAAGGAACACCTAAAACCAGCTTGTCAAGGAAGGTGGGTGTGGCTTTGTAAGACACATTAGTATCATTAGTTTGAAAGTTGAGAGATGAATAAACAGCTGTCAGGTAGACTATTTTTGGTGAAATGAAGGGGGTGGAGTGTGGGGTGGTGGAGAGAGTGTAATAATCCAGGCAGACAGAAAAGCCATAGAGGTGTGTGAGCATGATGTGTGGAGGAAGCTATGAACAGATCAGCATGGTTGAAATATAAAAGTCCAGGTGAGGATTGGCAGAGATGGAACTGGGCAAGTAGGTTGGCATACGATCACAAACAACAAATATTTTAGGTTGATGCTATAGGCAATGGAAATTATTACAAATTTTCAGTGAAAAGACACAAACAGACAAGTGGATTAGAAAGACTACTTTAGCAACAGAGAGATGGCTAGATTGAAAAGAGAGACCTCTTTGGAGAGTGTGAGGTTATTGGATTGTATGTTGCACAGGCTCCTGTGGAAAGCTTGAGGTGAAAGTCAGAGTTGTGATAATAATGTAGTGGGGAAGAGGATTATAAAAGAAAGGACAAATGAATTACTGTGACAGGAGCTGTGGATGACTGTCAATGGAATTGATGCATAATATTGTTCTGAACAGATCTTTGGTAAAGTTGTTTCAAATACCCCTTGACTAGAAACTGTCTTCTAGTAATTCTGAATTGTATGTAATTTCTTCTTACCTTGCAACAGAGGACCTTTCAAAAGAGAATAACATATAATGCTTTTATCCAAGGTTACCTGCTCTTCCTTTCACTGGAGATTTTACTCATTGTCAAACAAGAAAGAAATAATTTACTTATGACTACTTTGTACTCAGTCACAAAGACAGTTGTGACTATACCCATGGGCAGTGGATTGGTGAATGACATGGATTTCTGGGAAAACAGATTTACTAATAAATAATTCTCTGTAGGATTGAAAGTTGAGATTTATTTTTATTAATCAGCTTACTTTCTGAATTAATACAGATTTGTTTCTCAAATCAATACCTATTGCAGATTTTTTTGTCAGTATAGTTTGGTGATGTAATGTAATGCATTTCTTCCTGAATTCTGAAGAATTGAATATCCACCAGAGAAGTACATGTATGCCTATGAAAATGACCATAGATGCCTTTATTCCTTTGGCCAGGAGTTTATCTGAGCTGAAATATGCCAGTGCTTTATTCTTTAGACCAAAGTTATGTGATTATTAAACAGTTTTTGCCAAAAAATAAATGTGCAGTCTGAAATATAAAACAAAGAAATTTCTTCTTGATCCATACTTCAAAGCCTTAGTACTTCATGTGATCAAAAAAGAAAAGGAGCCAATTTAATTGAGTCTTTAGAATTCAGAATTTAGCAGGTGTTAAATTTTAATAGATGTCAATAGATTACTCAGTTAAAAAGTCACCTAAGAAACATCATGAAAAAAAGATATAGACTTCGCTTTACATCATAGAAGGAATGAATCTGTTATAGGTAAGAAACTAATGACAATTTCTCCATGCAGTAAAATAATTTAAGGTCAGGAAAATACTTGAGATCATGAAGTTAATTTAAAAATAAATAAAAAGTATCTTGCCTGACAGACAAGTTGATGTAAGCATTGCTTCAGTCTCTTATTGACTGACTTGTAGAATAATCAATTTTCCACCTTTGGATTTATGTCATTATTTTCCAGGAAATAGTATATTTATGGTAGCTCTACAAATTCAAAAGAATAGTGAAGAACCTGGAAGGTTATGGACTTTCATGCCTATAATGATGTATCAAGTCAATCTCGACTGAGTCTACAAGAAAATCATCCCATCGAATGAAATTAATTTTTTGGAAGATTAGATTACTAAATTACTATGTCTGGATGCCCATCATCCTGAAGAATCACATTATTCTGATATTGCCTTATTATAATGATTTAGATTTGGTTGTCACTATATGTAGGTGCCTAAAGTGGTGAGAAAAATGAGCAAACGAAGAAAAAAAATGACAAAGTTGCTTCTAGTATCAATGCAATGTTGACATCTTGACAAGGTGGGAAAAAAATCCCACTTGTGTTGCCAATAATGATTTCAAATAAGTTATCATGATAAAAGTTGGTAGCAGAGCATTTGCAGTGAACAGGTGTGATGCAAAAGTCAAGTCATATTCTGTTCCTCACATACGGTATGTTTTGCAAATATTCTACCACACTTGGCAATGCAGAAGAGTAAATGTACTAAATGATTTCCAATATTTTGACAGCTAGCATATAGCACCCAACTGTTAATGCCAGTGGAAAGTCCAGGAGAAACACTTTGATTCATTTAAAATTAATTTCAAAAGTAATGTATAATTATTTTAAAAATTATAAAAAAGGCGGAACTATTCTAAAGCAAAAGTTAAAACCTCTGTGTTCATCTTCTCCTTGTCCAGCTCCAATTTCTTGTCCCTATTTAAAGGCAGTCACTGTTAATTTTACAGCCTTTGTCTACATTATATATCATAATTTTCAGGGCCTGCAAAGTCAAGTAGTTTTCGTAAAATCATACATTTACTTGTTTTAATTTTAATTTTCTTCCCTTTAATTACACCAACTCTAGGAAAAAAAATCTAAATGTTGTTTCCTTTATTTTTTTTAAATCCTAAAGAAAAATATTTCTGATAGTCACATAATTTGACATTATCAACATGAACACTATGATTTTCATATACTTTAGTTCCTAAAGCTTCAGGCAAATAACACATATGCCCTATATTTTCATTTTCCAATCTATGTTATAGAAATAAAGTTAGATGCTAACTCTCTTCTAGGAAGATATGAGATATAATGATTGATGAATGAAGATAACTGTGGGGGAAAATTGCCATATGATAACTTGATGCCAATTTTAAAGAATAACTTCAAGCTATTTTATGATAATAAGCATTATAATTGTTCTTTGGCCTTAGTAGCTACTTCTAACAAGTAGTTTTAAGATTACTTGTTATTATTACTTATGAATGTAACATATTTTGTCATAAGAACTTAAACATTGAACAAAAGTAATATATAGTCAAACTCTGGAAACATTTCATCCTGACCACTGGAAATAGATGTCTAGAGGCCGCCAAGGCAAGTACCTTCAGAGTGGATTGGTGTTCTCGGAGTGAAGGTTCTTCAATCTCTCTGCCATGTTTAATTCTCACACCTATTACTCAGTCTTAAAGAATCTTGAGGGAAGGATGGACTCAGTCAAGCATTTTTATGATCTGCATATGGTTATGTTAATTTCTACCTGTATGTTTGGGGGAAAAAGGAACAGTGAAAAGAAATGAGTTTGCAGGAATTATTGTTTCTATGTTGAATGTCATTCAAAAAAAAAAAAAATTCCAAAGATATGTGTAGTGTCATATTGGGGCTTATTTCAAAGTCTTTCAACTATTTAGTTCAGAGAGATGACTAGGTCATCTGCGTTCATTTTGTGTTGTAGTTCATATATTGGGAAATCTTAGAAATGTTTAATAAACATGTCAGAGAATGTTCCTGAGAGTACATTTTGATTATCTGTAGGTTAGCATTGCCAGGTAAAATACAAAACACCAAGTTAAATTTGAATTTTGGATAAACAATGGATATATTTTAGTGTAAGCATGTTTGGTGTAATATTTGGGAAATTCTAAAACTTATCCATTGTTTATCTGTCACTCAACTGAGTATCCTTTATTTTTATTTGCTAAATTTGGCAACTCTCCTCCTATCTGTGATGGTATCTCTTAAATATAGAGGAATGAGAATGATGAGTCAAACATAGGAAAGTCTCAGTGATGGATTCTCAACATGGCATCTTCAAATTACTCTAAGCATATTTGTTTGTATGCCAATTTTCTTTTGATAAGAGCATAGTGGTTAATATTGAGAGAGAAATGGAAAGGAAAAGAAAATATCCCTTACATGTGAACACCGAAATTCTTCTAATAGACAATATGACTCAAAGTATCATGCTTTCTTCTCATCACCCTTCTCTTCATAATGATAAAACAATATCAGTAATATAATAATTAGAAATTAAATGTATTGAAAGTTTTCTACATGCCAGATATTGTTGATTTGTTGTAACTTTTAATCCCTACAACCCCCGATGGACTGTATGTTCCATGAAGGACAATGCCTGTCCTGTTCATTGCTCAGTTTCCAGAAACCCAGACAATACATGACAGTTATAGGCAGTATTTGTTCAATGAAGGAAAAATGAGTAAATAAGATAGGAATTATTATCCTGATTTTATAGAGAAATTGATGTTTACCTATGATCTGAGATATTTCATCCCAATCAAACAGAATCTAAGTGACAGTGCTTAGACAGAAACAAAGTTTGTTTCACTTCGTATACCATGCTTGGTTAGCTACATTAAATTGCTTCAAAATCTTACCACTTAATTCTAAAACTAGGAAAATTTTACTTATGGTAATATCTGTCAATACTTGTTGAATATCCATATGTGGATAAATCTGTAGACACTATAAGGAGGAGATGGCAAACGTACACAATTTGCATTTTTTCTAACCACCCCAACAAGAGTGGATTTTTAATGATGGGCTACATAGTTGGTGACTGCACCCCTTCCAGGCAACCAGGTCCTGGTAATTTGACCATTTCTTTCCTATACCATAGTATACTTCAGAGTGTCTAAATAGATGCTCAAATCATTAGGACATGACTTCAGACAATTATCACTACTATTCCATCCATGGAGATACTGATTTCAATGCTAATTTCCATTTTTTGAAGAGCATCTCAACACACAGAAGCCAGGATATTTCTGGGGAGATAGATTATTTACATAAAAACAAAAACAAACCTTTATATAATTCTATTGTTGGAGATCTTCGTGACATAAAATATCAGAATTTTGCATCTATTTTTGCTTGACTCAAGACCCTAAAACCTTAGGCAAATCTCTGATTGGAAACTTCCCTAGGTTCATACAAATTCATTATTTGTAAACCTTCTCAAAAATCAGCAGCAGGATGTTGTACTACAAAGAAAAAATTAGCCAGCCACAGGCAAAATATAGTGACCTAAGTAAAAGGGGGGACTGTAACTAGTATTTGCCAATTTAGTTTCCAGTGTTGGATGATAATCATCTGCATACCAATGGTGTTTATTATCATGAACCACTGCAACTGAATCTAATGCATAGTTCTCCCTTGGTGGAATGCCTCCACATTAGCTCATTTGAAACAAGGAGTGAACATCATTCATCTTTGTTTCTGAGAAGTCCAAGAGTGCCTGACGTGGTAGCTGCTCAAGAAATGTGTGTTGATAAATGCTTGGTCAACCAGTCAGTATGTGTCTGCTAGTGTGCGTTGCTCATACTCCCTGCTGGTGTCATCTTAGTTGCACTGTGCCTTGCTAGAAGACCCAGCCTAGCTTGTGACTGCTTGTCTTCCTTAGTCATCTAGGCTATCCCCAAGTTTTTCTCAATGTATTAGATTTTACAGGCAATAAATACTCTGTGTTCTGGCCAGTGATTATACCTTTATTTGTTTCAGTATTTCTTTTACAGGTTAGAGAATACTCCTTTTTCTATGTTTCCACTTGTTTATATCTTAATTGTTTCTGAATTTCAAAGTCTTACTTAGGACTGGGGGTGGTGGAGTCTCAGATCTGGGTTCTTTCAAGGATTCTATGGAAGACCTTTTGGGCATCTGAGAACTACCTTAAGTATGAGAAGCATGCCCACTGCTTTGAGAATTTATCCACATCCATAAAGGATAGGAATTTCAGCTGGGTGGGTACTAACACTTATTGAACATGCTAGCTAATGTACTATCCACTTACAAAAGCTGCCGCATTAAAGCCTCAAATCAATTATGTGGGGTGGACCTTACTATTCCAATTTTAGAGTAGAAGAAACTGAGGCATACTGAGTGTGAGGCCTAGATTCAAACAAAGTCTGTATTCTTTCAGAAAAAATGTATAACAGTCCTAGTGAAGCTCATTCATATTTAAGAGAATAGGTGGTTGGGTTTCCAGAGGAGGGAGATCAGAATAAAGTTAGGTTAATTTTTATTATGTCATTCATATTTTACTCAGATATAGAATATAGCATGTCAAATATTTGTGTTCCTATATAAATTTTGTTTTTCATTATGTGACACTACAGAATGTTAGCCATGTCATGGCCAGTTGAGATCCACTTAGTTGAAGTCCAGTGCTTTAAAAATGAGGAAATATGGATTTTGAAATATTTAAGAAACCATAAGTCCAAGTAGCTACTTAGAAAAATCACTTTTCTTCTAGATTCACTTACTTTTTCTCTAACATAAAGATATCTTGCTAAGATTAAGTAGCTCATTCTGCAGACTGTTAAACCAAAAAACAAAAATCTCAGATCATGTTTTCAGAGCCATATTGTAGGAGAGCAAAGAGAGAATGCTGAGTTTGTAACTGACAGTCCCACAATTCATAACCCAGAAACTTTCAAAGGTCTCTCCCTCTCTTTCTGTCTCTTTCCCCCAAAAGAGTTTTGGGTTGAAACTAACTCAGAACACATCATCATCATTATCCTTCCCAAATTGCTATTTAAAAACTTTCAGACATACACTTGCTTCATGTTGATGATGCTTGCTATTCCCCCGTGGGTGAAATAATCTGATGTAGTATTAAGACTGTCACTAAGAATTGTTCATGTATAATTTATAGCCACAATTAAAAAGCATTTTTAACCAAGTGTCACAACACAGTGACAACTAAATTAGACTGTGATTTACATTACCATGTGCAGCCACTTGATTTAGTGTCACTCTAGAGAAATTGATAAACAGCCTGAGTAAAGCAAAACAGAGGTCTTAGTCAAGAAGGTACTTATTCCCCATGTGTGATTGAGGTGAGAGATAGCTGGTGTATGCTTCTAACATTATGATTAATAATTAATGTTTAAACTATGTAGAGCAATGGAAGAACAGCCCTTTTAGTAATCACACAAGGCAACTTTCCATGGGCAGAGAAAATAGTTTATTCTTATTTATGGTAGAGTTTGCAATTAAAATGAAGAAGTAACTGTAGAGATCCTCAAACACAATCCCTCTTTTAAATATGAAGAAACCAAAGTTCAATGACTCAAGTGATAAAGTTGGTACTGGATCACCCAAAAATAACTTAAGTGTATGTATTGAATTAAGTAATTCAAGAAAACCATATTCAAGAAAATGCAAAGTGGCACATTGTCAAACCATGAGCTAAACGAGTTCCAAAGGATTTTTGTGCTTATTTAGGGTGAATCTGGAGAAAGTGGACTTTTTAAAAGGTAAACTTCAAGAATAAAATAGATAATATAAATTAACAGTCAATGACATAAGACCTGGGAGTAGGATAGATATTCCAGAGAGATCATGTGACTGGATAAAGAGCACAATAATATAAATAGGGGAAAAAAACATTGTGAAGGAGGAAGTGACCTGGAACATTGAAAGTCTGGTGGAATGCTTAGGCAAAATGTGGTCATATTTGACTTAATTTTCCTTATTTAAAGAAAAAAAAGTGATGACCTTGGGGATTCAAGTTATAGCTCAGTAACCTCCAATTGGATCCCTTTACAGATACAGTACAATCTGAACACATTAGTTCAAAGCAGCTACTGGAAAGTGAAGGGAATCAGGCAAATTCTTATGAGTAGTCCATGTTCAGAAAAGGGGAGTTTTATTTGTTTTCACTCTTTCTAGCCTCGATTTGGCACCACTGGTGTGTGTAGAGTGGCAGAATTCCTTATGGGAAAAAATCACAGATTTTCTGGTCTGGAGAAACAGAATACTGTGTCAGGGCAACTGTAGATTCTGGAAAAGGAATCTAGGAAGGAAAATATCTATAGATGGTATCCCCAAATTTCATCTGCCTGTATTTCCCACAGACCCCTGCATACATGTGTAGATCAGACTCAAAGCAGCTTAGCTAAGGTGAAAGATCACAGTTGGATTAGAGATGCTGTCCAAGATGAAGTATGTGATTTGTGACTAACTAAAACAAAACAAACAAACAACAAATCGCTCATGAAAAACACAGCCTCCAATCTGCATGGTTTCAAACGCACGGTGTCCATTACGCGATGCAGTCTTACCTGATTTAAAGAGAACCAGGAATGTGTAACATATTCTCAAAAGAAAAGGCAAACAAATGAGATCATCCCTGAAATGACTTAGATGTTGGGGGAATTAGTACAAAGGAATTTAAAGTAGTCATTTTAACTATACTCAATAATGTAAAAGACAATATTCCTTCACTTAATGAAAAGATGGAAAATATCAGCAAAGTAATAGAAATAATGAAAAAGGCCAAATGAATCTAAGTCAAAAAACGCAATAGTGATTTAAAAAAAAAATCACTGGATAGCTTTAACATCAGAATGGACACAACAGGGGAAAGAGTCTGTGAACTTGAAGATGGATCAATGGAAATTATGCAAGTGGAAGAACAAAGAAAAAAAATATTGAAAAGAAAATGAACAGAGCCTCTGGTATTTCTTAGATAAAATCAAATGGCCTAACATAAGCATGATTGAATATCCAGCAGGATAAAGCATAAAAATATTTGAAGACATCATGGTTGAAATTTTCTAAAACTTGAAGAAAAATATATATTTACAGATGGAAGATGCTCCACCAATCCCAAGTTGGAGAAATATTAAGAATTCCACAGCTAGGAACATTTGGATCCTCAGAAAAGAATGAAGAGTACTTAAAATGGTAAATACTTGGATAATTATAAAAGACTATTTTAATTTCTTTATTTTATGCTTTCCTTCTTAATTTATTTATAATACATAGTACTGTTTAAAGCAAAACTATAACCACTGTCTTGTAAGAATGTATGACATATGTATATATATAATACATGTAACAGCCCTAGTCTCAAGAATGGCAGGGGATAAATTGAACTATATTGTGCCAAAATTTATATATTTTATGTGAAGTTATAGTAGATTAATTCTAAGTAGACTGTGAAAATTAGGAATGCATACTGTGATGTCTAGAACAACCAACAGAAAATTAACACAAGGAAATACAAATTAAAAGCCAATAGAAAAATTAAAATTCAATTCTAAAATTTATATAAATAAAAAGTAGGCAAGAAAGGAGGAAAAATCCAAAAATGGAGACAAATATAAAACAGATAATAAAAATTAGACCCAAATCCAACCACAACAAAATTATATTAAATATGAATTAGCTAAAGATCCTACTTAAAAGATACAGGTCTAATTTTTCATCTTAAGAAATTAGAAAAAGAATAGCAAATGAGAAACAAATTAAGTAGAAGGGAGAAAATATTAGAGACAAAAACAGAGATCAAGAAATTGAGAGCAAAAGAACAATGGAAAAAATATTTAAAGATTTATAAGCTCAATTAATTTTCCTCAAAGGTGATAAGTTAATTCAGTATGGAGTGGATAGTCTTTTCCACAAACGGTGATAGAAAATTGATGCCCTTGTGGAAAATAAGGAACCTCACCTTTATCTTATTCATACAGAAAAATTAACTTGAAATAGATTGTAGAATCAAAGAGCTATAACTATAAAACTTAAAGAAGAAGACACAATGGAAAATTTTTGTGACGTTGGCTTAGGCAAAATTTTTTTGAACAGAACAATAGACACACACACACGCACAAAACATAAAAGAAAGAAATGATTACAAGGGCATTGCCACAATTAAAAACCATTGTTCATTGAAAATTCATGGTTTAAAAAAATAAAAGAGCAAGTCACAGACTAGAAAAATATTTTCAAAAATATATCTGACAAGACTTTTTTCCAAAATTTGTAAACAAGACTTACAACTCAACAACAAGAAGTCAAACAACCCAATTAAGAAATGGGAAAAAGTTTTCAACAGGCACTTCACAAAAGAAGATATAGAAAGGCAAATAAGCACCTGAAAAGCTGCTCACCATCTCTATTCATCAGAGAAATGCATTTTAAATCACAGTGACATATCCACTAGAACTGCTCAAAATAAAAAGACTTAGCATACCAAGTGCTGGTGAGGATGTGGAGAAAATGGTATTCTCATGTATTGCTGATAGGAGTGCAAAGTCCTACACCACACTGAAAAATAGTTCAGCAATTAAACAGACACTTGCCATATGATCCAGCAATCCCTTTCCTAGGTATTTACCCAAGAGAAATAAAAACGTATATCTAGAGAAAGATGTATGCAAATGTCATTAGCACCA
This sequence comes from Tapirus indicus, assembly GCA_031878705.1. Lineage (NCBI taxonomy): Eukaryota > Metazoa > Chordata > Mammalia > Perissodactyla > Tapiridae > Tapirus > Tapirus indicus. The sequence goes on along the minus strand of CM062919.1, from coordinate 98,591,756 downwards.
TTATTCATAATAGGTAACAACTAGAGACACAAATAGCAATCAACTATTGAATCATAAGTTTTTGTTATACTTATATCGTTGAATACTAATCAGCAATAAAAAGGAACAAAGTTTGGTACATAAACAACTTGCTGGAATCTCAAAAGCATTATCCTATGTAAAGAAACCAGAAGAAAGGTTAAGCACTATGTGATTCCACATATATGAATTTCTAGAAAAGGCAACTTATAGGTACGGAAATCAAATCAATGGTTGCATGGAGCTGGGATTTGGGAGAGGGAATTGAGTACGAAATACACAAGGTAATTTTTTGGGGTTGCTAGAAATGTTCAATATCTTAATTGTGATAGTTATATGACAACATACAATTACCAAAACTCATCAAGCGAATTCACTTGAAAGAGTAAATATTATTGTACTTAAATTATATCACAGTCAACTTATGGGAGAAAAGACAGAAAAAGAAATTACAAAAAAGCCCCAAGACTCTTAAAAGAGAAGTTGATTAAATGGATGCAGAATTGTTTTTCTTCAGTGACAGAAGTGATTTATTGGAATGACCACAGAGGGGGAAGTTTCAAAAAGGAAAGAATGGTACTCGTGTTATTGCCAGCCATTTAGAATTCAGTTTCAGAGATTTTTGTTTTTTGCTTTTTTTTCAGGGAAGGATTCTCCCTAAGCTAACATCTATTGCCAGTCTTCCTCCTTTTTTCTTCCTTGTCCCTCCCCAAAGCCCCAAATCATAGTCGCATATAGTTGTAAGTTCTTCTGATTCTTCTTTGTGATCCACCACCACAACGTGGCTACTGACGGATGAGCGGTGCGGTTCCATGCCCAGGAACCAAAAATGGGCTGCTGAAGCAGAGCACACGGAACTTGAACCACTCTCAGAGGTCTTTTGTTTGTTTTTGTTTTTGTTTTTTCAGTATGGTCTTATTTTGTTGATATAGTTCTACCTTTCACCTAATAATTTTAAAGATTTTCAAACAAAGATATGGTTGAACTAAAAATATTATAATTAACCAATTGCAGCATGTACTTAGCCATGAAATAAATGTATTCCTTTAGAATCTGTTTTACACAACAGTTAAAATAGTGCCAGAGTGGATTTTGTATCAGCTGTGCTAATACATATATATATATATTTTTTTTTTAATAGCTGCCATCAGTGTTATTAATAAATTGTTCCTGAATAATTGCTTCATGTTCAGGAACCCTATCTTGGTAAAAGGAAGCAAGCAATTGAGTTTCAATATACTTTTTTTTTTGTAGTCAAACGGTATAAATATAGTGAATATATTTAAGGAATTTATATTATTTTATTATTTTCATTTTTGATATTTACAAAGAGAAATTGTCCTTTTCTCTTACTGGTAACTAAATATTTGTAATGATTAACTACACTTCCATTTCATGACAAACAGAATTTCTAAATCATTTAAGAAAGGAAGCATTTTTCAGCAGATTACAAATGTTCTGAAACTGAATTCAAATGTAATTAATAGTGAAAAGTTACTTTTTGTGTTATCCAACAGCATTAGGTAAAATCTTCCCAAGTCAGTTATTCTTAATGGCCAGAAGCTTTTTTGGGGGAGTGGGGGTGGTTGTGAGGAGGAGCAGCCCTGAGCTAACATCTGTTGCCAATCCTCCTCTTTTTGCCGAGGAAGATTGGCCCTGGGCTAACATCCGTGCCCATCTTCCTCCACTTTATATGGGACGCGGCCACCGCATGGCTGACAAGCAGTGCATCGGCGTGTGCCCGGGATCCGGACCCCTGAACACCGGGCTGCCAAGCGCGGACTAAACCGTTGCGCCACCGGACCAGCCCCCAGAAGCATTTTTTAAGAATAAGTCTGTCTTTGCTCAAACTAGTTTAATCTTTTGGTTATGTTATGGCTCTGTGTATTTACAGAGTTTTTTCTATATCAATGAAACCTGACTTTCTGTCAAATAAGCTATGGGTCTGGAAATAAAATTAGAAAACTAATAAAAGTGGAGATGTTAGGGCTCTTGCCATTTTCTTAGCTGCAGGAAAATCCGTTACTTGATATATCACATTCTAGTATTGCAGATATGAAAATAGATGGCAAAATTTATATTACAAATTCCATTTTGAGAAAATATAGCTCAGACACATTTTTCCTGAAATTCACCATTTAGAAATTAGCACATCAGTAGTTAAATCACATATTTATGTATGATATACACATAGAAGAAAGAGGCAAAACTAAATGCTAGAATTTAAATTTGAGAACCCTATTATTCAAATGACATCTGCTAATAGTTGGGCCTCTTTATATTCAGAAACCCAAAAGGAACCTATTATAAAAATATGGAGAATTCATGCCAAAAATTGTTTCATTTATTGTGTTATCTTCATTAGGATAATTATTTTGGATGAATTTATTTTCCATATAATTGCTTCAACAATTTTTCTTATTATCCCTTATTACAAAAATTATTTCCTTCCACACCCCACTTCCTTCTTGTGTTTTCATCGTTTGATAAGTCAGTGCCTGCTTTTGTACCAGGGATGCTTAAGAAAACCAGAAGGACCATTTAATTCTTGGACTTCTACTCTGAATATATCAGGTATTTCTATAACCTTATCAGGCTAATGATGGTTATGGAATACTCTGTCACCATAACAGTAATTATTGAGTGAAATGAATATTTTTATCCTCCAGTCAAACCTTCAATTCATGTCATTCAGTACAACAAAATTCTGTAGTAAAAAAGGAATGTATTTCATTGTCTGGGTTTAATTTGAAATTCATTGTCTGTATACAGCAATTTCCTCATGAACATGTAATCTATGCTAAAACTTTCACTTATTTAAAATTATTTCCCAAATCACATGCTTCATGTTATTCTAAAGCATTAGAAATCATATTCCTTTCTTTGAGGATTTCATAATCTAGTTAAAGATATCACATGTATATATGAAAATAATTAGATTATTATTAAAGGTAAATGTATTCTTGGATAATATAAGAAAATAATTGATACTGACATTAGTTTAAAAGTTATAAAAAGTGTAGAAGTTTCAAAATATAGGAAGAATATTCCAGAGTTAGATTATCCCATAAGAATTTCATAAAATATATAATTCAAAAAAGGACTAATAATTTAAAAATCTGAATATATTTCAAGAAATATGGACTTGATTAAGAAAGCAGTGGAAAAGAATTGAATTTACTAACAAGGAGACTGAAATAATAGAGTAGGATTTCAGAGTACAAAATGTCTGAAATAGGCCAGGAAGATTTTAAAAAAGGGAAGGAAATCTGAAACACTATTGTTACAGGGTGCTGAATCATGCGAAGACTGGGAATTATGGCTTAAAGTTGGGCCAAGAGAACAACAAAGATTTAGAGAACCAGCTATGATATGGGGCCTACTAAAAAGTGGCAATATTGGTCCTGCTTAAACCAGCAAATCTCCATTCACTCTCCAGACTACAGGAAGACAGAAAAAAGAGATGTGGAATGAAATCCTGTGGACAAGAGCTAAGGAAAAAGACTGAAGTACCTTCCATGGCAGGGAGGTGTCCCAACTAGGGCCCTCTGAAGAATGCACATGTACTTCTCAAGAGCCAGCAAGTGGACACCTGTGGCAAAAGAGAATCTACACCCTGAGAAGCTGGCCAGAAAAGCCATGAAAATCAGCAGAGAGAGGACTACTGTTGAAGTTAATTTAAGAAATATTTTTCCTTCTTCCTCTCCCACTACCCTCCTATATAATCAGGGCAATTGTTCTTTGAAAATAAAGGAGAGCAGTAAGCCTCTTAGGACCAGACTATGTATATCCTTCTCTTCTTTTAGGTGCTGGAGTTGGAGGAGCACAGAATAAGCAGATCACTTCAGATCTCTGGAGCCCCAAACCTGACCAATGATGGTGGAGAGGGAACCCTTGAATTAGAATTTATTTTGCAGTTATAAACTGGAATCTATCTCAGATATTATTCAAGATATCTGCTAACTAGCAAAGAAGAAATACTTGATGTAAGAATATGAGAATTATGTTTGGGAAGAAAAAATTGATATTATCCCATACCAAGTTTATAGTCTTCAACAAACTAATTACTCTGGGAAACAAGAATCCAGATGAATAACTGAATTTTGGAAATAAATGAGAGAAAAACTAAAATATGCTTACAAGCTCATCATTCTGACAGATCTCTAAGATTGTATTGCTGTAGGATATTTAGAGAAAGAAATCAGAATGTGACCAATTCAATTTTATTTAAATTTGAAAATATGGGGTGAACTTCAGGAGACAGTGTTATATAGGCAGCAAGAAATATATAACTTAAGCCAGAGAGGTCTTGGCTGGAGATCCAGTTTCCATGGTCTAAGAAGTTAGTTGATGCCATAGGAGGAATGAGTTATGTGAAGTAACAAAAACAGAGAATGGTAGGCAAAGTGCTAACGGAGTTTCTTTTTCAAGAAATAAAGAAAAAGTAGAGAGGGGGGAGGGCACAATTATCACAGAGAATAAGTAGAGAATATTAAGAATTCAGGTGTCTATAAATTTGGAAGTGCAGTAAAAATCAAGAAGAATGATGAATGCTGGATTCCATCAGCTTCAAGAGCAGATTCATTATATGAATCAGACTAGAAGCAACACTGATGATTTGATGACTGGTGAGGACGAGCAGTAAGTTCATCAAGAAGGTGGAGTCTGAAAGCAAGGAGAATCGACAAGTGGAGTTTTGAAGGGACCCAAGAATCAGGACAGTTTTGAAAGGAAACCAGAATCATATGTGGAAAAAGAGAAATGAAAGAGCCAAGCTAGTCATTGCTATTAGAGCAAGTGAGTTAAGAAGTTATCAAGAAATGAAAGTAGGCAGGCTGTTCATGGACAAGGGCCAGGTGGTAGCTACGGGAGATGAACTTTTATTGGTCAGCATATACTCCATTGTAGGACTATCATGCAGTGGTGCTGCAGCAAGAAAGCCATAACTAGATGGTGTGGCTCATCTAGATGTGGACACAGATTAGATGATTTTAGAAGAACACAGAGGGGAAAGGACACCTAACATATAATATATAGGAGAGTTTTGAAATAATTGCTTTTGGTACCCTATCATCAAGCTATACATAATTACCGGTTTTGTTCTGAATTGTATCTTTTCCCAGAGTGAGGAAGGGACAGTCTTCAGGAAGATGACCTATATTTTGTCATTCTGCATTACCATCATTACAGCTGTTCATGCAATCACGGGTGAACAGGGAGTCTAACATCCTCGAATGGAAGCTCATATTATTGTAACTGAAGTGGAAATAGTTAAAAACTTAAAGGTATTGTTAACTCCTGGAGAGTGAGAGGTGAAAACTAAGGATGAAAATGTTGCCAAGTCTAGAATTATTTTATGCATTCATAATGGCTATGACCATGTTTTTAAGAAGTTTTAAGGGGTAGAAATCATACATTAAAACTACTATATCTTGTTTAAATAATAGATGACTCAGTTTTTGAAAAGATAGAAAATCAGCTATAGGGTCTTGTGGTAAAATATTCTATAATTTTATGCTGGCTTTCACTTTGAAATGTGATCTGTGAAAGATCACCTTACTTCTCTTTTCATGACTTCATCCAATCTAAAAAGTAAACATAATGAGTTTGCTTGCTAAGCTCTTGCACATAATGTTATAGAACACAGTAAATAAATTATTGTTAAGCATTTTGCACACCCTCAAGTCCCAGTGTAACTGAGGACAGAAGGAAAATCCATGAATAGAAAGCTTGACAATATTATTTTACAAATATTTGACATTAAGGTTTGCATTAGACATTTTGGGATGGAAAAGTTTGGGAAAGCAAGTAATTAGAAACAAATCTCTTAAGATGAATCTTAATATGTATGCATTTATTTATAACATTATATAGTATATTAAAATATTTTTCTATTTGTTAAATCTTTAATGAGTGTTGATTGCATTATAAGTGAAATTATTTTGTAAGTATTCATATTGACGCAGACTACTGTTTGCTGCAGATTAAAACTATACTCAAAATATCAAAGAGTTTGTTTTGTTTATTTGGGTGTAATTTTGAAATATTGGCAATGGCTTTGATTTTTGGAATATTGACAATAAATATGATGAATTTTTAACATATCAATAGAACATAGAGAAATATAAATACATGAATAAATATCTTCTGGAAACTTTATTATAAATCAATCGTTCTTTCCCTATTAAAATTACATTTCTTCCCTAGAAATAGTTGACTAGCCTAAAGCTTGATAGTCATTTATTGCCCCACCCCAACAACAACAACAAAGATACCACTTTGTTGTTGTTAAACTGCTTCTCTTCCTTCTCCTCCTCTTGTACCTTTCTTATCTTATTTTCAGTATTCTGAGTTGTGCTCACTTTTGATCCATTTGCACAGATTTTTCAGTGTGTTTTGCAAGTAGGCTTTGTGCCACAAGGGGGAAATCTGTCACATAATGGTAAAGTAGAATGCAGACAAATAGGTTGAAAGAAAACATGTCATGATATTAAAAAAAGACAAAAGAAAAAACATAGCTATGTACAATATAAATAATTTATGTTTATTCTCTCAATGTGAATGTGTGGATTTTAGAATTTGGAATTCTGTCTATATGGAAATGTCCTCTTTCTTTTTTTTTGTGGGGAAGACCAGCCCTGAGCTAACATCCGTCGCCAATCCTCCCCTTTTTGCTGAGGAAGACTGGCCCTGGGCTAACATCCATGCCCATCTTCCTCTACTTTATATGGGACGCCGCCACGGCATGGCTGACAGGCAGTGCGTTGGCGGGAGCCCGGGATCCGAACTCGCGAACCCCGGGCTGCCAAGTGCGGACTAAACCGCTGCGCCACCGGGCGGCCCCGGAAATGTCCTCTTTTTAATCATCAAAAGCACTCATCCAGTGATCACATGACCACATGATTAGCATTAAGCACCTTGCATGATTAAATGGTAAAGATCCAAGTTATAAATGACAGGAGCCTGCATTCTGAAAAGACAAAACAAAACAACATAAAATGCATTTTTCACCCCATTCAGCATTTTATATATTTTGAATGAACTAATAAGACTGGAATTGTAAATAGTAGAAGATTAGTAACAAATTGAGGTCATATTTATACTTTTTATGGTTAACAACAATCCAAATTTCTAATTGATCTCAATTAAGTACAGTCATTTTGAAGTAACACTTAGATAATATAATTATGTTTTACAAGAATGACTGAATTCTTTTTCTTCAATCACCAAGTTGTCACCCATTCTTAATATTTATGTGCCATGTTATTTTTTAAAGGGCAGAGTTGTACTAAAATTATTCAATGAGTATATTTTATGTCAATGCTATAAACAATTTTAGTCATTAAAAATTTACACTTAACCACTCCTTGAGTTCTTTAGTCATTTGTGTTCCTAAACAAATCATTCATAATATGTTCCTGTAATGCTCAGAAAGCAAAGTCACAATTTAAGAGTCTCTGATACCTCTAATGAATCACCATAGTTACTCGCATTCTGTCATTTAGTGAGCAATGCCATTTTGATAAAATGCTATTGATCCTGAGAGGAAGTAAATAAGAGAGCAAGCCACTCCACTCCTCCTGGAGCGTCAGGAAAAAACGTTTCCCTTCAGTCCTCATCCTGACAAAATAAGACCCCTAAAGAAAGTGTTAATAAGAAAAGAAGAAAAGAAGTAAGTTCCGAGATAGAGTATCATATATATGGGCTGATTCCAGTGCTGAAAATCGTTTTGGCATCCAGGTATGGATGGGGAAAAGAGGATAAGGAAAAGAAGAGATGAGCAGCATCTCAGACTTCCCTATTCTCAGTGTTAACAAGGTCTGTGCATATGCCTTTTTGCTATGGTATAGAATGAGAAATAATTGGGGCATCCATTTAAATTTTATTTTTTATAGAGAATGTGGAGGAGTTATTGTCATAATCTAAAAATTGATTTTTGAAGCATTTTAATTTGGATATTTTACTGGTTTTGTAAAAATGATGATTGATATAAAATCTATACATTTCAAAATGTCCATCCTTTGATATTTTAAACTATTGGTCGGAGAGAATGGGAATGTACCCTTTTAATTCAATCAGTTCTTATTAGTCACCAGCGAATAGGTTCTTGATAAATCCATTTGTTGATGAGATTATTAATTCTAGTTGTAATCCTTCTGCTTAATCTTAAAAATACTAGATTCAAGCATGTCTTTTTCATGAAACTATGAAAAACGAAACTCATCTTAAAATGTTGATTAATAACTAATGTGGGGTTTTTTTTGCTAAATTGATAAAAGAGATGTTTTGTGTTAATAGACAGGTCCTGCAGGTGTTCTGGATTATAGTCAAGTTCTTCTGGAATTTAAAGTAAAACAGCATTTGTCAAATTCTTTTTTTGTTGTTGTTATTTTTGATGTAGTAGGAGTGTGACTTTTCTCCATTTCCTTTCATTTGAAAGATTGGAAAACCTTTTCTCTAGTAAGGTAGGAGAAGATGTCTGACTTACATTCCCGTCTCATGCACATTTTCTTGTTCTTATGATCAGAAGCCATTGACAGACACGAGGCAAGGGTCAGAAGCAGACTAAAGTAGCTGTGGGGGAACCAGATAATAGTGTCTTAATGGAACTGAAACTGTACTCAGATGGACAAAAAGAGATAGAAAAGTGGAGCTATTCATCCACCTCAAGCTAATATACTGGAAAGAAGCACTAATGGTGGGGCCTGATTTGGACAGTCAGTAAGATATCAAGAAAACAGTCTTGTAAATGTCTATTGTAATTATTTTCATAGTTTAGTAAGTGAATGTGTCTTGTAGATATGAATATGGGCTATGATACAAACATAGATTTACAATATTGCCACCCCCAACCAGGCTCCCCTTGTTTTATAAATGTATTTAGACACTTATAACTAATTAATGGTTATATTCTTTAAAACAAAACAATTTTGATTCACATGAGTGATTCTTTAGACATTCTCAAAGCAAATCATTTGTAATATAATTCTATATTGGTTCTTAAAAATGAAAATAAAGAGTAAAAACTTCACAATATGAAAAAATTAAGAGAAAAACTTAAACTGTATCAAAAGACATAGATGACCTTTACTTTCTACAAACATATTAGCTGTAACTATCGCTGAAGGAGTATCTTTTCAGAAACCGTAAGTAGTAATGAAAATTCTACATTTCTAGTTATATGATTTGGCTAATTAAATGCTGTATAATTTGTTTGAAAAAGTATGGATTTAGCACATTAAAAAAGCTAATGATCTGACATGTCCTCTTCATCAGCAGTTTCTTTTCAACACAATATTCAAGAATTATGTTGCTGATTAAATGGCTCAGCTTTTTTTTTTCTCAGCAGTCCAAAATTGAAATGTAAAAATACATAGTAATTAAAGCCCTTAGAGTGATTAAAGTGATTAAAAGTACTAAAATCTGGTTAATTTCCCTCGATATTCTTATAAAGTATTTAATAGCATATAAAATGAAAGGAAATAATAAAAAATAAGAGCAACCAAATACTAGCAAAGTCATCAAAACACTATAGACTAGAAGACTTTAAAGATGGTATACCTGTGACATAAGTAAATAGAAATAGATAGTAAAAACACAGCTTCCTATACCTAGTCTGGGATGGTTGTTGTATAAAAAAATTTCTCTTTGAGATTTTCTGGTAATTCCATATAAAATGTTTACCTCTTGGGGGAGGAAAAAAGAACCGTATTCTACTTGCTGAGTGGAATAACCAGTGTCAAATAATCAGCCACGATAAAAAAGAAAAAAAACTAATAGCATTTATAGGGCAAACTGAAAGGTATTGAAAAATTATTTGATATTAAAAAAAACCTTGAATATTTATGAATTAAATGACACTTAATACACTAACTTCTAGAAAAATGATATTGATAATAAAAGCTATGGATTGTTCTTTTAAGGATTCATCCAAAATTTGTCACCTGAGGCTTTAGAATATTTTTACATGATCTGATAGGATGTTTTAATTTAAACCTGTAATCTGAAGTCTGGGCATGCTCACAAGAATCTTTTTCTTTGAGCCATATTTAATACTTTAATGGAATGAATATGTATTTATATGTCTATATTTATCTATCTCTCTGGACATGTTTATGTATAGAAGTTAGTTGCTGCCAAAGGAACATTGATAGGATATCAATACATATTTTCAAAGATTTAAAAAATGGAAACATGAGGTATAATTTATAATTTAATTGTTTTGAAATGAATTTTCCACTAAAATTTATGTTCATATATCTCCTTACTCATTCCTGCAGTTATTTAATGGCACTGCATCATTTTATGTCATTTTTGAACATTGGAAGACAAAAGACTCTAGCTTTACTTGTGCCTGGCATTAACTAAAATATCTAATTAGTCATGGCTTATCAAGTAAATAAATGCATATGTGTATACATAATTGCTTATACTTAACCCCTTTAGGTGATCCTCATCCAATGTACATCTTCTTTGAATGACTGACCTGAATCTACCTGTACATAGAGATACAGTGGGACCTTAGAATGTTCTGGCCCTTCTCTGACTACATGGTACTGAGAATACTGAAGAGAGGGATAGTGATTCTAAATGAAATGCTGATCTTTTATCTTTCACTTCAATTTGTAAATAAACACTCAGTGAAAACTAGATCATTTGTGTAATACCAAAGGGCTATGAATAGTTTACAGCAAAGGACATTTTTTAACACACTTTCTTTCCCTAGATATATTATGTTGGTATTTCTGCACCTGTTACTCAAGAATTTGTTAAAATGAATAAAGTGTTTTCAAAACAGAAGGCATTTACATATAGTATTTCATCCTTTGCTAGTTTAGTTTCACCAAAAGGAACAAGTTAATATTTTTCATTATTGAAATTCCACACATTAGAAAGCATCCTTTACCATAGATTATTGAAAATGGGTGCTAAGAATCCTAGTTTCTGCTATTTCCCAACGTATTTGCACTTCTGAGTTTTGAAATAATTTTTATATTTTTAAACTCCTTGATTCCTGAAACCAGATGCATCTGTTACAACTGATGAACAAAATAATGCATTAGGAGAAAATAGATATGTAAGGGAAATGAAGAGTTCCTTTTTTTAGAAGATTATAAGCTTAAAAAAATAAACTGGACAAAAAAACACATATAAAGATGCATTAGAAAGGAACATCCTAAGAATTTTCCATTTGTGTTTTACATTTGAGATTATTTCATTTTTTGAATAAGAATTAATTATTAATTATAGACTAGAAAATTAATTAGTTTAGGAGTCTAAAATATCTCAGAAAATGTTATTAATGGAGATATTTAAATAAATAATTTACAGATACTTGTGTTTTATTTTCTCTATAGTATAGAAGCTGTCATATTTTTCTGTGATAATAATAATACTTCTCATGACAGGGAAGAAGCTGTCTTAGCTTCATTTTTGGAAATGCTATTTGTGCAGAATAGTAACTTCAAAGGCTTATATGTTCTTTCATCTAAACTCTTGGAAATGCATTGGAATCAATCATTCTCCTTGAGTGAAGAAAGTATCAAAAATGTAGGTGTTATAAGACATGAGCTTGACTTGCACTCTGACTTTTATCTTATTAAATCTTTGCTATGTTTTGTACTACTGACTCTGTTTAATATTTTAGATCCAGAACTTAAGCCCCAAGTCAAAGTAGTAAAAAAGTTAATCTGTTCAGCACTTGTGCATATGTACTTTGAAGGTATTTTTATTTGCAAACTTTTTTACTTGAACATTACTTTAGGGGAAACAGTTTTTCTTTTCAGTTACATGAATTCATAATGTGTTCTGGATTTACAATTCATTTTCTCATTTTCTTGATATAAGGGCACCTTGTTAGTGACCCAGGGACTCAATGCTCCCTCTATATCCCAGCCTTTCAGATCTCCAAAAGAACCCTTGGACAAAGCTTGGATGAAAGAATGGAAGAAAATCTTTCTACACCACCCACCCAGGGAGCGTTTAGGAATACTGGTACCAGTATGATGAAGAAGATAGGTGATTAATCTGGGAGATGAGAGAAATTAGAACAATGGAATTTCTATCCAGAAAATCTCATCAGAGCCTTTGGGTTCTTTGCATTTCTGGCCCAAATCCTTAAGACTGAGTCTATCACAGTTCCCCCTTCAGAAGTAAATTCCTAATAGAGATCAAGTGAATATCATAATTGCAAATCCTACAGAAACTATAATAATAGGCACATATGTTTCTCCCTTATTCTAGACATGCCTGTATCCCTCTCCCACCCATCAATTCATGTAGTTCCAGAAGCTAACCAAAAACAATTCAAGAAGGAGAACTTTGCAAGTAACTCCCTATGGACTTAAAAAGTCTGCTCATTTGCCAAGGATTTTAATGGAACTTTCAGGTATAATTAAGGCTCCATAAAGAGGCCTTTTAATAGAACACATATCAATGAAACTACACATATGAATTAGATGAGTTCCGTATTTGCTAAGGGTTATTTAAAAGCTTGGAAGTGTTAGTATTTCATGTGGGTCTAGTAATACAATAAACAAAAATTAGTTTTGGAGATTATGAGACTGCTACTACTTATCTCTTTTCTTTATTTCTCTTCTAAAACATTACTAATCATCCCCTCCACCACCACCACAAATTATCTTTCTCCCTGGAGCGGACTTATGTTTTCTTCACTTTAAAATTAACCAAGAGTCTGGGAATCCTGAAACTTTTTCTTTCATGTTTTCTAGGTTAAATAGTATGCTTATTAATTCAACTCTTGGGCAGCCAAATTATAATCGGAAGGTTTCTTATATGCTTACATACAGAAAAAATCGAAACAAATGGGATTTCTTACACGGTTTCAGTATATTAATGACATTATATCCTGTCAGCTACACCAAACTCACAATGGAGACACACCTGCCACCTGACAGCACAGCTGACACTTTGTCCCAATGTTCCTCTCCTCAGAGAGTGCTTGCTCAGGTCCTGTCAGTACTTGCTTGCTGTGCCACCATAAGCATCCAAGCCTTTTTCTGATGATACATCATTTCTTCACATATGTTCAAACTTCTTTCAAGTCATAGTGAAGTCCTCATGACCGAGGATCTAACTGTCTCTTGAAGAAGAGGGCGCCTATGTTTGTTTTGTTGTGCTTTTTAATATAACAATTCTCAGACAATAGTCTTATTTCTCTAATTTCCAACTTCACGGTCCCTAAATTGGGCCCGTGGGATAAAATAAAATATACATTGCATAGCATAAAAATGAAACAAACGTATTTTCAAAGGATGTAGTATTATGTCGTGTTCTGTTGTGACTGACAGGAATCCAAATCAAATGGGCTTTAAAAAGATGACTTCATAATGGAAAAGAACTGTGCTCATTCTTCAGACACCAAGTGAAATCATATGACTAAAAAGTATTACCAAAAATCTGGCCTCTGCACCTTCCTTGAACTCTGATTTCCTATTTGGTTTTATTCCCGAGTAAATTTTTCTCACGTGAAGGCAAGTTGGCCACTTAGCAGCTCTAGGCTTGGAGACTTCCAACTTTCACTGCTTAGCCACAGGAGAACAAAGAGTAACTTTTTCCTCCTAGCTCCATCAGTAGTTTCAGGGTTGACTCTCACTGCTCCCCCTGTGACACATGACCATGTATAAAATAATCACTCTATTCTAGAGTTCTCAAAATTTAGTATGCATCAGAATCACCTGGAGGGCTTGTTAAAAGACATACAACCAGGATCCAATACCACAGGGGGACTGGGGCCCCATAATTTACATCTCAAAGAATTTCTCAGAGGATGTTGAAGTTGGGACCAAGGACTGCATTTTGAGAGCCGTTTGGTTGGAGGGTTACAAGTGCACAGCTGGATTAAAAGGGGTTTGGTCTCATCTAGATTACATAAACAGAACATGGGTGAAAGTCATCCCCCAAAAGAAAATCAGAATAGCAATGTGGTCTCACACACACACGAAAGAGCGGTGACTGCTCCTGGTAGATATCAGCAGAGGAGAAGCCACCACAGCTCAACACCGTGGAGGCTGGTCCTTCACTCTCTGCTATTCTCTATGGGAACTAGAAACAATCCAGGAAGGGGCACCAAGGAACTGTCTTTAACCTCGTGCTGTGCATGTGGTAGTAACATAATAAGTGTAAAAGTCCTAAGTAAATATTAGTAGAGTTAATTCAGCAATATGTCAAAAGAATAAAATAGCATTACCAAGGAGAGTTTATTCCAGGAATGCAAGAAATCTAAAAAATAAACCATATGATAAATTTGATAAATCTTCAATAAATCCTATGATTAACTTAATAAATATTCAAAAGGCATTTGATAGTATTGTACACTAACTGTAGAAAACAGCAATAAAAATAAAAACAAATAAGAATGAATGTATAATTCTTTAATAATTGATAGAAATGTGTGCACATAAACACATATTAACAGAGTCAATTTTTCTCTTCCAAAACTCAATGTTTTGGGGACTTAAAACTAATTTTTTGATATTTCAATATATTCTAATTTCCTGATGTTTTGCAAAGAAACAATTCTTATATGAATAACACCCAGTTAATAGAAATAGGTATAAAACACCATACACATATGAAAAATATCTACTTTCATGTTTTTGTAATTTTATTACTATGAAATACAGGTAATCTTGAACAAATCCCCAAATAAAAAATCAACATGTCCCAGTGTTTCCACTTGACTTTTCCAATTGTAATACATGCACATTACAAATGTCTTACGGGGCCGGCCCGGTGGCACATTGGTTTTTGTGGCGCTTTGGCAGCCCGCGTTTCGTGGGTTCAGATCCTGGGCGCCTGTGACGCGCTGCCTGTCAGCCATGCCGTGGCGGCGTCCCATATAAAGTAGAGGAGGATGGGCACGGATGTTAGCCCAGGGCTGATCTTCCTCACACAAAAAAAAACCAAAATGTGTCTTATACAATAGTTTTGAGATATTGTGTATTTTAATCTGTGTCAAGTCTAAAATGTCATGACTGGCATGTACCTTTCTAATGTTTTCTATTCATTAGAAATAATAAGATTCCAGGGTGTGAAAGTGAGAGAAGAGTCATGTTTTGTACTTACATGTATATTTTGGTACATCTTTTTATATACAAATTGACATCAGTTTGAAATTAATAAATGATAAGCCAATAACCAAAGTCCATATCTCAGTTGGAGCAGGAAAAAAGAATTCTGATTTGACCAATACCAGAGTAAATACTTTCTGATTCCTTGTTCACCAGTTTTTTTGGCTTTCTTTTAAGGTAAAGTTTTAGTTTATTTATCAATTTATATGCACATGCGCACACACACATCTGTCTGTCTTTTCTATCCTATCTATCCATCTTCGCACCTGTCTGTAAACAATATATATCAGCACCCAGTCACACGTGCACTTGGACTGTGTAGAGCCACATATGACATCATTATCCTGGTTAACAAAACGTGTCAAAAGATGATCATATTCTCAGTCATGTTCTGTGGAAAACCTGCGGCAACTTGGAGCCTGAACAACTTGAAGCAACGATATTCATCAGCTGATTCCAATTATTCTTAAAATTATTATTTATTGCCAATTATATGTTAAATTTCTAATTTCTTTAAATGGATAGATTCTCTCAATTTCACAGGAGCTTTAAAATGCTACTTGACACAACTGCTTTTCTAGGATATTTTGACTGCTTTTACTAATTTACCTAGTGCAATTCTACATTAAAGACAGAAACAAAAACTTTGCTGGCCCATTACTACCATCCTAAAATATAAACCTTCCTGAAGTTTCCAAACTTGGTATTAACTTAGAAACACAAGGGAGCAATTAAAGGGAAAAAACTGTTATGTTTGTTTTCCTTCCAAAGAAAAGCTGTATTAAAATTCTACATAATTGTATAGTTTTCTAAAGGTTTTTAATATTTTAATACTATAGCATTTACTCTCCATGTTATTTATTTAGCAATGGCTTATATTAGAGTTTTACAGTATGTGTATGCGTGTGTGTGTGTGCGTCTCTGTGTTATGTGAAAGTTAATTAGATGTGGCATATTAATCCACACTCGTTTTCTCTTATTCCTTCTCATGGCACTGGGCCAATAACTCTTTATGATTACTTTAAGAAATCCCTATTCCTAAATAAAACATAGTTAAGTTAATATGCTGCCCTTCCCTTATTGCTACTATACCTAACAGTACTTTGCACTTTAAATTCAATACACTTAACTTTTTGATGTTATTGTTCTACAATACTCCATCATTGACACCCTCTATTATTAATTTTTAGTAATTCTTTGTGTATGTCTGTAAAAAGAATTCATCCTGTGTAAAAAAACTCCAGAAAGTAAATCATCGCTGCTGAAACTTGAGAGCAATGTATTTCACCTTCTAAAAATGCAGGTTACATGAACTAAAGCTAATAAAAGTATTTATTGTTAAATGTGTTGGATAAGGGATTCATGAAATAGTGACATTCTTTCTTAAGTCTGCTTGCCTACATTGCTCCTTTTAGAATGATGCATTAGTTGAGTTATATGTTTAATTGTTAATTTTGATTTTGCCTCCAAATTCTCTTTCTTGGATTTCTCCAGAGTAATTTGGGGATGGTGGTTAAGGGACTAACTACACCTCCTCCTGCCATGTTCAGACCAGGATCAGGGGTACAGGTTAAACAGAGTTCAGTTCTTTGAACATTGTTTGTGTAATTTTACTGTTTATTTTCCTCATTTGAAGTTTATTTTTTATTAGCTGCTGCTGATGTTATATCTTACTATTTAATATAGACCACTCTTTAAATGAAATTTAAATATTATACATTGCATTACATTTAACAAGATAAATGATATTAGGAAAAACTTATGGAACCCATATACAATGTTTTTTTTTTAGATTTTTGTCTTCTGAAGACACATAATCATGTTTACTTACTTACTCTAGAACCACGAATTACTTATTATATCATTCAAATATGTTATTATTTAAAAATCTTTAAGACTTAGCAGCATGAAAAGCATAAAGAAATTACATGAATATAAACAGTATTTATGGAGAGAGAAGATAAGAAGGAAAGTAGAGAGAATATAGATCAACTAATATGTATATATGGAGACATACCAAGTTCAAAATGTTGGTGATGAAAACATTTGTGTTTGAAGCACTTGTGTGTGTGTGTGTGTGTGTGTGTGTGTGTGTGTGTGTGTGTGTGTTCCATTCATGGACAGTGCTTCATACGAACTATTTTTCTTGGCTACTGGCTAGAGAGAGTTGACTTGCAGTTCTGAAGAATGTTCTATGGCACCATGTCAGTAAAATACTCTTGTTACAGTGTTGCAGACTATACGAAAAGACTGAGTTTTACTTTAATATCATAACCACTGAGCTGTGTTCCTGTTGACCCTGACATTTTTGAAAGACTGTCTAGAAGTTATCACTTGCTAGCCATTTGCAGCTTTCCTGCCTTAAGCTACCAGTGCAATATTGTGTCTTCCATTATTTTCTTTGTTATCATTTTTGTTTATGTTAGCTTCACAAATAATGATAATTTAAGAATTAGCTTATTCAGATTCATTTTAAGCAATGCTTATCTAATTTACCCAATCTCAGAAACAGGATATTACTATAAGCTGATGTGAATTTGCTCAACATTTGAAGGAGTTAATTTAACTAGGATTTTTTTAAATAAACATAACAAAAGTATTAGTTGAAAATAACCCTTACTTGTTGACTATCTATGTGGCAGAAATAATTGTAGGTGCTAGGGATTTAGCAGTGGACAAAACAGGCAAAACGGCCCCTGCTCTTGACTCTGGGGAATACAGGAAACAATATATACACACATTTATATGGCTTGTCAGATGGTGATGAGTGCCATAAAAAAAAATGATGATGCAGGGATGGAGGATAAAAATTTCCAAAGGGACAGGGAGGGACAAGTGCAGTTTCACATAGGGTGATTCAGGGAGGTTAGCTCAGAAGGTGACATTTGTGCAAAAATGTCAGGAGACAGGGGAGCCAGCTACATGGCAAATGCAACATCTCTGAGGTAGAATGTGCTTGGCACATTCAGGAAAGAGCAACAAGTCTGGGGTTTCTTGAGTGGAGTAATAGAGTATTTAGATAAATATAGATCATGTGGGAAATTTTTGGTCACACATCACATTGTACTATAATCATTTATGTATCTGCTCTCTTCTCTTTCAACTCTGACTTCTGGAAAAGCATAATCGAGTGGTATTCATCTTTGTACTACCAGCGTACGGCACAGTGTTTGCTATATGGAAGGTATTCTGCTGGCTTGAAGTGAGACTTAGATCTTGAAAAGTCCAAATCTCAGTGTTCGGTGGAACATAGCTAGAGACAGAGTGATGCCTGTCTCTGAGCAATCTGCATTATTGGCAGGACACACTGTATCAGTTTCCTGTGGCTGCTGTAACAAATAGTCACAAATTGGGTGGCTTAAAAACCAAAATGTATTCTCTCAAAATTCTGGAGGCCAGAAGTCTGATATCAAGGTGTTGGCAGGGGTGCAATCCATCTGGAGGCTCTACTGGTGAATCTGCTTCTTCCAGTTTCTGATGACTCCAGGTGCTTCTTGGCATGTGGCTGCATCACTCCAATCTTAGCCTCAAAGGTCACAGTGACCCTTCTTCTCTGTGTCTCTGTGTTCCCAAACTCCCTCTGCCTGTCTCTTTATAAGGATACATGTGATTGCATGTAGAGCCCAAATGGATAATCCAAGATGAGCTCTTCCACCCAAGATCCTTAACTTAATCACACTTTTTGCCATATAAGGTGATTTTTTACCCCTTTGCCACATAAGGTAATATTCGCAGGTCCTGGGGATTAAGTGTGGACGTATCTTTTTGGACCATCATTTAACCCCCTACAAGTATAATAATAGGAATCTCCAGGTAGGGATTTCTCTATTAAAGTAGGGATCTATTTTGAAAGAATGTCCTCCTGTGGAGTAAGATCTTTGAAGAGATGGGGATGAGAATAGGGCCCTGGTCAACTTGATTAGGGTAGATAAGGCCTTGATTCTCAGATGAGTAATGGCGTACATTCAGGAAGTTAAAAGAGAAGCTTTGTCATGCAGTCTGTGCAAACTAAAAGATGTTAAGATTAGAAGCCAGTAGAAATGCACAGCTTGTTTCCATTGCTGTAACACACTACTTCCAAAACTCAGTGGACTAATCCAATATGAATTTTGTTTCTTACTCGCCTTACAGTCCAGTATGTGCAACTGGGGGGGGGGTGCTCTGCTCCATACAGCTGTTTAAGGACTTAGGCTGAGAGATGCCCTGCCACCTTCAAAGCACGATGCCCAGGATCACCTTGGCCTTCAACATCCATCTTGTCAGCGGAAGGCAACACAGAAGGTGGAGGATTGCTCTAGATATTTCAGGCAACGAACCTAGGAATTGTGTGCATCACTTTTCCTACATTCTATTGACCAGAACCTAATCATGTAGCTTTGGGGAAGACCGGTAAATGTAGTTTAGCTATGTACCCAGCAAGAGATCAAAAATGTTTAGGTAGAATATAATATTGTCTCTATCCCTTAGGTATAGCAGATTCTGGTCCTAAGGCAGCAAGTGTAATATAAACCCTGGTATACTGGTGTGAATGGGAGGTCAAGCTTAGTTAATGATGGTTAGGGAAATAGGATAGGCTAAACTCAAAGGCTGAACAATATGGAGCTTAAAGAAGAGCATGTCTGCTACATGCAAAGATAGCTCATCATCCAGCTTCTGCACGTTTGACTTATACAATTGTTTTTATATCTGTGTTGGTTCACACGAGCCCGGTTGCTTCCAAGCAGCAGCAATGATATGTTACTTGTATAAAGCTCTTAGTTCTCCACCAACTTCCCAAAGTTTAGTTTTTAAGAGAAGATTTTTGTGTTGATCATATCAAAGTTCATCAACTGCATTTGTAATGGTCTGTTAATTTGTTATTGCACAATATGTATTGATCTAAAACTGCAGAGGAGGTGTCGTCCCTGTGCCTCCCCTCAGGGGCCTTGGGATGCTCGCTCGTGGTAGTTAAGGATGTTTTTATAATACTCAATGGTTTAGCTTGGGAAAAGAATATTTCTGAGACTGAATGCTCTCTGAAAAAAAATTACAATCATCCCTTTTCTTCTGTGATTGTTTATTGTTGTTTAATTCCAGTGTTACCAAGGAGGGAGGTGGTTTGGGGGAGAACAGCTTCTGCTCACATTCTGATTTCGGTTGGTCTAGTTAGAGTTTGGGGTTTAACTTTTTAATGTATGTTACAATTGAGCTATAATGGCACTTATTTTAATTATAGTTGAATGAGCTTATATAACACTGCCTTGTTTTAATTTCAGTGTTATACCTTCAAAAACTGAGCTTCCTTGTTAATGAGAATTTTTTTACCACGTTCATAAATGGATGGTAGTGGGTTTGTTATATAGGCAATCTCTGTAAAATGGACTTTTTATTCTTGATGCAGACATTCATTAAGAATGAAGATTTTTTTTTCCATCAGTAAATTAGTTGGTACTTTTAATTATACTAATTTTGGACAAAATTAAATGTGGCCTTTACAGCATTACCATCAATTTGATGACATTTCCAATCCATTTAATTCTCAGTGTAAAGATGTCAAGACAATGCTTTCATGTTTGTAACGAATTGACTGAGATATTTTACATTTTTCAGTGTGCCTTAATCGATTTGAAGTTAAGAATCAAATAAGGTCAGGATAACCCCATGCTTACTTCACCTTGTAATTAGACCATCAAGAAATTCTGATCATTCTTCTTTCCCAAATCTGCCTGCTAATGAGTGGAGATTCTTACTGCAATTATCAAATAAAAGGGATGATTCTGAAATTATGGTCATGACATAGAGTTAAATAAAGAAATTTTTTGGAATACAAAACATTTTTCCTGAGCTGTCTTAGTAGCGATTCATTATCATAACTTCTGAATTATTTTCATTGAAATCAGTTGATACAATGTGCCATATTGTTATATAAAATAAACCATTATGTCTTTTATAACCTCTAAGAATATCTTTTCCAAAAAGAGAAAAAAATAAAATATATTGCCCTTTTAACAGGAAATGTGATTATTTGATACTTTATTCATCTTCAACTTACTCCTCATAGCAATTCAAATTAATTTTTCAAATATTCCATTAAAGTAGAAAAAGGAATAAGTAGCATGAACTCTAATTGTCAGGGGCAGAAATATGAAGACTGGGAATAATTATATGTTTTTGTTAAATGAGACTATGTGGGACTAGAATCCTTATGGTTCCAGATGTTTCAGAGCACAATTTTTAGTAAACTTGGTGTTCATATCCTTTGGTGAGTTTATTGATGTACTCCACATTGACTGATAATTCCAAAGTAATCCAGAAATACTGAGAAACTGCCAGAGAGTCAAGGTGGTTTTGTACCCCTGAAAAGCCAGAAACAAATATAACCTTTGACGTAGCTAGAGAGAGAGGAATCTCATCAGTTTTCAATCAATCATTTCTTCTCCTAGCATCATTAAGTTCAAAAGATGTACTAAGTACTAAATTAAAAACTGGGGTGGGAAAGACTAAAAATCTGCTTTGTATTTGCAACTACCAAAATATATTGGGAGAGAGAAAAAAAATATTCGAGATCCTTGTACACATTGCAAAAAGAGACCCAAGGAGAGTGTTATGCAGAATAGAGGAGAGGCTTTCCAGAGGAGATTTCACTTAAATTGAATAGATCAGACATTAGAGATCAGGAAAACCTGAAAAAAATCTTCCTGTCCTCTTCAGTCTGCTTGAATAAACTAAAGGGCATTTAAAGACTGAAATTTTGCTGTAATGATTAGAGTGTCAACTTTCACATGAAATCTACTTTTTAAGTCCATGAGCAATATTACAAACCTATTTTGTGTCAGGAACTGTGCTAGGAATTCATCTCAAGTAGTTTAGGGGGTTAGTTAACCAGGGAAACAGACAAAATGATTACTTCCACATAACATAGTATATTAGTTATCTATGGCTATGTAATGTTAAATTAATTAAACAAGAAGGACATTGGGTTGAGGTGGCTCTAATGCCATGGCAGCCTACAGAAGCAAACCAAAAGCTAAGCTTGTAAATCCCTCAAGATTACAAAATCAAATCCTAAGGCCAACCAGTTACCAACAGCCAACTAGGCTTTAAGCTGTAGCCAGTTAAGTAATTTCCTTTCTTTGCTTCTGCACCTTCCCTGTGTAAGTCTTTCCCCTGGCTCCTGTCATTGGAGCACTCCTAACTACCTCCTGTTTGGCACTGGCTGATTAGAATCTATTTTAGCTCAAAAAAAACTCTTAAAAATTTTAATATACCTTAGTTTATCTTTTAACAGTAACAAATTACCACAGATTTAGTAGGTTAAATGATGTCCACTACTACATCTGTATGTACAACTGTGTTATTTTCCTGTTTCTCTAGGTTAGATATCTCAGAACTGCTTATCTGGGTTTTCTGCTTCGGTCTCACCAGGCTGTATTCCAGGTGTTGCCTGACGTTTCTGTCTCATCAGAGGTTCAACTAGGGAAAGAGCTACTTCCAAGTGTCCTTAGGTTGTGGCAGAATTTGTTTCCTTTTCATCACAGGACTGAGGGTTTCAATTTCTTTTTTTTTTTTTTTTTTTTTGTGGGGAAGACCAGCCCTGAACTAACATCTGTCGCCAATCCTCCTCTTTTTGCTGAGGAAGACTAGCCCTGAGCTAACATCCGTTGCTAATCCTCCTCTTTTTGCGGAGGAAGACTGGCCCTGGGCTAACATCCGTGCCCATCTTCCTCTACTTTATAAGGGACGCCGCCACGGCGTGGCTGACAGGCAGTGCATCGGCGGGCGCCCGGGATCCGAACTCACAAAACTCGGGCTGCCAAGCGCGAGCTAAACCGCTGCGCCACCAGGCGGCCCCAGATTCTTGGTGGAGACAGCCCTCAGCATCTAGAGGCTGCCTGAAATTTCTTGTTAAGTGGGCTACTCCAATGTGCCCACTTATTTCACTGCATACTTCTTCAAAGTTAGTAATAGAGGTAAAGGGAATCTGCCAGCAAGACAGAATCTTGTACAATAAAACGTGATTACGTGAGTGACATCCAACCACCTTTGCCATATTCCATTGGTTAGAAGCAAGTTATAGGTTGCACCATCCCCGGGGGAAGAGGATTATACAAAGGCATGAACACCAGGAGGTGGGAGTCATGGGGGCCACCTGTAGGCTGTCCGTCGCACAATACATACTGTATCTTAGAATTGAGGAAGCTCCAGGGGCACTTAGCCCAGTCTAGGGGTTTAGGGAAGGTTTCTTAGAAGAAACTAAAGATGTATGAATGATGTTCAGCAAAACTAACTAACTAATTAACTAAATAGATAGATAGATAGATAATAAGATTTATCTAAGCAAAAGAAGGCAGAAAAGACATTCCTGGCAGAGAAAAAAGCTGGACTCAAGGTACCGATGTGCACTCAAGAGTGTGTCATGGAGCCCCAAACGAGTGGTGAGAAGTGGCTCAGGAGGAAGCTGGGGATGAGGTGGTGAAGAGCCAGGGATGTTGTGCTGGAAACAGGGAAGGATTTTACTTGGGGATGCGTCATTTCCTTAGATTTACTTTTCAGATAGACGACTGCCTAAATATGAATAATGATTCATTTGTAAAAACGAGTCAATGAGATCAGTTAAGAAGATAGTTCAGTGATCCTGTCAGAAATAATGGCCTGAATTAGGACAAGGGCAGGGGAAATAGAGGAATAAATAGAGAGTAAGATAACCTTTAGGGGACAACAGCAAAGCAGTGTGGTGATTCATTACATTTAGAATTTTGGGAAAACGTTATGTCTAAGACTTCTCTCCAGATTTCTGGCTTGTATACAGGCTGAATTGAAGAGATAGCCTTAGACTAGGAGTGCTTTTTATTTTTATTTTGATATGTTTTCTTTATGTCAATTTAAGTTACTATAGCTTTGTTTTAGGATTGTTTTCTGTGATTAGGTTTGGGGAAAATCCCTTTTGTCGAAACCTGTTTAATTTGGAGCTTCAATTGTCAACACAGAAGACATACATTTAAAAAATTAATGTGGAAGAAGAATCTTGCTTTTCTTTGCATTGATTATGAGTAAATAAGGGGAAAAATCTTGTCTATTTTCAGTCAAAAAGAAATATTTCCTATAGAGACGTGATTATAGTGATTAATTAGATAAACAGCAGTATAAAAGTACTTTTGATATAGCTCTGATGTGATACACTTCCAGCATTTATGTAGCCAAAGATTCTTCCTTTAGCATTCATTGTTTAAATTTTTAATTATGAAGCATTTGAAATTTTACAAAGATAACATCACTGACCCATGTGCCCATAACTAAAAAAAAACAGATGTTAACATTATGCTTTACTTGCTTCACATCATTCCTTTATTGAAAGAAATAAAATGTACTCATCTCAACACCCTCGTCCCTCTTCCATTGCTTGCTCCCTAGAGTTAACGTTTATGTTAAAATTGCTGCATGTTATATCTAATTATTTTTATGCTTTTATTAAACATGTATTTATTTTATCAACCATAAATATTAAATTTTCTGTTTTAAAATGATAAATAGTATGATGGACTTGTTACTCTGTAATGTGATTTTTTTTCACCTAACATTGTGTGTGTGTGTGTATATATATATATGGTTTTTTTAATTTCCATGTTGTTTCATGTAGATTCAGTTATTATTCACCAAATAATCTACAACATCCAGACCAGTCATTTCTCTGTGATATCATTATGCTTTCCTTGAAGATCTTTAGAATCCTTTTTCATTGGGGGCCAACATTGCCTGGCCATCTTTCTTTCCCTTATTCCCCAAAGCACACTTCTTCTCTGTATTAAACCCAGTCTGCTTACTGTTCCAAAGCATATCTTTCACATGTTAACCTCTGTGTCTTCATTTCAAATCTTTTATCTCATTGGGATGGCTTTTGCCATTCTTCTTCCTTGTAGTTGTTCAAATCCTATCCATCTTTAAAAACCCAGTCACATTCTACATCTCTTCCATGAAAGTATCTCTGTTTATATAAGAAAGTGATGCTACCACTTATAGAGGTATAAATAGAAAGACTGATATGCATTTAACAAAATACCAGCAGTGTTCCAAGCAGGTTCTTTCACTTTGTCACTGATTACTTACCTTACCTAGTGGCTTTGTGTGCACAGAACTCTCTCTTTATTTTCTAATATCACTTGTTGAATGAGGTCATCAGCAAGATCATACTAGCTTAGAAACGAGAGTGAAAATGCCTTATTTAATAGAAGAAGAAATTGTTGATAGATAAAACTTTTCCAATAAGCAGTCTGAGGTTGCTCATTTTAGTTTCAAAATTTAGTCTTCAACTTATATCTATTAATTTAAACTAAGCCTTCTCCATTAGTTTCCTTGAGCAGGGGAAATACATTGCTGGTTTTGTTGACTCTTCCCACTTTTCCCCCCACACATACATTCGAGGTCCCTAAATCCAATCCTGTGGCTAAGACTCTGTTTCTCTCACAAGAGACTTCTGTGTCATTTTAGCATTTGGTCTTCTTCGTCACCTTCCTTGTACTAAACTGCAGGCAAATATCTCTCCTCTCACATCTTTATAGTTAGAGGCAGTATAATACGGTGGGAACAGATGATCTGAGTTTAAGTTATGATCATGTGATTTTAGCCTTATTTTCCTTATCTATAAATAATGTATACCCTACATACGTATGGATTGATAGCTGCTTCCAAAGAAGTAAATACATAAAAAGCACTCTATGAAATATGAAAAAATTGAACTGTTAATCAGTTTGAAATATTAACTAATTTAAAATGTTGATCAATCTAACTTCTCTAGAAAAGTCTGTAGCACAAACATCTGTGGTTTTGGTTCTCTGTATTTATAAATAATTTTATGCATATCTTTTACATGTAGTATATATGAATTAGATCCTTTTCACACCAAAAAAGAGAGACATGCAGTAAATACATAA
Organism: Tapirus indicus; assembly: GCA_031878705.1. Classification (NCBI taxonomy): domain Eukaryota; kingdom Metazoa; phylum Chordata; class Mammalia; order Perissodactyla; family Tapiridae; genus Tapirus; species Tapirus indicus. Next base: position 98,565,739 of record CM062919.1, on the reverse strand, counting down.
TTAGATGTGACACTTTGCCTGACGCCAGCCTTTAATTTGGTCAAGGGAAGCTTTTTTCTCAATGCTTGTCAATATTTTTTGTGGTAATTTTTTTGCTTGTGTCTTTAGTGGAAAGGTCTCTTGAGAAACTCGTATCAGAGTGGTCTGCTAGCTCTTATTTCTTCCCGGGATCACTCAGCAATGTCATTTTGTCTGAATTTCTAGTGGATTATGTCCACAGAGAATTTTTCAGTCCTGTCTGCATGTGGTTATTCGACTACGTCTTGCCATTTAACAGTGGCTAGACATCCTGCCAGTTTTAGTTCTTAATATAGGTCTAGCCCAGCAGAGTTTTATTAAATATCCTTGATTGTATTCATGTAGAAAGATATTCCAGAACATTCTTGTTGACAGTTCTACTCTGGATTTACTGATAATTTGGGTTTATAGGTGAAGTTACGGATATATCATGCGGTAATCACTGTCCTATTTACTGGTATTATAATACTGATTTTAAAAATATTTTAAAATATCCAACTGTTAATGACTGAAATTTCAATTGTATAGATTAATATTAGGATTAAGAATTGCATTCATTATTATATTATATAAAAACATAATCAAAGATATTTTGATATTTTGTTTGAGGTTACTCAAATTTGAATCCCAATTGGATATAATAAAATGATGGAAAAGGGGAGGATGAGGAGGAGAATTGTGCTTTTTCCACTCCTGGTTACCTTTCCTACTGTGTACAACATGTTGTAGCTGCCATCTGTTCGATATGTCATAGCAATAAGTATCAAGAATAAGTACGCCTTTAGTGAGTGAAGCTGAAAAAGTACACAGCAAATGAAACCAAAATATTCAATTCACATTGATATGTGGTTAGTTAATGAAACTTTTGTACAAAAAGCTCCATATTACAAATGTCTCTATTGTTATTCTAAAAATTATCAGCTTTATTATTATTAAATGGAAAATGATAGCTGACAGAACTTTTTTTAATCAAATACAATTGTTACAGGATAACTTGTATCTCGTGAGAATTATTTTTATAAATTGTTTGCTCATAATAATATATTATAGAGCCTTGTTTTTCACTTAATAAGCTTGTTGCAGAAGAACATAACATAGAAATAATTCATGGAGATGCTTCAATACAGTTAAAGATGCTTTTGTATGGTGACTTTATATAACATTTAGGAAAAGTATGACTGTATGTATGAAAACTTCATCTGCTTTCCTATCATATAAATACTAATCTAGTACCTTTTATGAAATTTATGTTCTATTCTTTCAGGTCACTACTGTTTTGTCAAGGTTACTACAACAATTTTGAAGCTTTGCAAATGAAGTTGCAGTACATAACATGGCACATGCCTGTTTTCCACAGGCAATAGCCAAAAGGTGAATTGTGCTTGGTAGAAATTGGGTGTTTTGAAAAAAAGGAAATTATTGACTCTGTTCATTATGAACTGTGAAGAGCTGCAGAGGGAAGCTGAAAGCCAGTGGGCCTGCTGAGCACCTCTCGGAGACTAAAGCCATTTGAAGCCAGTCTGGAAGCAGCTGGTGGCTGAGGTGTCTTGTCTGGACAGCAGGAGTCTCTGCAGAGCTCTTCAAGGAATGAGCAAAGGACTTTATATAGAGAAAGTCCTTCCAGAGTTCTTGGCACAATTTCATAGGCATATTTCCTTAGTGTATGTTACTTTAAAAATGAGTAAAAGGAAATAAGACGAAAACAAATGGTAGGATGTTTGGAGAATGAAATAGAATGCTATGTACATCTAAGTTCAGAACTGCAAGAAACTTTGGTGACATACCCCAACTCCTTTGTTCTATAACCAAGGACACAGATGTCCAGAGTAGGTGAATAAATCGCATCAGATCATACAGTTAGATCACTAGAGATCTGCAATTTGTATCCAGATTTCCAGTGTCCATATTCAATACCTTTTCCGGGTATATCATATCCTTGCTACTCAAAATGTGGTCTGCAGACTAGCAGCATCAACATCACCTGTTAGTTTGCTAGAAATTCAGAATCTCAGGCTCCTTCATAGATCTATGATTGTATATATTTAGATATATATTTAGAAATATATTTAGATATTTAGAATATTTTAGGATATATAGAACATTAAGGATATTTACATAGTAATTCTAAAATAACTAGAATAGTGCATGCACATTCACAGAAGAGTTGAGACTAATAATATTTCTTTCTTGGCGAAACCGGGAAGGGGCTATGAGTAAAACAAGCCTTCTTTCAGATTTTCACAAACAAAATTCTTCATTAGGAGCTCTTAAAGAGAAAAGACTATGATACTAGTTTATGCTAATGTTTCTTCTTTCTTTAGCCTGTTCATAATAAGCAAGTACTCTTTCAATCTGCCTGGTGGCAACCGCAAAACTATGACGTTGAAATCTGATTTATTTTTCCCACCTAGCATTTCTTCCCGAAAAATGTTTACAGTATCTCAATGCTCCCAAATCACAGTGAACTGTGTTAATCCCAGCAGCAGCATCTGATCTCCCAGTACTCAAGAGAAATTACCGTCATGTCCTTCCTTGCGTGGGACAGAAGCTCCGTGTCTCTTTTATCCAGGGTGTAAGATGCTAATAGTAGATACAATAAGTTGTTTGAGCAGTGATGTAGAAAGTGCTGGAGAACAGGTAGTTACATTTGTAACCTTACCTTTTGATGTCAAAATCCTAGTGAGGCCCAAGTAAGAGTAGACATTTTGAAACATTAGAGTCTCTTAAGTGATATGTTCTCAAATTAAACCATGTGAGTAGGTGTCCCAAGAGTTGGCTCTGTGTGGCAATACAGCCAAGTCATATATTGGTAATGATGGAGAGGACTAATGACAGAGAAGACCAAAGGGCTTGTGCACAACAGACTATCTGTGGCTGGTAAGGGGAATCTTCCACGTTATTTCATATAAAATAGTAAAACTGGACTTATGAGGTTAAACAATGAAACATACCAATTCTTTATTTTTGATGATATTTTTTCTTATGCATCAATATTTTGAAGAGAAATGTAAGTAGAATCCTGAATAAACATGCCTCCATAACATTTATGATCTACTAGCTTAAAAATTCCTGAACAGGTGTGTAGAAAAATTTCATGACTAACAGTTTTACTGCTTTATTGTTTTGGTAAGTGAAAAGGGAGGATTTTTTTCTTACCCGAACTGAGTCATGAGTAAAAAATGATAATATTCATGCCAAATGTGGGCTTTGTGCTACAGAGTAAATGAAGGGATAGTAATAGTATAAAAGTAGGATTTGCCATAGCTAATCCTCAGGAATTGTTCTATCTGCGCATAATCTAGCAATATTGCATAGAAAAGTCAGACAAAAATTACTTATGATCTCCAGTTTCACATACCAGTTCCCTAGATTAGTAAGGGGCTTGCTTTATGATGAACAAAGTGATGTGTGTACTAATGTGGCTTACAGTGTTGGCATAATCAAATGTTCCTTATCGTTCAAAAGCTGTCATTTAATAGAAGTTTGAAGACAAGCCAAGTACAATATAAATAGACCAAGTGGGTACAAAAACCTGTTCAGTACTTGGAAAAGGTGTGGAACATCTGTTCGAAATAGAAAGCTTTGGTTCACTGACTTAATTGGAGGTGTCCTAGATGCTAAATTTTAGGGGTTTTTTCCTGCTTCAACAGTTGACTTGTTTTTCCTCTCAGGTTGTTGTAATTAAAAAATGCAAAATTTGTAGGAACTTGACTTTTGTGAGGCAAAGAACATGTTAGTAAGATGTGGATCATTTCCTTTTATATTAAGAGACAAAATCTATAGTGTTTTTAGTACAAATCAGTTAGTTTCAAGAAATTATTCTCAGGTATGGTAATAAATAATTATGTGAAATATTTATTTATGCCTGGGAGTGAACAATATCATCCTTTTCATAAAAGGGCTATTATGACCTGAACTTGTTGGAAACCCAGAACAGTTATACAAAAATGACAGAAACTATTTAAAAACTTATCATAGTGATGAAAAAACAAAATATGTCAAAGTAGGGCATATATTTAATTGATTGCTCTACAGAAACAATTTTCAGTGATGTTGTGTTTCTTTACGTTTGCACTTGAGAAGAATGCATATTCTAATGATGGATAAAAAAATACATGTTGAGCTTCTAACTTGCTAACACTGTTGAAAAAAATAATAGAAGCCACTGTGGTACATCATAGAGTAGATTACTCCAGGCCTAATACCATGTCTCTCTCAATGCCAGATGAAACCTTCCAGTTGACCCTACACAGTCACACTTCACAATTTAAGTGCCTGGCGAGACTATCAAAAAATCAGCGACAACTTCTAGACTCACTTTATTAGCTGTGGAGTGAAAATTCTGCTACTTTAGATACTGCTGGGTGAGAGAATTTCCTTTTCTCCATTATACTTCAGAGTCACACCTGAGAAGGGCACTGGGGGACACTTATCTCAAAGAGCTTTTGCTGAATTATTAAAATTTAACTTAATTTCTGGGGTAAGAATTTGTCTCTAAGGAAAGCAATTCACTATTAAAAATAAGTACAGGGGACAGCCCTGTGGAATAGTGGTTACATTCAGCATGCTCCACTTCTAAGGCCCAGGTTCATGGGTTCAGATCCTGGGTGTGGACCTACACCACTCATCAGCCATGCTGTGGCGGTGACCCACATACAAAGTAAAGGAAGATTGGCACAGATGTTTACTCAGGGCTAATCTTCCTCAATCAAAAAAAAGAGGAAGATTTTCAACAGATGTTAGCTCAGGATGAATCTTCCGTGGCAAAATAAATAAATAAAAATTAAAATGAGTATAATAAAATGACATTGAATCTTTCATAAGAATCACTATTATTATTTTTCATAACATTTTAGAGTTAAATCTCAGAAATTTCTTGCTCACCTACTGTTCCAATTTAGTAATTCTATACGATACAGATTCTAATCCCTTAAAAACTTTTGCTTAATTAATAAATAAAAGGTATGAAGAGGGGCATAATGACTCCATGAAACTACTGATTTCTGGAAAATTATACAGCTTTGAACACAAAGGGTATGCAATTACAGACTTTTGGTTTGTGTGTGTGTGTGTGTGTGTGTGCAGTAATTACTCTTTCTCTTATGTGTCTAGGCCCTTATTGTGAAAATTGGAGTTTTCTAGAAAATCAAAAAATCTCAGTTTTCTGACTCAGTCTCATCCATTATTTTGTCAGCTACCACAAAATAAACAAATTAGAACTACAGAATCAGCTCTTAGGTGAAACAGTGTCATAACTTTTGATCAAAATGTTTTCCAGGAAATTGGTCAAATAAAGAATGAATGTAGATGCAAATGAAAAGTAGCTAAATACATGGAGTTCTCCTTCTGTCCAGTGACTAGCAGGAAGGGTTCCAATTTTAGTGTTTTCTTTTAGTTATCTCCTGATGACTAAACATAGGAAAATATTTAATCTACTTCTTTAATGATAAAAAGGCTTAGTAATTATTAAACAACAATACATCTCTGAATCTTTAAAATAGATGCATTTTCATAGATAACTGACAAGTTTCCTCTCGGACACTTGTATTTTTCTATTATACCTAGTTATTATTTCCATAACAAAGGCCACTTTTTACATGGAAGCTTCAAAACGCATCAAAGATTTTGAGAAAAGGTTTCTTTATGTTTGCTTATTTGTTTAAGTTTTTGAAGCCTGCACATTTCCTTTCAATAACTACTGAAGGTTCATGCTTTAGAAATTTAGCAGTTTCTGGATCTTTTCCAGTGCTTGCTTAGTCATTCCTCAGTCTCCAGTCCAAGGCAATGTGAGTGTGAAATATCTCAGGTTCCTCTTATGCCATGCCTCTGGCACCAGCTGCTGAATGCGGAGTTTCTATAGTCTCTACGTTTTTACTTTGGAGGGGGGAGATTTGATCCAGCTTTTTTACTATACTCCATGCCACCCATTGCACCTGTGTGGCATTTCCTTGCCTAGCATTCTTGTACAATGACCCACCACCCATGAAATTATGGAATAATATTGCTTGCATGAGAAGTCTAGGAAGCACCAGTTCAGATTTTTATCCAGTATGATATCATAAAAATATTGCTTTGGAATTTTCAGGAGAAATCCTCTGTGTGGGTGTGAATTAAAAGCAATGTTGAATAACTACAACCTGCACATTGCATTATAACTTAATTTCAAAAGTGAGAACTGAATTTGTGACTAAGCTTAAGAGAAGACACACTCTTTCTCTTAAGACCAGTGCTTAGATTCAAGAACTGGGAAATGGAAGTGAAATGAATAGCACACTTATTATTAATGCCGATCACAGTGAAAGGAGCAGTGGAATTTCCTGTGTGGAAAAGCTGGGTCTATCATCCTTTGTAATGAAAGTGGAGGAAGAAATGAAAGTCATAATACCTTTGAAAATCCATGGCTTATGAATATGTAGGCCTCAGATTAACAACTAAAATGTGAATTGATGACATTTTTAATCAAGGTTTCACACATTTATGTTCATAAAGTTCACTGATTTATAAAGGTAAATAAATTATTCCCACAGAAGGCTGCTATTTCACAATGGTATGAGGAGAGGTACCTTAATTTGACATTGACCTCAATATCCTAGTCACATCCCCATATAATTAACAATAAAAATATGCCAAACCAATGGATTCCAGTCAAATTTGAAAATCTGTTAATTCAAATATAAACAATGAAGTTTTTTCCTTTGCCCTCACTCAGGGAATCAGATATTTAGAACTGAAAGAATAATAAGAATTCAATCCAACCCCATAATTCCAGTTGAAAAAAAGAAGTCCTAGATGGTTAGTTGACTTGCTTGATTCTATAAAATTCACTTGTAATCAAATGTATATAATAAATGGCAATTTGGTGTTATATTGGCATGAACTATTGACTCTTGCACTGATGATTTTGCCAAGTGCTAATTAATGTATTGATTTTTTTAATGTGCCACCAATAGCTTTCTTTTCTGTAATAAGGAAATTGTTCCATCAGAAAATTTAGCTGCTATTCTTATATATTAGAGTACCATATCCAGTTGTATTAATCCTTGCTATATATACCAGTTAAATGTGTGAATTCATAATGATTTTGATTGTTTATCTAAATATCATTATATTTAGAAAAGTGTTAGAATGCTGCTGAATGCATCCTGTGAAATATCGACAGAGTGTATTTTTAATTTCATTAATTCATTAAAATACAGACTTTCTATTTGTAAGGCCCAATATCATAAAACTGTGTTTAATTACTTCACTACTGAATTATTGATATAAAAGAGAAAAATGAATGAACTTCATCCTACATAGATTTAGCATCAATTTTCTTTTTAAGAGAAAACTATGCTTAACTAATGAAAATATAAATATTTAATAGAAAACATTATTTATCGAGATCAAAGCTAGATTATATAGGGAGCAGATAAGTATTAGACACATGTCCTAACTACTAAGAATCTATAAATCTAAATAGGATATACATTTACATGCATGAAACAATAAACAAAGAGAGGTGAATGACATATTTATAGTAGCAAGATGAATATGAGAGTATATAAAAAGCTTTAAGCAGACATCCAATGAAGAAGCTGTAAATTTTAGAGTTGCACAATCACATGTGTGTGTCCTGGAGTTGCTTCTTTACTCTCTGTGTGGTCTCAGACAAGTCACTTTGTCTAAATTATTGTTGCTTTCTCTCTAAATTAGGGCAGATTTAATCTACATTGTATGTTTGTTATGAGAATAGATTGAAAAAATTCATGAAAAGCCACTACTAGTCACTTACGGAGTGTGTGTTAAATATGTCTCATTATCAACTATGAAGAAACCTAGAGGAAATGGATCAAGTTGTGTCCTCGGGGACAAAAAAAGCAAGAACATTCAAGGTAATTCTTAAAACTACTGACAATCAAAGAGAAGGTGGATATGGAGAGGAGCTGGAAATAAGAATGTTGCGTTAAGAATGATATCCATGTTTGACTCACCTTTGGAGTCTCATGTTACCGTGTAGTAGATATTGTAGTTCTCGAATGAATGACTAATACAAATAAATGAATCACAAAAATAGTAGGAAATTAGGTTGACTATATAAACTTAATACTCAGAGGCAAAGCAATATTGATATTAAGGAGCCCTAGAAGATCTATACAGGTAAAAGGAAAGCTACGATCTGACAGGATTAGACAGAAGATATAGAGAGGAAACCAGACAAAAAGCCATAGTGCAACTGCATTAAACCAAAGCATTTATGCATTATAAGAAAATTTATAATCACTTAATATGAATATTATCTTATAGAATATAACTGTTTTTCAAAAATAACCTAAAGAATCAAGAAAATTGATAGTGATTGATGACAGCAGCAAATTAAAAATGGAAAACTTAAAAAATCCGGAGTCAATATCAGCAGTCTTAGTAATCTATAGTCACTTCAGGATAAGTTGCAATCCATATTTACTCTGTTATATTAAGATAATTAATAATAGGTACATTTGGAGAGAGTGACATCAGCATCATGGTGGAGTGAGTTGCTCCCTTTGTCTCTCGCCTCTAAGATACAAACTGTAGGACATCCGTAGATCAACAAAGGATTCTCTGCATAGCACACCAGAACACCTGAGAAATCCATACATCTGTATATTTGAAGGTGGGTAGACTGGACTTCATGGAGGTGGTTGAACTGGAGAGCAGTGTACCAGCTCCTGAGACCTGTGAGAGACTGACCAGCTCCTGAGACAGGCTCCAGGAACTGTGGTAACAACCGTGGATAGAGGCCCCAGGAACTGAGGCAGCCCGTGCTCCTGGAGGCTCTGGGAACCCCAGCAGTACCTAAGACCCAGCCCTTCCTTCCCCTGGTGGCAGTGCCTCCAACCCTGGCCTTTCTAGCAGCAGGGGCTGGATCCAAGACTCTAGTACCCCTGGCAGTGGCAGCAGTGCTTGTGACCCGAGATTCCAGGAAATACACTGGTGCCAGAGACCAGAGGCTCAAGGAACCACCATGGCATTCATGACTCAGCCCTTTGCCCTCTTCCAGCAGGAGTGGTGGCATCTGAGACCAGATGCATCAGGAACCATGGAGGTGCCTGCAACCCAGCCCTTTCCCCCACGCCCAGTAGTAGCACCTCTAACACCAGCCCTCCCAGCAGTGGGGACCCCAACAGTACCTAAGACCCAGCCCTTCCTTCCCCTGATGGCAGCGTCTCCAACCCTAGCCTTTCTAGTAGCAAGGGCTGGATCCAAGACCCTAGTGCCCCTGGCAGCAGCAGACGTGCATGTGACCTGAGGTTCCAGGAATGGCACTGGAGCTCAATACTAGAGGTTCCAGAAACCACAGCAGTGCCTTCAACCCAGGTAACCCTCCCCTCATGATGGTGGTGGTGGCACCCATGACCCCGGCCCACCTGACATTAGCATTGATACCTACAAACCCAGTGCCCCAATAGCAGTGGTGCCAGTACCCCCAGAAAATGGGAGCAGCAGCACAGGTGGTGCACACAGCAGTAGCACCAGAGGCCATGGAGACCCTGGTAAGAGCAACAGCAGTGCCCACAACCCAGCCTCCCACACCTGCAGCAGCACCAGCAACTCTGGCACCCCTACCCGTGGCAGCAGTGCCTACAGACCTCACAAACCCGAAGATGTAGAGGTGTCTGTGACCCCAGCTCCTGCCCCACCCTCCCCCTCCTCCTGCCACAGTGGGGAAACCTGTGATTCAGATGGCTCCAGAAGCAACAGAATTGCTCACCAGCCCAGTGACCCCAGTGGTAATGGCTGCAACTTCAAGGACACCATAAGCAGCAAGCCACTAGCAACCTTGGAAGCACAAGTACTACAATAGGGGCACTGATGACACCTCTGGAAGAGGCAGTGGAGGTTGAAAAGTGCAGGCTCTCAAACACAAACAGAAGAAGCTCAGAATCAAAGTAAACAAAGCCTTACCTAACTAAGAAAGGCATTTGCTATTACCAATGTGCCAGCAGAGGAAAACCTCATCAAACACCATGAAAAACTGTGGTAACATGGAATTAAAAAATGAAGATGACAGGGGCATAGTGGTTAACTTTGGCACATTCTGCTTCGACAGCCCAGATTTGCGAGTTCTGATCCTGTTTACGGACCTACACCACTCATCAGCCACACTGTGATGGTTACACACATATATAGTAGAGGAAGATTGGCACAGATGTTATCTCAGGGCTAATCTTTCTCCAGTGGAAAAAAAGGTAGATTGGCAACAGATGTTAGCTCAGGGCTAATCTTCCTCAGCAAATAAAAAAGAAGAAAAAGTAAAAGAACACGACAATTCACCAGAAACCAAACTTGAAGTCATAGATCACAATCTAACTGATAGTGAATTCAAAGTAGCTGTCTTGAAGAAACTCAACAAACTGCAAGAAAAGTCAGAAAAACAGTTCAATAAGCTCAAGAATAAAATTAATGAACAGAAGGAGTAGTTCACCAAAGAGACTGAAACTCTAAAGAAGAACCAAACAGAAATTCAGGAACTGAAGAACTCCATAAATGAAATGAAGAATAAAGTGGAAAGCATTAGAAATAGAGCAGACCATATGGAAAAGAGAATTAGTGAGCTCAAAGATAGAAATCTACAAATGATTCAGGTGGAAGAGGAGAGAGAACTAAGGTTTTTAAAAAATGGAGAAATTCTACAATAGCTATCTGACTCAATTAGGAAAAGCAACATAAAGATAATGTGTATCCCAGAAGGAGAAGGGAGAAAAGAGCTTATTTAAAGAAATAATAGATGCAAACTTCCAAAACCTGGGGAAGAAACTGGATATACAAGTACATGAAGTTAATAGAACACCTAATCATCTCAACACAAAAAGAACTTCTTCAAGGCCCATTATATTAAAACTGTCCAAAGTCAATGATAAAGAAAGAATATTATGGACAGCCAGAGAGAAAAAAACAACTTACAAAGGAACTCCAATTAGGTTATGAGCAGATTTCTCAGCAGAAACTCTACAGGCCAGGAGAGAGTAAAATGATATATTCAAAATATTGAAAGGGAAAAATTATCAGGCAAAAATACTTTATCCAGCAAAGTTCTCTTTCAAATATGAAGGAGAAATAAGGGCTTTCCCATAGAAACAAAATCTGAGAGAGTTCATTGCCACAAGAACTGTTTTACAAGAAATCTTGAAAAGAGCTATCCTACCTGAAATGAAAAGCTATACAAAGCTTTAAGCAAGGTGATAAATAGATTGAATCAGAAAGTTGCAACTCTATATCAGAATAGAGTAGTAAACACTTAATTATGACATAAAGGTTAAAGGAAAATAAAGCATTAAAAGTAACTATAACCATTTTAATTTAATAATGAACTCACAATACAAAAAGGGATAATTTGTGATGACAAAAACATAGAAGGGGAAGAGAAAAAGGATGGAACCTGCACAGGTAAATAAAAATAAGTTGATATCAGCAGAAAAAGGACTATTTCACCTATGAGATCTTTTAGACAAACCTCATGGTAACCGCAAAACAAAAATACAGAACAAAGTCACAAAACATAAAAAAGAGGACACTGAGAAACACATCACAGAAAACCACCAAACTGAAATGGCAGACAGGAACACACGGAAAAAGAAACAATGGAAATATAGAGCAACTAGAAAACAAAAGATAAAATGGCAGTATTAAGTCTCATATATCAATAATTATCCTAAATATAAGTAGATTTAATTCACCAATGAAAAGACACAGAGTGGCTGCCTCCAAGAGACCCATCTCAGCTCCAAGACAAACATAGGCTCAACATGAATGGATGGATGATGATATTCTAAGCAAATGGCAATGAAAAGAAAGCAGGTGTAGCTGTACTTATATCAGAAAAAAATAGACTTCAGTCCAAAAAAGATAACAAGAGATAGAGATGCACATTATATATTAATAAAGGGGACAATCCATCAAGAAGACACAATATTTATTAAAATATATTCACCTAACATAGGAGCACCAAGTAGATAATGCAACCATTAACAGATCTAAAGGAGATATTGACAGTGACACGATAATAGTAATAGTAGTAACAGTAGCCCACTTACATCAATGGATAGATAATCCAGACAGAAAGTCAATGACAAAACAGTGCCCTTAAATGAAACACTAGACCAGATGGATTTAATAGATATATAGTGCATTCCTTCCAAAAGTAGCAGAATACACATTCTTCTCAAGTGCAGATGGAACATTCTCAAAGATAGACCATATGTTGGGAAACAAAACAAGTCTCAATAAATTTAAAAAGATTGAAATCATATCAAGCATCTTTTACAACCACAATGGTATGAAACTGGAAATGGACTACAAGAAGAAAGCTGGAAAAGTCACAGCTATGTGGAGAATAAACAACAAGCTACTGAGCAACTATTGAATCAATGAAGAAATCAAAGGAGAAATAAAAAATACATGAAGACAAGTGAAAAAGAAAAACAACATACCAAAATCTATGGGATTCAGCTAAAGCAGTACTAAGAGGGAAATATACAGCAATACAGGCATACCTCAAGAAACAAGAATAATCTCAAATAAACAGTACAACACTATACCTAAAAGAACTAGAAAAAAGAAAAACAAATGAAGCCCAAAGTCAGTAGAAGAAAGGAAATAATAAAAATCACAGTGGACATATCAAAATAGTGACTAAAAAACAATAGAAAAGATCACTGAAACTAAGACCTGGTTCTTTTAAAAATAAACAAAATTGACAAACCCTTAGCTAGACTTACTGAGAAAAAAACTGAGAAGCCTCAAATAAATAAAAGCAGAAACAAAACAGAAAGAACTACAATGGAGAATACAGAAATATAAGGGATTATAAGAGAATACTCTGAAAATCTATATGCCAAAAAATTGGATAACCTATAAGAGACAGATAAATTCTTAGAATCACATAACCTCCGACAAATGATTCAAGAAGAAATAGGAAATCTGAATAGACCAATCACTAGTAAGGAGATTGAAACAGTAATCAAGAACCTCCCAAAAACAAAAATCCAGGAGCAGATGGTTTCTTTGGTGAATTCTACCAAACATTCAAAGATTTAATGCCAATCCTTCTCAAACTCTTCCAAAAAATTAAAGAGGATGGGATACTTCCTGTCTCATTCTATGAGACCCACATTACCCTGATACCAAAATCAGACAAGTAAAACAGAGAAAAGAGAAATTACAGGCCAATATCGCTGATGAACACAGATGCAAAAATCCTCAATAAAATATTAGCAAATTGAATGCAACACTGCATTAAAAGGATCATACACCATGATCAAGTGGGATTTATTCCAGGGATGCAAGGATGGTCCAATATCCATAAATCAATCAATGTGATACACCAAGTTAACAAAATGAAGAATGAAACTCACATAATCATCTTAATAGTTGCAGAGAAAACATTTGACAAGATCCAACATCCATATATGTGAAAACTCTGAATAAAATGGGTATGGAAGGAAAGTACCTCAACATAATAAAGGCCACGTATGACAAAACAATAGCTCACATCATACTCAATGTTGAAAAATTGAAAACTATCCCTTTAAGAACACGAACAAGACAAGAATGCCGACTCTCACCACTCTTATTCAACATAGTATTGGAAGTCCTAGCCAAAGCAATTCAGCAAGAAAAAGAAATAAACGGGATCCAAATTGGAAAAGAAGAAGTCAAATTATGAATATTTGTGGATGACATGATTTTATATGTAGAAAACCCTAAAGAATCCACCAAAAAACTATCAGAAATAATTAACGAAGACAGTAAAGTTGCAGGGTGCAAAATTAACATACAAAAATCAGTTGTGTTTCTATACACTTACAATGTAGTAGCAGAAAGAGAAATCAAGAATACAATTCCACTTACAATTGCAACAAAAAGAATAACATAACTAAGAATAAATTTAACCAAGGAAGCAAAAGACTCATGCTGAAAACTATGTAAGATTGTTGAAAGAAATCAAAGAAGTCACAAAGAAATAGAAAAATATTTTTTTGCTCATGGACTGAATGAATTGACATAGATAAAATGTCCATATTGCTTAAAACAATCTACAGATTCAGTGCAATACCAATCAGAATCTCAATGATGTTTTTCACATAAATAGAATAAAGGATCCTAAAATGTGTATAGAACAACAAAAGATCCAAAACAGCCAAAGCAATCCTGAGGAAAAAGCATTAAACTGGAGGTATCACACTCCCTGATTTCAACTGCATGACTATCATAATCAAAACAGCATTGTACTGACATGAAAACAGACACAAAGGTTAATGGAACAGAAACGAGAGCCCAGAAATAAACCTACACATTTATGGACAGCTAATTTTCAATAATGGAGCCAAAAACATACAATGGAGAAAGGAGTCTCTTCAATAAATCGTGTCAGGAAAACGCAACAGCCACACGCAAAAGAAAGAAAGTAGACCATTATCTTACACCATATACAAAAATTACCTTAAAAAGGATTAAAGACTTGAATATAAGACCTGAAAACATAAAACTCCTATAAGAAAACCTTGGTAATACACTCTTTGACATTGATCTTAACAGTATCTTTTGAATATATCTCCTCAGGCAAGGGAAACAAAAGAAAAAATAAATAAATGGGACTACATCAAACTAAAAGCCTTCTGCATTGCAAAGGAAACCATCAACAAAATGAAAAGACAGACTACTAATTGGGAGAAGACATTTGCAAATCATATATCCAGTAAGGGATTAATGTCCAAAATATATAAAAAACTTATACAACTCAACATCAAGAAAACAAACAACCCAATCAAAAAGTGCACAAGGGATCTGAACAGATATTTTTCCAAAGAAGATAAGCAGGTGGCCAACAGGCACATGAAAAATGTTCAACATCACTCATTATTAGGGAAATACAAATCAAAACTACAAGGAGATATCACCTCACGCCTGTCAGAGTGACTCATCAAAAAGACAAGAAATAACATGTTGGAGAGGATGTGGAGAAAAGAGAACCCTCATATCCTGCTGGTAGGAATGTAAAGTGGTGCAGTTGCTATGGAAAACAGTATGGAGATTCCTCAAAATATTAAAAATAGAGCTACCATACAATCCAGCTATTCCACTTCTGGGTATTTATCCAAAACAAAAACATTAATTAAAAAAGATATATGTACCTCTATGTTCACGGCAACATTATTCACAATAGCCAAGACTTGGAAACAATCTAAGTGCCCATCAGTGGATGAATGGATAAAGAAGATGTGGTATATATATACAATGGAATACGACTCAGCCATCAAAAGATGAAATTGTGCCATTTGCAACAAAATGGATGGACCTTGACGGTCTTATGCTAAGTGAAATAAGTCAGACAGAGAAAGACATATGCCATATTTTATTCATATGTGGAAAATAAACAAGCAAACAAACAAGCACATAGATACAGAGAATAGATTGGTGGTTACCAAAGAGGAAGGAGGGTGAGGGAAGGGCAAAAAGGGTAAAGGGCCACATGTGTATGGTGACGGATGGCAACTAGACTTCTGGTAGTGAACACAATGTAGTCTACACAGAATTCAAAATATCATGATGCACACCTGAAATGTATATACTGTTATAAACCAATATTACCTCAATAAAAAATAAATAAAAATGATAATAATAATAATAGGTACAGTTGTATGTAACCAAAGAAAAAATATGGATTTGACTAGAATTGCCGTGGATGGTTAAGTGGAAATGGCATGCATGGCTATCTATCTGTATTGTGAATGAAGTATGGCTATTCGTTGAAAGAGGTCATTGTAGAACTCTTGGTAAAACACATGTTGCATTTTTTTGCCTCACAAGTACTATTTGGTCTTCATCTTGTCTTTGAAAATTTTAGCAAATGTGATCCTAGGAAACCATTAACCCTGCAATAAAGTTAATTCTCTCCAGACTTTCTTCTCTTGAAATATGATGCACTTTCCCCCGTTATGCCCAGTAAGTTTTAATTTTCTATAAGATGCCAGACTTATAGGGGAAAAAAATCCTTTTGTATCTTTGACAGTAGGGGAGCACTTTAATGCCAAGCAGCCTTTATATTTTCATTTTTGGATGAATACCAACTATACAGTCACTAAGGTTTGAGTCTCCATGACAGCTTTGAGAAATTTCTTTATTCCATTGATCCTTCAGATGGCCAGGCTACTTCTGTTGTAACTTGGCAGGTTTTCCCATGTTTGAGAAAAGACCTCAATTCAACAGCCTCCCTACCTACTTTTATGGTTCTCTAAAATGAATTCACTGACAGTCTTACTTCAAGCTGGCAGAACATTTTTCACTGGAGACTATTCTAAGCAAAAATCCGCAAAGAGATGTGTATGGTTTTGTTTGTGAGTTCTTTTTTTTTTTTTTGGTGAGGAAGACCAGCCCTGAGCTAACATCCGTTGCTAATCCTCCTCTTTTTGCCGAGGAAGACTGGCCCTGGGCTAACATCCGTGCCCATCTTCCTCCACTTTATATGGGACTCCGCCACGGCGGGGCTGACAAGCAGTGCGTCGGCAGGCGCCCGGGATCCGAACCAGTGAACCCTGGGCTGCCAAGCGCGGACTAAACCGCTGCGCCACCGGGCCGGCCCCTGTTTGTGAGTTCTTAACAAGGTCACGTGAAAATTTTCTGTGAGTTTTATGTAGACAGTATACAGTAAACATTTAAAAGGAAAGAGGCAGTGATGCAGGGAAGAAGAGAGAGAAGATGAGAAGAGAGACATCTATTGAATGGAGTTAGAAAAATAAAATTAATGTATATTTAAACATGCACATTACCCAAGATATAGAGCCTATATTCTAATATTTTGTGTTATTAATAACTGAGAGTTATTAATAACTCTCAGGGTCAAAGCTATTCAGGGAATATTTGAACCCTTTAGTGTCTTTTTTTTTTTTTTGGTGAGGAAGATTAGCCCTGAGCTAACATCTGTTGCCAATCTTCCTCTTTTTTTGCTTGAGGAAGATTAACCCCGAGCTAACATCTGTGCTAGTCTTCCTCTATTTCGTATGTGAGTTGCCACCACAGCATGGCTGATGAGTGGGATAGGTCCATGCCCATGATCTGAACCCATGAACCCGGGCTGCCAAAACAGAGTGCACTGAACTTAGTCACTATGCCGTGGGGCTGGCCCCCCTTTAGTGTCATTTTATTTATTGGTTTATGCTATAGCATTTTAATACACATATAACAATAGAGCAGAGATTTCTAAATAACTTATAGAACTATAAAGAGAGAAAAATGAGAGGATGAGGTACAATATATGCATAATAGGAAGCTTGCTGTCAGGAAATGGAGCCACATGCTGTATGAGATATAGTCGTGATATTTTGTATTTCCACATTTTATCATTAACCTAATAATCTGTATCTGCCTTATTCTTAAAAATTTTTTTTGAATGATAGCTTTTGTTTTAATTACTATTACTCTGCTTAATTCTGATCTGATAGTGGCAACAAACAAAACGTATAGGCTAGAATGCCATGCTTAAAAAAACACACTGCGTCCTCTGAAGAATTTCACTCCTAGGTCTGCTCATCAATTGTCTACCAAATGGCTCTAAATTAGTTAGTGCAATGAGGATAGGATTTTTTTAAATTTGTTTTCACCTAAAGAGTGCTTTTTTTTTCAAGAGATGGGCAATATAGACTGCATCTATAAGCAGGTGTTCAAGCTATTTGAGACATTGAGGAAGTTTTCTGCATGCAGCCATCACAGGAACTATATCTCAGACAGGATATAAAATCTTATATTTGATTATGAATGGATCAGTGGCACAGGTGTCCATTATGGTGGATGTTTGAAAGAATGCTCCAGACATTTGGCCTTGGCTTACTTCAGGATTCTCAGGACGGAGTAAGACATAGATCTGATGTTCAATCCATGGGATGATGCCACCCACAAGACCAACATCCACGTGTGACTGAAGAAATACTAAATAGCTGTGTTGTAAAAGCAGACACTTGTTTACCAGTGTGCAGTACCCAAAAAAAGAAGTAGTATTGTAAATTAGCCATCACTTTATTTCTTCTACACTTGCTCTCAAGCAGGTAAGATAGTTGTTTTATCATCTGATGCTTTCCTTCAGAAATATTCAGGAGGCTAAAACAAACAAACAAAAACAAAAAAGCAATGGTATTAACTTCATTAAACAGTGCCTTAGTTTCTACAATGTAGTGTCCCGTTATGTAGGTTCTTATGCTGGAAAAATATAGTTGAATTATTCTCAAGTACAACAAAGAAACAGGATGTCAGGCATCAGATCTCATGTGGAAGCAAGGTTTGGTTCACGAGAGAATCCCCTTCTCTGCTAGGGGAGGCTGGGGCAGCCCTCTCATTGGGACCTTTCCCACAGGATTGCTATACATACATGGGGGCTGACTTTACTTGAGTTTTACTTCTTATTAGATGAAATTCTTCTATAATGTAAATACAGTAAAGTTTCACAACAGTAGACATTAAAAGAGTCTTAACGATACTCAGCATTTTCTAATAAGTAGCTGTTTATATCTGTTTCTTTCACTTAAAGTTTGTAATCTAAATGTGGGCATATTAGATCAACTAACTCTCAATTTCTTTTTCCCAAGGCAATGTAATTGTAAAAAGGCCTTTTAGAAATCTGTAATGGCTCTCTTCTTGATTTCATAAGAATTCCCTGGTCTTCTTGCTCTCAATCTTTTATGTTCTTTCCTCTTTCTCAGAAGAAATAATCCAAATGCTAAAAGACACAGAAGAGAAAGACTTCTGAGTCAATGTTTTACTCGAAGTTCAATTCCATGGATATAGTTTTATTTTTCCTTCAGATTTCTACAGATTTCCTTCCTGCAGGTAGACATTTTTTTTAAGCTAGACTATTTTTGATAACATTATAGTTAAGAGGCTAAGAGCTATTCATCAAAATAATGCTTTTATAACACGTTTTTATAATCACTAAGTTGCAAAGCTGGTACAGTTTTCTCTTCTTCATATGAACCTGTTAAATCAGCTTTCTTCTCTAACTCCATGTCTGAACGTAATCTTTCTAGAAATTATATCATCATATATTATAACCTAAAATGAATTGTAATAAGACTCACATGAGTAAAATAAAAATGCTTCCTGGAGTCTATGGGTAATTTAGGTCAATGATACTGATAATCAAATGATAAGTAAAAATAGTATTTTTTCATTTTGAAAAATATTTTATTGTATCCAAACACAAAATAAAGCATCTCTTAAGGGATGCATAATTTTTGATTTGTATTATGAAAGATATCCACAAATATTTATGAATTGCAATTATACCTCATTGTTAATTTTAGCTTTCTACATTTTTAGGAAAACATTCAGATGCAATAGCGTGTTGGAATTAGAAGAAATTTGTTCAACAAAAATATTAAGTGCCTGTTATACTGAGGATACTTTGCTAAACAATATGAAGAGTAAGAGATTTATGTCAGAGCCTCAAAATCTAAAATTCTCAAATAAGATTAATCTTAGCTTTTCTTAGTTCACCCCCAGCAAAACATGTGACGTGAGTCTCTGAATCCTTTACGATAAAATGAGAGGATTGGACAAGGTGATTTCTAATGGTATTTTCAGAGAAAAAGTTCTATTATTCTTTAATCCTGTGTCATGGTCAAAAGTTTGTGACCTTGAACTGCTTTTAAATATATTTATTGATTCAATATAAATCAGATAGTACATTTCTAATCTTTGTTAGACAGGTAGGAGACTTACATTTATGTTTCATTTTGGGTGTGAGAAGGAAAATGAGTTATCATATAGGTTTCTAACTACCCTTTATTTATCTCTCACTAATAATAATTTTAACCCTCAAATGGAATTTAGTCTTGCAATTATACAAGGATATTCAGAAAATTGTAATCTCATTGTGCCTATTAATCTGTCTTTTGCTGAAACTAATTGATAAGTAATAATATCAGTTAAGACCCTGGCTATCTATTCCCTTAGCTTGTTTTATTTTTTTCCACCTACATCCTGTTCTCTTTCAATGAAAAGTACAAGAAGAGTTAGAAAATATTAGCAGCAGGACAATGTTTGCGGAATCAAAAGTAATACCTGGATAAATGCCTCCTGAGAATGATGGCTGGAATGAGCACTCTGGTTTAGACTGTTAAATTTCAATAAGTAGCTAAACTCTTAAGTGTTTATTTGAACAGAATGTTTAAAGAACATAAAATTTCCCCCTTTACAGCCAACTCTCCAGACACTTAGTGTGTTGATATTTACATTCTAAAATTTATGTCAAAAAGCATCATTGAAACAGATGCGGGTAATATAATTGGCTAAGAATTTGCATTAAAGATGACTCTTGGGTGTGTATTCAAGCATTCATATGTCCAATAAGAGTACTTGTGGGGATATTCAGGTCTGTTTAGAATTCTTATTTTTTTTTAAGGTTTTAAGGTATAAGAGAAGATTAATAGTTGCTAGAAGAAACTAAAAGGAGGAACAGCAATGCAGTGAAGAGTATTGTGAAATATACAGATTTGATATGACTCCCACGTTGCAAATAAAATCAAAGTTGAAAATCAATGCCTATTAATCCCTGTATTCATTTCCATGCAGTCTTTACAAAGTACGTAGATACTGATGTTAGTATTATCTTGGCATATATAAAAGATATACACATTCCTTCTCTCTTGAGACTTTCTCTGTTCTTAAAGAACTTAACAGCATGACACAAAGTGATATTTGTTCCTAGATTTTTGGGAAGAGCTCATAATATGGAAATACATTGTTATATACAGAAAGTAGAGCACACTGAAAACAAAAAAGAATAATAATAAGAAGAAAAAACACATTTACTCATTTATGAGCCTGACGTCATTTCTGGGTCAAAGTTTGCTTCTGGATTTAAAGGCATTATTTTCGTTTCGGATGTATATATTTATAAAGCTTTTGCTTTTCATTAGAGTCAAAATCTAAAGTACTTGGGATAAATCTTGATGCTTTTTGGATATCAGGCTGACAATAAAAGCATATTAATAAATGTTACATTATACTTATGAAGAGCTTATTGAGAAAAAAATTGCAGATGGTTTTCTTGCATTAACCTATTTAATAGAAAGAGGTTATGATATAATTAGACAGCTTAAAAAATAAAATTAGCAAGTTGGGAAATGTCAGTGCAAAATAGTGTAGTTCAAATACAATTTCAAAATATTCAAAGCTGACGTGGTATCTAATATTTACTTCAATCATTAGAGATCAGAGCCCCCATTACACCTGAATAATGTCTATTTATAAAACCAAAATGTCAAGAGCTGCAAAAGATATAGCTTATTTTCTTACTAAGAAAAGTTTAAGAAATAAAACAAAAGTCAAATAACTGGGACAATAGCTAAAACAAGAAGTGCAAACAAACAAAAAATCAGGTGCCCTGTGACAATATTGTCTAGCTGCTGCTTTTATAATTTCAGTATTTTCATTTCTCTTGAGCATTTCATGGTAGAGTTTCTAACTCTCCTATCCCAGCAGATGCACATCATGAGACACAAATATTTTGGTGTATCTCATTCATCTTTCTGTCCCTAACTCTAAGAATAATGTGTTATGTAGTAGGCATTTGGTAAACCTCATAGAGCTCATATTTTCATGGGACAGACAGAAACCTGGTAGACAAATGAGAGGAGAGTAACTTTGCAGCTTGTGATACATGTTATGAGGGGAATAAACTGGGAGAGAAGATAATCTACCTGGATAGGGTGGTCAGAAGGCCACTTCAATGTCAGGAGTAGACTGGGACACCTATGCAAAGAATCACGAGAGAAACTTCCATGGCAGGAGGAAGATTTAGCACAAAATGCTGGGAGGAGAGGACTTGGCATATTTGAGGGACACAAGAAAGGTCGGGAAGAGATGGTCTACGATGACCCTGGAGTGTTGGGCAGACACAGGGTGGCTCTGGTAAGGAGTCAGGACATTTTGTTAAGTACACAGGGAGCAAATGAAAGCTCCTAGGCAAGGGAGTGCAAAGGTCTTGTTGATATTTTTAAAACTGCTCTCACTTGTCTGTGGATAATGGATTAGATGTTGGGAGATGGAAAAGGTGAAAATACAGAGAATCACTAGCTATTGTCTCACCCTCTGTTCTGCAGAATTGTTTTCATTGTTGAATATTTTATTATATATATACACGTGCAACCTACCTCCCCATCTTTCCCCTTTAAATTCTTATCCATTATCTCCATTTCCATGTGCATCAAAATTGTGCTCCTTTCTTTATCACGACTTATGTCATTCCCTGCTCTGTCCATCCCCCTTGTTTTAACTTAATGGTGCTAACAATCTTTTTGAAGAGAAACCTTATATTGACCTCAAATAGCATCTGCTTGCACCTGACAGAGTTGAGACGCTTGCTCTGGAGCAGAACGTGAATCATAGGTTGTAAGTAAAGAAAGGTTTACACTAGTCATGGTTAGGATCAACTTGCTTACTAACACATGTAGGTCAGAGCAGAGGTCACTACTGCTTCCTCACATCACATACCTCATTCCTTTCTCTTTCAGATATATTGTGTGAAGGACTTGAGTATTTTCCCCACTTTTATTCACATCAAAGTGCTGAAAGGTGTAGATTATCCGAACAACAATACACAAAGAGAGAACTGAATAGAGGGAGATAAATGGCTGCTTAATTCACTGCCTAGTCCCTCAGTCCTCTCTACAAAGAGTCACAAACTGGCGTGGCTGCACCTCCTCTGACCCACGTGAGCCAGGTTCAGTTCAGTTCCAATCTGGGAAGTAGGGATGGAGCAAACAGATGTTGCATTACTCAACAAGTTCACCTTTACCAGCAGCCTTATACATGCCAGGGCCTGTGTCATATACCAGATCCTTTCAGAACACAGATGCCCTATACAACTGAAGAGCATGAGACTGGAGAAATTCCCGCAAATGTCACTGGTTATGAATTTCAATTGAATTGGTTAATTTTGATTTTATACATTGAACTCTCTAAGTCTGTCACCACATTAGAGGGTTCTAATAACTGACTCTTGGGCAATTTTTATTTAACATTATATATTTTCACATGACACCTTTTTCTGCCTATTTCACTGAAGCTCTAGGCTTCATTTATATAATAATGAGACACAAGGGGAATAAAGTAATATCATGTAATGTAAACACAAAAGCAACAAAGGCATATCATTTTAGTTCCTGTTTCATTTGTGAAGGGTTTAGAAAGAATCATCTTTCTTTAAAAGAAAATGCAATTTCTAAAAAAAAAAAAAAAATGGCAGTGAATGGCACAGAGTCTGTTTATTTCTCTTGAAGCTGTCAGAGTCAGAGGAGAAAACCACTTTGGGGTATGAGCCTGTGGTACTTGTCATAGGAGTGAAAGAACTTGATGAGGTTTTATTAGCTCTGACAATATGGGAAACTTCAAGTCTAAACTGTAATAAGTAGTATATAAAGTAATTTAGATATGCCAGTGGCTGTGGCCCTGGGTGTAAATTTGTACTGTATGAGTAAATAAAGCTGGGGTAAATTTGCCAGTGGTGAATGTTTATACAATCTTGGTTTTTTGTTGAATTATTGAGGTTTTAGAATACGAGGTGTGTGTGTGTGTCTGTATTTTAATACTCCAAAAATATACTGTCTTCTTTGATTAATAACATTTAAAATGAATATATAAAAAATATATAATTGCCACACATATCTATAAAATATAAAATATATTAAAAGATAATAATTTACTTTTATCAATTTATGCCATTTAAACTAATATGATATTAAGCTAATAATATACTTTTCTCTCTCAGCTTCACAATTCTAAGCATTTTCTCTTCCACTAGTGATTGTTTCCCTTTGGTTGTTTTTGAACTAGTTATATAAAATGTCAACACATTTTCTGGAAAATACGCAGTATCTGAATGCAATTTGCTTTTGCAAATGATCTCCAACAAATAATATCTGCATTGGGCTTATGCTGTATATGAGAAGAAATTCAATTTCAGAACAATATGGAAACTAGTTTTTCCAACAGTATGGCAGACTAGCAAACCATTTATTGTGAAATAAATAAAAATTATAAATTACATGTTAGTAGGCAAGACAGTATTAAAAAAATCTTCAGAGTCCAAAAAAAAGGGAGAGCAAGTATCCAGAAAAGTGACCCAGTGAACACAGGCAGATGCAGAGTCCTCTGCTAAGCCCCAGTGAACTTGATTTTTTACTCTGATGGCCTCTAGGGAGAGCAGGAGACAGCGCATAGCAGCCAGGCTCTGTCAATCACGGTAGAAGAGCCCTATTCCCAAAGGGCTACACCATCACTTTACCTTTAGGATAAATTAAGAAAACAACAAATCTTACATAGAGATAACAAAGACTAGTTCCTGTTCTTACCTTTGTTCCTGATTAAGTGGTCCAAAAACATTGAATTTAGAAATTTTTTATTTTAGTGTTCTTGGTTTCCAGGGCAGGAGAAGAAATAAAAATGAATCTTTTCTGAAGCAAAGCAACTACATTGCAGGCCTTAAAGATTTCTGACAAACTTCTTTGATTATGCTTAACAATGAAAAAAATCATGAAATACATGAGAATGAAAAGCACAGTGCAGGAAAGGAAGGTGAGGGTGGGAGGCAGAAGTTGGACTGAGACTGGAAATAACCCCAGATACTGGAATTCTTGGATAAAATTACAAAATAAGTAGGTTAATACACCTATGGACTAAAAGAAGTTTCCAAAAGGAAGAGTAAAAATATTCTATAAAAATGACAGCAGAAAAGTATAATACATGAATAAATTGTATAATACATGAATGAATAACACAATGAATGGGTTAAAGAGCTGATATAAAACAACTGGAGAGAGATTGAATAAAATGAGTTAGAATTCACCTGAAAGTAGTGTGGAGAGATAAAGAGATAGAATATATAAAAGAGAAGCTAAGAGGTGAAGAGGGATATCAAGGTATAAGAAGGAAAAAAACAGAATGGAGGATCAAGAGAGGCAATACTAAAAGAGACAAGTGATAAAAGACGAGAATCTACAGATTCAAAATAAATTTCAAGTTGGGAAAATACAATGAAATCCATTAGTACCATCGAAACGACAGAGCAGAATAGTAAAGTTCTGAAGAACAGCACTCAGGAAAATTCTATTTGCAAAGAAACAATTATACTGATTGCTGATTTCCCTACTATTTAAAACAGGGAACTAAATATTTTGGAATACCATCTTCATCATAACTTTATTAATAACTCCCAACTTAGAATTGTATAGTTATCAAAATTCTTTAAAGTATGAATTTAAGATAAAGTTATTTTCAAAAAAGCAGTATCTCAGAGAAACAAAAGAACTTCACTGTTAAAATTTATGAAAACTGTATTTATAGAGCCAACCCTGATGACCCAGTGGTTAAAGTTTGGCATGCTCCGCTCTGGCAGCCCGAGTGTCGAACCACACCACTCATCTCTCGGTAGCTATGCTGAGGCAATGGCTCACATAGAAGAGCCAAGAGAACTTACAACTATACACAGCTATGTATTTGGGGGGAAAAAGGAGGAAAATTGGCAACAGATGTTAGCTTAGGGCAAATCTTCCCCTGAAGAAAAAAAAGGAATGTATTTATGGAAATAGGAAAAGGAAGATCTGAATCCTAAGTAGGAAGAGTAAGAAAAGAAATTGGTAAACATGTGTTTAAAAAAAGAAAATATCAACTGTATAAATCAACCATAATATGTAGTTTGAGGGGTTAATAAAGAATTGAAATACTGAACACAAAAGGGTGGCAGGTCAAAGTCACATCATTCTAAAGTGAAGAAAAAATATTTGTTATTTTAGATTTTCTGAGATGATTGTGTATGGTAATATTTCTAAGTCACATATTCAGTGATGAAAAGAGTATACATAATTTCAAACTAATAGAAGGAGGGAAAAATGAATAAAAGGAAGGAAAATACAAATGATATCAAGAGAGAAGAAAAGAGAGGAAACCTAGAAAAAGCAGGACAAATGGGAAGCATATTAAAGTTATAGAAACATATCTAAAAGTATCAGTGTACCTCATAAGTGAACTAGGAATAAACACTGTAGTTTTTGAGACAGATTGTCATATTAGATTTAAAACATAGAAGGTACATGCTGTTTATGAGGGATGCTCTAAAAGAGGAAATATAAAGCTTGAAAAAAGAAAGAAGAAAAAGATGTACGAAACAAATAATAACCAAAAGAATGATGCTGTAAACATTAATATTGGACAAATAGACTTAAGGACTAAAGGAATTATCACAAATACTAAAGTTTACTCCATAATTATATAGCTTTAAGTTATCTAGGAATATATAAGTGTTCTAATGTTGTATGCCTTGCAACATATAATATAATAAAATGGTTCCAATTATGTTGTCAATATTGACATAACTATATAGAGACATAACTATATTGATAAATCCAACAATAAAATGGGAAATTTTAACAAATAACTCTCAGCAACCAAGAGATAATAAAAAGTAAGCACTAAGAAAGGTATAAAATACTCTAACTAAAACACTTTGATGTAGTAGACATAAATAGAACATTTTACACACACACAAAACAGATAATATGCAATACATTCAGCACATATAAACATTTTAAAAAACTGACCTTGTACTAGGCTATGAACACTAAATTCAAATTTTCAAATGGATAATATCTTTTAGAATACATTCAATGACAAAAGTAAATTAAATTAGAAATCTGTGGGAAAAATTGCTGGAAAATATTTTGAGAAATTTTGAGACACTAGACTTATTACAGGGTCAAGGAAAAATTGTGGTAAACATTAAAAATTATGACGATAATAATGGATTTTTAAAAACATATCAAAATTTGAAGGATAAAATGATAGCAATAATTGAGATAATTTTATAACTTTAAGTGCTTATAAAAGTAATTAAGACATTAATGAACGATGCACTCAAGAGCCAAGTATCCAAGAAAGAGGAAAAAAATTAAATGAAAGAATCTGGAGACAAAAATTAATAAACAGAAGAGCAGAAGTTGATAAAATAGAAAACAAATTATAATAAACAACAAAAAAAGTCCTGTTCTTTGAACTAAAGCAAATAATTTTTAAAATTTTGCAAAATTGATCAAATAAAAGTGTCACAATGGGGACAAGACTTGAGCTGGTGCAGATGGAGCAGAGATATTAATGAAGGTAAAATAGTATTTGAATACACATATGCCGATAAATTTAAAGACAACCAGGACAGATATTTAAAAACATGTAAAATTACTAAAAAGAGATTGAAAATAGGAATGCCCCATAACCATAAAATGAATGGAACTGTAACTCCAAAATTTCAGTATTTGATTAAAACCCATTATGATAATAGTTTTTTAGTAAACCAAAAATCTAAGATAACTCTTAATCTGATAGAGGCTAGCTACACTAAATCTATAGTGAATATCTTAATATCTAAATATAAAAATTGTCCCTTTTATAACCACCCTTTTATAGTTTTGAGTCATAGCTATCTAATTAACTTTAAAAATGAATAAATATGTAAATCTTGAAAAGGAGAAAAAGGCAACATAACGGTCATTATTTGTCAATGATACAATTGTCTAAAAAGAAAAATATCTCCACATGAAATAC
The DNA here is from genome assembly GCA_031878705.1 of Tapirus indicus. Classification (NCBI taxonomy): domain Eukaryota; kingdom Metazoa; phylum Chordata; class Mammalia; order Perissodactyla; family Tapiridae; genus Tapirus; species Tapirus indicus. The sequence goes on along the minus strand of CM062919.1, from coordinate 98,538,115 downwards.
TGGAATTAATAAGACCACTTAGCCACGTAGTTATATTTCAATCACAGCAACAAACAGAAAATTAATTTTTTAGACATTTATTATTTACAATGAAAATAAAACATAAAATGACTAGGAACCAAATCATTCAAAAAGGTTCAAGACCATTATGTGGAAAACTATAATGCTTTACTGAAAGACAGCGAAGAAAAAAGAGAGCAAAAGCATCTTCACGGATATAGGAAGCCTCAGCGTGGTCAGCTCCCCTAATTGATCTACAAATTGAATGTAATTCTAATCAAAATTCCAGCAGATTTTGTGTGTGTGTGAGAACAAAGTGCCAAGAAAGCCAAGATACAGAAAAAGGGAAAATAGTAGGAGTGGAATGGCTTGCCTGAGAGAGATTAAGACTTATGAAAATATAATCTTTCAGTCCACAGGTTATTGGCTCAGGAATAGAAAAACAGATAACAGAACAGAATAATCAGCTAAGAAACAGACCCTTTTATGTATTGAAAATTCATTTATCAGAGTTGGCATTGCAAATAGGTGAGAAAAATGATGAACCATTCAGGAAACCATCCTGGGTTTTGGTTATCCATATGGAAACTTATCTTTACTTCACAACATATATTAAAATAATTTCAAGGAAATTACAGGCCTAAATGTGAAATGCTCAATCTCTGGAAGAAATTGGTTTTGGAAAGAATTTATTATATATAAAATATGCAGTCATATATTAAAATTATGTATTACATAAAAAGTATAACCCATGAAGGGAAAATACAAGTCAACAACTCTGAGGATGTATTTGCAACACATATAACTGATAAAGAATTAATATGAAGACTAAACTTTTAAAAAAATTCTGCAGATCATTGAGAAATAGACAAATGACACAAGACACTAGAATGAAAGGCCTGAGGAGTTATTTCTAAGAAAAAGAAACAGAAATGGACAATAATTATGAGAAGATACTCAACCTCATTAACAAGTGGTGAGTAAAAACAGAAACATTTTAACAACCATTAAGATGGAAAAATTTAAAAAGTCTTATGATATCATGGTTTCTGGTGTATATGTAAATTAGTATAGCAACATCCAAAAAAACCCAGTAAGGTTGATGATGTCCAAATCTTATGAACCAGAAAATCCACTCATAAATATAATGTGAGCAGTACTTTTCAAACTTTTTTGATTGAAACACAGGCATTTAAAAAATAACAAAAATTTAATGGGAAAATATGCAGCCTTACTCTGATTGGCATTCTGATATTCTCTATTCTACTCAATTATATTTTAAAAATTCTGTTCAAAACTCACTGAATTCATGTTGTGCCACTAAAGAGTTGTAACCTTCAGGTTGAGATACACTTCCCTAGAGCAACTCTTGCACTAGATAATAGGGAAAGTGCACAAGAAATTTCATAGAAACATTTTTGTAATATATAAAAATGAATTGTCCTAACACTTAGATATAAGAAAATAGGTATGAATTGTAGTGTATATTCAAACAACGGACTATTATGCAGTAATAAACACAAATGAACTTTAGTTTACACAAGTTGTTTAACAATACTACAAATTACATAAGAATACAAAAGGAGGATGTGAGGGCCATCTGGCTGCGACAAGTGACAACCCATTGATCAAGAGCTGATTCCGTTGATCTGATTGTCTAAGCGAGTGTCCCTTTCCTCCCTCATGGCTCCATGCACGAAGCTGCGCACTTGGTCGAAGAGGACGACTTTCCCAGATAGAGGAGGACTGCTCTTCGGTCAAGGATGTACGAGTAGCTGTGTTCCCCTGCTAGAACCTCCATACAAACTCTCATGGTCCATTTGTAGGAGAATGTAGGATAGTCAAGCTTCCAAGACTCTAGACACATCCAAATGAGGCGTGGCATGTGGCAGTCTGCCTTTCTTTAAAAAAAAAAAAAAAAGAATACAAAAGGAGTTTTTTATTCATACAAAGTCTTAAAATACTTAAAATTAAGCAATACCAAAGAGAGAGACAGGCAGAGATAGATTATGGATACGTACTTATGTATATATGGAAGAATGTTTAAAAGCAAGTGAATGAATTAACACATAATTCGCATTAATTGTGCCCTCTGGGAGACTGAAAGCAATGGGGATGGGATGGTGGAGGAACAAACAGGTCCTTCAAAATTATCGGGAATGTTTGATTCCTTAAACGGGCTAGGTATGGATGTATTTTGTTTTATTTTTATTTATTACAGTCACATATACATTCTTTTGAATATAAATTATTATTTAAGAATTTTAAAACAGTCTGGAATAATTTTCATTTTTCAAAGCTTCTATGGGAATATACAGAACATACAGAAAAGTGCCCATATTTTAACTGTACAGATAAAATTTTAATAAGGAACATCCAGATCTCAAAATACACCATCTCTAATACCCAATGGCTCTTTATTGCTCTCTCTCTTCTAAGAACTACCTCCCATTTGAAGAGTAACCACTCCCCTTCTGACAGCATAGGTTAGTTTTGTGTGATTTTAAACTTGTCCGATTCCAGAGAATTACACGTGGTGATATATATTATTGAAAATGGTATATATGTATACATACACACACATATATTCAATTTTATTTCCTACTTAATTTTTACTGTTTTAATTAATTTTCGTACCTTGACCTTATATCCGTTAACCTCTGTAAATTCACTCATTAATTCTATCTCTAATTTTGGATTTTTCATAAACAATCGCTTTGTCCACAATTATAATAGTTTTATTTCTTGCTTTTCAATGCTTTTGTCTTTTCTTTCCTTGCCTTATTGCACTGGTCTGAACTTTCAGTACACAGTTGAGTAGAAGTGGTGATGGTGGGTGTGCTAATCTCATTATCTCAGACAGAAGGATTAAAAAAAGAGGTTTCCACTTTTAGTCTTCCATAAATAGTCTTTAGCACATTAACGAAATTTCCTTTAATTTTTATTCCTAACTTTATTCTATTGGTAGTTTTTTTCATCATTAATGTATACTCTGTTTTATCAAATGATTTTTATGCATCTAACAATATGATCATATGTTTTACTCCTTTTTTCTGTCAATATGGTAAAATATACTGATTGATTTTTAAATGTTCAATTAACATTACATTCCTGTAATAAATCCTATTGACCATTAAGTATTCTTTGATTTATATATGAATAGATTCAATTTGGCATTTTTTGGAGGGATTTATGCATCAATGTTCATGATAGAGATTGGTGTGTGCTTTCTGTTTAATGTCTTTGTTAAAGTTTGGTATCGAAGTTATGATGGCTTCTTAAAACATGCTATATGTTCTCTTTTGCCCTATTTTCTTAAAGACTTTAAGATTAATTTTTTTCCCTTAAATATTCGGGGGAATTAACCACAAAATCATTTGGGCTTGAAGGGATGTGTGAGTGTGTGTTTGTGTAAAGGTGTGTAATAGTAGATTAAATATATGAATATTTATAAAATTTTCAGGTTCCTAACTCTTCTACTCTCAGTTTGGTAAATGATTTTTTTAAACTAGTTTTTCTATTTCTAGTTTTGTCAAATTTGGGGGCATTTATAACATGCTCTCAATACCTTTCAAAGTTTGAAGGTTCTTTAGGTGAGTATAGAAGCTTAGTTGGCAGTTGTTTTCTTTCAATATTGAATGCCATTCCATTACCTTCCGATGTCCATCATTTTTATGAGACATCAACTATCAGTCTTATTGCTGTTCCAATGAAGGTAATAAGTCTTTTTTCTTCTGCTTAAAGATTTTCCCTTTGTCTTCAATTTTCAGAAATTTTACCATAATAGTTGATTACACCATTGTTTAATACACCATATACCATCTCTATGTTGATGCTGACCATAGCAATTTTGGATGACTTTTTTTTTTGGTGGCAGTAGGGACTGTTCTGCATTTTAACTCCTTCCAATGTTTGGAAAGTGTTTCTCTTTGGTGGAAGGTAAATTCCATCTTTCTCTGAATTTAACATAATCAGATATACGTTTCCCTATCCTCCCTTGCAGCTAAAGTGTGAGAACATAACTCAGGCTTGAACCACACTGAGTGTTTAAAAAGGAGCTAGGCAAAGAAGCATAGGCAGCGATAGGTGGCAATGATAGATGTTGGAGTGACAAACAGTTCCACAAGCTGCTGTGGTTGTGTTGCTGGGGCTACATCCAGAGCCCATTCTTCACAAGAACAGTTCTGATGTGGGTGCTGTGCTAGCCGGGTAATACCTGAGCCATATTCCTCAGATCTCTCACTGACTCTGTTAGCTTCTAACTGTAATTTTATATTTCATTTTCTGTTTAGATCAGCTAGATTAGTCTTCTATTGCTTGCTGCTAAAAACTATCTTATGCATCATCTCTGACATGTTATCTCACCTCCTCCATAATCAGTCAATCATCAAATCCTATCTCACTTATACCTTCCAAATAAATTTTGAATTTTTTCCCATCTGTCCTTATAAAGCAGTTATAATCTTTTGCATGGACCATTGCAGTAACTCTTCTTGATAGCTTGCAATCCACTCACATGCAACGCCATAAGTTATTTCCTAAAACCTTCTAATACTTTCACACTGACATTAGGATAAAATCCAAAACTGTCATTATGGCTTTAAGGCCCTCTAAGATATGGAACTTATCTACTCTCAAGTTTTCCCTCTTTCTCCTCTCTTCAGCACTCACTCTGCTTTAATCATGCTGGCTTTTCTTAGGTCTTTGAACATAGCAGGCATCTTCCTGCCTCTTGACTCAGGGTCTTTGCACATGATGGTCCCACTGCCTGGAAAGCTCATTCTCCTACTTTGTGATGTAGATAACCCCTGCTCATCCTTGAGGTGTCTGCCAGAAACAGTGTTTTCAAGAAAGACTTCTCAAAGTAGGTAAGGGCTTTACAAACTGGATAAGATCTGCTCTTTAATCTTTGTAACCCCAGGGCCTAGTGTAGCCACAGACATATAAGAACTCAATAAACAATAGTTGAATTAATAAATGAATGAATAGTGAAATTCACTATTGCTTTTACAATGCGGGTTTTCCCATAAGCAATTTTGGTCAAAAAAGTTGTTACATTATAATTATATATTTTTTTCATATATATATACAGGTATATGTCACATTTTATTGTACTTCACTTTTTTATGCTTCACAGATATTGCTTTTTTTTTTCAAGACCCTCCACCAGCAAAAAGATTATGACTCCCTGAAGGCTCAGATGATGGTTATTACATTTTAGCAATAATTTTTTTTTTAAATTCATACAAGACAGCTGAGTTGTCTTTTTTTTTTTTTTTTTGAGGAAGATTGGCCCTGAGCTAACATCTGTTGCCAATCTTCTTTTTCCTTTTTTCTCCTCAAAGCCCCAGTAGATAGTTGTATGTCATGGTTGTACATCCTTCTAGTTGCTCTGCATGGGACACTACCTCAGCATGGCTTGATGAGTGGTGCGTAGATCCACGCCCAGGATCAGAACCAACAAACCCCAGGCAGCCAAAACGGAGCATGCGAACTTAACCACTCCACGACTGGGCCGTCCCCTGCAATAAAATATTTTTTAATTAAGGTATGAAAATTTTTTCTTAGACATAATGTTATTGCATACTTAATAGACTACAGTATAGGTAAACATAACTTTTATATGCACTGGGAAACCACAAAACTCTGGTGACTCGCTTTATTGGGATATTTGTTTATTGTGGTTGTCTGGAACTGAACCCACAATATCTCTGAAATATACATCACTTAATGACGAGGATACATTCAGAAAAATGCATTGTTAGGCAATTTCATCGTTGTGTGAACATCGTTGAGTGTACTTACCCAAACCTAGATTGTATAACCTACTACACACTTAGTCTATATGGTACTGATCTTATCAGACCACCATTGTATATGCAGTCCTTTGTTGACTGAAACATTGTTATGCAGCTCATGACCATATATGTATCGAAAACTTCTGTACTCTGGTCTGGAAACCTTTAAAGCCCAAGGACACATTATTTGCCTTGGTCCCTGATAAAGACTGTGCTCTGTGTTTTAGTAACTAAAATTTATTGACAGCCAAACTTGGTGGTGACAACTATAAAAAAGGAAGAAGCAGAAACATGAGGAGAAAGTGTCTTCTTGATTAAAAACTTGGAGAAATATACATTCACTTTTCTAGTTTCCACAAGTCTAACCAGAAACTATTGTCTGATTATCAAGATATCCCTGCATTTCTCTTAAAATTAATTAGGAATTATAACATAAATTTATATTTTCCCCTCATTTTGTTGAGGTATAGTTGACAAATTAAAACTGTATATATTTAAGCTGTTCAACTTGATGATTTGATATACACATACTTTGTGAAATATTCACCACAAGCAAGCTGTTTAACATATCAACCACCTTCTTACATAGTTACTATTTTCTTCTCTCTTTTATTTCTGGTGGAAACACTTAAGTTCTACTCTCTTAGCAAATTTCAAATATACATGCAATATTGTTAACTATTGTCGATTTGTTGTACATTAGAACACCAGAAGTTATTCATTGAACATAACTGAATCTTTGTACGTCTTGACCAACGGCTCTCTATTTCCCCCTCTCCCCAAACCCTGGTAACCCCTATTACACTCACTCACTATTTCTATGAGTTTTATTATTTTAGATTCTATATATAATTGAGATCATGCCTGTCTGTCTTAGTTTTTTTCTTCATCAGCTGAGCTAGTACTGGCATTTCTGACCCATGGGAAGTCAACTGTTAATCAACAGGTCTTGAATCCATTCTCTCCTTTAGAGGGTGGGAATGCCCTTGAGAAAGAAAGTAGTGTTCTATTCAGATATCTTTGTAAGCATGCTAACATAAGGCAAAAACCAATGCTTTTTTCTAGTGGGAATCCTTAGCAATTGTATGCCTTTAGCTGAATGAACTGAGAAGTATTAGATTGTTTATGATAACCAAACCAAGAGCCTATTGACAAAAGATTATGTAAACAATGGAACTATCTGAGTATACAACATTGATGTTTTATGTTCAAAAACACCTTCTGTGTAAGTAATATCATCCACACATCTCTTAGAGACCCCACATATTAATCTGGGCCAGAGCACGCATTCTAATGCTGCAAGAATGAAACTGTAGAAATGCGTTGGAGATTCTGGACCTCTCCCTGCTTCACTTGTCCCTAGTGATTACTGGCATCCTTGAGATTATTAGTAAAGTTTGAAACTAGGCAAAAACTTTGGTTCACGTGAGTCTGATTTGACAGTACAATCCTTTGTGCAATATGCACAAATATCAAAGGTTGATTGTGAGAATAAAATAAGATGATGTTAATAAAACCACAATGAAATGTACAAGCAGTTAAACAAACATAGGGAAGCTGTATCTGTATTAAAACCATGGAAGATGTCATCTGAAAACCAAACTAATGCTTTCATACTGGTGTCCTTTCAGAACATACATTGAGAGTAAATTTTTGTACATAGGAAGCATTTTCTTAGTTTTCCTAACGTGTATCAAGAAATATATTTTAAAAATAAGGAAACAAATAAGGCTGTATCTACATGTAGCAAACAAAAAATATTGAAAATAATGTCAGTTCTACAATATTATTGAATAGATCAATTTTGTATAGTTTCAATGGTCATAGTTCACTGTCAATGGCTAAATAACTTTTTTTGAACTGGATTTGCATTTGTTTTTGTACTTGATCAACTATAAAATACACTATGAAATGTCTTAACAGAATAATACTGATTCATTCCAATGTTGTATCCCAGTTATTTAGAAATCCTACATTACTACCATTTCGACTACTATGGATCACCTAGGAGCAATTAACCTACTACTTTGTGGCAGAAAATAAATTCTAGAAACAAGGATGAAATATGATACACTGATAAACTTCATTTTTTTACAATAATTCTATAGCCTATTATCTATATTTATTTGATTCAAATGTAAATTGTGGCTTTATATTCAGTTTTTGAAAAAAAATCCATTGTCTTCAGCATTTTAATAAGTGAACAATATGCTAATTGAATGAAATACTAAGAAAATTTTATACCAAAGTCTTTTTGTTCTTTCATTAGAGAAACTTGTGATCTCTTCTTCCATCCACAGCTTTTAAAATAAATTTGGAAGAATAAATATTGTAAAATATGTCTTAGCCTAGGAAATATACAATAATTAGGATGTATGTGAAATTCTTTTTCAACTTAATAATTAGAATTTATATTTGGAGTAAAGAAGAATTTCAAAATCAAACTTTATAATTGATGGTATATTAAGTATAACCAGTTAGACAGCATCTCACATTGTAACATATTTCACAAACTATGAAATTCTAAGAAAATTATACTATGGTATGCAAGAACTTTTTTGGAGAAAATTATAATGCAACTGGGAATGCAATTGTTACTTTAAGTGAATACAAACATTTTAGTGAGTTAATCATTAGGCAATGTTCCCATAGGTAAGATAATAAGCCTGAGCCATGGTATTTAAAAGATCTCGTTGTCTTAGAGATTTATCAGTAATTAGACCTATTTAAAATAGCAGTATAGTTATTTTAAAGTAGAGTTCTGTGAAATAATTATAAAATTCATTGTGTCATTTAGTTTTCCATTAGATTTATACTCACTTAAAGAATACAGCTTCTCAGAATTAATATTTTTGTGTCTCTTTTTAGAATTTTTTTCCTTGAATATCTACTTATGATAATGAATAGATTCCACTAGTGATTGGCAATGTGAGGTCAAATATCTTCCTGAAAAAAACAGATGCTCCATGTGATGATGTGAGTACTTAAGTGGAAATGAGCCACCTGTTTTCCTGAAGTAAAATAAAAACAACCTCCTCCCCAAAAAACTCAAGAACATAAAAGAAAAAACAAAGGTCATTTTTGAAGACCTTCCTTTTTCATCTTTTTCTTAGTTGAGTTCTAAAAGAACAGAAAGAAAATAAAGCAACTTAGTTATCTTTTCCCTTGTCCTCTTATTTCTTCTTACCCTCCTTATGAAGGGTTCGACTGAAAAGATGGAGCTTCTTATTTTGTGTGTAAAGGAGACCTGCGGTACCAGATTTTATGTAGGTGTCTTTCTTCAGTTGCCATAGCCTTCTAATCTGTATCCTCTATTTTTGAATTTGGTTACTCATTACAACACTGCCTATAACATCAAGAAAACAAAATTAGAATCAAGTTTTACAATATTTTAATGGAGGAATATGGGGAGGAAAAATAAAATAGCTTTTCAATGAGCAAATTTAAGTGAACTGCTTCTGTTCAAAAACAAATAAAACATATACTAAAAATTGAAAACTCAGAGAAATGACTGCTTTTTTGTATTCTAAAATGGAAAAAGGCAATGTTGTATCACAGCAGGGTTTTTAGAACCTCCCTCAGAAGGTAAGTAAATAACAGATCATCTGAGAAAAATGGGACATGTGGTATTAAGTATTGCAAACAATGAGAGCATCCAAGGTATAGATACATGAAACTGGCAGTGTTAATCTAGTGGCTTTTGTCTCTTCCATTTTCAATAGACAAATTATTAAGACAGATTATTAAACAAAATTGGGAAATACAATTGAGGAGGTGTATCACCTTTAGTACTGTGACCTGATTCATTGGACCATAGTATATTAAATTTGGGAAAGATAATAGATACCGAAGAGACTAGAACTCTCATTTTGTCATGATGTAAGTGTCCACGATGTCCAACAACATAGGAAGTGATGTAGCTAGGGGTAGATCCAGGTCATAGGACTTTTTGTTCTGTTGTTTTTTTGGTTTTTTTCCCCAATACAGTGTTAATTTACATAGTCTGTATATTTATACTGAGATTATAGAAAGGGTCTGAACCTTTCTCATTTACACTTCCAGAGTATAAAAAAAAAAGCTTGCAGGGCCAGCCCGGTGGTGCAGAGGTTTAGTTGGCACTTTGGCAGCCCGGGGTTTGAGGGTTTGGATCCTGGGCGCCCTCCAACACACTGCTTGTCAGCCATGCCGTGGTGGCGTCCCATATGAAGTGGAGGAAGATGGGCACGGATATTAGCCCAGGGCCAGTCTTCCTCAGCAAAAAGAGGAGGATTGGCAAAGGATGTTAGCTCAGGGCTGGTCTTCCTCACCAAAAAATAAAAGAAAATTTTTAAAAAAGCTTGCATAGTGATGTAAATAGTAGCAATCCCAAAAGGAAAACAGACTGAACAAAAAAAGGTGTGAATGGGGGAAATTGTTTATGTTTATACACTTTGCAGTGTAAAGCCATTTTTAAACTAATTCTTTACTTTGTATACATTATAAAGATAAAGACATTACCTCAGTTAATCTTAAAAAGTAGTGCCAACCTAACTGTAAATTACTATAAATCATTTCTTGCTTGAACAAGATCTATTTCCGTCTAGATGAGCCAACTTTAGCACCAATGACACTCAATAATCCATACTGACATAAGGACATAAATATCTGCATTCAACCGTATATCTATGGAGGGAGGAAATTCAACAATATTTCTCTGTTGGGAGGAAATTCTCCATGGATTTCTTGTATTTCTGCACATCTTGAAAGCAGAGGCACTGTTGTCCTTGTCCTTGACTATCTTTACAAAGATATTATGTAGCAAATAGCCTAGGAATATAGAGATATCGCCATGTCTTGTTCCAGTCTAATAAAGATGATGTCTCCCTCCACGTCAAAGGCAGGCAGTCTTAAGCCCATTATAAAAGAGTCAGGTTTGCTAAACTTGGGTTTCCCCTCTTAAAATGTAATCCACTGCCTGTTACGGTGTCACCTGGCCTTTTTCTTATAGCCCAGTGGGAATTTGGGCTCAGGGAAGAGGCATAAATAATAATACTGGCTATCGGGAACAATAAAGTTTTTTTTTCTCTCACTGAAGAGTCTCATGTCTTCTGCCAGTGTCTGAGAAACTGTGGCAGACTAACTTATAAGTTTGCAAATAGAGTAAAATCTCAGATCCTTAACAGTTCTTGAAATGTCATCTTTCCATTCCCTGCAGTTCATTTTGTACACTTCTATCAGATTCATATTTATAAAGCACATATCCCATTTTATCATATTTCTAGCAAAAATCTCCAGTGGTTTCCAATTAAGTATAGATTCTCACCAAGGAATTTAAAGCCTTCCATTGTATGGTTCCGACCCCATTTGTGTACTTAATATAGGCTCTCACCAAGAAATTAAAATCTTTTCATTATGTGGTTCCATCCCACCTTTTTAATTTTATTTCTTGTCCCCTGAGCATATCTCATTTTCCCATCCCTGTGGCCTTTCATCTGTTATTTCCTGTCATGTAACCATAATATCTTTTCTATCATTTCTGTTATCTTTCAAGAACACTCTAACTTATGTAAAGTTGAACAATTGTTGTAGTGGTGGCCTTGTGGCACCACCCAGATCCTCCTTCAGGAGGGAGTGACTTATTCTCAGAGCTGCTGGACATGGTGTCAGCAGACAGCCCTCAGCTTGCTTCTGTTCTGGCAGTTACCCTTGGACAAGCAAAACTTCCTTGCCCAAGAGGCAGCCCACGTCAAATGACTGACAAATGAAGGGCTGCTAACTAGGACTCAGCTCAAAATTGGAACAACTTTGACCACCAGTTGCAGACTTCCCTGTTGGTTTGGGTGATGTTTTGTTGTGACTCCATCACAGTCCTACTCTTTTTCTTTCTCATTAATAAACTTCCTGTTCGCAAATCTCTGTGTCAGAGTCTGCTTCCTGGGGAGCCCAACCTGCCCAAGTTATCATTCCATATAGAATGTAATCTTCCTGTAAAAGGGCCCACTTCTTTTTTTGCTGTCCCTATATCAGGCACCTCTAATCATAGCTGTTCAATAAGTATTTGTTGAATCCAATTGAACTGAATGGAGTGGCAAAGGTAACGAACGTTGCATTTGCATCACTAGCATCCAAAATAAATATAGAATATGATACTAGGCAGCATCTTCCTAACCAAGTAATGAATATGAGGTGATAAATATATTTCAGAATCCAGAATCATTCAAAAGACCCGGCTACTCAAAAGAAGGGTCAAAGGGATAGCACCATTTGAATTGTATCTAGAAAAAGCTGACTGATTATCTCACAAATCTTATCTTTTGTATCTAAAAGAAAATAAGATCGTATTTGTCTAAAACAAATTAAGGAAAGATAATGCAGAAACAAATGCAGAGAAAGGGAGGGAAACTATTCACCATCACTTTTATTTGTACTTTTATGAATGACACTAATGGTTTCAACAGCAAAACTAAGTGGTAGAATTTATAGTATAAAGCCAAATAAGAGTGGTTCTAATTTTTCCTGTTAGTCAGGGCTACTGTAAGCTTCCTCTCAAGAAGCAATCTTGAAAAATTACTCTTGAAATTTTAAAGAATTTTTAAAACAATAACCTAGCCTATGATACCCCAAATAGCTCCAGGAAAATAGATGTTATAGCAATAATTTGCTAGTAGGAGTTGAAAAAAAAATGGAGAATATGAGAAACAACCAACTATACCAAAGGTTCTAAATATATTTCAACAATAACCACCACCTATCCAATTATATTTTCTCATTACTTTTTCAAGCACTGGAAAGCTCTAGATAGCTGATACCACATTGTAAAATCTGTTTTCAGTTTCATAAAAAGCTACTAGATTATAAGCAAGTGTGTGCTCTTGGGCATATTGAATGTTTCTTGTATGTCAGCAGGTGTACTTGTTTCTTGTTCGGACTTTGCACTAAACGATGGATCATGGCCTTCCATTAAAAAGAATCCTTAATCTTTCAGCTTGTATATCATCTGTTTTCCCAGTTGAGTCTTTAAGTCATTGGCTCTTAGCATCCAGCATAACGGCTTTGTGAGTCTGAAGGTAGGTTTTTCCCCTAAGTGTTTTTATCCCCCACATATATTTCTTATTCTTAAATGTCATTCCTCAAGAAAATATGTTTGAAAACAATGTCTTAGTTATTTGAATTGATTGTTGTCTAATTATTATCCTGTTCATGTCCAATTTATTACTTGTTAGACACTAATTTAGTATTATTTAGCAATACTTGTATCACTCTATTCACATTTTCATTGCATTTCTTTCATAATATGAAAACAAAAATTGTATTTAAATATGAACAAAATTTCTTCTAATGTGATACTTCTTTCTATGGCATCTAAAATTTGGAATTTTTTTTCCTATTAAAAGTAGCAAAAGTATAACATAAAGCATAAAGCCAAAAAAGTATAGAATACTTGATTCTTTGTGTATTTTTTTTTCACTGTTTCTCACTGTAGGTGCTGTTGGGATTATAAGTGGGACAACTCTTAGTTGTACAGAATATCTCAACACACTGTAGGACTTTAGCATCCTAAGCCCTAGGCAGTACACCCCTGCAGCATCCCCTGGACATTATGACAATCAGAAGTGTCTCCACACATTTCCAGTCACCTCCTAGGGGAATAGCACTGCTCTATTTTCTTACTCTGCTTCTGATTTTAATCTTTATTACTAGTTATAGCAAGGGTTAGGATAGCAATTTCTTCTACTTATTATGTTCCCCTCAACTTTCCACTCTCATCTTTCCAACCAGATTAATTTTTTAAATGAACTCCCCTGCTCAAAATATTTCAGTGGCACCTGTATTAATTTTCTAGGGCTGCCAGCACAAATTATCACAGACTTGGTGGCTTAAAACAACAGTCATTAATTCTCTCATAGTTCTGGATGCTGAAAATCCAAAATGGAGCATTTGGCAGGGCCAGTTCCTTCTGGAGGCTCCAAGGGAGAAACCTCCCTGTGCCTTTCTTCCAGGTTTTGGTGACTTCCAACAATCTTTGGCATTCCCTGGCTTGTAGACACGTTACTCCAGTCTCTGCCTCCATCTTCACAACACCTTCTCTGTGTTTCTTCTTCAAAGACCCTATTTCCAGTAAAGGTAACATCTGAAGTTCCAGGAAGACAGGAGTTTGGGGGAACAATGTTCAACCCTCCATGACACCCGGTGTTTTTAAATTGAAGTCCACGATTCTCATCATAGTTCAGAAGACCTTATAAGAGCAGGAACCACTTTGTTTTTCTGGACTTATGTCTTGCCAGTCTCCTCAGTCACTGAACTCTGGTCTCTGTCAGACTTCTGTCAGTTATGATGTTCCACGTTCACAGGTACTGTGCCTTTGCCTGAAATACTCTCTGCATGATACTCCTCCTCCTTTGTCCTACAATTTTTCTACACAAACTTTTGGTCTCTTTTAAATTATTCTATGAGACTCTATTTAGAGCAGTTGTCCCCCTATTGTAGTTCCAGAGTGCATATCCCATAGCCTGTTACTGCTGGGCACTATGTCAAACACTGGGATATAATAGCAAATGAACTAGATTTGATTCCACAAGTGTCATGGCAAGGATATCACCCGGTGTCTATACACCACAACATTTGTCCTGTGCTAATTAGTTAATTAACTAATTAATGCTAGTTAGTTTTGTTTGTCCTCCATAAATGGCATGGAGAGTGTTTTACCAATTTATTTGTACATGATTATTGAAGAACAGTTGCTGTAGTAATCCTACAGTGAAATGCTTGCTTTGTGTCTTGACTCTTGATTTGGTATGCCTTCTCAAGAACATTTTATTTATATAAAATTAGCACTATATTTTCAAGAATTGCCTCTAAAAAATTAGTCCTATTGGGGCCGGCCCGGTGGCGCAGCGGTTTCGTCCACGCTTGGCAGCCCGGGGTTCGCGGGTTCGGATCCCGGGCGCCCGCCGACACACTGCCTGTCAGCCATGCCGTGGCGGCGTCCCATATAAAGTAGAGGAAGATGGGCACGATGTTAGCCCAGGGCCAGTCTTCCTCAGCAAAAAAGAGGAGGATTAGCAACGGATGTTAGCTCAGGGCTGGTCTTCCTCATCAAAAAAAAAAAAAAAAAATTAGTCCTATTATAGACTGGCATCTGATAAATTCTTGCCTTACAAATATTAACACTGCTTGGCATAAACTTCAAACTTATAAAATAAATGGAGATGACCATGGGCTGTATATAACAATTTCCAGCCACCTTTAAAGAACCAGTGGAAGTTACTAACTCAACTTGGATTTGGATATAAATTGAGGGGAGGGGTTTTTGTTTAACTTAATATATTCTCTATTTCTACAGAATACCTCAAAATTACCAAATCAACCCTTACAATAGCCAGCAGATTTGAGGATCCTATAAACTAGAGAGAAATCCCAAGTTTGAGTAATCTCTAGTGTAAATTTGAAGTTGACCTTGTCCGTCAGGATCCTCATATTTGTGGCTGGGCCAAGCACTTTGTGAAAATTTCTGCTTAATCTGATATCAGAAATAAATGCTGTATACTTTGGTGATGACATCACAGAGATTTAAAGGACTACTGGTAAGAGATCTCTGAATATACTTAAATGTTGACTTAAATAATACATATATTCGAAATCTGGGTGCTATGGACATAGTGTATTCTATATTTATTTGATGATTTTTACATGAGTATTCAAGATAAAAGTTTTATTTTAATTTTTTTTAGTTAAAACAAGGTAAAAATGTGTTCTTTTCCATTTTTGACCCTAGGGAATTGGCTGGGTCCGTCACTTTATATGTTTTGAACAAGCTAGTCAAGCTTTTGCTTATTTCACAATTGCTTATAATATACTTATAAATAAAGGTATTAACTTTTAAAAAACTCAAAAAATGTGCTGGATCATTTTCAATCCAGTAATGATTGTAGAAATGAGCACAAAATGTACAATAAGCTTTTATTTATTGAAATATAATCTTTGGCTTTAAGAAAGATAAATAAGGTTTAATAGAGTACAGCGTGAGCAAAAGTTTACAAAACAGAATTTATTTTTAAAAAGTTTGTCAATTATTGACCAAGAGATTAACTACCTGTTGAAGTCAAAATCTAATGTTTGAATTTTAAGGTTAATTCAATTGATTAAAATAAATTGAAGAAAGATAAAATCTAATTTTGTACCTCCATTTCACTATTTGAGAAGTCCTTTGAGAAGGACGGACCCCATGAATTGAAATAAGCTCCTGCATGGAGGGGATGGGGATGTCTGAGGCTCTTACTTTCTGGTAGCAAAAGAATTTCATAATTAGGTTTCTGACTTATCAGGAATTTAGACTGTGCGTGGAACACATGCAAAGGTCTTTAACATGTAACATTTCTGTCTGGGAAAAATAAGAATGCCATTTTTATCAGATACTTTATTAATGTTTATTCTATATTTATGCCAGTGAAAAAGATAGTATCAAGTATCAACTATTTAATCAAGATATTACCATTCCCCATCCTTCCATTCCCAAGCCTATTTCTAGGCAGTGAATTAGCTCTGGAGGGAGGCCTGGAAGTACCTCTTTGCTATCAGTATTCAGCATTGCACTTGGCAGTACTACAGACTATAACATTCTAGACCTAAAGTGACAGGAATTTTAGAGAAGCTAGTGCATTAACTTAGGGAATTTCATGAGTTGATGTTTTTTTCTATGAGTTTCCTGAACACTAAGTATATTTATAATGGGGAAATTTAGTACAAGAAGAAGAATCCTTATTCATTTCCCAAAAGTGAATAAAAAATAATTTATTCTTTTTGGTTTAGTTCCAAATAAAACTTACCTACTATCTATTGAAGAGTTCTTGAACATGTATTTGTGAAATATATAATTTGATGTGCTGTCTTTTCCAAAACATAATTGCAAATACAATATTAATGATTTTGAATTGATTTATAAGTTTCTGGAAAGTTGTTCATTGAAATACACATCTGGTCCTTTTCTTAAAATTCTATAGTTGAATGTTACAAAAAATGTAGAACTTTAATATGTAACAGAAAAATGTTTTTTTGGCTAACAAACCACTTAAAAATACCATTGACTTAAGCAACAAACATATTATTTTTCACAATTATGTGGGTTGGCTGTTTCTGTTGTTGTTTTAGTCTGAAATGGTAGCTAGATTGTTTTTGGTCTGGGATGTTTTTGTTGTTGCTTGTGGTTGTGGTGGTTGTTGTTGGTCTGTGATGATTCAGCTAGATTGCAAGGGTGGCGTTACTCACATGTCTTAGGCCTCAGCTGAAAGACTTGGGCCTTTCTCCACATGATCTATTCTTTAGGAGGCAGCCCAAGTGTGTTTACATGGTGGTGGAAGAGTTCTCAGTAGCAAGATCCATTGTGTGAGCACTTTTTAAGCTTCTGCTTGTGTCATGTCTGCTAACGTTCCATTGTCTAAAACCATTCATATGGCCAAGCCCAGTTTTAAAAGGTGTTCTTGGGCCATGGGCTAAAGCTAGTCATGCACCGAGCAGAAATGAACTTCACCTCTACCACATGCAGTTTTGTGGCATATATATATATATATATATAAAATATTTAAAATTACTAATATATTTTACACTGCTTTCTTCTAATTATATAATAATTTAATATATTGTACCTATATGATTAAGTCTCCTTATGAAATCATTCCTTTCACTTCTTAGTGCTGTTATCAATCCCTTCAGCTAAGCACTGTGTTTGTTACTTTATATTGAGTTATCTTTTAGACAGTTAGATTTGTTGTGTGCTTTTCTGGTCAGCGAAAATATCCTGAGGCCCATTTGATATATGTGAAATTTTATCATTACAAATTATACTTAGTTATACAAACACACAGTTTTACTATATTAAAAAAACTGTATTTATTTCAAACTTGAGATTTTAAAAAGCAATACAGTATAGCAGTCTCCCTTTATCCACAGGGGATACATTCCAAGGCCCCCAGAGAATGCCTGAAACTATTAATAGGACCAAACCCTATATCCACTACGTTTTTTTCATACACATACATACCTACAATAAAGTTTAAATTATAAATTAGGTACAGTAAGAGATTAACAATAATGAAATAGAATAATTACAACAATATACTATAATAAAAGTTATGTGAATGTGGTCTCTCTCTCTCAAAATATCATATTGTACTTTACTCACCCTTCTTCTTCTTGTGATGATGTGAGATGATATATTGTCTACGTGATGAGATGAAGTGAGGTGAAGGATGTAGGCATTGTGACGTAACATTATTTGCCCACCGCAGTTGACAGTGGGTAGTTGAAACTTCGGAAAGCAAAACCATGGATGTGGGGGAACTACTGTAGATGGAAGATGTTTTAGTGGTTTGGGTTTCAGTATACCTGGATTTGAACTTACTTGCACTGTGAGTTTCTACAATTAATTCTCATAACTGCAAAATTATTACGTATAACATTAGGAATGTTTGGCAGGACATTACTTTCAACTATTCTAGAAACACTCAAAACATGTAATTCTAGATCCTCATTTTTTTATACAAGGATAATCAATTCTATTTTGGTGAAGTAATGTTCTACAAAGGCTTTCTGGAGGCCAGAATTTCTCTGAATTATACAACAGAAAAATAGCGTAACTTAACCCTGCTCTTAAAAGTGATGTGTTAACCAAAATTCCTACTATGAATTAGCAAATTATAACGCTATAATCTAACAAAAATATAAAACTATTTATACAAACATTGAAGAATATTCTGTTTTCACCAAATGTTACGTTAATTCAGTTTCTCCCCCCACCTGCCATACACACATACTTCTAACGAGGCTGGCCTATTTCACATATTCAGTAGGACAAAGGAAGTTGTATGTGGAGTAGAAGGAGTAGAAGGAGTAGAAGATTTAGGGTTTCCAAGATTGCTATTTTATACGGCTTTGTCTTAAGTATTTCCTGACATGTCTTCCTTTGGAGGAAAGACGAGGAGGATGTGTGTTAGTTTCCTAGGGCTACCATACCAAGCTACAACAAGCTGGAAGGCTTAAAACAAAAGAATATATTTTCCACAGTTCTGGAGGCTAGAAGTCTAAAATCAAAACGTTGGCAGGGCCAAACCTCTAGAGGAGGATCCTTGCTTGTCACTTCCAGCTTCTAGTAGATCGATGGTCCCTGGTTTGTGGCAGCAGATCTCCAATTTCTGCTTCCATCTTCACATGGCCATTGTCCCTATGTCTGTCTATGTCCAAATTTTCCTCTTCTTATCAGGACATGAGTCATATTGGATTAGGGCTCACTGTAATCCAGAATGACCTCATGTTAACCTAATTATATCTGCAAAGACCCATTTTCCAGATAAGGTCATATTTGCAGGTACCAGAATTAGAACGTCAACATATCTTTTAAGAGGAGGACACAATTCAACCCATAACAGAATTTATGGGGCAAAAATGCCAATTTTTTTTAGTTCTTTTGCTTTAATTAGTTATTATAGATACTCAATAAATACTAATTTATTTATAATATAAATAATATATTATATTATAAATATACATTATTATTATTATTACTCTTATAGAAAACATGTAGCTAGTACTTATGATGTACCAGGCCCTCCTTTAGGAGATGTTCTACAAATATTAACTCATTTATTGAACTGAAATGAGAATCCAAGAGTTAATCCTGAAGTGATAATATATTGATAAGCAAATTCTGTTTTAGATTTTAAAAAGGCATTCTTGGGGGGCCAGCCCGGTGGTGCAGCAGCCTAATTTGCACTGGGCAACCTGGGGTTCGCCAGTTGGGATCCGGGGCACCCGCCGCTGCACTGCTTGTCAGCCATGCCGTGTCAGAGTCCCATATAAAGTAGAGGAAGATGGGCACTGATGTTAGCCCAGGGCCAGTCTTCCTCGGGAAAAAGAAGGGGATTGGCAACGGATGTTAGCTCCAGGCTGGTCTTCCTCACACAAAAAATAAATAAATAAAAAGGCATTCTTAAAACTAGACATTTTGTTCTTTTTACTTAAACTATGCCATGCATCCTAAAAGTCTTCAATGCCTATGAAGTTTTGATTTTCAAAACGTATTGGAAGTTTACAAATTTCTCAGCTGGTATATTTAAACTTTCTTGTTTGTTCTTTATGAGGGATTGAACCAATTCTAGATACCATTACCAGTGAAACTAGGCCCGCCATAGCAGGTGAAGGCAACCATTTACTACATACACCTCATTTGAGTCTCTTATTAATGCTGACATCTGTTCAAGCCTTAATTACCACATTATCACAACTGGTCCCTTGTCACATTTCCCCTAATTCATGTAGCATAAACACAAAAGTGAAAAATACATTCTGAGGTAATGATAAGGTTGTTCATAAATGGGATATGTATAAAGAATAATTTGCCACATATTGGACACCTGCTGGTTATTTCTGAATTTGATTTTTTGTCTTTTGACAAAAGATTTCTAAAATTCTAAATTATGAACAAGTCTTTAAATTTTACTCATAAAACTAAAAGTATGCATTATGACCCATTCATAGGAAATAATGATTTAAATATACATTTAAGAAATATAGTTAACAAAATATTTTCTTTATTAGGTGTGCTAACAATAGTCTTTTGAATTTTGTAATATCTTAGGGAAAGAATGAAAAATTATATAATTTTTGCAACAATCTTTCATGCATCGATTTTAGTAGCAATGCAATTTTACAAAATATTATGTTTTTAATAGTAACTCCCTCAATAGTCACTTTAATGGCACTTTACAAATTGCATTAATAGTCTCATTGCAAAGTTGCTGTGTACATTTCTTTGCAGGCTTTATGACATCACATGAGTCCGTTATTATCAGTGACATTTTCTTAGTGACCATTTAGCTTGTTTATATTCTATGGAAATGAAATTCTGAGTGGGGAAAAGCCAACGGCAATCACGGATTCTACCTGTAACATCCAGCGCTGATAACAACCATGGGTAGTAAACACTGTGCTTAATATTGAGCTTGCATTATTTCATTTATTCTTCTCAATAAGCCTGCATGACAGGTATTACTATTATCTCCTTAGGGACAATGAGGTTCAGTAAATAATTTTCTAGGAGTCACACCACTAGTGGATGGTCAGGCTGGGTTGAACACCTAGGACATCTGACTCCAGCATACGTCCTCTTAGGAATTATGCTATACTATACCTGTCATGATGGTTCTAATCCAAATACTTATTATATGGCTACTATATACTCATCTCTGAGCTTATTACTGAATGGTCTAAAAAGAAATAAAAGTTGATGTCCTTTTCTTTAGGGAAGAGAAGACATGCATAAATGAATCTATTAAAATTAATTATACAAGCAGTAAATAAGAAAATATGTTGAACTTTTGTCCTGAAAATGTATTAAAAAGAGTAGGCTGAACTGGGGCAAAGTTTTCATTGAATTAGACCTTGAAAAACATACAAAAGAAAAGAAAAAGCAAAAGAAAGGCATTCTGAGTGGACAAAAGGGCAGGGACCAGACCTGAGGAGAATGAGATCAAGCAACTGAAATGAAAGATACTCTTTTAAAGAGGATTTACTCTAGGCAAGGCATTTGTCACACTTTAATTTTAAAATATATGAAGTTCAACAATATAAAACAAGCATTAGTGACTATAATTATAATGCCTCAGGTATTTTTGGAAAACAATTCAAATTACAAAAAATTTTGAGTTCTTTGGCAACTGAAGGAAGTTAATAAGCTGCCAGTTGACTTATACTAAAATTTATTTGGAGTATATCAAATAGCAAATTTTTAACAAAGACATGTAAAATGGATTTAATAGAGTATTAGTATCATTACATAATTCTCACTTATGGGCTGCCCATAGAAGATATAAAAATCGAGGCCAGAGCATATGCAGTGAAGTCAAATTTTATAAACCAACATATTTTCCTAAATCTAAATGCATTGATCAGGTAGGGCCAGGTTCTGCTGGAGTCAAAACTTCAGTCTCTTCGTAAATAAAAACTAATTTCTCATTCACATAAAATCACTTCCAAGTAACAACTCAAAGATGCAGGATGTTTCTTTCTTGTGACTCCACCATTACTACACATTGCTCTGCCATTTCTAAGGGAGAAAAAGAAAGTTTGTGCATCTACTATTAGAAGACTTAGCTCAGAGGTGACTCACATCATGTCTGCTCATAGCCATTTCACCAGAACTAGTCACCTAACTAGTGACTAAACTGGCGTTAGCTAATTACAAGGGAGTTGATAAGTTGAAGTGTACATGGATATTCAGGGATCAATGACTATCTCTGGTACATTATAGAATGCTACTTTTATAGGACATTAATAAAGGATAAACATATAATGGTTCCCATGCAAAAATATATTTGTGGTGGGTGTTTAGAAATTAAATACATTTCTATATGTTGGGTCTACTTAACACTTTTAGTATACTAACGAACATTGGTAATGCTCACAAGAAGAGTATTTAACATGCGGCATTCTCCAACTGACTTATACAGCACAGTTTTGGTAGCAGGATACAGTGATTGTACTGGGATAAGTCTGCACTCTCAACGTTTTTGGGTGGCAAGAGATGTGTGGGTATTTTCTGTGAAATAGATGTAGGTCATTTAGAAAAGACTTCAACAGCATGAATCTATGTGTTGTGGACCATACAGGAATCAAGGGCTTAGGAAATGGAATGTTTTATCCACAACATGAAAGTTGCAGGTGAATTGCAGGTGAAAGGTCTCCAGGAACAAAAATCTCTAAAGAACACAAGAAAAATACCTACAAGAGAAAAATCACTTTTAACCATTTCCCAGACCCAAAGAGCATGAAATCTATCCAACCAAGAAGTATTCTACCTCCTTACCACTCTTCTTTCTCCTCTTCCCCTAATGTTCAAAACCACAGCTAGAAACTAAGGAAATAAGTGAGATGGAGAGAAAGTAGAAGCCAGTTGCATTTCCTTTCCCTAATTAAGACAGCTGCCAATTATGATTGTGGGCTTTCAAAGGGGGGAAGGGAAGTCTTAACTTCAAATGGCAGTTGAAGCAGGTTGATTAATATGTTGCATTTATTATTTCATCCAGACTTTGTGTTGTGACTTAAAGTGATAATAGAGCAATTTATTACTCAGAAATGAACAGAAAAGTTAATTATGTGCCCAATTTTTCATGAAATTATTACCCTGAATGGTCTAAAATATTAAAGAAGGAAGGGGAGTGTGTTAGTATGCTTGGACTTCCTTAATAAAGTGCTACAAGCTGTATGACTTAAACAACAGAAATTTGTTTTCTCACAATTATGGAGATTAGGAGTCCAAGATCATGGTGTCATCAGGGTTGGTTTGTTCTGAGGCCTTCTTCCTTGACTTGTAGATGGCCATCTTCTCCCTGTGTCTTCACGTGGTCTTCCCTCCATGTGTGTCTGTGTCCTAACCCCTCTTTTTATAAGGACAATGATCACATTGGGTTAAGGCCCATCCTAAGGTTGTCCTTACTGTTTTGGGGTCAATTCTGACTCCTAGCAACTGTGTGTAGAGCAGAGTAGAACCCTGCCTGGTCTTTTTGAACCACCCTCTCACCTTCCAGCGCTGTATCAGACAATGCTCCACTGATATTCATAGGGTTTTCATGGCCAATTTTTTTCAGAAGTGGGTGGCCAGGTCCTTCCTACTATGTCTCAGTCCAGAAGCTCTGCTAAAACCTGCCCACCATGGGTGACCCTGCTGCTGTTTGAAATACTGGTGGCATAGCTTTCAGCATCACAGCAGCACGCAGCCACCACGGTTTGACAACTGACAGATGGGTGGTGTGGTTCCCTGACCAGGAAACAAACCCTAGCCAAGGTGGTGAGAGTGCCGAATCTTAACCAGTAGGCCACCATCATTCCTAATGACCTCATTTTAAATTAATCACCACTTTAAACACCCTATCTCCAAATACAGTCACTTTCTGAGGTACTGGATTTAGGACTTTAACATATGAATTTTGAGGGCATAAAACTCAACCCACAACAGGGAAAAATTTCAATTTTATTATCAGTCATACTCAATGCATCTGTTACATATTGGTAAATTTTCTGATATTAACATACTTTTGATATCCTAGAATAAACTCAGTTGGCCATTGAATATAGCTATGATGATATATTCCTGGATTTTAATACATTTTTTTAAATCTATATTTACAAGATAATTTGTCTATTGTTTTATGTTTTAAATCCATTTATTAGGGTTTGTAAACTTTATTATGCTGGCAAATCTGTGACAACCAACTAGAAAACCTACAGGAAATGAAGTATTTTCATAGAAAAATATGCTTTTAAACTCAAGTAGATAATTAACATAAAACATTAAAAAATGATTACATTTACAATTTTAAAAGATTCTAGGAATATGTGATTAGTCATATATGCTAATTATTAATATTCATTGCCACAACATCCCTAAAAATCTCAGTGGTTAAAAAGTTTATTTCTGGAGCCAGTCCAGTGGCATAGTGATTAAGTTTGCATGCTCTGCTTCGGTGGCCCAGGGTTCATGGGTTCAGATCCCAGGCATAGACCTACACACCACTCATCAAGCCATGCAGTGGCAGCATCCCACATACAAAATAGAGGAAGACTGGCACAGATGGTAACTCAGGGCAAATCTTCCTCAAGCAAAAAGAGGAAGATTGGCAACTGACATTAGCTCAGGGCCAGTCTTCCTCACCAAAAAAAAAAAAAAAAGTTTACTTTTCATGTAAGTAAATTCAGTGGTGTTCTCGTTCAGTGAGTCTCTTTTGTGGCTCCCCTCCAAGAATTGGCTCAAAGATTCAGGCTCCATTCATTCTGTGGCCCAGAAATCAAACAGAAAGCAGGGAAAGAGTGTGTGGTGAGGCACATCCACTCTAAACTGCCTCGGTACTAACCCATCTGCTCAGCTCACATCCAGGTACAAGACAGGGTCACATCTCTAGGTAAGGGGCTGATTATAGTAGTTCAGCTCTGCATCCAAGAGAAAGAAACAAGTTTCATGAGCATTTAGTTGGTCTCTGCCACAGATGGGTTCACAGTTGAGTTTTAGCCAAACTCTAAAAACTGTTAATTACAATGTTTTCTGAATTATCCCAAGGCAGGAAACCAAACCAAATCAAACCAAAAGAAACTTTAAAGTCCCAGAGTCATTCTGATCATTGTAACCTGATTTTAATAATTATGAATTCTGTAGCATAGATAGACATTTTTTAAAAAGACATAAAACCAAAAGTATTTCCCAGCTCTTTCATGTTGCAGAATAGTAGGCAGTTTCTTGACTCAGAAAACAATCTCTGCAATACATATGAAAATGAAATAAAAAATATTTTCAGTGAAATATAATTGCAATATACATCTTTTCTTTTTTAATTAACACAGGGAGATCACATGGTCTAGTATAAAAATGTGTCAGTTTTAGAACCAAGTAAATCTTCAAATTTCTGTTCTGTCACTTCTCAGTTTTTTGACATCAGGCAGGTCACTTAAGCTTACTTTGCTTCCTCAACTATAAGATGGAGATAATTATAAGAACATCACAAGGTTTATATCTGATTCAGATGGCAGAATATCTGAACCGAACCCAGGTCAATGGGCACTGTACCATGGCCACCCACATAAATGGTGGTGTTTTTTTTTTAATCATCATTAACATCTTTAACATTACAGCAAATAATTTACTTTCAATGTTTTCCCACTTTGTAATCTTCCAGGCTTTGGTATAGAAAGTATTGTAAATACACACTCTAAGAATAATTACTTCGCTCCCTGCCCCTTTCAAAACACATCACAATTATAGACAAAATATAAAAGAAAAAATAATATTGACACAGCCCAGACAAAAATAATATAGATATCTCCAAGGACCAGAAATTGGATGAAAACACAAGTCAACAATTAGAGTTGAAGGTGAGGGTCTACTGGGCTCTGGGGAGGAGAAAGTTTCAGGCAACTAGGAATCAGTATTCAAGAGTAACAGGATCTAGAAGTAATTCCTATCAATTTGGAGATACAAGTCAGATTTACTGGTAAAAAAATAAAGCCTGAGGCAGAGTTTACCCTGACCTGAAAGGAGATTGCAAAAGTCACCACCTTGCCAGTGTGGATGATGTCTCTGGAGTGGAAAGCTACAGGATATACCAGGAGGAGTGGGAAGCTAAGATTACAGTTAGGAGGATTGGGAAGCTACAGCCTAAAACAGGGGCAAACAAAGCCTTGAGGCCAAGTTCTGGGCTCATCTCATTCTGGCAAGTGGCTAAATTCCTAAAATAACTGTTGGATAGAATCCTCAATGTGCCAGTATAAATACTAATTTTACACTTGAGGAGAAAGGAGTTAGTTGGACACTCCCTGATTTCAAAATATACTACAAAGCTATAGTAAGCAAAACAGCATGGTACTGGCACAAAAACAGACACACAGACCAATGGAACAGTATTGAGATCCCAGAAATAAACCCACACATCTATGGACAGCTAATTTTTGACAAGGGATGCAAGAACATACAGTGGAGAAAGGAAAGTCCCTGCAACATATGGTATTGGGGAAACTGTACAGCCACATGCAAAAAAATAAAAGTAGACCACTATCTTACACCACACACAAAACTTAACTCAAAATGGATTAAAGACTTGAATGTATAAGACCTGAAACCATGAAACTTCTAGAAGAAAATATAGGGAGTCCACTCTTTGACATTGGTTTTAGCAACATATTTTCAAGCACTGTGTCTGACTGGGCAAGGGAAACAATAGAAAAAATAAACAAATGGGACTACACCAAATTAAAAAGCTTCTGCACAGCAAAGGAAACCATCAATAAAACGAAAAGACAACCTAATAATCGGGAGAAGATACTTGCAAACCATACATCTGATAAGGGGTTAATCTCCAAAATATATAAAGAACTCATACATCTCAACAACAAATAACTGACAATCCAATTAAAAATGGGCAAAAAAAAATAGACATTTCTCCAAAGAAGAGATACAGGTGGCCAACAGGCACATGAAAAGATGCTCTAGATAATTAACTATGAGGGAAATGCAAATCAAAACTAAAATAAGATATCACCTCATGCCCGTCAGAATGGCTATAATTAACATGACAGGAAACAACAAGTGTTGGAGAGGATGTTGTGAGAAGGGAACTCTCATACACTGCTGGTGGGAGTGCAGATTGGTGCAGCAACTATGGAAAACAGTATGGAGATTCCTGAAAAAATTAAGAATAGAACTACCATAGGATCCAGTTATTCCGCTGCTGGGTATCTATCCAAAGAACACGAAAACACCAATACGCAAAGATACATGCACCCATGTGTTCATTGTAGCATTGTTCACAATAGCCAAGACTTGGAAGAAACCTAAGTGCCCATCAAGGGACAAACAGATAAAGAAGACGTGGTATTTATACACAATGGAATACTATTCAGCCATAAGAAACGAAGAAATCCAGCCATTTGCGGCAACATGGGTGGACATTGAGGATATTATGCGAAGCGAAATAAGTCAGAGGGAGAAGGTCAAAAACTGTATGATGTCTTTCATAAGTAGAAGGTAAAAATAACAACAAACAGACACACAGAGACAGAGATTGGATTGGTGGTTACCAGAGGGGAGGAGGGCAAAAGGGATGATTAGGCACATGTGAGTGGTGATGGACTGTAATTAGTATTTGGGTGGTGAACATGATGTTAGCTAGGCAGAAATAAAAATATAATGATGTACACCTGAAATTTATACAGTGTTATAAACCAATGTTACTGCGATAAAAATTAATTTAAAAAAAGGAGTTAGAATATCTACATAGGGAGGGTTAAAGACAGAGGGACAGAGAAAAGGAGAGGGAGAGAGAGAAAGACAAGGAGAGGGAAAAATCTCAGGAAGAGTCTGCAAAACAAAATTCCAAAACATGAGGCAAGTAGATAATTAGCTTATTAAGTCGAAGCAAAACAACAACAAAATAATGAATTTAAAAAAATATGTATTTTCTGAAAAAGGATAAAATAATAATAACCACAAAAATGAAACAGGCATTATGAAACAGAAGCAGTTATTGGTGTAGGGAAAAGAATTACTAGAAATAAAAAAATTAAAAAGTCATTCAATCAGTAAACAGGAAAAAAAAAGAACTGGTAGAATAAATACTGGACAGAACACAGTTTAAGAGACAGCTATGGTTAAGGAGCATTAAGAAATTTGCTCAGAAAGCAGCCGATAGAAATACAACACGAAAGAGAAAGACTTGAAGCACGAAAAGACTTTAACATATTGAAAATGATATCAAGAATAAGATTAAAGAGGAAATGGAGAAATGAAGCACTCCAAAATTGATTATAGGTCTGAATTTTTTTAACTGAAGGAACCCTGGGGTCTTCAGGTTGAAGTCTACAAAAGCCTCCAAGTAACATAAATAAAAGCAAATCCTTATCTGCTTGCATCACTGTGAAATTTCAGTTTATAAAAAATGCTAATAACAAGCTACCTGAGAGAAAAGACATATAAATTACAAAGGAATAGTGTAATCTTGTAGTCACTCTTTTGATAAGTAAAAACTACTTCTAATCTCTAATTGCTTTATGTGTTATTTTAAATTTCCATATTGGAAAAGCAAACACAGAGATACAGACACTAGATTGCTGGTTACGAAAGGAGAAGGGGGTGGGAGGAGGGTGAAACAGGTAAAGAGGATCATTTGTATGGTGACAGATGGCAACTAGACTTTTGGTGATGAGCACAATGTAGTGTATACAGAGGTCAAAATATAACGATGTACACCTGAATTTACATAATGTTATAAACCAATGTTACCTCAATTCAAAGAAAGAGGAAAAGAAAAAAAAAGAAATTTTTACCTAAAAATAAAAAAAAATAATAAATATGCATATTGGATTTTCTGAAATGTTACATGTCTTCAGTTTTAGTTTTTTAATATCGTGATAAGAATATTTAAATCTATTCAACCATTTCTAATTTTCAGATTTTTTCTTCCATTCTTATTTTCACTAATAAGTTTTTATTAAGGTAAATTTTAAGTTCAGAAGAGTCATAAAAATGACCATCATTCAAAAAATAAATAGAAACACTTTTGCAAAATGCCATGCCTCTTCCAGATAAGCTCACTGGAGGTACTCCACCCATAGTCCCCACGTCAACCCCCAGTAAATCAAGGACAAATGGGATGGGCTTTCAAAGTTTCAAAGACAATAAACATAAGTCTTTCTCTGTAATTGATGTACAAATTCTAGATCATAATATGTATATGGTCTACAATTTTATTTTATAATTCTCTTATTTTGAAGGGCAAACCTTCCTAAATATTTTTCCTTCTAAACTCTGACAAGTAAAAATATTCACATGGAGCTTCCAGAACTGATGTGCTCTCCTATAGTAGATGCTTTTATATCCCTTGTGCTCCAGAAAATTCCCCATGTCTACATATCCTGTCTGAGAGCTTTCTCAGAACCATGGAAGGATGCCCTGCAATCAGAGCCAGCTTCATGGGTCTGGGACCAATGCACCTGCACACAGCCCCACAGTCAGAGCGCTGGCGGTTTAATGGTCTGTGGTTGCCATCTTGTAATCCTTAATAATGGTATCTTTGAATTTGTGTTTTATAAATGAATCCGTTAGGACAATGAAGTGAGTGGTGCAGGGGGTGTGGGTGTGGTTGCTTCGAGTCTCAGCTCACAGGTGGTCTCACCATGCACTGCCTCCCTGTCTCTTCTGGGTGGGTTCTTGGTTGCTTGTTCTTCAACCCCACCCAGCAACTGCTGCTGCCCTTCCCATGGAAGTGACCAGTTTTCTTGGGGGTGGGGGAGGGAAGGAGGGGAGCATACATATCCATTCCAATTTCACCTTTCATACACCAGTGCAGGCCTTAGCACAGGTGCCTGGAGAGTCAGACCAGTGCCCAGCAGCATCTTGGGGTGAACAATGGCCAACTCCAGCATGGGTTATTAACTGGATGGCACATTCAGCAGGGGCATCTTGCCTACTCCACAAGCATGTTCCAGCCAGAGGATTCAGTTCCCGGAGTGTCTCCTGTCAAAGTGGGTTAGGACAGCAGGCCCATAGGAAGGAGAGGTTGATTTCCCTGCCTCTGACCAGGTCCTCACTTTCTCATTATGCCCTGGGCCCCACAAATTGTATAACCAGCCCTGTCTGCAGTGAGTATAGCAGCCCTTGATGATGGGAAGTGACTGAGGGAATCATTTTAAAATAATCCAACTTCCTTGCCCTTAAGTGAGATAATTCTGAAACACGTTTTATATCATTTCTCCGAATTTCCCCCACCCTACTAAGTTTATTGGGGTAACTCACTTAATAACAAACCTCCTATTAGGTTCAAAGTTCCTTTTACAATGATGTTCCTAAAAATGTCATCATAATTACTTCATATCATACTCAATCACCTTTATCTTACTACCACACTTCAATAGATTATTATATTTACAGTGTTTTCAGGATGTTTGGGTTAACAAAACCCACTACATATTTGAATTCCAGGGCATTTTGATATTTTCTTTAGAAAAATGAATAAAAGCTGAACTGTCATTGAAAATCTGGTAAATTTAGTAGCTCTGTAAATTAATATACACGCTTTTTAAAGGAACTTATAAACATCAAACACTTCTGGCAAACTGGAGAATTGGTGCCTTTGACACATATGAGGCTATATCTGACTCTTTGAACCATAAGATAGCTAATGTATTATAGAAATATAATGTAGACATATTACATATTTGTTTTAAATTTTCATAAACCAAGTTCCTTTTCAACATTCAACTCCTGAAAAGAGAAATATTTATAATAATGGTAAGATTAATGAATATGCTGACATTTTTCTTTTGTTACATGTTAATTGACTAACTTGCCATATAACATTCAGAAATGAGTATTGGTTTTGAGCAAAAGTATCAGAGATAATAGGAAATTTTTTTAAAAATCTGCTCTGTTTTATCTGGTTTATACTCTTAAACATTTTTACATCAGCTATAAAGCAAAAGTTATAATACGTAAAGTGGAGCAAACTAAAAATAGTTGAAAATATTTGTCTCTGGCCATCAAATTATTATAGCAAACACAATAGCTGTAATTATTAACCTCCAAGATAACAGGACTACATTTTTTTGCTGACTTTTACTATGAGTTGCATACAATTCTATGATTCAGCTGGACAGATTAATCATAGATTAATCTGCCAACAGACAAGGTAGCATCAGAAAGATTAATATTCTAAACTGAAAATGCATCAGTTGTAAATGAGTCAGAAATTGTTCATTCAGGGTATCTGTGAGAGTGTAGTGTCATAGGTCACTTAGAGGAACTAGTGTAGAAATAATATAATGAAATGTAGAAATAATTCTCCAAATTTACCTTGCTTGGAAACTATTCTTGGAATAAAGTGAGATTATGTCCACATTTAATTTCTATTTTTAATTTGAATAAAAATCAAAGGAAAAGAATTGAACTTCTATGCCAGCTAATATTTTAACAACAAAATAACTTTATTTCATAAATAATCTTATTGATTTACTTAGATATTAGTAATTACTTAAAATATTAGTATTATAAAATATGATATTATCTTTTAAATATTATAATTTTATAAATAGCATGGAGGATTTGTTTTTTAGAAAGTTATATGTGTGGTTTAAAAAACAACTATTTACTTATATGTTGTTTGCTAAATACATGACACCCACTGTAGATTTTCACCTAATTAATTTTAAATGAATAAATCTGTATGTGTTGTTTGGTTAATTGCTTTACATTACCCTTTTGATAGTCAAATTTTTACAGACATCAGCTAAATTGATAGATAGTAAGATGTAGTGAAGAGAATTTTCAGTAATTTTCGCTAATGATGTGTTCGTACTCTTGATGATGTTTTATGAATTGCCAAACAATGAGCAAGAAATTAAAAAAAAAAAGATTCCACCCTTAGTTTTATGAGAGAATGTCGTTCCACTTAGAAAGACATGTAAATATTTACCTAACAATAAAAATCCGTTCTACTTTTCTTTCATAACAGACGTGAATCTTCCTATTGTGCCGTCCATTTGCCTATTTGCTCTCAGATTCATTCTTGGACTGTCCCCTGCTGGGCTCTGTATCCTAAGGATCTAGTCTTTCCAGGATCTCCAGCCAATTGCCTTGCAGCTAACTGTGGCCATTTGAGGGCACTGATGAGAGACTAGAAAGAAGGAAGAAGCTAAAGGCGAGAGTATTTCTTTCCGTCTATGTGTCAGGTCGCATCTTTAACAGCAGTTGTGTCTTTGTGACTTTAATCCCCCTATCTTCTGTGTTCCCAGTTCCTACTTGGCAGTCCCAATGGCTGAGCTCTGCTAATACTGCCCCTTGCCCTTTTTTCCATGTCTGAGGGAGTAGGAGTGGCTTTGTGTTAATCTCTGGGATGCCTTCACCAAACCTTATTTGCTACTAAGGCAATTACCTATTAAATTCCCTGCTTAAAGTATCTTTCATGGGTTCTGTTTTTCTGGCTGAACTTTGATCAATCTAATTAACCAGTTGTCTTGTCATCTATAGCTCTAGATTTAAGGGGGAAAAAAGTAGTGATCTTAGAAGAAATTTGAACCCATATGCTTAGCTATAATGAGCGTGCTAAGATTAATTCTTTAAAACAATCACATCTGATTTGTCATATTAATGTGGCATCTTATTTGTATCTACTGCATGTTTGGTGTCACAGGTGAACATGAACTTCTGTTTTCAAAACATGCTTAATGAACAGTTGTCACGAGTCCCAAGCTTCCAGTGGGGCCATGGTCAGTTAGATGAATTTTGACAGAAAGAAAAAATATAAATTAAGTTGGTACTTAAAAAATAAGTGTTTCATGTATCTTCATTTTCATCAAACCTCTAGGTCCCCATCCTTCTCCTCACTCTTGGAAACTGATCTTATCTGATACTTCACAATTTTAAAAGAAGGGGCCATCAGTAGGATGTAAATAAAATTTCTGCCACCAAATCTGCAAACTTCTCTAAATCTTCCTCAATCATTTTCTCCTTCCCTGTTATTTATAAATTCCTCTGCTTTTTCTCTGGACCACATGCCCAACCACCTTTCAAGGTCCTTGCCCAACCCATGCTCTGTATCTTTTTTTTCCATCTTTCAATCTAAAGTTCTTTACCAGCATCATTTATGATCAAGTATTTCACATTTTTAAATAAAAAAGATACATACCTTCACTGACTGTCCATTCCTCCCAGATATGGATCAGTTTACATATTTGTCCCTCATGCAGTCAAATTCCATGAATGAGTTGTTTCTGGCATTTGCCTCCTCTTAACAAGGTCACCAGGAATAGTAATATCCTATTGCTATCTTTATATGGAACTTTCCATCACTCACTTTTTTGTTTTGCTGTAATATAACTGTTCCAAAATTGTAACATATCTACATAGAATTTAAGCCTCTTACCCTGACTGTACACTTATTTGCCTTTTGTTTATAATCTTCATGTGATTTGTTGACCAACATTTGTTTAAAAATTAGCTAAAATGTGTTGAGTGGACACCATGTGCTGTGCACTCTTCGAAGTACTTTACATGTATTAGCTCTTTGAAGCATGATAGTACCACTGATATTGAAACCTTTATTATCCTTGTTTTAGAGATGAAGAAACTGAACTCCAGAGAAATTAAGTAATCTACCCAGTCATACAACTAATAAGAGGCAGAACCAGGATTTGAACTTGAATAGTGGGTTTCAGAGCTGTACTCAATCAATCTATTATTTTACTACTTTGTCATCATTTTAATGGCTTATCAGAGAATAGAGGGAAAAAGAAAGCTACTCTAATTGTCCTCTGTGTTCAATACAAGCTAGACTCCTATATCATACAAGTGTAGTAAAAAGTAAAGAAAATTAAGAACTTGTTTTAGTTATAAAAATTCTGGGTAAAAGGGTGGAATGCAATTATCATACACACATGAAAAATCAAGAAGTATATTTCATAGAGGTAACAGTTAACAAGAGAAAACTATATATATTTTATAAAACATTCAACATTATACAAACTTGAAAAATTAAGAATAGAAGAGAATTCACTAAACTTGACAAGGTAAATATTGCAGTAAATGTCAAAAAAGGGCATCAATTAAACACCTTCTGTTCAACATGCACTGGATGTCTTATCCTATGTAATAAAAGAATAAAAAGAGATAAGAGATATAAGGATTGGAAAGGAAGCAGCCCAATTTTTATTTGCCAACGCTATGATTATCTACGTAGAAAACCAAAAAGTTCTCATTTGCACTCATAGAACTAAGAGACTTCAGCAATGTTGCTACTTATAATGTTGCTACCATATGCAAAAAGGAATAAACTTCCTAAGAGCAACACAAAAGGATTAACACATGTACTAGAAAGATTTTTTTCATAACAAAGTACCAAAAACTGTTAAGATGGTCATAGACATTTAGGAAAAGATGTGCAAGAACTATGTGGATTACTGAAGATTTTAAAAGAAGATCCAAATAAAGGTAAGGCATGAATGGGAAGATGCTGAACCCAAAATGTCAATTTTCCAAAATTTGTTCCCTAAATTATTTCCCCAAATATCTCCAAACTCCACTATTCGATGCAGTGCCAATCAAAATCCTATCAGGATTTTTTCTTTTGTGATATTTTTCAGTTTGATGTTAAATGTCATAAACAAAAAGTACACAAAATAGTCAAGAGAAATCTGAGAAACAGAAGAAGTGACTCAATCTAAAATATACCAAGACTCTTCACAAAGCTATCCTAATTAAGAGAGTACAGGATTGTTGTAAAAAGAAGCTGTTATATCGGTGGATCATCATTTAAAAGCCCAGATGGAAACCAAAGAACAGATGAGAAATTAGTGTGTGCAGGGATTGGCTATCAGTGCCTAGTTATTTGTAATTTATTTCTGGGCCAAATTTGGATTTGATCTCTTATTTTTTTTTCATTTATATTTCACATGTGAGCAAAACTTTCTACCATAGTTTATATTTTTAGTGAATATTTGGGAGAGTAAGAAATTGAAAATCAAGAAAATAATAATATAATCTTAAATCAATAAATAACTATGTAATTGGCAAAGAAAAATCTATCCATAAAAATAAACATTTATTATCTACTAGTAGACTGCTACCTCTTCAGTAGTTGAGGAGGTATGAATAATCAACAATTATAACTGAGTATTTCTCTTTTGTGGGCAAGAATTATATTTTTCCCATTATTTCTTTTTAGATCAGATATTACTGGCTCTGAAAGCAAATTTAATTCTCATTGCAATTCATGACTTGGATATCTATCTAATGGAAAGCGGTGAATTGGCTGCCAATTAAATTGATGCTGTTTCAATCTGCATGCATATTCCTGAAATAATCCTAAAAGGCTTCTATTCAACTTGCTAACAAAAGAAGCTGATCCATAATGTTCGCTTTTTTTCCTTTTTATTCATCCTAAATTGTGTTTCCTGATCCTGAGTAGATTTTTTGACTAGGCATAGATTAAAATTGATTCAGTCCCAAATTACAGAGGCTATTCAGTTAATTATCTGCATGTTATCCATGTAATGCACACATATATAGATGAAAGGCATTTTCCTTTAAAATCCCGACTCAATAAACTTCTTAAGGGACCAGAGCAGAACAGGTAATAGTAAGTATATTTGAATACATAGACTTGTAATTACATTGCTCCTTTTAGAAGAATCTCTTATTCTGTCTTGGGGCTGGTACAATTGACAGTTGTTAAAGGGAGCAGTAGAATTTTGATTCAGTTTGTAGTGCAGATTTGTTTTTCTCATTTGCTACTAAAAGGATTTTTTAAAAGACTACTATTTTCTTTTCAAAAAAAAAAATTTTGCAGAAAGTAACAGTTTCCTAAGGGAGTTTACACTGTAATTTTGAGAAAATAATTCATTGTTTTAGAAACTAGAAAGTATATTGTTTAGTAGCCTAAGTTTTCATAGAGTACTAGTTGAGATTGATTTATGTAAATATAAATTATCTCTCCTAATAGAGTATGCTGATGGATATCTGTGTTTCCAGGAGTGTCTTAAAAAATGGTGGGTGACTAACAGTCCTGTACCGTGCCTTCAGACTCTTATTTCTTTTAATTTTCAACTACTTTCTGACATACCATGGTCCTGTTACTGCACAAAGGGCACGATCTGCTCCCCCCAAGACGAAAACCAATTGTCAAGAGGCAAGATGGTGGAAAAAAGAAAGGGTTTATTACAGTTTGCTAACAAAAGGGAAGATGGCTGACTCATGTCCAAAATAACCATCTTAAGGGGGCACAGAATCTAACAGCAGTTATGTAGGCTGGTGGGTTACAGGGGAGGGGGTTAGGAACATTGACCCTCGGGTGCTACAAACTGGGAGTTGCCACACCAGATTTTTCAGTTGTCCTTGATGATGGCTGTTCGAGGGTCATCACATTCCTAAGGAACTCTAAAGAACAAAGTTATCATCTTATTGCAGCTGGGAGGTACATGCACAAGCAGGGGTCATAAAATCTACAGAGTGGCTAGATCTCCTGGAGGGTACAAATCCAGCTGGGTTAGTTAGTCAAAGGTCATTCAAAGTTACAAAGGTTTCTATTCTACAGTATGGCTTCCCTTATGTCAACCTTGTGCGGAGACAGTATCAGTCCTTCCAAGCCTGTGCTAACATACTTACAGTCACTTTGTTGCTATTTTGTATTGTTCTGACCAATTTGCAGTTTCTTTGTATTATACATCCTCTTTAAGTTCCCCTTAAAAGAATGATAATGGGTTTTTTGTTTCCACCAGCCCAACCCTCAACACAGAATATTGAATTGTCACTTGAAGAGGCATAATTAGCTTTATATGCAGGACTCAAACCATGGAATGCATAAATGTCCATGAGAGGATGAGAGTCAAAACAAGTGTACATATATATATATACACACACACACACACATATACATACATATATATATTAGGGGACTAGCTGTGTGTAGTGTCACTCAGAGTGTGAAAAGCGAAGATCTCCTCTCAATATCTTAAGGTTTATCACGTGATAAAGTGATTAACCCTTTCTGTGGGTCTAGAGACAGAATTAGAATATGTTGGCAATGCTGGGAGCACAGATTTTAGTTCAACTATATGGAGAACTTCCAAACAGAACTGTCAGGCAATGGAATGAGTAGATTAAGTGCAAGGGAACTGTGTAGTGCTATTGAATCTCTAAGTAGTCTGAAATGTATCCTATTGTCAATGGACAGCTA
Source organism: Tapirus indicus (assembly GCA_031878705.1). Lineage (NCBI taxonomy): Eukaryota > Metazoa > Chordata > Mammalia > Perissodactyla > Tapiridae > Tapirus > Tapirus indicus. The sequence goes on along the minus strand of CM062919.1, from coordinate 98,501,082 downwards.
AGAAGCAGAGGAATAACTTGATAGTCATAGATTAATCCTATTCATGCAGTCCTTATCTTATCTCACCAAATGGTTAATTGAGCACCCATTTAGAGTTGATAGAACAATGGATTTAAGGTAGAAGTTTGGAAAATAAGAAAGATTATTTGGGCTAGAGATGTATATGCAGGTATTATCCTCATAGAGATGATAGCTAACATTATGAAAGAGGAAAATGGATGGACTTTCACAAAATGAAAGAAGGCAAAAAGAGAAGTGATGAGAGGATGGAAAACTGGAGAAAAAATACATATATTATGTCATATTATATATGAATAATATTATGTAATATATATAAGACAATAGGGAGAAAGTCTAAAAAACATATATTAAATAAATTAAAACATCATTAGAGTAGATGAGAAAATTGTATAATTTAAGCCTCATGAAATTTTGGCAGTGAGGTTGGGGGATGCTGGTGAAGTGACAAGAACAAGAAGGAAAAACCTATTTTTTTGTCCCTATATACTGCTGTTTCACTGAACTCTTCTATGGGTTGAATAGAAGATAAAAAGTGTATTGTCCCTTTATTTTTCTCAATAGATTTAAAAAAAATGTATGGTATTTGGAATTACTGTGTCAATCAGAATAGGCTAGGATATCCTAGGGTAACACACAACTGCAACACATCAGGGGTTTTGAACCACATCCAGACTGATAGAGTGGCCATTCAAATATTGCCTGGTGCTGGAGCATAGAGCTCTGAGTGGTCTTAATTGGCAAGTAAATGAGCCAGCCCAGAAATGACACTGATCAATCAAGTCCACTCAAAACTCGTTGGCCAGATAAATATTTAAGTGGTTGTTTATCCCTGAGCAGTGAGGGTGTCCTATCCATTCACTGGTTAGATTAGGGCTGCATCTGAATGCACCTAGATAATCCACAAGCATATTTTTAAAAGGTTATTGGGGCCATCCCTGGTTGCCTAATGGTTAAGTTCAGCGCGCTCCTCTTTGGTGGCCTGGGCTCAGTTCCCAGGCACGGACCTACATCGCTCTGTTAGGGGCCATGCTGTGCTGGCAGCCCACATACTAAAAACTAGAGGAAGATTGGCACAGATGTTATCTCAGGGCAAATCTTCCTCAGCACCAAAAAATAAGCATACTGTTTATTGCAACAAAACAGGTAGGAAAAGGAGATAGGGATATCTAAGTCACTAATGAAAATGATTCATTCAGAACCAAAGGATTCAGGAGTGGAGAGAGAGGCAAAATATATAGGTGAAAACCAATAAATTAGAATTAGAATTAGAGTGAACAAAATTGCAATGAGTGAAAATTACACCAGCTGCAACTGAAAATTTACTTGGAAAAAATATTTCACAATAACAATCAAACATAAAAAAGTGACAAGCTAAGCAATCATTTAAATAAAAATTATAAATGGTCAAAAAAGATGTAAAAATAAATCCACTTTCCAGAAAATCCAGACATTAAAAATACTAAAAGACTAAGAAAATGTTTCTTCCAAATTAGTAAAATTTTAGAAAATGATAATCCCATTTTTGTCAAGGATATGGGCAAAATACTCATTCTTATATGTGCTGATAGGAATGTAATCAGAAAAACTTGTTTGTGAGGCATCTTGTTTTTAGGAATCCAAATGTATGTGAGAGGACAGAGTGTAATAGAACATTAACTGAGAAGAGGGACTGCCTGAATTTGAGGTCAGATTATAACATTTACTACTTCTGGATGGAAATTTTGCAATGTGAAAGTTTAAATAACCATTTGTTTTGGTCTGGCATTTCCACACCTAGGAATTAAAAACATGTCTACCAATGAGAAAAAAAAGATATCTCATTAGGTTCAATGCAGCATTGTTTATTTTCCCAAGAACTGAAGAAAACCCAAAATAGGTTATTCTATAGAGAATTAGTCACATAAACTATGGATATATCCCTGCAATGTAATAATGCACACTATATTTAAAAATGTTCTGACATAGAACTTATCTAATATATACCAGAATGTGGAAAAGTCAGTGGAAAAATAATATGCTCAGTTTCTCCCATTTTCAGAAATTATATATTAGAATATGAGTGGAGAAATACAGGAATATGTAAATTTTAGAGCAGTTCTCTTTGGCAGGTGTGATTATGAAGGAATTTCAATTTATTATTTACTTTAAATGTTTTAAGGGGCCGGCCCGGTGGCGCAGGGTTTAGTTTCTGCTTTGGCAGCCCGGAGTTTGAGGGTTCGGATCCCTGGTGCCCACCTACACACCACTTGTCAGCCATGCTGTGGTGGCGTCCCATATAAAGTAGAGGAGGATGGGCACGGATGTTAGCCCAGGGCCAGTCTTCCTCAGAAAAAAAGAGGAGGATTGGCAGATGTTAGCTCAGGGCTGGTCTTCCTCACACACAACACAAAAAGAACATAGAAGAAAGAGAGAGAGGAGAGAGAGAGAGACAGAGATTGCAATAGATTTGGGCCATTTCTCTGGGCTTTTAAGCATTATCACAGGGCAGGAACTTTAGTGAGAAAAAATTACGAAAATGTTTCCATAATGACATTAACTCCTACAGAAATATAAAGGAAGATCACCAGCCCTTATTATTTTATGTGATGTTTGAATTATATTACTATGTCATCCAGAGTGTTTTCTTGAGGAGGAAGTAGAGAGAGGCTGGCCACATCTTAGTGTCGTGTGGGTTCTTGTCCCATGTCTCTTCTACCTCATGAGAGAGACTAAATGGATTCTTTTCACATGTTGTCTGTGAATGACTGAATAGAAAACAAAACAAAATGAATCAGAAAAATGTTAGGCTTCAGTGGTTACTGTCATATGGTCATAACTTCAATTACCACGTAGCTACATCTAGAAATAAGTGTTATTTAGTCCACATAACTAGTAGGATGTGTGTGTATGTATGTGTGGGTGGATGGATAGATAGATGATAGAGCAATCAATGAATGGAGGATGGATGGATAGATGGATGGATAGATTGATCGATGCATAGTTGGATGGATGGATGGATGGATAGATAGATAGATTTGGAGGGAAAGAGAGAGAGATTTATTTTAAGGAGTTGGCTCACACAGTCATAGAGTCTTCATAAGTCAAATATCAAGGTGCCAGCAAGGCTGGATTCCTCTGATGCCTATCTCCTTGGCTTGCAGATGTCCACACTTTTGCTGCCTTTCCATATGGCCATGCTTCTATGCACACACATCCCTGGTGTCTTCCTGTGTGTCCTAATTTCTTCTTCTTATAAAGACATCAATCAGGGTGACTTAATTACACTTTTAAAGACCCTATCTCCAAATACACTCATATTCTGAGGTACTGGGGATTAGGACTTCATATAAATTTGGAGGGGACACAATTCAGCCCCGAAGGGTCTGGTAGTAAAATTATGTTTCTCTATTTTGTTAGTTATTATTGAAATATTATTTTAATGATTAATTAGTTGGAGGGAATGCTGAAGCATGCAATCGAAACTTCTATATCTGCTAAGATACTTTTAATCTCAAGTTAGAAAAACAAACACAGAAAACAAAGAAACAAAAGTCTTACAAACTTCCTAAAGCAAAAACATGTTCTGATTCATAAAACTGGAATACCAGTGGCTAATGAAATTTTAGGATCAGCTTAATCCAATGGCCCTTGCTCTGATTTCCAGTGGTTCTGTCAGATCTGCCCTCTCTCATGTTCAGCCTTTGTCCTACGGGTGGTTCCTAAAACAGCTTAGCTACAGTCTCATACCTTCCACTGATCATGTCCAGAGCAAAAAGAAATTGTACTTCCCTAAGGCTTTCTCTTAATCGTGAGTCATTTTGTCCCAGAAGCCCTTAGGAAACTTTTTGGGATTTCATTTGTCTAACTTAGATCATATTCCCATTCCTGAAGCATCCCTCATGTTCGTCAATAAACTTAACTAGATTCCTGAATTATTTACTGGGAAAATGAGGTACTCATGAGTGATCAGTTTTAAGGTCCAACCATGGTCAATCCCCCAAATTTGGAGAAACACAGTGGTGAAGTGGAATAGATTTGGGGGATAACACCATAATGAACCCTATAGTTGCCTGTGAAAAGGAAATGTAACTCACAGTTTAAATTTGAGCATAAGAAGATTTAAATGAAGGATATTTTGCACAGAGAGAATAGCAAAGAGTTTTCTGCAAATGTGTGCTATTTCCGGAGAGGTTGAAGAGACTGGCATCGAAGGGCTCATATTTGTTTTTCCTTCTATATTAGACTATGGTCCAGTGACTATAATGCTTTTAAACCACAGGAAAATAAGTTGGTTTAATATTGGCTCCCTGGACGTGGAGTGTTTCTTTATTGGTTATAGCATTGCATTCTAACTGAGAGCAATGTTAGTTTAATTTCATTTCCAGTGTCTTGAAACTGTCTAAAGTGTTCAACTCCCTGCTACCATTATAAATCAAGAAGCATTGACTCCCATTTCTGACAACATTTATATTAGCTTTATTTTCACTTTACGGGTTCTTACAAGTCTGTTAAAAACATGACAGATTCTCAGAAAGCTGAAAATTGTTTAGAAACAATGTTTAGGTCCTCTTTTATCATGCTATAAACTGTTTATTATTTTGTAAATGTTTCTGCAGTTTTAGCTCTTAATTTTACAACTGAATATGTCTTTAAAGGTCTCCAATTAGTAATATACCTTAACATTGACATTCTTAATATGTAATAGGCTTGTATTTTCGTCATAGTATAAATGATCTGTTTATTTGTTTTTAGAATCTGGTGAGAAAGAAAGAGCTTTTGGGAAATTATTTACATTGTGATGGTCCTGCACCTATGGTAGCGTCAGTACCTACAGAATGTGAATGTTTAGAGCAATGAGAGCTTATGACTTTGGGAAGAAAACAGGGATCAGGAAGATGTTCCGGTAATGAGTGATTTAACCTGAACTCTTAGAGTCTTCCACATATTCCTTGCATAGTCATAGAATGGAAAAACAAAGATATTGAACTCTTAATGATATATAAAAAATGAGATCTAACTTAACAATTATGGCTAAATAAGTCTGGCAATACGGACAATGAGGCCTTCTTGGTCAGAATCTTTCTGTTCACAGATAAACCGAATTTGCCCAAAGAATGTCCGTGGATTACACAAAGGAATCGACTCAGCAAGAGCCCCACACGAGATCTGGTGATGAAAAAAATTGTGTCATGCTTCCACCCACTCAGTTGCTGTGACTTCTGGCTCCCATTTAGGCTCCTGCCCTGCTGCAGAGGCTGCCCAGCAGAGGAATCATGGCTGACTAGATCTTTAACTATCCCGCCATCTCCTCCCATCCCCACTGACCCAGAAGAAACAGAGAGAGTTGTAAGGGGTGGCAATGTTTTTTGTTTTCGTTCTTATTTGTAATCACAAATGTGTACCATCCTGCAAGGAACTTTTTGTATTATAACTCTTGTGTCTCATATCTATATTGTCTTGGTCAATATCCAATATCCAAACCTTTCCAATCTTCATATTCTCCTATAATACCAGACCACCCTCCTCTCTCCTCTCATCTGAACTTTTCTATTTTGTCTTCTGAAACTCATATTCCAACTACAAATACAAACACAAAAACATATTCAACCCCTTCACTAAACATCCCCCATACATTCTTGTTTTCACCAAATGTGGCAGATCCCTGAAGGTAGATTCACAAGGCTTTCTTCTAAGTGTAGATTGTTCATTTTCCCTCATTTCTCTATTCTATCACCTTGCTGCTGCCCTGGGATCTGCAAGTCCTGCTCTTGGAAGTGACCTCATAGATAAGCAATGTGCTTCCTTATCTTGTCACCTGATCTGGACTTCAGAATTCTAGCATCAGTGTCTCTTGTGAGATTTAAATGCTCTTAACCCATAGAATATTACACTTTTTCTGACTCTGTGGAGTGTTCTTCTTCAATATGTGTGAACAAATGATAGGCCTTTGAGTGAATCTAGGATCTATTTATGTCCATGGTTCTCACATAACCCCTCACAGAGATTTCCATCTATTGTGTCAATATGGTTGTAAAGTATCTTTAAACTTCTAATAAATTTAATACATGAAATTCCCACTAAGAAAAGTGGGATAAGATTCCCTCTTGACAAAAGTGGATAATCTGCATTAATAGACACACTGTATTAATAAATTAATAAAAAGGAACCAGATGTTATGTTGATTAAGATTGGAATCTTAGTCAGGAATTGAGGGAGACAGACCTGATTTTTTGAGTGCCAGCATTGTCCCTTACCAGTTATTCATCTCTGTTAATCAAAATAGTTCTTAATTTGAGTTCTCCCAAGAGAGAACCTTGATATAATGATTTGTTACAAGTAGTTTCATTTAGGATGTGATTCCCAGGAAGCGTGGTGAGGGAGTAGGGAATTAAGACAACAGAGAAAGGAAAGCACATAAAGGATATGTTAGTGTGTGGGTTACCACCATGGACAACTCACGTCAACCATATGGGAGACCCTCTGAGGACTATAGAACAAATCACAGATTGCCCCATCAAAAAGTGAGGATCTGGGATGTTTACCCATCAACTTTCATTCCTTGAAAGTTAAGAGTTGCCATGGTGCCTTAATTCACCTGAACTTATGGTGTCGCCCGAGCACCACCATTTCCAACTCCCTGCACCCTCAAGAATTGCAGAACAAAGTGGGAAACTGCTGTGTATAAAGGACTGTCTGAAGATGAATTCCAGCATGAAATGAGAGAATATGAATAGAGCATTGAGAGTGTCTGTTATTGTAAGCTAGACTATGTTATGGTAGGAAAAAAAATCCACAAATATCTAGTGGCTTATTTCTAAACATATCTAAAATAGGTTGGAAAGGGACTCTGCTTTGTAAAGTCAATAAGAAATCTAGACTAATGGAGGAGCCACCATCCCATAGCTGCATTTCCTAGAACTCATGGTTTCTTCTATTGCATATCTTGGGCAGAGAAGCTGAAAAATTGGGCAGGAGAGTTTTACTACCTCAGCATGAAAGTGGTACACCCCACCACAGCTAAGAATTATCCAGAACAGATTATATATTTCTACTTTACTTCCATCAGGCTGGGAATTGTTAAGAAGCTAAAGGTATACCTAGTAAGCATTCCTGTCCATTATATTCCATCATTCTGATCGTTGATGGAAATAGTAGTAGTAGTACTAGTAGTAGTAAAAGTAGCTATAATAGTACATAGTCATAATTGTAGTTATTGTTGTAATTTTTGGTGTTATAGGAAATCTGCACAACAAAAGGGAATTGAGAAATTGGAAATATTTCCCCAAAAAAGTCATTATTATAAATATTCGTGTTTAACCTTAAGAAGAAAAAGTTAGTTATTACCTAAACTCTATCCAATTAGGATGCTTTGAGTGTAAAATGGAGAAAATTGTATCTCAAAATAATTTCAGCACTACTCCCAGTACGGAAAAATCCAGAGTAGATTAGATATCAGGATAGCTTGATGCAGAAGTACAAATACAGTCACTACAACCTAATGTTTGGTTCTGTCATCTGGGTGGCCTCTTTCCCAGATAATCAGACAAGTTATTTTCCATGATAGAATTAAGGGGTTATGAGTTCAAATTAGAGATGTGAGAGAGGTAAGAGGACACGAAGTTCAGTCTTTACTTGACTGGGACTCTTTTAAGATAATGCTTGCTTTGTGGCCTTATAAATTCTTGCTTTGACTCTTTCTTTAATGGACACTTCTCACTCTCTCTCTGGGAAGGTGTGCTGCTAGCAGAACTATACAAAGAAAACCTCATCGTAAATCATCCTGCAAACTTTCAAAAAATAGGTCTTCTTATACTATCAAGAGGGTAAGGGGATTTAGAGTTAGTTAATAATTTGGAATGCTTGTTATATTTGAGATCTACTAAGTATCATATTTCACTAATCTATTTTGCCCTTGGTTCTCAGTCAAAACTACCATTTTAAGAAAGCCTACATACTCAGCTTCAAATCTGGTTAGAAAAAGTGAGATTTTCCCAATGTCTCAGAAAAAGTCTCATTGATCCTGCCTGAAGTCATGTACCCATCCTTAAAATAATTCCTGAGAAAATACCATGCTCTGATTGTCTTCACATCTGAGCTGGGAGATCGAGCTCCCACAAAGCGCATGATGAGATGTGGAGAGTGGGTCGTTCTCCAGTGGGAAATCTGGTGGCAAAAATAATAGATTCCATCTCAGAAACATATACTATACACAAGGCAGTGAGGGAGGCAATTGAGGTCTTCTTAGACTAGAGGTAACAGAATTAAAGATGTTTTCAAATCCGTATCATTTTGGCTAGTCCATCAATTCTTGTTTTCTTGGGCAAGAGAAAGGAATAGAAAAGGGCAAGAAGAAAGCAAAGTTTTAACAGGGTTATTTCTCTCCTATACCTCCAAATGTTCCCTTGTTGCTTGTTTCAAAGCTTTTGACTTCCTGGTGACTTCTAGCAACTTTTACCTTGTTATTAGGATTTATGTATCATTGTTTGAATAAAGAATATACATAGTTTTGTACTTTTTTTATATCTGTGTGAAAACTTGCCTAATATTTATATTTGAAATTATAAGTATAATTGAGTCATTACATATTTCAAGGTTTTACTTCTTTAGGACAGTCTGTATCTAGATTTCCAGAATCATCTAAAAGGAGAAAAAGGAACATCACACAATTATTTTAAAGAAACTTCAAAGTACAGCTATAATAGAATGATAATTTCGATTCTTTCATAAATCTTATTATATAATTTTTGTCCATTTCATGTGTGCTCTAAGTCATGATGCCATCCCTCACATCTTCTTCTTAATTATATTTTCTAATAGTAGTATTTGTACATTTTTAATATTCTCTAGGTTTTAGTCAAGGGCAGTTTTATTTCTTAAGCCTTCATATATTCAAAAGCTATCAGTGTCACCAAAATAATACTCATTCAATCCTTAATCCAATTTTTATGTCAGATAATGCTTTAAGATTTTACAGTTGGTTGCTTTTATTTAATCCTCCCTTTGAAAGATAAATTTAGTTCTATAATAGTTACATATGTCCTCACTTAATATCCTCAGTCATGGTGACATCAGCTCTCTTTCCATTTCTGGACTTAGGGGACTTGAGCAATTCCCTTCAGATTGTTATGGTCATATATTTCTAACCAAGATAAGGTCTACGAAGCCTACTAATTTCAGTGTCATAAGTACTGGCATTGGAAGAAAAATATAAACCAAAACAATGTAAATAAGCCCTTCTGAAGGTCATGACTCCAGCACTGAATTTATGGAACTATCTTTGGTCAATTTCTGGACTTTGAGTGTAATTACTACAAGTGATCAGGGAATATCAATCAAATTTTAATACATTGTTATCTCTTGTGGAACTCTTTCCAAGTGTAATAGGATAAAACTAATTGCATGCCTGTTTACTAGTAATCGTCATAAGTAGACAAATTTCAAGCTCTGTTTATAAATGTTACGATTATCACTGATTTACCATTATTTATTCTTTAGGGTCAATTTAAACCTCTTGTTCCAAATTACAGAGAGTTATTAAGATTAATAATTTGTCTTCATAGATGATTTTTGGTAAACTTACTTTTGCTTTTCTGTTGGATGATAGTAAAGGAAGAAATTTACAGAGAACACTTCAGAAAGAGGGAAGATAGATCAGTTGCAGAGATAAAATCAACAGACACATTTTGGATTTGGTTTGGGTAAATATTATTAAAATGATGGGAATTTGAAAAATCTATTAGTCATTGGCATTGCTATTTCTTGAAGAATTTTAAACTGCTCTGCTTCTACCTTCCTGGATCCTCTTAAATTCTGCCTCCTACATCACCTACTTTGGATCCATTGGATGAAGCACTTTCTATTTAATTATTTGGTCTGGTCAATTTTACTAATTACTTATATTATTGAAGCAGAAAACGTTCGAAATATTTTTAATAAAATTCAGCACACATAAGAACATGAGTGGGAAAATTAAACAAAGCAGGGGACCAGATGAATTCAGATTAATCTATAAAATATGCTTCCATTTCATGTCCTCGAGATATTAGAGTAAAAATATCTAGTTAAAACTTTAGGAGTAGTAAAATATTACCAATCAATTGTGGAGATATGAAAAGAAATTCTAATGTCCAATAAGAATTATTAGAACATTGTTAAAGCAGACTTCATCTCCTTTAGAAATCATTCTCTTCTCGGGGCCGCCCGGTGGCGCAGCGGTTTCGTCCGCGCTTGGCACCCCGGAGTTCACGGGTTTGGATCCTGGTCACCTGCCAATGCACACTGCTTTCAGCCATGCTGTGGTGGCGTCCCATATAAAGTAGAGGAAGACGGGCACAGATGTTAGCCCAGGGCCAGTCTTCCTCAGCAAAAAGAGGAGGATTAGCAACAGATGTTAGCCCAGGGCCAGTCTTCCTCAGCAAAAAGAGGAGGATTGGCAACAGATGTTAGCTCAGGGCTGGTCTTCCTCACAAAAAAAAAGAAATCATTCTCTTCTCCACGGATCTTTTTTTTTGAGTTAAACTTTTTTATCAAATTCACTTAGTATTGCTTTGACAAAATGACAATAATAAAAAAAAGAAATTTAGAACCCTGGATTTAACACATTTCTAGATAGCTAATTTGTATTTGTAATCCGATATATTTCTTGCATACGTTTCCATAATTTTTTTCACAAAACAATGTGACTGGTTATATGATACATCTGCTTGTGTTATAGATTGCAGTAAGAAGAGTAGTTTAAAGTTGAAATGAATCATGTCAGGCATTTAGCTATGGAAGTAACTAAAGACAGAAATGCAGATTGCCAGGAAGAGGAGAAATAATCATCATTAAGAGGGGATTTAGAATGAAATTGGGATTTGATGAAGCAGAGAGATTCCTGAAGCATGGTGCAGATGACAAAGTCTGAGAAAATCATTTAATAAAGAAAGTTAGTGAAGAAGAAAAGAGATGTCTTTACATATGAAGGACATTTGTCTGAAAATTAATTGATGTGTTATAAAATAATTATGTCAACCACAAATTGTACTCTTTTTTTAATATTTAAGATAGAGTTCTTTCTTTAAGGAATAGTTTTCCTTAAGAATTCTTCCAGGGACACTTTTAAGTAGATATATTGAAAGGAGGAAGTTAATAATTTGAGATCGACTAAATTCCACATGACAGAATGAACGAGATAGCATTTACTCAAACATGGCACAAACACAGACCCACTCACAATATACCCATCACACATCATATACACTATGAGATATACACACACATACACAGCCATGTACATATCTCATAGTATTTTCAAGATTCTCAAATGGGGAACATATTCTAACCTGAGATCCTGCACATAGGAAAATCAATAAAATTTGTACTCTTCCAGGAAATGTAAGCTGTGGAATTACTGTATGTGATTACTAAAGCAGGGGGATGAATAATAATAAACAGAAAAACATAAATTATATCTCTAGCATTTCATATGAATCCCTCCTCACTAGGGAATTAGTGAAAGGCTTTGCTCAAATGACTATTGAAGTGCCAGCAATGATCTGGTATACCGTTCTTTCGTTATCGTGCTTCTATTGGCAGCAAGACTCAGCTCTGAAATATACTGATTTGCTTTCACAAATCCTATTAACTTTCTAGTAGCAGATCCTACTTTTTAATTGCAGAGAGAATCCAGACTCTCTGGCTGCAATTGCTTAAAGACCCAGAAGCTTTCTGCAACAATTTCAATTCAACATCAGTAGGTCTACTAGCCATAGTATATCTCTTCCTATTTCTTTAATCCATGAAGTATGAGAGCTTCCATAAAGGATGCTCTACTGGAATGCAAACCTGCTTTTAACCCTGCTTACAAATGTTGCTCTGGCCTGGACTTTGTAAACTTCTACTACTTCAGAGGATAAGAAATCTTTTCCCTGCATGCAAATGCCCACTCCCCTAATGTGCTTTGAGCTTTAATGACTTCCACAGTCAAAACTTGCTGCAACAATTGAATTAAAAGCTAAAGTTCATGGGGAAAAAATCTGATTCTCCAGTTCTTGAACTATGGTGTAGCCATTGCTCATACGTTCCTTAGCTATGTGGCCATGTTCATCACAGCATAAACAATCTAAGACTTTCTAGCCCCTGAGGTCCTTTAATTGCAAGAGGTTAGAATAATTTGTATTCATTTTTTGACCCTCAGTTATCAAGAAAAGTTTAAATTAGGTTCAGTATTCCATTTTTAAAAGGCAAGAAACTGGATGAAACATGTTATTTAAATAGCTATAAAAACAGTTATAAACTTTAAAGTTAATAATTTAAAGACATAAAATTCAGTTTTCTGGAAAAGCCATCAATGTGCAAAAAAACTTTATTAAGGAAAATCTTTCATTTTCCAATGATGGGAGATAAATAAATTGCCATGTGGGTACTTTCACTTCCTTAAACACAATCACATTTTGTGTCTGTTTGGCTGAAGATAAGAGCACCCCACAGAGAAAGCCTGAGAACATGTAATTAACTCATTGATATCATCCATTCTGATTTGCATTACACTATTTCCATAATATTCATGTAGACTATATTCTTCTATACCATCAAGAATAATCAAAAATATTTCATGTGTTTGTGAAATTTGTTAAGTTAACTATTAAAAGCTATGTGGAATTCAAGAAGAACAAAAGTATAACTGACACATGGAGAAACATATTTAATTTAGATGTTGGCAACAGTTAGGACCAAAGCAACTGAGTAGTGTAGACTCAGAAAAACTATCAGCAGTATTGACAGTAAATAGGAAAATAGAGTAGAAACAACATGAACTTCAATATATGGAACCAAGTCATAGCGGGAATTAATATCCATTGCAACCAGATGTACTATAATCAATCATTCAGAAAAATTAAAGAGAAAATCAATTAACAATCTAATTAAAAATCATCCAATGCCCTCGGTTATTCTGTTTAAATAGGATCATCATTTCAGTTCGTAGTTTAGAATTTAGACTAATTATTCAATTAAAATTTCAGTGAAACATTGACCTAATCTAGGCATTTAAATGTAGACTATTAAATATTCTCAATGAACACACAGCCTATCTGGAAAAAGCATTGGCATTCCTTTGATCATTTGAGGATATCTCCTCTTTTCTGTACTTAAATACCACCCCCCCTTTCCAGCTGGATCAGAGATAGCAGATTTTTAATAAAAGAAGGTCAAACTGTAACTCTGTGATCTTTTTATTAGCTTCCTTTCAAATGCTAGAGCTTTGGAATCCTGCCATTTCCTTATACCTGAACTAAGATTTCTTTTTTCTGCTGTGTCTATACCTTTTTAATCATCCTTTCCACATGGTCATGAAATCAGGCTTTATAAAATAGAATAATTACATTTTGTGACCAATTGTCAGCTGTTTCTACTAAAAAGAACCAAGGTATACTTTGATTTGGTAATTTAAAATATACTATAGATGAACGTATTCTAATGTGTTTCACACAAGTGTGCATGCACACACACACAAATTACTGACAAAAATGGCTTACACTTTCTAATGGAATCCATATTATTTAAAATGTAAACTGAAACACAATGACATTTCCCAAACAATTTTATACTGGTTCCATGTTTTCAGATTAACTGTGTGTGTTTGCACATGAGTGTGCAACAATTCCTATGAACTCCTTGAACTTCTCTCTAGCTTTTCTTTAAGATACAAGGGCTGCAAAAGTTTCACTATTCGTAAAAAGAAAACTGTTTTAGTGCATGATATCCAGGTCTCTATCCACATTAGATCTCTAATGATTTCTTTGATTTGTTTCTGCATCCACTTTTTTTGTTTGTTTTAGTTTAAGGGCTTATTTTTGCCTTATATCAACTCAGTACCTCTTTTCATTTGCAAAAATTAGCCACTCACTCCAAAAACATTGGCGAGTCATGTAGATTTTCCTCTACAATTCAGAATGGAAGTGGGGGAGGATTTTACATCAAACCGCCAAGAGCAACTAATAACAGTCCTCAAAACACTTTTTTCCTAGAATCTCTTCTTCCCGTAAGACACAGGCTGGGATCTTTTTCAGCCCTTCTTCCTCTCATCGTCCTGCTTCTCAGCCTTTAGAATTCTCCTCCTTTTTTAATCCAACCCTCTACCAGTCTTAGCTTTCTATATTCTTATGCAGGGCAATTCAGCCCAATCCAAGCTTCAGTTTCCAACCCTACAAATTTACCTCCATCCTTAGAAGCAGTGGTTGCTGTGTGTCTGAATGGTGGTAGAAATGGTGAAGGTGGTGGTGAATTTTAAAAATATACAAAAAGTTACATGAAGATTAATAATATGCTTTAACTGTCTACCAAGAAGGAAGAAAGGCAAGGAGGAAGAAAAGAAGGAGGGAAGGGAGGGAAGAAGGAAGGAAGAGGGAGGGAGTGAGGAAAGGAGAGAGACAAGAATTAAGTACATTTCTATCTTTACCAAAAATATTAGATACTACAAAAGCTCAGATGCATTTCATATGTTAATTCAATGATACTTATGTTTTTTAAAGTATTTGTGACTCCATAATTTTTGACATTTTCTATATCTACTACATCTTACCATTTTCTGCTGCTTTTCATCAGTTCATTTGTGTTAGGGAGCACAAGTCTTTGTCTGCTAGACTACTTTTTAAGTTTCCCTTCCTATCCAAATGATATTGGGCACCATATATGGGAAAAGTAAAAGATAGACAAATACAGTAAAATACCAGGACTATTTTTCACTAATGGAAAAACAGAATCATTTAAATATATAGAAAATATATTGGATTATTACTACATTCCAGCCATTCATTTAAAGGTCCTAATAGAAAATATATGTATACACACACATATTTCCTATTTATTTAGGAAACAAACATATTTATATATTTATGTACATATATTTCCTAAATTTTAAGCATTTATAAAACTGAGTTACATATATTGATTCCTTGTTTTCTTTAATATCCATTCTTATGTATGAGGTAGGTTTTATTATTATTCCCATTTTATAGATGGGGTAATTAGGAAATGGTCCATCGTTGCCTGGCAGGTGAGGTTAGCACCCAGGTAGTCTGACTCCAAGGGGCATGCCCTTAACGACTACTTTGCTGTAACTCAAATGGCTTGAGGGATGTTGCTCAGAGCCTGCCCAGGTGCTGGACAGATATTTCCAAACCTTGGCATACAATTTAGGCAACAAAGATTTTTAAATGGTGCCCACTCTGCGTCTGTCTCTGGCAATTAGCATTTGTTTGTGAGAATGGACACTGACATATGTGAAGGCTCACTTTACGTCTGTTAAATCTGACTCTTTGATTATGCTTCTTATTTACTTAGCAAACCCTTTTCTCAAAAACGGTACAAAGAAGACTCATTTTAAGCCGTATAGAAATGATCATGAATTCCAAATAGATGGTGACTGAACAAATGTGGTTTTGTGGTTATTAAATTGTTTTACATTCCTGCTTTCGTTAAAATTACGACTGATTTATTTTGCTTTATCGTGATTTCTTTTAAGCCCTGGGCAGGTAGATTCATGGTTTATTCTCCCCCTCTCAGTGAGCTTTTTGGTGCCGATTCTCCAGAATTGAAATAGAGAGTTAAATAATCACACCATTAACTCAAGTATTTCACAATTCAAGACCTCCTACAACCTGCGCAACTACACAAGCCAGTGTGGCTATTACTCCAGTACACAGCAGAAGGACCTCATACATCTTGCTGTGTTAAAGATGAGAGCTATGGATGAATCATTTTCTATTCTGGAAGGCATGCAGAACAATCAAACAATTAGGGAAACAATACAGTTTTCCTGGATTTTTAGGAGACTCTGAGGACCAAGTCAACTCTGATTCTCTCACTTCCTACATGGCGTATTTTATTAACTAGAAAGGATAGAGTTTACTAAATGGCACTTTTATTGCTCCCTTTGCCTAAGAAGAGAGCAGCGGGATCTTTAGCTTCTTTATTACAAAAGCAGTCAGATATTTTATACAGTGATAAAAGTACCGGCTGCCATTTGAGACAGCTAAAGCTAGGCAATGAGTACTATGAGTACATTTGTTGTATTTTCTAAGAAAAGTGTTCATTAAAACACAGGTTTTTTGCCTAACCCCAAACACTACTGGGACTATTAATAGCTATAGACAAGCTACCTTAAACAGGTTAGAGAAAGCCATGTTAGGTAGTACCTTTGAATTCCTCCATAGTAAAATGAATAGAATAAAGGAGAAGAGGGGGACAGTGTATTTGGGGACAGTGTCATTATGCCCTTCAGGAGTTACATTCTTATTTCACTTGTCCAAATTCTGTTCTATTTCCAACTAATATATAAGAGCAAAAAAGAGCCTGGTAGAAATGCCTGTGCTAAATACAATGGATATATATAAGAGCGCTCTCTTGTCCCTAAGAGAAGACTGCTTTGTAATAAAATTTATAAAATACCAAAAAAACCTCAAAATCCACTCTTTCTTTCAAGAAGATCTCCCAAATCAATTAACTGGTCTGTTTATCAACAAGCCCTTACCAGCATCTACTATCTACAAGTCAGTTGCTAAGAGCATGGTATACAAGGAAAGGAAAACACTATCAGTGCCATCTATTAGTCACTATTATAATTAAAGAAATGAGGCTCATGCATGTGAGATGATACTTAGCAATTTAGACAAATGCTTGATGAAAACTATTAACTCAGGTAACAACTTCTAGGAGTTCAGAGATTGACAAGGTTATGAGGGTCATTTTTTCAGAGAGGAGCTAAGGTTTGAGACGGTTCTTACATGATGGAGATGATAATTACCCATATTGTGAACAAAATTATGGAAGCATTGAATAATAGAGAAATTACAACCCAGAGCCTAACACCTCATCAGAATTCAAATATTTGTTGAATAAACACCACAATAAGCTATTTTAATCCACACAATAAATATATGGGATACTTCCTATTATCATCTCCAGTCTAGAGTAAGAGAGAGAGAGAGAGATAGTCTCCTTGATCTTGACAAGGTTGCACATGCAAGAACTGAGTATTCAGGACTGAACTAGAACTTTCCGACTCCAAACTGTTACACAGAATGATGTGTTGCCTCAAAAGGAAAACTGAAGCATTGGTCTAGAAACTAAAGTCAGTGGAGAAAGCAAGTTTTTTTGGACCAGGTTTTGGAGGTCTTTAAATTCTAGCTTGGAAGAATTAAAGTTTAGTAACAGTTAACAGGTAGCCAGGGGATTTGTAAGGGAGTGTAGATGTGTCCTGAAAGTCTGTGACTTCTTTATTTAAATGTTTTCTATTTCTTTCAAATGCAAGACTTCAGACATTAGAGAGACTAACGTGCTTCTTATTTCAAAAATCCTTGAGAATAGGCATTATACTGAACCTAGGATAAGCTCAAGTAGACTCAGACCTACTGTTTTGTGATGGACAAAGATTTTAGGGTACTTTTATTTTTCAAATCATATCATTCTTGAAATCTGGAAAATCATACATAAAATCATTTTTCTGTATATATTAATCCTTAAAACCACTGGTCACCATGGTCAAAGTATTTTATAATCCATGATGTAAGGTCTTTATAGGGAATAAAACACAATCTACAATAGAAGTGTAAGAAAATCATTCTAAAAATATTAAAAAAAGAAAACATTAAATCTTACTTTGGGAACAGAGAAAGCATCAAGGAGAGAAATGAATTTATATTGGACTTTAAAGAATAAATGAAAATTTCACAGTGCAACAGAGTAGGAGAGATGATATATGCTCATCTAATAGTGAAGTGAGATTCTGCTAAGTAACTTAAAAAAAAAATGGAAGGACTTAGTATCTTTAGCCTGTGTTTACTGAGACACCACGGTGGGTGGATAATAAAGATAAAAAGAGTATCATCCATAGCTATGTTACTTTCATCAAGTTATATAAGCTCAGTAGTTCCCAGATCCCTAAACTCTAAAACTGTCACCCATGTAGTATCATAAAGGTTGCTGTTCCCTGATACTCACTGAAGCCCACCATAGGGACTTGCTCACCTGTCTTCTGCTGTAAGCCCAAGATACAATGAAAGCACATTTGCTGCCACCTGCACACCTTCACCATAAGAGAAAAATAACATCCCACCACCGACCACAACTGAGAGCTCCCTTTTCCCTCTAGCAGAATTCTGAGCGGCTCAAGTACACCCCATCTTTCAGACCACCATGTTCCATAACACTATTGTTCTAGGATGACCTTCCCCCGCTCATGTTTTCTACCTTCTTTTGCAGATGATGCACACCCTTAATTTTCTCTGATTGGATCACTGGTCCTCTACGCTCCAATAATCTCTGCCATATTTTTTTTTAGTGAGGAGATTCTTGCCATCTGAGTGGATACCATTTATCCCACTTCTCTACTGCCATCTCTGATAGCATTGCAAATCAGTTCCTCACAATAATTGACAATTTGAGTTTATGGACTACTGCCTTTTTCTACACTGGCCTTTTCAACATCTTTCATTGCATCAAGGTCTTTGACTTCCCCATTTCCAGTGAATATTACTCCCACCATGTAAGTCAAGCACCTGTAGGACCACATCCTGTCTTCTCCCAAAACTAAACATAGCCAGTCCACTTTCTGATTCCAACCATCTGATTCCAAGCATCTGTTTCAGTAACATCATTCCATCAACTCTTTGTTTTCTTTGACCTCTGATCTGCACTGTGCCTCTACATTTTCCCTATCATTGATCTCTCCTGTCATCATTTTCATCCGTATTCACTTTAGATTTCATGGTTCATCATATCTTCTGATATCTTGCCGATATCCTACAGTGCCTTGTCTGGTTGTTTTTATGAAGCCCTGTATGGGAGAAAACCTCCATTCCTTGGTGAATCCAAGAGTCTGACCCCTCTCATGCCTAGTCACAGGCTGCTGAAAAAATAAGACAACCTGACATCACTATAAATTCATAACTAGAAACCCTAATTAGGTTTATGAGCAATGACCAACAATCCAATGAGCCACTTCATTCCCCATTTTCCATAATTCTATTCTAAATGTATTCTAAATTTTTCAAACCATTGACTCCTTCTATGTTTCACTCACTGAGTTTAGGTAACTTCTTACTAGACAGAGAATAAAGTAATCTTTACACATAAAGTCATTCAACTTCCTACTACCACATGCAACAACCTACAGTCTTTTCAATCTTGCTTTCTTCCCACTACCCTTTTCTTCTGGTGCAATTGAAGAGGTGCCCCTTATCTTGTTAAAGAATAATTTCTCCCACTTAACCCTGGGTCACTTACAACAATACATTCTCACACACCAAATGAACAGTTAAACTCGATCAATTCTTCTCCAACTTAAAAATCAACCAAGTAACCAACTAGCCAACCAATCATCAGAAAACAAATAGTAAAATTTCCTAGACCCGGTATATTTTTTTTCTCTGTTACTGTCTAATTTTCACCACACTTCACTACCTGTCACTAGCTCTTAAAACTGTTCTAACATTGTTTCTGCTTCCAAAGTTCTACTGAAACTGCTCTTTCTGTTGTCCTTTGTGTTTCTAGTTATAATGGATATTTCAGTTTTTAATTCGTTTAATCTTTAATTTGACAATAGTAACCATTCCCTCCTAAAGGAAATTTTTCTTCTCTGGGTTTCTAAAAAAACATATTTCCTTGTTTTAATCCTACCATTTTCTGTACATCTATTCTTCCTTCTCGACATATATCTCAAATGTAGATGTTCCAACAGAAACACTAGATTTTTAGCTCTTCTCTCTATTCTGCCTACACAATTTCCTTAGAAGATTTTATCTAACCCATTGGCTGTAATAACCATCTGTATTATGACAACTATAAATTTTTATTTCCTGCCTCATTTTCTCTTGAGCACCACACTCCTGTATATAATGGCCTTGTGAAAACTCTATGATCAATGTTCACTGTCACAACTAACTCAATATATATATATAAAATAAACTCATTATCTCCAATCTTCTCACTAAAGCCCCAAATCTATTTCTTGCCCAGTCTTTCACATCTCAGTATATATTGCCAACGCACAACTAGTTTTTCAAGCCAAAAACTTGAGTACCATGCTTTACTCCTTCTCTTTTTATTTCCTACCTCTAATCAATAAAAATAAAAAAAAACTAACTTACTTTGGAGACAAATCCACTCAATTCACTCTAATTCTACTGCCAACCAACACCCTATGACAATCTCTCTCTATTTCTCTTTTTTTTTTAGATTATGCCATAGCCTCTGAACTTGTCTCTTATCCTCCATTCTTATCCTCATCCAATCTATTTCTGCACTATACCTAAAGTTCAAATCTAAGTATAGTGATGCCCAAATCTTCATCAATGTGCAAAATCTTCGACATGGCATAGATGACATCCCCATGTTTTTCCCCAACCAGCCTCTCTATCCTCAATCTCAGCCACTCTTTATTTTGAAATCTATGCTCCAAGCACTATGGGCTTGTTTCACTCTCTTCTCCAGGCTTCAGGGCTTGCTATTTCCTAATCTCTCTGCCTTTCTACTCCAATCCTCTCTCCCTCTTTTTCTTCTTAGGCTCCTTTCCCAAACTCTTTCCTACTCATCTTTCACATCTCATCTTGAATATTACTTCCTTCAGGATTCTTGGATCCTGGTCTAGATGAGAACCCTCTGCTCCTATAATCTCCTTGAGATATAGTTCATACTTTAATTACTTATATAATCTCTTTTTTCTACTAGAATGTAATCTCCATGAAATAAGAACCATATCTACCCTGCTCACTGCTCTAGTAAAAGCAATTAATGCAGTGTTAGTACAAAAAAAATCATAAAAAAATAAGAAATCATTTTTTGAATAAAGCTCATGGATTTCCAACAAGTATTTTATAGTTTAAACAAATGATGCATGTAAAGTGTGACTGGCCTATAATAAGCCCTCAATAAATAGTAGTTTACCTTTCATCTCTCTAAACTAGCACATCAACACAGACTGGTGAATATGAAAAAAAGTGAAAATGGCTTCAAAATTGTTCGTGCCTTCTGGTACATTATATTTAGTATATATTTGTATTTGGGGATTGATAATTGTCAATTGTTATTATACACTAATAAAAGATAATGTTTCTACTATACATAGCTCAAAATTCTTTTTACTTATATTTACTTTCTTCATAATTGCTATGCAATTGCCAAAGATAAAAAGAAGAAAAAAATAAGCATTTTTCACATGTTGAGTATTTTTTTAAAACCAAACAGAAAGAACTAAAAAAAATCAATCCTCATTTTCTTAACTTTGAGTGATGTTTAAGTTTCTTATAATAAATATAAAATAAATTATTAATTACCTGTCCTATTTCAACTGTTTCATGTCTTACTCTTTAGATATTTCATTCACTCATTCAGTGTATTCCTCTTTTCTTTCCTACCACCTAGCTATAGGTTTTTAAAATTCACACCTAGCAATCAATATATTTTTGGCAGGCAAAATCGTGCATATGTGCTTCATATAAATAGTGTTGAGTCTCATGTGTGGCAAATACATGTTTTAAAGATAATTTTGGTCATTCATTACATTTCAGTAGATTATATGGTCCTACTCTACCTCCTTTGGAGAAAAATTAAAACCATGGAATTTTTCTTCTTTTTTTTCTCCAGTTTTGTGGAGATATAATTGACATACATCACTGTCAAAGTTTCAGGTGTACAGCATAAAGGTTTGACCTACATATACTGCGAAATGATTATCACACTAAGTTTAGTTAGCATCATCATCCCATATAGATACAATAAAAAGAAATGGAAAAAAAATTTCTCCTTGTGAGGAGAACTCTTAGGATTTACTCTCTTAACAACTTTCATATATATCATACAGCAGTGTTAACTACAGTCATCATGCTGTACATTACATCCCTAGTTATTTATTTCTCTTATAACTGGAAGTTTGTACATTTTGACCACCTTCCTTCAATTCCACCTCCCCCCATCCCCTGCCTCTGGTAACCACAAATCTGAACTCCTTTTCTATGAGTTTTTTTTTTTAAGATTCCACATATAAGTGTGATCATCCAGTATCTGTCTTTCTCTGACTGACTTATTCCACTTAGTGTAATGCCCTCAAGGACTATCTATGTTGTTGCAAATGCAGGATTTCTTCATTTTTTATGGCTGGAAATTTTATATTATAATGCAAATATACTTACATCACTCTCTGCTCAAAACCCTTGGTGGCTTCCCATTGCTTAAAATAGTAAAGATCAAATCCCTTACATTGGTGGTCAGAATTCCCAAGCATTAGTTTTTCTAAGAAACTCTTTTAGCCCTTTACTAGTACAATCCACGCATAAAAATTGTAATTAAACTACTGGGCTAAACTCAAACCCTAATATGCCTATCATTTTTCCACTATCTAAATACCCTCTCCCATTCTGCTTAGATTTCTGTGCAAATAGTAAATGCCAATGTATGCAATAATTCTCCTTTATTTCATTAGACAATTAATTTTGTTCTCTTCTTCCTCTATGCTTCCACTGAACTTTGTTGTAGTTTATTATAGCACTGAAAATATAGTTTCTTATCCTATAATTGTTTACATATATACATACCAAACACACATTACTTGAAGGAAAGGGCCGTGCTTTGTTCTTCTTTCTTATGCTTACATTGTTCAGTACACACATGTATTTCTATTGGATTGAAGGAATTATTACTGTTTTAAAAGGCTCATCTCTAGGCTTAATTTAACTAGCAAATTTTCCAATTATATTTAATTGATTCTTTATGAACAGTAATAGTGTACAGAGGTAGAAGAAAGATTATATGATGGAGAAACTGACAAATTTTGCCTATTAAAGGATATATTAAAGACGAATTAGATACAGATAAAATACCTCTCAAATTTCAGTATATGACAAAAGAAAACTACCTGGCTTATATAACTTTTAAAGAAAATTCCATTTGCAATAAGTGAATTTTAATCAAATTCTGGGTAATTACTTTTCTATTATATTATTTAGGATACCATTTTACTACAAAATTGTGTAATGAGCTGTGGTTATTTAAAATGATGATATAGTATTGGAAATATTTGAAAGTACATCAGAAGTAGGCTATAGTACCAAGTAAATAGAGGGAAACCATCAGTACAGATATCATAATGAAAAGCATAGAGGTGGCAACTGCCTTCTTTCCTTCATTTCCTCCCTCACCCCTTCCCTTCCTTCTTTCCTTACTTCTTTCTTTCTTTTCTTCCTTCCTTCTTTTGTGTCTGAATTAACAGATTTTAGATTTGGTGAACTGAAACCAGAAATATTTTTAAGGAAGAATCCAAAAAGATAATGTGTGAAGTTAAAAGAAAAGAAAAATCAAGATGAACTACAGAGGAAACACTAAAAATTGTTAAGAACAGGCAAAAAGCAAAAAATAGAAGGTGACAAAACTGAACACAGTTTTCCAGCAATTATTACACAGAGATAAAGAGAGCAGCTATAATGGCCAATGCAAAGAGATAGAAGAAAACAACAAAAAAGTAAGAAGACGTCTCTTCCAGAAGATTGAAGAAATCAAAGGGAAATTTAAATCTAGATTAGTAATGCTTAAGGGCAAACAGGAAAGCACACTATCTGATCAGGAAAAAATAAAGGAAAGGTGGAAACAGTATGCTGAAGGTCTATATAGAAGAGAAAAAAGGATGACAGATTCCTTTGAAGAAGATTCCTATAAGGAGGAACCCATAATTTTAGAAGGTGTGGTAAAAGTTGCCCTGAGACTACTGGGAAGAAATAAGTCACCAGGGGTAGATGAGATATCGATAGAATTATTTCAAGTCATGGAGACTGAATCTGTCAAGATCCAAACAAGAATATGCCAACAAATATGGAAAACAAAACAATGGCCTACACTCTGTAAATGCTCAATATCCCCAAGAAAAGAGATGCCA
Source organism: Tapirus indicus (assembly GCA_031878705.1). Classification (NCBI taxonomy): domain Eukaryota; kingdom Metazoa; phylum Chordata; class Mammalia; order Perissodactyla; family Tapiridae; genus Tapirus; species Tapirus indicus. The sequence goes on along the minus strand of CM062919.1, from coordinate 98,477,177 downwards.
AGGAGTGCAGTAGCTACAGGACCATTGCTCTACTTTCCCATGTAAGTAGAATGATGCTCAAGATTCTGCAACAAAGGCTTTTACCTTATATGGAACAAGAAATGCCTGATGTCCAAGCTGGATTTCAAAAAGGGAGAGGCATGTGACATCTAATTGCAATTATTCATTGGCTACTGGAGTGCTCCAAAGAATTTCAGAAGAAGGTTAGTCTATGTTTTGTAGACTACAGGAAAGCCTTTGACTGTGTGGATCATGAAAAGCTATGGTCTACTCTGAAAGATATGGGCGTGCCTCAGCACTTAATTATCTAGATGCGGAACTTGTATTGTGGACAGGAAACAACTGTCAGGACAGAATAGGGAGACAGAATGATTTGCTGTAGGCAAAGGTGTCAGACAAAGGTTCAACTTATTTCCCTCTCTGTTTAAGATGTACACAGAACATATTATATGAAAAACTGGGCTAGACTTAGATGAAGGAGGAGTGAAAATTGGTGGAAGAAATATCATCAATCTAAGATATGCAGATGACACCATCTTACTAGTAGGAAGCAGCAATGACTTGAAAAATGACTTCTGATGAAAGTGCAAGAATAAAGTGCCAAAGTAGGTCTACATTTGAGCATCAAGAAGACAAAAATCATGACTACAGAAGAACTACACAACTTTACTGAAGACATTGAAATTATTTAAGATTTTATTTACCTTGGTTCAGTCATCAATTTAAATGGAAGTTTCTTGGCTGCAGTCAGCTGGGAAATCAAGAGAAGACTGAGACTTGGAAGGACAGTGATGAAAGAACTAGGAAAGATCCTCAAGTGTAAGGAAGCATCATTAGAGACTAAGGCCAAGGTTATCCACACCCTCGTATTCCCAATTACTATGCACAGGTGTGAAAGCTGGACAGTGAAGAAAGCTGACAGAAAAAAATTGATTCATTTGAAATATGGTCTCAGAGGAGAGCTCTATGGATACCTTCAATTGCCAGAAATACGAATGAGTGGATCCTAGACCAAATTAAACCTAAACTATTGCTGGAGGCAAAAATGATAAAACTGAGGCTGTCCTTCTTTGGGTACATCAAGAGAAGGCAGGATTCTTTGGAAAAGACAATCACTGTGGGAAAAGGCAGCAAGAAAAGAGGAAGACAAAATATGAGATGGATTGACTCCATAAAGGAAGCCATAGGTATGAGTCCACAGAAGCTGAGCAGGGCTGTTGAAGACAAGACACTGTGGACATCATTCATTCATAGGGTTGCCAGGAGTCAGAGTGGACTTGATGGCAGGTAACAGCAACAAAGCTTTGGTGGAGCCCCACCCCTCCATTCCTTGATCTGCATCAGATTGCTACTAAATAAGTAAAGTCTAAGAACAAAATATTCTTCACCCAAGACAAATGTTTTCAATAAATGTGATTCATTAACCTGGGATGGTAACTAACACATTCAATTAAGGTGACCCTCCATGACACACAGCTTGGTTTTTCTTAGCACATCAGATACCAACAGATTATCATATAGATAGGTTAAGAGACTTCTGACTTTTGCCAATAATGTTAGTCAAGGAAATAATGTTTCCATAATAAGAGATTCCTAAAGAATATCCATCTTATTTTCTTCAGTCAATGAACACTTTCCAATATCTTTCCCAGTTGAACAGGATGCCAAGTATTTAGAGGGAAAATTTCTTTTCATTAAAATGGGCTGTCATAAAACAAGTATGGCACCTCTCATAAAATCATGTTTTATGAATATTTAACTTACTTTGAACTTTTCAGAAGGAAATGGTGACCTTGAAAACTTCTAGTAGCAGTGCAACATTGTAACACAAAGACCACCACCTGTGTCATTAATCACAGTGGATGACTGCCCAGAGCAGTTGTTGGCTTTTCAAAGGGAAATATTAAAAGATAGAGGAACATGAAAATATTTATTATAGACTACTTTACCATAAAAAATGGGAATGATTGATACACAACCAGTGCACAAGGGTTTTTTAAAAGTTATTTCTAACATAATGTTTAAAATTTTGTGTTTTTGTTTCCTGTCGGCTTGAAATCAATATACTAGTCAAGCAACAGGAATTTAATAACCCAAATGCTAAATACTGGTTCAGTATATTACCTTTTTATTGGGCTATGGAACCTTGATTTATGCAGAATCACAAAAGAATTATCCTAAATAAATGAGCAGGCTTTTCTTGTGTTTTATTTGCTTAGACTATTTACAGAAGTTTCAGCAAGACATTTAAAATTCTCAGAAGAAAATTAGTAAGATAAAGAAACAAATATTTAGTTTCCTGTTAATTAAATCCTTTCTTCTAGAGCAAAATATTGACTTGGAAATATCATCCAGGCCAAGAGCAAAAGTTTCAGAGTCAAACAGAAGGAGTAAGAACATTGTTAGATTTAAATTTAGATGATATTAAAATAGAGAATAGACAATTCAATTGCTTGGCCTTCAGTAAAGGCAAATATTCAAAATTATAAGAAACTACATAATGTTTTTTCTAGAGTATGTTTTTAAATAACGCATACATGAGTCATGTCATTTGCTCACTCACTGGATAGAATCTCATTTTTAACTTATCTATTATGGACAATATTGTACTTGTTACAATTATGCCCCTTATACTGGGATTCATAAATTCAGGGATTTTGTGATTTTTAAGTTTATCTCTTCTGATATCTTCAAAGGAACAAATAATTTCCTTTGAAATGGTTAACTCTACCTTCTCTCAGTCTCTTACTTTGATGCCACCAATAATGTCTGGATCTTCTATGGACAGATATTAGGTACAATATACTGGAAAGATTACTGGTTTTGGAGTCAGAAAGACACAGGTTCAAATTATGTATATTTGTACTGTCCAATACAATAGCCAGTAGTCACACACAGCTAACTGAACAGTTAAAATAAATTTAGTTCAACTGAGGAATTGAATTGTTACTTTAAGTTGAGTTAAATTTAAAAATTAAGACATATATAGTGTTTTATTATTTTGGTAGGACTGCAATTCATTTTAACTATTACGTCGTGTAAGATATTGGTGTTGCATTGTAGCACATATATTAGGCACATGCTTCATTTCTAGTGTTACATATATACACATCATTGATCTATTTGGTGTCAATGGATTGACTCATTTTGAATTACTTCTGTATGTACCCATGTAACATTTCAGTGTGCTTATTTGAATATTTTATGCAAACAGCACAGGTTACTGATACCTATATAAATCATAATTGGTAAATAAATTGAAATATTTTCATTTAAATTATAAATAATTTTAATGAACAATATTATTTATTTTTCTAGTTTTTGAAAATAAAGTATGGACAAAATTTTTTAATTTAAAGAATATGCTTACTACGGATGTAGGATAGAGTGATGATGTAAAAGCTATCATAATAATAAAGATAGATTAGAAGTAGGTATGTCGCAAAATTCATGACGAATAGCGATTTACTGTGGCAGCACAAAATGTTAAGACTGTCAAAAAATTTTTAAGATTATAAAGCAGACAATATTAAGAACCATCTTCAGCAAATATGTAGTGAATTTGATAAGAAGTTTCCTCTCAGCAGTCAAAGAAGAATTGATGAAATTGGCTGGCTGAAGTCAAGTAAATTTTAGAAAATACAAATATTTCACCATCCCACTCCAAACCAATTTAGAAAATGCACAGTCACTCTGGTATGAAAAATAAATACAACGCTTATTTTTTTAAGGTAAGTGTTACCCTTGGCATAGAATCAGGAGACACGTCAAGCAACCAGAGGCAGTATGAGAGTACCCAGTAGCTTTCTAGGCTGAGATTAAAGGAATATTGTAAGGAAGATAAAAACATGGAGGAGAAAAAAAATATATATGTGTGTGTGTATGTATGCATGTATATATGTGCATATATGTATATGCACTTTATATGCACTGTGTGTATATGCACTTTAATGTGTTTTGTTTTTATACTACCTGGAAACAAAGTTTACATAAATAAAGTTTATGTAAAATAAACACTGGCAGTCTGAAAATTTCCTATTTATGGCAAGCAGAGGATCACTTTGTTCAAGTAATGTTTTTGAGAAGACCTACCTGAGCAGTCTCAGATTTATGTTCCCCATTCTGTTTCCAAACCTGATGAGGACAAGAGCTGTAATCGTGCCCAAGATCATCAGGGAAATGCCTGATTTACCTCTATGACTCTGATTCATCTCATGGTCCCAGCCATGTATCAACATGACAAATTGAGGAATCTCACCTGATGGGAGGGGATCCACATGTAGCTCTCTGTGCCTTGAAATATCTGAGAAATGCCAAACAAAAATGATCTGAAACATATTAGTCCTTCTCCACCAAAGACTAATATGGCCTCTAAACAAACTTCCACGGCCTTTAAAAATGCTTATAGGAAAGAATTAAAAACAAACTCCAAATGAAGTACAAAGTGGAAAGTTTTTAGATTAAACATATAAAATGTGTTCTAAAGAAAAAAAAGTTTATTATTGATAGTGCTGAGCAAAAGTGCACCATACATATAAAATTTTAAGAATGTCCTGCTTAAAATTAATGAAAGCCTTTGTTACTGCTTTGCACCTAGAAAGATAGAATCTAACACATGAGTTAGTCTAAGTTATCTTTATTGAGTGGCAGGGAAGTATTAAAAAACATTATTTCTGTAAGAATGTCTGCCTCCCTTTAATACTTGCTGCATATCAAGCTATCTCTGCCATTCAGTGGGCAGCCAAGTTCTCTGGCATTCAAGTCCTCTGCCTCAGTGTGAAGATGAATCTCATTTCCTTGAAATACTGCTCATACTGTATTTCAAGGAAATGAGATTCTGTTCAAGCAAGTTGAAATCTTAATTCCAGTTCTTTTCAGAGTAATAATTTATACATAAAGTACCACAGATGGATGTTTATATTGGATGTAATAACTTGAAGACTTATTTTATCTGAAAATGGAATTAGAGCTTCTTGATGCCAAAATACAGAACTAAATCATTTAAGGTTTTACTCCCATCTTTTGGTGCTATAAAAGGGCCATCTTTTTCCAATGGAGCACCTAAGTCAGCATTACTCCTTAGTCAAATGAAATTAACCACAAAAAAGATTTTACTGTCACAAAAGCCAATAAATGAGAAAAATATTTGATAAACAGACAAGATTGAATGAGTACAAAATACCTTATTTTTACAAATGAACTAATGAAAATGAATATAGAAGAAAGCATTTTGGTTCATACGGTTTTACGTATTATTTTAGTTTAAGCAGAAACAGTCTGAAGAAAAGTCAATATGGTAACTAAAATTTGAAATTTAAATTTAAAATACAAACTTCTCATTTATGAGGTTAAAGATTCAAAATAGGTATTACAATTGTAAGTGTATCAATATATCACAAGATCTATGATGGGAGTGTTACTGATAATAAGTCAAGAATCATTTAAAGTTATGTCATTTTCCTCATTGAAGGGAAGATAAAGGAAAGGGGAATGAATACTTTTCATTACATAATACTAAAGGATCAATCTCGAAATTAATATTCAAGGTCTGATGAGAATGTTCTCATTGACCATAATATAACTGGGGTGAAAGGTGAGTACTAAGTGGATATTTATTCTTATTTATGTAGTTACATACAAAATTTGCCTACATAAACATGTCTAAAAACAAAATTTTCTGAATTTATTCACACTCCTAAAGTTTGCCTTACATGTTCTACAGATATAAACAGCAGGCTGTCTTTTAATGCTTATAGTGTATTACAATGTCAACTTAGCCATATGCATGGTATCAATTGGGGAGAAAAATAATGTCTACTTTTGGAAGAAATGGTGTTCAATTTTTTTTAATTTTATAATGGGCTTTAATCACCACCATTTTCTTCTGAGATTGAATTGTCCTCTAATTTTCTTTATAAAATCTGATTGGGGAAATCAAAGAAATTAGAAAAATACTTTATTATTATAGTGTGTCAAATTTGCGAACAACCCCAAATGCTTACCTACTAACTAGATGCTAACTCTTGGACCTCAGTGGCTACCTGAGTATTTCAAGGTAGCTACTCTCCAACTAGTACAAGAGTTGCTTTAGGTCCCTCTTATTGTATAATCTTAGAATCTATAAAATTACTATCATCTTCTAATGGCTTATCTTGTCTCTTTTAGAACTAAAGTCATTCCAAACCACTTTATTATATGTGTATATATGAATATATATGCCAGACAACTGTGATTTTTGAGAGATACTATCAGTTTCTAGAAGTAACATCCATTATATGTGACCTTCAAGAGTACACTTATCGAAATGCTTGTGTCCCATAATGACAGCAAGACATTCTATAAATATAAATACCTTACATTTTACCCATAGTTTGGAGGGACAGTTGGATATCAGAGTATCTTCTGTTTAAATATCTGAAGACAGGTTATAATGCAGAGTTTCTGTGGCTCATTTATCCCTTAACCAAAAAAATAAAATGCCTGGGTTCCCAAACCAAACCAAGTCACCTACCACATAAATTAGGAGGATCTAAGGAGCAGTTACCTCCTAGGAAAACTTGTCCTCACTTAGGGATTGGCAAACTATGGCCTGTCAGCTGTTTTTGTATGGTCCATGAACTGAGAATGATTTTTACATTTTTAAATCATTGAAAAAAATTTTAAAGGATTAATACAACATGATGTGAGAATATTATAAGAAATTTAAATTACCCATAAATTAAGTTTTACTGGAACACAGCTATACTTCTTCATTTATGTCTTTTCTATGACTGGTTTCCTGCCACACGGCAGAGTTGAGTAGTTGTGATGGAGACAATTATCTGGCCCTTTACAGAAAATGTTTGCTGACCCTTTAGAGAGGCCAAGTAAAAGTCTTCCACTGGAGACTAATGAGCTGTTTGGAGACTCCTGAAATGTTTTCTACCTGCATCCTAAGAACGTCCTGATTTTACTTCTACCAGCTTAGGCCTGCCAACTCTATGAATAACTGTAAACATACTAGATTATCAGTTGGACACTCCAAAATTATTTCTTGGCATGAACTTAATACTGCTGCTCAGAGCAATGTCTCCAATAAGTCTCCAATAATCTCCAAGGAAGATATTTTACTACCCTATCAAGGCATAATTCTTTTTAGGAAATTTGCTTCCAAACCATTTCATTTCCTTATATATGTAAAGTAGTAAAATCATATGAAATATTACATAATGCCACATCCCTGAATTTCTCCTCAACTAAATTCCTCTGAGACTGAGAGGTCAGGGCTCCAGACACTCTTTTAGCCTGTATACTCTCCGGGCTGTTTACCAACTAAGACACCTTGGAGAATTGGCCACAGCTTTGATTTTCTTTTTACATTGTTTTATAGGTCATAGGAGCAGGCAAATAAACCATATTTCTGGAACAGATCTGGGTACCCATTCTTTCTTAAGAGAAATTTTGTGTGTGCATGTGTGTGAGTGTGCAGTTTAGAAATGAATAGAAGCATGCAATCTCAGCACATAAATGAGAATATTCACTACATGCACTTTGGTTGTATATTGAGCTTAATTTCCTTTTGAAAGTTAGATTTCTTGATTTGATACATACACTTCTTTCAAGCCATCTTACATTTGCCCAGTTGGTATGAGTACACAAACTCATGGATTTACAAGCAAGAAAAAGGTTACTAAATCATTCTTATTTTAAGAAACTCTGTATGTAAAATTACATTAAAAACATTCAATTCAGAAAATCATGATTTATTTATAAAAAAGGAGAGTAGTTATCCTATAGAACATGACAGAAAATAAGAGTTACAGAAGATGTGGATTCCATAATTACATGTATGTTGCCTTAGTTGTCTTTTGTTGCACCAACAGTCAAGAACATGTTCTATATTAAAGGAAAAGTAATTTTAAGACTTCTTGCTGCTAAATGTAGAGTTACGGAATAAATTTCTATAGAACGATTGATGCAAAATATCTTTATGTATCACTGCAATATGTACAATCCCTAAACTACTGCACTAATTGTCTATCTTGATTTTTATAGTGGTATATACATACACACACACACACACACACATATACATATAACTATTTAAGATAGTTTTCCATTTTAACCAAGAAATAGTTATTAAGACTTCTAATGATTCTATGATACATTTACATCTGTCCTTTCTTTAGAAAGAGTGAGAATTCTGTTCATCCTTATGTTTCAAAATAGTGCAAACCAGGTAAAATGAAATGGATTGCTTTGTTCCAAATAATTGCAAAATAAAAAATCCTTCTGTCAAGAGAAAGGTATAGTTTTATAGTCAAAAGACACGTCTATAATATCACTAAGCTTGTAAAAAATGTAGTCAGGACAAATTTTCTGAGGCTAGAGTATGAAAGAAACACATTGCAATTTTCTTGAACTGCACAAACCAGTAATATAAGAATAAAAATTGGCAGTGGGTGTTGTACCTGGGAATATTCCTGATCTAATATTAGTAGCTAGACTAGAAAGACTTTGGAATCTATTATTGTTATAGTACAACTAGTAAAACAATGCACTTGTGTTTAAAACATATATTATACATGCAAATAATTTAAAATTTTTCACTTAATCCTAGCTTTGGGATTTCCTAAAGCCAGGAAAAGGGAGGATGTAATCCAATGGTAACACTATCAACCAAAGTAATACAGTTGATTGAAAATACAGTTGAGCACACCCAGCAGATGAAGGTGTGAATTTCCTCATACATCATCTTAATGGCAACATTTTCTACAAAGCGACATGGAGCACTCCTTTCATATTTCATGAGTTCTATTTGCCTGACTTCAAAATGCCAAATGTGCCAGTGAACAGTGCTTTAATATTCATGGGTTTTTGAGATGGCTTTGACAGTTGTCAACTAGAGAAATGGCTTCATCAGGAAAGAATCTGACTTATGATTTCCGGCACACATATAAAATCATGTAGTCATTCACATATGCATTCTAATTTAAAGATATTCTTTGCATCGCTATCTATTATGAAAACTATATAGATATAAAATCCCTTGTGTAACACTAACATATTTTCAAATCTTGTTTGGCTATATACTTAGAATTCCAGGAAATTTTAACTCCAGACACATCATAATTGAGCTATTTTGAAAGGACATAGCCCAGTAACTACCCTAAAATTTCTCCAGAGCACAAATCATCACAGCATAAATCACACATCTGGTGGAGGATTTATATTTCTTTTTCCTTTTATAATTCAAAAATTTATTAAAAAGCTCAGTTTAGGGGAAAAAAAATATAGCATTTCTCTTTAGCCCCAAGGGTGTAGATTCTGATTCTTGAGTCTCTCATTAGCATTTTACATACTAAAAATAAAAATTGTTAAAATTTACCCTTGAAATAGTGTTCATTGCTGTTAATCTTAAATGGTCTATGAAATTTTCACATAATGACAGGTATTAATAATACATTGATTGATAAACAAACACAAACTTTACAAGAATTTATTATGTATATTACCTTATTGTATTTTCCCATACGTCTTATGAGGTGGAAGAACTAGTAGTATAATCACCATAAGATTGATAATAATATCTAACAGTTATTGAATTCTTACTACCTGCCAAGCACTCCTCTAAGCACTTTATATATATTAGCTTAACTAATTTCAGTATTATTATTAACCTCTTTTGTAGATGGAACAGATTAAGTAACTTGTCCCATATTTCATTGCTAGAAAGTGGTAGAACCATGATTAGGCAGCAGGCAGTCTTCGCCACAGAACCTCAGCTCCAACAAAACTCTTTGTCAGAATTTGAACTACAGTGAGAACCCTGTTCACATTCCTACTCTAGTGTTATTTCTGTTCTTTCTTCAGACAAGGACCATATTGACTGGTATCTTTCCTTCATTGAATTTAGCCTTAAAATAACATCTTTTGTGATTTTATTCTGTTGGCACTGAAAATTACCATAGGATAACATTAATTCTTGAAATCGTCTCTCTTTTTTCTTTTTTTAGTCATTTTTTTCTTGTTCTCTAGGTTATATGTATTCAAACAGGAGGTAGAAGTAATAGAGGCAGCAGATGGAATGATAGCTTGAGTTCCGATAGTGCATTTGAAGAACTGTGAATTTTCTAATAGCCAGTATTTGGCTATAGAGTGAATACATATAAAAATACAAAAGCCTAAAATATTAGTTTTTAAAGTTTGCTGAGAAAATGAACCCCAGATCACCTTACTTTCCTTTGAGTATATGTTCTATGACTTAACGTGGATCAATATAACAGTTTATCTTCTCTGTGTTTACATATGGGTTGTTTAGGATGGTTTAAAAAATAACCTAAACTCAGACTGTAACTAACAGAAATTCTACTGAATCTCATAACTGTACAATAAAATCTTCCTACATTTTCCTCATCAGCTCTTCCTCTCATTCTCCATAGCATCTATTTGGACATCATTTCCTGAGACTATCTAATCCTCTTTCTTCCCATCACTTTCTGCAAATGTCCATGACTACTCCTTCACAGAAAAACTAGAAATAAAGAGGCTATGACTCCTTCAACAAGCTCACATGAAAACATAAAAAGTGCCTTCCACATTTCTCTCTTTTCCTCTTCCCTACTGTTATGCTGTCAAAGCTTACCAACTCTGCCTGTGCTCTGAATGCTCCCACATCCCACTGCCTCAAAATCATAATGTTTGTAGTTATCTATTTTTTTCTCTTCCAGATTTTCAAACCCTTTTGTATCATTTAGGATGGGGTAGACTATGCTGAAATAACAAACAAACCTCTTATTATCTTGAAATCATGAGCCACATTGCTGTATCCACATTACCTCCCACTCAATTCTCAAAATTAGCTTCAGTTTCTGAAAGCAATCATAAAAGGCACCAATGATTTAACTGCTTTTTAAAAAATTCTACACATAGTTACTCCCGAGTCCTTCTCTTACTCGTCTTTTCAGCTTTATTTTCAAATTCTATGTATCTTCCTTAAACATTTTTTTCTCTCTCTTTTTCTTTTTTTTCTCATACACACTCATACTGTTCCTGGCCTTTTATTTCCAATCTCTTTTAGACTTATCTCTTTATATAATCCTTAATATTGGTGTTCTTCAGGATTTTGTTTTAAGTACTTTTTTTTCTTCTTGGTTAAATATCTCATCTTTTCTCCAAGCAAGTTCAATTCACTAAAGAGAGTATATCTTCTGTCTTCCAGTTTAATATATACAAGAAGTCCTTGCTTTGTATGGTTCTTATATACATGAATTTCAGTTACCAGTTCAGTTAAATGATACCAAACCCACACAACATGATTCAAATTTCAGTTACCAACACATGTTAACTGTGAGTAATTATATGAAGTACAAACTTTGCTGATAACTGTTGCGTCCACAAATCACTATGTAAATATTAGGCACCCATCATGTTCAGTGACCAATCGCATCACTTCTTTCAAAGTCCGCTGTTGATTGGTCACTGTGCATCTATTATTCAGCCCACACACAGTCAACAAAGCCTATAGTTGTGTTGCCTCCTTGTCTCTCAGTGAAAAATCCATGTAATATTTTACAAAAATGGATAATAAAAGAGAATTGGTCAAGAAAGATGAAAGAGCAGTGAAGAAACAGAGAATGCTAATGTTGAAGTGAAATTTAAGTGGAACATAAAATGGAGTCATAGAAGAAAGAGCTGACCAGGAATAGGGACATTGCCATCCGAGAGGCTCCAGATATACCTCTGGTGAGATATTCTCTTTTCATTCACTACAAGAGTATTTTCCTGATATGAATGAGCTTGGTAATAAAAGATGTTTTATAATTTTTTTCTCTTCATTTTAACATCAGGGTCATCTCATGGTCAGGATTCACTAATTGCCTTTACTACTGAATATAGGTCACATTTCTTTTGTTCTTCATATATCAACTAATTTTTTTTATTATATCCTGGATATTGTGAGTCTTATGTTGTGGATTCTGTTACATTCTCCGGGAGTGTTGATTTTTTGTTTTAGCTGGCCATTCATCTGGTTAGGGGTTGGGTTTAAACTGAAAACTATGTTTCTTTAATGGCAGAATTTATACACAGTATTTGGAGCTTTTGTTCGCTAATTATTTTCTTCTGGCAATGCTCCCTCAATTTCTAATGGCTACGGTTGCCCAGAGCAATCCTGTGGTTGCTCTGTTCTCTGGTTCTTTGGGCCAGAATGACTGTGATGTTTCTATCAGAGTTTTATCTCCTCACGTGGTGCAGACTAGGGTCTGCCCTTAGGCTAGAAGTTTTTATAAAAGAAAACAGTGCCATTCGTTTTGATCACTCTCCAGTACCTAGGAGTTTTTCAGTTGTTGCTTGTTTTTCTGTTTTTGTACAGATTTTATGGTTTTCATCTGCAAATAGTAGCTTACTTGTGCATTACCAAAAGCAGAAATCTCTCCTGGTCTTTATTTTATAAATGTCAAGCTTCATCTCTAAATATTCATATTCTCATACTGTGTACTTCACTCTTACTCAGTATGGTTTTTTTTGCTCCAAATCACTGTTACACATTATTTTCTCTGCCTGGGACTCCTCTTTGCTGGATTAATTGCTAATTACCCTATAGATCTTCTCTTATATGTAATATGTAATATTTTTGTAGGAAGTTTTCTTGAATACCCCAAGTCTTATTAAAGCACTCATATATGTGAACCCATAGCATATTTTATTTCTAACACTTAACTGGGCACCATTATCTGGCACATAGAAGGTTCTTAATAAATATTTGTTGACTTAATAAATCCCATTAGTATATAACCAATCCAATTTGAAAAAGCATGAATTTAACATTAAGACACAAAGCTAATACACACTTCTAATAAAATATTATATGGTTTTAATTTAAGGTATGAAATTAAATGTTTTTATTATTTTGTTAAAAATATGATGCTTGCTGCTTATAACTAAAGGCACACCAATGGGTATAAATGGATTACTCTGGTACTTCTCTTTACCTTATTATTTTCTAGATTTATAAATAATTTCATAAAGATGATTGCTAAGCTTCATTTTGTACAAATAGAATAAAAGCATATAATTAGAGTAATAATTTTGTTGTAAGATTGTGTGTTCAAGTGGATAGTTGATTTTTATATGTACTCTATCTTTTCTCATTTAACATAGACAATAAACCACTAAACTGATAATCATCTTGTAGTTCAGTATTTTGCCACAAGATTGAATTAGCAAACACAAAGCTGTATTTTTATTTGATTTAGAAACAGAATTTTTTGCAATTTCATGTAGCAAACATCATTATTAATCTTAACTGCTAATAGATGATCTTTTCCCAAAGATAACACTTATATAGATTTGCCATAGACTTAATAATATAATTAATAATGACTCAACTTTTAAGACGGAGGCAAAAAACACATAGCATTTACAATAGTTATTGTTTTTTTTAATTAAGAAGGCCAGTGAGATTCTAGCTTTAGAGATCTATACTTTTGGAAGACAAATATTTTATGGCTAGATCATAGCAAGTCTATAGTGACTCCAAGCAAGGTTTAAATATGCTTTCACATACCTGTGTACTGTTTGGTGGGGCTACCAGGAGTCAGTTTCCAAGAAAGATCAAAAGGGTTTTTGTACTTACGTAAGAAATTTTCAGTAGGGAGGAAAGAATATTATCTATTTTACGTTTTGAGACCTCCTGATCTTAGTTTCTGTGGCCTTGTAAGAGAAAGAAAATGACAGAAGCTGGGAAGTTTTTCATGAGGAAGTCTCAGAAACATGGCCCAAAAAAGGCACTATTTGGTGTCCAGGAGACAAGTGAAAGTAGAAAACTGGGTTACATATTTGTATATTTTTCCTGAAGCTTTGGGTACATTAGCAACTGTCACGATGGGGAGGCTCCTACAGCCAAGTAGCTTCTCTAGCAGGGAACAGTCATGAGGGCCTCGTGCAGCAGAAATAGAAGTCTACAAAAGATAGTACAGAAGAGTGCAGCTGAGAAAATATTTCAAGAGAGACAAGCAAAATCAGGGAAGTAAGAGTAGCCCCTGGAGACCCCCAGACAAAAGTACAGAAGACAAGGGGAGCGGAAGATCTGCCTTAGCAGGTAAGGCCAAAACTTTTTTATTAAGGTAAATATGGAATTGGTGGTATCCACAAGGAGATGAAGCTAAGGACAATTCATTCTATAAAAATGACTAGGTTGTCTCTAATTTTAATGTATTTTATTCCAAAGTAATTTCATTGAGATGAAGTTAATTTAGGTGCCTATTCTTGCTGTGAGAAAGACAACTTCTGGGCTAAAAAAGAAATCCTAGTTTGGATTTTAAATTATAAATAATTTTGCAAACTGTATAAATTTGGTTGTGAGCCAACAAAAATATTAGTCTTCTCAATAACATATGTCTATGAAGTAGTAATTTTGCTATTGTAATGAGCAAAGCACTGTAAAAGAAACACACAGACAAGATCCCTGGGATGTCTCATTTTCTATAGCAGTGGTACACTGGAGGTGGGAGTGAATGGAGAGTAAGAAATAGGACATTAAGAATCATTACAGTTACAGAATCTTCCTTATGAAAGACACATTTTATGTAACATCAGTAATGAACAATTGAAATACTTAGAAAATATTTTATAGTGATATCAAGGGCATTTCCCTGGAAAGATGTTTTTCAGACATTCTCATCTATTTATTTGTTCTCAGTTTTACTCTTTTGTAACTTGCAAACAGCTTTGCTTCCCTTTCTTCACCACTTACACTTTTTCATTTCATTTCCTCAGATTTTGCTTTTCCATACTGAATATTCCTCTTTTTTTTTCAGTGTTGATTAAAGAATACCCTTACTCTCTCTTTCACATACTTCAAAATAAATATTTGTCAGGAAAATTATATTTTTACTGGTTCAGCTGCTACTATGAGATTAACAATAATTAATTATAATTGTAATAGCTAGCTACTGATACTATAATATACTATTTGAATTTATAATTTTGGTTAATCATTACAATACCTCTTTAATATGAGTGACAACATCTTTAATTTATAACTGACAAAAGTGAGACCCAGAGAAATTGAGTGACTTGCCCAGAGTACATGGCAAGAAACTGTTAGAGGCAGAATTCCAACTACAGTGCCCATGGTCTTTTCATGTGCAGTACTTCTTCACTTTGATCATAATTATTTAATACATTAGAATAATTAAACTATCAATCTCTTCTAGTAAGTTGTTGTATGTCTATTGATGACTTGTACTTGTATGGTATAATTCTGTAAGAATCAGTTATAATCCAATAACTACAATATCATTTTTTTCTTAATTGGCTGAGTGGGATTACATACTATATTGCTGATTCAACATTAATATTCATTCTTTGTAAGATCATTTATAAAAAATTTAAATAAATAGTATAAAATGTCATTCTTAAAATTTCTGAGGGATAAGAGGAAAATTAAAGCCCAAAATCTGATTGTTTGGTATTCTGATTGTTAATCAAAGCCATTTCATCATTTTACATAATGTTGGTGATTGCCTGACTTAGGAACATATTCAATTTGGTTTGTTCACCCCTGTGAATCTGAATACTGTTGATCACAACAGCAGAGAATGTGGTTAACTTAGAATGGTGGTGTTTTCTGTATGGAGTTTGCTCTTTACCAAAGGCATCATTTGACCTTTTCTTTGAAGTCATCTTACTGCTGAATTTCTTAACATTCAGTGGGCAACAAGTTGTCAATTACATTAAGGAAAAGCTCTGCACACTACTATAATAGATTCAGTAGATGAGAATATTTGCAAGAGGATATGTCCAAAATTAGATACTTCAAGCAGAATATGAAAGAGCTTTCATTGTGTGAGTCAACTCGAGTAATTCAAAAACATTTGTAATCAACTACTAGAGGAATTCAAAAGTACTGTTCTGTGATGGCATCCTAAATACCTTCGTACCCTTATCGAAAATGATTCAGCATCTAAAATGATTCCAAGGCTATTTTGTTTTGTGATCAACAAAACTATAATCCCTACATGAAATTATTTCATTTGACAAACACTTCTTGATCACCTGCTAAATGTCTGGCGCTTTGCTGCAAGTGTACCTTATGGAAATTGATGGTTGCATAAAGTCACTACAGAGTGCTTCAGTTGTAGGTGTGGTGGATTAAAGCTGGCCCAAATACATTCATTCTCTCCCCATTGAGAGGTGAGGGTTTTGTCTCCTCCCTTTGAATTTGTTCTGGTCTTTGACTGTTTTGACCAACAAAATGTGGTAAAAAATGGGGCTATGCTGTTTCCAGGTCTAGCTTTGAAGAAGACTAGAAGTTGGTAGCTTCTTCCTCTTGGAGCACTGAGCTCCAAATAAGAAGTTTATCATGAAGCACTCATACTGTAAAGAAGTCAAGGTTAGACTTTTGGAAAAGCCACTTGGAAAGGCCGTGTGGAGAGAGCAAGAGATACTCAGCCAACTTCCAGCTGCTCCACTCGCAGCCATTCACTTCACCCCAGCTGATACCCTGGAAATGGTAGGCAAAGATACGTTTTCTCCAGTGTGTCCTGTCCAAATTCTTGACCCTAAAGCAATGAAACATAATAATAACAGAATTTTGCTTTAAGCCACTAAATATTTTGGATAATTTGTTTTGCAGCAATAGATAACTGAAGTCACGATCTTTGGAGACTCTGCCACTAACTTGAAATATGAGGTTGGGGAATCTATTTAGACTATTTAAACTTCCACTTGTAAAAAAGAAAATGATAGTGTTTATCATGTCATTATTCTTAATGAGACAATGACCCTAATGCTTGTAAATGGTGTATGGCACATAAAATAAGACACCTTCAACTCCATAAATTATATTTTCAGCCCAGGCTTTTCTTATCAGGCCTGAATGCAAAGAGATATCCAATTCCTTACTAAACTCTCTTAAGTTTTTTATAGCACTTCAAACTCATAGATTCAAACTTTTCATATTTTCTCACAACCCTGCTCTCTTCCTGTGTTCCCTATCTTGGTAAATGGTACTCCGTCTACTTATTTCCACAAGCAAAAACCTTAGAATCATCTTTTATACTTCCTTTTTCATTATCTAAAAATATCTATTGCTTCTTTATACAAAATAACTCAGTTGTTTTTCCACTTCTCGTCTTTTTAAGTACTACCACCTTTCTTAATTCATCATCATCATTTCTCTCTCTATTATTCCAATAGTCTCCTAATTCATTTTGCTGCATACTTTTGCTCACTGCATCAAGTTTTGTCCTGCTCCAAACTTTCAGCCTACTATATCAGAGTAATCTTTTAAAAATAAGTATTTGGTAATCATTGCAATGCTTAAAACTCTTCAATGAATTCAATCGGAAAAAGTTCAAAATCCTAACCACGGTCTACAGGACTCTCTAATATCTGTCCTTTGCCACATTTCCAGATTGATGACAAGCCACCATCACTGTTGATCATTATACTTCAGCCACACAAGCTTTGACCTCCTTATAGGGACTTGTATTGCCTATTCTCTTCTGCACACACTATGAATTAACTAGCAATCACTTAGGCTTTTGTAGAAATATCTCTTCCTCAGCAGAATGCTCTCTGATAAACTCGGGTTAAATTAAAATCCTTGAATTTGATCTCTTTATCCATGCAAATAATCCATAATCAATCTATAAATCAAAATTGGGGTGAGTTAACTATGAGCCAGATCTGAGGACTAGCCCAGCACCTTCCTTCCCCAAGGAAGGAAGGGCACCAAAGAAGTGCAGTGTACAGAGTAGTTATATGCTGTCTTGGAACAAAGAGCACACATCACATGTGATAAGAATGTCTCTTTTACAAGAGTCATGAAATTGCTTTGCTGGCACAGCAGATTGGTGAGCACAGTGGGTCAGTGGTCACAAGGTGAGTGGTCACAAGGTGAGCACAGTGGGTCAGTAATATATCCTTAGTTTAGGGAGAGATGCTTATCCTAAAGGAAATGCCGATATAGGGGAGGTTACATTCCTATATTTAGGGGCATCATTCTTGTCTTTGGAACATAGTAAATATTTAAAGCAGATGAACAATGCATGCTCAACAGGCCATGTAAGGCCCTTTTGGAAAAACAAGGTGAGATCAAATTAGTTTTACACGAAATGGCTTCCTCATATACTCCAATATATCCTTTTGCTTTCCATTTATTTATCATCTTTAAATGTTATCTTCATGAAACTCACACAATTATAATGCATTCCTTTTCCATGTTATTATTATTAGCATTTGATTTATTTGAGGCTGTGGCATAGAGAGGGTCAGAAGCAGAAACCAGTAATGAAAGGAGAGAAAAACTGGTAAGACATGATACAAACTTGCAATATTGGTATGTGCCAGACTTTATTAAAGGATTCTATTTCCCAGCAGTCTGTGCTGTGTGTATATGTTATGTCCATATGTGTGTGCGTGTGTGTGTGTGTGTGTGTATACATATATATATATACATATTTATATATATTCTTTTGTGTTCTGCCCATCAAATTCCAACTTTGGGGGGGAGGGGTTTAACCTCTACCACCAAGCAATTCTTCAGGCACCAACTGGATGTCCTACAATTCAACTCAAGTCTAACACTATCTATCTGGAGATGGTGTAAGATCCCACAGGTTAAGGGTTCAGTCCTTCAATACTGCCCCCTCTCCCCACTTCAGATGCCAGTAGAAAGCTCAGGTTTCTACCTGCACTTCTGACCAACTGGTTATAAATTAGAGGTTCCTAAGACCTGCTCCTTGGGTTCAATTAATTTGCTAGAGGAACTCACAGAACTCAGGAAACCTGTTTACTCACTAGATTACCAGTTTAGTATAAAATGATATAACTCAGGAACAGCTAGAAGGAAGAGATGCATAGGGCAAGGTATAGGAAAAGGACCCAGAGCCTACATGCTCTCTTAGAGAGCACCACTCCCCTCAAATCTCTAAGTGTTCACCAACCAGAAGTCCTCTAAACCCTGTCCCTCTGTGTTTTTATGGAGTCATCCTTACATAGGCATGATTGATTAAATCTTTGGCCATTGGCAATTGATTCAACCTGCAGCCCCTCCCCCATCCCCAGAGGTCAAAGACTGGGACTAAAAGTTTCAACTCTCTAATCAAGTGGTTGGTTCCCCCTGGTAACCTGCCCCCATCCTTAGGTGCCTTCCAAAAGTCATCTTATTAACATAACAAAAGACAATTTATGGTCTCATCACTTAGGAAAGATCAAGGGTTTTAGGGGCTCTGTGCTAGAAACAGGACAAAGACCAAATAAATATTTCTTATTATAAATCACAATATCATATATATACTATATTTATATGTAGTTTCTTTTATAGGTTTTATTTATGGAGTTGGAAGCTAGCTAACTAGCTGCAGCAAATATTTGCTTATTACCTAAATATTTGAAGCAATGTTCAGGGAATAGAGGTTTTAGGAGTTATACCCTAAGGCAAAGTGTTTTCTACCTGCTCTTTGTGTGAAAGAGTCTCACAAATTACTAGTGAAGAAAAGTTTTAAATACAAAGATGTCTTCAGCTTTGAACAGTATGACTTTTCTTTCATGATTACAAGGAGGCTCTTATTTTATTTGTGTTCTGTTTTCATTTTTATTTTAAAGGTCACAGTTTTATGACATGCATATAAATTAAGGAAGTGCAACTACTCTTTATAGATGTAGAGAGCAAGTTCTAAAGAGATTTGTTAATCTAGTTTAAAACAGAATCAGATTCTTTGTATTAGGAAACAGTGTAAGGGGAAGGTAAAGGATGAAGATGCAAGCTGAACTTTCCATTGGATCTTAACCAAAACCCTGGGTTCCTTCATGCATAAAATTAAGAGGTAAGAACAGATCAATTATAACTCTTTTCCAACTCTAACATTCTACAATGTTATAATGACTTTATTGTCTAAATTCCTTCTGGCCATTTCCTATTAATGTAAAGCCACCATGTGATAAAAATGGCCAATGTCAGTTGGTTATTAAAATAATCTATGACACTTTAAAGTCAAATTGAAATATTTGGACAGAATATTTGAAAAAAAAGACACTATTTACTTTTATTTTTGGTGTTAACAGTTCAAGAACATAGTGAAGATGATTAAGACAACAGAAGTCCAACTTATTCTGATAATGTAAATTTTATCTCCAGATGCATGCCTTTCACATAAAAACAAAACTCTACATACTTGAGAACCTTAAGTAAAAAATGAAAATAACAGCAAGTCATTTATTTTGAAATTGCTTTTGGAAAACTCATATGTTTGCTTTGCTTCATTAAACTAATTACTCACTAAAACTCAAAGTTTTATAAATATTATATTGTCCTATTATTTCCAACAAATTTTCTTCTAATTTTATCCTTGTAAATGCTGAGAACGATCACAATTGTATAATAATACTGGAAATAGATGAGATTAGTATCAGCTTTTTTTAAGGTAATTGATTCTTTAGACTCTTTAGAGTTATTAGTCCTTTGTAATAGAGTTTAAACAATTCTAAACTCAGATACTTGCCTTTGAAATTCTGATAACTTCAAATAAGTCATATCCAGGAAACTTTGTTCGAATGACTTTGAAAATCTATTAGAACTATAGAATTAGATAAGTTTCTTTCACATAAACAAAGTACCAAGATCTATAAAGTTATTATTTCAATTACTTCTTCTACATAATATCATAATTGATGTGGTTGCACATCAATGTGTATTGAATAAAACATTTTCAAATTCCCTCTGTTAAATATAGCTTCCCGATAAACTCTGCTAGATATCAACAACTGTCCCTTAAAGGTGCTTTGTTTTTTCTACACAATTTTGTTCTTTTATTGTTTATGGTATATACTACTTAGCCTATATTTTACCTTCACTTAATATGTTGTTTTCAATGTCATACAAATACTTTCACTGTTTGATTAGAACACATTTGAAACCATGGTTAATCTGCTGTACTTTTCCCATCTTCACTATAAGATAGTAGAGCACCCTGCTACTAAATGGATCCAATGCTATCTAGGACAGGCCAGCCATGGCTTTGTAGACTGGAGCAGATGAGTTTGAATTTTATTCTACTGCAATAGGTAATCCACAGAATTTATCCACATTTTATGTGGAAAAATATAACCTGTTAATTGCAGTGTTTGAGAATTCATAGATTAAAAATCAATATATATTCTCCCTAAGATTAAAGTCTTTGGGGTTTTTTTCTAATTTAATTTGGAAACAGTATCAAAATTATGAGTCAAATTCTGGCATTTCTGAGGTCATTTCAGGGTGTCAAAGCACATGATTAAAAATAATTTCATGTTGTAACATAGTATTGAGTGTTTTCCAAACATTCTATAATTCAGTATTTATATACAAACAAATGTTGTACAAGATAAAAACTGCTGCTTGTTTACAGGCAAGTGCATTGATATTTAACATTTTTTTCAGCAGGAAAATGCCTCCATACTAATAACCACTTAATAAATCAAATGCAAGTTATTTGAAAATTCATATTAAGTTTAAGTATGATGTCATTTTAGGAAATTAAGTTTAGCATCATTCTGAATATACATAATCACTGAAGGAAATTTGAAATATAAAATATAAAAAATAAATTAATATTTCTTTCTTCCCCCAAATAAAAAATCACCACTGAAAATTTTTGGCATATCCTTCTGGATATATTATACATATTTATTAATAAAATCCAGTATATTTGTGGAAGTAATATAATGATGAATATAATCTTTTTATTTTGTTTATTACAAATTTCACTAATATTAAACATATTTACATAGTGTTTGTATAGCCACAGTATATTTCATTACTTGTGCATATAGTCCCCCCTTATTTGTGGGGGATACTTTCTGAGACCCCTCAGTGGATGCCTGAAACAGCAGGTAGTATCGAACCCTATATATACTATGCATACTTGTGATGAAGTTTAATTTATACATTAGACAGAGTAAGAAATTCACAACAATAACTAATAATAAAATAGAACAATTATAACTATACTATAACAAAGAATTATTGTAGATCTCAGCAACCTCAGTGTACAATTTTTTTTCTTTCCTTATTAAGTCCAGAACTTTCACTTTTCCACTTAAAGGAAGCACTTTAAGGCTTCTCTTTGGCATATTTGAATTGCCAGCATCACTACTCTTATACTTTGGGGCCATTATTAAGTAAAATAAGACTTACTTGAACACAAGCAATGCAAAACCCCCACAGCTGATCTGACAAGGGAGGCAGCTACTAAGTGACTAACGGGCAGGTAGCATATAAAGTGTGGATACGCTAGACAAAGGAATGATTCACGTCCCTGGCTGGCGGGATGGGGCGAGATCGGGCAAGATGGAGTGGGAGGGTATGAGATTTCATCCTGATACTCAGAAGGGCACTCAATTTAAAACTTATGAATTGTTTATTTCTAGAATTTTGCATTTAATATTTTTGAACCTTGGTTGACCTGAGGAACTGAAACCATGGAAAGTGAAACCACAAATAAGGGGTGACTACTGTACCTTAATTTACTTACACATTCCCTTTTTATAACATTTAAGCTCAGATTTAAAAATAAGAATGGTGCAGCCTTATAAAGAAGTCATAAAATGGCTTGGAATATTTTTTGGAAACAGAATAAAGGACAGTAGAACTAGAGCTGAATAAGTTTTGGTCTGACCCAGCAGTCAGGGCCCCCAATCATGGTTGGTTTTATAAATGCAAAGGAGGGGTAAGATTTTATTCTAATGCAATAGGTAATTCATGGAAAAATTAAAGTAAGAATGATGTGACCTTATGTACATTATATAATGTAAATACAATAATAATTCTGTCCACTGTGAAGAAAATGGATCATAACAGGCAAGAATATAAACAGGTGGCCCATTTAAATGGATATTGTAGAACCCAAATGAAAGATGAAAGCAGTTTTAATTTGGGTTACATCAGTGAAGTTTGACTAGATAGAGTTAAGATAGATTTCCATTTAAGATACACATTTAAACTCAAGGACGCATTCTTTTATACGTACATATACACGTACAGATCTTTAAGAAGTAATATCAAGAATGAGTGTTGGATTTTGTGAGATGCTCGCCCAGCACTGTCAGCATTTAGCCTAGAAGGCATTAGGGAGTAGTGGTTTGGAGGACAGGGTGCATCTGGAGTCACTGAGATCTGAAATAGAATTTCATTTCCATATTTACTTAGCATGACAATGGAAAACTCTTATTTTAACTACTCACAGACCTTTAAATGTTTAAAAGAGGAATACTTTGTGAAACACAGGACTCAGGCATCAAATCTGCCTCGGTAAATCACAACCTCCCACAGTATTTACAGAACAATTGAAGAAAGGTTTTCAGGGGAGAGTTTACATACAGTTATTTACAACAATAAATCTGTTTCAGACAGATAGAAATGCTTTCTAGATTTTTTGTTCATTTTTTCAATTCTTAAAAAAAAAACAAAGAATGTAACTTTGATTGTTTTACCACAACTCTCTATTTTATGTTATACATGGATTTTGCCACACATGCCTTTGTTAATCTCGTCATTTTTCTGAGACGTGCCCCCTGTGGTATACAGAGGATGAGATGCTTCACTATTAGAATTTCTTGGAGAATATTCTTATTTAGTTCTTGCAGAATAAAGGAGAAATGATTGGTTATTGAAACAATGACCCCCCAACTAACTCACAATGAAACCTGTTTTCCTTTATATCCTTCTGCTCACTTCCTTGGCTTTAATTGACTGACCCCACAGTTGCCTGGCTTTGCCATGCTCACTGCCCACACTTCTGTATTGATTCTCAGGGAAAGCTGCATTGAGACAGCTGCTCTCGAATCTAATTTTTCCATTCAGCTTTACCTTCTCTTAGTTTAAACAGACAACACCATCTTGCTAAAGATATATGCCGTGGAAGTACACAGACAAGTCCTGGAGCCTAGGGCATTCATTAAACCAGAAGTACCGTAAACATTTATTATATCAGAAGTAGCAGACTGCACACCACTGACCAAACAATGGATGTGTCAAAATGATGCATTGGTTGAATTTTGCCTCACTTTCCTCTTCCTTTCCTACCTGAGACAAAAACAAGGTAGTGGCTAGAAAAAGTAAGATAAAATAAAATTGAAGACTGAGTTGCAGGGTAAATGATATCAAAACTCTGCAGATCTAATAAAAGTAAGTTGTTAGAGGTCATTACTTTTCATGTTTATTGATTTTTAGCAGCCAACATCATTATTATCTGGTAGAGAAACAAATTTATCATGAAGTTCCCAAATGTGAAGTTAAAGGAAGGACAAAGTGAAGGTAGTTTTATATTCAAGGAAATATTACACTCATCAACAAATATCAAAGAACAAAAGATCCATGGTCAACTTTCAAAAAAGTTTTCTACAGTTATTAAAAGACATAGATTGTGTAAAAACAGGGTGAAAACTTTATTTTTTAAAATCTATATATACATATGATCTATGTTTACTTTTAAAAAAATTCACATATATATTGTATTAAAATAAAATTTTAATGTGAGGCAAGGATGAGTAAAGCCTTTTTCCACCTGGTTTTACCAATTTATATTTTCTAATGTTGTTCTTCATGTCCCTGAAGCTGTCTGACAACACAACAGAAGTATTACTAATAAAATTTCAAACTCCTTATGTAAGCTCCACAAAGACAGGAATCTTGTTCATCTTTCTCTTATTTCCATAGTGCCTGGCATTGGCATACAAAAGAAACTCAATCAGTATTCTTGAATGAATGAAGGATCAGCAAGTTTTAATATAACTTTGGAGAGACTGAGTCATCAACTGACTAGTATACTTGGGTCCATTGAATACTTGGTCCTTAGAATAATATCCCGTTACTGTAATATCCCATTACTATGCTGATAATACAGTGCAAAAGAAACAAAAAAGAAGAGATCAACCCCTGTGAACTTTTTAAAAGGTATTTATAGGTGTGGGATAACCAAGGACAAAACTTAAACTTGCTGATATGGCCAACATTCTTTCAGATTGAATTCTTGATTCTATTCCAGCATCTCTGAAGCAAAATCATAAGCACAGTTTTTGATTTGAGCCGTCTGCTAATCTAAGCCATTTCCCCCATTTACCACAGAAGACAGGAATCGTAGTCACTACCACGAGTCACTGCTTCCTCCAAATGCTCTAATTACAAGAACACCATCAAGTGAACATTTTTCCATAAACTTGGACTAAATGTATTATGTGTATTATGTTACGTAGTGTTAAATAAAATATTTTTGTATGAACTAAAATCCTTCTCGATGGTAGCTACTTAAAATTTGTACATTTTGAAACAATAACCAATCTGTTTCAAAATTTGCCACTTAAGACTTTTTTTTCGGTCACAATACCAGAAGGTATTCTTGTAGGCCATGCCAAGCACTAAATGCATTCAGAGCAGAATGTTCCAATTTGCATTCTCCAAAAAAGGACAGCTCAACCAGATTTAATGTATTTTGGCTGGCAATTTGTATGCTTAGTCTCTGCCCAACATACTTTACTTTGAAAGAGCCAAGCTATAAAGCCTAGAATTATAGTTTATAATAGGAAGCCTGATAGAGTTGTTTCCACTGATGTTGTATCAGCTCTAGCAGTAGCATAATTTGTATTTTAAAGAGATGGGAGTGTTCCTTGTGGACAAAAAAAGAATAGTGGGCTTTGCAATGATTATTTTAGAGAGCTCGTCTTTTCTACCTTTCTGCTAGTGCTGGAGTACATTTAGATTATTTCATCCTTTATGTATAATCATATATTATATATTTCTTTGTGGACGTAATTTGATTTTTAAAATACTGGGACTTTATAAAACAAGATTTTATTTTTTTTAACAAAAGATTCATAAGAAGTTAACTTCAGTTAACTTTGTTCTCTTTGTTGGTTTCTTTCCCTGCATACATTTGACTGAAGGGATATTAGAGAAGAAAGAGGCAAAGCAGAAGAGAGCTTTTTCCCATTTCTTTTCTTCATTAAACTCCTGCCCACATGCCATTAGATTACCCTTGCTACCTTTCACAAAATAGCAATTGTCAGTTCCTTTACATTTTCTTTTTTATTTGTCTCTCTTGGATATTCTTATTTAACTTATTAAATACAGAGCTTAATTTATTAGTGCGCACACGCGCATACACTCAAGCCTATTTAGGGGGCCATTTTCCAAGGGGATAGATACTCTAGCAAAATAGTCAAGGTCTTCTTTAAGTTTTACCTTTGAAGTTCTCTAAATCTTTATAATAAATAAAATGTCTCTATGGACCAAATAAAAATTAACAATCACAAAGTATGAGTTTCAGAAATAAAGTGCATGTGTATATACAAAAAAAACCAAATTAATAAGAATATTCTAAAAATATTTTAAAAACTGAGTTAAATACATAAATAATATTTATAAATATTTAAATAAAGGTTGGTTTCTAGAGATAGCAAAGCTTTCATTCTAACTCTGACATCTAATATATCTCATACTTCATGAGAAATCTGATACATATACTTAATTTTTCCATCTATAACATAATTAATATTTGATAATGGTAACTCCAGTGTATTACAATAACTTTAGAGACTAGAATGATTCAAATTACACATTTTTATGGCAGGATTTTGAATCAAGGGGTAGAGAATCTCAGTTCAAATAGAAGTAATTTAAATAACACATTTTATTTTTTACCTATTTAATTTGGATAAGTTAAATATGCAAAGTTAACCAGATAAAATGGTACCAAAAAACCTAAAATAATAATTCTTGACATACTCATATTGGTTAACTGCTAAACTTTAAAACAAATAAGTAGTGTAGTGCTCTCTTTCTTTCTCTCTTTCTTCTTTTTCTCATGTTCCAGAGCACTTGTGATTTCTGTTTATTGGCTTCAAACGTTTGGACAATGTAGGGAATGACCTCAGCACTCACAGGAGAATAAGTTCTTTCCACTTACAGTTGAAGAGGACATATAACAAACGTTGACACTATCAATTTGGCATTAGAACAGGGAGCAGGGAATGTTCAAAGCCTACTATTCGTCCTTACGGGTCAAGATCATTGGAACTATATGCATGGATACGTATTCAAATGAAAATCAAAACGTCTTTATTACTTGCCAGACCAGTGGCCCGTAACCCCTAATATGGGGCTCTCTGGCAGAAACAAACGAATAAACAAACAAAACACTACATAGAGAAAATGGCCTTACTTTCCTTCTACTTGCTCTAAGATGGCTGGATCCGAGAGCAAATTCCCTTCCCTTTCAAATGTAGGCATGAGGAAATGGAAGAGAAGGAAGGAATCAGGCTGGGCCTATTCTAAAGGAGGAGGGCTTTAGGTCTCATTAAAATTGTTATACCCTGGAACTGAAAGCTACACTGATGCTTCACTGTTGCTCTCTCCTCTTCCCAACAATTTTCTTGAAGTAAATGGAAACTCAAAAAAAAAAAAAAATTAGAAGAAAAGGCAATTTCAAAGTAGCTTACCAAACATCTGAAAAATCATACTGGAGGGTTCTTTGGTAAAAACTAGATTGGAGAGTGACATTTGTACCTAGAAGTTAAATTGAGACCTTCTTTTTTTCTTCTGCCACATCCCCAAATCCAAGATGGGCAGATCTGTAGAGAAACCCAGAGTCCATCTAGTTAACTAGACATTGCAAATGAAGAAAGCTGCTGGCCTCTGAGTTCTGCCTGAACTGTGCTGGGGCAAGTTTGACTGAGGAGCCCCACCTGAAGTTTGAACAGTAATAGCACTCACTAATACATTACGGCTTTGACAGCTGAGTGAGCATGGGTCTGTTGTCAAGGTACTTTCTCTTCAGATTGGTCTACAGTTCTAGATTTTACATGAGACGATCTGAAATGGAATTTTAGTCTACCCAGAAGTTATTAAGCTTGGAGGAAAATAGACACTATGTAATTGAATTCATTAATGACTCTAATAAAAAAATGTCAATTTATTAGGATGAAAGATATAGCAACCAAGCATTTGCACCCTCTTAGAGTATTTGGAGAATTAAATATTTAACCCAGTAGAAAAACTGCTAAGTGAAGATGACTATAAAGAAAATGAATTTTTTAAAAACTACTATTATTAATAAGGATCACCTTAAAATTCTGCCATTCAAGGGCAGACACTCATAACATTAGTCATTTTAACATAATATTTTTCTCCATACATTGTTTACCTACTTGAACTTATATTTTATACACAATATTGAATTATGCATTTTATCATTTACCATTATGCCAAAAGCATAATTTTCTTTTCAGAAAAAAGCCTTGCATATATTATTTAAATAGTTGTATGGTACTCCTTCATATATGCAAGTACCACAATCAATTACAATATTCAGTTTGTTGACCTTTTAAGCTCTACAAATTTTTCATTTCTATAAATAACTCCCTACTGAATATATTTGCCGTAAATCTTTTTTCTCCCCCAGTTGCAGATCATTTCTTAGAGTACATATGGGAAGTAAAAGTATTTTGATCAGAGTTTATGAACATATTTAAGATTCAATTTACATAATACAAAATAGTTTCCAGAAAGTTTATATCAATATTCATTTCCCCTAGCAAATTGTGACACTACTAAATTTATCAGTTTTTTAAAGCTACACTAATTCATTAAGCAAAAAAGACTATAAAAGTTGTTTTAAAGTATAGTAATTTGACTATAGGTAAACATTTTGACATGTTTATTTGCCATTTATGGTTTATCATTAGTGAATTGCTGGCTAAAATACTTTACCTGGTTTATCTAATTGTCTTTTGGGTATTTTTTTTGTTTTTGTTTTTTGCTAAGGAAGATTCTCCCTGAGCTAACATGTGTTGCCAATCATCTTCCTCTTTTTTTTTTTTTAATGTGGGCCACCTCCTCAGCATGGCCACTAACAGATGAGTGGTGTGGTTCCACGCCCAGGAACTGAACCTGGGTCTCCAAAGAGGAACATGCAGAACTTTAACCGCTAGGTCATCAGGGCTGGCCCTATCTATTTGTTTTTACATTATCATTGTGCAGAAAATTCATTATAAGACTATATTTTTCTCTTATTCTTGCAAATATTGTCCCAGGTTGATAGTATTTTATTTTTATGCTGTTTTTAACATAAATATACATTTTTAAAATTTTATGAACTAAAATTCTTTCTTTTTTACAGTTTTGGTCTTTTTTTTTTGAAAAAATGTTTATTTTGAAAGTCCAGATAAACTTTGCCTAACCTGCATTACTTTATTAAGTTTAAAATATTATTTGTAATTTTGAACAATCAACTTTTTATTCATCTGGAATGATATGAGATGAGAATATGAACTGAGGTCTTTGTGACATAATCCTTCCATTGGTTTGAGATCTGTGGTACTTTTAGATCATTCATTGTGTGTACACGTACTTATAGACACTGTTTTTATTTCAAATAACCTTTTTTTCACTTATCTTTTTACTCTGGCATTAGTACCAACCTGACTTCATTAGTGTGGTAGTATTCCATGTTATATTAAACTCTTTCTTGGCCTTATAAATTTCCTCTAACTACACTACTTTATGAAACCTATTTTTTCTATTCACACCTTCTAAACATTCTAGAGGTATTTAAGGTAATTTTAATCAATTTATTGGTGTTGAATTAAATATATAGATTAATTTTGAGAGAAATGAGACCCCAATTAAAATCATCTTTCTCATCCAGCAACAGAATACTTGTCTCCTTATATCCAAATTTTCTTTCATTTATTTTAGTAAAGTTTTGCAATTGTCTTTGGTTATATATTATTTTCAATTTAATTTGTCGTTACACATGGGAATTGTGTGTGTGTGAATGCACTTGCCTATGTACTTGTGTTTTATCTAATCTTATTTATTCTAGTCCCTTTTTCTATTCTCCAAAGATTTTTAGTGTAATTTGCAAATACAATAGTTTTACACCTTTTCCCATAGTTAACACTACCTTATTGTCATTCTGTTTATTTAAAGTCACTTTTTCTCTGATCGAATAGTTGCTTTTTTATAGTTTAACGATCAAATGGCATCATCATATCCCTCTTACCTCTCTGATTTCTTGTGGCCACTTTATCCCTGCTGCATGCTTTGACTACATTTTCTAAGTCTGGAAAAGGAAATATTTAGAAGATGGTGACCTGAGCATTTGTTTTTGATGCTTTCTTCCTTCTAATTCACTACTTTTGTGTCCCTGCCCCCAAAATAACTCAAACCTTCTATTGAGATGTGTACAGATTTCTATTACCTCTGAGTCTTCAGAGAGAAGGTGCAGATGCCAGTGCATTTTTGCTTGCAATTGAGAGAGGATCAAGAATCTGAAGTCTTGAAGAGGTGTCTCCATCTAGAAAAATGTGTGAAAATAAAAAGATTTCTGGGTTGCTTAGAGGAGAAGGCAACTCTCCTTGGAGACAGAATCCTTTGGAAAAAGGAAGGGGCTTCCTCCTGCTCATTACCAATTGTTGTGCTGTGAGAGGCTGTTCTCCCTGATTCAGATAGAACAAGAGGGAGCACTGTGGTACTGGATGAAGCCCATCTCTTCCAGGTGGCTCTGGCAATGGAGACACCTCTTGGGACAGGTCTCAGAGAGAGGTCCCAGACTTTCAATTCCATTGTCAATGAGTCACTCTTTAGTTTCTTTAAAACACCATATTCCTTTCTGCCAATGGCTATCATCCATTCATACTTACCTGACTTCACGAGATAATCCAAGTGAGTGGAAGGGGTATTGCACTCACTGACACAGAGAAAAACAATGATCTATTTGGAAGGAGCCTGTGGTTTGATAGAGAAGAACTAAGATGAATCACTTGAATAGTTGGAATATGGACACATAAATGAGGGCAAGAATAGAAGAAAATGAAAACAGAAATTAATCAAAAATGTGATTGAGACATTTTAAGATTTAAAGAAACCAAAAAGATTTTCTGGAACTGAAAAAAAATCATGATCCAAATTTTAAAAAAATTAAATATAAATTTATTAAAAATGACAAGATTCAGGCTATATTTAGGTTGCATACATAGTGTGATTTTTATTATACTATGATGTTTATTTGAAGTCCTAGTCAAAAGTCAGACCACTAGTAAATGGCAGAAGTGATGATAAAACACACCTGTCATTGTTGTAAGTCCATATTCTTTTCTCTACAGGACATAAAAGCGAAGTGAGAGCATGTTTTGGTGGGAATACAAAAGGTACTGGGCTCCCAGGAAGCCCAGAGGAAAGAGAACGCTCCTAAGAGGACAATTTAAGTAACTTGAATCCGGTTTGGCCTTAAAATTTTGTCCCCCTAAGAGTAAAGCTATTTTCCTGAATTTACAAAATCTCAATTTCAAATAATTTTTTTCCTTCTAAGGATATGTAGGTAATTCTTTGGGAGAGAAAAAAATCTGTGCTTGTGCTAAATGAAGACAATCCCTAACCCTGAACTACCAAAACATGGACAAGCCTCAAAGAAAGAAGATATAGTCGAAACCTTGTCAGAAATAAGTCTATAAATGCAAAATACATTTAAATATCTCTGTGCATATATATATATATGCATGCATATATGTATATAAGTGAAATATTTATTCATAAATACAATATTTGTGAATGGAATCTGCTGAAGGCATGTGTACGCTTTAATTGTCCTATATTCCTCTGTGTTTCTGTGTTTCTACATATAACTGAAAAAGTTCAAACATGTTCAGCCTCTGATTTATCCTACTCAGTGCTACCCTATATTATCTGAATCTGTGTGAAGAATTGAAAATTACATTTCTCTAGGAAGACAAAATATTTTTAAAAGAAACAAAAGTTATATATTTTGGAATCAGAATGAGTGTATCTCAATTGTCTTTTGAAGGGAGACATATGCACAAATTTAATTAGAGAGTTGAAGTAGCTTTCTATGTATATCAGACCCTTCAAATGCACTCCCGCCTATTTCAGGCAGGCATTTGCAACATCACATTTTCACACTAGTCAGCATCTCATGTTGACGATATAGAAACAACATTTTTCTGCAAGAGCCTTTGGATGAGTTGCTGCAATGTACAAGGGGATAGACTCATTTTGCAAAGCCTTTCAAGGTCTTCCAGTTAATTTTTGCAGAACTTATTCCATTATCTAAATTAAAACACCACATCACATGACTCTAAACAAAAAGACAAATGCAAATTGGTTTGCATTGCCTTCATTGGAAGGATTTTGGTACAAATGTGGGAAAAAAACAATGACTGTTCCAAGTCATGAGAGAAATGCACATGTATACGAATATGTTGGGGACTATAATTAACTGAAACCAAGAACTATTTGAAATCAGTTATTTAACAAATCCATACAACTAGAAAAAAAACTTTATTTCTTTGAAGGGCTATTTTTAATACGAGCAAAAGTTATTATGCCTTCTCCTTCTCTCTGAGTCTCTCTATCTCTCTTTCCTTTCCATCCTTTCAGTCTAATATACATAGATAATCACTTTAAACATTTTATTTAAAAACAATTGTCTCCTTCTCCTTGGGCAGAGGCGGCTGTTGGCTCAGCATGGGCTCCGCTGTGAAGGTTCCTGGTCTCATGTGCATTGAGGGTGACCTGCTGAGCAGCCCGCTTCACTCATATGGTGCATCTGAGTTCTGTCGTTCAAGCTCAATGTTCTTTATTTGTCAAATAAAGGAGAATGATAATTTTTGATCATGTAATCTGACAAAGTCTGCTTGGCAGCCTGGAAATCTTGATAAAAGGCATTGGAAACTTCACAGAAAGTCCGAAAGTGTATCTGTGTTAGTTATTTAATTTTTAATTGTTAGAACTTAATTTTCCTCTGTCTACAACCTATGGGCTTTTTCTGTTACTTAAACATTGTATATAAAGTTAACTTCTTTAACAAACCTACTCTATGATTTTAAGTCAGAAAAGAAATTGATTCTTTAGAAGATAACATGATTTATTTTAGACCACTAAACACCAGAATTTACAAACTTCCTGATTCCAAAGACATCCAACTTGAACAGTCTTACTTGTAAATAATAATAACAATAGCATGGCACTCTAAGTGCTTTGCAGCCTGTTAATACTCATTCTCAACTTTTGAAGTTGGTATTTTTGTCTCTGTTTTATGGGTAGGAACATTGAGAGAAATTTAACAATTTGCTTAATGTCACACACCCATAAGTGGCCCAAACATGAATCAGATTCATGTCTGTCTTTCTATTAAGGCCATCCTCTAAACCATTACAAAATACTGATGCACCCGCCAGGATTCTTTTGTTACAAAATTATTTAAATTATGGTCATATTTATATTTTTATATGACTATTGTTTCTTACTGCCTTATTTCCACCCCACCATGCCCCAAAACACACACATCTGTTTTCTCCCTTGCTCGAAAGTCATATCTCTGAAAAGTAAAGAAATATCATGAAAGAAGGTTGGCTATGAACTAAAGGCTATCAATAAATTTTCAAAGCCATAAATAACCTATTGTGGCTACATCCAAATTCAGCATTCCGAAATACATTTCAACAAAACATGCCACACATTTAAAAAATGCAATTCTAGGAGATAGCCACATTTTTCATATAACTGAAATCACTTGGCCTTCTGCCCTGTGCTTCACGAGACAGTGGAGATGTGTACGGAGAGTGGAAAAAATACAAGCCCGTTCTGGGCTCCTGCCTCTCCTGCCAACTCCCGCTGTCACAGAGACCATGAATAACCCCTCCCAGCCTGGGATCATAATTCATCACTCTATCTCCCTTCTGCTTCCTTTGCTACTGGAGAGAAGCAATGTGAAATTTAATAAGTTAAATAAAAGTTATTTTTCCCCGTGTCTGTCTCGATTCTGGCAGGGTGCCTTGTAAAGCTTTCGATTACTAGGAGCTATGTAATACCAAACTCCTGCCTAACGGTTGCTGGCACCAGAATAAGTTTAAGAAGTTTTTCAGCAGCCAAAATTTCATCTTGCTTCACACTGCTGTGAAGTCCTTTTATGCATCTTAGCACCCTCCACCGTGGGGTGCTTGCTCTGCAGGGGAAAGACAAGGTAGCTGAATATCTGTGGACAGGAGGACAAACACAACATATCCCTTCAATTTCCTAAATTAGCTTTCCAAAGTTGTGAGGGAAAGTAGTGTCTCAATATAATCTTTTTATTTTGCTATTTAATACAGTATGTTTCATCAGCCTCATGAAATTAAAGGAAACTCTCATTAGCTAAGTTATGGTTGATTTCTACTTTTTTTCTAACTTAAAGGTATCCATATTTAAAATGTGTATGGAATATCGCAGATTTTTTCCCCTAAAAGTAAGCTAATTCCAGTTTTTTTATAACCACATATTTCTATTTTGTTTTGTTTTCTAAATGTATATGCCTCTGAAGAAAGCAATTTGCAAACCCCCGTGTTCCAATTAAACAAGACATTCTTCCTGCTTTATCATTATACACAATTGTTTATTGACCCAAAATGACTAGTTAAAGTAGGTCCCTCGTCCCTATTTTAGTGTGTTCTTTTGATTACCACAGACAGTTTGTACAGCCATTTGGTGTCCCTCCTGTGAGGCACAAGGGCAGCTTTGTCAGCCTTACTTATAGGTCGGGTTTTCTAAACTGTATATCATTTTTATTGTCTTTATTGGGACTCTCTTCAATATCGCCAAGATTTTTTAAGTATGTAGCTGAGAATTGCACGCAATAATGCTTTTCTGAAAAAATCACCTCCTTTATTCTTTCCGTAATGCCTCTCTTATACATCCAAATATGAGTCCCGATTTGTCTTTTGCTTGAAGTATTACACCGCATATTCTTGTGGAATGAATGTCACACTATCCAAATCCTTTACCTATAGTATTATTTCACTTTCTCCATTGAATGATTTATAGCAGAATTCGTTCTCTCCAAATGAACTCACTCCTTTTTGAACCACATATTCTTGATTCAAACATAGTCTAGTGTCTTTGGTAATATCACATGCTAAACGATAACTCTCAATCCAGATATTAGCCATATTAAATTTTGTAGACATGCAGTCAAATCGTTCAAGAACATTTTATGCTAATTTCATTGCCCTCAATCAGATTTTTCTCTCCACTCACTTGTTTCAAGACAGTGACGACCATGTCAACATCATGATTATTTGGCTTTTGGTGCCTTCTGCCTTCATGTTTGAACCAACTCATGTGAACCCTTATAGTTAATGACTGATTAGTGTAAACTTGAGGTCAGACACTTTCGAACTTTGAGACAAATTGGTTTTCTAAAGTGTATTCTAGGTCAGAGGCAGTGGGAACAATTTTGATGGTCTGCACACTAACCTTCCCTGTTTTATACTTTTGGAGTATGGTGGTTAGTGGTGCTGTTGAATGTGTTTTTAAATTCTAAGAGCAATTTTCTGACCTAGAATGGATAAGATGTTCAAAGTTGAGTGAGAGGTGGGTAAAATAGAATTTTTAAGGTATAAACTCAAATGGGAAACTACAGCATGTGCACATGGACTTGTCTCCTCATTGTTGTGCAGTCTGGGTGAGATGACACCATCTCTCTCTCCAACTCTGGGACCTGGTTGGAAACCAAATGGAGTTAGTCTCACTTCTTGCCACACTGATTCATTTCACAATTCAAAACAAAACCAAACTGTATGTGCCATTCTCCTCACTTCAGGGTGGTCCCATCAGCATCCATATCTGATCTTTTGATCTTGGCCAGGGGAAAAATCCTGTTTTTAAGATTAATATCTCATATGGATGTATTGCATGGAAAATTCATATTAGTGACATTTAATAAAATCCTCTCTAGAAAATCTTCATGTTAATACATTAGAAATAGCCATAAGTATTCCTACTTCATTAAAAAACATATTTTGAGTTTCAGTAGTCAATAGGTTTGGCTATTCAATATAATTTAAAACTTTTAGAGTTGGCATTATCCCTAATTCCACTGTACTACTCTGACTTGTAAAATACTTGAAATTCCAAATTCAAAGATATTGCCTTATATAGAAATTATTTTTTGCTTATATTCTTTGGCCTCTAGTCTAACATTTTTTTAAGCCAATAGTTAACACACTTTTATGGCTTTTTTGAGACAAAATTATTTTTTCCTTGATCTTTGAGTCTACTTTTCTCACAGCTAAAAAGAGCCATAAGAACGAAAAAGTGATTGCTTTGTGTTCTGCTCACAAAACACTTATCTTCTTCTGCTCATCTCTCTAAAGTTCCCTAAACACTTCCCTCAAAAATTTGCAAGTTTAAGGCTTTGATTTGACAGCAACATCAAGCTATATTGAAATAAACAGTAAAGCAAGCTTTCCTATAAAATTTGGCTAACATAACACAGGATAAATGACATTCTGTGTTCTAGAATGAGCAACGCAGTAAAATTTAAAAAGGAGACATTGCAGGACCAGCTGGTGGCGTAGTGGTTAAGTTCATGCTTTGGCAGCCTGGGGTTTGCAGGTTTGACTCCCCAGCGTGGACTGCTGCACCACTTGTTGAGCCAGACTGCCCCAGCGTCCCATATAAAGTAGAAGAAAATGGGCATGGATGTTAGCCCAGGACTAGTCTTCCTCAGCAAAAAAAAAAAATAGAGGAAGATTGGCAATGGATGTTAGCTCAGGGCTGGTCTTCCTCACAAAAAAAGAAAAAGAGAGACATTGCTTCCCTTTTTGGAAATTGCTTAACTTTGGGCTATTGCTACACAAAAATTTCAATTTAATTCTTTACATAAAGAGAAGACTGTTTTTTCCTTGATACATTTCTTAGAGTGATATTTCAACAACAAGAATAATAATGTCAAAATCTGTAAAAAAAGATACCACTAAAAATATACTGTCACCCCGCACTTGGGAAAGTGATAATATTTTTTAAAAATTACATAACCACCTAGCTAAATATGTAGCTGTTGCCTTTTGTGCAAGTCAACTTAGCTTTATCGAGTGTCAGAGGTACAACTCAGACAGGAATAATTGAAAGTGTTATATTTGCTTATTCTTTACGAGGTGCAGTATGTATTGTATGTTAACTTCATGTAGCATTTTCGAATAGGTAATCTGTGCACAAATGGTGGGCTCAAGATTTTTCAGTGCAGTCAAAAGACTGTGTCATTTTTTGTTAATATTTATGTTTTGGCTATGTGTGTGTGCATGTGTATGTATGTTGTGGGGGTGCATGCATGTATGTATTTCATTTTTATAGAAATTAAGACATCAGCCATATACTTATTGCTTGTCAAAAGCTATTTCTGCAATCACCTTGGTTCTTTGAATTATTATTAAGTTACTGTCATTTGAGTAATAGTAAATGTAATAGTGATGATGGTGGTGAGTAAACAAAAAGTATTGAGTGTGCCTATGCTGTACAATGGAGGATTGTACAATGGAGCTTTTGCTTGAACCCAGGTTCCTCTGGCTTCAAAATCTCTCTCCCCACTACATCATTGGTGGTGGCAAAGGAAAATGAGAAAATGATGTGGTGACCTGTGTGGTCTTTGCCTTGGCTGAAGTAATTTGCAGATTTCAAGAATCATCATTTTAAAGCATTTTTACTTATGAGAACATAACAAGTTGGATGTATTTGTGTTTGCAATATTCCAATTACTTGCCTGGCTTTAGTAAGATAAATCCCAAAGCAGCAAATTTGCTATATTTTTGGTTTTGAGGCTTAGCTGATGTCTTTACTTAATATTGTAATTATGTCTGATTTGGACTTTTAAAGAAATTTCCTACCATGGAGGAGCTTCTCCTCGGCCTCAGGATTGGTCTCGAGCTGTGTGATATTCTGAATTTTAGTGACAAGTAAATGATTCCTTAAGCCCTCTCTGTAGAGTGGCAGAGCCTCAGTTCTCTGGAGTGATCTATTGTTAGTGTCACCCCGCTACCCTTGAAGACTACGCTGATCGTCTTGACAGAACATGACATTTGGGCCCTTCCCATTGCCTAATGACCCTACTATACACTGCTAGTTGGTTTCTTTCCAAATGACCATTTCACTGCTTTTGCTTTCTTCTGTCCACTTGCACAGACTCATAAATGCAAACCATTTCCTTCTTCCTAACCTTTACTTGCATTCTCAGTAATGACCCGCCTCATACTTCACAGAGAAAAGAGAATAATTGGATGAAAATTCCTGGACCTTCTCCCTCTCAGATCTATCCATGAAAATTAGTATGTGCCTATTCCCCTGCCTTTCTTATTATCACAAAGGATGAAGCATCTCATATTTTATCGACGGTTAATCCCTCCATTGTGCCATGGTTCTGATACCACCTTTGTCTGCTTAAGGATTTTGCTCTTGTAATTATTCCCTTTCTCCCCCACTTCATGAATTAGAGCCTGTAACCTAGACCATTCCCATCTCTAGTATTCCCTACTTTAAAAGGCAGAATAAAACAAGGAACCAATGCTAGTGTACAGGAGTGCTGCCTTTCAGTCTCCTTTGTTCGTCCATCCTTCCAGGACTGTCAGACTTCTAAATGTTGAAGTGTCCCAAGACTGCCCATAGGCCAGTTCTCTCCTTTATTCTTCTCTTTCCTTCACTTTTCTTATTCCTGCATAGTTCCTCTCTATATATACTCAGTAATGTTTCTCTCATTCTTCATCCACAAATTCCATCTATACAGAATAACTCTCAGATTTGTATTTGTAGCTTGGATTTCTCAGCAGAACTCCAGATTTGTATATTCAATGGTCTACTGGACGTCTGCACTTGGACATCTAATTGGAATTTTAAAATTAGCGTGTCTAAAGCAGATGTCTTGATATCCACCCTGTCCTTTCTCTTGTCCCTACCAAAATTAAGGGCAAATTAAAGAAATAATTACTAATTTCCGTTTTTCATATATAAATTTCCTACATATGTAACTTTAAGTCTCACCAGCACCACCTCTGAAACATATTCTGAAATGTCTACTTGTCTTTCTCTCTACTATCACTACCCTAGCTCAAGCTATGCCTGTCACTCGGTCTTCTTTACTAGTTTCTTAACTAATGATAGTAACTTTTCTGCTTCATATATTCCAAACATATTCCACCACTCTCAGAATGAAATCTAAAGACCGTACTTTGCTACACAATCTGCCTCCTGCCTACTCTCTGTCATCTCATAATGACCTCCCTCTCAAGTTCCGCATTCTAATCCCTTCCTTATACAACACACTAAACTGTTACATAATCTTTCTACTGTTCTATAGAACATAATAAACTGGTCCCGGCATGTGGCTTCTGAACTAGCTGTTCCTCTCTCTAGATTAGAATGTTCCTCTGTGTCCTTCAAGTCCTATGAATATCCATCCCCTCCTGGGAAAAGACTTTCCCCAGCTAATTCTCAATAGTTCCTCTCTTCCTCTAGTCACTCTTTATCTCATCACTCTCTTTAAGTCTTTTTTCACTTATCATTATTAGCTACAATGTGATGATGTTTAATGATTTTCCCCTTTCCTTTAGAATATAATCTCCATGAAAGCAGTGGCTTTGTTAATCTTGCTCCCCAGTATATCACAGCAGTTAGTAAAGATCCTTTTGTGAAAGAATGAGTGAAATTGTGTTACCATTGAACATGTAGGCCTCATTTAAGTTTCTTAACTTATTTTCTTTCATGGATATTTTATAGGGAGCGTCTTCTAGCAAGCTGCATAAGCAGTTTGGCACCTGCATTCTTGTTCTGACTTTGTTCATTCATCCCACTTGGCAGTACAAACCAGGGACAAGAGCTCCCTCGTCTCCTCCTGCACAAATGTCAGGTTGGGTTTGGTTGCCATCCACAGATTTTTATTTATGCCAGCACACACAGATGGGCTAATGGGCCTCCTAAAGAGACTCCACAGAGATTTTCCTTTCCAGCTGGAGACTGAAGAAGATGCTTAAATATAAGAAGAAATCTCCCCCAATAATATTACTAGATAGTTGGACTTATTTCCTGAATATGCAATTTTTTTCTATATAGTTTGTAATCTAGGTCAGTAGAGATGATTAATGCCAGCTACATCCCATCAGCATTCAAGAAGTCTTAAAAATCGCAGTTAATAGTGGCACTAAAATTCATTCAGCCACTATTCAGCATAAAAGAGATTCTTCAAAATTAACAAATTAATCATAAATATATGCAGTGTATACATATATATTGCTCATAAATTTCCCCATATATAGTATCTGTGAACAAATATGTATCTTCCTCAGGAACCAATAAGCCATAAATGGTGCTATATCTAGGACACCTTACCCACAAAATCCCATGTAGGAGATTTAATATTTGTCCTGACTGATTTAATCATTCCACAAATATTAGTTGAAAACCTACTTTGTGCCAGGCCTGATTCTGGGTGCTGGAATATAACATGAACAGACCAGAAAACACAGCTGCTTTCCTGAGCTGTGCATTCTTGTGTGGTGGTGGGGGGGGGGGACTATAAGGAAATCGACAAGTACGTATATATTCATGAGGTGATGGTAAGCCTTATGAAGGAAAATCAGCTGGATAAAGAGATAACATAAAAGGGTGAATGGAGAATTATATTATCAGTGGGTTGTTTCTCTAGCCTCTCAGATAAGGTGGCATGGGAACAAAGGCTTGAAGATGTGGGATACAGGGACATCCAATGGAGACTATTCCTGGAAGGGGGAGTTGCAAGTGCAGTCTTACTATTCTAGGAGTGGTGTATTCTAAAATGGAAAGGAGGCTTTGTGGCTAGAACAAAGAGATGAGATAGCGATTTTGTTTTCAGATTGTATTATTGTTCATAGTTGCTTACTGATGTCTGATTTGGAAATTTGTAGGCTACTTGATTGGAAAGAGATGGGAAATCAAGGAAGAGGTTAAAAACAAGACGAAAAAAAGAAAGTTCCATAAAGAACAGAACTAAATAGTGGAAGATGATTCAATAGTAAATAAGATCTCTGTTAATTCACTGACTTCTAGAAAGCACAAAATGCACTTTAAAAAGTTGAGTACTCAAAACACCAGTTCTGTGGTAATGTCTTTGCAAAAACTTCAATAGGAAAATAATTTTGATATATGCTTTGTCTTGGAGCCCGTAGAATAATATTATTTTATATTACATCCAAGTATATGAGATCTGTATATAAAACAGTTAGTTGTATTGATCCCAGGGTCATAGAAACTTGCTTGATCACAGATTGTCTTGTTCACGCGATACATTTTGAAAACAATTGCATTAGAAATGAGAGAGTCAGATCTGATGTATTGCGGTAAAGACTGCCTAATGAGGGTGAAGGCTGCAGTAAAAAAGAGGTTCCAAAATCCAGTGGTTTGAAGATAATGAGACTTAGGTGGACTTGGTAACATGAAGTCA
Source organism: Tapirus indicus (assembly GCA_031878705.1). Taxonomy (NCBI): domain Eukaryota; kingdom Metazoa; phylum Chordata; class Mammalia; order Perissodactyla; family Tapiridae; genus Tapirus; species Tapirus indicus. The sequence continues at coordinate 98,435,919 of CM062919.1, read as the reverse complement.
CCCAGGTACCAAGGATAACGTTGGGGGAGGTGAATGGGTCGGTGGTGGGTTAGTCAGCTCTGTCATCTTCAACACATGGCGTTCCAGGGTTGCTCTAGTCCTCAATACCTTTCAACTGGGCCTCATCAACATTAAAAACAGGCATTTTTCTTTGCTGTGTCCTGGAAGGTAAGTTTAATTATAGTTCAATTCTACACTAATGATGAAGTATACCATCTTTATGTAAACATTATCCTGTTAGGATTCCTATGCCAACTGGAACTTAGCTTGCCTCATATTCCGTTTACCCCATGATGTCACAAAAACTAAGGCTCAAGGTCATCAGGTATAGTATATTTCCGCTAGGTGGAAAGTCCATTTGGTGTTCTATTTACCTCACTTGGTTCTGTAACTTAGTTTAAATGAAGACCAGCCAAATGAAAATAACCAAAAAACTGCTTATTCGCAGCAAGGCAGTCAGCCACCATCAATTGCCTTTTGGCAGAGATTCAAAGGCAGGCAGAGGAGTGGGAAAGCTTTATAGTGAAAAAAGGGAAGGCTTCAGGTGTGCTCTGAGTGGAGGCTGTTGGCAAGGAGAAGCTGGAGGGGGGCTAACTGGAAGTGGATTATCCTATATGATTGCTTTGGAGGGCATATTTGGCTTTCTCTGGTTGCTCCTAAGTTGGAAGCAGGGACAGAAATTACGGAAGCTGTCATCCATTAATCAAATTCTGGCCATTTGGGGCCTAATGTTACAGAAGTTATTGTTTGGCTTCCTGGATTGTTACTAGAGATGGAAGTCTGACTTCCTACAAATCTAACTTACAAGGTAGGCTTCCTGGGCTGGTTGAGGTAGAAAAGGGTTTTTCTGGGCAGGTTACTGTAGGTTGTGGATCCCCTTCTAACCAGCGTTTTTTGATTGGAGCAAATAGTTTACTCAGAGAACCCAAATCACCATTGTGACAGATTGGAGAATCCCACCACTGCCTCCTACTTATAAATTTTCTCCTGGACTTCTGTTATACCACACTTGGCTGGTTTCATTACTATCCAACTGGTTACTTTCTCTCAGTTCTCTTTTTTGGTCCATCTTCTACTGAATCTCTAAATTTCATAGTGACTAAGGATTTGGTCCTCAGATTTTCTTTTACTCTTTTCTTTTCTCTAAATTCTTCCCCCTAGTGATTTTATCTAGTTCCACATGCATTCTACACACTGATGACTCTCAGAATTATGTCTCCAAATAATACCTCTTTGAATTACATATTTGTAAAATGTAGCTGATTACTTGATATCTCCACTTGAATATCTAGAAAACATCTCAACCTTCTAGGACACCATAGAACTATTGAGATCTATCTCACAATTTACTGCCCACCCCCTATCCTTACACATTTGTCTTGACTTGGGATGCCATAACAAAACACCACAGACTGGGTGGCTTAAACAATATAAATTTCTCTTCTTAAAGTTCTGGAGGCTGGAAGTCCAAGATGAGGGCACCAGCATGGTTGGCTTCTGGTGAGAACTCTCTTCCTAGCTTGCAGACATCTGCCTTCTCATGTGGTCACTGGCCTTTCCTAGGTGAGTGTGTGTGGAGAGAGTGATCTCTCTCCCTCCTCTTCTTATTAGGGCACTAATCCCATCAGGAGGACTGCACCCTCGTGACTTCATCTAAACCTAGTCACCCCCCAAAGGCCTCATCTCCAAATGCTGTCACGTTGGGGGTTAGGGATTCAACATGTGAATTTGGAGGGAGAGGCGACACAGTTCAGTTCATAGCAACATCCCAGTAAGTGACACTTCTATTCATTCAGTTGCTCAGACCCAAACCTAGGATCCTTGATTTGTCTTTCTTTACATCCCACGTCTAGTCCATCATAAGTATTGTGAGCTTTATCTCCAAAGTATATTCCATACATAAACAAATCTCAATATTTCTGCCACTAAAATCTTAGTCCAAGCAATCATAATTTCTTGACTACCAATAGCCTCCTAACTGATCTGTTTTTCTCCATTCTTCCCCTATATAGTTGATCTTTTACACTGCATGAAGGATTTTATTTTCTTCCTCAAAGAGTAAAAATTCATAACTTCCTCACTTCTCATTTCACATAGTAAAATAGGATCCTTCCTATAGAGTGTGAGGCCCTACGTGATCTTATTCCTGCCTAACTCTTAGACACCACAGGCCCTCCTCCTCCCTCCTTTTTTTCACTAAGTACAATTCTCTAACATAACTAATGATTCCCGTCTCAGCAAGATAGTACTTGCTATTCCTTCTGCTTGAAGCCCTCTTTCTCCAGATTTTCACAAAGCTACTTACTTTTCATCTTGTGGTCTACATTCCAATATCATCTTTTCAAAGAGGACTTTCCTAGCTATAGGAGACTTTCAGACTTTCAGAACTATCACCTTGTTCTATCTTCATCATAGTACTCACAAGCCCTTGAAACAATTTCTCTAGATATAAGCTCCTGGAGACAATGAACCCATTTTTCTGACTCACTGACGTAACCACGGTACTAAGAACAGTACCAGCCTCATAGCAGATACGGAATAAATATTTGCTGATTGATTACAAGAAACTATGGCTGCAAAAGTGCTAAAAAAATTAAAATGGTGAAAGAGAAGCAATATTCAGGTTTCTCTGGAGTATGGAAGGGTAGGGTGCCTTCTGAAGACAGCAACTGGCTGCTGTGATTTTGATTGCCTATAAAACACTCATGGGCCATCAGGGAAAAAGGTAACTATAGATACTTCTTTCCCTCTGGATTTTAACCTGGGGAAATAAACAAAGGTCAAGGAATTTTGATTGATTCTGCCATCAGCTAGCCATCCTGAAGCAGCAGTAATTAATTAAGGAACTAACACTTAAGTAGAGATAATCTATTGCCTGGGCTGGAGAACAGCAGCAGGGCTGGAGATTGGTGAGAAGCACCATAGCTCTAATTGACAAAGGGCTTTCAAAGAGCTGTAAATGAGCTGTAAAGTTGAGCTGAGGGATGAGCTCTTTGATTAGACAGTAACACCTTAGGACGGGTAGAGGCTGTGTTAGTCCAAGCAGTTGCCAGTTGAATCAGGCCTTATGCTAAGGATGTAATTTTGGTATAATTGAAAGAGCATTGATCTTGACATCAAAAGATCAGGCCCAGAGTCTCAAGTTTTCCCTTCTTATAAGAGCAAGTCCCTTAACTTCTAGCCTCTGCTCCCTCACCTGTAGAATGGGGATAAGAACATCTGGCTTATAGTTTATTATGGTTTCTAAACCATAAAATACTATACACGTTTTAGGAATCGACCTTAAATATTTCTATAGTTTTTCTTTAAGTAAGAAATTTGTTGACAACAAATTATATATTACATTTTAACCAATAAATATTTAACTTTCTTAAGAATGTTCATTCCAAATTCTGTAATCTCCATCCAACTTATCATCTAAAAAACCAGGTGTCATTGACTCTTGCAACCAAATATGTAAGATGTCCATTGAAAGGTGTTTCCATTAACCTGTAAATGTATTACACCTTGTGTTTGAAGGGAGTGGTTAATGAAACAAAACATTTGGCTGATGAGTTTGAGTCAGTTCAGTGATGTCTCATGTCACAAAATCACAAGTGGATTTTTATTATCCATATTTGCCTCGGTCTGTGGGGTCTGCTTTAAACTGCGGGTACTGTCATTTTCATACTTTAAGAGCTAGGAAGTTTGTTTAAAAAGATTAGTTGCACAGTCGTATAACTATGATGATGTGTAGGTTTAGAAATCATTTTTTTTGTGAGGAAGACCAGCCCTGAGCTAACATCCATCGCCAATCCTCCTCTTTTTTGCTGAGGAAGACTGGCCCAGGGCTAACATCCGTGCCCATCTTCCTCTACTTTATATGGGACGCCGCCACGGCATAGCTGACAAGCAGTGCATCCCCGGGACCCAAACTCGTGAACTCTGGACTGCCAAGCGCAAACTAAACCACTGCACCACCGGGCCGGCCCCTAGGTTTAGAAAATTTAAGTCATGCCTCCAGGCACTGTGCAATGCTCTGGAGAGAGTGTCCTGAAAAACACAGACACTGTCCCTACTTGTCTTATAAAGTGTACAATGCAGCACAGAAGACAAGGCTTAAATTAAACAAATGACATTTTCAAATTGCAAAGAGTGCAATTGTAATTGTGGCAAGTGCACCAAAGGGAAACTATGTCTTATGATAGGGTATACCTGGGAGACTACTTCTCAACTGGGAGGATACCAGAGGAGTTTTACTTTGCATAAATTGGTGACTTTTCAAATATGCTGTCTTTGTTGAGAACTTTCTTTTCCATTTTTTATGGTTATTATCTAATAATGCACTACTTTTAAAACATTTTGTTCATATTATAGAATAATGACGATCATATTGTAGACAATCTTGCATGCTTTCCATCTTATTTTTTACTATCACTTATTCTAAGAATTTCAATTAGATTTTTTTTTTTTGAGGAAGATTGGCCCTAAGCTAACATCCGTTGCCGATCTTCCTCTTTTTACTGAGGAAGATTCGCCCTGAGCTAACATCTGTGCCCATCTTCCTCTATTTTGTATATGGGAGGTTGCCACAGCATGGCTTGATAAGTGGTCTGTGCCCGGGATTCAGGTCCACAAACCCTGGGCTGCTGAAGCAGAGATCGTGAACTCAACCACTATACCACCAGGCTGGCCCCAAGGTGTTCAATTAGTGTTTGCATTTTAGGAATATTGGGTGAGGATATTGCTATATGCAAAACACCATATTTGATTTCTGCCATCTTTCTGTTTAGAAAATTTTATGTTTTTTCTCTTTTTTCTTATCTCTTACTATGACCGTTATTTAAGTAAGCAATTCAGATAATTTAAGAGCTGCCTGTCCATCTAAATTCTGATTTTCTCTCTTTACTTGAATTCTATGGAATATGCTTTCTCAGTTGAAGCTATCTAAATTTCCTTTTTTCTTTTTTTTTTTAGGTGAGGAAGATTGGCCCTGAGCTAACATCTGTGCCAATCTTCCTCTATTTTGTATGTGGGTTGCCTGGCTTGGCTTGATGCCAGCATGGCTTGATGAGCGGTGTGTAGGTCTACACCACCACAGGATCCAACCCATGAACCCCGAGTCACTGAAGCTGAGTGCACTAACTTAACCACTATGACACCAGGCCAGCCCCTAAATTTCCTTTTCTTACAAAGACCTCTTCAAATCTAGCTTGTAACTTACTTAGGGAAGAAAAATGTTCTGGTAAAGTTTGCCTTTAGATTCCACAACTGTCAAAACAGTCTTCACATCTCCTTTCTGTCCCAATACACAATACACTGCCAGAAATGAGAGAGGAGAGAGAGAGAGAACACTCACTGTGTTAGCAAGTGGGCAATCATATAGAACAATATGGAAGCCAGAGGACTGAGTAAGTTAATTATCTGTGAAATATCTTTTATTTTGGTGAGTAATGTATCCTTTAAAAATATATTTTGTATTCTTAAATTTCTAAGATATTTGAATTACAGTATATCACATAAAGCTATTTAGTCTTTTTACACAGATCATTGACTTTGGCTTAATTAATTGTCTAGGCTTTTTTGCAGAGAGGCATGTTTGGCAGAGGAAAAAATTCCTTTGGGTGAAAATGAACCTTTGTAAGCGACATGAGCCAGGTTGTGTGTTTTTCCCCTAATAGCACCACCGTTTTGGGAATTGACCTAGATGCCCAAGAAAGTTTTCATTATTGAGAATTTATGTTTCTCTGGTGGCTTTCATTTGCTAAATTAGCCTGTGCTGCATATTAAACATTGATAGCTAATGCCACTTTATTGCTGCTGGTCCCATTGAGCATCTCTTTTCACAGAACACAATCTGCATAATTAGAAAATAGCATGACTTCCGCATCTAGCCCAACAGGAAGGTAAAGATGTTGTGCTCTGGCTTTCATTTCATCTGCCGACCTTCATGACACTGATGTGATGATAACATTCTTTCATTTTAATAATGGTAATAGGTGTACTGAAGTGTCTTGCTGAAAGTACAAATGAAACAGAGAAAAGATATGAATTTATTAAGAAAAGCAAAACATCGCATTTAACTTAGATGTCAAGTAAAATTTGAGGACAATTTAGTCCTGCAGGAAATCGCCATATCTGGACTGTCACCGAGAGTAATTGCAAGACAAATGAGACAAAAAGCACGCTTCTTATTAACCAGCCCACAAACTACTCAAAGCATTGTTATGCATTTTATATTCATATTTTTCTCATTATTCATTTATGTCCCATTTAACTAAAGCTCATAAAACGATTTTAAGGTATATTCCTAAAATGCCGTCACGAGATGTCTCATTATCTATGAAAATGCTAAGTTTTACATATTATAATATTGAGGGATTACAAAAAGATGTAAATAGAAGGCCAGCATTTAATTTACTGATATGCTATATACATTGGCAGCTAATAAATTAAATTCAACCAGCCTTGATTAAATATTAATAATACGTATGGCAATATCTTATGCATGAAAGGAAATAAAAATGAATAGGCTGCTCCAAGTTGCTTAGAGTAGATTTGAGGAGCCAGATAGATATAGAACTAGTATTTTACATTCAATGCTATCTTGGTACAGTAAACGGGTAGAGTCCATGTTGATGCATGGTTACTTTGCTGTCTTTGAGGAAAAAGTGCTTATTTTTACAGGAAACTGACTTAAGCATTTCCAATTTTGTGTATACTTTAGATTGTACCTTGAGACCGTATTGATAGAAAAATTTTAAATTAAGAAACTTCATAAAATAAATTGAGGTTTTATTTAATTATACACTATTGAAAAGATAACTGTTATAAACTCATTGATCATAAGGCAAGCGTGCTCATATTGCTATTTCAACAGCACTATTACTAATTTGAGAGTTCTCATCTGCAAACGTATGTGTACACACATGCATGTGCACACAAATATGTAAGTATTTATACGTCTTTATATCTACATCTGTATCTATGTCTTTATCTACATCCAAATCCTCTCTCTATCACTATCAACATCACCCTCTATATCTAATTATATATCTATCAAAAGTGAGATTATGGTAAAGTTTGTACACTGATTTTTTTTTTACAGAACAATATGTCATAGGCATTTTTTCAATCTTTAGACCCACAAAATAAATATGTATCTGTTTGTGTGTAAAATATATTATGAATAGATAGATCTAGGTCATTACTTTACTATCTATACAGTATCCCATGGTATGGCATTTCATACTATTTGACCAAGCTTGCATTATTGATTTTATAGATTGTTTAAAAAAACTTTACTATTATAAACAACGCCTTTATGTACATCTTTGATTAATTGACTTATTATTTTCATAGCTTTCTTCCCCTAATTTCAATTTATTGATGTCATAAAATATGCACATTTAAAATATTTACACATATGATTCAATTGTACTACTTACATCCTTACCACTTTTTCATAATACATATTATCATTATGACTAAAATTTTGCCACTCTAATAAGTAAAAAGTTAATACCTCTTCATTACTTTCATTTTCCTTTTCTTACCAGTTCATCTTTTCATCTGAATAATGGCTTTTCTATTCATCCACCTTTTTGTGTCTTGAATTGCTTTTAAATATCAATTTCTCCTTTTTCTACTGGAATAATTATTCACTCTTTTTTAATTGTGATAACTTTTAATATATTAGGGATATGTACCTACTATCTATCGTAAATATGACACACACTTTTTTGCCAGATTTTGGACTTTTCCACTTGATGATTTTTTTTTAAATCTAGCTAGAAGTAGTTTCCATAAGGAAAATAATGTTCATGTAGTTAAATCTAATGCCTTTTCTCTTGATGATTAATGATTTTAACTTCATGATTAGAACACCTTTGTTATATGATATAGATTATTCACCTGTAATCTATGTAACGTTTAATTTTTACATTTAATTTTTTACCTTAAATATCAAAATACAGAATTTGTTTCATTTTAGGTGTGAGGGTTTTTTAATAACTCACCAGCAGTGCCAACATAATTTTTCAAATAAGACTTCTCTTCAGCTGAAATGCCACATTTTTTATCTACAAGGTTTACATATATGTATGTGTTAACACATAGACATATATATAACTTATATTACTATTACATAAATTATTCCATACAATTAAATGAAGTGCAATAAAAATTTATAAACAGACCTAAATATATATGTGCGTTTATGTGTATGTTTAAGTATTAATACTCATTTGTATATATTGTTTGTTATAATGAGTAGATAGGTCACACAATTTGAGTCTGATTCTTAATTTTCTGTTGTGTTTCACTGATTTATTTGGAATGATTAATGTAATAGGTTAAGAGGGCATTTTGCACAGTGCATCAACTATTCCACTTCAATATAATATGTAAGTTCCAGTTAAGTCACCACATAGAACAAATAGTTCCCAGTTAGTTCTGCCGCACACTATTTCTCAGGCATTGATATCCCTACTTGCTAAGAGCACACCCAGTGCTGCCTCTCTTAAGCATTTCCTGGTGACATCACTACTATGAAACTCTATCATGTGCCAGCCATTAATTAAAATCAATATCCACATAATCTATTTAAAACAATTCTCTGGAGAATATTTTTAATGCACTTGTTCAAATAACATATAGCACTCAAGTGCATGATTATATAGAGGCAAAAGTAAGAGAAAGAATAAAGGTATGGAAAGCAGAGGGATGAGCTAGAACTGAGCCCTCACGTGGGTATATAATGGAGAGTCATCTGTATCTGTATCTTCAGTCTATATCGATGAGAAATTGAGATACAAGAAGCTGCATCTGATATTTGTTTGCACTAATTCCAAAATAATTTAAATAAATTTGAACTTAGTGAAGAACTATAAAGCTACTAAGGCTGTGTCTGGAAGTTGACAACCTCTGTGATCTATGCTAGTGCTGTCATCTGCTCATTTGTGAAGAAGTCCACTTTAAAAATAATTTCAACTTCTTGCATGCAAAACAAAGAATTGCTGACTTTTGCTTACTTTCTGTCATCCTCTTTCCTTATAACCGTCCCTTTTTTCTAAACACCGTTCCTTTATAAGACATATAAACGTGACAATTTTCCTTGTGAGGAAGAAAGAAAAACTATAAAAGGTGATTTAAACTTCAAAAGCAGATAATTTAGAGCTCAATTATCAATGGTACAAAAAGATTCACAACGGGATTACTTAAATGATGATTTTCTTTTTATACTTGTGAGTAATTCCACTCCCCAGCCCTCCCCCCATTCCCATATCATTCACTTTTTGGCAGAGCTAAGGAAAGAAGAAAGCAAAACTCAAGAACAAAGTTTTGGGGCACTTTCACATAAAAAGTGCATATAATTTGATTTTTCAGAAAATGTGATAAAAGGTAGAGAATGGTGACTCAATTACAGTTAAGTGAGGTCTGCATGAAATACACAAACAAACAAGATGACATACTACAAACTTGCAAAATGATTTAGAAAGTCTCTTTCATTTGTAAATAAGATAATACAGAAAATATATCTAAAAATATGTCTGAGATCTTGCGATTGGGACTGTATCCTTGATCTCTTCCTGGGTCCTGCTTTCTCAACTTAACTTCCTTGTAACTTTCCAAAGCTTACCCACCATTCAAGGGGTTTTCTGAGCCCCAACTCCATCATGATGTTTTCTGGTACACTGTGTCCACTCCCTTATTTGTATTTCTACATTACTGAGCCCCCAAATTCATATGTCACATAACCATATATTAACATACTATGGTAAACTTTTAATGTGTAATCTCTTCTAATGTTTGACATATATACTTTTTCATGTTTTCTTCTGTTTCACAATCCATGTGTTTGCCAGAACAGTTGACCAGCAAGGGCAGTAAAGTGGGTTTATTGTTATCATGAAACAACTGGATGTATGTGAGGTTGTTACTATGTATGTCTACTGGGTGTGCTCTCCCTTTATTTTATCTACTGAGGAGAGGTCACTGAAGTGACCCATGGATTTGATCCAGTTTAGCAGATGTGCATGATTTTGTTATTCATTAAATATCTTTTCAAGATGAAAAGAATCCCTGTGTAATGAAATAAACAGAAAATCAGGAAGCTTTGAAATCAGGAAGATCTGGGTTGGTATCTTGACTTTGCCACATAGAAATCACATGACATTTAGAATATCATTTGTTTGAGTCTCAGTTTCCTTATCTGTCACAAATGAATGAAAATCCTATCATTTAAATATGCTAAGGATTTGAAACCTACATCTTAAAAGTTCTAAGCAAAAAGCCTTAATATGTAAGGTTCCAAATGAATAGTAGTTATTATTATAAATCCTAAACATCAAAGTGTCAAGAAAAATTTAGATTGATAAACAAAGAAAATAAAGTCTTTGTATGTAATTAACTCAGTGAAAACACAACTCTGTGAAATAGGAAAAATATTAATATTTAGAGTTTGTGGCTTACAAAATTGATGCTCAGAACATATAAAAATGTGTGTATGGTCATTTTAACTTGTTTTTAACACTATATTGGATTGTGGTATACAAAATCTTTAACTGAGTGGGAGAAACATACATTAGTCAAATAATCACACAAATAAATGTAAAATTCCATCTGTAATAAGCATGCTGCTACGGTGTTTGGAGTGGGGAAATGGGATACACAGTGAATGTGAGAGAAGGTGGTGCTGATGCAAATAGAACAGCCAGAAGGCTACCACAGGAGCCCTGGCAGGAGGTGATGGTAAATTAGACTAGATGGTGATAGACATAGAGAAGTGAACTGATTCAAGCGATATTTTCAAAGTAAAGTCATCATATTAATGAGGCATTAGATGTAAAGAGAGAATAAAATGGAAGTACCTCAGATAAATTAAAAACAAACAAAAAAAAAGCTCTGTTCTATAACTGAATAGCAGAAGACCAGGTTCTGGGGAGGGAAAGTCATTTGGTTCAAAACAGATTTTATTTGAGGTACGTTTCAGAGGTCCAAAAGGAGAAATCAAGTAGGCAGTTGAAGCACGAAGACATGACTGGGCTAAAGATGAGATCTGTGAGGTGGCTTTTGAACTTGTGGTTGTGGATGAGATCACCAAGGGAGGGAGAAAAGAGAGAGAGAGAAAAGAGGCAAAGACTTGAGCTTTAATAGCTGAGTAGAGAAAGATGTGCCTGCCAAGGAGAAAGAGAATGAGCATCCGAAATACAGAGGAGAGGAAAATCAAGAGAAGATTAAGTCAGCAGAGCCAACTGCAAAGAATGTTACAAGAACCAGAGACTGGTCATCATTCTTGAGTTTTGATAAGAAATTAAATAGGGAAAAATACAGAAACTATCTTACTGTTGTAAATGTAATGGTCACATGTGATTTCAGCAAGTAACACACTAGGGGAGTGATGAATCTGAATGAACCTGGCTGCTTGGGTTGAAGATGGAATGAAAGATGAGAGAAAGGAGACAGCTACAAGGAATGACAGTGCTTTCAAAAAATGCATCATGAATAGAGAAGGAGGGATTGATTTCACTTGCTGAATCCTTCACGAGGAGGGCCTCTTCTCTTCCCTCAACCTCTCCTGCCCACTATCTGTGCTCTCTCTTTGGTGTTTAAATTTAATGTCTAAAACTAAAATATTTGCTAAAAGATGACTCCTGGAATATTCTCCATCTCATGTCACAGCAATTTGGAAGGGCAAAAACCTGAGTTTCATCTTTAATTCACCCCTTATCCCATGTCTCACAAACAATTTGTGAGTAAATCCTGTTGGCTCTATCTTCAAAATGTATCCAGAATGTGAATGTTTTCATCACCCCCACAGAAAACTCTCTGGCCCAAGACTTTCTTTCTCATTCCCATAAATGTAAGATCTCCCTAAATTATCTCGCTGCTCTTCTCTTGCCCCAGCCCAGCTCAGTTCTCAACAGCAGCCAGATTGAGCCTTTCAATACACATCAGATCCTGCAATTTATGTAACATTAAACCCTCTACTGGCATCCTAGCTCACTTAGAGTAAAAGCCAAAGTCTTTACAATGACATTCAAAGTCCTATAGGATCAGTGACTCAGCTCCAGGGTCATTGTTCTCATTGCTGTTCCTCAAACACAAAACCACACCAGAAGAACATTCTTGGCTCAGGGCGTTTGCATTTGCTGTATTTTCTGTCAGAAACGGATTTCCCCTAGATACTTGCATTGCTCACTCTCTTATCTCTTTCTGGTGGTTGCTCAAATGTCATCTTATCGGTGAGAGCTTGCCAGATCATATTACTCAAAATTGACAACCTTCTCCCCTCCTCCAACCCCATGATGTTTCTTATCCCTCTTTTCTTTTTTATTTTTCACCATGGCACCTATCATGTATTGTATATTGATGTATTATATATTTTATTAATCATGATGTATTATATATTTTATTTATTCATTTGAGTTTTTACCAAATGGAACTCTCTGTTATAACATAAGCTACAGTAGGGCAGAAATTATTGACTGATTTTATCACTGTATATCTCCAATAACTAAAACAGTGCCTTATACATTGTATGTGCTCTTAATACTCAATGAAGAAATGAAGAAAGCCCTGGGGGTGGACACACTCAGAAGAGACACACAGGGTGAGAATGTAAGGCTAAGCATAGAACTCATGGAAGCCCATCATTTAAGCAGTGGCTGAAGAACAGGGTCTGATAAAAGAAATCAATGAGTAACCACCAGGTATAAAGAATACTGGCAGAGACTGATGTCCAAGAAAACAAGAGGAAGTTTGAAGATCACAGAGTGGTTGTGTATGCCAAAGGCTATAGAAAATTAAACAAAATGAAAACTGAGTAATTATCTAGGGGTTTGTCTAATGAGAGGTGATTGATGACACTGAAATGAACTATTTACAGAGTAGTTGGTTAAATGTAAGTGTGGGAACTAGATTACAATAGACTGAGAAGAAAATGGGATAATAGAAAATGAAGAAATGAATGGAGGAAAGACTGAGAGAGCTAATTAGGAGGGAATTCATAGTCAAAGGAGAAATTTTTTTTTAATTTTACCATTTCTTTTTGCTCTTAGATAAAAACTGAGTAATATTACTGGAAGAAGAAAAAAATGACCCAGCTTCTTTTTGTGCTGTAAAACAGATCTATGGCACAACTGCTGCTCTGCAAATGGATTGCAGTGAAGGAGGAATTTCTCCTAGCTGAGACCGGTCCCCTTCAGTCAACAGATTCATATGGTTACAACATTGCACAGCACAAATGGTAACATTTTTTATGTGGCATATGCTGTGAAAATATTAGGGAGACCTGTACTACAAGAATTCTTACATGTCTGACTGGGGAGACATATTATATCCATTGCAGAATTACTAGTAATAACAAAAAAGATGGAAAGAGCCTAAACGTCCATCAAAGAAAGAATGAGGATATATAATATAATTATAGAATGAAACATTATTCTGCAGTTTAAAAAGAAACTATATCCACAAGGAGAGTTTATACACCTGTGGACTCTATATATAATTTAGCCCAATGGGCTGACTTGCCTGTGCCTTTTTTCCCCCTCATATTTGTAGAGAGCTTTTTTGGTTGCTTTGCTGCCTCTTTCTCATTTTCATGCTTCTTGGAGACTACCTGGGAAATTATCAGAATCTCTGGGCTCCTATTATTTGATTTCCTTAAATAGCAAGTATAGGCTCAGTTTATGTCCACAAACAGATTAGGAATAGTGGTTATTTTTTAAAATGGGAGTCAAGAAGGAGCATCTGGTAAGCATTGAGTCCAACAGTCCAGTGATCAGCATTTTAGAATCCCTCTTGGCTTTTTCCATATGATCCTGTCTGCATAGATCTCTGTAGCCAGCACTTCCAATTCTGTGAATCAGATTGACTCTGAGGACTGAGTATAGCTATCAGGGCCACTTTTTTTTTTTGGTGAGGAAGACTAGCCCTGAGCTACCATGCGTTGCCAATCTTCCTCTTTTTGCTAAAGAAGGTTGGCCCTAGGCTAACATCTGTGCCCATCTGCCTCTACTTTATATGGGACGCCGCCAGGGCATTGCTGACAAGCAGCGAGTCGGTGGGTGCCCAGGATCGGAATCCCCGAACCCCGGGCTGCCAAGCGTGAGCTAAACCTCTGCACCACGGGGCCGGCCCCATGGGCCACAACTTTTGAATCTCAGCCAGCACCCTCTCCTGAGTTTTCCCCAATTCAAAAATTATTATTATTTATTTTTGTGCAATCTAGTATATGGTTTGTAAATCTGCATGCAAATTTGCAATGTAATTGCTCCAAAATTCAAATCATTCCAAGTCTATGCATCTTTCTAATCTTGAGATGAACTTATGATGACAGTTTTGGTTTTTGCTTCATTTTGTTTTTCTTAAGTGGAATGCCCTACACGGTTTAGCCTGAGATGTGTCTAGAAATTTCACTCGTGAAATTGACCCCTGAATTTATAATGGTTGGATCAGCCAATTTGGCATACTATCTGTTGCATTTCTTCATTGGTAACTCTTAATATTATTTCACTGGTATAATGAATCATATGCAGGTAGTGATTGTCAGATAAAATCTACATTTACTAAAGCAGGAGAATGAGCAGTAGAATAAGCATACCCAAGAAGCAGTAACTTTAAAATATATCACATTCATTCTCATGTAAAATAAGTGACCAGGATTCTTCCTGAAAATTCAACCAGTAATTTGAGAATTGGTATTTAAAGTTCAACAAGATATCAGGGAGAATTGAGGTGTTTAACCTGTGAAGCACGAGATGTTGTCACCACAGAGGATTAGGGTATCTTTTTTTGTAGAGAATTTCAATAAAAGAGATTATAAGCAAATAAAAATACATATACATAGTTAAAACTGAAAAAAAAATCTAAATACATAGAAATCAGTGAAATTGCAAAGAGTGATTTAGTAAAAATTGTGGGAATACTTAATGTTGGTACACTCAGTTACTGAAAATAATCATAAGTTGTTGAAGCTCCTGAATAAAAGAACATTAAAGGAGCACGGGCAAGAAAGATATAAATTCACCAATTTTTTAAAGGGAAGGGAAAGACAGGGAGTCAATATAATCACTTTGAAACATTTTGGAACAATGTAAATGGTCAAGAATCCATATAAGAATCACAGATTTTCACATGTGATTAAAAAATGTGTAACGGAAGGAGTTGAAATCAGAATCTCGAAGAGATACCTGCTCCTCAGTGTTCACTGCAGCATTATTCACAATAGCCAAGATATAGAAACAATCTAGGTGGCCATTGATGGATGAATAGATAAAGAAATTATGGTATATTATTCAACATTAAAAAAGAAGGAAATCCTACCATTTGCAACAACATGGATGGATCTGGAGGACATTATGCTAAGTGAAAGAAGCCAGACACAGAAATACAAATACTGTATCCTCTCACTTATATGCGGAATCTAAAATAGTCAAACTCACAGAAGCAGAGAGTAGAATAGTGGTTTCCAGAGACTGGGGGGAGGGACAAATGGGAGGTGATGGCCAAAGGGTATGAAGTTTCAGTTACACAAGATAAGTAAGGTCTAGAGATTGACTATACAGCATAGTGCCTATAGCTAATGATGCTGTATTGCATACTTAAGATTTGCTAGGAAGGTAGATCTTAAATTGTATTCTTACCACACACACACACAAAATAATAATAATAATAATAAAATAAAGGAGGCAAGAGGAAACTTTGGGAGATGAAGACATGTCTATTACCTTAAGGGTGGTGATGGTTTCGTGGGTGCATAATTATACCCCAAACTCATTGAATTGCATACATTCAATACGTACAGCTCTTACATACCAATTATAGCTCCATAAAGTAGTTTACATATATATAAAATGTAATTTATATATATATATATATATTTGGTGTTATGTACACATAATGGGAAAAATGAAAGGAACTTGAAGAGAATCATATATTAGGAGTGAAATAGCTACTGTTTTATTAGAGAAACATACATTAATAATATTTTAAACTTAAAGGTATTTTATTTTGTGTGAAAATAAAATTATTTTAAGTATATATTAAAATTATTTTAAAATCTAAATATATTTCTAAATCTACATATATTTTTTAAAATCTTTTTATAATATTGGATATTTTGAACAAAAAAATATTGTCTTTTTGGATAGAGTTAAGTTCCTTACAGAATATAGTCTAAAGCATGTCCTAGAGTCATTTTAAGCTTAATTCCTTAAATTTGTGCTTTGTCACAGTTTTCAGTCTTCATTTATGACTTCCCTAGCCTGACTAACCTGACACTCAAGTGTCTAGATTAGTGCTTGGCACTCTGCAGCTCTTAACAAATGCTTCTAAACTAACTGAATGCATAGTCTGCAAACACTGCAGCCTTTGTACCCAAACTCAGTTACCCTCTGCTTCTTATTACTCACACTGCCACTGAGAGTTTGTCTCTTTTACATCAACCAGAATTCTATCAGTTCTGGTAGAGAGAAGCATTAACATTTGCTCTGCCGGCATTATTGCCTGAATGAATTGTCCTGAGGGATTTAGTAAGGTCAAATAGTAGAGATCATAATTTATTAACCTTTCTGATTAGGCGTACACATTAGCTATAATTAAACTGGGGGAAATTAGCACTGTGATATTTTTAATGAGTAATGTGGTTATAGTTGAAGATCTATTTGCAATATGCTCATATTTAACATATTAAGAGAGCATCTTGCCTGAATCATTAGTGTTCTAGTCACTTTACTAAGGCCAACGTCCCTATGTTCAAAAGATAACTATTTTCAAGAATCATTTATATTTTTCAATTTTATTCCCAAATCCAAATCCACAATTTTGATAGCTGAAATTGCC
Organism: Tapirus indicus; assembly: GCA_031878705.1. Classification (NCBI taxonomy): domain Eukaryota; kingdom Metazoa; phylum Chordata; class Mammalia; order Perissodactyla; family Tapiridae; genus Tapirus; species Tapirus indicus. The sequence goes on along the minus strand of CM062919.1, from coordinate 98,419,095 downwards.
AATTGATTTGCAGTACTTTATTATTATTGGGTGTCTTGTCTCTCTTGGGCTTTTAGTTAGCTAATGAATGAATACATTAGACACTTTTGGGTTTTAGTTGGGATTTTACATAGCTTGCATTTTAATTCTTTGGTTCTTTGCTGTTTCTATTAACCCATAGCATTATTTTAATAAATGTTATAATAACAACCTAAAAAAATTGGGGTTGACTCAAATATTCTGGCTCTAAATTTGATTCTAAAAGAGTTTTAAATATTTTTTATTATAAAATTTACTTCTTCATGCTATAATACACACATACACACACACACACACAGAGTTGAGGTTAAGATCAAAACAAGTGATGAGTCAAAATTTACGATCCAATCATACCCCACTGAAGTAACTATGTGTGGCCACTTCTTTTCATATCTTCAGCTCTTCTTATGATGATCTCCATTATTCTAAATAATATGTGCTTATCTCTGTCTAGTGATTTATCAAGTTCACATTTCTGTTTACTTCCCACTATGAAAAACCAGGAATGAATTAACTCATGCTACTCCCATGTCTCTCATTCTACCCTATTGCCCTTTCCTATCCACTTCTAAATTTGAAATAATTATGCAGCTTATGGCTACTTCTTTAACTTAAAATAATATGCCAAAACTTTACTTCCTAACTATTAACAAAGTGAGTATTCCTTGTTGTATTGAATGTTCCAATGTCGTTTGACAACTTGTCCATAAAGTAAGATGGCACCACAGTGTCCCTCTTCCTTGTCCTACTACCTTCCAGTTCCCACCTTCTGTTGTGGGAAATGGCTTGTATTCAAAGTTATTCATCACAGCATTGTTTGTAAAGGTACAAGACTAGAAACAACCCAAATGTGTCTCTCCAAAGAGAAATAAACTGATACATATGCAAAATGGAACATTAGCATATTTTTTAAATGAGGTAGAAATATGCATAGTGATAGTGAAACAGCTCCAGGATACATTACTAAGTGAAGGAAAGCAAGGTTCAGAAAAGGAAATATAGTACACTACCATTGTGAAGAAAATGGAAAAAATAATGTACATATTTGCTTATTTTTCACAATGATTTCCTGTAAAGATACCCCTCAAGAATGTAAAAAGTGGTTATCTGCAGATGACAGAAAAAAAAAACAAACAATGTAGACAAAGGTGGTGTGATATTTTTATTGTAAATCTTTTTTATATAATAATTTTGAACCAAGCTAATGCATAAACTTCTGAAAAAATTAATATAAATTGCAACGGTTAAAGCATATGTATTCTGTTCTGTAATAATAATTTAGTGTTCAATCTAATACTTCATTATAACATTTCTTACTGTGGGTTAATACCAAAAATTTGGAATAAAATAAAATTTACCTTATTAAAAATGTTTGGATAATGTTCACTGCAGAACAAATTGATTAGTGATATCAGTCCTATTGAAAGATATGTAATCCTACCTAATTAACCATTATTCCCCAAAAATAAGTTTGTGATAATAATCAAACTTGGTCCGATTTTCATTTCATTTCCATAAATTTTCTGAAATCATGCTACATTTTAATTTGCTACCTATTTAAACCACAGTTTTCTTTTATAGATCTTTGTTATCTTTATTTTCTCCAAAAGAGTATTATTGCCATTGTTGGCATATGCTTTACCATAACCCTAAGGTTATCAACCTTCCTCATCATATTTATTGCACATAATACAACTTTTTCTTTAAGATCTGCTTTCTAGAATCCTCCAACATTCTTTTTAAACCTCTAACTATTGTTCTCTATGTCTACCGAACAGCTATATCTTGACGTTTTATTACATCCCTGGATTAATTCCACTGTTTCTTGAATCCCATAGTTTTGTGGATTTTTTTTTTTTATTTTCCTTTTTTTGTTGTTTTTCAGAAAAATCACACTGGAAGTGTTGATGCAAATAATCTGTAATAATCTATAAATCAAAATTCGGGTAGTTTATAATGAGCCAGATATGAGGACTAGCCTGGGGCCTGCATTTCCCAAAGAAGGAAGGGCACCAAAGAAAGAAGTGGGGTGTACAGAGTGTTTATATACTGTGTTAGAACAAAGAGCATACATCACATATGATAAGAATGTCCCTTTCATAATAGTCATGAGATTGCTTTGCTGGCACAGCAGATCAGTGAGCACAGCTGGTCAGTGGTCACAAGGTGAGTGGTCACAAGGTGAGCACAGCAGGTCAGTAATATAGCCTCAGTTTAGGGAGAAATGCTTATCCTGAAGGGAATGCTGATATGGGGAAGTTACATCCCTGTCTTTAAGGGCATTGTTCTTGTCTCTGGGACATAGTAAATATTTAAAGCAGATGTACAATGCATGAGTAACAGGCTACATCAGGCTCTCTTGGAAAAACAAGGTCAGACTGAATTAATTTTATACCAAATGGCTTCCTCATATACTCCAATATATACTATTGCTTTTCATTTATTTATCAGAAGTAAAATTTTCAGAACTTTGCTCATTTAAAATTTTATCACTTTGCCCTCATGCTTGAAAATCAGCTTGGTGGCTATCTCAGTGAGGATTCAAACAGAAGAAAGAAATCACGCCAATCATTTTTAAAAATAATGCTACTAAGAAATTCACCGTGTATTAGAAATTAAAGAGGGAAAAAGGGCACACCCAGGTGGAGGTGTTATAATGGAGGTAGGAAGGTCAGAGAGCCGCTACCACCCCTGGGGCTCTGAGAAGCAAGGGATGCTCAACTAGTAGCTCAGAAACTGTGAGAAGGAGCTTCATAGAGGAGACCCTGAAGTCAGGAACTTAGGAGAGGGCCAGCGAGTTAGTGAGGGTGACTCTTAGACGTTCAGTGAAACTGATTCTGGAGGTGGTAGAAAAGGTGCAAACAGGAAGCAACTACTACTTACAGAGGAAAAAAGTATTGCTGGAGAAATGCCGATAGGAGCATAAAATAAACAGAAAAAACAGTACCCTTCATTGTTTGTTTGTTTTTAGTGGTTTAGTCTCCTTCTAGCATCCTCTATTGTAGGAGATTATCAGGGAAGTCAGTTGGCAAAGGAGAAATGTGGTTTGCAGAGTCCTTGCCCAGCATCAGAAAGCAGAGCATAAAATAATGGCTTGGAAGATGGGAAATAGAAATTGGATAACCATCAGCATTGCATAGGGAACTCTAGGTTTCCTCAGAATTGTAAAGGGCTTGTGCAATTACTCATGATAAGAAGAATGATGCTTGTGTGAAGTCTCATTTCATCCTAGGTAAACCTTTTATATGTATTCCAGTAATCTCCCATAAAAGGATAACTTTCTGGGAACTGGTAGACTGTACTTTAGTACCTGTGTAGAAAGCAGGCTAGGACCCTCTCCCACCAATGCCAGTCTGTAGAGGATGATACTCTTGCATGCCAGCATCAAAACTAAAAGCACCAGCGATCCTCAGGCAGATCATCACACTGGTTTTTGTTCTGTGTAAATGCCGTGTTTCCGATCTGAAAAAGTGAGTTTTGCAGAGCCGTGTGAGGACGAATGGTCCCAACTGGTAAATTTCTTTATAGATATTCCTTAAGATAACCTTCCTGTTTCTGATCCTATTACACACTCCCATTCTTTGTTCCTGTTGTTTCTGTGTTTGGAGTCCCTGGGGAGGAATACTGGAAAAAATCAGCTCTTTTATGTTCACTACGGCTTTCTCCTGGGTAGATTTTGAGTGCTGACAAATGTTCACTAAGTTATCTCTCAATATTTTCCTATAGGTTTTCCATATGTCAAAAATGCATTACTAGACCACCCAGGCTCTGACCACAAAACCCTTCTCTCTATGCACTTGACAGCTAGGGATGGACAGATGACATAGCTTGTCCGATAAGATGAAAGCAGGAGTCTGATAGTGGGACTTCGTGGAAAGATTTTACTTTCTTGATAAAATGGAACAGATTCAGGCAACTCATTACCTTCAGCCTTCCTCCTCCCTCCTTCTGTCCCCAAAGTGAACATGAACTTTGAAGGAACAGAAGTCATCTTATAACCATGAGAATTAAAGGAAAATTCTGAGGATGGCAGAGAACAGAGATCTGGGTCTTTGATGGCATTGTTGAGCAGCTGCACTAACCATCAACTGCCTACCCTCAGTCTCATTAGGTCAGAAAAGGTAACTCATAGTTGGTTAAGCTATAATTAATTTGGCTTGCTCTATAACGTGTCAAATATTACCAACCTGCCTCCAGGCCTCCCTCACCTCAGCATGTTATCTTCTTTGTTATGAAGTTATTCTGTTTAGAACTATTTTACCATTATTCAAAGGGGGCATTGTAAGGGAAGCTCCCTTACATTGCTCGGACCTAGTAAATCAGAAGTTTAAAAATTTCATTACAGTACATTTTTGCCAAAGGAAATAGGCGTGACCATGAGGTCCACTCATGATAATAAAGTCCATTCATAATAACAATAATAAATAATAACTAGCTATTGAATATCTATTATGTACAAGAATCTGTGTTAAGAAATAAAATTATAAAAATTAAAGCATAACCTATTTTTTTAAATGTTTGGGGACTGGATTAGGATATATACATATTTTATATCACATCTTATGCTATATATATGTGTGTGTATGTATATATATATCTATATTTTGTCCAGAGTTTGGTGGGGCAGGACAGGGATGGGGGCAGTGAGTGGTACAGAAAAGGATTACTGGAGTTGGTGATGTATGAGGTGAGCCTTACATTTCCCAGAAAGATAAGACAAATAAAGATAATTCAGGAACACAGAGAAATAGTTGTAAAGTAGTGATGTTAAATCAGACTATCTAAGAATAAAGAATTTGTATTTGTTAAAAAGTTCTCTAAGTTATTTCAGCATGAAGTCAGATCAGTAAACCACCACAGCAAAGAAGTGGTGTGGTTGTTTGTGTTTTGTGTGGATCACTGTGACAGCAGTGAAGATGATGTATTGAAAGTGAGTGAGACAGTGAACAAAGAAGTCAATTTGGGTCAATTATAGGTATGAATGTCTCTTGCCATTGCTTTGGCCAGTGGTTCTCAACCAAGGGCTATTTTGCCCCCAGGAAATGTTTGGCAGTGTCTGGAGATGTTTTTTAAAATCACAATGGGAGGGCAGGGATTGTTACTGGGATCCAGTGGGTAAATGCTGCTAAATATTCTATAAAGTACAGGCCAATGCCCCAAAAAGAAGAATTATATGGCCCCAAATGTCAATAGCACTGTTGTTGCAAACTCTGACACAGGAAATGTGCTAGTCATAAATTATAAAAAACGACAACATGAGAATTTAAAAAAATCACAAAGACAGTGTGAGAATTTGATCAAAGATTGAGTCCTGGAGACGCTTCATAATGATGTGTTGTAGAGGAAGACAAGCTTAAGGAGTGTCCAGAGCAATAGATGAAATATCAGGAGAAAACATGGTTGGGAAATTAAAGAGAGTAGACCTCTCAGAAAGGTGCAGATTTAAATACCAGAGGGATGACAAAAACTTTCTATATATTCCCATTGGGTTGGTGAACGTTGAGCTGATTGATGACTTGCATAAAAGCAAGTTCAGGATGGCAGTTAAACCAAATGCGATGGTTAGAGGGATGAATGAGGAGTTAATGGAGTATGAGCGCTATTTGCTGAAGTTTAACTAAAGAAGAAAGCAAAACAGAACCAGAAGCAGTGGCAGCTAGAAGGGCAGGTAGTTAGAACTGACAAGGTGTTTGTTACCTTTAGGTGGATGAGGCTTAGACGTGTTCAAATAAAGAGACAAAAGAACGATTTTACATGGAAAGCCTAAAGATAAGGGGGGGGAAAGGAAATAAAAGATGGAGCGAGGAATGTTGAGGAGGTCCAAGAAGATAGAAATCAGAGCTCACAGGGACTGTTATTCGCGGACAGGAGGAGACAGGATAAAAAAGGATGGTATGGTTAATTGTATGATTTCATAATGCTATGGGAAGCTTTGAAATAATAATAAATGAATGTATATTGCTGCACTTTTATTTTAAGCCTGCTGAAATTATAGTTATAGTTTATGTAAAACTATTTGTGTATTTTAATTTAGGCAAGAGACAAGGCCATGTGCAAAACATCCTGAACACACAGTAAACTTCAGAGAAAGAAATGTATGTCCAAGACTAAAAAGTTAGAAGTTATTGACGGGAATTGGTGAACATACAGAAAATTATGATATCTGCTCTCAATCTCCTGCTGGCACTATTGAGAGGGAAGACACCTCCAGGTTGCCGAGGGTAGCCAGTTGTGTTTACTTTAGGACCTCATAAAGTGGCATCCTTTGGTGTGTTCACTTAGTCAAGCATCTGTCTCATGGATGATCTGGCTTGGAAGTAAGCAGACATTAACAAAAATTTAAAAAGATTTATGTTTAATATTCTCATTCAATATTTTATTCATTCAATAAATATTTACGCACTACCATCTCAAGCACTCTTCTAGTATTGGAGATAGAACATTGAACAACAGAGATTCATTCCTTGCAAAAATAGAGCTTATGTTTAGAGAGAGATGAAGAGAGAAAATGAACAAGCAAACCCGTATGTAATGTATTAGTTGTTAATAAATGCTATGAAGAAATATAAAGTAATAGTCAAATATAAGGATAAAGGAGATTGTTGGGAGGAGGTTACATAGCATGGTTAGGGAAGAAATCTCTGATAATTTGGTATTCAAAGACCCAAAATAGTTGAAAGAAGAAACCTTGTGGCTGTGAGGGAACAGCAAGAGCAAAAAGTCCTAAGGAAAAAGGATCTTTGTATTCTCACTCCTCTTTCAATTTCCTTCTGACTGCTCTTATCTAGTTGATGGGAATTCCAAATTATTATTATCATTATTATTATTTTTGCTGAGGAAGATTCGCCCTGAGCTAACATCTGTGCCAATCTGCCTCTATTTTGTATGTGGGTTGCTGCCACAGCATGGCCACGGACGAGTGGGGTAGGTCTGTGCCTGGGAACCAAACCTGGGCTGCTGAAGCAGAGTGCACTGAACTTAACCACTAGGCCTCAGGACTGGCCCCAAATTGTTATTTTTTTGGATTTTTTCCCCAGTTTTATTGAGAAATAATTGATGTACTTCACTGTGTAAGTTTAAGGTATACAGTATGATGGTTTGACTTACATTAATTGTCAAATGATTACTGCAGTAAGTTTAATTAGCATCCATCGTCTCATACAGATACAATAAAAAAGAAAAGAAAGAAAAAAGGAAACCAATTTTCTCGTTGTGATGAGAAGTCTTAGGATTTACTATCTTAGCTTTCCTATATGCCATACAACAGTGTTAACTATAGTCCTCATGTTGTACATTATATTCTTCGTACTTATTTATCTTACAACTGGAAGTTTGTACCTTTTGATCACCTTCCTCCAGTTCCCCATCCCCCCATCCTCCATGTCTAGTAACCACAATTCTGATGTCTTTTTCTATGTGTTTGGGGTTCTTTTAGATTTCACATATAAGTGAGATCATACAGTATTTGTCTTTTTCTATCTGACTTATTTTACTTAGCATAATGCCTTCAAGGTCTGTCCATGTTGTCACAAATGGTAGGATTTCCTCACTTTTTTGTGGCTGAATAATATTCCATTCATTTTCCATCCACATCTTTATCCATTCATTCATTGATGGACATTTAGGTTGTTTCCATGTCTTGGCTACTATAAATAATGCTGCTATGAGCATGGGGGTACAGACATCTTTTCAAGTTAGTGTTCTGTTTCCTTTGGAGATATTAACAGACGTGGGATTGCTGGATCATATGGTAGTTCTATTTGTAATTTTTTGAGGGTACTCCATACTGTCTTCCATAGTGGCTGCACCAGTTTACAATCCCACCAACAGTGCACAAGGGTTTCCTTTTCTCCACGTCCTCACCAGCATTTATCTCTTGCCTTTTTGATGATTGTCATCCTAACAGGCTTGAGGTGATATCTTATTTTCGTTTAATCTGCATTTCCCTAATGACTAGTGATATTGAGCATCTTTTCATGTACCTGTTCATCTTTTGTATCTTCTTTGGAGAAATGTCTATTCATTCAAGTTATTTATGAGAGGAAAATGAATGTCCATTGCATACTGAATGTACCTAGGAATTAAGCTCTAACTTATTTATGGTTAACAGCTAAGTGTTAGAACATGATGCTTAAACATTCCAAGTTTGAAGTCTGGTCCATGTATGAACCAACGATCATTTCCTGGTTACTCTTTGCACCATTGGCCCCGTCTTCATGATATATCCTAGATATTATAACAGGGGATCACATAAGACTGTTAACTTGGTGCAAATTCTACTACTCCTGCTGGAAGATGCACTTTGTATTATAAGCCATTCTTGTCTTCACTCAATAACATTAGAGCCATATAAAAGAGATACTACATTAACACACCCAACCTCAGAATCTTCACTAATTTTTTATTACATATTCAAAGTATTGTAAGAAGAGTTTATACTAGGACGAAGAATTGGCTCTTTACTATGCAACTATGCTGATGAATAAAATTATTTCCAGCCATGAATATATTTTATTTTATCACAAACATTGATAATAATTTGGTATGATACCATATGCAATGTGTCTAATGTGATGCCTGATGCATAGCTGGCCCTTAATAATAACAATATTATAGAATGTAAGTTCTTACTTGAATGTAAGCCCCAGATGGCAAGGATATCTCTCTGTCTTTTATTCCCTGCTAACTCAGTGCTGTCATATAGTAGGTGCTCAGTAAATGATTGTTGAATGAGTAAATGACTACACAAATGGAAAATAATAGCCAATATTTATTGATCAATTTACTGTGTGTCAAGAACTTTCTTCATAAAAATACCTGAAGTATGCACCATTATTGCTACTTACAGGTATAGAAACTGAGACAAAGGGAGGAGAAGTAATCTTTAAATATGCAAAAATGGCAGATGGTGGAGTAGAGACAGAAACTCTCATAGTTTGGCCCCAAGACCCTTTTCTTAACATTATACTGCCTCAGTAAGTTGTAACTACTATTTTAGTTTTAAAAGATGACCACTTAATTTTACATATTTGCTACAATGACATTACTATAAATATATTCTTATATTGCCTCACTTGAGACAGTTTTTCTCAAAAATGTATTCTTGATTATAGAATTTTTTGCATAAGTAAGGAACCAATTTTCTAGAATAGTTGTTTTGAACTTATATCACTTTTAATTTCTTATTAATATTCTCAATTTTTGAAAGTTTAAACAGCACAATGATTGCTTCTCACTTTGTCATTTAATTGAGGAATATCAGAATAAATAGTTTACAATACATATATTTTTAATATACAAAGTGAAGATTGTTATCAGAATGGAAGTATGTTAATTGTATATGTATATTCTGCCTGATATAATCAGGACTTTCCTGGTATACTAACTCAGAGCTTCAATTAAAGAGATTACAATTTGTTTAGTTTTTAGTGAGAACATAAATTCATATGTCTCTCATCTTTAGAAGATGAGCCCTTCAATCTCTAAACTTAATATTTTCTAAGATGAAAGCAATAGGCAGAAGATAATGGTAATGAGAAAATTGAAGATATAAAAATAGAACACATGAATATATAATAGTTTAGATAACTTTTTAAAATAATAATTTAAAAATTAAAAATATAATCATTATGCCAAAGTTAAATGATAAAGCTATAGACAAAGTTCTTTTCTATTAAACAAAAATAATTATTAGCTATAGTTAATTGAATGTCTATTATGTTCCAGACATAGCCTAATATGATTTACATAACTGAAATTCTCCAATAATCTTTGAGGTTGGCATTATTATCTCCATTATAAGTGAGAAAACATGTTGAGAAGGTTAAATTTCATGTGCAAAAGAAGTGAGTTTTATTATTTCCAAGTCATCCTGAAAAACAAAAACTGGGCTTTCCCGTCCATATGACTTCATCTCAATAAGTCACAGACCCCAGCCTCTTGTTCTGGGAACCTTTAAGAGTTCTAGTTTATAAAACGGGAGTAAGTGGGTGGAAATTCAGGGCAGTTGAAGGGACTCATTAAAATCTCCGTGCACAAGTGAATGTCCTTAGGCTGGACAATCCATGGAAGATAAGGAACCAGATTTTGCTGAAAAGATCAAAGCCAGCAGCTCAGTAAAAGCATACTGGTACACTTATTGGAAAGGGAAAAGATGGTCTTCACCTCCTGGACCACCTTCCTGGATTGATATTCTGCAGTCTCTAGTGGCCGTAACAACTCCTCCTCCTGCTTCCTGATCAAATCCCCTCCTCTTCACATTTTTCCCCTTCTACTCCAAGGAAATGCCTCATTTTCCTTCCTCACACTCTAACCCAGGTTACCTTCATCTAGGCTCCGGAAATCCTGCCTGGGTAATTTAATCTCTCTCTATGCTCTTTCCAGTTCATAACTATGGAGTATACTATAAATCCAGCTTTTCTCACAGCCTACTTTTTTGATTACCAAACATTTATTAAGGAGTCTAAAACTGTAGCTTACCTGTCCTTTCTTTGCATTCCTGCTCCAATATCCTAATTTTCATCTAGGAGATTTGGATGCTGCTAACTGATTAGAGAAAGAGAGATTTATAAAGAAGTGCAGAAAATAAGTGTTTATTGGTATCATATTTTACATTTATCCAAAATCACCTACACTTCTCCAAGATCAACAGTGGATATGACATTTGAGTCTAATCAATACAGATCTGCCAATTAATAAAACTATTTTTCTTTTCTTTATAAGCATGTTGGTGTTATTTAGAGACAGACTTTGCTTATGGTTTAATGCTTAATTTGCAATGGTTCTTTGAATATCGTTTCTGATTTTAAATTAAATCAATAAGTATTTTTGACCGATGATTAAATATCAGTGGTTTACTTCATTGATTTTTTTTCATACCCTGCTTAATTTAAGAAATATTTTAGAATGAGTTGAAAAAAGACACAAAAAATCAAAACCGTGGTTAAAATGAAAACTCTAATTTAAAAGAATAGACACTCTTGGAGAAATCTTTGTCTCTGAGTTCCCTAGAAGTCATGGTAAAAGAGGAAGCATGATAAACTACATAGTTCTTGCTAATTAAAGAAAACATATCCACTCTTCAGAAGTTGAAAAAAATCCTGACTCTGGAAACTATTAATAGAACATCTTCTTTGTGAGAATTTTGGTTGTAGGCAATGGTTTTCAAAATAATTAAGGAAGAGTTTTGAGATTGTCTTGGGGAATATGTATCCCAGTGGGGACTTACTGAATTCATTCTAATATAATTTATAAAAGGCAGCAAACTAGAATAAGTTTTCACTAGCAGCTTCTCAAAGATACGGAACCTCATCAACTCTCTTATATCATCCCCAGATAACAACAATTTTAATAATAAAGCAATATAGTCTGGATATAAAAAATTCAGTTGCTATGACTTTATACATGAGAACAGTTCAGATAAACGGAGGACTGTTTAGCTGATCTCTTAAGCCAAGAATGGTAACCTCTTGAATGAAGTTACTCTGATTGTCTGTCTTCATTCTGAAGAATGTGTGGCCATAACATTTTGGTTAAGTAATGATGATGTCAGGTGTTTTACTGAGAGCAGCTGGCTAATAGGAACAATCGAGAGTTACTCCTAAACCTAATAACGACCAAGCATTCAGCGTCATGGAAGTGTCAGGAGCCTGAACTATAGACAGAGCTGAACTGTGGACAGAGCTGAGCTGCTGGGTTTGGGAATAGTCAATTAAAGCAACAAGAGCCAAAATGAAAGGAAGAGTGAAGACCTTAATCATTTACTGCCATAGAATATTCAGAAGGCTAAAACTGGAGAAACCATTTCCTCTTCCTGTTCAATTTTCCCTCCATTGCATGATATTTTGGTTGAGGGTTGGGTGGATTGGTGCCGACGCTGGGGACTTCTCACTGTTAAGGAACCCTGAAACAAAAGGCTTCAGCAGTTTTATGGACCTGGAAGCCAGGAAGAGGGAGAGGGAGCAGGGCTAGGAATAGAAAAGTACTGAGCATTGAGTCGGAGTGGAGTAAAGTGTCTTCAAGATTTCCCCCTCTTGCCTTCAATAAGGACGCCTCAGCAGAGACACCTGAAGAAGACTTCTGCCCAAAGGCCCCAGATAATGAGACCTAGAACTGGAGGCACCTGGGCTAGGAATGCAAATAAGAGCATGGCCAGCCAGGGATCCCTGAGCCCTTGAGTGCAACCCCTTGTGGAGACCGCAATGCACTGGCTGTGCACCGAGTCTGGTGTGCGGAGGACAGTTTTCCCCTGTGAGGCCTGCCAGGTAGTCTTTGAAATTGCCTATGGTCAGACTTGAAAAATTACACATAGGTTTTTAACCAGCAGCTGGACTCCTCAGGAAGAAGCTACCGCTCTTACTTGCTGAGGCAGAAGATTATATATCCTGTTAATCTAAAAGCTGATTTGAATTATTTATGCATGTGTTAAAGAAGATAGGGTACTACAAGTTATTGCACAAGTCTAAAGGCATTCATACATCATAAGCCTGTTATGATTAATGTTATCATAATGGAGCTATATATTTTATAGAGAGAGAATTTTATAGTCGCAAAGGGATCTACATTCACTTGTTGCCTATTTTCAAGTAACATCAGCTCTTGCCCTGAATAAGCCCTATTCCATTTCTTTGGAATATACACACCATATAGCTATAGACAATTCTACTTTTTCCTGCAGCCAACTAGAGAAGAACTGTGTACAATTCTGTCCCCACCTTGAGAACCAGCAGTATTCAGATGTCCTTCATGTAGGCTTAGAGTTCCTCTGCAGCCTATGAGGTTAGCAACACCTTTTTAATATCTGTGCAAGAGGAAAAGAAGTCTCCTTTTGAGAGAGCAGCATATCCAGAGTTATCCTGAGCTGATCTATGGAGTCATGTTCAGAAGGGAGACCTGCCTGACACTCCTAGCCAGCTTGCCTTAGCCTGATCCTCCCTTGGGCCTCCATATGTCAATAATCCAAAAGCAGATACTTTGGGGCTAGATCAAGGAACTGGGACAGGTTTTTGGAAATTCAACCAGGGCCATTGGTAGAGAAAGTTACTGAGAATGTTTATAAATACAGACTTTAATGTGAGGGTTTACCAAACCAGACAGGTAAAAATACCTGGCAGTCAATTCAAGAAAGACTCAACTAAATTGAAGGATAAAAATTGCTTGGGAAAGATGAAGAGATAAATCAGAAATAAAGGGGCTGGAAATCCAGAAGGAAACAAGGTTGTATTAAATTGGAGACTAGGAATCAAAATCGTACATTAAATAGGGATTTATTCATAAAGTAGCAAGAAATAGCAAACTGCATGATTGTCAAGAAAACTACAAACAAGAAAACTAAAAACACTATGTCCCCCCAAAAATAAATAAAAGCAAAGTCATGTGTTGTACCTCATAGTGAAATTGCATAGCATCAATAATAGTGAGAAAATGCTAGAAGCTTCTAGAGAGAAAAGATAGATTATCTATATAAAGTTGACAAACAGGAATCTATTTTTTTTTGTTAGAAAATAAAAACCCTTCGATATATAAAGAAGTAATACCTCAAAAGTACTGAATTTTAAATAATTGTCAACTGTCAACTATATGAGAAAAACTCATTCAAGATCAAATATAAAATAAAGATTCTCTTGAGACAACAAAAATACACATTTTACAAATTATACACCCATGTTGAAATAAGCAACAAATAATTGAATCTACACGATTCAGTAGTGAACAAAGAAAAATGAGTATGCAAAAGAATGTTTTAAATATTTGATACTTGGTAAACCTAAATAAGTATCAATTATAAAATTTTAAAAGATTTGTTAAGGATTCAAAAATAAAGTGGAACTCCTTGTAAAAATGTAAGTTGGTCCTGATATTTTGGAGAAAAATTGGCAATAGTAAAGTAGAAGATTTACATACCTTTCAAACTTGCAATGACATTTGTTGGCCTATGCAGGTGTTGAATGCAGATGTGAATAAGAAACTTTTACATCTTCCAGACAAGGGGAAATGACTTAGCAAAAAATCCTAGAGAAATGCTTAGGTAAGCAGTAGTTAGTAATGAGTTCTTGTTTTCTGAGGCAGGATCCAAGTTCACTTTCTTGTTTTTCATTCACCGGTAAAAATAAAACTGGGCATAATTCGGTATGATTAGAGTAGGGGCTTCCTCAAGGCAATATTAAGGATCAAAATTTTAAAATCTGCTTAAAGATTCCAGGGGAGGAATTCTGGAATTGAGGATTTAGTGATTTCATGTAGAGATTGCCTGCAAAATCCTGTTATCACTAGAATGCCACTTTGTAATTGGTATTAGATATTCTGAATCCTTTCAACCCATATAAGAGACATATCCATCCATTAGATGGTAATTGATTTCCTACATAAAGGACATTTTTCTTGGTAGAATTTTATTTTGTCTTTGAGGTTTTATGCCGTATTGGAACTAACATGTCAAGAGATATATAGAATTCTCTTGAGAACTAACTAAATCTAGTGAATAAAACAACAAATTATCTATATCCTGGATGAGTGCTGAACCTTCTAGAAAATTTAAATTCTTTAAGTCAATATTAAACTCTAAAAGAAATAAGATTCTACGATGTCTTGAGGCATTACAATTAAAGTATACTGTCAATCTCTTCAAGTAAAAGCAAAGAGATACTCTCTAAAGAAGGCGGATCACAGACCAACATGAATTTGAGTCATTTTTGAATGAAAGCATTTCACTTGACCTAATGCAGCAAATAGTGTGCTCAAAGTAAGTATATACATGATGACAAGATTTGGGAGAGAGGCCAGGGAATGGTCCTATAATTGGTTCTCCCCACAGTTGCATGAGAAAGGACACAGAGAAGACAATGTGAAGATGTCTTCAACAGATGAATCAAGATAATATCACAGCACAGGCTGTGACATAGGGCCGTTTGAAAACCACTTTGCTGAAACACAACTAAAATCTTGTAAACAGCACTCTGCTGATCCATGGTGAAGTAGTGGGTAGCTTTGTGACTCAAAATTTTTGCAATCCTGCAGAGAAGCCACTTAATAGAGACAAATGTGAACCTCTCAGCAACTGCCTCTTAGTAGTGAACAATAAGTAGCTCTGGACAGAAACAATTCAAATGGCTGTGAGACAGAAATGAATCAAATGGCTGAGAACCGAAAGAGTAAAGACTCAATTTACTGCTTGGTTGGACTGGCCTAAGGCAGCTGGAGCCTGGAGGCCTGTACAGAAGGCTGGAACTCTCAAGGGTCACAGTGGAAATCAGTCCATTTGTTTCACTGGGTGAGACCAAGTAGGCAAATCTTTGTGGGATCTCAAGAAAAGGGTCAACAGAAAAATTAAACTCATAAACATTTTAGCTTGATAAATTTAAAAAAGTTTTTAATTCCATTAAAGGCTTATGAAAGAAAGAAGTTGTCAAATAACGGGAAAAAATGACACATTTGTAGTTCAAATTTGACCATCAATTGGTAAGATGTTCCTGTCTTTGAAAATGTAAAACAGAATGTTCCCTCTTTTCCATGGCTTGTCTTGGAGTATAGGACTTTCAGGAGGTTCCTCTTTTTTTCTCCTTCTTGGTTATTTTTGGAATGCAAAGCTTTTAATAATATAAGCTTTTTTGTTCATTGTTGGACAGGACTAGGCTAAGAATAAAAATGTTAGATATTCTTTTCTCTCTTTTGAATAATTTACTAAAGAAGTGAATTGTACTCAACAGTTGAACAGTTGAGACAGGTGAATGAAAAATATGTGGAAATATTATTGGAGGCCATTAGTATGCTGTCAATTCTTCAAAGAATATGGGATAAACTGTGGAAAAAAAATAGTTTGGAGCAAGCGATGATAGTACTTGCACAGTATTTAGTTACTAGTATTTAAAAAAAAAATCAAAGAAAAAAGTGCATCTATTTTAGGATGCACCACATTAGTCAACAAGTATTTTCTGCCAAAAATCTTCCTAGAGAGCTGTAGGAGCAATCCACCCTACCAGAGCTGCCAGTTATTTATAAAACAGTGATTTAAATTTAGAGTACTTTGATGGCACAGAATTAAATCCAGATCGCCCAATGTTTTCTACCCTAAATCTTATGTTTGATGAAAGGGGTAATGCTCACCTTTTGCTGATTGCTGCAGATCTACAGAAATGATCACTTTCCGTAAAACTTTGCAAATTTGGCTGTTACATTTGAATCTCTGAATATACCAACATCCATAACTCCTAAAGGAAAACACCAGCACCACTGTTCATTATGATGCAACTGACACATTCTGGGCCAAACCCAGGCGGGAAAAATAAATGGGGCTAATAACCAAATTATTTTCTAGCATTGACATTTTCAAAGATACAATTGAAAATTTTTTTTTCTAGAAGTAGTAATCCCACCTAACCATGTGTGGGATGAATTCATGGACTATGTTTCCCCCACTGTGTTGGAAATCTCATTTGGAAGCTTTGAAGTGCTCTCTTCTTGCAGGTAATCAATTTCATGAGATGATCACTGAGAGGAATTTTGATTCAGCGCCCAAAGAAAATTTCCAAGGAAAACTACTTTGGAGAATTCTAGAGTAAAATAAATTGTGATGTGTCACATTTTTATCTTCCTAGGAACATATATAACTTTTTCATTTTTGCAACAAAACAAAGCAGACAAACCAGCTTGGTCTTAATTTATACTACCAAGGCAGAAATGATGCAAGCAGCCTCTATGTTCATGTCAAAACCTCATGATTAAGTAAAATATATAGCTTTAGAAATCAAAATATTGTTTCTTTAAATATATCAGATTATTTTTAGTTTCATTTTGAAATTTTATTAGACATGAAAGAATAAAAAAAGGATAAGCTTAAACTAATTAAAACTTTTAATTTTTGTTTAATAGTGAGAAATATAGCATTTTCCCCTCTCTTGCTCTAATTTTTACCATAATTTAGAATTTGAGATTTTATTTATTTATTTATTTATTTTTGTGAGGAAGACCAGCCCTGAGCTAACATCCATTGCTAATCTTCCTCTTTTTGCTGAGGAAGACTGGCCCTGGGCTAACATCCATGCCCATCTTCCTCTACTTTATATGGGATGCCACCACAGCGTGGCTGACAAGCAGTGCGTAGGCAGGCGTCCGGGATCCGAACCCATGAACCCCAGGCTGCCAAGCGCGAACCAAACCACTGCGCCACTGGGCCGACCCCTAGAATTTGAGATTTTAGATTCATATTCCTAAAATATTCCTTATGAACATTTATTCTAATAATTATTTTTTGAAATTACATTTTTATAACTGCAATAAGATACTTTGGGGGGTGATTTTATAGTTTAGGGTTTCTGCTCACTATCTTTGATATCATGACATATACATTCTCAAATTCTTTATTTTGATTCATCTTTCACCTAGAATGTATATGTGAATGATTTGTTTTTAAAGGTCTTAGCATTTTTAAGACTGTCTTTTGTTTTACTCTAGTATGGATGGATCTGCTCTGCACTGTATCCAGTATGTTTAGAGATTGAGCAAGCATGTTTTTTTTCACTAGTCTCACATTCTGTTCTCATTTTTCTCACCTAATGAATTTATTTGTAGCATTATATATGTAAGATTTTACTTAATCTTGTTCAAAATATTACCTAAGTTTTTTCCAGAATTTACTTCTGCTTCTTGATGTTACATTTATTCTTAAATAATTTCCTTTCTTAAACTGCATCATTTCCAAACATCCAAAGATCATTTTTGTCAATGGTAAATCTTTCTGTGAGTGGCATTTATCTTATTTACTTGATGTTACTCAGTAGCACAAAGCATACGCACCTGGTGAAAATCGTATATGAACTAATAACTACATGAACACTTTGTGCAGTATAGACACATGTTGTACCAAGAATAAAATACAGTACTAGAGAAAAATAGCTCTTAAAAATCCAACATTTCATTTCTACCTCTTTTTATATAGACAGTATAATGACTATATAAAATGTTAAGATGTACATGTGAATCTGAGTGCAGAAATGTCTATTTTTCTTCCTAAACATTTTGACATTTTTCCCCAGCACTGTGAATGCTGTTTTGAATTAGACATTTCAATAGAAATCAAAGAGATATTTATGCAGGTTAAGCTGCAGCAGTTTGCCTTATGAAACCTCTTGTAAAGATGCAATGGTCTACATATTTATGCCTAAACTTTCATGAAAAGGACTGGCATTTAAAGCACACTTTAGACAAGTAGAGGACCAAAGCAGGCAAGACCCTTTTGGGGTCCTCTCTTTTTGAACTGTTCTAGCACAATGCTTTTTATGATGACGAGTACCTGTGTGTTGAGATTTAAGCTACTTGATTGTATTTTTCTTTTCAAGTGGCTAACTTTTATTTTTATATTTTAAACTATAAAATAACAACTGCTCATCTGCTCATATTGAGACACAGTGATTGGAACCACAAAGAGCCCAGAGCTTTTGGGTATCAGAAGAAAAATGTCAGAACAAGTTATACTTCATCACTGTGAAGACTCAGAGATTGATAATTTAACTAGGATTAGTAGCATTTGTTTTAAAAAGAAAAAAAGATGAATACTTAATCCTTAGATGATTCTCTAAGAAATTTAAAAAAAACTGAGTTTAGCTACTTCACTGTTTACATATATGATTCTTTTTATTGTATAACCAATATATAACTTAGACGTTAGGTGGGACCTGTCTGCTGGAGGTTTGGATAAACCTTGTTTGTACCTCTCAATTTAATGGCATATTAGAGTTGAGGGACTATCTTAAAAATTTTGTGATTTCCCACTTACCGAGGATATGCTTTTCTGTCAACATGGTTCACTCTCACCAATTTCCCCCCAAAACCCACACCCACCAACCTGTTTGTGAATTTAATAACTTTACTACTGTTTTGCAGATTTGTGTGGTTTACATGGTGAGGTTACGTTGTGAACTATTCTTGGAGCTCCATACCCTTTATTTCCACTATTTCTTTGTTTTTCTTCCTTTTGAGGATTAATATAAAGTTATCACCTTATGTTACATAGAAAATTTCTGCCCAGGATCAGAATCCTCCGCGTCTCACATTCAATACCCAAGACCTTGTTAGAGTATTTGGAGAAATTATAGCACTCTTTCTAAGTGGAGTTCTGATGACAGCTGTTAATATAATAGTATTTAAAAGCGTGATTAAACATTCTGAGGAAAATATTTTAGAATGGGCTCAGGACAGAACAGAACTGACAGCTCTGAAAAACATCAAAAGTAATCAAAAGAACCTCGAGGAATTGTTTTTAGTTCAAAGTACATAGAGAAGAGCTAATGAAAATGGTACAAAATTGATAGATTATGGGGAGCAAACAAAATTCACCTTCTCATCTTTCATTTTCTCAGACTCAAACTATTAGTGCAATTATGGCTTGAGTCCTAAGTATTGGTTGGATGAGCAGATAGTAAGAAACTAATGATGTCTATAAATAAGAACAAGTTTCCAGGTCTGGATTATTTTCATTTCGGGACTCCAAAATACTCTTCAAAATGTAAGAACAGAACCATTAATGTTAATCTTTGACTAATAATGGAAATAACATGGAATTTATGTGACATTTCCACAGTGGTAGAGAAGATAAATGGATCATAGAACAGTAAGCTTGAAGTAAATATCTTAAAAAAAATTCAAGACATGTTCTTAAATTTGAAAATTTGAACACTAGGAAAATAAGAAATGAGAATGAGTAGTGAAAATGTCTCATGAAGAATGTTAATGCCCAATTAATTATATCTTATTTTTGTGAAAGATTTTCTTGAATAGCAAATCAAAGCAATGCCAAACAATGCACAGGATTTCAGCTAAACCTCTATGGTTTTTACTCTTACAGATACAATTGAATAGAAGATATGAATTATATGTCAGTAAGTATTATTTTTTTAAAGAGTTGAAAGGGCCTATTTGTAACAAGTTGATATCCACCTAGAATAAATATAAATGCTAACCTATCCTGCTGTATAACTGGCTCTTCCTTGGATTTTACATGTTCTATTCTTTGGCTATCTTCTGATTTTATTATCATATTAAAGTATATCCACTTATTTTTTAGGTGAGACAAATAACTAATGCATTGGACACTTCCCTCAATATTAGATTTTCAAAGGATCAAATCATCATCCAAAATTAAAAGAGGATAATTTAGTATCAAAGAACATATTGTCCTGCAATATTTTTTGTTTTAAATCCCACAACTTAAGGAAACTTGGCAAAACTACAGTCCATGTGTGAAAAGCTGGGGGTTTTAGTTGACTATTATTATCCCAAGTCAACACTAAGACAAATGTAAGTGCTGAAATACACATCTAGACCATGAAAGGGAGCATTACCATTATTCCCTCCTGCAATCAACACACAAGTGGAGTATGTGTCAGATGCTGATGAGAGTGCTCTAAGAGACATTAATTTATAAAGCTGCAAAAATTAAGATAGTTTAATTTTGGCACAAAAGTAGAAAGATATGCCAATGCAATATAATACAATGGCTAGAAAACAGACTAATGTATATAAAATGTTTCAGTATGTGATAAAGTAATTTGCAGTTATTGGAAAAATATTAAATTTAATTAATAAAAGGTGTATGGAAACCTGATAAATAATTATCTCTGCCTAATACATTACCCCAAATATACTACAGGTGTAAGAAAGATTTAGATAATATAAAGCAGTAAATGTAAAATCACCAAGGAAGAAAAAATTGAATGTTCTTAAGCTAGGGAAGAAATTTCTGAGCATAACAGTAAGTACAGAAATGACAAATCATTCTTTGTTGCTTTTTAATATTAAATCAATATAGTTTTTAAATCTAAAACTGCATTGTCCAGAATGGGAGCCCCAGGCCACACTGAGCACTGGAAACCTGGCTAGTCCCAATCGAGATGTGCTGTACGTGTAAAATACACATTGGATTTTGAAGACAGAACAAAAGATGGTAATAAAATATTATTAATTTTGAACATTAATTACATTTTGAAATGATAATATTGAGTACACACTGGATTATATACACAGTTAAAATTAATTTCACCTGTTACTTTTTATCTTTTTTTTGTGGCAACTACAAAAGTTTTGAATTGGATGTGGCTCACATTATATTTCTGTTGGACAGCACTGATCTAAAAGCACCTCTTTTCTGATTTTAGGTTGATTCCTTTCTAAGAAATGAAATGTTTAATTGATTCCCTTCAGGATTCAAATTAGAGATTCTCTTAACTCCACCCTTCCATGTTTGCGGGGTGTTCAGTGGGGAATTTCTTGGCAATAAGCCTGTTCTAGGGTGGAATGAGGGGAGTGTGAGATTTTTCTCTTTTTCTACTTATGAGTGACTTATTTTTCATACTGCCTCTTTCATAATTTGTCACAAGTTTATTACTTTTTTGCTCAGAGTCAGGAAGGGGAATCTATATTTGTTCAATATTGGGAGATAAAATTTCAGTGAAAATGTATGCATTGCCATTCATGTCACTGCTGACATTTTAATTTCCAGATCATGAGGGAATGAAGGACAGAGCAATCATGCAGCCACTACCCTGACACTGGTTTCTTTTCCATGTCATGGATGTGCAGCTCCTCTTGGGATTCTCACTCCTGCTTTTGGTGTGACCCAGACCCAGTGTGTCTCACTGGGATACAAATAAACTCATGACCCTTGCTGGCTAAGAAAGGACCTTGTTAAATCAGAGGCATTCTTGAAAAAGGACATGTCCAAAGCCATCATCCCTTCAAGGATGTGCCTATATATGGGTTCCTGCTGGAAGTTCATTTTATCTATGGCCCAGGCAACTTTTCATTTATATGTGAGAATTTTTGACATGGTGGTTCATTCCTTCAACTTGTTCTTTCCTGAAATTTTATCTTAGAGTTTGTTGAACATTACTGGCATCTAATGTTAACAGAGATTTTTAAACTATATTTCTATTCCTTGCATTATTCCTCTGAGAGCTTGAGAATGGTAAGGATGGGGAGAAAAGTTAAAAGCAAGGTCTGAGATCAACATATAAATCAGACAAGTTTATTCTGAAAATGTTTCCCAGCTACAATGCTATTTCAAAGCACAACATTATTTTTTAACTGCAAAGCATGTTATAGTTTTTAATTCTAAATGAAGGCAAAAGAAAAAATATTTAGAAAGTGTAACAAAATTTTCTTACTTCAATTTTTAGTTACTACTAATAAAGCAAATATATTTTTTTTTCTAAAATGATTTGAACAGGCAGAAATATATCCTAACATAATTTTGAAGTAGTGCTTTCCTTTTTTTGTTTTTTACCTCAACCCAAGTATCAAATTATTTTGGAGAATTAAATTAATCTAGTTATTTTTACAGAAGATTGTTGTTTATATTAATTTATTTTAAAGTAGCAAAAATGTATGCATATGAGCATAACTTCTTATATCATGTATTTGTTCTAGAAAAATGTTTCTATTAATGTGCTGCAATCAAACCATTATTACAGATAGAATAATAAATATTCGAGTCAATTTTTAATTTTAAAGCAAAGTTCATAGAGCGAAGAGCAATATAACACAATATCACAGCAATGTAGTTGCAACCATTCCCTAATTCCCACTCCTCATATGCACCTTGGAGGTATCTGACCTACCATCCCTATTTCTCAGCCATGTTGTCTCTTCTCGCTGAAGACTAGTAGAAAATTAAATCAACAATATTATGCCCCAAGGTGATAGCATATTGCCTAAAGTTTTATTGTAATTGAGTCATTTTAGATTGTTTCCATGACATTTTTCTATTACTAATAGTAAAAATAGCGAAAGCTAGCATCCACTGAGACCTCTATGTGACAGGCACTGTCATAAGAGCTGTATATGTGTTAACTCACTTCATCTTCATAACTAGCCTATGAAGCAGAACTATTCCTCTTCCTCTATTAGAGAGGAGTCTAGTAAAGTAAGGAACTTCAACACATCTAAGTTAATTTTATAATATGCTTTATTTCAGACTGCCTTAAATTTATTTTATTGTTGCTGTTGTTTATTTTGCCAACTTCCCAGAATAGTTCCTGAATGTAATCAATGTAAATTTTTTGTTTCAAAAATTATATTCTGAAACAACTCAAATGTCCATCAACAAGAGGATGGAAAAACAAATTGCAGCACATTCGTGCACCAGAATATTACTCAGCAATAAAAAGGCACAAATTAAATGCATTAGCATGGATGAATCTCACTTCTTTCAAAGAGTAAAAAAAGCAGACATAGAAAATACCACATTGTATGCTTCCATTAATAGAGAAGATTCTAAAACAGGCAAAACTCTCTAAAATTTTAAAAAACAACAAAACAGTGTTGCCTCTGGAGGACTGGGGTTGGGGAGGGGAATGACAGAAGTGACTGGAATGGAAACATGGGGACATTCTGGTGAGAAGGAACTGCTCTATGTCATGGTAAGGGTATGGGTTATCTAGGTGTATCCATTTGTCAAAATTGTAAGGCTTAGTTTTGTGCATTAAAATGTATATTATTTTACCTAACCAAAAAGAACTACAAATAGAGTAATTAAAGTAGTAATTGAGGATGGAGGTATAAATGATATATGAATGGAGAATGTTGATAATAGCTGAAGCTGGATGATGGATACATGCAGGTTCATTTTACTAATCCAATTTATTTGAATATCTTTGAAATTTGTCATAATATAAAGCTAAAATACATGCCTGATAAAGTGCTTTCCCCAAGGCTTTAGGGCATTGTTATCAAAACTTGGATAAAATGGAAACAAGACTTCATAATAATCACAAATATGAAGTCTTAGATTATTGTAGGAAATCTACGAAGAACATGAAAACTAAGAAAAAAATGGCTTCAGAAAATATTTGAAGAGAAATGAGGGTAATGGAGGAGAGTTGTTTTTCTTGACTGTAAATTTCCAATAAGAAGCAATTTTCTTTTTCCTTTTCTCAACAGAGTCTACTTCTGTAATGAGAAACAGACAATGTTTCTAGCTTTACTCCAAAATTTTTGACTTTTACCTGAATGGTAATTTCCTATATGTGTGAGATATATGTAGATAAAACTCTTTTTTTTGGTTATGATTCCATCAAATCTCTTATTCACAATAAAGTTATTTCCATGCTAGGTACATGGCCTTAGTAAGAATTATGTTGTGAAAGCGCAGTGAGGGTTGTGTAATAGTATGTGAATATTGATTTCAGTATTAAACTATTGTATTTCTTGATAATGCTTGATAAAATGTAATTTGCAATGTGTTCATAAAAAGGCTAAAATAATGTGTGGGTTATTTTTATTGGGCATTTGTGGCTCATATCAGTTTAAAGCTATAAAAGTGGTATTTTTCTCCATTAGAAAGGTTTATCTCATTCTAACATTACATTGCAGATTTATTTCAGTGCGCTAATCATAGTAACAGAAATGCGATTTTATTCTAACACATTTTAGAAAGCTAAATTGACTCATTATTTGGTTATTATCAAGTTCTAATTCTGAATTCCACTGGATTTTCATGGAATGTGCTTCAGTACATTCAGAAATGCAGGAGAAAGGGACATATTTAGTAACAAGTAGTTGGATAATATGTTAGTTGTTTTCTAACCATTTTCTTGGCCACTTGTCATAACATCCTGCAAAACCACAGAATCATCCATTTAGCACCCAATTTTAGACTGTGTTGTATTCTAGCCAGAGGCTAGCAAATTTTTGCTCCACAGGGTCAGAGAATAAATATTGTAGATTTTGCAGATCATAAGATTTCTGTTGCACCTACTCAACTCTGTCATTGGAAAAAGCACTTATACACAATTCATAAATAAAAGGGCATGGCTGTGTTCCAATAAAAATTTATTTACAAAATCAACCTGTAGGCTGTAGTTTGCCAACCTTTGCTCTAGACTAGTGCTTCTCGAACTTCGGTGTGCATAAGAATCTCCTGTAGAGATTCTGATTCAGTAGGTCTGTGGTGGAGCCCAAGAATTTGTGTTTTGAACTGGTTCTCTATCTGAATTTAGCTATGTTACTGAAACATTCTGCACCTCAATTTCTACAGCTATGAAAAGAACACGAGACTATCTTCCCTACCTACTTTGCACACTGGTAATAAAAATCAATTAGAATAATGTATGTGAAATTTAATATGTAGTGTATACAGTCAGAAATTAGCATTATTAAGACAATTTGGTAAGGATTTCTGCTCACCTGTTGATCTATTTTTTCCCAATTGTGGACATTAGAATCTTAATTATATAAGTTATAATAGGGCCATAATAGAGTCTACTCTAGATATCCTTATTCCACAGTTTTCAAAAGCGTTTAAAGACACATTAGTTTCCTATTGCTACTCTAACAAATTACCACAAATTTAGTAGCTTCAAACAACACAAATTTGTTGTGTTACAGTTCTGAAGTTCTGACGTTTGAAATGAGTTTTACGGATTAAAACCAAGGTGATTGCAGGACTGGTTGCTTCTGGAGGCTCTAGAAAAGAATCTGTTCCTTGCCTTTTTCTGAATCTAGAGGCTATCCTCATTCCTGGAATCAGGGCCTCTCATCACATCGCCTTTTATTCTTCTCCTTTCATCCACCTATCTCTTCTAAGGACCCTTGTAATTACTTTCATTCCACCTGGATAATCTGGGATAATTTCCACATCTCAATATCCTTAACTTGATCACATCTGTTGAATTCTTTTTACCAGGAAAGATAACATATTCACAGGTCTGGGGTCTAGGACATGGACATCTTTGAGGGCCATTATTCAGCCTAATAATTAAGGACATTAACAAAATAACAAAATGTGAATTGAGTTTCCAGTGGAGAGAGATTGAGAAATAGATAGGACACAGAAAGCTGGAACCTTCCTTTTAGGATCCCCAAACAAAGGTGATAAGGGATTCTTTCTTGCTAGGAGGCTTTGCCCAAACCTGACCAAATAGTACCCTGGGGAGATAAGCCTAGCTAAATTGAAGACTCCTTTGCTTCAGCTACAGGCAGGCCTAAGTTGTCTATCACAACATGGCTCAATGAACGTTTTAGCACCTTTTCCCATAAGCCGACATTGCACTTCAGATCTCTGCATTTAGTACACTGATTATGATGGAAAATGGGTTTTAGACAAAGTAGGCCAAAGAATAGTGATAGAAATTCTAGGCTTATCTCTACGCCTTCAGTAGTTTGATCCCCCAGTTCAATTCTAATGTTTCTAGAGAGAATAGATTTTCCCACGTGGAATTGCCCCAGGCCTGTATTACTATTTCAGCTCTTGGGAGAAAAAGAAAGAGCATCAAAGGTTCAAAGAGATGAAATGGAGGCTAAAATAAAATGCTCATTAGATTTTGTCCAAAAACATCCTGTCCTGGACCCATCCACATCAATGGATCCTTCTGTTTAGGGAGTATAACAGCTAAAGTCCAGTCAAGAGGCAGAAACCACAGAGTTACTTGAACAAAACTAATTTAATGTTAAAGAATGTTAACCAGATAGGAAAAAATTAAAAAAGTAAAAAAAGAACGTTAAGATATCCTAAAAGTAGAAACAACAGGAAGCAGCTACCATCCTTAGTGGTGGTAGAATGAAGAGAAGAGTTTAGAATTATTACAGCTCAGAAGCTTGACAGAGGGGCCCTGTGGAGCTTGGACTTTGAGCTCTGAAAAGGCTGGTGCTATTGTCTCTAAGCTCAGAGGAAGAGGCTGGGCATGGGGACTCACACTTCTGGAAAGGGAAAGCTTACTTCCTCAAGCAGGTGTTGCTAAGAGGATATGACAAGGCAGAAAAAATTGCAAACTCAAATCAACTGTTGCTACTGAAACAAACTGCTTCTGATGGGGCAAAGAAGCATTTGTGACTAGGATCAGGATACAGAAAAAAAGAACAGGATACAAAATAAAAAACAGTAGGCAAAAAGGAGTGAGCAGACATTTCTTCCTCCTCTAGCCTTCCAGTCTTCCTCTAGTTTCTTGGCAGAGCCACACAAGAAGATAGTCGGCAAAGGAAAGAAGTGGTTTATAGAGTTCCAACCACGGCATTACAAGTTAGCTCTTAGAGTTCCTTAAATGTGTGAAGCTGATAATGTGACGTCAACATTTGGTTGATATCCTTGATGGGCTGTACTTTCAGTGAAAGGATGGACGAGCAAAACAAAATATTTCTTGCTAGTAAAGTAAAACAACAAATAAGCTTTCGTTTTGTTTGTTTTTTGGACTCAGTTCTGAGAGGAACAGGAAAAAATCAGCTTCCCTGAGTATATAAAACCATAGTTCTGCACCCCGCACAGAACTGGAGTTCAAATTTGAACCAGGAAAAGATCCAACTACCCCAACTAAAAGAAGATCCAGCCAACCTACCATGCTGAAAAAAATGAAGTGAAAATTTGTCCTTGGAGAGATGAATAGAAACTAATATAAAACCAATATGGAGAGAAATGTCCTCAATAGCATCAAATGTATTCTTATAAATAAAGTCATTTTATGATAACATACTATGAGAAAATAATTCAGCCCGAAATAAAATCACCAGAAACAATATGTAGCCTAAAGGAACCTCAAGATTTTTAAATAATATAATGATCTAATATAGATTATAAAATAAATATTTAAGATAGTTACAGGCTTTTTTAACAAAATAAAATCATGTATCACCAATTAGATCTGAGAAAGAATTAAAAGTCAAAAAATAAAAATATAATGTTACTAGAAATTAAAAACCAACAGATGTTTTGAACAGCCATTAAGAACTCAGTAAAGAGAGAATTAGTGAATTGGAAGAAAATCTGAGGAAGAAAATCAGACAATAAAAGTAGAAAATATGAAAGTGAGATTAAAGAATAAATGTTGTATAATCCAATATACACTTAATATAGTTTTCATAGGGAGAGAATAGTGAGAATTGGGGAGAAGCTATATATGAAGTGATAATGGCTAATAATAAATGATATTGATGTTCAAGTTCAGAAAGTACAATGTGTCTTGAGTTTGATAAATAATGCTAATATTCACATTGAGTACATTTTATAGAGAAAACCCCAAAGTAAAAGACAGCAACTAAAAAAGTTACTGCCAGATAATGGCATAATCTAATATTTCAAATATGGGTTATAAATATGCAATCCTTGCATTTATTATTTAATACCATTATTTTATTCCATGATTTAAGCCAAGAATTATTTCTTAGTTTTCCAGTTAATCTTTAGAAAGATAACTAAAAATGCTTATCTCGGGGCCGGCCCAGTGGCGCAGCAGTTTAGTTCGCGCTTGGCAGCCCGGGGTTCGCGGGTTCGGATCCCGGGCGCCTGCCGACACACTGCTCGTCAGCCATGCTGTGGCAGCGTCCCATATAAAATAGAGGAAGATGGGCACAGATGTTAGCCCAGGGCCAGTCTTCCTCAGCAAAAAGAGGAGGATTGGCAATGGATGTTAGCTCAGGGCTGGTCTTCCTCACAAAAAAAAAAGAAAAATGCTTATCTTTTTCATAATGATTTCATCTAAAAAATTTATAGCTGAAAATAATTGCAATTGCAAAATATATAAAAAGAAATTACATAGAATCAAGATCAATGATGCGTTGGTTTCTAATTGTAAGATATCTCCTCTCTACAGTGAAGTTCTAAAATAATCGAAAGTAACTTAACAAACAATATTTTAAAAGTTAACGTACAAAATTAACAATCTGTTATTTGAGCCCATGAATTGGCAATATTAATGTAAATTGTGCGATACCTTCTTAGAAATTGTAGGTTTTAAAATAAACTTAATTACATATCATTATTAACATCAAAATCACTGCAGTTTTATAGGAGATAAAAATATGAAATAAATGCATTTGGTTCTCTTTGTCCAAAACAAATCATTTTCAAATAGAAATATCATATAATTAAATATAGAAAACTATTAAAGACATTGAACTTCATAAAGAGATGTTTTATTATATATTTGTTGTAAATGCAGCATATGTGAAGACTCTGATACTGGTTTTATATATCTATATACTGTCTATCTATTTACACCCTTCCATGGGTATACTTTATTTAATATATTAAGTTGAAACTACACTGCTTATTTTATTTTGAGATCTTGGAAATGAATAGACTTCTTTTTATCTTTTGATTCTATCAAATGTTCTATTTCACTATAAAAACAAATTTTTAAATAGCCTTTGGACTTTTGTCAAAAAAAGATTTAATTTTTAAGAAAATATTCCTAGGGCTGGTCCAGTGGTGCAGTGGTTAAGTTCATGCACTCTGCTTTGGCGGCCTGGGGTTCACCGGTTCGGATCCTGGGCATGGACCGACTCACCTCTTGTCAAGCTATGCTGTGGCAGCATCCCCTATAAAGTAGAGGAAGATGGGCACGGATGTTAGCCCAGGGCCAATCTTCCTGAGCAAAAAGAGGAGGATTGGCAAGAGATGTTAGCTCAGGACTAGTCTTCCTCCCCGCACCCCCAAAAAAGAAAGAAAATATGCCTAAGTACTGAAGCATCATATTAAAACAAACAAGAATCTCTTCCTTTGTGTGAAGAATTGTGTCTAGATTAAAGATTCAACTGATTTACAAGAAATATGAGGACCATATTTAAAATAGAATGACTGGTATTTACCTATGATTCATTTTGTTTAAATAGTTCCCTCCTCCTCATTCCTCCATGCTTTTCCTAATATATTTTTATGTTACAGCAAAACTTTTATGTTTTTAGCTTATTATTCTGGTTTTCAAAGTAAGTGGTGGTGACTATTTTAATCAAATTTGAAATAAATTGATTCAAAATAAATTTTACAGAGGACTGATATTACATTTCCTCTATCTCTAGCTGTCTATGTGGGATAGTACATCCACGTTCATGGTTTCAACTATTATGTTTAAAGTCTTTTCGTGTCTGACTTGACCTCTCACCAGGCCTCCAGAACAACCCAAGGAATCTGTGGGGCCTCATGATATCAGTTGCAGCACGTCCACTTTCACTTTTGGATATTTGTTTCTTCTTCACAGCTTCCAATTCTGCTAGCCCTTTCTTTGTAATGCTTCTTAGAGTCCAGGCCTGACCTGGTGTCCGGCACACAGTAGGCACTCAGTTAATGCAAGTATTCCCTTATTCCAGGAGTCATTCAGTTATCATAAGTCTTATCTCCTAATCTCTTTATTACTTAAGTCACACAGTCTTTTATCACAATCCCATGCCTTCAGTTACTCCATTTCATTTGGCACAGCCAATCCATTGGTTTAACAAGTTCCCAATCAAATTGCAATAAGATGCTCAGCTGGTTATTAAGGCCACTTATATATATATATTAAAACCACTGTATAGATGAAAAGGTGCTCAACATCACTAATCATTAGGGAAATGCAAATCAAAACCACAATGAGACATCACCTCACACCTATTAGAATGGCTGTCATCAAAAAGACAAGAGATAACAAATGTTGGCGAGGATGTGGAGATAAGGGAACCCTTGTGCACTGTTGGTGGGAATGTAAATTGATGCAGCCACTATGGAAAACAATATGGAGGTTTCTCAAAAAATTAAGACTAGAACTACCATATGATCCATCAGTCCTACTTCTGGGTACATAAATTAAAGGAAATGAAAACAAGATCTCAAAGAGATAGCTACACACTCATATTCATTGCAGTGTTATTCACAATAGCCAAGATATGGAGACAACTTAAGTTTCCATCAATGGATGAGTGGATAAAGAAGATACAATATATATAAATGAAATATTATTCAGCCATGAGGAAGAAGGAAAGCCTGCTCTTTGCAACAACGTGGATGGACTTTGAGGGCATAGTGATAAGTGAGATAAGTCAGACAGAGAAAGACAAATACTGTATGATATCACTTAGATGTGGAATCAAAAAAGCCAAACTCATAGAAACAGAGAGTAGAAAGATGGTTAGCAGAGGATTGGAGGTGGGGGAAATGGGGACATGTTGGTCAAAAAGTACAAACTTCAAGCATGGTGATTATGGTTAATAATACTGTATCATATACTTGAAAGTTGTTAAGAGAGTACAT
This sequence comes from Tapirus indicus, assembly GCA_031878705.1. Lineage (NCBI taxonomy): Eukaryota > Metazoa > Chordata > Mammalia > Perissodactyla > Tapiridae > Tapirus > Tapirus indicus. The sequence continues at coordinate 98,388,095 of CM062919.1, read as the reverse complement.
GTTAAATGTCCTCACCAAAAAAAAGAAATGGTAATTATGTGACATGATGGAGATATTAGCTAACACTATGGTGGTAATCATTTTTCAATACATAAGTGTATCAAATTAATCAGTTTTCCACCTTACACTTAAGTTTAAATACTTAAACACAATGTTACGTGTCAATTATATTGCAATAAAACTGGAGAAAAAAACAGATTACATACATCTACTTTATTTGCACTGCCTCCCTAAGTCCAGACAGAATTCTGCATCTCTCTGTGGTCTCTACTTCCTGATTTTATTTATTTTGGGAAACTCTATCTGTTCCTTTCCTCTGTTCTTCAAAATTTTCCTGTTAGAGTTCATAAATTTCCTTTATTTTTACCACAGAACTTCAGATTTCATCTATGTGGCATTGAGTTTATATTTAATTGAACATTCTTTTATTTCATTTTACTATGTTGTCTTCCAGAGGAAGTGATAAATGCCCCGGGAGAAGAGGTTGTGCACAGTTCTGATGCCTCCCAAGAGCTTTGACTAGTACACTGTTCATTGTGCATGCTAGAAGCTTATATTTATGTTTACTTTAATCCAGATCAACCATGTAAAATCAATATCAGGTATTATGATTGACAGATAAGTGCTGTTCACCTCATGTCAAAAAATCAACGGGCTAGCTCTCCTGTTTTGTGAAGCAAACCTCTTATAAAATAATACATATTATTCATGAGAATATTAATTGAGTACTTAAAATTTTCTTTTGAGATGGGTAGAAAAGGGAAAGTGAAAGATGCTTTTAAAGGAATAACCCAGAAATCTTCGAACAGATATTTTATTTTGATCTAATGCATACAAGATTAAGTAGCCCATCTGGTTACAGAAAAACACAAGCAGTTTCTTCATTAAGTTTGAATTTTTGAGATACCCAGGATTTGCTTTGCCCCTGACAGTCTGTGCATTGTTAAATGTTGATATCTCATTTTCTGGACTGATTGAATTTTCTCTTATATTAGTGATATAGTTTAAAAAACAACCAATTCAATAATATAATTATTGTCATACATTTTTTGAACAAATGAATATTTAACTTCCAATATGATTAAGAAGGCATTTTGTTTCTGCCATCAAACAACCATCTTCACCAACAGCAGCAATTAAACTCTGAGATCAGAGATACTTTAAGCTTCATCGTTGTCAACTTAGGTTCTATGTCATTTTTCCCAGTAGGCTTATTTCTTTGTAATTTCAGAAACCTTAAATTTGTGGTGTGTGTGTGCATGCTTGCATGTGTATTTTTCCTTTCTCTCATATCAATCATTAAAATATATATGATTATTTCATGTTTAATTTGTCTTATAAACAAAGTCAAAGCTGTATTGGTGCTTTTACTAGATATAAACCATATTCTTCAGGCGAATCTTATTAAAAGCCTTCAGTGTTGTTGTGAATGCAGTTGTTAAAATAGCTGAACTTCTAAAAAAGTTATTTCTATTTGAGGTGTAAAAAGAAAAGCCTCCTCTTACAAATCTATCACTCGTGATATTGCCATCTGATCCTTTAAGTATCCTTTTTATTCTTAATTTTGTTTTGAAAATCATTTGGCAGCACTAAAATATAGAAACCAGAACCTTTCCTGCCTTTATTTATGAACATAGATATGTCAGTATCTACTTAGTGTACGCTTTAATTCATCTAATTTTGTGTATGCATGATGGAAACTACTTACATGATTTCCCACTGAAAATTACAAATGAATGACTTAATTGAGAAATGCACTTTCAAGTGACTAATGAACTAAGCAAAAAAAAAAAAAAGACATAGCAGAAAGAACATTATTGTGCATATTCTCTTCAGCAATATGGCCAATTGCTTAAATCTTCAGCAATTCTGGGCCATCCACTAGATTACTAGTTTAGCACAGCAACACACACCGTATATAAATCAGTCTCAACTCCAAGTTTTCTCCTTTAAATATGAGGCTAACTTGGTAGTTGGGGTAAGATAATGAGGTCATGATCTATGTTATCATGATCTATGTTAAGAGAATCCCCAGAAGTGGTTATATGTATATTAGTATAAAACAGTTTATACAGTTGCACATTTCAAGTTGCTCCATTTACATAGAAAATTAGATTATTGAGATTTGGGAGTAATCAACAGATTATCTGCCATCTATCCATTTCAACACATTTTTTGAATAGCTACATTGAGTGAAGAATATTGGTTTAAAGCATAGCCTGATGTCAAGTGTTCTACTGTCTAGTGAAAAATAAAAAGACAGGAAAATAAGCAAATATCAATGATACACTCTCTTAATGTTTTGTTTAAAATGCCATGGATGGTCAGTGAATAGAAAAACATCAGGCCTACTCCAGCCTCATTTGTATGGGGTTAGGGCAAGCATATGAAAGTGTCTTTACAGAGAAGGTCATACCTGAACTGAGTATGGTATGACTCAGCACTTCTTTAGCACTTTAGCACTTCTTTTAGATAACTAGCACTTCTTTAGCCAACGCTATTTCAGAAAGAGAGACATAGTTATTCTAGTCCATGGAATGAATGTGTTCAAATTTACAGGAGCACAGAGAGGCATGGCATATAAGAGAAACAACAAAATAACTATACCCAAGTGACTGTTGAGAAGTAGAGAGAAACATATTTGAAAAAAGTCTCAGAGATCACATCATATATGATCTTATTCTTTACGAATGGATTCAGATTTTTGTGAAAGGAAGTATGGAGACAGTCAGCAATTTTAAAGAAGATAGTGACATAGTGCTGTTTTTAAGAAAGAATTTTTTGACAAGACTTTGGAAAGTTGGTTAAGTGAAGAATGAGATTCAGGTTAGGAGACTGTGTGGTAATCTCATGTAAACAATTATAGAGCCAGCCCTGATGGTCTAGTGATTAAAGTTCTGTGCGCTCTCACACCCACGGCTGGGGTTGGTTTCTCCGTTACGGTACCACACCACCCATCTTTCAGTTGCCATGTTGTGGTGGTGACTCACATATAAGAACTAGAAAGACTTACAACTATGATATACAACAATGTGCTAGGGCTTTGGGAAGAAGAAAAAAAAAAAAGAGGAAGATTGGCAACAGATGTTAACTCAGGGCAAATCCTTCCTGGCAAAAAAACCCAAAAAACAAAACAAAGCAATTATAGGGCATGGATTAAGATAGTGACAGTGAACACTGAAAGAATGAGCTGGATTAAGAAAATAGTTATGGTTTACTGGTCTTGATGAATAAATTATTGTATAAAAAACATAAGGAAAATAGAAGATTGTAGAATGGTTTCAATCTTCATACTCAGTAACTGGGTGAAAGAGCATACCTTACTGAATAAGAAATACATGATTGGAAAGACGATTTGGAAGTAACGATTAATTAAATTTTCAACATGTTGAATTTTAAAAATATATCCAGTAAAGATTGTAATTGCAGTATGGAGTCAGAGTGATTAGAAACAGATTCAACAACTGTATTAGTCAGGATAGACTGACTGCAATAACAAATAGCCCCCATATTTCAGTGATGTAAAATAGCAAAATTATTTCCTGCTCATACAACAGTGCAGCATAAGTGTTCCTATTCACCTCTTCCCAAAAGATGAAACAGGACAAAGATTTCTTTCATGTTGTGGCTTGTCCCTCCTACCGGCCTTGGACCCTTTTCCACGTGGCCAAGGGGTGGGCAAAAAGAACACAAATAGCATGTTAGAGAATCTTTTGCTCATATTCCATGCTCAGAACTCAGTTACAGGGCCACATCCAACCACAAAGGAGGACGGGAAATGTAGTCTAGGTGTGTGCCTGGTTCCTTTCTAAAGGGTGAGGTCATCTAAGGTTTGACCTCTGCAGACTTTTCCAGATTTACTACCCACTACTTCTCAACAGTCACCTAAGTACCAGCCATTCTGAGGGGAAAATACAGATATTGGGGAGCTTCTATAACTTAATTAAAACAACTTAAATATTTTAAGCTCTACTTATCATTTTAATGCACTTTTTTTATTTCTAAGCAACTCAATTTTCTGATTAACAAATCTTCCCACACAATTATGTCTTCTGGAAAATGTAATAAATTAATTATGCTGAACACTGAGTTTCCTCAAAATCTAGAGACTCCAGCCCAGGATGCTGAACCACATTCATCCTCAAGCTGATAGCACATCCAGAAGCTATAAAAGAAATTCTGTACTTACAAAAAAAAAAAAAAAAAAGATGCCATGCAACCTTTGCTTTTAGCTGAAATCAAATCAACAAATTCTCCTCTACCAGTTGAAGTCAGCAAATTCCTACTAATTTATAGCTAGCATCCTTCAGTGTTTCAGTTGACTTTTGCAATTATTTCACTGTTTTATGTACATAAATGCTTTCTGGCATAGATTCTGTAAATATCAAGCTTTTCTCTGAGAGTAAGGTCACATACATAAAGTCGTTCTACTGATATAGATAATTTCACAAGAAACTTAAAACATAATTTCTGTTCTTAGGAGCAAATTGTTTACAATAGAGAGATAACGCATCACAAAATGTAAAAATACAATAGAAGTCAATACATGAGAAAATTTTAAGTTAATGATATTGATCAGTGATCTGCAAACTTTTTGATCAAGTACACTGAATACAAACACATTGAACCGTGCCTCTCAACATATAGATTTATATTTACATAGCATATCCATATAGTATTAGACTAACAATGCTTACTTTTAAAAACAAGTTTGAAAGGTTGAAAGAGAATTGAATATAATCAGACTTTTAAATATTTTATTCTTTTTCCAATGAATCGTTTCTCATACCCCCCTTAGAGGTGCACAGCCCAGTTTGAGTATCAAAGAGGTTGAGAAAAGGGAGAACAAACCTCAACTGGCAAGGACTTTCTGAAGGATTTGTACAATCAGCGGATAAGAGATGGCATTTTAGGAGTAGGGTAGGAAAATGTATGTAAAGGAGAATAAGATGTTATCTTTTCAGCAGAGTGAATCTATTGGCCTGCTCAAGTGTAATTTAGTAATAAAACAAAATGTCCTCTAGAGTCAGACAACCTGGTTTCTAATTCTGGCATTTTATTTTGTCACCTTGTAAGCTGAACCTAACTTGTTTTAGGCATTAGTGTCATTATACCTGAGATAGGGATGTTAACAGTCTCTCTCTTATCGGATCATTGAAAAGCTTACAGGAAATGGTACTTGTACATATATTAATTGCTCAAAAGCCAGTTTTTGTTGTTGTCATTACGACTAGAATGGTAAATTGGGGCTTGACTTGAACAGCTCTGAAAATCAATCTGTACAGTTTTGTGTATGTCCTCAAAGCTTTTGGTGTGGGTATAAAGAGGGATGTGTAGGTAATAATTATAATTGTAGGTAAGGAAACCAATTGTATGACAAGTAAGAGTTTCTTTGCATTTGCAGCAACTGGACCAGATAAAAATCAGTATAAATGAAGAGTTACTTGAATAATTAGTTGTAGAGAAAATTGTCAAATGTAAAATGACTAACACAATTTAATGTATTTTATTCTTGTGTGAAGATTCTATAGAATCAACAAAAAAATATATACTTTTTAAAATGTGAGGTTTTACATTTAAAAAAAATTAAAAATTGTCTTACACAAAACCTATGAGTTAAAAAGAAATACTTCCTGTTGTGTTCTCTCCTTCTCATACACATCTAAAATACATATGCTCTGGGTGTGGGAGGAGTGTGATGGTTTGAATCTGGGTGTTTTTGTGCATGTATGAGAGAAAGAGAGAGATGTTGAAAACTAGCTTTAACTGCATGTTTGTCATTAATTCTGTTTTTCTTCAAAAGTTTTTATGACAGACGTACCAATTCCTATTTTAAAATGAAAAAGCTAACTCAGATGGATTGAGGGCCTCCCAGAGGCTATTCGCTGGAAGAGAATCAGGAAGGAATTTAAGTTCCTAATACTCATACTCAGACTCACGCAGAAGTTTCATGAAAGGATATGTGATTAAACACTGCGAGGGGAGATAAATTTCATAGTTTAGTTTCATCCTTTTGTAATTCAAGCAAGTCTTGCATCATTGAAGTCAATAGGTATTGATTTTTAATTGGTTAATTTGAAAATATTTGACAATTCGGACTGGATATGGGACTTTAAAATCGGTCCATGTCTAGAACACATTGAAAAATTCCCTCCATTAAAAAAAAGAAAAAAAATGTAGGTGATTTGTCTTCTTTCTTCTTTTATTTTTACATATAATTCATTTATTGGCTATGTATGTCTGTTCAATTTTTTAAAAAACTTTCCTGGGCATTAGTCTCATCATCTATGCAAAAAAATACAGACTGGCCTTTGTAGGCTCAGGCCTTTATAATGATTTCCTCCAACCCCACAAATTCATAAATCAATATTTGTTTTTCTCTGTGTCCTTGAAAGTGGTCTAAAGATGAGAATATTAATAAAATGTGTTCGTTTCAGAATGTGATATTTTCTGCATCATTGCATCAGATTTTGTAGTAATACGTCTGTTTAAATATTGAAAAGATTAATTTAATTTATTCTGTATATTATTTCATAATTGTGGAGTAATGTATTATGATCAGATGAAATACTAGAATATAATTATGCACAGTTCTTTATACATAGTACAAAGTAAATGATTATGGAATGATTAAAATCATATTCATAATGGTTTTAGTCATTTCCATTCAATGAAATATTTACTAAAAATACCAGTTAGGAAAAGAAATAGAGTCAAACTACAGTTTTCTGTATGTGAAACAACAAAGACCCCAAAGTGATTAAATGTAAATAATAGGGTCTTGAAAAATGAAATCTGCTTTATTCAGACTTTTCCATTAGCCATGCAATTGTCTTTATTTTCTTTCTAGGACTGTCTAACTCCCACTTTATTTTAATGGGCATGGAATTTTACTATGGTGTGTTACCAGAAGTTTTCATTCAATCCATTTAATCTCTCTCATGCACAGAGAGCTTGTAGCTAGAGGCTAAGAAGCCAAGATAATTGAAGTAGGACATAGTAATTCATATATGTCATTATTGAATGTTATTATTTTTATTATTGATACACATCAGGAAAAATTACCTCTTATATCACCTTAAGAGACCTGTGATTGAATTTATATTTTCTTCTTTATAACTTTGTAAAAGGAAGATTCTGACTCTGAGGGAGGAAAAGTAGTTTTAGTATTTATAAATTCTATTTTGAAACTATGTATATACTTTACACTCTAAATAAATTTAGGGGAAATTTTATTTAAGAATATCATCAACGATATTGTCTATAAATTTAATTTCACAAAGGTATACACAGTTGAGACATGGTAATAGTTTCTCCCTCTCCTGAGTTGACAGAGAAAGTGACTGAAAGTTCCTTGGCAAGGGTTTTGCCTGGGCCTTACTGTGACCTATTTTATTTAGGGAAGAAATCAGAAGAATAAAATTTAAGGGGCCGGCCCGGTGGCGCAGCGGTTTAGTCCATGCTTGGCAGCCCGGGGTTCGCTGGTTCGGATCCCGGGCGCCCGCGGACACACTGCCTTTCAGCCCCGCCGTGGCGGCGTCCCATATAAAGTGGAGGAAGATGGGCACGGATGTTAGCCCAGGGCCAGTCTTCCTCAGCAAAAAGAGGAGGATTAGCAACGGATGTTAGCTCAGGGCTGGTCTTCCTCACCAAAAAAAAAAAAAAAAAAAAAAAGAGTAAAATTTAATAGACCTAAAGGAAGAGAATCTACAGGGTGAAAGGAATAAGATGGCTGTGTTGGTAAAAGATTTGCAGAATTAAACAAAAACTAAAACAACAACAAACTACATGCAAACAGATGAAGGATAGATAAGAAAGCACAAAATATTAACCATGTTATTACATATTTGAGCTCTTTCTATAATTTTCCCCCTAATTGGATGAGAATCTAATCCTCCTTTGGATTGATTATAACTATGTGCCATTGCAAGAGCAAAGAGGCAGGTGCAAGTTATGAAAGAATCTGGTCTTTGAAATCACTAGGCTGTAGAATAGGCAAACCAATGATTGTGCAAAGGCTTGAATTGTTTCTCTTCAGGCTACCCACCAGTGAGCCAGCTGCATTCTGTACAGAGTAGTGATTACTGACAGCCTTGGCAACTGAGAAAAAGCCAACTTGCAGTGATTTGAGGGTGTTGCCCTGAGCATGTGAGCTGCTGCAGAGGCCTGATAAAGATGATTACATATTTTGCAATATTATGTTGAGGAAATAGGTTCTAAAAGCATTTGAAAATTTCTGCTTTAGCAGCACAAACCATTCTGAAACCTCCCAAATGAACTGAATTATGATTGGTTGAGAAAGTTATGACTTTTCCAATTCGGTTCTCTTTATATTTGATTTGTAAAATAAAGCTTAATGGTGTACTATTCAGATTATTGTAAATTACATAAACGCACAAGAGTATTCAAATCAGTCTCTGATTGCCTCCATCACACTTGATATTTTGGGTGTTGTGCGTTATTATATTACTCCCTTTTGCATTCATTTGGCTTGCATTTCATTTTATTGAAGTGCATTCTCTAATGCTTTTCTAAATTCTCCTTTTTTCTTTTCCTGCCAGCTATCTCAGAGTCAAATTTGGTGTTCAACTGTATTAATTAACTTAGGTTCATTTTCTGTATTTTAAATTATCTGATAACTTTCTTCCTAGTTATCCTGCATCTTTAACACTTAATTTCTAAGTTGTCTCCAATTTTTTATAAGAAAACTTTAGAAATTATTTCTTTCTCTACTAAAGCTACCATATGTATAATAAATAATATCAACAATAAATTAGAAGGCAAACATCATAGACAGAAGGAACAGAAAAATTAAATATCATTTACTGAGAACTAGCTTGATGTGTTCCAGGAGTTAAAAAAGGCCAATATGACTATAACTTCTTGAGCAGGTGGAGAAGGGCATATGATAAATTTGGAAAGTCACACTGGGGCAAGATCATACAGGATCTTGTAGGCCATGGTAATTTTAATTTTATTCTTCATTCAGTGATTGCTCACTGCTTATGTCCTGGAAGACTTTAAACTGTTTACCTGCTGAACGAAAAAGTATTTGAAATACTTAACTTTTTAATTAATTGATGGAAAAAATAAAACTCCAAGCAAATGCATATATCTTTAACATGTAAATCTCTTAAAATAATTTGGCAAACACCTGGGTATTTACAGAATTCCAGAATTGTTGAAAAATCAAAGTTTAAAACAGGGCAGTGATGGAATGATATCTCAAAGCAAAAGGGACAAAATATTGCAACCTAACCCAGTGTGTATCTTCACATAACGTCAACTATTGTTAGATATAATTAATATAATCACAATCTCGGAATTAAATCCTGTCTTTCTAGAATACAATTGTTCAGATGTGAAATTATCGAGAGTGGATGCTGAAAGTTGACTAATCTGCAATAACACTGCTCTCTTCCAGCAGTCTCAGGAAGGGCACATCATACCTTATAGGCAAATTTGACAATTTCAATAAGTATACTCCTTCATAGGATCCAATTCCGTTCCTTTAGAATTAGACTGTATCCCTTTCATGGGAACCAACTACTTTGTTCTCTCCACAAATATATATATATATTATTTTGTCTTTTTTTTTTTGGTGAGGAGGATTAGCCCTGAGCTAAAGTCTGTTGCCAATCCTCCTCTTTTTGCTGAGGAAGACTGGCCCTGGGCTAACACCTGTGCCCAGCTTCCTCTTCTTTATAGGGGACGCTGCCACAGCATGGCTTGATAAGCAGTGTATAAGTCCGTGCCTGGGGTCTGAACCTGTGAACCCTGGGCTGCCAAAGTGGAGCACATGAACTTAACCACTATGCAACCAGCCAGCCCCTCCACAAATATATTTTTATCCACTTTTTCAAAAGCCATTTCCAAGATCTAATTTTTAATGTAATTTGTCTTCATTCTGATTACTCAGAAACATGGCATTTCTTTATGATGATAATGCTGACCTTTTCTATTGAGTTTTCTGAAAATGTGCATATTATATTAAATATGCATTGTGTTAAACTAGTACTCATTAATATTGCTCAAACAGCATTTTTTAATTATTTGTACTTTCTACCTATATTATAAACTCTTTGAATAGGGTCTTAGTGCTATTGTGTGTATTCTGAGGGTGTTTATCACTAATTTCTGTACTCACAATCCTAGGAAGCTTCTCTCAATTTAAGTCACAATAAGAGTAATCTCAGGAAATTCATTACATTTCTTTATCCCTGAATATTTCCATACCTAAAATTACCTAGCCTTTCAAAAGCTACATGTTGCAGGAAAAGAAGTCATGAACAAGGTCAAGTTTCACCTTCAGGCTACTTTCAGCCAAAAATGAATTTATAAAATATAGTACTCTGGGGAACAGATATATGGTATTTTTTTAAGACACCTGGAAACGTAGAGTACTATTAAATTAATTTTGCAAATACTGGAAAATCTACCAGTCTACAAAAGTCTTGTTTATTTTATTTAACAAACATTTATATAGCATTACTCTGTGCCAGTCATTGTTCTAAGACCTTTATAAATATCAACTAATTTAATCCTCAAACAGCCCTATAACTTAGGGGTCACTATTTTTTTTTCCTTTTTACAAGAATGTTGAACCTAAGAGAGGTTAAAGCATTTTCCCAAGGTCACAACTAGTAAGTGGCAGGTACAGGATTCAAGTCCAGCAAAGCTGCCTCCGGAATTTATGTTTCAGCTGCTCTGCTAGTCTCACAAAGCTTTAATGCTGCATCAAGGGTCCGCCCTCAAAATTCACATTCTTTCAGTAGATTGAACTTTCATGTATAACAACAAGAAATTGAATCAAGAGCAAAAACCATCAGAGGCTAAAATCTGAACTGACAGAAAGTTTATTTGGCAGAAGATATGGGGTGGAAATTTAGTTTGTCTGTTTTCTATCAAGGATCATTGACTCTCAGTATTAAAAGAAGAAGAAAAATGTTGACAGTGGAAAAATACCTTTAAATATTCTATGTCTTTAGTAAAAGTATAAAAGAGATCTAGTCAACTCCTTTTAAAGTTAGGAAAAGAAAAAGGTGCAGCGAGTGGTTCTGGCTTCTATATCAATTACATACCATTTATTACAAACCTATTCATAACCTTGATTAGTCTTTGCCCTTTATGTAAATTAAATTAACTTTAGGGAGTCAAAGAAAAATGCTTTTATAGAGTGTTACTTTGATTCCTTACTGCTGAGATAGGGTATGCATAGAAACACCAGAGAGCGCAGAAAAGTATCTCCAATGTGTCTGGGGTGTGAGTACTTAAGTGTCAGCAAAAACACATTCTGGTTGTCAGATTTTTCCATCAATTTGAAGCAAGCACTATATTAGCTTCTGAGAATGAAATACATTATACACATGTTTCTTTCAAGTATCTCTCAATCTGGTAAGGAAGGCAGATAAAATACAAAAATAACATTTACAGTACAATGTGATATACGTTCTGTGTGCTCGGTCTGTCACTTGTCAGATGGTATTAGTGTAAATTCAGTGAAAAGCTTACCTTGATCCATATTTTTAATAAAGTTGATTATTTTCAGCCTGTAATATATAATTTGTTTTAAGCAAGTATATTATATAAGTGAAGTAAATATTTATTGAACTAAATAAATAAGAATAATCTTGCCATCACTATTATAAGCACGTTGTCAATTTTAAAAATTGCTTAGCTAAAAAAATAATGTCTTCCGGCATAAAAAGACAACAAAAAAGGATGGCAGAATTGAAGCCCCAGAGGTAATCAGAAGTTCGTTGAATTTGAAGAAAAAAATGAAGAATGAAAAAGATGACTTAAACAAAGCCAAGATGTGTGAATTGAGACTTTGGGACAGAAAGTTCATAGCAAGGAAGTAATAACCTGGTATTTTGCCTTTCTACATGATAGCTGAGAATCAATGGTGACTGATGGGACTAAGGACGTGAACACACACACACACACACAAACACAAACACACACCTGAAATAAGGACAGAATAAACTAAGCAAAGCTGTTAGAAATAAATTTGATCGATTTGCCAAAAGAATCAGTGCAAATGGAAAAAACATTATCCTATTTTATGATTTCCAATGACACACTTTCTAAAGTTATTCCTCCAAAAAACTAGAATGAAGGATATTTTTCTATAGTCTTCAGTACATCGTTTTTTCTATTAATATGCTAAGTTATACAAAAGAATATTGTAATAACAAATAATCCTTTCATATGCCTTTTAGGACAGCATGATTATTTTAAATTATATATTAAATATATGGATACAAAGTACAAAATCTCTTATATAACTTGAAAAATCTTAAGCTTGTGACAACATTGAGTACACTTCACGCTACATAATTTGAAGTTCTGTGCAAGCCTTATGCATTCAGACTTTCTAATCTTGCAAAGGTCCACATGCATGTCATAGTATATGGTAAGAGATCTAATAAACATGAAAGTCACTGCTTCCTCCACCATATTGCACTTGATTGCAATCAGCATGTTACAGCCACTCTAATTATAAAACGTCAAATGTTTCATCAGCTTTTCCAGCATAGCTCTGTGCTGCATCTGTGGTCACTGGCCCATTGAACAGAAGTTTTAATTCCTTTTATGTTCAATTTGAATCTGAATTACACAGTTGATGCTAAACTATACCAGAATTAAACTCCCTTGAAGATAACTTGTCTGGTGAGCTATTTTCAGGAACATGATTTCCCAAACATCCCTTGCATCACTCATGCAAATGAGCAATACTTTTGAAAAACTTGTTCTGCTTGCATTTCTTGAATTTTAAATTCTAAGGTATTGAAGAACACAGTAAGGGAGGTAACCATGAATTCATATCCTTTACCACTCTTGATAGTAATTATTAGAATGGACAAGAAATGGGATATCTAAGGTAATGGATGTTGATATTTATTGATATAAAAATCATTTAATATTATGGATTTTTCATTCTATTGGACTATTCTCCTAGTTTCTCAGACACAGCTATGTTTACGAATTAGGTTTATACACATCCAATCCAGATATTTAAATATATAAATACATTTCCATTGAGTGAGTCAGCAAATATTTATTGACTGTTTATGTTGGGTACTGGAGGAATAGCAAGAAAATAAAACCAGATGTCTGTGTCCAAAGTGCTCTGAGTGAGTGCCCTATATCTACTTAAACAGTTGGTTAGTGACTGTGACTATTTCCCTGCCATGTTTATTTTTCTTCCCTCACTTTCACTTTTTCTGATTAACTTTAAATTAAGTACATCGCTTAAAAACACTGTATGGGTTTTATGTTTATATAAAAACTCTATCTGTTAATCAGTCTATGTCTTCTAAAATTGAATTCTATTTTTGAATGTTTTTCATGTTGAAGCATTTGGACTTTAAAATGATATTGTAAACTTTTTATTTAATTTTTTTGTCTTTTGACTTATCTTCATTACTTTCTCCCATTCTTCTTCTTTTTTCTCGTCTATGCCTGTTGTAGGTTGGTGTTTTCTGTTTACCTTTTTGCAATATCCAAACTTAGAAGTTGAATGTTCTATTTCTATTATGGTAATGCTTACTATTATATTTTTACAATTTGTACCTAAAAAATCTAGAGTAATCAGTATTTTTACCTGCCTCCAAACAAGGCAAGACCTTGAACTCTGACTATTGCTGTTTACTGGCTGACCTCTCTCATGAGGTTCTGATCTAGTATTTTAGTTCCTCTTTGTTTGGCTCACCATGAATTCATCTTATTTTTACAGTCAATACCTATTTAGACTTAACAACATATTTTCCTGATAGTAATTCATTTCCTCAATTGGTGTTTCATTTTTATTATCTTATCTTCCACATAGGCTGTTGTCCTTGGGTCTCCCATGTGCCTAAGGTTGGGGATTTATACTATAGTAGTTTACACTCGCCCTTTCCAGAGGACATATGATTTTATGTTATGAATATTTGTTTTGTTAATTAATGTTCTCCAGTTCCCTGTTTTATGGCAATAACTAAAGCAACTCTGGCTGACCCCAAGCTTTGCGCTACTAGTTTGGTTCTTGCTCTCTATGCACATGATTCCTCATGACCCTAAGATGGCTAGAATTTCTCCCATGACTTTAGGGGAACACAAGCCAGTAGATGGAGGGTTTTTCTTCCAAAAATGTTAGGAGCTCCACTTATCCCACAGTCGTATGAGAATCTTGTTGTTCTTGTTGCTTAATATTGTTTGCATAAGATTTCTGAAGTAAGTTGGTTGCTAGAAGTCTTCTGTCAACTCAAAAGTTAGTGTAAATAGAAAGAAATAAAATAGTGTACCTGGTTTTAATTGCTTCTATAGTGGAATTCTATCAAATTAGCATACTTATAATTTACTAACTCTAAGTTCTAATTTAGTCTCTACCACTATGTAACTCTAAAAACTTTGAGTTGCCCTCTATTTTTGAACACTGGTCCTCATTCACAAAACAAAAGAATCTGGGCTAGGTTATCTCTATTTCAATCTGCAAGCTTTAAAATTCTGGGAAATTAAAATTGGTTCTAAAAATTCAAGAAAAAGTTGAAATGCTTTGCCCAGTTTGATATATGTATATGATAAAATCACGCGGAAGGGAGCTAGAAGTCATCTTGTTCGAGCCTCTCCTTTAGTAGACAAATATAGCGAAGTTCTATGAAGTTAAGTGATCTGTTCAAATGCCTTTAGAGAAAGAATCAGGACTAGAATTTTATCTTTTCTAAATCTTAACGTAATGGTCCTTCCTTTGTACTGTTGGTTCCCATCTTAGACAATCCCTAAATTGTTTTGTAAATGTTTATGTTACCTACAATGCAGATTATGTACAGTGAAATTTTTTTTATTACCTCTAATAACTAAGTATACAATTTCAAATCTGTGTTAAATGAAATTCTAATACTCTATGAGACATTTCTTTAGTTGATTTAGGTCTTTTAACGTATGTGACATGAATTTTTCTGAATCTAGCTCCTCTATCTTCTCATATAACTGTTCCTCAAAATGTTATGTTTTTTACCAGTATCCATTTAGAACCACAGAGAAAGTTAAGAACATTTATTATCATTGCCTTTCTACTAAAACATTTTATTTCTCAGATCCCCAAAATGAACAATATGCCAGTGGCTAGAGGGAATGATACTGTTCTTTTAACTACTCCAACTCAATCAATTCTTTTGCTTTTCCTTGACAAAATGGATATGACTTTTTCAACATAAAATTTTTTAAATACGTCAGTTTCAGAAGAGGTGTGAACCATAGGAAAGCAAAAGAAAACCAAAAAAGAAATAACAACAAAAATCACACATAAACTTTAAGTCCAGAGGTTACCACATTCACTTTCTTTACATAGGTATCCATTTATTTGCACAAAGACTACACAGGTACGTGAATTTGTACATGACATGTATATATCTATTTTTCCATGTAATTATTTATCAAGTGGCAACGTGGTGAATGCACTGTTCAGAGCTTTTTTTAAAAATTTTAATAATACCCTAAGACTGTTTCCCATCTCTGCATCATCACTTTATTATATCTCCTATTGCAATCTGTAATGATCTGTTATCTATTTTTTGTCTATTGTTTATCTGATCCTCAAGAATGTGAGTTCCATGAGAGCTGGGACCTAGTATGTCTTTCTCATTCACTGCTGACAAATTGTAGGCTCTCAAAAAATGCTTGTTAAACTGAATAACAAATGATATATTAAGATGATTTGAGATTCGGGGCTGCCAAGTAGCGCAGAGGTTTAGTCCGCGCTTGGCAGCCCACTGCTCGCAGGTTTGGATCTCGGGCGCCCGCCGATGCACTGCTGGTCAGCTATGCTGTGGCGGTGTCCCATATAAAGTAGAGGATGATGGGCACGGATGTTAGCCCAGGACCAGTCTTCCTCAGCAAAGAGAGGAGGATTGGCGACGGATGTTAGCTTAGGGCTGGTCTTCCTCACAAAAAAAAAAAAAAAAAGATGATTTGAGATTCAATCAAGTTGTATAAAGTAAATAAGGAATGCTATATTTAATAGATGAACAAATATTAGCCACAACACAACCCCACAAAAGTGATCTCTAGTTTTGCTTACATGGAATTTTAGCACATTTAAATATAGCAAAATTAAGCATGTGTTTTTATACAATGGGAATTATTGAAAGGAACTGTCAAAACAAAGTTACAGATAATAGGTATCTTGACATCTCTAATAGAGGACATGGGTTTTCAGTTGTCACTGGGTTTATAGAAAAAAATTGCATTATAGTTCCCATGTTCTGTATTTTTATTTTGACCATTATCTTAATATTCACTTGTTATTAATTTTATTAAAATATTAGCCCACATTTCTGAATATAATACTTAGCTACAATCTCATTTCATTTTCTGCACTTTCATATATTGCTTGATTATGCATATTTGGCTGTCTAAACATGAACATTTTTACAAGCAAAATGTCAGCAGAAAGGAACAACACCCAACACACTGTTATACAGAATTTTGAGGATTCTTACTATCTTTTAAGATATAAATAACTGTCAATGTGCGAAACAAATGATTATGAGTTTGGTCGTGAGATTTGTTCAAGATAATTTGCTCAATTGATTTATTTATTTAGGAGCTCATCCCTGCTGGATGTGAGTGCACACAATTTCTGAAAGCATGCTGAAGTACATAATGTGTGTTGCCTTTTTTCAGAAAGCCACACAATGAACTTATATTTTTATCCTGCCCTGAGCCGTACTGATTCCATTACTCAGTGCCTTTACTCATAAACATTTTGTGGTCCCTAAAAAGATGTACTATACAAACTTTCAGCAATAATTTATGAAGAAAAGAAGTATTCCCAGCTTGTTTGAAAATAGAATAGACAGTAAAAACAAATATGCCTATAAACAAAGCACATCAGGATGGTACAGGGTAGATCTCTAAGAAACAATACTGATCCCTGGGGTGACTCCAGAGAGTAACTGTAAGAGCTGTTTTTGCAGAGCAGCCAGAAAATAACCATGAAAACAATCTCCAAATACCTGAATCAGCAGCAATTTTACTCTATGCTCCTGCAACTTACAAAGAGACTTAATAGCACCATGAATCTACTCTAAGATCAACTTCTCCATCTACTGGCTGAAGGTCAAATTTTGATCTTTATTAGTTATAGAAATCATAAATTTATTTGTATGTGTGTGACTTTATTTTCCATGTTGAAGACATTGTTAACCAAAGGCACAATTTACTTTCTTTCAGTTACAATCTAATATGTCTCAAGGAATCACAAAACATACTTTGAAAAGTATTTTTACATTAAAGTGTAAGTCAAGCTGACCATTCATATTGTTTTTGAAAACAATTAATTTTATTATTGTCATGATTAAATACACTTCTATTTCTCACGACATAGTATATTTAATTTGGCTGTAGAGAGAATTTCTTAGTTTACTGGCATGTAGGCAGCTAATCTCTGCTTGTTCATTTTTACAGGCACTTGTGGTATTAACACCTCAGAGATCCATTACATCTTTTTGCTCCATCTGTTTTCAAACAGCTAAAATTGACAGATGCTATTACTCAGAAAATCTTAAACTCTGACTTAGAAATCATTAAGAAATTAATAGAGCTTGGCCTGGTGGCATAGCAGTTAAGTTTGCACACTCAGCATCTGGCGGCCTGGAGTTTGCAAGTTCAGATCCTGGGTGCGGACAGACGCACTGCTTGTCAAGCCATGCTGTGGCAGCGTCCCACATATAAAGCAGAGGAAGATGGGCACGGATGTTAGCCCAGAGCCAGTCTTCCTCAGCAAAACGAGGAGGATTGGCAACAGAGGTTAGCTCAGGGCTAATCTTCCTCTCACATACACACACACACACACACACACACACACACAAAAGCTAAAAAAAAAGAAATCAATAAAAACCAAAAACATAAAATTAACCACAATTTAAGTAACTTCAATTTAGTAAGAAACGTTGTTTGGCAATCTGAAAATGATGTTGAATAATGAGAGCAGAAGGCAGACATTTCTCCCAGCAAAATCTTGGTTCCTTAGGATTTTAGTCAACTACTTAGGTGTTTTTACAAATTTTCTGTGCATGTTATATCTCACCTGTCTTAAATGATATATCCTTGTCCTTCTCACTAATCCTAAGTGTCTAAAACTATAGATTGTCATCGTTTGAACAACACAATGCACTGCCAACACAAAGCACTCTTGTATTTCACAGAACTATTCTCTCACAGAAATATGACCATGGTGACTATTCTGATTTCCCTGATTCTTTCATCCCATCAAGATGCTTTACTGATTCTTTCTTATAATTTCTTGTAACCACTTTATAATAATTAACTAGGAGGTCATAATACATATTCCTGCTAGAGGTTGTTACCATAAACTTTTTTGGTAAAAGTTTTCTGTTTATATGCCCATAATGTGATTGCTAATTAACACAATGGTGTCTCCACAATCAAGGCTTGTCCGTTGATGGTCAATGTCTCCACTCCTGTGTGTCTATTGTACCCCTCATCCCAGCTCCTACATGTGCTATAGAACTTGTTGGTAAGATAGTGAAAAACATCAGCTCATGCTACTCTACATTTTCAAACTGCACTGGATCCAAATAGAAGTATTTGTTATTGTGAGAACCATATAATTTTAAAAGAAATTATTAATTAAATAAATGCACAAATACACATCTGCATATAATACTATTTTTCAGTATCATCCACGTAACAGACCAATTCTTTTCTCCTTAAATACTATCTTCTAATTTGTGTCCACATAAGCCACAAATCCCCTGGACTTCTCAGCCTGCGGGTGGTTAGAAATGAGTGTAATGAGAATGGTACACCAGATAGTGACTGCATTCCAGAGCTCAAAATATTCCAGCATGATCTTTGGGACATAACTTTTCCCTCTGGAGGTCCTTTCATTCCTCTGCTTTCATGGAGCTCCTCCAGAGGTGTGTCATTGAACTCACAAACCGTTCTAGTGTGCTTTTCTCACACCTGCTCTTTTGCACTGCTATCAGTTATCTCTGGGCTTCTGTGTTGTGTAATTTTAAAGCCACTGCCCCTGCCAAGTCCTAGCTTTCACTCAAGTCACCCAGGCATTCTTCAGACCACCGCTGCTAATCCCCCTCGTGCTTCAGCAGGTGTTTCACTTTCAAGTCTCAGATCCCCTTTTAAAACTGCTCGTTGAATCATCTCTGCGTCACTCTGCAGGCTGCCGCTTGCTACAGGTCACCACTTTTGCTACTCCAAGAACTCAGTGCTCACTTCCATTAACGTGAAAGAATGCAGCTGTCCCTACTGTACTCACGGACTACTAGAGGTCCCACCATTGAGATTTAAAACACATACAATTCTTCTTTTCCTCAACATGTTCATACTACCAGAGTGGTGGTGGTTGGACAAAACAAGTAATTGCCATACACTAGATACGGAACTATTTCCTACATAAGGCTCACTGACTCTGCTCCTGTGGTTAGATTATCATCCCTGATTCCTTTTGCCCTAGTGAATTTTCGCTCAGGAATCCTATAAACTTCACCCCCACACCCTACCAACAATAGAGGCCCACTAGGCATGTCTTCATATGTGGAAATTCCAACTGGTCAGCTCTCTTGGATGCTCCATTTAAGGTTTTTTCTCAGTCTGTATAAATCAGTGAATACTGATCTTGAAGAGGCAGGATGCCAACCTACAGACACGATGTCTACTACAAACATAATTATTTTTATAAAGTTATAATTGTGTTGTATATGTGTAGTTGACACGGCATCCTCCGAGAGATGAGCTTTTTAGGCAATGATAGTAAGCCAGAGACTGACATAAAGTTTATCACCATGGTATAAAAGGATTTTCAACACAAATTCTGATAAGCACTATGACAGAATAGGTGTGGGTTCCGTGAAAAGGATGGTAGTGATCAGGATACTTTAGATTTGGGGCAGGGGCAGAGAAGGCCTCTTTGAAAAAGTGTTTTTCAACAACTTGGCTAAAAGCCAAGTCCCCTTTAGTCAGTGAAGAGTGAAGCAAAGATGTTCCAGGTGAAGGAAATAATATGTGTGTATCTTTGAATACAATAAAACCTTTGGCTCATTCAAAGAATTAAAATAATAGATAAGTGGCTGAAGCAAAGTGAGTGGCAGGGCACAGTGGAATATAACGCAGTTGATCACAGGCACTAGAGACAAGCGTTTCAGTGAAGATGTACAACCTAAGAAAAACATATATCATAATTGGAAGAAAATGGAACATATTTTTAATCCTATTTGCCAAAGAATTTTTTTTTAATTAAGACTTTATAATTTTAAAGCAGCTTTAGGTTCACAGCAAAATTGAGGGGAAGGTACAGACATTTCCCATATACCCACTGCTCTCACACATGCATAGCCTCACCCATTATCAACATGCCCTACCAGAGTGGTATATTTGTTATAATAGATGAACCTATATTGACACATCATTATCACCCAAAGTCGACAGTTTACATTACAGTTCTCTTTGGGCATTGTACATTCTACGGATTTGGACACATGTATAATGACATGTATCCATCATTGTAGTATCGTTCAAAGTATTTTCACTCCCCTAAAAATCCTCTGTGTTCTGCCTATTTATCCTTCCTGCCCCCCAATTCCAGGCAACCAGTGATTTTTTTTCACTGTCTCCATAGTTTTGCTTTCTCCAGAATGCCATAGTGTTAGAATCATATAGTATGTAGCCTTTTCAGATTGGCTTCTTTTACTTAGTGATATGCATTTAAGTTTCCTCCATAGCTATTCATGGCTTGATAGCTCATTTTTTTTAGCACTGAATAGTATTCCATATCTAGATGTACCACAGTTTATTCATATACCTACTGAAGAATGTCTTGGTTGCTTCTAAGTTTCATCAATTATGAATAAATCTTCTATAAACATCATGTGAAGGTTTTTGTATGAACATAAGTTTTCAACTACTTTGTATAAATACTAGGAGTGTCACTGCCGGATCACATGGTAAGAGTATATTCAGTTTTGTGAGAAATGGCCAAATTGGCTTCCAAAGTGGCTGTACCATTTTGCATTCCCACCAGCAATATATGAGAGTTCCTATTGCTACATATCTTTGTCAGCATTAGGTGTTGTCAGTGTTCCAGATTTTGGCCATTCTAATTGGTGTGTTGTGGTATCTCATTTTTGCTTTAATTTACATTTCCCTGATTTGATGACATATGATTTGGAGCACCCTTTCATACATTTATCTGCCATCTTCTTTGCTAAGGTGTCTGTTAAGGTCTTTGGCCCATTTTTTAATCAGGTTGTTCTTTTCTTATTGTTGAGTTTTAAGAGTTCTTTGCATATTTTGGATAACAGTCCTTTGTCAAAAGTGTCTTTTGCAAATATTTTTTCCCAGTCAGAAGCTTGTCTTCTCATTCTCTTTACATTGTCTTTCTCAGAGCAGAAGTTTTTAATTTTAAAAAAGTCCAGCTTATAAATTATTTCTTTCATGGATTGTGCCTTCGGTGTTGTATCTAAAAAGTCATCGCCTTACTCAAGGTCATCTAGGTTTCTTCCTATGTTATCTTCTAGGGGTTTTATACTTTTGCATTTCATATTTAGGTCTGTGATCCATTTGAGTTAATTTTTGTGAAAGGTATAAAGTCTGTGTCTACAATCATTTTTTTTTTTGCATGTGGATATCCAGTTATTCTAGCATCATTTGCTGAAAAGACTATCTTTGCTCTATTGCATTGCTTTGCTTCTTTGTTAAAAATCAGCTGACTATATTTATGTCAGTTTATATCTGCGCTCTATTCTGTTCTACTGATCTGTTTGGCTATGCCTTCACTAACACCACACTGTGTTGATTACTATAGCTTTGTAGTAAGTCTTGAAGTCAGGTAGCGTTGATCCTCCAACTTCGTTCTTCTGTTTCAATATTGCATTGGCTATTCTGGGTCTTTTGCCTCTTTACATATGAACTTTTAAATAATTTCTTGGAGTCAAATGTAGAACCATGCTGTATTATAACTAAGAAAAATATAGCTCAGAAAAGACCTTGCAGTTGTTGTATATACTTAAGCTATATTATAAAATGCATAAAGTTCTGATTCCCTATTTGCATCTAGTCTCTCTCAATCTACTACTATATTTGTTAGTTAAACCCATTATTTAACTTTGCAAACTACCTAAAAAACACATTCATTGTTATTACAGATAACTTTCTCAAATGGGCATGAATTCTTGGTGACTATGACAGAAAAGATTTTGGCATCTAGTTAGCATCCTGAATATATAGATGATATAGACTGAAAGCACACCAAAAATGAAAAATTTAAAGACTGAAGTAGGGAACGGCTAAAAGAAATAAAGAGATAAATCACAAAAGGGAGAATATAGATAGCTAATAAGTTTGTTTTAAAAAGCTCAAACTCACTAGAAAAGAAAAACAAATTAAAACTATGATATAATTTTTTTAAAGTTTTAAAATGATAATTCTCCATACTGTCTGGATAAGAGAAATACTCATATCCTGATGAATTGTTATTTTTAATTTTTTTGGTGAGGAAGATTGTCCCTGAGATAACAGCTGTTCCAATCTTCCTCTACTTTGTATACGGAATGCCGCCACATCATGGCTTGATGAGTGGTGTGCACGTCTGCACCCAGATCTGAATAGGCTAACCGCAGGCCACCTAAGCAGAGTGTGTGAACTTCACCACCACGCCACTGGGCAGGCCCCATGAATTGTTATTTTTTAAACTGTTTTTAGACAGCAGGCTTACAATTCATGTCATGAGCCATAAAAATGTTTTTCTAACAATCTATCCAAGATAAAAACAAAATGTGTGCATATATTTATAAATAAAACTTTTATTGTTGTAGATCCTACAGGATTAGCTATCAACATTATGGGGAATGTTTCAGGAGTTTGTAAACAGTTTCAAAAGAAAGGAAAAGTGAAGCAGATCGAGATCTGAAGCAACTAAAGAGTCTTTGAAAGAGTATTTTCAAAAATTCAGAGAGTGTGGGTCGTACTTCTAGAGCAATGTTTTCAAACTTTAAAGTTACTGTGAATAACCTTGAGATCCTGTAAAAAGCAAATTCTGATTCAATAGGTCTGGGCAGGCCCTGAGATTCTGTGTCTCTAACAAGCTCCTAGGTGGTACTGATCTGCTGTTCTCTCTACAGTTGGTAGCAAGTTCTCTACAGCAAGGTCTAGAGAATGCGTAATGGTGGAGGACTGTGGCTATTTCTTGCACTTACAAGTCATTTCCTTTTTTTTAAATGAAGATTATAATTAATGTGTAATTTGTGTTGGACAGGTGCTATGAGTCAAAGACTTTTATTTAGTATTAAAATAATAAAATCATTGCCCTACAGTTAATATATATTTACTGAGCACTTTCCAGGTGTCCTCTTCAGATCTCATAGCTGTTGTGCCCACACGAATATATAAGCGACAACCTTGGAGACATCTGCATTTATGAATGAGATGACAATTGTCATTATTATGTTAAATGTTTTGAGTTCACTTTTGTTTTCAGGGGGATCAGTAAAGAAAAACAGTTCAGAAAAGAAGTTGCAGACAGTGTGAGTCTTTCATATAATAAAGTGTAATGGAGAAGCAGTCAAATAGGATTACCAGTGAATGGGGATTAAAGAATTGAGACATTGTAATAAGTGAAATGTTTAAAAACAAGATCATCTGGCCACAAACAAGTGGATTGCAAAAGTTATATATAAAATTTAATGTCTTCAATTTATGACTCTAGTTCACATCCTCCTTGTCAACCTCAACTCTCAAACACTGTGCTGACAATTTCCGTCATTGTGTGGAATCTTTATTTTAAAACTTTAAAGAACATAGAACTTTGACATATGCAGAGGTTTTCAAAAGAAGAGGAGAAACCAATATGAAAAGATTTTACTATCTTACCTCATCACTTTTAAGAAGGCCTCTCATGAGCATTGGTATCAACTATAATTTTGCTCAAAGAAAATGATTGAAAATGAGTCAAAATTGTATTCACAAATGAACAACTAAAGTCAGTTATACTGCTAAGCCAATGGCCTGAGTATTAGCAATTTTAATTTGAATTTACATTGCAGATTTTTTGTTTTTAAGATATCCTTCAATCAAAATGTATAACTTCTTAATTTTATTTATTTATTTATTTTTTATTTATTTATTTTTTTTGTGGGGAAGGCCAGCCCTGAGCTAACATCTGTTGCCACTCCTCCCCTTTTTTTTTGCCGAGGAAGACTGGCCCCGGGCTAACATCCGTGCCCATCTTCCTCCACTTTATATGGGACGCCGCCACGGCATGGCTGACAGGCAGTGCGTCAGCGGGCGCCCGGGATCCGAGCTCACGAACCCCGGGCTGCCAAGCGCGGACTAAACCGCTGCGCCACCGGGCGGCCCCTTAATTTTATTTTTTATTTAGTTATCAAAGAAGAATGAAGTCAGCATTCTCTCACTGAAAAGCAACTATTACTAAAATGCTAAATTTAAAACCATTTGCATAAAAACTACTATTTAATTCATAATGGCATGTTTACTCTTAATTTCACATAAATCACTGTGCTAGTTCACCATGGTGCTGTAGATTGTCTATTAGATATTGTTAGAGATTGATATATTTGTGAATTTTATATTTTTGAAGAATATAAAACATATGGTCCCACATTCACAGTAACTGAATTTAGATGTAGCAAATGCTGCCAAAAAAGCTCCTGAGAATACTGCATGACCTAGGAATTAAACATAATCACCCAACAATGCTTGCAGATGCATCCAAGTACAATATACCACCAGGCCTTGTGACTCTTCAAGGAGGAATTGCCAAAAGGAGGCTGAGGCTGCCAACTAACATTTAAATGGACATCTGAAGAAGATTTAACCTGATGTTATGAGATTATTTCTTTATCTGGCACTCAGCAATTAAGTAGCATTTTTCTTTTTTTTTTTTTTTCATTTTCAAAGTACTTTGTTCCCATTAAGAAATTGCTACTCACTGGTTCTCATATATTCGACAAAAACCAAACTAATTTAACATAAAAACTCACTGAGATTAAGAGATTAACTCATTTACCATAGTTAAAATGAAACCCTATAAAGGGAATTAACCCTGGCTGCATTTTATTACTATATTTTCAATGATAACTTGCTTGTTTGTGGAGTGTTTTGTTTCTCTAAAGGGAACATTACTTTTCACCATGTCTTATAGCCATGGTACAGGAAATGAAGATGCATCCTCTCATATGTATTCTATACTGATAATTGACAAGCATGCTACTACTTATAAAACAAGCTAAGAGGACAGGGCTCTGCAGGTACCATCGACCAGGCACATGTGAAATGAAGTGTCACGTCTCCTGAATGGTCTTGTCCAAAATTGGAACAATTTGAAAAAGAAATTTTTTTTAAATTATTTCTATCTGTAAGTCAGTAAATGTTTCATATGATTCTGAATACATAATCATCTATACCTATAATATATCGCCTATCAGATTTTAAGGAACACTACTTAAAAATACAAACTATTTGCATTAAAATTAAATATTGGCCAATATTAGTACTATTTGTGGAATGGATTTTTAAGGATAATGTTATTTTTAAAGAGTATTCAATAATTATCTTTATTTGTTATGGAATTCTTCCAGACTAGAAAATTAATGTGGCCTATTAAATCAGAGAGTTTAGATTATTGAGACATTTTATTATTCACTTATTTTTGTTGAATTTTCCATTATAAGAGGTAAATGGAATCCTGACCACACCTCTCAATTTTTAATCTTTTTTCCTTTCTATTTTCCCTTTGCTCTTATGCTTTCAAAATGAAATAACAAGCCCCAATAGACAAATGAGCACATATTTTTAGAAAGTTAATATGTAGAGATTTCAAAAAAATCATTTTACCTTTGAAATACCTGGAAAAAATTATCATTTAAAATTTTTGTGTATTTAAACATTTTCTATTTGATTCTGATATGATTCTGCACTTGGTTTTCTCTAGAAAACTGTAGAACATTTAGATCAAATGCCATGTCCTCCTACACATAGAGATTTTTAAGTTGACTTTAAATATATATATGTAATGCATATGTATGTGTGTACGTATGTGTGTGTGTATATATATATATATATATGATAATAATTATACTTCTCTTTGTCTCTATATGACCCTTAGTTTGTTAACTGTAAAATGGGAAAATGAGATGTATGCAGTTATTTGCATCTTTTAGGAAAATACAATCAAGTTGGGGAGCTATGACACTTTAATGTCATGACTGAAAGAACATACAGAAGAAAGGACAATTTTCTGGGGGAGGAGAGAGAGAGAATAAGAAGGGGAAGAAAGAGAAGAAGAAGATGAGAAGGAAGAAGAGGAAGAGGAAGAGGAAGGAGGAGGAGAAGGACAAGGAGGAGCACGAGGAAGAGAAGGAGGAGAAAAAAAAGAGAAGAGAGTAATACCACATCTGCCTCAACAGGTCATTCCCATCTTTGCAGAAGCATCATTTGTTCTGAATTGGGAAGGACCATACTTAGAAAAGAGGGGATGGAAGCTCTTCCAGGTAGTGTTCAAGATCATGATCATGGCCTGGGATTGGACAAGCTGTAAAGTTTCCTATACTAAGTCCCAGACTACGTGTTCTCTATTTCTTCACAACTTTGCGTCCTCTGTTTCTTCACAACTTTGCATACCCCATCAATAGGAACAGCAGAAAGTGTTCTTTATCAATAAATGACAAACCTTTCTTGAAATATTATTTCAGGTATAAAGTTATACGAGGCATTCTGGGGAAGACAAATACTACACATTGTTCTTTCCTTTAAGGAGTAAAGAATCTAGTTGACAGCTGAAGTGCCAACATACCACAAAAGTTGAAAGCCAAATTTCAGTGTAAATAGCTTCATAGATTCTGATTCCAGAAGCCCTAAGATCTAAGCCAGTAGTGTCTTTTGAACAGTATCGTAGCTAAATTTCAATTTGTGAGTGTAGAAAGAGAATAAATTGCTCCCCTCACTGCTTGTCTGTAGGTAATGTACTATACTGAGTCTCAGCAGAAGATGCAACATAGTCTACCTGAGATTCAGCAGTAACTGGAAATCTAAGAGTTCTATTAGTGACACTGTAGAATAGAATGCATTTGAAACTATGATCCCTGCCTCTTTCCAACTCTTCTACGTATATGTTTTTTTTTCCTGCACCCTTTCTTTTTCTTATGATTTCCTGAATCTACTTCTTCAATTTGGGAAGCAGCCTACATTAACGGTTAAGTATTTGTTAGTAAATGTCATGGTGTGTTCATTACTAAGATTGGCGTTTTACAGTGATATTAATTTATTCATGAATACAAGATTAGAAAAGCCAATTTACCACAAGATACTTGTTTTCCTGTAATCAATTGGAGATCTTAAGTCCATTCTCATAGTCTTTAAGTACCATTATCATAAAAATGTTTTGTTTTCAAAATTATTTTGTTACTATGAACAATATTTATAAAATAGGATAGTTTTGTATGTGTGATGAGCTTGCGTTTCATCATTTTAAAAAGTTGACCTCTATAGTTTTCTAAATCGAGTTCATTATAACCCTCCAATTCTCTGCAAAAGGCATCTCCTAAGATTTTAAATGTCTCATATGATTAGATGGGTACATCAACATGCTACCAGATAGCTAGCTATGTTTGCTAGCATTTCTCCTCAGGTACATTAAATTAATTGAGCCTATTGCGGCCTTTGCAGCATGATCTTTTGCTTGTAAATGATTCATGTTGTGTCCCAACCACCGTGAACAGCAAACTTTCACTATAAACAGATGGAGGAATGATCGTGGCCATTTGCAGCAACCTCAGGTTCATCCAGGAAAAACTGAAGTTCGTTGAAAATTGACCTCAATATGCTGTTGGTCAGATTTGATTCACCTCAGGTGCGTGGTTCTATGAGAAAGTAATCAGCACCAGCAGGTGGACCTCTCTGGGTTTGCTTTCCTAGGCGATTAAAAATCTGTTCCTAAGACATGTAACGATCAAATATTTTGATATCTCTATGTTTCAGCATTTCCCAACAATTTATGATTCTAAAAATAAAGATCTGGTCCCCTTACCCCCCCAACCCCAGACCAACCTACTGGGCGTGACTTTGTATTATGTAAGTTTTCTCTTTTGAGAAAATTCTAACAAATAAAAACCATATTTTGAAAATATAAGCTAAGATAATCAAATACCCTTCAGTTTCCTGTGATGTACCTTTTTCCTCTACATGCTTGGACATTATTTACGTTAAAAAAAAAAAAACTAACCAACCTTTCCCTGACTTTTCCATCCGATGCCATAGTTTTGTATTATATTAAGTGATGATGTACTACCGTCCTTTTATTTAAATATCATAGTGCTGCCAACTGGTAGTGAGGAATATGTTATGAGTTGTATTTTTAATTTACAATCACTGATCCACTCAGACACTTTCTGTTATTCTCATGATCATGAACAGAATTTTATGAGACAGATGCCTGGACCAAGTGGCAAAGTTTAACAGGGTGCATTTATATAATCAAATTTATGAACTCCAATTTGTGCCAAGTAGATAACTTGAGTAGATAGCATAATATGTCTAATGAACAATTAATTATTTTATGAAAATTTTTAATGAGAGTTGTTTCTCTGCAAAGTCCATGAAAGATAGAATTGTCTCCAAGTCAGACAAAGGATTTAGCTTGGATATTGTTATTAACCCTCTACTATGAAGAAGAAAAACTTTCAGGCATATAAATGAATTCGTGTGAATGCAACTGAAATTATATTTGCTCATATTCAGCCAATAATAAGAATAATTGTTACAAAAAGTAAAAATAAAAGAGTTCTCCTAATCTAATTTGTGTTAAAACTTAGTTATTTTTATAATTGTCATAAAAGTTAATTCTTTATTTCAGCCACCATTTATTAAGTCCTATAAGGGCCAGTGTTAGTCCATATGGTACCTTTGTGCAAGCTAATAAAAGTGACATCTCCAGGAGGTCACAGTCCTGCACCACGGAGCAGTGCTAGAAAGCAGTGCACAGGCTAGAATTAAACCATTGTTCACCCCCTCAGACTGATACCTTTGTGCACTGAACAACCTGTACAATGGTATGAGATGGTCCTGGGACCGACTATATCTAGGAACTGGGAGATCAATGGCAAACAAAAAAGATGTTGTCTAAACCCTGAGAAGACATGCAGTTGTGTAAAAAGGCAGACACAAAAGAAATAATCACACAAATAGATATGCAATCACAAAAGTGTGTAGATGCTTTAAAAGAAAATGTAATTGGAGAATATTACTGGAGAAGCTTCACTTACATTGAGACCTCAAGATAGTCTTCTCTGAGAAAGTGATGTTTAAGCTTAGATTTGAAGCATCAGTAGTAGTAAGCAGTGAATCATGGGGAGGAGAATGTGCTAGGAAAAGCAAATCCTTCCAGATCACTTGTTAAGTGACCATACTCATCTGTTCTTCAAATTGAGGATCATCAACTTCCGTGGGGCACTCACATTGCCTGTCAGTGTTACCTACCTCCTCCCTTCAACAATGATTATATACTTTTCTTCACTCTTCTAAGATCTCTGCTCTAACCTCTCTACCCTTAATCTCATTGAATGGCTTTGCTTCATTCCATCAGTAATGACTTTTCTCATTGTCCCACTAATGAATCTTTACCACCAACCACAGCTTATAATCACCCTCTCTTTCTTTCTTCCTTTTGTTAAAATGGAAGAACCACCCTTCTTTATGACGAAACTGACTTTCCATATAGTTTCCAGATTATGATCAAAGTGCTTGTTTGAATTTGTGTCATTTCTTGTGATGACAGATCAGTGAGGAATGAGGCAAAGATGTTCCAGGAAAAGGAAATAGTATGTGAATATCTGCGAATGAAATAAAACCCTTGACTCATTTTAGGAGTTAAAATAATAAATAAGTGGCTAAAGCAAAGTGAGTGACAGAGCACAGTGGAACACAAAGTTGGTGCATAGGCACTAGAAATGAGTATCAGTGAATGTGTACAACAAGAAAATATATCATAATTGGAAGAAAATACCGACGTATTTTTAACCCTATTTACCTGAGAATTTTAAGATAATTTCTGTTGTTAAAGAATATCATATTATGATTAGAGAGTGCCATGACTGAATTTGAGTAGCTTCCTATGATGACATGACAAGATCTAGCAAGTCACTCTGGGTATGGGGGTATAGGATAGAGGGAGAGAGAAGATTATTTGAGATAAGGAGGTGACAAAACTGAGGGACCAAGAAATTAGACTGACTGCGCACAGGAACACTGATATTCTCTATGGAATTAGCAGTAATGTGGGTGGCAGAGTCTTCACGGGATGCCGGAAAATTCTAGAGTATTGGTAAAAGGAAGGTGTTAGAGTAATATTGCTTCATGGTATGTTTCTCAAAGAAACATTTAAAAAGGGAGAGGTCATCTATTTATTTGTTTATTTGGAGAAGTCTCCAAATGTTGTCATTCACTGGGGAGAGAGTAAAAGAGGAAAATGGCTGCACAGGAGAAAAAAAAAAGCTCAAGTTTCCAACAAGATTAGGAGGCTGGGGGATGAGTTTGAAAACATCTTGTGGCTATAAGGTATATTTCACATATTAGATTCTTGTTTTCAGAATATTCTCTTGCTCTTTTCCTTTTCATTTAAGATACTAAAAAGCAGTGACTAGCAAGTAACCAAGTACATTGGCTTTTCATACCTCTGACATAATCTTTCAAAAAAAACTAGTAAATATTAATATGTCAATAATAATTATTAAGCTATGCTGAATAGCTAAGCATGACCACTTTTAATTCTACTGGCACTACATAAAATTCTCTATATAAGAGCACATTAAAGGTAATCAATGTCAAATACAATATTCTGTGCAATATTGCAATAGGTGACCATGGGGAATAAAAATAAAGTAGTTGAGTCATTCAGAAGACATGTCCAGTGATCAGCATATTTCCTGTGGGACTGTCCTGATGAAGATTTTATTTCCATTTCTGGCCAGGCTCTGGTGTGTTATCTGCACAAGGTCTGACTTTACTAACATCATAGATTTCATATAAATTGCAGGAGTATTTAGTTAGATCTGTGCAAGTGAACTTATAACGCTAAATAAATTTTGAGAAATGCCTTATACATCTTTTTTAAAAATCACTCATTCCTCTCTAGTTTTAAATGCAATTAAGCTGATTAAAATTTACTAGATTTGTATCTTCTGGGTGCCTCATTTCAGAGATGCATAGTAACTATGGTTTATTTATTTTATCTTGGGATTCTCCTCATTATTTTCATGATATACCATTTAAACATAGATAACGCAGTTAACCAAAGGTTGTCTTTATTTTAGTGTGTATATACTAGATAAATAAAGATAATGTATGTTACATGAGGTTCTAATAAAATAAGCAAGTAGTACGTAATAAGCTTAAAATGCAGTTCCTGTTCTTGGAAATGGTTTTCTTCAAAGTCATCAAAAGTTATTTGTTTCACCATAAGTTTTCATAATTTTGCCTAACATACTAGTTCATAAATTTATGAGAAGTATAGACATTTATTTGTTATACGTAGATTATAGAAAGAAAGGGGTTCTTTTACATTAAACTTTGTAAACCAACCAAGAGGAATCTTCCAGGTTAACAAGCATCTGTTGAGAGCCATCTGTAGCTATAATTTCAGAAATGTAAGCCTCAATGGAAATTGTTCATTTTCAGAAATTCTTCAGATCTTTGATTAATGACATACAACACACACTCACACATCTATAAAAATGTAGAGAGTATGAATTAGAAAATATAGGAGAATTTTTTTCAGTTATTAAAATCACATAGATATACTTACTGTATTCCTATTAATTGTTAGAGAAAATTTCACCCATTGAATCAGTCAGCCTCAATGGAAATTGTTCATTTTCAGATTTAACATTACTCATTGCAGCATGAGGAACTACAAGAAATGGAAGTTTATGGCAGGATCCAGTTATGATGAAGAATGGGCAGGGAATTGGGGGCATAAAACAAAATAATAAACATATGGCCAAGGAATAACTTTTCAAATGGGACTAAGAGACTGCTCTTTAGACGTACAAAGATATTTTCACTCATGTTCATTGCTTTTGAATTTCACTCTCAAACAAAAAACAGACCACCTAGAGCTATGAGACGCAATAAATGATAAAAATTACTGAGTGGGTAATCGACCCATTTAGTTTTTCCCATTTCTAGAATTACCTCTTCATACAATTTAATTGAAACATTTCTAAGACAATCTCATTTTAAAATACTAAATGAATAATATTTAAAATAAATAGAAATGAGTTCAAATTTTCATCATTGTGATGCATTTTATGGATTTGGGAGAGTATTAATAATCCAGAAATTAAAAACCTTTAAGCCTTCTGAAATTGAAAGGTACCGTTTTCAAATAAAGTTTTTATATATTTAATTAGCAACTTTTTAAAATTTACTATCCAAAGCTAGAACTAAATATAAATATGGAGCATTAACTTACTCTTATTACTATAGTAATGATAATTCTTTCTTTATTTGATCCTCAGTACCCTGTAAAATGGATGAGTTAAGTATTTCTTTTTCAGTTACCTGTCCCCAAAATTACACTCTCTTCAAGTACTTAGAGAAATTACGAAGAATATTTATAGATTTTCATTCTTCTTATAATTACTGTGTAAGTGTTCTGTAAACTGCAAAGTGTTATGCAAATATGAGCTACTATTATTAGTTAGGCTCTTCCAAAAGGTATCTTCTGATAAAAGATGACAATATATATGCTCTAGTACCTATCTATAGTCCAGCAAGGAATATGGTTTGTATTGTGCTCCATGTAGGGAGCTCATTAATATTCACATGCTCACCTTGTCACCAATGCAGAGTCTGTAAGTCTTGCTGCCAAGCAAACTTTCCAGGAGGTTAAGGAAAATCTGGACTATTTGTCAGAGTATTTCAAAACATAGTT
This sequence comes from Tapirus indicus, assembly GCA_031878705.1. Taxonomy (NCBI): domain Eukaryota; kingdom Metazoa; phylum Chordata; class Mammalia; order Perissodactyla; family Tapiridae; genus Tapirus; species Tapirus indicus. The sequence continues at coordinate 98,355,127 of CM062919.1, read as the reverse complement.
CCAAACATCCTAAATTTTTAAGGCACAATAGTTTGTGTTCTAAATTTCTATATATTTTTTTTGCTTATCTCTTGATTGATTGTATCATCTTTATTTTATGCTTCATTTGTGTTGGATTTCACTGGTCACAATGCATTTTATATATTTTCTCTCAATTAATCCCCCCAGCAACCAATTATGATATTATAAGACTGATGGACATGTGGCCAACAAAAAGTTCCTACAACTTTTTGCAAGTGAAACTGAGGCTCAAAGAGGTAGAAAGTTGTCTATTGCCATACAGTTCATAGGGTGTAGAATTGAAGCAGGAACAAAGTTTTTTGATTCCAAATCCTGTCCTTTTCTCATCACTTCTTAGATAGTCTCAAAAGACTTCCCAATTTCTTTGCGGTAGGAAGACATTCACTTTGTAATTTAGGGAATGAAATGAGAGAATGACCCACATGACAAGTTAAAACTGTAAATATATTTCCTTTACAAACACAATTTAAGAATAGAATTGCTGCTTTGTTTTACTATTTTATGATGTGTATTAAGAATTGAAATTGGAATGCTGTTGCCTGGATATATGCCAAGGGTGTTAATTATGATATTCATATCTAAAAGGAAAAAATTAAATATCCATGGACATAAAAGAATAAACGGAGACTGAAACACCACGCTTCTAACAATACAAAATTTTTTGAATACTTTCAGAAAATATTCATTAGGTTAGGAAAAATAGAGTCAACACAAACATATTCTACTAATTTTCTTATTGCTAATGAGCACATGCTGCTTTGTAAGAATGATCTATGTGCTGGATTATAGGAAGAAACACCACGTCTGCAGGTGGATCAGGGGGTCCCAAGTACAGTGTGAAGCTTCAGGAAAAGAGGAATGAAGAAAAATATACCATATATACAAGTAAAACCCCACTGCATGAAAACAAAAATAAACTCTATTAAATTAGTAAATCAATTTTTGGAATTAAATACTCAAAGTTAAATAAACAGTCTCATGTCATCATAGAGGAAACAAAATACACTTTCCATGTAAACACAAATATTATGTACCTCACTGGCTTAATAATGAAAGTAGAGAATTATGATAAAAGGTGAAAATTACTTTAAAATTATGTTAGACATTATTAAATAATAGCATTCTATCAATTAAGTGTAGCAGTTGAAACCTGGTAACTAATAGCACAAGGATGAATAAAAAGGATAGACCAAATAATTTGACCTGAACCAAGGATGTATGTCTATGTTGGTGTAATCAAATTCTCCTACCTGTGTCTCCACTTTCCCACAAAGCAACTATTGACCTTGATCTTCCTTAATCTATGAGGTTTTACAAACCAATTGTTTGTTTATATCTTCTCTCCATCTCTTAGATGGTGAGTTATTTCAATCTGGATTTGCACACTATTTGCATCAAATATTATATTTTTATATTATAATACAAATAAGATAAATTACTTCAATTTATATTCATGCTTATGTTATAGTTTATTAGACATATAACTGTATTCCATTAGTTTCCTTCACCAATATTTGAGGAAGTGACACACCATTGTGAAAAGAGCATTGAACTAGGAATCGGTACCCCTGGGTTCTAGATATGGTTCTACCAATAAATAGTTTGTGTCCCAAGGAAAGATATTTCATCTCATAGTGCTTCAGTTTTCTTGTCTCTGGCCATATGTTACTTGACTGTTACTTGAGAAGCTTTTAAAGACTCCCAGTGCCTATCACACTCCAGAAATGTGAAATCAGAATTTGAGACTAGTGCAGTGGTATTAAAAAAAAAATCTTAGATGATTCTATGTGCAGGTTTGATTAAGAACCACTACTTTTAGAGACAGAGGCCCCTTAGCTTCAGTGTCCTGAGTGAGGCTAAACCAAGCCCATAAGACTTCTGAGTGTCCAAAGGCATACACAACAGTTTAGAAGATGGTATAACTATTGGCAAGAAAATTGTGTCATACATAATACACCCCAGGAAAAAGAAGTCTTGTTAAAACAAAATTCCTTAAGATTTGATGCTTACCTGAATAGAGCATAGGGATAGTTTTGATGAACCATTGTAAAATACGTGATAAAATACATGTAAAAATATAAAGGATTTAATTTGGTGATAAAAGTATTACCAAATGTGGCAATAACAATCTATTTATGAACATATGTGGCCTTTAAATGCAGCAAAGAGCACGGGGTTTTTTTTTTTTTTTTTTTTTGGTGAGTTTTTCAAATTACTGTCATGACGTATTATGTGAAATGAACAAGAAATATTTTTGAGGCCAAATCCAATGATTCTGTTTCATTGGTGTTCTTCCAGTAAATACCACATTCCACTTCCTGAAATATTTTTTTCACATCTGATGAGAACTCTGTTAGCAGTCATCTGGAAAGTATCTACAATATGCAAGCCAATCCTAATTAGTTTTAAGTCTCTGTGCTTTTTTTTTAATTTGGTGAAATTCATGAATAGATTTCAGATACCATTTGAAGACATATAAAGAGCCCAAAAGTTTCAATTACCAAGATGGTCTCGCTAAAGTTTCTTTAAATTATTTACCTGTTCCCTCTACACATTGATGGACCTAAGGACCCTTGGGTCTGACTATCCATGTGCAGGTGATGTTAACGATGATGATGATCGTGATGATGCTGATGATGTTAATGGTGATGGCCAGGATCATGAAGATGACTCTTATATTTCATGTTGACCATAAAGACCCTGTCATTTACAGGGCAAAACATAAAAGGGACATTTTATCAGAAACAACAATAGAAAACTTAGCTATGCTTTACAATTATCTTCTCTTTCTATTTTGTGTAACTTTTTTGGATGTTCTTAAAAGTATGTAAGATTATACCTTTGTATCTGAGAACATGGTAATAGATCATACCCCAAAACACTAGGAAGTGAAAAATTCATTTTGAAATATGCTTTGAGGATAACAATTTGGCATACAGAATTTCAGGTATAAATTTAAGAAATTAGTGAAAATTTTCTTCTGTCAAAAGTTTATGTATGTGAGGCAGGAGGAGCCATATGAAAAGAAAAGCTTGATCCACACCACTGACTGAAAACAGCCTGTGTGTCCACAGCATGGTAAACAAGGTGCAGAGTCTGGGTGGGTGGAAAGAGGGGCAAGGCCTTGTGTTTAGATTTTATTTCAAGTGTAAGTTATAGAAGGATTTTTAGCAGGGAAGTAACCAGATCTTTTATTTTCTGTAAAAACATCACTCTAACTGACATATGGAAAAGGGATTGAAAGTTTTTAGGGATGACAATTGAGAGACCAGTTAAGAGGCTACTTAGTAATCCATCGAGAGATAATGGTAGTTTGAACTCTGATTGCAGCAGTGAAGATGGAGAAAAGTGGATGGATTCAAGACATATTTGGAATTAGAATAATCAGGAGTTACTATGAAAGTTTTTGTGAAGAAACTATAAGATGAAAAAAGAAGAAAAAGTGTTTACTCCCAATTTGCTTGCTTGAACAGTTTATGAAAAGTGGTGTCATTTACCACAATGGGCCAGCCTTAGTGAAATACAGATTTTATTATTATTTTTTTTTTGGTTGTTGTTGTTTTAGAAGATGTGAAAATCCTTTGTATGCACTGCATGATTCTGGCTTCAACAGGCACCCTGTGCTTTGTTCTCCCTTCACTTTCCAACGGTGGTTGATAGGAAAATACAGAATAACATATATCCTATGTATCAACCACTGAAAATGGGGAGATGACTTTATTGGTGAAATAGCCCTGCTGATTTAATAAATAGTGAAAGAAAAAAAGGAGTAACATTACTCAAAGCTTTACGTTTCATATTTCATTTGAAGGCATTTACATAGCTATATTTCATAACCATGAAGTAACTAAGTTTCCTAAACTGTGATGGATCTCTGATTGCCTGTACTGAGGCGTCTCAGTGTAAGGCAGGAGAGTTCTTGCACTCCAGGAAATATATCTTGAGAAAAACACACATATAGATACAGAACACGCAAAATGGAAAGACGCACATTCTGTAAGAGAGTACAAACTAGCATCGATATGCAAAGCAATAGAAAAAGAGTCAAAATTGAGACAAACTAAATGCTTTCATAAAGGGCTTAGCATTTGAGCAAGCACACTAGGGGAGTTTTCATTATGAGGTGGAGATAAGGGAAAGTAGAGGCAAAAGGAACAAAATGAGTGATGAGTCAAAATTTTAAAAGCTTAGGTTATGTCTTCCATTTTGGCTGGACCATGGGGTGATTTTAGGGAAGAATTTGCATCTAGCTGTAGAGGACATTAACTTAATGCTAAGAATTTTGGGCCTAGGCTATGTGACTAAAGACTCGCTGAAGGTTTTTAAGCAATTCAAAACATTTTCTAAGTATTTTTTCAATGATTATAGACTGTAAATGGATATTTTCTTATTTTCTACATACTGCATGCATTTTCTATGTCCCAATTTTCTATTGTCTAACCATAATCTTGTAATATGTTATCTTTTTTCCTTTATGTGCTCTTTCTCGTCTCACTTCGTTTCTCTCTCTCTGTGTTTGTTTCTCTCACACATATGCTTTTGGTTAAAAAATTATGGGTGAGATAAAACTCAATATAGTTAAATAATTACAGATGATATAGAAATCAATATGAATAAGTGATGGATTAACTTTGGTTTTAAAACTAGCAGCTGTGAAACTCTTAAATGAATTAACATTTAATTCAAAGGGATGTGAGCATGCAGCCAACTAGAAGGGATAACCAAGAGTATATTCAGCGTATTTATTGAATAATTAGAAATGAAAATAATATTTATAGCCAGTTAACTTGGTAGATGGATTATTTGAAAAGTAAATAAAGAATTTAAACTATAAAAGAAGAGCAGGTATAAAAAGGTAGTCATTTTTACGTTATTAGGAAGTCCAGTTAGATCTTCTCCTATTTGCTTCTGCTTCTCCTCTCCATACAGCTTATTGATCATAAGTTTTCTAATGTATTTTTTCTTAACACCTTCCTGGTGAGTTGTTGATGTGATATTTCGACTTCTGATCTCAATCTACAAGGCCTAGGTGAAAGCTTGTGTGTCAACGTTTAGCAACTTCTAGCAACCACATATGGCCCAGACTCCCCAAGTTGGAATTCAATTTCTATTTTTCCACCTCTATGGTTTAGGAATAATTTCCAAGACAAACGGAGGGAAGCAGTCAGTGTATAGAGATTTGATAAAGACTGAGAGTCAAACTACACACGAGTTGAGAAGTTTGCTTTTGTCTAATAGGTAATAACTTTGCTTTGACAATTCTTAAGCAAATGTAGTACTTTGAAATAAAAATTTAATAAAAATTCAGTTTTTGAAGTGTGTAGTAACATATATAAAATAATTGAGTAATGATAAATAAAAGAAAACCATATTGGAGCAATTTTAGAATTTTCTTTGGATAAGGGACAGATAAACCTAGCACTGTGACTTACTAGCTTTGTGGCATTTGGCTCTCAGCCTTGGTTTCCTCATCTATAACAATAAAAGCAGGACTTAACTTACAAAATTGTTCTGAGGATTAAAGATAATAGTTATTTGAACAGTGGTTGACAAATGCCTCAGAGGCACTAAATAACTCCTTTTGGAGGAGAATTAAAAGAATTTGTCTAGATATTTTACATAAATATTTTAGCTCCCCAAATGCACAGCTGTTTCTATGTCTCTGCTTGCACACAGGCAGCATATTATTTGAGCAGGATGAGAATATTTACTTGTCTTTCTTAGTTGAATGACACATTTGATTACTGTTCACTTATTTTGTCTACTAGCTCCACTGAGTAAGAAAGAGCACAAATAGATGTAATTTTGTGTTCTCAACTAGACATAAATATTTTTATGTTCACATAATACCCAAACTGATAGTAAACATACATATAAAATAATAAGTAGGCTGCATACCAATCATGATGAAGGTGTGGCTTCTATTCTATCATGTGACTTTCATAATTCATTTGGGAGACTTTCATAATTGCCCTTTGAAATCACCATAAATATGACATTAAATGATATAAATTACTACACTAATACTAAAAAGAACTTGATGCTGATTTTTAAAACATTGATTTCTGTTGAGGTATGATTGTTGGTAGGATGAGTCGGTATAATGGAAAGTGAATGGGCTTTGGAGCAAAAGGCTTAACCTAGACTGTGACTTATTAACTTTGTGGCATTTGGCTCTGAGCCTTGGTTTCCTCATCTATAATGAGAAAAGCAGGACTTAACTTACAAAATTGTTACGATTAAAGAAAATAGTTATTAGAAAAGTGCCTGACAAATGCATCATAGGCACTACATAAATACTTGCTCTTTGAGTCCTATTCTCTTTAAATGTGTCCAGGGAACCACTGCATCATGTAGAGTCAGAATTTTGGGGGCTGGGAGGGCTTTAAACACAATGTGTTATAAAACAATCTGGTAAAGAGGGATGTGAGCTGCTTCAGGTTAAGCCACGTGGGAATCTAGTAACTTGGTAGGGTTCAGGCAGAGTAATATTCCTCAGATATGTAAGTCTAAGGACTCAGTTTTAATTCATCCACAGAGGACTGATCAATATTAATGAAATATGTCATTTAAATATTTCCCAGTGGCAGAAACCTGGAGTGACAAACAGGGATGGTTGTATAGAGAGAATGTTCTGTCCCCTAAAAGGATATCTACTCAGTAGACTAGATCAACCAATTTCTTGGTGAGAAAATTAAGTCAAAGCAAGTCCTTCAAAATATGATATAAATGTATTTTTCAAACATGCTTTTATTTAAATGCCAAAAATTGTATTGTAACATAGTACAAATTTGTACATCATATTTTCACAAAAATATATTCATCACTAGTTCATAAAACTAGTCATATTATTAGACCTGTTCTCATTCTACTATGTGTTCTGTAAGTAGATTAAATAGGACTGTGTGTAATTCAAAGAAAATATTCTCAAAGCCTTTGGAAACTTGATATCTAGCTTACTAAGTATTCACTCTAAAAGACTGGCCCATTTTATTGATTCTCATTGATAGATGACAGTCTGATTTTCTGTAAAGCTTAGTCCCTTAAGATCTAATATTTATTTAATACACATTTGTTTTAGTTTGTTTTATGACAACCAAAATGTCTACATCAGAATATTCTAAAAATTATTTTTATTCAATCAATAAATATTTATGAAACAAAACTAGGCCAGCTTTAGAAAGTCCCCAATGTGTTTTTTTATTTTATCTACCTTTTTTTTCAAACTTTAAAAGACAGCAGAATGCATAAAAAGTAATGAGTAGTATTATAGTCCCAGCATATCCCTGTCTTTTTCAGAACCATTCCTAAGGTATTATTTGTGGGTATAGGAATATCTCTAGGGAAGGATGCTGAGAGGAAACAGTAAATTTAGCTGTCAGGATCTATCACTGAGGATGTTTTTTGACATGACTTCCTCAAACTGGCTTAAATAATATGAAATTTATTATTTACAGAAGTCCAAATAAAATGTGCGCTTCAGGATTGGTGGATTCACTGGTTCAACAATGCAGGCAAGGATCATTTCCATCCCTCTGTTCTGTGATCAACACCATATATTTCATTCTGGTTTCCCTCATCGTGATGAGATAACTTTCAGGAGCCTTCTGGGCTACATGAGCCCTTGATTAAATTTCATGGCAGTGTGAGACTGCCATACCTCTCACTTAATAATGAGTAAATAAATATCTATTGAAAGACAGTTCTCCATGAGTCTTTCATGTTTTTGCACATTTTCTACAAAAAAGCATTAACAGTTATTTTGTTGTTGTTGAAGATTATTTTTCAATGCTGTTTGTATAGCAAACAGCCTTGGGGGATAGAGACGGGTCTCTCTCTGAGCAGCGGGGTGATTTGCCTCTTGACCAGCATGATAAAGATAATATTTCCCACCAGGGCAAAGATGGTACAGGATTGCTAGTGGTCCCTTTATAAAATTAAGGATTTCCTAACATCAGCATTTCTCAGCTGTGACGCAGAACCATTGTATGTGTAGCATTCACCTGAGCCCACCTCCACATCTCCCCCATGGGATTTAGGGTGCAAGAAGAGCAGATATGAACATGAAGCTTATGCCATCCGCTGTGTCATGAGTAATAGATTCCTTTGCCTCAGAGCAAGGGGTCTCCATGTCTTCTGGCAGCATCTAAAAACACTGTAGCAGGCTAATTTTTATCTTGTAAGTAGAGTAAAATCTCAGACTTTTCACAGTTCTTTTCAGTTTCTAAAAACATTTTTAGCAAGCTTCTTCTCCCATCAATTAAGACTAAGGTGGGTTGGTGTTGTTCCCAAATCACTTGCCAGCAACAAGAATAGACTACAGTTAGAAGCAGCAGTCCTATGCCTTGAGCTGAGGCCAATTCTCAGGCTATAATGCTGTTATGCAATAGGTAGAAGAAGAATGGAATAGAATGTGGAGACTCAAATAAATTATCAGGCAAGAGTTCCACACCCAAATAACGATAGCATCTAGAAAGATTTTTGTATAAGAAAAACATGGGAGTTAAGGTTTTTTTACTGTGACAGTAATATGGCTAGTGAGACAAAAAACCCCAAAAAGAATGTTACCCTGTGTATTCAAAGGCAAAGTTAGTAACACCTATTTTAAGGAAATACACTGATTATTATACCCTGACCCTAAATTCTGTTATTTTAATATCTGCAACACATATATCACATGTTGTGTGTGTATCTCATTTTGTTCAGTTAACTCTTTATTAATTTCTAAGATTTTTCTAATCACAGAAACAATAAAATTCTCCTCAGTTCTCAGAATTGGCAACAGATGATATCTCTCCTTTTTGATAAATCATTTTTTATAACTGGATTTATAGTAATGCCTAAGTATAAGTTCAGATGATTAGATTATGTGCTTTTTTAGTAAAACTTAAAGATGTCTACTTGAACAGTAAATGAATTTCACAATTTTGGTAAATTACTTACAGTAAGTGCTCAATCATATCGTCCTTTTGTTTTTTCACTACCAACTGACTTTAACACCAGAGGATTTTTCTGAGAATGTTGAAAACTAATATGGCACTTGATGTATAAATTTACTACTTTAAAGTAATTAGCATTGTAGGAAACCATTAACATGCTGGTAGCAGAGTTACAGAAATATCTCAACTGCACTAATGCTAAGTAGTTCATGGCAAACATTGCAGTTTCCCAGAAAGAAGAAAAGAAAGGATTCTGTCTGAATCTTTAAAAAGATGAAATAAAAATGCAAAACTATCAATTTGTTTACCTTATATTCTTTTTTGAATGGCAGACATTATAACTGAAGGCCTATTAGAGAATTAAAATTACTGCCTGATACAAAGGGGAGAGTAGACTATACTGGAAAATTTTGTAATAATTAAGAATTGGTACACCTGTCCAAAAAAGATATGGAAAGATGCTCAGTATCATTAGTCTTTAGGGAAATGCAAATCAAAACCATACTGAGGTAACATTTCACATCTACAAGGATGGATATAATTTAAAAAATGGAAAATAACAAGTGTTAGCAAAGATGTGGAGAAGTTGGAACTCTTGTACATTGTTCTTGGGAATATAATGTGTTTCAGTAACTGTAGAAATCAGTTCAGCTGTTTCTCAAAAAGTTAAACTTAGAATTACAATCTGACCCAGCAATTCCACTCCTAAGTGTATACCCAAAAACTTGAAAGTGAGTACTCGAACAAATACATGGACACCCATGTTCATGGCAGCATGAATCACAAGAGCCCAAAAGTATAAATAGCCCAAATGGCCACATCACATGCATGTATAAACAAATTATGATATATACATACGATGAAATATTGTTCATCTATAAAAAGGAATTGGACTTGATGGCGTTAACAACAATAAAAAGGAATAAGGTACTGATATACGCTACAATGTGGATAAACCTCTAGGACGTTATGCTCAAAGGAGCCAAATACAAAAGGTCGCATATTATATGATTCCATTTAAATGAAATATTCAGAATAGGTAAATCTGCAGAGACAGAAAACAGACTGGCGGCTGCAGGTGCTGAGGGGTGATGGTGAGGGGAATGGGGAGTAAATTCTTCATGTATACAGTTTCCTTTTGAGGTGATGAAAATGTTTTGAAACCAGATAGAGGTGGTGGTTGTATGGCATTGCAAATGCATGAAATGCCACTGAATTGTTTACTTTAAAATAGTTAATTTTATGTTATGTGAAATTTATCTCAAAAATTAAAAATTTGATAATTGTTTAAAAAATTGACACATTACCAGCAAGTAGAATATTCGCTAGTGTACACGTGACACAGAACTTTTTTAAACATATAATATTTTTTTACAAATCAAATATAGCTTGATGTTATAACGTCTATCATGTAAAATGCTTAGTCATTGATTCCAGAACTCAAATATAATTTTAATTTATAAATTTTCAGCAAAACATAAAAATTCATGACATTCATATATTCCTATGTTTATATCATGCCACTGAAGGAAAAAAATATAAGTGAAGCATAAGATTTCAATATCTTTCATGGTAAATATTCAATTATTAGAGAGAGTGCTTTGGGGTGTCTACTTTTTAATCTGAGTGATAGGACATATATTTCAAAATTGTATTGAGACTTCATCTTCCAGGTCCACTTAATCTGTTCCACTGAAGAACTACTGCTTAAAATGAGCTTTTTTCAAAAATTAAATATTTAATTATCCAATTGCTCTTTCAAGATAAGTAATCAAAATGACTCAAATTCATTTGTATTGATGACAATTTTTCAATACACACCAATTATACTTCAAAAGATTTAAATTCCTGATTTAAGGACATTCAGAACAGTTGTCTCATAAGAAATCCTGCTTTGACAAGAGAGTTGCTATCAAAGGTTTGCAGTGTCTGTCCCCCTTAACATTTACAGTGACAATTTCAAATGAAGAAAATAACCTTTATCTGTCTTGTTCAGGCACCATTCAGGGGCCAAAAATTCATTTTTGACATATTCGCTAGGGTTAATGGATATCACTGATGGCCCTTGATAATTATGTGGCATTATGTGGATGAATTATTAAATACTTTTATGCTTTTTATTTAACACAAATGACAAATATCAATTTTAAAGTTCTCTTCTGAGTGTTTAAGATTATGTGTGTCCTGTTTGGCTTACTTACATATGTGGAATTTTTTCAGTATTAAGTTTGTATTTTTATTGCCATCAAGATAAGACACTTTGAGTACTTTTCCTTCGCTGCTATTCTTTAGAACACATTATTTAATTCTACATTTTCTTCCTCATATACAAGTCATTATAGAGATGGGCTGATGGCTTAGTTTGGTTCACCCTTCAGAACTTGAAGTTTCTATTTTTTTCTGCATAATTGATGAGGTAAGTGCTGGGTTCTGAAACTGAAGTCATATTGATACATCTTAAATCCTTGAGCATTCATTGGGGAAGTATTTGCAGGTGCCTATTATGTGTCAGGAACTGCAGATATAAAGAAGTAAGGCATACAAATTCCAGAAATCAATGCAAAGCCTAATATTTACAAATTATTTTATGATTCCCAAGAGAGGAAGAAAGTAAGTTCCCTTATGCTTTCCAAAATAAAATATGAAAAGGGAAATATTTGCAAAGGGAAGGTTCATATAATTGTTCATCCTGCCCAGAAAATTCCACCAGGAAAAGCATCTGTCCTCATGTTTGATCATTTATTTATTCAGTGAATGTATATTGAGTAACTACCAGGCCACAAGCACAGTCCTCAGCACTGGGGACGATGTGGAGAACAAGAGAGTCAAGACCTTCTTGGAGCTTAAGGGAGGATGAGGGGAGAGACATTGGGCACTACTTGCACTGAATAATGCTAATAAGTATATAAGCTGCTTGAAGTGATCTGAAGGCAAATTACAGGATGTGATAAGACAAGTGTCCTAGGAGCTCTAATTTAGGTTACAAAATCTAGAAAGTCCTCTCTGAGCAAATAATAGCTAAGCAGATACCCGAATGGTAAATAGGACACACTTAGGTGGAGGATGGTGGGCCAAGCCCACGAGGATTCCCGGCAGAAATGAGAGAGCAGCAGGCAGGGGCTCTGGTGAGGGAAAGAGTGTTTGTCACCAACCTGGAGGTCCTTTGAGGAAATGATAGGAAGCAACATTCCTGGAGTGTAATGAGCAACACAAGATAGGACACAAGCAGTGCACTGAAGCTTAGAAAGTAGAAGCTTCTGTGCTTTTGAAAATCACATTTTAACCTTCAGAGGGCTATCCTGAAATCTCAGGAAATCTTGGACATAAATGCACAGATTCGAGTTAGCAGAATTAGGGCCAAAGCCACATATCAGTCTTTCTTGTTAGCCATATTTTCAGGATGGCTGAGGATTTCCTCATTTAAAAATACTTTATAATTCTATCCATTTTGGAAAAATATCATTTATACATATCACCTGATTAAAGACCCTAATATGATAAGATTTAGCCTTTTATGGATACCTTAGAGAAAGGGGAGGCAACACTGCCCAAAGGAAAGAGCTCTGAACTAAATTTAACTCCCAGATCAACCAACAATTACCTAAAATCTCTGTACAACTCCATTAAAATCTAATGAATAATATGCATCGATTGTACCAAATTATAGATAAAGAGTATACAGACCCCATGGAAAACCAGAAAGCACTGTGAATCTAAGAGGCCAATTGCTTATATTTCATTAAATTCACTGGATTCTCAGAAATCCTAGTTTCTAGTTCTGTAAAAAATGGAGGAGTTTCAGATCAGTGAAGGATTCCTATTCTTAGAAATAAATGGTGATTATAAGCAGAGACAAGGTTACCTTCATTGTTCAAGGAGACTGAAGGGCAAAATGTTAAAACGAATACATGCAGAAAGCTTTGCAGACTAATTTATTATTTTTAAATGGGTTTATTAGTCACAGACATGAGCATATTATCTACACTTGAATAAACTTGCCCTTTTAAAATTGAGAAGGGAATTAAATTCAAAAGACTTTATAATATAAAACAAAAATTTCCTTTTAGCGAAGTTATTTTTATCCATCTAGAGATTATATGCAGTTTGTTTCCTAATTTGGAATTCAGATAATTCAATGATAATAATAATATGATAATAATAATAATACATCTTACACTTACTAAGTTGAAGCAGATGGAAATAGAAAATCCAGGCTGCTATTCAGCATATCACTATGCAAATATTCCAACAGCTTGTATGATTTTCAAACCATTATCTCAAGAGCAACAAACCATTATATTGAAAAGTTGAGAAAGACAGTACAGCAAAAAGATGTTATGCATATAGAATTTGGGACCATTTAGAGCCAATGCAACAGTGATTAAAATAAATCCACTATTTTTAAAGGACACAAGAAAAGGGAGGCTTGGAAGTTATGTCTGGCAACATTTTCCAGACAAGAGGTGTGTGTGTGTGTGTGTGTGTGTTGAACACAGTGTACTCTCTGGCCTCTTCCTCATCATTTGAACATATTGAATCTCATCTATCTGAAAAAAAGTCTAAACCCCATATCTCTCTCTGCTACCTCCCTTTCTCTGTCTTCCCCATTACACCCACATTTCTTGGAAAAAAGGTTAAAAAGGCACTTCCAATTCCTCACTTATCTCATTCTTTAATACCTATTGCCATTCATCCATTAATTCATTTAAGAAATATTAACAGAGCCCATATAATTTATTGTGTGCTGATGATTCAATGGTGAGGAAAATTAAATATGGTGTCTGTCCTCATGGAACTCCATCTAATGGGGACTGTGGATATCAAATGTACATTACAAGGAAGAGAGTACATGTTTTCAACTATAATAGTGGTATTTAAGGTATCAGGAATTTAAGAGATGTCATCATTAATTAGATGTACACTAATTAAAAAGACAATGTAAGTTAAACTAGCAGAAAGAAGAGGAAGGTGCATTTTAAGAAGAGAACAATGGCAGAGGTGAACGTAGAGTGTACATAGGATAAAGTTGGGGTAGTTAATATTGAGAGACATGGAGGGACAGGGGTCTACAGTGGTGTATTGGAACCAGGCCACACAGGCTTCATAAGCCATGTTAGGCATTTTTGTCTTATTCCCTAAAGCAATAAATAACTTCATTTATATGTTTTAAGGAACTGAGGAGCGTGATCAGATTTGCGTTCTGAAGCAATAACTTTGTCCACAATCAAGGAGAATGACAATTTGGCAGGCAGGGGGATGCAGCCTTTACCATTGCTCTGAAACTGTCCTTGCCTAGGGAATTGGCTAACTTCTCTTTATGAAATCCAAAGGAAACATTTCACTCGAAATCTTACTGGAAGACAATGTTTGTCTTCCTCTTGATTCTTTCCTAGGACCATTTTCACTGTCATTCTACTCACTCTCTCAATGATTTCACTTATCTCATGGCTTTATCTTCCCTTGATGTGCTGATGACTATGAAATACACATCCCCAGAAGAAATGTCCTTCTCAGGCACTTCAAATACAGTATGTTCAAAATTGAACCACGTGTTTATTCCTCAATGTCTGTTTTTTGGAATTGCCTTTCTGTGAAAGACTTCACTGTTTACATAAACCAGGATTATTCTTGAAACTATTCTTATCCTACATATCTAATCAAACATCTGTTCTTGCATTCCACTCACTAATCCTCTCTCAAAGTCTTCCACTTCCCTCATCTCCATTGTAAGTAGCAGGTTTGGTCTCCCAATGACCTTTTCAGTTAACATAATCAGACACCATACTATCTTCTACCATTGCCCCTATGGAAACTGTTCTGCAAGTAGTAGCCGTAGGGACCCATGTGAAACAAAGAGTCTTTAGCTTTTCTCTCTTTAAGGCATTAGAAGACTTTCACTGCCATAGGGCCCAAACTCCTTAAACCCTCTGAAGAGCCCTTCCTGACCTCTTCAGGCACATCCCTTGTCTCCCATAATTTACACTTTATTCATACTGAAATGAATGATGTTATGTCCCCAAATACATGGTGCTCTTTCAAATCTTCAGGCTTTGACATAAACTATTCTCCTTGTTTATCACAGTCTTCCAAAACTTCCCTCTGAGATTGTTAAACTCAATTTTCAGGTCTCAGTGTAGACATCACTCCCACTCCTGGCCCTAGGAAGTTTTCCTAACACTTGAAATCTTGATTTTCCTCCATATGGTATTCATTTATTCACTTATATTCATCCTCCAGAAGCCAGAAGCCACAAAGTTATGAAGCGTATGTCTATATTATTCAGCATTATATCAGCCCTGCTTTTCATAAATAACTAGCACATATAAGTGGATTAAAATATTTATTCAATTAAAAAATAATTTTCATTATTATCAATTTCTGATTTAAAAGAAAATTATTATATATACAATAAAATTTAAAAATATTTATCACCATTTAGATTCTGAACCAAGCAAATAATAAATGTTCAGTAAATGTTTATTAAATTGAAAATATTTGTTTGCAAATTAAAAAATAGCAAAATACTATTAATCGTTCTTACTAAAGAAGTTATGATGCATGTTATTATTGTTTCATATGAATCATAACTTTACTTTTTAAACTTAAAATTCTTCTGTGTTACCATAACTTTTTAATGAAGTGACAAAACAAAACACAGTTTCAATAATTAAACTCACAAAAACTGTATGGAATGGTTTGTATATGCAAAGACTTTGATAGACAATGTAAGGATTTTAAAAAAGTGCACTAACTTCAAAGAATAGTGATCTGAGAAGGAAATTCATATTTACATGGTATACAGTTGACCTAAAGTAAGAATATTTAGAAATATTTGAAATATGAAGATTTATACAAACCTATTTGACCAGAATCAACTATAAATCACATCATCAAAAGGATGTTTACTGTAGTCCTTTTTGTTCTAAGTTTCTTGGCAAATAGATATTTATAAAACCATATGAACATGGCCATATTTCCATCTTACTTGCTAAATAGCTCTTGAATCTGCTCTCAACCCCACCCTGACTTTCTCTTTACTTCCACTGGATTATTTCAAATGCCCTTCTCTTCTTAAATTTATTCAAGGATCATCTCTCCCAGAAACCATCTTCAAAAACTTAAAATTCACCATTCAAATTAAGTGTCCTCTGTCCTCTTCTGTGCCTCTGCTATATGCCTTTAGAGCTCTTTCTATGTAGCTCAAATATATTATGGGTTTCATTGTACTGAATTCATATTTTTGTGTACCCCTCTAACTAGAATATTATCACTATGAGTTTTGGTTTATGTCTTATCGCTATCTGTATTCAGTGTGTACAATGCAGTAAGGGTTTGATAAATGTTGAAAGAAAGAAGGAAGGAAGGAAAAAACAAATTTGGTGGGCTTTTCTTTTCAATAGAAGTGACCCTTAACTTAAGCTTTTGTAGAGGCAATGTACTGATAGCCATGCAAAAGCAAAATGAATTTCTGTCATTTTCAGAGCCCACAGTACATTCAGGATGAATTTTATTATTTCTCAGTTTATGGGCTTTTCTTTGTTTTGTTTGATTTTGGATATGTTTCAGACCCCCTAGTTAACGAAACCTAAACCTCAAAGATTTGGAATGATTGCAAGCAGAATCATCCAACCACATCCTTGAAGCAAGATCATTGTACTGCTTCACACATTCTAAATCGTTTGGGAGGTAAATGCTAAAAATCATAATGTAATCGACCTCTAGGCATTGGAGTAAAGTAGCATTTAGTATAATATAAAGTCACTTTTACTGTTTACTTTAAAATCAAATTGTTAAAAAATAACAGCCCCTGAATACAAGTAGAGATTCAATACTAAATGAAAAACTGCTTCCCATTTTTAGTTGAAGAAAGAGTAAACAATATGAGCTAAAAGCATACAAAAGTTTAACTTATTTTAACACAATTATGTTATGTTATACTTCATGTAATTAAGTCTCTGAGGTCTGAAATATTTATTTGGTCAAAGCAATGCCAAATATCCAAATTAGAAAATATAACATTCTCAGTAGTTGAGTAGCTAGATCAAAAAGAAATAATAATATTAGCTAACATTTATTGAAGCTTATTATGTGCTAGGTATAGTTCTATGAATTCCAAGAGTTACATACTAAACTATAACATCAAAAACCCCTATTAAATAGATAAGAAAACTAAAAACAGTCTCAAGCACCTTGCCTGTAGTTACACAGCTGGTAAGTGGCCAAGCTGATATTCAAATCCGAGCCTCTCAACTCCTTAGCTAGACTCAAAATTGCTAGACTCTTCTACTTAAACTATTATACACATAGTGCGGTAAGAAAACAAATGGCTTATGAAATTATGCTAAGGTAGTAAACCTATTAAAGGTCTATGGCACTAACGTACTTTCTTTAGATACTTAAGTGATCATTGAATTTCTATTAATCCAGGTTTTTATGTGGCAAAATCAACATCACAACCTATGAAGTAAGGAGAGTCCACAAGGGCCTATCTATAAAGCCATGCTTTTATTACAGAAACATATAAGTAGTGTTCATAAGCAACCAGGTAATGGATTTGTGCTAGGGAAAGGAAAAGAAAACTCAATGGGCCTTGCAACATTCATTGAAGAAACTGGAGAAGAGATCATAAACTTTGGGCAAAGTGTCAATAATAAGAGTACAAACTACAGACATCCTCAGTCACACAATTTGTGAAATACCATAGAAACTACAGAGTAGAAAAAGGTTAGCATTGTTTATTGAAAAAACAAAAACATGAAAGCAGCAGGGGAGGCCATCATAAATAAGTAGCAATATCAAAAGATACACTACTTCTTTCCTTAAATGTTTTGGTGAGAGAGTGGGGACATATGCTCTATGAACTCTCTGGAAAGGACCAAGGAAGAATTAAAATATGTCAAAAGGGGCCGCCCGGTGGCGCAGCGGTTTAGTCCGCGCTTGGCAGCCCGGGGTTCGCGAGTTCGGATCCCGGGCGCCCGCCGACGCACTGCCTGTCAGCCATGCCGTGGCGGCGTCCCATATAAAGTGGAGGAAGATGGGCACGATGTTAGCCCAGGGCCAGTCTTCCTCAGCAAAAAGGGGAGGATTGGCGACGGATGTTAGCTCAGGGCTGGTCTTCCCCACAAAAAAAAAAAAAAAAAGAAATAAAAAAATAAAATATGTCAAAAGTCATCATACTATAACAAATGGAAGGTAAGTAATACTAAAATATTATAGTAAATATCAACTAATAATGATATGAGAGAATTAACACACACATACATACATAAAAACACTTTCAGAAAGACTAATAATTAAAGTTCTTGAATTGCACATAAATAAATGGCACAGAAATATAACTGAATTCTTTACCAATTAATTCTATATTCGATAATGGACAGGATTAGGTAAAAAATCAGAATTTTAAAATACTAGCTATACATTATTGCTCAGAAATACAAAAGAACGTAAATGAACACTTGAAATTAAATGGGTTCGGATGGCCAATTCACACAGCTGAAACTCCTAACTACAGGTTACAAAGCAGAGATTATTATGATATCCCCCTTCTGCTTTGGAATAGACTATTTAACCAACAGCACTCGAGCTTGGATGGAGGGTAGGGACTTTCAAATATTTCAGACTGTGGGTTACATTCTAGTGTTTGGAGATAATCTTGGTGCAAAAGCACATCCTTCTTGCAACTTTGCAGTAATTCCTATTGATACTATCTTCTAAATCTCATCAATGTGTTCCTTTCTTTCTGTTCCCACTATCCTAATTAAGTCCTTTATTACTGAGCTCCTAAATTACTAGCTGTTCTCTGTCCAGTTACTACATTGTTGCCAGAGTGATTGTTCTGAAAATCCTTTAATGTTTTTACATTGCCCTCAGTACAAGTCCCAACTCCATATATATGTTAATATTCTCTATTAAATATAAAGTTCAGAAAACTAAATTTCCCTAGTCTTAGATCCACAAATAGCAAATTTATCATGTGTTCGTGAAATACATTGGTCTCCATTTGTCCATGAAAGAGAGACCATGTGTTGGCATGTAGATAATTTGTAGGGATGAAGTAAAAAGAAAAAAACAATCAGTACATGAATTGCGTGAAATGTATGTTATCTCCCATTTTCTACTCCCTTTTTCTCTCATTCTGCACACCATGACTTACAGATGCCTGTTTGACATTTCATTTGACTATCCAAGGAAACTCAAACTCATTTTAAATTGAACTCAATATGTTTTCTTTTCTTAAATAATTTTCTTCTTTCATTCTCTAAATTAGTAATCTTCAGTAAAATTTACTCAGGTTCTCAAGCTAAAAAACCTTAGGGACAAACTTGATTCCTATTTTTACTGGAACTCTTCACTTATTCTGTTCAGTTATGAGGCCAGCATTACCTCTTACCTGGATTTTTGCAATAGCCTTATAAATGGTCTATTTGTCATTAGTCTTACTAGATTAGGGTAATGCTACTTGCTATTGCATATGAACCCTGAAATCTTCAGGCCTTAACAAAAAAGAAGTTGACTTTTTGCTCATCTAAAGTTCAGTTTGCTCATGTAAAGTCCAGTGAGAGGTCGTGGTGTGTGTATTTCCTTTGTTTCATGTACTCATTCAGTAACCTGGGATGACAAAGATTCTTCCATCTTCAAAGCATCTTTAAAGGTTGTCCTGGACGTTGACCTAAGTCCTGCAGGAGGGAGAAGAAGAAATTTGAGAGATGACATAGGAAGTTTGAAAATATAGTCCTTAACTGGTCAGCTACTTTCTAACAAAAACTCTACACTCTGGAAATGAGCACAAAGCCTTGGGGGCTAGCCATCTCTGCCATGTAAGTTTTCTACAAACTATTCTCTGTTTTGCAAGTAGTGACTTTTCTAAAGTATGAATCTGATTATGCCAATTCTCTGTTTAAAGACCTTATATGCCTCCCATTGCCCTCACAGAAAAGTAGAACCTCCTATACATATAATTTATTGTTGAGAAGGAACACTTTAAGAGTTAAAAAGGGCGCCAATAAGTATTTATGTTGAGACAAAAGGTGCTATTAACAATTATGTTAGGACTGGTCTGGGCAAACCAAGGCAACATATAATCATTCTTCTTATGTTTTAAAATCCACTGCCTACTTGCGTCTTCCAGCATCCAAGCCATAAGGTACTAATTTAACACAGGTACTAACCAAACTGCACTACTTTAATTCACAAAATGTATTGCACTTTCTTACTTTGGAGCATCTAGTACTTCTCTTTCTTCTTCCTATTGCCAACCCCTAATCATCTTTCAGGTCCTTAGGTATCACTTTCTCCAGGAAATCCTTGGTTTTTTTCTACTGAAGGCGCTCTACCCTCCTTTGATTCCTTATCATAACACCAATTAAACTGTGTTATAACCAACAGTTTATGTATGTGCACTTCACCTCCCACAGTGGGCTCCTTGAGAGCAGACTGTGGTAGCCACCACTAGATCCTCAGCTCCTAGAAACAGAAGTAGCAAAGAATAAACATTTGATAAATATTTGTTGAGTCAATGAACAAACCTATCTTTTCTTGTCATGTTTATTTCCACAGTATCTCTTGTGTTTCTTCATGATCGGATGGTAAAACAAGAATTATATTTACTTAATAGGATTTTTATAAGAATTAATGGACATGGTACAGTATACAAAAAATGCTTAGTGTGTTACATGACACAAAGACAGTCTCAATAAATTTTAGCAATTATTGGTCCCCATACTTAGATCAAATACATAATGTGATCCCCCTGTGAATTTTTTTCCTGATCACTTTCAGTCAAAACTATTTTCCCTCCCATTTTTCTGCTTCCATATTGGATAATTCTCTCATCATTAGATTTGTACTATAATTAGTTGTGAAGAATTCAGTCTCCCCCAGGAAGTTATGAGTCCCTTGTCTTATTCAATGTGATTATCTAGTGATTGGCACAACATGGACACTGAGTGAAACATCTATAGAATGTCTTATATTTAAAGAAAATTAAAGACTGAAAGAAATATAATTTTGAGAGTTCTGCAAGAGAACTCTCAAGAGTTGATGGTGACTTTTTAAAAAAATTCTTGGTAAAAAGGTCATATTTACTTTGAAAGAAGGAGACTTTTTATACTTGTTTGCTTGTTTTAAATAGTAGAAAAGTCCTAATGCATTCTAAAATGAAACAATATTTTTGTACTGTGTTGATGTACTCTAGAGAGACTATTCCCTCAATTTCTAATGCAACTATCCATATGCCTCCAAACTGCTTCCTCTTCCAATAACTCAGACGATAGTAGATTATTAGGAATCTAAAAAGACCTTAAAAAGCACCAGTCCAAATCCTCTCCTTTCACATAGGAGGAATCAAACCTTCTGAGAAGTTAAGCAACTTTGAAATTCTAACAGGCAGTAAAGGATCTGGGGAAATGTAATCACTAGCTATTTATCCAAATAGTTAATGTCTTCAAAAGTATCAGTAATTTAGATGAAACTGTCAATTCAATATATTCTAGATGCAAAGGAGCTTAATTGAATGTCTGCTTGAATTATATTCAATTATATTGATGTTTCACTAATATGTGTTGCAATGAACATAACAAAATCTCCCCCAAACTTGAACTTTTTTCATGTTGTTAAAAGACTCCAGTTTAATTATCTTTAATTTAAAGTTAGAGTTTAGAACTGCTGCTCCTGACTGCACATTGATTTCACTTGCATTAAGGAAATCCGATTACTTTGAATCATTTATATATATTTGTAAATCAAAAATGATGTGTTTTTTTGATGTTTGGGACTCATTATTTCCATGAATTCAAATGTCAGCAGTATGAAAAGCAAGTTGTGAAATGGAACAAACAAGGGGTACCAGAAAATATTTTACAATTGCTTGCATAATCCATTGTGTCCTTCATAATCTAATGCCATGTGAAAATGTGTACTGATGCAGATGGCAACATAGTGAGTTTTGGCGTTATGTATACTAGATAATATAATTTTATTTTGCTTCATTTTATTTCAGATAACTGTATCTGAATAGACATAAATACAAAAGTAAATGCACGATAACATCTAACTCATTTATCCTTTTGTTTTGTCAGTCTACCACAGTATTTATACATAAAGGGCTTGAACCAATGCTGGATACATAGTGTGTACTCATGAAATAATAATTTTTTTTTCTTTTTCAATAGAAAGTAAGCTTTACTGATTTTAGTCAATAGCATAGTCTATGAAAGAGAAGCTGAAAATTGCCTACTCCAAGTCTCATTACATTATTTCCCCCCAAAAAAGATACATGAAAAAAGAAAAAATGTTCTGCCAATTATGGAGAATATGAGAAACTAAGATTTTTTTTGAAATTAAATGGACAAAATTATTTTCTAATGGTTTACTATATTATTAAAAACTTCTTAAGAATAACGGGTTGGGGCTTGTGAAAATCTCTACTGACATTTTTATTATTACATAAGGCTCAGATGAACTCTGTTATACATTCAGCTTGTTGCTACATGAGCTAGAAGATAGACTATCTGTTGTGGAATTTGCAAACTAGCTGAACATTAAAATAACGCATATGAAATGACAATGAAAGTGAAAAGAAACTATTACATTAATTGTTCTGATAGTATTGTCAATTATTAAAAGACCAATAAGCCACTACTGCAGACTGGATTTTTGACTCTCAGCCAGCACTCTCCTGCAAAAGCAGGGTGTGTGGCCAGTTCTCACATGGTGCCAGTTCAAGCTGGCTAGAAAAAACATAGCACCAAGAAAATGGGTGGGGAAAAAGTAGCGGAAGAGATGAAACCAGACTTGCTTTTTGGTGCCTTGCCTCCCTTTCTAGAATTTAAAAAGCACGGCACCACCATGTGAGAGAATATCCTAATTCAGTTAGAACCATGAGGCAAAGAGTGAGGCATTAGTGAGAAATACAATTTCTTATGTAATGTAAGTATCTTGCTTAGTTAATTAAAGCTTTCGTGCTTCTTTTACATAAAATTCCTCAAAGCATCATTTGCAACAAGACAGGTGGTTAAAAATTTGCCAGAGTCTGCAATTGTAAGGACTTTGCTGAGTCTGTAGATACTATGAACAGATTAATTTGAGGTTGCACCCTGAGATTAAAGCAAATAATTTCTCATAGAAAAAGCCAGAAATTAGTGCAGTGAGTATTAAGTCTCTTTTGAATTATATTTGTTATTGGGTAAGTAAGGAAAGAAGGAAAGAAATAGGAAATTGGACTATTTCAACATATTTATTTTCCCTTTACACTTTTGAAACAATATAATAATCATATTAGTATTGAAATAATAATTTCAAATATTTTATAATATCCAAATATATATGTGTATATATATATGTATAGAAATAGGTATGATTTAGACATAAATGATAGATAGATAAATATTATTTTGGATAGAAAGATTTAAAAATAGTTTTATGTGGAGCATTATCCCTGAAATAGGTATCTACATGGTACTTGTGAAATCAGTGCGGTCTATGATTAGTGGCAATGTCCTTAAATTGCAAATACTCGGTGCCAATAGAGAATCTAGGGATCTTGGCAAATTCAACCCATTTTCTTGATGCAACTGTCATATATATTAGTTATATAACATCATCAACTACACACACATATCCTGTAAAAACTTTTTCATAAAAACTGATTGTTTCTACATGAAAGTGAATTGAATACAGCCAATGGAAAAGACTTTAGTTTTGAGAGAGAACAAAATCAAAATCAGGCTGGGAGGAAAACAACACTGTACGTATACGTTGAATTAAATTACAAATAATAGGGCATACAAACAGAAAAAGTCCTATGCAGAATTTGGCAATATAGTTTGTCAATATTAAAATTTGTAAGCTTGATTAAGTGAGAAATAGGCAAAGTTGCTGTTGAGATGTGAAGGTCAGATTGAATAGTATTAATTGGTGGTAAAGAATAAGGGTTATATTTTTTTAAATGATACAATAAGGATACAAATTGTAAATATGTAGTGATGTGAGGTATATTGTTATGGGAGAAGATAAATTGGGAATTGTTTGCGATGATTTATGGGAATATGAGCACTTTAGTGGTGTTGGGGAAATGCAAAGAAAGGGAAGAATCTGTATAGGCTTTGTCAAGAAAGAGGTAAACATATTCCACAAATTTGGGGGAGGAGATAAAGAAAATGAAGTCATCTCTAAGGTTTTGAGCGTGAAGATCTAAGAAATAATGGTGGTATTTTAAAAAGTATTAGGGAAATTCAGAATAATTATTATAGACCCTTGTTATAGGATATCAGTCTCACAAAAGTTGGATAGAATTCTAAGCAGTTTTTCCACATTAGGTCATTTAATCCTCACAACAATTCCTCCATTTTTAAACTGGGCTGAGGGGAGAGGAGATCAAATCCAAATATATTACATCGTTTTCCCAAGATCTTACAGCTAATTTGTGGCACCATTGGCATTTGACCCCCAACACACATGATTCTATAAAATCCATGCTCTTTTCTCTTCCCGATGAAACTCTTTAGTTGTTTAGCACCTTGACAAGGACTTTCTAAAATTTAAGTTAATGTGAAGATTCTGCAGTATGTCCATTTCTCTATTAAAAACTATTAGACTTTATATAATTAGAGTTTAGAAATTGTGAAGTTTACTGGGTTGTTTTCTATATAAAGTAGAAGATGTTTGTCCTGAAATAGAAACATAAAAAGGATCAAAATAAAATAATATAGAAAATACATACATGTGATAGTCCTTTTTTTTTTTAAATTGCCCCATTGTAATAACTGAAGGATGCTTTGCTAAAGTGCGCAGTACGTGGCGAAGGTGTGATCCTTGGTCTACAATTAAACAGTCAGTGTTACCACATTGATCCAACCTACCTGATACTCAAGGGAGGGCAGATGGTAGGCTGCATACAGAGATTGTGCAGTGGGCTCCCTCGGTTCATGTGTATGACTGTTTCTGGTTGTTCACATTTTTTGGTTGGTAACAATGTCATTTTTTTATTATTATTACTTGTTTTGGAGTTCAAATAGATAAACTCCAAAAATATTTTAATAGCCTCAGCTATTCTATAATTAGTAATAGTTATATTATTATATTAGTTAATAATTAATAGTTATTAAAGGTATAATTATTATTATCCAATCATTTTAAAAATTGTTTTAATTGTGACAATAAGTTACATTGTCACCTTAGACCAGGGGTTCTTAGAGACATGATGGTCTGGTAAAACGAAAGAACACTTTTTAGAATAATGTTTTAAAATTTATAAAATCAAATACACAAAATTACAAAGGGAAGAAGACATTGAAATAGAGTTATCAAAAATATTTTTAAAAATCAAATTTGTGATGCAGTCATTATTGTGCTTTTTTACTAACTCATGAAATACCAAGCTATAGAGATGGGTTTGACACCTGCCATAATTTAGGGAAGAGGTGATCAAACAATATTTCAACACAGCTGTATCAGCTGTAATGTGAGATAAAAGTATTTGCAATTTCTATTGATGAAGAAGTCCCAAGTCTTACTAATTCTGTAGTTTATGGCCTACATTCATTCTTGAAGGAAATGCTAATTTTCAGTTCTCTAAGAATTAAGATATATTCTTTCCTAATCCAAAAATCACACATACAACTAGTTAAGAACCCTTAGATATGCTACATTCTTGGCTCATATGCCTTCTCCTACACTGGAATTTGAGCTCCTTAAGCTCACAAATTATATTCATTCTTTCATGTTTAGTAGCAAATATAAAGCATAACACATTAGACATGTTCAATAAATGGAAAATTAATGTATAAAAAATACAGTCAATGAAAAAATTGAGGATGTGCAAAATTAATCAGGAAAGATTACATAATAGCAGACAAAGTATAGAAACATTTGCAGGTGAAGGCTTTAGCTAGTGATGTGAGATATAACAGTATGGAAATAAAGATAAATTTTACATAAACTGAGATTTGTGCTAGACCCTACTTTATTGGGATAGTTATGGCCTCTTCGTGTTCTGGGAGACTTAAAGATGGCAGGGGCTGACCCAGCTCACAGAGTGACATGTTGGTAATCCACAGTATTGTGGGATCGAGGATATTGAAGCTAGGTCAGAGGATGTCCTGACAAAGGGAAGACTCTCATCCTTTGTTCTTATCTCTTCTCACTTCCAGTCCCACTTCCAAATTCCGAAGTACACTCTGACGTTTTTACGCAATGTTATCAGAGAAGTTATTCTGCCTCTGTGATGCTTGTTCTTTACTTGGAAGTCTGTTCTAGAGATCTCGTCACATCTTCTCCTTAGGAGCTCTCAACAGCTCTACATCTTACTGTGTTTGCACACCCACCAACTCTACCATCAATGGATTAAAATTATAAGATAGGTTAAAAAAGCATTTTTTGTTTCCTATCTACATATATAGGGCTATAGCTGGTGTTTCCACAGCCAAAAAAATTTAAAAGGCATCTGGAAGTTTATTATATAAAGAGAAAAACTTGAACTTAATTTCTAAGGAGAGAATATTTAAGTGTCCTTTGCTGTTCCGGCTGGGTCTCAGCAGAAGTACATTCTAATTTTGTCCAGACAAGCCCTTTTCAATACTTTAGCCCCCACAAGGATGGTTGTATTTGTTCAGTTTGTCGACAATGATGATCTGAGAAAAAAACGTCCAAGTGATGTGGGTACAGGGAGATAGTAGGAGACCACAGAACATAATGAAAGGAGGACATGGTGAAGAAAAGACAAGAACAGATGCTCCCCAGATGCTCAAGGTATTTAACAATAAAACATATTCCCTTATAATGAGCATTCTCAGCAGTCCTTGATGAGTGAATGTATAGTTTTTTTTTACAACCGTATTAGTAATTTATATTGACAATGTCAATACCAGTAAGGTAAGCTATTTCAGATAGTGATAGGTGATAGAAAGAAGAGAAAACAGAGTGATATGATAGATTATGACAGCGGGAAGCTATGTTGGATAAGGTTGAGGGTATGTAGGCATTTTTGAATAAGTGACACTTGAAGGGAGACCTGAATGATGAGAAAGTGACAGTCATATGAACAGTTGGGAGAGGAACATTCCAGGCAGAGGGAATAGCAAATGCAAAGATTCCCAGGACCGGGAGAAGCTTTGTATGTTTGTGGAACAGAATGCATGACAGAGCGGATGAAATATGTTTTAATAAGTGAGAAAGTCTTACAAAGTTAGGTCATAGAGGTGGGCAAAGCCAAATCATATAGGGTCTCCTAAGCTTTGGTGGGCACTTTGAATTTTGTTCTAAGTGTAATGAATTAATTCACTAACTGGCTTTAAGTTAAAAGTGCATGATTTGAAAAACCTACTTTGGATGTTTGTGGAGAATGGATTATAGAAGGACAAGTAGGAACACAGGGGAACCAGGTAGGGATGCTTTTGTTATTGTCAGGAGAGACGGGGAAAGAGCTGGACAGATGGTAGTGCCCTTTCCTGAAAGAGCAAGAGGAAATTGATTCTGGCAAGTAGAGGAAGCTTCCAGAGTTCTGTTTGGAAGTGTTGTTTTAATCACAATCTGAGCAGCCTTTTCTGAAGAGGTTAAGCATTTGCTTCCCTTCCCTAAATAAACCTTTCGCCAGAGCCAATACAACACCTCTTTCCAAGAAGCTGCATATTGTGGTCATTAAACCAAGTTCTGGAGCAAGACTTTGGGCATAGGAACAAACGCTGGCTCTGCCTGTTACCAGCTGTGCGACCTTGAACACTTACTTGAATTCTCTGTGCCTCAGTTTCCTAAATAAAAAGAGTGTGCAGTAATTATAAATTCTCTCTAGACTTTTCAGAGATTAAATAAATTAAGCAATGTAAAGCTCTTATAATAGAGGCCAGGCACATAGTAAGTACATGATACACATGGTTTCTTATGAGTATTCCTAAACTACAGTTTCCTATTAAAATCCACTCTCTTTTAGAATATATAGTCATTATATATTATTTATAGAATTTTTCCCGCAGACTATTCTTGTTAAGAGTTTTCTTCAGTTCTTGAAAATGACAATCACTGGTTAAGTGAGTAAAAGAAGACAGTGAGAAATCAAGTATTCACAGGAGGCTATAATTAGACAGTTGAATTACAGCATTTTGGTTCTTTGTGAAATCCCTAATAGTATCATTTGGAGGTCATGCAGTGAACTCAAGGGCACTACAAAGCAGGACTCCTGACCTGTACATGTTGGAAGTTGAGTTATTATCGGAGACTCTGATGTTAAAATTATACTGCCTTTTCTTCCCACTAAGTTTAAGGTTATTAAAAGTATACCTTTGTATTCTTTTTCTTTCTTTCTCTCCACTTTTAATTTAGTAAATCAGTTAACACTCTGAATGTGAAATCATAGAATTATATAGCGGAACTAGAATTTTTGGAATTTAAAAAATTAATATATAACCAATGTATTACTAAAAATATTGAGTTCCTAAAGCATAACTAAATGAAATAAAATCATCTCATTATGAACCTGGAAGTGTTACAAAAGTTTCACCCAAACAAGGCATATCAGAATTTCAAAAGAACCAAACCCGCCTTCTCACATTGCACCATTTGGTGTTTTTCTAAAGAACATTAATGAGAATTTTGATGCTATATCATTTATACTCCACAAAGGAGACTTTGTAAATTATTTCACCTGTACGACCACAAAACAGAATTGCATATTCAAAAACAAAGCAGATTTTATAGGTGAGAACATAGAGTGGTTTTGGTGACTGCTTTGATAGAAACATTGGTTCAAGAAAAAGAGAGTTCAATTGCCTTTTCCTGGTTTGGTCAAACTCTAGCTGGACATCACAGATGAGGTGGTTGTTAAGAGGGGGAGACCGAGGAGAAGGATGAAGTCTCAAGTATCACGTCTGTGTGAGAAACTGAAGAACCATTAACTTCAAATAATTAGAGGGCTGTTTTGTAGAGGAAAGTGTTTAGTCTTTTTATCTATGGGTGAAAATTACAGAAAGACACAAAAAAGAAAGCGTTTTTCAAGTAGAAATAATTGCTCAAAATACATGAGAAAGGTTAGACTACAGAAATTCTCAAGTTCTTTATTTCTATATTTTTTCTTCTTGGTTTTACTACTTATTCTAGAAAAAGTCTGTTACAGGGATGTCTAGTTGCAAAGGAGAATATTTATTCAAGTTTTTAAAGTGATTTCATTGTCATACAATTACAGGTTTCAAAATTCACAATAGTCTTATAATCTTACAGGTTGCAAAATTGCACGGATAAATTTGGATCCAGGCAATTTCTCACAAAGGTTAACTATGAGATATTTCAGCATTCTGGAAATTATCCGTCAGAAGCTCAGAGTACATAGGTGGTACATAAGTCCAATGGGAGACTGATCTTATTTAACCCCCCAAAAGTATCAGTGTTAATATAATTTAAGAGAATCTGAAAAATTATGCCTTCTGACTATCTTTCTAAGGAAAGAGGGTCCAGAGTCATTGGTCAAAAAAAAAAGTAGTTCTAGAAGACCAAACATTTAAAAATAATAACAGTCTTTATTAATTTTAATACTATATCTTATTGAATCATAACAAGTATGTGCACACAAGGAAAAACAAACTGACATCAGCCTCCAATCTTTTAACACATGACCATAATTGTAACTCAATGAAATAAATATACCCTGCTCTCTTTTTTAAAATAGGTATAATAACATAGGATCAAGATAAGAAATCATACTAGTAAGACTGCTTCATTTACTTATTCATAGGTTTAATAAATAGAGGCTAGGACTTGCTGGTTTAATTTTCATTTCATTCAAATTTATATTTGCCTTTCCACAAATTCATTTTGTTGAATGGATTTCTATTTCCCGCTCAAGCTGGCAAAAGGGCTCCTTGGTGCATTAGAATTTTAAATGGTATCAAGACAAGTAAGTAAATAAAAATAATTAAAATGAATAGTTTATCATCATCTAAATGCAAACTAGTACAACACAGAGAAAGCCAATGCCATCTTTCCCCATTATTTACTCCAGTTATTAATTATGCCAATATACATCATAAGAAAGAATGAGAAATGTTGACAGCAGTGCTGTCAGTTGAAAAGACAAGTATGCACTTCCTCATATAGATCAATTTAATAATATAAAAAGCATAGATATTGTTAAAATTCCAAAATTATTGCCAAAGAGACTTATGGTCATTTTTAAAATAAACTTTACTTTTATAACAGTTTTAGATTTGCAAAAATATTGCAAAGAGTACAGGGAATTCTCATAACTCATAACACATTTCTCCTATTATTAACATGTTTCATTAGCAGGATTCATTTATTGCAATTAAGGAAGCGATATTGATGTATTGTTATTAACTAAAGTCCATACTGTATTAACATTTCTTTAATTTTTACCTAATTTCCTTTTTCTACTCCAACATGTGTTCTAGAGTATCACATTACATTTAGTCAACATTTCTCCTTAGCGTCTCTTGGCTCTGACAATTTCTTATATTTGCCTTATTATTAATGACCTTGACACTTTTGAGGAGTACTGGTTAGGTGTTTTGAAAAATGCCTCTCTATTGGAATTTGTCTACTGTTTTTCTCATGATTAGACAGGGGTTACAGATTTTTGAGAGGAAGACCACTGAGGTAAA
This sequence comes from Tapirus indicus, assembly GCA_031878705.1. Lineage (NCBI taxonomy): Eukaryota > Metazoa > Chordata > Mammalia > Perissodactyla > Tapiridae > Tapirus > Tapirus indicus. The sequence goes on along the minus strand of CM062919.1, from coordinate 98,324,562 downwards.
GTGTCATTTTCGTGACACCATATCAAGGGTATCACCATGATTTGTCAATATTGATGTTGACCTTGATCATCTGGCTAAGACCACATTTGGCAGGTTTCTCCACTGTAAAATTCTTACCTCCAGCCCCACCCCCTTCTTACTGTACTCTCTGGAACAAAGTCACTATGCCAGTTCTTAAGGAATGGAAAGTTATGTTCCACTTACTCAAGGGTATAATACCTACATTAATTATTTGGAATTTTTCTATGTGAAATGCTTGTCTCTTCCCACTTTATTTACTTATTAAATCATTTATTTATAATGGTATGGTCTCATGGACATTTACTTAATACATTGTGTTACAATCTCATATTATCTTTATTTTGTTGTTCAAATTGCTCCAGCTTTGGCTATTTGGGAGCTCTTTCAGTTGGTTCTTGTGTCTCTTTGAATGCTCTCCACCATTGTGGGTATTTGTGATTGACTTTTGTTTGTTTGTTTAATTGGTTGGCTGGTTTGCTTATGTATTTATTTACTCATTCATTCACTTATTTATGGGCTTTATTGCTTTTTTAGGGTAGTTTTAGGCTCACTAAACTAAGGTACAGAGATTTCCCACTCTCACAATCTCTGTCATTTAATTAATGTATTCAGACCATTCATATTTAAAGTGATTATTGATATATTTACCCTGTTTGTAACTGTTTTCTATCTATTGCAGTAGTTTTTTGTTTCTTTGTTATCTTCTCTTTCTACCTTCTATAGTTTTGATTATTTTATATGATTCAATTTATCTTCTCTTAGATATCAATTCCTCTTCTTTTTACATTTTTATTAGTTGTCCTAGAGTTTGCATTGTTAATTTTTAACTAATCTATATCCACCTTTAAATAACAGTATACTGCTTTGTATGTACTGCCAGATCCTTATAAAAGACTATTCCCAATTCTTCCCTCCTTTCCCTTAGGATTTTGTGTCATTTGTTTCACTTACCCATATGCTGTATTCACCCAATACATTACTATTACTATTTGAAGCAAACCATTATCTTTTAGATCAACTAAGAATAAGAAAAAGTACTTTTTTTTACCCTCATTTATTCCTACTCTGATGCTCTTCCTTTCTTTATGTAAATCTGAGTTTCCGAACTACATCATTTTCCTTCTCTCTTAAGAACTTCTTTTAACATTCTTTCTGGGCAGGTCTGCTGGCAATGAATTCCCTCAGTTTTTCTTTTTTTGAAAAAGTCATTATTTCTTCTTCATTTCTGAAAAATAATTTCATTGGATATTGAATTCTATGTTGGTGTTTTTTTTTTCTTTTAACACTTTTAGTATTTTACTCCAATCTCTTCTTGCTTTCATGGTTTCTAACAAGAAGTCCTTTAAAAGTCTTATCCCTGTTCCATTATATATGTGAGAGGTTTACTTTATTATAAGAAAGTCACAATATCGCAAAGACATATATATTTGGTCTTTATCCACGGTTCTTGGCTTACAGTGCTCAAAACCCTTGGTACTTTCTGAGTGATTAGAGTAGTGGGAGCATCTTTTGTTATAATATTTGATCTCTTCTCCTTGGTTCCTAAAGTGCTTCAGGGCCACAAAGGTGAAATGAGTGTCTTGTTATTCATAACAAGCCCCTTTCAACCACAACTGAGTTTATATTAATGAGATGGCTTTTAGAAATCCCTTAAAGATGGGAGCTGTTTGCCAGGGGAACCAACCATGAATAGAAGGTTTGAACTTTCAGTCCCACTTTCTGATTTCTGGAAGGGGAAAAGGGTTGGAGGTTGAATCAACCACCAATGGCCAATGATTTAATCAACTATGCCAGTGTAATGAAACCTCCATAAAAACCCAAAAGGAGGGAGTTTGGAGCGCTTCCAAGTTAGTAAGTCAAAATGCTTCCATATGCCACTGTGCAGAACCCCAAACTCCACATGGACAGAAACTCCTTTTTTTGGGACCTCACCCCATGTATCTTTTCATCTGGCTATTGATTCACATCTTTTAACGAGCTTTGTAATAAATCAGTAATCTAGTGAGTAAATGGGTTTTCTGAGTTCTGTGAGCCACACTAGCAAATTAACCAAACCCAAACAGGGGGTTGTGGGTACCTCTGATTTATAGCCAGTTGGTCAGTGGCATCTGGGTTTTTGATTGGCATCTGAAGTGGAAGGCAGTCTTATAGAACTGAGCCCTTAAACTGTGGGATCCGATGCTATCTACAGGTAGATAGTGTCAGAATTTAGTTGAATTGTAAGACAATCAGTTGGTGTCTGGAGAATTGCTTGTGTACATTTGGGGTGGGCTTCCCCTCAAAATTGGTATCTGGTGGACAGAACACAAAATAATATATATATATATCTATACACACACACACATACACATACATATGTGGACATATACGTATAGCACATAATGCTAGGAAATAGAATCCTTTAATAAAATCTGGCCCTTTCCAATATTGCGAGTTTGTATCATGTCTTACAGTTTTTCTCTCCTTTCACTACTGGTTTCTGCTTCTGACCCTCTCTGTGCCACTGTCCCCACACACTGGAATTGGGTACAGAACCCTTACCCCTTGTTCTTTCTCTGGTTCTTTCAAGACTTTCTCTTTATCTTTGGTTTTCTGAAATTTGAACATGATATGCCTACTCATAGATTTTTTGGTATTTGCCCTACTTTATTATTCTCGGTGCTTCTTGGATCTTCGGTTTGCTGTCTGTCATTAATTTTGGAAAATTCTCAGTGATTATTAATTCAAATATTTCTTCTCCCACGGTTCTTAGGTGTTCCTTTTCTTTTTTTTTTCATTATTTTTCTCTTTGAATTTCAGTTTGGGAAGTTTCTCTTGGCATATCTTTAAGCCCACTGCTTATTTTTATGACCATGTTTATTCTGTTGGTGAGGCCATCAAAGACATTCTTCATGTCTGTTAGTCTTTTTGATTTCTAGCATTTCTCTTTTGTTTCTTTCTCAGAGTTTCCACCTCTAATTTCATTTCCCATCTTTTCGAGTATAATGTCTAATGTTTACTCATTAGAACCCTTAACACCTTAATTGTAGTTATTTTAAATTCATTGTCTGATAATTCCAAAAGCCTGTGTCATATCTGCATATGGTTCTGATGCTTGCTTTTCTCTTCAGATACTGTTTTTTCCTGCCCTTCAGCATGCCTTGTAATTTTTTTGTTGTTGCTGAAAGCCAGATGTGATGTATCAGGTAATAGGAACTGAGATAAATAGATTTTGTGTTGATCTGGCTAGGAATTGGGCTGTGTTTAATGTTTGCTGTAGCTGTACATGCCAGAGACTTCAAGTTCCTCTAGTGTTCCTGTTTTGGTTTCCTTTCTCTCTGTGGGATTCCCTAAGAACTCCTCTTTAAATAGAGCCTGTGTCTTTCAACTCTGATCTACTGTTATACTTGAGCTCTGTCGGTGTTATGGTAAGATGTGAGAGAGGGGAAGTGCCCTGTAATCTTATGATTAAATCTCAGTCTTTCAGTGGGCCTTTCCCTGGAATGTGACCTTCACGAGTGATCTTAGCCCCCTCCACCTTAGGAGACACAGGAAAGCTAAAGTAGACTGGAATCCTGAGGGAAATGTCTTTTCCCCAAGTTGGATAAGGCTCTAATAAAGTCTTTTCCCCTGGAGAGTAAGCATTTGTTATGGAGAACTTTCTAGGTATATTTCACAAAGTTACTTTTCTTCTCCGTCTGACAGAGCCATAAGAGAATCTTTCTTGGGTCTTCACCATGATCACCTGGTATGGTTCCTGGAAGTAAAGACCAGGAAAGGATGGGAACTCCCTAAGACTGGAGCCCCTGGAGTTTCTGATTCTCATGCTAGTACATACTAAGCTTCCATCAATTCATCAAAATTATTATTTAATTATAACCTGTTATGGATCCTGCAGCTTCTGCTCCAAGTAGAAGCATCTTGGCTATGAAGCTAGATTTACTTGTCTCTGGATTTCTGGGAGATGATTTCCCATGCAAGCTTAGTCATCTGATGGAGCCAAGAAAAGGTGTGAATTTCCAGTTTGTTCAGCTTTATTCTTGTTGTAAAGACAAGAGTGATGACTTTCAAACACTTTACTGGCTGTAGCTGAAACCAGAAATCCATTGTGGTCGTTATTTACAATTCATTTCTAGAGTAGTTATATTAAAAGAATTTGAAAGGTCTGAATGTTCAAAGTAATTGGAAAGACCAGCATGTTCAAGACTTTGAATAAAGTGATCTATTTTCCTAGGTATGTAAGGTTACTAATTTTTAAACAAAAAAGTTATTCTGTAATAGTTTATTGTGTTTGGTAAAGTATTAGCTTAAAAACTTATGATTAAGTTATATTAAATTTAAAAATATAATTAAATTCTCAATCATTTGAATATGTGTGTGTGTGTGTGTATTTATGTACATTTACTGTGCACTGAGTACTATAATGGATGTTTTACAAGTAAATCTTATCCTCATCTCACAACTATGTGAGATAAATTTTATTATTCCCATTTTATAGATTAAGAAAGTGAGACATTGAAACTTGTGCTCTTAACCACTAAGTATTTTACCTCTCTAAAGAATCAGAAATTATCTATCCATGTTACATATTTAGGATGGTACAAAGATGTATTTTGAAAAGTTTAGCCGAGGTCAAATTTATAGATTAGATCATTTTGCAATCAGAAATAGTATCTCAGATTATACAAGTATGTCTTGGCCACCTGTCCTTAAAGCATATAGATGAAAGAGTAACCCTGATTATAAAAATAAAATACTTTACTGTATTTTTACTCTTTGGCATCTATATTTATTATTAATGTGAAATATCTCCTTCATTGATACTTTTCAAGACACCAAATGCAGTAAAGTAGAAAAAATTGCATTGTTGCACAGTTGACACTACTAACATAGAAATAATAAACACTACATAGATCTTTATTTGTTTTGTGTCATGACCAAATGCAGATAAATCTTATTCAAAATTTAATAATATGCTATTCATTCTCATATGTTCTATAAAATAGGGTATATTAAATTTAGTTCTAATTTTAGAAAACTTTTGACTGTAAGCTATAATTAGAAAAATCAAAGTTACTTTCCCGTAAGTAAATTATTTTCAGAGTACAGAGTAGATACCAGGAATACACAGTGATCTATTGTCTTTCATGTCTACAATTTGTTGAACAAGATGCTCTAAATTAAGAGCTTGGGAAACATCTTTGCTGGTATTAGAAATAATTAGCTGTGAAAGTCATGGTCCGAGACCCTTTTAAGATTTAGATTTTAAGTGCTTTCTCTTCTACTTGTCAAGTCTTGACATTTTATCATTTGGTATTTAAAGAAGTGGAGATTACCCTCCTCCCCACAAACACTGTAGACAAATTATATTTATGCTAGATAATCAATACTATTAAAAGCAACCTGGGGGCCGCCCCTTGGCACAGTGGTTTAGTCCGCGCTTGGCAGCCCGGGGTTCGCCAGTTCGGATCCCGGGCGCCCGCCGACGCACTGCCTGTCAGCCATGCCGTGGCGGCGTCCCATATAAAGTGGAGGAGGATGGGCATGGATGTTAGCCCAGGGCCAGTCTTCCTCAGCACAAAGAGGAGGATTGGCAACGGATGTTAGCTCAGGGCTGGTCTTCCCCACAAAAAAAAAAAAAAAAAGCAACCTGGTTTCGTTATTCAAAAGCATTGACACTTCTGCCTGAAAAGATGTTTGCCACTCACATGAGAACAGGTCTCTATATTCAGATAAAATACTCTGTGTAAGTAATTTTTTAGAGTAAAATTTTTCAGTGGGAAGTGTATTATTGCTCATTCGACCAGTAAATCCAATTTCCTACTAGACATCCCTTCTTCTAGGTCTTAGGCACCTTAAATTGAATGTGTCCAAACTCAACTCATTTCTGTCTCCCTCTTTCCTTCCACAATACTTAAATTAATAACTATAAAAGACCTCATTGAAGGTAATATATAGTTTACTTCTTTATTATGTTTTGGGTGTTTTTTTTTTTTTTCTGGTGAGGAAGATGGCCCTGAGCTAACATCTATGCCAGTCTTCCTCTATTTCGTAAGTGGGACGCCACCACAGCATGGTTTGATAAGTGCTGTGTAGGTCCATGCCCAGGACCTGCAAATCCCAGGCTGCTGAAGTGGAGCATGCAAACTTAACCACTATGCCACTGGGCCAGCCCCCTTATTATGTATTTTTTTAATATCAAATTTCTAGGCTGTTAGCTCCTGGAGAGCATGACTCTTTCTTTTCATTAGCCACTGATATCCAAAGTACCTAGAACAGTACCAGTCACATAGTATATACTTAATTTAAATTGATTAAATGAATGAGTGCCTTCTTCTACTAGAATATAAGGTCCCCGAGGGCTGCGATTTTTTCTGGCTGACAATTGTATTTCTACTGTCAGAGCAGGCATTCAATAAATACCTGTTAACTGACCAGCTGAATGGTGGATTGCATAAAATTACACCAGGATTAAAATACTGATAGTGGAAGGGGAACATGGTATAAATGCCCTCCACTCTCTATCTCCAAACAATATACTTGACTTACCAATGATCCGTTTTACATGAATTTGCTTGTTAGGTTGTGATACTCCTGAAAATAAAGAAACATGTGTTAAATTTTTGATGATTTACAATGACTGTATTATATTTTTACTAAATTTTCCTGAAGATTGAATTAGCTTAAAACTCCAATTCAGCTATTAAGACAGGCTAGAAGTATACTTGTTTGAGCCTTTCAAGTATGAAGTTTGCCTATTCCAATCGTCCTCACCATTTAGGAAAAATTTTTTCAGATAAAAATTTAAAATTATCACTATAAAAGCCATTTAAAATCCCAACAATACTAAAAGTAGAACAGACCTCATTGAAAGTGATGGCAAGGTCTCTTCTGCATTTGTATGCATATGGTTGATGTAATGACTATTTTAGTTGTGAAAAGATAATAACTATAGCCGAATTGTGCATATGTTTATACAGTGATATTTTAGGAGTCTGAAATAGATGACTGAACCATGCCATGGTCTAATCATTTCTTAATCATGAACTAATTCTATATTCTCAGTTGTAATTCTGGGTCTAGTGCTATTACACTGTTTATTTTGTTAGTAGATGTATAAAAGCACTGACTGACATACCATTTGAAGAAAGAACTGACATTCTCTTTTGGTTTCTTTGTCACTATCACACTTATCATGACAAAAGATCTTTGCTTTTTCTCTCTAATCCTCATTTCATCTTTCTGTGTTATGTGTTTCCCTTTAGACATAGCACAGTGAGCTCAGATTAAGAAAATAGAGTCATATTTTAAGATAATATTGATTCTGGAGAACAACTGAGGATGCTATGTTTTTTCCTTGAAGAATTGATAGGGTGGAATTCTAGAGGCACCATACGATGTCCTTCTGAAGAAAAGTTCAGGGGGTCATGAAACCCAGGCTTAATACCCCCAGAAAACTGCAAGTGTATGGATTCTCCCTCACCAGGGGGCCAGGTGATTCTTGAAGGTTAATATAATATGTTTTTTTGACATAATCTTTCTTTGCTTTTAAATTTTCACAGAAATGCTATCCACTTCTATACTAAGTTTTCTTTATTGTTTTTTATCTTTCCCCTTAGGAATCACAAAGAGAATACTTTGAGATGGGAAAAAAAATCTCAGAAAATTTGTCATTTTTGTAAGATGCTGATCTCCTGAATATTTCTCCAAGGTATGCTGCTGCATAGCAATGAGGGAGATGGAGGGCTTTCCTGCTGATTTAACATGTTTCTGTTGTGATGAAAAAAAGTAAAAATTATAGAATTTTGAGGGTCAGTAACACAACTATCCTACAGCATATGCTTAAACAGAAATATAGTGTGTCAGCGGGACTAATGGCTACTGCTGAGTTCTTAACCCTATTTAGTATCAAGGTGCTTTTACCAGGCACTTGCAGTCAATTTTCTTTAACTAGAATAACTACTCTTAATAATGTTGTCCTTTATTCACAGGAGAACAGTTTGCTACTGATCTCTGTGGTCACTTACTAACAGAAGCTTCTGATTACTGACAATTAATTCCGGTTATAATGTTAATGAAATTTATAAAGTAATGATATAGAAAAAGAGAGAGTTAAAACACAATGTTGTTTTCTTTCTTTTTCAGCTACCCCGACATGTGTTCAATCTAAAAAGGGAGGCATCTTCAGAAATTCTTCACAAACACTCCAAGAAATCATAAAATGAGGGTCATGTGACCTTCACCTATGCAAACAAATGATGTTCAAATCTTCCCACTAACCAAAAAATAAAAATCTCATCAAAAAAATTGTTTCAGAGAGAACGAAGCAGGAAGTAAGAGATGTCAAGCGAACTCTTAAATTGTATGTTCCGTGTATTACACGAATATAGTCATTTAAAATAAAATGTTGGTATTATTATAACATGAGTATGATAGCATCCTTTTATTTTTTTGCAAATAAATCCCATACAGAAATATGTACAATAAAAGTGACCATGACTATATGACAAAATTTCATCCTGCAAGTTGTGTGGTCAATGTAACCGTTTAGTATCAGGGAGAAATGATCTTATCTGGGATGCTGAGCACCAAGCCACTCAATTGTTTTGTCTTCTTTATGCTCAAAATAAAAACTAGAGCACAATTTGGTTACCATTTACCAGACGTGACTCTTCCTTTGACTTTTTTACTTCTACAAATCTCCTCTCCAAGCTTGCTTCAGTGTTTGTCTTTAACTAGTTATAATGATCTACACAGCCACCTTGTGGAGACACTAGATGAGTTTGATTAAAATGATACATGAAAAATCATTCTGTGCTCTCAGGAGTTGAGATACTAATACAAATACAGAGGATAAATATAAGCTCAGGGTCCTGGTAATCTCAGTCAAATTTACACTAGATAAAAGACAATGCCAGCAATTTCTGAGGCAAGCTAATTGAGGTCATGATTAAGATTGTGGCATAAGCCTGGCCATTGGTTCAGGAATGGTGACTGCAGCCTTGATATCCCAGTCATGACCCTGTACAATATGCTTGATAAATATTTGAATTTGTTTAAAATTTTAAAATTGAGATATTCAAACAGCAACCCAGATTCTATTGGAAAATTTTAAGATCTAAAAATAAGAGCTGAACTCCTCAGTGTGCCCTCCTGCCTGCTTCATACATTTGAGTTCTTAACCCTACTTCAGATGCAAAGTTTATGAAGTGAAAATGGGCTCGAGGTTTCAGTGATCCATACCAGCTCAAGGCTTATTTTATTTTGTTAAATCTTGGAATTATGTTAACAATGTCACATCTGAGAATTTATACTTAATGTAAAGAACAAAACAGTTTTATCCACTAAAAAAAAAATGATTTTATGTTCCGAGTAACTCACCAATATGTTTTGTGAGTATGCAAAAATGCAGAACCTTTTCTGTGGATTATTCTAGGCCCATTGCATGCTCTGTAGTTGGGTTCAAACTCAGGAAGGAAAAGGATGTTAGAACAACAACAAAACTAACTTCTGCATAACATTTTATTATATTGCTCTTCAGTTTGAGAGCCTTTCATGACTTCTTGCTCAGTGCATCGAGTCTAAAGTCCTGTGTGTGAAACTGTTGGCTTCATATTATTTCTCTAGTTCTATTTCCTAACATTTTTTAAAAGCCTTTATATAATAAAGTTTGAATAAATGAATAATGAGAGAACCATAAAAAGTCTCCATGTCTGTTTTTAGACAGACAGACTTGGTTCAAATTCTGGTGTGTCACTTATTAGTTATGTGACTTTAACATTTCTGACCCTTATGAGAATAAAAATTATGTTATAAATTATATAAGAATAAATATTAGTCATCTCCTTTTTCCCATCCATGTCTTCCATTATATTATTGTTTTCTTAGTGCATCTCCCAGGTGGCTTCAATTTGTAAGAAACTCAATCGCATCCAATATAAGAATTCACACCCATCACTATATTCTATTAACATCTACTGTAATAGAATTTGGCCCACATAATTTATTATTTATTTAATGTATACAAGTTTTGTCTCTGCAATTATGTTATCACTTTTCAAGGGCAATGGAAATAACTCAAATATCTAAAAAAATAGCAAAGATGGTGACAACAACTGGCATTTATGTATCACTTTATGATAAGCCAAGGGCTTTCACATACTTTATCTGATTTACTACTCAAAAAACCTTGTGAGGTGGATAAGGTAGGTTTTATTTTTATTATCCTCATTTCATATGTGAGTTAATGGAGGGACCTAGAGGAAATGCAGATTTCCTGCAGGTGGTTTGGACCTTAATTTATGTCTTCTGGCCCTGGATCCAGAGTGCTTCTACATCATAATATCTTCTAAGGAATAAGTATAGTGGTAGGTATATGGTTGATTGTGGGTATAAAGGTTCATTGGTTGTTGATTTCTAAAACCTATCTTAGATAGGTTTTAGAATCCAGGCTATCTTTTCTTCAGAGAGATTCACAAATGTGTCTTTTCAATGTCATCAGCATCTGTAGTTATAATACATAAAACTGCTCTAATTTAGAGGCAAGTGGCAATTTTTTTATTCACCTGGGGATTCCAGACGGACAGTCACTGAGAGATGTTTTAAGATTATTTGAAAGTTAAATCCAGTGGTCAAGTAGCTCAAGAGTCCATCACTTCCTAGACTGGTACATCCTAGTTTTTCACCCACTTGTGCCACATCTCTGACCTCAGAAGTGGTTTGAGTTTGCTACTTCTGCTAAACACGTTGTCTATGAGTAATATTTTACCCTTGGAAATTTTTTCTCATGACCCATTCTCAAGTATATTATTTTTCAATAGGCTCTGGGATTCAGCTCTAACTATTACTTATAGTTTCTACTTAATGGATTCTGTCTCTTCCATCCCTGCTATTTTTTCAAGTTAATTATTTGTAGTGATGTTACAATGAATAAAAAAGTCCACAAGGTGAAAAATAGAAAGGGTGCTCACAAATAAATGGCTGACCTAATGATGGGTCTGAAATATATGCCTCATGAAGGTACAATACTCTTTATATTTAACTTACAAGGTCATAGATAATGGATTTGTATTACTGTAATCACACAGAGGACACAAGATATAACCCAGGAGAGAAGCAAGTGGATCTGTCCATTGGAGATTGCTCATGTGAGAGGCAAGGTCAGAATACTGATGTGTCATTTACTGGATGGTTAAGCTTTCAGAACCAAGGTAGTTCTATACAAATGGGCTGGGATTGGTTTAGATTTATTCATCTACCTTTCTGGCAGGTGAAAAAGATGCAAACACATCTAATCTTTATATTGGTCATCAGCCCTCAATGCGAAAAAGATTCTTCAGTAGGTTGTGGCACACCCTTTGCGAATGAGTCTGACATGTTTTCTTAATGTGAAAATTGTGTCACTTTCCTATTCATTTGAATTAGTGGTTCTCAAACTTTAGTAAGCCTCAGAATCACCCAGAGAACTTGTTAAAACATAGATTTATGTGTCTGTCTCCTCTTGAAGTTTCTGATTTAAAAGGTGTGAGTTGGGACCAGTGAATTGTTTTTTGAACAAGTTCCCAGGTGATGCTGCTGCTGCTAGTCTGTAAGTAGCACTGATCTAGCTAAGAAGAGGTATTAGTGTAGCAAATACTCACATGTCCTTATTAAAGCACAGTTTCAGATGGTCTGCTTTAACCTGATTCCTCTACCATCATAAAATATTTTCATGATGCCACACATCTTACTGGAGCACTAATGACTGCCAAGGATCTCTAAGAAACTTTATTTGAGGGTTTTTTTTTTATGTAGAGTAATATTTACAAATAATTTTTTTAAATGTAATCATAATATAAAGCCTATAATGGTAACCAGCAATCACTTGACCCACTTTATCCTACCTGAAATTTCTGATACCTAGGGGCAATCATGTTAACCCTTTACATTAATTCTGTTATGTGATTCCATATTTGTAGATAACGTGTATATTACTATTCTCTGGATTTTTTTTCCATTTTGGTTTTATCTATTGTTTTCCCATTATATAAAATGCATATTTAACAATCTTATTCCACTCTTTTCCTCAACCTCCAGTATAGTTATAGCACTAATTTTTGTTAAAACGATATTCAGGTAAGAGTATTCATATCTGATTCAAATAGTGTGCTATAATTACACTTTCTTTCTTACACACTTTTTTTGTCTAGCCTTATTAATTATCCCAGTTTTCATTTGTTTAGATTTTTACATATGCACCATTAATTCATCCCAAACTCTTTGGAAGAACTGTAACTTTTCTTTCAATATGTTTTTAAAAATAGGCAAAGATTAAGTTTGTTTTTCTATTTGCTTTTTTTTTCACAGAGATATCCTTTCTGGAGCTGCTTTCCATCCCCCTTGCACATTCAGGACTAGGTGATCTTGAGCCTTGCTGCCCTTTTGCTTCTTCTCTTCAACGTTTTACCTTTATGCCTCTGACTCTGTTGTTTCTTCTTCTTCTTTCTTCTTTTCTATTTCTTAGTAGGGTTCCTTTGATCTTCATTTTCCAAACTGTCTCTTAACTATTCTATGCCTGCTATCCCATTTTCACTTTCCAAGAGCTCTTTCTTATTCTCTAAATACTTTTCTTTTTAAACTTCTGTTTCTATGGAGTAACTTTTTCTTAAAGCTCTTTGAGGAAGTTAAATTTAGATTGGGGGGGGGAGTTTCTTCTGAGCCTTACAATGCCTCTGTTTTCTTCAAGTTTACTATAACTTTTGTTTATTTTAGCCTTGAATTTTATGTTGAAACTTTCTCAGATGTCTGATAATCCTTGGCTCCCTATTCATACTTATGAGTGAAGTAGTGACAATACTATATGTACAGGAAGACTTCCCCATGCAGTTACTGGGTGTGTACCTGGGAGTCAGGACCCGAATCTTTCTTTTGATTCCAATTCTCCAGATAGGAATTCATTTCTCTCTTATCTAAAGGGGTGTAAGGTGGGATGGCATCTTTCTGGGAACCTCATGAGGGAAGATAGCTTTGGTTAACAATATTTGGTTTATAGACTTATATGGAATGCTGATTTTCACGATAGCATGGCATCCTTGTTTTCGACTGTTTCTAGTAGCCTGGAAACATATTTCTCTCACTCAAACTCCAATCCTGTATGAGTGAGGAACACAATCACCTTGTTGGTGGAATTGGGGAGAGAACCTAGGAGAATCTTACCACCCTGTATTAAAAAATGTCAGTCTTTTTGTTTTCACCTTTAACCTCACCCTCAGAAATAACTCATGCCTCCAATTTTAAGTTTTTGAAATTCAATGGCATAAAAAAATATGCTTCTCTCCTAGTAATTCTCAGCCATTTATGAGAAATGTATGTCAATTCAACTATCTGCTTTCTCGAGTCATCTGGGTTTCTGGATTTTCATAGGGTTTCTGGAGACAGCAAAGACTAACTTTTGTGTTCAATCTACTATGCATTACCAGTTTCTAAGAATTCTCTACATCAAATATATCAAAATAAGGGAAATAGAATGTGCCTGGTAATGTTGGAGGAGGTCATCAATAGGATGCGACCCCCAGTTGAGCCATGAGCTGGTCTCTGGCAATGAGAGGCTCCTCATCCGCTCCTGTGTCCTTGGAATGTACATTCCACCATTCCCACTTTAGGGGCAGTTTCAAGGACACAGTCTGGAGAGAAAAATGTGTTGTTGAGACCATCTGGACTGAATACATGAATGAACCAGTTAAGGCCTCTATATAAACTTTAAGATTTGGCAGGTGTGTGCAGAGATCTACTCATCTTGCAGCCACCCAAGACAAGCCCCGTATGTAAGTTCCCTTGCTTATTAAACCTGCCATCTACCAATCTGGAGTCGTCTGCATCGTTCTTGGGTCTCCCCTTGCCCTCCCTGTACGGGGTCTGTTTGCAAATCAATAATTGGCAAGCTAGACAGGAGACCAAAGAAATGGGTGTTGGGAAAGTGGCATCCTCAGGGGAAATACCGAGTTGGCCATCAACCTCTATGTGGGGAAGGGTGACCTGTATGTTAGATACTTGTGGACTGCTGCGTGAGTACCGGGATGCCCCCAAAACGCTGGCTGATCTAATGCACTTGTTTGAGGATCTGCATATGGCAGCAAAGAAGGGAAATGAATGGCTGCTGCAGTGGGCTGGCCTCTACTGGGGGCAGTTCGGCTGGCCACTGATGCCCGACTATAGGCTGAAGCTCAAGTTGGAAAGCTGGAAGAAGGGCTGAGGTTAGACAAGGATGAGCAGTTGTCCAGTACTCTGCTAGCTTTGGGCCTGGCAGACAAGGTGGGAGAGCAGGATAACACATTGGAGACCTTAGCATGACATTTTGCAAAGCTAGGGAGGTGCAAGCTGTCATGGATTAAGGTCTGAGTACTTGTGACAAAGCCTGATTGGGACCCTGGGAAAGTGAGGAGAGCAAAGGGGGGATACTGTGGTGATTGACAGTGAAACAGACAAAACACCACATGCCGTCAGACCCCTAATGCAAAGGAAACCAAAAGTACAGCAACAACAGCCAGTCATCGAAGCAGCTCCCAATCCAGGAAAAGTTCATGTTGAGAGAATATACTCCTGCTGAGTTTATCGATGTGGCAGCCAAGTTCCAGCAAAAGGCCAAGGAAAGTGTTCAGGCATAGTTGGAGCGGCTATGGGATACGGGAGGCGATGGCATTTCTCTTGTTGGGCATGAGGCAGAGAAAATGAGCAACATCACCACACACTCTGCCCTGGGGCAGCACCTGCATACCATGGAGGGTGTGGGGGAGGGGTTCAAGAGACTCACTCTCTTATAGATTGGATTATTCTAGCCTGCAGGGAGGCTTGGCCTAATGAGGGGGATCTCTCTGGGCATGTGAGACCCTGGAAATCTGTAGAGGAGGTACAACAAATTCTTAGGGAGTTGGGAATGAGACCAGCCAACTACGCCCATGTCTTTGAAGTCCCTGATCAGGCTACATTCACTGCAGGAATGAAAGCCAAGATACTCCTGTCCGCTCCGAGCACTTGGTATGGGATGCTAATATCCATGCTGAGCCCAGACGTGGGACGATATTTATGATGTTGGGCAATCCATTGCTGATCTGGGGAAACTGACGAATCTCAGGAATGGGTACAGTCTGTGTGAAAGACCCGAAAGAGACAGAGAGAAAGCTCAAAAAGCCAAAAGACTATCCCAATTGGCTGTAAAGGGGCCAGTGACAATAACCCAGAAGCAAGTGTTGTTTCACCTCATTGTTGCCGAGACCCCACCTGAAAAGATACACTAGTAGTCTGATGCTGTATTGGTTAGTGTATGGAAAGCCTTAAAACCTGAAAAACAGTTCAGACCTGCCCCACCTGCCCCTATCATCCTTGGTGCCCTGCCTACTCCAGCAGAGGCCTCAGGGATACGGTCCTGTTTGGGGTGGATGCCTCCCATGCCCCAGGTATAAGATGCAGGAAAAGATTGCCTCCAGGTGAGGGTCATTGGAAGCTCTGCCCTGCCTGCTCCAATCAGAGGCCTCATGTTGAGCTCACTATCGGTGACAGTTCTGGCTGATACTGGAGTTGAATGTTCTCTAATACACGGTAACCCTCAGAAGTTTTCTGGCCCCCTCAGTGCCATTGATGGTTACAGAGTGCAAATGGTTATGATCAGAAAGGTCCCTTTAACACTGCAAATTGGAGGTTCTACCCCATAAGAGTATGAGGATTTTATCTCTCCGTGCCAGAAAACATATTGGCATTGATATCCCACAAGGTCAAACTCTGCAAACATCTATCTGTGAATTCCCCTCTGGGTTAGAGTAATTAGACCAGTGCTGAGGGGAAGTACCAACTGGGAACCATACTCCTCAAAGAGTAGTAACTATCACACATTATGAATTGCCTGGAGGGCATAAGGAAATAGGAGAGAATATTCAAGAACTAAACTGAGTAGGTATTGTATGCCCTGCCCATAGTGCTTTCAACAGCCCAATATGGCCAGTAAAGAAGCCAGATGGCTCATGGTGGATGACCATGGACTACTGAGAATTGAACAAGGTAGTTCCCCCCACCCATGCGGCTGTGCCCAACATTGCCACCATCTTAGACAACTTGGCCTTGGTGCTAGGAATGTACCATGCTGTACCGGACTTAGCAAACACTTTGTTCATTGTAAAACTGGCTGCTGAGTCACAAGATGAATTTTCCTCCCTGTGGGAGAGGCAACAATGGACATTTTGAGTGCTTCCCCAAGGCTAACTGCGCAGCCCCACAATATGTCGTGGGATGGTAGCCCAAGATCTGTCCCTGTTCTCCTTCCCCACATCAGTAAAATGTGAAGACTTGTATCTGCTGCAAGACACTCTGCAGATTTTGCTGGAACGTATATCAGGGAGAGAATGGGCATTGAAAGAAATTTCAGAAAATTACAGAAAATTCAAGGCCCGGGAAACACCATAAAGTTTTTGGGAGTCATTTGATCAAGTAAGGTGTGCATTTTGTGATTGATAAGGTGCAAGCTTATCCAACCCCTAAGAATGTGAAAGAGGTGCTCGACTTTGTAGGAATTTGGGGGTTTGGGAAGACTTTTATTCCCCACCTGGCACAGTACCTCCATCCCTTATGCCACCTGCTAAAGATAGGGCACATGTTGGAGTGAGGATCAGAGCAATAAGCTGACCTTTGAGAAGGCAAAAATACCAATGAAACAGATTAAAGCTCTGGGCATCTCCCAAGCAAGGCTACCATCTGAGTTAAATGTATCTGTGACTCCAGGAAATATGGATTGGGCACTGTGGCAGAGACAACAGGAAGAGAAAGAAGCCCTAGGATTTTGATCCTAGCTCTGGAAGAAGCTTTGGGGGTTTCTGGTGTACTCCCAAAGAGCAATAGCTCCTAGCTGTGTACACAGTGCTCTTCCAGGTAGATTCTCAGGAAGGAATAGCATATCATGGTAAGAACTTCCCTTACTATCAAGGGATGGTTTGAGAATATATCCCATTGACATATCTCTGCCATGGCTCAAATTCCACTTTGACTAAGAGCATGCCTATTTGCAGCAATGGAGTACCCTGTCGGCCAGCCAATGTTTTTAGAAATGTGGGTGCTACTAGGCCCGGCAGAGTGGGTACGTCCTCCAGATGTCCCATCACTATTCCTGTGATGGCCCCTGTGGCCCATAGAAAGGGAGTGGGGGAAATTTCTGCTGATGCTGGTATACAGATGGGTCTATTTGGGGCAACCCATCCACATGGATTGCAGTCACTATTCAGCCCAAGACTGACACCATCTGGATGGAAACAGGAACAAACTGCAGCAACCAGTGGGCTGAAGTCAGAGCAGCAGTTTGGCTGGTGAGCATTCATTAGCCCTGGCTCTTAACCCTTTGCCCTGACAGTGGGGCTGTTCTAAAGGGATTAACCCTATGGCTTGGATAATGGGAAGCTGAGGGGTGGATGATCATGAATAAGCCCTTGTGGGGTCAGGATGTGTAGAAAGACATTTGGGTTCACCTTCAAGAGCCTGAGGCAGTCCTCACCGTCTTCCACGTCCAGGGTCATAAGGCACTGACACCACCTGGCAATCAGGAAGCTGATACCCTAGCTCAGGTACCAGCCTAGCAACTGACCCCTCAGTAGATACAGCAGATTGGGTACATAGAAAGAATGGTCACCACAGTGCCAGAGTGGGATGGCATATTGCCAAGGATGCTGGATTGCTCTTGAAATACAGAGACTTGATTAACTCAGTGACAGCATGTCCTGTGTGTTCTAAACAACGCCGAAGACAACTTCCAAAGGAGTCTGGGACCTTCCAATGGAGTTCCCAATCAGTGAGCAATTGGCAAATTAATTATATTGGCCCCCTCCCTCCAAGTGAGGGTTCTAAACATTCCGTGGTTTGTGAGGACACTGTGTCTGGCCTAACCCAAGTTTTCCCTGTTGCCTCTCAAACCAGGCTGCTACTATTAGTGGATTAAAGAAGCTGAGTACCACGTCCCAATATGCTCATTGAATAGACAGTGATTGGGGGTCACATTTCAAAGGTCAGGATGTGCAAGATGGGGCAAAAACATGACATTAAATGGAGGTTCCATCTCCCTATAATCCACAAACTGCAAGGTTGGTGGAAAGAAAAAATGGAATATTAAAGCAGCAGATTAAACTAAGTTACTAACAGGTAAAAACCTTGGCCATCTGGACTAAAGTACTGTCGCAGGCTTTGATACACTTGAATGATCAACCAATAGGGCCTGTTGCCCCATATGCCAGACTGGGAACTCCTGCTGAGATGATCAACACTGTAAAGGAATGGAAGTGGAAGGAAGCAACTATTGCCCCCTGACTCTCATCATGAATCAATGTGCTATGCTGCTGAGAACACCAATTCCCATCGGGCCTGGGAAAGGTATTATCTGCTGGAATTTGCAATGGGACATTATAGAGATGAGTGAGTTACTTCACACCCCTGGGTGAGGGGGAACTACTCAGTCTCCACTGGGATCCTTTTGTTCTGCTGCAAGCCAGACCTGTTGAAACGCATTGTACCAGGAATGGAATATCACCACTGAAAGAGGGGAGAAACTGGGGGTCCTGGTCTGGCATATTCCATCCTCAGTCCATCTCCTCATGCCTGACAGTACTGCCTTCTCCAGCCAACATGTATGGTATGTACAACCAGGTCAAGTTCCTAAAGCTACCAAACTCCCTCTCTTCAAGGCCAAGTGGGCACATTCTGTTTCCCACTGGTAAGATCATTTGGCCTCCGTCTTTGTTCCCTCCGTTGGCCTGGAGGATGTTTTAGCACACACAGAAGCTCTTGCTAAATTCACCCAGCAAGCCTTGAATGATAGTCGACATAGCCTGTCTTTACTTAACACTGAAGTGTCTCTAATGAGAAAAGCTGTCCTTCAAAATATAATGGCCTTGGACATTATTACTGCCTCACAGGAAGCACCTGTGCCATTTTCCGAATAGAATGTTGTATGTTCATATCTGATAAGTCTGCTAATGTATCATCTTTATTAAATCATGTGAGGACACAAGTAAATGCCCTGAATGATTCGACCCCAGCCTAGGGGACTTAGTAAATAAATGGTTTGGATCATAGGACTCTTGATGGAAAAAACTGTTACTTATTTTGGGAATCATTATCTTAATCTGTGTTTTCTCTTGCATATGCCTATATTTTTGCTGAGGCCTCTCCTCTGATGCAGCCAGATAGCCACCAAATGAGCTGCTTCCCTGCTGATAAAACCCCTTGCTGACCGCTCAGGGCACATTGTGGAAGAGGCGGACATGTAATATTGCAAGAGCCATCAGGAAGGGTGGAGTGTTGGAGGAGGTCATCAAGAGGATGTGACCTCCAGTCAACCCCCAAGCTGGGCCAGGCAATCAGAGTCTCCTCACCCCCTCCTGTGTCCTTGGAATATACATTCCACCCACTACTCCCACACTAGGAACTGTTTCAAGGAAACAGCCTTGAGAGAGTAAGGTGTTGAGACCATCTGGACGATATACGTGACTGAACCTAGTTACAGCCTCTATATAAACTCTTAAGATTCTGGCGGGCGGGCGAGGAGGTCTACTCCTCTAGCGGCACCCAAGACAAGCCTCACACGTAAGTTCCCCTGATTATTAGACCTGCCACCTATCAGTTTGTAGTGGCCTGCCTCTTTCTTCCATCTCTCCTTGCCCTCTTGCCACCCTGTGGGGTTCAATTTGCAAACCAACAGGTAACCAGACAGAACTTTGCATATTTGGAGTTTACACAAGAATATCTCCACATTTCATTTAAAAATTTATTTTGAAATCATCTATTTTGATGTGAAATTAATGTTTATAAACTGGTATTATTTAAATCAATATAAGAGATTTCTGGGGCCGGCCCGGTGGCGCAGCGGTTTAGTCCGCGCTTGGCAGCCCGGGGTTCGCCAGTTCGGATCCCAGGCGCCCGCGGACGCACTGCCTGTCAGACATGCTGTGGCAGCATCCCATATAAAGTGGAGGAAGATGGGCACGGATGTTAGCCCAGGGCCAGTCTTCCTCAGCAAAAAGAGGAAGATTAGCAACAGATGTTAGCCCAGGGCTGGTCTTCCTCACAAAAAAAAAGAGATTTCTATTCGTGCTCAGTACTTATTGTAAACGCACGGCTGAGACAAGGCATGGGTTTTGTATTTTAAAGTTGTTTGATTACTTAAAACTACATTCTTTTCTGTTAATTTTTCCATAAGTTTTTTCTTGTCATCCGCCTTTTAAAATTTATCTTTACTATACTTAATATTTTATAAAAACTCAACATCATCCTTGTGTGTTTATTCTTTTGTTGTTTCTATTTTTTCTGAACTCACCACTATTATGAACAAATTCCTTCAAACATGTATATAATAGAACTTGATTTTGAAACTCTTTCCTCTGATTTTAACTACCTTGTTTTTTTTTTAATATTAAGACCCATTTTCATTCTTTCAAAACAAGTGGATCTTTTATAAGCTATAAAGATGGACTGAAGGTGGACAACTTTTCATAAGCACAATAATTGTACTCTTTCAAACTAAGAAATAAGACATTTTATTTCCTTTGGAGAGGCTCTTAGAATAAAATTTCGTCACTGAACTTATTTATCTTTTGTTTTACCAACACTGGAACATTAAAATCTTCTCTTCATTCTGTAGATGTATTTTTTATTTCCAAAAATGAACCAAATATAAGGAAATTAGTACATGAATATGAAAACATTAATTTTACCTTTTCTTGACAGATTGTTTATTCAAAACATTTTTTGTTTCTTATTACCAAAAATAAACACCATAAAAAAGATGCAGCTTCAGCAATGTACACAGAAATAATTTTCAAGCTGACATTAGAACATATTGGGTTTTACCGAAGCATAAAACATATGTTGTGACTATAGTCATTGAGTGGGTGATAATTTCAAC
Source organism: Tapirus indicus (assembly GCA_031878705.1). Taxonomy (NCBI): domain Eukaryota; kingdom Metazoa; phylum Chordata; class Mammalia; order Perissodactyla; family Tapiridae; genus Tapirus; species Tapirus indicus. The sequence goes on along the minus strand of CM062919.1, from coordinate 98,303,654 downwards.
TCTAAATGTAACCACGTCCCATACTTTAACAGATATCTAGATGAGAGGCAGTATTTACTAGTTGTTAAGGCCACAATTTTGGTCTTAGCAAACCTGCTCCAAGTTCTAGCTTTGCCACAATGGTTTAATTCAAGTTATTTTAGTTCTCTGGGCCTTAGTTTAATTGGCAGAAAAATGGAAATTTGCAACCAAAGACTATCATAAAGATTGAACAATCTTCTATACACAGAGTATTTAACATAGTACCTGGCACATAGTGAGCATTCAATGAATGGTTGCTAATATTATTATCAGGCCATTCAAATATACTTGATCGAGAGGAATAAAACTGTACAAATCACGTATAAAATTGTTTCCATTTAATACAACATCTGTAGCGTTACTAGTATTTATACTTTGGGCAGGTGAAAACAGCTAGGCTTTTATACTCAGAGGAGGTGATGTACTGAATTATTAATGTCTCTGGATGAAACAAAATAGGAAATGGTAGGAGCTGTGGGTGACACATGCTATTATTTTAAAGGCTGAAAAAAGATTTTAAGATGTGTGTTAATCTGGTCACTAGCAGTAGCTTTCTTTTCAGTATACTCAGAAGAATCACTTATTCAACAAATATTCTTTGATTGCCTATTATGTGCCTGGTGTTTACCTACCATGCAAAAGGAAATACCTCCTTTTTATGCTCTGAATACTTTCCTTTTCCACAGACATTTCCACTGGGCCTGGGAGAAGGGCAATTCTATGCATGGACAGATGGTTTGAGAAGAAAGGACTGGCATGACTATGAAAGCATTCAGAAAGAGGCTATGCGCTCAGGTATGAAGTTCAGTGTAAGCCAAAGTGCTACTTTACTTACAGCAGTGTCTCCTTTGTCACTTAAAGGATCTCTAATTGGCATTTCTTCTGCACACAGTAAGGTATGTTTCATGGGGATATTGGAGGTCAATACTGGACAGAACTAAACTGAAATTCAGAAAGAAAACAAATAATGAATAGCCTTAAAAATATTAGTTGAAGAAGAGTCATTAAAGTTTTAGACATCTATAGTACTTTATATTTCCAAACTGCTTTTTAATAATTTCTGGGAGTACCTTGGGATTTATCAATGAGACTTGATATCTTGAGCTAGATTCACTCGTTAGGGCTGGGGTATAGTTAACTGGCAATGCAAAGTATCGAAGGAATACTGCAACTCTAGATGATGGCAGGCATACAGCAAGTTGGTGGATCAGAGAACCCAGGGAACTGAGGTTGGCGATACCTGGACAAATAGATAGTGAAATGGAGACAGTAGGTCTGTATACGTGTAGAATTCTAATCCTGGGCTAGAGATAGAGGAAATATTTATCTTCTTGGAAAAAGTAGCAGGAAAAAACAAATCATTCTAGAAGGACTGAAAAATTAGATTGCTGAAAACAGAAACTCAGAAGGGTATATAAGTAGAAATCGAGTGAAAGCAAACAGCATATGATAGGAAGTCCATATTCCACTATTTGACCAAAGGAACTCTGTTTTTTTCATAGTGAGGATGTCACAGAAATAGAGGAGCTGTTGTTTGGTAAAGGCCTCTGAGCAGCCCTGAGATACTGCATTCCAGGTCAAATCAGCAGTGAACTATGACTAGCCACAGTGTGAGGTCCTCCTGGTCAACCTTCCTCATAACTCATCCCCTCAGGAAAACTGGAGTGAGGATGTTCAAATAGTTATGAAATTGTTCAGAGCTGAGAAATGTCCTTGGCTCTGGGTCAGGGGTGGTTGATCTCATTATAGTCTTTCATTTTCTTCTTTTATTCCTTTTCTGCAAATAAAGCTCTTCTGCTCCCATCAGTTTCATTAAAGCTGCTCATCCCGAGGATGTTCTCTATCCCTCAGAGAATCAATCTCTTCCAGGTTTCATTGTCTTTCTGCCTTGGCCATGATCCCATGAACAGTCATGACAGTGAGTTCCTTACTAGCATCCTCACTTTTCCAGCCTTCTTATCTTTTTCATCTATTTGCTTCATCAGCCCTGTGTTAATCCAACCATCTGTTCCTCTTCCTAACCACAGGATGCTGAATTTTTTTGGAGATGTTCACATAATCTAACTAACTCAAGCTGCCACAAATAAATAATAATAATAACATAAGCCAAAATGTATTGAATAGATGTTTTGTACCAGGTGCTTTATATATATACTTCACTTAAAGCTCATAATAACTCTAATTGACAGGCATTGTTATCCCCAATTGAAAAAAAGTAAAAGAAAGAAGTGAGTCCATGAGAATTTATTAAATTTTATCCAAGGTCAAACTGCTAATAATTTGCGGAGCTGGATTAAAAGTCAGGTCTTATCATGCTCATTACACTCCACTGTCAGACATCAGATGATAACATGTGGGCCATGTGAAGTAAGGACAAGGGCACCTATGCGAGAGAGACATGGGTTCATGTCCTAGCTTTTCTATACGTGAGCTCTGTAACTGGTAAATCAATTTATCTTTCTGATATTCTACTTTGCAGAATTGCTGTAAGGATTAAAGATAATATACCTAAAGTAATTGGCCAATTATGTAGACATATTATAAACTCAACTAATGATAACTATGATTATTAATCCATCTACTTCCACTTGATATGGTATGCCTACCCCTGCTGTGCCAATGAGTTTTGGATACAAAATCCAGCACCTATTTATTTCTGCTTCATACCACCCTTTCTGCCTCCTGGATAAACACGCCTTTTATGTCCTCATTCTCACTTGGGTCAAGGGAAAATTGACCTACAAAGAAAACTGGTAATATAACAAATTTTCCAAAGTGCAAATTTTCTGTAGAATTAAAAACCTTTTAAATACTAGTATGTTATAGGATTCACTGAAAGATATATGACATATGCAATAGACTATAATTCATCATTTTCTAAATATTGTAAAATATATGTAAAAGGAGTATACACACACAAACACACATGCAGGTACAGGGTCAAAATAAACATCTCTGTTCTCAATATATAGGCAAAAAAAAAAAGGATCATTTGTGCTATTCCATCCCCTCCAAGCCTGAAATTTGTGCTTACTCTTACTTGTCTCTCTAGTTTTTATTCCCTAAACTAATATTGTTGCATTCTGCCTATGTTTGAACTTTATCTAAAAATTGAATCATACTGTATGACTTCTTCTTTCATTGAAAATTATTTTGGAGATTCATCCATGTCAACGTGTGCAACTCTAGTTGATTCATTTTTACCACTGTTTAGTTTACTACAACATTCTCCTCTTCGTGGACATTTGGAGAGTTCTCAGGTTTTGGTTATATATGATGTGCTGTAAGTATTTTTGTGCATGGTTCTAGGGTAGAGACAGTATTTTCTTAGGGTACATATTTAACAGATTTTGTATGTCTAAGGAATGCACATTTTGGTTATATCATGAAGTCTATGACAAACTGTTTTCCAAAGTTGGTATACTAATTTCACTCCAATCAATAATGGATGGAATTCCTATTGCTCTGTATCCTTATCAACACTTGATATTGTCTGACTTTTTTTTCCCATTAGATGGCATGAAATAACCTCTCATTTTCACATAAATTTGCATTTTACTAATTTTTCATGTAGTTAATATCTTATTTATGCTTATGTGTTGATGGGCGATTTGTGCCTTCTTTTTGGTAAAATTGCTAGTCATTTCTATTTCCAATTTTTGAAATAATTTCTTTTCCTTATTGATCCACAGAGTGCTCCTAATTTATTTTGATAATATCCTTTGGTGATTGTATGTGATTAAAATATCTTATCTCATATTTTGTAGATTATTTAAAGAAAAAAAATCTCCATATGTATTGTCTAATGAAAAAAGTTCTTAATTTTGATGTAGTCAAATTTAGAAATCATTATTTAAGGATAGGACATACTGATCCCTCACATTGTTTTTTTAAAGCTTGAGAACTTTACCTTTTACATTTAGGCCTTAAATGCAACTGGTCATTTGTATATGATGTGAGATAGGGGTCCAATATTTGTTTAGTTTTTATTCATTTAGATAACCGATCCACAGCACCATTTATTGGAAAATGTATCTTTCCCCCATTGATCTGCAGTGTTGATTCCATTATAAATCAATTTTCCATATTTCTGTGTTCTCTTTCTGGTTTCTCAATTCTGTGCTTTGAGTAAAAACACCTCTGAGTTAATACCATAATATCTTGTGTACTATATCTTTATAATTATTATTGATATCTGGTAAAGTTCATCCTACTCTCTCTGATCTTCTTCCTTGGGAGTGTATTGCCATTCTTAACATCATGGCTTCCTTTAAAATTTTAGATTCAGCTTGCCAAATTTCACACACATGTACACAGATACACTAAAATATTAGAATTGAGAATTGTATTGAGTCTATTCATAAATTAGGGGATAATTGACATTTTTTCAATGCTAAGTTGTCCATTCTGTGGTATATCATTGTATTTATTTGCTGCTTATTTATTATCTTTAGGGATGTGTTTGTAATTTTATTTTCAGACATGGTTAGTGTCATTCCAGAAAACTAATGTTATATGGGTGCTGTACATGTTATTGATTTTATTGAAATTTCACATTGTTTGTGGCCAGTATATAGAAATGTTAATAATTTTTAATATGGATTTGAATTTGCAAAACTTCCTAAACTTTTCTATGAATTATGGTCATTTACCTATCAGTTGTTTTGGATTTTCAATGTAAATACTCATAATATTACAAGTAATGACAGTGTTTTAAAAAATTTTTTATTTCCATTCTAGACCTTATAATTTTAGTTCTTTTTGTTGTTACTGCACTTGCTAAAAACTCCCATGTAATGTTGAATAGTGGGTATTGGTGACTACTCTTGACTTGTTATGATTCTGACAATAGCAAATGAGATACTCGCATTAAAAGTTTATGTGTCTATCAATTTAATGAAAATACACTTTATCATGTTTACTAAGCCCTCTGGATCTAGCTTGCTGAGAGTGTGTGAGTTTTATTATTTTGAACCTAAATGAGTGTTTATTTTATCAAGGATTTTTGTTTGTTTGCATACATTGAAATAGATAAGATAAATTTTCTCCTTTAATCTGTTATTTGGGTAAATTTTATCTATTGACTTTTTACTGGAAATCAAACTTGCAATTCTGGACTAAATTTGTCTTTTTATTTCTTACTGGATTTGGTTTGCTAATATTTTGTTTGGCATTTTTGAGTTTTTATTTGTGAGTGAATGTTGGCTTTCTCATAGAGTCCTTGTCAGATTTTGGTAACATTGTAATGATAGCTTCATAAAATGACTTGAGTAGTGCTTCCTATTTTTACACACTTTGCAATTGCTTGTTGTATATTAAAATTACTTATTTATTAATAATTATGGAAATCTAGTGGATGAAACTATCTGGGCCTGGACTTTTCCTGGAGCAAAGATTTTTAGCTACTGGGTTAATTTTTTAAATAGTGATGGTGCTGGTTGATTAGCTATTTCTTCTGTAATTAATTGTATTTTTCTAGCAATTTGTCTATTATGTTTAAATATTCATATTTATTAACAAATTTATTCATAATATCCTCTTAATGATTTCAGAATGTCTACAAAGCTTAAATTTATGTTGCTTTTTCTTTCAAATATCACTTGTGTCTTTCTTCATTTTTTTAAAATCTATTACACTGGGAATTTGTCAATTTTATTAATCATTTCAAAACCAATTGTTGGCTTTTTTATCTTATCTATTGTATTTTTTTCATTGATTTACAGTCTTATATCTACTATTTCTTTCCTTTGACTTTTTTCTCTACTATTTTTTTTTCTAAATTTTAAAAATAAACTCATATCTCCATCATTTCAACCTTTCTTCCAAGGTAGAATAAATATTTAGGGCTCTAAATTTTCCTCTCAGTACCCCTTTAACTACATTGCACTGCTCTGTGGACCAACGTTGTATATTGTTTGTTATATTTTAATTATATTATGTTTTAGTTATGTTTTGAAATGTCTGGCTACTTAACAGACACTGAAATTGCCTTAAAAATAAGAAAATAGAGAAATTATCTCCTGACAAAATCTCAATAATCCTTATAAAAGTATATATATTAGTATAATAGAATGCATTTCATTAAACGTCTTTGTTAGTGTTTTTATTGATATTGTTATCTTATGTTTTGTTCTGGCAATTACATCTTTGTGGCATATTTTGTAATTTTTGAAATATTAGTTATTTTAAGTAATTTTTTTAATAAGCAGGTGGTATATGAAGGACAAATATGTTATTAAATATCACAGGTGAATAATGAGGAAGGTGTTGCTTCCACTTTTGAGGAAATGGATATTTATAGCATTTAAAAAATAAAAACAGAAAAGAGGTGACTGAAGGATAGTCCCCTAGACTTTAGGTGTAGCATCAGGATTCTTTTTAGGTACATCTGTGCTCTTAGAATTATACTAAATTATAAGAATTCTTTGAATTTGTTAGAAGAATTTTAACCAATGTTCAAAGAAACCCAGACTTTTATTATTTCATAATCTTTCACTTCTTTGTTTTGAAATTAGCATTAACCAAGAAACATTGTATCCAATATAGCACTTCAGGGTCAGGAAGGCTTCCTGGACGAGGTAAACCAAATTTTAAATGACAGAGGCATATCGCGATATCAGATAAAGTCATGCTTTTATCCAATTAATTCTCTGATTTCTCTTTCTCACAAATTGCTACTAACCCTAGCATAGTTTAGGCATTATTTCTTTCTAATCATACATTTTCTATACATGGTCTCATTACATTTAATTTACTTAGTTTCGTGTCATTTGAGAATTTATTGACACTAGATTTCATCTTTTTTTTCTTTGCTGAGGAAGATTTGTCCTGAGCTGATATCCATTGCCAATCTTCCTCTTTCTTTTTGTTAGAGGAAGATTATTCCTGAGCTAATGTCTGTGCCAGTCTTCCTCTATTTAGTATGGGGGTTGCCACTACAGCATGGCTTGACAAATGGTGTAGGTCTGTGCCTGGGATCTGAACCCATGAACCCAGGCCACTGAAGTGGAGCACATGGAACTTTAACCACTTGGCTGTGTGGCCTGCCCCAGATTTCATCTTTTAATGGTTTAGCTATCCTTTTGAGTTGTACTATATCACAAAATTGATAAGCATGCCTTTTGAATCATCATTCAAATTATTTATAGAAGTTGAATGTAAAACTAAAATAGGAATTTCTTGATATAATATGAAACACAATGTATAAATTTATATTGATCCTTTATTCAATATACATTGTTATATTATACATTATTTGGAATAATTGTCATAGCAGCTAAAATGCTATCTAGCTAACATTTCCCCATATATAATTGGAAAATATGTGAATAAATATCTGAAATAAGAATAAACATTGCCTATGGCATTTCCCTGAACTATGGATCTAAAAACTTACGCTAGATGTTCAGAAGAAAATGAAATTAGTTTAGGTAGCTGTTTCTTAATTGATATGTGATGTTCCCTAATTCTTGTAACATCTTTTTCTAAGTGGTAAAACATATTTTTAAGTAATCCATCCAGAGTGGTGCATTTATGTGTGTGTGCATGTGCACACATGTACATATGTTTTATGAAACATTAAGACCACTGATCTATATTTCTAGAATGTACTTATTTTTAGTTTTGAAATTTGAAGATTTTTCTTTTCTAGTCTTCTTTTTGTTTTAATTCAAAAGATTTTCACTGTGGATTTCAATATGAGTGAACTCAACATGAAAAAATTTGTTTTCAGCTCTTGTATTTGATCTATTTCTTTGAAATAGGTTATACTCCCATATAATCATAACCAACTCATGCATTCTACTATAAGCCTCAGGAATCCTATGAAATTATTTGTAACTTTTTGCTACTTCCATTTTTCTTAGTTAATCATACTTATTGTTTGAATTTCCAAGATTTCTATTGACTCCTGTCATTTTATTCATTTATTCATTCACTCATTCAACAAATATTTTTAATTGTCATTTTATTTCAAATACTGCTGCAAACTCTGGAAGAAAAAAATAGACAAAAATAAGCTAACGTGGCTCTTGAAAAGCCTGCAGTATAGTGAGAGGAGCTTTTGCTGTTGTTGACACCATGACCGTTTGGATCCCACCACTAATATCCCTTGTCTAACCTGTTTCAGCAGCTTCCTTGTTCCCTAGTCACCTCTTCAAATGGCAGGCAGAAGGGTCTTCTAAAAATATATGACAAGATCATTTCACTTCTCTCCTCAAAAGCCTACAGAGGCTTGTCATCATATTCAAAATTAAATCCAATTCCATTCCATGATTATGAGATCCAACATGATCTACCCCTGACTCATGTCTCTGTCCTCATCTCCTACTGGTTCGCATTTAGTCCCTCCTCTGGCCACACTGCCCTCTGTTTTTCTTCAAGCATGCTGAACACATTTCAGAACTTGTCACTTGCTGTTCCTGCTACCTGAAACACTTGTAATCCATGTCTTCACAACCCACTCTCCCCTTCATTAAGGTCACCAGACCGTTTATCACCTGCTTCAACGGGCCTGTTAATCACCATATTATCATATATAGATGCAGTCCCTTCATTCACTCTCTATCCCCTACCCAACTTAATTTTTATAGCAATTATCTTTCTATCTATATTTATACACATACGTATTTATTTAATGAGTTAAAATTTTTATTATTCCCTGAAATATAATCACTTGCCCAAGGGCTCTAAGGCACGACATTATCTTGAATCATCTGAACTGAGCTTTTTGAGTAATGACACTCCTGGATTAGGAAAGTATTGTGAAAACCTGACACAACGTTGTTGCTACTTTTCCTTTCTGGAGATTGCATCCCATGCCCTCTTAAACCTCATGATGTAAATTACTAAGGGTTGATACTAATTGCTGTGAATTTCCATAGCAAAACATCTAAAAAGGGTATAAATTAAAATACTATTTGAGAGGTAGAAACATTATCATGCTTTAAAATGATCAACAGTAGGCTTTCCTAAATTCCTTTAAACAATAGTTCACTTTAGTGCTGATCAGGGACCCATTTTGCTCTTAAATGTCTTTATTCTACATAATTAAACAAGATTGCCAACAAAACAGAATGAGAAACAAAAATGTGCTCCATTTGGGAGAGACTGTAACTACTTTGCTTTCAGAAAGTAAAACATGATAATTTTCTATGACTACGATGGCTCCTGGTCATCTTTTATTGATGCCTCATGTCTCTTAAAAACAGTATCTGGCATCTTTTTCATTGCTACCAACAATAAACAATGTTTATCGTTCACGGTTCAGTATAATTTATACATCTATGATGTACTCTCAATACATTTCATAATGAGATATTTTGGGAGGTGGTCAACTTTGGGAAGTATTACGAAAACAATATTAATTATTATTCATTAGATTAAAATTAACTTCTAATAAAATATTTCCTTTGACAGTCATTGTATAATAATAAAAATGTAAAATAGAATGAAAAGATTGTGAGCATTCTGTTGAGATGTACCATTTATATGTCTAATAATAGAACAAAATTTAGCTGAAATTGGAGTGACAATTATCTAGGGAAAAATCTCTTCAATATTACAATATGAAAATAGCAGTGCAGAAATAGTTCAGGAGATTTATTAAACTGCAATTAGTTTGTATTCAAAAATAAAACAAAATTAACTTTTAAAAATAATTCAACTATTTGTTGCAAAACTCAGAACATCTCTCTGCTTAGAAATATCAACTTCCCATAGGCAAGTGTGGATAAGATTAATTAGCCTTATCTTTCTCAGTAAAATATGGTTTAAAGATAGCACTTATCACAGAGAGATTTTTTAAATGTTAACTAAATTATATAATTAAACTATCTGGGCTATAGTATATGCTCAATAAATGGTTATTTGTATATTCACATAACCTTGATTCCTATACCTCTATCATTATAACTTGAATCACCTGTCACAATTTTTCTCATGCCTTCAAAACTAGTCAGTTGACCCAAACTCTCCTAAAAATTTTCACTAGGGGGTTCATATTGCACTTCAAGTAGAGCTATCTTTACTTTAGGATTTATTATTACAAGACAAACATTTTGTGACCATTTGCCCCAAACCTGTTTCCATCTCAGTAATGTATTTATGCCTTGTCAAAAATCCCTTTCATATGGCAGTTGTTGTGATTATCATTTTCTTCTTTGGCTATAAATGACCCACACTTGGGAGGAGTCATATGAGTAGATAATAACTCTTGATCATGAAAAAATAGGAAAGTGTTCTGCTAAATGAAGATGGAGACTGATAAAAGCCAAGAAGGAAAAGATGAGAAACATCTAGTAAAGCAAAGGATTTAAATCTAAATGGATCAAGTACACTAAAGCTAAACTGATTTTGCCATTCATTTTCCCAAAGTCTTGGACTCAATTTTATTCCTCCCAGTTTTAACCCTTTCCTGTACAGCTCTTAAGTGTGAAGTATAAATCTGTATTTTCTAGCAGCTTGCCACACAGAAAACTCTAATACTCACTCTATCTAATATTTACACCTCAGCACCAATGGTAATCTCTCTGCTAATAGTAGCTTTGATCTTGAAACTCCATAAAGTTAGATGTGCTATTTTTGCTGTGGCTTTACTTTTCAGTATTATTTAAAGTCATCCTTACAGTTAATGTTATACATTTTATGTAGCATATATAAATTTTAGGAAGAAGAGAACTGAAAATACAGAATAAAATTTTGATGACCTGGACTCTAATATCACCACTGTGACGTTAAAAATTTTTTTGCAACATGCTAATGGTATGATAAGTGAGAGTTTCCCACGATTTGAGGGATTGTAATTCACTTGAGCCCAAATTATCATTAAGGCATTGTATTTTAGGCATAATTCATAGAGATTCTAGTGATTATTTGAACATCCTCCAAAATTCATATCCAAGATCTGGTGCAAATTTATTAGTAATGAGTTCTGGGCCATCTTGGCTCCATTACCTAATGAGCGCTAGAGGAAATGTGTGTTTACCCACTAGGGAAGGAAAAGTGCCAGCACCAGAGACTGATGGCAAGACTTTCCAGACCCTGACTTCACAAACGTAAATGCCAATTTGACTTCATGCTCTTTGAGTGAGTAGCAGTGGTTTTTGAGCAGCCTTCATGCCAAGTAAAAGTAATTGTGCCTCTGACACTTAGTAGTCACAGAAACATGACAAAAATGGTCCTCAGGAATACTAGAAACTCGGAGCTAAGATTGTTTTATTTAAAAGGAAAACATCTCTGCACAAAAATATGTATAACAGGGGCCGGCCAGGTGGTGTAGTGGTTAAGTTTATGCACTCCGCTTTGAGGGCCCAGGGTTCAGAGATTCGGATCCTGGGCATTGACCCATGCACTGCTTATCAAGCCATGCTATGGCAGGCATCCCACATATAAAGTAGAGGAGGATGGGTACAGAGGTTAGCCCAAGGCCAATCTTCTTCAGCCAAAAGAAGAGGATTGGTAATGGATGTTAGCTCAGGGCTAATCTTCCTCACACACACACAAAAACATGTATAACAAACTTGCACTGTTTATAAAATGTGGACATTATAACATAATGGGAAAATAAGATTTAATATGTAAATAATGTAATTTAACATAGTGTTTAGTTTACTGATGTGAAATGACTAGGAGAGCATAATAGAATTAGTATTATCAGGCATTTAATAATGATTTGAATTTCCATGGTGATCCACTCAGCCTTAGGGATCACAATTCATTATTGAACTAGAATGACTAGATTAACTTAATAGACATCGACATAAATAACAATCTAATAGAATTTGGTAGCACACATGAATTGGGATATATGTATTAGTAGTAGAATCCACTCATGCATATAAAATTCTTTTTATTTTATTTTTAGAAATAACAATCATTAAGGAATAACTTTTGAAATTATAGCAAATCTTTTATAAACATAGAAATTATTGGATTAATATTTCATTTTTAGTTTTTATGTTTTGTAATAATAGAAATATTTTATGCAACTTAAGGTATTTTATAAGCCTCTGACATATGCATTGCGAATATTTTTATAACTAGAAAAAAGACATTAAATGTATTATCCAAATTTGGGAAGTCAGTGTCATACTTATGACAAAGACCTAGAATTTTTTACTACAAATCCTGTATTATTCTTCACATTATGCTACATTTTCTCTCATTTCATTCTTTCTATATGCATAGTGCCTTAGCCAAAGTACAGCGACATTTTGCACATTGCTCAATGTTTCTCACAAAAACCCTATAAAATAGGGATGGTCAAATATTATAATCATATTTTAAAATGAAGAAACAAATTTAGAGAAGTGATTTTATACATATACATGTGTGATTTTCAGCATGTGATTTTACACATGTATATTATATAATATAGATATTTATATCAAGTGATTCTATATACATACACCCATATGTTCCAATTAATGCTATAACTCCAATGAATTCTGGGACGGCCCTGTTTTTATACACAACTTACTCTTATCTCTTTATTGACTTTTCCTGCTTCGACTATTCACTGTTTATAACACATGTAGCATAACCTGCTCTGTGCTTCATCCACCTGCATGTATAATGGAGACTGTATGAACAGTGATGACTCAATTTCTCTGATTTCTGCTCTCCACTACTTACAGACCCCTTAGTCTCCTCTCTTCAAAACCTCACCATATTTCTGAGCTCCTTGGAGGTCTGAAGTTTACCAAACTCTAACACCCCTATTCTTTTACTCTGGCCACTGCATTGACAACTGATAGTTGATGGCTACTCAAACTCAGCATCCCACTGCCACCAGCACTGGGACCCTGCCTCTAGTGCTCCCAAGGCAGCACATCATGATGTCCCTACAGCATTATCTGGCATTTTTCACAGCCTTCCACCTGATGGTTCTCTAGGGAAGTGGTGGGGGAGACAACCCCTCTCTCTGTTGTGCTATGCTTCATCATCTAGGTGATAATACAACTAAACTTGCAGTTCATTATCTCCCAGAGATCCTCATACAAAACAGCGCCTCCCAACAGTTCTTCTTCTGTAAGAAGGACTCAGCTACAAGTCTCTAAACTCAGACCGGGAACCAATATCAGACACCAACTGTCTCTTCTACACACTTGTTTCTCCTAATCCATTGCTTGCCTGGGAACAATGCAAATCTGTGAAAACCCTCCAGAAAACAAACTCAAACCAGAGATACCTCCAGGCTGGTTCATCAGACGCGTTCAATCTCCCCACTAGGTACAATCAGACTCAAGCTGGAACTCCCCACCCCACCCCAGTAGATATGGATGTAGCTCTCTATATAAATATAGTTTAAGTAGTTCTTCCTATTTTCCTTTTCAATATACTCTTGTGCTAAAATAAGCAGGCATGTCTAAATTCCTCGTCAGCAATCTAAACCATTATAAATTGTGTTTAACTATTTAAAAAAAGAGAGCAATGCTACCTCTTTTTATGAAAGAGGTTTGTAGTCAATTTTTGTTAACAATGAACAAAATATATTTGACAAAGAACAATGCAACACTTTTTTAAGTGAAATGCACATTTTCCCATGAGGTCTTTGGACTGTTTAAAGGTGCCTTTAAATATTTCTGTAACTATAGTAATGTATTAGTTCCTTCATTTTGAAAGGAATGGACACACAGTCCGATTAGCTCAGTCAGCTAATGGAAATTTATTTTAACAATAAACATGAAATGTTGAAAATACTTTCACAAGCAACCTTCCTGGACTTTAGGAGAAAGTGAAAGTTGAGCAGACAACATTATAGCATCAGTAACCTCCCAGGGGCTTTGTAGATGCACAGCAAGGACCAGCCCCTTAGAAGCACTCTTTCTCCCTGCCTAGCACAGAGCTCTCTCTTTTGCATTTTGGTTAGCTTCCACTGCTTCTGTTCTTTTCTCTACTGACTAGCCCTCTCATTGTATCTCCATGCTAAAACACCCTAAAAGTGAGGATGTGATCGGTTAGAGCAGTCACCAGTCACTTACGTTATTGCTGTGGTGCAAAGCACTTATAGAAATAAAGCACTTGAATATATACTTATAAAGCACTTAAAATATAAAATATGTCAAAATAGGGCAGAAATTAAGAGACAGAATTATAAGCAGGAAGGTTAAAGCTGTGGGGGCTGCCCCATGTCCGAGTGGTTAAAGTTCCACCCCCTCTGCTTCATGGGCCTGGGTTCGCAGAGTTGGATCCTGGATACCGACTACTCTGCTCATCAGCCATGATTTGGAGGCACCCCACATACAAAATAGAGGAAGATTGGCACAGATGTTAGCTCAGAGTGAATCTTCCTCACCAAAAAAAAAACAAGCAAACTGTGAACAGATGAATGCCAGGCTTCCTCAAACACAGCGGGACAGCTTGGCATTAGAGGATTCCATTCAGTCCAGACATTAAGCAATGGTTGAAAACCTGTAGCCAGAGTAAAATAGGAACTTGGTATAAAACACAGCAAGTCTTGCTTTATGAATCTCTTTTGGTCATTATTCAGAAGAGATCAATAAACATAGCAGACAGTTGGAGCACTCTGTGCAATATAGCCAATTTTTATGTTCTTCTGATTATTCTAAATAACAAGTACCTCTCCCAAAATAAAGTGATGTTGGGGTAGGACGATGTGATCAAAGCTTGTGTTAGGGTTCTCCAGAGAAACAGAACCAATAGGATGTGTATTTATCTGGAGAGAGATTTAGTTTAAGGATTTGGCTCACACAATTGTGGAAGCCTGGCAAGTCCAAAATCTGATGGGGAAGGGGGGCAGGCTGAAGACTCAGAAAATAGTTGCAGTTCAAATCCAAAGGCAGTCCCCTGGAAGAATTTCTTCTTGCTTGGGAGAGGTCAGCCTTTGTTCTATTAAGTCTGACTTCGACTGATTGGATAAGGCCCACTCACATTATGGAGAATAATCTGCTTTACTCAAAGTCTACCATTTTAAATGTTAATATCATTCAAAAAACACCATTGAAAAACATCCAGAATAATGTTTGACCAAATATCTGGGCACCAGGGCTCAGCCATGTTGACATATAACATTAACCATTGCAAGATTCAAGCAGGCCTGAACAGACAGAGGAATTAATGCTATATGGCCAAGGAAAGCCTGCATACCAGAATGGAGGGTCCTGAACAAATGAACTGATTCCTTCCTACACCTAGTACTGGGAGAGTACAAGCCCTTGCAATTGACAATTCTAGGAGCAGACAGCCTTCATACTGATACCCAATAAGGGACAGGGAATTTAATGACCTCTCACCAATTCAGGTATGGCTACCAAGAAAGAACAGCTGAACTTGGATTCCAAGAGGAAGCAAAACCGAGAGTAAAAGGGAACATAATGACCACCCAAAGGGGCCAACAGCCAGAGAAAGGAACACAAGACAGACACCTCAACAAAAAAATTGAAACCTGCCTGGTGAAGCAGAACTTCAAGAGGGGACAGAAGACAGCCCAAACAACTGCAGCAATGAGACATTCAAAGAGGAGCAACAGAAGCATGCAAAGACTTTCTGGAACTAAAAATATGACTTTCAATTTAAAACATTTAATGCAAGTATAGAAGGGGTGGAAGATGACCTTTGAGACACAGATTAGTGGACAGGAAGATTAAATATAAAAATATGTCAAAACAGGACAGAAATTAAGAGACAGAAACTATGGGTAGAAAGGTTAAAATCATGAACAGATGCCTGACTTTAAACAAATGAATGAAAAAGAGACAATAATTAAATATTAAAGGAAAATATTACCCATCTCAAGAAATATTTTAGTCCAAAGATTGAAAGCATGTCAGGAAATATTGATGGAAAAAAAAAAAACACACCTAAATAGATGTTAGTAAAATATTTGAATTTAGGATAAAGATAATCTTTTTCAAGGATCCTGGAAGAAATAAGAAGCTACATATAAAGAAAGGACCATCAGTCTGGCATTAAAATTATCATCTGCAACTCTAGAAATTAGAAGAGAGGGTATATAAATATATATTATATACATATGTATACAAAATTCACCATTCAGTATATACAAAGTTGAGAGACTATATTACCCACATACCCCTTCTGAATTAAATAATCTAGAAAGAATTCTAACCAAGAAACAAATAAATGAGAAAAAAATCTTCAGGATAGGAAAAGAAAGAAAATTGTTGTGGGCTGTATTTAGTTAAAAACAAAAAGATCCAGATAGAGGACTAGAAAAGCTTTATTTTTTTCTAAACATGCAGTTTTAAAATAAAAGTGATATATTCAAGAAAAAATTAATAATATTAAGAGTTTAAAATAGCATGCCATCTTACCAAAGATGGAAAAGTTTCAGAGAGTAATAACGTTCTAAAGGTCTCTTGGGGGAAAAGATGAAGTGAGGAGAAGTACAAGATTTCTAAAGGTCACATCTTATTAGAAACAGTGTCATGGTGGGAGGAAGTATTTGGCATCTTGTTTTTACGTAATAGTAGAGAAGTAGGCATGTGATTAAGAATACCATGAATGGGTTAGTAATGAAAAATTAAGGAGAAAACCACTACACATAATAACAAGGGGCATCATGCACTGATGAGGGGTAAAGTAACATAATATAACTTTGAAACCATATAAAGTTGATGATATCCGAACATTTTTAACCTACAGAAGCAGCAATTTCCTAAAGTCCAACTTAATGTTTATGCTTGCATATAAACATTTAAGTTTACAAAAAGTTTGGAATGATAAAGACAGATTGCTGATAAAATGACAAGCATTATTTTATTGATGTGATCAGAATAAAGATACAGTATTTTACATTTTAAATTAAAAATAATGCCAAGCAATGTGGACCCAACAGGGTGGGTCATAGAAGTTGAATAAATGAAGAGGTCACTATGGAATAGAGTGATCAGAGAAAGCAACGGGGAGAGAGATGGAAATTAAATTGGCTTTGAAATATGACAATAGAAGAAGACATTCCTAGATTGGGGCAGGGAAAGAGGCCTAAGCAAAAAACAAGGACAAACCTGTTTTAAATGTTGGAATGGAATGTCATAAGAATGGCATGACCAATGTGAAGACAGATGAATGTCATAGACTAGTAAGACATGTGATTAGCATATGGAAATCTGGTTTAAATTGAGCTGGTCCATTTCAGAGTGACAAGCATTTAGTCTAAAAGGGGGAAATGACAGCAATGCTCAAGCTATGCCATTCTTTTAAACATAGCTGAGATAATACCGAATATCAAATGGTGCAATGGATGTCATTTCCGAAGTGAAACCTCACATGTCATTCTGCAAACTTGTGTGTGGTCACACTGGGAGAGGGAGGTCACATTGTGGTCATAATAGATGTTCCCATCAATTCACTTTCTTTTAGAATCCGAAATGTGATAGAATCAGAACATCTGTTTCAAACATGTTATTTTCACAAAGCTTAGTTACCAATGAAATACGCGTCACTGAATATATGTTATTTTCTGGATTTCTTTGAATTTATTTATCTTAGAAGCTGGTAGAGAGGATTTCTACAGGCAATAAAAGGAAGATATGTATTATTGGTGAAGAAAACTTTAATTATTTGAATGAGTGTCTGTTCAAGAACCTAGAAGCAAAACACTGGTGGACACTAAAAGATGACTAAATAAATCTGTGCATTACCTACCTGAAGCTTTTAAATAATCTATCAATCAAAAAAGTCAATGATTACAATCCCGAAACAAAGGCTAATCAATAAACCTTATTTACTACTACTGATGCTGTGAGACTTCTTTATGATAAAAAATGAACATTCTGTTAAAAATAGCTTCTAGTAATTTATACAGGATCTTAGCTGTATTTCCACAGAAAGGAATGCCAACTCCTGATGAGGCACCTCTTTTATTCGTACTGAAAAATGTCAAGAATGAGAAGTGCCAATTTAGAACATTTTATACTAACAGAAAAAGAAATAAGAATTCCTCAATATAAGAGAAACACAAGAATATTGTGTATGATAAATTAGATATTAGTAAAGAGTGAGGCTGCCTTTTAACTCAGCATTTGAAATTCTAGTGATACAAAACTAATTTTGCTTTGTCTGGTTCTCTGTTCTTGCTCTGTGTTACTACAAATAACTTTTTTCTCTCAGCTTTTAGAAGTTTATACACAAACACACACAAGACCTAGAAATGTTTGCTTTTTATCACCCACTAAATATTTTCGTCTCTTCCATGAAGTATAAAATAATATTTCGTGTGAATATTTTAAACCCTCTTATAGAACAAGAGAAGAATAAAAAAAAAATAAGACTGAGTGAGCATCGTATAAAGGGTTTAACACTCATTTGTTCTACTAGTTCATTTTTAAATTGACAATCATATATTTCAGTTTACACAGGTTTTCAATTCCAACAAGAGAAGATAAAAATATTATCAACGTCATATGAGTCTGGTTTGTCTTAAATTATTCAAATGGCTTAATTATCATCAATTAAGATATTTTCTTAACTCAACTTCTATTTTGGACTTTTCTTCTGTTTAGATGGGATTTGATATTAACTGTGCTTTCATTTATGTGTCCACATTCTTGATCACTGTGGGTAGTTATTCAGTCACTTAATAAAATTTATTAAAATAAATTATGACTAAAATGGTTTGCAGGAATTCAACCACAATAGAAATTTGCTTAATTTCTTTATCTAAGACACCCTCAAACAGCTGTGCTATAGGGTTTTATGTCCTTAGGAGATAATTTCACATTTTAAACAATTTAATGTCACAAGAGACTGTAGGATTCATTTTCCCCAGAGAGTTTGTATTTGAATCACAAAATTTCTGCAAATACACAATTATACTATCTCTGACAAAAGTGCTCAGAGTATTGCTTAATTTCTTCCTCACTGACTTGACAGCCCTCCAGCGTTTCAAATCATTAGAGTTACTGCAATTTGATTTGTAGATTCATGAAAGTGGTTTCATTGCCACTTACTTTTTAAATCACTGTACTGCAAGTCAACAGAAAATCATCAGTGCAGGCTATTCAGTTAGTTGAAAGAGCTAAAGATAATAGTGCTTTGCTAACATATTAAAGATAGAAAGTAAATATTTTTAAATATATGTTCTTTTTAACGATGGGAAATTAATGCTATTGACCTCCAAATAGACCATAATTTGCTCCTTTATTTTACTTAAGAAATTAATTACTTCTAAATATCTCTAGTAGCTAATGCCTCTTTTCTCCTTCTCTTTCTACCTGCAAGCTTGGTGCATATGATGATCTCATTTATACTCTAAATAAATGCATGCATATACATGTACATATATACTCGAGTACATTGGGTGATTGTGGGATTATGGGTAATTTTTATTTTATTCTTTCTGCTTTGATATTTTCTGCTTTCTGGAAAAATATCATATATTTTCATATATATATATATATTTATATATTTATATATATATATATTTTCATATATATCATATATTCTGCAATGACTCTGTTTTGCTTTTATAATTGGAATTATAAATATACTGTATATATATTTGAATTAAAAAGAAAATGAAGCAAATGGGAAATCAGGCAGGCAATTAAGAAACAGTGAAGAGAGAATAAATAATATCCAATTATGTAACTAACATTTCAGCATCGTTATTCGTAGGCTTTATGTTAATACAGATCATTTTAGTGCATATTCTTCCAGTCCTATACATATGCATATATCTGAAATATTTTTACAACAGCATTACGATTATAAGGTACATATTGATTTACAAGGTGCTTTTAACAATATATCATATAAATTTGCCCATTTTACTAAAAATTATTTCACAAATGCCAAACTCTCCTATTTCAGTAAAAAGCACCATCATCTTCCTGACTTTCCAAGCCTAAATCTGAGTTACTCTTTTCTTAAAAAATTATTTTATTGAAGTAAAATTGGTTTATAACATCGTGTAAATTTCAGTGTACATGATTAGATTTCAGCTTCTGTATAGACTGCATCATGTTCACCACCAAAAGTCTAGTTTCCATCCATCATCATACACATGTGCCCCTTTACCACTTTCTCCCTCAGCCAGCCCCCTTCCCCTCTGGTAACCACCAATCCTCTCTCCTTTTCTATGTGTTTATCTTCAACATATGAGTGAAATCATAGGGTATTTGTCCTTCTCTGTCTGACTTATTTTGTTTGGCATAATAACCTCAAGAGTTACTCTTGATTTCACTCTTTCTTCTACTATTTCTCCTGAAAATTCAATCCTTCAGTAATGGTTCTCATCTCTACCTCTACTACTTATGAATGACGTTTCTGTCTGTCTCCACAGGTCCAAACCTCCTCCCTAGTCCAAACCTCCATCATCATTCATCTGAACTTCCAGAATAGCTTCCTAACTGGTCTCATATATTTCACTTCTGCCTCTACAATCTTTTATCCCCACAGTAACCAGAGACAATTTCAAACCATAAGTCAATGTAGTTTCCCCACTTAAATCCTTCCAATTGGTATGTAATTGATATAAATGTGTATAAAACCTAAACTTCTTAACCTGGTTTAAAAAGCCGTACAAAATCTGGCCCTGCCACCTCTCTTAAGTCATGTGTTGTCATTCCCTGTCCCCACCCCACGCCACTAAATTCTAGAGACACAGACCTGTTTGATTTCTTCAAACTCTCCATGTTCTTTCCCAATTTTGGAGTCTTTTCACCAGATATTTTCTCGACTCAGAATATTCCCCCTCATTCTTTCCATCTGGTTCCATCTTGTCATTCAGCTTGTAGCCAAAATGTCACTATCATGTTAATTCTCTGCAGAGCACTTGTTGCCACCTGATAGTTTCTAGTAGGCATTAATTGATTGATTGATTGATTGTTTCTTTCCCCACACTAGGATGTACGCTCTGTGAAAGTAGTGCCTTACTTCCTTCACCTCTATATTCCCAGGGGGCAAATAGCAGTTCTCATGCTGAGGCCAAGAAAAGGTTCTCAAGCACATTCTGTTCTGCTATGCTGCAAAATTTTAAAGTTTTAGTTTTCTAACACAAATTAGTTCACTTGTAATTGGTAAATAGGGAAATGATGTCAGCATAATGTAGAAGTTGTGTCAGATTATTCACATTTTCTTTGCGGCAGATTAATATTTTAATTGATCATAGATGAAGTCCTTAATTAAAACACAATATCCTACAGAAATATCCTCCTTTATTTCAAGAAGAGGCTTGTTGCGTGGCATCAAGAATTGCTACCCTTCACACCTGTTTACTATCTGAGAGAATGCAAATGAAGCAGCTGTGAAAATATCACTATTCCTCTGCTCCAATCTTAAAAAATGATTGATGAAAATAGTCTATGATCTTACTCAGATTTTTAGTTTCCATGAAATTCCTCTTTATTATAGTGACCATCTCCGAGAATATACATCTTGAAGAAAGAAGCACGAATCTCAAGATGTAAATTGGCTAAGAATTGACTGTTGCCAGGTGTAAACGGTTGTGGCGATTTAACTGTGGCAGTATTTTTATTAGGAATATTACTCTTTTATTAATGCCCCGGTCACAAAATTCCACAGGTTTTGCGTGGTCTCTCATAGTTCTGTTTTCCCTATTATTTTATTGAGTGGTTTTGTAGAAAACAAAGGTTTTTGATAATGTGCATTTAGCTTTATAGCAGAAAGACATGATCCTTAATAGTGTTCATTTGTAAGATATTTGAGGTTCAGTATAGGAGCATGAAGAAGAAAACTAATAAAACCAGGAATTAGCTCCTTCATCTCTCCTATTCAGCCTGAAATATATAGTCTAGCAGAAAGCCTTCTCTCCTAGGCATTACTATGTACTGATTTATAGATAATGAAATGTGAATTGGAACCTGTCTGAGATCATTTAGTTACATATGTACTATTGATTTCCTAATAAGATTATACCAAAATGAAATACATCCATGTAGTTTATACATCAATCATTCATATATTCATTTACTCAACAAGTATCTACTGATGACCTATCCAGATCCAGGCTCTGTGCAACATTCTTCGCATTTGGTTGTGGATAAGACAGTTTCCACCTTCAAGGATCTTGAGAGCTGAAACTCCAAAATCATTTTAGCTCTGAATTAATGTACACTCTTTCCTTCAGGAATATACTGGACAAAAAGTATTTTTAAAATTTCTTATTGACTTATTATGTAGCCAGTTAGGACATCTTTACTCAAAAGATTTGACACCTTGCCTTGAATTATTTGTGATGCCAAAAGCAAAATTCACCTTCTCTTTATATTATCGCTGTTGGCAATTCTGCCTTCAATCCAAGTATTATTCTTTGGTCGGTTATTTATGAGATTTTCTCTTTGGATTCTGAAGTTCCACACAAATATATCTAGGTATGAATACAATTTTATCTATTCTTCTTGAGACTAGCTTGTATTCCTGAATCCGAGGATCATATATTTCATCAATTCTGGAAAACCCTCATTTATCATCACTTCAAATATCTCCCATTCTCCCTTCTTCTGGAATTCCAAATTACATACATCAGTTCTCATAAATAGAATTATAAGCTGTTTGAAATCTGCATTTTAATTAATCTACTTAAATTAAAATTTCAATGAGAAGTTCTATTTTTTCCAAATATTCATTATTAATGTTTATATATAGTGTTTTTCTTGCTAACATTTAAATTTCTAAGGCAAATGACTCTAATAATTTAATTTTTTAAATTTTATATTCTCTATTAAATAATTCTATTAACTGCATTTCTTTGGAATCTAATCTTTGTGTGTGTGTGCACGTGCTCATGCACACTTGTGCACTGCCTCTTCTCATGGTGAAATATTTCTTCATGTGGTTTGTATTTTTGATTGTCAACTCTTGTTTGCCAGGGTTTATCTGTGGGAATTCTATGAAACTTCGGCTGAGAAGATATCCCTCCAAACTAATTTTACTTTTGCTTCTGCAAGGTAGCCAAGAAAGAGCAATGGCCCCAGACTCTTTATGTTAATTTCTTGGTCTGTATTTCTTAGTCCAAGTAAGGAATATAACTGTGCATCCAACTAAGAGAGCTGGCCTAAGAATGTGAAATCTCAGGAGAGACAATTTTTCTACAATCATATCTTAAACTATGATCAAAACATCCTTGTCATTCTCTTGTGACTTGGGAAGACTTTTGCCTTCTCTTCACACTTTCTCAGAGGGTTTGACTCTATAAGGGTCTCAGTTTCATACAGAAGTCTCATTTCCACTTCTACTTTCTTAAGCCCAAGGTCTTGTCTGCTGTTTAAAATTTATCCATGTATTACCCTTCAGCCCCCATACTGACAACTGCCAAAGCTTACCATTCTGCTTCTCAGTTCCCTCATTTCAGTCCTTTAAGAATTCTGTAAGATTGAAGCTCAGTTGTGCATTTTTAAATGCTTGTGTAATATATCCAGCATTTATAGATATATTTGAATAGAATGGTTTCATGTTATCTAGCCTATCATATCGTTCCTCATCACTTACACGGGGTGAAATTTCATTATCTATCCCAAATAATGATTATAATAGAAATAACATACCTATATACATGAAGATTTTCCTAGGTACCCGCTGGATGTACTAACCACCTCAAACACTATTTTTTTCTGAAAATTCTGCATAGTTTTCTTGATTCTGTCATCAAATTTATACAGTGCAATCAAAAAAGGGAAAGGGAGGCTATGACTCTGATTATCAGATAATATCTAGATAAGATGTCCAAACAGAATAATGCCAAAAAGCTGATGTTGTTATTAGTGATAATTCCTGTCTATGGTTTTTTGAAAATAGGGATCTGCCACTTTCAGTGGTCCCCATAAATAAATAAATGGATACATAGACAAACAAACAAATAGTTCCATTAGTATGGTGCTGGTCTTGAGAGGTGCTTCAGTTGATTCTACAATTTTAATCATTGAGAGGGAGATGGTGACAGGATTTCAAGGAACAACAGCAAGGCTGAAATTGGTTATCATCAGTTAAAAATGGGAGCAAACCAGAGAGGTGTTACAAAAATAAGATTACACAATAGACAAGGAATTTGACAAACAATGCTCCATTTTTTCTTTCTTACTGGCCAATAACCAACCCAAAGGAGAAGGGAGCCTTGCGATAGGCACTCCAAAATGAGCTGCTAGTTTTCAGATTTACCTGGGAGCAGAAGGTGAAAAAGGAAGGAATAGAATAAGCATTAAAATGGGTTTGTCAGACTACTATCGTAATAAAAACATTTATTAAAGACTTACCATATACAAGATATTGAATACTGCTTTCAGATAGTTCAAGAATTCATCTTCAGATTATCTTGTCCCACTCAGCTGATCTAAGACCTAAAACAGAAAGTTCTTAATGTCACAAATCAGAAATTTTATAACATGTTGCCTGAAATTCAGAATCTGTAGAAATTCATTGAAAGGATAATCCATTTTTTCCCAAAACGTGAGCAAAAGATAAAAATACATAGTTTTCATAGTCACTGTAATAGTACGTAAAAGCAGATAAAGATTTTAGAATAAAATAGAAAGTTTGCCTTCTTTTAGAGTTTATAAATAATAAATATTATATAAGTCAATCAAAACTTGGTATATTTATTTTTCTTCTCCAGACATGAGAATGTTGAGGTACATTAGAGACTGTGTTGTTACTTGTAGCTCAAAACTGGAAAAAAATGTTTAACTTCTAAAGCAAGGTAAAGTTTATATATTCTTGCATACTATTCCCCACCTTAAAATTTCTCTTCTGCTAATGTTTCTCAACCGTGGCTACACGTTAGGATCATTTGGGAGTACTTAAAAAATAGCGATGAAAAATGGTGTTCAGTTTCCACGCCAGAGAAGTGAAAGCAGAATTTCTGAGAGTGGCACCCAAGCATTGATATGGTTTTAAACATTCCCCAGAGAATTTTCTTATGTAGTTGGCTTAAGAG
Organism: Tapirus indicus; assembly: GCA_031878705.1. Taxonomy (NCBI): domain Eukaryota; kingdom Metazoa; phylum Chordata; class Mammalia; order Perissodactyla; family Tapiridae; genus Tapirus; species Tapirus indicus. Next base: position 98,278,759 of record CM062919.1, on the reverse strand, counting down.
CTACAGAGGCGAGTTGTGCTCGTGAGGAGGGCGGCGTGGGTTCTGAGGCCTGAGCAGCAGTAAAGGGTGAGACAAACCATATTACCTGAGCCTGAGAGGAGGCTGCTTTAGGGCTACGTGTAGTTGGAGGAAGGCTGCTTAAGGCACACATAGAGCTTGTCTGACTGCTCTTTACAAAGCGTCTGGGAGATTAGTCTGAGGAAATGAATACTTCCGGTTACAGTTACAGTGGTTCTAAATTCCCTCGGGTTTACTTCTTAGAAGCAGCTGAAGATGGTTTATATAGTAAGTCGATTCTCCTCATCTTTTGGCAACTTAAAAATTGACTAAAGAGAAAAGAATATTTATTAATAGATTAAATAATTCCTATTACAGTATGCCTAAGTAAAATATCTATAAAACATTATAGCTGTAAAACATTCATTGAAATATGCTAATATACATTAAGGACTAATTTGCCTAATATCAATTATTACCTGTTTTCTAATATAGGTAAAATTATTGTCACAATAAATACAGGGGCCAGCCTGGTGGTGTAGCAGTTAAGATCGCAGCCCGGGGTTCGAGGGTTCGGATCTCGGGCGCAGACCGACGCACCACCTGTCAAGCCACGCCCTGGCGGCGTCCCATATAAAGTAGAGGAAAGACGGGCACAGATGTCATCCCAGGGCCAATCTTCCTCAACAAAAAGAAGAGGATTGGCAATGGAGGTTAGCTCAGGGCTAATCTTCCTCGCACACACACACACACAAAAACAATAAATATTAAAATTATTTATTTTTAACCTCTTTCCCCAGGGATACTTTTTAAAGATTACTTAGCTATTTCAATTTTTATAGAAAATTTTAAATTCTTTCTTGCTTTCTGTTTCTGTAGTTATTTTAGTAATCTAAATCCAAATGTGGTGAAGACAGTCTAAGATCTCAATCTCTCTCCCTCACCTCTGTCTCTTTCTCTCTCTAATTGAGTCAGAAGTTCCCAAATAATAAACAATATTGCCTGAGGTACTTAAAATGCACATTCCTGAAATCTAGTCCCCAAAATTTTGATTGGGTGGATACAAAATGAGGCCCAGGAATTTTTACTTTAACAGTATTCCAGTTGATTCCAATTCAGTTGGTACCTGTATAACACTTTGAAAAAAATTCAATATGTACTTATTCATTCTCTCACTTAATAAACACTTTTTGATGTCCTGGACTGTACAATGTGCTAAAAAATACAAATATGGATGAAAAGTTGACCCTGCCTTCAGATAGACATATTAAATAGTATCGATGTTTACAAAAGCTATGGGAGAGCTACATATACATTTCTAAGGGAATTTAATGAGATCAGTAAAGGATTATCCTGGGAAGTAGCATTTACGTACAGCTATGAAAAGTGAAATAAAGTTAAGGGAATATTCTAGGCAAATAGAACAGCAAATTCAGTAGAATCTCCAGGGTCTGTACAGGCAATAGTGTACAGGTCTGATGGAACAACATGTGTTACCAGTGTTGAGGCCCAATTTTCAGTAATTTTTTAATGGTTCTTTCAGGACCATGGAGTAACTTAAAAGAAGATTAAATCTAAGTTTCTCAGAGAATCACAGAAGCATCTATTGATGATCCCATCAGGTTTCTATAGCACCATGGGAGCTAAACTCTATTTCTCACCTATCTCAAAAGTAGACATTATGAACGGGTTAACAAATAAAAAAGATCCCATCCCAGGCTGGGTTCTCCTCACATTTTCCTTGACTGGCTACTTCTTGAGATATTCAAAACAACTACTTAGCACCTATATTTCTCCCCTTTGTCCAACAAGGAATTAAGCCAGAGGAGCATTCATTTTTTTTCCTCCTGCCTATAGTCTTATTCCCAAAAGTCTATGAGTTCCCAAGAAAAATTACCTTTAGACATTAGTAGATGAACAAAATGAGCTACTAAAGAGCCATTTGGCAAACAAAGTCACTCAACTCAGAATAATGACAGACACAAAAGAGCAAAATGTTACACTTTTCCACTTTTTTCCCTTTTCTTCTCTTTTCTGGCACCAAATTAATTACCCTGTCACCAACACACACAGTTTCTCAGTCTTTATGGGTCGTATAACCTTCTGATAATTTACTAATGACCTTTTCGTAGGGTTTAGGAAAATATCAGAACCCAAGTATCTGGATATACAATTCTACAGTTTTATGCCTCAGTGAATTCTATGCGAGAAAATATTTTGGGTTATAAGGGTTTACTCTTAAATCTTCAAATTATCCCACACAATAAACCTGCCGTGTTATTGCTAAATGTTTCTGGTTCTACATTCTGCATAACAGTTAGGAGCTATCACAGCTTAGGTTATCCAGGAAGCATTCTCTGAGACAAAGATTGGCATCTAGAAGGTTTATTACGGAAAGCTTTTGGGAACACCATATGTAGACTAGAAGGAAAAGAAGCAGGATTGGGAAAAGCAGAAATTTGGGCTGTGATGCAATCTCAGCGAAGGCCGTGGCCAAATCAACTGAAGCTGGGACAGGCCTTCGGTGCTGTCACACTTCGGGGCAAGGGAATGAGCCATTAAACTACGTGCGGACCAGGAGTTGGATGAAAGTTGCTTCAGAAAGAGCATTTGGCTGGATGAGGCATTTCCACTCAGCAAAGGCAATTTCCAACTAGGGCTGAGAGCTGAGTGTTCTTTGTAGCTAACACTCCCTGCAGTCTGGGGAAATAAGTCCTTCAGTGCCGAGGGAGGATCTGTGTGGCACATCATTAGCACCTGCTGTAGTCACATATTCCCTTGTCCAAGCAACAACTGGTGGTTGCTCCCCGTGACCTGCCAATTAAGTACTAAATCTGAAGTCTGACCATTGAGAATAAGTTGCCATATTCTCTCACTATTATTTCCCTGTCAACATTAGCTTCCATTAACTTCCACTCCAGCTAATAATAACCTTTTTTGTTTTCTTGTCCAGTGTGTGTGTATTCATGCCCACAGGTTGTAATGCATTCACGATCTTGAATCATCCCCAGTTTACTTCTACCAATTTTATGTTTTTCTTCTTTCAACAATATATTAAAAATATGTAAGTCCCATTCTTTTTGAGAAATTTAATTGATCATCCTGGCCTATATATTGCATAGAGAATTCTTGTAGATATATTAAATGTTATTTATGTATAGCACTTTATTTTATATGATTTTTATTTATTCTATTAAATGTGTCAATTTTATACCTAAATTATGATACTTGGCAATTTGGAAATATTTTAGTACCTTATTTCTATGAATCCCTTTTACATATTTTTTTTTGCAAATATTATTAGAAAGTGTAGATTGAAAGGCCAAATACAGACAGCATTTGAATAAGTTAAATGCAATTTGCTTATCTAAAGATAGAGAAAATTCTGTACAGTCAGAACACCAAGCATCAAGATCCATAAGCAAACACAAAGAGATTTGGGCAGGCATTCCCAATCCCATATCTCATTAGTGATCATGACTTTGTAGAAGAGAAGTCTCAGCTAGTGAGGGGCACAACTGAGATTCTAGAAGCTCAGCAGTCCTCTTCTAGACCCATCTTATATTCATAAGGGTGAAACAGTTTTTCACATAGGCTATTGTGGATGTGTGCTGGGGACCTCCACATCTGAGCCAGGTGAACTTATCAGTCTTGGGTTATTCAATACACATGAAAGCAGCAGACTGTACTGTACAGTGCACACTGGCCTGTGTACAGTCCTCATTTATCACTCATAGATTCTCTGCACTGATAGAGCCTGGGGCAAACTCAGAGCTGTGGGAACAGGACAAAGATCAATTACCCGCACATCTCTTGGAGTTATGCTACAGATGTTTAAACAAGCTATGAAGCCTATCTTACATCTGTATCTATATCTATGTCTATATCCTTGTTTATATCTCTATGTGTGTGTCTTAGTTCATTTGGACTGCTATAACAAGATACTATAGACTGAGAGGCTTATAAAAAACAAGAATTTATTTCTCACAGTTCTGGAGGCTGGAAAGTCCAAGATCAAGGCACTGGCAAACTCAGTGTCCGGTGAGAGCCCGCTTCCTGATTCATATACAGCTGTCTTTTTGCTGTAACATCACACTGCAGAGGAGTAAGGGAGCTCTCTCAGGTCTCCTTTATGAGGGCACCAATCCATTCATGAGAACTTTGCCTTCGTAACCTAATCACCCATCAAAGGCCCCACCTCCTAATACCATCATCTTGGGGGATTAAGGTTTCAGTGTAGGAATTTGGAGGACACAAACATTCAGATCATAGCGGAGTGTATGTATTCTTCTTATTATTTAAAAAAGTAAAAATCCATAGCATTGCAATTAAAGCAGCAGAGTCAGATTATTTGCTTTATTATCTCCAAAATAATCTAATACCACAGAAAACTTAACCAGTCTATTCAAAGAATTATTTACTTTTTATTGAGATTTTATTGAGACAAAATATACCCTTTTTAATCTTTCACTTTCAGACTACTAATATAGGTGTCACACAGATAGAGACACAGACTGTCTGAAACATTTTATAAAAGGGATTCCCTTCTTTCAGAGGAGACTTGGTTAAAATACATGCGAAGTCATTTTCAATTCTGAATCTATAATCTCATGAAATGTAGATTTTATAAATATACAATTATGTAATATATACAATGCCTTGTCACAAATTGCTGTGATGTATAGGGGGTTAGGAATATAAAACATTCATTGTGATTAAATTTATTAACTTCTATAGTTAGAGCAATATATGTAAATATGTATAAATATGTAAATCCAAGTATATATATGTAAATCCAAGAAACACACATCCTACATATATGTGTGCATCTGTCTGCATAGACACCCACAATTAGAGACACACATCATTTATGTGTCTATATAAAAATATATCTGTATACCAACATGTGTGCATAAATATACAAACATAAAAACATATATATTTAGATAGTTACCTATACACATACTTGTACACACACAAACACACAAACATACACACAGGTGCATATGTGTGTGCACATGTGCATTTATGCATGTGTGTGGGTGTGTGCATGGTTATACATGTATAGGTATGTTGGGAATGCATGTATGTGTGCAGATACCTATACATGTGTGTGCATGTAGATATATTGATATTTTATACATGTATCTATATATACACATTAATATTTGTATACATACATGTATACATACATATATTGTGTAAACAGGCATGCACATATGTGTAGCTATATAGATATATACAGAGAGAGAGAGAGAGAGATACATATAATAAAGGAACCTAAGTATTCTATCCTCTATGTGGTAAATAATATTAGAAAGTACATTCATTCTTCATGACCCATTTCATAATTTAATAATTGTAAAACTTACATTTGCTTTTTTGAAAAATTTTGTATTAAAGTAGAGCCACCATATTTTGATGAAGGTAAAATTTATTATCAGTATTTCTTCCAGTGTAACACATTTTTTGATATTTCCCAATTTTTAAAGAAATATGGAAACAGTTATAACTGCAAACCTTATGTTCAAAAGGAAAATAATTTCCTCAAAAGGAAATATCTCAAAGGAAAAAATGATGCTTGAAATAAGATTAGACAGAGTTAATATATATATAATATATAATATTATATATATGAAATATATAATATAATAATATATATACGAGAAATATCAATAGGGCATTTGAAAGTAATGTTGTTTATATTTTTTCCTGGAGTGGATTAGCATTTACTCTCCCACCATATAAGCAAGAAAGAAAGGGGAAGGAAAGAGAGAGGGCAGAAGAGAAAAGAGAAAACAGAGAGAAATAAAGAGGGAAAGAGAGATATATGTAAACAAAAATAAGATGGAGGACACACATTTGTTGCATATGCTTACTAAGAATTAAAACACTTTTCAAGAGCATGGAATATCTAAGGACTTTTCTTCCTTTTCGTGTTTATTTTAAATATTTTTAATAACATAGATCATCTCTAAGAAACTCTTAAAACAATCTTCACCCCAAAGGGATATAATATAATTAGCTAATGCAACAGCCTATTCATAGGAAAGGAAAATACATTTTGTACCCCATTTTTCAACTTAGTATAATAAAAATAAAATAGCCATTCATTTCAACAAATATTTATTAAAAATCTAATATATGCTCAACGTGTACTATTACATGTACTAAGTTGCTGGCTCAAAAGTGAATACATGACTAAGATAGCCGGGTTCAGAAGATTGAAAGAAAGACTGAATACAGGGGTAGCTATAGATTCATAGACCTTCATTTATTTTCATTTGTGAGATTATTTCTTAAGAATTTTCAGAATTCATAGTCATGATTCTTTACTCAAGAATAAAAATGAATTACATTTCTTAGGCAGAAATCTTAATATTCTACATTTTCAAGTCAGATCAAAGGTTTAGAAATGAGACCTAATAGCCTTTTCTGTAGTTAAACTGTTTTTTACTAGGTTTCAGGGCTAGAAATAATAAAGTTGAATCTTTTATATCTGTGAAAAAAGCAGAGTAAAATCAAGACTACTTGGGAATACAATGGTATTTTTCCATAAGTTAAAGTATTGATTGAATTATTTCTTCCTGGAAGATGTGGGAAAGATCTGGTTATGACATTTTCTTGGAGTAGATCTATTAAACTAAGGAGTTTACTTACATTTGTGGGTTACATTTTCTGCATTTCTTTTTTCTCTCCCTTTAGACAGTTACAAAGATAAATCCTGGCCTATAAACCCAGGGACAAAAGAAATCTAAATGGCCTGACAATTAAAAAATACATTAAATGAAAATCAGGTAGCAGATTTTAATTTTGCTTCAAATTGCTTTTTTCTTTGACAGTTGCTTAATGCAAATAGTTATTCCCAAACTTCTTACCCTTTTCACATTCCACTGTGGAGCCTCAAAAAGTAAGATACTCATTTTCTAAGATTCCCTTGCCATTAGGCATGGCCATGGAACACAGTTCTGGCCAGTGAACTGAAAAGGTAAGACTACTGGGGGCTTCAAGGAAAACATTTTCATCTCAGAAGAAAGCACGGAAAAGTGTTCACCTTTTCCTTATTTGAATGTGAACATGTTTCCTGGGTCTGTGGCAGGCATTCTATGACCATGAGGGGACAAGCATAGGACAAGATGACTGTATGCTCTGGACAGTAGAGCAGTAAGACACTGAGTAAGCTCAATATGACTGAGCTTTTGATAGCATTTTAAGGATCTGAATCAATGCCAATGATCACTTAACTCATGCTTGGTTAGTATTTGAGGAAAGGAAACTATTTTCAAATCCATGTTACTTACAGCCTCATACATTTGTAAATGATACGCAATCGTGTTGCTAACCCCCTCAACTTATATGAGCTTCAATTTTCTTGTTATAAACAAGGGGCATAATACCACCAGTTCCACAGTTCAACTATGAAGAGAAAATGAAGAGCAACAGTGGTGTGGCTACGGTTGTCATTGTTACTACACCCATCACTTTTTCTTTTTCAATAGTACAACCATGTGTTTGCCTGTGTTGTAGCGTATAGTCATTTTAAAACAAAATAAATAGGTGTTTTTAGGGTCTATAAGGCTTTTTGTACAGGGACTAACTAAGCCTTTTATAGGGCACTTCAACTGGTACCAATCACCTGAGTGATTAATCAACTTAAATAGTAAAATGTATTTAAAATAGATTTAAATATATTAAGAAACTACAATATTTTGTGAATTTAATGGACAATTTTTATCCTCATCTTACTTGAGTTTAGCGGGATTTAATGTTTTTGACCATAGCATCTTCTTGAAATGCTCTCTTACTTTACAGTTGTCTGAAAGCCAGAGTTTTCTCCTACCTCTGTCCACTTTCTCTGAGTCTTTCTTATTGACACCTCTTTAGCTGTCTCTTAAATGTTGATAATACTTAGCTATCTTCCCTTTAAACCTTAACATTCATTACCTGATGGCTATTGCCTACCCACATAGCTTTAAAGACTTTCCATTTCTTTAACCCCATTCACCTTTGTTAACCAGTCAGGGCATGTCCCAGAGCTCCAGCTACACTAATCCTATTGTTTACTTCCATCATGGGATTTCCAGACCATCAATCCGCAGATCCTATATCCTAATCCTCTCTCTTTCTCTATCATTTGTCTATCTATCTATCTATCTATTTATTTATATCTATCTATCATCTATCTATCTAATCTCCCCTTTCTGAGCCATCACCCACCAATCCTCAGTTTTCCAAATCCTTTCACTCTGGAACACATAATCAGTCAGCAGCAAAACCTCCTACATCTCTAACCCCTTATCTAAACATTACTCCTTCCTGCTCTAACTGAAACCCGGTTCTCCTCTGAGAACACTGCTTCCTTGCAGCCCCTTCAAGTTGTAGGTACTTTCTTTCCCACACTTCCTAGGATATGAAAGTAACATAACTATTTTACTTGTTCTTCACTGCTAAATCCAGATCCTCTCCCTCCCTCTTCCCCAAAAGCATTGAGTTCATTCATCAGTCAATAACTCTCATTACCTTCCTATATCTACCAAAGGTTACCCTGCTTTTATGCTTTGAAGATTTTAGCTCTGAACACAGTAACATTCTCTCTGTCACCACATAATCATAATTCTTGATGATTTTAATATTTATGTAGATGATTCTTCCAAATATTCTGGTCTTTCACCTATATAATAGCTTATGGCATGTAGTAGTTGTTCAATAAATAGTGGTTATTATTTGTTTTATAGGAATTGAAATTGCCCACTCTCCTATACTTTAAGAATCTGATAAAGTTTCTTTGATTTTTTTCTATTTTTTGGTGAGGAAGATTCACTCTGAGCTAGTGTCTGTTGCCAATCTTCCTCTTTTTTGTGCTTGAGGAAGATTAGCCCTGAACTAACATCTGTGCCAATCTTCCTCTATTTGTATGTGGTTCGCTGCCACAGCATGGCTTGATGAGTGGTATAGGTCTGAGCCTGGTATCTGAACCCTCAAACCAGGGCCACCAAAGTGAAGCACACTGGATTTAACCACTACGCCACTGGGCCGGCCCCAAAGTTTCTTCAGTTTTTGAGCTAAAACATCTAATGCATTTAGAATTTCCTTTCCCCCTTAATATGGACATGGGAACTTAAAATAAGGCCATTTATAAATAGCAACTGGGCAACAAATATACTAAACATTGATAAGTCCTTTAAGATGACCCAATGACAATGGATATGAAAGAGTGACTGTATGTGTGGTTTCATGTAACTTTTAATTTTCACCATATTGATTGCATAAATCAATCTTCAGGGTATTTACATGAACTAAAAAAAGAAATAATTTATTACCAGTGAGAAATATAAATGATGAAAGAAGAACATGTATTCATGGTTCCTGAGGATTGAAAATAAAACATGGCAAAAGAAACACAAATATTCTGCAACAGTGGAAGTTTATGCGAAATCCTGCCTACAGATTCCCATTTAACGGGTTGAAGCTGTTGTGACAGGTGGCCAGGAGCTGTCCTGTTAATGGATCTGTTGCTATGGAAGCAAGTTCAATCTTAGTAACACTTGGCAGCCCCAAGAATGGTTTGACATAATTTTTTTCCTGAACGTTAGGGAAAAAATAACCAATAAATGAAAAACATACAAACAGTGGAATAATCTGGAATCCACATGTAAGCACCACTTGTTTTCACATAATTCAGCCTTGCAGGGGAAATGGAATGTCAAAAATTGAGAATTGTGTTTTGGTCCCATAATAACATTACCAACAACTAATTCAGCCAAGTCTCTTTTGCATAATTCTCCACCCTGACACATGTTAATGTTTGCTCTATATGGTTGCACCTGCCTAGAGCAAAGTCAGTATGGTGTTTGGTTTGTTTCTTTGGTAAACTGTCTTATTTTCTGAATGTGGAAAAATGGAATTCTTCCCTTGAATATAGTGGATTTGTTAAACCCTACTTGCACATGCTGCTTTTATCAGTCTTCATTAATTTTAACATTCATACATAGAAATAAAATCCTAGAATATTTTTAAACTTTTCTAATTGTAAATGGGCTACATGTACATACCAAATATAAAAATGGTAATAAATTTATAACATTAAAACAGAACTCAATGTCACTTTCTCCCTTTCTTAATTTTCCAGAGGCATCACTCTCAACTCTTTAACTATTTCTGCTGAAATTCATCTCCATATTTTTAAAATAACCAGTGAGTACTGCTATCTCTTGATTCATTGATTTATACTATCATCTGTTAACTTCCTATTATTGCAGATGAGAATTTTATCTCTCTTATGTCCTCTCTTCCCATATTTCCATTTTTTAGTTTTTTTAGCACAAATTTTTCCATTATTATAATGATTTAAATTTTTAAGTTGAGCCAAATGGTTTAATAGCATAAAATTTCCTTTCTTGTGAAACTTTATGTTTGACCCAGACTCAATAAGTACCTCTTTTGTTTTTCATTTGTGTAGTTTTCCTTGCATCTCTGGCTAAATTTTCACATATCCTTTTTAATAACTGTAAATTGCCCATCAAACAACTTCGACACATCTATCCTGCCTGATAATCTATTTGTTCTATTTTTTCCTTACTGGGGTCTCTGGTCATCTTATTCCAATTTGATCTGATTATTCATTAAACCTGTTGTATCATCCTGGGTCTTCTCTTCATTATCATCCTGGGAATTCCCCTTGCCTCTATGCTCTGTTAGATCAGCTGTTTCCTGGATCCTGTCTTATCCTTTTAGGTTTACTCCCATACTTTAGTTAGGAAACTCTTCCAATAACTTCCTGAGAATGAGCATATGAGAGGTAAATTTTTGAAGTTTTGTCTAAAAATGTCTTTATCTATACTTACCTTTAATAGATTGATAGAATTCTGTGTTAAAAGAAAAAAGAAAAATGTCTGACTCTGAACAGCCAATCTTGAAAAAGAAAAAATAAAATTGGAGTCTCACACTTGCTGACTTCAAAACTTATTACAAAGCTATAGTAATCAAAACAGTATGGCCTGGCTTAAAGACAAAGATGTAGGCTAATGGAAGAGAATAGAGAGCCCAGAAATAAATCTTTGCATACATGATCAAATGATTTTTGACAAGGGTGCCAAGACTATTCAATGGAGAAAAAGCAGTCTTTTCAACAAATAGTTCTGGGGAAACTGGATATCCACATGCAAAAAAATGGTGTTGGACCCTTACTTTACATCATATACAAAAATTAACTCAAAATGTATCAAAGACCGAAATGTAAGTCTTAAAACTATTAAACTCTTAAAAGAAAACATAGGGGAAAAGCTTCATGACATTGGATTTAACAATGATTTTTTGGATACAACACCAAAAGCACAGGCAACAAAAATAAAAATAGATCAAATTAAAAACTTCTGTTCATCAAATCATTAAGAAAAGATTTATCATATGACCCAGCAATTCCACCTCTGGGTATATATCCATAAGAATTGGAAGCAGGGTCTTGAAGAGATATTTGTATACTTATTTTTATAGCAGCATTCTTCACAATAGCCAAGAGGTGAGAGTTACACCAATGTCCACAGACAGATAAATGGATAAAGAAATTGTGGTGTGTACATATAATGGAATATTCTTCAGTCTTAAAAAGGAATAAAATCCTGTCACATGCCACAGCATGGATGAACCTTGAGGACATTATGCTAAGCACAATAGGCCAGTCACAAAAAGTCAAATTCTGTATGATTTTACTTATATGAGATATCTAAAGTAGTCAAATTCATAGAAACAGAAAGTAGAATGTTGATAACCAGAGTTTACAGGGGAATGAAAATGGGAAGTTATTAATGGGTATAGAATTTCAATTTTTCAAGATGAAAAAAGTTCTGGAGATTGGTTGCAGAATGTGAATATAATTAATACTACTCAGTTGTACACTTAAAAATGGTGAAGATGGAAATTTTATGTCATGTGTATTTTTCCACAATTAAATTTTTTTTAAAAAATGCAAAATATATTCTGAAGACAATGCTCAGGTAAATAAGTTAGAATATGCATAGAACTGTACCTGAAATACATAAGATCTTCCACTTAAATGTCAACTATATTGTCAATATTATTTTTTCCTCCAATGTTACTTTTAAGAAGTCCAAAATTATTCTGACCTCCCATAATTTGAACATGTGCCTTATACCTTCTATTGGTACTTAAACACATCCCTGCTATTCTTAGCTCTTCCATCTCTTGGAACTAAAAGCCTGAAATCTATATTTCCCAAACACATTTGCCCACAGAGATCTGGTTTAGAATCCACCAGACAAAAAGACTTGTTCCAGACTCAGAAGGCAGAAGAGAAGCGGAAGCATTGTTGTCTCTCCAGCATTAGCAGGCAGGCACAAGACCTTCAGCAGAGGGCAGATGTGAGTTTTTATAACACCTCCTGGGCATTCTCCTGCCACTTATGGGCTTTGGTGCTGCAGGAAGCTGTGATCATTGGTGGTGTTTTTATGAGTTCTTCAAGTTTTCATTATTTCCAGAGGCTTTATAAACAGTTGATACTCTCTATTAAATCCTTTCTTGCCTGGAATTCTTAAAATGATTTATTTTTCCTGTAGAATTCTGAACAAGTGCCAGGATATGGCTATCATACCCCCAAAAAACTTAAAAAAAAAGAGGAGGGGGAAACATTAGCTTAGCAATTAGGGGGTGGGTTCTGAGGAATGTGATACCAGAAGCAGGATAGATGACAATACTTGTTATACAGAGGTAAAAACTTTGGTTAACTTGGAAGAAGGACATCTTGTAAGATTCTGAGTATTTGTGTGTTGACTCCAGTTGCTTGTGTTTGACATGAGCTGAACTCAGAGGATGATGGTTGATTTGCAAATAGAAATGTAAAAGAAAAAAAGAGAGTCCAAAAATGAGGGAGCATTCACAATGTTGGCTCAATGTATTTCCTAGTGACTACAGACATATGACTTTTTTGGAGTCTCCCTTCCTTTCCTTTTCCAAATGCACATGTGCATTGAATCTTGTCTCTTTTTATCATAGAGTTAGTAGTGGGTGGGAGAGAAAAATAGCTTTTAGTTATTAGTTCTTTGATCCCAGACGAGTCACATCCAGACCTGTGAACCACCCAGATTTCTAGGCTTTGAATGATTATTTTGTTTGATACGGTGTATAAACTTCTTTAAACTACTATTTAACACAGTTTACCTGAATTTAAAATGTACTCATTTGCACACTAGATTGAAATAGTTTGTGATCAACGTTAGTCCGTTAAAGAAAGACTTAACATGAGGATTGTTTTTTTCTCCAAATGCTAGATAAAATATTAAGGACTAAACACATTATTTATGTAGAATATTTTTGTTTCCTTGAATAGATAAGAATTTGAGATTGATCCCTAAAGTGTGTTATTTTATCATTCAAACTCATTGCATCACACTAATTTTAATTAAATCAAATTTCTAAACTAAATGTTTTTCTTTAGAATAATTCTTTAAACACAGACTTTGGCTTGACAGACAGTTTAGTAATATAATATCCAAGGTTTTTCTTTTTATTGTATCACATTTTCAGAATACAAATTAAAACAACCTTATTATAGACATATTTTTATGATTTTAAATTAAAAGCAAATATTCAAAGTATTTTTAAAGTAGTCCTTGAATTTCAAAGTATTTAGTCCTTCAAACAGATTCCAAATGCTTAAATAAAACAAACAGATGAAGTCTCCTCCATTCTTATTTGACTTTATCGGTGTACAACTTTAATTGTGAGAAATGGAGTACACATACAAACAATCTGTCAAATAAGAAAAGCTGTATAATTGTCTCCACTGGTGCTAAGAATGCGTGTCATAGAAAAGAAAACAAAATATAAAATAATGCTCATATTTAATTTAAAAAAATCATTAGCCAGGGTTTATAAGATACATTATATCATTATAAAATATCCATCACAAATCAGGAAACAGCATCCCAATTAATAGCAAAACCTTGGAGGCACTCCCACTAAAAGCAAAATCAAAATGTGAGTATTGGTATTTAGCTTTTTCATTTAAACTCATTCTGAATTTTCTTGCAAATTCAATAAGGCATGGAATAAAAATAAGAAACCTGTATTTGAGACACAGGAAAATTATTTATATGTTGTAATTAACTAAAAATTTGTTAAAATTAGCAAGAGAACTCGGAAAATTGGCCAGAAAAAAAATGTACAAATATAAATAATTTTAATGTTAGGAAATAAAATGGTGAGGTTCTAGAACACTAGTGATACAAATATTTTGTTTAAATAAAGACATGACAATTAGATATGTATAAAGATTCAGTGAAAAAAATATAAAAGTTACTGAAAAATATTAAAGGAAGGAATTTTTCTTGCAGTAATGATGGACTACATATTTCAAACCTAATCTTCAGCCAAGAGCAAACACAAAACCTGGAAAACATATCAAAGACAGCATGTTTGAAGGCTTAAGAGAGCTATAAAAGGCAATGAAGTTTTACAGGGCCAATATCTTTAAGAAGAAAACTTGGAGAGCCAGAGCAGCATTTGGAATCGTCCTTTTATTATGGTCATCTATCTATCATGGAGAATTTCAGGCCAATTTATGAGCCAATCTCACTCATAAATGTAGATGTAATAGTCTAACAAAATGCTAACAAACCAAATCCAGCAATACATATAAATGGTTACAATCTCAACCAATTTGGATTTATTTCAGGAGTGCAAGGTTGTTTTAACAATCTAATTCACCACATTAACAGAATAAGATAGAAAAATCACAAAATCATCTCAATAAACATAGAATAAAAAATTTGTTACAATTATATATCCTTTATCATTTTAAAAATAGCAATGTAAGAACAGAAGGGAATTTTCTTCATCTGGTAAAGGATCTTCACAAAAGTCACAACAATCATACTTGATTGTTAAATAGTAGACATTTATCCTCTGGGATTATACATAAAGTAAGGATGTCGGCTGCCACCCCTTCTATTCAGCACTGACCTGCACATCATAATCAGTGTAATAAAGCAAGAAAAATAAGTAAAGTGCATGAAATTTAAAAAGAAAAAATAAAACTATTTTTTGCTGACAATATAATTCTATACAAAGAATTGACATGTAAATTATTAAAACTAATAATGAGTTTAGTGAGTATGTTAATTGCATAATTACCTTAAGTATTTGAATAGTGAAAGATCTCACAGGATTCAAAACAACACAAGTCCAGAGATCTCCAGTACAGGCTTCTGTGTCCTGTCTCCACTGAGTCATATAGGACACACTTTTGTTTCCACATCTCAAACCACCACTGGCATGCCTTCAAACCTCGTTAGCTCCAGGAAGTCCACAGTTCTCTCATGGTGGGGTCTCTTATAGGGAGCTGTTCAAGTAAGCACATTCCACCATAAGACCAGTCTGAACTATACAAACTCTCCCAAGCCTCCACCAAAACCAGGAGCAAATTATTAATCTAATTATTATTACTACAGGAGGCTGACAGGCCTATATGTCCTTCTCCTAAAATGCACAGACCCATGGTTACAGAACATCAACTATCTTTAGTTAATATATTCTAGAGAGTTGCCTAAGGATCACCATCACACTCCAGGCAGCTGTGAAGCTGAACACGTGTTCTATCCAGGTCAGCTGGGATTAAGCCATGCTATAGAGCAACACTGCGTTATTCAAAATCAGTGCACACACACACAAATTATTTCCTTATACAGTAGCAAATAAACAAAATTAGAACTTATTTATAAAAGAATTCAAAAATTAAAAAAAAAACAACAGAATAAACCCAATACAGACCTGCAGGACTTCTACATGCATATAAGCATACATATAACCACACGTGAAAAATTAAAAAAAAACAACTGTGTAATATTATTGAAATAAATTCTTGGTAAATTATATTTCTGTATTAATTTTCTATTGCTGCTATAACAAATTACCACAAACTTAGTGACTTAAAACAATGCAAATTTATTAACTTATGTATCTGAAGGTCAGAAGTCCAAAATGGATCAGCAGGGCTGCATTCTTTCTGGAGTCTCTAGGAGAAAATCTACCCTCTTGCCTTTTCCAGTTTCTGGAGATTGCCGGAGTTCCTAGGCTCATGGTTCTGCCTTATTCCAACCTTCCTTCTGTTGTCACGTTTCCTTCTCTGACTCTCTTGACCGCCCCCACTCTTTTCTTTATACAGGATATGTGATTACATTGGTCCTACATGAATAATCCAGGATAATCTACCCATCTCAAGATCCTTAACTTAATCACAGCTGCAAGGTTCTCTTTGTTGTGTAAAGTAACATATTCATAGGTTCCTGGTGATATTCCTGATGGACATCTTTGGGGGGCCACTACTCTGCTTACCACAAAATCTAAACATGGAATCAAAACAAGATTTGTTGTGAAAGATAGTACAGAAGAATGCCTGTGGCAGATTGCATTATTAATTATTCCCAATTTTTCACCCCAACTATTATTCATTATCTTTGTCATGTGATTTTGAAGTTCTTTCTATCAGTGTTAGAATGTACATCCTTGCTTCTTGATTTTGGACTCAGCCATATAGCTTGATTTTGCCAATGGAATGTAAGCAGGTATGAAACAAGCAAGCGCTTGAAATGTACTTACCCTCTAAAACATCTACTATCACCATGGAAAAGACAAGCTATAACAAGCCCACTAGTTCAAATTTACCTGAAGCAGACATAGATCTAGCCTTAACTTAAAGCCAAATCCATTGGAGCCTAGCTTAAATCAGCCAACGCACTCTGGTTTTACTAGTATCTTTGTGAATTAGGGAATAAATTCATCAACGGAGAGTGAAGGAGTGAAATAAGAGGCATCAAGAGGTTGAGAAGAAAGAGAAAATCTTGAACTAGACACATTAAAAAATAACAAAGGAAGGCAACTAGAAAAATGAAGTAATATTATTGGGCAGAGCTGAGGGCTCAGACAAAAAATGATGAAAATTAATTAATAGTGATATGAATCTATCCCTGTGTCTGTCAGTAAGCAGACAACAAATATTTACTTGGTATCTACTATGAGTCAAGCATGTTTCCAGACATTGGGAATCAGCAGTAGTCAAGACATACAGAATCCCTGTCCTTCCAGAGCTCACATTATAAAAGAAGAATGATAATTTCAGGTCCTAATATTGTAAGATAATTCAATGGAGAGACCAAGGTGGAGAAGAGAACCATTTTAGTTAGAGGAACATATCTTCAAGGAGATGACTTTTAAATTGAGATATGGAGTATGCCACCATGATAGTATCTCAGGAAAGCGTATCCTGTGTTGGCAGAACAGTAAGTGCAAAGGCCCTGGAATGGAAACTAGCTTGGTGTGTTCAATGGAGAGGGCTTAGACTGTTGTGGCTAGAGTGCCGTGAGGCAGAGTGGAATGATAATGAGCTCTGAGAAGCAGGCTGGAGCTACTCGCTAGTGCCTGGTGTACCATTGTAATAATTGGGATTTTATTTTAAGTATAATTGAAAGACATTGGAAAATTGTAAGACCTTTTCCTGTTGTTGTAAACTGATTTATGTCTTTATATGATCATTCAAGCTATAAGCTTAAGGATCTGAAGGATAGACTGTAGAGGAGCAAGAATAGATTCAGGGAGAACAGTTAAAAGATTAAGTCCAGAGTAAAGATGCCAATGGCTGGACCAGATTATCACATCAGACAGGAAAAGTTATGAAATGGAGCAAATACCATCAAAAAGCTTGTGGTTTTCTACAAAGAGGCTTCATTTTTGACTTTCAACAGCTAAGCTTCATTTGTGGCTCACTCTCAATATCCGTCTTGGATCTACAGCAGCCCTGCTCCATGTCATCTATATTTTGGGACTCAAGTTGACAGAATAGCCCCTATCTTGATCATTGTTGGCATGGAAAAAAAAAAAAAAAAGAGAACACAGTAAATCCTGCACTGGCTCTTAAAGACTCTGTCCAAAAGAAACATATATCATTCTGCTCACTTTTTTGTGCATGTGTCTCAAGCAAGTCATATCAACAAGCCTGGCATTAGTGGGATAAAGAAATTTAATCCTATTCCAGGCAGGGTCATTAACTATTTGTGAACAATAATACAGTCTACTGAAGATGTAGAACGAATGTAGGGATTAGAGCCAATTCAAATGATTTGTGAATTAGATGTGGAATGTAAAGGAAAAAGAACAATCTAGAATGATCCCCAGCTTTGCAACCTGAGATACTGGGTGGAGGGTGTAGAATGTGATTTTCCCAGAATTGATCAGCAGTCAAGGTATAAGTAAGGAGAAAACAGATAAGTCAACTCATCCAAGCTTGGTCATGAAAAACCAGTTTGGCAAAATATTAGTCTAAGTGATGGACAATTATACTAAGCTGAATAGAGAGTCAAGTGAGAACGGGAAGGAGATGATGGATAGGAAGAAAAAAGAAGAAGTTTCAGTGGACTAAGGGTCTTAATGGGGTGCAAGGACAGGTATAGGAGAAATAAGTAAATGAGCAAACTAGAAGGATAGGAGATATTTTTTCTAGTGACGTCAGTGGTGGATCAGTTTTGGATAATGGCAATGCCAACATGTGACCATGAGCTGTTGGCTGAGATAGAATAAGAAAGTCATTTGGAGAGAACAGCACATTTGATGAGCTATCCATGTGGAAAATGAAATCACAAAGGATAATGGAGGGACTGTAGTAGATTGGGAAACCATATGTTGCGTGCTGAAATATCTGTTGAATTATGGGGACTTAAAGATGAAATTGAAAGATGACAGCAACAAGGATAAGAACAGAGCTTTACAGCCAAAATGCATGGGTAATAGCAGATTGTACAAGGTGTGCAAAGATTTGCTTCCTGATCAGAGACTTCCAGAGCTTGAAAGGAAGATCAGTATCTGCCTCAGAGAGCTGTAAGTAAAGCTGTATTTTCAGGGGACAAACGAGTTTTCTTTGAGGGTGCAGTGAAGAGAATGAGGATGTTGGTGATCCTATTAACTATGACATGGGAGATCCAATAAGAAGAATAATTAGGAATGGAAGAGGGAGTAGTGTTTCAGAGTCAGGAGAGAGAAACCACAGAGTAGGATGAGGATGAGAGAGATCTGTCAGTTGCCTGAGGACTTGAGGGCTTGGTGGATTGGCTGAGACAGTCCTTAGTAGCGTTTCTCAGCACTCAGACCTCACCAGATCCAGCTGCAAGTTGGAGGGAGGCCAGGACTTTGGGTGTGTTAGAGCCTGCAGAGTTGACTAATGGCAGGACAGGGGGGTGGGAGATAAATCCCCTGCTATTTCTTTTCTTCCCTGAGTTTGTCCAGCAAACACTCCCTGCACAACGACTCCTTGGCACTTTCAGGCTGGTTACCTTGGGGGTCAGTGCGCCAGAAGTGGAGCAGCCTTTCTTTAGCCCTACCATCGTCTTCAGATAAAGCTTATCCACCTTTCTTGTTCTATCCTTTTACTTCAGGATGGATATTCTTAGAACATGATGATGTGATGATGTTTAGAGAACACTTCATTGTTTTTTCTCCATTATTTTGATTAAGAAGAGCTTACGTTTTCTGAGTGCAAGGTGGCAGAGGGATAATTGCCATCTGGCTCTTTGGATGGAAACCTGACAGAATCCAGAACTCTGCTTCAGCTCTCTTGACCCCTAGCCCATGGAATCAAGGCTACCGACCCCGGCTAACAGGCTTCATGCTCAGCGTCTGCCCACCCTACATGGGCTTCACAACTTCTAATTTGAACCTTAATTAAAATCAATTTTACTAAGCAAGTACCTGACTGGCTGTCTGAGGAAATCTACAAAATAGTGTTTTATATATCACTACCCATATCTATAGCTACATACACACATTATAATTTATGACAAAATTGTTATGTAGCTGCTACAAGGATGTCTTATTAACCTAAGAAATAACTACTACAGTAATAGATGAAAAAGTACTTACAAAATCTTAAATACCTAATTATTCTACTGCTCGTGCTTAGATTAAGTCTTGTTCCTGGAGGAGGTAGGGTGGTAACTGCTCTTAAATAAATCTAAAAGAATCACTGAGTGTGTGCCAAGACATGGAATGAAGGTACACTTTGCATGTGGAAATTCTTTGTAGTGAGAATGAGTGCTGAGCTCGAGAAGTTTACAGAAGCTTCTGGAACCTTAAGGAATTCACTATAAAAAATGAAAAAGTCAGTATTCCCAAACCCTGCAAACAGCTAGAACTCCCTGGTCCAATCTTAAAAGAGCAAGTGGATTTTGCTCTCAAGGCACGGAAGTCACCTCATAACTGAGTTAGAAAAGAGAACAATTAGATCCTGAATTATTCTGCTGTTTCCTGATGTACATGTAATAACAGAGCTTGAGAGAACTGCATTTTTTAAAAGGAAAAAAATGACTATTTTCTGGCTAAAAGTGAATAAAGAAATAGTAAACTAATTGGTGTGATTCCAAAATAGAAGTCGTAAATCATCCAGTTAAAAGATAAAATATTCAAAAATTTTAGAAGAGGGAAGAATTATTTAATTAGAATTTTTTTGAAACCTGGATACCTTGTGTTAATCCTTTTCCCTAGTTATGCAATTCCCATGAGGGCTGGAACCATGTATGTTTCATATCTCTTTTTCCATGTCCTACTACAGTTCCCAGCACATAACAGGTATATGATAAATATTTATTGAATGAATGAATTGATATATAAAAACTTTTAGTCAGAACAATCTTTGAGACTTATGTTTTTGACAGCTAAGTATAACTCAAGGATTAGCTGAATTAGATATAGAACTCACATAAAAATTATTGGTCATTCAAACATTAATTGGTCAAGTTATAAAAGTCCAGGGATTTTAATCAGTAATATATCAGCAATAATTAAAGTGCCGATTTCAACTGCTATTTAATTTCCTTTTCTTTCCTCTATTCTGTTCATCACCTATAGGGGGATAACTTTGCATGTACACTTGTTTACAAACTTCTAGAAGGCAGAGGCTCTAGCTGTCCTGTAATGGCCTCTGGTTGCCCTTCATGAATGTTAAATTGTCATATTTGTGTAAAAATATTGCCATGTATAATACTCTCTGAAAAAATTAATGTTTCTATATGTGCATGGTTTCATTGTTTTTGATGCATTTTCTTTCAACCACCAGTTAAAATTGGAAAATCAAAATTAGCTTGATAAAAGGAAAAGATTTGTTATGAAGAAAAGTCAAGACTTTTGTCCTCTAAGTTTTGCTATGTCCTTTTTATGCACTCATTCTCTCATTATGCAGTGGTATTATGACCAACTCCTCATCATCATTCTTTAAGTGTCTCCTAACTACAATCCAAGTGACCTTCTATAATGAGTTTCTCTTTTAAGGATCATTTCCTCCTCACATTTGAAAATATCATAGTGTTTAATTATTATTTTCCTATTCTATGTTACCTGGTAATTACCACAATTTGCCTTCCTAACTGACATAGTAAAAAAGGTATTTTTCTCATATTACATTTTTTCTTAATGACAATAATTGTTTTGGAAAGAACATACGTGAGAATTATGGAACTGACTGACATCTCCAAAACCTATTCTTTTGACATCCTCAAAAGTAATTGTCATTAAAATGACCTGAGAAGCTACAGCCCCTACGGGCTGGGACAAACCTGGCAAAGATTCACTCTCAAAGAGGTCTATGCAACAAATGCAACCTATGCTGGCCGTGAGTTGTTAAGTGAGATAGAACTGAGAACCATGAACTCAGATTTCCCCAATCTCTGCACAACTAAAAGTTCAGTAAGTGAGTAGGTATATAGTTCAGCAAATTTTCTAGAAATAAAAGAATCCTTCCTTTCAAGGTGCTTAAATTACTTTTGTCAAGACACTTCATCTCTTCTCCAGACTTCTCAGTTATTACCTATGTAGTTGATAGAGAGCCATCTTAAAAGTCATTATTTGTGAATCCTTGCCTTCTTATCTAGATCATACTGAAAAGCATTGGGTTCCTTTCCTAGAATTTAGTTTATTTTGTCACAAATTTCTTTTTTCCATTTGGCTCTTTATGATGTATTATCCTTAATTATTTTGTCTGCTTTATTTAGGAAAGAAAATACTGCAACTCTAGGTCTAGGAACTAAATCTTTCATCTCTGCTTTGGGATCAGTTTGATTGAACTGGAGAGTAAATTTAATGAGTTCCTCTGAGATTGAGAACTGGAGACACTTTTAATTGAAATGCTGTGAATTGTGACTTTTGTAAGGAAATTTTTAATTTGTATTGGGATCATACAGTAATGTCTTCTTTAACTCAATATGAGATGGAACTATATTTTCTTTCTCTGTGTATATTTTGATAACAAAATACCCAAGAGTATACATCTTTTGTGTTAAAGCACTTGGTGCATTTTAATCTAGTTTATCCTTGCTTTCTTAGCTTTAGTTATCAATCAGGTGACAAGTATATATTGAATCTCACTATGGCCTCAGTCTGCCTTCAAGGATCTTATAGCCTAGCTCCACAATGAATCCTCATTTCTTCTAATAGATTGGCTGTCTGGCTAAGTCTTATAATTTTTCCTTTCAAATTATTGACAATTGCTTTCAAGTAATTATTATTGCAAAGTACTCAAGCTTCGGATAATATCTGTCACGTTCAGCTTTTGAAATGTGAATTAAACTGGTAATGTGGGGTGATTTAGAAAAACAAATAATTGAATGATTTGAAGTTAGTGTGGAATATTAGTTATAACAGAACTATCTAGCCATATTTCTTGTCTTTGCAAATGAGAAAACTGAAGGTAGAAATGTGAAAGTACCCACCTGAATTACACAGCTTCTTAGTAGGAAAGTTTGATGCAGAGCTCAGGTCCTAGATATCTGTCCTCCTACTCCAAATCACTACGTCCGTTAATATAATGTAGTCATGACAAGGCAATGACCAATTCCAGGAGTGTTGCTCCCTGTGTTTTGATCTCGGCCTCACA
The DNA here is from genome assembly GCA_031878705.1 of Tapirus indicus. Lineage (NCBI taxonomy): Eukaryota > Metazoa > Chordata > Mammalia > Perissodactyla > Tapiridae > Tapirus > Tapirus indicus. The sequence continues at coordinate 98,255,838 of CM062919.1, read as the reverse complement.
ATCCTCAGCCAGAGCTCCAGATAGCCCATATCAGACTTGCCCTGCAAGCCTTACTGTCTCTGAGCCTTAGTTTCCTGATCTTTAAAAAGCAGCTAACACACCTAACTTACAGAGGTATCATAATGATTAAATAAGCAAATGTGTATCAAAGGCCTTTGTGAACTGTAAGGCCAAAATAAAATAAAACTTTTTAGTAAGGCATTATCAGTTTCCAATGCCCTTCTCTTTAATTCTTTCACATAGCACTTTCCAGAATCAATTTGGCCAAAATTCAGATAAAAACATAAATTTTACTTACCAAAACCTTCCAAACAAATTGAGATATCTCAACTTATTTTACCAATGCTTTATTTTGCAACTTATTTCCTTTCATTAGCTGCCATTTTCTTATAGGACTCAACTACACCTCTCAAGGATTTTTTAAGATCTTTGTTGCTTTTATAGAAATTTAGAAAACAAATCTAACAATCAAGCAATAAATGAAGACTAAAAGACAACTCCAAATTCTATCATTTAGAATTAATCATTCAAACATTAGGTAAATTTATTTAGAAACATTTCTCTTTGAATATATACATATCAAAATGTTATTTTTCAATGACTGTATAAAATATGGGTTACTCTATGCATGGTATTTCAATTTTTTTTATCATCTCAAAGGATGTTTACTGGAAATTTTCCATTGAGTTTAAGAACATTAATAGTTAAACTTTCCATTAAAATGGTGAATTGAACAAATACATTTTTGTGCTTTCCTTCTGGAGAGCACAATAAAATGTTAAAAGGGAATTAAAAGATTAGAGACCTAGAGCAAAGAAGAGAAAGAAGGGGAAGCAATCAGCCTGTAATAGATAACATATCTGTGATAAATGGAGAGGAGATAGTTACATGGTTACCGATAAATTGAGGAGGAAACATAGCCAAGTTCCACGTGGAAGTGGGAAGAAACAATGTTGTCCTGTAGAAATCCAAAGATTGTCTGGACAAGTCAAGACCAGCTATCAAAAAGGGTGGGAATGAAATACGGAGTTTAAAATTGGCAGAATAACTGAAATTCTGTATACTAAATGATCAGTATTCCAATCTGACTCCTCCTATGTAGTGGCCATCTCTCCACCCATTATTCAGTCACTCTACAGCCACGCCTGCCATTAGACCAACCTCACAGAACAGCACAGAGCTCAGAGTCAGGTTTATGTTGACTGATAATTAGCAACAAATGCAGCAGAGATCATCAGACATAGAGGGAAGTATTCTGCACAAAGAAAGAGCCCAAGCAACCAGAAAACCTGATGCCAGGAGGAAACAAAAACAAGTGAAAAGAGAGATTCAAAAATATTTCATTCATAACATAAGATTTTAAAAACAAATAGTGCAACAAAAAATAAGAGCAAAACTAGATCTTCAAGGAAAAAAACATGCTTTGTGATGAAAAATAATGTAAAAACAATGTATGACTTTTTGTCTTTTAGAATAAACCCATAGACAAAGCATTAAAGGCAATAATGGGAGAGAACAGAATGTATCATCAACCTGGACATAAAAATAAAAATTGCCAATCAGAGAATCTGGGGATGGGAATGAAAGGGACGGGAAGGAAAGGGTAGAATAAATAATACACTCGTTTTAAAGAGTGAGAAGTCAAGAAATAATCTATAAATATTGGAACTAATAATCTATAAATAGTGGAACATAAAATAAAGGTTTTGGTATATTATTTTAAAAACCAAAGTAAAGTTAGGGGAAACAATAAAAGAAAAGAAGGGAAGGATGGGAAATTAATGTTAAATCCCCAATTAACATAGCGTAAAATTGATACATAATATCTAAACCCAATAAATCAATGGAAAAATATTAGTATTATATTTCAGATATAGAGATAATCATCAGACAAAGCAAGTAAAAGAATTAACACTGTTGCTTCCTGTAGGCAATACATTGGGAATAGGTCAAAGATTAGAAGAATAAAAGTTAATTTTAATATTTACTATATATAAAATATTTAATTTTAACCACTTTATTGAGATATAATGGACATACAAAAGCCTGTATTTATTTGAAGTGTACAATCTGATAAACTTTGACTTATACATACTCCTGTGAAACCATCAACATAATCAGGAAAATGAATAGATATATTACCTCCAAAGTTTCATGTATCCCTTCTCTTGGCCCTTTAATCTCACTGCCTCTCCCCATACTCATCTCTGATCTGCTTTCTGTTACTATAGATTAGTTTGCATCTTCTAAAAATTTACATAAATGAAATAATATGATATGTATTATATTCTGATTTCTGTCACTCAGTGTAACTGTTTTAAGGGTCACCCATACGGCTGTGTGCATCAAAATTTCACTCCTTTTTACTGCAAAGTAATATTCTATTGTATGGACATATCACAGTGTGTTTATCCATTCCCCCTTTGATGGCCTATTGATTGTTTCTGGTTTGGGGTTATTATAACTAAAACTGCTATGAACATTCAAGCACAAGTCTTTGAATTGACATATATTTGCTTTTATCTTGGTTAAGAACCTAAGCGTGGAAGAACTAGGTCATATATTAGGTATATATTTAAATTTTAGGAAACTGTCCAATTGTTTTCCAAAGTGACTGTACCACTTTACATTTCCACCAGCAATGTATTAGAGTTCTAGTTCCTCCACATTCTTGCCTATACTTGATATAGTCATTCTTTTTTAAGTTTAGCCATTCTAATAGGCATCATATAACATCTCGTGTTTTTAATTAGCATTGTTCTGATGACTAATGACTGACTCTCAAGACAGAGGACAGTGTGTTTATATTTGCATTGATATGAATATTGTGGTTTTCCCCCTACCTCTTGGCTCCTTTCCTCCATTTCCTTGTGTGGTTGCTGTGGTGAATTTTGTTATAGTTTTAAAATGTTTTTATATCTGTAAACAATAGGGAGAGAGAGTTTTGTTATCATGCCATATTTTGCCACCTTTAATGAGAAGTTTTGACTGGTTTTTGACTGTTGCTCCGATTTATTAGTGTTTCTCTGTAATGAGACTCCATTCCTTTAGAATGCAAATTTACTGGAAGTCTACAAGGAGACAATTAAGGAAAAGAATGACTTACTAGTTTTCCCAAAGCATAAGCTAAACTTGCATGGATATGTTTTATTGATGTTCATGAAATCCACAATTTCTTGAAAACCAATCTTCAGTTAGCATGGCCAGGATGATTCAATCAGACAAGGAGAATTCCTTGAGGGAGGCATGGAATTAGAACTGATCAACTCACATTCCAATAAAAGTACTGTCGTGACAAGAATTGTTCATTCATTTTATAATACAGCTAATTACCTATATATAGTTAATCAATACTTCATGAAATGGAGAAAATTTTAGTATAAAGATAGGGAAGCTATTTGGTTAATTTAAAATATACACATTTCTGATATTAATGAATTTGTACTTAGTTATCCTTTAAAAAAATTACTCTAAATCTTAACGCACTTCTGCATTCCATCAAAGTCCCTTCACTCATAAACTTGAGTAGAATTATGATTTGCATATTTCAGGTGTCTGTGCTCTCTGGATGCCACGTTTGTTGGAACGATTGGAAGTTTATGAGACATGGATCACTGATAATTTTGTGTTCCATTACTACAGACACGAGAGAGAGAGATATTTATACTTCAGTGAGCAGGTTGAAAGTCCTTTCTGGTTTCATAGAAGTGTAAATCCAATCATATCGAAAACAAGAATTCTGTATTACATATAGTTCTTAGTATGCGACTTTCATGAGTTGCTTTTTTGTCCATTTGCTATTCAAAGTCACCCCACTCCCCACACACACCCAACCACCCTGGCCCTGACTGAGAATGTGATGTTTGTGGTGGTGTTATCCCTGAATGACTGTAGCAAATAACGTCTTTTTCATTCCTTCATCTCTTCTCATGCATCCACCTTTCTTTATAATTTATTGAATAAGAGTCCACTAGTCCCTAGGCATCAGGAAAAATTTTACTATGAATGGCAAATGCTCTTATAAGGCATTTGTCATCATTTATAATCAAAATATAATAAAATGTTGACTGTTATGTAGAAACTATTTTAAATCTGACATATATACATATATTTATCACCCACTTAATCTAAAAGCCAAGATCTCTGTTAATATTTAACTAAAATAATTTTTCTTGAGTTTATTTAGGATTACAACCTCTATATTTTCCCCATTATATGGTAAAATATAATTTCAATTGTGTTCTTAAAATATATATAATGTTACTAAGAGATTATAATATTAACTATTATTTTACTACTCAGATTTTATTTCAAGGAATAAATTTATTGAAAAGAATATAGCCCCTAAATCTTGTCTTTTCACTTGTAGGTTTTTCTCTGATCTTTTTTCTTTTGCTTCCTTCATTCTATTTTGCCCCTTTACCAGTGGCCTCTCTATTTTATTTATATTTCTTTCTACTTTCTTTGATAGTTTTTATCTCAACTTCTTTGTATGCTTCAAATAGCATATGTAATACTTCATGATTGTGTTGCCTCATATTTTTAGAAGTGGTAAAAATGTCCAATCCGTGACACTTTGACAGTTTATGGTTTTTACACAAAGGAAGATGCTAACAGACTAAGTCAGACACATTTGACAGTGATGTTCCATTTAGCTTCAGTCTTCCAAAGAAAAAAAGTTGTCACTTTCTGGGGAACGCACTGCATGGGAATTAAATCAAGCAGTTCCCTTTAGGAAGAAGTGAGGATGAGAGAGAGAGAGAAAATGAAGAAATCCTATAATATATAAATTACAGATATTTTTTGAACAAGACTTAAAAAATAATTTTTATCATTAGTCCTTAATGGCTGAGAAAACCTTGTAATTATATCTAGGTAAGTAGAACCCATACACACCAATGATAATGAAGCTAAATAAGCTTAAAAATGATTGGGATGTTGAGGTGTAATATTTCTTAACATTATTTCTCCTATGTTGTCTGCATACAACAAAGCTTTTTATAATAATTCAGAGAATAACTACACAATTGGGAAATAAAACCCTTTCAGAAGCCCACAATGAATTCTGAAAAACAACAGAACACCTACGATGTCTGTATAGACATGTCTATTTTAATCATAGTCAATTCTTGATTTCTTTCATAGCAAATTCTTACAAAACCATCAGTTTGTACACGTAGATTTATGTTATCTCAATTTTAAAAGATCTGTGCTCAGAAAGAATATAAATATTTCTAGTTTAACTCTTTATATGCTAAATCAAAAAATGTCTTTTTAATATGAGAATTACCTATATCTCTAGAAATTAAACATATTAGACAAATGTTCTTTTTAAAAATGGAGTTTCCATAATTATTAAATGGAGAATTAATATTATTATCAATACTGACTGGTTATTGTTACTACATGATTGCATTATTTTTTTATGTAACCAAATTAAGTTCTGCTTTATTCTATAACCAAATGTGTATAGTTTTAATTTTCTCCAACTGTGTTCTTCTTTAATGTTGTGGTGGGCATTCTAGGTACTTTGCATTTCTAAATACATTTTTAATTCAACTCATTAATCTTAATACACACACCACCCATTCACACACACACCACCACCACTATCACCACCAAGCAGAAACCCTTGAGATTTTAATTTGGATTACATTATAGATCAATTATCGATTCATGGAGAATTGACATCTTAAAATACTTTTTCCAATCAAAGATCATGATGTATCACTCTATTTAGTTCTTCATTAATTTCTCTTAGCAATGTTTCTTATATTTTTAGTATAGAGGGCAACCTTACACATATTTTCTTCTATTTATTCCTAAATATTTGATATTTTTATGCTATGTTAAATGGTATTTAAAACATTTTATTTCAAATTTATTTTTAGTAGATAGAGGGTTGATTATATATCGACATTTATCAGTAGTAACCTTGTCAAATTAACTTATCAAATTTTATACTTTTTAAATTTTGTTGGATTTTTTGTACACATTTGTGTCATTTAACATAGTATCAGTTTTTGTTTTTCCTTTATAATCTTTATAGCTTTTATTTCTTCTTCATGACTTATTTCACTTGATAGCCCCAATGGATAGGATCAAGTTGGATAGAGACAGTGATACTTGACATTTATTGTTGTGTTTCCAACCTCAGGAGGAAAGTGTTCACTGCTTCACCAATGATATATGATGTTTCCTGCATTTTTATTGTGGATACCTTTGTCATGTTAAAGAAAATTCCCTTCTATTCCTAGTTTACTGAAAATTTCCATCATGAATGTATGTTGAGTTTTCATATGATTTTTTTGCCTGTATTGAGATTATAATATGCCCTATCTCTTTTGTTCTCTCAATGTTAGTTATATCGATTGATTTTGAATATTAAGTGACATTGCATTTCTGGAATAAAAGACCAGTTGGTCATGATATAATATCTTTTAAAATATTGATAGATTCAATTTACTAACCTTTTATTAAGGATTTTTCCATCTATACTATAGTATACCTTAGTATACTGTACTAATATTCCTTTCTTGTAATGCCCTTACCTGGTTTTGATATAAGGCTGATGCTGGTATCATAAAAGAGTTTCTCTATTTTCCAAAACATTTGTGTCAAAATGGTACTATTTCTCACTTTAACATTTGGAAAAATTCATCAGTGAATCCAACTGGGCCTAGAGTTTTCAAATTTTTTAAACATAATGGCTTCAAGGTCCATCCATGTTGTCTCAAATAGAAGGATTCCCTTATTTCTCATGGCTGAATAATATTCCATTGTATGTGCTAAGAGAAATAAATCAGACAGAGAAAGACCAGTACAGTATGACATCACTTATATGTGGAATCTAAAAATGCTGATTTCATAGAAACAGAAAATAGATTGGTGGTCACCAGGGACTGAAGGGGTGGGAGAAATGAGGGGATGTTGGTCAAAGGGTACAAACTTCCAGTTACAAGATGAGTAAGTTCTGAGGATCTAATTTACAGCATAGTGATTATAGTTCACAATATAGTATTGTATACTTGAAAGTTGCTAAGACACTGGAACTTCTCACCACATTAAAGAAATGATAATTATGTGAGGTGACGGAGGTCTTAGCTAATACTGCAGTGGTAATAATTTCTCAATATATGTGTATCAAATCAACACACTGTATACCTTGAACTTACACCATATTTTATATCAATTATATCTCAATAAATTTGGAAAAAAGCATTTAAAAAAGCTGAAATGTGCCCTTTTATTCATTTATTCAGTAAACATGTAATAAAAAAATTTTAAATAAATTTTTAAACAGATATAGGACTATTTGATATTAAATTTCTTCTTGTTAATTTTGGTAAGTCTTTTTAAAGCATTAATCTATTTTATTTAAATTTTGCTATTTGTTTCTGTATGTCTCGTTTGTTATATAATCTTTCATTCTTTCTACCTTTTTTGTTACATAAATAGAGCATTTTTTATTATTTCGTTTTTCCCTTTATTAGGTTTTGTGTTATACATTCTTGTGTGATTTTTAGTTGTTACCCTAGAGATTTCAGTATGGATTATTGACTTATTACACTTCACTTTAATTAGGACTTTTACCACTTCCACAATAATGCAAAACCTACAATTCACGACTTTTCCAGCCATGTCTCTTACTGCTCCACCTTATGAAAACCACACCCCAGCCATACGAAACATTAGTGGGTATTCCTAATCACACTTTGTCTCACTTCTCTGTACCATGCCTGTGACCCTTCTTTTCTGCCTGCCTACCTGACACCTTCCTTACATCTGCTGTAATGTCCGATATCATTATGATACATCCTCTGTCCTCCTCATAGCACAAACTGCATTAATTCATTTCTTCATCTATTTATTGCACAGGGACAAGCCACTGGATAAGTACTATGCTGATGGTTGCCCACCCAAAGATTTCAATACAGTCCCAGCCCTCAACAATCTTATAGATTATTACACTTATATTTTAAATCATAATGGTCTGTTTTTACTTTTTTCTCTTAAATGTAATGTCAAACTTAATAACTATGATATTCATCATTAAATCTCCAGCCCCTGTCTCAGAGTAGATGCTTAATATGTAGTTTTGAATAAGTAAATGAATATCTTTACTTCCACCAAGTAATAAGGCCAATCCTATTACTTCATTATTTGTATACCATGCAGAATATTTATTGAGTAATTGAGTATTTGCTCTGTGGCAGGCACTCTTCTAGGTTCTGAGGATGTTATAGGAACAGCAAAAAGCCCCTGCTTTCATGGAGCTTACATCCCAATGGGGAGATAGTCAATTAATAGGTAAAAACATAAATTTAATATAGTAAGCAATATATGGTAAGAATAAAGCAGATTTTGGAAATAGAGAGGGGATTTAGTACTGGGAAAGCTGGTTTAAGATGGGTTGTTTATGAAAACATCCTCCAAGAAAATTTTATTTGAGCAAAGACTTGTTCCGACTGCTTATCCTCAGGAACTCTCAGGAAAAGTGCTAAAGTACTGATTTCCTCATATTATTCTTATGTTGTAATTATTCTAAGAAATAATTCAAATACCTTAACCTGTCACTAGATATTTTTTTCTCTGACAAAACTCTACTTTGTATCTCAGTGTCCATCTTATGAGACCTCAATCTATTCAGATGGGTTTTATTAATTATTTTCCAAACAGCATGTTTCAAAATTCTTGTCTGTAAAAATTCATTGACCTCAATTCTTTATTATGTAGTCACCCCAGCCCCAGACCTTTTATTTTATTTTATTTTTTAAAATTGTTTTATTGAGGTCCCATTGGTTTATAACATTGTGTAAATCTCAGGTGAACATTATTAGATTTCAGCTTCTGTATAGACTGTATCATGTTCACCGCCTAAAGGGTAGTTTCCATCCGTCACCATACATGTGCTCCTTTACCCCTTTCGCCCTCTCCCCCCACTTCCCCTATGGTAAAAACCAATCTATTCTCCTTGTATATGTGTTGTTTATCTTCCACATATAAATGAAATCATACAGTTTTTGTCTTTCTTTCACTTATCTCACTTAGGATAATACCTTCAAAGTCCATCTATGTTGTCACAAATGGCACAATTTCGTCTTTTTTATGGCTGAGTAGTATTCCATTGTGTGTGTATATACTCACATCTTTTTATCCATTCATCTGTTGATGGGCCCTTGGGTTGCTTCCAAGTTTTGGCTATTGTGAATAATGCTGCAATGAACATAGGGGTGCATATATCTTTTCGAGTTAGTGTTTTTATGCTCTTTGGATAAATTCCCAGGGGTGGAATAGCTGGATCATATGGTATTTCTATTTTTAATTTTTTAAGAAATCTCCATACTGTTTTCCATAGAGTCTGCACCAGTTTGCATTCCTACCAGCTGTGTAGGAGGGTTCCCTTTTCTCCACATCCTCTCCAACATTTGTTATTTCTTGGCTTTTTAATAATAGCCATTCTGATGGGCATAAGGTGATATCTCACTGTAGTTTTGATTTGCATTTCCCTAATAATTAGTGATGTTGAACATCTTTTCATGTGTCTGTTGGTTATCTATATATCTTCTTTAGAAAAATGTCTATTCATATCCTCTGTCCATTTTTTGACTGGGTTGTTTGTCTTTCTCCTGTTGAGTTGTATGAGTTATTTATTTTGGAAATTAACCCCTTATTGGATATATATTTTTTTCTGGTGGGTTGATAAGTTGTCCTTTAGTTTTGTTGATGGTTTCCTTAGCCATACAGAAATTTTTAGTTTGATGTAGTCCCACTTGTTTATTTTTTCTTTCTTTTCCCTTGCCTGAGGAGAAGTGATATTCAAAATGATACTGATAGGACTGAGGTCAAAGAGCGTACTGCCTATGTTTTCTTCTAGGAGTTTTATGGTTTCAGGTCTTACATTCTTTAATTACATTCTTTAATCCATTTTGGTTAATTTTTGTTTATAGTGTAAGATAATGGTATACATTCATTCTTTTGCATGTTGCTGTCCAATTTCCCAATATCAGTTATTGAAGAGACTTTCCTTTCCCCCTTGTATGTTCTTGGCTCCTTTGTTGAAAATTAGCTGTCCATAGACGTGTGAGCTCTCACTTCCATTCTATTGATCTGTGTTTCTGTTTTCTGCCAGTACTATGCTGTTTTGATTACTATAGCTTTGTAGAATATTTTGAATTCAGGGAGAGTGATGCCTCCAGCTTTATTCTTTTTTCTCAAGATTGCTTTGGCTATTTGGGGTCTTTTCTTGTTCCATATAAATTTTAGGATTGCTTGTTCTATTTCCATGAAAAAGTCATTGGGATTCCAAATGGGATTGCCTTGAATCTGTAGGTTGCTTTAGGTAATATAGACATTTTAACTATGTTTATTCTTCCAATCCATGAACATAGAATATCTTTCCATTTATTTATGTCTTCAATTTCTTTCAATAATGTCTTATAGTTTTCAGCGTACTTCCTTGGTTAAATATATTCCTAGGTATTTTATTCTTTTTGTTGCAATTGTATTCTTGATTTCTCTTTCTGCTAGTTCCTTGTTAGTGTAGAGAAATGCAACTGATTTTTGTATGTTGATTTTGTCCCTTGCAACTGTACTGTGTTTATTAATTATTTCTAATAGATTTTTGGTGGATTCTTTTAGGTTTTCTATATACATAATCATATCATCCACAGTAGTGACAGTTTTACTTCTTTTCCAATTTATATTCCTTTTATTTCTTTTTCTTGCCTAATTGCTCTGGCTAGGACTCCCAATACTGTGTTGAATAAGAGTGGCAAGAATGTGCATCCTTGTATTGTTCCTGTTCTCAGAAGAATAACTTTCAGTTTTTCACCATTGAGTGTAATGTTGGCTGTGGGTTTGTCACAAATAGCCTTTATTATGTTGTGCTTTCCTTCTATACCCATTTTATTGAGAATTTTTATCATAAATGGATGTTGGATCTTGTCAAATGCTTTCTCTGCATCTACTGAGGAGATCATGCAATTTTTATTCTTCATTTTCTTAATGAATGCATCACATTGATTGATTTGCGGATTTAGAATCATCCATGCATCTCTGGAATAAATCTCACTTGACCGTGGTATATAATCCTTTTAATGAATGGTTGTATTCAATTTGCTAATATTTTGTTGCGTATTTTTGCATCTATGTTTGTCAGTGGTACTGGCCTGTAATTTTCTTTTTTTGTGTTGTCCTTGTCTGGTTTTGGTACGAGGGTAATGCTGGCCTTGTAAAATTAGTTAGGAAGGGTCTCATCCTGTTCAATTTTTTGGAAGAGTTTGAGAAGGATGGGTATTAAATCTTTGAATGTTTGGTAGAATTCACCAGGGACGCCATTTGGTACCGGACTTTTATTTTATGGGAGGTTTTTGATTACTATTTCAATCTCCTTGCTAGTGATCAGTCTATTCAGATTCTCTATTTCTTCTTGATTCGGTTTTGGAAGATTGTATGATTCTAAGAATTTGTCCCTTTCTTGTAGATTATCCAATTTTTTTGCATATAGCTTTTAATAGTATTCCTGTATAATGTTTTGTATTTCTGTGATATCCATTGTAATTTCTTCTCTTTTGTTTCCGATTTAATTATTTGAGCCTTCTCTCTTTTTTCTCAGTGAATCTGGCTAAGGATTTGTCAATTTTGTTTATCTTATCAGAGACCCAGCTCTTAGTTTCATTGGTCCTTTCTATTGTTTGATTAGTCTCTATTTTATTTATTTCTGCTCTGATTTTTATTATTTCCTTCCTTCTACCAACTTTGGGCTTTGTTTGCTCTTTCTATTTTTCTTTTAGGTATAGTGTTAGACTGTTTATTTGAGATTTTTCTTATTTTTTCAGTTAGGCCTGTGTTGCTATAAACTTTCTCTTAGTACCACTTTTGCTGCATCTCATAAGTTTCTGTATGGTATGTTTTCATTTTCATTTGTCTATGGGCATTTTTTAATTTTTCCTTTGATTTCTTCCATGATCCAATAGTTGTTCAGTAGCATGTGGTTTAGTTACCACATATTTGTGACTTTTCAAGTTTTCTTCTTATAGTTGATTACTAGTTTCATACCATTGTGGTCAGAAAAAAATGCTTGATGTGATTTCAATCTTCTTTAATTTACTGAGGCTTGTTTTGTTTCCCAGCCTATGGGCTATGTTTGAGAATGTTCTGTGTGCACTTGAGAAGAATATGTATTTCACTGCTTTTGGATGGAATGTTCAATATATCTCTATTAAGTCCATCTGGTCCAGTGTTGCATTTATGGTCACTCTTTCCTTGTTGACTTTCTGTCTACATGATCTATCCATTTATGTAAATGGGGTGTTAAAGTCTCCTACTATTATTGTGTTGCTGTCAGTTTTTCCCTTACGGTCTGTTAATAGTTACTTTATATACTTTGGAGCTCCTATGTTAGGTGCATATATATTAATAAAAAATATGTCCTCTAGGTGGAATGTCCCTTTTATTATTATATAATGTCCATGTTTGTATCTTGATATCTTTTTTGGGTTGAAGTCTGTTTTGTCTGATATAGGTATGGCTACATCTGCTTTCTTTTATTTGCCATTTGCTTGGAATATCTTCTTCCATCCCTTCAATCTGAGCCTATGTTTGTCTTTAGAGCTAAAATGTGTTTCCTGAAGGCAGCATATTGTTGGGTCTTGTTTTTTAACCCATCCAGCCACTCTGTGTCTTTTGATTGGTGAATTCAGTCCATTTACATTTAAAGTGATTCTTGATATATAAAGGCTTAATACTGCCATTTATCTTTTATTTTCTGGTTGTCCTATTTTTCCATTGTTTCTTTTTCCTTGTATTTCTGCCTGTCATTGCAGTTTGGTGGTTTTCTGTGATGTTTTTCTTCAGTTGTCTCTTTATTTATGATTTGTGACTCTACTTGATTTTTTGTTTTGTGGTTACCATGGGTTCATATAAAAGATCTCATAGATGAGATAGTCCTTTTTCTGCTGATAGAATCTTATCTCCATTAGCCTATGCAGGTTCTATCATCTTCCTCTTCCTCTTCTATGTTTTTATTGTCACATATTATCCTTTATTGTGTTGTGATTCTGTGACCAAATTGAAGTGGTTGTAGTATTTTTGATGCTTTCTTTCCCTTTAGCCTTTATTTTATAATTAAGTGTTTACTAATCCATTCTGACATAGAGTTGTGATTTTCTGATTCTGTCTATTTATCACCTTGCTCAAAACTTTGTAAACCTTTGTCTTTTTTGTTTCAGGTAGGAGGGTTCCTTTCAAAATTTCTTGTAAGATGGGCCTAGTGATGATGAACTCCTTCAGGTTTTGTTTGTCTGGAAAAGCTTTTATTTTTCCTTTATATCTGAAGGGTAACTTTGCTGGATATAGTATTCTTGGCTGATAGTTTTTGTCTTTCAATATTTTGACTATATAATTCCACTTTCTCCTAGCCTGTAGTTTCTGCCGAGAAATCCTGATAAGGGTTCCTTTGTAAGTTATTTTCTTCTCTCTGGCCACACTTAATATTCTTTCTTTATCATTGACTTTTGACAGTTTGAATGTAATATGTCTTGAAGAAGGTCTTTTTGCATTGAGATAAGTAGAAGTTCTATTAGTTTCACGTACTTGTATATCCAGTTCCTTCCCCAGGTCTGGGAAGTTCTCAGCTATTATTTCTTTGAATGAGCTCTCTACTCCTTTCTCCCTCTCTTCTCCTTCTGGGATACTTATTATCTTTATATTGCTTTTTCTAGTTGAGTCAGATATTTCTTGTAGAATATCTTCATTTTTTAAAATCTTAGTTCCCTCTTCTTTTCCAGCTGAATCACTTCTAGATTTCTATCATCACGCTCACTAATTCCCTCTTTCATATGCTCAGCTCTATTTTCAGTGCTCTCTATTTTATTGTTCATCTCATTGATTGTGTTCTTCATCTCCAAAACTTCTGTTTTTATTTTTTAGTTTTAATCTCTTGGGTGAAGTACTCCTTCTGTTCATTAATTTTATTCCTGAGCTCATCTTGAACTATCTTTCTGAGTTTTCTTGTACCTCATTGAGTTTCTTCATGAAAACTATTTTGAATTCTCTGTCAGTTAGGTTGTAATCTTCTGTAATCAAACTGAAAGTTTGATTTCTGGGGATTTGTCATTCTCTTTCTGTTCTGCTGTGCTACTGTAGTTCTTCATGGTACTTGACAAATTGGTCCTCTGCTAGTGCATTTGGGTAGTAAACATCTTTCTTATTTGGGTAAGGCTTTGGTTACTTTGGTTCTGAGCTGCTTCTGGTTGTATTTGAGAGGCTGCACTTTCCACCCTCCACTGCCAGGGGTGTTGGCAGTGCCCTCCTTGTGCTGCTTGTGCCTCTGAGGTTGCTGGTACTTTGCTGCTTACGATGTCACTGCAGTCTCAGGTGTCACCCCCAGAGTCACCAGGCTATAAGCATTTCTGCTGCTTTCAGGGTCACCTGGATCTCATGTTCCTCCACTCGTTCTCCTTGGGCTTTCCACAGGCTTGGGTGCTGCTATCCCATGCCCCACCTATGCTGCTGCTCCCAGGTTGTCTGGGGTGCAGGCAGCACTGGTTCTGGGGTCACTGAGTTCATTGGTGTCGCTTTTGCTGCTGGTGTCCCATGGTCTTGTATGCAGCCCCCACTGCTGTTAGATCTGCTGTCAGGGGTTCTGCCACTGGGGACTGGGTTGCAGGTTCTTCTGTGGTTCCTAAAGCCTCAGGTCACAGGTGCCACCCACCACCACTGGAGCGGGGAGGCAGAAGCTAAGCCACCAGTGAGTATCATTGCTGTTCATGCAGTCTCTGGTCAATAGTGTGGGTATGCACTTCGATATCTCAGGTCAGGGAGCCCCTCCCCAGTGGGGAAAATTCAAATTTTGGATACTGTTCTCACTACTGGAAAGGTAGGTGCCACTACTGGGGGAAGGAGAGGGGGCTGGGTCACTGCTTCTGCTCTGTGTCCTGAATCCTCAGTTTGTCTGTGCCTCCCACCCTGCTGGTTGGTGGCGGTTAGGGCCTAAGCCATGAATGAGTGTCATTGCAGCTCATGCAGCTGGTCTTTGGCATGTGCCGGTTTGCCCTGACACCTCTTCCCAGCTGGGAAAATCCTCACTTTTGAAAACTGTTTCCACTACTGGAAAGACTGAGTCCACTGCCAAGAGAGGGGAAGAGGGCCAGGTCACTGGCTCTACTCTGTGTCCTGAGTCTTCAGGACATTTGTGCCACCCACCACTACTGGTGGGGGAGGCAGGGACTAAGCCATGAGTGTCATATCTGCCCCTGCAGCCTCTGTTCACTGCTGTGTGCTGCTGGTGTGAGGATCTGCATTTTTTACAGTTGCTGCTGAGGGAGGGGTAGCGGCTGCTCCCCTAGTTCCACTGTCTCCTGGAGGTCTAGTCAACTCACCTTCAGATGTATAGAGGCTTGGATCTCTCTGGCATGCTGGCACTCTGTGCAGGGAGTCCTTTTTTGATCAATGGATGTCTGACTGGTTGTTAACTTAGAAGGGAGGGACAAATGGAACAACTCACTCCACCATGCTGACATCACTCTTCCACCAGATCTTTTAAAACAATGTAAATCCCCCACTATCTTCAAATTTAAGGCGAAAACTCACTTTTTCTAGTTTGAGTTTCCAAGCCGTACAAAGTTCCTCTGTTTGCCACAATGTTGAAACCCTTAGAGGATTTATTGTCCAGTTCATTCACTTCCAAAAATACGATGTTTCCTCTTCACAACTGTTTTGTAGGTTTCCCCTATGTCTTAGCCCATTTGGGCTGCTATAAGAAAATACCACAGACTAGGTGGCTTATCAACAACAGAAATTTCTTTCTCACAGTTCTAGAGGCTGGGAAGTCCAAGATCAAGGCATCAGCAGATTTGGTGTCTGGTGAGGCCCACTTCCTGGTTCATAGATGACTGTCTTCTCTCTGTTTCCTCACATGGTGGAAGGGGCAAAGGGTCTCTGGGGTCTCCAGCACTAATCCCATTCATAAATCCTAATCCCTCATGGCCTAATCACCTCCCAAAGTCCTCACCTCCAAATGCCCTCACATTGGGAGTTAGGATTTCAACATAGAAATCTTGAAGGGACACAAACATTTAGTCTATAGCACTCTATATCTTCCTAATCAGAGTATACTTCTAGTTTTTTTCAGGCCCTGGGTCGTACAATACACATTATCACTTTCCCTACCCAGTGGTACATGTAGTAGATAATCAATAAACATAAAAAAATGATAGTCATACCAATCTATAAGACCGCCAGACTAAATAAAATCTCATTTTACCTGGAGGATAAATACCAGGTGCACTATGAAAAAATTTGCCTAATTTGCATGTTAAATTCTATGGTATGCCATGAATAATGTAGGATCAGAGATGCATTTGTAAGGCTTAGCATTTTTCTGCTTAATATCTGCACATTTAGATATTATATTTACTTTTATATTTTAATTCTTTAAAATATCTTGCTTATACATTTCATACTATTTTACACATAGCAAACAGTACACTATTTCTTATATTTAAAGTGAAGGATTCTGATTTGAACTTACAACTGATAACAGTAAGGTATATTAGAATTTTAAAATTATTAAATAGGTAAATCTGTCGACTAATAATCACTCCAACCACCTTTGAATAATATCATTTTTTTAACACATACTTTTTTTTTGCTTGTTTGGAGTTTTTTGCTTTGTTTTGTTCTGTTGTTTCACAAAAGAAATGGCAAACCACATGAGATGTGATAGACCCTGAGGCTCTACATATTAAAACTTAAAATGAGTTGGTAGCATTTGCAGTAAAAACTGCTGGATCCGTGCATAAGAATAGAAAATTTTAAAACCTATTCTCACAACTGCAATGAAGAAACTTCTAGTATGCCATCAGTGGTGACTCACAAGTTATGTTTTATAACATTGAAGAATTACTCATTCATTTGAAAGCCTTATCTCAGGAGATTTATCAATGTGAAGACTCAGTTGTACAAAGAAAATGAATTTCCCTTTGATTGACAGGTGTTCTAATGAATGTGTAGCTTTAAAATTTTGTATTTGTAGTCTTAAAACTGGCTGAATCTAAAAGCTCAGCATTAAAAATACCTCTACAAAAAATATTGAAAAGAAGCCTCAGATGTGTGTATACATTTCACTTGCTGTTAGTGCCATTGTCACTATTCTGACTCCTAGTGACCCTGTATACAGCAGAGCGGAACCCTGCCCAGTCTTTTTGTGCCATCCTCTCACTTTCTGGCACTATATCAGACAATGCTCCACTGCTTTTCATAGGGTTTTCAGGGCCAACTTTTTTGAAAGTGAGTGGCCAGTTCCTTCTTCCTAGTCTTAGTCTGGAAGCTCTGCTGAAACCTGTCCACTATGCGTGATTCTGCTGGTATTTCAAATATCCGTGGCACAGCTTTCAGCATCACAGCACACACAGCCACCACAGTATGACAACTGACAGATGGGTGGTGTGGTTCCCTGACCAGGAAATGAACCCAGGCCTCAGTAGTGAGAGCACTTAATCTTTACCACTAGACCACCAGAGCTGACCATATATTTCACTTAGGGCATACCAATTTAAAAATAAAAATTTATTAAAGAAAGTAAAAACTGCTATGCACTATGATTTTTTTTATCAAATAGGATTTATGGTGTGGCCTATAAATCCAGTTCACGCTAGAGAACATACAAGGTCAAAAGACCTACTCTAATTTGGTCACTCATGACAGAGAGATTGAGACCTTTTAAAAGTTTACCCAGGTTTGGGGCCGGCCCGGTGGTGTAGTGGCTAAGTTTGCACACTCCACTTTGGCAGCCCGGGGTTCACAGGTTCCGATCCTGGGTGCAGACCTATGCACCACTCATCAAGCCATGCTTTAGTGGTGTCCCATATACAAAATAGAGGAAGATGGAACAGATGTTAGCTCAGGGCTAATCTTCCTCAGAAAAAAGGGGAAGATTGTCAATGGATGTTAGGGCCAATCCTTCTCACCAAAAAACAGAAAAAAAAATTTCCCCAGGTTTGATAGGTAATTTCTGATTGTGGAAATGCTTATTGAAAACGTCAGTCTCTCTTTTGTTTACTTTCATGTAATATGGGGTAGAACAATGTTTATTTCATAGTGTTGAGTCAAAAAATGTACATAAAATGAGTTAAAATAGTATTTTGTACATAGTGGATGCTCAATAGTTACGTGTTATACAAATGAAATTTCTCACTGAAATATATTTATTTTATTTTCCATTTAGGTTGAAAAATAGTGAGTGGTATTTTCTCCTAAGAAATCAGAACAGGAAAACAGGCAAGATCCAGTATTTTCTTTTTTGATGCCAAAGTGAAACACATAAAAATTTTGCTTCTCTCCCTTAAAATTGGAGAGCTTTTCTGTCCGCTTCTTGAGCATATAATTCCTATCAATCCCCAGCTGTTTGATCTTGGCTGTTGGGTCTACTCAGGTTAATGTCATTAGGGCAGAAGCCAGAAGCTAAAAACATAGGATGCTTTCACTTTTATTTGAGGAATTACTGATATAGAAGCCAAATTTTCTAACAAAAAATGAATTCCACTGATTAAAAACAAATAATATATTACAAAATTAAAGGTTAATAAGACGAAATATAATATTTCTCTAAAAATTTTGAAAAAGAATTTGGTAAACTTTAATGTTCTATTCATGAAAAACAACCTTTAGTTAAAAGGGACTAGAAGAATTCTTTCTTAATATTGTAAGAGAGAATACTAAGAGAGAGAGGCATAAACACACACACACACACACACACACACACACACACACACACACAAACATACCCAGTACTCAGTGTACATTTGCAATAATGTTCAGCAGAAATCACATTAAAATCATTGCTCGAGTAAATGCCTGTTGACGTCAATGTTACTTATTGTTAACTACAGAATAAAACAAGAAATCTGACAAGAGGTACCCACGAAGAAAAGAAAAAAAGGAGAGAATAAGCATTATTATTTGAAATAACATGATGTGTACCTTGAAAAGAGCTGTATAAAAGAGTGTATAAAAATCAATAGTTTTAGTACATGACATTTAGAAAATATAATAGAAGAAAGGATACTACTTATAGTACAATGAAGAGAAACACATCCCTAGAAAAACTTAACAAAAAAATTCATAGGACTAAAATAAAGAAAATTGTGTAAAACTCCACTGAGAGCCAAAGGAATAAGCCTTGAAAAATTGTTAAGATATAGAATAATATTGCTTCTCCAAGGATGAACTAATAAAAACAAAATAATATCAAAACAAAATCCAAAATGGCCATTTTATTAAACAGTAAAATGTCTAAAGTTCACATAGAAAAATAAATGTGATATTAGTCCGAAAAAGAATATGGTGAGTGAGAAATGGCTCTGCCAAATATTAAAATGTGTTATTGCCACAGTATTCCTAGTAAGAATTGACAGAAAAGAGGAACATTACGGAAATTCCTAAATATGCACAAGAAATTGTGCAAAAATATTGTACGTGGTATTTTAAAGCAGGAAAGGAAAAAACAATTTATTCGTTAAATGCTGTTCCTATAGCTACCTAATCATTTGTCAAAAAATAAATGTGACACTTTCCTCATTTCTCATACCAAAACAAGTTCCATATGGTTCAAAAATTATAATTATAGACCAAAAATAAAATGTTAGTAAAACTCTGATTGCATGAATGAATTTTACATTGGGACAAGAAAGGATTTATTTATAAATATAATATGTAAAGAAGAAACTATGAAAGAAAAAATAAAATCATCTGGATGGAAAAAATCTTAAATTAGATTTATTTTGATCCACCCTGACAATCTGCTTTAATTGGTGCATTTAGACTATTGATATTCAAAATGATTATTGATATAGTTGAATATATATCTACAATATTCATTATTGTTTTCTATTTGTTGCCCTTGTTCCATTTTTGTCTTCCACTTCTTTCCCATCTTTTGTGGTTTTAAATGAGCATTTTATACGATTCCATTTTCTCTCCTTTCTTAGCATACCAGTTATTCTTCTAAAATATTTTTTACTGGTTACCTTAGAATTTGCAATATGCATTTACCATGTATCCAAGTCCCCTTTCAAATAACACTACACCACTTCACAGGTACTGTGAGTAACTTATAATAACAAAATAGTCCTAATTCTTTCCTCTTGTCCCTTGTATTATTGCTGTCACTCATTTCACTTTTATATAACATAGGTAAGTATGTTTATACATATGATATATGCATAAGCATACATAGTTTAATACATTGTTGATATTATGTTTTGAACAAACTATTATGTCAGTTAAGAACAAGAAAAATAAAGTTTTAGTTATTTGACCTTCTATTAATCCTTCTTTGATGCTTTTATTTTCTTTATGTGGATCCAAGTTTCTGATGTATGTCATTGTCCTTCTCTCTAAAGAAATTTTTATTTATTTATTTATTTTGTGAGGAAGACCAGCTCTGAGCTAACATCCATTGCCAATTCTCCTCTTTTTTGCTGAGGAAGACTGGCCCTGGCCTAACATCTGTGCCCATCTTCCTCTACTTTATATGGGACACCACCACAGCATGGCTGACAAGCATTGCATCGGCGGGTGCCCAGGATCCGAACCCGTGAACCCTGGGCTGCCAAAGTGTGAACTAAACCGCTGCACCACCAGGCCAGCCCCTAAAGAAATTCTTTTAATATTTCTTACCAGACAGGTCTACAGGCAAAAAAAATCCCTCAATTTTTGTTTTCTGAGAAAGTCTTTATTTCTCCTTTACTTTTGAGAGATAATTTCACAGGGTACAGAATTCTAGGCTGGTGGGTTTTTTTTAATCTCAAGTCATTAAATATTTCACTTCACTCTCATCTTGCTTGCATGGTTTCTGAGAAGTTGAATATAATTCTTATCTTTGTTCCTCTATAGGTAGGCTGTTATTTCCTCTGGCTTCTTTCAGGATTTTTTCTTTATCTTTGATTTTCTGTAATTTGAAAATGATACACCTAAGTGTAGGGTCATTGTGTGTGTGTGTGTGTGTGTGTGTGTGTGTGTGTGTGTGTGTGTTTATCCTGCATGGTGTTCTCTAAGCTTCTTGGATCTGTAGTTTGGTGTCTGACATTAATTTGGGGAAATTCTCAGTCACTATTGTTTCCAAAACTTCTGTTCCTTTCTCTCTTTCTTCCCCTTCTGTTATTCCCATTATGTGTATATTACACCTTTTGTAGTGTAGGGGAGGAAGACAATTCCTCCATCTCCTAGGTCCTTCTGGCTGGTCTAAGAATTAAACTGACAAGAGACAGAATAACAGGAGAAAATAAAGCAAAGTTTAGTACCATGTATACATGGGAGAAAACCAGGAAAACTAAGTCACCAGAATGGCCAAAGCCACCATCTTAAATAGCAACTTCAGCTAAAGACAAAGGAGGATGTTGCGGGTAATGGTTTGAGGCTTCAAAGGGGAGGAAGGCAATTTATGTGGAGATGGAAATGCAAATGTTTGATATACAAGTGTTTGTTGGGCCATCTATATCAATGTGACCCGAGAGACAGAACTTCGATAAAAATGGGCTTACTGGTACCTTTCTATCACACCTATTGTACATTATACTATACTTATCTTATGGTATGAGCTCCTTCCTGGAACAGGCCTTCTATCTGAAATTCTTTTAAGCAGTTAGAGGGAAGGTCAAAGTTTCTTTCAGTCTTTTTTTAAAAAACAATCAAGCCAAAAAGACACATTTTGGGGTGGCCAATTCTGATCCCCCACAGTAGTTGTCCTACAGTCCTTGGATATTTTGTTCTGCTTTTTTCACTCTTTGTTCTGTTTGCTTTTCAGTTTTGGAGGCTTCTATTAATATATCCTCAAGCTCAGAGATTCTTTCCTCAGCTGTGTCCAATCTACTAATAAACCCATTAAAGGCATTCTTCATTTTTGTTACAGTGTTTTTTATTGCTAGCATTTCTTTTTTGTTCTTTCATAGAATTTCCATCTCTCGTTTACATTGCCCATCTGTTCTTGCATACTATTTACTTTATCCATTAGAGCCCTTAGCATATTAATCACAGTTCTTTTAAATTCCCTGTCTGATAATTCCAACATCCTTGAGATGCCTGGTTCTTATGCTTGCTCTCTGTCTCTTCAAATAGTGTTTTTGCCTTTTGGTACGCCTTGTAATTTTTTCTTCATAGCTGGACATGATGTATTGGGTAAAAGGAACTGCTATAAATAGGCCTTTTATAACGTGGTAGTAAGATGTTGGGTGTAGAACTACAGTCCTATGATTAAGTCTTAATATTTTAGTGAGCCTAGGCCCACAGACTATGAATTTCACAACTCTTTCTCAGGTTTTTTCCTCCCTTCTTTGGTTGGACAGGATGACTAAAGTGGGCTGGAGCTGGGTATTTCCCTTCCCCCAAGTCAGTTAGGCTCTGATAATATTCCAGCAGGTGAGGCTCTGTTAACTAGTTGCCCCTAAAACCTTGTTAAGAAGAAGAGTGTACTCTGACATATTTAAAAATGGTTCCTTTTCTCTTCTCCCTGCTGGAAGCATGAGAGAATTTTTCTCCAATATTTACTTGGGGAAATTGATTGAGCTCCTGAAGGTAAATCTCACAAAATTAGTGGAACCTCCCTACAACTGGGGCCCCCTGGAGTTTTTAACTCTCAGGCTTGTCTGCACTGAGCTTCCAGCAGTTTGTCGATTCCAGCTCAGGTTTTCCTATCCCAGCACCGGTTCCCAGGTGATATCCACTCGTAAGCCACTGCTCTGGTAAGCTTCAACTCCCTGTATTTGCCTGTCTGTCTTTCCAATCTTGGGGGCAGCAGTTTTCCCTGTGGCCTTTCCTATCCTGCAGATCTAAGTAGAATAGTTGATTTTTCAGTCTGTTCAGCTTTTTACTTGTTGTTAGGATGGAGTGACAACTTCCAAACTCCTTGCGTGTAGAACTGGAAACTAGAAGTCTTACATTAGATTTAAATAAAGTAAACTTAGAAAATGGTTACAACACATGTAATTAACAAAGCTTTAATAAACAAATAAATTCTTTAAAAAAAAACCAAATTGTTTTTTTAAAAACTCTGAACCATCATTCCACAATGTAAGAAATACAAATGATTAATGTGTATGAAGTTGTCAATTTCATTAGTAATCAAGAGAAGACAAATTAAAGTATGAATAATATATATTTCACCAGTAAATTTCAAAATATTACCCAATGCTTCTGAGGATGTGTGAAAACTATCATACTTACTCTAAAAATATTCTAGCATTTCCATTTGTAGGAATTATCCTCCCACTTCCAAAAATACATAACTAGGAATACATAAGCAAAGTTGTTCATTTCAACATTGTTTATAATGGGGAAAATTAGAAATAGCTTAAAAGTATGTCTTCAGTGGAATAGTTTAAATTGGGATACAATGATATAATATCAACCACTGGAAATGAAAAAATGGCTTTTTATGCAATAATGTAGGACAAAATCATATTTTAAAGTGGTATATATATTAGAATCTGTGTACAAATATTGGGAAACATACACTTAAAATCTTAACGGTGGTTCTTTCTGGAAGGTGAGATTGTACTTTCTACTTCTGTGTTGTTTGCTTTCTATCATGAGTATATTTCTTTTTTCTAAATAAAATAATATATGATATAACAAAATCTTACTTCTAGAGCCTTCTGTGGAGGATAGTCACAGTTGACTAAAGAGACACACATGCAAGTCTTATTATCTATTCCAGAAGGTGAAATGGTTTTTATGCAGATGCTAACTTCATTGTGTTTTCTCGTGCCAGGGAAAGGTGAGCATGGGAAGCCCTACCCCCTTACTGAAGAGGACCACGATGACTCAGCATACAGGGAAAACGGTTTCAACATCTTTGTCAGCAACAATATTGCTCTAGAGAGGTCTCTGCCAGATATTCGACACGCTAAGTGAGTATCAGCAAGCCCCGTGTGCAGAGTGGTTTTCTTTTGTTTGTCTGTTTTGTTTTATTATATTTAATGTGTATCACAGTGACATATGTAAAAATTTTGCTGATAATTTTATTAAAAATTTTCATATTTCATAATCTTAAGTATGTTTGATCTAAATTGTAATAACTTTTAAAATTCCAAAATAATAACAGCTGACTCTCTAAAATTTAATACATATTTTCATTATTGAGTTGACTGTATTATCTCCGTTTAAAATGAAATGTTTTAAGATAATATCCAAACTTTTACCTTTGATGATGTAGATTATAAAGCAAACATTTTTTTTCTGGTGATTAGTGCTGTCAGAACTGTCTACATATAGATATGGCTTCTATTGACTTCATTGTCACAGCTGCCATATTCAGTGCCATTGTTTTTACATCTGCCATAAAGAATACCTGAGATGAGAGCATCCGTAATCCAAAGGTAATGGTTGGTTGCTCAATTTCTGACACTTTATGAATTGCACGTGGCTTGTCAGTTGCCAGTGAGTTCAGTGACTCCTAGCTAAATATTACAGTATAAATGGAAACAAGAATAACATCATATATAGTTACCTGCAATCTATCTTCTTTCTGTCCACCCTTATTTTCTCCTAACATTGCTTAATGTACATTTTTTCTAGTCTGTTATGGTTTTCTTGTTAGCATATACAATGCCAAAAGTATGCCAAGAACAGAATGTGATCGGAATTTGGAGCTGTGGGATTACCATGCATATTTGATAAATCTGTCCAACTATACTAACATGTTCACCCCTGCACCCACCTCAGTCTCCCTTTGGAAACAATGGTGTGCGAGAAAGAAAATTAAAGAGCAACTATTGAAATGAGGACTAGGAATCTAAATTAAACCAGTAATGTACAATAAATAAAACTCTTAATTTCATGCAAAAATAGTTAACCCTTTAGAAAAAAAATCAGAAAATTATGGTTTGGGGGACCATTTTTTAGTTACCATATTGTATATTTATAACTTTATTTTAAAATATAAAAGAATTATCGTTTCCTCCTCAGGTTTTATGTGAATTTGCATTTCCCAATATAGTTAAGCAGAGGATTAATGTGAAGAACAAATCAATTTTTCCCTAAACTGAATGCCTTGTGTGTTGGTCTAGGCCTTCTAGCTAGCCAAATTATTCCCAAGTT
Organism: Tapirus indicus; assembly: GCA_031878705.1. NCBI lineage: Eukaryota > Metazoa > Chordata > Mammalia > Perissodactyla > Tapiridae > Tapirus > Tapirus indicus. The sequence continues at coordinate 98,230,740 of CM062919.1, read as the reverse complement.
ACCTGAAATTATCTACAGTAATTCCCACTGACCGAGAACATTTCTAGTTATGAGAAATTTTAATACCTAATTGCACACTATCAAAGATGCATTAAATTGCATTGTTGGCATAATAAATGTGCTCAGAGAATCATTTCCATCCACCTCCTCCCCAACCCCCACACTTCCAATCTTTTAAGGTGTATTCAAGTGGAAAGAATTGCAGATGGAAACGGTGCAGAAACTCACTGAAGTCAAAACAAGGCTGATATTCCCATTCTTCTCAGAGAGTGTATTTTTAGTCTAACTACCTCCTTTTGAGAAAAGATTTTCTTAAGCGATAATGGAAAAGAAAACGGAAAAATGGAAAGAAAAATATTTTGAAGTTTTTATTAGAGTTACTGAGTTTACAGTATCAGAAGGCATTATTCTAAATGTTAGGGAAGAAAAATGTGGCTAAAATATGTTCTGTGACCATATTCTTACCTGTTTACTGAGGCTGGATAACTAATAGGACAAACAGACACCTAGTAAAATAATACCAAATAATGGTTGGAGATGGATGACAGCAAAGTATTAAGTGTGAGACTACCAGGAATGATGGTTTACCCTGGTTAGTCTAGTATCTGACTCTTAGAGACACAGGAAGGGAGATCCATTGTCACCTCTGATTTTGTCGAGGTCCTACCTGCAGGAAACCAAGAGCCAAAGAAAGTCTTACAGAGATCCAACTGTTTAAAGTCCTATGCTTTTGACCTCATCTCTGTTGCTCAAAATGGAGGCACAATAACTAAGAGCATGCAGCTCTGTGTAAGTGGTGCTTGAAATCATAAAAGCAACTCGACACATATTCCAGTATTATCAGTTGAACTAGGCTGCAGGTAATTGATCATAGCTTGTTTATGTTGACAGAATCTGTGGAAAAGAATGCAAAATTTCATGTCACTTTTACGATCAAGCATGACAGTTCTAAGAAACTGCATTTGCAGTCAGCCAATTCAAACTATAGGGTCAGAGTGCCAGGAGACAAGAGTTTATTTTTCTTTGCCTTAGGATTTTGTGATAGAAAATATTGGGGAATACAGTCTTGCAATTTTGCTGAACTTGATCTTTATTCTGAAACACAGAATCACAGTTCTTACCCCACTCTTCTAGACTATAGATCACTCTCTCTGTGTATGCAAGTGCTCTCTAACTGTTAGTATTCTCACGTTTAGTGGGGAAAAAAAATCATGGTTCTAGGTGTTTTGATGTGCATAATGCACATTTTAGTTCACTGTGAAGAAATTTCAGAACAAGAATTATTTCAGAAATCCCAATTCAGAAAGCATTTTTCTTTTACTTGCCCTACTCCTTTCTTCTTCACTAGCATAAAAATGAACTTCTTTCTTTTGGCTTCATTATTTCATTGAGTCAGTAAGAGATTCCCATTAAGTAGGAGCCATAGACAGAGGAAAGTCAACTGACTTATGTGCAAGAATTTAATCATTCTTACTTATATCCTAAGAATAATTTCCAAGATTTTCATTTATGTTCTTAAATTTCTAATATTTTTAGCATTTCTCTGTCTTCTAAATTACATTTTTGTGTTTCATATCATCTATGCTTTGGTATTGTCAAATTTTCCACTTCTCCTTCCATACTCAAAGCCCTATACTTTGGGCTGACTTTTGTACTTTTTTGAAGACATATTTGTGTGTTTTAAACCCCCCCTTCTTCAGTTACTGACTAATTATGTCTATATGCATGGTACAAAGCTCAACCTGAGATCTGTCCTTAGAACGTATTATTATCTTTATATTTTATTTAATGCAGTCTTGATAAGAATTCTACTCTGAGAGTTTCTACATGACAAATGTTCAGTCAATGGATATCTTGCTGACCTGGCTTCATTTTACTGCACTTAAATTTTTCCCCACCTATATATTGATTGTGCATTTTCTTTGTATTCGGTTATACATCTGGGATGCCACATCTTTGTATGCTATAGGACATCTTATCTTGACTTCCAATTCAAGATGAGAAATATAAAACATATTTAGAATACAAAATACATGTAAAATAGGGAAATAGAAAACCATGGAAGGCTGGATGGCCTGCATAGAAAAGAAACTGATAAACTTATGCATGAATATATGGTTAACAAGATGAGATTGAAGAATATTTGAACAAGTAAGTATTATTCCCTAGATATGAATGAATTCATCAGCAGTTACCACAAATACTTCCAAAAACATCATACAATTAATGTGTGTAAGATGAAATTACATCTATGAAAAGAGGAAATGCATAAGATTAGGACACATGAGTCATGTATAATAGGAGAGTTGAGGTGGACTTTGTAGAGGATTCAAGTAAATGCATCATTGATATAAGGTTCATTTTTGGGGGCTGTTATAAAAGAATATATGTTTACTTAGATACATACGCATATGCACATTAATTAAGATGCATTTAGAAACTGGCTGAGTAGCTGGGATTTTTTGAATTAAAATAATTCTACTCTGTGGTTTTTCCTTTTCATTTAACTTTTTCTTTACATTTCATTTGTATTCCCAAGATGGGCTAGTTTTAACTTCACGACATTGACCATAAATAAGGTATTGAATTTGGAGAGAAAATTCTGTGATATCTCAACTCTTGAGGAAATATAGGAGAATTTTTACAACCTCTTGGATTATATAATTGCTTCCAGTAGTGTTGCAATTATACTAGACTAATATATCACAACCTTGTTCCCTGTACAATTTCACAGCCAAATGAGAAATTGTCTCAGAAATGGTTTGGAATTAAAATATTACTTTTATTGTTGACAAGATTCTATTGGTGAGCATAGTTTAGATGTGGGCCAAGTGTGATTCCCAATACTAAACTCCAGAATGAGGTACATTCAGCCTTCACAGACATTGGTGGACAACTGTAGAACATAAAGCATGGGGGGCAGAGTTAGATGTCTGATCTCTGCAGACAAAGCAGGTCCCAAAGCGGAAAAATAAAGGAGGAGCTGAGCCAAGCATGGCAAGCTTCATAACTCAAACTCGTCAATCCTGTGTCTTCCTTTCTTCTGGAAACAATGCATGAGAAGATTGAGAGAGACTAGGAGTATTAATCTAATTGCTTTCCCTGTACATGGCAACATCTATCAAGAGGAAAGGAGTCCCCTCTCTAGATGAATAGTGCATAATATCTACTTTGTATATGAGGAGAAAAGGCAACTTCTCATTTTTTTGAGAAATTTCTCATTTTTAAAAATTTTTTCAGTGTCTTATAAACATTTCTACTCTCTGGAAATTGTGTTGAATAATAATTTTTTAAAAGTTGACTTCCATGGCTTGCACTGTAGCGTGGAACAAGTCAATTTGTCATTTTGAATTTCTATTTACCCACTTCACTAGGGGTGAATGAACCTTCTTCATGTTTCTCACCATGTACTAAGATTATTAAAGTTGAGACCCGGCATACCAAATCAGCTATAGCATGATCTATTCAGTTATTTCTTTTCCTTCTGATGATAATCCTTCTGATTTCCTTCCTTCTTTTCCAGTTATATCATGAAGATAAAAAATATAAGGAGATCAAGTGAACTACAATTCTAAAATTTAAATTGTAAAAACAAATTTTTTGAGTCAATTGTTAGTTTCTTAGGAACATTAACTATATGTGTCCAGTTTCTTTTAACTATGATTTAGTGAATATACTTAAAATAATATTTGTTTTAATTTTACATAAAATAGGAAAGTGTAATTTAACTGTTTTGACTCTTGTCTATTGAATGCCAGAACTCATTCACAGAAATGTTTGAGTTTAACCATCCAAAAATGTGCAAGGATAAAATTTTTTCATTTCTCAATTTCAAAAGATACATAAAAATTTGGGAGGCAATGGCTTCCTTTCATGTTTTTTTTATTGTGATTTACTTGTGAAGTTGATTAAGCACCTTCTTTCAACAAGTTTACAAGTGAATTCTGAAGCAAATTAAGCTAAAATGACTGTTCATGCACTCCAATCAGGTGTGAATACTGCCATAGAGGAAAATGGGAAATATATCCTATGAATCAAATGCTCTTCCAGACTAGGGTATATCTTATTTAGATTGACTGAAAAAAGAAAAGTAGTTAAATCATAAGCAGCAGATTGGGGAAGGAATGATCAGGAACAACAGATAGGAAATTATCTTGCAAAACTGTTATTCAAGTGAGTACTCTTCAAAATTTTTGTGAGCCAGTTTATACAAATGAGTACAGACATTGGTACATTAGTATGTTTCTAAAGGTCATTTTAAAAAAGTCATGATGAAATAACAATAACAAAAATTTATACACATGTCACATCCATTGACTAAAGACTGAAAGAAATGAGAGTTTTTATCACTGTAACAAAAAGATGTGCCCCTGTTGAAATGAAAATCCTCCTAGGATAAATAACAGTTCAAGGGTTGTCAGACATTCAGCCTTTGGAGTGAATGACAGATCATGAAGCAGATTCTTTGAAAGGTGGAATGAAGACAAGCACAGGGCACTGGGGTCTAAGAGAGTAGTATTGTGAAAGTTATGCACACGTCAAAAAGAGAAATAACAACAACAAAACAAAGTCTAAAAGTAAACATGCAGCTGCTTCAAAATCATGTTTATTGAACTTCAAAGTATATCCTTTGTATCCTTATAACACGATAGGATCAAACAAATAAAACTGAAAGTTAGCATAAGTTTAGAAATAGATTCACATGTTTAATTCCTTAAAGAGAAGAAAATGGAAACTTGATGTAATTATGCATATTGTTCTGTAATATTAATCTAACAATAGGAATTCTGAATGGCTCTTTCTTCATTTTATTCTCACCCACAGAAGTTTACTGAAATGAGAGGTAGTGATTAATATTTTAGCTTATTTATTTTAAAACATAAGAAAATCTGCCATTTTGAACAGCTATCATATTTAATAGTAAAAGACTGGATGCATTTACCCTAAGATTATGGGGTAAAAGGGACGTCTACTCTCACCAGTTCTATTCAAGACTGTACTGTAGATTCCAGCTCAGGCAATTAGGCAAGAAAAGAAATAAAAGGCATCTAAATTGGAAAGGAAGAATTAAAACTGTCTCTATTGGCAGATGACATAATTTTATATATAGAAAACCCTAAGGAATTCACTAAAAAACTATTAGAACTAATAATCAAATTCAGCAAGGTGGCAGGGTACAGGATCAATATACAAAAATCATTTTGCTTTTATACACTTGCAGTGAATTATCTGAAAATGAAATAAGAAAACAATTCCATTCACCATTAAATCAAAATGAATAAAATTCTTAGGAATAAATTGAACAAAAGTGATGTAAAACTTACACTTTGAAAACTACAAAATATTGTTGAAAGAAATTGAAGAAATGGAAAAACATCCCATGTTTGTGGGTCAGGAGACTTAACATTGTTAAGGTGGCAAAACACTCCGAGCTGACGTACAGATTCAAGAAATCCCTATCAGAATCCCAGCTGACTTCTTTGTAGAAATTGATAAGCTGATTCTAAAATTCACATGGAATTGCAAGGGACCCAGAATAGCCAAAACAATTCTGAAGAACGGCAACAAAATAGGAGGACGCACACTTCCTTATTTCACATTTATTGCAAAGTAACAGGTAGTGTGGTACAGGAATATGGATAGATATATAGATCAACAGAATAGAGAGTCCAGAAATAATTCTAAACATCCATGATCAATTGATTTTTTGGCAAGGGAGTGAAAACCATTCAATATGGAAAGAATAGTCTTTTAAACAAATGGTACTGAGACAACTAGATAGCCATATGTAAAAAATGATATTGGACACTTACCTCAGATCACATAAAAATCAGCAAAAATTGTATCAAAGATTTCAAATTAAGAGCTAAAAGAAGAAAACATGGAGGTAAATTTTTATGACCTTTGATTTGACAAAGTATTCTTAGATGTAATACCAAAAGCACAAGCAAAAAAGGATGAAATAGATAAATTAGACTTCATCAAAATTAAAAACTTTTATGCTTCAAAGAACACCATCAGGAAGGCAAAATGACAACCCACAGTACTGGAGAAAATATTTGCAAATCATATATCTGACAAAGGACTTGTATCTAAAATATAAAGAACACTTAGAATCTAATAATAAAAAGACAAATAATCCAGTTAAAATATGGACAAGTGATCTGAATAGTCCTTTCTTCAAAGAAGATATACAAATGGCCAATAAATTCATGAAAAGATGTTCAACATCATTAGTCATCAGGGAAATACAAATCAAAACCAAAATAAGATACTACTTCATACCCACTACAATGACTAGAGCCAAATGTCAGGTAATAAATGTTGGCGAGGATATGGAGAAATCAGAATCCTCATATATTGCTGGTGGGAATGTAAAATGGTGTAGATGCTTTGGAAGATAGTCTGGCAGTTCCTCAAACAATTAAACACAAAGTTTTACTCCTAGGTATACGCCCAAGAAAAATAAAAATATATGTCCACACAAAACTTATGCATGAATGTTTCTAGCCGCTTTATTCATAATAGCCAAAAGGTAGAAACAACCTAAACATCCATCGGTGGATGAATGTATAAACAAAATGTGGTATATCCATACAATCCAATATTATTAAGCCATAAAGAAGAATAAAATAATTATAAATGCTATACCTTGGATAAACCTTGAAGACATTACACTAAATGAAAAAGCTAGACACAAAATTCCACATAATATAAGATTCTATTCTTATGAACGTCCAGAATAGGGAAATCTGTAGAAACAGAAAGTAGACAGAGGTTACTTTAAGGCTGTGAGGAGATAGGAGTAGGAGAGTTATAACTGAGTGTGAGATTTCTTTTTGAGTTGACAAATATATTCTTAAATTGATTGTGCTGATGGTTGCACATGTTGGTGAATATACTAAAAACCATTGAATCGTGCACTTTAAATGGTACAATAAATGAATTGTGTGGTATATGAATTATATCTCAATAAAACTATTTAAAAAATAAATCCAGTATATTTGAAAGCCTTTGTCTTGTGAAAATTTCCATTGATATTTAACACTTTGTCCTTTCTCTCTCTCATTTTTAAGCACTCTTGTCTCGGTTTCAAGGAATGGAAACACTCTTGCTTTACCTCTTTATGCCTTTGCAAACAGTTACTCTTCATCTAATGGCTAGATATTAAAGTTCACTGAAGCTCAGTACTGACCACTAGTTTCTTCATTTGACTTGCTCTCTCCTTGCTGATCTCATCCACCAAAGCCTATTAATTCTCTCTGAAATGTAGTGCCAACATGTGTCCAATGCATGCACTTCCCTTAACTTCAGCCATATCTACTATCATCTCTCAAGTGGAATCCTAGAATAACCTCACAGTTGGACCTCACACACCCCCTCTTGCTCCTGTGCAATACATTCAGCAGAGTGAACAATAGCGAGCCTTAAGAACCAAAAGCTACATCACCCCACCTAAAATACTTAATAGACTCCCTGTTACCACAAAAATAAAGCTCAGAAAGGACTACCACTGACCTCCATATTCTGATCCCTGCCTATCTCTGGCCTCTTCTTTTGCTTTCTCTCTGTGTTCCCTATGTTTCTGCCACAGTGAACACTCGGCTGCATGGACACAACAAACTCTTCTGTTCCTTGGTACAAAATATCATACTACATTAAAATATCAATCATATTACCATATAAAATATTGACTTGCAAAACAAGTTTCTATATAATAGGTGACCAAATAAATAAATAGTGATGACACCCCACACTCGCTCAAACACACTCACATATACTCGGCAGTCCAAACTAATTTTTCATGCCTGTCAAAGGCAAAATAAATCACCAGTTATCACTCCTTTATCAAACTCAACTGACATGGCAAGATTAGAACAGAAAAACAGTGAGACTAAAACCAGCCATTGAAAATTGAATATGCTGACATTAAAACAATTACTATGTAAATTGGTGCTTGGAAATGACTTATACAGCTATGCTCTATAATGTGCTTGTCAGTAGCCAGATGCCAAGTTGACATTTTATTCTGCTGCTATTGAGAATGGGGTTGAGAGAATTTTAGCTGAACCAAAGTGATTTTGCAGGAAATCATACAATGACAAAAATTTAAAATAAAATAAAGAAATTTCCTCCCCTTTCTCAACATGAACTCTTCCTTTAAGAAGATTTTTTAAAAAATCGGTTCACTATCTATAATATATTTAGCTATTCTGATAATCTTGTTTAGGAAATCTTTTCAAAACAGACTTCACAGAATTCAACTACCTGAACTGTCATCCATCAGTAAAGTCATTTTACAAGGCTCTTGATAGACAAGGAGGCAATAAATTAATTACAAAATTAATTAATTAATTTAGGGTCTGTCCTAGGTGCTGACCTCCACACTTGTACATGTATCAAAAGGTGATCAAAATGTACCAAAAAAATACCACTTTTGCCGTAGCCATGAGGTCAAACAAATGGTAGTAATTTGAATTGGTTTCCCTCCCACATACATATATAACAAAACGGATTGATCCTAATGAAACTGACTGGAACAGAGTTGGCACTCTCTCTCTTTATCACCATTTCAGAGAATTAACATGCTTATTACAAAATGGCACAAAATCATAACCGTTTAGAATGTGAGCCCTAAAGGAAGCTCAAAATATAACTCTTTTGCCTGTTTATTATCATCATTGCTATGCAATAACATTTTAACACATTTAGCATTATATGAAAAATGTTCCCAGTTTCATGTTTCACATATATGTTTTTTAATCTGGAATATGTTAATATAATTAAGGAATCTTTAAAAGCATACTATCACTCCTTCTGCAGATTATTTCACCTGCAAAGGAATGGTGAGTCATTTTGTTGTGGATGTTAATATTACTTGAACAAACCTAACAATAAATATTAAGAATATGTATGAGTCAAATCATATAATGGAAGATGTTTCTCTCCTTTCTTGAAATTACTTTAAATGAAAAAAGTAAAACATGAATTCACTTAATTTTGAGGCCTCTCAACTTGTTGACTTTAAATACTAAGCTTAAATTTTACCTTTTGAAAGAGTGACTTTAATTAAATATATATTCTGGAGATTTTAACAGTCCTCTCAGTAATTGACTAAAGAGAACAAAAAATTCAGTTGGGATATAGGAGATTTAAACAAAATTATACACAAATTGGCTTAATTTATATTTATTTACATTTACCGAACACTACCTTCAATAATTGCATAATAAACTTTTTTTCAATTGCACATGAAATATTTACCCAAATAGACCATACACTAGTGCATAAACAACTCTCAATAAATTTCAGTGGATTCATTAATACTGAATATGTTCTCTGACCAAACTTGAATTAAATTAGAAATCAATAAAAATAATATATGCAGAAAAGATACAAATATTTGGAAATTAAATAACACATTTATGAATAACCCACAGGTCAAATGTTGAACTAGAGGAACTAGAAAATATTTCAAATGGCATAATAATGAAAATACATCCCAAAGCTAGTTTATATACTTTACATATAAAGTAGTCCTTATAGGTAAATGTATATCTTTAAGTGTTTAAATTATTCAAGGAAAAATTTCAAATTAATCATCTAAGTAAAATAAGAATAAAAAAGAAAATAATAAATCACTTTGTCAAAAAGAGAAAAAATATAAATTCAAAATTTAGTATTTTGAGTGGATTAATAACATTTCTAAATCTCTAGCAAGTATTTCTAAGGAAAAACAAAAGAGAGAGAAACCACCAATTACCATTATCAGTTAAGAAGCAGTGGATATCATTAAACTTCCAACAGATATTTAAATCACAATGAAGGGGTATTGTAGACATCATCATCCCCAAAATTTGACACTTAGGCAAAATATGAAATGTTCTTGAAAATCCAATTGACACTGTCACAAAATGAAGCAGAAAATCATAATATCCCTAGAGCCAAAAAGTATATTACATGGGTAATTAAAAGCCTGCCAGCAGCATTCTGGTTTCTGGGCAAGATGGAATAAACACATGCCACTCTCATCCCACTGAACTCAGCTATAAAACCCAGACAGATGTATGGCCAAGCTAATTGAGAATGCTGAAAAAAAAAAAAAAATAGCAATAGGGGGAGGAGGGAAGGATATGAGAATTCAAAATAGCACTGAAATAACTGTGAGTTCTTGACCTTTTTAAAATATATTTGACAGTTGAAAGCAAAAAGATAATATTTTCTAATATGGTTTTCAATCTACATAGATATGTAAGCATAAAAGAGAGAGTGTAAAAGGATCCATAGAGTAATAAAATTTCTATATGAAAAGTGAAGTGGTAAAATATTAATTTGAAATACATTGGAAAAATAAAGTATTTTGTAATCCCTAAAGCAAACACTGAAATTTTATGCAAAGTTATTATTAAAACTACAATGGATATATTGAAATGGAATACTAAAAAATGTATAAATAACCCAAAGAATGCAGAAAAGGGGAAATACAAGGAAAAAAAACCCAAAGAAAACACTTCACTCAACAACAGCAGAATATATATTCTTCTCAAGCAGGCATGAACCATTCATCAAGATAGACCACATCCTGGGTCATAAAACAAATATTACAAATTTTAAAAGACTGAAATCTTACAAAGTATATTCTCTGACCATAAAACAATTACATTTAAAATTAATAACAGAAAGATAACAAGACAATCACCAAACACTTGGAAATTAAAAATATATTTTGGAGGCCGGCCTCCTGGTGGAGCGGTTAAGTTTATGCGCTCCACTCCAGTGGCCCCGGATTCACCGGTTCGGATCCCAGGGGTAGACCAATGCATCACTTGTTAAGCCATGCTGTGGTAGTGTCCCATATAAAGTAGAGGAAGATGGGCACGGATGTTAGCCCAGGGCCAATGTTCCTCAGCAAAAAGAGGAGGATTGGCAACAGTGTTAGCTCAGGGCTAATCTTCCTCACACACACAATATATATATATATATATTTATATATATATATATATATATATATTTTAAGTAATCAGTGTATCAAAAGGAAGTTTCAAGGGCTATTCCTAATGAACAAAAATAAAAATAAATACTTAAAAAATTTTTGATATATTTAAAGCAATTCTTAAAATGAAATTATTCTAGTCTTCTATCATTCATTACTTGTGAAAAAGAAAGAAAAAAGACCTCAAATCAATAATCTAAGTTTTTACCTTAAGAAAATGGAAAAAGAGGAACAAAATTAATTCAAAGAGTAAATTTCTTACTGTAATTGTGGAATTACCTCTATTTCCTTGCAGTTCTGTCAACTTTTGCTTCATATGTTTGGAAACTCGGTTATTAGGTGCATAAACATTTTTTTTATTTTTGTGTGCTCCTGATAAATTGATCTATTTATCATGAAATGAACTTTTATATCCTGATAATATCTTTTGCTTTGAAATCTATTTTGTTGGCTATCAATAAAGCCAATTTAGCTTTCTTTTTCTTAGAGTTAGCATGCTATATCTTCTTCTGTACATGTACTTTGAAATCTGCTTGCATCTTTATATTAAAAATGAGTTTGTTGGAGGCAGCAGGCAGCAATCTGATAATCTTGACAATCTCTGCCTTTTATGTTTAGGCCATTTACATTCAATGTAATTATGGTATGGCTGGCTCAAATATACCATTTTCTTATTGCTTTCCTATGTGTACCATTTAGTTTTATTCTCCCCTCCTCTGTCTCTACCTTCTTTTGGATTACATATTTAATTAATTACATATTTAATTAATTCCATTTAATCCTTTTTGGTGGGCATAGTAGGTATAATTCTTTATTGTGTTATTTTAGTTGTTGCTCTAGGGTTGATGGAATATAATATTAACTTATCATGGTCTACATGTCAATAATATTATATGACTTCATTTATAGCATAAGAACCCTACAGTAGTGCACATCCATTTCTCCACTTCTGGCCTCTATGCTACTGTTGTCACACATTTTGCTTCAGCTTATTTTATAATCTATAAATGCATTCCTATCATTTTTGCTGTGCACTAATCAAATTTATCTTTTTAAATAATTTAAATAAAATACTTATTTAACATTTACCCACATAATTACCTTTTTTTGTTGCTTTTTACTTTTTTGTCCAGATATAGACATCCATTTGGTATAATTCTTATGAAGGACTTTCTGCAACATTTATTTCTGTGCAGGTCTTCTGATGAATGAGTTCATTCAATACTTCTATGTCTGAAATTTTTTTTATTTTGCCTTAGTTTTTGAAATATATTTTCATTTTCTGAAGAAAACTAGGTTGATTTTTGTCTTTTAAAATTTTTTTTTCTGTACACATGTTGCCCCATTACCTCTAACAAGAAGTCTGCTGTCATTCTTATCTGTATTCCTCTGGGCTTATACATCTTTTTTCTCTGGCTGCTTTTAAAATTATCTTTTTATCACTTGTTTTAACAGTTTAATTATGTGCACTTATTTTATTTCTCTAGTAGTGTAATGTTAGTGATCCAGATGGCCCAGATGGTCCAGTGGTCTGGGCTTTCTTAGGGCCTGTATTCAAATGATAATTTATCATAATTTTTTTGTTATAGATTTTTATTCATACATATTATTGAACAGTTTATTTTCAAGAATATTTATGGAAAATAGGCTGTACATTTTACAAAAATGTTGGGGCTAATAAAGTAATTGCTTATCCCACTTTAAAATAGTACAAAATTTATGTAATTTTAATTGATTGGATTAATAGAAAGATGTCTTAAAACGCCAATGATACAATGATGTTTCGAAAAGATTACATAATCAGAAGTGAAGAATGTTGGATGCCACTTCTTTGCTCTGTGTTATCTAGCCGTGTGAGTTATAATTGTAAACTCTTTAGGTCAGTAACGATGCCTCATCATTGTATCACTTCTTCACCCAGTACACTGTTTTGTGAATTTGATTGTAAAATAATTTATGTTTAACTCTCTAAAATGCTAAGAGTCTCAAATCCCAATTAAATGAGGGACTAAATGATGATTTCTGAAACATGGATGCAGCTCTAAAACTGTGGTTGCAGCTGTGCTTCTATAGATGTGAGACCTGAAATATCATAATTTTTTGGTCTGTGTGAAGAAATTGAATCTCTTTAATTTATCCCCTAAAGGTAGGCTAACAGGCGGTTTCCTTTTTTTCCCCCCTTTTTTATTTGAAAAAAGGCAAAACACTAAAAAGGCTGAGTTCATGAGTATCATTTGCCAAATATTTCTGATTACATTACCTCTGGACCATATAAGATTGTGCTTCCTGGGCCCTTGTGCTGTGTGACTAATTCTGACCAATGAGATGTAAGCAGAAAGCAATATGTTATTTCAGAGATGGACCATTTAATTACCAGCTTGAGACTCATCAGTGTTCTCATTTACCTCCGGCAGACTGATTGACAATGGTCAAAATGTTGGCTGTTGGCACTAACTATGATGAGCAGAGACCCTTCTGCCTTGCCAACCAGTGATGAACAAGTAGAAAAAGCAAGAAAGAGAATATTTGTTGTTTTGAGTCATTGGGAGTCGGGGTTGTTTATGACCACAACATAACATCCTGACTGATATATTTAATATAAGTAGACAGAAAAAAGACAATAAAAAATAGTCACACTTTAGATAAGCTAACAGAATTACTTAAGGATTGAAATATGCAAATACTTTCATCCAAACATTTTACTCAAATCTTGCAATCCAAGGTTTGAATTTTAAAAATGTGGGATTTGACATTGTATCCAAAACTAAATATTCAGACTTCGACTGTGAAAAAGAATGTTTCAGTGATGGTAAGAAGAATATGAAGGTCTTAAGAACCTCAAGTGCAAGTTTACCTAAATGCTCAGAGTGTAAATGTTGACATTGTTGCATGAATATTAAAATATCTCTTTTGCACACAAAAAAAATCGCTAATAAATCTGGTACTTATTTTGTATATCTGTAATGAAAAATTTATTTTTTGGCCTATTCCTATTGCTGAAAGAACCACTTATTTTTTTGTGAAACCAAAGACATTATAAAGATAAATTAATGTAACTACGAAAGGAATAACAGTCAAGTATGTTGAAAATAGCCAATGCTGTTAAACTAAATGCGTTTTTAAATCTCTCAGTTTAGCAAATGCCAGTAGAGAATACCAGAAAATGTCTGTGTATTCTATTTTGAGAAAACATCAAAGAGTATGAGTAATTTGCTATTGAAGTTTATTTTCATTACTGCGAATGGTTTAGCACAACGTTTACAGACTAATTTGTTTTTTTGTCAGCCTTTAAAACGCCTTTATGATTTGTCATTTCTCTCAAGTAACTTTTTAAAGAATTTAAACTACTTCTTTTGTCTCTCTGGTGTATTTAATATTTGAAGAATGTTTTTTCCATCTATTTAGATAAATTGTTACTTACAAAGAGATGTCTTCATCTCTGAGCCATTCCTAAACTCTAAGTTAATTTTATGCAAATACTTATTTTAAAATAATACAGTAACATGAAGAGCAATTATTATAGGCATTTTCATTGGCATTCCTATAAACTTCAAGCAACAAATGTTTTAATTTGTCCCTATTTTCTCTTTGGAAATTTGCTACATATCTGTAACCATAAGCATATAAATTGTGTTTGACTTTATTTTGTTTATTTCTTCCACACAGTTCCATTTTGCTACATTGTCTTCATGTTATCAAATTTCCATTCTCAGCCTGACTTGAGATCAAACTTAAAATACACAGGTTGCAGATTCTTAACAAAGCCCTGGATATGCTTCAGTATTCCTAGTGATGCTGAGAAGCAGTCGTCTGGACCACATTTCATGAATACAATGGCTGAGTTTGGGAATGAATTCAACTTTCTTTAGAGCGGGTTAAGTACTAGAATGATTCAATATAAGTCAATCAAACTAAACAGTGTCACAAGAGGCTGGTTTTCCTTTGAGTAAAAATCAGATCAACACTCTCATTATTTTTTGCCCAGACTGTTACAATCTCTAATCTTTCCGCCTCTAGTCCCCACTGTCTTCAGTGCATTGTCTGCCCTGCTGCCAGAGGAATATGTAAACATGATCCCATCTAACTCATCACTAACAATATGTGGAATACTTCATGTTGACTGCAGGCTAATGTCCAAATTCCTTAGAATCACTTTCAAGATCCTACATGATCTGCTCTCAACATGCAGACTCATCTAGAAAGTCTTCCCTAATTCTTTCAGACGAAGTTAGTCATACTTCCTTCTGGCTCTCATTGCTTGTGTGCTGTCTGTTATGTCACTTGTCTCATTTGAGTGCAATTATTTTATATATCAGTCCACTGGTCTGTGAATCCTTGAGGGAAGAAACCGTAATTTATTCATCAGTGTATCCCGTCTCTCACTTTTCCCTCATGCAATTCCTGTCTCTCCTAGTCCCCTATCTCCTTCCAAAGAGGACTTGACAGGTAAAATAATAACAATTAAAACAACAATAATAACAGCAATAATAATGATAGTATTTATCAAACTGTTGCTATTATCAGATATACGGCTGTGCTAAGTGCTTTACTTGGATTGTCTAATTGTCACTAACACATTATGAAGAACGTATTTTTCTTTTTTTCTTTTTGCCCCTACATTGCCCCACAAGAGAAAAGTAGTCTTACAGAAGTTAAATAACTTGCCCATTGTTACATAGGTACTAAGTGGCAAAACTATCCTTTTAATGTAGACAGTCTGATGTATAAAATGTGATTTTGGGGGGCTGGCCTGATGGTGTAGCGGTTAAGTTCGTGTGCTCCGCTTTGGTGGCCTGTGGTTTGCAGGTTCGGATCCTGGGCTCAGACAGATGCACTGCTTGTCAAGTCATCTGTGGCAGCGTCCCATATAAAGTTAAGGAAGATGGGCGCGGATGTTAGTCCTGGGCCAATCTTCCTCAACAAAAAGAGGAGCCTGTTAGCTCAGGGCTAATCTTCCTCACACACAACAGTGATTTTTCAATATTTCAGAAATAATTATCAGCACAGGATATTAGTGAGTTTTCATTGTGGTCTAATTGAAAAAAATAAATTACAGACATTTATGTAAAGGAGGTAACTTTACTACTAACAGTCTACTAATTAGAATAAGACTATTTTTATATGTACACTCTGTAAAGTCCTAATAGTTGTATTTCATAGGCATAGAGAAGACTCTGAACAGAGCATCAGTAAGAATTAAAAAGTTGAAAGAAAGAGTAGAGAATTACTTTGTATTCAAGAGACTGTTCTTGCCAAGTGCAGTATAATTTATATGGCTCTGTCTAAGGTCAGGTTCCCCTAGAGGCAGAACCGGAGACAAATATGTGACTGTTATAGTTTTGAGGAGAAATCACAGAAAGTACCTGGGGAGGTAAAGTGAAGAAGTAAGACGGGGAAGGGAAAGTAGCCAGTAAAGGTCCATTGTCAAGATGCTTATCCCTGTGGGTAACTGAGGCTCAATCTTTCTAGAAAACTCTGGGAGACAATATGGAAAACATTTCAGAGTTATCCCACCATGGGACTGTTCATTCTCCAACTTCCATCCTTCTTCGGTTGAAACTTGCTCCAGGGGCATTAATTTCCTCCAGAATTTCTAATCTGCCTTTGTTCAGAGATGAGAGAAAGCACTCAGTTGGCTATCTGCAGGAACTTATAATAGGATCCTCTTGGCATGTACTGGGATGGTGAGTGCTAAGGGGGTATGGGTGGTGCACCAGCATCATCTGCTAGAGCCTATCACTCACAAGCCTGTTCCTCTAGTAAAACAGATCTTTACCTTGAGCTACACACATATACAAGCTCATACATACATACATACGTATGTACATAAGTACATAGACAGATAGATGTGTATATCATATATATGATTGCTGTGTTCAACTGGATATCATTTTGTCACTTCAACCTTAACGTGGTCAGAATTGAACTCATCTTCACCCTCAACCCTTGCAACCCTTAAATGTGCCCCCTACACATTAAGCTCCTATGTCAGTCTGCATTTCGTAAGATCAGTTGCCCATGTCCAAAACATCAGAGTCTTCCTTAACCACTTCTCCCAGGCAGTTACCAAGTCATGTCAGTTCGATTCCTAAATATATCTTACACCTGTCTTTTGCAGGAACCTTCAACTCTCACTTGAATTTCTCCAACACTTCCCAAATTGGTTGAGATACCTCTCTTAAATATTCCTATAGCACCTTCCACACTGTCAATTTCACTTTAAAATTATAACTGTCTGCCATTCTGTATCTCCTATTTTATTGTGAGTGTCTTAAAGTCGGGGACTAGGTTTTGCTCATTGTTTTATGTCCATTTGAATCCTGGCTTATATCAGACTTTTAGTAAATCGTTGTGACTTGAGTGAATGAATGAGTAGAAGGGAGCTTTTCACATATTAAGTGTGGCAATGTTTTGAGCTCACCTAGGTGGATATTGTTGAAAACATTTTTATAAGGGAAAGCTTTATTTGCATATGATCAGTCTTTTATGCTCTTGTGTCTGCCTTTTTTCTGAATGGATTGTATATAGCTATTAAACATCACTTTAAAGTCATAAGCCTGTTGACAGCTTATAGGATATTACTCTGAATGCAATTTTTATTTAATTAATAAGCAAGTGATATGTACAATGTCTCATCTTAACATTTAAAAAATAATTTGCCTTCTTTGTAATATCAGTTACATTCCCAGAGCATTGTTAGGTCTAGTGGTTTGCACAAGTAAGTGTGATTATCCTGAATATTGATATAGAGAAGCACAATTATCTTGGGCCTTTGGCTTTGTTGAGAAGAATGGATGGCTCTACATAGTTAAGAAAAGGTGTGCTGAATTACTTTAGCACTTTTCCAGATTTTCACATTATATATGAAAGCATCCATCTCACCACACTTCCTTGGAAATCACTGACAGATATTTCATATATTACTTTTTTTTTTTTTTTGCTATTTTATGTTATCCTAAAATGAACTTTGGGTTTTTTCCAGCATTTAATGCCCATTTCATGGTATCATTTTGATGGCTTTTCTAACTCTTTCCATTATATTTGAAAACATCAAAATCTACTTGTTTCATAAATATTTACAAATAATAAATTTTGAGACTAATTGATAATAAATAGACAGCATAAAAAAGGAAATGCTTATATTTGTGTATTTAAATTATTTGTCTAAAATATTTAATTTTATTTCATCTTCTAGATAGTTAAATTTGGGGGCTTTAATTATATTATGTCATATTTTCCCAAGCTGTCAGGCAATATCTCTTGTTTTAGATCACAGCAATATTAATATATCCTGTTGACATCATAGTGAAATGAAGTATTGAAAAGACTGACTGGAAAAAAAACATATTTTAAGTAATGTTTTGAATATTCTGGTACATTTGTATACATCTTGGTAGAATCTATGCATGCTTCGAAATCATGCTATGGTGTGTTTCCTCATCTAGACTAAATAGTAGTCCATGTCCTGGCAAAAGTTGAAGCATTAGATGTTCCTGCATTTAAACCAAAACTGTGTCTATTTCTAGATTTCCACTCTCTTTTTGTTTTCAGGTTATCTTGAAAAGAGGAAATCAGGAAAAGCACTGAATTTGATAATTGTTTGAAATTTTGCCCTATTTTAGTTTTGAAGTAACTCAAAGATTTCACAAACTTAAATGAATTAATCATCTTCAATAAAGCTTGGGTGACTATGCTCAATACTGAGCTAGAAATTAAATGAGATTTGAGACCAGGTTCCTGCCCTCATGTGGTTTACAAATTAATTAAATAAATCATAAATATGCAAAAATAGCAATTACATGTAGTAAAATACTTTGAACTATGCTAAAAATTAAAGCCTATTTCCTTTTTGGCATTTCAGAATGTTTTGCATGGGAAAAGCAACATGAGATTTCTTTTTATAATTTCCATTAGGAACGTAATAATGTCTTGGTTTGGATCTTAATGTAATCTTACTATGTGGTTGTGTCAGTGTATGAGTATTTAAGATTAAGTCTTCATTTCATTCTAAGACTGTGGTTTTTTTCCCCATAGATCCTTAAATGTTGCCCAGCCATTGAAATATACCACAACCAAAACTAATTAATTAAGCATAATTATTACAGAAGTTGAATTTCCAAAACTTTCCAGGAAACCCATCTAAACCTTAACCATGTGCTAAATGGAAACTATTTTAATGCATAAAATTTATCCTTATTGCTATTAGATAAAATAGGAAAAATGTATATTAACAAGGACACAACATTTCGATGCACTTCTTACCTTGTATTTGAGCCTTTCATACAAAAGAGGGTAAATAACTATTTCATTAACAGTGAGTATGAAAGGGATCATTAATACATTCCATGAATGAGTAGAGTAACTATTATGATGCACAAGCTCTGGTTGGGAAAGTATTAGACAAAGTCTAGTTTTCACAGTTGTTGATAACACAATGAGTAAATAGCAGTATCAGATATACCAGTTTTGCATTTGACATAGCTTTTTTCTTCCTCTATCATCTCCAGTTGTAAGCACAAGATGTACCTGGAAAGACTGCCAAACACCAGCATCATTATCCCATTTCATAATGAAGGTTGGACTTCACTCCTGCGTACCATACACAGTATAATTAACCGAACCCCAGAGAGTCTGATAGCAGAAATCATCCTAGTAGATGACTTCAGTGATAGAGGTAAGATCTAGTTAATAATATTTTATCTGATTCTGTTATTACCTACATAATCATTACAGACTTTATAAAAAGACAGAAGATTATTGTGATGTTTCTTTCTGATTCTATCTGAAAGGTGATTATGAAGTTCTGTCTATGTTGTGATTTCATAAAATGTTGGCTAAATGCAAAAGAAACTGAATGAGGAGTTATTGGTGTCATTTGGGGAACTATAAGAAATTTGCATTACATTTCTGCTGTAAATTAGACAGACGTTGGCAAAATGCCTCAAATTCCACTTTCAGCTTCAGGACAAACACTGAAAAACATGTTATTGTAAGTGCATATGAATGGTGAAATATTCCAGTAGAACTATAAAATCTGTTTCTGAAAAGCATCTCCTCTATTATTTACCAATATGATACATTCTCCAGGCTGTGCTTGTGTTAATTCATAAATACTAGAAATTATAAGTAACACAAAGAAATATTTTTACTTGGCAACTCTAGCCATTGTATCACATCTGAACAACAACAACAAAATAAATGTGGTGTAATAGTGTATCAGAAAATTTGACTTAAGTTTTAATGTTTTTATCATTCTGATAAACACAATTTGGTTTACAAGACAGGGGAATAAAATTATAGAAAGTTTCCTAAGATTAAGATGTCATAAATCACATTCGCTCTAAATGTGGGAATTGTTAATATTGCAGAAAAAGTAAAGATGCTCTTTCTTGGCTAGTGTGACTGGAGAGGAAGAAACCTTTTCTAATGATATGCATCCATTTGGGAATATAATTTTCTACCTTATATTTTCTTGCATGAAGGAGCTTTGCTTAAATATACTGTATATCTGTAAGAAAGAATGGCAGTAAAATAGTTTGATCACTTATTATTCTTATGCCTCACAAGAGAATAAATCATATGGGTTAATTGAAGTTTTGGAAATTTTATTTGCAGCAAAAATGTCATTTTCTTCATAGTATTCAAAAATTCCGTAAAAGTAAAACTGCTTAGTGTGTTAGTTTTGAGTTCTAGTCTTCAATGATTCACTTCAGATGCTGATTCAGAGTTTGCCTAATATTAATACGTGTTGAAGTTTATACAGTAAAAAATGAGGCTGTCTCACATCGTTTCATTAAAATAGTAAAGTACCAGCTTGGTAATTTAGGTTGATTTCAAAGCAGCTTTAGCCTTGCTTTGCTTAGGTAGGTATGCATTCAATACCACCTAAGAATACAAGCCAGTATCTAAAACTAAAATTTATTATTTAAAAATTAACTTAAATAACACATTGACTTCTTTTTTATTCTAATTGAAGCTACTTATTTCAAAGTAGTCAATTATTATCTCAGGCTAAAAATAAATGTTGAATGTGTTAAAGCTAAAACTTTGCTTTAAATAAAAGAATGAAAAAGGGAATAAAGATCTGGGACTGTATATCACCAAATAAATGTTCTTTTTTGGTTGACTAGTACCAAGAGAAAGAAGACAGTGTTATCTGTGGAGAATTTTCTACATAATTAACTTTGTCTTGGTAAACTATTTATTACAGCAGAATTTTGACCTGAGGGTAATATAGTAGGAAACACTTGATGGCAGAAAATTGTGGTTCATTTTTTTGCTGAATATTTATTTCTCAGGGGTATTTTTCAATTGAAAGTCTTTAAAGAAAGAGAAAATAGTGGCATCTACAATCGTCTCGACTTCAAACCCACTGTCATCTTTTGTATAGTAGCAACCTTGATGGACTATCCTTCTATATATAATGTTTCCTGAGAAGTAAGTGTGTTCCAGAAGACTGTCAATGTAATTAGTGTTAGCGCAATAGGACAACAGAAAAAGGGTAGTAATGGTGATTTTGACTTTTCTATTGGACATTTTTAAGAATAATAATTATTTAATGCTTTGATAAATCTTTCATTTAGATATTCTATTCCTATGAACTATCAAGTTGAAAATATTTTATAAGTATCAAACTTTCAAAAGTTTAAATTTTATTGAATATTGCTATTCATTATAATACCCCATTGAAATGTGTAAAAGTAAACTTTGAAAGAAATAAGTGATAAAGATACTTATATAATCTTTTAGAATACATCATAATTCTACAGTTGCATGGAATAAGAAAGAGTCTTCTTCCAAATTTTTGTTTCAGATGACAAAATCTCATCTGATAAAATATTAGGATTTAAGTGAACCTAAAAAACATCACTCCTGCTTTCTGAATTATGGGAACTACAGAAAATTAACAAGACAAACACAGGTTAGAATCCCAAAACCAGCTATTCACTGTATGACATTGTGTAAATTAACATCTCTGTCTCAGATTTTTTATCAAAATGGGGATAAGTAACTCAGTTATCTAAGTAACTCCTCATAGAGAGGTTATGACGGAGAACTACCTTGGATGGTTGAGTGAATTACGCACTACACGGGAAAGTAATTCCTCTCAACTATTGATTTCTACTCACCAAATACTACCCTACTCCCATAATGTAAATAGTCTCCACACTTTTTTGAGGAGATCCTCTCAATTTAATCAAATCGAATCCATAAGAATCTATCTATCTATCTATCTATCTATCTATCTATCTATCTATCTATCTATCATCTATCTCTCAATCATCTCCAGAAGCAACAGAAGTCAGAGGGCACAAGGTAGTTCATAGCATGTTGGAAAAATTAGGATTGCTTTAACATTTGAAAAATCTCCAGTTTTACCAATAAGCAGGTAATTTACTACAGATATTGAAAAAAAAATGAAATTCTAGAGTTTCATCAAAAGAAGGATAAATAGACCATGTTACCCACATAAATTATATGAATGGACTTACATGAGTGTTTATCAAAACTCCTTTCAAGATTATTTTCACTATTACAAGAGAAGGAAGATATCTCAAGGCATCTTTTGTTTATAGGGCCTCTAAGATAGAGAAGTTTCTCCTGCTCCTTTTTATTCTGATATTATTTATAGCCATGCTGTTAAAAGCTATTATACTTTAAAGTATACTTTTACTTTTTTCTTCTGGACAACTTAGAAATTATAAGCCTGTAACATGTAGAGTCTTTTTCACCAATTCTTTAAAAATCAAATTAAGTAGGGTAGGCAAATTTTAAAGTACAGGAATATATAGAGGTTTTTTGCCTTCCTTTAGGAAATTATTTCTGAAATGTTACACTTTATATTTATTTTCAGAAACATATTTCAATTCAAAGCAGGTTCAGTATGCATCTTAACACCTCTAGACTATAGCTCCTCTGGATATTCTGCAATGTCCTCTGGCCAAAGGCAATAAGATTTTGACAAGACTTAATCAAATATTACTGGCTTATATTTTATGTCCTCCAGGTCAATAGAATAGCTACACATGCAAAAAAAAAAAAAAAAAAAAAAGGAAAGCCAATTTGTTAGCCATGTTAATAGCACAAGTGTAACATTACTTGAATTCTTAGTTCCAAAAAATGTAGACATTATAGTGATTGGCAAATTCTGTAGAAGTTGGTTTCATAGCAATAGAAAAAAATAGTAAAATACTTTATAATTACATAACAATTATAAATATTGCAAAGTGATTTTTAAAAATCAGCTTGAATAGAGTTGACCTAGTTATCAAAACTTTTTTTTAAGAAAAGCAAATATGCCATCCAGCAGTTCTCAGTTTAGATATTTTTCCTGAAGCAAGCTTGGTAGACAGAATGTTGTTTTAGCCTCAGAACATAAGCTTACTGTCTATAAAAACATGAAGGTACAGGCCTGCAGGTAAGTTTTCAACAACACTGTTTTTTTTCTATCTGAAGCTTACCAAAGTTAGTAAATGTGATTATTTTTTTTTTTCCAGTAAGCTTTCAGAAATACATTTAACAACTTAACTTGAGGCCTATAACAAGGCTTCATGATGACTTTAAAGCAGGACTAATCCTGGGCTTATCTCCAAATTCCAGGCAACCTTCACTGCATCCACATGGAAAATGTTGAAATGTGTGAAATAAGCTGGGGCTTAACCTCAGAGATAGGGTGTATTTGAACCTGACAATTCTCTAAACTTTGTGTGCTTAGATGAATGCGAGTTCAAATTGAGGATAGTCACAGGAGAGTTGCTGACACAGTTCCCTAATGCAAGTATGGAGGTACTACTGTACACCGGGTACACACACACAAACACGGGCACATACACACACTCACTCACAAGCTCCTTTCAAACTTCCCGGTCAGGAAAGACAGGTAGCTGAGTATTTGAGTTTCATAAAGACCTATTATCCTCCATGTGCTAGTGAGAGGGAAAATCAGACACTTGAAACTATCCTCCCAATCTAGCAGAGTCGGCAACTTCAAAGAAATCCAGTTTACTTTTCCTTAAAAAGTTGGTCCTTGCTACTCAAAGTGTGGTCCACAGACCAGAAACATCAGCGTTGCATTGAAGTTTATTAAAAATGCAGAATCTCAGACCCTTCCAGATATATTAGAATCCCAATTTCAACAAAATCCACGTGCAATTTTTGTGCAAATCAAAGTTTCCAAATAACTGTCGTGTGTTTCAAAATCGGGGTTGAAGTTTCAATGAGTAATACAGATGCATAAATAGCATAATTTCAAAAATCTTCTGTTTCTTGTACATATTATTATGAAACAAATTTTTCTATTTGTTCTTATTGTTTAACATTTAATTGATATTGGATTTATAAATCTGTAAAGGAAAAGTTGGGATGGAAATTCTATAGCATTCCCTCTACATTATTTTATATAACATTTATTATTACATTTCTTTGATAGATTCTGGCATGTTCACAAATTTGTAGGCATTTACTCTGCTTTCTTATGAACTCATTTTAAACATTTTATGTTTAATTTCAGGTTCCTGTCATTAATCCTCCCTTGACAATTTTCCTTCTTTGTTATACAAATGCCTTCCAACATTTTGCAGGTCTATTTTGCTCTGGAATCATGTGATAATTTTCATTCAGGTTCAGAAAGAGAAAGACATATATTAATGGTAAAGCAATTTTTTAAAGATCCATATTACCATAAAAATGTTAGACTATTCACATGGTGGAAAGTGTTTATAAATCTTTAAAATGGTGGGAATATTTTAAATCATTTCACAAATGGTAATGATGAGTCTTGAATTTCAGGTTCTATTTTACTCAAATGGTCTCCAAGTATACGTTAAGGAAAGCTTCCATAAGCAGACAAATCAGTTAGCACAAGTTTTACAAATATTCAAAGTTGGAAGATATCATCAGTGTGAAAAGGTTGTTAAATAGATGAAGAATGGTAGTGCATTTCTATTTTATATGATAAAATACTAACACTAAAGTGCATATAAAGATTCTGAGATGACAGTCAACAAAAATGTTTTAGTGCTGGTATTCCATCAGATACTCCACTAGACTATGAGACAAGCAATTTTTATGTCTCAGATTTATTGAGAGTTAGTCACTTTAAGTGAATCTTGGAGTTGTTTAGATTTAATATTCATATTTTAAATAGCAAAGATAATTGTATTTTAAGATAAAAATACAATATTAAATACTAATAAGTATCAGGAACTAAGAAAATGTTACAAAATAAGACTGTATACTTTTCTATTTAGAAATTCAGCATCATCTGCTATGGAATTGAAAGAAAGCTGTTCTGATTTCCGAAGATAAGTTTCTATATCCTGTTGCATAATGGTGAAATGTATAGTTTTAATGAAACAGCTCTGTTCTACCAATTATTTTAGCATTCATGGTTGAAAGCGAGTCCAAGACATAGAGTGGCACTGCTTCCTAGGGTCATAAATATGAATGTAAAACAGTAATGTGTTCTCAAGTTCAGAGGAAAATGAGCCTACAGCTTATAAGAGTAAGTTTGGGAAGTTACAAAATACAAATCGACTCATAAAAAATCTCTTTGCATTCATAAAATATGAGTATTACCCATCAGTGGCAGAATGTGCTTTGAGTAGAATCTGTCTCAGAAGGCAAAGCACTTTTGAGATTTCTCTGCCTCTTACTTTTAAATTAAAAATCCAGTTTCACATGATGCAGATGTCTATGTACACAAAAGAACTCATCTGACAAAAATAATGAGAGGTACTTATCCCTGCGGAGTCTTACCTTTGCCTTCATGTTTAGAATAGCATTTTGTTCTCTTTTTTCTTCTATAGAGCAAATGTGAATAATCTCTCCAATTTTCAGGAATGTTACTGAGGGTTATACACACATTTACAATCCTCATGATTACTACTAGAATGCCTTATTTATTCTAGTGGAAACCTATTTTAAGTAGGTGCTTATTTTGCAGATTAGGATAAGTAATCTTGTGCTACTATAAAGGTATAAGTTATTCTTAATGGATTGTTTTATGACTCAGCCTTTATAATACTGGCACAGGTAGGTTCAGAACACTGTGAAAGATTCTTATGGGGATCATATTCTTCTGTTTTCTAAAGAAAGTAATAATATATTTAAATTTGATGAAATTAATTTTAGCTTCCATTCGGTTTCAGTAGGATTTATATTTAATTTCTATTAAATTAGAACACAAATAGACATTTTATGCAGTTTTAACAAAAACTGTTTAAAAAATGTTCTAATGTAGAATGTGAGGATGTAGTTTGAGAGAATGTGGTATCAGAATGGAATTCTTCTAGACTAACTGTGAACGCAAAAAGAAGTATCTTGGAAAATATGTGATAGAATGAAGAGACACCACCTAAGTTCCATTGTCTAGTTGGACTGTATGTAAGGTATCACATCTAATATTAGAGAATTTCACGGTTAAACATTTTATTATTGCTTTCTTCTCCTTTGTCATTTAAAAGAATATTTTGTGTACTTAAACAAATTAAAACATACCAAACTCTATTGTGAGATGTCTTTAAAAATACCCATATGGAAAATTTAGTCAATTTGGGGATTATAAAATTTGTCTTTGCTCTATTAGTTGCTTTTAAGGGTTTTTAAAAAAATATTTTCCTTTTGAAGAGATGATTGATCTTTGTCATTTTCTTACTAGCATTTTGCTCTTTTGCAGTTTTATTCTCTTCTTAAATATTAGGTCGAGGTATGTGAAATCGTCATTTTTTTGTAGGACATTAATGATTTACTGGCAACTTCATATATTTCAACCTTAATAGCCAAGCATCTTAAAACCTACCTCTCTGGATTGAATAATTGCTTAGGGACCATGTTTTAAGTCAGTCCTTTTAAAGATAGAAGAGGGCAACTCTCATCATCAGGTGGGGAATAAACTGATCTGGCTTTCCAGTTGCTTTTTCTGGAAGAAAACTCCACATGGTTAAATTAATATGGGTTTGGTATAGAAAGAGATGCTTCTTTTCAAAGCAAAACTGTTACAGCTCACCAATGTCACAAAAGCATGGCTTCCTCAAGAAAAACAAATTGTGCAATTCATTTTATGGCAGATTAAGTCCCATTTATTTTCCTTGCAGACAGCTGTTTTGAGTAGAATGTCACTTGAATGAAACCATTTTATGGATGTTGGTCTTCAGATCTTGGGCGGGCATAACCTTCTCTGATGAAATAAAAGGTTATGTTTTATGATTATTCTTCTTGTCAGCAAACCTCAGCTGGTAAGCTTTAATAATACAGTGTTCAGTATTTCAAACAGCTCTTTTTGATGTCTAAATATCCATCTGCTCTTAATTTAAAAAAATCATTACGTTGACACAATGCAAAAAACCACAAATATTTCCTCCTTTATCTTGAAATATAACATTTACTTAGAAAATTATCAATCTCTCATCAGCCAAGGTTTTTGATAAGCTGACAAGTTTTAAGCATCAAATGTTTATGTTTATATTTATGAAACACATTTTAACACAATTTTCCTAATAAGAATTAAATGTTTTATATCGACTGAGGAACAATTCCACATTGGAATGATAGGATCTTTGAGATGAAGGAATTTGTAGGTGACATGGTACGTTTGTAAGATTTTATAGATGAGTGAATGGAGACTCAGAAAGGTGATCTCCCAGGTCACACACTAGGTCAACTTGATATGCTTAAATAAATGCTAGATTCAACTAAAATGTACAGGTTTTATGCTTAGGTATGCAGGGTTCCTCTCCTCTATAGTTTTCTCAGATATCTAATTCAGAGAACCGGGAACCATTCTGATAACTACCTTTAAGTGAATAAAACTATACTACTGTCATATAGACACTCTAGATAATTGGATCTAATTTATTACCATTTTTTGCCTTAGGATCAGGATCATAATAGAAACCATCATTTCACTGTGTACACATAAGTACTGGAATGGAGGATTCATGAGAATAATAATGACTTGAACACACAAATTCCAGTATCCATAATGACCTTCTAGGACTGTAGGGGGCCAATCAGAGCCTTTCTCCTGGAGAAAACTGTTTCTAACATTCTGAACGGCTCACAAAGTAATAAAATGGAACATAAAACATAGTTAAATATGTTTCAAGTAGCTTCACAGGCTAATGCAAAGTAGAATTTACTGAGGTAAGTGAATGGATGTTAGGCCAACCGCTTGTAGGTCATCTGATTCTGTCTTGAGTCTGGATGTGTCATTCCAGAGTTAGGGAGCCTTGTGCATAATGTCCCTAGAAGATGAGAGTCTTTCTGGGCCAGAAAGAGCTGGGCTGGAAGTGAAGGGAGAAAGTGACTGGGCAAATAGCTAGCATTACATCGATACTAATTAGATATGCATCCTTGATTTTTCCATTCTTTTCTGCCTTGTCTCCTAAAACCCGGATGAAGAAATCTATATGGAATATAGATTGACAAGCTGCTTGAAAAACTAGTAGTTCCCTCACAGAACAGAAAAACCTGACCCCAATGTTGTCGTGGCACTATGACAAAAGAAATCTTAATTTTATATCCTAAACAAACTCAAGCTCTGTAAATCATAGGTTGGTCTTCTACATATTATATTTCTGCAGGATAATTAAGGTCACCTTCAACTTAATGGAGACACATTTTGGGTTTGAAGTAAAATTTAAGCAATTGACTTTTTTTCAGATTGCGTACTGTTTTTTCCTCTGATTTTACCTAGTTGAAACACTGCTTCTTAGAAAATAAATGAAAGCCTCTATGAAGAAAAGAAAAAAGTTATTTATTTTACATGGCTGAGTATTGTACATTTATAGACTCATAACAGATAGAGGAAATATATTGAGTGGTTAACAGCCTAGGTGTTAGAAACAGAGTTTTGAATTTAAGTCCCAGCTCTGCCACTTTCAGGCCTCAGGACCTTAGACAGAATTGGGCATGATGCCAGATTACAGAAACAAGAAGACACAATTTCCCTACTTTTTTCAGTTTCAAGAAAAATTATCTCTAAACTGGAAAGGGTAGAAAAAAATGTCACCCAAAATAGAGAGGAGATAGCAGGATAATCTGTGACTACTTCAAATAAGTTCATGCTTGAAGGTCTAAGCCACTGCAACATGCACAGAGAAATTGCAAAATTTATCTTTTAACCATGAATAATCTTCATGAAATGATGATGAAGGAAATAACTTCCCATGACTGGAGTCAGATAAATAGTGTTTATATCTACAAAAGGGCAAATTTCAGATTTCAAATTTCAGTGCACTTGTTTTTGATCTTTGGAAAAATTCTAAAGTAATTGCATTAATTTTTTTTAGGTAATAAGAAAAACTTTAAGTACTATAAGCCAGCATAGTTTTGCTAAATTTTAGTCAAACATTATCCCCCCGAGGGGATACTTCTAAGCTCAGATTCTCTTAGAAATGGGGCTTCTTTCCTCCGCAGGAGTGACCTTAATATGATATCCCATGAGACCTAATGTATCAAACTGCCCCTTGGATCCCAGGTACAGGGCATGTTGCTTTTCTAGGCCCTATAAATATCTGGGGTTACCCCAGATTGCTTGAACCAAGCAATGTACACCCACTGACTAAACCACTTTATCATACATCTCTATAAAAGGTGAAATATGCATGTACAGGTACCTCCACTGAAATAGAATAGAAGAAGCCAAGCTAAGTTCAAAAGATGCTCTAGCAAGATGACTTTCAGTGGTATGGTAAACTTCTGGGAATCCCTGACATGTTGTTTTTGCTAGTCATAGTCTTGTATGATTTCCCTCACTCAAAATCTCTATACATCAGTATGAAGCCCTGAAGAGAGCCAAATGGCATGGCAGTCCTGATGGCTTACCTAGGACCATAGGTGATGTGGTCGTCTTCTAAAACCATATAAGTCCCTCTTTGCAAAAGGATTTATGAAACAAAAGGAGAAGTCATACCGATGGGCAAAGAGTCAGGGATATATAATCCCCAAGATCCAGGTCTACATTTAAATATCTGTAACTTCTAAGCAGCAGGCAATAAGCCTGAAGATACTGAAAGCTATAAGCTCATAAATGATGTATACATTCTAATGCGTATACTTTTTTCTTATGGGAATGC
The DNA here is from genome assembly GCA_031878705.1 of Tapirus indicus. NCBI lineage: Eukaryota > Metazoa > Chordata > Mammalia > Perissodactyla > Tapiridae > Tapirus > Tapirus indicus. The sequence continues at coordinate 98,200,671 of CM062919.1, read as the reverse complement.
TTTCTCACAGCTGTCCTATGGTACCAATAAATAAGGACCACTTAATGATGATTACCTTGACTTTAGCCATATGATAGCTAGGAAACCACATTTTCATCTATAGTGACATGACAGATTTCAAAAGCATCCTGTAATTCTGAATAGTAAATCAAAATTTTAAAGGTGCTCCTACCAACTCTTTTAATTTCTGAGGTACAGATGACTTGCTCCCTCTCAATGAATAGCATTATCGCTGAGTTGTAATAAGTCCACGTTTACTAGTGATCAGGGAACTAATGATTGATTCCTAAAATTGAATCATCAAGCACAGGGGAATCATGGGGTAGACTGCACGTAGGACAGGAAAAGGGGGGAACTAAAATCAGAGAAAAAGACTGTTGCACTTGACTGAATAACCTACTTCAGAACTGTTTGTGATTGCACTACTCTTGGTAGAAATTGTAAGACATGACTAGTAGGTAGAATTTGAAAGAGAATAGCAATGGATACTTTTAATAAAGATGAAACTTTGTTGTATCAGGCTGTCATCCAGAAGAAGGGCAATCTAATGTGTGAAATAATGCAGCTCAAGTCCAGCTCTCAAAAACTGAACTCTCTTGCAGGCCCGAAACACTTTCAAGCCCTGTATAGAAGTTTGCATTCAATTTCTTCAGCTTGTTTCCTAATTTTCTTCCTCCAGGTCTTTCCATAATTGAAAGGAGTGAACACACGCTGTAGTTTAATGTATTAACACCTGATGATTAAGAATAGTGTATAAAATACTATAGCAAATGAATGCAGCATGCCAAACATATGTTTCAAGTTTTAGAGATGTTGACCACTTACTATATATAAAATTTGTTTTTACCTATTTCAGAATTCAAAAGGGTAATCTATTTCACTAATTTTAGGGAAAACTCTCTGTCTATACTGGAAAATTGTTAATATTTTATAGTAAACTTAAAGCCCTTAGCACTGTAGGTTGAGAGTTTTTCTGATGATTTATTATGGTGACGGCTCTCTTCTGGTGAGAGACAGTACAAGGCATCACTAGTAACAGATACAGCAAACAATCTTTTCAAATTCTTTAAGCCACTTTCCACTTTAGGCTCAGGGAAGATCTACAAGGGAGCTGAAGTCCAATGTACATAGCGAAAAAGTTGCCACAGTACTCACATTAACGCTGGGCTTCATCCTGCTAGGATTGAGAAAATGCTTATGGATTATGGTTGGCCTAAAAATTGAACCCAGGATAAGGTTTTGCCAAGACAATGCATGATGAATAATATAAACATATTCTATTCATTTCAGTGTTTGAGAATGTGGCTAATTCTCTTATTTTATCAACAGTGAATCAGAAAGGGCAGAAAATGGGGCAGGGTGTATGGAGGAAGAGACCCTGGGTGATGCTTCACTCTAGCAACCAACTAGACATATCAGCAGTGATTCCAACTTTTCTCCTCTGCCATGAGTGATTACGGTTAAATAGGTTATTTGGGCATCATCTTAGCTTTGAATCTTGGCTTTATCTTTACTAGCTTTGTCACCATGAACAAGTTATTTATCTCACTTATTAACTCATTGGGAAACTGGGTTTCTACATGTAAAGCAATTAGAACTGGGTTGGGTACAAAGTAGTAACTCAATAAATTTCAGCCATTATTATTTTTGCTATAAAAGGCTGGAATTGAGCTAGATAACCTCTAATTCTATCTCCAACAGTTATGAGTACCGAATTAAGATCTATGCTTTATAGAGTATAAAAAAAATATTAAACAAAAAATTGTTTTTTTCCTTTAAGCCTATTGCCTTTGAATAGTTGCAGCCCAGTGGTGGGAAGATCCCTAAAACCTTTACAAAGAGCAAATGCACTATCTTCAGAGGCCTCTGATTTCACTATGATTTCATAAAGATAATTCTGAAATTGTACAGAATTTAATTTAATTTAAATTAAAAATTATAATTCTGAGTGCTGCAGAATCCAATGAGCTCCTTATATGAGGATTTAATAATTATTTGAATAATTTAAGCAAATAATTTATAATTTAATTTAATCATTTTAATTAAAGAATTTTATTTAGGAAATAAAATAAATTTATTTAATTTAATTATGTAATAATCATTTTAGATCAGGCCTCTCTGCTTCATTTGACATTGCTTGCATTCCTCCTTCTTATCCAGGGCATGATATTACAATCATTCTTTCTCAGGCTTTTCCATAAACTCCTCTTCCTCTACATTCTCCTTGAATATTGATCCTCAGGGTTCCACTCACCACCCACAGCTCATGTCACTGTGTGTACTATCCTTGAGTTATCATTTCCCGCATTCTATACAAAGCTTCTAACCTGGACATTCACCAAAGTACTAGACATCTGAGCCTAAATGACCCACAAAACTCTCCCAGTGTTGACTGTCTCTTCCTCCTAAATTCACTCCCATTTTTGATGACCTCATCATCCATCAAAACTGGATACCTGAGAATTATCCCTGTGATTTCTCTTTCTTCCTCACATCCCACATGCAGTCAGTGAACAAATCTTGCCAAATGTACCTCCTCAGCACTTTTTAAGTCATCCCCTCTTCTAAATCCATTCTACAGTAGCTTTAATTCACTTGCTGAAATGTCCTTCTTACATGTTGTTCTGCCCTCAGTTTTGTCCAGCTCAAATCCATGATCCATTATTAAAATGATCTTTATAACAAGCAAAACATTCAAATTACCTCTCTTCTTAAAACTTTTCTTTAGCTTCTGGAGGCCTAAATAAATCCCTATCCTAAACATGTCAAGCAAAGTCCACTCTTCCTCAAGAGGCCCTCGATCAGCTCTCTAGCTCATCTTTCTCTATATTTTATCTTGTAATTTTTGCCACTGCAAAACCAACATGGCAAGTTTCCCCTCCATACAGCATATATTTATCACCCTGTGTTTTTTTAAATCCTTTAAATTTCTCTACCTGAAATGTATCTCCTCAGTGCTTCCTTTTTTTCTATGCCCCTTATTCCAACTAATCTTTTAAGACTAATATAAAATAACACCCTCAGCCCACATTCCTTGAAACCTCCCATATCAGTTTATGTCACTTACTATCTATGAGGCCTTGAAAAGGTTACTTTAAAACAAACAAGCCAAAAAAAAACCCCAGAACCAAAAACCTTGTGACTCAGTTTCCCCAACAGTAAAATGGGGATAATAATAGTGCTCATCTCATAGGGTGGTTATGAGTATTAAGTGAATAAAGTATTAAAGTGAATATTAAAGTTCTTAGACAGTAGTTGGCACATAGAAGCCCATACAATTGTTGACTACCACCTTTGGAAGTGTTCCTCTTTACTACAATAGTCAGAGTCCATATCATTGCATTTCCACATTGTTGGATGTGAGTTTATATCTATCCCTACTACCAGCTAATGAGCTCTTTGAAGAAGAACATTTTCATATTTATTTATTTTTCTCTCTGAGTCAAGATCATAGTCATAAAATTATTCTGGGTTGAACCAATCTGTATATTCACTCATTTGCTCATCCTGGAAATAGAAATCATTTACTACTGCAAAATTAAGTGTATAAAAATAGATTTCAGCTGTTAGGAGAATTTGTTTCTCCAAGTCCTTTCATTAATTAAGTGAGTGAAAGAGTCCAAAAAGTAGAAAATTTTACCATTGCACAATAGCGACATATGTCAGAGATAATGGAGCTTCCAGAAGCAAACTATGCTTCTTTGCAACAATTAATTCCAAAAGTTACAAGCTCATGATCTGTAAGGTTATCCCCATCTGAGAGTTTTTAAGTAATTTAAGGTACAGTATTGTTTATTTTAAACATGTTATGTGACTTTTCCAAGAAAAGAGAATTTCAAGAAAGCAGAATATGGTAGATTTAATAAAACTAGGATCAGAACTTGTCCATGATCAATGTCAAAAGAATCCTATGTTATATACAAAATAAATTCTATTTATTTTGATGAAAAAACTCTTTGATCTCTAGGAATTTTGAATTCCAAGAGCATGAATCTATTAATATTTGAAAGAAGATAACATTTCTTCCCTTAACACGAAGTCTCAGTGGCAGGATGGCATGGGATGGGAGAATAAATATATGCTGAATATATTTGATCCAATATTATATACAAAGATTTGGAATTTTAAATAAAAAATGTGCAGATGAAAATGTTTTTGCCTGATTATCCCTACTCAAAACGAAACTAAAAAGATACAATAAGAATGCTTGAGATAAATGTATATATATATATGTAATTATATACATAATATATATTATGTGTAATATAATATATATTCACATATATATGAAAAAGGAACAGGAAATTTTTTCTTTCAAAACAATTTTTATTCAAATTAAAGTAGCATACGATGGCCTGTCTCCCCACATTAGACTACAAGCTCCATGAGGGTAGACAGAGTTGCCCGTTTCTGTCACTGCTGTATCCTTAATGCCTAGAGTATAGAAGAGTACATGCTTAACTGATATTTGTCAAATAAATCAATAAATCATAAATGAAAAAAAAGTTCTCCTCCATTTCTGAAACCAGAGACCGTAACTCCCTTGGCATGCATGGTTGTGAGGAACCTCGATTTCAGTCCTTGTCTTGATCTTCTTCAGATCCCTTCTGCATAAACTTCTGAGTTCATCTCCACACCTAATGTGGGGAATCTTAAAAAAAAAAATCATAATGCATGTAGTGCATTACTCCAAGTTTTAACTTTTAAGTAAGGACAAAAGTTCATGGAGTCCTATTAATTTGGTAACCCTGAGAAAAATCAGAGACATTTTAAGAGCTTAAAAAGCTAGGCTGACCCACCTTTAGACACTGGGTATAATTGAAGACAATTTCAGCTTCCATTAAGAGCTTTTTTATGTACAGGCCCTGTCAAAAAACTAAGATAAGCCTTACATCACTGTGAAAAAGCAGCAATTCATCTGCATTCATTTCAACTTGAAACCTGCTGGTGGAGGATATGAAATAGATAATTTGACAATGTATGTTTTGGTGATTGTTATGGCTTATGGGAGATTTTCTAATGTTTTTTTCTCCACTTTTTATTACTAAATATCATACTTAAGGTCATATAGAAACTACATATATAGTTTTCTGATAAGTATTTTTGTATAGATCTGGTTGACAAATTAAAAACAGTTTGAATTTCAGATAAAAATTTCAAATCTAACTGATGTCCTACTATTTTGTTTGCTAAATCTGGCAAATTTATATATAGATACAAACTACAAAAGCAATTATAACCATTTAAATTCGTTAAACTTAATAATATGAATAAATATGTTTGTAATTGTCATATTGACATATTTTGTCATATTTTTATATTATCCCTTATAAGACATATAATACTCATTCTGCTTTTCTTAAAAATATTTAACACCTTGCCAGCTTCAGATGGTAACTGATTGAATGCCATGTGTAGCTGAATTGAAGAGAAATGAAAGTTCTCCTCCAATACACACTCCTTATACGAAAGCATCTATGAGATTCCCTTTAGGGAATTAGAATTAGTTTCTGGGATTTAAACTTTAAAATTAACACCCTATGAATTCTAGCAGAGAGGGCAAAGCCCCTTAAAATGGGGTGCCCAAACCTGTGAGACCTGACTACAACCAGGTAAGCATGCTTTTTTTTTTATACCTTTCATTGCAAGAGAGAAAATAAAGGCAGAAGGGAGTTCTATTCATATGGACATCTAGTGTTTCTATCTCTCTGCTATTTGCTTCTATTTGTTGACTAATAAATAGGGTGGTTATTGTCTTGCCATTCTGGCCTCACTGTAAGGAGAAAAAGGGCTGCTTTTGAGGATGTGAGTCTTTTCATTTCTATGTGCTCACCCTCATTAATGATTAATTTGAACCCTTTGCTGAGATCTGTTGACAGAATTGGGTTTCCGAAGTCGCACAGCTCAGTCATACACTAGACCTTGGTAAATTTACAAATAACAATTTATTCCCCCATAAGGCCACTAGATGGACAGATTTTCTTGAGGTGATATTGATAAGGTGTGAGCTTGTTCTGATTTGTGTTTCTGCATATGATCTATATTAGAAAAACTGTTTTAAACTGTGTAAAAGAATGCTACTCCTATGTGTCATTAAATATAACTTAATTCATTTCATTCAGTTCTAGCTTTTTAAAATATCCCAATGTTCTGACTTACATGCAAGAAATTAGAGTAAGGGTTGTGCTAAATCTTTTATTTATTTATTTAGTGAGGAAAATCATTCCTGAGCTAACATCTGTGCCAATTTCCCTCTATTTTGTATATGGGACGCCACCACAGCATGGCTTGATGAGTGGTGCACAGGTCCTCACCCAGGGTCTGGACCAGGGAACTCTGGGCGCTGGAGCAGACTGTATGAAATTAACCACTATGCCCTGTGCCAGCCCCTAAATCCCTTATTTTAGTGGACATACTAATGCAGGTAGATTTCCCATTTTGTACTTCTACAAATGAAAGGAACAAAATCTCCTTGAATTAACAGTTTAGTTATACTATATAACTATAAACTATAAACTATACTATATAAACCTTAATGCATACATATTTTCTTCCAAAGAAATTTAATTTAACCCCTGAGACATAAATATGTATATGACCCATTAATACATCTCAGAAGGTAAATGTAAATTTACAAAACTCTGAACTTTTAACCTCTTTTGTCAACACCATTAATGTTCTACAAAATGATAAAGATTCTAGTTTATTTTATTTTTTTCAGTATTAGCTGAGGACATAAAATAACACTCAAAATGTGTCTGAGAAATCGTTTTATGTTTTATTATAAACCTTGAAAAAAAATACCAGCAAAATAGTGTCTATAAATACCATGGTATAATATTGTCAGAAGGCCTAGCAATTTTGCGATAGACCATTAAGTATTAAATACCTTACATCACCTTCAAGCACTACTTCTCTTCCATATAAACAGGTCTAGAAATAGTTTTATAATGACAATTACAAAGCTCTTATAGAAGAGCAAGGGATATTACAAGTGCTGTGACTCTGGAACTACTTTTTCAGTCACCCTTAACCAAGAGAGCCACCTGAGTTATATGCTATATATTCTGATGTAAAGTTCTAATATTGAAGTTGTGGTTCTTAAATAATTCCATATCACGCATGAAAGAAACACTTGGAAGTTCCAGAGCTTGAGTACAATCCTTAGGAAAAGATACTAATGCAGCAAAGTAGAGTCAAAAAGAGACCTTGACTTGGCCTGTATTTGAGCGTCCTCACAAATGAATATCATAATGCTACCAGCATCCAAGGATTGCTGAGAGGATGAAACATCACTTATTTGCTTGGAAACATTTGGCACAAAATTAATGTTAATTAATTAAATAACACCTGTCATGTACTTATTTTAAAAATATTGTATATAAATAAACAGGCACCTATTGAAATACCAGCAATTTGATGGAATTCAAATTAACACCCTTTGAAATACATTATAAAAGTATCTGGTTTTGTTGCTTTTTCTTATTTTATATTTTATATATATTTATACATATCTTATTTATATTCTTATTTATAAAAGCTATCATAATTTATAGTTGCTACTTAAAAGTTTTTGTTTTATCATAGGATTCTAATGCTTGGTAATAACATAAATTGTGAATTTTATAACATACAAAGTGAAGAAAGTACAGTACATACACATTGATTTATAAAGTGTATATATTTTCAGCCACAATTTTAAAAAAATATATCTCTTTGAGATACTGTGCGTTATGAACTAGATGAAATTGATATTTATTTTTTTACATGGATATGATTATAAAAGATCATTTTATTAAATATTTTATGTTGCTCTTTTTGATAATTTTATCTAAACCCTTTCACCATTCGACACCAGAATGGGTCAGTATAAGATGGATGTTATTCTGGTAGAGTTTTACTTTTAGTTTATATATTCTTTTTTTATTATTTTTAGTGTGCAAAGATGTACACTAGTAGAAAAGAACATCAACACTCTCTAATATGCATCAATTAACATAAGTAATCTATTTTAATGGTATTTCAGAACAAAGAAAAGCTATTCCCCTAAAGCTTTAAAAATGTAATTGGAATCTGTAAAATATATTCCATATAATTTACCATGAAAGAGAAGTAAGTGACAGTCTAAATATGGTCACATTCCAATTTTTTGTTGTTTTCTTTTCTACAATGAAGTCATTTAGAACATCTCATCCTAAAGTAATTTTAGTTTCTTTGCAAATTTTCAACGTGTCAAATTGTTTATTCTTTTTCCTTTTTGCAGTAGAATGTTAATGAGAATAAATTTTGCTTTGTGTGAAAATAAATTTATTTTTTATAACAGTTAAATTGAAGTGATAATCTAACAAATCTGAACATTATCTTAACAGTTTGTGCTCCTGTCATACACTGAACTGTAGATTTTATTTAACCGCTCTCTGTTAGGCAAGCATTATGAATTCATACAATTTGCTGAAAGCATTCTAAAGTAAACAGTAATGTAAAGAGAAGTTGAATAAATCTCTAAAAATTCCCATGAAGGTTATTTCTTATTTTTATCATTTGTCATTTTCCCTAAGAATTTTGGACAAAGAAGCTGAGATCTGTGCTTTGGATAAAACACAATTGATTGTTCCTTTTCTTTAAATTTATTTCCTCTTTTCTATTTTAATGAAATTTTTATTGATATATAACTCACATACCATAAAATGGATCATATTAAAGTGTGCAATTCAGTGGTTTTTACAATATTCCCAGAGATGTGCAATCATCACTATTTAACTTTAGAATATTTTCATCAACCCCCCAAAAACCCTGCACCTATTCTATTAATAGTCATTCCCCATTTCTTCCTCCCCCCCAGCTCCTGGTAACCACTAATCTACTTTCTATCTCTTTGTATTTGCCTGTTGCGGTTTTTGTGTCTGGCTTTTTTCCTTCATCATGTTTTGTGTTTCATCCATGTTGTAGCATGTATAAATAACTCATTGTTTTTTATGAGTTATTAATATTCCATTGCATGGATATATCACATTATGTTTATTGATTCATAGATGATGGAAATTTAGATCGTTTCCACTTTTTGACTATTATCAATAATGCAGCTATGAACATTCATGTGCAAGTTAGTACTATGAGAACATATGTTTTCATTACTCTTGAATATATACTTAGGAGTCAAATTGCTGGGCCATATATATGTTTAACATTTTTTACAACTTTACAAATTGCTGCATCGTTTTGTATTCTATCAGTAATTTATGAGGATTCCCATTTCTCCACATCTTCACCTACAGTTCTTATTGTTGTTTTTTTTTAGTCATTCTACTGGGTTTGAAATAATATGTTATTGAGAATTTGATTTGCATTTCCCTAGTCAATAATGATGTTGAGCATCTTTTCATGTGATTTTTGGCCTTTTGTCTATCTTCTTTGGAGAAATATATATTCAAATCCTATGCCTATTTTTTAACTTGGTCTTTTCGTTGTTGAGATGTAATGGATCTTAATAGATTCCAAATATAAGTCTCATATCAAATATATAATTTACAAGTATATTCTCCCATTGTGTGGATTGCCTTTTCACTTTCTTCATGTGTCCTTTGAAACATAGACATTTCTAATTTTGATGGAATCCAAATTATCTTTTTTTTCCTTGTCTCATGCTTTTGGTGTAAAAAAACCATATCTAAACCATATCTAAAAACCATATCTAAAAAACCATTGCCTAACAGAAGGTTATGGAAAGTTACTTCTATGCACTCTTTTCTAAAAGATTTTTTAATTTTAGCTTTTACATTTAGGTTTTGATCCATTTTGTGTTAATTTTTGCATACTGTGTGAGATAAGGGGTCCAAATTCATTGTTTGCATGTGGATATCCAGTTGACCCTGTACATTTTGTTGAAAACATTGTTCATTCCCCATTGAATTGTCTAGGTATCCATAGCTAAAGTCAAATGACTAAAATTGTAAGGGTGTATTTCTGGATTCTCAATTCTATTCCATTGATTTATTTGTTTATTCTTAAGTAGTACACACTATCTTGATTACTGTAGTTTTGTAGTAAATTTTGAAATCAGAAAGTGTGTCTACCAACTTTGATCTTTTTAAATATTATTTTGGCTATTCTGAATCTACTGTGTTCTCATATATATTCTAGAATCAGCTTATTAATTTTTTTAAAAGGTAGCTGAGTTTTTTGTAGAGATTTCATTGAATCTGTACATCAAACTAGAGGATATTGCCATGTAGACAGTATCAAATGTTCCAGTCCATGAACATGGGATGTCTTTCTGTTTACCTAGATTTTCTTTAATGTATTCAAAAATGTTTTGTAGTTTTCCTTATAAAAGTCTTCAACTTAAAAAAAATATTTCTAGGTATTTTCTTCTTTTTGATGCTATTATAAATGGAATTGTTCTCTTAATTTCATTTTCAGATTGTTCATTGCTAGTGTATAGAGATGCAATTGATTTTGTATATTGCCATTGTATCTTTCAACCTTGCTGAAATTGATTATTAGTTCTAATTTTTTATATGGATTTCACAGGATTTTCTATACAGGAATACCTCAGAGAGAGTGCAGGTTTGGTTTCAGACCACTGCAATAAAGCAAATATCTCAATAAAGCAAGTCACATGAATTTTTTGCTTTCCCAGTGCATATAAAAGTTATGCTTATACCATACTGTAGTCTATTAAGTTTACAATAGCATTATGTCTAAAAAAACAATGTACATACCTTAATCAAAAAATATTTTATTGCTAAAAAATGCTAACCATCATCTGAGCCTTCAGTGAGTTATAATCTTTCTGCTGGTGGAGAGTCTTATAAAAAATGCAGTATCTGTGAAGTGCAATAAAGTGAAGCACAATAAAACTAGGTACACCTCTATACAAAAACAAGTCATCTACTATTAAAGATTATTTTACTTCTTCCTTTCCAGTCTGAGTGCCTTTTACTTCCTTTCCCTTCCTGATTGTCCTGGCTAGAATCTCCAGTACAAAGTTAAACAGAAAGGCAATAGTAGACGTCCTTGTCTTGTCCTTATCTAAGATGGAAAGCACACAATCTTTCCTGCTTGTGTCATACTAGCTGTGAGTTTTTGGTAGCTGCTCTTCATCAAGTTCAGGAAATTGCCTTCTATTCTTATTTTTTTTAAGCTTTATCATGACAGAATGATGAATTTGTCAAATGATTTTTATGTGCCTATTAAAATGGTCATGTGGCTTTTGTACTTTATTGATATGATGCATGATATTAGTTGATTTTTACATATTAAACCAACCTTGCATTCCTAGGATAATAACCACTTTGTAATGGTATATTATCCATCGTATATGTTGCTAAATTTGGCTTGTTAGTGTTTGTTGAGGATTTTGCATCTATATTCAAAGGAGATGTTGGTCTGTAGATTCCTTTTCTTGTGATATTTTTGGTATTGATATAATGGTAATACTGGCTTCATAAAATGAGGAAGTGTTCCCTCCTCTTCTACTTTTTGGACAAATTTGTGAAGGATTGGTATTAATCTTCTTTAAATGTTTAATAGAATTCACTAGTGAAACAATCAGGACCCAAACTTCTCTTAGTGGGTAGTTTTTCCAATTAATAATTCAATCACTGTACTCGTTACAGGTCTTTACAGATTTTCTATTTCTTCCTGAGTCAACTTTGGTAGTTTCTGTCTTTCCAGGAGTTTGTCCATTTCGTCTAGGTTATCTTATTTGGGGGAGCTCAGTAATTCATAGTATTCTTTTATTTATTTCACTAATATGATATCCCTCCTATTTATGTATTTATGATGCCCCTTTTATTTATTTCACTAATATAATTTCACTAATAATGATGTTCCTTCTTTCATTCCTCATTTTGGTAATTTAAGTCTTTTCTCTTTTCCTCTTGGTCCATCTAGCTGAAAGCATGTCAATTTTTTTGCTCTTTTGGGTTTTCTGGTTTTCTCTATTTGTTTTTCTATTGTCTATTCATTTATTTCCACTCAATGCTATTATTTTCTTCCTTCTCATTGCTTAGAGTTTAATTTGCTCTTTTATTTTTTCCAGTTTCTTAAGATGAAAGGTTAGATTATTGATTTGAAATCCTTCTTGTTTTATACAGGCATTTAGACACATGAATTTCACTTTAAGCAGTGTTTTTGCTGCATCCTATGAGGTTTGTTATGTAGTGTTTTTCTTTATATTCATTTCAAATATTTTAAAATGTTTCTTGTGATTTCTTCTTTCACCCATTGGTTATTTAGGAGTGTGTTCTTTAATTTCCATATATTTTGAATTTTTTAATTTTTCTTCTGTTATTGAGTTCTATTTTAATTCTGTTGTGGTGGGAGACAGACTATGCATAATTTCAATCCTCTTAAATTTATTGAGGCAGTTTTATGGCCCCCTATATGATCTGTCCTGAAGAATATTTCATGTGCACTTGAGGAAAATGTATATTCTTGGAGTTGCATGGAGTATTCTGTAAATTACTGTTACATATGGTTTATAGTGGTTTTTAAGTCTCTGTTTCCTTTATGATCTTCTACCTAGTCATTCTATCCATTATTGAAAGTGCAGTATTGAAATCTTCAACAATTACTGTTGAATTGTCAATTTTTCCTTCAATTCTCATGGTTTTTGCTTCATGCATTTTGAGACTGTTTTCTTAGGTGCATATATGTTTATAAATGTTATATCTTCCTGAAGGATTGACTTTTTTATCATTATAAATCTACTTTTTTGCCTCTATATCAATCTTTGCCTTGTAATCTATTTTGTTTGATATTAGTATCTTTTGTTCACTGTTTGCATAGTATATCATTTTCCATCCTTCTGCTTTCAACTTATTGTGTCTTTGAAACTCAAGTGAGTCTCTTTAGACAGACTATTGTTGGATAATTTTCTTTTAAATCGATTCTGCCAATTTCTGCCTTTTGATTGGAGTGTTTAGTCAATTTACATTTAATGTAATTACTGATAAGAGAATTTATATGTGTTATGGTTTTCAAATTTTCTTGTGTCTTTTTTGTTCTTCTATTCTTCCCTTGCTTCCTTCTCTTGAGTAATACATACTTTTCTAGTGTACTAATTTAATATCTTTGTTGTTTGTTTATACACACACAAATATAAATGTACATACATATATATTTTTTTCTTACTGGTTGTCTTGGCAATTACAATGAACTTAAAGCAATCTTATTGACATTCATACCAACTTAATTTCAACAGTAAACAAAACACATATATATATACACACATATATACACACACACACATATATATACACACATGTACACACACACACGTACATATATACATATATGCCACAGAAAGACTTTTTATGAAAGAATAAAGACATTTGTTAGGAAAGTTGTATGGAAAATATTAAATGAGAGTGACCTCTCTGTAAAGAATTTACTTCAACATGCAAAAGACATTACACATTCAAAAGGCAGTCCTGCCAAATGGAAGCTAGTTTATTTTACTGAGATTTGGCATTGACATTTTATCTGCTTCAGCCTGAACTCTAATTTGCTGTATTAGTTTATACAGTCCCCATTTAAGTACTTTCTGGAATTCATATTTAGCCTATTAGCAGAGGTACTCTTGTCCTAGTAATAAGACCATTATGTTGACTAATATAATCTATGAGGGTATCATTTTCCATTTCATATAGGACATCTAATTAATTTTAAAAACACGAGATTTAGCATTAGTTACCTGCTTTAGGGGAAAAAAAATCAATTGTATCATGCTTAAGTGGCACACCACACACACGAAAAAAACCCATTATCTCTATTACTAGCTATTCAAAAATAAGCTACCAGAAAAGTTGTGCAACATGTGTATATTTTTTTCTTTGTGAACTTTCTTTCCTTGGTTCCCTAATCCCTGATGGCTTAAAGACTGCTTTAATCATCCTCCAATTCAAAATGTAGTAAGGTATGATTATACTAGGCATGATTTCAGGAACCATGGCCTACATTTTGTCTTGTGTTCATATGAAATCCTTTACGATAATATGGAATAAGATATTTGTGCCTAACTTATTGGCATTTTAATACATTTGTAAATACTCTTGATGTTATTAATAATAAAAATTAATAAGAAAAAATGTTTAAAATTTTCTAACTAGGATAAAATTAATTGGCTGAGTCCAATTCAGAACATTTAAAAAATAACAACAGAAAAAAAGAGAAAAGAGAAGGATATAATTAAAATAAGATTAGAAATCATTAAGATAGTATCAAAGTGTGTAATGATGCTTTTTTTTTTTTTTTTTTTTTTTTTGTGAGGAAGACCAGCCCTGAGCTAACAGCCACTGCTGATCCTCCTCTTTTTGCTGAGGAAGACTGGCCCTGGGCTAACATCCGTGCCCATCTTCCTCTACTTTATATGGGACACCGCCACAGCATGGCTCTCAAGCAGTGTGTCGGCAGGTGCCTGGGATCCGAACCCACGAACCCCGGGCTGCCAAGCGTGAACTTAACCGCTGCGCCACCGGGTGGTCCCTGTAATGATGCATTTTAACAAAACAATAATTGCTTCCTGTTTAAAGATTAATTAGTAGGCAAATTCTTCCAAGATTTATTGCAAAAATGAAACGTATGTATATTTATTAAATGATTAGAAATTAAGTAGGAAATATAAATATAGAGTAGAAATATAAATAAAGTAGAATAACAATAACTTGTTTATGTAGCAATAAAATGAATAGAATATATATAGCTCATAAGTTAATGCTGAAATCCAAACTCAGTCTATTGGCTACTTCTGAGGAAGGGAGGAGATAGCTGAGGTCACTGAGGGCTGTATGACAGTCTGCAGCTGTATCTCAAAAGTTTTATTTCTTAAAAAATAAAGCACGTATTTGCAAGAAGTGTAGCCTAAATAACAGGATTTGATACAGCTGGATGGTGGATATAAGGCTATTTATGTGCCTTATAATTCATCAAAATAACATATAAAATTAATTGAGTAACGGGTTCTTGGAGGGCAATAAAAACTAAAGTATTACTGAAAAAAGAAAATCCCTTTAGTTCACGCTTAAAAAAAAATGACACTTGCCAATTTTCCTTAAAAAATTATACCTTTCTATTTTTCCCATTTCACCATTTGAATTTAATTTAGTGACAGATCCACATTGTATGACAGGTTGCTTGGAAGTGACTAATGATATACTTTTTAACATTTATATTTTGGTTGAATGCCGGAAACTGCTGATGAAAGCATTTTTTGCTGCTTAGATTTCATTTTTTCTTATTGGTTAAATTTGCTTTAGCAAAATGAAGTTACTATGTATTTTAACTAAGAGAAAATAACATGAAATATTTCAGGAGACTGCAATCTAATATCTTGAAAATTTAATTTATTTTTCAAACTCTGTAATATCTCTGTTTCCAAATAATGCTTTTAACATACTCTCATGTTTTCATGGATTCTCTGTGACATAGAGCAACTATGGACTGTTTAGAATTTAGTTACCAGAACAAAAACAGTATTATTTAGGGAAAAGAATAAATATAACTAATTATGACTTAAAATGTAATACTTTGTTCAAGTGAGAAGCATAAAGTAGAAAGGTTAATTAGTAGTGTTAAATTAGCACAGAGAAATGATGAATGCAAAAAGATTTTACACTGAGGCTCCTAGGAGCTTTGACTGCAAACAGGGTATGTAAACCAGAAATCTTGACATTCTTCAACAAGTCATAATGAAAAGATAAAATTCATACAGTAAGGTAAAAGACTCTAATGGAAAAATGGAGATGAAGAGTAGTTAATTGTATCAAAACAAGTCAATATTATTTAAAAATTTTAAACACATTAAATTACTTAACTATGTTAGTAAATATGTTAAAAAAACTAACAGACTAGATGAATAGGAATTATCATATTTCTTCAAATTTTAATAAACTCAATGTTGATGTTGCTACGGACAACCAAGGGGCTACAGGCATACAAGGGGATGTATCTCACAAAGATGATTTATAAACAACTACTCTCAAACTACCCCTCATTTGTTAGCTCTGTATTGCCAACCACAGGGAAAAGCAAGAAAGACCTTATACTGAAGTTATCAGATACTGCACATTGCCTATTACAAGATGTAACCAGACTGAAGAGTCTGATCACCGGGGTTCTTGGTCAGTGTAAGAGAGGAATTCAGACACTGACACAACAGCAACAGCAAGCAAGCAAAGATTTATTAGAGGAAAGGTCAGATACACTCCAAGTGAGGAGTGGGCAGTGCCAGAGAATGCATCTGCCCTGAGTCTTGGGTTAGTTTTATTTTTATCTGGTCTGTTTTGAAGGGAATTAGCATTATCTGGTTATCTGCCAATAATGGTTTTTCTCCACCCACACATCGGAGGGGGAGTTCATGAACTTTTAGGGGAATCTCCGGAACTGTCATGGCAGTCATACCCTGCGGAAGGGGGGCTAATGCATATGGGATTTGTATGTAAATTAAAGAAAGGTCAATGTCCTCTAGAAGCATATAGCAGAAGGCTTTGTATGTGTTGTTTATGCACTTGTTATCTTTATCGTCGTGGTTGAGGGTCTGACTCCCTTGGCGGCGCCCAGTGGGTCTTAGTTCCCCTTTTTTTGTATCTTGTGGGATGCCAGTAAGATTCTTCTTTGAGGTAGCAAGATCTCCAGCTGTGATTTCCACCCCCACCGCCTATGTCTACCTAGCTACCTATCTCATAGGTAGATGGAATGTGCAATGATTTCAAGAATCTTACCCTAAAAGTCTCAAAGGAACTAAAATGAATTCCCGTGCCAACTGATTTCCAATGTTGATTGAAAGGACATACTAATGGGATAAATAAACTATGATAACACTAATCAATAAATATTTTATCTTAAAAAATATAAAACAATTCTACTTAAAAATTCTTCTTTATATGTATATTAAAATTTCAAGAGACATTCAAGACAAATCAAGAATTGAAAATAAATGAAACTAGATAAGTTCTCTTAGGAAAGAGGTAAAAACACCCCTTAGAAATATTTACAATATTTAAAGGAAGAAAGTGTTTCTCTGGCTAAGAGGTTTTCTTCTAGAGAAAAACATACCTGGATAATGAGAGGATTTGTAAAAACATCTGTGTTTCCAGCTCTTGTAGGGACAAAATTATATACAGAAAATAGCCCTGGCTCTAGTGCCAGATGATGTGGATTTGAATCTCTACTTTTTGGCTTATTGACTTTGTGATCTTTGGGAAAAAGCACAAGGCCTCTTCATTTCTGTTTTCTCACGTGTCAAATGAGGATAACTGTATTGTAATCTCAGCAGAGGTGACTCTGGTGATTTCATAATAGAACATGTAAAGTGTCTTGCCCCTAAGAGAAGACTTGAGAAAAGTGAGAACAAGATAAGGACTTTTAAGAACTAGGCATCAGTTCTTAGTGAACATCACCCCTCCACATATCTGTCCCAAGGTTGCCAAAAACTGCCTCTCTGCTACTTTCTGCTTTACCCCTCAGGTTTCTCTGGAACCCATACATAGTTATCGTCAGGCCAAATTTGCCATGAAACAAGGTAGAGAGATAACAGTGAGACTCCAATCACTCTGAGTAGTGGATTAGTAACTTCAGTTTCATTTTCAGGGAACATCATTGTTCATTAAAGAAACACTGAATGATAAAGTCTAGTGTTTTTTTTTAAGTCCATCTTAATCTTAATTGAAAACTTATAATATGCAAAAATCTTTATATTGCATAAAGTATTAATGAAAGTGAATTATAACTAAGAAAATTATTATTATTATTCACATAGGAGAATGTGAGAGTCATAGTATTTGTGACATAAACACGTTTTCTCTATTTTTTTTAAAAGGCAATGTGTGTGGAAATTAGCAGTAGGCTAGTAATCTATTTTCTCCTTTTATCACATAGGAAAGAAGGTTGAACCAGTTAAATTCCCTTCTAAACATGCTAATGACAGCCTTCCTGACAAACACACTGATGGTATTACTAAGAGAGTCCTTACATATGAAATGATTTTATCAGGGTGCAGTTGGTCTGTTTAGGCTTGCTTACACTAGTGCCTGCCACAAAGAAATTACAGCTATTAATATCATTTGTATTTTAAGGTGTACTCCTCATCTATGTTTAAAATTTCTTCTTTTAATCCTTTAGAAGTTATTAGAATAAATATCAGTTTCTTCTCACCTTTAAATGATTTAAGTCTGTATTATTGAAATTATTGACACTGCAAAACAGTAATTTTCTCTTGAACATATTACTCTTCGAGTTACTGGCATCGGGACATTTAACAATTCTAGATTTTTTTTCCTAAAGTAAATTATATTCTGAGATATCAGACCTTTGAAAACAGTGATGATCATGCATATTGTGTTTCCTGTAGAGGGATAAACAAGAGGCCTTAATGTAGTAAATAAATAATAAAGAAAAGGAATAATCCCTGCTCCCCCAACTTCCCAAGATAATTATTGGTATAAGAGATAAAGTATTACAGATTTAAAGAGGGGTAAATAGCAAACTTTCCTATGAATTGGGCAAAGTTATTTTAAAGATTTAATCATTAATGTAATTCTCCCGCAGTTCAGCCTACATCATTAATTATTAATACACAAACTGCCTCCCTGATGTGACAAATGAGTCTATAAACAACTGGGAATTGACTGCTTTGTTTTCTGACTTCACACATAGGTCAATCAACTGCAGAGGCTAGATCAGTGTTTACAGAAGCAGGAAGTGGTTCAGTTGTCTTAGTGCCCCTCCCACCATTCTCAAAGGCTCCAGGAAACACTCAAGCATGCCCACCTTTTACCAACCTCAGAAAAGACTCCTGTACTAAGAGCAAAAAATCGCACATCTTGAATACATATATATTTTTTTCTTTGTGCTAACTATGAAACACTTTGTTTTATAGAGCTTCCTCTTCCTCCCTGACCCAAATCCTCCCTCATTGAGGCTGAGATAACAAGGGTCTTCCCTAAGAGTTTACTTCTTCATATTATTAGGAAATCTGCTTTCTTCCAGCCTAAAGCCTACAATTACTACTTTATCTCGTCCCAAGCCTCCATATTCTACTTGTTTTGATTTACTGTTTTTAAGTCTGTAATATTTTTCATAACCAACAATCACATAGAATAGCTATAGCTTCCAACAGTTTTTATACAACAACAAACCATGTGAGGGTTTTCTGAAAACAAGAGATGGTTTCCATTCAGTGCCCAAACCCAGTGATAATTTTCTCCTTTCTTTAAACTAATTCTCAATAAAACTACTCACCTGAATAATTATGTTTATGACACCTTTGACTCTGTCTCAATAAAACTGTAGTCCCAACTTCCAGGAAATGTGAGCTTTTTCAATGGGAATGTATTGTCATGATTTGAATGAAAAAATAGAAAATATTCATATAATTGCATGAATGCTCCTTTGTTTTTATATAATTATCACTATGCTCCAATTAAAAGAAAATTTTAACCTTGACCATTTTATTTAATGCAATGGTTAAAT
The DNA here is from genome assembly GCA_031878705.1 of Tapirus indicus. Lineage (NCBI taxonomy): Eukaryota > Metazoa > Chordata > Mammalia > Perissodactyla > Tapiridae > Tapirus > Tapirus indicus. The sequence goes on along the minus strand of CM062919.1, from coordinate 98,181,198 downwards.
ATGTAATCCAGTTCACTTTGTCTGCTTACTTTTGGAATTAGTGACAAAAGACCCATCATTTGAAATTTAGAAACATTCTTTACTCTATTAATTAAAAATAATAACATAATTGGTCTTTCAACATCATATTTTTAATGCTGATTTTTTCTGCCATGATATCTATTATGTAATTACTAACAATTAAAGTAAGAAAACTAATCCCATTCATGAGAGTTACTGCCCTCATGACCTAATCACTTCCCAAAGCCCTGCTTCCTAATACCATCATCTTGGGCATTAAGTTTTCACCACATGAATTTTGAGAAGACAGAAATATTCAGACCATAGCACATATTAACTCATTTTCACATTAGAGTCCACGTTAGATGTAATAGAAATTAGTTGATCTCCTTGACATCCATGAAAAGATTAAGACAATAACATATTACTGGAATTTGAGGGTATGATTTAAGACTAATAGTTTGGCCTGCAGTTGTGATGTTAAGGTACACAATCTTTGAAATGCTGGGAGCCACATGCCAATTTCTTACAAGTTCAAGAAACTTTTGATTAATCATATGCATATAACAGTTTAAATGATTCAACTCACAGGAGCTCTACATTTGTAGTTGGAATAAAAATGGATCTAACTGTTCTAAAAATAAGTATTTCTTATTTCATCTTTTCCAAATATGATTGTATTCAGTATAATATAGGCTAAGAGGCTTTTTTTCATTCACTTTTGAATTGTTCTATCTTTCTGTGGGTTCTTCATTATTCTTGACTCTTTCTATTATCTCCCCAACTGCATGCCAACCATTAATCAATTGTATTTTCTATTTTATGTGGTAAAATTTCTTTACCACATATTCTTGATATAATTACAAAATAATTCCACATGAAAAACAATTTCTAGCTGTTAGCATTTCATTTTTTATAGAGACAAATTTAGGAAAGAAATTAAATATTCTTAAATTATGATGATAAAATAGGAGCAAAAGGAGTTAATGCTTATTAAAAATAGTCAGTGTCTACTTAAGAAGTGATCCTGACTGACTACTGTTAAAATGAGTTGTCAAAATAACAAGATATCAGGGCTACTGATATTTTATTAATAAAATAAATAAATATTTAAATAGCATTTATGAAAGAAATGGTAGATGCTATCCTTTTTTATATCCTTTTCAGAGCCTCCTCATCCAATGTAGGGGATGCCTTATTAGATTTGATCCATTAGAGGCCGGCACTGTCCTTTTCAAAACGAGATTAGCCTTTGGCAATTTGTTCATTACTTGAATTATGTGTTGAGATGAAAGAAAGAAACTGACAGTAGTAAGGCACAGATTCTGTATTTTTTACTGTAATAAAGTAAATCATAAAAAAGTATATTGGTGTTTTCTATAACAGTGATAATTGGAAACAGCTTGAACTCCCAACGACAAGGGATTGGTTCAATAAACCAGGGTACATCAATTCAACAAATGTATTCAATCCCTAAAAATAATTTTGTAGAAGTATATTCAGTGGCATAGAAATATAGTTATGTTAATTTGTATTTATGGGCTTGGTTTCATAAATGTATTTTTTAGGTTCTTATACCATTGCCCTGCCATTGCCAGCTTTTCTTTTTTTGAAGGAAAGACTGAATTGAGCTATTTAGAAACTCCAAATACTGAAATGATCATGATATTCCACCTATTCAAAATAAGCAATACTGAAGTTAGCAAGAAAATCCAATTTTTAAATTGTCTCATGATGATAGCTTCCACGCTTTTTTTGAAAAACAAATGTAGATTGTTAAAAATATCTATTTTGTCACCGGTACTTTTTCGGTCACCTAAACGTATGGTTATTCTGCCTACTGAGTAGCAGAGCATGTGGAACAGATATGGTTCTGCATGTGGAGTTAATATGGAATAATTATATCATCACAAATTAAAGAAATCAATTTAACAATAAACTATGCATTTGTATATTTATAGATAAACAAGTATATATTGCAAAAATTAATGGTGTTTAATTCTGATCAAGGGATTGCATAGGTTTTGATTTTGGGCCAGCCTCTATTTTCAAAACTTTCTGTACTAATCTGTATATTTTTTACTGAGAAAATAACTTTAAATGCATACAGTGTAAACGGGGAACACTGATTTGCATAATGTCTGATGTTAGTACAAGCTGAATCTTCATCAATGTGACTTCATTCTCAGAAATATTATTTTCTTCCCTTAATTTCATAAGTTTTCCAAAAGCCACTGATTTTGCATTCATATTAGCAACTCTGAGACCCAAGACATCATTTTCAGAACCTCACACTACATCCAAAAATCTCATTTAAATAAACATATTTTTCCTAAGGTATTGTTAAATAAATATATCTGCTCTATTTCTACTTTACATAGAAGGAACCCTAGTTATGTGTCTCTTCTATAGCCATATGATTTTATTATCTGACTTTATTTACTTTGCAGAAAAGTAAAACTTTGGGGTTAAATCAATGAATTTTTCTCATTCACCAGTAAAATATCCTAGACTATAATTGAAAAATCAAAGCATGATACTTAAATAAAGACTTATTTTATTCCACTTGATTAAAAAAAATTCTTGTCCTAAATCTACTATTTATAATAATAATTTTATTCACTTTGACCAGGAATGTTTTCTTTTTATCTACATGTAGATATTTAAAGATCTTGCTTCTCTCATTTACACCTATGCCATTTTTTGTCAGAGTTTTAAGAATAAACCAGTTGGAAGTTTCAGCCATTTACTTTTTTGGAAAATGCTAAATCCTAATCAGTATTACAACAGGTTTTTAAAGGCCCTTATAAAACTTTAGAAAAAAATATCGGTTATGCTCATTAGAATTTCCAGTCCTCAATTATCACCTACCTGCTTTCTTTGTGTCCACTGAGTCTAAAAAATGTATATGTTTTGGTGCTTTTGAGAGTATTGGTAGAATTAGTAAGTACTAGGTAAAGCTCAAAGGTCAGCTAAAGTTTCTCTGGCACTTACATAGTATTTACACTCTAATACTATTATTAAGTTCTCAGGAGAATGAATTCAAATCAATTTTAATTTTACAAAATTGATTCACTACCATAATTTCATCAATATGGACAAAGATCCACTAGGAAACCATCAAAACATACATTGATAAAATGATGAATCCCCAGCATTATGTAATGATAAGTACGGGACAGAAGATTGATATCCCAAGATACACGAGGTCTTAAGATGAGCAAAACCCAACTATGACATAGTCTAAAAAATACATAACGTCAGACTATAAACACCACAGGAGACTCTAGAAACAGAAGTGAGGAAGTAAAAGACTTTGTGGGGCACCTAGAACTTTTAACACCTTCTTGAAGGCCATGTCACATTTAGAAGGTGGGGCATGTGTGGCAGGCCCTAAATGGAGGAGCAGTGTAAACAAAGGCACAGAGATGAGAAGATGGTGAGGCCCACAGGAAGGGCAAGAGGAGGTTAGTGTTGGGAAAGAAGGTTAGAAACAAAAGGCTACGTGAGAACCCAGCACGAGAGATTCTAACAATGTTGATGTCTAAAGGAGTGGCCATGTGAAGTCAGGCCTTTAACGATCATGTCTACCAGACATATCCACACTACTATCAACATCCTTGACTGTGCATTTCTGTTTAGTGAGAGTGACAGACATACATTTCACAGGAGAGCTATTCTTTTCATGAAGTGAAACGTAAGTGCAAAACATTTCACTATGAATGATAAGTGAGACAATCCATGACAAAATCATCTAGCACGAATAGAGAAAAAGAAAGAAAACAAATCCAACCTATCTTTTCATTGTGTTGGAGACACAGAGAAAGGTGACTCTAATCAGGGTAATTTTCTTATTTTTTTTGCAAAGTTCATATTTTAATTTCTATACTCCATATTAACTCCCATATTCTTTCATTTGTGTTGTTTCTATCACATGAACAATGAATCACATATGAAACACCCACACTCACAAACACACACACAAACTTGAAAAATGTATGAAAATCACAGAGCTTTACCCTTCTCTTCTTGACATAACTTTGGCTTCTGTATGGTTTCTCTGCTTGAAATTCACAATTAGTGAATTACATTGTTTATCAATTTTATTTTTTAAAGCAAATCTTCATTCCAAAAAAGGGGAAAATATAATAGCTAAGTTCAGTATTCCATATGGCATTCAGAATTTAATTTTCAAAGTGTCGGCTTTGCTACGGCCATTTCTGTGGAAGCTAAACCACACTTTGTTTTAATCTCCCAAACGTACTTCTCAGTATATAAAATTTCCTATTCACTGCAAATGTTTTTAAGTTAGAAAAAATAGTTCATTTCTCTTTTATGCTTTCTCTCCTTTTAGAAAATAACTCTGAAGTCAATTTTATCTTTCATTGTCTTCCTATAAGCTTATGACCTGCTTATTTAAGTATACACATTCTTTTAGCACATTTTGACACAAAACCTATGCTTCTTGAAAGCTATTTCATTACATTTATGTCTGAACTAAATTATAGCTCAGATATGACACAAACTTTAGAAATAGACCCACAGAAATGGAAATGATGATATGCAGCTGAAAGTTTTATTTAGTTGTGAAGGTAAAATCCAGTGAAGAATCTTTTTGAGGTATGTAGTATGAGCAGTACACCTTCCCTGACATTTAGGAGAGAGAGGAGAGAGAGAGAGAGAGATTCTTATTAACAGACACAGAAACCCCCCCAAAAGAATTTCCAAACATTAAAATTTCTGTTCACAATACTTCTTACCTAGTTTAATATAAATACTTTCTATGATACCTGTACTTCACATGAAATATTTTTCATAAAATGTGCCATTTCATTGCAGTCTGTGGGTCTATAGGCAGGATAACATTTTTTTTCTCTCTTCTATTTGGGGAGCTTCAGGCTTTGTTCTATGCTATTTGCCTGGCTTAGTGCAATGGACTTAACACTGTGATGTTGTCCCTGTGATTGCTAAAATGATTTTCCCTTATATTCTTGAAATTGAATCTATGTTCAACTGGTAGGCTCAGTTCTCTCTACAGAATGATTTATAAACCTGTCATTTTAAAAGATAACAGGAAAATCCCTCAATGAGGTCAATGGCACTGCTACCTTTCAGTAACATAATTTCCACTATTGAAATAGACTTAAAGCATAATTTAAAACCAAAGCAGTTAACTGCTATTGTTGGAAAGTAGAGAAAATAATTTTTAAAGGGAAATATTCCATTTTTCTAAATGTTACCGAGCTTCTCCAATAAAACACTATCATTGCATTGAAGAGTAATATGGCACCAGAGATAAGAAGGATTTCAACAAGACAGTTGTTTAATTGCTATAAAAAGATTTCTTAACTGATCCTATGGGAAAAAAAATCACTTCTCCATAACACCGTAAGAATGCAAATGAATACAAAATCTTCCACAAGGCAAAAGGAACATGTTCATTTAACACTGAGCCACTGGGCCATTTGATTTGATATGATAAGTTCAAATAGACAATTTACTGAACTTTAGCTTTGTAATTTTTTGTATTTTTTTTTTTTTTTTTTGTAAGGAAGACCAGCCCTGAGCTAACATCTGTTGCCAATCCTTCTCTTTTTGTTGAGGAAGATTGGCCCTGGGCTAACATCCGTGCCCATCTTCCTCTACTTTATATGGGACGCCACCACAGCATGGCTCACAAGCAGTGCATCGGCAGGTGCCCCGGATCCAGACCCGTGGACCCCGGGCTGCCAAGCGCGAACTTAACTGCTGCGCCACCGGGCGGCCCCTAGCTTTGTAATTTTTATTTCAAACATTATTGCATTGTCTCATTTCTTTTTACAGATTATTTTAAAATGTTGACTAATAATTGTTGTTGATACGTTTCTTAAATTGCAGAAGTTGAGGAAAAAGAGGGACAAATTTAAAGTACATGATTTTTACTATGTAGAAAAATGAATATCTTCAGATCAGCAACTGTTAGAAAATATGTCAGGTCATCATATTTCAAACTGCAGCCTAATTCTCTATTTAAACTTGGACACTTTTTTTCAGAATTAACTTTCTAAGGTCTAATGCTGTCAAGTATCTTGATTAATCAGGATCTTTAATCTGTAAAAAGGAATGAGACCAATGCAATATTCTTCAAAATAAAAATTATAAAGCTAAAGTCTGGTAAGTTGTTCACAGACATGACATTGCTCATTTCACAGTGTCTGACCAGAGAACACATCTCAGAGCCACCACAGCCCAAGATGGGCTTATGATCCGAACGGACTTTCAAATTTCCTCATCACCTCAAAGCACAGGCATCCGAAAACAACAGCATAGGGTCCTCCTGTTTCAGCTCAACATGCACCCTGATTCTGAAACCATAGCAATGAGCCACATAAACCAGTAATCTTATTCACAGTTGCTCCCTTTGGGAGTGAGGAACCATCCAGGCAATAGATGGGATAGAACACAGGTATGTTTGATCATATGCACCATGAATGGAGCTCACTGAATACATTTAAGGAGTTCTAAATCTTTCAGGAACTGCCTCACCAAACAAAATTAAAAAATAAAACAATTCAGGACTTGGCAAAGATACAGAAGTCTTTTCCTAACTTTAACCAAAAATTGCTTTAAAACAACTAGGTTTCATGAAACTACAACATAACTGAATATCATGAATGTGCACAATATATACCATCCCTTAATAGGTCAAAATAACATTAATTTAAGAACACACGCATATGCACATACACATACACACCACTCTTTTCAAAAGTTGCATGAGTTGATAGAGGAATCCACATTGTATTTCTAAAGCAACAGGCCTTTGAAAGGAGCATTGACTCTACCATAGAAGACACCGTCAGTCCACCGTAAAAAAGTGTAGTCACTGAATATTCCTTTATTTATTGGTTTATTCAATAATTGTTGTTGATACTCTTCTTAAACGTCAACTGTTTGGAATAAAGAAATGAAGTGACACAGTCTTTCAATTAAAGAAGAGTACACTGTTAGTGGATAGGCACAATCCTAACCAAAACTTGTTGACAATCATTTTCTTAATCCATTATCTTTTGGAGAATTAATTCTTTTGAATATAAATATATTCTCAGTTTAACACAGAGAAGCATATCCTAAAATAAGGTTGCGAGATAAAATACAGGATTCCCAAATTTAGCTCGTTGTCTTGTATTTTTGTTTGCTATATCTGGCGACCCTTCTCTAAAACCCCTACCAATTACCTCTCCCAGTGATTATTATAACTAGTGGGTAGAGTGCTCCAGAGTCAAAAGCCCAATGAGAAGAAGGAACTAACATGAGCCATTGTAATAGGGGACAGATACTAAATGTCTACTGCTGAGAAACACATAACTGAATAGATAACTCATGACTGTGCTTTAACCTCATTTGAATCTGACTCAATTCTCATGTGTCCTGCTAGGAAATAATTTGGTTCAAAAAGAAATGTTTCGTTCCATCCTGTTATGTTTTTAGTTTCTGATTTCTGTCGTAAGAGCCTTAATTGACCAAGGCTTGAGCTTAATATAAAGTATTCTGCACATGAATCTTGGGTTTCCTCTTTAATTATAAAAATTGTGACCATTATGTAGCTGATCTTGCATATACAGAAATATCAGTGCTTTAATTAGACTTACTTTACTTAAGTGTTAAAGGAAGCAACAGGCCTGCAATTGCCTGGGCACTAATAGTACATAATATAGCCAATTGCAAACAGCAGTCTAATTTGTTGATTTCAAGCGAGGTGTAATTATATTGCTTCATTTGCTGAGCAAATCATGTGAGAGTTTCTCTAAATCAGCCTGATTGTGTAATGAAGAGCTAATTACAAACAGCAGTGTTCTTGCAGTAAATTTATTGTAAGTGCTAATGCCAGGTTGGCTCCATTGTGACAATGGCTCATTAGTACATTAACAAAAGCAACTGTGGAAAAGTGCCCAAGGCAGGGCTATTGGTCTCTCAGTTTAAGAGGGCTGCAATGATTACATCCTTCAACATGTAATTACTAAGAAAATGGTGTTTGATTTAGGTTTTGGCATATTTTTAAAAAGAACTAAAAGACTCTTTTAGAGCAAAACAAAATGGTTTGGAAAACCTTCTTGTCAGGCTTAACGTGCGCTTTATTATACCAGGTGTGCCCTGGAAACCTCATGTAACAAGAAGCTCTTTTAGATCCTAAGCCATTCTTGACAATGGAATTCTGACATTTCATCGTTCAAATGAAATCTCTGCCTTTAGAAACATATACATATACCTATATGTCCTTCCCTTGCATTGAAGTGATGCAAGTAAACAGAGCTCTTGCAAGGTAAACAAAACAACCATCAGTAACTAGAGATAGCTCCGTGTTATTTTGCATCCTTGTGCCTAGACATGGTTTTTTCTTCTAATTAAGATGGAAACACCTAAGCCTTGTGTTTTGAAACAGCCCCCACCCCATGCCACTGGATTTTACAAAATTAGCTTGTTCAGTTGAGCAAGTTGGTCTTAAGATGGCCATCATGCCATTTCCACAGGCCCAGACCATTCAGAATATCCCAAACTGCTCATTCATCTCTTCCTTTTATTGATTTCATTGATTACCACAAAGTTTTCTTTCTTTGAGCTTGTTCTAACATGAAGTTTTAAGATGCAGATTTTCTAGAATCACTAACAGTTCAGTGCATCACTTTACGATTTTTTAGTATGACGTTCATGGAAAAGCCCCTTCCCAAATATGTTGATAGTACTGTGTCTACAACTAATAAGTTATATTTGTTCATTTTCAAAGCATTTCCACATATAGTTTCGAAATTAATATTGCATTTTAAGATACTATACCTTCAACAAAACTAAATCTAAGCTTACTAGTCTCCAAATACTTTTATTCTTTTTCCTAATAAAGGAAGTCATAAATAAATGCAAAGTTTAAATGTAGGCTAATTGGTATGAGTACCCTAAGAAGAATACACATTTTTAAAGAACTAAAAGATTGTCAGAAATATATTTTAGTAGATAAATTGTAAAAAAAAAATAAATAAATGAAGTGTATGCATACTAACTAGAAAATTTAGGTAAAACATGTAGACAAATGATCTTTGTATGCACAGACTTAAATCATCCTCATTTTCCCATTCAACCTGGAAACTAAAGGCTTTAGTTTATTAACAATACAAAAAATATTGTCTTCAAGATAAAAAAAGAAGAAAATTGAGTAAAATATCAGATACCTACTCTCTATTCCTAAAGTCTTAACCATGCAACTTTAAAAAAAATTTATAGCTCAGAAACCTTAGAAAGTTTCATAGATGAAGAAACTGAGGCACAAGAAGGAAAAGTTAGATGTTCGAGTTCTTACAATTAGTTAATGGCAAAGCAGAACAGGGGATGAATATTTTCTCACTGCCCTCAGTTATTAAGCTTAGTTTGTCATATATTGTGGCCTCTATCCAATTTTACACCTGAAATTATTGCTCCAATGATTATCAATACTTTTCAAATTTTATATCAAAAAAGAGTATTTCCTTATTTGCCATAGCCTTTAAATTGAAAAAATTTGTTATTTTTTTCAAGAGTTTATAAGATGAGATCCAAATATTAAATAGCTTTTGTGTCTATATATGTGGATAAACATCCCAATTTATCTTGCGCAGAATTTCTCCTCAAGAGTTACATGTCATTATCTTTTCTGAAAATCACTTTAAATAGGCTAATTTTACTTATGATTTGTGTGTTTAAATTATCATTTTATCACAGTGAAATTTATGGATTTTTCAGGGTCATCTGAAATGACTTGATTCCACATTGTAGACCCTATTCTATTCATAATCAAACATTATCATTGCTCGATACTTGTGCTTCTAATCAGTCTTTTTAGTTTTCATGGTTATGATTACTTATCATATTATCCAATATGAACTTTATAAGATCAATACTCCAATTTAGGGTTTGAGCAGGAAAACCAAGTGAATGACAGCAGACCAATGATTAATACTTTGGTCCCCATAGAAAACAACATTTATTCAAAAATCATGGCAATGAAGGAAGCTGAACTAAGTGATAAAAAATTCATGAAGTTGCAAAATTATTCAGGCATGTGACAGAGTCTATGGCAACAAAGCCACAAACTTATATTAATGTCTACTATGTGCAAATGTAGCATTTCCTTCATGGGCATTACTGTCATTTCATATATCAGTGCTTCACTGATTTGATTTGTTTAGAATCTATTTGAATAACTCTTTGTAAGATATCGAAGTTTGCATTGGAGAAAAGGATCAATCATTGTATAATGAATTCACTTTTGGATTATGTCTACACAACAAAACATAAAATGAATATTTGCTTTAGTTGATGATTCAGACACAAGGTCCATTGACTTTGTGGGCTGAATGACTATATTTTACTTTATTAAGAGTCTGAAGTAACCATATTCATCACTACAACATATACTGCATTTTTTCCATGTAGAATTAGCCTCAGTAAAAAGAAAATGGAATTGAATGTTTAGCCAAATTCTATACAATAGGTCTACTACCCTATAATTTATAAGCAGCAAGTAACCAAAGAATGTGATATTTTTCCTTCAAGATTACCATGTAGAAAATACAGAATCAAGTCTTTATTCTATGAGCAATAATTTACCAATGTATTATTTTGCTAAACATTTTTAAAAGGATTACTGAAACCATGGAAAAAATATAGCAACCCAGGTTAGGAAATTCTGCTTCTTGCTGCTAATACATAGATTGTAGCCAGTTTTTCTTCTTTTTGTCACAGCATTTGGGGATTTAGGTAAAATATCACCTTGAGAATGTTTCTTGGCATCCCTTATTTTTACTGAACCATGAACTTGAAAGTCTATCATAAAATATTATTATGTGTGAATAGTGGAAATGTATTCCATTAGAACAAAAACTGTGTATTCAGAATCCATTTGAGTGCTGTCATTTGTCTTCTCTACGAATTTTCTATCTGAAATACGAACAACAGTACACTTAGTCTGTTATTTCTATACCCATATTTATATATATATACAGATATAGATATAGCATAAGGCATAATATGGATATGTAGAGAATGAAAAAGGCCTGTGTTTGGGATTTGAATGAGTTCCAAACAAAATTAGCATACAAGCAAAGTAAATTAAAAATACATGTATATGTGTGTGTATGCAAGCAGAAACATTTTATAATATATTTATGTATATGTGATTTATAAATATAAAATGCATAAAATATATACATTATGTATTCAAAATAAAAGTACTTCTACACAAACATTATTTTGCCTTCCCTCTGATTTTCTTCTCATTTTAACAGATTGCACCTATATTGTTTAACCTGAACTTATAAAATATTTGAGGCAAATACTAATCTTTCGTTGAATTAAGTTGATTGTATTAGTAGATGAGGAAATATTTTTCTATATTGCTTTAGCGGAAACCATGGTGGGATGACGTGATAGAAACCATTATTTAGGTGGCCTAATCACTGTTACTGCCCGCTTGCTGTCCACAGTCCCTACTTTGTTGTCTCAGCTCTATGGGATATGATTTTATTTAAGGTCCATACTGAAGATTTCTCTAATCCAGAAGTTTATCTTCACCAGTGACAATCATCAAGGACACAACATTGCATTTATAACAGCAAACATTATAAATCAGTTCCTAGGCACCATACTCTGTTCCCTAATATTTTTAAGAGTTTTTAATTTGAAAAGGTGTTGAGTATTTTTATTTCTAAAATATTTTATTAAGAGAGGGAATCTTTAAATCCTGCTATCTCTAGTTGAAAAGAAAATAATATTTGAAAGTAACAATGGTCATAAGTACCCTTAATATATGTGATTATCAGCTAAAATTCTCAGTAATTCTTTTCAAAAAGTAATGTCTTTTAGTCAAGACTAAGGCAATGTTTGATGTAGCTAACTGGCAATTTAGATTTCAAAGATATCTTATTTCTCTGAGATACACCAATTAACGAGCAGTTATTATAGATGCTATTACTAACCACAATAGTCAAGTTACAAAGGATTTAGTAACTCCGTTATCAATATATGCCTTGAAGAACTTAAAACAAATAGAAACAATTATTAGACTTGATCATTAAATGCCTAATTTCTTTTTCCAGACATACTTGCATGCTACTTGTGTCAAACGATGTTTGGATTTTATACATTATTAACCTCTATCCTGTTTTGCCCAGTATTACATATGAGTTGGTATTTGATGTTACTCTAATGAACTTACAATTGCTAGGCATACAGTTCCGAATGTGGATAGCTCTGATCTCTTTGAATATCAAAACTGAAGACTTCTCAGATTATATACAGTAATCACCCCTTATCTTCAGGGGATATAGTTCCAAGACCCCCAGTGGATGCCTGAGACCATGGATAGTACCAAACTGTATATACACTATGTTTTTTTCTATACATACATATCTATGATAAAGTTTAATTTATAAACTAGGCACAGTAAGATATCAACAACAATAATTAATAATATGTTTGGCTTTAGGGCCATTATTAAGTAAAATAAGGGTTACTTGAACACAAGCACTGCAATACCACAACAGCCTATGATAACCAAAATGGCTACCAAGTGACCAGTGGGCAGGGAGCGTATACAGTGTCAATACGCTGGACAAAGGTATGAGTCGAGTCACGTCCAAGGCAGGATGGAGCGAGAGGGCATGAGATTTCATCATGAGATTTCAGAACAATGTGCAATTTAAAACTTATGAATTGTTTATTTCTGAAATTTTCCATTTAATATTTTCAGACCACAGGTAACTGAAACCACATAAAGAGAAACTGCAGACAAAGGGGGCCTACTAAGTACAAAGTACTACTACTGAGAATATATTAGTGAGGAAAAGTTGCTATAAAATACAAAGTAGAAAACTTTTATTTGAGGGTGTTTTCCATATTTCCACACACGTTTTCTAATGTTGGTTTAAAAGCTGAAACAATGATTAATAACTTTTTTAGATATAGATAAGTTAGTTAATATATTTGCATGTGTTTATATTCAGAACTTGACCAGCAGCGATCATCACCCTTTGGTTAATTCAGGATAGCCATGGGTGACTTTAACTGAAAAGAAAGAGGCTTACATCTATTGAGCATCTATTATGGGCTAAACACTGTGCTAGATGCTTTTTTATAGATTATCTTGATGAATCCACACACCTACCCTATAAAATAGGTAGAAACCAAGACTTAGAAAGACTTGACATCTTGTCGAAGACCACAAAGCTCATAAATGTGAGGACACAAAAATTCCCAAATTTTTCTTTTACATATTAGGCTAATTATTCTAGAATACTCAAGAATAAATCTTGTGCATTAAAAAACAAACAAAATGTAATAACTTTTAAAATTAGAATAAAAATGCTCTTAATTCATTAATTTATATTTGAAATAGCAACATCTTTGTACTTTTTGTTTAATATTAAAGAACCTACACTTAACATGAAGCTTATTTTATCTAATTTTTTCCTATAAAACTTAAATTTGTTTTTTCAATTGGATAAAATAAATAATATAAAATTTACCATCTTAATCATTTTTAAGTGGACAATTCAGTAGTGTTAAGTACATTCATATTGTTGTGCAACTAACCTCCAGAACTCTATTACATAGTTTTTGTATTCAATACCTGAATGGAATGTTTGGAAAATAAAACAGGCATATAATCTTGGTTATTACTCCAAAAAGTCTCTCTTAAAATATTACAGATTTCTAGATGAGGCAAGTGACACAATAACACTGTGTACTGCAGGGAGGTTTAGTTTGTGACATTAGCATTATATAGGAAATGTGACTTACTAATTAGCTCACTGCCTTCGAGTCTGGATGAGCCATCTCTTATTGATGCAAAGTTATTCAATGAAATAATTTCCCAAGCAAAAGTTATAAGAAATTTAAGTTTACATGTTTGGGTCCCTAAAGTGATCTCAAAAAAACAAGAAAACTTACAAATGCATCTTACTTTTAAGTTTACTTTTGTATGTATGGAAACTCAAACAACATCAGTTAATTGTATTGGGTTTTTTTATTGACTCTTTTATTTCTCACTTGATTTTCTGGATTGCTTTATGATGTTTTGACACATTGATTTCCCTCCTATCCCTTATACCAACAATGTCAATGGGAAATAAAATATCTTTATTGTAATGTAACAGCACAGCAGCCATCTCATTTATTATGGAATTAAATAAATGAAAGAGTAGCTTTTTATTTTAGACAAAGAGAGCTGTATTTGAAGAGACCCTAGGGTTTGAAAGGTCACAGATCATGTAAATTCAGAAAATAATTTCTGATTAAATGAACTATTCCATCCTTAAATTAAAGGAAAGCCTGTTTTAATTTTTTCTGAATTTTAATTATTCACCTTTAATATGTGAATATGAATATGTTTAGTCAGCAAACATGAGTGTGTATCTGCTAATGAAGTACTTACATTAGGACCACAGGAATTTTAATGTAGTAAGGAATTGGTGGAGATTTATATAGGCATTATGGGGTATGCTCTTATTATGAAGAATTATACATGACTCTTTACTAAAGAGGAAAAGCCATGATTAAATCAGCTGGTATTGCTGATGTCATAAACCACTAATGCAGAGTTTGAGTAGTTTATAAATATCAGAGGAAGCTGGTAATGCAATTACCACATTAGTATGCAGTTGGAATCTGGTTTGGGCCTTCAAAATAAACTCCAAACGAGTCATTTGTTTGCCCTTGAGTAATGATAATCATGACTAAATTTCCCCACCTGAAAAAGGTTTTCAGCAAAATTGTCTTTCATATGTTCTATACAAGAGCAGAGGTTTGAAAGCAGATGATGATTGGATGAGCTAAAAAATTTACCAGTGCTTCCTAGCCTTTTTAATCTTATAGCACACTGGAATATACAGGGAAGCCTTTTTTTTGGGGGGTAGAAACCCCAATTGCCCTGAGGGGAGAAGGGACAAAATCTTGGCTCACTTGCAACCTACCTGGGACACACCAGTGCTATGGGACATGAATTGAGAAGCCCTGAAATACACAGCATTCATCTATTCATTCAACATATACTTATTGAATGACTGCTATGGTCCTGTTGCCTTCTGGAGATATAGTAGTAAAAAAAGGAGACAAAAAATCCTGCCTCCTGGAGATTGTATTCTGAGGGGGAGTTAGAAAGTGAACAGGTTAAATAAGGAAAATGTAGCACGTCACATGGTGGCACTATTAAGAAGAAGAAAAAGCAAATCTAAGGAATGAAGAATTTGAAATATATTTTAGATTATGTGATCAGGAAAGGCCTCAAAGAGAGAGAGACTTTAGTGAAACTTAGATGAAGTGAAGGAGCTAACCATCGGTCAGACTGGTTTTGTGAAAGAACATTGCAAATGCAAATTCTATGTAGTATTGTTTGAGGGAGTCTGAGAATATATTGATTATTTTTCAGTAAAAACTCACAAACATGTGTAATTATATGTAATGGAGCGAAGGAAGAGTATAAGAAAGGAGAGCTTTTTTTACCTGTGTGTTAGAAAATAACCTTCTAATACCTTTTCAGGGTGGATAGACAAAACTGAATCTATTCTCTAGAAGTTATGCACCTATAGGAGTTACAGGACTGAGAACCCTCAACCTGATCCAGAAGATTCAACCTGTTACAATAGACTAAGTAACTTCAACCAAGATCTAGGCACATAGGAGGGCAACTAACCCCCCAAATAATTATTTTGACCTCAGAACAAGAAATGAGGAGTGAACTGACTTTTGTGCTATGTGCAGAGGAAAAACAAGCAGAAAAAAGCTCATATTTGGTCTATGAGCCTTACAACACCAAAATCTGATTGGCCCTCCGGGATTAAACCTCATACTCTGAGAAGGGAAATTTTGGATGCCAGGCCCACGTTTGCATAGTGTTCCCTTGGTTAAGCAACACAATACTGAGTGTGATTCTTTTATCACAAAGCACAACTTATGGAAGGAGCAGGGCTATGTACCAGAATCATCATTAGCAGAAACAACAGAAATCATAGCTTGTGCATGTCATTTTGACCATAAATAATTCTTACCACTTCTGCAAAGTTGCTACAGTATGAGTGAATCTAATGAGCTGTTGCCTTTGGAAGCCAGGCAGTGTTACCATGGAACTCAACCTACGAAACACAGAAACTGGGAGTATAGTGGTCTTCCCCGGAAAAATGCTGCAGTCTGGACAGTGGTGGCGAGCAGAGTCCCTCCAAAATTCCCTCATGGGTGGTACATGTGGCAGATATTTCCAAATTAACAATTCTTTGAGTGGCAGTGGGGAAAAATCTCTTACCTCAGCATCTGAATATGGCTTTAGTGTTATGAGGCAAAAGTAAGCATGACTGGCTCCTGCCACAAGCCAGGAAGCCCCCAGATACTACTGGACAAGTCAAAAGAAAGAAGAGGGCAGGAATGGAGGACTCGGACTGTATCTCTCTGCTATTCTGAACAGATGGGTGTGCAAGCATTGTACTCTGAGACTGATTGAGATCTGAAAGTATAATTTCATGCTTAATAGTTTATAAAAGTAAAGTTACATATGTAATAAACATTTAATAAATGTCAGTTGAGTCTGCTAATATTTCGCAGTTCTGATCAATTTTCATAAATTGCCTTAAAAATCATATCACATTTTCAAGCTTCTTTAATTTTTTTTGTGTGTGTGTGTGAGGAAGACCAGCCCTGAGCTAACATCCGTTGCCAATCCTCCTCTTTTTGCTGAGGAAGACCGGCCCTGGGCTAACATCCGTGCCCATCTTCCTCTACTTTATATGGGACGCCGCCACAGCATGGCTGACAGGCAGTGCGTCGGCGGGCGCCCGGGATCTGAACCTGCGAACACCAGGTTTCCAAACGCGAGCCAAACCGCTGCACCACCGGGCGACCCCTTCAAGCTTCTTTAAAATTCAACTTTGGGATATTAATTTACTAACAATTAGGTGAGAAAAATGTGACAAAACATTACAAAATTTAATTGTATTATGATAATAGAAAATCAGCTAAACTGCTTCATTCCATGATAATCTTAGGCATTTTTATTTGTGTTTTTGACGTAGTAGTCTAGGTATTTAATATCAATGAGGTAGCCAGCCTCCAAAATGGGCCCCAGTAATTCCCGCCTCCTGAAATTCATACCCTTGTGTGGTATTCTACCACATTATACCATGATTGGTCTGTGTGCCCAATAATATAAAGCAAAAGTTATGCCACCTCAGAGATAAAATTATAAAGACTGTGGCTTCCATCAGGGCTGCCTACTTTCTCTTTCTCTCATCATTCTGTCTGGGAGAACCCAGCTTCCATGTTGGGACCAGCCCTATGTTGAGGCCCACTTGGTGATGAACAGGCCTCCAGCCAACGGCCATATAAGTGGGCTTGGAAGTGGATCCTTCTACCCCTAAGCAAGCTTCTGATGATTGCATCCCCAGGTGACACCTCAATTCCAACCTCATGAGAGACTCTCAGACAGAACTACCCAGCTGAGGCACGCCTAGATTACTGAGCTGGGAGATAATAAATGGATGTTGTTTTGAACTACTAAATTTGGGGATAATTTCTTATGCAACGATAGATACCTAATACAATTGGTTACTGTAAAATTCAACCTCCATTCTCAGTGCGTTCACGTACGAAGTTTATTCCTCACTCACAGAATGTTCATTGCCCTTATAGTCCTGGTTGGGCAGCTCCAGTGGTGACTCAAGGATTCAAGCTACTCACATCTAGTGGTGCCACCATCCTGTGGCTTTAAAGTCACCTGATGTCAACAGTGGAAGACAGAGAGTGGAGAAAGAGAATGGAAAAATGTCTTTTGGTGTGCCAGGCTTGGAAATGGCATACATCTCTTCTGCCCCCAATCTGCAAAACTCGGTCGCAGGACCCAAACTAATTGCAGGTTAACAATGGGATTGATGAACACGTACCATTGTCTCTGTAATCTTTACTACTAATGAATTGTAACCAAGTTAGTAGCTACCAAGATAGCATCTGAGCAATCTGAAAGGTGTCACACACAGATTTTGGGCAGTTCCTCAGGGCCATATTACATGAGCTGTGTCACTCATTTCATGAAATTATCTTTTAATTAAGAAATATTTTCAAATAAGTTTTTCTTTATAAGACATTAAAGTAAATTAAATGTGAGCAAAGTAGCAGAAACATGCCATTTTGACATTAAGACATGCTAATCTGAAGGCAACCAGACATGTTTGCTAACACATCAAAAGTTAAATGATAACATTTTAAAGCATCACTGGATACTCCTTAATTATAAAAAAGAAATGCAAACACAGGCTCTGAAATGTAGCCTATTATAAAGAAGTCATTCACATGATTCAGATTGATGTATTTTAAATTACTATAAAAAATACATAACATTAGGAAATGATGATATAGTAAAATCTAAGAATATGCTTGTAGAATTCCAGGTATTCACAGACTCTTGGTTAAGGAGCTTTGCAGTGGTTTTCTACGTAGTTTTTAAATATTTTATTAGTCAAACTTACCTCTTCCTGAATGAAATCATATATGGGACATAATCTAAAATTAATAATAATAAGAAGAAGAAGAATACAACACAAGTCTATGTTACAACAGTTTAAATCTTTATTATTAGGCAGAAAATTCTTCTTTGCTTGTGAATCCCCTACATCAACTATTCTATAACCTTATGATTCTTAGAGACATAATTTGGAAAATATATCAGTTAAGATTATTTTTGACAGCATGTAACAGAAAATTCAACCTCATAGTCTTTAACTTATTTTTTGTTCATATAACAAAATCAGAAGGTAAGTGGACCAGTAATGTTAAGCTGATATCTCTAGATTCTTCTGGCCTTTCCCTAATGCTGGCTGTGTCAAGGTTACAAAGTGGCCCTTCCACCTCTAGAAATAGAGGCACATTCACAGCAGGAAGATGGAGAAGAAAGCAGCAGTGACCTGTCATTTCAAATCTTTTATCAGGAAAGAAATGTTTTTCAGAAGTTTCTTCATCCTCAACCTCAGTAGACTTCCACTTAGGTCTCATTAGCCAGGACTGAGTGACATAGCTATTCAGAGCTGAGGCAGACTGGCAAAGCAAAGAGCAGGGAAATCCGGATTAACTCAGACAGAGTTCCTCACCTGGGATGGGGTTTGTGCCTCCCCAGATAAGAGTAAGTTTCTGTTGCCCTAAAGAAAAGGAGAACAAAGATACTGGGCAGGCAACTCTGAATACCTACCGCAAGTAGATACTCTGTAACATATGTAGCTGCACCTTTGATTGCAGCATCTTGATTTTGAATTGCATTTACACCCTGGCAACTAATATTGTAACATTTCCCTGGAGGCATTTCTAACTTTACGTAAAAATTGGGTCTAGCAGTGTGTAATACTTGAAGGCAATTGTTCATAAGCATATGCCATGATAGCAAACATTCCTCTGTCGGTTTTCAGAAAAAATGAAAAGAGATGCAGATGGAGCTGTTTTACAGCCGAGTATATTTCCATGTGAGAGCATGCACTGAGATTAGGGATAGAAATTAGGGCTTTTACTATGACCAAAAATGTATGTGCTGGTAACTTGACCTGACATTAAAGGGAGTAATTTATCTTCTTTGCATTAGTTTTTCTTGCTATTTCTATCCCTTATAGAGATTACATAGATTACTTGGAAAGAGCTCTATGTTTCCAAAGTGCTCAATAAATTACATGCATTAAATTGCTATTGGTTTGTTTGACACTGCAGAAAAATTTCATTGGTACTTTTTCAAGATCCCTTTCCATTTATCTTTATTTCCTGATCTTTCCCCAAATGTCTAACAATATAAAAAGTACGTCTTTTGTTTCATCTCCTGCACAAAAGGTAGAGTTTTGATCTCTATAAATTTCCTGAGCTGTGAAGGAACTTTATGAACTTGTTTATTTAGACACTGAATCACAGGAAATTTCTATATCTTCCAAAAATATTGGTTAATTTATAGAGTATTTTAAAATGCTTATTTTTTATTCCAAATTTTTCTCAAAATTCATCTGAATTTCTTCTTCCTTCCCTGACCACAATGTAAGATATAGTGATATAATAAAAGCACTCAAACTAATAATCATTATATACAGATTTAATAATGGCTCTGTCATTTATTAGCTCTTTAACCTTAGAAAATCACTCAAAATCTCTGGACCTCAACTTTCTCATTTATAAAAACAGGATGATGCTATCTTCCCTACTTTACACACAAAATTGCCATAATCTAAAATGTGTCAATATATTTCCCAAATTGTATATATTTCCAATTTATATGTATGTATGTATGCATATTTGATATAATTATAAAATGACTTATACCTCTAAACCTAATGTGTTCCATATAATAAAAAACTTTGACCTGGGGATGCTCAATAGTCACTATAGATTTTCTTTTAATACAGAATGAAAGAGAACTTGGTTTGGGTTTCTACTGTATTTCGTTCACAAGATGAAAAGTAGGTTTATTTTCAAATGTAGGCAGCACACTAAACTATTTGGAAAATATGATAGCTTTATAAAAACTAAGAAACTACAAAAAATTTGAATCCCATAACTGAAAATAAGAAAACATTGCCTGTCTTACTTAATTCCCATCCAAGTTTCATATCTTATTTAGTCACACCTACCCTGAGATTCATCTTCTTTGCCCAGCATAAGAGAGCAAGCTGGCATAATTGCAGAAAGGGAGCATGGAATAGAAAGAATACCTTCCCCCCTTGAATTCATAGTCCAAGACACAACACAGTATCTATAATAATGAAGCAACAATTCAGGAGAGATGAATAGGGAAAATGTTTTCTCTTACATTATGCTTTTTGGAGTCTTGAGTCTCTAAAAATTCTATTTCCACTCACAACCCATTGGCATGACCTACCCTTATGGCAAGCTAGAGACTGTAGGAAAACCCAAAGAATATTTGGTGAGCACTTCTATTTCTGCCATTGTCTATCCTTTTATATAATAAATATCCATTTACTCGTATTCTCCTACACATGGAAAGCTCTCAATATCTCGCCAAAGAAGATATCCCAAAGAAATAGGCAGCCACCACACCTAGCTCAAAGTTTAAGATCTTTATGTAGTATAATATAGTCTCTCCATTAGGTTTAGATATTTCTCCTCTTTGTGTAGGGTATTAAGAATTAAAAAAGACAAATTATCTTCCCTACTGAAATTCACACACACAAACACACAATATGCAAATGGTGGAAACAGACAAGATGACTGAATAAGTACAATACTGTTAACTAGAAAGGGGAATAATGAGAGATATGTTAGTCGCTGATCTGTAAAAACATTGAAATTCTATTGACTAGATGATGTGAATATCTCCTACCCTGGCGTGGCAGAAAATTTGGATTAACACCTGCTTTTACTCTCTTCGTTGAAGTCCTATATCCATTATTCTTCATGGCCCCTGCCTCCACATGCTAGGTGACTTTTCATACTTTAGTATGTTTCTTGATCATGTAGGAAATTGGCATTGGAGTTCTCAGCCCTGAGCTGGCTCATGGGAGGTCAGGGATAGTCACAGTCTTTTTTGATCTGCTTCATGTTTTCTTTGCAAAATAAATTGCTCAGAAATGCAACAGACCAAAATTTAGACATGTCCTATTGCCAGTTACCACAGCCAAAGCCCTTTCCTAGAAGTTGTCAAATCTTTATTTCTTTGTTACTTCAAATCTAACTCTCTGGATTACTGAAGTTATCTCGAAGCACTCAGATTTAGGTAGGAAGACATTACCTATAATCTGTTTTTACCCTGAGGCACATTAATCAATTGAGGGGCTGGCCAGGTGGCGTAGTGGCTAAGTTCACATGCTCTGCTTTGGCAGCCCGGGGTTTGAGAGTTCTGATCGCAGGGGTGGACCTACATACCGCTCATCAAGCCATGCTATGGCAGCATCCCACATACAAAGTAGAGGAAGATTGGCACAAATGTTAGCTCAGGGACAATCTTCCTCAAGCAAAAAGAGGACGATTGGCAACACATGTTAGCTCAGGACCAATCTTCCTCACCAAAAAATAAAATTAAATTAAAAATTTAAAAAAAAATCAATTGGGGCCGGCCTGGTCGCGCAGCGGTTCAGTTCGCGCTTGGCAGCCCGGGGTTCGCTGGTTCGGATCCTGGGTGCCCGCCAACGCACTGCTCGTCAGCCATGCCGTGGCGGCGTCCCATATAAAGTAGAGGAAGATGGGCACGGATGTTAGCCCAGGGCCAGTCTTCCTCAGCAAAAAGAGGATTGGCAACGGATGTTAGCTCAGGGCTGGTCTTCCTCACAAAAAAATATATAAATAAATCAATTGAGAGGTTTTTGTTTTTGCTTTAATTGTGTGCCACAGCCTTAAAACTGACCTTTAACTTGAGATATTTTAATCAATGTAAAGGTATTATTGGGCCTTTGTCCACTGAAGCCTTTTAAAATCTCTTTTCCAACTTTGCCAGGTCCCAAATTTCTGATCTATTTTCTTTTATTTAGGCTTGTTGACTGTCCAATTCTTTCTTGTAATACCTCGTCAAGCACTATCAGTAACAACTTTTATATACTGCTAAGTTTCTGCTTCCAGCCTCTTCCCCAAGAAACGAATATTCCACCTTCAAAGTTCTTACAGACAACACTTGGACCAAATATCTTGCTATCAGATCACATAGCTCACCAACTTTCTAGAATCCAAAAGCAATTTATTCACAGCTCAATTGCTGAGGCAATGCAATGTTATTGAGGAATTTTGTTAGGTTATTACTTTATTTTCATAGCCAGTTTCAGTATTAGTTACACAATTAGCCCCCAAGTCTCAGTAGCATATCATACTAGAAATTTGTTTCCTCTTGATGTTACATGTCCAACACAGCTCAACGAGAGATTCTACCCCACATAATCCTCAGAGATCCTTTCTGATGGAGGCTCCACCATCTTGTGATGCCATGTGGTTTCTAGATTAAATGCTCATGGCTCATTGCCCTGAATGGGTTCTATGGCCCATACCTAATCAAAAGGTACTGTTAAAGAAAAGAACACTCATAGACTATTTTGTGAGCACTTTTATGTTTCCCACACTCATCTAAATCACAGTTTGTATGAAGTCCTTCAAATATACAGCAATATGATTCTCTGATATCATCTCTTTTAAATATCATATTTTGAAAAAAGAATTTTTGTTTTAAAAGATTTTCAGATGGTTAAAGTCTCAGATAACAGCATTTGGAAGAAGTGAAGAAATGACTTAATTAGTATAGGTCCCTCTAACACATCTAGCTTCAGTGAATTTAAAATCAGGAAAGACAATTGGATTTCTGAATTGTCAAACAGTAACAGTCTTCAAAACTGATTCAAACAGTCTAACTTTTCAAAGAATTTTGGTATACATCTAGATGTATGTAAGAGATGTCTCTTTGTCATATACTATATAAAAATAGTGCAGTTAGGTTTTCTTTTCATTAGGTGTGTATTTTAGGAGAGCTAAACTAACACAGTAATCATTATTGTACTCAACTTTTCACTGCTTATGTATTTAAGAATACATATTTGTAAAATAAGTGAAGAGTCCCCAGTTTTTCATAATAATAACAACTAAAATCTAAGACATGTATATGTACCAAGCACAGTTCAAATTTCTTTTTACTGATCATTTTTATTGGCATAAATGAAGAGAATTTTAATTCATGTTGGAATTAAATATGTAAAAAGTGCATACAAGATTTAACTTTGAATGAACATTTCTCCCTTTAATGAATATTTTGATTAAGGTAATAAACCTTTAAAAGTACAGATCGTTATAGTAATGTAAATGTAGTCTAAAGAGCAGCTGATGCCACCTGAGAGAGACATGAAACATTTAATTTAGAAATGAGTCTCCTTTCACATTTAATTTCTTTTTCTCATTGTCTTATTTTACTGAGATTAAAGACTTCTGTGAAAACAGGATAATTGTTTCCTAAAAATTCATAAATTTGTTTTATATTCCCCCTTAAAGGTCTCATTCCATGGTTTATAAGCTTATAATTGTTTGCAGCCACTGACTGTAATTTCATGAATAAAAATAGCCCCAGGTAATCAATCAATAGAAAACCATTGTGTAAATCTAACTTCTATCATAATTGGCTTTCTGTGTGAAGTATGGAAGTAAGAAACCTAGGACATATTGCCTACAAACTTGGTCATTTTTGATTGTGTCTGATTCTCCTTCTGTTATTTTTTTGTGAATCAATCTCCTTTCTTAACAGAATTATTGTTTTTTCTAATGTAGCAGTTCTTCTTGTTTGTTTCAAAGACTCACTTGACTATCCAATGAAAGCCATCTGTGGTCCTCCTTCCCTCTCCAAAAATATGCACAAAATTCAGTCATACGATTTCAGTTTGTTGCTAGATCCCTGGCTAAAAATCTTTTTTTTCCAAATATAAAGAAATTTTCTTGATTCCAGTCTATTATACTTGTTCAGATAGATGCTGTTTCTTCCCTGGGGTCTATAATCTTTGTCTAGATGCCTAATCTCTGTCACTCAGACAACCTCTTTGGATTATAGACATACTGTTCATAAGAACTTCAAGAATTGCCTAAAGTTTCAAAATACGACTAGCTCTTATGTCTTTCCTTACGACCCCACGCCCCAATCCCTATCCTGCACTCCCATTTCCAAGACCTGGAACTGCTTTGACCACTCAGATTGTGTCTCTAGATGTATCCTGTTTCTATGTTGTTAATTTTGCATTAATTTCCCAGTTCCAGATGTTCAATTTGCTTCTATAAGCAGACATTATTCCAATGAGACAAGAAAGCACATTCATGTACCTCTCTTACCTCAAAAGAGTAGGATCAGGATGTCAATTTAAAGAGATTTCTGGGAATCTTCGAAACCATGGTACTTCAATTCTACCTGAGTAAATGTTTAAATAATATCATATGATCTTAGCATGTACATTTAATTAGTGTTTCAGGGATAATTAAATAATAGTACTCAGTATATTTCCATTAGGTGATGAAAATTACATTTTGCAAAATTTCTGTGAAGCAGAAGCTGACAATTACATATTTTACTAAGGTTAAAAAAAATGGTAAAAATAAAATCTGAAAATCTGACTTGTGTGTTGGATTTTCCTAACATGTATCTGTTCCTAATGTAAGTTAACTAATGGATCTGGTCTTGATTTTCTCACTTGTAAATTGATACATTGGACTAAATAATCTCTAAGGATTTGTTTCCACAGTTAATAACCAGGATTCTAGATTAGTCAATATTTAATTTATGTTTGCTCTGCTCCAAAAATGAGGTAAATCAGCTTACAAAGATTCATATAGAAAGATAGAATAAGCTAAAATATAAGTAATAAAATGGCAATCAATAATTGTGTCACCACTTTTTTGTGCATAAGGAGCTAAAGAACAGTTTCAAACTGAGCAGAAATATAACTGACAATATATAAAAACATCATGATAAATCTAATTAGAAATAATAAAAATCTCATGCCCAGGCACCAAAAAAACTCACATCTTTTCAAGCCCCAAAGACTTTTTCATTAAGCATATTTTCATTTTAATACTGTTCGTAAGTTTTAAGTTCACATTAGAGGCTATGATTTCCCTAAAAGCTTCCTCCTCCTAAAAATACGTTTAAAAAAATAGCCAATGGATATTTTAGCCTTAACATTAACTGAAAAATGTTTTCAAAGCCTAATTTATTATTTTTAAATATAGTGATATTTTCTAACAACTCAGATCGGGCTCTCTCAACATGAGAAGAAGATCTGAGGATGAGCAAATTAAAAACTTCATGGGAAAATACAAGGATAGAAAGCAAAGTTAAATAATAAATAAAATAAATAAACAAAATAATAAGTGCATGATGCTATGTAAATGGAATATATATGTATCTTACCCATTTTACGTGGGAGATTATTGGCAGTACACATTCCTCCACTTAGCTGCCAAGATGACTTCTTCAGAGAATGATCATGCACTGACGATGATGTCATCACAATGTTGTGTGTAGGGGGGAAAGTAGGGAGAATAGATATATTGGGAATAGGAATATTCCATATTATACTGGATACTATATACTCTGACACTATCAGAGACATTCCAGTTCAATTCTTACAGTTCAAACATGCTCTTTTGATTTCTGCAAGATTAGCTATTGAGTTTGTCTAGCACTTGACAATCATCCCTACCTTTCTGTACCTGGTTTCTCCATCCTTTGGGAAAAATCACCAAGTGGAAACTTATGATTTTGTTCTATTTGTTTTTAGCTGTTACTTTTCTTTTCCTGTATAATGCTATAGCAATAATTAAAACAAAGTTCATGCATTTGATCCATAAAGAGAAAGGTTCTCACTGAGGCTGCAGTGAAGTCTCAGGCTTGGAGTGAGAAATTACT
Organism: Tapirus indicus; assembly: GCA_031878705.1. Classification (NCBI taxonomy): domain Eukaryota; kingdom Metazoa; phylum Chordata; class Mammalia; order Perissodactyla; family Tapiridae; genus Tapirus; species Tapirus indicus. Next base: position 98,154,809 of record CM062919.1, on the reverse strand, counting down.
CAAGTGTTTTTGAACCTGTTTCATATTTCGGTGCCGCTTTATAATACTTCTAGAACTTTCAGACGTAGTCAGTTTAACTTGAGTAAGCATAATTAATCCCTCTCTACTCAACAATTGTAAAGTTTACAATTGTCTCAATCTCTTTAACAGTTTGAGGCAGACAGACAAAAGTAGTTATGACCTATGACAAAGTCTCCATACTGAATTGGAATAAATGTTGTATTTCATTTATTGATTGCTTTATTAATATTTAAGAATGAAAAATAGTACAGCTTTCCTTTTCTTTTCAGGAAAGGGTTATTTTCAAGGAAGTCTACATTACATGAAGCTTATTCTGTGTTAGTTATATTATTGTTCAGCAATATTCACTTCTTAGTGAATATTCACTACTTAGCTCTCTCACTGTCAAAAAATATATACTTTTCTACCACATTGGTGCTGGGCTTAGCTGTTGACTTACTTTGGCTGATAGAATGTTAGCAGACATCACACAAGCAGAGACCTTAATTGTCCTTTTATTTGGCTTGACTTCTGCACCCTAGTTATTTGCAATGAGAACTATATGCCCCCCAGGTAGCCCCTGTCCCTTTGGTCTGGACTCCAAAACATTCACATATGGAGCAGATCTGAACCCATCCTACAGCCTGGAATCAAGCTCAGCCAACCCTACAGCCTGAGGCAGCATAAGTGACCAAATTCAGACTAGATCATCCACACTGCAGTCAACCTACACCTATGATCTGGAGAACAAATGCTTGCTGTTGTAAGTCACTGGATTTTAGAATGGTTTGTTATGCACTATTATTGTGGCAATAGCTGACTGATGTAACATTAATATAATAATTCTTGAATGTTTTCATTATACTGTGATACATGGGTTGAAGAAATATATCTATGTGACAAAGGAGGAAGATTATGTCAACATTAGAAGGTGCACAAGAAAATGATTTCCAATTCCTGACAGCATTGTCTAGAATCATCAGCATTTTGAATTCAGGGTAATATTTTTCAGGATAGTATCCAATTTAATGGATGAAAGGTTTATTAAAATAAAAAGACAAGTAGCAGTTTTCTACAAGATTAATCATCGATAAGAAATCTTTATAGTTGTTATTTGATCTGTTCCCATGTCATGGGTTTTACTATGAAATCAATTATCTTTTTCTGCCTTGAGGATTTTGTTGCTGATGCTCTAGGTTTGATGAGGGTGGTATATGTCCACATGCAAATATGTACTTGTGTGTACGGATGTTTGTGTGTCTTATATAGTAACTTTGTGGTTATACATGTTCTTCAAAAACAGGTGAATTTCTTGTACAGTAAGGATTTTTTCAAAAAAATAACCCTAATATTTTATCTGATATCCTACTGATTAAAGACCAGGCTTTGAAATCAGCCAGGCTTGGGCCGCAATCCTGGCTTCAGCTCTTTCTAGCTGCCTGATTTGGTAATATTAACACTTAGCTCATAATGTTAGGATGTAGTGTTTGTTGTGAGGCAATGAGCACAGTGCTTGGCACACAGGAACGGCTCAAATAATGTGGTTATTTTAGTTATGATTTAACGGATATTTAACATTTTTTTATTTTAAAGACATCATGTATTTTTAATATCTTTGCAATATTTAATAAATTTTGTGTAATTTGAAGCTTGGGATGCTGACTTTTTATAATAATGTGAAGGTTCCATAAATTTAAGCTGCTGTGTATAAAAATTTCTGAAGTGACTCTTGAGTTGAAGCTTTTTGAAGTCAATAAAAAAGGGTTCATAGCATAACTACATAGTATGAAATGACATTCAGAAATGAGAAGTATATATGTTTTAATAGACGTCATTACATTGCACAATACAAAAGATATGGAGGGAGTTTTGCGTCTATCTAGCTTCTTCTCATACTTGCAGTATGAGAAGTGTGGCTAAGCAGTGTGGCCAAGGGACGAATCTTTGTCCAGACCAACTCTAACCTCAAACTGAGATATCTATTTCTTGGGTAAATATTTATTTCTATTTTTTTTAGGGTATGTTTTTGTTGTCTCTGATTTTGTTTCAGTCATCACTAACTGCAGAAAATTTCAAGAATTTAAGAAAGCACTTATGGTGTGATTCTACTTGATTCCAGACATTTGTAAGAATAAGACAGTGGCTTTGCTCTTAAGAAGTTTTACAATTTTGTACAAAAAACCAGAGATATGTATATTTTAATACATTCTTGATTAAAGCATAAACTTTAGATGTTATACCATTATACACTTATTTATGAAAGTCTCTACTTGTCTGCAATAATCTGTTCAAAAGGTGGGTTGTCTGTTTTACTAGAAAATAGGATGTAACTTGTAATTTTCTCTCTCTATTGAGTTTTCACTGTCTAGGCTGTTTGTGACAAGTGAGATATTTTTCTGGAGAAATATAGCATGAAGGTTGTGATAGAAAGATTATTTAAGCCTATGTGGACAAGAAGATTCATCTCCTACTTTGGGTCAGAACTGGTAAACAATGGTCCACAGTGCAGTACCATAGCACATCCTGTGCAACTCTGTTTAAAAAAATGTATTGAAGGCAATAATTCCCAGTCTTTACTGGTAGTCACCTCATAGTATAGTATATTCCACACAAGCACCACATGGTAGTGTGCATAGCATGAAGTTTTAGGATAATGTGCTTTTTAAGTCATTTTGTGTAAATGTAACCACATACACAGGGAGTAATAGCTTGAAAAGCAAATTTGGAAGAGATTGAACTAGCTGTACAACCTTTCTGATGACATTCTCAATGAGCCTCAACATGATAGTGAATTTGAATGTCTCGTGTATACTAGATCCAAAATGGCTCCGATTAGAAGGGGAAAATAGTAAACTTACAAGCTAAACTTTGTGAAATATTTTTATATGGAAAGAAAGAACTGATATTAGAATATAATATAGCCAATACAAAGGGTTCCTGACTTATGGTGTTTTGACTTACAATCTTTTGACTTTACGATGATGCGAAAGCAATATGCATTCAGTAGAAATCGTATTTTGAATTTTGATCTTTTCCCGGGTGATATGTGGTACAATACTCTCTCGTGATGCTGGGCAGGGGCAGCAAGTCACAGCTCCTAGTCAGCCACGTGATTATGAGGATAAACAACCAACACGTTACAACCATTCAGTTTTTCACTTTTAGCACAGTATTCAATAAATTACATGAGCCATTCAATAATTTATTATAAAATAGGGTTTGTGTTGGATGACTTTGCCCAACTGCAGGCTAATGTAGTGCTCTGAGCACATTTAAGGTAGGCTAGGCTAAGCTATGATGGTTCAGTATGTTAGGTGTAATAAATGCATTTTCAACCTATGATATTTTCAACTTACGGTTTTATTGGAATGTAACCCCATCATAAGTCAAGGAAGATCTGTGCATAGACCAATTATACAAGATAATATTTCACATGTAGTTATTTCTGATAAAATATAATTACTCGTTAGTGTCTATGAGTTCAGGCAAGGTCATCAAAATGGCAGGGTCTCTATACCTATTCATTCAAAGGATGGCTCTGACACTGTGTAACAGTGAGGAGTTATCTCCTCTCAATTTATTTCCTCATTTGGAAAATGAAAATAATCATAGTCCTTACCACAGAAGTTTTTATGAAGATTAAATGAAATTAAATAGATAATTAATATAAATTAGAATAGTTCCTGGCACATAGGTGCACAACAATTGATAGTTATAAACATTTGTCTTAAAATGTGCTAGAATATGCCAGATACTTAATCACATATACAAAATTATATTGTTTCTAGGAATCTCATATAAAATTTTTAATAGTTAAGAGAAAAAAATGAGAGAGAGAAAAAATAACAAAATATTTAAAAGTAAATTTATGTTTATAATTTATAGGTAAAATATATAACATAAATAAACAAATATTTTATAGAAAAGTTTCAAACAAGTTTGTTTTAAAATTGCCTATGTTACATACCAATAGAATTTTGATAGCTTTTCATAAGGAATGTTATGTTAAAAATTCTTGATGATGTTTTAGATAGTTCTCCATGAGGGATTAGCAATAAAATTCTGTTGAAATAATAATGAGGAACCAGTTCTGTTCTTGACATTTAATCTCTGAATAACAGAAGAGAGTTATACTGTCTCCCATGGTTCCTGAATTTTTGCCCCTAGACATGTAGTATAAAATAATTGTCATGCTGATAAATCCATTCTTTGTAGTTATTTCAAAAGCAGAGATAATAGAGTGAAAAACTGTTTTGAGTCTTCTCTAGCTGTGAAATAGTGTGTTTTTAATCTAATTCAAAAAATTAGATGACTTGGAATGCATCCCTTCCATTGCTCTCCACTCACCAATCTCTTCTGGGACCCAAAGAAGGTTGTTCACTATTTAATATTGTGAAATACTGTGTTTGTACTTAATGTATTTTGTGTAAATACTTTTTCTTTAGCATTTCTAAAATAGCCCTTCCCCTGCAATAAGAATAAAGTAATAGGTTGATGATTTATTTTCCCACAAGTTACTGTACTCATTCTTTGCTACATTTTGCAAGAACTTGGTCAAAAATTTGTCTATATTCTGTCTCCAATTTTTCTCCTTCCCTCCTCTTTACTCTCACTGCACTCTCCTCTGCTCTTGCCAAAAATATCAATGACCTCATTTTGCTAAATCCTGTGATAATTCTCCGTCTTCAATTTAGTTGACCTATTAACATCATTTGACTAATATATGTTCTTCTTCTTGTTGCAAAAATGCCACATGCTCCTAATTATTTCCTTCCAGTCTCCTTTTTCAGTTCCTCCTCCTTTCCCCAACTTCTGATTTTTAGAGTGCCCAAGACTTCGTTCTTGGCATTTTGACCTTTATCTGCACTTACTCCCTTGGTGATCCAATCCAGTCAGCTGGCTTTAAATGCCATCGAGATGATAGAGATGCCAAACTTGTATCTGTAGCTCAGATCTTCTCCCCAAATCCATACTCATATGTCCAATGACTTACTTATCATCTCCAACTGCATGTTTAATGAACACGTCAAACTCAACATGCCCAAAGCTGAATTCCTAATCTTTCTCCCAAAAGCTATTCCACAACAGCCTTTCCCATCTTGATTCATGGCAATTCCATCTTCCAGCTGGTCACGTAAAAAAATCTTGAACTAATCTTCCTTCCTCTTCCAGCTTTTATACATTCTACATCTAACCTGTCCAGAAATCAATTTGGTTCTACCTTTATAATCCCAAACCCCACCACTTCTCACCTTCTCCACTATCTCCACTATAGTCTGAGCTATACCATTCTCTCACTTGGATTATGCAATAGCATTTTATCTGGTCTCTGTGCTTCCACTCTTTCTCCTCTCCAATCCATTCTGATGGTCAAAGTAGTCCCATGAAATATTACTTACATCATATCATTCTTCCACTAAAAACCCTACAATGACTCCCCATTTTTCACAGAACAAAAGCCAAAGTGCTCATGGTGGTCCACAAGCTCTTACAGAATTTACCCACTCTTCTGATAACCTCCCTGACCTTATTCCTTATAATTTTCCCTATCACTCCTGCCTTCTCAGCTAGACTGGCCCCTTCCTGTTCCTTGAACTTGCCAGATGCATTCTTGACTTGCAGAACTGGGTATTCTGTCTATCTGGATTGTTCTTTCCATAGATAAGATAGCCTTATAATGAATATCCTGAAAACCTCCTCAAAAACATATCCTGACTGTCTATTTAAATTTGCATTGTGAACTGCACCATCATTCTCCACTATTTTTTAGTAGCATTTATCACTGCCTGATATGTCACATATTTACTTGTTTATTGTGCTTTCTCCTCCTATTTCCTCTGCTAAAATATAAACTCTGTAAGAGTAGACATCTCTGTCCGTTTTATTCACTCAAATACTAAGTGCTCAGAACAGTGCATGGCACATAGTAGTGAATTAAGAAATATTTGCTAAATTAGTGAATTAGGTGCAGCAAGGAACAGTAGGATTTAAAGTAATCCATTCTCTCTTACAATTATAAAAAGAAAAGTACAACTAAACTGAGCATTGGGAGTAAGTTACCTTATATGACTTCTTAGTAAGAGTGAACTTTTGATTTCCAACTGCAACGCTGATGCTGTGCACCACACAGTAAGAACATTCAACTATTTATCAAATTTGAATTGTACAATTATTTTGAGTATTTTACATATCAGGAGCTTTCTTTCATAACATCATTTTTTGATAATATAGATCGGTTGCTAGAATTTTATCATTTAATTGTTCCACATTTTCTTCATTTCGACTCTTTATCAATGGTAATTTCTGCAAATGGCCAAATTTCAGTGTGTTAATATACATGAATTTGTTTTTCTCTTAAAACTGCAATCGTTAAAGGAAGTGTTTTACTCAGGGGGAGCTAATTATTATATCAAAAATTATAAAAATGAAGCAAATATAATAGAAATTTATTTCTCACTCACATAACAATCAAAGCAGTTTCAATCCAGCGGATGCAGAGTATGGAAGTAGGAGTTTGCTCCGTGTGGTCATTCATGGGTCAGGCTGGTGCAGACTCATATCTTCAGGCCTCCAAGGTAAACTTGACATCAGTATCCAGCTGGAAAAAAAGAAAATAAAGCATAAAGGAGTATTTGTTGGAAATTTTTATGGTCCAGGATTAGAAATGACACATGTTATTTTAGCTCACATCCATTAGCTAGAACTCAGTCTCATGGCCATGTCCAAATGCAAGAGAGATTGGGAAATGTACTCAAGGTATGTGTTCAGAAAGAAGAGATGAGAAAATGAATTTATTTTCAATGACAAGAACCTCAGTCCCTGAAAGATATGCAAGCTTGTCCTCTCAAAGCCAGATGTAAGGAATTCTAATTATTTTAAGCATTAAGCTTTATAAGGAAAATGAAACTGCTGATATTATTATGGACTTTATTGCATTGGGGTTATTTTTCTGTAGTAGTGACTTTTTGGGAATGTGAATTTATGCAAATAGTACAGATAAAAAGTATTTAAGATATCAAATATAATGATTTTAAAATGTCCATGTCTTAAAATGATGAGTACCACAACAAAGTACATATTTTAGAGATAGCTAGATCCTTTCCTAATGATATATGTGAATAATACATCTCAATTATCTATACTAACAGGGAAACTTATGGCACAACTCACACAAAGGTATACAATGAAAATGGTATTCTGGTGCCCTTAGCTTCTCTAGATTGGTGGAAATTAAAAAGCTGAGAAAATTCTAATTTAAAGCGTAGTGAATAACTTACAACATGTAAGTTTCTTCTCAGATGCTGACAGAGAATGTATGTGCGTATGTGTAATTTGTGCTTGGGTATATGCTATAGTCTGAGTGTTTGTATCCCCCAAAATTCGTATGTTGAAATCCTAACCCCAAAGGTGATGGTATTAGGAGGTGGGGCCTTTGGGAGGTGATTAGGTCAAGAGCCTTCATGAATAAGATTAGTGCCTTTTGAAAGAGGCCTGAGAAATTTCTTTCCCCTTCTACTATGTGAGGTTACAAAGAAAAGATAGCCCATCCAGGAAGTGGGCACTTACCAGACACCAAATCTGCTGATGCCTTGATCTTAGACTTCTGAGCCTCCAGATCCATGAGAAACAAATTTCCTTTGTTTATAGGCCATTCAATCTATGATATTTTTGTTATAGCAGCCTGAACAGACTAAGACAGCATAACAAGTGAACAAATAATCAATACCCTTTGAACTTAATCAAGGGAAATTATATTGAATGAGTTAATATCCTCCCAAACATACACATTGGGAAAAACAGAGAACAGAGAAAAAATTTGGCACAAGCCCTTTGAGAAACTCCAGATTTTTATATATAATTTGAACAAGCACAACAGAAGCTATATCTATCGCAGAACATGCCTCCTCAAAATCAGACCAAATGACACTCTTGAAGTTCATGGGGTATTACGGAGACATAGAAGTTAAAGGCAAAAAATATAGGGAATCATTTTCAGCTTAGATCAGAGAGCTCATTAAGTAGTCAATCAATTTAGTGGCTTCTAGTGAAATAAATCATGCTATATTTAAAGTCAATAAAATTGAAAACACAATTCCACTAAAAAGTAATCTTGGTCAAAAACTGTTCTATGCATGTGTTATGTGAAAGTCTAAAAATACTCTGGAGCAGAAAAAATTATGAATCAAAAAAGAATTTACAGATTTCCAAAAATACATAATTTGAAAACAAAGTAGCATGATATTCTTCTTGCTCTGACTAGCTTTTAATTACTGAATATAATTTATTTTGAATTTTAAATGACATTGAAGGGAGCATGAGGATTTTATGTTTATCACACAGTAGCATGTGTTAATTTTTTTTAAGAAATACTGAATAGAATAGACAATAGAATAAACAGTATTTTTATCTCTTCCTTTAATAGTATAATATAATAGAAAGATCAGGAGACTACACTTGAAGACTGTTTCCTAAGGGAAGGGACCATGTCTTACTCATCTCTATATCAGTATCTTCTCCACTTTACCAGAAATGTGACAAGGTTTCTCTGAGATATATTTTCTTTGACTGTTAAATGAGAATAATAACACCACAATTAATTGTTAAAACGTTTATGTGAAGTAACATTGGTGAAATTGTAGTCCATGGCAGAGCATGTTTAAAATGCTAAAACAGCAAATGCCTGTGCTGCTCTGGCCAAGAACATTCAACAATGTCACACCAGGACTATAATGGCAGCAATGCAGGAGACTGGCTTTCAACTTGAATCCAGTCTCTCAATAGCATCTCTAGCAGAAAAATCGTTGAATTTAAAAATCTGATCCCTTTATCATGATTTGGAGGGAAAGTAAAACATGAAAAATATAGAGATAGAACACACAGAGGTATCTGAGAAAGAGAGACACCAAACAGAACTTCAAATATATGAAAATAGAAAGAAAAAAGTTTACAATTCATGGCGAGCTGACTGCTATTTACAAAGTATAGAAGGAAAGCATAGCGTCCTTAACAACATGGCTAAGGTAGAATCCAACCTGATATTGATCCTTGATATGTTGCTGACGTAGAGACTGGATTTTCCTCTACAAACAATAGCAAAGCCCTAAATAATGGCAACAACTTTGCAATACAACTAGGCAGAATAGAGAAAAGTGTAGGACACCCAGAGGAAAATCAGCAGAACCTGACCTGAGCAGAGAAAATCACATTGGACCAGCATAGCACTATTCCTTAGCCAGTCCCTAAGTAACCACCTTGAAATTTATTCCTACATACATTACTTCATATTCTATTGGTTAAATAATGTGTGTATCAAAATATTATATTTTATGTATAACCTGTTGTATGTATTTATGCATAAAGTAGCAGAATTGTGAATTATACATCATTCTGATTTTGTAGTTGGAGATAAGTCATTCTCAACTAATTCTTTTTCTTTAACTTCATAAAATACAAAATTTTAAAGAGAGAGAGCAAGAAAAAGAAGAAAAAAACAAAAGGAATGAAGGGAGGAAAAGGGGGAATGAGGAAGGAAGGGGGAGGGAGAAGGGAAAGGAGGAAGGAAGAAAGGAAGGAAAGAAGGAGACAGACAGACATTAATGTGTCAAACACATAAGTGATGCTCAACAATGTTAAAAAACATACCACGGAATCTAAAGCATAATTTATTATTAAGCTTTCATGTGCCTTGATAATGAACAGGGATTATAAAACTATTTTAAAAGAGATATTTGCTTAGGTTAAAGTCTCAGAATGGAAGTTTGGAAGATGGAGGCATAGGAGGATCCTGAGTTTACTTCCTCCCTGAACACAAAAAATCTACAACTACACATGGAATAATTTCCCCTGAGACAGATTTGGAAACTAGATGAAAAGAACCCCCACAACAAGGAACAACACAGAGAGGGGTGGAAGAGGCAGAGATACAGTCCTGCTGAGGAAGAAAACACACTAGCCACAGTGCTTCAGGAGCCATCTCAAAGATATGCAGCATTTCATGGAGGAATGAGGGATTTGAGCCCCACATTAGACACTCCAGTGCTTAGACCCAACACAAGAGAGAGAAGACTGCAAAACCCCTGGCTTTGAAAACCAAAGAAGAATATGCCCAGGAAAACTATAGAACTTCAGGGAAAGGAAAACCTCTTCTTAAAGGGCCCACACACAGACTTGACCTGGAAACCAGCACAAAAACACCATATAAAAAATAGTCCATTATAAAAGAGACTCATATACTAAGCTTGAAGTGCCTCTTGGAGAGGCAGGAGGTGTCTGGGGCCCCCTCATGACTGAGACACCGGTGGCAGCCATTTTTGTGACATAGTTCAGCCATGCTCACACAGATGCTGGCAGGTGCCATTTTGTAATCCTCCCTCTAGCCTGTTACTTTGGGGGCCTGCTCTGCCCACTAAAGCACCCAAAGCAATTGTTCACAGACAGGTAGCACAGGCAGCCCACACCAGGTCCCTACTCCACCTACTAGAGAGCCCACAGAAGACTTGTGCTGCCGGGCCTCACAACCAGCCACATAGGTGATCTACCACCCCCAGCAGCGTGCCTGAAATGGTCACACACTGCCACACTGGGGGCCTGCCACACCCAGAAATGCACCTGAGGCAGTTGCACGCCACTGGGCTGTAGAGCCAGCCCACACAAGGCGGGGGGGGCTGCCCTACCCACCAGCATGCCCGAGGCAGTTGTGCAGTCCCAGGCCACACAGCCAGCCTGCACCAGAGGCCTGCCCTGCCCCAAGTAGGAGCTAGCGACAACTGCAAGCTGGAACACACACCAGCTGCACTGATGGCCTGCCTGGAACACACACCAGCTGCACTGATGGCCTGCCAGTGACCTAGCAACAGTCACAAGCCATTGGGCCTTGCAGCCATCCCATGCCTTATGTGCCTTTGGGCCTAGCAACCAGTCACCCATGAGCCTGATCCACTCACCAGTGAACCCACAGCAGTTTTGTGCCACCAGGCCATGCAGCCAGCCATGCCAGGGACCTTCTTTACCATACATGCCTGCAGCAGGCCTACATGGCTGGGCCTCACAACCGGCCAGCCTGAGGTCCAGCCTCACCTACCTACAGCAATAGTTGCCCCACCACAACAAAAGGCCACATATAGTCCACACAGGGGACACTCCTGGAACATTTGTCATGACAAGAGGAGAGCATTTTTCTGTGCCCCATAAGACATCTCCTACATAAGGCCACTTTTTCAGCATTGGGTGATGTAGCTAATCTACCTAAGACATAGAAATAACCACAGAGAGGTAGCCAAAATGAGGAAACAGAGGAATATGTCTCAGAAAAAAAAAAGAACAGGACAAATCCTCAGAAAAGAGAACTAAACAAAATAAAGATATACAATCTACCTGATGAGCACAAAATAATGGTCATAAGGATGCTCACCAAACTCAGGAGAAGAATAGATAAACACAGTGAGAATTTCAACAAAGAGTTAGAAATATGAAAAAGAAACAATCAGAGCTGAAGAATACAATAATGGAAATGAAAATTTTACTAGAGGGAATCAACAGCAGAGTAGATGAAACAGAAGAATGGATCAGCAATCTGGATGACAGAGTAGAGGAAATCACCCAAGCTGAAAAGAAAAAACAATTAAAAAGAACAAGGACAGTTTAAGGGACCTCTGGGACAACATCAACCCCACTAACATTCACATTATAAGTTTCCCAGAAGGAAAAGAGAGAGACAAAGTGGGAGAGAACTTATTTGAAGAAATAATAGCTGAAAACTTCCCTAACCTGGGGAAGGAAACAGACATCCAGGTACAGGAAACACAGAGAGCACCAAATAAGATGATTCTAAAGAGGCCCACACCAAGGCACATTATAATTAAAATGTCAGGAATTAAAGATAGAGAATCTTGAGAGTTACAAGAGAAAAGCAACAAGTTATGTAAAAGGGAAATCCCATAAGGCTATCAGCTGACTTTTCAGCAGGAACTTTATAAGCTAGAAGGGAGTGGCAAAATATAGTCAAAGTGTTGAAAGGAAAACCTACAGCCAAGAATACTCTACCCAGCAAGGTTATCATTCAGAATGGAAGGAGAGGTAAAGAGTTTTCTAGACAAGCAAAAACTAAAGGAGTTCATCACCACTAAATCAGCCTTACAAGAAATGTTAAAGAGATTTTGAGTGGAAAAGAAAAGACGATAAGAAATAAGAAAATTATCAAAGAAAAAATATCACTGGTAAAGGCAAGTATATGGTCAAGGTAGTGGATCAACCACTTATAAAGCTAGTATGAAGGTCAAAAGACAAAAGTACTAAAATCATCCATATTTGCAATAAGAGATTAAGAGACATGCAAAATTAAGAGGTAAAATATGATGTCAAAAACATAAAACATGGAGGGGGGTAAAAATGTAGGGCATTTAGTATGAGGTCAAACTTAAGAGACCATCAACTTAACATAGACTGTTATATGCATAGGTTATTATGTATGAACCTCATGGTAATCACAAACCAAAAACCTATAATAAACATACAAAAAATAAAGAGAAAGGAACCCAAACATAACACTAAAGAAAGTCATCAAGTCACAAGGGAAGAGAGCAAGAGAAAAAGAAAGGAACAGAGAAGAACTACAAACAGTCAGAGAAAAAGTAACAAAATGGCAATAAATACATACTTATCAACAATTACTTTAAATGCAAATGGACTAAATGCTCCAATCAAAAGACATAGGGTTGGATGAATGGAGAAGACAACAAGATCCATATATATGCATCATACAAGAGACACACTTCAGATCTAAAGACAGTCACAGACTGAAAGTGAAAGGATAAAAAAGATATTCCATACAAATGGAAATGAAAATAAAGCTGAGGTAGCAATACTTATATCTGACAAAATAGACTTTGAAACAAAAACTGTAACAAGAGACAAAGAAGCGCACTACATAATGATAAAGGGAACCATCCAACAAGAGAATATAACACTTGTTATATTCTATGCACCCAATATAAGAGCACCTAAATACATAGAGCAAATATTAACAGACTTAAAAGGAGAAATTGACAGTAAGACAATAAGAGCAGAGGAATTTAACACAACATTTACATCAATGGATAGATTATCCAAACAGAAGACCAATAAGAAAACATTGGCCTTAAATGACACATTAGACAAGATGGACTTAGTAGATATATCTAGAACATTCCATCCAAAACCAACAGAGTACATTTTTTTCAAATGCACATGAAACATTTTCCAAGATAGATCACATGTTAGGTCACAAAGCAAGTCCCAATAAATTTAAGAAGGATGAAATAATATCAAGCATCTTCTCTGACTACAACAGTATGAAACTAGAAATCAACTACAAGAATAAAACCAGAAAAGTCACAAATATGTGGTGATTAAACAAAATGCTCCTGAACAACCATTGAGCCAACAACAAAAAAAAAAATCAAAGAAGAAATCAAAAAATATCTGGAGACAAATGAAAATGAAAATATGACATACCAAAATCTATGGGATACAGCAAAAGCAGTATTAAGAGGGAAGAATATAGCAATGCATGCCTATCTCAAAAAGGAAGAAAAATCTCAAACAAAAAATTTAACACTACACCTAAAAGAACTAGAAAAAGAATAGATGAAGCCCAAAATCAGCAGAAGGAAGCAAATAATAAAAATCAGAGTGCAAATAAATGAGACTAAAAAGACAATAGAAACAATCAATGAAACTAAGATCTGTTTCTTTGAAAAGATAAACAAAATTGACAAAATTTTATCTAGATTCACTAAGAAACAAAAGAGAAGGCTCAAATAAGTAAAATCAAAAAAAAAAAAAAAAGGAGATATTACAGCAGATACCACAGAAATACAAAGGACTATAAGAGAATACTCTGAAAAACTATATGCCAACAAATAGGATAACCTGGAAGAAATGGAAAAATTGTTAGAATCATGCAACCTTCTAAAACTGAAGCAAGAAGAAATAGAGAATCTGAATAGACCAGTCACTAGTAAGGAGATTGAAACAATAATCAAAAACCTCCAAAACAAACAAAAGTCCAGGACCAGCTACTGTGGAAAACAGTATGGAGGTTTCTCAAAAAATTAAAAATAGAACTATGATATGATCCAGCAATTCCACTTCTGGATATTTGTCTGAAGAAAACAAAAATGCTAATTTAAAAAGATATACCCACCCCTGTGTTCATCGCAGCATTATTCACAATAGCCAGGACTTGGAAACAACCTAAGTGCCCATCGATGGGTAAATGGATAAAGATGATGTGGTATATACACATACAATGGAATACTATTCAGCCATATAAAAGATGAAATCTTGCCATTTGCAACAACATGGATGAACCTTAAGGTTATTACGCTAAGCAAAATAAGTCAGATGGAGAAAGCCAAATACCACATTATTTCACTCATATGTGGAAGATAAAACAGCAACAAACACATAGATCCAGAGAATAGATTGGTCGTTACCAGAGGGGAAGACAGGTGGGAGGGGGGCAAAAGTGGTAAAGGGGCACACGTGTATGGTGACAGATGGCAACTAGACTTCTGGTGGTGAACATGATGTAGTCTACACAGAAGTCAAAATATAACGATGTACACTTGAAACATATAATGTTATAAACCAATGTTATCTCAATAAAAAAATGTCCCAGAATTAATTTTAATGATATAGTTTCACAATTATTGTTGAAGCCATGTTCAGCTTCACTATATCTTTCCATTTATACTGTGACACCATTGTTTATTTTACTTAGTATTAAAACATCATGTCTATATTTGGAATTAAAGGGAAGGATGTCACCTTAACAGATAAATACTCTTGAGGAAAGGTAATACACTGTGCTTATTATGCATGCTCTGTGAGAGAAAAAGATATTTTGCTATCTACCAAAAAATCCAGGTCCTTTTGAAGAGGAAAGTGAATGTTTTCATCGAGAAAGTGGAAAGCAGAATCCATTTACCCTGTAGTGTCTATTTGTTGTCTTGTCACAATTTGGCAAAGGCTTATTACAGAAGTGGAGAAAGTCCTTCAGACAAATGCTTTATGGTAAATTACTTAAACATACATCATTTATGATAGGATGATGATTTCAGCTGCTATAGATTGTTGAAATCAAAACTATTAGTATAATTACTTTTTGAAATATCAAAATATAAAACCTCTTCTATGTTTTCACAGTTTAGTAATAATTTTCCTGAATAGCTTTTAGGTGAAAGTAAGAATTAAGAAATATCTATACTAGGTGTGTAGATCTTTTTGTGAAAGTCAGTAGCTAAGTGTTAAAATTAGCACATATGAATTTATATAAAAATACAAAAAGTAAAAAAAGTATTAGGGGGCTGATAACTCTTGCTTAAGTAGCCTATAAATTCTCCTTTAAGTTAGGGGAGATTAAAATAGAAATAAATAAAATATTATGGAATTTATTACCATTATTACATACCCTCTAACAAAATAGCATCTACTCATACATGTACTACAAACAGTCTACAAATATCCCACCGAAGGGCAAGCAGAGGCTAACAGCAGCCTAATCTCTTAGAGGATTATTTGTTCCATTGATCCTAGAAAATGTATATGTCATTTTATCTTTTTCAAAATGCATCATTTTACCTCCCTTTGTCCTCACAACTTATTTTCTGTAATGCAGGTTTGTTTTAGTTTGAAAAATTGAAGTGGAGATATAGGGATAGTGCTGAAGACTCTGAATTAGGTACAGTTTCCCCCCAAATTACACTATCATCAGTAAATGAAAACTAAAGTACATTTGTTACAGAATCAGGAGAAATAGGTCATTGCCTCTTAGATCCAGCGATTGACTCTTTGGAGATATTCCAGGGTTTTATTGTTACTGCATCTGGTCTTTATACCAGAATCATTTGAACAAATACCCGTGGACAGGTATGCTTAACTTAGAATCTTGTATTGTGACCCATGCTAAGGTGTAGGTTTTTACCTTGGCTTTATTAAGAAGAAGGAGGAGAAAGATGAGGAGGAGGAGGGGAAGGAGGGGAATAAGAAGAGGAAGATGAAGAAAAAAGAGGAGGAGAAGATGACAGAAAGAAAAGAAATTCTCTATTAGACTTGTAAAGTTTGAAAATAATATAATCTACAGTAAGTTAGAAAAGTTAGGAGCAATATAAAGTATACTTGACAAAAACACTGTATTTTTTAAATGTATGATTAAATAATATATTGCCCATAAATGCTGCAAATGTGTTAGATGGGTATCACGCATTTGCTTATCACATAAACCCATAACATTCACTTAACTGCTTGAAACATTTAAAAAAAAAAAAAGCAAGTAGTGAAAAAAAAACTAATAGACATGAAATTTTATTTCATAGATTTTCTTATAACTTAATATGAATATGATTTGCTTGAGAAAGTGGGTCTGTGAAATGAGAGGGAAGAAAAAAATATTAAAGGAAGCTGATCATAACATTATCCTTTTATGAAGCTAATTCTTAGAACTTGGCACTGAGAAAGATAGTTGCCTGATGGATCTGACACAAAAAACTATTCCAGATGTTGAAGACAAAGATGATACAGCATGATAGGGAGCAGGGAGGAAAGGAGAGAGAGAAAAGAGAGAGGGAGAGAAAGATTCCCTGATTAATGTGAAATGACAGATATAGAAACTGACAACAAAAAATGACCTGATGAAGAATCAAAATCTCAAAAACCAAGTTATAAAAGTTTTATTTCTAAGTTTCAGAGAAAAAAGAAAATGATTTCAACTGTAACCTGAATTTCCTGTAATGATCAGAAATGGAGACTCAAGAAAGTAACTGTCAGTTCACGCTTTTTGTATGTTATAATATATGAATGTCAATGTACACCAGTATCTTTAAGCTTTAGTAATATTGAAACTGGTATCTTAAAAAGAAATTAGGAGGAATTATTTTTAGAGATGAAATGGAGGGAGTATTAAAACTAGATCTTTGTTATTAAAATTCACCTCATTAATGTTAAATTACTCTAGCACAGTCTTATGCTCATACTACAAAACAGATTTAGGTAAATAGATTTATGAAAAAGCATGGAGAATCATCCTGGTACCATGAGAAAAGAATATATGTGTATGTTTTATATATATATATATACACACACATATATACACACATATATAACTATTTACAAAAGAAATCATTGCATTTTACTTATGTTCTTTTTTACTTTTGATTTGAAGTTTAGATTCCAAAGTTGGTAAAATTAAATTAAATCCTGCCATCAAATCAGTAAGGGTTGGGGTGCTTTTTAACCACCCTCTGCATGTTCCTGTATTCACTAAATGCTGCTAGACCCACCTTGAATAGATTTATATGGTTTAATTATAACAATGACTGATAAATTGATCCATTATTTATGATGCATTTCAATCAGAAATGTCACTAATGTCAATTGTAATGTAATTAAAGGTTTTCTGGAATTTTGAATGAAGATGCTGACTATTTAACCTAATCAAAATTAACTTATTTATACAATTATTTTCTTTTCTTAATATAACACTGTATTCAATAATTATTGTATCACAAAATGGCTATTTAAGTCTCCCAATTAGGAAAATTATATCAGCATATAAATATATATGTGGATATATAGACATATATATGTATATGCATTATGTATGATATTGATGCCAATGGAATTATGATTACTCTAAAAATCAGATGAATTAATGAATAATATCCATTAACTCGTATTTAGAATTTGAATACTATATTTCTAAAAATGATTCTCTGACTATACAGATTTTATTATTAATTTCTGGAAGAATTTTGTGATACTCATGCATGTGCTTCCTTTCTTGTAAGGATTACACTACACAATTCGCAGCTACCACACGACATGCAGCCTGGGTTATTGGGCAGCAGCGTGCCTTTGGTGAGGTATTAAGAGAGAATTCACAGGAGGTAGGGCTGCCATTACACATTTAAAAGTGTGATTTTTTTATGAAGTTGCAGTTACAAGCAGGGCACATCATGACTGAACCAGGCACTCACATCTATCTCTATCTTACCTGTAAAGAAATCCTTGAGTCAGTAGAAATTAAGTACAGATGAGTTTAAATCACAGCATGTTGAAGCTGAAAAGACTATGAAAGATCATCCTTTCCATCATCCTAACTTTATAAGTGAGGAAACTGAGGGTCATTGTGGAATTCTCTGAGTGTGGTCGAGTACTACAAAGAAAACTGGAGTAGAAATTTGGAGATCTGGTTGCTCTGCCAGTTATGTATAAAATTTAGAAAATTTTCTTAATTATTCTGGAATTCAGTTTTCTTATCTGTTAAATGTGACCGGTAAAAAGATAATGACTAAGGATTTTTCAAGGTCTAAAATAGCATCATGCTATCCCTCTGACCACACTGAGAAGGAAACTTCCTCCCAGAACTATTCTGTACATTTAAATAGTTAAAGATACAAACAATCAAATTAGGTCCCAGGGATTTACTGCAAATGGGCATGACAGAGCTTTTAGGAGTGATGAAAATATTCTAAAAGTGGATTGTAGTTAACAGTTGCATAACTGCATTAATATTCGAAAAGTCATCAAACTGTGCACTTGCAATGACAGAATGGGTGAATTTTACAATATGTAAATTATACCTCAATAAAGCTGTTTAAAAAAAATCACATCATAAATATACCCTACCAAGTAAATTTGACTTTAAAAATCTGTACATTCTGATTGAAAAAAGTTTTTTTAACAAATTAGAGAAACTCTTAAGAACAGATTGTCTCTCAAAAGGAAGAAAACATTGTGCTGGATATCTTTTCAAGTCTATTAATCTCGCCTTTGTCTTCTATTAATACTCTGCTTAAACTGATCAAGCCAGGTAATTTCATTTTAGGTCATTTAGCCAAGGAAGTGAAAGATCTGTGCACTGAAAACTGTAAGACTTTGATGAAAGAAACTGAAGAATTAAAAAACAAATTGAAACATATCTCATGGATATGTTTGTATCAGAAGAATTAATATTGTTAAAATGTCCATGCTACCCAAAGTGATCTGCAGATTCAATGCAATCCCTATCACAATTCCAAGGACATTTTTCACAGAAAAAGAAAAACAATCCTAAAATCAGCATGGAGCCACAAAAGACCCTAAAGAGCCAAGTAATCCTGAGAAAGAAGAACAGAGCTGTAGGCATCACACTTCCTGATTTCAGACCATACTATGAAGCTATAGTAATCAAAACATTATGTCACTGGCATAAAAATAGACACATGGACCAATGGAACAGAATTGAGAGCCCAGGAATAAACTCTAGCATATACGGCCAATTAGTATTTGACAAGGGAGCCAAAAATACTGGAGAAAAGATAGTCTCTTCAAGACGTGGTGTTGTGAAAACTGGATAACCAAACAGAATTCAATTGTACTCCTATGTTATACTACTCACAAAAGTTAACACAAAATGGATTAAGGACTTAAATATAAGGCCTGAAACCATAAAAACTACTAGGAGAAAACATAGGGAAACAACTCCTTGATGTTAGTCTTAGAAACAATTTTTTGGATATGACACCAATAGTACAAGCAACAGAAGCAAAAATTAATAAGTGGGATCACGTCAAACTAAAAAGGTTCTGCACAGCAAAAGAAACAACAAAATAAAAAAGCAGCCTACAGAATAGGAAAAAATATTTGCAAACCATGTATCTGATATATATCCAAAAATATATATTGGACTCACACAACTCAATAACAACAAAAAAATCTGATTAAAAAATAGGCAGAGGAAGTGAACATTTTTTCAAAGAAGACATACAAATGACCAATAGGTAAATGAAAAGGTACTCAGCATCACTAATCATCAGAGAAATGCAAATCAAAATCACCATGAGATACCACCTTACACCTGTTAGAATGGCTATCATCAAAAAGATAAGAGATAAAAAGTGTCAGCAAGGAAATGGAGAAAAGGGAACCCTAGTGCGCCGTTAGTGGGAATATAAAATTTGTGCAGCTACTATGGAAAACAGCATAAAGTTTCCTCAAAAAATTAAAAATAGAACTACCATCTGATTCAGCAATCCCACATCTGGGTAGATATTCAAAGGAAATGAAAACAGGATCTCAAAGAGATATATGCATTCCCTTGTCCATTGCAATATTATTCACAATAGCCAAGATATGGAAACAACACAAGTGGCCATCAATGGATGAATGGATAAAGATATGATATTTATCTTTAGAATATTATTCAGCCATGAGAAAGAAAATCTTGCCATTTGCAGCAACATGGATAACACTTGAAAGCATTGTTCTAAGTGAAATGTCAGACAAAGACAAACACTATATGATATCACTTATATGTGGAATCTAAGAAAAAATGTCAAACTCATAGAAATAGAGAGTAGAATGTTGGTTACCAAGGGCTGGGGGTTGAGGGAAATGGGGAGATGTTGGTCAAAGGGTACTAACTTCTAGTTATAAGATACGTGAGTTCTGGCGATCTAATGTATAGCATGGTGATTATAGTTAATAATACTGTATTATATACTTGAAAGTTGCTGAGAGTAGATCTTAATCATTCTCACAACAAAAATGAAATGGTAATTACGTTTTGTAATGGAGGTGTTAGCCAAGCTGCAGTAATAATTTCCCAATATATAAATGTATCAAATCAACACATTGTACACCTTAAACTTACACAATGTTATACGTCAATTATATCTCAGTAAAGCTGGGGGGGGAGAAAATGGAATGACAATAGAGTTTGCTGTTCTTTGTGTTTGTGTGATTAAGAAAAAATAATTACAATAGAGCACTTATATAGGGAATGATATTGTATTTTGTGTGTAGAAACACAAGATAACTTCTTAGAATGTTTGTTATGATCTTTGTGCTTAAACAAAAAAGAATCAAAAATTATTTCAGAGTCATGTGGTAGCAGTGCAACGTTTAGAACTATTTTCAAGAGTGGCTTCATTAGACTTATCTTCGGTGCTTTATTCCTATTTCAGGTTTCCCTATTCCACCTTCATCATTCGTCTGATTGTTATACGTTTTAAAGGAAAATAAGCCCCTTTGTAGGGTAAATTGCCAAAAGGACTGAAATGGCATTCATTGCCCAGTGTTTTTTACCTTCACTTCCCTCTGCTTCCACCATGTACAAATATCATGCTCTGACTTTTGATTCCTGGGCAGATTTTCATATACCATGAAGGATTTCCTTCAGGATGGATGTGGCTTATAGAGGTCTTAAGAACCAGGGATGGGGCCAGCCCAGTGGCGAAGCGGTTAAATTCGCCCACTCTGCTTCCGTGGCCTGGGGTTCGCAGGTTGGTATCCCAGGAATAGACCGATGCACCGCTTGTCAAGCCATGCTGTGGTGGCGTCCCATATAAAGTAGAGGAAGATGGGCATGGATGTTAGCCCAGGGCCAGTCTTCCTCAGCAAAAAGAGGAGGATTGGCAACAGATGTTAGCTCAGGGCTATTCTTCCTCACACACACACACACACACACACACACACACACACACACACACACACACACACACACGAAAAGAACCAGGGATATGCATGGGTTCTCATCTTTCCCATTCCTCGGAGAACAGAAACAATAAAATTAAGTCTCAGGGCATTAGCCAATGAGATGTAAAAATGTCAATTGCAGTGCCTCACCTGGCCTGTAATCAAGGCTAAGATAGTTCTCCCTCCTTATCTCCTCTCTGTTCCTGCAAATCCAGGTGCCCACAGGCTCCTCAGCTCAATGATGTTTTTGTTCTTGTTTTCCAGAAGCTGGCACACCTTTCCATTAGCTTATTTACTCCTAAAACCCAAGCAGAGGACTGAGAGTCCAAACACTATTGGCTCTATTACTTCATCTTACCCAGGATTATGACGATTTGTATTGTGCAAAGCAAGGTTAACTTTGATTCAAGTACATGTTTAGAAAAATTGCCCCAGTTTCAGTACACAGGTTGGTGCCAGGTTTATTTTTTTAAATTTTTCCCCTTACCACTCCCTTCTAGTCTCATCAAATTTAGACAATCACACACATTTCATACTTTAACAGATAAATTCTATAATCTTCACTTTAGTTTTTCATTTAAACTTTAATTTTAAACATAATATTTTCTAGCATTAGTCTATTATATCTCTAAACTATAAACATATTTTTGTTTGTAATATGGTACACAAAGTACACTAACTATATATTTCAGCAAATTTTCTTATATTCTTCTATATAATTTATCACTTTGTAATTAAAATATAATAATATTCTGGAAATGTGTTAATTATAGGGTGATAGGTTCTAGTTCACCTTGAGAGTTCTAGCTAACTTATTGTCTGATAATTAGGCACTTGGTCAAAAAGTGGTATGGACACTTTAGTTATCTATCACCAGCTGATGTCTCTACAAGTGAAGTATAGTGGTACATTACTCTTCTCCCTTCAGAATGAGTATATTTGTACTAGAGTTAAATTACTATTCTCTGCTATACTGCCTGAAATTTAGGTTTGAATTATTAAATAAATTAAATTTGTGTGTACTCTTGAACATAGAGGTATCTTTTTGTTGGGAAATACATTTTATTCTTTGTTTTCCTCTGCCTAGTTTAATAACATGGAGAGGGGCTGGCCCAGTGGTGTGGCGGCTGGGTTCTGGAGCTCTGCTTTGGTGGCCCGGGGTTTCCCAGGTTCGGATCCCGGGCGCAGACAGACGAGCCACTTGTCAGGCATGCTGTGGCGGCGTCCCATATAAAGTAGAGGAAAATAGGCACAAATGTTAGCCCAGAGCCAGTCTTCCTCAGCAAAAAAAGAGGATAGGCAACAGATGTTAGCTCAGGGCTAGTCTTCCTCACAAAGAAAATAAATAAATAACGTGGAGAACGATTTGCCTTCCTGTTTCAGCAAATGCCTAAAGTAACCCAAAGAAAAAAAGAAACAACACACGTTCTTAATACCAGTGGTGGTAGTTGCAATCACAAAGAAAAAAAAAATGGTTATTGGTAACAATTCTTTCTGAAATAACAGAGCCAAACATATAAGCAATAAGTTGTACCAATGGTTTAGTACATTGAATTTCACTGTTCTCCTCTTTATAATTTCTGATCTCATTTCAGTGTCATCATATCCCCTAGTCTATTTTTCACTTTTATATTTTCTATGCCAAATTATTTGTTGTTCTGTTCACCCTTTAAGCATTAAGCATTCATTATAACAGAGCTCTATATGCAAGGTTCATCTTAAGAAACATCCTTTATAAATGTAATTAATATTTACTTTATATATTTTCTCTTTCATAAGAAGAGAGTAACATTTAATTAATTACTAGGTCCTTGTATTAGGTAATTCCTCTTATTCTCTGATATTTGCTAAAACTGCATCAATTATTGGAATGGGTTCCTGACTGATCGTTGCTTCTACTCTACCTCTTCTGTGTAAACCCTGGGATTCCACTGTTGGATCTATGCACTAATTTCAAATTCTCTCCCTGCTCACAACTCTTTGGTGGCTCTCTGTTGCCCAGAGAGTACCCAGATGACTGGCTTGGGTGTCTGCTGGTATCATTCATCAATTAAGAAATAAAACAAGTAACAAATAAACAAATTTCCTGAAGAGCAGAGGGAGAAAGAGCATGAGCTTAATTAAGATATGCTGTGAAAAATCCAGATAGGATTTTCCAGCACATGCACTTCTAAGATAGGATCTGTGAGGTGTTCATGAGTGAGAATTATAATAGAGAGAAAATGGAGACCAGCAACAAATAGTAGGTAATTAATGCCATGGGATAGAATGAGATCATTATAGCTCTATTGCATCTGTCATAATGCTAATGAGTCTGTCTCACTACTAAAATATGATCTCTCTGAGGAAAACCCAGAATCTAGCATAGATCCAAGAACATGTGTCATTCATAATTATTATTTTTGCGGAAATGTATTATATTAATTATTTTATATGTGATATAACTAGTGGATTTCTTTTAAGTTAGATGGGAAATACCAAAAGATATAGCTAGCAAATATCCTATTCCATTTTTTTTTTAGAAGAAATTAGAAATGAAAGTAGCAGGAACTTTGGAAGACTGAAGAACTCTCTGTAAAAGTAAATTATAGTTGCAGTGAAGTTTTTATCTAAACTTGACATTTGGCTTGAGGATTATCCTTCCATCCTTTCCCGTGTGAAATTGAAGGTCTCCTTTTAGCCTGTGTAAGAAAGCCTTGAGTTCAACACCCTAGCACCAGACTGTTTCTCTGGTGCAATGGGGCTGTGATCCTGCCAGTGTTCCTCCATATCTACCTTTTATTAATTTGCCATGTGCTTAGTTATCCAGGGACGTAGGTGAAAATTTGTTTCTGTTGTGTCTCTGCAGTTACTGGTAGGTCTAAGATCATATGCATAATTTTAATTTTGCCCATTCTTTTCAAGGTGAACATTATGAATTCGAAGGGTATAGTATCTTTCAATACCATGTAAAACATGAACGCACACCAAAAAGAAAGAAACATCGCGATCACCAGATGGAGTCGAAAGTCTTTACTCTTCAAAGCTCAAGCTTATAGAATATGAGATAAAACAGATTTTTAAGAACCATCTAGTTCAAGCACAAATCAAATTTGAATTCCTCCCGTAACATTATAGTAAACAGTTGCACACCTTTACTCTTTGGTGCCCCCTAGGAGTCATTAGGGGATAGAAAAGCAGACAAGTCTCTAGATGCCACTACAGTCACAACAACTCCCCATTTTTCACAAATTGAACTTCTATGTAAATTTTCACTTAAATGAATGGTTCTAAAGAATAATTGGAGAAAATAGTTGAAATCAATGCTCAAGTGGAAAACCACTTCATCCAGAGATAGTTAATATTTTTATGCCATTCTTCCTTATAAGGTGGAATCTTTTTCTCCTGGCTTCCACCCACTGATTTTACTTCTATTCTAGAGGCCATGAGGAACAACAGGTTTACTCTCTCCTCCTCATGACAGGTTTTATTGTTGTTGTTTAAGTATTTGAAGAGTTGTTATCGTGTTCCCCCCAATCATCACTTTGCAGCTTATTTTCCCCAAGCTCCTCCTTTTTTCTTCCAATGATACTTATTTGTCTTGTGTGAGAGTGATGGGAAGGGGGGTGCATTTTATTTGGTCTATTTGCAATCTAGTTGTCCAACTCCGTTACTGCCCAGGTTTTTCAGTTTTTTATATGCTTAAATTTTTTTCAGTACTTCATCTATATACAATAAACTACGCCAGTCTTACTTGTACAGCTCCATGACCTTTAACATATGTATACACTTATGGGACCACCACCCAAATCACGATATAGAGCAACTCCATCAACCCAGAAATTTTGATTGTGACTTTCTAGCCAATATATATTCCCTTCCCTGTGGGTAACCATTTTTATGACTTCCATTACCTATGCTGATATTTCATAACAATGACAATGCACAGTTTGTCCTCATTTGTGTGTGGTCTCTTTAGCTGAACATAATGTTTTTTAAGTTTGCTCGTGGTCATTAAAACATGGTACTTACAACTGAACGAAAAATGCAAGTTGAGTTCTGAAACAGGTACAACAATGGGTTAGCATTTCCTTTGCACTGGGCAGGAGTCATCTCTCAAATCTTTGCAGTCATGGAACATGAATATGTGAAACTGTGTAATTGTGAGGGTCAGTGGTATAAGATAATAGGAAATGATAGGGACCAAACTAGAGAAAGACTTCTCTTTCACCCTAAAAGATATTCAAAGGCAATTCAAAAGGTCTTTTTTTCAAAAGAAAAAAATAATAAACTGTGCTGTGCTTCCCAAACAAAATCTGTCTTCTTGCCCCATTAGCCAAAGACCTTTCCAACTCCTTCTGTTCCAGGGAATCCAAATCTTTTCTCATTTTTAGTAGTCATATCATAATTTTCCTACTATTGAAACGTAAAGCCTTAAGAAGGTTCGATCTCTGGAGAGTATGTAATAATCATACTAAATCATGCAGACCCTTATCTGAATTTATCCAGGATTTCTCATTTCCAGGTTTTAGGATTCTGTGAAGGCTTGCAGTACCTCCTTCTTCCACTGCCTTTTGACGTTGGTCTAAATCCCAGGATTCTCATTAAACACTATTGTTTGTTTTCCATCTGATGGATGGACTCCATCTGATCATCAAGGATGATAGGTATGCAAATGACAGAAAGGATAGCGTTGTATATCTTGCTTCCCTCCCCATCTCCCCCCACCAATCTTTGTTAAAAGAATGACCTGAGCCACTATCCTCAAGACACACTGCTTCTGGATAATTCTCTCTCCATGCTCCACAAAAGCCCTCAGCACTGAATGTTGCATTACCAAAGGATTTTCCCACTATCCCTACTTATTGTGATCTTCTGTGGTGCTGGAATCACTAGTTTCTTTCCTGAAAGATTTTAGCTTATGATTCACTGACAATGCCTTTGATAACATGTCTGCCAGATTTTCTGGTAATTTCAATATCTGCAAGAATAGTCTTTTTTAACTTCCTTTAAACTCCTGGTCTCTAAGTTCCCTGACCTCTGTCCTCCGTGACCTTTATTTACTGTCTCTCAGCCACCCACTCTTATGGCCATACTCTTAGTATAGACCTTGTCGTTATCTATAACCGCAAATCCCACATAACCTCGGTTTCAACCATCCAACTCCTAATTTCCAGCTCACTTCCTATAGTCCCCAAAATCCAATAATACTTGGGCCCCACTAAAACCTAGAATTCATTGATCCTAACATTTTTTCATAACCTCTAACCCCAGTCATGTTCCCCCTTCCTTATTTTCCTGTTTAAATTCTTTGAACCATCATTATACGTTTTCATTTTTATACACCCTCAACCACTATATGCTTCCCTTGATTAATAATATATTCCCTTGACAAAACCCCAACACTTGTTAAATTCAACTTTTGTTTACTCTGCACCTCTGTCAGTACAGCTAAAAGTGGCTAGAGAAAAACTCATAACCATGTTGACATGTCTCATTTTAAATTCATGATCACTAACTTCAGATGGGACATTAGTGTTGCCTGGCATTAGGCAATCAGTCTCTTGTTTTCCTTTACCACTATTTTATACCTTCTCGTCTGTCCTCATACTGCTATACTTTCCTTATACTTACTTTCAGGTTGTGGCCTTACTTCTTACTTCACTGAGAAAATTAAGGGAATCATAAAAGAATTTCTGCGTGCTCTCATGTCCGCCCACCTACCTACATCTGTGCCCATAACGCTACCTTCTCTGCTCTGACTGGGAATGAATATCTATGCTCCTAATTGAGGCTAAGCCTTCTCTTTGACCTCTCAAGGACATTATATATGCAAATCTGTCTTCTCTCTCCTCACTACAAATCCCTGCCTACTGAATTGCCCCTGTCACTACACTAACATGCTTTTATTATCTCCATTTTTAAAAAACCCTCTCTTGATCACACTTTCTCTTCTAGTTTCCATCAATTTTTTTCTCCCATTCATAGTAAAATTTCTCAAATCTTTTCTTCCCATTTTTCTGAACCACTCTAATCAGGTTTTTGCTCCAGTACTCCATAGAGACTGTTCTTGTCAAAGTCAACAGTGACTGCCACATTATTAAGTTTAGTAACCAATTCTCATCCTTGTCTTATTTGACATATATTTGGCACAGATTAGTCCATCATCCTGGGAACACGTTTTTCAGTTGACTTCAAAAACGCTTACTGTGCTTACACTCCTAGTAACTCACTGGTTGTTACTTCTCCCTCTCCTATGCTGGTTCTTCCTCTTCTTTCTGACATTTTACTATCAGCGTTCTTCAAGGCTCCGTTATTGATTGTCACCTCTTTCTATTTAAACGTACTTCCTTATTGATCTCAACCAGCTCATGGTTTCAAATACTATGCATATTCAATGATCCAAAAGTTTTCATATTCAACCCTGACCACTCTCCTAGATTTCAGAACTGTATTTCAGTATTTCTAATTGCCTACATCTCTACTTGGATTTATAATGATTTCATCTCAAATTTAATACATTCAAATCCCAGAATCCTATTCTTTCCTTTGGCAAACCAAACTAAACCAATCCAAACAAAACAAACACACAAATTAGGAAACAAAACCTCCTTTTTCCATACACTTGTCTGTCTTAGTAAGTCAGTTCCATATGTCCAATGGTTGACTGCTGAGTTCAAAAAATTTAATTTCATCTGTAACTTCTCTCTTCTGTTTTTTTAAATAGATATTATCTATTAGTGCAGGTTTAGGTTCACACCAAAATTGAGAAGAAAGTACATAGCATTCCCATAATATTTCCTGCCCCTACACACCCATTGCGTCCCCTACTATCAACATCCCACACCAGAGTGGGACAATTGTTCAATTGATGAACCTACATTGATACATCCTTATCACCTGAAGTCCATGGTTTACATTACACTTCACTTTTGGTGTTGTATATTCTGAGTTTCATAAATGTATAATGACGTGTATCTACCATTATAGTATCATACAGAATTATTTTGCTACCCTAAAACTCCTCTGTGCTCTGCCAATTCATCCCTCCTCCTCCCTAACCCCTGGAAACCACTGATCATTTTACTGTCTCCATAGTTTTGCCTTTTTCATATTGTCATAGAGTTGGAATAATACAGTATGCAGCCTTTTCAGATTGGCTTCTTTCACTTAGTAATATGCATTTAAGGTTCTCCAATGTCTTTTCATGACTTGATAGCTCATTTCATTTCTTTTTAGTGCTGAATAATAGCCCATTGTCTAGACGTACCATAGTTTATTTACCCATTCACCTACTGAAGAGTATCTTGATTGTTTCTGTTTTGGCAGTTATGAATAAAGTTGGTATAAATATCCATGTGCAGTTTTTTGTGTGTACCTAAGTTTTTAACTCCTTTGGGTAAATATAAAGGAGCATAACTGCTCTATCATAGGGTAAAATCATTTTTTTTTTGAAAGAAATTGTCAAACTGTCTCCCAAAGTGTCTCCCATTTTGCACCCCCACCAACAATGAGTGAGAATTCCTATAGCTCCACATCCTTGCCAGCATTTCGTGCTGTGCTTTGGATTTGGGCCATTCTACTAATAGGTATATGGTTGTATTTTATTGTTTTTTTAATTTGCAATTCCCCAATGACATATGATGTTAAGCATCTTTTCATACACTTATTGGCATCCATATATCTTCTTTGGTGAGGTGTTTCTCTTACTTTTAAATCCATATTTGATTTGTCAGGAATTATGTCAGCTTCACTTTCAAACTATATCTGAAATTGGACCACTACTCTTCACCTCCACCACAATCTCCCTGGACTTAGTCATGGACTCTCTCACATAGATTATTATTACAATAGCTTACTAACTGACTTTGCTGCTTTGTCCTTGACCCTCTAAGGCCAAAAGATCATTTTTAAATAAAAGGTACAGTAGGCCATTTCTTCACACCCTAATATGTTTTCTCATCTTCACAGTCATTAAAATGATTTACAATATTATCTTCTCCTGATTTCTCTCTGATAGTATCTCCTAATAATCTCCCCTGCATTCACTCAACACTAGTTATACCAGCCTGCTTGATATTCCCTTAATAAGCCAAGTTAAATTCTCAGGGCATTTGCATTTACTGTTTCCTCTGCCTTGAGCCCTCTCCTGTTATCAATATGGCTTTCTCCCTCATCTCTTTCAGGGCTTTTATTAAATGTTACCATCTCAGTGATGCGTGTCTTATCACCTATTTAAAAATTTAACACTCCCCTCTGAGCACTCAATATCTCCTCTGATTACTTTATTTTTCTCCATTGTGCCATGACTATCAAATATACAATATATCAGACATACTGATCTTTCTGTTGTCTATCAGATCCTTTAGATGTTAGGCTCAAGAAAATATGGAGTTTTTTTATGCCATATCTTTAGCACCTAGAAAAATCAATATTTAGACCCACCAGCAATACAAGAGGTAGCCCTGCTTCCCACAAGTTCCTCAGTAAGCATGTTATCAAAATGAAATCTTTACCAAGACAGATTTTAAAAAAGCACTGAACTGTGTTAGTTTATATTTCCCTTAATATGAGTCTTCATGAACATAATTTTATGTTGTCAATTATATTTATTTTATGTGAATCATCAGGTATCCACATCCTTTAAAAATATTATGTCATTGATCTCATTGTTTTATATGGTCTTTTATAAATTAGGCCTTTGTATGCTATGAATTAAGTATTTTTTATCATTTTGTCATTTGAATTATATTAACACATGAATTTTTATCTTTTTAGTTGAATTTGTCAATATTTTTAATAGTTTTAGGATTTTGAGTCATATTTAGAAATGACTTCCCATTCTAAGATCTAAAAATTCTTACAAATTTTCTCATATTTTATGGTTTATTTATTGACAATTAAATATCTGTTCCATCCTAATTTATTTTTATGTAGGGTGTGATGTGGGGACCCAAATTTATTTTTGTTTCAGACGGCTACTCAGTTAGGCCAGTATCATTTATTCATCTTTTCTCCACTTATTAGAAATACTACCTTTACTATAATCCCCATGTGTATTAGTTAATTTCTGAACTGTAATATCGTCCGTGAATCAATGACACACTATTTTAATTACATAGCTTTACAATATGTTATAATATATAGCTAGTACCCACTCATCATTTATGTCCAAAAATGTCAGGCGTATTTTAGCCAGTACATTTTTCTGAATGAGTTTAGGATCAGGTTGTCATATTTTAATAACCCAAAAGTAGAAGAATTTAATGTTATTTTAGTTAAAATAGTAGATGAAGAATCGCTTGCCTTTCCTCCCTTATGGACAATTTTCTGCACATCCAATATTCTAAATAGAACCTCCTAAAACATAAAGATATAGAAAGTGCTTACTCTGAGTCACTTAACCTGTTTTCTAATGCAGATTGACCACTTCCTTGCTATGTAGTCTTGAGTAAAGTCCTTAACCTCTTTGAGCCTCTTTTATCATCTATGACATGAGGGTAAAATTATAATAATCTCATAACATTTGCTGTGAGGAATAAATTAGATGATGAATCTCAGTAACTTGGCATAATGGCACATAGTTAGCATCAGCTACCATTATTAGTAATAGTTTGGGCTTCCATTTTCACAGATAAGAAACACGAACAAGGACACAATAGAAAAATACTGCAAAGTATCTATTTTGGTCTTCACATAAATTAAGAAAATATTATACAGTTGATCTTCATTATTTGTGGACTCCATATTTGTGAATTCATCTACTCACTAAAATTTATTTGTAACCCCCAAGTCAATATTCACTGTGATTTCGCATCCTATGTGATGTGAATGTGCGCATGTGCAGAGCTGTGAAAAGTTTGAGTCACCCTACTCCCTCCTGAGGTCCCACAAGGTGCTGTTCTGCCCCCAGCTCTCATACTATAAGCAAGTACCTCTTTTATGGTCTAGGTGGTGCATGTTTTTGCATTTTTGTGCTTCGGGCTGGCGATTTTGCTGTTTACATGGTCCCCAAGCATAGTGCTGAAGTGCTGTCTAGTGTTCTGAAGTGCAAGAAGGCTGTACTGTGCCTTACAGAGAAAATAGGTGTGTTAGATAAGCTTCCTTCAGTCAAGTGTTATGGTGCTGTTGGCCATGAGTTCAATGTCAGTGAACCAACCATACATCCATCCATAAAAAGGAAAAGGCAATTCACTGATCTGTACAAGGCTGCCCCAGAAAGAGCTGAATTAACATTTATACTGCCACAGGAAGCTATGGAAAGTGGCTAAAGTTATAGATTCATGAGGTGATGATGAAAAAAAAATGCAGTGGACAGTATTGTTGTGAAGCTGAAAGTCAGGGTCAGGAAAATGGTAAAGCCTTCTTGGCAAGTGTTTTGTTATAAAGAAATACTACGTATAATTAACTATTTGTAAGCAATATACATTAGCTATATTATATAAGATGTCTTTAAACAGAAACACACATAAAACAGGGTTATGTATTGGTCAGTTGATGAAAATGTTGTGACCAGACTTGTAGGAACCCAATGTTGTATCTCCTCTGGGAGCAGTGGTTCAGAATCGGCGAATTCAGTGTTCACAGTAACTTTAAAAAATTCCAACTAACGTGAATAGCCAG
The DNA here is from genome assembly GCA_031878705.1 of Tapirus indicus. Taxonomy (NCBI): domain Eukaryota; kingdom Metazoa; phylum Chordata; class Mammalia; order Perissodactyla; family Tapiridae; genus Tapirus; species Tapirus indicus. The sequence goes on along the minus strand of CM062919.1, from coordinate 98,122,712 downwards.
AATCATCTGTACTTAAAATTTATAAACAATGCTGAATAAGTATTTAGACTATTCAAAAGATTCCTTACTCTCCGTGACATTTAGCAACTCGCCATGAAAGTTGGAAATATTCCCTCTCACTATTTTATATCATACTCTAGTCATGTCACACCTCAGTAGATGCCCTGCCTGCTTCAGAGTGAGACCAGAGCCAGAAAATCAGTCCCTCCACTCAGTCTAAATATATTTTAAGATTTTTCTGTAAGTTAAGCACTGTGCTGGGTACTTGAGATATAAATATCAATATGATGTGGTCTCTGCCACTAAGAACCAGCAAAATTGCTATTTCAATTAATGGCAGGAAATTTCAAAGTATCGTACCTATTTTTAATGAGAAAAAAAATAACGTTAAAGCAAATAGAGAGCATCACAAAGTTGCCATGTCAACTATTGAGTTTCCTAATAGTGCATAACTGAAGACATATTTTTAATCATAGAAAGGACCAACTACTGTTTGAGATTAAGTCTATCTATTGATGACTTTAAGTTTCTGTCTTATTTTGCTTTTAAAAAATAATATGCATTGGTCTTTTTTCAATTATAAAATAGTACTATGTTCAAAGTAGAAACTTTTAAACATTGTGAAATATAAAGAGGGAAAAAAATCACCAGTAATGATCCATATATATTAATAAATTAAATATATAACTGATATACCATGCAGTATTTATCTTTCTCTGTCTAGCTTATTTCACTTACCATAATGCCCTCAAGGTCCATCCATGTTGTCATAAATGGAAATGGATTTCCCACTTTCTCATGGCTGAATAATATTCCTGTGTGTGTGTGTGTGTGTGTGTGTGTGTGTGTGTGTGTGTGTACCATATCTTCTTTATCCATTTCTCCATTGATGGGCACTTGACTTGTTTCCATATCTTGGCTATTGTGAATAATGCTGCAATGAACATGGGAGTGCAGATATCTCTTTGAGATCCCATTATTATTTCCTTTAGTTATATACCCAGAAGTGGGATTGCTCGATCAGATAGTATTTCTATTTTTAGCTTTTTGAGGAACCTCTGTACTGTTTTCCATAGTACCTGCACCAATTTACGTTCTCACCAACAGTGCACCAGGGTTCCCTTTTCTCCACAACCTCACCAACACTTGTTACTCTTTTGTCTTTTTGATGACTGCTATTCTAATAGGTGTGAGGAGATATCTCATTGTGGTTTCAATTTGCATTTCCCTGATGATTAGTGATGTTGAGCACCTTTTCATGTACCTGTTGGCCATTTGTATGTTTTTTTTGGAAAAAATTTCTATTCTAAGAAATATTTTAATATATATTTTAATATGTATTTTGGATATTAACCCCTTCTCAGATATTTGATTTACAAATGTTTTCTCCCATTCCATAGGCTTCTTTTTTATTTTGTTGATGGTTTCATTTGCTGTGCAGAAGCTTTTTTAGTGTGATGTAGGCTCACTTGTTTATTTTTGCTTGTGTTGCCTTTGGTGTCAAATCCAAAAATTTATTGCCAAGACTGAGGTCAAGAAGCCTACCCACTGTGTTTTCTTCTAGGAGTTTTACAGTTTCAGGTCTTAAATTTAAATCTTAAATCAAATTTGAGTAGATAGATCACTTTGGCAGCTATGTGGAAAACAGGTTTTAGAGGGACGAACCCGCTTAGAAGACTGGTTCAGCAGTTGGGGCAAGAAAAAGTAAGAGACAATCACTGAATTAAGAAGGGTTGCAGAGATGGTGAAAGAAAGAGACATATGCGAACTATTTTATATAAATTAAATTCTTTAAGACTAACACACTTTATCTGAGTGCTTGGACGTAATTTGTGAAATGCCAGACGATTGATTGTTTAAGTTTATGACTTCTCGGTTCAAACCATCTTTTATTCTTTAAGTGATCTAACAGTCTACATTCTCTGAGAAGGCAAACTGAAGAAAACACCACTTGTCAGTCCAAATGTTGACATCAGTATTAAAAGTGCCCTATTTATTGTGCTACTTCATGATTCCCTCGTTTCCAACCATGTAGCTACCAATAATTATCTAAGGTAAGACCGTGATTGTGGCCCTGACACATTGTCTAGAAACTTGAAGAAGTGCAAATGACTTTTTGTAAATTGGTTGTTTTGGAGCTGGAAAGTCTGTTTTGCAGCTGAGAAATCTATTTTACAGCATGTGGTTTGCAACTTTGCAAACCGCATGTTATAAAATACAGATATATTTATGCCTTAGACCTTGCTATTTCTGGGGAAGAAGACTAAGAATGGTACCTATGGCTGTAATATTCTTTGAAGAGTTGCTATGCCATGGTATGAGTTGTATGTCCTACAAGACAAAACATTATAGAAAAATTTTGCTGAAAATGTATGATAAAGAAAATATTAATATAAGCTATTCTGTATAGTTTTTCAGCTAGCTAGAGAAATTAGGCACAAAAACACTTCACCCCCATCCTCCCTAATCCAGTCACATCAGCAAACTAAATCTTTCTTAGTGTCCATGTACTTAAATTCTGAACATATTTATTAGGAGAGTCTTAGAACAAGAAAATGAATTATGGGCACCCATAATCCATCTTCCTAACCTTCATCTTTTGTCCCAAGACAGGATATTCTTGATGTCCTAGACTCTGACTCCAAGACAGAAACGGTTGTGATTTGAGCCATGGCTGTAACTCTCCCACTGGGTTACCAATTTAGGGAAAATCCAACAAGTTGATTCAGTCATAAAACATCACCCAAATGAGCAGTATGCAAACCAAAGAAGCCCCAGCCTGTAATTAGGCCACAGTTCCCTCACAGAAATGCCTGTCCCACTTGAGATATTAGAAGTCAGGACCTCCTGTTCACTGGTTCCTCTCCATTGAAGTAGCAACATCCGTAGCTAGAGCTCATTTTAATTGGCTCATTTATGCCTAAAGCTAACCCATTAAAAGAAGGTTCCTATTTCTAAATAGTTCAAATGATTTATCTTGCCTGGTGACTTTAAGTTTAGCAACCTTGTAGTTAAAATAAAAGAAGGAAAAACTGCAGATGAGAACTAAATTTTATCATGTCATTTATTCAAAACATTACAACCTAAACCTAAATACATTCAATCATCCCATGTTTCACACTTGCAAGAGAAGATAAGTAAAATATTCTTTTAAGAAACCATGCACAGATAGACAGACACACACACACACACACAAGCATAAGCCATCTTAGTTGGAAAAATGGTCAATTGAGTAGATAAAACTCAAAAACTAACTTGTTTTATTCTTCTGTGGGCCTTCTATTTATCTGGAAAGATTGCCTTATAAAATAAATACCTTTTCTTTCCTAAAATTCTTGTGGTTGAGAGATTTCTTTAGATGTTCCTGATTTCTTCCCCTCCGCCTTTATAAAATGATAATTTTTGCCAAGAGCTAAATATATCTAGCTTTTTATTCTTCCTTAGTGAATTGCAAATTATTTGAAAGCATGGGTATATCTTCTCTCTTCCTCCCTTTTTATATGTGGAGAAGATGGTGAATTTTTTTTTGTCACTAAAGGTGTAAAAAACAGGAAAAGAAAGCTAAATGCGTGCTCAATATCGTTATTTTAATGTGTTCGTTAAATCAGCAAAATCTTATTGAGTGCCTGCCATGTGTCAAGTGAACTTGACATTGAGATATAAAATGAAATAAGACTTTATTGCAACCCTCAAGTTCAATTCAGAAGACGTTAAGTCAAAACTGTAATACAGTATGATATATCCTATCATAATAAAACCCAAAACAACAGGAATAATAGTATGTTAAAAATGTGAATTCTTATGTACCAGGAATTTATCCATACTTATATAGGTTTGATATGCATGATTTCATTTTATCCTAAAACTATCCCAAAGAAGTAGACATTACCTTATTAATTTTGTACAAAATTAATAGATACAAGAGGTACCATGATGTAGGTCACAGAGGTTTAAGGTGGCCAAGTTAGGATTTGAGTCCAGATCTGTCTGTCTCCAAAACCAAAGTTCTAAATAGCCATCTATGCTTCTCCTGAACAACCTAAAAAGATACTTTTAGAATGCCCCTAGAAGTCAGAGAAGGAGCATTTTAAACTGACTAAAAGGTCAAGGAATATGCTTAAGAGGAAGGGATCTGAACTGACCCATTTGTGAAGAACTCATAGGTGTTGGATGAACTGAAATGGCCTCAGTGAGAGCGGATTCCAGGCAGATTTTGGAGCATATGTAAAAGCTTGGTCACGAGAGTTTATGCCAAATCTTGGAAAATGCCAGTGTTGTTCCGGCTTTTATATGACATATACTTTATATGACAGAGTGGCTGGTGGGCTATGAAGCTAGAAGTGGAGTAATAGGCTTTGTGGATCTAACTAACTCTATCAGGAAAACTATGGAGCTTCATTGTCACAAAAGTAGAAAGGATTTAAGGCTATGTAGTAGACTTGCTCTTTGCGATGCAGAAGAGCAACTCCCATAACCCTCCTCATGTGCCCTTGAGAGAAGTATAAACATCAAGCCTGGGGAGAAGCCTTTCTCTTTCTGAAGGTACCTATTGTTTTGCAACTGTGGATGATATATTGTGCAGGTTATTATTTCTATAATTGGCTTCTGGATGATTGATATCTCCAGTCCACCCACTATTATTTTTTCTCAACAGTATCATCTTGCCTGAAGTGGCATTTTTGAATTCATTCATTCCACACTTATTGAGTGCACACCATGTATTATTTTCTGCACTGGGTCCTGGAAACACAAAGATAATTGGGACCCAGTCTTAAACTTGAAGGATCTTATAGTTTTAAGAAAGAGAAAGGAATGTGAATAGATCATGCCAACATAATGCTAAATATACTGTAAATAGCAGTAGGAAAATGAAGCTGTATGACAAAGGTCAGATACCAGGTGGTTCAAAAAGCAGGAAAAGGTTTTCCAGAAGAGGTTAGTTGCAGGTCTAGTTCCAGAGAACTATTTCACAGAAATGTCCTTTCTGCCCCACCTGCCTGTGGTGTCCCCACTTTGGCCCCCTTAGAGTTAGTGCTTTAAGTATCAATCTCCCACTTATATCCTGTCCTAAAAGACTGAACTGAATCAAGTGTTACTCTTTTGAGCTGTGTGGCTTTGCAATTTAAAAGGAGATATATGGATTTATAAGTCTAATTCCACTTTCTTAAATAGCCATTGTATTTGGCATCTAGTGTAGGTCCAAATTGAATATTTCCCCATAGTTAGAGAAGGGGCAAAAGAGCAATATATATAAAAACTCAGTGTTGGTGTCCCTGGCTTAAAACTAGCAGAGAAGAAGCCCTTTTGTTATAACAAATATCTTTTAAAAGCATAATATAAATGTAAATGATGGTTTTATGAAGTAAATGGAGATACTAATGCATTTATGGCCAATGTCAAGAGTTCAACGAAAATAGTCCTATACTTCGTGCTGTCTTGAGTTCAGAAAGTGCTATTATAAGTAATTTTATAGATTTTTCTCGATAAAGACCAGAGAAAGTACATACTTTTTAATGTGGGTTAGAGCCTACACTTCGTGAAAAGTGCACATACTATTTTATTACCAGGGCTAGGGTTAAATAAATATGACAAGATTTTTAGAAAGGAATGCATTTTATTTATTTCAAAGGCAGCCTGAGACTTAGGAATAGGCTGTCTTCCCAACAAATGCAAGTTAATTATTTTGAAATTAGAACATATTAACTTATAGTGATATCATTATAAATGAGGATATTTTAAAGAAATAATACCCAATGTCAAGGTTTGGTTTTCAAAGTAAGATTGATTTATTTTATTTTATTTTTCTAAAACATGGGTGAAAGAATGATTTACTCTAATCACTGCCTTATTGCTCATGGGTCCAGGCACATACACCAGAGACAATAAGAAAATATAACCAGTGTTATTGATTCTTCAGTTCAGAAAAAGATCCTTGGTCTAGCACCTACAAAAGGAGGCTCTGGCAGTCCTGTTTGATGCTGTGAACAGCAAAATCCAGAAAATTAATTTGTTATATTCACCAGCCCAGATCTTAAACACATTTCTGTGGTTTGTTCACGAGGACATTGAACTATTACTTCTCAGGAATCGTTTTACTGCATACCTACCTTAGATTTTGTGTCCATCTTCTGGAACTTTTCTAAGATTTTCTTCAGAAGTGGATCAGGTTGAGACTTCTTTAGACAGTAATCCGGCCTTCAATGTCTTCATTCCATCATCTTTAATCAATTTATACAATGTTCACTGTTTACCACGTCAGAAGTTACATTTCTACATTAGACTTACTTTGATTCTTAAAATAAGAAGACAAAATTTCCAGGAAATTAAGATCCAGGGATTCTACTATCCACTCTATTCTTAGTACCCAATGAGTACTAAGAAAAGTCCAGATATTATTGATGCCCCTTTCTAGCCTTCTCTAAACATAGAATTATTTTTAAACTCTGAGCAGTCTAAGAGCCATCTGAGCTGGCATAGTCCATTTGGTCATGGGGAGCAGACACGAAGGGGTTTGTTTACAGCTCACCATAAAGTGGTGAGAGCACACCTGGTAACTGCTTAAAAGTGGGGCTTTTTCTGACCCATTGTATTATCTCCCCTGAGGCAGAAATGGTTAGGAATGACAACATCTAGTCATAATCCTATAAGTTTATCAATGCCAGGAAATCTGATTTCACTTACCTAATAAATTCACTTTCCCTCTTAATGAGAAGATAATCTATTTTCTCTTTTTCCCTTAAATCTCTAGTTCTTTTCCATTAATCCTCCACCCCTCAATTTACTAACTTTCCTTTCCATAGAAAATAGGTGCTCAGAGGAGTATCACATCATCTTCTCACTATTAGCTCATCACAACCTGAGCTGCACTGGTATCTAGCCAGGTGGCCTTTCTCATAGTGGTAGAAGAATGGCCTTGCCCCATGCCTCCACTTGTGCTCAGGCTGCTACTCCTTTTTATCTTTTGGAAGAAGGTCCCTACAGCATTACTCTCCTACCACCAAAATCTCTTCCTCTCTGCCATATCATTCCATCCATATCCTAAACATGTCTTAATACCATCTAATTAAAAAATATTTAAGTACCACTCCAAATAACACTATATTGAAGGCATAGAGCTCAGCTTCACACCAAAGTTTCCTAAAAAAGTTATCAACTAACTACCTCTTTACCTCCTATCAACCTTCTCCAAGCAAATTCCAATTCTCACCATCCCACTGAAATACCTCCTTCAGGTTTACCTGTGACTTATATCTTGCCAAAGTCAATGGCCAATTTTCCATCCTCGACATACTTGAACTTCAACACTTTTTGACATGGTTGACAACTACTACTAAGTGCCAGAAACATTTTCTTCTCTAGGCTCCATGAAACTCCAATCTTTTGGTTTTCCTTCTACCTCACTGGCTGTTCTTAATCTCTTTTCCTTTCTTCTATCCTATCAGACTTCTAAATGTTGCAATGACTAAGGATTTTGCCCTCTGTTATCTTTTACTCTCTATATAAGCTTCCTTCTTGGGTAACCTCATCCTTACTCATGGCTTTAAATATTATACATTGATGACTCTTGAACTAGTGTCTTCAACCCAGAACACTCCCACACATTCCAGGCCTATGGATTGAACTGCCTATTTAACACCTTCCCTTGGATGTCCAATAGGCAACTCAAACCTAATATGGCCAAGATTAAATTATTTATTTCAACTGCTGCCTCCTAAATCTACTTCTTCTACCCTAAGTCTTCCTCAATATATTTAATGGAACCACCATTCATCCAGTTGCTGAGATCAAATAGTTAAGAGTAATTCTTGATCTCATTCTTTCCCTTCTACCCTTCGTGGTCCATCAATAAGCCCCCTCGTTTCTCATCTCTAAGGCGACCCTTGCATAAGCCACTTCCATCTTTCACTGAATTACTGTAATAGCTTCACAATTTAACTCCTTTCTTCTATTTTTGGCCCCCTCCATTTCAGTTCTGCATCGAGGAATCAAGTGATATATCTAATGCATGCATCAAATCATATTATCCCCTGCTTATAACTCCAATGGCTTCTTGTTATAATTGGATTAAAGTGCAAATGATTGGCCATTGCCTGTGAGTTCCCTGCCTCCCTCTCCAACCTCATTCCACCTCTCTCCATCATTGGGAACAGTGTCTGCCTTGTTGACCTCCTTGTGTCTTTTGGATAAACCAAGCTCATTCTTGCCTCACAGTTAAAACTTTCCAGTCATTTTGCCTGGAACACTCTTCTCTGAGATATCTCATGGCTGCCACCCTTTTATGGTTCATGTCCCAATTCAAATGTTATGTTCTCAGAGAGCCTCTTCCTAGCTAAAACAGACTTCACTCATTCTCTGTCATGTTAGTTTCTTTTTATCTTTTATATAGCTCTTATTAGTACCTGAAATTACATTCCATATTCATTTGTTTATGTGTTTATTGTCTGTGTTCTGCTGTGATAATGTACATTCTGGATGGCAGAGATGTTGTTTACCACAGCATTACCAGTGCTCAGACTCTGCTTGGCATACAGTAAGCACCCAGTGAAGGTTTATTGCAGATTCCAGAATCAGATCACTATTCCCTATTGACAATTTTAAGTCAGCAAGCAGGCATAATTTCTAGAAAGATCTCATGATGATTTCACCAGCATTGCATGTTCCATTTTATGTGTTATTTAAATATTATCATCTGAGAAATGTACACAGAACTCTCACTCTGATGTAATAGACACAATTTGTTAATTCCATTTGTTTCTTATATTTTGAATGTTACTGGGAGATGTAGTGAAGAATTCGACTGAGAGTTGCCCAGAGTAGTCACTAATTCAAAACAAATGTTCACATATTAAATTATTTATAGCAGTTTCTGGCTCTTATAGCAGACCACAAAGACCTATTTAACCTTTATAGGCAAGACCCTTAGATATCTGAATGGATAGAAAGTGTTACAAAAGTGTGGACCCTGGGCAGAGAATCTAGAGATTGATAAGCTGTGATAAGGACTAGCTCAAGGAGCAGGGTAATGAGGAGGAACAGGTTGGAATCTGACTTCTTTAGCTTATAAAGGTACAAGATGGGTCAGGGACTCCTGCAGCACTGTGTCAGAGGAAGTAGTCGGAGGGAGGATATGATATCATAATATCATATGTATATCACGTATCATTCATATATGTATGATATGATATATATCATATTGATAAAATTATCATATACCTTGAAAGAAAATCATCAGCAATCAACGTAAAAGCATATAAGCATGTCTTTTGGATTCAGAGTACTCCAGAATGAAATCTGCAAACACGGCCCAGGAATGAGTAATTTGCTGATATGACTATCTACATGTCCACAAATATAATTAGAATTCAACACTATAGCAACTCCATTAAACACAACATGATTTGGTGGAGTTGGGGGGTTGAAAAATCTATCATTAGGAAAGATAAACCTGTACATATAGTTAAATAAGCAAAGGCATATATTTTTTAAAAAATATGAAGGTGAAAATATAAAAACAAAAAAATAACAGTAAAAGGAAAAGAATAAAATGAAAGTCTGGCCAATTGACTACCTGAGTCCAACTCTCAGCTCTGCCCCTAACAAGTTATGTTTCCAGGGATACATTACCAGCCTCTCTGGACCTCAGCCCTCTGTACTCCAAGATATAAAAGTCTGAACTGTATATTTTATTAGACCCTTAACAAACAAAGTTAACGTTCTGTGTTACCAAGGAGAGAATCCTTAGATGGATATCTTCTCCCAGTAAAATAAAATCATTCTCTATACTTAGGGTACCAGATAAAGATGTTCATGAGTTTTGAAAACAGGTAGGTGAGTACATTTCTTTAAATAACTACACTTGTGTTTTAAATATAATAACAGGCTTTATTTAAATAATTTCTGTGACAAAAATGATTTGTATTACATACAATGTAGCTACTGATGTGTAATAATTCTTGATGGGTTAGTACAAATGTCTTCTCTAAGACTCTATATATGTAAATTTGTAATCTATTGTCTTTACTAATAAGCCCAAAATTTCTAGAAGAAAAAGAATATTAAGAAAGGCATTGACAGCTAAATTTTCCTCAGAAATTAGATGATTATGTAATGTGAGATGGGAGATATGGGGCCATTAGCACTATCAAATCACCACCTCCTATGAATACTAATCTACCTAATGGAGGCATGTTTTTAGTTGAGAAGCATAAAATTCCTTTAGAAAGAAGGCAGAGAATTTTAAAAGAAATGTATGAGAAAGATTGGACATTTCATTAAAGAAGTGCTGTGCTTGAAATAGTGATTATTTTAGCTCTAAATCATACAATTGACTCTCCTTGAAGACATTTGGGTTTAGAGCTGATTTACTGAGAGTTATCACTAATTAAATGAGTTATAAATGACATCTTCACAGTTATCTTAAAAGGAAAGGAAAACAGAGGCACATACAACTCTGATCACCATGAATATTTATAGTGTACTTAATCCTTTATCTCCTTTCTTAACTACTTTTCACTATCTGAAATTTGTCATGAACTGTACAAAAGATCATGATTAAAATTTGAAAAGTTTTCAGAATGGGAAGAGGAAGGTTAGAGAATGATACATAAGGACGTAACAACTTAATGAAATGTTTTCCTTTTATTTCTTTTTCTGGCAAAATTCTGAATGCATTCACCTTTTTTTCCTCCAAATCAACAGCCCGATGACAGCACCCTTAGGACAGAGGCAAACAAATTCAGAGAATTAAATGACAGCAAGGAACATGACATATACTGCTAGTTCCATTCCTGAAAACATGCCCCATTTATAAAATAAATAAGAGTGTCCAACTTCAGGTTGTGTTGGAAAGAAATATAGTAAAAAGTACTACCAAGGACTTAATCCACTTCATTTAATGGTGTGGATCCTTCATTACTTTCATTTACTGAAAACTTCCTAAACCCAGGTATTGTGCTGTATACCACACAAACTCCAGAGACTGTTCATTGCATGTTTATAATGTCATAATGGGGAAAAAGACAAGTATAAAATTCTAGTCAAGGGCCAATCATGTAAATTCCATGAGGAAACAAGGGGCTGCAGGGAGTCCGAAAAGAGTGACATCACTGTAAATTGGGAACATTAGGAAAATTGCCCTTGTTTTTTCCTTTATATTTGCTAATCATCTCCTGCTCCATCCTTTGTTCTGCCCCAGTTTTCTGCTAAAACATAATTGAGCCAGAAAACAGATCATCAACTTCAGTCCTATCTAACGAAGAAAGTCTTTTTTCTAAATCCCAAATCCAACCAAACCTGGTATGAAAGGTCCCTGAGGGTCCTTATCTCTATGTCTCTCAAACTGGTCCAGTTCAAAAACTAGGTGTCACCCTGGATTCCTACTCCACAATGTGTTAGGTTTTGGCAGAGGCCTTTTTAGCCTTCTCACCAAACCCTTTCTCTGAAACTGAATCTATCCCCTGTACTTCTAGCCCACTGGGCAGGATTGTGCTATTTGTGGGCAAGTCTATCAGATCTAATTGGTGACCAAGTGTCCAACATTGAACAGACTTGCCACTGAAAAACCTTACCACACCACCATTCCAACTTCTGATACCAACAATTGCTGGAGTCACACCCGAGATTTAGACACTGTACTTTGTATCAATCTGGATACTCAAGTTAGTTCTTCAGGCTAGTTCACATAGTTTCACATCCTGTCTGGAGGTAGGCTCCCTATGTAGCTCTCCAGGCCCATTGTTAGCTCCCAGACTGCCTCACACTCAGTCAAGTAGAAACAGGAAATCCTTTTCACTTATGGTAACATTTACAAAGATCTTTTTCCTCTTGTAAGGGAAGACCACCTTTATTGCTAGAGTAAAATTCAAAATGTATATGATTTAGCTCAGTTAGATGAAATACTTGGCTAGTCTTGGCAACCTGCTAGGTTGCCTGTCTTCAGCCACCTGAGTCTCCACTTGCCACTGGTATAGACATTGCTCCTCTCACTACTTTGCTTCAGTGGGCACGGTGTTTCACTCTGCCCTAAGAAATGATAAAAATCCCTTCCTGTGGTTATTTTTAATACAACTAAGAGAAACTAACAGTTTTCCAAGGCTTTCCTAAATTATAAGAAAGAACCAATGAGAAATCACCGTAGAAAGTACATTCAGTATGAATGTTTTGGCTAATAAGGTGAGAGTTACTACCTGGGTTACTTGCTAGGCCTTGTGGGCGCTACTCCGTGGTAGAGGCAAAACCAAAGTCTAGGTCCAAAGAACTAGTACTGTTTACACCTGCCTTGTGTGGATCCCTGCTTCTCAGATCACTGTCTACCTATAGGGGCAGGATGCTATCCAAAAAGGATAAAAAATAGAGAGCTCCTAGGGGCCACCCAGTGGCACAGCAGTTTAGTTAGTGCTTGGCAGCCCGGAGTTCGCAGGTTCAGATCCCGGACGCCCGCTGATGCACTGCTTGTCAGCCACGCCGTGGCGGCGTCCCATATAAAGTGGAGGAAGATGGGCACGGATGTTAGCCCAGGGCCAGTCTTCCTCAGCAAAAAGAGGAGGATTGGCGATGGATGTTAGCTCAGGGCTGGTCTTCCTCACAAACACACAAAAAAAATTGGAGAGCTCCTGAGCCAGCTCCAACGGCCTAGTGGTTAATGTTCGGCGTTCTCACCACTTTGGTGGCCCAGGTTCATTTCCCATTCGCGGAACGACACCACTCATATGTCAATTGCCATGCTGTGGTGATGGCTTACATAGAAGAACTAGAAGGACTTACAACTATGAAATACAACCATGCACTGGGGCTTTGGGGAGGGAAAAAAAGGGGGAAAGATTGGCAACAGATGTTAGCTCAGAGCAAATCTTGCCCAGCAAAAAAATAAAAATAGAGAGCTCTTTCTTTCATATAGCCAAACTCACCAAATTTCTTTTTTCAATCTGAGGAATCTTCTCTTAGTAATTAGCTAAGTTGCAACGTCATCCTCAGTATAGCTTTTGCTGTTTAGCCAGTGTACCAGACAAATGATTTTACCCTGTGTAGGTCCAAAAGCTGCTTATTGAAAATAACATAATATTTAATGCATTGTGCAACCTCTAGATTGCAAGCTTCATGAGAACTGGACTTTATCTTGTTCCCTACTGTATCACCAAAACTGTGCACAGGACCTGGACAACTATTGTTCAAGAAATGTTTGTTGACTAGTTTGAATGAATTGGAATTGCATATATAATGTAAAGGGGAAAGAAAAAGGGAAAGTTGTATCATTTCTTTCAGCCTTAAATAGTGGGTGAGATTTCAAGGGGCAGAAATTTAGAGTGGGGGTACTCCAGATAAGGAAAGCACCTTAAACAAGGACAATCCAGGAAAGATTTGGGAGCATAAATGGACGTATTTTGTGAAGAGTGAGTAATCTTGTCTGTGTCACATTTGCAAAGTATTAGGACTTATCATACATACCAATCTTGTTATACTATCCTCTTATATCATCTTAAGAAATCTAAAACCTTATATAACTACAGTTAGTTTATTTTCCTTATTGTTTGTTTTATACCTTCTATACAAGGAGATAAATAATGAGAGCTGTTTCAAAAAACACAAGAGCTTAAAATGATTGTAAGTTCAGTTATCGATTGAAGTAGAAAAATATGTGTAAAATATATTTTCTTGCTGTTTCTAAAGCAGGAGGGAGAAACATAACATAAAATGGGGGGGAGCAGGGAGCTAAACCTCTTCCCAAGGTAGCACAAGACTACACTAAAAAAGTCAAAATACTTGGGAAAGAAAGGAAAAATCCCCGAGAAAATTCTGAAGGAAACTAGTAAAACTAGTAGGCAGACATTTTAAAGGATGTGACAGGGTTATTTATAAATTTAATGCCTAAGCTGGTATGTAGACAGTGTAAGGAAAAGTGGAATACACATCCAATAAAAGCAAGAAATACATTGTGCTTTGTAAATGTATGTTCCCATTTCATTCTTCTCTTCATTTGTTCACCTACTCCATGCCATGCACAGTCCTAGATTCCTTAGGGATATAGCAGGCAGGTATGGTACCTGATCTCATGAAGTTCTCCCTCTAATGAGGGGAGGCACACACTAAATAAATCATTGTACAATTAACTACTTAATTACATTGTGACAAGAGTTATGAAGGAGAATTCAGCATGCTATTGGAATGTTTAACCGGAAGACCCTAACTTAGTCAATGAAATCAGCAGAGGCTTTCCTAAAGAGGTAACATTTAATATGCAAGCAATCTCTGGACTATTTCATGATTGTTGCATGATGATTCTCTGATAAATCCTATCATATATTTTATTTTTCATATTTAAATATTATATACCATTAGTTCTCAACCATTGCTTATAAAGCAAACACCTGTGAGTAATAGCTACTCTCTAAGGGCTGCTGCATAGATCAGGAACATCATTCTCTTCTAATGAGATTGTGAGCTGCTCTTATAAGCCCAGGGATAGCCAAAGAGAGGAAAATTAGAGATCACAGAGCAGGGATAATAATAGTAATAGTAAAAATAATAATAGCTAGCATTGAACATTTATTAAGTTCCAGGCAGTGTTCTAAGTACTCAGTGTACATTAAGTAGCTTAATGTAGTTTCTATTGGTGAAGACTTGCCTGGACATTTTAAGATGATTGTAATTTAAATCGGGTGAAATTTCCTTAAATTCTGTTGAAGTATATCAAAGTACAATTCCTTGTATACATTAAACTGGAGCAATTAGTTCCAACTGTCTTTTAAATAAAATATCTCTGATATATAGTTTTTAGTATAACAGTTTAAATTTATTTTCCTTAATTCTACCATAGAATTTTACTTTTATAAAACTTAATGTCTCTGTTTCAAAACAAAGTGAGGAAATGAACGCAAGGAGGCAAAGACTTGGAAGAAATATTTTTAAATGAGGCATGATAATTGAGAAAACAATACTTGTTTTCATTTCCTCTAACAAGATCTATGACTTGAACATATTGTTAGTATGATCCTCGCCATCTTTTCACTGTTGGGTAGTGTTCACCATGCTGACAATGTTTCGGTGGTGGATGGCTGTCTCAGCATCTCCACACAACGGGAATTCTACACTAAAGAAATTAGCATTTGGTATTTAATCAATTGTGAGATTTTCAAAATCTGCATGTTTTTACAACTGATGCCCTTTTCTAGCTGAATTAGATAGGAATGCTGGCATAAGGGTAAAGGAACAATTAAAAGCAATAGAGTCCAACTATGCCATCTGAGAACCTGACATATACTTCTAATTAAAATTTAGAGTTTCGTATACAAAATAATCTTACACACCTGGTATTTGTTACATAAATTTTTTGTCCTGAGTTGAAGAAAACCATAATAAGTACTCAGTTTATCAAACAACCTTCAAGTTTTTCTGAATTATATCAATATCTTTAGGGTAAAATATCTGGTAATTGCATTTAGAAATATATAACAGTTCTTAGTTTAATTTTTTGAAAGATTTTGTTGCTTTTCCTCAAAATTATACTTTCTAATTTATGCAGATTGGTTTGCCATCTTGCAAGTCAGTCTTTCAAAATGGTCCTAATTCTTAAAGTATCTTCTTCATTTCTTGAAATGGTTCTGTAACAAGAATTAAAATCATGACTGTATTTTTACCACAATGAGATTACATCATAAAACACATCTTTAATGACTTCATAATGTTTTGAAAGAACAATGGAAATTACTACTTTTTCTTTACTAGTTTAGGATAACCTCACAAAACATGCCAAGAATTCATCCATAGTTGAAACAAAACCGAGACACTACATCCTAAATGGCATTTATTTTGAGATGAATAAAATCTGAATTAACTTAGAATTTATTTTTGAAAATATATGAAAGTAGTATGATAGTTGAATTTCATAACATGATTCTATAAATTTCCACTAGTAATTTTAAAACAGCTGTTATATTACTGATAAAGTTTTAATTTCTGGAAAAGTCAATATCTAACAAATGGAATAATATATTTTTACTTACTTTTCCGTTTATAGTCTTATATCTCACGTTTTGCAGCTAGGCTGGAGTTGTCAAGTAGAGCACAGTGTTAATTGAGGTTTATTGACTACGAAGATTAGAAATAAACGTAAGTGCTTTGTGAGAAGCATTGGCCTTTGTTTTCCATTTTACACTTCCTTCAGAGGTAAAAAAACACATTATTATTAAATTAAGCCTGTACTCATAAATATCCAGTTGGGTACATTTGAGGAAAAATCAAGCTTCTTTCACCTAACAGGAGCTCATATTGGACTATGCACTGTTTTCAAAATGTTAACAAAGCCATTAGGAAATACAAATAGCATCATCTAAGGTAATTTTCCTTTAAATTTTCCTGTGAGCCTTCAGATAACCAGTGTCTTATACTGTACATCTATTATCTTGTTGCTTTTCTTTTTCCCATCTCAGGATGTTTATAGACCTCCTCTGAAAGGTCTTGAATCTTATGAAATTTGCATTTACATTTTACTTTGTTGCAAAGTGCTCTAGTGTTCCTTAGTAATGCTGCAGTTGATTTTAGCTTAGTGATTTTCACTTTGTGCTATTAATTGTCTAGAAGAATGTCCAGAACTCAACTGAACTACTCTAAGTCACTAACCAACACAATGGACTCTTAGGGCATAAAAACTTGAAAGTGATACCCTAGAATAATAAACATTATTTCTGAGCTAAAGAGCAGAAAAGTTTAGTAATATAAAAGGTAAAGGCAAAGATAATTAAAACAAGCACATTTCAGGCTACAGTTGCACTGAATCTACTCCTCCAATTTGTTCTAAAACCACTATCATGAATGTATCAATTAGCTATTGCATAACAACCTCACCATGTAGTAGTTTAAAACTCCATTTGTTTAGCACATGATTCTGCCAGTCAGTAATTTGGGTAGGGCCCAGAGAGTGGTTTTCTGGCCTGAAATGGGCTACCTCATGCAACTGAGGGTTTCCTAAGAGACTGTTTCTGCAGCTTGACTAGCTGTTAATAGGGGCACATTGGCTCTCCCATATGCAGTCTCTCATTCTCCAGTAGGCTGACCTCAGGTTTGTCACATGGCAGTGGCAGGGTTTGGAAAGAGAGAGAGAGAGAGAGAGAGATGTGAAGCATGGAGGCGCATGCATTGTATCTTGAGGCATTGCTGGTAGTGACACATTGTCACTTCCACCACATTCTATTGTCCAAAGCAAGTCATACAACCAGCTCAAACTAAAGGGATGGGAAAATCAACTTTACCCCTCTTTATATTAAAATGTGAATTTGAAATGAAGAAGTAAAGTCATCTTACCGTCATCTTTCACAATGATATTACACTTTCTGAACACTTTTCAACAGATAGGTGTTTTAGATTTTCTAATACTGTGACTGAAGATAAACTGTTGAAATCTCCCTTATTTTGTTGAGTCATTTTTACAAACTATCAATGAAATATCCATCCAAACTTCTGTTTGTTTCTACACCACTAGGACTTCTAGAAAAGTTAAAATAAAGAGGCATTTGATGGGGCCATATTTTGTTTAAGACTATCAGAAACACATGGTTTGGAAATATAATTTCAATAAGTATTTTCAGGCATCTACCTCATGACTGGTATTATTATATAATCTACTGAGTACAAATGAAGTGAAAGTAAATTGTCCTGCCCACAAGAAATTATATTCACCTTGAAGGCACAGGATTATGGGTATATGAAATCATTTGTCAGCTAAAACATAAAAGAAATCTATTCGATCTATTTTTATATTTTATACAAAAGTATCCTCCTCTAATAGTCCTGCATTTCATGATATAACTTGAAAACATCATAATGCCCATAAAGTATTAGGATGCATACATCCTAATACTTTATGGGCAAACAAGAAGCACAACAGGAATTAGAATTAGGAGAAAAACATTTGAGCAAGCACTATTAGGGAAAATTTCACTGAGGAGGCGGGACTTGAAATGAGCTTTGAAGGATCTTGGTATTTGTGCCAATTATTAAATTAGTGCCTCTCTGTTCCAAGACCACCCTTTTACACTCAGCTTTAAGATGTTAGACTCTCTAAACCCATTTTTCCTTTGCAGTTGACTCTGCCAGTAGGGGGCACTAGAGGGAGACTAGAAGGCTTCAGGAGGAAGAAAGACCTGCTCCCCGCTGTCTTTTGGTTCCTGTCGGTGTCATCTCAGAACACTTCCAGTGGCAATAGGTTCCGCCCATAGCAGCAGCTGAATCCAATTTGTAATTTTTCTAGCACTTGCAGAATCAGATTCACTGTCCGCTCCCTCAGAGACCCCAGCATCGGCTGGCTGATATCCTCTCTACAGAGATCTGAGTCCCCTCTCTCAGCTCAGAGACCCCAACATCACTACTCTGCTCCCTCTCCCCAGAATTCTGATCTCAGGTACACAGTATGCCTCTTGCAGATAATAGCTTAGACCCATTTAATTCTTTCTGTTGTTTAGTTAACTTTATTTCTGTATAACAACTCTTCTATTAAGTTTTCTGTGTGCAAATAACTGATATGGTGTCAGTCTGTTGCTGATGGGGGTGAGCAGGCAATGGGCATTCCTGGTAAAGACTAGCCTGCCCATCATTTTAGGAAGTACTTAAGAAATACTTTCTTCCTATGAAACTTCAGCCTAAGAATGGCAGGGAATTAACCGGTCAGCCTTTACTCTGTAGATCAGCACTGTTTACCTCTGACCCTCTCCTGACAAGGACAAGACTCACTCAGAGATGGGATGGGCCTAACATATGGAAGGAGAGTCTTGGGAAAATGAGGACAGAAGTGATCTTGAGAAGATTAAAGGAAATGATTGCAAAACTGGGTGAATTTAAACAGAAGGCATATGTTGAGAAGTAATGGAAAATATGCATGGATATAAAGATAGGCAACCTTAGAAGTCAGGCAGAATTGCTGCTGCCTTAACAAACACGGCTACAGTTTTATAGCAAAGAAATGTTTGAAATTTCAGTTAATATGTGTATTCACTTAATGATGATCAGAAACCAAGTTACCACTCCTATTTTAAAGCATAGATTGAATATAATTGGTGATTCTATGATACTTGCCTAAATTTAAATTGCTTATCATATATTCTACTTTCTCTAAAAAAATAATTTTTATAAGAAAAACTAATTCAATGCCTTGATTTTAAATTTCACTGGAGTGATATTGTCACTGGACCAAAATGAGCCCTCTCCTTGGCTAGTGAATCAAACTGAACCAGTAGTTGTCACACAAAACAGAAATTTTATTTATAGCATGAAGTAAATAAAATGGAGACCATAGGGATTTCACAAAGCTATGGCTCCCCGAGCAAGGACAGCGGGTCCCTCTTATTTGGGGTAGAGAATGAAGATGCAAGAAGGGAGTTTTGTCATTCCATGTTCAGATACCCGCCTCCACATACATCACATGTTATGCTAGGACTTTAGCTCCTCCTGGGGCAGTGTTTTTAATATTATAATGAAGTGAAGGTTACTTGCGTACACGTTTCCATTCTTCGGCACAGGTGTCATTACTGCATTGTGATTTGGACTGGTCTGAGCCAGTTCAAGCTGGTGGGTAGCTGTTCATTCTCCTGAAAAACAACTTTGAAGAACTGTTGAATGCTGATGGCATTTGTTATGCAGTTCTTTAAGCTACTAAGCAACAAGCAACTCTTTAAATCTAAGTAACTCTTTAAGCTATTCGGGACAGGTGGCTGGTGACAAAATGAATTATAGATTGATAACCACAAGCTACCTGGGCACCTGCTGGAGGATGAAAAGAGCTGGGTTGACTACTATGGCCAGACTTTTCAAAACTCACCGTCAAGAAATGTAGTATAGTCGAAAAATTCTGGAGAGTGGTGTCTGTTTTTCAAAAATGGCAGACAATAATGAGGACAAATGAGATTGCTCTGTTTAAAGAAATGTGAAGCTGTGCAGGACCACAGAGAGACCAAGGTGCAGCACAGTGCCTGGCACGTAAAAAGAGTAGCTAACATTTATTCAACATTTACTAGGTGCCAGGCAATATGCTAAGTGTATTGTGTGGAATGCTTAATTCAATCATCATAATGATCTTATGAGAGAGGTGGTATCCTTGTCCCCATATCACAGAAGAGGAAAAAGAGACTACGAAATTTAGTAATGTCTGTATTCAAAACCACAGACTCCAGAGCTCACTCTTAACTAGTATGCTTTACTTAGGAAGGGATTAATTAACATACACTGAATAACTAATGGAAGGATTATATGCAGAAAGAGAAGGCCTGTTTTCCCTACATAACGTGTGTTCTATATTATCTGCCATGGATACTGAATGTACCATCGGCACAATTCTACTCAAAAACAAAGACACGTAATGCTTATAGTAAAAAGAACTTTCAAAATCAATGAAAGTACTCAAATGGGGTAAGAACAGGCTATTAGTAGGGTCAACACATTGCTTTAACTTTTAATAAGTAGCACAACACAAAGTATTGTGAGCTATTTGGATTTTGAGAATCGTGCTTTGATGCTTTTGGAAGAGACTTACTACTCATAAGAACAACAAAAATGTTTATTCTGCTTCTTACGATTCATCATACTAAAGGATTCTTCTCTTTAATTGGAACTACTGATTTCACAACTCAGGTCAATCTGAAAATCAAAAGATGTCTATTCATGGGATATGACACTCACACACATATCCATTTGCATATGCCTGCACGCACACACACATACACAAAGCTCCTAAAATATTAGAGCCGTAAAGGGCCACTAGACCATCTAGTCCAGCTCCCCTGGTTTTGCATATTTCACCCACCTAGTTCATAGCTTGGGCTTGTATTCAGATGGAATGTACCTGTTTGGACAAACTTGTTGATGAAATACTAAAATTCTGCAGAGACAGCTGGTAAATAACCATAGCCACTGCCTCTAGTCTCCTGAGAGTCTCCAACTCCACTTTGAAACCAAGTTTCCATGTTTCCTACCCCAAGATGCCTGGATCCAGCAGCTAAAGAGTGAACTCGAGGTATGGCAAGAGACTTTATGAATGCTCCTGCGTGCAGGTTGATCAATATTTTTAATGTCTCCCCTGCCTAAGGCCTGACTAGAATCCTGGTCTCCAGTCTGAAATCCAGAGTTCTTCCTCGTCTGACCTCCTGCCTTTCTTAAATGTTAACATTTTATTGAAATTCAAATAACACTTCCTCATCTGTGCTGCAAAACACTAGCCTTAGATACTTAGAGATAACCTTTCCTCAGCCCGTAGAGACTTAATTCCCTTTTACTTAGTCTGTTGATGTTGTAGCATTTTCTCTACTTCATTGTGTAGTTTATTGACACCACTGTAATTCCAATGCTCTTCTATTTCACATTCCTTTTCTCTTTAAATGTTTTATCTCCTCTTCTGTATTTCTCCAGTGCTTTTCAGCTATTGCTTTCTTTTCTTTTTTTCTTTATGACACATCTTTCCCTAACAACTACGTGATGATCTGCAAATTATACCTTAGAGTCATAGTTCAATGAATCGTTATGTCTAAACCATTTTCCCTTTTCTATATATTATTTCAAATATTTATCAAAACTCTAAAAATTTAACTAACAGTGATTCAAGAAGAATTAACTTGATATATAAAAATATGGTTTTGTGTGCAGTGCTCAGAATCTAAGTGTTTGTAAGAGCTCAGTATTTATTATGGTATTCCTTTAAGTGCAATCATGCAGTTTTCAAAAATGATGGAAATTGCCTAAATTTCATTTGGCTCACTTAATTTCCACATCACTCATTTACTCAGTCAAATAACCCTAATTTTTCCTCTTCCCTCTCCCTAATACCCAACAAAGTAACAGTCATACTTCTAGGGAAATGGACAAGTAGAGAAGAAATTCAGGGCTGGTCCATCTAACTATCTGTTTATTTTTAGTAGACTCTAAATATTCAAAGGCATATGTTATGGAGATACCTTGTCACAATATCTGCACCTGAGAAGTACATCTAATGTTGATTATTCAGATTCTGCCTCCAATTACAATGTGTGGAGTCGTTTTTCCCAAACCAAGCAATTCTATGATTCCAGCTGGGTGTTCTACAATTCAACTCAATTCTGACAGTCTCTACCTGGAGATAGTGTCAGATCCCACAGGTTAAGGGCTCAGTCTGCCCATGGCTGCCCCCCATTTCAGATGTGAATCACAAGTCCAGGTTGTCACCTGTGCTTCTGACTGTCTTGCTATAAATCAGAGGTTCCCACAGCCCCCTCCTTGAGTTCGATTAATTTGCTTGAGCAGCTCACAGAACTCAGAGAAACATTTTACTTATTAGATCATCAGTTTATTATAAAATGATATGACTCGAGTACAGCCAGATGGAAGAGTTGCACTGGGAAGATGTGGGAAGTGCATGGAGCTTCCATGCCTTCTCCAGGTGCACCACTCTCCCAGAATCTCCACGTGTTCATCAACATGGAAGCTCTCCAAACTCAACCTGTCACGTTTTTATGGAGGCTTCATTACATAGGCATGGTTGATTAAATCATTGGCCATTGAAAATTGAGTCAACCTCTCCCCTCCCAGGAAATCAGGGAGTGGGACGGAAAGTTCCAACCGTCCAGTCACATGGTTGGTTCTTTTGGCAACCAACCCCTATCCTTAGGTACCTTCAAAATGTCACCTCATTAACGTAACAAAAGACACCTTTATTGCCCTCATCACAGGAAATTCCAAGGGTCTTAGGACCTCTGTAACAGAAATAGGATGAAGACTATATACATATATATATATATAAAATCTTATTATAAATCACAATATCAAAGTTATAAACTATAAATAAGGAAATTGTGTGAAGTTTAGAAGGGATAGCGGATTATGTGCACAATAATTTACGTAGTATAGTGTGTTGATCCATTAAATTGTCATCATACAACATCTCTATGCTATATACGCTATTACAAATTCACAGAGTTTCAGAAAAGAGAGCAGTCTAAAACATAATAATAATAATCCTTACATTTATTAAGTCACTACTATATGCCAGGCACAGGACTAAGTATCACATGGGTCCTTAACTATTTTATGTGGATTATCTAATTTGATTCTCATGCTAGCCCTCTGGGATGGGAACTATTATTATTTCCATTTTGCAGATAGAAAATTGAGGATTGAAGAAGTTCAATAATTTTCCCAAGTCTATTCTGAAGGCAATGGAGATATTGTGACTTTTGAACCTGAGCTCTTAATCAGTACACTATACATTTAATACCTGTTAAAACCCTGAAATACAGGTAGTATTTTGCAATTTTTATAGAAGGGGAAATTGAGCTTAGATGGTGTTATGGGTTGAATTGTGTCTCCCAAAAAGATCTGTTAAAGTCTTAATCTCCCCCTCCCCATACCTCCGAATGTGACCTTATTTGGAAACACAGTCATTGTGGATGTAATTAGTTAAGTTGAGGTCACGCTGGAGTAGGACTGGCCCTTATTGCAATATGACTAGCATCCTTATATGAAAAGGGAAATTTTGACACAGACAGAGAGAGAAGGTGGCCATGCTAAAACAGAGGCATAGATTAGATTTTTGCTGCCACAAACCAAGGAACACCTGGGGTTACCAGAAGCTGGAAGAAGCAAAGAAGAATCCTCTCCTAGAGTCTTTGGAGGGGACATGGCCCTGCCAACACCTTGATTTTGGACTTCCAGGCTTCAGAACTGAGCAAGAATAAACTGGTATTATTTTAAGCCTCCCTGTTTGGGGTACTTTGTCTTGCAGCCCAGGGAAACTAACACAAGTGGTTAAGATTTTTGCGAAAGATCATGGTTTAATAAGTGGCAGGTACCAAATTACTGATATTGATAAATAAACACAACTCTTAGATTATTCTGAATTGTCTAAACAAATGGAATTACGCAATCTCTAAGTACCCAATAACTCCTTCCCATGCTCAGCCACAGCCTCTCACCACCACATCTAGCATCTGGACCGTCTATTCTATCTATAAGCTATACATGCTATTATTTAAAGTTTATCTACTAAGTCTCATGCCATCCTGCCTACTCAAGGACATGACTATAGCATTTCTCCTTTTCTCTTCTTGTGTCATCATCTGTTCGCCCTCTATTGGCTCTCTTGGCTTATAAGTTTGCTGTTATTTTTCCCAAAAAACAACAAACAAACTGCTTTTTACTCCACTTTTCATGTCAGCCACTACTCCATCTCTTTTTTCCCTTTTGCAGCAAAACAGCTCAAAGAAGTTGTGTATCATAGTGTATTATATTCACTGGCTTGGATTCTTCTTCTTAAAACTACTTCTACTACTACTAGTGTCTCTTAAAACTACTATTTCTCTCTTAAAACTGCTGCTATCTCACCATTCTACTAAAATTTCTCCATCAAGACCACCAGTGACCTCCATGTTACATAAGCCAATGATCAGTTCTCATTATTCATCTCACTTTACCAATTGTCACAGACATGACCCACACAGTCAAAAAGTTTCTCCTCCAAGATATACTTTCTTCAAAGGGTCTCCAGAATATCTGTCTGAGTTTTCTTCCTGTGCCATTAGTTGCTTCTTGATCTCTTGCTACTCCCTCCTCATCTCTTGCACGTCTTCACTTTGAAATGCCTCAGGGCTCAAACTTGTTATTTTCCTCTTCTCTGTCTAAAATACTCCCTTCCTGATCTCATCCAATTTTGTACATATGCTGATGACTCCCAAATTGATATCTCCAGTCTCAACTTCTCTCCTAAAATCTAGATTCTTTCATCAGCTACTTCTACCCCTGTTTCCTTAGAGTCCATCCTCAACACAGAAGGCAGAGTGACCCTTTTCTGTAAGTCAGTCAGATCATGACACTGCTCTGCAGAAAGCCCTGCAACGGCTCTCCATCTGACTCACAGTAAAAGCCATAATCTTCAAAATGGCCTACAAATTCCTCCATTCTCTGAACTCATCTGCTATTATCCCCTCCACCCTCCATTGACTCCTCCTGCATACTGGTTTCCTTGCTGTTCCTTGGATGAGTCTTCATACTCCCAATTTAGACCTTTCCTCTGGTTCTTTCCTCAGTCTGGAGTACTCTTTCCTTAGATATTTGCCTGGGTAACTCCGACACGTTCCTCCAATCTTCACTCAGATCTCACTGACTCAGTAAGGCCTTCATTGGCCACCCTATTTCATGCTACATACTGCCTCATCAACCATGACCCCCCGACCCCTGATTTCCTGTTCCATGTTTCGTTTTTGTCATAACAATTTAATGTACTATAAAATTTAATTACTTATTAAGTTCTATTTTTTTCCCTTATCTTCCTGTGCTAAAATGTAAGTTACAAACTTACAGATATAAAATAAATAAGTACAGGGGGCTGGCCCAGTAGTGCAGCCATTAAGTTCGCGCTTTGGGAGCCTGGGTTTGCGAGTTCAGATCCTGGGCACTGGGTGAAGCACTGCTTGTCAGCCATGCTATGGCGGCGTCCCATATAAAGTAGAGGAAGGTGGGCACGGATGTTAGCCCAGGGCCAGTCTTCCTCAGCAAAAAAAGAGGAGGATTGGCAGCGGATGTTGGCTCAGAGCTGGTCTTCCTCACACACACACACAAAAAAGATAAATAACTACTAGGGATGTAATGTACAAATGATGACTATAGTTAACACCGCTGTATGATATATGGGAAAGTTGTTAGAGTAAATTCTAAGAGTTTTCACTACAAGGAGAAATTTCTTCCTTTTTTTTTTTCCATTTCTTTTTATTATATTTGTATGAGATGGTGGATATTAACTAAACTTATTGTGATCATCTCAAAGTATATGTAAGTAAAACCTTTATGTTGCACACCTGAAACACACACAGTGATGTATTTCAATCAAATCTCAAGAAAACTGGAAAAAAATTAGAAAATAAATAAATAAAATGTAAGCTCTTCAAGGTCAATCAATTTTCCCAGACTGTTTTGCCCATTGATATATCTCAGTATATGTCCAGATCCTAACATGTACTAAATGCACAGAAAACTTCTGTTGAATGAAGGAACTATAATGAGTGATGTCTGCATTACTGGACATTAGTACTGATATTAAGCACTCTTTCTTTTTTTTTTTTTTTTTTTGCTTTCATATATAAGAATAAAGAAACCTATAAGAAATATAGGCATTTCCATCAGTTTATACTTGCCTACTTTTTTATATTACCTAGATAAAAATAATTATTGGGAAAAGAATATGGCAACTGTGGATTTTTCATAAATGGTTCTTGTTTTATATCATTCTTTTGATTCTCATGAAACAAATGAAATTTTCTCCCTTAGGTCATTTGCCTGTTGGTAAGTGAAAAATAAAAAGGTAGCTATTCTGTTTGGTGCCCTGTATTCCTTACTGCATCTCATAGCACAATCAACACTGATTTACATTAATGCACTACTGATTGCCTCCACCAAACAAGCCTCCAAAAGTTTCCTCTGAATAAACTGGAAAAAATGATAATAAATGTTCAGCAAATCTCAAACCATAATTGGATAGCTGTGCCCCCAACTGGCAAAAAATTGTATGAGGTGCTGACTATAAGCTTATTTATTGATTTCCTTCATTCTAGAGTTGGTGAAGGGCAAAAAAAGGAACAGTTAAATCAAAATGTTGAAATGCTATGATTTATTAATAGAAAGAATGTGTCACATCTCTCTGCACACCTACAAAATTGCTTATTTGTCCTTAATGTATTTTCAGGCAGTGTTTTGATTTGGGAAACCAAAATGACTACCAGGCCACTTTTCAATAATGTTTTTCTCCTTTCTGTGAAAAAGTTTCACTTTTGTTTTATATGTTATGGCTCATGGTAAATTATTTAAGATATGATCAGGTAATTGGAAGTATCTCATGATTCCCTCCAATCTTTATTCTCCTAGGTTTTAATTCTCAGGTAGAGCAATTCAGTCAGAGACAGGCTTGGCAATGAAAGAGCATTCAGATTTCAGTTGACAGGTTCAGTACTGGACATTCAAAAAGACAATCAGGCAGGTATTTTTCCAGAAGGTTACAAAATATGGTGCATAAAGTTTGCTTTTTCTGCCTTTTCAAGTTAGAGACAGAAATATATTTATATATTCTCTTCAGTAATGTGGTTCATGGGAATTTGCTTGAATTTCATTTAACCCTGGACTTAGAATTTGAGATTCTCTATAAGTTCAGAACACAATCAGCCATTAGTGAGAATCAAAGTTGAGATGTTGCTAGACAATGTGATAATCTCATGTTTCTGTCAAAGGATTCATTCAGATCAGTTTTGGTTTATGGCTTTTGGGTAATGTGTACAACTGACCTTAGAGATATTCTACAAAGAGAGTGTTTTATAAGAAAATATCTCCCCATGCCAACTTGCTCTTTGCAGAGTTTACTTACGCCGAGACACTACAATGAGTTTTCTTTATTGATTGAAAAATGTAACTGCAATACCAAAAGTGATGGCAGCAGCTCTTGCAGCAGTGGTAGTTTTTTAGACTGCACCTGTTTGACATGTGGTTGAATTGGAAATTAAATATAATATATACATACGTATTAAAAATAAATATATGATCAACAGCCTAAGGCTTAAAGCTGTTAACATTAGAAACTTTCCTATCTTCACTGATACACTGCTTCTAAAATACCCCATTGGATAGACTTTCTCTGTCACCCTACAAACAACCTGGTCATCTTCATATGACCAACCAGCACACCGTGTGTCCTGTGTGCCTCTCATGGAGAACTGAACAATTCACCATGAATCTGGCACTTTGAGGGTAAAAATTGGAGAGGTATTTGAGATGTTCACCCAAGCAGAAAATATGTTCTTAGACTTTTCCATTACAAAGAAACAGAAGAGTATCACTGTACAACTTGACTAACAAGGTAGAATATTTGTTCCAATGGGTAAAATGCCTGAATTGTGTAATATTTAGAAAATAGTGCTGTTTTCTTTTTTATAAATATGCGAAGAAAATAAAATATGGCTTGAGCGATTTTAAGGAATGCATGTTTAAAATAGAAGAGGCAGAGAGAGAGCATTTCTAAGAATATTATATAAGTTAGGGTAAAGTAGGAGGCTAGCGTTGAGAGACTGCCTGTCTATGAAAGTTAGAAGAGAAAATAAACTCCAGAGTAATATAAGAAAGAAAATTCTAAGGGATAGTTTCTATGTAGCTGTGTTCGATCATTTTTCTTACATTACAATAGAAACTCACTCAGAAGCAAAACAATGTGAAAGACTAAACTGTCTGGTTAGTGCCCACTCTCCCTCCGTAGCCCTCCACTCCCTCTGCCTGCAATGAGCAACAGATCTCAGAGAAGGCCAAATCCACACCTGGATTTGTTATTCACTTAATAGCAAAGCAAGAGAGTGAACTGTTCTCCTTCTTTTATTAATTTAAATTTGGAGGTTTGCTGTAAACTGAGTCTCTCTAAAAGTCAAATGTACATAGAGGGAGGGATGCATGTGACTCTTTTCACCAGCATAAGCAAATCAGGGGTGACTTTTCCCCTCAAAGTTTCCTATTCTGGGAATAGAATATCTAGTAGGGAAAAGGAAGAAATACATGGCCTTAGTGGAAACAAACTTCTATACTATTTCCTTTGAATTATTGTGGCTTCATACATTAGCCCAGAAGATAGTGACCTGGAGGTTAGCGACTGCCTGTTGTGAAACAGCATGGTCTTTGAGGCAGAGGATCCCCACCTGTGGAGTCCATTAGACAAGAAGCAGATGCCCTTAGAATCAGCTTCCTCACTTCTACATATGTTTACTAGTATGACCCACTTTAATAAAAACTCTGAATTGTTTTAGAGCGAAGCGTTTGTATGCTTTTTATAAATAACACGACTTTGTTATAGATATCAAGCTCCATAGAGTTTGATAAAATTATTTAACTTGCAAATATTGGTTTACTGGCTATTTTATCAAAGACGTGCTGTAAAGAGAGGCACAGAAGCCAATCTGAAAAGGCTACATACTGTATGATTCCAACTATATAACATTCTGGAAAAGGCAAAACTATGGAGACAGTAAAAAGATCAGTGGTTGCCAGGAGTTAGGGAGGAGAAAGGCATGAATAGGCAGAGCACAGAGGATTTGGGGGGCAGTGAAACTATTCTGTATGATGCTATAATGGTAGATACATGTCAGTAAATATTTTTCCAAACCCATGGATGTACAACACCAAGAGTGAACCCTAAGGACTCCTGTGAGAGATGTTGATAATGGGAGAGGCTGTGGTTGTGTGGAGGCAGAGGCTACATGGAAAATCTCTGTGACTCCCTCTCAGTTTTGCTGTGAACCTGAAACTTCTCTCAAAAATAAAATCGTAAAAACAAGAGGGGGGGGGGGACTCTTAGCAAGGTGCTCCTCGTGCCCATTAAGTGTTTGACTATCTGAGCTATAGTATGGCTCATTTCCTTATTTAATCCTCCCTCATGACCTCTTTAGTGGCCTCTTTAACTGATGTAAATTCTGACTTCATTTAGACTTAAAACTATGGCTCTTTTAAAAGCTGTTCTTATCTTATTGGACCCATAGTCAAATCCTTTAATAGCTAAAATCAATTGAGCTTATTTAAGTAATTATGATATAAAATACAGTGTGCTAGGGATTACCCAGATAAACATGGATGAGTGAAATAGAAACCCTGTTCTATAGTTGCTGTTAATTTTGCAGGGAATATCAATTAGCAGTTGCTGTATAATAAATCATGAGAAAATTCTGTGGATTAAAACAATAAGCATGTATTATAGTTTGTGAGTCTTTGGTCAGCTGGACAGTATTTCTGAGCTCACTCATATATCCATGGTCAGAAGCGGGTCAGCAGGCAGTTTGCAGGTTGGCTGACTCTATCAAGTTTTGGGAGAGTGGCTAGCTGAAGTCTGGGTTGGCCTTGGCTCGATATCTAGGATTTCCTCCACATGATCTTCATCCTCCCGCAGGCTAGCCCAGGAAGGGGTGCATGAGAGAGAATTTAAACACACAATGCCTCTCAGGCCGGGACTCGAAACCGGCCCATTGACATTTTTACCACATTCTATTGGCCAGAGCAAGTCACAGATTCAGGCTAGATTCAAGGATGGAGAAATAGGCGCCACCTCTTGATGGGAGGCGTTGCAATGTCACACTACAGAGGGCAGTGATACACAGAGAGAATAATGGGAAGAAGTCTACACACATATATAAAGAGTCTACCTTAAATGGGCCTTTGTACTGGCCTTTGCAATTCAGTAGATCATTAATAACCTCACGGTCTTTTCAGTAGCAATGATTTGAGCTCCATGAGAGAAAAATCCATTTGGCAGCAGTGTCTAGACCAATTACAACTGAAAAGTAGAAGTTCAAGAGAACTGGGAGAAGAGTGTCAGGGATAATTACTAAAGGTTTTGTGGTCGTGAGTGTGACGAGTGCAGTGACTGAAAAGGGAATGAAGAGATGTGAGAAATATTTGAAGAAAATGGGGGAGAAAGGTGAAAAGAAATGAAATGACTACAATCTACAGAGTCCATTTAGAAGATGGGAGGGAAACATTAGTGAAATTGAGAAATTAAAAGAAAAGATTTTGAAGCTAGAAGAATAGATGAAAATAAACAGACTGGGATGTAAAGATAGAAAGAATGTAAGGGATATCAGAGTCTCTAACTGAACATCTCTAAGAGATAACAAGGAATATGAGTTTAGAGCTCAGAAAGCAGAGATTTATAATTTGTATATATCTTCATAGAAGGAAAAGATTAAATCCTGGGTATGAAAGTGGTCTCTGAGGAAGAAAGAGACAATAAAAAATAGTTCAAGGACAGCCCTGAGGGAGTATATTCATTTAGAGTATAAAAGAAGGAGAACATGCTCCTTGTTTTGTAACAAATTTCTTTTTCATATTACTTAACTTAGTAACTAGCTGTGGTTGATTTGTATATACTATGTGGAAGATATTAGATAACTTTGCCTAAGATCAGAAATACTCATAGTACTTTGTACATTGGGTGCATAACTATTGGCTAGTCCTTATGACAAAAAATAATGTGACTAGATTTTAGGAAAATGCCTTATATTACTTGGTTATGATTGGTTTTCCTGAGATAAATAGCACCTGTTTGGAATTATAGTAAATGTACTAGTGTAACAGGAAGTATATTTAGGAAGTGATTAATAATATGCTATTGACTAAAAGCACTGGTTGGAAACATTGGTGGTGCTGTTGATTGCTATTTAATGATTTTTCCTAGATGGCTGAATAATTGACAGTGATGAGAACGGGCCTCAGAATTGATTTTATGTTGTTTGGAATGGGTTGTTGAAATGTCAATAGCAATAGCATCTTATTAAGTGCACCATATAAAGAAGTAAATATTTCTAGTAAAGCTTTCTCTAAAGAGTTATTAGTGATTTACATATGTTACCTCTTTATAAAAATAGCAGAAATTATTGTCTGAGTTTACACAAAAGATAACAGAGGCTCAAAGTTTTTATCTGAAGACATTTTTAGTTAGTGACAGAATTATAAATAGAACTCAATATAACCTTCTTTTGGAGGAAAAGTATAATAAAGCTTTATAACTTGTGTCATATGAAAATTGTATTGATATACATATAGTCTTAAAAGCTATGTTCTATTAATGAATTTATCTTTAAAATTAATTGGTGTTATTTTTTTAAAGAATCTGCCTTTTTAATACAAAAATAGTATAATTAGGAAAGAAATATCATGGAATTAATTTTACTTTATCAGTGTTTTTACTTGTTAGGACAAAGAGAGCATGCCAAATGATTGTCCTAGTAACAATAAAAATATTGTGCAGCACACACCCAAATGGAAAAACAGGCATTTTTGTTCTAACTAAAACAGTGAAGGTAACTTCAGGTTGTTGGATTATTGCTAGTCTCCTGCCCTGTCTTTTTTTTTGGTAACCTATGCTTCATACTCACTCTGTTTGTCAACTGGTGTTTTGTACCATCCAGAATAGTGTTTTTCCAATTGTGGGTCACAACTCCGGTATTTTTAAAATGTAATAATAGAATGGAATAGAATAAAAACATACCACTGTGAATCTCACATAATGTTAAGTATTGTTTTATAAAATGTCTGTTTTTTATATTTTTTACAAATATATGTTTATGTGTGCTGTCTCCATGTATTTTTGATCAAGAAAGTGTTATAGCTACTGATAATCCAGAGATATATCATGTGAATTATTTTTTCATTGCAAATCACTTCTTTAATTGATCAAATATTTATTATGTACCTGCTATGTCTGTGAAAATTAACCTCTGAAAATAATATAACTAACCTCCTACTATAAATGAGTTGACATTTAGGGTAAGATATGTATCAACAAAAGAGAACTGACAAAATGATGTGTGCTGGGGTATTATTGTTTAATACTAGCATTCTGTTTTTTCACATCTTTCAACGGATATACTACTACAATTTATTTTCATGTCAGAATTGTTGCTAATGTTTTTATGTAGTAAAAGTAATGTTTTTAAGCGGTAAAGGAGTGCTCATGGAAGCTACAGTCTAGCTCATCTGTTTTGCAACAATGGGATAATAATGGGAATTATCCCCATCAGAGGAGCATGGAAAACTATGGTTCAGCATTGCCTCTATTTATGTTCACCATTGATTAAGGTGTATTTCAATTTTTTTTATTAAGACATTTTTTAGAGCAGTTCACGGTTCAAAGCAAAACTGATAGGAAGGTGCCAAGCTTTTGCATGTATTCCCTACCCACACATATGCATAGCCTCCCCCATTTTCAACATCCTCCACCAGAATGGTACATTTGTTACAATTAATGAACCTACATGGACACATTATAATCGACCAAAGTCCATGCTTTACCTTAGAGTTCACTCATGAGTCTCTGCTCCAGTAAGCAGCATCTCCCTGTACAGTAGTCCCCTCTTATCCACAGGGGATATGTTCCAACACCCCCAGTGGTTGCCTGAAACCACAGACAGTACCAAAGCCTATATATAGTATATTTTTTTCCTACACATACATATTTGAGGTGCCATGGCAAAACTAGCATGAATTTCTTTTTCTTTCTTCAAAATTTCATGAACAGAAGATTCGTTCTTACTGTTGATCTTAACAGCCTCAGCATACTATTTTCTTTCTTTTCTTATTAAGTCAAGAACTTTCACCTTTTCACTTAAAGGAAGCATTTGACAGCTTCTCTTTGGCATATTTGAATTACCAGCGTCACTACTCTTGTGCTTTGAGGCCATTATTAACTAAAGTAAGGGTTACTTGAACACAAGCACTGCAATCCATACTGCCACAGTCGATGTGATAACCAAGATGACTACTAAGTGTCTAATAGACAGGTAGCATATACAGCGTGGATACTCTGGACAAAGAGATGATGCATGTCCCAGGCAGGACACAGCGGGATGGCACAAGATTTCATCACGCTACTCAGAAGGCCATGCAATTTAAAACTTATGAATTGTTTATTTCTGGAATTTTCTATTTAACATTTTCAGGCTATAGATAACCGTAGGCAAATGAAACCACAAAAAGCGAAACCACAGATAAGGGACGGCTACTGTATTCATCTGTTTCTCACCTATCTTGGGGGCAGCAGTTTGCCTTGTGTTCTTCCCCTCTCTTATGGATCCAAAAAGAGTTATTCATTTTTCAGTCTGTTTGGCTTTTTACTTGTTGTTAGGATGAGGTGGTGACTTCCAAGCTCCTTACATGCAGAACCAGAAACTGGAAGTTCTATTTCAATTTATTTTAAATGTTTTACAGTAATTATTAAGCGCTGTGAAGCATCTTAGCTTCTCAGGGTAAATGATAAAAAATATGTTGTGCACTCTGGAAATCTGAGTCCAGTAGAGGAGACTGGAATAATTTACTTTTTTTCTGTGTCTTTTCACTTTGGTTCATAGAAAATAAAGTCAAGGATCCTAGCAGTAGGGGAAAAGAATGGCTTGTATCTAGAATCACTTTGTTACATTTGTGGAGGTCAGTGTATGAGGAAATGATTGATATGATAAGAGGAAAAACAAGGAAGCTAAGGACTGAGGGTGCAAAGTCAGGGAAGAGCTGCTGGAGTCTCTCCTTGGCCCTCAGTTAATTTATTAAGCTTCCTTGAGAGTTGAGACATGAGGAAACTACTGGATAAGATAGGCTTGAATATAAATATGAAATGGAAAGCTACACTTATATCACTTAACATCTTATTGTCTTTAAAACCATTTCCAATTTGGTTGTCTTGAGAAGAATAAGAAGACAGGGCATTAGAAATGTTCTTATACGCCAGTCTTGCTAGACCATATCATTCTACAGGAGACTATTCAATTGCCTGCAGTTTCAGCCTAGATCACTATTATGATGACCTTGTAGACAAGCCTGCATTGCTTTTGCTGTATGCTAGACTGATTTTGTATTCAAAACAGCTTACATATTCTCCCCATATTTCCTCTGTCATGCACAATCTTTCCTTTAACAGTAGCCTTCTGCTTTCTTGTTGAGGACCTGCTGAGACGCTTTTATGCATAAAAAACAGATGCCCCAATTTTTCCTCTCAAAACCATTTGCACAACATTTTAGCAAAGTAGAACAAACTTTCTTAAAGTGAATTCAAGATGCTCATGGATACAGAGACTACCCCAATCGAGTAAGAAAGACTTGTTTCAAGCTGTCTAAAGCAATATGTTCAAATGTAAATTTTTCTTGAGATTGACAGCTGTATGAATCATCTATTTCTACAAATAATTAAGATCATAAAATTTATATAATACAATCTATACATTTCTAATTTAGTGCAAGGCTGGTAACCATATTGATGTGCAGGCAAAATCCAATTGCATACCTGAGAAGCTGAGTCTGGAGTGAGTAATAAATTTTTTAATAAAAGGTCAGAAGTAGATAGAATGATTCAAGTGTAATAGCAAATCAAATAAAATAAAAACTTGAGAATAAATACAAAAGAATGTAGTAGAAGATAAAAATTAAGACCTTCACTGTTTTTCTGGGTTTTTTTTTTTTTTCAGTTTGGAGTGCTAATTCCCCAATGCATAAGGAATCAACTTAGTATTAGATATGTATTAGGAAATTGAAACAGAGAACCGCATGTAACAAATATAATAAATATCTGTAAGGCTACAGTCACCTGGAAAGTGTTCATGCCCCAGCCCTACATCACTGTAACATCCGCATCCTAAGGTTCAGGAGAATTTGGTATTACCATAGAATTATCTGAAAGCTACAACAGAGAACAAATAGAGTAAGGCTGCCATGTGGAGGCATTTCCCCTCCTTAGTGCCAAATTCTCATCTTTAATTACTATTTTGAATAATAATGCAAACTATTATTATATGCTCAAAGTTATCACTAAAATGCCTGTTTGGAACCTAAGACTACAGTGGGGCCAGAGAATGAAACCATGAATGGGTCTAGGGGGTCTCCTCAATGTACCTACCTCACTAGCCCATTGCAAGAATTGTCTTAACAAACGAACTCACTTTATCTTGTCACAGACTTAGAAAAGATAAATTCCATAAAAACAAAGACTAGTGTGTGTTCTAGTTACTACTGCTGCAAAACAAGCCTCCTCAAAACTTATTATATTATGCTCATGAATCCTGTAGATCAGGAATTCAGACAGGGCTCATTAAGGATGACTTCTTCTGCTACATGATGGCTGGGGCCCCATTTGGGAAGATGGTGGCTGGAGGTGACTAGATAGCTGGGGGCTGAATTCCTTTGCAGACACCTTCATTCATACATCTGGGGGCAGTTACTGGCTGCTGTGAGAGCACACAAGTTTGGCTTATTGAGACCTAGCTTTACGACATGGCAAGCTCAGAGTAGTCAAACATCTTACCTGGCATCTCAGGAATTGAAAGGCGAATGTCGCAAGGATACCAGGAAGAAGCTGCACAGCCTTTATTTTATTAGCCTAGGAGATCAAATGGCATTTCTTCCTCGGACTCTATCTCCTGGAGTGGCCACAACCTGGCCTGGATACAAGGGAAGGGGACATAAACCCCATCATTTGATGAGAGGAATGTCAAAGAATTTACAGACGTATTTTAGAACTACTACAGCAGGTAAGCACTCCATACCCGAGGTGCCAGGGAATTGTGTCTTGTGTCTTCTGAAGGCAGTGCTGATGGAGGTGAGTACTATCTTTGTGGATAGAGGGGAAGAGGCAGCCTTCTCTTCCACAAGATTATAACTTTAGGATGTGATGTATAAAGACAGCATTTCTGAATATTTTTGATGCCCTATCCATCCCATCTCTCTACTCAAAACAACAAAATTAGAAATGATTGTGAGAGCTTGAAAATAAGATGTGAAATGATATAAGTGCAACTACATTTCCATTTCACATTTATACCCAAGAGTGTCTTATTATATCCAATAGTTTACTCATATCTCAACTCTCTAGGATGTTGTCTATCTTTCTCTATTTAAGAATCTATTAAGAAGGCCAGTGCTTCAGAGACCTAGCAATTTATCCAGAGCAAAACATTGCCCAGTTGCCCCACCTTGATATACAGTTCCCCAAAAATCGAAATTACCATTGTGTCTTTGTAATATACATATATATGTGCACATACATGTGTATATATATGTACAGAAAGATATATAAAAATAAACAAATAACATTAGGAAACACCTAAAGAAAGAGTAAGTATATATAACATTTGAGGCAAACATAGAATAGAGAATTTCAGAGAAGGAAGTGTAGTTACTTCATTTGAAATTGATTTATATATGTGTATATATAAATAAATATGTACATTTTATACATACTCTATTATATGAATACTTATATATGGACATATATATGTATGGGTACATAAACTTGCATAGTTATAAATGTGTATGTGTATGTGAGCATATACACACACACAACAATAAATATGACTATGCAAAATGAAAAAGAATTTTATCCATGTTTCATTTTTTACTGATTCAGAATTTATTTTATTATTGGTAAGCACTTTTGTTTAAATACTAGTTTCGTTATCTATTAATTTATGCATGTTTGCTTATTCATTTTAGTAAAATTCCTAGCATTATTTCTCTAAATGTATGAGACTAAACTTAATGAATATCTATTTCAATGCAGAGTCACACCTATATACTCTAAGTCCTTGCTGCTCAACCAGGAATAGGTTTTCCAGGGAAGAATTAAATCCATTGGCCATTTTATTGCTAACATTCACTGATTTTGTAGTTGGAACATTTGGTTACACTGTACTCTCATTAAATAATATAGTAATTACCAATTCTGCAAGATGCTATTCTATTCATTTACTTATATTTTACCATTATACAAAATAATTAGATACCAAAGGGAAGGTGTAAAACTGTGGGTAAGCAGTCTGCTATTGCTTCCAACATATGCAACTAGTGAAGCAGATGGAATTGTGTTCTTGGGATGTTTAAGGACTTTTAGAGTGCTTCGTATCAGCAGCATCTGGAGACCAATTACTGAACAATCTCCACAGGAGTCTTTCCTCAGGGTTTTTAAATGGATGAATAATATATAAACTCCATGACCTCCCACTGAGAGAGACTGAGGCTGCATCAGAAAGAGTCTGTTTGAATTGAACTAAAAATAAAATAATTTGAAATCTGAACTAAAGTCTTTTGTGTTTACATATGTAGTTGGTTGTAAGGTTGCAGTGCAGGGGCATGATGAATAGGGGGAAAAAAATTACACCACTGTAAGCTCCTGCCTCTTCCTGAGTCTGGAAGAAAAAGAACGTGAAGGAGAACTAATCTCTCAAGTCATACCTGAAAATGGTTTATGTAAGAATTTGTAATATTAAATTAGTGGAAGAAATCGGTTGTACTTTAAAGTCCTAAAGTATCTTAGAATATCTTACAGATTGACTATTTCCAACTCTTCATATTACATGTTAGGTCTGGAGGCCCGAAGATCTTAATGAATTGCCCGTGAACAACTGCTAACAGAGGTGGCACTAGATTGAGGTGTTCATTCCACCCTCCCTCACTACTGTCATCACATGCATTTGTATAACAATTACTAAAATAACAACAACATTGTGTACATGGGGAATTGTCCCTTCTAGGTTGCAATGAGATATTCAAATACATTGTCTGACTTAATTTTAACAACAATACTCTGTGGTGTAACGTTATTATTGTCATTATATTGGTGAGAAAACTAAAGTTCAGAGAAGCAGACCCAGGAATCTGTACCAGGCCTGAGAAGTTCAAAGTCTTTGGTGAAGCATACAAAAGTCTACATTGTGCATGTTTTCTAAGTGAGATTATACAACAAAGTTAGAAAGATGCCTGAAAAGTGCCTTCTAAAATCTTCAGTAGCTCATTCATTCATTTATTCGTTCATAAATATTTTTGAAGGACATATTTCTCCCATATGCCAGGCACTTAGATAGGGGCTGGGGATACAGCAGTGAGCAAGACAGGGGTGGTCCTTGGCCCCATGTTGCTTGAAACCTTATGCTGTCAAAAAAACTTCCTTGTGAAGTTTTAATTAAGCTGCTGTTATTGCATTTTACATGTGAGAAAATAGAAGGGAAAAAATGTTAATATTAACATGGACAAAGTCTAACTTACATCTTCTAATTCCTAGAGTAGCTTAGTGCTCTTACATTAATAATCAAATTATTATTATTTAATAAGAATTGTCATCATTTAATTATAATTAAATAATTAAAAGTCTGGTTCCCTTCAATTTAGGCTATGCAAATAAAGTTTACGAATTATCCATGGTCTGCCCTTCCATTTATTCTTTGCTTACTTTTTTTTGTGTGTGTGTGAGGAAGACCAGCCCTGAGCTAACATCCATTGCCAATCCTCCTCTTCTTGCTGAGGAAGACTGGCCCTGGGCTAACATCCGTGCCCATCTTCCTCCACTTTATATGGGACACCGCCACAGCATGGCTGACAGGCAGTGAGTCGGCGGGCGCCCAGGATCCGAACCCGCAAACCCCGGGCTGCCAAGCGCGAACTAAACCGCTGCGCCACTGGGCTGGCCCCCTGTTTGCTTACTTTTTAATGACTTATTTAATGAGTAAAAACAAGAGAAGGGAGAGGTAAATGCTGCTGTAGAAAATAAAAATAATTACATTATTGATGACCAGTTGTAGTTCCTAAAAAAAAAAAACATCATTTGAAGTAAGATGCTAAAGCCCAGGACTAATATGGACTATATAGCATTGCCTAAGTGCCGCCTTACTCAAAATATGATTGTCAAAGATTAGATACATTTCTTTTTAAAAAATATCATTTTAAAGGGAGTTAGAAATTTTGAGATCATTGTTTTCAATCTGAGAAAAGGAACTGACTCTCCCTAAATGAGATCCTGGAGCAAATTTGATCTTATGTCTAAACATTAAAATCCTCACTAATACTCAAATTTGAGATGTTGGACATGCATGGGACAGACAGAATCACCTTAGGTTCCCTGAACAGTCTCTCTGCAGTGAGAGCAGATACACTGACCACAAGCAGGGGAAAGAGGAAAAGTCTGTGTTCCTTGTTGAGAGAGCTTCTTATGTTAACTTTATAACAGAAAATTTTAAACATGCACAAAAGTAGAAACATTCCCCATATATCCATCGCTCAGCTTCAACAACTATTAGTTCATGGGCTCATCTATATTCCTATCCATTTCTCTCCCCACATTATTTTTAAACATATCCCAGACAGCATATAATTTCCTCTGTAAATATTTCAGTGTGTCTCAGTAAAGAAAAAGACTCTTAAAAACTTATGATATTCAAAATATTTTACCAATAATTTCCAAGGGAGAGTTTTAGGAAGATGAGTAAAATGAGCATCTTGCAAAAAGAACTAAAATAAACACTAATTCCAACCTTATCGAGCACTTCCAATGCAAAAAATAAATTTGTAGAACTCACTTTTAGGGATTAGTTCTTAAAAATTGGGAATTGCACCTGACAATCTTCTCAAAGTGGAAAGACCAACAATTTCAACATGAACACACACACACACACACACACACAAAGCAGTTTGTCATAAAACGTCTTCTGCCTGCATAGCATTATTTGTGTGGTACTCGATGATTATTTTCCTGCTGTTACCTGTAGAGCATCTCTACACCTATGAGTAGATATAGCAAACTTACCTGTAGAGCATCTCTACACCTATGAGTAGATATAGCAAACTTACCTGTAGAGCATCTCTACACCTAAGAGTAGATATAGCAAACTCGCCTGACGGGTTGGCATATCCCTGGTATTGATAATTTGGGTAACAAAAGTTTCTGAGACTAGAAGTGGGAACTCTGGAGCTAGCCTAGAAGGAGGCACCTCTGGCTGCTCTCCTGAGTGTGAAGTTTATCAAGATGGTTGATTTCTTGACACAGACCTGTGAGCAGCAGGTCCGAAGAAAATATCTGCAAACTAGGAAATAACATAGGCTGGAGCTTGGAATGTGGAAGAATAAGCCTTTTCTTATAATCACTGTATTTATTTTTCTTTTGATATCCCCTACATTAAAGACTTTTAAAAAAATATTCCATTCCTATTTCAACTGTCTCAAAATTACTAAGGAAAATGTTCTATGTCAACACTGGTACCAGTATCAAGGTGGTCACAGAGGCAATATGGTGATAGCAGAAATTGGAAGATGAATGTCTATAGACTCGAGTGTTTTGATGTTAGAGCATTCTTACTCAAATTTAAGGAAGCAGGATTTATTTTATTATGGAAGGCTGAAAATACATTCATTCATTTATTCCACAAACATGGATTCAGTGCTTCTAATATAACAGGGACAGTGCTAGGCTCTAGGAATGGAATATCACAATGGGGAAACACAGATGTGGTTCATTCACACATGAAGTTAACATTCTAGCTATTTCCTTACATAATTTATTTAATACTGGTGGTTAGCTTAATAACAAATTTCCTTTTTTTTTCCTAAACCAAAAAAACCCTTTTCTCAAATGAATATTATATGGAACCCTAATATATAAATTACATTAGTGTGATATTTACTTTAATAAATATTGTATCTAAGTCTACATTTCTATTATTGACTTATAAAGACAATACCAATGAAGTGTTTTGAGGGGAAAAAATAAAAGCAAAGATTATAGATGATAATTCAGGCTTCTATCAACCTAAGAAATTATTTATCTCTGTATTTTATTTTGGCTGCAGCCACTAGGAGAGAGATCTGAATCTTGATACACAGAATAGTCTGAAAAGTCACATTTTTGTTAAAAAAAAATGCTGACAATTTGAAGGAACTTTTCAATTAATTTCTCAATACACTCAAAAAGGTACTAGGAAGAAATTTTCATTTCGAATTCAAAAAATTCTAATTTATGCTCATAGTATAATGTAATAGTTCAGAATTTAGACTTTGGGGTGAAAAACTTTGTTTTCACTCCTGATCTGCATCTTATTAACTGTGCAGCCTAGGAAAAAGTACTCTGTTGGTCTGTGATTGGTTTCCCTAATTCTAAAATGGAAGGATAATACCAGAGTTGTTGAAAAGATTAAATTAAATAACATAGAAAAGACATGCTACTTGGGTCATATAAAGTATTCAATATAAGATATTTGGGCTCTAATCCTGTTTAATAATATAAAAGTCATAGTGGAGGGGAAGCAGCTCTATCCCAGTGACTGGAATCCAAATCAGTTCAATTCACCAAATCTTATTGTTTGAAAACTGTGTGTTACACAGGGGCAAAGTAGTGGTAACACAGTGAAGATAACTATGTTCCATGCGTGAAGGGTAATCGAATTAAAGAAACATGGGAGGTGAGAGACATTCCAGCCAAGGGAACGACTTGTGTTAAGATACTGCTTGAGTCAAGAGATTGCCCAGAGGAACACAGTGTAGTTTTCAGCATGACTGTGGTAAAGAATAAGGGGAGTTGAATACTATGAAAGAAAGCATTGTACTGTAGAGACAAGCAGGGTCAGATCATTCAAGCTTTATAAGTCGTGTTAAGGATTTGAAAGTTTTATGTTAGGGGACATTGGAAGTCACTGAGGTTTCATAGACGGTTGACTGATTTGGCAGTAGCAAGACAATTTGCTTTCAATGGGCTAAAATGTAAGCAGGATGGTCAATTAGAAGGCTACTGTAGTAATTAAGGAAAGACATGAAAATATCCTGAACTAGATAGTAGCAGTGGGGTGGGAGAAAATGAGCAGATTTTAGTAATGTTTTGGAGGTAGAATTGACAGGACTTGATGATTCATTGATTGGGATAAATGATGGATAGTGAGGAATCAGAGACTCGCGTTTTCAACTAAGATACTGAGCAAATAATTATTTCATTTTCTGACATTATGGATTGTTAGTAAAACTAATTCAAAGAGAATTTTTTTCCATTTTGGATATATATAGCTTAAAGTATCAATGAATGAAAAACGTCAGTTTTAAGTGGTTCAGTAGACAGTCTCCTATATGGAAGAGTGGACTGGACATGACAATTTAAGTTTAGTTAACATATAGTTGTTTATTAAAGCCTTGACAATGGATGAGATGATATTGAAAGAATGCGTGGAGCAAAGAGATAACCTATACAGAGCTCTGAGACAAACCAACATTTAAGGGGTGTTATAATGCAGAAGAAGCAGGGAGAGAAAACTAACAAAGAATGGTAATAGGGAGAGGAGAAAAATTAAGAGCACGAGAATTCACAGAAGCCAATTTTCAGGATAATGGTCAGTTAATGGTAAACTGCTTTCAGGACACTAAATCCATGAGCTCTGAGACAAACATGTCCACTGGATTTAATGACCTGGGTGCAATTTCATGAAGTGGTGAAAGCAGAAGTCATATTGTGATGGGTTGAATTCTAAATGGAAAGTGAGGAAAAGAAGTAAATGACACATTTATGATGTTTTCTCACAAAAAAAAGAGAAGTGACTAGAGGAGAATATAGGGTCAAGGGAGGTTTTGATCCTTTGTCTTACAAACTGGAAAGACCTGAGGAGCCTGAAATGCTAATGGGAAAGACCTAGCAGAAAAGACAAAGCTGAAGACACAGAAGAGAGTGGGATAAGGAATGGAGCAAGATCCCAGACAGAGCAAGAACAGATGTGTTTCAGAGCATGGGGAATAGATTGGCTGTAAGTAGTCGGAGGAATCATAGATGCAGATAGAATAGAAAGTTAGATACAGATTCGAAAAGTTTATTGTGAGGGAATGTTGGGGCTTCATTTTCTCAGTAAAGAAGATGAGGTCAGCTATGGTAAAGAAGGGTACACAGAGGGATAACTGGATTCAATGTTAAAAAAGAATGCCCAACGATTGAAATTGTAGCGGTGGAGAATGGGAGATTGCTGAAGAGAATACCCCGAAAACAAGATAACAGAGCACAAGGTAATGTGCTACTTATCTCCAATGTTTTAAAATTTAGAATATACCACAATGCGCTTGAAACTGGGCATTGTTTTCATTTTTACTAATTAATTGTTTACTTAAATTAATTAAGAACACTTTTTTTAAGTGAAATCAAATGTTTTAAGAATCCCTGACAATGCCATGTTTCACCACCACTTTAAAAACTTGTTTCACAGAGATGTAGAGTACAGGCACTTACTCTAAAACCCTGCCTTTCTGAACCTGGTATAATTTTCACATCTATCTCGCCTCCCTATCCTGCAGATGATCCATTATTTTTCAATGTATTGTTTTCATATTTTCAAATGTCATTGTTCATTTTTGTTTTGAAATATCCTGATTTTAAACATGAATTTTTAAGAACTATGTTCAACTTTTGGCATTTATCTAACTTCCTGTTATGATTTTAATTTCGGATTTACTAGTAAGAGGTAATAAACATCAGGACATTTTATATGTAATATTTAAGAGAATGTCAAATATGTTATTTAGAGAGTGTCAAATATACTCATAGCTAATGATTATTTGATTCTCTCTCTTTGGCTTAGAGTCTGGTTAACTTCCAAAGCTATCAAGATT
The DNA here is from genome assembly GCA_031878705.1 of Tapirus indicus. Lineage (NCBI taxonomy): Eukaryota > Metazoa > Chordata > Mammalia > Perissodactyla > Tapiridae > Tapirus > Tapirus indicus. The sequence continues at coordinate 98,078,816 of CM062919.1, read as the reverse complement.
TCTTAAAGTCCTGACTTACTAAAACTTGGCTATATTAGCAAGAAATATTTTTTCTTCCTTACTAACTCAAATGTAAGAGATAATTTGAGAGTTTCAATGAATAGCTGTCAACAGAAAGAGCGTGCTAAAAACTTTAAAAAGTACTACCTTGGAAGCTTGACTAAGGAAAAATCACTAAAAGATATTAGTTTTTGTGTCAAAGATTGTCTACAGAGAGAAAAAGTACTTTTACTTGGAAGGATGATTACATTGTACACTGAGTTTTCCTTTGCAAAGATTCCAGATTCTTTTCCTGAACTGATAACTCTAGATGACCGATACTTCCAGCACTTACTCAGTAAAAATCTGAAGTGAGAAAAATGTTGTATATGGCTAGAGATTACTCATAACTTAACTGACCTAAGAGAAAACTTTCTGAAATAGGTCAATGACCCTTTCTCAGTGGGGGCTTATCAGCAAGTTTAGCCAAATAGACAGTGGATTCTGTGGTGCATTTTGATAATACCCCCTGTTTAGAAAGCTTCACTGAAGTGCTGCCAGACATACAATTATTAGATTAATCCTAGAATCTGTGTTAAGGGTCTTAATAGGTTTTTAGTCAATGAGTCCTCAATTAAAATACAGTCTCTCAGAGCAGTGACTTGTTCCCTCACACCCCTCCCCATCCAACCTCAATCCTCCTGACAAATACTTACTCTCCTTTTAAGATTCAGTTAACTGTTTGCATCATCTCAAAATTTCTCCCTTCTTCCAAAATTCTTCCTAGTTAGAATTTAGATCTCTTTATTTTTAAACTATTTACCCTGTATATATTCCTAACACAGCTCTTTAAGAGGGAAAATATTTAAGTTACCTTTATACCACAAAACTAAGGTCTATACTTTGTATAGAGCAGTGCAATAATATTTGTACAAAAGAAGGGGGAAATGAAAATAAAATTTATTGACCACCTTCTTTTTTCCCCACACTATACAAAGCTCTTGAAATGTATTGCCTTTTAAAGTTATGTAATATTTCTCCGTGAAGATAGTTTCAGCCTTGCTATGTGGGAGTTAAAACTGAGACTTAAAGAAATTAAACAGAATACCCAAGATTATGATGAATAGGGTCAGGAAAGAAACGCAAGTTTGTCTTCCATACTCTAAATGACATTTTCTTTTGACAACCTGATATTGAGATAATTGACCAAAATGTTCTTTTCTGAGTATTCTCTCCTTACATCCTCACCCGACACCACTCATGTGAGGACCAAGTAGCTAGGCAGCTGGGGAGTGAATGCCAAATTAAGACATTGAACCCAGACAACTCATAAGAAACCAGGCTCAAGGGAAGGGGAGCAAAGTTGAGTCCTGACAGGTTTCTACATTGTAACAGACTGAGCATGCTTACATGCTGAAGAATAAGAGCCAGAAATCAAGAAAAGGTTAAAACATAGGAGAAAGTGAGATAACAATCAGGAAACTCTATGAAGAAGCCAGAAGAAAAGAAACTCAAAGAATAGTTGCAAGGACCATTGGTCAAGAGGCAGGATGGTTGCTCAGACGGACTTTGAGAAAATGAGAAGGTGTTACTCCAGCTTTACACTCCTCGTTGAAGTGAGGATGCATATCAGCATCAAAAAGTCTTCCTGTCAGCTGGTTACCAACAGAGTTTCCAATCCAACAAATAGAATTATATACTTGTGTGTGGCCACCAAACCTTCTCTCATGTTCTACCACGTCTTTTGGTCCTTGTGGCCTCAGACTGTTCGCCTCCACATCCTCCAGACATGGGCTTCTGTGCAGTTTGTCCCGCACTCTCTACACTATTTGGTTCTACTGCTGGACAGAAAAGTGGGGCTTCAGATCCTAAAAGTGGAGGAGGGATGGTGGGAAAATGCTCTTAATACTTTATTTTTCAAATATTAATGTACATACTAATCACCTAGGGATCTTATCAAAATGAAGATTCTGATCCAGCAGATCTGGACTGAGACCCATGAGTCTGCATTTTTACTAAGCCTTTCTGCGGGTCTGCAAACCACATTTTAAATAGACAGTATTTGGAGTTTCAAATCTAAGGGAAAAATTTAAAGGTTCTACTTCTAATTCAATATGTTATGGTGACATATGCTTTTTCTTTAAGTTGGTCTTATGGAGGTGACTATGCCTTATTTTAACACTCTGGCCACCTAAAAGATTTCCAAGAAATCCATAAAACATAAATGAACTGGAGTGTGTGTTTATCTTTGTGGTTATAACAACCAATGGAAATTTGCATCAGCACATATTTTCTGTGGAACTTGGTCTCTCCCATCATATCTTCGTTTTTAAAGTATGATTTTATCTCTAGTAGGTGGAAATGTAGGAAGCAAAAGATTGAAATCCAAATATTCTCTACTCCAATTCCCTCTTAAACAATTATTATTCCACCCACTTCCAGCACATGCTCTGAAGTATTTAGTCTAGAAAATTTTACATAAATTCCATAGTATTCACTTTAGGAGTAACCTTTTTTACAAAATAAATGAATTTCTGAAAGTTGGCTAAAGAGCGAATGTCTATCTTTTGGATTTCTGAGTATAAGTTATATTTTCCTTTTGAATTTTATTATTAAATTTTTGTTGTACTTGATGACACAGAAAATATTTTAAATACCATATCTAATGAAAAAGTGATAACTCAGTGTAGTAGCAATACTGCTCAACTCATATTAGAAAAAAAAAAAAAAACAGGTATAAATTCCATCTCTGCCACTGCTAGCTCTAAGACCTTGGGGAGGTAGCCTATCTGGTCTTCAGTTCCCTCATGTGTAAAACAATCTTTTTGGAGTCCATGGTGGCTTCCAGTATTGTAATTCTGTGATTATCTAAATATCAAAAAGGATTCTCAAAGCATGTCCAATTTGTTTTCAATTTGAAACTCTAGCTTGAAAGTATAATGTAAAATCACAACGGCCTCTTAAAAGATAATATCTAAACTAAAAAATAAAGCAGCTTTTAATCAATCTTCCCAAATTCTCTCCAGCAGGGTAACTATATCTGATGACTTCTGAGCAGTTTATTGAAACTGTGATTCTTTTACAGGTTGATCGTTGTAGGAAAGAGTTATAGTAGAAACTGCAAAATCCTAAGTCTGATATGGAGCAGTAAATGCATAAATACGAAAACATAATGATTGGATTCAATGAAGCATAAATTAATGAATAGTAAAGGTTTGGTGATCATTTATTACAATTCCTGAAACTGCATAGTGACTCCATTCCCTGATTTATAATGTTAAGTATATGCTTATTATGTTTCTATAAAATAAAGCAAATTCTTTGTGCATCAAAATCACCTGATGATTTTGTTAAAAATACATACGCCAGACCCTCTCCCCCCGCCTTCCCCCATTGAATCTGACTCAGTAGGTTTGGAGCTCCTCTGGCGATTCAAATACACAACAAAGTTTGAAGAACTTTCTAATATATTGTTTAATCTACCATACCCACCACCATCTTTCATGCTATTATTTCTTTCTCCACAGTGTATGGCTAGGAGTATTAATCCTACTGTTAAGTTCCTGTTCCACATCTTCCCATGAAACAGAACTGATTTTCAATTGGGCTCAGTGACTATTTAGTAGGTATGTCAGGATTTCCATATTATTCAAAGAATCTCTGAGCACATCATAAGTTATCTTCCTAAAATCCTCATTTTGCTTTGAAATTGAAGAATCACTCTTTAGTAATCATTTTTAGATAGTCTCTGGTAGTAAAATGCATAAGAATACCAAAAAAAGGGGGTAAGTACCACATTCTAAGTTATTACCTTCCCAGTTTATGAAGACAAACTCAGAGTTAAGAAGATATAATTTCTAATATTAATTTTGGTAAGAACATGCTAGCAGAATTTATGAAAAATTCCTCCACTTCCAAAAGCTGAAATATAGCATATGTATATCTCTGTGTAGCATATATATAGCTATATATGCTTTCATCAGGAGTTACAGACTTAGAGAAAGAGTCATGTTTCATTCTGGTTTTAGTAAATAGTATCTATACTAGTTCAAGTAAACTGCTTGTATTAAAGTTGTATTGATGTACAAATATACTTACAAAGATTATTTTAAACATTTTTATGAAATTTATATTCTGTAATATTATGTACACATATCTTATTTCTTTTCCATAATTTCTAATTTTCATAGATACTTTATTAATTTGTGGTTTACAAAGAGAAATATATCCATTTGTAGACAAATACATTGGATGAGATATCCAGTTTTTATTTTGAGTCTAAAGGTAAATCTTAGTTTTAGATCACCTGAGCAACTACTTATAAATTCATGTTAACTGAAAAGCTAGAAAATAATTGAAGATGAGAATTACATAATTATATAAAGTATTGTAGCTTAATGGAAACATGTTAACTAACCCAGATTTTGGAGTTCAATTCCATAATCAATTCATGATGAATAGGTTTTCAAGGCTATGTGCCTCAAAATTTTTAGCACAAAATGGGCAGTTCTTCATGAAAAAACAATCCATTCATAAGTAAATCATTGTGCTAAGAATTATGATGCCTATTTTGCTGCAAATTTTTCTAACAATTATGCTTGCCTTCTAAAATGACCCTAAAAGAATAGAATCCACAGTCTCATAATGTAATATCCAAAATGTCTGGGATACAATAAAAAATCACTAACCATACCAAAAAGCAGGAACATAACAACTTAAATGAGAAAAGGCAATCAACAGGTGCTAACATCGAATGAATAAGAAGTTGGAATTACCTGACAAAGATTTTAAAACAGCTATCACAAAAATTCTTCAACTAGTAATAAAGAATTCTCATGAAACACATGAAAAATAGGAAACCTCAGCAAAAAATAGAAGTTATTAAAAAGAACCAAATGGAAATTATAGAACTGAAAAAAAAAATACGACCACCAAGTTTCAAAACTCATGAAATTGGCTCAATACTTGAGTGGAGATAACAGTGGATCAATAAACTTGAAGACAGATAACCCAATCTTAACAACACAAAGAAAATACACTGAAACAAAAATTAACAGAGACTCAAGAAACTGTGGGAGAATAGCAGAAGAGCTAAGGTTTATATCATCAGAGTCCCAGAAGTAGAGGAAAGAGAGAGTAGAACTCAAAATTATTCAAAGAAATGATTACTGAAAAATTCACAAATTTGACAAAAGACATACACCTATAGATTTAAGAAGCTGAGCAAATCCCAAATAGAATAAATCCAAACAAACCCATGTCAAGACACATCATTATTCAACTTCTGAAAACTAAAGACAAAGAAAAGTCTTGAAAGCAGCCAGTGAGAAAAACATATTCCTCACAAGGCAATACTGGTTCAAGTTTCTCATCTGAAACCATGGAAGGCAGAAGGAAGTAGCATGACATTTTTTAGGTACTTAAAGAAAATAACTGTCAACTGAAAATTCTATATCTAACGATCAATTCCATTTACAATAGCATCAAAAACAATAAAATACTTAGGAATAAATTTAACCAAGGATGTGAAAGATCTGTACACTGAAAAGTATAAGACACTGATGAAAGAAATTAAAGAAGACACAAATAAATTAAAAGATATGCCATGTTCTTGGATTGGAAGAATTAATATTATTAAAATGTCCATACTCCCCAAAGCAATCTACTGATTCAACGCAATCCCTGTCAAAATTCCAATGCCATTTTTCACAGAATTAGATAAAACTATCCTAAAATTTGTATGGAACTACAAAAGGCAACAAATAGCCAAAGTAATTATGATCAAGAACAAAACTGGAGGCACAATGTATTAGCACACGGTCTCAGCATAGTAACCTTTTAGCCATAGTATACATAATAAAACTATCATCTAGATGTAGCTAATAAGATTTTGATTTGCCTTATTTTTTTAAGTCCAAGTATTATCCCAAAACACATATAAGGCTTTTATAGTTGACTATGCTTGGGAAGACTACCTTGCCATATTATAACAATATAATGCCATATCTGGACACAGAAACAATTGTAGTTTTAAAAGAAACACCATTAGAGAATTAGCATCTTAAAACATGTTAACTAAGGAGGGGCTGTCCCTGTGGCCTAGTGGTTAAGTCTGGCACACTCTGCTTCAGTGGCCCAGGTTTGGTTCCCAGGCGCAGACCTACACCACTCGATGGCAGACATGCTGTGGCGGCAACCCACATACAAAATAGAGGAAGACGGGCACAGATGTTAGCTCAGGACGAATCTTCCTCAAGCAAAAAGAGGAAGATTGGCAACAGATGTTAGCTCAGGGTGACTCTTCCTCAGTCAAAAAATAAAAGGTAAATAATATAAAAATGCCTCAATATTCAAATGATTAACAAGCCATACGCGTTTTGCAAAAAATAATTCCACTTGTTAAATATATTTATTTTATGGGAATAATGGATAAACACGTGTTTAAGTCAGCTGCACGACATGATGCAATGAACACCTAGTAAACAGATTGCATACATGCCCCTTCCAACTATTTCCAGTGTTGACTTGGTTAAACTATTTGTATAATAAATTATAACTTTATATAAATCCCTTCTAACATGGGCTACTGTGTTAAACTCAATCCAAAAATCCTCACAACACCAAGTTGACTGTTGCTAAACCTATTTTATTCAGATGTGCCTTTCAGAAACTCAATATGTTTTATGGTTGCTTTATAAATTCAAGAGCTACTGGGATATGAAACAAACAGATAATTTATTCCAGTGCTCTGACAGTTTTCATGAACCATTTTTTTCCTATTTGAACTATGTCCAGGTTTGGTTTACTCCAACATCAAATTGTAATTAAACGGACATTGAGTAAAATTAGTCATTTCTCAAATCAAAACTTTAAAACCATAGATGAGGACACCTCAGTTCATCTAGTTGACTCTTCATTCAAGGGATGAGGAAAAAATTGGAAGTATGCCTTTAACAAGCTGACCTTTGGGACAAGGCAAATTCTCTATCCTGAAGCGCCATTAATATGGGATAAATTATGTATATTAAAAAATGAGAAGCTCTGAGATTTTAAACACTGTGACTTTCCAGAAATCAAGTTAGTTTAATGAGGAAAAACTATCTTTAATAAAGACATAAACAACTATTGAGCACTCACACAGTATTCCAGAAGAATTCAATGTGTTTGGGGTGGATTATATGTTAGCATCATATGTTACAAACAGAAACTCATGCAGAGGTTAAGCCACTTGCCCCAGACCACAGCAGGAGTCCCGTCACAGGCAGCATGGTCTTTCTATTCTTTCAGTCCATACCCAAGTTTAATCTTCTTAGAGGAATGGATTTAATGGAGGAAGCTTGTAAATATTCATGAAGTCATAGCAAACTAAATATTACAGAAATTCTAGATAACCTTTACATGCTCAAAGTTTCCACCTACACAAATGGAACCACAACCCAGAAAAGGCTGCCTAGATCCCAAAAATGGAAGAAGTGCAATTAAAAAGTTGAAGGAGCAAAAAGGCTCCTAAATCACATTGTCACGATGTGGCATTTAAAGTAACTTGTGTGGGAAGAGTTAATCAAAAGCTTATAAGACTGTCCCAAGAATGGCTATTTATTAAAGTTCTTATTTACTCACTAGATTAACCACAAGAAAAATTAATTGGCCTATCCTTAAAGTAAAATCTATGGAAGTGAAATATCTTATTAAATATTTAACAGGGACATGGTCCACATATTGCTTAATTTAAATAATTTAATTATTGCAAGCTAATCCACTTAGTTCATCATGATGTTTAAAGTTATTTACCTGAATTCAGCCCATCCCGACTTTGGTTCCTGTTTTATTTTTCTCAAGCAATTGTTTTACCATAAAATATTTCTTCTTCAATAATTTTCCAATAATATTAACAATACAGGACTATGAGTTCTTAAGAGCTGAGAGAAGATAAGGAAAACACCATTCTAGTATGCTATAAAACATGGCAGTCAGTAGAGCAAATTAAAAGAAAAGATTACAGATAGCCATGCCTCTGCAACAAACCCCACTGCATTTGAGTCAAATAAGCAGTGGAAAAAATGATGGTGGTGGTGGTGGTGATGGTGGTGTTGATGGTAGAGATGATGGTGGTGGAAGCAGTAGGGTGGATGTGATGAAGCCCAAAGGATTTATTTTAAAGTACCCAAGTTTGACTGTGGAACTATAATTTTTCTATATTTATAGTGTATATAAATGACTTAGAATTCCATAAGAAATGAAATGTTCCACAAAGAAAAAAAGATATACCTAGAGAATATAGCATACTTATAGAAGACCATGGAATATCATTGTTTGGCATTATTAACCGATGAATTAACCTTAAGTCTATGGCAGAATAAGTCAAAATTTCTGATTAGAATTCTGTAAACCCAGGATTACAAACTGCTCTATGCACATGCTCAAACTATATACATTAGTTTTGTGTTAAAATACCTGAGCTTCTGGTTGGCACATCATGTAATTTTTAATGTATGAAATTAATACAGACACTTAAAGGATATTGTGCACTACTATGGAAATCTCAGAAGTCTCATAATGTCTCAGAAGTGAATTCAACAGGCTATACACAGGCACACTTTATCCATAACCTTAACAACAACAAAAAAGGTATTCTGAACAGAAAAACATCAACTTTAAGACATAGCTTTACTTAAGTGCTAGGGGCAACAAAGATTGCATCAGAATGAGCAAGAAATGCCCAAGGAAAATTCCATTGTTAAAGGGGAAACAGATTTAAGGACATTCAAGTCAAAGCACAGATACAAATCTTTCAAAATCTCATCTATTTTATTCTACTTGAAATACATAATGCTACCAACCTGAGGTCTTAAACTTATGTTGTACAAAGCTCAAAAGGAAAAATAAAGAAGAAAAGACCCCAATAAAAGTTATATTAAATAAAAGAAACATATAAAGTTATAATTAAGATAAACTAAGAAGAGCAAAAATATTACAATTATAAAACTTGCTTATTACTTGTTGATACTGGTGCTACTCTGGGAGATAGGTAATATGTACATTAATTTCAAGTAGATTAATTTGTCTTGTTCTAACTTATCCTATTCATCAATTCATTGTCCAATGAGTCCAGAATTCTACACAGTTAAATCTTAACAGCACATTCCCTTGGAAGAGCAACACACACTTCCTACCTGTAGAGTGGTCAGTCTCGATCACATGGTTTATGGAAGGTAGTTTTGGAGCAAGATGCCCATCAAAATTAACTTCCTATCCTCCCAGAGAAACTGGGCTATAGAGGTGCTATCTTCCTTGATGAATGCTTTCAAAGAGATGGTTCCTAGGTCCTTGAGAAAGAGTTGTCCAGGTCATAAAGCTGACATAAGGCTTATTTAGTTTTTAAAAAGATTTGCATGCATTTCAAAGAGACAGAGAAAGAATTTTCAAGTTTTCTAAAATAAATGCTCTAAGAAAAGGAAGTGGAGGAAAGCCTCTTCCCTTATTTTCTACAGGGAGATTCACCCTCTTATTTTTCATCTGTCTTTGCTTTTATAATCTCCAAACTACTGCCCTTGCTCAGAGCTTTGCACATACAATTCAAATCATACCTACTGAAGTAAAGTTGTATCCCATTATATGTGACTTGTAAAAGTGCATGTTCACACAGAGAACACAGAGGACATATGACACTCTGATCCCCATGTAAGATTAATGATTGAACTTATTTTTTCTTTATTTTCATTTTCTTTTTTTTTTTTAACTGATCTTTGTAAATGAGAACTGGCACAAATTTTTGTCTGAGGAGTGTGCTGGGAAGGAGGGTTCCAGGAAAGATAAAAAAAGAGGAAATTTTTTCTAAATGGTGTAACATCATTTTCAAACTATGCACTTCAGGTTAATTCAATAACTTATTTCCCATATCTCATATTTATGAGTAATTTGAAAAATAATTCTATTAACATGAAACTTTGGTTAGAACAGAATTTCTAAATGACTACTCCAATGCTTTTAGTTGTTAATTCACAATAATGTATATGTAATTATTAGGATTTTCAATACCCAGCAGACCAGCCACCCAGGTTCCATTACTTCAGGAAAACACTTGCACAGATTCACTTATTTGCTTTATAAGGAGGAATGACTCAGACACGCCCCTTGGGATTAGAATCATTCCATCAAAAACCACCTTTGCCTAAACCCAGGTTATTTTAACCAAGGCCACTCCACAGAGAAAGACTTTGGCAAAATGAATGGATAACTGATACATTATTCAGAAATAAAGATATTTCCAGAGATTTCAGTTTTGATGCAAAAATGTCCGATTGGTTCCCTCTGGCCTATCAAAACAACAATCTTTCTTAACTTTACAATTATTCCACATTTAAAATTCTCCTGGATGTATAGTTGGTTTCCTCAAATAATGAAATTGTTCCCAGAGAAGGCCATGGAATCTTTAAAATACTCTGCTGCCCAGTCAGCTTTATTTTCCATTTATTGTCTTCCTCTAATCCAGAATTTGAGTCCCTGTCTATACTGTATATTCTTCAATATACTTTGAACTACAAAGAAAAAGCTGTGGGCCTGGCCTTCAAGAGCTTGGATTCTAAGAATTAACAGCCCATTAGAGAACTAGATAAGGGCAATATTATCTGCAAGACAAGGCAGAGTGAGTAAGTGCTCAAATTAAGGTTCAAACAAATGTCTGGGCCAGACAGTGGAGGGACTTGGTAGCACAATGAAAGTTTAGCAGGGGGAGAAAAGTTCAGAGCTATGCTCTAAAATTAGTTTGTCAAGTCTTGTTGATTCTATAGCCAAAAAACCCTAAATGCTCCCTCCGTCATCCCCACCACTGTCACCATGCCAAGTCAAGTCTCTATCTCGAATGACTCTGACAGATTCCTGGCCAACCTCTGCTTTCCTTTTTGCTCTTCTATCATCGGTTCTCCACACACCAGCCAGAATCATCCTTTAATAAGTGAATCTTTCTATACCTTTCTCTACTTAAAACAATCCAATGACTTCCCCCTGCACTTAAAACCCAAGCCCTCATCTTGGCCCCTAAGCCACTGCATCATCTGGCTCCTCCTTCTGCTTTAAGCTTATCTTCCTCCACTCTGTTCCTCACTATTACTCGTGAGCCTTCTGGTTCCTCACACATGCCAAGCTTATCCATTCTCTAGGGCCTTTGCACGAGCTGTCTCATTTCCCGGGAACACTCTCCCTGTAGAGCATGGCTGCACTCTATTCTTTCAGATCTCAGCTTAGCTGTCATATTCCACAAGAAGCCTTCTCTACTTACCCACCTAAAGTAGTCACTAAGTCACTTTCTGTCACCCATTTTAACTTTCTGCATGGCTATTATAATTATATTTTTTTAGATTTTTGGTTAAATGATGAGACCTCTGACTAAAAGGTAAGCTCCACAAAAGCAAGGTCATTGTCTGTCTTGTTCTCCACTGTTTCTCCAGCACCATAAAAGTGCTCAGTATATAGTAGATGCTCAATAAATATTTGCTGAATGAGTGAATAAATGAATAGGACTATTTGAAGAGTTAAAAAAAAACTATAGTAAAGGGAGCAATTGTAAAATTACTGATATAGTCTTGGAAGAAGAAATGAAAACTTAAAGTAGAACTGGAGTAGAAATGGAAAGGAAAAGATAGATATGAGGTGTTTGTTTTGTAAGAGCAACAGTACATGGAGAACATTTCTGTGTGGGGTGAAGACGTTGCTTTATTTAGACATATGTTAATCAGAATGGTATAGAAACCACATCATCCTGAAGAAGGAAGGAAAATGATGAAGCAGCATTTGTGTTTACTAAACAATTAGTTGATCACTGGTGGTCTCAAAGACTATATTTTCAACAGATTGTGCAATAATCGGGACTGACACATAATCAATATATGCCAGCATGACCTGAGCTGCAGTCCTTACCTTTGCATTTTAAAAACACTCCTGGCCACAAGCATGATTTCAACTGGTGGAGAAATGTTTAGGAAAAAATAAAATGGAAGCAGCAAGTATAGAAAAATCCACTGTGAAGAAGTATGGTCATGAAATAACAGACGTATAGCAGTATTTCTCATTAAATATTGTCTGAGTAGGAGAGATGGCTTTTAAACAGTTTTAGGATGTAGACGTACAAAGTTGTAATTGTCTATTTCTTTATGGTTGAACCCAACTTAATTCACAAGCCTTCATTTCTACTGCCGGAGGAAAGTTTATCTTGCCAATTCAAAGTAATTCAGTTGCTTCTGGTTTTAAAAATAGTCAATTTAGTATTCAAGCAATTAAAAATTGCACACCTCCCCAAGGGTGATACATTCTTAACCTGCTGACATGGGTGATGGGTTTCTGGTCCTCATCCTCTATGTGCCCTACTGGCCCAGAGAGCAGAGCTGTGCTCCCCTCTCATCCTCTTCTGCATTATGTTAGTGGATGACCTGTGGTCTTGAGACCCGTTCAGTCTGGGTTCTGCCCAAATCTAGGCTTCTTTTTTTGTTACTCATGGTGTCTTAGGTCAGGTTATGCAGAAACAGACTCTGAGACCAACTTGCATCCAGTTTGTTGGGGGATGCCCTCAGGACCACACCCTGTAGTAGTGAAGGAAGAAGGATTGAACAGAGGATGGTGATAACAAAGGCCTCAGAGGAGTTCTGAGGCAGCCCTCAGAGTTAACACCCTTTGAGGCAAGGGAGACAGGTCTTTATAACCAGCACCTCCGTTGCTTGGTCATGGGAATCCAGTTGGGCCCGGCGCAGTTCTGAGAGTCCTCACCAAGAAGAGCCATCACCACCAATACTCCCAGAATCTGGGGAAACGAGTGCTTCACTTCTGCAGGGGAACTCAGGATGGCACAGCACAGTGTCCATTGCAGTTGGCGTCAGTACCTTATAGCTGTGCCTCTGCACATCACCCTCACCAGCTACTCAGAGGCTGAGGAGTTCTTAGCTCTCAACTTATAATTAAACATGGGTATATACATATATTTTTTTATGTGTTACATTGTCTTGTCCACTAACACTGCAAAATGCATGCAGACAAATATGACATTTGCCTTAATCACCTCTGTGTACCCACTACCTTTACATGGTTTTCTGGTAGCATGTAATAGATTTTTACTGAAATTTTAACCTGATAAATGTGGAAACCATTGTCTAAATATTAGTTATGTAAATGGTATTTAGTGGTTAGGCGGCATCCCCCAAGTTGCCTGATACATTTGTTAAAAACACACATTCCTGAATCCCAGACTAGACCTACTGAATCAGAATTTCCAGGGACCTTCCTGGAAATACAGATGTATTTATAACAAGTCCCCATTTCAGCTCAGTGCAGCATTCATCTTAGAAATTCCCATTGGGTTTCAACTTTCATGGCTCCTCACATACTGGAAATTATTACCAAAGTATTTTTTATATGATGCTTTCCTCCAAACATCTTGGGGGGATTTTTAGTTTATTTAATAGATTTTTCTACTCCTGTTCTCATGCAAAAGATAAAAAAGTAAAATAAGGAAAATTACATAAGGAAACAGTATGGTGGTTCCACGAAATATTAAAAAGAGAATTGCCATCTAATCAGGCAATTTCACTTCTGAGTATATACCCAAAAGAATTGAAAGCAGGGTCTCAAAGAGATTTGTACATCTAGTTCATAACAGCATTATTCACAATAACCAAGAGGTGGAAGCAGTCCAAGTGTTCATTGACATATGAACGCATAAACAAAATGTGGTATATCCATGCAATTCAATATTATTCAGCCTCAAAAACAAAGGAAATTCTGACACATGCTGCAATACGGATGAACCTTGAGAACATTGTTCTAAGTGAAATAAGCCAGTCACAAAAGGGTAACTATTGTATGATTCCACTTATATGAAGTGCCTAGAGTAGTTAAATTCATAGAAACAGAAAGTAGAATGGTGACTGTCAGGGGTTGATGGGAGGGAGAAATGGGGGTTGTTATTTAATGAGTGTAGAGTCTCAGTTTTGCAAGAAGAAAAAGTTCTGGAGATTGGTTGCACAACAATACAAATATATTTAACATTACAGAACTGTACCCTTAAAAATGGTTAAGATGGTACATTGTATGTTATGTGTACCTTACCAAAATTAAAATTTTAAAAGAAAGTTACATTGAGAGGACACTAAACACTTAGTTTTGGAGCTGAAACCTATTTTAGATGTCCAGACAGTGGCTGATAGGGAATAGAAGGAATTTAATCCATGCTTTCAAACTAGAGGCAGCACAAGAGCAATACAGAGCTGTGGAACATTTCTTCATCATTAAGATTTTGGCTAATATTTTGACCTCATAAGAATCACTGGTCACCTGTTAATAGAATCATAAGAACCTGTGTTTGCAGGAACACAGAGGTTACATGCTGCTCATTTAACTTATTAAAAAGTGATGTCAGGCTGCCTGGATGGTGTAGTGGTTAAGTTTGCATGCTCCACTTCAGTGGCCCGTGGTTTGCAGGTTTGGATCCCAGGTGCGGACCTACATACCACTCATCAAGCCATGTTGTGGCAGTATCCCATATACAAAATAGAGGAAGACTGGCACAGATGTTAGTTCGGGGACCATCTTCCTCACCAAAAAAAAAAAAAAGGTGGTGTTACTGGGAAAGTAATTATAAAATGATTTCATGGGGTACATATTTATTCTCTATCAATAGATTTCACTGTCAATAGGTGCTTTTACTACCAACTTAACCTGAAATTTTAAAAGAAAAATTCTCCACCTTTTAATTTATAGAGTATATCTTTTCTGTAGTCAGAGCATTGACAATCTTCTGGGTGGCTAGATCAGAATGAGTCATCTCTCCCCTCTTAGTTGAAGAGACTACCGTACCATAAAAGCTTGTTTTTTAACCCTTGCTGCTGAGATTAGACATTTCTGAGGGAGCAAATAGATTATCAAGAGTTTTTATAGTAATTTTTATTAATAATACAGTTAATTTTCCAGGCTAAAGTAGTGTGGAGGAGGAAAAATGTCTCCTGTGCCCTTCTAACTTATTCTGGCTGGTCTAAGAATTAAATTGACATGAGACAGGTTAACAGGACAAAATCAAAATTAATTATATATATATAATATATATATATATATTATATATATATATATGGGGGCTCCATGAGAATATGAGGTGCAGATATTCAGGCAATTGAGCTTTATATGCTATTCTGAGCTAAAGAAAAGGGATTAAGGGTCTGGGACTTCAAAGGAAGGAAAAACAATTTATAGGAAAATGGGAAAAGCAAATGTTTGGTAAACAAATGTTTGCCATGCCATGCAGAGACAACGGGGACACAGAGAGAATTTTGGTCTCCAGGCCGTCCTGAGCTTCACCTACCACACCTAGCCCATAGTTCTCTTCCTGAAACATACCTTCTACTGAACTTCTTTTAGGAGTTAAGAGAGAGGTAAAAGAAAAACTTCCTTATGCCAAAGAGACACATTTTGGGGCAGCAAAATTTGCTCCCCTACAGTAGGGTAAGGAGAGCATGAAAAAATGAAATCCACAATTTATCTAAAGCCCTACTTTTGACAACCATTTCAATCTTCCTATTGACCTAAAAGCATACCAACTTTAAGTTGATAGGTTATATGCCTTTTTAAAAAGCATATGTGTAATCATAGGTTCTATAGGTGATTCTTAAAGGCAGCCATAGTTATTGAATGTTCCAGAACAATTTCAGTATCAAGTATTCTGCCCCAGTATACTCATAAAGACTAAGACTATGAATATTGCTCTTCTTAAAAATAATAAAATTAGGGTCACCAAAGAGATCTTGGAGATTTATTAAATAGTTTCCAACCTACAGGATCATAAGATCTTGGGGGAAATGATGATAACTAGGAAAACTTGCTAATTTTATTTTGTATCTCTTTTTCTTCTTAATTCTTGTGGAAGTGTTTCAGAAACATCTAAAAATTAGCAAGCCAAAAGTGAAGAAGTTGAAGGAAAAGTTTCTAGATAAATAATTTAGTCTTAAATGAGATGTGTGAGCCTGATTTTAATAAATTCTTAAGCATCTCCTGTTTTTAAGGAAAATAGCATAATTGTATATTGGAGATTCATTCTTTTCTAACTTGTACTAGATCTATTCCCATACATAATGCAAACTTTTCCTCATTTTCTTAAAATCTAGGGAATAGTGAAGATGATAATAATAGAATTATGTGCCATTTCTGCAGAGTCTAAAGCATTCTCTCTGTCTTTTTTAAATTACAATTTAAAAAATTTTAATTCAATTTATCCTTAGGACATCCTTTTGATTTTTTGGTCTCAGATTTTCAGGTCAGATATTTACCTATGAAATACATTTTTAGTTAATAACTCATTATAACTTCTAATAGGTAAAATTTCAAAGCAATTACCTAAACAACTTCTGAAGTCTTCTGAAGGAGACTTAAATATCCATATCCATAGAGAAATAAATGCAATTACTGTTCCAAAGGATAATATAATAGGATATTAAATAATTAAGGTACATCATTCTGGTATGCTTATGGTGTTTCAAAATTGTTATGGCATTATCTTAGAAGTGAGTTTGAGTGTACAAAAATAAAACAAAAGCACTTAGCCTCCATTCTCTAAACTATTTTCCTCTCTGCAAACGGATGATATTGTTAGGTAAAGGCCACTGAAAACCATTTCTAATGCATGGAGAAGAATCTATAATCTCAACTAAAACCTAGTGCTGACTATGGTGAAATATCAGCAAGTTATCAGGGCCTCTCACAACTTCAACTTCATGATTTCACTAATATATTTTAGGACACACTCACACACTTTTCCAACTCTGCCAAAAATATATTTAAAAAAATAAGTAATGGCCACTTTCTTTGTGGCAGTGGTAAATAAGCATGGATAATATAAAAGCAACAGAACTCAGAATAAACTAGTAATTAACCAACCCTCTTGATCATCAATGTGGAAAATTTATTACTAAATAATTCTTGTGCCATCTCACAAGAAAATGGATTAGCCTTTGAAGAATAGTGAATATTTTCTTTTTCTCTTCTTTCTTTCTCTCGCTGTCTCACTCCTTTTTTTTTTTTTTTTTTTTTTTTTTTTTTTTTTGGTAGTCCACAGATATCTATGAATTGCATGGTCTACTCCATTTATAAAGATATTTTGAGTCTCTGTCTTGATCTACATTTCATTTAATTGGAATTGTGTAGCTGTATTTAAAGTATAGCTATATTTTTAAGTACTGGGTAAAATAAACTGAACTAAAGACATTTGAGCTCCTTGCCAATCTTGAATATTCAGATATCTCTACTGCTCTTTGCCTCTGCTTTTTTTCCCGCCTGATCAAGTGAATTTTATATGGTTCAGTTCTTGATGACTTATCAACAAAACTAATAAATCTAACATTAAAAAATATCACATTTGGAAAATAGAAACTTAACTTTAATAGTCCTCCTAAATTATGATGTTATCACAAGAACATCAAGGGTAAGACTTCTTGAATTAAACTTTTCAATGAAAAGATTAGCTGATAATTACAATGTGAACTCATAATGACTTAAATTATAGCCCTTTGAAGGAAGATTTCATTTTTAAAGTGACCTATTATTAATAGTAATGTTTTGTGTATGTATGAAGTATTACAAATCTAAAGCAATTTCAAAAACATCTCATTTAAATTGTGCGACCCCATGTGGCAGGCTTTGTTATTCTCATTTTTAGATGAAGAACCCAATATAACAAGAAGTTAATGTCAATGTGTCAATGCCACAGCAAGGACCTGAATATAAATCTCTTAATAGACCGTCTACTGCTCTTCAAAAGGCTATGCTGCATTCTTAGTTGCATTGTATCTACATTTTTGAAATAATCGTATTGAATGGAGAATAAAATTTTCTAATTTTATTTTATTTTTTTCTTTTTATACATAGTCCTCTCGACTATTATTCATGAAAATTACTCTGAATACCAATAAACTTTGAATTATTGCTTACATCCATTTAATATCAAATAAACTGTATTTTGTGACCATTATACTACTCCAAATCCAAGGTTTCTTTTGTTGGTGTTAAGACTTTAATTTTTTAGAGGAATTTTAGGTTCACAGCAAAATTGAGAAGGTGTGAAAATCTTCCATATGCCCCTGCCTTCACACAACCACAACCTCCCCCATTATCAACATCCCCCATCAGAGTGGTACATTATAATCACCCGAAGTCCATAGTTTACATTAAGGTTCACTCTCAGTGTACATTCTATTCGTTTGGACAAATGTATAATGACATGCATCCATCATTAAGGGATCATATAGAAGATTTTCACTGCCCGAAAAGTCCTCTGTGCTCTGCCTATTCATCCCTCCCTCCACCCCGCCTCTCTAACCCCTGGCAACCACTGATCTTTTACTGTCTCCCTAGTTTGCCTTTTCCAGAATTGTCATATAATTGGAGTCATACAGTACATAACCTTTTCATATTGGTTTCTTTCACTTGGTAATATGCAGTTAAGTTTTCTCCATGTCTTTTCATAGCTTGATAGCTCATTTCTTTTTAGCCCTGAATAATATTCCATGGTCCGGATGTACCACTGTTTATTTATCCATTCACTCACTGAAGGACATCTTCGTTGCTTCCAAGTTTTAGCAATTATGAACAACACTGTTATAAACTGCTATAGAAAATCCATGTGCAAGTTTTTTATAAATATGTTTTCAACTCATCTGAGTAAATATTAAGGCGTGTGATTGTTAGATTGTATGGTAACAGTATGTTTAGTTTTGCAAGAAACTGCCAAACTGTCTTCTAAAGGGTACCATTTTGCGTTCCCACCAGCAATGAATGAGAATTCCTGTTTCTCCACATCCTTCTTAGCGTGTGGTGTTGTCAGTGTTCTGGATTTGGGCCATTCTAATAGGTGTGCAGTGGTATCTCATCGTTTAATTTGCATTTCTTTGATGATATACCCAAGCGTCTTTCACAGGCTTGTTTGCCATCTGTATATCTTCTTTGGTGAGATGTCTGTTAAAGTCTTTGGCCCAGATTGCTTTTTGGTTTGTTCACTTGTTTATTCTCTCTATTTCACTCTCTTGGCTATACATTTGAGTTAAAATCTTTTCAACTAGATTAAAAATATTTGAATTTATGTAAAGAGTTATTGCCATAGGGAGCATTTCTTATTTTCCTCTTTGAGAAATGTAGATGCATAATCAGAGTTTCATATTGATTTCAAAATCAAACTTTTCCTTAGGAAGCGGAAGTATTTTGGTGGATAAATGTTCAGTATTCTAATCTGGAAATTGAACTAAGATATTCTCATACTTGGTCATGTTATAGGTCCAGTTACTGTTTCCTTTGTTGTAAAATAATCAAACTTACTGTAGAATAAAAATAACTTAGAGATCTACTATTTACCTATATTTACAAAAACACAAACACATATACACAAAGGCAGTAAAATGTTACTTTTGAAAATATCACTTTCAGTGACAGTTGCATCAAGAATTTTTTAGCTGAAAATGGACTTTTTCCCCCAAACAGGTATAAAAATTAGAAGTCATGGGTGTTTAGAGGAAAAACTAAAAATATGTTTCCTTCAGTTGCAAGAATGTAATTTTTCTTAGGGTCCATATATTTTCAAGATAAATGTTTCCTAAAAATATGGAAATGTAGATTATAATATCTGGAATTAGATAACCATGGCATAACTAGAGCACAAATATATTGCATTTTATTAATCATTCACTATTTAAAATGGGAATACTAAGCTTTGAGAGAGCTTCTGTTTTGTTCTATAATGGCATTGCTGCACTCTTCAAAGACAATCTGCAAACAGCCTTTCAGCACTTGAGTGATAGATAAATTCTTCTAAATAACAGTTGGTATGAAACATTTTACCATAAACAGAGCTTTGGCATCTCTAACACATTGCAAACAATTTGCCATAATTTTTAATATCTTATCATAAAGAAAATCCATAACTCCAGTCTCTAAATGTAATCAGCATATTCCTACAGCTTTTCCTGCTGTGGCCTGCCAATTACAAAGAATGAGTAATAAAAAAGTGTACCCTTTGGAGCAGCCAATTCTCAGAACCATTAGTTTTCTTTAATATTCCAGTTTCATTCCAGGAATAGGCAAGACAAGAAGTAAGACATTTCATGTCACTTTAGGATAATATCATGTAATTCTAGGGTAATAAAGAATTCATAAGTGATCGGAGAGTGGAAAGTTCATTTACATTCTCTCCAGAGAGTTTTATCTCCTAAGATGTGACCTTGTATAATTAAATATATTTCAAATATCAAGAGAGACAGCAGCTAAGCAGACAATGGAATTCTTCATTTTATGTTGGACTGAAATAAAGTGAAATTAAATTATATGAAGCAGTCAACGTAATAGAAGATAAAAGGTTCCACTGAAATTCTTTCTATCTGATCTTATTCATTAGCATTTTATAGGAGGACAATTATATCATGTGCCATGTAACGTGATTTTAAAATTGGCACTTCATTTCATTAATACCTCTCCAAAAGGACTCAGATGAAGTGTCCCAGAGACTCATTTGTGTTACTTTAATTCAGATAATTCATATGCGCAGTTGGATTCAGTATAGAAAATGCTTCCTTTTATAATAAAACAGAATTTTCAGGAAAAAAACAAAAACAGCAACATTTCAATTCTCTGTGGCACAGGTGAAATTTTGATTAAATGTATCAAGAAAGATGATTAAAACCATATCTAATATATTTCTAAAAAGAAAAACCTTTAAAAAAAACTAAGGGAATTACATCTGAATTAATTTTCATAAAAAAAGTAATTATGAAAATACACAAATGTAATTTTATCAGAATACTTTAAAATTTGCATTTTCTTAATTTGTTATCATCTTTAGAGGATTATCTTTTTTCTCCATTTTCTGGTTACCCGAGATATGAAATATCTTTTATTAGAATCAATACAATTATGAAGATGAGAGTTTTAATTCAATGTTGATTCGTTACCAAATCATTTGTCATTTACAAGGTATTTTCTTAATTCATTGTATTATTTAGCCTTTCTTATTAGGATGTATAATACATGTATGAAACAGCATAGAAATTTTGTTCTGTGCACAGCTAAATAACTTATTGCAAACCAAATGTTCATGTGACCACTACTTAGATCAAAAAATCAACCCAGGCATACCTATCCCTCTTTTTTTTAAAGAAATATTATCATTACCTTTGGAGTATTCTATTTGTCCATTCATCCCATTCTTTTCCCTCAAAAAAAAGAAAGAAATCAACATTACAGCATCCTTAATCCCTCTCTGACTGCTCCCAGTAAGCAACCCTTCCCTCTCCCTTCATAAGGTAACTATCATCCTGATATTTACGATAATATATTCTTGCTTTTATTTATAATTTTATCACCTAAATACACATTGACTATTTCTGAATTTATACAAATAAATTCCCTTGGACTTGAGCAGAAATGGTGCCTGCTCTGGCTCTGTTTAAATAACACTGCTTTGGCTCTCATCAAGCTAAACAGAAACTGTAGGACCAAAGTAAAAGGACAAAATATATTTATTAACACTTTGTTTGGTAGGGAGAATTCTCAGATGGCTCCCAATATTTACCACCTCCCCCTGGTGTACATGCTTGGCATAATCCTTGGGACTGTGAATTTGATGACTTTTCCTCCCATAGTTAGGTTATATTATATTGTAGCATAGTTGACCATAAGATAGGGAGACTTGATGATGTAAGAAAATTCAGCCTTCTCCAATGAGAAAAGACACAAAAACTGTAAGGCTGAATCTGAAAGCATGGCATAGAGAAAAAGCTGAGGTCATGTGGCTGTACAACCTTTTGCTAAAACCTCAAAAAAATCAAAAGATGAGAGTATTCAGTCATACAACCTGCTCTTTCAAGAAATTAAGGGTGTGTCTCAGAGATCTGGATGCAGATACAGGAGGATTCTTCTAAGGAAGCTTAAGGGCCTTGCTCTTCAGTCATCTCAGCAGAAACCAAAGATAGAGGAGGACTATCTTTAAAATATCTGCAGATATGACTCTGTTTAATGGAGTGAAAACCAGTGAAATTCACGCAGGGTTCACAAAGTTCTGAGAATATTACATCAGCAGAAACACTGACAAACTTGTACTAAAAGGGATAGAGAAAGTACTAGCAAGAAGCAGGCTAATCAAACTACTCAGCTGCAAACATGTGCTCCCTTTCATCAAAATGGAAGGATGATTCAGAGAACGGAATCAAGAGCCTGAGAATGGAGCCAAGAACCAGATGGCGGAACTGACACAGAAAATCATTCCAGGCCTTGAAACTTAATCAAGTAAATAAGGCTAGAGTTAACCAGACTGCATTTTAAAACTGCTTTGAACCAATGAAATACATTTTACCCCCCTTTTTAACTATTCCAGTCCCACCATTATATGTTGGGAATATTGAAGGAATATAACTTCTCAATTTAGTTTTCAAGGTCCAAAGATGGAGAGTAATTGTATCCCAGAAGTTGTAGTTAATAGATATTACCCAGGAGCCACATCCACACCTGGTTTATATTATTTAAATAATGAAATTTTAGAATAGAGTTGATGAGATTTAGAAGAGATTTGGGACTTGAGCTGACGTGCAATGGGAGAAAAACTTTGAGAATGTTGGGAGGTAGAGAATGTATTTTGCATTTGGAAGGTACATGAACCTTTGGGAACCAGAGGCCAAGCTGTGGTAGGCAGAATTTTAAGATGTCCCCAGTAATTCCCTCTCCTCTAGTGTACAGGCCTTGCATAACCATGGGACTGAAAATATGGATTTTACTGTGCAGACTAGTTTATGTTACATGGGTACAGTTGAACTTCAGATAGATTAACCAGGTGGGCCTGACCTAATCATTATGAGTCCTTTAAAAGCAGAATTTTCTCTGGCTGGTTGCAGAAAAAGTCAGAGATTCAACAAACAAGATGGATTTGAAACACCATTGCTGGCTTGGAAATGGAGAGGGCCATGTAGTAAGGAAAGTGGTGACCTCTGGGAGCTAAGAACAGCCCTGGCTGACAACCAGCAAGGAAACAGGAACCTCAGTCCTACAACCAGAAGGAAATGAATTTTGCCAACAACCAGTTAGTTATCAAGACCCTGATCCTCACATGGGAAACACAAAACCAGCCAACATCTTGATTTCAGCTCAGTAAGACTCAGAGCAGAGAATCCAGCTATATAGTTAAACACTTCTGACCTACATAACTGTGAACTGTTATTTTAAGCCACTAGTTTTGTGGTGATTTGTTCCACAGCAATGGAAAAACTAATACAGTTTGTTATGTTCATTTTAACTTTTTAAACTTTTAGCTTTTATTTTTTGAGACATGAGGTATGCATTGCTTCTGTTTGTGTTCTTGCCCCAGGCCACAAATGTTACAGCTCAAGACGAGTAATGGATATGTAGGTTGTTTCCAATTGGGGATTATTATAAATAATGCTGTTGAAAATAATCTTGTGCCTATCTCTTAGTTCATATGTACATCTATGTTTGTTGGTTATATATCTAAGATTGGAATCACCAGGTCATAAAATAGGAAATAAAATGGGAATATAATGTCAAATCAATTTAAAAAGTGTTTGAACCAATTCACAGGCTACTAGTAGTTTATTAGTGAGCCTATTGTTCTCCGTCCTTGACAATACTTTTTTATTTTAGCCATCCTAATCTAATTGGTATACAGTGCTATGACATTGTAGTTTTATTTGCATTCAATGATTAATAATGAACTTAGCTATTTTACATTTTCATTGGCCGTCTGTGTATGCCCTTTTGTGTAGTGCCTCTACACTCCAGTGCCAATTGTTTCATTGATTGTTTGTCTTTTTCTTATTGATTTTGTAAAATGTCTTTGTGTATTCTGGATTCAAGCCTTTTATAAGTTCTAAGTATTGTAATTATCTTCTCATACACTGTACTAGTCAGCTCGGGCCACCATAACAAAATACCATAGACTGGGTGGTTTAAGCAACAGAAATTTTTTTCTCATGGTTCCAGAGACTGGAAAGTCCAAGATCAAGGCTCCAACAGGATTCAGTTTCTGGTGAGAGCTCTCTTCCTGGCTTGCAGATGGCAGCTTTCTCAATGTGTCCTCAATGGCAGAGAGAGGAGGGCTGCGAGCTGTCTCTTCTATAAGGGTACTGATCCTGTCACAGAGCCCCACCCTCTTGACCTCATCTAAATGGAAGTATCTCCCAAAGGCCCATCTCCAAATACCATCACATTAGATATCAGGAAGTTAGGGCTTCAACATATGAATTTGGGGGGAACACAGTTTGGACATAGTGTACTTCATTTCTTTTCTTTGCATTCTCTTAATGGGATCTCTAACTTGTCTTTCTTTTTTTTTTAATTTTTGTTATTGCAAATTGTAGTATACATATGGAACCATGTGCAAAAAAAGATACACTATTTCATGATTTATCATAAAAAGAACTCTCAGATAAATATCACACAGGTCAAGAAATAGGACATCAGGAGCACCTTGAGAGCCCACTCATCACTACTTCAAATCATTAACCCTCACTATCCCCCAAAGAAATCTGAGTTCTATGGTAATTACATCCTTAGTTTTCTTTATAATTTAATGACCTAAGCATGCATACCTATAATCTATAATTTAATTCGACCTTTTTTAAACCTTCATGTGAATGAAATTACACAGAAAGTATTCTACTCTGCGTGGATACTTTTGCTCAGCATATTTGTGAGATTTATCTTTGTTTTTATGAGTAGCTGTATTTCATTCATTCTTATTACTGCATAGCCTTCCATTGTGTTAATGTGCCACAGTTTATTCATTCTTCCTTCTGTTGATAGACACTTGTATATTTCTCAGTTTGGGAACATTATGAATAGTTCTTCTATGAACATACTTATACAGGTCTCTCGGTACATGCATGCACACACTGCTGATGTGTATGTTGCTTTGCAGGAATTCATTATATATTCTGGATATGAGTTTGTTAGTTATATGTGGTGCAAATATCTTCTCCCACCTTTGTCTTCTCTGGGAACTCTCTTAATGATATATTTTGGAAAGGAAAAAAAGTCCTAAATTTCAATCTGGTTAAATAGCTATCTTTTCCTCTATGGCTAGTGTTGTTTATTTGTCATGTTTAACTATGTTTCCCTACCTCAATGTCAAGAAAATAATTTCCTATGGTTATGCTTCATAGACTTTCTTGTTTCGCCTTTCACATTTAGATCTACAATCTACCTACAGTTGACATTTGAGCATCATGTGAGGTAGCAAGCAAGTGTCATTTTTTTTTACTATGAATATATAATTTTTCTGGAACCGTTACATGAAAGCTGTTTTTCCCACTGCTTTGCAGCTGCATAAATCGCGTATTTCTAAATTCTTTGTTCTATTTCATTGGTACATTTGCCTTTTTTTTTCTTTGCTGAGAAAGATTCACCCTGAGCTAATATCTGTTGCCAATCTTCCTCTTCTTTTCTGCTTGAGGAAGATTCGCCCTGAGCTAACATCTGTGCTGGTCTTCCTCTCTTTTGTATGTGGGTCGCTGCCACAGCATGGTTGATGAGTGGTGTAGGTCCATGTCCAGGATCTGAACTCACGAACCCAGGCCACCAAAGTGGAGCACAGGAACTTAACCACTAGGCCATGGGGCTGGCCCACATTTGCCTTTTTTTATGCCAATAGCAACTGTTTTAATTATCATAGCTTTATAACAAATATTGCTATTTGGTAGAGCAAGTCCTCTTATCTTTTATTTTTCATTTTTAAAGACAATCTTAGCTATAAATGGACCATTTGCATTTCCACACAAATATTTTAGGATCAACTTGTCATGTTCCACAAAACCTGTTTGGGGAGACTTGTCATCTTTACAATGTTGAATCTTCCTTGGTAAACATAGTATTCCTCTACATTTATATCTTTTTTATTTTTAAAATTTTGTATGTAAGGTTCTTGCACATCTTTTTCTAGATTTGATGCTATTATAAATGGTGTGGTTTTAAATTTATTACATTTTAAAATTATTTGTCTCTGAAATATAAACAGGTAATTGATTTTTACATATTGAGCTTGTATCCAGAATATTACTTCTAATGATTCTAATAATTTATCTGTAGATTATTTGGGATTTTGTGGTTAGATAATCATGCCACCTAATAATGAAAATAATGTTTTAGTTGTTCCTTTCAAGTTCTTATACATTTCATTTATTTTTCTTAAATTTGTTGTACTACCTAGGAGCTCTAGTACATTGGTGAACAGAATTATTACCTTGATGATCTGTTGTGTGTGATTTAGTGATAATTCTCTGCCTGGCAGAAACTAGCTACTCAATAACTCATTATTTTTAATAGTAAGTTGTAATTTGATCTTAAATCAATAGCAAATAGCCATTTGTGTCTTTCTATGTATCTGTCTACATTGCCATATGGTGTGTGACTCTATGATGTTTCTGTACACATCCATCCCTACATTTCTAGCAATCCCAAACAGCATATACAGTCATGCACCACACAACAACATTTCAGTCAGTGACGAACCACATATACAATACTGGTCCCATATCACTAGTACCATATAATTTAATGTGTAGTAGGCTATACCATGTAGGTTTGTGTAAGTACACACTATGATGTTCGCACAGTGACGAAATTGCCTAAGGATGCATTTCTCAGAACTTATCCCTGTCGTTAATCAACATATGACTGTATTTACTTGTAAGAAAAGTCTTGATGAACTCACCAAGTCATTGACAGGTTCAGTACCACTCATTATTGGAACTTCTCCCTCCTCACTATAATTTAATGAGGTAAGAATTTTTAATAGCCACATTTTGCAGCTGAAGCCCAATTGAGGAAATTGATACTCAGATCTAGGTTTAAGAATATCCTCAAGGTCATAAGTACTGGAGCTGGAGTCAATCCCTGGAAGTCAACTCCAGAGTTCTCCCTTTAACCACTATGATTTTTTAAATCCTCACTTCATATTTAGATTTTGCATCTATATAGTCACATAAAAATACTATGTAAACCTGTTAGCAAGTGTTGCTTTAAATTGTTGTTTTAAATCTGTCTTTCCTTTTGGCTTTCAAGAGACGTTTTTAACCAAACTCCGTGCCATCCTGAGACAAAATGAGGGCTGTGGCCTGTGTGAAAGTTGAGGAGGATTTTAATGTAACAGTTTTATTCAGAATCTATTATTAGACACTCTGCTCTTATTTACCTGCCTTTATCGTATTCAAGGAAATTAGTTTCCTCACCACCTCTCACTTTCTTCTTCTAATCCCTATTCTTCCACTCAACAAAAATCCTTCTTGCCTTATCCATAAGCACTAGTTATGCTTATCATAAGCTGGCCTGACAAGGAAAGATATTTGGCTTCACTTTACAGCAAATGTCACCAGAAACCAGAGCCAGTGCTGCATTATGTTGACAATGATGGCTCCTAGATGGTACAGTCACTAGAGAAAGATTTTATTATTTTATTTTAGTTATTTCCCAAGAGTTTTGATGGATGTCTAACCCTCTTTTTTTCTACAGTGTAATTACATGCAAAATAACCACACATCTAGATTACAGCATCATAAGAATGACATGAAGGGCAAATTAGGTAATTTTAAAGTAATTTCTTTGTATCTGAGGTAAAGGGAAGAATCATAATAAGATCTTAATGGAGATACTTTTGTATTTAATGTAGATTTTGCCGGCAACACATCTCATTTAGAATTCTGATCTTATCGAGGGCCTTTCCTTCATCTGATAGAATGACGGATTGTGAACACTGACCCCAGGTTACAGGGAAAAGAGGGGAATGTGTTTATTGCCACCAGCACATTGACTGATCTGATTAAAATTTTTGTGTATTGCATCCACGTAATTGACCTGGTAACTTTTGAAAGACAGCTAGTTGACAATCAAAGATATATAGATATGTCCTAGGAGAAGATTATAGACTCTTGCTTAGCCAAGTGAATGGTGACATCTCCATGGTGATTCTGAATGGCCTCTGTAAAGTAGCCCTTACACCTTATCATAGCATAGGTGGCCTATGCAATATTCTCTCACCAATGCACTACATTGCTTTACACATAAACAGGTTTTGTGTTGCTTTTAAGAACCTTCTTGCCCTTTAGAGCCCATTGCGAAGCTTTGGTCTTGGGCACATAAGCTCAATGCACTTATATGTCCGATTTAATAAGTTATGATTCTGTGACAAACCCAAAGTAGAGTTGACTGCTTCTCTCCTATTTCACTTAAAACTTTTCAATGTGTTTGAACAAGTTTCAGGTTTTTCCAATGAGAATGAGATCTTATAGTTTTGTCATGTTCCACCGATTAGATATGTCAGCCCATTAGGTGGCAGAATTGATATTTCTGTCATCAACAGTTTAGCTTGAAACTCAATGTTCATAGATTTCCAGTTAATAAAAAAAACAAATTCAAACTTCTAGTTACTTGTTAAAATTTACTTTTCTCTACTATAATTTCTGTGATTTTAATTGTCAATATTAATGTAAACTAAAGGTGCACATATTGTTTAAATAATTTACAGATAACACCTAATTCTGAAAGTACAAAGGACTCAATCAACCACAATATTCAAAGGTCTACTCCTCCTTTACTAGAAATCTTTTAATTTTGCATTTTGAAAAGAACAAAAACACTTTCTGATCTTTGACTCATAGACCAACACTTGGGGGAAATTGAATTTGAACTTGCTATAATTTCTAGGATTCAGACTTTAGTTGCTGGTATGAGAATGTGGGGAAGTATAAAAGATGAAACAATATAAAAATATATCAGGTTAGCTGAAAGAAAAGGTAACCCCTTCATATTTTTTATTTTAAGAACTTGCTAAACAGCAGTCATGTTTTAGAAGCTGAACTGTTTCTAGAATAGAAAATGTTTTTGAAATTTAAAATTTTTTCACTCCCAACCAATATTTTTTTGTTTCACAAGTTCACTGTGTTCCCATAAGGATTTATAGAAATCCTATTATGTTTCATGTACTATGCTAGGCACTTTCACTTACATTATATAATAATATTTAATCATCACAAGAACCCTGCACTCTAAATATCTCTTTGTTCTCATTTTGCAGAGCAGAAAACTCATTATGCCTCAGAGATTTTAAGTAGTTGCTCAAAGACCTGTACATATCAAACAGCAGAGGCAGGATTTGAACCCACGTTTTAAATTTTAAGTCCAATGGCCTTTCAACCATATTACGTTTGGATATTAATGTAGATAACTGGTACTCAATTCAACAAATATTACTTTGGTGCCTACTGTGTGGCAAACAGTGAGGAAAGAAGTGGAAAATTAAAATTATATTCTAGCTGAATATCAGTAACCCAATACAACAGCATTTCTAAATTGACTGATTTTAAATATACCTGGTAATACATTACACTGATTTAGTTTAGATATTTTTAATAACCTTTTCTGTGTTAATTGGTTGATAAATATTGAGGTCTTTCCTATACTACTTTAGATCATGAAACTGCTAAATAATAATCAGTAATGTAACTAAGACCGATTGATGACATCTTTGTTTTCCTTTCTATTCTATGTAATGCTTCCTAATTAGTTTTTAAATAAATGAGATGTGTGTGTGTGCATGTGATATCTTAGAATGTCTTGACAGCATTTTTTCTTGCAGAATGTACCCTCTGATAAGTAATTAACTTTCTAAAATATAAACCTGTATCATAAAAAATTTAAAGATTTCTCCCTTTTTTTTTGTCCACTTTGTACTGTATCAGGATGAAGAGGCAGCATAAATGCAAAATTGGAATCCCCAATTCGTTCTATACCCTGGGTTACTGGGTTAGAGAAGCTAGAAGGAAGTCCAAATTTCCTACTTAAAATTTTCCCATTCACTGCACATTCTAAGCAGCCAGTCTTTGTGACTGTCCCTCATCCCTGTCCTAATTGATATTCCAGAATTAAAAACAATCTCCCAGGCAAAGGCACCCAGTCCAAGATATGCCTCCTCCCAAAATTCATCTTCAAAGACTCAGCCCTCTTCAGGTCACCTACATATGAATTTCTTCTCTCTTTTTAGCAAAATATTCAGTATAAGAACTAAAGGCAAAAGTTATCTGCCTACTCACACTGGTCCCCAAGCGTTTTGATTCTCTCCCTAGCATTCATATGTAATCTTACTTTTATTAATATTAATTTACATGATTAATCAATTCTTAGCTTTTAGTAAGACAAACTAGAGTTTTACATCCTGCTCTATCACTTGTTATCCCTGAATTCTTTGACAGGTTTCTTTATCTCTCTGAATCACAATTTTCTTGTAAATAAGGATATTAGTGTTCCTTCATAGAGGCATCAGAATATTAAATAATATTTAAGGTACCCTTAAATTATTTTGATTATAAATAATTTTATAAAGCATCAGTAGCTTCTTCTTGTTCATAATCATCCTGGACTCAATTATTTATGATATTTTTTCTTCTTTAAGGGTAAATGATACAGTGGAAGCATAAGAAAGAACAAATTTGATAGCTTTACAATATGTAAATACAAATAATATTGTCAATTTTATGAAAAAATACTTTTTATTGTCATGACAATTTTTGCTTATCAAAGAAAAATGAGATGTTAGAAAACTTACAGAAGAATTATTCTGAATGTAAACAGTGTTCATAGAAAGGTTAAATATCTGTAATCATACTTACTGTGTGGTATAAACAAGAAACACCTGATATAAGCTTTATCATGGTAAAAAATGTCTTCACAATTTTAGATCCAGGAAGCTCTTGGTTTGTCTGCATCAACCACCTGTATGGGTTTGTATTTCGATGACACCAATGACCATCAAAAGAGGTAAAATACTGGAAGAGCCCAGAAATGATATAAGAGATCTTGAAAGGTTTTTAGAAAGTTCATTATATTTCAGTGAGAGTTCTGTTTCTCAGGAAAACTACTTATTGCAATTGTCTATTTCTAATGCATACTTCAGATTAGAGTGGAACTACAGCATGCGGCAAAAAGTGGGTCATGCAAGAGTAAATGAAAGGCTTAAAGCAATTTGCATGGGCTGTCTCAAAAGAGCTAAAAGAGTGCTGTATGGAATTAAAAACTAGAATTCTCCCCAAGCTTTCCTTAGCTAGTTTAGGGCTTAGAGAGCCATGTGACTTCTTTCTGAGCTGACTAGAGGACTGCAAGTTGTCACAGAACCCTACTTGCAATTATTGAAACTATAGTCACTTCAAGATTTCTGAAGAGGCAACCATCAATAAGGACAAATAACCAGATAAATTAAACTGCATTCTTATTATAATTCACTAAAATGATCAAGTGAATAGGGAACTGACTATCTGAAAACTGGAGATGAAGTGTTACTTCAGTTTGACAGCTGGTATTTAATTTCTTATGAGAATCTGTGATTGTCTACTTTTTTCTTAGTCAATATCATAGAGTTCTGCATTGTCAGTATGAATGGATTCTTACTTATCTGCAACATAGATATTTTTCCAGAGATTTAAGGACCATTTTACCTACTAGAACATTCTTTCTAGTCTGTATGCAAACATTTCTATGATCATTAAGCAACTTGTTTATTAGTTCTTTTCTCAGAGGTCATCCTCAGTTAATCTCAACAACTAACACAATTTAAGCAAACCTTACAAAGAATGATCATCTCAATTTAAGACTCTTCTATTATTGCAGAATATTTTCTTGCACTATCAGTTGTCTTGTTTTGTTTCTCATTTGCTGCTAATTTTGTATTGTTTCGCTTCTCCATCATTTTTTTAAATGTTACCATCAGTAATCAGGTGCCTAACTGAGAGCCATGAATAAGAGCAACCAGGTTAGAATTCAGTCCAAAATAAACAAAACACAGTGGATTCCTGGATAACCATTGAGAGGTAATGACTAGAAGCAGAACCAGCTACCTCATTTGTCCAGCCCAGTGCAAAATGGAAATGTAGGGCTCCTTGTTCAAACAGCAGGAAAAAAGATGCCTTTAAAACACTTTTTCAAATTAAAATACAAAACCTTTTTCTTTCTTGCATGGCCTCTCTCCATCTGTAATGGCAGTTTTTAAATTTGTTATTTATATTCCTCAGGCATGGGAATACTTTCTAAGCAAAGGTAGGCCCTCACAGGCCCTGGAGACCCTGCCCTACAACTTGGCATTTGCCACCCACTGGCTGACTCCCTCTCCAGCTCTCAGCTGCTGGATCGAATCACTGTGACCCAGCCAGTGGGAGCAAGCCAAACCAGTCTTCTCCCCTTCCCATGGCTCACCACCAAAACTAGTGGATGAAGGACCCCCAAGAACCACAACATCTCCACCAGGATGCACTCAATGCCTGGATCTGGGGGGTGAGAGGTTCATCCTTGCCTAGTCACCCACAAAATTCATAGTGGTGCTGCCAAACCAGGGGATAGGAAAGAATCGTCTTTGAATTAGTAATATAAAAATGCAGTTTATTCATTTCAGGGATTCTGCCACTCAGACTCCATCTTTGGACCCAGCCTATAATTTCTGCAAAAAATAAATTGATCAATGAACTCATTGTTTCAGAGTCACACTTTGTTTTTTACTGCAAAATTGTGTTACCCAGGTTGATCATCTATTTTCCACAGTCTTACTATGAAATACTTTTTGTTGTGGCCAAAAATCCAATCCATTCTCAAAAGATGATTTTTCATCACTGACAATATTAAAAAGAATAAATGTTTGAACAATAGCCATATCCTTAAAGTATACAGTTTCCTGAACTGTTTTAGAGAAGACAATACACATTAAGATGTATACATTTCAGTATATCTGTTTTTAAAATGTGTTATTCTATAGTAACAGATCATCATAAACTAAATTCAGGAAAGGTTTAAGAAAGAAGCAGTATATGAAGTACTTCATAGCATGTTCTTAGAAGGTTTCAACATTCATGGAACATACATAGAAGGCTTCATGGGAGAGGTGGCACTCAGGCTGGACCCTACAAAATTGTTCAATTTTGACTAATCAATGAGATTACAGTTCAGTATACTACTAGTAGGTTGTGTGTTTGTACAGGGTGTTTTTGTTGTTGTTGTTGCTATATAAGATTTGAAATTAGTAATAAACAATAGGTATTGGAGAGTTCTAAAATAGAAAAAGTAATAAAAACAGTCTGAATATCTTGAGGGTGCTGTGTCTTAGAGAATAATGGAAATCAGATCACATAAATCTAATAGAACCAAGATAATAGAAGACCTTGACAAGTACCCATAAGTAGTCAGATATAAGCAATAAGGTGCCACTGTGCATTTTGTACAACATTTTATAGAATGCCTCAGCAAAACAATGGTTAAGAAATACTATAGGGGGGCCGCCTGGTGGTGCAGCAATTAAGTTTGCGCTTGGCAGCCCGGTGTTCGCGGGTTCGGATCCTGGGCACCTGCCGATGCACTGCTTGTCAGCCACACCGTGGTGGCGTCCCATATAAAGTAGAGGAAGATGGGCACAGATGTTAGCCCAGGGCCAGTCTTCCTCAGCAAAAAGAGGAGGAGCGGCAGTGGATGTTAGCTCAGGGCTGATCTTCCTCGCAAAAAAAAAAAAAAAAGAAATACTATAGGAACTAGTTTGGAGGTAGGGAGGATAAAGTCAAGGAAACAAATAAGAAGACTGTTGCAGGAGGCATAAATGATTGACACTCAAGATCCAAGTGGCAGCAATAGAGTTGAAGAGAGAAGAACAATTATGAAAGACATAGACCTTCAAGGAAAAATTATTAAGATTTCATCATTGGCTACATCTAGATGAAGTAAAGTGAACTACAAGACTTCAAATCATGGTGAGCAGAAAAATGTCACTTTCCCAGAAGGAAAACAATATGAACCAAGGGATGAAGAGTGAGGGAGACCTTGTTAAGATTATTTTGAAGTGACACTGGAATAATTTAAGGAATAGGTATTTAATGCCATCATTTTCTATTCAAAATGTAGATATAGATATTTAGATATATATGATAAAACTTCAAATAGATGAGAGTGAGGTCCGAGACTCAAAGTATAGATGGAAGTATATTTTACTTATAAGAGTGGAAGTCAACATAGATAGTCATTTCCAAGCTTGCTGAACTATGATATTTGCATAAATTATGAGTTAGAGAAATCAAAAGCAGCTGGAAATGTTATATGAACAGGAACCAATGAAAGCTGTCTTAGAGGGAACACAAGATGGAATAGAACTAAAGCTGTAATCCAAGGAAAAATTTGTTATATAATAGGAAAAGACTCAAAAGAGAAGCAAAATATTACCTAAATGATTACATAAAGAGATCCTTATATTTGCTGGAAGTATATGATCAGAGTCAGAAAGATAATCATGGATATTGGTGGAGATTCCCAGACTAGGAAAAATGTACATAAATGACTTTTTGTGTTTCCTTCCAAGAGTACTTTTTATCATTGCAGCATATCCCCATCAATTTTACCATCACCATCCATCAATATATGTGACCATATCAGCATTTCCATTAACACCAGTATCATTCAGAAGATATTGTGGCTGTCATCACCATCATTGTCAATAAATTTATTTATATAGACCTGGTACTAAATTTACATTAACTGCCATTGCCATGGGATAAAGCAAGGTTGAGCTGGATGAGTTTTCTTTTCAACATTTTTTTTTCCTCTTTTCACTCAGTATAATTCTTCCTGCTAATCTGGAGAATATGCTTCCTTCAGATCGAAAGGAGAGATAAATCTCTCTACTTCAGTATTTTCAACTGTATATCAATTTACAATTAAATCACAGGAGAAAAGGAGTGCTGTATAGCTGAGAAAGGATTGGACTGGGAATCAAAAAACCATAATATTAGTCTCAACTTAGCCAAATTGCACTATCTTTATCAAATCATTTCACTTTCCAGAAAGTTAAGGAGTTAGATCTGACAATTCCTAAAGTCCTTTCCAATTCTGAAGTTTAATGAGCCTAATTGAATTAGCTTACCACAGCCAGAACCATATAAATCGTGTGATGTGATTGGAATAATATTGATAACTAAGCCATATAGTTCTACCCATGTTCCAGACACTGTGTAATGTGCTTTGTATGTATTATCTCATTTAATTCTTATGATATCCCTATGAGCTAGGTATCAGTGTCCCCATTTTAGAAATTGACAATCTTAGGTATAGAGATGTTAGGTGACTTGTCAACAGTCATACAGCTAGTAATAGCAGAGCTGTGATTTAAACTCAGGCAGCCCAGCACCATTCAGTGATATTAAACACTGTGCTATTGTTGTGGAAAGATAATTAAAACCAAAATCTCCTTTAAACCCACAAAAACTCTTCACAAAGGTAGAAGGGAAAGAAACAGTTTTGTTATTGAATAACTATTGAACCAGAATGTGATGTGCATCACAGGCAATTCTTGAAAGAGATTCAAAGCAGAAAGAAATCCCAGCCTTTTATATAGTCAAGCAGATTCAACCCATTACATACATGTTCACAGGATAAACAATAACTAGTCTTCCAGAGGACTTGACAGCAGTATGTGTCACACATAGCTCATTCTAAATTTGCTTGGTAATTAGTGTTAATTGGCTTTATGCAAGCATAAATCAACCCTCCATATCTTTCTTACAGGAGGTAATTATGGAGGTGCTCATCAAAGTTAGCCTCCTACCCTCCCACAGAAACAGGGAGATGGGGCCCCGTCTTTATTGATGATTATATTTCAAAGAGCTAGTTCCCAGGTCCTTGATAAAGATATCCCTGGATCTCGAAGCTGATAAGAGGTTTATTTAGCTTTTAAAAAGATTTAGATACGTTTCAAAGAGACAGAGAAGGAACTGAAAGTTTTCTAAAGTAAATGCTCTAAGAAAAGGGAGGCTAGGTGAGGAGTTGGGGTGGGAGGGTCTCCTCCCTTAACTTCAGCAGGGAGAATTAAATCTCTTCTCTTTCATTGGTATTTGCCATTACACTAACTATATTGCCAATATATTGGAAATGGAGAGGTTATACAGGAATATGCTGCCTGCTTTGTCATCCTGTCAAAAAGATATTAATGAAGATGTTGAAGACAAAGATAATGCATTGTCTGGATTATATTATCACTTTGCATTTGTAAGGTCTTTGCATGTTCCAAAGTGCTAGTGTGTATCAATTTATTGGATTCTTACAACAACCCTGTGAAAATGGTAAACCTACCTTCATTTGGTATTTTTTATTCCCCTTATTGTGCAAAAATATACTCAGAGAAGTAAAGACACACCCAAGAAGTGGAATCACGAGTTCAACTCAAGGAGACAGTTTTCTTAGCTCCAGTGAGTTGCTTCCACAGTTGCCATCTTTCCTGGCAGCTACAGGAACTATGTCATTTGGCTCACAATGGTCAGTGTTGGTTTCTTCCTCTATAGGACATACACTGGAAGTTTCCTGAAGCCAGATTTAGATCCACTCCATGTCTCCTTGCCTCTTGCCCTTTCTATCCTCTCTGGTTTTCTTGATCACAGAACTTAATTCTAACACAACGTATTATCTTCATGTTATGCTTTTACACACCATTGGCTTCTGGTCTCTATATCTCTGGTTTGGGCTCTAGTCTTCAAGTGTTCTCCTCGTCTTTGACTCTCTCAGTCCAAATTTCCCACCTATTATAAATACACTCTCTATACCATCTGCTACTGTCCTCATTCAAACTCACTTGTTGCCCTGCACAATGGGGGTTATGCCTGGGGGAAGAATAGTTGACTGGATGAGTAGGGTCACTTTTAAAGGGGCAATTTACATTCTTTCCTTGTCCTCTCATACATATATACAGTCATGCATCACATAACGACGTTTTGGTCAATGACGGACTGCATATACAATGGTCGTCCCATAAGATTAGTACCAGATAACATAGGTTTGTAGTGGGCCATACCATCTAGGTTTGTGTAAGTACATTCTGTGATGTTCATACAACTACAAAATTGCCTAACAACGAATTTCTCAGAACATATCCATGTCTTTAAGGGGCACATGACTGTATTGTCTCCCTCTTCTTTGAAAGAGAAGAGGATTCATGGAAAATACAAATATGTTTTTCCCAGAGGATCCTTTTGTTATTTTTAAAAAATATGCTGGTATATAATGAAGTGGAGATAGTTTTGCTTTCCTAATATGAATAGATCTTAATGAGTCTTCAAACATTTCAGCTTTACCATATGTACAGTATGGAGGTAAGACATAACAGTAGAATTGTATGTGAAAAGAAATAAAATCCCAATCACATATACATAGAGACCTGTGAAATCTAACTAGCCATCTGTTTCATACTACTCAAGGGACTCTAGACTATTTTGCATACCAGAGATTTTGATTTATGCTTACTGACTCATGAATTATACTTGTACAAAAGTACTCCAGATTTTTCCCAATGCTTACATCAGTAAATGTATAGTCACAGAGGGAGATTAGAGATTTGTGCATGCCTGTATGTTCTACCATCAAGATACATATGGTATATACTTAATGAACTTACATTTTCATCTTCAATACTTTACTCCTCTAGTGCATAATTTTTAAAATTCTTGCATATTGGTAATGTCATTTATAATAATTTTAGTTCTAAGAAATGTGTTTAATGGACAACCCAGCCATTACTAAATGTACAGTTGGGGCAGTAACTAAGGCACAGCTGCATAGTTGCAACAGTTCAGAGTGCCCAAAGCTAGCAAATCACCTTATGTTCACCACTTTGCAATTTATCTCACTATTCATAAGAGCTGTGAAGGAAAGAGATGAAGATACGTGGGTGAGAAAAAGTAAGTGAACCTCAGTGTTACTAACTGCTGTGCTAGAAGATAGAAACTAAAATCTCCCAACCTCTCCTCCCTCCAACTCATCATGAGTTGGAAATAAATTATCCTCCTAAGTAACCACTATACTTCCTTTGTATCCCAGCTCAAAAATCATGTGTGGATTTCTGCAACCTGTGTAATGACGTCCTAAACCAGCCTGGAATGGAAAGCATTCCAGAACTTTGCCCTTATCCTTATTCCTGAGCTAAAAGCATGGCCTTTTTGCCATCATTATTTGCTTTTGTGTTTATTTCCTTGGTTTAAAACTGGAAAGCAGGGCCTTCTTAGATCCTAGCATGGTGCTCACCACACAGTAGGTGTTTGATTGAAAGATGGTGGTGGGGCCAGACACATGGCATACTGGTTAAGTCTGGTGCACTCCACTTCAGCTGCACAGGTTCAGTCCCTGGCGGGGACCTACACAACTTATCAAGCCATGCTGTGGTGGCATCCCACATACAAAATAGAGGAGGAATGGCACAGATGTTAGCTCAGAGTGAATCTTCCTCAAGCAAAAAAAAAAAAAACTAAACTAATATGGTGGAAGGATGAATGAAGAAATCAATGTATATATTGACTTTTATTAATTCTGACAGGTTCATAATTAAAGATTTGTCCCTAAATTGTTTATACTTCAAGGATATAACTGTGGACTATATACTGAGTGTCAGAAGGACCAAGTTTTTCATAAAAGGCTAAGCAAAATAATGAGACAAGATCTATATCATACTGGTTTAAAATAAGCTTATTATAATAATAATAATGAAAAAATAATAGTACTATTTATTAAGTACATACAATGTGCTAAGTAAGGCATTATTTTAAATATATGTTTTAAATATATGTGTACATATATAAATAATTCTGTGCACACACACACATACACACATATATATAATGTTACAATCTTGAGAAGTAGGACTAGGGTCTGCATTTTATGGATGATGAAACTGAGTCTCACAGAAATTGAATAACTTACTCCTCCATCTCCATTCAGGAGAGGGGGGCATTTTTAATGTGACCAAATTAGTAAGATCACAGGCCATTAACAGAACTGTGTTTTAGTAGAGGGCAGATTTATTCATCTGCTTAACAACTTTTTATTGAGGTCCTACAATGTTCCAGCAACTATGCTAGTCGGAGGGACACAATGTTGACAAAACAACCATAAGATTTCTACCTCCTGAAGATTACTAAAGTGCCCATGATTACTTCTTACCTTCTGGGTCCAAGTAGAAACTAGACCTGGAAAAGGACTGCTTTCCAGGAGCAGATCCCCTGCAGATCTCTTTCTTATTCATTTCCTTCACACATACCACTACTTTGTTAAGTTAAAAAAGATTCGTTTTGCAAAACTGAGTCCTTAGATTCAAGTGTGTTAAAAAATCAAGGGTTTGTTTAGGACACAGGGCTTTATGGACTTTTCAACTCAACTTTTTTTTTTTAGCTCTTTTATTTTAATTGTGGTAAAATATGCATAATATAAAATTTACCATCTTAACCACCTTTAAATGTACAGTTCAGTGGGATTAAGTACATTCATATTGTTGTGCAACCATCACCACATCACTAGAACTCTTCATCTTTCAAAACTGAAACTCTGTACCCATGAAACAATAACTCCCCACTCTACCTCCCCTCAGCTCCTGGCAGCCACTATTCTACTTCCTGTCTTTATGAATTTGACTAATCTAGGTTTCAACTCAACTTTTATAGGAAAGCCATCCATTAGTGAACACTGATGATCTATTTGGCTCTTGCCAACTTTGTAATAGGTTTCCCGTTTGTATTCAGTTGCCTCAGATGGGTAGGCCGGGTGAGCAGCAGTTGGGATGCAGGCTTTGTTGTAGGTCCCTGACCATAATGTCATCACGATAGCACCAAAACTCAAACTCTTGACTGGATACCAATATTGATAGAAATGAGACTCAAATTCAGACCTGCCAGACACTGGCTACTGAGCCAGTGCTCTCTTCATTATGCCAGAGTAAAGAGCCTCCCCTTTGGATGCTCATCTATTTTGAGCAGATTTATCTAGAACAAACTCAGCTTGCTCTTCAGAAGACTGGTCTTTATGCTACTCTCTGTAGGTTACAGGTATCTCCCCAAAGAATAAATATCTGGGGGAGGAGAGCACATTTTAATTATAAAATCGATCAGAACTATTCAATATATATATATATATATGCATTGATTTCTTTTTTTTATGTCTGCAATGCACATGAAAAGTTTATGAGTAACTCAGCTATCTCTATATCATTTCTTATTTCATCCTGAGGACAATCTCACTTATACTTTCCCTATCTTTCTAGAACCAATGATGTGATCTGATCTCTATATGACATTTTTTTATTAAACTTAGCTATAAAAATTTCAAGTGCTAATGGCTGTGACCCTGTAGGTTTTTCTCTCCTTCACAATGCCGATAGAAAAATAACTTTTCATTCAGGGAATCTATATTTCTGCTCTGCCTCTTAGTGTTTAAGCCAGCTCCCCACTGTGCTAAGTCAACCTTCCCAGAAGCTAATCTGTCATTCTCAAGTGGCCTTGCTTCTGAAATTGGTTTGATGCTCTAGCAATAAAGAGCTCCTGTGTAGTGTGGGTTACACGGGTTTAACAGCCTCTCCAGGGGACGGGAGGGGGGGCTTGTCCTATTACCTTGGAAACAATGACTTTGTATGTCTGCTCTGGAGAACAGAAAGAAAAATTGCTGGTGTATCAATCTGTCTAGGATATGAGCATCTCAAATAAAATTAATCCTGAAGAATATAGAGAAAGTTCAACATGCTAATTTGTTTTGGTGGTTTTGGTTTTGAATGTGTCAATATCAATGATGGGGCAAAAGAATTATGCCTCTACCTTATTGCTTCCCTGGGGGAATATTTTATGTTTATTTTTATGAAGGTTTTTTATTTTAGAAATAAATTTTGTAAAAGATAGGCATAACATCTGCAAGTACAAGACCTTCACCACTTGAGGTGACATGTGGCTATTGGGGGAGGTTACTGCACATTTGCAGAATGAAATGTGGCTATTGGGGGAAGAATCACTTGTTTATTTAAGAGAATGAAAGGCAGGACAATTATACTAACAAGATTTTCATAGGAATGTGCGTTGTCAATGTTAACAAATGGTTTTAAGCTAAAGTCTCTGGTACATGGTATGTGGTTTAATTTCAGTTACATAAACATTGGAGTAATCTAAAGTTTAAATTACATTTTAGTCATACTTGAGATTCCATTATCCAGGAAAATGCAATTTCAGTCTCTATAAATATGAACAAAAATCAAAATCCAATCACTGCTTTCATATTTATAACATCCCATCTGAAGTTCATACTGCCCAGGTAACACAGTAGAAGAACAAATTCTAAAAACACAATATATATTATTCATATTTCTGTTTACATTTAGATTTAGTTTGCCAAGTGTTTCCAGGAACTAGTATCAAAGAATGATACATTTGTGAACAATAAAGAAATGTGAAGATCTCTGCATCTTCTTATACACATATATATTTTTTCCAACAAATGTTAAAGATAATAAGGATTTATGCAGGCTGTTTCTAACATAGAGCTTTATAATATAAAATCTTAATGTTCTATCCTCTCAGGTTATGTCAACTTACTCTCTAAGTAGGTATTGGTGGATGTTTTGTTTTGTTTGTTATTGATGTGTTTTATTTTTAAAGCTGAGTTTTGAAGTATAATTCCCTCTTTTTAGGTATATAGCTCTATAAATTTTGACAAATGCTCACAATCATGTAACTATCATCCAAATCAAGATATAGAATATTTTCATCATGTCAAAAAGTTTCTTTGTGCCTCTTTGTGATCAGTTCCCTCTCCCAACCCCCAGTTCCTGGCAACAACTGATGTTTTAATTTTTGTACTATTATTAAAGTGGGTGTTGTGGGCAGTAGATTGCAAGGCTGGTAAGTAGCATATGGGAAGTTACTTACATGACTTTTGTATCCTAGATTTTTCCAATACTCTTACCACATTGTGCTGTAATGCAATTTGAGCTTGCCAGCCTTA
Source organism: Tapirus indicus (assembly GCA_031878705.1). Lineage (NCBI taxonomy): Eukaryota > Metazoa > Chordata > Mammalia > Perissodactyla > Tapiridae > Tapirus > Tapirus indicus. The sequence goes on along the minus strand of CM062919.1, from coordinate 98,037,011 downwards.
GTCTCTCCAGGAGACTTTCTATTGCCTAACATGTTTATGTGACCTAATTTATTTGTGTTACCTTAGATATGCTGCTTAAACTTTCTTTGTTCACTGTCATTATCTAATATAAGATGAATTATGAAATGACATCTAAAATTTAAAAGTGTTTAAACCTATTAGTTTAATTTTTAAAGGAAACTCGAAAAGTTTACATAGTTGTGTAGGTTATTTTTTCACAGCCCGCTACAACTGAAACAAAGAAAAATGACAAAATTACTTGTGTTCTCCGTGTCTTTACCTCCCTTTACAGTAATGTATCAGGCTAATTCTGAGTAATCAACTTTTTAAGCAATATTACAAATGTATTTTTAAGTACAAAAGTATTGCAGGCAAGCTAGAAAAAAGAACCACCACAGTGTAAATGATAAAGTGAAGGTGGTCTGCCCCACCCTTTTACCTTCTCCCCTGAAAGATACTGATTTTAAGAGTTTAATGGGCATTCTGCCAGACTTTCCATTTATAGATAACATTTTTAAACAAAAAGAATGCAAAAAAAGAAAAAATCTATAAATTGTTTTTTTAACTTAATAATTTTTCATAAATTTCTTTCTGTGTCAGTAACATGGCATGGCATTCTCTTAACTACTGAATAGTTTACCACAGTAAAGTTTAGCAATAATTAATAATCGAAGTGATGAACACGTCATTTGCCTCAAATTTTTCTCCATCCCAGATACATATATATTTTTACAATTGTGTGAATATTCCTTATAGTAAAAATTCCAAGGGGTGAAATTGTAGTTACAAATTAGTCATTTAAAATTTTGACAGGTATTGTCCATTTGCCTTCTAAAAGGGAAATACAAATTACACTCCCATCAATTTTGTGAGAGTTCCCACTTTCTCATACCATTCCCAGAAAGGATGTCATCAGTTCTTTTAATTTGAGCCAGTGAGATAAGGAGGATACAGCATGTCACTATTATTTAAAATTATAGTTTCCTCATCATTAGTAAGTTTGATCATCTGTTAGAGGTTCAGAACATGGTCAGTGGCTTATGTTGCCTGGGTTGTGAATCTTTTCATCATTAATTGAAGGATCCCTTTGGGCTTTAGGAAAATTACCTCTTTGCTATATACCTGTTACAAATATTTTCTCTGAATCTACGTTCATCTTTTTAACTTTGTTCAAGCATCAAAGAGTTAATTATTCGTGGTTTTCACAAAAAACAATGGTTCTCAAATCATGCTACAGATTAAGTTCATGGAGGAGCCTTTATAAAAAGACTGCAGCCTGGGCCCCCACATGCACAGACTCAAGTTCAATTGATTGGGATGACATTGGAGATAGTCCCCCAGGTGATGCTAAGGTGCAGACAGGGTTGAGAAGAACTGCTTATTGTGCATACAAATCACGTAGGGATTTTGTTAAAGCCCAGATCCTGGGGTGAAGCCTGAGACTCCATATTTCGAATAAGCTCCCAGTAGATGTCCATGGTCTACAGTCCACACTTTGAGTAGCAAGGATTTATGGTGTCGTTTTCAACTGTTGCTTAAGAAGACTTTCTCTACTTAAGATTTTAAAGCTTTCTTTTCTCTTGTGTTTTCTTCTAACAATTTTTATACTTTTTATAGAGATCACAAATTCATTTGGACGTTCATTTTTTTTAGTAAGATGATATAGAGATCTAATTCTGTTTTTTAATCAATATCAAATTGAACCCACCCCATTTATTAGGTAGACGTAAACATTTTAATATTATTTTGAAGTAATATGTTTTTATTGTTTTTTTAAAAGTGTCCAGAAAAATTGTATGTTGATAAATGTAGAATCTTTGTTTAAATAATATGTAGAGTTTAAATTTTAAAATTTATTTTGTTTAAAAGAAGGAAATTATACCCTAAAATTAACTAAAATTTTAAGATCAAGGAATTTTCCTTTCTGTCCATTGGATCTTTAAATTTCAAATATGTTTATTTTCACAACCTAAATATGACTCACAATTAAATGTCAAATTTAAGAAAAACAAGCATGGAGGATGTGATCATTATCTCTGTGTTTCCATTTTTATCAGTGTTTGTGTTGTTTCCATAGGATATGGTAACAATCTCACACTGAAAAAGTAATTCAGTGGTAGAAATGCTATTGTCTGGGAGAATATAGTGCCAACAGGAACCAGCTTCTGCTGAATTCAGAGTACAAACTCTTTCTTCCAACCTTCTTACAGACTATCATGTACAAAAAAGCCACAGAGTTGAGGATTTTCAAATAACTGTGGTAGGATATCGATGATGTTGATATCTACAAGGTGAACAATGGAGCTGCTTTGTGCATAATTTAAGGTAGTCGACTCACGCAGGAATGAAATGAGAAATTCAAATGTGTAAGAGTTTAAATAACCTAAGCTGATAAGTCAGGAGTATAAATAGAAATTAAAACTGAAATAAGAAAGTCTTGTAACCTATATTAAATTATCTTACTATGTAAATACATTTTCTAAAGAGATAAATGATTATCGAATAAATGAGTTGTGCACTGGCATGAATTTTACTAATTTTGCCTAGCTATTTTCCATTATGATATTCTAGTAGAAATAAATTTCCACTGAATAATCTAGCCCTTGAGAACTCCACAGACACATGCCTTTTTTGTTGTGTTTTGTTTTGTTTCGGTAAAATCACTGCTCATTTAAAGAAATTGGTCACCAATGCCCAGTTACATCTTTCATACATTTTTTACAAAATGTAATTTCTTGAGCTAGAGATTCAAAGAATCTCTTTTTGTATCTGAAATTACGTTATTTGGAATTTCTGTAGCTAAATAATTAAGTCTTGTAGCCCAAGATTCTTGTTATTAAAAGAACAATGACTTTGGAATTGACAAAGTAAATACATTTTTTCTGCTAAGCTAGAAATATCATTCTTTAAATAGTTAAGAAAAAGAAAGGTCAATACTGAAGCTTTTCTATTATACAATCTCTATTCCAGAAGACACTGATGTTTCTATTACTAGACATAATGAAGCCCAAATTTCAAGATTGTTTTGTTTGTTTGTTTAATGACAAACTTGAGTGACAAAATAAATTTGCAGGATCAAAACATGGCCACCTTCTCCGTGTATTAGCTCATGAATTGGTTGTATTTCTAAATGTATCAGGCACTCTCTTCTTAAAAATTTATGTGTCAGGGTTAATCTTAAAAGTCAATTTTTAAAAGTTAAAAAATAAAATCTATGTTGTTTTTCTCAGACAGCTACCAATCACAAGTGTATTAAGGGAAATATCACTGTAACTTTTGGATGCCATTAAATCATTAAGAAACCTTCTTCCTTAAAGTTTTATTATCTTTGGTTAGACTAAATACACAATGCTGGCAAAGTATAGAGGGCAAGTGTGTTTTGCACACTCATGTGTTGTTTGTCATCAGAGCAGTGCCCAAAGAGTGGACTGCCACTATCTGTATTCAGCATGTGTTCTCTGGTCCTTTTATATTGTTAAAAATTACTGTATGTTTGTGTATATATCAAGTTCAATCATATGAAATTGCCAACATTTGGCATTTTTGACCTATAAAAATAGAAGTTTTATATGGTTCAAACTAATATTTTTGTTTTGGGTGTGAATTAATAGTTTGCTTCTAGGCACTTGACCCTGGGCTGTGGGAATATGTTTAGCTTCTTCAGATTGGTTTGAGCAACGTCACTTGCTATAGGACCTTGCTCTCTGGACCATCGCAGGCAAAGCCAGTCTTGGGATCCCTCAGCTATAGTGGACTATTTCCAGTAACCTAGATGAGACCTCTTCCCTGATTCTGACTTCTGCCAATTGGCCACAAAAGTATCTTGGGATCCTAACATACGTAGATTCTTTATTTATTAAATTAACCTATATTTTCTTAAGGAGAGAATCTTCCCCCTTAAAATGAGGAGTTAAATTTGCCTTAAAATCTGAACTCATATTATTAATATCATGTTCACACATTTCCTAATTGTATCCTGAACTACAAAAAATGCGATAATTATGATTTATCACTAACAGAAATTAAATGCTTAGATTAACAATATTTTCCTGACTACACAATAATATTCAATAGAATATACTTAGTATGGAAGACTTTGCAACACATCTCTGAGATATCCTTAGAAATTTTGTCTTTGCCTTACTTTTACTTCCAAAGGACCAGCTTGAGCTCAGCATCTTGTCTCTGCCTTGCCCTTGTTCCAACTGCCATTGCCTCCAACAAGCACATTTCCAAGTTCACCACCTCCCGAGTCTAATTCTCAACTCTCTTTCCTGATTGACCCCTGGATCATTCTAAAACTGGAAACTATTTAAGATTAGGTTTACCTCATTGGTATATTTCTCATCAAAGCATGACATATATTTCTTCCAATTCTAATCAATTATTTTGGCAAATTGGTATGGTAAGGGTGTGGATTAGGCTTACTTTTTTTCTTTTCTAAGTGGACATTGGTATCTGAAAGAATCCTACAGGGAGCTAGAAAGATTGGCTATACAAATCATAGAACTTTTTAAATTTTTTGCTTCTCAAATTAAAATCCTTTTCCAAGTTTTTTAAAATTTATTTTAATTGAAGTATAATGTACCACAGAAGAGTGGCCAGATCATAAGGGTTCATATCCATGAATTGTCATGTGGTAACCAGCGCCCAGGAAAAGGAAGAACATTAGTAGCTCCCCAGAAGACCTACTTTCTCCTCCCCAAAAGAAAGAATTACTTTCATTCATAACACCATAGGCCAAATTTCCTGATATTAAGCTTTATATTATTAGAATCATATTGTGTATGCTCTTTTGTTATATCTTTTACTAAACATTGTAAGAATCATCTATGTTGTTGACTGAAACTGTAATGCCTTAATTCTCTTTGCTTAGAGTGATCTATTGTATGAATATACCAAAATGTGTCCAATTTATTCTACTGTTGATAGAAATTTGGGTGGTTTCCAATTCTTAGCTATTATGAATGCTGCTACTATGATCAGCCTGTAATTTCTTTTGGTGCACAAGCACACGCATTTCTGGAATTGTTAAATTATAGGATATACATGTGTCAAATTTAGTAGGTAACAGTTGCCAAACAGTTGTTCCAAATTCTTGTAGCAATTTACATTCATACCAGCAATGTTTGATAATTCCATGTGCTCCAGACACTCATCAGCACTTGGTATTGCCAGTCTTATTCAGTTTAGTTATTTTTGCAGGTGTACAATGAAAAATAATTTTCCTGTTGATTTTTATTTTAATGATTACTAGTAAGGTTGAACAACTTTTTCATATTTTTATTAGTCGTAAGCAGAAACTCATAAGAGAATTTTTAAAAACCTATAAACTTAAAAGATGCCTTTAAAAGATGAAATATTTTAGAGTCACTAAAATTGTTTTAGGTGTTCTAGCATTCTACATTCTACCCTAAGAAGGGTAATGTAAAATCTCCTTGTATCCATACATCTGTAATCTTGCTATTTGTGTACACTAAGAATTTTTAGCTAACTCTTTACAATGTGCCATGTATTACTCTAAGAATTTTAAAGATATCAACTGATTTAATTCCCATGGCACCTCCATGAGTCAAGTACTATTATCTCAGTTCTACACATAAAGAAATCGAGGCACAGGGAGATGAAATGACTTGCCTGTGGTCACACAGTAAATGCCGTAGCCAGGATCACCATGCAATAAGGCCTCCCCGGTGTTTATTAAAATATCAGAAATTATACTAGAATAATAAATAATGATGTAATTTTCAGAATAATAACTATAGAGGGAGCAAGTTTGACATAATTTTAGGAAGTGCAAATTGAAAATTTACACCATATTTTACATTCTTTAAATGTAAAAATGATTTTTTTCTGTGTTGCTGAAACAAAATGCAACCCAAGTTGATTATGACTTTAACAAAAGATTGTGAGATAAACAACTATGTTTTAAAAGAATTTTTAACTCTGAGACTGAGTAATTCTTTCTACTTTAGTGGAATGAGAATACTGCACCTTTGAAATAGATAGAAAAACATGGAAAATGCTAATGATCATGAGTTGCACATATTTTGTGCTATAAAAGACAATTCTGGTTGCTAAATGATACCTTTATGATGCACAATGTATAATGTGGGTGAGTTAATGTTGCTAGGGAACTTTTAGTGTCTACATTGCCTCGCTTTTGTGTATTTAAATTTGCAAATTCAACATTACATTAATACACCTTCTGGCACTTAATTAAGTTTTACCCCATGATTTTAAACTAAAATGTGCTTTAATGTGGAAGATTTTGTTATTTTTGTCTTCCATTCCATTCCTTGTTCCTGGTAGTTATAATAATAATATAGTGTAATAGGGCACTTTACTATTCCTAGTAGACTTGAGTGGAAAATATCCTTGGAACATCTTTAAACATTTTTATGAATGCACTGTGATTCTCTCAGGTAGGAATTCTTTTTTATGGGTTACAGAATTTACACCTCTGATAATCACCCTCCAGCAGAGGGGAGATCTGGATGCCGTGACACATCCAAACTAAAGACACAGGGGTCTTAGGTTAATAAAGGAAGGCTCACTCTCTATATCCCAGGCACACCCCTAGCCCTCTAACTAAGGTTGCCCAATTTAACAAATAAATATACAAGACACCCAATTACATTTGAATATCAAATAAACAACATTTTTTTGGTATAAGAATATTCCAAATACTGCATAGAACATGCTTACACTAAAAAACTATTTGTTTATCTGAAATTCAAATGTAACTGGCCATTCTGTGTTTTTATCTGGCAACCCTACGCTCCAAAAGAGCTCATAGAAAAACATTGACACATGAAGTCAATTACTGCTACAACTCTCCTAAAATGTTTTCTGTGTTGCACTCACAGCAATAAATAAACACCACCTTTTAGGGTTAAGTAATACCTGCCAGATCCCTGGGGGAAGGAAAAACCACCCTGCTGACGACTGGATATAAGGATGATTTAAACAATAAGGAGACGATTAAACTCTTCTTGTACTTGGGAACATGCAGAAATTTTTAAGTTCTATGGAACACCCTAGCACACTTCCAAAATGCTAGACCATTGGATAAGACTATTAGGAAGTACAATGTCAATGTCTTTTTCTACTATAGAAATTTAATTCAGTCAATGCATATTGGGCACTCATTTCCCAAACTGTTCTCCACAGAACATAAATGTTCAATAATATAGTAATATACGCTCCTTAAAAAGTATTCAAAAGTCAAAAAGAGTCTGTAACTCTTTGGCTACATTTTCCCTGCTATAGCATAATCAGTGGGAGCCTAGCTAGTGGTGATAAGTAAAAGTTGCAGGAGTTCAAGTCCTGGTGTAAGTAATGTTTGACTTCAGGCAAATAGTTTAACCAGTATGTGCCTCAGTTTCTTCATCTGTCAAGTGAAAATAATTATGGTAGTTTCTTCATAAGGGAAAACTGTAAATCTTTTAGAAGAAATTATAGAAGACCTTAGGGTCAGCAAATATATCTTAGACATGACATAGAAGAACTAACGAAGAGAGAAAAAAATTGATGTCAGGTTTCATCATAATTAAAAATGCCTGTTCATCAGGAGGTTCCATTAAGAAAATGAATATGCAAGGCACAGACTGGGAGAAAATGTTTGCAATACCTATATCTGACTAAAGACTTTAATCCTGAATATGTAAAAGTTCCTTCAACTCAATAATTAAAAGATAAAAGACTTGGACAGAATAAGAAAAATGGACTAAAGACTTGAACAGAAACTTCACAAGGAAGATATGCAAATGGCCAATAAACATATGAAAAATTGTGTAATACCATTAGTCATCATGAAATTGCAAATTAAAACCATAATGAGATACCACTACATACGTACTAATACAGCCAAAATTAATACTCACAGTATTAATTGTTCACAATGATTTGAAGCAACTGGCAGTCTCACACGTTGCTGGTGGGAGTGTAAAATGGCATAACTACATTGAAAAAACGAATCCAGCAGGCTTTTAAGAAAGATGGTAAGGATATATTTATATGACCCTATGACCCACAAAGTCCACTTCTAGATATTTATCAAAAGAAATAAAAACAGATTTCCATGAAAAAAAAGAAAAACTTGCAGTACAATGTTTTCAGCAGCTTTAATCATAAAAACCTCAAACTAGAAACAACCATCAACAGAAGAATGAATAAAGAAATTATGGTATGTTTACATAATCCAATACTTCTAGATCATGTGAAAGAAAGGACTACTGAAACACAAAATGTATGTTACAGACATGCTAAATAAAAAATTTACGTGATGTTCTGCAACAGGCAAGAACTAAACTATGATAAAAGAAAACCAAATAGTTGCCTTTCTGTGGAGCCAGTGTGAGGAAGGACTAGAAAAGGGCAAGAAAAAACTTTCTAGAGTAAGGAAAATCTTTTATATTTTAAAAGAGGTGTGGGTTAAATACTGATATCTATTTGTCAAAACTCATCAACTTCTATGCATAAAATTAGGGATTTCACTCTATGTAAATTATTCTTCAATCTGAAAATAAATGGAAAATAGAGGTTGTAATGTCACGGCTCAGTTGCGAAAAATATAATTTGATCAAAACTATCACACACATTTGTGCTCCCCATAATACGATTTAGAAGTGGGGAGGGAGTTGGAAATGTTTCCAAATTCCACCCTCTTGTACCATTTGTCTGTTCAATGCTTTTGGATGGAGTAATCTCAAACAAATTCCTTGAGATTCTAGAGCTAAACAAATGACATAAAAATTCCCCGAGGTTATAATAACAGTGATGATGATGATGATGAATTTAAAGCAGTTTGAGGACACAAACAATAATGAAGCTATAGAATTCTGTGGAGGCCTCTTACTTTCACGTGGTTGACAGTGCTAAATTTTCAAGTGGATGAATAGGCAGATAAATTCTGTTGCTGTACCAAAATCCAACATTTTTTGGAAGTCGCCATGCTGAAATATTGTCATTTTTCACATGAGGACATCACAAATTGGATTACAATTTCTGTGATATTACTATCAGGTCCCATAGGACATATGTGACTATGAATAGTGTTTTTTGAATCTTTATAGTCTACAAATAAAAAATAGTAATAATAAACTTTTTGCATTTTCTAGGAAGTTAGAAGTCTTTATTGTTATCATTGAATCTAGTGGTTCCCATTCATTGAAAATTCTTTGAGATATCTTAACATCAATATTTTAAAAAGTGGCTAAAAATAATTGTTACAAATGATCTAATTTTTAAAATTCTACTCAAACTTAATCATGCTGAATTTTGATAAGCATGTCAATATGGCAATGGTAGGAATTTCTTTCTTTCTTTCTTTACCCACTCCTAAAATGGCCTCATGTAAGATGATATGTAACTGATACCAGTTTATTACTCAAAATTATTTTTTGCTTCACACAAGAAATAAATTTTTATATACAAACATGGTAAAATATAAGATTATGAATTCCAGAATCATCCAGAATCAACAAATCCAGACTTTCCAATTTGCAATTAATATTCAACTCGCATCCTGGTATCAGCAACACCTTGTGTTTATGAGGATAAGAGATGCAGAACTGCAGTCATCAAAATTTCAGATTCAGTTCAGTAGGTCTATGACATCCTTAAGAGAGAATTCTCACACTGAAACTCTTGGTTTAAAAGAACTAAAGTTTTGATTGATAATGTTTGCAGAAGGCTGTGAGTTGGATAGGAGAACCAGAGCAAATGAAACTTAGATCTGCATTTAGCCACCCTATCTATACAGGATTCACTCATAGAATCTTCTCAGACATCCCTTGATAATTGGAATCTGGGTTAATTTTTTTATTATTTTCTTTGTTTTTGTTTTGTTTTGCTTTTTCTCCATTAAAATTATGGGAAAAAAAGAAAATATTGAAAGTTTCAGGTTTTTTCCTTTTCTTTAAAACATTTTATATTTTTGTCTAAATAAGTGGTTTTGCAATATTTCACACTTTTTGATTGAATAAGTGCATCAATATTTCTTAATACTTCATCAGTGGGAAGAAATTTGTGTTACTTTATATACTATAAATCAAGAGAGATTGTAATTTAGACCATGAGGTGGGAAAAAAAATCTTGTTCAGAAGCTTGTCTGTTGATTTTTCACGATAATGTAATTTTCCATTCCGATTCCAATATTTTGAACTGAGTGACATAGACAAGAACTTTGCTAAATACATATGTACTTACCAAGATTTTTAATGGATAGGATTGTACATATGGTAGAATCAAGTGATAATAAAATGACTAATAAAAATAAAATAGGAAATTTTAAAGTATTTATGGATTTTAAATACTTATGGAAACAAAGCTGCCAAAATGTTTTACATGTAAATAAGTGAAATGAAATAAGCACCTGTATGATTCCCACTATGCTCCTCACTCTCTTCTAAGTCTTTAACCTCTTTTATTTTCACAACAACTTTATGAAGTAAATACTATTTATTACCTCATCAGGAGGTAATACTTAATTTAAGCATATGAGGTGAAAAAATGTGCCCAAGTTCACAGAGCTAATGAGTGGAAGAGGCCAGATTTAACCTAGGCAACCTGATTTCTACATCTGGGGTCCTAATTCCCACCCTCTGTTCTCTAACTAGATTCATCTTTATTTTATCTAGTAAGGCACACATGTTAAAGCTTCTACCACTATCGATTAGTTTGCTCAACCAATATTTCCCATGCAACACTTACCTTGTGTTAAGTACTTTTTCTTCTGACCATTTAGTAACTATACTAGTAAGAAATCATTCCAATAAGATCACTCTTATTCTTCTGGCCCTTTTGGCCCATCTCTCCAGGCAGCCTGGCCATAATGCTCAGTCAGAAAAAGTTTCTTGAAAAGAAATGCTATTACTGCTCCCTCCATCAATATGTTAATGCATTGCTTCTCAAAATTTCCCATATTTTAGAATCACCTGTAAAGCCTTTTAAAATTCCAGTGTCTAGGCTGCACACCATACCAATTAAATCAAACCTCTTGGGGTGAGATTCAGGCATGACTATTTTTTATAGCTCCCCAGGAAATTCAATGTACAACAAACTTTGATAAACAATGTATTATAGTACTATTTTTTCAATTAGCAAACTGTCTAAAATAGTCTCAGGTGCCCATTACTAGCATAAATAGTAATAAAAAATGTGTTAATTTATCTGAATTAGTAAGATTCCCTAGCATTGAGGTCAAGCAAACTTGGATTCAAATCTTGACTCTATTACTTCGTAGATTTATGATTTGGGGAAAATTGCCTTTAAGAACCTCAATTTCCTCATCTGTAGAGTGAGTATGATAATTATTGCCTCTTTGAATCTTTGTGGGAATTAAATAGGAAAACTAACGTGAAAATGTTCTGCCTTCCCAGGCCTATAACTACAAAACTTGTTGCCATTAATTGCCGTGCTCAAGTACCCATTAGCTTGATCCCCCAACAAAATATCAGCGATCTCTGTCTGTATTTTCAGGGTACCCTCTCTTGCATGCTTGATAGAGTTCTCTTATGCATTTTCCTTCCTTCCACCTCCCCTTGCCTCCTAGTAGCAGCCCCTGCTGTCAATTAGCAATATCATCACTCATTTGAAAAGTGCTTTCCTGTCTACTGGCAATCACTGCTCTCAGCCTCAATTTGGCCTTCGGCTCAAATGTGAGACAAACTTTCCTTCCTAATTCGTAATAGCACCACAGAGAACAGGCTGCAACATTCAGCAAGAATTTATTAAACATTCCAAAATGACAGACTTGACTTGCAAGTACTATTAGATGTTATTAAGTTCAGAGAGCAAAGGCCATCCTGGCCTTAAGGTTCCATACCAATCCACCTTTCTGTCTAGCTCTCCATTAGCCTCCATGCATGAAGGCCAGCTTACCCTACATCACTGGGATGGACTGTTCAACACAGGGTTATAGTGTTGTTTCCCAAAATATCAGAACACATTTATCAAGGATCTGGGCTATTTGGTCTTGGATACCCCATAAGGAGCTGCACTGTATTCTAACCAACCTCCCATCCCAGTCTCTCCTCTTACATAAGGTACAAATCTTGCCTGTGAGTCATTCTTGCTGCTCCCACAAACAATGCTCGGTGATTTGTAATCACTGATCATTCACTGCCTCCATCTCAGTGCCTTCTTCATTTCTCTTCAACTTCAGCCACAAACATATTTTGATATACTGCAAAATTTGGAGTAAATCACAGAATTTTCTACCAACACCACTGCCTATATAAAATAGAAGTGGAAAGAGAGAGAATAAAAAAGAAAATTGGACAAGAAGCCACAAGACTGATCCTACCCTTGCTACTCTAACTGTTCATGAGGCTACAGTTAATATTTATAACCTCATTTCTCCACTATCCATTTTTCGTTCCCATTGCCCACAGCTGGAACTTCAACAGATTGGAGTTCATATCTCTGTGGGGTGACCCAAACCTTTATTTCTAAGGAATCTGGGCTCTCCGTGATCCTACCTGAATCACGTTGCTCACGTCTTCAATACTTTAACTACTAGACACGACAGTACTAGGAGGCAGCCCAAAGGACTTTTGGGTTTCCAGACATACTCTTCCTTGCTCCATTGTGTAGCAGAAACATATTTTCCCCTTGATAACCAGGATCAACTACCCGAGGCAACATGGTAATTATTATTGCCTCCTGATGCCGTGACATGAGGAGCCCAAAATGATCTACGGGTAATCTCAACTTCCAGTTCAGTGAAACAAACCATTGTTGTATCCCTAGTGAAAGCATTCTATCATTGTGTACTAATGTTCTTATCTAGAAGAGACTCAAACCATGAAGACAAGAAGCTAAAATTTATGTCTAGGTCATTTGGGTAATAGGAATAGCAAACACTTTCATAGTATTACTATGTGTTGGGCACTCTCCAAAGTGATTTACATATATTGATTTATTTTATCCACAGTACTGTTATTATGGCCTTTTATAAATTAGAAAACTAAGATACAGAGATGTTAAGTAACTTGCAGGGTTACACAGCTATTAGGTGGTCAAACAGGAATTCAAATTCAGACAATTTCGTACCAGACTCTATGCTAAAGCATGGAATTAACTACCATTCTATAATAATTCTCAGTAATAGTGAGAAGTGCTAATCCTACTTTCTCCTCTTGGCTCTTTGCCCTATGCATTCGCATCATTAGAAAAAAAGATGTCATACATCTGTTTCTGGTTCAGAGCACATCTTGTGTGACAGCATCCCAGATTAGAAAGGTGTTGTCTCCTGACTCATACCATGACTGTGTTCTTAATAGGCCATTCCACATTCCATCAAACCAGCTATTTCTGGGTAATTGGCTGGTTTCATATAAGACCAGTGAGTCATGTGTTCAATACACTTTGCCTTACATTTTATTTTTGGTAAAATAAAGTTTCTATATTGTGTGGATCTCATGAGAGTGAGTAGTATGATAAGGGAGAAGTTCTGGAGAAGCATAGTGAGCTGAAAGGCAAACCCATGCCCCAAATAAGTGCCTATTCTCATGAGGAAATTCGTTGCCCCCTTCATAATCCACAAAGTTGAATGTTACTGGCCTGCCTCCATGAAGCCAGAAGCCTTTCCTCCTGTTAGAGAATGGAATTCCATTTAGGCTTACCTTAGCCCTCTGTTTGAGGCAGATTGGGTTCTCAATAGCAGCAATGTCAGAAAGTAACCAGAAATACACTAACATGAGGGAGAGGGAAGTTCACATTGTTGAGACTTTTTACATTTCCATTCCCACCACCAGGGTCAATTTGTTCGTGTACCCATCGAACAAGCACTAAGGTGGCTTGGGAAAGAAGTTGACATTCACAAAGTGCATCATTTGGTCCTTCCAATTAATAAAATCTTGTGTAAAAGGAACCTTTTGCTGAGCATTCACTTGGCCTACAAATAACCTTATATGCTTGGTCTATTTTAAAAAGTCCTCCATATATTCCCCCAAACGTCCTTGTCACCAATCACCTGATTTTGCTGCTTACAAGTGCCTGACCTACTGGAAAACTCTTTAGATGCCACCCATGAATCAGTGTATATCTGTGTTCAAACACACAAGGTAAATGATCAGATACACTGCTCAAAGTTTTGTCACTTGGAGGAAGATCCCCCTCTACTGTTTCAAAGACAATCCAGAATGGGCTGTAGTTCTGTCCAATGTATAATTACTCTTGTTCCAAATCTGAGTCATATTCTTTCCTAATCTATACCCTAACTTTCACGTAACAGACTTGCATGACTGTGCATTCAACTGATACTGTAATTCAGCAAACACAAGTTGAGATTCTACTTCTAATTTTCAACTATATCATTTTCACACTGTAACAAATAGGACTCTTTCAGGGTAGGCATAGAAATCCATGTTTCTCTGTATGAGTCTGTATGAGCTGATAATTTAAAAGCTTGATGTTGTCACCCTTTTTCTTTAAATTATCCAGTGTCGTTACAAATGGTCAGGTCAAACCACAGGTCTGGCATTTCTTATGCCTATGCTTAATGCCCTATGTTTTTTTTTGTTTTGTGTGTGTGTGTGTGTGCTGGCAGCCAATTCACTCTGGCCAAGACTTGCTTTCAATACACATTTCATTACAGATAACCTCAGGTAAAAATTTTAGTAAATGTTTAGTCCTGCATGACCTGGAATACCAGTGCCCCAACTTTTAAAGGTAACTGGAACTTTGCTGCCCTTAAACCCAACCAAGTCAAATGCTTAATCTTGGACTCTTGTTTCCTTTAAGATTTGTTGCCCACCTGCACTTCTGACACTAATTATATCTAGTCAGTCAAGGGTTTTGTTGCAGACAAAATAGTTCATTCCAGCTAGTTTACGCTCACAAGGATTTATTTAGATTACAGGTTAATATAAAGAAACATACTAGATGTAATAATCCAGGAATAATTCCCCAAATCAAGGGAGTTCAAGCCTCCGCATTGATCAGAAAGCTATAGAAGAAGGAAGCTTCAACCACAGCTACCAGCTCTGGAAATATATTACCTCTGTCTTGATTGGGAAGTCTGCAAGAAACCACCTGACAAATTAGGAATTTGCAACCACATCACCCTGTTTCATAATCATACTAATATGGATATATCATCCATGTCTTATATATTATAATAATGCATACTTCTTGTCCTACCTTTCCTCCCATCAAATTCAGTTGCAAATCAAAGTCCTGAATATATACATCTAATTGGGGAAACCTAAACTAAACCTGGAACTCTAGCTATAATAGAGTCTGAAAAATGCAAGCTTTTAGCTCTCCAGCCTCTACCGTACCCAAAGGCACGACAGAATAGGGCAATGATGTTCGAATGTGTTGTGGGTGTTGGGTGAGCCAACGCATAATCTCTGCTAGATCACACAGGGCCTCGTTTGTTAACCTGAAGATCTTGACTTTAACCTTCTAGGTAGTGGAAGTGCAGATTACGTTTTCATCTTAGAAAGATCATTCTAGAGTTTAGTTGGAGAGAGATTGTCATGCTGCAAGACTGGATACTGGGATACTTACTGGATTTTCTTATAATCACCCAAGAAGTGATGATGAGGATCCAAGCTAAGGCAATGATAGATGAGGAGCAGGGATTTGCCACCAAAAATTATCAATAAGTTCACAGAATTTCTTGACTTACCAAGTATTGAAGGTAATAGAGAAATAAGTCTAGAATGATCTTTCTAAAATGAAAGTGTAATCTGTGAATGCCACTCCCTAGAAGATTAAAATCATACTCTTTAGGTTAACAAATAAATCACCGCGAGAAATATAGGATGACTTGGTCTACCATGAAACCTTTTTAGGCTTAATTATCACTTGTGTTAAAGTTTTAAAAAGTATGTATTATGAAACTTGGATTTTTAAATTTAAATGTAATTTATGCTTCCACATTTTGAGGAATATTAGAGCTAACACACCCCTCAAGATATTCTCACTTACGAAGTCTTTAAAATTTGCTTTTACATTATTCTTTGTTTTATACTGTACATGATAGCATTTAATACATCTGTTGCACCAGAAAGAAAGTACTGACATTTTGAAAGTACATATGTAAAATAGAATTATTAGTTTAATCTCAAGGCATCTCTATGGATTAAGTCAATGATCACTATAAGTCAGACTTACATTCTTCATGCTTTTGAAGAAAATATAATTCTAGATTTATGATTTAGAGTTCTAGTTATGTCATTGACAGATGAGGATAGCAGAATATTGCAGATATTTATGGAAGGACATCCCTCCAAATATGTGTGGTCCCTTGATTTAATTTACCTCATCCTCTAACCAGTTGATGCTTTAAAAGTTGAAATCAATCTATATTTTTCAAGTGATAAGAGAGATTTAAAAAAGCTTTAAGATATTTGATTTAATTTCAGATTTCCTTAATATTTACAAAAAAGTTAGTCTTGTAATTATAATCCTATTCTTAATATTATAATCTATTTTTATTCTCTGATGATATTGAAATGTCCTTGTGCTTAACCCTGCCTCATTAAGTTTTATTTTCTATTATTAGACCACACTGTATATCACGTTCCTATGTTTTAAAGAATTCACTGCATTTTTATTCTTTAAGAAAATTTCACAGTTCTCTGTTTCCTTTATGCTGTATTCTGTTGGTAAACTGTTTAGTTTTGGTTTTGGTGCCATGGAGTAAATTCTGACTCCTATCAACCCTGTGGACAGCAGAGCAGACCCCTGCCTGGCCTTTTTGCACCATCTTCTCGCCTTCCGTGCTGTATCAGGCAATGCTCTGCTGCTATTCATAGGGTTTTCATGGCCAATTTTTTCAGAAGTGGGTGGCCAGGTCTTTCTTCCTAGTCTGTCTTAGTCTGGAAGCTCCACTGAAACCTGTCCACTATGGGTGATCCTGCTGGTATTTGAAATACGGGTGGCATAGCTTTCTGCATCACAGCAACATGCAGCTGCCACAGTGTGACAACTGACAGATGGGTGGTGTGGTTTCCTGACAGAGACATGAACCCAAACCCGTGTCATGGCAGTGAAAGCACTGAATCTTAACCACTAGACCATCATGGTAAACTATACACATAATTAGGTAATACTAAAATAAGGAATTAACCTCATACTATCAAGGAAAACATGGGTATTATATTTCTGAGTGGTTGATTTTGACCTTTACATAGTCCAGTTGTGATAAGGAAAGAAAAAGTGGAGATAGAGATAGCGTATAAAGCACATTCTTCCAGCTCATCTATAAAATCTTTCTAGTGGGAAAAAGATTTCTTATATGTGACTACTTGAAAAAGAAGAAATACAAATAACCAAACTCTAAATGAATTTATTTTTAAAATTTTATTTAATTTTACCTTTGCATTTTCCAGAAGGCTATTAAGGCGAATTACAAAGAAATGTAAAACAAGCAAGTTAGTATAAATTGAAAGTTGAATGAAACAGGAAAGAAAAACAGAGTGGTAGATTATATGTGTAATCTAATTACCACCTTCATCCTTGACACCAAGTCCTAAATTTGACTACATTGTGATAGAAAACCTTTCAAGGGAAACCAGGTCAATTCCATAGTTGTTAGTAACCAAAAGACAAAAACAAACCAATTGTGCAGATGAACAAGTGTTCTTTGTATTGAATCAGATCAGTTTCTCTGATGGGTTCTCTTAAGGGGATAGAGTCACGGAATTGAGAACATCCTTGAAAGGCTTCTCTGAGTAGATGAAATAACATGTTTCAAGGACCTCCTTTAATGCTCATCCTCATATACACAGAGGGAACTACCCCCAAAGGAAGTGCATAAAATAATGTAAAAAGGGTTTTGGAGGGAAAAATCCTATGATGATATTGAAATAAAACTATTTACAATTTCCATTCATATCATAGTCAAACACAAAGAGGAAGATATGTGATCCTGTGTTAAATTATGGTCTTAAAACCCAGCGACTTGGCAACCTAAAGAAGTATGACAATGTCGAAGCACCATCAGCTCATTTCTTCTCCCCTCTTTCTTTTTGGCTGATTCAACTGGGAACCTGTTCTGCTCTCTTCACAGACCCCATCCCTGCTAACATCTTCTAGGTGTGAATCTTGTCATCGTTGTAAGAAATTTTTTCTTTCATTTTTTTCACAATTTTATTTTATTGATATTACAAGTTGGGGGAGTTTTCTTCCTGGCCTTACCTGGTGGCAAAGTGCTATTGGCTGTAGTTCTATAATTATTCCGGTCCCTTGGCATTAGCTGCTACTGTGCTGCTCTTATCTCTGCCAATTCCTTTCTCTTTTTTTAAAAAAAAACACCTTTATTGAGGTAAAATTGATATGCAATTTTATTCTTTTGCATGTAGATATCCATTTTTCCCAACACCATTTGTTGAAGAGACTATCCTTTTCCCGTTGTGTATTCTTGCCCCCCTTGTTGAAGACCAGTTGACTGTAAATGTGTGGGCTTATTTCTAGGTATTATATTGTGTTCTACTGGTTTATACATCTTTATGCCAGTACTGTACTCTTTTAATTAGTGTAGCCTTGTAATACATTTTTTTTTTTTTTTTTTTGGTGAGGAAGACCAGCCCTGAGCTAACATCCGTTGCTAATCCTCCTCTTTTTGCTGAGGAAGACTGGCCCTGGGCTAACATCGTGCCCATCTTCCTCTACTTTATATGGGACGCCGCCACAGCGTGGCTGACATGCAGTGCGTCGGCCAGCGCCCGGGATCCGAACTGGCGAACCCCGGGCTGCCAAGCGCGGACGAAACCGCTACGCCACCGGGCGGCCCCTGTAATACATTTTTAAATCAGGTGGTGTTATGCCTCCAGATTTGTTCCTTCTCAACATTGCTTTGACTATGTGAGGTCTGTTGTGGTTCCCTATGAATTTTTGGATTGTTTTTTCTGTTTCTGTAAAAAATGCCATTGGGATTTTGATGGAGATTAGATTGAGTCTGTAGATTCCTTTGGGTAGTATGGACATTTTGACAATATTAAGTTTAAACACAAATATCGTTACACTTATTTGTGTCTTCTTTAATTTCTTCCATCAATGTTTTGTCATTTTCAGTGTCTTTCCTTTGTTAAGTTTATTCCTGAGTATTTTATTCTTTTTGAAGCTGTTGTAAATGGGATTGTTTTCTTAATTTTCTTTTCAGATAGTTCATTGTTAGTGCATGGAAATACAACTGATTTTTATATGTTGATTTTGTATCCTGCTACTTTACTGAATTTGTTTATTAATTCTAACTTTTTTTGGTGGAGTCTTTAGGGTTTCTATATATAAGATGATGTCATCTGAAAGCAGATAATTTTATTCCTTTTCTGAGTTGGATGCTTCTTATTTATTCTTCTTGCCTAATTGCTCTGACTAGGATTTCCAGTACTATGTTGAACAGAAGTGGCGAGAGTGAGCACCCTTGTCTTATTCCTGATCTTAGAGGAAAAACTTTCCGTTTTTTGCCATTGTGTATAATGTTAGCTGTGGGCTCTTCATATAAGGTTACCGTAGTCCATTAGGGCTGCTAAAACAAAATTCCTCAGACTAGGTGGCTTATAAACAACAGAAATTTATTTTTCACATTTCTGGAGGCTGAGAAATCCAAGACCATGGTGTCAGCAGATTTAGTGTAATGGCTGATGACAGCCGACTTCCTGATTTATAAATGGCAACTTTTTGCTGTGTCTTCATATGGTGAAAGGGGCTAAAGAGCTCTCTGGGGTCTCTTTTATACAGTCTAATCCCATTCATGAGAGCTTCACCCTCATGACTTAAGCACCTCCCAAAGCCCCCCACCCCCCAATACCATCACCTTGGGTGATGAACGTATGAATTTGGGAGGAATACAAACACTCACAGAATAGTAATAGCCTTTCTTATGTTGAGATAAATTCTTTCTATACTTTGTTGAGGGTTTTTATCCTACAAGGGTGTTGAATTTTGCCAAATACTTTTTCAGTATCTATTGAGATGATCATATGATTTTTATTCTTCATTCTATTAATGTAATATATCACATTAATTGAATCATTCTTACATCCCAGGAATAATTCCACTTGGTCATGGTGTATGATCCTTTTAATGTGCTATTAAATTCAGTTTGCTAGTATTTTGTTGAGGATTTTTACATCTTGGTGTATCAGGGATAGTGGCCTGTAGTTTTCTTTTCTTGTGATGTCTTGGTCTGGCTTTGGTATCAGAGTAATGCTGGCCTCATACAATGAGTTTGAAAGCATTCCTTCCTCTTCAACTTTTTGCAAGAATTTGAGAAGCATTGGCATTCATTCTTCTCTAAATGTTTGGTAGAATTCACCAGTGAAGTCATCTGGTCCTGGGCTTTCCTTTGTTGGGAGGTTTTTGATTACTGTTTAATCTTACTTGTTATTCATCTGTTCCAATTTTCTATTTCTTCATGATTAAATCTTGGTAAATTGTATGTTTCTAAAAATTTATCAATTTCTTCTAGAGAGCATAGGTAGCTATACTTATATCAGACAAAATAGACATTAAGTCAAAAACTGTCAAGTGAGATAAGGGATAATATGTCTTATGATAAAAGGGTCAATTCATCAGGGAGATACAACAATTAGAAGTTTATATGCACCCAACATCTGAGCACCTAAATATGTAAAGCAAACATTAACAGACTGAAGAGAGAGAGAGATAGCAATACAATAATTGTAGGAGACTTCAGTATTCCACTTTCAATAATCAGTAGAACATCCATACAGAATATCAATAAGGAAACAGCAGACTTAAACAACATTATAGACCAAGTGGACCCAACAGATATATACAGAACATTCCACCCAAAGGCAGCAGAATATGCAGTCTTCTCAAGCACATACAGAACATTCTCCAGGATAAATCACAAAACAAATTTTGATGAATTTAAGAAGATTGAAATCATACCAAGTATCTTTTCTGGCTACAGTGGAATGAAACTAAAATCAATAACAGAAGGAAAACTGGAAAATTCACAAATATGTGGAAATTAAACAACACACTCCTGAACAACCAATGGGTTGAAAAATAAATCAAAAGGGAAATTAGAAAATATCTTGAGACAAAAGAAAATGAAAACACAACATACCAAAACTTATGAGATGCAGCAAAAACAGTACTAAGAGAGAAATTTTTAGCAATAAACTCTTATATTTAAAAAAAAAAGAAAGCTCTCAAATAAACAAGTTAACTTTACACCTCAAAGAACTAGAAAAAAGAACAAACTATGCTCAAGGTTAGCAAAAGGATGAAAATAATAAAGATCAGAGCAGAAATAAATGAAATAGAGACCCGAAAAACAATAGTTTTCTATTGTTCTATCAATGAAACTCTGAATTGGTTTTTTGAAAAGATCAACAAAATTGACAAATCTTTAGTTAGCCTAAGACTAACTAAGAAAAAAAGAGAAGACTCAAATAAATAAAATTAGAAACGAAAGAGGAGACGTTACAACTGATGCCATAGACATAAAAACGTTCATAAAGAGAATGCCAAGAAAAATCACATGCCAATGAATTGAACAACTTAGAAGAAATGGATAAGTAAATATAATTATATATCAATTTCTTCTTAATTATCTGCTTGTGGTGCTCTTTTCTGTCTCCAGTAAGCAGAACTCCATTTCTTGTAAATAGTTCTTTGAAAAGGGCTTGCATAGCAAAACTTTTTGACACTAAGATGCTCCTTTATTTTCTGTTGTGCCACAGAACTCTCCTTCATGTACTTGCCATTCACTTGGAGGTGAGAAGAGGGGGATTGAGGACATATCTGTGTTCAGAGACAGTCAGGCACAGCCTCCCACTATACCTGAAGAGTTCATCTTCATTATTAATATTTTTTTCCTCAGGAGCCCAAATTTCTTTTTGTGAAGTCTGGGTTTCTTTGGAGAACCCCATTCTCTAAGAGAGGTTTGCAAATATCTAAATTCCAGTTGTGGACTGGATTTAAGTTTTCTCTCAGAGTTGACGGGCCTCACTAAGCAGTATGACCAGACCTATGTCCTGCATATTCCCTGACAGTGAAGTCCTAAAATAGTCTATGATGGAATATTGGTTGATCCAGAGTATCCCTCTAAGAAAGAAAAGAATCTTGCCTATTTTCACAAATCAGCATAATTAGGTCAGGCCACAACCAGCAAACATACATTTTTCTATAGGTCTAGATAAAAGCAGCTGTTCTGATCATAAATAGTTCTTCTTAAGGCATTATATTCTGTTTGAGTTGCTGTTTACTTGGTCTCCCCACTATGGTGCCAGAACTTTGGTTGAAATAGTTAGTTGGGAGTCAGATAGACCAGATAGCCCATTATAAAATTATGTAGTTCCTTAGTTGATGTAGGCAACTAAAATATGAATTCAAAAATCCTTAATCCACACTCTGAATACTCATATTTAAGTCTTTGATGGTCACAGAATAATTAATTCATAGTATAAAACTCCATTTTTTTGACATTTTTGCTTAGGAATTAATATATCTTTTCTGGTTAATTTTCCACAAACCAAAAATATTGAAATGGGTTTCCTCAGTGGCAATTTAGACTTGGAGGAGGGAAGGAAGAGTGCTAATGCTTCTTCTCTAATGATTTTTCTAAATTGTGGATGAATAAACTCATATCAGTTTCCTTTTGGAAGAAGCCTTGGAAGCTGAATTGTGTACAGCTCTTCTATTCCATACTGTTAATTTAGCAGTGCCAAGGCCTGATCCATCAGGGTCAGACATTTTGCTGTTTGTGCCTTCAGTGACTTGGAGGGCAAGTCAGCCTAATTCTTGGGGTCTGTGAGCAAATCTGTTACCCCTTATCCTAAGCTATGTCTATCAAACTAACTTTTTAAAGTAACAAAGATATTTATCCCTCTTTATACCTCATCTTACTTCTCAGTTGGCACAGAACTCAGCAGGAAAGAAGAAGTGTTATTTACCTGGTCCCCTCAAAGCCCAACTTTAGGAAGAGATTAATTATAATATGGGATAACCACATGGAGAATGAAGGGAAAAACATTGATGCTTTGGTATTGACTGCTCTGTCTTCCTCTCCCACTCCTAGGCATTTACTCATATTGGCATCAAAAGCAACCTCAGACTAAACCCAACTCCTTAAAGAAGCTAACACTAGAGGAAAAGTTAAGGGTCAAAAAGGGGAAAAAAACCAATTCAGTTGTGAACATATTAGATATGGGCTCCTTCTGAGACATCCCAGTGTGTAGGTCCAGCAGCAAATCTTCCAAGGAAAGATCAGTGTTGGAGATTTAAATGTGATAATGCTCAGAAGATAGGTTGAAGCTCAGGGGCCTGGGAGACATGAGGGATCAAAAGCTGGGCTGAGAAAGAAGAATCCATCAATGAGTTTGAAAAGAATGGGTCAGTCAGAGGAAAATGTAATACTGTAGAAGCCAAAGTATGAATAGTGTGTTACCAGGATAAATGAGGGACCAGTGGAGTTTTATTTCATCTAGAATTCCAATTTACACTAGATTTGATAATTTGGAGCTCATTGATGATCTTTGTCAGATGTATTTTAACTAAATGTTTGGGAGAGATGCCCAGTTGTGTGAGGCTGAGGAATAAAAAAAAGTAAAATATTAGACAAGCTTCATGTCCGAGAAACTGGATGAGGAAGTAGGGAGGGAGGGAGGGCAGCAGCCAGAAGAGCTCAAGTAGCCAAGTATGAAAGTGTTTTTTTAATGTCCGAGTCCTGAGCATGTTTATCTGCTGAGGGTAGAGAGAGAGTGAAGTGGAGAAAGGAAAGAAGTGGGAGGAATGCAGGAAAGATACAATCAATGGGGCCAGCTCTAGAGGAAATGGAAAGCGATTTGATTAATAGCAGAAGTGGATACTGTTATGGGCTGAATTTTGTTCCCCCAAATTCATATGTTAAAGACCTAACCCCCAGTACCTCAGAATGTGACTGTGTTTGGAGATAAGGTCTTATTTGAAGATAGTATTTACATACATAGATCTGTATTTGGAGATAGATAGATGTAATTAAGTTAAAATGAGATTCATTAGGGTGGTTCCTGATCCAATTTGACTGGGGTCCTTATATGAAGAGATGAAGATACAGACAAGCACAGAAGCAAGCCTGTGTGAGGACACAGGGAGAGGACAGCCATCTTCAAGCCAAGGAGGGAGGCCTTAGAAGAAACCAAACCTGCCAACACCTTGATCTCAGACTTCTAGCCTCTAGAACTGTGAGACAATAAATTCTGTTGGTTAAGCCAACCAGTCTGTGGTACTTGGTCATGTCAGCCCTAGCAAACTAATACAGATACATTGGCCTTGAACAAAAAGAGAAAAACCTTATTATTTCAAAGTAGAGAAAAGGAGGCAAGTACAGATGCCAGAAAGTTTCATTAGGATATTGTTAGTGTATTAATGTTTTTATCTTTTTTTGTGACCAAATCTGCTAAGTGAACTGACAAATGGACCCTGTAGAAAAGGCCAATAGGAAAACAGTCCATATATACCCAAACATAAAAATAAAAAAACAAAAAAAACTGGAATAGCTGTCTCTTTGGAAGATCCTTGAGTCCAACTACAAGATTTCCAAAGGGAAATATATTGTGATCCAAGACTGCCTAGATGTTCCCAGTAAATGTTTTAAAAATACTCCTTAATAGAAGACAGGGATGCTATTAAGCAGGTTGTAAGGAATAAGCTAGGAAGAGCAATATCTTCTTAGTATTTAAATCTATTGGGCTTAAATGGCTTGCATTGAGGTCAAGAAATTTAATGTAATTGGGGAGGAAATAAAACCATTATTATTGTTAGATCAAAGACGAAGAAGCACATCCTTTCTTTATCCTTGATAAATTATGAAGGCCTCCTTTAAATAATTCAGAACAATATGGAAAAATTATGTGGCAGTTCTCTATGGTTTCTAATAAAATGTTGTCATGGTCTTTCTTCAAAGCAGTGTACCAGTCACTTTATTCAGTCCACAGGCAGTGTTTTCTCAGCCATATGTTTGCAATCTCTGGTTTTCTCATTGTCTCTGTCTGCTTTACACGGCTTGCCCTGCAGGCATCCTTCCTGATCCTCCTTGAATTTGCTGTTCTCTCATATCATCAAAATTTTTATGGATTCTCTTCCTGTTCTACAAAATACTGGCTATATCTTTTGATGGGCGGGCACCCATTTGTCCCTGGATTGAAATGGTGATCATGGAAATTATTGACTATACCCTCCCATCAAGTCATTGGATCCCCTAATGCTGTCAAGTCTGTCACCTCTGTACTCTGCACATTCATCTCACTGTCAGTCAGTGCTCTCTGTACAGTCTCTGATGTGGACTCGCTGTCGCAATTTCTGTCCACAGTGTAGCCTCCCCGGTATCTAGTCTCCACACTCCCTTCCAAGTGATATTTCTCAAAGGCAATAATAATCAATAATAATAGTGATGGTGTCTTGTATGCTACACAGCCAAAATCTGTGCTAAGAGCTTTCCGTGAATTACTATGTTAAATTAACTCTGAAACACAATGAAGAAAGAACTATTATTAATCCCATTTTACAGATAAAGAACTAAGATTTGGAGTAGTTACATAATGTACCCAGGGACACACAGCAAGTGAGTTGATGTATCTGATACTCAATCTGACCCCAAACCCTGCAGGCTGAGCCTCTGCTGTACATTCTCCCACTTACCCTTGAAAATCGTCATTGGTTTTCTAGGAAAACAGGTCTGAGAAAGCCCTTTACCTGTGACTCCCAGAGCTTTTCCAGTCACCTCTTGAATTCTCCTGCCTCTGTATAATCTAAGTTCCAACCATATTAAACCAATTGCTATTTTCTAAATTATCTCTTAGTTTCTTTGTTTCTGGTCTCTTGTACATGCTGTTTCAGTTTTTCCCAATATTCTGTCTGGAAAAACTCATATGTGCTGTTGTAGATGTTACCATACTTTATTAAGAGGTACGAATTTAATTATATTATAAAAAATCTTAAAGTCAAGGAATGTTTACCTGTTGATTTTCCCCTGATTACCAAGTCCTAGGTTTCTTAAATTTAATCTTTCTAATTCTGTTTCATGCTAACCCTGGTTAAAAAGTAAAAGAGGCTCTGACACACAAGTACCTTTGACTTTATTTACTAAATATTCTAGAATTACTGAAATTGAACCATGATATTTTCTTTTTACCCCATAATGTCACTATATAGAACATAGTGTAATTACTGTTAAAATTACTGGAAGTGTTTACCCAGATATATTATTTGTCAAGTTTGATTCCCCTTTAAAAATAATGGCTCCTTTTAGATTTAATTCACTAAGCATCAATAGAAAATAAAAACAATTATAAATTGAATTTCCATGCAAATGTGGCCTTTTCCCTCTTCTGCGTCAATGCACATTCATCAAACTACTATGCCTTATTGTTGACATAGTGGAATAACCAAAAAATCACCATGTTCTAATTGTTTTGCTAGTTGCCAAGGTCAAGATTCGTTTTTCCCCAAGAAAGTTTATAAAAATCATTACAGCTTAATGAAAGTTTGGATTCCCTACTTATCAAAAAGCTGTAGAGTAACTAATTCTCATAAACATTCAATTAGGTCTTTGAAGAAACAGATTCATATTTCTGTCAACCACAGATAGAATTATTGCTAAATTTCTCACTCTGAAAGGCTTGAAGCAATTGTGGCATTTAGAAGAATTATTCCAATAATTTATTATAATAAAAACTTACATAGTATGGTAATGTGCAAGAAACATTAGCTAATCTTCCCATTATACTTTGTCTTGATCTATGCCTCTTCAGAGAACTGGTCTGATTGAGTCTCAGGTAAAGCGGTGTGTGGAACCTTTGTAGAAAGTTCAGAACAGAAACTCTTAAATGGAAAACTTACATTCCTCAAGAATGCCTGGGGCCTGTGTCTATATGCATCATATTTTCAAGAATGTAAAATCTTTTATTCAGTGCATGATTTGACACTATTGAAACAAGCTTAATTTCAGGACCTCTGCCAATAATACTTTATGAGGGCAAACCAACAGGATTAGTTTAAATGATGTTGATATTCCAGTTAATGTTTCTGAAATTGTTTAAGTGACCAAAGTAATAGATATAGCCTTTCATTCACTGAATTGTAGGTTTCTCCTACTTTCCACCATTAACACGACCTCTTATACTCACTGTGCAGAATTTCACATTCCTAACCAGAATTAGCCCTGGAAAAAAATCTTTCCCCTTTTAAATATCATAATTGTTCCCTCTTTCAATTTGACTTAGGTTTCATGTTCTGGTGACCTCAGACTGTAGCTGAAATAGGTTGATTGAGAAATAGTCTTTATGAGAGTCTGAGAACCTGTGAGGCAATTGCTGAAGAAGTACAAAAACAGCTAATGCATCAATATCATAATGTTTAAATTAATTTTAAGTCAATTGATAAATGTAGTTGTAGCTTCAAAGTTTGAAAAGTTGACTGGCAGAGAATCTGGGAAAAATGTCACAAGAGGGTTTATGCAGTAGTATCATTATTTGACTGTAAATCTCTCTCTCTCTCTCTCTGTCTCTGTCTCTCTCTTTCTCTCTCTACTTTAAAAAATAAAGCTAATTAGAGTCAGAGGTTAGATAACCAGCACTTTCTATGTATTGGGAAATTTACATCAGACCAAAGAAAGATCCTTTACTAAGCAAACAGATATGCAATAATAACATTAAGGGAGAATTATGACTATAAAGGAGAAAAAAAACTAACAAACAAATAACAACAAAACTTAAAGAGCTTTTAACAAAAAGAAATGAAATTAACTTAAAGTCCACAGGTTCAAGTTTCATTCTTGGGATTAGATGCAACAGATATAAATTATAACTGAACACCAGGGAGAATAGTAGCTAATACATCAACTTCCTTTGCATCTTATCTAAAATATACAAAACTCTTTACATCGTATTTCTGTTTCTACTACTTTGTATTTACATTTTCCAAAAAATAATGTTTATTCTTGAAGATGCATGCGCACACACAAACACACACATGCACACATACACTTGAATAGAAATTCTCCTGTGCTCTCCCATTAGTTACACATATGAGAGGACAGGACATTTGGAGCAGGGGTCCATCACCACTTATGTACCCAGACGTCACTTATGACAAGTGCAGACTCATGTGGTAGGGAAAAGTCTTCAGTGTGTTCCCAGCCTTACCAATCCAACTCTTCATTTATGACATATTTATTATATGTGTTGTGTATAATTATATGTTAATTGACTCCAGAAATATTTTTGAAGTTGTAATTGTATTCAACATAACCTTTACTTTTTTTACTTCCAAGTGTTTATCCATTTTAAATAATTTTCCTTATTGCAGCTATTTTTCCAACAGTAATGATATGTCATCTTTATTGTTTTATTATATGTCAGATATTTCATAAGCATAGTGAAAAGTTCAACTATTATTTAGTAAATTCAACCATTGTGTACATTCTATATAGATAATTCATAGCCACCACCAACAATCCTTTCTGATTATGTGATACAGCCCTCTGTGTATAGGTGAGTAAACCAGTTCAGAGAAGTTAAGAGAATTGTCCTTGATTACTTGACTAGCAAGAGATAGAGATAGTGTTTGAAAATAGATCTATCTGACTCCCAGCCCATGACCTTTCCACAAATTCTTGCTAGAGGCTCACATGCCTCTATGAAATCTGGATCTGTTTTAAAATATAAAAGGTCTTCCACTTATTTTTCCACTTCCTAATATTTTGGCTGCAGCATTGCCACCATTGTCAAATTTTGATTTGTTATTTTAATTTATAGTTTTCTGAAATGAATTTCCACCTGTGCATTTCTCTGTTATACCTTTTTTGCGTGGCAGAATGTCTTGCCACCCTACCTCTTAGAGACAGTATTTGATTTAGAAACTGCTTCTGAAATCAATGACTCAGCTTTCAGATTTTGTTGATTTATGGTCTTGTGATTTGTTAGATGTGTGATGTTGATTATATCGTTTAATTTGATAAAGTTATAAAAATTTGTCTTAAGGCAATGCAGTGTTCTTGGTTGGAGTTTTCACGAAAGTTACTGGCATTTGTGGTCTCCACTCTCAGCACTGCGTTCTGTTTCATGTCATCATTTCAGAGAAGTGGTTTTCTTTTCCAATATACACCTAACTTCATAAAATGCTGACATGAAGTGTAACCATTGAAAATGAATTTTCTGGTGCCAGGAACATGATACCTTAGTTAAATTAAGCAAGGTACTCCTTGGGCAAAGAATTGGCTGTTCTTTTGTAGGCTGACCTATTTTTTAACACGGTTCTTAACGACTCATGTGGTCCTTTAGCCAGCAAATGTCATTATCAATTATATAATGTCTTAAATCTAAGGAAACATAGAGCTTTCCAGGTCTGTAAACTCTGTTAAATAATGCTTGTCTGTTTTTATTAGTGTTCACTTAATCTATAGTATACAACCGGACGCCCTGGTTTAAAATGCTAAACCTAAACATGCACACACACAGAATTAGGAGGTGCAGTTTCCTTTCCTGGAAGTTCTAGTCAAGGCTGACATTTTTACTTGGATATTTAAGTAAGTGCTCTTGTTTTAGAAGATATGAAAAAAGGTACTGGTCATTTATTTTGTTAATTGTTCTCCCTTTTATAATTATAACTCCATGATTTTATAATCTCACATCTAGATTATAAAAATTCTAGATACTTAGAATTGATACCTTTCAGATATACATTTGTTAGGTTTTTAAAATTGCAATATACTGTCACACAATTCCAATTTTATGTACTTGAAGTAATTTGTAACTGTGCCTTTTTCAGGGTATCTTTTGGCTTTTTGGTTTAGGCTACTCTTGAAGTCAATTGACCATTAATATTTCAGAGACCAAAAAGAAATAAACTAGCTAAATGAACATAAAAACTAAAATAGGACATTATCATAGAATTTTCTCTATTGCCATTCAATATTGTATTTTCACTCACCTTTGCAGAATAGTTTAAAACCTGGTTTAACTGCTTGCTCATGAGTAACAAGTGATAGAGTATGGGTATTCCAATTACTTTATTTGTCCATCTAGTGTTTTGGAGAAACTTTCCAACAGAACATTTTCTTTAGCATCAGTTTATTCCTATTTCTCTTACCACCTCCTGACAAGTTGAATAAACTTCTTCCTTTATGTTGCAGTTGCTAAAGCTGAAGACTGATGTTTATAGAAGATTCTCATATTACCTGCTGAGTGTTCTTTTTTCAAGGATTTATACATTTGGCTCTGACTCTCTCTTTACAAAGTTTTATTCTGTATCATTTGTGTTGACCTCCATGACATTTTCTATTACCCTAAAACTGTTAGAGCCTTAGTATAATGATTTTAGGTAAAAGGTTCCCCTGGACACAATGTACTTTTGATGACTGAATTACTACCACAAAGAGAAAAGTTCAGCTATGATTCATTGAATTTGATCAGCATATAGAGTTGATCTACATAATCCATATCCACCACAAACAATCTTCTTTTCAAAGCAAAAACCTCTCATTAGAACAAACGTGCCTTATTCTGGTTTCCTTTACATATTTAAGATGATCAGAACGAATGTTTCCATTCACTCAGTTTGTCAAATTATCCGTATCCTAAATGTTAAAGGAGTTACATGCCAGGAAGTTCGGTGTCAATTTGATGTTCTCACAGTAACTAATCATCCCTCATGATTAGATATTAGTTCCTCTTCTCAAGGTCTTTATTTTCTACTTCTACTTTTATAAGTATTCTTTCATTTTATTTGAAGCTGCCTCAAATTCCTTCTAGAAAATAGTAGATCACTAAACCTTTAACTATGGTAAAGATGGTATCAGTTGCAAGATGTGGGCACGGCCCATTCTGATGGCCCCGGTCCATGCTGATCATGCTGAATAAAGTGGTCAGAACAAGAAAGACGGGGAACCTGGGGAGACAGAGTTAGGAACTCATCTACAAAGGGACACTTCCTTTTATTAAGTGCCTACTAGTTGCTAGGTACTCCTCTAGGCATTTTATATATGTGATGATATTCTTGCCCATAAAAATCCTTATATACAAATGAGGAAAGAAAGACTCAAAAATTTATGTAATTTACCCAGAATCTTACATTTCATAAATGATAGAGTGAACTTGGATCTAAAGGTTGTTTGAACATAGAAGCTCCTAAATAGAATAGTGGAGAGAATTTGCAGTCAGGAAAGCCTATGTGGAATCCTGACTCTTGCCATTTATTAAGCTCTATGATTACAAATAGATTACCCAGTTTCTCTGAGTTTTATCCTTCTTATCTGTAAGGTGCAAATAATAATATCTGCTTCCTAGAATTGTTTAAGGGATGAAATAAAATAAGACACATAAAGCATTGAGTAGACTACCTCATACATTCTAGACTTAGTAAATGGTTTCTATTATAAATATTATTACTAAGAAAAAGCTTAATGAAGAAGCTATTGTCCCAGGAGATTTTGAGGAAAAGTTCAGGATGACCACCAACACAACAGTGAGAATAAAAGTCTTTTTACATAGAAATTGAAAGTGGTTGGTTGTCCATCTTGGTTTTACAAGTCAGAAGTTCCCTGCTATGGGGAGACACAGGTGGCAGGTGGGATTGGAGAGCACACCTTGAGCAAAGTGGAGAACAGTCTGTATCACATTGTCTCAGTTGCTGGAGTTGGCCTTGTCACTCAGTCTTTACCTCTAGTCACTGGCTGGAGCAGAGAACAGGACCAGAGGAGTTCACAGCAGGAAGGAAGAGTTACTTAACTGGTCTCCAGAGGAGCCTTTCCAAACAGCTGGGCAATTTAGATAAACTCATTTTCCTGGAACACCTATTTAAGAACTGTTTAAATAATATTTTAATCTCTCTTCCCAAACAAATATTGAACTGCCACTATAGTAAAATGCTGATGTGTGGTTTTCACCATAAGAAAGTTTTAAAAATAGTTTTATGAGAATAAATTAAGAGAGCAGAAAGTTTAGTGGTGGGGACTCAAAATCCAAAACATATGAAACTACTTACTTATTAGTTTGTTCCCTACGTATGTTTCTTCTTCCATGCCTATACTAATTTATTTATGTCTTCATAAAATTGATCTACATAATATTACTGTAAAATACATGAATGTTTTCTCTAAACTCAGAAATCTCATTCTTTTTAATAGTTCAGTTTTGTCATAGCTAATGCCTTTCTCTGGTTTTCCGCTGTGTGCTATCTTGAACCATTGTTTTTTGGTCTGTTAACTTTATTCTCCTGTGGCAGTTTTCCCGGTGGCTCCTTACACAGTCCCCCAAGGATGTTTCATTAGATGGTACTTGTTGCTTCCTGTGTGACCCAAGCAAAGCTGCCTCTGCCTTCCGTGCTAGTCTCACTTCACAAGAAGACCCTGTGAAAGGCCCAGCACCCAATAACGTCCACCTCCTCTCATGATTTCAGATTCTCCCAGATCATTGGTAGTATACGAGGGTCAGAAAATGTCATAGTCAAGATCAACACATACAAATCCCCCTCTCCAGAAAATAATAATCACAACTACTGATTATATCACAAACAATACACTGCTTTCTTAGAGCCTCGGGAGGAGAGATAATGATGATGACAACAATAACTTCCATTTTTATGGAGCTTTATACTTTCTAAAGTACTTTCATATATAATATCCCTTTGAACACAAATTTCCAGAAGAGACCAATGTTGAAACCGAGACAAGCATTACTAGTGTAGGAAATTTTCTGCCCATATTCAATACTATATGTAGTAAAAGTTGTTGTCTCAGGTCATGGACTGGCTTATTTTGTCTTTTATAAGAAAAAAAGGATGATTTCTCACCAAGGCAAAGATGGTTTTATTGCTAGAGCCTGTTCATTTATGAAAGTGAAAATTTCCACGATGTTGCTAAATTATCAGCCCTTGAAATAATTGGGTCTTTCCACTACATTTTATTTCAAATTTGCTAGGCTAATTTAGGCAAGGAATCTTTCTACTAAATAAAGTAAGGAAAACACACAGAATACATGTCCTTCAGCCTAGTCTTCTTGTCTTCAAAATCAGATTACAATATGGAATTAGAGCAGCCAATATGTATTTCAGTGCTAATATATTTAATTGCTTTGCTCCTTGCTAATTACTGATCAAACAGATTCCCAAAGAAGAGGAATGTCTCCAGATAATGCTTCAAACCCACCCCCTCAACACTTTTGCAATAACAGGGGTAACTTGGCTGGTGTTTATGCAAAAAATTTCTACATGATTTATTCACTTATTCTGAACAAGAGCTCATTTTTTGACCAATTTGATGGTCAATTTTCCTCTGACGCTCCAAAGCTTCACAAAACGCCTCAAGAATCAAATTTTCAGCTAGAAGTGTTAAATAAATTATATAATAATCCAATCTATTTTTATGTTCTCACTTAATCAGTATATATATTGGGCGAGTCCCTGCTTTCCTTCCTATGGATATAGCTATTATATTAATGACAAAGAAATCAAAATCTCCATGAGCCTGTTTTCTTAGTTAAGGCAAATGATGAGTGAGGTTTTGAAATAATGTGACTAAAGTTATCTCCTTGAATAATAGGGAATTGGCACAGACTCACATTAACATTCTTCAGGAGGCTGCTGATGAGTTGATTTACATCCAACTTTAGATAATCAGCTGACTTGAGTGGTAACAATCTGATTTTGCGAAAACTAACAACCAGCATCTTCTCAGAGACATTGATTAGAATATAGAACTTTTCCTCAGTGCAGAATATTTTAACATCAGCAAATCACGTACTGTGCAGTGAAGACAGAATTCTATGTTTGTCCACCGACATTAGAAGTTTTGCTGATATTTCCCATTTAGAGGCAACTAACAGGTTTTGAGTGCTTACTTCACACCAGGTTATTTTACATAATGTAGCCTGAGTACTTATTTAAAATTTGTTCAGCTTAGGTATTTTTTTTTCCCATCTCTGGTGATAAGACAAACTAAACATTCAGAAAAACCTCTCCTAGTATAGAATACCTGAAATATTGAAAAAATATATATGCCTTTTTCTTTAATAGAAGGGCTGATTGAGTAAAGTAAGACTTCCACATAGGAAGACTTGTTCTGGAGGAAGAGTTTGCCTCAAGGGCATTTGCCAATTTTGATGGTCTGGTCTAGACTTTAGAAGACTGGAGAGCCATGTTCCTCAAAGGCAGTCATTTGCTTCAAGACTCTTCCTTTCTTCCAGAGAGTTAAGTGCTAACAGCACCTTTTAGTCATTAAGCAATTAAAACTGACCTCCCATGATTCCAAATACTCCCAAACATAGAAACACCTGTAAGTGGGAATTACTGACCTAGAGCCTAGGTCTTAATAAATCATTAAGTCATTAATTGCTCCAGACAGGATCAGTTGTGCAAAGCTAAGGCCTTTGCAGGGTACAGGGTTGGAGAGACTTCTTCACGATTCCAGGACCCTCAAGTGCAACAACTTCGCTGATTAGACTAGGAAGGAAGGAAGGGAGGGAGCGGGGTAGAGAGGGAGGAACTAGTCGCATAAAAGTAAATTTTGCTCCCTATACTTCAGCTGTAGGAGGAGTAGAAAAAAATCACCAAGCTCCTCTGAGTATTCCTAACTCAAATCCATAGGCATATATGGGCTGAAAAGCCCCATGTCAAATAAATTAAGATGAAAATGGTCCCAGGTTGGTAGGTCACCCAAGAACCTGGCAGAAGTAAACATAACTGTATCTTAAAGGAATGCAATTTGGACAGATGCCTCAAAGATACCTGACAGATATATTTTCAAGGAACTTGGCCTCACAATTCAAAACTGCTCAACATTTGCAGAAAACTAATGAGCAAAATCACCGTGAGCAAAATCAATGGAAACAACGAAGTGCCAATCAGGCCCACAAAGACCCCAGATATTTGAATCCTCAGATTCAGTCCATAAAACAAATATTTGATATGTTTAAAGAAATAAAATTGGAAACTGAGAGCCTAAAAAAGTTAAGAAACTATCAAAATTGACAAGAAATATTTGAAAAAGAAGCAAAATAACTTCTTTTAAAAAATCAAAGAATTGAAATTAAAAACCCAATTAACAGGCAAATAGCAGAATAGATAGAAGACATTATGCAGAGTATAAGCCAGAGAGACAAACACATGGAAAAATTTAAAGGAAACTTTCCATTTTGTTTATTCATTCTGTTTTCCTTCAAATTTAAGCTTCATTTCTGAAATGAGTTTTTTAAATGTCTAATTCTTTCCAGAGTATTGCCACCTCTCTTTTCACATCTACTTTTTTGCCAATGATCTCATTTATGAGTCTTTGTAATTCTGGTTATGTTGTTCTTCTATATCTTCTATCATTTTCTTAGTTCCTTTTAGATTGCTTCAAAACATTAGGTTTTGTTTTAATCTGTTTTTAAGGCGCATTTTTTTTTCTGGAAAACTTTCAGTGTCTACAAGAGAAATTATTCTTCTCATCTGCTTTCTTGTAGCAATTTTAGTAAGTTTTAATAACTTTAATAATACTCAGTTATTAATTTAACAAATATTTGGTGAAGATCTAGTTAGTGTAACTAGGATATAGGAGAAAATAAGACGTTACCTATATAAAATATAGATGGAGCTAATGGAGAACATAGATAAATAAGTAATTGCAATAAAATAAGAAGAATCCAATAAAATATGAAGTTGCTGTGGAAGCACAATCAGAAAATTTCAGCTGTTTAGGGGATTAGAAAAGATGTCCCAAAGGAAGCAAAAAGAAGTTCTGGGGCTAGCCAAGAAATGAGGTGGAAAAACACATTTCCAAAGAAGTGGTAGGGTCTGAGCAAATTTGCATATGAGAGAAAGAATGTTTAAAAATCATTAGAGCAGAGAATAGAGTTATATGTGTATATTTATATACATATGAAAGATTAGAGTTGACGGGACAGAGAGCCAGGAGTCATGTTACATTGATTGGAATGGGTAATGGGAAACCTTAAGGACTTTTAATGAGGTGATGGCCTAATCTGCTTTATATTTTTGAAGAGATTTCTCTAGTGGTTGTGTTGAGAATAGGCAAAGGTGGGAAAAGATTAGATACACAGAAACCAACTAGGAAGTGATCATTAGAGAGAGAGTGGTAGGTACATTTGGAGAGAAGGGGATAGATTGAAGGAACATTAAGAAGTTAAATTTGTTTTGATTAAGTGGATATACTTGTCAGAATGACTGCCAGGTTTTAGGTTTTTAATTATAGGTTGATGTGGAGCTATTTATTATTATAGGAAACATTGAAATGGAGCTAGTTTGGGAGGAGAAATAATGAATTCAGTTTTGAACGAGGTGAGAAATATCCAAGTGAAGTCTGTAGTTGGATTTATGTTTCAGGAGCTCAGAAGGTGTTTTCAGGCTGTGAAGAGAGGTTTGAGAATGATCACCGAGATGTTCATTGAGTCGTGAAAGTGAATGAGATTGTCCAGGTAAAGTATGTGGAATAAGATGAGAAAAGGGCTGTAGATTGAATTCTGAGGAACACCAACAGTTACTGGTTGGTAAAGAAGGTAAATGCTTCAGGGCCCAGCCCGGTGGCGCAGTAGTTTAGTTTGCACTTGGCAGCCCAGGGTTCCCTGGTTCGGATCCCCGGTGGCGGCCAAGACACTGCTTGTCAGCCATGCCCTGGCAGCATCCCATATAAAGTAGAGGAAGATGGGCACGGATGTTAGCCCAGGGCCAGTCTTCCTCAGCAAAAAGAGGAGGACTAGCAATGGATGTTAGCTCAGGGCTGGTCTTCCTCATACCAAAAGAAAGTTAAAAGCAGGCACTGACCCAAGAGAATGTGATGACACAAAAATACACCGTTTCCAGTACTGCCAAGAAGTCAGCAAGATAAGTACTTAAAAGCATCTATTGAATTGACCAGTATGGATATAGCTGATGAACTAGACAAAAAAATAGTTCTGGTGATATCTGGTGGGAGAGGAGGTAGGTTATGGCTTGGTTTTCTTATTTCTGATCTGTTTTATTTTCTGTGAGAAACTTAAAACTCTTTACTGTCTGTCTCTCCAACTAGACTTCAAACTCCCTGAGAAAATGAAACGTGTCCTCTTATTTTTCACATCCCAAGTGCCACTTGCTGAATTAATTAATTAATGTCTCAATTTCCTTTTCTATAAGGGAGAGAGAATACCATCTCTCCTTTTCATTTCACGGGATGTTTTTAAGATCATAACTTATATGAAACAGTTGTAAACTGTTTTACCTACAGAAGAGATTATTGTTATTATTTCTAGGTCACAACAATTCAAGACTAAAATAGAAAAGGTGTCACAAGACAGTTGATGATTTATTGCCAAATGAATATTTACCAACGATCGTTGCTCTGGGGGTTCAGGAAAAAATAGGACATTTCAGGCTGAAATCATTACAGACTACTTTGAAGAACTGCTAGGAAGACATTCAGGGTGGTAGAGGAGAGACATGAACAAAATTTAGGATCTGGGTGCCAGGAATGGTGAATAAACCTGTGAGATTAGTGCAAGAAAGACTTCAAACTTTTAAATTCATTCTAAATTCTTGGCTTAGACAAGAAAATGCATTATTAAGTTTTAATGATTGTTTTGAAAGAGTACTTAGAGTATTTGCTGTTCTTCAGAATATTTTATGATTCTAATAACAGACAGTACTTGAACATGAAAGTGAATTTGCCTTTCCATTGTATAAACGGACTTCCACTTTGGAGAGTAGAGCAAATGTTGGCCTAAACATGTCTCCTGATTTCTTGCTCCAAACTTGACCTTCTAATTTGGAAAACAAACTTCACAACATTTTGTAGGGAAACTAACAGTCATTTTACAATGTAACATATAGCAGAGAAATTTATTGATTTTGATAAGCTACAAGTTCTCTTACAAGTATAAAACTGTAGTAATATCCATAGGCTTAGAAGTTAAAGAAAAGAATGTGAAGAATGGATGTGTGTGTGCATATGTGGAAATATCTGTGTTCTAAGAAAATTGTGTGAAAAAGCTGTACAGTACCCTGTTCTCACAAGAAAGAATGCTAACAGACACGAAGGAACCCTCAGACTTCTGGACCTCACTCCGAGCTGTACAAATGCTAGATAGGAAATGAAGGTTAAAAGACCTCTGCTTTGACATTTTTGCAAAGAATAATAAAATGGACTAGATCACTATTACTGAAAGCCACATTATATTCCTCATCTATTAGATGATCTCCTTGTCTGCGGTTTCATTCCTTCCTATCCTTCCTTCACAATCTTGCCAAAGGGATCTTGGTTCAACATAAATCTGATCACGTCACTCCTTGTCATATTACATAAAGTGATGGCTCACCTTCCCTTCAGAATATAATCAAAATTCCGTAGACTCATAAGCAAGGCTTTCCACAATGTGTCTCCCACAAACCTTTCCAGTTTAACCTCTCATTATCACCCAATATGGACCCTACACTCAATCATAAAATATTGCTTGAATTTCTAAATAGGCTGTGCTTCCCCTTGCCTCAGCACCTTCCATGCCTGCTTTGCTCCAGCTTGCAATTTCTTATTTATCCATCCAGGCTCAGCTCTCACAATGCCTCCTCCAAGAAACTTGCTGTGAAACACCACCACTCTCACCACCCACACCATCGTATGCATGTGCAAGAGTGCACATGTATGTGTAGGCTTAGGCATGCATGTACACACATGCACACAAACTGCATTTTATTCCCAATCACACCAAGCCCATGGCTAGCTATGGTATTTTTCTTATGAAATTATAATTACCCGGTTCTCTGTTTCTGGCAGATTGTGAGGCACTTGAGGTTTTGTCCATTTCACACACTGTAGGTCCTCAAAAAGTATTTCCTCAATATTTAAGTGAATAATAGACTGACGAGGAAACTATAGATAGGGTTGATATACATAGACTTTTACAAACAAAATAACCTGGCAAAGTGAAAATACTTATGAGAGGAAGAACAAAGTTTTTAAAGTTCCCTGATGCCCTATATGTCCAAATGTAAAGCATTTCTCCCTCCTCTGGAAAAAAGGAAGTTAGCATGCAGTCTATTCTAGGTCTCACCAAGGGTCTCATGCTATAGCACACTGTTTCAGTTATTCTCGTTTTAAAAACAAAACGTCATGTGGCAAAGACACATTAAAAGAATTCACAAGCATGGCTAGTTATGGATGCCTGAGTGGTCACCTGATAGTAAAAACCATACGATCGTCTTCGGGTTGGACACCTGTAACAATCTTCTCAGAGATCACTCTGGTGGTTATAATGGGTAAGTCATGAATAAATGCTGCCAAAAAATTGGAAAAGACTATGTTCCAAGTATATGGGAAAATAATTTCCAGGGATACCATTATATATGGATCCTAAAAGTGCTGTATCTCAAACAGATTTGTGATGACCAGCTCTGGAAAACTATTATATAGCTCTAAAAATAGCTCTAATCATAATGAAGGTAGTGATATAGAAGGTGTATATGAGTTTAAAAATTTTTTATTGGAATATAAATGTGGCAAATGCATTATTTCTGAGCAAATGTAATGTTTTATTTGCATGATTTAAAATATGCATTACTTGTAACTAAATTAGTTAAATATTATATCTAGACATTTGGTTATTTTATCTAATTTGCAAAAGTTAAGCATTCCGTCTGGCCTATTTTAAGAAAAATCTTCTTTATAGAACGTCTGTTTGGGAAAGTAGGAAAATCACCTTGTTTTTGCCTTATATCCAGGTATACAATGTATAATAATAAAGTCCTACTAACTTTAGAAAAAAAATGGCTAATGTTTTTCTAATTTTCAAGACTAGACAACAAGCCAAGACTATTTGAGTTCTCAATCCCAGAAAGTGGATGCACATTAGAAATGGATATTTTCACTTGCATGTATATGTAAATTTTACCATTTCTTAAAAACTAAAGAACTTGATGCTTCTACTTTAAATTTTTTTTGAATTTGAGAATGCTTTATTGATACATGATCACTTCATAGGGAAAGACATATTGAGTATTGATTGAGTTCCCAATACCTCTTAGATACCTCACAACAATCCTTTTTTTAGAGGAAAAGAGGCATTATACCTCTGTATGGTGAAGTACACTGAGGCTTAGAGAGTTTAAATAACTGAGCCAGCCACCGATGGATCTAATGTCATAGTCTGTGCTTTTACCTTCCAGAAAGAGCAATGCTGGATATCACTGGAAAAGCAGCTATTTATTCATGAGTCTAAACTCTGCAGCCTTAAAAATTAAATGCATGCCACTCTTGATTCTGATGGTTTGCAACACAGAATATTTTCCTACATCTCTCTGCTATTTTCCCAAATAATTTGCAGATCACTTTAAATGAATTTCTTAGTACCACATTATGTTTCCTGTTCTGTTTTATTAACTCTGAATAACTTTCTGTCTGTCAGTGCTCTCTCTCTCTCTCTCTCTCTCTCTCTCTCTCTAATTGTACTGTCTCTTTTGGAAAATTTACTACTTCTGAGAATGTGCATAATGGACCAATTTTTCACCCTGAGTAACTCTAGATGAAATGTCTACCAACTAATAGAGTAATCAAATCTGCCCTTCTAAGCCAAATAGCAGTGGAGGAAGGGGACTCGGGGGCCATGGCACCTGTCTTTATTGTTACTTATTAATGCATCTTTGCACAAAACAGATATTTTGTTTAAAACCTGTCTCAACTCCTGCTGCTTATTGTCCACCTCAAATCACTCACCTCCATTTTGCGACATAACAGTTGGTTTATGGGGAAAATATTATGACCCAGTTGTTCATGTGCTGCTTTTTAATAAGGCAATAAAGCATCAGTATTGGCTGACTTCCCATCAAAATCTTCTGAACAAACTTTTGGTGAAATGGCAACAGAATGAAACATTAACAGATGGACCGTAGGTGGACATGCATATCTGGGGGACCCTCGTGACAGTGAATCCCACTCCTCTTTCCCCCACTTTATTATCATTCCCTTTCCTGTAGTGTATTCATTGGGCATTTGAAAAAGCATTATCTCAGATCTACCCAAATCACACCTTTTGAAACCAACTGCAGTTACCTCTTCTTAGTCTGGGGTCAGTCTCCAGCCTGCCAGCAGTTCCTTTTGTAGCCTTTGTCCATAAATAAATCTCCCCCTCAATTTAACAAAGACAAAGCTCTAAATGAACTCTGTTCAGACTGAACATAGCATAATTTACTTTTCAATTTCACACCCAAAGATTCTGTAATGGGGGAATGTAGGCGGTTAAGTTTTCAGTCATACCAAATGGGTTTTTAATATTTAAAATCCATCTGTTTACTTTCAAAGAGTAAATGCTTGGAAATGAGGCTTCTGAAATGCAAATGAAGAGCTACAAGACTTATTTCTGCTTGGGAAAGCTCAACACTTTTCTGACAAAAGGGAGTAATAATAGCTCCTCCAGAATCCAATAATATTATAAATGATGTTTGATCCAATAGTGCATGACACGTGTATGGGGAAATCTGTGGTCTCTTGTTTGTTATGAATGCATCATGAAATGCTTCATGAATATGAGGAAAGAGAGGAGATTCAAATTAGCACAGTATCTTGAAGACAGTCAACTGGAACGATTCTAGGATGCCTTGGCTTATAGAAACAGCTGGCAGATTTAAGAAACTAACATGATGTCAGAAAAGGTAGTTTCTTTGCTGCTCATGAAGTATCAAATTAAGTGTATACCAGAATTTAGTCTCATTCTTTGTTTTTGTTTAACTTTGAGAAATTAAAGTTTATGTTACTTTCAGGAAGTTATTCTTCTCAGTTCGTGATTTCATAAAGGATCATTTACAATAATAAAAATTTCTGTAAATTATTATTAATATTCAGAAGCTAAAAATTTCTAGGTCCATAAATAAAATGCTATGATAGATTTTTCAAACAATCTAGTATGCCTTCATTAGAAGTTGCTAGCATTAAAACTCAGCCAGTTATGTTTCCATTGATAGGTTTTCCTCAGAAACCCTTAAGTATTATTATCTTATAGACTTTTATTGAAAGTATTGTTTTACCCACCTAATAGAGCAAGATCATAAAAAATCTAACCCCCTTCATTTACATACTTCTCTTTCAGTTCTTGAAAAATGAATATGCTATTTAGGGTAAAGCTATTTACCATTGTTTAAAAATTTACAAATATATAATGGCTAAGCTGATACAAGTTTATTTCTAATTTATATAAAGTCCCAAACAAGTTGTCCCAATGGGCAGAAAGCTCACTTTCTAGTGACAAGTGTCTTACTTATTTGAACTATGCTTCTTTCACCTTCATCATATATCATTTCTTTATTCTTTGGCCTGGCAGTGATACAAGTTATTTCACTCTTGTTTTGTGGTTGAATAGTAGTCACAAGCCCCATGAAGATATAGGTGCAAGAGGGAAAATGTTGTCTCTGGCTGGGCAATCAATTCCTAGAAAACCCTGCACCACACGGGCAGAGCAGAAATCTTGGGAGGCCAATTCGCTGTCTCTGATGCACAGACAAGGGAGAGCACTGCTTCTCCAAGTGTATTCCCCATCTTCATTGCAATCCACTGGAGGGCTTGCTTACCTTATTGCTGTGCCCCACACCTGATCTTCTAAATCTAAACACTGGGTGGAAGGACCAAGGGTTCTGAATTTTAACAAGCTCCTTTGTTGTTCTTAGGAGCACTGAACTTGAGAACCATTTTAGAGGAAGTAACACATTAAAATATTCTAATTTTCATCTCACAGATTGAAAAGTAGCCTGAGATAATGTCAGAGCCTCTTTCAATAACCATTCATATATAAGTCTCTGTTTTAAGCATGGGTCCAGGAGTCAAAAATAAAGAGCTTGTCTCCAGTTGCCAAGAGAATTGTAATCTAGGAGGAGAGGAATACGAGACATGTATAGATGATTAAAATATAAGGCCTTCTCAGATGAGTGCTTTACAAAAGGTATAAATAAATACTATTGTTGTAGAGAAAGTGAAAAACAAAAAAAAATATTTTAGTGTGGAGGAAGATGTTTCAAGGACAAAGTAGTATTAGAGATTGTTAATGGAGAAAGTTTATTTGATAGATGAAGATGGAAGGAAGGGCAGGTCACACAAAGAGAAAAGATATGGGAAAGCTCAGAAATGGTTTAGGGAATGTTAAACAATCCAATTTGACTTGAGTTTGGCTACTGCTGGGCAAGTAAAGTGGGTGAGGAATCAGGTTAAGTGGACAGTAGGATATGTATCCTGGAAGGTATGTTAAGACCAGATCATCAAGGCATCAATAATCATGTCAAGGAATTAGATTCCAGGAAATGTGAAAAGGACTTATTTAAGGGGGAAAGAGAAGACCACAAATACGAAGATAATTATCTATTTCTATGATAAGAGCATAACAGATACAAATGCACAAAAAAAGATAGACATGATATCAAAAACATAAAATGTGGGAGGAGGGGAGTAAAAGAGTAGAGCTTTCAGATAGAGGTCAAACAAAAGAGACCAATAACTCAATGTAGATCGCTACATACGTAGATTATTATATATGAACCTCCCAGTAATCACAAACTATAAACCTATAATAAATACACAAAAAAACTAAGCAAAAGGAACCCAAACATAGTACCAAATAAAGCCATCAAACCACGGGGAAAGAGACCAAGGGAAGAAGAAAGGAACAGAGAAGAACTACTAAAACACCAAGAAAAAAAGTAAAAATATGGCAGTAAGTACATACACATCAATAGTTACTTTAAATGTCAATGGAACAAATGCTCCAATCAGAAGGCATAGTGTGGCTGAATGGA
This sequence comes from Tapirus indicus, assembly GCA_031878705.1. NCBI lineage: Eukaryota > Metazoa > Chordata > Mammalia > Perissodactyla > Tapiridae > Tapirus > Tapirus indicus. The sequence continues at coordinate 97,993,304 of CM062919.1, read as the reverse complement.
TTAAAAAAAAAAAAGACCCATATATATGCTTCATACAAAAGAGACAGTTCAGACTAAAGACACTCACAAACTGAAAGTGAGGGATGGAAAAAGATACTCCATGCAAATGGCAATGAAAAGAAAGCTGGGGTAGCAATACTCATATTGACAAAACAGACTTTAAAACAAAAACTGTAACAAGAGGCAAAGAAGGGAACTACATAATGATCAAGGGAACAATCCAACAAGAGGATATAACACTCATAAATATCTATGCACCCAATATAGGAGCACCTAAATATATAAAGCAATTATTAACAGACATAAAAGGAAAAATAGACAGTAACACAATAATAGTAGGGGACTTTAACACTCCACTTACACCAATGGATAGATCATCCAAACAGAAGATCAACAAGAAAACATTGGCCTTAAACAACACGTTAGACCAGATGGACTTAGTAGATATATACAGAACATTCCATCCAAAAATCTGAGAATACACATTCTTTTCAAATGCATATGGAACATTCTCCAGGATTGATCACATATTAGGCCACAAAAAAAGTCACCAAAAATTTGAAAAGATTGAAATAATACCGAGCATCTTTTCTGCGTATAACAGTATGAAACTAGAAATCAACTATAGGAAGAAAATCAGAAAAGCCACAAATATGTGGAGATTAAACAAAATGCTACTGAACAACAATTGGGTCAATGGAGAAATCAAAAAATACCTGGAGATAAATGAAAATACGACATGCCAGAATTTATGGGATACAGCAAAAGTGGTTCTAAGAGGGAAGTTTATAGCAATACGAGGCTATCTCAACAAACAAGAAAAATTTCAAATAAACAATCTAATAGTACACCTAAAGGAAAAAGAAGAACAAACAAAGCCACAAATCAGTAAAGGAGGGAAATAATAAAAATTAGAGCAGAAATAAAAGAAATAGAGACTAAAAAAATAAATAAATAATAGAAAAAAATCAATAAAACCAACAGCTGGTTCTTTGAAAAGATAAACAAAATTGGCAAACCTTTAGTGAGACTCACCAAGAAAGAAAGAGAGAAGCCTCAAATAAGTAAAATCAGAAATGAAAGAGGAGAAATTACAATGGACACCTCAGAAATACAAAAGATTATAAGAGAATACTATGAAAAGCTGTATGCAAAAAAATTGTATAATCCAGAAGAAATCAATAAATTCTTAGAATCATACAACCTTTCAAAACTGAATCAAGAAGAAATAGAGAATTTGAATAGACCAATCACCAGTAAGGAGATGGAAACAGTAACAAAAAAATCTCCCAAAAAGTAAAAGTCCAGGACCAGATGGCTTCCCTGGTGAATTCTACCAAACATTCAAAGAAGACTTAATACCTATCCTTCTCAAACTCTTCAAAAAATTGAAGAGGAGGGGGAGCTTCCTAACTCATTCTACAAAGCCAACATTACCCTGATACCAAAACCAAAGACAACACAAAGAAAGAAAATTACAGGCCAATATCACTGATGAACACTGATGCAAAAATCCTCAGCAAAATACTGGCAAATCAAATACAACAATACACTTAAAAGATCATATACCATGATCAAGTGGGATTCATTCCAGGGATACAGGGATGGTTCCACATCCGCAAATTGATCCATGTGATATATCACATTAACTAAATGAAGAATAAAAATCACGTGACCATCTCAACATATGCAGAGAAAGCATTTGACAAGATACTGCATCCATTTATGATAAAAACTCTGAATAAAATTTGTATAGAAGGAAAGTACCTCAACATAATAAAGGCCATATATGACAAACCCACAGCTAATATCATCCTCAATGGTGAAAATCCAAAAGCTATCCCTCTAAGAACAGGAACCAGACAAGGATGCCCACTTTCACCACTCCTATTTAACATAGTATTGGAAGTCCTGGCCAGAGCAATCAGGCAAGAAAAAGAAATAAAAGGGATCCAAATTGGAAAGGAAGAAGTGAAACTGTCACTATTTGCAGATGACATGATCTCATATACAGAAAACCCTAAAGAATCCACCAAAAAACTTTTAGAAATAATAAATGAATATGATAAAGTTGCAGGATACAAAACCAACATACAAAAATTTGTTGTGTTTCAATACACTAAGAATGAAGTAGCAGAAAGTGAAATTAAGAATACAATCCCACTTACAATTACAACAAAAAGAATAAAATACCTAGGAATAAACTTAAGCAAAGAGGTGAAATATCTGTACATTGAAAACTATAAAATATTGTTGGAAGAAATTGAACAAGACACAAAGAAAAGGAAAGATATTCTGTGCTCTTGGATTAGAAGAATTAACATAGCTAAAATGTCCATACTTCCTAAAGCAATCTATAGATTCAATGCAATCCCTATCAAAGTTCCAACATTTTTCACAGAAATAGAACAAAGAATCCTAAATTTGTATGGAAAAACAAAAGACCCTGAATAGCTAAAGGAATACTGAGAAAAAAGAACAAATCTGGAGATGACACACTCCCTGATTTCAAAATCTACTACAAAGCTATAGTAACCAAAGCAGCATGGTACTGGCAAAAAAACTGACACAAAGATCAATGAAATTGAACTCAGAGCCCAGAAAAACCCACACATCTATGGATAGCTAATTTTTGACAAGGGACCCAAGAACATACAAGGAGAAAGGAAAGTCTCTTCAACAAATGGTGTTGGGAAAACTGGACAGCCATGTGCAAAAAATTGAATATAGACTGTTATCTTACACCATACACAAAAATTAACTCAAAATGGATTAAAGACTTGAATGTAATACCTGAAACCATGAAACTTCTAAAAGAAAACATAGGGAATACACTCTTCAACATTGGTCTTAGCAACATATTTTCAAGTACCGTGTCTGACCGGGCAAGGGAAACAATAGAAAAAATAAACAAATGGGACTACATCAAACTAAAAAGCTTCTGCACAGCAAAGGAAACCAACAACAAAATGAAAAGACAACCTAACAATTGGGAGAAGATATTTGCAAACCATATATCTGATAAGGGGTTAATCTCCAAATTATATAAAGAACCCATACATCTCAACAACAAAAAAACTAACAACCCAATTAAAAAATGGTCAAAAGACCTGAACAGACATTTCTCCAAAGAAGATATAGAGATGGCCAACAGTCACGTGAAAAGATGCTCAACATCATTAACTATCAGGGAAATGCAAATCAAAACTACAATGAAATATCACCTCATGCCTGTCAGAATGGCTATAATTAACAAGACAGGAACCAACAAGGTTGAAGAGGATGTGGAGACAAAGGAACTCTCATACACTGCTGGTGGGAGTGCAAACTGGTACAGCCACCAGGGAAAACAGAATGGAGATTCCTCAAAAAACTAAGAATAGAACTACCATATGATCCAGCTATTCCACTGCTAAGTATTTATCCAAAGAACACGAAAACATCAATACATAAAGATACTTGCACCCCTGTGTTCATTGCAGCATCATTCACAATAGCCAAGACTTGGAAGCAACCTAAGTGCCCATGAAGGGATGAATGGATAAAGAAAATGTGGTATGTATACACAATGGAATACTACTCAGCCATAAGAAAATATGAAATCCAGCCATTTGTGACAACACAGATGGACATTGAGGATATTATGCTAAGGAAAAGAAGTCAGAGGGAGAAAATCAAAAACTCTATGATCTCTCTCACAAGTAGAAGATAAAAATAATAATACAAGCACAGAGAGACAGAGATTGAATTGGTGGTTACCAGAGGGGAAGGGGGGAGGGAGGAGGGAAAAAGGGATGATTAGGCACATGTGTGTGGTGATGGATTGTAATTAGTATTTGGGTGGTGAACTTGATGTAATCTATGCAGAAATAGAAGTATAATGATGCACACCTGAAATTTATACAATGTTATAAACCAATGTGACTGCAATAAAAATTAAATTAAAAAAAAAGAAGAAACCGAACAAAGGAATCCACCCCCCCATCCCCAAAATAAGAATTAGATTCCATTCTGAAGACACTGGGAACAATGAAAATTTTGTGATCGGGGAGAGACAGGATCAGAAATGGCCAGGATGGGTCCTGATTTCTTCCTTCTTTGGTCTCCAACTTTGCTGCTGCCTGAGACTGCTTTTACTCTCCAGAATAAAGTCCTTCTTTGCCTTTCAGGGAGGTCGCTATAAAATGCCTTTGCAGCCACTTTTTCAGTTCAGGAAAATTATTCAGGTTCATAATGTCATCCTACGCTCCCTGTTGACACTGTACATCTCAATAGTTGTGTCTTTCTTTTTTTTTTTTTTTTTTTCTGTACATGGAATATCTCTTACATCCACTCTCTGCAACTTGTTTGGTCTCTGCAGCTTTGGCTTCAGTTCTTCCACAAAGTTTAGCCTCATGGGAGACTTCCCTGGGGATCATGACAGACGGCCCACAGGCCCATGGAAACCTGAGTCTTGGAAGGCAGTCCCTTGTCCCCCATCCCCACCCCACTTCTCTTCTTAGTTTGATCCCATAACCCCAGTTTCCTGCTTATTGGGAGGGTCTTTGGGGGCATAAACTATTTCATTTCTCTGTTTAACTCTCTGTCAAATTAGAATAGCACCTGTCCATGACACACATGCCACATATTGACATTTCGGTCAATGACAGGCCACATATACAAAGGTGGTCTCATAAGATTAGTACCATATAGCCTAGGTGTGTAGTAGGCTATCTCGTCTAGGTTTTTGTAAGTACATTCTCTGATGTTTGCCCAACAAGTAAATCACCTAAAGACACATTTCTCAGAATATATCCCCGTCATTAACCAATGCATGACTGTAGCAGAAATGTTCTCACAGTGAAGAGAAATTAACATATTTCTAAAGCCCTTCTGTCACTACCACCTCCCTCCCTCCTGCAAACCAAAGTCAGGTACTTAATAATTTTTTAAATGCTGATAATAAGACATTTAAAGTATATCTTTTTAGGAACTCTGTGTACTTTATGCTCAATTTTTCTATGAACCTAAAACTGCTCTAAAAAATCATATATATATATATATATATATATATAAAATAATTCCTTCACACCAATTTTGATTTCCTCACAGCACTTTTGACCTATTCTGAAGCTGATGAAACATCCAAGGAACTTTGTTTGCTATCGAGTTCAACATTTTGATATTTCTATATGATTAATACAGAATGAGCAGGTAGGGTGTAGGGGAGGAAAATTTTTCCTTATACTCCTCTAGGTTCTTTGACTAGTCTAATAATCAAATTGACATAAGACAAATTAACAGCAGAAAAAACAAATTTAATTACATACATACAGGAGCCCCATAAGAATATGAGACCCAAGGACAAGTCAGGCAATTGAGGCTTATATGCCATTCCGAGCTAAGAAATGGGATAGGGGCCTGGGGCTTCAAAGGGGAGGAGGGTAATTCACAGGACAATAAGAAGAACAGATGTTTGGTAATTGGATGTTTCTCCTGCCAGACAGATAGGTCATCTAGATAAAATTATCTCTGGTAATAGCTCTCTCTCTGAGCCAGGCCCCTTATCTAAATTCTTTGAGGTAGATAAGGGAGAGGTAAAAGCTTTTCTTGAATCTGCTGGGTCTTGATTGCCTTCAGCTCAAAATTGTCTACTTGCCAAAGTGGCACATTTTGGGGAGGCTCATTCTGAACCCCTTCAATGGCTAATTTCCTATGCATTTCCTCCCATGAAATAAATGAATGATAAATTGCTCCAGAAGCATATTTCATTTTTATGGCCAACATTTTTGTCTTGGGGATTGAAACATGAGCATCTTGAGTCGAATTCAATTCTAATTAAAATAATACTCATTAAGTGTCCGCCCCTGGGTTATGTAATAAATGGTATTAAATTTAAAAAGAGACAACCCCCCCACCCACAGGGTGTTTGTATTCTAAAAAGCAGAGTAATAGAAAATGTTTTTCTTTTCTCTTTGATCTTTATAACGGCCTGCTAGATATCTCCCTTATTTCCATTTAGATCATTTATAGACATCTCAAACATAATATGCTGTAGAATTTTATTCTTTTACTCCTTCCTAATCTTGTCATCTTCTAACATTATTTTCTAAATTTGTCAACTCCATCATCATCAACAAAGTTTGTTCTCTATTATTAAATGCTTTATTTCCTCCTATCAGGAAATATACAGATTTATTAGCTCTTAGGCCAATAGTTTCTTTAACTGGGTATATTCTATGCACCTACTAGCTGACTAAGTATATAGAATGTGCAGTGGAAATATTAGAATCATCAATGATGCTACCTAAATTTCACCTATGGCAAATATGGAAAGAGAAAATTATTTCTTCACTGACCATTCTATTGATGGTCAAAATTAACTGTGGGTATTACATTATGTACCTGAATGATAATATATTCTGAGACTCTTGGTGGATATTAACACATTTTCTATCAAAAGATATACACATTGATTACTCACTAAGCATTCTTTGCTTTATTCCACCACCCTTGGGAGAGATAACAGTAGCGAAACTGAAGAAATATTATTCTGGATTAGGCAAATATCCCCCCTACCATGGTATAAAGGATATTTTGTAGAGCACATGATTTTCCTCCATAAAAGAACTTTAAGCGTTTAATGATGGAAATCAGACATGTTTAACTTGTATCAGTAACCATTTTTATATCTGTCTCCATTTATTTTAACTCTTCTTTGGTATATTTATACATCGTCTTTATCACTTTTATAGCAATACTTTCATGAGATCTGGGAAACTCGACATTGTAATCCTTTTCCTTTAGCTCAAAACTACAGTTTTTCAACTGTGAAGTGTTAAATCACAGTTATATTTTGATGTTCTTAAATAAATATTTACTACCTACTTAAGGTTTAGAATTTTATAGATTTCAGTTGTATGTCTTTTCCACCGTCCTACTCTTTTTAGTATATCTTCTTACATATTAAAGAATCAGTTTTATTTGACAAAAGATCTCAAAACACGACTGTTTTTAAAAATAACCTCTTATTTTATGTTTTAATATTATTCACATTTTAAAAATTAGGTATAAATCCAGTTTACTTTTAGTATAAATCAAAGCTTGCCTATATAGTTCATGCCACTGGGGAAATATCCTTTTTGGACTATTTGTGGGTTTTGGGTAAAAAATATTTCAAAGAGAGTGCTTTTAAAATATCACAGAATAGTGTTAGAAATACTTATTTTCATACCTTTTTAATAAGAATTTTAGGAGACTTGAGTCATTATAAACTATGCCTACCTACTTCTTCTACCTGCAGTCTTTGGATACCCTAGTCCCACATCATTGATTTATATATGCATCTGAATAAGTCACTGAACCAATCTAATGTTAAAAGAGACCATATTAAAAAACTTTATCTACATACTTCCCACCTACACAATCCTTTAATCCATACCAATAGAGAGAAAACACTCTAACATTGCTAATGAGAGAAGTCTTACATGTTGATATATTTAGAATAAATGAAGGGAAGGTGACAAAGCAAAATTCACAGATGTCTTTAGTGATGAGTAATTTCAACAGCACATTATTTTTTCCACATTCCACAGAATGCCACTACATTGTGTGTGTGTGTGTATATATACGTGTGCATATGTAGGTTTTGGGAAAAGCAAGTGAATATATATAGAACATATCATTATTCAAACTTATTTATGCAGAATTTTTTATTCAGTTGAGTAGCTCTCTGTGAGGAGACATTTACATATTTATCGGTGAATCAGAGATTTTAACACTGAAATGGCTCTTTCATAAAATTGAAATATAGCAATTTGGGGCAAATTTATAACTTGTAAAATCATCTTTTTTTAACCTTGTATAAAAACTCCAAAAATTAATTGGTTAAGTAAATCCTGTTATTTAGCAGTATAAGTGAGACTATTAGCTACCCAAATATTGCCAGACATAATTAATGTCCTCAGGTATTGCCCCATTAGCATGCATTCTCATGGGCTGGAGTCAAAACTAATGAATTTGCTGCCCAGGGACATCAACTGGGCGTGACATTGCCTCGGTTCTCTGCACACCCCTATCCAATTGCCTTATTGTAATGTGATTACTTTTCATTCGATTCCACAAATTACATTATATCAAATTACTGTAGTGAAGCCTGTGATATGATAGTCTCACTAATTAAAATCCTTGTTATTTCTGTACTTGGGTTAACGTAGATAGTTATTCTTCCTGTTTCTTACTAACCGCTGGAGAAATACAATAAGAAACACTTCACAGTCAGCGTCTTTTTTGCCATTAAATAATAGTTATTTATGCTCTGCCAGATGTAAAAAAGAGCCTACATTATTTTGCTTTGGGGAAAACTATGTAGCAATTACAGTAAATGCTAGAGTTCGCGTTTTCTAAGAAGTGCAATTCTAGTCAGGTAGGATTTGAGAGTCTAAATAGACCAGTGCCTGGCATTCCACATCCTTTGAGACCTCACAATGAGAAAATGTCCACAGTCAGTCAAGTTTAATTTGTTGTCAATATTGCATTGAGACAGGGCTTTGAAAACTTCCAGCATGTATTCAGAAAACACTAGCAATATCAATAAGATTGCTTCAGTGCAGAGACATTAATTAAGTCACACAAGAAGCATCTGATTACTCTTTATTGTTCTATGTCCCCTTCTTCCACAAAACTTAAAAAAGTCTTAGGCAAACAGAATCCTAGTTTGAATGCTGCTACCTTTCTTTTTTTGCATAAAGGTAGGATATCTGGGTCAGATTTCAACTGTAAATGTTGGAGAAAATGTTGCTGCCTCAGATGTTCTCCCTCCATAGCATTTTCTTCCATTGTCAAATAATTGGATCTGTCACGACGTTGCCACCTTTGGTATTTAGGAACATAATTCAAATTCCCTAGCCTAATTGCATGAAAAAAGGATCTCTGGCTGCACAATGTATAATTTAAACAACAAAACAGCTTCTTTTTTATAAACAGACCATCTGCCTTGGCTAAGTGGCAGTATCTGAAAACACAGCAAAGTCCTAAAATTTATGGTCCAGACATTTGGAAAATCAACTAAGAGAACCTGTCTTTTTCTTTAGAAGTTTGAGACAAGTGACCTCTTTATACCTCTCATAATTATTTCTTGCTTCCTAAATGCCAAGTGGCTCATATACAATAGCAAAATATAATGAGGATCTCAGAGATAAATGTCATTAGAAATATGCCATGGTTTGTATCAGTGCATGCCGTGCTCTTGAGCGTGTCCATAAATAGCCAGAAGACGAGTTTGCAGAGCCCAATGCCAATTCAGTATTTCCAATTGTAAGAGCAACAAAAGTGAACAATTAAGAATCAAACACTCTCCCTCCCACACTTCTCAGCATTCATTTGCTCTACAGAGATTTCTAAGTTTATATTTATAAACAGTTTATAAGTTTATATTTTGAAACAGTTTCATGATGGGTTCAAATAGTTTTAAATAATAAAATTTGAAACCTACCATCCATTTAAAAAATAAATACGTGAACAAATTCTCTTTTAACCAGACAGAAATATTGTATTTCTTCTTCTCCTTGAATTTATACTTAGATTCCATTATCCTTATAAAATAATTTTGTGGTTACAAGCTTTATCATTTATCCTGTTATCTGCAACAAAAATATATTAGTTGGTAATTAACACCATTCACCTTATCAATATTTCAAATTGTTAATTTTTCTGTTTTTTTGAGGTTTCTCTGGTGTAACAGAAGATTTGTCTATTCTGAGACAATGTACCATAGCAAATTAGGGAGAGATAAAAGCACACCTTTCTTTTTTAAAGTTAGAGAAGGGCATTTATGAAACAGGAGACTGGAAAGGAGAACCTGCCAATTGCAGTACCTTCCTAAGCCGATTGACTGTAGAAAATAAGAAAATATAGAATTTGAGGATCTGGAAACTTTTTCCCTTCAAACTATCCATGTGCCTGCTTAACCCTCTGTACATGAACTGTATGCACACTCCAGCTCTAGAAAGCCAGGTAGGTAGTTGCAATGAATCTGTGATTCTATATGTGTTACCAGACCAAACAAATGTGTTCTGCTCCTTTTAAATGTTTGTACGTTTTATGGAATTAATCAAATGCAAATTCTTTTGGAAACCTTAATTTGTCATCACGTATGACTGCTACAAAATGTAAAACTATGATCACATGGGGGTCATTAAAAAGGGGCTCTCATATGCGAAAAAAACTTTAAAAAAACGGTTTGGTTGGTCTAACTTGGTAAAGAAATTTGAGTGCATAGCTGAGTTAAGAATAAAACCCTTCTTGCTCCACATTCTGTCATTTACAAACAACAACCTATTCTCACTAATAATCTAAATATTAATCCAATTAGATTTGGCCCTTAAATTTTTTAAGATATGATTATGACTTCTCGAGAAAGGTAAAAAATCCCTACCATTTTCATTATTTCTTTTATGTAAAATTTGCTATAACCCCACCATCTGGCAGGTATATGTTGCATCCACAAGGAGGATCATTAATTCTGCTCGTCTCAGAAGTGCTGGTATGCTGCATCTGAGCCATGACGTCATTAATCTAGAAAATGTTACTTCCCAAATTAGTCACATTGCTTATAATAGATGTCTTCACTCTCACCCAGGGTAGCAGCTGATTAAAGTATATAATGCGTCTCTAAAGAGATCATCTCTTTTCCTTTTTCTGAAAGAATTTTTCAATTAAAATATTGTGATGATACAAGGCAAATTTTGAAAACAAAACAAAACTAAAATGTCAACAGGGCAAAAGACATATCCAGTAAAAGACTGTTATCCAAAATATTCAAAGAACTCTTAAATTCAACAATAAGAAAACAAACAACCTGAATAAAAAATGGGCCAACACCCTAAACAGACACCTCACCAAAGAAGATATACAGATAGCAAATAAGCATATGGAAAGATGCTCCACATTATGTGTCATTAGAAAAATGCTAATTAAAATAACAGTGAGATACTGCTTCACGCCTATTAGAATGGCCAATATCTGGAACACTGACAACACCAAATGCTGACAAGAATGTGGGGCGACAGGAACTCTCATTCATTGCGGGTGGCAATGCAAAATGGTACAGCCACTTTGGAAGACATTTTGGCAGTTTCTTAGAATAAACATACTCTTAACATGCAATCTAGCAATCCCATTCCCCGGTATTTACTCAAAGAAGTTGAAAACTTATGTTGACACAAAAACCTGCACACAGATGTTTAGCAACTTTATTCATAACTGACAAAACTTGGAAGCAGCCAAGCTGTCCTTCAGTAGGTGAATGGATGAATAATCTGGGGTACATTCAGACAATGGACTGTTATTCAGTGCTAAAAAGAAATGAGCTGTCAAGCCATGAAACAAACATGGAAGAACCCTAAATGCATATTACGAAGTGATAGAAGCCAATCTGAAAAGGCTATATAATGCATGATTAGAACTATATGACATCCTACAAAAGGCAAAACTATGGAGACAGTAAAAAAGATCAGTGGTTACCAGGGATGGGAGGAGGGATGAATAGTTAGAGGACAGAGGATTTTTAGGGCAGCGAAAATATTCTGTATGATGCTATAATGATGAATGTATGTCATTATATATTTGTCCAAATCCATAGAGTGTACAACACCCAGAGTGAACCCTAATGTAAACTGTGGACTTTGGATGACTATGGTGTGTCAATGTGGGTTTATCAATTGTAACAAATGTACCACTCTGGTGGGGGATGGTGATAATGGAGGAGGCTATGTATATGTGGGGGCAGGGGATATATATAGAAAAATCTATCTACTTTCCCCTTAATTATGCTGTTAATCTAAAACTGCTGTAAAAAAAAATCTCTAAAATTAAAAAAGAAGCCAACAGGCAAATTTCTAAACTTTTGTCCTGTGCTAATACCATAGCAGAGATTTTTAAAAATTTGACCAATGTATTTTTTAGTAAAATTGGTGTATGCTGGGAGACATTAAACAGTTCTAATTTTCATATTGAAATACATTGAGTTGATCACCCTGACAGAATAACCAGTACTAGATTTTCTTCCCTGCCATTTAAAAACAAAAACTAGAGAAATTGACAAAATATATGTAACAAATGGTTTCAACAATTGGAATATAGGCAGCATAGAGCTCTGACCCATAAGAAAGGGAATAAATGAGGTGAGTCCTACTATCATCCTTGCCTTCTGCCCAGAAGCACACTTAGAACCATAGTAAAGGAAAGGGAGACCTAAACCACACAGAGGATTTGCTGAATTGAAGAGAGAGAGATCAGAGTTAGAAGAGGTCAAGGTGATTGATACTTAAGGAATAGAGAGGAAGAAACTAAACTGTGCAGAGAAAAGCTCCAAAATCTGCATAGGGGTGCCTGTGAGTATTTTGCTGAATATTAAGCTGATATGCATGTAGTAAAACTACATAAGTCTAGGCAAAGAACAACTACTGGGGAGTAGTAGGCTGAACAACTGCCAAGATTACAGAAGGATGAGAGACATTTGAGATTGTCTGACTGAAGTGGATAGATCCTTTTTAAAAATGTAAACATTTTGTAGAGACCCTAGAAGTGTCAGACGCCAGAGTAAATGCTACTTTAGACCTACTCTAACAAAGCTTAAAAACCAGCCTTGAAAAGGTCAAGATGATTCTTCAGTAACTTAAATACTTGCCAAAACAAAAATTGCTACTCTAACAAACATCCAGACACTTGACAACATAAAATACAGAATATCTAGCATCCAATAAAAAAAATTATTAGAAATGTGAAGATGCAAGAAAATGTTAATCCATAATAAAAAAAAAATTAGTTAATAGGATTAAAACCAGAAATGATTGGAAGATGGAATTGGCAAAGAAGAACTTGAAGACAACTTTTTAAAACGTGCTAAAGAATTTAAAGAAAACATGAACATAATGAGGATAGAAACAAAATATATTGTTAAAAAACTGAATGGAGGGGCCGCCCGGTGGCGCAGCGGTTTAGTCCGTGCTTGGCAGCTCGGGGTTCGCAAGTTCGGATCCTGGGCGCCCGTCGACGCACTGCCTGTCAGCCATGCCGTGGCAGCGTCCCATACAAAGTAGAGGAAGATGGGCACGATGTTAGCCCAGGGCCAGTCTTCCTCAGCAAAAAAAGGGGGAAGATTGGCAACAGATGTTAGCTCAGGGCTGGTCTTCCCCACAAAAAAAAAAAAAAAAAAAACTGAATGGAAAGTTTAGCACTGAAACATTAAATATTTGAAATGAAAAATTTAGTACATAGATTTAATTCTAGATTAGACAATGAAGCTGGAAAGGTCAGTGCACTTGAGAACATAGCAAAAGAAGCTATCTAATCTGAAGGTGAGATGAAAAAAAGACTGAGAAAACAATGAACATAAGTTCAGTGACATGTGAGATGATACCAAGCAGTCCAACATTTATAAATGGAATCCTCCAAAAAATGAGATGAAATTTATAGAAAAAATATTTGAAGAAATAATGGCTGAAATTTACCAAATTGAATGAAAACTAATATAGCAAAAATCCAAGAAGCAAAAAGTACTGAAATATGATAAACACAAAGAAAATCACACCAAGGAACTTAATAAGCAAATTGATGAGAAAAGAGTTTTTAATGAGCCTCAGGGTTGGGGAACACTTCTTATAAGTGGAACAAAGATAAGAATGGTAAAAGATTTGTCATCAGAAACCAGGCAATCTTGAAGACAATAGAACGAAATCTCTAATACAAAGAAGAAAAAAATATATAACTTACAATTTTATATCCAGTGAAAATATATTTCAATTATGAATGCAAAAATAAAGATGTTTTCAAGCCAAAAAAAAGGGCAAAGTGGGGCTGGCTTTGTGGCGTAGTGGTTAAATTCGCCTGCTCCACTTCAGCAGCCTGGGGTTCGTGGGTTCAGATCCCTACAGACCTACACTCCACTTATCAAGCCATGCTGTGGCAGTGTCCCACATACAAAATAGAGGAAGATTGACATGGATGTTAGCTCAGGGACCATCTTCCTCAAGCAAAAAGAGGAAGATTGACAACAGATGTTATCTCAGGGCCAAGCTTCTTTACCAAAAAAAAAAAAAAAAAAAGAGCAAAGAGTATCATCACTAGCATACTTTCACAAGAAATGTTAGTGGAAGTTCTTTAGGATGGGAGAAAATGGCACCATATGGAAACTTGTATCTACAGAAAGAAATGAAAACAGAGAATAGTCAATATGTGCTTAAATATAAAAGATAATTTTTTATCATTTTTAATATATGTAAAATAATTGACTGAAACAAAAATATTTACAATATATTATAGAGTTTAGAGCATACATAGCAGTAGAATGTATAACAATAGCACAAAGGAAGGGAAAGAAAAGTGAAAACACATATTGTGTCTTACATACATATGGTATTGCTTGGTGAGTGTTCCATTTGCATTTGAAAAGAATGTATATTGTGCTTTTGTTGAGTATAATGTTCAAAATGACAATGAAGTCGGTTGATGGTGTTATTCAAATCTTTCATAACCTCATTGATTTTTTTGTCTATTTTTCTATTAATTACTGAAAGAGGAGGGTGTTAATCTTCAATTATAATTGTAGATTTGCCTGCTTCTTCTCTGCTTCTGTCAGGTTTTTCTTCATGCATATCAAAGCTCTGCTATTATGTGCATACACATTTAGAATTGCTATGTCTTCTTGATGAATTGACCTTTTATCATTATGAAATATCCCTATTTATCTCTGGTAATATTTTTTGTCCTAAAGTCTACTGTGCCTGATATTAATACAACCACTCTAGCTTTCTTAGAATTTGTTTTTATGCGTGTTGTATCTTTTTGCATCTTTTACTTTTAACCCATCTTTGCCTTAAATTTAAAGTGCATTTCTTGTAAATAACATATGGTGTCTTGCTTTTTTGTCCAATCAGATAATCTCTACTTTTTATTTGAAGTGTTTGGGTAATTTACACTTAATATAAATTTCAATCTGATTGAGTTTAAATTTATCCTCTTGGTATCTTTTCTGTTTGATCCATCTGTTCTCTATTCCTTTCTTTCTCTTTTCCTGACTTCTTTTGAATTAACTGAGTATTTTCATTTTCCTGTTTTATCTTCTCTATTGGCTTATGAACACTTTCATTTTATTTACTTTTATAATGGTTGTTTTAGAGTTTACAATATGTATCTTTGATTTATCATAGTTTATTTTCAAATAGTGTCCTGTATCAGCTTACATGTAATGTAAGGCCCTTACAACAGTAAATTTCCACTTTCCCCCTCACTTCCTTTCTGCTACTGTTATTACACATTTTACCATTTCCCACTCATTTTACAAGGCCAACATTATCCTTGATCTCCAAACTAGGCAAAAAAGTAATAAGAAAAGTAAACAACACCCCAGTCTCCCTTATGATTCTAGAGGCAAATATCCATAATAACATATTAGCAAACTGAATCCCCTGTTATATTACAAGAGAATACATCATGACCAAGTGGGGTTTATCCCAAGAATTCAAGGTTGGACTACTATTCAAGTTAATCAGTGTAATTTAGCACATTAATTTTAAAAATAAGAAAAACCCATTTGATGCTCTTAATAGGTACAAAAAAGGCACTTGAAAACTTCAACGTCAATTAATGATTAAAAAAAATAAAAACTCAGCAAACTAGGAATAAAAAAGGAAATTTCTCTACCTGAGGGAATCTATTGGGATTCTATTGAATCTATTCAATAATAAAGGGAATCTGTTGAAACCCTACAGTTAACATACTTAATGTTGACAGACTTAATAGTTTTCTCTTAAGACTGGGAAAAGGGCAGAGATGTCTGCTTTCAACACTCCTATTTAACATTATTGGAGATCCTAGCCAGTGCACTTATACAAGGAAGAAAAACCCATACTTACTGGAAAGGAAGAAGTTAAACTGTCTTTATTTGTAGAAAATATGATAACATACAAATAAAATCCTAAGGAATCTGCCTGTTAGACCTATTAGAAGTAATAGAAGAATTTATCAATGTGAAAAACTACAAGATCCATTTACAAAATTCAGGTGTATTTCTATTAGCAAGTCATTGAAAAACAAAATTTTTAAAATACCATCATTAAAATAGGATCAAAACTATGAAGTATCTAATAGTGATAAAAAATCAAAAAATGTTAGTGAGATAAATTAAAGATAATCTTATAAATCTGAGGAGATATACTGTGTTAATGGATGAATATCAGAAATATTATGCCATTATGCTGAGCAAAAGATATCATACATATCATTTGATTCCATTTATATGAAATTCTAAATAGACAAACCTAATATATAGTGTCAGAAAGCAGATCAATGATTGCTTGAGCCAGGGACCCGTAGTGTTGATTGCAAATAGTACAAGAGATCTTTCTGAAGTAATGGAAATATTTTATAATTTTTGTTTTGATAGTAGTTATACAAGTTTACATTTAAAATGGGGAACAATTCATTGTAAATTATACTGCAATAAAATTGACTCAAAGTTGTGTGTATTTATACACACATATATAAATATATATAAACTGGGCTCTCACTTGTTAATATACATAAGTAAAATTTGTTAACTTTTGCAAGTCTGAATATTGTATATTAAGCCAGCTAACAGAAGCAGCACACCACATTTAAGGCCATGCTTTCCCAGAGGCAAGCCATCACACTAAGGCTGGTGACAGAATGTATTTGCTCAAACCAGTAATAATCACCATTAAAACCAATCATTTTCTTTTGGACAATATTACTGTTGTTAAGAAGCGCTCCAGAAAATAATAAATAAATAAACAATAACAAAAACAAATTTAAAATACCAGGAGGAAAATTTCACTTTAGGAAAAAAAATCCTGAATAAAATCATAGTATTAAAAAAAAATAAAACGATGATATTTATAGGATTTTGTCTTCTTGTACACTAGTCATATTGACCCTTTCCTTCTTTAACATTTTACTGTGAAAGCATCATTTTTAACTTATTATCAATGCACTTTGATGACTTTGATTGCCTATTAGAACACACCAGGAATGTGATGCAGTCTTCAACTATTTTGCACCAACAAATTTTTCTCTGTTCTACAGTAATGGAAAGCATCTCATACTCACTGAAAATCTTACAAATATATTCCATTCTTTGAAGAAATAAGCAGACATTGTAGATAGTCAGGTAAGTGCTTCATTAATACTATAAATAAAAGCAAAATTCTTGCCCTGCTGAGTGGTGAATCAGTAACATTGTGCTGTATCAAGAAAGATTACCATAATATGATTTTTATCATTCTTCATGCTGCTGTAGGATAAAAGATGTGTCAACTAGCAAAGAGAAGATTAATGTGAGATAGGATAAATTTCCTTCAAAATTCTAAGGGCTATAGGAGAAAGAGTGGACTAGCTTTCAGTTGTTTAAGTACACGTATTTACATATGTAAGTTAAACATGTATTATATATTCATATATATAACAGAATGAATTCAAAAACAATGTAGAAATATCAAAGAGGCTATTTAGGTTTAACATTAATAAATTAACTACTACTTAGAGCTGCCCAAGAAGGAAATAGACTTAAATAGGAATGGAACAAACTCCATAATCTCAGAAAAATTTAAGCAGAAGTATAATGGACACTTGCCAAAGATGCATAAAGAAAAATTATATCTGTGTAAAATACTGGTCTTCAGGGCCTTTGAAACTTGAAGTTTGTTTATTGCATGGTAATATCTAGATTTTAAATTTTAGAGATAAAATTAAAATATGATTAAATACCAGCTGCATATACTTTAACCTTTGAAAATAAGAACAGTTTTCCAAAGAGTTCTTTTTTTTTTTTTTTTTTTGTGGGGATGACCAGCCCTGAGCTAACATCCGTTGCCAATCCTCCCCTTTTTGCTGAGGAAGACTGGCCCTGGGCTAACATCCGTGCCCATCTTCCTCTACTTTATATGGGACGCCGCCACGGCGTGGCTGACAGGCAGTGCGTCGGCGGGCGCCTGGGATCCGAACTCGCGAACCCCGGGCTGCCAAGCGCGGACTAAACCGCTGCACCACCAGGCGGCCCCCAAAGAGTTCTTAGTCATTTTCTGGTGAAGATTTTCCTTATCTTCTCTACACTCTGGCTTAACGACTTACTATCTTTTTCTCATCTTTAGGATTTGTGAGTCCTTCAAAGCTTCAGTATCCATGTGAGTGAATAGCTGTAGGTGTTGAGATCTTTTAAAGTTAAAATAGCATTTTCACTGTAGACCTCATACATTAATCTTCACTAGTGATTTCTGAGAAGCAAGCAGACTTTGCTCTTTCTGAAGTATTCCCAGTGTGACCACAGAGCAATAACACTTTCATGTCTTTGTTTCCAAATAATTCTCTTCAGGAAACTCAGTGAAGAGTTGACAGTGAACAAGCACATCAGATACTTTGCAACTGTAAAAGCACAACTATTGGCATAAAAACAAAACAGAAAGTATCAAGGGTAAATTTGAGAAAATTGGATAAAAGCATTTTGTAGACAAAATGGATTATATCAAAGCCACTGACCGTAACCTCAGTATCTGTGGGTTAAACTTCAGTAGTTGACTTTCTGGTTTCCACACGTGGTGAACTTGGACATACATTTGTAAAATGTGCTACTAAGGTATAGGAAAGGTACAGATACTTTATGCCTTTAAGAAGGTTTTCTATTCTTGTATCCTCCTAAACAGGCTTCATCCCAAATATTCCCACATCAATACTCAGCAAAACTTTATCGAACAACTGTCTTATACTACTCATGCTGATGGTCATTTGGATGGATAACAAAGTAGAAAAAAACTCTACCTTGGAGAGGAATCAGAATAATGGGGGAGATAGACACAGGAAGATAGATGGGTAAATATATACATGTTTACAATAGCATGAAATAGATGCCGTAACAAAATGCTTTAAGAAAAATGAATGGTTTGGGGGGAGTAATTTGAACTTCATATTAAGGACTTCTAGGAGGTCTCCAGATAGAAAAGAGAAGGTAGGACATTCCTGGCGGAGGAAATACATGCACAAAGGCAGAGGGCTGAAAAGAGGAGAGTGGGTTTATGATACGGCATGAGATTTGGTATGGCTGGAATACAAGCTGTAAAGGGGAAAGAGGATTCAGGTAATGAGGCCAGGAAAGGCCAGGTTGTGAAGGGCCTTGTGAGCCTAATAAAAGTTTGAATATATAAAGGATCCTACAAAAGATAGGAAATCAACATAAGTTTTTAAGATAAGAAATAATAGTTTTAGAGATTAAAAAAAATAACTAATAAGAGTGCAGAGGGTAAATAGAGTGAGTAGAACATGGAGACAGAAAAGAGAAGCTATTACAGTAGTCAAGAATGGTAAAAGATGGCCAGGGTCTGAACTAATTAACAATATTGTTGATTGGAAAGGAGAATCCAGTTTCAGAAGATATCTCTGACAGAACTGATCATTCTTGGAGTTTGGAAGAGGAGTTTAGCATGGGCAACAGCATGATTATGATGATATTTATTCCTCTGGGAAATGTCAGTGGAGGTACAGATTTAAGTAGAATGCAAATTTGTTTACACTGAATTTGAGAAAGCAGTAGCCACCCTGTTGAAGGTATCTAACAGTCATTTGGAATGCTTGGCTGTAGCTGAAGAGATAAATCCTGGCTAAAGATTTGGACTTGAGAAACACCAGCCTGTAAATGACATTTAAAGCCCTAGAAGTATTTCTGATCTCCCAGAGAAAAATAAGAGGGAAAAGTAAAGAACTGGTTGGAATATGAGCAACCTGTTCATATACCTATGCTTTAATCGCTCTACTCTTATCTCCTGAGGGTCTCTTACCATCCTTTTTTCCCTCAAAGATGTTTTCAGTTGTATATGTAGTGGAGATGGAGCTTCTGGTTGCCCACAAGCAATGTACACAAATATAGTTAATACCAGTGTGCATGTTTTTATTCCTGATCTATAAGGCACATGAAATTAGATGCAAAGCACACATGTTTAAGTGTCAAACCAACAAGAATTCAAACCTTGACTTCATCTTTTACCAACAGAGAGTATTAGTAAAATTACCTCATCTCCCCAATTCTCAGTCTCACTGTCTGTTTTAAAAAATGAGAGGATAAAGCGTGCCTTACCCAGAATGTATATAAAATGCCTGGCCAAAAATAGGCTCTCACCAGTGATCCTTATGTTATGAGAAAATAACAAGAGAGATGAAAAAAGTTGGGGGTGAGAGAACAAACATGCTTAACTCCTTTCGGCCTCAGTTTCTTTATCCGTAAATAGAAAAAAAATGATATCAAATTTCTAGTATTTTAGGAAAATAGAGACTGTGCGTGTGTGTGAATTTG
Organism: Tapirus indicus; assembly: GCA_031878705.1. Classification (NCBI taxonomy): domain Eukaryota; kingdom Metazoa; phylum Chordata; class Mammalia; order Perissodactyla; family Tapiridae; genus Tapirus; species Tapirus indicus. Next base: position 97,972,969 of record CM062919.1, on the reverse strand, counting down.
TATAAGGATGCAGAGGATATGATTAACAGTGATTTAAGAAAAGTTGCATTTATTTCACATATGTAAAGTCTAGGAGTAAGAGGTACGAGGATGGTATTGGAGCACAATAAAGCCAGGGCACTGGACATCGGGATAATACTAAAGGCATTGGTTAAATCAGGATAGCAAAAGCTTCCCCAGAAGTCCTCCTGCAAACCTACTCTTTAGTCACATTGGCAGAACTAGGTCTGTAATCATCCCTCGCTGCAAAGGAACCTGGGAAAATGATTACCTTACTTTTTCAGCCTTGTAAGAAACGACTTGCAATGGCTATTGGGTAGCCAAGAAGAAGTATCTTTCACTATTATACAGGAGGCGTCTGATGTAGAAATTTCTCCTAAAATCTAATTGCATTTTTTCAGTTTTTCCCTTAGTTAAGGATATACTTATTACAAAGTGATAGCTGTTACTAAGGCCTAATCAAATGCAAAAGGGAATTCTTGATCTACATCACTGGCTTTCAAACATTCTTAAGCTTCCAAGTACTTTGCTTAGTTGAAATATTACAGTGAAGCCCAATATGTAAAATGAAAAAGAGCAGGGCTTCCCTAGAAGAAGGGATGTAGACCCCAGAGCCCTGACCTACATATATTACCTTGCCTTCCACTGTCCAACATTGTCTCTTTCCTCCCAGCTACGGAAGATGCTCCAGGCCCACTTCTAGTGCTACCTGGAACGTAGCCCTTGTGCTATTCCACAAGTATTCATTCATCTTTCACATGTGCTAGGCACTGAAATTAACATAAAAGGCAGATGAGGCCCCTACGTATATAAGGCTTATCTCCCGGGCTAAGAGATAGACATAGATATGGGGGGAAAGACAAGTAAAATGAAAAGTGAAAGAAATAATTTGAAAGTTGGATAATTTCTATAACGGAAAGAACTAAGGGGTACAGGTATAACAGGAGAGCCTGTTTAGGATGCAATGGAGATGGGGGGCCTTTATAAAGCAGAGACTCGGAGAATGAGAAGGTACTAACTGTGTGAAGAGTATGGAAAGAGGGAGGTCTTGTCAAAGAGAGAAGCAAGTGAAAACACCATGAGGCAGGGGTGATTAGATGTGTTTGAGAGACAGTCAAGGGCCAGGTCCTACAGGGCTTTGAAAACTGTAGGAAGAGAAACATTTTTATTCTGGGTGACACGGAAGGCCCAGGAAGGGAATTTTGAAGGAAAGCCTGAGACATGATCTCATTTACATTTCAGTAGGATCACAGAAATGTAGAAAAAAGGCAAAGCCTATTATTAATATTTTGATAAAATATGTTTTTGGAATTTGTAATTATTATGCTGTCCTTTAGGTTGGGAGCATATTTTTAGAATCTTAAACATTGTGCTGAAAATGGCGTGATGAAGCCCTGGACAGAAATAAGCTTCATCTTGGTCCCATTCCACCTCCTTTTGCTATTTTACTTTGCATGGTAAATTCTCTTTTACTAGAAAACTAGGATCCATCCTGAGACCAATTTGTCCCTGCAGCAAGTTTATCAGAATTTATTCTGAACTAAGCTGGACTCTCTAAAGGAATTTTGTTCCAACTAGAAAGAATATATGATTTCTCCCATGTTATGCTTTGATTAGGTTTGACCTGAAGATGGATTTCCCATATTGAGCAGAAATCTAGATGGCCTGTCCTTGTAAGATCATTGAACCTATTTCTCGTCCCAGAATTCTCCTCCTACCCCTACCCTTTCTCTCGCTCTCCTCTCTCTCTCTCATATTCCTGTTTAACTATTTAAAGGAATATTATATGGACAACAGAGGCTCTCAATAAAGTTGTTTTTAGAAAAAAAAATCTCTCTCTATATTTTAATATATTCATCTTTTTTGGATCTATTGAAGAACTAGATTCTGAGGCTCCAAATACACAGCTATAGAAGCTATGAACCACTTCATAAAGCCAGTAGTCCATCAGAGCAGTTGATAGTCACCAATCAATTCCAATTATTTATATTTTGGCTCTTTTTCCTGTATTTTAGCTAATAATTACCCATATAAAAAATTCAGTACAGAAAAGGGACATGAGTTTTTAATAATTGAGGTCTTGCAGAAAAATATATTTTTCACAATGATATAACTATGTTGTTTTGTAAGGTTTGATGTATATAAATTTTTTCAAATATTAGAAAGGAAAATTTGATGATAACATTCAGAAAAGATTTGCATCATACTTTCTAGGAAATGCAGAGCCAATTTTATTGAACCTGTAGGCAGGTACATAAAATCATTATTGTTAACACAGCAGACCCCTGCTAACCAGACAGGCTGTTATTCTTAAAAGATGAGGGAAGCACTGCCAGCATTGTAAACCTAATAAGGTGGGTGATGTGGATCAACTCATCCTGTCCTTGACCCTCTGCTTCTCTTAGAATTCTGAAAGATCATTAGCTACCTCTGGGATATGTTTGATTAATGGGTTTGGTTAAACAAAAAAGGTGAGGTCAATCGTGAGCAGAAATATTTTTTTTTTAAAGTGTATCCCAGAGGGAATGTATGCTTTCCAAATTGCAAATGAGAAGTTCATCCCTTAGGCATGTTCTAATCAATGCAACAGTGTATACTCACTAAGATAACTCCAGAAGAGCCTTTTAGCCTCCCTGTTTAGATGCCTTTAGCCACAGGGCACATGCCCTCTGAGGCTAGGGTGTTAGCACACCTGCTGAGATTGTGTTAGTCTAACCAAAGCAAAAACCCCAAACAGTATACGGTTAATAAACCAGATAAACTAAAAAAAACAAAACCAAAAAACTTTGTTAATATCTCACGGTGACAAAAATTCTTCTCTGTCACTAAAGAAGGAGAAACACGCTCCTGTCCTTTTTACATAATACACCTTTCATTGTTTCACCGTTTTATTAAAAATGGACCTCTTGCACCATTTTCGATAATTCATTTTCACCTCTCTTCTATAATAGCTCTCTTCTCAATGCTTTCACGAAGAAAAGGCTCGAGCAACACACCAAGAAAAAGATTTTGCTTTACTTGCCAAAGTGAGACTGTAGATTTTTTTCACCACTGGCCTGCTTACTCCCCAAAGTTTATCACCCTGCACAAATTAAGCTAATTTTATAAACTGAAGATGCTCTTTCTGTCTGTAAAGTTCTGTCCAAACTGAAAGCATTGAACTTCGTTCTGCTTGTTACACTGCTCTTTACAATTAGTTTTATGATGTATGGCAAGAATATGTATACTATAAATTCAGTCTATAACTCTTACATGTCTAGGGATGGTTATGAATCCCTCGAGTAGGATTGAAAATACAATACTTAACGACACATCTGACTTATAATCTCTGTTGCAAAGCTATTTAACCCTTTATATTCAAATTCATTTTATAGGCCTTTTAACTAGATCCAAGGATCTAAAATAATCAGTTTCCCAAATGTAAGATGAGTACTCATAGTTTAGTAAAATCGGACAATTTCTGATCCTTATATATGGCCATACAAATGCCACTGGCTGACACGTGAGCCCCTTGTCTTCATTTCTTAAAATAAACAAAGACTTAAAAATATGTAATTATGGAAAAGGAGTTAATGCATCAGAAACAGCTGAAAAATACGAAGTGCCTGAATTTTTGGCTGAACATGGATCAAACTTTAAATGTATGAAGAACTCTCTGCTACCATCCTCTGCTCATAACTGGTAACATCTACTTTTGGCCTTTCAGAAACATTTAGAAATTTGGACATGAGCCCCATAAAACAGAATGCAATAGATCTCATTTATTTAGGGGCAGTTAACAAAATGTTACTTATTTAACCGGATACTCAATCTTGTTTGTTATAACCAAGTGGAAATTGTTTGTTTGTTTTAATAACACCCATTTGTTTTTCATTTTACTTGATCCTGACTGACTTCCCCAGAATGTTGCTGACATTCAACACAGAGCTTGAACCATTTGTTAGTATGTATGTATGTTAGTCTAATTGCTACACATCTGTTTCATGGAACTTTGGTATGAGAAAAATCAGATTTCTTTATTTTTTCAAATCAAATTAGATGTAGCTTCACTCCCAAGTAGTAAAATTTGCAAGAAATATAGTCTCCATCTTTTTGCAAAGCTTCCTTTGAATTATTTTAGAAGATCTAGAGAATAACAAAGTCTAGAAAGATTGGGAAAAGAAAACTCTGGTATTTAGTCCAACATGTTTCTCATTCTTATTCGTCCTTGTCAAAACCTGAATATTCCATTTGAAGGTGAGCAGCCCTAAAATCATGAAATCTGTGTCCTCTAAGCCAAACACGGTCACCAAGGAAGCTTCCTTGTGTACCCCAGACAGACGTACTTGGAGTCCAGTTCCTTGACAACCAAGTACCACATCCCCCAATGGCCTGGATCCTCTCAAGTTTCTTTTCATGGAGTGGGACACAACTTTTCAGGAAACCCATCACCCTGTATAAAATCCACTTTTTCCTAAAGAAGAGCTATTCTCCTCAAGAGTCTAGTATGTCAATGAAGAGTTCTCTTAATATTTATTCCCGGATAAAGAGTAATCCAGGCCTCCAGGTCTCAAAGCTCTTGGATTTTTAGTGGAGGGGAAACTAAAATGTTTTTTATTCTTTGTGGTGTGCCTCAAAAAGTGAGACATAGTTAGCTTCTGGGTTGGGTTCTCCTGCATAGGCAGATAGATAGATAGATAGATAGATAGATACAGATAGATAGATACAGGTGTGTGTGTAATTATATGTCAGTTTGGGTGTAGGTTGTATGTATGCATAAATTCTGTCCTTGATGAAGAGGCAGAAAAAAAATGGTGCATACCTTTAAAAATAAGATCTTGCCGTAACAACGGCATCTCAAGAATGAAAGAAATCAGCTAATGAGGCTACTACAGAGTGAATCTTAAAGCCAAGGTGACTGTCTAATTCATCCTTGGTTTCCTTCAGACACTATCTCAGGACCCAGAACATAATAGACACTCAAAAGAAAATATATATATTTATCTTAACCTGAACTGAAATAAAATCCCTGAAGCGGGTGTAATTTTCAGGAGATGAACTGAATACTGAGGCATCTTTTAACAATAAACAAGCAATCAAGCAAATACAAAATACCAAAAGAAGTTAGTAATTCCATCTTTACATAACTATCCCTTTACTGCTACTATAATGTTGGGATGTACATCGCCTGAATCAATTGTTCCTGCTTGCACCTCTAGGATAAATTATTCATTCTTCCATCTGGAACCGTGTCTTGCATCTGCCTCTCCTTCTCCAAAGATCCCCAAATAAGGCATATACACAGAGGATAAAGCCAGGTAAATGGATAAATAGAATAATAGAGGGATAAACATAATAATAAGAGAATAAACAAAAATTCTTTATTGTTGTAAGGTTTTTCCGCGAAATCTTAATGTGCTCTCTCAGTGAATTAAACAGCCTCTCTGCATCTCTCTGTCACACTGGTGGGGTTGGAAGGGGTTGTCAATATAAAGACATATTGATCTCTTTAGTCCTGGTAGCAGAAGGATTGAGTTTGAAGCAGTTAGTGCCCCTGGGCTGGTCACATGGAAGTAACCTTAGTTTCTTTAATTAATGCTGAGTGCTTGGGAAATTTTATCATTTTCTGCTGTGATATGATAGGTAAAGGATTGGGAATGCCATATATTTGCTGGCAAGGAAAGGTGATTCTTAAGAAAATATGCCGAGGTATCACGGCACAGTTTGCCTCGATACAAACTGTCTACTCTTTTCACTAGTCTTCCACTGCCTATAAACATGGTCCAATGAATGCCCTGGAACAACTCACTGATGTTTTCTCTGATAAATTTAGTAAAGAAGAAATTCTTCTGCACTTCCTCTGTAGGACAGTAAACATCATGGTGAATTGCCCCTCCTGAACATCTGGGTATTACTTAACATGATTAGATATAAGATTCTTAGAACTATTATCATATGAAACTATACATTCTATTGGGGTTTTTGGTTTTCATATTCTCCATCTAAGAGAAGCTCCATTTTGATTTGTGCTTTTTAATAACGTCAAAATCACCAATTGATTCATTTTTGAATGGCTTAGCAAGTCTCCTTCTCTCTCCATGCTGTGAATAAGAAGCCAGGAAAAGCAAGGCTGGGAGAAAAGTCATTTTTAAAAGATATTAGAAATTACAAAAGGATTTAGAGATAGACATGAATTGGGGCCAAATCATAAGAGCAATTTTCCCCTTCAATAGTCCAGTCAGTAGGAAAAGAGTCCTTTGTGCCGAGTCCTCTAGCCTTGACACCAGGCTGTTGGGCAGCACATTTATCCACTTATGAACTGAGGATGGAAATATGCATGTGTTCACATGCGATCATGTCCTAGAAAGCCTTCACTATTTATCCTGGTCGTTTATTTGCACAAATAAATGTCTTCTCATTTCTGTCAATCCATTCTTTCTAAAATAACGAAACTGAGGGGTTTTCCCCCAACAATATCTTTTGTGATTACTATTGATTTCACTCCCTTAGCCGCATTTTTCAGATCAATAAACAAATTTTATAGTTTTTGAAATAAACGTTCACAGTTCTGGGAAGAATCACTGATTTAGAATTTTGTCATATTCTTTTAAAATATGTAAATTTCAGGTCTAAGTCTAATGCAACAGTATAATATCTCAACTATAAAAACTTAAACTAGCTATTGAGGCATCGCCTCCTTGAGGTTGTTGTGGGTATTTTCTGTCAGCTTTGATTTCTAAGTGTCCGGTTATTTGATCCCTGAAGTGAATTTTTGAGATTTAATGACTGTCAGATAACCTAACAATATCCTGGAATGTGTATATATACATATAGAACTATATATAACACGCATATACTTTAGATAAGTCTAGCCATGTGAACTTCACCTTTCTTTTTTTATTATCAGTACTGTGAAATGCATATGTCAAAGGAAATATTTTCTTCAAATGTCTATGTCATTGAAACAGCAAAGAAACCTTTCTCTCATATGTAGGCAATTATTACTATTTTCCAAGAGACATATCTGAACTGTCTTTGCAAACATTCCACATGCCTCTTCCAAGTTACCTTTTCCTTTTATAAAGATGTGCCACTACCTTGGATGTACTTTTTTTTCCCCCAAAGGCGCTATGATATCCTTTATGTTTTTAGTTTACATTTACTTAAGTTACCTGGACTGTTCATGGTTCATGTAAACTTTGCTAAAATTACCTAACGTGATATAATAATGTATGTGCAACACAGAGAGAATTAAAGGAGAAGAAGGAAGGAAGAAAAATCCCAGTACAAAGAAGGTTTTGTTTCGTTATTTTTTTTACCATGTGAAATGATTCACTAACATGAATCTTACTTGTTTCTGTTTAATACCTATAGAAGAAATTTATGTAAACACTTGGAGAAACCTATAGTATATTTTTAAATGGTAGCTATTTTTAAAATACATTACCCTGTACAGCACTCTTAGAAACTTTTTAAAATGTTTCTGTTACTTCATTATTTTTGTTTTGCTCCTGATAGTCCAGATTATATGTCATGGTTATACTGCTTTATTTAGTAAGCAATAAATCCGGAAATATTGTTTATGCTAACACAGGGCACAAAAACACCCACGTACATACACATCTTGTAAGCACTGAAGACAGAGAATTATACTGGTGACTATTCATCAAACAAACTTTAAAGACTGTTACAGAAGCTAAAAGATTTCCTCTTCACCTAACTTCTCCATTGGTTACATAATGGGACCAAATTAAAGATTTGAATGCTGAATGAGGATTTCTCCCATTTGGGGCCCTTTAAATGAGAATTCCATACACATTCCTGAGGGTTAGTTAGCCTATTGAAGTCAACTGTAAATATCAGTGCCTATTCCAGGACAATGTCCAGAGTGCTTATCCCCCTTATCTAAAGACTTGCTCCTCTATTTTGGGACCCTGAATCAAACTCTGGCTTATTTCAGAGTTTTCATAAAACTTTCTCTTCATTCGGCTTCATATCTGATATTGGTGGAGACAGAGCTTCAGGCAGAAGACTCCCTTCTCCTGACCTAGCTTGTTAAGATGCCCTCTGTCAGAAGAGTGTTACTCATGAACTGGGGGGTTTGCCTTTCCTTTTGTTGAGTTAAGCTCTTAAAGAGAAAATATCCTTATGAAGGAATAGATTGAGAAGACTTAAGGAAAATTGCAGGATTTCATTTTGGTTTATTTCTGAATAACAAATAAATTCTTTGAATTATTTAAAGTGTTATGCTATTTGGGGAGCATTCTGAGAAAAAACAACCTCAAACAAGCGATCTGTCAATTTTCTTTGTCTGGCTTTTTATTATTAAGGATTTTATTAACATAGGTAAGAGAATGGACCTTCTAAAATGAAGATAGCAAACGTATCTCGTTTTGATTTTTCTATCCTCAACATAGAATGGGCAGAAAATAAATATACAGTCTCATTAATCCAGCCTGAATCCAGTTTCAGTTTTGAGTGTTTGTTTTCATTTTCTTTTGAGTCTTTCCCTTCTACCCATTCAGTTGACTCATCCAGATCTAAATAACTGACTAGGTGCAGATCACCACCAAGACACCTCTGTCTCCCAGAAGTATACAAAAGGAGAGTGAATGCTGGGACTTCCCAAGCCATGTCTAGAGCATGTAACCACCTGGACTTCACTTTGCTAACTTCCCTTAATTAAGATTTGATTTGATTTATCGATTCTTCATTGGGAAGCAACTGTCTGCAAGACACTGTATTAGATACTGAATAAAGGTGAATTTTTTAAAAGACTGTTTTCAGGATTCTAACTAGCCAGGAAGATTAATACGTATGCAGTAAAAACTAAAAAAGAAATTAGAATATAATAAATGTCACAAATAAAACTCAAAGTGCTGAGAAGTTTCAAGGAGGGAAAGATTACATTGACTGGGGACATAAATGTGCAAATACAAATAAAAGAAATTAGAGTATGATAGAGATTATGTATAAGGTACAAGATGTGAGTGTTCAAGATAACTGACGGTGGTCAGAGAGGTGATGTAATTTTGCTCATAATCACACTGTTATTGGCAAATCAAAGATTCTAATCTAATTCTGATTGCCAAATCTATGCTTTTAACCACCATGCTACCCCTCCTCTTTTTGCGTATATTTTCTTAGTTAATTCTTTTCTTTATATATTTATTTTTGATTTATTTTATTGTGGTAACATTGGTTTATAACAAGGTATAAATTTCAGATGTACATCCTTATACTTCTATTTCTGCATAGATTACATCATGTTCACCACCCAAAGACTAATTACAATCCATCATCCCACATATGTGCCTAATCATCCCTTTCACCTTCTTCCCTCCCCCCTTCCCCTCTGGTAACCACCAATCCAATCTCTGTCTCTATGTGTTTGTTTGTTGTTTTTATCTTCTACTTATGAGTGAGATCATATAGCATTTGACCTTCTCCCTCTGACTTATTTTGCTTAGCATAATACCCTCAATGTCCATCTATGTTGTCACAAATGGCTGGATTTCATTGTTTCTTATGGCTGAGTAGTACTCCACTGTGTGTATATACCACATCTTAATCCATCCGTCCCTTCATGGACACCTAGGTTGCTTCCAAGTCTTGGCTATTGTGAATAATGCTGCAATGAACACAGGGGTGCAAGTATCTTTACACATTCATGTTTTCACATTCTTTGGATAAATACCCAGCAGTGGAATAGCTGGATAGTATGGTAGTTCTAGTCTTAATATTTTGAGGAATCTCCATACTGTTTTCCATAGTGGCTGCACCAGTTTACACTTCCACCAGCAGTGTATGAGAGTTCCCTTCTCTCCACATCCTCTTCAACAATTGTTGTTTCTTGTCTTGTTAATTATATCCATTCTGACCAAAGTGAGGTGATATCTCATTGTAGTTTTCATTTGCATTTCCCTGATAGCTAATGATGAACATCTCTTCATATGCCTGTTGGCCATTTGTATATCTTCTTTGAAGAAATGTTTGTTCAGGTCTTTTGCCCATTTTATTTTAATTGGGTGGTTAGTTTTTTTGTTGTTGAGATGTATGAGTTCTTTATATAGTTTGGAGATTAACCCCTATCAGATATATGGTTTCCAAATATTGTCTCCAAATTCTTAGGTTGTCTTTTTGTTTTGTTGATGGTTTCCTTTGCTGTGCAGAAGATTTTAGTTTGGTGTAGTCCCATTTGTTTATTTTTTCTATTGTTTCTCTTGCCAAGTCAGACACGCTACTTGAAAATATGTGTACTGCCTATGTTTTCTTCTAGATATTTCATGGTTTCAGGTCTAATATTCAAGTCTTTAATCCATTTTGAGTAAATTTTTCTGTATGGTATAAGATAATGGTCTACTTACTTTGTTTTTCATGTGGCTGTCCAGTTTTCCCAACACCATTTATTGAAGAGACTTTCCTTTCTCCATTGTATGTTCCTGGCTCCCTTTTTGAAAATTATCTGTCCATATATGTGTGGGTTTATTTCTGGGCTCTCAATTCTGTTCCGTTGATCTGTGTGTCTTCTTCTGTGCCAGTGCCATGCTGCTTTGGCTACTGTAGCTTTGTAGTAGATTTTGAAATCAGGGAGTGTGGTACCTCTGGCTTTGTTCTTTTTTCTCAGGATTCCTTTGGCTATTTGGGGTCTTTTGTTGTCCCATATAAATTTTAGGATTCTGTGTTCTATTTCTGTGAAAAATATTGCTGGAACTTTGATAGGGATTGCATTGAATCTATAGATTGCTTTAGGAAGTATGGACATTTTAACTATGTTAATTATTCCAATCCAAGAGCGCAGAATATCTTTCCATTTCTTTGTGTCTTCTTCAATTTCTTTCAACAGTGTTTTATAGTTTTCAGTGTACAGATATTTCACCTCTTTGGTTAAGTTTATTCCCAGGTATTTTATTCTTTTTGTTGCAATTGTAAGTGGGATTGTATTCTTAATTTCTCTTTCTTCTACTTCATTCTTAGTGTATTGAAACACAACAAATTTTTGTATGTTGATTTTGTATCCTGCAACCTTATCATATTCATTTATTATTTCTAAAAGTTTTTTGGTGGATTCTTTAGGGTTTTCTGTATATGAAATCATGTCATCTGCAAATAATGACAGTTTCACTTCTTCCTTTCCAATTTGGATCCCTTTTATTTCTTTTTCTTGCCTGATTGCTCTGGCCAGGACTTCCAATACTATGTTAAATAGGAGTGGTGAAAGTGGGCATCCTTGTCTGGTTCCTGTTCTTAGAGGGATAGCTTTTGGATTTTCACCATTGAGGATGATATTAGCTGTGGGTTTGTCATATATGGCCTTTATTATGTTGAGGTACTTTCCTTCTACACCCATTTTATTCAGAGTTTTTATCATACATGGATGCAGTATCTTGTCAAATGCTTTCTCTGCATATGTTGAGAGGATCACGTGACTTTTATTCTTCATTTAGTTAACGTGGCATAGCACTATGATTGATGCAGATGTTAAACCATCCCTGAACATCTGGAATGAATCCCACTTGATCATGGTTTATGATCTTTTTTAATGTATTGTATTCAATTTGCTAGTATTTTGTTGAGGATTTTTTGATCCATGTTCATGAGTGATATTGGCCTGTAATTTTCCTTTTTTGTGTTGTCCTTGTCTGGTTTTGGTATCAGGGTAATGTTGGCTTCATAGAATATGTTAGAAACTTCCCCTCCTCTTCAATTTTTTGAGGAGTTTGAGAAGGATATGTATTAAGTCTTCTTTGAATGTTTGGTAGAATTCACTAGGGAAGCCATCTGGTCCTGAACTTTTATTTTTTGAGAGGTTTTTGATTACTGTTTCTATTCCTTACTGGTGATTGGTCTATTCAAATTCTCTATTTTACCTTAATTCAATTTTGGAAGGTTGTATGATTCTAAGAATGTATTCATTTCTTCTAGACTATCCATTTTGCTGGCATATACCTTTATGTAGTATTCTCTTATAATCTTTTGTATTTCTGGGGTGTCTGTTGTAATTTCTCGCCTTTCACTTCTGATTTTACTTATTTGAGCCTTCTCTCTTTTTTCTTGGTGAGTCTAGCCAAAGGTTTGTCAATTTTGTTTATCTTTTCAAAGAACCAGCTCTTGGTTTTATTGATGTTTTTTCAACATTTTTAGTCTCTCATTTATTTCTGCTCTGATTTTTATTATTTCCCTTCATCTACTGATTTGGGACTTTGTTCTTCTTTTTCCAGTTCCTTTAGGTGCACTGTTAGATTGTTTATTTGAGAGTTTTGTTGTTGAGGTAGGCCTGTATTGCTATAAACTTCCCTCTTAGAACTGCTTTTACTGTATCCCATAAATTCTGGCATGTCGTATTTTCATTTTCATTTGTCTCCGGGTAACTTTTGATTTCTCCTTTGATTTCTTCATTGACCCAATTGTTTTCAGTAGCATTTTGTTTAATCGCCACATATTTGTGGCTTTTCTGATTTTCTTACTATAGTTGATTTCTAGTTTCATACTGTTGTAGTCAGAAAAGATACTTGGTATTATTTCAATCTTCTTAAATTTATGGAGACTTGTTTTGTGGCCTAATATGTGATCAATCCTGGAGAATGTTTCATGTGCATTTGAAAAGAATGTGTATTCTTCAGTTTTGGAATGGAATGTTCTGTATATATCTACTAAGTCCATCTGGTCTAATGTGTTGTTTAAGGCCAATGTTTCCTTGTTGAGCTTCTGTTTGGATGATCTATCCATTGGTGTAAGTGGAGTGTTAAAGTCCCTTGCTATTATGGTGTTGCTATTTCTCTTTTTATGTCTGTTAATAATTGCTTTATATATTTAGGTGCTCCTATGTTGGGTGCATAGATATTTACAAGTGTTATATCCTCTTGTTGGATTGTTCCATTGATCATTATGTAATGCCCTTCTTTGTCTCTTGTTACAGTTTTTATTTGAAAGTCTGTTTTTTCTAATATAAGTATTCTACCCCAGCTTTCTTTTCATTGCTGTTTGCATGGAGTATCTTTTTCTATCCCTTCACTTTCAGTTTGTGAGTGTCTTTAGGTCTGAAGTGAGTCTCTTATATGGAGCATATATATGGGTTTTGTTTTTTCATCCAATCAGCCATCCTGTGCCTTTTGATTGGAGCATTTAGTCCATTGACATTTAAAGTAGCTATTGATACATATGTACTTACTGCCATTTTTTTACTTTTTTCTGGGTGTTTTACTAATTCCTCTCTGTTCCTTTCTTCTTCTCTTGTGGTTTGAGGGCTTTCTTTAGTATTATGTTTGTTTCCTTTCTCTTAGTTTTTGTTTATTTATCATAGGTTTCTGGCTTGTGATTACCATGAAGTTCATATATAATAACCTACATATACAGCAATCTATATTAAGTTGATATTCTCTTTAGTTTGACCTCTTTCTAAAAACTCTACTCTTTTACTCCCCTCCTTTGACAATTTACGTTTTTGATATTATGTCTACCCTCTTGTTTGTGCATTTGTAACTGTTACCCTCTTAACATAGAAATAGATATTTTTTTCCTATTTGTGGTCTTCTCTTTCCCCCTTAAATAAGTCCCTTCAGCATTTCTTGTAGGACTGGTTTCTTGGTAATAAACTCCTGTAATTTTTGCTTGTCTGGGAAGCTCTTTATCTCTCCTTCCATTCCGAATGATAACTTTGCTGGGTAGCGTACTCTTGGCTGTAGGTTTTTTCCTTTTAGCACTTTAAATATATCATGGCACTCACTTCTAGCCTGTAAGGTTTCTGCTGAGAAGTCACCTGATAGCCTTATGGGGTTTCCTTTGTATGTAATTTGTTGCCTTTCTCTTGTGGCTTTTAGGATTCTCTTTATCTTTAATTCTGGACATTTTAATTATGATGTGTCTTGGTGTGGGCCTCTTTGGGTTTGCAATTTTTTGTGCTCTCTGTGCTTCCTGTATCTGGATGTCTATTTCCTTCCTTAGGTTAGGAAAGTTTTCAGCTATTATTTCTTCAAATAGATTTTCTGCCCCTTTGTCTCTCTCTTCTCCTTCTGGAACACCTATAACATGGACGTTAGTGCACTTGATATTGTCCCAGAGTTCCCTTAGACTGTCCTCACTCTTTTTAATTCTTTTCCTTTTACCTCTTCAACTTGGGTGATTTCCTCTAGTCTTTTGTCCAGCTTGCTGATCTGTTCTCCTGTATCCTCAACTCTGCTTTTAAGTATGTCCAGTGAATTTTTCATTTCCAGTATTGTATTCTTCATTTCTGATTGGTTCTTTTTTGTATCTTCCATTTATTTGTTGTGTTCTCACTGAGTTCATCTCTTCTTCTCCCAAGATCAGTGAGCACCCTTGTGACTTTTCATTTGAACTCTTTGTCAGGTAGATTGCTCATTTCTGTTTCATTTAGTTCTCTTTTCTGGGGTTTTGTCCTGCTCCCTTACTTGGAATGTATTCCTTTGCCTCCTCATTTTGTCTCTTTCTCTGTGCTTGTATCTTTGTATTAGGTAGGTCAGCTATGTCTCCTGATCTTGGAGAGGTGACCTTATGTAGGTGATGCCTTATGAGGCCCAGCAGTTTGCTTCCCTCTCATCACCAGTTCCAAATGTTCCAGGAGTGACATCTATGTGGGCTACATGTGTCCTTCTGTTGTGGCAGGGTTGCTCTTGCTATAGGTGCCCAGGGAGGCTGAACTGTCCCCCTGGCAGGCTGTAATTCTCAGCTGTGTTTGGTTGTTGTGGACCCTTCAGTCTCTTTATCAGCTGTGGGAGCCCCAACACAATTGCCTGCAAGGTCTAATAGCACATTCCTATTGCAGTTTTTCTGTTAAGTGAGTAGACCCTCAGCATAGCTGGTTGTTAGGCTCAGGGGCTTACAATTGCCATAGGCCTCCAGCCTATAAGGCTCTTGTCAGCTCTCTAGGATTTAAGCTGGGTGGGGCTGGCCCAAGGCACAGGAGCACCCAATTGTTTCAGGCTTTGGAAGGTGGGGCTGATCCCCTATATGGCTGTTTGAGAAGCACAAGTCTTCTGCAGCTGACAAGCCCCACCACCCACAGGGCCACACACACTGTCAACACAGTCCTGTCCTGTGCATGTACCCCCTATCCCCTGAAGCAGACCTAGCCACCCCATGGCAAAGGCCCCACACAATTCACCAGTGCACCACACACTTCACCTGCTCCTTGGGCACACCCGGCCCCACAGAGGTAGACCCACTCACCAGGCTACAGAGAATCCAGGCACCTAGCCCATGCAGGCCCACAAGTTGCCTGAGGGCTTGTTGTTGGGTGGGGCCAGTTCCTAGGGCGGGCTGCTTGCTTTGGCTAAACTGGATTAAATTCATGCTATGGTGGGTGGAGCAGACCGTGGGCTAGCAGGCCAGGAGGAGAACTCCAATGGCATCTGCCAGTGTCTGAGTCAGCAAACCTGCACCAGGTCACAGCAATGGCCACTGCCAATGTCTCATTCCCTGGAGAGGTCTCCTCTCTCACTGAGATGCACCCAGAGCCTAACAGGTGAATCTTTTTTCACCAAAGGACTGTACACCTTTCTTTCTGGTGATTTTAGGTTGCTTTCCAAAGTGGGTGCATTTGTGCATTGGCCTTTTAAGATCTGGCTTTAATTTCCTTATGTCCCTGCTTTTATGGGGGCATGCCCTGTTATTGTTGGTAGCCAGAAAGATATTTTGACACTTGTCTCAGTTGTGCTGGGTCCAAAAAATGCTTATAACAGCAACACACCCCAGCTCAGGTCCCCCACTCCTCCAGGGAAGGCTGTATACCTTTGGATTGCTCCCAGGTAGCCATGAAGCACTGTGGCTTGTGAAGGTGGCTTTTTTTTTTTCTCTCCAAAAGGGAATTTCTGCCTCTTCTACTTCAGTCAGGACTGTCATTTGTTGCAGGGTTCCTCTTATCCAGTTTTCAGTTCTCTCTTAGGGGTAATTGTTCCAAAAGTAGTTGTAAGTCTGCTGTGTCCATGAGAAGAGGTGAGTTCAGAGTCTGCCTATGCTGCCATTTGAATTCTCTCTGTCTTCTCATTCAATTCTGATATTAATGCTATGAGTTGTCTCCTTGTCACTATTTCAGAGATGAGGAGACTGAGACACAGAAGGAGGCAATAACTTACTCTATTTTGTAAGGATATCCCCTGAGACCTCTAGTTTCCACTTATAACCTATCATGTATCTAGCACCCACTAAATTATCTAATTACAGATGCTTCAAAGTGCTTGAAATCTGCTTTCAGTGGGAAGAAGATTCACATTGCAATCTCATTTACACTGGTAACTTGGTGAATTTCTTCCAGTCCCCATCCAACATGTTACAGATTCTAGTCTTAATGAAACTTAATGAGTTTGGGCTATAAACACATAAAGGTAACTGCTTGTATGGCACTGTAATGTTCCCTGAAATTTTCTACTATATTTATTAAGGTTTCTGGAGGGAAAAAAAATCATTTCAACCTCTTTAGAGGAGAGATACCTCATCTTTACAGTTCTGGGGAGCTAAGGAATGAATAGCCCAACTTTATTTAACTTAAAATCTTCTCACCCAATTGATTCTGAACACCTCCCTGTGTCCACAAATGTTCACTGGTACCTATTGTGTACAGAGTTTTGACATGTTTCACTATGCAGAAGTACAAAAGAAATAAAAGGAAGAATAAGTACACAAATACACAGTGTATCAGTTATGATAATAAATATAAGTAGGTATATTTCTCTATTACAAGGCAAAAATGCCTTGTAAAAACTGTCTTAAAAACCCTAGTTATGTTGAAAAAAAAGAAAATGGAAAGATCCCATTAGGAGAACATGGAAGAGAGCCAATTGGTCTTTGAAAGTTGGAATTTGCATAAGTAAAGATGGAGAGCTAAAGTTGGTAGAGCACTTGACATGTATGGAGTAGAATGAGTGATCCAATTTGGCTGGAGAATAGAGCATGAAGAATGGAGAAATGAAGATAAGATTTGGGAGGGTAAATTGTTGTGTAACTGTAGCTAACTATAAATGTTAGACTGAAGACATTTTGTGTAACTCAATAGGTGATAAGGGGTTATTCAAAATGCTGAAGTGGATAGTGAGATGTTAAGATTAGATTTTCTAGCATGTGTAAATGAAAAAGATTAGAATAAGGAAAAATGAAGTCGACCAGTGTGAAAACTATATTTCAGGCAAGAAATAGTGAAAGTCATAGCTAGTGTGATAAGAGTAAAATGGAAGAAAGAAAAAGAGAGAGAGAGGGAGGAAGGAAGGAAAGAAGGGAAGAAGAAAGGAAGAAGTAGGATAATCAAATCAAAAGGACCATAGATATCTGATTAGATGTGAGGAAAAGAAAATAGGGAAAAGCAAAAGAATGAATACTGATTTCATAATTGAAATAAGTAAGTACTTTTTTAGAGAGTAAATCAATCTAGTAGTTCTTGGAAAATCTGAGTTTTAGGTTCCAGCTGTATATCCAATGGAGATATTTGGGAGGGAGATATCTTTATAGAAAGAGAAACACTTACTGAGATATTGGAATAAAAGATGACAAAGAAAGTAATAACATAAAGTGATTTTAAGCTGGAGGGACAATAAATCAAAGTAAGTCACATTAAGTGGGCCATCTCTGGAAAGCAGAGAAAAAGCAAGATACTTAATAAGAGATGAATGAAAGTAGGCATTGAGAGCACAGCTCAAAGAAAAAAGGTAAAGATTCTGGGAACCAGTAACTTAATCACAGCTCCCCTGATACTCTCAAACCCAAGACAACATGTTTCTGGGGCCTGGATATGCAGGAGGCAAGGAACTGCTGCAGGTGCTCTTCTGATGGGTAAGGAAGACATTACTCAAGTGTAAAGACCAGGGGGTGGTAAGTAAAGTTAGATCTTGGCATTGGGCAGTAAGTGGAGGAGTATGACATTGGGCAACATGGGGAAACTCTGGTTCTATATGTTTCCAGTTAGATTGGTAAGAAAAGATACACATGTGAGCAAATCTTGGTAATATTCTTGAGTTCTAAGAATAAAGTGAAAATATTTTAAGCTTCTAGGGAGAAAAAAAGTTAGCTACAAAGAAAAGATAATATCAGAGTAGCATTGGTCCTCTCATTTACACAACTGAAGGCTAAACAGTAGAACTGCATATCAAGGCTATTGTGAGAAAAGAACTAAAACCAAAGATTCCTATATTAATCCATGATAAAAGTCACCTGTCAGAGCAAATGAAAGTTAATGTCAAATATTCAAAGCATCAGAAAGCATATCATTGACATGCTTTATCTAAAGAAAATATTTGAAGAATACATTACAAACAAGAAGCAAATGAACCAGAATGGAAGCCTCAAAACATGATGGTACAACAGTGCAGAGCAGTGAACCTTGCAAAAATTATATATGTATGTATATTTGTATATTTTTATACAAAATCTTAAGAATTAAGATATACTGCCATGGAATTAAATGTAAAGAAAATTTTAAAAGTACTAAACTATTTCAGTAAACCTAGGATTTGGGAAGGGGAGGGCAATTGGAGAGTAATAAAAATATTCTAAAAGTTATCTCATTTAGAGGGTTGATGGAAGAATGATTAATTAGTCTCACTGTTGAATAAGCAATGTTGCTTTGAGGGATAAATAGTAGCTAATTTCCTCACAAACAATGGTTTATTTTGCTTAATAGAGCAGGGGAAAGAAAAATAATCAGAAGATAATGGAATTGAAAAGTAGGTAGAATTTGAATATTAACAAAAAGAAAGTGCAATAAACAGTAAATGATTCAAACCAGCAAACAAAACAAAAGGGGAAAGAACATACAGCTATAAAAAATAAGTACTGAGCATAGATTGTGATAAAATTCAGTCACTACACTAAATGTAAATGGTCTGAATATTCCCTTTAAGGAAGAGAGACTATCAGATTGGGTTAAAACACAAAACCCATATATTCTGTTTACCAAAAATGTACTTTAAAAGATTTTGAAATGTTAAATATGAAAAATGAAGAAAACAAACAAATGTGGCAGATTGAATACATGCAGTGAATTTTGCTTGATATTCCAAAAATCTCACAAAAACTTTACAAAGAAACTTTTTACCCATAAGCTGACAAGGTCATAGAGAACAACAACAACAACAAAATGGAAGCTGGAACCGGATAAAATAGTGATAGTAGAATTAGTGGACCTTGGAAAGTAAATCCTAAATAAGCAATTGGAAAAGCCAAGAAACAACCTGATATATGCTGCAGAATCCTTAAGTCTCATAAATTAGGGACTATGGTTATCTTTGGAGATGGTGATAAAAGAGATAGAGACTGAAATAAGGAAGAGTTTAAAAGTGAGTCCCCTAAATTGCCTCCTGAATTCCATGCTACTAGACTACTGCTCTCAACTCTGATTATAGGCTGGACATCTTTTCTCTGAAGAAGGTACAACATAAAATCTCTGCATTGGTGGACACCAGGCAGAGTTCAAGTTAGGGAAATGTACTAAAAACAGAACACAGTGAAAACAGAAACATTAGACAAGTGTCTGCCTATTGAATGCTGAGAACCTCAGTTGTCTTGTCTATTAGGCTCCCAGAGCACTGACAGTCAGGGCACTGTCCTCTAAACAAAAGAAGGATGCATTGTCTCTGGAAAATTGAACACATACAGGAAGGGACTTAAAAATACTGATATTGGTATCCTACCCTAATAAACAAGCCAAAGAGATCTCTTACAGTTGAAAAGCTCCCATCCACTTGCTCAGTTTCCATTCAGCTTTAGTCATCCTTTCTTAAACATTAGCAGACAACTAAAAACTACAGAATTTCAAGGAATGCCTCTAACATGAAAGACAGAGATCAAAGCAAATTGTAAAATACTATTTTTTTTTTGCTGAAAGACTAAACAGGAGAAAGCTTCAAAAAATAAAACTAAAAATGATCTCTAATATTTTCAAGGAATGGGTAAGAAAAGATAATGCATTAATGAAATAAGAATAGGATGCCACAAAAAAGAAATGTCCAGGGACCAGCCCAGTGGCATAGTGGTTAAATTCACTTGTGCCACTTTGGCAGCCCAGGATTCACAGGTTTGGATCCCAGGCACAGATCTACACACCCCTCATCAAGCCATGCTGTGGGCAGTGACCCACATACAAAATACAAAATAGCACAGATGTTAACTCAGGGACAATCTTCCTCAAGCGAAAAGAGGAGGATTGGCAATGGATGTTAGCTCAGGACCAATCTTCCTAACCAAAGAAAAGAAAAAAATAAAGAAATGTCCAGACAACAAAAAGGGTATCCTAAACATTTAAAAAAATCATAGCTAAAATGGCAAACTCAATGGAAGCCCTGGAAAAACAATATATATATATATCTCCCATGAAATTAAGGCAAAAATAAAAAAGAAAATAAGATATGGGGGAAAGATAATTATGAGATAGTCTTGTTTTCCAAACATTTCAGTAATAGGAACTCGAGAAAAAGAAAATGGAGAAAAAAAATTATGGTTAAAATAATTCAAGAGAATTTTCCACAACTAAAGTTTTCAAATTAAAAGAACTCAGCAAATATCCAACACAATGGATGAAAATAGACTCACTCCAAGACACATCATCTTAAAAGTTCAGAAGACAAGAAACAAAAAGAAAATTATATAAGCTTTCACTGAAGAAAAGAAATAGATCACATACAAAATTCTAGGAGATATTTTCAGATTTCTCAAGAACAGCATCAGAAGCTACAAGATCATTCTGAAGAAAATTTATCTCCCACTTAAAATCCTATAGCAATTATCTGTCAACTCTAAGGGTGGTAAAGACATTTTCAGGCCTGTGAATTCTCAACTATTTCACTTTTCACAAACAGAAAGCTACTGAATAATGTGCTCCTCTGAAACTAAAAAGAAAAGAAAGAAGGAATGTATGAGATATCTGAATAGAAGAGTCAGCTGAGGAAACAGTCAAAAGAAATCCCCAGGATGAGAGAGAAAGGAAATGCCCAGAGGACATTATTGTGTGCCAGGTATAAAAGAAAATCAGCTCAGGAGGTGCAGGTCTGACGACTCTAGAAGAGGTTTCTTCAAGATCAATCTGATGAGGAGCAGATGTAGACAATTAGCAAAAATTTTAAGGTTGAACAATAATATGCACCTAGAAAGCTAGGTGAACAAAAATTAAGTCCATACCAAAAAAAAAAAAAAAGTTTTGGAAGAGGGAAAGTAATCCTAGTTTACTGCAAGACTTAATTTACAACATAATGATAATGATGTAAATGCTAAGAGCTCTAACTAAAACTAAGCTGCAACTTCATTTAAAAGATGAAATGTCTGGAGGAGGAGAGACAAGAAGGATAAAAGCTAAATCCTTATCTTTCATAGTCAGAAATCAATACACAGAAGTGAAAAATCAAGAAGTAACAATGCAAGCAGGTTATATTGAGCTATAGAGATAAATACTCAAAGAATCAATGAAAAGAGTTTAAAAGGATTGCTTCAGGGGAAAGGGAATGGAAAGGCTCTGAATGGATGTTTTTCTTAACAAATCTACTAAGATTATTTGCTCTTTAAACTACATTTTATATACTTTACATTGATTAAAAGAAAAAACTTAGAAGGAAAGAAAGGAAGGAGGGATGGAAGGAGAGAGGAGAAAAGAAGGATGAAGATATAAGAGGAAATAGATACCATCTGGAAGCCAGAATGGCCATGTTTTTATCAAATGATATGAATTTTAATGTTAAAGGTATCAAACAGGATGCAGAGTAACATAATGTAATTACTAAAAAGAATCAATTTAAGTTCATATTTTGTAATCTATCCAATTAGTATGGTTTCATTAAGCTCTTCTATCCCGTTTTCTATGGGAAAACCCAACTAATCTTCCAACTCTCTTACAATAAATCTAATTCTTGGGTGGCATTCTACAATGGCCAGAATGAAAATATGTCTTCCAAGCTTGTCCATTCAGGTAAAGCCTTGTTATTGCTCTAACATTGTGTGTGGACTGGATGTGAGTCTGGAAGGCATTTTTTTCATTGTTAGGTCCAGTTTAGGCTACTCTTTAATTTTGTCAATCCTCCAGATAATTCTTACTTTACCATTATTTCTCAAATCTTATTCATGAGATATTTTACTGTTTGCAGTTTTATTTTTACATGTATTTTTCTTTCAGCTATCTCTTGCGAAATTACATTCATTTATAATTAATCATGGACTCTATAGAGTTTAAGATAATGTTTCCAAAATTTCCAAATTAGTTGAGGGGAGCTATACTTTATAACTATGAGAATTAGCCAATATAATCTAAAATGCGATTCCCATCTTAAGAATTTGCATATATCACTGTATGAACCAGCACCTCTTTTCTTACAAGAATATAAACTCTTTTAGCTTAAGCATACATAAATAAACATTCAGAATTTTTCTTGGACCAAAAAAGTGAGATGCACAATCAAATGCAGAAAAGCTTTACACAAATGCTGTAAGAAAAGATAACTTTTATCTCTAGAATCTCATAATTTCTCATTTCTGTTTCTCAGGGTTCAACTCTTTTACTTTTTTTCTCTGGGTAGATTAGTTTTTCTACTTCTCCCTCCACCCAGCAGATGTTCTCCTGCAGTTCTTTTTTTCTAAATTGAGGTAACATTGATTTATAACATTGTATAAATTTGAGGTGCACATCATTATATTATACCTTCGGTATAGACTACATGGTGTTCACCACCAAAAGCCTAGTTGCCATCCATCACCATACAAATGTGTCCCTTTAACCCTTGCACCATTTCCCCACCCCCCTCCCCTCTGGAAACCACCAATCTGATCTCTGTGTTTGTTTATCTTTGACATGTTAAGTGAAATCATACAGTATTTGTATTTTTCCATGTGACTTATCTTGCTTAGCATAATACCCTCAAGGACTAACTGTGTTGTCACAAATGGCAAGATTTCATCTTTTTTATGGTTGAGTAGTATTCCATTGTGTATATATATATATATACCACCTCTTCCTTATCCATTCATCTGTTGATGGGCACTTAGGTTGTTTCCAAGTCTTGGCTATTATGAATAATGTTTCAATGAACATAGGGGTGTATATACCTTTTTGAATTAGTGTTTGCATGTTCTTTGGATAAATACTCAGAAGTGAAATACCTGGACCATATGGTAGTTCTATTTTTAACTTTTTGAGGCATCTCCATGCTGTTTTTCACAGTGGATGTATGAATTTACATTACCACCAGCAGTGTACAAAGGTTCCCTTTTCTACATATCCTCTCCAACACTTGTTACTTCTTATCTTTTTAATAATAGCCATTCTGATGGGTGTGAGATATCTCATTGTAGTTTTGATTTGCATTTCCCTAATAATTAGTGATGTTGAACACATTTTCATGTGCCAGTTGGCCATCTGTATATCTCTGAAAAAATGTCTGTTCAGATCCTCTACCCATTTTTTAATCAGGTTGTTTGTTTTACTGTTGTTGAGTTGTATGAGTTCTTTATATTTTGGATATTTTATTAATTTAATGTTTTGAATATTAACCCCTTATCAGACGTATGATTTGTGAATATCTTCTCCCAATTGGTAGGCTGCCTTTTCATTTTGTTGATGGTTTCCTTTGCATGCAGAAGCTTTTTAGTTTGATATAGTCCCATTTGTTTATTTTTTCTTTTGTTTCCCTTGCTTGAGGAGACATATTTAAAAAGATACTGCTAAGACCAGTGTCAAAGAACATACTATGTATGTTTTCTTCTAGGAGCTTTATGGTTTCAGGTCTTACATTCAAGTCTTTAATACATTTTGAGTTAATTTTTGTGTATTGTGTAGGATAGTGGTCTCCTTCCATTCTTTTGTATGTGGCTATCTAGTTTTCCAACACCATTTATTGAAGAGACTTTCTCTTCTCCATCGTATGTTCCTGGCTCCTTTGTAAAAAATTAGCTGTCTATACATGTGTGGGTTTATTTCTGGGCTTTTAATTCTGTTTCATTGATCTGTGTGTCTGTTTGTGTGCTAGTACGATGCTGTTTTGATTACTATAGCTTTGTTGTATATTTAGAAATCAGGGAGTATGAGACTCCCAGCTTTTTTCTTTTTCTCAGGATTGCTTTGGTATTCAGAGTCTTTTCTTGTTGACATAAATCTTATGATTCTTTGTTCTATTTCCACGAAAAAAATGTTTTTGGGATTTTGATAGGGGTTTCATTGAATGTGTAGATTGCTTTAGGTAATATGGACATTTTAACTATGTTAATTCTTCCAACCTATGAGCATGGATTATCTTTCTATTTCTTTGTGTCTTCTTCAATTTCTTTCAACAATGTTTTATAGTTTTCAGTGTATAGGGCTTTCATCTCCTTGATTAAGTTTATTCCTACATATTTTATTCTTTTTTCTTGTGATTGTAAATGGCATTGTACCCTTAATTTCTCTTTTCACTAGTTTGTTGTTAATGTATAGAAACATAATTGATTATTATATGTTGATTTTGTAACACAACTTTACTGTATTTGTTTATTGTTCTCAGTAGTTTTTTGATGGATTATTTAGGACTTTCTATATATAAACTCATGTCATCTGCAAATAGTGATGGTTTTACATCTTCTTTTGCAATTTGGATCCGTTTATTTCTTTTTCCTGCCTAATCACTCTGGCTAAGACTTTCAATACTATGTTGAATAAAAGTGGCAAGAATGGTCATCCTTGTTTTGTTCCTGTTCTTAGAAGGATAGCTTTCAATTTTTCCCCATTCAATATGATGTGAGCTGTGGGTTTGTCATATACAACAGTTATTATGTTGAGGTATTTTTCTTCTATACCCATTTCCTTGAGATTTTTATCATAAATCGATGCTGAATCTTATCAAATGCTTTCTATGCACCTATTGAGATGATCATGTGATTTTTATTCTTCATTTTGTTAATGTGTTGTATCATGTTGATTGATTTGCAGATGTTGAACCATTCTTGCATCCCTGGAAAAAAATGCCACTTGATCACGGTGTATGATCCTTTTAATGTATTGTTGTATACGATTTGCTAATATTGTTGAGGATTTTTGCATCATTGTTCATCAGCAACAGTGACCTGTAATTTTGTGTGTGTGTGTCATCCTTGTCCGATTTTAATATCAGAGTAATTTTGGCCTTGTAAATTGAGTTAGAGAGTGATCAGAAAAGAAGCTTGATATGATTTCAATCTTCTTAAACTTACTGACGTTTGCTTTGTTTATCTTTGAGAATGTTCCATATGTACTTGAGAAGAATGTGTATTCTGCTGCTTTTGGATACATTGTTCTATATGTATCTATTAAGTCCATTTGGTGTAGTGTTTCAGTTAAGGCCACTGTTTCCTTGTTGACTTTCTTCCTGGATGATCTATTCATTGATGTAAGTCAGGTGTTAAAGTCTCCTACTGTTATTGTGTTGCTGTCAGTTTCTCCCTTTAGGTCTATTAATAATTGCTTTATATTCTTTGGTGCTCCTATATTAGGTACATATATATTAATAAATGTTATGTCTGTTTGATGGATCATCTCCTTTATCATTATATAATATCCATTTTTGTCACATTATTTTTTTGGCTTGAATTCTATTTTGCCTCATGTAAGTATGGCTACACCCAGTTTCTTTCAGTTGCCATTTGCTTGGAGTATCATCTTCCATCCCTTCACTTTGAGCCTATGTTTGTCTTTAGAGCTGAGATGAGTCTCCTGGAGGAAGCATATTGTTGGGCCTTGTTTTTAAATCCATCCAGCCATTCTGTGTTTTGATTGGTGAATTCAATCCCTTTACATTTAGGGTGATTATTGATATATGATATATGCCATTTTATCTTTTGTTTTCTGGTTGCTCTATATTTCCATTGTTTCTTTTTCCTTGTGTTTCCATCTACCATTTCAGTTTGCTGGTTTTCTGTGATGTTTTTCTGTTTCCCCTTCATTTATGTTTCATGACTGTGTTATGAATTTCTTTTTTTGTGGTTACCATGTGGTTTGTATAAAAGGTCTCATAGATGAGATATTCCTTTTTCTGCTGATAGCCTCATCTTCATTTACAAATGCATGTTTCATACTTTTCCTCTTCTCCTTCTTTGTTTTTGTTGTCACAAATTATCCCTTTTTGTATTATAGTTATTTTTAATGCTTCCTTTCCCTTTAACCTTTATGTTATAATTCAGTGTGTACTATCCTATTCTGGTATAGATTTGCAATATTCTGATTCTGTCTGTCTATTTATCACGTTGCTCAAAGCTTGTGTAGACCTTTGCCTTTTTGTTTCATGTAGGAGAGCTCCTTTTAACATTTCTTGTAAGGCAGATCCACTGGTGATGAACTTCCTCAGCTTTTGTTTGTCTGGGAAAGACTTCACTTTTCCATCATATCTGAAGAATAACTTTGCTGGATACAGTATTTTTGGCTGACAGTTTTTATCTTTTAATATTTTGAAGATAACTTTCCACTCTCTCTTGGCCTATAGAGTCTGGTGAGAAATCTGCTGGTAGCCTAATGAGGATCCCCTTGTAGGTTATTTTCTTTTTCTCTCTGACTGCTTTTACTATTCTTTCTTTGTCATTAATTTTTGACAGTTTTAATGTAATGTGCCTTGGAGAGGTCTTTTTGTGTTGAGATAATTGGGTGTTCTATTAGCTTCAGGAATTTGTATATTCAGTTCCTTCCTCAGGTTTGGGAAGTTCTCAGATTTTATTTCTTTAAATAAGCTCTTGCTCTCTTCTTTCTCTCTTCTCCTTCTGGGATACCCATTACCCTTATGTTGCCCTTTCTAATGAAGTTGGATAATTCTCATAGAATTTCTACTTTTGTTAAAGTCTGAGTTCTCTCTCCTCTTCTACCTGCATCATTTCTAGATTTCTATCTTTGAGCTCACTAATTCTCTCTTCCATATGATCTTTTCTATTTCCAATGCTTTCTAATGCATTCTTCATCTCATTTATTTAATTCTTCAGCTGCAGAATTTCTGTTCGGTTCTTTTTAGTGTTTCAATCTCTTCAATAAAAACTTTCTGTTCATTGATTTTATTCCTGAGCTCATTTAATTGCCTTTCTGAGTTTTCTTGTAGCTTATTGAGTTTCTTCATGACAGCTATTTTGAATTCTTCTTCAGTTAGATCATAATCTTCCATGTTTGGTAATATTTTATGTTTGGTTTCTGGAAAATTGTTTTCTTTTTGTAATGCCATGGTACCATGGCTTTTTGTGATACTTTCTGAGTTACTCCTCTGCTGGTACATTTGTTGCAGCAAACACATTTTCTATTGAGGTATACCTTTGCATTTTTTGATTCAATCTTTTCAAATGCTGGGAGAGTAGAAACTTCTTTTTGTTTCTCAGTAGGTGGTGCTATAGTGCTAGTTTTTGGTTTCTCTTACCTGAGTTGCCTACGGCTATATTTGAGGATCTGCATATTCCATCTTCCACTGCCTCAACTTGTGGCGTTGCCAGTACACTCATCATTGCCACCTGTGCTTCTGGGGGTCACTGATGACTTGCTGTTGCTGGCATCACTGTGGTGCTAGGGGCACGGTGATGGCTGATGCCTCAGCCACATCTGGGATCACCTGGGTTGGAAGATCCACCAACATGAGGGGAGGGGGATAGTGGGGAGGGAATCAGCTATGCCAGGCACCATCTCAGCTGTTGCTTCTTACCTTGTGGCCATAGGCACCACTGAGGTGGGGATGTAGGAGTCCTATATACACCTCTGCCACTGCTACTAGGCTCTGAGCCACAGCTGGGGTTCCCAGGATTATGGGGCTCCACCTCTGCTGCTGCTCTGCTTCCCATGGCTGCAGGTACCTGCCCAGCTGGCTGGCTGGCTGAAGCCACACACACATCTCTGCTGCTACCCACTGAGTTCTCTGGGTCTGGGGGTGGCTGGCTCAGCCACCACAGATGGGGATCCAGGATCCTGGACTCTGCTTCTGCTGTTCCCCAATTTAGCCTCCTCTATGTGCTCCAATTCACCCACCTTTGTATGTAGTGATGTATGGATCTTTCCAATAGCCTGGTGTGTTGTGCAAAGTAGCTTTGATGGGTTATGGATGTTTTACTTGCTATAGATTTAAGGGGAGAGACAGAAGGATCCTCTCATCCCACCATGATGATGATGTCTCCTCTCCTACAGTTCTTAAGCAACTTGTGTACAGAGAATTTGTGTAGGATAATTACTTGTGGGACACCCAATTTCAAATCTCTAGAAGACAGCATCTGACCTGGTTTGGATCTGAAATCCACAGAGTACAAATAATGTCTCCAGAAGTCTATTCTTTAAAGATGTAGGAGCATTTCTCAGGGAAGGAAGGCATACATCAAGCACACCAGAAGGTATCTACTATACTACAAATAAATGCAATTATATCACACAATAGTATTTTTAGTATATTCTAATTCATCATTGACATTCTTGGTCTGCATACATCATCTTATTTTCCTTGTGACCATTTATTATTGTGCAATGCTCTTTGAAATAAAGAAAAATGTACTAATGTACACACTACTATGCAAAAGGGGCAACCAAAAGAACTCTTCTATGCACTCTTGTAATTCAATGTTTTTCTTAAATCTTTGATCCTTTTCTCTTACTATCCTGACCTTTTAACGACTTTCTTGTGATTCATTTATTTGGTTAACCATTATAATCAAATCAACACCAGGAATCTTTTATAGGTAGTTTTCCATTCAAATTTTCATGTTGAAAAGAACAATTAAAATTTTATAATACTTTGGGGCCAACCTGGTGGTGCAGTGGTTGAATTTGTGCACTCCACTTCAGTGGTCCAAGGTTCACAAGTTCAGATCCCAGGTGCAGACCTATGCACTGCTTATCAAACCATGCTGTGGCAGGCGTCCTACATATAAAGTTGAGGAAGATGGGCATGGATGTTAGCCCAGGGCCTATCTTCCTCAGCAAAAAGAGGAGGATTGGCAACAGATGTTAGCTCAGGACCAATCTTCTCACCAAAAAAAATTTATAATGCAGAAAACATATTCACATAACTATTACTTTTACCATAAAACTGTTTCTTAATTATATTCTGATTTATTCTGATACATTCTGGGGTTGTTTTCCAGTCAAACACTTCCTGACACATTCCTCCATTTTTATTCTGCCTCTTACATATCTCGTTTTATCTAGTTCATTCTTTCATTCATTCAAAAATATTCATTTAAGCATTAAATATGTGTTAGGCACCATTTTGAGAGCCAGAGAAAGAGCAGAGATGAGGTCCTGTGTTTCAAGGAACTTAGAGTGGTGAGGAAGAGTAACAAGTAAGTAAACTAAAAGATTGAAGAAATGATAAAAATATAGAGATAAGTTCTATGCTAAAAATTAAATAGTGTAATGTTTTACAGAGTGATTGAATGTCACTTCTGAATAATCAGATTTGAATGACAAGAATGGACCTACCATGCTGAGATCAAAAGGAAGAGCATTCCATGCAGAAGACAAAGTTAGACAAAAGCCGAGCAAAGGCCCTATGTTAGAAGATAGCTTGCATTTTGCTGGAACCTTAAGAACACCTGTGTAGCTGTGGTGTGGTAAACAGGCATAGAGATGAGGTTGGAGAAGTAGGCAAGAGTCTGACTTCTGTAAGCCAGGAGGGGGATCTAGATTTTATTAATGAAGGTGAAGCCACTGGAGTATTTTAAGCAATGGAGTGGTAAGGTTGAACTTATATTTATAAAATACTGACTTACTCTGTAAAAAAGTATAAAATGGATTTAGTAATAAAGCCAATTTTGAGAGGGTTTTGGTTGTTGTCATTGTGAGTGTGGGTGTGTGTTTCCTAATGTGGATGCAATCTTAGTGAAAGATATTTCGATTTCATATAGGTGATTATCAAAACTCATCTGAATTTATGCTGACTTGTTATACATGTCAGCAATTTCTAAGGTAAAGATCTAAAGTCCTCATTTTCCACATGAATTTTAATGTTGCTGTCAACTGTACATTTATTTATTCAAAATTGATTGTGTAGTGCCTGCTATGAGCCAGAAAATATACTAATTATACTGCAAACATAGCATGTGAGCAAGTCCAAGTCTGTCATCAGACAGCTGATCATTTAATGAAAATTTTGAAAACACTCTAACCTCTTTCAGGAGATAGTTTAGAATCATTAAACTTAGGTGCTTCCTCCGTTTTAAGTACATGCAACCATCTGTTCTGTTAGAGAAGACATAACAAAAACTTGACTCCTTGAAACTTTCTTGAATCAAACTGCTGCTTTTTTATGGGAGAATTGATTGTTTCCATAACTGTGGACAAGGCAAAAGCTGCATAGTCCTGAATATGTATTTTGTCAGTATCTCTCTGTGAACACCTTTATTCAATGTTTCACAGCTGGTATTGTTCTCTGTTGTAGGTAGTGCTTACAAAGTGAGCCTTTGGAAGCTTTTTGAGTCTTTATTTTTAAGAAACAAAGATTCCATAGCCAAGTAAGCAGAGAATGTATAAACGGTCTTGCCAATTTTTAGCAAATGTTAAAGGATTTTTCCAAATAATTCCTTTTTTTAAAAAACCCTTACTTTGTTTCCTCCAGTTTCCTGATATCACTGGCCTAAAGCATCAAAAGATATTTTTTCCCCTAACTTCACATGTGCAACAAAGATTATTATACACATTGTGGGGACCATGGCCCCTAAGATCTACCCAATCCCTCCCCAACACACACAAAGACACCCACCCATCCCCAAAATCACTGCTTCATGTAAAGCAACACTGTTAATATAGCTCTATGTGTGAGAGTATGTGTATCTTGTTTCATTCTATTTTAACTCGCAGCAAGCCACAAGAAGCAAATTATTCAGTATGGGGGGAAAAAATAACTCATTTATTTTTCTGCAAGAGTCAAGTTTGAAGGATTTCTGAAGATTCCTAAAAGAATAAAGTTATCATTTATGGGCAAGCATTATTTATCACTAAAAAATGAACACATTTCATTAGTTTTATGACTCTAAAACACACAGACTTTCTAATGCGAGCATCTGAATTGAATTTAGATATGAGATTATGAAATTATTAATCATTAATACTCTTTTAAAAATAATAGTATTAAAGTAAAACATATTTTGAGACTCTACCTTCTATGTGACAACCAACTTTTATTACCTTTTTAACTAATTAAAGTTTTTAATTACATTTTTGTCTGTGACAAAAAGTACAAAATTTAAAACCCAACAGTTATCAGTATTAAACTTGGGGCATTTTATCATTAAAGTCTTTGCTGCTTATAGACCATCAATGCTGCGATGGATTAGCATATCAATTAAAAGATTGTTTTTATTCCCGTAGGTATGGAAATAAGTGAAGCGTGAGCAGTGGGGATTTTGATGCTTATGTAAAACATTTCCTATTAAATAAAACTCTGTGCACCTGGGAAATCAAATTTTAGCTCAGCCTGTATTTATTTTGACACTCTATGACTTATGTTTTATGGATTCAAGATGAGAAAATCATTAAAAATATACTTGTCACATTAGGGAATCATTCAAAATTACTTCCCTCAGGGACTGTTATTAGCAACATATTGAAAGAGCTCTTTCCCTGTCCATCTCATCTTTACATAACACATGATTCTCTGTAGTTAACTAGAGAATTAGTGTTCGAGAATATTACTGTTGTTGGGATACCCTGAGTCATGACTTCTTTTGTCACCGAAATTTTCCCCCAAATAGGAAATTGTTTTCCTCTTTCTTAATCCGCAAACATCCTCACTTTGTCTCAATCCAATTTACTTAATGTCAGTGTTCTGCAGGTTTTCAGCACATCTAAAAAGACCAAGTCTGACGGTTAAATAGCTAAAAAGGCTCAACAAAATAAAATGGAAAATCAAAGCCTGGGACCCGAGGCCAAAGAATCAAATCCAAGTAAGACTAGAGTTTTCCAGTGAAAATACCTGTCAAAAGAAAAATTCAGAGGGCTTTACTTGATATGAATATTTTATTCAGCAAGAAATAAACTGTTTGTGAAGAGGGAGACTTCAAACCCAAAACTGGTATGAAGTTCAGAGGCATGACATTTCAGGCTGGCTTATAAAGTGAAAATGAGGAAGTTGTCTAATCTTTACAAGATCAGATATTACAGTAGGGGTTTCCAGATGGCAGGGACTGGTTAAAAGTGATTATCTTGGACCATTTGAGGAAGATGACTTAAGTTTTGTTTATAAATATCAGAGACATTTACAAGAAATAACCTAAGTTTTGCTTGTGTTCATGTTTAAACTAGATTGAGTTTTGCTTACACGGCTTAAATGGTTTTATTGCTTGGGGGATTTTGAAACCTGGTCTCCATTTTATTTTGTTTTAAAATATCTAAGAAATGTGAAATTTAAAACCAAGGTCATATCGTGTAAGGACATAAATATACATTTTATCTTTCCATAACAGATAATCTCTAGAGCACTTTTCCTACTAGAAATCATAATTATATCCATCAGTCGCTCTGGGGCAGTATCATCAAGCTGATAATACACCTGCATCTCTGCCAATCACACTGCCACAGAAACTGGGGAAAAAACTCTACTTCACAACAGTTCTGCCTCAGCGTGTGAAACAGCCATTATCTCCATGGCAATCTGTATTGAAGACAGCCATCCAATCTTCATCTTTTTTTTTAGCTTATTTTTATGCTTTCATATAGCTCTATTTTGAAAAGTATTTCCTTTAATCACTTTTCCTTTATTCCTCCAACTCAGTAAGACAGGTTTCATCTAATTATATAGAAATAAGATATTCCTAAGGAAATGTGTGTGTGTGTATATATATATATATATATATATATAGCATAGAAAATATAATTGATATTTGAGTAGTGTAATTACGCAAAAACCATTGACCAACAGAAAACAAAATCATTTAGAAAACTAAGATACCGATTGCAATAATATATAGAGATGCAATATATATAAAACCTGTATGCAAAATATAATTGATATTTGCATAGAGCCATTACGTAAATGAAACGTCAATCAACAGAAAACATAAAATTCTTTAGGCATCTGACAAGTACTGATTGCTATAAAGCAGGTTTTGACATTTTTTAATGACTAGTAATTTTCTGATATTTTGAAAATATGCAAAAAAGACAAAATTTTCCATTATACTATCAGTCCTCATGTTTTTCTCAGGATCGGTGTCATTGTTTAACCACTTTCATCTTTTCCCTGATTATATAATCCTAAGGTTCTGCTAAGAATGAAACGCATCTAATTCAGTCATTTCAATCATCAAAGTAAAATTCCAGGAAAATTCTTCTTCTAAAACTTGTGTGTGGATAATGATGTTTTTGTGAAGCAAAATGGGTGTGATTTGCTTTCAAGATTCCCTACTTGGTCTCCAGTGCAATCTGTGTTTGTTATTGTGCCATACAAATCCAGGGTGTGCCTGAGTATGGAAAAGTACAGGTAATTTGAGAAGGAAACACATCTTTTAAAAAAATACTGAAAAGTTCTGAAAATTTGTATCACAATGATGAAGCCAGATGTATCTGAATTCATAACTGACTTCCACCATAAATCTAAATCAATATTTTAAGTATCCAGAAATATAGGGAATTCATATGATGGAATCAGGTAGCTATTAACATTCAGGTTTTGAAAGTGTTTAATGACATAAAAATGTTATATTAGTGCACTAAAATATGGTATGTAAATGTCAATGATATAGGTTCTCAGCGTCATTATTATGGTGAGGCATACCCACAAACATGCCTGTGAGCAAACTCAAAGCAAAACAGTACTAAAGGGAAGTATACCAAATAATAGGAATGGTTTTCTCCAGCTTTCAGGTGATTTTTTTCTTCATTGTATATTTCTATAATTTCCAAAGTTTCTACAATGGTTTTTAATTCTTTCATATGATCCAAAAATTAATAAACATTATTTTTAGAGCAAAAGAAAAGGAACCATCTGTTATCTCACTACCCTGATATAAACATTAATAGCCTTTGGGTGTATACCCTCTCCATAGTGTTATTTAATTATAATCATTGTCCTACATTTGTACTTTTTACAATGTATTTTTTCTATTGTCATTACACAATCTTAATAACTGGCTTTTAATTAGCTTTTTAGTATTGCTTTGAATATTTA
This sequence comes from Tapirus indicus, assembly GCA_031878705.1. Lineage (NCBI taxonomy): Eukaryota > Metazoa > Chordata > Mammalia > Perissodactyla > Tapiridae > Tapirus > Tapirus indicus. The sequence goes on along the minus strand of CM062919.1, from coordinate 97,938,950 downwards.
TCCTATATGTTAGCTAAGAATTTCCTGGTTTTGATTAATAAATAAATAAATAATGAAGGAATGAAGAATGAATGCATGTATAGTTCTCTGCAGAGTTTTCTTTGTTCAGTTTTGTCCTGTATTTTAAGATCAAGACATGCAAAGCATATCTCATGGGTAATGAGTTTTTAAAAACTGTTCTAAACCCTCAAAGTGATGTTATTTTTTGTATAATATAGTCATAACCACTTTAAGGAAGAAAAATACTCGTGTGGTACTTTTATAGTGAAAGATGAGAATATTTTTTCTCAATGACATAAAGGTTACACAATGTGTTATTTCCAGGAGAATTTGGTTTGCATAATGTTGGGGGGAAAAGTTATGAAAACAAATGTATTTTCCTAAGTCTTCCTTAATTAGTTCAACAAATAGCCATCAATCTGGCTGAATAGCTGCTTGCAGAATCCGAAATTTCTCAAAGGAAAATTGCCTCAAGAACGGGAATGACAGCAGCATTCTTATGGTGCCATTATCACGAGCAGGAGACCTCACTGACAGCTGTGTGCTCATATCACTCTCGGCAATAATGTCCTACCACTGCTATCACCTCTAACCTTTGTGAGCTATTACTGTGTTAATTTACCAATTTTCTTTTCATAAACATGTTCTGTGGGTGGTGAAGGTGACTTAGACATAAAGTTGCAAGTATATGAAGAGTGTTAATAAAGCATCCTACAGTCAAATGATCAATAAAAGATGTTTTTACTATTCTATAAACATAATAAGAGTATAGAGCTGACTTTAGTTTATATGAACAAAGGATATTTCAATAACCTGTTGCTGCATTGACAATCATCCACTGGCCCCAAAAATGTGAAGTTCTGTGTCTCTAGCAGTCATGCCAAATTGTACTGGAGTTCCAAAACTGGTGGCCCAATTCAAATAATTGTCACCATGAGTGTACATAAAAGGCTGTCATCCTTTGGTATTTATAGGAAATGGGAATATTTAATAGCCTATTTATTTTCTAGCCCAGAGCAGTCATCCAATAGGAACTTCTGGGGTCATCTTACCCAGACCTACAGGCTCAGTCAATCCTGTTCCTGGTTGGGGGAATGGAAGGAGCCCAGATTGTCACCCAGCAGCCTGGCATTTATTCATCTTGCTGGTACTTCCACTGTACACTTTTGTGGCTACTCTGGTGAAAAGGGCTTTTAACATTTTCCTTGTGATCAAAATTTTTTTTTAGTTTTTAACTCTAATTTCAGCAGTGATTCTCTGATTTATTTTCTCATGCTGAATGCCTACTTGGATGGTATCAGTTATGCTGAAGAACTGCTCTTGAATTCACCTCCATGACTGTCATGGGTTTCATAACATGCCCCAGACCAACAGCCTACCTATTTGGGCCCATTCCTAGAGTCGAATGGCAGAGTCCCCTGTTGCCATGATCCACCTGCCAGCTGGGAGAACAGCTGAGTCCTTGACTGTTCATTTCTGACTCCCAGGGCCAACCTATCCAAAGGCATCTCCTGCCCATCACTTAATTCTCTTTGAACAGCCAGCATTCCTTTTCCCTTTTCTTATGGTCGCCATCCTTTTCTCAGTCAAGCCAAGAAGCTTCATCGCCCCTCCATGTGTTTTAAATCATTCAATTCCAGTTCTCGTCTCAGGCAAACTAGTCCTAAACCTGATAGCTTCTCTAACGTAGCTCTCCCCAGTCTGGCTACCAACTACACTCCAGATTCACCTCCAGCTTTTGCCAATGGGACCCCTCCAGTCCAAAAAAACATGTGTCCATTCTCTGTAATTGGGACAACTGCACAGACTTTATTCGGTTTATGACTTTCATCTGGAATATTTTCCCTCCAGCCAACAGGAAAAAGCTTCATGATCTAAAAGCAGAGATGACAGTCAGGCTGCCTGCAAGTGAAACATGGCTTGAAGACATGTTTTTTTATGGACCACACAGTGGCCAATATTTAAAGATTGGAAATTTTTAAATAAAAATCTAGATTTCCATCTTCACTTGAAAAACCAGAATGTCTGGTTACACTGTCCCTCACGGCAACAATCGGCTGGAGCTGAGTGGCAATGGCACCCTTTTGATGGGGCAGAATATGTGCTCCTTGGTCTAACCCAGTTTTCATTGCTCCCTCTTTTTTATGCCAGGTCACTACAGTCATTCCAATTTCTCCTCTCTGATCTAAGAATGAAGTTCTAATAGCAAAGAGTAAAACCTCCAATCAGAGGGAAGTCTCAACATCCTCTGTAATAACACCATTTAATCTACATAAAGTCAACCACAAGTTTGTCTATGTTTAATTATCTTTATTACTAAAAACTTAATATTTCTTGAATCTTCTTTTGTACCAAACATTAGATAAGGGAATGTGGATAAAGAGAAGAGTTCATAATATAGTGAATATGATAGAAATCTAAACAAGTTAGTATAAAACAACGCGATAACAGATGTATATACAAAAGTCACTAAAAGAAAATCTCTGGCCGTTAGATGTACTGCATTCAAAGAACTAACTTCTTCATAGACATTATTAATAAATGGCTAACAGAGTTGATGGCCTATATCAATTTGGCTTTTACTGTATCAATTTGGCTTCTACAAGAATATTAGAAACATCTATGTCATTATTTCAAGATGCAAACCCCTAGACGTCCATAATTGTAATTTTGCAATTTTGCAATCTGCCTCAATTATCATGAAACACTAAGAAATCAGTACTGCACTTTAGAATATAATTGAAGCCTTTTTTAAATTAATCTAACCTATCATTCATCTGCCTATCTCAAAGAAATATTTTGGATGCTTGGGTTAACTGTTCTACTTGATAGATGTCACATAAATCAGTTGTTACAGCTAGCAATGTTTTGGAATAATTTTCAAATATAGTAAGGCCTGTTTATTTAAGATTTACTCCAGATAAATTTTGGACTTAGTTTAAATTTCTGGAACTTAAGAGTTACTTTAGGAATTATTTCTACAATTCAAACTCCTATCGATCTAAAGACAAATATGAGCTTTAGTTTTAGGTTGTGTTTTTTTTTTTTTTATTATTAAAGGTGAGAACTATCTCCCCGTGACTTTGACCCATTAATCTGTCTTCCTTGTTTAACCACACCTTTTCAAATTTCAAATATTTGAAAAGAACTATCATATCTTCCTTACCAATACACTTATTTAATAATTTTCTGTATGTGAAAATATCCTTGGATCATTTATATGACTTGAGGACTTCATTTTTATGCTATCCTCCTCCCTGAATGTTCCTCCATTTTGTAAACATCCCCTGTAAAATATAACACTCAGAACAGAATGATTAGTTATGATAGAAGTACTATATGATTAGATAATAATTTTGTATATATGAGAAACCTATAGTTCTCACAGCAGCATTAGGGTAAAAACCATGGATTTCACATTTCTTGAAAGGAATTTTTCAGCCCACCTTTTAAGCACTGTCTTCATCCAATACAACATTACTCAGTACTCAACCCTTTTCATGATATGGAATCCCTAAGAACTAAGGAGTCCTAGAATCATAAACTCATCGCCCAGTCATTTGCTTTAACATAGAACTTTATGATCTTATGTTAACACAAAGTCAAATTCAGTATTGCAGAAATCACCCTATTGTTAGAAGTGACTGATAATAATCATAAGTCTCATGTCAAAGAGAAAATCTAAATAATGACATCCCAACATTTATTTTGTTGATAACTGTACACCATCTTATCCAGCAAATAATTGAAAACAGAAACTTGTTAAAAGTTGTGGTAGACTGAATAATGGACCCTCCCAAATATGTTCATGTCCTAATCCCTGGAACCTATGAATATGTTACCTTACATGGCAAAAGAGACTTTCAGGTGTGATTTAGTTACGGTTCTTGAGATGAGGACATTATCTTAGATTACTCAGAAAGGCCCAGTGTACATAATGATAAGAGTCCTTATAAGAGGGTCAGAGTCAGTGAAGGCAATGTAACAATGAAAGCAGAGGTCAGAGTAATGTGGAGCCACAAGACAAGAAATGCGTACAGCCTCTAGAAGCTAGAAAAGTAAAGGAAATGGATTCTACCCTATAGCCTCCCGAAGCAACACAGCCCTACCAACCCATTTTGATTTTCTGAATTCCAGAACTGTAAGAAAATAAATTTGTGTTGCTTTAAGCCACTAACTTTGTGATAATTTGTTACGGCAGCAATAGGAAACTAATATACTTCTTAGCCAAATGCTCCTGGTAAAAAATGTGTTCATCTAATAGACTTTCCAGAGGGTGGAATAAAATACAACTTCTGTTTATTCTGAAAGATATTTATTAAAGAACATAAGACTTTTTCCATCCTCCTAACAGTGTCTTCCAAAAAGTTGACTTTTTCCAACCCTGGTACACTTCATATGTATTGTGTGGTAAGAAATTAGTATCAGTATGATTTTCTTCAGATTTGTCAAAGGTACTTGAACTAGTAAAATATGATGTTTCTAAACAATCTTTGGTTCCTAACACCAAGAAGCTGAGTATACAATCAGTCTGAAATGTTCTTTGAAAGACTCATTCTCCCCATTAATTGCTAATTCATTAATTAAATATTAATTTAAAATATTCTGAAATATTTATTACATTAAGTCTTCCAAAGTGACAACTTTTGGACTTAGTAAATTTTGATTATGATAAAGGACTTAAAACTTTGTTTGAAATATTAAAAATGACAAATAACAATTACACTACTGAGATGTTTGGAAACTATAAAATGCTATAGAGGTTTCAAACATTCATTTGCTGGAATGTTTTAGGATTTATTAAACGAAATTGATTTGTGAAATCAGACAGAATTGGTGTGTTTACCTTTCATTAACATGAATGTAACTGCACCACTAGTCAAAAATATTAATCATATTGATTATCCTTAAGCAATTTCTAGTTTATTAATGAAAGCACAAGTATTCATTTTTCCCAAGTATTCAATAAGACCGCCTGTCAAATTATAAACAAAACAATAAATTCTACAAAGTGTGGTGAAACAATAAAATCATTTAACATAATTGAACATTCTCATGGACTGCATAAACATTAATCTCAAGGATAGATCAAGAAGCAACATGATTTGCTGTGTAGTCAAAAGTTTTAAATTCCACATCTGTCTCTCTCACTAAAAACATTCCTTAAATTCACTGGAAATAACCCAATTGTGGCCTTCTTCCTGTTTATGTCAGTGTGTAGGAAAAAACTCAGTTCTTTCTCCTATGTTTCCCCTTGACTCTCATACTATTACCACACTCCTAACACTTCTGACTCCAGATATGTGGGGTTTTTTTTCCATGCCAAGTAATTCTGCAATACCAGGTGGGTGTCCTACAATTTAACTTAATTCTGACACTATCTACCTGCAGACAGCATCAAATCCCACAAGTTTAGGGCTCAGTCCCACAAAACTGTCCTCCACTTCAGATATCAATGCAAGTAGTAAGTTGCAGGTTACCCACAACTTCTAACTTGGTTACAGATCAGAGGTTCCCATGACCTCTTCCCCCTTGGATTTGATTAATTGCTAAAACAGCTCACAGAACTTAAGGAAACACTTCTTATGTTTACCATTTTGTCAAAGGATACAGCCAGATGAAGAGATATGTAGGGCAAGATCTGGGAGGGTTCCAACCGCAGGGGCTTCTGTCCCTGTGGAATTGGAGTATGTCACTCTCCTGGTACGTGGATATGTTCATCAACTGGGAGGGTCTCTGAACCCAATATTGTTGGGACATTTATGGAGCCTTCATTGTGTAGGCATGATCAATTACTAACTCCATTTCCAGTCCCTCTCCCCTCTCTGAAGAAGGAGGGATGGGGCTGCAGGTTCCAAACTTCTAATTATGACTTGGTCATTCTGGTGACCAGTACCCATCCAGGAGCTCACTGAGAGTCACCTCATTCTAACAAAAGACATTCCTATCACCCAGGAACTATCAGGGGATTTAGAAGCTCTGTGTCAGGGGTGGGGTTGAAGATCAAATATTAGAACAAAATATGCTCCTGGTGCTCTTATCACCTAGGAATTTACAAGGATTTTAGGAGCCCTGTGTCAGGAACTGGAAGCAGAGACATATATACATACATGTTTCTTGTTATTTCACAGTCACCACAAAGATTCCCAAATCATTCAATTTCCCACACTCTAATGTCCCATAGGACCCTATACATAGTTTATCTTGTCCCTTCTATTGTCTATCCCTCCAACTCCTAAAACCTTTCATTGTGTCCCTTAGAGTCCATCATCAGCAAAATACCTTATATCCTAAAATTAATCTCTGAATATTCCCCTCACTTTCTTGCTCTAACTTAATTAACATGGTTCCCCCTTGTTTTCCCTGTAGTGGCTCTTTTGTCTCCCACAGCTCTTTAGCAATAACTTAACTATACACAGAAATGATTGAAAACCACACACACACACAAGTATAAAATCACCAAACCCAAACTCAATGTATTCTCAATTTAACTTCCCTTGGTCAGATCTCAGAAATGCCTATGGCCACTTCACTGCCATCCAACAAAAGGACAAGTGTGGCAGAGAGGAAGTTAGACTGTCATACAGTGGTCTTAACTGATGGTGACCAAAAGAGTTTACTTTTGCAAATATTGCAAAAGCATGTCTCTCTGTGAACATATTGCTAGATCTCTTCCAAGAGATAAGATTCTGGAAATGAGGGGCCCTGGAACTCAAGCTTGATGAGCTTCATGAGCAACCCCCTACTGCTTGCATCCCACACTCCAACTGCCACCTCCTGTTTCCAGCATAGCCCCTCTAGTACCTCAACCAAGGACCCTTTTGGTTTGGGGCTTTTTATTTTGAAATAATTTTAGACTTGTAAAAAGTTGAAAAAATAGTAAAAACAGTTCCCATATATCCTTCACCTAGCTTCCTTAAATGTTAATATCATACACAAACAAAGTACAATTATCAAAAGCAGGAAATTAAGACTGATGCAATACTATTAACTAACCTACAGACCGTAATCAAATTTCACCAAAAGTCTCACTAACATATATTTTTGACTGGGATTTAATCCAGGATCCCGTAATGCATTTAGTTATCATGTCTAATTTGGGACAGTTCCTCATGCTTTCTTTGACTTTTATGAACTTAACTCTTTTGAGGGGTATTGACCATTTATTTTATCAAATGTTCCTCCATTTGCGTTTATGTGATATTTCCTCATGACTAAAACCAGATTATGCAGTTTTCAAATTAATACCACAGCAGTGGTGTTGCACCTTCTCAATGTATTATATCAAGTGATACATGATGTTGATCTGCCCCATTACTGCTGATTTTAACTTTGATCACTCAGTCAAAGTGGTATCTGCAGGTGTATCCACTGTAAAGTTAGTATATTCCCCTTGTAATTAATAAGTATCTTGTAGGAAGAGGAGACTATAAATACGCTATTTCTCATCATACTTTTTTGTCCATGAACTTTAGCATCGATTGATGATTCTTGCCTGTAACAATTGTTACTGCGGTATTTGGCAAATACTAATCCAAAACTCTTTGACCCATTCCATTGGTCTTTCCAATGCTTCCTTATCCTCAGCATCTTGGTGTCTTCACTTCCTTCATTATCTGGCTTAAATTCAGTGCTCAGTTATTATAGTTACTCCCTTGTCTATAACCTCAGCTTCTTTACCCTTCTCTCGCTTCGTTGTACTTTCTTGTAAAACCAGAGCTCTTCATCTACTTGTTGTTTAGACCTACGCAGTTGAGAGTTGCTGAAGAAAAGCACACAAGCAAGCTGACTGGTCTCTCTCAAAATAATGTCCATAACCCCAAGAGAATTCTTAATGTTGTTAGGTAATTATACTATAACTTTCTATTTCATTATTACTTTTACCACTACTGCACAACTTCTCTCTCCTCTAGGTCCCAACATCTCTTCCTCCATTCCCCCTCTCAACTGATGACCTTGCTTCATAGTGCAAAATATGAAGGAATCAGATGAGACCTCCAACCAACTCCCACCATAACATCTACTTACTTGCACCTACACTCACATACACGGCCCCTACTATTACCAAAGATGAACTTTCTATGCTCTATTATTGTGCATACAATCTTATCCTCTTCACCTACTCAAGGACATTGCTCTAGCAGTTTTTCTCTCTTTCACATCATCAGAATTTTGTCTGTACTGGATCATTACCATCAGCTTAAATTCTGTTAGTACTCCTAGCTTTAAAAAAATCTTTTATCCCACCTTTTCCACCTGTTTAGCACCCCGTTACTTTGCTTCTCTTTATAGCAAAACTCCCCCCCCCCAAATTTTCTATAGTTACTGTCTCCAATTTCTCTCCTTCCATGCTCTCTCAAATCTACTCCAGTTCATTACATTGAAAATGCACCAGTGGTTCTCAGTAATCTTCCTGCTTGACCTAAGAGTGGCATTTATCACAGCTGAACATTTTCTCCCACATGTCACAATTTGTATGCTTAGCTCCAAAGAAAACACTCTCTCTGTGTTTCCCTCCTATCTGATTAGTTGTTCAACCCCCATAGCCTTTGCTCATTCCAATCTCTGAATGTTGGAGTGCCTGGGATTTCATTCAGTCCCTTGATGACCTCATTCAATCATGCCTTTAAATGACATTTTGATGGTGTATTAATTTGCTAGGGCTGCCATAACCGAATACCACAGACTAGGTGGCTTAAACAACAGAAATTTATTTTCTCACAGTTCTGAAGAGAGGCTAGAAGTCCAAGATTAAGACATCAGCAGGTTTGGTTTCTTCTGAGGCTTCTCTCCTTGGCTTGCAGATGGCTACCTTCTCGCTGTGCCCTCACATGGTCTTTTCTCTGTGCATGTGCATCCCTGGTGTCTCCTTGTGCATCTCAATTTTCTCTTCTTATAAGAATACCAGTCATATTGGATTAGGTCCCACCCTACTGGCCTCATCTTAACTTAGTCACCTCTTTAAAGGCTCTATGTCCAAATACAGTCACATTTGGAAGAACTAGGAGTTAGGGCTTCAACATATGACACTGGGGGAACACAATTCAGCCCACAATATATAGCAACTCCAAAATTTATATCTCTTGTCCAGACTTTTCTCCCAAAATCCAGATTCATATATCCCATAGTCTCAACAGCTTTCCTTGAATGTCTTATAGACATATCAAAATCAACATGTCCAAAACTGCACTCCTGAAATTTCTCATGCAAATCTCTTCCACCCACAGCCTGTACAACCAGGTTGCTCCACCAAAACCTGCGCCCTCTCAGGCCTATTTGCTCCATTTTGCCATCTTTCCATTGCTTTAATGAAAAAAAAAAAAGAAACCTTGGAGTCATTTTTGACTCTCTCTTTATCTAACAGCCCACATCTAATCTACTGATGTCCTAATCAAGTGAGTCTACCTTTAAAATATATGCAAAACCTGACTAGGCTTCCATCATCTGCCTGGATTACTGCAATGGTTTTCTAAGAGCCTACCTATTTTTACCCTTGCCCCTTTATAGTCGGTTCTCAACACAGCAACCAGAGTGACTCTATTAAGTCATACGTCAAACTATATTACTCTTCCGCGCAAAATCCTTTAATGGCTTGACATTTCAATTGGAGTAAAAGCAAAAGATATTATAATAAATACAAGGCCCTGCATGATCTGGGCCCTACTCCCCACCCTATAACTCTCTGACTTAACCTATTCTCACATTTGTTTACCACACATCAGCCAAACTGGCCTCCTACTAGTCCTAAAATACACCAGCCACGCTTATGCTTTAGTGCCTTTGTGCTGGCTACTCTCTCTGTATAGAAGGCTCTTCTCTCAGATATCTGAAGGCTATCACCTTCTTCAAGACAGCTTAAATCTCATCATATCAATGAGACCTTCACAAGAAATCCTATTTAATACTGCCCCTGAGCTCTGCCAACCACACTCCGCCACCTTCAACCTGGACTTTTCATTGTTCTTGGCATTAATTACCATTTAGCAATTTACTTATTCATTATATTTATTCTTTATTGTTTGTTTGTATTTCAGATCTGATATGTAAGTTCCATAGTGCAGTGATCTTTATTCATTTTCTTCACTAACATATCCAAAGTGCTTAAGGCAGGACCTGGGACTTCATGGGTGACCAATAAATATTTGAATATATAAGTGAATGAATGAATGAATAATAAGCTTCATGCCTCAAATCATTTATTTCTTAATATAAAGGTAAATTATATATTTTCTGTTTTCTACTCCAAACACCAAAATTTTATTTTTTGATTCTATTGATATTGCTCAGAAAAAAATCAATAGATAAATAATATTACAACTTTACCCAGCAGATGAATTTGGTTATTTTAAACATATTTTTAAAAATTCTTTTTAAAAAGCAAATGACTGATGATGCATTATACATTCATTGGGAGTCTTGTGATACAGAAATGGGGGAAAATAGTCACACAAACTGAAGTGTTTGAGGTCTCTGTCAATTGAGGTCAAAGGCAAATGAAGATAAAGCACCTTCAAAATGATCACATAAATGAGCTTGATGAATTTTTACATGTATGTGTATACAACCATGGTAACCACCATCTAGATCAAGATAATAGAACATATCCAGCATATCAGAAAGCTCTCTCTTGCCCCTTTCTAGGTAAAATGCTCCAAGCAGTTACAAATTTTCTTACCGTAAATTGGTTGTCCTTGTTCTTGAACTTAAAATAAATAGAATCATAGTCTTTTGTGTCTGTGGGAGTCATAGATTTATTTCAGGTAGTAGTAGTTTGTTCTTTTTGTTGCTTTGTAATATTACAACATATAAATATATCACAATATACCTGTCCATTTTACTGTTAATGGATATTGGGGTTGAGTAAAGCTGCAATGAATATTCTTCTATATGCCTTTTGTTGTAATCCTTTCCTCTAAATATAGAGATACATGTATTTATATATATATGTGTGTGTGTATATAATTGCTAGGTCATATGGTAGGTGTATGTTTAGCTTCACAAGATACTACCCATTTTCCAAAGGATCTTTGTCAATTAATACTTCCACTAGCTAGGTCATATGGTAGGTGTATGTTTAGCTTCACAAGATACTACCCGTTTTCCAAAGGATCTTTGTCAATTAATACTTCCACTAGCAATGTGGAATTCCAGTTACTCCACACGCTCACCAAAGTCACAATAGCTATTGCAGTGGATGTACAGTAGTATCACATTCTCATTTGCATTTCATGATGACTAATGATGTTGAACAACTTTTCATATGCTAATGGATATTCAGATATACTATTGTAATGTGTCTGTTCCAGTCTTTTGTCCACTTTTAATCAGGTTTTTTTTTTATTGATTTGTAGGACAGCTTTATAAGTTCTAGATACAAATCTATTTCTTTGTTGGATATGTGTATTACAAATATTTTCTCCCAGTCCATGGCTTTGATTTTCATTCTTCTTTCGTGCATTTCATTTCTTTTCTTTTCATTCATAGCATCTTTTGATAAGTAGAAGTATTACATTGCATAAAGTCTAATTTATTAATCTTTTATTTTATAATGGTTTTTGCTGTGTCTTTTTAAGAAAAAATAATTCACCTAAAGATCTTGGAGATATTGTCTTATGTTTTCATCTAGAAGATTTGTTGTTTTGCCTTTAACACTTAGGTAAGATTATGATCCACAAACAATTTTTGTGTATGGTATAAACTAGAAATCAAGATTATTTATTTTTTATAGAGATACCTAAATGATCCAGAGTCATTTTTTGAGAAGGTTATTTTTTTTCTCACTGAGTTGCTGTGGCACCTGTTTTTGAAAATTTGGTGACTAAATATGTGTAGGAGTACTTTTGGACTCTGATCTGTTCTAACGGTATCCATTAGAATGATATTTCTTTGCTCTAATGCCACACTCTCTTAATTACTATAGCTTTACAGAAAGTCTTCATATTTTGTAATGTAAGCCCTCTAACTCTGCTCTTATTCATCAAGACTGTTGTGGCTGTCCGAGATATTTTATATTACCAAGTAAATTTTAGAATCAGCTTTTTATTTTCCACCACAAAAAAAGATTGAGTTTTTGATTAGCATTGTATTAAATGTATAGCTTGAGGGTAATTGGCATTTTAACAATAATGAATTTTCCAATCTATGAACATGGAATGCTTCTCCATTTATTTAAGTTTTTCTTTACTTTTTTCAGCAGTTTTATAGTTATGAGTGTAAAGGGCTTCACAACTTTTGTAGATTTATTCCTAGGTATATAATTATTTTTTAACAATATTGTGAATGGTTTGTTTTTATTTTCTATTTGTTCATTGCTACTATATGAAAATATAATTGATTTTTATGTATTGTCCTTGTATCCCGCCCTTGTTTTTTATAATGATATTACATATTCTTCTTTATACTTAATTTTATATAATACAGTATATAATTAATATGATAGTTGATTTTACTACACCTACAACTAACATGCTTGTAATAAAGTCATTTTGTTTTATAAATGTTCTTTATATAGATTTTCAAGTATCAAAACAACTATTTTTTAGAATGAAAAGAAATTCTTAAAATTGTTCTTCAAATAAAGCTGTGAAATTCTATGTTGACAGCTTCAATCAAGTACATTGTTTAACAACATGCTGTTAATTCTTAGGAATTCAAATTGCCATTTTAGATTTCTGAAAAAGAATTTTTCTAGTCAATACAAATCTTGACATTAGAAATTAGAAGGAAGAATTATTCTTCATAGCATTTACTCAAATTAATTCAAGTTAATTTGTCCCTTTGGAAATAAGGATGACAATAAAAATCAGAATTTTTATATTTTATGTAAATATTTTATATTATATGTAAAGGCAAAGTTGGAGCTCTAAATCCACCCTGCAGAGGTTTTCCAGATAGGGCAAAGTTAGGAGGACTTAATCCTTGCTTAATCACAGGGTCTAGTGAGGGGCTTCTCAGGGTAGAGCAAAATCAGAAATTATATCTGCTTTTCAATACGCTCCCTAAAAGGTGATACAAAGCAAGGAGATCAGAGATAAATCCCAGTTCTGATTATGAAGTGACTCATGAGTCCTCATTATATCACCTGGAATAAAAGTGCAAAGCAAAAGTCACTTGGATTTCTAATATTCCTCTTCACTTCATTGCTGAGGGAGTGGGGTAGGTTAGAACAGGGTAGGAGTGAAGGTATATAAAACTTTCTCCAACCCAGGTAAAAGTGGTGAGGTCTTCCATTCCAGGCTGAGGTTCACTCTCCTAATATTTTGGAAGTCAAGTGTCCATCCTATTTTACAGATTAATTTCTCAAGAACCCCATATCTGATCTTCCTAGGGCTTCATAGTTCTCCTAGCTACATAACTTTGAAGGTATTTCCTGGGAACTAATAATGCCGAGCATCCCTTCTCCCACCACAGTTACATAACAAAGTTTTCCCAAATTGAGTGATGAAAAATCCTGATCACTTCTTCCTAATCTTTTTTTTTTAATAAGTATTTTTTCCTGATTACTGAAGAGGGTTGGGCAATCTCAAGCACTCTGTGACATTAATGCCAGTATTAATAGTAACATCTTGTGGAAACAGCAGCAGCAACAGTGTTGTTAAATTTATTGAATGTTTCCTATATGTCAGACACCTAGGAAATGCCTAGTGTTCAATATCTGAAACAAATAATAAAGGCTGAGGTTATTGCTTGTCATGTGAGGGAGGACTCTGTAAACAGTCTCTATGAGCAAAGCAGAGAGCTATTCTACTGTGTTTGGGGATGAGTGGGGCACTAGAATTGGTGGATTTTTAGAAGTGGGCATATCTAGGGGTTGTTTGACCTAATTTAGCTGTGTAACTGGGTTACTAGAGCTAGACTGACTGACTCACTTACTTGTAGGAGCTGAGTTCCTGAATTACTAGTTGCTGCTAATTGACTGACGTTTAGAAGCATAAGTCTGTCACCAATTGCCTGAGTTTCAGAAGTTTACTTACTAAAGTGAGTTGTGGTTTATCCATGAGGACGGCCTTAAAACTGGTTCCAGTGATGACTTGTTAGTATGGCCAACAGACAATCTCTTCCTAGGAACTCAGTAACCTTTTATTCTCATGGTACTAAATGTTATATATCATTTATGTATGTTACATGATTTACTTTTCACAAAATTCTTTTAAGAATATGCATCATTACAATTTTTATTTTATACGTGAGTAAACTAAAATTTAGCTTGCCCCAAAGTCAAATGACTCATAAAACTAGGACTAGAATTCAAATGGGCATTCAAAACAATTTTAGAACTAGGATTAGATTAAAACAATATTAGAACTAGGATTCAAAACAATTTTAACTCCAAAGGGATCAGGACTTTTCCAAAACCTGTGCCTCTATTCATTCAATAACAGCTCTGTACATGCTGAGTCATCACCATGGGGGCAGAGCTGTAAGCACTAAGAATGTCAATGTGTACACAGCACACAAAAATCTCTGTCCTTTTCCAGCTAACATCCTTATCATCTTTTGCTGATATTTGCATTCTGGGCCTTCTTCTTGCCTACTTCAGGAGGTCATGTGGTAAATAATTGACACTGGATTAGGTCATTCTCTTCTAAGTCCTCTGCCTAACACTTTACCAAAGTCACTAACTTTTTGTCCATTATTGGCACTCACTCTTACTCATCTCACCTCTGAAAAATCAGATTTGATAACCACATCTGATAACCACACTTAGTTCAGATGGCTGAAGGAAATTAAAATTATAGCTTCAAGTTCTAATTTAATGTCTGACAATTTTCTAAGAGTAATTTGGCACCCATTTTTGAGGTATACTAAGTTTATTTTTACCCTGTACATTGAGGTGATATTTTTCCCAAAAAACTTAACAGAAGGGGTTAACTTATATTCAAATCCCCACAAAGATTTTATGTTATAGGTCACACTCTCCATTTAGTTTATTTTGAGCAAACAAGGAAAGCACTTTAGCCTGAAACAACCTCAGTAAATGGCAGTTTAGGATGCTCAGAGCTCACCTTAAAAAAATTTGTTTTAAAAAAAAGGGAGGAAGTAAAGAAATTTCACATGGATTATAGTCATTATCGCTGGGTGTGCAGCCTCTTAACTCCAACTGTTGAATGCTATTGTAAATAAAACCTTTAAAGACGACATTCAAAGTGTTACACTAACTGATTATGTTGAGGAAACAAATAGACACTCACAGAATGAATTTTGAAAAGAAAACTGTCATAATAAAAAATGGCTTAGTTAATTATCCAGTGATGATGTATTCTACTTCTGTGTTAGAAAACTCACAAATGGCTCTTACAGATGATAAAGAAACCGAACGTGAATGTGTGTATGAAAAATATCTTTGAAACTGTTTGCTGGTTAATCAGAAACAACATGCAATTTTTCTAAAGTATTATTTTATATACTAAATGATTTATACATGTATATGTGGCAAACAAATTAAATACTGAGTAGATGTTTGATTGTTTCATATTTATTGCAAAAAAGTGATGTTTTCAAATTAACAAAATGAAATATTTGACAAAATAGGATTGTATTATTATGTCGTATTTTATTAAATTAAAATGTATTATTATTATCATTATTATTAGGACAACCTTATATTAGCATACTGTGTGTATTTTTTATTTTATAAATTAAAGGCATTTAAAGTGCTTTGCTAGGCACAGATCTTATTCAGTACAAAGCATGGGCATACTTTATGTTATTTTGCCTAAGACTTGCCAGAGAGGTCATACTTCTAGAGCATTCGTGTTTTGTTAAGTGTCTTCTGTGTAGAGGAATTTGGCAGAAAGAAGGAAGCTTATGATAGAAATCTCAAAGGTCCCATGATTATATCTCAAACTTGCCTGCAAACAAACAATTTTCATGCTATAAAAAGCAACCCCATCTTGGTCTCCATCCCCGAATCTATTTGGGAAATCCAACTGGTGTTCAGACCAGGGAGAACAGTGTTAGAAGTGGCTTCTCTTTCTAACCCATCTCCATGCCAGGACCCAAAAAATATTTTCTTAATGAAGTAGAAAATAACAGAGAATTTCTACTTATCTTTAATGAGATCAAGGAGGTCATTACATCTACTAAACAAGAATAGGTCAGGATAAACAGAAAGTTCAAAGAACTAAAACCTCAACAGAACAAATAAAAATTCAATCATTGTAAGCCTTCAAAAGCTGGCTTAACTCTGCCAGGGTACTATAGAAAATAAATCTGAATACATACCTATAATGTGGAGGGAATGAAAAGAGATGTCAGCTAACGTCACAGATGATAATGGACATTTCGGATAGAATGTAGAGAACTGGCTTTGAATAATAGCATTGCCAAAGAAAAAGATGAAGCACAGGAACAAGAAATGATAATGGAAATGTAAAACAAAATAAAATGGGCTACATTAAGCAACTAAGTTCGGATAGCATCTAAAGAATTGAATACATTAAACCGGTTTCTTTAAAACTATAGCATAGAAGAAAGCATGGGGTTGTAATTCTTGATGTGAACTGTGATGTGAGTAATTAAGTACTTCACGAAGAAGAAAGAAAAGAGACGAGTTTCAAGTTTACTATATGACACCTTTCAGTATAAAATTGATGAAGACATTTACTTGATTATGAGAACTTAGTTAATTTTTAGGCAAATGTTCTAGGAAGTACACTTCACTCGTAAATCCATGTTTATCGCCTGCCCACCAGGTGTCAGCTTTGCTTTGGGTGCTGGGAATACAAGACAAAACAAGGAAGGCACTACCTGAACCCATGGAGCCTACAGGGAGAACAGATATCAAAAAAATACCACATTTTTACTCAATTATATTTGTGATGAGTTCTACAAAAGGGAAGTTGTATTGAAACGGGAATTATTTGATTTACACTGTAATAAGTGCTGCAAATGCAATTTCATTGCAGTCAAACAACTTCAAGTTTTACAATATTTCATAGGAACTAGAATTAAACTCCATGGGGGATGAGATTTTGTCTGTTTTGTTCACTTGTCAATCCCCAGTATCTAGAACAGTGCTTGGCATATAGTAGGCACTCAAAAAATAATTTTCCCCCACTAGCAAATAAATAAAGGAGAACTCTTCTTGCAGATTAATTGGTTAGCTAATTTCCTACAAGTAGCCTTTGCTAACAAGGAGAAAAAAAATTACTTTAATTCATCATATCTGATATACCATAGATTTTAAGTTGTCATTGATTGTGACACATTACTCTTTTATGTATCAAAAAAAAACAAGTTTGAGTAATCTAATAGGAAATCTTCTCCTCCCCAGACAAAGCTGGAAATCAAAGTGTAAAATTAATGAGAAATAAAGCTACCACACAGAAAGGTACAAAATTAAATTTGCATGTCTCCATCTTGGCACTAGACAGAGGGAGAAAAAATTTTCCTCTGAGAATTGGAACCATAAGGTTACTCAAGCAGACTTGCAACTCTGAATTCATACCACCATCGTGGGCCCAAAGACCTCAGGGACATGGTGGCCTCGGACTGGGAGTGGCGGAAAATAATGCAAATCCTCTGGAAGAACTCAGCTTCAGTCCAGACCCAGAGCAACTGTAACACAAAGATGCTAACATATTATGAGTCTTAGAATATGTGAAATGCAGAATTTAGAACATTTCTGTATATCACAGGACTATTTGAAAAACCATCTAGGTTATAGTTAAGGAAGTCCCTTGAGCTAAAAATGAGGATTGTTTTTCCTTTTGTCACGAAAGTCCATCTGAAACCAGTCGTGTGCATTTTACAATAGTCAATATCAATCCTCAAACTTTTTCAGAGGTGCGGAGATCCATCCTAATTCTAAAACTCTTCCTCAGAAAAGAACAGAGTACTTGAAAAGTAAAATAGAGGAACCTAACCTGGGGTGCTGGATAAAGAAAGATGTCTCTTAAAGTGGGATGTTTTTGCTGAGACTTGGAGGATGCATTGCATTAGTTGGGGCCAAAGGAAAAGAAATATTTCTGGAAGAGATAAGAGCATATGTGAGTCCCCTGAGGTGAGAAAAGCATGGTCTTTCCAAGTTGTTGAAAGAGAGCCATTGTGCCTATGGCATAAAGAGCAAGAGGGATAGAGCTACAAGAAGAGTCTGTGGACACAGGCATGCACCAGATGGTGCAAGAAATTCTTTACATTTGGTTGACACTGAACTCTATACCTAAGGCATGGATTTTAATGAGGAAAGAGACATTATTAAATTTCCATTATTGTCAACATGTCTTCAATCCTTCCTTATAATCTCTGGGTAAGTGTCCTCTCCCATCATTTAATATGGATATTTAACTCAATTTTAACTCACCTTTCTTTCCTTTTACTCCAGAATTTCACTCCACAGTTACAGTCAATATTTCTGTCAATTCTATTCAACAGATATCACCTCTTCCTCCTTCAAATATGAAAAGATTTCCTGTGTTCTAATCGTAAACCTTTTTCTTGATTCAGCTCTCATTCCTTTTAACTTCCATGAATTCTTTTCTTTTAGTTACTAAGATTTTCAAATATTTGGTCTGTACCCATTCTTCCAAAACTTATCCCGAATCAAGCTCATCTTAGTCCCTGACAGCTTTCTTATGATTTTAAAACTCTTCTGAAACTTCCTGCTCATCAAAGATCAGAATTTACTTCTTTCCTATCAAATCTAATGGCTTTTTCTCATCTCATCTCTTCTCATCTCCCACTTGCCTTAGATATTATGTTGTTGACCACCTCCCACTACTTTCTTCCGCTAATCTTGCCTTTTGTTTGCTAAGAAATTGCACTTTCCTGCTATCTCTCTGTTCTTCTTTTTCTTTTATGGTCTTGTTCCCTTTTTCCTTTCTTTTTATGGTCTTACTTCAACATTCTGCATGTCTGTCTCCTATAGGAGAAAAATTAAACAAGTTCCTGGCTCTCTGCACTCCCCCCACCTCTTTACAAAAAGAAGTTGCTATGCTCTTAATCTCTCCCATCATTTTCTACTTTTGGGATCCTGAATAAAACATTTAGATAATTTCATAATCTGGAATATAATTTGGGTTTGTGATTGTCAAGAGGGGTTGTAAAAATTTGTAATTGTCCCCTACTTGTTTCCTCACTAGACTATGCTTTTTGAGGATGGGGACTGTGCATTATTCGTCATTGTATCCACAGCAGGTGGCACCTTGTTTTCAACCACAGAGCAGACACTTGGCACACTTTTCTAATATGTATAATTGTCTTGGTATTATGATGGTAAACCTGTTAGATGTGTGTTGTGTTTGGCAACATAAATTTATACATGTTAAGGAAACACATACACATTCTTCTCTCTCTAATACACACGCACACACACTTACCAGGTATTTATATTCTTAGTGGTTCTGATCATCATTAAACCACTTTCATTGAAAATATTTTCAAACTAACCAAGGAAAATTAACCTTCTCCAGATTGGTGGAGTTTACTCAGTATAATTATAAAGCTCAAAACGACATAATTTAAAAGTAAATATATATATATATATTTTTTTTTTGTGGGGAAGACTAGCCCTGAGCTAACATCCATTGCTAATCCTCCCCTTTTTGCTGAGGAAGACTGGCCCTGGGCTAACATCCTGCCCATCTTCCTCCACTTTATATGGGATGCCGCCACGGCATGGCTGACAGGCAGTGCGTCTGCGGGCGCCCGGGATCCGAACTCGTGAACCCTGGGCTGCCAAGCGTGGACTAAACCGCTGCGCCACCAGGCGGCCCCCAAAAGTAAATATATATTTTTTAAAGGGGAGGCTCAGACTGCTTAATCTCTGCTTTATTCTGGTTTACACAGTAGGTCTGTGGTGGTATACCGTGAATATAATCATGTTTAATTTTCAGGTTTAAGCACTTGCTTTCAATGGAAACATTATATCCTTGCAGAAAACAAAACAAAACAAACACCAAAAAAAACTTCCTAGCATTCTATTTCTCGTGCTGAAGTCAACCGGAACGTCAGCTCCTTAATTCTTTCCATGATGCCCCAGTTGCTCTATTTAATTTTTCCTTTAGATACTATCTTACCAGAGTATTTTTTCTTATTTAGGTCAAAATTTATTGAAATAAAAAATTTTCTACTAATATTAAGTTACATGATAAATTTCCTTTGCAGTCTCTAGTGTCATCCATTTTGAATTTTAGAAATTCCACGGGCAATCTAGAAATAAAATATTCTGAACCACATGCCGAACTTCCCACAAATGTGAGCTGTCACTACTATCTGACTCTGCTGATCAGCCAACTATGTCAAGCAGTCCTGTCATTTACCTTAGGAAAACAAGCAAACCCTTCAATCATTTTGTTTCTGAAGGAAAGTAGGAAAGAAAAAAAATCACATTTTTTTTCCTTCTTTGGCCTCTGGTGGTAAAGCAAAGATAACTTAGAATTATAGTAATAATAACAACACTTACTGAGTGTTTTACTGTTGTAAACACTTTATAGTTAGCAACCATTTAATCCTCATAACAACTCTATCCAGTAGACACTATAATTATACCCATTGTACAGATAAAGAAAATGAGATATTGAGAGGTTAAGCAATTTACCCAAGTAAAACAGTTAGTAAAGGGCAGAGCTTGAACTTAGGCAGTCTAAGAGCACACATTTTCATAATACTATGACGGTCAATACAATTCTATAATAGGTATATTTCAGATCATAGATTTTTTTATTAGTTGATTTTAACAATAGGAATTTGAAGAAAATAAGATTTTGACTTGTTTTTATTCATTACTATCAGAAATAAATTCCCTTCCATTAGCTTCAAAAACCCTTAGCTAATTCTAACTACCCTAATAGGTTTCAGGGTTGTTGTTGTTGTGTGTGTGTGTGTGCGCGCGCTTGTGTCTTTAAGACAATGACTTTTTAACAGCCATATGTCTACTTTATACTTATTAATTTAAGAGTCATCTTCACAGCCATCAAATCCAATGACCCTTTCTACTTTAAGCTATTCTCATCAGAATATTAAGAGTGGGCATTTATTTAGTGCCTATTATCCATCAGGCACTGTAATAAGCACTTTACATGATCCTTAATCCTCACATCCATCCTTTGATTAAGCATATTTATTATCCTCATTTAATAGATGAGGCTTAGAGTAGGAAACTTATTCAAGGTTACACAGCTCATAAAGGGCAGAGCTGACACCACAAAACCTAGTGTCTTCTGCCCCAAAGTACAAAAACATATGTTTCATTTCCTCCCTCTAGAAAAAGGTGACTTCAAGAATAGTATCTCAAATATGTGAGTCAAATCTTCTGCATTGTAATTGTAGAGTTATATTTCCTGGAAAACAAATTTGACCCCTAAAGCATACCTTTGAAATCACATTTTTCAACACACACTTCTGAACACTTTATTCTAGCTGAAAAACTTTTGGAAGTGTATCATCATCTACATTTTTCTCATGTTGGGTAGAGAATTTGCTTTCAAATTTTATTAGACAAAATAATTGAAATTATTTCATTAAAAAAGAGGAAAAGAAGTGGGGCCAGCCTGGTGGTGCAGCAGTTTAGTTTGCGCTTTGGCAGGCTGGGGTTCACGAGTTTGGATCCCAGGTGCCTGCCGATGCACTGCTTGTCAGCCATGCTGTGGCGGCATCCCATATAAAGTAGAGGAAGATGGGCACAGATGTTAGCTCAGGGCCAGTCTTCCTCACAAAAAAAAAAAGAGGAAAAGAAGGAGGAGGAAGAAAAAGAGGGGGGAAAAAGAAAGATTGTAGCATTTCTGATTTTACTGTGGATTTGTTAACCATTAGTCAAAAACATACATGACAGGCCACACATTATTAAAAATATACCATGTAATTTGATTGTCTTTTACTTCAGGGAAACTGTGTAAAAAATATCCACACCAACGATGCTAATGAGGTGAATGAGCTATTCAGAGAGCAGGTGAGATTCATAGGCATCCCTTTCCTAGATACAGCCTACCAAGGTCCTAAGCATCACTCTGCACCCATGTATTCCATGAAAGGGCATTCTGTCTCTAAAACAAATACAAGGGGCCGGCCTGTTGGTGTAGTGGTTACATTCACGTGCTATGCTTCAGTGGCCTAGGGTTCGCAGGTTCAGATCCCAGGTTACGACCTACACACCACTCATCAAGCCATGCTGTGGCAGCATCCCAAATACAAAATAGAGGAAGATTGGCACAGATGTTAGCCCAGAGACAATCTTCCTCAAATAAAAGGGGAAGATTGGCAACAGATGTTAGCTCAGGGCCAATCTTCCTCATCCAAAAAAATAAATAAAAGAAACACAAATATCTTACTACTTTATTAAGCTGCTTCGTACCAACAGGCCACTGAAGTGACCAAAGAACTATTAGTTTTTTTAAACAAGAGATCTCTGAAGGGCAACCTTGAAGACCTAAGCACTCCTTAAAGTTTCCCTTTAATTCTAACATAACATATATATGAGACACACACATAGTGTGCCTTTTGACAACTTAGGCAGATGTGCTTTGTGCTCCATAGTGAGGGAGGAAGAACGCACTTGCTCAACATGAATTGCTTGTAAGAGCAGATGTATCTGTAATACAATATTATTGAGTTCAATGAGAACATTGTTTTTTTTTCCTTTCTGCTCTGTTATGAGCACAGGTAAAGAATTTGGTTTCAAGGTTTATTATGTTAAAAAATGGTAATAACCTCCTTTCATTAAAGAAGAGAAAGAGAATGAGGAAGAAGAGGAGGAGAGGGAGGAAGAAAGATTGTGACCATTACTGATTTTGCTGTCGATTTGTTAAGCATCAGTCAAAAACACATGCTGACAGGCCACTGAGCTCCACTAGTCTTTCTCTGTAACAGTCTCTCTCTTTTCTCTTCTTCAAGCTTTATGATCCTTTCTGGAAATCCACACACAAAACTTATTGTCCTGGTATGTGGCATCTCTATGCCAGAGCCATCCATGCTTAGAGTCAGTAATTATGCTGCAGCCTGCAGATAATCCATCATGGCGGGTTTTGTTTGTGGCTCCTGATAATTAATGATGATTCCACAGAACAGCAGTTACACAGCACAGAAGAAATTCATCTTCTAAAGGTCAGTGAAGGGTTGAAACAGGAAGTAAAATAAGCTCATAGCTGTTAGCTACTTTTTACCAATCAATCTTTGTGGATTGTTTGGTTTTTCTCTTTTGAAAAGCATAGTAGAAATATTCATACCTTAATACAGGCATTGTCAGAAAATTAATCTCTTGGTTTCCTTATAATAAGAATAGGAGGAGTTTTTTTAAGTTCCTTTAGGAAGAGAATTGGCTTCACTTGGAAAATACACCATTAGGCAATTTGGTGTGTAACGGATGGGAAAGGAGTGAACTCACTCCTAGCGCCCATCTCACCTCATCAAAGACATAGTCACAACCCTACAAAAAGATTAACTGGAATATGGGGGTGAGGACTGGCAACAAGACCAGTGACCATAGGAAGATAGAGAAAGCCAAAGCCACATGTGAAAGAGGAAAGCCTGAGGGAATAGTGCCAGATTAATTTTCAAGGGAAGTGGGGTTAAGAGAAAATGTGGCTATGTATAAAAGCACTTTGTTACCATTCAACAAAGTCGGCTACTCTCAGAAATGCCTTGGTGGGCATCAAGAAAGGGGTCTGCATTTCAAACCTGGACACAGAAAGGGGAACCAGGAAGGAGGAAGTGAAAGCCAGGAATGGCCTCCCAAGAATCCCCAATGATTTTGGGAGGGACACTAAGTTCTCCACCAGAGGCTGATGGGTGTTCGAATCAAATTGCATTTAAATCTAAAAAAATGAGGGCTGGGCTCATGGCCTAGTGGTTAGATTTGGCAGGCTTCACTTCAGTGGCCTGGGTTCGGTTCAGGGTGCAGACCTGCACCACTCATCAACACCTATGCTGTGGCGGTGACCCACATACAAAATAGAGGAAGACTGGCATGGATGTTCACTTAGGGCAAATCTTCCTCAGCAAAAAAAAAATAAAAGAAAGAAAAAGTAAATCTAAAAAGATGGGATGACTACAGCTATACTTTGGATTTTGTAATTAGGTAACTAACAATTGTTTATTTTGTTTTACGTAGAAATGATTTAAAATTCTGTAAAACCTCAGGTTGGTAATGGCAGAAACACTAATGGTGACACAACCATCTCAAGTATAAAAAGCCCCAGAATAAAACAAACACAGTTTCTAGTCCTGGCTGCATGACCTAGAACAGATATGTTGGCGACAAATCATTTAAATCCTCTGTACTTCAGCATTTCATTTTCAAAAAAACAAAACAAAACTCATGCCTAAAGAGTTGATATGACAAAAAAATTCAATATTTAAGATGAGAATGCTTGAAAAATTAGAAATTATTTAACAAATAATAATGATACCAAGTATTTGTTGAGTGCTGCTTGGTGCCAGACTCTGTTGTAAGCAGCATACACGTATTAGATCATTTAATCCTATCTCATCCACACAAAAATCCTATGAGGTAGACTCCATAATTTTCTCATTTTACAAAGGATAGAACACTGAGGCATAAATCTCAGAGACAGTAAAAAGGGTCAGGCTTTTTGAACACTGAGATTTTTTTTTTTTTTTTTTTGATGTGCCAACTTGACTGGGTGACAGTCCTCAGTTATTCAATCAAACACTAGTCTAAGATGTGCCGTGAAGGTATTTTGTAGCTGTGATTCAAGTAGGGATGATAATCTGGGTAGGCCTAGTTGAATCAGCTGTAAGTCCTTAACAGAGCTGAGGCTTCCCTGGAGAAAAGAAATCCCACCTGTGGTAACAGCTTCAGTTCATCTCCAAGAATTCAGCCTGCCCTTCCTGATGGCCCGCCCTACAGCTTTTCAACTTTTGCCACCAGCCCCCAGAATTGCTTAAGCCAATTCCCTGCAACACATCTCTTAATACATAAGTATCTCTTACTGGATCTGCTTCTCTGCTTGATTCCAACTGGGCTATCTGTCTCCAGACACTTGAGCCTCAAATTTCTTTGTCTTCCTCCCCTTCAGTATGTTTAGACATGGGCAGCAATATGTTGCTTTTTAGAAAGGGAAACAAAAGCATGTTTAATTGGCTCAGCTAAGGTCACAAAGTTGGTTTAAGTCTAAACAAAGTAAAGCTGTAATTTTTGAGAATTATGAAAACAATCCCTGGTTCTCATCTTTTGTAACCACTGTTCTACAGCATGGACACCACTCTCTCACCCTTGGGGTCATGAGAGTAAGACCCACTAGAACAGACTCCAGATTTAATACAGGAAAATAGCACAATTAGATCATAGAACTGAAGCATAAGAAGATACAGGCATCTGTTTCATTTCCCTCAAGAGGCAAAAGGCATCAACTTTACTGACTTTACATAATCATTAGTGTTTCTCGTCACAGCTGTCACCTGAGGAGTATATCTCAAGGAAGTAAGACACCAGAGCCAGAGGGAAAGCTGTCCTCAATGAGGAAGTTCGCATTGCCCTTGTCCTTATTTTCAAGTGCTTTGCTCAGTTGACTGGCCTTTTCGGTTCTGGCTAACAGTGACTGAGTCAAAGCAGCTGCTTGTCATTCATGTATTAAAAGCTGAGCATCTGTACCTTTCAAAGTCATGTGAAGGAAACAGACAGGACCCAAAGTTCCTGGTCTGTTAATGGCCCACTTATCCATAAGCACACACTTCGCTCAAGTATATCATCAGAACTCCTAATTATAATGCTATAAATTACAGCATAAAATTAAAAGGAGCTATAGAGGAAGGAAGAAATATGAATATTACTTAAAATGAGAAGGTAATTAAGTTATCCTCTTCCCTCTGAGCCAGCTCTGGCTGTTTAAAATAAGTCCTAATAACAGTGCTAAATGAACTCAAATCGCAACTGAATATTAAACTGACCTACTTTAGAGATTTCCTCACTGGTTTATTAAGATAGTTCTAGTTACCAGGAAGATTTGAATCATTCTTAAGTATGTGAAAGGTGAGCGTGATGGTTAATTTTATGTGTCAGCTTGGCTAGGCCATGGTGCCCAGATATTTGGTCAAACAGTATTCTGGATGTTTCTGTGAAGGTGTTTTGAGAATGAGATTAACACTTAAATCGGTGGACTTTGATTGAGTAAAGAAGATTGTCCTCCATAACGTGAGTATGCCTCATCCAATCATGTGAAGCCCTTACTTGAACAAAGGCTGACCTCTCCCGAGCAAGAAGGAACCCTGAGAGCAGACTGCCTTTGGATTCCAACTACAACTCTTTGCTCAGTCTCTAGCCAGCTGGCCTCCTCCATCAGATTTTGGACTCACTAAGTCTCCATAATTGCATGTGCCAATTCCTTAAAATAAATTTCTGTTTTATATATATATATATATACACATCCTGTTGGTTCCATTTTTCTGGAGAACGCTGACTTACATAATGAGTAAATTGACCATGCTGGAAATAATCAGATGAACTTCAGGTATATAAAAGGTAAGAATCCAGCTGCATTCCTAGACCAGTTACTGCTTTAACCAAATATTCTTAGCTGACATTGTGACATTTTAATGCCCAAGTCCCAAAAGGAACAATTCTTACAGTAGATCAATGGAATACTCATAGCCAGAAGTCTCCCTCCTGTCTTAGTCCATTCAGGCTGGTATAACAAAATACCACAGACCAAGTGGCTTATACACAACAGAAATATATTTCTTACAGTTCTGGAGGCTGGAAGTCCAAGACCAGGGTGCCAGCCGAATCAGGCTCTGGTGAAGATCCTCTTCCCAGTTGCAGACTGCCAAATTCTCACGGTGTCTTCACATGGCAGAAAGGGCAAGGGCGCTTTCTCAGGCCTCTTTTATATGCCATAAAGAAGGATGCCCAGTTATTTGAGAGAGTATAACAGGCACCCAGAGGAGTCTGAAACCTGGCTACTTGGAGTGTGGCATATAAACCAGGAGCATTAGCACCACCTGGGTGCTAGTTAGAAATGCAGGATCTCGGGCCCCACTCAGACCTGCATTTTAATAAGACCCCTGGGTGATATATAAGGGCACTAATCCCATTCATGAGAGTTCTGTCCTCATGACCTAATGACCTCCCATAGGCCCCACCTTCTAACACCATCACATTGGACATCAGATTTCAACACATGAATTTTGGGGAGACACAAACATTCAGACCATAGCACTTTCCAAAGAGTTCATACTGATTTCAAAGCCACTAACTGCCAATCTCCTGTAAAGTTCCAGGGCTTCTGGGACTTACCAAGAAATATGAACAATCCCTAGAAATCTAGGAACTCTAGCAACTTATTAATCCAGCTGATACTTATGGAGCATCTTCATCACAAGCAGGCAATAGTGAACAATAGTAGTACAGTTCCTGATGTGGTGGAGCTCAGAATCTGGGGGAGAAACAGATGTTGTTCAAATAATCATGCAAATAAAGGTCTAATTACAAACTGAGGTAAATGCCATAAAGAAGGATGCCTAGTTATTTGAGAGAGTATAACAGAGGCACCCAGAGGAGTCTGAAACCTGGCTACTCGGAGTGTGGTCTACAAACCAGGAGCATTAGCACCACCTGGGAGCTAGTTAGAAATGCAGGATCTCGGGCCCCACTCAGACCTGCATTTTAATAAGACCCCTGGGTAATTCATGTTCGCATTAAATTTGAGAAGCAACTGGCTTAAGGGGTAAAGAAAACTGCTTTACATTCAACATTCAGCACTCAACATTCCAGCTAAGATCTGAATGGAAGAAGGAGAGCACTCAAGAGCAGAGAAAACAGTATTCAGTTCTATGTGGCAATCATTATTGCTAATTATCGATATTTTCAAGTGTCTTCCCAGGCATCTTGTAGAATTGTCCTTCCCTGACCCTGTGAAGTTGGATCTGGTCAAGTGACTTGCTCTAGCTCGTGTAATGATCAGGATGGACTTGTGTCATCTGGGGTGGGATTTTTAAGAACCATTATGTAGTTTGCCATTCTTTCTTTCTTTCTGCATGGTTAATTGTCAGTGTATAGTTGGTGGTTTCTCAGTCAGCAGGGAATCTGGAACAATCTTCAACTTCCCTGGAATGAACATGTACGTAGCTTGAATGAGCAGTAAACTTTGTTGCACTAAGTTCCTGAGATATCCTGGTGATTTGTTTCTGCCTAACTGATATAGTGGATCATTGATTCATTCATTCAGTTAATATTTATTGAGTGCCTACAAGGTGTCCAGCACTAATCCAGGCTTTGGGGATTCAGCGATAAAATTAGCCAGACAAGACCCTGGACAAGATGGGCAAATAAGCAACCAAAAAGAATAATTTCAGATAGGAATATGTGCTGTGAAGAGAATGAAATGGGGTGGTGACACTAGAAAGGTGTGATAGGGCTGTTTGAGATGGCATGGTCAGGCCAGGGACAGCTTCCCTCTCCAAAGAGCTGATATGTGACCTGGTACCTGGATGAAGAGAAAGATCCAGACATTTGAACAGCCAGACAAGAGCCTTGAGGCAAAAGGAAGCACAATGTCTTTGAAGCAGGAACAAACTTGGCATGAAAAAGCAACAGAAACATAGCCTCTGTGAAGCCCAGCAGTGGACATGAAAGAGCAGAGAGTGGTTTAAGATGAGGCTGGAGAGGCAGGCAGACCCCAGATCCCAGAGCTTTCAGGTCTGTTAAGAGATTTATATTTTATAGGACTATGCGATTTAAATTACATTTTAATAGGATCACTCGGGGTACTGTATTCAGCAGAAACAGAAGCCTTGTAATGAGAAGAAGGAGAGCACACTAAGAAAACTAAAAGGCCAGTGTGACTGAGGTAACTTCAAGGGGCAGAGAAATGCAATCCCACCATGGGCCCACAAAGATGGATAGTTGGAAATATTCAGTGAACAGCATTAATCACTAACACAGTCACCCTTCTGTTCACCAAATGTTTGATTCTCCCCCCTTCCCTTATGTAATATATATACACCCCCCCCCAAACAATCCCCAAGGGAGACAACTCAGAAGTCCCACCAGTCAGAGGATCAGCTCTGAGTTCAGGATCTCCAGGTGATGCACCTCAGTCTCTATATCAGAGAGGAATGAGATGGTTTATATATCAGATTTGGATGTGGCTTCTTTCCATCCAGAAATCTATGAACTAAAAAGATAACTTATGTGCCCACCGCCCACTTCACCACACACCCAGACCCAGAATGCAATTATGTAACAAGGATAGAATAATTCAAAACAGATTCACATTCAGAAAAGGGAAGAGTAACAGATAGAAGGCAGACAACTGTTCACTTGGTCATAGAAATTCTGGAATCCCCCTGTGTGGTAATAGTGAGGGTTTCCTACTTGGGAGGCAGAGGAGGTTCCCTTATGAGGCTGTGATTCTCATGCCTTGGTAGGGATCCCTTGTCCATAGTTTTCCAAAATCCTTGGCTCCATCCTCTGAGACGTTCTTCTGTTGATAATATTCTCCTTGGCTTCAATCCGAGGTACACATTACAGAATATGCCCATTGCCTGCCCAGTCATAATTGTTTATTTTGAAGTCTCAGTCACTGTCCCTTTCAGTCCCTGCTGGTGATCCATTTGAAAGTACAAATCTCTCAAAAACTTAGTTGACTCCTTTCAACATCTACGTTTCTTTTCTCAACGTACTTCAATTTGCTACTTTTTCTTTCTCACACCCCAAGTCTCTCTTTTTCTCTGTGGATATAACTGGGGTACATTAAACTATCCAGTTTAGGTGGGAGAGCCATTTTGTCCAATTGAAAGGATTTGGGTACCAAAGGGTCATTGCCCCAAGTCAAAGATTTTGACAGTGGGCGTGACAGCCATGCCCTTGATTTCATACTTGTTGCAAGAGCATCACCTCAAAGACCTTCACAACTTTACCTTTTGAAGGGTGGAATTTCACCCTGCAAGTCCCCAAACTTCAGACTGTCTCAATTCTCTTTTCTTCCTACCAACTGGCCAGTTCTTTTCTGAGCTCATTTTTGTCTTATTAGCACCCTGACAAATGCGGCCAAGAATAACCAAAATCAGCTACTAATTTATGCCTTCTCTCATACCAGATGGTAACCTCCTTGAGGACAGGGACCAGGCCTATTTTGCTTACATAAGATATAGCACATTGTAGTGTACTCAATAAGTATTTATTGTATAAATGAATAAATAAATGAATATCATTATTTTCCTGTGATTTGAAATTTTCTATTTCTATTCTACTAATGACTTTCCTTTTTCACAAATAATTGAATCTATATTTTACCTATCAGCATAAAGAATTAAATAGTACCCACACCCTTTCACAACCAAGGTCATGATAAGAATTTAAGTACAAATTTTTAACCACTGCCCTCTTCCCACATACTCAGGTTTTGTTGATTTTTATTTTAATAACTGGAATTTTATATCCAGATTTTTATCAATTTCATTTTACATTATGACTCTTTCATTTTTAGAGATCCTTAATATAGTAAACTTGCATGTACAAAATCAGCCATAATTAGACTTAACTGTAAGTTGTATGTGTTTATTGCTCTCCATTGTTTCCTCTCATTTCTTGAGCTCTTTTTTCTGATTCATTTTTCATTTGACTGTAATACTTCCTCAAGAATTTTTTTTTTAGGAGAAACTACATGATGAATGAATGATGTATTTCTGAATCCTTGTATGTCCAAATTTAACTTTGTTTTGCATTCATATGAATGATAGTTTGTTTGAATATTGACACGGAGTCACAGTCTACTTGCCTCAGAAATCCATATAAACACTCTATTGCCTTCTAGAATTTAGTTTTAAGGATGAGAAAGCTGATACCAGGTTGATTCTCTTTTCTATGTGGATGGTCTGTTTGGTTTTTTTTTTTTTTTTTTTACCCTCTCTATTTGAAAACATTTGGAATTTTTTTCTTTATTTCTAGAATTCAGAAATTTCACCAGGGTGTTCTTCCCAGGTGCTTATTTTCTTTACTGTTTCTAACTGGGATTAGAAGAACCTTTAAGATCTGAAAGACTCAATTTTTTCTTTAATTTATGAAATTTTCTTTTAATTTTTTTAAGTGTAGTTTTTTCTTTGTTTATCCTCTTTCCGAATAAAACTACTATGTAGATTTTGGTATGCCTTGCTCAGTTCCTCAGAGTTTGTTCATCATTTTCCTCAAAATATCTTTGTCATTTTCTTTTATACTGCCTTCTAAAAGTATTCCTCAAATTTGCCTTCTAGTTCAACTAAATTGAAATTAGGAAAGTGGTCACTCTGGCCCCTGGTGAGTCTAATCATTTCTTTTCAAGCAATCACTTCTTAATTTCAAAAAATATTTCTTCTCTTCAGTTGCTTCTTTCTCAGAAGGTCTTATGTTATTAATAAAAAAGGCTTTCAAATATCATGGTGAATAACGATATATATATATCAATTTATATATATTTATATATAAATATATATATATATAAATATATATATTTATATATATTTTATTCTGTTTTCCCGTTAATTCGTTTTTAGTAGAGGACTTGTTCTCTGATTTCTCATCTTTGTCCAAATTTTTCAGGCTATTTGTTCACATCATGTGCTCCATGATTTTTTTTGTCATTCTCTGCTCATATTTCTAAGTAATGGTCTAGGCTAGTGTGACCTCAAAGTGTGTTCCTTGCACCTTCACCATTAGCACCACATGGGAGGTTACTAGAAGTGCATCCTCCACCCTCACCCTGAATCTTAATCAGAATCTCTGATGTGGGACCAAGGAAACTTTCAACAAGCCTCCAGGTGGTAGAAGAATCCTTTGCATTTTCATGAATGACAGTTTGGATATTGAAATGGAGTCACAGTCCATATGCGCTTCAAAGTTTGAGAAGCACAGGTCTAGTCCAATTAGTATTTGCAGTTCTTATGGACTCCAGCAGGAATTGTGTAAGAGACTATTGTCTTCCAGTGATGTCCCCACTGTACTCCAGAAGGCAGGTGGGAATCATCTTAAACATGGTGGAGAACAGCAGGCAACTGGTGGACACTCTAGCCCAAACATCCCGCATCATTTCCAGAGCTATTGCCATCAAATTAAGCCTGGCGGGGTGATGAGTCCAATTGCTGTGAGTGTGGAGTTCAAGCCATGTTCCCCAAATTCTTTAATCATTCCTTTCTAGCCTCTCCCCATCATGCACACACCTTCCCTCCTCCATCACTTTATGCGGGGTGGTAGAGAGAATCATAAGGGAATCTGTGTTTGATTAGAGCTATAGTTACCACTAGGAACTAGAAAAGGAATTATAGAAGAAGGTTAGAATATTAAGGGGGATTCACTGCAAGGGTGAGTTTTTGTATGTTTGCTTTGTTTTCTTTTCCCCTCCAGGTGTGTTGTCACAGCTTGAAGTTAACTGAGCCCTCTACCCTTCTCCTTCTGGCTCTATTGCCCATCCTAGGAGCTCCCTGCAACAAATCTGCCACTCTACTTAATAAATAGTCAGAGCTCAGGGAAACACTGTGATATGCCTGAATCAGTTCTGTATTCATTTTCCATTGCTCCCGTAACAGTTACAAATTTAGCAGCTTGAAACAACACCCATTCATTACCTCACAGTCTGTGGGTCAGAAGTCCAGGCACAGCTGGCTCTCTGCTCTGGGTTCCACAAGATGGTGGGAAGGCTGTGTTCCTTTCTGGGGCACCTGGGGATTAATCTGCCTCCAAGTTCACTGAGGTTGTTGGCAGAATTCAGTTCCATGTGGTTGCAGGACTGACATCTCTTGTCCTTGCTGCCTATCAGCAAAGGGTCATTCTCACTTTTTAGAGGACACCCATTTTCCTTGGCTGGGAGCCGCCTTCCTCCAGCTTCAAAGCCAGCAACTTTGGGTGAGTCCTTCCCACACTGTGAATCTCTCCTGCTCCCTCTTCCACAGCATTTCTCTCACTGAATCTTCTGCTTTTAAGAAACTTATGTGATTACGTTAGGCCCAGATCTTCCCTATTTCCAGGTCAGCTGATTTAGTAACACTAATTTCACCTGCAACATCCCTTCACAGCAGTACCTTGATTAGCATTTGATTGAATAACCAGGGGGCAGGAATCTTTGAGGGGCAGCTTTGGAATTCTGCCTGACACAGCTGCTCTATGTAAGCCATTAGCAAGAATCTGCAAATTCTTATTTTGACCTAATTTGCCAGGTCCCCACTGTCAACCCTTACTCTCCATCTTTCTGCTTATCACTTGGAGGATTTCATGACTCCCATAGGAAGCACCTTCTCTTACTTCTTAAGAAGCTCCCTCCTTTGCCAGTGCTGAATTATGTGATGAGAACCACTCATCAGCATTTACCCCCAGTGAAATCACAGTTGCTTCATTTGAGACAGAACTGCCTCAAGGACTGAGATCTATTGATGGCAGCCTCCCTTCTTGCCCAAGACTTAACTATAGATTATTTTATCCTAATCTGTCTTTGATCAACAAAATGGGATTTGGGGAGTTAGGTAAGTTTATGAGTTCAGTTCACTACCAGAAACCAGGAAAAAAATTATGAGAAAAAAATTTATTGCTCTTGAGTATTATTGCCATTGATATGTTTCACAATACTAATACCCTCTACTAGGAATTTGAATGAAGCGGAATTGAATGAATTCTATTTTAAAAAAATGAATTGAAAATGACAGTTCACAAGAATCCAAGAGCTAAATTTAAAATAGTAAAGGTTATATAAAGCTTATATATTTAGCTAACCCTCTAATGAGAAAGATTCCCAACACTGAAGTCTCAAATAGTTTGAGAACACTAAAGAGAGAAGCCACATAATTTGAGAGTGCCATAACTGGGAGTCCTGGAAAGAGAATGATCAAGCAGCCAACATGGATTTAGGCCATGAAGAGGTTTAATTTAAAAGCTCAGAGCAAAATCACAGTTTTTTCATAATTATTATCAGGAGCCTTTGGATACACTCCCTGTCTGGCAGAGCCCTGGTACATAATGAAAAGAGCATTTCTCTCCTGCTTGGCTTATTTTATTCCTAATCAGCAGCAGTACTTCAAATTAGCTTCACAACCTATTGGCCTCTCTCAGTCATAAAAGCCTCTTTTTTCTCTTTTGATATTAGCATAACTCCCCATCTAAAGTAACAGGAAAAAGCTCCCACTCAAAGGCTATATCCTTCCCTGCATATGGCCCCACTTCAAGGAGTTCATCACAAGATTCAAAGGCAAGTAAAAGTAAGATGTGGGAAGTGGAGCAGCAGTGTTCCCGACATGAGAGGTTCTGAACAGCAGAACAGCATATTGATTAAGCTCAGGGCAGCTGAGAAGGTTGAAGTTCAGCCAACATAGGACTGAAGTACCTAATTTGAGAACTCTTGAACCCAGAAAGTGGTGGCATTAAACACTGAAATATTTTGGGGGGGAAACCAGTTTTATCATATAACTTTAGTTCTATAATATTATAGATGTTGAATATTAAGATGTTTTGAGATATTAACTTCAACCTGTCATTTGGGGTGTTGGATTATCTGGTATTAACTTGAACACCATTGACATCCAACTATGTATATATTGTGTGTGATAGTTATGTTTCACGACACCAAGGTTAAAAATTGTGGTCACTGATTTCTTTACTTAATTTACTCTGTGTTGTTTCAAAAATGTGGCTCGAGGCAATGAGCTTAACTTTCCTTTTACTCTGTAGTGAAATAATTAAGAAGGATAAAGATTTAAAAAAAATTTTTTTTTAAATTTTGGCTGCTTGTTTCAGCCTCTGAGAAGAGGGCCGACAATTCTGAACCCTCAGTTAGCAGACCTAAGCAGGATTATATTCTAGTTGTCCAAGGACTTCTCAGAAGCAAATAAGTCTTCTGCCAGCCATCCCCAAAATACTCCCATTCCTGAAAGTAATTAAAAAGCAAAATATTTTCATTTCATTAAAGTTGTAACGTGCACTGAATTTGGACCCCGACATGCAGATCTGGTTCAAATTACGACTCTAGAACTTACCAATTGTGTGACTATGAATGGACAAAGCTCTCAAAAATGCAAAATTTCCTGACAAATGGGGAGAAAAATGATCCTATCATTCAAAGTTGTCATAGGAATTACATATAATATCTCTGCTATGCCTAGCATTGAGTCTGGCAGGTAGTAAGAACTAAAAAAAGAAAAAAGGATAGTTTTAATTTTTATTTTTATTCACTTATTTTAATTAATCTCAAAATATTCATGTGAGGGTAAAAAGTAAACTAAGATTAATTTCATTCCTTTGATGACAAGGAAGGCAAAAAAATTATTATGGATGTTAGTGTTATTGACTGGGGGTAAGTTAGACACCAGAAACATGTTGCCTGATTTTATGTTGAATTTAGCTTGGTGTAATTTAGCGACCATAAAAATTTATGTTGGAAAGGTCCACTCATTTCTTGCCTGTTATTTAAGACAGTGTTTTCCCTATTTAACCGAAATTTTCATTTCAAGAATTCCCAAAGATAATCCACCTCAAGATATATCTATGCATAAATTTCCTCTAAGGAAATGAACAGAAGGATCACAAGAGTGGTGGTTCACCAAGGCCCAGCAGGGTGTATATCAATGCTTGGAGAGACTGAACAGTTAAAGAAGAAACCTTCCGGTTGAGGCTTTTGTTTGTTTTTGCCACTTCGACAGTCATTTCTTGTTGCTATGGCCAAGTTAAGTTATTATGGAATTATAGCATGTTGGAACTTAGAGGAATTTAATAGACCATGGAATTCAAACGTCATCATTTTACAAACTAAAAAACAAATCAAAACTTAAGTCCAAAGAGGTTAAATGTGTGGCCCAAAGCCACACAGCTAATAAATAGCATTGCCCCAATTACTATTTTTTTCATTCAACAAATATTTACTGAGTTTTCACCATGTACAAGGCACTGTGCTCAGTACTGTGCAGAGGCAAATATGAATAGAGTCACTGCACCCTGAAGGAACTTCTCCAACTCTAGTTTCTCAATATTGAGTGCTTCAGATCATGTCTGAACCCTTGAGGCACATATGTCCAGAAAGTAGAAAGACCATCCTCAAATTGGATTTCTTAATAGCAGTTAAGGTTTAAAATCTAAAGTTAGATACTTAGCTATGCGAAAGACAGAGAAAAAATGAAAGAATTTTAGATGTTGCCTGAGGTAATGTTTTTAAATATGAAAGTATATGATAGTTTGTGACCCAGAAAAGAAGTATAATTTGCTCAGCCCAGGAGGCTCATTTTACGTTAAAATTATGTCATGGTCTGATGCTTTTAAATTAAACTTTTACTACTTAGCCATGTAAAGTATTTGATTTTTGAAAAGACTTTATAATCAAGTAATTAACAAAAGAATACAAGGACATTTATAAAATGTGAACAGAGACTAAAAGGGACATAGCCAACTTTAATTCCTTTCCGATTGGAAGACTTTTTTCCAGTCTCATTTAAATTATATACCTCTGTCTTTGAGAGAGGAAAAAAAATGACTTCTCCTTCTTGTACCTCTAGGAAAAAAAATCATGAAGCAACACAAAATGGTCACGGTAATAAATATTTGTTGCTTTAAGGACATGAAAATACAAGTGTCTATGACTATTCTTTCACAGAGCCAAAAGGGTCCCACTCTCTTAGGGTTGCATTGCCTTCTCCCAGGTAACTGAATCCTTCTGCATTTTGGTGTTGGGCAAACTGAACAAGGAATTTCCTACTTGGTTCTGCTTTATTACATAAAACACAAAGCATGCCCTTAAAAATATGGGTTATTCATATATTATCCTAACAGGCGCTATTCTCCATATGACTCCTAAAACTGACGAGCACTCCTCAGACCGAAACAGACAGCATGAGGTGGCTGCCCACTTCATTCCACACATCCACACACATTTCTTCTTTATAACTTTGGTCGCTTTCTGATTTCTTCTGAGTGATTTCTGTCTGAGCGACTGTTTAAAATTTAGTCATAAAGATCTGCTTGCATCAAAAATAGGCTCTCAAATGTGACACTTCATTTTGAAGTGAAAAGATATAAGACAATTTGGGGCCCTCTAAGGTTTCTGAGCTTAAAGAGACAAGATTTAAAAGGTACTATTATTGACGATGCCAAATGCAATGTTTTTGCTTTTATAGCCAGTCCTCTTCTTGTTCTACTTCAGAGTTCAATTAAATTCCTGAGATGCTAAATATAATCTGTACAAACTTTGGTTAGGCTCACAGGATCAACTTGTTATTTTCTTGGAGTATCACCTGCTCTAGCTAATTAAGTGTTCTATTCCTGAAAAACCTGATTTTTCTCACAAACAAGTAAAAAAGGTCTCCAAGTTTACTGCTCTAAGAAACTCATCAGCTATTCAGAAGAGAAAGTTTTTCTATATTCATGTTTAATGATTAGCTCAATGTGTGTTAATTATTCTTTCTTGTTGTCAGTGCTACCGAGTCAATTCTGATGCCTAGCGAAACCCTGTTTGGTCTTTTTGCACCACCCTCTCACCTTCCAGTACTGTATCAGACAATGCTCCACTGCTATTCATAGGATTTCCATGGCTAGTTTTTTCAGA
This sequence comes from Tapirus indicus, assembly GCA_031878705.1. NCBI lineage: Eukaryota > Metazoa > Chordata > Mammalia > Perissodactyla > Tapiridae > Tapirus > Tapirus indicus. Next base: position 97,901,508 of record CM062919.1, on the reverse strand, counting down.
AGTGAGTGGCCAGGTCCTTCTTCCTAGTCTGTCTTAGTCTGGAAGCTCTGCTGAAACCTGTCCACCATGGGTGACCCTGCTGGTATTTGAAATACCAGTGGCACAGCTTTCAGCATCACAGCAACACACAGCCACCACAGTATGACAACTGACAGATGGATGGGTGGTGTGGTTCCCTGACCAGGAAAGGAACCCAGACCACGATGGTGAGAGTGCTGAATCTTAACCACTAGACCACCAGGGCTGGTTAATTACTCTTAACATATTAAGAACTATTTAGTGTTAATTGTACAATATTTTAATCAGTGGAGACTTGTGATTGTGTTGACCTCTGATCCAGTTCAACACTACTTGATTTTTAATAGCATTCATTACTTTCCCTGCCACTTTTTTTGATGACACCTCCACCTTGGAGAGAGGTTAAAGGAGAAAGAGGGAGAAATACCTTTAGCAATTCAATTTAATGGCAGTTCATTGTGCCTCCCCCATGCTCAAAATACTGGGCTTAATGATGTGGGGCAGCAATAGGCAGATGATGGTCCTTAAGGAGTTTCTGGTCCAGTAATAGTTACAATTATGCACGTTGGCAACTGGAACAGGAAGAATAGAATAGAGAGTGAAACAGAGGTGGAGCTAAAGAATTGTGGAAAGACAGAAGAGAAAGAGAACGATTCTAACTAGCCATACAGGAAAATTTTCTCAAAAAAAGGAGGAAATTGATGGGTTTTAAAGGCTGGAAGAGATTTCTACAGCAAAGGATGAAAATTCTGATTGTGAGGAAGCAGCTGGAGCAAATGCATTAGGAAGGGAAAGTTCAAAGAGCGTTTGGGGAACTGTTATAAAACAGGGTATATAGAAAAGAGAGTGATGTGTGGTCAACTGAGGTGACATGGTGTGTTTTATCTCTAATTCAGGTGCATTTTTTAATTTAGTGCCACCAAGCCCTCAATTAGGATTTTTTGTCCAGTTTTATTAAGATATAATTGACATACAGCACTGTATAAGTTTAAGGTGTACAGCATAATGATTTGACTTACATATATAGTGAAATGATTACCACAATAAGTTTAATTAACATCCATCATCTCATATAGATAAAAGACAAAAAGAAAAAAATATATTTTTTCTTTGTGATGAGAAGCCTTAGGATTTACTCTCTTAACAACTTTCATATATACCATACATCAGTGTTAGCTTACAGACATCATGTTGTACATTATATCCCTAGTACTTATTTATCTTAAAACTGGAAGTTTGTACCTTTTGACCATCTTCATCCAGTTTCCCCCTCCTTCCACCCACTCCTTCTGGTAACCACAAATCTGGTCTCTTTTTCTATGAGTTTTTGTTTGTTTTTTAAGATTCCATATATAAGTGAGATCATACAGTATTGTCTTTCTCTGTCTTATTTCACTTAGCATAATGCCCTCAAGGTCCATCCATGTTGTCACAAATTGTAAGATTTCCTCCTTTTTTATGGCTGAGTGGTATTCTATTATATATGTACCACAACTTCTTTATCCATTCATCCATCGATGGACACTTAGGTTGTTTCAATGTCATGGCTATTGTAAGTAATGCTGCTATGAACACGGGGGTGCAGATATCTCTTCTCTTCAACATAGTGTTCCTCACTTTCTTCAGATACACTTCCAGAAGTGGAATTGCTGGATGATATGATAGTTCTATTTTTAATTTTTTGAGGAAACTCCACTATTTTCCTTAGTGATTGTGCCAGTTTACAATCTCACCAACAGTGCACAAGAGTCCCCTTTTCTCTACATCCTCTCCAGCATTTGCTATCTCCTGTCTTTTTGATGCTAGCCATTCTAAAGGGCATGAGGTTAGAATTGTCATTGTCATTTTGATTTGCATTTTCCTAATATTTAGTCATGTTGAACATCTTTCCATGTACCTGTTTCTCATTCATATATCTTCTTTGGAAAAATGTCTATTCAGGTCCTTTGCCTATTTTTTAATTGGATTATTTGGTTTTTTGCTATTGAGTTATATGAGTTCTTTGAAATCTTGAATATGGACTCTTTATCTGATATATGGTTTGCAAATATTTTTCCCATTTTGTAGGTTGTCTTTTCATATCTCACATAGTTATTTTTAATCTCAGAATGCTAGATCCTCAGGCAGTTTTCAAAAGTGTCCTGTTTCCATCTGGGGCCCACAACTATGGGGAAATTTGGCACTGGCTTTGATCTGATTGCTTTCAAGGCTAGTTCAACCTTTACTGTAGAGGATCTAGAATAGCCTAAGCTATGGGATATAGGAAAGACAGAAGAACATTTCCTTTCTAAGAAAGAAAAATCTCCTTTTGCCCATTTGTTAGCCTTTTCTTTTAAAGATTTCCATTCTTTCATGATGACCATTTTTATTCTACCATCTTCTTTTTCATACATTGGCATGAACAGCTGTCCTCAACTTTTTCTTGATCTGCTTCATTTTAATTGTGGACATTGGAAACACTCTCCTCTCTGCTGATGAGTTAATCTGTGATATCACTTCTTTACTTGCAAGTCATATGAGTTAGTTTCTCAGACAGGTCCCTGGTTCTGGGTCTGATGGAATACATTCGCTCACAGATAAGTTTTTAGTCTCAAACAAGTATTGGCAAACAATTTCAGTAAAAGGCCAGACAGTAAATATTGTAGCCTTTGTGGACCAGATATGCTCTGTTGCATCTACTCAACTGCCATTGTAACATAAATGCAGCCATATGAAATGAATGAGCATGGCTGTGTTCCAATTAAACTTCAGTTATGGACACTGAAGTTTGAATTTAGTACAATTTTCACATATGGAATAGTCATCTTTTGATTTTTTAACTACTTAAAAATGTAAAAATCATTCTAAATCTGTGGGTCACAGGGACAGGATTTAGCCCACAGGCTACAGTTTGCAATCCCTGGTCGAAAATGTTGACAGGGGGAACTATTGCACACGGTGCTTCTAAAGCATTGTATATTTTTCTAGATACTATCTCTGTGAGTAGGTAATTTTCCTCCACAATTAGATGCTGACCCGGTTACTACTACTAATTATTCCACTTCTATTGCTCGACTTGTTATTGTCATCCTCTTTATTATCTACCATGCATAGTTTATATATGTTGCCATATTTAATCTTGACAGCTATCCTATGTGGTATAGATAAGAACACTGACACAGAATAGTTAATAATATGGTACTGTACATTTGAAATTTGCTAAGAGAGTAGATCATAGTGTTCTTACTGCAAAAAACTCAAAAAAAACAAAAACCAGTATCTATGTGAGATGACAGATGTGTTAATTAACTTGATTGTAATAATCATTTCACAGTGTGTGTGTGTGTGTATATATATATATATATACACATCATATATATATATATATATAGACATCAAATCGCCCTGTTGTACACCTTCAATATATACAATTATGATTTGTCAATTATACCTCAATAAAGCTGGGGGAAAAAGAACACCAACAGAGAGTTAAGGAATTTGCCCAAGATTACACAATTTTTAAGTTGCAGATGCAAGATTCAAATCTATTTGAGTATTGTACACCAGTTCTCTTGAAAAATTATATATGGTTTGCCCAATAATTTTATTCTTTTTGCAGATTTTCCCTCAAACATAGCTATTTATAATTACTATTTTCTCATTTTCACCGCTTATGACGATCTTTGGAGTTGAATTCTGTTAATTCTCAGCTAATTATATTTCCCCATCATAACTATGTATTGATTTTTTAATCATAATATGTGAGATAAAAGAATCACATAGCACACTTTAATTTTATTAATTCAATTCTTAATATCTACCCTAATTAAAGTGGATTGATAATAATGATGATGACAAATATTTTGGAGCCAGGCTGAGGAAAGAGTCTTTACATATGTTTTAATCTTTTAATATTTTAATCGTCAATATCCCTATGAGATAAATAGTATTATTTTTTCCATTTTATAGATGAAAAACTGAATTATAGAGAAGTTACCTAAGATTCCACAGGTAATAAGCGACAGAGCCAGAATCTGAACACAGGCAATCTGAGTCGAAGTCTATGCTTTATTAAGCTAATAAGATAAAATAATAATAGTAATGAGACATAAAAGGAAAGAAATTTAAAGGTTTTAAAAGTTGTACTGGAGAGAAAAATTCATTGGGATTTAAGAGATCTAAATCCTGGTTTTTAACCAGCTGTGTGAATTTAGACAAGTCAAGTTAGCTTCTTTTATCTTCTCTATGTTTCCCTTTTGCCATCTGTAAACTGAGTCCCTGAGTCTGGATGGTCTTCACGATATCTTTTAGTTCTATAATTCCATGATCCTATTTTTAAAAAACCTTCCCTTTTTTTTCTCCTCCTTACTGATGGAAAAGCACTTCTGAGACCTCAAACTTTGTGATATAAACCCTCTTTGATTATTTAAAATCTGTACTATTCAAGTGCAATCAAAGACTGTCAAAACAGATATTTTATGTCTAGCATGGATTGAAATGTATGATTCCCTGTGGAATGCAAGGGTTACGAAGCAGTAATCAGTTGAGACAAAGATTTGAGATGAGTAAATATATTTCACTGCAGAATTAAAATCAGCCATGGCTAGGCTTCGTTACAAGAGTCAAAAATAGAATGAAAGAGCCCTGAGCATGTAGACACAGAAGAAGTTTCCATCTTATTGACAGGAACTCTCACCTCATGCTCATCTCAGCAGGATGTATCTTCTGACTGAAGACACCCTTGGGTGCCCTTTTGCCGGGTTCTCAGTGGGGGCTTGCTTTCTGCAATATAGCTCATGAAGGGTAATGGCAGGTAATGAAGCAGAATTAATCAATTGTTCATGCTTGGTAAATAACGAAACCTTACTTGATTTGTTCTTTTTTTTTCTACTAAAAGAGTAAATAGTGTTTTTGAAGTCTCTGGGATTCTTTGTAGCATTCTCACCCTTGCTATTTCACTTTTCTTTTGAAAATCAGATTTTACTGGTTTAATGGATGGCAAAAAACCTCCTATGACATGTTTTATGTCACTTTATTCAAGTTGAATCAAAAACCAACAGTGAAGAATACACAAAATCAACATCTTAAGGCCAACAATGTTTAGTACATATAATATATGTACATATAAAGATATATATGTATATATAAAGGTCTATGTGTCTATGAGATAAGTTCTGAAGAATATCCTGTGAACAATGAATTATAATTTAATATAGTATAATTAATATCTTATATTGGTACAATACTTTATAGTTTATGAATCAGTTTCAAGAATATCATTGTATTCCTTAGAAAAGTTATTTGTGGATATATTATTATTCCTATAGCATAGCTGAGAAGAGTGAAATTCAGAATATTAAGTCATTATTGCAAGAACACCTAACTATTAGACTTCAGGACAAGGACCTGAATGTAAAGATTTGAATGACAAGTCCAGCGTTCTAACCATTAGCCCACATCTGCCTCAGAGGGAGAATGACTCTGGACTACATAGACCTTCTGGGTCTCCCTGTGCCTTTCAGATTCACTACCCCTCATTTACCTCAGAGTAACTCTGGACCCAGGCAACTCTGGGCCGTGTAATATGTCTTTCTTCATACTTCAATACATTTCCTAAATAGAACCTTCCCCTCTGTTTATGTCCTGGAAGGAAAAGATGGAACAAATCATTCAATTTCACAAATTTAAAACTCTCAGAACAAACAAAAGAAAGTTTGCGTGAGAAAGGGGAGATAAAGGACAAAGGGAGGAGACACAATGATATGACAATCAACATTCGGTGGACAGGTATGTAGAATCCATAACCAGATAGATAATAACCCAGCTAAACAGATAAAATAGGGACACATACTATGTAGAATACTGACTCACAGATTTATTCTGTTTTGTTAAGATAATGAAAAAAAAATTGAGGTCTACTTTTAGATCACTTAAATGCAGTTTTATAAGAATAGTAACATTAGCATTTCTTAAGAAGATGGAGTTTATTTCATTAAATTTTTTTAGTGTGGCAAATCCTTAATAGAAAGTGGTATCATGTACAATAAACCAATGGAACTTAATACACCTAAAATCAAGGTGATACTATAAGAAATAGGGAAATCAAGGATAAGCTCAAAAATAATAATGTGTCTAGTAGAAATTTTGTAAAGGAATTTGGGCTAGAGCTTTCAGATAAAATACAGGATACCCAGTTAAATTTGAATTTTAGATAAACAAATAATCTTTTAATGTAAATATGTTCCAAATATTGTGCCCTATATTTTTATTTACTAAATCTGGCTATCCTATTTTGGACCAATACAGCTAAGTAAGTGCTAGTAGAAGCCAGCTATGCCAACCTGTGCAATGAGTGAGATGGAACAATACCTTCTACCCACTTGGAAAGGCCTTTATTGATGGTTTTATGGCATTTAAAATAATTTTAACCTGGTCAATTCCACAAAGTTTTGCAAATAGAGATTTTTCGTTTGGTATCCTGCCTGAATGTGCTCCCCCTGAGTTAAGGGAAGGAAATTACAAAAACAAAATCTGAACCCCTCCTATACAATAGGGTTTATATATATTATATTGCCTTTAATTCTTACAACACACCTACCTATATGATAGGTATTTCTAACCCATTCTACAGATGAGGTAAATGAGGTTCAAAGAGAAACATAATTTCCCAAAGTGCGAAACAGGAATATGAAAATGCTTCCTATGCTTATTCCTCTCATTAGTTCAGCTTGCATTAGAAATTTGGGGGAGTGTTGAGACACTCTGGCCCAAGACAAAGACCTAATCCAGCTGAACATTCTCAGAGTCCAATAAACACAACTCCAAGTGAGAGTCTGTAGTGTCTGCCCTTTCCTCAAAGGGTCAATTTTATTTTGAGGATCATAATGTTCTGTGGTCATGTACACAGTGCCAGGCAGAGCCTTATATCTCCAGAGCTGGCAGAGACATCTATCTACTTTTATATGCCTGTGCTTTACTTGATGAAGAAAAATGGTGCATCATGTCATTGTAAAGCAATATTAAAATACTTTGGCAATTGGAAATGTTTGCATCCAATATGACTATTTTCCATGCTTAAATCAATGTGCCAAAATGCATACAATAATTCTTGTAACTCTTTTAACTAAAAACACTTTTTACCCCGACCCTTGAAAAAGAATTTGTATTTATTTTTATTGGAAATTCATGAAAAAGTAATCTCACAGCTTTACTAGAAAAGATGCAGATCTTATTATTTGTCAATTGGTCCAAGCTACACAGTACATAATAACTTTCAACCAAAGATATTACAGTCAGAGATAGAAAGGGAAAGTGTCACAGTTTAATTCTGTTTGTTAAGAATCTAGTTAGCTGCTGAGCCATCAACACGTAGAATGAAGCAGTTAGTGAAATCCTGCCACAACCCAGCAGATTGGATGATTTTTCACAAACAACTACCAGTTAATGGAGAGCATTATTCTTTATTATAAAAACAAATAGGTGGAAGCAGGGGCTGGCTTTCTTTTGTGTTAGCAGTTTAAACTATAGGCATTACACAGAGGCCATTCTTGTGACATCTAGAGGATGGCTCATTCTCAGAATCAGAGATTCACTCATCTGCCAAAAACAGAAATCACACAACCCAGGCTCCAACTTTGCAAATCCAACCTATCCAACTTTAGATGAATCTAAAAAGGACAGATAGAGGCCAGCCTGGTGGTGTAGTGTTAAGTTCACTCGCTCCACTTCGGCAGCCTGGGGCTTCGCAGGCCCAGATCCCAGGCACAGACACATGCTCCACTTGTCAAGCCATGCTGTGGCAACGTCTCATGTAAAGTAGAGGAGGATGAGCACGGATGTTAGACCGGGGCCAGTCTTCCTCAGCAAAAAGAGGAGGATTGGCAAAGGATGTTAGCTCAGGGGTAATCTTCCTCACAAAAAAAATAAAAAGGACAGATACCTGCCCGTTCTTTATAAAAATTGCTAGAAGTGAGGACACACCTCTATCCCCCCAGTTATTAACTATTTCATTAGCTTAACAACACAGTAAACAAGATCAAAACCTTTAAAACTGAGTTAAGTTTTTGTACATAAGCAGAAAGCAGTTCATTATATAAATTATCAGATATTATGGAGTATGACAGCCTTTTATCTCTAGATCCCAGACTTCCAATTAGTTCATTCATTATTTCATATGCATACATCTGTTTATACATTCATTATTTATTCAATTACCATCTATTTAACAGCTACTCTAACAGGTCTAACCTTAGATGCTGGGGAATACAATCAATTGTAAACCAGTTTCTGCTCTCAAGAACCTTCAATTCTGGTCATATCAATTTAAAAAAAAGGCCTGTATGAAATGTTAAATAATAATGCAATAAATTAGTATATGATTAAGTGCTAAATAAGTAAACATACTAGGTCCATGAGGGGGAGAAATTAAGGTCATGGAAAGTAAGAAGAAACTTGATGGACCTTTTAAATAACAGTTGGAGTTAAATGGGGGAAAGAACCAGAGGCATTTTAGGAAGGGGAGCTAAAGACTAAACACAAGGCAGAGGTGCCCCTTTTGGTGGCCCACTCATATTTCCATGGCCTGGTGGAGTTGTGTGAACACCAATGACAGTGAGATCCATACATTTGGCTCTTGGTAGTTTCAAGATTGAAAATTGAACCCACTAAGTATAACAATAGTGATAACATGCTAATATTATTATTAGTGAAAATAGTGTATTTCATGTGTGTTAATTAGACACATGGAAAGTCATTGCTAAGGAATACTCTGTAAATATTTACCATATCTTAAATTCTCAATAATATATAACATGTTCTCAGTTTCTAAGTTCCTATAACTTCCTCAAGCTACTCAGCCAATCAAACATCATCTCAACTTAGAGGTAAAAATTTTGTATCTTCTGACAATAGGGTCATCTTTGGAAAAAACTCTGTATCTTCCAAGTGCTACAAGGTTCTGCATGCTCTTCTGCATGTATTAAGAATAAGGAAGATGGTTCTAGATTGATTACATATTCCAATTATTACATTTATTAAGTGATATACCTCACTCATGACTGGTACTTCTCCATCCTGTTCCACCCACTCCCTCTATGAAGAATCCACTGTTGGTATCACAAATTGACCACTTTTCCTGCTGAGTCCAGGATTGTTCTCAACATGCTATTGCTCATCTCACTGGTCAGAGTTGGTGCAAGAAATAAAACCTATTAGTGTACTTTAATCTACTATATTCAAAGCATTGTGTGAAGCTCAATCTAGAAAGACCTTGGATTTAATGAGTGTATGTAAGATTATTGAGTGTATACATTATACAATCAAATATTCTAACTAGTACTTGCAACAATCTTATGAGATAGATGAGCAAAATATCATCCTCTTTTTACATATTAAGTAACTGAAGTCCAGAGAGATTAAACAGCATGCCTAAAACCACATAGACATTAATGACGAAATCAATATCCAAACCCAAATCTCTGACTCCCAGCTCAAATGCTGGTGTATCAAAAGCCATAGAAAAGAATATACCAGTCTTCCACCTCCCAGGAATTAAATCAGTAGGATAACCAGACAAATACAAGTAGATGTATGCTTATCAGATTGTTGTTTATAACAGTGGGAAAAAACCTGAATTCCCATCAATTTAAAATCGATTGAAGAAATGTTAGTTCCCACTTAAAATGGAATATTACATAGTCATTAAAATTATGTTGTAAGTTTATATCTATTAGCATCAAAAATTCTATAACACATATTGAAACTGCTAAAATAAAAATAGTGGTAATATCAAATGCTGGTGAGGATGCAGAAAAACTGGATCATACATTGCTAATGGAAATAAAAAATGGCATAACCCCTCTGAAAAATGATCTGGCATTTCCTACAAAACTAAGCATGCATTTACCATAACAATCTAACAATTATACTTCTGAGTATTTGTCCCAGAGAAATGAAAACTTCCGTTCACACAAAAACCTGTACATGAATGTTCATAACAGCCTTATTTATAATAGCCCAAATGTCCATCCTTCTCACTATCAATGTGTCTGCTCTTTCATCATGTCATTTCCTGGTCCAAACCATTCAGTAGTATCCTGTTCTCTACCAAATACTGTCTGAATTTTTTAACTGGCATTTAGGCTTTCCAGAAAAAGTCTCCAGCCTGCTTTGTCAATCTCTTCTTAGGAGTGTTCTAAGCTTCAGTCACACTGAACTACTTTTTATCCCACACACACATATTTCATTTTCTACCTTCTATATAGCCTTTGCTCATGCTGCTTTCTCCATCTGAAATTATCTTACTCTTCAAACTCCACATTAACTAACCCTACCCATTTTCCTATTTACTATTAACCTGCCAGTTACTCTATGAGACTTCTTGCTCATTCTAGGTTGACATTAATCTATTTTTGTTCAAAGAGCAAATTACTAAACTCACGATACTTATTCATTATATTGTAGTTACCTCTGCATGTGTATCTCCCTGGCTAAATTTTTAGTTCCTATAGCACTTAAGATATTATGTTGAACATATGAAGCAGTCCAATAATTTAGTTCTCAAAAGTTTCATATGTGTAGGTGAAAATATTGTGGAAAATTACCATAAATAGGCAGAAAAGAGGAGAAATGAAGGGTAAAAAAGGAAACAAAAAATTCAACAAGATTAATGTAGGTGCACTTTTTAAATATCTGAGTAATGAAATACCAAAGCAAGACATTTAGTAAATATTGTTCATTAATTTAAAATTTGACTAATCTTTGGCATTTGTTCACTCATTTTTGAGGGGTATTTCTACTCAATTATAGATGTCTTAATTGCTAAAATTATAGCCTGAGCCAATATGACTCTCAGGAGAGATCTACGGAAAATTTAGTCGCATTTCAGCCTCTTTATCCATTTATCTGTTCGCTCATGCTTATGCTATTATCTATTACTGTGGTATTACATAGGCGCCAAGAAAAGACTAAGCAGGAATTGATTACCAGAGTAACCAAAATAAAAACTAGTGTCTTTAACTTCCAGCTGTGCTGTGCAGAATGGTTCCCTCTCCTGAAGAAGGGACTGCACATCTTTCTTCTCGTCCACTTTCTTCTGTGTCCTCAAACTAGTTCTTTTACAAGCTTCTCATCCACCCATCTTCCACCCACAACTGCTCCCTATTTTAAAATACTAGGCCAGAGTGAATTCTCCTTCTGAGTCTGCGACTGAATAATCATTAATCCTTGCTAAAATTTAGCTAGGTAACTTTTTAAAAAACTGACCTGGCTGCTTTCAGAACTTGTTAGAGTAAAGGGAATTGGGGGTCAGGGGTGAGCAGAGTGTCTCTTTCTGGCATCATATTTTCTCCATCCCCTTGTCTCTAGGCCAATTAGAGGTGCAGGCAGTCAATACGTAGTCTGCCCCCCTGACGCTCCAGATGCTCCTTGCCATCTGTCAGAGTTATATACTAAACATGACGGTATCCTTGCCTAGGTTTCACCAAAAAGATTATTTGACAGTAATCCAACTCAAAGTCCATGAGTGGCATTTGATTAATATTGAAAATAATTAGACCGCTCTATTTAAAAAATAAACCCGTGGAGGTTAAGTTTCAATGAGTGTTTTTTGTGTGTCTTAGCCTATCAATAATCAATCTTGTGGTTGGACTGGCCCTTGTGGCTCTTACAATGATTGTAAGATGCCTTTCAGCAATAACCATCAGGAAATTTTGAAAAAATAAAGGTTTATTACTTACAGGACCTAAAAATTACACAGCACACCTGGGCCACAGAGCGATGTCACGGGTAGGAGAGGTAGAGAGAGAGAGCACTGGCCTGGGGTTTTGTTTTCACTGGGGTCGAGGGTGGGAGCCTAGGGTTTCTCAGGCTCACTCTTTCCTGGTGAATTTAAAACATAAGAGCAGGAATTTAAAATGCAGGAAGAGAAAACAACCAGCAGCCTAAATGGTCAATTATCAAAATCAACCAAGATCTCTAAAACAAAGGAGCCTGGGGGCTAGGGGTGGCTGGCTCTTTACCTAGTTGTGTGGCTAGCCATGTATTTATTCAAACAGCCCTCTTTGAAGTGGATGCCTCAGCAATCAAATCTTAAGTAAATCACTTGCATTACAAAAAAGAAAAGCCAACTGTCAGGGCTTACACTACAACCCACCCTGTGAGGCCAAGTCATCAGAGTGGATGGTGAGGATATTAGATGCCTGGGTAGTTGATGTGCTAAAAGTCAGAGGTAGGGCACAGTTGTAATCCAGAAAGTACACATCTAAATAGAATTACAGTAGCAAATCCTATAATGATTAAACAGGCATTAATCTGAAATCCAGTGTGTAGCCATTGTCCCAAACCTGAAGAGTTCAGCCATGAAAATAGGTCAGTGATCTCAAGGGCTGACCCTGGAAATCTGTTCAAGGATTTGGGTAATGTTGTAAAATATTTTAACATCTTGGGCCATCTGGTGTAAGTAGGTTTGAATCGGTCCTGAGCTGGAAGATTGTTCCATATCTCATCAAACAAGTCTCTTAGTCCTGAGGGTAGGTCAATTCAGTTAAAGGTTGTATCTCATTTCAGGAGGCAATGATGCAGGTAGGCTCCTAAAGTTAGACTCATATGGTACAAGCAGTTGCATCAGATTATTTAATATGACATATTTCTATGGAAACAAAAGAAAAACAATGGTTAATGATTGAAGCAGAGTATAATCCTGTTACCAGCCATGAACACAGGTTCTTTTTGCCCGTCACACAAGAGGGGCCAAAGTAAAAACTGGAATGCCAGGCTTATGGCAAGGAAAAGGGTTTATTTCAGGTGATGTTAGCTGGGAGATGAGAGTAAGCCCTCAAATTCATCTCCTTGAAAGATGGGAGGAAAGAGTTTTTAAAGTTTGCAAGGAATGCAGCTGTTTGTAGGAAGGGGAAGCATGTGGCCTTGTTGGTTGGCACTTTCCCACCAGCCTGAGTTTGGCCTTGTGAGAGTGCTTGCAGGGAGGGGGATGGTGAGATAAGGGAATCCACAGGTGGGTGTCCTTGGTTGTCTGCCTCCGTGATGGATGGTAGATTCCAGCACCAGGAAGCAGAGGAGTTGGGGTCTGGAAAGCTTCAGTCTCTTACAAGGACCATTAATTAGCCAAAACTTCAACATGAGGCCACCTGAGCTTTTAACAATTTGTAACTTCTATTTACCTTGTGAAGCTCAGGGCCACAAAGGCCAAAGAAACTGATATTTACATACGAATGTGACTAAGGAAGCAGTGGGGGGGACTCAGGAGTGCCAGGTGTTGGATGACTGCAGATCATTAGCCACCTCTACACAGATAAAAGTTTTGGATCTACTAAACAGGACATTCCTGAGGAATCTAAGAAAAAATGTAATCTTAGTTATTTTCTTATCAGAGACAGAGGGAATAGTCTGGACAGAGAACTTAAATCTCTTGCTAACAAGTCATTCTCTCTATTGATTACTGACTGGCTACTAATTAGCTTGCCTACATGCAGTTCTAAGTGTTTCTCCAAAGCACATTGTGAGAATAAGGAGAATAAGAATAAGCAGGTGGTCTTGTGAGTCAGGGTCATTTATAGTTCCAACGTGGGTTTCTTCTATAAGATGGCTTTCCTTATGCTAACTTTTGACTATGTCTATCTCAGCTAATTTGATGGCACTAATGATCCCAGTTTCTGAGTTCTGAAGGCAGCCAGTTGACAAGATTTCTAGATGTCAGGATCGAAGCATCTTCAGATAGAGTGAGGGTAGACAGTGGCAATCTGATGGATTTTCCTGGTTTGCAGTTTGTTTGTATCTGGTGATCTTTCTAAGAGGCCCATATAGCAACAGGCATGAAGATTGTCCATACGTGAGCCATTGTAGTGATTTCTCTGAAGTTTATATGAAGTTGACCCACTTCAGCTTGCATGGCTTCAGGGAAAGGGCAGTTTTAGTTCTCAATAATTCTCAGGAGAAAAACTGGAAATATTAGTTTGAACAGTTATAGCCAAATTTGGAGGAAACTAGAAGAATTCAGGATCCACTCCAGTTTACAGGTAGAAAACAAAACCTCCAAGACAATTAATAGCACTGGAATCTTATATCCACAAAATTGTATTATTGAAACATAAATTTTTCTCTCTATAGTCACTTCCATTTCTCTCAGAGATAATCAAAATAAGTCCAATTTGTTTTCAAAATAAGCCTAGACTCATTACACTTGGTCTGCTTATTTATGTAAGTGCAGCAAGAATAGTGATTGACCTTAAAGGCTCTTTTAAGTCTGCTTTCCTGGAACTTTTCATAAGGAATCTCATATTGAACTTCTGAGAGCCTCTGGAGGCTAAGAAGCCAAGCCAGCAACTTGCCATCACATTTTGCCTGCAATATCTATAGATTTCAGTGAATTCCTCTCTTCTCAAGGGCTGGAAGCAGGCTAATTTTTCCAAGGGGCTTTATTGGCTCTATAAAGTCAAATTTAGTTTATTAAAGTTGTCTAGTCATATCTGAGTCTATGCATTTCTCTCTCAAATGAAATTCCAGTCAAAGCCTTGATAATATAATCAATGTTTCCAATTGTGTCCTGTTACAAGGAGAAAAGATTCTTGTGGAACTTATGTGAATAACTATATTGCCACGAACATAAGAATACTCACTGAGAGTTTCTGAATTCTGGAGGGATCAGGTAGGGAGAAAAAGTAATTGTTTCATCTTTGTTCTCAAAGATATGCTTTACTAAATTGCTATAAGTCATAGTTAACTTAAGAGAAAAAGTTTTCTTAAATCTGGAGAATAAAAGATTAGACAACCAACAATATTTCAAACAAAAAAAATCATAAAAAAATTATAATCATCCTCATTAGTTTATTCAGTCCTATGTAATTAATTCTTCATCTTGAACTTTTGTTAGCAGTTTTATGAATTCAGTTTTTCCTTTGAATTAAAATCTTACCCAGTTCAGTGGTATCATCTTAAAGTTATGAGAAACCTGTACTTGTCAGAATCCTTTCCATGAAACTCCTTGAAGATGAAGCACTTTTGCAAAAGCATCAGAATAAAATGGTAACTATTTGCAAATGACAAAAGATTCAAAAATGCCCATGGTTAAGGATCTAATGAGAGTTCATTATAATGTAATTGAGGAGGAAATTTGGTTATTTCTGTGACATACCACATTTTAAGATGATAACTGGAATTATTACTGATAATATTATATGTCAGATTTTTAGGAATGTCATATAATTTCTGGAACACTTATATTAATAACATATATCCAAACAAGGATATCAACAAAGAAGATTTTTATCATTTTTTATTTTACAATGCCTCCCATGTAATTTAACATATCAAATAAGGCTAATTAGTTAATGTCTGTCTTTTTATAAGGAGAGAACAAATCTTTGAGGTGTTCCAGAGACCCACTGGAAAATCCCAAGTTACTTGCAGGTCAAAAAGTCTTCATTTAGAATTTGATTTTGGAAAGTCTGTTAAAAATATCAAAAAGTTTTTGATGCTTGACTAAATAGGATCACAGATCATTATGAAACAATGCTTAATTATCTACTTAACCAAAGTAACAAAAGATTTTAAAGGCAAATACAAAAGATTACAGTTGTATTATTGAGAAGACTCAGTCTTCTTAAGTAGTTAAGAATGAAGCACAGGAAATTATTTTGAAAAAACACAAAATCTTTGCTTTCTAGCCATATTACTTAAAAGATAAAGAAAAACTTTTCACAGTCTTTTATCAGGAACAGACCAATACTCCAAGAAAACTTTGTCCTTTTAACAAATGAAAGAAAACTACTTAAGTGTACTGTTGATATTAAAGCTTATTTTGAAAAAAAAAATCCCTTACAACAATTCAATTTTAGCCAATTTGACCAACACAAGGTAAAATTCTCTTTCTCACTTTCCAACTTTCTATACCATTTTGTCCTTTATTCTCCTCTTTTCCATTCTGAAATAACTAGCTTTACTTTAGGATGAATTCATCTTCTTCTCCCTTAACAAAAATGAATCTCCATACTTCATATCTTTCTTACCCAAAATCATATCCTAATGTCTTTGCATATAGAGATGTTTCCATTATTATTTCTAGTAGCTTTAATTACATGTGTTAATTAGAGTTCTTAACCCTTGGAAAACTTAATTTCTAGTGAAAACTAAGAAATAAGCAATTGTAACTGTCTGATATGCCAGCATTCTTTAGATTGGCAAATTTATTAAAACATTTATTTATTTATTTATTGGTGAGGAAGATTGACCCTGAGCTAACATCCATTGTCAGTCTTCCTCTTTTTGCTTGAGGAAGATTAGTCCTGAGCTAACACCTGTGCCAATCTTCCTCTGTTTTGTATGTGGGATGCCACCACAACATGGCTTGAGGAGTGGTGCATAGGTCTGCACGTTTACTAATAGACCCAAATATCTTTCGTTTCTCTGTAATAGGAAGTCATAAGTAGGTAAATTTAGACTTGTTTACCGATTAATGTTTCAGTATTTTATCTTATTTGTAAATGATCTAGACATTCAATGAATTCTCATCATTTAGTTTAAGTTAGCAAAATTCTAAGGGTGGAAGTTAGCAAAGATTTAGGAAACTATTTTTAAGTAGATACACCATAATGCATGATTATTGCTGAAAATTTCACCTAAAAACTCTTATCTCACTTATATCTATCTAAATCACTTTCTCCCAACAATTATGTTTAGACTACCCATGGAAACTTCATTAGACAGAAGACAAAGTCAGCCATCCTTTCAAGCTACTTTTCTTGCTAACAAATTTTGTAATAGGGATAACATGAATTTATTTGACTAGTAAGCCCAGTTAGAATAAAAGTTGTTTATCTGCATTATATTTAATGCTGATAACTCTAAAGACATACCTATTTTAATTAAACCAAACTTAAACTAACTTTTATTTACCAAAGATTATCTTAGATCACATGAACTCAAAAAACATTTGGGTTAATTTCTATAGAGTTTTAGGAATACTTAATTCATAAGCACTTATTTTTAAGCCAATTAAATAGAACTTTTTTACAAATTAATTTTGTCAGTATCATCTGGAGGTAGTGAAGAAAAAGACACATGTACATACATAACATATATCCATAGACATATATAAATGCACAGACAGACACAAACAGAGATCTTACAGCTTCAGTTCCAAGATTTTAGCCATGAATCAGGTACAACAATACAAAACTCACTAATTTATAAATAACAGTTGAATCCAAATTGGCAGACGGAGCAAGATAAGGTTACTCCCTGCAATGGCTAAAGCTTTTAAGTAATATTTATGGAGAAGATTTTAAAATTTGCATCTGTCCTTGACAAGAAATCTTAAAAGGCTGTAAACTAAATTTGGGGCAAGAATGCTTTTATAGCAGTTTGTATTTTAAAAGGCCTCTTTCCTCCTTTCTTTTTCTTCAGTCTCAGGTGATTGTGGGCAGAGATTTAGTTACCCCCTGGGGTGTTTACATTTCAAGACGTGGTAAGATTTACATTTTCAAGGGACAGAGAAAGAATGTAAGTTTTCTCCTAGTAGTTTTAATCCCTTTTGTATGGTCTTGGCAGTCCCAATGAAATTTAGTAGCACAGCCCTGTAATTACGGGGAATGCCCTATAAAAATAATTCTGTGGACTCAGGGTCAAATGGGGCCTCTTCAGAGTTGGAAATGAAGAAGGGGTCACTTGGGTCACTATGCTCATGGAAATGATAAGTCTATTGGACCACGCCAATTTTGGGCAGCAGGAGATGGGCCTCATCTTACTGTTTTCCATTCTTTTCACAATAAGCCTTAGCAGAGATCACCGCGATGGAAGGATGGGCACAGCATCAGGTAATAAATATCCAAGTGAGGAGAGGAAGGGCTCTGGTACAAATATAGGTGGCTCTCAGCGCCTTTGCCTTTTCTTTTCCCTCTTCCTCCTTGCTAGAGGCCTTGATAACCCTGTCAGCTTTCCCTTGGCAGCAGGGATGTCTCATGAGGCATGTTGCTTAGTTCTGTCCTGTCAGGGGAAAGCTGAGGAGACTCAGGATCTGTGGTATCTCCAAGGAAATGAGCATGTAGCCCAGCTGGATCTTTAAGAAAGTTATGGATTTTGGTGTCTTTAGAGATATTGGTCAGTTGACGCATTTAGGCAGCTGTGAGTAACAATTTAGAGACCATTCTAAACAAACAAAAAACCTACAATATGCAATTAGTTCCCATCTCTCCTTATTGCTGTATAAAATCTTTAAAAAAGGTCTGAATTTCACTTAAGGTGTAGTTTCTTATCTCAGTTTCTACTTCTTGTTTTTTCTCCTGTTACCTTAATCTTATGTGTTGCTACTGGAAAGTTTTGGATAACATCACCGTGAGCCCTCTTAATAGGTGGCCATTTTCCTTTCCAGGGTGTCCCAAGAGACCTCTCTGGAATTGGGGTCTGCCTCTACTGGTGTGATACACACAGGGTCTTTGGGAAAAGCCCTTAGGTCTCTAAAGTGTAATACCAGAGTCTTGGCATGTTGGTAGGAGAGAGCACTACACCCAGGAAGTTTCCATGGGGTTTTGCATTTATGAAAAAGCTGTTGTACCTCCTCAGGGTTCTTAGGAGGTGCTGGCATCAGATGTTGAGGACATTTATGTTTTTCCACTAACTTTTTAGCAACATCAAGCCAAGGATTGGACCCATAATATTCCATTGGGTCAAGAGACAGAGAATGACTGTAGTGAGTGAAATGATGACACAAAGATGGTAGGCCTCTGTTTTATTTTCTCTCTGATGGTGCCATTGGTTTCTGGTTGCAAGTCTATTTCATTCTTCTGGGTTAGAACATGTAGTCCAGGCTCAGTGACTCAGTGGTTGCAGTCAGAGGTCTCTCATCCTCCTCACCTATGGGAATCTTTTGCTCATGCCTTTAGCCCAGAGCCTCTCCTTGGGCAGTGACAATAGCCTTGTGATCCAATCCTCACTCTTTAGCTCTCCTCAGCCTGGAGGCATAGAGAACACTTACGCACATTAATAGTCAATTGAGGCCTTTATAATTAGTAGCCTAACTATCTTGTTAGACCATATAGCCTCAATCATGCTGCTTTGGGGAGATCATTGGATTATTATGGCAGCTGTGACCTTTTGGGTTAGATGCCACAGGTAACCCATGACTGAGTTGTCATGCAAAAGCATAAGCAGAGGGACAGACCCCCAGCAAGAGGTGCTCCTAACCCACATGGTGTTACCCACCTGAGTTAGGTGGTTAGTAAGCAAACTGCAAGTAAAGGGCATTCCCTTCAGTTAATTGCAAGGGCAATCATGCATTCTTGCTGACTATGCCAATCGTCTTGTGTAGGCCTCAGCCTATGGATAACCAGTGTTGAGATTGGACCAACCCCTGTGGTTTTTATTATGATTGCAAGATACCCTTCAACAATAACCATCAAGAAACTTTGAAAAAATAAGGATTTATTCCTTATGGGACATGAAAATCACACAGCACATGTGGAGCCACAGTGCGAGATTGCAGGTAGAGAGAGAGAGAGCACAAGCCTGGGGTTTTGCTTTTATTGGGGTCAAGGGTGGGGGCCTAGGGTTTCACAGGCTCAGTTTTTATTGGTGAATTTAAAATATTATAGCAGGAATTTAAAGTGCAGGAAGAGAAAAAAAAAAAAAAAACAGCTGCCCAAATGGTCAGTGATCAAAATCAACCGATATCTCTAAAGCAAAGGAGCCTGGGGGTGGAGGGGGGGGCCTGGCTCTTTATCTAGTCATGTGGCTGGCAGTGTCTATTTGAGATAGCCCTCTTTGAAGTGGATGCCACTGCAAACAAGGTTTAAGTCAGGCACTTACATGACTAAAAGAAAAGCCAGCTATGAGGGTTTAAGTTCATCATGCCTGTGTTCTCACGTGCCCACTGTCAAATCCACCACACTACCAGCATCTGCAGCACACCACCTGACTTCTCTCCCATTAGGATGGATGGACCAATGGGGATCCCATCATCTGTAGTCCCTCCCTACTCCGATATGGTCTTGCAACATGAGCATCACCTGAGCAGAACCTCAGGTCCCATGCCAGATGGACTAAATCAGAATCTTCAGTTTAACTAGGTCTCCAGGTGATTCACATGCACAAATGCACATTAAAGTGTAAAACATTACTCTGGTCTACTCAGCATCTCTGTTCTGTGATACTATCTTTTTCTCCAAGGGAATATACACACAAAGTAGACATTCTGGCAACATAATTGTTGAATGTAAAGGCAAAAATGCAAATTACCTATATGATTATTTTACTAGAATAAATGTACAAGCAAATTTCCATAGAGGTAACTTGAGAAAACTAGAGGTAAACAGTATAAATGTTTATATCCTTTTTAACTTTATCAAAACCTGTGCATCAAGGTATTGAGTGACTGAATTGTCCCTATTCCTAAATATAGGAATAAGACCCATTGCTCTGTGCTGTCCTTAGAGTTTCTATGCTCCTCTAGGAATGAGTTTTTTCTTCAAAGGATCCAATCATTTACGCATTTTCAATTCATTTCATCTCTATTTTGTTTGTTGCTGGGTCTCACCTCTCTGTGGTCAAGATAACATTCTTTAGTGTTTTGTTTCAAATTCAGTCTCACGTGCATAATAAAAACATAATAACAATCCCTTACAAGAACTTCACATTGTCACATTGTCATCCAGGTCTCACAACTCTGTGAAGCAGGTACCATCACAATCCCCATTTCCCAGGTAAGGGGCTAAGGCTCTGAGAAGTCTGACGACCAATCCAAGGTCTTGAAACCAGTAAATATATGACAAACCCTGTGCTTAAAGGCAGTTTTGCTGATTCTAACTCAATGTATAAATGTCATCTTTCCTACCAAGTCCGATAGAATCTGCTGAAACAGAAACTTCTTTTAAAGAATCTGTATTTCACAGATTTTTGCTTTTAGTCTAAAAAAAAATTACCCCACAGAATAATACTCAGCTCCTGAGAACTTGTACTTAAAATTTCCAACTGCAATGTAATGGATAACGAGGTGCTCTATGTGTGAGCATGAGTGGGTGCTTTCAGGGAAAAGCAAGTCAGTGGAGAGTTAGCTCTGTTCATAATTCCTTGAAGTTCTAAACTTTTCCTTTCTTAATCCCTCCAATTTATGCATTTTAATGCTAAGATAATTCTTGACCGCATTTTGGGGAAAATAGTTTTAGCACATGGCAGATTGCAGAGAATGTCGGTTCCCGTTTTCTCCTTCGGGCTGGGTAAAAGCCCTGAGGCAAACAAAAAAGCATGGGGCAGTGTCGGATTCATAAATATTCAATTCCTGGCTGCTTCTTAAAGGCAGAAAATGTGGGATTTTACAGCCATAAATAAGTTCTAAGTTTACTTAGAGAAACTGGATATATGGCATATCCTAACTATCTGCCTGAAAATCATTTTGATATTTGATATTTATAGTGAATGGTAAATGTGTTCCTAGAAATACAATACATTGTAATACTGTTTCCTAGAGATATTTCTCCTTTTATTCACCTGGCTTTAAGAATTACTTACAAAATTTCACAATTTGATTAAAAATTAATATGACAGCTGTAGTTCACCAGAGGGGAAAGACCCCATAAATAATGCATATGGCAAACTATCTAAGGAATAACTAATAAGTCTAGATTTGTGGTAAATTATTAACAACTAGGTAGCATATGAGATTCTGTTATTTTGCCCAAGTTTGGAATTTTTTTTAATGAATTTGGCAATATATTCCTTCTATAATTTCCAGAAATTATGGGAGAAAATTGGGAATATTAAAAAAGAATTGATTTTCAACATCCAGCATCATTTGAAAAAGAAATGTCTCAGAATTTCTTATTAGAATTTTTAGACTTAGCATGAATGATGTACTGTGCTCTTAATTGTGATGGACACTATGCTAAATGTTTCACTTGAAGCATTATCCTCACAATGACCTTGAGAGGTAGGACTTATCTCACTCTACCACAAGGTAGTGTGTGTAGCAAGTGGTGGTGCTGACTGGAAAGACTGCACTTGTAATAAAGAACCCACACAATTAACCATTACACCACTCACCCTGTACTACAAAAGCCCAAGTTCTCTTCTTGAGAAGTGAAGGACATCACCACCATTTGTGTGGTTTGGGCTTCCTCTCAAAGAGTTGGAAGTTCACCCTCTGGACGACCCATAAATCCCCCTTTTCTAAATATCCTGCCCATGATGTTTACAGAGAGATTATGTCTAATCCTTCAGCAGATATATTATGCTAAATGAAAATGCACTTCTGTGAGATATCACCTCACACCTGTTAGTAAGGCTTTCATCAAAATGACAAGAGATAGCAAGTGTTGGAGAGAATGTGGAGGAAAAGGAACCCTTGTACACTGTTGGTGAGAATGTAAATTGGTACAAACATTATGGAAAACAGTATAGATATTTCCCAAAAAATTAACAATAGAACTGCCAGATGATCCAGCAATCCCATTTCTGGGTATATACCCAAAGGAAACAAAGTCAGTATCTCAAAAAGGTATCTGCTCTCCCACGTTCATTACAGCATTACTCACGATAGCCAAGGTACGGAAACAACATAAGTGTCCATCAACAGATGAATGGATAAAGAAAGTGTGAGATATATATATATACACACACACACACACAATGGAATATTATTCAGCCATAAAAAAGAAAGAAATCCTATCATTTGCAATACCATGGATGAAACTGGAGGGCATTATGCTAACTGAAATAGCCAGACAGAGAAAGACAAATACTGGATGATATCACTTATATGTAGAATTAAAAAAAAAAAAAGTTGAACTCATAGAGACAGAGAGTAGAATCTAAAAAGGGACAGGGAGGTGGAGCAATTGGGGAGATGTGTTTGTCCAAGTGTACAAACTCTCAGTTGTAAAATGAATAAGTTCTGAGGATCTAATGTACAGCATGGTGACTAGAGTTAATAATACTGTATTGCATATTTGAAATTTGCTAAGGGGGTAGATCTTCAGTGATGTCACCAAAATAAAAAAAACCCACAAACATATGTGAGGTATGGATCTTAACTTGATTGCAGTTATTATTTCATGTTGTACATACATCAAATCATCACATTGTACACTTTAAATATATATGATTTTATTTGTCAATTTTATGTCAGTAAAAATGTGGGGAGGAATGCGCTTCTAGTAAAAGGGCTCTTTATCCCTTAGGTCTATGGCTCAGGCCTCTGGCACCACTGCTCCACAGCTGTGTGCAGGGCTCTCTCCCTCACATTTTACTGTGTCAAGAGCTCTCTCTCAAGGATGATTGGTGCACTACTTGGATCTAGATGGTGAACTTTCTTCCCATCAAGAGTACCCATGATTCTAGTGAGATCCCTGAGCTGCTTCCCTCCAAAAAAAATTTTCTCCTTTTATATTTACTTATATATTCCTATGTCCTGTGTATCTGCCCAAGATCAGGAGATTTTACACCCTTCAAAGGAAAACATACTTCTCTGCGCAAGTGTCAGTTGTACGTATCTCACAACTCCCTGCTCAGTGTGACAATGGTAGCTTGACGTCAGCCCTGGCGGGAGTGTTTACACCATGGAAACAGGCACACACTACAAATTGGAGTGCTTTATTTTTCAGAGAGCCAGGATACCACTCCCTAGAGGTTGTACATCCCTGCCTCTGCTACCCTGAACTTTCTATTCTACTTACTCTGTTGGGGCCAGGATGTGGTTATAGCTGAAGTGGTTTGAACTATTTGTGTTTATTACTAATAGAGTTATTATTAATATGAAAAAGGTAAACTGTGTAATATAGTGAAAGAGAATTAGATAAGGAGTTTAAATACTTTTTTATTCTTCAAATTGCTATTTCCAAGCAAATGTGGATGAGCCATTGAACTTGATCCACATCAATAAAATGGAAAGTATAAAACTTACCCTAGCTACCTCAGAGGATCATCGTATGACTTAAATATGCTAGCATCTGTGAAAACATTTTGAAAAGTAAAATTTTTAATGTCAAATTGCTTTCTTCTTATGGTACTTTAACAATTTCAAGCATTTCATGTCCCTTATTTTATAATCACAACTTTGTGATATGAGGGACAGATATTATTATTGCCATTTCTCATACCGCCAGGAAGGGGCACCATCTTCTAATTTTTACTACTTTTTCCTAGGAGTATTTGCCTATTGGTAACACAGACATTCACTCATCTGCTGGTGGTTCTGCCATGTCTGCTTATTCTTCATCATTTGCTTTATCACACTCAATAATTCTTGGTGTCCTGGAAAGGAGAGCAAGGAGTATGAAACCACTCCAAGAAATATATAATATGTTGCTTCAAATTCACAACATTTTCTATGTAATTGTGAGTGTGTGTGTGTGTGTGTGTGTGAGAGAGAGAGAGAGAGAGAGAGAGAGAGGAAGATTCACCCTGAGCTAACACCTCGCCAACCTTCCTCTATTTTGTATGCGGGATGCTGCCACAGCATGGCTTATGAGTGGTGTAGGTCCGTACCCAGGATCTAAACCCGTGGGAGAGTGAGCCGAACTTAACCACTACTCCATGGGGACAGCCCCTCTAATATTTTTAATATTAAAGAAAACTAGATGATAGTTTGTCTAGACAACACATCTTTCAGGTAAGCTTATGCTTTTTTCAAAAAAACCAAACCCAGTATACAAAGTATACATAGGTTTTAAGATTTAATTTAAAAACTCTACAAATTGTCTTTGAAAATATAAAGTATAGCTGTGAATTATTTTAAAAGAGCTCAAACTAGGAATAAACAGTGACAAAATATTAGAAGTTGAAATAATAATGCTTTTTTTATCATGGAGGAAAATTTATAATTAATGTGATACATATCTCAATCAGTCAGGAAAAAAATAAAAACACTCAATTAAATGGATTTAATTTAGCTTATTTTTCTAAGGAAGAACATCTAATAATTTTAAAATAAGCTCATAATGAAATTTTAATGTAAAAAAGAACTTCCTGTTGATTTGTCTTGGTGACACTTCAAATTTAACCTCAAATTCTACACCCTCTAAACAATAATCTCCAATTTGATATTCAAAATGATGACTTTTTGTATTTTTTGATTCTCAACTTACTTAGCTAACATTTTAATCCCTCCTTTGTTCATGACACTACACCAGGCTCAGTGAGGAATACAAAAGTTAAAAAAGGAGATGCCATTTCTGCATCAAGACAATTTATAATTGGGTGGTAGTTTAAGTGTACCCAATAATCATACCACAAGAAAAAAACAAAAAGGCAATATTCATATGATGGTCATAAAGTACTATGAGAACTCAAAGATTGAAATCACTTCCAGTTGCAGACACAATGGAAGGCTTCACTGGGGAGGAGACACCTGAGTAGGTCACAGGACCGTGCGTAACTCTCACGTACTTCCTTAGGCAGGAAAGGGAGCAAATGCACTTTAGAGAACTTTTCCCAATTAAAGTTTTAAAAAGGATTCTCACATACCTCTCAGCTAATCTGAAATTTAATTAACCAGACACAAAGAATTCCTCAAACCTTCTGGTTAACACAATTTCTCCTGAAATATTCTTTAAGCAACTGAGTGAATCATTGACATTTATTGTAACAATTTGTTTACTGGGGAGTCAATAAATGGCACTGTCCTTGGTGTGTATTAGAACTCTAATAGAATTGTAGAAATACAATGCTCTAAGAGAGATTAGACAGTAGCCACACTCATTAATTAGACTATAATACAAAACTAGTCAACATTAAGGACTAAACATTTTGGCTGAAGAAAGGGCTGAAAACATTCAGATGCTGTATAATCAGTGAGCATTGATGGAGTCAGGGAGGTTTCCATGGAGGAGGGCAAGATTACAGCTGAGGCTTAAAGGATGGTTGGAATAAGGATGGCAGAGGCAAGGGTATTCCAGGCCAGTGCCAACATGAACAAGGGCACAGAGAATAGAATACAAAGGAAATGCTCACCAAACAGGGGGAAAAGAGAAAACACGATGTCTGCACAAAAGGTGCATGGGGTGATTAGTAGGAAAAGAAGATGAATAAATAGGTTTAAGGAAGTCACGAGAAACTGTCAGAGAAATGTCATTTGTTGTGGTAGAAAACAAGTGTCCTCCACAGTAGTCTAGCAGACCTGATGGGAATATTTGCCAGCATAGCCCTGATTAAGTATTGTATCAGATCTTTGTTGAAAGCAGCAAGACACTTGTCTAGCTATTTTAAAGAAAGAGATTTATTTTTAAATGTTAGAAGATGACTCAGACTCTTCAGGAGTGCCACGAAAAATGCTGCTTCAATAGCACAGGGCTCTTCTAGGGAAAACACTGCTGCCATCACTGCTCATGGCTCAGCACCCATGATGCTGAGGCCGGATGTCTGCAGTGTCACCAGAGCTGATTCAGACAAGCCAGGTGTCTCTGCCACCAAGTTTGCCAAAGAACCCCACCTCATTGCTCAAGGCCTCCACTTCCTCTTCCCCATCTCAGCAGGTGCATCTGATGGAGGAAACACATACCTGTTCCATAGCTGCAAGGGAATCTGGGAATGTAAAGTTAGTCTTCCATCCTCTGTAATACAGAAACTAGGAAGGGAGAGAGTTAGAATGCATGTTGAGTCAGACAACTGAAATTATCAGGCTCATTCAATTTGATAAAGTTTTAAAAATAAAAAGCTGTCAATCATTGAATAAAGATGGAAACCTATATAAATTATCAAAAATAAAGATATAGATATGATGAATGGAAATTTTCCCTCAAAACCCAAGATTGCATGACTTAACTATTTTATGAAAACATTTTTTTAAAAAAATAAAAGTAGCATGTGTTTATTGCCAATTACTTGGAACATACAGAAATGTACAGACAAGAAGGAAAAAAACATATTTTAACCCCCAAATAATCACTGTTATTAATCTCTCTCTTTATATTAATCTGTTTGTATATCTTAACTCATATTCTATAATTTGATGTTCTGCATTTTCAGTTTTTTATATTAAATATTTTCCAATTGTTGGACATTTTGACTATTCCAGATTCTTGCTTTTATAACTCACACTGAAATTAAATGTTATTAAATATTTTGCTACATTCTGGATTATTTCTCTAGACAGGTGAAATTATTGAGTTAAGGTAGAGGATCATTTTAAAGTCTCTCAATACACATTAGCAAATTATTTTCCATAAAACATACCAATTTATATTCATATCAAAAGTGTATCCATTTTACTGCACTTTTGCTGGAATCAGACATTCTTATTTTTAAAGGATTTTCTAATATTATGTGTAAAAATTGTCAATGTTTAAATTTGAATTCCTTTTGTTATAAGTAAGGTTGAACTATTTTTTAAACACTTTAGCACTAAGTAGTTCTTCTTTTATGAATATCCTTTTTATTCACTTTACTTAATTTTATGGGAAGTAGAAGACCTAAAAAACTCCTTTTCTTAATATTATGTTGTATAAAAAGAAGCCAGAACATAAAAGTTCTTTATAATGAGAAAATTTCAATATTCTAAATAAATTGTTAGTGGAATTTAGGATTGTCTGGGACATAATCCTAAAATCTTATAATTGAAGTGTTTGAGACAACATCTATATCTCCCACAATATGGCCTTTGGAGTCATTGGTAGTCTGTGAGTGGATCATGGTGGTGACCCAGAATGACACATCAAAGTCAAGGATGCTAACTAACCACTCTGTGTACAAGAAGAACAGGAGAAAATTAAATAAACCAAAATTTTAATATAGGAGATTAAGTTTAGAAATAACTATCTGTAATGGTCTGTCAACACTAAGATTGGTTGTAACATGCATAACACTGCAGAATAACTTTCTAGATAACTAAAAATAGAACACATTCCCCCTTTCTCTAATTGGGAGCACTAATTAAGTTCCAGCGGTGTCTACCTACTTTTTAAAACATGTAAAATTTCAGTCCTGAAATTATTAATAAATTATAAGTTATGTTATCTGTTAGGATTTGGGAATGGAACCTATTCCTCCCATTCCTTCATCCACCTTATCTAGTAAGTCATTAAATTCTATCTTTCAAATATCTCATGAATCCCTTTTTTTAGCCCCATCCCGCACACCACTGGCACTGTGCTAATCAAGAAGACCACTACTCTCTCCATCTGGACCAACATGATCACCTCTTAGCCGGCTCCCTGACGTTACTATTCCCTCCATCAGTATATTCGCCACGCTCTAGAGAGTCTCTTTAAAGGACAAATCAAATGTCTCCCTACTGACTCCTGCATCAAGTAAAAACTCTTTAACTTGTATAAGAGGCCCTCCCCAATCTGGCTCCTCCCCGACTTTTCAACCTCATATCACCAACTCTCCTGCACTCAATGCTCCAGCCGTGAGGGAGAGTTTTCATTTCTTCCCAGGGTCTCTCCAAAACAGCTCACACTGTGCCTTGGAAGGCTGAAGGGAGCCATTGAAAAACTGAATTCTTGTACTGAACACTGGAGATTTTGATTCATTTTATTTGGTGTGAAGCCCAGAAATCTGCATATTTTAAAGCTAATTCTATTGTGCACCAGGTTTGCTGTTCCCTTTGCCTTAAAGGACAACCCCTCTATGGCTTTGAATGGAATTGCTTTTTATTCAATTATAATGCACTGATTGCCCAATATATGCAAATCATCATAGCAGAGATGTCTCATCCACACTCCACTATTTAAAATAATCATGATACAGATATACTGTTTAACAATTCCTCTGGGAACAAAAACTTTTTAAACAAAATTCGCCTGTGTACTGAGGGCTAAGAAGTATAGGTGTATTTGAACAGTCAGAGAAGGCAGATCTGTAAGAAGTTGTGCTATTTCTGTAAAAGACCTTTCAGGGCTGGGCATAAGTGAGTGAAACCCAGCAATCTATGGAACCAGCAGCCTGGAGAAAGCCAGAAAGCACCACGTCTCTAAGCAGATACTGAGCAACACAAGGAAAATAAGAGTATTTCCTCCATAGCTGAGACCTGTAGACTTGTTCTGAAGTTCCTTCCTAGAGGGAGAAACCCACCAAATTTCTGGAAAGCCCCTCCTGTTGCCATCAGCTGACAGAGGAATGTGCTTCTTTATGTACCCTTAAGTATTTTGTATTATTTCTACCACCAGTGGGGGGGAAAAATCAAGCAGTTTGATTATTAAGGAAAGAATTATTTCTACTCTTTTGAAACTAAACTAATATTATACACTGAATATGACTTAATCTTTCCTTAATGGTTCCAGAGTGTCCCATGTTCATAATTATGATTACCAATTACTTCTGAAATCACATAGTATAGTGGAAAGAATACTAACTGTGTTTGGTCATTCACTAGCTGTGAAATCTTTGGCAAATCATGCTAATGATTCATCATCTGGAAAATAAAGATAATTCTATGTACCTCACAAATTTTTGTAAAGATTAAATCATATCACATGAAGTGCCTATCATAGTTCCTAGAACATCGCTAAATCTTATAAATGTCAATTGCCTTGTTCTTCTCCCTTTATAATGTAGATAGGGAAAAAGTAGGGGGTCAGAGCCTTAAAAAATCAGAACACTAGACAAAGAAAGATATAATAATTAACTTTGCTGAAGTCAAAAACAACCAGAAAAGATAAGTAAATAATGACAGAAACGGGTGTAGGGTATCTTTCATGTAACTGATTCTTTCATTTGTCTACATTAATCATTATCTCATAAATTCCAAGATTTATGCTTTCAGATTAATGACTTTCTGACCAAAAATGCTTTTCATCCTCTGATGCTATGTTGTTTATCATAATATTTTAAATTATGTTAATCATTCTATTGTAGATCTTGAGATCAAATGGAAAGGAAAATAATTTTTAGCGATGGCATAAATATGTCCAAAAGTACCAACAGGTATGACCTTCTTACAGCTTCAGTGTGAGATCTGCTTTCACTAATTCCTCCTTGTCAGAGGTTTATTTTTTATCTCCCAGAGATTCCTCTCCCTTTTATTTCATTTTTCATATTTGATGGAGTATCTTTTCTTTCTAATTTGTTTTTGTTATCAATGTTTTTCTCTCCAGGAGATTGTAATCTTGAACAATCTTCCCAAGACATTAAACTTTTTAAAGGCTCCTCTCCTGGGCATTAACACTCCTTTGTCATCTAAATAATGTATTATTCATTTCTTGTCCCTTGGTCAATGATAATGTGTGCAACTCAATCAATACCAAGAAAGCTCTTGGTGTAGCTTTCCTATTTATACCTCTAAATTTCCACTTGCCTAATGTTTCTCCAATCACTAATTAGGATGTCTTCCTATTTTCCATAGACTTGAGAAGACTATTTTTGGTTTTAATTTTTCTCGTTACAAACCATTCTCAACAACTGGAGTAATCATCCTTAATTTTTCTATTCTACATATACAAACCTTGAAAGAATGTTTTCCTTTTGTTGTTTCATATAATTTTAAATATTTAAATTAAAAAATTTTGTTTGCCTAAGAGGTATAGGTTTCATCTGCCTTTTAGGCATTCTTAGTTTTTGTTTTATGTTGTTTCTTTTTGTTTTTCCCTGATAGCTTTCTACACAACAGATTAGGAGAGAAAAGCTCCACTTCTGTAAATGCATTTTAGTTTACATGAAAAAGAAAAGTGAAAGGTAATACTTATCAATAATTATTCTCATAGTAACTAGAAAAAATGAGATGATCTTATATGACTGATTTGTCACATTATGTATTCAATAATTACACATTTCATTTGCTTCCTCTAGACAATTTAAAAGTAAATCTATATCCAATGAGCTTAATATACAAAAGAATGATTCTTCAAAAATATTTATGTCAGAACAGTAAATCGTCAAAAGTGTGACCTTTTGGTTAAATGATTACCAAGGAAATTAGGATTTTCTAAATGCCTTTTTCATAGCAAATTATATAAAAGAATGAAAATAATATGGGCCCTCCTCAGAATTTCTGAAGACTCTAACCATTATATATATATTCATTTAGACCAATTTTACTATATGTTTTTAATTTTATAATCATTTATATATTAAATATTTAAAAAACAGTTTAGAATAGAGGTTCTCAAACTCTCTGGTCTCAGGACCCCTTTAGGCCCTTAAAACTGTCTAAGGATACCAAAGTGCTTTTGTTTATGTGGGTATCGTCTATCAAAATTTACCCAACTAAAAATTTTAAATGAGCATTTAAAAACAGAAGAACACAAGCAGAGATTCCATTAACCATTTGGATGGTGGCATCATCACATGTCATCTAGCCTTTGGAAATCACTACTGTGCACTAATGATAGAATGAGAGGGCAGAAGCAACTAACATTTTAGTATTGTTATGAAAATAATTTTGACCTCACAAACCCTTGACTACCCTTAAGAACCACTGGATTACAAGAACTGCCATTTTTTCATAAAGCATGAGTTTCTGATGATGCCCCTCAGTGTTCTACTTTGTCTTTAAAAATACTCTCTGAATGCCTCTTAAATAAATAAACAAATAAATAAACCACTTGGCATCTCCTTTTCTGACAGGTGATAATAAGCTGGGAGAAATGAGGTGGTCATAAAAGGTACATCAGCAATGGAATTGCAAGTTTGGATGTGAAAAATCAGGATCAAAACATAGGTCTCACATCCCTAACACTTCCTCTTCTGCCACACCCACATCTAACCCCTAAATAAAACCAACATAGTGTTAAATCAGGCAGATCACAAGAAGCAGAGACATCGATCTCTAGGTAAGTAAAAATGCTAAATAAAAAGTATGTGTTTCTTTGGCGAGCAGTTGAATATACTAATTCAAGGTCAGACAGTTTAAGTGTAAAATGGAAGATTAAGTAATGATTGTAAAGTTTAAAAAAGAAGTCAAAGTCACCATTCACAATACAAGTGGACAATTGGAAGAAAGAAATGGATAGAGGACAAGTAGATGACGAAAGGAAATAATGGTCATTGGATGGAGGGCTTCGCTAAAATGTAAAGGACTCAGGTATCACTTCAGTTTGTCTACACAGAGAAGTAATAAAGCCAGGAATGATAATTAGGAGAAAGTATGAGACAATCATACATACGCTATATTATTAAAACTTGCTTAAAATAGCAGATAGGATCCACGTGGTCCAGCCTATCTTAGTGGTTTCCCTGGGTGACAAATATGACTCATAGAGAGCAATCATAAAGTAAGTTTATTTTTTTGACCACTGTTCTTACAAGCTTGTTCACTGGCCTATTTCTTCCCAAGTTGGATGAAAATCCACCCCATAACACTGTGGTCACTGGAAAGCAAATGAAAGTCCTGCAGTGTTACTAAGTTGCAAATCATAGGCTCGATTCTATGAATCAACTGTCCATTCGAACGTGACAATCAAAACTCTCTAGTGCCTTTAAGTTGACTTGTTACCTTGTCCCCCAGTGTGGGCCTGTTGCAGGAGGAGCACCTACAAATAAGGAAGTGGGATTTAGTCTGTTTCTTCACCTTCTCTGTACCTAAGAAGCTCCTCCTTATCATGAAACAGATTTTTGACTCCTCTGAATGGTTTTGATTGGTTGGAGTGAAGCTGGTGGTCTGGTGTCTTTCTGGGCTTGACTGGTGTTCAGAATTGAACACCATGTCACTATTCTGAGTTCCTTGAAGACCTCCCATGGCTGGACACCTTCCACCTGCATTCCCATGACATGGGCAACTGCGTCACTATTTCAGCTAGTGTGGCTTCTCCTATAACCACTGAGCCTTAGGAAGCCACTGGCAGCTTCCTTCAGCTGAGGTGCCATCTCCCTTCCAGTTGGTCTCTTGGACAGAATCTAAGACCTCCTGTTGTGGGCTTTGCCTCCCACATGGCCACATCTTTTCCTTTCCCTTGGTAAACTCCGAGAGCTCCATTATTACCAAAATGCAGACCTATACTCTGCTACCATGGGCCAACCCAGCCAACTCTCAAGCTTTGGAATTCTTGAAGGTGACTCAGACAAAAGTTCACTGTGTCACCAAACTGTGTGTATTTGGGGGAAAAAGAGGGGGCTTACATATCACATTCTCCAGGTGGTCCCCTACAAGTCCAGTTCTCTAGGGAGATATCCTCCCATCCCTCCCCTAAAAGGACAGAGATGAGGTACATAGGACAACTCACTCCAAGGCAACCTTCAAGATTCCTTCCCTAATTTCCGATGCCTGACCTTTTTATACCATCAATGTGAATGAGAAGTATAAAGTCATCTAACCAGTTTCCCCCAACTTCTTTCTTGCAAGTTCTGCATAGTAATGTTTGACACTTCAGATAATACTTCATTTTAACATCTTGATGTATATATCTAAATATACATATTAATACATGTATTAAATATATATATGTATACAGGTTGACTAAACACAGGATTAAACAAGACTCCCTTAATGTATCATACACACATATACATGTACACATAAAGTCCAGTCCATCATAATGATTTTCACAGCTGTATGGTTCAGGAAGAGAAATGAGCTCTTCTTATAAATTACCTGCTCTCAGAGTCTTCAAAAAGAAAAAAAAAATGCAGCAAGTTTCTCCTAGAAATAAATCCACAATAAAAACAGGCTAAAAGGAAAGAGCTCATGTAAGAGTCTTATGTGAAGGACTGAAATGCCACATCCTCAAATCCTCACTAATTCCAAAGAGGAATTATGAGCAGATATTATAATCATGACAGAGGGCACAGTTACAGAGAGTTATATAGCAATAGATTTGCCATGGACACATAAAAGAGCATTTTAAATTATATTCCAATAGATAAGCTTAGTGCTTTGGGGCAGTGGTAAAATATTGTTGTACTACAAAAGAAAAAATAATAACTTTTAATTTATTTTCTTTTTCTCAGTGAAGATACTCTATAAAGTCTTTTGAAACAAACTGCATAAAAGATCACTGAGCAAATTTACAAATGATATCAGGGAACTTCAGTTAATATTCCATTCATAAGGATTTATCAAGAATGGGAGAGATGCCGGAAGTGCGAAACAAATAAGTGCAAAACAAATAAGTGCAGTCCTAAAAATTCTACCAAACATTGTTAATTACTGATTTTAAAACAGGTTATTAAAATGATTTTTAACCATATTGAAAGGAAATTAGTAACCAAGAGGAGTCAACACGGCCTCACTGACGATTTAGGTCAAAGTAATTTGATGTCTCTTTTAAACATGCATACAATTATGGATGATAAAAAAATGCAGTAGACATTTGCAGACCTTGACAAGACAAATATTTTAAAATATTCTTAAAAACAACATGAAGGAATGTTGAAGGACATTGGTAAAATAAAGGGGATTTGTAATTGGTTAAGTGGCTAATGACCAAAGATGCTAATTTGAATGGATATCATTAGAGAAGGATTGCTATTGTTTGTTTATTGACTAAATACGTACTGAATGCACTGTTGGTCGTTTTCTACTGAAGGTAGGTTTCCTCAATTGTCTGGTCAGTTCAGGACTCCAGAGCTGCTGTGGTTTTCCTGGTGAGTAGGGTAGAAACAAGGTTGGCCTACGTTCCACAGTCAAACCTCTAGGAAACAATCAGTTGACCTTTCCCAAAGGAATAGGCAAGGAGATATTCTCTCTCCATTACTTATTACTTTGCTCCCTTCAAAAATTGTTAGCACTGATGATATCTAGTCATGCCCCTCATCCCTTTCAAGAGCAGGTTTCTGTCTCCCTATTGCTTTACAAACACATAAAAGCAAAGAAGAATGATTTCTAAACGAGATATTATATGCTTGCTTGAGACAGGCAGTCTATCTATGGAAAGAGGGGAACCATGCTTCATTTTAGCAGACAATGTAACAGTCTGTTAATCCCATCTGTTTCTCATAAGAAGGAAAAATTGTTACATATGGGGCTCAAGGAGCCTGAGGCCTCATGGAACATGTCTCAAAACCTTTACCTAAGAAATAGAAACTTAGCAATGTGGCTTATATAAGTAGATCTTATTTTCTTTTAGAGACACCGTGGATGTCTTTTTCTCACATCTTTCATCTTATTTATTGATAAGTTTTCAATGAAGATTGAAGATGAATTCACTGATTTAGGTTGAATAAATTGACTTTTCAGTAGTGTGGAGTTTTCCCTGGTCGGTTATTGTGTCATAGAACTGCGACACAATATGTATGACTATGTAGCTAAGCTTGATGAGCCTAGACTTAGACCTGAGATATTCACATGTCTATGAGGCTGAGTCATTACTCATGTAGACAATTAAATTCAATATAAAGAGTAGTTGCTATACTTCTTGGTAGCATAGAAGCAAGCAACTAAAATTGATTCAGGCTAACTTAAAGAAAAGAACTTGATTTCTTAAAATGCTATTGAGTTTCTCACAGAACCTAGGGAAGAATATAACATCCAGACTTCAGAAGGAGGGAACCAAGTCAGATCTGGGACTCTGGAAAATAACAGCAAATAGTGGGCAGTATCTCTGGAGTCCTGCCATCAAGATGGCCTTCTCACCTTAGAAGACAGTTCCCAAGTTCAAATCCTGGGAAAGAAAATCTGATTGGCTGGGTTTGAGTCAAATTTCAAACCTTAGCTATGGCAATCTCAGTTGAAAATCTGATTAGGACCTCAAGGTTTCACAAAGGACAACTATTGCCAGGTCTCTTTTCCAGAAGAAAAGAACACAGAACATTAAGCAAGCAATAATAACAGATATCTACCACAAAGAGTACACTTTAAAATGGGTTCACTGCATTTCTAGTTTGAATTTTGTACAATAATAATAAGGTTCTAATTTCTGGATTGGGTGATGGGTTCATAGGTGTTCATTGTTTATTGTGTAAATAAAGGAGAAACAAGATAAAAGGAGGCCATACATAGACCAATAGTAATAGTGTGTTACAAATTATCAATTATAATTTAGTGTCCTACTATAAACCTGAGGTGCAAAAAATAAAATCAAATAAACAAAATAAAAAATGTTGTCCTAATATCATATAACAAAATCCAAACTGAGCAAGTATATTTTGAATACTTAGGACAATTTGTTTACTACTATTTCAGGATAACAATATGATAAATAATGAGGTGATCAAGCAATCAGAAAATTCTCCTAATTCAGATCTTCCCCCACTAATTCCCTAAATCACAAATTACAAGTTTGTCTTAGCTATTCTAGGTCTTCAGCTCTTTCATATCAATATTAGAAACAGCCTGTCAATTTAACATACACACACATGCACACAAAACCTATTGGAAGTTTTATTGGAATTGTATTGAACCTATAGATCAGTTTCATGAGACTCAATATTAATGTGAGCATTTGATTTTCTAACTCGTGAACATCCTCTCTCATCTCTTCTCATTTCATTTCATCCTATGTCCTACCTTTCCACTTAAGTCATTTTTAATATGCTTTCATAATTTTTATACTTTCTGCATAGAGGCCCTTGGGAAATATCTGTTACATTTTTCCTAAGGCATTTTGTAGTTTGTGTTGGCATTATAAATGGTGTCTTTTTCTTTAAATTATTTTTTCTAAATGTTTGTTTCTTATGTATAGACATGCAATTGACTCATATGGTTAACTATCTTGCTAATTTAACCATCTTCCTAAATTCTTCTATCATTTCTAGTTATTTGCCTGTATAGTGTTGGTTGTTTTATGTGTACAACAAAATCGTTTTCAAAGACTGACAGCTTTATTTCCTCTTTTCAAATTCCTGTGCTTTAATTTATTTATTTTTATTACACTGACTAGAATGTTACACTGACTAGAATATAAGAGAATGTTAAAAGCAATAAAACAGTGAAAGTAGGTATCTTTGTCTTATCTTGAATTTTAAAAAGAATGCCGCTTACTATTTTCCATTTAGAATAATGTTTGTAAACGTTACCAGGTTAAAAAATCGGTTTCTATTACAAGCTTATTTTTTATCATGAATGAGTGTTGAATTTAATTGTATGCTTTTTCTACATCGATGAAAATTATATATAATTTTTAGTCTTTTAATCAATGTGATTGAAAATGGTAACATTTGCAAAATTAATCTCTACTGGCCTTCTTGGGACAAACTCAATTTGGTCATGATATATTATCCTTTCTTACCTTTTCAGATTATAAATATTTTTATAACAAATCTACATCTATTTTAATGATTAAAATAGATTTTTAATTTTTTATGTTATCTCTTTATCTGGTTTTGATATCAAGATTAAATCAGTCTTTTACAATGAACTGGGAATGGTGAATTATGAGATTCTAATGGTTTGATCTTTGAAAATGTGGTTGAACTCACTCATAGAATCACCTAGGGTGGATGTTTTGTTTGGAGGAGATATTTTTAGTTACAGGACTATTAGGATTCTATTGCTTCTTGAATCAGTTTTGAAAAATTATTCTTTCTCTAAGAATAATCTAAATTATTCTGTCCACTTCATGAAAGTGAATCTTTCTCTCTCTCTCACACTCTCTCCTCCCTTGTCAATCTCACCCAAGGTTTGTATATTTTCTTAGTCATTTAGAAACCAACTTCTGACACTGTTAATCTGGTCTATTTTCTTTCATTATTATTTTTCATTTCATTTCTATTTTCTTTCATTATTATTTATCTACCATTATCTACTTCCTT
This sequence comes from Tapirus indicus, assembly GCA_031878705.1. Taxonomy (NCBI): domain Eukaryota; kingdom Metazoa; phylum Chordata; class Mammalia; order Perissodactyla; family Tapiridae; genus Tapirus; species Tapirus indicus. The sequence goes on along the minus strand of CM062919.1, from coordinate 97,863,954 downwards.
TTTTTAGTTTATTTTTATTTCTTTTAAAAGCTTAAAGTTGGACATTTATCTCATTGATTTTTCAGCTTCTGTCCTTTACTAAAATAATCATTTAAAACACTAAAATTTCACTGAAGCTCCACTTTTGCTGATCCCACAAGTTTTTATGTAATGTTTTCATTTTCTTTAGTTCTAAGTGTCTTTAAAATGTCCATTATGATTTCTTCTTTGACCTATGACTCATTTGAAAATGAATTTTTTCATTTCTAAATATATGAAGATTTATTGATTGATTTATAACAACTTAATTGCTCTGAGGTCAGAGAATATGTTGCATGTGACCCTATTCTTTCAGATTGGTTAAACCTTGACTTACAGATTACTATAGTAACAGTTTGGTTTTTTAATTAAGAAGATATGTATTTTCTATTTGTCCAAAAAATATAAAACATCAAATATGCAAAAATAAGTTCTATATTTATACATTAAATGAAACAACAGCTATGTTGCTCAAAACTTCTATATATTTGCTGATTTTATTTCTCTGCTTTATTTACCAATAGCTGATAAGATTGTACTGAGATTTCTCTCTATGATAGTGTTGTTGAAAATTTCTCCCTGTACTTTTATCAAATATCTCTCTTTTTATATTTTTGAGGCTATTTCATTAGATATATTTACAATTTTTATATCCTTATGGTAAGTTGAAACTTTTATCATTAGGCAGTGACTGCCTTTGTCTTAGACTTTACTTAACAGTAATATAAAGAAATCAGTACTTTTTGTAGGGGTGGAGGGTGTATTTGACTGATAAATCTTTTTTTATCCTTTATTTTCAATTTTTCTGTGCTTATGCTTTAGGTGTATCTCCTATAGGCAGCATATGGCCAATTTTTAGGTCGGATTTGACAATTTCTACACTTTGGCAAGTTTAGTCCATTTATGCTTATTGTGATTATTGATACATTTAAACTTGTTCCTTCCATCTGATCTCTTTGTTCCTTTCTTCCTGCTTTAACCATATTTCTTTTCTATTTTTGAAACTTTAAGTTGTTTGATTGCATATTTTTTTCCATTCTTTGTCCCTATTGTTTTGAATTCAAGTATTTTATTTTTGTTCCTTTATTTGTTATCCATGAAATAGCAACATTGTATTCAAGTGAATAAGTCTACATTAAACAATTTTGACCCCTCTCTCAAGGAAAATAAAATCTTAAGACAACTTTAGCTTGAATCATTCTTCAATTTACATACTGTTATTGTCTAATATTTCAGTTCTGTTTTTTTTTTTTAATTCTCATACTACTTACTATTTCATAAAGACCTTTTTGGTTTGGATTTAGATTTATGCTTGCCATGTTGTGTTGTTTACCATTTCTCCATGCATAACAAGTCATCTTTCTGGGCTCGTTTTTCTACTTTATAAAGTGTACAGGTCTCTAGGTGATACATTCCATCAGAGTTTTTTTCTTCCTTATTCTTTGCTCCATAAAATTTTTTAATCCTCTTCCTTGAAAGGTTGTTTTACTAGATACAAATTCTAGTCTGACATTTATTCTCACTCACTATTTTAAAGATAAATTATTCCACCATCTTCTGGCTTCGAAGGTTGCTGTTGAGAAGATCCTTTCATTCTAATTAATTTTGTTTAGATTTTATTTGATCTAATTTTGTTTTTATTTTTGCTCATGATTTGTCATTTCTCTCTGGCTATTTTAAAACCTTTTTGTCTTTGGCATTCTGCAGTTTCATACCATGTGTCCAGGCCTGGATTTCTTCTTATTTGTTCTCTTAGAAATGCATCATGCTCCCCAGATCTGGGGTACATGATTTTCTTGGAATATTACAGCAATTACCTTTTAAAATATGTTTTATCTCAATTATTTTCCTTTAGACCTCAAATTAGATGTAGTTTATGCTTTCTCATTTTATCCTCCATGACTTGCAATCTTTCTTTAATAATTTCCATCTCCTTATCTCTCATTGCAGCACTATGGATAAATTCTTCAGGTATTTCTTCCTGTTCACTAATTCTTCTTCAACAGTGTCTATCATGCCTTTTTACTTGTGTATTAAATTTTTGCTGTCAGCAACTGTATTTCTCACCTAATATTCTACTTTTCAAAAAATCTGTCTTTGCATTCCTAAAGTTTCTTGCTGTATATTCACCTTTTTAATTATATGCTTTATTTCTTTGAGCATTTAATACAGAGCTACTTAGCATTCACCACCTAAACATTCCAACATCTGTAGATCTTCAGGGTATAAAGTGGATGTTTTATGTGTGATTATCTGTTGTGAGTTTATTGCTTAACCTCTGGGAGTTGTGGACTAAATTGGAGGAAGCTTTCCTCCAAAGAGAGTTTCATGTTATTTCTGCTAGTAGCCAGGCAGCAATCCAGCTCCAGACCACTTCCAACATCCTAGAAGGTTTGAGTCAGAGAAGAAAGCCTCAGATTCAGTTCCTATCTCATTACTGTTCCAAGTTTTGGTATCTCTGTAATGCTGCTGTAAGACTCCCACCTCTAAACAATCCCAACATCTCACTGTGGAAAGTCGCAGGCCAGCTCCCCTCCATACAGGCTTTTTGCTCTCTTCTCTCCACTGCTCAGGGTCTGACTCACTACATCTGTGGACTAGGTTCCAGGCTGTCCCCACCCAGGCTCAAGGCCACTCCAGGCCTGCCTCATGTTTTTAGGTTTGATGGTCTGTTTCTTGGAGGATTGGTTTCTAGAGTTCCTTCTGTCTTTCAGAACCAGTTATGATTCAAAGAGTGGAACCATCTGGGGCTTAGCTGCTGTTGAACCAGAAAATCACTCAGAGATCTTAGTTAGTCATGATAATGGAAGTGGGAGCAGGGTTAGCATTTAATTTTAATATCTTACATTTCTAATTAAACAAGAGGCATATAAATTACCTCCTAATATACCAGATACATTCATTCATTTAGTCAATAAATATTTATTAAGGACCACCGATGTGTTAGACACTGTTCTATACCCTTGAGATAAATCAGTGAACAAAACAAAGATCCCTGTCCTCATAGAGCTTACATTCTAACAGGGGAATAGGGGTAGAAATATTATCATAAATAATAATCATAATAAATACATTATATAGTATCAGACAATAAGTTACCAGTGCTTTAAAAATTAGAAAAGAGAAAGCAAGTGTGGAGGTTGACAATGGCCTCAATTTTAAATAGAGCAGGCCTCACTGATAAGGTAAGAAATGAGTAAAAACTTAAAGGAGATGAGAGGTGGATATTTTGTGAAGAGCATTACAAACAGAAGGACCTGTTAGTGCAAAGGCACTAAGGTTGGAACATGCCTGATATGGGTTCAGGAGAGCAGAGAGTTCAGAGTGGTTGGAGGGGAGTGAGCCAGGAGGAAGAGGACTTAGAGATGAGGCAGGAGGTGTAATTGGGGACCAGATCGTGGAAGGTTTCATAGCTCCCTTACAATGGTTGAAATGATGAGTCATTACAGCGTTCTGAGTAGAGGTGTTGAGCCCTTACACTGAGGATAGTAAAGTGACAAGAGGCAGTAAGACCTGTTATAAATGCTATTACAATGATCTAGGCAAGAGATAGTGAAGCTGGTGGTCTCTATGGAAATGATAAGAAGTGATCTGATTCTGGATATATTTTGAAGGCTGTATTATTATCTACTGCTGTGTTGACAAATTATCTGAAAAGTTAGGGGCTGGAAACAACGCACATTTATTATCTCACAGTTTCTGAGGGTCAGGAATCTTGGAGTAGCTTAGCTTGATGGTTCTGGCTCAGAATCTCCCACAATGTTGCCATCAAGGTGTGGGCAGAAGCCGCAGTCATCTTCAGACCAGCTTCTGAGCTCACACACATGGCTGTTGACAGGCCTCAAAATCCCTTTCCAAGCTCACTGCATGCTGATCCTTTTGTTAAAGTTTTTTCAATTCCACATTGATTTTTTTTTTCTTTGCAGGGAAGGATTCACCCTGAGCTAACATCTGTTGCCAATCTTCCTCTTTTCTTTTTTTTTCCTTCTCCCCAAAGCCCCAGTACATGGTTGTATATCATAGCTGTATGTCCTTCTAGTTCTTCTCTGTAAGCCACTGCCACAGCATGGTGTTGTGGTTCCGTAACCGGGAAGCAAACCTGAGCCGCCAAAGTGATGAAAGCACTGAACTTTAACCACTAGGCCATCAGGGCTGGCTCTGATCCTTTATTTTTACTTTCAGCATTTCATTTATTTCAAAATCGATTTTATTGCAGCCAAAACAGTGGAATTAACTGTAGATAATAAACTATTGTATATACAAGGAGGACTTTATTCAGGACTGTTGCAATAGGTATCAGGACTATTGCAATAGGAAGAGACATTGGGCTCAACTCCAAATACAGCAAAGACAGCTGGGGACCTACAGCCAATAAGCAGAGTGAGGGGGTTAATGGATGGAAAATTACTAAAAGGAGAAATTAAGGGTAGGGAGATTCTTGCTAAACCTACTTAACCAGGGTGATCAGATATCTAAGAGTGGGGAGATTTTCAATAAACTAACTTAGCAGAATTTTTGCTACAAGTTGGCTATGCAGACTCAGCAAGAATGGGGGCCAAGTCTGAGGCCTTATGGGAAGAGGACTCAGAGGAGCCTGACAGAAGTTTGGTCAAGAAGAGAATCTCTGTCATTGGGCTTGCATTTGATAAATATAATTCTTCCCACCATAGAAAAGGTAGCTTCCAATAGAAGTGTTTATAATGTTCATAGTCCAGGTGACAGCTGGGCATTTCCCTACCAGTATATGAGCAATGCTTCTGTACAGTGTGTGGTTAACAGCAGTAACTCTGAAACCAAACAGCTGGGTTTAAATTCTGGCTCTGCCATTTACCAGCTGAATGACCTTGGAAAATGACTTAACCTGACTCTGCCTCAGATTCCTTGTCTGCAAAATGGGAAGAGTAATAATATCCACTCATAGGGGGATTTTGAGAATAACTGAGTGAATATTTGTCAAGGGCCTGGAGCAGTGTCCACTACACAGTAAGCCCTATGGGGTCTTAGCCATTATTATTTTTTAAACTTTTGGTCAATTTCCTTAATCAACCTTTAAGCTTCCTTTAAACTTTTGGTTGAAATTCCTTCATTGGTTTCAATGAAAACATCTAACTCTGAGCATATCATAATTTTATAGCATCTACTGAACAGCACAAAGCAGGTAACATTTCTCTGGAAAATCTTCACCCGAATTTTCTTTCTTCAAAACCAGTACTCTTTCAAACTCTACCTCTTCACTCTGCAGAAAAATTTAGGGACCATCTTTTGTTACTGAGTATGCCTTAGGGACCTTGCCTTCTACTCTTAGTGGATTTTTAAGGCATTTCTTCTGGGAAAAAAAAAATGCAGAGCTCTTCTGAAAGGCCTTTTTTTGAATATAATTTTTCCTATCTTCTTCAATAGACTTCTGTTGTTTCTGTCCATTACTCCTTCATTTTATCTTTTATGCTTAGTGTTTTCATGCCCGCATACATGGTCTTCCGTCCTAGTCAGAAGAGGTGATGGATACCTGCAGTCTTCTCTCCTTGCCGCCTTCTTGGCTCCTCTTCCCACCTGGCACTCGCATTGCAGAGCCCCAGGCCTGCCTGGGCTCTGCGACTCTCTGACTCCCCTGATCAAGCAAGAGTGGATGCAGTGCTAGGGGACACAACCAGTGCTGAAAAAGGGAAAGGTGACAGAGAGCAATGAAGTGAGTCAAAAAGAACTCACAGGACACAATGCCTTTCAGCCAGTCAAAAAAGTCTACTGCATATCCTCTAGTTCAGAAAGCTGCTTTCAAAGGCTGATCTTCACTCTCATCAGCCTGATTTCGTGTGATCTTCCTTTAATAAACACACAACAAAGGGGCCTGCAGGAGAAACAGCTGAGGCTGTGCTCAGTCTGGGGATAAAACAAACAGTTCAGAGACTCCAGGAAGGTGAGCTTTGTTTTTGATGTGTTGATTCTCTGAAATGTCTGTGCTGTCAGCAACCAGGGCCCTCAGCCCAGACAGCCCTCCCCCCCACCCCGCTCCCAGCATGCGGGAAGGCTCTCCCTCCCTGGAGCAGAGCCCCAAATGGGTATTTAAGACAACTTAAAGTCAGTGATGATTTTATATAATGCCCTTGTACAATGACAAGATAAAATCTGGACAAATTATAGAGTTAAATATTTAAAAAGAAATGAAACCATAGGAGAATTAGGAAAAAAAACTGAGAAAGTCAACCAAGAAATCATAAAGGAGCAGACTAATAGATTTGATATATACAATTTAAGGGGGAAAAAAATTAAGTGATATTGACCAGAAAAGAAATGATTGCACCACTTATGACAAGCCAAGCACTAATATTCCTGTTATTATAGTAGCTTTCATATTTATATAAAAAGCGACAAACACCAAGTGGCGAAGGAAAAGCCAGCAATTCACAAAAGAAAATTTTAAATGACTAATAAACATATGAAAGGCATTAAACTTCACTAATAATTAAAGAGTGTAAATTACTTTAATAGATACATTATAACCCATAAATTTGGTGATAAATGCTTTTCTAAGATAATTCCTATTGTTGGCAGAGTGTGAGAGAAAGGAGCACTCCTTCTCTGTCAGGAGTGAAAATTACAGTAACATTTTTGGAAAGCAATTTGGCAAAAGGTAACAACAGCTTCAAAAATATTCTTATATTCTGATTTGCATATCTTCATTTATCATGAGGAAATTAGAAATGTGTTAAAAAAATAAGTGTAAGGACTTTCGTCAGATTTTTATTTGTAATAGTAAAAAGTTGCAAACTTCCAAATGTCCAAGAAAAGAGGAATTTAAAATACAATATGTCTTATATATGAGAGGATACCATGGAGATATTATAAATCACGTTTTCTCCCCCAGTGGCAACAGCGAAATGGTATTTGACACAAAAATTTAAAATAAAATATCTCTAGAGTGAGTACGGAAGCTTCAAGCTATTTTAACTTGATAAATTAAAATTATCCAACTACTTCCTTCTGCTTTGATTCTAAACTTATAAAATCTGATTTGAATTTATTGGGGTTTTTTTTTGTAATTTGCTTCTAGGGAAATAATGCTTTCAATTTGGAACATGGAATTAGTATTGGACCCATTTGATACATATTTTTGATGAAAATTATTAAATTGACAATTTTTGTAAAATAAAATTGTTTTTCCAAAATTTTTTCATTGACATGAAGAAATATCTAATTTCCTCATACTAATACTACAAGAAAAAGCAAGATAAAAATCTATATTTACAGTACAATCCCAATTATGTTAAATATTTATTCAACAACCATTGAACATTCAACAAATACTTATTAAGCTTCCATTATATGCCAGGCACTCTTCTAAGTACAGGGGATGCGGGGTTGGGGGAGACAGACCAAAATATCTGTCTTCATTAAGCTTGCAATCTAGAGAGAGAGAAACTCTCACTAATAAACAAATGTGTAAAATAAGAGTATGTCAAATTTTGGAAGTGCTATAGGGCAAAATAAGCCAGGGAAGAAAAATAGGGTGTATGTGGTAGGAGGAATGCGACTGAATTTGAAAATGGATAGTCAGAAAATGCTTACATCATATTTGATCAAAGACTTAATGGTACTATGGTTGTGAGAGAGCGCCCCCAGGGGAAGGGGGAACCTGGCTGTGTCTGTCTTCTGTCTTTTTTTCCTCTGTGTAATAATATTTATGTGCACTAATGTTTAGAATATAGGAACTAAAGAAAGAAAAAGACACCTCAGCTCCAAAGCAAAAGTGAATTAGGTCCCCCACACACACTGCTTAATGTCAGTGTTACCAGACAGAAAACTGAGGAATCAGTGTAAAGACCTTATCAGCTGCTAGCGAGCATGTGAAGGAAGAAAGAGACGTTTATGTGGCTTCCCGGTGACCCAGGAGCCAGGATACACAGAGCAGGAGGCAGAGGCTCCTAATTCAGTTAAGGGCAGGAAATGAATGCCCAGGTGCAGGAAAAACAAAAAGGAAATTTCAGAGGTAGGTTTTCTAGTCGAGTTAAAATACAAGCACATTAACCAACGTCCCTGTGGCCCCCAAGTTACTGGCCTGGTGTGGTCTAGGGGAAAGCATTCCAGGCAGATGGAGCAGCGTGCACAAATGCTTTAGGTGAGAGTTTTCTGATGGGTTCCATAAACAGCATGGAGGCCGCTGTGGCTAGAGCTGAATGAATGAGGGGAGACGAGTGTGTTCGGATCCTTTAGGGCCCCAGAGCTCTTTGAAAGGAAGTTTCCTTTTACTCTGGATGAGATGGGGAGCCCTTAAAAGATTCTGAGTGAGTTGTGGCACTAACTCAGTGGGCTTGCATTTTAAAGAGATTCCTTTGGCTTCTGAGTTGAATACAGAATGAAGAGAGGCAAAATTGGATGTATGCAAGAACAAAGGATAAGGTGCAAGCGTGATTCCAAGAGTTTAGACCTGAACCACAGAAACGATGGAGCTTCCACTTCCTGAGGAGGAGCAGGTTTGGAAGGGAATTTATTTTAACCTGTTAATGTCCAAATTGGGATATGCTTATTAGATTTCTGAGTGGATATGTTGAGTAGGTAATCGAATATACAGTACGCAGTTGGACTTGAATGGCAAGTTCTGAGCTGGAGATTTATGCAATATCATCGTATAAATGGTATTTAAGGCCATTATCATGCATGAATGCACTGAAGAATGAGTGAAGAAGACAGGAGGCCAAGACTGAGCCCTTGGGCAGTCATATGTTTAGAGGTCAGGTTGATGAGGAGGAAGCAAAGAAGCTTGAGCAGGAGCAATAAGAGAAGCAGAAGGAAAACCAGAGCATGTGATGTCCTGGAAGGCAGAAGAAGAGAGTGTTTCAAGAGGAGAAAGAGCTCAACTCTGTCACATAAGATGAAGCCTGAGAGTGAACATTAGGCTTAACAATCAGTATTTTTCCATGAAGATGTCTGTGTAGGTGTGTAGGGGTGGGTGTATGGGTGTTTGGGTGGGTGTGTAATCAGAAGTATATAAAGCAAAATCTTAACAGTGGTTGGATATGTATTATTTGCACAGTTAGAAAAGCATGTTTAAAATAAAACTATAACAAAATAATTTATGAACAGATGTATTATAAGTTGTTTTCGAAAGCTAACTAGATTTGATAATTAATGCCAGATTAGTGATCTTCCATTCTTTCCAACTACACATCTTGAATACCACTTTACTTAGAAAAAAAAAAGCTCGGTGGAAAGAGTAAAGCTTCTAGGGGTCTCTGAAGAAATGAGTTCCTTTTCTTCACCCTTCCTTCATAAAATAGCCCCACTTAGAAGTAAATGATAAAACAAGTTAACATGTAAGATTTATTTCACATACTTCTGTGTCTGTTTCATCTGTAAAATAGGATTGTTGCGGGGATTAAATTCGTTACAACATATACAGCTTTTAGAACACTGCCCGGAACTTATGCAATGTAAGCATTGCATAAGTGTCACCAACATTATTATTTGTTAAAAATTGTAAACAGCAAAACTTTGAAAGAGAAGCCCTAAGGTAAAATGTTAAGAAAATAGATTTTAAAGCTGAACACATCTGAGTGTGAATCCCAGTTCTGTCACTTACTGACACCAAGACCTGGGGCACGTCATATAACCTCTGACTCAGCTTCTCTATCTATAAAATGACTGTAAATACCTGTTTGACTGCTGTGTTGGGATCTTTAGAGTAGCAGTGCACTTGTGTCTTGGGAGGTACAAAATGTTCCCTTGCCTTTATTTATGAGAATTTATATTTGAAAACTTAACTATTATGATATATGTGCATTTCAGTTACAGCTTTTTTTCCCCTTAGGTAACTCTAAGAAATTTACTGTTGTTATCTCCTATATTAGTCAGGGTTCTCCAGGAAAACAGAACCAATAGGATGTGTATATATGTAGAGAGAGAAAGACTTATTTTAAGGAAGTGGCTTGCACAATTATGGAGGCTGGTGTGTTTAAAATCTGGAAGGAAGGTTGGCAGGCTGGAGACTCAGGGAAGAGCTGATGTTGCAGTTCAAGCCTGAAGGCTGTCTGCTGGTAGAAATCCCTCTTGCTGGGGGAGAGCAGTCTTTTATTCTATTCAGGCCTTCAACTGATTGGATGATGCCCTCCCACATTATGGAGAGCAATCTGTTTTACTCCAAGTCCACCAGTTTAAATGCTAATCACATCCAAAGACACCCTCATAGAAACACCCAGAATAATTTTTAACCACATATCTGGGCACTAAGACTCAGCCAAGTTGACACATAAGATTAACCATCACATCTCCTTTTTATGGGAAAGTAATATGGAAGTATGTTCTCCAAATTATAAAGTTGCCTTAAGCCAGAAACCAGGGATTCTGCCTAGACCAGTTCTCTCTAATCAGTCACCGAACCTTTACATTGTCCTTTTAAATGGATCTCAAATTCCATCCCTAATCTCTAACACCATCATCATCATCTTAGTTAAACCTGTCATCATCGCTCACCTTTACTAATGCAATAGTGTTGGCTTTTTAAACCACAGATCTCTTTCTAGTTAGACTCAAGTCTGAGTTTAGAGAGCTATTCCAGGAGATAAACTGAAGGACAGAGACCATGTTTTGTTAAAATCACCCTTACCCTCTTCCCGTCTCTTTTCATCTCCCTCCTACCATCTTCCTTTCTCTGTCCCAGTTCTGTTATTTAGATCAAGCTTGCATGCTTCACCTATCTCTTCACTCAGCCCTCAAGAGAAAGAAGCTCTGCTTGTCCTTCTTTTCCAGCTCTACACGCATGATACAATACTTCTAAATGGTTAGAGATGATTTTATCTCTTAGAGCCACATCTGAGACCAACTGGTTAAAAAGGAAGGCTGTCTTTTGTCTCATAGCTGGTTTACTAGGATTCTAAGTTCCCATAAGTCAAGAGCTCCCACATGTCTACCTCAGCACTTAGCTCAGGGTCAGGCAGTTAAGAGCTGCTAGTAACATTTTGTCTAATTGAAGGAATAAAGGGAGACAGAATGGTGGGAGATAGACCAGGGATTTTGATGCCAGTTACACACACACACCTGTTTGCTACTTCAGGTTTTGTTACTTAACTATTGGCTCTTGGGCAAGTAAATTTACTGATCTTAGCCTCTTGACTCATCTTAGCCTTTACAAAATAGGAATCATATTGATTATGATACCTACCTACCAGTGGAGGGAAAGACTTAATACAGGCAGCCACATTTGGCTATGCAGGCTGAGTACCACATAACTTCAGAGGGAGCCATTGAGATGTATGGTTGACAGTGGGAACTCTGCCCGCCCCCTGTAATCTGTTGCTGCTGTTTGAACAAAATTATCAGTATAATGCATTTGGGCCATGCCTCATTCACGATAGTCTCTAAATATATGTAAGTTCCTTTCCTCCCTCCTTCTTTCAACAAATAGTGTCACTTGGATATAAATAATACAGTTCAATATGTCAGGTTTTAGTCAACATACAAAAAAAATGTGAACTTGAAAATCCAAAACTCCATCTTAAAAACAGATAAAATATATTTTGTATTAATCTTTCCCAAAAGGCCTGGAATTTTTCACACTGACTGTTAAAATATACTCATTAAAGAAAAACCAGAAAGTTAATTACACAAGCAGCTGAGCAGCAGCCTATTGAACACCAGTGCTGTTTTGTGGCATGTTTCACTAGACTGCACTGACATTTGTTTTTAAACAGACATAAAATAGAGGAAGGCTGGAAATGAGGAGGATGTTTTCAATTGTGTGTGTGTCCTCATTGCATTCGTTATATCTCTTTTCTGAGTCTGCAGCCCCTCCAGGGCTCAGGCAGGGTGCCGTCCCCTTTTCTGCTTCTCAAGAGAGTAGTGCAGGCAGCCATGAGGAATCCCCATGAAGGGAAGTGGCATCACCGTTATGGTGCCTGATACAACTTGCAACAAGCAGTGTGCTCCCTGCCACGTGGCAGTGTAAAGGTTCTGGAATAAAATCAGACTCTGGTATATTGAAGAAGATGACCCCAACAAATGTCAAGCAGTATGCAGTTCCATCAAGTCTAAAACGCCTGAAATACTTGCTGACTCAGATATTAATCACTATTTTATGCAGGTCTTTGAATTGCTATATTGTGAATTTCTTTTCAACCATTGTTTCTAATCTAATAACTGTTTTAATTTGCCAAAGAAGGAATAAAAGAAAAAGTATTCGAATGGAAAATAGGATGAGCGAAGTGAAGTAGAGAGGATACAGAATTGGGAAACTCCAGTTAGGACAGAATCGACTTTTTCTGAAAACCGCCTAGCCAGTGGAACTACACAGATTCAATTAATTTGGTTACAATTCAGTGGTTTACAGACAGGACCCTTCAATCAATACATAGGCCTTTTTAAATTACTGGTTTGAAATTCAGTATCAGGAAAGAAGCAAGATAGATGGGGGAAAGAGTGGGAAGGCCTACTGATAGCAATGAGGGCCGTGCTATCTTAAAATATGTTACAATAAAGACTTTCAACATCATGCATTTTAACATGATAAAAATCTGATTCAAATATAAAATTTTGTGCATTCGAAGGACCTGAACACTTAGGTGTGCAACCAATATTTCTGATTCTTCATAATATTCCTTTTTTCACTACTATTGAAACTGACAACTCCAAGTTGGACATTTTCCCCGAAGAAGGGGGAAAATTAACCAAATCTTGTATAACAGGTCAGTAAAATCTTCTGGTTTCAGATTTATACAGAATATCTAACTATTTCAAACAAAAAAGATTTGTGGATCTACTATTTGAAGCCAGACTTTTTATTTTATTTTATTCTATTTTATTTTTTAGGCTCTACTATGATTTAGACTGGCTCTTTTATCAGGCAGAATTCAGAAAAGCTCGTATGGACTTTGTTCTTTATGAAGGTAGTGAGAAAAGCAATATCAGTCTGTGTGTGTGTGTGTGTGTGCGCATGTGTGTGTAGAAGAACCAATGTTATGATGTTTCTGTGATCTCTATCTCTATGTTGCTATTAGGATGAGAAAGGCCAGCACAAAAAGTGCAGGTTCTGCAGACAGCAGAGAGATACTAAACAAAGGATGAAAGGAAATAAGGGTCTATGAAAGCATTATGAGAAGTACAAAGTACTCTCTAAATGTAAGGAAGTAGTACTATTGTGTAGTTTTTGTTATTGCTGCTATTATTTATAAATAACCCGAAGAAACATGTCTTTTGTATCCAGAGACCAGTTGGTCAGGAACATATTTTTCTAACATTTCAGGACATAATTAACTTCATTATAAAAAGGCATTTTTAATGAACAGTTCTGTTTAAATACCAGGGCTTACTTAATTCATTTGCCACTTTCTATAATGTCAAAGATAACTAAATGGTCCTGTTTGTGGCTGTTGAAACCATTTTCAGTGATAGATCAGGCTCTGCTCCTGGTGTTAGGCCTTGAACGCCTCGGTAGAAAAACTATGATGAACTCCATATGACTTTGTAAATTACTCTACAATTACTGTAAATTACCATACAAAGTCAGTATACCATGTTACTTCATAAAGGAATCATTCAATGACTAACTAAGGTAATGGGTCCCAAATAATTCCTGGTACTTTGTACTTTATCCATAGATTGACACATAGATGCTTTGAATGGTACCAACTGAGAGATCACATAGGAATGAAGAGAGATTCTAAGCCAGTGGTTCACATCTGAGGCAATTTTGTCCCCCACCCCCCACTTATGGGACATTGGCCATCTTTGAAGACATTTTTGATCGTCACAACTAACTGGGGAAGGTGCTAGTGACATGTAGTGAGTAGAAGCCAAAGAACGCTGGTAACCATCCTACATACATCCTACACAGGACAGCCCACACAACAGAGTAGTTTGGACTAGCTAGTGCCTGGCTTGGGAAGTCCTCTGGGCCGATGCTCCTCACAGTAGACCAGCTGCCAGGCTCCCAAAACCAGGTCCATGACAAAAGAAGGAGCTTGCACCAGAATGTAAATCAACTATGTCACAGAGCAGTCAGTTGACATATTTATACTAAGACTGCCTTTTTAAAAAAATTTTTATTGAGGTATAATTGACATAAAACACTATATTAGTTTCAGGTGCACAAAATAATGATTTGATATGTGTATACACTGCACAATGTTCACCGTAATAAATCTAGTTACTTTGTGTCACCATACAAAGCTACAAAAGTTTTTTCTTGTGATTAGAACTTTTAAGATTTACAGTCTTGGCAACTTTCAAATATGTAATGCAATATTATTGACTAAAGTCACAAAGCTTTACATTATATCCCCATGACATATTTATTTTATAACTGGAAGTTTGTACCTCATTCACCCATTTTGCCCACCCCCCAACACCCCTCCCCTCTGGCAAACACCAACCTGTTCTCTGTATCTGTGAGATTGGTTTTGGCTTTTTGTTTGTTCATTTGCTTTGTTTTTTAGACTCCACATATAGATGAAATCATATAGTATTTTTTTTTCTCTGTCTGACTTTTTTCACTTAAAATAATACCCTCAAGGTCCATCCATGTTGTCACAAATGGCAAGATTCCATTCCTTTTTATGGCTGAGTAGTACTCCATCATATACATATATACCGCATCTTCTTTATCCATTCATCCATTGATGACCACTTAGGTTGTTTCTGTATCTTGGCTATTGTAAATAATGCTGCAATGAACATAGGGGAGTATATATCTTTTTGAATTAGTGTTTTTATTTTCTTCAGATAAATACCCAGAAGTGGAATTGCTGGATCATATGGTAGCTCTATTTTTAATTTTTTGAAGAACCTCCATAGAGGGTTTCCACAGAGGCTGCACCAATTTATATTCCCACCAACACTACACTAGGTTTCCTTTTTCTCCACATCCTCGCCAACACTTATTATTTCTTATCTTTTCTATAATAGCTATTCTAACAGCTGTGAGGTGATATCTCATTGTGGTTTCAATTTGCATTTCCCTGATGATTAGCAATGTTAAGCACCTTTTCATGTGCCTGTTGGCCATCTGTATGTTTTCTTTGGAAAAAGTCTATTCAGATCCTCTGCCCATTTTTTCATCAGATTTCTTTTTGTCATTGAGTTGTGTGAGTTCTTTATATATTTTAGATGTTAACCCTTTATTGTATATCTGATTTGCAAATGTCTTCTCCTTTCAGTAGGTTGCCTTTTCATTTTGTAGATGGTCTCCTTTGCTGTGCAGAAGCTTTGTAGTTTGATGTAGTCCCATTTGTTTATTTTTGCTTTTGTTGCTCTTGCCTTTAGAGTCAGATCAAAAAAAATCATTGCCAACACCAATGTCAAGGAGATTACTTCCGATGTTTTCTTCTAGGAGTTTTATGATTTCAGGTCTTTCAAGTCTTTAATCTATTTTGAATTAATTTTTGTGCATGGTGTAAGATGGTGTAATTTCTTTCTTTTGCATGTGGCTGTCCAATTTTCCCAGAATCATTTATTGAAGAGACTGTCCTTTCCCCATTGTATGTTCTTGCCTCTTTTACTGTAAATTAATTGACTGTATATGCCTGGGTTTATTTCTGGGCTCTCTATTCTGTTCTATAAACCTATGTGTCTGTTTTTATGGCAGTATGATACTGCTTTGATTACTATAACTTTGTACTATAGTTTGAAATACGGAATGTGATGCCTCCAGCTTTGTTCTTCTTTCTCAAGAATGCTTTAACTATTCAGGTTCTTTTGTGGTTCTATACAAGGTTTAGGATTGTGTGTTCTATTTTTGTGAAAAATACAGTTTGAGTTTTGATAGAGATTGCATTGAATCTGTAGATTGCTTTGGGTAATATGGACACTTTAACAATATTAATTCTTCCAGTCCAGGAGCATGCAACATCATTCCATTTATTTGTGTCTTTTTAATTTCTTTGATCAATGTCTTATGGTTTTCAGTGTACAGGGTTTTCACCTCCTTGTTTAATTTATTCCTAGTCATTTTATTCTTTTCGATGAAATTGTAAATAGAATTGTTTTCTTAATTTCTCTTTCTGAGAGTTTGTTGTTAGTGTATAAAAAGGCAACATATTATTGAATATTGATTTTGTACCCTACAACTTTACTGAATTTGGTTATTAGTTCTAACAGTTTTTTGGTGGCGTTTTTAGATATATAAAATCATATTGTCTGCAAATAGTGACAATTTTACTTCTTCCTTTCCAATTTGGATGCATTTTTTTTCTTTTTCTTGCCTAATAGCTCTGACTAGGACTTCCATGACTATGTCGGATAAACGTGGCAAGAGTAGGCATCCTTGTCTTGTTCCTGACCTTAGAGGTGAAGCTTTCAGCTTTTCACCATGAAGTGTGATATTAGCTGTGGGTTTGTCACATATGTCCTTTATTATGTTGAGGTACATTCCCCTTATACCCACTTTATTGAGTGTTTTTATCATAAGTGGATGTTGAATTTTGTCAAAGGCTTTTTTTTTTTTTGCATCTATTGAGATGATCATATGATTTTTATCCTTCATTTTGTTAATGTGGTATATCATGTTGATTGATTTGTGGATATTGAACCATCTTGCATCCATTAAATAAATCCCACTTGTTTATGGTGTATGATCCTTTTGATGTATTGTTGAATTCAGTTAGCTAATATTTTGTTGAAGATTTTTGTGTCTATGTTCATCAGGGATATTGATCTGTAATTTTTTTTTTTTTTTGGTCTTATCCTTGTCTGGTTTTAGTATCAGGGAAATTCTGGCCTTGTAAAATGAGTTTGAAAGCGTTTTCTCCTCTTCAATTTTTTTGAAAGAGTTTGAGAAGAATAGGTATGAAATCTTTACATGTTTGGTAGAATTCACTAGTGAAGCTATCTGGTCCTGGACTTTTGTTTGTTGGGAGATTTTTGATTATTGAGTCAATCTCCTTACTAGTAATCAGTCTATTCAGATTTTCTATTTCTTCATGATTCAGTCTTGGAAGATTGAATGTTTTTAGGAATTTATCCATTTCTTTTAGGTTGCCCAATTTGTTGGTGTATAATTGTTCATAGTAGTCTCTTATAATCCTTTGTATTTCTTTGATATCCATTGTGACTTCTCCTCTTTCATTTCTGATTTTATTTATTTGAGCCCTCTATCTTTTTTTAGTAAGTCTAGCTAAAGGTTTGTCGTTTTTGTTTATCTTTTTCAAAGAACCAGCTCTTAGTTTCATTGATCTTTTCTATCATCTTTTTAGTCTCTATTTCATTTATTTCTGCTCTGATCTTTATTATTTCTTTACTTCTACTGACTTTGGGCTTAACTTGTTCTTTTTCTTCTAATTCCTTTAGGTATAAAGTTAGATTGTTTACTTGAGATTTTTCTTGTTTCTTAAGTTAGGCCTGTCTTGCTTTAAAGTTCCCTCTTAGAACTGCTTTTGCTACATCCCATAGATTTTGGTATGGTGTATTTCCATTTCCATTTGTCTCCAGCTATTTTTTTATTTCTCCTTTGATTTCTTCATTGACATAAGTTGTTCAGTAGCATGTTGTTTAATCTCCACATATTTGTGATTTTTCCAGTTTTCTTCTTGTAATTGATCTCCAGTTTCATACCATTGTGGTTGCAAAAGATGCTTGATATGATTTCAATCTTCTTAAATTTATTGAGATTTGTTTTGTGGTCTAACATATAATCCTCCTGGAGAATGTTTCACACACACTTGAGAAGAATGTGCATTCTGCTGCTTTTGGATGGAATGTTCTTTATATATCTATTAAGTCCATCTGGTCTAATGTTTCATTTAAGGTTAAAGTTTCCTTCTTGATTTTCTGTCTAGATGATCTATCTATTGGTGTAAGAGGGGGTGTTAAAGTCCCCTACTCTTATTGTATTGCTTCCAATGTCTCCCTTTAGGTCTGTTAATATTTGTTTTATATATTTAGGTGCTCCTATGTTGGGTGAATAAATATTGTTATATCTTCTTTTTGGATGGGCCCCTTTATCATTATTTAGTGCCAATCTTTGTCTTTTATTAGAGTCTTTGTTTTAAAGTCTATTTTGTCTAAGCATATCTATCCCTTTTGGTTTCCATTTGCATGAAACATCTTTTTCCATCCCTTCATTTTCAGTCTGTGTGTATCCTTAGCTCTGAAGTCTCTTGTAGGCAGCATATAGATGATTTTTTTTTAATCCATTCAGCCACTCTGTGTGTTTTGATTGGAGCATTTAGTCCATTTACAATAAAAGTAATTATTGATAGGTATGTGCTTACAATTTTGTTAATGGTTTCTGGCTGTTTTGTAGTTTCTCTGTTCCTTTCTTCTCTTGCTCTCTTCCCTTATGGTTTGATGACTTTCTTTAGTGTTATGCTTGGAGTCCTTTCTCATTATATTTTGTGTATCTACTATAGGTATTTGCTTTGTGGTTACCATGAGGCTCACAGATAACAGCCTATATATAATAGTCTATTATAAGTTGATAGCAAGTTAAGTTTGAATGCATTATAAAACCGTATATTTTTAGTCTCCCTCCCATGTTTTATGTTTTCAATCTCACATTGTACATTTTTTATTTTGTGTCTCCCTTAACTAATTATTATAGATATAGTTATTTTTACTACTTTTGTCTTTTAACCTTCATACTAGCTTTATAAGTGATTAATCAACTACCATTACTATATACTTACCTTTACCAGTGAGATTTTTACTTTCATGTATTTTCTTGTTACTAACTAGTGCCCTTTCTTTTCAGCTTAAAGAAGTCCCTTTAACATTTCTTGTAAGGCTGGTTTAGTGATAATGAACTCCTTTAGCTTTTGCTTGTCTGGAAAACTCTTTGTCTTGCCTTCAATTCTCAGTGATAATCTTGCCAGGAAGAGTATTCTTGGTTGAAAGCTTTTTTTTCTTTCAGCACTTTGAATATATCATTCCATTCACTTCTGGCCTGCAAAGTTTCTGCTGAAAAATCTGCTGATAGTCTTATGGGGTTTCCTTGATACTTTTAAGATTCTCTGTTTATCTTTAACTTATGACATTTTAATTATAACATGTCTTGATGTAGATCTCTTTCAATTCATCTTATTTGGAACTCTCTGGGCTTCCTGGATGTGGAAGTCTGTTTTCTTCCCCAGGTAAGGGACATTTTCAGCCATTTTTTCTTCAGATAAGTTTTCTGTCTCTTTCTCTCTCTCTTCTCCTTCTTAGACCCCTATAATGCAAATGTTATTCCACCTGATGTTGTTCCAGAGGTCCCTTAAGTTATCTTCACCTTTTAAAATTCTTTTTTCTTTTTGCTGCTTTGTTTGTGTGAGTTCCACTGCCCTGTCTTCCAGGTCACTGATCCTTTCTTCTGCTTCACCTAGTCTGTTGTTGAACCCCTCTAGTGTATTTTTCAGTTCAGTTTTTGTATACTTCAGGTCTGTGACTCCTGTTTGGTATGTTTTTATATTTTCTGTCTGTTGAAGTTCTCATGTGTTCATCCATTCTTCTCCTGAGTTCAATGAGCATCTTTATGACAATTACTTTGAACTCTTTATCAAGTAAATTACTTATCTCTGTTTCATTAAGGTTTTTTTTCTGGGGTTTTATCTTGTTCTTTCATTTGGAAGATATTCCTCTATTTCCTCATTTTGCTTGACTCTCAGTGTTTGTTTCTATGCATTAGGCAAAACAGCTACCTCTCCCAGTCTTGAAGGGTGGCTTATGTAGTAGATGAAACTTATTGTTCAACCTTGCCCTAGCTTTCAGTTGTCTCTCAAATCTTTGTGATTGTCTAAGCAGCCTGATTTGTTCTTGATAGGTCTCAGTTATTGAGAGTGTGCCAAAACCTGTCAGTGTTACAAAGGGAAGGATCTCAGTTAGCATCTAGTTTCAGACTTACTGGAAGCCAGACCCTCAGGCAGCATACTTTTGAAGTATGCAAATATATACAGTTATGTGGGACTGTAATTGTAAACCCTGCTGACCTCTGACCATGCAATGGTCAGACCTTGGTGACAGTTACAGAAATTGGGGCTCCAGAAGAAAGTAGAAGTTCCTTTCTGGGATGTACTGGCAAGCTGTAGTGAGGCCAAGGGATAGTAAAAAGATGGTGTCCTACAGCCTACATTCCCTAAGAGCACCTGTGTAGCCTCTAGATGTGTGTTAAACCTGAAGCCTGCCCCTCAGACTGAAGCTCCAGGACAGTAAATGGGCCTTTTTCACAGGAAGACGGCACATGTTTCAGTCTGCTCTCTATGCAGTGCCCTGGGGGTGTTAGTCTGCCAAGAACTGTCTCTCTGATTGTTCCAGTCTCATGGGGCCCAGAAACACAAGTCCCCTGGCCACCAGAGCCAGGTGCTCAAGGGGTGTCCCCTGTGTGGACTGTGCATGATTGCTGGCTTTAGTGGAGCTGTGGGGGAGTGCAGGGCCCAGATGAGACCTCTGGCTTTAGTGGGGCCTCTGGAGAGCACAGACATGGAGCACACCCTGGCTTTAGTGGGGCTGCTGGGGAGCACAGGGCTGGGGTGTGCCCACCGGCACTAACAAGATAGAGAGAGTGCAAAAATGGTGCCTACCAGCACCTCTGTCCTGGAGATAGTCCAACAGTCTCTGCCCCCTTTGGCCAATGCTTTAAGATTAGCAAATGAATCTACTTCACATATGGCCTAGGCACTTTTGAAACTGCTGCTTTTGCACTGGGTCCCAAGGTGAATGATTCTACCTGTGATCCCTTTAAAAGCAGAATCTGAGTTCCCTACAGCCCTTTGGGTCTCTCTGATGTAAGCCCCATTAGTTTTCAAAGCCAGATGTTGCTCATCTCTCTTGTGCAGGTTCCAAGGTTTGGGGTGCCTGATGTGGTGCACAAACCCTTCACTCCTTAGGGAGAAGCTCTATATTTATGAGATCCCTCCTGATTGTGGGTCACCACGCCATGGGTGGGATTTTGGGCAAGACAGTGTCTCAGCTTCTATTAATTTCGATGTGGCCTCATTTTCTTTTGTTGTGGAGGAGTGTTCAGCTAGTTTTTCAGTCTTTTTCAGAGGGGATATTTCCATGTGCAGCTGTAGATTTGGTGTGTCCATGGGAGAAGGTGAGCTTTGGATCTTCCTATGCCACCATCTTAAACCCACAGAGACTGTACTAAGACTTCCTTGATGAAGCAGTGTATTAATTTACATTCTGATGTAAGCTCCTTATCTCCTGGATGACTGGCATTTTAAGTAGCTTTGCTTCAGGCCAAAAGTTCCCTATAACTCCTTTGGGTAGTCTTTGTTCATTGCCATAAACTGGCCCATGATTTTTGAGGGATAAATAGTTCCCTGGACCCATAGCAATGCCACTTTCCATGGTCCCAGAGAAGTGCTTCCTCAACCTTAACTTTCTTTTCTGTACCACATCTAGAAACAAAGATTTCAAGTAGACTTAGACTTACCAAACCAGAAGTTACATTTTGCCATGGCTACTTCCCGTTCAAATAATTTTTGATTTGTACAATTTTTTTCAATGTTTGCCATGCTTTTTGTATTTTGCAAGTGCATACATTTTAGTTAGACTTACTATGGAAAAGGCAATTTAAAAATTTTCAGTCTATTATCTTTTAAGTCTTCCACAATTATTTTATAAACTTTTAATAGAATTAATGCTTTGAGTTTATCTAATTTTTATATGCTATGTATTTTCACATATTAAAAGGTACCTGACAAATATCTGCTGATACAGCTGGTTACAAAATCATGGTTTTAAGTAGACACCAAATACAAAATTTTGTGGATGCCTCCATATATTAATATTTTAATAATTAAATCCCTGGGTCTTAACACAAATGATATTTTACCAGCATTAAACATTAATGACCCATTATGTGAAAATATATCACTAAGCTACAAGAAATTCAATGTTATTTAATTTCCAGTAGCCAAAATAAGACCTTATACAAAACATTTTATAATTTTAAACCATCTTCTGAAATAGTCCAATAACACTGACATCAGATTTATACCAATAAAAGGCACCATGCTAGAAAGAGCTTGCCACTTGAATATTCCAGTTAGTCATGGCACCATGAGAAAAGCTCTATTTACTTCACCTGACTCAAATTTGATCCTCATTAAATTGGACCAAAGGCCATTTCCTAGGGAATGAACATCAGATGTTCAATGTGCTAAAGCCAGTCCATATGAGCTACAGCATAGAGTGGTCAAAATCAATGCTAAAAAGTTGTAGAGAGTCAATAAAGGTGCCAGATGAGCACCAATTGATGGGTTGTTAGGAGAAAAAAATAATAATTCTTATTTTACAGTTTATGTGCATTTGGAAATCCCAATTGAATGAAATACAATAGACCAGATTACTACTGCAACAATTATCACCACCGTTGCTTAACACACATGGACACAACATGCAGATATTGGAATCAAATATATGAAGCCTTGGAATGTAAAGGGTTTCTAAGCCTTGACTAGAACTAATGCTGTAAAGCTATTTATTTACTAAATGATATCTTGCTGACTTGAAAAATGAAAGACTCTAAAGGACAAATAAATCACAGTAATATCTCCTCTAGAGGCTAGGCATATCTGTCTCTGTGTGTATACATGTTCCTCATTTTGTGTTCCAACAATTCACTTACAATTCGTAGTAAGAAGTGAATGTCATCAGTTGCTCAGTTGTGTAGGCTTTTAAATTTATACAATCATAGTTTTAAGATTACAAATGTAAGCAACATTGCTGGAGTGTAATATTATGAATATTTATATCCACTAAAAACTAACTAGGTGGTAGAATGTCTTGTTTTATAGACATCTATTCAAATTTTGGTTGGAAAGAAAGATTATAACCTATTAGCAACTGCAGCTCTATTGTGCAGATACTTAAAGAGAATCTACTTCTCCATTGTGATGATTCATGACTTAAAGACAAGTGAAGTTAAGTTGTAATTATTTTTTGCTAAATTTACATTTACTACTTTATATATTGTCATACCATGATTACGCAATGAAACAAGCATACAAAAAACAAACAATCCTTAACTTTTAAAACACTCACCTGTAAATATGGAAAAATGGTCACATATCAAAGGACCCTCATATGTTTTTGAAGTAAGCATGCCAGGTATACCCTGAGTAATACTAGTGATGCATCAGAATCAGATTCATCAGGATTTAGGACTCAGATAATCATTTTGAGGAACATCATTTTTTTATTGATGCTGCAGATTCTAAGTTTTAGCAATAAGAGAATCTTATTTAAAGAGATGAATTTCTACGCAATTAAGGCAATCACATATGCAAAGTGTTTCAAAATTAGCAACTCAGTGAAAACACTCTCCAGTTTGTATTGTTTAAATTATAACACCGTGATGGGCAAATGGCCAGAATTCTTTCCTCTGAAAGCCATCAAAAGGAGTTATCCTGGTGGGTTAATTCTTGTGTAATTGCTTAATAACACATGCATTTAAACTATAGTTGAGCATAGTTTAGAAAAGAAACTAGTAATCAAATTAGCCCTCTGCTTTCACAAAAAGGAGACATATTCCAAATGAATCAGGTCTATCTGCATGTCTGAAAGTCAGACCCAAGCATGAATTTTCAAAATGCTGGCAGAGCAGAAAAACATCTTAAAGTCAGAAAAGCCTGAGTCTCAATTCATGCCCTGCTCTTTATTTAGTTAGGTAACCCAGAACCCATTATAATATTCCTTTGACCCTCAATGTTCTCATGTGTAAAATGGAGAAAATGATACTTTCATAAGTGGAAGTCACTTGAACAATGTACATAAAGCACCTAGCCCAATGTCAGGCACATTCTAACACAAACAAACAAAAAACCTGCCTGCTTTCCTCCTTTCTTTATAGCTACCAGATCAAATTGTTATGAAGATTTCACAACTTCTAAACTCAGGTGTACAACTAGAATATTTAACTCAGGAAGGGAGTGCGGGGCTTGATGAGAGCAGTTTGCCAAATTCAGATTCAAGATATATTTTATGTAATCTATGATTATTATAAATAAACAGAATTTGTCAAGAGGTTTTTTTCCCTCTGGAACACCAGAGTAATATTGAAAGTGAAAACTTCTGTCAAATAGATATAAACAAAACTAAAAATGGCTGACCACATTAATTTTTTATCAACCTGATTGAGGGTATAGACAGTCATGTAGGATCTGAATGGCCCGATTCAATGTGTCCCTCTTTACCAGTAAGAAACCAGAAAGGGATTTTACCTCTCACTGCTGGTCAATCTCAATTAGAATATTACCTCCACTTATTCTACCCCTCATCTCTAAAGAAGTTATGAGTTTACTTATTTTTTATCTTTTTAAAATTTTATTTTAATTCTAATAGAATTGGCTAGCACCATATGTTCTAAAGTGTTGCATGTTACCATAGAAATGGCAGAAGGAAATATTCAATATTTCTCCTTCTTTATGTCTCTATGTTCTGGCACCATAAAAATGCACACAGTAATAGAGAGAGGTGAATAAAAAGATGGTAAGATAGTTTGAAAGATGGAAGGGTACTTCTAAATTGCTTTGTGAATTTAAAATGCTATGGCATAAATGTCACTTATTAGTCCATAATAACATTTGAAAAGATTCTGACCCAAGATAGTCATGGATTTTATATTCAGCACATCTTTCTTTAACGTCTGCTCCACAATGATAACCCTTGGAAATCACATACTTGAAAGAAAGGGCAGGGTAAGGAGAAAAGGAGAGAAAAGAAAAGAGGAAGAGAATATCTACAAAGGTATTAGTGTCCTTTGAAGCAACTTCTCAGCATGAAAACCAGGAAAGAAGAAACAAACTTTCTCAAGTATTAAAATTAGATTTTCTGCAGAAATAACAGAAACTTTGATACAGAATGGAAGTTTTCAAGTTTCAAAAGACATAAGGAAAATGACTAGGTAATTTCAATCTTCAGCTTTCCTCAAAATCTTCCTTAGAGAAACACCATAACTAGGTGTCAGTAGAGTTGGTAACAGCTAATGTCACAATTTTTGTGTTGATGTGACCTGGCATGACAGAATCACTAAGGCTTTACAATTCTAGGACACATTTAACAGTGGGTTGCACTGCATTCTTTGTCAGCCCAAATGAATGCTGTGAGTAGATAAACACATTAAATGACCATCATTAGATTCATCCAAATCAAAACTTTATTTGGTCTTTTAGATGCAGGTGCACCAAACAGCACTCACTCTACTTTTCGTTATCCCTAATCAGGCACTGCATATGCAATGCAGCTATAGTGCAGGGATAATGAAGTTGTATTAAGCATTATTCCAAGAGTGTACTGCCAGCATCATTAGGGCTTTGCTAAATAAGAGAATTTTGTTGCTTAGTAACACAAATATTGCAATGGAGGTGGCAGAAGGCATTTTTCTTTTTCTGAAGTCAGAACTCCCTAATTCACTTTCAGTCCTGCAGGAACAGAGTTCTGATTAATGATGTGGCTCCTTTCTGACAATGTGATCAGCCTATCTTTTGTATACCCAGCAAGGTGCAAATCAAATCGCATTTGTGATAGAAATCTTTGTCTTAAATGGATTCAACTTTCTTATGTTTTTATCAGCCTTCCCCTAAAATTGAAAGCAGTATCATCCCAATACTATAGTCCAGGTTTAATTGTATAGAAAATCCCTCAAAAAATGGGGCTACATTTCTGAAATGAAACTTGCTCATGACCAGAAATAAATAGGTCCGATAGGTACATGCGAGCAATAAATAGCAATGGCCAGGTAATACCTCTTTTCAGAATAAGCATATACAAAGCACTTATAAAGTTGAACAAAACTTAGAATGATATTTTTTTAAGTTTTAAAAGCAATCACTCAAATATGTCCCTTGATACCACTGAAAGACCTCAGTATAAAAATCATATTTCCACTTTCATAAGACAACTTAAGCGGGTCTCCTTTCTCTCTCTCCCCTGCCCCCATTCCACCCTTGTCTCATTTTCATTCATTCTCTCTCTATCTCTGCAACATCCTGATATAAAAATACATTGTGTGAATATACACAGAAAATGCAAAAAAAAAAAAGACATAAGAATAGATCAGAAACCATATAGAAGACAAAAAAAAAATTTTTAACCTATATTATAACTACAATTGAACTCTAAAATTAGCTCTGACCTTCTGGTCAACCAGGGCAAAAAGAAAACATCATTGTACTTTGAATAAATCTCATGCCAATTTGAGTGAAAGCAGACTTTTCCCAGAACTAAAAGTAAGGAGAAATTTAGTAAATATGTTGGAGGGCTGGCGTGTGTATTAGTTTTCTATTGCTGTCATAACAAATTACCACAAACTTAGTAGCTTAAAACAACACAAATTTATTTTCTTTCAGTTCAGTAAGTTAGAAGTCTGATGTGGATCTTACTGGGCTAAAATCAAGGTGTCTGCAGAAATGTGTGCCTTTTGGAGACTCTAGAGGAGTCCCTTTCCTTGCCTTTACTATTTCTAGAGGCTGCCGACATTCTTTGCTTCATATATTCCTTCCCCCATCTGCAAAGCCAACAAAGTTGTATCTCTCTGCCTGTTCCTCCATAGTCACATTTCCCTCTCTCCACAGCCAGGAAAGATTTATCCTCTTTTAAAGATCCATGTGATTAGATTGAGCCCACCAGATAATCCAGGATAATTTCCCCTTCTCAATGTCCTTAATTTAATCATGTAAAGTAACATATTCACAGTTTTGGGGGATGAGAATGTTGACATCTTTGGGCAGCTATTATTCTGTTGACCACAGTACAGTATAGTTTTTAAAAAACAGAGGACCTCAAATCCCAGACCTAGGTTTGAATACTGCCTCCCACAATTGCTAACGATGTGGCCTTGGGGAAATTATTTAACCTCAGGAGCCTTAGTTTCCTCATCTGATAACTGGAAATTATATTATCAAACCTAAGATGTTGTTACGTGAAATGGTATGTCAAATACTTAGCACAGAGCTCAATAAATCGTGGGTATTATTGTTTTTGCTGATCATAATCAATTCGTGATAAAAGTTAATAAGATAAAATGGAATTTCATTCTAGGACCTAAGCTTATGTAGTCTTAGCATACTTTTTTTCAGATTATTTAACTTGACATCAAGAGAGAACTTTGAGAGTGCCTTGAAGAATGGATGGTTATTGCGTTGCATAGACTCCTCTTAAATACTCACTGCCTCAACCACATTTTTGGCAGATGCTGAATAACAATCAATTAAGTTTTAGCTCCCTGGTACATGTCCAATGTCTAGGTATTATATATTACTGATAATTGAAAAATCTATTCACTTTAGATATCAAAGAGTAAAGTGGCAGGTTTAATGTTCTTTTTGTGAAAAATAAGTAGCCTGACATAAATTTTCTTCCAGAAAAAGAATTATATTTCTTGAACCACACAAGTACCTGTGAACAGGGTCAGACATTTACTCAACAAAGCTCTGGGTCTGGCCAAATGCCGGGACAAGAAACCATTGGAAACACTGGAGATGTAGATTGGACCTGGGTAAGGTCATATGTCATCATGTGAGAGCAACCTCTTCTCTCTCCTAGGGAGTGAATAGCATCCCTCCTAATCTCCCAACCCAGCACACTCTTGCTCAAATCCACTTCACCCTATGCAAGTAATCATTTTCAATGCTATTTAGAAATAACTCTCAATTTGAATTCTTCCTCTCAACTTCCCCCACCTGTGTTATCACTTCTTCATTTCAAGCCATCATTCTTTATTACCCAAGGTATAATTTGGAATTTATTCAAACCCAAGCAATAGAAAATCCAAACAATAGTGGATTAAACAAAATAGAGTTTATTTTCCTCTTGTAACATAAAGTCTGGAGGTGAGGAAGTTTGGGACTAATAAGTAGTCAAGGATTATCAAACACGCAGAGTCATTCAACTTTCCTGCTCCCCCATCCTTACTGGATGGCTTTCCTCTTCATATTACAAGATGGTAGCCATACCTACAGGCATTCCGATCACATTTCAGACAAGAAGAAGGGTAAGGGCAAAGAGTCAATGGCAAAAGGCTGAAGACACATACCAGTCATCAGGGTGCCTTTCAAGCAATAGTCCCAGAATCCTCGTTTAGTGATTTTCACTTAGATATCATTGGTCAAAACCATGTCCATGGCAGTCTGGGAAGGAGGGCATTAATAGCTGAACACATTGCTGCCCTGACAAAATCAGGATTCTGTTACTAGGAAGTAGGAGTGCCTGCCATACCTTGTCTACTGCTGTACAGTAGATTCCTAATTCATCAACCTTACACCAATGATCTATGCACTCTGTTTAACTCTTTCCATTGGCATTAGCTTGATCTCCCTAAGAAACAAAATCATATTTTAAATGGGCTTTGGCTCCTCTTTGCCCAATGCATATGTCCCAAAATCATTATCATAGCATATTAAAACACATCATAATTTCATTCTAATTTATTTCCAGTGATTTATCTCCTATCTTTCCACTCTCTTCCCCCTATATTTCAGCCATATTAAATGTATCACTGTTTTTCTAACACAATATGCTTCCCTGCTTCTGTATCTTTGCCTCTATCTAGAATGTTCTTCCCCTTCTGTTTTTCTAGACAACATCCCATTGTTATTTTGAGACCCATCATGAATGACACTCCTTTTGTGAAGCTTTTCCCAATTACCCTCAGCACAGTTTGTTGGGCTGTCCCTCTGTGCTCATCTCTCTGGGTAGCCTCTGCACAATTGTATTGTGCTTTTTCTGTTTCCAAGTGTCTCCCGCCTCCCTAGTCTGAGATTCTTCAAATTAAGGCTTCCTATACTTTTCCTGACACATCACAAACCCTTAATACATTCATGTAATAATTGATTGATTAAATTAATGAATTAAGAAGAGGATATTTAAATAATCAGTCAAGGACTAAAGAATCAGATAGTTTTATATGTCAAAATACAGCAATGGATCAGAAGTTTGGAGTAATGGTAGAAAAGAATCAGAACCTCAGGGAAGAGAAAAAGAAATAAGAGGCCAAGGACTCTGGCAAGGAATCTGGGATTCCGAAATCAGAATGTGAAATCCAAGGATCTGGGCACCAAGGGCAAGAGCAAGAAAGGAGCTTGAATATTACCGAGTGTAAGCCAGATGTCAGATGGGCTCGCTCTCTCCCAGAACACCTAGATATGATTGTGTTAAAAGATTAACTGAGGTACATCAAAATTTTCAAGAGTGTATTTGAGCATACATCTGAATGGGGTAGTGCCAAGCTGAAAGTGGTTGGGAGCACTCTGCCAACAAGCTCTAGGAGAGAGATTTTATAGAGAAGATGTAGGAGCAAAGCAAGGAAATGATTTGATTGGCTATAATTTGAGAGGTTGTCTAATTTGGGAAATCCTAGTTGATTGTGATTGGTTGTTCTTAAATTTCATTTTCTTGGAGTTGAGTGCATTGACTCTGACCAAGGTTTTGGTTTGCTTATGTAGACTACCAAGGCATTAGAGCCACCTCAGTCTAAAGGCCTCCTCATTTTATTACTTTTACAATGGATTCAAACCAACTTGCACACCCTATGAAAGTCCTAATCTCCTTCCACAGCCAAACATTTCCAGATTTTCCTGAAATACTTTTCCCTGTCTCCAAGCTTCTGTTTGTACTGAATTAGTTTGGGTCATGGATTATTTCTCTACTCCATATGACAACTTAAATGTAACTTTCATCCCCTTTCTCAGTTTTTCAGAAAATCCATTTAATAAGTTATTTGCATGTATAGCAGACATGTCTGTGGAGACTAATAAGGATTTTAATAAGAAAAAATAAAAGCAACTTCCAACTGAATAGTAAATACCCCTGGTTCTAAATCTTTTGGCCCTTCACCCCACCCCCAAACTTTTTCAGTTTCTACTGCATCTCAAGCTCCACACAATCTTATAGTTTAAGAAGTCAATTTCCCTTACATACCAGGCAAACCATTACTACTCCTACACTTAGCTCTAAATCCATTTTGCTTATCTAAATCCAAAAATGATATTTTCAGCAGATAGAAAGTGTTTTTAATATAATTGAAGCCTCACTCCATCAAAGATGATCAAGGTTATAAACAGTAAATATTTTCCTACTTAAGCCAAAACTTCTGACAAATTATATCCATAGTTTAAGATAAAAATTGGGTTTAAAATAGGCACAAAGTTTCGGATTAGGTGTATAAATGTTGGGGCTAGGCTTAGAGCTTCTTGACAAGAGTTGAAAGATTTTGTGTTCTGTTTCAAAGAGGTCTGGATTTGGTTGATGAATAATAAGCATCAGTTTCCTCATCAGTGAAGAAAAGACTTAAATTCATTCATTCTACTAATATTGATTGCACTTCTACTGTGTGCCACACAATATTCTAAGCATGTAGATACAACAGAGATAAGACTCTTACACTAATAAAGCTTAGACGTTTGTAGGGATAATAATTATACCTACGTTGTAGGGTTATTGTGAGGATTAAATTACAAAATGCATGTAATATCCTTAGAACACTGCCTGGCCCGTTGTAGAACTTCAATTATTATTATTATATCAGAACATTATATCCTGAGAAGAACATGTGATCAAAGTAGAGTAATGAAGTGAAGAATATAAAAGTTCTTGACACCTAGGGATAAAAATAAAGGAAGCTTATCTTGATTCATCCAACTCAATACATATTTAATGAGAGCCTATTATCTGCCAAGTACTGTTCTAGGAGCTTGAGATACAGAAGTGGTCAAGAAAGAAAAGAACGAAAGGTGTCTCAAAATGTTTCTTATCTGGTATAGAAGGTCCCTATTCTATCTGTAAAAGCCCCTGCTTCTGTGAGCTTAACAAATAGGTCAAGCAATGATCAAATGTCAGGTCATCTTCATCAAAGATAATTTCTCACCATCTCTGTCAACATCCGTTGGGTGCAATCATTATCCAAGAGAGAGAAACTTTCAATAAACAAGTATTAGTGATTCTGTCAAAGGAGAAAGAAATTCCACTGGCATACAGATTAAAAACTTGATAAACCATGAAAAACTACAAAGCATATATAAAATTAGGTTAAAAGTATTTAAATCACAAGGACTACTTACCTTTCTTAATAGTAAAGTTCTTATCTCTCAGATTCCATTCTGTGTTATTGCAATTTGTGACTTTAGACCTAAGCTCTCTATGTTCTCATAGAAAAACCTGGCTGCTCTACTGTTTCCAGAAACAACTTGTAGAAATCCACAAGTTTCTCCCATCTAAATTAGTCTGCAAAAAGTCATATAGTTGAAACCACACAGCTATTGTCTACCATTCTAGTCCCATCTTTTTGGGAGCTGCC
Source organism: Tapirus indicus (assembly GCA_031878705.1). NCBI lineage: Eukaryota > Metazoa > Chordata > Mammalia > Perissodactyla > Tapiridae > Tapirus > Tapirus indicus. The sequence continues at coordinate 97,832,744 of CM062919.1, read as the reverse complement.
AAATCTAAAGGACGAGAAATTATTCACAAGCTAGAAAATAAATCTAGTAAACAATCATAGAAAATGTTCAGCTTCACTAATAAACAAATAAAGTCAAATTAAAACAATGAGGTACGTTTTTTACCTAATAAATTAGCACAAACAAATCTCATTTTTTTGTGTGTGTGAGGAAGACCAGCCCTTAGCTAACATCCATTGCCAATCCTCCTCTTTTCGCTGAGGAAGACTGGCCCTGGGCTAACATCCATGCCCATCTTCCTCTACTTTATATGGGACGCCGCCACAGCATGGCTGACAAGCAGTGTGTCGGCAGGCGCCCGGGATTCGAACCCACGAACCCCGGGCTGCTGAGTGCGAACTAAACCACTGCGCCACTGGCTGGCCCCCAACAAATCTCATTTTTATAAAGATAATCCTCAATACTGTCAAGGAAGCAGTTAAATTGGTAATTCCATATTGCTGATGTCAGTGTTGATTGGCCTTTAGGGAAGAAATCTGACAAGTGTATCGTATGCTATTAATTTTTTCTTTTTTTGTGAGGAAGATTGGCCCTGAGCTAAGGTCTGTTGCCAACCTTCCTCTTTTTGCTGAGAAAGATTGGCCCTGAGCTAACATCTGTGCCCATCCTCCTCTATTTCATATGTGCAATGCCACCACAGCATGGCTGGTTGAGTGGTGCGCAGATTTGTGCCCAGGATCGGAACCCACGAACCCTGGGCCGCAAAAGTGGAGCACATGAAATTAACCACTATACCACTGGGCCGTCCTCAACTTTTCCATATTTTTTTTGCCCAGTAACTCAATTTGTTGGAATCGATCCTATTTTTAAACAAAAGCATATGCATGAAGATGTTAGTCACACTATTATTTATATTAATAAGACTAGAAATAATTTAAATGTCAAACAATGAGAGAATTGTTAATAAATTATGGCATATTGTTCAACCACTAAAACACAAAAATTTTTAATGTATGCTTTTATACTCCACTTCACTTATACTCCAGCCCATTCCAAAAAGTATTAGAGGTAAGAATATCAAGCTAAATGATTTTTTTAATGCAGAATACATGAATATACATAAAATACATTTTTAAACATGCACTAGAAGGAAACGTAGCACATATTAAATAAATCAATGAGAATGTGGATGATTGCTTTTCTTTGCCATTTTCCACTTTTTTTGAAAATTCTTAGGTAACTTTGTAAAGTACATATTCATTTATAAAAATAATTCTAACAAAAATTGCTTTTAAATTAATTATTAAGCTTGATACAATGCATTTTGTAGTCAGATTTGCAAGACATAATAGGAGCTCTGATAAGTTAGAACTCACTGTGAAACCTCAGGACCCACATCCTGTCATCAGGACAGAAAGTCTGGGCTCATTTGTTTTCAAGATCCCATCATAGGACAGTAGGTTAGAAGGGAAAGCTGATACAGAGTTAACAATTGCCACTGCCTGTTTTGTTTGTTTGTTTCGTGGGTGGGTGGGTGGGTGGATTTGTTTTAATTTTTAGCCTATTAAATAAAAGTCCTGGAAAATTAAGGAATTTGATAATAGCTTATTCCAATCACTAAGCCATAACAATTCTAGGTAAGTTTTCCAAAACTAGTGTATTTACAATTTACAGTTACAAGCTTGGAACAAAACATAAATCTCAAAAACTTTATTGATAGTACCCAGAATCCGAGAACATTCATTTTAGATCTGCCATCTCAGTAAGGCTCTCTGCAGAACAAAAATCTCTCAATTTGCAGGGTTTTATATTATACTTAAAAGTTTCTTTAGATCCAGCTAAGAAACAACAGGGCAGTCATACATTATAGACTATAGACGTATCTATAAAAAAAATAATAATGCTTATATAATAAGTCTTTCAATGAGGTAAAGGTTGGAGATAAGAGAGGGGAAAGTTGGGAATAAGAAGGAAAAAACTATGAAAAAGAACAGAGAGAATAAAGAAATGATTTAAAAAGAAAACTTTCAAGGATGGCTACACATTTTAATTTTTAGAGGCTACATAAATGATAAAACATCCCAATGGCTCCCCATCTTACTCATTACAAAAGCCAATTTTTTTATGGAGCCTTCAAAACCCTACTTGATCTACACCCCATTTACTCTCTGACCACATCTTATACTACGTTTTCTGCACCTCAGATACACCTGCATAGTTCTCTTTTATTGATACCCTCCTCTCCCCACATGATTTATTCGCCTCCATATTGGTCAAGGACTAGTCAGCAAAACAGAAACCACACTAGATATTTCAGAAGAAGGAATTTGATATAATATTAGTTACACAAGTATTGGAGGACTTAAGCGAAAAGAGAGCATTGAAGTAACCCAGATAATGCCTTCTAGAAGCTGATATTTTTTCCGTCTCCCTTAGGTTGAGGAAAAATGGGAATCATTTAGGGTTATCTGAATCTAGAAGCTTGAAGGGATGGCCCTGTGGGGCCGGTGCTCAGACCTCAGGGGAACAGATGCCTCCTGGCTGCTTCTGGTACCTCTGAGAGCATTATGAGGCTGCTTCTAGAAGTACTGAAAGAAGCTGGAGACTGGAACCAAGTGCTGCTGGTGCAAAGTATCATTTCTGGAGCAATCCTGACAGGAAGAGCTTCCAATCTTGCTGTAATATCCTTTATTGGCAAACCTATCTGAAAGCCAGCTGGAAATAAAAATATGTAGATATAAGTGATGTAATTTACAGAGTTCAAGTCCAGCACTACATAGAAGAATATATTTGGATCTGAGAAAGAATAGCTTAATAGCCATCCTAGTCCACACTTTTGGCTTTTCAACATCCATATCCACCCTACTATGTATATTTGAACTTGCATATAAGAACAACAAATGAAGACACTTCCATTCTATCTCTAAAAGAGGAGACATAAAGTTCCAACAATCACCATAGCCGTCTTTTGGAAGTCACAGCTCTGGCAATGATAATTATTCCTCTAAATCAGACAAATCCCAACTGACTACTCTGTAACTTAAAGAATAAATAGAAATTTAACTAACAATAACCCTATATAAAACAATACGGTGGAAATAAGAAGGAATAAAAAAGAAATTAGTTAACATATACAATATATATATACAATAAGCAAGGAAGAAAATATGACTAATACATTTCTCAATTCTCTAGTTTTGTCACAAAACTATTGAGATATATAATTTCTTTCTTGTACCACCCATTACATGCTCTCTTTGCCCTAATGTTCAGCTGGTTAAGGTCCTTTTAGTCCTTTAGCTAATGAGAGCATTCAAATCTTTATTCCTGAAGAGTAAGAATCATCAGTGGACCTCCTTTTCTTTTCTTCTGGTAGTTCTAGTTTGCCATTAAATTTTACTATTGAACATGAAGTACTATGAACACCACATAGAATCCCTTGTATTCCAAACATAGTATTCCCCACCCCCAATCTGTGACAGCGATACAATTTTCCTTGGTAATCAGGATTAATCACCCCAGCCAGTAGAGTAACCCCTTTTTTGCCTGCTAGATCTGTGCAAGACAAGCCGAAAGTGGCCGTGCGTAATCTCAATTTCTTACTGAATAGAATCATAGTAATGCCTTCCAGTAAAAACATTCCTCCCTTGGAAACCAAGACTTTCAAACTAACACAGCCCAAGGTTGTAGGGCTGGAGAAGTAAAAAATTGGCAAGCAGGTAATAATGAGAGGAGACACTCCCACTGGAACACCTTGACTTTAGGACTCACGTATTCTGGCTATGTGAGAAGCTGGACCATATATATTTTGGTGGTTTGCTAGGTATGCCGCATCCTGTAATATAGAACCCCAACCTTTCCGGGTGTTTTCACCCAACTGGCACCATAACTGAGTCTCCAGTAATACATTTTCTTGCTCCATCAAAACATTTGATGTCCCTTCACTTCTACGCCTTGAAATACAAATAAGCCCAGATAATTCCATTGGCATGTGCCCATCTAGGATAACCAACTATCCCAGTTTGCCCAGGTCTGTCCTGGTTTTAACACCAAAACATCACCAGAAACCATTTAATCTCAGGCAAATCAGGATGGTTGGTGCCCTACCTCTGCCTCACTACTTCTGCTATAAAGAAATGTTTTGTTCCAATATTTGCAGAATTCCATGATAATAATAAAGACATTCTGTAAGTACAAAGATGATGGAACTGGCAGAAGTATGGTAGGAAGGAAAGAAAAATCCAAATTCATGTGTAGTCCAGTGAGGAAAACCATTTTCTGCCTGTAACAGAAAAGTCCAATGTAATCAACCTACCACCACCCTATTTACTGTATTACTCAGGGCTTTCTTTGGTGAGTTTTCAAATGGGGTATAAATTCTAAGTCCATCCACGTATCTCTGCCCTAGAACTTTTACCAATCTTCCATTCTAATTCTTTCAAGTCCTTGATTATCCAGGCAAACCATGAGATACTGTCCATAAATTAGTGTATATCCACACCTTTGGCCATCTTTCAGTCCAGATAAAGTGAACAACAAAATATACTGCTCAAGGTCTGCTACCTGATAGGATCTCCTTTCACCACCATTCTTCTATTTTCCTGAGGCTTTAATGCTGTGTTAGTTCACTTATAGTCGGTGCCAGTACATTATGCAGAACCATCTGCAGATATGAGTCTAGGTAAGATTCAGTGAGAGCTCTAGGTCCCCTCCTTACACAACTTACTTGTAACTCATAGACCTGCTTTTGCTTGGTGATTGATTGCTGTTATGCACACCAAACTTATGGCTTGATGAGTCAAATAACTCCCAGTTCATGGTGGTCATAACAGGTCACATAGTCATTTGATGTTCCATTGTTTGACATTTGGTCTTTAACAAGTCCCAGTAGCACCTCAAGAGCTGTTTCTCACAAGCAAAATAGGTATATACAGGAAAGTGTATGACTTTCCCCCATGGAGTGTGCTGTAATTCTTCTATTGAGACTTGCCAGAACCTCTTTATAGCTTTCCTATTTGCCTTAGACACTTTGAATATCATTGGATCTGCTGGGTCATAAGGCCCAAGTGAAAGAATAGTTTATGCTGTGGCCTAGACATGTTGCACAACCTTTTTTATTTCCTGTGGTTCCACCCCAAACTGGCAACTATATGGGTTACTTACAAAATGGGTCAGAACATCACATTCTAATAAAGTATATGTTGCTTCAAAAGTCCAAAGAAGTCCACCAAGCATTATGCCTTGTTTATAGTGGTAGATGTGTAAGATGCTTTAATTAATTTTTCCCTGTAGAGAAGATATTCTGACATGCTGCAGATCACTGGACTCCTTCCAGAAACTTTACCAAGAGGGTGCCTTTGAATTTTGTGGAGTTTATCTCCAACTCCCTGGCCTACATGTATTTTACTGAGATATATAAAGTAATTTCCAGGTTCTGGCTCATCAAAAAAAAATTATCATAATGTCATCAATGTAGTGGACCAGTGTAATATTCAGCATGATGTTAAGATGATCAAGATCTGTCTAAAATAAATTACAGCAGAAAGCAAGATGGTGAAGATGTATCACCCTTAGCAGGAAAAAGCAAACTGCTTCTGGAGGTTCTTGCAAATCTATATGGAAAAAAAATTGCCAGGTAAATAACTGTATATCAGGTGCCAGAGATTATGTTGATACGATTAAGTTTATGACAACCCACGGTCATTCTCCAACATCCATCTATCTTCTGCAGAGGCAAAACAGGTAGATTAAATGAGAATGTGATAGGATTCACCACCCTTCATCTTTCAAATCTTTAATATGGCGCTCATCTCTGCAGTTCCAGAGAGATATAGTATTGCTTTTGGATTATTACTCTAGTATGGAGGAAAGCTCCAGGGGCTTCCACTTTGCCCTTCCTGTGATTCTGACCCTCTCTTCACAGGTCTGAGAGTCAGTGTAGAGATTCTGCCAGTTGTTAAGTATGCCTGTTTCAATTACACATTCAGAAGCCTGGCTCTACAGACCCTCTGAACTCACTGTTAAACAGACATAGGTTAAAATTCCATTTATCCTCTGACTTCTATAAGGACCCACTTTGATTGATGGCCACAGTGGCATTTTGGGTCCCCAGAAATTAAGGTCACTTCAAAACCAGTGACTGGACATCAATAAAAGGTCTGGTAAATTTTCTTTCCTAAGTGCATTGTCATCATAATAAATGGCCACATGTCCATTTTAGGAAAGACTTGGAAGAAGCCTTACAATATATACTTGTGGCAATGTTGCACAGTTCTTTCTCAAGAGGAATTGGAGTCCCCTTCAGTCAAGGAGATGCAGGTCTGTGTACTGATTTAGGCCTAGAAAATCAGTAATAGACTGAAACTCTCCGTTGTGATGACTTAAGTCAGGATTTTGGCCCCAAGATCTAGAGAATTTTCTGCTACATAAATAAAGTAATAAGTTAGTAGGATGCCCATTTATTTTACTCCTAAGGACAATTAGTCACTTCTCAAAATTTTGAGGGTCAAAACTCTCTGATTTCCACTTTACCCATTAGGCAGTTACGGTGATTGCCTCCACCTTATCTCTGGTAGTTAAGAACTGACACTGGGCCTTGGCTCTTCTAGAATCCCATCATCCCTATTGATATCAAGAAGTCAATCTCAAAGGTGCCATTTCGAAGTACAAAAGGATAAGTTTTTTTTTTTTTTTTTTAATGTGTTTGTGTGTGATTGTGAGGTCATAACATACACATAATTTTCTATCTTTCTGCTGCATGCAACATGTATTAGGGAGTACTTTCCCACACCATTCAACATTGTTACAACATGTTATTTAATTTTAGTATAAAGATCAATCATGTTTATGTACCAAAGATTAAGAGTCCCTGGAGGTGATTATTGAAGTAACTAGGTTTGAAAGGATATGAGAGGAAATTAGTTTCAGAACATTGAAAGAATTAGCATTGAATGGAAGGGAGAACATCTTTTTCTCTGAAACCACAGGGAGAGCAGGGATGAAGGAAGAGGAAGAAAAACTAGAAGGTAAAGGTAGTAGACAGTAAAGTTTCATTATTCATTAAAAACAAAGGAGAGGGAAGATGTGGTCCGAGGATTTGGACAGGAATTAAAGAGCAGGTTCAAGTTGTGTGCTTGTTGCTGTGGGGAATAGGGAAATGAGCAAACTAGAGACGCATGGAAGTAGACCTAGACAACACACCAAAGTGTTAGTGATGGTTATAACTGGATGAGATTGTAAGAATTAAAGATGATTGTTATTTTTCCAAAATTTCAAAATATACGTTACTTTTATTTATTTTTTTCCCGAGGAAGTTTCACCCTGAACTATCAACTGCTGCCAGTCTTCCTCTTTTTTTTTCTTGAGGAAGATTAGCCCTGAGCTAACATCCATGCCAGTCCTCCTCTGTTTTGTATGTGGGTTGCCGCCACAGCATGGCTGACAATTGGTGTAGGTCTGCGCTCAGGATCCAAACCCATGAACCCGGGACGCCAAAGAGGAGCACATGAACTTAACCACTACACCACAGGGCTGCCCCTACTTTTATAATAAGAAACTATACCAAAAAATTGTACAGACAAAAAGACAGAATCATCTCACCAGTAGTGTGGTGAATGGATTGACTTGGCTTTCCCTGGCAAGTTGAGTTACAGAAACTAGGTAGAATCAATTGTATTAACCTGAGCAATACATTAATGGGTGAGACATTATTGTGAGCTAAACCAAGGCACAGGTGGTTTTGGGAAGAGATGAATGAATATTTAGGAGGTAGTTTCAAAAGTAAAGATGACTGATTGGGGAAGTGGCAGGGGATTAGAGCAAACACAAGACAGGAAGGAGAGGTTTCTGACTTGAGCACCTAGTTGGATAACATAATTTCACCAAGATCACTGAAGGGATAAGATTAAAAATGCAGTTTTAGGCATGTGAGCTTCAGGTGTCTGAGAGATTTCAATGTAGAGCTCATCAATACTCGATTTGAGAAAGGGAGTGTGGAAGAGTTGAAAGTTCATGGGCTTTGGACTAAGACATTCCTAAGCTTAAATCCTATTGCTAACACTTCCCAATCACGTTACAAAAAAAAACACAAGGACTAAATACTTCTCTCAGCTTCAATTTCTGATCAATAAAATCAGAATAATAAAATAATATCTGCCTGATAGCATTGCTTGAGTAGTAAAGGAAACGATACATGAGCAGTTAGCAAGTGCTTAGTACATCTGTCAAAAATGTAAGATGTTAATGTTATTCATCATCATTATTATTACTCGCTATGTATTGTTAGGTTGGTCAATTTCACAAAGCCTCAATAAAATGTGGATAATAAAACTACCACACAAACTTGCATCAAGCATTAAATGAGATATTGCACAGTCCAATGCCTGGTCCATAGCATTTGTTATGCCAATGATGTCAACTGGCTTTCATTCTTTATCATCACTATTATTGTTGTAATCTGTTCAAACTCATTAGCCATCAAAGTATGAAAATTAAAATAAGCTAAAATATTCTTGTTCATTAAGTTCACTGAACTTTTTAATATTTTAATTGGATATATTCTCTTTTTATAGTGTGTAAGAGCTAAACAGCCTTTTTACCAACTTTGATAAGGGTGTCAATTTTTTATTAACTTATAAAAACTTCTCTGATTAGTTTTTGTTTATAATAGTTAATATTTTGTAATTCTTATTTACTTTTTTAATATCTTAATTTTCTTTATGATAGTTTCTCATGGACACAGGTTGGGTTTTTTAAATATTTAATATCTATCATTGTTTTCCTTTGTGATTTTCTATTATTTTTATGCTTAGAGTATCCTTATCCATATCAACATAAAATTTCCTCTATACTCCCAATTTTACAGTACTTCTAATTTGTTAGCTAGAATATTTAAACCATGTGAAATTTAGTTTGTTATATCATGTGAGGTGAGGTTGTTTGCTTATTTTTTCCAACCAACCAGTTTTTCTCAATACCATGTGTTTTTAAAACTGTCCATCACTTTTCTTATTTATTTGTGATGCTTCTTTTATTAAATACTAAGTTTTTGTGCTAGGATGTGTTCTGAGCATTCAACTTGGTTTCAACAATTATACAAATGCCACATTGTTTTTTAAATTATTACATTTTAAGTGGCTGGGAGGTCAAATCCCATATCTCGAACCCCATAAAAATCCTTCTTTTTTAAACTTTTCTTAGATAGTCTTCAGTGTATTTATTTTGAAATTATTATTATTATTTTGTGTGTGTGTGTGTGGGGAAGACCAGCCCTGAGCTAACATCTGTGGCCAATCCTCCCCTTTTTGCTGAGGAAGACTGGCCCTGGGCTAACATCCGTGCCCATCTTCCTCCACTTTTTATATGGGACGCCGCCACGGCATGGCTGACAGGCAGTGCGTCGGCGGGCGCCCGGGATCCGAACTCACGAACCCCGGGCTGCCAAGCGCGGATTAAACCGCTGCGCCACCGGGCGGCCCCTGAAATTATTTTTTCAATTATTTTACTGAGTTCTGCAGTAATACCCAATTCCCAATTTCATATTGGATGGCTTTACAGTTTTTAATTTGGGAAGAATTAGCATTACTTTGTTCAATCTTTCCTTCCATGAACATGATATATTTTTCATGTCTTTTATAATTCTCAGAGTATTTTTGAGGTTTACTTTATGTAGACTCAAAATCTTTTAGTTAAGTTCATTCCTCTATATTTTTTGTTGTTGTCATTTTCTGAATAGGATCTTTTCTTTTTCAACTATACCTTTAAACAATTATTGCTAGCCTTAAAATGAAAAGCTTTTAATTTTCTAATTGATCAGTCTACTGAAATTACATCTGAATCATAAAATGATTTAGATGGTATTCCCCAATTCATGTGCATTTTGACAATTTCACAATCTTTAGAAAGTTATAACAAGAGTTGGAATTTTAAATATGTCACAGGTCTTCAGATTTCTGGTAGAGAATACCATGAAATAATACTTCTACGTATTCATCTAAGTTTATTCCTCAGTAACATAACCCCCAACAAGATTTTGCTGCAAAAGATACATACTTTTCAAGGAAAATATGTGGATCAACATCCAAGATATTATTTGTTAAGCTGTGTGGTTCCCAAATGAAGTTTTCAGTCAAATAAAAAATCCATTCTTTCTTTTCTAAATCTCCAACCTCTCTTTGCTCAGCTACTCAACCAAATAAATCAGAAGGCAGGTGTCCTGCCTGCCACCTCAAATAATGCCAACATTGTTGTCCAGAAGTGGTTGGCAGGTCCTGTCAGGAGACACTGTAACCCTTCTAGGAGCCAATTCCTGCAACTGACACTTTCATCAAGACTGGACTCCTGTAGGGAGACACTCGCACAATGCTTCCACAGCAGGATAGTTTTACTCAGCCATTTGCTTCTCTCTTGCAAACCTGTAACTCCTTTTATATTCCATTACCTTCTCCCGTTTGTTATATAGTTGTCTTAAATATTTTCTCTATATACATTGACAACCACAGTCAACGGTGTTATAATTTTTTGCTTTAACTTTCAAGCATATTTTCAAAAACTCAAGAAAAGGAAAGTCTGTTGTTTTTTCCCAGATTTTTTCTCTTTCCTTTGTCTTTCTTCCTTTGTGATGTTCCAGGGTTCCTTCTTTTAGCATTTCCTTTCTGTGTAGAGAAGAAAACTTCCTTTAACCATTCTTTTAGGTTAGAATTTGGCAACAAATTCTCTTAGTTCAGTCTGGAGCTTAAATGTTATCTAAGTATTCCAGTATCTAGGAATATGTCTCCAAAAAAGGAATCCTCTTTCAACTAAACATCTTTTATGTGGGTTGTGATAAAGGAAACATTAAGTGGTGCTATTTGAAATGGTGGCTTATGATGCCAGAACTTGAACTTCCTAGTTCTTTAGAAGCATCCTGCGTAATGAAGAGCTATCACTCATAGGTAACTTGGACCACTGACAGAAGGCTCTAGTGCACATATTGGCTTTGGTATCTGATTTTATATTAGGATCTTACCTTTTAACCATGTACAAATGATAGAAATATAATTAGCACACTACTTCACTAAGAATGAACCAGTAGAGTAAGAAAACATTACTAACTCACATTTTCAAGGCTAAGACTTCAGTCTTTCAAGTGTTATTGAAATCATAAACAAAATTAATTGTGATTTTAAGTGCAGGTGTTTAGGTCAAAGAGCAAAAGGAGTTGAGGCTCAGAGTTGTGTTTATATTAAGGTAGTGGGTAATGATGGCCTTAAGTAGTGCTGGGGAAAAAAAATCTCACCACATCCTAATTGAAGAAAGTATTGATTTTAAAGATACCAGCAACAATTTCACTAATTTTTCTCTGTCGTTGTACGAGACCCTGAAAAGGACAAATTTAATCCAGAGTCACACATTCCCTAGACTCCTTGCATCCTGCCTGAACCACAAAGGAGGCAGTGATCATTTTAGGAAGGGAAGCCACAGGCTGACGTGATGTTCCCGAGCCTTTTGAAGTCGTAAAAACAGTATAGGCTGAACCCTCATTTTCAGACTTCATAGCGTGTCACTGCCCAGTTGACAGCCACTGGTTACATCCATAGGATAAAAGGCCAGTGCTCTGCTTGATGCACTGCCTATGATTTCTGGCCTTTCCAAATGACTGCAGAAAGCAGCTGCAGCAAGTAATAGCAGCACCTCTAGTCTGGGCAGCTTTGTCTACTGACTTTGTTAAATTATTCTGTCTGAGTTTCACCGGGAAAGTACCATGTCATACACGCTTGTACTTCTCATGACCCTACAAGAACTCTTTCATTAAAAAATCAACATGGAAAACCAGCATTATTAGATTAATGGACTGTGTGGTGGCCCTAGGAGGAATAAGTAATTATGTTAAGTAAGCCATATCAACTCAACCTTTTTTTAAAAAAAAAGAAAAGCCCACAAGTGGGAACTTGCCAAAACCCCACAAGTGAGAACTTGCCAAAAACCCTATTGTGAATGATGTAAATAATACATCAATTTTTGATAAGCTTGTTTAATAGATGTTTGCTAAAAAAAACTAATACATATTAATCATTCTCTGTTTCGTTGAGTAAACAACTAATTATTAGGATATATAAGAAGCCTGAATGCTTATAGGTTTTTTGATAAAACTGAATGTTATTATAATAGTAGTATAATAAAAAATAGAAAAAAGGGAAGTGATAAAAATATTCACCATGCTTAAACAGCATGGTGAATATTTTGGCATACTTTTTTCATTTTTTTCCCAAAGCATTGTACATTCAATTTTGCTCTACAAATTTACTTAACATCAAAAAGTAAGTGTTATTCCACATAGATACATGATCCCTGTAAACACTATTTTTAATGGCTGTGATGTCCATTTGGTGAATGTAACACAATTTGCTTAACTATTCTTTAATTTTGGATTTAAATTGTTTACAATTATGTTTTTAGAATGGTTAATGCAGTACTATATGAATATAACTTCTTCCATATGTTTAATGATTTGATTCAGAAATATTCCTAGAAGTGAAATTGCTGTGTTTGATATTATGAAGATTTTTAAAATTTGTACACTTTGCACAATTTTTTTTCTGATTACAAAACTATGTATTCATACTCATTTTTTAAAAAACTTTGGAAATCCATGATACTTGAAAAGAAAAAAATACTTGTAATCTCCCAATCCACAAGTTAAACAGTTTTAATATTTTAGCACATATCGTCCCAGTTTTTTTCCTGTGAAGATATCTGTTTCTCCCAAAATTAGGATGATAAAGTACACTCAATTTAGTCATCAGTGCTCTATAATTTCTATTATCATGAATATTTCTAATATAATCAAAAGGAAGAAAATTTAGTCACTGGTTCTACATGTGAATACAGTGTGTTTATTTACTCACTCCCTTATTATTGGATACTTAGGTTGTTTTGAAATATTTTCAATTATGTAAAATTATATGATGAACATTTTCTCACATAAATCTTTGACAGTGTCACTTGAGAAAAAGATATTAGGGTTCTGAAACTGGAGTATCAACATTTTAAGACTGTTAATATGTTTACCAGTTTATTTTTCAAAACTCTTCCATCTGAGGTGCAACAATTAATTTGAAACACAAGAATAAATGGCCATCACTGTTTGGACTTCCTAAAGTCTTCAATAATTACTCATTGGAAATCATTGGGTCTATTATAGAATAAATCACAATCGTATCATAATTTTTCATCAAAAAAAGGTCTCTGGATCAGTTTCCTAAGGCAGTTTGTGTCTAGAGAAGGTAAACAGATATATTGCAAGATTCAGTTTGAGCCATAATTTTTTTAAAAGAACTGTTTTTTTAAATCAGAAAAAGAAGATTTGTGGAGGATTTAGTAAGGTCCTGAACCATGAAAATGACAATGAGCAGTTCCCTAATGCTAATGATGAGAGAGAGGCAGAATCGAGAAGAGAGAAGCAGAGATCTGGATTGAATATAGAAAGACATTTTATTACGTGAGCACACTGGAATTTTATACAAAAAAAAGAGGAATAAAATAGCATTCATTAAATAAATATTTAAGATTAATGTTAAGTGCTGGCCTGGCGGTGCAGCAGTTTAGTTCGTGCTTGGCAGCCCAGGGTTCGTGGGTTCGAATCCGGGCACCCGCCGAAGCACTGATTGTCTGCTTATCAGTCATGCTGTAGTGGCGTCCCATATAAAGTAGAGTAAGATGGGCATGGATGTTAGCCCAGGGCCGATCTTCTCAGAAAAAAAGAGGAGGATTGGCGACGATGTTAGCTCAGGGCTGGTCTTCCGCACAAAAAAAAAAAAAAAAAAAAGTTTAAGGTTAAAACTCTAACATTAAAATTGAGAGATCAATCAATAGGTGGGGAAGATATTTTAGAGTTATAGGGCTTTTTATCAATCAAACTCCCTCCATATTCTGGATACTTTAACTCTGACAGTCGTTATCAATAACTATAAATCTTCATTTTCTATTACACACACACAAGAGAGAGAGAATATATAAAAGAGATCTTTGATCTTGGTGCCCAAATGAATATTTATATATTATGGGTTATCAACAGCATCTCCTAATTTAACTTTAAAATACAAAATTCAGCTATGCTTTTCTAGATGAATGGTTTTAAAGATTGTTATATTTAGAATTCTTTAGTTGACTAATAATGGTAGCCCAACCGTTTCACGATTTAGAATAGAATTGTGGATTCTACCGTAGCACTCACAACAAAAGCTGAAGGAGCCTCATCCCACACACACAAAAATGGAGGAAGACGGGCACGGATGTCAGCCCAGGGCCAGTCTTCCTCAGCAAAATGGGGAGGATTAGCAACGGATGTTAGCTCAGGGCTGGTCTTCCTCACAAAAAAAAAAAAAAAGCTCTTTTAATGGGAAAGGGAAGGGACTGGAGGGAAAGGGAAGATCTCTTGTGGTCCCTAAGCTCTCCTGTATAGCCCTTGTGGAATCACAGAACAGAGTCAAAAACTGCCAATAGTCCACCAGCATTTTATAGAAAGACACTTGAGGGTGGCTGAGACTGCACTGGAACCCAGTTGTCCTAACTTACCTCTTATACTGTTTTTATTCCCTCAGGCTAACTTTGAATCATAGCACACTGCCCATTTACAGATTCTACTACATCATTAAAGATGTTGTAGAGGATTATCAGGACCCATTAAGAAACCATAAAATATAAGACAGACAAATGATATATAATAGATAGATGGATGGATGGATGGATGAATGGATAGATAGATGCTTATTTACAAAATGCTCACTTTCAACTGAACTTCTAAATTGAAAAAAGAAAACTTCACTTGCTGAATATCATGTACTCAGTCTGAGTTTCTTGAGAAGTAAACATATTACTAGGATTTCTACAAGAAAAGTAAAAATGATGATGCATCATGAACATCAGATAAAAGAATGGAATCCCTGCTGATTCTGTTTAGTCTCCCCTGAAGAATCAGTATTATCCCAGTAGCTTGTGCTTTGCTAGTGCATGGGGGATGAAGCCTGGAGAAATTTTTATTTTGGATTTACTAAATAACAAAACTATAATTTTTCTTATCTTTTAAATATAGCCTCGAATTCCTGATAGAGCTATTTGATTAATTTCACTCCTTTATCTGAGATTTTAAGAAGATACAACATACAAAAGCATTTATATTTTCAGTCTAAACTTTCCAGGCTTCCGGAGATTTCACTATGATCTTTATTTAAATTAAATTCAGTTGGCTTTGGTAAACTTCTATTTTTACTAGGTATCTTTCAACTTCTGCTAATTTTTCTGTAACACATTCTTCCTGTGACTTGCATTAAGCATTCTCCTTATATTTTCCTCAATATCCTTATTTTTTAGTTTAAACCACTTAGTGATAATTCATTCTTCTGAGTATTAACTAGTGTGAGATACAATATATATAAATCTCCCTTCAACCTCCCAGTTGAGTACCAATGAGAAAGCAAAAGAAGTCATAATTTAGATCGTCAATGTAAGCATTTATTTTCTTAGCTCTCAATGATTATTAAGCCACATACTCATCTATAAAAATGAAAAGGAAATAATAAAATAAGATAGTCACCACTCAGACATTCTGGTAGCTCAGGAATGCCAGTGCTTCTGAAGTAAGTTATTATATCCACCTAATTCCAGAGTTTACAAAGTTGTGAAATGGAAAATTGATACTTAAAGTGGACTGAAGTAAAAGCAGTAATAAAAGCTCACAATCAACTAAAAGTTCTAAAATGTTTCAAGTTGTTAAAGCTTCTGTAAATATGCAAATTTAAAATAAATAATCATAGGACAATATTACTTGAAGCACTGGTGGTTTTTCTATTGCAGGTAAAAGAAATAAGATGGATCTACAGTTGTTGCAGGAGTTCCTTTCATGCAGATTATAAAAATTCAATTATGTGACTCTACGGTTATTAAGGAATTAATGCCTCCTTTAGAAGAAAGACATGTTTGTACACGTTCTCTAGGAACTAAATTATAAGGTTGACTTCTCTGTTTCCAAGTCTTTGGCATTAAAAAAGAATTTGCAAAATGTTAAGAGATAGATTCATTGTCATCTGGGTATAACGTGATATTGTACATTATAAAACTGACCAACTTCCATTTTAGAACTATGTTTCAAAAGTATTTTTGAAAGACTAAATTGATCTTATTTTGAGATATTCCTGGAGCGCAGGACTTCATCTGTGTGTTATCTGATTTTCTTAGCAAAAATCCTGAAGAGGTTCCAATTTCATTTTTTTCCACTAATTTTTACTTGACCCTATAACTATGTAAAAAGAAAATTTTGTGTGTGTGTGTGTGAGGAAGACCAGCCCTGAGCTAACATCCGTCACTAATCCTCCTCTTTTTGCTGAGGGAGACTGGCCCTGGGCTAACATCGTGCCCATCCATCTTCCTCTACTTTATATGGGATGCCGCCACGGCGTGGCTGATGAGCAGTGCGTCGGCGGGCGCCCGGGATCCGAACCTGCGAGCCCCGGGCTGCCAAGCGCGGACTAAACCGCTGTGCCACCGGGCAGCCCCTGTAAAAATTTATAAATAATAATTACTTACAGTGCTTCTATTGATCAAGTATCTGGTGTATGTCTGGCCTTGCCACACCTTTACCCTGTGTGATATCTAATACATAGTCTTGAAGGCTACTCTTCCGATACAGAGAGAAGGAAACAAAGTTTCTATTTTGGTTGGCCTTGAGGTTTTACAAGCATTTGCTACACCGGCATAGAAAATTCATGTCCCTGTCTCCCTACTTCACTGCTCCTTCCTTTGACAATCTATTTTTTTAATTGATAAAATTTAAATTCAGAAACTAATGTGTACTGGTGCTGTCCAAGCTTTAAAATGTTTCCACATGGGTAATACATTGGCAATAGTTCTGAGAGGTAAGGTAGAGTTTATTTTCCCCATTTTAATGATAAGGAACAAAGGTTCAAAGAGATTATGACTTGCCTAAAGTCACACAACTGAGAAGCATTAAACTCAGAACGTGAACTCTCCAATTACAACCTCTAAGTTCCATTCACCCACAAAGTAGAAACATCAATTGAATTCAACATCATCTTTCAGAATTATGCAAATCAGGATATCCATGAACTAATTAGAAAATATCAGGTAACGCGCCACATAGCATATGAGAAACACTCCATAAATATTAATTCTGGTGATATTTCTTACACAAACAACCGAACATGTATGTGATGTGCCTCCTCAAACTGAAACTAACTGTTGAGATTATAAATCCTTTGTAGTATTTTCATTGTTTTACATAATTTTTGATAAATTGTAAAAATAGGAAAAGATACAGAGCATAATTAGAACAAATGCACATGTTCCTACCATTGTAATTGTTAATAATTGTAAAGATTATGTCATGCTTACATAGACATTTTTAGACTAACAAATAAATAAAAACATTACATATAAGGTTGAAGTATTATTTGGCTCCCTCTTACCCACAACTTCTATTTCTCTCCTTCTCTCTCAAGAGTTAACTAATATCATAAATGTGGTATATACTTCTGGTCCATCTTTGTTTGCAGGCACACATGCATATACATCTACATATCCATGAAAAGTATAGGGTGGAGTCTTGTATATATGTTTGAATTTTACATAAATGATGTTACACTGTATTACTATCATACAATATGCTTTTTTTCATTCAATATCACAATTGAGATCTATCCATGTTCCTATATATCAAAATTTATTGCTTTATAATTACTACAATACATTCTATTAATCCATTCTCTCACTGATGGATATTTAGATGTCTTTCTCTATTATACATATAACCAGTTAATCAAGGAGGCCTCACCCCATTGTAGTAAAACTGTGTCAGTAATGTAGCTATTTACCTTCATCTGCCTCCCCTATCTACCTTCTTGTTCTATAACCACAGGAAGAGGAAGGGGCAGAGTGTAAAAGCAAAATGTCCCTGAACTCACCCACTAGTCTATATTCATCCAGAAATTTTGTCTGTGCAGATAATTGAGGAGACGTGTCAGAAATTACCAATGTCACTAACAGTTAGTTCTCCTCTGCTGCTGGGTATGTGAAGGATGAACTCCCTGCCCTCTTCAAGGGAGGTATGGCCAACCGATTATTCTGGCCAATGAAATGGAAGCAGTTAAATTCTTCAAACTGGAAGTGACAGACCACTTTGGCTTATTACCTGTTGGATCCATGTAAACAGCCTGGCTCCTTTAGGCACAAAGGTCCCTGGAAAGATCCAATCATATATTCTCACTGATATAAAGCTGGTTGGAATACTGTCTTTTTCTAGTAGATATGTCTCTTGTCACTCAAGTAAGACTGTAGTCAACAATTTCATCCACTCTCTTGGGTCTCCCACCATAGGCACATGGAGGGAGGATGATTTGGGAATCTTCTCTGCCTCACAGTCACTATTGTACCATTTCTTCCTGATGCACTAACCATGCACATCTAACTGTGAAGTGAAATGCCAGCTTCTCTCTCAGGCATCCATAAACTGTGGCAGTGATTTTGTTGGGATATCACAAAGAGGATGAATAGCTTTTTTCCACAAATCTTGCACTCTCTGAATGTTTATGGTCTTTCTCTCCTCTCAGAAGTCTTCTTAAATCAACTCAGATTGTGGTGAGGAGAAAGGGCCAGTTATGTAGACTAGACTCTCTCAGTCAACCCTGTAGGATGGTGCTGAACCCAACCACTCTGGTGGTTCTCAGACCTTCAATGTAGGTTATTTATTCCCTGTGGGTCTCAGCTTTCAACCTTGGCTAGGACAATAAGAGAAACATACTGAACCTAAAACCACTCTGTTATGTACACTAGGCTGCTACAAGAATCCTTGTATGAATGTGCAAGAGTTCCCCTAGAATATCCTAGAAGTAAAATTCTTGGGTCATAGATTACCTAATGGCAATAATTAGTACCATTATTTCTAGAATTTTCCTAAAAAACTACTCCAAAACAAGTCCTTCTGGCTCTTCTGCTCGTATCTTCTCATCTTACTCCTGAGATGTTGATTCTGCTGTGATGAGCCCCTTTCTGCTGAGTAGAGTTGTTGTCTACTCTTGAAAGCATTTATTCCCTGCTTCCTCATAACTTCCCCTGAAGTAACCTGCCTTAGCCTGCTCTTTTCTGGCTACCTCCACTATTAACAAATGAAGCACAGGGTCAAGGACATTGGTCACTGCCAATCTACCTCCCACAGCCAACTCCACTCACTGGTGGATGGTGTGACTGCTCTCCTCCAGGGTGCTCTGAACCCTCACCCCAACCCCAATGTGGGTCTGAATGGGAAAGCAGAAGGGAGTACCTCTCAAATCTCTCCAGGGCCCCTACTGGTCAATGGTGTCAAAGGAGCCCAAAGAAATGAGAAAATAGACAAAGTAACCCAAACAGTTCCCTAAATGCAGTGACCAACATCGGGAGTCAATGTAAAAGACAGGAAAGGTGAGAGTAAGAAAACAGGGCTCAAAAAGTATGTGAACCAAGAGAGAAGAGAAAAAGGAGCAGTTCCCTGGTTGGCTCTTCACTGCTTGTGGCCAGAGCAAACAAGTTCTAAGGTGAAAATTCAGGGGAAGAATAGATGGGGCCTGGATAGGCAAGTTAAGAATAGGCAGGATTATAAAATCATGTCCCCTCTACAGCCTATTCCCAAAAATACCTGCTTTTCAGAAAGGAAAAATTAGATGGTACAAGTTGGAGAATCTATAGAACTCTGATTAAATCTCAGAAATTGTTCTATCAACCTTGACTCTGAATTAAAGGAAGCCTCATGTTGGGATTGTAGTACAGTTCTACATATTTACTTCCATATGTGGGAGGAGAATTTTATTATAAAACACCATTTGAGAATCATCCTTTAATTGAATGTAATCAGTATTGTGTTCAAAATTCAAAATCGGAGTCCAGAAAATTGTAGACAGTGTGCTATTTGGGATGAGCTATTGAGAGAAGCCTTTTTTAAAGGATTATTTGATGTCTATATGCTCTTCTACTGTTCGCAGTTCTCAGGAAACAGTACGGGATCTTCAACATGATCAAGCTAGCTAGTATCAAGTGTAAAGTGACATATCTTTAAGTGCAAGCACGTGACCAGAGACTGTAAACTATGCCAGATCAGTGAGAGGGTAAATAGTCGCTGATCTTATCTTCTTTTCCAATGAAAAAAACTATCCTCCCTGCCTTCAAGTAATTTATATAATTTTCTTAAAATCTATTTACCATATTGAAGAGCAAAACTGAAGCATTCTTATTTTATACATCTACTTTTTAATAGCTTGGAAAACTTATTTGAGCATCAATGCTGCTTCCGCTCATTCAACTGCAGAAGTACATGAGAGAAAAGTCAAATACAAGGAGTTAACAAATTCACATATTCAGTTCTTGGGGGCCTGAGCTGCATAAATGTTCTTTCATTAATGAAACTGGCTTCATGCCATTTCATTTAGCTTTTATTCAAAAAGCTGTTAAATAATTGCCAGTGAAGGGGGACCAAAAAAAAAATAATAATAACCATGCCAAAGAAAAATGACAGTGTCAAACTTTAAATTAAAAAAATGTGGTGATATGAAACTGCATAAGATTGCCACTGGAATATTCCTAGCCTACTTCTTCACCTTTTCTAATCTGTTTTATCCCTGTCCCACCCCCAGACGCCCCATTATTAGCCCTTTTTCAGGTTGATTCAAATTATGGTATTTGAAATGGCATTCTGAATTTATCTTGTGACATTAATCATGGTTAAAAGTTATATAGAAGCACTACTGCATGATAATATGTATGGCTGATAATACCACAGTTAGCTCTTGAAGAAAAAAAAACAGGTTATATGAAAATTATCCTTCAAAAAGCAGACTCAGTCAAAAAAAGTTGATGAAAGTAGCGTGTATTTATGTTTCCCTTCAAGTATTTGGAAAATTCAAAGATCAGAAAAGCAAGCTTTCCCAGTAAGGAAGATAAAAACTTAGTAACACGTTAGGTGAGTTCCACAATTTTATGTTTCCTCTTTGCTTAAATAAAAAACTCTCAAGTCTGCCATTTGACAGCTGCCAGTGACATAATTGCTACCGAAAAATGAATTACCCACATGGTTCCCTTAAGTAGCTCATTAGTCAGTCACCATTAACCAAGCACAGAGCACTATGGTCTGCACACGCTGGCAGACAGAGGAGTGATACAAAGGAAGGAGAAAATGTTATTACAGTTGAGTGGCTTACAATCTAAAGACAAAGATATACATATGCCATGAATTTTTTTAAAAAAACTAGAAAACCAAAGCAATTGCACTGGTAAAATCTACATTTGTAAGTAATCAGGGAATGTGCACTAAGGGATTTATTAAGGCTAGGATCTGAAATATTCAGCTATACCTGGTGTTGTCTTATATTAAAATGTCCCTGTTTAAGGGCTGGCCCAGTGGTGTGGTGGTTGGGTTCACACACTCCACTTCGGTGGCCCCAGGGTTCACAGGTTCGGATCCTGGGCACAGACCTATGCACCACTTATCAAACCATGCTGTGGCAAGCATCCCACATATAAAATAGAAGAAGATGGGCACGGATGTTAGCCCAGGGCCAATCTTCCTCAGCAAAAATAGGAGGATTGGCAACAGATGTTAGCTCAGGGCTAATCTTTCTCACCAAAAAAGAAATTTTTTTAAGTACCTGTTTATTATTTTTTTTATTATTTTATTGTGGTAACATTGGTTTATAATGTTACATAAATTTTGGGTGTACATCACTATATTTCAATTTCTCTGTAGGTAACATCATGTTCACCACTAAAAGACTAATTACAATCCATCACCACACACATGTGCCTAATCATCCCTTTCGCCCTCCTTCCTCCTGGTAACCACCAATCCCATCTCTGTCTCTATGTGTTTGTTTGTTGTTGTTTTTATCTTCTATTTATGAGTGAGGCCATATGGTATTTGACTTTCTCTCTCTTATTTTGCCTAGCATAATACCCTCAAGGTCCATCCATGTTGTCATAAGTGGCCAGATTTCACCCTTTCTATGGCTAACTAGTATTCCATTGTGTATATACACCACATCTTCTTTATCTATCATCTCCTGATGGGCACCTAGGTTGCTTCCAAGTCTTGGCTATTGTGAATAACCACAATGAACATAGAGCTGCATATATCTTCATACATTTGTATTTTCACATTCTCTGGATAAATACCAAGCAGTGGAATAGCTGGATCATATGTTAGTTCTATTCTTAATTTTTTGAGGAATCTCCATGCTGTTTTCCATAACGGCTGCACCAATCTGCAATCCCACCAGCAGTGTATGAGAGTTCCCTTCTCTCCACATCCTCTCCAACACTTGTTTCCTGTCTTGTTAATTACAGCCTTTCTGATGGGTGTGAGGTGATATCTCATTGTAGTTTTGGTTTGCATTTCCCTGATAGTTGGTGATGTTAAACATCTTTTCATGTGCCTGTTGGCCATCTGTATACCTTCTTTGGAGAAATGTCTGTTCAAATCTTTTGCCCATTTTTTAATTGGGTTGTTAGTTTTTTTGTTGTTGAGATGTATGAGTTCTTTATATATTTTGGATGTTAATCCCTTACCAAATATACAGTTTGAAAATATCTTCTCCCAATTGTTAGGTTGTCTTTTCATTTTGTTGACAGTTTCCTTTGCTGTGCAAAAGGTTTTAGTTTGATGCAGTCCCATTTGTCTATTTTTTCTATTGTTTCCCTTGCTCAGTCAGACATGAAACTGGAAAACATGTTGCTAAGACTGATGTCGAAGAGAGTACTGCCTATGTTTTCTTCCAGATGTTTCATGATGTCAGGTCTTACATTCAAGTCTTCAATCCAAAATGTCCCTGTTTTATATTCATTTTCTCATTGATGATCAAAAGAGGACTTGAAATAATTTAATTTTCTCTTTCAGATATTTAAATGCCTTAGGTCATAGACTGGAATGAAAGAAACCAGTTTGAAAATCATTACATTGTAATTTATTTTATAAATTCCAGTTTTTCTATTAAAGTTTCTTTGAACAGATAGTTACATAAGAATAAGTAGACAAATAATTACCTTGTAAACATCTTGCTGAAGTCTTCACATTCGTCATCTCAAATGCCTAACACGAAGGAACTGCATCCCTGGAGCCTGGTTAGCACTGAGCATGGAGACTCACTGGCATTTGACAAATGCCTTTAATGAGAAAGGTAATCTCTCCAGACTTCTAGAATCAGAGCACAGAAAATGCAAAAAGAAGTAGAAATGACTAATAAACAAATCAAGAATGTTCAATGTTGCTAATAATCAAACAAAAGTCATTTCAAACAAGATATTATTTTTTCCTAACAAATTAAGGGAAAATAATTTATTTGACAAAGTGAGAAAGTCAATTATTAAAACATTTTTGAAAAACCACTTGGAAATATCTAACAAAGTTGGTTTTTTGTATAATAATTTTCACACTAGGAATCTATCTTAAGGAAATAATCAGCCGAAACTAGTAATATAATAATGTCTATTGTGCAGTTACTTTTAACAACAAAAATATATTTTAAAAATTAATGTAAGAATGGTGAGATAAATATTATATAGCCT
The DNA here is from genome assembly GCA_031878705.1 of Tapirus indicus. Classification (NCBI taxonomy): domain Eukaryota; kingdom Metazoa; phylum Chordata; class Mammalia; order Perissodactyla; family Tapiridae; genus Tapirus; species Tapirus indicus. The sequence continues at coordinate 97,809,211 of CM062919.1, read as the reverse complement.
TCTAATACATAATAAACAACTCTTAAAATGATCCTTTTTGAAGAATCATTATAAAAATGGATAAATGCTTAATTCTTGAGTCAAAAATTATGATTTGTATACTGTTTGTGTATGTGTACCTAGAAGGAAATAAACCAAAATGGGAATATTGGTTCTTTCTGGACAATAGAACCATATCTAATTTTCTTCTGCCATTTGCCTCTTTCTATTTTCCAAATTATCTTATATCTATCCCTTCATAATAATAAAGTCATAGAAAAAGTAAACTTAGAGATAGTTTGTCTTATACAGGTTAACTCAACAAAAGCTGCATGTGTTATCTTGAAATAAGTTTACTTTCTAAAGAAGAGTTATTAAAAATTTTAGGAAGGACTTTATGAAAACAGTTTTCAGTTTTCATTCACCAAAGAACACATATTCGAGAAAAAGGTGATCCTTGGGGAACAAGTTACCCTTCTCTGGGAGAGTAGCATAATAACAATTCAAGAATGAATTACCCCCATGGTTCCCTTGAGTGCTGATTTGTGGGAACAGCAGCTGGATTTTCAACTGTACATCACATAGTGGTCAACTCTGATTTTCATTATTGTGTGCTTATGGGGCAATTAAGAAGAAAAGTGAAACCAGCAATACAGATAGAAATACATAGAGAATACAGAAAGATTGACTCTAGTGACTTCAGAAAATTAATGTTCCCCAAATATAGAATGAGTAGTACAAATATTTCCAAAACTTGGGTTTTTTTAAAGTAGTATATTGGGGAAAAAAATCAGTTGCATGTTTATATTGTCCTTCAGCATCTGAATGAATGGAATTTCTTGGAGGAAAATTGCTATATGAATCCAAAACACCCTATGACCTATCTGATACCTTGGTTAGTAAATAGCTCTTGTGGAATTGACTGCTTATTCATCGGAGATGAGTAAACACTTACAGAGCACACAATGCTGGGTATTCTGCCACAATATCATTTATTAATTATTTCCCACACACGGAAGGAGTCTAGTCATTTGCTCATTTCTGGTTTTAAAATTAGCTCAGTATTATGAAATCTGATCACAATATGAAATATCAGTAGCACCAGAAAAATAGGTGGATGATAAAACTTCATGTATTTCCACAGGCTTTGAGTGAGTTGGATTTTGACAGCTTTGCATTAATGCTTATCTGCTTACCAAATAGCTGTTTCTGTCTAACTGCTCAGTATTCCCCTGCACAACTCAGCTGAGAACATGGGGCGTTTCCAGGTACCCCTCCACGCCCATCCAAACACATAAAGCAAAGAGGATGAGGATGATCTTCAGACCAAACTCAAACTGTCCCGACAAATGTGTACATGCTTGCTCACAAAAAACAAAGAAACCATGTATAGAAAATAACTGTGGAAAAGAAAAAAGGCACCACATTTCAAAGGCATATTTTAGAGTTGTATTTTAGTAATGACCTCAGAGGAAAAAAAAAAAAGAAACCTGTTCTGGGAGACATTAACAAGCAGCATTCAAATGTAACGTGATAGCAGATGGGAACCATAGAATGAAGAAACAGAGGAGCTTGTTCAAAAGCTGGGGCAGAGGGAATGATAACGATTTTTTAAAAGAAAAGGAAGACAGTTTCTCTTCCTATTCCTGTCGCCTCTCCTCTCCCCACCTCTGTTCCTTACACAGCTTATTAAACATTTCCTTGGTTTGAGCATATTCTTTCAATCCCTGTGCTTATTTTCTATGTACAATTGTTGCAAGGGAATTTTCAGATTTTAGGCAAAAATTTCCCAAGTGAAATTTTTGGATATTTTATAGACAATCCTTCCTGCCCTGAAAACTGTATTTCAGTTATCTGAAGTATTTTTGCATTCCATGTCTATGTTGCAAAAAGCCCTTTTCCCTTTTGTGGCTTCCTGCAAGTCTGTACTTTACATTAAATTTGCTTAACAAGTTTTGCTGTCTCTGTGGATGCTTTCAATTTGTCTAACAGAATGAAAAAAAGAAAAGGAGACTTGAGGGAAGAAGAACTTGAACTAAATAGTACTGAGAATATTTATTTAAATCTTCAGATAATGCAACATGCCTTAAAAATCCCAAGCTCCAATTCTAACTAAAAAGGACCATGTAGAAATGTATTAAATATTTTTCTAGATATATAAAGACAGCAAAAGTAGGGAAAACTTCTCTTGTCCTTCCAAATTCTATGATTGTAAAGTCTCAAAATTAAAAAAATAAATAAAAATTGCAATTGTTCCTGGTCTAGAGTAACAATTTTTCTGTCAAGGAAAGGATAAATGCTTTCCGTCCAAGGATCAGGTTACAGCTCACAGACCCCACTAGGAAGAGAATAGTGCCAACGAATTACTGCAGGAGTCAACCTGCATTTTCAAAGTCCATAAATAATGCAGCAAGAGAGCACATTTGGAGAAGGAATTTATCGGCCGTGGCTTCATCCATATGCAGTGGTGGGAATGTCATTCTGACTATTTTGCTGGTGGAGCACTCATATTCTACTTGATGATTTACATCCTGATGAGGCTAAGAGAACCCAGAGCTACGTTCCTGAAGCATTGCTTTTCCAATACCGTACACCTTGCATACATGTTCTTGAAAAATAGTTAATAAATCCGAGCTAAAGAATCTTGAAGCCATGTAAAACTTGTCCACAAAGAGCTAAACTGGGCTGTCTTTCCACTTATTATTTGTGTAAGATCAAAAACAACCAAAATGATGCAATATGTCTGTTGGAATAAGAATGCAGTGGACCTGACACTTACCAGAATACTCAATATAAACTGATTAAAAAAAAATGAAAATAGTCCCTGAGACCAGATGTCTTCGCAAAACACCCCCATTTGATACACGAAGGTGCACAATGAGGGGTGTAAAATGCAGGCTTTGTAGAAATGAAAATCCACATCCACAACATCCAGATCTTAACTATTCTTGCAAGTGGCTTCTCAAATGTCCAAGCCACGCGCTTTCCTTCCCCGGCCCCCACTTAGCCTTTCACATCAACTACCCTTCGCCATGTCACTGTTTCTTTCCTAATTAATAGAAAAATCTGGCATCTCAAAATTATTTTTAAGTTATATAAGGTAGTTTAAACTTCTAGTACAACTGGAAAAATATAATATTCCCATGAAAAAGGGAGGAAAGAAATTCTGTTTTTTCTTGGCAATACCCAAGAACTAATTAATTTTAATAAAGTATCAGTGAAGTAGAGTAGCATTCACACAGTTAATACACACCCACCGTTAGGCAATTTTTCTTTCTCTTTCTGGGAGATAGATGCTAAATGTACAAGAAAGGATAACTCCTTTTTAGAGTTAAAAGAATTTTTAAAAATTAAAAATTCCTTTTTAGAGTTAAAAGTCTTTCCTACTATTTCACTCAGTTATTCAATAAACACTGAGTACTTAATATGTATAAAGCACAATCCTAGAATTGGAGGTATATAAAAATGAGAGAGGTATGGACCCTGTTCTAAAGGAACTTACAATCAACTACGGAGAAGAGATAGATAATGTACAATCATGCAAACTAGAATGGAATAAGTAGAGGAAGAAAAATACAAATCAAGAACCATGGAGATCTCAGAAGACTCATAGACTCCTTAAGGGGTAGCATTTTTGCTGGGCCAGAAACAAAAAAGTAGTTCAGCAAAGGCACAGGGTAAGTATCTCAGTCCATTTGGGCTGCTATAGTACAAATACCATAGATGGGTGGTTTAAACAGCAAGCATTTATTTCTGACAGTTCTGGAGGCTAGGAAGTCCAAAATCAAGGCACCAATCAGGGTCTGGTGAGAGACCACTTCTTGGTTCATAGACTGACATCTTCCCACTGTGTCCTCACATGAAAGGAGGGGCGAGGGTGCTCTCTTGGGTCTCTTTTAGAAGTGCACTAATCCCATTTATTAGGGCTCCCCTCTCATGACCTAATCACCTCCCAAAGGCCGCACTTCCAAATAGCATCATATTGGGGATTAGATTTCAACATATGAATTGGGGGTGGGGGAACACACAAACATTCAGTCTACAGCAGCAGGATAACTCATGTGTGGGCCCAGTGAGTAATACCATTTGACAGGAGGTTGGACTGCAGGAAGACTAGAAGTGATGGATAAAACGAGAGCCATTGGCTGGCTCACTTATTGGACAGCTGACTAAAGACTTTGTAGTCAATAATATAATAGGGTTGTCAGAATTAGCTAATAAAAACACAGGACACCCAGTTAAATTTGAATTTCAGGTAAACATTTTTTTCCTATAAGTAGGGCTCTTGCAACTATTAAATTCAAATTTAACTGGGAATCCTGCAATGTATCTGATAACCCTCTAATACAGGCAAGGAGAAGCCGCTGAAGGTTTGAAAGAAGTTGAGTAGCACAATCAAGGCAGTGATTCAGAAACATTGCTGTGGAACCAGCAATGTGTTGGTCTGAGGTACAAAGATCTTTCAGGAAAGAATAAAAGCAACCTGATTTAGAGTAGTAACAATGAAATCAGAGAAGAGGGATAATTTTGAAAGAAGAGTTGACAGGACCTGGTGATTGAGAATTGTAGGGCGGAAGGAGAAGAACTCAGAACTGCCACCGGTATTTAAGCCTGGAGAGCTTGAAGATCGTGCAGCCACTGGCAGACAGGAATCAGGAAATAAATAAACTTGAAAGGAAGGACAATGAGCTCAGTTGGTGATATTTTGAGTTTAAGCAGCTGGAAAACTCTCAAAGGACAGATGTCCAGCGGCTTTGGAGAAATGTCAGAGAAGAGAGAGAGATTTGAGAGTTATCTGTTTAAGGAGAACACTAAAGCTCCATTTTGCTTTCTGTCTTCATATTACGTTTAGCTTATCCTTGACATGATGCTGATTCATCTTACAAATAAAAAGAGAAGGTTTACACCACAATCTGTCTTTGTATTTCTTATAATAAAATACCACTGCTGATATTTGCAATGTTCCTATTATAGGAAGCAGTATCATGTGAAGAGGAATCGTTGAGCTTCGGGGTTTGATTTGAATCAAATCAATTTTGATTCAAATCCCAACTTTCCTCTTACAGACTGTGTGACTTCTTACACAATTATTTAGCCTCTGTGACTCTTAGTTTTCTTACCTGAATAATATATACTTATAAGATTATAATGAGGAATAAATGAGATTTTGTTGACAAAAGATTTAGCAAAGTACCTGCTCAATAAATGATAGCTGTTGCTCTTATTCTTTTATTGTTGGTTTTTGGTTTTAATCATCAATAATAGTCAATAAAATCTAAGTGTACTTAAATGTTTAGACTGCTATATCAGATAAAGAACTACTTATATTTGATATACTGTACTTAATTAAGAAATTATTTAATCTTACCAAGAAATCATAAGGATACACATGAACCAAACAATTAGTAGAAAAGTAGAAGTGAGAGAACCACTCAATATTTCACTTATCTAATTGTAAATAAATATTTAATTGACTTTTATACTGAATATGCCATTCGTTCTGGCACAATGAAGATGTAGCAAATAGCTTCCAGGAAAAAAGTCCCTATCTTTTCCAAACTAAGCTACGTAGAAGTACTGATCTTGTTCTAATTACTAGCATGCAGGACTATTTTTGGCGCCATATTGTATCATCACACTAACAAGAGTAAGATTTTTACCTTGCCACAGACAGTTGTCTAATGATACAGCTAAATGCCAATGTTCTGAGGCAAAAAGGATTCTAAGTGTGTATTGTGTGGCATTGACAGAAGAGATGGAACACTATTTTGTGGACTTTTTGTTGTATTTTTAATTAAATTCTGCAAAGATTATCTGTAATATAGACCAAGGGGGAAAACTCATATATTCATAGGAAGAGGTACTTTTGAGAAGTCAGATATATGCATTTTCAAAAGAAAGTAAAATGACCTGAAAGGTTAGTTGAATTGAGCACTGTGCACAATTTACTTCCAAATGTATTAAATTTCTTCAAAACCATGACATAATCACCTGGCATGTACTCTGTTTACCCAAGTGAAAATCTTGCCCAAGATAATCTAGTGAAAACAGCAAATAACAGTGGTTTCTCTAATTCAGAAGTTCAGTAATTTGAAACTGAAGTGAAAAAGCTTTTATAAAGGCCACAGTGACTAGATCTTCTCTAAGGTTCCAGGATTTTCGGTATAGGCCACTAATCACTGAGCTTATTATTTCTCTGCTAAATAATATATTTGCCTCAAAACTGATCACCTCACTTCTAATTTCTGGTCATTTACAATCCACCCTAGATTGTAGAGCATTGTCAAATTAGTCTTCCAAACCTTGCCTTATGACACATCTTCAAAGGTTCCCTGATACTCCCCCCAAATGGAGTGCAAACATCTCTGCTTGTGACACAGTCCCATAATAGCTTTGCTGTCTTGTCACCCATTACTTCACTAAATTTCCCCTGAGCACCTCTAAACCAGACCACATACCAAATGTACTTCATTTTTGCCTTAAAAGGATGCTGCCTATTGGCTGTGCTTACTCTGTGTAACAGAAATTTAATAGTCACTTGAGATCTAGCCCATCCAGGTTCCTATTTATAAAACTATTCCTCTAAATATTGTTATATGTAATAATGTGGACTGGGGTTTAAGAACACAGGCAATGGAGTCAAACAGCCTGGGTTCAAACTGTGGCTCTGCCATGTATTTAGTTTCCCCATCTGAAAAATGAAGATAAAATATTTCATACCCCTTTTGTAGGGATTAAACAAGAAAATATAGATAGATGTGTATGAGAGAGAGAGAAAGAAAAAGTGAATAGTAGAGTTTCTGTCACTAGAAGGTAATCATTTAATAGTACTTATAAAATGGATGTTACTCTTTAAATGGAGCCCACTAAAGATGATAAAACAATGAACCGTTACTTGTGGTATTGTCACTGGGTCCTCCTCATTGAGGACCTTAACCAGTAGGACCAATATTAGAAATACTTCAGTCCATTTTGAATGCTTTCCATGCCCCACTTTATTTCTCTCACATTGTTAATTGACTTCCATGGAAGACTGTTTTGTTCTGTGAAGATTTGTAAATTGCTGCCTGTCTTGTTCAGCGAGTACTTTGAATCATCATTTTCTTTGGGGAATCAACATTTTTCTACAGCCATGTTCAAAGCGTGTTCCTTAGACCACCTGCATCAGAAACTCTTGGGGTGTTTGTTAAAAAGGTAGATTTCTGGGCCCTTCCCAGACCTACTATACATAAATTTCTACAGATTGAGGCTAGGAATCCCTGAGTGAATCTTAAACACACTAAGGTTTGATCATCAACATTCTATAGGCTGAGAGATGGGGAGAGGGAGTTCCATCTCTTTGGGCAAAAAGAATCACTTTTTATTTAAGTGGAACCAGAAATTTCAGCACCACTTAGGCAGAAATTTGGATTATTTGAAGTTTAAGTATTTAGAAATATAACACTCTAGTCTCCCTAACACCGTTGGAGCTAATCTAGGTGCCTAGGGATGTAACCATTTGGGTTTGAGGTGATAAGTTTAAAAAAAAAAGCTACAGATCCAAATTTTATGGTATATGAAAATGTTTCTAGGAGAAGTGAAAGCAAACAGTCTCTAACTTTATAGCATACAAGACTCAGGAGGCAAGGGCTTTTACAGGAACACTGAGAAATTCAGGAAAGTGTTATTTCCTCCTAATTTCATTGGCCTATTTATCTATTCTTACACCAAAACCACTGACTTGATTACCCTAGCTTTATAGTGTGTCTTGAAACCAGGTAGCATAAATCTTCCAACTCAGTTCTTCTTCATCAAGATTGTCTTTTCTGTTTTAGATTCTTTGCATTTCTATATAAATTTTTGAATGAGTTTATGTTTTCCATAGAAGGCTGAATAACAGCCCTCATAGATATCCATGTCCTAATCCTTGGAACCTGGCAATGTTACCTCATATGGCAAAAGAGGCTTTGTAGATGGGATTAAGTTAAGGATCTTGAGAGAGGAGACTATGATGGATTATCTAAGTGGTCCATAAATATAATCACAAGTGTCCTTATAAGAGGAAGGCAGAGGGAGAATTGACTACAGAAGCGGAAAAGGCAATGTGACAAGGGACAGAGATTGGAGTGATGTGGCCACAAGTCAAGGAATGCTGGGAGCCAACAGAGGCTGGATGAAGCAAGGAACAGGATAGCCCCTGACACCTCCAGAAGGAACCAGCCCTGCCAACACCTTGATTTTAGCCCCATTATACTCATTTCAGACTTCTGGCCTCTAGAACTGTAAGAAACTGTGTTGTTTTAAGCCATTAAGTTTGTGGTAATTTGTTACAGCAGCTATAGGAATTAATACACATTCTATTTTTTAAAAAATCTTTTGGGGTTTTGATTGGGATTATGTTGAATCTATAGATCAATTGGGAGGTAACTGATTCTTAACAATAGTAGGTCTTCCAATCCTTGAACATAGTATTTCTCTCCATTTGTTTAAGTCCTCTTTAGTTTTTCTAAGCAGTTGTGTAGTTTTCAGTATATAGGTTATGCACATCTTTCACTAAATTTATTCCTAAGCATCTAATGCCATTGTAAATAGAATTTCATCTTATTTTCCTATCTTTTTTGCTAAAATATAAAAATAGAATAGATTTTTATATTGACCTTATAGACTGAAATCTCAAATCTTCTCTTGTAATTAAGTTCAATAAAGACAGAAATTAAAGATTAAAAGACTACAAAGAATTTTTTCCCCTAGGTAACTAGAAATTCACAAATAATTCCAGTTCCCTGAAAATTCTACATTTGTTTGATCATCTCTTTAAACCCACCCATTTGAAATCTTTTATTTTCGTAGCTGATTCAGGTCTCACTGAGACAGAGGATGAACAGCACATCAGCAAGTCTTTGGATGGGTCTATAGAGTGGCTTTAAGGCTGACACGGCAGGTCCAATTCAGAAAAGCCTTGGTGATTATGTTTCAAGAGTGGTGCAAGTGATTTGAGATGTTTGAAATGAGATGGCTTCTCAGCAATAAGGCATACTTTAACTGATCACCACTCATTTATAACTGCCAATTTCCTACATCTTGGGCTCTGTCCTGGGAAATGCTTGTGACATTTTTTCCAGTGCATAACAAGCTCTTCAAAAAGTCATTGTGCCGCATCACTGTACTTTTCTCTTTGAAATCACCATAATGGGTAAGTATTGCTCTTCTTTCTCATTAAGCATACACTTTCCCTCAATTTCCACAGTTGGAAGATTGCTTTATGCTTCCTTCTGTATTATACACTTTCTGGTGACAATTTAATGAATGAACTAGTGTGAAGTCTAATTTTAACCCACAAAAATTGACATAAGTATACCAAGTCCCTGATTTTGAGTGCCCTGAAAATAGTTTTATTTTTCCTTTTTTTCGGGGGAGGGGGATGCTAGGAGGATAAAGGCAAGTGGGAAGGAGGAAGGAGATAAATCCTACAAATAACGTAGCCCCAATCTGAAGTGTCTATGCTTATAACGAAAGGACTTTCTCTCCTCTTCGATACACACCTATCGAATTGATAACATCTGTATTATAAAAAAATAGGAAAGTAGAGGCTTTGGAATACTTAATTCCCTGATAGACTCTAAGTTACATAGCTAGGAAGCCATAAGAGGTTTTCCAGCAGTTTCAGAGGTAAGAGCTATCAACAGACCAATAGGATAAGTTTCCCATCAAACCTTCCCCTGAATTATTCACAGTCCCACTTTCAGTCCTTATCTGACTTTCTTCAGGAGGTTAAATCATCCTTTTTCTCAAAAGGAAGTTCAATATTTAATATATGCCTGTTATTATCTATCAGTGTTTATGCATAGTGTGTGCATATGAGTTTTTGCCCCTGTCGATATTTCTCATGAGAGGTTATAAAAGTAAAAAGAAACTTTTTAAAAAGTGTCCTATTTATTAAGACAAGGTGGGTCAAAAATAAGGGGAGAATTAAGAGAGGGCTACAGCCAAGTGAATGGGCCATTAGGGCTCTATGATTTCACCTTTATGTTAGGTGCTGGAAATTATTAGGGACCTGAGAAGCAAGCACATCCCAAAGATGCAGGCTTGAGAAAGAAAGTAATATTAAGTATTGAAAAATCAATAAAGTTATGTATTTCAATATATAATTTAAATATTTGAATATATATAAATTTAAAAATATATCTTTTAAAACATACATAGGAACATGGGCTGGCCCAGTGGAATAGTGAAGTTCACGCATTCTGCTTCAGTGGCCTGGGGGGTCACAGGTTCAGATCCCAGGTGTGGACCTACACACCGCTTATCAAGCCATGCTGTGGCAGGCATTCTACATATAAAGTAGAGGAAGATGGGCATGGATGTTAGCCCGGGGCCAATCTTCCTCAGCAAAAAGAGGAGGATTGGCAATAGATGTTAGCCCAGGGCTAATCTTCCTCACACAAAAAATAAATTAATAAATTTAAAAACATACATATGAACAAATAATGCATGCCTGTGAATCAAATTTCAAAAGGTATGAAAGTTTATATGGTGAAAATGAGTTTCTTTCTCTCCACTGTCAGTTTCCCTCTCCGAAGGCAACCACTATTGCTAGTTTCTTTTATCCTTCCTGTGATTAAAGTCTTTGGAAAGATAAATCACTCAAAAATGCTAAATATCTATTTGCAGGCACATAGAATGCTTGAGATACACGTTTCATGGCATTTTCTATCAAACTGATCAATATAACTCTGTGGTAAGAGTCATGTCCTTACTAGGTGTATGCTGCATCTAGTGTTCCTAAGAGAGAAGGGAAGGGTAATGTGTCAACGTGCCAATATTATTCTGTCACATAATATTATAAAATTACCTAGAAAAATTTTGTAAAAATGCACTGATATGGATGTTACACTTGTTTCTCTTTTCTCTCAGCAGTAATTCAGGTATGAGATTGTTTTAATTTTCATTTAGTTTTATTTTAGCTTTAATTTTAGTAGTCTGGATTAATCGGCTAAGATCCATAACCTGCTGGAAATTCATACTTACTCCTTCTTCGAAACCCCTACGTCGTAGATCTGCCTTCATTTAAAAAAATCTTAATGGTCATCCTTATCACTTTATTTAATGATCAGCTGGCAGACTGTATTCAATTTCTAGGTTGCTTTTCAGGTTCTGTGACTGGAGCCTGCAGCTGCTCTGTTGTTGCTCTAAAATAGAGCAGGCAGACTTCCCTACCTTATGGACTTTTAGTTCAGCCTTTCTTGTTTCATTTGCTGAACTGCCTACCAATCTCATCACTGACGGAAATAAAACTTATTTTTCTCCATTTAGTGCTCCCAAGTCTCCCCTTAGCTGTCTTCCTACTGACAAATGGCATATTCTTTGAAGATATGACTATTGATCATTAGCCGTCCTGGGGGAAGAGAGTCATAGCGCAGGAAGAAATCATCCGTCCTCCGGTGTGAGCGCTATGGTAGCTCAGATATGCACAGCCCAAGGAGCTGACGGATTTGTAGAGCCCAGACATCTCAGTGGCCATATCAAGCAGACCAACTGGGCCTCTTTCAAACACAGAAAGACTTCAAAACTCAATTGAGCAGTAATGTTCCACTCTTAAAGGCAACAGGACAGAACTAAAAATAAATAGGTTTTGAGGCTTACATGGGAGTGGAGCTCTGTTGGTATGAGTGAAATAGATATTGCAATCATCCACACTGACATAATGAATAAAAATTTTAGAGTCTAGATGGCCAAGTCTCCAGGCTACAGTATTTTTAGTAATTTCACACCAATAGAAAAACAATTAAACCAGCCAAATCTCATTTGTTTTGTTTTGAAAACTGAATTAACTAGTTACTTTAAAATTTTAAACCTGAGAAGTATTATTCTAATATTATATAAAATGACTTCAATACAGTTAGTCTTCACGTGGGTTATAATGGGGAGCAAAAAGCAGAAAGCGATGAAATTTACCTGTCCAAATTTTTACCTAGATTTAACCAAAAACTTAAAGTTCCTAACTTCATTTATCTCTTCTTTTCAGTAGACTAAAACACTTTCAGCGATGAGAAACCCAAAAGAAAATCTTGAAGGCAGCTCTGAATAGCAATGACAACATCTAAGGATGAGTAGGCATATTATTTCAGTTCAAAAGAAAGATTCTGATATTTAAGGTTTGATGTTTCTTTTTTCAGAGCTTCACAACCTAGCAACTTGTACTACTTAAAAAAAAAAATCCAAGAATAAACCTGAACCTTCCTTCCATGACAACCCTTAAAATTATTGTTTGATTAACGGCTCATGCTGTCATGAGGTGATGCCTAATTATGCTCCGATGTTTCACTCATTATGTAGTGAAGGGCATGCTACATTAGTTTGAGAACAGAGAAATGAATGCCTTTTAATAAGATATGTCTCCCACATTTCCTTTCCTCTTCCCTAAGGAAGCTTCAATATGTGCTTGGCTCAGCTACACGATGGGGAAAAAAATTCTCTTTAAATCCTCTACTGCACCAGCAAACTATTTGCTGCTACAAATGACCACTCCAAAGATTGTTTGAATTAGCTTTAAGAAAATTGTTCTCCATTGTCACAATTGCTGTCAGTAAATGTTAGTAATTGTAGCTTTTTCCAGATGGGCTTTCAGCAGCTTTAACCCATTATGGACTATGGGTCTGTCTATTGTAACCATTCAGAAAACATACACTTTGCCTTTTTACAGCTCTGGCAACAGTCAGAGAACTGTGGGATTTTCCCTTGATTGGTTGCCTGGTCTCATATTAATGAGAAAGGGACATTTGAATGGGGTAATAATGAGCCCAAAGATCTCGCTTCAGCCATATACAATCCGCCAAATTCTCCCCTACCGTTATTGGAAGCCATGAATGTGATGTGGTTCATCTACGCTGAAGGATTGGCGGAAACTCCCCCTCTGTCAATAATCACACTGGCAGTGCCCAGGCAACAATGTGTATGCTTGGCACTTATGTGAGTTCAGACCCCACAGATGTTAAAAGGTGAAGTTTCAGTTATCTGAAGAGCATGAACAGAGGTGTTGTCAATACACACAAATCACCACATTCCTAGACATGACATCTTTGCCTCAACTTATCCGCCTTTAAAATAGAGGGCAGTTTGATGCAGTGATTCTTAATTTCCTGCAGTATTCATCCATTAAGCAGATACTTCTTGAGCACATACTATGTCCTAGGTGCTCTTCTAGGCTCTGGGTAGATACAGCCCTGAACAAAACATGAATGTTTGTCCTCATGGAGCTCATGTCTGTGTGTGTGCGCGCGTGCGTGTGTGATGGCGCTAAGGGCTTAGGAGAACAATTAAGTAGTGCAAGGTAAACGTGAAGTACCAGGGCCAAGGGCTAGGTCAGGGGGTGGGGCTGGAAAGGCATATGATATTTTACAGAGAGTAGTGTCTGAAAGGTAGTCTCTAAAAATTTGAACTGAGACCTGGTGGAAGCAAGGGGGTTAGAAAAGGGAATGCCTGGAACCTTCAGTCCTTTGCAGCTGGCAGCATAGAAGGGAACAACTCAGTTTCACTCTCCTGCAATACACTGAAATTGGCAAGTTTGGGTGGAGAGGTTGTCTTCCCCCTAGATTTTTATATTGCTGCTAGATTCCTATCCTGCTACAAATTGCCACAAATTTAAAAATGCCATGGCAATGTTAAAAGTCATTCAGAAATATTTTGCACATTGACACTTCATTCTGCCTACGAAAATACAAATTCTTTAGAGGCCTGCTTCTCCATGAAACACTGTAACTCCAGCTCTATTTAATCGTTAATTTGCTTCCTCTAAATGCAAACAGAATTTATAGTCTCAACCACCAATTAGCCATTATGTATCATGAACACATGTGGCTACATGTGGTTTATTCCACCTCCAGACTTAAATCATATGTCCCTAGATGACAGGGACTAACTACATTTTATTATTCTGTCTTCACATAACATTTATGGCAGGTGAAATAAATAATTCTATGTCGTGTGGTAGATGTCATTGGGCCACCTATCTTTTGGTATATATTTGAATGTGCTTGGCAGTTTGTTAAAGTTGTGTAAATGACTCATAATACAGAAAAGATGTCTCTATTAAATAAGAGATGTGTAGATACTAACAATCAATTCTGCACTCAGAATGCAAGAAGATGAATATATCAATGGCCAATGCCACTTACTGTTGGAAACAATTTATATGAGAATTCTAATTTGTATTCATGCAATGCCTTTTTCTAAGCTCTTCTGCTACATAATTAGAGAGTGCCTTTATGCTTATTATTGTTGTGACAATAAATAACAGGACAATGGAAAGCAATAAATGATCCTGTCATTGCTACAACCCAGGAAATAAAGAAAACTCACTATGGCATATGTGTGTATTCAAAGCCCCAACTGAATTCATTGTGATATACAGTCCCAGGAATTACCTGTGTGGGTATCATTTCCTGAATGTTGTAATTATGGGTTACAGTACTTGGGAAGAAACAGACCTATTTGTAAATAGATATATTAAATACAACTATGCAGTTGTGAGAAAAATATCACTTTCTTCTTAGGAAGTCTCAACTTATTTTCAAATAACGTTTAGGTTTTGTTGCCTCTCTATCAAATCATAGACAGAAAATTAAACTAGAAAGCAGGAGAACAAAAAACAAAAAGAATCATTACAGAAATTTACTCAGCCTCTACCATGAGTCAGACGCAATGAAAAGTATGTTTTCTCATTTCAGCCTTCAAACTCTATCAGCTACACATTATAATCACAATGGAATCACAATTCAACTTTACAGCAGTAGATTTCCAATGCCTCAGTTTATAAATTAGGAGACTGAGACCCACACCTATTAAGTAGTATATCTAATGTCAAACAGGTAATGGTGAAAAAAACAAAGTATGCATTGGTAATAAAGTGTAAATAATTTTATTTTTGGCTGCTGTTATAAACTCCCCAAATCTTTCTTTGATTTTCTAATCTTTGAGTAATTAGAAGAATAGGATAAATAAATATCATGAGTCACATGTTATTTGTATATACTTTGCCCTACCTATAAAGACTACACACCCTATTCCCAGATATTTGGGGGAAGATTTTTATTTTTACTCTTCTTTGAACTGGAGTTTTTTAAATTTTCTCTTCCATTTATACCTCAATCTACCATAATAAAAATGCATAGCATAAATGTACAATGTATAAATGGAGAAACAGAAACTTAAAGGAAGAATGATGGGATAGCAAGGAAATAAACCTAAATCTGTGAGACCAGTGGCAGCGGTTCACATTTTGGAGCAATCATCTCGTAAAAGCCAAAAGCAGCAGCGGAAATAATCATAAACAAGTACAACAGAGCACAAATGAATTTGCAGGCACCTTAACAATAAGTAATCTATAAAAATCCTCTTGCCTTACATCTCTTCTTTATTCCTCTGTTGTATGTTTATTTTTCTTTCCTGTCTACTCAAGCCCACTATGTCTTATAAATATCCCTTGATTGAATTTAATGTTTTTCTTAGATTAATCTGTCAAATTCCTGTCAACAACGTATAGACAGTAAAACTGCTGAAAACAGATGGTCTAAAAAAAAAATGTCTGAATAACAAACATTAACTGGGCCCTAACAAGCAAGCTCTATTTCACCCTATTTAGCTAGTCAATGCAGCACAACGCTGGACACTTGTCTTTTAAGCTACAGCATTAGAAAAAATAACAGGCCTCTGGCAGCAGCTGTGGATGTTCCTCTTTTGGGCATACATTAACCAATGTCGGATTATTTCACAACACAGAGTGTCTATTTCCTTGCTACATGGCAGGAGCACAGTAGGAAAAATACCAGGATATTCCCCCAAACACCGAAATTTTCAAAATTAGTTCTTTAACTTGATATTTTAAAAATTCTTGCATGAGTTTCTATTGCTGCAAAACAACTTACTGCAAATCGAGCAGCTTAAAACAACACACATCAATTATGTCTCAGTTTTCATGGGTCAGGAGGCAGGGCACAGCTTAGCCAGGTCCTATGCTCAGGGTCTCACAAGGCTGCAACCCTCTTCTCCGGAGGGTTGACTGGGGATGAATCTGCTTCCAAGCTCGCTCATGTAGTTGGCAGAATTCATTGCCTTCCAGCTGTAGGACTTAGGGCCCCAGCTTTTTGCTGGCTGGAGGCAATCACATCTCTTAGAGGCTGCCTAAGGTTCCTTGTCGTATGGGCTTCTTCAACGTGGTTGTTTACTTCATCAAGCCAGCCACAAACGTTTCTCTCAAGTCCACTAAGATGAAGTCTAATGTAAAGGAACCTAATCCCGCGGGTGACAATGCATCACCTTTGTCACAATCTATTGGTCAGAAACTAACCCCAGGTTGTGACTACATTCCAAGGGAGGAGATAACACAAGGTGTAAATACCAGGAAGTGAGAATTATTGGTGATGGTGGGGGGAGGTTCACCCTAAGTTTTGTCCATTCTGAAGTGTTGGTTTCAAGACCAAGAAATCCGACATTTAGGGCGGATAAGGTCCCTTGGTTCCCAGGTGGACATTCGATGAATGGACTTCAGGTGGTGCCGATCCAGGTACTGCGTGGAGGTTGTGGACAATGCTTGTCTTGTGCAATGTTGCACAATGGAATAAACACTGCGTTTGTGGTTAGCAATATCTTAATAGTAACGCTAACCTTCAGCGAAGAGGAACTCGATCTTCAACATGATACAGTTAGATTTTGCAAAATATATCCATATATCTTCTTAGGTATATGAATTCAAATTATCACCTACCTCTTTACCAAAAAGTCTTGACACAATCAAGCCAAATTAAAACAAAGTTAAGGTCAGTCCAGGATGCCAGTTTTCTTATCATTAGAGTACTTGGCTGAGTCTCTCTGCGAAACGTGCTGAGTTTAGGAATAATTATAGTTGTACAACTATACCTGCTGAAATTGTATATATTTGGTTATCTAAGTAAAAAATAATAAGCTTTTCCCACCGTTTACCACCTTTTATTTATTGTTATCGCTTGACTCAGTAGACTATACAAATATTGTTACTATTTCTGATTATATTCCAAAGTCCTTATCTTCCAGATCATTTTTTAAAATACCCCCCAAGAATCAGAGGAAGGGACTTTTGGCAGATGTATTTCTCAGCCTAAATGACATGGGACTATATGTTTCAACCCCCTTCTTAAATTATATCTAGGTGCTAAGAATCAGAATTTAGATAAAACAGCTGCATGTTCCCTTCGTAAGAGATAAATTGAAAGACTTTGTCTTATCACCTTCTAGAAATAGTCCTAATAAGCTAGAACCTGGCTGGCCAATTGTTTTCAGTAAGAATAGCTTATTATCAATTAGACTAGTCCTCAAATCATTTTTACATTCCCCAATCAGAGGGATGGTATTAAGTGGCTCCTAGAAGACAGTCAAGCTACAGCACATTTAAAATCAAATATTGAACAACAACCATGCTGGGACAAGTAATGTCTTCTCCTCAAAACCTTTTAGACTAAGACCTCCTCATTCATACATTATGCTGCAAATTTTGGGGTCTTCAAATGAATTCTTATTGGAACATTTGAACATATCTAAAGTTGCTTGCTGAAGCAAATTTAGTCCTGATATTCCTTCAACTCACTGTGTAAAAATGGGTTGATTCTTCATTAAGACAATACCAAAACAGGATTTTAAATTTTCTTAATAAATTATCAACATTTCTGCATGCAAATGGAGTAATTAAAGTGTCCAGTTCTCTTCTTTTCCTAGATCTCCTTTTAAACTACCATAATACTTGCATTCGACACCTGCCTGCACCTTCAGCTTCAATTCTATTTATCCAAAAATTAATTGAGCCAATTGATATTTGACAGGCATGGTTTAGGGAACATACTACCCTGCTTTTCCCTAACAGATTCCCATGTGTCAAATCTAGAAAGAGCATGGGCTTTATTGTCAGTTCTGGGTTCAAATCCCAGCTCTGCCACTTTGGGTCAGTTAATCTACTTCATTGATCCCAGTTTATTCACCTGTTAAAGAAGGGATAATGACATCTACCTTGAAAAATATTCAAAGGATGTACATTTATGTATGCAAAGTACCATTTATTAAGAGCACAAAAATGGCGGGGTGTTTTCCATTGAAGTGGACTCTCATTACTTTAGTCTCCTATAGAAATAATATCACAGAACCATGATTAAATAGTATGCCTTCAGTTTTTATTGAGGTCAGAAATAAGAACCAACTATATGAAGAATACTTCTGCATAGTTTTTGGCAAAACTGCCATTTAAAGACACTACCTATACCTTGACAGACTCTAATAATTTTCCTTGGAGTCTGAACATGAAAATGATCAACTCTCATGATGCGTTTTCTGCTTTCTTTACTGTACAGAGAGATCTGTGTAGCTCATCTTATTTCCCCTTGGAGGCTGGTTCAGACAGACCAAGTTCTTTCTTTGTAGAGTCAACTTCTTTGAATTAATCACATCCCCAACATAAAGTGCCCACAAAAGAAGTTGGAATTATCTGAAAATTATCCCTTAGCAATCATCTGTTTACCCAACACTTCTAAGTCCTGTGTAGCATGTTAGAGAACATTTGTTTCATGATCACTTGAGAAATGAATAGACTGTTAAGAATTATATTTTGGTGCCATTAACTATTTACTTATCATGATTCTTTAAATATTGTGACATATATTGAGACAATCTTAGTTTAGGTTATGGATGTACTTCTGAAAAGTTGGAAGTTGATGAAATTGTGGTAAATCAGATCACTAGAGGAGTTTACAACAAGTCTATTATGTCCATAAAAAATAAAACTTTTTAAAATTTCTATGATAAATTGCCTTCAGTATTTTTTTTAGTATTTTCTTTTAAGCAATATAAACCTATGTTTATGTTATTTTTTAAAATTGATGTATGAGATAGTAACATTGGCTAATTTTAGGCTGTAAGTTTCCATCATTATAGAGTTATACAGAGGACAGAAGTACAGTTTCAGTACATTACCCCATCAGGGACATATTCTAGATTTTCTTTTTAGTAGTTAAGACCTTTTTTCAAACAAAACCCTCAGCCTGACACTCTTCCTCATCAATATTCTTAAATTTAATATTATTCTGAATAACTCTTAGTAAAATATCAAAATAGTGATTCTCATTAAGAACAGAAGGAGTATCAGAAACTTTTTCCAAACCACATATGCCAGTGAACACCACTATATTAGTTTTCTGTTGCTGCTGTAACAAATTACCATAAATTTAGTGGCTTAAAACAACACAAATTTGTTATCTTACAGTTGATCAGAAGTCCAAAATGAGTCAGCAAGTCTATATCCCTTCCGGAGGCTCTAGGAGAGAATCCGTTTCCTTGACTTTTCCAGCTTCTAGAAGCCATCTGCATTCCACGGCTCGTGGCCCCTTCCTCCGTCTTCAAAGCCAAAAGTGCAGCATCTTCAAATTTTCTCTCTCCCTTAATCTGACTCCCCTGCCTCCCTCTCTTTTATCTCGATCACCTGATTACTGTGGGTCCTTCAGGGTAATCTTCCCATCTCAAGCTCCTTAAATTAATCATATCTGCCAAGTTCCTGATGCCACATAAGATAATATATTCACAGGTTTTGGAGATTAGGATGTGAACATCTTCAGGGAGGCCATTATTCTGTCTACCACAGCCACCAAATGGAGTTATCTAAGAGCCATGTAAGAATGGATGAAGAGGCTGTATAGGAGGAAAAATTTCCAGGGAATTCTAAAATTCACCGCCTTTTTCCACACTCTCCTCATTGAGAAGCACTGGGAAAGAAAGTACGTTTATAATTTATTGATTCACAATTTAGATGACCTGCTTGTTTGCTACTTACAAAAATAAAAGTGATTTTTGCTATGGAAGGCTTCCAGAAATATGCTTGGGGATGCTACCCCTACCCACCTAATGCCTGTGACCATCAAGTTCCTTCGGAACTCTAAGACAAATCTAAAAGAAAACATCCTAAGAAGGAAGACAAGCTGACATGAGCAGCTACTTGACAGATCCCATAACATTCCTGTTGATGCCAGTACATTTCCATGAGAATATATGTAGTATATGACTTCATTTTCAAGTAAATGGTATAAAAAGAAACAAAACCCAGTGGAAAACAGAGAGAGGTTTTTATCCCCAATGTGTTCTGGAAGCTGTATTAGTCTCAGCCTTTCCCTAAGGATACAAATTAGTTAAATAAAATACAAGATCTCTGAAAGGTGGTGAATGAGATAATGAGGAACAGAAAGACATAATACAGTCATAATAATTCTCTTGAAAAAAAATGCTAAAATCAGCTGCATCAAAAATAACTTTGCAAGAAGACTTAAAACTTCAGAATACCTTAACTTTTCAAAATATTTCAGTTTTGTTGTCTTATTTAAACAAGACTTATCCAACCTAAAATGGAGAAGGCAAAAAGGAAGATAATGATATTTTTTTTATTACATGCAAAGGAAATCATCAATATGAAAGAGAAAAAGGTAACATTTCAAAAGTTGGAAATTCTGGAAGCTTATTTGATTGTAGCTTTCATAAGTGAATAAATAGCCAAGAGAGTTACTGAGGGGTTTCTCCTGAGTAAACAACTTAATAGGATCGTGTGAGTATAGTTCTACTTTGAGTACAGAAATTTGGATTCTGTGGTATCTAATTTTAAAGGTGGTAAATTAACCTATGATTGTCAAAGGCAGTAAGGGAGTAATATTAGGCTGAGTATGAACTGATCCAGCAGCAAACACAAGAGGAAGTGGAATTATATCTTGAAAAGATGAACATAAATCTAATTAGGGATGTTACTCATTTTATGGCTATTTTTTGAGTTCCTACTATGTGATAGGAAGTATCCTATGTAGCAGCAAAGAAAAACAAATGAAGTCCACACTCTGATAAAACTTAGATCCTGCTGGAGTGACAATAACCATGAATAAAAAAGTATAATATTTCAGATGGTTATAATAGTTAACATGAAAAACAAAGGAGGCTTAGAGAACAGAGAGAGTGATGGGAAAGAGGGTGCCTTTTCAAGGTTGAATTCATGTGACTGCTACATAAAAAGAATTTCTAAATAGATTTCCAGAGAGAAATTTATGCAGAGGACATTAATCATCACTGATCATCTGTTTGGTTAAGACATGACTTTTAACTCTCTGGAGCTTATGTTTACTGTATGTGGGTTTTTGTTGGTGTTTCTTATAATTTATTTTCTTTCCAGCTGAGGGAATTTTAGGTCTTCAGAAATTAGTTCCAATCCATTAAGATTAAAGGTGATCAATGGTCTTGCTTCTGAAGAATGTCAGAATCATTTAAGGGAAACCTCAGTTCCACTATTGTCCAGTTAACAGTTTCATAGTTGAATGGAAAGTGGAAATTGCGTGCCTTGAATTTTCGAGGAAGAAAAAGTCAATGACTGCAAAATAGAGCAAACTAGAGACACTAATGAAAATAAAAAACATTTGAATTCTAATTCTCTCTCATCAGCTGTCTGTTGGCCTGCCATGGCAACTGGGCTGCTTCAAGAAACCTTAGGAAACATAAATCTTTTACAAATGGGAAGCTCAAGGTATTTCTTAAAAGTGAATATTTCCCTTTTGGCTGTGTCTACAGCACTCTATGTAGAGGTTTGCAAAATGTGGAGTTTTGGTCAAATTTCAAGCAGGATATAGTTGTCGCTGCTCATTTTGTGGTCCAATGGTTACAATATCTTTCTTCCCTCCTATTTTAGAGACTTAACTAATCTATTTAAGTATCATGTCATGGGAGGGAAGATTTCTTGCATCTAATTTATAAGATTCTCTAATATAATAAATATTTAGCTGAGATTGTTTTGTTCTTGTTTTACACGTTGTTTTGTTTTGGTCTACTCAAACTAAATCGGCAAACTCTTCAATCTATCCATGCTTAGGTTTTTCTCTCTAAAGACATCAATTCTTTCCAAAACTGTCACAGACATATCCCTGCTCTCAGTGACTGGTTCACCAAGAAGCAAACTTAAAAGTGGATAGATAGAGATCCTTTTGCCAAGGTGTTCTAGAAAGGCACATTCTTACGGGCTTTGCACAGTCTGTTAGTTTCGGAAACACTTAAATATGCATATTTAATCTAAAAAGAGTATAAATGAAAAGTAATGAAGGTTCAAAATTTTACGGGGATTATTTTTATTTTCATATTAGCTGAATTCATGTGCATAAAGAGACCACACTATTGCAAGTTTCAGTAATTTATCAAAAAGTAAATTAGGTTCATTTTGAATTGTTCCCCTGAAAAGTTTTATTTTTCTTCTTTCGTGATCAGTTAGCTATCAGTAATCCCCACCTCTCCCTCCACAAGGATCTTCTATTCCAGGCTGCTGTTAAGACTTCCCATCACTGCTACTGCTGTTCAATCTATTTTCCAGGGAAAGTAAATAACAGAACAAAGAGGGGAAAAAATAAACTTCCAGGAAATGTTGCCAAATTACTCAGCTAAGTAGCAAAGTCAATGGTAGTGGTAGGGGTAAGGAGAAGTGCAGATTTCAAGATACAATGGTCTCATTCAAAACAAGATCAGACTAGTTTGAAATTAGAGCTCATTTCTGGAACCTAACAATACAATTAACTAATCATTCTTCTTTTTCTCATTGTTATTAGCCACTTTCAGATAGATCCGTGTTATTAACTGGGGCAATTTTGCCCTGCAGGAGACATTTGGCAATGTCTGGAGACAATTTTAGTCTTCACAAGTAGGGAGTACTACTGGCCCCTAGTGAGTAAAGGCCAGTGAGGTTGCTAGCACTCACAGCAGCCCCCATAACAAAGGTTCAGCAAGCCCAAAATACCAAAAGCACTAAGAAACCCTGAAATAGATCGTCTTAAGACTAGTGGTAATTTGGTCTTGTGCGTTAAAGCAAAGCTTCCCACAATTGTGCCTTACTTCCCAGAGGCAGTGTGAAGTAATATAATGTCTTAAGTTACTAGATATACTTTGGGGTAAACTGAAATCACCAAGGAGATGAGTGAGAAGAGAAGGCCAAGGAAAGGTCTCTGGGGAACACCAGCATTTACAGTATAAAGAGCAGCAAAGGAATCTATCTGGAAACTGAGAAGTGATTTAAAACACAGAATCATAAAAGTCAGGGAAGAAGTTTCAGAAGAAGTGGTAAGGTTCAGTGAGGCAAGGACTTTAAAAGATGTGCTTGCTTTGACAACTGGAGATCATTGTAATAACAATTTTCAAAGAGAGGTGGAGGGTGAAGCCAGATCGCAGTGCATTAAAGAATAAAGATCATCTTTTCAATATTTTGGAAATGATGGAAAGTAGAACATTTTGCATTAGCTAGAGAGAAATTCAGATTTTAAAGGAATATTTTTGTTAGTTTATCTACTGTTAGAGAGACTTGAAGTGTTTATAGCTAAAGAGAAGGAGCCACAACAACAATGAACACATAGATACAGAGAACAGATTGGTGGTTACCAGAGGGGAAGGGAGATGGGGGGACGGTGAAAGGGGTAAAGGGGCACACATGTATTCCACTAGACTTTTGGTGGGGAACACAATGTAGTTTATACAGAAGGTGAAATATAATGATGAATGCCTAAAATTTATACAATGTTATAAATCAGTGTTACCTCAATAAAATAAATAAATAAATAGAAGGCGCCAATAGAAGAAGAATCTGAATATATAAGAGAGAGATGATAACCAATGGAATAAGGTCCCAAAGAATCCAACGGAGATGGGATTTAGGGCACAGGCAAATAGGTTGGTCCTGTAAGGCAGAAAAACATCCTCTGATACTAGATAAGTTTGGGTGTAGATGGTAATCATTTTGTAGATAGGGAAAAGGTAAATTTATCCATTCAATATTTATCAAGTGTCTAAGATACACCAAGCACTGTGTTAAAGATACAAAAATGAACAAAACATGGTGCTCTCAAGGAGTTCACAGTCTAGTGAGAAGCTCAAATCGATTTTAACCTCCACTGAAAACTAGGAGTCAAAATCTTTAATTGGTAGACTGAAGACTAGGAATTGAATAGACGCTTGGGTGGACAGGTGAAGGTGATTCATCAAGGGGAAT
Source organism: Tapirus indicus (assembly GCA_031878705.1). Classification (NCBI taxonomy): domain Eukaryota; kingdom Metazoa; phylum Chordata; class Mammalia; order Perissodactyla; family Tapiridae; genus Tapirus; species Tapirus indicus. The sequence continues at coordinate 97,785,192 of CM062919.1, read as the reverse complement.
TGGAGAAGGTGCTCACCAACAAGTGAGACTTTTGGTTCTGAGGGCCCAGCTGAGACTGAAGGATGTCAGTTTGCTGTGGAGCCCATATGCACAGATATTATATTTTCTTCAGCATCAACTCTGCCACCTGGGTTTAGGGATAACACAGTAGTTATCATCCAGAGATGAAGCCTGGCCAAGTATGTGCAGAGGAGATGAGGGGTCAGGGGAATCAGCAATGCTGGTTCAGATGTGAACCATGGAATTCATGCTGGGTAGAAAAGGAATAGGTACCAGGAAAAAAACCATTGGATTGGGAGAAAATGGAAAACACAGTGGTATGAAAGCAGGAGGTCAAAAAACAGAAAGAAGCAGATGATAGAAAACTGTGGTCTGAGATTCAGACACTAGAATTATTATTCCTATGTAATGGAGCCGTTTAAGGTGAGGGCAAGACACAAGATGTGGTCTTGAGGTTAGGTGACTAAAGCATAATGAAACTAAGTGTTACTGAAGGCAGGGAGACAGAGTTGTAAGATGATTTATCCAGGCAGATTTTGAAATCGTCCTGGTCCCAGTGGCCTCAGTTGAGAAGAGGGAGCAACTAATAAACTGATAAATAATAGTGATGGAGATAGATAGAACATAGCATAGCTGAGTATCAATGGCCACTAAGTTGTTTGGTTTGATTTGGTTTATGACTTGTTATAGACTGAATGTTTGTGTCCTCCCAAAATTCATATTTTGAAGCCCTAACCCCCAATGCGATGGTGTTTGAAGGTAGGGCCTTTCGGAGGAAATTAGGCTTAGATTATTTCCTAAGTATGGGAACCCTATTATGGGAATAATGTCCTTATAAGAAGAGTAAGAGGGACCAGAGCTCTCTGCCACGTGAGGACGCAGCAAGAAGGTAGCTGTCTGCAAGCCAAGAAGAGAGCTGCACCAGGAACAGAATTGTCCAGCACCTTGATCTTGAACTTCTCAGCCTCTAGAACTGTGAGAAATAAATTCCTGTTGTTTAAGCCACCCAATCAATGGAATTTTGTTTTAGCAGCCCAAGCTAAGACATGTCTGGAAGAATAACCACTTGAAAGCAGTAAAAAGGATGCTCTCCTCATGGTCCCCAAAGATATGGAGTGTGGAAGAGCCAAGTGGTTTCCTCAGAGGAAGTCTTCAAGGGTGGTTGTGGGTTTTGTCCTCTAAAGAAGAGACAGGGGAGAGAGGAGAGAGAGAGAAGAGAGAGAAGTTTCTTGTAAAGTTGAGAATATGGAGATATTTATGACAGAGCAAGGGCTATAGGGGATATAATTGAGAGACTTGGGGAAAAGAGGTGTTCAAGAGTAGAAGAAAACAGGTCCATACATGCAGTAAGCAACTGAGAGATGGAGAGAGGGTAGATATAATACATTTGGGTATATGCGTATTGTTTATTGACCACAAATTATACATGAATGAGAAATATAGTGGAATTGACTGGCCTCAAATATCCCAACTTGAGCATAGGTTGTTCTGGTACTAGAACTTGCCTGAGGGCTGGACAATGACCGGCCTGGTCTCAGAGATGTGCAGAGGGATGCCACAAGCTTACAGCAGTACAAGGAGCACTCTTCTCTGCGCAGAGCTATCTCAGTCTTTAGAGCAAGGATAAGGACCTCATTCTAGAAGGGGGACTATCTCAGACTCTTCAGTTTAACACTGAGGTACCTAGGTAAGAAAATGAGATTAAAATCCCAGTTCTTTTACTAGTTACATGATTATAGACAAGTTTCTTTTTCTCTCTGGGCCTCATTAACCTTCTAAAAATGAAGATAGATCCTTTCATAAGCAAAATTTCTCTGATTCATTACATTTGTTGATTCTTTCTTCAAAATGTTATCACCCTGATTTAAGTTCTTATCACCTTATATCTGTAGCACTACAGAAAGCATGTTGCTTGGAGCTCATTGCTGGCTCCCTATTACCCTCTACATAAATTCTTTGTTTAACCTGGCATTCAATGTCTACCACAATCTTGCCCTAGACTACTTTTCAAACTAATGCCTAATTAATGAGGGACCCACTCTAGAAATACTAATCTAATCATTGTTTCTTAAACTCTACTTTCAAATCACAATGTCTTTCCACATCTTAACTATGATAAAAGAAAAAAAAGATTTAAGGTTTGCCTCTCATATGTAGAAGGGGCTACTGCAATTCAATTTTACTTCAATTAATGATCACCCTAAAGTGCCTAGTATGTGCCAGGCATTGTGCTAAGTACTCATAGACTAGATGGAAGTGACAGACATGTAAACCAACAATTACTTTGTAAATGTAAACCACTCAACAACTGTTGTAAACCAACAAATACCATATGGCAAGACATATGCCATATACAATTGTATCATATCAAATCATATCATATATACAATATGTAAAAATGAATTTCTACTATATATACTTATACACACACACTGTATAATTCTATATGCCTAAAGTATAGATAAGATAGAAATATAGATATAGATATATAGATAAGAAACTAGTAAAAGGCGTTACTTCTGGTAAGAAAAAATGGAGTACTGAGGTATGAAGTGGGATTTATTTTTCAAAATATATCCTTTGTATTGAATATTTTACCTGTGCATATATTACTAGCTCCCAAAAATATCAATATGAAAATAAAAATATTTAAGAAATTATAATCTCTAAGGGGAAAAAAGGAGATGGCGATCACAGCTTGTTTTGGTTTCCTTTGGATTCACATAATTGCAGTTTTGCATTTTTTGGTAAGGGGCCACCAAGCAGGGACTGTTATTGTTTGGTTGATTGGATGGGCAGTTGTTTTGTTTTTTGTTTGGTTTTTATAATAAAGGACCATCTCAGGACTGCTTATTCCTTGCCTTTTTATTACTTCATCCCCAAGACTTCCCTTCCTCCTCATCATCTATATAAATCTTACTCACTCAGTTCAAGGTCCAGGATCCTCCCTTTCAGACTCTTTATACCATCTATACCAAACACCTTGGATAAATGAACCCTACTTTGAAGTATTAATTATCATCCCATCTGAAAATTACTGTATCCCTGCTGAGTTTGTAAACCTCAAAACTCTGAGGACTGTGCTTTATGTTTCCAACATTCACCATAGTACTGCCTTGCACCACATTTTTATTACATTTCATTTGTTCGTGGATTGTTCAGAGAGAGGCATTGCATTTCTAGCATTGACCTTAACTTGTTAACTTTTAGTTTAATTAATTAATTTTAATAGCTTTTAACTTGTATTTATTCTCATCTTAACGAAATAGGTAGCAAAGGTAGTCTCCAATTCAAAAACAACGATTTGATCTAACACAAATTTTGAGAGACAGGCAGAATCTACAGGCTAAAAGATCTTTATAAAGTAATTGGGAAGAACAGATGTCTCCTGGGAGTGAAGCCTCTGTAAAACACTAGCGATGCAGGGCTTGTCTGTCCACAGAGAGCAGAGAAAATCAACGTCATGTCTAGCTCCATTTGCAGCACACTGACTGATTGTGGCCTCCTCTGCAGATGAACTTCACCAAGTGTGAAAATAATCCTGGGACCCTGGGAGACACATCATTAGCTGGGAAAATATATATCTTTGCTGCAGCTCAAGGAGATGCAGCCCATTTAAATGAAGATAAAGAGGACCAAACAAAAGGATTACAGCGGAAAATATATGGCTGGACTATCGGTAGAGGAGACATAATGCTGCCCTTTATCATTACTTGTCACACTAGTGACACACTATAAAACTCCTACTGCTCCACAATTCTGTACTCGTCACTTTCTGAGCCAACTTTTGCCTTGGCAGATGCTTGGCATGTTTTAGACATATGATTTATTGCCTCATTTAATCAAGACTGTGCAGGAAACAATGATCATTTTTTGTTTGTAAATTACAAATGAGGCACTTTCCATTTATTCTTAGCGACAAAAGTGATACATATATATCTATGTATGTATATATGTGTGTGTGTGTATATATATATATATATATATATATATATATATACAAAATCTCCAAGAAACACCATTTATTTATTGCTTGGTCAGAAATTTAAATAATTTCTATTCCTTCTGCCTGCCCAGGAAAGAGAAATTTATGCAGTACTGTAGAATATAAATGCAGTCATCCTGCATCAGTGTTTTTCAGTTTTTATTGTCATGGAAAAAACCAGCCTGAGCAGATTCCAGTACTAATAAACGACCCTGCTGTGGAGGTTATTGGCAATTTACAGGCCATATCACTTCATTTTGCCTCCCATTTTGCAAATATATTTTACATTCTCTTGGGAATTTCTTCTAAAATTTAGGGGAGCTCTGGCTTAACAGTGAAGGGGAACCATGTGCCCAGCAAGTAAGCAAAATTTCCTGGAAATGATATTACTTATTTTAAAATGACTCCTTGACACATTGATTAAGTTGAAATGAAGTGCATGTAGCAAATGTTAGGTTGTTGTCTTACCTAGGGAGGAAAAACGCTTTCTAGAGTTCACTGGTAAATAGGCAATTCATTTTGACATAACGAGGAAGAGTGATGTTAACAGCCAGGGGTCACAGAAAGCAGAGATGGAAAAGACTTATTAGATCATTTTCTCCATTCCCTCGAGAGGAAGGCCAAATTATATTTCATTGTGCTTGGTCCAGTTTAGCTTTCAATTACTCAAGCAAGGGGCCTGCACCACTTCAGACTTTTTCCGGGACCTATATCTTTCTTCATGACCCCCACTTTCCTGGATATATCAGCGAAGTATGCATCTTAGTCAGAATGAACCCTGCAGGTGACCACAATAGTACTTGTGCTCACAATTAGACCTGTTTGCCTCAGAGCCCATTTTCTCTTCTCTGTCAGTGAACCTCAAAATCATTTCCTTGGCAATAACTCCCTTTGTCCGTTCCTACCCTACCTCCACAGTCAGTTTTCTCATCACATCCCTTTTACTCTGAATCTAAACAAGAGCTTTGTCCTGGCAGAGGAATCTCTCTGAAACAAAATTCCTGCCTGATTCCAAAGGTAAATGGTCACGGTATCCAGCACAGTGCTATTTGCACAGATCCCCAAGACCATCTGGAATGAATGAATAAAAGACATGGATTCGAGAGGAAACGGGAGGAGATGAAGTGGAAACTGCAAGTCTAGACCACTGCTTCACAAACTGTCGCTGAAAAATGGAGTAGATGAATGGGACAGAAGCTGAAGGAGGGTGTGGGTCAAAAACGGTTTGCTTTTTTTTTTTAAACTTATGTTTGGGGTTTTTTTGAGGAAGATTGGCCCTGCACTAACATCCATTGCCAATATTCCTCTTTTTCTTTTTTCTCCCCAAAGCCCCAGTACATAGTTGTGTATCATAGTTGTAGAGTTGTTGCTCTTCTATGTGGGACGCCGCCTCAGGATGGCTTGATGAGCGGTGAGTAGGTCTGCATCCAGGATCCAATCCGGCGAACCCCAGGCCACTGAAGAGGAAAGCGTGAACTTAACTGCTACACCACTGGGCTGGCCCCAAGGTTTGCTTGTGTGTGTGTGTGTGTGTGTGTGTGTGTGTGTGTGTGTGAGGAAGACTAGCCCTGAGCTAACATCCGTTGCTAATCCTCCTCTTTTTGCTGAGGAAGACTGGCCCTGGGCTAACATCCGTGCCCATCTTCCTCTACTTTATATGGGACGCCGCCACAGCGTGGCTGACAAGCAGTGCGTCGGCAGGCGCCCGGGATCCGAACCTGTGAACCCAGAGCTGCCAAAGCATGAACTGAACCACTGGGCCAGCTCCGCCAAGGTTTGCTTTATAAGAAGAGGGATATTTCAACAGTTTTACTTGAACATGGAATGACTCAGTAAAAAGCCAAAAAAAAAAAAAAGCAGAGAAGAAATGGGACACCTATAGGAGCCATGTTCTTGAGCAAATAAGAAAAAGTGAGATCAAGTGCACAAACTGAGAGGATGGCCTTATGTGGGTGCAAAGATAGTTCATTCCCTTCAACAGGAAAGGAGAGCAAATGAGGAGAGGTGTCAATGCTTGGCAACTTGATAGTGTGAGAGACGGCCTCAGTCCTCTTTCAATAAAGAAGAAAATGGATTTTATGGCCATTAAAGTCCCCTTGGCCACTCCAAATTCTTTGACTTCCATAGCAAATAAAGACAGTTTTCAGTCTCTTTTAATTAGATAAATTTATACAGCCCTTTCACTTAAACACACTTATACCCTATGACGCACTAGTTTCAGCTCTTGGAATCTCTCCTAAGGAAAATTATAGATTCAGAAAACATTTATTCACAAAAATATTCATTATATATTATTTATAATAGTAATAGCTGTAATCATGTAAACAACCTAAGTCAATAATAAGGAAAAATTGTGGCATATTTAAAATAATATTTTAAGATAATAACATGGATAATTTCAACTATAGTCACCATGTTATACATTAGATCCTCAGACCTTATTCATCTTATAACTAAAAGTTTGTACCCTTTAACCAACCTCTCCCTATATCCCCCTACCTCAACCCCTGGCAACTACTTTTCTACTCTCTATTTCTATGAATTTGACTTTTTTTCTTTTTTAGATTCCACATATAAGTGATACGAGGCAGTATTTGTCTTTCTCTGTCTGGCTTATTAACACTGACTGACTTTTGATGGAAAGCTCTTAGTGATTTTTCTCCCTTCTTTCCACTGTCCCAAAATTTCCAGGTCTTCTGTAATAATTATATATTATTGCTATAAGTACCTAATTTCCTCTGTTAAATTCCCTTATACTTTAAAGATTCCTAAAGATATATTTGGGTTCAAGTTTTTTTTTGGTCTCCTGACATATAATCACTGAAATTTATTAACTACTTACAGTGGTTCAGGCACTGTTTGACTGCACGATCTTAGGCAAATTTCTTAACCTTTCTGACCCTCATTTTCCTCATTTGTAAATGAGTATCAGTTTCCTCGTCTGTAAAATGAGGACCTAATAAATTAACACGTGAATATATCTTAGAATAGTGTCTGAAAATATTATAAGCACTCAATAATTGTAGACATTATTATTATGATGTCCATGTATTACTTTGTCCTATTTTGCTGCTTATTCTAGTGGTCCTTTTTATTCAAAAACATGAGATGCATTTTCAGTCTTCTTAGTATTTTCATTTTTAAATTTTAAAACAAGATAATATTTTATGTGGTTCCTTTTCTTTTCATTCTTTAATAGCATTATCAAAAAATTGAGCAATTCCTTGAGAGGACATACCTTTAGCAGGTCAGTTTTCCCCAGCAAGGGCAGACAGCCCATTTCCTGTATGCCTCCTTCTATATTGCAGTACAAGAAAATTGTTAGGAACTGGGAGTTTCAGCCTTGGGAACAGGACCAATTCCCAGATATTTAATTTAGTTCTGGTCTCATCTAAATTGAAATTTTGACCTAGCATTTTTCTCATGCTAACCGTTTAGAGGAATCCTTTCCAATTTGTCTTTATTTATTGTGAAGTCAAGCCAAACCCCAGAGGTCTTGATGGCTGTTTTGGCAGTTATCAGTGACATTATTCAATCATTCACATACATGCTGATCTGAGATTACAGTCCCTATAACTCTACCCATGTAACATTCCCACCCAGTAATTCCAGTACATGCTTCTGAGGAAACTGAAGAAAAACAAAATGGCTTTTAACATGTATGTGTGAATTAGACTAGGATCTTGTTTAGCTGGAAGGGAATGCAGAATTGAAAATACTTTCAAAAGGGCAGACATGTTATTGTTCCCATTTGATGTCCGTGCTGATATACGGTATTTTAGAGTTTGTCTTTGTTTTTTCCTCTTACCAGAATTTTATGCTTTCTCACTCACTTAAAGACCAATTTCTCCCTTTCTTAGGCATCCTGGGTTTGGTTTTTCATCACTTTGAGTTTTCTAAAAGTTGCTTAAATGAATTCATAAATCCCTTAAATTCAAAGTCATATTCCATGTCACTTGCCGATGTGACACACGCAGCATCTGGTTTCACTGGGAGGCTGTGACTCCACCTTATTACCAACCTTGTTGATGCAGCTCACATTGCCTTGTGATCATTTAGGCCCCGAGTTTTCATCTCTCCTACTGATTTTGTCTTAGGAAAACAAGTTACAGAAGATCATTAATTATTTTTGTGGGAAAATTTTACTCTTAGTCCCAGTTTTTAGAGGTGGTCATTAAGAGTCAAACCAGCTCAGAAAAGGCCACGTTTCCAAGCTGTGGATGTGTGTGCAGGTACCGATAAATCAATAATTAACAGTAGCATTCAGGTTGGAATACAAAACAATCAGTTTAAAAATTACATAACCTGGTGTTCAGCAAAATACATTCAGAAGTTGTTGAAGTAGCTAGAAAATTGTGAAATTTATGAATGGGGCTTTTACTCTTAAGGACTTGGGAGGGTTAAAGCATAAATATACTGGTTCTTTTGATGTTTTTATTTTGTTAAATTTATTTTTTAAAGTAGTTACCTCTTATCTCTCAAGACAAATTATCTCATAAAAATGTGCATTTCTGACAGCCTCAGAGATTCAGGGAATCATTGGAAGATAAGGAATGAATTTTCTTGGAAGAATGGGAAGATAAGATATCTAAAAGACAATATGGTAAATATGAAGGGAATGAATTAACTAAGACAATTAAGTACAACGTGCTAAGTTATTGGCTCCCTGATCTAATTGACAATTAAGAAGGAAGGGTAAGAAAGGGCAGAGTCTGCTGGTCATTAGATGCAGCCTGCAGGCCATACACCTACGGCTGGAGGAGGTGAGACGTGCAGAGAGGACTTGGCACAGATATACGTAAATCGGGTGTTGGTAACTCTATAATCATAGGGCATATTTAGACTAGAAACTAGGATGTTTTCAAATAAAGTGTTCTTGATTAATCTACAGTGCAATGAGGGAAAGGAAACAAGTTCTGGAGGCTTTTCTTGTACAATTTTACTCCTGAAACTTTGGTGTCTGTGCTGTTTTCTTTCTTTGATAGCTGTTATACTCTATACTGAAGTGTTTGTCAGTGTCGGTACTCGGACTTTTCTTTCTTGATAAAATATTTGGTATTTAGTGGATTAGGAAGAGCCACTTTGGAGGAATTTTTTTGTACTTCTCAAGGCTTTTAAGTAGTTCTCAAGATCTTTGCTAGAGTTTTCCTTCCACATTCAACCAAAATGTGATTTAAATATACATTTTTGTAAAAAGGACCACAAGGACTTTAAAACTAAGTGAGTACCATTGTGCACTGTTGGTGGGAATGTAAAGTGGTGCAGCTGCTATGGAAAACAGTATGGCAGTTCCTCAAAAAATTAAAAATAGAATTAACATATGATCTAGCAATTCCATTTCTGGGTATATATATATATATGAGGAATATATCCAAAAGAATTGAAAGCAGGGTCTCACAGAGATGTTTGTGCACCTATGTTCATAGCAGCATTATTCACAATAGTCAAAAGATGGCAGCAGCCCAAATGCCCATTGACAGAAGAAAGGGTAAACAAAATGCAACATGTACATATAACAGAATAGTATTCAGCCTTAAAAAGCAAGGAAATTCTGACACATGCTATACATGGATGATCCTCGAGAACATTATGCTGAGTGAAATAAGCCAATCACAAAAAGACAAATAGTGTATGATTCCACTTACATGAGGTATCTAGATAAGTCAAACTCGTAGAAACAGAAAGTAGATTGTTGGTTTCCAGGGGCTGAGGGAAGGGAAAAATGGGGAGTTACTGTTTAATGGGTATAGAGTTTTGGTTTGCAAGATGAAAAATTTCTGGAGATTGATTGCACAATGTAAATATACTGAACACTACTGATTGAATTGTACACAAAAATAATTAAGGTGGTAATTTTATGTTATGTGTATTTTACCACAATTTTAAAAAACTGAATGGGTGAAAGGAAGAGGTGATCTAGATGAACTTAGAGATTTGTTCTCCTATGTCAACATTGATGATTCAAATGTTATTTGTATAGGGTTTTTTATTTAAAAGATTGCATTATATGTAATGTTTTTCTGGAATTAAGCTATTCTCTGATATCTACAGACTAAAGCCTAATATTGTCGTTGGCAAAATTCTTTAATATTTTCAGGGTCAAACAGTATGACACTGAACCAAAGACTTTTTGTAATAGTGATGGTAAGATTTAGACTGAATTATCATGTACTTGGTGCAAATGGAAACTTGTAAACTCTAATGGCGTACTCTTTGTAATACAGAATGTTAAATACAGAATGTTTAAAATCTAATAAAACTACTGAATTATTGAAAGGCAGAGATTTGTCCATTATATTAAAATGGATCAATTTATGGTGAGTTCAAAATTTTCAGCAGCAATATTACATGGAAAAGACCTCTGAGTTTTATCTAATTTTCATTTACATCTTTTTACTTTGAGGCAGAAGTTACAGCATGAGAAGATATAAAGAAAATAATTTTGAATTAACAGTAAATTTTATGTTGCCTGACTTAGAGAAAATACGCAATTTTCATTCTAGGCTCATGTAAACAGAACAATTGCAAACTATAAATTATACTCAGATTATGTCATTTTATTCATTCACAGAAGTCCTTTAATTACAATGACTTTTGAAAAATATAAAATGCTTAGAAAATATCATATAATCTAGATATGAATTATTTGAGAAATATTTGAAACATCAGACAAAACCAGTTTTTAAACAGTCCTTAAGAACATACTGTGGAAAAGGAAAAATAGAATTCAAATATTTCCGTTATAACTAAACATACATTACCTTCTCAAAATTGAAATAAGTAATGAATGTGCAAATAAATTTGTGATAAATGAACTGAAATAAAAGCTGCATTGCAGATATGCTACATTTATACAGGCATTTGCATGTGTATACATTTGTATAGGCAGTGTTTAGGCTATTACCAACATAGAATATTTTGTATGAAGTAATCTCGTATTTACCCTCTTGCAAAATCATGCTAAGAGTATATACTCTAAATATAAAAGATGACAAAGAAAATAAATATTTTAACTGTAGATCTCTCTCTCACACAGATGTTTTTTCTGAAAAAGTTCTTAATCCTTTTATGTATGGTGGCACCTATAATATTTTTTTCACTTTGGGGGCCTTTATTCCTGATGTATTATACAAATAATCTTTGATATATGAACATTTCACAGAAGACCTTAAACTCATTTACAATCCTAAACATGGAGAAAGAAGCTTTCCATGAGTGATGCTGGGCACTAGATCTATGGCTATTTACTAGTCCAGAAGGGACCATGCCCCGGGTGAATGAATAGGTATTGTGGCATTTTGGTTTTTTTGTGTTGCTCTGAATATGTTACACACTGAAAGCTATTTGAAAATATGTAATTCGATTGTTCTTTAAGCAAATGATGAAAAGAGAGATTGAGAGAGAGAGAACCCCAAGGAATCTGCCGAGTGTCCAGGCCTACCTGACTTGCCAAGAGAAGACCTCACCCTGAAATGTGTCCTATCCCTATTCTCTATGTGGGAATACAGAGTTCTAAGAGCTGACCATAGAAAAGTATAAGAATTCGCCAGGCAAACATAGTTCATTATTTCTCACGATGAAATTTCCCTGTGAGGACAGAGATATTGCCAAATACTAAAAGGATTTAACTGGGGGAGAAAATAACAAGAAAGAAGTGAGCCATGAAGTGGAATTCACTTGGGCTTAGTTCCCCTTGCCCCCAAGTCACATGGGGGCAATGCAGATGTGCCCAGATGGACACCTGCAGAATCAGTGGATTGTATTATAGGGAAGGAATCTTGATTTTATAGAATCATATCTTTTATAATGGGCAGCAAGCATGCAGAGGGAGAGACATTATCTCTACTTACGAAGGCTATAAATAAGCCTGCCCTTTGTTCCTGAGAGAGAGATGATCTCTGTCTTCTACATGTCTTCGCTATATAAACATCCTTAAAAAGATAATCTGGAACAAATGGTAGTCATGGCCTCATTCACAAAATTTCCAAAAATGCAAAAGACCCATGAAGAATGGTGTCCAATTCTTTCCTCCCATGATTGCATGGAGTCAAGGAGTCTCTCGGGGAAATAAATCTCAAATCCTTTCCACAACTGGATAAAAATATAAGTGGTAAAAAGTAGCCAAAAGAGGAGAATATTTGGTATATTGTGGGTTTCATAGTGATCTTGTTTTTGTCTCACTTTATCACGGTCTCAGAGTGACCTTGTCGGATGTTGATGTTCTATAAGATTGTTACGTCCAACACAAGAACAAGACGGCCCTGCTGAGATTGTCAGACCAGTTCCCAGACATCGGGGCTGCTTTTTCTTTCCCAGCTATATCTTTGAATCAGGATCCACATTAGGTCCTCTCATTGTGACTGGTTGGTATATTTCTTAAGCGTCTTTTAATCTTTAGGATTCTCTGTCCATTCATTTTCTTTTTCCTTCTAATTTATTTGTTGAAGAAATCAAGTCATTTGTCCAGAGGAACTTCCCAAATTTTGGAATTTGCTGATTATCTCCCTGATGTGCCATTTAACATATGCTTCAATCCTTTATTTCCTATAAATGGGTAGTTAGATCTAAAGGCATGATCAAATTCAGATTCAATGCTTTTGGCAAGAATACTTCATAGGCAGTGATGTGTTCTTTCATCAGGAGGCAGAGAATAGGTGATCATAACTCCTTTTATGATGCTAGTAGCCGTTGATGGCTTGATCCATTAGCTCATTAGGGATCGCAAACAGGTGACATTCTAATTCTATCTTTTCTTTATTTATATTGGCTGGAATACATTTTGTCTGTTTATTTAAGTTTGGTGTCTTCAGCTATTTCCCAAATGACTTAAGATGCCTTGCATATTAAAAGAATAGAGGATAGTACATTCAGAGACGGAACCCAGTTGAAACCATAATAGAAGCAACTGAATATGGTTTCAGAAATTCTATTGCTTTCTTGGTTGAATTTTTTGTGCTCTAGAGATATGTGAAATGTCTATATTCGAATGCTATCAAAAGGGACAGATTTAGTGTAGTCAACCAGAACACAAAGAGATTGACAATTTTCTGGAATTCAACTAGAGACTTAAAGTCTGTATATTTCTTCTGTGTAAAGAATACTGAAAAGTCTCTACAGGCCATGCTATGTAGACAGTTATCCTTAACATTAGCACTTTGGATTAAAATATACACATGGCATATGCCAAGTAGATTAAGAAATGGAATATCTTATATTCTCTAATTGTGAAGTACTTCTCATCACTGAGACCCAAATTATCTGGAATGCTGAAAGTTGAACTTAAGAGTATATTCTTATTGTATAAAGATTAACCAGAAATGTTTATTTCTGTGTATTTATAATCCATTTCATTTCAGAACTCATAACTAGGCATCACCCATAATAACTAGCACATATTCTGCATGATCTTAAGGTCATGTTCTACTACATTCTGCCAACACCAAAGTATAAACGTCAAAGAAATTTTATCTCCATAGATATGTACTTAAATACAGAAATCCCTATCTCCAGATCAATAGTGTCTCCTGGCCCTCCTGCTTTCCCCTTGAGATGTAAATTAGGGAATTCCAAGAAGATGGAACAAACTGGGCAATAGGTTGCTAGACCTCAAAACCAGCTGCTGAGCCAGGGCAGCTGTTTGTCTGGCCTTTGATGAGTCCTCCACTTGGAGCACCCTGGCCATGCTCTATAATGCTGATGGTGCCTAGAGTGTCTGTCCCCTTGGGAACAATCCCTGAAAGGTAGTCTAGAAAGCTGTCTGAACTCTGTTATTATATTTTTTTGACATACTAAGCATAACTTATTGAACAGACCTATATCTTAGACAAACTTACAGTACTTCAAAGTCATTATTTTGACATCAGTGACAGTCTCATACACAGTGAACTACAAGAGATTAGACAGATGGTGTATTGACCAAACAAAAATACTCTGGAGTTTGCTTTTTGACTAAACCTCAGAAACATGTTAGCTTTATTTTGACTTGACTCTTGCTTTCAAAAGAAACACCAAAATACCAATCATTGGGATGTTTTTTAGGAAAAACTGAGTTCTTGATAGGACTAGACCTACTCTATAAGTAAAACTTCACAAGGGAAGTTGTAGAATCATAAAACTAGAAGGAATATTTAAGATCAACCAGTCACATTCCCTTCACCTTATAGATGAGAAAAGTGAGGTTGAATGGTGTGAAGTGACTTGCCCAGAGGCACGGAGCCAGTGGGCAACAGATCTAGAATTCATGTCCTTTACTCTTGACTTTGCAAATCACTGAAGGTGATTTTTTTAATATTTAGTTTCTACTGTAACCACTAAATGTACTAATGAATGATATATTCTCCCTATAAGTTTATAGAGCATAAATGAAATTTCTAGGAAAATATATTCAGAAAACTGCTAAATTTAATATTCACAGTAGCGAGACAACAAAATTTTACTTGAGTATACTTTTTCATTTCATTATTGCCTCACAGTGATACAATAAACCCTGGCAAAAACTGGCATATTAGAGGTTGTATTTACTCTTTCAGGTCATCAGGATAACAATCAGTGGATTTTAATACTAATATATCCGCTAGTAGTCTAGGGCCACTGACCAAAAATATTTTAATGGTTCTACAAATGTCTCATAGTCACTAAAGAAATTTGCTGTTTTACAAAAATACCATAAATTCTCTTGGTAATATTTAAAACTAAACAAATTCAAAAGTGATCTTCAAAGATGCTGTGCTTGAATTAAATAATATAAAATCATGTTTAAAATCATTTTAGTAATATTTTAGAAATGAATCTAAAAATTGTTCATACAAAAGAAATGCAAAATGTTTTCAATTTAAAGCCATTTCCACCATCCCCAGAAACTCCCTTGTATAGGAGTCTAATTTGCTAATTAGACCGTTGAAACCTGTCTTTATTGTGAGTTATGGGTAATTAGACGTTACACCTGAACTACTAGAAGAGAATGGACCCCTCCCAAGGGCAGTCAACTAGATTGTTATTCTGAGGCAAAGCAACCTAATTATTATTACCACAAAGTTCAAACTAGAATTGATCTGAACATTTAGTGATTTGTGCTTAGTGAATTCACATAATACAGTCCTTTTAGTACATTAGAATGGGCTTTGATAAAAGAAAAATGCAAAGAGCAGAAAATGTGCATAGAGGAAAAGGAAATATGTAGAGGTCGTCCCCACTATAAACTAAAAACTGTGGAAGTCTAAATCCAAAGTTGGGACAGCCACTCCCAGGTGACTGACAACCCTCTATTCTCGCTTTAGAACACCCGGGAAGCGACTGTCTTCTACAGCCACTTCCTCTTATGCAGTCACAGAGAATTATTCCTCCTCTCCCGCAAGAGAGGCCTCATTAGTCCTTAGGGGTCAGGGAGGAAAGAAGTAAAGTGTCCGGACTGCCAAGATAGCACTCCTAGTGGTACACTTGACAAAAGAACAATGGGGTTTAAAGAAAGAAAAAACAGAGGGATTTCAATGCCTGAATAAATTACGGTAACGAGATTATAAAGGTTCCTTAAATGTTCATTACCGTGGGAAGTCCTGACAGAGCACGGGCCCTCCAAGACTGGCACAGACACAGAGCCCTGGTGTTAATCACTTCTCACTTAGTCTTTACCTTTGACTGAGCAACTGGATCATGGATCTCTCTTTATTTCCCTAACAAGACAGTAAAGCTCCAGTCTTATTCACGGGTGGCGCTGTGTTGTATAGTCCTTTGGAATCTTTCTTTGCAGCTTGCACAGAGGGGAGCAGGAGAGGGGTGAGCAAGCGGAGGGCCTATGAGGTAGCCCTCTGCACAGCACACCTGTTTCGGAGCAGAGAGAGACACGGTGGAGCCAGCCTCTCGGTTGAGATACTGTGATACTGCTATAAAGTTTGTTTATTGCTAGCCAAAACCTTTCTTCTTCTTTAAATATGCAACAAATAGAAGATGGTGAATTATCAAAATCCCACCAAAAAATAGAAAATTCTCTATTCTTCTTCTTTCAGGCTTAGCATTCAAAGACACTTCTTCAGCCAGAAATGCTGTTTCTCCTTATAAGTACAAGTGACTTACTGGAGTCTCCAATTATTGACTTAATAAATGATTGTTGAAAGAGCACTGTCAGGTGTCTAACCAAAGCTCACCCTCCACCACATGGTAAAATGAAATAGACAAACAAATTCCCTATCTTTTATAGGTGAGGAAATTCAGGCTTAGAGAGTTTGTATGACCTACTCATGTATTTCACTGTCACAGACATCTCACCCACGTCTATTCTGACTCCAAATCCTGCAATCTTTGCTTTCTATTGTCTGATCTCCATATCTCTGTTCATTACAGAAAGAACAAAATAGAGGTTTTGAGCTGAAACACTCCTGTGACAGATTCCACCAGTATTGTTTTTTTTAATACATTTTTTATTGTTTTTTTATTGATGTCTTAATAGTTTATAACACTGTGGGGTTTTAGTTGTACATTTTTGTTTGTCCGTCACCATGTGGATGTAACCACCCCTTGTGCCCACCCCCCACCCCCCTTCCCCTTGGTAACCACCAATCAGTTCTCTCTGTCCATGTGTTCATTTATATTCCATATATGAGTGAGTTCATGCAGTGTCTGTCCTTCTCTCTCTGGCTTATTTCACTTAACATAATACCCTCTAGGTCCATCCATGTTGTTGCAAACGGGACAATTCTACCTTTTCTTATGGCTGAGTAGTATTCCATTGTATGTATATACCACATCTTCTTTAACCAATCATCAGTTGAGGGACACTTGGGTTGCTTCCACTTCTTGGCTATAGTGAATAATGCTGCAATGAACATAGGGGTGCATAAGCCTCTTGTGATGGTTGATTTCATGTCCATTGGGTAGATGCCCAAGAGTGGGATTGCTGGATCATATGGTATTTCTATTTTTAATTTTTTGAGGACTCTCCATACTGTTTTCCATAGGGGCTGCACCAGTTTCCATTCCCACCAGCAGTGAATGAGGGTCCCCATTTCTCCACAACCTCTCCAGCATTGTTGTTACTTGTCTTTGTGATTATAGCCATTCTAACGGGTGTAAGGTGGTGTCTTAGTGTAGTTTTGATTTGCATTTCCCTGATGATTAGTGATGTTGAACATCTTTTCATGTGTCTATTGGCCATCTGTATCTCTTCCTTGGAAAAATGTCTGTTCATATCCTCTGTCCATTTTTTGATCGGGTTGTTTGTTTTTTTGTTGCTCAGTTGTATGAGGTCTTTATATATTACTGAGATTAATCCCTTGTCGGACAAATGATTTGCAAATATTTTCTCCCAGATGGGGGGTTGTTTATTCATTTTGATCCTGGTTTCATTTGCCTTGTAGAAGCTCTTTAGTCTGATGAGGTCCCACTTGTTTATTTTTTCTTTTGTTTCCCTTGTCCGAGTAGACATGAAAGGATCCCTTTATGTCCAGTCTCAATTAGTGTACTGCCTATATTTTCTTCCAGGAATTTTATAGTTTCAGGTCTCACTTTCAGGTCCTTGATCCATTTTGAATTGATTTTTGTATATGGCGATAGGAGATGGTCTACTTTCATTCAGCATGTTGCTGTCCAATTTTCCCAGCACCATTTATTGAAGAGACTTCCCTCTCTCCATTGTATGTTCTTTGCTCCTTTGTCAAAGATTAGCTGTCCATAGGTGTGTGGTTTTATTTCTGGGCTTTCAATTCTATTCCACTGATCTGTGTGTCTATTCTTGTACCGGTACCATGCTGTTTTGGTTACTATAGCCCACTCTCACCACTCTTATTCAACATAGTACTGGAAGTTCTGGCCAGAGCAATTAGGCAAGAAAAAGGAATAAAAGGACTCCAAATAGGCAATGAAGAAGTGAAACTCTCACTATTTGCAGACGACATGATCTTATACATAGAAAATCCAAAAAATTCCATCGGAAAACTACTAGAAATAATCAACAACTACAGTAAAGTGGCAGGGTATAAAATCAACTTACAAAAATCAATTGCATTTCTATACACTAATGATGAACCAACAGAAAGAGAACTCAAAAAGACAATCCCATTTACAATTGCAACAAAAAGAATAAAATATCTGGGAATAAATTTAACCAAGGAGGTAAAAGACCTATACAATGAAAACTATAAGACACTATTGAAAGAAATCGAGGAAGACATAAAGAAATGGAAAAATATTCCATGCACGTGGATTGGAAGAATAAATATAGTTAAAATGTCCATTCTACCTAAAGCAATCTACAAATTCAATGCAATCCCAATCAGAATCCCAATGTCATTCTTCACGGTAATAGAACAAAAACTACTGAAATTCGTATGGGGCAAGAAAAGACCCCGAATAGCTAAAGCAATTCTGAAAAAAAAAAAGAATAAAGCTGGAGGCATCACAATCCCCGATTTCAAAATCCACCAGTATTCTTTTACAGTGAAAATTAGAAAGCCAGATTTTTTTTTTTACTTGACTCAATTGTAAAACATAGTTATAGGGCTGTCAAGAAAAAAAAGGAAATTGAGATTTTTTTCCCACTATGCTAATAATAAGAAGAAACAATAAGAATAAACCCTATGTACAGAAAAACTCCAATGCAGAGTATTTCTGACATTTGTTAAATTAGACAGCAGGGAAGGGATCATAAATCCTTACATGAATCCCTATTGCTATAAATCATAGGAGGAGACTTAATAATAATATTGTCTTTGATTGCAGACATGCAGAGAAAGTTTGAGAGTAAACAGTATAGAACATACTGCACACTAAGATTCTGTTTCATTGAGTATTAGACCACACTTGTAGAGACTCCAGCGAAGCCCTGCAAACATCTTAGATGTGACAAAGTGAAAGCAGAAGACATAAATTATATGAGTACACATCCCACAGAAAGCCACCAAAAGCACTTATTTGGCATAAAAAGAACTGAGAGATCAATGCATTTTATCACAACCAGTAGGAAATGTTTTATTCTGTAAATAAGTTATCTAATTTGATTTTGTTCCCACTGTTTGTTTTTAATTAGGCAAGGAAAGATTTCCAAATTTTTGTTTTCTAATCTTAAACAGCTAAGTTCAAAATGACTGTATCTCATCTGCCTTCTCCTTCCATATCTAATGTCAACAGCCAGTCAGTCACTTTTCCGCTTCAATTCAGAAGCCAGATGCTGAACTTGCTTACCAGTTTGCTATTACCTTCGGGGGGAAAAACGCTATTTGGTTCTTGTTGATTTGAAAGATATTTTTGTGTGTGTGGTTTTACATGCATTATTTTTAACACACAGAATACTAGGCAAAGTCTTGCTGCAAAGAGCCCTGTTGTTGGAAAAAGCCCGTATACTGGAATGTTCATCTGACTTTACACAGCAGGAAACAGAGGGCTGGTGCCTGTCTTGGCGAGTGCTGGCCAGGATTAAGTGTGGTGGCAGCTGGCCACAGTATCTGCGTGGTAGACCTCTGGTGTGTCAGTGTCTTCTACAGTGTTCAAACAAAGGGCAGTATTTGCAGTTAATGAAGCATTTTGGAAAGTATAAAAGCCTCTGGGTATAAAATCTAATTAGTATCTCCCCTTGGGATGAAAAGAGGAGAAAAATGGACTTCAGCTCAGATTCGTCATTCATGTAATCTTTATGCATAAACACCTGTGAGTAATTCTGCTGCGACTCATGTTTTGTGCTCTTTCTGTGCATTCTCTACTTTCTTCCTAGAACACTTGAAGGATAAGTTAGAAGAATACATGGCCCGATTTTCCAAAGTGAGGATTGTTCGCACCAAGAGAAGGGAAGGGCTCATCCGGACCCGACTCTTGGGGGCATCTATGGCAAGAGGAGAAGTCCTGACGTTCCTCGACTCCCACTGCGAGGTCAATGTGAACTGGCTGCCCCCGCTCCTTAGTGAGTACACGTCCTCAGAGCAGCCCCCTGGGAACCAGGAGGACCTGGGGGAATTGCCCTCACTCCTTCAGAGAGAGTGTGCGGCTTGCTTCTATTTAGTTTGCAATCGACTAAGGCTAGAGACCTCTTCTACAATTTTTATAGTGGGAGCCTTGAACTCTATCTTAACCACTGCTGAGGACAACGAGGTAAATAGAAAACTGCATTAAAATTGACATTTTAGATAATACCAACTGCAATCTAACTTAAGGTTTGAAAAGGTTTCATTTATCTTAGACGTTCCTCTTTATTGCAGTTATATTCACTGGGTAAACACTAAAAGAAAAAAGTATTTAA
This sequence comes from Tapirus indicus, assembly GCA_031878705.1. Classification (NCBI taxonomy): domain Eukaryota; kingdom Metazoa; phylum Chordata; class Mammalia; order Perissodactyla; family Tapiridae; genus Tapirus; species Tapirus indicus. The sequence goes on along the minus strand of CM062919.1, from coordinate 97,764,988 downwards.
AAATACTACCTGTAATTACAATAAGATTAAAATACACACACACAGTTTAACAATTATGATGTGATTGTTAAGAGATGAGGAAAGAAAATTATTCAGCCCCAGAATACAATTAAAGTGTAAGCACCCCGACATTCTCTAAGATTTATAATACCAGTTCTGCTTTCCACTTCCAGCACCAGCCTGTATCCCGAAATGTATAATCCCCCATGTTTTACATAGAACCCCCTCAAACACTGCTATCCAGGTGATACATCATGAATGCTCACAAGATGGCGAAGAGGAGGGAAAGAAGACTCTGTCACATCGCACTTGAACTGTTAGAAACGCAAAAGAACTGAAAGTCATTCAAGCTAGAAAACCTATGTGAGGCTCAGTTGGAGCTTGACTACTTTGTTTTTTATTTCACAGTGAAGTCAAATATACTGCCCAGTAGTGGATAAGAAATAAATTGTAAGCCGGAAAAAAATATATGTTTCCAAAAAGTTCTTGGTGCGCACATATTGTACTCCTTCCTATTCTTCCTGATTTCGCTAAATCAACTTTTATTGTAAATATTTCCCTGGCCTTGGAGCTAAAGCCAGTAACAACTACCTTCACAATAGCTGCCTCAGAAAGAATGATTTGCTATTATTGACTACCATGTAGGATTTCAGCTAGAACCAGCAAAGTTCCATTAGTAAAAGATGTGGGGGGGAAAATCAATTGAAACTCTGTAGGATTTAAAACAGGAAATGACCAGTAACTCACACCCCGCCACATCACTCAATCCACGCACTCCTACACAGACAACTGCCCAGCCATCCTAATCAGCAGGCATGTTTTAGTGGTGCCACAGCCAGAGACTCATCCAAGCTTTTAATTAAAAATACCTTGTCCAAGGACATAGCAATTTAGAGTTTCATCAGCAGCAGTGAGATTCCCTCAAACTGAATTTGACCTGTATGGTGTTGAATACTCAAGGAAGTCAGCAAAAGGTCTAAGTTATTTATGAACCAAAGCACTCCCTAAATGCCAATTATCAAGTCTCTGATTGTTCATATGAATCTAACAAGAAAAAAAAAGGAAGAAGAAAAGTGGAAAAAAAAAGAAAAAGACAGAGAATAAAGAGAAACCCACCTTTTCTCATTAAAGCATTTCATTTCCTGTAGGCCTGATGGATAAGAAATGATTCAAGCTCAGGGTCAATATCTTTTTTTATTTTCCTTTATCAGTGTCTTGACACATCATGCAAAATGAAAAAACTGGTGGAGCCACACACTTTCTTGGTTCATTTTTCACCTTAGGATTATACCTGAATTTCAATTTCCCATTAAGAGTCTGTTTGTTTGATCCCTGGAAATTGAAATATAGGCACAAGCCTTAGATGAAAAATTAGTCATGCTGCTTTCACCCTAAGCAAGTACAGCTGGATGAGAGCTGAAAGGAAATTTGAAGAGAAAGTTGACAGTTAATTTAACAGACTTATTCTCTTTGGGTCACTTTGGGACTCCTTGCTGGTCAAGGAACTTGTAAATCAACCTGATTCTGAATTTGATTGAATAGAGTCACTGAAACCTTAATACTGAAATACCTGAAGGGGTGAGAGAAGAAATATTTTTGGACACAGCAATGATGGTCTCCTCTGCCAAAGACATCTATGGGGAACCACCACTTAGATGAAGATTAAAACCCCCTATAAGGCTTGCCCAGGTGCAGATGGATGCTCATAGAGCCTTGGCGGAGATTAACTTGAAATAGTGCTGGGGGCTCTCTGTCTACTAATTAGCTGAAATAAGATTAAGGTGACCACAGGCTCTCTGAGGCCTACTTGGGCCATGCTATCTAAAATTGTGACCCTTTCCACATGCCAGCATTCCACATTCTCCTTACCCTGTTTTAATTTCTTTCCATCACAGTTATCACTTTCTAATATACTACATAATGTAGTTATTTATTATGTACATAGATTGTCTTTGCTTCATTCCCGGAGACATGGATTTTTGTGATTGTTATTCTCTGCTGTATCCCCAGAACCTAGAAAAGTGACAGGAGTGTAGTTTCTACTCAATAAATAGTTGTTGAATTACGAATGAATGAATGAATAAGTGAATGAATGAGTGAATGAATGAAATGGCATGTAGATCTGCAGGGGAGATCTTCCACGGAATTCTGTGATTTCCACACTCTGCTTTATCTGTGTTATTAAAACAATGATACTGAAATAATCAAGGCTCATTATTTCTAAATGATATCTTTTTTTAAAAGATATTTAAATGTATTTGATTCTACATGTCACCTCCAAAGGTCTTCCAAATAACCGGAAGGCAGATGTTCATACTTGGAAGTTCTACCTGTCAGACAATATTTGTTTGTTATAATAAATATAGGTTAAATGCACATTCTTCGGAAGAAAATATTTCACATGTAGCTATTCTAGGTGAGCCAAATTATGTAAATGCCAGTTTCCTGCGCCGGCTTTTAATGTCTCACAATAATACCTGCATGGAAAAGGAAGGAGCTAAAACTGGAAAAGATACCACCTTTCTGCTACATGAGAAGCACCATGGCCAACTGGAAAGACCACAGGTTTTAGGAATGGACCGTTAAGCAGGGGCTGCATCCTGGTTCTTGCTCTCAAAAGATGAGGGACCTTTGACAAGTTAACTTCTCAGAGCTCAGCTTCCTCATGCATAAATTGGGAATGATAATAATAACCACTTTACAGGGATGCTAGGAAGATTAGAAATAGCATGATTATAAATCACTTAGTAGTTGCAAGAATTTAATGGTAGCAGGAAGAGTAACAGTAGTATCAGGCCATCTAATACATTTTTGAATATGATGCAAGAAGACAAAAATGTATAGCTTTGCTAAACAGTCTATATCAAAGGGCAGTAGCAAAACAGGACTTGGAAAAATCTCCGATAATCCTGAGAGCAAAGAATTCTGTGTATGATCTGTTAGCATTTAGTGGGGGGACAGCCATCATGGCCATGACAAGATTAGATGTTAAAAAAAACCCATGAAGTTAAATATTTACATTTTGGAACCTCCAGAAAGCAGGCCAATATTTTATCAGCAGTATGCTTGAAGGAACACAAGTCCTGTTTATGCTCGACGTATGTTGGATGCACTATAAAATGACAGATTGGGGACAGGTCAGAGCAAAAATGTGGCAGAGGTAGAGCTAAATGGACTTTCTGCAAGTCTCTCTGGGACATAACTTTTTTAAAGGAAAATACAACAACACTAATTGTACCTAATCACTGTCCCATCAGGTTAAGTCCAGCAGTCAAGCAGAGATTCCGCAAAGTGCTCTAACGACAACAGAGAACCAGGCTGCAAGCATTTTGCATTAGGAGGGATCTGTAGCCTTCTCTTTGCTGAAAAATGATAGATGACCCAGGCAGACATGTCATTTCCTATTTTGTGCTTTCATTTTTCAGACCAAATTGCACTAAACCACAAAACCATCGTGTGCCCCATGATCGATGTCATTGACCACAATCACTTTGGGTATGAGGCACAAGCCGGGGATGCCATGCGAGGCGCCTTCGACTGGGAAATGTACTACAAAAGAATCCCCATCCCTCCAGAGCTCCAGAGGGCAGATCCCAGCGACCCTTTTGAGTGAGTAGCAGCTGAGGGAGGGGCCAAAGGAGAGAGGGCAGGTAACTCATTCCAGGCATGTCAACTGGGAACCCGTGAGGACAATTATCTCTAATAAAATGGAATAAAACAGATGGCAACAATATGCAGAACACTGGAGAAAGGTCAGACCTACACGCTGCAGGAAATTACAAGCCATGCTGAATACATGGATCACCCCTTCTCAAACTTTGCTAAGCATGAGAGAATGTGTGCAGGTGTGAGAATCAGGAAAATGCGGTCAACAGAAAATGCATGGAGAAGGCATGCATGTTCTCCTTTTAGATATTTTCTTAGATGTTCTCTTCTCATTTTCAGCTCTCTCTATTCTTTTTACTTTTCCCTAAAGGATTATGTGAATTAACTATTTTACTTTTCTTTTATTGGGCAATGATACAAAATATGAACCAGAATTTCAGCCTATGTCCTACACCCTGCTGGGAATTGCCTCTTTATGGGGGAAGGCAGTGCTCCTGAGTAGGTGCTCCTTTAACTTAAACTTGGGGAATTCAATCAAAATGAATATCCAGAGTAAATAATCGTTGATAACCCTGCCACTCATTTAAGTTCCATAGAGATAAGAATTTACAATAATCTATTGATTTCTTCAAAACTAAATGCTTTTTGTTTTCAGCGTGGACATGAGAATTGTGCATATCAAGAAAAAGAAAAAAAAAATGAAAGATGGCTAAGTTGAACAAACTCTTAGAACCATTAATGATAAATGGTGAATATTTTCCAAAAGTTAGCCAAGAGATTACCCAAGGCATACTATCATTGATTCCTCATGATGCACCCTTTTGATCTCATTAACATTTTTATAATTTTAAAACTTTCATATATTTTTTCTTAGTGCAAGAAAAATGTCTGTGATTGAGGCTTTGCACACTCTCTAAGAGTTAAAATCAATATTGTCTTTTTATTAATAATATGGGCTATAAAAGTTTGCAGTAAAGAAGCTCTCGAGTACTAAACCACTCCTGTGACACTAACACTTTAAATTAAAATAAACATTTGATAAACACCAAGAAAATTCTAGTCTCTAGAAAGATAAACTCTTGGTAAAGCAAAGGGGATTTCAGAAGACGTTGGCCTGATAAAAAAGGGGACAATATCATTTCTTTTGCAATATGTAGCACGCTCATTTAGTATCCATAATTTCTGAGGGTAGGCCTCTTCAGACTCTCAAACTACTGGAGAGTTTTTGAGAGGAAATAATGAAGGCTCTTTGTTACTCTCAAATGCTTCAGCCAGGATTTCAAGGTTATTCAAAACTATTAGAAAAGTTTTTTAGTGATCTAAGTGTAGGAGTTTCTAGTAAGTATTTGAAGTGGGCCCCCAGCTAAGAGATGCTCTTCAGACTTCCCCAGCAAAATGGCTTATAAAAGGGGGATTTAAAGCCAGGTTGGGAGTTGGAGGAGGATACAAAAGGACCCTAAACACAGTGGAACTGTTATTAGATGGCGGCTGACAGTAGAATAGCCATGGTCCAGTCGTTACTATCAGAGGTCGCCATGTTTTAAGGATTAGAATTCATCCATGATGGCTTTTCAAATACTGTGACAGTGACTGGGTTATAATGACCTTCCACTTGACTTCCTCTGCAGTAGCAGAGTGGAGCTCCTGTTTTCTGCAGGAATGGGTTCAAAACGCTACCAAGGAAAACTCAAATGGTGAAAATTATAAAAGTATTCTCAGTCCCTGAACTGACGGTGGAAATTTTTGTCAGGCAGACCCCGACTGAGGCTATCACAATATCGGGCACCTTGCTTAACCCCAGAGCTGACAGAGTTGGTACCTTTCGGAATTAAATTACCTCTTGTTCCTGTCACTACTTGGGTGGTTGCTGTTCTGTCAAAAATTGCATTTGTCTATTGAATGCTACTGCTTTTCTGCTTTAAGTCCCTTTGATTCCTAGGAATGTGGACGCTTAAGCCTTTTATAATAAATGTAGCTTCCAGGAGGTGTTCACTTTGATCTTAAAAACTGCATTTGCCTTCCTGATAATAAAAGAAGGTTACCCAAGCAGCTATGAGCAGTGTATCAGCAATTCCATTATCTCAGCAGTCACCTGAATGTGCTCATAAACAGACATGCTTTAGGCTAAAACTTGCTTCTCTAGATGTAAAGCTTTAAGATACACAGAATGAAATGTGGTCTATCTGTATGTCTCTCTCATAGTCTTTCTTGTTTCCAGTGGCTGCTTCCAAAGGTGTGTGACTTCCCATGGGAGGAGGGGGAGGGGAGGCTAAAAAGATAGGAGGAAAGGAACTAAAGAGTAATATATAAATGTATTGCAAACCCCAGAACTTTTCATACAGTAATATGCAAATATTATTTTTCTGTAGCAAGGTGATCAAATGTCCAAAGTGATAAGACCTGAATCCTCTCATTAATTCTGCCATTATTTGAGTTTTTAGTGACTAACTATTGACTACAGTAGTGTTTTTCAATCTGCAAAACCTGTGAAATTAGTGGGACATAAACAGTATTTACTTATTAATAAGTTGAATTAAATTGAAAGTTTCAGAGTATTATACCAAAACGTGTGTAAGTATTATTTCTCAAATGTTTGATTTCAGTTATAATGCATAAATGATCTTGAGTTATAGTATAAAGTGTATTTCTTAATATAGATTGCCCGGTCAAAAGAGTTTAAAATCTACCAACTTCCTAGACTGGGAATCGAGACCGTCAACAATCTGACTAGGAAGGAAAAGGAAAGTTCACAGAGAACTTTGGGACCATAAGAAAAGATTTACTTATATTTGCAAAGGGCTCTAGTTTTCAGACAAACTGCTCCTGGAATATGAGAGAAAATGCAGTATTCATAGTTCAAATTATTATATGGCAGTCACAATTCTGATTGGACTGGATACATTTGATAAACGTTCTTGTCTTTAAAAAAAACAACAAAATATTCTCCTTTTCTGGTGGCTTATATCAAAATATAATGCTTTTAGGAAATCCTCATTATTCATGACTTTTAGAAGGTTTCCTTATTCTTGATTTATCTCTAGTGCAGGGCACTTAGGAATGTAAGCCTTTTCTGTATGACGAAAAATAATATGTTGCTTTAGTTGTGATGACAAAGGGGAAGATATTCATTTGCTTTCTGATCACTAACTTCCTTCTCCAACCTTATTTTGGCATCTGAAAATTTAAAAGGAATATTATCTTGTCCAACTTCCCTTTAATGCAAGAAACCACTAGACAATGTCCAAGACAGATGACCAGCCTCTTCTTGAACTTGTCCGGGACATAATATTTGCTACCTCAAAAGACAGTCCATTCCATTAGACTGATTAACAAAAACCTTTCCCCTTATATTGAGAAAATTCTGTCTCCCTGATCCCAAATTGTCCTACTTGAGACACAAGGAATGTCTAATTCCTCTTGGATGATAGAGCTGTTAAAATATTTGAAAACAGCTACCATGCCTCTCCCTCTCAAGGGGGAAAAAAAAAGAAACTTTTTCCTTTTCCTGGCTAAATATCTCCAGTTCTATCGCAGGTCTTTCAGGTCCTCCAGAATCCTGAGAAATTTCATGCTCATTGATGTAACTGCTCAATATATATGAATTCACTTTACTGCAATTTCATTCACATTTTCCCAGCTTATTCACAAAGATAGCACAAAATAGTCCATCCAATATATCAAGTACTCAGACCCAAATATATGAGTTTGTCAACCATAAAAATAAAGTTAATTTCTAGAGAATTTGCACTGGTCTCTAGAGATCATGCTTCCATTTGCTAAGTACTCACAGTCAATTCAGTAGTCCATTCAATTTTGCAGGTTTGCTGCATTTTTCAGAATCTGCCTCTATCCTATCTTTGAATTGTGGAGAAATTACTTTCACTCTGCCAATCTTCCTCAGATAGATCTCCACAATTTCTCAAAGACTTCTAAAACTTAGAGTTTTCATCATCATAGATGGAACTCTTGGACACAGTTATTAGCAAGGACTGACATTCTCTGTTTTCCAGCTATATGTACCACCAATTTCCAAAATTTTAAAAATAAGGATATCTACACTTGAGAGGAAAAAAAACTTCACAGGCTACAAATGTCCATTTATTCTCTCAGGAAACCTGTGTCCACAGACACATCAGTTTGACTTCAGTGACTCCTCACCTAGGCCAGTAACCTAGCCTAGAAATATCTCAGGGCATGGAGAGTAATGGCCATGACCTGTTGCAAGGCACCTCAAGGTTGGCATTTCAAATACCAACGATCCCCTGAGGGTCTAAAGGTCAAATGTAGAAGCCTTGTGTGCCGATTCTGCAATCCAAAAGTATGACACATAGCCCATGCTAAAATGGATAAAATGCAACCTCTCTGACACAGAGAGCTGTATCACTGTCACATGGAAGTAGAACACCTTCTAAAGATTTACTGACAGTGTCTTCCTTTGTTCTTCCAAGGGACAGAGTGCAGATCCTTGGGAACTTGCTGGCTTTCTTTTCTATACAGGAGCGTGAGAAAGTACTGATGCCAACACCATGTGAAAGTAGTCAGTATCTCTTGGGTAACAAATATAACGTTGTACTAAATTTAAGTTTAGAATCTAATTGAATTAGAAAAAATGTGCAAATAATCATAAGTTCATCAAGCTAGAAGAAACCTTAGAGACAATTCAACCTCTTATTTTTATAGAAGAAGAAATCTAGGCTATAGAGTCTAAGTGACTTATCTAATGTTGCAACCAGTAAATTTCACAGCTACTACTTAGAACCTGGTGTTGCTGACTCACCACTCTGTGCTGCATTCTTTCTTCCATGCCATGGTGGTAGGGAGAAAATTAAGAGTTGTTATATGTCTACTACTATGAGTTGGGCTAGGAAATTTACATATATTGCTAACTCATTTGATCTTTATCTCAACTATATAAAATAAATAATACTGTCTGCACTTTTACAAGTGAGGTAATTCAGGCTCAGAGAGGTTAAGCAAATGTCCAAAGTTAACACAGGAAATTGGAATAAGGACCCAGATCTCAGGATCCCCACTATTCCATGGAAATTTCCACCTCCGTTTGTATTCAGAGAAGATGCATTTTCTAGTGCTTAAGGAATAATCGTGTTCAAATAGAAAAAAAACATTTTCAGAGAAGACAATAACTTCTCCAAAGAGCAATGCGTGTTGGTAAATGACTATCACAAAGCTGAAAATATCACTGGCCTTCACCAACCTTGCAGCAAGTCTTGTCTCAAGACACGTTCAGGACACTGGGTTAAACAAAATCATTCCAGGGTTGCCTTATCCAGATAGATTGTGCCTGCACACAGGTGCCCATGGAGAGGTGTGAGCAGGGCTGAGATCTAGCCTCTGCTCAGAAGGCCATGGGCCAGGCTTGGGCTGACCAGTCTGGTAGAAGAGGAGCTCTTTCTCCTTGGTGGGCCCAGAAACTTTACCTTATTAATGCAAAGAGGAGAACAACAGATTGAGGATCAAGTTACTTGATGCCTAGAACGAATGACTACTTTGGTTAGCACCTTATTGATTGCATTAATTGACATTCAAAATTTTGATATCCCACTTGGGTAAATTCTAATGGGTATTGAGTTGCATGCACCTTAGCTTACTCAGAATTTGAATGTAAAGATAATCTCTTTTACTCAAAACTCTTTCCATGTGGATTTTGACCCAATATTGGTCATCCTGAAATTACGCAAAATTAGTAAGCACTAAAACTTACTCCCCATGGAAAAATAGACTGTGAATTTAATGTAGAATGTAAAGTAAGATGGGTAACTTTGGAAGTCCTCCACTTCCACCTCTGAGTTGAACTGAGTATTGTTCATCTTCACTTTTTTCTGCCCAGCTCCTATTGGGCCACCTCTAAAGCCTGGAGTATCAGTTTGGTAGGGTGGGAGACTTCTCTTCATACTCTACTTCTCAAGCTAAGTCAATATTCTCATGAATTTTGCCGTAATCTTCAAGCAATTGCTTCCAAACTTTACCCCCTTTTCCTCAAAAAATCAAACTGATGCATACAAACTACCATAGTATTAGCTGCCTCGGCCTCAACCTCTAACCAGATAATTCTCTAAGACTGAGGTTTTGAAACCGTAGTCTCAAACTTTTGAGAGGATTAAGTTAGAAAACACATTCATCAATTTGGTCTCGAGATGAGTTCCAGAAGAGTGAAATAGGACTTTAGCTGTCCAAAACCTCAACCACAGATCTTACCTGGACTTCACATTATTCCAGAAGTCCCTCAATTAATCTAACCAAATAACCTATTTCATTAAGCCTATGTGTATGTAATGTACAACCTAACATTTGTCTGGCACTTCACAGTATGTAAGTCACGTCACTACATTATCTAATTGATCCCTTTTAATACTCCTTTGGTGCAAGGAAAGTAGCTATTGATATTTTTCCAATTTTGCAAATAAAGAAAGTGAGGACGAAAGAAGTTAAGTAACTAATAAGAGGCCAAATCAGGACTCAAATCAATGTCTTCATTCGTTCATTCAGACTTCAAATTTTTTTAGGTTTAATCAATAATCTCATAGGATTCAAATCAATGTCTTCTTTCATTCATTCAGACTTTAAATCCTAGAGTTAATCAATACTTTTCCTTTCCCTTGAAGAGAAACTTAGGCATCCATTAAGAGAAGTCGTTTTATCAATTAATGTTTCATGTCGAGTCTGTAATGAGAGCAAGAAAGGAAACAGATTGCCTCATTTCCCATACTGTGTTCTTATCCATAGACCAAACTAGAGTGGATAGGTTTGAAAATGTCAGCTTTCAGTTTCTTCCTAATGAAGGGAAATGTCAACAATGCCAGTTTCTGGTCTGTTTATAACAAGATCTAATTCAATATTTGACAACCACAAAAGGACAAATGTTTAGGGGAAAATACTGTCAAATTTTTAGATGGTGTCCTAATCTTCAGAGGGTGAGAATAACAAATGGCTCAAGGGTCTTAAAAACTAATCAAAACATTGAATAAAATCAATCTCCTTCAAAGCCCAGAATGAAACCCCACTGAATATTTTTTAATGTAAAGTTAAACACTGTAACATAGGCAGAGACATTCCAAAGCAAACTTGTTAATTACACATCTCTCCCCTTTGCAGACCCCACCCCAGTGCTCACTCTCCAGGGTCTTTGGCTTCCCTAGTCCTACATCTCTGGGGGAATCACCATCTAATAAACAATTCACACCAAGGGGTTGTGAAAATACTTTTCTGCTCACCAGAAATGGCTATTTCTTTCCTCCCGCTCCCACTGGGAATGATCTTTACCTCAGCAAGATGCTCCCTATCTCTTTCTCCTTTTCTTAGTATCCAGAAAACATTAACTAAATTAATTGCCAAATTAACCGTCACCGCCATTGTTCTACTGGTGCTGCCCTGCTCTTCTTTCCTCTGTCCTGCTTTCTTGAGATGTCTGGGCTCCTGAGGTGCCTTTGGCTTTTGGGTGCCCTCTTTCTGGTTTCTGACCATGTGTTTTACCTTTGAAGCTCTTGTTTCTGCCACCACTCCCTTTAAGGGTCACTGAATCACAGGAGATCTGGTAGGTTAAGCTATTTTGAAAGGAGGTAAGACCTATTCCTCCATCCTGAAATAGATTTTTATTCCTGTCTACCAATCACTCAGGATCAAGGTCCCCGTGGAACTCCAGAATACCCTTACCATGACTTTTGTCCTAACTAGCCCCCATCCTTGTTTCTTTGATAACATCTCCTCTTGAACCTTGAACTTCCATGTTTCATTCCTGGTCTTGCTTCACTGCTGCCAGGTCAGTTAGCTCTCCTATAGCCAGGCTAGAGACTGAATTCTTCATCCCAAGCCCCCCTGGGGTAATATCAGCCAATCACCTCTAGACCTCCAGTACCATCCATTAGTTATTGATATATCTGCACCACTTAAGACTTAACAATGGCTTCCTATGCACTGAAGAATTGTGGCGTTCACAAACTTGGACTGATGACTTTTTGTTGTCCATTTACCTGTTCTTTCAACCATTAACCATTTTGCTGTGCTTCCCAAGCAGGTTTCCTGAGTCCATCTTTCTGTCTCATGTGTGATAACGGTTTGCTGTCACTTCCCCATCCCCCCAAGATGTGACTTGAGTCTACCTACATTCACTGCTTACCTGGACTGTTTTATGGTTTCTGTGCTCTATGATATAATCACACTGTGTCCAGATCTGTTTCTGGCTCCTCAGCCTTCTTTCATCAAAGTCCTTCTAGCATTTAGCTAAGGAGAAAACCTCCATGATCCCATGTAAATATTGTCACAGTCCCCCTTCCTAGTACCCAAGGTTCAACAACATTTATTCTACCCAAGATAACAATATGCTGGAGCAGGGCAGAATTTAACAGAATCCTCTGTCATTCACCCAACTTTCACCTTCCCTCTCAGCAGGGAGGAATATAGACCCAAGGCCTGGGTATATTTCAGCTTTGTTTTCCCACCTGAGGCTTCATTGCTAAAATACCTGCTCCAGCTCTGCCATCCTCTTTACTTCCCTTCTCAAAGTCAACAACTCTTTGTCTTCCCTCAAATCATTGCTAACATTAATGCTAGAATGGAAACTCCATGAGGGCAGGGAGGACTGCTTTATTCAATTTATTCAGCACTACATCACTAGTACCTAGTACCTGCGCATAACAAGCACTAAATAAATATTTATTGAATGGATGAAATAAATATTAAGTTCAGGAGAGGACATGGTCCAACAAGACTGTGTATATTTGAAGAAGAGGTGACAGTTCTTCAGAAAAGGATATTAGCCGAGGAAAATGCTAGGGCACAGTATTTGCTAAGCATGGTTTTTGTAGGCTTTTACCCACAGACTAATTTGAATACAGAGATGATTCTTGCAGGGAAGTGGTAGAATATAAAGAAAAAAACTAAATTGTGTTTGAGACCAAACTTCAGAAGGCCTTTACTTTGCATGTAGAAGGAAGAGAGGTAATAAAAGAATATTTTATGAAAAATTAGCTGGTAGCAAAAGGCCTTCCTGGAATCATTTACATTATGAATGACAAAATCATTTTTAAAACCACAATTCAGGTGATAACACCTTTAACAAGAAGCTAGTTCTTAATAAGGTGATGACATTGATCTTTCAGTTCTGTCCATTTCTAATCAACACCAAAATGCTGTAAGAATCTAGGGCTTTCTAGATTCTAGACACCAACTACAACCCAATGGGAGCAATGGACTGTGAGGGAGGTGCCCAAAGGCCATGCTGGAAAGCAGGGCTGGGATAGGCCAGTGGACTTGGTGGAGATTGTGTTCATAGAACTAGAGGGTAGATAAGCATAACAAGCCTGAAGAATATGCACAGATCTGAAAGTCTACGTAAGAAAACTAAACCTTATAAATGGTGTTCAGATGAAGCCTTGAAGGCTTATATTAGAAGAATTGATGAAAGCTAGAGTCTGTATACAGGAGTCAGCTGGCAGTGGTCTGATGGTGCTGAGATGATGCTGGACCTGAGTAAAGAATCAGAGGACAGAAAAGTTTATAACTTGACCCAAAGTGCTGGACAGTGGGCAATTGTAAGTCTCTATCCTAAATTTCTCTGACACAGAGATAGAACACATTGGGCTGCCAGGGCCATCAGTCAGAACCCAATTCCATGATTTTATACATATATATATGATTATGTTATCATTATTATTATATTATTATTTTATGTTACTATAATAATTATGTCATGATTATGATGATTATATTAGTATATATACGATTATATATATAAATTTCGCTTGTAAATCCCTTCAAATTATTTTTCAAAGAAGGTGGATACATATGGATAATAGGAGCAAGAAAGAGATAAAGCCTGGCTTTGAGTCCACACTGGTGTCTTCTGAGGTGGCTGGTCTTCGTTCCGGATCACATGGCAGAAAGTGGGTGCCTTAGTCTGTTCAGCTGCTATAACAAAATACCATGAACTGGGTGATTTATAAACAACAGAAATTTAGTTCTCACAGTTCTAGAGACTGGGAAGTCCAAAGACAAGGTGCTGGCAGATTTGGTGTCTGGTGGGAGCCTGCTTCCTGGTTCACAGGCAGCTAGCTGTCTTCTTGTGTCCTCATCTAGTGGAAGGGGCAAGGGAGCTCTCTGGTGCCTTTTTCATAAGGGTGCTGATCTCCTTCATTCGGGCTCCATCCTCATGACCTAATCACCTCCCAAAGGCCCCACCTCCAAATACCATTACACTGGGGGTTAGGTTTCACATACGAATGTGGGGGACACAAACATTCAGTCCATAGCAGTGAGATTGTGCTCAGACATGAGTCATATATATGACTGAAAAGAGACTTTAGAAATGAGGTAATTCCCTATCTCACTCTTCTAATAAACTTAGAGCAAAAATAAAATAAATGGACTAAAATAAAATTAGAAAATAGTAATGTACACACTATCCTTGATGTAAATAAAAATGAGTGATATTAGAAAATTAATAATCCCTACCTGTGACTGAAGTAATAGTCTTTATGTTTGCTGTTCTGATTATCTATTTGGGGTCCAGGAGCAGTATCTAAAGTGAGGTCACCTCCACAAAGGCACTGGTTTTAGCCAAGACCATCATTCCCTCCTTCAAAGAAATTATTAAGCAACAGTTACAATGCCAATTGGCAGGGACAAGAGTTTCTTTCTTTTTTTTGTCTAATATTTCTTGGGGTAGATCCATCTGGAAATATGCTAAGGAGAAAAGAATATCTGTTTTTGTTTCTTAGAATGCCAATAAAAACTGGACAAAACGAACTCTTGAGGGAGGGAGATTACATGGCATAATTCACTGGAAAGGCAAAGGCCCAGACCATCTGCCAAGATGGAAGGCCTCGTGCTGGCTGGGCAGTGGAGACTCGAAGTCTCCAGGATGCAGTCTCTGACTCAAACGTGACCTCGAGGGTGCCTTCCAGCTTGAACCTTCTTCAGTTGTGGAACTCTGTGGCAACACCAAAATATTTGCTGTTTCCGTGTCTTTCTCCTACATTTTGGCTTGTTCTCCCATCAGTACGAACTAGAATGGAAGACAAGAGAGTGACCTCGGCCCAGATCCCGTGTGTGGAATCAGGTGAGCCAGGGCAGGAGAGCAGGAGAGCCACAAGGCCAAAGGGCTTTCCAGGCTGCACTGGACTGGGAGGAAAACTTATCAAAGGCTTCCAGAAGAGGCATACAAAGGGAGAAATTGAGGAAAGAAGGATAAGTCAGAAGTATAAATGAAAGAAATAATTACATCACGAGCCAGAAGAGTGGAAGCAAGCCTGAATGGCAAGCAAGCAGAGGCAGACAGCTGAGGGAAAGGCTGTGACCAGCAGGAGAAAATGGGGTCTGCACTACACATGATGCCAACATGGGAACAGTAATATTTCCCTCCCGCTCCGCACAGCCTGTCCTTCCCCAAGTCCACAAATTTAGAAGTTAGAGAAGAAAACAGACTTGCTAAGCATCTTTCCTTTGCTTAATGCTGCTCCAAGAATTAAATTTTAACTTTTTATAGTAATAGAAATCACCTCACAGACAATAATCCAGCATAGGTAACAGTTTTCAAACATACAGTCACAGGTCAAATGCACATAAATGTAACCTTCTTTATCTCTATAACTGAACTCAATGGAGCCCCAAAGTACTGTTTCCAGTGAGAGCAGCCAGCCTGCTCCTAACAACAGGCAAGGCCCAGGGCAAGAGGGAAAATGAAGGCCCAGGTGGGTTATGTCTAAACATTTAGAAGTTATAAATCAACCTTATAAACTACTGAATTCTGTTCTATCCTCCTACCTTAATAAATATGCCTTTAAATCAACCTGAAAGGCCAGGGTTGCATGTAGAATTTCTCCTTAAATTTCTACAGCCTGTTATGGCAGTGTGCGACGGTGCAACAGCCCATGGCCAACCCCTTTCTCTTCCCACTTGTTCTGCCTGCACCTCAACAGCCCATGGGCACATGCAAGTGGATATCGAAGTCCACATGTCCTACTCCATCCACAAAAAATGGCCATCCTTTGGGCACCCCTCAGCCTTAAGGTATAAACTCCAAGCCACAGGAGGGAAGACCCAGGAAAGTGAATCAAAGAAGAGAGTGCCACAGGCCTTTGAAGAAGGCTCAGAACAATTTGTATAGGGAATAATGCAAACTCCAGTACCCAGTTTACAAGAGGTGTGCAGCCTCCAGTGGGCACATCCCTTTAGCTCCCAGGACTGCCATCCTGTGGGGAGGGGAATGTCCAAAACTGATCAGAGCATAGGTCCTCTTTCCTGGGTCTGAGGTCACCGGACAACAGTCAGCCCTTGATCTCACCAAGTAGATTTCTTCTGATCCAAATCTTCGTCTCTTACAGGTAAATTCTCAGTCCAGTCACAATTCAAACTCAGTTAATTCAAAATCAAATTCCATATCTGGACTGTTTTCCTTTCCAAATTGCTGAGCTCAAATTTATTCCATTCTCCTCCTCTCCAGGATGACATCTTGATTCTAGGGAGAGTTATGATAGTGGAGAGGGGTCATTTGAAGTTTTATCTTTCTCAGCTAGCTTCCACTGGATTCAGACGGAATGTAGCAGATCTTGAAAAAGAGACTTTTGTCCTCCCTAGATACCTTGCTATAGTGCCCACAGCTGTCACTTCTCCGTCTGGTCTCTCGGCATGGTATGGCTATCCTCCCTCTGATTCAGCCCTATCTAAGTTCTAAATTGTTGCTGAGTACTAGTCCTGGAGACACAGTTGCATGCTCTAACTGATCCCTAGCTTTGTCTGTCCAGCCCCAAACCTTTACCCTACATGATGGTTATCCCTGTCTAGATTTCAGCTCTCATCTACCTACCCCTTGTCCCCTTTCCCAGACATGCAAAAAACATTGGACTCTCCTGCACATGTGTGAGGCTATGGGGACCTGGAAGGCCCTATCTCAGGCTCCCAGTCTAACCAACCACACGATGCCACCCATTTCATTCTAAGAATCTGCCTCATGTTGGCATAGAGCACGCTACTTAGAGGTATCCCCCAGCCCAGAATTACAGACAGGAGGTAGGGACAATCCCTCTAAGTTCTGGGATCCTAAAACTGATCTAGAGACGTCTTCTCCCTACCATACCCCACATCCCTCCACCCCCAATGGGAGCTGGATCAAAGCCCCCCAAGTTTGACTAGTTGGAACCAACAAATCTTTTTCCCTCTTTCAACAAACCATTGCTTTTGCAAATGAAAGCTCTGATTCTTTGATGTTATGTTATTTGAAAGCCAAGCTGAGCAATGGCTTTCTTATTCTTGGTGGTGCATTGCCTCCCTCTAAAGCAACAGAAGCCTCAGCTTCAGTGGGCAGACGGCCAAATAGAACAAGAATTACAAAGAAAAAGAATGTTATCAATGATAGTTTCTTTCAAAAATATTATCCCATTACACAATTTTTTTCGGGATGTTCTTCAAGTGTTAGAATAGGGAATAAATTTGGTTACCCTTGATCTACATATTAGACATTGAGGGAAAAAAGGAAAAATAGTTCTGCTTAGGAGTGAAACACACTGAGGCATGCCAAACCTGAGTAAACTCTCCTTATTTTGGCAACTGCCTCTGCTACACCCCATACCCCACAGGGAGGGAAGCCTGCCTGTTACCATCCACTTACTCAGAGGCCATAGTCAGCCCGGCCACTAGAGGAGAACCATTTCCATTGAGGAATCCTACATTCGTTACCCAGACATAGGATCTTATAAACCTGTCAGTGTCTTTTCTTCAAAAGCATGATCTGAGTTTCATAACTCATTACATCAGTATAAAAAAGAAAAGAAACAGAATAAACCCCAGAACAAGTGAACCTAGGGGAAACAGAGATGCTTATTTTTAAAATCTAATTATCTTCATCCAAAATCTAGAATAGTTTCTGTGGAAAGGGAACAAGAAGAATCCTTATGGACATTTAAGATATGATCACAGAAATAAAAAATGCAATGGTGGACTGATTAATAGAATAAATGGGGCTGAAGCTAAAGCTGGCAATCTGGAAGAGAACATCACAGAAATCTCTTATACTGGAAAACAAAAAGACGGAACCAAAATCCGTATTCGTTTCCTGGGGCTGCTGTAACAAAGTACCACAAACCGGGTGGCTTAAAGCAAAAGAAATGTATTGTTTCACAGTTCTGAAGGCCAGAAGTCTGAAATCAAGGTGCCAGCAGTGCCCTGCTCCCTCTGAGGGGTCCAGGGAGGGAACTGGACCAGGATTCTCTCCCAGCTTCTGGCAGCCTCCTGCACTCCTTGGCTTGTCCATGCATCACTCCAAGTCTCCATCTTCACATGCTGTTCTATTACATGTCTTCACAGCGTCTTCCTCTGTATGTGTATGAAATAGAACCCAGGGGAGAAAAGTTACAAGACAAAAGAGGTGAATGCAAGACATTCACCGTCCATCTAAACGCAGCCTTAGAAGCAGAAAACAGATATGGTAGAGAGAGACAAATAGGGTTTGGTCCACAAGAATGTCAGCAGAGAGTATGTCTGCCTGTCTGGCCGGCTGTGTCCTTACCACTCTGCACAGTGATTGCCAATAGCAAGCACTGAATAAGTATGTGATGCATGAAGAAACAAGTGAAGAGTCAGTATCTGTAGGAACACCGTGTGCTAGATCTTTCCTTCCACCCATCCCTTGAGACCTCATTGCTACTCAGGCTCTGGTGTCTGTTGCCTACTTTCTGACCAGCACAATGGAAAAAGAAGTTAAATATCTATTAGACAGTAAATGGGGACGCAGGAGCTAGATCCACTGTAGGAAGATTTTTCTTGCCTCTAGAATGCGAAAATACACTAAAGACGTTTACATGCATATTTATACACAAGTGAATTGGAATATCATAAATAATGACTATTTATTAATCATAATTGAGCAATTTGCTACTCTTTATCTTTTCAGAGAATAATAAGTAACAGATATATCCTTTAACTAATAGATTTATGACTTACTGACGTCTTTGCTTCTTGGTATCCAAAATTTTAACTAGGCATACCCTGGAAACCATTTCTTGACTCCTCTGACATATAATTCATCTTGATCTGATGAATATCTTCTTCCACTTTTATTTAAGAAATTCTCTGGAAGTTATGGATAACTAAACAAAATCTGAGAAACTAAATTAAAGAAATCTAATTCTGTAAACTGTGCTGAGTCTAAAAAACCATAATTCTGGAAGGCTGAAATAATTCTTTGAAAGACACATGCTCCAATAAATATACCTATGTCTAGAACTTACACACATTCAAATAAATTCCACAAAAAACTGTTTTCTCAACTGAGGTCACATCAATAGCCCAAAGAATTTTACCTCAGCTAACATCATGTCGTAAATTAAATATAGCAACAAAAAAATCATTAAGGCTAATAATGCATATACTAAAATAATTAAAGAGAATTTTCCTAAAGATCTTCTTTTGTTTTATATTTTCAAGTGTCAGGTATAAAGGAATTCTCACATAACCAGGGCAAAATTTTCCTACCTGCGGAAATACATGAGAATAATTGGCAGTGAAAAGATGACTGATAGATCAAATCTTTAGAAAGATCCTATATTTTTAATTTAGAATTACTGTAGAAATCTAACCCAGAAAGAGACCCCTATTGCTGTGATGCTAAAGTGAGCCTAAAATAGTCAAAACTGCAGTTTGCTCAGACTATTGTTTGTGTTACACCGCCACCTCCTGGAAAAAGAGGCAACTGGTTTTAAAAGAAAGCATTGAGAAAAGGTTAAAATCCTTGTTTTTGCAAACGAGGTTTTGACTCTTAAAGTTAACGCACACTGCAAATCAAGACAGATAACCTCCAGGCCGAATGTCCGAAGTGTCCCAAGCTGAAGAAGGACAAAATAAACCCTGACTGTAGAATCATCAAGCAGCAGCACTGTGGCCTTACTTAGAGGTGAGTCAACATAGTGACAAAATCTTTCTATCTCCTCTAGCAGAGCTCTCCTCAAGGGAAGATTAGGGAGGTACATGGAGATAAACAGCTGACGCAAGAGGTGGAAAACAAGACTGGGAATCAAAAGTCCTGGTTCATTGATTTGCCATATGAATGATGAGCATCTGGTGTGCAGGCCTGGAGGCAACAGTTGATACATTCTGGTCTAGAACCCGAGCCCATAAGAGATAAGTGAAGCCTGGCCTCTGCTCTCCCTGCCTGTCTGCTGATGAAAACAGAGACATAAACAACCACCTACCCCACTCTGTGGTTCGTCCTAAAGTGGATGTTGTACAAACTGCACTGAGCTCATCTGCCGAAAGGGACTGGGGCAGAGAAAATTGGAGGGGGTGGATCTGGGCTACACCTTGAAAGATCAGCATCCAAAGAGAAAGGTGGTGGGAGAGAGCTAAGGAAAGAAAGGAGAACAAATGACTTCCAGGGAAAGGAAACTGTAAAAACACTGAAGGAACGGGGACAGGAAACAGCAGTGGAGTGGTGTACTCTGACCGAGTTGTGAAGGGCAAAGGGGAGCCAATACAAGCTTTAAGCATGGCCAGAGCCCGGGCTGGCCACTCACTGAATTTGTAATCTTGGAAAAATTACTTTACTTCCCTGGACCTTGATCTCCTCGGTAAAACACAATCTTGATGCTTGCTGAGGTCCTAAAGCCGTTGCACTGAGGTGCAAATCTGAGCCCACAAAAGTCTAAAGCGACAAGTGAAGTTGTCTCTCAAGTAACTGTTCACCTCTGAGGGAGGAGCTGCATATCAGAGGAGATGTCACTGAGTCCCATCTCCCAAACCATAGGACCCGCAACTACAACTCAGTCAAGGTAAAAAAATTAGTGGTCATAATTACAGTAATGGCTCCTGTCATCTGTTGAGCCTGCTCTAACTGCCAGTTAACGCCTGAGATATTTTACTTTTGTTGACTTTAATCTTCACAACAATCCTTTAGCTAATAATTACTATTATCTTCCTTTAACTGATGAGAAAGTGGAAGTTAATAACTTGCTCAAGGTCACACAATTAAGTGGCAGAACTGAGATTCACATCTAGATCTGTCTGACACCACTGTCCACCACAACGGGGTGACTCTTGGATGCATAATTTTTTATCTATGATACAAAATCAATAATGCTAAAATCAGCTGGTTTCAAAAAACGTTGTATGGGAATTGTGGGAAGTTACTTACTTCCAGCTCTTTAAAAAAGCTGAACTGGGATTTTAAACAGAGACTGAATGGAGTTTCACCAACGCACATTCACTGTATTGCTAGCATGGTAAAATACTTTAAATTGGACCGTCCTCATGCTTTTGGAGACTCTAAAGGGCTTTCTAGAGCCTTCTATTATTTCTACCAGTAACAAACTCTGATTTAATGGACTGTGTCTGTGGTAAAGCTTAAATTACCACCATTCTCTCTAAGCTGCAAAGAAATGTGACTGTACGGGCTCAAAAATACCTCTCCAAAGAGTTTTCATTTGCAAGCAGAACTAACCCTGGGCCAGTCCCTGGGAGGCTGACTTCCTCAGCAGGTGTATGACTCAGGCCCAGGATCAGACGTGTGCCTCTCCCTGACATGCTTCCATCCTACCAGTTCTGCTCCCAAGGCTGTATGATAGTGTCGGTGGGGCCTGGTTTCCATAGAAACCATCTCTCATTAGGTCTCCTCAAGGAGAGGATAAGACCAGCACTTAGCTCGGATATTCAGGAGGCACTTCCTCTTCCTTATCCACCTCCCATAACCTACTTTCTTTATTCCTACACTACCAAATGATAAATGATATCCTAGCCAATGAAACCCCACCTTTCCCACTCCTCATCAAATGTCTATTACTTCAGTATGGGGTTCGCCTTTCTCCTCCTCCATGAAAACTCCCATTTCTTCAATGCGATAACACTAAACTAGGTATTCGATGTTAAAAAATTTTTTGTTTAAACCAATTCATACTAAAATATGCATCTCTAAGGGAATCCTTTACCTTCTAGAATCCTGATGCCTAGTAACCCAGGTGAATCTCTCTTAGCACATCAGGAAGTATAGGGAAGATATGTATGTTCCCATAGGTGTTTTCTCCAAGACGTCAAAATGTTTTTTCAGATACTGCCAAATGAAATGCCATAATATTACTTCAAAGTAGTATTCAAAATACCGTTGCAATTGTTAATAATGATGTTTTACATTTGTCTAGCAATTTATAGTTTCCAAAGTAATTTCAGATGTATTTTCTGTTTGATCTTCCTAACAATTCTGTGAGCAGCCTTCTTAAGTACTATAGTAGCCACTTTACACATAAGGAAACGTAATTAGTGTCCTGTTCAAAGTCACATGATCTACAAGTTGTTGAAGCAGAAGCTAAACCCAGAACTTCTGACTCCAAGTTCTTTTCATTCATGAGAAATGCTATTTAACAAATGTCTAAAGAGAAAATGGGACAATTTGATGATGAAATATGCTGCTCAAAACCAGGAAAATGGGCTGCAGCCAAAGTCACCTTCTAACCAACTCAACATTATGTTTAGTTCAGGACCTTTCCATTTCAAGTGACTAAAACCCAACACAGGGCAGCCTAAGTAGGAAAGGGACTCAGTGGGTTCACATCACCCAGTTGCAGAAAGGACAAGGGCCTCATCTCTGGAACTGGATCTGGGCCTGGAACACCATCTGGACTCACTTCTGTCTCTGGTCTCTGCTTCTCTCATCCGGGTGGTTTCATCTTCCCAGGCCACTAGACAGGAGAGGCCACTCGACAGGAGAGAACCATGGCCACAGGTAGTATTTGCCTCACCACCTTGTAAAAGATTTGACTTGTCCCAGCCTGGATCATGGCGGCTCCTGCCCCAATCATTACTGCCAGCATAGATTGGCAGCCCCATAGAACCACAAGGCAGGTGTGTGTGTGCACGTGCATGTGCAGTGGGTGTTACCCACCAGGACAGGGGTGCTCTTCTGGGCTGACGCAACAATAAATGTCTGTTATGCCTGGCCACTAGGACCAGACTCTAAGCTGGATATATAACATCCAGCTTATACAGTCCGTAGTCAAATTTTTTAATTAAAGTGCCCAATATTTTCCCTTCTCAATATTCTGGAAACCTTAGGTTGACAGTTTTTAGGAAAATTATATTAAGGGAGAGATTATAACCATTTGTCACTTTGGAGATATTCCTATCAGTGGATACCAGAGGGCCTTTAAGTTGAAGAGAAACTAGAGAAGACCTCTTTTCTCGTCACCCAGTCGTATTCCAGACAGGGTAGACTGAGGAAACCTGCCATTGAAACCTGAGACTGAAATCTGCCATTGTGACCTGAGAATCGCTTTAAGCAGCGCTCTCCCTTCTGGCTTTCATCTCCTACCTCCCTGCCCTTTGCAGACTCCTCATTTCCTTCACTTGAGCCCTGTCAAGATTAGTGAGAGGAACCGATTTGACCAGGTACCAGTCACTTATAACTAGCAGAACTTTAGGTCATTATCCTCTCCCTGGAAGAGGAACTCTAATACTAATCTTATTCTGCACTAACATGTTAAAAAGGGCTTTTCTTGATATCTTGGAATTGTGGTTAAAGGCTTAAAACTGGAGGCTTTTTTATTATCAAGGGATAACAAAAACTTTCTTTTTCTACAGAGAGATGCTAAATATCTATGATAGAAGGGAGGAGTCAGTTTTCCCAAACTATTTAAGAGCAAAGGCCTCCAGAGAACCCCTTGAAGGCATTGAGGAGAGGGATTATAAGAAGAGAGGCATTTTACTCTCTGTTTAGATCCTGCTGAGTTATAGAAAAGCATCTGCCTACTCTGGGTTACCTCTGGATTGAAGATCTTAAAAGTTTCCAAGAGAGCGTCACATGGCCAAGAGTATAGAGGCATACATGAAGAGAGGCTGATGTCTGCTCTGGTGTGGAGTGGTCTGAAGGCTGGAGTGTGGATGGAGCTGCCCATGACAGCAAGATAAGAATGGCCAACAGGGGGAGAAGCCTGTGCTTTTGCTACTTTTGCCATTTGTCAGGACAAAGATAGGGCAATTTCCCATGGGCCAAGTGGGTAAATAACCAGGCTTCAATTTCTTTGAAGCACTCTATCCAAGAGAACTGCCTGCCAAGGGAAGAAAGAGATGGGTTGCTCTTCCAAGGCAGAAGTTAAGGGAGGTGATCCCAAGAGATCAGCCTGCCAAAGAATGCATCAATGGTGTCAGAAAAGCACCCTTGTCCTAGTGGTAACAGTCTCTACACACATACACACACACACACATATACACACACACACATATGCACATGCACACACAAGCATGCACATGCACCCTGAGGGAGAGAGCCAGTGTTTGGGCACCTACCATGACAGATAAAAAGCAACAACAGGGGCCAGCCCGGTGGCATAGTGCTTAAGTTCATGTGCTCCACTTTGGCAACCTGGGATTCATGGGTTCAGATCCTGGGCACAGACCTACACACCGCTCATCAAGCCATGCTGTGGGGGCATCCCACATACAAAATAGAGGACGATTGGTACAAATGTTAGCTCAGGGCCAATCTTCCTCACCAAAACAACAACAAACAACCAAGAGAGATCTACTAATGGCACCAGCTAAGTAAAATGGCCATTTGCCCCTTTCCTCTGATCCCTCCTTCTCCAACCCTGGAGGAGCCAGAAGAAAAGTGAGGAGAGAAGGTAAAACAAAAAGGAAAAGAAAAGACAATGCTCTCTACCTTCTTCACGGCTTCCTGTAGAACCACAAGTGAGACCTATGTTGAGTGTGAGGGAGGAAGAAACTTTAAATTGGATAAAAAATTAAAGTTTTTATTTCTGATTGAATAAGACTTTTTTAATATGTGAAGAAGAAACTATTCTTCTGGCTGAATTCATCTACAGCTAAAGATATGGGACCTGCTCAAGATGTCACCAAAAGGCAGGGAAGAATAAGCTGACATAAAGTATTTGAAAGCAGTGATGGGAAAGTAATAAAGCAGTTTCCTGATTGTACCCTACCAAGCTCATACTGATCAATAAACTGCCTGTGCTACATTTCATCTTTAGTTATGTAGTGAAAGGCTTTTCTCGTGGTAAAGGAATTTACAGCAGAGTGAGTAAGTGGGAGAAGCATTGATTACTCACAAAATATTGTATGACAACAACCACTTCACATTCTAGCATGCTAGAAAACTCTAGCTGGGGATTGTTGATGCTTGACTTGGACCTTGAAAGACTAGGTGATTTGAAAAGGTGGAGGAGAAAGATGACGCCATTCCAGCTATAGGCTTATCATGAGTAGAACCACGGAGATAGGTCCAGGCAGAGATAAATGACCTAGTTAGATTGGAGTGTTGGCTCCATGGGGAGTTGTTGTCAGAGTTAAAACCAAAAATATAGTATGGAGTCCACATATGGTATGTTGAAATCTAATCTTAAAGATTTGGATTTTATTCTTTAAATAAACCACAGGAGGTTTTTGAGAAGCAGACTATGTGATCCTATCTGCGTTTTTAGGAAAATAACTCTGGCAATGGGGTAGAGAATCCAGAATAGTTGGAGTTGAATACACTTAGATTAGTCAAGAGGTGAATACAGTGTAAATAATGAGACAAAACTATGACTATGGCTCTAGAAATTGGAAAAATAAGAGTCAAGAGATAAATCAGAGGTTAGATAGAACTGATCATCACTCCCTGCATAGACTTGTCTCCATGAATATATGATCTGTAGCCTACAGGACTTCCACAGAATTCACCTCACTCCCTAGGGAAACCTAGCAAAGGGCCAGCTATGCTCTGTTGACTCACCCAAAGCTCAGCAGGGCTAATGAAGAGTCAACTTCTCCTGATGAGGCCTTGGCAACTGGAGCCACTCTTCCTTTAGGGGTAATGGGGTCACCTCTCCTGCCTGGCAGGGCCATTGGCAGAAATAGCTCTGTCTCCTTCCTTGAGCTCTTTAAAGAACTGGAGAGGATTTCTATTCTAATCCCTACCAGGTAGACAGCAGGAAGCTGCCCCAGCCCAGCAGTCTGCCTCCCTTCATGCAGCACAGCCCTTCATTACTTCTGCAATTATGGACAGAAAAGAGAGATCATCAAAATGAATGTAGTAAATTTTCCCTCACCTGGAGAAATTCTTGTGCCCACCACAACTAGAAAAAAGCATGATCTCATGAGAGATCAGCTTTCATTTCCCTTGTTCACACCCAGTTAAACCTCTCTGTGGATATCTCTAAGGGCACTGGGGAAGTTTCCTACATATTCTTCCAAAATAATACTGTGACTTTACACAGTGCCTTTCTCCAAAGCCTGATTATATCAGCCTGTGTTTGGGGAATGACTGTCAGTTACCTTGCAAAGGCTTCCTATGAGTAGTGGCAGTTAGATCAAATTGGATGAAGAAGCCTAGACATCCTGAGGAGGAGAAAAATCAATGTAAATAAATGTAATTTCTAAATAAAATATGCTTTTATCTAATTGAAAAGTCATTATCAATTAGTCAAATACAACTTTAATCAGGCATGAATGATTGAGGAATTCTATATTTAGAGGAAGAACACAAGTTGGCATTTTAAAACCCTCATGTCTCATGCCATTAGCCTTGAAAACCTTTTACCAGGTAACTGAGGTATGAGTTTTAATTCCCAATATCAAACCAAGAATAAAATTATTTTAATTATGGTCAACTGGGTAAGGAACGTTGACGGTCTAATTGCTAAGCGGTGATTCTGTATTCTGGCCCCGGGAGACACACACCTGAGCCTAGTGCTTCAATAATTCATTAAAGCACTTCCCTGTGCATCAATTATCAAATCATGTGCCTTGATTACTCTACTTAGGAAAAGTCACCCTTGTGAAAAAGACTCGCCGATCATCAAAACGTGGAAAAAACCTCTAACCTATTTTACATTTGATTTTCATTGGAAGAATGTAAAATCTTACAACAGCTCTCAGTTATCTAGGGCACATGTGCCAAAGGCAATATGCAAGATAATTACAAGGGGAGCAGGCTGACCAACTTTATGTAGAATTATGAGGTAGGTGGGTTTGGGGTTCCCACTTTTCTAATCTTGTTTTTGCCAGCAGTTTATTGTAAACAATTGCTTTAATTTCCTTTAAAAATCAAAATATTTGTGATCCAGGATCAGATTTTATCATCTTTATATCCCCATGATGCTGAACTCAATGTCTTAAATATATATATAGCAGATCATAAATGGATGCTATTTCTATAGGTCATTTGTGACTTTGATAATACATAGTTATTGTTTGTATTTATATTGTTTTACCCCAAATATCAAAGTGAAAAAAAAATTACGAAAAAAAGGAAAAGTGAATAAGCAAATACAAAAATAAGTGTCCCCAGATGGAAAAGAAGAAAAAATCCTTAAAGGATATTTCCCCAAGTACATAGAGAAGGTATTTCATAAATATCTGTTGGGTGGGACATCTACAAAAGATTAAAGTAAGGGAAAAAAACACACATTTTCAAACTTGGAGCCAATGTTTTTGCCCACACTGCCAACAAAAGGGAGCAACATTTACTCTTAGCAATGGGGTAGAACTTTTTTTCCTGTTCTAATCCAACTCCCTATGATGAAGCTAATTCTAAGCAGAAAATTGCTGGATTCATGACAGCCAGAGAAATATAAATGAGGAAAGGACAACTCACTGATTGAATAATCAATACTCAATAGCTGAAAACTATCTTCATGGGATTTACTAACTCAAAATAACAGGAAAAACTGAGTATTTCACCCTCTATAATTACTATCATTATCAACACTCTTCTTGATACTATAGTTTAAAATGGATTCTAAGGGCCAACATTGACACGGGAACTGAGTGTGACGGTCACGGATCTTACCACACCTGCACTTCATCACTTCTGGATCTACTTTTGAAAGGCATGGCTCCAAAATAGAAACTCAATCTAGTAGACATTTGTTAGTGTGTGTTTGCACAACATGGAAATACACTTCCTATATTTGGAAATCTCAAGGTGGGGTATAGGGGGCCAGTGAGGGCAGGGGGAACAAGCCCTCAGTTTTGCCTCCTCCCTTCCCATCCCCCAGGCTGAACCTGTGATCCATTTGAGGTCAGTTAGGGATTTTGAATCTTGAAAGAATGGATCATGTGCTGAGGGACAAAGATTATTCATAGCAGCAGCAATAGGGGGAAGTCAAGAGCCCAGCAACATGGCAGCAAGTGTCTGGGTGGGCGGAGTCCAGCATGCAGTGCTGTGTCCATGGGGATGTGTCCGTGGTCTCTGTCCTTCACAGACTGTTCCTGTGAGGGAGCTGGGTCTTGGCCACAACTTCATTCTCTTGTTTTCCACCTGTTTCTACACCTGGAAAATTCTGTGAGCCACCTGAGATCCTTCTAACAAAATTCCTTCTCTAAGTTAAACAAAGTGGTTTCTTTTGTTTGCAACCAAAGTCCATGGTTTGGAAGAATAAAGTATAGTTTTTTAAAAGTGCAATTTTCTGGGAAGGGAGACAGTTTCAAATACAAAAATTAGACACAACAGTTTAGAAATTGCTCATTTTTTCTCATATCTCACTTCTCCCTACTTACGATGCTTTCCTTTGATGTATATAAATAACTGCTACAGTCAACAAAGACTCTACTAGAAGCCTGTTTATGCTTTTGAAAAATACTCTTTGTCAGCCTAAGTAGAATAAAAAGTAGTCATTAAATTTAGGATTTAGAGAAATTTACAAGTAATCGGGTTAACTCATCACCAGAGGGAATAAATCTATGGTGGGTAGGCGAAGAATGTCAAATTAGATTATCCAACCAGAGAATCTGTCACTAGAGGAAAACTTTAATTCAAAGTTTGTTTCATTATCCATCCTATAAAAAGACCAACTGGCTCTTTCATTTGGAGGTAGTTATTGCAGATTGTTATAGTGGCCAGAAAGTTCATAACAAAGAATATTGCAGATAAAATGTTTTCTTTCTTTCTCTCTCTCTCTCTCTCTCTTTCTTTTCTTTCTTTCTTTCTTTTGCTGTGAATGCATTGAGGTGGAAAGTCTGCAACACACACCCTTTGGGAGAGGATCCAACATCACAGGTGTGAACTGAGACATAGTAGGTGTAGTACAGTTACAGCCAGAGTGATCACGCCTCATACTTCATGGAAGATGTAAATGTTAAAGAATCAGAGACTACCTGAAGTTGCTAATCTAATTCTCAGACAATATTAAAGTTATGTAATGCCAGTGACTGTATACAATCCTGGTATTAGGCCTATAGTGTCTGATACTCACTATGACATTCTGCTAAGAACCTGACTAGTTTAAAAAGAAATTCTCTTGGGGCCCGCCCAGTGGCGCAGTGGTTTAGTTCGCGCTTGGCAGGCCGGAGTTCACGAGTTCGGATCCCAGGTGCCGGCCGACGCACTGCTTGTCAGCCATGCCATGGCGGCGTCCCATATAAAGTAGAGGAGGATGGGCATGGATGTTAGCCCAGGGCCAGTCTTCCTCAGCAAAAAGAGGAGGATTAGCAACAGATGTTAGCTCAGGTCTGGTCTTCCTCACAAAAAAAAAAAAAAGAAAGAAATAGAAATTCTCTATGTTCTCAAGAGCATTAAACTATGACCCATTGTAGAGTCATAGGAACATAGAGGAATGAAGATAGGGTAGTGTATGTGTGTGTAATATCTGAGATATTATTTAAAATTACTTTCTAAACGTTATTTCAGTCCAATTTTCTTAAGATGCCATGGTCTGATAGATTTTCATCATTATTAAAGTTGTCTCTAGACTGCAGAATTGATATACCTCCAGTCTTTATAGGAGATATAATTGATGTGTCAAATGGAAGTTTTAGCATGCTTAGCTAGTCCTGAAAATATAATACCTCTTTCAAAATGTTGAATTACTTTTGAGGCAAAGAGAGAATGGTCTAAACATCAGAAAATTTAAAACCTAACCAGAGAAAAATTAGTTTTTCCTTTTTTAAAATAGCAAGGATAATTTCTTAACATGTAGCAAAAGATCCTTTTCAATCAGACCTAAAGAACAAAAATTCTTTTTATGTGAACATTTGCAAGTTTCAAGATTTTAAACAAAAGACACATAATATTGACAGTCAAATTTCTGAAGACTAGCTGTTTTACCCTTTATAGTTATGAGCCTAATTCAAGTGCCAAAATCAGAGACAAATACTTCAAAATACTTTCAGATTTTTTAATATTCTCAGCACTAAAAATAAACATATCTTCAATAAGTCAGCTGTACAAACAACCTGTAAAATAACTCTCAAAGCATCAGAACAAATATTTCTGCTTGTTTTCTACAATGTCCCAATTTCTGAAGAGATGAAAGGATGGTTAATAATGTATTTTATCCAAAATCATTTATTGACTATTTTAAGGCATTTCTTTATTCTTAACCACATGGTTATCATATGGGAAAGTCTCTAAACACTGAGTTCCAATTCTTCTCCAAGCTTAGTCTTAAATCATCAACTGATCCCATTTTAAACCCTTATGATCCGGCATCAAGGCTTATGAGCATTTATCTTCCTCCCTCCCCAATTGCCCTGCATCATCCAGTAGTTCTCATATGAGGTAAGCAAATCTGTATTCTCTTCTATGATCCGCCAGTCCTTTCTCTGAATCTTTATGTCCTTCATCATTCATCCATTCACTTGTTTATTCACGCAGTAACATTTATGGAGCAGCTACTATGCACTGAGCACTATTTTAGGTACTTGGGAGGTGAAGATGAATTAAAACACAGTACCTGCCCTCCTGCAGCTAAGAGTCCATTGAACAGACCAATAAATGCAAAAGCACTTCTTATACAGAATTACAGATTGCACAGAAATACAGATGTTTTAAGATAGTACAAATATAACCATCTCAGCGCTTGGCAAACAAATATTTCTGTGATAGACAAAGATGTGTGCTGCCCAGAGTCCCCTTCAAGGAAGGACTTGCTGCTCCAACTGCCAGGAGGGCTGTAAGTGGATATCACCCAACTGTCCTCCCTTCAGGGATTGCCTTGACATCCTTGCTCAAGTTATGTCCTTTCCAGAGCCCACATCCAATGATTGATTAAAAGCATGACCATTTATGACCAACATCATACTCCCTGTGGGGTCAGCTGTCCTTCAGACATGCATACCGCCCAGTTCTTTCTATGCTCACTCCTGTTTCCTTCGCCTTCCTTCCACAGGAGTTGGTTCCAAGGACACTTCCAAAAAAAAAAAAAAAAACAGGCTGCCAGAATCTGCTTCCTGGAGGACCCAACTGGCAACATTTCTTGAATGAATTTTTAAAACGAACTATGGCCCTAGCTTTCTTGCATTAGAATATGATCCTCAGGAAGATGCTACTGGAGACTGCTGCATTAAATAGAATAATGCCAATGATAATAATAATAACAGCAAAGATCAAGCCAGAATTTACCCTGTGCCAGGCACAGTTTAAGGGTTCTATAGGTATCAGTTCATTGAATCCTTGCAGTAACTCTATAAATCATTTCTATTATTAATTGCTTTCAACTGATGAGTAAAGGGAATGACAGGCCAGTCAAATATCTTCCTCAAGGTCACACACCTACTAAATTACTTCCAGACAGTACAGCTCCAAAGTGTGGTCTCTTAACCACTATCGCGTGCCATTTCTCTAATTCTCTAGTGTCTTAAATTTCATAGCATCATTAGTAACTGCAGTGGAATTATATGTGAGAAGCACTTTTAGATAATAAATAACACCTACCATTCGTGAGCCCCTACCACATGCCAGCACTGTTGTAGGCCCTTTACAGCTTCCAGTTCTTGTCATAATATCTCAGTTAGTTAGGCCAGGCTTGGTTATTCCCATTTTACCAATTAAAGAAACAGGTTCACAACAATTATTACCCAAAGTCGGAGTTCACAAGGAGCAGAGACTTTCTCAAATCTCATCTCCAAAACAAATTATCTTAAAGTTAAGTTAGATATTTAGATTTATGTAATGATACCTAATCTATGAACTACGAACTATACTTAACCCAAAATGAATTAAAGAAGTCACCATCTTTAGGATCCATCGTTTTTGGTTATACCACCTTAGACACTCTCCAAACATCCCAGAAATAAGGAAAACAGTATCTGACCCCTCTGTCCATTGGCACAGCTTAGCTGTTATCTGGATCTTTCTTTCCTAAACCTAGATTCCTGGAGCAGACTCATTCTCCATGTGTCCTTTTAGAGCCCCCCGACCCCAACGGTATACAAGAGGCTTCTACTCAAATACAGATCATATTTTTCAGGTTTAAACCCAAATGCTAAGAATGAATCACATTATATATTTGATTCTACTTTTAGTTTGTTGATGCAAATTCTAGGAAATCTCAGTTTGCAATGTATAATAATATGATGTCATAATCCACTCTTTGAAGATAAATTTAATTTCTAAGAGACCACTGAGGCCTTTGGCCCATGATTAATTGATTAAATTCAGCAAGCAGCAGTCTCTCCTGTGGCTAAGGTAAGAGACGGAGGAGCTTTGGCGGGGGGAGTGTAAGAGGTTTTCCTTTATGTCATTTTTTTCATGGAGGTTGAATTACATGAATTTGTCACCTTGAGAAATATGGGGTTATAAATTCCTCCTGACCAAACAGGAAAAAGAGGACCTCTGAATCGTTTTACTATAACCAGAGCGAGCTATGAGGGAATAAGAGCTCTAACGCCGAGTGGGCGATGCCAGCTTTTTGGCAACAGGAAGAAATGCACAGAGAAAAACGACCTGCAAGGCTCGCTCCTTGACGTGGAAAACGCACTTACTCTTTGTCTCTACTATTTGCTGCCTGACAATTGTTCCCAGAAGCGAAAGGCGAGCTCACCCTCTGGGAATGGGTTCAAATATAAACGACCAAGGTTCTTGTCAAAGGTCCACTATGGCTGACACCCCTCTCCTCCACCCTCAATCCCCTCAAGGGCACTTTATTTTCACTTTATTACTTTTTTTCCTCCAAGGGCAGATTCAGGTCCAGAAAAAAACGCCATTATAAATGGAGGTTCTTGATTATAGGCCAAAATTTCTGCCCTATCTCACCTCTCACTCTCTTTGCTTCCATTCTGCCTCTTTCCAACATTGCCCTTTTCTGCAATTGCAGAATCCCAGCCCACTGCTGTGGTACTTGAAAGTGGCATGGGTAATGGCTGCTGTAAGGCCTTCTATGAACAAGTCCTAATGAACATGTACAAACCCTGCAAAGTGTAGCTTCATTGTCCATTTACTCTGCTTTCAACATGACAGCTGACAGGCTCCCGTGCCAAGGGAAAGAAAAGCTAAGACTGCTGAGAGCCATAAAATGTTTACTTTACTTTTCCTTTCTTGTGAAAGTCAGGTTCACTCATCCAACACTCTCTCCCATGATCTGGTGTTGTGAAAATTGCTGTCATTTGGCTTTCTCAAGAAAGTAAAACGAAGAAACCAGAATGACAGCAGCCTCGCTTTTCAAAAACTCCAAAGTGATAAAAATCATGGAATGTATCACAAAAGAAATGACAAATCTCCTTGAAGTAATTCCTAATGATGCAATTTAGCAGCCATTTTAAAATGAGTTGATAGCCTGAATTTGGAAGACACGTAGGACAGAAAAGAGATGGCTTAAATTCTACAAAATAAGGTCTTGGTTCATTCACACTGGGCACATTGAGCCATGCACAACACGACTTTCCACTAGGTACAGTCACAATTTCCCTGGTGGGAAAACTGGGAGAGGCAGTATCTCCACTGGGCATTGGAACACCTGAGACTCAAAATCATATTCCCCTGTATTATCTCACCTGATCTTCACAAAAACCTTGTGAAGTTGTATGACAGCTATTAATATTCCCATTTCACAGAGGAAAACTTGGGTCTCAGAGACATTCAGTTATTGCTCCGTCATCTACAGCTAGCAAGTTGCAAATCTAAAACTCAAACTCAAATCTTCCAAAGCTGATGTGTTTTTCAGTCTCTGCATGGGATTTTAGTGACATATCAAGTTCTGTGAAAGTTTTGAGTTAAAATTAATCTTTCCTAGATTATCCTAAATCTGCTCCCTTAAAATGTCTGAAATGAGGTCTCTTTTCTTTATCTGGCAAAATGGTGACTATGTGGGTGTCCGCGTATTAGAATTAACATTCTTTCAAATAAGTTGATTTGCCAAACACTATTTAAATTAAAAAGATGTCAGATATGGCGATGTTCTCACTCTAGCTACCACAGGTCAATTATGCAAGCATTTCATAGCTCTTTATTGCCAGTTTATAATTAGATTCACCAGAGCCTCATTAACCTCTGGGAAGATTTATAAGTTTTGCATAAGAACAAAACAAAATAATAATGTCTTCACTCATAGAAAGTAAAATTTGAAGCAAAAATAAAATAAAAATAAAATTCACCTTATTAAATGCACCTAAGAATCATTTATTTTTTAAAAATCAGATTTCCGGGGACCCAGAGATGTTAATTCAATAGATCTCAAGCAGATTCCATGAACATTTCACCTGTGTGCTGTTCTGGTGTAGAATGTTCCCCAGTCACACTTAGAAATATGCTGAGTGTGGGTGGGAGGGCGTGGGGAGGAAGTGTGCTTCCAGATGAGAGTTGCAGTTTGGGATTTGCAAAATGAGACAGTGTTACCCTCCCTGATGCTGGCTGTGAATAGGAGCATCATTAGCAGTTCTGCCTTCAAAAATCATTGAGTGGTAATAATTTAGCGGATAATAATTTGACTACCTTTTAGTTTGATGTCTCTTCATTGCCTCTTACTATTTGTGTCTACAATAAAACCTCATTTAGAGAGACCTTCGGCGGACTGAAATGAACCTCTAAACTATTAAAAAATGATTCGTGAAAACGGTGAGGGTTTTTCTGACCATCAGATTAGCAAAGGGTTTGTTCTTATGTTAATTTTCAGTGCAAGAGAGACAGGCAAGTTCATATATTACCCGTAGGAATGCAAACTCATGTAATGTTTCAATCATTCTAGAAAGTAATTTGGAAATTTGCACTAAAAGTTTTCAAAATGGTCATACTCTTTGACTCAGCAATACAAGTTCTACCTTAATGAAAAATCTGCACAAAGATTTATAAACAAATATGTTTATAATAGCAAAAATTTTGGAACAGTCTAAATGTCAACAAATAGGGAAATAAATAAGTATATTATGATATATTCAAATGATGAACTAGAACACATCTCTTATGTCTTATAAGAGTTTAAAACAACATGGAAAAATGCTTTTCATGGAAACTTGAGTCTTTAAAATCATCTTAAATTATCTATGATATTACTTAGCCAGTTTGACCAAAAAAATAAATAAATAAAAGCACCTGGAAAAAAGATTAGAAAGAAATGCTCAAAGGTGTTAAAAAACAATTATCTGTGGAAGGTGAGATTGTGAATAATTGGTATTTTGTGTGTTTTTATATTTTTCAGGTTCCCTACAGTGGAAAGTATATCTTTTATAATTTTATAAGCAATTTTCTTAAAAAGAAAGTTTTGCTTCTTTAATGTAATATTTTAATTAATGTGGTATAATTAATTAATATTTTAATACTTATATTAATATATTATTTTAAATTTAAAATAAATATTTTCAATATTTTATATTAATATTTTAAATTTAAAATATATGTCTTAATTTATGTTAATATTTTAATTAATGTAATACAGGCCACAGTTACAGATTTACTCTTAGGTACACTAAAAAAGTGAAGAGAAGATATGGATTCTTTTTTTTTCGTTGTCTCAAAGTATGCCAGCTGGCTTCCCTCAGAAGGAGCCAGAGAGAGCACCCAAGAAAGAAGCCACAATCTTTTTATTACCTAAATCTCAGAAAGGACATTCCATTACCTCTACCACATTTATTCATTAAGTCAGTGACTAAATCCACCTGTCACTCAGGGGAAGGGGAGGTCTCACAACAGCATGAATGCCAAGACACGGGGACCACTGGGACCCTTCTCAGAGGCTGCTGACCCCAGAAGAGTCTAAGCGTAAAGACTCCATTGCCAATGGGAGAAAAGGTGCTCTGTTTCCCCAAATAGAAAACCTGGAGAGTGACTTCCCCAAAGGGTATTTTTCTACTGCACATATAAAGGGTTATCAGGTATAAACGCTCCAACCCATCTAATGTCCTTCCCAATTGAGCCCTGGCCCCCAGAGCCAATGCTAGAGGAGCTGCTACCCAGGGAGGGGAAGGCATATCTTCCTGGTATCTCCAGTTGGAATTTGGAAGGCATTTTCCTAGAGAAAAAAATGTATTATACACAGTCATATACATAGTGCTCCCAGACCGACTACTAGAAACCTGTGCAGCACAAACCTTCAAGCTTTCACAGGAACGTGAACTTCAGGAAATACAATAGGGCTATTTCAACAACATCAAATCTGATCATGTCATAGTTATTCTATGGAAAAACACATTTTGAGCTCTAAACAACTGACTTACAAACAGAGATGAGAGATATAACAGTGTGTTATCTGTGCTCCGTATAAAATTTCCAGGATAAATGCTTAAATTCTGAAACCCATAAAATAATTAGATCAGCTGTCAATTTAACCCCAAAATAATATTATTCAACAATAACAGCAATGGACTTTTCTGTTGTATGGAAAAGAAAAATAAGACCATTCTATATGGTGGATTTCAGTTTGTTGTTTTAATAACAGTTATCATGTGAAATTACTAGTCTAGTAGCATGAGTGGACCTCTGCAATGAGCCTTTCATTTATAAAGAAGGAGCTATAATTATTACGATCATCATTGCTAATTTATAGATCAATATCACATATTGTATTTGCCTACAATAGTGCCATGCACACTGTGGGGATTCAATAATTGATGAAAAGGAAATATTGAATCTTAATATTTCTGATCTATTCATTTCCAAATATAATTCTGACTACACCAATTTTTAGGAGTTTTATGCTGTTTATATGAGCATTATCTTAGTAGAGCAGAATGATGTAATTTTTTTCTGTCTTACAATGTATTGAAATTCTCTCCTTTTTTTTCTTCCTTCCTCCCTTCTTTCCTTCCTTCATTTCTTTCTTTCTTTTCGCATTGCTCCCAGATTAAGTTTCTGGTAACTACACACTGAAAAAAATTTCCACAAATAGAAATCACAATCACCTTTTTACTCATTGGCATGGAAGGGCAGTAACAAAGGGATTACATTTTCTTTTGCTGATAGCTTTAAAGCAGCCAATTGACCTACATCAACCATGAACCAAACTTTATTTCAGAGGTTTGTCATTTTGAGGGTGAACATGGTGTTGCATTTCCCTTGAGGAATTTATTTGAGATAAATCTGTCAAGCTTATTTGAGTTCTTACAAACTATCTTGGCCTCAAATGTATGTTTTTCCTTTCTTTTTTCTCTTTTGATCTAGCAACACATTCTATTCCATTATAGAGCTCTCTAAAAATGAAATATTCATATTTTAATATTTCTCCCAGCCCAGGTAGACACAGTTAAGATATATGAACAAATTAGAAGGTTTGTGCATTTTCAATTTTTTTGTAAACAGAAGATGAATTTGCTTTGTGTGTGTTTGTGTGCATGGGTGCATACCAATATGTTTATTATGATTATTCTATTCTAAGTACTTCCCTTTGCTGAGGCACTTACTCCTACATCAACTGTTTAAATCGCTATATTATTCCCAGGGGTTATGATGGATGGACTGATTCAGCAAATACCTACTGAGTTCCTGTATGGGCCAGGCACTATTCTAAGTATTAGGAATTGGATGAGCAAACGAGACATTCTCTGCCCTCATTGAGTTTTCAATCTAATGAAGAAGATGGACATTAACTTGATATTCACACAAAGAGCTTTTCATATTCCCTCACTTCTTTCAAGGATATAAAGGCATCTGTATAAATCAATTTCCAAACATACAAAGCATCAGAGATCTCTAAGCTTCCAGGGAGAATGCATGATGGGGGAACTTAGAATTGGGTTTTCACACTTTCCGGCTTTCTTTCTCCACCAGTCGTTAAATGTAGGAGCTACTCAAGGCTCACTCTGAGAGACCCCCTATCTAATAACACCTCACCGTCTCCCTAGGCAATTTTACTATGCATGTCTGGTGGTTTTAATTATTGTGTATATAAAGGTGACACCTGCATGTATATATTAGTCCAAATTTCTTTTTGCGATTAGATTTCTTTGTATTAGATTGATATATCAACTGCCATTTGGCTTCTTCTCTTGGGATATCTTTAAGTCATCTCAATACTTATGATCTGTGTCTAGTATACATGACCCTGACAACCTGGTCCTCTTGCACTGCTCCAATCCCTAAATAAAGATACCACTTGTCTGCAAGCCTTTCAGATCTGAACTTAAATGTCACTTACCCAGGGCAACCTTACCTCAACCCACTTCCCATCATTACCTTCTTTCATAGCACCCTATGTTTCCCTTTCATTATATTGTATTTACTACAAATTATCATTATATATTTGTGTGAATATTAATATTTTAATATAATATATAAATACTATTATAGTCCCAATAGTTATATTACAGTTACAATTATAGTCCCAACAGTTCTTAGAATAGACACTCAAGAAAAATGTTAAATGAATAGAACTGGGAAATTTTCCAGTTATGTGGATTGAGACACTGCTGGGAAGAAAAGAACAGTTGCTAACTTCTTGTGCTCCCTTAGCAAGTATTAGAGCTCATCTTGAGTCAAAAAGG
This sequence comes from Tapirus indicus, assembly GCA_031878705.1. Classification (NCBI taxonomy): domain Eukaryota; kingdom Metazoa; phylum Chordata; class Mammalia; order Perissodactyla; family Tapiridae; genus Tapirus; species Tapirus indicus. The sequence goes on along the minus strand of CM062919.1, from coordinate 97,726,765 downwards.
AGTCTGACACGATCAAAAGAGTTTAAGGGGATAGGTGGAGAGTGTGACACTGTCTAATGCACGTTGTAAGGGTTGTCTTGAACCTTCCTCAAAGTTGTCCTCCAGAAGATAGAGCATCGCCCATTCTGAGAACTTCTCTGAGAGGCAAGAGTCACTGGGAGTAATAGGGAGTAAGGATTCTTCTCAGCTGCCAACAAAAACAGCTGTGAGAAATCCATCGCTATGGTTTGCCACTCCAGCAGAAGCAATTGGAAGATTAAGAGCAGTTGCCATCACTGACAGAATAGCCATGGAATTTTCCTACCACCAGGTGCTATTGAGAGTAGCTGCCAATGAGAATCATCATCATTAGAATGGTCACCAAAAGTGTGTTCCAGAAGCCACAGCTGAGGGAAATTACTGCCAAGACATATTGCTGGATGCCATCTCTCCTGAAAGCAACTAACAGGAGGCAACATTAGAAGGTGAGACTAGGGGAGCAGCAAAGATCTTAAGTCCTCTTTGCTCTTAGTGGACATTTTACTATCAACCTGCGGGACCAGATTTTAGCTCTTTCAATACATTCCTCCTCTCTTTCGAAAAGAAAAACTATTTTTCCTAGAAAACTTGATGAGGATTCAGGGCCAGAAATCCTGGAGAAGGGATATGGAACAAGAAACTAGCTCTTGAAATCCCAATTGAAAGTATACCCCAGAAAATAATGAAACAAAGTAAAAGTTTCTCATTCAAAACGGGGGACGCAGACTAAATAGATTGTGAGCATTAGTTCTGTAATTGAAAGACTATGTCTTATTCACCACGTGGCCCCAGCAGTTCCTAGTTCAAAAAAATATTGAAGAGTGAATGGGAGAATAGATAGGTAAATGGACAAATGGATGGTTTCCATTTATCTTAAAATATGCCCAACAAAATAGGACACATGATTTATTTTAAGTAAACATAAATGAAATAAATATATTGAACAAGGCAGATATAGTTACAATATGCAACGTTTGTTCCCCAAAATCAAAGATACTTTCTATGTTCCTATGGTTTTATGTAATAAAACAATAATTTCTTTTGTTTTTACTTTGCATACAAATCCAGAGATGAATGGCAGAGACTTTGTAAGCCATTTAATTTATATTGCTAACCAGGAATCATTGAAAATTTAAAATAACAATTGACCTCAAGGAAATATGATTGAGTTAGAGTCTCAGACAGTTTGGGTTGGACTCAAGTCAACATAAAGACCTCATATAGCATCCAGTCTATAAAACAGGATAACTATGGATTGTACTTAACAAAGGAGTTCAGAATCTATAGAGTAGTGATAACTTTTCTTAAAATCTTGAAGTGTTCCACAATTACTTACAAATAAAGATGTGTGTTTCAGGTAACTAGCTAAAATCAAGAACTTCCTTTAAGGCCCAATCACAAATTTATCATTATTTGGACAGGCATGGTCACAAGGCATACTCTCTCCACAGCAATGGGGTAGTTGGGAATGCAGAGAAAATGAAAGGAAGTTGGGCAATGACTTAGCTTTAGGGTCAGTCACCAGTTGGGGACCCAACCATGTAGTTAAGTGTCCAAAGGGGCAAAGCACATTCTGGTTTGATTCACATTCGCTTTGGTATCCAAAGGTGTTCATCTTGTCAAGGGTGGGAAGACATGGTTGGTTCACAGCATCATGAGTTCTAAATCATTCTAATATTTAATGCCAGATAGTATTCAAATGACATGATTCTGGGTGTTTTGCCCGGTTAGGCCAGGACAGCAGCCAACAAGTAGTAAGGGGGCAAAGAGGATTTCATTCACCAAGGGGAAAGGATAGCATAAGCTAGACCACAGTCAATCTGAGCAGTGTTCAGGTTCGGGGACGACTCTAGTCAAAACCCTGGTGGGTGTGGCAGCTTCAGGTTTTTCCACATTGGAGGGGCTTAGGCATTGCCTTCTGACTGCGTACTTGTCTTGAGGCTATATTTATAGAGCATATTAGTTAATGTAACTGTTATGGACTGAATATTTTTGTCCTCCCAAAATTGCATGTTGAAATTCTGGCCCCTGACGTTATGGTATTAGGAGGTGGAGACTTTGGGAGATAATTAGGTCGTGAGCGCGGAGCCCTCATGAGTCTTATAAAAAGAGACAAGAGAGCTTGCTCTTGCTCTCTGCTCTATGCCATGAGAGAATACAGTCAGAAGACACCCATCTACAAACCAGCAAGCAGGTTCTCACCAGATACCAGTTCTGCCAGCACCTTGATCTTGGACATCCCAGAACTGTGAGAAATAAATGTTTATTGTTTAAGCCACCCAGTCTATAATAATTTGAAACCTAAATTGACTAACACAGAAATGCTAGTAGCTTCTCTAGTAAATAAACCCTAAGACCTCAGGGCCTCAGCACAACTGAAGTATTTTTTCACTCTAATTCCAACCAAGTGTTTGAGGGGCAGCCTTATTCTAGGAGTATACAAGTGATTCAGAAACTCAGGCTCCTTCCATCTTGAGACTCCCTCATCCCTTATGGCCTCAGAGTATTTGTTTCTGGTAGAAGAAGGAAAGAGGATGTAGTAGATCACTTGGAAAAATTAGCAGGCCGAGGCCTGGAAGTACATCACTTCTATCCACGTTCCATTGACTTGAATTCAGTTACATGGCCCCAACTAAATACGGGGGCAATGGTGGTGCCAGGACATAGAGTCTCTGGCTGAGCAGCCACATCTCAGTAATAACTCTTCACTGCAAAAGGGGAGCACAAACCTTTGGTGAGCAGCTAACACGCTATCAGCTCTGTGTTTACTTAGATTGTATGTTTATCTGGGGCAAAGGAGACTTGGCAATGAGAAAGCAGTGAATCGTAGAGATAGTAAATGAAAGCAAAAATGAAAAAAGAAATATATTTATATACATGGGACTAATATATTTCTGTGGGTTGAGTTGGTTTTTCATGAGCACACTGGTGTTGCAATCTGTTTATATGGTTGAATTTACCATGTCACTGACAAATATAAACGAAATCAAAGAAAGAGAATAATGATTACCAAAGAAGACATAGGCCCAGCTTGGGTCTATCCCATGGTTGTGTTGTGATAAACAACAAGCTTTAAAGAATAGTCTAGGCAAAAATCACATTAAGAAATATATATAATAGAGGAAGGAGAGAAAGTTAACATTTATTGAGTAATTACTTTGGATTAAGCACTGTGCTAGGTGTATTAGTTGTCTATTGCTATGTAGCAAGATTTCCACAAACAGCATCTTAAAACAATACAGATTTTTTTTCTCGTAGTTTCTGTGGGTCAGGAGTCCAGGCATGGCTTCATTGGGTCCCCTGCAGAGGGTCTCACAAGGCTGCAATCAAGGTGTAGGCTGGCGTTGCTGTCTCATCTGAGGATCAACAGGGAGAGTATGCACTTGCAAGCTCACTCGAGTTTTTTGGAAGAATTCACTTCCTTGCTATCATAGGACTGAGGGCTCTAGTTTTTGCTGGCTGTTGGTTGGAGGTCACCCACAGTTCTCTGCCGTGTGGGACTCTGCAACATAGGCAATTGCTTCCTCAATACCAGCAAAAGAGAGAGAGATTCCAACAAGACCTGTGCTCCTATCTTATGTAACATAATCATGTAATCACATGCATGTAATCATGTACATCCCATCACCCTTGCTGTATGCTCTTAGAAACAAACCCTTGATTGTTATAGCCTGAATGTTTGTGTTCTCTCCAAATTCACATGTTGAAACCCTAACCCCCAATGTGATGGCATTTGGAGTGGAGACCTTGGGAGGTAATTAGTTTAGATGAGGTCATGAGAGTGGGCCCTCATAATGAGATTAGTGTCCTTATAAGAGGAAGAGACACCAGAGCTTTCTCTCACTCTGCCATGTGACAACACAGAGAGAAGACACCCATCTGCAAGCCAGGAAGAGGGCTCTTATCAGAAGCTGAATCTGCCAGCACCTTGACCTTGGACTTCCCAGCTTCCAGAGCTGTGAGGAATTAATGCCCGTTGTTTAAGCCACCTAGTCTATGGTATTTTGTTTTAGCATCCTGAGCTGACTAATACACTGACCCTGCCACACTCCAGGGGAGGGGATCACACAAGGGTCTGAACTTCTGGGGCAGGAATCATAGGACCCACCTTAGACTCCATCTACTCCACTAGTAATCCTGTGGTAGGCATGCGCATTTCCATTTTCATGAAGGGAAATCTCAGTAAAGGTCGAAAGAAGTCAATTTATCCATTGCCACACATTTTGTAAATGATAGAGTAGGGATTAAAATCCAGTCTGGTTGACTCCAAAGCCATCTTATCACTGAATGACAAAATTGTCTTTAGGGTTCCACCTCACCTCCTTTTCTGAATTTCGTAATCCCTCTGAGTGTCCAGGGCTCTCATGCTGATTCCTGCAAATCATGATACGTCCAGTTATGGTCATGCATGTCTGATCTCCCAGGGTAGCACCTTGTATTTGGAGGCTTTAACTCTCCCCCAACCATCCACTCCCTCACTTAACTGCCCAATGTTAGGACTTTACAAGGTGACTAACTAGATAATCAAATAAATAAAGTTGTGCTAATAGCTTATTGCATTCTGCCACTCAAGTAATATATTTGTATTGTGAAAAGGCATTATGAGAGAGAATATCTGCCAGATTTATATTCCTAATATAATTTTTATGTTTTTGCTTTATGGAAACCTGCTTTCAAAGCAGACTCAGGCAAATGTCCTATATATCATTGGTAAAGTAATTTAACCTCTTCATAAAATGAGGGGAGAAGATTCAATGACCTCTAATATCCTCTCCAGCTCTGTGTTTTCATGTTTTTGTTTTATTCTCTCCTCGGTAACTTCCAAAAAATTTCTCACAATGTAGTTGCCAAAATTGCCAGGCAGACATTCAAAAACCTACATAATCTGGCCCAAATTTTCCTTTCCAAATGTATTCACTGCACATAACATATTTAAGTCAAACTCTCCTACGCAAATACACCATATACATTCGTTCCCAGAATGCTTTGCCTCTTCCTCAAGGCAGTGGTCCCACTTTCCTGGTCCCACCTTTCTTCAAGCCAAGATCAAGTCTCCCCAGCTCCATGATGCCTTTCCATCTACCTCAGTCCACATCCTACTCTAACATCCTGTAAAAACTCATCTGCACGCTCAATTGACCATTAGATTGTCTAAGTTTCCTGCGAGTATCTCTGAATGAATTTTAAGCTCTTTAAACACAAAACAATGCCTTCTACATCTTTGCATCTCCCACAAGAATATAATTATAAGTAATGTGCAGTCAAAAACAGTTCCTTACTACATGACTATAACCCAAAAGGATTAAAATTAAAGATAAATTTCAGTCAACGGTGTGGGTTAGAGGTGAAGACCTGGGGAGCCTTATACCCCCACATAAATACATCATTATAATTTGCTGTGTACTCTCCTAACAGAAACCACTTCAGTATCCTATACTCATTGCATGGGAATACCCTAAATTTTCCCATCTCCCAAGCTACTCCTTTCAACTGGAATGTCTTTCCCCATTCTATAACCACTTATAAAAACCCTTTCTAATGTTTTTCTTCCACTATGAAAATTTCCCTGACCTTGCTAGTTGGAATTCACTTCCCTCTCCTCATTGTTGCTTTCTTACTTTCTTTGCCATCTTTTATAATACTGAATTATGCTCAGTCATATAGCCTCTCCGAGTCACCACAATGAGATTGTAGGCTTCTTGAGAATGAGAACTGCTCCTTTCATGTTTTTCTTTTGTATCTTTCAGAACACCAGGACAGACCCTGCAATAGTAGGGCATAAAATAATATTTATTAAATTAACTTGGGAAAGATGCCCCAGCAAACCTAGGCTGCCTTTACACTAAAGGAGACTGATGCCTTACTGTGCTCTCTTCTAGAGACTGAATTTAAAAGAATCCATGCTCCAAATCTGAGCAAAACTGTTTTATTTCAAACAAAAAGCAAGAGAGATGATCTAAAGAGGGCATAATTATGCAAGTAGACAGACTGCTAAGATTCTGAGAACTTTCAGGGAAAAAAAAAGCAAACACGCAGAGAATGGTTTTACAAATGTTTCTTAAAATGTGGTTCATGTACCACTGATGGTGCTTAAGATCGTCTCAGTGGTAAAGATACACACTTGTTATTTTTAATATTTTGTATTTTTTTCGTATTGGAAAATGTGTATAGTAATTTCAAGGATAGTTTTGCTTGGGATGAAGTTCAGTTAAAGTTTGAAATTTAAAGAAAACATGAAGTAAAGAATAGTTTAAATAATATGGGTACAACAAAGTTATGGGAAAACTATACAAATGATTACAACTTGAGAAATAGAGACCTGTCCCTTATCCTAACTAGAATCAAGGTCATGAAATCTCATTGGAACTCCTGAGTTCTCAGTTCTACCATCTGATCTTAGGCCATTTCCCAAGGATCTCTAAATACAAATCATAAATTTCTCTCAAGGGATTTTAGCCCTGAGGTATGTGCTTTTTAATGAATTATATCACTAGACATATTAATGCAATTTCTACCAACATCCCTAAATTTCCTCCACATGTACCATTTCATTTTCATGCAGCTCTGCTTTCCCGAGGCCACTGTCTCACGCTGCACTCTGCAGCTTGAATGATTAAGCTTCTTTGTTATTGCTAAAGTGCCTCTCTTCTTCCTTAGAGAGGCCTGGCTCTTGATTTGCAGCAAACTTCCCACTGTCTATGGTGCAATTATGATGTGTCAGCTTGTTTTCAGTCTCAGTCTCTGGCGGGCCAGGTCCCGATGAGCATTTCCTTCCCAGCAGCCCAGCATGAAGCTCTGTGGGGCACTGCTTGCCATAGACAGTTGATATCTCTCTCCAAAGGCTATAGTTTCTAAAACAATACTGTACTTGGCTTCATTTACTGAAAACTGCTTCATCTGTAGCATTGTTGTCCTGACTTACTGCCAATTTCTATCAGTGTACTTTGTCCTTCCCACTGATTCCTCAATAAATAATTATGTATCATCCTTCTTCTGACCACCCGATGATTCCTGACATTGTTACCATGTGCCATGAGTGATTCTGACTCACATCTAAAATCAGGCCCAGCACAAATGCACCAGATAGATCAGTTCAACAAAAATGGAAAATAGAAATGGAATGAAACAAGGAAACCAATTGTTTTAGTAAAACCTCCCACAAATACCATACATCCCCACAAACTTTCAAATTATTTAAAATATCATATTCTATGCATAATTGTTTTTCAAACTTCTCAAATTTTTTGGCTTCTGTATTCATGCTTTAAAAAGAGATGAGAAAAGACAATACAAATTCAAGAAAACATCAGATGTCAGGACCATAATTGCAAGACAGAGCCATTACCATTTGTTGTTGTTCACTTCCTAGAAACAGGAAAACAGTCTCTTTCTCTTAGTAGACTGATAAAACATGAAGGTTCATTGACTATGGTTTCTCCTCCTCTGCCTACCTGGCTTGAAAACAGCTTCGAATTAAGAGCAGGTAGTACAGAAGGACAATAAAGTGTCCAACCTCATCAGCTTTTAGTGCTTTTATTCTTTATGGTGAAGTGGATTCCAGTGGTTTTTTTTTTTTTAAGTCTATTTTTGAGAAACCACTTTCACAGCTTTTACAAGAAAATATCAGTGTGCCTCTGGTGCAGGCAAGGGGGAATCTAATTTCATTATAGTTAAGTGCCTGACTCCCCATTACCCTCCATAATAGCGTAACATGGTACATTATAGGGCTTTAATAAATAGGAAGGATGTGGGTTGCGGCACATTTTAGTAGAAACCAAATTACTTTGGGCCACACATCTGCCTCTTCAGTTCATCCTATTTGCCACCATTTCACAACCTAATTACAGGATTTTCTGGAAATTGCTGTCCAGCGGTAACTAGATGACCTGCTTTATGTAGCAGAGACAGGCAGCTCCATTGGCTTCAGTCTTCATCGCTGTCACCAAGTAATTGCATTGGACTTCCATGTTAATCCCTGTAGGCGGGAAGTAAATGAAATATCATAATTACCTTTTATTTCCTTTCCCCTAAAGCCTGGATTAGGGCAGTGTGTGTCCAAGGGAGAGTAGAGGGGTACTGCCTCTAAGAGTATTACTGATGGTCCGATCAAAGGGAAATAGTCCATCTCATCCCCAGCTCTTTGGCTGAACACAAGCCACATCATTATCCATATGTCTCATTCACTTAGCAAAGTGTAAGGTCCCTGTCTGTTTAAATCAGAATCACTGTGGGACACGTTGGAGGGATTCTGAAGAAAAGGCCTATTATATCAATATGTATGTGCAAGGCATCAGAATTTGAAAGGATTCATCTGAAGGAAGGAGACAGATGAACAGAGCTTAAAGAGAGAATGAGACTTTTCAGACTATCCAAAAATATATATATATATATAAGCTCATTGCTGCTCTTTTGAGACAATTTTATTGGGATCATTTAATTGAGATGCCTAAGAGTGACCTGAATTTTTGAAAGGGTGCAGAGTTTAGGGCTATAGTTCTCTAGGATTTTAAAAAGGGCTTTTAAAATCCAATGAATTCTTTAGTGAATGGGATAAAAGCAATTCTCTGAATTTAAGTTCTACTCATGGACCTGTTAAGAAGTATAAAAATAACCCCTAATAAAGCAAATCTTGACTTTGAGGAAGGAAATGGCTCTTCGCTGTGTTTCATTTGCCCTTGGTAAGGGTGGATTGAGTGTAACTGGAGACTAATCGCTGGTGACCTGTTGCCCCTGATTACTCTGCAGGCAGTTCTTTGAAAATATGAAAAGAATGGAGTTCACTTAATTTCCACTTCCCTCCTGAAGAGTTCTAAGCTGGGACAAGACTCTGTGTCCTTGAGAAGTATCTTCTGAGTTGCATTTTATGGGAATTATATTATGTAGATATAATTTCCCAAAATACGTCTTTCAGTAGCTCAGCAAAAAGCATGATGAAAAAGAGGTGAGATGCCCTTTAGTCAGGTGACTATTCTGAAAAAGAAACAACATTTCTCAATGTTAAAGTGCTACTTTTACTGAGTATTCAGTCATTTGTTCATTCAGCAAATATTTATTGCGTGCCAACTTTGGCATTATGCTCAGAACTGGGGACACAGGAATAAATGAAATAGGCAATGTATCTGCTCCATGGAGCTCATAACTCCAGTAGGGAGCCATCCAGAAAAGTAAACATAACATGCCAAGGACATAAGTGCTACGAGGAGATATAAAGCAAAGTAAGGGGTAGAGAGAGTAGGAAGAGAGGTTGGAGCAGGTGTTTTCAGTAGGGTGGTCAGAAAGTCCTCTCTCATATGTTTTCATTTGAGAAGAAACCTCAGTGATAGAGCAAGCCATGCAAATAACAGAGGGTAGAGTAAGTTCAAAGGAAACTTTTCGCTGGAACATGTTTGGGTGTTCTAGAAACAGCACAGAGGCCAGAGTAGCTAGAGCAGAGTGAGTGAGGAGAAAAGGGAGGTGGTAACAGATGGAATCAGAGAATGAGGTGGCGGCTAAGACATAAAGAGCCTTGTGGGCCAGGGTAAGGGTTGTGGACTTTCTTTGAGTGAGATGAGAAGCCACTGGAGGATTTGAGCAGAAAAGTGACATGATCTGACTGATATTCCAGGAAGTCCTCTGGCTGCCGTGTGGACAATAAGTTGGAGGGGTGGGGAAGAACATGGGAAGGCCAGTTAGGAGGCTGCTGTAATCAACTAGTTAAGAAAGGATGAAGGCAGGGGCCGCCCGGTGGCGCAGCGGTTTAGTCCACGCTTGGCAGCCCGGGGTTTGCGAGTTCGGATCCCGGTCGCTCGCCGACGCGCTGCCTGTCAGCCATGCCGTGGTGGCGTCCCATATAAAGTGGAGGAAGATGGGCACGGATGTTAGCCCAGGGCCAGTCTTCCTCAGCAAAAAGGGGAGGATTGGCAACAGATGTTAGCTCAGGGCTGGTCTTCCCCACAAAAAAAAAAAAAAAAAAAAGAAAGGATGAAGGCATAGACTGGGTCCTCTTTAGAAAGACCTTTCGTAACCCCCTAATGAAATGATTGATTCAAGCAAGGACTGTCATTTGGTGTTCAACTATCAGGTGAATGATTGATGTGGGACTAGCTATTCATATGGTGCCAAAGTAACACTACACAGATGCCTTTCTGGTCACAAGCAGAGAAGCATAATTCTACAAGTAAGGGATCATGCTGTCACTTCTTTGATACAGAGGTCAAACTGAGCTTGGTAGGACAGTCAGATACTATGTGTCTCCTCGTATGATACAGTGAGAAGTAAACAGAGGTATTATAACTGAAAATGTTCAAATGTAATATAATCAATTCTTCAAATCTAACTTCCAGGGAATAGAGGAACATGCTAAACAATATCAAGAAGCTGCAATCACAGATGGTGGGAAATTCTATAGCAAAAAAGATTCACTCTCAGGGGCCGGCCCGGTGGTGTAGCGGTTAAGTTCGTGTGCTCTGCTTCAGCAGCCCAGGGTGTGCAGGCTCGGATCCCGGGCATGGACAGATGCACCACTTGTCAAGCCATGCTGTGGTGGTGTCCCAGATAAAGTAGAGGAAGATGGGCATGGATGTTAGCCCAGGGCCAGTCTTCCTCAGCAAAAAAGAGGAGGATTGGCAACAGATGTTAGCTCAGGGCTGGTCTTCCTCACACACACACACACAAAAAAGATCCACTCTCTTCAGCAACTTAGTGATGAGAAAGGAACTACTGCATTTTAAAAAATAATAACAATAAAAGGTTAAGGAACATAACAACCAGATGCAAAGTGTGGTACTGGGTTGCATCTGGTTTGAACAAATCAGTCATAGAACATATTTTGAAGATAAATGCAGAAATTTGAATATGGACAGGCTATTAGATTCTATTGAGGAATTAGTATTAATTTTGTTAGGTATAACAATGTTATTTTTTACTTTGTAGGAAATTTTTTCTTTTCAAAGATGCACACCTAAATATTTAGGGACGAAATGGGAAAGTACCTGTAATTTACTTTAAAAATCCTTCAGCGTAAAAAGTAAGCTTAACAATAAAGGCATATTTCTATTCTTTTCCTAGATCCCAACAGCTATTCCAATACTATTTGATCTGTGGCAAGTATGGTAGAGGGAAGTTCAAAGCAGATATAGACAGCAGTCTATCCAGTTGAGATTGAAATATATTATCTTAGTGAATCTTACAAAAATATACAACCCTGTGAACAGAGCCTCAGAAAGGGCCCCCTAGAAGTGACAGGCTCTGCAAATTAAGCTTCACTGTATTCAAGGTAAGTCTACCTCTGGTTAAATCACATACAAAACACCTGTAACGCACAAAGGCTCGCATTGAGCCTGGCAGACTTCCTGCGTGTAGAAGCACATGATCGTGGCATTGTGTTGATGAGAAAAAGCTTAGAAAGCACACCAAAATCTAAGTTATCTGCTGTTCCTGCTCACTCACAAGGTGCCTCCTCTTCTATAACCAGCATCCTAACAAGCTGACCCAACACAGAATGGCCCCACTCAAAGGTGAACAGATAGGAACCTGACTGGGACTGGTGCCAAAAAACACAAGAAAAAGTTGTACCAAAGGCAAATGAAAAACATACATTAAAAAACTATACCCAGGAAGGTATAGTTCCATACTTCTATACCATACATACTATACAACTATACCATGCAAACTCATCTCAGTAAAACCAAAGAAATTATGATCTCTTGAAGAAAAAACAACCCTATAAACTCCAAGTTTTCAAAAAAAGATAGTAAATTAACAGAAGGAGATAACACATGAGCTGGAAGTGGTCAGAAAAAATAATAATAATAATAAAGAAAGAGAAAGTGCAGTCAAGGATTGTATCAACTAGAATTCTTTTGTTGCAAGCAACAAAAATAGACTCAAACTAACTTAAACAAAAAATTAAAAATAGAAATACCGTATGATCCAGCAATACCACTCTTGGGCATCTACCCAATGGACGTGAAATCAACCATCACAAGAGGCATATGCACCCCTATGTTCATTGCAGCATTATTCACTATAGCCAAGAAGTGGAAGCAACCCAAGTGTCCCTCAACTGAAGATTGGTTAAAGAAGATGTGGTATATACATACAATGGAATACTACTCAGCCATAAGAAAAGACACAATTGTCCCATTTGCAACAACATGGAGGGACCTAGAGGGTATTATGTTAAGTGAAATAAGCCAGAGAGAGAAGGACAGACACTGCATGAACTCACTCATATATGGAATATAAGTGAACACACGGACAGAGAGAACTGATTGGTGGTTACCAAGGGGAAGGGGGGTGGGGGGGCACAAGGGGTGAAGGGTTACATCCACAAGGTGACGGACAAACAAAAATGTACAACTAAAACCCCACAGTGTTATAAACTAAGACATCAATAAAAAAAATAAATAAAAAAAACAATAACTAATAATAAAATAGAACAATCACAACAATATACTGTAATAAACGTTACCACAGATCTTAAAAAAAAAGGGGGGATATAATGGCAGGATATGGGAGGGCTCCTGAGGTCAAAAGGAAGGCTGAAGACCACACACACAGGAACAGAAGACTCCAGAAGGCCTGGCTGAAGGAATACTTTTATAGTTTTACCTGGTGTCACCCCTGTAATAAACAAATGAAGGACAACGGTCTATCTCCACCTAGTTCAAGATTCGGGGTCCTGGGAGATTGCGTCATATCCTGGCTCTTGGCTACACCAAGCAGTAGGTGAAGAGCTTCAGTATAAGTTGCCCACGGGGATCTTCTCTGCATCTCTAGTTTGAGGCAAGAATATATTCCATCTCCCCAACTCCTGCACCAAATGAGGGAGAGGCAATTCCTTAAAGGGAAATAAGGGTGTTGTTAATTAAGAGGGGCCGCCCGGTGGCGCAGGGGTTAAGTTCGCGCTTGGCAGCCCGCGGTTCGCTGGTTCGGATCCCGGGCTCCTGCCGACGTCACTGCCTGTCAGCCATGCTGTGGCGGCGTCCCATATAAAGTGGAGGAAGATGGGCACAGATGTTAGCCCAGGGCCAGTCTTCCTCAGCAAAAAGAGGAGGTTCGGCAGTGGATGTTAGCTCAGGGCTGGTCTTCCTCGCAAAAAAAAAAAAAAAAGAGAGAAGTGAATGTTGCAATGCCAAAAATTAGTAACTATCCACTCCAGCGACATGATGGACAAGTTTGAGAAAAAAATGAAAAGGGAAAGACTAAAAAGTGAAAAAAAAATGAAGAGCTTAGAAAGAAAGTGATAGTTATAGAAGAAAAAGGAGATCAAATATGATATACTCAAGTGTTTGCTTTTGAGATCCATAAATGATTACTGAAAATGATAGTATAAGAATGATTGAAATATACTTATCTGTATAATTCACTCCACCTCATTCTTGGAAGGTGACTTTATGCTGAGTTGAGATGAATGTGGTGTAGAATTTTCCTGTTAACTTCCTCCAAAAATAGTGGACACAGAGGGCCAGCCCCATGGTGTAGTGGTTTAGTTCAGAGTGCTCCACTTTGGCGACCCAGGTTCATGGGTTTGGATCCCAGGCACGAACCTATACCACTTGTCAGCCATGTTATGGCAGCAACCCACATACAAAATAGAGGAAGATTGGCACAGATGTTAGCTCAGTGCAAATCTTCCTCAACAACAACAAAAATAGTAGACACAGCAATGCTGTAGCCTAAACGGTATTTTCTCCGTATTCCTCAATAGAGGTATATTATAATAAAGCTGGTCAGTGCAGCTCCTTGAGACCACAGCGTCTCAGAGAGAAGCAGGACTGATACCTTATCTATTGTTATTTTTAGTTTGTTATCCAGATCAAGTCCATTTATAACAAGTAAATTAGTTTCACCTCCTCACCTGAGCCACACATGAATTATATACTGAGCTCTGGGGCTGATCTGATTGTACAAGTTAAAGAGAAAGCAGAGACAAATCTATGTAACTACTCTTCGCCTACCGCTATTTCAAATTGCAACTTGGCAGGAGAAAGAAAAGACTTATAGCTTTCAATTATATTTTTTCTGTAAAAAAATGTTGAAGGAACATTCAGGGAGAGAAATAAGGAGACGTAGTGATATTTGCTTAATAGAAACAACATCTCCTATTTAACACAAAATAGAAGGAGCCTGAGGTTATGTTGACAGCTAATCTGAGTATTTGAGATAGAAAAAAAGTTCACACAAGTATTTGAATTACCCAAATCATCTGACCACATCATTGGCTAGGTATAGACTGAGGGAACTCGGGGTGCTTTAGCCTGAAAATAGCTGTTGAAACCTTCAGAGGAACGGTACATTAAAACAGAATATCTGAACAAGTCTGACTAGGGAAACTTTTTTTTTACTTTTTATTTTTATTTTCACTTATTTTTATAACAGTTTTATTGAGGTATAATTGGTATACAAAAACTGCATATATTTAATGTATGCAATTTGATGAGTTTGGACATGTGCATAGGGGATCCTCCATTGATGACTTTAGGTTTTGCCACTGGGCAGCACAGCCATTAAGAACAGAGGCTCCACAAACAGCCTGGGCCTGCATGTAGTTCCCAGGCCCACCCCTGACTACAAAACCACCCTGTGCTTTGTTTTCCTTGTGGGGTGATTGTGGGAATGAAATAAAATAAACATGCAAGGAAATGAGAACAGTGCCTGAGGCACAATTATTTAATAAACATATTCAGTTATTTTTATTGTCCTTAAATACCATGAATGGATAAAATCATAATAAAAAGACAATGAAAATTGGTTATTATTTTGAAAGGCATACACTGAAGCAGACAAGGTTTAAAAATTGTGGAATTTGCTCTGTCCTGTATAGTATGTACATTCTGCTTGACACTTTTGTATGGGCTCTGTACTTATTTCTGTACTGTACATGTAGTGTTCATGTAGATTGTAAGATTGTAACCAATTTGAGGACAGAGACTACCTCTTACTCAAATGCTCATGAACTGTAGCATATTGTATAGTAAGTAATATAGCATTAGCATTTTAATTTGTTCAAGAGCTGTGAAATTGGACTGCTTTTTGTTTTTAAGAAAATCTAGTAGAAGAATGACAAAAAACTAGCATCTAATTGCTTTTAAATACATCATGATGAAACTCCTTGGTGATCGACTAAAATCGGACCTTGTTGATCTTTATTCCACCACGAATAAGCACATTTACTCAAGTTAAATTTCCCCATCCTTCCACTTAAAAAAATCAGCCTCTGTGACTCAGAACACCTGTCCTTTGTTTCAAAAGAAAATGTTATATAGACGTGTATCATAATGTATGTATTAAACAACCACGTGTTCTATAGAGAGGTGCTATGGAAACTAGGAAAACTAATAAATATTGCACAGGAAATAAACTCTATTTTACTATAGTGTTTATAAATGAAGTAAGGGAAGATTTTTCTGAATTATATTTTTGAGGAAAGGAGATATATAAATGATGCCTAAAATCATTACTAAAATATAGCAATTAAAACTAAATCACATTAATGAGGCTTGAATCACTGGTATTATCCTCAGCCATTAGTGCATTTTATAGGTGATTTTTACACTATTTTGCAATAGTTACTTACCAACTTGGAAATAATCCTTGTCTGATAATTTTGACTGTTTTTGCTTAATAAGTGTTGTGCTTAATTGAATCCCATATGGCCTCTTCATATAGAAATGTCACTCTGCTCATCATCGATATTGATAACATTAGGAAAAATTGTCCACAGCTCAAAGCATAGTGTTTAGCTTGCAGAAGACAAATTTGGATGTTATTTTCTTTTGTTATGAAAAATGGAGACTCTATTCTTCAAAATGATTTATAGGACATATGAACAAATATTTATAAACTTCATTCAGCAGAGAAAATATTCTAGAATTCACTGAAATGCACTGAGTTAGATGAGATTTAAGGAGAGGCTGGTGAGAAATATACTTCTTGTTTTATCTGTAGGATATGGCTACACTCGCCTGTTTCTGGAACTCTGACAAGGTTCACCCTATGATGGTACTGCATGGCTTGGCTTTTGTTTGTATGCGTATGTTTTCTGTCGCTCAAGCCTGTTTCAAAACATCAACAGAGACTTTAACCTCCTGGATGGTTCCAGGTGTAGTTCATAGTACTTGAATATGCCAACCATGGTTACCATGGTGAGTTCAATTTCATGTTTAAATTATGTGAGAAGAGATACTAGATAAAGATTACATGGAAGGATGAGCCTGGCGGCATGTCTGCGATGGATTTTGAACTTTTGTTCAGTCCTACTAACAAGCTTTCTCTTCCTGGCTTAGAAACACTCTCACATGCTTCCTTCTCAGACTCTTTATCACTTTGCCTGTTCTTCACCCTCTTCCTAAAAGCACATAGTAATCCAGCCATATCATTCTCTCAATATGCTCTGCCCTCTCTTAGCCAGTGTCTTAGTCAGTTTGGGCTGCCATAACAAAATACCAACACTGGGTGGCTTATAAACAACAGAAATTTATTTCTCACGGTTCTAGAGGCTGGAAAGTCCAAGGTCAATGTGCCAACATGGTCACCTTCTGGTGAAAGCCAGAACATCTCTGTGTCCTCACATAGTGGAAGCGCAGGGATCTCTCTGGAGCTTATACAAGATAAGGCACTAATCCCATTCTTGAAAGTTCCACACTCACAACTTAACCCTCCCAAAGGCCCTACTTCCTAATACCATCCTCTGTGGACGTTAGGATTTCAATATATGAATTTGAGGGGGACACAAACATTCAGACCATAGCAGCCAGAATCATAAATAAGTAGAATGGAGGTCACCTAATAACCTGAGGAATGGCTTACAGTGTTGGAAAAACCCTAAGGAAGGAAGGAATAGAACCATTTGAGAAGCGCTGGAGAAATTTGTGAAATTAAATAATAATGCTCTGCCCATATTTAGAAGGTGGTGTAAGTAACTTTTGTATGGATCCATTCTGTTTCTATTACAATGTGCTATTTCCCTTGGAAAATCCATGGTAACTCTACTTCAGTTTCAGCTATGAAATACATCCGAGTCATCTATTTAATTTACAGGGCTAATGGGAAAATGTTGATTAGTAATACTTTCAGATACTCCAAAGAAAGTTTATTTTAATCTATTGGAAATCTCAAAGCTGGTGAAGTTAAAGCATGTTATGTATATTAGATCGGGTTTATGGAATATTTGTTTCCTTTTTTCCTCTACATGGTCTTTGATGCTCTATTTCTATTTTAATTATATTTGTATTTTTGCCTCTTATTTAAAACTGTTTCAAATAATTTTCAAAAGAGCTAGGTATCAACAAAAATAAAATAAAACTCTTAGATAAAGGCAAAATATCAGTTGAAAAATACCCATATAGTGTCACTGTTGTAATTATAGTTATATTATTGGATCTCCTTCCCTGAAAGAATTTGGGTTTTGTTATCTTCCTAGAAAAAAGAAAGTTGAGAAACTATTAACCTTTGATAACCTTTACATTATTTTTTCAGGTTTGCCATGTGCTGCCCAGGGAACATATCCAGACAGAGCAGAAAACTTCATTAGACTTAGTGTTTCAAACGTCTATATCAAGGGCAAGGACAAAACTGCTGTCATAGAGAAAGGACTGGTACACTAGGGCACAATAACTTCAATTTTTCTTCATTTGGGCCTGGTGACCCATTCCATGGAAATGCCAACACTGCACTATTTCATCCAGATGAACTGGGGTTATGACATCAAGATAAACGCTATTTGCTCAGAAAGCCCCGATGCACAGCACTGAAATGATATACTCCTGATAATATTCAGAATCTCATTCAGCAGAGCCAAAAGTGATATCCAGTTTGGATGACATTTGCAGAATTTTTGGCCGAAGTCTTTCTGCCTCCCCAAGGCAAAACTTTGAATCAATGGGGCCACTAGGTTTAAATTAGGGTACATTTTAATAGTCAGATAATGCCAGACTCTTGATCAATGAGCTGAACAGCAACTTTAATTCTGACATCTCTTAAGTACCAATTTAGCCTTGTAATATTTTCAAATACACTCATGAAAACCACCATTTAACTGTTTTGAAAGATATACATTAATCCACTTTTATAAGTAACAGATTTTTTTTCCCATTTGTAGAAGCTAGATTATGTTGATTTCTTTCCACATCTTGTTTCCATTCGTCATCTCCTTCTCTTTGATCTCTTTCCTCCCTTGGTTTTTATGACATGATTTTATCCTGATTTTCCTCCTGCATCTCTCCCCTATCCTTCTTAGACCTTCAGAAGCCTCTAATAGTCTTATATCCTGGGCCCTCATCTCTTCTTTTCTCTCTCTATCCTGGGTCATTTCCTCTGATTGCATGCTGATGACTCCTACATCTATACCACTATCCCAGGTCTTTCTCCTGAGTCTCAGTTCTGCATATTCGACTACCTATTTAATAAATCCATTTGGATATTGCACAGACAACTCAAAGCAAACATGCCCAAAACTGAACTCATCATCTAGCCTGATTCCCAGTGTCAGGGAATTGCACCACCTGATTGAACACACCTGATTTCCAAAAATATGACTTGAAAGTGAAACCAAACTTTCAACCTCCCTTTCAAATTCTGTTGATTCTACATCATCAGAATCTCTTCGATCCAGTCCCTCTTCAATATCTCCACTGCTTCTGCCTTGGATCAGGTTCATATGCTTCCCACCTGGATGCCTGGACCACAGGCATCTTGGTACACCAGTTGGTACCCAGCTTCAAACTTCCATTCCCAATCTTCCACCAAGGCAGTCTTCCTAAAATAGAGATCTGATCACGGCATTTTCCAGCTTTAAGACCTTCAATGGATCCTCATTGACTCTGGAATGGTGTGTGTGCATTTGTGTGTCTGAGGGAGATAAAAAGAGGAAGAGAAGGGGAGAGAGAAGGATTCAAAGCACTTAACCTAGTGCCTGGTATATAATTAGGTGTTTGATTAAAGATAGTTATTCTTACTTGACAAAGTCCAAACTCCTCAGTGTTATGTACAGACCCTCCCCTCACCCAGCCTGCACTTACTACCTCCTAGTCTCATCTTTGGCCAAACCCTTCACACCCTAGGATTCTGCCATGTCAACTAAAATACTGTGGTTCCTTATACCTCCTGCTATGAATATGCTGCCGTTCTGAAATTCTCTGCTCTCTGTCCTTCTTTTCCTGGTCAACTCCTACTCACCCTTCAAAGCTCTGATCAGGTATTCCTTGCTCTGGACCACTTTCCCTAACCCACACCCCCATCTGAATTATGGGCCTGTGCTATAAATTTAATAATCATTTCAATCAAAAATTGAGTGCCTTCTATGTGTCAGTCCTATGCCAATTGAGAATAAATTGGTGTCTGGGAATGCAGACCTTGCCCTCAAGGAGCTTACAGGTTATAGTGGGATAGCAAATGCTGTGACGTGTGTGTTTCCAAGCTTCATGGGAACATGTAGAAGCATACTCTAATCCTACGTTTAACGGTCTGAGATAGCTTCTGGAAGATAAGGAACTTTCCGAATCTTCTGAGTAGACTAAATTTGACATACATTAATCCATTGTCCAAATTGACACGCTCTTAAGAATAAAAGAAGGTATTACTAATAATCACCCTGAGCAATAGACATAAAGAGGACTGTCCAGGACAAAGGGGATTAACATCACCCTACTTATAGTTATATTGTAATGAATGTGTCACCTCCCATGTCTTAGAATAAAGTGACCACTTGTAGTACAGAACACAGTTCCTGACACAGCTTAGTAGATGCGAAGAGAATGTTTGTTGAATGCCTGGGGTTCATGAGTTTTAGAGGAGAGAGGTGGTATACCTCTGAAGGCAGTCAGACAACCGCAGAGGGCTGGGGGTCCCCAGAACAAAGAGAAGAGCCTATCTTACCACATTAGGTCATCAGAACTTGGCAGCCATGAGCAGAATGAAGAAAGGGAAATGAGCTTCCCAAACAGCAATTAGGTTAAATATTCACTCCGTGATTTTGTTGATTTGTCCATATAATTCTCAGCCCACATCGCCTATAAAATGGGGTGAGGGCAAAAGATAGTAGGGTGCACAATGTCTTCTGAGCACCTCATCCCCTTCTTGACCAAGGCCTGTCAGCAAAGCTTTAATTCTCCAGACTCTATCAGACCCCATCACGTGGCCAAATTTCCTTGTCTTTGTAGCACAGGCAGATAGATACACCAGTGACCTGTGACATCCAGCAAAATGAATAGCTTTCTCTTTTTCAGCTCCAGAGAACAGAGAACATTATGACCACACAGGGAGGTAACCATACCCTCAGAATATCGTTATCTGAACCATACAATTGGAGTAATAATGGAGTAAAAACATCTGAAACACACAATTAAGGATAACCTGTACTTAGTAGGAATTGGTGCACGTATGGAGTTAGGGGTAGAGCCCTCTTTTCCACACACAGTCCGTATATTTAATCCCCCAAAGGGGTGTCTGACAAATGTTATATTACAAAGGCCAGAAAAGGACCCTTTGGCCCCTTTTATGTATTACCGGGACATAGCAGTGAATAGAATGAGGTACAGGCAGTTTTCTGTTCTATTTATAGTCAAAACCGAATATTTAGAAGCCAGTGGTGACCTGGTGACTGCAATTTACAATCCCTGAAGGGCTGTATAAATAGATAAATGATTCAAATCCAGGAAAGTCCATAGCAACATTACACAATAATCACAGGCTCTTAGAGCTAATACCATCCAGCTTAAATGGAGAACCTGCCTCCAAGCGGGTCAAAGCACGTTTTACACTTCATCTTCTCAGCATCTCCATGAACTAGAAAGAGAAAAATATTATAATATTTAGGGAGATGAAAAAAGATATGAGTACATCATATAAAAATCTCCTAAGAAGAGAGAATCTAGACAGTCAGATGTTAGTCATCTGCTTTTTTATAACAGAGCAAACCTGCTTTCATGACAAATACACTTTAGAACAACGCATCAGTGGGGCTCTTCAAATTCTGAGAATTGCTAGGGCAAATAGAAATGTACTTTCATCTCACTATTTCACTGATGGAATATAAAAGGAGCACCAAGCCGGGAACTAGGCAGCCTGAATTAGGGCCTGTCTCCGAAACTTCTAGCTGAAGAACCTGGTGCTGGGCGTTCACGGAATCCAGTTCCAACATGAGAACAATACTTTGTACTTAATCACTGATCAAAGCATCCAGTGAAATCATGTATAGAAGAAGGTTTGGACATCTGTGGAACATTACACAAATCTAAAATACTGAGTACTCTATTTTTTTATCCTGGAACCTGAGGGCACTGAACAAGTGAACTAAGAAACACAACTCTTCCTTCTAAAATTTGTTCTGGCCATTACCTCACGAACATCATAACCTATCCAGTTGACATGCCACATGACAACCAGTTAATTTGTAGTATACCTTGTGCCTTCCACTAACTGCGCAGACATTAAATACTGGACCTGATTCCAAATGGAGCTCATTGATTTCTTGGGTATATCTGATGGTATTCTTTGCTGGAAGGCAGAGAGCTGTCTTTAAAAATCAGAAGATGTGGATAAGAAAATTGTTTTCAGTCAAGGGGAGAGAAGAATTCTAGTGTCAATAATCTCTAGTCACAAGAACGTTTAAAATACAAAATCTTTAAGAAGGCAACTTTAAAATGATGAATATAAATCAGTGGCTCCTATTCTAAACCCCCAAAATAACTAATAAACAGTAAGGAAACTGACTTAGGTGGAGTTTCCTGGAAGCAGACCTTGAGACAAGGATTTGGGTGCATTTCATTTCTTGCAGGAGTTGCTTCAGGAAAGACCTACAAGGGAGCAGAGTTAATGGATAAGGAAGGAGAAAGAGCCAGGGAGGGTGCAGCCTGATCCAGGGGAGTCTGGAGCAGAAATCACACACAGAGCTGACCCTCCATGAGAAAAGGGGGCTGGATTTTCTCACCTCCATGTCAGCCCCTCTGTGGCCACCCCTGAAGGCACACAGGGAAGGGGTGTAAACTCTCTTCCACCAAAGACAATTTTGCCCAGGAGAAGCAGCTGTGAGCTGTTCCCAGCGCACATGCAGGGGCTGGGAAATGGGTGTTCCAGCAGAAAAGGGGATCCCCTGGGGCACCAGCAGCTTCTAGGACTGAAGTCATGAGGACTGTTTCATTAAATTTTAAAGACCACTAATGTGCTAACTTGGAAATACCTATTTTGTGCACTTCTCAAAATTTCTACTATTTGCTTCCCAAATTCCAACTTTGAAACTACATTATAAACTCCTCTTGAGAAGAGACTCTGCCTTGACTGTCTTCTAATTTCCACCACACCCTGCAGTGTGCTGCGAATTTAGTGTTTCCTTAATGAGTGAAATGGAATGGAGCGCAGTGGCATGGAATAGAATAGAATCAAATCTCCTAATAGGAGTTGGAGTTCTTGGAAGGATGTAAGACTGGGCATTCATCTCATCACAGAAAACAAGCTAAGTGCAATCATATTGATCTAACGAACTATAACGGAATAGGCACCTGCTATGGTAAGCAGGTATAGTGCTTTTAATCATCTTGAATCAATTTATGGATTTATGCCGAAACAAAGAATAATGTGAGCATTTCAGTGAAAAATAAAAGGAACTGAAACAAATTGCTAAGGCTTAGGACAAAATCCCGCGGGCTTAAGCTGATCATTGAAGATTGCTCGGGAGTGAGGCAGGACCCTAGGCTGTGTGGGAGGAAGGAAACACTGTCAGTCCAAATCAGGCTGTTGTGAGCATTAAGTACAAACCAGCTATGCCTAGTTCGATAAATCTGGAGACGGTTACTACCTTAAAATGAATAAAATTGTCTATAAAAAGCACTCCCCTCAAAGAGAAATATAAAGTTACTGAATTCTCCAAATTCAGCTTTTGAAGTTAAGTAGAAACAAAAAAAATTTATTTCACGTGAACTAGTTCTCTGAGCTCTGTGAAAATTGTATCCATCCTCATATCCCTCCAAACTGTAAACAGCCTGTAACAATAGCCAATGTTCACTGAGAGCTTATGGTGAAACAAGCATGATTCTGGTGCTTTACGTGAACTAACACTCATTCTTAAAACATAGGTGTTATCTATTATTATCAGTCCCATTTTACAGTAAGGAAACTGAGTCAGAGACAGTAAGGAACTTGCCAAGGTAATTTGCAGAGAAAGGACTTGAACCCACGCAACCTGGCTCCCAAGTCCATGCTCTTAACCATTACTCTATGCTCAGTCCTCACCATTCAGTCTCAAGAGAGTACAAACCTATTTCCAATATTGTCTAAGTTGCAATTATATGTGAGCAAAGACTCTGTAATATATGTGTCTGTTTATGTGCCAGCCAACATCAGTTTACCATCTTCTGGCAACCACACTCTGATTTCTCTCTAGAAACAACTCCCTCCTCCATCTCTTTCTATATGGTTCCAGGAAGCTGATTTTACTCTTTATTCTAGTGATGGAGCAATCAACCCATACGTAATCAATACATTCACAGTGCAGTAGTCATCCCTCTCAGGCTCTGGAAAGATTCATCCAAATAGACAAGGATAAACAGATGGGCCACTCATGAAGCAGAGTGGATTATTCATATCACTTTCTTTCACTTCCTAATTCTCTTCTTGTTTTTCCCCTCAGTCCACACATTCCGGAATTTGCTCTGAAGTATGTCGGTCCAGGTGATCTTTCCTGTCATCATCCTCAGATGTCTAAAAAGACAGAAATCTCAATGTCCCCCTATCCCTCTCCCCTGGGAACCATGGGTCAATTTAAGGAGCATAAAAACCCTAGCAATCAAAGAGAGTCCCTACTATTTGAACCAAATTCTATATTACCCCATAACTGTCGTAATTGTACATTTTTTGTTACAGAAGGATTTAAAACTTTATAGTATTTTTTATCATATCAGGTTAAAGAACCATTTCTTCTATATTTTGCAGCACCAGACTATTTCAGGTAAAATCCCTTCACTTTGGCCCTGGGCCTGTGTGCATTTAGTCTTTGGTCTTTTATGAGGAATAGTTTTATAGGGCTTTGTTCAATACAAAATGAAAAGTTTGTTCTTCAAAAACTTTAGATGCAACAGAACGGGTCACAAGATGGTATGAACTCTAGAGCAAAACAGACCCTGCTCTGGCTTTGGAGATAATTAAACATATCAGACCAAGCCTATGACAAAAATAGGCTGTGTGGTTTACTGATGAGGAATCTTTAACCTGGTTGTAGGTACATGATCAGTTCACCTCAGGGTTATCAGAGACATGTGACCAAGATGAAAACAAGAAAAGACTCAGAAAGGATCATGGAATAAATTCCTTGTCACCATGTATGGTATTCTCTGGGCCCATTAAAACCAAATTGCAAAAGACACAAGGACAATGGGGGGTATATTTCCATATGGGCATTAAATTTGAATATTCATGCAAATGATTTCCTAACACTTATTTGTTCAGGCCCAGAGTGTTTCATTTGCCCCTCACAGAGTTAGGAAGCTACAGCTACACCAAAAAAACAAAAACCGGTGGGAAGGGGAGAGTCCTTGCCTCTCTTCCCATAGTTTCTCCCAGCATAGCCTCATTTCTTCTGGTCCTAGGCCATAACCACAGCCAGGCCTTCTAAAACATCTCCTCCACACAGCCCTCTGACTCCCAGCTTTGTCCTTTCCCCTGGAGTTGATGGCCTTTATCAGATTTCACTCAGGTTCCTGAACATTCAAACTGGCCTCTCGGTAAGCTGAACATGTACTTACCCGGTTCAAGAAACACCACTGTAAATGATGGACGTGCCCTGAAAGGAACCGGTTTGTGCATCCTCCTGAAAATTGTCATCCTATGTCTGTCTCCCCAAGCAGGAAATGGACCCCACATAGAGGCTCTCCAGACATGGTTACACTGATTCACCTTCCTCCATTCTTTGTTCATATTTTATCAGTGAGGGAAATGTCATAGGCCTTCACTTTATTCGTCTCTAGCCCAACAGAGGGAGCAGTAATATCTATTGTCTCTGACTCTGGTTGTCTCTCAATTTGTGTGCATGCCTCTGTGTGTGTCTATTATATGGTGCACGTAAAACTTGGGAAATGATGCTCAAAATTGCCCCTCAAAGTAAGTGATACAATTGATTCTCAACATCCAGTTAGGACTGGCTGATAAAGTTCAGTATTTTCTAAACAAAAGGTACAGAGATATTCTGGGATTCGTTTCTGCCATAGCAACACTGATTTTTGTCAACAGTGGTCATAAGAAGTCAAGCAGAGTTTTGATTGCATGTACCCTCCATGCTAATTTGCAGAGCAGAAATAGGCAGTAATTATGTGGTAGTGGAAAAGGCTGTTTTTTTCTTCTGATTGTTTTTGGGATAAGAATATGAATGAAAACAATATCCTATGCTTCTGATTTTTAATGAATTTTGACTGACCTTCCCTTCAATTAGTACAAATTAGTAAGAGTTTATCCTAATCACCTTCTGTTCAATTCAATTATTTTAAGCGTTATCCATTTTAAGGGTGATTTCTAAATAGGTACTTGAACCTCAATATAAATATCTTCTCGCTTGTAATGCAAGGATTGACTACAATGTAGTGACAACTTAAAGTAAGAAAAATGCAGAAATATCCATCCAAATAAGAATCCACCCTTCAAAAAAGAACAGCACACTTTTAGCCTCAGGAGATTATTCCAAAGAGTAAGTAACTACAAGAAACACTTTTAGAACACATTTTCCCAGGTTGCTTTTAGAGTTTGTTTAAAAGTCAAGAAAGAATGCCTCACTTCTTTGTAGTCAGATCTTACTTTTTTGACCCAAAACTGTAATTTTAGCTTGATCTTTTATGTTTCTGCTAAATCTGCACTTCATCTTTTATTTGATAACTGGCTGCTTACCCATCCCACCCCATACCGCCCACATTATTCAGTCACTAAGTTCTGCCAATTTTACCTCTTAAATATTAATCCCATCCATCACTGTTTCCACAGCATTAGCACAATCACTTCATCATCTCTCACCTAACAGCCGTCACCACCTAACTGGGCTCTTCACTTCAATGTTGCCACCCTCAAATCCACCCTCTACACTGCTATCAGAGTAATCTACCAAAAAATCTGAATGAAATCTGAAAGCATTATTCCCCTGGTTAAAATTCTTTGGTGGTACCCAGTCACTTATTGTCTAAGATCATTAACCTGGGATCAATAAACCTTCTTGGTTTGGCCTTCCAGGAACATCTATAATTCTCTTGAATCTTTATACAGAATTTCGGGTGGATGTGCACTTATTTAGAGAAAGGCTGTAGCTTTCTTCAGTTTCCATGACCCAGCAAAGAATAAACACTGAAAATTCCTTGGGGCCAGCCCAGTGGTGTAGTGGTTAAGTCCACATGCTCCACTTCGGCAGCCTGGGTTTCACAGGTTCAGATCCCAGGCATCGACCTACACACTGCTCATCAAGCCATGTTGTGGCAGTGTCCCATATACAAAATAGAGGAAGATTGGCACAGATGTTAGCTCAGGGCCAATCTTCCTCAGCAAAAAAAAAAAAGAAGAAGAACTGAAATCTCCAAATCAAATTCATGCTCCATAATATGGTTCACAAAACCCTCAACACTCTGACCCCTGCCAACTTCTCCAGCCTCACCTCCATAACACTTCACCTTGTACTTGCTTGTCCAGCTTTAACTGCATGCTTGTATTTACATGCACCAACATACATCCCATACACCACACTCTCCAAACCCCACTGGGAACACATCATGCTATTCCTCTCCATGTGCTTTTGTCTGTTCTATTTCTTCTACCTTAAATGCACTTCTTCCCTCTCCTGGCTAACCCTAACTGCTGCTCATCCCACTGTCACACCCAGGTAAGTGTACATAGCCCTCTGACGATGCCATATGGTACAGTTCACACTTCAGTCATTTCTCACACCACACTATGTTGCTTCTGTTTCTGTCTTCCCACTAACCCTGAGCACCACAGGGAAAGAAAGGCTACTACTCATTTTTGCATCCCCCATTCAGTCCCTTGAACTCAGGTTCTCAATAATTGTTGCATTGAACTGCCAAAGAGTACACTACTTCAGCTTACTCCTCAGTCATCTGTTAGATAGCCAATGAAAAAAGTTCCCGGAAAATCAATATGTTATATAGACTGAATATCTATGTACACCTCCCCCCCAAAATTCAAATGTTGAAATCCCAAACCCCAATGTGATGGTATTAGGAGGCAGAGCCTTTGGGAGGTAATTAGGTCGTAAGAGTGGAGCCTTCATGAATGGGATTAGTGTTCTTATGAAAAAGTCCCCAGAGAGTTCTCCAGCCCTCTTTCTGCCATGTGAGGATGGGAGAGGTAGACAATCTGCAGCCAAGAAGAGGGCCCTCACTAGAACTCACCCATCCTAGCATCCTGATCTCAGCCTTCCCTGCCTCAGTACCATGAGAAATAATGTTCTGTTGTTTGTAAGCCACCCAGTCTATAGTACTTTGTTCTAGCAGACTGAATTAAAACAATGTCCTATAAAATTGATGCTACAAAAGCCAAGATAGACAATCACCTTTGTCCTCTAGAATTATGAAGGATTTAGTCAATAAGTCCAATAGTTATCTGAGCCCACAGTGCTAAGTGTCTTTGTTCTTCCAGTGATCAAGGTAAGAGTAAAACAGTAGTGACTATATGGTAGATTGTGGCAACCCAGAAAGTTTTTCCATACCCCCTTCTTCTGGTATAAACCCTGCTGCACTGGCCACAGAGGTGGGTTATAGCCCATCTCAGTCTATGCAAAGTGTAGATGCTTGGTCCAAGCAAAGCCAATCAAATCCCTTTCCTGGCATTGACATAGGAACACTGTAAGGAAGAATCTTTCTGTGTCCTAGGATGGCCAGATAAAATATCAGAATGCTTGATTAAATTCAAATTTCAGATAAACAACAAATAATTATGAAGTGTTAAGTATGCCTCGAATATTGCATGCTTTAAATCACTAAGTTTTGAGGTGGCTTATTACATAACAATAGATAATGTGGCATAGATTTGGTGCTAAGGATTAATTTCTTTTTTGTTATTTTGAAAAATTATTAATTTGGGAAATGTGCATAAAATTTTTAAAGATCTATTCCAAAAACAAAAACCTATGAGAAGTTAGGAAAGAAAGGGAATGTGCATAAAATTTGGGAAACGTGCATAAAATTTTTAAAGATCTATTCTAAAAACAAAAACACATGAGAAGTTAGGAAAGAAAGGATCAAGACCAAAGGACATTTCAAACTTGCTTAAGCAGGAAAGGGGTCAAAGCACCTCCACGTGGCTTCTCTGGGTGGCCTGGCCTTCCTCCTAGGGTGGTGGCTGCAGCATCAGCTGAATTCTCCTGTGGTAGCTCCGAGCTCCAACACCAAATATTCCAACAAACAGGACAGAAGCCATGAAGTGTCTCATAACCTGCCTTGGAAGTCACAGGGGGTCAATTCTGCCATACTCCACGGGTCAGAGCAGTCATAACCCCATCCAAATTCAAGGACAGGGACATAGACCCCACTTCTCAATGGCAAGAGGGTCTGAGAATTTGTAAATATATTTGGAAACTGCCATAGAATGTGAGGGAGACAGAGATGGAAACAGAGAGCACAGCAGGGTGTTCTTTTTCTCTCCTGCCATATATAGCTAGATGAAACTGCTTTGTAGATAAGCTTGACCTAGAGGGGCAAGTAATATGATGCTTTTATCCAGATTCTTTATAAATGATAGTTATAGCCTTTTTGCTTAACACCTTTTTTCCTCAGTCCCTGTTTTCTTTTGCTCTGTTTTGTGTGTCATTAAGCAGGGTATAGATAAAAGAGTGCGAATTTATTAAAAGTAAAATTTGATAAGAGATATTAAAAAAAATCCATGCCACTTACAGCCAATTCTAGCTTGATATAAAATGCTGGGAAATGAGACAAAATTTGCCTTTGAGTTTCAATCAGTGCTGAAGAGAAAAAGCATACTTGGCATTCCGTACTAAGATGAAGGGGTAATGTTTTCATAAGAAGAAACTGTCAAATGTTTATTAAATAAATGAAGCATAAAACAAGCTTTCCTGCAGTTTCATCCATGCTTGGATTTTAATAACTAGCATTTATCCCTTGAATGAAAAGTTATATTTGTATCCAAGAAGAAAGGCTCCCCACTCTGCACTTGGGATTTTTAGTTCTGAACAGTCTCCATTACTGATGAAATAAGTGATTTCCTCTGCCATTTCACATTATTAATGTGTTCCTTTTGATGTCAGTGTTGATAGGAGTGATAAGAGCCTGGACGAGGGCAGGGAAGGATGAACGGCAGCGTGTAAGGGGGTATGGAACCTGATAGACTAGAACAGAGATGAGATGCGGAACTTAAGTGATGCACACTCATCAACCTTGTGTAAGGACCTGAAAGTACATCCCTATCAAAATATAGATCTTAGGAAGGGATGAAGGTCATGTTGGAAGACAAATAAAGGAGAAAACAAGAAGGCTCTGGCTATTATCTGCATCCTGATAAGGTTATGGAATCTGATCTGTGTTTTATGTAAGAGAATCAAGGTGCCTTTGCTGAGTCCAAACTGGGATTCAGAGACTGTTCTGGTGGGCTGGCAATGCAATAGATGTGGGGCTGGCAGGTTATTTTTTTTTTTAAGCTAAAGCAGGAAGGAAGTTGAAAGATGTCTTAGTCCATTTGGTCTGCTATAACAAAATACCAGACTGGGTGGCTTATAAACAACAGAAATTTATTTCTCACAGCTCTGGAGGCTGAAAGTGTGAGATCACAGTGCTATTATGGTCAGGTAGGGCCCTCTTCCAGGCCACAGACTTTCCATAGTATCTTTACATGGTGGAAGAGGCAAGGGAGCTCTATGGAGCCTCTTTTATAAGGGCACTAATCCCTTAATCACCTCCCAAAGGCCCCACCTTCTAACACCATCACCTTGGGGGTTAGGCTTCAACTTATGAATTTTGTAGGGGACACAAACATTCAGACCAGAGCAGAAGAGTTTGGGAAACTGAGAGAGAAGCAAAAAGACAATAAAGAAAATCTTAAGGTGATAGGTTGGCATCTATCCCCTGTCTGGCCCAAGAGACTGGTTGGTGGCCCCTATGGAGAGCAAGGTTAATTTCAGAAGCAGAAAGAGTTGTATTGGTGAAAGACTGTGAAATTCTGCACACGAGCAGTGCAGCTTTGGAGCTCAAGCACAGGGTCGGATACATGGCACGCAGCCTAGGTCCCAGGGCAACCTTCCCTGCAGGCTCACTGAAGGGAACCACCAGCTGAGCACGACCATGGCCAGTGGAGCAGCTTTCTCAATGGAGGTGGCTGGTGACAGGCACAACAACAAAGTGACTTAATGGGCTGGAGTACAAAAGCACAAGCAGACTTGCTCCTAAGCACACAGGTGACACTCTTAGGGACTTCCAGAGAACGGGAGAAATCTAGTGGGCAGGAGACTGATAGACCTTCTAATGGCAGGCAGATGGACCCAAAGACTTTTTGAAAGACCACTATAATCTAACTATTAGTGTTAATGTGACCTCATTTGTCCCTTCAGGCAGGGAGAGTTTGCACTGTTTAGATCTCATAAGGAGAGGATTAATAATTGAAACAATCACTGTGGTCATTATCCTGATAAATAATATGAAGCCATGATTAAAACCTGTGGCCATTTAGAAATTAGAAATGAATGAATCCAATAAGAATTTCAGGGTAATTATACTGAGCGCATAATTTTAGAATATAAAAAAAAATCCCAAACTACTTTGAGCCAAGGCTCCAATCCCTCACGTTGCTCAAAAAGAGAAATGGACAGGAAGTGACTTAAGAAAGTAGGTCATCACATTAACACCTTATATGTCCCCAGATACCTTTGAAGAGATTGCACTGGAGGAGACCAGGTATACTCTGCATTTTGAGGAGTGTGGTGTGGGTGGCCCCAGTGTATTGTTTAGCATGTGCCCTTTTAAAGAGCAGGATAAGCAGGAAATAACAGCTCTGTCCACACAGATGAATCCGTCCGTCCACTCACTGCAGGAGTGAGGAAAGATATTTTGGAACCAATCACTCTGGTACCCATTCTTGGTAGGTGTTCCACTTGCACATACATAAGCGCACACACACACCATTTCAGGCCACAAAAGAGTAGCTGGGGGACACAGCATCTTGGTCACGTAACAGAATACTAAGACTGAAAGCATATTTAGCACATTTTATCCATTCTCCTCCTATACCCACTAAGACAGTTGTACGTAGCCTTTTGACTTCTAGAGTTTTTTATTTCATCACACGTTAGATCAGTGCAAACTTCTGAAGATATGGAGGTGACAGTATTCTGAGCAACTTCAGAACCACCAACTTAATTGGAACATTAAACCAAGGCCATCACACAATTTTTATGGCTATAGTCTGGTTTATTGCCCTATACAATTTGTACTGACTGATACAAGATTTCTTCTTCCATCAACTCTTTATATCCTTTCACAGGGAAGTCTACCATTCTAAACATGAAGTAAGCAGCAAAAAGCATATTCAATTTTATATAACCTTCTAAACCCCTACATAGTATTATATGTGTTTATGTTTCTGACTAAAACAAAATTATAACTCATGGCACAAAATGGTACAAAATTTACACTATGATTTATAATTTTGTGTTTCTCCTGATTCTATCCAAAAAGCTGAAAAGTGATAACTCTGCCACCTGCTTTCAGATAACTAGTTGGCCCTTATTCCTTTTCTACTAACCCTTTTCTAAACATTAACATTTGCATTTGTAAGTCTAGAAAAATAAAAAGCTTTTTTTTTTATTTTTAAGGAAAGCCTTTCACTTTCATTCTAAGCAGCTCTGAAATCTGCTTATGCATCGCAATATACCCTAGGGTGCTAGTGGAGATAACTTTAAAAAATAAGCCTGGGGCCAGCCTGGTGGTGTAGTGGTTAAGTTCACACAGTCCACTTCCGTGGCCCAGTCCACTTCGGTGGCCCAGGGTTCACAGGTTCAAATCCCGGGCACGGACCTAAGTACTGCTTATCAAGCACGCATCCCACATAAAATAGAGGAAGATGGGCACGGATGTTAGCCCAGAGCCAATCTTCCTCAGCAAAAAAGAGGAGGATTGGCAACAGATGTTAGCTCAGGTCTAGTCCTCACAAAAAAAATAAATAAGCCTAAAAAAAAAGCCTACGTTAGACTTTAGAAATTAGGAAACTAACCAAAATCCTGACTCTTTCAAGAACTATTATCATTTACCAGTAATGGAATTGCTAATACATCCTATTTAAGAGCTTGGAATTCAAAATGAAATCTGTTATCAGCTGTCTTGGGTGCATAACAAACCATCCCAGAATTTAGTGGTTTAAAACAGCAACTATTTTGTGGGCACACAATTCTGAGAGTCAGAAATTTAGACTGAGCTCCACTGAATACTTCTTCTGCTGGTCTCACGTAAGTAGGATGAACAAGTCATCTTGGTTTGCCTGGGACTTTCCCAGTTTTATCACTGAAAGTCCAGCAGCCCAGGAAACCCATCAGTCTCAAGCAAAACAAGACAGGTGGTCACCCTATGCCCAGGGTCACTTAAGTGGCAATAATCATCTGATGGCTCACCTGGAGCTGGATGGTCTAAGATAGTCTCACTTACATATCTAGTAGCTGGTGCTGATTGTCAACTGGGCCGTGTGTCTCCGAAAGGTTAGCCCAGGCTTCTTCACATAGTAGCAGGCTTCTAGAAGAAGTAGGAGTGCAAGCCCCAGTGGACAAGGCCTCTGCTTGCAGCACATTTGTTGATGTTAGCTAAATCAAGTCACATGGCCAAGTAAGTCAATGTGGGAGTGTACCACACAAGGGCATGGGTACAAGAAGCCATGATTAACTGGGACCATTATTGTCACAATCTAGCATAAGGTCACATGCCATTTAATATTCAAATTTAACAAATTTGAGATCCCCATTTTGTTCATTGCATTACTTTTAGAGTCCATCTTCTACTTGGTAAGTCAAGGAACCCTTCATTTTTAGGATATAGTCCAACTAACCATTGCCTTTCAGAAAGAAAAGCAGAAAATCTCTGTTGCTGTTTTTGCTGCTGCCACTATTTGTTCCTACTTAAAAAAAATGGGGGAGCCAGTCCCATGGTGTAGTGGTTAAGTTCAGTGTGCTCAGCTTCAGCGGCCCAGGTTCACAGATTTGGATCCCAGGCACAAACCTACACCACTCATCAGCCATGCTGTGGTGGCGACCCACATACAAAATATAGGAAGATTGGCACATGTTAGCTCAGGGCTAATCTTCCTCAAGCAAAGAAAAAGAGGAAGATCGGCAACAGATGTTAGCTCAGGGTGGACCTTCCTCAGCAAAAAAATAATAATAATTTTAAGTCCAGCCATCTGGTCCAGCCTAGTGGAAGAAGTAAGAAGGGCAATGATGCTGAGGCATAGATCCCAGTCACTTGCTCAGTAGGATTTTCTCAGACAGCAGGGAGCAGAGAGAGGAAGCCTCAGCTTACTCAGCTCTGATGGCTCTAATTCTTTTAGTTTACACGTTATCAGAGCCGTTTTTCCCATTATACATCCAGAGTCCCAAGGTGGATGAGTCAGAAGAAAGCATAGCCTTCTAAGATTGGAATCCAATTTTCCCTCCACTTCTGCATCCTGGTCTTCCAAAGAGGACCTCTTTCTCCCAGCCCAGCATCTACTTCATCCTTTTCACCTAAAGTGACTTCTTCCTTGCATAAAAGAAAAAGAATATTTCTCCCTCATCCCTATAGTCTTCATTACACAATAAAAAGTAAGAAAATTATACCAAAAAAGTAATTTTTAAAGATAAATGATACAAATGAATTTATCAGTAGTTACTTAGCTACTCTTTTCAAAATTCTAATTAAGTAATGATTTAATACTTAAAAGAATAAAATTGTTAGAAAAAATATTATGTTTTAATCTACAATATCATTCTACCCAACAATTGAATTCTAGTTGAAAATAATTATCTTTTAGCTGTAATTGTACTGAGTCATGGGCCAACTGAAAATTTCTAGTTACATAATTGAAAATTATGTGGTTCATCTCTAAGTTGATTGACTTGGCTTAATTAAGTCCTGAGGGAAATTGTGCCATTTCATTTCTGATCAAATTCTCATTGCAACCCACGTGTCCAGAATTCTTACTGCCACTAAAATGAATGGAAATTGAGAGCCAGTTTATTTTCTAAGAGGCCAAATTGAAGGTTTCCTTTAGATTTCTGGACCAAAGTTTTAATTATTGGTAAATTTTAAGAATAAATTTTTATGTATATTCATCTTTTAGTATGATGCATTTTTTTTATTATTCTGACCACCAAAGAACACACAAGATGTATTAAAATTTGAAACAACACTTTCTGTCTAAAAATGCAGGAAAGTAGGCAAAAATATCCTGGAGAAAGTTTACTTATTAACACTCCACATTTTTCTCACATATGGGGAAAAGGGTCAATGTGAAAGAGAATGTCAGGAAGATCAGCAACTCAGAAGATCAGCCGTGGGAACCACAGGCGAGGCTTCAAAAGAATTGAGAACTACATCTTGGTTGAGCAAAGACAGCCAACTACACACTTTAAAAAATGCATTTGCAAATGAGAACATGAGTTTTACACTGGTAGCAAATAAAGAATGGTTCTAGTACACTTTTACATTATAGCCTCATGAATTTAAAGTCAGCAAAGTTTGGAATATAAAAATTGATGTAGAAAAGTAAACTAACCTACCATAAGTAAAAAGGAAAGCATATTTATTACTTGGTTCAATAGCCTCAATATAAAATAGAAAATTGATTTCCATTAAGTTTTCAAAAATGTTACACTTCTATG
The DNA here is from genome assembly GCA_031878705.1 of Tapirus indicus. NCBI lineage: Eukaryota > Metazoa > Chordata > Mammalia > Perissodactyla > Tapiridae > Tapirus > Tapirus indicus. Next base: position 97,691,937 of record CM062919.1, on the reverse strand, counting down.
ACCTGAAGAATAAAGAATCTTCAATAGAAACATGTGGCTTCATGGTTATATTAATTTTAAAAGGCTTCCCAAGGATAATAGGTGTTTTTTAATAGCAAAACTTAAAACCTGATTTGTGATATTATGAGCAATACTCATAAAGTATATTAATATATAAAAAGTTACATGGACACAGGGCCACATTAAAACATGTCTATGTTGTGTTAACATTGCCAGGGGAACAAAACCAGTAAGAATAGCTTATAAGAAATCAAGGAATGTGAAGGTAAACAAACGAGGGATTGTGGGAAATGGGACCAGTGGGGAGAGTTTCTAGCAATTAGTATTATATTTAAAATGGAAAACAGAGAGCAGAAGAATGTGCTGAAAATAATAAACTGCCCTTCTTCACTTCCTCTGAGGAGAAAATAATGTGACACATTAAAATTTTTTAACTTTAATATATGAGGATACAGTCATCCTTCTTCTCTTGACTTCAGTTCAACCTTGCACAATAGTTAACTCATATTTGTGTAGTGGCGTATGAATTTCAATCCACAAACTCAGATGTGCATGATATACCACAATATTAAATTTTCTTCAGAGCCACTTAAATCCAACTCGGAGTTTCCTTCACAAAAGTAATAGGAAGTTTAGCCTCTCTTATCAGGGAAGTGCCCCCTTCTCAGGGAGGGCAATGGTTCTAGAATCTAATTAGGCCAAATTATCAAGGTTGTCCTTCTGATCATAGTCATCAGTTCACAGTGGTTGCAGCTAAGACTCCCTACTGCCTAAGCTACCTGGTTTCAAATCCAGCATTTCTGCCAATTACATGTAAAAGAGTTTGTCAAGGCCAAGAGTCACAGTGCACAGGGTATATCTTCCCTACGTGATCCACACAGGAGGCCTTGCCATCTCCCAAGGGTACCTCCACAGTGCAGGGTGGGGGCCTCCATCACCTGAAGACTTGACAGCTTCTCCATCTCTCTCTTCCCTCTCTGGGACATCTTGCATGATCTCCTCAGGCTGCTTAGGCTCCCTGAAAAATAAAAGGAGCAGCTTCCATTTTAGCTTCTATTTATCTTCCATTGTAGCAGCTTCTTCTTCCAAGCCACAAAAATCACTAAGGCTGATGTCCTGACTTGCTTTGTGCTTGAAATGAGAAGGGTAGTGGCAATCAAAGGAAAGAACAAATACTGATTAATTTATCAGTGGGGGCTGGCCCAGTGGTGTAATGGTTAAGTTTGCACACTCCGCTTCAGCAGCCCGAGGTTCGCAGGTTGGATCCCAGGTGCAGACCTATGCACAGCTTATCAAGCCATGCTGTGGCAGGCATCCTACATATAAAAAAAATAGAGGAAGATGGGCACAGATGTTGCCTCAGGGCCAATCTTCCTCAGGAAAAAGAGGAGGATTGGCAATTGATATTACCCCAGGGCTAATCTTCCTCACACAGACAAAAAATAATAATAATAATTTAATAATAATTGTGATACATTGACATTGCCTATTTCGTGTGCCAGTAGGAATATTTAGCACCAACTCTGTGTGGGCACTACACTGGCCACTTTGCATGCATCTTCCCTTTATGCTTTGGCTTCACCAGGACTGGCCTTCTTCCATTTCTAGTTACTATTCTCCTTCCAAACACAGGGCCTTTGTACACCATCCTCCTTAGCCTCAAATCCATCCTTTACTCCTCTTTCTTTCCATTTGTTTTGTTTTTTTTTAATCATTTACCCTGTAAAACTTTTCAACAATTCCTCTCCAAATATTGTCATAATAATGATGTGTCCTTGGCAATTTTTATCTATAGACTGAAGTATACTAATATTTTATGATAGATCTGTAATTTCTCAGTAGGATTGCTACTTTGTGTGTGTGTGTGTGTGTGTGTGTGTGTGAGGAAGATTAGCCCTGAGCTAACATCTGTTGCCAATCCTCCTCTTTTTGCTGAGGAAGATTGGCCCTGGGCTAACATTCGTGCCCATCTTCCTCTATTTATGTGGGATGCCTGCCACAGCATCATTTGATAAGCAGTGCATAGGTCCGCATCCAGAACACCAGACATCTGGCAATGAAGGACACTGACCCCCGAGAGGTGGGAAACAATAACATGAGGCCTACGATCACCCCAGCTTACTGACTTGAAAGAGTTTCCAGGTTGTGGTACAAGGAAGAGGAACCCAGTTGGGGCCCAGCCTGAGTTGATATGAAGCTGAGATGTGGAGAGAAGAGGGCAGCTAGAATTTCAAGAGCAGAACACCTTGAGAAGAGAGCTACACAGAGAGCTCCCAAGATCTGCATAGGGTACCCCTTGAATATTCAGCTCAGCACTAATAAGAACATGAGCGTGAAAAAACTACCCAAGACTGGAAAAAGAACTACTCAAAAGAATTAGAAGTAACAGTGCACAGAACACACACAAGGCTGGAAATAGTGTCTGTTCCCACCAGCCAGACTGAAAAACCTCCTGATTTGCAAGACACTGAGTAGAGCACACAGAAGGGTCTTGCCTTAAGAGTGGTGAATAATTTGCCCTAGATTATGCACTGCTTCAGTCCTGCCTAGTAAATCTCAAGAGCAAAACCCAAAAGGGTCAAACTATTTCCAAGTAATGTAACTACATCCCAGAACAAATCTCAAAAATGTTTAGAAGAATACCAAAATATCCAGCATCCAAAAATGTAAAAGTTCTAGAACCCAGTGAAAAAATTACCAGGCATGCAAAGACGCGGCAATATATAGCCCACAATGAGTAGGTAATTCAATCAATTGAAACTAAGAACTGACTATGAATTAACATTCAAGGACATTAAGACTGAAATTATAACAGTATTCTATACATTCAAAAGGTTATGTAGAGACATTAAGATATAAAAAAATAAATAAAAATCATAAAGGACAAAAACATGTGTGAAATTAAAAAATGCTTTGGATGGGATTATCAGAAGACTAGACATTACAAAAAATAAAAAACATTAGTGAACTTGAAGGTGTAGCATTAGAAACTATACAAAATGAAACACAAAAAGAGAATGTTTTAAAATGAACAAAGTGCATAATTGGAGTCTCTAGAGAACATGAAATAAAGGTAAGAACAGAAAGAATATGGGAAAAAATAATATTAAAAATTGTCCAAATTTCACAAAAACTATACCTACAGATCCAAGAAACTCAAGTAATCCCAAATGCAAGACTATACCCAGAAAACTATGTATAGTTTATTATGTATAGCATAATAAAATAGCTCAAATCCAATGACATGCAGAAGATCTTAAAAGCAGCCAGAGGAGAAAAAGACTCATTAGGTACAGAAAACAAAGATAAAAATAGCACATTTCTCATGGGAAACAATACAAATGAGAAGAGAGTGGACAACATCTTTAGAAGATTAAAAAAAACCTGTTAACCTAGTATTCTATAGCCAACAAAAGTACCTTTAAAAAATGTAGACAAAACAGATCCTTTTAGATATGCAAAAGATGAAAGACTTCATCACCACACACTCCCGCTACAAAAAATGTTAAAGGAAGTCCTTAGGCAGAAGGATGGAAGGATGAAAATCTGGATCTACACCAAAAAATTAAGAAAACAGAAATGGTGTTCATAATATAATTTCATATGTATGAAATTTTATTATTCAAATCTTTTTAAAAAATAATTAACTGCTTAAACAAAAATAATAATAATGTAATGTGGGGCTTATAACATATGTAAAAGTAAAATGTATGACAATAAAATACAAAGGTTGAAGGAAGAGAAATGAACACATACTGTCAAAAGGTTATTATAATATATGTGCAGTGGTATAATATCACTGGAAGGTAAACTGTGGTAAAAAATAAAGGTGTATGATATAAATTCTGCAGCAACCACTAAATTAACAAAACAAGGAGTTTTTGTTAAGTCAAAAAAGGATACTAAATGGAATCATGAAAAATATTCAATGAACCAGAAAGAAGACAGGAAGAGGAGGAAAAGGAAACTATAAATGGGACAAATAGAAAATGAAGATGAGTGATTTAAGCCTAACCACATGAAAAATCATATTAAAAGTAAGTGATCTAAATAACTCAATTAAAAGGCAGAGATTGTAAAACAGCAAGATGCAAGTATATGTTACCAACAAGAAAGCCACTTTAAATATAAAGACACAGATAGTTTAAAAAGATATAAAAAGTTATAAATATTAGTGTTTAGATCATATAAATCTAAAGAAAACCAAAGCAGCTATATTAATATTGAGACAAAATAGATGTCAGAGCAAAGACTATTAGCAGGGATGATAAAAGTAATTTCATAATGAGAATGAGGTCAATTCATCAAAATCCTAAACATCTATGCACCTATTAGAGCCACAAAATACATGAAGCAAAACACTGATAGAAGAATAGGAAGAAATAAACAAATCCAGAATTATAGTCACAGATTTCAACATCCCTCTCTCAATAGTTGATAGAACAATGAGACAAAAAATCAATAAGAATATAGAAGACTTGAACAACACTATCAACCAACTTTACCTAAAAAATATTTACAGACCACTCCACTCAACAGCAACAGAATATACATTCTTGTCAAATATACATGGAACATTTACTAAGATAGACCATATTCTGAGCCATTAAAAAGTTCCAATAAATTTAAAAGGATTCAAGTCATACAAAGTGTATTCTCTGACCACAATGGAATTAAATGAGAATCAATGACAGAAAGATCTCAGAAAATCCCCAGGGACTAGCCCCCTGGCCTACTGGTTAAGTTCAGTACACTCTGCTTTGGCAGCCCTGGTTGGGTTCCTCGGCATGGACCTACACCACTTGCCGGCCATCATGCTGTGGCAGCGACCCACATACAAAACAGAGGAAGACTGGCACAGATGTTAGCTCAGGGTGAATTTTCCTCAAACAAAAAGAGGAAGAACGGCAATAGACAGCTCAGAGTGAATCTTCCTCAGCAAAAAAAAATCCCCAAATATTTGGAAACTAAATTATACACTTCAATATAACCCAGAGGTCGAAATAAGAAAACCAGGGGCCAGCCCAGTGGCATAGTGGTTGGGTTCGCATGCTCCACATTGGCAGCCCAGGATTTGCAGGTTTGGATCCCAGGTGCAGACCTGCACACCACTTATCAAGCCATTGTGTGGCAGGCATCCCACATATAGAGTAGAGGAGGATGGGCATGGATGCTAGCCCAGGGCCAGTCTTCCTCAGCAAAAGGAGGAGGATTGGCAACAGATGTTAGCTCTGGGCTAATCTTCCTCACCAGAAAAAAAAAAAAGAAAACCAAAGGGAAATGAGAAAGTATTTTGAACATAATGAAAATGAGGACACTATATATTACATTGTTGTGGGATTCTGCTAAAGCAATTCTTAGGGGAGATTTATAGTACTAAATATCTATTATTAGAAAAAAGAAAAGTCTCAAATCAATAATCTCAGGCTCCACCTTAAGTAACTAGAAAAAGAAGAGCAAATTAAATACAAAGTAAATAGAAGAACTAAAATAATAAAGATCAAAGAGAAATTAATGAAATATAAAACAGAAAAACAATAGAGAAAATCAATGGAACCAAAAGCTAGTTCCTTAAGCAGATCAATAAAATTGATAAACCTTGAGCCAAAATGAATAGAAAAAAACAGAAAAGATGTGAATATGCTCAAATTCATTAATCATTATGGAAATGCAAAATAAAACCATAATAATACACCACTATACTCCTATTATAATATTAAGCTTCAAAAGACTGCTCATATCAAGTATTGATGAGGTCGTGTAGCAGCTGAGACCCACTCACTGCTGGTGGGAATATAAAATGGTACAACCACTTTGGAAAACAGTTTGGCAGTTTCTTAAAATGTTAAACATATACCTACCATATGATCCAGTCATTCCACTCATAGGCATTTTCTGGAGAGAAATGAAAGCATATGTTCCACACAAAGATTAGTACACAAAATTCATAGCAGCTTTATCTATAATAGCCCAAATGGCTTTATTTATAATAGCCCAATCAACCCAAATGTCCATCAATAGGTGAACTGATAATCAAATTGTGGTGTATTCATGCAAAAGAAATACTATTCAGCAATTTAAAAAAGAATGAACTTTTAATGCATGCTATGACATAGATGAATCTCAAAAAAGTTACACTGAGTAAAAGAAGACAAACGTCCCAAAAAAGATCATTTGCTCTATGATTCCCTTTATATAAAATTCTAGAAAAATGCAAACTAATCTATAGTGACAGAAACCAGATCAGTGGCTGCCTGAAGAAAGGGAACGAGGAGAGGGTCAGGAGGGAGGGATTACAATGAGAAAATTTGGGGGGATGATGGATATGTTCATTTTCTTGAATGTGGTGATCACTGCACAAGGGTGTACATAAGTCAAAACTCATCAAATTGTGCTATTCATTGTATAAACTATACCTCAGTTAAGCTGTTTAAAATATTCATGGACAAACAGGAGTAAATAAATAAAAGTTTTCTTTCTTACCGGTCATTCACACTAATCAAGATATGAGACACTAATTTGTTTGAGGCATGGTAAAAACATCAATGAAGGTAAAGAGGATCCATTTGAATTTATTTCGTTATATCTAAAATTAACCTGAAATATACTACATGGTTTGTTTTTTTTAATAGACTCATTAAGAAAACAAGATATTGTGTTTCCAACAAATTATTTACAATAAAAAATCAAAATAGAACTTTCTCTTGCCCAATATCTATAATAATTCTCGATCTATGATCATCCAGTTTTGAGGTTCATTCTGCACAGTGTAAATTTTGATGCACTTTGGTCTCCTGTTTTACACAAGCAAATGAGAATATATGTGTATGATTTAAGATCTTTCTGTTTGTGGTTCAGATTGAATAGGCTTGAGAATTTCTGATCACTTACGTCCAAACCCTGGAGAAGCAAAGGTCACACTGTGGTAATGTGTTCATTGGCGAACTTCACTCAATAGATGTTACAGTTCTAATTTGTTCCAGCTACAGCTGTGATTTCACTCTGAAATTCAGTGCATGGAAAATGGAAAAATATTAGGCTGCTGGAGAGAGAGATAAAGTAAGGTACATCTGGTTCTAGGATTTTTATTTCAAACAAAATAAGAAATTGCATGAGATTCTTTATGTTATTTTTTGAATCCTGCTTACTTTCCTAGGGGGAAAAATAAATCTCTCTTCCTACCTTGTAATCCTTCCATCTGCAAAGAGTCTACACATTACAAAAATTCTTAAACTGAAGTAATTATGCCAAGTACCATCTTAACATGCAATGTCTTTGAAATGTATAATACACAAAGAAATTCAGGTTTATGTTGCTCAAGTGCCTCATAAAACGTTACCAAGAACAAGTCTTCAGTTGGTCTGTAAATTGGTATGTCTGATATGTTTATATGTATTTTAAAATGTGTATCTGCAACATTTAGTGCCTTGTACTCTTATTCATAAATATCCTTTGTTTCAAAATTTTTTCAAAACTGTCACAAAAGCTATGTTGACAATGTGTGTTTTCTACAAATTTGCTTAGTCTGCATAAGGGGATTTTATATCCACATTTACGCAGTTGTCTCTCCCTACTCCCCAAACATCGAAACAGAAACAGTGTTGTGGTAAAGAGCTCCAAGCTTCAAAATCAGAGGAGCTGGGTCCAGCCCCACTGCCGCCACATACTAGCTCCAACCCTGGGCACTGTTCCTAACCTCTCTCTGTCTCTCTTCGAACAGTACATAGGGTTGACATTCATAGGACTGCTGTGAGGATTAATCAAGGGAATTGGATAAACTTCTTAGTTGAAAGCCCAGCACACAGTGAGCATTCAAAAAAGCAAGAGCTACATTTGAACTGCAAAAATTTTTAGGGCAGGGTCCCAGGATTATAAATTACATCATTACATAGCAACATGACTACAGTGTGTCCTAGCAGCAGTGGAATACCTGAAAATTATTATTTGATCAAAAGGAACATTTCTTAGAAAGCCTAAAAAGAATAATATAATTAAAGTGAAAAGACCTAATTTAAATTTCCACTTTGGCATGTTAATTAAATAGTTAATTCTGGTTGGTTATTTTATTCTAACTGATCATCTCATAGTCTGTAAAATGGATGTGACTTGTAAATGTAGATGCTTGGTGGATACGTACTGAGAGATTAAATCAAAGATATTTTCTATAACAGCATTTTCTATATTTTTATCTCTCTGATAGCATAAGATCCCTTTCACTTTGAGGAAAAGCCAAAAAATTGAGTGATATTTCTCAATACATCAGTCACGAATAGTCACGTATTTCTCTCTAATGATAAACATATGGAGCAAATGTGGCTCTACAGGGCATTTGTTGCATTAGACCCTGAACTGCTAAGTTGAAATCTCTTGAGGGTTCCATGAGCAACTAGAGACCCACTGAGAACTCCATGTCCACTTACAGAAAACCAGTGCTGAAGAGCTCCCTATAGCTGACCACTGAAACATATCTTGAAATTTGCAGGGGCTTTTCCAAGCAAAATGTCATTGTCCCTAATGTTCATAGCCCTTTAAAGATTATTTTATTTATTTCACAGGTCTCCTGTTATGGCTGGAGGTCTCTTTGCTGTGGATCGAAAATGGTTTTGGGAGTTGGGTGGCTATGATCCAGGTTTAGAAATCTGGGGAGGAGAACAGTATGAAATCTCTTTTAAGGTAAGTCTCCAAGACCCTATTCACACCATGTGTACATAATTTTGACAATTCTGATAGAATATCATCATTTTGTTTTGTGACCTATGTTGTGAGATGACAATGAAGATAGACATGTCACCTTCCTAAGTCAGCTTCTGGATGAGAGAAGCTTCCTCTTTCTGATGTTTCAGTGAGATGTAGTCATGCCATCAAAGAAATGCATGAAAGGAATAATTCAAAATCCCATTTGCAGGCAGGCAACTTGGTGTGCCAACAGATCTACTGCTCCACTGACCAGTGCTTTCCTTCTAAAGCTCTTAGATATAAGAATTAAGATGAAATAAATCAAGTTATTGGAGCTTTTGCCCTTGTAGTTGTTTTAGAAATAATAGTTCACATTTTGATCATACCCAGTTGTTCCATAATTTCAATAACAAGAGTAACTTAAAATATGAATGACAAATCAAAGCTATTCTTCATATAATTCCAAAAGAAGCAAGTTTCTTACTTATTTTAATCTGAAATTGCCCGTCTTTACTTGCTTTGACCATAAGTACTCATTAAAATTATATACTGTATTACATATATATTTTTGTATATACTTTATTACATATATATTTATATTCACTACATATGATATACACACATATATGATAGAATATCAAATTTCAGAGGTTATAAATGAAAAAAATTTACCCCAAATGTGAAGACTAGACAGACAGACAAAATAAACTGTGCAAATGTTGTACTCCAAACCTCCAAGATGTTTTTTTGAAAAAGTAGCCTTATAAAGAAACAAAATTCATTTTTTGCTTTTTCCTTTATCATTGTCATTTTTATAGAAGATAGATTGATTCTTACAAGATTTATCATACAGAAAACCTTTATTAAATAAATACGCTTTTCCTAACTACTTCCATTACAAAATCAAACGAATTCTTGCTAAAGAAAAAAAATATCCTGATTAAAATAAAAGTCAAACTTAGAATCCAGCTAAACATTTTGAATTTATGCATAAAAAAATCATAAAACTGATTTTTATAAAACGGTGACAGCTATATTCAATGTGTTAACAGAAATGCTATACTGTCCTCAAAGTGTCATAACACAAACATCCCCAAAGGGAAACTCAGGAGACGTGATTGCAGGCTTCAGGACATTTAGAACTTTTCATCTCACTATGCTGGCATAAACCTTGAAATACTATTTGTTAAATAGTGCTTTTTTCACCATCATTCAAACACATCTAATTTCACATCTAAGGTACTTTTTTTCTTGACCTTTTTAGAGATACCTTGTTTTAACCTTGAATTTACCAATGTATTTTGGGTTCCTCTGTTATAGTAATAGCTGTACACTTGTCACAGTGTGTATGGCAGAAGGTAATAATAAGAGTAGTAATTGTGACAGAAGTAGCATCGACTACATTCACTTAGTAAACATATGTGCCAGGTGCTGATCTAAGTGCTTTATATACATTATCTAATATAATATCACAACTCTAAGAAGTGGGTATTATTCCATTTTACAAATGAAGAAATTGAGACAAAGTTTTAAAGATTTTATATTAATTTTTTTAAGTTTTACAGATTAAATAAACCACCCAGTGTCAGTAGAGATTAAAATGCTCCATTTCTGCTTAATTGCAGAGAATGCAGAAACATAAAATTGTCTATTCGCCCAAGTCGTATCTACCAACACCATTCTAGAGTTCATTGTCAACCTTTTGATTTCTACCTAATGGTCCCTCGCACTGAACAGAGGAGAGTATCTTCATTATAGTCTGATAGCATAGCAGCAAACTTTCTGCTGACCCTGGTAAAATACCATTGATTATCAGATATTGCACAAAGCTGGGTGCAAAGTTCACAATAATGCCTTCAACTGGAAAAAGACAATATTACATTTGACCCTAGTGTTAAAGAAAACAATGCCATTGCTGTATTTGTAATATCATCAGAATTCAAGAGATACTTTTTACTTTTCACAGTTCAAGAGATTTTTTTCTTAAATTCTCTTAATTCATGAATTCTTCCAGTTTAAAATGTTATTTAAAAAACCTCTATCAAGCAGGAGATACTTGGCTTTGAAAAATGAACTGAATGATGGATAAAACTACAATTAAAGTCTGGAGAGCTGGCAAAATATATATTTGCATTGCAAATCACAAAGGTATTTTTTAGACAAATGTAAACTCGAATCTCTCACTTCTCTGTCACTTGTAGCTACCACATCTCTTCTGGGTGACCTGAGATTTCATTACCCCATTTCCTAGTTATCTGTCATTCTGAAGGATATAATTGGAATGCAGCCCTGTCGTCTTTGTCTAGATACCATGGCAACAGCGCTGGAAGTTCAGGACTAAATTGCTCCAGGTTGTTTGGCTGGAATGACAGATTCTTTGGCAACAGCCATGTCTTACAGGGTCTCATTTCAGACGCATCCCTTCATTCTCCTTGCTATTGTGTGCTGACCTTGGGGTTCCTGTCCCTCTCTATTAGTATTTGTAACATGAGGGCGACAAACTTAAACAGGTTTTGATAGAATTTGCATAGAAGCAAGAAGGATTTTTTTTCTGTGTAAAAGGAATCAAAAGAATTGTGCACAAATATCTTTGTTAAATGGTATTAAAAATAAAAGAGGAAAATCAAATGTCTGCATTTTGGGACATACTTTCATAAATTGTGATTAATTTTACAGTGTAAAACACTGTAAGATATACACTGGTCAGCACTTAAGCCTTGAGAAATATGCATGGATAACTGAGTTCACTAGTCTATTTCACGCATCATACAGAAATTGTTTTAAGTCAAGAACTTAAAAGCTCTAATTCAAAAGATTTCTATCTGTGGTCATTATCAGGCATCTTTGCTGTTTACTCTTCAAGCAAAAAATCATTTCACCAAGCTTCATGACAAGATTCCATCACTGAATGAAAATATTTTCAGAAAACTCAAATGAAGAAAACTCAGATGAAGAAACCGAGACAAAGTTTTAAAGATTTTAGATTAAATTTCTTTTTAAATTTGCAGATTAAATAAACTACCCAGTGTCACTTAGGGATTAAAATGCTCCATTTCTGCTTAATTGCAGAAATCAAGGGCTTAATTTTATATTATTTATATTATAGTAAGTGCTTAATTTTTGGTCAAACAGTATTTGGTTAAGAGTATTCTTCAATTCTCTCTGTAAATATCTTTCCTTCCTTTTTCTAACATCTGATTAGATGAGTAGCTTTCACGCCATAACATAAAAGCCAACACAGTATAATTTTCAGGAATCAGTTGAAGAAAAGAGCTCCCTAGAGAAATGATCTGTCTGCACTCTGCCCAGTCTTCACTCTCTTTTAATATGAATCTCAACTCCTACGTGGCCCAGAATTATCCAGCTGTCTTTCAAATGTTGCTGGGTTGGCCAGCTGCTAGGGAGGAGAAAGCAGCATTTAGTCAGTCATTCAACAAGCTTTTATTGAGCATCTAATTTATGCCAGGCATTGTTCCAGGTACTCAATTTGGAGTTGCACCTGGAAACTAAGAGGAAACCAAGCCAGACTGCACAATGTGGCATAAAAAAGATAACCCACATCTTTAAATCTTGTCTCCCATTTAAGTTACTGAAATAATATTAAAACCGTATGAGTCTCTGATTTTCCAGAGTGCATTTTTACATCCATTCCTCAAAGATAAAAATCTAAACGTTAGCATTTTCAAAAGATCTGTCCATTGATTGCAGAAAATTCTTCTCAGAAAAATAAAAGTGAGCCATAAACATTAATTAGGCACCTACAAGATGTAGAATGAAGCCCAGGGACTCTATTCCACAAAATTCTCTGGCATAAGGCATAAAGCTTAGATCCAGGTAGAAGAGCATTAAATTTGGTTTGGGCTGCCCTTTTCTACCTCTAGGGACTTATCAACACAGTCCCACCTTGATCCAATATTTCTCAGGCTATCTTTAGTCAGGGAAGAGCTCTTGATCACTAGCCTCAGCGAGATAAGTGTGGGCACCATATGTCCTAGAGTGAATCTAACAAACCTGGGAGCCCCGCAGCCTGTTTCAAAACCCCTCTTAATGGACTGTAACACTATGCAATCACCTTTGTTATGTCGTCCTTCCCATGTGCTGAGTTTAAAATTCAGACATTTAAGGAAATTTTAACTTACGTCTCACAGTCTTTCAGCCCTTATCAGTCGTTAATTCACTCAACAGATATTTATTGATTGATTACAATGTGCCAACCCTGGGCTAATCTCTTGGGACTCAAAGATAAATGCAAGAAGATTCTCTCTTTGGTGGAGCTCACTCTCCAGTAGCAGCCTGGAGAACTGATTCACCGCAATTACTCATCACCACCATTGTTTGGAATATATTTTATTTCCATATTCACAGTAATAATTTGTGACATATACAATAGCCTCTTCATTAGCCTCACCTCCTCTATTCTTTCTCCTCTTTCAACCGATCTCCACATTTCTTTCATTTATTCCCTCAGTTGCTTTATTTTCCCCTCCTAAAAGTTCACGGTTGCTCCTAATTACCACACAAATCAAATGAACACACTGAATCATAAGCCATGAAACTTTCCATTAATTATCTGACTCACCTGTCTCGATCTACACTGCAGACTAACTCAACTAGTGTTCTCCTTTCCTTCCCAGAAAATACGGAAACTCATGCTTCCATTTCTCCCCCTATTTATTCCAGAGATTTTAACCAACCAGTCCTACGTTGTTCTGTTCCTGAGAAATTTGTTTATTCTCTCTATAAAGAAAGAAAGAATAAACGGTGAAGCCCTTGAATCAGGTACAATAGAGACGAGTATTTCGCCCATTAAACATGAACATCAATTAAAGCAGGAAAGCACAAAGTAGGTTAAGAATTTCTCTAAAGAAAAACATATAGATGTATGTTTATTCGCCAGTCTTCTCATACAAGAGAGGCCAAAGCTTTTCCTTCTGCATTTGGGTCCACTGATGGGAGGAAACTAGAGGTGCATAAACCACACCCGTATTGCATCCTCTATGAGTTCCAGTTTGGGTTTTTTTAAATTGGAATGAGAACCTAAAGACACTTTGAAGCTATCTTATGAAGTAATTGAATCCTTCCCATTTTTTTTCTGATTTTATCCAATTTTTAATTGTCACTTCACCACATCTAATTTGACAGCAATTTTTTAAACAACTCAATCCTTCCAAACTCTTCAAATTAGTTTTGACGTGAACAACAATTCTCTCTCTTTTCATAACCATATTTCATCACTTTAAGTGGAATTTAATTAAATTATATAATTGTGATTTTTTAAAACTAGCATAATCACATTTTGGGAGAAATGCACTGCCTTTGAGGTAAGTATGTAACAACTATCAGGAGCAAAAGACTGCAGGTGTATTGAATGTAGCCTGTATTCAACATAGGTTCACCATAATATGAATGCTATTCAATACATTTACAGAACCAATAGAGAGTGATGGTTAACACATTAAATCGATTAAAGAGAGATTCAGTCTTTTCTGTCAAGAACTTTCAGTCTAATGAGAGTCAGGGAAATCTCATGTAGCAGAGGCGTGTGCACCTCTGCCTTCGCAAGGAGGCAAATTTCCCACTTGTTGGGTTCAGGTCTGGGGTGAGGCTCTCCCTTCGGGTTCTCAGCCTGTCACCGGGCCAGGAATCCAGGTTGCTCGATGTCGCATTGTAAAAGAATTTACAGAACAGCAAGGATGGGTACAGAGAGTAAGAAGTTTATTAAAAAGATACACTCCATAGACAGAGCGGGCACACTCCAAGGGAAGAGCTGCACCGAGTGGTTTTGCCATTACATCTTTTATATGCTTGCTTTTGGGTAGGGGGGGTCTTATCTTGCTTCTCAATGCCCTCACTGCTAGCTTCTGTAGAAGTTTCTGAGAAACGTCAAGTTGCCTCCTTTGTGGTATACATGTAAACTTATTCTCACAACTAAGTGGGCTCATCCTGTTGAAGCAGGGCCTGGCGTTTATCAGACTGCACATCAGACAGTGAGAGACAGTGGGTCTGGAAACTTGCGGTTACCTAAGCTATAACGGTTTAAGCTGTAATACAGTATATTTCCTTGAGCATGTTATGTTAACTATGTCTTAGCAATGCGCTAGCAACGTTCCCCCCTAGCACCGGACACTCTGCTGGCATACAACTCTCTTGTTCCCTTGCGGTGCCAGATCCCTATGCTAACCTGCCTGTCTCAAGCCCACGCAGTGCCCCAGTCCCCTGACTTCTGTGAGGGGGACATACAGGTTACAGGGTGGTTGAATGGCCAGTGTCTTATGGTGATGAATCTGGGGGAGTCAGCCTTGCTGCCCTTCTCCTCCGTCTCCTCCTCTCTGCACCCTGGTCCTACAGACATTTTCCCTCTCCTGTTTTTAGGTTGCCACTTCTTTTCCCTTCCCCCAGGCCCACTCTTGTGTAGTCTCTCTAACGCGGGGAAAAAGAAAAAAGACCCAGTCCTAAAATAAGCCTCTGGGGTTTCTTAGAATCTTTGTTTCTACTTTGGCATGGCTGAGGGAGAAAATGTTCCTAGAGTAAAAATAGAAGGTGGAAAACACATTGAGCATTAGAAGATAAGTACAGCAAGTTATAATCCTGCCACACACAAGTAAGTGTATACAGCTTAAAGGGACTAAAATATGTCTGAGGCTTTAATAGACAGTATCCCATTAATTTTGTACCTTTTTATGGCTTATAAAATCTTCACATGGAGCTACCTGTGTCCCGAAGTTCTGACCACTTTGTATTTCCGATGGTGATAATAACAATTATTCTGTCCCCTAACAAGAAAAAGTAATGAGTTAGCATTTAAAGGTCATTGAATTTAATTTCTTATCCCATTCAACACTAATGCAAGGTAAAAATATAATTTCTATTTCATAATTGCAAAGACAGTCCATTACCTAGTTAATATCAAAGCAAAGATTAGAATTCGGGTTTGCTCTCAAAACCATTAGCCTAAGTTCTCTTAGCTGGAAAAATAGAAGACTTTATGTCCTTGGTGAAAAAGTAGCTACTGTCACTCTCTGAAACCACTTTAAAAAGGAAATGCAGATTCTTCTTATCTGATTTTTATTAAATATGAGGGCTGACAAGTCTTGTTACAATTTAATGTAAAATTTAATTTTTTACTATCCTCAAGATGCAATGGTTATTCAATAAGGATTGAATATACACAATAGAGACTAATCATTGAGTATAGAACGTTCAGTTCTTTATTCAATCAAACAAGATAACAGCCATCAATTTGGAATTTTTATAGCTCAGTAAACCATACATTCTAGAGCTTAATCTCATTACAGAGCTTCTCAAGAACAAACATGGATTTTACTTATTTGTACTTAGAAAATCAAAATTAATAACCTCACAAAATTAGTTAAATTTAAAGTTTCCCTACATGGTACATAGCCATCAAAAAAATTTTTACATATACTTATAGTTCAACAATTGAATGTTATACAATTACAATAGGTGTGCAGTTTTAAAATGGAAAAGAACAGTCTTCTCTTAGAGACAACTTAAAACAAAAAAAGAGAACATGAAACAGCAACAAAAAAAACCTAACTTTATTCTTGACAAAATTATCAGATATCTTACCCCCAAATACAATATTTAAGGAAGGTTATCATATGCAATAAGGTAAATCCAGAGATGGTAAAACAGGGGCTTTGGAAAATAGAATGACCACAGCTACAAATCTCATTTGAAGTCAGCAGATCTCAATTCTCCAAAGTAACTGGCAAGTCCTAAGGGGAAAATCCAACAATCACTTGTTTGAAACAATAGCAACAGGTGTGTTTGCTAGTGGCCAGAGTTTCCATGGATTGAGTTTGGCACAAAAGAGAAGCAGCAAATGGGAGGTTGGAGATAGTGGTGAAAGAGGTATTATACAGAACAGCCATATTTGCAGGAAGCAGGCTGTTAGTGAGGCAGAATGGAGGAAAGACACTTGATATTATGAGCAGCCCTGCAGCAGCCAATTCCTTTGTGAGACAGACAAAGGCTAAAATAATTCACTTACATATAAAATTTTGTGTCATAAAGTGAATACCTACAGTAATCAGTAAGAATTCTTACCTACTCAAAGATAAATAATAACTTTTTAAAGGTAATAGCATATAAAAATATTACAAGAAAAAAGGAAGAAAGGACCAGGAAAGATCACCAAAATAATGTTGCTATACATTGTAATAAATTTTTTGAAAAGTTTAACGAAGCCATTGACTCTGTAAAACAAAAATAATGCTGAACTTTATGAGATTAGGCAAAATATCAAAAGACAACAGAAGGAGATGAAAAAGAAATGGGAGCAGTTAGGATATAATGAAAAAGAAAACCAAAATGAAGGTCATATTGAAAGCAGCACAAAGGAGAAGGGATGTTCTGAAAATATATAGGGACATAAAGGATAGGATTGAGAAAAAGGAACAAAATGAAATTAAAAGGAACAAAGTTAAAAGTAGTAGAGTGGAATGATATGGAAGATAAAGAGCTTATATTAGTGTACCCAAAGAAAAAAACTAGAATTAAAATACCATATATCAAAACCTAGGAGATACAGCTAAAGCAGTGCTCAGAAGAAAATTTAGATTCTTAAATTCTTACATCAAAATAAAAAGAAAGGGGCCCAGTGGCATAGCGGTTAAGTTCACACGCTCCACTTTGGTGGCCTGGGGTTCGCAAGTTTGGATCCCAGGCGCAGACCGACGCACCACTTGTCAAGTGATGCTGTGGCGGTGTCCCATATAAAGTAGAGGAAGACAGGCACGGATGTTAGCCCAGGGCCAATCTTCCTTAGCAAGAAAAAAAGAGGAGGATTGGCAACAGATGTTAGCTCAGGGCTAGTCTTTCTCACAAAAAGAAAAAATTAAAAAGAAAGAATAAAAATAAACATCCAAATCCAGTTTGCAAATGAAAAATAAAATAAACTTAAGGAAATAAGGATTAAAGATTATAAACATAAAAAAGAAATTGATGATTTAGAAAACCTAAAACTAATAGCACATGAGCTGGTTCTTTACAGCCAAACATAAATAATTAATAGGAGAGATAGATAGATGTGGAGACAGATAAATTAATTAGAAAATGGTTAATTGACCATTTATTTTGAAAAACCACAAAAATACACAAACTCAAAAACAATAATGGAGAAAAAAACAGGAATTTTAGAGAAAATTTAAGTAATCATGAGAGATTACTCTGCTCAATTCTATGCAAATAAGGTTAAGATTATGGGAGAAATGGATGCTTTTTAACAAAATATAAATGACAAACTGACCTCCAGAAAGAAAAAATTTAAACTGACTATGTTCATTTTCTATTGCTACATAACTAATTACCCAAACTTAGTGGCTTAAAACAACACAAAATTTCCTCACAGCCTCTGCATCAGAAGTCCAGAATATTTCAGCAAGGTTTCTACTAAGGATCTCACAAGACTGAAATCAAATTTTCAGCCAATTCTGTCCTTATCTGGACGCTCAACCTGGGAAAGATCTGCTCCAAGTTTCCTCAGGTTGTTGGCAGAACCCATTTCTTTGTCATTTTGGGACCGAGCCCCTCATTGTCTTGCTGGCTGTCATCTGGACACCACTTTCAACAACTAGAAGCCACTCTCCTGTCCTTGCCATGTGGTCCCCTCCATGGCCCTCTCACAACATGGCAGCTTACTTCTTCAAGGCCAGAATTTCTCTCACACTTCATATCCTCATAACTCTTCCTCAGGAAGGTCACAGTCCGTTTTTAGGACTCACATGTTAGGTTAGACCCTCCCAGGATAATCTTCCTTTTGATTAACTGAAAGTCAACTAAATTGGAACCATAATTATATCAGCAAAATCCCTTTACCTTTGTCATATAATGTCTCCTAAACACAGGTATGAAATCTATCATAATCACACACCCTCCCACACTCAAAGGGAGGAGATTATACAAGGACAGGTACAACAGGGGTAGGAATTTAGGGGGCCATCTCAGAATTCTGCCTACTATGCTGACCAACAACCATAGCAGAAATAGAGAAAACTGTCAAAAAGCTATCTCCTCCAAAAAATAAAGCACCAAACCTGATTAGTTTCTTCCAAACCTTGAAGGAACATGTACTGCAGTATTTTTCAAAATGTGTTCTCTAATATCAGAAAAGAAAGAAATTTTTCTAATTGATTATAAAACTAGCATAATATTGATAACAAAATCTGACCAAGATAGTGCAAAAAATAGGAAAGTACAGACATGTTTTACTTGTAAATACTAGCATTAAAAAGTAATAATAGGGGGTCGGCCCAGTGGCATAATGGTTAAGTTCGCACACTCCGACTCGGTGGCCCTGGGTTCGCAAGTTTGGATCCTGGGCGTGGACCTACGCACTACTTATCAAGCTACGCTGTGGCACGCATCCCACATATAAAGTAGAGGAAGATGAGCACGGATGTTAGCCCAGGGCCAATCTTCCTCAGCAAAAGGAAGAGGATTAGCAACAGATATTAGCTCAGGGCTAGTCTTCCTCACAAAAAAACAAACAAAAATAAAGTGATAATAAAAGATTACATAATAGAATAACTATTCAAAGACTAATACACCAAAATAATTGCAGCTCTGAGAATTTTCCTATTAAATTATTATCTAATGTTACTTAATATTATTTAGGAGGTGGTAAGCAATTCAGTTAGACATTAGGTATAGATAATAGAAGAGACATTAAAAATTGGTGAGGAGTGGGGAAGGAAATTCAGTAAGTTGCCTGGGTGAAATGTGTGTATGTGTGTGGTATGTAAATATGCAGAAAATGATAGCCTTTATATATACAAACAACCACCCCCAAAGGAAGACACTATTTACAGTTGTAGGGAAAAACCCAACTAGGACTAAATTTAAATGTACTAGACCTCTATGAAGAAATGTTCTAATGCTACTGAGGGACACACCAAAAGTCTTGAATAAATGAAAATTCAAACTGAAGATAATTCTCCCTAAGCATACTCATAAATTTAATGCAATCCCAGTAAAAATAGTAACATGAATTTTTTTTTTTGTTGTGGGGCAGGAAGCTAGACAAAGGGAAAACAGATAAATAGAATAACAAGAAAATTTCAGGGAAAATAATGATGGGGGCTAACCATAGCAGATAATAAAATACATAATAAAACGTGCGTGAATAGACAGAGATACCTATGGCACAGAATTTAAATAGACCCAGATAAATAAGGGAATTTAGTATAAGGTAAAGTCAATATTTCAAATCAAGAGGAAGATAGCAGATTCCTCAGCAAATAGTATGGGACAACTACTGATCTGGAGAAAAAAGAAGTTGGATCCCAATATCACACTTGTACAAAGATAGATCCCAAGAAGATAAACCATTTTAAGCATTAAAAATGAAAATATATAAGAACTACAAAAATCATGAAAGAACTATAACAGGGAAAGCCCCCTAAGTGTGACTTAAAAAAAAGCTAGAAGCAATGAAAGAGTAGATTAATTCATCCACATAAAAATTCTATATGGAAAAAACAGACAAAAGTCAAATGGCAATCTGGGAAAAATTATTTGCAACTGATACCCTTACTACAAAAAGACCTCCTACAAATCAATAAGATTAAATAGTTTTTAAAAATAAAACAAGCAAAATATTAAAACAGTTCACAGAAAAGGATATAAAAATGACTCAAATATGAAAAGTGACTCATCCTCAATTATAAGAAAAATACAAATTAAAACTCTAATGGTATATTTTCCACCTATTAGATTGGCAACAATCAAGAACTTTGATCACACAGCATGTTGACAAGGGTTTAGAGAAACAGATACTCTCAAAAATGTCAATTAAAGTAGTGTAAAGCTGTGTAATCTTTACGGGGACCAATTAGAAAATACCCTTTAAAATTTAAACTATATATATCTGTTGCCTCAATAATTTCATTTCTATTCACATAACCCACAGAGAAACTCACACGTGTGATATGACACATATACAAGGATATTTATCTCAATATTTTTTTGATGAAAAAATGGAAAAGCTTAAATATCCATCCTAGGGAACTGATTAAATTAGTTAATATTTACTTATACTGTGGACTACAGTATGGCCTTTAAAAAGAATGCAACAGTTTTATTTTCACTACTGTGGAATAATACCCAAACCTATTGCTAAGTAAGAAAAAGGAAGATACAGAACATACATGCAAAAGTAAATACAGGGGGAAGATAAATTTTGTTATTTATATTTAATAATTACATGTACATATAATATGTAATATAGTATTTATGTAATGCTTATAAAATAAAATTACAATATATAGTTTCATATGTAGACAATATTCACAGATGTATTCATGCATCCAGCAAATATTTATTAAAAGCCTACTGTGTGCCAGACACTGAGAATATAATAGTCAACAGGAATGACAGATTCTCTATCTCATGGAATTCAGTGTGAGGAGAGATGGATTATAAATAAACAAGTGAATAAATAAACAAGATAATTCCCGTCATTGGTAAGTGCTAAAAAGAAATGGACCAGCCAATATTACAAAGCAGGGCCACAGAATAGAGACGGTTATATTTGACATGTAATATTTTTTAAATATTTGCATCTATATACCAAGGTAGAAAACAGAGGAATGGTCTGCACTGTTTACTGGCTGCCTATTTCTGCCATATTAAACCTGATACCTGACTGGAGACATACATATGGTCTCTTTTGACCTTTATAGGCCGCTGACATTATTATCCTCTTACTGAAGAATGTTTAGATTGGTCAGAAAAGGCCTTTAAAATACATCTGAATCTGCAATGATATGTTAATAAACATTTATATGGATCTCAAAAGTGTTCAAATACAAATTTTGGAAACAAATCCCAGGTATAGACCAGGCCAAAACTTTTAAGCTAAAGCAAGTACTTTGGTCCACTATAAAACCATTGAGCAAAGAGAATTGGCAATTGGCTCAATGGTGTTCTCATTCATGACCTCCCTTCCCCTGATGTGGACCCCAGGGTGGCTCATTTCTCTCCTCCCCTTGCTCCTCCAATCATCCAGCCGTCACCACAGTACTGTTTGCTGCAAATGTTGCCTGTGTTATATGACCCACAGATTTGTAGAAGAAACAACAAAATAATGACACACTAGCATCCCAAAGAAAGGGAGTTGTTCCCTCACACCTGACCCCAAGTTGGCCTCTCTGTCCCCCAGTCCCCACAATTGCTAACTTCCATACTCTTAGTTCCTAAGACAAGCCTCTGGCACACTGGCAAAGAACCTAGTTTTAATTAATAAGCATTTTCCATTTTCTCCACAGTTGTCTGAAAATACAAAAACTTCCTAAGGTGTTTAATTTATACTCCTAAAATAGTTTATTTGCCTCCCTAGAAGGATACAACTCAATCTCATTTAGAATTCCACTCTTTTTCCCTTAAGCCATCTCTATATAAACTATCATGATGATGCTTTGTACAAATGATTTTGTTAGAAATAAATTTAGTCTTATAAAATGTACTCATTAGAAATCCTTTTTATGCCGAGGATGATTCTAAAATATTTTATATACCTTCATATTGCTTTTATGGGACAGCTATATTAGAGAGCTCTCTTTACTTCTGAGCCTGCAAAGTACCTCAAAGTGGAGCTGCATTTTGCATCTAAAACGTGACAGAAGCCTTTTTATGGCATGCCATATACTTCAGATACACAAGAAAATATCTGGAGTTGTTCCTGTGGGCTTCTTTTCCCTACAATATTTAGCCTAGGTGACATCAAAATAACCATTTTAATTCAACATGCCCAGAATTGATCTTCCAAAGAAAATATTAAAATGACTCTAAACTCATTCAGAAACTCAAAGATAAACAGAAACAGCTGCTAAATGTCTCACAAGCCAGTCTGAGATTCATTTCAATTACCCGACAAAAGTTACCTCAGGTGTAACAGAGCATTTTCAAGTTAAATTTTATGTCCATTAGACATAAGCCTAGCGGCAAGTCTGAATTCCTCCCAGTTGTTACTTCCTTTATGTCTGATGGCGTTTTCCTAATTCTCTATTTAATTTTATTTTAGTTTTTATAGATAGTTGTAAAGTGAGCAAGTTATAACAATTTACACAGCATTCAGTACCTGTGTTAAGGTCAATTTAACTTCCTATTGAAGTCTTTTTCTAATGCTGAGATTTTTTTAAATGTTTGTATTTTTCTGGTTGCCATTTTTCCCTAACAAGAAAACTGAAATACAGTCTGATTATTCTAATGCTTCTAGTACATAAATCTACATAAAGCAAGTCAGTTTGCCCCCCCAGCTCAAGAGATATTTGTATAGAAAGTTGTAAAATAATTCCCCATACAATTCTCAAGCCCTTCACCCAAATCCCAATGACAATACTATATGGAGTCTTGGAGTAGATGCACACATTAACTTTAGAGGTATAAGAATTTGATTTTTACACTTTATGTCAAAAGGTTGGCAACCTACAACACAGGAGGCCAATATAAGTTGACCCCACAGCTCCCTACTTCTCTCCAAACTGTGAGAGTGACAGTTGAGAATACAATCGCCACACCCCACACACAAACATTCACAGACTAGAATGTTGCCATATGCCCTGACCCCTCTCATACATGTCAACATGTGGATACACAACCACCACACCATGTAGCCCCCAAAGTATCAGAAGAGTAAAGTTTGTCCACTAGATAGACTACATCATATGACCGCCATTCTTGAGCATCTGTTATCTGCCACATAAGGGTACTATGTGTATTTCTTAACTGAGTCCTTACAACCACCTTATGAAGTAGACACATTACCCCAACTTTACAGAAAATAAGACTCAGAAAACTGTAATAACTTGCCCAATTCAAACCCTAATCCAAAGTGTTCTTTCCACTCCTCCATATTACAAAAATATATCAACTTTTCCTCAAGATAAAAAGTAACATGCAAATGCCATTACAAGCCTTTGAGAGTGCTCACTTTTTTTTACTTTGAAGAAATTTTTCATATTGAATATTGCTAAAAAAAATTAATCACCTATCAATGGAGGCTTAGAAAACCTTTTGCTTCTCCAAAGTTTTTGTTGTAATGGTGTTCATCTGAGTAGTTTTTGATGAATGTGCTTGTTTCAAAGTATACCCTTGGCGCTCCTAGACACTCAAACCCTCATTGTTCAAACTGGGAGTTCTTTAATGTGGATTCTTTGGTTTACTAGAAGACAGAAACCCAATTTGGTCTAACTTAGAGGAAAGGGGAAATTGGACAGGACGCTCATGTAAACAAACTGTGAAAAAGTCAAGGGAATAAGTGAGCCTCTGGAAGGCCTAGAAACAGGGCCTCAGATGCTGCTATGACCTGTTCTCTGAATAGCTCCCTTCCACCTCTCTCTGTGTCAGCTTCATTCCCTCCAACAGACTCTCCTTCCACCCCTCAGACATGGCCCCTGAAAGCTCTCAGGCTTTCGTTTTCTGCTTCACCACCAGAGAGGTAATTCCAACCTGATGAAAACTCAAGGAAGGATTTTAATTAGCCTGACCTAAGTCAGGTTCCTGCCCCTGCCTTTAGGAAGGTAGTGTGACTGACAGCCCAACTCAGAGGCAAAGGAGAAGCACGTGTTTGGATATTTCCCTAAAAGAAGGAAGTTGTTGTTCCACTACAGAAAGCCAATTTTAAGAAGTTTTTAAAGAACTTTAATTTATTTTTAGCAGGTGGTGAATCCAGAAAATTTAAGCAATAGACTCAAAATCTGGAGACATATGGAAATAATGGTAAAAAGCAAACACTTTGCCACTAATGCGCCTTCTAAGCTGTAGAATAATGAGTTAAGGAAAATAAGGGATTATGTCCTTACCATAATATTTTACGTAAAGGAGCACTCTTAAGATATTCAAATCCATTCTTTCCTCCCAAGAATTAATGTTTCAAGCAAACCAATAAGTGATATATCTGGTTTTTTGTTCCCCACCCCAATCATTGCTTTTAAGACCACCTGGTATTACTACAAATATGAACACCACATCTTAAAAGTAGTGATCTTCTGAACAGTGTACCCTCTGAAGCCCTGCGATCCCCACCCAGACCTCTTGAAGCTCATTAAATGCAAGATAGTTTGGGCTTGATTTTCTTTTATACTGACATAACAGCATTTCTTACTTTGAAAAAATCCTGAGCAGATGGCTCAAGAAACGAGAGCTTTTCTCCTGAGACTGGAAACCACCATATCCTCATTAAAGATTGTAGATACATTTTCCAATTTCTGCTTTTATTATGTTCCAATCAATAAACAGAAAAGGGGAGTCAGGAAAGGTCAAAATAAGCTGTTCTTTTTTTCTCCTGATCTCAAAGAATAATCTCAAAACCTAGTTTTCTAAGAATAAAGCATAGGAAAGGTGTATGTGGGTGTAACTTCCCTTCCCAAAGGTGCAGTTTGTATTATATCTAGGCCAGAAAAGCAGTTTAATGACAGACATGGCCCTTTTCAATATCTACACAGCATAGCTTTTTGGGTTAACAACTAATATTTTAATTTCTAGATAGATGGTGAAGTGGTTGATTATCTAGTCATAAGGAGATTTTCAAGTCATTTTATACAATTAGAAAGTTATTTTCCGGTCCCAGAAACTTAATTACTTATATATATGTGCTAATCTTTAACATCAGCCATTTCTTTATTTTGTAATAAACAAGTTTTGAATGAAAATAAGTTCAAGATACCTTGTTGTCTTGAAATTTGTATTTGAATATAGTAAAGATCACAGCTTTTATTTTTAATGGCAGCTAAATGGTGGGTTATCATTAAATAACTCAGTTGTCTGGAATTAACCTTACTTTATATCAATACACCAATAATTCTTTCATTCATTCAACAAACACTTACAGAGCACAAACTATGTGTCAGGCATTGTCCTAGGTGCTTAGGATACATCACTCAATAAAAGACACAAAGACTCTTGCCATTGTTGGGGAGAGAGGCTGGCAAATAATAAACATAATAAATAGGTGAGGTATCCACTAAGTTAGAATGTGGGAAATGTCATGAGAACAGGGGCAGAGGAGGGTGATGAGTTTGGGGTGAGAGGATTCAGCACTAAGTCTTGAAAGAGCTGAGGGAGTTAGCCATGTGGAGTTCTGGAAGAGAATTCCAGACAGAGGGAACAGCTGGTACCAATGCCCCAAGGTGGGAGGGTATCAGGCGTGTTGGAGGAACAGAAAAGAAGTCAGAATAGTTTGACCAGAGGGAAGAAGGAGGAGAAGAGTTAAAGATAAGGTTAGAGAGATAGCAGGTTTTGGAACTGAATGCATTAATAAATTCCTTTTTGAGAATTTGTCACCATTTCCTTATAGTACATTATGCTTCATCTTATACCTGATAATAATGTTCCCTTATTATCCTCCTGACAATCAATGTCTCACTGAAACTAATTTCACATTCCATGTGACCGGTATAATTGTATGATTCCATTCAATTTAACATTCTCTATGTCTAAATTCCAGTTTGTGGCTGATATTGAAAAGTGATTAAAAAAACAAGGCAAGCATTCAATTATTCACTCAATTTTAACTACATTATGAAGAAAATGCTCTGTGCTCATTCATGGGTAAAATAACATTGCTTTAAAATATTTATGTTGTCAAAAGAAGACACATTATTTGTAAATCTAAAACATTTCTCCAAGAATTAGATATTTAAGTATGACAATGCCATGGTTTTTTTTTTTTTTTTCAGAATATCATCACATCATACTACCAGGAAATGTCTTTTAAAAATATGAACCATATCTCTCAGAACAAATATTGGATTTGATAAATGCCACAACAGTAGTGCTTTCCTAAACAACCATGTTTCCACGCTGTTATCTAAACACATCTCTCTAGTGTGTCAGGATGGATGCTTCTACTGAAATAGGCGTTGTCATTAGAAGACGGAAAAAAATAAAGTGCATGGTGATATCCACAGTATAGAAACTAAACAACTCTAAGACTAGGGACAGGTGACTTTTGCTGTGCTTATGGTGAAAAGCAAGTTGGCCCTGAGTTTGTAAGAAACAACACTGAATTGGAAAGGCCTTAGGGCCCCTACATAAGTAGGAATATAAGTATAATTGAAACAAGAGGTGACCATACTCAACTGTTAAACAAGTATTTATTGAGTATCTATTATGTGTTAAGCCCTTCACTAGTAGCTGGAGATATAGTAATAAATAAAATAGTCATGGAACTTTGAGTCTAGTGAGGGGAGACAACCACTAAGCAAGTCATTAGACAAACACAAATAAATCACTTAATGACGTTACTATAAGCACAGTCTCCACTGAAAGAAAGCTCCACGTGTTCAGATCTTTGAATTAGTCACGCATTATAGCTCCAGGATGGGGGACAACACCTGGCATATGGTAAGCGCTTGCCACTTATTTGTTGACTCAATTAATGAATTATGTGAAGGAGAAGTGTGCGAGATAGAATGGGAGCAAAAAACAGGAGCCTAACCAAATCTAGGGGCTCAGTTGTGATAGTGAAGCTGAAATCTGGAAAATAAATAGGAAATAGGCAAAGGATAGGAAAGAGGGAGAGGAGAATTTCCTTTAGGGAGAACAGTTTATGGCAGCAAGCCATAAGGAGGGAAACGGGGCTTTCTAAGGAATTAAAAATATCCCAGAGGGGAAGGGATGGGGGAAGGGCAAAGGGGGTAAAGGGGCACGTGTATGGTGATGGATGAAAACTAGACTTTTGGTGGTGAACACGATGCAGTCTATACAGAAGCCAAAATATGATGTACACCTGAAATTTACACAATGTTATAAACCAACGTGACCTCAATAAAATGATTAACAATAATAATAATAAAATAGAAATAGCCCTGAGAGTGTGTTGGGGTGGCAGTTAGGGACAGAGGAGAGTGATTGAGGGACACAAGCAAAGGCCAGAAAATGCAAGGCTTTGGAAACTTTATGGAGGAATTGCAACTTTACCCTAACAGGAATAGAAAACCACTGGAGGATTTTAAATGGAGGAATCATAAACTCGGATTGATGTTTTTAAGTAATTATAGTGGCAATATGGAGAAAAGATAAATTCTAGGATTCTATAGTTTTTTTTAACGCTGAATTTAGCATTAAAATAATCTGGACAGGGGCCGGCCTGGTGGCATAGCGGTTATGTTCACGCACTCCACTTCGGTGGCCCGGGGTTTGCAGGTTCAGATCCCAGGAGCAGACCAATGCACCACTGGTCAAGCCATGCCGTGGCGGCGTCCCATATAAAGTAGAGGAAGATGGGCACGGATGTTAGCCCATGGCCAGTCTTCCTCAGCAAAAAGAGGAGGATTGGTAACAGATGTTAGCTCAGGGCTGGTCTTCCTCACACACACAAAAAATCTGGACAGAAGTCTCCTGAATTTGACCTAGCTATAAAGAAAAAATTCTGATGGGAAGAATGTTAAGGATTCGAAGTAGCTTATTGATAGACTACATGAATTTTGATTCACTGGAGATTGTGGTAGGCAGAGTTCTAAGAGAACTCTCTTCTTTGGCTTACTCCCATGATTATGTTATATTACAGGGCAAAAGGGATTTGGCAAATGTAATTAAGGTAACTAATCAGTTCACCTTAAGATAGGATGATGATCCTGGTGGGCCTAACCTGATCATATGAGCCTTTTAAAAGCCCAGAGTTTTCTCCAGCTGGTAGCACAAGAAGTCATAGAGATTTGAAGCATAAAAAAGATTCTATGTGACAGAGGTTAACCATTGCTAAAGAGGAGGGTTCAGAGGCAAGGAACTAAGAATGGCCTCTGGGAGCAGTCCCTGGCCATCAACCAGCAAGAAAATGGGGGTCCTAGTCCTACAACTGCAAGGAACAGAATTCTGCCAACAATCTAAGTGAGCCTGGAAGCAGATTCTTCCCACAAGATCCAGATAAGAGCTCCACCCGGTGGCCACCTAGACTTCAGCCTTCTGAGACTCTAGGCAGAGAACCCAGCTGAGCCCACACGGCCTTCTGACCCATAGAACTGTGAGATCTAAATGCACGTTGTTCTAAGCCATTAAGTTTGTGGTAACTTGTTACACACCAATAGAAAACTGATACAAAGGTCTTTAAAAACTGTATTAGATGATCTCTGAAAAGATTTAGAATTTCATTTCTGTGTATATTTTAGGTTATTTTGCCATATCTTAGAAAGGAAGGCAATGACGACTTATTTCACTTTCTACTGCGGCAGTTCTTACCCTGGCAAACTCTCTCACAGGAAGTATTTAGTCCACTTCTGCCTACTTTCTAAATATTCTGCAAGACTACATGAACTGAAAAATAGATAAGCCCAGAGGATGTAAGGCATCGCCCCAGAACTTGGCCCCACATCTTGCCCTCATTTGTCACCATCCCCTGGTCCTGCAGAGGAGATTGGCTATTTCACCAAATGATGAGAGCAATATTGTCACCCTTTTCATGAAAAATAAATGCCTGTGCCAACAAGTCACTCTCTCCCAGCTGCAGATAAGACTTCTTTGCCTTTACACTTGGTTACATTTGACCAATAATAACAGACATTTGATTATACACAGGACTACCTAACATTCTCTGCTCTCCCATCGACCACCCCTTCACCTGTTGTCTAATTACTTTCAAATTTTATCTCTTTAAAATGTCAAATAATAAAAAAAAATCACAAATTATTACATTCACTGTATTTGATTAAAAATCTCAGAAGAAACAAAATGTTGTCAGAGTGAACCAACTGCTGTAACAATCCCAAAATCTTAGTAGAACATCTGCAAAGTTTCTCTGTTGCTCCCATCACAATTTGGCCCAGACTGAAAGAGGAGGAGTGTGCTCTGCCCCACCCAGTTTCCCAGAGACCCAGGCCCCATCTATGTAGTGACTCCGCCATCCTCCAGGGTCTCAGAGTCCTCCTCTGGATCTTCAGCAATCGGTCAGGCTCTGAGGGAAAAGAGAAATCCTGAAGAGAGAAAAAAGTCCACTCAATTACTTTGGCTCAGAGGTGATGCACGTCACTTCCGTTCACATTCCACTGGCAACAAATAGCCATATAGCCCCATCTAAGTACAAAGGAGCTAGACGTTATAGCCTGGCAGTGTGCGCCGGAAGAAGTGAGCACGGAAATTGGTGAGTCCTAGCACTATACTCTCACAATAGGATAAGAAGAAATCTGTGAGTGATCCATAAATTTTGGTTATCTGTGTTAGAAGCTCACCTTTATCAAGGATTTGGAAATATGTAGTTCCAGTTACTATTGCTGCATAACAGAGCACCCCAAAACTTAGTGGCATAAAACAACTGTTTTATTAAGCTCATGGATTCTATGGGTCTCAAATTCAGAAAAGACACAAAGCAGATGGCTTGTTTCTGCTTCATGATAGTGTGTAGCATCTCAGCTGGGGATGACTCAACAAGTAGAGGCTGGAATTATTTAGAGGATTCTTCATTTACACATCTGGTGGTTGATGCTGGCTGTTCATTAAAATGAGTAAGGCTGTTGATCTGAGCACCGACATAGGGCCTCTCATGTGGTCTGGACTTTTCCACACTGGGGTTGCCTCCGGGAGTCAGCTTCTTACATGGCAGCTCAGAGTTGCAAAAATGAGATCCCCAGTGGACAGGCAGAAGCTATGTTCCTTTTATAACCTTGCCTTGGTCATTTCTGCTGTACTCTACTGATGTAAGAATTCACAAGCCCACTCAAATTCAAGGAGAGGGGATGTAGACCCACATCTCAATGGGAGGGTACCAAGGTCACATTGTAGAGGAGCACATGCAATGAGAGATTTGTGGTACGCCATTTTGGAAAATACAATCTTCCACATATATTATCATAGAATCACTGAACTTCAGGTTTGAAAGGAGTTTATATCTTATAGAACAGGGACTAGCAAACTATCGCCCACTGCTTGTTTTCATAAACAAAGTTTTATTGAAATACAGCCATGCCTTTTCCTTAGAGAGTTGCATAGTTGCAAGAGAGACCATGTGAACTGCAAAGCTGAAAGAATTTACTGTCCGGCCCTTCACAGACAAAGTTTGCTGACTCTATAGATAGAATGCTGATTAAGCAAGTGAGCGCTGAAGTTAGACTACTAGGATTCAAATCTCCATTCTGGAGTTGGCCAGTGACATGGCGTTGGGCAAGTTACTCAGCCTTTCTAGAATTTTTAGAATTACCTTAAAATATCATCTAGATCAACTGTCCATCCAAAGTTATATGCTTGTCTCCAAGCATCATCTACTGCAGATTTCAACACACCTAGTGACACAGGAAGTCCATTTCATCTTTAATCATTCTGTCAATTAGAAAATTTTTCCTTCCACTGAGTTGGAATCTGTCTCTCTATAGCTCTGTCCTATTAATCCTTTCTAGCTTCTTGAGGTTCTGCAGAACATCTCTTCCAAATATTAAGTTCTGCAAATATTTGAAAAGGGTTTCTCTGAATTTTATCTTATCAAAACTACACATCTTTCAATTGTTTCTCCTAAGACACAGTTTGCATCCTTTTCCCCCTTTGGTAATTCTCATTAGAAGGGAATATAAAGCATCTGCCCAGAAATTAGCGTAGGACTTCAGGCAGATAGATCAGGACTGTTACTCTTTAAACTCTCCATATTAAGCTGGTGAAATGTTTTGTGTGAGTCTTTTTTCCACTTCATCCTACTTGAAGAGGTGATTTTTATCATGGGACAGGTCTTTATACTTACCCGTTTTATGTTTAATCTTATAAAGCTCCAGCCTCTCGAGATCTTTCCAGATGCTGGTACTGTAGTTTTGAATGTTCACTGCCCTTACCAGCTTTACATCACCCAGACATACTTCTGGATGTCTTAACCCAAAACATTAATAAATATCCCATCAAGTTAAAACTGATACCATGAGTAGTCCTGAACTCATTTTGAGCAACTGAATATTATTTTAATAATTGACTTGCCTTCCCCTTGGGCTTCCATTCACCCTAATTACTATCTGTTCACCAGTCTCACTTGGGGTGTCATTCCTCTTAGTGAAAGTTACTATCTGTTCACCAGTCTCACTTGGGGTGTCATTCCTCTTAGTGAAAGAAGTTGGAAGCAAATGTAAGTTAAGACATAAACATTTCTCTTTCTCTCTTTCAATATTTCAGTATTACACTTTAAAACAAGCTATGTGTCTGTATTAGTCAGGGTTGTCCAGAGAAACAGAACCAACAGGATATGTGTACATAAAGAGAAACTTATTTTAAGGAAATGGCTCACATGATTGAGGAGACTTGGTAAGTCCAAAATCTGTAAGGTAGACCAGCAGGTTGAAGACCCAGGGAAGAGTTGCAGTTCAAGTCCAAAGGTAGTCAGCTTGCAGAATTCCTTCATGCTTGGGGAAGGTCAGTCTTTGTTCAATTATGGCCTTCAACTGATTGGATGAGGTCCATCCACACTATGAAAGGTAGTCTGCTTTACTCAAAGCCCACCAATTTAACTGTTAATCTCATTCAAAAAACACCCTCATGGAAACATCCGGAATAATGTTTGACCAAATAGCTGGGCACTGTGATGTAGCCAAGTTGACACATAAAACTAACCATTATAGTATATAACTCTTTTTAATCTTTTTCTTTCAATGAAAATAGCTAAAAATCTAGCATATATGAAGCCTGGATTTATGTTCTGATAATTAGTCCTTTTATAGCAAGTAGTTCATTATGTAAAACCACGATTAAATGTGTCTGAGTGGGTAGTCATGTAAAATATAACCAATTAGTTTTTGTTACTATATATAAGTACAGCATCTTAACACATACCTTGAGTTTAATATTTCCTGAGTGCACATCACTACCCAATTATTTTCTGTACCTGAGGAAAGATAGGTGGTAGGGAGAAATTAGAATGCAACTAAGATTTTTAAGATGAGCTCTACTGAAAGTTTCGGAACCTGGATGGAACTTCAGTATGGATGTATCTGTGTTCCTTAATTCATTCACGTATTTTAGAAATTCCACTTTTTATGTCTCAAAATTTTTAATTGACATTTAAATTCCAATGTTATTTCTTCAAGTGATTTCACAACAAGATTGTCAAACCAAATCTCTCCATAAATAAGATAACTAAGCATTAAATGCCAGTTCAATAAAATATCTGTGATAAAATTCTACCAGAACAAAAAACAATGCCAACATATTGTCTATGGAAATTAGATTTTACTGAACTAGCATTTTGGTTCTATACCTTTATGAATCTAGGTTTAAAAAACGTGGTTTTCTTTTTTGGTTAGCCATTTATAATAAATAGAAATTCTTGATTTAGAGACTTGAGATTTTAAGATTTTGTTTTGAATCTTGCTAATAATTCCTTTTTTGTATGAAATTTACTGTTCTTTTTTGTTATACTTTTAAATTTCTTCTCTTCAGGTTTGGATGTGTGGAGGAGAAATGTTTGATGTTCCATGTTCTAGAGTTGGTCATATCTACAGGAAGTACGTCCCTTATAAGGTTCCATCGGGGACCAGCCTGGCAAGAGTGAGTAACTGGGGATCAGAAGAAGTGGGGCTTGATATGGCTTTCTGTAGGCAGGGTGAGCAGCCTCACACGTGGTATAATGTAAGGCACAGTCTGGCAGAAACACCTAACCAAAATAAAAACTCCACCATTTGCCATTCCATTGGCAGGCTTGAGTATATAGAGAGTTTCTGTGTTTCTCAAGAGTTTTATTTCCATTCCTTAAGGAAATATTAACTATTATGCTAATTCTTGTTATTTGTTTCAAAGCACTTTCACATACATTATATTTCATTTTCACCACTACCTTCCGAGGTTGGTATTCTAATCTTTATTTTGTAGATGAGAAAACCTAGGCTTAGCAAGGTTGCATGTTCATGCTCATATGAATGATAAACAGCAGAGTAGGTGTTTAAGCCCAGGTCTTTGGAATGGATGTCCAGTACTTTTCTCCCACATGTGTGACAGGATAAATAATAAGTCAGATGGAGAAAGGGATAAATAGGAGATGGGGGGAGGGGGATGCCCAAACTCTGCCTTCTTCTTGTTTGTAACTAGGTCCAGCTCTGCCTAAAATTTTACCCCATCCTCCAAATTCCAAAATTGGCCAAGCACAAGATTTTTTAAGATATTATTTTGAATAAAACATTTTACTTAGACCAAATGCAAGGATGCTTTTCTCTTCTGTGTTTTAGAATGTTTTCATACATATTTGGTAGAACATAGTCACAATATTTTCTCAAAACAATCCTCACAGTTTCTGTTTTCTATGTTACTTTCTTCATAGCTCGGTTAGTTTTATTCACCAGAATATGTATCCACTACTGCTCAGTACAAATCTGGAAAAAGGGTGTTTTACCACATCCCTTTGCACAATGCTCCCCTAGGAATCTAATCCCGAAATACTCATTTTGGTTCTTCTACTTGTAAGGCTGTAATATATTTGAGTTTTTATATAAAGCTCAATTAACTCAAAAAAGTTTTTTGAAGATATAAACTAGTTCATCAGGTTTCATTGGAATATCAATCCCACAAAGACAGAGCTTTTTCTGCTTTATTTGCTATTCTACTCCCAGCATCTAGAATAAGGCCTTGTAGGCACTCAACAAACATTTGTTGAAAGAATTAATTAATCAGGAAAAACTAAGACAAGAAAAT
Source organism: Tapirus indicus (assembly GCA_031878705.1). NCBI lineage: Eukaryota > Metazoa > Chordata > Mammalia > Perissodactyla > Tapiridae > Tapirus > Tapirus indicus. The sequence goes on along the minus strand of CM062919.1, from coordinate 97,657,656 downwards.
GCTATAGGTTTAAGGTCTTACTAAAACTTAAACATTTTAATGAAATATAATAAAATTTTCATTAATAGTGAGTCTTTCTGGGGGAAGGAGGATTTTTCCTTATTCTCTTTCTGATATTATTTGTCAACAGTGTCCATTTTTTCTTAGCCACACCCAGAATCTCTTTTACAGCAGTTTGAGCTGATAGTAGTGAAGTTATATTACATACACCTTGAAGGGAAATCGTCATATTATTCCTCCCTCCTCAAAAGATTAAGCAGACATTAATAACATACTCCATTAAGCAGCTGTAGAAATACACTATTTGAAGAAAAGAAACCAATCACAAAATCTTAGTGATTAAACAGCTGCATCTTGGGTAAGGAAACATGATTTAATTTAGTCCTAAGACTTAATACATAGGAATCTGAAAACCCATTCAGGAAAATAACAAGAATTCATAAAAAGATAAACAATTGAACAGTTTTGAGCCCATATGACAAATCAGCCATGTGGATATCATAAATCACAGTAGTTTAAAATGCCCAAAGATAGTGATGTTCTGTCACTTATCTCTTTCACTCACTCATATGGTCCCCAAGCTTGTGCCCCAAACAGAAACATTCATTTGCAAGTGTGTGCTTGGTTTGCATCAAAGGTAGACTGCAAAAGCCGGGGGGAAAGTCGTGCTGATCCAAAAGGATTTATTTTCAAAAAATAAAACTGTTCATATATTTTCGAGAAAGAAATTAAGTACTTTTTCAAAGACTGTCAAATATAGGGAAACTAGGGCTGGCACATAAAAAGTCTAGCAAAAAGTGAGTATTCATTCAAATGAGAAAAGTCCATAATTCTGAATTTTAATCTTTTCCACTTAAATTTACTTGAGGGCTCATTTTTATTTTTTTTCCCTGAACTGCTAGAGCAATCAGAAAGTTATAAATATTGAAGCTCGGCTGTCACTCTAAGAAACATTTTATGATTTTTCTAAATTAAAAAGTATATTAAAATGAAAAACAATTCTGATATTTTGTGGGAGAATCTCAACTACCTGCTACACCCTACATTTTTACTAAATCATCAAAAATGTTGAGAGACTTTAACAAGGCTTCAAATGCAGGGCCACGTCTACTCAATAGGGAGTTAATCTCTCCAGCCTCATTAGGAAACGGAGAGGAAGATGGAGACTTGACTCCAAAGGCTTGTTTTCCTATTTTACAAAGCTTGTTTCATTCTTCAAAATGAATGCACCTCTCATCTATGTACCTCTGTAAACTGAGGGTTCCCGCAGACTTCCAAAACACACACACACACAAATATGTGAACAGCCTGCAGTTCTCTAAACAGCATATCTGTGTGTATTATAGAAATAAATTCAAATAATTAGTTATTCAGTACCTTCTATGTACATAGCATTACAGTCTGATTGGAAGAGACAAGATATCCATATATATAAAACCATTAGACAACAATACAAGACAACAGATAATTGTCCAACTGTATCCTAAAAATATATAGATAGAGGAAAGAAGAGGGGGAAGAAAACCTGTGACCTTCTTCAGTCTTCTCAAGTTAAAAGAATTGAAAGAGGACCTTCAAGAATTCCTCGATTAAATTAACAAAGCTCATAGAATAGTGGTTCCCATACTCAGGACCAGTGACCAGAGCCAGTTCAGGGCCAAGTTTTCACCCAGATCTGTGAGATGAGAAAAAGAAGAATCACAAAGCTAAATCTATTCAATTTAATAACATCTTTTTAATGCAGCAATTATAGGCTTTTTTATGACAGGATACAAGATAGTACATTTTTATTAATTCCCTTATTTGGCGAAAATAAAAATTAACATCCCTATGTCAGTTCCCACAAAATGCAAAAATCTGGGACTCAGTGACTTATAATTCAGCTCCATCTGGGAATCAGAATATTCACTTGTCATCAATAAAACTAGATATTTTACTGAGTCAGCTCAGGGTCCAAAGTCAGTATGCTGGGCACGGTTGTGGCATCTTTTTGCCAGGAACAGCCAGTCCCTCAGGGAAGGATGCTCATGCCTAGAGTTGTAGGGTGACTAGAAAGTCCCCAGGGCTGTAGTGACATTCCTCCCTTCTCTGGGTTGGCACTGACTGACATCTCAGGAGAGTGAGCAACAGCTCCTTAGCGAAAAGCCCACTGAGCCTTTTGCTGAGTGACACTGTGCACAGCCAGAGGTGGCTGAGTGACAGATGGGAGGAAGACTCTCCAAGAAAACCCTTCATTCTGACAGGTTGTGAAGTGAGCCAAGCACTCTGCCAAAACAGCAGCGAGTACTGGCACCTCACAGACTCCCCTGTCAATGCCAGTGTGTTTGGGGACAATCAAACCACTGGACCTGAGACAGGTGGCTCTAACAGCAGGGACATGAGAGAGGTGCACAGCAGTCACCCCATGGCTAAACATACCAGCTGACTATAGGGAGCAACTTGGCCCCATGGGAGCTTCCCCAGGAGGGCTTCACACCAGTAAATGGCAGCCCTGTGGACTGTGGGTGGGGCAGTCCAGGAGACTCACTTAGACTGCATAGGAGACAAAGTTGGAACTGACCATCACCCTAAGTCTATAGGGGTACAAGTCAGGGGATTGTATCCTTCTGTGTTTTGCCACTGACATAGTATCAATAACTTTTTCTTTTCCAAAATTTCTTCTTAGGACTGGCCTGGTGGCATAGTGGTTAAGTTCAGTGCACTCCACTTTGGCAGCCTGGGGTTCATGGGTTTGGATCCCAGGCACAGACCTACACCATTCATCAAGCCATGCTGTGGCAGTGTCCCACATACAAAATAGAGGAAGGTGGGCACAGATGTTAGCTCAGGGTCAATCTTCCTCACACACAGAAAAAAATCATCTTGCATTTTATGGCAACCATAATCCAAATTTCAGGATAAGATATACAAAAACAAAGCAGTTAAATCCCCATAATAATCTGATTTTACAGGATGGCCTACTTGAAAATGTAACACATTAAAAGGGATAAAGGTTAAAATGTCAAGTGAGTAGAGCTGGGATTATGAACCGAGGCCTGTCTGTCCAAGGCTTAACTCTCCTACCAACTGCCACTTATAGGAGGGCTTGGAATAAAGAGGAGTAGTCATGGCAGGGGCTCCAACATGAGCAAAATACCAGGCAGGATGGAGCGGGCAGAGAGAGTGACAAAGGATTGTGTTTAGGACCTCTGGAGTTAAACCAGCAATGTGCACTAGAGACAGACTCTGGAGGACCCTGTATGAAGACCAGGGTGTATACCATTTTCTTACAGACTATAAGGAGGTACACATGGTTTTTGAAAGAAAGTTTCAGAATAAAAATATAAAGGGTAAAATAGAAAGATCAACCAACAAGTAAATATTAAAGGGGAGAAAGACTAAAGAAAGTAGCATGTTGAATGCAAGAAGCATTTGTAAAGAAAATCTCCTGAAAGATCTTTATTGATTTGTCACACCACTCAAGGAGAAGGAGGTCAAATGTGACTATGAGGTTTTCATCGTGGCATCCAAGAGAAAATAGAATCAGTGCAAAAATAGGGACAGAAGGAAGGGGAAAGGGGAAGATGGTGGAACTGGTTTTAGGTAAGGTGGGTTATAAGTGACAGCTTTATCTGGACTCAGAGAGAGCCAGATCTGGGAGACAGGCACAGTCTTCCCATCCAGAATTCTGAGAGCCTAAAAAAACTTTTGCCAGCTTTTCTTTACCAATAAATTTTCATTTCTGAAAAAAATATTTATCATGCCAAGCCCTGGAAGTATAAGTGATGAACAAGATAAACACAAATCTTAACTTCTCATAACTAATGACCCTGACTATGACAGTAAGGTAGAGTCCACACAGTCCTGCAATCCATATATAACAACGTCGAGAGGAAATAACTCTGAATATTGTGAGGATGAGAGAAGGGTTAATGAAAATAATCAAACTCACTATGGAATGAGATCTGTATCTTATATAGTTAATTTATTTATAACCTATTTTGTATAGATTATAATGTTATCACTGGGATTATGATTTAACAGAAGAGGAAGAAATAACATATACCATTATTTAATATATAGAGTGATATATAATTTAATGTATAGAGTGATATATATGTTCTATAAGAATGGATGATATTTAATGATCCTATGGGCTACACTGTGATCTACATACAAATAACAAATATTTTTGGCTTTATATATTGACTTAGGGTTTCTTAGCAGAATATAACAACCTTTGGAGATTTCCTGTGGTTATTACTCTCCATGGGCATGAAGGTTAAATCTGAGGTCTGGGGGAGAAGGGTTGCTTTACCTCTCTCAGCTGTGAAATGTCTTCTTAACATATTTTCCAAAGTGCCTTTCTTCCAGTGTTATATCCCTGGTGACATCCAGCCCTGCTGATGCCATAGAACATCTCAGACTCTTGAAATTGGTAGGGGTGGAGGGTGGGATAAAGGTGGAAGAGGAAGTAGAGGAGGAGGAGAGGAGTGCTTCAATGTTGAAGCCAGACCACCTCAAGTCAACGAGTGCTTCCACCTTATTCACCATGGTGTCACCTGTCCCTGTCTGAAGTAGCTGAAATGGAAGAACACAATATCTGATGTATGCAGTTCTCCCTTGTTTATGTCAGAAAAATATATCAGTAGAGGAAAAGCATTAACAAGACCAAAATGACTAGTTTGATATCAGAAAATAAAATCACCAACAAGGCTATAAAGTATGGTGATGAATGGAAAGTCTGCACTCCCACAAATTGACCTTTCTCCCCTGATGATTGTAAATCAGTTTACTCTCGTAAAGCTGCCCAGCAAATAAGAGCTGCGGCATGACAAGCTTCACCATCAATGGCAGCCAGCATTTCTTTCCACTGCTCTTAAAACTATAGAGTTTAGATGCTTTATTTGAAACTATCATTGAGTTCAGGGACATGGTGGCCTCTCATGGGCTTTCTTTCCAAAAAGCAGGAAATGATGAATTCTTTCCAAAAGACTCAGTCTGCATAAATGGCTAGGACTTCTGTGCAGAAACAATTCCTCTGGAAACAATAACTATTTCTAATTCTTCCTTATGATATAACAAAAAGGGCAATAAGGCTGTCCAATACTTGTGTCAAGAACCTAAAATGATTCATGTATTGCAATCATGTATTTGTTTCTCTTCCCTCTTGGCCATATTTTAAAATATAATGTCTCCTATTTAGATGAAATTTTTTATTTAAAAAATTCAGGCATCTTCCATAAATAATATTTTATTATTCTCCATGAAAGCCTCCCTAAAAAACAATCATAAGTTTATGTGACAATAATGATTCAATAAATCATTAAGATATGATGAGTCCATTGCATGTTAGGAAGATAAGTGCCATCTCTAGCCTCAAAGAAGGCTCAAGCTGGAGAAATTCTTCAACAAATATTTATCAAGTGCCTACTATGTGCCAGGCAGAAATGCATACAGCATGCCACTTATCCTAAGCCAACAGCATTGGGATTTTCCAATTAGATCAAGCCATCTCTTTGTAATGGAATGTCACCTCACCAAAGGACATTCCCCCACACTGCAGATAAGTTTCTGGGACACAACACTAATAGAGCACTTATATTCAACCTTTAACAATGTCCTTTTTTTGAACAGTGGGCATTTTATGTTTGTTTTGCATATGAGGACAATAAGACAAAGTAAAACTATTCCATCTGCCAAGGGCCTAGAGAAAGGAGACAGAAAACATGAAATACATTTATTCCCCACTGCTGGACTCTCACTTGCTCCCTTAATTCCTAACCCAGTGGTATCAGAATTTTTTAGGTATCTGTATATTCTTTATCTGTTTGTCTAATAAATCACAGAATCTCACATTGTCATTAAAATTTTTAAACAACGTGGAGGTAAAGCACAGAATTTTTCTACTAAAAAAGAAAGTGAAGTAGCAAACCTCTGGCAGGTACAGTCTCCTACCATTTGGAAGTATCATGAAGAGCATATGTGAGGTAAAGACAACAACATTATCTTAAAAGTCAGAAATTTCCACAAAAATTCTCAAAACTAACTTTTAGTTTGGTTTTCTTCCTATTTATTTGCTCTACATATTTTTTCCTAAAAGCTCCCACAGATGCTATCTTCTTCCCAACATTAAAGCGTTTTGCTCAATTTAATTGTTTCAAATATTCCTCAGTGCTTTCCCTCAGCTCAGCCATGATTGTGAATTGATCAGCTGATGCTTTCCAGTGTGCAAAATAGAGCTTGTTATGGAGACAGGCAATCCCCAAGCTATGGGAACAATATTCAACATATCTTGGACTATGTAGTGAGGACCCACATTTCACATTAGTTTTTTGTTAAGCCTATTGGAAAATTTTGTAGAGTAAATATAATATTTAAATAGGGATCCTAGGCATTTACATGATAATTAGCTGCCATGATTAATTATTGCTTTTACTTTGTCATTCTTAATGAAATTAAAATGTGAATTAATTTCTCTTTCCTACGGTACCTTTTCCAGTCTGCTTTTGGTTACTCTTTCCCCTCCCTAGAGCACCTTGGCACTTTATGCTGTTATTTAGCATTTATATAGCTTTATTTTTTCAAAGCACTTGAGAAACAAGCTACACAGTAAGCCCTATTTGTGGGCTAGGGGGAATTATAATTGCATTTTTATCATTATCCCCATTAGAACTGAACATTTTCCCACATTCACAACTCCACTGGAGACTCGGAAAGGAGAAAGCTTGCTTAGACAAAATAGGTCCCTGCTGCTACAAAAGTAAGTTGCTGAACTTAAGGAAATTAAGATATTTTAGCATGCCGTAATCTCAATAACCAAAATGCAACTCTTGCAAGAGTGAGCAGGACTGGCTGCCTCGTAACTCTGCCTTTCAGGACCCCAATTGGATGATGAAGCCACAGGAGCACCTGGATAGGAGGGACTCATTTTGTGGATTATCTTCTTACCACAAGATGTGTAAATGCTCAGTGACACTGTGCTTGTTGTTTTTACTGCTCATGGAGTCGATTCCTCCTTGTGACGCTGTGTACAGCAGAGCGAAAGCCTGCCTGGTCTTTTTGCACCATCTTCTTACCTTCTGGTGCTGTATCAGATGCTCCACTGCTATTCGTAGGGTTTTCATGGACAATTTTTTCTGAAGCGGGTGGCCAGATCCTTCTTCCTAGTCTGTGTTAGTCTGGAAGCTCCGCTGAAATCTGTCCACCATAGGTGACCCTGCTGGTATTTGAAATACCGGTGGCATAGCTTTCAGCATCACAGCAACACACAGCTGCCATAATATGACAACCCACAGAAGGGTGGTGTGGTTCTCTGACGTGGAAATGAGCTGGAGTCATGGCAGTGAGAGCGCTGAGTCTCAACCACTAGACCTCCAGTGCTTGAGGCCTATGCTATTTCATTTCCATTCTGATCACCCCTGTTTCTAATAGTTTCTTAGTTCATGGCAAGAATTCCATTTCCAACTGCAATTCCAGCCCAAGAATATCTCCTTTTTGATGTCATTTGAGATGGAGAAAATAGTTTCGCTTGATACTCTGTAAACTAAGAAATAGTCAAAAACCAATTGGCAACATTGTGGTGACTGGATGTTTTTGGTGTTCTAATTTTGAAAACAGTCTATAAAAATAAAATTTCACAGATTACCTAAACTTGGAACAGATTTAATTTTCAACCTAAGGATCCTGTATGGGCTATTAAAAACATAGGGGTTTTTTTTTCTGCCTGTTTTGAAAGTATGGAAAATAAAACAGGGTCTACTGATAACAAGTGGAATAAATGCTATAGCACCATTTAATGTAACCACAGTTTGTTCGAATGCTTGGTGTGAATGTTCTTGTGAGGGAACAAAACACTTGATATTCTCTTTAGCTAATGGTTAGAAAATACTGGTTGAGATTTTTAAAAATTGCAAATGGATTAATAATAATCTACAAATAAGATCATACTGCCTTTATACTCAAGTTGTGATAGCATGAGACACCATTGGCTTGATTGCCAGAAATGAATGCCCTTCAAATTATCCCCCAGATGTCTCTAGACATCTCCAAAAGACTTCCTCCCACTTGCTCACATACTCATTTGTCAGATGCAGTACCTACTCTGCACCACCCCTGATGTGCTGCTTCTGCTTGTGCTCCCGCTTGCCTCAGTCTCTTGCTTGTGAAGCCATTGGAGAAGCTACACCACCACCACCATTCACAATAAGAGCATCAGCTTCTAGCTCATGGTGCTGTCTTTGAAGAAATCAACCCTTTAGTCATTAAAGTGCCAGAACTTCCCAGGGTCCTGGATAGACTCAGATAGGATGGCCATCTCCTAGCTGTGAGCCATATGTCCTCACTTGAACACAAAAGACCTCTGTTTATATTGGGCTCCCTTCAACACTTCCAACAGCTACTGGTTATCTCCATTTTCTCAGAATTTCAAGAAACCAATCATGAAAAATAATTCCATTATATTCTAATCCTCAATCTCAGCCAAATACAGTGATAAGGGATAAAATAAATAAGCCAAAACAAAACAGAAACTATACTTTCACTTTTGTCCTATCATCCCATTTTTTGCTTCTGAGGCCAGGTCATAAAAGGCATTGCAGCTTCCTCCTTGATCTCTCAGATGACTTGGTTTGGGGGAAGCCAGCCACCACCTCATGATGACACTCAAGCAGCCCTGTAGAGAGGCCCATATGGAGGAAAACTGAGTCCTCCTACCAATAGTAAGCACCAATTTGCCAGGCATGTGAGTGAGCCATCTTGGAAGATCTTCCAGCCCCATTCAAGACTTAAAATGACTACTTCCTCAGCCAAAATCTGACTGAAACTCATGAGAAATCCAACCCAGATTGCCCAGAAAAACCACTCCCAAGTTCCTGACCCACAGAAACTGTGAAAGATAAAAAAAATGTTTATGATTGTTTTAAGTCACTCCATTTTGGGATAATTTGTTATATATCAACAGATTAATACAGCTGTTTCTGTCTTAACAATTCTTTGTCAGCAACACTTAGTCTAACTTTATCTTAAGGAACATGAGTACCTCAGGTGGCCCACTTGAAGCTTAAAAACTAGGCAAGCTTGTGCATCAAAGGATACTATCAACAGGTATCAACAGGGTGAAAAAGCAACTCACAGAATGGGAGAAAATATTTGCAAATCATATATCTGATAAGGGGTTAATACACAGAATATTAAAGAACTCCTACAACTCAACAACAAAAAAACCAAACAACCTGATTTAAAAATGGGCAAAGGACTTGAATAGACATGTCTCCAAAGGTGACATGCAAATACCCAATAAGCACATGAAAAGATATTCAACATCACTAAACATTAGGCTAACGCAAACCAAATCCACAAAGACATATCACTTCACACTCGTTAACATGGTTATTATTTTTGAAAAAACAGGGCCAGCTCCAGTGGCCTAGTGGTTAAGTTCAGTGCACTCTGCTTCAGCTGCCCTGGTTCGGTTCCTGGGCACAGACCTACACCACTTGCCTGTCAGTGGACATGGTGTGGTGGCAGCTCACATACAAAATGAGGAAGGTAGTCAGTGGATGTTAGCTCAGGGCAAATCTTCCTCAGCAAAAAAAAACAAAAAACCCAGGAAACAATGAATGTTGAAAAGGATGTAGAGAAATTGGAACCCTTGTGCATGGTAAGAATGTTAAATGGGGCAGCCACTGGGGAAAACAGCATGGAGGTTCCTCAAAAAATTTGAAATAAAATTACCATATGATCCAGCAATTCCACTTCTGTGTATGTACACAAAAGAATTGAAAGCAGGGAGTCAAACAGATAGTAAGAGGAATCATCAAAACATGGAAGAAATCCAAGTGTCTGCTGACAAATGGGTAGTCAAAATGTGGCATATACATAAAAAGGATTATTATTCAGCCATGAAAAGGAAGGAAATTCTGATAGATACTACAAAATGGATGAACCATCAAGACATTTATGCTAAGGGAAATAAGCCAGTAGCAAAAGATCAAGTACTGTATGATTCCACTTACATGAGATATCTAGAATAGTCAGTTCATACAGAAAGTAGAATGGTGGGTGCTAGAGATTGAGGGAAGGGGAAATAGAGAGTTATTGTTCAATGGGTTTAGAGTTTCAGTTTAGGAAGATGACAAAAGTTATGGAAACAGATGATGGTGATGGTTGCACAACCATGTGAATTTTTTTTGAGAATTAAGGTGTTTTATTTTTTTGTAAAAATACTCACCAGGAGTAGTTTTAACGCTAATTCAAACTATATCTCATGTAACTTGTGCTAGAGAACAAGCATTTTTTCTATTGTAATAGTCCTTTTTAAGTCTGCATCACCTTCCAATATTTTAGTTTTTATGGTTTCAATGTTGTGAAATATCTCCCATAGTTCCTGTGATGTGAAGTTTTTGCTGGTGTCACTTCCTCTGAGACATCATTATCCTTTCATCAGAAGCACTTTCTTTATTTATGTTAATAAATGCACCCTTACTAAGTTCCCTGACTGCATATCTGGAGTCTCTCAAACGGCAGCAATGTCGACATTTCCATGATCAATCATTTCTTCTAGAAATTCTATTTGAATTTCATTTCCAGCATTGTCACTATTTGTTTCTTTGCTGCTCTTTCATCTTTGTTGGCCAGCTCTCCCTTTTCTATTAACCATTTTTGTAAAATGTCACCTGGGTTTATCTATGGGAAACAAGAAAGCAATACCAACTATGTGCTTTGCTGTCTGTATATGGACTGAATGACAGATGTGCAATGATTAATCACCAACAAACTTTGAAAGAAGTGATGTGATTGGTCACTAATCATAATGTGCATCTGTTTACATAGTGATGTGTGGCCTGAAGAGCTAGCGCAACATTTGTACCTTATGCAATTATTCACAGTTAATATACCATGGTAACCAAAATCCGAACTGTGTTATTGGGAGCATGTGAATTTTCATAATGCCACTGAATTGTACATTTAAGAAATGGTTAAAAGGCAAATTTTATGTTTTGTATATTTTACAACAATAAAAAAATTAGACAAGCTAAAATTCATCTAGAAAAGCAAAGGACCTCGAATAGCCAAAACAACTTTGATAAAGAACAAAACTGGAGGACTGACATTATCTGATTTCAAGACATTAAAAAGCTACAGTAGTCAAGACAGTAGGCATTGGCAACAAATGGATCAATGGAAGAGAATAGAGAGTTCAGAAATGGATTCTTGCACATGGTCAAACATTTCTAGGAAAAAAAAAAAAACAAGAAAAATGAAGAGGTTAGGCAAAGATTTCTTAGGTATGACACCAAAGACACATCACTAGAAGAAAAAATTGATAAATTGGAGTCCATTGAAATTAAAACTTCCTGCTCTTCAAAAGGCATTGTTAGAGTAAAAAGACAAGACACGGACTGGGAGAAAATATTTACAAATCACATTTCTGACAAAGGACTTGTATCCAGTATACATAAAGAATTCTCAAAGTTCAATAATAAGAAAACAACCCAATATTTTAAATGGGCAAAAGATTTAAATAGATACTTCACCACAGAAGATATACAGATGGTAAGTAAGTTCATGAAAAGATGCTTAACATCCTTAGTTATTAGGGAAATGTAAATTAGAACCACAATGAGATACTACCACACACTTTTATAATGGCAAACATTAAAAAGACTGACCATACTGAGTGTTGGAGAGGTTGTAGCATCACTGGAATGCTCATGCACTGCTAATGGAATTTTACATTTTCCACTTAGGAAAATAGTTTAGCAGCTTCATTAAAAGTTAGACTACCTAGCATATGACCCAGCCATTCCACTTCAAGATACTTACCCAAAAGAAATACAAGTAAATGTCCATACAAAGATTTATACAAGATTATTCACAGCAGTTCTATTTGTAATAGCCCAAAACTAAAAACAACCCAGATGTCCATCAACAGGTAAATGGATAGACAATTGTGGTAGATCCACATGATGGAATACAATAAAAAGGAACACATGTAACTACGTGGATGAACCTCAAAATAATTATGCCAGACAAGAGAAGCAAGACAAAAAGAGCATATACTTTATGATTCTACTTATATAAAATTCTAGAAAATGCAAACTAAATTATAACGACAAAAAGTAGATCAGTGTACAACAACAAGAGTGAACCATAATATAAACTATGGACTGTGGGTGATAATGACATGTCAATGTAGGTTCATCAGTTGTAAGAAGTGTACCACTCTGGTGGGGGATGTTGATAATAGGGATGGCTACTCATGTGTAAGGGCAAGGGGTAGGTGGGAAATCTCTGCACTTGCCCCTCAATTTTGCTGTAAACCTAAAACTGCTCCAAAAAAAACAAAATCTTAATAAAAATTTTGAAAGATATGTCAGTGTTTGCCTGGATATGATAGAGGTGCAAAAGAAAGGAGACGAGGAGAAGAATTTCAAAGAGGCCTATGGAATCATTTGGAGCTGATGGATATGTTCATTATCTTGATTGTGGTGATAGTTTCACTAATATATACATATGTCAAAAGGTACCAAATTGTACACTTTAAATATGAGCAGTTTATTGTATATCAATTATTCCTCAATAAAGCTGTTTTTCAAATTAGGCTTACATGCATTTTTTAAAATAAGATATGCAGTTAAATAATTTGGGGAGTTGTTTTTTGTTTATTTGTCCTATATCTAAAGGCTACATCAAATGCTATCAGAAACACTGCCATAAATATCAAAAATATTCAGCCAAAAAATATAATAGAGATATAATTAAATTATATCAAAACTGCCAAGAGCAGATCACCACTTGCTAATGGCTCCCACAACCCTGGAGAAGAAGAGAGAGGAAATAGCCTCTCAGAGCAGCCTCTCTTTTTAGGCCTGGATTAGCCATCCTCTCCTTATGCTAAAGGCTTCCCACCAACTTCAAAGAAGTATTCAGATCAGAGAAAAATAGCACTCAGCTGAATAATTGTAGTAAAGTTAAGGCTTTCTTAAAGAGATTCTCTTTTGAGCTGTATCCATGATGACATTATCACATTATCAATGATAAGAGGGCTTTGGGTTGGGACTACAGAGCTACTAAAGGACTCTTAAGCTTCAAAGAGGAGAAAAGAAATGCACTTAAATCAAAGCAGAATTTTTAAAGTCATGGAATGGTGATGCAATCCTTGCTGGAGGAGTGACTGTGACAAATATGACACTATTTCTGAGTGAGATTGGCTTCGCTAGCTATCAGCAGTTTAGGGGGGAAAAGCGCCAAAAACAAAAAAAAGATAGTTGAAGACAGAGAAATCTATGACTAAACCCACCATAACACAATAGTTTAATATTGACACAAGCACAGCATGTGGGTTGGGATCACGCTGGTGCACATGTAATGACTGCACCCTGCACAGAGAAATAGAAACACGCCACTGAGGTGAGTTGGCCCAGATGTTACACATGCATAGAACAGCCTCATGGCCATAGAAACAACTGACTCCCAAATAATATGCTGAGAAACTGAACAGGGATTGTATTTTTAGGGTAATCCAACAACAGGGTCTAAAATGTTGCTAGCAAAAAAATAACTAGTGGATAGATTTATGCATCTTCATGAACCAGCAGGTATAATGGAACTATCTATTTTCCTCGTGCTGCACAATAAAGATGATCAGTCAGAGCTGGAAATCTGTTCTTATGAACCGAGATAGAAATGTGATTTAATGTTCCTGGTAAAATATCAATTCAAAGACCTAATGAGTATTAGAATTAAGGAAAGATTTAGTGTTTGATAGTGCAAAGAAAACAAGACTTGAATTCTAAAGACCTCTAATATAAGGCTGAATGTGTTAAGTCTGTTAATAAATATTTGGGCAACACAGAGAAAGGAGAGATTAATACCAGTTTGGGTTGAATAGGGGAACATCTTGTGATATACAAGGAACCACAGAAGGGTGACATAAAAATAGAGAATGCTATCAACAGAGGATGCTACCAATAGAGGATGTCTTGTACATAGAAGGTGCTCAGAATAACAGTTTCTATTTCATTTATCATTCAAGAAGTATGAAAGTCTGCAGGTTTTAAAAATAGAGAAATCCTTCATTTGCTTTCTACACCAAAAAATAAATGTATTTCTCAGCTCCAGTAGCTATCTTTCTCAAACTGTTACATGTCTTCCATCCTGCACACAACCCCTCCAGGTGAAAACCTCCTGGATCCACCCTGAGTGGGATTGCGCCCTGTCCCCCAATCTCCCTTGTCCACACTACACTCAGAGCCTGGATGGACTCAGCCCAGACGTACAGAGACAGAAGGCCTTCACCTACTTATTTTCAGACTGAGGTTAACAGTGAGCCCTAAATTGTCCATTCCAGCCATGCTGAGCTCTCACCTCTAGCTACCAATTAGCACTGCTGGTATCTTAAGCTATGTGACTGCTTCCTTGTTTGCTTCCCAGATAGAGGGCCAGCAGGGTCCCACCTGTTAGAAACAGAAAAGCAGGAGGATTCGGAAGCATATTTAGATCAACTGTGTGTTACAGCAGGCTTCTCTACAATTTGAAACTTCTCCAGAATAATTTCCACAGAAGCAAAACATTCACTATGCATTGGAAATATCATCAAGATATGCCAGATTCTGCATATACAGTCACTTAATGAATTAAAAAACATTCATACAGCACATACTATATGTATATTTTGTATATGAGGAGTAGGGTTGCCAGATTTAGCAAGTGAAAATATAGGATGCCCGGTTAAATTTGAATTTCAGATAAAATAATTTTTTTAGTGTAAGTTATGTCCCATGTGTTAAAAGATAAACTGAGGCATATTAAAATTTTTAAGAGTTTATGTGAGCAAAAATCAATTCCAATTGGGCAGCATTAAACCAGAAGTGGTCAGGAACACTCCTCGAACATGAGCCAGGGAAAAGACTTATATAAAGTGCACAGCGAAGAAAGGAAATTGTTTGATTAGCTATAGCTTAAAGCTTAGTTGTGATCGGTTGTTCTTAGAGTTTTGATTTCATAACTTTGAGACATTTACAGGCTTAGATTTTGGTTTGTTTACTAGGCTGCCACAGCATTAGAGCCACATAAGTCTGATGGTCTCTTTGTTTAATTAATTGAACACATGATATTAATAATACAAGTTTTAAACATATGTTTAAAAATTGTTTACCTGAAATTCAAATTTATCTGCCCCATATTTTATCTGGGGACTCTAATTGGGAGGAATAAGAAGTTTTTGAGTGGGTGAGATCAGACAAATAAGAAGCAGCAGCTCAATGAAGCAGGAGACAAAGGTAGGGAGTAGTTACATTTTTTTCAGTGGCGATAAATAGAGCAGTTCTCATTAGGAAAGTTTTCATGTAGGAGAATAAAATTAAAGAGGGGGACCTATTGTGCAATGTGTCAAACAGTGGGCAACGCTTATGCAACAAAATGTTGGGTGGGGTATAATTCAAGAGCCAGCTGTTTAATTTCTTCTAGAAGAATTTTGTTTAGCAAAACAGCTGGAAAGGACATTTTGATTCTGGAAAGGTAAGCCTCAGAGTTTGGCCAAGATAAGGAGGGACAGACAATGAGAAAGCTGAATGCTCTGCATGTAAAGGGAGAAGAAATTATGATATTCTGGTACAGCCCTACAAAAGAGACATGAGGGGAATTTTGAGGACCACACTATGGCAGGAGGTGAAAAGACAGAGGAAGGAAAATTTGACACAGGCAAAATTCCCTACAGCAGCCAAAGGATTTGAAAGAACCTGGGTCATCAAACAGTCCATCTTACACTATCAGCTGTGCTGTTGTCATTTAAGTCTCTGTCACTGCATTAAAATCTTCAGTCAAAGTCTATGATCTACCTGAGAGGTGTTAGAGAGGTGAGGAAAAGCATCTCTGCTTCCTCCTCAACTCTCTGCAGGACTGAGAGTAGTGAGCAAGCCTGGAGCAAGACACCAGTAGGAAGGAAAGATTCCCGAACAGGAAATAGAAGTGAAGGATGAATGTGCAAACACAAACCCCTGGGAATCTGCACAAATCTTGAGGAAGACAAGAATATACAATTTGAGATTGAAGCAATTTTATTTAAATCTCAAAAAAGCAGGAATCCCAGCTAACACCTGGCTCTGCCTATATAAGACAACCTTTAAAGATCTAACTTCTAATAGTTTGGGAGTAAACAAGCGCATGTATAGATCTCCCAGTGTCCATCCTTTATTCTTTCCTTTCGATAACTATTTTTCAGACATCATAGCACCTTTACCAATGTTCGTTCAATCTCAGGGAGAGACGGACCAACTCAAATTATTTCTCTCTTTGTTACCGTCTCTGGCAGGAGATGCTATTGGGATGCTCAGTTTCATAATTCTGTATATGTGTGCACAGCTATGAATGTTTAAGTGAGAAATATTGCTTTGCTCCTATCCCATTACTTCCATGTATTGGAATGTGTATATGGTTCTATATGTATACCCCCAATGAGCTCAAGTGTGTATATGATTATTCTATTTTCTGGAGCGGGTGAATTTATTCTACAATCTGTAAAAGACCGAGGAATCTCTTCTTGCAACTGCTTGTAATATTTCTCAGCTATGGTTCCAATGTTTTCCCAAAAACTAAGTACTGATTCATGATTACAGTGGCAAATTAACACAGTGTATTGTTATTTCCAGAATAATTACTTCAGAATGATATTATTTGGCCAGTTACCCGGACTCTTTGGGAGTAAGAACTACTCCCTGACTATAATAACTGACACTTTAGAAAGTTTCCTCCTGATAGGAAATTCCATTCAAAGAACAGAGCATCCACAGAATTTATCCATTTTTTCTGGATTATCCAATTTGTTGGCATGTTGCTTTTCATAGTATTCTCTTATAATCCTTCATATTTTTCTGGTGTCCGTTGTAATTTCTCCTCTTTCATTTCTGATTTTGTTTATTTGAACCTTGTCTCTTTTGGTCTTGGTGAGCTTAGCTAAAGGTTTACCAATTTTGCTTATCTTTTCAAACAAACAGCTCTAAGTTTCATTAATCTTTTCTATTGTCCTTTTTTCTTTTCTTATGACATTATATAATTTCAGGTGCACATCATTATATTTCAATTTCTGTGAAGATTACATCATGTTCATCACCCAAAGACTAATTATAATCCATCACCACACACATGTACCTAATCACCCATTTCACCCTCCTCTCTCTCCCTTTCCCCTCTGGTAACCACCAATCCAATCTCTGTCTCTATGTGTTTGTTTGTTGTTGCTATCTTCTATTTAGGAAAAAGATCATATTGTATTTGACTTTCTCCCTTTGACTTATTTTGCTTAGCATAATATCCTCAAGATCCATCCATGTTGTCACAAATGGCTGGATTTCATCCTTTTACAGGGCTGAGTAGTATTCCACTGTGTATATATACCACATCTTCTTCATCCATTTGTCCCTTGATGAGCACCTAGGTTGCTTCCAAGTCTTGGCTATTGTGAATAATGCTGCAATGAACATAGGGGTACTTATATCTTTATGCATTCATGTTTTCATGTTCTTTGAATAAATACCCAGCAGTGGAATCCTTGATTGTATAGTAGTTCTATCCTTAATTTTTTGAGGAATCTCCATATTGTTTTCCATAGTGGCTGCACCAATTTACCTTCCCACCAGCAGCACATGCGAGTTCCCCTTTCTCCACATCCTCTTGAACACTTGTTATTTCTTGTCTTGTTAATTATAGCCATTCTGATGGGCATCAGATGGTATCTCATTGTAGTTTTGATTTGCATTTCCCTAATAATTAGTGATGTTGAACATCATTTCGTGTGCCTTTGGCCATCTGCATATCTTCTTTGGAAAAATGTCTGCTTGGATCTTTTGCCCATTTTTTAATTGGGTTGTTAGTTTTTTTGTTGTTGAGATGTATAAGTTCTTTATATCTTTTGGATATTAACCCCTTATCAGAAATATGGTTTGTAAATATCTTTTCCCAATTGCTATGTTGTCTTTTTGTTTTGTTGATGATTTCCTTTGCTGTGCAGAAACTTTTTAGTTTGATGTAGTCCCATTTGTTTATTTTTTCTATTGTTTCCCTTGCCCAATCAGACATGATACTTGAAAATATGCTGCCAAGAGCAATGTTGAAGAGCATACTGCCTGTGTTTTTCTCCAGAATTTTTATGGTTTCAGGTCTTACATTCAAGTCTTTAATCTATTTTCAGTTAATTTTTGTGTATGGTGTAAGATAATGGTCTACTTTCACTCTTTTGCATGTGGCTGTCCAGTTTTCCCAACACCATTTATTGAAGAGACTTTCCTTTCTCCATTGTATGTTCTTGGTTCTCCTCTCAAAAATTAGCTCTCCATAGATGTGTGGGTATATTTCTGGGCTCTCAATTCTCTTGCACTGATCTGTGCGTCTGTTTTTGTGCCAGTACCATGCTGTTTTTATTACTATAGCTTCGTCATATATTTTGAAATCAGGGAGTGTGTTACCTCCAGCTTTGTTCTATTTTCTCAGGATTCCTTTGGCTGTTTGGGATCTTTCGTTGTTCCATATAAATTTTAGGATTCTTTGTTCTATTTCTGTGAAAAATGTCATTGGGATTTTGATAGGGATTGCATTGAATCTGTAGATTGCTTTAGGAAGTATGGACATATTAACTATGTTAATTTTTCCAATCCAAGAGCACAGAATATCTTTCCATTTCTTTGTGTCTTCTTCAATGTCTTTCAACAATGTTTTATAGTTTTCAGTGTACATATCTTTCACCTCTTTGGATAAATGTATTCCAAGGTATTTTATTCTTCTTCCTGCAATTGTAAATGGGATTGTATTCTTAATTTCTCTTTCTGCTACTTCATTATTAGTGCATAGAAATGCAACGGATTTTTGTATGTTGATTTTGTATTCTGCAACCTTACCATATCCATTTATTATTTCTAAAAAAATTTTGGTGAATTCTTTAGCGTTTTCTATATATAAAGTCATGTCATTGGCAAATAGTGATAGTTTCACTTCTTCCTTTCCAGTTTGGGTCACTTTTATTTCCTTTTCTTGCCTGATTGTGCCCTCTAGGACTTCCAACACTATGTTAAATAAGAGTGGTGAAACTGGGCATCCCTGTCTCAGAGGGATAGCTTTCAGTTTTTTTCCATTGAGAATATTAGCTGTGGGTTTGTCATATATGGCCTTTCTTATGTTAAGGTACTTTTCTTCTATACCCATTTTATTCAGAGTTTTTATCATAAATGGATGCTGTATCTTTTCACATCCTTTCTCTGCATAAATTGAGATAATCATGTGATTTTTATTCTTCACTTTGTTAAAATGTATTGTATCACGTTGATTGATTTGTGGGTGTTGAACCATCTGCATCCCTGGAATAAATCACACTTGATCATGGTGTATGATCTTTTTAATGTATTGTTCTATTCGATTTGCTAGTATTTTTTGAGGATTTTTGTATTGATGTTCATCAGTGATATTGGCCTGTAATTTTCTTTCTTTGTGTTGTCCTGGTCTGGTTTTGATATCAGGGTAATGCTGGCTTCATAAAATGAGTTACAAAGCTTCCCCTCTTCTTCAATTTTTTTCAAAGAGTTTGAGAAGGATAGGTATTAAGTCTTTTTTGAATGTTTGGTAGAATTCACCAGGGAAGTTGTCTGGTCCTGAACTTTTATTTTGGGGTAGGTTTTTGATTACTGATTTGATCTCCTACTGGTGATTGGCCTATTCAAATTCTCTATTTCTTCTTGATTCACTTTTGGAAGGTTGCCTGATTCTAAGAATTTATTCATTTCTTCTAGATTATCCAATTTGTTAGTGTATAGATTTTGGTAGTATTCTCTTATAATATTTTGTATTTCTGAGGTGTCCATTGTAATTTCTCCTCTTCATTTCTGATTTTATTTATTTGAGCCTTCTTTCTTTTTTTCTTGGTGAGTCTAGCTAAAGGTTTGTCAATTTTGTTTAACTTTTCAAAGAACTAGCTCTTAGTATCATTGATTTTTTTCTATTGTTTTTTAGTCTCTATTTCATTTATTTCTGGTCTGGTTTTTATTATTTCCTCCTTCTAATGATTTGGGGCTTTGTTTGTTCTTCTTTTTCCAATTCCTTTAGGTGAGTGTTAGATTGTTTATCCAAGATTTTTCTGTTTGCTGAGGTAGGCCTATATTGCTATAAACTTCCCTCTTAGAACTGCTTTTGTTGTGTCCCATAAATTTTGGCATGTGGTATTTTCATTTTCATTTGTCTCCAGGTATTTTTTTATTTCTCCTTTGATTTCTTCATTGAACTAATCGTTGTTCACTAGCACTTTGTTTATTCTCCACATACATGTGGCTTTTTCGATTTTCTTCCTGTAGTTGATTTCTAGTTTCATGCCATTGTGGTCAGAAAAGATGCTTGATATTATTTCAATTTTCTTAAATTTATTGAGACTTGTTTTGTGGCCTAATACGTGATCTATCTGGAGAATGTTCCATGTGCATTCAAAAAGAATGTGTATTCTGAGGTTTTTGGATGGAATGTTCTATATATATCTACTAGGTCCATCTGGTCTAATGTGTCATAAGGCCAATGTTTTCTTGTTGATCTTCTGTTTAGATGATCTATCCATTGGTGTAAATGGAGTTGTTTTGCTACTATTATTGTTTTGCTATTTCTCCTTTTATGTCTGTTAATGATTGCTTTCTATATTTAAGTGCTCCTACATTGGGTGCATAGATATTTACAAGTGTTATATCCTCTTGTTGGATCATTCCCTTGATCATTATGTACTGCCCTTCTTTGTCTTTTGTTACAGTTTTTGTTTTAAAGTCTATTTTGTCTGATATAAGTATTGCTACCCCAGCTTTCTTTTCATTGCCATTTGCTTGGAATATCTTTTTCCATCCCTTCACTTTCAGTCTGTGTCTTTAGGTCTGAAGTGTCTCTTGTATGCAGCATATATATGGGCCTTGGTTCCAATTGGCCACCCTCTGACTTTTGATTGGAGCATTTAGTCCATTGACATTTAAAGTGGCTATTGATAAGAATGTACTTGTTGCCACATTGTTACTTTTTTTATGGGTGTTTTAGTAGTTCTTCTCTGTTCCTTTCTTCTTCTCTTGCTCTCTTCCCTTGTGGTTTGATGGTTTTCTTTAGTATTATGTTTGGGTTCCTTTCTTGTAATTTTTTGTGTATTTATTATAGGTTTCTGGTTTGCGATTACCATGAGGTTGATATATAATAACCTATGAATATAGCAATCTATGTTAAGTTGATGGTCTCTTAAGTTTGACCTCTTGCTGAAAGCTGTAATCTTTTATTCCCCTCCTCCCACACCCTATGCTTTTGATATCATAACTAACCTCATTTTTTTTTTGCATGTGTATCCATTACCCTCTTATTATGGAAACAGATAATTTTAGTACTTTTGTCTTTTGACCTTCATATTAGCTTCATAGGTGGTTGATCTGCTACCTTTACTGTACATTTGCCTTTACTGGTGATTTTATTGTTTTTTGTTTTGGGGGGGTTTCTTTATGTTTGATAATTTTCTTATTCCATTTTGTGATTTTTTTCTTTTCCATTTAAATAAGTCCCTTTAGTATTTCTTCTAAGGCTGGTTCTTGGTGATAAACTCCTTTAGTTTTTGCTTGTCTGGGAAACTCTTTATCTCTCCTTCCATTCTGAAAGATAATCTTTCTGGGTAGAATATTAACTGCAGGTTTTTTTCCTTTCAGCACTTAAAATATATCATGCCACTCCTTTCTAGCCTGTAAGGTTTCTGCTGAGAAGTCAACTGATAGCCTCGTGGGATTTCCTTTGTATGTAACTTGTTGCCTTTCTCTTGAAGGTTTTAGGATCTCTCTTTATCTTTAATTCTTGACATTTTAATTATAACATGTCTTTGTGTGGTCCTCTTTGGGTTTATCTTGTTTGGTGCTCTCTGTGCTTCCTGCACATGGATGTCTATTTCCTTCCTTAGGTTAGAAAACTTTTCAGCTATTATTTCTTCAAATAGATTCTCTGCCCATTTGCATCTCTTCTCATTCTGGGACACCTATAACACAGATGTTAGTGCCCTTGATGTTGTCCCAGAGGTCCCTTAGAATGTCCTCATTCTTTTTAATTCTTTTTTCTTTTGTATGTTCACCTTGGGTGACTTCCTCTAGTCTTTTGTCCAGCTTGCTGATCCATTCTTCTGTATCATCCACTCTTATTGTTTCTCTCTAGTGAATTTTTCATCTCCATTATTGTATTCTTCTTTTCTGATTGGTTCTTTTTTATATTTTCTAATTCTTTGTTGAAGTTCTCACTGAGTTCATTCTTCTCCCAAGATCAGTGAGCATCCTTATGACTATTAGTTTGTAGTCTTTGTCAGGTGGATTGTTTATATCTGTTTTGTTTAGTTCTTTTTCTAAGTATTTGTCCTATTCCCTTATTTGGAACATATTCTTTTGTCTCCTCATTTTGCCTCTTTCTTTGTGCTTATAACCATGTATTAACTAGATTAGCTATGTCTCCCAATCTTAGAGAGTTGGCCTTGTGCAAGAGATGCCTTATAAAGCCCAGCAGTGTGCTTCCCTCTCATCACCAGTTCCAAGTGTTCCAGGAGTGTCTTTGGTATGGGCTACATGTGTCCTTCTGTTGTGGCAGAGTTGCTCTTGTTGCAGGTGCCCAGGGAGGCTAGGCTGTCCCCCTGGCCAGCTAGTTGTAATGCTTAGCTGCATGTGACTGCTATAGACTCTTCAGTCACTCTACTGGGCTTGGGGAGCCCCAGCACTGTTGGCTTCAAGGTCTAATAGCACATTCCTGTTGCAGTTTTTCTGTTAAGTGAGTAGTCCCCCAGCGTGGCTGGTTGCCAGGCTCAGGGGCTTACAATTGCTGTAGGCCTCCAACCTGAAAGGCTGTTGTCAGGTCTCTCAGGAGTGCAGCTCAGTGGGGCCAGCTCCAGGCACTGGAGCACCCAGTTGTTTCAGGCTTTGGAAGGTGTGGCTGCTTCCCTATGTGACTGTTTGAGAAGCACAAGTCTGCTGCAGCTAACAAGCCCCACCACCCACAGGCCCACACACCCCTGTCAACACAGCCCTGCCCCATGCACACACCCTGACCCACTGAAGTGGACCCAGTCACCCTGCTGCAGAGGCCCCACACACTCCACCAACACAGGTCCTGCCCTGCAGAGACAGACCCACTCACCAGGCTGCAGAAGTTCCAGGCACCCCACCTATGTGGGCCCACAAGTTGCCCAAGGCATTGCTATTGGGTGGGGCCAGTCCCTAGGGTGGGCTGCCTGCCCTGGCTGAGCTGGATTAAATTGGTGCTCTAGTAGGTGGGGCAGACCCCTGCACTAACAGGCCAGGGGAAGAACTCCAATGATGTCTGCCAGCATCTGTGTCAGCACGCCCGTACTAGGTCACAATAATGAATGGGGAGGTGGTCCCAGCCTGAGGAGGTCTCACCTCTCCCCAAGATGCATCCAGAGCCTATCAAGTGAGTCTTTTTTCACCAAAGGACTATGTCCCTTTCTTTCTGGTGATTTTAGGTTGCTTTCCAAAATGAGTGAATTTGTGCATGGGCCCTCTAAGAGTAGGCATTTTCCCCCTTATGTCCCACAGCTTTTCTGGGGGTATTCCCAATTGTTAATAGCCAGCAAAGCCAGATATTATGACACCTGTCTGAGTTGTGCTGAGTCCAAAACCTGCTTATTGTGGTAAAATTCCCCCGCTCAGATCCCCCACTCCTCCAGGGAATGCTTCATACCTTAAGATTGCTCCTGACCAGCTGTGAAGCACCATGGCTAGAATGTGGCTTTTTCCTCTCCAGAAAGGAATTTCTGCCTCTTCCACCTCAGTCAGCACTGTCCCTTGTTGTGGGGGTTCTCTTTATCAAGTTTTCAGTTCTCTCTCAGGGGCAACTGTTCCAAGACTAGTTGTAAATTTGTTGTGTCCATGGGAGGAGGTGAGTTCAGAATCCTCCTACACCACCATCTTGACACCGAATCCCCTATTGTCCTTTTAGTCTCCATTTCATTTAGTTCCACTC
The DNA here is from genome assembly GCA_031878705.1 of Tapirus indicus. NCBI lineage: Eukaryota > Metazoa > Chordata > Mammalia > Perissodactyla > Tapiridae > Tapirus > Tapirus indicus. Next base: position 97,633,674 of record CM062919.1, on the reverse strand, counting down.
TGATTTTTATTATTTTCTTCCTTCTACTGATTTGGGGCTTTGTTTGTTCTTCTTTTTCTATTTCCTTTAGATGTATTGTTAGATTGTTTATTTGATATTTTTCTTATTTTCTGAGGTAGGCCTGTATTTCTTAATATGGCTTTTGCTGCATCCCATAAGAGTTGATGTGTTGTGTTGTCATTTTCATGTCTCTAGGTATTTTTTTATTTCTCCTTTGAATTCTTCATTGACCCAATAGTTGTTCAGTAGCATTTTGTTTAATCTCCACATATTTGTGATTCTTCCACTTTCCTTCTTGTAGTTGATTTTCAGTCTCATACCATTGTGATCAGAAAAAAATGCTTGGTATTATTTCAATCTTCTTAAATTTATTGAGACTTGTTTTGTAGCTTGATATGTAATCTAGCATGGAGAATGTTTCATGTGCATTCAAAAAGAATGTTTATTCTGAGACTTTTGGATGGAATGTTCTGTATATATCTACTGAGTCTATCTGGTCTAATGTGTCATTTAAGGCCACTATGTCCTTATTAATCTTCGGTCTGGATGATCCACCCATTAATGTAACTTTTTTTTTCTTTTTTCTAGTTAGCTTGGGCAATTTCCTCTACTTTTTCACCCAGATCATTAATTCATTCTTCTGTGTCATCTACTCTGCTGTCAATTCCTTCTAGTGAATTTTTCACTCCCATTATTTTATTCTTCAGTTCCTATTGGTTCTTTTTATATTTTCCAATTCCTTGTTGAAGTTCTTAGTGTGTTCATCTATTCTTCTCCCAAGATCGGTGAGCATTCTTAGGGCTATTAGTTTGTACTCTTGATCTGGTAGATTGTTTGTTTCATTTAGTTTTTTCTGAGGATTTGTCCTGTTCCCTTATTTGGAACATATCCCTTTGTCTCCTGATTTTGCCTACTTCTCTGTGTTTATTTCTATAAATTATGTAGATTGGTTATGTCTCCAAACTTGGAAACATGGCCTTATGTAAGAGATCCCTCATGGGGCCCAGCAGCTTGCTCCTCTCTCATCACCCATGCCAAATGCTCCATGGGTGTCCCCTGTGTGGGCTGCATGTGCCCTTCTGTTGTGGCAGGGTTGCTAGTGCAGGCACATGGGTAGGCTAGGCTGGCCCCTGGGATGGCTGGTTGTGAGACTTAATTCCAAGCCCAAAAATGCATATTGGCATCAATCTGGATCACTTAGAATTGACTCCCAGTATTTTCTCACTTTTATTCCAGGACCCCAAGAATCTTTCCCAATTTTTGCTATGCTTATTTATGTCCTCCACCAACCTGTGGATGGTCACTGGATTTTCTTAAGGCAAATCAAGGGCAGTTACCACCAAAGAGACCACTCTTAGCTCTCTCAGAAGCCGGTTGGGTACTTTGGTAAAGGCCCCAGGTGCAGCAGCACACAACTGTTTCAGGCATTGGAAAGCAGGGCAGATCCCCTGTGTATGTTGCAATGGCTGGCAGCACAAGTCTGCTGCAGGCCCACAAGTCTGCTGCAGGCCCACACAGCCACTGCAGTCTTGCTGGTGGGCAGTGCTGGTCCCTGGGGTGGGCTACCTGCTGCCTGGCTGCACTTAATTGCCTCGGGTGCTCTAGTGGATGGGGAAGACCCCTACACTACCAGGCTAGAGGGAGGATTCCAGTGGTGCCTGGCAGCCTCTGTGTCAGCATGACCGAACTAGGACACAATAATGGCTGCCTCCACTGTCTCAGTCCCTGAGAGGTGGGATCAGCTGACTCCTGCCTCTCTGGGATGCCTTCCAAGCTTAATAAGTGAGTCTCCTTTACCAACGGACTATGTACTTTTCTATCTGGTGTTTTTGTGCTGGCTTCTGGGTCAAGTGAGTCTGTGCATAGGCCCCTTAAGAGCAGGCTTGTCTTTCCCTGAAGTTCTATAGCTTTCCTGGGCATATTCCCTGCTGGTTTTCAAAGTCAGCAAAGCCAGGTATTATGGAATCTCATCTCTCTTGTGCTGGATCTAAAGGCTGGGGTGCCTAATGTGGAGCTCAAAACCCCTGTACCCCCAGGAAAAGCTCCATACCTTTGAGATCACTCCCAGCCATGAAGCACTGGCTGGGGTCTGGTTTTTTTCCTCAGTGGGGCTGTTTCTCTGCCTTCTTATCTAATTTCCAGATCTCTCTCAGAAGAAATTGTTCCACAGGTAGTAGTTTTATTGTGTCCCTGGGAGGAGGTGAGTTCAGGATCCTCCTACACTGCCATCTTCCAAACTCCTTCACAATGACACTTGAAAAAAATTGTTGCTATTTTAGTGCCTTTATCAATAGATACACACACATACACACTATGAATTTGTTCACATTCATTTTATAATATGGTCTTTTATTAATTCAACAATTAGCATGCCCAGATGAGCACACATTTGTGCCTGGAATCATTTGAGGTCCTGGGCTTCTTAATTTAAAAAACAAATCTCTCTGTACCTTCATGGCATTTATAGTCTAAAAGTGCTTATTTACCTAAGTCAAAATATATTTCCTAGTAACAAATCTTTCTTGCAAGCTATCAGAATTTTTAAGGCATTTCTCCACTTAATAAAGTCTCTTTCTCATTAATTCTGGATAATTTATCTCTTTCCCTCTGCTTTTTGCTATTCCAATGCCTTTATTCATTTTTGTTTATCAGAGAAGCATAAAGTCAGTGAAAATTAAATATTTTCACTTTATATTGATTGGAGTTTAGGAGAAAGTTTGGAACTACAGCCTAAAATCTAATTTGAATATAAATACAGTTTTAATATTATCAACTAATTTTTTCCACTATATCTTTGAATCTTTTTGCTAATCATAAAAATTGTCTGTCTAAGGACAAATGAAAATAGAACATTTGTCAGAATGAAATATAAATGGTGACATGATATCAAAGACTCACACTTAGATATTATCTATATATGTAGATATACATAATATTACGTACATAGATATTGCATGTATGTAGTACATGTGCCTCACAGAGCAGGAGCTTCAGAACATCATCTGTTTCATTTTCTCTCCCCAAACAAATCAGGCAGTTCAGAATCTGTGGCAAGGGCTAGAATATTACAAAACAATGATTACTCTGATCATCTGTCAAAGTAAACTGGAGCCAGAGGAGTGGAAAGTGTATAGGTAAGGCAATGCTGATGGGGCATCAGCCAGCACAATGATGGCAGAGAGCAATCTTTCAGAGAACAATTCTTATACTCTCAGTGCCAGGAACCTTAGAAAGGAAGGAACACAGAGGCAACCAAGAAATCAGAGTACTCTTTGTGACACTGTCTCTTGTCTACATGTTGCGGTATTAACTGAGCCCTGCTTTGTGCCCACCATTGGCCAAAACTAACCAAGGAGTCCATAACAAGGGGGAAAAAATCAGACAGGGGAGAAGCCCACTGGGGATGCTGGGGATGGAGGTGATGGGACAGAACAAGAAAAGGATACAATCCCATCAGGAATAAGACTCTGTCTCCAAATCCAGCAGACTTCTTGGCATGGTTCCAGACCTAAATTAGGATTTAGTAGCAATTTTTTAGATAACGTGATTTCCTAAATATCACTAGTTTTCATTTTAGTCACTTACGTCTGCATCATATTAAAGTTCCCAGCCTTTCTGCCCGTTTTATCTTCTAAACGCAAGTGAGAAACTGGAAAGGGTCAAAGCTCATACCAACTGGGCACTTAAAATAAGAATTTGAACACAAAACAACAAGAACCAGAGCCTATGGGACACCAGCCTGTGAAACTATGCTACAGCTGGGACATCAGAACTGATAGCTTCTAGACAATACAATTGCTCTCTCTACCACTTAGCATCATAGAGCTTGAAGAGACATCAGAGAACATCTCATCTCAGCTAAAGCCCTTCTCAAAGACCACAGGAACAATTCAGTCCATCTGTGGCCCAGCTCATATGTCAGGCTCTCCAATTTCCTATGCTGCTCTTTCTACTACTACTAATAGCTCCAATAGTCATAGTACCTACTGTGTGCCAGGTACTATTCTAAGCACCTTACAGTTGTTACCTTACTGAATCCTACAACCATTCCCATCATGTAGATACGTATTACCGTATGTACCTTATTAAGGTGAGGAATCTTCTTCTTCAGGTTAAGAATCTGAGGCCCAGAGGGGGTAAGTCGCATGCTCAATCCCAAAACTGACGAAAGGGCTGAGCTTCCTACCCTGAACCCGCACACTCCAGCCCCTAAGGAGCGTGCTTATATCCCCTACCACCCACCTTCCGCTTCCTCTACCCCATAGAAACATCTGCAGAGAAGACTGGCTCCTTGGTGCTTCCTTCGGCCCTACTTCAATGTGCAGTAAATTACTAAATTTTGCTTGGCATCCATGTTGCACGTACAAAGTACAATCAGAAGGTCTTGAATTGAGTAACGCTGGATTCTATCTATAAGTGGGAGAGAAAAATAACAACCTGTTTGTCCTCATTCTTTCTAAGATCCCTAACTGTTCCTTGAAATTGTTTAAGCAATTTGATGCCTAAGAGAAACTTCATTATCTCCAGTTTCAACTCCTTTAATTCTTTGTGAAAAATAAAAAATTTATAATCATGATATAACAAGAGGGATGAGAAAGCTGATATAATTGTGAGCTGAATTTTTACTGGCTCTGTAAATTAATTATCTAATTGGCAATTGAACCCCATGCTGGAAGCAGAAATATGTGCGGGGCCTCAGGCTAATCATATCACACCCCTTGCAGTTATGAAAACTCATTGTTAATAAGCCACCAGCCGGAGCTGCCTGAGGTTGTCTAATTTCTTTTACTTTTCCTTTTTCAATTTCTAGTGCAACTAAAATCACCCTTTGAGTGCAAAGGCCAATAAATGACATTCTTTTCTGCTGCACAGAACCTGAAGCGGGTGGCTGAGACCTGGATGGATGAATTTGCCGAGTACATTTACCAGCGGCGCCCAGAGTACAGGCACCTCTCCACGGGGGACATCTCCGCGCAGAAGGAGCTGCGCAAACAGCTCAAGTGCAAGGACTTCAAATGGTTCATGGCTGCGGTGGCCTGGGATGTGCCTAAATACTACCCTCCGGTGGAGCCCCCGCCTGCTGCCTGGGGGGAGGTGAGGAGATGCTGCATGAACCTACTCTTACCTTAGTGCGTCCACTCTGGCAGCCTCAGATGGTGGGAGGGACCACTAAAACCTTCCACTCCTTTTAGGTTAAGTCATCTCAGATAAATGAATGTCCAACCTCTTTTTAGAAGTTGGTAGGGATGAGCATTCAGCCCCTCAGCCTTGATAGCCCAACCCAGAATTCCTGGCCTCTGTTGACTCCCCAGATGAATTTCTTAAATACACTTGGAAAATATTTTTATTTGAGATTAGTGAAATTACCATAAGAACTTGTAGAGAATGAAAATATCTGTCATGTGACTGTAAATAAGGGTGACCTGATGTCCGTGATAAAATCCCCCACCGTCTCCATGCATAACTTTGTTGCTATTGGTATTTGCAAGGACAAGGTGATGGAGGGGCTTGGCTATTTTTCTAACCAGATGTGCTATGTAGAATCATGAAGAAATGCATTTCCATAATACCCAGAATTGTGGCATGTACAGGACCCACATTGGTTCCTTAAATAGGCACTAACCTTTCCACCTCTGAATGCTTCTTTTTGATTTCACCTCATGATCTAAAATGGGAAGAGCTGAATAGCCCCAGTTCCCAAATTTAAAATATCCATCTTTTGGCATGAAAAAGACTATTGTGCCGAATTCGGTTCTATTCAATCCTGTTACTATAGCCTTTTCCCCATAGAAAAGAGTGTGCTAAAGCAAGGACTAAAATTGGACAGGGTGGATTTATCAGAGCAATTTAATCTGCTTTCAGCAGAGGCCATCAGGGGGACATGCAGGCTGGGCGGGATGCTCGTGCCATCTCAGTTCCCAGGGCTTTCAAAAATCAGGAGTTGACTGTCGCACCTTGTGGAGGAGCCTTTTCATCATCGTCCTTGGTTTTGTGGTTGTGGGGAGAACATGCCTTTGCCTGGTTAGTGTCTGTGGCTTGACAGAGCTCCAAAAACAGGTGGCCCCAGGGAGTGGTAGGAGAAGCCAGGGGACTGAAGCAGCGTTCTTGGGTGAGCTGTCCCAGCTCATGTAGGAAACGCGCTCAGCAAGTTACATGTGCACTGCTTGTTTTGCTGCAAGGGTCCAAAAAGATGTTGTTCTCTACCTGTGCCTCGATACTCTAGGCACGGAGTGAGTCACTGTCATCACCCTACGCTCCATCTCCTAATGTTTTTTGTATGTGGACCCGGTCCTGATACTGGCTGCTTAAGTCAATTAGTAATTTGGTTTAATCTTAATGCATTTTAAGGTTTTCATTAAAGCTTCACTGGATATTAGTAATATTAATCTGCTTGTATTAATTTTAGCTACCTATCATGGGCTTAATTTACAGCAGTGGAAATTAAAGACCCCAGGAAGAACTTTCTTAGTTCAATGCATTGTAGGACATAGGAATTTGTCAGCCAACAAGCAGGTGAGTTCTTTCATAGGGTTTTTTGGGTCAAGGTTATGTCTGCCATCTCTCTCTGATAATTTAAGTGCAGTCCTGCCTTAGTTTCTAAGAAATACTCTTGAAGACCTCACAGTATCATTATGTGATTTGCAGCCAGATTAAAATCTCATAAATCTGTTCTCCACCTTATGTGGAAAGATAAATTTTTATTCCTACCTGGTTACTGCTTCAAACTGCAATTGGTCACGTTTTCCCACATTACCCGACTAAACCATAACCTGTATTTATAAAGCATCTTGCTTGGAAACAGACTTAAAGCTTCCACTGAGGTTCTCGAAAAGACTCAACTTCCCAGGAATAATCAAAATAAGGTAGGCCAGGTAGGCTATGCCAGAGTATTTTTATCCACTACTCTTGATTGCCTTACACCTTTACATGGCCCCCAGGGACATTCGCATTCATCATTCCTGGTCTAACAATCCGACATTGAGAAGATCAGATTTTTATTTTAATATAATGGCAAATTTCTTTCCCCAAAGCTTCAGAACAGCAAACAAGGAAAAGACAAATTTAGGTTTAGGGAAAGAAGAAAATGGAGCTATAGTTCAAGGGTCAGTTACATTCAGTTGCATCTGTTCAATGAAGGTGAGGTGCACAGCAAGAATGAAGACAGAAGATTGGAGGAAGGTAGAAAGAAAGGAAACCAATAAGAGACAAGGGTTTGGACTAGTAAATCATTCTGAAAAATATGTATCTCCCAAGGCCAGCCCCGTGGCGTAGTGGTTAAGTTCGCATGCTCCACTTCAGCGGCCCAGGGTTTGCAGGTTCAATCCTGGTCGTGGACAGATGCACCACTTGTCAAGCCATGCTGTGGCGGCGTCCCATATAAAGTGGAGAAAGATGGGCACGGATGTTAGCCCAGGGCCAGTCTTTCTCAGCGAAAAGAGGAGGATTGGCAACACATGTTAGCTCATGGCTAGTCTTCCTCACAAAAAAAAATAAAAATAGAAAAAACTATATATATATATGTCTACTTCCCAAGCAGAGTAGATCACAGAGAGTAAAAAAAGTGTGTGTACATTTCACACAGGAGGCACGGGGAGTGTTTGCAATGCAGTGTAATCTAAATGAAGTGATGAAAAAGAGAGACTATTTTCTAACTATATATTGGGTAATAACCTACTTTTTAATAGTAGATAAAAATGACTAAATGTGAAGAATATATCTGTAGACCATTTTATCTCTGAAAAAAATTCTTTTGAAGTTTTCACTCATGTTTTTATTTTCCCTTTAAGAGGGCTTTTTTATTTGGGGATAATTTTAGATTTACAGAAAAGTTGCAAAGATAATACAGAAAGTTCACATATACCCTTCTCCCCACTCCTCCTAATGTTAACATCTCATCTTTGCAACGTTAACCATAATACATTTAAACTAAGTAGTTAACATTGGTACAATACTATTAACCAAACTACCGACTTTAATCAGATTTCACCAGTTTTTTCACTAATGTCCCTTTTCTGTTCTAGGATCCAATCTAGTATATGAGAAGGCTGTTTAATTTCCTATAACTTTAAATTAATGTTTAGAATGGGCAAAGCTCCCAAATTAATGTAATAGTTCAGTTGCTGTTTTCATAAGAAAGGGGAAAGGGAAATGCAGACTGTGTGGCTCTTTTACAGCAGTTGTAGAAAGGAACCACAAACCTCCAGCAACGTAAACACAAGAATCCTTTATGGGAGCTTTGGGCCAAGAAGCAGGGTAACTCGTTGTTTTATGCACTTGTACTTGGAACAGTTTTCCACATGCTTTTCTGTGCCAGCCTGATTCTGGGTAAACAATGAAGTGCTTAGGCAATTTTTGGCTCTGGTAGTTGGAACCCAGCTTGTAAAGGATCTGTTACAGACCATAAACAGCCTATAAACTGCTACTCATTTCCCTGACAAATTCAGCTGGATTATTGCATTTGTCTCCTAACTCATCTCTCTGCTTTTGCCTTTCCCACCTTCAGTTTATTCTCAACATAGTTCACTTAAAATGGGAGATCAGGACCTTCTTCCACTCAAAACTTTTCAAGGGCTACCATCTCTCTCAGGGTAAAAATCAAAGTCCTTACTTATACCCTAAAGGTTCTGACCCCTGTTGTGTCCCCTCCAACCTCATCTCTTACCATTCACCCCTGGCTTACTCTTCTCTAGGCACACTGGCCTCATCACTGTTCCTCAATCAGGCCAGGCACAATCCCACCTCAGGGCCTTTGCACTTGCTGTTCCTTCTACTTAGAATCCTCCAGCCCCAGAAATCCTATGGCTCCTTCCTTCACTTCCTTCAGGTCCTTACTCAAAAAAATCATCTTCTCAGTAAGACCTTTCCTGATCATTCTGCCCATTGTGTGTGACAATCCACACACATATGCATGCTCAGACTTACAGACTCCCAGTCCTCCTTCTCTGCTTTATTTTTCTCCTCAGCATCCATCACTCTATAATAAGCTATGTCATGCATTTATTTCTCATGTTTCTCATCTATCTCCCCCACTAGAAAGCAAGCTCGATGACAGGATTTTTGGAGTTACTATTGCTCTTCAGCAGCTAAAAAAAAGTGTTTGGCAAAGAGTAGGTGCTCAATAAATATTTGCTGAATGAATGAATGGAGGATCCTGGCTCCCCGTTGTTCCCCTTACCATTCACTGCTCTGCTCACCTGCCTCCACAGAGCACACTGAGCTCTCACTTTGCTTCACTACACGGTCCCTCCTGGGCCATACAAAGTCCACCTCTTTGGAAAGCTTGGGCAGGAAGAGTTTAAGGAATGAATCTCAGGTAACCTATTCTGATGGACTGTCAGGTCTACGGTCCATTTGATAGTCAAACGAGATATGAAATACTCTCTTCTGACATCCTAAGGAGAAGAAACTCCAAGAGTGACTATCCTCCATTCCGGCAATTTCCAAACTCTCCCTGCCAGCTTCCTACTTAAAAGGCAAGAAGAGATTAAAGTCACATCAGATAGAGAGGTACTCTCCAGACGCCATTCCATCCTTCCGTGCAGGGTAGTGGGTAGAGCGGTGAGGCGATGGGGCCCAGAGAGAATAAATAGGATTCTGAGCCATGTTATAAGTCAAACATCCCTTAGTGCTTTCAGCTAGGAGCAATGTGCTTTTCCACGATGCTCTGTTGGATAGAGTAAGAACAGGTTTAAAGTGGAAAACTATTCTTAAACCAGGCACCTATGGAGTGTCTTTTTGTGTCAAGATGCTAATGAAAGACACAGAATTTCCTATTATTTTTCTCCTTCTTACCTCTTCCCCTCCTTAGAATTCATGAATTTGCTAAAGTCATCTATAGTACTCCTTTATAGTCCAAAAAGAAGAGCACTGCAGAATCCCAAATATCATGTGTAAGAGGGAATAAAAGACGTAAAATAGACAAACACGTCTTTTCCACCTGGTGCCATAGATTCTTTCAAGAAGCATCTGCTTAGTGTCCTCAATATGCCAACCCTGGCTCATCCGTTTGTCATCTTGCGATTGTGCAAAACTCTTTTAAAATCTTTGTTTTAAAAATGCATCTCAATGCCGAACTACTCCGGCTGCTGTTTAAATTCCTTCCTCAAGATGAATGTCACCCTGAATTGTGGAACATTGACAAAGATGGGAACCCTAAATAATTCCAGTTCTGCTCCTCCGCTGCAGGCTGCTCTTGATGTCTTTTAACTGGCTTTCTTTCTTCCTCTTTCTTCTAATGTTCTCACAGTGCACAGGGCTTTTCAAATTTCTCCATATCAGCTTACATGAAAGGGAGTTCAACACAAGGAGGTGCGTTATCTGAAATACCATCTGAGAATACGATGTTGTGTCTTTCAAACAGATTCTGTGGCAGTGCTGCTGCTGTATAATGCAGAGGTAAAAGCCAGCGCTTTCTGCACAATGGGGGAAGCTCTCTCACATTCTCTGGGGAGAACCATGGCCAGCTTTCCAGTCTTCCCCCACAACCTAGCCTTGCAACTGGGAAAGCTGCAAAGTGAGATTGTCCCGCTCCTTCCTCGGCAACTATGCAGGGGCCATCCCTGCCATTCAACTGCTATATATCTAAACCAGGCCTTTGAATTAAGCAGTCGTTCTGAGATAATTTACCGTTCTCTGACTGTATTAGAGTTGACTTGATCTGTCATTTATTTTCTCAGGCAGAGGCAATGCTGGTACACTATGCTAATTCATCCCTCTGGAGCTCAACAACGAGGCTGAGAAAAATGTAGGAACACACAAAGAATCACATTAGCCTTTCAGATTTTGCTGTGCTTTCTGAGTTCTCAACAGCTGAGGCAGTTGAAGACAAACTTAAAGCATCTTATGATAAATATGATTTTAGTTCCATATTCCCAGCTGAGCAATTTGGACATCTTAGTGTCTCAGTAGTGGCAACTTGACCCAAGTCATAATGGAATTAGAGGTGTTTCACAGCTAATAGATTTTTTCTTCTCTTATATAAATATGTCAAATAAAACTTTCTGTCTTTTATTTCTAGTTGTTTTGTTCTTCCTTAAAATATATTTACTCATATCGGTATATATTTACACACATAAATATATACCTTTGGGGCTTCATGTGACAGGAGTATATGAAATTTTAGGTATATGTTAGCCTAATCATGAATTCATCTTAGTGTTTAATTTTCAGTGATAATTAGTACCTTTCTAATTCCAAGAATGATACAAAATTAATAGACTTTGAGGATCACTCAATTATCATAACAGGATTTCCAATCTGCAGCCTCAGAGAGTTGGCGTAGATGGAAAAAATTCAATATAATTTTTCTAGTCATGAATATGGAAATACTTTACCCCACCATTTTTTAACAAAATGCCCCACTGGCTTCTGTGAGAGCTGAGTGGTCTCTGCAGGGGTAACTGCCCTCAACTTGCCTTAAAAATTCAGTGACCATCCACAGGTTGGTGGAGGACAAGAATAAGCACAGTAAAAAATGGGAAAGATTCTTGAAGTTCTGAAATAAAAGTGAGAATATACTGAGAGTCAATTCTATGTGATCCAGACTGATGCCGGTATGCATTACTGGGCTTGGAATTTGGTTCTAATCATTTGCAGACAGGCAATAGTTAAAAACAAGAGCCAATATTTCTGTAAGTGTCCTCACCATGTATTGAGCTGTTCTGTTAGCAGTAAGTCTTGGCTGGCCTGGTTCCAAACTCAGAAAAGTACAGTGACTACACTGCTTAAAGGGAAGCAGTCCCTTGCATTCGTGTAGAGATGTTTTTAACTACCAGTCAGTCTTAGATTTTGTGAGCAACCTGAAACATAACTATCTCTGTCTCAGTTTGGGAGGAGGGAAAATGAGCACTCCGGTGCTCCCCTGCTGCCTTCGTGGCTAAATTCTTTCTCTACGTTTTATTTTCTCACAATTATGTCTTTGTATGTTTTGATCCCCTTGATTATATTTATTTCATTAATTTTAAGAGATTCAGGAATTAACTTTGACCAGCTTAGATTTCCAAAATTCTGTTTTTGTCTAATCAAGAACCCAGTAATATTTGGCTAAGCCAGCTCTTGCCTTAGATCTTTTCCTTTTTATGGGGACAAGAATAACTCTCTCTGTTGAACCTCTATCATCCATTGTGATGCCTACCCGTTGGTGAGTTTCTGGATGAGATAGCTTATCCTTTAGGCCCTTTGCAAAGAGAAACTAACGTAACAAGATACTCTCAGGAGGAGCTTAACTTTCTAGACCAATCCCTAAAACAGGAAGGACAAATCAGTTATTTCCCAGTCTTGTTCTAGACTCAAGTCATCCAGAACTAATTACACATATCCAAACACTTGGCCAATGCCTTTTTACCAGAATTGCAGACAAGTTTGCAGCAAATCCTTTTGTTCCAGACCCTAGCATTCAAATACTGCCATTCTATGGAAAGAATGAAAAACCATAAGGTGTGATGCCAGAAATGAAAAGCTAAATTTTCTACAATATTCTTATTTTAAAATATACTGGGATTTCTGATGCTAAAAACACAGCATCAGCATGATTTTATTTAATCACAAAAACTTGATGGAACATTTAGAATAGCAAAAGAAAAAACACGCACATGGATATTATCTTACATATAACTGGTGACAGGGAATCCCCAAGAACTCCAGACTGTGAGTTAGTGTAACCTCAACACCAGACAGCAGCAAGTCTCGTGTGGGATCAGCAGAGATGAGGAGGGGGTGAAAAAAGAAAAAGGAAAGTATTGACAGTTCTACAAGCTGCCACTCAGAAATCAACAAATACTCACTCCCCAAAGAAGACAATCTTTTCCAGAACAGGAACTAAACCAATCAAGTGTGAAAATTACCAACGAAATTCAAAGACTTCCTCACAGGCTCCAAGCTGAGAACAAGCGTGAAAGAGACCATAGGAAACCAGTAAGGGGCCATGGGGTTTAAACTAAGCTGGAGCAGCCTTAGCCCACGCATCCCTCAGAAACACTCCAAAATACTCCCTTTTGGAAAGACAGAGATTCATTCTTTCCCCGTTCTCTTCTCGCCCTCCCTTGATAAAAAAAAATTTTTAAGTCTGTTGATAGTTGGATCCAAAATAAAACATTGAAGATCCCAGGGAGACAAAAGCTTCAAAACCAGAGACGGAGGTATCTGAGATAGACCTCAGAAAGTACAAAGCAACAAACACATTTAAAGGTAACAATACTGCTTTGCAGGAAAAGATCCTTAGAACTCTAGACAACACAGATTAGAGGTAGGAAGATTTTGTGAATCAGGCTTAGCTCTGAGAGACAGAAAAGTGACTATACAAAAAGGCCATATTTTTTAGTACTTCACAGTAATAACAGAAAAGAGAGCCCTACAGAGGAACTTTCCTCTAGAAGTCCAAAAAAACCTATATTATTTATGTATGGAAAAGAAAGATAGATTACAATAAAACCGCATACAGAGATACAATAAGGATAAAGACAAAAATGAACCAAATAAAGTTCCAACAGATAATGAAAACATACTACACATGGGGCCACAAAGAAGACAAAAACTTCAACATCACATTCAAAAAAGAGCTAAAAGAACCTTAAAAGCAATCAAAGCTAGAAACAAACAAACAAATCAGAATCAGAATGGCTCACAAAGGAGATGGCTGGAAAGATATGAAACAAGGTGATGTGAAAAGAGAGCTGCAAACTCTAGAATGAAAAAAATAGAGGGAGAAGAAAAGAAAAAATATTTCAAAAATGAGTCTAAATCAGAAAGAACAAAGAAGCAAATAGAGACCATAGACAGCACAGGAAGAGAAACTGAGGCTAGAAGGGAGAAGACAGAAATTAGTAAAACAGAAATAAAGAGACAACAAGATTCTACCAAAGATTTGGAAAAATAGGGATTCAAAGGAGATTTAGTATAAATTCCCAAAGAATGTCCCCTCCAAAATGAAAGACAAAAAATATATATAACTAGAATTTAAGGAAACCTTCACAAAATAAAAGATTTGAATCTACATATTAAAAAGGCTGTATCTGGGAAATTCAACCCAGAACCATCAGCACTGAAACATTTCTAGTAAAACAGTTGTATTTTAAAATGAAGAAAAACAGAAAAACAAAAAAAGCTAAGTCAGACCTTGAAGCACAAACATTTTGTACCAGAAGACAATGGAACAACATTGTAAAGATGCTCTAAAAAATAAATTAGGAGCCAAAGATTTTATATTCAACCAAACTATGCTTCAAGTATGAAGGCCATCAAAAAACAGTTATAAACATTCAAGAACTCAAGGACTACTTTTCCCAAGGAGTCTTTCTGAGGAACCTACCAGAGAATAAGCATCAGAAAACCAAGAGATGTTTAGAAAAGCTTAGCCTAAGGACTGGTGGAGAATGGCTATAAGGATAAAAGAATATGTAAATTTTATAATGGTCAGATAATGCAGAAATAAGACAACTAACAAATAGGGAAAGTAAGTGGAAAACAGAATAAGTTTGGTGATTGTCCCACAGACATTAACTAGGATTAAAAGAATGTCACCTATGTTTAGACACCGGAGAAGAGGGAAGAAAAGGGAAAAGATTATAACCAGCAAGTGTTGCTTAGAGAAGAGTATAGTTACACATTATCTAAAAAAAGAACCTTCAAATATTATATACAATATTTGTGTAAAGGTAACCAGTAGAACAAAAATACAAATTGTATTGAATACCAAAGATTACAAAGAGAAAAGAAAATATATCATATAGTGAATGACTTTCTAGACACAGTAAATACATAATAAATCAGTATGTCAGAGCTGAGATCAAACATATAAAGAAATCTACTAAAATAAAAAATTTCAGATTTACCAATAAAGCAAATCTAACTCTCTGCTGTATATGAGACATACCTGGATCAAAATGATACAGAAAGATTAAGGATTAAAGAAGAAGCATAGATAGACCAGGCAAATTCAAGTAATAAGGAAGCAGAGGTTGAGATTTTAATACCAAACAAAATAGAATAGAGAAAAAAAAAAAAGCTAAAAAATTAAAAGAGGCCAAAAAATACATTATAATACCAAAGACTCCAATCTATAGAAAAACAACTTTCATAAGGTAGAAACTTCTGGAAATGTAAGGAGAATGGACAGAAACACACCAATAATACGACAGCTTAATACCTCTCTCAGCCCAAGACATAATAGGTGGACCAAAATTAACAAGGATCTATATAATCTAAACTGTGTAATCAATAATGTAGATCTAATAGACCTACTTAACTCTGAAACATTTTTTTAATTTACCTCTTTTTGAGTATACAAATTAAAAAGTATGTTAAATTTATAAACAAAGTTTGCCTCAGAGATCCAAATATAAAAAGATAAAATCAACAAAATGCTCTATAATCTTAAATTTAAATTGGAAACGTCAATGTGAACTCATTATTTTTTTCTCACTTTCTAAAAATGCAAATTTTCTAGCTCTATCCACTGAAAAGGCCTGGAAACAATTTCAATCCCATCTCACTGAGTACATCTAACTCTCAATTGTGGTATCTAAATAGGATTCTCCACTAAATGGAACTAAGGATCCTCGAAGAAATGGCTGATTCCTGTTGTGGGGCAGGGAATGTAGAAAACAGGCTGGGATACGTTGTTGCTCTAGAAAGCAAGGAAGGAAAGGAAGATATCAAAGCCTGATGTGCGTCATGTCGAAAGGACACAGGAGTCGGATAGAAGAGGTTCCCACTTGCCATAGATGGGACAATATGAATATCAGGAAAAATTACCCAACTAATTAAGATGTGCTAAACATACAAAAAGCAGTAAGTTTACGATGATGCTTTAAAAAGGTGGGGAGGGGAGAGAAAGAGAAACAAAATAAAAACCGCTAGACACCACGGGTAGTAGCTAGGACACCAAATCATTACTCTGAAAATTGGTATTTTAAAGGGAAATAATTTAGCATTTTTCTCGATTTTCTGGTATAATATATATTTCAGAGTGCCCAAAGAGCCCTAGTGGTTGAGTTTTTTAAAACAGATTCTCAGATAATAAATTCAAACAGAAAAATAGAATTAGAAAAATCAACATTTTGCAATCCCTAATGCAATAACTGATTCAGGCAATGGTCATAATTCGATGGTAAAGCCATTAGATGGGATAGGGATGAAAAACAATAAAATGATCAAGCTACTTCCACCTGAACCCACCGATCAATTTTAACATCGTTGAAAGTGAATCGTACACACATTCTGATATGATGCAATGTGAAGGCATTTTAGACAAGCTGTAAAATCAAAAGCTATCCATGAAATAATCTTTAAAAAATAAAAACACAACAAAAAACAATCTGAATTTAATCAAGCCTTTAAATCTAACTTTAGTCTACAGGAAATTCAGGGAGTAGAAGAAAAAGTTAAACAACAACTCAAGCCAAATTTAAGAACCTAATTTGTTCAATCAGTACATGGCGGGAGAGAAGAGGAGGAGGGGAATTTTTCTAGAGTACAAGATATTCATAATGGGGCTGGCCCAGTGGCGCAGTGGTTAAGTTCATGCACTCCACTTCGGTGGCCCAGGATTCACAGGCTCAGATCCCGGGCACAGGCCTATGCACTGCTTATCAAGCCATGCTGTGGTGGCGTCCCACATATAAAGTAGAGGAAGATGGGCACGGATGTTAGCCCAGGGCCAGTCTTCCTCAGCAAAAAGAGGAGGATTGGCAACAGAGTTAGCTCAAGGCTAATATTCCTCACCAAAAAAAAGGTATTCATAAAACTCTATGGAGCTTAACAACCAATGAAGTGAAACTTGTTTGGATCCTGAATAGAGTAAACTAACTTAAAAGAGACACTTTTAGACAATGAGGGGAATTTAAATACAGACTAGGTATTAGATGATACTAAGTAATTATTGTTAATTTGTAGATATGTGAGAAAATGTTCTTTCTCTTTCTCTTTCTCTCCAGCTCTTGCTTTCTTGCTATCTTTCTCTCTCTCTCTCTGTCTCCTGGAGAAACTTACTAAACTATTTAGGAGTGAAATGACACGATGTGTGGGGTTTGCTTTAAAATTCTGTAGCCAAAAAAAGGAGCCTGGGAAGTGAACAGATGAACAAGTATGACAAAATGCTGATGGTTTTCAAAGATGGGTGTTTGGAGCATAGAAATTTTCATAATAAAAAGTTTTTCAGATGCATTGCCTTTGAAGGTATATGGGGACATAATAACAATAGGGAAAGAGAAAGCATAAGCATACATTTTAGTGATGATGTAGGCACAGCTAGACATCAGCATTTTTATTTTACTTGTGCCCTAGAGCTAAAATCATTATATTGAAACACATCATCATATCCTATCATGTTTGAATGGCATAATGCCTCAATAATATAATATTTTACTCAGATTTTGTATTTAGGATATTTATTGGCTCTATCTTAGAACTGGTGTGGAATAAGATGGGACGAGATGATGTATAATATATAAGCAGATGGCACCTTTTTGTCTGTCAGAATCTCCTTCGCTCTCTCTCTCTCTTTCTCTCACTCTTTCCCTCTCCCTCTCCCTCTCCCTCTCCCTCTATCCCTCTCTCTCTCTCTCCCTTTCTCTCATTTCTGAAGTTTGGAGCACTGGTTATTACTTGTCTAGAGGACTTTTTTTCTTTCTCATCAGTAAAATAAAATTAACTTTCAAAATCATACTGTGATTAGTAAAATTTATAGAATAGTTCATGTTTTCAAAATGCTTACTGTAATTGACTTAATCCTCCAAATGTACACAAAACATATATTCCAATTATTCATCATTTAACTAGATAGCAATAGGAAAAACACTGGTATTTTTAAAAAGAGAGAGAAGGGAAAAGAATCACCATCAAACCATGTTCACCAAAGATTCTAGTCACCATAAGCAAAATTACTATGTAGCAATCTGAATCCATCATTAAGGGGGCAAAATAATCAGTTCATTTTCTAGGATAAAGAAATAATCATATTTAAAGGAAGTAAAGTAGCCAAAGATTATAGAACTAAAAGCCCTAAGACACAGAAATCACAGAACCACAAATATAGAGCAGGTGTCTAAGGCGGGGCTTCTCAAATGTGCATAGCACACCCTGCAAGAGTACTCAGCTGTCCTGGAGAACGTGGGGCCACAGGAAACTACTGCCTATCTTCCCAGAGCATCAATTTTACTCAAAGGTTAGTAGGAAAATAACACTGTATGAAAATAGCATTGATACAAAATGCTATTTAT
This sequence comes from Tapirus indicus, assembly GCA_031878705.1. NCBI lineage: Eukaryota > Metazoa > Chordata > Mammalia > Perissodactyla > Tapiridae > Tapirus > Tapirus indicus. The sequence goes on along the minus strand of CM062919.1, from coordinate 97,615,459 downwards.
ATTATAGAATGGAATGCACAATATATAACAATTTTAAAATAAAAAGAATACTTCATGAAAATGTTGTACTTCAGTCCAAGATTGCTGACTGTCAGATACATGTTCACCTGTTGTCAGCCTGGTCCATGTGGAAAGGTTTGAGAGGCGCCAGCCTAACGAAAAGGCTGGATGGATGAAACTGACCCTCCTCTTTGAAGACCCAGAAACTTACTCTTTTTGGGTGCTCACAGTGATCAGATCACAAGAGACCGACCCTCCCCAACTAAAATGCACAGGAGGGTGAGAACAATACCAGAATGTCCACTATTAATCATCAGTGAAAACTACAATTGTCACAAAGCTCAGAAATCCACGTGTGAATAAACACAGTACATTTGGCTTCAGAATGCCATGCATGCACCAATTGTCCATTGGAAAACTCTCTATTGATTTTGTATGATAAATCACTATCAAGGGAAACAGAAAAACATGAAATCCATATCATCAACACATTTCTCCATGTATGCAGACTACACAGGACTCAAAAAGCTGTTTGAGGAACATGCAGTCAGAACAAAGATGAAGAGAATATTTAATGGCATCGGGGATGCCAATGGGTTGGTTTGTCAGAAAGAATAACAGTTGAACTCTATTGGCTGTAACCTCCCACCTTCAGCTCCATTCTAGGGACAGCGCTGCCTTTGAGATGAGGAATACAAGGTGGGGAGTAGGTGGTTACCCTGAGCAGCATTTGGACGGCACTACCAACATTTACTCCTCGGTCATATTTTTCTGTCCTTCCATTACTCAACAACCTCTTCTAATCAACACATTCTTTCTCTTTTCTATGCTGGTCCATTGAGTGAGTCATTGTGGAGTTTTTCTGGCCATTCTATCTCCTTCAGGTGACTTATACAGCTATTATCCTACCTATCAAGTGTTCATTTTTATTCATCTTTTTTTCATTCAGCAAATATTAATGGGCCAGGCACTGTACTCATCATGAGGGATGAGCATATGAGACACAGTTTTCACTCTCATGTAGCTTAAGGACTAGTGAACTATAACGACGATAGGCTGCTTTCATCATTTTGAAGAACAGACACCTCACTCACAGGGTACTGACTGAATTCTAGAGTTCTTGAAACACTCTCAATGTGTGCAATGACTTCTGATGAGATCACATCTGCATTACCACAACGTGGCACCATGACAGAACTGGAACGTGTTGTTCAGTAGTCCCGGGGACTATCCTGTGTACCTCCCAAGGAAAGCAATCCACAACTCATCCCCTCATATTAATAGGCTACCTGATATAAGTGCATAAAAATAAGTCCATCAAATGCCATATCGCAACAGTTTCCAAATTAAAATATGAGCTAATGAAGAAAGTGCTAAATATCCTTTAGCTTTCCTCATTCACTTATTCTACAAACTCAAACTGAGCTCACTCTGCAGCATGTAAAGCACGATGTGCAATCTTGTGGCAAATACAAGGATAAATAGGAACTGATTGTTGTTCTCGGCTTCTCGTAGGTCAGGACACATCCTCAGTTCCACTGAACTCCCGGATACCTCTATTTGTTCAAATTCCAGCTCCAATGTTTACTGGATATGTTAGAATGAGGCAAGTTACTTTAATCTCTCTCAGTTTCCTCAGCAGTAAATGGGAATAATAGTCCCTACATCATAGAGTTCATTGAGGATTAAGAGTAACTGTAATGATTCGTGTAAAACTCTTACCTCAATGTCTGGCATATGGCAAGTAATCAACAGAGGTTACCTGTCTGTACTGGCAGTGATGGTGGTACTAAGAGTGGTGGTGGTAGTACTAGTAGTAATTTGCACATCCAAATTAATGACTAACAGTAACTGGAGTTGTTTTAACAGTCTCTGGCAATCTCAAAGCCAAACGAATGCAGACTTACCCAAAGATAATATTCCATGTATGCTGTAGTTATTGATAATTAAAATTTAAAGTACCCTATATATAAAAGAGAAATTACATTTAATTCTCTTCCGTGCCAAAGTGAAATGAGAAAATACTTTCTCCCAAAGAAAATTGTTTTTGTCTCCCCTAAAAGGCCCAGTTTTCAAAAAAAATGTTTGATAGAAGATGCAATCTAAATAAAACAAGGAAACTGAATACGAAAAAAGAAATTTCTTTCAATAGTGTCAGACTCAATTACAACATTCTCAATGAGCAAATGGTGGGGGGTGCAGAGTTCAAGTTCATACCTGGTCTACACCTGGGTTATGTTGAGCTGAGGAATGCAAGAGTCTCCTGTTTTTCAAATACTCTTTTCTTTCTTCTCTCTCTTTCTCTCGCTCCCTCTCCAAAAAAATTATATATTGCTTACAAATTTAAAAGCAGACTTTGCCTTTTCCAGCTTGTTAGAGCATTCTTTCTGGTTTTAGGAACCCTTTGAGCAGCCCTGCTTGGTCACAAAACACTGGTGATACAGCTGGAAAGCTTGTCTGTGACTACTTGAGCTGTACGTTAAGAAAACAATCTTGGTCAGATTCTACCGAAGATTGTATGGATTGGAAGGGAGTTAATCTCAGATAAAACAGGATTAAAGAGAGAAAAAAAGACATAAAAATGCTTACCATTTGCAACTACCTGCAACTGGTCTTAACTTCCTCCCTGCAACCAGAAGTAACCACAGTCCTTTGGGGGAATTTCCAGACAGTTCTCTCTCCTAAAACAATTATGCACCATCATAGAAGAACAGACAATGCTATATATCTTGTACTTATTTCCTTAATATAAAATGGGAGTAAAATATGTCATTGGTGTGAAATATAATAAGTTCTAAACACATTGAGAAAATTGTATTCACTCAGAGGCCCTACCAAACAAGTCTCTCCTAATATCCACCTCAAAGCAATTAGGTCCTGACTTACGTGACCTGCCGCCCCCTGCAGACCCCACACCTTGGCTCCTTCTCTTTCATGGATTTACAGAAAGCAAGTGCAACTGCCCCAATCACCATCAAAAAAGCATTGCTTTTTTTATTATGACAAAATATACATAACATAAAATTAACCTCTTTAACCATTTTTAAGTGACAGTTCTCTGGCGTTAAGTACCTTCACATCACCACCATCCATCTCCAGAACTTCATCATCCCAAACTACAACTCTGTACCCATTAAGCAACTCCCCAATTCCCCCTCTCCCTGGCCCCTGGTAACCTCTATTCTACTTTCTATTTCTATGTTTAGTACAATGTCTTCAAGATTCAACCATGTTGTAGCATGGAGGAGAATTTCATTCCTTTTTAAGACTGAATAATATCCCCTTGTGTGTATTTACCACATTTTGTTATCCATTCATCCATTACTGTACACTAGGGTTGTTTCCACATTTGGGCAATTGTGAATAATGTTGCTATGAACATGGGTGTACAAATATCTGTTCAAGTCTTTGCTATGTTATTTTGTGTATATACCCAAAAGTGGAATTGCTAGATCATATGGTAATTCTACATTTAATTTTTTGAGGAACCACCATACTGTTTTCCATAGCAACTGCACCATTTTATATTCTCACCAGCAACACACAAAGGTTCCAATTTCTCCACATCCTCACCAAGACTTGTTTTCTGGGTTTTTTTTCTTTTTATAGTAATCCTAATGGATGTGAAGGGGTATTGGTCCATTTTTTAATTGGATTGTTTGCTTTTTTGTTGTTGAGTTTTAGGAGTTTTTTATATATTCTGGATATTAATCCCTTATGAGAAAGGTGGTTTGCAAATATTTTCTCCCATTATGCACCTTTACACTCAGCTAGTAGTATCCCTTAATGCACAAAAGGTTTTGATTTTGATGAAGTCCAATTTATCTATTTTTTCTTTTATTGACTGTGCTTTTGGTGTTACATCCAATAATCATTGCCAAATCCAGTGCCATGAAGATTTTCTCCTGTTTTCTTCTAAGAGTTGTATGGTTTTAGCTCTTTGTACATGGTGTAAGGTAAGGGTCTAACTTCATTCTTTTGCATGTGGATATCCAGTGTTCCCAAAACCATTTGTTGAAAAGACTCTTTTTTCCCACTGAATGGTCTTGCCACCTTTCTGGAAAATCAATTGACCATATATGGGAGGGTTTTTTCTGAGCTCTCTATTCTATTTCGTTGCTCTATATATCTGTCTTTATGCCAATACCAACTGTTTCAATTATGTAGCATTATAGTAAGTTTTAAAATCAGGAAGTGTGGGTCCTTCAACTTTGTTCTCTTTTGAGATTGTGTTGACTATTTCAGGTCTCTTGAGATTCCATATGAATTTAAGGATTGATTTTTTTTATTTTTGCAAAAAATATCATTGAGATTTTGATAGAGATTGCGTTGAATCTACAGACTGCTTTAGGTAATATTATCTTAACAATATTATCTTCCAACCTACGGACCTAGGATGTCTTTCCATTTATTATGTCTTCTTTAATTTCTTTCCACATGCATAATATTTTAGCCAAATGTTTCCACAGGATCACTGCCCTTCTACCCAAGCAGGTCCCAGCTACAGCTCAGCTGGCTTCCCAGGCTTCCCCAAGCCCTCTCTCTTCTGTCCCCGTGGCTTCATCTCCATGGAGCATCTCACCCTAGAATGCAAGGAAGGACACTAGAGGTCACCACTCTACCCCTGAAGTGATATTTGGCTCTATTGTCCTGGCCCCAGCATCTTTCTTTGTGTGAGTCCGTTTCATAGTTCGTCTGAAACTGAGACTGCTGCCAAACTGGGCCCTGACCTCTCAGCCATCAGCACATGGTACAGCTGAGAGTAAGTCGAGAGGAGGCGCGGAAGTTAGCGAGTGTGGGGCTTCCACAGGCTCTTGAGGCCCTACCATAGGAGTTGGAATCCCAGGCCCACCACTGATACTTACTATAACCTATCTATGCCTTGTGTAGCAGGTTGAATGATGGCTGGCAAAAAGATATGTCCATATCCTAATTCCCAGAGCCTGTAAATGTGACTTTAATTGGAAAAAGGGTCTTTGCAGATGGAATTAAGTTAAAGATCTCAAGATGAGATCATCCTAGACTATCTAGGTGGACCCTAAATCCAATGACAAGTGTCCTTATAAGATACATACAGAGAAGAGGCACATAGAGAAGAAAAGAAGGTCATGTGAAGACACAGGTAGAGATTGGAGTGAGTAGCCATGAGCTAAGGAATGCCAGCATCCACCAGAAGCTGGAAGAAGCAAGGAATAAAATCTCCCCTAGAGCCTTTGGAGGGAGCACAGCCCAGCCAACATCTTGATTTGGGGCTTTTGGCTCCAAAACTGTGAGAGAATACATTTCAATTGTTTTAAGCCACCAAGTTTGTGGTAATTTGTTACAGCAGCTACAGGAAACTAATAGACCTTGGTTTCCTCATTGCAAAATAGGAATATAATAGTACTTACCTTATAGAGTTGTTAAGATAAGTAAATGAAATAATCCATGGAAAGCACCCAGCATAGGGCCTAACACAGCAAACCCTCAATAAAACGTTGGCTACTATTATTTACTGTCGTTGAAACCCTGATTTGCATTACAAATGGATGGAGGAGGCAGCTCATTGCCTATATCATACGAGAGACAGAGGTTCAAGAGAATAATTGTTTTTGCATGAGCCATCTCTCAGTTGTCTTTTTAAAGCAAAAACAACAGCTATTTTCTTGTTTACCAATGCTTTTGGGTGCAGGGAAAATATCACATCATGGATTCCAAAAAGCAAAGGAAAGTGTCTGTGTATTGGGGTGTGGGGGGAGAAAGCTATATATGTAATAAACATGTGAAACAGTCTTTATAAGCCACCAGATATATAAAGCAAGAATACTGTGTATCTGTATATATGTACATTTTTCTGGAGAGTCCATGGTTTCCCTCAGATTCTCAAAGAGAATCCACAACTCAAAGTTAAAAATCACGTAAAATGATACTGACAGCCTTGAATGAAAAGATTAAGACCAGGCTCAAAATATAAACCAGTCAAGTACCACATTCACCAGGAGGGCCACCTGTGGCTCAAAAAGTCATTGCTGGAGCTTTGCCACTGACCTAATTCCAAAAATAAAAGGAGATGAGTCAGGATTCGGGTAAGGGGTTTGAGAGATGAATGCAAACAAGACTTTAAGACTCTAGCAGTCTCCTGAATAGGCCTGGAAAATGTGTAATAACAGAAGTGGATATTAAACACATCCAACAAAAAGGTCTAGCAATAAATTCCTTTTAAATCATTTGAAAAATTAAATGCTTGGTGAAGCCTCTTCGTAAAACCCTAAGATCAATTGCAAGAATAGTAATCAATAGCTGTCATTGTGACCTCTCTCGTTCATCAGCAGAGAAACTAGCTAGAAAAATAGTTGACCTTTTTCTTTATTTAAAAAGCAATTATTGAGTAAGTACTATATGTTATGGACTGAATTTTGTTCCGCCAAAGTTTATGTGTTGAAGCCCTAACCCTTCAGCAATATAATTACATTTAGACATAGAGCCTTTAAGGAGGTAATTGAACTTAAATGAGGTCATAAGTTTGGGGCCCTAATCCAATAGGACTGGTGTCCTTATAAGAAAAGGAAGCAACACCAGGCGCGTGCATGCACAGAGACAGGGCCATATGCGGACGCAGTGACAAGCCTGCCATCTTCAAACCAAAGAGAGAGGCCTCAGAGGAAACCAAACCTGCAGATACCTTTGATCTTGGACTTCCAGCCTCCAGAACTGAGAATTAAATTTCTGCTGCTTAAGCCACCTGGTCTGTGGTATTTTGTCATGGCAGCCCTAGCTGACAAATACTTCATACACCAAAAACTCTGCTAGGTGCTGGAGTTATGGAAATGATTAAGGCATAGCTTCTCCCCAAGAAAGCCTCACTGGGTTGAGGCAACACTGCAGGACCCTGCCAGAAACAGAATCCAGCCCTTGGCCTCCTAAAATACCTGACACTAAAGTGGGCCTGCCAAACTCCCACTGAGCTTGCCTGGACTGGCTGTTTAGGTGACACACGTGCCCAGACTCGTTAGACGAGAACTAGACTCTGGTTGACGTTCTTTAAGACCTCTCTTGTTCTGCATTGTTTTGTTTTATTTTTCATTCTGTTCTACTCTATTTTCAGGGAGAAATAAAGTCTCATTCTCTCCCAGAGAAAGGATAACTCTTGGCTTTTGACACCTACATTCATGTGACAATCTCATCAAACCCCAACCAGCTCATTCTCAGAACTACCCACCCAGTGAGTTTGGCATGATTAACCACATTCACAGTTAAGAAATTCGAAAGGGGAGAGATTATGTAAAATGCTTAGATTAGAAGTAGATGAGAGATTATCGTTCAGAAAGCTGACCGGAGCACTCAAGCATTTTGAGATTATTACATTAACTTTTGCCTAAAATGGTGCCCCAGGGTGGATTTCTGGTGTCACTGGTTTGGAGGGAGTACATTTGCTTTTTTATAGGAAATGTTAATCAGTTTTCCCTCTTAGTTTTACCTGAATTTCCCTTGCTCAGGACACAGTGATGGAATACTGGTCAGTGTGACTCCGAATTTTAAGGCTAGGCCTTCAAAGCTCACTATTTCTATCCCCCATTTGTTTGAATTTGTGGCAGGAGGTAAGAAGGAGGGTGGAAATGTATTTTTACCACTACTCAGTTTTTTCCTCTACAAAATGGAAATTATATGGCTTCATAATCTAAGGCCCACAGAGAAACATTTCAGGGAAGTAGTTATACCATGAAATATTTTATAAATATTACATTAGGTTAAGTATCCCAAATGCAATTTGACATTTCCACCTTTTTTCCCTTAAAGACCCAAATCAGCTCTTTTAATATGCTGACTGTGTTTAACAGTGAGGAAATTTACAATAGAAAACTTGGACTCTGAATTATCTTACTTGAAAATAAGGAAAATTTGCTGACCTTCCTTAGAGGGACGGCTATTAAACTCAAGAACGACTTCAAGAGAAGCTACTTCTCCAGAGAACTGTAAAAGCCCACAGATTATCATGTGTCTCAGGGATTTTGTTGAAATCCTGTCCAGGGTCAGAGGGTCACATTCTCCTCAGAATCAACCCTATGATTTCAACTGAAGATCTTCGTTAACTAACGGTCCTGAATTTTACACAAGAGTTTAACATCTCTGTATCAGACAAGCTTTTAAATCTGCCCACATTTCAATGATCTGACCTGAATTCAAAGGAAGAATTATTCTATTTGGACACCGTGTTATGTGAGTAGTTTTTCAAGTACTAAAAAGTTGCTTTATTTTCAATGCCTGTGGCTATTGCCCTTGGCTTTGAGAATGATGTTGGAAGTGGCTTTTCATGATTGTATTGGAACTGGAGCAAATCTTAGATTTATTGGCAATTCGTAGATGAATCTAACCATTGGGAGAAGTGTTTGTATTCATAAAACAGCACTCTAGGAAAAAAATGACAGGAATGTTAAATGTCAAGACATTAGTTAAAAGATGAAGTGCTTGCCCAGCACAATGTGGCTCAGTCTGAGGAAATGGCCCCATGCCATTTTCTGAGTGATGGTGCAGGAGGTGTGGTGATCAACCATCTCCAGCTTTCAGTCCAGTCTGGGATTTCTTCCCACAACTTGCAGCTGAAATGGGGCCATGCTGCCTCCACAGCACACAGGCCAGCTTCTCCTGTGGCTTGCTCTTGCCTTCAAAGCAGCATTCCCTGCTTTTAAACCTCTTGACATAGTGTAGTGTTATTTGTAGCATGGAAAGTGCTCTTCCTGTAGATTCCTTCTCCCCACAAAATACTGGAAAATTCAAATTAACTCCTGATTTAAAATGTCTTGCCTGATTTTCTGATATCCTTTGGACAAGTTTTCTTGTAGATATTCTTTTTTTTTTTTTTTTGCTGAGGAAGATTTGCCCTAAGCTAACATCTGTGCCAGTCTTCCTTTATTTTGTATGTGGGTCGCCATCACAGCATGGCTGAAAAGCGGTGTGGGTCTGCGCCCCGGATCTGAACATGCAAACCCAGGCCGCCGATGTGGAGTGTGCCAAATTTAACCACTACACCACGGGGCTGGCCCTCTTGTAGATACTCTTGAATTCTCACTGTAAAATTTTCTGTCAGATCTCATTCCCCTTACCCTGTACACCTTTAATTTACTCATCTGAGCTTTGTAAATTGCAGGGAGAAAAGAGAGACCCAAGAGTTCATCTCCTGAGCTGCTCCTTACACTTTTTAAAAAATGTCTGCTTTCATGTTTCTGACATGCAAGATGCTTTTGTCTCATAACACATGTGTGTATAACTCATACCAAAACATGAATAATTGTCAGCTGTGCTTTCAAAAACCTTTACTCAGCCAAGCCAGTTGTTGTTCACTCGCTTGCCAAACCGTGGCTCTATTCCAACAGCGCACTCATGAGAGGATGTACACTAAACTATTTCCTTCCTTGACTTTATGAAATCACAACACCATAACTTAAGAAAAAAAAATCCAAACTGAAAGTAAAATTTCACAGTTACTAAGAGTTCAAATTTATATTCTTGCGTCTTCAAAAGATCAAAATTATTCCATATTCTTTGCTTTCCAAAGGTTATATGTGGGTATTGGACACAAAAGGAGACATTTTCTAGTCAACTATATAGGTTAGGCTAAAGTCACCACTATTCTACCATCGTCTAACTTTTTTTTCCAGAAAATGGAATTTTTTAAAAACCCAGATTCAAAATCTAGAGTCACATTCAAAGGTCAGGAAATTATTTCTCCTCTTAATTCCCCATTATGCCTTCTCTGTCCCACCACAGCCTCCCCCAGAGTCCAGTCACCAGGAGTAACCACCTATTCCTCTTCAGTCTTGGATCTTGACGACTTGATTGTCACTTCTCTATCCCTTAGGTTGGCCCAGTGCTTTACCAAGGCTCCCTGATCGTTAAAATGATTTTATTTCTAACCCTGCTTCAGCCTCTTGATCTAGATCAGACTCCAGCCCAGTTTTGGACCAGGAACACTTCTTTTCTAAACCCAAGGATTCATAGCCTTCTTTAATCTCCATATATTCCTTTGAGCTCAGTAAAGCATTTGCCACAGATTTATCACCGAAAATTGCACTGTTCTGGTGAATTAATTATAACCATTACCATAACATGGTATAAAGAGCACAAGGCTAGGAATCAGAGATATGGGTACCAATCCTGCTCACCCTCTACTAGTCATATATTCTTGGGCAAACCACTTACTTTCCCAAAGCCTCAGTTGCAAATGTGAATGAATACACAACATGGCGGTGGTACAGACTAAGAAGTGAAATAACGGTTGTGAAAGCACCCAGTTTAGTATGAAGTAGGTGCACTAATCTCTTTTCCTTCTAACAGAGAAGAGTTGCTTAACTTAACCCCAATAAGAAGTGGCTTATTTATACAAATCTTCCTCTGTATTTGTTTGTGAAAATCAAATTGTTTTTGGCAAATAATCCTTAACTGAAAAGGTCTATTCTGATGCTAGATATGTTTCACAAACAGTAGTCACAATCCTTAACTTCAAGTGGCAGGACATAGTTTTAGAAAAAGACTATTTGCAGCAGAACACATATAAATCTGAGGGCCCTATGGTAATATTTCTGCCACGGGCTCATCTTTTTCTTGCAAAATGTAAGCCAGGCTTCTAAAATGAGTAGTTCTAGTAAGTCCCAGGGCAAGAAAGAGATGCCAAAGCAATTACATTTATGGAAATTCAGAAGAGGAAAATGTGCATAAGACAGGAAGAAAATCTCTGCGGGCATAATGTCAAGGAAAGGCAGTAGTTGGTCTCTGCCAGCAGCCATTGGGCACCACTAGCATGGAGCAATTAGAGATGGAATGGATCTGTTCAAGAAAAAATAGTGTGATGCTCGTATGTGGAAAATAAACAAACACATAGATACAGAGAACAGATTGGTAGTTACCAGAGGGGAAGGAGGGTTGGGGGAGGGTGAAAGCTGTAAAGGGGTACATTTGTACAGTGACGGATGGAAACTACACTTTTGATGGGGAACACGATGTAGTCTATACAGAAGGTGAAATATAATGATGTGCACCATAGACTTATACTGTGTTATAAATCAATGTTACTTCAATAAAACATTAAAAAATTAAAATAATTTTTTTAATTGAGGCAGAACCTTCAACAGTGAAAGGTCTTATAGAGATAATGAAAGCATTTGTACTTATATGCTCTTTTTAATTTCTAAAAGCATCTCACAATTTTTTATCTGAGTCTCAAATGAATTAGGGCAGGGTTTACACATAAATCTCCCCCATCCCCCAAATTTGTTTCTTTTTAATTCTGCTTTTCCCTTGTTTCTATCTTTCCCATCACTGTCAAGCTTCTTGAAAGAGAAACTTCCATCTGTTGACTCTAACTTTTCCTAATTGTCCTCAGTCCACTTTGCAATCTTTCTTCTACCTTCATTCACTGCACCACAGAAACTGTCCTTGAAAAGGCTGCCAGTGACTTCCTAACAGCCAAATCCAACAGCCTCCTCCAGCCCTCCTCCTACCTGACCACTCTATGGAATTTGACACGCTGATCCTCTCACCCACTTCTTGAAACCCGTCTCTCTGTCTTCTTTCTGATTCTCCTCTTACTTTTTCTTTCTTTTTCCTAGCTATTCTATTTTTGCCCACTTCCTGAAGAAAGCCTTCCCCAGAATTCCATCCTTGATCTTCTTATCATCTTGCTTCATATTCTTTGCTCGTGTGATACCACATCCTTCTATGACTTCAGTTATTACTCATATGTGGTTGCAGCGATCAGGGTCCAGTCAGGAGACAGATATCAACCAGTAATTTAAACAGGGAAATTTTAATATAAAAAAATTGTTAGCTAGTAAAAGGGGTAAAATGGACTCTAAAGAGCACAGGAGTAACAACTTCAGAAAGCCCACCTTTAGGGCTAAGGGAATGTGAGCAAGGCAGAAACTTAGAAACTTAGAAAAGCCCCCACCACCGCCGAGGTTGAGATTCAGGCCTCGTTTAATAGGATGTGGCTGCTACATGTGCTTGTGGTGGTGAAGAAACTTAGGGAGGCAGCAGCCACTGCTAATCCATGAGGGCCATTCAGGTGAGGGCTACTTTCTCCCACCCCACATGCCAATTTGCTGACTATCACAAGAAAAAACAGCACACACGCAAAAAAAAAAAACCTTCCTCTTGCGCCGCCCTTCCAGTGTCCCTCCAGTACCCTCTATTGGTAAAGCCTAGAATTGTAGCTACTGGCAAGGAAAAATGTCTACTGGGTCCACCTTGAGTATCACAAAGGCAAAGAGCAATAGATTTGGAGTGGAGAGGCAATACATTAATAACTGGCACAGTGGACAATTTCCATATCTGCATTTCTCACCCTGACCTCTCTTCCAAACTCCAGACTTCTGGATGTCTATATCTAGATGCCACAAAGACACCTCACACTCAGAATGTCTTCTTCATTATCCACATGCAAACAGTTGCGAAGACCTGTAAACTCTCTCCAAAAAATGCATCTGGAATACATCTCTTCTTTTGAATACACACATTCTTTAGCTATATTCTGTCACTATCACTACCATAGTTCAGATCCTCATTCTCAATTAGAGCTAGTGCTCGTGCTTACAACTGCATAATTCTCCATCCATTTTCCCATTAACACCAGAATTTACTGTGTAAAACAAGTTTTTCTTCTCAAAAATATCTGATAATTCCCTTCGCCAACAGAACAAGGTTTACGTTTCTTATCTACATATTCAAGACCCTTCAGAAAATGTCACCAATCTACCTCCCCAGCCTCATTTCTCACTGCATCCCAATACTACTACCAGTAGTGGTACTATTACTAGTACTATTATGAAAAACTAACATTTATTGATCACTTAATATGGGCCAGACACTAATGTAAGTACTTATATGTATAATCTCATTTAATATTCACATGCAATTTATGAGATAAGTATTTATTATTATCTTCATTTTACAGGAGAGGAAACTGAGGCAAAAAGTAGTTAAGTAACTTGCCTTAAAGTCACACTGATAGTAAATGGTGAAATCAGACTCTAAACCTGGACAGTCTAATTCCAGAATCTATGCTCTTATATACATTATGTTTCTCTCCTAAAATAAATAAACATAAGAATAAATTTAACCAATGAAATAAAAGACTGATACACTGAAAACTATAAGACCTTGCTGAAGGAAATTTTACAAGATCTAAATAAATGGAAAGACATCCTGTGGTCATGGATTAGAAGACAATATTGTTCATACTACCCAAAAATACTATGTCAATGCTACTCAAAGAAATCTACAGACTCAATGCAATCCCTATCAAAACTCTAATAGTGCTTTTCTGCAGCAATAGAAAAATTCATTTCAAAATTAACATGGAATCTGAAGGAACTCCAAACAGCCAAAACAATCTTGAAAAAGAAGAACAAAGTTGTAGGACTCCCACTTCTTGATTTCAAAACTTAAAACAAAGCTACAGTAATCAAAAAAGTGTGTACTCATATGTTCTAGTAAGTCCACTTCTGGGTATACACCTGAAATAAATGAAATTACTATCTCAAAGAGATATCTAAACCCACACGTTCATTGCAGCACTATTTACAGTAGCCAAGACATGGGAACAACCTAAGTGTCCATTGATGGATGAATGAATTAAAAAATCCACACACACACAAGGAATATTATTCAGCCATCAAAAAAAGAAGGAAATCCTGCTTTTATGACAACATGAATGAACCTTGAGGGCATTATGCTAAGTGAAAGAAGTCAGAGAAAGACAAATACTGTATGTTCTCAGTTATATGTGGGATCTTAAAAAGCTGAACTTATAGAAATAAAGAACAGAATGGGGATTGCCCAGGGCTGGGGGTTGGGGGACATAGGGAGATGTTGGTCAAAGGGTTCCAACTTCAAGCTATAAGATGAATAAGTTCTAAGGATCTAATGGACAGCATGATGACTGTAATTAACAATACTGTAGTATATACCTGAAAGTTGTTAAGAGAGTAGATCTTAAATGTTATCACCACACACACAAAAAATAGTAATTATGTGAGGTGATGGAGGTGTTAACTAACCTTATTTTGGTAATCTTCTCACAATACATACGTGCATCAAATCATCATATTGCACAACTTAAATTTGTATGTAATGTTAATAATATTTCAACAAAGCTGAGGAGGGGGAGTGTGGTACTGGCATAAGGACAGACATATAGACCAATGGAATAGAATAGAGAGTCCAAAAACAAACCTTCAATTACTGGTCAATTATTTTTTGACAGGAGTGCCAAGATCACCCAGTGGGGAAAGAACAAATGGTTTAACAAAAGGTGCTGGGAAAACTGGATATCCACTGCTAATGGGTTAAATCATGTTGCCCCAAAATTCATATGTTGAAGTCCTAATCCCCAGAATGTCAAAAGTAAACTTATTTGGAAAGAGAGTTGTTGCAGATATAATTAGTTAAGTTAAAGTAAGATCATACTGGAGAAGGGTAGGCCCCTAATCCAGTATGACTGGTGTCCTTATAAAAAGAAAATTTGGACACAGACACACACACAAGGAGAATGCCATGTGAACATGGAGGCAGAAATCAGGGTGATACATCTACAAGACAAGAAATGCCAAAGATTGCCACAAAGCACTAGAAGCTAGCAGAGAGGCATGGAACACATTCTCCCTCACAGCTCTCAGAAGGAACTAACCTTGCTGACACCTTGATCTCAGGAGTCTAGCCTCCAGAACTGTTTCTGTTGTTTAAGCCACCCAGTTTGTGATACTTTGTTATGGCAACTCCAGAAAATTAACACATCCACATGCAAAAGAATGAGGTTTACCTTATATCATATAAAAAGTTTAACTAAAAATGGATCAAAGACCTAGAAACAAAGGCTAAAATTACAAAATTCTTAAAATAAAACATAGGGAGAAATCTTCTCGGCACTGGATTTGGCAATGGTTTCTTAAATATGACATCAAAAATGGGCAACAAAGGAAATTAAAGATAAATTGAACTTGATTAGAAATAAAAACTTTCATTCATCAAAAGACACTATCAACAGAGTGAAAAGGCAACCTACAAAATAGGAGAAAATATTTGCAAACCATGTATCTGATAAGAGATTAATATCCAGAATATATAAAGAACTCCTACAACTCAACAACAACAAAAAACTAATTCAAAAATGGGCACAGGACTTAAATAAACATTTCCTCCTAGAAGATATATAAATACCCAATAAGCACATGAAAAGATGTTCAATATCATTAGTCATTAGGGAAATGCAAATCAAATGATATAAAATAATGATATAACACTTCATACTCACTAGGATGGCTATTATCAAAAACAGAAAATAACAAGTGTTGACAAGGATGTGAAGAAATTAGAACTATTGTACATTGCTGGTGGGAATGTAATACGGTGCAGCCACTATGGAAAACAGTACAGTGATTCCTCAACAAGGTAAACATAGAATTACCGTATGACCCAACAATTTCACTTATAGGTGTATATCCAAAAGAATTGAAAACAAATATGTAAACAAGTATTTGTATGCCAGTGTTCACAGTAGCATTATTCACAATAATCAAAAGGTGGAAGCAACCCAAGTGTCCATCAGTGGATGAATGGATAAACAAAATATGATAGATAGATACACATATATATACACACGATGTACAATGGAGTATTATTCAGCCTTAAAAAGAATGAAGTTCTGATACATGCTACAATACGGATAAACCTTGAAAACATTATGCTAAGTGAAATAAGCATGACACAAAAGGACAAACACGGTATGGGTCCACTCATCTGGAGCATCTAGAATAGGCAAATTCATAGAGTCAGTAGAACAGAGGTGACCAGGGATAGAGGAAGTGAGGAAGTTATTGCTTGATGATTACAGAGTTGCTATTTTGGGTGATGAACACATTCTGGAAATAGTGGTGATGGTTGCAGAAAATTTTGAATGTACTTAATGCCATTGAGTTGTAGAATTAAAAGTGGTTAAAATGATAAACTTCCTATTACGTATAGTTTACTACGATTAAAAAAAAAAAACCCATGAGGAGAAGTTGAAGGCCTATGAGACTGGAAAGGAAAGGAAAGGAGTGGGACATTCAGGATGAAGGGTTAGAAACAACA
This sequence comes from Tapirus indicus, assembly GCA_031878705.1. Taxonomy (NCBI): domain Eukaryota; kingdom Metazoa; phylum Chordata; class Mammalia; order Perissodactyla; family Tapiridae; genus Tapirus; species Tapirus indicus. Next base: position 97,599,358 of record CM062919.1, on the reverse strand, counting down.
GAGATGGCTCATTATGTGGTGGTGGGGGAGGAATATGGGTGTGTCTAGGGTGCCAGACTGAGATTTTTGGTGGCTTATGCCACTGCTTACGACATTGCCAAGATTAGCAGTTGATCCAGACTGAAGAATAGGTCTGGAGTGATGACCGTGGCTTGTTCAGTTGTAGCTTCTCAATTTTTGAAGTGCCTATGGGACATCTCATAGTATAACAGAAATGTGATCTGACTATGACATCACCCCATTTGCAATCATAGCTGATTCAGCTGAAACACTAATAAACAAATAAATAACTAGTGGCTAACATTTCCTGACCACTTACAGTGTACCAGACACTGTTGCTAAGCACTTTGCACATATCAGATTAATCCTCACAACTACCCTCTGAGCCATGATTGCCTTCATTTTACAAACCTTATGCTGAGCCATACCAAACCATGTGCCATTCCCTAAAAAATGCCTCTCATCGTCAGATCTCCATATTTGTATTCATTTCTGATCCCTAAGGCTACATGTCCTGTGACTCCACTCTCTAGATTCAATCCTACTCATCCTCCAGAGCGCCCTCCCATGTTATCAGTTGTTCCAAGCTCTTTCATTTGGCATTGATCATTTCCTCTTAGTCCTCGCTTAGCACTTAGTAATCTAACAAAACGCCTTCAAGGTGATATCTTCCCACCAAGACTATGGACACCTTGAGAGCAGAAGCTGGTTTTTCTTTGTCTTGGAATCTCCACCAGTACTTCCCAAAGCAACTTTTATTCAGAAGCACTCCTTAAATGTAGACTTTTTATAAATGAGTAAACTGGGCTTTACAAAGGGACACATGGTTAAGATTATAGGGAAACAATATTTGTGCGTGGTGAGCAGAACCCAGACCTGCTCTGTCTCCATTCAGTTCTCTATCCATCCTACCCTAGTGTCTTCTTTCTTTCTAGCTCTGTACGTAAATTTGCATTCTAAAATCAACCACAGTCCATAAAAGAGGAGTATCTAGATTCCTTTCACCATACTAAAATTTCATGGCCAGAAATATTGGGAATCTCAAGCCTTTCTTCCACTTATGTGTTCACTAATGTCCTCAAGAGTCAAAAGCTACCCAAAGGAGGGGACTGATTCTTTTTTATCTTTCACTGTATACTCAACATCTAGCATAGTGCCTGGGATATAGCGGGTACTTAATAAATATTCCTTAAATGAATCATGAGCCCACTACTTCTTACCTAAAGACCCCAAGGCTGCCAGGGTGGAATTAGCAAACCATGCTGCCTCATTTGTTAAACTGAGGCTATAGTCTCTCTTTAACAACCAATTGAATTACATTCCACAGCTACTAGCCACCTTGACATTTACACCACATTTCCTTTTTCTTGTACCTCTTTTATAAAACCTCCTGTATTGGGAAGAAAAAAATCAATGTTCAAGCTGAGCCTAACTTCTCTTGCATATCTAAGAAATCCTTTACTCTCTGCCAGACCTTTTCCTAATCCTCGCCCAAAAGGAGATTATCTCTATAATCCCGTCATACATAATGATTCCCTTCCCTCTATTTTTCTCCTGCTTCCTACCCATTCCTAGTCAGGCACCACCTTACTGTTTAATCCTGTTCCAAGTCTCTGAGGATTCCTTCACACAATTTTAATGATGCCAAGCCCCAAAGCTGGACATCAAAGGAATAGAGCATGATAATTATCTATTCTGTCATAGATGTGTTCAGTAGTCCGTGTCCTGGATTTAGGGAGTGCGTTAGTGTGTGAACTGCCTTATTTTCAGCTACAGTTACAGAACCCATGTTGAAAAAATATAAATCATTCGTAAATTTTCTTGTCTACTTTAAAAAAAAGCTGTATTCAAATGAATAAACAAATATTAGAATCAGTTCTACTGGAATTGTATTCACCTGTTTATCATGATGGAGTTGCGTTTGTGAGCAAGAGGAGAGGATATGCATATGTGCTGAAGAGATGGGAATAAATAGAGATGGGAGAGAGAAGTGAGTGGGAATGGCCAGATATTAATCTTGCAACCAGGAGCCTACCTTCTCCTACAGTGAACTCAGCGTTTCCTTCTGGCACAACTCTTTGCTGGGATTTACACAGATGTAGACAATTACGCCTTTGAAACTTGAAATTTGGCTTCCAAAGCAGTTTATCCCATTGTCTACACAGATGCCATTTGAGTGAGAATTTAGAAAATTCAAGAGTTTAGAAAATGCTCTCCTCCATCCCTACCAGAGTCCTTTCGAGCTCACGGCCTTTAGAAACAGAACGAGGCTCTCTGATAGGCTTCGGTGTGTCTCCACAGGCCATTTGGCAGATTGGCCACTCAATGTCTCTGGCTCGTGTATGTTCTTTTCTTCCCCATGTCCTCCTTTTCCAAGAGCAGAGCCCCTCCGGTAAGTGACCACCATGCCCGCTGACAGAGGAGGACAAACTCCCCTCTCTGTGGCCTAGCGGCCATAAACCTGGAAGCAGCTGGTTTTTTCCTAAATGTGGTTCAGTAGAGGGAACAATAGCACCCTGAAGATGTCTTTGGCATAAACGGATACTGATTCTCTACGAAGAGTGTATCTGTGAGTTAAACGGCCCAGGAATGAAAAGAGACCCCCGCCCAGAGTCCTGTCGGGGTGTTCTCAGGTTGTAGACAGCTTCAAAGACCGACACGCTAGACTCAGATGGGAGATCAAATAGGAGCGTGCCAGGCTCAAGACAGTGATAGCAAAATCAGACTTTTGACCTTCTGGTTGTTTCTATTTCACCAAAGAAACTCCATCACACACCAAGGAATTGATTTTACAAAAGGCCTATTTTAAGCTTGGCTCCTCAAATTCCATAGTAAAGTTCCTCCCTGGTACTTGCTTTAGGAAGGTGGAGAAAAGGGAAAAGAAGTGAGAGTGAATCAGGTGCACTCTGACACCAGCCAAGTTCATCTCCCTCTTTCAGGATCTCCCACACTACTAAGAGGAGGAATGCAATTAGTTTGCAAGGGGTGGGTGGCAAGCATTTTCCCTAATTCCAGGTTCAAATATGGAGTCTATGGGTTCCAGGAAAATGAATACAAAAGTGCTTGTATGTATTGGTCATTTGTTTTTGCAAAACTGTCCATAGCTTTCCTTGTATTCTTAAAGAGGTCTGTAGGCCAAATTAGGTTAAGAACTGTTGCCCTGTATCCTACATTATTTCACATTCCCCCATCATCAGGGACAGAGACTCTGAAAGCAGAGGTGCAACGGTGGAAAATGAACCCCAGCTGTTGGCCAAATTCCCTGAATAAGGAAACTGGTATCCACCACATTGATTCCCTCCTGAATGACGTTATACCAACCTCTGCCCCTAAAGAAAGTGAAATATGAAATCGCTCTCTCCACCACCATCCCATCTCAGCATCATTTATTCCTTTCATGATGCCCAGGATATTGCATAACCACCTTCTCTCTGCCTCATGGCCCCATCCCGATAGGAATGGGCCGGGTCAGGCCTCCTTCAGGAGAGAGACTGGAGAAACACTTTACCGTACCTACTCATTCTGGGCAAAAGAACCTTGACTAAAATTTATCACTCGAGTACATCCTGTTTTTGTTTATTTTCTGAACAGTACCTAAAAGGATTATTATAATCCAGGACTATATAAAGGCTAAAAGAGATTGAGATAATTGAGCTTATCTAAGCATACACACCCAAGTAACAAACCATACAACAACATCTGACTCTGCGACAGGATGTGGTTCTGATGCAAACAGAATTGGTGAAATCTTCAGGCAGGAAGATTTGGCAAAGGGACATGTCTATGTCCAGACTCTTTCTGTTACTGCTTCTGCTGTTGATACTTTTCATGGTCCACCCTTTTCCCACCTGTAACTATTCAGTTCCTTGTATCAGTGTTAATATAATCATCATAAAAATTTGTCATTTTTTTCTCATTGTGCAACTTTTCAAAGTTCAGACTTTATGCAGAGAAACTTTATCCAGGATAGTATTGGACCAATGGGACTGTCTTTCCTATTTTGCTAATCCTTTAGGATGACATTTAGTTTACCATCCAGCAGAAATGCTAAACCAGGACAACAGGTGGAGACCAAGACCACCCCAGGCAAACTGGAATGTGACATCACCGTGTCCTGCACAGAAACATGAAATGTTCAGTGATTGACTCTCTTCCATCACACACTTTACCTGTATCACCTGCTTCATGTTGGATCTCTCTCCCTGCTAAGGTGAAAATGCTAGAAGATGCTTTGAAGCAGAAGATAATTTCCAAGTTAAGAGCTACCTGAAAAAGAAAAATCTCCTGTTTTACAGAAGTCACAAACTCTGTGCTGCTCCCCGTGTTGCATTATCACACATTCTTTTGCTCCAGCCAGCTGCAGTTTTGCTGTTCAAACTTCACATGTGCTTTCACGTGTAGACTAAACCATGTTATATTTAATCCCTTGATTTTTCTTCATAAATTGCATATAAATTTAAGGCATCATTTAATAACCATGTAATCATAAAAACAACTACCAAATCTATACAAGGATTGTCAGGAGCTAGAGGTACAATAAAAACAGCTCCAGTCTCATTCTTTCTTCTTTCCACAGATTCGAAACGTGGCAGCAAACCTCTGCGTGGACAGCAAGCATGGTGCCACAGGAACCGAACTGAGGCTGGACATCTGTGTCAAGGATGGTTCTGAAAGGACATGGTCTCATGAACAGGTATGTCAGCTCCCAGAAGTCACGGGAGTATGGGGGGCTGAGGCAGGCATGGCAGGGTCCAGCGGGCACAGACCTCTAGATGGGGCACGTGGGACCTGGGGTGAGGTCCCGCTTCTGTCACTAAGCACCTCTGTAGTTAAGTGAATCACTTAACCTACTTGTTTCTGTCTCTTCTCAGAGCAGTTGTGATAATCAACTGAGATAATGTATAAAAATGTGCTTTAAGTAACAGAAAGGATGGGAGAAATGTTGGTTGTGACCCTAGTCTTATATTTGCTTTCCCAGAATGACAGTTTTCAAACCGTGAAAAGCCTGTAGAGTGCTATGTAATTCTTCCAGCTAAATTTCATGGTTTTAATGAAAGACTTTTTGTTATTCTATAAGTTTTGGGAGACTTTAATCTTATTTTTCCCTTCTGGCTGTATATTGAAAAGAATACTTTACATACGCCTCTTGTTGTAGTAGTTTGTAATCTTACACATGAAGGATAACTTTGAGGCAATAACACCCAACATGGACTTCATGGGATACTTTAAGACTATTTATTGCTTTTGACTGAAAAACATTTCACTGCAACTCCGCTTATTAAGTGAGGTGTGATTCCTGACCTGCTTTGAAACTTGACACTCCTTGTAAGGGACTGTCCTCACATTGTGTCACCTACAAAAGAGAAAAGACAGTGGGTAGAATTGTCTCTGCTCCTTTTTAGTGTCTGAATTTTAAATTATGAAACACTTTAAGTTGAAAACTATAAAAAAAAATTAAAGCACACCTTGGTGTACTCATCACACAGACTTAACAAGTATCTACCGCTATTGCCTTCTTTTTTGTTGTTGTTGAGGAAGATTAGCCCTGAGCTAACATCCACTGCCAATCTTCCTCTTTTTGCTCTTTTCATATGTGAGTCACCACCACAGAATGGCGCCTGACAGATGAGTGATGTAGGTCCACGTCCAGGAACCAAATCCAGGCCACCAAAGCGGAGCACACCAAATTAACCACTAGGCCGCTGGGGCTGGCCCACCATATTTTTTTAAAGAATAAAATTTAGTGATAGAGTTAAAACCCCTTCCCCCCATCCTGTTCCCTTTTCTCCCTCTACAGAAGGATATATTCAAAGTTCAGGATAGTATGTCCTGCCTGGCTTTCTGTTTCCCAGAATTGTCCATAATGCCTCTCTTATGAAAACCAAAAACATAGACAAGCAGTTCCCGGTAAGGCACAGTTCTCTCCTATAGCTACATTCCTCAAGTGTCTATCTGGTATATTAAACTAGTAAAGACCCACTGTGCCCAGCCGAGGATCTTAACGAGTTGCTCAGGTGTGAGATCGAGCATGTTGGCACCTCCCTCTCACCATCCCACCTTCCTTCCTGCCCACCTCTCGCCTGCATTGCAGTGCAGAGCAGCATGATTCAGGAAAGCAGCAGTAGACCAAGTCCACAGCACAGTCCAGAATTAAGTCAGTCCACCACTGAACCAACACTGCTGCTCCTCTAGCAGGTAATCTGGTCCCTGCACTCTTACCTCACAGCTTCATGGTGTTCTAGAAGGATCATGGGCCTTGGAGGCAGGCCAACCTATATTTCAGCCAGTTTAACTTGTGTGTTCTTGTGAAATTGTCTAATCATTCTAGGCCATAGTTCCTCCACCTTTAAATAAGAACAATAGTATCCATCTCACAAACAGGGTTATTAAGAGAATAAATAATGTCTATGATATAACAGCATCTTGCACATGTAGTAGGTGCAGAGTAAATATTTCTTCCCTTCTGCCTCCTCACAACTCCTCCCCCCAGATCACTTTATGCTAATACCAAATTAGAAGTCTCTCAGGTCCAAGGCAGCTGCCAAATTCCAAATACTATTTCTTATGCACTCAAACACATCCTGCAGTGCGTGGACACTTATCAGATGGGTTTGAAAGAAGGCTCTGCAGCTCCAGGATTTACTGATGGGAATGAAATCTCAGTAAAAGCAGACTGGCCTCCTGCTTCCTCTGTGTCTTTCAATAAGCACCAAGGGATGTTACCAGAGAGGTAAAGAATAGTGTTGGCGTGTTACCTCCAAGAAGCAATTCTGACTTCAGCCTGGGAGCAAGAGAGAAGGCTGGCGTCTAGACTGGAAAGGGATATTTTAGAAAAGAAAAAGGAGCATTCCATAAAGAAAATCTTTGTCTGTTGGGCTAAATTTCTCTCTACCCCCTCTATTCAGCCCAATCAGGAAACACACCTAGCTAGAAGTGTACATACCTGAATGCCTGAATCAGATTTAATATTCCTTTCCCCTGGAATGAAATATGCTCTGGACTGCAAATTTCATTTGACATCTGAAAATAAATATAAATAAAACCAACTATATTGCATACACTTTAAAAATTATTTGTTTATTTTCCCCCCTTCGGCTAAACTGCAAAAATCCATGACATGTAATTCAAGAAATAGCCACCAGAGAGCAGCACTAGACAAGCAGACAACTGTATAAGAGGAACAAGACTATTTAGTTACATCTCCTTGAAAAGATTTCCAGTCTCTAGAGACTCTGAAAACTGAGCCAGAGGGAGATTTAACAAGACAGGAGGTGAAAAATGAACCATATTTGAAATATGTATCCTCATATATTGACTTGGAGGGTAAAACATTACGAGCTGCTTTGTTTTCCAGTAATTAACTGTAAGCTTTATTCTATATGTTACTCAATGACTTATAAGAACCAGGATTCATTCTTCTACATTTAGATTAAAATTCCTAGATTAGAAGTTTATCAGAACAGGAAAATTATAGGCATTCTTTTTGATTCAAAAGCATTCAAAGAACACAAAAGGGGCATTTATTAGAGTTGAAATGATTCTTTTTTAAAAATGGCAAAAATAAAACACAAATGAATAAACAAAATAGGTACATGGAAAATAAAGGAGTCTATTGAGGCACCTTTGTAAGAAAATGTCTTTTGTTGTAGAACACCAATGATGACTAGTTTGACTTCTATGAAAGGAGCAAATGTGTGGTTCGTTTTTCCAGTGCCATCTATTTAGCTGTTTGATATCACTGTAGCATTGTGTGCTGGCTTTCAGTTTCCTTTAGGGACCAAGAAAGAAAAGGAAAAATAGACTTTAATAAGACTGTAAGGTCCCCAACTGCCATAATGAGTCCAGGGGAGAGGTGAAGGGAGAAAGAGGAGCCCTCTGTGGCCACGGCCAAGTTTGGGCAGGCAGCAGGCTCTGATCTCGTGCTGGGGAGGAAGCACTGCAGCAGAGCAGGCCTTCGCCCTGCTGAGGAAGCCGACAAATGCTCCTTTTCCAAGACCTGGAGAGGAGACGTGCAAACAGAGATGGAAGCAAGTCAATGCACGTGGTAAAGAACAGATTCTGGGCTACACAGTCTCACTCTCAGAACGGAGCATACTGATGGGTACAATCCACAAGGAGGAGCATGCAATAGCTCAGATTTCTGCCAACCACACAACAACGAAATAAAACATAACTAACCACAGAGAAAAATAGTTTCAATCTTCTCAAATCAGGTAGCAAGATTAAGAAAGTAAGTATATTTGCAGTACCAAGTCTCGTGAGCTTATTCATATAATACAATACCGACCCAGGCAACATCACACATACCACATTAATATTAAAGCAAAGAAGTATGAGTTATGTATCATGCTGAATCTATATTTAAAAGTACCACTTGAAAGAAGAAAGTGGCGAAATTAACATCAATTTACTCTAAAATTGAGGGATTTGAGGTTGGAAAAAAATCAGGAGTTATTGTACAGGAAACCTGAATGAAATCTGAAAACTTCTGTCAGTAGGGAACAGCCCAAAGGTAGGAGACAAACCACGAATGTCGAAATAACGTCATCCAGTGAAAACACTTTCATAATGTCTGCTTGTTTCTCTGTGACAAGACTGCACACAGGAAGATGTGCCTAATGAATGAAAGGCTCAATGCCTGATTGGTTTGCCATGGCCATTAGGATAAGATAAATGGCACAGAAAGCATTTCAAAGACATAAGAGAGAAAAGTTTTAGCTAATGGTAGGTGCAGAAGAATAAAGCAGCTGATATAATCTGAAGATGGGTCACCTGAGATGCAGGAAAGTGATCACCAGGTAATAATAATAATAGTGATGATGATGATGATGCATAAAACACTGTGAAGACTGTAGGCTAACAATCTGCCTACAAATCTAAAAATGACTACTGCCCTATAATAACAAACTTAGAAACAAAAAAATAAAAGTCACCTAAACATGCCCTGAGATATATTTGTGACAATAGATGAATAAATCAAGAAAGAGAAGAATTTGCTTATGTTTGCTTTGACACAAATATTCTTTTGCACTTAACTGAGCCATTTAATTAAAAGTAAAGAAAGTAAAAAGTAAGAAAAGACTGTCTATGAAAGAATACACAATGAAAGAATAAACAATTTAACTTCTGCAGGGCTAATTTTCCCCGAACATATAATGAGGGGCTGTGCTAGGTAATGACTGCAGCCGCTTTCAGCTTGGCCTGCACATATATAAAACCAAGAAGAGAAAGAGAGACAGAGAGGGAAATGGATAAACCAACCAAGACCACAGGTTCCTGCATTGGTTGGACTGCTTATAGTATCAAGGAAAGGTGATATTTAAATAAAATAAAGATTTAATCAATATCAATGAAAGGTTCATAGGCCAGGAAACTTCTATTCCAATAATAGATAACTGAGCCTAGAATCATTGAAGTTGAAAGTTCAAAAAATAATAATTATTGCTGATATTGTTGTAATTAGACACAAACAGCACAAATTCATTTGAGAGACTAAAAAGACTTATTAATTCATCTTGACAGTTATCCCAATGCACTTTCTCTTATATAATGAGTGCAACTTCTCATTTTTTTTCAGTGGAAATTTTATTGGACATTTATTATGTGTCATGAATTATTCTGGGTGCTGGAAACAAAGATAAAAATGATATAATTCCCCCCATTATGGATCTCACTGTCTAGTGAGGGATGCAGAAACATAAATGGACAGTCAGGGTGAAATAAGGTAAGGGATGGGAAAGAGGAAGGAGTTGAAAGAGGAAGTGGATGAGTGGACACCTGAACTAAATCTTAAAGGACTGAGGAGCATTCATTAGGTTGGCTGGTGAATGTTGGCCTTCCAACCAGAAAGACTCTCATGAACAAAGTCACAGAAGGGAAAATATAGCCTGATTAGTGCAAGGAACTACAAATGTGGGGGGTTTTTAATTGAGGTATAATTGACATACAACATTATATTCGTTTCAGATGTACAACATAAAGATTCGATATTTATATGTATTCCGAAATGATCACCACAATAAGTCTAGCTAACATTCGTCACCATACATAATTTAGAATTTTTTTCTCATGATGAGAACTTTTAAGATTTACTCCCTTAGCAACTTACAAATGTTTTGTTGTTGCTAGAGCATAAACTAAACGGAAAGGGATGCAGCTGGAAGAAATGGCAGATGCCAGATTGTGGAAAGTTCTTCAGATGTTAAAGAGCTTGAACTTTATTCTCTAAAGCTTATGTGAAAATATTATGAGATTTCAGGGTGAGAGATAACATGGTCAAATAGACATTTCAAACAGATATGAAGGAACCGAAAAAGGAAGGTAGGAAAGAAACCAATTAGGAAGTCATTTCAGTAGCCCAGACGAGAAATGTTGAGTGCAAAGGTAGTGGAGATGGAGAAGAACAAATACTTCCAGCAATATTTAGAAGACCAAAATGGCAAGACTTGGTAATTGATTAGATGGAGAAGGTGAAGGAGACAAAGGAGTTAAAGATGGAAGACTCCAAGGCTGACAAGTTGAATGACATGACCACCAACTTAAGGAAAATACAGGGAACAGGAACAGGCTTAGAAGGGAAGAAAATCAATGGAATTTAGGATATGTTGGATTTGAGATGTTCATGGGACGTGCAGTTGGGAAATCCTATGCGGAGTTGGACATAACACAGATGATGAGTTATCAACATACTGGAGTGAGCTGAACTGAGCGTATAAGACTAACCAGAGAAGATGTGAGGACAGGGTCCAAGGGAGGACCCTGAGCTGCACCTGTGTTGAAGAGATGGATAAAAAAGGGACATGGGCAAGGAAGAGTTATAGGAGAACAGAAAGCACTGTATTTCAAAAGCCAAGGGTATAGTGAGTTCTGATTTGAAGGGAGTGATCAAAATTAGAAATAGCTGAATAGACACTTTTCCTTAAGAAGTCATGCCCCTACATAGGATTTGAATGAATCTAAAAATATCTCAGTCCACAATCATATTTTTAAAACTCTTGGAAAAGAGACCACACAATTCCTCTTCATGAGTCTATTTCAAATGCCTAACCTAAAATCCCTTGTCCTTCTATTTAAAGCATTCTCTTTTGTCCTGTCTCCCGAGGGAACAGAATGTAGTCACTTGCCATCACTCAGACAATCAACTTTCGTGTGTTTGATTTAGATCATTTCTTTCTGATTTTCTTCAGACCACTTATCCCAATTTTTTCAAGTTTTCTGCAGTTTTCCCGCCACTTAACTGTTTTTGTTAGCTATCCCTGGAATTTTGCCAGATTCTCTATTTTTTCTTACCCAGGTAGAACCTAAAATCTAGAATATTCTGAGGGTCTGGTTAGGGCAAAGTGTATTATCTACATACAGCTCAGTGTTGGGCTTGCTTCTCCTTGACATCTCTTTATTTTGCAGTTCACAGCTTGGCTTCACACAGTCAGACCTGCCTTAAGTCTTAGTGCAAGCATTATATTACCTCACTGAAATTTTAGAATTGGAAGAAATCATAGGACTCGTCTACTCTATTTTCCTACCTACTTAAGTTTCTCCTACTGAACCCCTCAAACGGTTGTTCAGCTCAAATTCAAGAAAACATTCTTCCCTTCAGAAATGTTGTTCCTTTTCTTAATTTAATGAATTGTAAAATCAATTTAGTGCATCATAGGTAGCATTGTTTAAAAAATTATAGAACGGAATGGATAGGACAGAAAAGGGTTGGATGGACTATCAGAGTCTATCAGACGCAGTAAGGGTAAATATTGTTTCATGAAACTTCTGTTTCAGTTTGGGAAGGGGGAATCTAAGTGTGTGTGGAAACTGTACCTCTTACTGTGAGCTACAGTCCAAAACTTTCTACATTGCCCTGCAGAATTACTCTTACCAACCCTAGGAAATTAATTTGCCTATTTGTTGCTTCATCAAGCTTAGCTTTCATTTAAATCAAATCTTTCAAGTTGCTGGCATCAGTCCAGCTCAACTCTTCTCCAGGTCTTTTCAGTTAATCTGCTAACTGTGCAGCATTCGATCTGGTAACATTTTATCTAAATGAAGAATGTAAAGAGCTTCATTAAGCAGCTTCTTCTCCCCTGTCTCCCTCTCTCTGCTCTTGCTCTTTCCATGCACCCCCTCTGTTATTTTTCCTGCTATCTAACTGCAAACTCCTCATTTGCATTTTTTGGCAGCCTAGGCCAAAGGTGCCACTGTGGCTGCTACAGAGCTTTACGATACCTGCCTTTTTTGACGCCTCTATTATGCCAAGACATCGTTCTTTTCCTGTAAATCAGAGCCGGAGTTCTACAGTGCTAAAAGACATCCCTCCCCTCCGCTCTCGAATCTCTCCGAACTAAACTCACTGTGGCCTTTCTGCTGTTGTTGCTCTGTTAGCTCTTTACTTTTGGATGGAGAGAAGATATTCGACCTGGTGAGCCACTGCACACCCGAAAATTCTGCTTCGATGCGATTGCACACAATAGCCCAGTCACTCTCTATGACTGTCATGGCATGAAGGGGAACCAGCTCTGGGGACACCGGAAGGTAAGAGTCAGCTCATTGAGGCCCTTCTCAAACTGCTGGGCTTAAGGTTTTCTAACTCAAAGCTTTTTTTTTAAACACACTGTTTTGATTGAAATTGTTACCTGGACATATGTACACACATTTGGCTCACACATTTAAAGACCACCAGCAAAGATCAGGAGAAACACAGAGTGTGTAAGAAGGGGTCCTGATTTTGGCTTTGTTATGTGTACACCCATCATAGTCAGTTATGACTGGAAAATGGCTTTGAGCCAGAACACTCGCTGCAAGGGACGGGACTAGCCTTAACTCAGACAGCTCCCAAACTGAGGAACCACGTACCCAATAAACAAATGTGCAGGTGTATAATTTTTAAGAACCCCAGTTCGCACACTGACACACACACAGAGATTAACACATCTATTCGTTTATTATATATCTCAGGTTCATGTGCTTGGGATCTGTCTGGGTTAAGACAATTACATTTAAACAAATATTTATACGTTCATGTAGACGCAATTATTGCAACATTTATATGGAAAGTGACCCATTTGTAATTTGGCCAAACTCCTGCCCAAGTATAGCAAAGAAGAATTTATTTGGAGAATTTCAAAGTTTAAAGAATGATAAAGTTAATGTTTAATGATAGAAAAAGTAGTTCAAAAACAAATATAAAATAACATTTTATTGAGTTGATAAAATAAAAAGCAATTAAAATTTTATTTTAAAATATTTTCATTAAGTTGTCTTTTGATAACTTTTTAGGATACCATACAAATTTTTTGTTTCGACTTCTTTAGTTTTTAAGGCAGGACTTGGCTGTCAATTAGCGAGTACTCCATAAACTCCATTCTGCCCCTCAAGTTCATAGAACTGCTGGTGGCCTTACCAGCCAGTAGAAGATGCTCTCTCCTGGTCTTTTCACACTGGCATAATTCAGCCTTACCCCAGACAGTAAGGAAAATGTCATACCCACCACTTTGATTATGAGCTTTAGCTATCCTGTGACTAAGGTAAAGTCAGTATCCCCTGAAATTACAGAAAACTAAAGGGAAGAATCTGCAGAGAATCAACATGGGGGGACCACTCGTTCTGATTCCTGTTCCCTCACTTAATAAGCTTTCTGGTATCCACCTCTTAGAGGTGGGCACCTAAAATTATACTCAAAGGCAAACTCATCTGTCCAAGTTTATTCTGCATACCGCCACCCCCCATGACATCTGGCAGATTGTGGCTCTGCGTCCAGAAAAAGTACAAAATGTCAGTTGTTATATCCTTCTACAAAACAATTTAAAATCAGAAGAGCTAATAAGAAGACGGCATCAAGTATAATATGGGGGGAAGGGCAGAAATCACTGCAATAGGAAAACCTCACCGTTTTCCTTATGAAATACATCATAAATAATTAATCTCGTCCAACCCTTTTGCTATTCAATGTGATGCAGTCTGCATTGGTGCAATAAGGAAATTTTTTGTTTTGTTTTGTTTTGTTCTTATGGTTATATTCTGAGCACATCAACAAAATACCTGATTGCCCGTTTGCCTAGTATACTGGTGGTCCCTGAGGAACAGACCCTTTCTCATTACTGTACATTTATAGCACGAGAGACAGAACACTCAATAATGTGCATGTAAGCCAAGAAAATACGGGTTTTCATTCGGGAGCTTACAAAAGCTTAAAGATGGATAAGACCAAGTAATACACATGCACACTAGAGCTCCTGGGAAAAAAAACAACTGCAGGGATTTCAAGAGGTAACTCTTACAGCTTTAACACTTTAAACCTTCCCAGGATCCTAGGGGACTTGTGAAAGGAAACCACCAGATACAATTGTGCTGTGGCTCTTTTCTCAGATCTTTTTGTAGCTGTTGGCCTTGCATGACTTAGCAAAAGTTTACACTCACTGTGTATTTCTACAACAAAGAAGGTATTTATACATAATGGGGAACATGCCAACGTTTCCTCAAAATGGAAAGTTTCTGAAATATCTCATCTTAGGCGATGACTCAGGCCCAGTCAAGTGTGCCTGTTTTAGAAAGTTCCTCTTGTTTATTTCAAGGGCTATTCCCAAGGCTTAGAGAAGTCTCTAGTGGTGTTGCCCGTCTATTTAGATACACTACTGGCCCTGGGGGCTTCCAGACAGTGTAGCAATCTTTTGAGTCAGCTTTAGAGCTCCTCCTTCTTCTCAGCATATTCATGGTTCAACGGGATCCCTAAGACTCTACTAATTGCCTCAAGGACCACAGGAGGCCATCTCCTAAACTACTAAGGTAATCATCCTCATTACCTCCAACAGTTAAGGAGGCATTGAGCTAGTGCTTTACACACGTTACCTCAAACCTCACAACCACCTAGGTGCTATTATGTATAATTCACAGAGGAAAAAACTGATACTAGCAGATTTGTGGCAGAGCCAACATTCAAACTCAGGGGCGTCAGCTTTTAAAGTCTCTGTTCTTTCCTCTGCTATGCTCTTAAGAAATCAGATCAATATTCCCTGGAAGAGTTCCCCAAAGCCTGTTGGATTCAGCATCACCGATAGCAACCAACCCCTCTTCCCAGCTACATGGAGATTTCCTGGAGAGGGAAGGTAGCTGGAAGCTACCTTGCTTGAGTGGGTGAAGGTTGTTGTCAGGCCCCACTTTCTGACCCACCGCAGCCATCAGTTCTCAGTCATTGTTGTGTTTTGTTTTTTTAGGAAGATTTTTCTCTTTTTTTTTCAGCTTTGTTGAGATATAAATGACATTTAACATTGTATACATTTTAGATGTACAATGTAATGATTTGATATATGTATATATTGATTGTATTTGTATATATATGTACGATATATATGTATATATTGATATATGTATAAAATGACTACCACAATAAGTGTGGTTAACACATCCCTCACCTCACATAGTTACAATTCTTTTGTGGGATGAGAACTTTTAAAATCTACTCTCTTAGCAACTTTCAAGAATATCATACAGTGTTATCAACTATAGTCCCCATGCTGTACATTACATCTCCAGAACTTATTAATCGTAATACTGAAAGTTTGTACCTTTTGGCCACCTTTATCCATTTTTCCTACCCCCAGCCCCCAGTTTTCAGTTGTTTTTGCATGTGGCTCTCTGCCACCACAAGAAAAGAAGGGAATCCCTATTCTATGGTCTTGTAACTAGGTTCAATTGCACAACTGTATCCCACAATAGCAGGTACCCCGAACAAGGAATTCCATTCTTGGTTTTCTTTTACCACCAGGGGGACTCCTGTTACAAGAACAATAAATTGTTGAAGCCACCTCCGTAAAAATATTTAAATCATCACCCAAAGTCTGAAATAAGAAACTGTCTTCCCCTCTTCTTCAACCCCTACATCTAATTGGTACTAAGACTTGTCCACACACTACCCGGACCAGAATTTTGAAAATCCATCCTCTCCTTTCCCTGGCTGTAGCCTTGCCCATCTTGTCCCTGAATTATTGCAATAACTTCCTAAAGAGTCACCCTGCCTCTTGTCCTTTCCCCTTCTAACCTATCTTCCATCCTGAACTCAGAGGGAGTTTCTGCAAAATCTGGTCATTGCGTTGCTCTGTTTTATAGCTTTACTTGATTTCCCGTTGAGTAGAAGATAAAATACTTTCTCCTCCCAATTCATATCCTGACCCTTCCCATTCTGGTCAATGTAATAGTTGCCTGTCAGGCCTAACACATCCTAATTCATCCTGAAACTGTAATGCAGTCTTGAATAAGTTATTACAGATCTTCAACTTCCTCATCAATATAACAGAGACAATAACTGAGGTATACCAGGTAAAACTCGTACAGTTTCTGACCATATGATCTAATTTCCATCCATGTGGATGACAAATGCACTTTTTACATTGAAAATAGTGGTAAGGTCTATCCTGATACCCTGCATCACTACAGCAATCTATCCTAAGCAATATTAACTACTGTTATTCCCCACCCCCAAATTAAGATCTATCTCTCATGTCCTTTTCTTTTTAAGTAAACATTTTTATTGGAGTATAATATATATCTTAATTTGAGTTTCCCCGGGTGTATACCCTGAAGTGAGAATTTGAGTGCCAGTGGTTTCTTTGGGAAATGGTCCCCAAAAATCTTGGTAGGAAGTGGGGAAGTGAAATAGGGAAGGGGTGGGAGCCAATAAAGTGTGCATTATCAAGCTAGTATCACTGTGGGCAACCAGAGCTGAATCCTACTGAAGATCTCTGGAAATGGTAGAGAACACACATCAGAGAGCAAGGGAGTTGGGATATTTATACACCACTCCAGTCCATCTTAGCTTAGGATTACTCTTGGGGGGAGGGGAGTTACCCTCTGACACCTCTGGGCTGCTGCTCTTAGAGACAGAACTGTTCTTGAGACCAGAGAAAGCCCTTAGGGAGAGAGATACAGTGGCCAACTGCTGCAAGTTGAGCCAACATGCACTGAAATGGTGAGGCCTGAAGAGCTATGGGCAAAGTGTAGGCACTACATGAGAGTCCCGTTGCTCCACATCCTCGTCAACACTTAGCATTGTCTGTTTCCTTTTCTTTTCCTTTTTTCATTCTGTGGTTGTAGAGTGATATCATATGTTTGTTAGCTGTTTTGGATACCTTCTTGTGAAGGATCTGTTAAGTCTTTTGACTGTTTTTCAACATGGGCTGTCTGGCTTTTTCTTACATATCTTTGGAAGGTTTTTTTGTATATTTAGATACAAGGGCTTTGTTGGGCATATGTATTATAAATATCTTATTCTGGTTGGTGTCTTACCTTTTTTCTCTTGTGGAGTATCTTGATAAAGAGCTATTCTTTATTATTAGTGTTTTTTGTGTCCTGTATAGGAAATCTTTGCCCACACCAAAGTCTTGAAGATAGTCTTCTAAGTCATCTTTGGAAGTTTTATTGTTTAATCTTCTACATTTTGGTATATAGTTCCTGAAACATTTTTATGTGTATAATGTTAGATGGAGGTTGATTCTTTTTTTCATATTTATATCCAATTGATCAGTCACCATGTATTAAAAAGATCATTTTTTCCCACTGCACAGAAGTGGCACCTTTGTCATAAGTCAAAGGGCCTTATATACATGGGTTTATTTATGAATCTTCAAGTTTTTACCATCTGACAAAATAGTCTTTGCCATACAGAAAGTAAACTAATAGAAATAACATAACTTAATCTAATAAGAGGTATATCCAAAAATCCACAACCACCATCACTCTTAGTCGTGAAATGTTAAAGTTTTCCTCCTGAGACTGGGAATAAAATACAATGTCCACTATCATCGCTTCTATTCAACACTGTACAGGATGGCCTATCCAGAGCAATTCAACAAGATGAGGAAACTAAAAGAGATAAGAATTGGAAAAGAAGAAATAAAACAGTCTATTCACAGATGACATAGTTGGGTATATAGAAAATCCAAAAGATTATGCATCTACACTATTAAAACTAATAAGTATATTTAGCATAGTCCTGGATACAAGGTAAATGTAAGAAAATCAATTGTCTATCTACTAGCAACAAAATATAGAAAATTAAATTCAAAAATGATTCCATTTGATCATTGGAAAATAAATCAAATAACTAGGAATAAACCTCACAACAGGCGGGCAAGACACAGAAAACTGCAAAACATCACTAAGGGGAATTTTAAAAAATAGAGGGATCTATCATGTTCAAGGATACTAAGACTCAATATTGTGAAGATATCAGTTCTCAAATGGGTATATACATTCAATACAAAACCAATCAAACCCCAGCAGATTTATTTGTGGAAATTGATAAACTGATTCTGAAATTTATATGGAAATGAAAGGACCAAGAATAGCTAAGAAAATGTTGAAGAAGAAAAAGAACAAGTATCAAACATTATAAAGGTGCCAGGTACCAAAACATTATAGAAGTACACTTATTAAGACAGTGTGCTATTGGCACAAGGATTGACTGACTGGGGCTCTCCAGAGGGGAGGATATTGGTCTTTTTGGAAGGTTCCTAAAAGCTTCTAATGGGCAGCCAGATGGAGAGTCACTTTTCTAGCTCCAATTTTTACCTACTTTCTTTACCCTATTCCTCCCTCCTGCTTTGGCTGGAATTTGCCCCTCTACTTGCATTCCTATACTATAGCGCCCCCTTTTTTGTTTTATTGTGCCATGCATAGCTAACACAGAGATGTTAACTACCTGAGGGCAGGAACTTTTTCTTTCATTTCTATATGGCCCTGCCTAACATCTAATTTGTAGAAGTTCCCAAATAAGCATTCTTTAAATGGCTTAAAGAACCACTGGGTTCAATGTTTGATATGACCCGCTCCTTCATGAACCCCAAGCTATGCTGGATAAAACTTAACACATCTCTTTGTCTCAGAACCACACACACAGCCTCCCCAAAGACCAAAAGTGAAAGGTTTAAATTACTTTTCTTAGTTGCTCTCTGGAGTGTTCTTATAGTTTAATTTTCATAAGAAAGGACTTAAAAATAACATCAAACAGGAAATGCAGATAAGAAGGTACCTGTCAGGCTAAATTGATAACGGCAACAGTCACATCAGTTTAAAAAGTGAGTGGGTGGGATTCTTGACACATGCCTCCATTTGACTATTTATTGTAACTTATGAAATATGCCAGGGTTTTGGCCTCTTAGCTCATAAAATCCTGCTCGTCCACAAAGATGCCAGCTGGAAGGCCACAGCTTTGTTATTGTTAGATCATTCTGGTTAGGTATCAATTTAGGACCAAAAATGAGGAGAGCATATACAGAGTTTAATTAAAAGGCGTGTGATTCAACTTTGGTTTGGGTGTATGAAGCCCCACTACAAAATCCTGGACTTGTGGTCATTCATAGGCCGTCACACTATCCTGGGTCAGCCCATTCATTTCTGGACCTCCCAAGTATTAGGAAGCTCTGCCCTGGCCTTTGGTACCATACAAATTAAATTAATTCATTTTGCTCAAGACAAATCCCAAATATTTAAGCAACACTTGCCTGATCTTTACTCTTCCTATGACTTAGTTTGGATCTACCTCAAACTCCTGGACGCTCACTCCTAACGTACTCCAGTTAGTCCTAAAGAGTGTCCTAATGCCCAGGACAGAACACAAGATTCTAGGTGTATTTTAACCAAAGAAAGTAGAACGAGTTTCCAGCACTCTTTGTCATGAGCTTATAGCACCCTTTTGTTATGAGCAATACATTTCTGTTAATTTAGCTTGAGTTGACTGATTTTCTGCCTTAACCACACATACTGGGCTTCTTAATGAGTTTTCAGTATAAAAAAACCCACGGTCTCTTTCTCTCGTTTTGCTACAGACACATCCCTGCAGTCTTATACCTGTATAGTTCATCTTTATATTTGTGTAGCTATCCATTTGTTTCTATTAAATTCTGTCTCACCAGATTTACCCCCACCTGGATTTTGACTCTTTGATCCAACTTATTAGCATTTACTTATCTATCATATAATAGAGGTGACAATGATCCATTAAGGAGCATCATTTGGATGAAGTTACTCATCCAGACACAAATCCACCTAATAGTAATATCTTCTAGCCCATGTTTCTCCAGCTTGCCCATAAGAAAACAAAGATGGACTTTTCAAACATCTTGCAGAAAACCATATGCACAATGTCTACATCATACCCTTATTCATAATAGGAGGCTTAAGTCATTGTACCCTGAGAAGTTATGATCTTCAATTTAAATTGACAATTCAACTACCTTGTCAAAGAAGAGGCAGGATAACTCCCAGGACGGGAATACATTCATCTCTGCAATGAAGCTACCTTTTCAATAAATGGTGTTATCCTCCCATTCTGTTTTCATCTGTATGTCTACTACAGCTGAAGTCACTTAGTTGTCACGAGCTTTTAACTTTTGCCATTTCTAGGTAACTTAGCAATATTCTTACTGGTTATCATTTTACCTAACACACAACTGCCATTCTCTGGTCACTCAGAAGTAGAAAGACTCCATCACAGACTATCTCAGACTCTAACATATGGATAAAGGTTTCCTGAATTGAATGCCTGCCAAGATCTAGATTGACAAACAGAAAAGAATCTTATAATAGAAACTAGAAAAAATTTAAATTACTATTTGCTAATGAGGACAATTCCTCCCTACCGAGCAGGTGTGGGGTTGGAGCGGTACAGCTAGTTGGCTTAGCCGAGAAGAGGGATGAAACGTGACTCAGAGGTCGAGAGCACAGTCTCTGGGTCCTGAGCGACCTGAGATTTGAGTTCTGGCTCCACTGTGGGTTTCAGCTCTGGGATCTTGGGAAACTTCCTTACTACGTGCTTCTGTTTCCTAATTTATAAAATGGGGATAATAATACTATCGACCTTAGAAGATTATTGTAATGATTAGATGAGATTTACATGCACCTAGGACGTGGTACTTAATAACAATTTGATTAATGTTAGCTATTGCCATTCCATGTGCTCCACAAACTGTCTTCTGCTTTGATTTGACCTCTCCAAGTGAGTTTACATACAGGAGAAGATGGGCTCCTTAGCTGTATTTCTATCCTGTACATGTCTATACTATTTTAGCTATTTAGCTGTAGCTAAATATTAGAATGTAAATTCCGTGAGAGCAGGGATTTTTCTCTGCTTGCCTTCAGGTAGTGCCTAAATCACTGATTGGCACAAAGGAAGTGCTTAATTAGTATTTGTTCAATGAATAAATAAATGAACCTAGCTTCCTGTTCATCCACATTCATTGTCTCTTCACATTGCTAATGTGCTTTAGGTAGATAAAATGAGAAAATCTGGGTAGAACACTTAGCACCGCCAGACACATAGATACATACTCGATAAATAGCTATTATTATGTCCACATGACTCCTGGCAGGTTTACTGAGGGGAGATGAAAAGCTATGGACAGATGGAAACAAGATATGGAACAGATGGGTTTTCTCCACTCTTGGAGCTTTTCATCTAGTGGGGAAGCAGACAGAAATAATTAAATAAATTAAGTGTGCAGGATAATATGAGAACACAAAACACTGGGCTCTGCCCAGGTCAGAAAAGTCTTCTCCGAAAAACTAACTTTTAAATGGAGACCTAAAATGTGAGTAGGAATTAGATAAGTGAAGAAAGTGGTAGAGAAAAAGATCCCAGATATAGGGATCAGCTTGTGCAAAAGCCCTGAGGTAGGCAAGATTTTGGTTTTCTTGGAAGAATAGAGAGAAGCCAGTTGACAGGTATGAGTGTGAAGGAAAATGATGAACTATAAGGCCAAACATCTAGCCAGGGGCAGGACTGCACAAAACCTTATAGACCATGCTAAGAATTTAGCTAAGAGACTGGGAAGTCTTTGAATGGTTTGAAGAGCAGGGATATAACAAATCAGAACAGATTTTTAATGATTCTGGCTGCTCAGAGGAAAACCAAGGATACACTCCTGCACATCACTTGCCTGTAGCCCAGAAAAGCTAGGGAGAGAAGCAGGGGGAGGGGTGAAGGTCACTATAGTTGGCACTGTCTCAGCAAACACACCAAGGGCTCTGTCAGGGCAGTAAGAAGCATTCTTTCTGATTGGCCAAATTACCCACTGATGCAAGAAGACCAATTTTCTTCTCCTGTGAGGAATTCTGCTTGTCAAAAAAAAAATTGGAAAAGAATAGACAATAAGACAGCTTTGTCCCTGTTATGCCTATCAAGGTGTTATTTGCATTCTCCCAGATGCCAACAGGAAAAATAGGCAGAAAAAACCTACCTCATTTGTCTTTCTTCCAGAACTCAAAGGACATTCATATGTTAACCTTGTTCTCCACCACACTAAGAGGTGGGAAGGCAGGTATTTTTATCTCTTATCTCATCCCACTCTCCTCTCCACTCCAGTCATTTTGCAGATGGAAAACCTAAATCACTGAGTGACCATCAAACATTATTGTCAGGGATAAAACTAGGATAAAAAACTAGTCTCATAATTCCAAGCCTTCATTCTCTCACATCCAAATTAGACATAAAAGGCATTGCACATGAAGGAATTCTCTCTCACAAAAGCATTCTCCTTCAGTGTTTGTTACACAGAAAGGAATCCTCAATAGGAGGGAGTAACTCAATTCTCCCCACTTCACATGGAGGAGCTGTCCTGAGGTCCAGTCTATATCCAACTGCTTACTGAGCATCTCAACCGGGATGTCCCATAAACACCTCCAACTCATTATACCTAAAACAGAAATCATCATCCCCACCCCAACCCTGTTGTTCTCTCTGCATTTCTTGCCTCAACACTGCTTTTCCTTTAGTTATCCACTTCTTCCCTCTGCCTTACCCCCCACATCCCATTAATTAGAACACCATATGCATTTACTTCTCAAATACCTCTCAGATCATTTCTTGGGTCACCCTCAATTCATACCCATTGCTTTTGCTTTTGCCTTGGCTTAAATCTGGATAATTGCAGTAGCCTCTGACTGTTCTCTTGCCTATAGTCCAGTGCCTTCCTCTGCCACTAGCACGATCCACCCAAAATCCTCCAATATTTGCATGAAAAATAAAGCATTAGCATTGTACCGCAGTCTCTTCATGATATCTCTTGGACATCATCATCTGGAATTCTCCACCTTGCTCCTTACTCTCCAGCCATACTAAATGACTTTCTGGTACCCAGCACGTGGTCTAGCCCTTCATTACCGCTGACATCATGCCCTACCACTATCCCTCATTCTGGCTTCCTCGCTGCTCCTCTAACCCACCGTGGTGCATTCCTGCTGAGGGCATTTGCACTGGCCATTCTTTCTGTCTGGAATGTTCTTCCCCAAGACACTTGCATGTCTAATTCCCTTACCTTCTTTAAGACTACCCAAATGTCACCTACTCAATGAGGCTTACCCTTGCCGCCCTACTTAAATTTGCACACTGGCTATATATTTATATATACCTACTACATTCAGCTGACCTGAATAATGCTGTATTTCAGGCAAAGGGCCTAAACATGTAGATCATATACAAACTCTGACCATAATTACACAGAAGAGGTTATTTCAGAGCCATGGATTACCGTTATTCCATAAATCCTTTTGCTTAAAATGGAAGGTACTGGTGTACCAATTTGGATAACTGGTTGAGGCAGGTGCTAATTTTTGCAAATCCTATTTTGCCAGGATTTCAGAAAATGCAATTTGGTCTTGAATAGCTGGTCTCAGACCAGATGGTTAGTATGTTCTGATGTTTAGAATTGGGGATGCTCCCTGACGAAAAATGAACTAAGAGAAGAGGGGGGTGGAATCACTATTACTTAGTTACTTACTATATGTAGGGCACTGTGCCAGTGATTTTACACGTATTAACTCATTTTATCCTCACAACAAACTTATGAGACAGATATTATCTATACTTTACAAACGAGGACGCTGAGGCTCAGAGAATAAAATAATTGTCCAAGGTCAGACAACAAGTAAGTGGGATGACTAGAATTTGATCCAAATTCTCTGCCGAACAAAATCCCAGCCCTGTAGCTAGCACTGGGTTGCCTCCCCTCTCACAGTGTGGGAGTTTATGCTCAGAACCATCTTCCTATATATTATGAACTCACACACGTATTTTATTGTCTTTGCTACTGTGGTGTTTGGTTCTTTTATTACCTTGGACACAGTGTGGAATTTCTACAAATTACTCATTCTTTCAAAGTTTGGACCCTACAGAAGTATGGAATCTAATAAAATTTAGTGCTGGCCTGTGAATGCCACAAAGTGTCACACAGATGCCAATCAAATCGCAAGCCCGCTTTGAAGAGGTGTCCCTTTCAGGGAATACCTGAAAAGTCCCGCCCATGCCTTTCACTGCGTGGACTGATTGGCTGGCACCAGGCAGTTAGCCTGACCTGATTTGGTTATGAAGGGTAGTTCCGTAATCCTGGATCTGAATTTTTTCATTCCCTGCCAAGGGTTTCTAATTTTCTTAGGCAAAAACAAAACAGAGAAAACAAGGGAGGAAACAGTCAGGGAAGGTGGGAAGGGTACAGGAGACACGGTTTGCTGTATTACATTTTGAACAGCTAGAGCATATGCTGTGCCTTCCCTGAGGACTGAATGAAGAACAGTCCAGTTAAAAGTGCTCTATAAGGAGGATTGTTATGGAACAGCAGACTTGCCAAAGCGCTTAGAAGTCTATTCCAAAGAAAAAACTGTATTCAGTTCTGTGACAGCCATCTCTTGTCATGACTGAGGACATGAAGGATAGAGGAGCAAAGGGCTGTAATAGAACAAGAGACCACATTCAGGAGCGATTACTCTATACACTGACTTAATTTCAGTCAGGAAAAGCATCAGCAAAGACATTTAGCAATCCAAAAGCTTAGATGAGTAGAAATATAAAGATGGCAATATATGTAGCCCCCAAGGTCAAAAGTGGAAAATGCATGCTCTGAAGAGGCTGCAGACGCTTCCAGAAGCTTCACCTCTTGGACCTGCTTGATACTCCAAAGACAAAGGTGAGCAGAGCTCAGTCTATAACCAGAGAACAATCATTCTGTTGGTCTACTGAGTATTGTTGATAGTCTCTAGTTTGATGCCCTGTCATTTGTCTCTATCACCAGTGAACTTTGGAATAAAATGTTCATTCAATTTTATGACTGGGAGAGGCCTTAGACATTGATCGTATCCACCCCCTCATTTTCCTGACGAAGCTTCTCAGACATAGATAGATTTAGGGAATTCAACTTTTATGAGAATATGAAGTGCAATAACAGAAAACACATTCCAGATTTGTTAGGGTAGTGCTGAATTTGCATATCCTGCCTGATTGTCCCCATGAGTATACCTGTATTTGTCAGACCATGTGCTCCAATTCGAGATTTGGAAAAATGAAAGATCACCTTATGGCTCAGAAAATTAAGTTTGGAAAAATGAAATGTTCAGAAGATCTGGTTTGGCTTTTGCATCCACGCTGAGGTACACAAGCTGGTGAAAGGAAGAGAATAGAAACGTGTTCTACTCCTTTTCTTTTCTCATTTTTTAGTTTTCATGGAAATGTGTGCTTTGGGGGAGAAACTGTGAGCATATGGAGGTCCCCACTTAAGCTATTGGTAAAGGTAACAAATAGGAAGACATACAGAGTGTTAAGGGGAAAAAGAAGTGAATTAGAATTTAGCAGATCACATCGAATTTTCATGAATATAACAACTGAAGAATGCTCTTTGAAAAACTGATCTAAATATATTAGGCCCATGTGGCTAAGCTGGTCGAAGCTGGGGATAGGAGACTGAGCCTGAGAGATGCTGGGAAGGAAGAGAGCAGAGGGGTGAAGGAGACTGCAGCCCAAGGAGCCGTGTGGCTGTGAGAAGAGATCTCTGGATAAAGATACGTGGGGTCAGCCGCAGAGCAAGCTCTCCTTCCTGCTAGAATCTGCTCCCTCCGCCCAGGGTAGGAGAGTGCTCCTCCGAGCTTCCCCTGGGGTCAAACAGCAGCCAAGTTAGGCAAGCAGGGGCTGAAGAAAACTGGAAGGAGACCTCAGGAGCCACGATAAATGCAGAAAACTTTAAAAGAGAACAGGAGAGAAAACTGAGCCGTTGTATTAGGGGTAGCTCTTTGTTTACACTGAAAATAGAAACACAGAAACTAAACTGGAGGCAGCCTTTCTCCTTCCTTCCTTCACCCTAACTATGCAAACATCCGGATCCGAAAAGGACATTAAATATTGGTTGATGAAGTCTTAACACCTAGAGGGAACAAAGAAATGTTTACACAGGATGCCTGAGACACCCTTTAATTCTAAAAGCATTGTAAGTTTAATATTCCTCAGTTAAAGAAAATAATCAGAACCTCTAAACATTTCCTAAGCAAAATAAGAAAACGTCACTTGATCCTAAAATTTAAGCACGTTTTTACATGCTATTGACACTTTTTTTTTAGCATAGACACTGTAAGAGACAATGGTTTTTATCACTAGTGAAGGAAAGATCTTTTTCTCTTAGCATTTACTTTCTTTTCCCTACTTGTACAATAAAAAGGAGTTTGTGTTAATAGAGCTTATTCAGATAGTGGGCTTGCTCACCACTTAAACGTTGTGACCTGGTAGGACCTTTCATTCACAGAGCTGTTATCTTTATCGCATACTTAGTGACATTTTTTAAAAAGTGGACACTGCCTCCTGCATTTTACAGAAAACAATGAGAATTGCACCACAGGAAGAGCTGTAATGGCAATAAAGGGATTGAGAAGTGACAGAAGCTCAAGGGCAAACAAATTCCCGTTTGAACAGTGAGATATTGCCTGTGCATCACTTATTCCCGTCCCCATATTCATCTTCCGAATAGGGCAACTGAACACCTCGCTCGTTTGGTTCCTGTTTCTTTTGTAGTCCCCTCTCCCATTAGAGGCTCAATGCAGAGTAGGAAAAATTATGATTCTTCTGGCCCTTTGTGTGAATGTGTGTGTTGCTGTTGTTTACTGGGGACTAGAATTCCTCTTTTGTATACATGTGTCTCCCCAATAGCTAGATTATTAGCTACATGACAAGCAACCTCATAGACTTATTATCTTCAAAACTCAAGCATGTAACAAAATGCTTACCACAGAGTGGAAAGTGAATGGATTGCTTTTTTAAAAACATCAATGAATGAATAAATTCTTTGTTTCTGATTGAACCTGCTTGGAGGCCCTGCACAGTGCCAATGGATCCTAGGAAACCACGTTCCACGTGGCAACCCAACCTGCTATTGTTTGATTTGGATGATGGTCTATTTTTCACACTATGGGTATATACTGAAATATAAACGGGGGTGTTTTACTTCCTCTGTATATTTTGGGCTCTAACCATTCGCTATATATTGTGTCAGTTTTTTCTTTTCTTTCTGATCCCTCCAGGACAGAACATTATTCCATCCTGTGAGCAACAGCTGCATGGATTGCAACCCCGCAGAGAAGAAGATTTTCATGGCCAGATGTGACCCTCTCTCTGAGACTCAGCAGTGGATTTTTGAACATATTAATATGACTGTTTTAGAAAAATTTAACCACCATGCCAGCTCCTAGAAAGAAAGAAGGAAGAAAGAAAGGGTGATTACCTACAGATTAGAAACACTAAATTTTAGCCAGCATCTGGGTCGAAGGAGTCAGGAATAACATTTCCTAGATCCAGGAAGCCTGGTTTAAAGATTTGGAAATGCCATGTCAAAGTAGGTTGTCCTGAAGAACTTCCTGCATCTGAAGAACTTGGCTGAGAACCTCACCAGCTGCTTCTGAGAACTTGAGACTAGCAGTTCCCTTGCTGGCCAAGGGCAAAGATTATTTAGGGACTTTTCAACAACTGCTGAGTTAATAAATCCTAGCATTTCTCAGGTCAAATCCTGCAGTAGTGAGTAGCTATGAATGGATCCTATTAACTGGGTGGGAGGGGGGTGGAAATAGAGTGCATGACTGCTCCGACAACCTGAGGGTTCCGCAGGGCTAGAACTAGCCACGCTTGAGAGTGAACTGGCCTCTTTGGTGCCATTCTCTGACTAAGAATGGGTTAAGCAGGTTTAACCCTTAAAAGTGCTGCAGATGATTTTAGAGTGCTCATACCATTCTGTTTTCCTGCTTTATTTTTAAATGAGGGTGCGCTATCTGATGTAAGACTTAAATTACATACTGAAATGGACTCCCAGTGTTCCCATTCCTTCATTTACACTTGCCATTTTCCTCTTCAAGCAGAGGTAACTTATTGTTCATAAAAGTTCATGCTCCATAAATCAGCTGAAGTTCGAATTCAGTGCCCTTGTATGAATCCAGTTCAAAAAAAAAGGAAAACTATGCTACCAAGTTACTCCAAAGAGAAAGATTTCACAGAAGCAGCAAAACCATGTAAGGTTTAGGAGAGAGATTTCCCTAGGAAATCTATTTTTACTTTTCTATTATTTTTAGAATTTTAAAAGTCTGATGTTTGTCCAGTCATAATTTTTATTAAGGAAGGAAATGGAGTGAGGTTGATGTAATTTGTTTAGGAGATTCTTAAACCCAAATAAAATCTACACTCCAAGTGACGTGCGAAAATGGCTTGGTTCACTTCCATTCTGTGTGATCAGTGCTGGGGACATAGAAGTGGTTTTATTTTGGGGTTTTTTTGGTTTTACATTGTTGATATTAATGATGTTTTTGTTTTAGTTGGAAGCACATAGAAGGAATTTCCATTAATAAAGTGCTTCTGACACCATTTTCTGTTAATGGGACAATATTTCAGGAGTGAAGAAAGGAATGATTAAAAAACTGAATGGAACATTTGAGCCTTAAAAGAATTTTTTTACTTTTCAATAATAATGGGGGTGGGAGAGGAATACACAGGGATCAAGACGGGTGTCTAGAGGAAAGAATCATGTTTATTATACATTTCCCAAATTTTTTCAAGTAGAAAAACGTTTCACTGTGTTGTTTTCTTTTAACATGGTTTTCCTGTTAATAAAAATGTGTGTATCATCTTGGATATAGAAGCATTGAATTTTAGAACTGGGAAGACACTTAGAATCCAATCTCTTTGTTTTTACAGGTGAACAACAAAAGCCCAGAGAGGGTAGTCCTAATTCTGGGTCTTTCTGACCCCTCATCCAGTGCTTTCCTCCTGTGTAGTGTTGCCTCACTCTGTTACCCAAGGTGGTTCTGGTTATTACTCTGATTTAACTTGAAATTTTCAGTCACTAGGTAAGAATGGAAGATTGGCACAGATGTTAGCCCAGGGTGACCCTTCCTCAGAAAAAAAAAAAGAAAAAGAACACTATGCCTTCCTGGGAATGGCTGCAGGAGTAGCATTCACATTCAGAAGCTTTACTATATGAAACCTTTTCTTGTAAATGTTCATGATTTTGTTCTCTCCTCAAAATCTAATCAAAATGTCCAGTTAAACTGCCCTGCTAGTAGTTGGAGAAGAGTTATTTCATTATCTTTACTGATTTTTCAAGCATTCTTTTGAAGAGCTATTCTTTTTAAATTGACAGTCACAGAGATTTTTTTGTGTAGGTCAAGAGATCTTGAAGCATTCAAGATGCATAGTGGAGAAAATCAATAGTGAGAAATTAACCTGTGTGTTGAACAATTCCAGAGAGTGAGTGAAGATTTATCTCAAGTGTTCAGAGAGCAGTCTGGTTGTAGAATTAGATGAGCCTATAAAAATTCACATTGTGTCATTAAACAGTTGACTCCTATTTACAGTTTTGCCAAAGACCCAACCCTGGGTTACACACCCCGGAAAGCCCGAATCTGCAATATATTAGGATGCTCCAATCACGGGAAGCTAGTCATAACATGTCTGACACTGTCCTCTGAGAAAGCCTGAATACTGCATCATTTTAGTTTAATGCCCAGAATCCACAAGGATTGGTTTCCTGACCTCAAACGGGCTTGTCTCTTGGATCTAACCTCACCTTTGAGTAAAAAGATGTAGTATAAAAATTAAAATTCAAAAAAATATTAAGAGAAACCTGAGACATTAAAGCCAAAACTTCATACTGCCAAGCAATTGTTAAATATGTACAAATGGGGAACATTCAAACAGAATAAAATGAAGCCTAGAGAAAGTACCCCTAAGCAGAAGGGCATAGCACTGCCAATGAGCACGTTTAAGGAGGTCTTCCCAGCACCACTGAGGGCTGGGACTCCACTTACTTGAAATACCACTATTACCATTCTGAAAAACAGAAAATCACATGTTTGTATATATATCTGGCGAAGAAGACTAAACACTAATCAGAAAGATTCTCTTCCCTGGAAATAACATGATTTAGCAATTGAACAGTGGAGTATTGACCTACCCTTTTATCAGAATGGGAGGGAAAAATATCATAAAGTTAATATGGCCTCGGAAATTGCTACTTCTCCATAATAAGAAATGGTTTTGGGGGTCGGCCCGGTGGTGTAGCAGTTAAGTTTACACGCTCCACTTTGGGGGCCCGGGGTTTCACAGGTTTGGATGCCAGACGAGCGCCGCTTGTCAGCCACGCCGGGGCGGCGTCCCATATAAAATGGAGGAAGATGGGCACAGATGTTAGCCCAGGGCCAGTCTTCCTCAGCAAAAAAGAGGAGGATTTGCAACAGATGTTAGCTCAGGGCTAGTCTTCCTCACAAAAAAAAAAAAAAAAGAAAGAAATGGTTTTGCCAGAAGTTAGAAAACAGTTAATTTCTTAAATTGTTCTTATGTGTTTACTGAGAAAAGTCTGTGCTGAAAAACGATTGTGAACTAATTGCGGGATTTATAGTTTGTTCCAAGGCTGGATTAATACCATGGCAATAACAATGTATTGACTTCTATGTCTACTGCTATTTAGTTAAAAATATTAATATGACCGCATGACTGTTTTTACATGTGCTCATTATATCAGAGGCTTCAGCGCATAATGCAAGTTCCAGGATTATTTCGTGAATTGGTAACACGGAATTTTATATGATAAACACATAACACATAACGAAAATGGATTTACAGTCAATGAAAGAGAGTGTTAGGCCCATTCTGTTCATGTTCTTGCAAAACATAAAACCGGTGCCAACGCTTGACACCATTTCCCTTAGTGGCAATTATATGTTTTAAAAAAACAGACAAAAATAAATAAAGGTCACATATAAATATCTACTTTGTGCTTCTTGCCCTCACATGAAAAGCTTCTATTTCAATCCTTTCATAACTAGCTCCATAAGGAAGTGGCGAAAAGGAATCTTTCATTGGAAAGACTGGCACTATAAAGTTTACGTCAGACACATCAAAAGAGCCAATGACACTTCGATTACGAAGCCGACCCGCCAGTTATGGAAGGCCACCCCCACCACTGTGTGGCATTCCTGGCCCAGGACCTCACACAGCTGAGGACCAGAGCAGAGTTATTGGCAAGGCCATGATATACTTCCTCTTTTTTGGGGGGGTGAGGAAGACTGGCCCTGAGCTAACATCCGTGCCCATCTTCCTCCACTTTATATGGGACGCCGCCACGGCATGGCTGACAGGCAGTGCGCAGCTCCGCGCCCAGGATCAGAACCTGCGAACCCCAGACCGCCGAAGCAGAGCGCACTAACTTAACGGCTACCCTACCAGGCCAGCCCCGACACACACGCACCTCGTCTTTTTGACTTACCCTCTTAAGTATTACAGAATCTTTCCCTTGAGTGGGCAGTTCCCCGGGCCTTCAAATGCTGCCAGGTTATATTATTCAGAATTTAGAACCATCCTAATAAAATGTGATCCTTGTGAATATTGATTTATCCCTGGGAACCCTTTTAGTAAAATCTCTTTAGGCTTTTTCCCCCGGCAGGGATTTAAGGCTGCAATATGCCTTCATAAACAGGTGCTGGAGATAAGGAAATAAGGCATGGAAATTAAGCACTTTGTTATAAATCCTGAGAAGGAACACCTCAAAGGGAAAATATTTCTAAGTGATTCCATATGATTCTGAGAGTAAATATAAATGGTGAGAGGTAAATTGTCTCTCTAGACATGGGTGTGCGTAATCCTCTCCATTCGCCTCATCGACAAGTTCTACCCTTGCCGTCATAACTCTCAGATGACACCACTAACTGTAATTACTCTCCATGTGTGAAACTGTGACGGAGAACCTTGAAGTGTGACAAGCAGCCAGTTCTTCCCACACTGCCGACCTTGGAAGATTGCTCTCTGATTTATGTCAGTAGACGTTGCTTGCAGAACCGGGAGCTGTTTGCAACTCTATCTGGTAGATTTGACATTGGCCTGAAGCTTTTATTCACAGTCACTTGTCTCTACCCTTGACACCCAGGCTGTTGTGTCTGGTACCGTGGCTTCTCAGCAGACAACAGCTCAGGCACATGTTTGATACTTCACTTCAAAGAAAGCTGGGAACGTTTCTTCTGTCCCTCCTGCCTGAAGCTACCCACTTCAGCTCACCACACAAGCCTCCCGGGGTTTCTGCAGTCCTCCACTCACACTTGCTCAGTCCAACAGTGACGCAACCAGCCTCAGTACAGAAAGGCTGGCTACGTTTCAGAATCCTGTTGTTATTGATTTTATTCTGAAATTACTCACCTTGGGAGAGGTGTTTATAACTAAGTGACATAGGTCCTGGTTTACCAAGGACAGTTTTGGTTTATGCCTGCTGTCGTGTGAAATTATCAACAGTGCCGCTTTTTACTCTTAAGAGTCCTGGTTTGGATAACAAATTATATGGTCACTCTATAATCCACCTGCTGGTTTACTTCATAGTTCCTGTAGGGAAACTTAAAATGTCCTTTACTTATTAATGCCTATAGTCTACAAGAATCTGCTAGTCTCACTCCTTCCCTTCAAACAGGACCTGACAAAAACTAGTTATATTTGATGATTGTCTATCGCATGCACGTGATTCTTTGCAAGTCGCTTAATGGAAGCTTTTAATTACGAGTTCTTATACCCAGCTAAATCTTTTGGCTGAATTAAGACAATTCTAATTTAAATGTTTTCTCACAATTTAAAAAATTTGTTTGAAATCAACTAAGTCATTTTATACTTTTCCAAGCTAAAAACAGTAAATTCCCGCCATTAGCCATGTTACTAATTTCTCAGTATTGTGGTAAGGTGTAGATGATGATAGATAGACAGATGATAGATAGATAGATATTTGTGTTATTGCTTTTGTTTTTCAAAGCTATTTTACTTTTATCTCATTCTGCCCTTATAACTATCTCTGACATAGATAATATTACTATCCTTATGAGGAAACTGGGGGACTAGAGTCAAGGGGCTTGCCAGACAACAAGTCAACAGCAGAGCCAGGACTAGGGTTCAGGCCTTCTGGCGCTTGGGCCTCAGCTCCTTCCACTCACCACGATACTTCATATCTTGCTGTAGGGTCATTGGTCGACAGCAAAACCAAGTATGAGGTGTACTGGGTTACTTCAAAATAGCATGAGCAATCACTCCTCAGGGGCCTATGTTTTTAACCCCTCAATGATGTTTGCTCTTCTGTGTACCTGTGTGTTTGGGTTGGTTTTCCCACAGGCTTATTAAAGTAAGAACACCAAACTGAATTCAGGATTAGTTCTTCTTAATGAGATTTCCATTGTACTTTGAAGAACAGAAGTGACCAGCTAAAGCTATTTGCATAGCTCTGGATGATAAATCCTAAAGCAAATACTGTGTACTTGGTGATTATTAGTGGACTCAGCCCTCAGGGGGAAAATAAACAGCCACCAAGCAATGATTTTGCGCTTAACTTTGCAGTAAGGCTCCAAATTGACCTAACTTCAATATTCTTATTTCTGAAAGGTTCTGTCCCAGTACATCTTATAGCCATCTGAGACTCTCTGAATGCAGTGATGTGAGTTCTCTCTGTGGCAATTTTTCTCTTCTGGGAGTACTTGCTAAACATGTAGATTGCTAGGCCTCAAGTCCACTAAATTGAAATTTCTGGGTGAGGCTGCTGGATATAGACAATCGTACGATTGAAGCGGTAATAAATTGCTTTGTGCTCTAGTTCTTAATGTCTTACCACCAGTAAGTCCAGGTTAATTCTCTGACGTGGTTGTCTTGCTCGCGTATATGGACGGCAGATGTCTGGAAGAATGGTCAGTTGTGATCCAAAGCTAAACTTACATTGAGAGAAACATATCCAAGAACATTTTATTTCAAATATTCTCTAGTTTTTATTAGGGCAGTGGTTTTTAAACTTTAACATTTAAGCACTGGAGGGTTTGTTAAAACACAGATTGCTGGGCCACCCCCCACCGCCTCCTGGTCTCTGATTCATTCAGTCTGGGACAGGGCCCAAGAATTTACATTTCTAACAAGTTTCTAGGTGGTGCTGACCCTGATAGTCTGGGATCCACACTTTGAAAGCCGTTGGCTTAGATCCATCGTCTCACCATTTTGAAAATAACTTTTTAAAGATGGTGTTGTTAATGTTGAATGTGTTCAGAAACCACTTATTATATTTAAAACCCATCTGTTAGAAACGATAAAATCCCAACTTACTCAAAATTTAAATGAGTGTTACCCAGTTCAATAAATATTTATAGCCAGAAGAAAGTTCCTCTTCTCAAGCTCTTCAAATCAGGATCACAGAGCTGGAAGATCAAGAACAGGCATTACTATGGTATCATAGAAAATATCTTTTTAATCACTTACATTTCTCAATTAAGGTATAATGAAAAAGTCAAGACCCCCACCATTAAGTGCCTGGCGTTGAGGATCACATTAATAATTTAGTTATTATTCCTTCCTCTGAGCTGTTGGTAAACTTCAGATCCCTGTAGAATAGTATTGAAAATCTAAAGAAGGCATAATATGGTTAAATAATTTACTTGACGTTGTTTTTCAGTATATCAGCTCTCCTAGCCTAGACCATGCTTTTTCTCGAGTTCTGTGTTGAAAAAAGAAACATTACTTTTTGGTGGCAAATACTTGGCCAAGCTCATTTCAAACACACTGTACAGATATGACAGAACTATGCTTCTTCTCATCTTCGAAAAATGCTGCAAGTTTAATTAAAAGTCTTTTAGGTGTAGCAAGATCTTACTATGTTCAACTCAGTTCAGTCACTTCATTAGCAATAGTTGCAGAAGGTAAAGAAAAGCTTAGTATTTCTGCCATGTTGAAATTGTGGTTCTCTCGGATTTGTAACCTTCTTTTCATTGAAAATAAATACTAAGATCTTTTCTAAAGATTATTTCTTCCTCGTCCTCTGTCTTCAAAAATAAAAGTTATTTGGGGCGGCCCGGTGGCGTAGCGGGTAAATTCCTGCATTCCGCTTTGGCAGCCAGGAATTCGCCATTTGGATCCTGGGCGTGGACTCACTCGCCCCTTATCAAGGTGTGCTGAGGCAGTGTCCCACATAGAAGAGCTACAACTCTATAACTATGATACACAACTATGTACTGGGGCTTTGGGGGAAAAAAAAGAAAAAGAGGAAGATTGGCAACAGATGTTAGCACAGGGCCAATCTTCCTCAAATAAATAAAAGTTAATTGAGAATATTTTTTTATTTTCAGTTTATTTAAATTTCAGCCTCTAATGGCACACAGAGTAAATCCTCTAAATTCCTTTTTTAAAAATATTTTTCTGAGGTTTTTTTGTATGCACTAAGGATGCATGAAAGAGAATGTATGGGAAAAGGCGTTTCACTTGACCGATGCTTGCTATTCAAACTTACATCACCCAGCAAATCATTTGTTATGAAATTTAGAATGTGGTCACGTGCCGAGAATCCAAGCCACACGTGTTCAGATTTTGTGCAGAAAGAAAATGCAGTAGGTTCAAAAACTCCTCTTAGGGCCAAAATCTAGAGAGTACATCTCAAATCAA
This sequence comes from Tapirus indicus, assembly GCA_031878705.1. Classification (NCBI taxonomy): domain Eukaryota; kingdom Metazoa; phylum Chordata; class Mammalia; order Perissodactyla; family Tapiridae; genus Tapirus; species Tapirus indicus. Next base: position 97,563,645 of record CM062919.1, on the reverse strand, counting down.
AAGGATAAACTTCTGTCATCAGGACTTTCAATTCTTGTTAAAGCCAGTAAGAACCAAAGAAATTGAAGTCCTAGCCAACACTCCCCTGTCCTAGTAAAGAAGGGATTAAAGGAGGTAGAGAAATGTCAATCAAGGGGTGAGAAAGAGGGAGACAAAGAGAAACAGCCATGCTTTATTTTTCTTAAGATAATTTTTTTTAATGTCCCGGAGGAAGCAGTGGGGAAGTGTCCGAGTGACTGAGATGTCAAAGCAATGATCTCACAAAAGAAATGCTGCACTTGAAGCAAGGAGCCACTTCTCATTATCTACCGGGGAGCAAATGGTGGGGGGCAGCCACATACACATTCTCCAAAACTGCTTTCAGTCGGAGGACTAGGATTTATAAAGAATGGGAGCTCAAACAAGTATTAAATGACTATGCAGAGTCGCTGAACTGTTTAAAATAAAACCATCTCTGGGGCAATTCATCTGGATAATAAATGCCTCCGCTTGAGAAAGGACACGGAGTTGAGGTTCTTTTATTGTGAACGACAGGAAAGACTTAACTGGAGGAGAGCTAATGACCTTGTTTCTACATTCCTCAGACATCGGTCGGCTGCCAGAAAATCGCCTGTGGGGTTGAGACAGTGATGGTTTAAAATGTCCAGGGAGAAAGGCTACTGGACAAATGAGCCGCAGCTTCGGGGGCAGCTTCTAAAGATGTTGATGAAAATCCCCACGGTGGGGCCCAGCAACACACTGCGCTCTCTGCTGCCGGAGCTGAGCCACTGGCCGAGAGGCGAGGACGATAGCAGGGCTCTTGGAAAAATTATTCTTCCCCTCTCGTTTCTTTTTTAATTCTCCCCTGTTTCCATCAATCCTGAGTAAACGTCCTCCAGAATAGAAGTTAAAACATCAGACCAGTGTAATTCCTTCCGCGACTTGAGGAAGTCGGAGCGTCTTGTTGGGGTAGAGAGAAGTGTTAGGACAGCAAAGTCTCCAATCTTCCTTCCCATCGTTTTTAATGTGCCTCTTCTCCCCCCGCACTAGAATTAACTGTTTCAGGCAATGTCAGCAGGTTGGTCTTTTTCTCTGAGGACTAAACTCTCCCTCTAAATTTAATTCAGTAAATGTTTGTTGAGTACCAACAAGAATGAGGCTTCACATAAGACCAAAAGGGACAAATAGCTAGGAAAAAAATGTCTGGTTGGTTGTCAAAAAATTATATTCTTGCCTTAGCTGCAGCCCTTCTCTCCGGCGAATCTTGAACACCTCTTGTTCTTCCTAGCAGGATTGTGCTAATGATGAAATATGATAATGAACAAAATTTGCCATGTAACTTGAAACAAAATGTAAACAACATGTCTTAGTATTTAATGAAAGTCTGTCCTCTAGCAGCTTACAATTCAGCAAAGTGATTCTTAAATAGGGTGACCATATAACTTATTGTTCAATCAGTTAATTTTTGCAAGTGAAATGAGTTGTGATTAATAATTATGGAGGAAAAATAGATGAAAATCAGGACTGGGGAAACTGGGACATATGGTCATCCTCTTCTTAAAGACACTAAGATTCGTGGGTAGGATGAAATACTAAGACCAAACCCACATAGCCAACATTTAAGAGTTGTTGGGAAGGGGAAAAAAACTGTTCCTATACCTTCTTAGGTTAATGTTTTGGGGGCCTGTGAATTAAACTGATGAAAGACAGATTAGCAAGAAAAAAAATCAGATTTAATCATGTACTTATGTACAGGAGTTCACAAGGAAATGTGACTCAAAGAGGCAGTTAGAATTTGGGGCTTATACACCATCCAAATAGGAGATGGAAAGGGGCAGAGGGGCACTTCTGGGAGAATAAATGACTTCTTAGAAGGAGAGTTGGGGAGAAATGGCACTTATGGAAAAACAAGTGACTTTTTGGAACTATAAATGGGCCCTTAGGACAAGAGATGGGAGATATGATACTTTGTGACAATGTCTGTTGGGGTGTGGTGCCGACTTCTTGTCTCCAAAAGGAGATTAGAATTCTTCCTGGGGTGGAATTTTATGACAATTGAGTTCTTTTGAGTTGTTTTGGGAGGCTCTGCTTTTAGACAGAGAAAGGATTTCAGGTACTCGAATGCCTTGACTCAAAATGATTCCTTTGCTACCCTGGCATATTTTGGGGTGGCATATCCTTATCCCTTCAGGATTCACTAAGTGGATTTGGGTTTGTGTACTGAGATTCTCTTAGTGGGAAGTTCTTTGAAATTATGCAGGCTATGTAGTTCTAGTTTGCTATTTTTAAGTTTGAGCGTGAAGCTTTATCTAAAATAAAATTGTCCATGTGCTATTATAGCTAGATTATAATATCTAGGCTATTCACTGCTTGAAAATGGCCCTAAAATCTTTATTCATTAAATCAGGGCATCAAAATAGTATCATCATAACCAGCTTAATTTAGAGAATATAAGTAAAAATCATATAAAGTTCTTTAAAAAGGAAATATAGTCTTCTCTGTTTTGATATGTAGTTATACACTCAATTAAAAGGAAAGTAGAACTTATAAAACAATCGAATTATTAAATACCTCCCACAGTGTTAAAATTGCTGTTTTGTTGTTTGCTTTATGTAGATTGCCAATAGAATTGCATTTTATTGATGAGTGAGGATTTTGGAAGAAGGCTGGTGTCAGAGAATTTAGCAATAAAACAAAATAGTGAAGAAGACATTAGGTTTTTATTGCTAATTTACTTCCTTGGTTTTGCATTGCACCGGGGGTAATTCCTCTATGAAAATGTGGTAATAATGCCTGATACACTTACCTGGTAAATGTGCCCCATCTTCAGAATGTGAGATGAGTTGTGTTTGTTCAATTTTACTACATCCTGAGACAAATGAAATTGGGAAAGCCTGCTATGAAATGAAGCTATGTTCTACAGGGTTTGTTCCTGACAAGCTATATTGCAGCCCTAGCAAAAATAAGGAGACAATAAATCAACTGATTTATGGACAAATAAACCAACAAAAACAATATAAACAAACAAAAATGTAAGACTCCTAAATGCTGATCCAGCAATAGACCTTCGGAGACAGAAATCAGTTTATCTAAAATGTATATATATATGTGGTACTTAAAATTTTGTTGAATGGATGGATGGATGGCAGGAATAATGCCTACCGCCCTGCACTATTCTCAGTGTTTCCCATAACTCAACCTTAAAATGGAGAACAGAGAGAAAGACAAGGGTAGAGAATGAGAGAGAGACTGAGAAGGGAGAAAAGTAATATCAATGGAAGCCCACACTCTAAAACATAAGAAATATACCTTAACTGAATGTTTTCATTGAAGTGGTGGTGTTTGATAATTGCCGCTCCAAGGAAAAAAATGAGGCATAATCAAAGTATACCCCTTTAGGCAGTGGACAGAAAACAGTCTCCACAGAAGAGCACAGATCCCTGTCTACAATGAATCGCTAGCAATCTGACTGCTTCACCTCTCCCACGTGTAGTTCGCCCATCGGAAGAAGCACAGATCAGAGAAGTATCACTCTCCCTTTCCCAGCTCATGCTGATGTCTTCACTCCTTTCTCAATGTAGACAGTGATAATATTCACTAGCAATTGTTCGGTAGTGAAAGGCATCTAAGAAAAAGAAAAAAAAAGATCCAATACAAGCTGATAAGTATACAAATTATACATGGAGTTCTATTTGTTGATGGAAATGGCAAATATATATATGTTATATGGACTCCCTTGAGGCAGATATTCATTTTAATGGCTTAGACCTCAGTAAAGCTAAGGCAGAAGGGTCCTGCTGGGTAATAGTTTTCAGCCTCTCTGCTGTTAATGGAATGAGCATTAACCCTTTCCGAGGGAGCCCTGGGGCACCAGGAGCTCAGGAAGAGGCAGAAACAATGGAAGCCACGTAAGTACGTTGACCCAATAAATTCGCATTTATCCATTTGTAAGCAGGGATCTGTAATATGAAAGTTTTCCAGGGTGGTGACGCTGATTTCTAAAACTAATTCAGCAATAAGAAATGAAACTGAGGAAGGAGGCAAGTCTAAGGCAAATATCGGCCCATCACACTATCAGAAAAGTCTTCAGAAGTAACAAGAAGGTTTCCTGACTGTTCTTGACCTACAAACTATACTTCATTTTGCTTATACTGCAGAATCACATAAATGGAAAAGCATCAAAAGCAATGGATTTGGCGATTACTTTCTTAATCGTGAGTGTTTTGACCTGATGTGAATTAATACTCTTAAACTTCTTCAAGGCACATCACATTGACCCACTGTGCTTATTCTTCTAAATCACCACACATGTATCAAAGCTGTTTCTGTTTTTGTTTATTCCTAAGGTCACCAACTGTAACTTTACTGACGTTAAACTTTGCTACTAATTAGCTGTATAACCATGGGTAAAAGACCTAATATCTCTAATTTAAGGTATTCATTCCTAAATTGTACTGTACTCTAAAGACCCTTAGAAAATTCTGTGATTTTATAATAACAACAAAATAAAAAAACGATCCATGTTAAGCTATAAGAATTTAATCTGGAGAACAAGGAACATATTTTCCCTTGTTTGGAGGGTTGGGATGAGGGTAATCATTTGGCAATGTTAGAGTGAACAAAGTAAATTTATCCATACACCATACAAAAATGAGATAATGAATTATAGGGCACTCTTAGATATTACAAGTGGCTGGCAGTGTATTAATTCTATCAGCTATTGATGTATTCATTCATCAAACATTTTTGATTGACTGAATGGTAGACACTAATCATACAAGTTCTCAAAAACCTATAATAATGCTTCGTGCCAAAGCTTTCTCCTATGAAGCTATTTACATAATTGAATTCACAGAGAGACTAGTCAAATATTCTGTAAACCCTGCCAGCAGGCTGAAAATCTGCTTATCGGATTACAAAACCACAGCCAGATGTAATGTTTAAAGGAAAACCATTCTTAATAGTAGTCTTACTTTCCTTTACTATTGTTTTTACTAGATGACTGGCGATTTCTCAAAGAATAAGATTTTTTTTTTAAAAAGGGAAAGAAGACATTGAGTGCTTTTGAGGTCTTTAACTTTTATAAAATAAAAATATCTGGTTATCTTCAGTATAGGAAGAAAACTAGGAATTACACATCCTTGGGGGTAGAAAGCATCTTCTCTCTTTCCTTTTCCTAAATATTCCCCTCTGGCCCAACCAGCTGATAGAAGAGGGCTGTTTTACCCTTGAAATCCTGACAAGGGAGTGTGGGAAAGGCAGCAGTTCTCAACTCCTTGTTGGATCTATTCATGTATCTTGATCAGTCATGAGGTGTGTCACAATTAATTTATTAATAACGTGTAAAGCTCCAAAGTTTCTAAATTTTTTATTGCGTTAAAGGAATCTGAGTTTTCTCCTAAAATAATATCATTCTTACTCACTTGTACTTGGATTTGCTTTCTCAAAAGCATGAGAAAGGGGTATAGTTACAGCTAGTCTTGGCAATGGAGGATAATCCTGGTCGTGGCTCGGGAAACACGTGAGCATGTGAAGGCTCTCCATCATTGTCATGATGAAACCAAGACTGAGCACAGATGCAGTAGGAAGTTCTTCATGAATTTAGTCACCATTCTTTCCCTCCTTTCCCTCTTAGAACCTCTGGTCTCTGATGGTAAAGTAGAGAAATAGAGGCAGAGTAAGTGCTTTCCTTCCCAAGGAAAGTCCTGAGAAAGCAGTGTACAGCCTACTGAAAATATGAGGCCATTCATTCTGTTCCAAATTGGTAATAAAAAAGCAAACCAGTGAAGAATAAAGTTTAGTCTACTCAGGTAAACACTTTTGATAAAGCCAAATTCAAACTCCTATCAAATGTTAACTAACTAGGTGGCAATTGCTCTACAGCACTAAGCAGGCTTCCGTTTTTTACTCATGGACTTCAAATTTCTCTTAAAAGAGACGTAGTATAAGCATATTAAACAGCTCACTGATATTTTCCAACGTGGCAGGAAATGTGCCAGCTGGACCCACCATCAGAAAGGGAAGACTATTATCCCAATTGCCAATTTTTACCAATTCAGTAAGTAAATAGCCTAGGCCCCATCTTTATAGGCAGTCAAACTGTGCAGTGCTTGATAAGTACTCCTGGGTGGCTGCCTTAAAGCAAAACAAAAGACACTGCTGGATAACAAGACAGCTGCAAAAATTAACATTAGATCCCAGAGGAAACTGGAGATTCAGGATCGCAGAAGCTCTCCCTGGCAAGAGAGATACCTGTTAGAAAAGAGCGATGGTTATTAAGAGAGCAATATAAGCCACTGCAGATGCATTGAAAGCATTCTACAATGAATTTTAAAATAAGTAACATTGCCCAAAGTTGAACACAAGGAGATAACTGAAAACTGTGATTCTACTTTGTCGTTTGAGATTCACAGCCTCAGGGAGAGAGCTGCACAGAAAACAGACTCCATCTGAATTTTGTATCAAAGTTAACTTCCCACTATTGGAAGCACACTTGGTATAAAAGGGACTTTGAGGAAGGCTATTGGCCCATGTGATAGCGGAGTTGGGTGGGTTACACCTTGGGTCTTCTAAAAAGCTTGTTGCTTCCTTTTGCAACCACTTGTAAAATCCTTGCCAGAAGCAGGAAAAATCTATGTGCTAATCACACTTCCCGTTGGGCTAAAAAGTTAAGAAGAGAGCACAGAACTGACTCAGAGGGCAAAGGGACTGACATATGAGAAGAAATGATTAGAGGATTCTAGAATGCCCAGCTCTGCAGAGTAGCAACCAAGAGGAGACGTGGTTGTCATCGGAAAGTGTCCACAGAGTGTAAACAACAGTCAGAGTCATCACTGAGTGAATAGAAGGAATAAATTGGGGTGAAATTAAGGACAGAGAAATTTAAACTTAATGTCTATGATGAAAAGAGCTGCCAGATAGTGAAGTATCTCCCCAGGGGCAATCATGAGACATCTCAGGAGGTTTTCAAAGGTCGGGCTTCACCACAAACGAAATGAGCATTTTTCCAGTCCTTTGAATCAGAAAAGTCCCTCATAAAAGAGCAGGATTCTATTTTTGAGAGAAAATAATTGTCTAAAACTCCTCTCAGAGAAGGAAAAGTCTATAGTGGGAATCAACACAGGAAGATAGTTTTAGAGAAAGTGAGGTAAAAGCAGAATGCATGAGGAAGAGGCAGGTCATTGGCAAGCAGAAAAATGATAGGAGAACCGCCGGGTCTAGAGTCTTCAGAAAGACAACGATGGACCTATTACTAACAACAAACCTGCAGTGGGAATGTGTTGAAAGCAACGGCACAGGCATCTTCTTCAGCTTGTCGACATGACTTGATTTTCCTTAGCAGTAGCCTCAACAGTTGGTGGCAACCTACCACATGAATACTTTGTGTCCTTAAGTTAAGAAGTAATTCTCTAAAGATCATAGTAAGCTAGTCTTTGTAATATTTTCCATTTGAACTAACAACCGTAGTGGCTCAGAATACAAGCGTGGCATTAAACAGATCTGGGTTCAGATTTCAGCTCTGATGTTTACTGTGTGAGCATTGGCTAATTAATGTAACTTTTCAATGACCCCTTCAGCTGAAGATGGGGTAATCATATATATGCCTAGCAACCAGTGTTCTTGGTTGCAAGAATTACACTGAAAAACTTAAGAAGAAAAGAATATTAGAGAGCTCAGAGAGTCAAAAGTAGAACTAGGCGAGAAAATGTATGGGAATTAAGGGAGTTGAGTCGCTCCAAGCCATGGGCAAGGTCATGCCACAGAAATTGTCTTGTTAGGGTGTCACTGCATGAATTGCTGCCGCCACTGCTGCTGGATCATACACTGTTATACTCTGCTGCCACTGGACACTGGATGCTTCTTCCATCCCCTCTGTGCCATTGAGAAGTAAATTATGAAAGATCTCTGCATCTTGTTTCTCTTACTTAAGGTTCTATTTCCCAATGGGAGCTTCTGATTGGCCAAGTCTAGGTCACATAACAGTACCATAGCTGTCAGAGGGGCAGAGAGAGAGTACCTGATCCTCTTCATCTTCTCTAGTGGAAGGCAGGACTCAGCCTCCTATGGAGATTCACATAGTGAGGGATTTCCTCCAAATCGGAAAGCAGGTTTGAATTCTGGGAAGCCAGAAAATGGACAAACATCTATTCCAGTTCACCTCTTTGTCTGCCCAACTTTGTCTAGATTCTTCTTTCTCTAACTGTTTCCCAAAAAAGTTCCTACCTAACAAAATGCAACTACCCTTATATAGTCAAAAATTCACAAACCCTCTCCCCAAAGGAAGACAAGACATCGGTTCTCACACCAACTTGAGTCTAGGCTCTCTGAATGATGTCAACCCCTCAAGTTCTATCAGTGAAAGATTGTAACATGAATAGCTCTGCCCCTACAGTGTTGGAAAGGAAGAAGAAAGAAATAGGAAATATGTAAGAATGTCCATCAGGTTCTGAGTTCAGAGAACAGGAGTTCAGATAGCAAGAGACGTTACACATATATTTCACAGTGAAGCAGGAAATGCATGGTAATTATATCTACAATTGGTCATTAGGCCATGACTAAAATTTTATTTCCTCTTCCATAGCTCATTTGCTGGTAAGGTCACCCAAATCTTTATTCCTGAGGCATCTAGATCCATGGGGGTCCTGCCTATATGGAATTGCAGTAGCTCTCCATTCAGTGTTACCTCCTACAGTAGAAGGAGGAAGGACCCCAGAATATCACCTCAATGTCATGGCAGCAGTCCACTTTCACCTTGATGCTCAGGATCCATCACCACAGTCAACACCAAAGCCATCTATTCTAGTGGCACAAGAAGATCAAAATGGTCAGGTAGGAGTCTCAATTTCCAATTCAGTAGAACCATCGTTTTGTTTACTGGCAGACACATTCATCCGTTGAGTACTTAAGGCTCTAATCAATAGCACTCAGTATCTTAGAAATAGAAGCAAAAATTTTGAACTGGTCATTAGGTGTAGTTGTTTATACTCCTTGGTTCCAAGATTAATGTATTCTAACCTGGAAAAGCACCATAAACTGGTCCACGAGCATACAGTTGAAAGCCTGTATAGACCACCTTGCAAGATGTTATATCCCAGCTGGCACCATAAGTCAATCCTTAATAGGCCTTTCAATAAAGCCAGCTGCTTCTGGATGATAGGGAACAGTCTTCAGTAAATCCATGATTATCAGGAACCCCGTCATCAGCCAAACCATTGTCCATTGATCGTGATATGTGTAAAACCTTACGTCAGGCCATTCTCCTTTCCAGACTTAGTAGATAGCAAATAGGTGCTGCTCAGAGTTCCTCCCAGTGAAAGGACTTATTTTCATTGCTCCTTCAGGCCAGGCTGAGTGGGGCTGTAATTGCCCCACAACACTTCATCTACTTCTGGCCCATGCTAGCCTGGGGTTCAGAGCACAAGTCAAGCTCAAAACACTTCCTCCTCACTAAAGCAGTCATGGGGAATCTTCATGAAGCCAAACGTGTTTTCTCAGTTGTCAAATGGGTTTTAGAAGCTTGTAAGGAAGAAATGGGATAACTATTTGAAGCAATTAGTCTAGAGTCTGACATAGAATAAGTACTCTAAAATCCAAGTCATTATTGTTGCCAAAGTATATTTTTAGGTTAGAGCCAATATGTTTGGGCAAGCAAATGAAATCAAATACAGGTTTTTCTTGAGTCTATTTACTTAATAAATAAGAGTACTCAATAAATACATTAATGCATACATACTTAGCATCCTATTAACATTGATATTATGCATTTTAAACCCAATTAATGTGCACACACACACTCCTCAATGAATTACCTAGGAAAAACACAGATCTATGCCAAATGAGATGAGAAAATGCTAAGCATTTTTGTATACAAATACTTTCTACATAGATTCTTTTTGTAGAAAAATTCACTAGTCTAGTCCAGTAGGTTACCAGGGTTCTGTTTCTTCTCACAATTCACTACCCTTTATCCAACTGTATACACTTAGCAGATCCAAACTATGGCATTGAAAAAGGAAGCCGTCAACAGAGGTCACAGAGCAACATCTTGAAGAGTCAGATTGGAAATCTCATTTGTAAAGTCTGCACTCTCTGACAATGTCACCATTGACGATCCGACATCTCTAGATTGTCACCACAGACCATCTTTCCCCAAACACAAATATAATTACCAAGGAAAAAAATGAGCATGAGAGACATCTGGAGAAACTCAGAAAGCCGAAGGTGAGAGACTGCTTGTTGCACATCCTCCTACGTGATATATTCTAGACTAAAGCCTTTGAGTGTCTCTTATAGCAAAAGTGTTATTTAATCACAATTTCCCCTTCCGTGATCCAGTTTTAAAATAACTGAATATTTAATTAATTCTCCAGAGGAATCTAAAATACGCAGTTTCTGAATTGATGAAAGAGCAAAAAATCTGGAGATTTTCTATAGCTCTAACCTCATTGAATTCAAATAAAATGCCCCCAAATGCTAATGGTTACACAATCTAAAGGCTATTTAAAGGTAGAGTCGAATGTTAATTTATATCTAGAGAACTATAGACTAAGACTTCCTGACAGCATCCCTTCTGTTTTCACCACTAAGCTGTCCCTGAATTTAAAGGAGAAAGGACAGATCATAATCTGTGATTTTGTGGAAATATGTCATTGTGCATTTGAAAATGGTAGTTCACAGTAAAATTAAAAAGCTGTATGGTAGATATTTTTCATGGGTACTTGCGTAATATCACATGGTAAATTAAAAATTCTACAGCAGAAAAAGAAAAATGATATCTTGGCTCCCACCTAGCTGCAACTGAGCAATCTGACAAACAATTCATGAGACCAAGGTCTTGGCTGAAATAGTGGGCAGCTCAAGGCCGATGGCTTATCAAACCAGAATGACAAGAATTAGAGCATTTCAGGACAATCATGAGAATATTTCACATATCACAAAGTAACAAAATAGCCTCTATTCAGGTATAGACCCTGCTTGTTGCAAGAAGTTAAAAAACAACCTCTACTTTGAGATACCCTAATGATAATGGGAATGGTAACACGAGGAGGAAAGTGGGGAGAAGGATGTATTAAGTGATGAAATAAAGGCAATAGTTGTCACTTCACATACCTTAATCAAAATAGGAGTAGGAGAAGAGAGTAAAAGATTATACCCAGGCCAGCAGCAGCAACAAATAGGGCCTAGGTGAGGTTACATTGGGACCTTCAACTTCTAGGTGGTCAGAGAAGTGTTCAAATACCCACAGTAATTTAAATACAATGTCACCTATCTACTTAAATAACAAAGAAAATATCTTCCTAAAAATTAACACAAATGTTTGTACATACACAAATGTTTGAGTATGTAGATTCTAATTTGAAATATTGAACTAAGTGTTCTAAAAATAAAATAATGACAGATTATAGTCTTTTATTCTATGGTGAACATCTCAGATTTACTCACACTCAATACTTGTTCATACCAAACAACTAAGAAAGTTTGTTTTGTTTTGTTTTAAACTTCTTGGAAGAAAAATAAAACTAACCTGGCCCAATAGTAGTCTGGATCCTCCTTGTTGATGAGACTGGGTGGTGGCACCCAGTGGGGGCAGCAGTCAATGGAGTCTATACAGAAGGTGAGGTTCCAGCAGCCAAGCAGATCACTGAGGAAATTAATTAGCCAGCAAAGATGAAAGCAGCACAAACAAAATAAAGAGAATCTCCAAAGAGGGAATCCATGTTGTTACTGCAAGAATAACAACATGGGTGTGAGATGACATCTCATTGTAGCTTTGACTTGCATTTCCCTAATAATTAGTGATGTTGAACATCTTTTCATTTGCCTGTTGGCCATCTGTATATCTTCCTCAGAAAAATGTCTGATCATATCCTATGCCCATTTTTTTTTTTTGCTGGGCTGTTCATTTTTTTGTTGTTGAGTTGTATGAGTTCTTAATATATTTTGGAAATTAACCCGTATTATTAAAAAGATAAGAAATAACAAGTGTTGGAGAGAATATAGAGAAAAGGGAACTCTCATACACTGATGGTGGGAAAGCAAACTGGTACAGCCACTATGGAAAACAATATGGAGATTTCTCAAAAAATTAAAAATAGAAATACCATATATTCAGCTGTTCCACTTCTGGGTATTTATCCAAAGAACATAAAGACACTAATTCAAAAAGATATATGCACCCATATGTTCATTGCAGCATTACTCCTAATAGCCAAGACTTGGAAGCAACCCAAGTGCCCATCAACAGATGAATGGATAAAGATATGGTGTATATATATATATATATATATATATATATATATATATATATATATACAGACACACACACACACAATGGAATACTACTCAGCCACAAAAAAGATGAAATCATGCCATTTGCAACAACATGGATGGAGCTTGAGGGTAATACGCTAAGCAAAATAAGTCAGACAGACAAAGACAAATACTGTATGATTTCACTCATATGTGGAAGATAAACAAACATATAGATAAGGAGAATAAATTGGTGGTTATCAGAGGGGAAGGGGTGGGGGGAGGGCAAAAGGAGTAGGGGCACATGTAATGGTAATTGATGGAAACTAGACTTTTGGTGGTAAACACAGTGCAGTCTATACAGAAACCGAAATATAATGAGGTACACCTGAAATTTACACAATGTTATAAACCAGTGTGACCTCAATAAAATAATTTTTAAAAAAAAAAGAATAACAAAAACAGGTGTGTCAAGTTCAGGGGCTGAAAGTGAGATTTTTAAAAAGGGAAAGAAGCCAGGAATAATGGGCAGAAACAGGTGGTAAGGCACAGTTTAAAACTAGCCAAAGTGAATTCTTCACCACTTAAGAGGGGGCTGGGTGCTGGATAAATGGGATAAGGGTGCGAAACTGGACTGAATGATGTAAAAACTCATTAAGTGAATTGCCTGTTAGAGTACACTGAGTGGTAGTAGTGAGCGAGTTAATATGCTGCAAAAATACCTAGTCATTTTGTTTACGCCCAAAATGCCACTTAGGAATTCAAGGTCAGATTTAAATTTGCACTTTCCTTCCCAAAAGCAGATGGAGGGCAAGATCTTCAGCATCAGTCTGGAATGCGGCTTTTTCAGAAGTCCTGCTGTCATGCTCAGGCAGCCAGCTTTTTCAGGGGAGGCCAGCTGAGCAAGCATTTGTCACGCAAAGAGCAGAGACAGAACAGGATCCATGGAAGGAACATTAAGAGCACAAAATCAGGCCATGTGGCAATAATCATGACCTGCTGGGAAGCAATAGCAGCACCTGGGAGAAAGTGAGTCATTGTGAATACAGGGGATGTGTGTCAAAAGAGAGGAAAAAAAGACGCAGAACAGCAGATTTTGCTGTTCCACAGCAAAACAGTGACCACAGCCAAAGCCCAGGCCATATTCCAGATGGACTCTGGAAGGGACTGCGTGAGACACATACACATTCACGTACACAAAGAGGTCAGCACTTTTACAGATATTACAGAAAAGGAACCAAGGAGAAAGAGCACCTTTTAATAATTATGCTTTATAACCACAGACATTATCTCTATTTAATGCCATTCTCTCCCTTTGGGGTGATTTCTTCAAAATTTGAATAAAAAATGTTTAACTAGGGGCCGCCCAGTGGCGTAACGGTTTAGTCCGCGCTTGGCAGCCCGGGGTTCGCGGGTTCGGATCCCGGATGCCCGCCGACGCACTGCTTGTCAGCCATGCTGTGACGGCGTCCCATATAAAGTGGAGGAAGATGGGCACGGATGTTAGCCCAGGGCCAGTCTTCCTCAGCAAAAAGAGGAGGATTAGCAACGGATGTTAGCTCAGGGCTGGTCTTCCTCTCAAAAAAAAAAAAGTTTAACTATAAAGCAGCTATTATCAAGAAATTATGATAGGATTTTCAGATTACTATTCTATATTTCTAAGACTACTAACTGGACAGATAAATAATGGCTTTTTCTACTTTTTTTTTTTTTTTTTGCTGGAGAAGATTCTCCCTGAGCTAATGTCTATTGCCAATCTTCCTCTTTTTTTCCTTCCCAAAGCCCCAGTGCACAGCTGTATATTCTAGTTGTAAGTTCTACTAGCTCTTCTATGTGAGCCATCACCACAGCGTGGCTACCTACAGACAAGTGGTGTGGTTCCACAACCAGGAACTGAACCTGGGCCACCAAAGTTGTGACAGCGCCGAACTTTAACCACTAAGCCATCAGGGCTGCCTCAAGTTTTTCCACTCTTACATTCATTCACTCATTTATTCATTCATTCAACCAATATTTATCAATCGCCCAGCATAGGCCCAACACTGGGCAGATGTCTGGACAGACAATGGTGAGCCATGCAGACGTGGTTCCTGTCCTCTTAGAGCTAATTGTGACAGAGAAGTCAGATATCAATCACATAATCTCATGATGTCATAACTCCAAAAGGGATAACTGCCATGAAGTAAAACCACTGCATGCTTTATAGCATGCAGTGGAGGACCTGATCTCATCTACAGATTTAAGACAGGTTTTCTTGAAGAAATTACATTTTTACCTGAGTGCCAAAGGATGAGTAGAAGTGTTTTTAGGACCTGCCAGTTTAGGCATGGTTTTGATTTTTCTTTTTTTTAATATAAGGTGATTGAAGTATCCAGTCAAAAGTGTTTTACTGTCCCTTTATGTCCTCTCAAACAAAAATGACATTGCTCACACTGTTTCATGCTTCCAGTTGTCTATCTGAAAGTGGGATTCTTCCAGCATCTTTAGGATTCTGGACGCCATTGCAAATGTCTGCACATCTGCAGCGCTGGTGGGCTGTTGTACATAGGGAGCAAGGGGAAAGGTTGAAATTATCAGCCTTGGGTGATAATCAGTCTTTATTCTCTTACCTCATCCAAGATGCCAAAGAACAAATTTCCCCCATTTTTCTAGTAATATAAAAAGGCAAGAAGCGTAATCTCTAAACCAAACAAAACATAAAAGAATGTCTTTGAGCAAGACATTCTGCAGGTATTACATTTTCTCTTCTAGGGATGGGAGTCACAGATCTTGGTATAATTTTCTTAGGAACAATGGACACTTTTGATTCCATCTGTTTTCCATAAGAGAACATTTTTCATAGCAGAGAATGAAGGCTTTTGGGTATAAAATGCTTATTCAGAGAGACTTCCTACAAAAATGAGTTATTGGTGAAGAAGGCTAGAATAAGGAATGGGGAAGAATATCTAAGGCACAAGAAACATACATGCAAAGGCCCTGGGGTAGAGGCTCTTGGTGCATATGAGGAGCTGAAGACTAGTCACTGCAGCTGGAGCAGAGAGACTAAGAGGGCAAGTGGTGGAGATGAGGCTGAAGAGGTGTCAGATGCTCTGGAGCTTTAAAGACCAAGTTAATGATTTTGATCGTTTTCCTTAAAACAACAGAAATCCGTTGAAAGATATTTAGCAAGAAAGTAGTAACAACAGATGTATGTTTTTAAAAGATCACAGTTTTCTGCAACTTGCAGAAGAGATTAGAGAGGAGCAAAAGTATATGCAGGGAAATGATTGGGGGCTATAATAATAGCTTAAGAGGGAGATAATGATAGTTAGACTTAGGATGGTGGCAGTAGAGATGGAAGTAAACAAATAGATGAAATGAACAGGACTTAATCACAAATTGGATTATAGATGATAAAGGAGATGGAGGTATCAAGGATGAGTTCTTCATTTTGAGCTTCTTTCTATAAATGGATAGATAGTGATGGCATTCATGGAGAGAGGAAAAACTCTAGTACCAATAGGCTTGGTGAGGTGGTGGTGGTGGGAGAAATGATGTATTTAGCTTAGAAATGTTGAATCTGAGGTGCTTGGGGGATATCAGGTGTATATGTTAGTTGGGAAGTTGCATACTTATCCCACAGTTGAGAGATATGTGATAAAGATATTGAATTGGAATACTTGGGTGAAGACGTAAGAATGCATGAGATTATCTAGGGAGAGAATGTGAAGTGATGATTTGCGGATGAAGATAGACAGGCAAAGAGACAAACAAGATAGAGAGATTAGAGGAAATTCAGAAAAGAGGCTTCACAGAGGCCAAGGTTTCACAGAGGACTGATTTATGCCTGCCGGATTAGTGACATGAAGGTTATTTTTGATGGCAAAAAGAGTCATCTATACAAAAGAGCAGAAACTTCTTCAGAGTGTGTTCATTGAGGAGTAAGAAGGTAGATGAATAGAGTAGGTATAGACAAGTCTTTCAAGAAATTGGCTGTAAAAGGAAGATGAGTACTGGAGAGAAAAGTGGAACTGGGCGAGGTCCATAAAAAATCTAAATGGATGAGACTTGAACATACCTTGATGCTAGACAAAGGGATTCATTAAAGAAGGAAAGGGAGAATGGATTATGGAAAATGTAATTATGGAAAACATACCTTCCTGAATCAGCAGAAGATGGGATGCTGACCACATGCATAAGGACTAATCTTAGAGAGGAGGAAAGAGAGAAGGAAGTTGAAAACATTCCCTCTGATGGCTTCTATTATCTTTGTAAAGTAAAGGGCAAGGTTACCCAGGAGCATGAGAAAAGAGATGGGATTGATGAATTGAAAGTTTGAGAAGAGTAGTGATCTGAAATAGTCATTGCAAGGAATAGATAAACAAGTTAATCAGAGTAGCATTGATGGATCTCCAGATAATGTTGAAAGACCAATTGAAATTGTCCAATCATGATTTTGTGGTGGTTATATCTGCTCCACTGTAAGATTTTCTCCAACAGTTCTTCAGCTACCTGGGAATAGAAATAAAGAAAATGGACAGCTAGGGTTGAAGTTTTCTCAAAGACAGAAGTGTGACATACTTAGGAATCCTAGAAAGAGATACATTGAAATGATGGCTCATAGAATCTAAATTAGATATGGAAATAAGTAAAGATAAAATAAGCTAATGAGCAGAGAGAAGCCAGAGCTGTTGATGGAGTCAATGCCCATATGAGTTTGAAGTATGGTCATAGTACAAGTAATTGAAGAAAAAGTCTGGAAAGATAGGAGGCTAAAGATAGAAAGAAAAAATCTGGAAAGAAAGTAGAAAAGTGTTGAGTGTTTTCAGCTCCAGGACATGACTCATGGAATGGGTAGAGATGAAGTAGAGGAGAAAGCCATTGGAGAAAAGAAGTCAAGAAAATGAGGGACAAGGTGTGGAATGGGTCACATATTTATACGTGATAGCAGGAATTGGGGTGACAGGATCACTATTAGACCAACAGAAAACTCATTAATAAATGAGTGAGAGTAATGGGGAAGTCATAACGAGAAGGAAGAGAGGCTAGTAGAGTCAAAAGACATCACCTCAGTGATATTCAACAAGACTGTAGGAGTTATACAGAAAGAGCATTGAAGAGCAAGGAGGACACCAAGCCTGTCTCTAATCTGAGGGGCACATTGGATATGAAAAAATGAGCAACCTTTCCTCCTGAAGAGCCTCATGCCCAAGGCAATCACAAAGTCTTAGTTTCTCCAGATCCCTCTAGGCCATCTTCTCTCATTCTTCCAAATCTATCATTTCTCTCTGTCAAAGGCTCCTGAAATGACATAATCATTTAAAAACATAAACACTATTAACTGCTTGAAAGATTACATTTTTTGTTTAACTAGCTCAACTCTAAGATAGTTACAGCAATTATAGACCTAGCAAGATAATCTCAGAAGCAAATTTGGATAACATTCCACTTTTTTGAAGTCTAGATCTGAGTTTAACTTTTAAAGTAAGACCTTCAAGGAAAATTCATCAGGGACTCCATATTCACGATCTATTTAGTTGTTAGATTTGGATTTGATGCTCAATATGTCTGTAATAGCATACTTTCACACTTCCACATCTCCACACTTACAAGGTCTTAAACATAATGAGTCATAATGAACTTTTCTTTGGCAAATGGGATTAACGTTCCCACATGAATTTGAGACACTACATTATTAATAGCCTCTGAAGGCTTTTGGCTTTTACTGTGATGCCTACAATGTTTTCATAAAAGTTTAAGATCATTAAAATAAAATGTAGGCTCAAAATATAAAAGTTTTTAAAGCTATTCTTCCTACTGTGGTTTCAATATTCTTCAAGACAAGGAAAAAGCTAACAATAAAAGGCCGTCATGAGCTTCTCTTGAAGTAAATTTTGAGGCAATGAACTTGGAAATACTGTTAAAGTGTTATTGCACCATACAAAAAAAGAATAAACTCTAAACACTCTGTTTAGACTATGTGGCATTTATGGCTCATCAATGTGACTTCCTTGACAGTCTGTGTTGGCATTAAACCAATTCTACTCAATGAAAAGTGAAAAATTGAAACAACTGTGAGATTGCCCCCAAAAGACACATAGTTTTACCTCTTTTTGCCTGTTTTCACTAGGTTCACTAAGGGAGAAAGTGCAAGAAAATATTCATGGGAAATTTTGATCACAAAGAAGACATCTCTTTGTAAAATGCTGAAGAATTTATCACTAAAAAGGTAAGAGGGAAGGGAGATGGAGGGACTCAGGTATAACTACATCACCTTCAAGGGTGAGAATGAAAATAAAAAGGGTCCAAAGGAAAGAAAGCCCTAAGAAGGGATTTCCAGAAGTGTAGATCATTTACTATTTTTTTAAATGGACTTCAGATTGTGAAAGGATGAAAAGAAATAAAATAGGTGAGGATGAACAAGCATATATTTACCAAAGAAAAGTAATCAAAACATATTTGCTTCAAAAGAAGTAGCTTTGCAACTGCCAGAAGGGGAATGACATGAGGAGAGAACGTTCAGAGAAGTCATAGAGAAAAAAACCAAGAATCCTACGTCTGCAGTGAATGGAACTCATCTAGAGGAGAAAGGAATGCCAAAGGGTGTAAATTACAGAGTGGAAATAAGAATATGAGATAAAGTGAAAAGATAGAACCTGAGGAGTCAAAGTGGGAGAGAGAAGGGGGAGTTCATAGCAAATCTAGAAGTCGTAACGTCACATAATCGTGAAGAAAGCAAAACTTCTACTAGGGAGACTGCAAATAAGTAGTACATACGTAGATAGATGGTGAGAGAAGCCTACAAAGCTCAAGGTATACTTTCTAAACTAATTTGTTCTATGAAATAGTTTCATAATTTGTCTATGAAAAGATAAAGTGTGATGTGACTGGCATCAGGGCTCATCTCAGTGGTTGTGTTAGTTTGCTAGGGCTATCGTAACAAAGTGCCACAAACTGAGTGGCTTAGAAAACAGAAATTTATATTCTCACAGTTGTGGAGGCTGGAAGTCTGAGACCAAGGTGTTGGCAGGGTTGGTTCCTTCTGAGAGCTGTAGCAGAAGGATCTGTTCCAGGTCTTTTTCTTTGGCTTGCATATGGACATCTCTCTGTGCCCCTTCACGTGGAGTTCTCTCTGTGTCTATGTCGGTGTCCAAATTTCCCCTTTTTCTAAGCACACCAGTCATAGTGGATTAGGGTACTACCCTACTCCAGGATGACCTCATCTTAATTTAACCAATTTAATCAGCAATGACCCTATTTCCAAATAAGTTCACATTCTGAGGTACAGGGGGTTAGGACTTTAACATATGAACTTTAGGAGGGCATAATTCAACCCATAACAGTGGTCAACAGGGTTGCCAGCAGAATGCCAAGAAAGAGTAGCATTTCTTTGTAACTCAGGTGTCATCTGGGGTCTCCTGCTCCTTGAAATTTACATACAATCATATTGGACCCCCATTCATGCCCAGTGTATATTCAACCCCTCTCCAATACACTAGAGGTTTTCCTAGGGGCATATATTGTCAAGACCCACTCTGGTTCCTGGCTTCTGCTCTGATTGTTCTCCACCCTACACAGCAGTGACCCAGGAGTGCGATACACTCTTTGCTTCCTTGATATCTACCAAAAAAATATAAAATAAATAAGAGCACTCGTGAAGGTGATGGATGTTATTAAAGATCTGAAGGTCACGGGAGGGGAGAGAGGTGGGGCATATAGGTAGCACACATGAACAACTTAAAATCACATACTAACCTTCCTGTTATGAAGAGGCCATTAGACTGGTTTTCCACCAGGCTTCCATGCCAAGGTTGCTGCCTCCTGATGCCCGGCAAATCTTCAAGCTACCAAATCAACCCTGTGTTTCCTGCAGTCCTCTATGAGCTGGAGCAAGTTCCCTAAAGAAGAAAAAGGCCCTGTTCCCCACTTGCTCACATTTGTCCCCTTGGCCCCAGAGCAGGGCCACAGGCGCCCCTGAATTACAGTGGCCCTCTTGGGATTACAGCTCTCTCGCTTCCCTTGGGAGCCCCTCTCTCTGTAAGACTCATCCATGACTTGATACTTACCGTATCAAGTCAAAGACACAGACCTTGCTGTCTGTCTTCTCCATGCCTTCCCTTCCTTTCCCTACGGCACAGGGCAAAATGCCTTTACCTCACTTCATGCAAGTAAACTCTACACTCCTACCTATGAGTTCAGACTTGTCCGACTCCCAGAATACATTCAAACAGGGGCGTCTGTTTCACTTATTTATTAAACTTTCTAAAATGGGAGTTTGGGCAATAAAAACAAGAAAATTCCTGTCAGAACTGAAAGAAATTGAAAATGTAAGAAAAATGACCTAAGGGAGTGAGAATCTGTTCTTTCAATGTGTCAGAAAACAGGAAAACCTATTAAAATATGATATATAGAAAACTCTCTACAGAAAACACAAAGCCAAAGATTTTAAAGAGCAAAGTAAATATTCTCAACTGCTAGGATCTTCATCAAGTATAAGCTAGAAAAAACAAAGGTAAAATAGTGGAGTAAAATATCAAAAGACACCATCCAAGAGACAATTCTGTCAAGAGAGTCAAGACTGATAAGAGAAGAAAAGAAATCAAGCAAGATTAAAGACATTCCCTACAGACAGTTTAAGTATGCAAGAAGAGAATAAAGGGTAATAGTAGGCTTAGGAACTAAAAACAGATTGAAGTTCAGCTAGAACAAAACAAAAAAATGATCCTTAAAAGGAGCTTTGCAGGGACGGGCCCGGTGGTTTAGCAGTTAAGGTTGCGCTCCTCTTTGTTGGCTGGATTCGCGGGTTCGGATCCAGGGTGCAGACCAATGCACCACTCGTCAAGCCATGCTGTGGCAGTGTCCCATATAAAGTAGAGGAAGATGGGCACAGATGTGAGCCCAGGACCAGTCTTCCTCAGCAAAAAGAGGAGGATTGGCAATGGATGTTAGCTCAGGGCTAATCTTCCTAACAACAACAACAAAAAAGGAGCACTGCATAGAATTTTTTCCAGAACAAGGTAGAGAAAGGTCTAATTCTAAGGGAGCTGTCATGGGTCCTATGATGAACTGCGCATATCCAGCTGCTGTGGGCCTTCAGATGATAGCTCCTTCAGGAACTGTCTCAGCTGGAAAGAGAGCCTTACCCAAGGCCACACCCCTTCCCAGGGCAGCCGACATCCAATGATGGTTCCATGCAGGGGCAGAAAGGCCCAGCCACCTTGACCCAACTCAGGATAACTCTGAAGGGCCATCTGGTTCCAAAGTTCCCTGTGAGATTGACTGAGACTGCCATTAGGTCTGCATCACAGCTTGACTTCTCCATCACCCTGTTCTCGTTCCTCCTCTCCTTTTCTCATATGTGATACCAAACGCATTCCCTAATTAATGTCCTGCCCACTAAACTCCATATTAGAGTCTACTTTCCCAGGGATCCAACTTGTGAAAGAAGGCGATTCCTTTATATGAATAGGTACATTCACACAAATTCGTTTGCTTATTCAGTGAATTCAAATTAATTTATATGAAACTTTAAAAATGAGTGATGTAAAAAAAGACAGAATTGTCCCATTTGCAACAACATGGATGAACCTGGAGGGTATTATGCTAAGTGAAATAAGCCAGAGATAGAAGGACAAACACGGCATGATTTCACTCATATGTGGAGTATAAACGAACACGGACAGAGAGAACTGGTTGGTGGTTACCAGGGGGTAGGGGGGTGGGTGGTGGGCACAAGGGGTGAAGGGATGCATCCATATGGTGATGGACAAATAATAATGTACAACAAAAACCCCACAATGTTATAAACTATTAAGACATCAATAAAAATTTTTAAAAATGAGTGGTGTCTTAGTCCATTCAGGCTGCTATAACAAAATACCATAAACTGTGTAGCTTATGACAACACAAATTTATTTTTCATAGTTCTGGAGGCTGGAAAGTCCAAAACCAAGGCTCCATGGATTCGGTGTCTGGTGAGAGCCACCTTCCTCATAGATGGCATCTTCTCACTGTAACCTCACATGGTGGAAGAGGCAAGGGGGCTCTCTTGGGCTTCTTTTATTAGGACACTAATCCATTCACAAGGACTCTGCCCTCAAGACCTAATCACCTGCCAAAAATTCCACCTCAAAGTACCATCACATTGAGGATTAGGTTTCCAACACATGAGATTTGGAGGAACACAGACCTTCGATCTATAGCAAGTGGTATGAATAGGATGCTACACTGGGGAAGAACTCCTGTGTTTATAACCTCACTGCTTTGGTCCTTGAAACTTCAAGGATAGTCTGAGAAAACTTTTGGTTTTTAATGTCATATGCAAGAAAAGTGAATAGTTTAAAGAAACAAGTATATTATAAATAAAGTATTAAAGAGAGAAAGGAAAGGCAATTAGTACTTGAGGCTGCTAATGCCATTGATAAATTTCTTATATGAATCTTATTGTAAAGCCTGGTATGTATGGTATGAAGATGGAGTTGAAGCATAGCTGCCTAGTGATTTAAGAGAAAGAAAGAAGCAAAATAGGGAACAACCTATGTTATATGCTAGGATGCTATATTAAACCCACGAGCTGGGAGCAGCCATGTTCCATCATGAGGAGCAAAGAAGAGAGATGCTGGTGAAATTCAGGTCCCTAGTTTTAGTTTATTCTGAAACCCTACAAAGAGGAAGGACTTCCTATGTTGGCCAGGGAGGAGGGAAGGGTTGGAACATTAGGTTTTGTAGAAGAGCTTTGGTTTGAAAACACTCTTAAAAGAAGGAGTAGGTAACCTAGATTTATAAAACAGGTTTAGACTGAAGAAGCAATTTTCGGGGCCAACTTTCTCTTCCATTGTTGGTTCTGACTACTTTTAAAAAAGTGTTCTGTGAAACATCCAAAAACAGACCCAAACAAATGGAAACATTTCATGTTCTTGAATACTGTCACTCACATTAAAAAGATGTCTGTTCGTCCCAAGTTAATTTATAAATTAAACAAGATTCTCCATAAATATACCAATAAGCTTTTTTCTGGAACTAGAGAGCTGATACTAAAGTTCACATGGAAAGATAAATGTGCAAGAATAACTTGTAAAAACAAAACTTGAAAAAGAAGAGCCATAAGGGAAAAGTAGCTGTACCAGATATTAAAATATATTATAAAACTTCTCTGATTTAAGTTTGGTATTGGCACATGAATAGACAGACAGATCTATATAGTAGAATAGAAAGTCCAGAATTAAACCTAAGTAAAAAAACAAAATACCTGGTTTGGCAAACAAACCTCACTCTTTAATATCACTGTAGTACACCATTGTCAGCCTCCCCTTCAGTAGTGTCATTAGCCCAAAACACTGGCTCTCTCAAATATGTCTGTATTTGACTTTGGAACATATTAACATTTTGGGGAGCAAAATTTTCATCATGGTTTAAATTTATAGTGAAATTATTTTTCCATAATGACTATTATTTTATTATTAATCAAGAGAGAATGAAGAAACAAGACACGAAATGGTAGGACCAGGGAACATTGGATTGAAATAAAAATCCATCCCAGATAACCCACAAATCTGGTAATACTCACAAAGAGGGACAGTAAGTACCTCTATCTATCTATCTATCTATCTATCATCATTTATTGTGTGTGAGTGTACCTTATTTAAGCACATTTCTTTAAAAAAAAAACTGTGTTGTATCAATGGCAAATTAAATTCAGACATTAAAAGTATGCTGTAACTGGTGCAGCCTCTATGGAAAACAGTATGGAGAGTCCTCAAAAAATTAAAAATAGAAATACCATATGATCCAGCAATCCCACTCTTGGGCATCTACCCAACGGACATGAAATCAACCATCACAAGAGGCTTATGCACCCCTATGTTCATTGCAGCATTATTCACTATAGCCAAGAAGTGGAAGCAACCCAAGTGTCCCTCGACTGATGATTGGTTAAAGAAGATGTGGTATATACATACAATGGAATACTACTCATTCATAAGAAAAGACACAATTGTCCCATTTGCAACAACATGGATGGACCTAGAGGGTATTATGTTAAGTGAAATAAGCCAGAGAGAGAAGGACAGACACTGAATGAACTCACTCATATATGGAATATAAATGAACACACGGATAGAGAACTGATTGGTGGTTACCAAGGGGAAGGGGGATGGGGGTGGGCACAAGGGGTGAAGGGTTACATCCACATGGTGACAGACAAACAAAAATGTACAACTAAAACCCCACAGTGTTATAAACTATTGACATCAATAAAAAAAAAAAAGAAGCTAATGACTGTATTTTAATGAATTAAATCAAACATATTAAGAATAGTCTGCACAGCACCTAGGTTTAACCAGAGGGAAAAAAAAAAAGCATGCTGTACTTCTATGTTAATTAACATAAAAAGAAGTCAATGACATATGAAAGAAGATTTCAAAACTGCATGTTAATAACCTCATTAGCATAAAATACTGTGTCTCCATATGTGGATATGTATACCCAGTTATCCTTGAATATGGGGATTTTGAAGGGTATTTTATGTACATTTATACTGGTTGAATTTTCTATGACATCATACATAACCCATATAATGTTTAATATTGAGTAAATAATGAAATCAAAGAAGAAGACAGAAAAGAATCAGTCTTGGAGTAAAGACTTTCTTGTATAATAGAGATATGAAAGCCTATAAGTGTAAAAAGAAAAGAAGAATTTGTCAAAAATGGTAAAACATGAAAGAATAGAAGTTAAGAAAATTATAACTTTTTTAAAAGGAAAAATTACATTTTTGAGAACTTGAAACTGTTGGGATACAATTCTCCATGATTCTTTTGCATTCCTGCATGGCCTAAGCCTTCTAAGCAAAGGACAAGTTTGAAGAATGAGCAGCCTGGAAGCTAGAGATCGTGTAATCTTCTGGAGAGATTTAGAGATGAACCTCGCCAGATAGTCCCAGGGTAGTAGAAATAAATCTTTCTTCTTTTGCACCGAGGCATTTGCTTACCTTCCAGGAAAATGAGGAATCTCTCTCCTTCCAGAGTGGAGAATGGAAAGATGTCCCAGCAACCCCATTAGCTCAGAGTCTCCTACTCTGGGGGTTCCTCTCCCATGATGTCCTCTCACCGCGTGCAAAGGTAACATCTGGCCCTCTTCACAACACCATGAGGGGATTGGGACACAGGAACTAATGCATAAGGCTGCTCTGGCTGCTATTTTTCCTGTGAATAATGAATGGTCTGTGTCTCTGACCCAGGGATCTTGTAGCCTTCTGTCAGTGCGTGTATATAAAGCTGTGGTAGGCTAACTTGTCATTTTTTAAGAAAAGTAAAATCTTAGACCCTTCAGTTTTGGACTTATGAGAAACAAAGTGTAAATTGTGTGGTTTCATTTGAGGTTGGGAAAAGAAATGTAAATATTTTGAATTTAATAACTCTCTGATAATCAAATGTAAGTCCTTAAAGTACAAAATCCTATGCGGATAGAAAGAGAAAGTTTCAGTAACTCATAGTTATAATCTTAACCTCAAATTTGATGTACATTGGTAGCATTACATCCTTCAGATGTGATACATCCCTGGCTGAATTCCTGTTCAATAAGTAGCTGTCAAGTTTGATGTTTACATGCAGAAATACAAATTGCATATGTATGTGTCTATATTCATATTTATGATCATGTTTTTCTTCAGCCTTCCTGTCTTCTTTCACCAGATGTGCTTTATTTTATTTTGTCCCCACCACTCTTCCCCAGTGCTTTTCCACTATCTCTTGTACTGTGATTATTGCCTCAACATTTTTTGGCACCTTGTCTAGCTCTGAGTTTAGAGATGCTCTGTATGCTTTATTTTTCTATGAGGTGTTTTTTTTTTTTTTTCAGCCCCTGAAGTTTATCAGTTTTGTCTTGTTTCTCAGAAGGGCAAATAGCCAACAGTCACCTTGACTGATGGAGGAAGGGACTGTCTGCCCTGTCTATCATCTAGTGACTTTCTTTCACTCTTTTACAATGACTTTACTCCAAAGACGATCTGGACCTTCAGGGTTTCTCCCAAGTATCCCAAGAGATGGGGGCACATATTGAGAACTTGAATTAAATGTCAAGAATAGTTCTGACGGTGCTCTTTGAATGTACCAGATACTCTGGCAGTGAAAGCAAACAGTTGAAATTCTCTTTACCTTCTTCATATTTCATCAGGATGCTCCCTCTCAGTTCCTAGTTTTTTCAAGTTGCAGCCTTATTGTTCATTATCAGAACAAACATTTTTGATTGCTTTCTTCAAAAGGTCCACATCAAAATATGCTGTGAAGATGTTTCCTGGGAAATTGACTATTGTTGCTTAAATGCACATTTATCAGAGAGCTCTAAAGAACTCCTAGTAAGTTTCTACATTTACATAAGATTAATTTGCATCACAGCTATTGCATTTTCCATGCCTTTATTTTTTCCCTTTAGTTGTAGTTTCTTAACTCTTCTCTTCACTGCTTTCTTTAAAACCTCAGCACTCTCCCCTTGTCAGTGATAATACTTGGATGGAGTCCACCTGGGTGGGGTCTTCAGTAGATAATATTGCATTGTGTCTAGGACTAGGGTGGGGTTCCCTGTCTAGCGAGGATGTCTTCCATTACTGAGTCTCATCCTACCCACACTAAATATTCTAAAATAAAATGTTCTCTCCTTTGTTCTGCTGTTTAGTTTAACCCTCTGCTGCACAGTAGATTGGAGAAAAGGAGAGGGGTGGGGAGTAGATGTGAGTCACTGAACACAGCAAAGAAACCTGAGTTGGAGGTACAAATGTTTGGAAGAGATTATCTATATCAGGATAACCCAGGGAACATTTTGAATTTGAAACATCTATTCAAATTAGGCCGAGACAGATCTGTCTGCGGCACACCTTTAGTTGCCAGTCACAATAATTCCTCCTTGTCTGACGTACCACAGAGAGGAGAGAAGTGGAGGGAAACAGGCATCTTGGGGATTATATTCCAGGGTTGGGATTGGCAAAGTACTAGAAACCTGAATTGAGATGTCAGTGCATCAGCTCCTAGCTGAGAGTTAAAGAGGACCTTCAAGTTCATCTGGGCTTGGCTTAGGGACCAGCAAAAGACAGGAAATAGTGAAGGTTGACAGTGAAATTCAAAGTGCTTTCATGAGGCCTGGGTTGCGATAAGATCAGGTTGAGTCTTGAGGTGGGAAGGATGTGGCAAATAACACAGCGGCAGGGATGTAGGGTTAACCAGAAGGGGTATGGAGAAGAGAGGCTGGTAGGCAGGAATCTTTATCCCGCTTTATTGCTGTTACTATTCCTCTAACTTTTTTCTTTCCCTGTAGCTTTTCTTTTTATATTTATTCCTTTGGTAAACAGTCACAGAGCATGTAGGACATTATACCAGGCAACATACAAATTAGATAAAACAGTAATCCTACCTTAGTAATTACCCTATTACAGAAGATTATAGTCTAGGTCTATATTTCCTGAACTATGTGTAAAGAATCATTACTGTTCCCATCAGCTATAAATAAATATTTTCTGACATTTTGTTTCTGTAGTCAAAGGAGTTTGAAAAATACCTACAATACACCACCATTAGATAATCACAATGTATTAACTACAATGTATTAATCACAGCACAGGAAATGTACTGACATGTCCTGCAATCCAGAAAATTTTTAACTCATTATTTCATCAATTTATTTGGCCACAAAACTCTATTTTGTTTCTCATAATAATTTGTAACTTTCTAAATGAGGGATATTCTTTGAACATATTTATAATGGGTGATTTAAAGTGTTTATCTAGTAAGTCCAACATCTGGACTTCCTCAAGGACGTTTCTAGCGACTGCTTTTTATCCTGTGAGCTGAACTTGCCTTGTGGGTAGGGATCTCCACACAGAGAGGGGTCGGAGTCAAGTCAAACAAAGACAAGCTCTGAGAATGGAGCTCTTAGGTAAACTCCCGGACAAGTCAAGCTGTGAGAGTTCTCTGGGGGTGGGCCTTTGGGGAGCTCCAAATCTGTTCTGCCCCCTCCGGTGTTTGCTGGTTTTCACGGCTACCATAGTTGTGATGCTGTTGGTTTCAAGGCTACAGTAGACCTTGGAGAGGGGGATGGAATTAGGGCAGGTTAAACGTCACAAGGCTTGCTGTATTTTTTGAGATTTTGACATTTTTCTTGAATAAACATTCCTTGGGTTGGCCTTAAGTTAATTTCCAGAGTTCTGAAAAAGTTGATTTTGACAGTTTTTGCTAGTGTTCTTATTGCTTTTATGGATGAGCAGATTTTCAGAAGTCCTTACTCCACCATTCCTTCCATGCACTTTTTTGATGACCCTGTGCCTTTATTCTTGTTATTCCCCATGCTAGGAATGTCCCTGCCCTCTGTTTATGCTGCTGAAAAATTCTCATTCAGAAGTGAAATGTCTCATCCTCAGTGTAGCCTGCACCGACCTTCTTTTCTTCTTCCCCTCCCAGGGAGAATTAATTATGCCCTATCTGACTTGTTCATACATTTTATTGTAGTAATCACATAGCCGTCTGCTTAGCTGTTTCAGAGCTCCACATTTGGTTATGAATGTTGTGTACTACACACTCCAGGGAGCACTGTTCATAGTAATCTTGAATGTGCCCCCTGGAGTTATATAATGAACAGTCTGTATGGCTATCCCTGGGTGCCTTTTGTCTATCCCCACCAGTTAACATGAAATACTTAAGATAGAAATAAGATCTAATTCAAATTTGTTTGCCCAAGATTAAGTCCACAACTTCTCCAACATACGTACTCAATAATTTAAAAAATGAATGAATAGAATATATTCTCTCTATCCTTGTTATAGATCATAGACAGGCTCTTCCTCAGAAAAACTCATAATGTAGAATATAATAAGAAATCAAAATAACTGAACTAAATAGAGACCTATAATTGCCATGGGTTAAGAATAAAATTCCCATTATTTCCACAGCAAGGGAGAATGATTAGCAAATTCATGAATTAACCTTCTGTTTATTATGGGATTTCTACTTAATTCATGCTTTAGGCCTTAATTATACGTGTTTCCATATGTCTTATTAAGAAGTCCTTAGATTGAAAGAAACAGAAGCTGCCCAGAGATAGCTGAAGTAAAGAGGATTTTTTATAAACAATCAGAGGTATTTCATAGAAACCAAGTGTAAAAGTTGAGTAGGGACTCTCAAGAGACTGAAAGTCAGAACTAGAAGGTCCACAGCCAGGATCTCTGAGACCACTCTCTGGGATTTTCAGTCTTCTCCCTGTACATCTGCACATCTGCTTTATTTTTTTCTTTCTCCCAAAAGTCCTACTTTCTCTAGGTCAGCGTGCACAAGGTCACCCAGCCCAGGCTTCAAATACTCTCTCTGTTAAGGCATCTCATCAGAGCTAACTAGAGTTTCTGAGTCCCTGTTTCGAATTCCCGCAGAAGTAAATCTGCTGGACTAGCTTGGATCGAGTGTGAACAGCTGGGATAAATGGCTGTGCTCAGGGGGCAGGGTTACATGGCTCACTTGCTACCAACTTAGCCAAGTCTGCAGGACCTCACTCACTAGGAGGAAGTGGACAATGAGGACAGAGCTGTAAGTGATGGGGAGTTTAACTGGACAGGCACTTGTATTAATCTGTTAGGGCTGCCAAAACAGGGTACCACAGACTGGATGGCTTAAACAACAGAAATTTATTTTCTCACAATTCTGGAGGCTAGAAGTCCAAGATCAAGTGACAGCAGAGTGGTTTCAAGTGAGACCTCTTTTCCTGGCTTGCAGATGGCCACCTTCTTGCTATGTCCTCATGTGACCTTTCCTCTATGCACCTTTGGAAAGATATCTCTGTTGCCTCTTCCTCTTCTTATAAGGATATCAGTCTTATTGAACTAGGGCCCCATCCTTATGACCTCAGTTAATTCAATTATTTCCTTAAAGACCTTATCTCCAATATTGGGGTTAGGGCTTCAATATATGAATTTTAGAGGGACACAATTCAGTCCATAACAGCATCCCAAAAGGTATCCTTTATGCCATATAAAATGATATCTGAGTTTAATTTTCAAGTATAATGCACACTGTTTTACTTATTAATGGTCTAGAATTGTTGAAGACTTGTTAAAGAATAATTCATGAATTAGTTTTTTTTCTTCATGACCAACATCTTCACATGTGCATATGTATGTGTAGAATATATGGTCATGTATATTCAAGTCTCAATTATCCATACTAACAAAGATGTAGAGTGAATATTCAGATTATCTGGAAATCAACTGTATTGTTGCAACTGCTCTATCCTAGTAATCGTGTCCTACAGGAAGAAACGGTACCATTCAGAGGTCTCAGGGCATGACTTTGCCATGGCTCTCGATATAGACACACACACTTTTAATTGAGTAGGAAGAGATGCTTTATTGGAGTCATGATTGATATCTCCATCCTATTTTATTTGACAAGGAGAGGATTGCACAGCAAAAAGTATGAAACTGGGCCTCAAAACAACAGAAGGGAATAGACCTGCCAGAAAACTGAGGGGACTTCTTACAGTATACAGAGATCAACTTAAATACATCATATTTATCTACCACTCAGAGGATTGTAACTAAGCTTTAACAAGGACCAAAACAATCCCCCTCAAACAAATGCTGCTCAACTCTGTCACTGAAATCTATTCACCCAAAGCCAATGACTTATTCAAACACTATTCAGGTGTCCCTCTGAAAGCAAAAATCCTAATATCATCTCAGGAGCTAAGGGATATTGTTCTGCTGCCAGTAAATACTTCCAAGCACGTTTGGTCCTCAGGAAGCTAGTGATATGGAAACATAGTTAAATCTTGAGTTGTTGAAAGACTGCCGTGCAGAACGCTACCCTAATGCTGCTGTGCATATCTCAGCTGTCAAAACAAGAGAACGAAACTAACCTAGACCAAACACCTACTATGTAGCAGTACCTACACTATCTCACCTACTCAGAACATTTAATTTCACATAAGGCTACTAATAGTCAGGCAACTCCTTTAGATATAGAAAATAAGAGAGACTAAGATCTACCATATTTGCCCATAAATTTCTATTTATAATTTTTATGGTATAGAGCTATGGAGTATATGCAGTGTAGAATAGTGGTCAGGAGTAAGAACTCTGGAATTAGAATGTCAAGGTTCAAACCCCAGCTCTACCACTTACTAGCTGTGTAACCTTAAGCAAATCATTTAAACTCTCTGTGCTTCAGTGTCCTCATTATTAAAACAGGGATAATAATAACTTTTAATTCATAGGATTGTTGGGATGATTAATGAATAACAAATGCAAATGCTTAGAGAAGTGCATGGCCTATAGTCAATGCCATGTTACTTTTTGCTATAATTACAATTTCTATTATTTCCACGTTAGCTCCTATGGCAGGCAGACTCTAAGATGGTCTCCAATGATTCCTACTTTCTAGTAGTCACACTCTTGTGTAATCTCTTCCCCTTGAGTGTAGATGGGACCAGTGAGTTACATCTAACCAATAAAATACAGCCAAGTTGATGGATGTCACTCATAATTAGATTACATAAAACCGAGACTTCTCTCTTGCTAGCAGACTTTCTCTACTGCCTTGTTGGCTTGCATGCATTAATGAAACAAGCTCTCACTTTGGTGAGGCTATATGGCAAGGAATTGAGGGCAGC
Organism: Tapirus indicus; assembly: GCA_031878705.1. Lineage (NCBI taxonomy): Eukaryota > Metazoa > Chordata > Mammalia > Perissodactyla > Tapiridae > Tapirus > Tapirus indicus. The sequence goes on along the minus strand of CM062919.1, from coordinate 97,531,797 downwards.
TCCAGCCAACAACCAACCAAGAACTGAGGCCCCCCAGTCCAACAACCCACTAGGAATTGAATTCTGCCAACAACCATGTGAGCTTGGAATCATATCCTTCCCCAGTCAAGCCTTCAGATGAGACCCCAGCCTGGCCTACACTTCAATTGCAGCCTTTAAGAGACCCTAAAGCAGAGGATCCCCCTAAGCTGTGCCCAGATTCCCAGACCACAGAAAATATGAGATAATAAGTGTGCTTGTTTTAAGCCACTGAGTTTTGTGGTACTTCATTTTGCTGCAGTAGATAGTTAATATACCGAGATAGTGCTTAACACAAAGTGATTGCTCAAATAAATATTCATTCTCTCTCCCTCCTCAGTTATATATTTTTTTAATGTGATTTTTGCCTAGAAATCATTCTTTAAAGTATTGTTTATTATAGCACACACATGGGATCAGCCCAAACTTGGCTTATATCTCCTTTGCTCATCATCATTCTTTTGCTTTGATTCAGTTTCTTCAACAGTACTAACCATTCTTCATGAAGGGCCTACATGTGGCATGCACAGGCCATGTGCTAAGCATCTTACCCATATTATCTCATTCAGTCTTCACAAATACCCTGAAAGATAAGAATTATTACCTTCACTTCAACAAGTCAGGACACTGATGTTTTGAGAGATTGATATGGTATAGAGCTACAGAGTATGTGCAGTGTAGAATAGTGGTGAGGAGTAAGAATTAGAATGTCAAGGTTCAAACCCCAGCTCTACCACTTCCTAGCTGTGTAACCTTAGGCAAATCATTTAAGCTGTCTGTGCTTCAGTGTCCTCATTATTAAAACAGGAGTAATAATAACTTTTAATTCATAGGATTGTTGGGATGATTAATGATCCAGGGCCATAGCTAGATACTCTAAATTCTCCAAACAAACAGAACAAGAAGCCACACTGTTTATGCTCATAGCTGTTCTCAAGATAGAAAACATTTTTATAAAAATAGTGCAGAAAGACCTCCAAGATGTTGTTCCTCTTCTTTCTTCATTTCTTTCACCTAGAAAATTCTCATGCATCAATGACCATTTGATCTGTCCTTTTCTGTGTATTTACACTGCAATCAGGCAATACTAATGCTGAAGGGCAACGATATCCGGTTGGTGTCCTACGTGAGGGGACATCTTCATACACAGCTACATCTGAAAAAAATAGATGGCGACTTCAATAGCTCAGAGTCAGGCCAAATGCTATCATTACAACATGCAAAGTAGCCTCCAAAATATTTTTCCTATCTAAGTTAAGGCTTAGGCAGAAACAGAGCTGAAATTTATGCCCACAGATATCAAGTTCAAAATTATGGTTCCCATGACAGTCATAACTTACCCTCAAGCACACAGGTAGTATTTTTAGTTGTCAGGTTATAGTAGGAATGTTGCAGCCTAAAATACATGTGTGATATGTTCAGATTACAGCTAATACAAGATTGGTTAATTTAGATTTTTTTTTTTACTCTAAGGTTGTTTATATTTATCCATAAGCTGATTCACTTGAGTGTGATTTTTGCACTTAAAGAAATGTGCATTTCAAATTCAAGGAAGTAATAATTACTTGCAAATTTAAATTAAAGAAGTTAGAGCTTAAAATAGGCAGTGTTTGAGCTCAGCACTCAATGACAGGTAGTGAGAATAAGATAACCTCAGAGCACATTCAAATATTTAAGCTAAGGAGATTCAGAGGAAGGAAGGCTGTCTTGTTTACAAGGTAGGAGAGAAGCTTCAAGGTTAAAATAAACCATACAGGTTAATATGTGTGTTATATTTTGTGTCCTAATGACCCAGATACATGCATACAAGTAATGCTTCTAAATGCATTCATGCATTTAGAGTCATTCTCTGAAAACACAGTATAAAGTGGATATGAACATTTACTCTTGAAAACAAGCATGTAATCACGTGCCTGGGCCTGAAAATAAATTCCCAAGAAGAAAGGAGAAACAAGATATGAGACCAAAGGAAGCAATATATATTTAGCCTCCTCCTTCTGTTTGGATTTCTCAGGTACCAGTGGCTACTTTGGGAAAACTGTGAGTGGACTGGCTTTGGTGGATGATTAAATTATCTGAGTCTGTCTCAGACAACACTGCAGAATGCGCCTGATACACAGCCCTTTGGGGCCTTGTACTCTTGTAGAAACGTAGATTTCTGAGACAGTGTTTAGATATCCAAATTCTTCTTTGTCCATAAATAATACACATTTTTATATAGGCAAAGATATTAAACTAGGCTCACACACACACATCAGGATTTTTTTTCTTCACTCAAGATTTGAACTATGTGAAAACATTGAGCGTTGGAAGGAAACAAGGGTATAAGATCATTCAGGAGTTGTTATTCAGGGTTATTTAAAACATAAAACTAGCATTTTAGTTGGCCTTCCCCTCAGCTTTGAATACCCAATTATCAAAATCTTGGGTTTTAGAAAATAAAATTTGTTTAAAATGAACCAAACTTCTGAGATTGGATCAATACAGTAAACTAATTACATGTGCACACTTGTTTTCCAAAGGTTCATTAAATGAAAGATGTATTTTAAAACAGTGGTTCTCATAGTGTGGTTCCCTGGACCTACAGCTTCAGTGTCATCTAAGAACTTATTAGAAATGCAAATTTCTCCAGCCTCTCCCCACGTCTACCGAAACCCTGGAGGGTGGGGCCTAGAAATCTGCTTTAACAAGACCTCCAGATGATTCTAATGCAGGCCAAAGTTTGAGAACCTTTGATTTAAAAAGAATAAATCCAGAATAGCCCCCAAAACATAAGAAAGAGTACTATCAGCAGAAAAGATTTTTGAGACATTTCTGAGAAATAGAAAGCAGACTGGATGGAATACTCAAAGCAACAATATAAGAGAAAACTACAAACCTTACCATATGCAGGAGAAAATGTCTGCTAGGGCAGAAGCAGTTCAGGAAAAGAATTATCTTATCAAAGTGGTGGGAGCAGTTTGGGGTTGGTGATTAATTAGGTGGCTGCTTGGAACACCTGGGCAGGGCCAACCACTCTCCTGTGTCCCTGTGTCCCTCCCCACCCCGCTGGTGCCAAGTAGCAGGCAGCTGTGGCCTTTACCAGTTAAAATAGAGGTTTGGGGTCATGCCAGTGAAGAAGGACTGGGCCCCAGGTGGTTAGTGAAGGGAAAGGTAAGAGGCCCCACCCCAAGGACGCATGGCTGCTTTTCCCCAGCAACATTTCGCCTCTCCCCAACAATCATTATTGACAAAACAAGGTAATCGCTACAGGTAGGCAAACAGGGATTCTTAATTAAAGAGATGAGCAGTCAAACAAGAATTATAACCACTTAAAACCGACACCATGAGAGGAGCACCAAACTCAACAAGTGGAGGACCTGATAAAACTGATTAAGAATAAGCTCACTGAGCAATCAGAAGAGAACTTTAGAATCAGTTGTATTAATCAGGGATTGCAAATGGTGGTACAACTAAAGTGAACTGAAAATTAGAGGTTTCTTTTTGTCATATAAAGAAAAGGGTGGAGGGAGATCGTCCAAGGCCAGTGTAGCTATTCAATGATGCCATTAAGGATCCATGCTCTTTCCATCTTTCGGCTCTGCCATCCTTAGAGTGTGGCTTTAATCCTAATGGTTGCAAGATCACACAACTGCATCCTATGAATGAAAAAGAAGAACGTGAAAAAGACAGCATGTTTTTTGTCCAGAATTATATTTTATAGCCACATCCAGGTGCAAGTTTTTGCAAATTACAACACCTAGAATAGAGAGAGGCAAGGTTGTAAACCTGCAGAGTATCTACCACATGAGTATAATTATTAATTCCAATAGAATTAAGAAGATATTGGATCTGTGAGAAAATTTTTTTAATTTTTATTGATGTCTTAATAGTTTATAACATTGTGGGGTTTTCGTTGTACATTATTATTTGTCACCATATGGATGCATTCCTTCACCCCTTGTGCCCACCCCCCACCCCCCACCCCTCATCCCTCTTCCCCCAGGCAACCACCAACCAATTCTCTCTGTCCGTGTGTTAGTTTATATTCCACATATGAGTGAAATCAGGTGTTGTTTGTCCTGCTCTCTCTGGCTTATTTCACTTAACATAATGCCCTCCAGGTCCATCCATGTTGTTGCATAATGGGACAATTCTGTCTTTTTTATGGCTGAGTAGTATGCCATTGTATGTATATAACACATCTTCTTTATCCAATCATCAGTCGAGGGACACTTAGGTTGCTTCCACTTCTTGGCTATAGTGAATAATGCTGCAATGAACATAGGGGTGCATAAGCCTCTTGTGATGGTTGATTTCATGTCCGTTGGGTAGATGCCCAAGAGTGGGATTGCTGGATCATACGGTATTTCTATTTTTAATTTTTTGAGGACTCTCCATACTGTTTTCCATAGAGGCTGCACTAGTTTGCATTCCCACCATCAGTGAATGAGGGTTCCCGTTTCTCCACAACCTCTCCAACATTTGTTGGTTTTTGTCTTGGTGATTAGGATCTGTGAAAATTTTTAAACGTAACTGACAAAATAAAAACTCAGCTGATGGACTGAATAGCAGAATGGACAGAGCTGAGGTGTAAATTAGTGAGTTAGGAGATAAAGTAAAGAATGTTAGAAATATTTTCAAAGCTGAAGCCTTTAGAAAGGAAGTCTCTGAATTTCGAGCTGAAAAACTGAAAAATATTCCTGGAGGAATTATGGAGGAATTTCAGAACACCACAGATAAAATGAAAAAAATTAAAAGAGCTTCTAAAGATACAAAGCAGGTTACATATTCATGTTAGCTGAGAGTAATAACATTCTGTTGTCTGTCCCTCTGCTTTGCAATCACTGAGTGAGCAATGCAAGCCCCAGAATCCAGGACCACTTGTATTGATTAAAGATTTCCACCTTCAAGCAGATATCTGCAACTATGTGGTTAATACCTAGATATTATTTGAGCATTGCGAAGGATAGGAAATAAAGAGCAGGTGAACTCTTCCACTGATCTCTATCACGTGGTGTTTCTCTTACTGCAATCAACAAAATAAAATTATGACATGAACCAGAGAGATGTAGGCAGCCCTAGGTTTGTCAGACCTTAAAACAGAGAAACATACACAGGTGAAAAATAAAGCAATATAAAAAGAGGTAACAGACAGATTTTTGGAAGAAGAAAGTATGTGCTGCAATATCAATATTAGACAAAATAGAATGTAAAGAAAAAAGCATGTACAGGTCTAAAAAAAGTGACAAATTTATATTTATAAAAGATACAAACCACAAAGAACATATAACGGTAGTAAATTTTTATGCATTTATGAACAGCTGTGAAACCTATAAAGCAAAAACTGATAGAAAAACAGTAACTGTGAGATTTTGATACATGTCTCTTAGAAATAGATCGAGTAGACAAAAAAATAAAGTAATAAATTTGATCTAATTTATATTGTTCTCATTCTCTCTCTCAATATAAATAAAAGCTAAAATTTTGGAAAGACCAATAAAATAAACAAACTTTTGACAAGAAAATAAGAGAAAAGACAAAAAATAAATAGTATTAGAAACTAGAATGTGGAATGCCTTGGATATAGACAAGATTTTTTTAAATTACATGAGAAGATAAAGTATAATTTTGCTCTGATAAATCTAAAAATCTAGATCACATAGATGATTTCCAAGGGGAAAAAACTGACTCAAAAACAGGTAAAAACCTTAATATATCAAAAACCATACAAAATTTTAAAAGATAAAATAAAAACACTCCTAAAAATATACCAGGAGTAGGACACTTTTAAGACAAGTGTACCAAATAAAGAACAGACTGTTTCTGTGCCACATAAACCTGTCTAGAGCATAGAAAAATATGAAAAACTTGGCAGCTAATTTTGACATCAAAGCTGGAAAGTATAACACAAAATATAGGCCAATATCACTTGTAAATATAGATTAAAATCACAAATAAGATATTAGCATATAAAATCCATCACTCTGTGCATAAGTGGGGCTTATACAAAGAATGGAAGGATGATTCACTACACTAAAAGGGAATTTGAGAAAAATAGTCATTAACTTGGAGTCAGAAGACCTGTGTTCTAGTCTTAGATCATGTAGATCACTTAGCCTGTCTGAGCATGGTAATGTTTATCTTTAAAATCCTTTCCAACTTTAAAAACAATTGATAGAAAAGAAGATTATAGAGAATGGGGAAGACTTTTTTAATAATGCTTTCATCAATGTGGGCCTGCCCAGTGGCGTAGCGGTTAAGTTCGCTCACTCCGCTTCGGTGACCCGGGGTTCGCAGGTTCAGATCCTGGGTGTGGACTGACGTACCACTTGTCAAGATGCTGTGGCAGCGTCTCACATAAAGTAGAGGAAGATGGGCACAGATGTTAACCCAGGGCCAATCCTCCTCAGCAGAAAGAGGAGGATTGGCAATGGATGCTAGCTCAGGGCTAATCTTCCTCACAAAAAATAAAAAATTAAATAATGCTCTCATCAAGAATTGTAAAATTAAATGTTTTAAATATACATTTATATAAAGATGAAAGTGCCTCCTGAGTCATATGTGTAGGGCCACTCCTAACAACTAAATGAAACACCAAGATTACTTAAGTAGAAGGAGAATAAGAATCAAACATTACTTACAATATGCTGATACTCACAAAGTAATTATAGAAGGTAAGTAACTAGGGTGGACCTGCAAATTAGTAAGAGCTACTCAAGCACGTAATTCTCATGAGTGAATCTACAAAAAGCCAGGTGAATCTGAGAACCAATAGGTCAAGCAATTTAGGTCAAGCACTGTATTTTCTAGACCCAGAGAGAAATATCTTTTTTCTGACACCTTCTGATGCTTCCAAGTTATTCCTCTGTACTTGACTTCTATGAGACTTCGGTAATGAAGTATTCTTATGCAACTTTACAAAGGATCATGACATCATGTGACATCCACAACAGGGAATATTATGCAGCCAATAAAAATAGTTTGAAAAGGATAAAAATATATCTTTAGAGAGAACGCCCATAAAAAAACTTAATTTTTTAGAAAGCAGAATATAAAATTGTAAATACAGTGTGATACCACTTAAAAATAAATACATATTTTATATATATATAAGATATATAATATATATTAGCTTTGGGTTCTCAACATCTGCAGCCTTCTGGACTCACTCTTTCCTTCAAAGTAAAAATAATATCTTCTTTATTTTCTCTAAACATTCCACTCTTTCCTTGATCATCCACTTTTGCATATAGCTCCCCTTTTCTGGCACCACCATCTTTAATGGTGGACAACCCCAATCTCACCATTCCTGAGAGTATCACTAACAAAAGCCTGTTAAGTGTGAGAATTTTTAATAAAAGTTGAGGCTTATGGAGAGGAATTACTATAGGACATATAGGAAAACTAGCTGAAATAAGAAGAGATTTTCCTATCATTTATTGGCCATTGTCAAGCTACAAAAATTAAAGCATTGTGGTGCATCCAGAACAGATGGATAGAATAAATACTATATCCAAAAATTAAATCCAATTCAAAATTAAATTTAACATAAGAATTTAGTATATGATTAGGAAATTACTCCAAAACAATAGGAAAAGAACAAATTCTTTAACAGTCAGCAAGGCAACTGGCAAACCATTTTTTTAAATTAAGTTAGATTCCCCATCCCATGTTGTATTCCAAAATAAATTTAAGATAGTTTAAAGATTTATATATACAAAATTAAAACATTCAATGTTAAACATTAATAAAAGTGAACATTGATAAAATCTTGGGGTTGGGGAAGGAATTTCTGAAACATAAAAGAAAGAAAGTGTCAAGTACACTTCCAAAAAGTAGTTCAAAGGAAATAGACAAGAAAACAAAAGTATACTTAAAATGATGCTTGTGGTACTGTTGTTTATAAATCTGAATATTTGAACTAATTAAACATCCATCAACAGGATTTAGTTAAATAAATTATGGCTCTTCCATTTAATATGTTACAATTAAAAATAAAGTATGTTTATATTTGTTGACATGAAAAGATGTTCACAAAATCTTAACAAATGGAGGGAGGCGTGAATTATTACAAAATAATATACAATTTTTTAGGTTTAAACATAAGTAAAATTGCATCACTTCATCATAAAGTTTCCTATGACTTCCTACTGCCTACAGAACAGTCAAGCTTTTTTGGCATAGCATTCAAAGCTCTTTACATCAAAGACTCCTTTTCCTCACTCAAGAGAATGTGCTTCATTCACACAAATCTATAATCCTGTCCCAAAAGGGCTGTGTGCTGTCACACTCGCATGGTGCTCATGCTGTTCTCTCAACCTGGAAGAAGAAAGCTTCCACGTTTGCTTCTTAAGGAAATTCTCCTTATGCTTCAAGTCTTTGCTCCAGTGTCACCCTTTGCTTGAAGTCATCACTAAGCCCATCCCCACTCCTTCCCTACATTCTCACAGCACATTTATACCTTTGTTATACATCAAAATTTTTGACAACCCTCCTCCACACAGAGTACTGAGTTTATGCTCGTAATAGATGCTCCAATCAGTGTTTGTTTAAATACAATACGTATGAAATTCTAACTATTTTTAAAATTTCTCAAACAAAATAAAAAGGTAGATAAATCTATCATTTTCCGGCATTCTTATTGCTTTTACTAATGAAAGAAGAATTAGTAGAAATAAAAAATAGTAAACAAAAGTGCCTCATAATTCCACCCCCCAAGAATTTAGAATTAAGAATTCAGCATACATACCCTTTCACAACTTATCATATGCGTGTTTAATTTTTCTACAAAATGGCATCTTAACAGAAAAATTTTCACAAGAACTACAAGATTCGTCTCCCTAACCTTCTTATCAGAAAAACGTAGAATATTTTCTTCAAAATTCTTCCAGCTTCTTTCCCAGATTAGACCAGGCATTTGCTTTTAATTTGATTGGACCCCACCCATAAATCCTCGATTTGTCAGATGCTTTCATGATAAGGAGGCAATAATTCACGGTGACTCGGCTGGTCTGTCTGAACGTGTCTGTGTGACTCAGGCCTGTCACCCAGTCTTAGCACCTTGGTTGGGCTGACTGTGGGCTTTCTCACTACTGGGCCTAAGTGGTTCTAATTATTTGTTAATGACGTACACACAGAAATTACACAGCAACTATCTTTTAAGCATTATCTTAAAGCTTTTCAGAAAGAGAACTTTGCTGGTGACCAAATCCAGGGTCTTCTTGAGTTCTGTTTCCCACAATTTTAGTCACAGTCAACCTTTAGTCCCTTAGATTTCTAGGTTTCAATTTCATGACCGATGACTGATTGGATAGACAACATCAGGGATTTTCAAACTGTATTCCACATAGTGCTAGGACCCTGAGAGCATGCCCCAGAGCTTCCCATAGAAGGGTAGAGAATAAAATTATTTAATAGTTAATTAATACAAAAGTCACAGTTAATCAAATATCTCATCTTGGAAATGACTAAAAGCGACGAGAAAATTAAAAGCAGCATTATTATTTCTAGTGCCCAGCATAGAAAATGGCACATAGGAGAAACTGAATATCTATTTGTTTAAGATTGAAACTTAGTTTCTCAAGCCTAGTTTCTAGAATGGAATCTTTCAACTTTAAAATACATCCTTTTGTTGTTGCTGTTCTTTCACTTCATCTCTACACCCTCCTCCAATTTCTTTCAAAAATAAGATCTTGGGGCCAGCCCAGTGGCTAGCTGTTAAGGTCGAGGGCTCCACTTCGGCGGCCCTCCAGAAACAGACTGACGCACTGCCTGTCAGCCACGCCGTGGCGGCGTCCCATATAAAGTAGAGGAAGATGGGCACGATGTTAGCCCAGGGCCAGTCTTCCTCAGCAAAAAGAGGAGGATTGGCAATGGATGTTAGCTCAGGGCTGGTCTTCCTCACACACAAAAATAAATAAGTTCTCACACCAGCTCAGCCTCATCTGAATATTTACAGTTTCCAAGTTAGATAGAAAGAATAAAATAGGAAGACTACTAGATTCCACCAGAGAGAGAATTTGAATCTGAGTCTCAGATCTTTCACTAATTTTTGACCTTGAGCGAGGCACTTACCTCTCTGGAACTGTTCCTTAATGCGATTATTTATCAATCAATTTTGAGCACTTAGAGCACACCTGATACTAAACTAGATGTTGGGAATGCTCTGATTAATATAATCCAGCCCATTCTCCAGAAGCTCACATTGTGATAGAGGGAGGCAGAAATGGAAATAACTACAGATATGTAAAACTCAGTGGGAACGAAAGAAAAAAGACAATCTTGAGAGAGTATGACCACAGGATTGCCAAATCCCTTTCAAACTGCAAATGTATACAGCTCTGTGGAAAGAAAGCAGCTAACTTTTTCAAGCTCCTAAATATTGTACGAATTTCCTCCACAAATCCCTGAGAAATGGGGATAGAACTTGGAAATACATAATGTGGGTTGACTAGAACCTTCTCCAAAATATTCTTCCCAAGCTAATCTGAAACTGCCACCAACAATCAGACAACAGACATGGGGACGTCATGGCCAATGTCTGGCACATGGGAGGGACTCGATAAATATTTGTCAGTAAACTAATCAATGCCTAGCAGGCAGAATAGGCCAGACAGAGCAGAGAGAACCTTCTAGCTTTTTTCTATTGGTATGATTTGGCAAAGGTTAAGACACAGAAAATGTGACTGTGGGGACAAGAGGGGATCACAAAAGTCACTCCTTGGGACATGAACCTGGGCAGTTGCTCATCCTGCTGTGTTTTCAAAGCTGATTTTCCAGCAAAATGAAAATAATAATAATGACAGCTAACTACAGGCTTGGAGGTAATCACCAGTCCTCAGAGAGTTGTAGATGAACGGTTTGCCCTATAACAAAGAAAAAATTTTTCCAAACATGAGTATGTCTTTACGTTAAGCAGGTGTATCTCAGACCCCTAATTCAACATAGACGTTCATATTTTGGCAAATCGTTTACAGATGTCTGTGAGTTTCAGTGCGTATAGGAAGGAGAGGTGACAGAGTTTTCTGTGGTATGCGTCGCCTTGTTTGGCTCATCCAGTGACATTCTGGGCTTCCAGGTGTGGCATCGAAGCACGAAAGTGTTCGGCAGGGCTGCGGCACACAGCAGCTGCCGGGGGAGCAGATTCAAAGCCCAGCTGTTTGGCTGAGAGAGCGGCAGACAGGAAGAACACTTCTGCCCGCCACAGAGGTCAGCTGGCGGAGCTGCTATTCTTGCAAATTGGTCTACATTAAATACGTAACCCAGGGGCTAAAATTAAAACTAAAATGAAGCACAATTTCTGGAACAGTCTTCAAACATTCCTGTCATAGCAGTGCTTCTTTTAATACAGCCAGCCATCTTCTGAGGCTCAAAAGGAATTTCCTCTAAGCAGAAAAGTCTGAAGAGAGTTCTTCAAAGATCCTTGAGCGAAACTCATTCTGATAGCAGGAAAGGAAAGCTCAAGATGCCTCGGAGACCACATACATGGAGAAACACTGTACAGTATCGAGGTAGGACTCCTGCTCAAAACTAAAAAAGCAAGCGTACTATTAAAGATATAACCTTGTAAAGCAAGGACCCAAGAATACAAATACATACACAGAATACATTATATGTGTGTGCACATGTATGAATGCTGGGCTGATATCCCAAATAGTTAACTGCTACTGCAGCATAGGATGACCAACTGTCTTGGTTTGTCTGGAACTAATGGGTTTCCTGGAACACAGGACTTTTAGTGCTAAAAGTGGGATAGTCCTGGGCAACCGGGTTGTTAAGTCACCCTATGCAAGGGTGCTAACTGACCGGCTATACACAGCCCATGTGGCCTTACTGATGCCATATCAGGTCTCTCACCCTTGGTATCTGAGGCTATTTGAACTGGACAAACCCTGGGAATCATGCAGTCCTGTGTTCAGTTCCCCAAATTTCTCACGCTTTCTCCTGCCTCTGTGCCTTTGCACAAATTGTTCCCTCCACCTAGAAAATCCTTGTAACTTCCTGCAAGAAGACCCCTTGACCCTGCAAAAACTGAAATAGGTACATCTCTAAAGTTCTTCCTAGGACTCTATATTTACTCCTATATTCAGAATTTGAGAGAAAAGGTGAAGCGGAAAGACAATTCCAAAGAAGCAAGATTACTCACCTCAATTTACTTATGAATGAGGAAGAATTGGTGAGCATCTCTCTAAATCCCCACCTCCAAATTCTGAATCGAAGCAATTTTATCACAGTTGGTAACATTCTCCAGGGAGCCACTAAAAGCTATTATGGGCTTTTGTTAATGCTGCCGGGGCCTCAGGCAGAGCAGAAAAGAATCTGAATCTGATGATTTTAGGCACAATAATGAAGACCCACTGTTTCTGCAGGTCTGGGCCACAGCCCTGCTAATAAGAGATATATTTCTCTTCAGATTAGATTAGGCCACGTTGCCTCTAAGAATATAATTAATGTATGTCCTTGAGAGGTGCAATTAGGTAATAACGCATCAGCAGACCCAGAGCCCTCCAGGGTGGGGAGACTGGATTGGAACTTGAGGAAATTTGTGCACCCTCCCCTGATCACAAGGCCCACCACCCTCCCAAGGCCTACTTGAGGCCACAGGATTCAGGAAGAACACCAGAGTTGAATATTCTCCTTCTGTGGAAGGGAGCAGAGTTCACTCAGAGGCCACGTAAGGCAGGGGTATGAACTGAAGGTAGAGCCAGGTCAGGGATGGAGGAACACCCAGAGGAACTGGATCAATTAGGGTCCCAGCAGGAAGCAAATGGCACACTCATAACAGAGAAATCTAAGGAGAGTTTAATAAAGGGCCTATTTACAAAGGTGTGGGCAGGGTGTAGAGAAACCACAAAGGATTAGTGCAATTCCTGAGCTGGCACTGCAGGTGTTACCACCCAGCGAGGGGAGGGAATGGTTGCCAGAACCCAGAGACAGAGTGCTGAGTGGAGAGAGCCATATGACAGGAGCTGAAATCTGTGGTAGCAGGGGTCAGACAGTGGGCAGTGACAAGGCAGGAGGGAGCTGAACTCTCTCCCCCTCCTCCCTCCAATCCCCTGCTGATGCTCCCCTTGGGGCCAAAGGGTAACACAGTTCAAGGTCAACTTCTGGTGCACAAAGCAGAGTGGAGAAATGTAGAAAAGATCTGAAGGACAAACAGAAGACGCCTAGCACATGGACACACATTGTGAAAGCCTGCATCTTGTCGTCGTTTCCTTCAAATGTACACAGAAAGTTCCAGTCTACTTAGAACTTGAATCTTGGCAGCATTGGTGAGGGGCCGGCCCGGTGGCGCAGCAGTTTAGTTTGCGCTTGGCAGTCCGGGGTTCGCGGGTTCGGATCCCAGGCGCCCGCCGACGCACTGCTTGTCAGCCATGCTGTGGTGGCGTCCCATATAAAGTGGAGGAAGATGGGCACGATGTTAGCCCAGGGCCGGTCTTCCTCAGCAAAAAGAGGAGGATTAGCAATGGATGTTAGCTCAGGGCTGGTCTTCCTCACAAAAAAAAAAAAAACATTGGTGAGATTGCCTAGGTTAAAATCCTAGCTCCACCATTAACTAACTGTGTCACCTGGGGCAAGTTGCTTCACTACTCTAAGACTTGGTTTACTCACCTATAAAATAGGCACAATAGTAGTACATATTCATAAAGTTGTTGAGATTCAGTAAAGCATCCAACATAGTGAATGGTGAACAGTAAGTGCTCAATAAATATTAATATTAATTTTCCAGTTATCACTATTACTGTGTTTTGGTAAATATTATATATGTCATGTCATCTGATGTTTCCCTATTGAAGAGGCAAAAGGATCAAGGGAAAAAGGGGAAAAATAGTCTTATCCATCCCAGTCTCTCTGGTACCAAGACAGAGTCGTCGGGTCACTGGATATGCTAAGACACAGAGGCCATTGTGGCAGCCAAGAAACCCAGAATATCAGAGACACAAGAGAGGATATTTGCAAGAGAGAGGGTAAAGCCAAACTTCCTAATTGACTCGGGTAGATCAAAACCTCCACCCCCAGGAAAGGGTTGGGAGGCTCACACACTCCTGTTATACTTAAAAGAGGAAATAGACCAGAAAAATGAAATTGAATTTATGTAGAACAATCTATGCACTACACAGAGAAATGAAAACTCTTCAGCAATTCAATGGTGACCTAAGCATGTGTCTGAGAAAGCAGAGAATCCAGGATAACTCTGAGGAGAACAAAAAGTCGTGGTCTGTATAAACTTTCTTTTATGTAACTGTTTGGCCACAACTTCAGTGCATTGGCAAAAATTGATGGCATTGAAGTGTTCCCTATAGTTTGGAAGCATAGGATTTTCTCCTCTATATCCCACCATAAATATAATCTTTTATAGTAAAACTTCCTGTTTTGACAACCTGACATAGCTAAGTTAAAAACAGAGAATTAGTATTGGCAAGTTAATAGCATTCTATGGATCCATGAGTCACTAAGTTCAGCATCAGATAGAATGCAAATGTAGAGAAAGCAGAACACAATTTCTGCCAGGGGAATAAGAATGAATTGGGAGCAAACAAAAGACTAACACCCAGGACATGCATGACACAACCCCCATCCCCCCACCTCCTGGCTTAACAATTCAGTCTTAGATTATCTTACCTATTTGATTCAAGAAACTTGAACAGACATTGGTAGGCTGTGGACTCCTTTTTTTCAGACGGTTGGTTTGGGAGTTTGGGTTTTTTAAAATGACAGCTTTATTGAAATATAATTCACAAACCATACAATTCACTCATTTAAAGTATAAACTCAGTGGTTTTTAGTATTTTCACAGATACATGCAACCATCACCACAGTCCATTTTAGAACATTTTCATCACCTCAAAAAGAAACACTGTACCCTTTAGATATCACTCCTTTGTCTCCCATCTTCCCACTTCCCCAGCCCTAAACAACCACTAATCTATTTTCTGTCTATATGGATTTACCTATTCAGGCCATTTCACATAATTGGAGTGATATAAGATCTATTATGACTGTCTTCTTTCACTCAGCATAATGTTTTCAAGGTTTATCTATGTTGTAGCATGTATCAGTGCTTCATTTCTTTCTATGGCAGGACAATATTCCATTGAGTAGATATGCCACATTTTGTTTATCCATTCATCAGCTGATGGACATTTGGATAGTTTCCACATTTGTGTGAAGATGAATATCGCTATAAACATTCATGCATGAGTCTTTGGATAGACATATGTTTTCATTTCTCTTGGGTAGATATCTAGGAGTGGAATTGCTGAGTCTAATGGTAACTCTATGCTTAACCATTTGAGAAACTACCGGACTGTTTTCCAAAGTGGCTGCACCATTCTACATTCCCGTGACTCATTCATTTTTCCTACCACCCTTAGAACTGTTACAATGGTAATCAACTTAATATCTAAGTGAAAGTACAAAATACTGGGTTGGTCTCTATGCCAGTCACATTCACAAATAATTCTTCTCCAGAATAAAGATTCTGTTCTCACTTCCCCACCCATTTCCAATTGTATACCATCTATAGCAAGTCACAGTGAATCTTATGAGGATTCAAATAAGAACTGTGCAGTCCTTTGTAGTATCTCTATAAGGTGAATTTATGTTATTTATTTTATTCTCAAAAAATAAATGAGATAGGCAGGAAGGCCATGACTATCACCACTAAACTGATCAGGAAACAGAAACACAGGAAAATTTATAACTTGCCCTAAGACACATCTCAGTGGTGATGCCAGGGATAATATCACATATTTCAATCTCTTCCATCTAGGAGGAATGATAAGATATTAACATAAATAATAACACTGCAAAATGTATGTGCTATGAGTCAAATGGGTGACAGGAGCCAAACTGTAATAAGAGCACTGTAAAAGGTGAGAATAGATGGGGATGGGGGCACACTGGGGAGAAAGGAGAAAGATACCAGGAAGACAGCATGAGACCAAGGTCTTGGCTGAAATAGTGGGCAGCTCAAGGCCGATGGCTTATCAAACCAGAATGACAAGAATTAGAGCATTTCAGGACAATCATGAGAATATTTCACATATCACAAAGTAACAAAATAGCCTCTATTCAGGTATAGACCCTGCTTGTTGCAAGAAGTTAAAAAACAACCTCTACTTTGAGATACCCTAATGATAATGGGAATGGTAACACGAGGAGGAAAGTGGGGAGAAGGATGTATTAAGTGATGAAATAAAGGCAATAGTTGTCACTTCACATACCTTAATCAAAATAGGAGTAGGAGAAGAGAGTAAAAGATTATACCCAGGCCAGCAGCAGCAACAAATAGGGCCTAGGTGAGGTTACATTGGGACCTTCAACTTCTAGGTGGTCAGAGAAGTGTTCAAATACCCACAGTAATTTAAATACAATGTCACCTATCTACTTAAATAACAAAGAAAATATCTTCCTAAAAATTAACACAAATGTTTGTACATACACAAATGTTTGAGTATGTAGATTCTAATTTGAAATATTGAACTAAGTGTTCTAAAAATAAAATAATGACAGATTATAGTCTTTTATTCTATGGTGAACATCTCAGATTTACTCACACTCAATACTTGTTCATACCAAACAACTAAGAAAGTTTGTTTTGTTTTGTTTTAAACTTCTTGGAAGAAAAATAAAACTAACCTGGCCCAATAGTAGTCTGGATCCTCCTTGTTGATGAGACTGGGTGGTGGCACCCAGTGGGGGCAGCAGTCAATGGAGTCTATACAGAAGGTGAGGTTCCAGCAGCCAAGCAGATCACTGAGGAAATTAATTAGCCAGCAAAGATGAAAGCAGCACAAACAAAATAAAGAGAATCTCCAAAGAGGGAATCCATGTTGTTACTGCAAGAATAACAACATGGGTGTGAGATGACATCTCATTGTAGCTTTGACTTGCATTTCCCTAATAATTAGTGATGTTGAACATCTTTTCATTTGCCTGTTGGCCATCTGTATATCTTCCTCAGAAAAATGTCTGATCATATCCTATGCCCATTTTTTTTTTTTGCTGGGCTGTTCATTTTTTTGTTGTTGAGTTGTATGAGTTCTTAATATATTTTGGAAATTAACCCGTATTATTAAAAAGATAAGAAATAACAAGTGTTGGAGAGAATATAGAGAAAAGGGAACTCTCATACACTGATGGTGGGAAAGCAAACTGGTACAGCCACTATGGAAAACAATATGGAGATTTCTCAAAAAATTAAAAATAGAAATACCATATATTCAGCTGTTCCACTTCTGGGTATTTATCCAAAGAACATAAAGACACTAATTCAAAAAGATATATGCACCCATATGTTCATTGCAGCATTACTCCTAATAGCCAAGACTTGGAAGCAACCCAAGTGCCCATCAACAGATGAATGGATAAAGATATGGTGTATATATATATATATATATATATATATATATATATATATATATATACAGACACACACACACACAATGGAATACTACTCAGCCACAAAAAAGATGAAATCATGCCATTTGCAACAACATGGATGGAGCTTGAGGGTAATACGCTAAGCAAAATAAGTCAGACAGACAAAGACAAATACTGTATGATTTCACTCATATGTGGAAGATAAACAAACATATAGATAAGGAGAATAAATTGGTGGTTATCAGAGGGGAAGGGGTGGGGGGAGGGCAAAAGGAGTAGGGGCACATGTAATGGTAATTGATGGAAACTAGACTTTTGGTGGTAAACACAGTGCAGTCTATACAGAAACCGAAATATAATGAGGTACACCTGAAATTTACACAATGTTATAAACCAGTGTGACCTCAATAAAATAATTTTTAAAAAAAAAAGAATAACAAAAACAGGTGTGTCAAGTTCAGGGGCTGAAAGTGAGATTTTTAAAAAGGGAAAGAAGCCAGGAATAATGGGCAGAAACAGGTGGTAAGGCACAGTTTAAAACTAGCCAAAGTGAATTCTTCACCACTTAAGAGGGGGCTGGGTGCTGGATAAATGGGATAAGGGTGCGAAACTGGACTGAATGATGTAAAAACTCATTAAGTGAATTGCCTGTTAGAGTACACTGAGTGGTAGTAGTGAGCGAGTTAATATGCTGCAAAAATACCTAGTCATTTTGTTTACGCCCAAAATGCCACTTAGGAATTCAAGGTCAGATTTAAATTTGCACTTTCCTTCCCAAAAGCAGATGGAGGGCAAGATCTTCAGCATCAGTCTGGAATGCGGCTTTTTCAGAAGTCCTGCTGTCATGCTCAGGCAGCCAGCTTTTTCAGGGGAGGCCAGCTGAGCAAGCATTTGTCACGCAAAGAGCAGAGACAGAACAGGATCCATGGAAGGAACATTAAGAGCACAAAATCAGGCCATGTGGCAATAATCATGACCTGCTGGGAAGCAATAGCAGCACCTGGGAGAAAGTGAGTCATTGTGAATACAGGGGATGTGTGTCAAAAGAGAGGAAAAAAAGACGCAGAACAGCAGATTTTGCTGTTCCACAGCAAAACAGTGACCACAGCCAAAGCCCAGGCCATATTCCAGATGGACTCTGGAAGGGACTGCGTGAGACACATACACATTCACGTACACAAAGAGGTCAGCACTTTTACAGATATTACAGAAAAGGAACCAAGGAGAAAGAGCACCTTTTAATAATTATGCTTTATAACCACAGACATTATCTCTATTTAATGCCATTCTCTCCCTTTGGGGTGATTTCTTCAAAATTTGAATAAAAAATGTTTAACTAGGGGCCGCCCAGTGGCGTAACGGTTTAGTCCGCGCTTGGCAGCCCGGGGTTCGCGGGTTCGGATCCCGGATGCCCGCCGACGCACTGCTTGTCAGCCATGCTGTGACGGCGTCCCATATAAAGTGGAGGAAGATGGGCACGGATGTTAGCCCAGGGCCAGTCTTCCTCAGCAAAAAGAGGAGGATTAGCAACGGATGTTAGCTCAGGGCTGGTCTTCCTCTCAAAAAAAAAAAAGTTTAACTATAAAGCAGCTATTATCAAGAAATTATGATAGGATTTTCAGATTACTATTCTATATTTCTAAGACTACTAACTGGACAGATAAATAATGGCTTTTTCTACTTTTTTTTTTTTTTTTTGCTGGAGAAGATTCTCCCTGAGCTAATGTCTATTGCCAATCTTCCTCTTTTTTTCCTTCCCAAAGCCCCAGTGCACAGCTGTATATTCTAGTTGTAAGTTCTACTAGCTCTTCTATGTGAGCCATCACCACAGCGTGGCTACCTACAGACAAGTGGTGTGGTTCCACAACCAGGAACTGAACCTGGGCCACCAAAGTTGTGACAGCGCCGAACTTTAACCACTAAGCCATCAGGGCTGCCTCAAGTTTTTCCACTCTTACATTCATTCACTCATTTATTCATTCATTCAACCAATATTTATCAATCGCCCAGCATAGGCCCAACACTGGGCAGATGTCTGGACAGACAATGGTGAGCCATGCAGACGTGGTTCCTGTCCTCTTAGAGCTAATTGTGACAGAGAAGTCAGATATCAATCACATAATCTCATGATGTCATAACTCCAAAAGGGATAACTGCCATGAAGTAAAACCACTGCATGCTTTATAGCATGCAGTGGAGGACCTGATCTCATCTACAGATTTAAGACAGGTTTTCTTGAAGAAATTACATTTTTACCTGAGTGCCAAAGGATGAGTAGAAGTGTTTTTAGGACCTGCCAGTTTAGGCATGGTTTTGATTTTTCTTTTTTTTAATATAAGGTGATTGAAGTATCCAGTCAAAAGTGTTTTACTGTCCCTTTATGTCCTCTCAAACAAAAATGACATTGCTCACACTGTTTCATGCTTCCAGTTGTCTATCTGAAAGTGGGATTCTTCCAGCATCTTTAGGATTCTGGACGCCATTGCAAATGTCTGCACATCTGCAGCGCTGGTGGGCTGTTGTACATAGGGAGCAAGGGGAAAGGTTGAAATTATCAGCCTTGGGTGATAATCAGTCTTTATTCTCTTACCTCATCCAAGATGCCAAAGAACAAATTTCCCCCATTTTTCTAGTAATATAAAAAGGCAAGAAGCGTAATCTCTAAACCAAACAAAACATAAAAGAATGTCTTTGAGCAAGACATTCTGCAGGTATTACATTTTCTCTTCTAGGGATGGGAGTCACAGATCTTGGTATAATTTTCTTAGGAACAATGGACACTTTTGATTCCATCTGTTTTCCATAAGAGAACATTTTTCATAGCAGAGAATGAAGGCTTTTGGGTATAAAATGCTTATTCAGAGAGACTTCCTACAAAAATGAGTTATTGGTGAAGAAGGCTAGAATAAGGAATGGGGAAGAATATCTAAGGCACAAGAAACATACATGCAAAGGCCCTGGGGTAGAGGCTCTTGGTGCATATGAGGAGCTGAAGACTAGTCACTGCAGCTGGAGCAGAGAGACTAAGAGGGCAAGTGGTGGAGATGAGGCTGAAGAGGTGTCAGATGCTCTGGAGCTTTAAAGACCAAGTTAATGATTTTGATCGTTTTCCTTAAAACAACAGAAATCCGTTGAAAGATATTTAGCAAGAAAGTAGTAACAACAGATGTATGTTTTTAAAAGATCACAGTTTTCTGCAACTTGCAGAAGAGATTAGAGAGGAGCAAAAGTATATGCAGGGAAATGATTGGGGGCTATAATAATAGCTTAAGAGGGAGATAATGATAGTTAGACTTAGGATGGTGGCAGTAGAGATGGAAGTAAACAAATAGATGAAATGAACAGGACTTAATCACAAATTGGATTATAGATGATAAAGGAGATGGAGGTATCAAGGATGAGTTCTTCATTTTGAGCTTCTTTCTATAAATGGATAGATAGTGATGGCATTCATGGAGAGAGGAAAAACTCTAGTACCAATAGGCTTGGTGAGGTGGTGGTGGTGGGAGAAATGATGTATTTAGCTTAGAAATGTTGAATCTGAGGTGCTTGGGGGATATCAGGTGTATATGTTAGTTGGGAAGTTGCATACTTATCCCACAGTTGAGAGATATGTGATAAAGATATTGAATTGGAATACTTGGGTGAAGACGTAAGAATGCATGAGATTATCTAGGGAGAGAATGTGAAGTGATGATTTGCGGATGAAGATAGACAGGCAAAGAGACAAACAAGATAGAGAGATTAGAGGAAATTCAGAAAAGAGGCTTCACAGAGGCCAAGGTTTCACAGAGGACTGATTTATGCCTGCCGGATTAGTGACATGAAGGTTATTTTTGATGGCAAAAAGAGTCATCTATACAAAAGAGCAGAAACTTCTTCAGAGTGTGTTCATTGAGGAGTAAGAAGGTAGATGAATAGAGTAGGTATAGACAAGTCTTTCAAGAAATTGGCTGTAAAAGGAAGATGAGTACTGGAGAGAAAAGTGGAACTGGGCGAGGTCCATAAAAAATCTAAATGGATGAGACTTGAACATACCTTGATGCTAGACAAAGGGATTCATTAAAGAAGGAAAGGGAGAATGGATTATGGAAAATGTAATTATGGAAAACATACCTTCCTGAATCAGCAGAAGATGGGATGCTGACCACATGCATAAGGACTAATCTTAGAGAGGAGGAAAGAGAGAAGGAAGTTGAAAACATTCCCTCTGATGGCTTCTATTATCTTTGTAAAGTAAAGGGCAAGGTTACCCAGGAGCATGAGAAAAGAGATGGGATTGATGAATTGAAAGTTTGAGAAGAGTAGTGATCTGAAATAGTCATTGCAAGGAATAGATAAACAAGTTAATCAGAGTAGCATTGATGGATCTCCAGATAATGTTGAAAGACCAATTGAAATTGTCCAATCATGATTTTGTGGTGGTTATATCTGCTCCACTGTAAGATTTTCTCCAACAGTTCTTCAGCTACCTGGGAATAGAAATAAAGAAAATGGACAGCTAGGGTTGAAGTTTTCTCAAAGACAGAAGTGTGACATACTTAGGAATCCTAGAAAGAGATACATTGAAATGATGGCTCATAGAATCTAAATTAGATATGGAAATAAGTAAAGATAAAATAAGCTAATGAGCAGAGAGAAGCCAGAGCTGTTGATGGAGTCAATGCCCATATGAGTTTGAAGTATGGTCATAGTACAAGTAATTGAAGAAAAAGTCTGGAAAGATAGGAGGCTAAAGATAGAAAGAAAAAATCTGGAAAGAAAGTAGAAAAGTGTTGAGTGTTTTCAGCTCCAGGACATGACTCATGGAATGGGTAGAGATGAAGTAGAGGAGAAAGCCATTGGAGAAAAGAAGTCAAGAAAATGAGGGACAAGGTGTGGAATGGGTCACATATTTATACGTGATAGCAGGAATTGGGGTGACAGGATCACTATTAGACCAACAGAAAACTCATTAATAAATGAGTGAGAGTAATGGGGAAGTCATAACGAGAAGGAAGAGAGGCTAGTAGAGTCAAAAGACATCACCTCAGTGATATTCAACAAGACTGTAGGAGTTATACAGAAAGAGCATTGAAGAGCAAGGAGGACACCAAGCCTGTCTCTAATCTGAGGGGCACATTGGATATGAAAAAATGAGCAACCTTTCCTCCTGAAGAGCCTCATGCCCAAGGCAATCACAAAGTCTTAGTTTCTCCAGATCCCTCTAGGCCATCTTCTCTCATTCTTCCAAATCTATCATTTCTCTCTGTCAAAGGCTCCTGAAATGACATAATCATTTAAAAACATAAACACTATTAACTGCTTGAAAGATTACATTTTTTGTTTAACTAGCTCAACTCTAAGATAGTTACAGCAATTATAGACCTAGCAAGATAATCTCAGAAGCAAATTTGGATAACATTCCACTTTTTTGAAGTCTAGATCTGAGTTTAACTTTTAAAGTAAGACCTTCAAGGAAAATTCATCAGGGACTCCATATTCACGATCTATTTAGTTGTTAGATTTGGATTTGATGCTCAATATGTCTGTAATAGCATACTTTCACACTTCCACATCTCCACACTTACAAGGTCTTAAACATAATGAGTCATAATGAACTTTTCTTTGGCAAATGGGATTAACGTTCCCACATGAATTTGAGACACTACATTATTAATAGCCTCTGAAGGCTTTTGGCTTTTACTGTGATGCCTACAATGTTTTCATAAAAGTTTAAGATCATTAAAATAAAATGTAGGCTCAAAATATAAAAGTTTTTAAAGCTATTCTTCCTACTGTGGTTTCAATATTCTTCAAGACAAGGAAAAAGCTAACAATAAAAGGCCGTCATGAGCTTCTCTTGAAGTAAATTTTGAGGCAATGAACTTGGAAATACTGTTAAAGTGTTATTGCACCATACAAAAAAAGAATAAACTCTAAACACTCTGTTTAGACTATGTGGCATTTATGGCTCATCAATGTGACTTCCTTGACAGTCTGTGTTGGCATTAAACCAATTCTACTCAATGAAAAGTGAAAAATTGAAACAACTGTGAGATTGCCCCCAAAAGACACATAGTTTTACCTCTTTTTGCCTGTTTTCACTAGGTTCACTAAGGGAGAAAGTGCAAGAAAATATTCATGGGAAATTTTGATCACAAAGAAGACATCTCTTTGTAAAATGCTGAAGAATTTATCACTAAAAAGGTAAGAGGGAAGGGAGATGGAGGGACTCAGGTATAACTACATCACCTTCAAGGGTGAGAATGAAAATAAAAAGGGTCCAAAGGAAAGAAAGCCCTAAGAAGGGATTTCCAGAAGTGTAGATCATTTACTATTTTTTTAAATGGACTTCAGATTGTGAAAGGATGAAAAGAAATAAAATAGGTGAGGATGAACAAGCATATATTTACCAAAGAAAAGTAATCAAAACATATTTGCTTCAAAAGAAGTAGCTTTGCAACTGCCAGAAGGGGAATGACATGAGGAGAGAACGTTCAGAGAAGTCATAGAGAAAAAAACCAAGAATCCTACGTCTGCAGTGAATGGAACTCATCTAGAGGAGAAAGGAATGCCAAAGGGTGTAAATTACAGAGTGGAAATAAGAATATGAGATAAAGTGAAAAGATAGAACCTGAGGAGTCAAAGTGGGAGAGAGAAGGGGGAGTTCATAGCAAATCTAGAAGTCGTAACGTCACATAATCGTGAAGAAAGCAAAACTTCTACTAGGGAGACTGCAAATAAGTAGTACATACGTAGATAGATGGTGAGAGAAGCCTACAAAGCTCAAGGTATACTTTCTAAACTAATTTGTTCTATGAAATAGTTTCATAATTTGTCTATGAAAAGATAAAGTGTGATGTGACTGGCATCAGGGCTCATCTCAGTGGTTGTGTTAGTTTGCTAGGGCTATCGTAACAAAGTGCCACAAACTGAGTGGCTTAGAAAACAGAAATTTATATTCTCACAGTTGTGGAGGCTGGAAGTCTGAGACCAAGGTGTTGGCAGGGTTGGTTCCTTCTGAGAGCTGTAGCAGAAGGATCTGTTCCAGGTCTTTTTCTTTGGCTTGCATATGGACATCTCTCTGTGCCCCTTCACGTGGAGTTCTCTCTGTGTCTATGTCGGTGTCCAAATTTCCCCTTTTTCTAAGCACACCAGTCATAGTGGATTAGGGTACTACCCTACTCCAGGATGACCTCATCTTAATTTAACCAATTTAATCAGCAATGACCCTATTTCCAAATAAGTTCACATTCTGAGGTACAGGGGGTTAGGACTTTAACATATGAACTTTAGGAGGGCATAATTCAACCCATAACAGTGGTCAACAGGGTTGCCAGCAGAATGCCAAGAAAGAGTAGCATTTCTTTGTAACTCAGGTGTCATCTGGGGTCTCCTGCTCCTTGAAATTTACATACAATCATATTGGACCCCCATTCATGCCCAGTGTATATTCAACCCCTCTCCAATACACTAGAGGTTTTCCTAGGGGCATATATTGTCAAGACCCACTCTGGTTCCTGGCTTCTGCTCTGATTGTTCTCCACCCTACACAGCAGTGACCCAGGAGTGCGATACACTCTTTGCTTCCTTGATATCTACCAAAAAAATATAAAATAAATAAGAGCACTCGTGAAGGTGATGGATGTTATTAAAGATCTGAAGGTCACGGGAGGGGAGAGAGGTGGGGCATATAGGTAGCACACATGAACAACTTAAAATCACATACTAACCTTCCTGTTATGAAGAGGCCATTAGACTGGTTTTCCACCAGGCTTCCATGCCAAGGTTGCTGCCTCCTGATGCCCGGCAAATCTTCAAGCTACCAAATCAACCCTGTGTTTCCTGCAGTCCTCTATGAGCTGGAGCAAGTTCCCTAAAGAAGAAAAAGGCCCTGTTCCCCACTTGCTCACATTTGTCCCCTTGGCCCCAGAGCAGGGCCACAGGCGCCCCTGAATTACAGTGGCCCTCTTGGGATTACAGCTCTCTCGCTTCCCTTGGGAGCCCCTCTCTCTGTAAGACTCATCCATGACTTGATACTTACCGTATCAAGTCAAAGACACAGACCTTGCTGTCTGTCTTCTCCATGCCTTCCCTTCCTTTCCCTACGGCACAGGGCAAAATGCCTTTACCTCACTTCATGCAAGTAAACTCTACACTCCTACCTATGAGTTCAGACTTGTCCGACTCCCAGAATACATTCAAACAGGGGCGTCTGTTTCACTTATTTATTAAACTTTCTAAAATGGGAGTTTGGGCAATAAAAACAAGAAAATTCCTGTCAGAACTGAAAGAAATTGAAAATGTAAGAAAAATGACCTAAGGGAGTGAGAATCTGTTCTTTCAATGTGTCAGAAAACAGGAAAACCTATTAAAATATGATATATAGAAAACTCTCTACAGAAAACACAAAGCCAAAGATTTTAAAGAGCAAAGTAAATATTCTCAACTGCTAGGATCTTCATCAAGTATAAGCTAGAAAAAACAAAGGTAAAATAGTGGAGTAAAATATCAAAAGACACCATCCAAGAGACAATTCTGTCAAGAGAGTCAAGACTGATAAGAGAAGAAAAGAAATCAAGCAAGATTAAAGACATTCCCTACAGACAGTTTAAGTATGCAAGAAGAGAATAAAGGGTAATAGTAGGCTTAGGAACTAAAAACAGATTGAAGTTCAGCTAGAACAAAACAAAAAAATGATCCTTAAAAGGAGCTTTGCAGGGACGGGCCCGGTGGTTTAGCAGTTAAGGTTGCGCTCCTCTTTGTTGGCTGGATTCGCGGGTTCGGATCCAGGGTGCAGACCAATGCACCACTCGTCAAGCCATGCTGTGGCAGTGTCCCATATAAAGTAGAGGAAGATGGGCACAGATGTGAGCCCAGGACCAGTCTTCCTCAGCAAAAAGAGGAGGATTGGCAATGGATGTTAGCTCAGGGCTAATCTTCCTAACAACAACAACAAAAAAGGAGCACTGCATAGAATTTTTTCCAGAACAAGGTAGAGAAAGGTCTAATTCTAAGGGAGCTGTCATGGGTCCTATGATGAACTGCGCATATCCAGCTGCTGTGGGCCTTCAGATGATAGCTCCTTCAGGAACTGTCTCAGCTGGAAAGAGAGCCTTACCCAAGGCCACACCCCTTCCCAGGGCAGCCGACATCCAATGATGGTTCCATGCAGGGGCAGAAAGGCCCAGCCACCTTGACCCAACTCAGGATAACTCTGAAGGGCCATCTGGTTCCAAAGTTCCCTGTGAGATTGACTGAGACTGCCATTAGGTCTGCATCACAGCTTGACTTCTCCATCACCCTGTTCTCGTTCCTCCTCTCCTTTTCTCATATGTGATACCAAACGCATTCCCTAATTAATGTCCTGCCCACTAAACTCCATATTAGAGTCTACTTTCCCAGGGATCCAACTTGTGAAAGAAGGCGATTCCTTTATATGAATAGGTACATTCACACAAATTCGTTTGCTTATTCAGTGAATTCAAATTAATTTATATGAAACTTTAAAAATGAGTGATGTAAAAAAAGACAGAATTGTCCCATTTGCAACAACATGGATGAACCTGGAGGGTATTATGCTAAGTGAAATAAGCCAGAGATAGAAGGACAAACACGGCATGATTTCACTCATATGTGGAGTATAAACGAACACGGACAGAGAGAACTGGTTGGTGGTTACCAGGGGGTAGGGGGGTGGGTGGTGGGCACAAGGGGTGAAGGGATGCATCCATATGGTGATGGACAAATAATAATGTACAACAAAAACCCCACAATGTTATAAACTATTAAGACATCAATAAAAATTTTTAAAAATGAGTGGTGTCTTAGTCCATTCAGGCTGCTATAACAAAATACCATAAACTGTGTAGCTTATGACAACACAAATTTATTTTTCATAGTTCTGGAGGCTGGAAAGTCCAAAACCAAGGCTCCATGGATTCGGTGTCTGGTGAGAGCCACCTTCCTCATAGATGGCATCTTCTCACTGTAACCTCACATGGTGGAAGAGGCAAGGGGGCTCTCTTGGGCTTCTTTTATTAGGACACTAATCCATTCACAAGGACTCTGCCCTCAAGACCTAATCACCTGCCAAAAATTCCACCTCAAAGTACCATCACATTGAGGATTAGGTTTCCAACACATGAGATTTGGAGGAACACAGACCTTCGATCTATAGCAAGTGGTATGAATAGGATGCTACACTGGGGAAGAACTCCTGTGTTTATAACCTCACTGCTTTGGTCCTTGAAACTTCAAGGATAGTCTGAGAAAACTTTTGGTTTTTAATGTCATATGCAAGAAAAGTGAATAGTTTAAAGAAACAAGTATATTATAAATAAAGTATTAAAGAGAGAAAGGAAAGGCAATTAGTACTTGAGGCTGCTAATGCCATTGATAAATTTCTTATATGAATCTTATTGTAAAGCCTGGTATGTATGGTATGAAGATGGAGTTGAAGCATAGCTGCCTAGTGATTTAAGAGAAAGAAAGAAGCAAAATAGGGAACAACCTATGTTATATGCTAGGATGCTATATTAAACCCACGAGCTGGGAGCAGCCATGTTCCATCATGAGGAGCAAAGAAGAGAGATGCTGGTGAAATTCAGGTCCCTAGTTTTAGTTTATTCTGAAACCCTACAAAGAGGAAGGACTTCCTATGTTGGCCAGGGAGGAGGGAAGGGTTGGAACATTAGGTTTTGTAGAAGAGCTTTGGTTTGAAAACACTCTTAAAAGAAGGAGTAGGTAACCTAGATTTATAAAACAGGTTTAGACTGAAGAAGCAATTTTCGGGGCCAACTTTCTCTTCCATTGTTGGTTCTGACTACTTTTAAAAAAGTGTTCTGTGAAACATCCAAAAACAGACCCAAACAAATGGAAACATTTCATGTTCTTGAATACTGTCACTCACATTAAAAAGATGTCTGTTCGTCCCAAGTTAATTTATAAATTAAACAAGATTCTCCATAAATATACCAATAAGCTTTTTTCTGGAACTAGAGAGCTGATACTAAAGTTCACATGGAAAGATAAATGTGCAAGAATAACTTGTAAAAACAAAACTTGAAAAAGAAGAGCCATAAGGGAAAAGTAGCTGTACCAGATATTAAAATATATTATAAAACTTCTCTGATTTAAGTTTGGTATTGGCACATGAATAGACAGACAGATCTATATAGTAGAATAGAAAGTCCAGAATTAAACCTAAGTAAAAAAACAAAATACCTGGTTTGGCAAACAAACCTCACTCTTTAATATCACTGTAGTACACCATTGTCAGCCTCCCCTTCAGTAGTGTCATTAGCCCAAAACACTGGCTCTCTCAAATATGTCTGTATTTGACTTTGGAACATATTAACATTTTGGGGAGCAAAATTTTCATCATGGTTTAAATTTATAGTGAAATTATTTTTCCATAATGACTATTATTTTATTATTAATCAAGAGAGAATGAAGAAACAAGACACGAAATGGTAGGACCAGGGAACATTGGATTGAAATAAAAATCCATCCCAGATAACCCACAAATCTGGTAATACTCACAAAGAGGGACAGTAAGTACCTCTATCTATCTATCTATCTATCTATCATCATTTATTGTGTGTGAGTGTACCTTATTTAAGCACATTTCTTTAAAAAAAAAACTGTGTTGTATCAATGGCAAATTAAATTCAGACATTAAAAGTATGCTGTAACTGGTGCAGCCTCTATGGAAAACAGTATGGAGAGTCCTCAAAAAATTAAAAATAGAAATACCATATGATCCAGCAATCCCACTCTTGGGCATCTACCCAACGGACATGAAATCAACCATCACAAGAGGCTTATGCACCCCTATGTTCATTGCAGCATTATTCACTATAGCCAAGAAGTGGAAGCAACCCAAGTGTCCCTCGACTGATGATTGGTTAAAGAAGATGTGGTATATACATACAATGGAATACTACTCATTCATAAGAAAAGACACAATTGTCCCATTTGCAACAACATGGATGGACCTAGAGGGTATTATGTTAAGTGAAATAAGCCAGAGAGAGAAGGACAGACACTGAATGAACTCACTCATATATGGAATATAAATGAACACACGGATAGAGAACTGATTGGTGGTTACCAAGGGGAAGGGGGATGGGGGTGGGCACAAGGGGTGAAGGGTTACATCCACATGGTGACAGACAAACAAAAATGTACAACTAAAACCCCACAGTGTTATAAACTATTGACATCAATAAAAAAAAAAAAGAAGCTAATGACTGTATTTTAATGAATTAAATCAAACATATTAAGAATAGTCTGCACAGCACCTAGGTTTAACCAGAGGGAAAAAAAAAAAGCATGCTGTACTTCTATGTTAATTAACATAAAAAGAAGTCAATGACATATGAAAGAAGATTTCAAAACTGCATGTTAATAACCTCATTAGCATAAAATACTGTGTCTCCATATGTGGATATGTATACCCAGTTATCCTTGAATATGGGGATTTTGAAGGGTATTTTATGTACATTTATACTGGTTGAATTTTCTATGACATCATACATAACCCATATAATGTTTAATATTGAGTAAATAATGAAATCAAAGAAGAAGACAGAAAAGAATCAGTCTTGGAGTAAAGACTTTCTTGTATAATAGAGATATGAAAGCCTATAAGTGTAAAAAGAAAAGAAGAATTTGTCAAAAATGGTAAAACATGAAAGAATAGAAGTTAAGAAAATTATAACTTTTTTAAAAGGAAAAATTACATTTTTGAGAACTTGAAACTGTTGGGATACAATTCTCCATGATTCTTTTGCATTCCTGCATGGCCTAAGCCTTCTAAGCAAAGGACAAGTTTGAAGAATGAGCAGCCTGGAAGCTAGAGATCGTGTAATCTTCTGGAGAGATTTAGAGATGAACCTCGCCAGATAGTCCCAGGGTAGTAGAAATAAATCTTTCTTCTTTTGCACCGAGGCATTTGCTTACCTTCCAGGAAAATGAGGAATCTCTCTCCTTCCAGAGTGGAGAATGGAAAGATGTCCCAGCAACCCCATTAGCTCAGAGTCTCCTACTCTGGGGGTTCCTCTCCCATGATGTCCTCTCACCGCGTGCAAAGGTAACATCTGGCCCTCTTCACAACACCATGAGGGGATTGGGACACAGGAACTAATGCATAAGGCTGCTCTGGCTGCTATTTTTCCTGTGAATAATGAATGGTCTGTGTCTCTGACCCAGGGATCTTGTAGCCTTCTGTCAGTGCGTGTATATAAAGCTGTGGTAGGCTAACTTGTCATTTTTTAAGAAAAGTAAAATCTTAGACCCTTCAGTTTTGGACTTATGAGAAACAAAGTGTAAATTGTGTGGTTTCATTTGAGGTTGGGAAAAGAAATGTAAATATTTTGAATTTAATAACTCTCTGATAATCAAATGTAAGTCCTTAAAGTACAAAATCCTATGCGGATAGAAAGAGAAAGTTTCAGTAACTCATAGTTATAATCTTAACCTCAAATTTGATGTACATTGGTAGCATTACATCCTTCAGATGTGATACATCCCTGGCTGAATTCCTGTTCAATAAGTAGCTGTCAAGTTTGATGTTTACATGCAGAAATACAAATTGCATATGTATGTGTCTATATTCATATTTATGATCATGTTTTTCTTCAGCCTTCCTGTCTTCTTTCACCAGATGTGCTTTATTTTATTTTGTCCCCACCACTCTTCCCCAGTGCTTTTCCACTATCTCTTGTACTGTGATTATTGCCTCAACATTTTTTGGCACCTTGTCTAGCTCTGAGTTTAGAGATGCTCTGTATGCTTTATTTTTCTATGAGGTGTTTTTTTTTTTTTTTCAGCCCCTGAAGTTTATCAGTTTTGTCTTGTTTCTCAGAAGGGCAAATAGCCAACAGTCACCTTGACTGATGGAGGAAGGGACTGTCTGCCCTGTCTATCATCTAGTGACTTTCTTTCACTCTTTTACAATGACTTTACTCCAAAGACGATCTGGACCTTCAGGGTTTCTCCCAAGTATCCCAAGAGATGGGGGCACATATTGAGAACTTGAATTAAATGTCAAGAATAGTTCTGACGGTGCTCTTTGAATGTACCAGATACTCTGGCAGTGAAAGCAAACAGTTGAAATTCTCTTTACCTTCTTCATATTTCATCAGGATGCTCCCTCTCAGTTCCTAGTTTTTTCAAGTTGCAGCCTTATTGTTCATTATCAGAACAAACATTTTTGATTGCTTTCTTCAAAAGGTCCACATCAAAATATGCTGTGAAGATGTTTCCTGGGAAATTGACTATTGTTGCTTAAATGCACATTTATCAGAGAGCTCTAAAGAACTCCTAGTAAGTTTCTACATTTACATAAGATTAATTTGCATCACAGCTATTGCATTTTCCATGCCTTTATTTTTTCCCTTTAGTTGTAGTTTCTTAACTCTTCTCTTCACTGCTTTCTTTAAAACCTCAGCACTCTCCCCTTGTCAGTGATAATACTTGGATGGAGTCCACCTGGGTGGGGTCTTCAGTAGATAATATTGCATTGTGTCTAGGACTAGGGTGGGGTTCCCTGTCTAGCGAGGATGTCTTCCATTACTGAGTCTCATCCTACCCACACTAAATATTCTAAAATAAAATGTTCTCTCCTTTGTTCTGCTGTTTAGTTTAACCCTCTGCTGCACAGTAGATTGGAGAAAAGGAGAGGGGTGGGGAGTAGATGTGAGTCACTGAACACAGCAAAGAAACCTGAGTTGGAGGTACAAATGTTTGGAAGAGATTATCTATATCAGGATAACCCAGGGAACATTTTGAATTTGAAACATCTATTCAAATTAGGCCGAGACAGATCTGTCTGCGGCACACCTTTAGTTGCCAGTCACAATAATTCCTCCTTGTCTGACGTACCACAGAGAGGAGAGAAGTGGAGGGAAACAGGCATCTTGGGGATTATATTCCAGGGTTGGGATTGGCAAAGTACTAGAAACCTGAATTGAGATGTCAGTGCATCAGCTCCTAGCTGAGAGTTAAAGAGGACCTTCAAGTTCATCTGGGCTTGGCTTAGGGACCAGCAAAAGACAGGAAATAGTGAAGGTTGACAGTGAAATTCAAAGTGCTTTCATGAGGCCTGGGTTGCGATAAGATCAGGTTGAGTCTTGAGGTGGGAAGGATGTGGCAAATAACACAGCGGCAGGGATGTAGGGTTAACCAGAAGGGGTATGGAGAAGAGAGGCTGGTAGGCAGGAATCTTTATCCCGCTTTATTGCTGTTACTATTCCTCTAACTTTTTTCTTTCCCTGTAGCTTTTCTTTTTATATTTATTCCTTTGGTAAACAGTCACAGAGCATGTAGGACATTATACCAGGCAACATACAAATTAGATAAAACAGTAATCCTACCTTAGTAATTACCCTATTACAGAAGATTATAGTCTAGGTCTATATTTCCTGAACTATGTGTAAAGAATCATTACTGTTCCCATCAGCTATAAATAAATATTTTCTGACATTTTGTTTCTGTAGTCAAAGGAGTTTGAAAAATACCTACAATACACCACCATTAGATAATCACAATGTATTAACTACAATGTATTAATCACAGCACAGGAAATGTACTGACATGTCCTGCAATCCAGAAAATTTTTAACTCATTATTTCATCAATTTATTTGGCCACAAAACTCTATTTTGTTTCTCATAATAATTTGTAACTTTCTAAATGAGGGATATTCTTTGAACATATTTATAATGGGTGATTTAAAGTGTTTATCTAGTAAGTCCAACATCTGGACTTCCTCAAGGACGTTTCTAGCGACTGCTTTTTATCCTGTGAGCTGAACTTGCCTTGTGGGTAGGGATCTCCACACAGAGAGGGGTCGGAGTCAAGTCAAACAAAGACAAGCTCTGAGAATGGAGCTCTTAGGTAAACTCCCGGACAAGTCAAGCTGTGAGAGTTCTCTGGGGGTGGGCCTTTGGGGAGCTCCAAATCTGTTCTGCCCCCTCCGGTGTTTGCTGGTTTTCACGGCTACCATAGTTGTGATGCTGTTGGTTTCAAGGCTACAGTAGACCTTGGAGAGGGGGATGGAATTAGGGCAGGTTAAACGTCACAAGGCTTGCTGTATTTTTTGAGATTTTGACATTTTTCTTGAATAAACATTCCTTGGGTTGGCCTTAAGTTAATTTCCAGAGTTCTGAAAAAGTTGATTTTGACAGTTTTTGCTAGTGTTCTTATTGCTTTTATGGATGAGCAGATTTTCAGAAGTCCTTACTCCACCATTCCTTCCATGCACTTTTTTGATGACCCTGTGCCTTTATTCTTGTTATTCCCCATGCTAGGAATGTCCCTGCCCTCTGTTTATGCTGCTGAAAAATTCTCATTCAGAAGTGAAATGTCTCATCCTCAGTGTAGCCTGCACCGACCTTCTTTTCTTCTTCCCCTCCCAGGGAGAATTAATTATGCCCTATCTGACTTGTTCATACATTTTATTGTAGTAATCACATAGCCGTCTGCTTAGCTGTTTCAGAGCTCCACATTTGGTTATGAATGTTGTGTACTACACACTCCAGGGAGCACTGTTCATAGTAATCTTGAATGTGCCCCCTGGAGTTATATAATGAACAGTCTGTATGGCTATCCCTGGGTGCCTTTTGTCTATCCCCACCAGTTAACATGAAATACTTAAGATAGAAATAAGATCTAATTCAAATTTGTTTGCCCAAGATTAAGTCCACAACTTCTCCAACATACGTACTCAATAATTTAAAAAATGAATGAATAGAATATATTCTCTCTATCCTTGTTATAGATCATAGACAGGCTCTTCCTCAGAAAAACTCATAATGTAGAATATAATAAGAAATCAAAATAACTGAACTAAATAGAGACCTATAATTGCCATGGGTTAAGAATAAAATTCCCATTATTTCCACAGCAAGGGAGAATGATTAGCAAATTCATGAATTAACCTTCTGTTTATTATGGGATTTCTACTTAATTCATGCTTTAGGCCTTAATTATACGTGTTTCCATATGTCTTATTAAGAAGTCCTTAGATTGAAAGAAACAGAAGCTGCCCAGAGATAGCTGAAGTAAAGAGGATTTTTTATAAACAATCAGAGGTATTTCATAGAAACCAAGTGTAAAAGTTGAGTAGGGACTCTCAAGAGACTGAAAGTCAGAACTAGAAGGTCCACAGCCAGGATCTCTGAGACCACTCTCTGGGATTTTCAGTCTTCTCCCTGTACATCTGCACATCTGCTTTATTTTTTTCTTTCTCCCAAAAGTCCTACTTTCTCTAGGTCAGCGTGCACAAGGTCACCCAGCCCAGGCTTCAAATACTCTCTCTGTTAAGGCATCTCATCAGAGCTAACTAGAGTTTCTGAGTCCCTGTTTCGAATTCCCGCAGAAGTAAATCTGCTGGACTAGCTTGGATCGAGTGTGAACAGCTGGGATAAATGGCTGTGCTCAGGGGGCAGGGTTACATGGCTCACTTGCTACCAACTTAGCCAAGTCTGCAGGACCTCACTCACTAGGAGGAAGTGGACAATGAGGACAGAGCTGTAAGTGATGGGGAGTTTAACTGGACAGGCACTTGTATTAATCTGTTAGGGCTGCCAAAACAGGGTACCACAGACTGGATGGCTTAAACAACAGAAATTTATTTTCTCACAATTCTGGAGGCTAGAAGTCCAAGATCAAGTGACAGCAGAGTGGTTTCAAGTGAGACCTCTTTTCCTGGCTTGCAGATGGCCACCTTCTTGCTATGTCCTCATGTGACCTTTCCTCTATGCACCTTTGGAAAGATATCTCTGTTGCCTCTTCCTCTTCTTATAAGGATATCAGTCTTATTGAACTAGGGCCCCATCCTTATGACCTCAGTTAATTCAATTATTTCCTTAAAGACCTTATCTCCAATATTGGGGTTAGGGCTTCAATATATGAATTTTAGAGGGACACAATTCAGTCCATAACAGCATCCCAAAAGGTATCCTTTATGCCATATAAAATGATATCTGAGTTTAATTTTCAAGTATAATGCACACTGTTTTACTTATTAATGGTCTAGAATTGTTGAAGACTTGTTAAAGAATAATTCATGAATTAGTTTTTTTTCTTCATGACCAACATCTTCACATGTGCATATGTATGTGTAGAATATATGGTCATGTATATTCAAGTCTCAATTATCCATACTAACAAAGATGTAGAGTGAATATTCAGATTATCTGGAAATCAACTGTATTGTTGCAACTGCTCTATCCTAGTAATCGTGTCCTACAGGAAGAAACGGTACCATTCAGAGGTCTCAGGGCATGACTTTGCCATGGCTCTCGATATAGACACACACACTTTTAATTGAGTAGGAAGAGATGCTTTATTGGAGTCATGATTGATATCTCCATCCTATTTTATTTGACAAGGAGAGGATTGCACAGCAAAAAGTATGAAACTGGGCCTCAAAACAACAGAAGGGAATAGACCTGCCAGAAAACTGAGGGGACTTCTTACAGTATACAGAGATCAACTTAAATACATCATATTTATCTACCACTCAGAGGATTGTAACTAAGCTTTAACAAGGACCAAAACAATCCCCCTCAAACAAATGCTGCTCAACTCTGTCACTGAAATCTATTCACCCAAAGCCAATGACTTATTCAAACACTATTCAGGTGTCCCTCTGAAAGCAAAAATCCTAATATCATCTCAGGAGCTAAGGGATATTGTTCTGCTGCCAGTAAATACTTCCAAGCACGTTTGGTCCTCAGGAAGCTAGTGATATGGAAACATAGTTAAATCTTGAGTTGTTGAAAGACTGCCGTGCAGAACGCTACCCTAATGCTGCTGTGCATATCTCAGCTGTCAAAACAAGAGAACGAAACTAACCTAGACCAAACACCTACTATGTAGCAGTACCTACACTATCTCACCTACTCAGAACATTTAATTTCACATAAGGCTACTAATAGTCAGGCAACTCCTTTAGATATAGAAAATAAGAGAGACTAAGATCTACCATATTTGCCCATAAATTTCTATTTATAATTTTTATGGTATAGAGCTATGGAGTATATGCAGTGTAGAATAGTGGTCAGGAGTAAGAACTCTGGAATTAGAATGTCAAGGTTCAAACCCCAGCTCTACCACTTACTAGCTGTGTAACCTTAAGCAAATCATTTAAACTCTCTGTGCTTCAGTGTCCTCATTATTAAAACAGGGATAATAATAACTTTTAATTCATAGGATTGTTGGGATGATTAATGAATAACAAATGCAAATGCTTAGAGAAGTGCATGGCCTATAGTCAATGCCATGTTACTTTTTGCTATAATTACAATTTCTATTATTTCCACGTTAGCTCCTATGGCAGGCAGACTCTAAGATGGTCTCCAATGATTCCTACTTTCTAGTAGTCACACTCTTGTGTAATCTCTTCCCCTTGAGTGTAGATGGGACCAGTGAGTTACATCTAACCAATAAAATACAGCCAAGTTGATGGATGTCACTCATAATTAGATTACATAAAACCGAGACTTCTCTCTTGCTAGCAGACTTTCTCTACTGCCTTGTTGGCTTGCATGCATTAATGAAACAAGCTCTCACTTTGGTGAGGCTATATGGCAAGGAATTGAGGGCAGCTCCAGCCAACAACCAACCAAGAACTGAGGCCCCCCAGTCCAACAACCCACTAGGAATTGAATTCTGCCAACAACCATGTGAGCTTGGAATCATATCCTTCCCCAGTCAAGCCTTCAGATGAGACCCCAGCCTGGCCTACACTTCAATTGCAGCCTTTAAGAGACCCTAAAGCAGAGGATCCCCCTAAGCTGTGCCCAGATTCCCAGACCACAGAAAATATGAGATAATAAGTGTGCTTGTTTTAAGCCACTGAGTTTTGTGGTACTTCATTTTGCTGCAGTAGATAGTTAATATACCGAGATAGTGCTTAACACAAAGTGATTGCTCAAATAAATATTCATTCTCTCTCCCTCCTCAGTTATATATTTTTTTAATGTGATTTTTGCCTAGAAATCATTCTTTAAAGTATTGTTTATTATAGCACACACATGGGATCAGCCCAAACTTGGCTTATATCTCCTTTGCTCATCATCATTCTTTTGCTTTGATTCAGTTTCTTCAACAGTACTAACCATTCTTCATGAAGGGCCTACATGTGGCATGCACAGGCCATGTGCTAAGCATCTTACCCATATTATCTCATTCAGTCTTCACAAATACCCTGAAAGATAAGAATTATTACCTTCACTTCAACAAGTCAGGACACTGATGTTTTGAGAGATTGATATGGTATAGAGCTACAGAGTATGTGCAGTGTAGAATAGTGGTGAGGAGTAAGAATTAGAATGTCAAGGTTCAAACCCCAGCTCTACCACTTCCTAGCTGTGTAACCTTAGGCAAATCATTTAAGCTGTCTGTGCTTCAGTGTCCTCATTATTAAAACAGGAGTAATAATAACTTTTAATTCATAGGATTGTTGGGATGATTAATGATCCAGGGCCATAGCTAGATACTCTAAATTCTCCAAACAAACAGAACAAGAAGCCACACTGTTTATGCTCATAGCTGTTCTCAAGATAGAAAACATTTTTATAAAAATAGTGCAGAAAGACCTCCAAGATGTTGTTCCTCTTCTTTCTTCATTTCTTTCACCTAGAAAATTCTCATGCATCAATGACCATTTGATCTGTCCTTTTCTGTGTATTTACACTGCAATCAGGCAATACTAATGCTGAAGGGCAACGATATCCGGTTGGTGTCCTACGTGAGGGGACATCTTCATACACAGCTACATCTGAAAAAAATAGATGGCGACTTCAATAGCTCAGAGTCAGGCCAAATGCTATCATTACAACATGCAAAGTAGCCTCCAAAATATTTTTCCTATCTAAGTTAAGGCTTAGGCAGAAACAGAGCTGAAATTTATGCCCACAGATATCAAGTTCAAAATTATGGTTCCCATGACAGTCATAACTTACCCTCAAGCACACAGGTAGTATTTTTAGTTGTCAGGTTATAGTAGGAATGTTGCAGCCTAAAATACATGTGTGATATGTTCAGATTACAGCTAATACAAGATTGGTTAATTTAGATTTTTTTTTTTACTCTAAGGTTGTTTATATTTATCCATAAGCTGATTCACTTGAGTGTGATTTTTGCACTTAAAGAAATGTGCATTTCAAATTCAAGGAAGTAATAATTACTTGCAAATTTAAATTAAAGAAGTTAGAGCTTAAAATAGGCAGTGTTTGAGCTCAGCACTCAATGACAGGTAGTGAGAATAAGATAACCTCAGAGCACATTCAAATATTTAAGCTAAGGAGATTCAGAGGAAGGAAGGCTGTCTTGTTTACAAGGTAGGAGAGAAGCTTCAAGGTTAAAATAAACCATACAGGTTAATATGTGTGTTATATTTTGTGTCCTAATGACCCAGATACATGCATACAAGTAATGCTTCTAAATGCATTCATGCATTTAGAGTCATTCTCTGAAAACACAGTATAAAGTGGATATGAACATTTACTCTTGAAAACAAGCATGTAATCACGTGCCTGGGCCTGAAAATAAATTCCCAAGAAGAAAGGAGAAACAAGATATGAGACCAAAGGAAGCAATATATATTTAGCCTCCTCCTTCTGTTTGGATTTCTCAGGTACCAGTGGCTACTTTGGGAAAACTGTGAGTGGACTGGCTTTGGTGGATGATTAAATTATCTGAGTCTGTCTCAGACAACACTGCAGAATGCGCCTGATACACAGCCCTTTGGGGCCTTGTACTCTTGTAGAAACGTAGATTTCTGAGACAGTGTTTAGATATCCAAATTCTTCTTTGTCCATAAATAATACACATTTTTATATAGGCAAAGATATTAAACTAGGCTCACACACACACATCAGGATTTTTTTTCTTCACTCAAGATTTGAACTATGTGAAAACATTGAGCGTTGGAAGGAAACAAGGGTATAAGATCATTCAGGAGTTGTTATTCAGGGTTATTTAAAACATAAAACTAGCATTTTAGTTGGCCTTCCCCTCAGCTTTGAATACCCAATTATCAAAATCTTGGGTTTTAGAAAATAAAATTTGTTTAAAATGAACCAAACTTCTGAGATTGGATCAATACAGTAAACTAATTACATGTGCACACTTGTTTTCCAAAGGTTCATTAAATGAAAGATGTATTTTAAAACAGTGGTTCTCATAGTGTGGTTCCCTGGACCTACAGCTTCAGTGTCATCTAAGAACTTATTAGAAATGCAAATTTCTCCAGCCTCTCCCCACGTCTACCGAAACCCTGGAGGGTGGGGCCTAGAAATCTGCTTTAACAAGACCTCCAGATGATTCTAATGCAGGCCAAAGTTTGAGAACCTTTGATTTAAAAAGAATAAATCCAGAATAGCCCCCAAAACATAAGAAAGAGTACTATCAGCAGAAAAGATTTTTGAGACATTTCTGAGAAATAGAAAGCAGACTGGATGGAATACTCAAAGCAACAATATAAGAGAAAACTACAAACCTTACCATATGCAGGAGAAAATGTCTGCTAGGGCAGAAGCAGTTCAGGAAAAGAATTATCTTATCAAAGTGGTGGGAGCAGTTTGGGGTTGGTGATTAATTAGGTGGCTGCTTGGAACACCTGGGCAGGGCCAACCACTCTCCTGTGTCCCTGTGTCCCTCCCCACCCCGCTGGTGCCAAGTAGCAGGCAGCTGTGGCCTTTACCAGTTAAAATAGAGGTTTGGGGTCATGCCAGTGAAGAAGGACTGGGCCCCAGGTGGTTAGTGAAGGGAAAGGTAAGAGGCCCCACCCCAAGGACGCATGGCTGCTTTTCCCCAGCAACATTTCGCCTCTCCCCAACAATCATTATTGACAAAACAAGGTAATCGCTACAGGTAGGCAAACAGGGATTCTTAATTAAAGAGATGAGCAGTCAAACAAGAATTATAACCACTTAAAACCGACACCATGAGAGGAGCACCAAACTCAACAAGTGGAGGACCTGATAAAACTGATTAAGAATAAGCTCACTGAGCAATCAGAAGAGAACTTTAGAATCAGTTGTATTAATCAGGGATTGCAAATGGTGGTACAACTAAAGTGAACTGAAAATTAGAGGTTTCTTTTTGTCATATAAAGAAAAGGGTGGAGGGAGATCGTCCAAGGCCAGTGTAGCTATTCAATGATGCCATTAAGGATCCATGCTCTTTCCATCTTTCGGCTCTGCCATCCTTAGAGTGTGGCTTTAATCCTAATGGTTGCAAGATCACACAACTGCATCCTATGAATGAAAAAGAA
Source organism: Tapirus indicus (assembly GCA_031878705.1). Taxonomy (NCBI): domain Eukaryota; kingdom Metazoa; phylum Chordata; class Mammalia; order Perissodactyla; family Tapiridae; genus Tapirus; species Tapirus indicus. The sequence continues at coordinate 97,491,138 of CM062919.1, read as the reverse complement.
GAACGTGAAAAAGACAGCATGTTTTTTGTCCAGAATTATATTTTATAGCCACATCCAGGTGCAAGTTTTTGCAAATTACAACACCTAGAATAGAGAGAGGCAAGGTTGTAAACCTGCAGAGTATCTACCACATGAGTATAATTATTAATTCCAATAGAATTAAGAAGATATTGGATCTGTGAGAAAATTTTTTTAATTTTTATTGATGTCTTAATAGTTTATAACATTGTGGGGTTTTCGTTGTACATTATTATTTGTCACCATATGGATGCATTCCTTCACCCCTTGTGCCCACCCCCCACCCCCCACCCCTCATCCCTCTTCCCCCAGGCAACCACCAACCAATTCTCTCTGTCCGTGTGTTAGTTTATATTCCACATATGAGTGAAATCAGGTGTTGTTTGTCCTGCTCTCTCTGGCTTATTTCACTTAACATAATGCCCTCCAGGTCCATCCATGTTGTTGCATAATGGGACAATTCTGTCTTTTTTATGGCTGAGTAGTATGCCATTGTATGTATATAACACATCTTCTTTATCCAATCATCAGTCGAGGGACACTTAGGTTGCTTCCACTTCTTGGCTATAGTGAATAATGCTGCAATGAACATAGGGGTGCATAAGCCTCTTGTGATGGTTGATTTCATGTCCGTTGGGTAGATGCCCAAGAGTGGGATTGCTGGATCATACGGTATTTCTATTTTTAATTTTTTGAGGACTCTCCATACTGTTTTCCATAGAGGCTGCACTAGTTTGCATTCCCACCATCAGTGAATGAGGGTTCCCGTTTCTCCACAACCTCTCCAACATTTGTTGGTTTTTGTCTTGGTGATTAGGATCTGTGAAAATTTTTAAACGTAACTGACAAAATAAAAACTCAGCTGATGGACTGAATAGCAGAATGGACAGAGCTGAGGTGTAAATTAGTGAGTTAGGAGATAAAGTAAAGAATGTTAGAAATATTTTCAAAGCTGAAGCCTTTAGAAAGGAAGTCTCTGAATTTCGAGCTGAAAAACTGAAAAATATTCCTGGAGGAATTATGGAGGAATTTCAGAACACCACAGATAAAATGAAAAAAATTAAAAGAGCTTCTAAAGATACAAAGCAGGTTACATATTCATGTTAGCTGAGAGTAATAACATTCTGTTGTCTGTCCCTCTGCTTTGCAATCACTGAGTGAGCAATGCAAGCCCCAGAATCCAGGACCACTTGTATTGATTAAAGATTTCCACCTTCAAGCAGATATCTGCAACTATGTGGTTAATACCTAGATATTATTTGAGCATTGCGAAGGATAGGAAATAAAGAGCAGGTGAACTCTTCCACTGATCTCTATCACGTGGTGTTTCTCTTACTGCAATCAACAAAATAAAATTATGACATGAACCAGAGAGATGTAGGCAGCCCTAGGTTTGTCAGACCTTAAAACAGAGAAACATACACAGGTGAAAAATAAAGCAATATAAAAAGAGGTAACAGACAGATTTTTGGAAGAAGAAAGTATGTGCTGCAATATCAATATTAGACAAAATAGAATGTAAAGAAAAAAGCATGTACAGGTCTAAAAAAAGTGACAAATTTATATTTATAAAAGATACAAACCACAAAGAACATATAACGGTAGTAAATTTTTATGCATTTATGAACAGCTGTGAAACCTATAAAGCAAAAACTGATAGAAAAACAGTAACTGTGAGATTTTGATACATGTCTCTTAGAAATAGATCGAGTAGACAAAAAAATAAAGTAATAAATTTGATCTAATTTATATTGTTCTCATTCTCTCTCTCAATATAAATAAAAGCTAAAATTTTGGAAAGACCAATAAAATAAACAAACTTTTGACAAGAAAATAAGAGAAAAGACAAAAAATAAATAGTATTAGAAACTAGAATGTGGAATGCCTTGGATATAGACAAGATTTTTTTAAATTACATGAGAAGATAAAGTATAATTTTGCTCTGATAAATCTAAAAATCTAGATCACATAGATGATTTCCAAGGGGAAAAAACTGACTCAAAAACAGGTAAAAACCTTAATATATCAAAAACCATACAAAATTTTAAAAGATAAAATAAAAACACTCCTAAAAATATACCAGGAGTAGGACACTTTTAAGACAAGTGTACCAAATAAAGAACAGACTGTTTCTGTGCCACATAAACCTGTCTAGAGCATAGAAAAATATGAAAAACTTGGCAGCTAATTTTGACATCAAAGCTGGAAAGTATAACACAAAATATAGGCCAATATCACTTGTAAATATAGATTAAAATCACAAATAAGATATTAGCATATAAAATCCATCACTCTGTGCATAAGTGGGGCTTATACAAAGAATGGAAGGATGATTCACTACACTAAAAGGGAATTTGAGAAAAATAGTCATTAACTTGGAGTCAGAAGACCTGTGTTCTAGTCTTAGATCATGTAGATCACTTAGCCTGTCTGAGCATGGTAATGTTTATCTTTAAAATCCTTTCCAACTTTAAAAACAATTGATAGAAAAGAAGATTATAGAGAATGGGGAAGACTTTTTTAATAATGCTTTCATCAATGTGGGCCTGCCCAGTGGCGTAGCGGTTAAGTTCGCTCACTCCGCTTCGGTGACCCGGGGTTCGCAGGTTCAGATCCTGGGTGTGGACTGACGTACCACTTGTCAAGATGCTGTGGCAGCGTCTCACATAAAGTAGAGGAAGATGGGCACAGATGTTAACCCAGGGCCAATCCTCCTCAGCAGAAAGAGGAGGATTGGCAATGGATGCTAGCTCAGGGCTAATCTTCCTCACAAAAAATAAAAAATTAAATAATGCTCTCATCAAGAATTGTAAAATTAAATGTTTTAAATATACATTTATATAAAGATGAAAGTGCCTCCTGAGTCATATGTGTAGGGCCACTCCTAACAACTAAATGAAACACCAAGATTACTTAAGTAGAAGGAGAATAAGAATCAAACATTACTTACAATATGCTGATACTCACAAAGTAATTATAGAAGGTAAGTAACTAGGGTGGACCTGCAAATTAGTAAGAGCTACTCAAGCACGTAATTCTCATGAGTGAATCTACAAAAAGCCAGGTGAATCTGAGAACCAATAGGTCAAGCAATTTAGGTCAAGCACTGTATTTTCTAGACCCAGAGAGAAATATCTTTTTTCTGACACCTTCTGATGCTTCCAAGTTATTCCTCTGTACTTGACTTCTATGAGACTTCGGTAATGAAGTATTCTTATGCAACTTTACAAAGGATCATGACATCATGTGACATCCACAACAGGGAATATTATGCAGCCAATAAAAATAGTTTGAAAAGGATAAAAATATATCTTTAGAGAGAACGCCCATAAAAAAACTTAATTTTTTAGAAAGCAGAATATAAAATTGTAAATACAGTGTGATACCACTTAAAAATAAATACATATTTTATATATATATAAGATATATAATATATATTAGCTTTGGGTTCTCAACATCTGCAGCCTTCTGGACTCACTCTTTCCTTCAAAGTAAAAATAATATCTTCTTTATTTTCTCTAAACATTCCACTCTTTCCTTGATCATCCACTTTTGCATATAGCTCCCCTTTTCTGGCACCACCATCTTTAATGGTGGACAACCCCAATCTCACCATTCCTGAGAGTATCACTAACAAAAGCCTGTTAAGTGTGAGAATTTTTAATAAAAGTTGAGGCTTATGGAGAGGAATTACTATAGGACATATAGGAAAACTAGCTGAAATAAGAAGAGATTTTCCTATCATTTATTGGCCATTGTCAAGCTACAAAAATTAAAGCATTGTGGTGCATCCAGAACAGATGGATAGAATAAATACTATATCCAAAAATTAAATCCAATTCAAAATTAAATTTAACATAAGAATTTAGTATATGATTAGGAAATTACTCCAAAACAATAGGAAAAGAACAAATTCTTTAACAGTCAGCAAGGCAACTGGCAAACCATTTTTTTAAATTAAGTTAGATTCCCCATCCCATGTTGTATTCCAAAATAAATTTAAGATAGTTTAAAGATTTATATATACAAAATTAAAACATTCAATGTTAAACATTAATAAAAGTGAACATTGATAAAATCTTGGGGTTGGGGAAGGAATTTCTGAAACATAAAAGAAAGAAAGTGTCAAGTACACTTCCAAAAAGTAGTTCAAAGGAAATAGACAAGAAAACAAAAGTATACTTAAAATGATGCTTGTGGTACTGTTGTTTATAAATCTGAATATTTGAACTAATTAAACATCCATCAACAGGATTTAGTTAAATAAATTATGGCTCTTCCATTTAATATGTTACAATTAAAAATAAAGTATGTTTATATTTGTTGACATGAAAAGATGTTCACAAAATCTTAACAAATGGAGGGAGGCGTGAATTATTACAAAATAATATACAATTTTTTAGGTTTAAACATAAGTAAAATTGCATCACTTCATCATAAAGTTTCCTATGACTTCCTACTGCCTACAGAACAGTCAAGCTTTTTTGGCATAGCATTCAAAGCTCTTTACATCAAAGACTCCTTTTCCTCACTCAAGAGAATGTGCTTCATTCACACAAATCTATAATCCTGTCCCAAAAGGGCTGTGTGCTGTCACACTCGCATGGTGCTCATGCTGTTCTCTCAACCTGGAAGAAGAAAGCTTCCACGTTTGCTTCTTAAGGAAATTCTCCTTATGCTTCAAGTCTTTGCTCCAGTGTCACCCTTTGCTTGAAGTCATCACTAAGCCCATCCCCACTCCTTCCCTACATTCTCACAGCACATTTATACCTTTGTTATACATCAAAATTTTTGACAACCCTCCTCCACACAGAGTACTGAGTTTATGCTCGTAATAGATGCTCCAATCAGTGTTTGTTTAAATACAATACGTATGAAATTCTAACTATTTTTAAAATTTCTCAAACAAAATAAAAAGGTAGATAAATCTATCATTTTCCGGCATTCTTATTGCTTTTACTAATGAAAGAAGAATTAGTAGAAATAAAAAATAGTAAACAAAAGTGCCTCATAATTCCACCCCCCAAGAATTTAGAATTAAGAATTCAGCATACATACCCTTTCACAACTTATCATATGCGTGTTTAATTTTTCTACAAAATGGCATCTTAACAGAAAAATTTTCACAAGAACTACAAGATTCGTCTCCCTAACCTTCTTATCAGAAAAACGTAGAATATTTTCTTCAAAATTCTTCCAGCTTCTTTCCCAGATTAGACCAGGCATTTGCTTTTAATTTGATTGGACCCCACCCATAAATCCTCGATTTGTCAGATGCTTTCATGATAAGGAGGCAATAATTCACGGTGACTCGGCTGGTCTGTCTGAACGTGTCTGTGTGACTCAGGCCTGTCACCCAGTCTTAGCACCTTGGTTGGGCTGACTGTGGGCTTTCTCACTACTGGGCCTAAGTGGTTCTAATTATTTGTTAATGACGTACACACAGAAATTACACAGCAACTATCTTTTAAGCATTATCTTAAAGCTTTTCAGAAAGAGAACTTTGCTGGTGACCAAATCCAGGGTCTTCTTGAGTTCTGTTTCCCACAATTTTAGTCACAGTCAACCTTTAGTCCCTTAGATTTCTAGGTTTCAATTTCATGACCGATGACTGATTGGATAGACAACATCAGGGATTTTCAAACTGTATTCCACATAGTGCTAGGACCCTGAGAGCATGCCCCAGAGCTTCCCATAGAAGGGTAGAGAATAAAATTATTTAATAGTTAATTAATACAAAAGTCACAGTTAATCAAATATCTCATCTTGGAAATGACTAAAAGCGACGAGAAAATTAAAAGCAGCATTATTATTTCTAGTGCCCAGCATAGAAAATGGCACATAGGAGAAACTGAATATCTATTTGTTTAAGATTGAAACTTAGTTTCTCAAGCCTAGTTTCTAGAATGGAATCTTTCAACTTTAAAATACATCCTTTTGTTGTTGCTGTTCTTTCACTTCATCTCTACACCCTCCTCCAATTTCTTTCAAAAATAAGATCTTGGGGCCAGCCCAGTGGCTAGCTGTTAAGGTCGAGGGCTCCACTTCGGCGGCCCTCCAGAAACAGACTGACGCACTGCCTGTCAGCCACGCCGTGGCGGCGTCCCATATAAAGTAGAGGAAGATGGGCACGATGTTAGCCCAGGGCCAGTCTTCCTCAGCAAAAAGAGGAGGATTGGCAATGGATGTTAGCTCAGGGCTGGTCTTCCTCACACACAAAAATAAATAAGTTCTCACACCAGCTCAGCCTCATCTGAATATTTACAGTTTCCAAGTTAGATAGAAAGAATAAAATAGGAAGACTACTAGATTCCACCAGAGAGAGAATTTGAATCTGAGTCTCAGATCTTTCACTAATTTTTGACCTTGAGCGAGGCACTTACCTCTCTGGAACTGTTCCTTAATGCGATTATTTATCAATCAATTTTGAGCACTTAGAGCACACCTGATACTAAACTAGATGTTGGGAATGCTCTGATTAATATAATCCAGCCCATTCTCCAGAAGCTCACATTGTGATAGAGGGAGGCAGAAATGGAAATAACTACAGATATGTAAAACTCAGTGGGAACGAAAGAAAAAAGACAATCTTGAGAGAGTATGACCACAGGATTGCCAAATCCCTTTCAAACTGCAAATGTATACAGCTCTGTGGAAAGAAAGCAGCTAACTTTTTCAAGCTCCTAAATATTGTACGAATTTCCTCCACAAATCCCTGAGAAATGGGGATAGAACTTGGAAATACATAATGTGGGTTGACTAGAACCTTCTCCAAAATATTCTTCCCAAGCTAATCTGAAACTGCCACCAACAATCAGACAACAGACATGGGGACGTCATGGCCAATGTCTGGCACATGGGAGGGACTCGATAAATATTTGTCAGTAAACTAATCAATGCCTAGCAGGCAGAATAGGCCAGACAGAGCAGAGAGAACCTTCTAGCTTTTTTCTATTGGTATGATTTGGCAAAGGTTAAGACACAGAAAATGTGACTGTGGGGACAAGAGGGGATCACAAAAGTCACTCCTTGGGACATGAACCTGGGCAGTTGCTCATCCTGCTGTGTTTTCAAAGCTGATTTTCCAGCAAAATGAAAATAATAATAATGACAGCTAACTACAGGCTTGGAGGTAATCACCAGTCCTCAGAGAGTTGTAGATGAACGGTTTGCCCTATAACAAAGAAAAAATTTTTCCAAACATGAGTATGTCTTTACGTTAAGCAGGTGTATCTCAGACCCCTAATTCAACATAGACGTTCATATTTTGGCAAATCGTTTACAGATGTCTGTGAGTTTCAGTGCGTATAGGAAGGAGAGGTGACAGAGTTTTCTGTGGTATGCGTCGCCTTGTTTGGCTCATCCAGTGACATTCTGGGCTTCCAGGTGTGGCATCGAAGCACGAAAGTGTTCGGCAGGGCTGCGGCACACAGCAGCTGCCGGGGGAGCAGATTCAAAGCCCAGCTGTTTGGCTGAGAGAGCGGCAGACAGGAAGAACACTTCTGCCCGCCACAGAGGTCAGCTGGCGGAGCTGCTATTCTTGCAAATTGGTCTACATTAAATACGTAACCCAGGGGCTAAAATTAAAACTAAAATGAAGCACAATTTCTGGAACAGTCTTCAAACATTCCTGTCATAGCAGTGCTTCTTTTAATACAGCCAGCCATCTTCTGAGGCTCAAAAGGAATTTCCTCTAAGCAGAAAAGTCTGAAGAGAGTTCTTCAAAGATCCTTGAGCGAAACTCATTCTGATAGCAGGAAAGGAAAGCTCAAGATGCCTCGGAGACCACATACATGGAGAAACACTGTACAGTATCGAGGTAGGACTCCTGCTCAAAACTAAAAAAGCAAGCGTACTATTAAAGATATAACCTTGTAAAGCAAGGACCCAAGAATACAAATACATACACAGAATACATTATATGTGTGTGCACATGTATGAATGCTGGGCTGATATCCCAAATAGTTAACTGCTACTGCAGCATAGGATGACCAACTGTCTTGGTTTGTCTGGAACTAATGGGTTTCCTGGAACACAGGACTTTTAGTGCTAAAAGTGGGATAGTCCTGGGCAACCGGGTTGTTAAGTCACCCTATGCAAGGGTGCTAACTGACCGGCTATACACAACCCATGTGGCCTTACTGATGCCATATCAGGTCTCTCACCCTTGGTATCTGAGGCTATTTGAACTGGACAAACCCTGGGAATCATGCAGTCCTGTGTTCAGTTCCCCAAATTTCTCACGCTTTCTCCTGCCTCTGTGCCTTTGCACAAATTGTTCCCTCCACCTAGAAAATCCTTGTAACTTCCTGCAAGAAGACCCCTTGACCCTGCAAAAACTGAAATAGGTACATCTCTAAAGTTCTTCCTAGGACTCTATATTTACTCCTATATTCAGAATTTGAGAGAAAAGGTGAAGCGGAAAGACAATTCCAAAGAAGCAAGATTACTCACCTCAATTTACTTATGAATGAGGAAGAATTGGTGAGCATCTCTCTAAATCCCCACCTCCAAATTCTGAATCGAAGCAATTTTATCACAGTTGGTAACATTCTCCAGGGAGCCACTAAAAGCTATTATGGGCTTTTGTTAATGCTGCCGGGGCCTCAGGCAGAGCAGAAAAGAATCTGAATCTGATGATTTTAGGCACAATAATGAAGACCCACTGTTTCTGCAGGTCTGGGCCACAGCCCTGCTAATAAGAGATATATTTCTCTTCAGATTAGATTAGGCCACGTTGCCTCTAAGAATATAATTAATGTATGTCCTTGAGAGGTGCAATTAGGTAATAACGCATCAGCAGACCCAGAGCCCTCCAGGGTGGGGAGACTGGATTGGAACTTGAGGAAATTTGTGCACCCTCCCCTGATCACAAGGCCCACCACCCTCCCAAGGCCTACTTGAGGCCACAGGATTCAGGAAGAACACCAGAGTTGAATATTCTCCTTCTGTGGAAGGGAGCAGAGTTCACTCAGAGGCCACGTAAGGCAGGGGTATGAACTGAAGGTAGAGCCAGGTCAGGGATGGAGGAACACCCAGAGGAACTGGATCAATTAGGGTCCCAGCAGGAAGCAAATGGCACACTCATAACAGAGAAATCTAAGGAGAGTTTAATAAAGGGCCTATTTACAAAGGTGTGGGCAGGGTGTAGAGAAACCACAAAGGATTAGTGCAATTCCTGAGCTGGCACTGCAGGTGTTACCACCCAGCGAGGGGAGGGAATGGTTGCCAGAACCCAGAGACAGAGTGCTGAGTGGAGAGAGCCATATGACAGGAGCTGAAATCTGTGGTAGCAGGGGTCAGACAGTGGGCAGTGACAAGGCAGGAGGGAGCTGAACTCTCTCCCCCTCCTCCCTCCAATCCCCTGCTGATGCTCCCCTTGGGGCCAAAGGGTAACACAGTTCAAGGTCAACTTCTGGTGCACAAAGCAGAGTGGAGAAATGTAGAAAAGATCTGAAGGACAAACAGAAGACGCCTAGCACATGGACACACATTGTGAAAGCCTGCATCTTGTCGTCGTTTCCTTCAAATGTACACAGAAAGTTCCAGTCTACTTAGAACTTGAATCTTGGCAGCATTGGTGAGGGGCCGGCCCGGTGGCGCAGCAGTTTAGTTTGCGCTTGGCAGTCCGGGGTTCGCGGGTTCGGATCCCAGGCGCCCGCCGACGCACTGCTTGTCAGCCATGCTGTGGTGGCGTCCCATATAAAGTGGAGGAAGATGGGCACGATGTTAGCCCAGGGCCGGTCTTCCTCAGCAAAAAGAGGAGGATTAGCAATGGATGTTAGCTCAGGGCTGGTCTTCCTCACAAAAAAAAAAAAAACATTGGTGAGATTGCCTAGGTTAAAATCCTAGCTCCACCATTAACTAACTGTGTCACCTGGGGCAAGTTGCTTCACTACTCTAAGACTTGGTTTACTCACCTATAAAATAGGCACAATAGTAGTACATATTCATAAAGTTGTTGAGATTCAGTAAAGCATCCAACATAGTGAATGGTGAACAGTAAGTGCTCAATAAATATTAATATTAATTTTCCAGTTATCACTATTACTGTGTTTTGGTAAATATTATATATGTCATGTCATCTGATGTTTCCCTATTGAAGAGGCAAAAGGATCAAGGGAAAAAGGGGAAAAATAGTCTTATCCATCCCAGTCTCTCTGGTACCAAGACAGAGTCGTCGGGTCACTGGATATGCTAAGACACAGAGGCCATTGTGGCAGCCAAGAAACCCAGAATATCAGAGACACAAGAGAGGATATTTGCAAGAGAGAGGGTAAAGCCAAACTTCCTAATTGACTCGGGTAGATCAAAACCTCCACCCCCAGGAAAGGGTTGGGAGGCTCACACACTCCTGTTATACTTAAAAGAGGAAATAGACCAGAAAAATGAAATTGAATTTATGTAGAACAATCTATGCACTACACAGAGAAATGAAAACTCTTCAGCAATTCAATGGTGACCTAAGCATGTGTCTGAGAAAGCAGAGAATCCAGGATAACTCTGAGGAGAACAAAAAGTCGTGGTCTGTATAAACTTTCTTTTATGTAACTGTTTGGCCACAACTTCAGTGCATTGGCAAAAATTGATGGCATTGAAGTGTTCCCTATAGTTTGGAAGCATAGGATTTTCTCCTCTATATCCCACCATAAATATAATCTTTTATAGTAAAACTTCCTGTTTTGACAACCTGACATAGCTAAGTTAAAAACAGAGAATTAGTATTGGCAAGTTAATAGCATTCTATGGATCCATGAGTCACTAAGTTCAGCATCAGATAGAATGCAAATGTAGAGAAAGCAGAACACAATTTCTGCCAGGGGAATAAGAATGAATTGGGAGCAAACAAAAGACTAACACCCAGGACATGCATGACACAACCCCCATCCCCCCACCTCCTGGCTTAACAATTCAGTCTTAGATTATCTTACCTATTTGATTCAAGAAACTTGAACAGACATTGGTAGGCTGTGGACTCCTTTTTTTCAGACGGTTGGTTTGGGAGTTTGGGTTTTTTAAAATGACAGCTTTATTGAAATATAATTCACAAACCATACAATTCACTCATTTAAAGTATAAACTCAGTGGTTTTTAGTATTTTCACAGATACATGCAACCATCACCACAGTCCATTTTAGAACATTTTCATCACCTCAAAAAGAAACACTGTACCCTTTAGATATCACTCCTTTGTCTCCCATCTTCCCACTTCCCCAGCCCTAAACAACCACTAATCTATTTTCTGTCTATATGGATTTACCTATTCAGGCCATTTCACATAATTGGAGTGATATAAGATCTATTATGACTGTCTTCTTTCACTCAGCATAATGTTTTCAAGGTTTATCTATGTTGTAGCATGTATCAGTGCTTCATTTCTTTCTATGGCAGGACAATATTCCATTGAGTAGATATGCCACATTTTGTTTATCCATTCATCAGCTGATGGACATTTGGATAGTTTCCACATTTGTGTGAAGATGAATATCGCTATAAACATTCATGCATGAGTCTTTGGATAGACATATGTTTTCATTTCTCTTGGGTAGATATCTAGGAGTGGAATTGCTGAGTCTAATGGTAACTCTATGCTTAACCATTTGAGAAACTACCGGACTGTTTTCCAAAGTGGCTGCACCATTCTACATTCCCGTGACTCATTCATTTTTCCTACCACCCTTAGAACTGTTACAATGGTAATCAACTTAATATCTAAGTGAAAGTACAAAATACTGGGTTGGTCTCTATGCCAGTCACATTCACAAATAATTCTTCTCCAGAATAAAGATTCTGTTCTCACTTCCCCACCCATTTCCAATTGTATACCATCTATAGCAAGTCACAGTGAATCTTATGAGGATTCAAATAAGAACTGTGCAGTCCTTTGTAGTATCTCTATAAGGTGAATTTATGTTATTTATTTTATTCTCAAAAAATAAATGAGATAGGCAGGAAGGCCATGACTATCACCACTAAACTGATCAGGAAACAGAAACACAGGAAAATTTATAACTTGCCCTAAGACACATCTCAGTGGTGATGCCAGGGATAATATCACATATTTCAATCTCTTCCATCTAGGAGGAATGATAAGATATTAACATAAATAATAACACTGCAAAATGTATGTGCTATGAGTCAAATGGGTGACAGGAGCCAAACTGTAATAAGAGCACTGTAAAAGGTGAGAATAGATGGGGATGGGGGCACACTGGGGAGAAAGGAGAAAGATACCAGGAAGATTTCCTGGAGAAGAAGAGAAGGTGGCACTGGAGTTGGGTTTTGGAGGTCGCATAGGAGTTTGAGAATTTGACAGGTTGAGTTGAGAGAAGACACTTCTGGCCTACAAAGCAACAAGCAACAACTTGGAAAATACAAGCAGAGCCAGGGAAAAATGGGTAGTCTGGTTTGAGTGGAAACTATTCCCTTATGTTCAGCTGAGTGGTAATATGTTATGGGTTCAAATATAGATGCCAGATAAAGAATCTGGTCTTTATTCAGTAGGCAGTGAGAAAAATCGGCAGAAATTTTATTAAAGGATTTTTGTAATCAATATGGTGCTTTAGTGATATTATTGTGGCAGTACTGTATGAAAAAAAGTAAAAAGATGGTAATGGAAGTGGAAAAACTAGTTAAAAGACTATTGCAATAGCCCAAGTGTAAGATAACAAATGTCTATATCAGGGGTTCTCAATCAGGGGATATTTTGTCCTCCAGGAGATATTTGTAATGTCTGGAGATATTTTTGGTTGTCACACAGTGTGGAGTGCTTCTGGCATCCATTGTGTAGAGACCAGGGATGCAGCTAAACATCCTACACTGTACAGAACACCCTATAACACAGAATCATCTGGCCCACAATGTCAATAATGCCAAGATTGAGAAAACCAAGTCTAAATTAAGGTAGTGGCAGTAAAAATAAAAGCAAAAGATAATAGAACTATTTTCAAGGAAGAAGTGATAGGATTTGATGATTGATCAGATCTAGAGGCAAGAGATAGGTAGCAGGTGGTTTATAACTTGCATGATTGACAAAATCACAATAGCAAAAACAAAAATTTTTTAAGAAATTGAAGAGGAAGGAAGAGTGTAGTGAACACATGTTTTTAATTCTCAGTATCCCTTTGGAAACACCTCTTCAAACTGTAATGTGATTTGGGTGAGGAAGATCACACCTTCAAGCCCACTCCAAGTGACAGTTTTCTGGTCTAGATCTAGTCAATCAGAATCCACCAAAGACTTGGCCTTACTGATTGGTTCTCTAGGTAGGCGTGTGATCCAAACAGACCAGAGTTCTTCCTGGAATTCAACATATGTCATACATGAAGCCTGACTCTCTGAGAATTAAACAAAGCCAAGCAGAGCAGAACAAGAAGAGAGACAGAGACAGAGACACAGAAAGAGACAGAAAAAATTTAAGTCATATCATTTAAGCTCCTGTATCTAGCAATGTCTGAAATACAAGATTTAGATTTCCCAGTTAGATTAAGCCAATACATTTCCTACTTTTCTTAAGCTAGTTTGAGTTGGATTTCTATTACTTTCAAGTGAAAAAGTCTCAGTTAATAACAAAAGGATGAGACTAATTTTCAATATGTTAACAGATGGAAAACTCATTAAATAGGTATAAATGGAGGAGCAGCTAGAATTTAGAGGACTAGGTCAAGTTAGAAGATATATTTTGGAAATTATTTTTTTAGAGGTGACAGATGCTGGAATAGTTGTGATCCTTTGGAAACAGGCCAAAGATAGAAAGAAGACTTGGTATTTATTTTATAATAAAATAAAAGGAATTATAAGTTATGATTTCAGAAGTCTAAATTATTAAATTGTGATCATCCAGAAATAGTAATCCTAGTGTAAATATTGGAAACGAGTTACTTGTGAGTTATTTGGAACTATTTGTACTATACTTAGAATAGCTTTGAATTTGTTCAATTCTAGCCTATCAATGTGTTAATCATTTGCCTGTTTGCTCTTAGATCTCTTTCCTCTGCTTCCCTTGCTCTGTTCTGTGCCACAGAGGGTTGATTTCTGCAAAACACATTGCCCAGGCTTCTTTGCCAATTGGCTTCTGGTTAGTTTGACCAGTAAGAGTTATTGGCAGGAGTTTGGAGTATGGGAGGTGGAGAGAAACCAGTATGCCTCTCGTTCTTTCCTTGCTTTGACCAGTATTTCTGGCAGTAGTTGTGTCTCCTCCATGGTCCAGCTTCGCCCAAGCAACCCTACCCTTGGTGGCCCCAGCTCCCACTGAGCAACCCCAGCTACTAAACTCTGATGAAACCACATCTTCCTTCTGTCTATCCAGCCCTAGGGGTGCTGGCAACTTCTCACTATAACGAATCTCTGACTTCACCCCTTGCTGTTTGCCCTTTTAGCTCTTCCAACACCTCTTTGATCTGTTTCCCATGTTAAATTCTTTCTGTTAAACCATCTGATTTGTTTGGGTTCCCTGACTGTACTTTTACTGATTTGTTTGCTTAGTATCTTAGTTCAGGCTGCTCTAATAAAAATACCATAGACTGGGAAGCATAAACAACAAATATTTATTTCTCACAGTCCTGGAGGCTGGAAGTCTGCGCCCAGAGTGCCAGCATGGTCAGGTTCCTGGTGAGGGCCCTCTTCCTGGTTTACAGACAGCCATCATCTTTCTGTATCCTCATGTGGTGGAGAGAGACATCCTCTCTCTTGTGTTTCTTATAAGAAAACTAATCCCATTCCTGAGGACTCCATCCTCGTGACCTATTTACCTTCCAAAGGCCCTACCTCCACATATCATCCCACTGGGAATTAGGACTTCATATGTGAATTTGAGGGGCACACGTTCAGTCCGTGGCACTTAGTCTCCAATTCAAATCACCAGAACCGGCATGTTGAATAGAGGAGCAAAAGGATCCCATTGACAATTTTTGATCCTTCAATTCAATTAAATAAGATGTACACAACTATTGTGTTGCTGGTGGTGGATTTAAAGTTTAAAATATAGTTGATAAGGAGCATGTAATGTAAAGTCATATACAAACAAAATAAAAATATAAAATACTGTAGATATCAGTGTCAGAGTTCAGAGAAGAGAGAGATTGAGGTCAATTGCAGGCATGAAGAGAAGGCTTAAAGGAGGAGATAGGACCAGAGCTGAACTCTAAAGGATGGAAAGCCGAACAGGGGGAAGCAGAATTACAGACAGCATTATGTGGGGAAAAGAGCGGAGCATAAGCAAAGAAGCAGGAATGAGCATAGTGTGTTCATGAGAGGTCTAGGTGAAGTAGAGGCATTTACAGGTAAATTGGTTCAAATAAGTACAGAAAGGTCACACTGCAGAGGGCCATCAGTCGAAGGCAGAGAACTGTGAAGTCTGTGGAATCAATCCCAGAAAAACTGAATGGAGAGACAGTGTCCTTTAGAAGATAAAGGCTGTAGCCCATTTTTCATGTGGTTAATAAAACACAGAACAAAGAGTCTGAAAGCTGGCTTTTATTCCCATTTCCCGATCCATTTTATAATCTTAAAATCATCTCAGATTTTGGGTCCCAGGCCTAATTGAAGAGGAGTTAATATGTAAGATTCACCCAAAAATTGTTAAGATTTTTATTGTTTTTCAGATGCCTAAGTATTGTTTAGGTATTTACTCTACACCTAATCTTGTGCTAAATCTAAGATTATGAGGTCAGTTTTATTTTTTCCAATGCCCAATTTACTCCTTCATAATAAAAAAGATGACTCGATGTTGCATAAGAGTAACCAGAAAGAAGGTTGTTTTTCCCAGCACCTCGTTCAAAAACATGCCAAACTGAGTGGTAACTCTGACTTTAAAAAATCAGATGGGAAGAAATGAAGCATAGTCTATTAATTGCTTTTAAAAAGTGAAAGTATACACAAACCCAAGAAAGAGCATGTCATTCAAAATTTGACGTGTTTTTTGAGAATGAAAATGAAAGAAACATTAATGCAAAGATTAAAAATTATTTTAGAATCTATAAGTGGGTTACCTTGACAGGTGGCTGATGAAATAAAATTCTACATCCCATTTTATATTAAGGTGAATTTGTTTTGTCATGTGTGTTATATTTCACATTAGAAAAGCTAGTAATCATTCTGCTGTTACCTCCACTTTCATTGTGGGAAGAACCTGTAGAAGCAATATCTTCGCTCTTATCCAGTGACAGGAATGAATTGCAGTCGGAACAAACAAAAGATTTAATTATAGCCTTGAAGTGAAAGCAGGACTAGTACATATGGAACTGAAATCGTATCCAAGACAAATTTTTTAAAAGGTGGGGAGGAGAAAATAGAAGAAGTGAACTGGAATTTTAGCTTTTGGAAGAAGAAATCAAACTCAACTTCTAACCTTCTATAAACTGATATCAGCAAAAATTTGGTTGGCACTTAGAGTCTTGGAGAGGATTTTCAACTGATTTTGAGTCTGTTTTGTTAACTTCTCCCAAAATAGTATTTCAGTGCTGATAATAAAAAGGATTATGCTAGAAATAGTCGATATAACTTTATGAAAGACATATATGACAAGCATAGTTTACAAAAATGTGTAATTTCATTTGTGGCTTAAGCTCGGGGCAAAGGGCGTTTAATAGAGAACACAAAGAAATAAACCTTTTAACAGAAGGCAAGCCAAAAGGTACCAGAGTCACATAATCTTGTCATTCAGTAAAAAGAGCAGGCCAGGAAATGAGGAAACATGAATCCAAAGGGCGTTTTCAGTTCTGAATAACGACATGGCACAGCAAGTCAGCTTAATTGTTGTGCTTCTCCAAGATGACGACACTAAGCAGTCTCCTGAGTTTAACGAGATTTTCAGCTAACCGTGAATTGTTGTCATTATAACAGCTACTGATGTGTCATCCCTGCTATAATTATTTAGGCTCTTTTCAGCACCTGTTTTGTATATACTGTTAGTATTAAGAGATTTAACACAAATGTAGAATGAGACATTGCTTCTGTCAACTGCATGTATACATTTGCTATAAAACATTTTTAAACACATACACACACACACTACAATGGGAATAATTCTTAGTGCTGTACAGATGAGACAAGCTCCTTGAGCTTTGTAGGTGAAAAATTGTAAAAGCAAAATGAAACAACAAAGAAACTCGTGCAGTCAATCCATGGGCAATTTCATAAAAATTTCTTGAAAAGAAAAGAAAGCAACATTTTTCACATGGGTGATGTTCTATTAGGGAGGAGGATTTACCTCAGTGGCCACTACACACCCTCCACACCTCCTAAAAAGCCTGCTTCCCAACATTATTTATTGGCCAAACCTGCTTCCAGCTCACCCTCATGGCCCATGAAAAGACTGGAACATAGAGGCTGAGAAGTCATAGAAAATGGGGTCACTGGAAGCAGAAGCAAGTCACTTTCCTGCCCATGTCGCTCATCTCATCCCATGCCTCTCTTCCAGGTGGGGCAGCTTGTAAAAAGAAGGTCCCTGATAATCACCTTTCACAGTCCTGCGCTTTCCTAAAATAATATTGGCCCGTATATGAACAGATTTAAACTAAACATATGCAGAGAGTTTACAAGAATATTTTAATCTCTACTGATTGAAGTGGAGGTGTATGGGTAATCTTAGAGCCTCAGTTGTCAGAAGCAAAATATTCTTTGTTGGTAGCCCAGAATAATTCATTCCCATCATGGTCTTAAAAATATACGGGGTTGCCGGCCCTGTGACCTAGTGGTTAAATTTGGTGCATTATGTTTCAGTGGCCCAGGCTCATGGGTTTGGACTCGGGCGTGGACTTACACTGCTCGTTAGCCATGCTGTGGCAGTGACCCACATATAAAGTAGAGGAAGATTGGCATGGATGTTAGCTCAGGGCTAATCTTCCTCAAGCAAAAAAAAAAAAAAAAACGAGGAAGATTGGCAACAAATGTTAGCTCAGGGCTAATGTTCCTCAGCAAAAAAAAGAAATATATATATATATCAGGATGTAGCTGTGAGATTAGCATACACTCGACTTTCAGTTCTCCTCTCTTGTCTGTCTCTGGAGGGACAAGAAAATGCCTTCACTCTTACCACTGGGCCAGTGTAGAGCTACAGACCCACAGGGCTTGTGACAGCACTTCTGTGAGAATAACTAAACTATATGTTAGCCAGACTGACCTGTAGGGCCTGCAGAGTTCCACCAATCCCATGCTGGTTAGCCCCTTCATGTTGATATCCCAGTGTGGGTGTATAACTGATCATCCAGAGAGGGAAGGTTTTGAAATCCTTCTGATATCAAAACTACCCAGCGGCTGGCTGGCCTCCTCAACCCTGGAGCTGAAGTCATGTTGTTTTAGAGCTGATGTTTCAGTTCTTCCTCTAACATGAAAGCACAGTGGATCAATAGGAGATTTGAAAATCTGGACACAGAAAGATTTATCAACTCTAGCCCATTTTATCATCACTATAAAAGAGTTTAGAAAGTATACCTTCCAACATGAACAATCTTGAAAAGAAGAGAGTTAAAATTAACTGCTTAATAGAGGTATTACATGAAAGAAAAACATAAAGACCTGTAGTGGCCATTCAGGATCTAATTTTTTTTATATGGGTGACAAAAAATAATGATGTCAGTAGCTAAAATAGTGGATACACAGTGACTGGAAAATGAAACCACAACACAGGTGATGTCTGAAAGTAAATGAACTTGTGATCCTTAAAAAGAAACTAAAATCCTCATATAAGAAAACACTACGTACAACTCGTATGACACCAAGAGAGTAAGAGAATTGCTAAAGGTTACACAGCAAAGCTTTTCTTGATTTTCAGACTCCAAACATGCTGCTGCTCTAACCACACTATTGCACAACCGTTTTAGAGGTCATTTTATGTGAGAGTACGTTTTCTTTCATTGCCAAATAAAAAGAAATAAAATATACCACTAGATATACTGGAGCGGATATAGGTATTAGAGGGGAAAAAAATCACTTATTGTCTATTGTAGTTGATTTAATCCCCTCTGGTTTTGTTTTCTTCATGCTACAAGCCACTAAAACATATTACTTTGCACCTTCTTGGAAGCCAGTTGTAAGTCAGCAGGTGTTTTCTTTCACAACAGCCGTGATAGGCACTTTTTCTGATCTCTAACTCTGTGATGGATGAGGTATAATTTTTAACACAAAAATTTTATGGCCAACTGTGAGGATAGAAGAAAGAAACAGGTGTTGGGTGATATAAAGGTACATAAGATCAAGTTAGACTTGAAACACCATTTCCATTTTTTCTGACTTGAAAGACAGGAAAGGGGCTTACTTCCTACAGAGAGGAGATTTTGAAGAGGAAAATGCAAAGTTGGGTATTTCAGACTAAAACTGTCTCTCTATCACAGAAAAATGCATGAGTTTTATCACTTATGGAGAAGATTAAGGGAGAGATGGGTCTTTGAGAAAGGCCTGTTAAGGATATGAATTGTTAGGATAGAATAGTGCAAGTGTGGCAAATTCTTCTGCTCTCTGTGAACAGCATGGAAAGAGATATATAATTGTATCTATGGACTGAAAATGCACTCTACAGATTTATGACCTAAAATGAATGTAAAATATGAGTCTAGCAATGTCTGCTTTTTTGCAGCTACTGCAAGGTTTGATTTGCAAATGCATTTGGTTTGGAGAAATGGCACTTTGTAATTTATCCACTGGCATAATAGATGATCCAACATTCATTTGGTCCCTTTCCCCATACTGCTAACAAAATGTATTATGATTTAGCAAAATTACCTGGTATTTCGACCGAGGGGCTAGGGAGATTAGAGGTGAGAAAGGGTTATAGTACAGAATGATATCTTCTAGGAAATAATCTTGCATTAGGATGATATAAAATGAGCAACGGGTGAAGGCAGTTACAGAATCTCTCATATCTTCTTTTGCAGCTGAGTCCAGTAATACTTGACTGCTGGCATTATAAGGACACACACATAACTATATTGCATTTTCCTTGATTTTTCTCTCATCTTATTTAATATTCCTTCATAACTTTTCACATAACTTTTCTACAAGGAGATGTAGAAAGAAAATCACATGGGTGCATACATAATTCATATGCACCTGAAGGCATAAAAATCATGCTAGACAAAAACAAGTAGTAAGAAAGGTGAACAAGAAGTTAAATTTAAATGTTGTTTAAAAAAACACCCCTGTGGAAATCTAACTGAAGGAGTCAGAAAACTAATAAAAAGTGACGTCACTCTCTCAGTGAGGATGTATGTAACCTTGCTGTTTGGCCCACATCAGGGTAATTGAACTAATTCATCAGGGATTGTCCTGCACTTGGATAACTTAAGTGTGTGTAAGACTGTTAATGTTAAGGTGCTGAACCGTCAGCTCAACACAAAGAGATTTCCAGCTCTCTTTACATAGTGTTCTTTTTTACCTTCTAGGATAATATTCTGAACTCTGCCCATGCTCCTCAGAAGCGCTTGTCAATCCATTTACAAACTTCAATGGCATTGTTTCCAGACTTCAGAATAACAGAGGTTCTAGTGCGGAATAAAAGGTAGTGACTGTACTTTCCAAAGATAGTGTATTTGCTTAGAACATAAAAATTACTTTGAGGGAGAAAAAAGTGTAATAGCCTTAGATTTGATGATACTTTACAAGCATTTAACCATTTTGGATGTATTTCTATAGAGTGGTAGTATTTAATAGTTTATTTTCCTGTAAGTATTGAAGTATGTACAAATATAGTAAAATAATACACAGTGATCTAAAATCTCAAAAAAAATTTAAGTTCAGAGATATGAAAGGCAGAAAAATTACCTTTTTATTTATTGTGTTACACTTCCCTATGTGTTTATTTCCTTTGATTCTATATCCTGATAGATTAATGATAATAATAATGGTTAAATTCACTTAATACTTACCATGTGTCAGGCACTATGCTAAGTACTTTACAAGATTTATCCCATTTAATTCTCCCAGTAGCCCTGTGAGTTGTCCCCAATTTATAGATGAGGGAACCTAGTATAGATGAAGGAACCCTGATAAGAAATTTATTCAATATGATAAAGCTGGTAAGTGATGGAGCTGAAGTCCAGCAGTCTGAATCCTGAATACCTACTCTTAAACACTTTGCTATTTTTTGGGCTCATCAAAGAAGAAATTATCACTGGTCCTATTGTTGTGAAGCAAAACAGGCATGTGTCGAGTCTGTCTTAGATCCTTACCAATGGATCTAATTGAACGGAAAGGACTTCAGTTTTAAGATGATTTCATTTATCAAGCAGTTGTCTCAAAATATGGATATCAAAGATCATTAAATTACAATTTTCTGTAACACCATTATTTCCCAATCATAATATATCATTTTTTAAATTCAACAGCATTTAATGATCACTTCCTATGTTCCTAGCTTTTAAAAAATAGTAGGAAGGATGAGGCAGGAAATAAATTATACAGATATTTTATCTAGGTAGACATCTTTCAGCAAATTTTATTGATATTTATGTGCTTACCTTCATTTACAGATAATTAATGCTATTAGTGATAGAATTATCTAGAATCCATGAGCCAGTCCCGGTGGCCTAGTGGTCATGTCCGGTGCATTCTGCTTCAGCAGCCCAGGTTCAGTTCCCGGGTGTAGACCTACACCATTCATCTGTCAGTGGCCATGTTGTTGCCATGGCTCACATATGAAAAAAAGAGGAAGATTGGCAGTGGGTGTTAGCTCAGGGTGAATCTTCCTCAGCAAAAAAAAGAAACGAATTATCTGGAATCCAGATCCACTTGACTTTCCCTCTCCTTTCAATCATTCTTCCTTCCTTATATCTTTATATCAGGTATCTTCAGATATCTTTAGCCAAGGAAAACGGAGATCATTTGATTGAAAGGTCACAGGTCTATCTAGAATTTCCTTCTCTGTGATGGTTTAGGTTTGTTACTTAATCATCTTCGGTTTGGGGAATGAAGAATCAAGAAGATAATGGCTGCAGTTCCAAAATCATCTCAGACTCCTCCTAGGACTGAGGTTCAATGGGGCATCAACTGCCCTTGCCTAAAGGAAGTAAAGAGGCGAAAGAGAGAAGAGGCAAAGGCAGAGAGAACAATGGTGAAGTGCAGCAGCAGGGATGCCGCCTAGCTCTACAATGTCTCTCTAATGGTCAGTGGCAAATGCTTTATTTTAATCCTTGTATCCTCTCTCAAGGATGAAAATACTCTGACGGAACCTTGATTTATAAGAGTAATTGCTATTCTAAAGTAGAAAATGTATATTTATGAAAGAGGTGGTGGGAAAATGAAAGGGGTATTATTCCCCCTAAAAAAAACAGTAAAAGGGGCCGCCTGGTGGCGCAGCGGTTTAGTCTGCGCTTGGCAGCCCGGGGTTCGCGGGTTCGGATCCCAGGTGCCTGCAGATGCACTGCTTGTCAGCCATGCCGTGGCAGAGTCCCATATAAAGTAGAGGAAGATGGGCACGGATGTTAGCCCAGGGCAGGTCTTCCTCAGCGAAAAGAGGAGGATTGGCAATGGATGTTAGCTTGGGGCTGGTCTTCCTCACCAAAAAAAAAAAAAAAAAAAAAAAAAAAGCAGTAATACACAGGAGGAAATCTGAAAATAAATACAGGGCATTCTCTTACACGCACACACCAACAGTATCACGTTAAAAATTACTTAAACCATTCCCCAAAGTAGGACAATCTATGGATTCTAAGATTTCTTGTTAACTGATGTCTATTTGCTTCTTTGGGAAGGATGGAAGAAAGTAATAACTTCTCTTTGTTCTATTCCAATCCTGGTGATGGTGGAGGCTTGAGACCGTATAGATTTTTCAGAATGAATATATTTCTGATCAGGTCCTGGAAGCTTCAAAATAAAACAGCAGTCTTCTAAGAAAGGCATTTGTAAACTCTTTGGAGAACTATTGAGCCTTCTCTCTTGGAAATGGTCTCTTTATTCACATGTAGATAGTTTAAAATATAAACCTCTCCTTTAAAAGTTCACATCAGAGAAACAGTATTTCTACTTCTTATAATTTTTACTTACAATAACATCATACTTTTGAAGTTGGAAGTAAAGCAGAGGTCATCCAAGCAGGAGTCACCTCTAAAATTCCATAAGTATCACTTGCTAAATTCCATCTGGGGTGGAAAATTCTACCTTGATGAGATAATCATTCCTTCCTTATTCTGAAATAAAGTCTGTCTTCCTTCACGATTCTACTCCTAAGTACTAGACTGACATCTTGGAGCTTCAAACATTTCTGCTCTCTCTGCCACCTGAGAGTCCTTTAACATTTGAAGACAGTAATGTACACATAAACCCTTTATGTCTTCCTGTTTGCAGAGAGAAAAACAAGGGATTTGGGGTCAGTCATAGATTCCAAACCTGGCTCTGCCATTTACCACTTACACGGACCCGGATACAACATTAAATGTCTCTAAGCCTCAGTTTCCTTAATGAAAAAGCAGCAGAAATAACACCCATCCCACATAGTTGTTAAATGGATTAAATAAGTTAATGTATGCAAAGTGCCTTACACGGGAGGTACTTATTTAATTGTGGCTAGTCTAATTATTAACACTGTAGCTTCTAGTCTCCTCCTTCCAGCCCAGTTTTTTTTCTCCCGATGCAATAGAGCAGAGCTTCACAAACAGTGTGCTACCAGTGTGCCAAAATATCATTTTCTATGGGTGTCCTGGCCTTGGCGTGTATGCAAGGGAAAGCACTATATTCTTTTTTGTGTTCTCTCCTGTGTACTGCAGTGATTTTTAGAATAAAAAAGTCTCTCTCCCTTGTCCTGTAAGTATTCTTTCATTATCAGCATTTAAACAGCAACTTCTATTAGAAGTAAAGGATTCTCTAAAACAAATATGTTAGTTCTTGGCAGTGTTTTAGTCCCTCAGCTCTAAGAGTGTTCCAGCATGACTTTTTTTACCCACTTGTATCCTACAAATATTATCATTTTCTGGGGTCACCACGGTGTAAAAAAGTTAAGGAAACAGTACATTAGTATTTATTAATGCTTGTCTTGGTGTGTGGCACTGGAATTAACTAAACATTGTACTCCAGAAGGCTGAGAAGAGTAAAATGAGTTATATTCTTCATTTACCCTAGACCTGATATTCTATTGTTGCAGTTTAAAATGGTATTTCGGTCTTGGGAGAGCCACATCAGACTGTAAACTAACATTGACCTTGCAGGTAATGAAAACTTCTACCAAAAATATAGATTCACTCATTCATTCAAAAATACTTATGTTTGGTCTACTTACTATGTGCACTATTCCAGGCACTGGGGACATAGCTTTGAACAAGATCAACAAGATTCCTTCCCTCATGAAACTAACATAATAATAAAACTTTAAATAAAGTCAATGATATCTACAATATAATTTGAATTTTAAAAATAATAAATGAATATGGTAAAGTTGCAGGGTACAAAATCAACATACAAAAATCAGTTGCATTTCTATACACTAACAATGAAGTTGCAGAGAAGAAATTAAGAATACAATCCCATTTACAATTGTAACAAAAAGAAGAAAACACCTAGGAGTAAACTTAACCAAAGAGGTGAAAGATCTATACACTGAAAACTATAAAACATTGTTGAAAGAAATAGAAGAAAACACAAAGAAATGGAAAGATATTCTGTGCTCTTGGATTGGAAGAATTAACATAGTTAAAATGTCCATACTTCCTAAAGCAATCTACAGATTCAATGCAATCCCTATTAAAGTTCCAACAACATTTTTCACAGACATAGAACAAAGAATCCTAAAATGTGGAACAACAAAAGACCCTGAATAGCCAAAGGAAACCTGAGAAAAATGAACAAAGCTGGAGATATCACACTCCCTGATTTCAAAAAATACTACAAAGCTATAGTAACCAAAACAGCGTGGTACTGGCACAAAAACAGACACACAGATCAATGGAACAGAATTGATACCCCTGAAATAAACCCACACATCTATGGACAGCCAATTTTCAAGAAGGTAACCAATAACATATAATGGAGAAAGGAAAGTCTCTTCAATAAATGGTGTTGGGAAAACTGGACAGCCACATGCAAAAGAATGAAAGTAGACCATTATCTTACACCATACACAAAAATTAACTCAAAATGGATTAGAGACTTGAGCGTAAGACATGAAACTTCTACAAGAAAATATAGGTAGTATACTCTTTGATATCTGTCTTAGCATGTTTTCAAGTACCATGTCTGATTGGGCAAGGGAAACAATAGAAAAAATAAACAAATGGGACTACAGCAAACTAAAAAGCTTCTGCACAGCAAAGGACACCATCAACAAAATGAAAAGACAACCTAACAATTGGGAGAAGATATTTGCAAACCATATATCTGATAAGAGGTTAATACCCAAAATATATAAAGAACTCATACATCTCAACAACAAAAAAACTAACAACCCGATTAAGAAGTGGGCAAAAGATCTGAACAGACACTTCTCCAAAGATGATATACAGATGGCCACCAGACACATGAAAAGATGTTCAACATCACTAACTATCAGGGAAATGCAAATCAAAACTACAATGAGATATCACCTCACTCCTGTCAGAATGGCTATAATTAACAAGACAGGAAACAAGTGTTGGAGAGGATGTGGAGAGAAGGCAACTCTCATACACTGCTGGTGGGAGTGCAAACTGGTGCAGTCACTATGGAAAACAGTATGGGGATTCCTCAAAAAATTAAGAATAGAACTACCATACAATCCAGCTATTCCACTGCTAGTTATTTATCCAAAGAACATGAAAACATGAATACATAAAGATACACACACCCATATGTTCATTGCACATTATTCACAATAGCCAAGACTTGGAAGTGACCTAGGTGCCCATCAAAGGATGAATGGAAAAAGAAGATATGGTATATACACACAATGGAATACTACTCAGCCATAAAAAAGGATGAAATCTGGCCATTTGTGACAACACGGATGGACCTTGAAGATATTACGCTGAGCAAAATAAGTAAGAGGGAGAAAGTCAGATACCATATGATCTCATTCATAAGGAGAAGATAAAAACAACAACAAACAATCACATAGAGAGAGATTGGATTGGTGGCTACCAGAGGGGAAGGCAGGAGGGAGGAGGGCAAAAGGGGTGATTAGGCACGTGTGTGTGGTGATGGATTGTAATTAGTCTTTGGGTGGTGAAGATGATGTAATCTACACAGAAATTGAAATATAATGATGTACATCTGAAATTTATATAATGTTATAAACCAATGTTACTGCAATAAAAAATAAAACAATAAAAAATAAATAAATACACAAAAGGACTCCCAATTTGCTGCCCTGGCTCATTTCTGGTAAGAAGAATAAATATCAGAGCCCAACTGGAATAGGAATAAGTTACCTAAAAAATAAACTCCTGGAGGCCATCCTGGTGGCATAGTGGTTAAGTATGCATGCTCTGCTGCGGCAGCCCTGGGTTCGTAGGTTCAGATCCCAGGCGCGGACATATGCACCACTCATCAAGCCATGCTGTGGCAGGCGTCCCACATATAAAGTAGAGAAAGATGGCACAGATGTTAGCCCAGGGCCAATCTTCCTCGGCAAAAAGAGGAGGATTGGCAGCAGATGTTAGCTCAGGGCTAATCTTCCTCACAAAAAATGAAAAAATAAACTCCTAACACTTTTCCTTTTCACTTAATATAAATAGATGCAAAAGAATGCACAATGGGCTGCCTGACATAGCTAGAATTCTTCCTTCTATTGTGTATTATAATATGCACCATTTATTCCCCTACTTCACCAGCCACGTCTTCGTAGTATTCAAATAAATTGACACAATTTGGGATATCTTTCTCCTAACAACTACTAGTGGTTCTTTTGATAAAACAAGCAGAATCATGGCTGCAACCTGTCTTCATTTCAGTCTTGATGGTGATGTCCAGGATCGATTCTTGTATACTTTTGTATATGATAATGTGACAGTTTAGGTTGTGACCCACTGACAAACTCCAGAATCTCAGTAGCTTAAAGCACAAATTTTATTTATTTATTGCTTATTCTATATTTCTATTGCAGGTTGGAAGCAGGATGCTGCCTTTGATAATCACTCAGGGATCCCAGCTGGCAGAGCGGCTGCCATCTTAAATATTGTCAATCACAAAGCCAGAGGGAAAAATGATGTGGTGAAGGAGATATTGCCTCTTAGAGCTTTCGATTTCTCTAGCCAGAGAGATTATTTGCCACACCTAATTCCAAGTGCACAGGGAAATACAACCCTACCCCTTGTTGAGAAAGAGAGACAGCCTGGAATTGGTGACCCACCATAATGATTACCACAGGAGCGCTATTTACTATTATATTCTTCCCTCCCAAAGCAATATTACCTTCAGTTATTCAGAATCTTACTTTGACATTTATGCTAATATGATCAATTGGTGAAATTTATAATAGTGCATTAAATTTAGGAAGTTCTTGTATTATCTGTCAGGTGTCATCATAAATCTTGAATATATTCTCTAATTAGACATTTCACTTTTTTAGTGTCAAAGAAGTAAATCATTTTATACTTTTTTAATGGAGTGCTATTGATATAAAATACTTACTTAGGCCTCTGAGAGGTATGAATAAGTCTAAAATGATGTGGGCTTTTCACCTTGGGTTGGAATTTTCTCATCTGCTAAAATGACATTAATTAACTGCAATAAGTGATTTTAACCAGTCTTTGGAATTTTCTAATATACCTTCATCCATAATTCATCTCATCCATATTTTTTTGGAAAAAATATGAGACACTCATGGTTTTTCAGTAAATTAGGTTTTAGGCATTTATGGATTGTGGATGATTGGGGTTGGCCTGAATGTGACAGTGGCAGAACGCTTTTGTAAACTCTTCTGTTCAGAGTTGTGTCTGGTACTATTGGAGGCCTGACAAATTGAACTACTGTCTGGAACTCAGTTTGTGAAGAAGTGTCTGGCTAATAGTTTATTAAGGCTTGTCTTTCTTTTAGAAAAATTCTGTTACAAATAACATCGTATTTTCTTTATACCATTCACCTCTAAAGAACCTGATTTTAATCTTCCTTCGCTGGTTTTCTACAGGCTTGCTAACTTGTGCCTCTTTTTTTGTGTGTGTTGATGCTCTCTCTATTGCTCCCACCTTTGATTGAAGTGAATATTTTTCTCTTTGTTTAATACAGAAGACTGCACTGTGCACACTCCTCTGTTTCTTGAACGAATTTCAGTCTTTCAGAACTCCCACATGGGAACGACAATGAAAGTAGTCAGTAATTGTTGATGAAAGCTTTGTAACTTCTGCATCATATAACAAAATTAAATTGTGAAGAACAAAAGCTGGTCCCTTGTCCTCCTTTGCATTCTGAGAAGGCTCACAGGAAGCTCAGATAAAGTCTGAGTCCTCCAATCTAGCCAATGCAATATTGATTCAAGATGATAAAATTAAGACACAACCTGATAAAAATTGACAGGATAATTTGACAAATTGAATCTTTAGGTGACTAGAAAATATTCTCTCTTACTGATAGGTTTGGTATTCTGTATCTGAGATTATAGGGTGTTCAGATATTCCAGAACTGAATTAGTTGGAGAAGATTTACCCATATTTGCATTCATTACTGCCATAAAGTCTCCATAAATTATCCACTGTTTATTATGACATTTTTATAATTTTTTGAAGCCTTGAGTTATAAATACTTGTTTGTTGGGAGCATAAACTGAAGCTAATGACTTGTTCAATTTATTTATGCATCCCCTACTCCATTAGTTTTGATATAACTTACAAAGATACTACAGTACAAAAAGAAAACAATAATTGAGAAAATGCAGGATATAAGAAAAATAAGAATGAGAAAAATAAGGCTATGACAGCCGTTAAAACCAAGACTCACACATACAAAAAATGGATCTTGGAACCAGATTTCTGATTCTGTATTACTAAGGTTTGAACCTAAATTGCAAAAAATAATGAAGCTTATTAAATCACATTGCTCTCCCTAAAAATTCTTGTTAGTAATATAATATTTAAGAGCAAAAAAAAAAAAAAAAAGAGAGAGAGAGAAAGAGGTTCACAATGTAGTTAAATTTTCTAATATTTTCCTTTGTGATTTGCAATTTTCATGTTTTGATGAAGATATTCTTCCAAGATGATAAAGATAATCTCTACATTTGCTTCTAAAACTCTTAAAGTTCTTGATTCATCTGGGATTTTCTTTTTTTTAATGTTGTGAAACAGGGATCCATTTTCATTCTTTTTCTACATGGAAAACTCAATTGCCCCTAGTCATTCTAGTCGAGGGAAAACGAGTAGGAAAGTGAAACTACCACTGTGGCCAAGATGGAGACAATTTAGTACCCAAGCTGGATTCCAACTTCAGTGAAGCATGGAGAACACTGGTGGTGTAATCCTGGCAGAGAAATAAACTGTCTGGAACTATTGCCTTGACTCATAGCTTGGGATTTTAGCCTTTCCTGTTCCTTTACACATAAATAAAGCTTCATTATTTGGGGCTTCACTAATTCAGAAATTGTTAGAATTCATGCAGATACTCTATTGAAGTTTAATTTTATACCAAGAATAATGGCAGGGATTGCAAACAATATTAGTAGTGTAAAGGAGAATGTTCACAAGAAAAAACTGTCTTTAAGTACTGCCAAAGAACTTGTTTGTTTATAATATTATGCTTAAATATATGTTAAAGTCAATCCATCTCTTAGGAACTTCTGCTAAGCAATTATTATATTATTACATATTGCTAGAAAGAAATGATAGTTTTTAGACTAATTTGAAGTAGCTTTTCTCCCAAAGAGTCCAATATCATGTTTTTTAATAGAAACACATACACTGCAATACTGTTTAATGAGTTTAATGAAATGGAAAATAATGCTGTGGTTACACTTTAGTTCCCAAAGCTAGTTGTTAATTTTTCTAATGTCCTGTTGGTAATCACTCTTAACATGTTTTATCCAAAGGAATTAATTTTGAGGTAAAAAATTAAGATGAAACAGAAGTGTCAAGACTTGTCAAATCACCTAATTTACCAATCATTAATCCATATTGATTTTATTTATATGTTATGTTTTAATTATCTATTGTAATAAATTACCCCAAAACTTAGCAGAGCAGCTTAAAACAACAAACAGTTATTATCTCGCAGGGGTTCTGAGACTTAGGACTCTGGGAGTGGCATAGCTGGGTGGTTCTGGCTCAGCTGTCATTTGAACTACAGTCATCTGAAGGCTCAACTGTGGGAAGATCCACTTCCAAGTGCACTTACACGGTTGTTTGCAGGCCTCAGTTACTTCCTCGCTGTAGGCTGGACTCCTCAGTTCCTTGTCACATGGGCCTCTCCAGAGGCTGCTTGAGTGTCCTCTCGTGGAACAGCTTGCTTTCCCAGAGCGAATGATCCAAGAGAGAAAGAGGGTGAGTGCCTAAGATGGAAACCACAGTCTTTATAACCTAATGACATACCATGACTTCTGCTATGTTCCACTGCTCACATAGACCAACCCTTCGGCGGCGCGGGGTACACAGGTTCGGATCCCAGGAGCAGACCTACGCACCACTTATCAAGTCATACTGTGGCGGCGCCCCACATATAAAGTAGAGGAAGATGGGCACGGATGTTAGCCCAGGGCCAATCTTCCTCAGCAAAAGGAGGAGGATTGGCAACAGATGTTAGCTCAGGGCTAATCTTCCTCATAAAAACAACAACAACAACAACAAAACCCTATGAAGTAAAATAATCGTCACTTTAAAATTTACATATATAATACAATGACTTCAATAAACTGTTACTTGAGACTGAAGAGAAGAGAAACAATGAAAAATTCTGATTTTTAATGTTGAGATTTCAAAATTAAAGAAGGAAAATAAAATCTAAAACCTCAAATTCAACAGATTTGAACTATTTTTCTCCTTGATCTGCTTTTGTTATTAAGCATTAAATGACATGAAATCAGACATCACATATTCCTTTGCAATTATTTATTTAATTGACCTATTTCTAGGCAAGAGACATAGTCCTAGTCATTTAGTAGACTTCACAGGGGCAATTAGTAGCTGAAATTTTATTTAATGCTGAATTAAGTAATTGCAATTAGTTATTTCCTCTTGATATCATACTGGATTTAAGATCTTCTCAATCTTTAGCTTATGTAATTGAAGATTTGCCTTAGATTGTATTGACAGATTATTAACCTCTTGTTTTCCCAACTTTGGTTAAAAATAATTCTGATCTGTTGTACAATTCTATCTACATTTCACTCTTCCTCCTTTCTGTGCTTCCAAATAATTTTGCTTAGTTTTTTTCTTTTCATTTTATTCATTTATTTTGTGAGGAAGACCAGCCCTGAGCTAACATCCGTCGCCAATCCTCCTCTTTCTGCTGAGGAAGACTGGCCCTGGGCTAACATCCGTGCCCATCTTCCTCTACTTTATATGGGACGCTGCCACGGCATGGCTGACAGGCAGTGCATCGGCGGGCGCCCGGGATCCGAACCTGCAAACCCTAGGCTGCCAAGCGCGGACTAAACCGCTGTACCACCAGGCGGCCCCTTCTTTTCATTTTATACATTGTCCACAAAGAGCTTCATAGGTAGCTATGCTCATTAGCATTTTCTTTTTCTTTCTTTCTTCTTTAAACATAAAGAATTAGAGTAAATCATAGCAGTGAATCTCCTCGATAAGTTCATGATGTGAGCCATTATGGAATAACACTAAATGAAGGATACCCAGAAAAAGTGTTTTCACACAATTCTAATAGGAAAAAAAGGGATATATGAAAAACTTATAAAATGTAACCTTAAATTTTTTATTAAAGGTAGTAGTGAGAAGAATGGTCAAGCAAAAGAAATACTTTCTATAACCATTAATCATTCCATGCAGATTTTCCAGGCTGTCTGCTCCTTTAGAGCAGGACTTTGTAGACTCAGTCTGGCACAACTAGTCACTCAACATTTGTTGAATGAATACACCGAGGAAATCAAATATCAGTGGTGAGACGTATGATACCTTTGCATGTTTCAAATACAACCAGAAACCTTTTCATGCTGAGATATGAAAATTGGTGTATAACATGTAAGAAGAAAGCTATAGAAATGCTTTTAATACTATAAACAGGTTATTTAAGTCTTTTAAAAAAAGAAAGCAAACTGGACATTCTTATAAAGTTTTCCAGGGCCTAGTCCAATGGTTGATTTTCTTTAATCTGGGCTGAGAGAAAACTGTCTAATCACACTGAAAATGTTTCCTTATGATTAAAACAGTTTTGTGTTTAGAGTCTAATTTGCTACCTGTTCCTTTTCCGATTACCAAAAGATTAATTCCCCAAACAGGAAATGGTTCATCACTTTTGTAATTTTATTAGATATCTTATTCTATTTAGAAAGTTTTAGAAGAAAACAGGAATATGTTTAACCATTTTATTTAAAATTATGTCAATAGAAAAAAACACAGGAAAGGCATTCCTCTCATTTTTGCAGTATGAGGGAACAAATTAAACAGGTTTAGGAAGTTGCCCACATGACTTTAACTCCTTTTCTATAGCATATCTAACTGTCATGTGTTTGTTCATATATCTATAACTCCCACTAGTTTGTAAGCTCCTCAAAGGCCAGGGACAACGGCCTCAGTTTGTATTCCTGGTATAAGGCCTGGCATATGGTATGCACTCATATTTTTAAGCAAAAAGTAATTTGGTAGCATAAAACTGAAATCTGTTTTTAATTTTTTGTGTGTGTGTGTGAGGAAGATCAGCCCTGAGCTAACATCCATTCCCAATCCTCCTCTTTTTGCTGAGGAAGATTGGCCCTGGGTTAACATCCGTGCCCGTCTTCGTCTACTTTATATGGGACGCTGCCACAGCATGGCTTGACAAGTTGTGCATCAGGCTGCATCTGGGATCCAAAACTGCGAACCCCAAGCCACTGAAGTGGAGCATGGAACTTAACCACTACGCCACCGGGCCAGCCCCCCATTCTTAATCTTTTTGAGAAAACAAAAACCAAAAATTCTCTTATCCTTGGATATAGTAATCCTGAGATCAACTTGGTTTTTTATTAAAATATTAAGCAGTCTGCAAATATCTGTTTGTAGACAGGCTCAATTATTTCATTTTGTTTTGTCCTATCATCCCATCAGATTACTGTAAACAATGCCCTCCAATAACCACACCTCTGAGAGTGTGATGGGTAAGCAGACACAAGACATATTTACTTACTCATTGAATCTTCAACAGTTCCTAGTACAAGGTGTCAGATGCCCTTGAATACAGAGCTATTCAACAGACAAATATTGAGTAAATTAAAGATAGCCTCAGGTACGAGAGCACTGGCTTCTCTCTCCTCCAGTCTACTTTCAGGAAAATAGATATATGTGTATTCTTAACATTATCGGATAAGATGAGGCGAGAGACTGTAAGCTGAAC
The DNA here is from genome assembly GCA_031878705.1 of Tapirus indicus. Taxonomy (NCBI): domain Eukaryota; kingdom Metazoa; phylum Chordata; class Mammalia; order Perissodactyla; family Tapiridae; genus Tapirus; species Tapirus indicus. The sequence continues at coordinate 97,457,754 of CM062919.1, read as the reverse complement.
CATTTATATTCTGGGGTGTTTAGCTAATACTAAGGCCATCTGTGGCTCTTACCCCACACTCACTAATAGTCTGTTTTCCCCCCTTTCCCATTTTCCTTAGGATTACTTCTGAAATTCTTGGTTTCGCTATTGCCCACCCTGGAGCACTCACCCCGGGCGTCAGGACTTCTTTCTCTTCCTTTATCTCATCTCAGGCATTCCGCACATTCTCCTTCTCACCTCACATCCTTGACTGGGTAACAGTCTGTCAGTCTCTTAAACACCATGTCTTTCAGGAGGCTTTTTCTTGATCCACTAGATTAGGTGTCATTAGGAGCCTCTATAGCATCGTGTACTGGACCTGAGGTATCTTTTATCATAATACACATTATATAACTTAATGTCTACCTTCCCTCTGGGCCTATAAGCTTTGTGAAAGCAGGGGATTTTTCTGTCTCGTCCACCACTGTGTCTCTAGCACCCGTGCTCGGTTTACAACTACTTAATTAAATTGAACAAATGAATCCTGCCTTCAACCTGAAATAAGAGCTTCTGCAGAGTAAAGAGAACCCTAGACTGGGAGTTTGTAGAACAGTGTGCGCTCAGGCCAGTTACTTTGACCCTGGTCCCCTCTTCCCCAAAGCAAGTAAAGTGGCTTGATTTAGTTTACTCTTGTCGGTTTATGAAGCTAAGAGACTCGCACTACGATAAATTGAGGCAAGATACTTTGGTGCCCCTGAAGATGACTTTCTCTTATGCAATGTGGCCGCAAACAGCAACAATCACACAATAGTCTTTCCTATTGTGCAGTGTGAGGACTACGCTTGGACGTGCAGTTGGAACTGCTCAGTTTTAACAGGTCAGTCTTCAGCTCTGCCTCTGGAGGATGCACAGCCTAGTGATTCTTCCAGCTTACTGACCAGAGTGGGCCAAGGGGTACATCTGTCTGTTGTTTCCCCAGCAGTCCACACCAGATAGAATCATTTCTATTATTTTATTTATGAACTCTAGCCATTATTCCTTGGTGCCAAAACAACTGAACTGTACATTTATGAGTCTCTATGATTCCCATTTAAAGTCTAATGAGGTCAGTCAAAACTGAAACCAAATTCACTATTTATTATTTATCATTTATATCCAACTTGAAGAAAGATAAGGCGATTTAGAGTAACACATGAAACAGGCTGTTTAAATCTTATATTAAGAACAGAAAAGATCAGATGCCGTTAGAGGAGAGGGAGCACGGTATACCAGGACATTTGATCACTGAAGCTATGTGGAATAGGGGTTAGGGTTCAAGCGTGTGAAATGGGAGGTAAATGGGATACTGACTACGGACTGGCCTGCGATCCAGAGTGTTTCATGCCTCTATTTTCTTGCTCTTTGCCTTTATCTTGTAGATATATGAATATTGCTTTCTAGATATCAAAAGGAAAAAAAGCAATTCATATTTACTCACTAGTAAGACAATACAGAATGATTGGTATTTCTCCTTAGAAATATCCTTCTTTCCAATTATTCATTTCTTGGTTCAATAATTAAAATACACCCAATGGTTGAATCACGTGATGGAATGAGTATATGTAATGGAAACTCAGTCACATCTAATTCGTAATAGTAACAAATAGCTCAGCCAATGTGTTTATGGTCATCAGTATTCAGGACAGGGCTTATTCCAAAAGTCTGTGCCCCACAATGAATGCTAATTTTCATCAACCAGCTGTTGTTCTATGAGATCCTCCACAGTCTTTGTAAATGGGATTTGTGCTAAAGATTTTTGTTTTCTTTTAAAGACACAGGAAAAGAAAATCTTGTAGGATTTTTTTACTTTAACCTGCCTAATATAACCTATTAAGTCATTCCACTTGGCTATGGATCTCAATTATTATTTGGCTGACTTCACCCTGTCTTGCCTTGTACCCACCCATTTCTTAATACTTGGCTTTAAAAAAATGAGAGACTTAATAACAATAACCACAAAGCTAGAAATAAGAAACCACACCCCTACTTTTAGGCAATACAAATGTCTTCCACAGACGTAGATTCTACAGTTCTCTCTGTATTTTTAAGCATTATAAAATCCAAAGTTTGTCTGTTCTTTGTCATTCAAAAAGAAACCTTCATTCAAAGGGTAAAATTAATGACTAACTTTTCTTGTTGTTGTGTCTGGGAACAGGATTATGATCTCAAGAGACAGTAGACACCTTGGGGCCAGCCCAGTGGTGCAGTGGTTTAGTCCGCGCTTGGCAGCCCGGGGTTCACGGGTTCGGATCCCGGGCGCCCGCCGATGCACTGCTCTTCAGACATGCCGTGGCAGCGTCCCATATAAAGTAGAGGAAGATGGGCACAGATGTTAGCCCAGGGCCAGTCTTCCTCAGCAAAAAAAAAAGAGGAGGATTGGCGACAGATGTTAGCTCAGGGCTGGTCTTCCTCACACACACAAAAAAAGAAACGGTAGACACCTCCCAATTTCACTCATTTGAGCTATGTGCAAACCAAGGAATTCTGGTCTTTAAAAAATGTTCCATATTTAACTAACTTATTAAGTTTTGCCATAGAAACATTCTATATCATACCAATGGGCTTCTACTGAAAAGAGGGTGGGTATGGGGGAGAGGGTGTATTCATCATTAAAAAAAATTTTGAAGAAAAGTTACCCTGTATATAGCATCTATTAAATATTCATTTTTTGCCACCTATATACGAACATAAATCACAAACTAGATCATAAATCATAAAATTAGATATTATGTCATGTGGGCAAAACCTGTATTGTTCATGGTCCCCAAACACATAGAAGCTTGAACCTAAACATGAAATAGGTAAATATAACATAAGATAGGTCAGTTACTTCTAAAGTATAGTAAACTTGTGGGTAAAAGAGATAAGTAGAACATAAATATTTTAATTTTGATAATTATGTATTTTAATATGTGTAGAAAAATTAATACCACAATCCTGTGATTTTACTAGTATCATTGTTTAGTACAAAGCTAAATTTAAGTTTCTAAAAGTATATAATTTTAACAAAAACTATTAAAACAATAATATACGTACTACTCTAGGTGTGACTAAAAATGGTATAAATAGTACCAAGATGAATGAAGTTCTGGAAACACTAACACAGCTAATTCATTAGTATTGGTATCACACCTACTACATGATTTAAGTGTTGTAAAACTGAAATCAAAGAAAGAAAGTATCATAGAAAGAAAGTGTGGTAATTTGGCTCATTAGTTACCACATTTAAATAGCATCACTAGGGAAATAACAGTTCCTTAACATTTTGTTCTTAGGCTTTTTCTATTTAATTACTCTATTCAGTTGTACTGGTTCAATCAATGGAAATGTATTATGTATCTACTATGCACAAGGCATCTGATAGGCAATTTCCAGGAATATAGAAATCTTTTAAAGACACACCATCTTCTTTCTTTGAAAAATTTTTTGATGTTTATTTTAAAAAGTAACACTTTCATTATTAATAATTTAGATAAGACAGAAAAATATTGAGAAGATTCCCAACAATCCCACTATTCAGAGAGAGCTCAGAATGCTAATGGGTTATTTCCTTATAATCTTTTAAAAATGAAAATGTATTATGTCTTTTATCAACAGAGTTAAAACCAGAATGCATTTATTTTTGTATCATGTTTTCTCCCCACTTAATATTCTATTGCTTCTCTTTTCCCATGTTACTAAATATTTTCTAAAACGTAATTTGAGGGACCAAATATACCATTTAACTAGTCACCCACCAATAGACATGTGGCTGAGTTCTGGTCAATAAAACTGGTAGAAGGGATGTTCAATACCCCTAGGCCTGGCCCTTAAAATATGTTCTGGAGATCCTGCACATGCTCTTCTTTCCCTACACAGCTAGCAGGATGCAAAGAATCCAGTGGAGAACTTGGATTCCTCAGGGGATGGTAGATCCAGAGAATGGGAGGAGTCTGGGTCCCTAAAGGGCTGGCAGGGCAGAGTCCCTTGCCCACCCCTCAACCAACCCACAGAAAGGAAGGGATTGTGACATGATACATTTTTACTCTATGAAGTTCCTGAAATTTTGGAGTTATTTGTCATAGCAATTAGCCTACCCTAATTCACTTTTGTTCCTTCTCTAAGTCTTAAAAACTTCCAAACTCCTGTTCCCTTGTTTTGTAGCACCTTTTCCATGGGCCATATTTTGATTTTTTCAGTTTACTTAATCTCACATGAAGTCATTTATCTAGTGGTCAACTGGTTGTGTGAATGTACAGATTTCACTTACTGCCACTTCTCAGATCCGAAGCAGGAGAGTGGTTGCTGTACATGATTTTGTCTTATAAAAAACTGTTTCTATCAAGGACTTATCTCATAAGATCCTGCAGGATCTTCTCCTCCTCCACCATCTATCTGGTTTTCTAACACTCTGTATCAGAAGGTCCATGAAACCTACAATCTTCAAGATATACTCCAATGCATAGACCAGGCACTATGTATTAGTGCTTTATTTGAGAAGATTTTACTTCTCAGGATGCAATGAATTATCACCTGTAAGGGTGAACCACTAAAGGCTTTTGCTCCAGGAGTGATATGATTGAACTGATATTTAAAAAAAAATAATTCTAGTCATGGTAGGAAGAATGGTTTTAAGAAACAAGAGATTAGGGGCTGGCCCAGTAGCATAGTGGTTAAGTCAACGTGCTCTGCTTTGGCAGCCCGGGGTTTGCGGGTAAAGATCCCAGGCGCAGACCTCCATACTACTTGTCAAGCCATACTGCGGTGGTGTCCCATATATAAAGTAGAGGAAGATTGGCACAGATGTTAGCTCAGTGACAATCTCCCTCACCATGAAAAAAAAAATGTAACAAGAGATTAGAAGGTGGGAACATGATAAACTGTAAGGGACCCTGAATCATAGCAGTGGGAATAGATGCAAAAGGAAATATCAGTGATGGAGTGGTCCTGACTTGTTAACTAGATCTGGAAGAAAAAAGTGGAAGAAACAATGGAAGGTGTCTTAGAAATTTCTTTTTTAAGTGTCAATGGCTAAATCCGGAGCCTAGGAAAAATAGACTTGATGGGAAAATAAATGAATTCAAATCTGGAAATGCTGACTTTGAAGTACCAATACAACACCCAACTAGGAAATGTCCTGTGGTCCAATGCTCAGAAAACAAGTCTGTGCTAAAAGTTTAAGTGTGGCAATTATTAATGTAGTGGAAACCTTGTGAATGGATTAGTTTAGGCAAAGATTAAAAACTGGGGAAAAGAAAAAGAACTAGAACTGAATTCTAAATGATGCTGTCTTTTTGGACAGTAGAGTCAGTGACTGAGACTGAGAATGAATGGCCTGAAAGACAGGAAAGGAACCAAGAGCCCAAAAGCCAAGGGATGAGAAATTTTCAATCATAACAATTCTTTTTTTTTTTAGTGACGTCTTAATAGTTTATAACATTGTGACAGTTTAGTTGTACATTATTGTTTGTCAGTCACTATATGAATGCATCCCTTCATCCCTTGTGCCCACCCCCCATCCCCCTTGCACCTGGTAACCACCAAACAGTTCTCTCTGTCCATGTGCTATTTTATATTCCACATGTGAGTGAAATCATGCGGTGTTTGTCTTTTTCTTTCTGGCTTATCCCACTTAACATAATACCCTCCAGGTCCATCCATGTTTTTGTGAATGGGGCAATTGTGTCTTTTTTTATGACTGAGTAGTATTCCACTGTGTGTGTGTGTGTGTGTGTGTGTGTGTGTGTGTGTACACCACATCTTCTTTATCCAGTCATCAGTCGAGGGACATCTGGGTTGCTTCCTCTTCTTGGCTATAGTGAATAATGCTGCAATGAACATAGGGATGAATAAGCCTCTATGGATTGATTTCAGGTTCATTGGGTAGATACCCAATAGTGGGATAGCTGGATCATAAGGTATTTCTTTTTTTTTCTTCACTTTTTTCTCCCCAAAGCCCCAGTAGATAGTTGTATATCATAGTTGTACATTCTTCTAGTTGCTCTGTGTGGGATGCCACCTCAGCATGGTTTGATGAGCAGTGTGTAGGTCTGCGCCCAGGATCCGAACCTGTGAACCCCGGGCCGCCGAAGCAGAGCATGCAAACTTAACTGCTACACCACCCTGGTATTTCTAATTTTAATTTTTTGAGAAATCTCCATACTGTTTACCATAAAGGTTGCACCAGTTTGCATTCCTTCAGTCATAACAATTCTAATGCACTGTTTAACCCATCCATTAACTTAAAGAAAATTAATTATATTTTTTATTTCTGGAAATTAGGTCTTTTCTCAATTTTACTCATATGTTCAGAGCTCTCTTTTTCACTTCATGAAATGTACTAAATATGATTATTTTATATTCTGTGTCTGATAATTTCAACTGCTAAATTTTTTGTGCAGCATATTCTGCAGTATATTGCTTTTGCTGGCCCTGCCTCATGGGGCGTTGGGTGTTCAGTGATTTTCAACTGTGAGTAGCTCATCTTCTTAGGGACTGTGGGAATAGAACATTTTTCAAAGCATGAGGTGAAGAGGGTTCTTTCAAACAGGTTTTGTATTTGCTTTTCAGACACCTTGTGACATTATTGGTCTGGGATCACTTTAAATTCTTGGTTTGAGGTTTTTCTAGTGATCACGAGGTAGTATGAATTCTAGCTGCAAACCAGCATAAGAGCCAATTTACGATTATTAATTTGTTAGATGGATGGTGTGGAGTATGTGTAGAGGGAGGTTTCTCTTCAGGAAGTAGGGAAATGGGTTCATTCTAGTTCTCTCTGACCTTGGGGATGAAACCCCTTGGGGATCCTAGTTTTTGAGGTCCTATTAGACTTTCAGCTTTGGGCTGGGTCTTGAATTTGTTTTCTGTTCCTAAATCCTTAAACTCAGAATATAAATGATACTCAGGTACCTCAGATTTGGCCAAAGCCCTTAAGGCAAAAGCCAGCTTTGGCGCTCAGTTTACCTTCTTTACTCAGTCTTTGACCTTGTTATTCTTTATTTTCTTGTTATTCATGGATGCATTTAGAAATATTTTAAAAATATTTTGAAAATATTTTACCTGGCATTTTCACTTGCTTTCATCGGATCAGTTGATCCTGGTACCTAAACTGCTGCACTAGAGATTTTATTTCCAAATACAGGTTGTTCCATTTGAAAATATACTGCATACATGAAAATCTAAAACAAATTGTCAAGTAATCGCTTACACAGTTTCTTAAAATAATATGTGCTGCCAGAGCATTTAAAGAGTTTGTTTTACAGGTTATTAATTTAACTACTTACAGAGAGTCGGGAAGTAAAACAACAAACTCGATAATTTGGAACTGTAATAGTTGAAGAATCATCAAAATATATCCATATTCTGACCTATTCTAATCACCTCCACCGTCATAACCCTAGTCCATGCTACCATGATCTCCCATCGGGATGATTAAAATAGCCTCCTAACTGGTCCTAGCTTTTATCTTTGTTCCTTTCCATACCAAACCCAGAAGCCAGAGGCTGTGATCCTATTTAGAAGTAAGTTCCATCATGCCACCCCTCCGCAGCGTAAATGGCTTCCATCTCCCTCTAAATTAAAGCCATAGTCTTTACTATGCCCTAATACTCCCCCTCACTTTCTCAGCTATAAGTCTCCTTATGTTCTTGCTTTTCCTAAAACAAGCAGGAATGTTCTTGCCTTAGGGCCTTTGTACTTGCTGCTCCTTCAGCTTGGAGCCATCTCCCCTCAGAAAGCCATTTGGCTTGATCCCTCATTCTGTCGGGTCTTCTTCAAATATTATCTTCTCAGTGAAACCTCAGACTATTCAAAATTGAATTCTTTGCTAACTCCCATGCAGCATTCCAAATCCCACTTCCCTGTTTTATTTTTCTCCATAGCATTTATCTTCTATTATACTGTCTAAATAAATGAGTTAATCTTGTAAACTCTTAGAGCAATGCTTGGCACATAAGTGATATACCAGTTTATTGGATAACAACACATAATAATTTTTACATATCTTGTTTATTGTCTGACTCCATGAGGACAGGGATTTTCCCTCTGTTAGTTTACTGCTCTATTCCCATCATCTAGAACAACGGCTAGCACATGATACATGCTCAAAAAAATGTTGAATAAATAGAAATTTTGATAAATATACAATAAAAGATCATAGAAAGTCATTCAATTTGTTAAAAATCATTTTACATAGTTTGAGAAAGAGAAGGCATCCCATAAGACCAAGTCCTCAAAGACCATTCTCCAAAAAGAAATGTAATTAAAATTCAAATTTCAAACCTCTCTGCAATATGCCAAAAGGTACATTGATCTAAATGACAGCATTTGAGCACCTCGTAAGATCAGCATTCTTGGCTCACATCTCCCTGGTGTGGCTCTCCAGTCATTTAACATTGAACCACACGTTCAAATAAAGAGAAAATGTACATGTTCATTGTTCAGTTGTTAGAAAATAACTAAAGAAAAAATGAAATTTCCAGGCATCAGAAAGATGTAGTATGCCATAGTTGAAAAATATAAGATTTGGAATTATCAGCTATTTCCTGTCCAGCCTCTAATTCCTGGATCATTTAGGATAATCTCTCTGCATATTTCTCTCTAATCTATACCTCAGTTTCTTTATTTGCATGCAACTCTGCTTATCTCCTCTGAAATGTCTAAAAAGTCTTCTAGGCATAGTCCATTACCAAAAATACCCCAATCTTCTGAAATGTCTAAAAAGTCTTCTAGGCATAGTCCATTACCAAAAATACCCCAATCTTATTTATAACTTATTTATAACTAATCAAAAGACATTCAGAAGATGATGCAAAGCACTTCTTTGTTGTTGCTGTCATGTGCCTTTTAGACTGTAGTTTGCCTTGGACAAGCACAAGAAATTCCCTTCCTCCTTGGCTTCTTTCTCCTCGTCTACACATCTTCACATCCCAGCAGAGATCCTGTTTATCCAGCTACACCCATTATGGTCAGGCCAGAGAGATTCAGCAAAATGTATCGCCCAGAATCTCACATTCTTTAACGTGGGAACCTGATAGCTTCAAGACAAACTAGCCTGTTTGGGTAGTACTGATAATCTCTTAGAGCATAACTTTGAGGCAACACAGGTGGAATGGAAAGAAACTGTCAGTAAGAGAGACAGAGAACCCAATCTGTCTTGTGTAAAATGAGAGATTTAGCTTGATTCTAATTTCTAATATTCCTTCAAATGCTAAAATTTCATGAAATTAAGGTATGAAAATCACTGAAGAAAGACTCAAGTTCTCAGCAGAGTGTGGCTCAACGACCTGATAAAAGTTTTCAAAACTGAAATTTGTTGAGGTATTACTATAAGTCCTATCACAGTTTGTGAATATAAATCTCTGCATCAGTGAGCAGATAGTTTCAAACAGTGATCAGTTTATTATCTAAGAAGTACAGTACTCAGTTTGGTCAGATAAAAATGTAGAACAGTGTACCCTCCTTTCCCAGCCTCTAAATAAGGGCAAAGCCATCTACCTCTAAAATAGTCAGGCAGGCCCGGCCCCACGGTGTAGTGGTTGTTTGGTGTGCTCTGCTTCAGCAGCCTGGGTTTGTGGCTTCGGATCCCGGGTGCAGACCTACACCACTCATCAGCCATGCTGTGGCAGCAACCTACATACAAAATAGAGGGAGACTGGTACTGATGTTAGCGCAGGGCAAATCTTCCTTAGCAAAAAAAAAAAAAAAGAAAGAAAGAAAGAAAGAAAGAAAAAGGCAATAATAACCAAATGTTTTGCCTGAGTATTTTATTTTATCTTTTGCTGAGGAAGATTAGCCCTGAGCTAACATCTATGCCAGTCTTCCTCTATTTTGTATGTGGGTCGCCGCAATAGCATGACCGCTGACAAGTGGTGTAGGTTTGCGCCTGGGAACTGAACTCAGGCTGCTGAAGCAGAGTGCGCCAAACTTAACCACTAGGCCATGAGCTGGCCTCTTATCACCCTTTAAGATCTGTGAATTTGAGATTATTAAAGCATGGGGAAGAAAAAGTATCTTCACTTCTACACACATTATGAGGTTGTATGAAGACACTGAAATTCATAAAGATTAGGGAAAACTAAGGTAAAGAATTACATAGCTGAGGTGAAGGAGGGGCAGCTCCAAGAAGGGAGCTTTGGTCCCTAAGAGATTTTTCTTTTTTAGTGACAAAACTACCTGATCTATTTTTTGATTAGTTATAAATAAGATTGGGTTATTTTTAGTAATGGACTATGCCTAGAAGCCTTTCCAGACATTTCAGAGGAGATAAGCAGAGTTGCATGCAAATAAAGAAACTGAGGTATAGATTAGCGAGAGATCTGCAGAGATTATCCTAAATGATCCAGGAATTAGAGGCTGGACAGGAAATAGATATCTGATAATTCCAAATCTTATATTTTCCAACTATGGCATACTACATCTTGCTGATGCCTGGAAATTTCATCTTTTCTTTAGTCATTTTCTAACAACTGAACAATGAACATGTACATTTTCTCTTTACATACATATACACAATATATCTTCTATCACACAATGCCTCCTAACTTCTCTATGCTTAAAACATAGAGTGAACACATGAAGCAGTGAACATAGGAAATATTCTTTCACTCATTCGCTCTCAAATATTGAGTACGTCCTCTGTGTCAGGCACTGTGAACATCTAAGAATACAACGTCAAATAAGAAGAACATGGTGCTTTCCCTTAAGAAACTTGGTCTAATGGGGATGACACATCATTGAGCAATTACAAAGCAGAGCTCTATATGCCATGAGCAAGAATATACAGGCTGCTCTGAGAGCATGAAGCAGGGACTCCTAGCCTAGCAAGGGGTGGGGGCTGAAGGGAATCAGAAGTTTCTGAAAGAACTGATGTATAAATTGAAATCTGAAGGATGATCAGGAGTTCGGTAAGAGCGAGCTGGTGCCGAAACTGAGAGTGTTCCAGGTAAGGGAATAACCTGCATGAAGGCCTAGAAGCGAGAAAGAACTCGGCCTGTTCCAGAAATGGAGAGAAGGTCAACATAGCTGTAGTTTAAGTTTGAAAAGAAGAGGTAACTGACCAGCCATAAGGCTATGGAGGTAAGCAGAGGCAAGTTCACAAAAGTCTTTGTAATAAATTGAGGAGTTTGGGCTTAATTTTAAGAGCAATGGGAAGCTGCTGAAGAGGTTCCAAACAAGAGCGGTAAGAGAGAAAATTTTTTCAATTACCTCTTAAATAAATGGTTAAATCAGAAGAGTACTTCTGAATTACGGGAGTCTGAAAACAATACGGAATCATGAAGAGGTAGTGTTCTAAAGTATTAAATCTAAGAGGGCTTCTACATAAGCATTCTGCCTTAAAAACACTGTAGGAGACCATTAACTTCATCAATGGAAACCCTAGTGACAACAGTCTTTAATTCCAATGAGCACAGCTCAGGAATTATCCATCTCTTAAGCCTACGACAGAAATAGTAATCTATATCGAAAAAAAAGTACAAAGGCAGAATTTGACTTTGCTGTATTTCACACACGAGTACAAATTTAAAAGTCTCAACCATATATTGACATCACAGGACAATCTCAGAATTTCAGTATGGGAAGGGATGTTAAAGATCATTTGGTCCAACTCTTTTATTTTACAGACGAAGACAGTATACAGAGTATTTCTTTGCAAGATATCAGAAATAAGCAGTTATTTAAGATCTGGATTCTTTTTGAAAGACTTCAGCATATCATAATGGTAACTGAATTACTACAAATAATAAATGAAAAAACTAGTATTTGGACCCAGATATTTGATTCCCAATGTTCTTAAGCCTCCAAAGACCCCTCGCCCTTCAGGATTCACACCCTGGTGCAGTTCCCTCCCACAATGTACCAGTCTGGGGCTTCCAGTCTTGAGTTCTCTGTCTCTGTCTCTCTCCCCCTCAGACCTTTCACTCTGGAGGAAGCCAGCTGCCGTGTCATGGGCAGCCCTGTGGAGGCACCCTTGTGACAAGGGTGAAGTTTCCCACCTACAGCCAGTGAGGAAGTGAGGCCTGTCTGTTGGCCTTGTAAGTGAACTTGGAAGCTGATTCTCCAGGCCCAGCTGAGCCTCAGCTGACGGCCTGGCAACAACCTAATGAGACACCCTGAGCCAGAACCACCCAGCTAGACAACTCCTGGATTCCCGACCATCAGAAACTGTGTGAAATAACAAAAGCTTGTTGTTTTAAAGGGCTAAATTTGGGGATAATTTGTTATGCAGTAAGAAATAACTAATAAACACTGCACAAAATTAATATATTCTTAAACTACAAACACTTTCAAAGAGTAGTAATCCTTTTCTAAACAAGAAAATACATTCTTGACCTTAAAATACTACCACTGGGGCTCTTCTTTGAAAAGAGGTGATTAAATGGTTTACAGAATAGGTAATAGCATATTTAACCAATAATTTATAGGTCACTAATTCTAATTTAACCCGAGTTCTTGGCAATCAGACGTATTTAAAATTAAAATTTGGTTGCAGATAGTAACCGCCCATGGCTACATGTTCCCATTTCAACACAACTTAACTTTTCTTTCTTTCTTTTTCGGACATCTCAGAAAAGACAAAAATCTGAATTTAAGTTAAAACTGAATTTAAATTAAACACATCACTTTCTTCGTAGTCCTGAGTAGCTAGTCCGATGTGGAGTAAGGGGGAAACAAGAGTCTACCAGCTGCTGCTGCTGCGTAAAATAATCACTTTTCTAATTAAATAAAACCTCCAAAGTTTTATCCTTGGAAGCAGAAGTTCCAGGTAGGGAGGAACAGCAATTGAAGTGGCCCTGTCCTCTCTTTTAAGTTTCATCTTCCCTATATATTCTCAATCTAATTATTCATTCAGCATTTCATCAAAAAATACTTATTGAACCCTTTCTACACACTGGACACAGGGATGCAAAGATGAACTAGATAGACAAGACTCCACTCTCATAGACCTTTTTCTCTGGGAGTGGGAAAAAGAAATTAAGCAATTACAATGTAGTGGTACTTATTACGGAAGGAAAAGTAGAGGGGGCAATGGGAGCACTAACAGGGGACCTATCCCACTATACTGGTGGGAAGGGACATGGCGGGTGGGGAGGAAGCATGGGAAAGCTTTTTATTAAGGTGTCATTTCAGGCAAAAAGAACTTCCGGGACACAGGCCTGAAGGCAAGGGAGTTCAAGATACATTTGGAAACTCCAAAGTTCAGCTTGGCTGCAGCATAAAGAAGGAAGGAGTGGTGGGAGCCCAGGGAGTGTACTACACCTTTAAACTGCAGCCCAAGAAGGGGCACAATTCCTTTTGGTGGGTTGTCCTTTAACAGAGCAGGCACAGGGAAGAATTTAAAAACTAACAAATCTTTAGGCCCTGACCTTTTGCATCCTATCTGAGAAGACAGATTTATATTCCAGGTCCTAAAGGCTAGTACAGCTTTGCAAGGAGTATATATGTAGTGGCAAGAACTCTGAGGTTACAAAGACCTGCTTTGAATCCCAGCTTGAAAACAACAGTAATGCCAAGTTCATTCAGGCCGTGTAAAGATTAAATGAGGTAACAAATGTGAAGCATCTTGCAAACACTAGACATTCAAAAAAATTCTCTTCCCTCCCATTACCTTGCTTGAGCCCCCAGCTGGCCTCTTAGCTGAAGGCAGCATGTCACCATCCACCACGTGACCCCATAACCTGGCGACAGTGCTATCTTGGCCATCCCTATGTCCTTCCAATTCAGTTGTAGTCTCTACCTTCTTCCTCAGTGAACCCTAGGTTGGACAAACCAAAAATATTCCAGCATAACAATCCCTGTTATACAATAACTGTAGCATTCATAAAAAAAAAAGAATTATACCCACTCATAACTGAGACTTGTTCCATCACACTATCTGTACTTTATATTTGCATATGTACTTGACCTCCATTATTCCTTTTGATAATATTGTGAGGTGAGTGTTGTAATCACTATTTGGCAGATAAGAGCCTTAGGTTCAGAGAGGTTAAGTGACTGACCCTGACCCAAGCTTTGAATGTAGCTCCTCATTTTCTAAACAGAGTTGTGTCAACTTTACAGAGGCTGCCTCCCAGCAAATGTTGCAACGGGCATATATTTTAAGGCAAACTTTAGTTTCTCTTAAACATTATTAGGACTCAGAGAACCACGGGCTTTTACAACTAAATACCCATTGGTCAATTTCTAACTTTGTGTCCTTTCACACATATCTTAAGTTTTCTATGTGCAAAACTAAAGGGAGGAGGCAAAATCTTCTCTGAATACTATTTCTGCCCAAGAATCATTCTGATCACTTTAGTGAGTGATAAGTACCACTTTCAACTTGATAACCTGCCCAACTATGTCCATAATAGTAAAAAGAAAACTTTATATTTTCTTAATAAAAAACTGTCTTCTCTGTGAAAATGAGAGCACAAAGTTTTTAATTACTCCTGGTGGACTTCAGCTGCGATTTCAAACGGAATTATTCTCTCATGTGATCAGAATAAGATCCCTTGAAGGTGACCTATTCCAAGCAAGCCCAGTCTCTGTCTAGGGAACTGGCTACTTTGCAAAGGAGTCCTCCTCACTTCTGAACAGCTCAAGTTGGGTCCACAAATGGTCCTATTCCTGCCTTCCAAAGGTATCTAAATAAATCTTTCCCCAAGCACCCCTACCTTTCGCTGTTTCTCCAAAGGTGGTGCACAGATTACCTGGATCAGAATCACCTGGGTACTTATTAATAGGCAATTCCTGGGTCCCAACATTGACCTGAATTGACCCAGGAGTGTGGCATTAGTTTTCTACATTATCCAGTAGGTTTATACTTAATCAATTAAATATTCCAGGTCTTTTTCACCAAAAAAAGTCTCCCTCATCTTACACTAAAAGCAAATGGTTTTTAACTTAAGTGGTTGATACAAACGCTGAGTCAGACAGGGATTTGTGTTCAACACCTGAAAGTCCTCCTCCAGGTGCTCTATATAATTAGGCTTAATTGCAATACCGTGTACAATTATTGAGCCAACCAAGAATATATCGAACTATACTGTCATCCATTCTACATTCCCCCATGTTGTTCACGAGAATTTCACTTCAAGCATTTTGTGGAAATTCTGAAATGATGGCATCTACAGAATTCCCCAGTGTACTAGGTAGTGAAACCCAAACTACAAAGCACATGAAGTTAGTTTGGTACAATTCTTTACCTATCTTGTTGACTCAAATTCTCTATTTCATTCTAAAAATTCAAATAACCAGGTTTTACTTGTTTTAAAGTACTTGCAGATACAAAACAATATCAGGAAAAAGGGTCTACTTTCACAGTCCTAAAATTTAGTTTAAGATATTAAACATTCTGTTCAACTTAGTTTAAGATACAGTACACGGATAAGGCAATTACATACACTTGGCAATATAGTATAGTGATTGACATCTTTATTGGGAGACAAAAAAATTATTTTCTCAGGGTGGGGCATTTGGCTAAACATTTGTCAATATCCTTTCCTGTATAATTTAGGTCTGACAGGCAGAAAAGTCGTTTGAAAAACAAATCAAGGAACCTCCAGCAAGTGGCAAAAATCAGGTCTGAGGGAGACAATGAGTGTGGAGCATTGTTTTAAAATCCCTAAATCCTCGGTCCTCCGAATAGAAACAGCCTGAACAAGGTTGATATTGCTTATTAGCACTAGATTGGCTTTCTTCTAATTAGTTCAAGAGAAAGCGAAATACTGGCTTTCCCAGTGAGCTTCTCCAGTCCGGTGATATTTGCATATCACACCTGTGCCTTTCGGTTACAAATCTACCTCCTTAAGGAGCTGTGTGAAAAGGCAAGATCAATAAGAAAAAATCTCCCAGCTATAAATCAGCCACGTGGAGCTGCTGCTGCGGCAGCCCTGACTTCCTGGTTTGCTTCCTGCAAGCCTTGCGGCGGGGGGCTCAGGGCAGTGGGTCTAAGAAAGGAGCGGGGGCAGCTTAGAACGGCTCCGGAGCGGGCAGGCTGGGGGATCCTGAAGGGCACGGGCGTTAAGGACAGTTACAGCCCATAATTACAATAAAAGTTTGGGAATCTGGAAGCTTTAAGAGCTGAGCTGTGGGGCAAAGGCTAAGGACCAGACTTAGGGAAAGTCTAAGTTAGTTACAGGATAACAGGCCATTGCAAAGGGGGTGCGTGTGGACAGTGGTGGAAAGAAGAAGGGGACTGCGGATCTGGAAGAGGACAGGTAGAAAGAAAGGAAGCTTAGAAGAGCGAGGCACACGGGTCGGTCGGAGCTCTGCGGAGGCCGCCGGAGGGGAGGGGAAGGGGCCGCGGCGGAGGAGCGCGGTCCGAGGCTGCGGGCCGCGGGGAGGGGGCGGAGGGAAGAGCCCGGGGGAACGTAGAACCGAGGGGAGTTCCGGATCTAGAGCTGGAAAGGGCAGGCAGCGGAGAGGGCGGCTGCCGAAGCGGTAGGGGTGGGGGAGGGAGGAGGAGGCGAGCCGGAGGAGGGGGAAGGAGGGAGGGAAGAGCTGTGGCGGCGGCTGCGCCGGGCTCTGTGTCTCTCGCCGCCGGAGGAAGATGAGGCTGAAGATTGGGTTCATCTTACGCAGTTTGCTGGTGGTGGGAAGCTTCCTGGGGCTAGTGGTCCTCTGGTCTTCCCTGTCCCCGCGGCCGGACGACCCAAGCCCGCTGAGCAGGATGAGGGTGAGTGACCCGCCCGCCCCCTCCGGCGACGGAGACCTGCAACTTGTTTTGTTTGCGCGCGCGTGTGGCGGGAGCGGGGGCGGCGGGGTCGGGGAGCGGCGGGGGCGCCGCAGCTCCGCAGGTGGTGCTTGCGCGGCGCGGGCCGATCCGGGGCGCCGAGCCCCGCGCGCTCCGTCCCCGCTGCCGCCGCCGCCGGCCCGCCCCTTCGCCGCCCCTTCCTCTCGCGCTTCCCCGCCCCGGGCTCCGCCGCCGACAGCCGCGCGGCGGCGGCTCCGGCGCCCGCGCTCCACGCCGGGACTGCTGGGCAGAGCAGGAGGAGAGCGGGGTCCGGGGGGCCGCGGCCGCCCAGCCCCCGACTCCTCGGTGCCGGGACCGCAGCGGTTTCGGCCCGGGAACGCGGGATTGGTCCAGGCTGCGGCCTGTGGCCCGTGCAGGCCCGAAGAAGGCGAGATGCGGCCGCTGCCACCGCCGCCGGTCGGGACCAGGCCCCTCGGTCCAGCCTTCCCTCCCGCCGCCGCCGGTCCGAGGGTGCTCGCAGCCCGGGGCTCCCCCAGCCCGCCCGCCCGGGAGTGGGAGGGAGATGGCGCCCCGCCTCCGGCTCTTACGGAGAGCGCCGCCTCCCCCTCAACTCCGGTGGCCGGGAGACCGGGCGCGATGTGCGGCTCGGGCCTCGCCCTGGACCGGCCCTTCCTCGCGCTTCCCTGGCGAGGGGTGGGGCGGTTAGCCTGGGGCGGGGGGCTGAGGGGCATCTTCGCCCCTCCGCGCCTGGGGAAGCCCCTTCTCCCGGGGCGGCGCACCCCGCCCCGGCTCGGGCCGCCGCTGTCCAGGGACGCGGAGCGGCTTCCCCTTCCCGGGCTGCCGCAGGGCTGCTCGGGCCGGAAAACTAACTTGTGCCCGCGCCCCGCCGCTCGGCGCCTGCTCGCTCGGCCCGACGCCGAGGAGCTCCCGGAGGCTCCGCTGGGACGCATTTGTCTGCCGCCCAAGGCGCGAGTGTTAGCGTTGACACTCCCTTGCTTTTGAGGGTTTAGTCAGGCGCCTCGGAACAGTAGTTACCGTGAGCCGCTTCGGGAGGGGGCCGCAGCGACTGCGGCTTCGCTGAGCCAGCAGGGTGGCGGCGTACCGGCCTCCCCCCTGCCTGATCCGCTTCCCTCCTTCCCCATCCCGGAGCCTGGGAGAGCCCCCTGGGCCAGTTGCCCTTGGGTAAGGGAGGGCGTCTGGAGTTCAGGGCCACAGAGCGGCCGTGGGAGCAGTTGTGCTCTGTTGTGAAGTGCCTTTTGCAAATATTATCTGCATTGCATCTGTGTGACCTCCTTTATTAACTTTCCTTCTGGAAAGTTAGCATCAGGAAGTGGAATAAGAAGGCTTCCTTTTAAGAATAAGAATCCTAGGAAGAGATCTCTAACAGTTCCTGCCTATATGATGAGATTAGGTTTACTCTCAAGACTTAAGTTTTAGTGTTATAGACTTTATAAGTCTTTACTGCAGTGGAATCTCTTTTTAATAGCTGAGGTGGATTCCTGTCATCTAAATGAATGATTATAAAAAGTACCTAATTTTCCCTTTCAGTGTGTTTCTGGTTTTAAGCCTCTCAGCTTTCATGGAGTGATGGTGACGTCTTTATGATTTTGCTTTCAAAATGATTTATTGACAAAGGAAAACCAAATATTGCAATTGTTTGATCCAACTTACTTGATCAAGTTTCTTCATGGATCTAGTGTAATTTTTGTCGTTTGCCAAAGACAGAAGCTAGCTTTTTAATACTTTAAAACATAATTAACATTAAGAAGAATGTTTTTGTATAAGGAGAGCCAAACCCTTTTGTTACCTTTGCAGGCAAATATTAACCAAGCAATTTAAGACATAGCTTATGAATCATATGAGAAGAAAAAAGGAACTATTGCCTCCCTTTAATAAAAACTAACTTAAAAGCTTCTGAGAGATAGCACTAGAAGAACATCTACTGGTCAGGGAAGATTCTGACTCCTGAGTTTCCTTTCCGGTTCTTTTACTTTGATTATGCCTGCAGACACTTCCATCTGCTGTGAGACACCTGCCTCTCCTTTAATGCTGATCCACATGTGGGCTTTTTTGGGTCCCTATAAATGGCCCGAGGTAGGCTAGAACAATCCAATTTACCAAATATAGGTTCTGCCTCTACTCCAGTAGGGTTGTACTTGTGGCTCCACCCTGTGCCACTTTTTGTCTTGTACTTTCAATGTTTCAGGCACCTGGTCCTTTTCTTGACCTGGATTACTCCCTCCTTGCGATCTGTCCAGCCACAGAGGGCACTATTGCAAAACACATTACCCATGGTCAAGGCAAGAGAAACACGTTTCTTATCTCCCTCCTGTCTCTGGGCCTCTTGCTGTTTCTCTGAGGTGAATGGTGTGAAAAATGATCTTACTGGTCAAATCATACTCTGTTGTGTACGATTCGATTTATTCAACAAATGTTTTTGAGTGCCTACTATGTACCAGTGCTGGTTGTTGAGGAAACAGTCCTTGCCCCTAACCTCGTGGATCTTGCAGTCCAGTGGGGAAAAAAAAGCTTATTAATCAAGATTCCACAAATCTATAAATAAAAATTGTGCTATGTGCTGTGAAGAAAAACCATGGGGGGTAAGAAAATGGAGGAACTTGGTCATAAAAGCCTTACCAGAAGAAGTGACTTTTGAGTTGAAATCTGAAGATTTGTGGAAAAGTAGTTGCTTATCTGAGTGATGGGGCCCCGGGGCACTCCTGAGAGGGAGAAGTATGTGCAAAGGTCCTGAGGTAGGGGGTAGCATGGTGAACAGAGGAACTGGAAGAAGACCAATATAGTTAGAAAGTGGAGAATGAGAAGAGACGTTGAGTGAGAATGCAAAGATAAGTAGTATGGGTCTTGTAGACCAGGCTAAGGATTAGGTCTTTGGAGCAGTGAGAAGCCATTGAAGGATTGCTAAGTAGAGAAGAGACATGATCAGATGGTGTTTTGAAAAGAACATTCTCGCTGCCTGCAGGAAGTATGAATTGGTTTAGAGCAAGAGCAGATAGTAGGAGTCCTGTTGGAGGTTATAATAGTTCAGGCAGGGCATGATGTTGCTTGGATTGGCAGAGTGACAGTGGAAGTGGAGAAAAGTAAATTGATTCAAGAGCTAATACAGGTGCAAAGGCATCAGGACTAGGTGATTGGATGTGGGAGTGAAGGAGAAGAAGGTGTCAGGAGATTTAGGATGATAAATTGTCACATTGAAAGTTCTGAAGACAAAATTCATCCGTTTTTATGTTGTGTTATATGGTTATGGGGAGGCTTAATTTTTGAGGCTTTGTCCTCTGGATATTTTAAGTTCAGCATTTATTAAGACCCTCTGTTTAGCACTTGCAAAGTACAGAAAGTTCTTTTAATTAAATAAATTATAGTATCTCCCAGACCATTCAACCTAGGCTTTAGCCCTGAGTGAGTGTTTCAAGTTGAATCAAAGCCTCTGAAAAAGGTCTGTAATGGAAATGTTGAAAGATCTTCAGTGGTTCTAGTATAGCAGATTCAGTACTGGTGAGAAGCTGGGTGTGAACTGGGTGATTCTCTACATGTACAAACGCTACTTTAGTCAAACACTTAATACCACTTAGGTTCGGATCATACATAGTAGGACTGATTCAGGAACCTTTCCTAGGCAGAGAGGTGTTCTGTGATCAGCAAGCTAAGACCAATTGAAAGGACTATCACTTAAATGAGGATGAGTGACTGAACTGATTACCTTGTCACGGTCAAGTTCCACCTTACCGAAGCCTTTTTTCTCAGTGATGATTGGTTGCAACCTGAGAAACTCTGCCCTCCACCATGAGATTTTATGTTGAATGGAAGCTCCATTTATACTGTTAGGGATGGAGCTCTCACTTAGCCTAAGTGTAGTGTCTTAAGTGGTCATTATTGTCTCAGTTCCCCAGGCGAAATGCCTAGGCATTGGTTTTTGTTCTATTTTTTTGTCCTCCCTCACCCCCACAGTAGTAAAACCTGCTCCATTACCAAGCCTAAGAAATCTGGGCTTTTTAGACCTCCTGAAATTAATGCAGACTTTTATGTACACATACCTTCTTCAGGGTCGAGAATCTGAAGCTTTCATGTTTCTTAAAGGTGCCTGGAAACCACTGACTAAGTCCTTTGGAGGCAGGATTCATGTTTCCCGCTCATGGAGTATCTCCCCATCTCCCAAGGTGATGAAGCATTAATTTATGTCTCCTCCATAGCTCTGGACACCCTGGAAATGCAAACATTCCTAAGAATTCCTAAGAATTGCTGTCTCTGTCCATTCTGTGGAAGTGTTTCCCATCCAGTGGTCCAAGGTCAGGCACTAATCCTGTTACCATCACACCTCTCCACCTCCCCCTGCAGTAAGACCCCATTGGAGAATACCAAGAATACCTCAAGTAAAAGTCCCTGCTCTAAAGGGATCACATCCTACTTGAAGAAACAGATGCAGTACTCACATGGCCTGGGTTCCTTCCCCTCTTCCTTAATCCATTAGCAATATTGGGAAACACTGTGAGAGCTATCACAGGATATGTTTCGTTAATAGCTAAACCAGTAGGTGGAGAAGGTTTAGAGTAGCCATTCAGGGAGTGCACAATTATTAGTAAAGAAAGATAACTGTTGAACAGCAGTTGAATTTGGATAACTATTTTGTGATTGAGGCTGGCTGCGTGGAATAGGAGATAAGGTGTGGGCTACAGTTTGGTTTTAGTACAAGCTGCGTTAGATCAGTCAATAGTAAATTGGAGACAGAGGGAGAGAGAAAATAATGCATCATGAATGAAAATCAGAATTCTGAGCTTGGGCCATTTGTAAACAGAATATTTGTAAATTCTAGCTTGAGTTATAAAGAGTTGGTCAGCAAGATCTGAGTAGCTGTTGAATGTAGGAAAATGATTGTGATGATTCAACTTCAGCCTAAATCATTGTCTTTGTTCATATTTTCAATTCTAATTTTCATTGTTGAAAAATGAATGTACAATCTGACAGGAGAAAAGTAGTTAAATTAAGAATTTAAAATTTCTGGGATCAAGTGGGTATAGCTTGAGGCTATGAAAGGAATGATTTTATAGTTGTATTTTTGTATGGTGGAAGAGGGGGAAGGGTAGAAAGGTGGAATATATATTAACAATGTGGACAGAATTCTTTTTAAGAATTGGGAGATATATTATAATAAACATGACAGTCATTCACTCACTATTTCAAATGTTTATTGAGTATTTACTAAGTGCCATCCATTTTTCTAGGCATTGGAGATACTGTACTGTACAGTGGAGGAGGTGGAATGTTTTGACATAATGAAGATGTTACTCAGGTCTTGACCTAATAACCATGCAGTAGATGTTGTGTGCATAATAATAGCAATTTTCTTTGGATATGTAAAGTCAGGCGTTTTTACAACATCTCCCAATCTCCAGCCATCCATTCACTCAAAATAATATATTGAGAGCTTTTCTCCCTGCAGGGCACAGGGCTGGAGATGCAGAGATGGTGAGGACACAGACTCCAATCTCCTCTCATAAGTCAGATAACCAGTTTGAATATGTAACCATCGTAAAAAGGACATTCTCATACAGCTGTAGGAAGTGGGTTTTTCAGAGGCAAAAGCAAAGGGCGTGGCCTTTGGCTAGACCTTGAGTGTCAGTGGGATTTGGACAGGCAGAGATGCAGGGAAGAACATTCTAGACTAAAGGAATATGATGAGACCAGAAAAAAAGTCTGGTTTTACTGGTGAAAAGTGGTGGAATTTCAGATTGGAAAAGTAAGTTTAGGCCACATTTTGAAGGAAATTAAATGGTAGGCTAAGGAACTCGGTTGGGGTTTTATGAATTCAGCACTTAGAGCTTTTGGGAAGCTTTTGAAGTTGAGGAAGTGGTGACATTCAGTCATCAACTTTTTTTTTATTGAAGTATAATTGACATACAGTGTTATATTTCAGGTGAACAACACAGTGATTCGACATTTATATACATTACGAAATGATCGCCACTATAAGTCTGTTTACCATCTGTCACCATATAAAGTTTTTACAGTATTGTTGACTATATTCCCCATGCTGTACATTACAACCCCATAACTTATTTATTTTATAACTGGCAGTTTGTACCTCTTAATCCTTGTCACCTATTTTGCCCATCCTCCACCTCGTTCCCCTCTGGCAACCACCAGTTTGTTCTCTATCTATGCGTCTGTTTCTATTTTGTTTTGTTTGTTCATTTGTTTTGTTTTTTAGATTCCACATAAAAGTGAAATTAAACATACTGGTCTTTCTGTCTGATTTATTTCGCTTAGCATAATACCCTCTAGGTCCGTCCATGTTGTCGCAAATAGCAGGAGATATATATATATAGATAGATAGATAGATGGATAGATACACACACACACACACACACACACACACACAGCACATCATCTTTATCCGTTCATCTGTTGATGGGCACTTAGGTTGCTTCCATATCTTGGCTATTGTAACTGATGCTGCAGTGAACATGGAGGCGCATATATCTTTTTGAATTAGTGTTTTCGTTTTCTTTGAGTGAATACCCAGAAGTGGGATTGCTGCATTGTATGGTAGTTCTATTTTCAATTTTTTGAGGAACCTCCATACCGTTGTCCTTAGTGGCTGTACCACTTTACATTCATCAACAGTGTACAAAGTTTCCTTTTTCTCCACATCCTTGCCAACACTTGTTATGTCTTGTCTTTTTGATAACAGCCTTTCTGACAGATGTGAGGGACAGGTGTGAGGTAATATCTCATCATGGTTTTGATTTGCATTTCCCTGATGATTAGTGATGTTGTGCATCTTTTCATGTGCCTGTTGGCCATCTGTATGTCTTCTTTGGTAAAATGTCTATTCAGGTCCTCTGCTCATATTTTAATTGGATTTTTAAAAAATATTAAGTTGTTTGAGTTCTTTATATGTTTTGAATATTAACCCCTTACTGGGTATATGATTTGCAGATATTTTCTCCCATTCAGTAGCTTGCCTTTTCATTTTGTTGATGGCTTCTTTCACTGTGCAAAAGCTTTTTAGTTTGATGTAGTCCCATTTGCTTATTTTTTGCTTTTGTTGCCCTTGCCTGAGGAGATCCAAAAAAATATTGCTAAGACCGATGTCAAAGAGCTTACTGCCTCTGTTTTTTCTTCAGAGTTTTATGGTTTCAAGTTGTACATTCAAGTCTTTAATCCATTTTGAGTTTATTTTTGTATATGGTGTAAGATAGTTCTCCAGTTTCATTCTTTTTTGCATGTAGCTGTCCAATTTTCCCAACTCCATTTATTGAAGAGACTGTCCTTTCCCCATTGTATATCCTTGGCTCTTGTGTTGTAAATTAACTGACCATATATATATGGGTTTATTTCTAGGCTCTCTATTCTGTTCCATTGGTCTATGTGTCTGTTTTTATGCCAAAACCATACTGTTTTGATTACTATAGATTTGTGGTATGGCCTGAAATCAGGAAGCCTGATACCTCCAGCTTTGTTCTTCTTTTTCAGGATTTCTTTGGTCATTTGGGGTCTTTTGTGATTACATACAAATTTTAGGATTATTTGTTCTAGTTCTGTGAAAAATGCCATTGGTATTTTGCTAGGGGTTGCACTGGATCTGTAGATTGCTTTGGGTAATATGGATATTTTATCAATATTCTTCCAATCCGTGAGCATGGTATACCTTTCTATTTATTTGTGTCATCTTCAATTTCTTTCATCAGAGTCTTATAGTTTTCAATGTACAGGTCTTTTATCTCCTTAAATTTATTTCTAGGTATTTTATTCTTTTTGATGCAATTGTAAAGGGGATTGTTTTCTTAATTTCTCTTTCTGATAGTGAGTTAGTGTATAGAAACAAAACAATTTTTGTGTGTTAATTTTGTATTCTGTAACTTCGCTGAATTCATTTGTTCTAATAGTTTTTTGGTGGAGTCAGTAGGGTTTTCTATGTATGTAGTATCATGTCATGTGCAAGTAGTGTCAGTTTTACTTCTTCCTTTTCAATTTGGATGCCCTTTATTTCTATTTCTTGTCTAATTGCTGTGGCTAGGACTTCCAGTACTATGTTGAATAAAGTGGTGAGAGTGGGCATCGTTGTCTTGTTCCTGATCTTAGAGGAAAAGCTTTCAGCTTTTGAGTATGATGTGGGTTTGTCATATATGGCCTTTATTATGTTGAGGGACTCATCAACTCTTGATTCACTAACTCACTCAAATATTTATTGTCTACTAAGTACCATCTATTGCTCTAGGCATTGGAGATACTATAGAGTAGTAAATAATGATAGCAATGATAATAGATATGTAGAATCCTTACTTTGTACCAAGTTAGCATTCTACATCTATTAAGTGTGTAATTGTAACATTAATCCTCTAATGCAAGTCAAATGTAATCCTCACTTTATAGATGAGGCCACTAACTTACAGAGAGGTGAACTCATTGCCCAAGGTCATTTACTTAGTAAGTGGTAGAGCCAGATTCAGTCTCAAGTGTTCTGACTTCAGAGCTATGTTTTCTGACCGTACACTACAGATTTTAACAACATAAACGAGCTCATGTGGACCACATTGAAAAGGGGACATAGAGACAATAGAGAGAAACATGGTGAAGAGAATACAGGATAATATGAAGGAGAAAGGGGCAGAGGGGACCACTCAGGGAAGGTGATAGCTGAGCTGAGGCCTAAAGAAAGAGTATAAACCTATAGTACAATTCTGAGGGAAGAGCATGCCAGGCAGAGGGAACAGGAAGTGCAAAGCCCCTGAGGTTTGAGGGAGGCTGGAATGTTTGAGAAATAGAATTGTCAGGGCTCTGGGTTGGATGATAAATTATATAATCATCTCACTATATATGATTCTAGATAAACAAAATGAGTAATAACCTTTTTTTTTTTTTTGCTACAGGTTTTTGGTACAGACACACAAATAACAGTTGCAATGGGTGAGACGAGAACTGTCTTAGCTAAATCCACTGGGTCCCGTGGGATCACAGAGAAAGCAGCATCTCGTCTGCAGGGCTAGGTGCTGTCAGCTCATCTTAGAAAGAGCATGTTGGAGGGATGAATACATGAGGAGAGAGGAATAGTATGTGCAAAAGAGTGAAGGATCATGGCAAATCCTGGGGACTGCATGGCTGGAAGATTGGATTGGGGAGTGGAGGAATGGAAGAGAGAACCCTAGAAAGATAAGCAAAATCTGAACCCTGAAAGACTGAATACTGCGAATGGTCAGAGCTGGGCTATAAGGAATAATGTGGAAACAGTGCAGGCTAGATTTCAGTGAGGAGAGAAGTGTCGCTGTAGGACATGATGAAGCCTAAACTAGGAGAGGGGCCAAGAAGATGAATGTGAGGAGAGTATGAAAGTAGAATTACTGAGTGTAGCTGGTGGGAGGAGGAATCATACTGGCTGGAATGAGAAAGGGAGGATGCTGCTGCCTTCAGAAGGAATGGAACTGTCAAACCTCAACAGGCATCAGAATCACCTGGAGGGTGTGTTAAAACACAGATTACTCGGGGCCTCGTGCCTAGAATTTCTGATTCAGTGGGTTTGGGGTGGGGCAGAGAATTTACATTTCTAACTAGCTCCCGGGTGTTGCTGATGATGCTGTCCAGGGATCACACTTTGAGAAGTGCTGGTCTAAAGGACATGTAGGTTTGTTTGGTTTGGGCATATAGTATTTTACAAACCACAGGTCAGTCAAGGGAAGGTGTCTGCCAGGTAGAGGGAGCTCAGAATAGGAATCAGTACTGGATGTAAAATGTGCAAATCATTGTTAGGACCATGTCTGAAGCTCATGGACCAGATCAGTAGATGAAGGCAGTGTGTGTGGATGGAGGAGAAAAATGTGTGTAGGAAAAAAGAAACATGGAAAATGCCTTCTTTTAGGTGCTGGGAGCAGGGAGAAATGAAAGAAGGCACAGGCAGAAAGAAAATAATTTAGAGACTATAGCCCCATAGAAAACATGGACAAAGATAATTTCTTTAAGGGCAGGACCATCAACAGTTTCAAATGCTGCAAGACTTGAGCAAGAAATGATTAGAATTAAGGATGCAGCAGGTGGCTGTGGAAGCAGTGTACCTGCCTGCTAAATCAATAGTGCTTGGGTCTAAAGAGGGATAAAGTGGCATCTTCACTGGCATCTCAGTAAATATGATGACCCAGGAAGACTGGCTCAGATGAAAAAGAAATTCAAGTGGTAAACAATCACCTTCACTAGAGGAAAAATACAAATAGAAGAGGAAGGGCTTTATTAGAGAACTGTAACTATCAAAGAGGAATTGAACACATTTTGGGTTATATGTGTTCTGCCTTAGTTAGGTGCCTCTTCACCTCCCCCCCTCCACCACTATGGGTGTGTATATAGACACATTTGTACATACATATTTCAAGCTGAACCATAAGCATGGTTGTGATAATATATACTATACATACTATACACATTCTATTAAAATGTGATATGATACATATTAGGCATTTTTTGCATTCTTGGTCTGAAATCCAGTTACTTGTAAAGCTGTGACTAGAACATTTTAATATTTGAAGTTGGAAAAGAAATTTTATCTTGAGAATATTAGACAATTTTTAGTTTTTAATCCATTAATTTGGCTGATGTGTAATTAAAGGAGAAAACAGAAGAGCAAAACTGTATATGTTCAGCATTTCAGTAATGTTAGCTTTTTAAGATGAGGTCTGCTGTTTAATTCTAGTTCAGTCCCGTGATCCCAGAAACAACGTCGAGACAACTTGAACTGCAATTACCCAAGGCTTAAGTCTTTTGGAGAGGGAAGAACTAACTTTCAGTTGCTTTCTTTGCTAAGAATCCTGAATATTTCAAAATGAGAAATGTTCTCATTTCTGCTCCATTATAAATTCCCTTCTGGGCTCCCCAGCCTTCATAGCATTTTATAGCATTGTTCCTGAGAAGCATTTAAACATGCCAACAGGGAGACCCGATTTCAGTTCACTGAATATAAGAACTGGTATGCTGAAACTTGAGGAAAAAATTAACTTTGCATTATCTAATTAGGTTTATAGAATTGCTGCAGAGAAGCCTGTTTTCCCAAATCTAGAAGGTACAATTAACTGCAGTATTATATCAATATCAACTAGTCTGCTAATAGGCTTTCCAAGCAAAGCAATTGGAATTTGTTATTACCAAGAATATTTTAAACCGATGAATTAAAATTAAATCACATACTATTGGGAATAGTTCTGTATGGGAATAGAATAGAATAGATGGTCTAATCACTTTTTTCATCTTTAATCTTTTATTGAGTCCCTGGGTTTAAGAATACATTTGGGCCTCAAGAGGTATGCTCTCTCTTCAATAGTAAACTTACATGCTTAATGATTATCTGGCTTAAAAATAATTTTAGCATTTGTAGTTTTTACCTTTATAAATTATTTTATAATATGCTTTAATGTGGGGCTGGCCCAGTGGCATAGCAGTTAAGTTTGCACGCTCAGCATTGTCGGCCCGGGGTTCGCAGGTTCGGATCCGGAGAGTGGACCGATGCACCGCTTGTCAAGCCATGCTGTGGCGGCGTCCCATATAAAGTAGAGGAAGATGGGCACGGATGTCAGCCCAGGGCCAGTCTTCCTCAGCAAAAAGAGGAGGATTGGCAACGGGGTGTTAGCTCAGGGCTAATCTTCCTCACCAAAAAAAAAAGAATATATATGCTTTAGTGCTTTAGCTATTGAGGTACTTACTATGAAAACTACGTATTCACTGGTAATGTGTACACCTTATAGGAAGAGTTGGTATTAATTAAAAAGTATGTCTTAAATAGACATTAACTGAGAAACTGCCAAAATTTTTTTGTCTTATGAGAGGTGGGTATGCCGCTATTTCTGTTGATTGGACTGTCTGTAATTATCCTTTGATTCTTGATTTTCCTTTTAATAAAACACCAAAAAATTAAAAATATTGTGATAAGATACTGTCTTGAACATGAGCAAGGTTTTCAAGTAGCTTTTACAACTGTGTGAATGCCTGACTCCTGCAGGTGGAACCTCTGATTCCAGACTAACCCACTGGGTCTAGCTACTGAAGTGCAAGAGTAGCCTCAGGTTCGTAATGTGGTATGAGAGACACTTTTGACCAGTTTTACAGCATTTTAAAAATTAACACTTGTTGAGAAGTGATATCATAACATCAATGCAATATCTTTGTGCTTCTGTGAGAATTTCTTTTTTGATAAACTCTTTAGAAAGGCTAAATAGAAAAAAAATAGAACAATAAGGTACAATTATACATTATGAAAATTAAAGTGCCTAAGTCATTAGATTTGAAGTGCTCTAGAGGTTGGTTATTTGTCAGCATTTACTATTGCACTTTAAATAATTTTACTCTGCTGAATTTAAATATTTCATATACATTTTATTAACATCTATTATTGGAAAAATAGTTCCCTTATAACCCTAGCAAAAAACTAAACAATCAGTATACTTGAGTCATGCAAGTTTCATTTTGCCGGAATATATCAAAGATATCTGGATAAAAATGTTCAGATACAGAAAATTGGAAGGGAGGAGCATGATATGTAGATTCCATTTCTATTTAGATTTATAACTTACTAGCTGTATAAACATTTCAAAAGTGACTCAGGAAAAACGTAGTGGGGTTAAATCAATTAAGATATTTTAATTTGCTTGATTGTTTAATGCTATGAAAAATGTATATTTGTGATGAGACATATTTGCCTAGAAAAATATACCATGCTATGTATTATACTGTAGTGGAGTGTTTTGTCAGTAACAGCCCGTGTACCTGTGAAATCAAAGATCACTTTATATAGCCATTTCAAAACTTGTCTTAGACATTTTCTAAACTATTTGGCTTATTAGGTATGGGTTTTAATTATGCTCACTTGGGATGACTTAAATCCAACCCCTTTCCCCAATATTTCTTCTGGCAATTTAATGTTTTGCCATGCAATTCTTATTAGAACTATTTGGTCATTGTGCTTCTTAAAATTTAATGGGGCAGAATTAGTCTTTGTCTCTAATACAGTAAGGTGTCCTGTGTAAGTCTTAGTATTTGTTACCTTTACAATCTGTTTGCAGGGTTTTACATCTTTTCTTTTGAAAGAAAGTTTAAAATACCCTGTTTAAAAGTCTGCTAACTCTTGCCAGAGTGACTTAAAATCAATTAAAAGAATCCATTAGATTTTTGGCAAATAAGCTCTCAATTATGGTAGAGAATAAGTGACTACAAAGTGCTTTTCAAAGTAATGGAATGGAAATGACTGAATTCTTATTACTTTACACATGCAGATTTTTCTACTATAGTAGTGTTTAGTTTGTTAAGCTAAAAGATCACTGTCAAAATTGGAAATTTTGATCTCTTAAAATATATAATTACATTTTAACATTTAAGCACAGGATTGGTAGAATGGGGAAATGTAGGCATACAGTTTCCTTAACTGTTGCTCTCTGCGTGATGGCCTCAGAGGAAATTCAAAGTCCAGTGTTTGTAAAAGAAGGTTAGAGGAGAGTGTTTCCAGTATTGGTGGTCAATTAAAATCAATTTGCTTACCGTCCAGGGACATCCTAGTGGGTGGTAAAGAGAAAAATACTTTTAGCAACTAGCTTTCTAAAATTCTCTATTCTAAAAATGTGCTAAAAGAGTGAGATTTCCAAATAGCTTGGTATTTTAAAGAAATTTTCTATATGAAATTAAGATAACTCTTACTCTTTGTAGTTTAGATTTAGACTCTAAACCATGGGACATATAACTTCTATTTTAAAATAAATGTAGAGTACATGTAAGCACAGTTGTTAGCTTTGAAAATTGTGAAGAGCGATATTAAACCTGCAAAGATAACAGAGCCCAAAATACTATGCCTTTTCCCAGGTCCTGCTTGTTTCTTAGCTTGAGAAAGGGACGGCTGGTGTCATCTGAAGTATGGATCAAAGTACGTACATACTATGTGGGCATTCTCAGATTATTTTTCCCAGCGTCCTCTTTGAAATCTGAGGAAGGCGTTAATGAACGTGGCTTTAGTTTACTTTCCATGAATTACTACCGCAGGAAGAGTGCCAGCCACTCTTGTTTGAGCAGCCTATACCTGTGACTAGATTGAAGAAAATCGCAGTCAGAGAGTCCAATAAATAGTTTTACAGTAGTACAATCATGTTTCATAAGAGGCGGTTATCATCCATGACCTCTCTTAGTAACACTAAGAGAAAAGTAAAGGTTAAAATCTTTGTTATAGGTTGGCAAAAATCACTTCCTGAAGATCAAGTAAATGGCTTGAAACATGCATTCTGATTTGCGTCTACTTCTTTAGCTTAAATAATAGGCACTTGTGTTGAAAAGCAAACATGTCTTGTGTAATGATTTATGACTTAAAAGGGCTAGTAAAATACACAAACAGTAACTGAAAGGACATTGTTGTAAGTGACAATTAAGGAATAGATTTTTAGTATTATAGAAAATCAGTAACTAAAGGTAATATATATATATATATATATATATATATATATTCACTGTTTCTGTTTTCTGATGAATTTTGATACCTTTCCTACTTTCCTTCATTCTCCATGAAAATAACTGCAATCTATTTAACTATTTTTTTCTGCCTTGGGACAGAGGATCTTTTCTTTGATTATGAGACATTTGTTGAGTGGTCAGTTTCTTTGGGTCCCAGTGGGTGCTAAATGTGAGAAGGATTCCTTCAAAGTTAAAAAATGTCAGTCCGATATTTTATTGACTGCAAGGGAGCTGGAAAAACCAGGCCTGCCATTTGGGCACACAGCATGTTGCCTCTGAATGATGAGACTAGCAGCTTACTCATAATTTTCTAACACACACAGAGGTTGCATTTTTTGAATATACCCAGTTCTTTTTAATTAAAGATAACTGAACCTTCACAGTCCTCTATCATATCCGTAACTCTTGTGATGAGTCAGTGCTAATGAAAAAATAAAATTTCATTTCTAAAATTGGAGATGATGAACCTTTTTTTTTAAACTTTTTGCCCTTTCTGTAATCCCTGTGCACCAGCTCCCCATAACTCCTCTTGCATGCCACATTTTTTAAACAAAATGCTCTAAGAAGCTGTTGCATCCTCTGAAATATTGACTAGGAATGGAAGAAAGGTTAGAGATTTGGTTTTCTTGCAGGAGATTCCTTCCATTAAAGGACTGCAGATTTTCCTTGTTTGGTGTGGGTTTAATTTAAAATTGCTTCATATATGCAGTGATGAAAATCAAATCAAATTTAAATTACTAAGTGGAACATTTTCCTGATAACATTAAAAAAAAACACAACAGATTTAGAACAGTGTTGTTAATACTTTGAAATGTGAATATTCTGAAAGTTGAACTACTTCTCTCCATTCCCACCACCTCTCATCAGATGACTGCAAGCATTGGTCCACTTGTCAGAGTTTTTAAGTGGTAAGAAAAAAATCAGAAAATATACAGTGCCTAAATATAGTCAGGTTCTTGATTTATTTCTAGTGCCTTCCATTTAGATATATATTTGATTTACTTATTTCATTTTCTAAATCCACGGGCCAGTACTGATGCTCATAGCTGTTTTTATTTAGTCTATCGAAAGTGTACATTTAAAAACATATTTCTAATAGATGACTGACACCCCAAAAAATAGAACAACAAAAACTACCGTGCTTTAACTGGTTTGAGATGAAGCAAGATGGATGCATGAGAAATTTGCTGCATTTCAGTCTGCTCATTTCATTTGGAAATCACCTTTGCTTTGCCAGAGAAGACTTAGGTTGGTTGAATTTTCTTTATTGCTCTGTGAAAGCTTGGAGCAGTGTGTGTGACCTCATTAAATGTGTTTAAGGAATGAATGGAGCACTAAGTGGCACCTGGAATCCTGAAAGGACAACATCTCTCAGATGCCCAACTTACTGCTAGGAGTGAAGATTAGTTAGTCTCAGAAAAGTGGAAAAATTCATTTTAGAAGGAAAGCGAGTATTTAGGATTTGGCTTACTACAATTACTTCACTGAGAAAATTCCCTCATCTTCTACGAATGTAGATACTACATTTGTATGATTTTATGATACTGCTTAAATGCTTCCTGTCCCAGGCAGTGTAGTGAGTTAAAACATATTGGATATTTAACACAAGCAAAAGAGACGTTCGGCTCAGGAATACTAAACTTAGAATTTCGTATGGTTGGCCAGTTACAAGGAAGTAGTGGAGGTCAAATTCGTGCTTCTGGGGAAGTTTTTTATTTCCTTATGCAAACCTTAGAGCTTACCTATCTCCTGCTTTTGCTGCTGTTGGGTCAACTGTAACAGTTCCTGTTGTTATGTAAACTGTATGCTAGTCAAGAGACATAAACTCTGTTTAGGGTCAAGAGATTGCGCAATCTCATGGTTTTGGAGTAATCTGATATTTTAGTGATGGTTTCTGGTCACTCTCGTTGAGATTCTGAAAAACCCAAATAAGTCCATAATTAATGAAAAAAGATTCCTAAAGAAAGTACATTCAAGTTGATTATAGTATTCCTTACTAGAGCTTGAGGGGTAGGGCAGGAAGTCTGAGCTTTGTGTTGGAAGAGAAGCGTGTGCCATCTAAAAGGAGGAGCTTTACTATAGTACAAGGTCATGGTCTAGGCCAACCATTTGTGTTGGGGTTGAGGAGCAGGAAGGATGAGGGTATCTAAACCACATACATGTTTCTTCTTTTTAAAAGTAATCAGGTTAATAACTGTGACTGTTAATCCCCATGAATACTAAATATCCTGGGGAAATTATATTGATATTTAATCTTACTGTGTAGTGTGTAGCTCCCCAAGGACAAGCTGCCGGATTGAAAATAAAAGCTGACGTCAATCGTATAATAGGAAAGTACTGACATGGGTTGAAATTCTGGGGTAAACACTGTTAATAGCTTTAGTGAGCTTGGCCTAATGATTTGTGTGATTTCTTCCAGCCTCCTTTTCCTCATCTGTAAAGTAGACACAGTCTGCTTCATAGCAGTGTTCTTGTGCCTCAATTAGGTTAAGTTTATCAGAGCTGCTAGGACAATGTTTAACTTGCAGTTTTACAGGTTGTTTTCCCTTTCTTCTTTCTTTTCCTTCTTCTTGGATGAGCATAATAATTTGAACATAGTTTCAAGAGTGCTTAAAAGAAAAATACTCAAGTTATGCAAATTTATGAATTCATTATTTTGAACTATAAGTGAAAAGGAGCTAGTATTGTCTTTTCTCCTAGACTTTTTAGACTTTTGCCGTAGAAGTTATGTCCTTCAATGAACCAGTGTTCTAAAATGGGGAAAGAGGAAAATGCTATCATTTATTTACTGTTAAAGTACACTTTTTCCCTGAATGTAAATGTATGTTCATTGTAGAAAATATAAAAAAGTGAAATCTAATAAGAAACTGAAAATCACCCATAATCTTAGAGCTAATTATTGTGATTTGTTTAGTGTGTTCCTTGCCCAGATTTAAGTATATGTTGACTAAATAGACCACATATATACTGCTTTGTGGATTGCATTTTTTATTTTATTTTAGAAATTTTTTATTTTGTTTTACTTTTTTGTGCGGAAGACTAGCCCTGAGTTAACATCCGTTGCCAATCCTCCTCTTTTTGCTGAGGAAGACTGGCCCTGGGCTAACATCTGTGCCCATCTTCCTCTACTTTATATGGGACACCACCACGGCAGGGCTTGACAAGCTGTGCCAAGCTGTGCGTCAGTCCCCGCCTGGGATCCGAACCTGCAAACCCCGGGCCGCTGAAGTGGAGCGCACAAACTTAACCGCTATGCTGCTGGGCCCGCCCCTAGAAATATTTTAATTTATATATTGTTTCTAGGATATATATACTTTTTTGCAAACTAATCTTTTAATATCTGGTCCTTTTAGCATTGAGATGGTTTAAGGAAAGAGGACATTAGGAAAAAAAGAAATACCAGTATGCTGAGAATTACAGATCCTAAATTGTTGTTTATGTCACATTTGCAACATTGTTTTTCCCTGCTGCTTAGAAAAAGCATAGGTATGATTCCAAGGTTTGTAGGATGGTTTAAAAAAGTTGCTGTTTAAACTAATTTTGGGGGCTTCCTGGCTAAACCAACAATTAAATGGAGAAAAACAGAAGTGATCTGAGGGAGAATAAAACGGGGAAGTTACCTATTTCACTCTCTCTTCCTTATTCTTCCCCAAGCACAGTCCCCAACTTAATTTTGAGTTGTGGTGCTGAACACTCTAAACCTTGAAACTTCTGCTTAGTGAATGTCACTGCCAGGGGTTTAATTGTGAGGCTTAGTCAATACATTGTTAATTTTATTTATTAATCTTGTTCCTATTGTCTGTGTTGTGAAGAATAATTTTTCTTTCTACTGATTCAACTCAGCCACTTCTGGATTTTCTCAAATATTTTTCTTCATATTAGGAACACTTAAAAATGAAAATTGTGCCCTTGCTTTTAGTTACTGCATGGTTGGACTACACCTACTTCACTGTGCAGTGATAGGCCTCTTCTCTTCTCTGTCCTTGAAGCTTATTTTAAGTACACACATACATTTTGTTTTATTTAGTTATACTTATATACAGTAATATAACAGGTCAGCACTGTCTCTCCCCACCCATGTGGGGAGCCGAGTTCTAATCTGAAAATTGATTGGCGAGCATTAAATACTAATAAGGAACTTTTATTGAATTCTTGCTATGCCCTATGCTAGGTGTATTTACATTCTTAATTTAATCTTCTGACATTTTACAGATGAGGAAATTTGCGACTTAGAGAAGTTGAGCATCTTGCCTGAGGTCACTTGGCCTTTCAGGTAATGGAACCAGAGTTCAAGCCCAGGCTGACTGAAGAGCCCACCCCCCCTAGGTGGGATTCAGTACCACTGAGTAGCACTTCCTGAACGGTGTTCTGTGAACCAAGAT
The DNA here is from genome assembly GCA_031878705.1 of Tapirus indicus. Lineage (NCBI taxonomy): Eukaryota > Metazoa > Chordata > Mammalia > Perissodactyla > Tapiridae > Tapirus > Tapirus indicus. The sequence goes on along the minus strand of CM062919.1, from coordinate 97,422,237 downwards.
GTATTAGCAGGAGTTACTTTAAAAAGGGTTCTTGAGCCAATAAGATTGAGAAACGTTGCGTGTTGTATCAACCCCTCAGAGATTCACAGTGCACGTTGGTGTGTTAGAAGCTCTCAAAAGTCCTGCAGACAATAAGCTTTAAGATTTTAGCTCTCTTTTACAAACCGACCTGGTCGCTGATTCGGTCTTGAAAGAACTCGAGTGTCTCGAGAGAACAGTTTGCTAATGGCTGAATCTGAGTGAGGGCACCACCTGGGTGGCATTACTGGCTGGTGCTCTGGGGAGCGATGCCCCTGTTGCCAGAGGAGGAATCTGGCTGCCTGGGCTTGCAGAATTTTGCCTTTAGGTCTTCACTTACAGGTTCTTGTTTGGCATGTTGTCATCCAACTGTCTAAATCTCGCCATTCTTTAAGATGCGTCCAAGTTCCACCTCTCCTCTAAAGCTTTCTTTAACCGCTTTAGTCTCGGAGAGGTTCCTCATTATGGTACATAATTATAAATGATTGTAATACTTTAGCACATGGCTGCTTCCTCACTTGGTTCCTAAGCTCCTTGAGGGTAGGCCCTGTTTAACACTTATTTCCTTGGTTCCCTGCTGATTAGCCTCTGGTCTTACTGTCCTAGAAAAGAGAGGTTGAAGATGTTCCAGTGGCTTTTGTTCCACTGACAGATACTCATTGTTTCCTTGTCATGACCTCCAGTGAGACCTGCACTTTATTAATCCTGAAACTTGAGGAACTCATGTAACCGTCTTACAAAAACACTGACAATTGGCAGTCATGCTCCCTATTTTGCTTTCCAGTGGGACAAACTCAATGATTTTGCTGTATTGTTAAAAATGATTTCAGTTCTTTGTAAATTTTCATACAGAGAGTATTTCACAATTACAGAAAAATCCTACTGATCCGTTAAAATAGGTTTCTTAGAATAGCCCCTGCCCAGTGGTCACCTACATCTTGCTCCATTGCCTCAGCAGCCCAATGAATCTGCTAAGAATTTATATTTAGGAATTTCTTTCATACAGGGAATCCTAATATAAATGGTTTTTTGACTTTGGTTGTGAGACAAATGGTTTTCAGTGTAATCCATATTCGATTGCTATTCATGTGGAAATAGATAGATGTCCAGTATATAAATTGTTTCAGTTACTGGAGATTCATATCATGAAAATACCAAAACAGGTCCCCTAAACCAAATATATGCTTTTATAAACATCTTGCAGGCACATAAAACGAAAGCCATATCATGTATGTTATGTGGATAAATTTTTCTGCATAGGCAGGGTTGAGCAAAGCTTCTTAAAATATGAGTCTAATAAAGTTTGCACTGAAAACACCACCTTTTCTTTTGGAAACCCCCTGCAGTAATCATGGATCTTCTTCCTTTGCTCCAAGGAACTTCTGTGTACAAAATTAACATCATCTGCCTTGACTGTTTTCACTCCATATTCAGTGTGCACAGATGCCTCTGGAAGTCTTTGAATGGTACCTGCTGGGAAACAGTTGATTTCCACCACCATCCCAGTCTTCCCTGGGGAAATATGGGAAGGGCAGACCAAAGGTTTATCAGTTGGCTCTATGTGAATGTTAAGGGGTGATAACTAGATATTTGGGGTTTGTATCAATTAAAATATAAATTTGACTACTGTAACAGAAATCTAAAAAGTTAGGGGTCTTTTCTCTTAAATACTCAAACTGATCCAGCAACTCTTCATAGTCCTGTATGACATCATCAGGGATCCATACCCCTTCTCCCTTGTTGTTCTGTCATCCCCAGAGAGTTGCTCTCATCTACGTGGTCTGAGATTTCACTGCCTTGTCCACATTCCAGCAGTGGGAAGGAAGGAAATGGGAGAGTTTGCGTCTTCCATCTGTACATATCACTTTCAGCCACGTTCCCTTGGCCAAAATGTAATCACTTTGAGGGAAGTTGGAAATGTATCTTTATTCTAGGTGGCCATATGTATAGCTAAAAATCGGAGGTGAGGAGATGGGTAATTAATGAGAGAGGAGAGAAGGGATATTGGGAGGAATAATAATCTTTTGCCATAAAATAATAGCATATAAGTTTTCTAATGATAAAGTTGTAAAGGCAAGGGTCAAAAGTCACTTGTAGCTCAACTTTTGGTTCCACCTAACTTCTCCTTCCCTAGAAAGATCAGCATGTCTTGGTATCTGGTGTAAATTTGGTCTTCTTATCCAAATATAAAATTTGCTTATTTTTGTATTACTTGGTTAACTGTTGATCCCAAGACTCTTTTCAGACTTGTCTGCTAATTTTGCATCAACAGGACCACGCTTTAAGTTTTCTTATTCACCCATTATCACCAAGCAACACTTTTTCGCATAGGTGTTCAGTAAATTTCTATCACATTGAATTATGATGAATTATTAAAATTCTGCCTCTTTTGATAATAGATTCAATGGTTTTTTGTCTTTTTTTTCTGCCGACTGGAACAGTCTCTACTTCCTGCAGCAGGTGCTTCGTCCACTGTCACAAAGGTAGAGGAGGAATGAAATTTTCTGGGTTGGTGAAGATGTGTTACCACAAGGCCACTCTCAGGCCCCTTTGCCATTGGCAGTCAGGGGACCGTGGAAAGGGTTATGGGCCATTGGATGATTAGCAAAAGTCTGTGGATTCACATAGCAGCATTAAGAGGTACGTCTTACAGTGGCCAAGATGTACTGGAGAATTGAAAAAGCAAAATGGGAACATCAAGGAAACACAAAGATAGTGATTACAAGAAGACCTACCGCCCCTAAGGTGATAGGGGGGGGGGGCGTGGTAAAATGAAGAGGTCTAGATTATCAGAATTCAGAAGCTCACAGGAGGGCACTGCAAGTTGGGATTAAGATCTCTGAGGGTGACATGGGGGGGCCCTGGCTGGCTGCCTATTGTGTCTCTAGAATGTAATGAGGCTGTTTTGGGGGGTGGGGCAGGGTTGGATAAATGCTAGAGACTAGAACCACTCCAGCCAGCCCTGGTGGCCTAGAGGTTAAGATTCAGTGCTCTCACCACTGCCACCCAGGTTCATTTCCCGGTCAGGAAACCACGCCACCGTCTGTTGGTTGTCATACTATGTCAGCTGCATGTTGCTGTGATGCTGAAAATTATGCCACCAGTATTTCAAATACCAGTAGAGTCACTCATGGTGGACAGGTTTCAGCAGAGCTTCCATACTAAGATAGACTAGGAAGAAGGACCTGGCCACCCACTTCCAAAAAATTGGCCATGAAAACCCTTGGAATAGCAGTGGAGCATTGTCTGATATAGCGCTGGAAGGTGAGAGGATGCTGCAAAAAGACCAGGCAGGGTTCAGCTCCGCTGTACACAGGGTCTCGAGGAGTTGGAATCGCCTTGACAGCACTAACAACAAAAGAACCACTCCCACTGCCATGGTGAAGTGCCTTGACTTTGACAGCAAGCAGAGAAAGATTATTTCTTCTGCCAGCCTTTCTGCCTCCCTCTGGCACCCCCTGTTGGTGAAGCCTAACAGACAGTTAGCAAAGGAGAAATGTTTGCAGAGTTCCAGACTACAAAGTGAATATAGAAGGGTGGGTTTGGAGCTGACAGAGAACAGTTTAATACCGAACACAGTACTGGATATAAAGTCTTTGGAAAGTTCATGCTGGAAGGTTTGGGGCCAAACAGTACTATGAGAGAAATTAGAGAGGTTGGTCTGGAATGGACATGATATGGATCTGACTTCTTGATACAAACAAGATTAGACTTTCTTTTCCAAGTGCTACTCATTTGCATACCAAAGAGAACTCTGGTCTGCCCAGACTGGTATGCTGTCCTCTACCCATACTGCAGCTGATTTTATGCAAGAGCATGACTTCCATCTTTTCGTCCTCATAGGTTAAGGATGCAGGTTGGGTTTTTCTTATTGCTTTGAAACCCATTATGAAACTATTATTCATAAATTTTCAAAAATTGAGACTTTCTTGAATTTGTTTATTTTTAGTGTCTGTGACTCATTAAAAAAACTAGTTAGACTTTTTAGGTGTCTTGCATTGTGTTGGACCTGGAGGCTACAAAGATGACTAAGACACAGTCTCTGTCCTCAGGGAGGTAACGGCCTAGTTTGTGATAGAAGGCGAATGTGATGAAACTAGTATTATATATTAAATATTAAAATAGAATGAATTGTACCTGGAAAGCGGAAACGAGCAGGCTTGTGGAGAATTCACCTTTAGGGTCATCTTCAAACGTAGGACTTTGCCAGGCTGAGGGAGGAGTGTGTATAGGTGTGTTGTAGGGGAGGTCAGCAAGTAGAAACTACAAATTTAAGGGGAAAGAAGGAAATAATCATTAAGATGGCATATACTATATATTTACCAGTTGCTGTATGAAGAAACATTTTTCAGTTGCTTTAAAAATGTTCTTGTTTTGGCTTCAAGGGATTCTTCTTGTTTCAGAATTTTGAATTTGGTAGGCATCCTCCCTCTCGCCCCTGTCCAGTAGGATTTTCTGTACTTCAGCCATATTCTTGCTGAGATATTCACCTTTATAAGCAAAAATGTCTTATTATTTTTTGCTTTATTTTCAAATTGAAACTCTCTCATCTCTGTTTTTATATCAGTTGCCTCTCACAGAACAATTTCTAGTTTCTTTATGTGGGGCCTCCCTACTTATGAAAGGCTGTCTTAAGAGGTATGAGCATCACCAAACCATGAAAGATGCCCCAGCTGCCATACTACCAGAAGGAGGCAGGTAATGTCACTTTTATGTGTCCAGTTCTTGGATTTTCATCATTGCCTTGAAAGGCAGCAGAATTAAATTGTAAGGAAAGAATCAAAATGTACCTGCCTGAGCCTTTGTCCCTCAGTCTTCCCATTTGTGCCAGTGGTTAATGTTATCCTCTGTGTGACATTCCAGTTCAAGGGACATTGTAACGTCTTAAGCCATATCCTGATCTCAGTGCTTTGTCCCTATGCCTGGGTTGGAGGAGACAGTCCTATCTCATGGACACAGCTAATTGGAGCGGGGGTATCTAAGCTAGATCAATCATATTTTTGTTCCTGGGATTTTTAAAGTTGTGTGGTGTTGACCACTAGAGATGGTGTGGAGTTGGTCTGTAGACATGGCACCATGGTCAACTTGTTAAGCATCAAAGTCACATACAAGGCAAAGTTATGGGGGAGGAAAACCTAAAAGTCTTGCCAAGGAAGCCAGTCATCAAAGAAAGAAATGAAGTAGACTTTCTTTCCGGAAGCAGAGATGAAAGATGTTATGGAGAAGGACAGACATACAAAAAGACTCTACTTCTGCCTGAGGACCTTCTAATTTCCCTGAGACCTACCTGTTCTTACTGCAAATTAGGTTCTGTGACATTTGCCTGAATCGTTATAAGTGACATGTTATTTAGGTTAACCTAAATGGGTTTCTGTAACTTGTACACAAATTGTTGGAGAGTAACATATCCACCATACAGAAATAATCTCCTGCTTTAACCTAAAGGAATTACTATCATGGAAATTTCGTATATAAGCCAGACAGGAAGATTTTTGTGCAGGACCCTTAAATCACGTACAGGAAGTCGCTGCCCAGCCTCTTATGTCTCTATATCACTACCTCTGTTTTGTCTCTGCCCCACCTCAAATTTGTTTTTGAGGTATGACAATCAAGGAAGATAAAGCATGCTTTTGTACAAGAGTAAAATTTGTTTTCCTATAATTTTTTGAGATGCTTGGTTTTTTGTTGATATTTTTGACAATAAAAATCATTAACTGTGATATGTATCTATAATATGAAATTTGTAGAAATTTCTGTGTAAATAAATAACTCAGAAGACAACAAAACTGAAAAAAGGAATTACTAACCTCCCAGATTGCTGACTGTTAGTTTATTGCTAATGAGTTGTACATTGAACCAAAATCCTAAAACTTTAATTTTTTTCTTTCTGGTTAACAAAAAGTATCATTTTAACTCAGTTTTTAAAGAATATGAATTTAATGAGTTGGAAATAAATCTGTCATTTACTGGGGAGGTATCTGAGTGCCTTATAAAATCGATGATTTTATAGATTATTAAGTTTTTAAAAAGAGGCCAAACATATTCAGTTGTTAACAATAATAATAATTTATTGTTGTATTTACTCTGAGGCTTTGGTTACTATAAATTTTGTAATTTATATAATAACCATTTAATTTACTATGTAGTTATTGAATTGTATAGAGAAAGCAATTAGACCTAGTTTCCAACTTTTCTATTTGTAAATGGATTTAAGGTCTTTTTGATAGTCTAGGAACCAATTAAATATTTCTTTAATGGTTTAACTAATTGCTTCGTGACTTTATTATTTATTTTACTATATTCGCTTAGGGTACAGAATGTTAAAAGCATTAAGAGATAATAGAAGGTTAAGGAGACTAATAATGTAAACTAATTGGAGTTTTTATTGTCATCCAAATAACCTTAATATACAGTGTTTATAGAGGCGTGTTTTGTACATGCCTTGAGTTGTTTAAAGGGACAATTTAAAGTAGGCAATTTAGTTATCGCCTTGGAAAGTCTGTCTTACTTAACCTGAGGCTTAGTATACACCCTATTGCAACTTTTAAAACATGTTTGTAAAGCTGTTGGGAACTTTTTTGCGAACACGTTCATAATCACGGTAATATTCTGTGGCTTTGAGTGTAAATTTAAGAATTCATTATGTTCAGAAACAAGGGAGAGACAATGTTGGCTAATAATAAAATGACACTAATATCAGGTTTTGAATCTAAGCACTTTGTTGGAGGTGGTTTCATGTGAGTCTTTGATTAAGATTTTGTCTTACAGGAGAGAATGTAATCTGGCTTTTAGCCAGAGGAGCATCCAGACTGAATTTTAAAAATGTCCTCTCATCTTTTGCTGCTATTGAAGAGATCAGTGACAGGGTCTGTAAACCTGAGAACTTGTGGCGTAGATTTCCTTAGCTAAATGTCAACCTGGAATCAGTGGTTAAGGGGCAGACGTTAATTTTTCAGTGCTGGTTTAATAATAAAAACTCCATTTGATCATAAGATTTGGTTTCACACACACGTAAAGTATTTATAAAGCCATTTCTTTACTTTAATTTCAAGACCGAAATACAGAGTCTGCCTTCGGGATTTGGCATTGAGTGTTGAGCTTGATGAAGTATCATTAAACAAGTCTGTCATACCTCTTATACTTTGATTATTTTCACTTGTTCAGTCTCTTCTCTAAGTATTTGTGACTAAATTTATTTATTTCTTTAGGGTACTAAAACCATGTGTAAAATGGTTAGGCAGAACAATCTTCTAAAAATTGGAGATCTGAGTGACTGGCTCTAGTTCTAGGCTAACTTTGAGTTTCGTATTTGGAGCAGTTCTCCGAATCTAATGCCTTTCCAGTCCAGAAGACTTTCAAATACTTGATTTGGTTCTCCATCTTCTCTGGAGTAAACTTGATAACTTCTCCAGGATCTTAGGATCATTCTGCAAAGGAACAAAACTGGCGTAAAAACACCCACTCCCTTTCACAGGGCCTCAATATCTATGTGTAACCCAGAAATGTATTTTCTTCTCTAGGAACACTGGATCCTGAAGAGAAGTAATTGCTCAATGTAGGAGCAGAGTTGTCCTTATCCTGATGAATCTCTTTGGGCAATCTCTAATTACCACTAAGAATTTCTGTTCCATTCTATGCTTACTATGAAGTGGATGAGATAGGTAAAGGAATTTATGCTTGGTTTACTCAAATGTGTAGTCTCTTAGTCAGTAGACAGACACTAAATCTGGCATGGAATCCAAAGAAGCTTTCAAAAATGTCATGTGGCATTTAACAATGAGGAAAAAGGATACACATCACCATGTGACTTCTACTGACATTTTAATGTAAATCCCAAAACTAAAATGTTCCTGTTATTGATGTTACACAGTCAAAAGAGTAGCTGCCTTCAAGTTAATATGGAAATTACTAATAACCTCAACTGCTTACTTTACTTGCTTTCAGATATGAATGAGATACTTCTAGTTATTTGATAATTCCCTAATTCATAAAAAAAAACTAACTCTTGGATGATGCATTACATTGAGTTACATAAAATTACATTACAGTTTCCTAGTTCATATTTTAATAATGGAGAGAGTCTGAAGTTGGAACGTATTTAAATTGTTTAAAATGAAAGCATTTTATGTGTTCCACAAGACCTTCTAAAAAGAACTTAGAGTTTGGAGCAGGGATAGGCACTATTAGCTGGTAATAGGAGGGTTGTTGTTTGGTTGTCATGAAAATGAATTAGTTTCGTGATTATGGTGCAATAATGTAATAATGGCCTAACCTCAGGGCCCTTTCCATATTTGGACTTTGCTTTGCTTCCGAACTTGATCTTCATTCATTCCTGTTGTTTAAATATCAGCTTGTTGCATATCCGAGTGAGGTTCTTTGCCCAGACATGCTGAGATACATTTGAGAGATATATGTGTTTCAGAGAAGGTGAAATTTTTAGCTCTTTTTTTTTGGAGGGGAACAGAAGGAATTATGTCCTTCGGAATTGTCAAGATATGAGTAGTACAGATCTGATTCCACGAATGCCTTTTTGCAAGCTCTGGAAAGTAACCCCAGAGTTTCAGACTCTTATCACTGAAATTATATTCCTGTCTTAAACAAAATAGTACTGCTATGCAGGATTTCTGTAACCTAAGCTTTTATAAATTTATATTGCATATAAAGCCTATTATAACATGTTCTCTTAGAACAGTAAAGAAATTTCATGTATATGAGAGAAAAGAAAGGATAGGGATGGCTTTGATAAACCTTGGACCAGACTTTTATGATAAAAGTAATTCATTTCCTAATTAACTTAATTCAGAAACATGAAAAAGACCTTTCTCTTCTCAAATCTCATCCTGCAAAGGGATGAAAAATGGTTGTACTACTGGTTATCAAAGATGTTCCTATTTTGTTTTAAGCTTGGATTCCATAGTACCTAATGTTGTCAAATATTGGGGAAAAAAAAAAAACTCTCACCACAGTTAGTTTATTCTTGTCTGGAAATTGTGCAAGCAGCAGTGAAAGCACAAGTAGGTAATGGGAAGATGGGCTGTCCTCTACTTCTGCTCCACCTTGGCTAGCCACACCTCACTCAGGGTCATCCCAAAGCCCAGACCCAGGATATCCAGGCTCTGGTTGGAGAGGTGGGAGATAAAGTGGTGGCGTGTGCAGTAGTAGGAAGTGGATGGCTTTGGAGCTAGAAAGTTCTGAATTTGATCCCTGATCTACCTTCTTATTTCCTAGGTGAACTGGGTCATATTACTTAATCTTTCAGAGCCTTATCCTCCTGATCTGTAACATGGAGATTGTACCACCCTCCTCGGGCTGCCAAGAGGATTAAACATAGCTTAATGCGTGGTTTAGGTGTTACAGTTCCTGGCCTCCTATTGCATTCTGGGGAGTGGTTAGGGGAAGGAGGAAGCAGAGGTCGTTTGGTGTAGCAGAAATACAGGACTCTGTGCATGTGAGGAAGGAAAGGGGGAAAGTGAGAAGTGGTCTCCAGGAGTATAAATCCTAATTTAATAACCCTAATTTCCATAACTTCAACTGTAGAAAATAATCCAATGAAGAGAAGTGGCATATCCAAGCCAATACTTTCAGTTGATGGTAAAATATTCTCTCTTCCATTTGGCTATTATTATTCTTCCCCATGAGAAAAATATCTAAAGGAAAAGCACTCCTTTCTTTGGTTGGTTTTGAGTTTTCAGACTAACAAAAACATGGGAAACGGGAGGAGTCTTACTTAGTTTATCAAGGAAAGGGGGGACATTTATCAAGTGGAAGGCATGTACGTAAGTTCACTGAGTACTCAGGTTTGTGGCTGTGAATTCTCTTCCAACACTCCTGCTAACTTGCTTCACCTGATCTTACTGAACCTGTTTTTCTTCAGTGAAGAAAGGCTTAGGGAGATGGCCACTTCTTGGCATCCAGGGTGTCTCCTAGAGTCAATACATCTCTATGCGTCTCCTCCCAGAGTTTCCTCCTGTTAGGGGCTCCATTAAAAATACAAACAAGTCCCATGGCCAGATAAGTTTGGCAAAAACTGCTTATCACATCCCCCTCCCTTAAAGATTCACAAGTATGAAGAATCTTGAAGAAATTTAACTTTAACCCTGTTACTTAAGTAAAGAATATTTGAGGACTTGCTGTCTGCCGTAGACACCGTCACAGGCTGCCTCAGGGAAGGCTGTGGGAGGTGGACAGAGATGAGAAAAAAGATTGAAATGATGATTTCAGATAGTGATGAATACTTTGAACATCACAAATCTGAGGGAATGCTGTGGGTGAGAGGTGAGAACTGTTTTAGATCGGATGGTCATAAAAGGCCTCTTGAAAAGGTGACATTTGAGCTGGAATCTGAATGATAACTGGAATGATGCAAATGTACTGGACTTGCAAAAATCTTGGAGGGTAAAACCTAGGCAGAGAGAAAAAAAGGAATTTGTGTTCTCTGGAGCACACGTTGAGGAAAATAAGGGCAAAGAGCATATGTATAAGAAGTATTTCCTGATCAAAATTTTGTGTATATAATATATAGTAAATCTTTATTGAGCATTTGTGCTGGGTCCTGTGTGCTACAGACACAGAGAGCACAGTTACATTTTAAAGAACAGAGAAATTCAAAGGAGAAAGATTCAACATTTCAGGGACAAGTGGTAAGCTGTATGACGGATGTAGCATGTTGTAGTGGTTGGGGCTAGAGCCAGACTAAGTTCAAATCCCAGCTCTGCCACTTACTTGCTTTATAATCTTGGGCAAGTTATTGAACCTCTGTGACTGAATATTAGGGACCCCAATAGTGCCTCTTTCAGCAGATTGCTAGTATATGCAAAGTTCTTAGAACAGTGCCTGGAACGTGGGGACCACTTGCTAAAATAGATGATTGTGATAGGAACATCACACCATCATCATGGTCACCGTCACCATCGTCGGAATGTTATGGTGATCATCATTGTCTTCATCATAGAAGAACTACCTAGTGCCATGGCACAGCCCAGAGGCCTGGATATCCTTCATCCCCTCCTACTGGGGCACACGCTTCCCCGTGAGAGTCCTGTATACGATCACCCACCATGTGGGCACCTATCCTTACCCAGCAGAGGAGATTAAAACTGGTTTCATCTGTCTTCTACCCAAGTTAACTTTTTTAACCAAAAAAAAATTTCTTGAGGATTTATGTGTTAAGTCTGGTTTTCTTCTATTTTGGGCAAGAGGGGAGGTGGTAATAAGGTGGAGTGTAGAATGGAACAAAATCAGAATCTGCAATGAGCCAGTTGCTGGAAGGATTAGGTTAGATGAGAATCATAGTTCTGTAATAATAATGGATTATCATAAGTGACATTAAGGCACTAAAAGATTCACCATGTTCCTTCTGAATTAATAAAAGTTAAAATTTATCTGGAATAGTTTTAGCATTTTATTGATTTCTAATTCTCAGAAAATTGGCAATCCATGTATGGAATAGGAAAGTCTCAGTTGCTGCAAACATTCATAACCTAAAGAATTCATTCCCTAACCATTTAGATAAATGAGAGATTTTTATGAAGCTAAAGAAATTATTAAAATTCTATTTGTACATGGAAGAAGCGATTGAGCTGACCAATTATATATCTAACTTCTGTAGCAGCCCTTTGGAATTAATCTAATTGCATTCTATTGAAAGTCACTCGCTTCATGCAACATGACAATTTTATGCCAAGAGAACGAAATGTCAGAGAGCCAAATTTCCCCTTGATTATTTAAGGCAGAAAGAAAGCCACTCAGATGAATCTGTTTTAAAACTGTCTTTAGTTATCTGTCTCTGCCCTACGTGCTGCCATGTTCTAAGACCACTTTGTTTTTGGATACTGCATTCTAAAATCGATAGTTTCTACTCTTTAAAAAAAAAATGAAGATCTCACTTAACATATCATTTTATTCTGGGGAATCCTAATTAACACACTAATATCAGAGAGCTGACAACCTCCTACATTATTATTTTAGGATTCATGTGCAAGACCATGTTATCCTAGTTATTTGCATAGCATCCACTCCCCACAGCTGGCTAATAGCAGTGTTATTCCTCATATTTATGTCTATCAGGTCTTTAGAAAATGTAAGGAGTGGGAGGTGAATGTGTTCTCATAAAGGATGGTGCAGCAAATATATTTTTCAGGATACAGTTATTTCCTTTTTTAGTACAAAGATTCTATAATCCTGAAATTCTATATTGTAGAGTGTGTTGAATGTTTTTATTCCAGTGAGACAAAAGTAATGTTCTGAATGAGAAAAGGATTAGAGTAGCATTTCTCAAATATCAGTTTTGAACCTCAGCTTAAAATAGAGAGATGTATCACAGAAAAGCTTGAGAGAAAGGGAAGAAAGAACATTTATGGGACAGATACTGTGTGCCAGGGATTACATGAGGTGTTTTCACAGAGGACTTAATTCTTACGATAAACCTTCAGGATCTCTGATACTATCCATCTCAAATAAATTTGTTCAGATTAAGTATGTTGCCTAATGAATTATTGTTTTGACTTTTTTTTTTTTTTTTGCTGAGGAAGATTTGCTCTGAGCTAATACCTGTGCCTGTCTTCCTCTATTTTGTATGTGGGTCACTGTCACAGCATGGCCACTGCAGAGTGGTATAGGTCTGTGCCTGGGAACCGAACCTGGGCTGCCAAGGTGGAGTGTACTGAACTTAACCACTAGGCCACGGGGCCAGCCCCTTAATTTTGTTTTAATGTCTTGAAAGTTCAGAGCCACATTTTTTACTTACTTTTTGCAACTATATAATACCTTTTAGAATGAATTTTGTGTTTATCTTTTTCCCCTGATTTTCCTGCCTTCATTTCTCTTTTCTGCCTTATATTTTAAAAATTGTATTTTTACAATATGATTTTAGATAGACCACCTCATATCCTTTTCAGTATAAGATTGGATTATTAAATTAATGAATTAGCTAATTGGCCAAAGTCACACAGGTCGGAAATGGAAGAGCCAAATATTAATACAAATCCAAATATGATTAATTGCAAAGTACTTGCTGTTCCCAGTGCACCTTGCTGCCTTATGGAATCCAGATAAAAATGAAAAAATTTGAGTGCTTTAAACGAGTTCACAGCTATTTGTATGACTAGAATGCAGTCTATTTTGAGTGAAGAGAACTGGGTTATATTCTATTTCTATAATGAGCCAAACTTGTAAGTCATTTTCAGTCTATAGGATTCAGTTCAACACTGTATTAACTTAGTGAAAATGCCAACTCCCATTCAGAGCGGATGACCAACAAGTGATATCAGAGAGGACGTCTTAGAAAAAGCACCCTTCTTCTAGTAATTGCTGATTGTGTCCTACAACCTTCCTTGTTAATTGGCTTGGAGTACCTAGTAATGCTTCAGCCAGGTTGTCCAGAACCCTACAAACGTCTTTTTATCAACTCCCGTTAAGATGTCATTTTTGTGGCCTTTGCTTAATAGGAAGGCAGAGAACTTTCAGACCTCTATGTCTCATAGTGGCTTTTGAAGTTTTGAGAAAAGTGACTGTCTTACAGTAAATGGATGCCTGATCTTATACTTCTAAAGAGAGGAAGAGAGGAAACTCTTTCTAAAAGAAAACACAGCAGATCCTATTTTTATGAATGGTTTATTAGGAAGTCTAATTTTCAAGTTCATGATATTGTATTTCTTTTTGATGATGATTAGTGAGTGCTATTTCATAGTAACCTTGATAATATATGATATCAGTTTTTATTTTGCCAAAGGGTAGCACTTATTTCTGAAAACTCGAGAAGCAAACATGATTCAAAGTACTTTTTCTGGTTCATCCCTCAAGTCGGGCATAGGGCATGGTACTAAAGAAGGCTACTCAGACATCCGGGGTGAATGAGAATTCTCTGAAGAAGAAGTACAGATTATTGTGGATCCAGCCCTGCACCAGACTTGACAGAAGGCAGAAACCACTGCCACCTACTTCTTTCTAAGCTTGGTGGACAGTGGAGGGAGGAGAGCCTCTGACTTGATTCCTAGTGTAGGTCTGCAGTGGGCGGAGTCTGAGAAATCACTTAAGAGGGGCTGGGTCTGTCTTCCTGCCTTTGGTCATGCAGTTGCCTTTTCTTGGATTACTCTCTTCACTTTTTCCCCTGCCTCTTCCATCCTTATCTAGCTGTCAGTCTAGTTCAAATCCTCCTCCTCCAGGAAGGCTTGCCTGCTCATTCCCGCTCGCAACGATTTTTTCTTTTCCTGGCCATTTGCAGCATTTTGTTTCACCATATAATCTGGCCCTTGGTTGGATCCTGCCTGGTATTTCCTAATAAAAGTGGTCATTTTGTGGAATACAGACTAGGAGGTTGTTTTTATTTCACAGCATCCCCTTGAGGTAGATACTATCATTGTCCCAAATTTACAGATGAAGACATAGAGGTTCAGAAAGGTTAAATCTCTTACCAGTCACAAAACTGTAAAATGATGGAGCCTAGTTGCAAACCTCGGTCTTTCTGATTCAGAGCCTGCTTGCTTCCAGTGTGTGAATCTGGACTCTCAAACTAGGCTTAAGTTCTTCAAGAGTTTTCTCCATCTCTTCTGTTCTAAAAAGTGGGAAATAGAAAGGAACACTGAGGAAGGAGGGGGAATTGTCCTCACGTCTGCACGATGGGCACTATCCCCAGGAGGTCTGTTGCTGAGGGGGTGGGGAGAGATTGTCCTTATGCCCTGTCCAAAGTCTGCCTCCTACTGGAGTGGTTCTGGATTTAGAAAACTCAGCTTGCAGCCAAGATGTGACACTGCCTCTGGCCGCTACTGCCTTTGGAAACTGCTGTTGTTGCCACCTGGGCCCTCTGTAAAGAGGGTACTTTGCTTTCTGTCACTGTGGCTGTCGCCACCTTCTCCATCTACATCTCTTTTTGATATCCGCTTGGGTTTACCATCCAGTAAGTGGACTTCACTTCAGCTGTCTTTATCTGTGTTGTCTCCTAGGTTAACCTGAGTCTGGAATGTGATTTTGCCCTTTCCTTACTTCTTTCTCATAGCTGTCCCAGTTATAACTATTTACAGTACCTGGGACTGTATAGTGGGCTCCAGAACTTTCTCCAAAGGAGACATGTTGCCCTTGTCACTGGGACTATTCATGTGTGTGCTACCCAAAATTGTCAGTGACCCTACCACGAGAATGCCCCTTCATAAATGTTTTTTTTCTTAATTTAAAAATAAATTTTTGTAGA
Organism: Tapirus indicus; assembly: GCA_031878705.1. NCBI lineage: Eukaryota > Metazoa > Chordata > Mammalia > Perissodactyla > Tapiridae > Tapirus > Tapirus indicus. The sequence continues at coordinate 97,407,035 of CM062919.1, read as the reverse complement.
AAATACAAAAAAGAATAAAATAAGAATTACCACCCAAAGCTCCCCCACCAACCAATCCATAGCCTCATGATTTCCTTAGGATAGGTTTCTAGAATTTTAATTGTTAGGTCAAAGAGGATGCAGAATTTTAAATCATTTACCTCTTAGGTTATATAAGTTTATCCTCTTACTAGTAACTGAAAACCTCACTGACACTGGATATTATCATTTCTGATTTTGTCAATTTTGTAGGTAAAGAAAGAAATCTCGTTGTTTTTAATTTGTATTTTTAAATTACTAGTGAAATTGAGCATCTTTTTATTTATTTATTGGCCATTTGAATGTTTCTTTTGTAAATTGTCACCTTATGTTTTTCCCATTTTTTTCCATAGATGTTTATTTTTTTCTATTTGTGGGGTGGGCTGGGATTTAAGAATATTAACACTTTGGTTTCCATATATATTATAAATATTTCCCCTAGTTCTTGTCTTTCATTTTATTTGTGGTATTTTAAATTAAAATATTATTCATGGTTAAAGGAAATTTAAACAGCTAAAATTGAACAACTACAGTCTATGCTATTTCTCCATTTTCTACTTAATAGCATTGGAAAATATGTAGTTCATCCTATTTTTGATTTAACAATAGAAAATTCGTTTACTCTTTGATATAAAAGATGCAAATTTGGCCTCCCCTTTTCTGTTCACCTCTCTTTCTACTAACAGTTGAGATCTTTTTAAAGTTCTCTTGTTTACCTTTATGACTTGAAATAATGCACCTGATCCTCTATTTTTTTTCCATTATCATTCAACAGCATCTCTTGACTCCCCACTTCATTAAATAAGAATATTAGCACCTGTACCCACCCACCTCCCGCCCATCTACACCTGAACACTCTGAGCCCAGAGCTTTTCCAGAAGCTTCCTCTCCTCTGTAGTCTACCCAGGACCAGCATTCATCCCCACTGCAGCTCTTTCAGCTTGGTTCATCTGCAAGCCCACTCTCATCTGCTTCCTGTCTTCCAGAAAATCTCCTCTTGCCCTCTCCCTTTCTCTTCCCTGTTACAGGTTTTCCTCCTTGTACCTCTGTCTTTTCATTTAAGTGGGTTCTCAAGAAGGTGAAAGGCAAATATGCCTAGCCTGCCATCTTGAGCTGAACCTATGGTGGCTTTGGATGTATAGAATTTTAAAAAATTTTCTGTAATCAAGCCTACAAATGATTTCTTTTGGTTTTTACCCTTGGTGCCATGTTTACAAAGTCCTTCTCCAATTTAAGATTATGTTTTCTTTCAGTACTTATATGAATTCTTTCTTACATTTAAATTTTTATTTCCAGTATTCATTTTGGTGGGTGGACTAGTTTAGAGATAGAATAGAAAAGTCAGAGAAAACTTTTGTCCAAATGGCTAGCCAGTTGCTCCAATATTGTTTATTAAATAATCTGAGTTTCAGGGTACCACATTTTATTAAATATTAAATTCTTACATACATTTGTGTCTGTTTCTGAACTTTGTTTCATTAATCTGTCCCTTATCTACACTGGTGCCAAACCTTTCTTTCATTGTTGTGATTTCAGAATTCACTTTAATATCTGTGGGGCAAGTCTCTTCCCCCCATCATTGTTCTTCAAAATAGTCTTAGCTGATGTTGTGTTCCCTTTTCTGTTCTGCAAGAAGAAAAGGTTGCTATATTATACATTTTGAATGAGATTGCAGTGGATCAGCCCATCTCTTCACTCTTCTGCAGTATTTTTTTCCATCTGGGCAGGAGGAGTAGAACTTCTATGTTATGCTAGTTTCCTGTCCCACCCAGATTTTGTTCTCACTCACTTTCAGGACTAGGATTGAAAAATGCAGGCAAATGCAAATCAAAACCTCAATGAGATATCATCTCACACCCATCAGAGTGGCTATAATTAAAAAGACAAGAAATAGCAAGTGCTGGAGAGGATGTGGAGAAAAGGGAACCCTCACACATGCTGGTGAGAATGCAAACTGGGACAGCCACTATGGAAAACAGTATGGAGATTTCTCAAGAAATTAAAAATAGAAATACCATATGATCCAGCTATTCCACTTCTGGATACTTATCCAAAGAACATAAACACTAATTGACAATGGTATATGTACCCCTATGTTCATTGCAGCATTATTCACAATAGCCAAGACTTGGAAGCAACCTAAGTGCCCATCAACAGAAGAATGGATAAAGAAGATGTGGTGTATATATATATATACAATGGACTAGTACTCAACCATTAAAAAAAGAAGAAATTGTGCCATTTACAATAACATGAATGGACCTTGAGGGTATTATGCTAAGCGAAATAAGTCAGAGAAAACCAAATACTGTATGATTTCACTCCTATGTGGAAGATAAAAACACACATAGATACAGAGAACAGATTGGTGGTTAGCAGAGGGAAAAGGAAGTGGGGGAGGGCAAAAAAGGTAAGGGGCACATGTGTACAATGATGGATGGCAACTGGACATTTGGTGCTGAACACAGTGCAGTCTATACAGAAGCTGAAATATGATGTACACCTGAAATTTACATAATGTTATAAACCAATGTGACCTCAGTAAAGTAAAATAAGGCAGTACATTGCCAATAACTCTAATCCTCTCTGATTCTGTGAACCTATACCTTCCCTGACATTTTTGTGTAGTTTCTTGGAGCCAAAAGGAAAATGGTCACTTAGCCAGATTTCACTATCAACACAGCAGGTGTGGTTCCACAGCCTGGTACCTGCCTGTACCTGGCGGGCCCCTATCTCTCTCTGGCAGTCTCACCCAGCCTCCATCACTGCCTCCCTCAGCAATGAGTGGATGGCCCTGAGGCCATTTAGTCAGGCTCCTTTCCCACTGCATCTGCCAACCCATCCTTGGCCTTCCCTCCCAGGGTGTCAGCACAGAAAGTTCCTGACCTTGAGTGCCTCTGTGCTCAGGCAGAGCAATTCAAGAAATACGTATTTAATTATACTTACACAGAATCATTGCAGCATAAGCGTGACTCATTCCAGCCGGAAGAATGAGAACTTGTTTCCCGGCAGGAAGGATGCCAAGAAACCTATGCTCTGGAGTCTCTGAGGGCATGGAGCCTGTGTTTGAGGTAGATAGAATTTCACTCATTGGAAGTTCACCATCTTTGACTCTTTTGTAAACATACTTAGAGCAAAATGAAAAATGGTCACCTTTGCAAACATCTAATAAGACAAGGAGAGCAGAAAATCACTTCTACCACTTCTTTTTCTTTTTACATTTACTGTATTAGTCCCATCCTTCTTTTTGATTCAACAAAAAATTAAAATGTTAAAAATTAAATGTCTTCTATAGAAGATACTTTATTGAAACTCGATTCTGGTGCTATCCAACAGAAAAATAAGTGCATGCCACATATAATTTTAAATTTTCTATTAGCCACATTTTTTAAAGTTTTTAAACACCCTGGTGAAATTAATTTTAATGTATTTTATTTGACTCAATATATCCAAAGTAATGTATCAGCATGTAGTCAATAAAAAAAGAAATACTTTAAATCCTTTTTTCCCTTTGAAATCTGGTGTGTATTTTACACTTACAGCACATCTCAATTTGGTCTAGCCACATTTCAAGTGCTCAGTAGCCACCTGAGAGATCATCTTAATTCTACGTTTTGGATTGTCTTATTTTGTCCTTGTATTGAAAATAACCATTTCTAGAAGTTATTAATTAGGGGTGCTTGTCCAGAATTACTTGGAAACTTTTTCAAAATGATGCATTCCTGTCTGTATCCCAGTAGATCTACTGAGGTAAAAATCTGTGTGTGAGCCTGGGCATGAGTGTTTTGAAAAAGGTACATAGGTGATTCTGACAAGTACTTTTAGTTAAAAACCACTGAGCTAGTCCATTTTCTTCATTTTACCTATGACTAACCAGGTCCAGTGTCATCAGCTTTTCCACAGAGAGTGATGATACAGGCCTGCATCTTCCAATGACAAATCTGGTGTTCTTTTTGCTATACCATGCTTCTCGTCATTTGTAACATACTGGATAAGAAAGCATGCTGATATTGTACATAGATTTTCAATAACAACAAACAGGATTGGCAACAAAAGGAATTTTCAGATTAATCTTCAGATTGCTAGGAAGTTAAATGTAGAATAACATACTGGCAACACATGACCTAAATACTCTTGTTAATTGAAGTGTCATTGTGATGGGCATGACTGTGGATTTTATATGTACTTCCATTCTCTTGATGTCTTTTAGACATTAGCATTAGTCCATACATCATGGATTGCTACTTTGAAACTGCTTTTAAAAGTCTATATCAAAATAGCAATTAGGGGCCATTGTAATTATTTTAATGTGTCTCTGGATATCATGACCTCATATAAAAGACCTTCAGCCCATCCATTTCCAAAGTGTGAAAAACACACTCAACTCTTGAGTTTTCGGGTTAAAATTTCATGTCTTTAATGACAAGACTGCCAGATATCAGCAGGCAATGTGGTTGACTACTCTAATTTTATGCGAGTTCTTTATAAGGTGAATCACAATGGCTTTCTCCTCTTTCTTTCACATAGAGCTGACAAGGGCAGCACATGTACTACTCTGAAAGATAATAAATCTCAGAAAGATCATCCAAAGGTCATGCCAGGATTATTTTAGATGAGTTGAAGATGTAGAGAAAAATGTTTGCTTTTTGACACGAATTTTATATGAAGCAACTAAACTTAGAAGATTATCCAACAGTTTTATTCGAGGCAAATGCATTTAACAATTAAATATTTTTGTAGTTCTTTAATCGATGTCCTTATTAAAATATCAGTTGAAGTCTATGGAAATTGCAAGTAATTAACAAGGCTTGTTAAGTAAAATAATGGTATCCAAAGTGGCCTACAAGTAACTACTAGAGTTGTAAAAAGCATTTTGAAGTTCTAGATTGTTTAAACAGATTTTTAACGTAATCAGGATAGTTATATGGCTCCCAGTTGAAAGAGTCTTGAGTTTAAATTATCTAGACTATCTTTTTCTTTTTAAAGACTTTTTAAAGAGCAGTTTAGGTTCACAGCAAAATTGAGAGAAAGGTACAGAAATTTCCCATCTAGCCCCTGCCCCAATACTTGCATAGCCTCCCCCAATATCAGCATCCCCCACCAGAGTGGTACATTTGTTACAATTGATGAACCTACATTGACAAACCATAATCACCCAAAGTTCATAGTTTATATTAGGATTCATTCTTGGCGTTGTGCATTCTGTGGGTTTGGATAAATGTATAATGATATGTGTCCATCATTATAGTATCATATATATTTTCACTGCCCTAAAAATCCTCTGTGCTCTACCTATTCATCCCTCCCCTGTCTTCATCCCTGCAACCACTAATCTTTTTGCTGCCTCCATAGTTTTGCCTCTAGCTCTTTTTACAAATGAAAAATTCAGACTGAGATCCAAAGAGATCAAGGGATTAACACCAGGTCACACGGAGATTCCTTCTGGTCTGCCACTGGTTTCTGATGTACTTCACTGACTTTTCTTTTCCATTGGCTATGATATGATGACTTTCTTTTGTTGAAATGTAATAGCATATTAAGATGTGGTGATTTGCTATAACAAAATGATTAAAAATATTTTGAGATCTATCTGTTGGACTTACAATAGAATAAAGACAGTAGCAGCATGAGTTCAAAGTGTTTCACAGTTCCATCTGTATTTCTCTCTGTTGGTCTACCATTGAGCATTAAGTAGATAATGATTATTTCTTCAGAAATAGATTTCTTTTTTTTTTTTGGTGAGGAAGATTGTCCCTGAGCTAACATCTGTGCCAATCTTCCTCTATTTCATATGTGGGACCGCTGCCACAGCATGGGTTAATGAGCAGTGTGTAGGTGCACGCCCGGGATCTGAACCCGCAAAACCCGGGCTGCTGAAGCGGAGTGCGCAGACTTAACCACTGTACCACCAGGCCAGCCCCCCAAAATAGATTTCTAATTACTGAGTACAGGAACCAAATTTTTAAGTATCTTTTATGGAAAGTACTAAAACTTGGGACCAAAACACTTTTTTTCCATTTTAACATTACTTGATCACTTCAGGAAAAAAAATCTACTTTGGGCAAGTGTATATAACTGTATATGTTATGCACTAGGAAGTATGAGTTGCTCTTCATTGACTTCTAATGTATTAAGTATCTGAGAGAAACCTACATATTTTGTTAGTAATTTTAAATTGACCAAATGATAACCAGAAGACTCTAGAGTGGTCTGATGCATTCTTAGTGTTCAAGATCCTTAATCTAAACAAGAAGAAATATGATCTCTCTTTTTTACATTCTCCTCCTATCCAGTAGTTTTTTTCTTTTTATGCTGGACAACACTTTCATTGTGGAATTAAAACTGATAAACCTGATTCTCAACTCTGTGTGCTATTCAGTTTACCTCAGTGAGGAACTGCTCCCCATAAACCCGGGAGTTAGAAGCTGAGCATTTGCCATTCAAGAATGTTAAGGAGCAAGAAAAGAGGAGTTATTAGTTCTATGGCCATGTTTGTAAAACTGGTCAGGCAATGAGCAGTAGTCTCTAATACAATTGAACTGTGATGGACAAATATGAATAATCATACATTGTCTTAGAAGAGTCCTAGATTTATATTTTATTATGTCCTGTACTTCACAATCAAAGGAGCCTGTTTACACATATCCTAAAAACTATAATTTGATAACTATATCGTAATTATTTCTTAGTAATTTTTGAAGGTCTGCCAACCAAAAAATTTGTAATAAAATTCAGTCCTATGAAATTAAACATTAAATTACAAAAATAAAACTATTCCGATACACATTAAAGCACTGATAGGCATACAGCACATCAAATCTAATTGTTTTTACCAATTTAGTTTTTAAAAGTCTTGTTTTTCTCCTTGAATGAATTACGTGAACATCCTTTCCTATTATTACTAAAAAGGATTCCTCATAATTTTTTATAGCAACTTTGATTTTAGACTGAGAGCTTTTAGATAAATTTAAATGGGTTTTTTCACTATGCGTTTCTGAAACGTTGACCCCTGCACTTTACTAATGTTGTATATATCACTTTATGAAGTTAATATAGGGGCTTTTCTATTGTTCCAGGCAAATTTGGTAAACCTCAAACAATCTCTGGTTTGCAAAAAGGATTAGGATGCCTCTGAAAATAACACACAACCTGATGTTATTTATTCTGTTTGCAAGACATAACTAAGATAACATAACTAAGATGTTATCATTAGACTATATCCTTTAATCTTTTTTTTTTTTTTGCGAGGAAGACCAGCCCTGAGCTAACATCCACTGCCGATCCTCCCCTTTTTGCTGAGGAAGACTGGCCCTGGGCTAACATCCGTGCCCATCTTCCTCCACTTTATATGGGACACCACCACGGCATGGCTCTCAAGCAGTGCGTCGGCAAGCGCCCGGGATCCGAACCTGCGAACCCCGGGCTGCTAAGCGCGAACTTAACTGCTGCGCCACCGGGCGGTCCCTATATCCTTTAATCTTGATGTTTTAATAGAAGTTCAAGTATTGTTTCCTTTAAACAATAAAGTTCAAAAGACAATAAATACGAAACTCTTAGGAGTCCACATTGTGATAAGTATTTCAGCCTTTGGATCTTGATAACCTAAGAAGCTTTGTTTTGAGAAGTCATTAACTTGTGGTTTGGCCCAGATCACTCTGTAAGGTCACAGTGGCTTCAGGCTTCTTATCACTAACTAGCCTGTCCCCTAGGACACAAAGTGTGTTCAGAGAGAGAGCAAAGATCTCAATGTGATTAAATCAAGGGTTGAGGGCACTAAGAGAACACCATATTGTACGAAATCTTCAAACAGAAAAGGGACAAACAGACCCAGATGAGCGCCAAGGAAAAGTGAAATGCTTGGCACATGTGCACATTATGTGCATGCCCAATAGATTTGTTCCAACCAGGAATCCAAATCCAGGTTCTCGAGCCTGGTAGAGAGTCAGATTAGTGGCACTTGGCAGCAGACAGTTTGTAGAATGCCTTGATGAAATCAAGTAGTAACCTGTCACCCTTGCCTTTCATTTGCTCCCAAACTTACAGCTTTATGGAAATTTTTTTCATTATATTCCTTCCAGCCCCAGTAGTTGGACAGCATTTTCCAAAATGTTATTCAACACCTCTCTAATTCCAGAAGCAGTACCAGCACATCCTGGCATCTAGCCCATGGCTGTACTTCAGGAATACACCGGCTGCCTCGGTGATGGCCAAATGCCAGTTCATGTGGCCAAGTTGTGGTTTGGACGCATGGACCCATTCCTTTCTGTAACCCTATCATAATTGCCTGCTTTCTTTCTCCCCCACCAGAATCTAAGCTCCTAGAAGGCTGATGCTATGACTTTTATCTCTTTGCCTCCAGAGTTGAGTCTGCCAGGAGCATGGTGGGTGCACAAAGAAAGTTAGTGGAAGAGCAAATCCAACTATCCAAGAGGTTCTGCGTTAGCCCCCTCAAATCTCTGTTTTTCGCTTTTTAATACCCTTGAGTCCTAGGGGAACTGGATTAAGTAAGGATCAGAGCTGCTAGCTAGGGAGGGCCCATTGCTCACCCGAACCCCTGAGAAGTCCTGGATATGGTGCATCATTGGGCTCAAGGAATCCTTTCAAGGAGCATTCTGACAATCCCTTGGGCACTCAACTCTTGGGTTCCTAAAGAAAGTTCTAGAGTTGGTCCAAGGGCTGGGATTACTGTCCAGCAGCAGTGATATTAGCATCTTTTCTAGCTGTAAATACAGTAATCTTGTATTTAAAACAAGCAAAACAAACCAAAAAAAAAAAAAAAAACCCTGTGTGTGACTCTATTTCTCTGGATAATCTTGCAAAAGCATAAAATTACAACATGCCTAAGTCTTCATTTATAAGAAGGATAAAATTACATGAAAATGAAATTGATATGAAAAAGGAAGTAAGGTCATTTAGTTATAGAAAACTTAATAGCGCTTTAGGTTTAACTATCATTGATAGGTTGCCAATCTCAAGACTTCTTCCGGTATGTGATACAGTAAAACTTTACCTTTTTGAATTAACCAAGAAGCTCGTTTCTAGTTAATGAAATGTTAGAATTATAGAACCATTTAAAAACTGTAATTTTTTTTTGTCAATTATTTTGAAACTGTTATAGTAATTAGGATTGGGCTAGACAATATTGACTGCATTTTTACAAACATTCAGATCTGTAGAACTGGTTTTAATGATTTCTGAGAATGATGTCCATATGTTATTTCTATGTAAGATGGTTCAATATGTTAACTCTTCCTTCCTTTAATATTTTTTCCACCACTGATTTACTTTAGCAAACACTTTCTTCATAAAAAGTGCAAAGATAAACTTAAACCTTGTAACTAATCAGCAATTCCAAATCAGTAGAATCTAGACGAATGAAGTGTTTTATACATCCTACCTTAGTCAAAAAATATTTTCGTTTCATGTGACAATAGCCCATTAATTTGCCCTACTAATAACTAGTAAATATCTGATGTCTATAAGAACTTAAGGTTGAAATGAAAATCGTGTTTTAGGTTGTACATTTTCAAACAATTTTCTACAAAGGAAAAAAAAAACAACAACCAAAATTACCTTGCAGAGCCTTTTTATTTAAATTGGATTTAATAGCTGCATTGCTCCAAAGATTCAGGTGTTAGTCTTCTACATTTCTTTGCCTAAATGATAGGTGGTGGTGGTTTTGCCATTTGTATTTTTTTCTTAAACTTTCATATTCATATTTATCCATATGTACTTCAAGACACACACTGAGGATAAAATTTGATACACATTGAACTGTGCAGATTTGGTGAGGCACAGATATTTTGCAGCCTGTCTTTACTCTGACAGTCATTAAGGATAGGACTGATAAACTTGCAACTTTGCTTATAGAAGATTGTCCCTACTATTAGATGCTCTGTCTTAAAGGGAAAAAATGCTAAGGGTGCTGACAATTGTTTATAAAATACCATCATAAAGCCATCAGGCTCCAGAGAGTTCTCTGATTAAATTTTGTAATAACTTTAATTTTGCTGACTGAATCACTTGATTAAATTTTCTCCTGGCTTCTGGAGACAGAGTAGGAAGACAGATTAAATTCCAATACTTTATGCTATTCATTAAGGTTGGCAGAGTTGCTTAAAAAGTTTAAATGATAAGATAGATTAGGGACTCTGGTTTATCCTCAAGTCTTAACATAGATGTTTTCTGTAGATTAGGAGTCATTTCATTTGTGAATGAAATATGGCTTCTGATATAAAAAAAAATGAATCTTATTCAACTGCTCCAGGCTTAGAAGAGATGGCTGGAGTTTAGGGGTTGGGTGAGTAGTTTTATTCTAACTACTTCTCTAATTGAATAAATGTGAGGAGGTTTTCTGAAAGCTAAAAAAAGCTTTATCTTAAAGTAAATTTCAGAGGATTTTTTTATTGTTATGGAAAACAAGATAGTATCACACTTACCTAAAATTCTCTTTGAATATTTTGTTCCTTTACTATAAAAACAACATCCAGCAGTGGCCATTGAGAGAGTGTGTGTGTGTTTTAATGGAGGGCTATTTGAAGGAAATTCTATACATGTACTCTAAAAGGAGCAACTCAGGCAAGTTTCTCAGCCACTTAGATTTCTTAGTTCTTTTTAGTTTGAGCATTACTATTCACAGTGTGTTGATTGTAGAAGGATTGATAGTATCCAGTATAAATAGTGATATTAAAATAAAATTTCTGCTCAAAGTTCATTGTAAATATTAAAATATTTTAAGTAGAGAGTGAAAAGCATATGTATTCTTTTAAATTTTAGCAATTGCCCAGTGGTCCCTTCATTCATTCAACAAGCATTTACTGACCCCTGCTGTTTCTAGCACCTGGGCTAGAAGCTCAGTATGCAAAGATGAATGAGTCATGGTCCCTCCTCTTAAGGACCACCAGCTTCCAAATGCTTGGTCATTTGGTGGTTTTGTTTTTATTTCTTTTCATTAACATCTGTCTTCCTGGAGATCTACTAGGTATTGGGAATATATCAGTAAAAAGATAGGAACAGTCTCTTCATTTATGGAGTTATTTTCCAGCCCAGGAATAAAAGTCAGCATGAATAAAATAAAGAAGCAACCAATACTGAGCTGAACTTTTCAAATAGAGTAGAGCTATCAATCATATTAGTACAGAGACATAATCCTTTGGTGAGAGGCCAATAACTGAAATAAAATTAGAGGGTTTTTAAAAATTAGACTTTATTTTTTTAGAGCAGTTTTAGATTCACAGCAAAATTGAAAGATACAGAGATTTCCCATATATCCCATGACCCCACATATGCATAGCCTCTCTCGTTATCAACATCTCTCACCAGAATGGTACATTTGTTATAATTGATGAATCCATAGTGACATATCATTATCACCCAAAACCCATAGTTTAAGGTTTACTGTTAGTGTTGTACATTCTATGGGTTTGGACAAATGTATGATGACATATCTACTATTATAGTGTCAACGCAAATAATCCATAGCCAATCTATAAATCAAAATTGGGGTGAGTTTATTATGAGCCAAATTTTGAGGACCATATAGCCCGGGGCCTTCCTTCCCCAAGGAAGGAAGGGCACCAAAGAAGTGGGGTGTACAGAGTGGTTATACACCATCAAAGAGCATATATCACATATGAATGCAATGTCCTTTTTACAGTAGTCACAAGATTGCCCTGTTGGCACAGCCTTTGATGGGCACCGCAGGTAGCAAGTCTGCTGTCTCGAGCTGGGTGGTCACAGGATGAGCACAACAATCAAATCCACGCCTAGGGAGAAATGCTTATCCTTAAGGAAATGCCAATGTGGGGGATGTTGCATCTTTATCTTAAGGGCATTTGTTCTTATCTCTGGGACATGGTAACTGTTTAAAGCAGATATACAATGCAAGTTCAAAGGCCAGTCAGGCCCTTTTGGAAAAGCAAGGTCAGGCCGAATTAGTTTTACACCAAATGGCTTCCTCATATACTCCAATATATCCTATTGCTTGCCATTTTATTTGTCAGTAGTATCATACAGAATATTTTCACTGCCCTAAAAATCCTCTGTGCTCTACCTATTCATCCCTACCTCTCCCCATCCCTGGCAACTTTATCTTTTTATTGTCTGCATACAATAATCATACAGTATGCAGCCTTTTCAGACTGGCTTCTTTTACTTAGTAATATGCATTTAAGATTTTTCCATATCTTTTCATGACTTGATAGCTCATTTCTTTTTAGCACTGAATAATATTCCATTGTCTGGATGTACCACAGTTTATTTATCTATTCACCTCCTAAAGGATATCTTGGTAGCTTCCAAGTTTTGGCAGTTATGAATAAAGCTGCTATAACCATCCACGTGCAGGTTTTTGTATGGATATAAGTTTTCAGTGCCTCTGGGTAAATATCAAGGAGTATGCCTGCTGGATCATATGGTAAGAGCATGCTTGGTTTTGTAAGTAATTACCAAACTGTCTTCCAAAGTGGCTGTACCGTTTGGCATTCCCAGCAGCAATGTACGAGAGTTCCTGTTGTTCCACGTCCTCACTAGTCTTGGGTGTTGTCACTGTTCTGGATTCTGATCTTTCTATAATAGGTGTGTAGTGGTATTTCATTGTTTCAATTTGCATTTCCCTCATGACATAACACGTGGAGCATCTTTTCATGTGCTTATTTGTTATCTATATATCTTCTTTTGTTATCTATATATCTTCTTTGATAAGACCTGTTAAGGTCTTTTCTTCTTTGGTGAGGTGCCTGTTAAGGTCTTTAGCCCAATAAATCAGCCAGTTTTAATTGGGGAGGGTTATTTTTATAAGAGACTAGTTGAAGTTATGGAACCACCAATAGGATAACAAAATTACATTCTAAACTGGCAGTTTCTAGACTCAGACTTGGGAGATTCTTTACTTAGCGTTTGACTTATTGAGAACTTTAATATTTCAATAATATGTCAATAGTGTTAACTATTAAATAGTTATTCAATTAACTAACTTTTTGAAAAAGGTAAAAGGCAGACAGATACCAGTTTTAAAATCCAGCTCTGATTCAAATGTTGGCAAGTCTTGCCGTCACATCAGACTTTATTATATAGGCAAGGATATTTATTAATTGCAGTTACCTCAATGGTATGTCATTCAGATTTATTCAACTTCACCCACTCTTTAATTACTACTATTTAAAGAATTTGATCTAGTAAGAGATATACTTAAATTTTAGGATTAGTCATAATAGGGGCCACACACTTTTTCATTCTCAAACTGTCTGTGGTGAAGGACATGTTTGGTTTTTTGCTTCTTATTTCTGTCCAGTCACAAACCAATACTTCTATACAATACAAGTGAGTTAATAGAAAAATGAAAATTTTAAAAACATGTAAAATACAATCCCAAATTAGATTCAGAAGACATAAAATTAAGCTATCAGATTGCTTTAAAGTTTCTAAATGCTGCCTTTTACCTTCTGTACCCACCTCCTTATGGATCCATAAATTTTCAGTCTCTCTGTTCTATAGCATCAATATGTGCTTAGCAGTCTGTTAATAAATGTTTGAATGATGCATTTCATGGAGAAGATCTCAACATTATTTTAATAATCTATACCTCATGTTTATGTTTGGTATTAATTTGTTTTTAAATCAGCTATCTTTTAAAGTTATAGATATGAAACAGTCACAATTTTTACATTCTGAACACTTCTTTAGGAATTTTAAACTACCCCTACCCTTCTTAATCTATTACATTTAAATAGGGCTTTTATGTCAAGTGCTTTCCCACACAGTATCTCATTCAATCCTCTTGACAGCTCTCTGAGTTTGGACACATTATTTCTCTTATTTTACCAGTGAGATAACTGCAGTTTACCTGAGATTATATAGCTAATCAGCAGAAGACACAGGCTGGAAGCTAGAATTTCTGACTCCTCTTTTAGGGCTGAAGTCAATCCCCTTCTATCATTGACCTCCATCAGTATTGTAAGTAAAATTGCTACCAAGGTCAAAGTACCAGACTGCTAGTTTCTGGCTCTGGATCATTTTTGGCAATAGTAAAATAATTTCCTTCACAATGAGAATTATCTTTTTAAAGAAAAAATCCCTTCCTAGCCTCAGCACTTCTCTACGTCAGTTCCAGGAACCACTTGTACTTGCGTGGAGCTTCCTGCGGATAAGCAGTCCTTTCGTTTTATCAAAAGATAAGCCTTTAGAAAGCTACCTAATGAGTGATTTTGAGAATTTTGACCATTGATACTCGAGTCAAAAATTGTCAGACAGTTTCTATATTCTGCGTAGGATTCCTTTCACTGTTTTAAATGCAGTAGTCCTTCCCACCCCTTTTTTATGCTGTATCTTGCTTTGTTCTAACCCACATTAAGTGTTTGATCAATTTGGTGAATAAATTTGATAGTTTTTTTTTTAATTAGTACAGCAGGATTTCTAAGCTTGAATTACGTTAGTAGTTTAACTTTGATCTAAGAAAAGCAGATCATACTCATTTTCATATAACAATTTTGTAATTCTAGAGTAAGTATTCAATAATAAAAGTGTTATTATTGAATTAAAAAGAATTGCACAGTGCATTCTGTTGTTTATGATTTCTTTAGGAATTCCTTTGCTTCACTTTTGGCATAAAATTAAGTCTCCCATAAATGAGACCCCCGGTCCAAAATTTGTCAAACTGAATGATCATCAGAATCATTTAAAGAACTTTTTTAAATGTTATTTTCTCTTAAGCTTTTTAGAATGAAAATTTTCTTCAAATATACAAATAGTTGAAAGAGTAGTACAATGAACATCCAAATAAACACGTCTTAGACTCAAGAATTATTCATATTTTGACAGATTTGCTTTCTCTCTTTCCTTCTCCCTCCCCTTCCCTCTCTATTCATAGACCTATCTCTATAGGTCTTGGCTTGATTTGATTTAGGTAAAACAATATTGATAAAAATACTTCTTCATTGATGTGTGTACTTCGTATTACAGCACATAGGAGGCAAATGATGTCAGATTGTTCCATTATTAATGGTGCTATTTAATCACTTGTGTATGGTGTGATGGTAACGGCCAGATATCTTTTTTGTAAATAGCAAATGTGCATGAGTAATACTTGGTACCATGTGACTGTCCTGTTCCCCAATAACCTTTCACCTAAAGCTTTCAGCATCCTTTGATCCCTGCCAGAATCTATTGTTTCATTTACACGGTTAGCTGCCATTCTTCTGTAAAGGTGAGGATTCCCTCTTCAACTGTGGATGGACTATAGTTCCTTCTAAAAAGTCAGGGTAAATGATTAATCCTTCCCCTTTAGTTACCATGTTTGGAGTAGATCTCATAAATCAAGTTTTTCTGTCATTTTTTCAGCGCTACTTTTCTTTCTGACACAACCAGATTGGCTTACCTTTTAATTTCCTGCCTCAGATTTAGAATCAGCCATTTCTCCAAGGAGCCCCAGTACCTTTTAGTGGGGGATGGTATTTAGAAATCAAGATCTCAGGGTTAGGCATGCTCATTCTACTTTTATATCATTGCTTCTAGGCCCTTTCAGTATTCAGAGTAAGGAAATATGTTTATTTCTCTTTTTTTAATTGATGTCTTAATAGTTTATAACACTGTGGGGTTTTAGTTGTACATTATTATTTGTCTGTCACCATGTGGATGCATCCCTTCACCCCTTGTGCCCACCCCCACCCCCCTTCCCCTTGGTAACCACCAATCAGTTCTCTCTGTCCATGTGTTCATTTATATTCCACATATGAGTGAATTCATGCAGTGTCTGTCCTTCTCTCTCTGGGTTATTTCACTTAACATAATACCCTCTAGGTCCATCCATGTTGTTGCAAATGGGACAATTCTGTCTTTTCTTATGGCTGAGTAGTATTCCATATATATATATATATACCATATATATATATATATACCACATCAACTTTAACCAATCATCAGTCGAGGGACACTTGGGTTGCTTCCACTTCTTGGCTATAGTGAATAATGCTGCAATGAACATAGGGGTGCATACGCCTCTTGTGATGGTTGATCTCATGTCCATTGGGTAGATGCCCAAGAGTGGGATTGCTCGATCATACGGTATTTCTATTTTTAATTTTTTGAGGAATCTCCATACTGTTTTCCATAGAGGCTGCACCAGTTTGCATTCCCACCAGCAGTGAATGAGGGTTCCTGTTTCTCCACAACCTCTCCAGAATTTGTTGTTTTTTGTCTTTGTGATTATAGCCATTCTAACGGGTGTCAGGTGATATCTTAGTGTAGTTTTGATTTGCATTTCCCTGATGATTAGTGATGTTGAACATCTTTTCATGTGTCTATTGGCCATCTGTATCTCTTCCTTGGGAAAATATCTGTTCCTGTCCTCTGCCCATTTTTTGATCGGGTTGTTTGTTTTTTTGTTGCTCAGTTGTATGAGTTCTTTATATATTACAGAGATTAATCCCTTGTCAGATAAACGATTTGCGAATATTTTCTCCCAGCTGGTGGGTTGTCTATTCCTTTTGATCCTGGTTTCATTTGCCTTGTAGAAACTCTTTAGTCTGATGAGGTCCCACTTGTTTATTTTTTCTTTTGTTTCCCTTGTCCGAGTAGACATGGAATCTGAAAGGATCCCTTTATGTCCAATCTTAATTAGTGTACTGCCTATATTTTCTTCCAGGAGTTTTATAGTTTTAAGTCTCACTTTCAGGTCCTTAATCCGTTTTGAATTGATTTTTGTATATGGCGATGGGAGATGGTCTACTTTCATTCTTTTGCATGTTGCTGTCCAATTTTCCCAGCACCATTTATTGAAGAGACTTCCCTCTCTCCATTGTATGTTCTTTGCTCCTTTGTCGAAGATTAGCTGTCCATAGGTGTGTAGTGTTATTTCTGGGCTTTCAATTCTGTTCCATTAATCTGTGTGTCTATTTTTGTACCAGTACCATGCTGTTTTGATTACTATAGCTTTGTAGTATATTTTGAAGCCAGGGGTTGTGATGCCTCCAGCTTTGTTCTTTTTTTTCAGGATTGCTTTAGCTATTCGGGGTCTTTTGTTGCCCCATACGAATTTCAGTATTTTTTGTTCTATTACTGTGAAGAATGACATTGGGATTCTGATTGGGATTGCATTGAATCTGTAGATTGCTTTAGGTAGAATGGACATTTTAACTATATTTCTTCTTCCAATCCATGTGCGTGGAGTATTTTTCCATTTCTTTATGTCTTGCTCGATTTCTTTCAATAGTGTCTTATAGTTTTCATTGTATAGGTCTTTCACCTCCTTGGTTAAATTTATTCCCAGATATTTTATTCTTTTTGTTGCAATTGTAAATGGAATTGTCTTCTTGAGTTCTCTTTCTGTTGGTTCATCGTTAGTGTATAGAAATGCAACTGATTTTTGTAAGTTGATTTTATACCCTGCTACTTTACTGTAGTTGTTGATTATTTCTAGTAGTTTTACCATGGAATTTTTTGGGTTTTCTATGTATAAGATCATGTCGTCTGCAAATAGTGAGAGTTTCACTTCTTCATTGCCTATCTGGAGTCCTTTTATTCCTTTTTCCTGACTAATTGCTCTGGCCAGAACTTCCAGTACTATGTTGAATAAGAGCGGTGAGAATGGGCACCCTTGTCTTGTTCCTGTCCTCAAAGGAATGGCTTTCAGTTTTTCCCCATTGACTAGGATGTTAGCTGTAGGTTTGTCATATATGGCCCTTATTTTGTTGAGGCACTTTCCTTCTATACCCATTTTGTTGAGAGTTTTTATGATAAATGGATGTTGGATCTTGTCGAATGCCTTTTCTGCATCGATTGAAATGATCATATGGTTTTTATTCTTCATTTTGTTATTGTGGTGTATCACGTTGATTGATTTGCGGATGTTGAACCATCCCTGTGTCCCTGGTATAAATCCCATTTGATCATGGTGTATGATCTTTTTGATGTATTGCTGTATTCAGTTTGCCAATATTTTGTTGAGGATTTTTGCGTCTTTGTTCATCGGTGATATTGGCCTGTAGTTTTCCTTCTTTGTATTGTCTTGTCTGGCTTTGGTATCAGGATGATGTTGGCCTCATAGAATGTGTTAGGAAGTATTCCATCTTCCTCTATTTTGGGGGATAGTTTGAGAAGGATATGTGCTAAATCTTCTTGGAATGTTTGGTAAAATTCTCCAGGGGAGCCATCTGGTCCTGGGCTTTTATTTTTTGGGAGGTTTTTGATTACTGTTTCAATCTCTTTACTTGTGGTTGGTCTGTTCAGATTCTCTATTTCTTCTTGATTCAGTTTTGGGAGGTTGTACGCCTCCAAGAATTTGTCCATTTCCTTTAGGTTGTCCAATTTGTTGGCGTAAAGTTTTTCATAGTGTTCCCTAATAATCCGTTGTATTTCTGTGGTATCTGTTGTAATTTCTCCTCTTTCATTTGTAATTTTATTTATTTGAGTCTTCTCCCTTTTTTCTTAGTGAATCTGGCTAAGGGTTTGTCAGTTTTATTTATCTTCTCAAAGTACCAGTTCTTTGTTTCATTGATCCTTTCTACTGTTTTTTGGTTTCAATTTCATTTATTTCTGCTCTGATTTTTATTATTTCTCTCCTTCCGCTGATATGGGGCTTTGTCTGTTCTTCTTTTTCTAATTCTGTTGGGTGCAGTTTAAGATTATTTATTTGGGATTTTTCTTGTTTGTTAAGGTGGGCTTGTATTGCTATGAATTTCCCTCTCAGAACCGCTTTTGCTGCATCCCATATGAGTTGGTATGGTGTATTTTCCTTTTCATTTGTCTCCAGATAGCTTTTGATTTCTCCTTTAATTTCATCAATGACCCATTGGTTGTTCAGTAGCATGTTGTTTAGTCTCCACATCTTTGTCCCTTTCCCCGTTTTTTCCTTGCAGTTGATTTCTAGTTTCACAACATTATGATCAGAAAAGATGCTTGCAATGATTTCAGTCTTCTTAAATTTATAGAGGTTTGCCTTGTTTCCTAACATATGGTCTATGCTTGAGAACGTTCCATGCGCACTTGAGAAGAATGTGTACTCTGCTCTTTTTGGGTGGAGTGCTTTGTATATATCTATTAAGTCCATTGCATCTAGTTTTTCATTTAAGTCCATTATTTCCTTATTGACTTTTTGTCTGGATGATCTATCCATTGATGTAAGGGGGGTGTTAAGATCCCCTACTATTATTGTTTTATTGTTAATATCTCCTTTAAGGTTTTTTAGCAGTTGTTTTATGTACTTTGGTGCTCCTGTGTTGGGTGCATAGATATTTATAAGTGTTATGTCTTCTTGGTGAAGTGTCCCTTTTATCATTATATATTGCCCTTCTTTGTCTCTCATTACCTTTTTTATCTTGAAGTCTACTTTGTTTGATATAAGTATAGCAACTCCTGCTTTCTTTTGTTTGCCATTAGCTTGGAGTATTGTTTTCCGTCTTTTTATTTTGAGTCTGTGTTTGTCTTTAGAGCTGAGATGTGTTTCCTGGAGGCAGCAGATTGTTGGATCTTGGTTTTTAATCCATCCCGCCACTCTGTGTCTTTTGTTTGGAGAATTCAATCTGTTTACATTTAGAGTGATTATTGATATGAGGGTTTAATGTTGCTATTTTATTGTTCATTTTCCGGTTCTTTTGCTTTTCCTTTGTTTCTTGTCGCATGAGTTTCAGACTGCAAATTCAGTTTGGTGTTTCTGCATGCTGATTCTCTTAGTTTTCTCTTTATTTGTCATGTGTGTTTCTCTTCTGGTTATTTGTTTAGTGATTACTGTGAGGTTTATATAAAAGATCTCCTGGATAAGATGATACATTTTCAGATGCCTCCTTTTTCCTTAGGCTGAGTCGATTCAATCCTTTCCTCTTTCCCTCCTGATTTGTTTTGTCACTACTTATTCCATCTTGTGTCGTGAGTGTGTTTTCAGTGATGAGCTTGAATTAATTTTTGATATTATCCAGCTGTAGTTTGTTCTGGTTTAGTCTCCTTGCTTTTCTCCTTGCTGAAATCTTTGTATCCCCTTTCTCTTTTATTTTTTTTTTCAGGCCTAAAGGTCTTCTTGAGTATTTCTTGTATTGGGGGTCTTGTGGTGATGAACTCCCTTAGCTTTTGTTTATCAGGGAGTGTTATTATTTCTCCTTCATATTTGAAGGATATTTTTGCTGGATAAAGTATTCTTGGCTGAAGGTTTTTGTCTTTCATGGTTTTGAATATATCATCCAGTCTCTCCTAGCCTATAGATTTTCTGTCGAGAAATCAGCTAAGACCCTGATGGGGTTTCCTTTGTATCTTATTTTGTTTTTTTTTGTTTAGCTGCCCTTAATATTGTTTCCTTGTCACTGAGTCTTGTCAACTTGGCTACTATGTGGCGTGACGATTGTTTATTCCTGTTTATATATTTACGTGACCTATTGATTTCATTCACTGTTATTTCCATCTCATTCCCTAGGTTTGGGAAGTTCCCAGCTATTATTTCTTTGAACAAACTCTCTGCTCCTTTTTCTCTTTCTTCTCCTTCTGGAATACATATTATCCTTATGTTGCTTTTCCTCATTGAGTCTGATATTTCTCGAAGAATTTCTTCATTTCTTTTTTGTCTTAGCTCTCTCTCCTCCTTAACTGGAGCATTTCTGTGTGGCTATCCTCGATAATGCTAATTCTTTCCTCCGTACTGTCAGTTCTGCTCTTTAAAGATTCCATTTTTTCCATTATCTTGTTCATTTTGTTTTTCATCTCTAATAATTCTGATTGGCTTTTCTTTATGGTTTCAATCTCTTTTGTGACGAAATCCCTGAATTTGTTGATTTGTTTCTGTGTGTTCTCTTGTATTTCGTTGAGTTTGTTTATGATAGCTATTTTGAATTGTCTGTCGTTCAGGTTATAGATTTCTGTGCGTTCAGGGTTGGTTTCTGGGTGTTTGTCATTTTTCCTTTTGGTCTGTAGACATAATAAACCATTGCATAGATCCTATGGCTTTACCTTTTCTTTTCATCTTGAAGTTGGTCCTGCAGTTTCCACCTGCTGCCACTGGATGGAGATCGCGAGCAGTGTGCTCTGAGCCTGCTGCAGTCCCCGGAGGGATTATGCTGAAGCACAGGGCGTGTGGGGGAAGGGGTTCTCTCTTTCTCCTGCTCAACCTGGGGTGTTCCTTTCTGGCTCTCTTGAGGCATTTGCCACACCCCTGAAACAGTCCGTCCTCGCTTCCTGGTGGGGGTCTCTTGACAGTCTGTGAGAGCACCTGGAGGGACATAGTTTTCCCCGCAGAGGGCCGCCCCTCACCCCTCTGTCTGCGAGCCATGCTGTCTTTGCCGATAGTGATTGGGGAGGGGGAGTAAAACTCCTTACCTCTCCTCACATCCTTTGGGGTTTCCTGTGCCTCCACCATCCGATGTATGGCAGCAGGGGTTTCTTAGAAGTCATTTGTAGTGTTTGATTGACCTCTGTTGGTATGCGAATGATGTTTTCATTGTGTCTTAGAGGGCAGAGATTCAAAGAGGACATCTCACTCTGCCGTGATGCTGACGTCACTTGGATGGTCGGAAATATGTTTATTTCTTTTATTCATGAGTTCATATTGATATTTCTAATTTAAGTTTAGCATTAACTTTTTTGAACATATTTGTGTCTCTTATTTTGAAAATCTTGGTTCTTATTAATATATTTGCTTATTTCCTTCATATATACCTATGTTTAAAAATTACAGGATCAAGATTATTACTACTAAGAATGAAACTCTGAGGTTTAAGATTTCTTTGCAGTTCTTTTTTGTACCCAGGGAGTTTAGTTTTGTTTTGTTTTGTTGGTTTTGTGTGTGTGTGTGTGTGTGAGGAAGATTGGCTCTGAGCTAACTTCTGTCAGTCTTCCTCTTTTTGC
Source organism: Tapirus indicus (assembly GCA_031878705.1). Taxonomy (NCBI): domain Eukaryota; kingdom Metazoa; phylum Chordata; class Mammalia; order Perissodactyla; family Tapiridae; genus Tapirus; species Tapirus indicus. The sequence continues at coordinate 97,385,198 of CM062919.1, read as the reverse complement.
TGAGGAAGATTAGCGGTGAGCTATCATCTGTGCCCATCTTCCTGTACTTTATATGGGATGGCACCACAGCAGGGCTTGATGAGCGGTGAGCAGGTCCACACCTGGGATCCCAACCTGAGAACCCCAGGCCACTGAAGCAGAGTGCTGGAACTTAACCAGTACAGCCACAAGGCTAGCCCACCCAGGGAGTTTTTAAAAGAACAGATTTCTATGCCCCCAAATGTTTTGAATCAGAATCTTGAGAAGATGTTAGTATCAGCCTGTAGGTGGGTATTTTTCAAATAACAAATCCATGATCTACTGCTTAGTCAGTCTCAGTATTGCTGGAATATCTGAGATCTGTTTTGCTTCAAGTAATATCTCACCCCCTTTTTTTCCTCCTAAGACATTTTTATAATTTGTTTATAATGTAATTGTCAAATGATTGGCACAGAGAAAAATTTAAAGAAATGGGGAAAGGATTGACTGGGAAGTAAAAAGAAAAATCAAGAATTTTAGGGAGGTGGTATAGGGAGCTTAGAAGCTACCTGCCATGAAAAATAACTTTTCATATTTCCAGAGTCCCATTGTCTACAACGTCTTCCCTAAAATTCTTCAGAAGTTTTTAAACAGTAGCCTGTTTTGATAAACATTTTAATGTTTATTTAATAATGGCCTAGCATTTATTACATATTTGCTGTTGCTAGGCACTCAAAGTGTTCTATACGTTACCTCATTTAATCTTTGCAGTAACCCTGTACTTACATATTATTCCAATTTTATAAATGAGGAAATTGACTTAAATATTTGTAGTCTCTGCTTACTGAATGGCTTTTTAAGGAAAATACAAGTTTTATCTGAGATGGAGATTAGGGTTCAAGATTCTATTAAAGAGTGCCCTGGGGATCAACACCTTTGGAAGGGAAGGGACCAAATTACAACTGCATAGGGAAGTTGTGCTGTGAAGTGGTCTCTACAAAGTCCTCAGCCAACCCTGCAGAGAGCTCTGGAGCTAGGATGGTTCTTCAGAGTTGTTCCAATTTGGAGTGGGGAGGCTGGGCCTTTTCACCTCTGCATTGACCAGTCATTGTGTGCAGACTGCCCTTGGAAGGTGGCTTGACCTTGGGTGAGGCAGCTTCTTCAGCAGGGGCCATACCCGACCAGGGCTGACAGCCAGGACTACCTTGCTTCAGCACTCTCAGCAGCTGGGGGAGTAAGTCCTTTAGTCCTGAAGGGGTTCTGGGTGGTAATCACAGTGTCTACCACATCTCCAATAAGTTTGCTATAGTTTCTCCAAAACAAATTGTTCTTGACAAAGACTTTTTTTTTCCTATTGAGTATCCTTTTCTTATTTTTCCTGTTGAAGAATGGACGTTTAAAGAAGTCAAAGAAGTTTGCTTTTGTGCCATTCACCGTAAACCTAAAGTCTTTCTTTTAACTCAGTTTTATCAGCTTTTAGCTCCTTGCCTTATATGATACTGACTGGGCCAAAATGTTTATGTGCAGATAACTTGACTGTTGTTTTTAAACATCAGATGTTGAGCATTTCTAATCCAGTCCTCAAAATTTTACTCCCTTTATAACCATGCTTGAGGGTTTCTCAAAAAAGTCAGTACAAAAGATAGTCCTTTATATTAACTCAAGCTTGGGATCTCCTGAATTTCAAACTCTTCTTTGTTTAAACTTTCTCCTTGACCCTCAACATCCATACTTCATCCTGTGATTTTCTGATGAAGAAAGTTACCCGCTCTCTTAACCTGGTTCCCATCTGTCCCAACATTCTGTCCTCTATATGAAGTTGGAGACAGAAGGGCTACATGCTCTGTTACTGTCTGGTTCACAGCGATCCACTTCCACCTATTTGTTTGGACCTGTGGGTGCAAGGGCTGAAATATGATGTCACTGATGACTGCCTCTCACACTCCTCCTGCCTGCTGTACCTCATCCTTCGTGTGGGGGAATAAGTGCTCTCACAAAAGACATTCTTGATTTTTTCATTTGAATTAGGTTAGGCTGTATATTGTAAATGTACTCTTTGTTATCTTCTTGCTTTGGGGGTATATCTATTTTCATTTTTCTTGGAGGATCTCAAAATACTTTCAATACGTCTGTTCTATAGTTTTTAAAACTTAATCATTTCTCAGTGCACTGAATTTTGGTACCCAGCAACATAGTTTCTTTGCTTTACAATATTTTCTAAACTAGAAATGAAATGGTTTAAAATTATGTGCATGTCAAATATACTTTAATATGTGGTTAAAAGACGATATAATAAAAAACGACCTCAAAATTAATGCTAAAATCTAACCACTCCTTTGAATTCCTTCTTTCTAATTTACCATGTATTTCTGCTGCTTTGGAGAGAAATCAAGATAAAGACTTTTTAACTTCTTTAATTTTTTATTTTAATTTCTAAAATTTTAAATTTAACTCCCTTTAAGGAGGTATCTTGAGGATGATTAAACTGGGAGCAGGTGGGAGTAGGAGAGAGCAGTAGAGACCAAAGTGTAATAAAGTATTTGTTCTTTTTAAAAAGATGCATGCGTCTTCACACAGAGCACTGTGCAGTGTGGGACTTGAGCTTCTACTTCTTAAATGTCTCATTTTAGATGTCATACTGCATAATTCTCCCTTTGCTTTGAAGTGATTGATAATTGACAATACAGTGATTAATAATTACTGCATTGTGGGGGCCGCCCGGTGGTGCAGCGGTTTCGTCCGCGCTTGGCAGCCCGGGGTTCGCGAGTTCGGATCCCGGGCGCCCGCCGACGCACTGCCTGTCAGCCATGCCGTGGCGGCGTCCCATATAAAGTGGAGGAAGATGGGCACGGATGTTAGCCCAGGGCTAGTCTTCTTCAGCAAAAAGGGGAGGATTGGCAACAGATGCTAGCTCAGGGCTGGTCTTCCCCACAAAAAAAAAAATAATAATAATAATAATAATTACTGCATTGTGTATTTTGTGCTTTTTTTTTTTAATTTGCTAAAGCTGAGTTTTTAAAAAAATTTTTTAATGCTACCTAAAGTTTGGTTGTGTCCTCAAATGAAAAATATTCCTAACTGTACCCTGCATGTGAACTTTCAGCTTAATCCTTTTGTGGTCATTAGTATTGTTTCTCTGAGCCTTCTTTCTACTGTGCTTGTTGTCCATTCTCTCTTTGTTTTATCACTAAATTATGTATAGTGACCTCTTCGGCAATCAACAAACTTTATAGCTTACTGTGATGTAGAACCTCTGTATGGAAGAAAAAAAAAACACAGGTTACTATATAACTTTTCTAATGGGTCAATTTTCTTGTCAATAAATAATCTTTAAAACAATAATTGTCAATAATTTAATTGTTAAAAGTTTAAGAGGATGCTTAACAATTTTTTAAAACTTTATACAAACATATGTCCAACATAGGAAATAAGGAAAACCAAGAGATAAGAAAAATATTGTCTAAAATCTCACCACCAGAGACAACTACTACTTTTAACTTTCCCTATAGTCATTTCTATGCCTTTTTTTAATATTTAAGATGATATGGTATAATATATAAGATTATATGGTATACAGTATGTATATTCAATGTATGTGTCCTACTTTTTAATAACTAACATTATATATCATAGGATTTTCCACAAGAATTATTTTTCTTAAACATTTTTATGGTTATGAACTATTCAGTTGTGTAAGTGTAGCATAATTTTCTTGACTATTCTCTCATTATAGACGTTCTGTTTGTTTCTAGTATATTGCTGGTATATGCTGCAGTGAACATTTATGCATAATGTCATTTCTGTGGTTAGAATTATCTCCTTAGAATATATTCCCAGTTCTGAAATTTTGTAGTCAGAAGGAATGAATGTTTTTAAGGATTTTGATACATACAGCCAGATGGTTCTACAAAAAAACTCTACCAACATTATACTGTTAGTACTTTTTTTTTCCCTAGGAAAGGGTCCAAGATCTTTGTAACTCTAAAAAGGTTAAGAACCACTGATATGTGTTTATAAAAAGAGACTTTATGTTTCTTGAGGTTATCAATACCTTTTAGCTTACCAGAAGCCTAGCAACAAGCATAGCCTGAAGTACATGTGTAAGAAATTTATTGATAATATGATCTCAGTGAGACGTACACATACGTGATCAAAACTGAGGACGCCTTTCAGGAATACAAGGAATAAGGTACCTCGGGGAGTGGAAATGGTGGTAACTCTTCTTTAGTGTCAATTTGAAAAACGTTGTTTTATTTACTTCATATTTGTCAGTGACAAATAGAAAATTTTTGAAAACCATTGTATGTTTCTGTGAAATCAGAATCACAAGCATAGCAGCTCAGTTTAATGGTCCTATGTGCCAAAGTGACTAACTGAAAGTAATTTCTGTTTTTCTCTGTAGAAATAAAATCACATGAGGTGAGTATATCATTCTAATATTCCATTTTCCTACATCTTGATATTCACCTAGGCTAGTGGGCCTCATAGTAAGTTATTACAACTTTTTAAAGTACTAATTGGATTTCCAGAAGTTTACTTCTATAAAATAGCCCTTTCTGAACTATGTTGTTGCTAGTTCTAGTTAATAGCATTGTATTGGCTTGAAAATAAAGGAAATTTTTATTGAAACGAACTTAAATAACAGTGGTTCTAAGGAATATATTTAAGTTTTTTCATTAAAAAAATTTTAAAGATATTTATGTAGCTAAAAATTATGAAAAACGTGTGGACTCCTCCTTCCCTGGAGAAAGTAAAGTGGTTAAGAACGTGAACTCTGGAGTCAGAGATGGGTTTGAATCCCGCCTCTACCACCACCTCAGTGCAAGGCTTTCAGCAAGTTAAACTCTGTGCCTCAGTTTTCTCATGTGCAGAATGGGATAACTATGGTACTCAGCTCATAAGTTATTGCAAGGATGGAAAGAGATCGGTGTAATGCACTTGGAATAGTGCTTGTTACGTTGTAAGGGTTCTTCTCCCTCCTCCTCACCCTGTCGTCCTCATCATCATTATGGTCATCATCTTGGAAATCAGCGTTCAGTGAAACACTTCCACTGATAAGTTGATTTACCAGTGTTTTTTTCTCTCTTCCATTTTTCTTGTTAAGCCTTTGGAAGTTCTGTGCTAACTTTAACAATGCTTTGACTGACACCTTGGCAGGCTATCTTCAGTGTATGCTATAGTAACAGCTGCCTGCTTTTCCATTCATTCATAGATACCAAGATAAATGTGTTGCTTACCTTTTGTTCATTGTACCAGGCAAAAGAAGGACATCTTTTTAATAGAAAAACAAAAAAACCCTGAATGACTTAGGATCATCAGAAGCTTATGGCAAAATAAAACTGAGGTATTTGGTTAGGCTTGACCATTCCAAGTGCTGTGCATATTATTTGCCAGAATGTCAGTTTTAGTTGCACCAGATATCAGATTTCAGTTGTATCACTTTGGCAGCTTACGTGTGATGTACTGAGGTTGGTTGGAGTGTGTCAGAGCAGCTACATTTAGCATGTTTGATTGACTGGCTTCTCTCAGCTAGCATCTGTTGCCAATCCTCCTCTTTTTGTGAGGAAGACTGGCCCTGAGCTAACATCCGTGCCCATCTTCCTCTATATGTGGGATGGCTGCCACAGCATGGCTTGATAAGTGGTGTGTAGATCTGCACCTGGGATCCGAATCTGCAAACCCCGGGCTGCCAAAGCAGAGTGCATGAACTTAACCACTACACCACTGGCCGGCCTCAACTGCATCATATTCTTAATATTCTAATATAAGTATAAATTATTTACTAAATGATAAATAGAGAATAATTAGGAAAACACCCCGTGTTGTTCTCTATGATCGTGTCCTGATATGCTACTCCTAATCCTCCTTTGAATTTCATCTTGAGCATATTTATGTATCCTAGAAAACAGACTGTAGTAATTCTTTGAGGATTTATTTCCCCCTTTCCTTAAATGATACCTCTTACACCATGGAAGGAAACAGATGGAGCTCTGGTCTTGTATATGGGCAGCACATCCTGAGAAATGTAGTAAGTTCCTCTGTGATGATGTAATTACCTTCTGCCATCTTTATGGAGTCATTATTAGCTAAGTTTTTGGTTAGAGCAGAATATCCATGAAGCCATAGTCATGGGCTTGAATGTGAATAATTTGATTTTATTCCATGGCTGGAACAATACCTATGGTCACAAAGAGGCACGAGTATTCTTTAGCGGAGGCTTGAAGAGTTCAGAATCCACAGTAGTACATCAGTCAGAAGAGCCAGCTTAACACAGGACCAAAAACACTTTAGTCTGTACTTGTTAGACTGACTTAATTCTTTGTGTAAAATTAGTTCAAAATGTTTTCCCCCTTATTTGATGTGCTGTCAGGGGAAGTCATAACCTAACATACTGAAGGAGTGAAAAAACCTTTTGACAAGGCAGATCTCATTTAGAATGTCAGAATTGGCTATTTCTTTGCCAAAGACAGACTTTATAATGTGAAGAAAAAGCAGAATAAAGAGACATTAAAGTGTATGTTAATTGGACACTTTTAAAGGCCCCTCAAATTAATTTTCATGTGAATTTCTAGAAAGTAGAAGTCATCATCAAGCAGTCTTACGTGGCTTAGCATTGTGGCTAAATTCTCAGGATTAGGAGTCACACAGACCAGGGTTCAAGTCCTAGATCAGTCACTTACTAATTGTGTGACATTGGACATGTTAGTCCCTCTAATCTTTGAGTTCCTCAGACATCAAATGTGAGAATAAAATTACAGGATCTGTAATAGGATTGTTGTTAGGGCTGGAATATGTAACATGCTTAACAGTGTCCAGTTATTTTATTTTTTCAAATCAAACATTTCATTGCTGTCTCCTCAAGATCCATCTAAAAATATATAATGCAGACCCTCCTTTAGAAATCTGGAGCCCAGGAGACATGTTTCCTATTGAATAGGTATTATTATTTTGTATATGGGGGTAGGAATAAGGGAAATAGAAATGTCAGAGAATTTAGAAGAAGAGAAGATACGTAATAGAAACTCTTACTATGTAAAAGGAGTAAGGCTATATAAGATAAGATTCTCCTCAACTAGAGCTTCTAGTCTGGTTTGGGAAGAAAAACTAACACAGGATAGTTAGAGGATTATAAAAGTATTAAGGAGTAGAAATTCATAAGAGGGAAAAATATCTGGAACTAGAACAGATGGTGGGGCTGAATCTTTATAAATGGAATTGGAGCTGAACCTGGAAAGAAAGAAGAGGACATAAACAGGGGAGTGCTGTAGCTATGGTTGAATCTGTGAGCCAAATTCCAGAGGCCGGACTGAGAATGATTTTTATGATCTCTTGAAGGGGTCTGACTGGCTAGAGTAAAGGGGACAGCTTGAGTAACAGTGGGTGACATTAGAAGGCCAGGCAAAGAATTTTGAACCTGATGTGTGAGAAAAAGATGGGGAACCTCTCAATTTTTTTAAAAGAAAACCTTAACAATGCACTGTGAGAGCCGTGTTTAACAGAGGTAAGTCTGATTGCAGTGTGTAGAATAGATTAAATGGGGCGGCTGTTGGAGTAATTCAGACAGCAGTGGTGAGGGTTTGGATCCAGAGGAAGAGGAAAATACCTGTGTCTGCACCGATTTCATCCTTCCTGTTTTGGCAGGGGGGCTGCCCTCCTCCTGACCAGGCCACTCCCGTTTCTTCTTTGGCTCCCACCCCTCCCACATTCTCAGGAACTTTCTACTCTTGATTACTCCTTCTCTCACATGTATTTTAGTACGTCACCCTTGCCTTTCTTTTAAAATGATCAGGACTTTCCCATTAAAAACAAAACAAACAAATCCAAACTCCTCACTCTACCTCATTTCCTCCAACTACCTCTCCATTTCTCTTCTACTCTCAACAGGCAGACTTTTTGCAAATTTTGTCTACTTTGCTTGCACCATTTCCACACCTAACTCCACACCTCAACTCCTCCCTCTTGGGCTCCTGACCCCATTACACCACCAGAACAACTCGCACTAAAGTTGTCAGTCAACTTCTCTCACCAAAAACAATCCTCATCTTACTTGGCTTCTATACAGCATTTAACACTGTTGACTCTTCCCTCTGTGTTGGACACACTGTGTTGGTTTTTGGTCTTCTTCCTACATATTGGGCCAGTGCTCTCTCTCCTTGGTCATCTCACCCTCCTCCACCAGTCTTTTAAGAGTTGGATTCCTCAAGGCGGGGTTCTTGGCCCTCTCCTCTTCTCACTTGATAATCTCTCCATTAATAGACTCATTCAGGTCCTTATGTCAGTAATTATCTACATGAAGATGTCTGCCAAATTTATATTCTCCAGTCCAGACCTCTTCACTGAGATAAAAAATTCTGTGTTTCCATCTTCTCTTGAATGTTTCAGAAGCACTTCCAACTCAACTCAGCATATCCGAAAAGGAATTTGTTGTCTTCAATTTCAGTCTTGTTTAGTGTTTCCTCTTTTAGTGAACAGCATCCATTTGTACGAGGTGGAAACCTTAAAGCCATCCCTGACACCTCCGTCTCCTTCACCACCCTTATCCAGTCCATCACTGAATTTCTCCATTTCCTAATTAGCCCTCATCCGCTCTGGCCTCCTTCCAGTCTGTACTCCTTAGCCAGTGGGCTCTTTTCAAAATGCTCCTGTCCAGGAGCACCTAAAACTATGAACTGGCTTTTCACTGCTCTCATATTAAGACCAAATTCATTACCATGGGCACCAGACCCTTGGTCTGGCCACTACCTATCTTCAGCCTCATCTGGCACAGGCCCCCCTCACTCTTTGCACTCCAGCCACATTTAGTCCTTCTTACTTACCATAGAATTCTCGCTGTAGGGACTTTATACAACGTGTTCTTTACCTGGAATACTCGTGCCTCCTCTCTTTACCTAGTTAGCTTCTCCTCATCCTCAGGTCTCTGCTCAGCAATCCTTCATTCTCAGGGAAGCCTTCTCTAGCTTCCTAGATTAGATCAACCCTCCTGAAAGGCTCCTACAGCACCATATTTGTGTGCTTATTTACCTATATGTCTCCTCCACTGGACACAGAGTTCCACGAGAGTGGGGATATATTTGTTCATCATCGTATCCCTATAGCCTGGTACAAAACTCAAGACAGACTTGTCAATCCATCAGTTAGACATTTCAAAGGAATGTCTAAGGCAGAACAAGGAGAGGGTCACAGAAATGCCTCTAGCACTCTAGATGATAGTAGGATATTTCCATTTGCAGCTGGGTAGGAGATAATTGTGAGGAGTCCTGAGGCCCTTCTTGATCCGTGCTCCTGCGGCCTCCTCCAGCGTTGTGTATCTCAGGGCTAGTGAGTGAGTCAGGCTGCAGAACTAAGACTAAAATACTTCTCTTGCCTGCACCTTCAGACCTTGGAATTCTCATTAATTTAACAACTTGCCTGCAGTGTTTACCCCTGTTGATCACTCCTTTCTTGAAATTCTCTCCCGCGTTGCTTTTTCTGGTATTTTATTTCTAATTTTTTTTCTTATCCCTCTAAAAACAACTCGGCTCCTCTTCCCATTCATTTGCTCCTTCAGAGTACTCACACCAAAATTCAGCTGCTATCTAGCATGCTCCTCTGTCACATCTAAGAGGATGATGTCTGAACCTCTTGGCATTTCTTAAGAGGCGCTCTGAGGCACTGCCAATAGCTCAAGTCTCATCTCCTGCCACCTCCCCTGTATGTCCCCTGCGTTTGTTACATCAGACCATTTGGAGTTCCCTGAATAGTCCATGTTCTTTTATGGTTTTGTGCCTTTGCCTTAGTCTAGAATGGCTGCCAAGCCTCACTCCTGCGCTCCCACATCCTCACCTACCAACCATTCCCACCATCTATGTGCTGGGTACTGTCTGCTGTTTTCAAAACATGGATCACGTCGCTTACAGCCTTCTCAGACATATCTTCCCCAGGCTGCTTCTGGAGGTGGAGGTGGGGCTTTTTCTATCACCCAGTGCTTGAGGGAGTACTGGCAGGTGGTAGACCTGTAATAAGTATTTGAGAAACTGAAAGGATAGTTCTTTTGTCTTTTAATGATGCATATAAATACTAACCTGAATGCATAATAACACCATAACAAACTCAAGTATCACTGGGTAAGCATTCCCCCTTGAGAGTAGGCCTGTTGATAGTTGAAAAGTAAAATGTCCAAAAGTTTATTACATAAATAACTTTGTTCTAAATGTATTTTTTTCTGCCTCACATAGTTATGTTTGCTTCTCACACCCTCCTAAAATGGATTTCTAATTATGACATGGTAGTAAAGTGTTGTTCCACTCTTCTTTAAAATGATATATCTGCCCTGAAAACTTTGAGGTATTTTCTTTCTTGAGGTGATTTTTTTTTTTTTTTGGATTTGCAAGAGAAGATTATCTTATTCCAATCAAAATGTATGTATTCTAAGGCCCCACATTGCAGTACTTTTTTTATGAGCTGTTATGAAAGCCAAGCTTCAGAACGAAGCAAGGAAGCACTAGAGGAAAAGCAGTTTTATGCATTTCCAGCTGCAGAAAGTTGTAACACTTCACGTGGGAGTGCTGTATTCATTCTAGAATTTCTTCCCTAGGGGGATAAGAGGACATTTCTTTTTCAGCTTTCAAAAGGGTATTAAACATTCTCTCCTAACACAAATACCACATTTGATCTCATTCTGCTCTCACTCAGTAGAATGTTTTCCTTAATGCCTAAGAATTAATGATTCTGTTGGTGACATAATTTCCGATAAAGTTTTCAACAAGAATTGGAAATATGTGCTTTCACTGGGATTGACAGATGTGAAGGAGAATTAAGAATTAAGCTGTCTGTTTGACTTTAGCTGGTATTAGATTGTGAAGTGCATTGTTATATTGGAAACGAGAATCAAAAGGATAGGACTAAATGAGAACTTCTCTGGATTAAAAAAAAAAGTGTGGCCCCTAAGGATTGATGTTGGGATTGTTCTTTAAAAATGATCTAGAAAAAACAGTGAAGACAGATTCTTAGCTTTTCTAGGTAGGAAAGTAGAGTTGACTGGCACAAGTTGAAAGAAGGTTCCACAACATTATGTGAATGAGCAGAAGAGGAGCAGTTGGGACCTCATTTTCAATCAATTCAGCTTTCAAGTAGTTTCTCCTTTCTCTACCTGATGAAATGCTGTGATTGTTTTTTTGAAGGGTCTGTTCAGCAGGGTTAATTTTTCATTTCTTATCCTACTAAGCTATTTGGTTTTTAAATGTATATTTCCTCTCTCCATGTGCATACATAATATATATGCATACATAAATTATTCATGTGTTTAAAAATCTTCACAGATTTTTATTTTATAATCTGTTAACAGAAATTCAACCAAGTAAATTTAAAGATCTAATTGGCTCTATTCAGCAATTCATGAATCAAGCAGCATCCCATTTAGCAAGTAGAAAGGAGCTCCAAGGAGTTGTACAAAATGGAAAGTTTTTATAGGCAGAAAGAGGGTGGGACAAAGAGGTTGAAAGAGTGAATTATTTCAGCAAGGTCACTTTCCCTTAGGGGAAGGCAGGGGTCTTATCAGGCAGATTACCTCACTAGTCTTGATCAGGAAATTCTAGACTGATTGGTTTAAAATTGCATTCCTGGGAGAGGCTGAAACTGCAGTTAGGTTAGATATTAAGTCTTGTTGAGTCTTAGCATGAGTGACTCCATTTTGGGCCTGTTGTTTCTTTTTAACCAATTTTTCCCTCATTACTTTGCTTTCATTTTTTTCTCCTCACTCATTCCCCAATACCTATCTTATTTTTAGACAAGTCATTTTGTATGAATAATGTGGTAGGATATTTTTTATAAAATATTGACAGTTTTATTAAAATATTTTGTGTAACTTATATGTGATTTTTAGAATGAAAATACCACTTAGTAGCTTTCTTTTTAATTACTTAGCTCTCCAGAATAGACAGTCAAAATCTAACTACTATATCCTTTTATGATTTCTAAGGGGTATTATAATCTGCCTTTTACTACCCTTGGGAGATGGGGCTTTTAAATGATATTGCTATGCCTTGTATTTATAGCCCTGTTGACATCTGTGCTCTTACCACTGAAATGATGGCATAAACTTTGACAAATATAACTTTATCACCTTTGAAATATACTACAAAATGATTTATTGTTTTTTTAATACTCATGTTTGATTCTTAAAATTCAGTTGGAATCAGCTAAAGATTTAATATTAAATATTCACAATAAGAAACATTTTTTAAAGCCTGTAAAGTATATATATGATTTGGTTCATGAGCTAAGGCATGAATTTTTATTAAGCTCTCTGAAAAATAAAATTTATTTGGATTTCATAAATATGTTTAAATTTCATGTTTCAGGCTTCTTAGTTATCCATGATAATAACTGATGTGGGCCATTAAACAGTCTTACGAATAAAAGTTTTTTGTAAAAGGATAACCAATTTGTTATTTTCCTATTGTAGACTTTAACTTATATTTTTGTCCTGTAGTTGCCCATTTGTTTTTTTAATGTATTCCTTCTTGAATATAATCTGATATTTTTCTGACCTGATTTAGAATCTCTGTCTTATTACTGTTTTAAAACAAGGACCAAATTTAGCAGGAAACCATTTGCAAGATAAATTGGCCTGGAGGACTAAGACTAACACCAGCAGATTTACTTTCTCATGTTTAAATAAAATACTCATTTTCCATGAAGTAACAAATTTCACTTGCAGACATGATTTATCCAAGTCTGAAGAAGAGAAGAAGCTAAAAAAAGGATTATTCAAATTTTGGATTTGTAGAGAAAGTAACATTTTTGATTATCTCATTTGGATTCTCAAAATGCTAGCCTAACCCAAGCCAGGCAATGGCATAAAACAGTGGATCCAAAGTCAGTTTATATTCCAGCAGGGTAATAATAGATGACCCACAGCTAGGTGTTTCCCATTTCCTCAGTGTGTAAAGAAATACATACTGAGTATGTCTACTCGGTGCTGGGACACACAGATAAGTAACACACTCTCACTATTCTCAAAAGTCCTCAGTCTGACTGGGGAGAAACATGGAAACATACTAAGGCAATGTGGGAATGCAGTGCGTTGACATGGATTTTAAAAAGTAAATTTTATCGTAATTTTAACCAATTCAATCATTTACCTTAGTTTGGTTGAACTAAATTTTGTTTTAAATTGCACTATATACTTCTTAGGAAATGTGATGGATTTTATTACCCATGCTTACTAATCCACTGTCAAAACCACTTTGAAACTATACCTAGTCACTAGAATAATTAGAGTTCAAATAGATCAAACTTAAAAATTAGAATATTTTTATATTTCAGAAGTTTTTCTTTTTAGTATCACTTCTCATCTCTGAAACATTTTAAATTTATGTATATTCTATAAAGAAATTCATACTTGTCCATAAGTTTGGGTTCTGGTGAGATAAAAATAAAATTTGTCAGTTGAAGAGTGATTTTCCTAAATCCCAAATGAAGAGGTGCCTTCCCACAAAGATAAAAAGAAAGTGTACTCACATATAATGTTCAGTGATATGAGTGATAGTAAATATCAGAAACTTACTGGAGTATTTGAAATAGAGATGACCATGGAAGTTGGACACTGGCTAATTTATAACTTAGGATACCGTCAGTGCATAATTATTATCCAAAGACAGAACATATGAAACTGATGTTTTCATATTTTTATAAATACTAAATTGAAATAAGTTAATCCTGTGGGAGGAAACCTCTTTAACCCCTTTTTGGTTTCTTAGGTGATTTTTTTTTTTTTTTTTTGTGGGGAAGACCAGCCCTGAGCTAACATCCGTTGCCAATCCTCCCCTTTTTGCTGAGGAAGACTGGCCCTGGGCTAACATCCATGCCCATCTTCCTCCACTTTATATGGGACGCCGCCACGGCATGGCTGACAGGCAGTGCGTCGGCGGGCGCCCGGGATCCGAACTCGTGAACCCCGGGCTGCCAAGCGCGAACTAAACCACTGCGCCACCGGGCGGCCCCCTCTTAGGTGATTTTAAATGCTTAGAAGAGATCAAGTTTTCCACTCTAAGCATCCAGATTTCATCATTTACCCGGAGGAAAAAGCCTTGAGTGTATTAGAAGCAGCTGGGATGACAGTTCGTGCCTTTGCCTTCTGCTAAAAAAGGGAATTTGCTGCCTCCTGAGGGAGTGGACCCAAAAGGATGCTTGGACCAGGATAAGCTAAGCTCATTTCAGGCATCAGAAAATGTGATGATTTCAGATAACCTTCATGAGGTTATCTTCATAACGCAAATAGTTGATCTCCCAAAAATAGTTGATATTTTTCTACCGAGTATATAGTATTTTAAGTACTTCAAGTTTTCTCATTGTTTAAGTTAGGCAAATTGCAAACTTATCTTGTCTCATCCTAATGATGGGTAAGAAATTGTGTTTAAACTGGGGGAAAAGAGCCCAAGACTTAAAATTTGTCGTATCTAGATATTCTGTACTTGACCATGATTATTCTACAAGATGCACAGAAATCTTCAGAAAATTATTGTGTCAATGCAGATGGATATTTCTTTTTTTTTTTTTTTAACCATTTTTTTAAATTGATGTCTTAATAGTTTATAACACTGTGGGGTTTTAGTTGTACATTTTTGTTTGTCCGTCCCCTTGCGGATGTAACCCTTCACCCCTTGTGCCCACCCCCCATCCCCCTTCCCCTTGGTAACCACCAATCAGTTCTCTCTGTCCGTGTGTTCACTTATATTCTATATATGAGTAAGTTCATGCAGTGTCTGTCCTTCTCTCTCTGGCTTATTTCACTTAACATAATACCCTCTAGGTCCATCCATGTTGTTGCAAATGGGACAATTCTGTCTTTTCTTATGGCTGAGTAGTATTCCATTGTATGTATATACCACATCTTCTTTAACCAATCATCAGTCGAGGGACACTTGGGTTGCTTCCACTTCTTGGTTATAGTGAATAATGCTGCAATGAACATAGGGGTGCATATGCCTCTTGTGATGGTTCATTTCATGTCCGTTGGGTAGATGACCAAGAGTGGAATTGCTGGATCATATGGTATTTCTATTTTTAATTTTCTGAGGACTCTCCATACTGTTTTCCATAGAGGCTGCACCAGTTTGCATTCCCACCAGCAGTGAATGAGGGTCCATGTTTCTCCACAACCTCTCCAGCATTTGTTGTTATTTGTCTTTGTGATTATAGCCATTCTAACGGGTGTCAGGTGATATATTAGTGTAGTTTTGATTTGCATTTCCCTGATGATTAGTGATGTTGAACATCTTTTCATGTGTCTATTGGCCATCTGTATCTCTTCCTTGGAAAAATGTCTGTTCATATCCTCTGCCCATTTTTTGATCGGGTTGTTTGTTTTTTTGTTGCTCAGTTGTATGAGATCTTTATATATTACTGAGATTAATCCCTTGTCGGACAAACGATTTGCGAATATTTTCTCCCAGCTGGTGGGTTGTTTATTCCTTTTGATCCTGGTTTCATTTGCCTTGTAGAAACTCTTTAGTCTGATGAGGTCCCACTTGTTTATTTTTTCTTTTGTTTCCCTTGTCCGAGTAGACAAGGAATCTGAAAGGATCCCTTTATGTCCAATCTCAATTAGTGTACTGCCTATATTTTCTTCCAGGAGTTTTATAGTTTCAAGTCTCACTTTCAGGTCCTTGATCCATTTTGAATTGATTTTTGTATATGGCGATGGGAGATGGTCTACTTTCATTCTTTTGCATGTTGCTGTCCAATTTTCCCAGCACCATTTATTGAAGAGACTTCCCTCTCTCCATTGTATGTTCTTTGCTCCTTTGTCGAAGATTAGCTGTGCATAGGTGTGTGGTTTTATTTTTGGGCTTTCAATTCTGTTCCATTGATCTGTGTGTCTATTTTTGTACCAGTACCATGCTGGTTTTTTTTGTTTTGTTTTGTTTTTTCTGAGGAAGACCAGCCCTGAGCTAACATCTGTTGCTAATCTTCCTCTTTTTGCTGAGGAAGACTGGCCCTGGGCTAACATCCGTGCCCATCTTCCTCTACTTTATATGGGATGCCACTACGGCGTGGCTGACAAGCAGTGCATCGGCGGGTGCCCGGGATCTGAACCAGCGAACCCTGGGCTGCCAAGCGCGGACTAAACCGCTGCGCCACCGGGCCGGCCCCCCGCTGTTTTGATTACTATAGCTTTATAGTATATTTTGAAGCTAGGGGTTGTGATGCCTCCAGCTTTGTTCTTTTTTTTCAGGATTGCTTTAGCTGTTCGGGATCTTTTGTTGCCCCATACGAATTTCAGTAGTTTTTGTTCTATTACCGTGAAGAATGACATTGGGATTGGGATTGCATTGAATCTGTAGATTGCTTTAGGTAGAATGGACATTTTAACTATATTTCTTCTTCCAATCCATGTGCATGGAATATTTTTCCATTTCTTTATGTCTTCCTCGATTTCTTTCAATAGTGTCTTATAGTTTTCATTGTATAGGTCTTTCACCTCCTTGGTTAAATTTATTCCCAGATATTTTATTCTTTTTGTTGCAGTTGTAAATGGGATTGTCTTTTTGAGTTCTCTTTCTGTTGGTTCATCGTTAGTGTATAGAAATGCAACTGATTTTTGTAAGTTGATTTTATACCCTGCCACTTTACTGTAGTTGTTGATTATTTCTAGTAGTTTTACCATAGAATTTTTTGGGTTTTCTATGTATAAGATCATGTCATCTGCAAATAGTGAGAGTTTCACTTCTTCATTGCCTATCTGGAGTCCTTTTATTCCTTTTTCTTGCCTAATTGGCTGGCCAGAACTTCCAGTATTATGTTGAATAAGAGCGGTGAGAGTGGGCACCCTTGTCTTGTTCCTGTCCTCAAAGGAATGGCTTTCAGTTTTTCCCCATTGATTAGGATGTTTGCTGTAGGTTTGTCATATATGGCCCTTATTATGTTGAGGTACTTTCCTTCTATACCCATTTTGTTGAGAGATTTTATCATAAATGGATGCTGGATCTTGTCGAATGCCTTCTCTGCATCGATTGAGATGATCATGTGGTTTTTATTCTTCATTTTGTTAATGTGGTGTATCACGTTGATTGATTTGCGGATGTTGAACCATCCCTATGTCCCTGGTATAAATCCCACTTGATTGTGGTGTATGATCTTTTTGATGTATTGCTGTATTTGGTTTGCCAGTATTTTGTTGAGGATTTTTGAGTCTATGTTCATCAGTGATATTGGCCTGTAGTTTTCCTTCTTTGTATTGTCTTGTCTGGCTTTGGTATCAGGATGATGTCGGCCTCATAGAATGTGTTGGGAAGTATTCCATCTTCCTCTATTTTTTGGAATAGTTTGAGAAGGATAGGTGCTAAATCTTCTTTGAACGTTTGGTAAAATTCTCCGGGGAAGCCATCTGGTCCTGGGCTTTTATTTTTTGGGAGGTTTTTGATTACTGTTTCAATCTCTTTACTTGTGGTTGGTCTGTTCAGATTCTCTATTTCTTCTTGATTCAGTTTTGGGAGGTTGTACACCTCCACGAATTTGTCCATTTCCTTTAGGTTGTCCAATTTGTTGGCGTAAAGTTTTTCATAGTATTCCCTAATAATCCCTTGTATTTCTGTGGTGTCTGTTGTAATTTCTCCTCTTTCATTTCTAATTTTACTTATTTGGGTCTTCTCCCTTTTTTTCTTAGTGAGTCTGGCTAAGGGTTTGTCAATTTTATTTATCTTCTCAAAGAACCAGCTCTTTGTTTCATTGATCCTTTCTACTGTTTTTTTGGTTTCAATTTCATTGATTTCTGCTCTGATTTTTATTATTTCCCTCCCTCTGCTGATTTGGGGCTTTGTCTGTTCTTCTTGTTCTACTTCTGTTAGGTGCAATTTAAGGTTATTTATTTGGGATTTTTCTTGTTTGTTAAGGTGAGCTTGTATTGCTATGAATTTCCCTCTCAGGACTGCTTTTGCTGCATCCCATATGAGTTGGTATGGTGTATTTTCCTTTTCATTTGTCTTCAGATAGCTTTTGATTTCTCCTTTAATTTCATCCACAGCCCATTGGTTGTTCAGTAGAATGTTGTTTAGTCTCCACATCTTTGTCCCTTTCCCCGTTTTTCCCTTGCAGTTCATTTCTAGTTTCACAGCATTATGATCAGAAAAGATGCTTGTAATGATTTCAGTCTTCTTAAATTTTATAGAGGGTTGCCTTGTTTCCCAACATATGGTCTATCCTTGAGAATGTTCCATGTGCACTTGAGAAGAATGTGTACTCTACTTTTTTTGGGTGGAGTGCTCTGTATATATCTATTAAGTCCATTGCATCTAGTTTTTCGTTTAAGTCCATTATTTCCTTATTGACTTTTTGTCTGGATGATCTATCCATTGATGTAAGGGGGTGTTAAGATCCCCTACTATTATTGTGTTATTGTTAATATCTCCTTTAAGGTTTTTTAGCAGTTGTTTTATGTACTTTGGTGCTCCTGTGTTGGGTGCATAGATATTTATAAGTGTTATGTCTTCTTGGTGAAGTGTCCCTTTTATCATTATATATTGCTCTTCTTTGTCTCTCATTACCTTTTTTATCTTGAAGTCTACTTTGTTTGATATAAGTATGGCTACTCCTGCTTTCTTTTGTTTGCCATTAGCTTGGAGTATTGTTTTCCATCCTTTTATTTTGAGTCTGTGTTTGTGTTTAGAGCTGAGATGTGTTTCCTGGAGGCAGCAGATTGTTGGATCTTGGTTTTTAATCCATCCCGCCACTCTGTGTCTTTTGATTGGAGAATTCAGTCCATTTACATTTAGAGTGATTATTGATATATGAGGACTTAATGTTGCTATTTTATTGTTCATTTTCTGGTTCTTTTGCATTTCCTTCGTTTCTTGTCTCTTGTGTTTCGCACTGCAAATTCAATTTGGTATTTCTGCATGCTCATTCTCTTGGTTTTCTCTTTATTTGTCATGTGTGTTTCTCTTCTGGTTATTTGTTTACTGGTTACCGTGAGGTTTATGTAAGCGATCTCCTGGATCAGAAAGTACATTTTCAGATTTCTCCTTTTTCTTTAGGCTGGGTCGATTCAATCCCTTGCCTCTTCCCCTCCTTATTTGTTATCTCTTTATTCCATCTTGTGTCATGAATGTGTGTTTCCAGTGATGAGCTTGAATTAATTTTTGATGTTATCCAACTGTAGTTTGTTCTGGTTTAGTCTCCTTGCTTTTCTCCTTGCTGAAATCTTTGTATCCCCTTTCTCATTTGTTTTTTTTCAGGCCTAAGGGCCTTCTTGAGCATTTCTTGTAGTGGGGGTCTTGTGGTGATGAACTCTCTTAGCTTTTGTTTATCAGGGAGAGTTATTATTTCTCCATCGTATTTGAAGGATATTTTTGCTGGATCAAGTATTCTTGGCTGAAGGTTTTTGTCTTTCATGATTTTGAATATATCATTCCAGTCTCTCCTAGCCTGTAGAGTTTCTGTCAAGAAATCAGCTGAGACCCTGATGGGGTTTCCTTTGTATGTTATTTTGTTTAGCTGCCCTTGATATTATTTCCTTGTCATGGGTATTTTTCAAGTTTGCTACTATGTGGCGAGATGATTTTTTATTCCTGTTTATATATTTAGGTGATCTATTGATTTCATTCACTGTTATTTCCCTCTCGTTCCCTAGGTTGGGGAAGTTCTCAGCTATTATTTCTTTGAACAAACTCTCTGCTCCTTTTTCTCTTTCTTCTCCTTCTGGAATACCTATTATCCTTATGTTGCTTTTCCTCATTGAGTTTGATATTTCTTGAAGAATTTCTTCATTTCTTTTTAGTCTTAGCTCTCTCTCCTCCTCTACCAGGAGCATTTCTGCGTGGCTATCCTCAATAGTGCTAATTCGTTCCTCCATATTGTCAGTTCTGCTCTTTAAAGACTCCATTTTTTCCACTATCTCGTTGATTTTGTTTTTCATCTCCAATAATTCTGATTGGTTTTTCTTTATGGTTTCAATCTCTTTTGTGATGAAATCCCTGAATTTGTTGATTTGTTTCTGTGTGTTCTCTTGTATTTCGTTGAGTTTGTTTATGATAGCTATTTTGAATTCTCTGTCATTCAGGTTATCAAATTCTGTGCCTTCAGGGTTGGTTTCTGGGTGTTTGTCATTTTCCTTTTGGTCTGTAGCCATAACAAATTGTCGCAAGTATCTGACGGGGACGGCCTTATTTTTTTCCCTTCATGATAAAGTTGATCCTGCAGTTTCCCCCTGCTGTCACTGGATGGAGATCGCGAGCGGTATGCTCTGAGCCTGCTGCAGCCCCCGGAGGGATTATGCTGAAATGCAGAGTGTGTGGGGGGAGGGCTCCTCTCTTTCTCCTGCTCGACCCAGGGGTTTCCTTTCTGGCTCTCTTAGGGTGTTTGCTACACCCCCTAAACAGTCCATTGTCGCTTCCCAGTGGGGATCTCCCCACAGTCTGTGAGAGCACCTGGATGGGGATAGTTTTCCCTGCTGTGGGCCGCCCCTCCCCACTCTGTCTGCGACCCGCGCTGTCTTTGCCGATCGATTGGGGAGGGGGAGTACAACTTTTTACCTCTCCTCCCATCCTTTTGGGCTTCCCGCGCCTCCACTGTCCGATGTATGGCAGCAGGGGTTTCTTAGAAGTCCTTTGTAGTGTTTGATTGAGCTCTGTTGGAATGCGAATGATGTTTTCGTTGTGTCGTAGGGGGCAGAGATTCAAAGAGGGATTCTCACTCCGCCATGATGCTGATGTCACTCTTCCAGATGGATATTTCTTTTAAAAATACCATATAATATGCACGAAAATCCAAATGTGCAAATGCTGACTAATTAGCCAGCCCTGATGCTCTAGTGATTAAGATTTGGTGCTCTCACTGCCCTGACCCAGGTTCGTTTCCTGGTCAGGGAACTACACTACCCATCTGTTGGTTGTCATACTGTAGTGGCTGCCTGTTGCTGTGATGCTGAAAGCTATGCCACCGTATTTCAAATACCAGCAGGTCACCCATGGTGGACGGGTTTCAGCAGAGCTTCCAGACTAAGACAGACTAGGGAGGAGGATCTGGCCACTCGCTTCTGAAAAAATTGGCCATAAAATGGAGAATTGTCTGATACAGCACTGGAAGGTGAGAGGATGGCACAAAAAAAGACCAGGCAGGGTTTCACTTTGCTGTACACAGGGTTACTAGGAGTCGGAATTGACTCTACGGCACTCACAACAAAGTTGCACAACTATGAGATTTATTGGGAGGCTCTTTTATAATGGAAATCTCCCTTTTATTAACATGACTCAATGTTCAAAACTGTGACATAGCCAACTTTTTAGGAAGACACCTGTTAATTTCAGTATTCATAATAGCACAGAATAGATCTGTATTGTATACTGTATTTTATATTTTGCTTATTTGTTAAGTAGGAGCAGCATTCAATTGACTCAGAATGCTCCCTTATGAACCTGGTAAGGTCTTTCCAGTAGGTGGTTAAAACTGCAGCACTAACTTACCCATTTGTAACTGTGGTTGCCATAGTGTATCATAAGTTTTGAGAGAAAATAAAAGGAATAATCATTAGCTATCATGTAATAGGCAGCTCTCCGTAGTCCAGGGTCTCAACGTGTCTCATTTCCTAGAGTAAGTCTGGGTCAAACTGGCTTACTGTAAGTACTTAGCCTTGGACTAGTGGTTACCCTGCCAAAGTCTAATGTATAGTACTAGAGTAGCTGACCTGGATTTCTTTGGGTGAGCAGTTACTGTGATATCAACCATGCTGTTTTCTTCATTCTGTTACCTTTTGGTTTATATCCTGGCCTGGTACTTAGAGAAAAGAAAGTGGAGGACGAAGATTAGGAATCCCTCCTAGGTGAGTCTATTTCTTTTAGCAAATGATTCTTCTATCAAAATGTAACACTTGTACTTACTGATAAGCTACAGCCTTCTCCATTTTCAGTTCTGCCCTAGTCACTAACAGAGGCATTGCTATCAGCTTTTTAAATCTCTTCCTAGTATATGGCTCTTAAAACATACTGGGAATAGTGTCCTTTTCCATAAGGGAGACATCCTGGATATTCAAGGACTGGTAAGGTCTCTGTTTAATCTTGGATTTATGCAGATTAAGCACAAATAAACTACTTGACCCCTGCCCCTCCTCCCATGCCCAAAAGGGCCACGGACTCCCAATGCAGTCAACTCTTGGTCCTCTGAAAGGAGCAAGACTTGGATGGTCTTCAGACATTTTTCAGCACAAAATGTCAGCAGGGGACAGATTAGTTTAGAATCCAGTTCTAGCTAACCAGAGAGAAACAGGAGTACTGGGGCTGAATCACCCCACACTCCCACCCACATCCTTTCACGTGCTGGTGAGAGCCTGGGGAGGCCCAGCCTACAAACACACCTTATTTCTTCTGAACTTTGCCTGTTTATTTTTACCACCTTCCTCCCTGTTCTCTTTGCCCCCGTTTCTTCTGCTCCTTCTAGGTGAGTGAGTACAGCTAGAGAAGGAATGCTTTGTGATTTTTCTGACTAAAGGTGTTTTTTATCGAGAGTTTTTAAATCACAGAATTAAATTTGACTTGTTATGCTTTTAAGTTCTGTGGCTCATGCAGAATGATAAACAGTGTGCATATTGTTAGCAACGGCCACTTCCTAAAGCTAAATTGTAATTTCTCAAGAGATCATGTGACTGCAGAAGCTCATCATTAAGAGCTTACTTTTCTAGGGTTCACCTATAATTTCAAATGCAAACAAGCCTATAATTCTCTCATTTGCTCTACAGACCATTTATCTAAATACCTTTGTATTCATATCATTTCTACCAAGGCATGGCCATTTTGAAAAAATATCACACTTAAGTAGGATTTGGAGGTGAGGGGGCAACTTTGTAAGGTGTAAAGTGAGTAGTCTGACCTGATTTCTGATAATCCCATATTTCCATCTGGTGATAAGTAATTATATTTTTCAGTACGTTCCCACCTTTATGAACATACTGATCTGAGAGGATTATCCACCTCTTCTCTTTTGCATTTCTGTCAACAGTGATTCATTGACTTTGTACAGTATATCAGCTGGTGCTTATGAAGGTAGCGGAGTACCAGTGAGTCACAAAGGCATCTATTGATTCTCATTCACTCTCAGGAAGAAGGAGTATGTAGTTTTCCTTCTCGGGGGACTTGAGTATTACACTGCTTTATAGCCATTCTTTGAATCATATAACATTAAGATTTGACATGATTATTCTTAATTGACTTCAGGTTAGACAGACAATTCTCATATTTGGTTTTGCCTTCAGATTTAATGACATACAGAGTTTGAGAAGTGAGCAAATTCAATTTTTCTGGTGACTATTATATAGCATTATTAAGAGTACAATACTGTGCAGAGAATATAAAATTATGTCCCATTCTCTTGCTGAATTCATGAAATATTGCCAGAAAGGTTCTGTCTAATCCAAGCGCCCCTTTCCCATTCCATATTCTCAATTCTCTCTTTCCCTTTTCTTCTCAGAGTCTCTCTTATAACCAAAGCAGAAATTTTAGTATTCATTCATTTATTCAGTATGTATTGAGAAGTTACATGCTGGATTAGCATTGGCAATGCAATGGTGCATATGATAGACATGACCCCTACCCATTCACAGAACTTACAGTCTAGAGCAGGGATTGGGGGTCAAGTCCATCCCATCACCTGTCTTTGTAAATAAAGTGTTATTGGAATACAACCATACCCGTTCATTTACATACTGTCTGTGGCTGCTTTTGCACTATAATGGCAGTCTTGAATAATTGGCAACAGAGACCCTACGGTCTGCAAAGCCTAAAATATTTACTACTTGACCATTTACAGGAAAAGTTAACCAACTCCTGCTCTAGTGGGTATGATGGAGATGCAGGCTGGAGCCCAAAAAAGCCTTAACCACCTTGTTAGGAAGTATAAATTCCCCTGAGGAAAGTGGGCCAGCAGTGGAATGTTGTTAGCAGGGAAAGTAACATGTTCATATTTGAATTTTAGAAAAGTCACTATGGCTACTGTGTAGAAGAGATAATGAAGAGGGACAGTAAGTACATGTGTTAGAATGAGAAGCACTAAAGCAGAGTGGTTAAGAATATGGACTCTTGAGCCAGACTGCCTGCATTCAAATGTTGGCCCTCCCGTGTACTGATTCTGAGGTTAGGTAACTTTTTGGTCAGATTTTCTGTCTGTACAATAGGGATGGTAATCAGAGAACCTAACTCTTGGGATTAAATAAGTTAATATATGTGAGGCACTTAGAACATAATGTTTGCAGTTATCACTGTTATTACCATTGTAGTAAACCTGTTAAGAGGTGAGAGTGCCCTGAACTGTGAGGGTAATGGAGAGAAGTGGCCAGATTCAGGAGCTACACAGGTGATAGAATTGACAGGAGTTGGTCACTGATTGGATGTCAGTAGGCTAAATAAAAGAGAACAAGAAGTTGCAGATTTTGGACTTGATCAGTTGAGTGGATGGTGGTTCCAGTCCCTGAAGTAGCAAAGACAGTAATTGAAACAGGTTTGTGATATGGGGTAAATGATAAATTCAGTTTGGGTTATCTTAAATTTAGGTACCAGAAAGATGTAAATAGAAATGTTCAGGAAGCAGTTGACTATAAGGTCCGGAGATCAGAAGGGTGATGTGGGCTGAGGAAATTGACGTAGGTATGGTCAATATAAATCTAAATAACCCAGAACGAGGGAGGAATGACAGGTAGACTTCTAATGGAACTATAAACACTAACAAAGATTAGACAAAGAATCCTTAAGTCAAAGAAAAGATCAAAACAACTTTTGGAGGAAGATAAGCATGAGGTTTGAATCCATTAAATATTCTCTTGTTGAGAAGGGTGAATTTCAGAAATATTTAAATTTGCAATTTTTACATTAGCATAGGCCAACCTAAACCATACTGTGTATTTCACAATTTGGATATCTTAATTTCGTGTACCATCATATTTAGCATTCTTCCAATGTGTGATTTTCCCCCTATGGAATATTAGGCAACCTAATGGAGGCTGTGGTTATGGATGTTGACGTCTGATGACCTGTTCAATCTACTTTTTATATTTATTGACATTTCCTTCCCCTCATTTTTTGCCTTCCCGGTGACTGATTCACTGGAGCCTTGATGTGAAAAAATTGAAGTTGGTGAGAATGTCTTTCTCCTTTTTGTGTTATACTTGGTTCAACATAAACTTGGGTCCAACATCTTAGAGTTTTATAATGATTTCTCTATTTTAATTTGCTTACAACAGTGCCATAAGTGAGCATAGTCTTGGAAAGAGCCAGGAGATAAAATGGAGAAATGGACACCTTTTCCATCATTAGACTCACCCCTCAATTTCAGTGACTACCTCTCCCTTAGAGTCATGCTTGGCTTCCTCTCCTTTGGATGAGTTAATTCCCATGAGAACCCTCAGTACTTCATGAATACAAGACTCCTGGCAAGACTGCCTTCTATCTTTTTACCTCTGACCCTTAGTAGGGCTCACGGGTTCACCTCCAGCTAAGTCCCTGCTGCTCAGGTGTGTGGTGATCAGAAGCCTGATCCAGAAGCCTTATCTACCTATAACACATGCCTGAAGAAAGGCATCATATTTATATAATCAGGCTGAGAGTTGCATTTTATGTTTAGTTTTGTGTTATAGGAGAAAAATTGTGGAAAAACTTTGAAATGGACCAAAAAGATTACTGGGTATACTGTCTGACTCAGCTTTCTAAGTTATCTCACCTTTTCATTATCTTTGCGCTATTTTACAATCCTGTAAATGATAGAAACCTGATAGTAATGCGAAAGATTCTTGTCCATTGAAATGGAAATTGTGTACCATGGAGTGCAATTGGTTATTGCCCTCTGGATATTGACCAGTTTTACCAGTTTTGCATCTATTTGTAAATTCTTTGCAATATTCTTGATGTTTATATATTTGTCTGTTCTTTGGATTCACCTTTGAACCAGTTGTAACATCTTATGGGTTCCCTTTTTAATTAACGAGTCAATTAAAATCTATGTCCCACGTTCAAAAAAATTCTTGTTATATATACACATGTATGTTTATACATATACATCTTTAGAAAGAGTCACAAGACAGTGACTTATAGTTGCCTTAAAGAAGGGAAGGTGGGAAACTTGCTTTTCACTATATGCCCTTTGGATACTTTGAATTTTGTATCATATGTTTATATTACCTAAACAAATTGATAATATTTTTTTTCTAAAGTAAATGTTGGCTTTTTTTTTTTTTTTTAGTAAGATTGACCCTGAGCTAACATCTGTTGCCAATCTTCCTCCTTTTTTCTCTCCAAAGCCTCAGTAGATAGTTGTATGTCGTGGTTGTACATCCTTCTAGTTGCCCTATGTGGGACGCCGCCTCAGCATGGCTTGATGAGTGGTGCTTAGGTCTGCGCCCAGGATCCCAACCGGGGAACCCTGAGCTGCCAAAGCAGAGCACATGAACTTAACCTCTGCACCACCAGGCTGGCCCCACAAATTGATAAATTTTTTAAATTCCTTCCTGAACTCTCTAAAATCAATCCTTAGCAAGCCCTTACCAAAACTTCAATATCAACTAAATTCACATTTGAATTAACTGGCTTTCTAAAGAGATCTTTGTTGCTAAACTACCAGTAGATAGCAACCTATACATCAGCATCATACCCAGAGCCTTGCTTCTGTACCCTTTAAAACAAAGTTTGTAACTTTACTTTTCAAGATAACTCTAACCCCGTAGAAATATTTTGGTCAGATGGTACTAATTCTATTAGGAATCTATTAAGGAATCCCCTAATCTTAGTGTGGAGGGAAGGGCAAGACCTGTTAGCCTATTTCGCAGTTGTTCAATGTTCACCTCGTCTCTTCCCCAGCTGTGCATGCTCTGTGATCCCCTTGTCTAATTATAGCTAATGGCTCTCCGTTTAAGCTAGAGGTTCTCAAGCTTGGATGCATGTTAAAATCACCTGGGGAACTTTTAAAACGCTGAGATGCCCAGACCAATTAAATCATAGGGTCTGGAGGTAGACACAGACATCAGTATTTTTTAAAGCCACTGAGGTGATGCTGTTGAGAAGCACTGCTTTGTGCAAAGAATGGTACTGGTTTAGCAAAAACTTGACGTAAAATACCTAGATACACAAGCACTCAGGATTTCTGACTGAAAGATCTGTGTTGGTGATGAGGAGGGTCCAAACAGAAAAGGGAGCCAACCCTTACAGAATATCCTTACATGCAAAATCTGTTTTTAATGGGGCTGCCTCTGGAATGGGGCAAACAAGGTATTGGATATGGTTTAAAACCCAAACTGACTTGGTTACAGTTATTAGAACTCTTTTTACAGTACTGAATTCAGCTAAACCCTCACTTAGTAGAAAATGCTGAATTGGGACTGCGTGCATATCTGCCTTATTCTTCTGCCATTAGGGGCATGAAGCCAGCCTCGTGACAAGTGACATCTAATACCACTGCCACCATATGGCTGTATTACTGACAAAAAATTATATTTATCATACACTGAACAACTGGGAAAACCACTTACTGTACAACATGACCTATTAAGTGTCTGTTTTCATTAAAGGTCTTAGAACCTCATTGCTCTAGCCCATAACAATGTGCTTTATTAAGAGGTCTTTGGTAGAGAGTTAGGTTTAGAAGGGAAGAAGTAAAAAAATGCATCCATTCATTTATTTTGGAATGGTAAGGTGAAGAAATAGTCTACTTCTTGGTATGTCCTCCCTTCTCCTCTGCTAAAGATATCTTCTTGTGGGAAGACCTGGTTAATGGCCTGTTTCTGTTTTACGTTTTAAACCATTTTATTGTTGCCTCAGCCTTTTTTAAACATGAAAGTTGGTATCATAAACTCTGCTGTGGTTTGCCTTCATGTACTCATTATATATCCCCCTCCCTTTTGTATAGGAAGACAGAGATGTCAATAACCCCATGCCTAACCGAGGAGGCAATGGATTAGCTCCTGGGGATGACAGATTCAAACCTGTGGTACCTTGGCCTCATGTTGAAGGAGTAGAAGTGGACTTAGAGTCTATTAGAAGAAAAAACAAGGCCAAAAATGAACAAGAGCGCCATGCTGGAGGAGATAACCAGAAAGACATAATGCAGAGGCAGTATCTCACATTTAAGCCTCAGACATTCACCTACCGTGATCCTGTGCTACGCCCAGGGATCCTTGGTAACTTTGAACCCAAAGAACCCGAGCCTCATGGAGTGGTTGGTGGCCCTGGAGAGAAAGCCAAGCCATTGGTTTTGGGACCAGAATTCAAACATGCAGTTCAAGCCAGCATTAAAGAGTTTGGATTTAACATGGTGGCAAGTGACATGATCTCGCTGGACCGCAGCGTCAATGACTTACGACAAGAAGAGTAAGCACGCATCCTCTTTCTAAACTTGGGGCAACTATTGGTTTGATAGATATTTAGTTAGATTGTTAGAATGGAGAAAATATTTATGCCTTTATTTCAAAGAAATAAGAGGATCTTTGGTCCACGAAATGGCCAGAAGGAGGCGATCTCTCCATTTATGCCATTATATGGAGGGTATGACTTATAAAATTCTGGGGTCTTTTACATCAGTGCTGCTCACAGTGTGGTCCCTGGACTGGCACAGGTCTGTGAATTTTTTATTACCAGTCCAAAATGAGAAAATGAGCTTGTCCCAGTGTGTAAATCAGCTAGTATTAAATACTTTGTTTAGTTCAACTGACAATTTTTTAATAACAAAACTTTGTTGAAGTGTTGCTTTTCGTTCTGGATCAAGCTCCTTATCTTGTTCTGGAACAATAACAAAGCGTGACACTGCTCTGGAGTCTCGTATAATTAACTAGATGTTTAGGTTTTCTTTCATTTTTTCCCTCAGTACTGAAACTGGACATTGAAACTCCTGAGTGTATGCAAAAGAAGCACTCAGACAGATAAAACAATGGCCGAAACTTTCAAATTCTTTTCATGGGGTTTGATTTAAAATAAAGGGTTTCTGCCTCTTAACTTTTGATAGACAGTGGTTATTGAATGAACTCAAAGCTTTTCTCTTTCACTTTATTCAATAACTGGTTCTACTCCCACAGTATCTAAATAGCTTCCATTAATGTGGATGCAAATTTAATTCACTGCTACTAGAAAACTCTCAGAAGGTATTCTTGATGATGTATTGCTAACATAATCTTCGTTTTAAAAGGTTAACACAGCACATGCACGCACACCACCACCACCCCCAACACACACAGCAGCATTGTTTTGACCACTAAGTAAAATTCCATGCCTAATATAGTGCCACTCAATAGACTTTGGACATTCATATGTCTATTGGTAAGAGTGAGAGCAAGTGAATGAAATATGCAAAGAAAGTAGAAGGAGTAGAAGCATAGAACCATGGTGGTAAGAGACATAACCTCTCATACAGAGAAGGGTTAGAGCATCTCAAGGGACTGTGAAGGAAGACTCTTGGAGCAATTTATTCCAAATCTAAGTAGAGACTTGCCTAGTCATAGAGTTGCCAGATTTAGCAAATAAAAATAGGGGATGCTCAGTTAAATTTGAATTTCAGATAAGCAATGAAAAAGTATAAGTATGCCAAAAAGTGTATGGGACATACTTAAAAAAAAAAATTGTTGTTTATCTGAAATCCAAATTTAACTGGGTGTCCTGTATTTCATCTGGCAACTCTTCTAGTAAGGGGGTAAGAGTGGTGTTACAGAGCTAGGACTGCCCTGCAAGTGCCTTTTAGGACCCCAACAGGATCTGCAGTCCCTTGTCTGGAGTCTGTCTCCATTATCTAAAATAGAGCACTCAGTCATACCACTCATCTCTGTTAAAGAAGGTTCTTTGAGAACCTGTTGATGGCATTCTCACCACTGTTACAGGGAAGGCAAGTGGAGAGTCTAACATTTATTGACTTTCTGCTACATGCCAGGACTTACTCTGTTATCTTATTTAATTCTCACAGTGTATGTAGTCTGAGGCTTACTGTGGTGACTTCTTTGTATTTGCCCAGCAAAATGACAAAGCTGTGATTCAACCCGAGGTGGTCTGGTGTCAAAGCCCCTTCTCTTTCCACCACACCACACGTCAGGGTATGTCTCCTCCTGGACAGTATGCCTCAGTGCAGTGTAACCATCAGAGGGTGAGCTAGTGTAGAAACTGAGATTTTAGCACATGAACTATTTATAAAAGATACACCATTTAAAATACCAATATAAATCTAGCTCACTTTTTGATATAAGAAATATGCTAAGAAAATCAAATGACATACAAGACAGAGCAGTGCACAGGACTAGAGTCATCCTCTGTGCCTCCCTCTCCTTCACCACTCACATCCATTCTGTGTGCAAGGCCTCTTGTTTCTACCACCAAAATATGTCTCACGTTGTTTCTGAAGTTCATTCTTTCATCTCCACTGCAACCACCCAAGTCCAAGCCACCATCTTGGAATCCTGCAAGAGCCTCCTTCCTGATCTCTCCGTTTCTACTCTTGCCTTCTACCTTATTCACACAGAAGCCAGTGTGGTGTTTGAACCAAACAATTGTTGCCTATCTAAAACCATTCTTTGCCTTCCCAATGCACTTAAAATAAAACTCAGACTCCTAACCACCAGCAGCCCGTGCTGTGACCCTTCCCTGCCTGGCCACCCTCCTCTCGCTACTGTACTCCTCGCCCACAGTGCTCTAGACATGTCGGCCTTCTCTCAGTTCCTTTGCATGTGCCCCGCCCCCCCCCATGAATGCTTTTTCCATTCCTCTTTGGGCTGGCTCCTTTCCATCCTTCAGGTCTCAGTTGAACCTCGCTAACCATGCTGTCTAATTTGGTAATGCCCTGCTTTATTCTTTATTACTGCTCTCTGGCCATTTTGTTCATAGTATTTATCAAATTTTATAATTAGATAATTGATTTATTTAGGTGTTTATTGACTGTCTTTCTTACTACACAGTGAGGTCCTGAGAGCAAGGAATATAGCTGTTTTCTTCACCAGCTCCTTCCAGTGACTGACACCTAGAGCTTGGTAGTACCCAGTCGGTAAATTCTGTTGAGAGAATGAGTGAATGAATGAATGAAGTCTGTCAGGATTCAAATCTTGGCTTCATCACCAGATACAAGATTTTAGTGCAGTTACTTATCCTCTCTAACCCTCGGTTATCCAATCCCTAAAATGGGTCTAACAATACCTACCTCTCAGGATTGGCATCATAATTAATGACAAAACAGATTAAAAGTCTTTTATCACAGGCCTGGTGGTTAGAAACTTAAATATTATTGGCTGTTTTTATTGCTGTGGCACTTTTTTCAGGTCACATACCTTCTTGTCAAATTTGAATGTTTTCAGTTACCATTTAACTTTGATGTTCTCTGTTGCTTTTTGGAAAATGTAAATGTCACACACTGCCTTGTCTACATCATCTTGCTTCTACTTGTACCTTCCATGACGGCGAAGTCTTCATCTCTCGTTTGATCATTTTAGACACACTGCCACCTGAACCTCCCATCTCTCTGAGTTCTCCTTGCTCTTCTGCAATTTTCTTTCTTCCTTCCCTCCTCCCTCCCTCCCTTCCTTCCCTCGTTGCATCCCTCCTTCCTTCTTTTCTTTCTTCCTATCTTCCTTCCTTCTTCCATGCCTTTCACAGGCTAATCATTCCCCATGTTCTTTTTTCTTGCACAACTGGAACAGTATGTAGAACTAGGATTGTTGCATGTTTCTGTGTATCATTCCTTTCAGTATTGTGTCTCCAATCAAATACAAGGACCCAGGGCTATCTTAGCGAATGCTCCGAAGCCCTTCTTTGAAATTCTATGCTAGTGAGAAAACTTTCTTTTTAATATTTCAAAATAGTCAAAGTAATAATCTCCAGAAACTTTTTTAAACTGAATCCCAATTATTTATTTTTATTTCTTTTATTGAGGTAACATTGGTTTATAGCATGATATAAATTTCAGGTATACATCATTATATTTCGGTTTCTGTGTAGACTACGTCATGTTCACCACCCAAAGACTAATCACCATCTGTCACCATATACATGTGGCCTATTACCCCTTTTGCCCTCCCCCCTCCCCTCTCGTAACCACCAATCCAATCTCTATGTCTACATGTGTGTTTGTTGTTGTTGTTTTTATCTTCCACTTATGAGTGAAATCATACAGTATTTGACTTTTTCCGTCTGACTTATTTCACTTAGCATAATACCTTCAAGGTCTACCCATGTTGTCACAAAACTGCAAGATTCGTCTTTTTTTATGGCTGAAAAGTATATATATATACCACATTGTCTTTATCCATTCATCCATTGATGGGCACTTAGGTTGTTTCCAAGTCTTGGCTATTGTGAATAACGCTGCAGTGAACATAGGGGTGCGTATATCTTTTTGAATTAGTGTTTTTGTACTCTTTGGATAAGTTCCCAGAAGTGGAATAGCTGGATCATATGGTAGTTCTATTCTTAATTTTTTGAGGAATCTCCATACTGTTTTCCATAGTGGCTGCACCAGTTTACATTCCTACCAGCAATGTACAAGGGTTCCATTTTCTCCACTGCTTCTCCAATGCTTATATTTCTTGTCTTTTAATAATAGCCATTCTGAAGGGCGTGAGGTGATATCTCATTGTAGTTTTGATTTGCATTTCCCTAATAATTAGTGGTGTTGAACATCTTTTCATGTGCCTGTTGGCCATCTGTATATCTTTGGAAAAATGTCTGTTTAGATTCTCTGCCCATTTTTTAATTGGGTTGTTTATATATTTTGTATATTAACCCCTTGTTGAATATATGATTTGCAAATATCTTCTCCCAGTTATTAGGTAGTCTTTCATTTTGTTGATGGTTTCCTTTGCTGTGCAGAAGCTTTTTAATCTGATGTAGTCCCAACTGTTAGTTTTTTCTTTTGTTTCCCTTGCCTGAGGAGACATGGTATTCAAAAAGATAACTACTCAGACTGATGTCAGAGTATACTGTCTCTGTTTTCTACTGGAATTTTTATGGTTTCGGGTCTTACATTCAAGTTTTTAATCCATTTTGAGTTAACTTTTGTATATGGTGTTAAGATAATGGTCTTCTTTCATTCTTTTGCATGTGGCTGTCCAGTTTTCCCAACATTTGTTGAAGAGACTTTCCTTTCTCCATTGTATGTTCTTCGCTCCTTTGTCAAAAATTAGCTGACCATAGATGTGTAGGTTTATTTCTGGCTCTCTGTTCTGTTCCATTGACCCATGTGTCTGTTTTTCTGCCAGTATCATGCTGTTTTGATTACTGTAGCTTTGTAGTATTGTGATACCTCCAGATTTGTCCTTTTTTCTCAGGATTACTTTGGCTATTCAGGGTCTTTTGTTGTTCCACATAAATTTTAGGATTCTTTGTTCTATTTCTGTGAAAAATGTCGTTGGGACTTTGGTAGGGATTACATTGATTCTGTAGATTGCTTTAGGAAGTATGGACATTTTAACTAATGTTAATTCTTCCTGTCAATTCTTCCAGATATTCTGAGCACAGAATATCTTTCCATTTCTTTGTGTCTTCTTTGATTTCTTTCAACAATGTTTTATTGTTTCCAGTGTACAGGTCTTTCACCTTTGGTTAAATTCATTCCTAGATATTTTATTCTTTTTGTTTCAGTATAAGTGGGATTGTATTCTTCATTTCTCTTTCTGCTGTTTCATTGTTAGTGTGTGGAAATGCAACTGATTTTTGTATGTTGATTTTGTATCCTACAAATTTACTGTATTCACTTATATTTCTAATAGTTTTTTGGTGGATTCTTTAGAGTTTTCTATATATAACATCATGTCATCTGCAAATAGTGACAGTTTTACTTCTTCCTTTCCAATTTGGATCCCTTTTATTTCTTTTTCTTGCCTGATTGATCTGGCTAGGACTTCCAATACTATGTTAAATTGAAGTGGCAAAAGTGGGTGTCCTTGTCTTGTTTCTGTTCTTAGAGGGATAGCTTTCAGTTTTTCACCACTGAGGAGGATATTAGATGTGGGTTTGTCATATATGGTGTTTATTATGTTGAGGTACTTTCCTTCTATATCCATTTTATTCAGAGTTTTTAATCATAAGTCAATGCCGTATCTTGTTGGATGCTTTTCTCTGAGTCTATTGAGATGATCGTGTGATTTTTATTCTTCATTTTGTTGATGTGGTGTATCACGTTCATTGATTTGTAGGTGTTGGATCATCCTTGCATCTCTAGAGTAAATTCCACTTGATCATGGTGTATAATGCTTTTAATGTTATTGTTGTATTCAGTTTGTTATATTTTGTTGAGGACTTTCACATGTGTGTTCATCAGGGATATTGGCCTGTAATTTTCTTTTTTGCGTTGTTCTTGTCTGGTTTTGGTATCAGGGTAATGTTGGCCTTGTAGAATGAGTTGGGAAGCATCCCCTCCTCTTCAGTGTTTTGGAAGATTTTGACGACGACAGGTGTTAAATCCTCTTTGAATATTTGGTAGAATTTACCAAGGAAGCCGTCTGGTCCTGGACTTCTGTTTTTTGGGGAGGTTTTTGATTATTGTTTCCATATCTCCTTACTAGTGATCAATCTATTCAGATTCTCTATTTCTTTTTGATTCAGTTTTGGAAGGTTGTATGATTCTAAAAATTTATCCATTTCTTCTAAATTATCCAATTTGTTGGCGTATTGCTTTTCATAGTATTCTCTTAAATCCTTTGTATTTCTGTGGTGTATGTAGTAATTTCTCCTCTTTCGTTTCTGATTTTATTTATTTGAGCCTTTTCTCTTTTTTTCTTGGTGAGTCTAGCTAAAGTTTGTCAGTTTTGTTTATCTTTTCAAAGAACCAGCTCTTAGTTCCATTGATTTTTGTTCTATTTTTTTTTTAGACTCCATTTCATTTATTTCTGCTCTGATTTTTATTATTTCCTTCTTTCTACTGATTTAGGGCTTCATTTGTTCTTCCATTTTCTAGTTCCTTTGGGTGTATAGTTAGATTGTTTATTTGAGATTTTTCTTATTTGTTGAGGTAGGCCTGTATTGCTGTAAACTTCCCTCTTAGTATTGCTTTTGCCATATTCCATAAATTTTGATATGTTGTATTTTCATTTTCAATTGTCTCCAGGTATTTTTTGATCCCTGCTTTGATTTTTTTTTGTTGACCCAGTAGTTGTTCAGTAGCATTTTGTTTAATCTCCACCTATTTGTGGCTTTTCCAGTTTTCTTTTTGTAGTTGATTTCTAGTTTCATGCTTTTGTGGTCAGAAAAGATGCTCAGTATTATTTCAATCTTCTTAAATTTATTGAGACTTGTTTTATGGCTTAATATATGATCTCTCTTGGAGAATGTTCCATGTGCACTCGAAAAGAAGGTGTATTCTCCAGTTTTTTGATGGAATGTTCTGTATATATCTACTAAGTCCATCTGGTCTAATGTGTCATTTAAGGCCAGTGTTTCCTTATTGCTCTTATGTTTGGATGATCTATCCATTGATGTAAGTGGAGTGTTAAAGTTCCCTGATATTGTTGTGTTACTGTAAATTTCTCTTTTTATGTCTGTTAGTAATTGCTTTATGTATTTAGGTGCTCCTATGTTGGGTGCATAGATATTTACAAGTGTTTTGTCCTCTTGTTGATTTGTTCTCTTTCTCATTATGTAATGCCCTTCTTTGTCTCTTGTTACAGTTTTTGTTTTAAAGTCTGTTTTGTCTAATATAAGCATTGTTATCCTAGCTTTCCTTTCATTGCCATTTGCATGGAGTATCTTTTTCCATCCCTTTGCTTTCAGTTTGTGAGTGTCTTTAGGTCTGAAGTATGTCTCTTGTATGCAGCATGTATATGAGTCTTGTTTTTCATCCATTCAGCCACCCTGTCTTTGATTGGAGCATTTAGTCCATTGACATTTAAAGTAGCTATTGATCAGTATGGACTTATTGCCATTTTGTTACTTTTTTCTAAGTGTTTTTGTAGTTTTTCTCTGTTCC
The DNA here is from genome assembly GCA_031878705.1 of Tapirus indicus. NCBI lineage: Eukaryota > Metazoa > Chordata > Mammalia > Perissodactyla > Tapiridae > Tapirus > Tapirus indicus. Next base: position 97,349,366 of record CM062919.1, on the reverse strand, counting down.
TTTCTTCTTCTCTTGCTATCTTCCCTTGTGATTTGATAGCTTTCTTTAGTGTTACATTTGGGTTCCTTTCTCTTTATTTTTTGTGTATTTATTATAGGTTTTTGGTTTGTGTTTACCATGAGGTTCATATATAATAACCTATGTAAAATAGCAATCTGTATTAAATTGATGGTCTCTTAAGTTTGACCTCTTACTAAAAGCCGTACTCTTTTACTCCTCCCCCCACTCATTTTGTTTTTGATATCATATTTTACCTCTTTTATTTTGTGTATCCCTTAACTTCTTGTCATGGAAATAGATAATTTTAGTACTTTTGTCTCTTGACCTTCATACTAGCTTTATAGGTGTTTGATCCACTACCTTTCCTGTATAATTGCCTTTAACAGTGATATTTTTCCTTTAATAATATTCTTATTCCTATTTGTGGTCTTTTCTTTTCCACTCAAATAAGTCCCTTTAACATTTCTTGTAAGGCTGGTAATGAACTCCTTTAGTTTTTGCTTGTCTGGAAAACTCTTTCTGTCTCCTCCCATTCTGAATGATAACCTTGCTGGGTAGAGTATTCTTGGCTGTAGTTTTTTCCTTTCAGCACTTTGAATATATTGAGCCACTCCCTTTTAGCCTGTAAGGTTTCTGCTGAGAAGTCAGCTGATAGCCTTATGGGGTTTCCTTTGTATGTAACTTGTTGCTTTTCTCTTGTGGCTTCTAGGATTCTCTCTTTCTCTTTAATTCTTGACATTTTAATTATAATGTGTCTTGGGTGTGAGCCTATTTGGGTTCATCTTGTTTGGTACTCTCTGTGCTTCCTGGTCCCGGATGTCTGTTTCCTTCCCCAGGTTAAGGAAGTTTTCAGCTATTATTTCTCCAAATAAGTTCTCTGCCTCTCTCTTCTTCTGGGGCACCTATAATACAGATGTTAGTATGCTTGATGTTGTCCCAGAGGTCCCTTAGACTGTCTTCATTCTTTTAAATTCTTTTTTCTTTGTTGTGTTCAACTTGGGTGATTTCCTCTACTCTTTTGTCCAGCTTGCTGATCTGTTCTTGTGTGTCAACTACTTTGCTATTGATTCCCTCTAATGAAGTTTTTATTTCTGTTATTGTATTCTTCAGCTCTGATTGGTTCTTTTTATGTTTTCTGATTCCTTGTTGTAGTTCTTACTGTGCTTGTCTGTTCTTCTCCCCAGCTCAGTGAGCATTCTTGTGATTATTGGTTTGTACTCTTTATCTACTAGATTGTTTATCTTTGTTTCATTTAGTTCTTCTTCTGAGGATTTGTCCTGTTCCCTTATGTGGAACATATTCCTTGGTCCTGTTCCCTTATGTGGAACATATTCCTTTGTCTCCTCATTTTGCCTATTTCTCTATACTTATGTCTATGTATTAGTACATCAGCTATGCCTCCTGATTTTGGAAATGTGGCCTTATGTAAGAGATGCCTTTTGGTGCCCAGAAGCTTGCTCTCTTCTTGTCACTCATGCCAGATGCTCCAGGAGTGTCCGCTGTGTGGGCTATGTGTGCCTTTCTGTTGTGATGGGTTGCTATTGCTGCAGGTGCATAGGTAGGCTTGGCTGGCTCCTGGGCCAGCCAGTTGTAAGGCTCAGTCATGCGTGGCATGGCTGGCTGCAAGGTCTGATAGCACACAAGTGCTGCTGTTTTGCTGTTAAGTGAGTCAGGCCCCCAGTTTGGCTGGTTGCTAGGCTAGGGGTTCACAATTGCTGCATGCAATTCTGATGCGGCTCCATGCAGTGCCTGACTGTTGTCTGCTCTCTTTTGGGCAAAGTAGGCCTTTGGCTAGGTCTGGCTCTGCTGGCCTGCAGTACCCAGCTGCCTCAGGAGCACATATGGGTGGAGCTGGCTCCAGGGACATCAGCGCACAATTGTTTCAGGTGTTGGAAGGTGGGGAAGATCCCCAGTGTGGCTGTTTGCGGTGGCCAGCAGCACAAGTCTGCTGTAGTCCCATATGCCCTGCCACTTGTGGGCCCTCACATCCTGCCAACTCAGCTCTGCATGCATGCCCTGCCTATGCAGGCCCACAGGTTTGCCATGGGCTTGCTAGTGGGAAGGGCCAGTTGCTGGGGCAGACTGCCTGCCCTGGCTGCCCTCGATTACCTTGTGAGCTCTACTGGACAGGACAGACCCCTCTGTTAATGGGCTAGAGGAAGGAATCCAATGGCAGCTGCCAGCATCTGTGTCGGCATGACTGAACTAGTCATGACCGACATCAGTGTCTCAGTCCCTGGGATAGCCTCCTGCTTCTCTGAGATGTACTTGGAGCTTAGTGAGTGAGTGTCTATTACTGATGGACTATGCCTGTCTCTATCTGGTGTTTTTGTGCTGGTTTCTGAATCGGGTGAATCTGTGTGTGGCCCCTTTAAGAGCAGGTTTTTCTTTCTCTGAAGTTCTGTAGCTTTCCTGAAAGAATACCCTGTTAGTTTGCAAAGCCAGGTATTATGGGATCTTGCCTCAGTTGTGCTGAATCCAAGGGCTGGGATGCCTACTCGGATATTCAGATCCCCCACTTCTCTGGAAAAAGCTCCTTACCTTTGAGATTGCTTCTGGCTGTGAAGCACCATGGCTAGGGTGTGGTTTTCCCTTAGTGCCTCTGGATTTCTGCCTCGTCCACACCTGTCAGTATTGTCCGTCATTGTAGGGGTTCTTTTATCTAGTTTACAGATCTCTCTCAGAGGAAATTGTTCTACAGGTAGTTGTAGATTTGTTGTGTCCATGGGAGGAAATGAGTTCGTGGTCCTCCTACACTGCCATCTTCCAAACTCCTTTCCAGATTATTTTTTAAACTTGATTTTTTTCTCACACTTTTTAAAAAATGAGATAGACGTTGTTCCTTGTTAAATACTTAAAATTCAACAGAGAATAATAAATAATTTTTAAGTAGAATTATTCATAAATTAGAATATAGACAGTCTTAAGAATTTTCTTTAAGCTTAAAAGGCCAACAACGTAAAACACCCGTAAGTTTTGCATGTTGTCTAATATGCATATTAGCACTTTTCTGCTTTTACTGGCAACATATTGAAAACATACCATACATCCACATCACACACATATACCCTCCTTCATGGAGAATATGCTACGTGGAGCCCATCAGAGACTGGCTTGCTGTTGCTGACTTTCTGCAGCTTTAGAATAGAGGCCTTATCAGCCTCATCTCTTGTCTCTGTCAGACATATAAGTGAGCCACCTGTCAAGCCAAGAAACCAAGCTTTGAGTAGTCTACCCAGCTGTGACATCTGTGTGGTTAACTTGTTCATTGTTGTGGCTGTTCCATAGTCTTTTCAGATGATTGTTCTCTACCTTAGGAGCAGGACAGAACTGCCCAGCTGCCAGCATGACTCATGTATGTTACAGCTTTGAATTACATTCACTGGCTGAGTAATTTACTGGCTGTTGATTATGTGTTAAAAGAGTGAGTAACAGTATTTTGAGTGAACTTGAGGCCTACTTCTTTTTTAAAGATTTGAGCCAAGAATGACTTCAGCTGCCTCCACACTTATTTTCTATAAAAAACATACATGGTTTTCTTCACAGTTCAACAGATATTGAATATCTCCAATAAGCAAGGCACTGTGCTAGCCCATCAGAGGATGCAGCAATGAGAAAATATAGACCCTGCCTTCAAGAAGCTCCCCATCTGCCCCTAAGGAGAAGGGAAAGGATACCATAATACAAGAGCCATAGGAAAGCTGTGAGCAAAATGACGTGGTTCAGAGGAGTGAGAGGCCATGTCCAGTTACAGGGGACTCAACAAAGTATTCATGGAGGGGATACTAGGGATGGACTCTGAAGGAGACATTGACTAGGCATTGACTAGGAGGGAAGCAAGTGGTATAGTTTATGTGGGTCAGGAAGTGTACGTAGGGAAACAAAGCTGGTAGGATAGGTAGGATCATATTTGGAAGACCACAATGCCATTCACAAAGTCTGTACTGAATTTGGTAGTCAGGGAGGACCCACTGAAAGTTTAGAAAGAGAACTTTAGGAATATCAGACTAGTAGACGTGTTAGTCGCATTAAAGTAGCAACTTAGTAAAGGTTACAGAACCAGAAAAAGGAGACTCAGTGTAAGAGAACAAAAGAGTTAGAATCAGAAGGCCTTGGCAGCTGATCCAGTGGAAGGAGGAATCAAAGACAGATCCGAGGCTTTGAAGCACAGTAACACAAAGAAGAATGGTGCCATTAACAGAAATACTGGTGGTTGGAATTGAACAAGCTGCTCCGCCCAAAGCTCAATCCCCTAAACCAGTTTGCTCCCTGGCTCTAGGTGAATTCACACAGAGATGGTCAAGATGAGGAGCCTGTTTGTGGGAAGAGGTGGAAAGTTCTATTTGTGAATATGTTATTTTCTTCTAACAAAGTTTGGGGTTTTGTTTCTTTTACTGTAAACCAACTGCTGATGCAAATACATGGAAATTATTCTTGCCCTTTTTCTGCCCAAGAAGGCAGACAATCAGAGGTATACAGTCCAAGCTATTTTGTTCCACACAAGTGAATTAAATATTTTGACTTGTTGAGCAAATTCATCTCCTTCTAATATTTAACCTTTCCTCCTACCTAAGCAGCTATTGCATTTCTGTTTTGTAGAAAGCTATCTGAGATGCATTTACAAAGTGAAATAATAGACATTAAAGTGCTTCAAAAATTCTAAGAGCTATGCAAATGTTAATATGATTGTTAATAACTTTCATAAGCTTTTCTGTGGGAAATTGAGGTGTTTTTTTTAAAGATACTTTACATTTACATTCATGCCTTATACACCAGATAATTCTGTTCTTACCTGATTCCAAAATACTGATTTTAAACACTAATTTTATTTAAGGTGAATTGTGGTCCTGAGCTTTTTTCTCTCTCTATCCATGTTAAAGGCTCTCTTTGATACTTTTGTTTAGACCACAGTGCTATAATTTATAAAATAGATACTATTTTAAAAACATTGGTTTACTTGAAATACTATAGATTTCTCTTTTAATACTAGTTTCTACATATCATGAGCCATGGATTTCATTTAGAACTAACTGAAACTCTAAGGAGCTGCTCATAAGAGGTTAAAACAAATTATTAGAATAATATATAAACAATATACACACATATCTGTGTCACATTTATGCGTATGTATCTTGTCACTTAGTCCCAGTTTCTGTCGTCAGAGTATATGGTGGTTCTATATCACCCCATCTAGACTACACCAGTCACGATTAACACAACGATCCTGTTCTCTCATAGATTGCCCAAAATACGTCTCATTTTTCAAACTACAATTTGGCAGCCTTAGATCTAATCTGTGGGAAGCACATTTGAAATTGGCTTCAGATGACCCATGATGGACATGTTGCTTCTTTTATGTCCAAAAGGTATTACTTTCTAACTGGGCTGAAAAGTTTTACTCTTGGAAGCTACTTTTTGTGAGTTCAGAGGTTTTCCAGATTAACTTTAAAATAAATTATGTTCTGATGTCTAGTTTCTTTTCTTCTTTCTCGTCTAAACACACACATACGAACACAAACACACATTGCACTTGAAATTTTCTCAGTTACAGTGGCAGAGCTGATTTTTTTAAATGCCTTGGCCGACAACAGGAGATGTATTTAGCCAAATTGTAATTATTATAGAGATCAGAGTATAACTTATGTCACCCCAATTTCCATAGCAGTTTAGAGGGGTACCACATTCATAGAGTGAGCCTACAAAAACTGGAAACAAAGGTAATCTGTTGCTCTAAGCCACCAGTAGCAGAGTAGCAGCGATCTGTTTTTGTTTGTGTGAGGAAGACTAGCCCTGAGCTAACATCTGCTGCCAATCCTCCTCTTTTTTGCTGAGGAAGACTGGCCCCGGGCTAACATCCGTGCCCATCTTCCTCTACTTTATATGGGACGCCGCCTCAGCATGGCTTAACAAGCAATGTGTCTGTCTGCGCCCGGGATCTGAACCTGCGAACTCCTGACCACCAAAGCAGAGCATGTGAATTTAACCGCTAGGCCACCAGGCCGGCCCCAGAGTAGCAGCAATCTTGAATCCCTGTCTCTCCTTGACAGTGTTCTGCAATGGCTCACTTCCCTAGGTGGAAATGGTCTTCTACTGCCAAGACCTCATTTGGTTGATAAGGTCCTTCCCACTCCCTAGTCATTTTCCAAGTTGCTCTATTAAAAGGGACTTAGCTTTGGGGGCCGCCTGGTGGCGGAGTGGTTTAGTTCGTGCTTGGCAGCCCAGGGTTCGCCAGTTCGAATCCCGGGCGCCCGCCGACGCACTGCCTGTCAGCCACGCCGTGGCGGCGTCCCATATAAAGTGGAGGAAGATGGGCACGGATGTTAGCCCAGGGCCAGTCTTCCTCAGCAAAAAGGGGAGGATTGGTAACAGATGTTAGCTCAGGGCTGGTCTTCCCCACAAAAAAATAAATAAATAAAAAATAAATGAATAAAAGGGACTTAGCTTCTTTTTCCCTCCCTTCATCCTCTCCCCCCACCCCCACACCAGCGCTACAAAAGTATAAGGTGTGTCTGATAAAAAGTTATAACCACAGGTTGCTTGTTTTTATTTTTTCACAGCCTTCTGCCCCCAAACAGGAATTTAGAATAAGTTCCCTGGAGGCTAGCTAGAAAAATATTTATGGTGGCACCACTAGATATCCCATAACATCCCACCCCAATGACAGACAATTTCAGGAAAACCTTGATTTTTTTTTTTTTTTGAGTCTTTTTTTCTCTTCAGGATAAGTTTCCCACCCATTGGGAGTACTGGCATGGAGATTAAGGGATGTTTTTTGTACTCTCTCCTACTGGAGCATCTCAGTTTTGGAGCTAACAATCATTTCAAAGTGTTTAGTCATTGTCCTCTGCTAAAAGGTTATCAATTCCTCACCAAAGAGAGCCTTTGTCAGTAGAACCAGACATGCCACAGTGCAACGTGGATGAGAGAACGCAAGTCCCTTCCCTCAGAGGGTTGGCGTGACCCTCTCTGGTGATCCAGCAGCTCAGACCAGTGGATGCAGCCAGGACCATTAGATACAGCCTGTTACTCTGATGTGTGTTTCCTTAGTGCGTATTGGCTCCTGTGTGTTTTGTAAATAGGGAAATGGTGTCAATTCAGTGTGGAAGTCCTGGTGGTTCCTAGATTTCCTCCTGCACATTAATGTTTGGAAGTGATCAGGGGCAAGGTTCCTCACAGTTAAAGTGACCACTGTAACAATATATTTATGAAGACCTTCAGGAAAAAGCTGACAATCCTGCAGAAGTATTTTTCTTTGGTGCAAGAAACATGGGGTTAGTGGCTTCAGGATGTACTACGCTTGCCACTGTGTCAAGCTGTCTGGGGAAGCTGCCCCTGTATCCAAAGAAGCTGAGAGGAAATTGATTGATGAAGAAGGCTCTCTCTGGATCATACTTTTAATTTTGGGAAAGTTGCTCTGTATTAGAATCGAATGTCTCCAAGGACCTACAAAAAGGAAAACACGAGCCAGTGGGTGCAAACGATGGACTGTGATGCAAAGTGCTAATGTCAGTGGCAAGTTTAACTTTGCTGATTAATTTTGTTTTCTTTAGGGCTCTGGTCCCAAAGTTCTCTAAGTTTTGAATGGTCTGGTCCTATCCCTATTTTTCGTTTAAGTCCTATTTTTTTAAATGCATGATTTTGCAAAACAGAGATTTACCAGAAAAAATATATACATATATATATATATATATATATATATATATATATATATATATATATATATGGCTTTGTAGCAGAAGTGCCTGTATTGCGCCTTAGGGAAGTCAAAGCCAGACTGCAGGACATAGGACCATAGCATGACTGCAGAGTCATAAGGTATGTCCCGCATTTAAGATGAATGACTTACGTGAAACTGATTAGCTCTTACACCAACCATAAACCAACATTTAAGGAAAAGAACTCCTTCCCTTCTGTTTATTCCAGAAGCACAGCAATCATTCTACAAGATAGACAATGCTACTCAGGAGAAACCCTGACCAGTTTAGAGCCACGTCCTGCTCCTGCTGTGATGGGCTGTAAAAACCCAAGATGACAGCGTCCCCCATTCCACATGTCCACGTGTAGATCTTTACCTCTGGAGTATCTGGTACAAGGACTGGTGTTGGAGAGAAGCAAAAAGGAGGATGGGGATGAAAGGGAGACAGTCTTTAAAAGTGGTTGAACCAGGTCAAAGCCTGCCTTCCTCTTAGACTGACTTTCGAGCTGACATCCGCTCCGCAGTCCAGGGGGCGATTTGACAGCTCCCCCAGGGTAAAGCCAAGTCCTTGGAGAGAGCTGTAGAGCAGGAGCATCAGCACCAATTTTTTTTCTTTTGCAAGGATTGTGGAAGTAATAATAGGAATAATTCATTGTACAACTTCTTGAATGCACTTATAAGTTAATTATCCTTGCTCACTTTAAGCCGAATATGTATCAAATGCACTTAGTATATCATAAATACTTTCATCATTCTTGCAACATATAAGATGAACATGCTAAAAAGTAAAAAGGCCAAGCTAATTACGTGAGTTAAAATTATATAAAAATATAGTTTGAATTCAGTAATATCTTTTAGCATATCACTGGGAAATGGCCCATAGTTTTGCTTTCCTCTTGATGGAATCCTGGGGGAGATTCCACTCTTCAAAATATAGTTAATGTGTAGGAGGAAAATCACGTTTTTAATAACCTAATAACTTATTTTGGAATGAACACTGCCATTTTAATCAAAAGAAAAATATCCGCGTATTCTCCAGAACAGCAAGTCCCAGTGAGCAAATCAAAAACCAGGATAAAGGGCTCTGGAGAAAGATTTGAGAATCTAAACTACACGTTCTTAAGACCCTGGAGATAAACTGTCACTTGAAAGGAAAGAGTTGTCAAGTCCTCAGTGAAAGAGAATGTGAAGGACCCATTGCTATGCTTCTCTTTGGTGAGGCAGGAGCTCCCTCCAGAGCTGAAACATGGGCCTGCTGGCACGGCTCCCAGCCTGGGAAGATTGCAACACTGGTTTCTTCTCTGAATGAGAGAGTGTGGGAAAGGGACACTGAAGGAAGACAAAACCTCTTTCCTAGAAGCTTTTGTTGAAGTCTGTGTGAACCACAACTTTTTAGGAAAGTATCATCGGTTATTCTTATATAAATCCAACTAAGAGGAGTTTATTTTCTAAGCAGACAATGCAACAACCTAGATTAGGGTTTGGCTGGTTTTTGACCTCTGTCTTCTGTCATTATGGTACTCGTCTCTTTCTCCACATTCATATGCCAGACATTGGGGCTGGGGAGAGGAAGGGCTGGAATTAAGGATGTGCTAGGGTACACATGCCATAGACGTAGAATGACACAGAAAGGCAGGTTCCAGCCTTTGGGCATTTGTTAACACTTGTTTATATGGTTTTGGGGAAATATTTGTCGCTTTAAATGAGGTATAAGCTATGTCTTCCACTTCCACGTGATTAACTCTGTCGTTGTGATAGTGTTTCATTCCCTTATTTCTCTGTTGCAGCAGATCATGAAGACAGAGTGTCCTCAGTAAGTGACAGTAAGGATCAGTACTATCATTATCCATTTATTGAGCACCTGCTGTGTGTCTGGCAGTGTGCTAGGTTCTTTAATACACTATCTCCAATTCTTATAACCATACTGAAACAGTATATATTTTTTCCACTATATATATATGTATATTTTTTTGGTGAGGAAGATTAGCCCTGAGCTAACACCTGTGCCAGTCTTCCTCTACTTTGTATGTGGGTTGCCTCCATAGCATAGCTGAGTGGAGTAGGTCCACACCTGGGCTCCAAATGCAGGCCGCCAAAGTGGAGTATGCACAGCTTTAACCACTCGGCCATGGGGCCAGCCCCCACTACATTTTTAGATGATGGAACTGAGGCTCAGAGAAGTAGATAACTTGAAGGTCATAGTACTAGAAGATGGTGGCACTGGGATTCAAATTCTGGCTTCTATACCACATTGCCTTGTTAATGATGCTAAACTAACGGCCAAGGGGCTATGTTACAGTACACTACAGTACATTAACTTTTTAAAAGAGAAAAACAGAGAAAGTTAGAAAAAGGTAAAAAGCAAAAGGCTTTATATCCCATTACTGCAGAATTTCTTCCTGCCTCTACGACAGGGTTTCTGAATCTCAGCATTATTGACATTCTTTGTCATGGGGGCTGTCCTGTGCATTGTAGGATGTTTACCGCCATCTCTGGAATCTATCCACTAGATGCCAGTAGCACACATTCCCTCCCCGTCCCTGGTTGTAACAACCAAAAATGTCTCCAGACTCTGCTACATGTACCCTGTAGGGCAAAATCGCCCCTGATTAGGAATCACTGCTCTAAGAGGTCAATCAACGTAATGTTGGGCCAGCAGATGGGGGGTAACACAGTGGAAAGAACAGAGATGGGATTTATAGCATTGTGGGGAAGAATAAGCACAGCTTGAATGAGCCAAATACGTAGGAAGACCTGGTCCTAGGAAAAATGAAGTTAGTTGTTACAAGTAGAGGATTTTGTGATGGGTCTCAGGCCACATCGTGGCAGAATATCTGAATATTATCAGTGATATTGCAATACTCATTCATGGATACGTGGATATCTCTCTCACTTTTTTTTTAATATAACAAATACTGGAGGAGCAATGGAGGGAGCCACCCTTTATTCCACTATAAAAAAAGACCTAATCCTGCCTTTTATCTAGTCCCACCTTTCAGTCAGTCGTGGCCATTGATGACACTTTCAGAATTTGGTGCGTATTTGTCCGAACTTTATCTGAAGTTATTCAACCTATTGTCTTCTTGAATTATCCCTTATTTCCATTTTCTTTTTAATCAGGAAAATTACTAATATTTGTGGGGGGAAATTGTTCTAAGTAATAAGAAAAATATTGATAATGCTTATATTATTAACCAGTGAAGATAATTTTATAATGTACTTACCAGGACCATTGTAAGAAACTGATATTTTAGTTTTATCAGCAAGCATCAGGATGAATCATGTAAAGGTAAAACATATAACAATATACCTGTTTAACAACTTGGGGTGTTCAGATGCTATAAACCAGTGGTTCTTCAACTTTTTGGTTTCAGGCCCCCTTTACATGCTTAAAAATTATTGAGAGCCCCAAATTATTAACCTTTTGTTTATGTGGACTGTATCTATCAAAATTTAGCATATTGAAATTAAAACAAGTTTTAAATTATTACTTCAATCAATAATATAATAAACCCATTGCATGTTAACATTTTATGAAAAATAACTTTTCCCAAAATAAAAGAAAATATACAACAAAAATAGAATTGTATTGGATTTTTACCAATTTCTTTAATGTCTAGCTTATAGAAGATAGCTGGATTCTAATATCTACTTCTGCATTCGGTCTATGCCCATATGTTATTTTAGTTGAAGTATATGAAGAAAATCTAGCCTCCCACAGATATGTAAGTGGAAAAGGGAGGAATATTTTTCAGGTAATTGTGGATATTCTTCTTTGAGACTACACCAAAACACAGCAAGTGGTAGTTCTTTTAAAGTAATTGCAATGTAGAATCTGAAACCATACAAATGAATGTTTAATACTCTGTTGTTAGTCTCTCTTGCACTTTGACAGGTCTTTTACTCTTGCATGGTGCTGTGACCTCTTGTGTTGGTCACCTGGAAGACACTGGTTTCCTGAGTCATGCAGATCTTCCAGATATTGATAGTTTCCTTGTACAATAACAACAACAAAGCCACATTTGTTAATATCATCAATCTCATCAGAAAAGTCTCTAACTCCTGGGATGCTGTCATAATTCCAAAATTCTAAATTTTGCTTGAAGGCTTTATCATCAGCAACAATGATGTCAGTTGTTGAAGTGACGGGCTCCCTTCATTCATGTTTGAGAAAATGCCAGATAACCAAGTCTGAAGGACCATAGTTTATCCATTCGTTCTTTCAAGTAAAAATGACATTCTATGAAAAAATTGGCGAGTTCAACTTGCAACTCAGTTGCACAGGTGCTTTTCCTTGAGACAACCATCATACTTCAATATGTGCAGAAGTCCTTTATGCCTGCTTCCCATTTTGTCTCACAGAACATTAAAAAGGCATGAACTCAAAGGCAAGATTTAATAAAATTAATAAATCTTCATCTAGGAAGATTTACTGCTTCATCAAAGACATTCAATGTAAGTGGCATTGGTTTTACTTTGAGTGTGTGATGGTGATAAATACATGAACACAAGTGCCTTTTGGTGCCATTAACTTGATTTGTGCTAAGACACCAGCTGTTTTACCCACCTTTGCTTTTATACCGTCAGAGTAAATGTCAACACAGTGGAAAAGGTAATAAGGTCTTAATGTTATCATGAAAATAATTTTGACCTAACCAAACTCCTGAATGGGTCTTGGGGACCCCAGGGATCTGTGGATCCTACTTTGAAAACCACTGTTAAAGATTTCAAAATAAACTAGATGAATAATAAAAATAATAATGAGACTCTTTAGAAAAAAATTGTCATCTTCAGTCTTCCAGTTTGATCATTGACAAATATAGTCTTATTTTATGAAATTAAATTAGAGCTCTTATACCTGATTCATTGGTAATTTTACCAGATTCCACGATTAGTGATGATTTAGATAACTGAGATGATTGCTTAATCCAAAATTTAATTGAACTCTATTTTAACTGATAAAGAATAACTTGATTTTATATTATAAAAGTGCTAGAACATCTTTAAAAGGGTAGATGACCTGATAGTATGAGATCCTATCTCTAGACTAATTACATAGGACTGATGGATAAAGAGATAGCAAAAAAATTACCCACTCTTGTATTCCTGGGACAGAAATGTTTTTAAATGGTATGATGCAAACAACGTCCAAATTTGGAGTAGCTTACCCGCGTCGTAAAAATTTAAATGATTCGGAAAGGAACTCATGGGAGCAAACAGGGATTCAAATTACAACAATTTATTAGTTGGGTACTTTACTGTGATATCAGTATTTTGTACTGATCACTTTTGAATTTCAGGAATTCATAGCAAAGTACCCAAAAGTTGTCTATCAGTCCATCATATAAATTCATCATAAAATGAGGTCAGTAGTATTAACATGATGAAAATTTGGGGTAGGTGTTACTCAGATGACCTAAGTTAGTTTCTAAACTGCTAGCTCATTGGCTCGAGACATCTGCAAAGCTATTCCATGCAAGACCTTCCCCTTTAGCAAATTACGAGACAAAAAAATGGTATTTTATCATATATAGTGTTTATATAGAAAAAATAATTAAATTTTGCAGTTAAAATTAGTCTTAGGACCGAATTTTTAATGAGGAAAATATTGCAATTTGAGGGCATAATTTTATTTTTTTTCTAATTTATTTTTTTATTTTATTGCGGTCGTAATAGTTTATAACATTGTGAAACTTCAGTTGTACATTATTATTTGTCAGTCACCATGTATAAGTGCCCCTTTACCCCTTATGCCCACCCCCCAACTCCCTTCCCCTCTGGCAACCACTAACCTGTTCTCTTTGTCCATGTGTTTGTTTATCTTCCACTATGAATGAAATTATACAGTTTTTGTCTTTCTCTGTCTGGCTTATTTCACTTAACATGATACCCTCAAGGTCCATCCATGTTGTTGCAAATGGGATGATTTTGTCTTTTTTATGGCTGAGTAGTATTGTAGTGTGTGTGTGTGTATATATATATGCGTGTGTGTGTATGTACCACACCAGTCAGTGGGCACTTGGGTTGCTTCCATGTCTTGGCTATTGTGAATAATGCTGCAATGAACATAGGGGTGCATAAGGCTCTTTGTTGATTTCAAGTTCTTTGGATAAATACTCAATAGTGGGATAGCTGAGTAGTATGGTATTTCTATTTTTAATTTTTTGAGGAATCTCCATACTGTTTTCCATAGTGGCTGCACCTTTTTGCAGTCCCACGAGTAGTGTATGAGGGTTCCCTTTTCTCCACATCCTCTCCAACGTTTGTTGTTTTTTGTCTTGGTAGTTATAGCCATTCTAACAGGTGTAAGGATATCTACAAGATATCTCATTGTAGTTTTGATTTGCATTTCCCTAATGATTAGTGATATTGAACATCTTTTCATGTGCCTTGGCCATCTGTATATCTTCTTTGGGAAAATGTCTGTTCATTTCCTCTGCCCATTTTTTGATTGGGTTGTTTGTTTTTTTGTTGTTGTTGAATTGTGTGAGTTCTTTATATATTTTGGAGATTAACCCCTTGTTGGATATATGATTTCCAAATATTTTCTCCCAGTTGATGGATTGTCTTTTCGTTTTGTTCCTGGTTACCTTTTGCCTTGCAGAAGCTCTCTAGTCTGATGAAGTCCCATTTGTTTATTTTTTCTTTTGCTTCCCTTGCTCGAATAGGCATGGTATTCAAAAAGATCCTTCTAAGACCAATGTCAAAGAGTGTACTGCCTGTATGTTCTTCTAGGAGTTTTATAGTTTCATGTCTTACCTTCAAATCTTTAATCCGTTTTGAGTTAATTTTTGTGTATGGCTTAAGGTAATGGTCTATTTTCAGTCTTTTGCATGTGGCTCTGCAGTTCTCCCAGCACCATTTATTGAAGAGACTTTCCTTTCTCCATTTTATGTTCTTAGTTTCTTTGTTGAAGATTAGCTGTCCGTAGATGTGTGGTTTTATATCTGGGCTTTTAATTCTGTTCCATTGATCTGTGTGTCTGTTTTTGTGCCAGTACCATTCTGTTTTGATTACTATAGCTTTGTAGTATATTTTGAAGTCAGGGATTGTGATGCCTCCAGCTTTGTTCTTTTTTCTCAGGATTGCTTTAGCTATTCGGGGTCTTTTGTTGCCTCTTAGGAAGTTGTTCTATTTCCATGAAGAATGTCATTGGGATTCTGATTGGGATTGCACTGAATCTGTAAATTGCTTTAGGTAGTATGGACATTTTAACTATATTTATGCTGCCAATCCATGTGCATGGGATATCTTCTCATTTCTTTATGTCATCATTGATTTCTTTCAATAATGTCTTATAGTTTTCATTGTATAGGTCTTTCACCTCTTTGGTTAAATTTATTCCCAGATATTTTATTCTTTTTGTTACAGTTGTAAATGGGATTGTCTTCTTGAGTTCTCTTTCTGTTAGTTCGTTATTAGAGTATAGAAATGCAACTGTTTTTGTGAGTTGATTTTTGTACCCCACAACTTTGCTGCAGTTGTTGATTATTTCTGAAGTTTTCTGATGGGTTTAGGGTTTTCCATATATAAAATCACATCATCTGCAAACAGTGAGTGTTGCACTTCTTCCTTGCCAATTTGGATACCTTTTATTTCTTTCTCTTGGCTAATTGCTCTGGCCAAAACCTCCAGTACTGTGTTGAATTAGAGTGGTGAGAGTGGACACCCTTGTCTTGTTCCTGTTCTCAGAGGGATGGCTTTCAGTTTTTCCCCTTTGAGTATGATGTTGGTGGTGGGTTTGTCATATATGGCCTTTATTATGTTGAAGTACTTTTCTTCTGTACCCATTTTATTGAGAGTTTTTATCATAAATGGATGTTCGATCTTGTCAAATGCTTTCTCTATGTCTATTGAGATGATCATGTGGTTTTTATTCCTCATTTTGTTGATGTGGTGTATCACATTGATTGATTTGCGGATGTTGAACCATCCCTGCATCCCTGGTATAAATCCCACTTGATCATGGTATATGATCCTTTTTTGTGTGTGTGTGTGAGGAAGATTAGCCCTGAGCTAACATCTGTTGCCAATCCTCCTCTTTTTGCTGAGAAAGATTGGCCCTGGGCTAACATCCATGCTCATCTTCCTCTATTTTATATGGGACACCGCCACAGCATGGCCTGACAAGCAGTGCATTGGTCCACACACGGGATCTGAACCCACAAACCCCAGGCTGCCAGAAGCGGAGTGCGCCAACTTAACCACTACGCCACCAGGCGGCCCCCTATAATTCTTTTTGATGCTTTCCTTACTTTTATCTTTTATGTTATAATTAAGTGTTTGCTAACCTGTTTTGATAGAGAGTTGCAATTTTCTGATTTTGTCTCCCTATTTATATCCTTGCTCAAGGCTTTGTAAACACTTTCTTTTTTTCAGGTATGAGGGCCTTCTTGGTCATTTCTTGTTGGGGGGGGTCTGGTGGCACTGAACTCCCTCAGCTTTTGTTTATCTGGGAAAGTTTTTGTTTCTCCATCATATCTGAAGGATATTTTTGCTGGATAGATTATTCTTGGCTGAAGGTTTTTATCCTTCAGAATTTTGAATATATCATTCCACTCTCTCCTAGCCTGTAAGGTTTCTGCTGAGAAATCTGCTTAAAGCCTGATAGGGGCTCCTTTGTAGGTTATTTTCTTCTGCCTTGCTTCCCTTAATATTTTTTTTTGTCATTGACTTTTGCCAGTTTTACTAATATATGGCTTGAAGAAGGTCTTTTTACATTGATGTAATTAGAAGTTCTGTTAGCTTCTTTACTTGTAATTCCAGCTCCTTCCCCAGGTTTGGGAAGTTCTCAGCTAGTTATTTCTTTGAACAAGCTCTCTGCTCCTTTCTCCCTCCCTTCTCCCTCTGGAATACCTATAATCCTCATGTTGCATTTCCTAATTGAGTTGGATATTTCTCCGAGAATTTCTTTTTAGTCTCACTTCTCTCTCCTCCTCCATCTGAAGCATTTCTATATTTCTGTCCTCTAAATTGCTAATTCTTACCCCCATAATATCAGCTCTGTTATTTAAGGACTCCATATTTTTTATTATCTCATTCGTTGTGTTTTTCATCTCCAACATTTCTGATTGGGTTTTCTTTAAGTTTCAATCTCTTTTGTCAAGAATTCCCCCTGTTCTTTAATTTTATTCGTGGTTTCATTGAACTGTCTTTCTGAGTTTTCTTGTAATGCATTGAGTTTTTTTATGATAGCTATTTTGAATTCTCTGTCATTTAAACTGTAAATTTCTGTGCCTACAGGATTGATTTCTGGGTATTTGTCTTTTTCCTTCTCGTCTGGAGTATTAATATACCTGTTCATACTATTTGATGGGCTGGATTTGTGCCTTCACATAGTGATAATATCTGGTCTCAGATTCCACCTGCCACCTCTGATTGGAGGGGAGGGCAGGAGCTGTCTGAGCCCACCACGATCACTGGCAGCTGTGCCTGTCCGAGCCTGGGCCACTCCTTGGGACTGCAGTGGCACCGTGGACTCTCCCACTGGATGGGAAAGTGATCACGGGGCTCAGGGCTGCTGTTGCCTGCTCCCACAGTCCCACCGAGGCATGCTACCACCTTCGGGGTCACAGCAGTACTGTGGGTGTTTGTGGCAGCTGGGAAGTCATTCACCTGGGTGTTCAGATCAGCTGCCGCCTCTTCCTAGGTCTCACTGGCTGTTGTGCTTGGTGGGCGGGGCATCCCCACTGGATCCAAGCCTGGGCCACTCCCTGGGACTGCGGTAGCACTGTGGGTTCTCCCACCAGATGGGAAAACAATCACACAGGGCTCAGCGCTGCTGTCACCTGTTCTCACAGTCCTGCCAAGATTTGCTCCCACCCTTGGGGCCGCAGCAGTACTGTGAGTGCTCCAGCCAGGAGAGCAGTCACACATGTGCACAGGGCTGCCAGGAGGCCAGAGAATGCTCACCTGTCTCCACCACCTCCCTGGGGATAGTCCATCCACCTTCAGATGTTTAGCTGCACAGGTCTCTCAGGTGTCCTGTTGTGTTGTTTGGTATCCTCCATTGATCAGTAAATGTCCATTTAGTTGTAGTTCAAAAGGGGAGAGAGAAAGGGAACTGCTCACTCCACCATGTTGCTAACGTCACCTTCTTTCTCATTTTTTTCTTTCCCAAAGTGCTAGGATTTGAATAGCACAATACAAATTGATTCGTGTTTTTGTCCATTAGGGCCTATGGATTTCTTTAAATGAAGTCCATGTTAGAGTCCATAGATATCAGTGTTCTGCAAAACTGCCCGGGATCCAAGGTGCCAGGATGACCATCCGTACTTTGATTTTTTTTTTTTTTTCAGTCCACTGCACCCTTCCATTTTCGAAAGAAAAATATTTTCTTTATAATACCTGAGTAGTCAGAAGGTGCGTATTATTTCTATTCTAATGATTGTAAACTTTAAGCAGATACACAATGGAATCAGAATTCAGCCAAAGCTGGAGTAACTAAGGCGTGAGTGGTTATGATACAAGACAAAATGTTATTGATAAGACAAAGCCAATCCTACAAGACGATTGAATTAAGTCTTATTTTTCTCATCAGTGTCCATTATAAAGTAATGTGTGTGTATACACACCTTTTGGTTTTGATTCTTGTTTCTCTGTCTAATATGGTGTGAGTTCTTTGAGGACACACTCCGCATAGTCCAGTCTGAGTCTCAATTTCTTTATCTGTAAAAAGAGGGAGTTATCAATGTTTTTAACTTGTTTTAGCCACGGAATCCCCAGAATCCTTTCTTCAAATGACCTCCTAGGCAACTCTATGCTTTAGTTCTTTGAACCTCCTTGAAACCCCTGGGCTCCTCAGTCCAGTTTGGAAACCACTAGACTAGACTTCCTCCAAGGTCTCTTCCATTTTAGTTTTTTCTATGTTTCTACCTCTCCCCTGGGTCTTCCACAATGTGTTTCTAGATACAAAAGCAAGCAGCTGGTATGCTGTTATCACTCTAGCTGAGTGGAGTGCTTTTTGTTTTCTTATTGCCTCTTCCTGCTTCCTGGGAGGGCTGAGGGGCTTGGCAGCCCCTGGGCCACCGCAAGGGGTGACAGCTCTTCTTGAAAAGTAACAATAGATGTGGTGTCTGTTAACTTAGTGATGCGATATCCATGTGAGACAAGTGCTGCTTTGATTCCAGCACATGAGCAATTTGCACTGTTTGGCAAAACTGGCACTTGGTGTCCAGCCCCTCAACACTATGCCAGGCCTGGCAGAGAGAACATCAGACAGGCTGCCATGATACCAGGCTCACCCTTCTCTGGTTTCCCCAGGTGGAGGAAGGGGACCAGGATGGATCAGCTGGGAGATAATCAGCCATTTTATATTGCCAAGCTCACCCTGCTAGCATCTCCAGGACATGATCCTGTTATGAGAATGTCTCCTCTTGTGAACCTTTGTATGTGCCAACTCCCAGGGGCAGAGGAAACCCGTTTTGCCACATCTACCGTGAAGTGAAAGTCTCCTTTCTCCCTTTCCAGAGGCAGCTACTGTTTGGTGAATATTTGTCATGTTCTTTTCCCATACATTTATATACATATATTCATGGTTTTTAGAACACAAGAAACTTGTTCTGTGTTCTAAAAGCTCATCACTCCCTACGCTTCCTTATGTACCTTATGCTTCAGCCTCACCAGCCTTTTCCATATGATACAAGGCTTGGGACATGGTTAGCACACTGCACTGCTAGCACCTGGTATGCAGCAAGTACGTGCTAGCTGTTTACAGTAGCAGTGATGGTGGTGTAGGCACTTGCTTCTCTCACTCTCTCCCTTCTTCCTCCCTCTCCCTCTTCTCCCTTTCTCAAGCAATCTGGGATTTCCTCGAATTCCTTCCACACCCCCATTCTTAGTTTTTGCCTCTTCCATCACCATCCTCTGAGTCCAGTTCTTTGCTCTCATCTCACTCCTCCAATGGCCCAGATATACTGCTGATCACGATGGATGGGATCCAAGTGCATAAGATTGCACTTTGGGAATCACGTGGCAGATTTTAAAGGGAATAGATTGGACTCTTCAAGAACCTTGCTCATAATATATTAAATATTTCATAGACTCAAAATTTTAGAGCTAAAGGGGACCAGAGAGGTCACTTGGTAGTATTCCTTCATTTAGTGGGTAAGGAACCTGAAGTCCGAAGAGTAAGTGACTATCCAGGAGTGAATCGGAGCCTTCTAGGGCCTTTCACCACACCAGGTAGAAGATCAGGAAAGTCTGTTTATCAGAGAAGTTGTTTCAAATGTAATATTTGTGATATGCTTTCATGAAACATTTTTGTAATAACGAAAATTTTTACTTAGGAGCAAAAGGAGGGTATGTTATCACTTCCAGAGTGACTCTCTCTTTAAATGTAGGCATCTAAAATCCCAACTAGTTGTAGCAAGGGCCTCTGCTTAAATCTGTGTTGGAAGAAGCCATCCTAGGAAGACAGCAGAAAGGCATGTAGGTGTGGTCCCAGTGCAGAGGATCAATGTTAAGGGAATGGACAAGTTTTACGATGTACAATGCCTGTCACTTAGATCGTCCTCCCAGCCTGGCCACTGAACTCATACATGAATGCTAAGGAAACTCTATGAAAGCTTTCCACTAAAATGTCTGTAGAAGTCTGAGTTGGCAAATTTCCACACTTGAGGGTATGTCAAGGTTTGTGGTGGCAGATCACCATCCACTGGGTTCTGCAGTGACAGGAAACCATGGCCTTGAACAGACTGGCAAGCATCTTCAGCAAGGCCTTGCCTTAGAGCAGGTGCAGCCATGGGACCAGCTTCACAGGAACAGAGGCCCTTCGCACGAGGTTACCATCTCAGCCTGAGATAGAGGAAAAGGGGGGCACCACATGGTACCTGAGAGCGAGTTCTTGAGTGCACATGAGGTACACCGTGGGGATGCCACACAGGGTTGGAAAGAGAAGAACGATAACTAACATTTAGAGAACTTGCCTCTTCTGGCAAATGTGGGTAATAATACTTGGCTCATAAAATTACTGTAAAGATTAAATGTGATAAAGAGCATAAAAGGCATATAACACAGTAGGTAATGTGAGCCCCACTGATTGGAGGTCACAGTGGTTGGAAGCCACCCCCATCCTTAGTGTGGCATAGAGAAACCTGCGGAAGCTCTTTCTCCTACATAGGTCTCTCATCATGCCAGGGGTGTGGTATGCAGCCTCATCTTCAGAGTATATTACCCTCTTCGTTGTCTTTCATCCTGTCATCCTACTACATAGAGGAGGAGGAGTCCTAAAGACAGTGAGAAAACACAAAGGAGTCTTTAATGACAACATACAATAAAGAACTACTTGCTGAAAGTACGAGATGATTGAATCTATAATTTGCGTCATTAAGAGAAGTGAAGAAAAATTAAGATGCATCAGGGCAGGGCTATAGGGTTTAGTATGTAAATAAACACTTCATAATAATAAACACCTTTGTCATTTCTAAAAATATAAATGTTTTCCAATTTAACCCCATTTCTCTTTTAACTCTAAGCATCTTTGTGGCCTAGATCGTCATCTAAGCAAGAGACCACATTCTCCTTTAAAGGGTAGGTTTGTCTGTGAAACAGACTCATTTCTCAGTGGCTGGCTCTTGGTTACCACTGCTGCTCAGTGAAGACCTCTTTCTCTGTTCTTTTGGCAGCTTCCTGCAGTTTTCAGGGCACATTTTTATATAAGACATCCCTGAGTATTTTACAGAATGTTCCTGACTTACCCTTACTTTTTGTGACCCTACTGATTAGAGTCATGTTCTCTAGCATAATAATTGTTTTCAAAGCATAAATTTAACTTTAATTGAGGGAATGTGATTGTCTCTATCTCTGACATCTTATGGGTTACTTTGGCAGCCAGAAGCATTTGCCCATAGAATAGAAATTCATCCATCTTTCATGCTTCCCCTTTATAGTGGGCCGTCCAAAAGAGTGACAAACTTTGTAGCTGACTTTTTGTAACCGTCCTTATTGGTGAAATGTAATTTCTATGCATGTGCATTTTGATAGGCAGGCAATTCTTGTTTTCCGGATAGTCATGTTCTATAAAGCCACCAGGAACACTGGATTAGGAATACAGAAGCCTTGCTCCTAGGGCTAATACAGAGTTGGGTGCTTGTGAGCTTCTAGTCACGACATTTTCATCAACTGATCAATACATAACCTTGTTTTTATGTATGTTTCTGTTTAAAACACCTTATTTAACGTTTATTGTTAAATCGTAACATTGAACTCACGGCCAGCAGCGCAAGAACTCATGCCTGCAGGAGGCCTATCGAACACACATTTTTCTCCATAAGGCACAGCACAGACTTCTCACACTTAGGCACACTAGACAGTACTTCAGCACTATGCGTGGGGGCCATTTTAAATGGCGAAATCACCAACAGAAAGCACAAAAACGAGAAAAACATGGCATTAAATAGACTATGAAAAGAACACTTGTTTACAGTACCAGAGTGGAAACAAGCAGGCGGAGCATCCTCTTGGGACTGCACGTAGGCAACTCAAAGTATGATTTGCATTTTTTGCCACTCTGCACATTTCTCAAAGTGTCTCAAGTATTGATTTGGGGGCTACAAGTAAATTTTAGGGAGTAGGCAAATTAACAAATATGGAATCCATGAATAATAAGAATCCACTGCATTTTTGTATATTTGAATATGGAGCACCACTTAATCACAGAAATATTTAGTATACAGTTAATGGGCACAGTGCCCAATACCCCATTATAGTAAATGCAAATCTCAGTAACACTGAAAATGGTAATTCTCGTAGACCAAATATTTTTTACCTATTAATTTATACCGAAAAGAAAATCTGATAATGGCTTTTAGAAATGTCAAGATCAAAAAGCATAGAATATTAAGTTTTTCCATTCAAAGAACAGAAATAAACTGGCCTAGTTATTATTAAATGTACCTTCACAATTCATCTTTCTTTTCTCCTTCCCACCTCACCCCCACCTGCTTTACCAGGTCTTACTGCTAAAATGGGCTCGGGAAGGAAGTCGGAATCTTGCCAAGATGTGCTCAGCAGAGGCTGCTGCAGCCAGTGGCATGAGCAATGAAACACGGGAGGTTTTCTGCGCTGCTTGGAATGTTTATTAGATTTAGTGCTGAAATAGTCTCTGTTGATTAGCAGACCTAATCTGAATTTCAAAGGTACTGATGACCATGTAACTGTGATAGTATCTTACTCTCAGGCCTCAAGCGTATCACCTTACCTAAATGGTTAGATGCTGAATGGAATTTAATTTCCGAGTAACTAGCCTAGACTTTTGTCAGGAACACTTATTAATTTTAGATTTTATCTCCCTTCCTCCTCAAGTGAAGTGATTTAAATTCTTTCCAGGTGGCACATAAACAAAAGAGCATCACACCTTTTTCTTACTTGACTCTTGGTCTCAAACATACAAAGTCTGATAGACCATGGCCATGGAGTCCAGTTGTAATAACACAGGAAAAGAAGGGAATGGTGTCTGAGGATCAAAAGTTGCAGGCACAATGCTGGGGTGAGGGTGGGGAGTTCACATACTCCTGGGGTCCAGTAAAACTAGAGATACCTCACCCTCCAGCTGATTGTGCAGAAGTTGTTTACAAAAATCCTGTGAAGAAAAGAGGAAGATAATACACGTGTGCATATTTCTAGAACCTGAAAATATAAAATGCTAATAAAATGTGCTTTGAAGTATAGCCACTGATTTTAACAATTCTGCAGAGGGGCAGAGCTACTATTATTGGCAATATGTAAGGATATGGATAATTTCATGGAGAAATCTTTCAAATTGAGGGTGGGAATAATTTGGAGGTAAATACAGGCAAACTTTTTTGTCCATTGAGCTATGACAGTAACCCATATAGTTATCTGTGCTCCCCAGAATAAAGATTTAACAGATTGATGTGAGCCTCAGAAAACAAGGCTTTAGATATCCAAGGGATTCAACTAAATTGTTCCTCTGAGGTCGAGTTTAGCAGCTTGAAAAAAATTGCTTTTTTTTTTTTTGATGTCAAGTGTCTTGTGAATAAAAACTTGAGGGGAAAATTAGTGTTCTGCATTCTAATGTCTCAGGGAATGAGGGAGCTGCAGAAACAGCTTCCTTTCTTTCATTGAAGCCTTTAGTATAAAAATAAAAGATCACCATGGGGGTCGGTGCCGTGAGGCTAATCTGGGGCAGTCAGACACCAGCACAAGCAGGCCGTCGGCCGATGGCACGGCACGTCAGAGGAGCGCTCAGGGAGTGGAGGAACTGAAAAGTCAGATAAATGTATTACATCAAAACAGTTCTTTAGATTACCATGAAGTGACGTTCACTTACACCTATTTAAAGGAATTTAAGAAACATAATTGAAATATCTTGATTGCCTTAGAATGTCTAGAATTTTTAAAAACTGCTTCAGAATATCTAGAATTTCTAAGGCTTTTGGTAGATTTTGAAGAGGTATAATTTTTCCATCACATGAAATTCTTTATTTCTAAAATGGTGATAATTAAACATACTTAGTAATATTTGAAACATTATACTGGAACTTAGAAGAGCTGGCTTTCCTATTTGGATTTATAAACCTCCAAAAATTGGCAACCGGCCCTCATAAAAGATTTCTTCCAACAGAACTCATATCTTTGTTTGTGTTTTCTTTTCCCACTTAAGCATGTCTGTCTTCGCTTCTAGCTGCTCCAGCATGCTGAGAAACAGTAGTCTTTTTGGCAGCTGTGTTCTGTGTAGGCTCCCACTCTCTCATAGGACACGACGGCAGCTATCTGGAAGGGCTGTATAATTAGGTGGAATTCGGTGGAATAACCAGGTAGCATCAGGAGGGGAAAATCTGGCAGAAATGAAATGCAGAGGCAACTTAAGTATAATTTGCAAATCTGTCAAATATCCTACTATTGAATCAAAATGAGAATGGTTCTAAATAGTAATGTTTTTTAAAAACGTCCCCTTGCTTCTTAGAATAGATGCATTCCAGCGAAGCCATCTACAAAGTGAATACCAAAGTTTGGTCTAATTCCGTTAGCAGGTGCAGCTCTAGTTCCAGGAAAAGCCTTCATGTGATAGTTTTAATGAGAAAAGAGATATCAAGATAAACCTCTTGCATGGGGGTTTGCTGATTATGAAGCTGCCAAGTAATATTCTGATCACTTGGAGTTGTCTTAAGTAGCGATATATGTTTAATAGAAAATTTAAAAGAAGAAAATAAAAATCACCTACCACCCAAGTAGCAATTTTTCTTTTTTTTACATAGATATTCCACTGCATGGTTGACCACAATTTATTTCACCAGTCCTTTATTTTAAGACATTTGAGTTGTTTCCAGTTTCTCACTATTATAAACAATGCTGTGATGAACAAGCTTGTGGCTCAATCTTTGTAACCACCATTGATTATTTCAGTAGGACAGATTCCTAGTGGAATAGCTAGATCAAAGGGTTAATAACTGTTTCCTTTTACTTGGAAGTACTTTCTCAACTCTGGAGTCTCTCCACCATTGTCCACCGTATCCCTGGTCCACACCTCTATCAGCTTGCACCTCACACAGAACAGATTTGTTTTGCCCATTTCCTTTTTTCTTTCTTTTTTTTTTTTTTTTTTGGAATTGTCTCCCTTGCATATGGCCTCTCTATAGACCTATTAGAAACCCAGGGACTCTGAGGAGAGAAGGTAACAAATTGATAAAATACCATCTCAAGATAACGATTGACTATACCTCACTTGTAATGTTCACGTGTGTTCAGTCCCTGGGTTCCTTGCCAGATTTTAGTGAACTAAAATGTTCTCCAAAACTGTGGTTTGAGATTTCCTGGCATCTACCTTCTTCAGAGTGAGAATTAACATACTCTTTCAGTTCTTACCTTATAATTCCATCTCGTCTTTGAGCCATAAACCTTTTGATAACTAACTTCAACTCACTTTTGGTGACTCATTAGCCTCAAGAGGACTTGATTTTCTGGAAAATTACAATGAAGCAAAGATGTAAGAGAGACATAAAGACAATTATATTAATACAGGAAAAGAAGTAGACTACTTTAATGATTTCTTGAAATAGTATTACCAGATTCTCTCCTACACAATATTTATTAAACATCTCATATGTATCAATTATATTACATGCTAAATGAATAACCTGGCTTCCTAATTCCTTTAAGAAGATAAATTACTAAACATAGTTAATATATTCTTATTAGCCCCACAAATTGCCTGTTTTGTGAATTAATAAATGCTAACTGTTGTACACTATGTACTTTTTTCCACATCTGTATTTAGAGTTTTATAGTTGAGAAAGTCTTCCAAAAATGATCTAGTATATCTCCTCATTTTGCTGTAGAAGCATTAGTATCAATGTTTAAGACTTCCATAAGTAAATATTATACAGCTATATTGACAGCTCCTTCAATATATAACAGTTCTCTGTTGGGAAATTATTACTCGCTCCAACCTAAAGTTACTGTGCTACCTCTGTAAGCTTATACCTTTTCTTCAGTCATCAGCAGCGTCGAAATTTGCTTTTGGAAATACAATTTCTCCATATGGTCAGTGTGATTTCCTTATTATAATTAGAATACATTCAGAAGGCATATGATCACTCGCTGAGTGATGAAACATGGAATAGGAGATGACTCAATAAACATTTTAAGGAATGTTTGCAAAGTGTGATTTTCAAATCTGTGTTGAACTTAAATTCCCAACTTGGTCTCTGCACGACTGTTTTTGCTGACTTGTATTTTGGTATAATGCCACTGGTCTCCATAAACTGCCTCCTTGAAAAACAGCCCATTGAAACTCATTACTGCCTTTACCATAAGGAGGCCCCCAGAAAAAAACCCATCTGGTAGTCACACCAAGAATTTTACTTCTTCTTAACAACTGGTTTGTTAAACATGGTCCTGACCAAGTTTCCCTGCTAGAAAATTCAAGCCAAATTGTGGCCCACCCGTAATAAGTATGGGGGTAGCGCAACCAGGCCACTGTGTTGCACAACTCAGGGTGGTGCCATTCATAGTGCCAGAATTGTGCACACAGGAGCCTTTGGCCCTCTGGTATGTACTTTTAAGACCTCATTCTTGATTCCTCCTTTTTTCCTCCTATTTCTTTATCCATCTTTTCCCCCTCCTATTTTTAATTTTTGTAATATTGTTGTATTCTGTGTGTCTTTGTAAGCTGAAGTCCTTTGTAGAATAAGGTGTAGCATAAATTACTAAGTCACAGATGCAAACCTGTATTGGTGAATGCTGTTAGTGTCAATATATGCATGCTGTGGCACCATCTTGGTCCTTACTCTTGTTAGCGGTTGTTGTTTCAGCTCAGATATATTGGTGTTTGATAAGCTGGTACTTCCGTAAAATCAGAATATGGTATGTAAGCTCATATTTGAAATGAGAGTCCAATATAGCTGTAAACATATGGCTTACACTGTGAAATATTCTTTTTTGCTTTCCTGGGGAGTTTTGAAGAAATGTACAAGAACATATGTCCAGTCCTAGGATTCCCTGCCAGATTTTTTCCCTAAATTGTAGTTTGACATTTTAGATCATTAAGTGGACACATCGGCCCAAGTATGTTTTCCTTTTCAAAAAAAGAACATTTGAAGACAGCTACTCAGTGACATAGTTCAGCCTTCTTAGTTTTCCCTGATATATTTAATATTCTCAACCCTTAAAACCAGGCAGAAAGCCACAGAGCTGTGTGCAGTCATTTTTGTGAAAATAAGGAATTCATTTTCCTGGTTTTTTTTAGGCATGTATTTGTGAGTAATTCTTACTAAATCTATGGTTTAGGGGAAAGAACCTTAGAGTCGAAGGATTCATTTTTAAATCTCACCTGTGTCACTAACTATGACTTTGAGCAAATCATATAACCTAACGGAGGCTCAGTTTCCTTATGTGTAAAATGAATAATACTGATGGCTGCACCACCTACCTCACAGGGTTACTATGAAACTCAGATGCGGTACTGTGTGTGAAAGTACCCTGGAAACTAGAAGAGCTATTCGAACTACATTTCCCCAGTCTGGGAGAAAATGAGATCACCTAGAGCAAAAACACCATTTATTTGGCTCAAATGCTGTCTACTCTGCTAGAATTTTGGCTTCCTCAGATTTTTCCCAGCTAGTTCTGAGAGTCAGCCGGGATTGTTGAACACATGCTTGGGAATGAATCGTCTTGGATTCCTTACGGGCCTTTGTGTTCCTTCTCTGTAGCTTACTGCAGTGGACTTTCCATTGCTACTCATGCAGCCAGTGCTCACTAAATCCTTGGCCTGAGGTCCCTGATCCAACTATTGTCCTCACCAGAGGGACATATAGTTATCCCTGTGTAACAGTTCTTGACACCTTTCAACTAAGAAGTTTTCTCCTATATCTTTTCTCATAGTGTCTCAAAATGGAGACAATGCCCTTCACACTGGTTGGGCTTATTAGGACAGTAAATGAGGAGGAGCGTCAGTGGAATGGCTGGGATGGAGGTGTTCTCTGAAGCCGTACTCGAAGGTTTCTGCCCCACAGCTTGTGCACGTTATTTAAGGTTGCTGCAGAGATTGCAAGCTGAGTGGCCCAATGGTGATGTTACCTTTAGGAAGCCTCTGGCTGTTTGGGAGCTGTGAATGCTAACCATACTGTAACTGTGTTTGAGGATCACTGACAGCTGGGCTGTCATGGCGAACGACTGGACAGCTGTCTCCCACTAACTGTGGGGGAGCCAGGAAACTGGTTACCTCAGAGAAGGTTAGAGAAAATGGAAATAAGTACAGATACAAGCTTTTCAGAAAGCCCTAGGTCACAGGAGGCCACAGGTGGTCTGGGCAGATAATGGTGCTGCTCTTTGTTCCATAAACTACATAAAGCAGTGGTTTTTACTGGCTCTTTTTGTAGGTTCCCACCTTAGAAATCAGCCGTGATGAGCTAGAGAGTTTCCGGTCCTCGTCATTGTGCTCCGCTAAGAATTTCCCCCTAACACATTGATCATTTGGGCATGAAATAAACCTGTACAACCTGTACACCTCAACTCTCTGCCCCAGAAAAATGAAATCTGTCCCAGGAGAAGTTTAGATGCCACTACCTAGAACTGGGAGCACTTGTTTTAAAACCTCACACACATGGCAAGCATGTGTTTTTTTATTCAGATGGAGCTGACTGGGAGGGTGGACCTAATAGAGCTTATGGGCTTGATGAATTAAAGCCACCCATTGTCCATACCTTCATGCCTGTTCTGGTTTCCTGCCTTCCAACTATGGTACCATAGAGTACACTCCAAAACAAGTATGGCAAATAGCTATACTCTCTCAATCACCTAGTTTTATCCTGAAAGGTGTATACTTGAAAAACTGTTGTAGATTTAACCAGTAATTCTGTGTTCATTGATTTTGACTTTCAATCTCATTAGAGCAGAAGTTAAAGATTTATTATTCTCCTTTTTGTTAATATTTAATTTATTAATAAGGAAAATGGGTGGTATTCTGTGATATAGTACAACATTGAGAAAAGGAGTATTCCTAGAAAATTTTTTGAAATCAAATCAACCAATATGTATTGGGTATTAACATAATACATAAAAATGCTGTTCTGGCCAAGAACAGAACTTGTGATATTCAGCTTTGCTGACATTTTCATCCTGTAGATGATTAAGGAAGAATGAATTCTGTTATGACATTTAATTTTGACCTTCAAGGGAGGACTGATTGATAAGAACACTGAGGAAAAGTAACTAGATCATCTTAGAGTTTCTAATAATCAAGGAAAGGGATACAAGCTCTTCAAGGCATCGAGGTAGAGTTTTGAGAAAAATATTAAATAAAAAATAAACCATAATCTCAAATTTTTGTGCCTAGTCAAAAGAAAGCATATATTATAAGAAGGCAGTGGTCAACATGGGGGTGAGAATAGAGGAGAATGAGCTACTAATTGAAAGGATATAGGAGTATCTCATAGAACCCAAGGTCAGGAAGTATACCTGACTGAACCAGGAAATGAAAAGTTGAGAACCAAATTATATACTCTTTCTCTAGGGTTCGTGGACTCTTATCTCTGCTTATCTCTTTCTCTGCTTCTCCATGAAACTAGCTGCCCAGCCTTGCCAAACATGATCATTCAAAAGCCTAACAGAAACCAGCTAGGGTCTCGGAAGCCCGAAGTACAGGGAGAGGGCCTCAGATTGGCCCAGCTTGGACAAGTGTTCACTGCTAGTCCATTCTGCTGGACTAGGGATGACACCATGTGGTCTCTTCTACTCAGTAGACTGCTGTTGAGAAGGGGACCTGGGCAGGACTGTGAGTGATGGGCAGCTTTCAGAGAAGCAGAAGACATTCTAGACACGCATCCCAGATGATGTCTGCCAAAGATAACCAAAAAAACAATTATATTAAAATCTATTTGGAGTGAAGTAAAAAGCAATGAGTAGACAGATCATTAGGGCATGTTATATAATTTTAACATATCAGAGAAAACAGAGATGTGCAATACTTTTTGTTTCTTTCTTAGCTCTCTGCAGGAGTGATCTCCGTATTGAAAGTTTTATAACTGACATGTTGAGGGAATTAAATTCAAATATAATGAGCATAGAGTAAGAAAGCACCTAAGTACATTAAATTTGTTGAGTACCTTTAAGCCTCTTATAGCACTAGATATTGAGGAATTTACCAGATGAGTTTGAGAGGAAATGCTGTCAGTAATCCAGAGGTACTGTGGAGAAGAGGAGGGATTTTAGGAAACTGGAGGTGGGAAAATATTGCCTTATATTTTCCAAAGGAGAGAGAGAAAGTTTGGTTCTGGAAACCTGACACTGATACACTGTTAAGATCCGAGGAGGGATCACTTATGCACACTTAAAGTAACCGTCACTAGGTGCCAGCATGGGTCTATGAAAAAGAGTCAAACCAAACTAGTAACTGTCTAAAAAAAGACATGCGCTTACACTTCTGGACCAGGAGACTGTGTGATACCTAATGCATCTTGATTTAGCAGGATATTTGGGTCAAGTCTTCAGATCCCTGTGGACAAGATAAAGAAATGTAGTGTGAATGATAGTGTGGTTAGATGAAATTGATGAATGGAGTGTTAGCAACCTCTCAAGGGTTGCACGTAGCTTTAAAGCACTATATTTGACCTTCTCATATTCATCCGTATAGACAGTGGATACAGAGACAGTTTTCAGCTAATCCAGTTTTCAGCATAGAAAACTGGGAGGAGGGACGGTTATGTACACCAATTGACAAAATCATCAGAGAGTACCTAAACCAACAATATAAAATGCAGTAAATGTAAACATGGTATTTTATGCAGACTTTAGTTGCAAAAATACAGAATGAGAGACATTGGGCTTAACAGTAATTTGGGGAGAAAAGTTTTAGGGATTTATGAGCTAGCAGTATGATATGGTTGCAAGAAAATACAGTGCTAAGGTAATTTAAAATTATAAAGGAATTACCTCCAGGTTAAGGGTTGTAATACTGCCCCCTTATGTTGGCTAGTCTGCATTTGAATTATTACAGCAATCTTTTCTGGGAAATATGTTGACAAAATGAAGTACATCCAGAGAATGGTGATTAGGAAGTTTATAAATTTCTTTGATGCCTACATTCTTCATTTTGCTCTGTGTAATGAACTGTGAGGAATAAAATCCACCATAGCATGTTTTCAAGGAGCTTACTTTGTATCATTCTGAAGTGCATAGAAACTGAATACTTGAGTAAAATCCACTCCCCCCAATCTGTTGAGCTTGAGTGATTGGGTTTAACAGTGATAATTCTCCTTTCATTGAAAATGTATATTGGTTTCTGAATGCTAAGTTAAATTTTATTATATTCTACGTTACTAATTTATTCAGCCATTAGGTGTCAGCACTGTTTTTTTGTAAATTGTGAGCATTATTTCACTTCCTTTTATCATAGGAATGAGCAAAAGAGGTGTTAGATGGAGGCAGGAAAGATTTTCAATTTATTTAAAAATAAAAGCGAATAGTTAAAAAAAAATCATTGTTTACCAAATTGGGATTTGTTTCCTATGCCTAAAGAATCTTCCCTATTAGGTTTGGACTGCTTGCAGAATTAAAGGAAGAGAATCCAAAATGACTCTGTTCATGGAGACTTTCAGCGAATGATCTAGCAGTAAGGTACAACCTTTAAAAAGGGCAAGATGAGTAACTTCCACACACAAATACACAGGTGCACACGCACACACACACATTAGTGTAGGTTAATGATAGTGTACATGGATTGCAGGGACTCGCAGCCCAAAAATGTTGTTTTCACAGTCTGTTGAATTAGATATTATTCATTGATAAAGACAAAATATATAAAGGCTTTATATCAAACTACAGCTGTTAAAACCATAGCTGGTACAGAGAATGCAAGTAAATTGTTAACAGGCATTTCATTTTTGGTTTTGAGATCTACTTTTTTAAGTTATAGAATAGTCACTATGAAAATTCTTGATTCTTTTCTTCTGATGCCAAGTACCTGGCCCACACAGCTACCATGAAAATTACTTTAAAAATCACTATAGCTTTAATCATTGCAAGCCAGTAATCTGAATGTGAGTATTTGTGACCAGAGCAATTCTGTGACAAAGCTAAAGCCCTACTGTCCTTGATGTTGGAGGATTTTCAAGTTCTCCTGGAAAATGAGGTGCCAGAGAGCAGAAATTAGTCAAAAGTCTATGACAAAACCCATCCATTTAAATGGAGCACTCTTGTTTTAATTGGCCTTCCTTTTTATTAGAACTTATTACAAATTCTATGCCAGTAAAATGAGAGAAATGATGCAAAATAGGGGGTTTTACCTCAATACCATAGGTGCTTCTTTCAGTACTAACAGCAAAGTTCTGTATATTAAAAGCATTTCTTCTTGGTGCTGCACCCAATGGCTTCGTCTCACGATGGAAAATCAGAGAAGCCGCCAAAGAGCTAAACTTTCTCATGAACCTGCATTCAGGCTGATGGTGGCAAATGAAAACTTGTCACTAAAAGTAACCTAATCTAGATTGGCTTAAATCTCCTTTGGGCTAGTGTCCAGCCAACCTGAAGTTCACACTCCCTTTCTGGGCTGTTTCTGTGCTCCAGAGGATATCCTCTTCTCTTCCTTTCTTTTATAGCATCCAGATGACAGAAGGGTCGTGTGTCCTTGAGGTGTTGTGGTTGGTTCTGGACTGCTTACCCTCCATCTCTGCCGTCTACTCCTGACTCTGAGGTGCGCCCTGTCTCCCCAAGTGTGCTGACCTCGTTCCATCTGCTGCTGAAGGAACCCCTGCTGCAATAACTTCTGGTCAATTCTCCTGCTGCCCTAGGGACTGATGGTCCCTTCCCATGGCTGCCCCACCTTGGGGACTCATCTCCACTTTGGCTTTCACTGGTACCACGGATCCTCTGAACCCCGAGGGCCAGTCCCTAGCTTAAGCCTTCTATCCCAGAGCTTTGCTGCATGTCATCTTACCCCTTCCCATGGTGACTCCTGACAGGCCCCTGGATCTTAACTCTTAGCTACCTTACATGTTCCCACTGAAAGCATGTGGAAACTTCTAGGCTCTCTGTCTCCATATTAAAGCCAAGGGAGACTGCAATGAAGAGATGGGAAAGGGAATTGTCCTTAACTCTCCCTGCCTAAATACACTTTAACATTATTTCTGTCTGTGCTGCAGCCACCCCATGTTGGGTAGTCTCCTCCTAAAGTTCGGAAATGGAGGCCAGGCACAAGTCCCTTCCTCCATCTACTTTTATTCTGTTGTGTCATCTTGTTCCCTCCAGATTTTCCACCTCTCCCCACTAGAAGAGCTTCCCTGCAGAAGAGGAAGGTCCCCCTACCTGCCATATATGGACTGGCTTGTTCTTGAGGGTGCCTGAAAACAGAGAAAGATTGTGGGGTGGAGAGTAAACATTATTGAGGGAAGAAAATACATCAAGAGGCATTTCAAAAACATCCCCAAAGCAATTCAGTAAATTTATGGAGTAGCTGCTATGTGTTAGATGGTATGAGCAAAATAGATGAGGTTCCTGTCCTTAGTGAGCTTACAGTCTTGAGCATTTTGTAGGAAAGATTCCTAGGCAAGGGCACAGAGATACATGCATGAGGATGATCATGGTAACATTACTTGTAGAGTCAACTGAAATGTTCATAAATAATAAGGAAATAGTTAAATTATGGAACAGCTATGTTATGGAATATTATGCAATAGTTAAAAAGAATTAGGTAATAAGATAAATCTATACTTACATGGAAGAAGAACCTATACATACTCATCTAAATATATCTGTATGTACATACAGATGTATATTTATATGTCTGCATGAGTATAAAAAAATCTAAATAATACACAACCAGCTGTTAACAATGATTTCCCCTAAGGGGTGAGATTTGACATAATTGGGAAGAGGTTAAGGGAGGGAACTTTCAGCTTTACTTTATAAACTTCTATATTGTTTGAATTTTGTACAACAAATTATGCACTGCTTTTATAATTTTTAAGACAAAGAAAATAGGAAAAATACACACCAAGAGTTGTTACTGGCACACAATCTAGTTTACGTCTTTGGAGTTATTTCCAAACTGTACGTAGGTGAGAGGAGATGGAAAAATTGGACCACACACTCTACTCCAGCTCTCTTGTCTCCTTCTCCTGTATGAGAACGCAGGGTAGCATGTCAAGACCTTCAGACTGTCACCACATGGAGTTCCTTAGGACAGTGAAGGTGTCCCTCATGGACTGTCTCTCCTGTCTTCACTCTACCCTCTTCCTCCCCTCCTTCAGTCCCTCTGTGTTTTCAACTCTCCTGTCTCCCATTCAAAGTCCTTATCTGGCTCATTTCCCCAAGTTGTCATCTTTTGCCTTAGAAATGAGCAAGTCTCAAATCTCCTTCCATGTCTTAAATATTTTCACCAATTCTGGTGTCTGTTGTAAATCAAAATTGCTGTCTTTCCCATAGAGTTCTGCAGCTTTAAGCCCAGTGGTTAGTCTCAGAGGGAGAAAAATATTGCCTGAGTCTCCAACTGGGTTACAGTTTGCTTTTGGGGATTATGAACCTTACCCATCTAAAGTTAGACATACCTGCCCAGGTTACTTTCTTCCAGAAACACTCAAAACATGTTCTTTCAAGATCTGCATTGCTCCACTACTATATTTTTTAACATGTTATTCTGAAAAAGCATTTGGTCCCTCTCAACTTTGGGTTATACTAAAAAGCCCTCCTTGTTTAACTCGTTGCTGAAGGGTGCCATTCCCCACCACTCCTTCCCCAGATAACTCCTGGGGTTATCTCCTGGCTACAACGGGCTGGGAAGAGAAAGGGAAGAGTGCTCCCATCACATAACAATAAGCTCTATGAGTGCCTTGTATTGAATTGATATTCAATGTCAGTATCAATTCTTAGCCATTCATGGATAGGTATAGCTAGTATTTTTTCTTTTTCTTTTATGTTTAACAAGATTTCTTTAACCTCAAGATAGCCTAGGTTTATTTCCTGACTTCATTACTTACTAGCTGTGTGATCTTAGGCAAATCATTTATCTCATCCTCAGTCCCCTCATCTGTAAAATGGTAACATTAATAGTACTAACCTCATAGTGGTGTTGGGTGTGGGTGTGGTGTGGGTGTTGGTTAAATAAGTTAATAAAAGTAAAGCACATAGAATAGTGCCTGGCTCATAATAAGTATACACTGTTATTTGCTATGGTACTGCAAATGCCCTTCTTTGTAACTTTTTCTCATTAACTTATATTTATTTTTCATATTGTAATTATACCTTCCAAAGATATAGATCTTCCATCTAGTCATTTTTCAAGTTCTCATAATATCTGAATCATATGCACACAATTTGTTCTTGTGGTTTATCTTTTCCTCCCCACTTCTTCATCTCAGTACTTTTTTTTAATCATCTGTCTGGTCTCACCCACATCGTGGCTCCAGGAGGCCTTCCTGACCACATGTTTGGAGGCTGAGGTCCACCTGTCGTTTGCACCCTGGTTTCCCCACTGACGCACTCAGAGAAAGTAGAAATATTTGCTCCATGTCTCACTCACCCTGTAGGACCATGGGCTTCATAAGGGCAGAGACCATGTCTGTCTCCCTCACAATGCTTCAGCTCTAGTGCCTGGGCATGGGCACTCAGAGCATGGCACAGGAGGTACCTAATACTCATTTAATAGGAAAATGCAGATATAAGAGATAAGATTAAATGGATTATCAGACTCAGTCTGCATTTCTATAAAAATAACCTCTAAGAACATAAACAATTTAGAACAATTTTGAAAGGAAAATAAACACCGGGAGAAAAGGTTGTTTCCATCTGTATTGGGCCAGATCCTTTTTGTGTGCGAGTGTGTGAGGAAGATTGGCCCTGAACTAACAGTTGTTGCCAATTTTCCTCTTTTTGCTTTAGCAAGAGTGGCCCTGAGTTAACATTCCCTCTTTTGCATGTGGGTTGCCGCCACAGCATGGCTTGATGAGTGGTGTATGTCCGTGCCCGGGATCCAAACCCACGAATCCAGGCGGCCGAAGCGGAGCGCTTAACCACTATGCCACTGCGCCGGCCCCGGGCCAGGTCCTATTTTAGATAATGGTTATAGTCTAAATGCTGGTATAAGTTATCAAGCTGGTAATGTTAATTATTGTTTTTGTGTTTTTAAATTTAATCTTGGGAAAAAACTTATTTACTGCTTCATGAAAAACTTTGGGATAAGAAAACAAAAACAAAACCTTTCCCTCCTACTTATCAAGGAGAAGTAATAGGCTCCAAATGCTAGTTCTGAAAATTAAGTCCTGCAGAAAGAGCAAGCGTCTCAAATTGTTCTCATTAGTCTGTCGTATTCCTACTATCTTGTTCTTCTCCCATAAGAAAACAGAAAAAAATGTGTGTGTGTGTGTGTGTACATACACATATGTGTATATACACACACGTATATATAACATACATATCATGCTTCTGTGAAACTCGCTGAACCTTCCCTGGCTCCTTGAGTCTTTATCAGGCCCTGTTTTAAGTTTCCTTCCAATTAGAAAAAGGCTTCTGGCAACTTTCTTCCTGCTACAGTTGTTTAAATAGTGTTGTGTAAAATAGCTAGTGATCGTTCATTAGCCAATCTAGTAACTCTAAACATTATTAGAACTTTGTTTTTTCATTCAACAGTTGAGTTTTGAATGCCTGCTATATGCCACAGTTCAGCCTAATTTTTTTTTCTGAATGTTTTAGCCTTATTAGAACAGAACAGCTTTCAAACAGTTTCAAACAGTGGTTTATTCACAGCAAGTGAAAAAAATCCCTTGCACCAGAAGCTCAAGTTTTTAAAATGAAAATAAACTAAGTCATGAAAGAAAACCCTGATAGCTGTAAATATCTTAAGCATCCCCACCGGAGAAGCATCAATGCACAAATTAGTTCTCTTTATCACACAGTAAGTGCCTGTTGGTTAGGAAGTAGCTTTTGTCTGTGAGTAACTTCATCTCACAGCAGCTTCTCTCTTCTATCTTGTGTTTCTGTTAAAATATAAAAGGTTGTATGTCATTCAGTTACCTTAGTAAAGTCAATAATATGTAGTCCAATTGGAAAACATAATCATGGCACGTTTAGAACCAAGCAGTATAGATTACCTCTGAATAAATATGATGAAATTTTCCTTTTGCAGATGCAAATATTGGCATTATGATGAAAACCTGCTCACTTCCAGCGTTGTCATTGTCTTCCATAATGAAGGATGGTCAACCCTCATGAGAACAGTCCACAGTGTAATTAAAAGGACTCCAAGGAAATATTTAGCAGAAATTGTGTTAATTGATGATTTCAGTAATAAAGGTAATGGCTATGGAATTGACATTTTATCTATAAAATAAATTAATTACGAGTAATTGCAAAAATGTGATTTCAAAAGTCTTTAAAAATTAATAGTTAGCATCTGGTGATAGCATCTATTATCAACAAGTTGGCACTGTGCCAAGCATTGAATATTAATTTTTTTTTTTAATTCTGGCAGAAATCCTTGCCATGGATATTGCTATTGTCTCCATTTTACACTTGGGGCTCAGAGATGCTCAGTAACTTACCAGCAGTCAGAGGTAGTAATTAACAGCTGGGTCCCAATCTACAGGCTCATAAGTCTGTGTATTTAACCACTCTCTCATACTATACCAATTCTTTGGGCCTTGGATTTCACAAAAATTTAGTCATAGAGATAATTTATTGAAAGACTGAAAAAAATGCAATTGCCTTTATATTATAATGCCACCTGAAGCTCCATCCAGAGTTGTCAAACTGAAATCCATATACCTATTTAATAGCCTGTATTTTGCATTTAAATGATAATGCATATTGAATTTGACCAGAAACCGTGGACTATTTTTATTTATAATAGAAATTATCTACTAAAGCTTATTTTGTTCTATATTTGATTTAGGATACTAAATAAAAGGAAATTATGTTTTATTTGTATTCTTTTTAAGGAGTTAGCTATTACAGCATTTAGGGAGGCATTGGTTAGTCTTGGTTCAATCTGGCAAGAGAGATTGAGCAGTGATTTTCCACATAAGTGGGTTTTTTAAGTTAACATTTTTTTCTTTAAATTGATCTATTATTGTAAGCTGAATATATCTTCTTCATGACATAAATATCAAAAGTTGGGTAATGCTACAGCTCAGACCCCAAATCAGCATGCTAAATTTAAAATGTAATTGTGCTGCTGAAACCCAGATCTGAGTGTTTATTTATTCTTCTTTGCTTGTCACAAAACTGAATTAAAACCTTGAAAAGTGACCAAAGAGCTCACACTACTCAATAGCAACAGAATATTTGCTTTTTGGCAAATAAGTTTTACAGAGAATTTTTGTCACAAGTAGTGCTACCAGTGAATATAACGTTAGAAGTGAAGACAGCACATGGGTAGCATGAAAATGCCATTCAGAACAGCTTTATAAAAGTTTCCTCCAAAACTTACTTTAGAACTCCTGCAGTCTGGATAAACCTCTGCTGTTTTTGCAAGGACATGACCAGAATCTTGATCTTGTACACATGTGTTAGCATGGAGAAGAAATAGAAATATGGCCTATTTCTTTTTCCCCTCATCTTTGTGCAACTAATCACTTTTTTCCACTCATCATTTTTAATTACACCAGAGAATGTATAACTTTAAAATTTTTAGTCATGTCAAATGCCTTTAGCTTAGACATCTTCTTTTGGTTGCAATTTTCTATGACAGAAATGTTTTCATTAAGAATACTATTTCTGTCTCAAGATAAATATTTGAAAATATGTTTTAAAGTGATATTGTTGGTACTAACAATATTTTAGATTTAGAAAAATCTAAATCTACAAAAATAACCGTGAGAAAGCCCATGTCTATGATTGTACTGATTTTAAGAACCCTTATGTTACTAATACAAGTAAAAGTTTAGCATGTCCTATTGAAAAAAAAAAAAAAGTGAAGATATACCAAAAGGTGTTTGCCATCCTAAAATCGTGCTTTCTTGTGTGGCCTAAGAAAAAGAGAACAAAACTTTGGACTGAAGTTTTCTGTCCATTTTACTTTCATTTTTTTGTGATCAGTGCTTCTGTTGTTACAGATCTCTAATATTCAGTCTCTTGTAACACATTTTATCAGCAATCACATGCAGGGTCGCCTTGGCTTACAGAGTGCAGAGAGATGTTGTTGGGGCTACCCTTGAACAGAAGGGCTTTAATTAATTTTCCCAATTTCAAAACAACCTTAAAACCAGTCAGTCCTATCCTCAGTAAAATTACATAGTGTGTGGTAAATCTGACTTGAATGAAAATTTGACTTGTTCTTTCCCCAATATATTCAGAAAGTAAAACTTTGAGTTATAATTTCTCTTTTAAAGACAAAATACTAATATAAAACCTCACAAAGGAGCTAGCTGCTCATAACACTTGGGGTTCTGGAAATTACAATGTCCTCTCTAAAGAAGGTTTGGGGCTTTTAAATAGCGCACACTCCGCTATAGGTGAGCGTCAGCCAGCTGAGGCTCAGTGGACCGAGGCAGAACGCAAGCCCCCACTCTCAGTGGCTGGTAACAACGAAGCTTATTCCATTCTCGCACTCATCCCACATGTTCCCTGCGGGTCAGCCCCGACTCTGCCCCACATCTTCACTGCAGGACTCGGGCTTGCAGAGC
The DNA here is from genome assembly GCA_031878705.1 of Tapirus indicus. Classification (NCBI taxonomy): domain Eukaryota; kingdom Metazoa; phylum Chordata; class Mammalia; order Perissodactyla; family Tapiridae; genus Tapirus; species Tapirus indicus. The sequence continues at coordinate 97,309,598 of CM062919.1, read as the reverse complement.
AGCCTGATCTTGGACATCACCTGCCTCAAGGCAGAGGGAAAGAAGAGGCCTGGTGAAGTACTAGAGGGCTCTTAACGCTTCTGCTCACAGGTGCCCCATGTCATTTCTGCCCCCATCTCGTTGGCCACAGCAAGTCACATGGCCTAGCCTGCCGTCAGTGGGTTGGGGAGGGGGTGAATATTTTGAACATTAATACAGTCTACCACAGTGTGAGATCCCAAAGAAGCCAGAAATCATCTTAGTCACCAACTTCCCTTTTGGGGCCATCTTAACTAAGAATCTAAATTTGAAGAACAGGCCATCAACTTGTTTCTGGCTGTAATGATTTATTTTAGACTTATTTAGATTGCATATCCAAAAAAGCATCTAATGCAATTCTGAAGCGGCTTTAAAAAAAACTTAGGACTGTACAGAGCTAAAAAAAAAAAAAAGTGGGGGCCAGCCCAGTGGTATAGTAGTTAAGTACACATGCTCCACTTCAGCAGCCCAGGGTTCACAGGTTCAGATCCCGGGTGCAGACCTACACCACTCATCAAGCTATGCTGTGGTGGCAACCCACATACAAAGTAGAAGATTGGCACAGATGTTAGCTCAGGGACAATCTTCCTCGCCAAAAAAAAAAAAGGAAAGTAAGAGCTATTTTTTAAGAAAACTTACATTGAAGGGAAAATAACCTAGATTTTCTGGGGAAAAAATATAATGCAGCAAGAGAATTTTACTTATAATTTTCATTAAAACTGGATGCCAGAACCAGCCCTGATGGTCTAGTGGTTAAAGTTCTGCCCAATCCACTTAGGCGGCCCAGGTTCGGTTCCCGGGTGTGGAACCACACCACTTGTCTGTCAGTTGCCAGGTTGTAGAGGCAGCTCACATAGAAGAACTAGAAGGACCTACAACTAGAATATACAACTGTGTACTAGGGCTTTGGGGTGGGGGTGGGGGGAAGAGAAGAAGATTGGCAACAGATGTTAGCTCAGGGCTAATCTTTCCCAGCAAAAAAAAACTGGAAGCCAATATAGCAAAAGGAAAAATATTTTCTTCTCCATTCTGAATACCCATGTGTGGGTGTCTTGCTAATTATAAGCTCCCTAAAAAATGAGTCAAGTATTAAGTGTACAGTCTGATTTTCCCATTTAACCACCAGCTCATCACTAAATACAGCTACTTTTGTTTGTTTCTGTATTCATGGGCCAAAGTTTTAAACAATTTAAAAATAATTTTTATGTCTCCAAGAAACATCTTTAAGGATCCAGGAGCTAGTTGTGGCTGTGATGTGCCAATTTCATAGGCTCATAGTGATGCAAACAAAAACTGTTCTCTTGCAGCTGAGAAGCCAGGATGGAAACTTTGGCAAATGTGTGTTGTTTTTATAACACAACATTTCCTCTACCAAATCACAAATATATATAATATGCATATTATTTTTATATAAAATATGTTTATTATATAAATATATAAATTTTATAAATATATACATAGATACATACATACATACACATGTATATACATACAGTTGTTGGTACTTAAAATACAGAGAAAATGGAATCTTTTCATTGTTATTTACCAACTTGATGGGAACTGTATTCGTCACACCAAGACTCAACCTTCGACACTGATTGTAGTTGGAGATAGCCCAGAACAAATGTTATCCTATACCCTATGTGGATTCCAATGAAATCATATAATGTTATTTATCGGCAGTGTATCTTCAGAAATCTTGAACCATTGCGTCTGCCAAAAGCAAACAAAATACTGTGTCTGAAAGCTTTTAGATATGACATTAACATGTGAATTTTTTTTTTGTTTTCATGTCAATTCAGTCAATTGTTATCATTTATTTAATGTTTGTTAGAGAGAGATTTGATAATTCTCAGGCTAACCACTTCTCTGTAGGCATATTAAGCTCAAAATTTAACTGAAATAATACATTTCAACTTACTTCCGTCTAGATTAACCATTCAATCTGGTCTGTTTAAAATTATTGACTGCCCAGAGTACCTGTTGCCTGTCCCTATTTCCTGAGAAAAATAATAGTTTAATTGGTTTATATACATAAATGTAATTTATAACATTGATTGAATTTTTTAATTCATAGAACACTTAAAAGAAAAACTAGATGACTATATTAAGCTGTGGAATGGCCTAGTGAAGGTATTTCGAAATGAGAGAAGAGAAGGTTTAATTCAAGCCCGAAGTATCGGTGCCCAGAAGGCTAAACTTGGACAGGTAGGAAACATTTGATATCTACAATGTCAGCATTTTGGATTTGGTAACTGATAGATCATATACATTTTTAAGTACCCTTCAGGTTTTTTACTTTTTTAATTGAAATGAAAATGCTGGCTTAAACAGATAATTTGTATGCCAAAATTGCCTCTGATGATAATTTATATTAGCGTCTGATTTTCAATTGTGTGTGATACATGATGTCCCATAGATGAGGAGAGTTCTTTCACCTTGCCTCTTTTTTTTAAGGTTTTGATATACCTTGATGCCCACTGCGAGGTGGCCGTTAACTGGTATGCACCACTCGTTGCTCCCATATCTAAGGACAGGTAACATTACCTTGCTGTTTTTCTTTCCTGGTTGAAAAGTAAACTTCATCCTAGAAGGACAGATAATATTCTCATTCTTCTGATTCCAGCTCCATTCAGTGCATCAAGTGTTGTGTTTTAAGTGTTATTTTTCAGCTAGTTGTTTCCTTGGGTGGAGCTAGACTGATACTCTGGGCTGATTCAAATGCAGGCACTTCGGCATTTGGGATAAGCCTAGTGTGGCCCACTCGAGAATCATCTTGTGGTTGGATTACGGAAGAGACTTCCTCTGGCTGCAAAAGCTTCCTTTAAGATTAATATTAATTGCACCCTTTACACTGTAGTAATAGTTCTAAAGACTTGAAGGAGAATACTTTGAAATTATAGCTCTTGGGTTTTTTTATACCCTTTTTAATGATTACTTTAAATAGTAAGGACCAGCTGATATTTGTGTCAAGGCTTTGGGTTCCCATAGAAACTTCAAAGTTTAGAAATAATCAACTATTTTATGGAAATGTGATGATGACCATTAAATTTACAGAGAAATGTCTGAAACAATAGAAGGCAGCATCAATCTCCTAGTTTCAAAAGCCTTCCCTGCTTTTGGTCCAGAATTCTCTTTCAGAATCTAGGAAAATGAGACATGTCCCTGTGGCAAATGACATGAGTCAAAGGAAGAACTCTGGAGGATTTAATCATTAGAGGATTTCATGTGAAGGCCTATCATAAACATTTTTCACATGCTGTCTCTTTTAATCCGCACAGCAGCCCTGCAAGGTAGATATTATTAGCTCCATTGTACTGAAGAGAATATTGAGACTTAGAGAAATTAATTAAATCCGACAGCTAATAAACTATCAAACTGAGATCTCTCTGGGACACTTTATACTGCACTGTTGAGAAATCTGAGAATCACGAGAAGAAAAGGTAACAAACCTCACCTCTCCCAGTGAAAACCAGCAGTCCTCTGGGGCAGTAAGGAAGTGGTTTCCCACAGGGTCCTGTGGCAGTCCCACATGTCCCACAGTGACCCTCCACCGTCCCACAAGAGTCCACAGTCTGGAGCACCTTTCTCGAATCTACTTCTCCCTTATCACAATTTTAAGACTTTTCCCTTCTCCTTGGTTTCTAAACATTTAAAAAGCACCTTAACATAGTTACGAAAAGCTGTAATCTCCATCTTAGGAAATGCACTTTAAAATCCTTTCTGATAAGATGAGCATTGAAACAAGCAGGGTACTAAATTATTTTTGTAGAGTCGACTCTACACCTAACTAGTCATATGCTACTAGCATTTTCATGAAGCTCAAATACAAAGGATTTTTTTGCTTCAAATTCTTAGGCCACTGCTTAAGTTCTTCAGCAGGTTTTGAGGTATTTTTTTCTCATTTTTTTTAAAAAGCAGGAATATAATACAGTGCCTTTTTTTTTTTTTGCAACAAAAGCTGCTTTTTGTAATATGAGAAATAGGAAAAGAAGATAAGTAAAAGTACAGAAACTGATTTTCATAATAACTGCTTCCAAAGAAATAGCAACAAAGAGTTGGGAGAACTGCTAAGAATGTAGCAGGTATTATCTTTCTATACACACACACACACACACTTGGAAAATAACAGGCAGGAATAAATATCTCATAAATAATGCAAAATTACCAAGAGAAAGCTGCCCATAGGACCTAAGCAAGAGTGAGAAAACGTGATTAAGTTCAAAGACATGCCTCCTCGTCCTTGACGTTTGTCTGTCAGCTGAGGGAAGAGTTTCCTCCGTCCTTCCTGTACCAAAACAGGCTCCCTGAATTGTAAGGACATTCATTTACTTCTATTTCCCATTATATATTAAAGTCCCCTAGTGCAAAAAAAAGTCAACAATAAAAAGATATAGTTAGCCATGCTAGACTAGTTGGTTTTGGGTTCTTAAATGCTTTTCCATTTTCTGTAAATATTTCAGAACTACATGTACTGTACCTCTAATAGATTACATAGATGGGAATGATTATTCCATTGAACCACAGCAAGGTGGGGATGAAGATGGTTTTGCCAGAGGGGCCTGGGACTGGAGTTTACTATGGAAACGTATTCCTCTAAGCCACAAGGAAAAGGCCAAAAGAAAACATAAAACTGAACCTTATCGGTAAAGATTACTACTTTATTTTCTCATGTGGAATGTTTATCTAAGTACTGTTTTTTTCCTTCCCCATGTTCTCGTATAAATATGTGGGTCCATACATACCCTCCCATTTCATCTTTGCCGCCATCATCAACACAATACAGAACCATTTGCACTGTGCCGATTATAGATGTCATAAATGGCAACACTTATGAAATTATACCCCAAGGGGGTGGTGACGAAGATGGGTATGCCCGAGGAGCATGGGATTGGAGTATGCTCTGGAAACGGGTGCCTCTGACCCCTCGAGAGAAGAGAATGAGAAAGACAAAAACTGAACCATATCGGTAATCACTAAATCACTTACATGTTTTTCTTTTCTCCAGTTGCTGCTAACCTATTAACCTCTTGCCAAGCTAAAAAATTTGTTATTAAAACTATAGCTGCTGTCTCAGATTCTGAGAGGGTTTCCTTCCCCGCACTGTTTGGAGATTTGAATACACATTTGCTTCTTTGTAATTGCTTTCTCCCTAAATGCAAGCTCCATTTTTGGAGGGGGGGGGGGGGGGGAATGTTATATGGCATTCATTCCACATACAAGTGAAAAGAAGAAAATCTTTGCCATCCTGTCCTAGTAAACTAGACATCAGATTTTATTCTTTTGACAATAATGTCATTCTGTAAATTTAAAATGCATAAATTGCAATCAAAGTTTTATATCCACTTTGATGCCTTGTGTGTAGTGTTAACAATGAAGGGCAATAGCAAGAGATTTTTTTGTTTTTTCTTCCTTTTGTTTTATATGCTAACTCTTAATACTGATTTTGTACCAGTTAAATCTGATGAATAAAAATACATGACTGTGGAAAATGTTACACAGAATCTTTTATTACTTCATTCTCAGAAGAGCACTTGATTTAAAAGGAAACTTTATTCCAAAATCAGCTTTTGTGCCTTCTGTGGCTTTTCAAATAGAACAATTTATGCTCCTCTAGTCTTCTGGTCTTTTATAACTGGAACATTTTACTATATTTTAAAAGAGTGACCCCAAATGAAATGTTTGCTCAAATGTTAGTGTAGGCTTCTGAGCGTGTTCTGATTTTATTTTTCTGATCTTATGGTTCTGCTTTTGGTCTCTCTCCCTCTGTTACACTACTGATAATGTTAGAACTCTGTTTGGGAAGGTGTTTCCAATGTCCTGGAAATGCTGATGGGATTTGGGTATATCATGATATCAAGATACTGAAATGGCAAACATAAGGAAATTATAAAGCTTTATCTGGCATTTTCCAATTTTCCCTTAGGAGTTTTTTGGGTTTTTTTTTTCAAAATAGTCCAGGAAACTACTGCTTACCTGCTTAACCTAACAAATAATTCTGGGAGAAAAAAAAGTAAGAGATGAGGATTACATTTATATTTCTACCAATTCCATGGGCTAGTAAAGAAATTTTTAAAAGTGAGCTAGAAAAACGTAAGGGAAGTTTTCATGTTAAGATGCATTCTCAAATATATACTGAGATAAGTGGGAATATATTTAAAGATCAAAAAGGCAAAGTTATAATGGTGTGATTTTATTTATTTGGTGAGGAAGATTGACCCTAAGCTTACATCTGTGTCAGTCTTCCTCTATTTCATATATGGGATGCCACCACAGCATGGCTTAATGAGCAGTGTGTAGGCCCGTGCCCAGGATCCGAACTAGCGAACCCCAGGCCACCAAAGCAGAGCATGCGAACTTAACCACTATGCCCCTGGGCCAGAATAGAATAATTTTTAAATGATAGATAAATAAATGTGACATGAGGATATAACCAAAAATGTAATAGTGCTTTTTAGCAAGTTAGGCCACATACTTTAAGAAGAAAAGGCAACAGAGAATGACTTTTCCCTGATGTCATTTTCCTTTAATACTGAAAATATTACTTGATTCATTATTTATCCACTCAACAAATATTTAATGAGTGCTTACTGTGTGCCAGGCACTATTTTCTGGGGATAAATTTTAAAAGATATGTTCCCTCATGACACTTAAAATATAGTGGATGGACAGAAATTAAATGGATAACTATGCAGATGACTCTGGAACAGCAACTGTGATGAAAATCATAGCTACATGGAGCTTAAGGAAGGAGAACCTAGGCTGGAGGATCCGGAACTGCCTCCCTGACAAAGTGTCCTTGAGGCTGAGACCTGAAGGATGAGGAGTCAACCCTATGGAGGAGGAGGAACATTTCAGGAGACTGAACAGCATACCTGAAGGCCTGAGACAGAAGGGAGTTTGACCTGTTCAAGGCATGAGCAGAGCAGTGAAGAACTCAGGACTAGGGAACCAGCTGAGCCTCGAGAGTAGAGAGAGGCTGGCATCATGCAGGCCCACGTTAAGTGCTCTGCTTGCTGTGGGATAGACTTGGATGGGGGTAGCAAAGAATAAAGGACACAAGGTAGGGGTTTACTGCAACAGTTCAAACAGTGGTGGGTTGGTCTAGGCTAGTGGCAGTGAAGTTGGAAAGAAGTAGACAGATTCAAGATATGTTTTCAAGGTAGAATCAATAGGAATTAGTGATAGATTGAATATTAGGTATGATGATGAAGAAGGTACTCTAATAGAGGAATCTACATAAGAATCATGATGTATTAATAATTAATTGTTCGGGGATGGGAGACAAAGAACAGGATGAAAATTATCCCCTATCACTTCTCCTAATGATGCGAGCAGCTTGTCCCTAAAAAGCTGCCAAATTTTTTTCTCTTGTCCATAAAAAGTCCCAATTCAAGATCCCATTCAAGAAGCCCCACAGATCACCCTTTTGCAGTCCTACCTCCCGACACAGTAAATAGCTATATCTAATTCTTCTGTGTCATCTCTGTGCTACATTCGCAAACTCTGAATGAACTGTGGCTGTTCTATGATGATTTACACCCTTATTTGGCAAGCCCCCTGAGCTATAAAATTAAAAAATGACAGACTACTTCCATGGTGTATGGTTTCGCTCATCCCAGAATGATTCATAAATCATTTTGGGAGCAGTTAGCAGACCACGGCTGTATGGCTCGGTATTTTTAGGAGTGAAAGAGAAATTGTATTTTAACTAACTCTAAAGGCTTAATTTTTAAATCAATAAAGGAACCAAGGCGCCCTCTTATGGCTAAATGATGCAATCCTCTAATTTCTAGTGAACTATAATTCAATTTCAGTTAGAAATTGTGGTAAACTCATTAAGGAATTATGAACAGATTGTTTTGTGTAGGCTTTATAATTTCTTAATGTTTGGCCATCAGTTTTGTCCCCTTTATTCATTATTTAGACTGTATTCCAGAAAGACTTGTTGTCTGTTGGTGAAGGGATATTGGCGATTTGTCTTTGATAGTTATTAAAATGTTTCTTTTTCTTAGGTCCCCAGCCATGGCTGGTGGGTTATTTGCCATTGAACGAGACTTCTTCTTTGAACTGGGTCTCTATGATCCAGGTCTCCAGATTTGGGGTGGTGAAAACTTTGAGATCTCATACAAGGTAACATTTCATTTAAACAAATGCAGTTTTCTAAGTAGTTACTGACTTTTGTGACTTTCAGAAAAGACTGATTTCTTTGGAAAGAACTGTTTAATGCATTTCTCTAAATTATAAGGAATAACTAAAAATATATATGCCTTTCAGAAAAAAAGAAGGTAAAATGCAAGCTCTAAACTTACTACATATTTACATGACTCAGCTCAAAATTGAGGCCAGCAAGCTTCAGAAATAACCCCCCCTCACACACACCCACCCGCCAACCCCCAGCCATGGCATTCTGTACACTGGAGCCTTTTCTATAGAAGCCCTTTGGAGAATCTGCGTGTGTCGGGGCCACATTTGACCATCCACTGGCGTGGTTACCCTTTATCACCATAGGACATGATGATGCAAGACAGAAGCAGATCCCAACAATGACTGTGCGTCCTTGGTCTGACGTTGGAGCTGCCTTCCTGCAGCAGTTCCGCTGTCGTTGAGGCAGCCCTTAAACAAGGATACCTTCTGCTCCTACTCCCCTCCCCCTGTTCTCCAAAAGAAAGAAGGACTATATATCACAGTTTGAGTTAAACAAATATTCATTACCTCTTCTCTTACATATCCAGCGCTTAGCACTGTGAGGGATGGGAGTAACTCAGTCCTTAATCTCAAGGAATTTACAGACGAAAAGAAGTAGTAGTATTCTAATATTTAAATTCGTAATACAGTAAGAAAGTAGAATGGCATTCACTTGGTGTGATTAAAAACAGCATCTTGCTGGAGGTGGAATTTGAGGCAGAAATAAAAGTTGGGCATGATATCAATAAGCAGAGATAAAGGTAGGGGAGGGGGAATTCTAAGCAAACAGATCAGGGAAGGGCATAAAGGTGAGAACCTGAAGAATGTATTCAGGAAACAGTGAGGAGCATGGTTTAGCAGAATCTGCCAGCATGAATAAGAAAGACATCCAGAAGATAAGTGGACAGGTATGTGAGAACCATATTGAAGAGAGCCTTTAATACTGAGCTAAGAGATTTTTACTTAATTTGATAAGCAATGGAAAACTATCAAAGATATTAAGCAAGGGAAGAACATGACCCAAAGCTGCCCTTCAGCTAGAATCATCTCTTACTATAAATAAGGATAGCATTAAGTAGAGAGAAGCTGGAGGTGAAGAAGCCAGTTAGGAGCTTATTATAACAGTCACCCAGGTGGGAAATGTATTAACAATGGAAATGATGAATGATGTTAGGAATGAAGAATCTGCATGACTTTGCAAGGTTACATTGGGAAAAAGTTGCTTGGGGCTACACGTACACAGGAAGAGGCCCCTTAGTAGCAGTATGTTACTAATTCCCTATTGCCTTCTTTGTTATGATGTGAGTTTGAAAACCAAACAAATTATTTTAGGATTTGTTTAGTTTATGAATTCCCTGTGGACACTGTATCGAATTTAGATTTTAGATTTACATTTACAAGACAAATTTTTGGCCAGAATTTCTTTTGGCATTTGAAACAACTTCCACATGTGTTTTTCCTTGATAGATATGGCAGTGTGGTGGCAAATTACTGTTTGTCCCTTGTTCTCGTGTGGGACACATCTACCGTCTTGAGGGTTGGCAAGGGAATCCTCCGCCCCTTTATGTTGGGTCTTCTCCAACTCTAAAGGTGAGTCTTTTGGTTAAAAGGAGAGGCTAAGTGCTGTGGTAGTCACTTCAATGTCAGCTCACTGCATGGGATACATCTTTTAAGCAATCGTGCTGGTTCTCATTTTTACCTTAGGCTAGATTTAGTCATTTAGACTAAAAAACATTTAGTCAACATGTTTTTTAAGATTATTCATTGTATCTAATCCTGATTAAGATTCCTATATTGAGTGTTGTCTATGAAGACATCTCAAATAAATCCAAAAAGGACTGACACTCTGTAGGAAAGTAGTTGAAAGGAAAATACCAGCTTCTATTATTTACACATGAGGAAAATATTATTTTTGTTTGGTTTTAAAAAATTAAAGTAATCATATTAGGGGTTTTTGTAGTAAACAAAAATCAACTTTTTGAACAGTGCTTGCAAAAGATTGATATCTTTTGTCCCTCAAACCAGGGACAAACCAGGAAAGCATCACATAGAGGCCAAATGTCCCACTGCTAGGAGCACAAAGGCTCTCTCCTTGACTGAGCAACTTTGAAGTTCCTTTGGTTGGCCTGCTTTCATAAATTCTAAGAACATATGACTCTGATGCCCTTCATTTTCTGGAGCTTTTAACCAAGTCAAAAGCAGAAGGAAGTTTATTATTGGCTGCAGATGCAACTTGAGACAGTTCCCCAAAGGGGAATAGATAACAGAAGCGGAGACAGCTAGGCTTTAAGAACCTACACAGCTTTCTAACTGCGCAAATTATCTTCGAGATGGCCAAATGGAGCCCCAGCTACAACAGGGGATGAGGTTAAAAGATCCACGATAAAACAAAGATAGCTCCAAATTAACACCAGGCCTGACAGGCGTTGCAGGAAAAGAACTCGCCCTTGGAGTCAGACCCACAATCACGAAGGATTAATGAAAAGTCAGTTTGATTCAAGAAGGTCTATGCTGCAAAGAAAAGGAAAAGAGATGAGAGGGAAATACTAATCTACTCTAAAATTAACTGTAGATGTCATAAAACTACCCAATAAATGTAATGTTCAGCATATACCTAGTGAGTGCCCAGAGTGTGCCAGGCACTTTCCTTTCTCCAGTTTCAGCACTGTCTACTTCAGCCACCAGGGTGCCAATGGCCCATGTCTATTTCTTTAGCCCAGACCTTTATAGTCAATTGTTTTCTAGAATTATCATCTTAGATGACCCTCAGATATTTCAAACTCAGCATAGTCAAAGCTGAACTTTTAAACTTCTCCTCAAATTCAATTCCTTTCCTGAATTGTTTGCCCATGAATGAACCTTCGGGGGCATGTTAGGGTTGTCCTCCTCCCTCACCGCCCACCTTGCCAAGCCCTGACGATTCTACCTCATCCATATCTCTAAAATCCATTCCTTTCTGGGCTTAGTTCAGGTCCTCAGATCTCTCCCATGGATATTAAGGAGCCTCCCACTTTGCTCTCTACCATCAGGTTCAACCCACTTCAGTCCATCCTCCACTCACCGCCAGCGTTATTCTGAAAATTAAATCTGATGTCTGTTACCTCCTTAAAACCTTTAGCTCTCAACTAAAGGATAAAATGCGAAGTCCTAGAAAACAATAATAATAATATTAATAATAGCTAAAACTTTTTGAGCACTTGGTATTACCAGACACAAATCTAAATGCTTTCCATAGATTAACTTCTTAATTTTCACAACACACTGTAAAGACTATAATTATTCTCATCTTAAAATGAGGAAACTGAGGCAGGTTTTCTCTCAGTGAATCCTGCATTCCACTTGTGGTGAAATTCTTTCAGGACCCCAAATGCACCATGACTGTCATACTTCATTTGCTTTTCTCTTTGCCCAGAATACCATTCCCACCTAATTAACTGCTCCTTCAAGACTGAGCTCTCCAGCGCCCCTCCATGGTGCCCCTCTGGCCCTCTCCATCTCAAACAATTAAATGCTCCTTTTTGTTGCTATAACCTTATGTGTGTGCACTCAATTCTTCATGTTCGTTAGTATCTAGAAGACTTGGATTTGCAAGAATTCAAAATATTTAACAATAATATTGTGCGCTTTTATTTTAGGATACTGCTGCTTAAAACCTTTTTGAACACACAGACTTTGCAAGAATATGCCTATGGGAGCATGTTGCCCTTTGATAGTTATCTTATAGCCTAGAAAAAACTTAATCTGAACAGTAGATGTTCCTACTCCTGATGTAAAACAGGCAGGGGTCAGCGACTATAGCCAATAGGCCACATCTAGCCCTTTTTAGTAAATAAAGTTGTCTTAGAGCACAGCCACACCCATGTGTTTGCATGCTGTCTATGTTTACTTTCTCACTACAACAACAGAGCTGAGTCATTGCAACAGAAACTCTATGGCCCACTAAGCCAAAAATATATACTCACTGGCCCTTTAAAGAGAAAGTTGGCTGATGCATGATGTAGAAGACCAAAGGACTAGATTGAGTAGGCACTAAATCTGTCACATACATCCATGCCTGCATGCATTTAGTAAAGTCGTAGAAGTTAAATCTTTGTCAGTTATCACAATGTCAACTTACTGTGGTGTTCTTTAGTTGCTTTTTCTTAAAGTGCACCAACTGGGGAAAATATCCAGTTAATTCTGGGTTATAGTAAAATGGTTCTACTATAGTTGTACCAAAGCCAACAAAGCCACCTGCAAAAATGTGTTTTATTAAACAGAGCTTTTGTTTTTCCTGATGGTTTCTGAAATGAGATTTTTCCCTACACATCCTAGTAGTGTGATTCTAACAGATAGAGATTGTTCTGGGAGAAGGAGCACGAATGTCTAGCCAGCCTCTCATAAACCCTCTCTGGGCTTCAATTTCTTCCTCTTGAAGCAGGATAGAAGATATTTTCTTAGAGTATATGATTTTGCAGCTGAGGGATATCAGATTCTGTGACTATCACTTTTTAGTTGAACATGCATGACATTTTTATCCTTTGCAATTGACATATTAGAGTCATTAGCTCACTTGCATTTGTTGTTTAATTAAATATCAAGTCCTATTGAAATGAGTTTGTTATATGTTGGTCATATTTCATATGTCTAAGATAGGCTGTTTATTTACATTACTAATATTTTTATTTTTCCTAATGATATTAACTTTCTTTTTCACAGAATTATGTTAGAGTTGTAGAGGTTTGGTGGGATGAATATAAAGACTACTTCTATGCTAGTCGTCCTGAATCAAAGGCATTGCCATATGGGGATATATCTGAGCTGAAGAAATTTCGAGAAGATCACAACTGCAAAAGTTTCAAATGGTTCATGGAAGAAATAGCTTATGATATCACCTCACACTACCCTCTGCCACCCAAAAATGTCGACTGGGGAGAAGTAAGTATCAGCTGATAGTCAGATCTCAAAGTTATGTGTTTGGAGACTGAGTTTGGAAGAAGGCAGAGAGAGATGGAAACGGGTGAGTGAAAAAGAATAATTCTTGGGGAAGAGTTTAAGTAAAAACTGTCTGGTACCCTCCCCAACCTTTCCACTAGACAGTAACAACTATCCACACCCCCGACCGCTGTGTTCCCTCCTCTCAGCCTTTGCACATGTGGCTCTCTAGTCTGGAACACTGTCCACTCTCTCCAGCTCCTGCCACTTCCCTGCCCCTCACTCCGACTCCCTTTCTTGGCTAATCCCCAACTTATCCCCTTGCTCTCAATTTATAGTGCACCAATACTGAAAAGGCTTTTTCATTCTTCCGCACTCCATCAAAAAGACTGAGTTCTGTGATCTCTCCATAGGTCCTCATAACACTCAGAATTGCCTCTCTCTCAAGTGCTTCAGGACCTTGTTCACTACTGTGTCCCAGTGGACTAACACAGAGATCCCAATAGACGCTCAAACAGTGCTTGTCAAATGAATGAATTAATCAATGGTAACTGAAAATAATTAAAATCAGGCAAAGGCATTGATCTGTATTGTCATTTTTTTGTTTCTTCAAACTTGCCTTTGTAATCTCATTTCTAATGGCACCCACCCACGTGCCTTATACTGCTGCCTTGTAGGTGTATTAAACATGCCGTGAACTTTCAAGTCTACGTGCCTTTGCTTAATTATGTATTCAACAAATATTGGTTGAGGGCCTACTATTTGCCAGTCACTCTTCTAGACATAAGATAAGCAAGGTCCTTTTCCTCAGGGAACTTGCGTGCTCGTGGGGAAGAGAGAGAAAAACAGGGAAAACAAAGCAGACAATGACAGATGGTGGTAAGGGCTATGAAGGAAATAAACAAGTGATGCTCAAGAGGACTTAGGGACAGGGTAAGGAGGGCTTCTCTGAGGAGGTGACATTTAATCTGAGATCTGCATGATAAAAAGCCAGCAAATCCAAGCCAGGAAAGAGTGTTCCAAGTAAAGAAAATGGTAGGTTATAAGGCTGTGAATCAGGAAATGCTTTGCATGTTTGATAAGCAGAAAAGAGGAGGTTAAATGAGGGAATTGGGAAGTCATGGGAGGGTTTTAAATGAGTAACATGATTTGATTTATGCTTTTGTTTTTAATCACCCTGCTGTAAGGATTTAGAGTAGAAACAAGGATACTAATTAGGAAACCAGTAGGGTAGTTCCAATGAGAAGTGACGGTGGCTTAGACTAGGGTGTTAAAAATGGAGATGGAGAGAAGCAGACAAATTTAATATCTATAATTCATCTGGAGGTAGATCACTGATGGAGTGGTATGTGAAGGATATGAGCCAAGATGACTAGTTTGGGTTTTCATTTAAGTAGCCCATTAGGTGGCAGCTGAGACGGGGAGGTTGGTAGAGGGGACGAGTCGGGAGAGTTAGGGAATAGCAAGTTCTCTATTGGTGTTCTGCACGTGGGAAGTGCCCACTAGACGCCCAGGTGGAGCTGTCAAGTAGATCTCAGGCCATGCGGTACTGAAGCCCAGAAAAGAGGCATTGTATATTTGGAGCCATCGGCAGGTGGACTGTTTCATGGGACCAAATGAGATCACCTCGGGAGAAAATATAGATCAAGAAAAGTGGATGGGATCCATCCCTAAGGCATTCCGACATTTAGAGTTTGGGAATAAACGGAGAAGCCAACACTTAGGCTACTCTCCCTGCACATCTGGTTTTAATACCTTTTTTTTCCCCTATACTCTTATTTCACCTCTATGTTCTATTACAGCAAATTGTGTTTAACTCCCAATTAGACCATAAGCCCCTAGGAGTCTGGACCACATCTTGGTTCTCTCTTAATCTCCGAGACACCTAATTAGTCCAGTGCCTTCTGTGTAAAAGGAATAAATTCGCTTGGTGATCTTGTCCAGTCCCATGGCTTTAAAACCATCTATGTGCTGATGATGGTAAAATTTCTATCTTCAACCCAGTCTCCCAGAGCCTGGACAAGTATGTCCAGCTGCCTACTTGATAACTCCACTTGAATGTCTAATGGACATTTCAAACTCAACAAATCCAAAATTGAACTCCCTGTCTCCCCTCCCCAACCCATCTTTGCTGATTGCTCAGGCCAAAAACTTTGGAGTCTTCTTTGAATCCTCTCCTTCTCTCGCATTTCACATCCAGTTCCAGAATCTGACCCTTTCTTGCTGTGGTCTAAGCCACCATCTCTCTCACTGAGACTAACTTTGCCTGTTCTAAACACAGCAGTCAGAGTCATCTTTTAAAATGTGAGTCAGGTCATGTTACCTCAGAAACCTGCAGTGACACCCCTTTCACTTGGCCTGAAGGCAGAGTCCTTCCCAGTGGCCTCTAGGGCCTATGTAATCATCTCTGTTCCTCTCTGGCCTCCTCACTGGTCCTCAGACTTGCTGCAGGCATGCTCCTGCCTTTGCTGTTCCCTCTGCCTGGAAAAGCAAAGTTAGCCTCTGCATGCATGGCTGACTCTTATACCAACCACAAGTCTGCTCAAATGTCACCTTCCCAATGAAATCTATGCTGCTGTCCCCCAAACACTCCTAGCATCCCGCTTATATTTTGTCTTTCCCTCCCTAGAATATAGCTCACTGGGGCAAGGATCTTCATCTGTTTTGTTCACTGGTGTGTCAGAACCTACAACATGCCTGACCAGTAGTACTTAATATGTGATAAATAAATAAAGGCGTGAGTGAAAGAAGAGATGGAACTTTCTGTCCTCCCCTTGCAATCTCACCCCTGAATAAATCTTCAGTTCTACCTGTCTCCGTTCTGGCCCCTGCACCATATACTTCACTTCTCAGCATTCCCCGCACATTCCAGGGTAAATCCCTACCAGTTAAAAAGATGTCTCCTCGGCGCAGTCTTCAGAGTTCCTCCAGACAGGGCACGGGGCTCCTTCTGCATGCTCATCCCTCTGTCCTGACTGACACTTACTCCTCACCCTCTCTGCAGATATGAGGGTCCTGCACCACGACTTGCTTCTCTTTGTATTTTCTCAAGCTCTTATCATCATAGGTGCTCAGTCACTATTTGCTGACTGAATGAATGAATAAAACATTTTATCCGTATACTATAGTAATTTATAATTGAGATATAAATATATAATATTTCCAAAAAGGAAAAAGTTATTTATATATACAAAATATGCATTCCAAAGATGGAAACCTGTGTTTGCTTCTCATCTACATTATCCATAGTCAGAGAAAAGTCTCACTGCCTGGCCCATTTGCCATAACCTTTGCCCCCTAGGCCCCTGGAGGCAGCCACCAAAAGTGGGAGAGTTACCTTACAAATGCAGTCTGGTCTGGACATCTAGGGCCAGTGTCTGTTATCACTGTGGTTAGGTGCCTTTACTCTCTTTCCTTCTCAATCATATGAATTATCATGAATCTGAAGTTGTACTTCATGATATCTTTTTATTTTTTCTTCTGTAGTATCTTATCAAAATCTATAGGCCAATGCCTTTAGTTGGAATGAGCCCATTCCAGTGTTGACTTCAAGACCATAAATGATGTGAGAGATGACTGGTATGCTCTAAACCACTCAAAGACTGACGATACCATAGTAACCTGTTACTACACATACTCAGATTTCCACTGTGAACTGCAACATTTAACATGACACTCCTTTACTTTGATGCTAAAGCTTATTAAAAACTAAACTGTTGCCTGCTTTTTGGTTCTTTGTTCGTTGTTTTAGATCAGAGGCTTTGAAACTGTTTACTGTATTGATAGCATGGGAAAGACAAATGGAGGCTTTGTTGAGCTGGGACCCTGCCACAGGATGGGAGGCAACCAGGTAAATAACTGTACTTTCATGTTTCAATTGGTCTGCACTGAGAGCTGCCAGGCTTATTGATCACAGGATTTAGTATGGTTTTCAATTTGGTAATTTTGTTTGTTTTGATAATGTAAAACATTCTGTAAAAAACTGACAGTGCTAAAACATATACTTAGTTGAGGCGTGATAATAGCAGTATTGGTTTTCACATAAGCAATCAGAATCTAGAACTTATGTCTAATAAGAGATTAGAATATATTTCTGTGTAAGTATATAACTCTGTAAGCTTAACTCACTAACAATTTTATTTGCAAATATTTTTCAGTATTCCACATTTTTACCCAATAAGCTGGGATGTTACTGCCAATAATGTATATTTCACTAATAGATTTTCTTACTTCCTTATGTGGGTATTTTTCATGTCTCTAATTTAGATTGTGAAACATTATCAGGTCTGTTTCCACTTTTTCATTTGCTCACATTTTGGTACATAATAAATATGTGTTCATGACCCATTCTGTATCTGACAGGCTAAAGAACATAATTCTTTAAGTGTTAGTAGGGGTCTTTGCTAACATCAAAATGAATATAATTCCTGTCTTTGGACTTACAGTTCTGAACATAGAGAAAAGTTAGTGAAAAATAAGATAGTCATTAAGTTTAATTATAGGAGTTAAGTTTCTTTTAATCAGCAGAGAAGGTACCTCTGTTATTTTTTTCTTTTTTTTTTTTAATAGCTTTTCCGAATCAACGAAGCTAATCAACTCATGCAGTATGACCAGTGTTTGACAAAGGGACCTGATGGATCAAAAATTATGATTACACACTGTAATCTAAATGAATTTAAGGAATGGCAGTACTTCAAGGTATTCTGCATTTCAATTCCTGAAATAATATGCTATTTCATTTTAATAATACCTTCCATGTGGAATTTAGATGTATAAATGTTAAAACCTACATTCAAATTGATGTGCATTTTCCTCTCATTTAGTCATGTTTTCCTGAGCACTGACTGTTCCCTAATGAAGCATCACTTTTATTCTCTGGTGCAATGTTGTCATGTAATGAGGTCACAAGATCTCCATGAAGACCCACTGCTAATTTCAGTAACACAGGAAAATCAGTGTTTCATGAGGCAATCACTACCATTTGTTCTAATATCAAAATCTGATTTTTTAAATCTAAATGAGTCATTCATTAAAGTAATAATAATATAGATAAGAAATATTGCGTTCATATTTCATGTTGTCCAGCAGGTGGCAATAGAGACAACCAAATAACACTTGGAAATCCAGGCCTTCACAACTTCCTTGTCATTGTTGTTTGCTAAATACAACATGATAACCGTCGCCTGTTGCTTGTTTTAAGGTCATATTTAGTTATTTGCTTGACTCTGTGGGACCACTTTTTCTATTTCAGCTGTGAATATTCAAAGTTCTGTGCCAAGTTGAGGATTCCAACATATTAATGAATTTATTTTCAAAGTCTAGACTTGGCTAAAATAAATCAATTTATTGTGAAACAAAAAGTTGGGAAAGCTGCCCCAGACTGAAAGAACCTGGCAACCCTCAACTTTCTTTACTCATCTGATATTCGTTTTCATACCCTATCTGTCATGCAAGCACTTGTTTGCTGTGTAGTGATGATATTATGACCCTTCTTAATATTTCCAGTTATCATCATTAATAGATAATTACTATGACATGGTAAGTATATGTCAATTGCTGATTTTCTCTTAGAACAAGTTAGGAAGGAAAAGATTAACATAAACCCTGAAGAACAGAGCATTTATTTGCACAAACAAAGATGAATAGCAATAAATGATAGGAGTCAGTGAGAACAATATTAGTAAAATAGTAAAAGAAAGCTAGCAGACCAGAAACCACCATCAAGAAGTAATGGGAAAAAAATGGAATGTACATATTTTAAATATTTTAAAGTCACAACACTGAATATACATTTGTGCATCAGACATTACCAAATATCACTGGGCCCAACGATGTGATGACTTCAAAAAATACCTAAAGCATGTCATACCATAATGGCAGAGAAGGAAAAAAATGCAGAAATAAAAATAAACAAAATGCAATAGGACAGCAAATGAGAGATTAATAGGAGGAATTATTTCTGATGAGTTTCATATAGGAAGTATCATTGTACCAGGTCTTGAAGTATAAAAAGGCTTTTCATGGAGGATGAATAAGAAAACTGGGTGAGTAAAGGCATGGCATGAAAGTGTGTAGAGAGTTCTAGGAGTCATGTTTACTTTGGTCTTCCTAAATTGTACTCCATATGAAAGAACATTGAACTTCATTTTGTAAGTTTTGGATTGCAACTGACATTACTTGAGGAAAGCAGTGACAGGAAACAGTGGATACCTTTAGGAAAATAATTCAGGAAACATTCTGAAGTATGAACTGATAAGCAAGGAGATCAGCTCAATTAGCAGTTCTCAAATTTTCCAGTCTCTAGATTCCCTTTACACTCTTGAAAAGTATTGAGACTCTCCCCAAACAGATTTTATTTATATAGGTTCTAGCTAACAGTATTTCCTAAATTGGAAATTAAATCTGAGAAATTTTATAGGTATTTATTAATTCATATAAAAGTAACAATAACTATTACATGTTAATATAAATAACACTTTTAATGAAAAATATCTTTTTCAAAAAAAGGTGAGAAGACTAGCATTGTTTTTTAGTTTTGCAAATCCCTGTAATGTCTGGTTTAATAGAAGACAGCTGGATTCTTATACTGCTATTGCATTTAATTTGATGCCCTATGTTGTCTTAGTTGAAGTGTCTGAGGAAAATCCAGCCTCACATAAACATGCAGTTGGAAAAGAGGGTTAACTTAATAGCCTGTTCAGATAATCGTGGCTATTCTTTGGTGCTACACCACAACTTGATAAGTGGTAGCTTCTTAAAAGTTATTTGCAACATAGAACCTGAAACCATATCAGTGAACATTTTGTCCCATGTTACATTAAAATCCACTGGTCTGTCTTACACTTTGAATGGATCTTTTACCCATGTGAGCTTTTGTAACATCATGCATTGCTCATTTGGAAAATTTTGGTTCACTAAATTACGTAGATCTTCCAAATGTGGACACATTTCATTATACATTGCCAAAAAATCACAACTATAACCACTGATTTCACCAGAAAAGTCTTTAAATATTGTGAAGTTGTCAAGTTCATGGTGGTGGATACAAGTTTTCCAAAACTCTGATTTTTGCTTGAAAACTCAAATTTTATCAATGGTAACAAATAATGTCAGATTTTTGTTGGGTTTTTTTTTTTTTTTTTTTCTTAAAGTGACAGTCTCACTTCATTTTCAAGAAAAGGTCTACCCAGTCCCAAGTTTGAATAATCAGTTTGTTTATGAGTTGTCCTTTCAAGTCAAAATGACATTCCATGAAGAAAGCAGCTAGTTCAACTCTCGAGTCAAACAACTGCACACATGCTTTCCCTCAAGATAACCATTGTACTTCACCGTACGGAAGTGCTTGATGGGTACTTCCCAGTTCGTCTTATAGAATATTTTTAAAAATATTCTCAAGGGTCAAGATTTAATAAGTTTTACTGCTTTGAATGCAAAGACATTCTTAAGTGAAACTGGCGTTTTCTTTTTTAACTGAGTGTGTGGCCATGAAGAATGTGACTACTAGCACAGCTTTGTGTCACAGCTTGATTTATGCTAAGACCCCAGCACTTTTACCCACCATTGCTTTTACACCATCAGTATAAATGTCAGTACAATGAAAAAAGCAAATGGGGTCTTTGTATTGGTTTGAAAATAATATTGATCTTACACCAGACCCAATCTTAGATGGTCTAAGCACCCCCCTCTGAGAAACCCTGAGCTATACTGAAGGAACCTACAACAGATGATGGGGGCTAACCTACGGCAGCTGCAGTAGGGATGGAAAAGGATATATACCAGAGACATTGCAAATATCAGTCCTGAATGATTGCTGCAACGTGAAGGAAGGAAGGAAAGTTTAGCAAGAGATGCCTCTATCCTGAGGACTGGAAAGCTGGTATTGTCATTAGCCAGGATAGGAGCTAGGGAAGTAGGTTTGGAGGGGAAGATAATGAATTTAGGTTTGTATACATTGGATTTGAGACACCAGCAGTACATCATGACTTAACAATAAAAAGACTTAAAGATGGACAATCAAAAGAAATCCAAAGTCTGGGTCTGGTTGGTTTAAGCCTGTCTGTTTGCTTGAATTATCTTCTTATGAAAGCCAGGTAATAAATTCTTCTAACGTCAGTGATATCAAAACAGTGCAAAATTAAAACGTTTTCCTGTGTTTTCCAGAACCTGCACAGATTTACTCACATTCCTTCAGGAAAGTGCTTAGATCGCTCAGAAGTCCTGCATCAAGTGTTCATCTCCAATTGCGACTCTAGTAAAATGACTCAAAAGTGGGAAATAAATAACATCCATAGCATTTAGAAAGAATAAAAGAAACCAATAACCTACCTACTGACACGTAAATTTATACAGGACTGAAAACCGCCTGAAACCTGCTGCAACTACTATTAACTCTGTACAGCTCCAAACCCAGAGCCTCCTGATCAGTTTGAAGGACATTGATAAACTGTGATTTTACAATAACATTATCATCTGCAGTTACTGTTTACAAAACTGCTTTTACCTTAAACCTGTAGATGTTTACATCCTTTTTTGTTTTGTTTTAAGCTGATGTTGGTAATTTGTGCATTTAGCTCTGTTTTATTTAGAACAGAGTGAAAAGCATTGTTGTCTTCTTTGGGATTACACTCAGGGGTCTGAAAGGCAGTTTGATTTTTTTTTTTTAACACACTTGAAAAAAGGTTGGAGTAACCAGACTTTCATATGTAACTTGGTGATTATCAACCTGTTGTATCTTTATTTAATTTAACATCTTTTTGAAGCACTGCCACAGGTTATTAGCCAAGGTGGCCTTCCTTCACAGTCATGCTGCTTTTTTGAAAGGTGAATTTCAACACATTTAGTGCCTCTTTCATTTCTCAGTATATATTTCAAGAGCTTTTAATGAAATTTATAGGATAGTAATTACGGAAGTGTCACCTGTGTGAGGAATACTTTTACTACTCAGAAATGAATTTATGTGCTACCATTTGCTCTGAAATTGAATGTTGTATGGTTTGAAAAAGAAATGACAATATGGAACATCCCAAGGCTATTCCATTGGGTTTGAAGATTGTACGGCATTAACTCCCTTACTTACTGGCATCTCCAATGCTCTCTGTCAATACCAACTCCTCAGATAGCAGAAGGGTCTACCAACTAAAGAAGAATTGTCCACTGACATTTAGGATTTCTTTTCTCCAGTACCTGTCCCTATAGAAAACTATAAATAATTCTCAGTTTTGAAACCTTGAAATGGGGATAACAAAAACAAAACACCACTGTCAACACATCAAAGGGTCATCCTGACCAAGGTAAGAATTTCTAAGCCCTTATTAGATTAAGCCTTACAAAACTCCTGTGCATTATAACCTAAGCTGTGCAACCTATGAAGCCAAGAGTGAATGGATGTTTCATTTATATCTTCATCCAAATGAAATTCCCTGCACATTTTTAAAATTAAAAAAAAAGGCTATTTAAAAATACAGTTCATTAACAAATACGGACTCCTTTCTGTTAGATTAGGTGTTAGTTCCCTAGTGTTTCTTAATTTTTTTTAGGAAGCATATTTCTATTAGTATTTTTCCAGTGAAAAGAAGACTTGTTCCGATTTAAACATTTATTAAGACAGTACCTACTATAGGAAAACCAAATATTGCAAGTGGTCAATTAGATTTTAAGTTCTAAATAAATTGTCTTTTACTACCCAAAAGATTAAAATGCTACACTGAGTGCAAAAAAAAGATAAGGTGGAGAATGGCAAATAAATTTTTTGATCTTGTAATCATGATATTACAATGAAAGGAATTCACAAACTACTGCCAGAGGGAAATATTTTTAATTAAAGCTTAAAAAAGAAAAGCCTACAAATTTGTTTCTTCCAAGCTTAGCTCTTAAATTTGGAGAGTCAAATTTAAACATCCAAAACAGAGTTTTACTTATAATTTTGAATTGTCAATTTGTATTTTGCTACTGATCTGTGATCAACCATTTTAACTTTCATTCATCTCTAGGGATGTTTAAAAAGGAATACATTTATATGCTTATATAATTACAAAATAAATCAACTATAAAAAAGAAACTAAGAGAATTGGTACTTGTGTGTTTGCAAATAGGCTCCATTTTCCTTGTTGAATAGATTAAAACCTTGTTAACTATGCATAGGCCTAAGAAAGGTAGCACATAAACTGTGCATGTAAATTTTAAATGGGTTTTTTGTGCAATTCATTAAGATACTCTAAGAAAATGATTCTATATATTGAAATCAGAAACCTCACCAAATACAAAAAACATCAGAAGCTGCTGCCATAATGACTATTTTCTACTGTAGGCTGCTTTGGAAACAATTCCCATATCCTTGCTTTGTAAGTTGATAATATCACTATGCATTTCTACACATTTTATAAATTTGATTTATGCAGATTTTGATACACTGTATGTTTCTGTAGAAATTGTATAAATATTCAAAAATTTTATTAGGGATAAATTTGAGAAGTTTATGTATATCAATTCTGGGTTGCTTGTTTTTTAGGTGAGAAAAAAATAAAATACTGTATTTTAATCCATGGGTTTTTTCAGTATTTGTAATCATTTCTAAATCTAAACACTGCACATTTAAAATAATACTTGACTTTATTGTTTATAAGATACACTAACATAATAGTTAAAATATCATAAACCATGGTTTTATGTTGAGTATGTGCTTGAGTGTTGGTTAGAATTCTTAGAATGTCCTTACTCAGAGCTTACCTATCCATAGGAAGGAAACATAGAGGTTTACTTTTACCTCTGGTTGCCTAAGTATAGTAATTTTTTTTTTAAGTCACTTATCCAATTATAAAAAACAACTCCAGCAACATATATCTTGCTTAGCAGTGTATTCTACTATATAATTGCCTATTGAAATCAAAAATTTCTTTAAGTCAAAATTCTTTACAACCTAACAGATCAAGTGAGTAGACAGAAGGGAAGCCTACCAAAATGAAATTAGAAATAGGCCATAGGACCTCGTGGCACAACACGTGACATCTCAGGAGAAGATATGGCGACTAACATTCCAGTAAGTGGCTGTGTTGATTTGGGAATCTTTCTCTCAGCTGACTTGGCTATTGTCATGTCTTCCAATTCTCAGCTGCTGTGCCTACGAAATTTGAAAAAGTGACTGGAGAAAATGGGAGTTCACTTATTTCAGATAGTCTTTCATGGGGATCCTGGAGTATATCTCCTTTCTGAACAGAATGTAATTGAAAAAAAAATCCACTTAAATTCAATGGAAATCATGACAAGTACCTGGCCTGAGCCAGATACCAGTAGGGTAGTAGTTTGGGTATGTGAAAATTAATCCATGTGAAAGCACTTTTAAAAAAAGTATTGAGCACTATGAAAATGCATATTATTCATTAGAATCAATCTGTTGCAAGAAAATGGACAAAAGTCACAATGGTTTAGGGGGACCGCTGTCCCAGAAATTAGAAATAATAGGAAGGAATACCTCTAAACTAAATTCAGTAATTGCTTTGCAATTCTCATTAAGATTTTGAAATGCCCATGATTGAGGTTGGTGGATTTGTTTTCTAAATGAATCAGGCCTAGGGCCCACATCTGAGCAGAGGTGGGATGAAGGATTCCTTAATTTTCATAATAGAATGGTGTTAAAATCTGCTCATCTGAATAGTAGTATAGTGTGGTTTACTTGTCTGTATTCGAATCTCTGTTCCACTGCAAATTACTTGTGTGATCTTGGACAAGTTATTTCACCTCTATGCCTCAGTTTCCCCATTTGTAAAGTGGGGAGAATAATAGTGACTATTTCATAGGATTGTTACTAGGATTGAATGAGTTAACGTACATAAAGTGCTTAGAATAGTTCCTGCATAAAGTCAGGGTAATATAAACATTAACTATTATTATCTGGTTTTAAAGTCTTAAAATCGGTTTTTAATCAGAAGAATTAAGACAGCTACACTGCAGACCTTTTATAAAGGCTACATGCATTTGTACCTGTGTTTCATGTATGAGATGTCATTAAGTGAAGAAATGAAGCTCAGAAGTTAATCTTCTTAAACTGGGGGGGAAATGGTTATCCATAAGGGAATAAATTGTTATCACTACCTCACACCATTCGTATAGCATGTGTAGAATGTGGTTTTCAGTGGTCTAATTTAACCCTTTAGATAGAATTAAGTGCATCTTAAAGAATGTCTAGGATAGTGTATTCTTTATCTTTAAATAAAATTTCTCTCAGACTTTTAATATAAGCAAATAAACTCTAGCTGTATTAATGATTAAATGCCCAAAACAAAACTAAAACTTTCAGTAGAAAATAGAGATGAATAGACTTCTACATCTGGCCATGACATAGTAATTATTATTGGACTTATCCTGCTGTCCTAAACAATAATAAAACTGGACAAAATATATGCAGCAACTATTTTCAGGAACTGGATAACAGGCAAGGCAGACTGTGATACTTGGGAGAAGGGACACAAACAAGGTGCATCCCAGGTTCACCGTGTCTGTCTGTCTGGGAGAACATTCCCAATCTTGGTACAGGAAAGTGGAGCTCAAACAGTGGTGATATCGTGGAGGAGGCTGAGAGTGGGACTTTGGGGCTGCAGAGACAGCTGGAATTTACAGAGCAGATTACCAGAGGGGAGTGCACTTGAATACCAGGAGACCTGTACAGGAATTTTTATAGCACTGCCATTTACAATAGCAAAAACCCCAGGAACGATCTAAATACCCATCCACAGGAGAATGGATAAATTGTGGTATCATCATACGATGGAATGCTACACAGCAATGAACTAGATATAAACAAGTCAGTAGGATAGTGCTGAGTGACAAAGGCAATTCCCAAAAGACTTCATTCAGCAAACACTTTTTGTAAAATCAAAAGCAACTAAAAGTAAACATACAATAAGTCATACATTTATATGTGAGAGAGAGGTTAAATAACTTGTTCAAGTTCACAAATTTAGTATTGGAGTCGGAAATAAACAACTCCAGTACTCAATATTCCCAGAACCCTGTGGGAGGAATTTCTTTTTGTGTTTTCCATGTAACTGCAGTTTTCCTCTCCACCTTGACTGTCAAGAATCTCAGAACTGAATCTGATACTCTTATCATAGCAACTATATTAACCCATACATATTGGTATATATACTTTTAGCTAATATTTTTGGGGTATTTACTATTTCTTGACACCAGGATAAGTGTCTTAAATGTATTGCCTTATTTAATCCTCAGGAAAAAAAATCTAATTTTACAGATGAGGAAACTGAAACTTGTCTCATGTTACCAAACATAACTTTTCTGATGTTCAAACCAATAAGAAACAGCTCTATTCAAACTGATCTGATTCCCAAGCGTAAGCTCCTTATCACCTCACTCTTAATTTCTTTCATAGTCTTGTTTTTCCCTTTGTATGTTTGTATTTTAATTTGTTCTTTGTATCAGGCACCTCATCTTTGTTGGAAAAATGTGGAGAATCAAAGAATAACACATAAAGGTGAATGAATTGATAGTTTTACTATCTCTTACCTGCTGCCCTCAGACATTGTCCTAGTTGACTGCCATGTCTTTCCTGAAAAAATAAGATTGGACCAATTCATAGAAAGCTGATTTTCAGTTCTGAAATCTGATGCTACATATTGCTTAAAAGTTATTTTCCTTTTCATTTAATGTGACAATCTAAATGTGTTCCTGAGCCACTACTCTATAGATATGGTAACTCCTAGGATGAAGCCCACTACAAGAGAAGTCTGCACTGTCAAGTCCTGAAGAACAAAGGCCCAGGAGCACAATGAAATTCCATTAAAACCTCAGAAACAATGTCTATATTTACTTTTACAACAGGATAAGAAGTTAGATGAGTTTCCAATCAGGGCAAGAAGGGTTTCTTAGACTACTATAAAAACAATGCTTAGCTAGAAGGCATAAACTTTTTATCAACAGCCCTAACTCAAATATCATTAATAATCTTATATTTACCTACATTATTTAACTTATACAAGTGGCCAACTGGTGACCCTTGGGCAGAATCTTACCAACAGACATGTTTTCTTTGACCCTGACATTTGTACATTTTGAAGTTTGTTAATTATAATAGCTAAAACCTGTACTTGGTATATGCTGGAAACTGCTCTTGTGCTTCGTTAATTTACTGAAGCCTGCCAAAATTGCTCTCAATAGAAGTTGTAGACTCCACAGTGATGAATGTTTTAAGAGTGCCTATTTCCTTATCTCAGCAACGTAGTAGTTCTCAAACTTCTTAGTCTTTGCTATTCTGATAGCATAACTTTCTTTAGGGAACTGGTTCAACTATGATCCATTTTTTATAGGACTTTATGAAGTTACATACAAGGATAACCACAGCAACATGGCTTTTAAAGCAAAAAATACAAACAACATAACTTTCTTTAGGGAACTGGTTCAACTATGATCTATTCAATGGGATATTATGCAGGTAGCTATTTAAATAAATGCGATGGCTCTGTTGTACTCAGAACAATTTCTAAAATGAGAATAAGGGGCAGAACTATATAAGTTTCCGTTTGTGTAATGTTAATATACACAGTTCTGTATGATTATTTATGCTTAAGTCTCCCTTGAAGGATAAATTACTGCATTATTGGGGATGCCTCCTGGGAGAACCAGTTAGCTGGTAATCAGATAAGGATATAAACTATCTACTGCATAGCCCTGTTATATTTGTACCAGTAAGATATGACCTATTTTTTAAAAGGAAAAATAGAGGGTTTTCATAAACATACCCCTAAGTCCTGGCTGGTCTGGGACAGGACATAATTCTTACCCGTTTCAGTGTTTTCAACATAACCACTCCTTGAAGTCACCTAGTCTTGAAAATTGACTGGTCTAATTTTTCAGAGGGATTTGAGATTTTGGTCCACATTTACGAAATATCAAACATGAGGACTCATCTTAAATCCTGAGTTTATTTTGGAGCAGCTCTTGATTAAAACAAAGAACAAGTTGTTAGCTTAGAAACTTTTATTTTATATAAAGAACGGAATGAAAGCAGTCACAAACTACCATAAAGAAAGGTGACAAGGAACCTGATAGGTCTGCCTCGTCCAATTTATAGATTTAGAAATCTTTAAGGACAGACCTTTATTTCAGGTTTAGGAACTCCTACTCAACATCTCTTGTATGCACTAGGTACTGTTTTACCTTATAACATTCTCATTTAATCACCAAGACACTGAAGTAGGTATTGGCCCCATGTTACAAATGGGGTAAAATAAGCTCAGAGGTAAAGTTCATGCAACTAGTATTTGGTAGAGCTGGGGAACTAGGATCCAGACCTAGGTATGTCTCTAAAATACATTACCCCCAATTTTTTAGTGTTAAATCACCTAACACCAAAAAATACTTTTAAAAATATAAAATTAGTTTTATGATAAGCAAAAGCCCCAAATTTAAACGTGTAACCATTGGGATATAATTAATAGAGGGCAATCATAAAGGTCTGAAGATTTTACTTGAGTCCACTTGCTCTGGTAATTATGCTAATTCCTCACTTCCATTTAACAAAACTTGGGTTAGTATTTCCTGTTTAAGAAATGAAATAATCCTTACCAAATATTTATTCCAAATATGACATAAGATAGACAACCAAAGCTCTCATGGTTGGGTAATAAGAATTTTGGCTTCTATTTTAAAGCTGGATAAGTAACCAAGATTTTCAGACTTAACAATAGAACTCTCAACAAATAGGTTTCTTCTGTAATCATTTAGCCAACAGATGGTCAACTTTCACTAACAACCTGTTAACTATTCGAAACAGTTACCTAAATTCAAATACAAGCAAGTGCTTCCTCAAATGAGCATTTCTCAACTGCTTTCCCCTGTGTAAATCCTAGTGAAATTTGTCAAATTACAATCATGGGAAATCAAAATAATCATCTCAAATGCTTTCTTAGGTAAGTTACCTAGAATTCTAAAGCTTAAGACCACACAAAGATTTAACTGAAAATTCATTCTGGTATTCTACCTTTAACTAGGTTCATTATCAACAAAAATTTAACTTCATTACTAGTGATGTTTTTAAAAGTTTGTCTTTTAGATATGGATTCACCAAACTATCTGCCTCATCTTAGAGACAGTTTCCCTCAAGATAAAGTGTCAGTTAAAAAAAGAAAACAAAAAAAACCTAAGTTAGCTAATAAGTGAACAGAAATGTCAAGAACAAAACTTACTCATTTTGTGAAACTGCATAAATTTTTAAAGTTCATTAAATCCCAGATTTGATTTTTAAAGAACACTTTGCAAATACGAATATGGGCATGTTTGACTTTCTTTTAACCAAACGATTTACTAAATCAACTATGTCTAAGAACTACTAGGCAGAAAGACGAAAGTTGACACAATTCCAGACCATAAGTGGTTTTTAAAGTGAAAGTTAATTTAGCACATAAGACAAAGACAATAGAAATAATATACATAATTTTATTACAAAATTTTTTTAAAAAAAACAAAATGCAACGTTCTAAAAAACTCAAAATATACTATTGATACTAATTCCTATGAGTTTGCTGTGCTACCATACACAAGTCAAGAAATTAAAGAAACCATTAAATAGAAACATTCAACATCAGAAGCTTTAAAATCTAACTGTATGTAGTAGCCCCTCAAAAAGCTACAACCTGAACTTTTAAAAAAGTATTTTCTCTACAAAGAATCTTATCAGCTATACAAAAATCTGTACAGTTTTTATACTGAAGCTAATATTGAGCTGCACTTGAATTCACATTCTTAGCAAAAAATAATTGCCTGAGCACACACGCACACCCCACACACATTACAGGATAGCCTTTTATTCTTCATCCTCTTCCTCTTCCTCATCATCTTCATCTTCTTCCTCCTCTTCCTCCTCCTCCTCATCTTCTGGTTCATTCTTCTTCTTGGAGCCTGTTGGCCTGCCAGGGCCCTTCTTTCCCACTTCACTTTTGCCCTTGGCACGGTATGCAGCAATATCCTGAAATATTGTCAAAAAAATAAAATCAGCATCCGGAGTCATTACTCAACTGTGAAAACCACTAAGTTGTAAACAATCTAAGATTATTGACCAATAATCCTAGTGACAGTTTAAAAAGGTATTCAGAGTCTAACGCAGTTTTGAGAGCATTTGTTCCCTCCAGGCTTTACAAAGCTAATGATGCAAAATGATGGGATTGTATTAAATCAATGTCAGTACTTTCACTACCAATATCCATTTACCTGACATAGCCCCCCTCCTTCTAACTTCCCATTTTAGATATTGTCTACATAAAACCATACATCGGCCCTCCATTTTTTCAAACTAAGAGACCTACGTAACCACAAATGAGTGTCTACATGCAGAAATCTACCAGTGTTAGGAACACTGGTTTCAGTCAAAGGAAAGGAGGTTCCAATTAGTTTGTGTTGCTTAAGTGTACGATTTTCATTAGGCCTTTTCAAACCATAGCTGACAACCATTAATACAAGATTTTCTAAACTTCTGAACTCTCTCTAGTTTATACCAATTTCTAACATACACATTTAGAAAATATCTACCTAATTTCAACCTTAGTTTTAAAAAAGCAAGACAATATACCTTTTCATATTTCTCCTTTAGCTTAGCTGCTTTCTGTTCATATGGTTGTTTATCTTTGGCTGACTGTTCAGACCACATTTCACCCAGTTTTTTTGCAGTATCCCCAATGGATAAGCCTGGGTGTTCACTTTTGATCTTTGGGCGATGTTCAGAGCAAAACAGGAAGAAGGCTGACCTGAAAGGACACAACAGAGTTAATAAACTGAAAAATCAAGGGGCAATTTGATTGATTTTAAAGCAAACTTACGGAGGCCTTTTAGGAGCATTGGGATCTTTTTTCTTTCCTTTCTTATCACCTTTGGGAGGAACATAATTTTTCATCTCTCTGTCATAGCGAGCTTTATCACTTTTTGCCATATCTTCAAACTTTGACTTTTCCTTTGCAGACATGGTCTATGGGCACGAAAGACGCAAAAAAAAATACAGCAAAATTGTAAGCTATATACATTCAAGATCATCTTTAATGGCCAGATTTCCTTAGTTACTAGCATTTTGCTGGAGTAGTCTTAAAAACAAAGTAGTCTGCTTAAAACTCTAAATAACATATTTGGGCGAGTCATCAGGGTAGGAAAGTTGAAGGTTACAAGTTACCTCCCTGCTTAAGGGCTTGGCCAAAAAACACACCTGAAAACCCTCAGCTCTGAATTCCTGCCTCACCTTCCATCTCTCCGAACATTTCTTGGAGAATTCGGCGAAGTTGACCGAAGAGTCCGGGTGCTTCTTCTTGTGCTCCTCCCGGCACGTCTGCACGAAGAAGGCGTACGAGGACATCTTGCCCCTCGGCTTGTTGGGGTCTCCTTTACCCATGGTGACGGAGCGGCGTCCACCTGGCGGGGAGAAAGCCGGGGGGTGGGCGCGGCGGGTCTCAGTTTCCCGCCCAAATCCGCGCCCGCCCGCCGCCTCCTGCCCCCCCGCGGCGGCCGCCAGCGCCCGGCTCCCCCGCCAGCCCGCCCCGGGCGGCCGCAGCGGCGCCGCCTCCGCGCGCACGCCCTCCCGCCGGCCCCGAGCCGCGCGCCCGCCGAGCTCCTCACGCGGGATCTCCGAGGCCCTCCCGGAGGCCGGGACGCCGCCGCCCGCCCGTCCCCCGGGCCCGGGCTGAGGCAGGGAACGCCGCGGGCGCCCTCCAGACCCCGCTCCTGACAGGAACGTCCCCGGCTTCCAGGGCGGGAGCCCCACTCAGAGTTGTCGCCTCGCAACTGACATTCAGAAAACTACTGGAACCGGGCCCGGGCGAGCTTCCCGCCTGGCGCAACCGCCCGCCCGCCCTCCACAGCCCCGGGCCCTCACTGGCCTGCACCCCACATTCCGCCCGCCGGGTCGAACCCCGAGAGCCACAGCGCCCAGTCTGGCTGGAAGGCTAGGAGGGAAGGGGAACAGCAGGCCCACGAACCCAAGGGGGTCGAAGGGGATTCTTGCCTGGTGGTAGGTTTTCCTCAGAGTCCTGCGGAGCGGCCGGACCCGACACGGGCGCTTCCTTCCAAGGGCTCCGGCGTGAACTGGTTTCTCGCTAACGCAATCCTCAGCCTCTTGTTTTGCAGAGTTCTCCGCGCCACGGCAACTTGACGAGCCA
The DNA here is from genome assembly GCA_031878705.1 of Tapirus indicus. Classification (NCBI taxonomy): domain Eukaryota; kingdom Metazoa; phylum Chordata; class Mammalia; order Perissodactyla; family Tapiridae; genus Tapirus; species Tapirus indicus. The sequence goes on along the minus strand of CM062919.1, from coordinate 97,277,334 downwards.
GGCCACAGGCCACACCCCAGCCTCTCTGATTGGTTCTGGTGATTATTCAAACTCAGAGAGGCCCCGCCCCCTCACCACGGAGGCTTCCGATTGGCCAATGTCTCGCCAGGCCCGTCCCTCCGGCCCCAGCCTAGCATGTTCGGTGGGTCGCCCAGGTCGTTAACTCCCAGACCCGTTAGAACCGGTCAGGAGAGGAATGTACTGCTCGATCCTGATTGGCGGCGGGAAAAGGGTTTGAAAAATGGCGGGCCCGACTCTGACTGGCTAGGGAGGTAAACGGGGGAGTGGTTGGCCCGAAAGGGAAAGCCCCGCCAGATTTAAAAATACCAAGACAGGAGACTGGGGGTTGTTCTCAAGGGGTTGGCGGCGGCGGCTCGGTTTCCTGGCGCTAAGGTAACAGAAGCAGCCTACTCTGCCCCTCCTCCGCCCCAGCTCGGCCCGGCAGCGTTGTCTCCTCCTGGGGGCTGCGGCCGCTCTGCCCGTGGCCTTGCAGGGTCTGCCCTGCCCCGTCCAAAGAATAACAAGTGGGCAGAGTCTGAGGAGCTTGCCCTGCGGACCGACTGCCCAGCTCCGCCCGTGGCCGCTGAGGCGGGGATAGAACCTAAGAAGAGGGAGGTGGCGGGGAACCTGGGAAAGGGCGCGGGAGGGCAGCTGTTCCCGCCTCTTGTGGGGTGTTACAAAACGACCTTAAAGTAAGGCGCTTCCCGCCGGTGGAGTTTCCCTCAGAAGGTCCCTCCCTTCCCCCTTTGTCTCGGGTGTCAAATACCGAGAGGTAAACAAGGACGCCCTCCAGTCCGGAAGGGGAGGAGGCGGGCGGTGTCTCCGTTGGCCCCGCCCCCTTCATCCGGGTCCGAATCGCACTACGACCGCCCGGCCGGACCCCCGGCACCCTCACCCGAGCGCGGGGCGGAGCGGTCGGAGCCCTGACGACAGCCCCACAGCTGGCCTAGCTGTCAGCTCGATATTCACTGCCTCGTCCCTCTAATGTGGTAGTCTTTTTAAAAACTTTTCAATATCAAAGATCCCTTTTGAGACCTCCATAAAAACGATGAATGCTCCCCACCCCCAATTGCATAGATTCGCCAAACTGCATACTGCAACATTTTACAGACGCCTCCAAGTCCAGGTTAAGAACCTCGGGGTTAGTGTCTAGTTAGAGCGCGCCACAGCTACCTTAACTGCTTACTAGCGTCACAAGCTGCGTTTCCCAAGGTAGGAGGACTTTCACTGACGTCTTAGTATGCTATTTCTGTGTTGTATTTAGTTTTGAGGACTGTTTTTTCCTATTGGTCCATAAATTGCACTGACAGTTGGTTTCAGCAGATTTTAAATATTCTGGGTTTTTTCTCAATAAGTTCGCTGGCATTTGTTAGACTATGTACTCCTGTTTGGTTTGTAGAAGGTAATCATAGTCAGTAACCCACAACCAGCAGCTATTTAGCTAGATTTGCTAATAAAAACTAGGTTTTTTTAATGTATTTTCCTTGGAAATGAATACTGATTGCCCAACATCGTGCATGTACTAATGACACTGAATTTAAAAATAAATTTTAAAAGTGTAATGCATTAGTGATCTGTTTATTGCTGTTTGAATATGTAGTATGATTTATTTTGTCGATTTGGATTTTTATGTGCTTTTATAGCACAATTGTAACTGTGACCTTATTTGAGAATAGAGTCATTGCAGATGTAATTGGTTAAGATGAGGTCATACTGGAGTTGGGTGGACCCCTAATCCAGTATAACTGGTATGCTTAATAAAAAGGGGAAATTTGGACACAGACAAGCCTAGAGGTAAGATGATGTGAAAAGACACAGGGAGAAGTTGGCCATCTACAAGCTAAGGAGAGAGGCCTGGAATAGATCCTTCCCTTACAGCCCTCAGAAGGAACCAAACCTGCCCACACCAATTTCCATTCTTTACTCCATTACAGCAGAGAACAGGAAAACATTTCTATATTTAATCTACTCTTACCGTAAATGCCAAGACTTCAGTCTCATGCCGTACTTCCTGACCTAGAAGTAACATTGAGAAGCACAGTGAAGTGATAAATGAAATAAGGTTTAAGTGAGATCTGGACAGTTGTTAGTTACAGATCAACCCTATTTTTAAAATAAAAACTATATACAGAATCTAGTAAGACACACACACACAAATCTAGTCCCAAATGTAATTCTGAAAAGATGAATTAAATACACAAGAGGCCTGGTTCACTATTATGAATTACTTGGCATACTATTATGACTTAATCAGAAAACTAAAATGTCCTAGAAAAAGGTAATACTAAAGGTGTTTCTCATTGTTTCTAATCTTGTTATGGTTCTAAATGGAAAAATAAGATTGTATTTCTAAAACTCAACTTTAAAGCCATTTCTTTTCAGGAACACATCAATTTCATATATTCTAAAAATAATTTCCCAAATTTATTTTTATTCGTATGATGCATTTTTCTACAAGATGATGAAGAGGAAAGTGTTTATGTTCTTCCAAAAAATGTATAAATTAAAATCCAGCAAGGACTTGTGATTTTGAACAGTACATTTAACATTTCTAGGCTTTTGATTGACAAATTGTAAAATGAGGTTTGGGGGATAATCTCTGAAGTACCATTCAGCTCTTAAATTGTATGATTCTATAAGTCCTTGAATGTGTGATCATAATGTGGGAAAGTATATATTTTAATTTTCATAATTGTTAGGTGGTCAAGAGATTATAATTAAAATTTTAAAAGATCAATAACTTGGGTTCTAGGAAATCCTTTGGTTAGAAGAGTACCAATTAGTTGTGAGCCCAGTTACTTCAAAACAGTATTTGATAAACTAAGAGTTTATAGCTGTCCAAATGTAATAAACTATATAGACCAAACTTTAGATTACATAATATTGCTCAGTCATCTTAGTCTTCTAGTAAAATGATTTTACCAGGGTTTTTTTTTCCCCTAGATTATACCAGTATATATTTTATTTGCCCAATTTGCCTGAGTTCAGCATCTCACAAATTGTAACAACATAAATGTTTAGAAATAAACTAATTATGAGGTAGGGATTGAAACTGTTACCAAAGTAGGTCCCCCTATCCTACATGTATAAATAATTATTCTATAGGTAAACTGGAATTTATCTACAGCAATGTCAATCTGTCAGGATTGTGTAGAAATGATCTGGGTTGTGGAGGCTATTGAAATTCCTATCATTTATTCATTCAATTTTTCTACAAATTTGGACTTTTCATAATCTGATCATCAAACCAGACTGGAAAATCCTGATAAAAGAGAATATTATATACATTTTTTATAAATCACCCTCACATACAAGGCAGTAAGTAATACTCAATAATTATTTTTTATTATTTATTAATTCATATAGTTAACCAAAATTAGGTATACTTTGCATAAGGTTAGTTGCATATAAAATAATTCTTGTTCTCTCAAGTTGCATAGTCAATGTAAAAAACTAAAAACCATTACTCTACACATATTAGTTTCTCATAGATGAATCTGATATTGAAGTTTAATATTTTTAAGTTGTTTTAAAGGCAGTGAGAGGGGAAGGATAAGCATACTGAAGTATTATCAACCAGGCACATCCACTTCTGGGGAGGCCACTGGTTCTGAGGCCTAACTGTATGCTCACTCCAGAGATTCAATTTAGTGATATAGTTCAACAATATATTTTTGAAAAAATGAAAAGGCAGGTTAAGAAAAAACAAAAACCGTTCATTTTATTCTACTGCTAGCATTTTCAATGAAAAGTGGTAAGAAAACAGTTATTTTGTTTTTCTTCAAAAAAAAACTATTTAACTATTTTTGTGAATCAGTATGAAGTAAATGTCCACCAAAAAGTTATTTCCTAAAAGCCTCCACTGCCACAACTCGGGGGGAAAAGGACAAATTGCAAACATCGTGTTTTTAAACACATTGAAGATCTGTTGAAGCAATCAAAAAATAATTCAAACTAAAATTCCAGACAAGGAAGAGCCCTTTCCAGGTGTGCTGATGATTCTTGAGAACAATTGTAGATTTTAGGTGTAGAACTGAGGATCAATCTGACTTGGCCTGAGTAGAAAGACTTTTACTAAGGGAAAGAGAATACACCAAGCTTTTGGCAGTTGTGTGGGGTTAGCACAATCAGTTGGAAACTGGAGGACCTCTAAATATACATAATGATCTATTTTCCACACACACAGGCTGAATTCTGAGGTGGTATGGGAGCCTAAAGAATTGTGCCAGAAGCTTCTAAAAGACAAAGTGAAATCTCCCAGGGTTTCATGGTGCTTAGTGGACAAAAGTCTGGCTAGAGGGAGAGGGTCTGCCACAAACACATGACTGGTCTCTTCCTGAAGACATTTGCTGTATTTTGAAGCTGCGTAGGCGGGAATGTAGAGAGACAAGCTCAAAACCTTAAAGAGCAGAAATTAATCTTCCATAGTCTTTCAGGGCTAAGGAGACAGAGACCCCCAAATCCTCAGTCAAAAACCCATGTGACCGTGTTTCAGGAACAGGAATGAGCCAGAGGTAAACTGGGTCTTACTAAAACTTTACAGCCCAGTCTGGATATATACAGCTCAGTCCCTCATTGGACTGAGATAATCAGCCCCTTATCCTTCTACCTATTAGAGGGGTTGATTATTCCTAACAGAGGAAAGGTCAAATCCTCACTAGTACAAGATATCATCTGGAGCACATCATAATAAAAAATTTGAAAACTAAAGACAGAAAATATTAAAAGAAACCAGAGGAAAAAGACAGTAAATTTTAAAAGGCATTAAGTCTGAATGCTGACTCTTCAACAGAACTGTGAAATCCAGAAGACATAGAATGACATCTTTAAATTGCTAAAGAAAAAAACCCCTGCTAACCACGAGTTCTATATCCAGGGAAAAAGCTTTCAAGTATTACGGCAAAATAAAGATGTTTTCAGACAAACAAAAGCTGAGAATTCACTGCCAGCAGTCCTACTTAAGGAAAATAATCCTAAATCCTCAGGAGGAGAAAAAGAACATAGACAAGGGTAGTTATATAAATTTAAAAAGCCTATTGTTTAAAACAGCAACAATAATAATAATGCCTTGTGGGTTTTTATAACATGTGGAAATAGAATATACAACAATAGCACAAATGGTTAAGAGGGATAAGTAGAGTTGAATTGTTGTAAGGGTCTTTCATTGCACATAAAGTGATAAAAGTAATCATTTGTATTAAACCGTTATATACCTAGCATGCTATATTTTGGACTGCTACTACATAGGTATGTGTTTATATACATATACATACATGTATGTAGATAAATGTGTGCAAAAATTCATCCTCCTCTTCATAGGCTACCAGGTCTTAAATTAGTCTATGCTAAAAAAGCCAATGCCTATTGGCTACTAAGCATATGAAAATATATTTAACATCTCGAATCACAAGGAAAATACAAATTAAAATCACAATAAGATACCACTTTGCACCCACTAGGATGGCTGTAATCAAAAAGACAGAAAATAAGTGTTGGTGAAGATGTGGAAAAATTGGAAGACTCATATATCTCTGGTGGGAATGTAAAATAGTACAGTCACTATAGAAAACAATTTGTCAGTTTCTCAAAATTTACACATATATTTACCCAGCAATTCCACTGTTACGCATCTACTCAAGAGAAATAAAAACCTATGTCCACAAAAAACTGGTATGTGAATGTTTACAGCAGCTTTACAGTCATGCGCCACATAAGGACGTTTTAGTCAACGATGGACCACATATATGACAGTGGTCCCATAAGATTAGTACCAAATAGCCTAGGTATATATATATAGCAAGCTATACCATCTAGGTTTTGTAAGTACACTCTATGATGTTCCCACAATGACAAAATTGCCTAACGACGCATTTCTCAGAATGTATCCCTCCCATTAAGCGACGAGACTGTATTTGTAATAGCTAAAAACTAGAAATAATCCAATGTCCACTAACTGGTGAATGAATAAACAAAAACGTGTTATATCCATACCCTGGAATACTATTCACAATAAAAAGAATGGAGGACAAAAAAGGAACAAACACTGATACAAGCTATAACATGGATGAACCCTTAAAAACGTTATACTAAGCGAAAGAAGCCAGACACAAAGACAATATATTGTATGATTCCATCTATATGAAATTTCTAGAAAAGGTAAATAAATGTATAGATATAGCAGAAGAGTTGTTGCACTACAGCTGGAGGTAGGAACAGGGACTGTTGGCACAGAGGCATGACAGAACTTTTTCAGGTGATAGAAATGTTCTAAAACAATTATGGTGATGGTTGCACAATTGTATAAATTAAAAATCATTGGAATGTACATTTACAATGGGTGAAATTTATGATCTGTAAATTATACCTCAGTAAAGCTGTTTTTTTTTTTTTAAAAAGGCCAATGACTTATTTTTCCACTTGCAGAGGATTGCATTCAAAATAGTCAAGAACAATTTAGGCTTTAACAATGAGAACTGCAGAATACAGTATGAAAACATAGGGATCATTTGAGAGCAAGTGAATACTACTCTTCTATTTTAGAAAATAGTAGTTAAGAGTGTCAACAGCTCTTGAATTATAATAACATTGTTAGTTTGGCCCATATTTAGATGAATGCCTATTGCTTTCATACAATAAAAAAGTAATTCTTTTGTAAACTTTTTTGAAAATAATTTTTTATCTACTTTTTTGTAGGTGTTTCCAGTTAAATTTGTGATATATTAATACTGTGCTGATCTTATATCCAGCCAATGATAATTTTGAGTTTGGTAGTGACTAAAAATTTCAAATTCTGGTGTAAATACTCATAAATATAAAGGTGACAGATTAACAACTTTTAAATAATTTTTTTTACTATTCTTAATAGTTTGATTATATTTAAAAATATATTCACAAGCAGTATGAGATTTTCAGATGTACTTTTAAAAATACCCATCTAAATTTAAAGCCTAGAATTCTAATTAGACTAGAAAATACACTTATACATAGTTGAAGCTTGCACTCACTAATAATAATAATAAAAAGAAGTATTTACTCTGTGCCTAGTAGGACAAGCTGAAAGTTTAAAGGACAGTAAAAAATTGAAGTGATCTTACTTCAGCAGTCATTCTAGGAACTTCTGTAACCAATTCTCTGGGCAATGATCCAACCCTTGTATAGTCACAGCAGTATTCTGTCTGTTCAGTAACCTCTAAGCCTATCTCATTCCCACATTTTTTTGGTTTGGGGGGTGTTGTGGTCTCAAGTATCTTGGGCATGAAGTAAATGTAACCCTAGAATCCAATTCTGCTCTCCCTGTGAGTGTGAAATCAAAAACAAGTCTATTCTCAAAATCCCAAAACATAAGTCAATGAAATAACTCCATACAGATGTAAAATAAAATAGTCTTAATGTGGACAAAATTTAACGAAAAGAATATGTATTTCTCAAGCCTTTCTCCTACACAAGGTCCCTGATATCCCACTCAGAAGATTCTGGGTTCACCTTCAGGTTCTAATGCCAATCTTCCACTGCAAGTGCTGCTTCCCATCCTGCATACCCGTCTCACTATGGGAACATCCTACAATACAATAACTTTATAAAAACATTTAAACCTATGGGCCTCCACAATGTCTCTATTATGTCTAAAGCAAGTGAGAGAAAAAGACACTGAAAAACATACATGCTGATTTATGACAGAAGAGATGAGCAAAGGAGAAGATAGAGGCAGAGGAGGACACAGGTAGGGAAGTGATAGTGATAAGCAATAATGACAAGGGAGGATCATGGGGCAGGTTGCACAACATGATAGATGTATGGAAAGGGACATTTGATTTTATAAAGTTTATTACCAATGCCGTATGTTTTTAACAATAGAATATGATATACAATACCATTTATTTAACAAACAGTGTCTGCTTTGTGTCAGGCACTGTCCTAAGTACTCTGAAAAATATTAACTCATTTAATCCTCCTAATAATGCCAATGAGATACTCTTACTATCTTCATTTTATAGAGGAAGTCACTGAGGCAAAGAGAGTAAGTTACTTGCTCAAGGTCACAGTATCAGTCAATATCCAGTCAGGAAAAGAAAAACCACTTTGGATATTTCAGAGGGAATGTTATTACCTCTATTATTGAGGGAATCCTTACAGAAGGGCTGGAGGAGCAAAAGGGGGAAGGCATTGTTACCAGCGGGCACTGCAAGAAGAGCCAGCATCTTAGCACTGGGGGAACAAAAGAGAAAGTAGTTGTTATCCAAAATCCACAAATGCTGTGCTTCTGAGGTTTTTGGAACTTAACTGATGCATTATTAGAACTATCTCTGCTAGCTGCTTTGCAGGAAGCCAGCAGCCTAGAGGAGGCCCCCTACTCCTGGAGCCAGAGTAGAGGAACACAGTGCTGCTGAGGCTGCTGGAACCCAAAGAAAGGAAAAAATGTCTTCCATCCTCCTCTTGCCTTTTTATCTCCCATTAACAGAATCAAACTGGAGACCAACTGGCAAGGGAGTCTGGGAAATGTTTTTTAGGATTCCAGTACCCTTATGATCCAGGAGAGAGAGCAGCAGAAGAAAGGAGCTGAGAGACAATAGACAACCAACATAGTCAAACAACTGGCAAGTGGCAGAGCTTAAATAAGCAGTCTGGTTTCTGAGTCCATGCTCTTTACTATGACATGACACTGTGATATACTATAACAAGAGTATTTCATACATTTTAAAATTAATGTCTGATCATAAACGCGGGTTGCCAGCAAAGAAATTGTAAGAATTTTATTCATTAAATGTTCTACAAATATTTAGAAGGTTCCTACTTTGTGCCAGACACTGTTCTACTGGAAATACAATGATGGGGAGGGAAAATGAAAAACCAGAAAAGAGGGAAGATAGCTCCTTTCTCCCTATTTCGGATTGAACAAAATACCCTGGGAAGGAGTCCAACTGGCTTGGCTTGAATCATGTGCCCACCCATTGAACCAAGCACTTTAGCTGAAGGGCCGGTATAGGGGAAATAACCTAGTGGAAATGCCCACTATAATCCTGAGACAAGGATTTGAGTGCAGGTAGTTTATCTAGAGGATTCAGGAAACACCAGTAGGAGGTGGGGAAGTGAGACAAAGAAGGGAAGGCCATAAATAAAGGGTGTGTTATCAAGCCAGCTACCACTGGTAATGACTGGAGCATAATCCCACGGGAAAACTGAGAAATGGTATGAAACACATGCCTCAAAGTTACCCCACCTGAGGGGCAAGAGAGCTGGGGTATCTGTATAACAAATCCTGTCAGTCATTGGGTCAGAGCTGCTGAGATGGGTGCTTGATAATTCCCAGGCACTTCCAAATTGCCCCGACTGCACAGGAACAGGGCTGCCCTTCACCCTTGGGAGAAAGCCCTCAGGCAAAGAGATGCAGATACTGGCAGCTGGAAATCAGCCCTAGAACACTGAAGTGGTAAAGGCCAGGTAGGGATGGGCAGGGATTTACAGGGTCTACTACTCTGAATTCCTTCATCAGATAAAAATTTCCTCTGCAGAGTCCTTATGATTTCAAAAGAAATAATGCCTGTGAAAGAGTTGTATAAAGTAGAAGGTATGATACAAAGAATTATTGTTTAGAAGTTTCTTGAAGGCACAATGCAACACATATGCCATAAGTTCAAATATTTACCAAGTGATTTTGTCAATTTAATTAATACCTGAACATATTATTTTCTAGATTTACAAAAGGTAGAATTAATTTTAAAGTGTCATTAAGATCAATAACTCATTTCTGTTAACTTCCAAAAGAATTCATCATCTGTTTCAAGAATTTTAAGTAGCATGGGCTTGTTCTATTCTTTCTTCTATCATTCTTCTTAAATCTAGACCATTGTAGATAACTCTATTAATTGCCTACCCAAAAACCATTCTCTCTTTCCTTCTTACTTTAAAAAATACCTTGATTAAAAATAGGGCATGGACGCAACAAAAAAAATAAAATATCTGGGAGTAAATTTAACCAAGGAGGCAAACGACCTATATAAGGCAAACTATAAGATGCTATTGAAAGAAATCGATGAAGACATAAAGAAGTGGAAAAATATCCCATGCACATGGATTGGAAGAATAAACATAGTTAAAATGTCCATACTACCTAAAGCAATCTACAGATTCAGTGCAATCCCAATGACATTCTTCACGGAGATAGAACAAAGAATACTAAAATTCATATGGGGCAACAAAAGACCTCGAATAGCTAAAGCAGTCCTGAAAAAAAAGAACAAAGCCAGAGGCATCACAATCCCTGACTTCAAAATATGCTACAAAGCCATAGTAATCAAAACAGCATGGTACTAGTACAAAAATAGACATACAGATCTATAGAACAGAATTGAAAGCCCAGAAATAAAACCACACATCTATGGACAACTAATCTTTGACAACGGAGCTAAGTACATACAATGGAGAAAGGAAAGTCTCTTCAATAAATGGTGCTGGGAAAATTGGACAGCCACATGCAAAAGAATGAAAGTAGACCATTTTCTATCGCCATACACAAAAATTAACTCAAAATGGATCAAAGACCTGAAACTATAAAACTCCTGGAAGAAAATATAGGCAGTACACTATTTGACATCGGTCATAAAGGGATCTTTTCGGATTCCATGTCTACTCGGACAAGGGAAACAAAAGAAAAAATAAACAAGTGGGACTTCATCAGATTAAAGAGTTTCTACAAGGCAAATGAAACCAGGATCAAAATGAATAGACAACCCACTAGCTGGGAGAAAATATTTGCAAATCATATATCCAACAAGGGATTAATCTCCATAATATATAAAGAACTCACACAGCAGAACAACAAAAAAACAAGCAACCCAATCAAAAAACGGGCAGAGGATATGAACAGACATTTTTCCAAGGAAGAGATACAGAAGGCCAACAGGCACATGAAAAGATGTTCAACATCACTAATTATCAGGGAAATGCAAATCAAAACTACACTAAGATATCACCTTACACCCATTAGATTGGCCATAATCACCAAGACAAAAAACAACAAATGTTGGAGAGGTTGTGGAGAAACGGGATCACTAATCCACTGTTGGTGGGAATGCAAACTGGTGCAACCTCTATGGGAAACAGTATGGAGATTCCTCAAAAAATTAGAAATACCTTATGATCCAGCTATCCCACTATTGGGTATCTATCCAACAAACCTGAAATCAACAATCCAAAGAGGCTTATGCACCCCTATGTTTATTGCAGCATTATTCACTATAGTCAAAAAGTGGAAGCAACCCAAGTGTCCCACAACAGATGAGTGGATACAGAATATGTGGAATATATATACAATGGAATACTACTCAGCCATAAAAAAAAGACAAAATTCTCCCATTTGCAACATGATAGACCTGGAGAGTATTATGTTAAGTGAAATAAACCAGAGAGAGAAAAACAAACACTGCATGATTTCACTCATATGTGGAATAAAAACTAACACACAGTCAGAGAGAACTGTTTGGTGGTTACCAGGGGCAAGGCGGGGGGTGAGCACAAGGGGTGAAGGGAAGCATTTATATGGTGATTGACAAACAGTGTACAACTAAAACTTCACAATGTTATAAGCTATTAAGACATCAATAAAAAAAATTTTTTTAAATAGGGCATTGATAAATTATTGCCCGTTCAAATCAATCATGAGAATGCTACTCTGAGTAGCATGAGGGAAAGGCAAGAAAATCATAGGTGCCAACCCTGACATTGGTGAATTACTGAAGCAATACCAATAGCTGTCTTCCCTCAGCCTTCTTATTATGTCAGAAAAAATAAACTTCTAATAATACTGTTAAACAGGTATTCTGTTATATGCAGCTAGTGATTCATAAATTTTTAAGAAGCATTTTTTTCCTCCTTTTGCATAGCAACCCCAAGACAAGTCATTTTATTTCTAGGGTATATTATTTAAGATAGTAATTCATCAGAAAACAGATGAACAGTGAGTGGTTAGCCACACTAGTTTTAATCCTTTCGGGTTCCCCTCTGACTGAGGGAAGATCACAGTGTTCCCCACAGCTCTCTACCTTTGCTCTCCCCTTCAATATTCACTTTGATATTTTAAAACTTACATCTAAAAATGCTCAGTAGGGCTCTATCACTGAGAAAGCTGTAGTGGGATGGTGACCTTTCAGATACAAGTTAATATAACATAACCAATCATGCATGATCTTCTACACAGCCATTTTGCTTGGCTCAGCCATATTCAAAAAACACATTCTTCTCTCTCCAGAATATATTTTGAATCTCTCTACTTATTTCCAACTCTGCTATCATCACACAAGTTCAAGCCATAATAATTTCTTACCCAGAATACAGCAATAGACTCTGAACTGGTCTCCCTAATTTCAGGAACTCTTCACCTTAACAACCCCATCCTCCACAGAATAGTGAGAAAGATCTTCTTAAAACATAAATCAGATCAATCACATCCCAGCATAAAACCTTTCAATGGCCTACCATTTCACATGAAATAAAATCCAACACCTTGTCATTGCACAAATACCCTTCATAATCTGCCCTCTTCCCATGTCTCTAACTTCATCCCCTACCACTCTTGCACTCACTGTGCTATAGCTTTTAGACTATCTTTCAGTTACTCAAACACACCAAAATCTTTTTTTGCCTCAAGGCCTTTGCACAAGCTATTTCTTCGTCTCCAAATATTCTTACCTTTTTTCTCATCACGGCTGACTCCTTCACTTCAGGTTTAAGCTTAAATATAAAGTCACTGCCCCACTTTCTCCCATAACACTTATAACATTCATCATTATCTGTAATAATCTATTTGTTTGCTTATTAGTTGAGGATATATGTCCTCAACTAGACCTCAACTGGGCAGAGATATGTTTCTTTTCTTCTCCTTTAACAGAGGTATGGCACATAAGTGCTTGTAAATTTGAATCAAATGACTGAATCAATGAATTAATATCAGTGGTTTTACTTGAAAGCAATTTCCAGATTCCAAACTGGATTTTTTTTTTGTCCTTTCATGTAAAAGAGGGATGTGTGATTGCAGCTTTCAACATTATGATGAACTAGATATTTGAGTATTTTTATCTTCCTCCAAAAATTAGTTCTTGAGTAAATTATTAAATTATTCTCTTTAATGCATAATTAGGATGGCAGGAAATGGGGGAAATATCTAAGGACATCCCCCCATTACCAAAATAAGGGCCAAGGGGAGACACCAACCATGAGCTAAACTCAGAAGTGGTAGCTTTGAGTGATAAGTAAACCTGAGGCCCAGGTTAGGCATGAGAACAAAATGCCCAAAGCAGCAGTTTAACTTATGATCCTTACCTATAGGCCCACAACAAGGAAGGGAAACTGAACTGGAGACATTAAGTTAGGCCCTTTAAAGAAACTAAAATGATACCATCTTGGTAGTACACTTTGTTTCTTGGCAGAAACATATTAAAATCCTCACTTGGGAAAGCATCATAATTTAATGTTACAGAAAAATCACAGATTGATCAAATATAAGTACAAAATCAAAGATGACCAAGTGATTGAAGAGGCAAGCCACCAGTGAATACCCAAGGAATTCAGATATTGCAATCATTAGATTCAGAACATAAAAATCTTTAATAGGAAAAAGGATGAAATTACAAAAATGAGGAAGTAACAGGTGTCTATCAGGAATGATGAGAAAGATCTGAAAAATAACCAAATGGATCTTCCAGACATAAAAACCTAATTATTGAAATCTGAATGAGTGGGCCAAATAGATTAGATAGAGCTGAAAGCAAAATTAACAAACTGGAAGATATTATTGAAGAAATTACCTAGAATGATGCACAGAAGAATAAGATGAAAAATATAAAAAGATGAAACTGAGAAACACTGAAAATAGAACAATGTTTATCAGTATCCCAGTATGTTTACTTAGTCCTAGAAAAAAAAGAACAGAGAAAAGCAAGGAGTGATACTATTTTAATATTGTGGCTGAATTTTTTCATAATAAATGATATGAATTCAAAGTTAGGAAGCACAGGCTAGCCCAAATAGTTTAATAATAATGTCTATAACAGATACTGTTACCACACAAAATTAGGGTTCTCTTGCTCGATGTGCATAAACAAGCCAATTAATTATGGCATCACCCTTTGGGAAAGAAATCAGCTTTATTCTGCAAGGTTGATCTGCAGGGAGACACGGGCATGTGCCCTCAGATCTGTTTCCCCAATTCAGGATTTAGGGCAAAATTTAAGAGATTAGGGAGAACAGGCTGGCACATGGAAACACTGGCGGGATAGGTTTTGATTGGTGGGCTTCAAGTATTTATGGTAAGGTTCTAAACTTTTATAATAGGGTTCTAAACATTTACGATGAGGTGGGGAAGAAATTTTAACACCAGATCTTCCTGAATGAGGGACCCCTCACTTCTAAGTCAGACTTTTAAGTTCTGGTCATGTCCCTGTCCTTTGGTTCCGTGGGGAGGAGAATCTTTGGTTCCGTGGTCGTTAAGGTGTCTTCTGTGCATGTTCTGGATACATAACTTTCCAATATTTCTGAAAGATATTCTTAATCACTCTGTTGATAAGAGATAGGGTCAGTTGACCTGGTCCTGGAGAGCCTGCGGTTACAATACTTCAAGTTGAACTTGCAGAATATCAAAGAATAATGATTTTAAAAGAAGCAAGAGAGAAAAGACAGCTCACCTACAAAGGAAAACAATTAGACTGATAGCAGACTTCTCAATAGCAACAATGGAAGCCCAAATACAGTAAAATAATACCTGCCAAGTGCTGAGAGAAAAATGACATCATCCTAGAACTGTGTGTACTCAGCAAAACTATCTTTCGAGATAAGGGCAAATAAAAATATTTTAAGATTAAGGAAAATTGCAAGACTCAGTAGACTAGCCCTAAAGGGACTTCTAAAGCATGTACTACAAGAAGAAGGAAAATAATCCTAGAAAGACAGTCTGAATACAAAAGAGAATAGTGAGCATTTAAAAAAAAAAGTAAACAGAGTGGCCAGTATGAGAAAAGGAAGATAGGTAAGTAGAAAATAACCAGTCAGAACACAGAGAGAAACAAGGAAAAAATGTAAAATATGGAAAAGAGTATCAAAGATGAATGTGACAAAGTAAAAAAGTCTAGCTTCATGTACCTCAAGTGCCAGAAGGTAAAGAGAGAAAATGGAGGAAAGATATATCTGAAGACATACTAGCCAAATTTTCCACAAGTGATAAAAGACACCCATAGGTTTAAAAATAAAAGGAACCTCAACCTAAGTATCACACCTTACACAAAAATTAAAATGCATAATGGACTTAAAAGTAAAATGTAAAACTATTAAACTTTTAGAAAAAAAATTGGAGAAAATCTTTGGGATCTAGGACTAAGGGAATAGTTCTTAGACTTAACACCAAAAACACAGTCCACAGAAGGAAAAACTGATAGTAGGACCTCATCAAAATAAAAGATTTTGCTCCATGAAAAACGTTTAAAGAGCCAACCCTGATGGCCTAGTGGTTGAAAGTTCGGTGCGCTCCACTTCGGTGGCCTGGGTTCGGTTCCCAGGCATGGAACCACACCACTTGTCTGTCAGTAGCCATGCTGTTGTGGCAGCACACAGAGAAGAACTAGAAGGATTTACAACTAGAATATACAACTATGTACTGGGGCTTTGGGGAGGGAAAAAAAAGAGAGAGAGAGAAAGAGAGAAAGATTGGCAACAGATGTTAGCTCAGGGCGAGTCTCTCCCAGCAAAAAAAGAAAAAACATTTAGAGAGGATGAAAAGACAAGTTACAGACTGGGAGAAAATATTTGCAAACCACATACCTGACAAAGGACTAATATCTATATTATATAAAGAACTCCAAAAATTCAACAATTAAAAAAAATCCAATTAGAAAATGAACAAAAGAGACAATTAGACACCAAAGCAGGTATATGGATGGTAGATAAGCACAGGAAGGGATGTTCAACATGATTAGCCAGTAGGGAAATGCAAATTAAAACCACGACATATCACTATACACCTATCAGAACTGCTAAAATAAAAATAGCAACAACAACAAATGCTGACCAGAATATAGAGAAGCTGGATCACTCATCCATTGCTGGTGACAATGTAAAATGGTACAGCCACTCTGGAAAACAGTTTACCATTCTTAAAATCCTGAACATGAAACTACATATAGCCCAGCAACTGCACACCTGGAAATTTATTCCAGAAATATGAAGATTTATGTTCACACTAAAACCTGAACATGAATGTTTATAGCTTTATGCATAATAGCCCCAAACTGGAAACAATCCAGATATCTTTCATCAGGTGAATGGTTAAACAAACTCTTCTACATCCATACCACAGTACTCGGCAATAAATTACTCAGGAACAAATTATTGATGCATGCAACAACCTGGATGAATCTCAACAGTATTGTGTTAAGTAAAAAAAACAATTCCAAAAGATTACATACTGTATAATTCCATGTATTTTTGCATATTTTGTATTGAAATGACAAAATTATAGAAATAGAGAACAGCTTAGTGGTTGCCAGGGGCTAAAGAGGGAATGAGGACAGAAGGGAAGTGGGTATGGCTATAAAAGGGCAACATGAGGGATCTCTGTGGTGATAGAAATGTTCTGAATCTTGACTGTATCAATGTCAATTCTGGATTGTGATATTGTACTATAGTTTTGCAAGAGGAAATGAGTCTCTGCAATATGTCCTAGAAGTGTATGACAACCTACAGTTACCTCAAAATTAAAAGTTTAATTTAAAAACCTACAATAAGCTAATGGAGAGGGAAATGGAATGATAAAAAATATTTAATTGGTAAAAAATAAAAAAGGCAAGCAAGAAGAACATGAACATAGATGGAACAAACGCAAAACAAATGGTAAGATGGTAGTTTTAAATTCAAATATATTTTGTAAATATATTTAATAGTTCAGTTAAAAAAACAAGGATTGTTAGACTGATTACAAAAGCAAAACCCAATCATATGCTGTTTAAATAAGATATGCCACAAATATGGCACAGAAAAAGTGAAAGTAAAAGGATGAAAAAAGATACATCACAAAAACAGTAACCAAAGAAATCTAGTATAGTTACTTTAATATCAGAAAGTCAAATTTGTGTCAATATTACTAGAGATAAAAAGAACATTTCATAAAAGAATCAACATATCAAGAGAATATAACTAAGGATCCTATATATTAAAAGATAAAAAGTATCATAGTCAATAAACTTGAAAATTTAGGTGAAAGGGACAAATTCCTTGAAAACACATCTTAACAAAATTGACAAGTGAAGAAATAGAATATCTGAATTATCCTTTATCTATCAACAAACTTAGTCTGTACCTAATCTTCCCATGAAGAAAACTCCAGGCACATATTGTTTTACCAGTAAAGTCCATCAAGCATTTAGGAAGTTCACAAACTTTTCCAAAGAATACAAAAAGAGGAAACATTTTTGAACTTGTGTTATGAAGTAAACAGAACCTTGCTACTAGGGTTGCTCAGTTAAAGTTGAACTTTAGATAAACCATGAATGATTTTTTAGTATAAAATATTGCACAAGATACACTTATACTAAAAAATTGTTCATTGTTTATTTGAAATTCAAAGTTAACTGGGTGTTCCATACTTTTATTTGCTAACTCTGGCAACTGTATTGATAACAATACCCAATAAACACTTTACAAGAAAAATAAATTACAGTCCAGTGTCTTATGAACAGACAGACAGCAATCCTGAACAAAATATTGATAAATCCAGCAACACAGAAAAAGGATAACATCATGACCAATTTGACATTCTTCCAGAAATGCAAGATTAGCTTAACATTCAAAAAAAAATCAGTCATTGTAATTTGCTAATAAATGGAATGAAAAGAAAAAAATCATACAATCATCTCCAGATGCAGAAACATTTGATAAAACAACACCCATTTATGATTTTTAAAACTTTCAGCAAAGTAATAATACAACAGAACATCCTTAATCTGATAAAAAGATATATCCAAAACCTCTACAGAAAACATTATATTTAATGTTAAATACTGAATTAAGTTTTCCCCTGAGACTAGGAATGACACAAGGAGATCCACTATCACACTTCTATTCAACCTTGTATTGGAGGTCCTAGCCAGTGTAATAAAGCACTCCCCTCTAGCCCCCAAAAAAGTAAAAGAACTGGGAAGAAAGAAACAAATGTAATATGTAAAGTAATGTATATGTAGAATATAAAGTAAAATTTAAAATATTGTTTAAAAATCCAAATTGATTTGTAGATTCAATGCAGTTGCAATACAATTCCCAGCAGGTTTTTAAGGAATTTGATAAGCTGATTCTAAAATTTATGTAGAAATGCAACAGGCCAAACAAAGCTGCTAATCTTAAAGTAGAATGAAGTTGGAAGATTTGCACTACCAGATATGAAGATTATTATAAAGTGGCCATTGGTGAAAAGACAGACATATAGATCAATGGAACAGGAAAGACCTACCTACACAACAAAAGTATCACTGCAGTGCAATGGGGATAAGATGACATTTTTTTTATAAATGGTGCTAGATTAACTGGGTATCCACATAGAAAAAATTAAATTGGACTACTACACATCATATACAAATATCAAGTCTAGATGGATTGAAGTCCTAAATGCAAAAGGCAAAACACTGAAGCTTCTAGAAGATAACAGAGAAGAAATCTACCTTCCCGAAGATAAAAGATGACCTTTCAATAGGCAAATTTTTTTAAACAAGACACAAAAAGCACTAATCATTTAGAAAAACATTGATAAATTAGATTTTATTAAAATTAAGAACTTCTGTTCACCAAAGGACGTCCTTTGATGTGTGAAAAGGCAAGTCGCAGAGGGAAAGAAGATATTTGCAATACATATAACCAACAAAGATCTCGTAACCAGGAAATAAGAGGAACTCCTACAAATCAATAAGAAAGAAACATCATTTTTTTTAATGGTCAAAAAGACTTGAGCAGGTATTTCACAAAAAATATATCCAAATGGCCAATAAACATATAAAAATATGCTCCATATCAATAATCAGAGAAATGTAAATTAAAACCATAGTGAGATACCTCTACATATCACGACAATGGATAAAATTTTAAAAACTGATCATATCAGTGTTGACAAGGATGTTGAGCATCTAACTTTCATACACTGCTGGTGGGAGTCTAAATTGTCAGAACCACTTTGGAAAATCATTTAACTGCATCCACTAAAGCTGACAGTAGACATACTTATGTCCCAGAACTTCTACTCCTATGTCTGCACCCTCAGAAATGCTTATGTATGTATAAACATGGTCCCATAAACATATACTGGAATATTCATAGCAGCATTTTTTGTAATAGCTAAAAAACTCACTCACAAGGGAGTTGGGGTGAATTATCGAAGAGATGAGTGTAGAAAAAGAAATTAAGTACGGGTAGCCCAGCCATTTCTTTTCCCTTTTCTCTTAGGAGCAAGCTGCTTTCAGGAATCATACACCCTGTTCTCTTCATCCATGCCTTATTTTTTTTTTAGATGTCATAATAGTTTATACCAATGTGAAATTTTAATTGTACATTATTGTTTGTCAGTCACCATATAAATGTGTCCCTTCACCCTTTGTGCCCACCCCCAACCCTCTTCCCCCTGGTAACCACCAAACTATTCTCTCTGTCCATGTGTTAGTTTATCTTCCACATATGAGTGAAATCATATGGTGTTTGTCTTTCTCTGTCTGGCTTATTTCGCTTAACATAATACCCTCCAGGTCCATCCATGTTGTTGCAAATGGGACGATTTTGTCTTTTTTTATGTCCATGCCTTATTTTTTAAAGTCCAGTGTGGGTATGGCCTTTGGTTGAAAGGTTAGCTCTCTAATTCTGAGGTTAAATATTAAGAAGTTCATTTGCCTGCTATACAAATCAATTCTCTATTTCATCAGAAATAGAGGGGATATTTGTATTTAGTCTCTATATGTGATGTCTTTGGTCTTATTTCCCAATTGCTTCATATTATTTAATGGGCCCCTTTAAGTTCCCAAAATCTGGTCCATTGGCCAAAATCATCAAGAAACAAGACAAAAAGTGAGGTGGATGGGAGATTAAACATGCAGAGGGATTAAGACTTCTGGAGTGAGGTGCGTAAGGAGCTTTTAAGTTTTCATAGTGCTTTAGTAAGTGCAAATCATATGAATTCTTGACCTTGGCCTTTGAGGCTTATACTCTGTAAATGTGGTAGATTTTTACACTTATACAGTTTGCTTTTAACTTCTGTGCTCTCTGAGGATGTCTTTAAATCTTGGGTCATGTAGGTCTTTCACTTTGGTGGGCTACTATAGTAAGAGGCAAATAGCTGTTTTTATAGGGCCCATCTAGATATAATTTGAGGTAGGAAATAGAAAAGAGAGTGAATTTTCAGCCTTGGGGCACAGAAATGACCTCGGAATTGATTCAATTGATGTCTTAGCAAAGAGAATGCCTCTAAAAAGGAAATGAGCTCCAGCAGCTACAAGTGGGCCTTGCTGGCTGGCCTAAGCAGGCAAAGCCCCAGCTTTACAGGTCAAGCTATGCTCAGCAAACCTACAATGCCTTCACAGACCTCAGTAAAGGGAAGGCCAGGAGGACTTTAGCAGACAGAAGTCTCAGAGAGCAGAGAGCAGCATCTTGGCCCTCTTGTGGGTGTGTAGCCCCAACAAAAGCAGCTGACTTCTACAGGTTGTGGAAGACTTAATAAACAAATATATGATCATAGGGAAAAGAGAGTCTTTCCCTTTACAGACCCCTCAGACATGAGACGCAGATCAATTATCTGCTGCTTATACTAGGTCTTCAGCTAGGTCTGCCATTGCGGACTTAACTTGCACCCAAGTTTCACGTGTGTTATAGAGCACTTCTGTTTGACCTTCCAGCTTTAAATAGTTACTGCCAGGCCTAGTTAGACAGTGCAGATAGGCAAATCTAAATCCTATCCATTTGTATATTATTTTTATCTACCTACAGGGCCAAAAGAGGAAACCATTAGGTATAGTACTAACCTCCTAGATTCATGTGGCTTGTCCACAGACTCTTGAGAGTCACTATCTATCAGGTTGATTTTAACTCATTAATTCCATATGTTCTGACCATGGCCTTATCTGTCATACTACAATCAAATTGCAGCTTCATTTATAGAAGAGGAGAGGATTTTTATTAATAAATAATGGGAGTTATTATTATAAAGACTATGCCATCTTTCTGGATTGGAGTAGAGAAACAACTCACTGAAAGTATTACAAATCCAAAGGCTAAGAAGACAATTAAAAGATTGTGCTTGTAATATTGTTTCTAGGAATGAGGTGTGCCAGGAAATCAAGGAGAAGCTACAGTGGCTTGAAAATTATGCTTCAGTCTTATTTTCAGAACAGTAGTAATGGAATAAAAACAAAATAAAGGAGGATAGGCTGATTATACTGGAGGAAGAGAGAGGTTTCCTTAGAAGAATTTCTGACCTCTTGGAGAGAGAGCTTTTGGGAGAACAGACTAGAAAGATGTGAAATGGAAAAATGAAATCTTGAATTCCAGGATAAACAGGTATAAAAGAGAAATGGAGATGCATTTGGATCTAAATGTCCTTAAAGTATTAGAAAATGGGAAAATGTTTTCCTTGTTATTAGATCAGAAAAATGATTGAAGCTCAAAGAAATCTAACAGAAGAAGAAAGGCGAGATGGGGGCAGGCTAGAATGACTCCCCAAAAGGAATCAGGATCTAGGGAACTACTGAGATGTCTCTAAGGGTATAGATAGACTTTGTAAGGGCAATTAGGGAAACACTTCTTAAAGACTGGGGCTTGACTTGCAGGGAATTTAATTTTTCCTTGGGAATTTGATAATGGGAGGTGGTTTATATTCAAATGTGACACATCTGTGTATTGTTGGTATTTTATTATTGAAATGATTTATGCATTTTATTATTGAAGTTATCTTTGTTTTAATTTGAAGTCAATAAAGAATCTCTGTTTGGTGTGCTACTATGGTGCACAATGTGCCTAGATATAATTTGAGGTAGGAAATAAAGTAGAGAGCAAATTTTAAGTCTTGGGCACAGAATTGACCTTGGAATTGATTCAATTAATGTTCTGTTTTGATCCATTTTAGAGCTTTCTGAGGGAACAGATCTATACCACACACTTTGTGATCTAGGAGAGTTCACAAAAGAGTGGTGATTAGGATTGGGAGAGGGACAGACTTCTGAAAGTGGGCACAAAATTATCCTGGTTGACTGCTGAGTTCCTCCCAAAGAGGATAACTGCATCTTGGGATAACTCTAGGTTTAATGTTTAAGTTCAGTGGACTAATAGAAGAAAACCTACAGAATGGGGAGTAGGGGTGGGGAAATGATTCTTTACCTCACTTAGTTCCCTCTCTCACTCCTTCCCTGAGGAGTTGGGATGACTTATCTGGTGAATTTGGAAAAAAACTGGGCATTCTTCTTCCAGCCCCCTTCTCCCTCCTTCTTCTTGGGAGTCAGCCTGCCTCAGATAGCACATATTCTGCTCTGTTCTCTGCCATGTGGCAAAAGAAAGGCAGCCTGTGGTTTTCCAGGTCTCTTGTGATTAGATGGGTAAGTCTACCTATTTCCAGAATTTATTATTGCCTAAAGAGGAGAGCTGCATTCCCCAATATTAGCTTTATCTATAATAAAGGAGATCCTATGGTTCCCTACAGCCCTATTTTCTGGTCTTATTTATAAATTGGTTCAAAACTCACATGAGAAGTACTAGTACTATTCACTTGGTTCCCTCAAATTTCTAAGAGGATGGTATCAGAGAAAAGGTGATTCCAGAATAGGGCTTGAAGGATGAATAGAGTGGATAGTATAAGAGAAAGGGATGACAATTGCCAAAGAAGGGAATAGCATGTGCAAAAGCACAGATGCTTTCAACAGTATGGTGTGTTCTGGGTGGGTCAGTAATGCAGAATTGTAGAGTGGAAGGTGAGAAGTGGTAGCAAAGAAGCTACTGAGCTAGGCAGGGGCTAATTTACAAAGGGCTCAGATTTTATCCTGTGGGTGATGGGAAACAATGAGGGTGGGGAGAGGATCAAAGAAGAGTTTTAAGCATAGGAAGTAATGGGAGGTAAAGAACTGCAGATAATAGGTGTCTACTACCCTTTTAAGGAGCTTGACTACTAAGGGAATCAGAGAGCTTAGATAAATATCCACTGAGCCTCTTGGAGTTAAGGGAGGGTATTGGCTTGTATGAGGTGTTTGTTTTAACATGTGAGAAACTTGAGCAACTTGTAGGTTGTAGAAAGAGACTAAGATATAGGAGGGAGGAGAAGATAATTAATGGAACAAAAAACTTAGGGAGATGAGAAGTAATAAAATCTAGAATACAAATAAAAGTATTCTTCCCTCTTCTACCAAAGACATCAAGATTTGTGAGAATGCAAATCATTTTATTGATAGGCAACAAAACAAGAACAAGATTATTAGCATCAATTTCCTTTGTTAAGTAGCACGTTGGTCTTTGGGTGAAAATGAGGAGATGGATGGTGGAATAGGAGGTCAGAGAAAGTACGGATGATTCAATTCTAGCTAGGGATGGGCAAAAGGACCTGAAATGAAGCACTGTGGAGGAAGAGGCAGTCAACTAAGATTGGACTGAACCATAGTTGAGTTTTGCCAAGCAGATGAGAAGGAAGGTTTTCAAGGCAACGCAAGATATTGAAAGTGGCGAAAGTGACAGAACATAGGATATAAATAGAAAAGTAATGGAAAAATGTTAATTCCTCATTATATCCATATTCCTAAAGGCACTGCTGCTGGGTACAGGAGTGACACTTTCTCTAGTTGGACTGAATTGTGACTCACAGGTACCAATGGCAAAAAACAACAACACATAATTAGTCTTTTTGCTTATCAGAACAGTGTCTTTAGTTCACCCTCTTTCTTTTTTTTCTAAAACAGGCCTTTTTATGAACCAAATATACCATCCACATTCAAGATAACACAGCATTAAAATAAATGCAGCAAGAACTATTGGTAATGCAAGCAGAAATTTAGAGAAACACACGAATAGTCCACACATCCTCTCATAGGGGTCTGTTGTGAACAAACACAAAATATACCTTATCAGTAGGCATGACTTAACAAAATTCGATTACATACTTTGTGGCAAAATTTCAGAAGTTTCCTGCAAAGTTAGGGAAGCAGTCCATAAGAGACACCCTCACTTCTGACACCAACTTCAGAGTTCAGGGTTCCCAGGACCACTCTTAGGTTTGATAATTTACTTGAAGGATGCAGAGAACTCACTGAAAGCTGTTATACTCACAATTATGGTTTATTACAGCAAAAGGATACAGATTAAAATCAGCCAAGGGAGTTGGTACACAGGGCAGAGTCCAGGAAAGTTCCAAATGTGGAGCTTTCAGTTGTCCTGTCCCAAGGGATTCATGGACAGCGTTACTTTTCCAGAAATGATGTGCAACAGTACACACAGAATATTGCCAACTAGGGAAGCTATCTGGGCCTTGGTTTCCAGAGCTTCTATTGGGGCTCAATTATGTAGACTGGTTGACTGCTCCCATGGCTGATTTTTTAGTCTCCAGCCCCTCTGGAGGTAGAGAGGATACCATGTGGCCCAAAGCCCCCAGGTAAACAAAGCCACTCTTCCTGGAGATCACCTCCCAGGATACAAGGGCAAAGACCAGACCTCTCTTTGGGTAACGTTAATTCTTTACTGTGCATTCCCAAAATGTCAAGTAGTCAATTCTCTGATTAAATTCTTATAAAAAGCAGACATTAATAACCTATTGTCTGGCTCCCTGCTACCTGAGTCTTATATTTATTACTTCTTGATGATTTTACTTCATAGCTGATTGTTTCATTAAGTTTTTCAAATTCATGTTGGAATGTTGAGTTATAAATTTCATTTGTTTTATGGTAACAATTTTCTGGTAAATTTTCATCTTCTGTAGGAAAATTGTGCTACTCTATTTCACAATTTTCTTGTATTTTTGAGTAGATGTTGTGCATATGACTTTCATAATCCTCATATTTGAATAAGTCAAATTTTCCTGGACTATTATCAGGAGGCAGAAAGAAGGGCCAGGATAGCTTTACAGAATTCATCTCTTGTAGGATCTCTCCTCTTACTACAGCAAAAGATTATTTCCTTAAAATATGGCAACTTGGTGAAGCCACAGTCTCTGCCTCTCAGTACCTAATGTGGCTCTGAAGGGCTTCTATACACAGTTCTTGACTTCCTGATTTATTCACAGGCCTCAGGGACCCCAGCTTTGCCTTCCAAGATGATATTACTGCTTTCAGAAAGTTATTTTACTGATGCTTTCTAAGATCTGCTATCTCTGATTAGGCACTTTCTATCCTCTCTCTCCCTTTTCAGTGTTTGGACCCTATTCAATCTCAGTTCTTTCTTAAAATGTTCTCTTGATTTCCTACATGGGCTTGCTGCACAGTGCTTCTGGTCTCAGTTGCCTACTGTAACACTCACATGTAATTTTGGAGTTTTAGGGTTTTTTTAGTCAGCTGTCTGCTGGAAATTCAGTTTCTATGAATTTATTTTCATTCCCCTTGTTGCTCTGGATAGGTTTCAGGAGAAGGAATGAAAAGTTGCAGAACTGACCAGACCTCATGTTCTTACAGACTAGTAATATAATTTATTTTTCTCCCATGTTTTCAAAAGATATGAGAAATTCTCTGAAAGTACTATGATTATTGCCTTTAGATAATGAACAAGAATGTTATAATTATCACTAGCCTAATTAGAGACAATTATATAAAGGTTCACACCTGCTATGACATTAAGGCTATGTCTAAAGTAGTTTTAATGGAAAATCATTTGAGGCATATAGTGTAGATAAAAATTTTAAATGGAAGAGGCTCAGAGAGAAGCAGCATTTTTTGATATGCTAAAAAGAGAACTGTTAGTAAAATGTTTCTCCTGAACCCAGGCAACTAGAACATTGTACAGGAATGTTTGAGAGGATTTTATTGGATTGAATCTTATCATAATCCCATTGGATTATGGATGAGGGGATGTCTCAAGAATTCTCGTTTTGATCCTGGGGATTTAAAGCTATGTTCAATTTCTTTTTGAAGATTAACACCATTCCATCTTGGTAGTTAGCCACAAATAGTTTCATATTTGTGGAGCAAGCTCCAGCATTACCTGGGAACTATGTCTGCTTTTTGTATGCTTCACACTCTGATGAGAAGAAAAATCACTGTGGAAGCAACAGAGATAGACTAAGCAAAATGTTAGACTCTATAAACAGTATTAGAATGTAGATGTTATTTTAACATGAACAGTACTAGTTATAACTAGGCAACTAAAGAAAGGAGATGAGAGGAAAAGCTGAGCATTTGGCAGTCACTTGGGTCTAGGGGTGAAGTCCAAAATGCATTCAGGGTGGTAATCCTAGTGAAACATTCCCCACTCTATGATAGGACCCTAAGAAACATAGCCAAAAAGTGGGACTATGGACTAGAATCATTTGTTTGGATCAGAAATCCTCAAGCATTGGCTCAGGACTATTGCACCCTTAAGGACCTGAGAGAAGGAAATGAAACTTCTCTCTGGAGGAACATAATATCATCCAATCCTTTAAATTATTTCTATAATTAATTTTTCAAATAAAATGAATAGCAAACCATCAAAACTAATGGGATGCAAGAAGAATCGAGCATGAGCTAGCACCAGGATAAACAAAAGACAAAAGAAACAGACTTAATAAGAAACATAGTCTAAAAACCACTATGCTTGCTATGTTCATATAAAAAAGTCAAGCTTATAAATTTTGTCAAGGAACTGGAAACCATAAATGTGACATTTAAGATTTGAAAAACAACCAAATAAGAATTATAAAACTAGAAAATAGAATAATTAAAAGTACAAAACTATAGATGAATTTTAGAGCAGATTAGGCACACCTAAAGGGAGAATGAGTGACTGGAAGATAGACTAAAAGAAACGACCCAAAACGAGAGAAAGAGAGACAAAATAAAAAAATATTGAAGACAGAGCAAGAGGCATGGAGAATACAGTGGGATGGCCTAATATCTATTGAATTGGAGTCCCAGAAATGGAGAAGAGAGAATAAGGGCAGAAACAATATGTGAAGAGATAATGGCTGAGAATTGATTAAAGATATTAATCCATAATTTAAGACGCTCCAATGAAGTACAAGCAGGACTTTAAAAAACAAAGGCATATTACTTGAAGTGAAACCATAGAAAATCAAAGACAAAAAGAAAAACTTAAAAAGAAGCCAAGAGGGAAAAAAAAGATGACTTTCAGAGGAACCTTGCCTTTTCTGGGAAAAGGGCAAAGTAAAGATTAATATTGGACTAAAAAGAAGTAAAGAACACATGTTGTAAGTTTTAGGGTCAAAGAATAGAAAAAGAATGTATAATTTTCAAACTAATTGGGCAGGAAATGGAACTACAAAAAAAATCCAAAATAAAGCAAAGAAAGAACAAAGAATTGGCACAACAAATATAAAGCACAAAAGATGAAGGATTAATATATTTGGGTTTAAATATACTAAAATATATTTAATATTTAATATATACTAAAATATATTTAAACCCAAATATATTAGTAATTTCATGACCATAAGTACACTAAATGTCCTAATTAAAACACAAAAGATTATCAGGCTACGTTAAAAAAAAAACAAGCAAAGCTCTAGAAACACATCTAAGACATCAGGATACAGAAAGGCTGAAAGTAAAAGGATGGAAAAATATATCATACAAACACTAAGTAAAAGACAAGTGGTATAACTATATTGATACCAACCAGACAAAATAGAATTTAAGGCTAAAACCATTACAGAGATTAAGAAGGTCACTTCAGAATGTTAAAATGTTCAGTTTGGGTTCAAATAACAATTCTAAATTTCTATGAACTACATAATATGGTCTTAACATATGTAAAGCATATGTTGATGGAACTAAAATTGATAGAACTAAAAGGAAAAATAAACAAATCTACAAGCTAAGTGGGATATTTTAACTTAGTAATTAATAGAACAAGCAGACATAAAAGTCTAAGGTCATAAGTAAGAGTGAATAACCCAATTAACAGAACCCAATGGACATAAATAAAACACTGACCTAATAGTAGAATATAAACTGTTTGTAAGCACATACAGAATATTTTAAAAAATAAACCATATTCTTGGTTAAAACGCAAACCTCAATAAATTTTAAAGGATTAAAATCATAGAGTTCTATAAAGATAATGCAAGTGTGTTAGAATCAATAAGAAAAGGATAACAAGACCATCTGCATATTTTGGAAATTAAGAAATCTACATCTAAATAATCTATGCATCAAAAATAATCATGAGGGAATTTAGATAATATTTTGACTTGTGGGATGCAGGCTAAACAGTATTCATAGGGAAATGCATAGCTTCTAAAGCATATATTTGTAAAGAAGTCAGTAAAAGAACAGCAAAATAAACAGAAGAAAGTAGACAAAAATAATAAAGAAAAGAGAAAAACTGAAATAGAAAAAAAATACAATAGAAAACATGAACAAAATTAAAATTGGTACTTTGAAAGGTCTAATGAAATTGATAAAACACTGAGGAGATTAATCAAAAAAAGAAAGAAGGCACAAATAATTGATATCAAGAATGAAAAGAGAAACACCAATACAGATCTTGCATACATTAAAAACATAAGAGGATATTATGAGCAAGGAAACAGTATAAAAATTTGGATGAAACAGACAAAAATTCTGTATCAAACATAATACATAATGGTAAAACATTAAGTGTTTCTTTTGAGAGTGGGAACAAGAAAAGATGACTGCTAACCACTTCTTTTCAATATTGTTCTGGAGTCCTAGTCATGTAGCAGAGCAAGAAAGAAAAGTATATGAATTAGAAATGAAGAAAACTCAGTATTTGCAAATGGTATGTCTGGATGCACTGACAATTGTGAAAGATGACACGAGCAGAGCTGTATTAAAATAGAGCCAGAGCAGCCATTGCAGAGGAATTGCCTTGCACATCTTGTTTTATCTTCCAAACTGGACCAAACCGCCAACATTCCAAGAAGTCAGTAAGGACAAGAATATCCTTTTTGTAAGGACTGATAAAATTGGACTTTGCTGATGGCCGAATTGCTAACCAGTTGATGAAGTTTAAGTCTAGCCTTTTGCCTGATGATGGAATCTCAAGCCAATCTATGAAGTACAAATCTAGCCTTACCTCATCTAGTACCAATGAACTCTTCTTCAATACAACTCAACTCATCCTCCCTTTTTCTCATAAAAACCCTAAGCCCCTCTCCTGTAATCAGAACACGTTTTGGGTTTCTACCTGAATCTGTCCCCCAAATTGCAATTCTAACTGCCCAAATAAATATCTGCTGTTTAAATTGTAGTGATTTTTCCTCAGCTGACACAATCCAAACAAATATACAGATAAATTATTATGAATAGGAAATTTTATGAATAGGAAAGATTGCTGGATTTAAAAATTATTTTGGAAAAATCAGCTTAATTTCTATGCAGTGGCAACAAAGAGAAGAAAATGAAGTATTAAAAAGCTAGCCCTTACAATACATCAGAAATATCAAGTACATATAAATAAATCCAATAGAAGGTAAGTAAAACTTCTGCAAAATGACAAATTCTATTAAGAGACATTATAGAAGATGTAAATGAATTGAAAACATACCATGTCCATAGATTATAAGGCTTAGTATTGTAAAGATGTCTATTCTCTACCAGGTTAATGTATGGATTCAGTGCAATGTCAACCAAAAATCGCGAAAACTTTTGTTGTGCTGTTGTATCGTTTGTTTTGTTTTCTTTTTTCTGGAACTTAAGCTGATTCTAAAATTTATAAGGAAATGCAAAGGGCCAAGAATAACCAAGACTGTCTTGAAGAAACAAAAATAAGGTGGAAGATTTATACTTCCGAGTTACCAAACTTTTATAAAACTTTATCTAATTAAGATGGCGTGGAACTGGCTCAAGGATAGACAAAAAGAACAATGGAAAGAATAGAGTTCAAACAGACCATATATAAAAACTTGATTTATGACAAAGGTGATACTGTAGAAGAACAAGATATGGATAGATTTTCCAGTGAATGGTGCTTGGTCAAATGGGTAGCATTTAAAAAAAAAATGAAATTGGACCTCTATTTCCCAAGATAATATAGAAGAATATCTTCATGACTTTCAAAATACTAAGATACTAAGGAACTATTACTTAAGTCACAAAAATCACCAGCCATAAAAGAAAACATTGATATATTTTTTCCACATTAAAAGACTAACCAAAAGTCACCACCATAGTCAAACAGCAAGTTACAGAGTAGGAAAAGATATTTGCAATACATAACATTAAGAAATGGCTCTCATTCAGAATAAAGAACTACAAATCAATAGAAAAAGACACAAACCCAATAAACAGACAAAAGACCTAAACAGGAACTTCCAAAGAAGTTTCCAAAAAGGAAAGCCAAAAGACCAATTAACATATAACCTCATTAGTAATCAGGAATATTCAAAGTAAAACCACAATGAGATACCAGACATACCCATTGGATCGTCAAAAAAAAAAAAAGGCAGGCAAAGATATGGAACTGTCACACACGGCTTGTGGAAGTGTAAAAGCTTGGAAGTAAAGTTACAGCTATGCATACCCTATAACTCAGCAATTCTGTTCACAAATACCTATCCTACTGAAGTGCAAGCTCATATGTATCAGGGTACATGTACAAGAATGGGCATGGCAACATTGCTTTTAATAGCCCTAAACTGGAAACAACCCTTATGTCTGTCCATTAACAATAAAATGGTTAAATAAATTGTATTTTATTCATATCCTATGAAAAGAGCTAGTTAAGTGATGTACAAGTAGATCTTAAAAACAGAGTGAATAAAGCCAGAGAAAACAATGTAACAAAGTACGTGATTCCACTTATATAAAGTTCAAAAACAGGCAAAACTAAAAAGTATTTTTAGAGTTAAAAATTATGTGGTAAGGGGGCTGGCCCAGTGGCGCAGTGGTTTAGTTCATGCTTGGCAGCCGGGGGTTCGTGGGTTCGGATCCCGGGCGCCCGCCGACGCACTGCCTGTCAGCCATGCATATAAAGTAGAGGAAGATGGGCACGGATGTTAGCCGAGGGCCAGTCTTCCTCAGCAAAAAGGGGAGGATTGGCAACAGATGTTAGCTCAGGTCTGGTCTTCCTCACACACACACACACAAAAAATTATGTGGTAAAATTATAATGAAAAGTGAGGTAGTGAATACCATAAGTCAGGATAGCTGCTGCTGCTAGCCAGGAGAGGGGGGTTATGATAAAAGAGGAGCACGTGGGACGGCATGTTGTCAATCAGGGCTGGCTACATAATTTGTGGGGTCCAATGCAAAAGTCTTTTTTCTTTCTTCCATGGTCTCTCTCTCGACCTGTCACAGTGTCTTCTAATTTGCTATTTAATGTCACGCTCCCTTGGGCACAGCGATTCTTATTGGTATAAGGCAGACCCTCACAGGGACCGGGGGCCTGACCCCTGAGTCAGCACTGCGGCAAGGGGAAGGGCTTGCATACCCAAACGGACAAGCCCTGCTCCAGTGCTCAGGCCTCAGCCAGAGCAGAAAGTTGGCAGGGGAGAGAAAGCCGCCAGAACTATGCTGAGGAGGAAGGGGGGTTACCGGAGGCCCACCGTGCTTAAGCCAATGCATTGTCCCATCGACACTTAACTTAAAAAACAAAGTCGTTAAGAATTTCATGATGGTGATCATTGATTGCAGAGCATTAAACCATAAGCAGAGTGAAGAGAGTAAGGGGTTGGAGGAGGTGGGCTTCTGAGCCTGGGCCCCGTGCCACTGCTCTGGTTGCACGCCCATGAAGTTAGCCCTGTTGGCAGTGTTCTATTTCTTGAACTGCGTAGCAGTTATATAGATGTTTATTTTACCAAAACTGCTTAAACTGGGCATTTATGTTTTATGCACCTTTTTGGTATATATATATACTGGTATATGCATATAATTTTTTTTGGAAGGAAACACAAGAAATTAACATTGCTTGCTTTTAGGGACCAGGATTTGAGAAGATGAGGGGAAACAGGCTTTTTTTTTCATATTGAACCTTTTTGTATTATTTGAATTTATAATAATGTTCATATTGGGATTATGGGCCAATATGTATATTTTTGTAAGTTAAATAAAGTTTACAATTGTTTACATTTAATTGTTTATTTAAAAATAAAACCAGAAAAATTCAATTCTGTTAAAAGCCTTAGAGAGAAGAAAGCAGGGAAAAATACTTTTTAAAGAATCAAATTTTGAAAATTTTCAGAACGCAAAGAATATTTTGATGATATCAACAACCCTCCTATAACTTAGGTTTCATAAATCTATATTTCCATATTGTCTACGCTGAGGTAGATTTATAATGAATCTAATGGATATAAGGTTCATAGTTCCTCATTTGGACAGGACTTTTTAAAGGCCTGTACCTAATTTTGCATTCTTAATTTTATATACTTTTTCTTTACAGAAGTCTCCTCAAATTTCATAAGCTTGAAGCTCCCCAAAACTTGATGCCAGCCTTGATTGGTAGTTATTCTTAAAGCAAGGAATTCTTACCTGCCCTGAATATGAAGAGTTGTAGAACTTAACAATGAACCACAGTTATGAAAATTTCTTTGTATAGACAATAGATTCACAGAAGAAATACTTTAAATCCGGCATGGAGAATTTACATGTCATCTACTCCAGGAATGCTTTCTACTTGCCAGAAATGAATCATTTCCTCCTGTGTGCTAAGTCTGTACTTTTGCTCTAATTTTATGGAGGAATGTGTCTTAGTCTGTTTGGGCTGCTATTAAAAAAATACTATAGCCTGGGTGGCTTATAAACAAAAAAAATCTATTTCACACAGTTCTGGAGGCTGGCAAGTCCAAAATCCAGGTGCTGACAGATTTGCTGCTGGTGAGAGTCCACTTTCTGGTTCATAGACTGCCATTCTTTTCACTGTGGCCTCATATGGTGGAAGGGATGAGGTCACTCTCTGGAGCCTCTTTTCTGAGGGCACTAATCCTACTCACGAGGGCTCCACCCTCAAGGCCTATTCACCTCCCAAAGATCCTACCTCCAAATATCATCACTTGAGGATCAGGTTTCAACATATGAATTTTGGGGAGACACAAACATTCAGTCTATAGCAGTTTGTATCATGTGCTTGTTAAGCTACCTGTCTCCCCTACTAGACCAATGAGCTCCACAATGGCTAGGACCCTCTCCCAATTATTTTTGTATCCCCAAAGCCTAGAAAAGATCCTACTATGCAAGAAACCAGAGTTTAATTGGATCTTTTAAAAACACTGTATTATATGTAAAGGAAGCACAGCCACAATTCATGACTTCAGTAAAATTCATATGAAACGGATACATACCTTAACCATACATATAGAGGAATGTACATATACATATACATGTATATGTATGTACATGTACATATGCATGAACTGATTTGGTCACATTTTGCAGAAGAGGGATTATAAACTTTTAAGGGCAAGAACCAAACAATAATTATGAATTATTTTAAAAATACATAAAAGCGCAAAGAAAAAATGAAACTCCAACAATCCAGCATCATCTTTGTTTCAGATTTTTTTTTAATAAATAAAAACTTACAAATAATATAGAGACCACCTTTAAGCGATTCCCAGATACTATCCCTTGGCCTCTCTCCTTAGAGATGACCACCACCCTGAAATTGGAGTGTATCCATTCCTTCCACATGTTCTCATTTTTACCATTTAAGGTAATATATTAATAAACGATAGTATTATTCTGTGTTTTGATACTTTAAACCAGCATTATCTAATACAAATATGATGTAAGCCAGAAGTGTAATTTTAAATGTTATAGTAGCCACATTAAAAAAAATAGAAACAGGTAAAATTTATGTTAATTTTATATTTCATTTAACCCAGTATGTCCAAAATATTATCATTTCAACATGTAATCAATATAAAAATTATTAGTAAGCTATTCAATATTCTTTTTAAAAAAAATTTCTGGTACTGTCTTTGAAATCCCCCTGGTAATTTATACTTACAGCACGTCTCAATTTGGATGCTAAATTTAGATTTCATAAAATTTAAGTTGAAAAAATAGATTCATACATCCAAGTTGTTTTAAATATACTTAAAACTTTTCCAATAACTGAAATCAGCTTTTAAAATTTAAATTAATTACAATTAAATTAACAATTCCGTTTTTCAGTCACAACAACCACATTTCAAGTGCTCAATATCCACATATGGCTAGAGGACACCCTATTGGACAGTGCAGCTTACAAAGATAACACAAAATACTTACCATTCAGCGTCTTTCTTTTGCTCAATTTATATATTTTCTTTTCTTTTTTTTCTTTTGCTGTAGTCTAGAGCCAAAGCGCACAGATGGAATGGATGGCTTTTAATCTCAGGGCAGATGACATTTTACGTTTAAAATAAAATTCGTCTATCACTAAATTTACTCTGTAAGTCTAAAAGAACTTTTAAAAAACCTACTGCTTTGTATTTTTGCTTAAACAATGGGATTGTTAAACAGGATATATCTACTGATAAATGACGCGGTGTAACTAGCAAAGCTGCAGCATTCATATTAGCCGCTCCCATCCTTCTGCCCCGCCCTCCACAAGCACGCGTCCACATGCACGCACGCACAGACACGCAAACGCGCACACATACACGTACATACACATACGCGAGCACACATATACATGCACCCACATACGCACGCAACACAGGCGCACACGCGCGTGCGGACCACCCAGGAAATGCGGTTTCTTTCCCCCTTCTCGCTTGACAGAGCAAACGCTGGGAAATTTCTGAGAGGCACTCAAGCTAACTCGGTAGTTTTGGGCCCCCCGTCCCCTCTTAAATGATATTAGCCTCCGCCTTTCTCCTGGTTCATTCGAGGAGAAATTGAAAAGATTGGGGGTGGAGGCGAAAAGAAGCCCTGTTACAGTCAACTAGTCGTTAGCTCCACCTCAGGAAGCAGCAGACTTCGTGCGCCCAAGAACAAAACGCAAGAATTTAGAAACGGCCTTCAGTAGAGGCATCTGGAGGCCGAGAGGTCTGGATAGGCAGTTTTCCCCCAGCAGGCGCCCTGAGCAATTTGGTGCGTCAATGAATAAAGCTGCTAACCAGCCGTGGTGTTAGCTGCCGGACCTCCAAGACCCGAAGAGCGCCAGGTCGCCTGAGTTCTCTTTGGTTGGAGTGTCCTACAAAAACATGATCACACAAAAAACTCTTTTTCCACAGATATGAAAACGGCCCCGAAACTTTTTCCCACACGCTAACTCTCCTCCCCCAACCCCCCGTGTTTTGCGCTTCGCTTCAGAAGTTGAGTGACCTCTTCATTTAGAATGCCAACACTGCAAAATTCCAGGACCTAAACACAGCCCAACTCCCCAGGAGAAATAAGAAGAGAGAAAACAACGCAACCACAACCACACGCTCCTATTTTCCCCCGAGCTTAAAAAAAAAATCCCGGCCCCTCGCCGCGCGATGCATGCTAGGATAAGTAGTTCCCCCAACCCGCGAGGCGCAGGGTCAAAGCAGAGCTTCGGTTGACTCCCCTGCGGAGAACTACACTTCCCGTGGTGCTCTGCGGTAGAGAGGACGGGACCGAGCTGGAGAAGTCGCTTCGTGCTTGCGCAGATCGAGGAACCGGAGGGAGGCGGAGGCGCCGTGGTCCAACTGCTGAAGAGTCTCCATGTGACAGTGAGCGGGGTCCCAGCTCCAGGCACCGCCCGACGCTAGTTCCTGACCCCAAGCCCTGTCCACTGACCCGGCGCCGGCAGACACCAGCAGGGGACAGTTGGTGTTGGGCCCTGCCGTCGGAGGACTTGAGGTGCAGAGTGAATTGCCGCCGCCGGGCAGCTGCCTGAGGGACCCTACCGAGACCCCGGCGTCTCCAGAGAGACACGGAGCGGCGAGGCGAGCGGGGATTTCTGTCCGCGTCGGCGCCCCTGAGCGCAAAGACATGAACGGCTTCACGCCGGAGGAGATGAGCCGCGGCGGGGACGCGGCCGCCGCAGTGGCCGCCGTGGTCGCTGCTGCCGCCGCCGCCGCCGCTGCTTCGGCGGGGAACGGGGCCGGGGCGGGGACCGGGGCTGAGGTCCCTGGCGCCGGGGCCGTCTCGGCGGCTGGGCCCCCGGGAGCGGCCGGGCCGGGCCCCGGGCAGTTGTGCTGTCTGCGGGAGGACGGCGAGCGGTGCGGCCGGGCGGCGGGCAACGCCAGCTTCAGCAAGAGGATCCAGAAGAGCATCTCCCAGAAGAAGGTGAAGATCGAGCTGGATAAGAGCGTAAGTGACGACGGGACTGCCCGGCCCGCCTCCTTGGGGCTCCGGGAGCGTTGCAGACGGGGGTTGTTGGGCGGGATTTCAGGGGTTCCCCCAGACCTGGTTGCAGTGTGAATCCGTTGTGGGGTCTCTGGTAGGAAGGGAACAACAAAGTCGCTGCAACTCCGACCGCCACCCCCAACAGACACACACACATTCGCACGCTGGGGTTCTGCTCCTCTCCCCCATCCCCCACCCCCACTCCCTGCGTCTCTCCGGCTCGCCGTCTTCCCCCTTCCTCCCCCGCTGAGATCGGGAAACGAGACAAAGGGGACCGGAGTAGTTTTCTTGCAGCCCAGCAGCTCCTTCTGGAATGGAGGCGCCGTCTTTGTTTTGCTGCCCAAGCTGGCGTTTGGCCCCAGGGAGTAGCTCCCCGTCTAGGGAAAGTGGAGTCTTGCAAGGACCTGACACCGCACTCAAGAAACATCCCGCTCCTCGTTCCCCCGAGCACGGACTGAGAAGGAAGCCGAGCTCACCCCGCGCCTCGCAGGGAGCCAGGACTGGGAAGTGTGTCGGCGGTGTCGGCATCTAGGGCAGCCGCTCCGAACGTGGGGAGCACGTAGCCTCTGCGGTTTTGCAGTCCTCTGGCAGCCATCAGGATTTCTTTCTCCGTCGTTTTGCACGTGTGTTCTCTTGACCATCTAAAGAGGTTTTTAGAAACAACCATTGCCACTTTTCGGAGCTCTGGCTGGCAGTGAATGAATAACAAGATGTCAGAACCTAGCATACGCCCGGCATATTTTTAACTTGCATTTAGCCTTAGAAGTTAATTTAAAAGCCTATTGGCTCAGTCTTTAATTGTTTGGTTTTTTAAGGAGTAATTGTTAATATGTGAAGCTCAATATTTCAGATGTTACTGTACAGCTCTCAAGACTATATGTGATTAAAGTTTTTGAAAAGTTTATTTGTGATACTTTCTGCCTGTTAAAACTTCTTCAGTCCGTGAGAAACTTTTCAGGTAAATTTGAATGATTTCACATTGCTTTGGTTGGAAAAACGTATTACAGATAAATAACATTTAATACTCAGAAAACAGTTTATAATTCAAATTTAAATATAGTTAGGATTTGAAGTCAACTTATTTGTAAAAATGGATAGTTTTGTATCCGGATTGTAATCGGAGTATTAAGATAGAAAGATTAGGAAGCATGCATTATGCTACTAAAATATGCTCTTTAAGTAGAAAAAATACTATCAAATAGCAGAATTGTGGGCAACATCATCTTTCCCCCTGTTAAAAAAACAGCATGACCTAACTAATCTAGTTCACCCTCACTGCAATTTGATGACAAAATCCAGAGGGTTGTATTTCTCATTCTTCTCTGCCTGCCTCCCCTCCCTTACTAGCACCCTTCCCACTCCACCCGCCAATCCTTTTAAAAGTATTGTTAGACTTGGTATGTTTTAACTGGGTGCAGGACTTAAGAATCTTTAGAAAGAAACATGCCATTGTCTTACTGGCCTGTTTGTTGTTTTTATTTTTAATAATTCACTGTGGCCTATGCATTTTACTAATACATAGACACATTTTATTGTAATCGTAAGTAGTCTGTGAAACTTCTCTGTTTCAGGCTAGGCATCTTTACATTTGTGATTATCATAAAAATTTAATTCAGAGTGTTCGAAACAGAAGAAAGAGAAAAGGGAGTGATGATGATGGAGGAGATTCACCTGTTCAAGATATTGATACTCCAGAGGTAGATGCATCTTTTTGTTTGTTAAATGTAAATCCTAAGTAGTCCATTCTGAAACTTTTATGAAAAGATATGAACAAATTTTTTAAATACTTAAAGCATTTGAAAAATCTGAAAATGAAAGCAAAATTAAATATAGCCAGTTAACATGCAGTTACACAATTTGACTTGTTATATTTTCAGTTGACAATTCTTATAGCTCTGTTGTCTTATAACTTTTTTCTTGCCCTTAGTTAATATTTATCCCCAAAAGATTAAAGTGTTTAATACATTCGTAGTTTTGATTATATAAAAGACTTTTTTAATAATGGAATTAAGTTTTTATTGTGCTGACATTGAAATGTTATTTTACATATTAAAGATAAGTTTTTAACAGATTCTGTGAACTAATTCATGTATGTTAATTTTTTCCAGGTTGATTTATACCAATTACAAGTAAATACACTTAGGAGATACAAAAGACACTTCAAACTACCAACCAGACCAGGACTTAATAAAGCACAACTTGTTGAGGTATATATGAGTTTTAAACTATTTAAACTTTAAATGAGCCTGTTCATACAAAAAAGGGTCATTAAGTGCTAATGAAATTAATTAGTGTATATAGCAATATATTTTAGTTAGAAAGATCTAAGTTAATAAAAAAATCTACTATGGAAGAATCTAAGTTGCCTAGAAATGTTTGCCGCTTAGGAAATTCCTTTACATAGTGACTATTCAATGGATTGTATGTAGTTTTCTAAGCATCTTCTAATACTGGCTTTCAGAATTGTTAAGTTTTTTTATTCTCATTCTAGAAATCTGTTCATTTTAAAATTCCATTTACTCAGTAAACATTTACTGAACACCTGATTGAAGCATAATAAAATAAATTAATAAGCTCTAATGTCTTTATTAGAATTTATTTTTTGAAGTTTCTGATGGACTAGATCTATAGATAAGCCCCTAAACAATATTCCTGTAACTTGTTGATTTAACTATTTCAGAATTTGTCCTTGTTGATGTTAGTTTTATTTGAAGTATCCATGTTTTCACATCTAGAAGATAGAAAGACTTTTATCTAAGCTTTTCCTTACAGGTTGCTTTGATATAGGACTTCGAGTCTTGAGTGAATTTTGAAAACTTAAGTGTATGTTCTCAGGAAATAATAGAACCAAGAAATCTGGCATCATATTAAGGTGTTTATAGAGTTATATATTCATACTTTAATCATATTTAAAATAAATAAACTACTAGACAGCATAGAAATGTAGATATATAAATCAGTTTTCTCATTCTTCAGCTTGAATTTCATCATCTAACATTTTCTAGAATGGGCATATTGAATAAGATAAAAGATGAATAGAAGGTACAGTTCTTTGGCAGAGTGCTTTTTAACATTATTGAGATCCAATATATTAACTTTTTAGCCAGAATTTCTTTCTTTTTTGGTGGGGGGGGGTATATAGTTGTTTTGTTTTTTTTTTTGAGGAAGATTGGCCCTGAGCTAACATCTGTTGCCAGTCTTCCTCTTTTTCTTCCTTTTTCTCCCCAAAGCCTCCAGTACCTAGTTGTATATCCTAGTTGTAGGTCCTTCTAGTTCTTCTATGTGGGATGCTGCCACAGCATGGCTTGATGAGCAGTGAGTAGGTCTGTGCCCAGGATCTG
Source organism: Tapirus indicus (assembly GCA_031878705.1). NCBI lineage: Eukaryota > Metazoa > Chordata > Mammalia > Perissodactyla > Tapiridae > Tapirus > Tapirus indicus. The sequence goes on along the minus strand of CM062919.1, from coordinate 97,237,604 downwards.
AACTGGCACACCCTGGGGCTGCCAAAGCAGAATGCGTGAACTTAACCATTATGCCATTGGGCCAGCACCCCCCCCCCAAATTATATTATTTCTAGAGCTATTTTCTTTTTTAGAAATAAGAAATAGCCATAATCCATATAGCCATGAGTGTTAAAGCTTAGTCAGAAATGCAGATATTTATGTGATTCCAGAGTTGTATGATTATTCTCTTTAAATCTCTTAATTTTGTGGGGAAAATTTTTTCTTTAACAATTTTATCTTCTAGAGTCTAGATATGCATATCAGCACCCCAGTTTAGTCTGTTATACTTCTATTGGTAGTTGTAGGGCACATGTTAGATTAGCACAATGAAAAGGCAAGAAAGCAGGTAAACATTCTTCAGTGAACATCCCTCTTTCCCCTATTTTCCATCCATAATTTTTATTCAGAAAAGTTTTCAAGGAACCTTAACAACGAATACCGCCAATGAATGAATACAAGTTGTAGCAAACATATTTGTAAGATATTTCATGGTTTGCTTCTATAGTACCAAAACTTTCTCAGCTTCATGTTTATCCTTTTTCTTTGAGTAGGGTCTAAACCATTATATTATGTGTGTGGACTCTTACATTCTATTTTATTTAATTAATATTTAAAGTTTAAAAGTAAAAATACTTCCTAATCTAGATTCCAGTTATAAAATTTAAAATAAAAGGAAATACACATTCTAATTAATGTATGGTTAGAGTGGGCCAAAGGGTCCTTTGAAATCACACTGTCTTGTTCATAACATCTTATTCTTATGTGCTTGTCGTCCTGTTAGTATTTTGTTAAATACAATTTATTTTTAAAAAGAAATAGCTCTTACCATCACATAGCACTTTTTCCTTTGATGAAAGTGTTTTTTACCTAGTTTATGAAATCTGTTAATACCTATAATTTAATTTCCTCAATTTTTTTTTTCTTTATAGATAGTTGGTTGCCACTTTAGGTCTATTCCAGTGAATGAAAAAGACACCTTAACATATTTCATCTACTCAGTGAAGAATGACAAGAACAAATCAGATCTCAAGGTTGATAGTGGTGTTCACTAAGAGAGATGGAAATGAGACTAAGACTTGGATGTTCAGATGTTAAGACTGTTTACTGCTTTTTCACATGTAGAAATGTTCCGTGTGTATTTTTTCTACAGAGGACTTTCTCTGGTTTTATTTTCTTTGTTTCTGATTCCAATAATTAGTTGGAAACTCGTAAAATGAGCTTTCCTAGATTAAAAAAATATTTTAAATAAAGGTTATTACTATTATAGTTGCTTCAGTGTATTTATTTTGTGAAACTTGATTTTTATTTTAAGCTGACTTTTAGGGACCAGTATTAATTGAGATTTTAATGTAAAGATCCATCATTTGTTACCTTTTTTTTTTTTTTTTTTAATTCCAAGAAACTATCAGGTTCAGGAGAAGTAACAAATGTAGCACATTTGCTTTCTCTGGGGCAATCTGATTTGGAATTCAGGGTATCCTAAATAGCATTATTTTTAAAGTGCTTTCCAGGCTAACAGATTTGAAAAAATAGGCTTCCACTGATATGCAAGTTCTTTTTTATTTCCTTTTATTATTATTATTATTTATTGAAGTACCAGGAAGAACAAATAGTTTAATTTATATGCTTACATCCTTCCAAGAAAGACTTAATGTGCCAGCAAAGATAAACACAGTGCTGAAAGTTGAAGTAAGAACATAGAGTTCAGTAGTTTTAGTTGTTTCTGTAAATTTTATCTTAGAGAAAAGGTATTTATATAGCATGAATATAGAAAGAACCTCTGCAATGCCCATTAATTTTCAGTCATGACCTGTACTGTTTACATAGCAAATTAAAACTAATAAATTGGAGAGATCTAGAAATCTAACAAGATCTTTAAGTTTTGGTCAAACATAACTCTGACTTCATTTATATTTTATTTCCTTTTTATATTTCATTCTCAGTTTTATATTAAATATTTTTAACCTCTGCTTTTCCTGAGATTGTATTGCTTAGCCAAGTTTCTATAATTACAAATCAAATTCATAGCTTATGACATCAAAAGAAAACAACAGTTTCAGTGAAGTGTTCTGAGATTGTGGTGCAGATTTTAGGCTGGAAATGGATGAGATCATTAATGTAGCTCAGAGTTTCTCAAGGCTGACATTTGGGCCTGATAATTCTTTGTGGGAGGCTGTCCTGTGTATTGTAGTTTAGCAGCATCACTGGAATCCACATACTAGTGCCAGTGTGGATTTGCACTTCAAAGGTGACAACCAAAAATATCTCTAGACATTGTCACACATCCCCTGGGGGTGCAAAATCACCCCGATTGAGAACCACCGATGTAGCTAAATCTAAAGTACTGGTTCAGTAGGAGGTGAGTCTGTATTTTTAAGTGTTCTGAGTGTTGTACTGACAACTAGAAAATATGGTGAACAATAAAGCAACTGGTCTTTGTTCTTGCTATGACCGTTTAAAGATTTACTTGCTACTTTGTTAATGAGCAGAGGTTGTAATAATTGGTATGGAAACCTCTCATTCCTGGTGTTCTAGAAATCTCTGTGAGAAGTTTTTTCTTAGCTCTGTGAAAATGAACCACATAGTTGCAGATGTGGTGGTTTATTTGAAGAAAGTATTCCTTTCACATTTTGTATTTTTACCTAAATCTATAAAGACAATTTTATAATAAAAACTTCACTGTAGGCTTAATTTTTCCTATAAAAACACACTCCGTTCTTGTGAAAAAAGCTTGAAATTATTTGCTTACATTAAAGTGTCTGTTTATGAATATATAACATTTGACTAGCAATGTTAGTTTCATATAATTATTTGCATAAAATGTATAAAAACTGAAAGAGTAAGAGTTCTGAGTATTGATTATCCAATGAAATTAAACCCTTGTTAGAGCAATTTAAAACATGAAAAATTGAGAACTTAAGAACCTCACCAAAGCTGAGGAACTCAAGCTGCAATGTAAAAGTCAATTTTATATAAAGATTTTAATTCTTTGCCATTGGGTTTTAAAAATGATGAATTCACTAGAAAGGTTTTTACTTATCTATATCTGAATAAGAAAACAAAGGGAAACTCATATCTCTCTAATGGTACAGGGTACTTTTAATGTTAGAGCATCAGGAGAAGAATCCAAATTTGACTGCCCTTGGGGTAGAAGGAAGAAAATACACTGAATGTGTAGCACAAGCTCAAGAAATAAGTCAGTTATTTGGTAACTACCTTTTACGAAATAATTATACGAATGTATGTTTCCTTTTATGTCTGGTTTTGTTCACTTAGTATAATGTTTTCAAGGTTCATTCAAATTGCAGCATGTATCAGTACTTTGTTCCTTTCTTTCTTTTTTTGGCGAGGAAGATTGTCACTGAGCTAACATCTGTGCCAATCTTCCTCTATTTTGTATGTGGGACGCTGCCACAGCATGGCTTGATGAGCAGTGTGTAGGTCTGCACCGAGGATTCAAACCCGCGCACCCCAGGCTGCCAAAGCGGACCATTCGAACTTAACCACTGTGCCACCAGGCCAGCCCCAGTACTTTGTTCCTTTTTGTGGCTGAATAATATTTCATTAATACACTACAATTTATTTATCCATTCATCCATTGATAGACATTTGGGTTTCCACCTTTGGCTATTATGAATAATGCTGCTGTAATCATTGGTGTACAAGTTTCTGTGTAGACATGTTTTCAATTTCTCTCAAGTATATACCTGGGAATAGAATTGCTGAGTCACATGATAATTCTATATTTAACTTTTTGAGGACCCTCCAAACTTTTCTATAATGGCTATTTCATTTTACATTCCCAACAGCAATGTACAAGGGTTTTTATTTCTCTAAATCACCAATACTTGTATTTCCTTTCTTTTTTTTTTTAGTTAAAGCCATCCTACTGGGTGTGAAGTGGTATCTCATTGTGATTTTGATTTGTATTTTGTTTCAAGTCCGTCATTTTTTAATTGGGTTGTTTGTCTTTTTCTTGTTGAGTTGTAGTAGTTCTTTATTATGGATATTAAATTCATATTCTATATACGATTTACAAATATTTTCTCCCATTCTGTAGATAGCCTTTTTCACATTCTTGATAACATTTTTTGATGCACAAAAGTTTTAATTTTTATGTAGTCCAATTTATTTTTCTTTTGTTGCTCATACTTTGGGTGTCTAATCTAAAAATCCATTGCCAAATCTGAGGTTATGAAAATTAACCACTATATTTTTTTCTAGGAATTTTATAGTTTTAACTCTTAAATTTAGATCATTGATCCATTTTGAGTCACAATTTTTGTATATTGAGTGAGATAGAGTTCCAACTTTATTCTTTTGAATGTGATTATCCAGTTCCATTTGTTGAAGAGACTGTCCTTTCCGCACCGCATGGCATTGGCAACCTTGTCAAAAATCAATTTGCTATATACATTTGAGTTTATTTCTGTATTCTCAATTATATTTCTATTCTTATGCCATTACTACACTCTTTGGACTACTGTAAGCTTGTAGTAAGTTTTGAAATCAGGAAATGTGAGTTCTTCCACTCTGTTTTTCTTTTGCAATATTGTTTAGGATATTGGGGCCTCTTGCAGTTCCGTATGAATTCAAGGATTGGTTTTTTCCATTCCTGCAAAAAAGACCATTAGAGTTTTGATGAGGATTGTATTACATCGGTAGATCACCTGAAGGTTGCCATCTTAACAATGTTAAGTATTTCAATCCATGAACATGGGATGTCTTTCCATTTATTTAGATCTTTGATTTCTTTCTGTAATGTTTTGTAGTTTCCAATGTACAAGTCTTTCACCTCCTTAGTTAAATTTATTCCTGATATTTTATTCTTTTTGATGCTATTGTAAATGGAACTATTTTCTTAATTTCTTTTTTGGATTGCTCATTACTGGTATCAAGAAAAACAACTGATTTTTGTGTGTTGATGCTGCAAGTATGCTGAATTCCATTATTAGCTCTGGTAGTATTTTCATGGACTCTATGAGATTTTCTATATATAGAAGCATGTTATCTTTAGAGATAATTTTATTTCTTCCTTTTTAATTTGGATGCCTTTTATTTATTTTTCTTGCCAAATTGATCTGGCTAGGACTTCCAGTACAATGTTGAATAGTGAGGAGAGCAGGCATCTTTGTCTTGTTCTTTTTCTTAGGAAGAGAGCTTTCAGTCTTTCACCCTTGAGTATGATGTTTATTGTGGATATATCATAAATGCTCTTTATTATATTAAGGAAGTTCCCTTCTATTCCTAGTTTGCTGAGTGTTTTTATCATGAAAGTGTGTTGAATTCTGTCAAATACTTTTTCTATAACTATTGGAATGATCATCTTTCTCCCTCCACCCTTTTTCTATTAATATAGTGTATTACATTGAATGATTTTCTTATGTTGAACTACCTCTGCATTCCTGGGATAAATCTCACTTGGTCATGGTGTATAATCCTTTTAATGTGCTATTGGGTTTGGTTTGTTAGTATTTTGTTGAAGATTTTTGCATCTACATTTATAAGGGGCATTGATCTGTAGTTTTTTCTACTCTGTTTGTCTGACTTTGATATCAGGGTAATGCCTCATAGAATGTGTTAGGAAGTATTCTCTTCTATTTTTTAGAAAAATTTGAGTAAGGTTGATGTTATTTTATCTTTAAATATTTGATTGAATTCACTAGGGAAGCCATCTGGTTCAGGACATTTCTTTGATGGAAAAATTTTGATTACTGATTCAATCTCTTATTATAGGACTGTTGATATTTCCTATTTCTTCTTGAGTCAGCTTTGGGAAGTTGTATGTTTCTGGGAATTTGTCCATTTCATCTAGATTGTCTAGTTTGTTGTCGTACAATTGTTCATAGCATTCTCTTATAGTACTTTTAATTTCTGTAAGGTCAGTAGTAATATCCCCACTTTTATTTCTGATTTTAGTTATTTGTGCCCTCTCTTTTTTTCTTAGTAGTCTAGCTAAGGGTTTGTCAATTTTGTTGATCTTTTATTTGGTTTCATTGGTTCTCTCTGTTGTTTTTCTAGTCTCTATTTCATTTATCTCTGCTCTAGTCTTTACTATTTCCTTCCTTTTGCTTGCTTTGGATTAAGTTTGCTTTTCTTTTTGTAATTTCTTAAGGCATAAAGTTAGGTTGTTGATTTGAGATCTTTCTTCTTTATTAATGTAGGTGTTTACAGCTATAATTTTCCCTCTGAGTACTTCTTTCACTGCGTCCCGTAAGTTTTGGTATGCTTTGTTTTCATTCATCTCAAAGTAGTTTTTAATTTCCCTAGTAATTTCTTTTTTGACTCATTGGTTGTTAAGGATGCATTGTTTAATTTCCACATATTTGCAGATTTCCCAGTTTTCATTCTGTTATTGATTTCCAGCTTCATTCCATTATTGTTAGAGAAGATAGTTCGTGTGATTTTAATTTGGGAGAACTGTTTTATGGACTAACATAGAGTCTATCCTGAAGAATATTCCATGTGCACTTGAGAAGAATGTATATTCTGCTATTGTTGGGTGGAGTGTTCTAGATTTACTAGGTCTAGTAGGTTTATAGTGTTGTCCAAGTCCTATATTTCCTTATTAATCTGTCTAGATATCTATCCATTATTTGAAGTAGGGTGTTGAGGTCTCCAACTATTATCGTAAAAATATTTCTCCTTTCAGGTATATCACTAGTTTCTTCATCTATTTTCTGGCTGTGTTGTTTGATGCATATATGTTTATAATTTCTATATTGTGATTGACTCGTTTAACAATACAAAATGTCTTTGTCTCTTGTAACAATTTTTTATATTAAATCTATTTTGTCTGATATCAGTATAGCCACCCAAGCTTTCTTTTGTCTACTATTTACATGCTATACATAAAGTTTTGATAGGAAAATTCAGATTATGATATCTAGGCAAGTGATGGTGGTTCAAAAATACATTTTTATCATATTATTGCTTATTCATTTAACTGGAGTTAGTTTAAAAATGTCAAGCAATGTCTTGCTTGTATGATTGTATATATATTTTTTTGAGTGTGAGTTCTGTTTACTATAGAATTCATTCCTTTGTGATTATGGAATTCCTTGTATTTCTTTCTAGCTGAAAGCTGATACTGTAAACTTTAGCTTATTATATGCATCATGTCCTGGTTACATTAATAGTCTACATGGTCTACTATAGTCCTCAAATAATAGTCATATTAATTGCTACTAGATATCATATATGTATATATATATGTGTGTGTGTGTGTGTGTATGTGTCTCTATATTTTTTTTTTACATTTCCTTTCATTTATATCTAATGTAGATATCAAGTCAGTTTTGTATGCATAAAACTCAGTAAACTTCTATTTTACTTCTAAACCTCTGGAAATATAGATTACTAGATCACATATACTCTTTTTTGTGGAAAATTTACTATAGATTTTTATTTGTAAAATTCTTAGAATATATTAGCTACGTATATGCCACACATTTCTCTCTAGATACACTCCTATACAAAGATGAGCACATTATGATGATACCATTCTATAGAAGTAAATTGAGTAGGCTAATTCACTGTCAATTTGCTAAAATTTTCTATTATCAGTTTCTCTTCAATTCTTTGAGAGAAAAGTTTAGGTTTAGGCTGTTAATGCAAGATGATTTAGAAATATATGAATTTGATTATTTTTTCCTTTTGGGAAAATTATTTTAAAGCCTGTAGGGCTTTATTGATAGGATTATTTACATTTTAAAATCACCTGCCATAATATTTTGCAAAAACGGTTTATTATGGAAAGTACTCATGTGTACCTGTTGGCAATTGTAAGGAAGTTAAAGTTGCAAAATGATCTGTGAATGTTCTTATCTGTCCTTCCCTTCCTCCAGTAGTTATATTGTTTTGGTTCCCCATGTTACTTCCAGTTCTCTAATAATCCTTTAGGATTAGTACTTAATCCCAGCAAACAAAATATTCAAGGAGTCCCTATGGATTATGATGAGGAAAAGAATTTTATCAGAAGAGATGAGGTATTAGTAAGTGTTACTGTCAACTTTGTGCTCAGCACCATGGAATTCATAGTAAGAAATAGGATATAGAAAGTCAAAGATAAAAATACAGAAATTGTTATTCAGTAAGCATTTAGCATATATGAGCCAACTGAAATATACAATTGCATGTCTCATACAAGTAAAGGTTTGCTTTCCTAAAAAGGAACTAGATTAGATGATGCTATTAAATAATATAGTGGTTAAGAATCTAGATACTAGAGGAAGACTGGCCATATCCAAAACCTGACTCTTCTGCTCTGATAACGTGGCCTTAGGTAAACTACTTAATCTCTCTAAACCTTGGCAATTTTGTGCTTAGGGTATCATGTCCATATCATGTCCAGGGATCATGATAGTACTTACCTTGTTCACTTGTAAGACAGTATTTAGAACAATAATAACGTTTTTAATAAAAGCTTAGTTGTCTTTTCTTGTAGCTAAAACTATTGAACAACTAAAGGATCTATTCATTAATATGACTGAATGAAATGTTTGCTTTTAAAAACATATTGACCAAGTCAGAAAAAGTTACATAAGGTAAGTTATGTGAACAGTCATGTTTTTACATTTATTTGGTAATATAAAGAAGAATGTGTGTTTCTATAATGCATTCATTTCTAAAAGAATGTGATATGATTTCATATTACAATGTTATTTCCAGAAAGGAGAAAATATGATGAAAAATAATCACAATCTATAAAATTCCATTTACTAAATATTTAGCTTTCTTTCAAATACTATTTTTCTCATCAGATTTTGATTGCAGTCAAAGTTTAAGGGAACACTTATTAAAAAGCCATTGTTGCCTCACATATGTCCTCATGCTGATATGTCATTTATAAATAGAGAAACTGAATCTTTAATGCTTTTTTTCTCCCTCAAAGAGTCTATACCAAGTAAGGTTTACTGATGATTTTCTTATTTACCTATTCTATGTACTGTTCCAGAAAGGATATAAGACTTCTATTATTGAGTTAGTTTGATTTTAATACCAGTCAATTCAGTGAAGAAAAAAAAACCCAATCAAATCACACGTTATGTTGATAAAACAATGAATTTGTTGTTGTTTTTTACAACTCCCACTTCTTCACGCATTTTGTGTTTGTTTGTTTTGTGAGGAAGACCAGCCCTGAGCTAACATCCGTTGCTAATCCTCCTCTCTTTGCTGAGGAAGACTGGCCCTGGGCTAACATCCGTGCCCATCTTCCTCTACTTTATATGGGACGCCGCCATGGCATGGCTGACAAGCAGTGCATCGGCAGGCGCCCGGGATCTGAACTCGTGAACCCCGGGCTGCCAAGCGCGAACTAAACTGCTGTGCCACTGGGCCGGCCCCTCTTCATGCATTTTTGTATAAGTCATACCATTTGAAAACATGTTCTGACTTATGTTTGTGCAGATTTTAGGAGGAACTGAATTCTGACTACCTCAGAATTGTTTGGCCCCGCCCAGTAACGCTTACTGAACACTGTGTAGATATCAGATACTGTTCTAGATGTGGTCTTCAGAAGGAGATCAGGGACCTCCAAGGATATATTTCAATGAAATAATGTCACTAGCATTCACAAAATGGTATCTCCTAGATTAACTACATGGTATGGTGCTTCTCAAACTTTTCTCCTCAACAATACTTTGCACAGTACCCTACGCTTCTGCTTGGTAGCAGGCTTCACATTTCTAATAATTTTTGTTAGAATACAAGTTCCAAGAATACCAGTCCATCTTATTCATTACCACATCCCTAAATCTTAATAATAGCTGGCACTTAGCAAGCATTTAATAAATTTTTATAGTATAAAGGACTTTCTGAAGTTACCTCTGATGGCCAGTAATCAATGCATACCTCCTAACATATGGATAGTCCAAAGCTGCCTCTAACCATCAAAATATCTCTGAAGGCATCTGTTTTATTTACCTTTAAAATTCATGTGACTTTTTAATTCTCATCCATTACGTTTCTTTTAATATGTGTTTTGTTATTCTCAAGAAAAATTGATACATCAAGAATATGTATTATAGTTTTAAGGATATAGCTATGTGTGAGTGTGTGTAATGTATGGGCTTTGGAATTAGAACTCTGTTCAAATTCTGCCTTGATTTTTAGTAAATATCTTAAACTTGAATTAGCATCTGAAAAACGGGTTTAAAAATACTTCAAAAGCTTTTGTTGTTGTTTTTTAAGGGAGTAAATTGCAAATGTGCTTAAAGTACTTGGCATACATAATGCACACTCAGATATTGGCTCCCTTTCTCCCTCTTACGAGAAAACTTCTAATTTCCCTTCCAAGAACCTCAATTTATATCTGATTCTTTCCATTAAGTATACATGATCAATAACTGTCAATTAAGAACTGAAAGTATTCTCAATCTTGGAGCTATTCATCTGGGGACAGAATTCTTTTACCGAGCATAGTGAACACCTTGTAGATGAAAATTTTCTAGCTATAATTTTTAAACCAGTGCCAACAATGTCCACAGAGAAAAATTTAATTGAATTAATTTTTATTACTACTTACTTAACACAAGTTTACTTGTCCTAGACAAGTAAGAATTTATAGAATCTGTGCTTTATTGCACTGCATGGAAACTAGAAATGCGGTTACACTGTTATAGTGCAGTTTATGGGAAATTAAGGATGATGGTCTCCGGAATACGTGAAGATTCTCAGTGATTGTTGCAAGGAATCACAAAAGAGATCTTTGGTCCAAAGAAGACATCTCTGAAAGAAAGTACAACATAAGTTAAATTCAGCTGAAAGTTAAGATATATTAGTCTTTTCTGGGTTAAAAATGTACAGTGATTTCCAGGATTTCAGATATGACTATTCTTTTTAGGTGAATAAAGTACAAAGAGAATGAATGGGAGGACTTGCCACAGGAGCAACAAAGACCAATAAGGTAATCAATTCTACTTTCCCCCCATTTACCATTGATATTATGCTATCGCTTATCTATAAAGAAAAGGAAAGATTGGGTAATTTCAAAACCTTATAGTCATACAAAAAAATTCATTTCTCTGATATCGCTGGGGATAGGTCATGGAGTTTAAATCTACAGGTAAGAAACAGAACATTAAACATTTCTTAGAAAGTCATAAATAAATTTCTAGGTTTTATAGGGAAGGGAGAAATGTTAAGCTACTCTATTCTTGTTTGAAAGATCCCATCAGGTGATGTATAAAAATGCATGGAATAATATAAAATTGTATATATGTACAAGGTAGTACTATGATTATGGCTCATTAGAAATATATTTAGCATGTCAGTTACAACATGATGATTACAGTTAATGCTGCTGTATAGTATATTTGAAAATTGCTAAGAGAGTAGATCCTGAAAGTTCTCATCACAAGGAAAAAAATTTTTTTGTTACTATTTGAGGTGATAGATGTTAACTTATGGTAATCATTTCACAATATATGTATGTCAAGTCATTATGCTGTACACCTTAAACTTATACAGTGCTGCATGTCAATGAAATCTCAATAAAATTGAAAAAAATAGGATGGCAAATTAAGATTTGTGTTTACAGGCAGAAAAAAAAAAAGGAATATGCTTAGCAAGGTAAATCTGTTGCTACTGGGAAAATGATAACTCCAAATCAGATAGAAATTACTTTTGTGTGTCCATACTTCTATTCTCATCTATGAACACAGATAATCACAAAATTGCATCATAAAATAAATACAAGTGCGTCTCAGTAAGTTGTTTTCCAGTCTACAATTTAAAAAAGCAAACGTAGTATTTTAATATTAGACAGCATTTCATTTATGTAGTCTGGGAAAAATTAAGTCATTTTATGGAATCAGTTAACTCAGGTTCTTGTTATCATCCTTCAATACAGTGATTCTCAAGCTTTATCATGCATCAGAATCACCTAGAGGGTTTAAGCCATAATTGTTATGCCTCACCTCCATTGTTCCTCATTCAGCTGGTTTGGTCTGGGGCCTAAGGGTGGATGTGCATTTTTAATAAGAACTCGGATGATATTGAAGCTGTTGTTCTAGAAACCATACTTTAAGAACCAACCAAACCATACTTTTCTGCTTTACAGAAAAAAATATCTGCTCCAAATCAGAAGACCTAGGTTCTAGTCTCTGTGATGATAGTAACTAGTTATGTGGCATGGTGCTAGTTATTTTACCTCTCTATCCCTTTCCTTGATAAGATGGTTATAGCTGCCTTTTTTACCTCACAGATTTCTTTAAAAAATGAAAATATGACATATGTTGAAAGTAATTTGAAAAAGCTAATTTCAGTATGAAATAGCCAAGATCACAGTATTTGAAAGATTACTGAATAACAAGAGGAAAATGATTTTAAAATCAAGTGCAAAAAATATTTGTTGACTTATCTACCATTATATTAAACTTAAATACACCTACTTTCCAAGTCAGTGGATAACTTCTATTTAGCTAATTGCTGGTTAACTCATACATAGAGCTAGAAAATTTTTCTTTGACCATTATTAAAGTTTTCTGTCCAGTTAGTTACTTGATCCTGTTCACTGGAATCTTTTCTCTAAAGCCTTTTATTAGTTTTCAAATTGGTTTAAGATGTCAACCTTGAAGGTGACTTAGCTACCAACAGATTTTTTTTTTTGTGGTTAAAAATCAGATAGGAAATTTAGAATTTAATAGATTGGTGTGTTATTAATTTTCTAGATTTAATTCAGTTTTACTAGAATCTGCCAAACTCCGTTTCTTAAATGAAAACATTCAGTTCCATGCACAATGGTGATGATTCTAGAAAATAGCTGAGATTTGAACAGGATTTTACTAAAAATGGTGATTAATTTCAGCAAACACATTATGAAGGTGTCTTAAAAAAAGAGTTGTTATGCATACATTTCATAGCAATATATTTTGTGATTGCATTTCCTTACTTTGGGCAGCAGAGCAATTCACTGAAGTTGCAGTAACAGATCATCTCACATCCCTTCCCATCCCAGAAATGATCCTGGACATTTACATCCATCTTTGTCAGGTCAGCTACTCCTTCTGGAAGGTTGTGGCAGTTGCGATCTTTTAGTATCTTTCTGTAGCAAGAGAGGCGATTTGCAGGCATGGCTTGAACTCCTAGCAGCAAAGTTAGCCCAACGGTGACAGCAAGTATTGTAAATTTCATTTTGGCTTTTGGCCCTGAGATAGAAGAAAAACCAAAAATGTGTCAGTGTTTTGGTTTTTTTAAGATGGAATTCATCTGAACATAAAGTTCTATAGCATTCCCATAAACTTTGGCTAGAGAGAATGGGATCTTTTCTGCTCTCCTCTTTGAATGTATTTCTCAAAGTGTAGTTTTATAACCATCTACAATAAAAATCACTTAGAATATTCATTAAAAATCAAATGCCTGGGCTCCACAAAGGAATATTGAATGAGAAATGCTGGGGGTGGGGTGGGAGGGTGGACGACAGGTATGATAAGAGCCACAATCTGCATTTTTAAATACCCAAAGTCATTTTGTTGTACATTCCGTAGAGGAAAACTGCTTTTTAAGGTGGTAAAACTCAGGTAAATTTCTAGAACAAATAGCATCATTGAGTACAGTGGTTCTTGACTTCGCATATCTTATCAACATTGTCAAAGAAGCTGGGTCCCACCCTGACAAAAACAAAAAGCCCATTTATCCTGTTATTGAAAGATGATATTCTATAGATACATTTATAGTTCAGTGAAATTTTTAAAAACTTTCAGAATTATTTTTGGGGTCCATTTTTGTTGCAAATTTTCAGTAATGTTGTGAACTTTTATCCCACATGGATTACTTCATCTTAGCTTCAGTTGAAAACAGAGACCTGAATTCCCCCTAATAAATATCTAGTCTGTTCTTAAACACCTACCGTGGTGGGGAACTCGTTATTGACTAAGTCTACGTATTCCACTGATATAGTTCTAACATTTCCCTTACTGTAAAATATTTTTTTGTAGCTTCCACCCACCAGCCCTAGTTTGAACTCTTGGGGTCATACCAAACAAGTCTAATTCCTCTTCCAGGAGATAAGTCTTCAAGTACACTATTTGCCTACAACTATGGAATATTCATCATCTATTAAATCAGACTTCTCTGGCTTCCATGTTAAACATGAAAACAATGGAGGCTATTGTAGTAAAGAAAAATTAGCAAAATAGTGGAGGAACCAGAATCAGAATCCATAGCCATTTAGATTTCATCTTGTTGACAGATGCCAAAGTATCTTTCCTACCATGGAATACTAAAAAGAGGGGAAGACAGATATCTATATTGTACTTTGAAAGAAAACAATATTGTTGAAAGGAAATTTTAGTGTGACGTTTTCAGTGATTAGATACATCTCAAAGGTGAATTATTTTAGGTAAGAGATTTTTAGAAAAGACTTAGTTATTTTAGATTAGTTTTTGGTTTACAATAAAATTGAGAGGAAGGTACTGATTTCCCATATAATCCCTGCCCTCACAAACGCATAGCCTCCTGCATGATCAATATCACTCACCAAAATTTTTTACCAAGGATGTACCTACATTGACATATAATCACCCAAGTCCATAGTTTACCTAGGGTTCACACTTTATGTTATACATTCTATGGGTTGGACAAATGTATAATGATATATATCCATCATTATAATATCATATAGAGTATTTTCACTGCCTTAAAAATCCTCTGTGCTCTGCCTATATAAGTCTCCCCCCTGCTGCCCGCTCTGCCCGTAACTACTGATCCTTCTCATTGTCTCTATAATTTTGTCTTTTCCAGAATGTCCTATAGGTGGAATCATACAATAAGCTTTTCAGATTGGCTTCTTTAACTTAGTAATATGCATTTAAGGTTCTTCCATGTCTTTTCATGGCTTGATAGAGCTATCTTTCTTTTTTAGCACTGAATAATATTCCATTGTCTGAATGTACAGCAGTTTATTTATCCATTCACCTACTGAAGGACATCGTGGTTGCTTCCAAGTTGTAGTAGTTATGAATAAAGATACTATAAACATTCTTGTGCAGGTTTTTAACTCCTGTGAGTAAACACCAAGAAGCATGATTGCTGGATTATGTGGTAAGAGTATGCTTAGTTTTGTAAGAAACCACCAAACAGTCTTTAACAGTGGCTATACCATTTTGCATTCCCATCAGCAATGTGTGAGAGTTCCTGTTGTGCCACATTCTCACCAGCATTTGGTGTTGTCAGTGTTCTGGATTTTGGTCATTCTAATAGGTATGTAGCAGTCTCTCATTGTTGTTTTAGTTTGCATTTTCCTGATGACATATGATGTGGAGCATTTTTTCATATGCTTATTTACCATCTGTATATCTTCTTTGTATATCATCTGTATATCTTCTTTGGTAAGGTACCTGTTAAGGTCTTCAGCCCATTTTTTAATCAGGTTGTTTGTTTTCTTACTGTTGAGTTTTAAGAGTTCTTTGTATATTTGGGATAACAGTCCTTTAGTAGATATGTCTTTTGCAAATGTTTTCTCCCAGTCTGTAGCTTGTCTCCTAATTCTTTTGATATTTTCTTTCATAGAGCAAAATTTTTTAATTTTAATGAAGTTTAGCTTATCAATGATTTCTTGCATGGATCATGTCTTTGGTGTTATATCTAAAAAGGCGTCACTATACCCAAGATCATCTAGGTTTTCTTCTATGTTCTCTTCTAGGTGTTTTAGAGTTTTGCATTTTCCTTTTAGGTCTATTTTCCATTTTGAGTTAATTTTTTGTGAAAGGTGTAAAGTCTTTGTTTGGATTAATTTTGCTGCATATGGATGTCCAGTTGTTCCAGCATCCTTTGTTGAAAAGACCATCTTTGCCCATTGTATTGCTTTTGCTTCTTTGTCAAAGATTAGTTGACTATATTTATGGGATTCTATCTGAGCTCTCTGTTCTGTTCCATTAATCTAATTTGTCTTTTCTTTCACCAATATCACACTGTCTTGATTACTGTAGCTTTATAGTAAATCTTAAAGTCAGGTAGCATCAGTCCTCCAATTTTGTTCTTCTCTTTCAATATCATGTTGGATCTTCTGGGTCTTTTGCCTCTCCATATAAGCTTTAGAATCAGTTTGTCAATATCCACAAAATGACTTGCTGGGATTTTCATTAGAATTGCATTGAATCTATAGATCATGTTGGGAAGAACTGACACCTTGACAATATTGAATCTTCCTATCCATGAGCATGAACTATTTCTCCATTTATTTAGTTCTTTGATTTCATTCAACAGAGTTTTGTAGTTTTTCTCATGTAGATCTTGTATATATTTTGTTAATTTATACCTAAATATTTCATTTTTGAGGGTGCTAATGTAAATGGTATTGTGTTTTTAATTTTGAATTCCACTTATTCATTGTTGGTATATAGGAAAGCAATTGACTTTTTGCGTGTGTATGTGTGAGGAAGACTAGCCCTGAGCTAACATCTGTTGCCAGTCCTCCTCTTTTTTGCTGAGGAAGACTGGCCGCAGACTAACATCCATGCCCGTCTTCCTCCACTTTATATGGGACGCTGCCACAGCATGGCTTGACAAGTGGTGCGTCTGTCCATGCCTGGGATCCCAACCTGTGAACCCAGGCCACTGAAGTGGAGCATGAACTTAACCGCTATGCTGCCAGGCCAGCCCCAGCAGTTGACTTTTGTATATTAACCTTGTATCCTGCAACTTTGCTATAATCACTTACTAGTTCCATGAGTTTTTTGTTGATTCTTTCAGATTTCATGCATAGACAACATGTCATCTGCCAACAAAAACAGTTTTATGTCTTCCTCCCCAATCTGTATACCTTTTATTTCCTTTTCTTGCCTTATTGCATTAGCAAGGATGTCCAGTATGATGCTGAAAAGGGATCATGAGAGGAGACATCCTTACCTTGTACCTGATCTTAGTGGGAAAGCTTCAATTTTCTCACTAAGTGTGATGTTACTGTAGGGTTTTTTATTTTTTATTTTTTTGGTGAGGAAGATTAGCCCTGAGCTAACATCTGTGCCCATCTTCCTCTACTTTATACGTGGGATGCCTGCCACAGCATGGCTTGATAAGCAGTGCATAGGTCAGCACCTGGGATCCGAACCTGTGAACCCTGGGCCACCGAAGTTAAGTGCACAGACTTAACCACTATGCTACCATGCCAGCCCCTTTTTCAATTTCTATTTGTGTGTGTGTGTGTGAGGAAGATTAGCCCTGAGCTAACATCTGTTACCAATCCTCCTCTTTTTGTGGAGGAAGATTGGCCCTGGCCTAATATCTGTGCCCATCTTTCTCTACTTTATATGTGGGATGCCTGCCACAGCATGGCTTGATAAGCAGTGAGTAGGTCCATGCCCGGGATCCAAACCTGTGAACCTCAGGCCGCCAAAGTGGAGCCCACAAACTTAACCACTGCGCCACAATGCTGTCCCCCCGTAGGGTTTTTTAGATAGTCTTTATCAAGTTGAGAAAGTCCTCCTCTATTTCTAGTTTACTGAGAGTTTTTATCATGCTTGAGTGTTGGATTTTTTTCAAATGCTTTTTCTACATCTATTGATATGATCATGTGATTTTTCTTTTTTGATTTGTTGTGATGGATTACATTAATTGATTTTCAAATGTTGACCTTAGCCTTGCATACCTGGGATAAGTTCCACTTGATCATGATGTATTATTCTTTTTATACTTGTTTGAATTCAATTTGCTAATATTTTGTTGAGGATTTTTGCATCTATGTTCATGAGAGATAATGGTCTATAGTTTTCTGTTCTTGTTATGTCTTTAGCTAATTTTGGTATTAGAGTAATGCTGGTCTCATAGAATGCATTAAAAAGTACTCCCTATACTTCTGTACTTTGAAGGAGATTATAGAAATTGGTATACTTTCTTCCTTAAACGTTTGGTAGAATTCACCAGAGAACCCGTCTGGGCCTGTTGCCTTTGGTTTGGGAGGTTATTGCTTATTGATTCAATTTCTTTTAGTAGATATAGACCTATTCAGATCATCTATTTCTTCTTGTGTGAATTTTGACAGATTGTATCTTTCAAGAAATTGGTCCATTTCATCTAGGTTATCAAATTTGTGGGTATAGAGTTGTTCATAGTATTCCTTTATTATTCTTTTAATTTCCATGAGATCTATAGTGATGTTCCTCTTTCATTTCTGATATTAGTAATTTTGTGACCTCTCTTTTTTTTCTTAGTTAGCCTGGCCAGAGGCTTATCAATTTTATATATCTTTTCAAAGAACCAGTTTTTGGTTTCATTGATTTTCTCTATTGATTTCTTATTTTCTATTTCATTTATTTCTTCTCTAATTCTTATTATTTCTTTTCTTCTGCTTACTTTGGAACAAATTTAATTTGCTCTTCTTCTAGTTTCCTAAGGTGGAAACTTAGATGATTGATTTTAGATCTTTCTTCTTTTCTAATGTATGCATTCAGTGCATTCATAAATTTCCCTCTAAGCACTGCTTTCACTGCATCCCACAAATTTTGATGTTTTATTTTAATTTTCAGTAAGTTCAAAATATTTTAAAATTTCTGTTGAGATTTCTTCTTTGACCCACATGTTATTTAGAAGTTTGTTGTTTAATCTCCATGTATTTTGGGATTTTCCAGATATCTTTCTGTTATTAATTTCTAGTTTAATTTCATTGTGGTCTGAGAGGAGACATTGTATGATTTCTATTCTTTTAAAGTAGTTAAGGTGTATTTTATGTCCCAGAATGTTGAGTGAAGTAGTCTATAGATGTCAATTATATCCAGCTGATTGGTGGTATTTTTGTGTTCAACCATGTCCTTACTAATTTTCTGTCTGCCAAATCTGTCCTTTTCTGAGGGGTGTTGAAATCTCCAACCATGATAGTTGATTCATCTACTTTTCCTTACAGTTCTATCAGTTTTTACCTCCTGTCATTTGACACTCTGTTGTTAGGCGAATACCTATTAGGAATTGTTATGTCTTCTTGGAGAATTGATCCCTTTATCATTATGTAATGCCCTTCTTTACTCCTGATAACTTTTCTTACTTTAATAT
Source organism: Tapirus indicus (assembly GCA_031878705.1). Taxonomy (NCBI): domain Eukaryota; kingdom Metazoa; phylum Chordata; class Mammalia; order Perissodactyla; family Tapiridae; genus Tapirus; species Tapirus indicus. Next base: position 97,218,599 of record CM062919.1, on the reverse strand, counting down.
CCATTCTGTCTGAAATTAATATAGTGACTCCCACTTTCTTTTGCTTAGTGGTAACATGGTATATTTTTCTCCATTCATTTACTTTAGATCTATATGTGTATTTATATTTAAAGTGAGTTTGTTGTAGACAACATATAGTTGGTCATATTTTTTGATCCACTCTGACAATCTCAGTCTTTTAATTGGTGCATTTAGACATTGGTATTCAAAATGATTATTGATATAGTTGGATTAATATCTACTATATTTGTTATTATTTTCTATTTGTTGCCCTTGTTCCTTGTTTCTGTTTTTCTCTTAACTCTTTTTCTGGTTTTAATTTCGCATTTTATATGATTCCATTTTCTCTCCCTTCTTAACATATCCATTATACTTTTTGCTTTTTGCTTTTTTTGTTAGTTGCCCTAGAGTTTGCAATATACATTATAACTAATCCAAGTCCACTTTCAAATAATATTATACGGTTTCACAGGTAATGTGAGTAATTTACCTTGCAAAATAATCCTAATTCCATCCTCCCATCCCTTGTATCATTGCTGTCATTCATAAGCATACGTAAGCATATATATCTATACATCTATATCTATCTATCTATATATATAAAGCAGACATAGTTGCATACATTGTTGCTATTATTATTTTGAACCAAACTGTTACCTGTTAGATCAATTAAGAATAAGAAAAATTGAAGTTTTTATTTTACTTTCACTTATTCCTTTTTTGATGCTCTTCCTTTAGGAAGATCCAAGTTTCTGACCTATATTATTTTCCTTCTCTTGAAAGAACTTTTAACATTTTTTGCAAGGCCGTTTACTGGCAACAAATTCCGTCAAGTTTTGTTTGTCTGAGAAAGTCTTTATTTCTCCTTTACTTTTTTGTGTGTGTGTGAGGAAGACCAGCCCTGAGCTAACATCCATTGCTAATCTTCCTCTTTTTGCTGAGGAAAACTGGCCCTGGGCTAACATCCGTGCCCATTTTCCTCTACTTTACATGGGATGCCTCCACAGCATGGCTGACAAGCAGCGCGTCAGCAGGCACCTGGGATCCGAACCCGCGAACCCCGGGTTGCCAAGCGCGAACTAAACCGCTGCGCCACTGGGCTGACCCCTCTCCTTTACTTTTGAAGAATAATTTTGGAGAGTACAGAATTCTAAGCTGATAATTTTTTTCTCTTAACACTTTAAATATTTCACTCCACTCTCTTTTTGCTTGCATGGTTTCTAAGGAGAAGTCAAATATAATTCTTGTCTTTGTTCCTCTATAGGTGATTTTTTCCCTCTGGCTTCTTTCAGGACTTCACCTTTGATTTTCTATAATTTAGAAATTATATGCCCATGTGTAGGTTTTTTTGGCATATATTCTGCTCTGAACTTCCTGGATCTGTGGTTTGGTGTCTGACATTAATTTGGGTAAATTCTCAGTCATTATTGTTTCAAATATTTCTTCTGTTCCTTTCTTTTTCTTCTCCTTCTGGTATTCCCATAATGTCTGTGTGACACCTTTTGTAGTTGTCCCACAGTAGTTGGATATCCTGTTCTGTTTTCTTCAGTCGTTGTTTTCTTTGATTTTCAATTTTTGAGGATTCTATTGATATATCCCCTAGCTCAAAGGTTCTTTTCTCAGCTGTGTCCATTTACTAACAAGCCCATCAAAAGCATTCTTCATTTCTGTCACAGTGCTGTTTTTATCTCTAACATTTCTTTTTGGTTCTTTCTTAGGATTTCGATCTCTCTGCTTACATTGCCCATCTGTTCTTGCCTGCTGACTACTTTATCCATTAGAGTGCTTAACATATTAATTATAGTTGTTTTAAATTCCTGACCTGATAATTCCAACATTTCCTTCCATGTCTGGTTCTGATGCTTGCTTTATCTCTTTGACTTTTGCTATTCCTTGTAAATTGTTCTGGATAGCCAGATATGATATACAGGGTAAAAGGAACTGCTGTGTAAATAGGCCTTTAGTAATGTGTGGTTAGGTATCAGGGGAGGAGAAACATTTTATAGTCCTATCATTAGGTCTCAGTCTTTTAGTGAGCCTGTGCTTCTGGATTGTGAACTTCACAAGTGGTACTCAGGTTTTTTTCTCCCCCTTTAGGTGGGATAGGATGGATAGAGTGGGCTGGCATTGAATATTTCCCCTCCCGCAGATCAGTTAGGCTCTGATAATACCCTAGCAGATTAGGCTCTGGTTAACTAGCTTCTCCTGAGGGCAGGCCTTGTTAAGAAGAGCAGAGTGCTCTGGTGTATTTCAAAATGATTCCTTTTCCCTCCTCTGCCAGAATCTTGACGGGATTTTTCTCTGATATTCACTGTGTGTACCTGGTCAAGCTACTGAGGTAAATCCCACAATATTTGGGGGGTCCTCCTATGATTGGGTCTCCTTGGAGTTCTTAATTCTCAGAGTTTTCCACACTGAGCCTACAGCAGTTCATGTATTATAGCTCAGGTTTTCCTACCTGGGTCCTGGTTCCTGTGGCTGTTTCCACTAGTGAGTCTCTGCTCTGGTGAGCCTCAACTCCCTGTGTTTGCCTGTCTGTCTCTTCAATCTTGAGGGCGGTGGTTTGCTCTGTGTCCTCCCCTCTCTTACGGATCCAAGAAGAGTTGTTGATTTTTCAGTCTGCTCAACTTTTTTCCTGTTGTTAAAATGAGTAGTGACTTCCCGTCTCCTTACATGTGAAACCAGAAGTCCAATAATGGATTTTTGAATAAGCACACTCATTTCTCTTTGTCAGTTTAAAAACCAAAAATATTCCTTTATGCTCTGAAGGAGTTTCCGATTTTCTTTATTTTATATTCTAACTTGAATTAGTCATTTTTGGCTTTACTTATATATTTTCTTAAAATTATAAATACAGATCTTCCTCAGCTTACAATGGGATTATGTCCTGATAAACCCATTGTAAGTTGAAAATATTGTAAGTTGAAAATGCATTTAATACACCTAACCAACCAAACATCATAGCTTAGCCTAGCCTATGTTAAACATGCTCAGAACAATTACATTAGCCTATAGTTGGGCAAAATCATCTAACACAAATCCTATTGTATAATAAAGTATTGAATATCTCATGTAATTTATTGAATACTGTGCTGAAAGTGAAAAACAAAATGGTTGTATGGGTACAGAATGGTTGTAAGTGTATTGGTTGTTGACCCTCATGAACATGTGACTGACTGGGAGCTGCGGCTTGCTGCCACTGCCCAGCATCGTGAGAGTGTACCACATATTGCTAACTTGAGAAAAGATCCAAATTCAAAGTGTGGTTTCTACTGAATGCGTTTTGCTTTTACACCATTGTAAAGTCGAAAAATTGTAAGTTGAACCATCATAAGTCAAGGACAATCTGTATTCAATTTAATTTCTACCTCCAAATATTAGTGAAAGAAAAGACAAAAATGAGATCTATTTCACTTTGTATTTTTTAAGATTTGATAGAGCAAGACATTACAGTGTTGTATTACATCACAATCTAGTATATATAGAATAATACCTTCCAATAAGCCTTTTGCCGATCACAGCTTAAGTTTCATATTTTTAAAAATATAATTCTCTGAAGTGCTCTAGTTCTCAATTACTTCTAATTAGGGCCTTCTTTATACCCATAAGTGATGTTAAAAAAAAGTGCTACATTTCTTGACATTTTTTCAGGTTAATCTTCAAAGAAGGGTAATTAAAGCACCTGTTCATTGAGCATTTACTATATGGCAGGAATCACCACAACTATTAAGCTTTAAAAAACATATTGAGGTATAGGACAGAACTCCACTGTACAGGTAAAGTTTTTAAAAACAGCTTTATTGAGATAAAAATGACATGTAATAAAGTGCAAATATTTAAATGTACACTTTGATAAGCTTTGACATATGTATTTTCCCATGAAACCATAACTACAATCAAGATAGTGAACATATCTGTCATCCCTGAGTTTCCTCCTTCTCTTTTGTAATCCGTTCCTCTTACTCATCCCTGCCCCTTACTTCCATCCAGACAATAACTGATCTGCTTTCTGTCACCAGAGATTAATTTGCATTTTCTAGAGTTTCATATAAATGAAATCATAAAATATGTACTGTTTTTATCTGGCTTCTTTCATCCAGCATACTTATTCTGAGATTTATGTATGTCCATTGCATGTATCTATAGCTGATTTTTTTTTATTGCTGAGAAGTATTGCATTATATATGCTATAAGTTATTTATCCATTCACCTGTTGATGGATATTTGAGTTGTTAAAACAACTCAAAATAGTTTTAGGCTACTGCACATAAAGCTGTTATGAACACTTCTGTACAAGTCTTTGTAAGATCAGAGCTTTTATTATTCTTGAGCAAATACCTAGGAGTGAAAGAGCTAGGTCAAATGATAGGTGTACTCTTTACTTTTTAGGAAATTGCCAAATTGTTTTTCTGAAATGGTTGTACCATTTAAAATTCCCACCAGAGGTGTATGAGAGTTGAAGTTTGTCCACATCCTCTCCAATACTTGGTATGGTCAGTCTTTTTAATTTTTGGCCATTTTAATAGGTGTCTCATTGTGATTTTATATTGCATTTCCTTAAATATTAATGGTATTGAGCCTCTTTCATGTGCTTATTTGTCATCTGTGTATCTTCCTGGGTGAACTGTCTGTTCAAATCTTTTGCCCATTTAAAAAAATTGGGCTTGTTTTCTTGAATTTTGAGTTCTTTATGTATTCTGGATACAAGTTCTTTATCAGATATATGCTTCCCAAACATTTACTCTTCATCTATGACTTCTCTTTTCACTTTCTTTTTTTTTTTTTTCATGAGGAAGATTAGCCCTGAGCTAACATCTGTTGCCAATCCTCCTCTTTTTCCTGAGGAAGATTGACCCTGGGCTAATATCTGTGCCCATATTCCTCTACTTTATGTGGGATGCTGCCACAGCATGGCTTGACAAGCAGTGTGCCGGTTTACATCCAGGATCTGAACCTGTGAACCCCAGGTCACCAGAAGCAGAGTGTGCAAACTTAACCGCTATGCTGCCAGGCCAGCCCCTCTTTTTCACCTTCTTAACAGTGGTTTTAAAAGAGCAAAAGTTCTTGAAATTGATGAAATCCAATGTATCAGTTTTTTTTTTTATGGAATGTGCTTTTGGTGTCATATCTAAGAAATCATTGTCTTACCCAAGGTGACAAAGCTTTCTCCTATGTTTTCTTCACAAGTTTTGTAGTTTTAGGTTAATCTTTGTCAAGTATCAGTTTTCAATATAAGTGTGTGCCTATTTTTGGACTCTCTATTCTTTTCCATTGATTTATTTGTTTATCTTTAAGCCAATACTACAGTTTTGTTTTTGTTTTTTTTTTTGTGTGTGTGGGGGGAAGACCAGCCCTGAGCTAACATCTGTTGCCAATCTTCCCGTTTTTGCTGAGGAAGACTGGCCCTGGGCTAACATCGTGCCCATCTTCCTCCACTTTATATGGGACGCCGCCACGGCATGGCTGACAGGCAGTGCGTCGGCGGGCGCCCGGGATCCGAACTCTCAAACCCCGGGCTGCCAAGCACGAACTAAACCGCTGCGCCACCGGGCGGCCCCCAATACTACAGTTTTGATTACTGTTGCTTTATAATAATTCTTGGAATTAGGTTCTGAAACTTTGTTCTTCTTTTACAAAGTAGTTTTCACAATTCTAGGTATTTTGCATTTTTGTATGAATTTTATTATCAGCTTGTCAATTTCCACAGAAAAAGCCTGCTGGAATTTTGATTGAGATTGCATTGAATCTATAGATAAATTTGGGAATATTGGCATCTTAATATTTAATCTTCTGACCTCTGAACATATTTTTCCATACTTTTATTTTTACTTATTTGTGTCTTTATATTTCAAATGTGTTTCTTATAGGCAGTCTATAGATTGGTCTTATTTTTTTCTTCAACCTGACAATCTCTGCCTTTTAAGTAGAATGTTTACACCATTTACATTTAATGTGATTATTGACATGGTTAAGTTTAAATCTATCTTCTTGTAATTTGTTTTCTATTTGGTCCATCCATTCTTTTTTCCTTTTCCCCTCTTTTTATGTGCTCTTTTAGATTAATTGAAAATTTTAAATAATTTTATTTTACCTCCTTTGTTGGCTCATAAGCTTTAATTCTTCATTTTGTTATTTTAGTGGTTGCTTTAGGTTTTATGGTCTATATCTTTAACTTATTATTGTCTCCCTTAAAATGATATTATGCCACTTTACAATAGTATACTTCCATTTCTCTCCTCCCATCCTTTATGCTATTGTTATCATTTTACCTAGGTATAGGCTATAAACCCCAAAATATATTATTTTTATTTCTGTTTAAATAGTCAGTTATGTTTTAGGGATTCAAATAATGAGAAAAAAATCTTATACATTAAACCATGCAGTTTCCATTTCCAGTGCTCTTCATTCCTCTGTGTAGATCCATTTTTCCATCTAGTATCATTTTTCCCTATGCCTGAAAGATATCCTTTAACATTTGTGTGGTGTAAGTATGCTGGTGATGAATTCTCTCAGCTTTAGTATGTCTGAAAATGTCTTTATTTCACCTTTGTTTCTGAACAAAGGTTATAGTATAATAGGTTATAATATGATAGGTTGGCAGTTTTTTTCTTTCAGCACCTTAAGGATGTATCTGTTTTAATGCCCTTTGCTAATTCCAATATTTGTATCAGTTCTGTGTTGGTTTCAATTGATTGATTATTCTAGTCATGAGTTATGTTTTCTTGTTTCTTTGCATGCCTGATAATCTTTGTTAGGATGTCAGACATTTTAAATTTTGCCTTATTGGGTACTGGATATTTTTGTATTCTTATAAATATTCTTGTGCTTTGTTCTGGGATGCAACTAAGTTACTTGGAAACAGTTTGATCCCTTCAGATCTTGCTTTTATGATTTGTTAGGTAGTTCCAGAGCTGTACTCAGTCTAGGACTAATTATTTCTCACTACTAAGGCAATTCCTTCCTGAGTATTCTACCCAATGCCTTATGAACTATGAGTTTTTTCAATCTATCTCTGTGAGTATTCCTGGCCTTGTGTGAGTGCTAGGCACTCTGTTCTCCAATCCTTTCAGATATTTTACCCCTTACCTTGGATAGTTTCCTCATTTGCATGCACTAATTAGTTTTCTGTTGAACACTTGAGTGGGGCCCTCTGCAGACCTCCAGAGTTCTCTGTCCTGTGTCTCTCTTCTCTCTGGTACTCTGTTCTGTGAACTCTAGCCACCTTGGCCTCTGACCCTCAGCTCCATTTCCTCAACTCAGGTAGTCTGGACTCCATCTGGGTTCCCTCTCCTTATTTTGCAGCCTAGGAACTCTCAAGGCAGTCTAGTGGGGGAAATTGTAGGGCTCACTTCATTTGTTTCCCGTCTCTCAGAGATCGGTGTCCTTCCTTGCTTGAAATCCAGTGTTTTGACAAAGGTTGTTTGTCTGTTTGTTTGTTGTTCCAAGGGAGTGGGTAAATCTGGTTCTTCTTACTCCATCTTGAGCCAAAGAGAAGCTTTTTATATGACTCTTACTATTTGTAGCTACTTTGGAGGAATATGAAGGACAGGTACCCAAATCTTACAGATTCTAAATATGAGCTGTGTGGTACTCTGGTAATTTTAATACTTAAGCCAAATTCTCAGAACTATGTTTCTCCCTTCTTCGACTCTTTCTTTCCCAAATTGAACTATGGTTCCTTTGACTTGCATCTCTTGGATAGAGTAAGTAGTTATTGCCCAAAATACAACAAATAGGACCCATTATGGTGTGCATAAGAAGCCATTTATTCAGGCTGCCCTTCCACTTCTGGAATGATGCTTGTATAGTTTGTCCTAGATGAAATAGGCTGCTGAAATATAGCCTGCAATCATTCTTTTATCTTCAGGCCCAAATTTTCATATACTTCCTCAGATGACTTAGAATCCCTCTGCCCATACCAAGACCAAACCAGCAAGGATATTCAGGAGAAGAGCAGCCAATACTGGGAAAGTGAAGAAGTCAGAATAGCAGTGATGCCAGACTCACTGATAAAGTAATTATGTGAAAGAGAGGAAAACAGTAGAAAGTTGGTTTAATTTGGTTCAACTTAACAAACATTTTTTAGTGTTTGTTTTATGCCAGGCACAGTCCCAAGTACCAGGAATACCACAGGAATTAAGGAAAATATCAATAACTAAATCTGTCCTCTTCCAATAACTTCAATTTCTTTGAGTAAAAGTTAAAGTCATTGCAATGCTGTCCATGTGCAATCTGGCTCCCCATTATCTTGCTGAAATCATCTACTCTTCCCCTTGTTCATTCTGTTCCATCTATTCCTCAAAAATACCAGACACATTCTTGCCTTAGGGCCTTTTCACTGGTTTTCCTCTGCTCTTCCACTAGATATCTGCATGTCTAACTCCCTCACCCTCTTCAAGTCTTTGCTCACTGTGCTCCTCAATAAGACCTACCCCACTGTCCTTTTTAAACTTGTGTCTCCCTTCACATATGCTCAATCTGCCTTACTTGCTCTACTTCTCCATGGCATTTATAAGCCTCTAAATTATTATAAAATATTCTTATTATGTCTCCCCAAACTGAAATGTAATCTCTAGGAATGCAGGATTTTGTCTGATGTATATCCCAAGCATCTGAAACTGTACCTGGCTATTAGTGAAAAAATAAATAATAGATCCTAATCTCTAGATACTTACAGTCAGGGAAGCAGGAATTTCTCAGGTTGCTAAACTCAATATCTACTTGCAAAGAACTACTGTATTTAGTACTGGAAGAGGTTAGTAAGCTGTCAGATTCTTAAATTTGCATGTCATCAGGTACTGTTGTTTTACTTTAATTGTATTTAATTTTTTCTAAATAGTCTGACTTTAAAATGTGTTTCCCAATTTGTTTTGTTTTCCTTTTTTTGGTCAAAACTAGCATTTATTCTGATCAACTAGCTCATACTTGACTTAAAATATATATATATATATTTGTATGTGTATCAGAAGATTCAATAACAATAAACACCACCTGCCTTTTCTCTAACCTCTCTCATCAGATTCCTCTTTATTAAAAGGTTGGGTGGAGGTGGGGGGGGGAGGGGCTGTGGAAAAGTTAGCTTTTTAACATTCTTTTGCCAAATGTGTTTCAAGATTTTTTTTTATTATTTTAGGTCTTTGGCATTTTTCATATCTTTTACAGCTTTGATCTTCCTAGTTTTTTACTATCCAACTGTGTTCTTATTTTTGGTAATCTAGCTTAATTTTGTCTAATTTTTGTGGCTGTTGGATAAAGTCATGCATTTAGCCAACTTGGTCTTTTATTACCCTTCTTATGTTTCCTGCATATAGGTGTGGTTTGTTCCTGAGTTCATTTGATGACTACTAACTGTGTATGCTTTCTTTCCAGGAGATGGTTCCAATTAGAGCCGTAAACCTGACTGGATATTTTTTTTTAAGAAAATCCTTTTTCTCAAAAAAATGTAAAATACTCAGTGAAAAACATGGAAAATACAGAAAAGCATAGATAGAATAAAATTCAAGTAGAGTTTGAATGTAGAGAGAACTGTTGTTAACATTTTGGTGTGTTTCTTTTTGGTATGCAAGGATGAGGGTATTAAGAAGGAGAAATTGAGATGGCCAGGGACAGAACGCTGGAAAACTCTAACATTTATGTACTGGGTGGAAGATAAGTCAAAGAAGGAGATTATAAACCAGTGAAAGAGATTGAGAAGCAAGTACAGGGTTATAAAGTAATGAGCAAAGGGGGAAAGAATGAGTGACTGGAAGGCTGAGGTATGTTTGACAATCTTATGTCAAAGACTGATATTAACTAGGTTTATTCCTCAGAGTGTCTCCACTACACCCTCTGCTACATAAAAGCAGATGAATTCAAAATTCGTATACCAGCACTCCCTGGCCTCTTTTATACTCCTCGTGTCTCTGATTATATATATGATATCGCCACCCAGACAGTGATATTTAATATTATTAAAGTATAAGGTCACCAGATAAAAGTGGGATACCTAGTTAAATTTGAATTTCAGATAAACAATGAATAATTTTTAGTATAAATATGTCACAAATATTACATAATTTCTACCTCTTGAGATAATTTTGATAATTTATATTTTGTTAGAAAATAGACCATACCACCCATTAAAAAAATATTGCAATGAAAATGTATAGAATATTTCCTTATAATTAAAAAGAAATCTTTCTTCTTCCATGAGGGTCTTTCTATATGCTCTCTGCCAGAAATCCTGTTTATTTGGCTGGCTTCTTCTCAACTTTCAGGTCTCAGTTTAAATGTCATTTCTTCAAAGGTCTTCCCTGACCATCCAATCTAAAGTAGTTTCAACCTGACTCTTTCATAGTGCCCTCTTCTTTTTCCTAATGATGTTTATCACAATTTAAATTATAATTTGTGAATTTACTCATTTTATGTCTATGATTCCCATTAGATGGAAAGCTCCATGAGGACAGTCTATTTTTTCACCACCACATACCCAGTGGCTATTATGCTTGGCCCCTATTTATAGAATTAAATAAATGATTCTCTGAAAAGACTTTTTTTTAATCCTGAGCAAGAGCCTACAGAGGTGTCATGTTATCTAAAAGACTGTGAACTTCTTAGGGCTAATCCTAAGACCTTCCTTCTACTTTCTTCCACACGTATCCTTTATTCCTGCTGAGCTACCAGACTGTCAGACCAGTCATCTCTTCAATCCTATATATGTGCTTCGCCTTGTCCCCTCACCTCTTCCCTTTATGTTAATTTCTGGCCATCCATTAAGGACAAACCTCAAGCTCATCTCTTCTAAGAATCCTTTCCTGATCCAGTCCATTCCATGCTAACAATTCCCTTGCTCTATGTTCCCATAGCACTTATGTGTAATCTGTACTACAAGAACTATGAATTTGACTAAATAATGTCATGTCATTGTCAGCATTTTTCATGAGCCAGTTAACCATATGGAGAATATGGCTACAATTGGGAGTAGGAAATTCACTATAAGCCATTTAGCCGTTTAGTGAATTGCTCATTCTGTGAATTTACCTAGAACCAGGAAGGAAGATCTGGAACGATCATAAAGGACCTTATAGGACGTAAAAAGGAGTTTAGATTTTATTTGGTATACTGGGAAACCATTGGAAGATTTTGGCAGAATAGTAACATGATCTAATTTATGTCTTGAAAAAATCCTTGACTGCTCTATGAAGATGTGTTGTGGTGGGACAAGATTGGAAGTAGAAGAAAAGAGGCTATTGGTGAAAGCTGATGGAAGATATGAGGCAAGAGGGAAAGAATCAAGGATAGACTCTTAGGTTTTTGACCTGAATGGTGCTGACATTTATTGAGCTGAGGAAGAATTGGAAGGAGTCAATTTTGGGGGAATTCAAGAGTAAATTTTTGGACGAGTTAAGTTTGAGATGCCTATTAGACATCCAAATGAAGACATTGAGTAGGCACTTGAATATGAGTCTGGAGGTCAGGGCTGGAAATACAAATCTGAGTGTCATCAGGATATTTATTGATAGTATTTATAGCTCTGGGACTAGCAGGGTAGTGAGTGTAGATTGAGAAGAAAAGAGGCAAAGAACTGAGGCCTGGGGCGAGCCAATATTCAAAGGGCTGGAAGAGGAGATGACAGCATCATGAGGCCAAGGACGGTAACTTCGACTTCTTTTGCATCTCTCAGAGTGCCTGCTTCAATGCTGGGCTCACAGTAAGTGTTCAAAAAACATTCACTGAAGGAATGAACAAATAAATTGCTGGAAAAGTAAGTGGGTACGTTGCCATACCATGCACCTCTTCTGACTATATCCATGCCAGAGCATAAAATAGTGTTTCTGTCACAGTCTCAGCCACATACTATGATGGAAAGTTCCACACTTGGCAAGCACTTACTGGTAGTTTTTTTTTTTTTTAACACTTTATAAATTACATGTTTGAACTGAAATCTTCTCTTCTTCCTTTACTTAAGTGCAGATAAATAGCTTTAACCATTATTTAGTAAGTGGAAAAATGTCTGAACAGTATGTTCCTGTGATACATTGGTTTGTTTTTTCATTAAAAGACACCAACCTTAATCCTTGGCAATCCATCAAGACCATATATTTTCAAGTGCCAAGAAGAGTGAAGTGACTTTGGCCAATATGAAGCAAATTGCTCTCTTTTACATGGACTTAAAATTCCTCCTGGAGTACATCCAAATTACAAAAGAAAACAAAGCTAAAAACTGAATATCTGAAGCAATAAGTGAGAGATCCTTAGAAAGTTATCCAATGGTTTTTTTGGATTCAATTTTATGTCATTAACATTGTTCCTAAACGTTGTCTGTTACCACTTATATCCCAGTAGTGGCGTAATTTTTAAAAGATTAATGCAGAGGATACAGAATTATAAGCAAGATGTTTCCAATTAAGCAAGAGACCATTGCCACCATCCTATAGATAGGGAATTGCAAATTTTGATTGTGTGAGGGTATTTGGCACCAGCAAGCTTTGAATGGTTGGAGTTAAATGGAGACTGAAAAAGAAAAATTATCCCATTTAATAGCTAAAACTAACAGGGCTATGTAGTTTAAATGTTCAGACATTTATGGTGCAATGCTCATACAGGCAACTGATGTCAGTTCTGGGAACTGGTATTAAAAGCAGTGGAATGAAACAGAGTTGATGAATTAGACAGAAAGGGCGATCCATTTTCAGATTTCTTTCATAACTAAGCAAGAGAGAAGCAAAGGCTGCAAAAGCAAATGAAAATTCCAGCCCAGAACTTGACATTTAAAGTATCAAAATTATAGTTGGAAGATTAATAAATTAATAAATTGCTGTCCAGCCTGTGACGTTTCCCATTCATCTTTCTTGGAGGATGAAAGTCACTGTTATTTTCTAAATTCTCTGTTTTTCTTAACTGTGTTAGAAGTGGTTTGTGTTAGAATGACTGAGTCCTGAAGTGAAACTTCTCGAAGTATATTTTAAAAGAACAGAAGTGTATTAAAAAGTGGATATGCCTTTCAAACATCATTAAAACAGACATGATCAGCCCAAATACCCAAATGACCTTCATCAGTGGAAAAACAAAGTCCACATCCTCCCTGAAGTGATCTGCCTTCAGGCCTCTCAGAGAATGTAGAAGATGATATTAATATTCAGTCTTGCATCATTCTAATTATTTTCCTGGCCACAATAAATCCTCATCACTGGAGAAAAGTACCAGCATTTGAGAGAGCTTTTCACAGCCTGTGTAACGAAGTTAAAGAATTTTAAAGGGAATTTTTATAAGCCCCAAAGGGAAAAATTGTTCCCTTTATCCTAGCAGTACAGACACTGCGTTGTGTTCCATGGCAGGGACACCAAGGATGAATTCCTTCTTTGTATCACACATTTATACCAGTTCATTTTTAGGAATCAGGATTTTTCAAAGCAAAAAACATTTGCTTTCTTAGACATTGCAGTTAACTTTATGTAGAGTAGGTAATATAGATATAGCTACTGCATTTTAAAAAATCCTATCTACTTCGTCGTCCTCACCTCATTCTGAAAGGTGGAATAATAAGGTCCTGTTGTGTGGAACCAGATTCAGAGTGGACGTGGGCGTTAATAAGGAGTAACAATGAGGAAGCTGCCTCTTTTTAAAACTATGATTGTGACTTTCCCAGTTAAGGAACGCACATTTTCTATTCTCTTTTAATCTGATTCATTTCCTTTGTCCTAGGAAGCATCACCTTTTTCAAAGTACATCCATCATCTCCTTAGAGGATCTCTCTCTGTGTCTCTCTCTTTCTCTTCTGGCTCAACACATAAATACATTTCTGCTCTAATCTATAGCAGTAGTTTGGAATATACTAGTAAATGACATAAAATTATTTTTAAGAAAAAAAATTACATACCCTTTTCTTCTTTCCTTTTGGTCTTCTTGGCAGAGGAATCTTCTTAAATGCTCCAACTCACTGGGTGAGTTTGGGCAAAAGGAGAAGAGAGGAGGTGCTGGAAGGAGGTTCTTTACAAATGAACCTTTGTCTACCTTGTCTCTCGCCTGGGATTGACAGACTCACTGCTCCAGCCAGGACTGGGGGAGGAGGGGAGTGGAAGAGAGACAGGGCTGCATGAACTGCCTCCCTTGGATTCTTCCAAACCAGGCGAGGACAAACTAAATAGTTTCTTTGCAGAGGGAAATAACTAGTCTATACAAGAACCTCAGAGAGGCAGACTCTTGGAGCAGTAAAATATAAAACCTGAGGGATTTAAAAAGAACAGAGAGTGATTTTTACCTTAAGAGAAATACGTGTGTGTGAGAGAGAGAGACAGAGAGAGAGAGACAGAGACAGACAGAGATAGACAGAGACAGAGAAACAGAGAGAGACTGCGATAGGGACAGAGAGACAGAAGGTGGGGGAGAGAAGGAGGAGGAGAGATGACTAATATGATTTAGGAAAATAGCTGAGCACCTCTTCCTCTTTTATAGTTTTTATAGTTTCTTTGTGTTTTTTCACCAAGTTTTGCTCCCTTCCTAGATCTCTTATTATAACATTTTGGTTGATGATATATTCCAACTCTCCAACTCCTCACCCAGAGTCATTACCAGTCAATAGAAAGAAAAAAATAAAATGACTGAAAGAAAATCTATTCTGTGTCTCAGAAATAAAGGCACAAAAGGAATTTCACTCTGTTTTGAGCAAACTGTACTGGAATTTTAGCATCTGTTAACTATCCTTTAGTTGTCGGATTTTCTTTTTAAATCCGATTTGGAGTAGTGTTGCAGGGGTTGGAAATATTATAATAGAACAGGGATTATCTAGACAGAGAATGGAGGGAAGGGCATTCTAGGTTGTATTAAAGGCATGGAGGTGAAGGAGAGGGTAACAACTTTGGGGATTATAGATAGTTTCATGTTGCTGGAACTAGGGATGGTAGGAGATAAAATTAGAGAGAGAGAGAGAGACAAGTTGATGAAGTACCTCATATGCTATGCTGAGAATTTTGGATTTGATCCTAAAGGTGAATGGAAAGATGATGAAAAATATTAAAAAGGGTGAACCTTCTGACCACAGTGTGAAAGAAGGATGGTGCGGGAGGAAAGAGACTAGAAATGAGGAGAAGAAGAGCTCTTGCAGTAATCCAGAAGAGAAGATAGGAAGCAAAATTTAAAAGATTTGGTGACCAATTAGGTTTTTATATGTAGGGTGGAGGTAGTTGAGAGAAGGGGAGGAGACTATTAACTTTCAAAGGCTTGGACCCTTGGATGGATGATGCTGTTATTCATCTCTGAAAAAGAATACAAAAAAAGAGAGCAGTTTTGGCTGGAGTAGGAGTGGGGAGATAGAAACGAGTTAGACTGTGAATGTTGAATTTAAGGAGCCCTAGGTGCAATTGGGAATGATTAGTAGGTAGCGGGTAAATGGACTTGGAGCTCAGAAACAAGTATGAGCTGGAGAATTAGAGTTTATCAACTAATCAATTAAATAACTGATCGAGTTATGTAACTAAATGATCTTTGAAGCCATGTCTCTACCACCGAAAAGTTACTGAGCACTTACTGTGTGCCAGGCACTTCATATGTCTGAACTCATTTACTCCTCCTTATGACCCTAGGAATTAGACACTATTATTAGTCCCATTTTATAAATGAGGAAACATCAGAGATGTTAGGTAACCTGCCCAAGATCTCACACACAGATGGCCAGAAAGTGGCAGGACCCTGGCAGTGTGGTTCTAGTATTTATGCTCTTCACCATTGTGCCTCTCAGGACGGATTGTAGAGAAGAGAATAGGATTAATACCAGAATCTTAGGGACCACTGGCATTTAAGAGATGAGTAGAAAACAAGAAGTAGTGGAAAAATTAGGAAAAATCATGGAAATCAAAGGAAGAGCATTTCAGGAAGAATGGAGGTGAGTGGAAGGCCCATGGTGACAGCTGTTTTAGGGAGGCCGTAGATGTGCACCCCAATATGGAGGTATGTAGAGCAAAGTGAAGACCAACAGAACCAGAAGGAGTTACCAGCCCCAAGAGAGATGGAATCTCTGGTCTCTGTTTTATTGAAGCTGGAGCAAGTAGCATGGAATTCAAGAAAAGAGGTGAGAGGCATCTGTGCAATTGACTGCACATTTCCTTTGCATATTTATAAACAAGTTTCCTGTAATACTTACTAAATAAAGATTGTGCCACAGATAGGGTAAATTTATTTGCATGATTTAAATGTGTAGAAATATGTGAGTATAAGAAGTAAAATGGAAACTGTTCAGCCTTCACTCCATCTCAAGGGCTATCCATCCTGTTTACCCTATGTCCACCTAGACCAGAAGTATGGTGCCAACACAAATTGATTTTCCTGTAGATGGATTCTCTCTTTTCCTCTTATTTCCCTGTGTGTCTGATTTTTTTATATTTCGTTTATTGCATTCCTCATTTTGTTTCCTTGTATTTAATCCATAGCTGTTCAAAATAGTTGATTCATTTTTCTATTCAGCAATATTCAAATAGATACAATATGCCTGGAATTGTGTTTCTTGCATGCCTACTTCAAGTGTTACACAGCCGCTCTTTGGTAACTATCTAATGCCTCTGGATCATGTTCCTTGTGGCTAGGAAAGATTTCCTTTAAAAAGCACATTAGGATCTTGGCTTCCTTGTCCTTGTTGTATCTCAAATATTTACTTATTGCTAGCTGGACTGTCCACCATTTCTAGGGAGAATTATTGAACGTTGTTAAATTTAAAAATGTCTGCTGCTATTCATCCTGATGTCTGTTACACCGAGTTGCCCATTTGAGAAGCAGTTGAATTGCAAACCAAAGCCTACAATTGGAGAGGCTGCCCTTGTGACTTTTAATTTGGGGCTCAAATCTGAAACCACTATTTGTTTTCTTGTATATGGAGGCTTAATGCATTTTGTTTTGCTTTGTTTTCTCTCCTGATGGTCTGTTACTTAGACCTCTAGTTGAACCCTGGTTTATGTTGCTCTGGAGACCATCTGTCTCTTTGAGACAGCCTTTGGAGCCTCCCAAAGCAAAACTTTTATGTGAGGTAGGTAAGGCCATTTAAATATATTGTCCAGATCTCTAGAAAATATGTCCTGCTATATTTATGTGATACTTACTATATAGAGGTGTGTATTTGTGTGTTATTTATATAGGTATATGTTATCACTCTTACATCTAATCAAGTTTGTTACAAATAGAAAATCCCCACAAATTAGTGACAGAGCCAATTTATGAGTAGAGAAACATTTGATATACAACTCAAGCGATTATATTAAAAGTATTGGTATTAAATCGTATGATCCAGCAATCCCACTCTTGGGCATCTACCCAATGGACATGAAATCAACCATCACAAGAGGTGTATGCTCCCCTATGTTCATTGCAGCATTATTCACTATAGCCAAGAAGTGGAAGCAACCCAAGTGTCCCCCAACTGATGATTGGTTAAAGAAGATGTGGTGTATACATACAATGGAATACTACTCAGCCATGAGAAAAGATACAATTGTCCCATTTGCAACAACATGGATGGACCTAGAGGGTATTATGTTAAGTGAAATAAGCCAGAGAGAGAAGGACAGACACTGCATGAACTCACTCATATATGGAATATAAGTGAACACACGGACAGAGAGAACTGATTGGCGGTTACCAAGGGGAAGGGGGGTGGGGGGTGGGCACAAGGGGTGAAGGGTTACATCCACAAGGTGACGGACAAACAAAAATGTACAAAAACCCCACAGTGTTATAAACTATTAAGACATCAATAAAAAAATGGTAAAAAAATAAAAATTTAAAAAAGTATTGGTATTAAATTTACAAAGAGAGCTGATTAGTTTTTCTTAAAAAATAAACAATAACAAAATCTTTCCAGTCAGATGAAGTCTCATGAGATATCTTAGATATAAATAATTTTAGACATCGGACATCTTAAGCCTGTGAAAAAAAATGAGAACACACATAAACTCTTCGTCTGATTCCCACCTGGGAGCTCATGCATATGCCCTGATTTAGAATCTGCTGCTCCTCTGTTCCATAATTGACCCCTTTCTCTTGTTTCCCTCAGGCTTAAATCCTTCTGGAATCACTGAAGATGGTAGTGTGGGGAGAAGCAGAGCTGGTTTCAACCTTCACAGGTTCCTCCCAGGAGAGAGGTAGGACCTGTTTTATGTGAGTATCCTTGACAAAAAGAGTTGCAAAATAATTATGCTAATTAAAAACTAATTCACAGCGTGTTTGCTGAAATAATAGTAATGAGCTACAGACAAACTTGCCTTTTAAAATTCCTTTAAAATCTTTCATTCGTTAAAAAGAAACAACCTGTTTTATTAACTTAATTATTTTTGAACTCAGTAAAAGAGTATTCTTTTTGATTAAAACTATTTCAAGTTTCCCTTAAGATTTTCTCTGAACTTGGAACATTTATGTTTAGAATGGTTTTTGCAACTGGGTTGAACAAGATAACCTCTATTACCCAAACTTAGCTTTCTGCCACTGAAGTGAAACATGAAAACAGACTCCATTGAGGAGTCTCAAGTGAGGCCCTTGAGGAGACGGCAGAATTACCAAGGAGCTGTTGTGTAAGTTGTTGAGCTGATGCTGCTACAACTACAGGGAGAGAACTGCTTCCAAGAGGCATTCAAATTGGAATGCAATTTCAAAGGTGTGTTGTATTTGGGAACTGCTGGGATTCCCAGACAGGCAGCTGTGGCTATAATGAGGATCACAGGGGCAGTCTTCTTGCTCAGAAACTTTTGGTCAGAATAGCAAACACAAGACCTCTTTTACCTGGGCCCAGAGAGTAAGGCACCCACTGCCAGTGCTGGACTTTTTCACAGCATTTATATGTGGAGGTTGTAAGCATTCTGAATAACATGATCTTTAAATGTGACAGAAATAGTCAAAAAAATGAACATCAGGAGGGAATTGTGTCAAGGAAAATGATCTAGTTTTAGGAGCCCATGGAATATTTAGATTAAATGATAATGTTAACATGAAAATAAACTTTGTCAGAAAAAAGAGGCCAAGAAGGAAAGGAACTTGAAAATAACCACTTTAGTCTCCTGGCAGTCTAAAAGAGGCATTGGACTGACAGTGAATAGAATTGTAGCCCAGATCCAAACAATAATTTTGTGGTTTGTTGGAAATGGCCCACTTATCAAACCTAGAAAGAGGAAAAGATTAAGTGTGCCCACATGTGTTCTTTTGTAGATCCTGAGGTGTTGCCCTAAGTTTCCCAAAGTTGTTTCACGGACACAAGCATCTGATTGGTTGGTAATGATAATGATAATAGTAATGATACTAGTAATAATAATGACATTGCCAAGTGTGCTAAACATTTTAGAAATGTTGGCTTATTTAATCCAAGCAACATTCTTTTATGAGGTAATTTTTCAGATGGGGGAACTGAAGCTCAAAAAGGTGAGGCAACTTGACCAAGATCACACAGCTGGTAAGTAGTGGAGCTGAAATTGGAAAGCAAGACAAAACCATGCTCTTAACTATTGCCTCAGTAAATAGTAAAAGGAGTGGAATGAGGGATTGGAGAATCCAAAATAACAATACTGTTCAAAAAGGTCATAGCCCGTAATTTGAGTGTAAATGAACCACACATACTCTCTGTGACTCACTCTCTTCTTGTGCCTCCTCAACCGATTTCAATAGATTGTTAATGCGTGGCTTGAAAAATTCTTCCTTGGACACTTATAAACTTAAATCAGCTAAATAGAGATTCCTACAAACTCAGATCTGGAAAATTGCCAAAATGGCAATCTTTTGGATGGAGTTTCTAAATGATTATAATTCTAGGAGTAAAATTATAGTGCCAGACACTCAGTAAACATTTGTTAAATGAGTGAATGAGTTAATGAATGAATGAGTGAATGGATGAAATACCTGGGGAGAGGGTAGGTTCTTGGGAATTATTCACCATTCAATAATTATTTATTGAGTGTCTACTGTGTACTCTGATTGATGTTGTAGTGTCACTGAGGATGAAGTTTGGCAGCTGATTTCTCGAGGCCCTCCCCAAAGTGCGGGCTACTTGCCAGGCGAGGCGGCTAAATCTTACTATAATTTCTGTTTTCTTCCTTGTAAAATAAGAGATTTGACTGATGATTTTTATTGTCCCTTCCACTTCCCACTTTCTATGAGTATATGATTCTCAATATCTCTTTTAAATAAATTTTTAATTTTAGAATAATTTTAGATTTATAGAAAAAGTTGCTAATTTAGTGCAGGGACTTCCTATATACCCTACACCCAGTTCCCTCTATTATTCAACATCTTACCTTAGTGTGGTACATTTGTTGCAATTAATGAATCAATATTGATACATTATTATCAACTAAAGTCCATACTTTATTCATTTTTTCTTAGTTTTTAACCTAATGTTCTTTTTCTGTCCCAGGATCCCCTGCAGAACATCACATCACATTTAGTTGTCATGTCTCCTTAGGCTTCTCTTTTTTGTGACAGTTTCTTAGACTTTCATTGTTTTTGATGACGTTGACAAGTTTTAAGGAGTACTGGTTTTGTTTTGTAGACTGTGCCTCAACTGAGATTTGTCTAACGTTTATGATGAGAAGACCACAGAGTTAAAACGCCATTTTTATCCCATTGCATCAAGGGGACAGACTATGAATGTGACTTATCACTGTTACTATTAACCTTGACGCCTGGCTGAGGTCACGTTTGTCAGGTTTCTCCACTGTAAAGTTACTCTTTTTCTCCCCCTCCCCATTACTGTACTCTCTGGAAGGAAGTCACTGTGTGCAGCCCACATTCAAGGAGTGGGGAGTTATTGCTCCGCCCCCTTGAGGGCAGAGTAGCTACATACATTTTTTTGGAATTCTGTGAGATTTGTCTATTCTCCCTCATTTATTTATTTGTATCAGTATGAACTCGTGGATATTTATTTTATACTTTGGATTATAATCCAATGTTACTGAAGAAGTTTTTTGTTGCTCAAATTCTTCCAGCTTTGGCCATTGGGAGCTTTTTCAGTTGTCTCCTGTACCCTTTTGATATACTGTCATCAGGTGCTAGGGTTTTCTTTTTCCCAACACTTCCTTACTTTCTGGCACTACCAAATGCTCCAAGCTCATCTTGTATATTTCCTGTTCCAGTCCTAGAATCAACCATTTCTCCAAGGAGCCCTGGTTCCTTTTATTGGAGAATGGACTGGAAACCAAGATCTAGGCACTAGGTGGGCTCATTGCTACTGGTGCATCATAGCTTCTAGGCCCTCTCAGCTGACAGAGCAAGGA
This sequence comes from Tapirus indicus, assembly GCA_031878705.1. Lineage (NCBI taxonomy): Eukaryota > Metazoa > Chordata > Mammalia > Perissodactyla > Tapiridae > Tapirus > Tapirus indicus. The sequence continues at coordinate 97,197,381 of CM062919.1, read as the reverse complement.
AATATATATGTGTGTACTAATCTGTATATATACACATATCTATAAATATTTCTCTATGTAACCATTTGTATCTATATCAAGCTAAACATGAGTTTATACTGATGTCTCCAACTTTAATCCATTACTACATGAGATGTTCTAGCCTCCTTCCCGTGCTTATCTGTTACCTCCCACTCCAACAGTGAAAAGCCTGTCTCCCCCATCTGCCATTTATTTAGTTGTTCGGTTCCAGCATACATGTATAGCAGTATCAGAATTGTTAACCCATATCCTACTATAAGTAATTTTGTCAACTAGGGTACAGTACTTATGTCAGTGTTTTTGCCCTCAGTTTTATAGACTCCAAAGTTACTTAAGTCAGCACTGTTCCCTCCACTACGGCCTCAGTGAGATTGTTCCATATATTTGTAATACAGTTAGGTTGTTTTGTCACATTCTGCATTTCATCCTGGGATACCCCAACCTCTTAAGTTTTTTTTTTGGCGAGGAAGATTTGCCCTGAGCTAACATCCATTGCCAATCTCTCTCTTTTTTTGGTTGAGGAAGATTAGCCCTGAGCTAACATCTGTGCCCATCTTCCTCTATTTTGTATGTGGGATGCCTCCACAGCATGGCTGATGAGTGCAGTAGGTCCATGCCAGGGATCCGAACCTACAAACCCAGGCCGCCAAAGTGGAGCGTATGGAACTTTAACCACTTGGCCACCAGGCCGGCCCCATAAGTATTTTGTTTTTAATTTTCATGCATTAAAGTTCACTCTTTGTGCTGTAAAGGTCTCTGGGTTTTGATGAACACATAGTATCATGTATCCGCCATTACACTATGATACAGAATACTCTCCCCGCCTTAAAATATCTCCATGCTTCACCTATTCAGCTTTCTCCTCTCTGGGGACTCCTGACAAGCATTGATCTTACCATCTCTATAGTTTTACCTATTCCAGACTATTATATAATTAGAATCACATAGTATGTATCCTATATGGACTGGCTTCTTTCACTTAGCAATATGCATTTAAGAGTCATCCACATATTTTCATGGCTTGATAGTTTATTTTTATCACTGAATAATATTCCATTATAAGATATACCACATTTTTTTATCCTTTCACCTGTTAAAGGACATCTTGGTTGCTTATAATTTTTTGCAATTATGAATAAAGGTGCTATAATCATTTGTGTGCAGCTTTGTGTGGACATAAGTTTTCAAATAAGTTGGTCAATATCTTTTCAGTATTTACTTTTCAGGTTGATCATAATTCTTGATTTGTAATCATCTAGCCTTTATATGGCTTCTCAGATATAGCTATTTAAAAAACAATAAACACTTTCACGTAATAAATCTGTTCAGAATCAGGCACCATTTTTTATACAAGTATAAACAATGAACCCATAAATATTTTATGCAATAGGAGAATATTAAATACAGGGCTATTTAGAAGTATTTACATTTAATATTCTTTGAAATATGAGCAGACCTGTGGTCTGCTGTGGCCATTTCTTTTAAATCACAAAAAAGAAAATTTATAGGTGTTAAATTAACTGCAAAATTGTTCCTTTATTGCTCCCTCACTAATAAAACATGTCAAAAATTACATGTTTTGAAATTCAAATAAAAGCATTTGCAAGTTGAAGTAAGAAATACAACACAGCGGCCCGGCTCAGTGGCGCAGTGGTTTAGTTCGTGCTTGGCAGCCCAGAGTTCACCGGTTCGGATCCCAGGCACCTGCTGACGCACTGCTTGTCAGCCATGCTGTGGCAGCGTCCCATATAAAGTAGAGGAAGATGGGCACGGATGTTAGCCCAGGGCCAGTCTTCCTCAGCAAAAAGAGGAGGATTAGGAACGGATGTTAGCTCAGGGCTGGTCTTCCTCACACACACAAAAATAAATAAATAAATAAATAAATACAACACAGTGATAGATAACCAAATGTGTATACATAGCAGATAGGGCACATGAAATGCCAAGAAATAGTAAGCCATGGAAATATTTTCACTGGATATTTCATCTCTAAACACATGATATGTTCTATATACAGTATAATCCTATTAAAACATAATTTTTTATTATATAGGATATGAGTATGCATTAGAGTAGGAGTCAAATATGTCCACTAAAAGTCTAAAACGTGATAACAATTCTACAAAAAAAAAAAAGCCTTTCTATAACACTGTCTTCTATCAAATGGCAAGTTAGTCTTTGCCATTAATACTAGTATTCCAAAGAGGGCTCCTTCTTTGGGAATGAATTAACAAAAATTGCCCCACAGATTGTTACCACCTAACAGAATTTTCACTATATTTTCCCACAATATCCAAGTGACGTGTGCTGGTTTGGTCCAGCAAGGCTCAAGTATAATACCCCCTAGCATCAGAAAGCTTTAACAGTGTATGCTATGTTTTGTGTTTTTTAAGTTACTTGATATAAAATATTTGGGAAAATGGAGAATGCCAAGTACCAGTGAGAACGAGGGGCTTAAAGATATCATACTAGTTGAATGTATTTCTCCTCTCTATAGAAATTGTGACATTTTTCATGTCAGAAAATGAATGAGTCTAAAGCCATGTTGGCAGATGCTGATATTTTCTTCCCTGACCTAAAAGGTTCTGAGATTTCTCCATAGTAGCCTGCCTCACTGAGAGATGCAGACTGGTTTGCCAAGAAGCCTGGAGGGTTTTAGGGCTTTAGTTCAATGGAAGGAATTCAGGAAAGAATTCTTGGGAGTCTGAGTCTTCTGAAGCAGAACAGACCTTAAGATGTATTGGATGGGGGCTTCTGTAGATAGACCATGCCCCCCCTTTTTTAAATTGACATATAATTGACATATAAAACTATATTGGTTTCAGGTGTACCACATAATGATTCAATATTTGTATATATTGTGAAACAATCACCGTAGGGAGGTGTCAACATCCATCACCACACATAATTACAAAATTTTTTTCTTATGATGAGAACTTTTAAGATCTACTCTCTTAGCGACTTTCAATATGCAATACAGTATTATTAACTATAGTCACCATGCTGAACATTACATCCCCATGAATTTTTATTTTATAACTGGAAGTTTGTACCTCCTAACCCCCTTCACCCATTTCACCCACTCCCTACTCCCTGCCTCTGGCAACCACCAATGTGTTCTCTGTATCTATGAGCTTGTTTTTTTTTTTTATTTTTTTGGTTTGTGCTTTGTTTTGTTTTTAGGTTCCACATATAAGTGAGACTGTACAGTATTTATCTTTCTCTGTCTGACTTATTTCACTTAGCATATTACCCTCAAGGTCCATCTATGTTGTCACAAATGGCAAGATTTCCTTCTTTTTCACAGCTGAATAATATTCCATTGAATATATATACACCACATTTTCCTTATTCATTCATTCATCGATGGACACTTAGGTTGTTTCCATATCTTGGCTATTGTAAATAATGCCGTAATGAACATGGAAGTGCATATATCTTTTCAACTTAGTGTTTTCATTTTCTTTGGGTAGATACCCAGAAGTGGAATTGCTGGATCAGACCGTGCCCCTTTTAATATACAAAATTATAACAGGGAAAAATCTTCCTTCTCTCTCTCTTTTACTGTCCCTTCCCTATGTGACAGGGGGCCCTTCAGGTGCTTAGTTGGCTCCAGTATCCTAGAATCTCTTTCTATCCTTTGATCTTATGAAACTTTATAAGTGCTATGCTCTATATCTTTCCAGATTTTAACTACCTCTCAAATAGGAAAAAATCTATTAAACAACTTGGGCCAAACTATTTGTAACTGATAATGTTTAAGTGTTCCAACTTCCCAGAAACATTTGTAGTGATTTGAAACATATATATATACATATATATACACACACACACACACACACACACACATACTTAGCTGGACACAAGCAGCAAGACACAACAAGACATTGACCCCTTGGATCCTCTTTGATATTCCCTGAATACTCTTAATTATGCCCACATAAAGTGAGTAGATATACATGTTTCTGGGGAAAGAACATTTTGTGGCCTTACAAAGATTGTCCTTCCCAGTATCACCCTAGTATGCCAAATTAGATTTACATAGGGCCAAGGAATCTTTAGGAGGAAAGGCATCAAGACCCTATCCTTTTCCCTGTTGAGATTCAACTTAATTAGAACTTTCTGAAAGGCTGAGATAGCCCTGATATATATCCCCTGGTAGCAAAAAACATTAATGTTCCCCCAAGAAAAAAGAGGGAGTCTGGCTCAATGACTTAGGCTCAACACCAGGGCATAGAGGTTTGTGGGGGACAGCGTGTTCTAGATACAGTGTGTAGCTGTGGTTAGAAACTCAATTATACCCAGCCACTTTGGCAAAGCTTTCATGTTTGGGCAACAGTGGCTGATTGTGTGAGTTTTAAATCCAATAAGCTGTCATCTTGGGAATCCATGTGCTGCCTGCTCAGGGTTCTGCAGCAGCAAGGACATTCTTACAGCAGGACAAGGGCTCATTGGAGCTTGTCAGAACCACTTTTCAACAGTGACACTGTAGAAGTAATGATTAAAACCAGAACCTGTTAATGGACTGATCAGTTCTCTCCACATGGAAATTTGAAACAAAACTGCTCCCTTTGGACTAAGTTCCTGAACAATTTAGGGTATGGGGAGTCCTTAAGAGAGAGAGACTGAATTACCTGCAGTATGGAGGGATGAAGACTTGAGAAAGTAATTGGAAAAATAAAGAAACATTCCCAAATTTTTAATCCTAAACTGATGGAGGTCATACAGATTATATTTAATATGCCAGTTCATTGTGAATCTCCAAGAGCTGAAGCGTTTGCCAAATTTGTTTGACCACCGAACTTCTTTTTTTGTGTGTGTGTGAGGAAGATTAGCCCTGAGCTAACATCTGTTGCCAGTTCTCCTCTTTTTGCTGAGGAACATTAGCCCTGGGCTAACATCCATGCCCAACTTCCTCTACTTTATATGTGGAATGCCTATTGCAGCATGGCTTGATAAGTCGTGAGTAGGTCCACGCCTGGGATGCAAACCCCAGGCTGCCAAAGCAGAGCAGGCAAACTTAACGACGCCACCGGGCCGGCCCCTTTTGTTTTGTTTTTAAATAAGCATCTTGAGGGACTAGATTCCACAGAACACTTTTTGGAACATGCTTCTCAAATGACAGAATTATTAGATACAAAGTCAGGACTAAGGAGCGGTAAATTTGAGGCAGGGACCCTTTCCTGGTGCCCACGCATATGATTGCTTAACTGTCTCAGAGTAGACTAGCTCCACTGTTCTGTGGAATTTATCACAATGTTCTAGTAACTCTAACCCAAAGAGGGCAGAGTGTGCAGGGAGAGGGTGCTGAAATGAAATCACAACTTTCCCCTTAGCCCCAACTGTCCTTTGCCTTTGAATAATGACTACCACTTGCAATCAGTTGTTGGCTCCAGGAGTAGGGATTTTCATCTGTTTTATTCTATGTATCCTCAATGCCTAGAATTATGCCCAACACAGTTTTTGTGCTCAATAACTATTTGTTGAGTGAATGAGCTTCTGGCAATCACTTTCCTGGTATAGTTACTAAAAACCTAACATAGCCGTTTCTTTTGCACAGTTTGTACCTTGCGGCTGCAGAGCAGATCCTTCTGAAGATTCAGGAAGCATGAGAACAGTCATGACTAGAAAATCTTGACTAGGTTTGGTAGGCCCAGTCCTCAGAACAAATGGTAAATAATATTTCATTTGTAAATCAAAGGAAATTCATATTTGCCCAACTCAGACCAACCTGGTATGTGGGACAGGGGTACAATGAAGCCATTTCAAACTCCACCAGCTGAATCACTGTCCTCTGTCACCCCAGTTCTCCATTGCTCAATCTAAGGATGATGTGTAACATATTTAACAACCTATCTAGCAATGTAAGCCAGTCCTGGTGGTCTAGTGGTGAAGATTTGGCATTCTCACTGCCACAGCCCAGGTTTGTACCCCAGTCAGGGAACCATACCACCCATCTGTTGGGTGTCATACTGTAGTGGCTGCATTTTGCTGTGATGATGAAAGCTATGCCACCGGTATTTCAAATACCAGCCAGGTCACCCATGGTGGACAGATTTTAGTGGAGCTTCCAAACTAAGACAGACAAGGAAGAAGGACTTGGCCACCCACTTCCGAAAAAATTGGCCATGAAAACCCTATGAATAGTGGCAGAGCATTGTCTGATACAGTGCTGGAAGGTGACAGGATGGCACAAAAAGACCAGGCAGAGTTCAGCTCTGCTGTACACAGGGTCACTAGGAATTGGAATTGACTTGGTGACAGCACTAACAACTAGCAAAGTAAGTTTTCAAAATAAAGGTAATATATTTCCATAAATCAGTATACAAGTCAAAATTTAAAATATGTCATTTCTATTCTCTAACTAAACTATATATCACGAAACTACTTATCCTGTGATATAACTTGCAAGGCAAAATGTTCAACAAATCATTCTAATAATTTCTAGGGGCCTGCCCTGTGGCCCAACAGTTTAGTTCACACTTTGGTAGCCTGGGGTTTGTGGGTTTGGATCCCAGGCACTGCTGATGCACTGCTTGTCAGCCATGCTGTGGTGGTGTCACATATAAAGTAGAGGAAGATGGGCATGGATGTTAGCCCAGGGCCAGTCTTCCTCAGCAAAAAAGAAGAGGATTGGCAACACATGTTAGCTCAGGGCTGGTCTTCCTCACACACACAAAAAATCATTCTAACAATTTCTAAATCATTATTGATTTTTAGAAATTACTGGTGTGGTCTCATGTTTGATAAGCTCTCACAAAACTAAATCCTGTCTGTGTGTAAGCTACAGTTTTATGGAGGCAACTGCCCCAAACTCTTCCAATAACTTCCCCATTAAATTGGTAGTCATTAGATATGGGACCAGGCACTTGCTGAAGTAGGAGAGTGACTGGGTGGGCTGTCCCTCATGTCCTAGATGCTAGTGCTTCTCACATAGCCTGTACCTGGAGGGCCTTTACTTCCACCCCCACCTACAACACTGCCACCAGGCCAGCCTGACCCACCACTCCTGCCAACCCTGAGCCCCTCCTGAGCACAAGTCAGGTACTGCATTCCCCCCAGCTACCTCCTTAATCTTCTCAGCTCATGCCCCAAAGTCCAGATGCACCAGTCCCACGTCCCATTACCGCCTGTGCTATAGTCATTGGATGACTGGTGACATGTGATCTTACTTAAGCTATTTACCAACCATCAGGGCAGTATTTCTGTATTTTAATGTACAGTAACACCATGCCAGCCTGTATTGGCTGAATATCAGCCATGCCCCATTCTCTTCTGAATAGTTCAGAAAGTGTCAAGGTCTTCTCTCACATAAGTCAGAATAAGGCCATGAATGCTTTTCTTTCATCTCATAGTATCTGCCATTTCTTCTTCTGTCTCTTATCTCCATAAAATGACCCCTATATTTATGCATTGATTCCTGGAAGAAACTACTGATTTTTCTTTATCTCTTAAAGTCACTCAAGTAGTGTAGCCCTTGGGAATGTTCCATCTCTGAGCTAAAGCAGGAGAAAATCCCCTCCATTGGCCTGAGGGGCCCCAGTTGTCCAGCCAAAGCTACCTTATTCTCTTCGTGACTTAGTCCTTACTACAGCCCTGAGTCTCCGAATAACCATATCAGAAAACAACCTGAGCATTGTACCACCCTCAGTTTACTGTTGCCTCCCTCAGTTCACCATCTTCTGGATTAAGACTGTACATTTCAAAACTTTTTCTGCCCCAGGGAATTTTTTCCCCCAGAAGCTTGGAAGCTTAAGAAGAGGTCTTTGATCCACAGTGGTTTAGGGAAATTGTTCTCAATATGGCTGGACGTCAGAAGCAGCCAGTTGAGTAAGACCAAAGCATGAAGACTGGAAGCTCCATAGGTGAATTGGATCTGCATCCAGGGTTGAAAACTCTTAGGTTAGAGATTTGTTTTAGGTCCCAAAGCAAGTACTCAATCTTCTCCTCTATGTATTAGGCCCACTGCTGTATCTACCCACGTGCCCTCAATGGGATTAATTCTTAGGAAATTCATATACAGCTTAGGTTGTTACTGTGGTTGTTACTCCTGCCACTCTGTGAACCACTCCTATGAACAGCGATACACAGTTTTCCTTAGGTTAATTCCATAAGTCGCATTTCAAAAAAAAAAGACCTGACATCACAAGGAGACCACTTTTAGTTGCTCCATTTCCTGGAGCCTGCAGCTGGCAAAATGCCTGGGACAAGATGTATTCAACTCAAGTCAAAGCAGAGCTGTGTTAGGAGAAACAGATGGTTCACCTAAGGTGAAAAAATTGCTCTTTTGGTGGGAAAGTCAGGGTGGTTTATTCATCTTTTCCTCTAGGAAGGTGGGACTATGTGGAGGTAAAATAAATAAAACAAATTACAAACGCATTCCACAGATCAACAGAATAATTGGTGCTGAGGCTATGGGAAGCATCCTCCTGCCTCCAGGAAGGGTATGGGAACTTGTCACTCAAGTATTAAAGTGCCCCCAGACTTTGAAAGTCATTCCATCAGGAGAAGTAATAAGAACCAACACATAATTGAAAAGACCAACCATCAGTAACCCTCTCTGAAAGCTGGTAATGAAGAGCTGAGAAGATTGGGAATAGTTAAGATGAGCCTGGTACATGTTCAAGGAAATCACTGAATATAAAACAAAGTAGTGATAATTCTATTGTGCTCTATCTGAAGAAAAAATGGGGTTAACGTGGGTGGAGGTGTGGTGGCTGGATATCTGTGTTTGTTGAGAGAAGGGAAGACTAGGCAGGAAGAATTTGTTGCTGATTATCTGACATCTTCCAGAGGAAAGAGACACTTTCCCTGGGGTTACTAGTGTTCAGATTACCTGGAAAGCATATTCCATTCAGAAGCCTTTTCCAATACCCAGATGAAACACCCCTTAAGTTTATCCATTTCTTTTGATCTGAATCCTTGTTCAACAAGTAACATTCTGATTATGAATTTGGTCTCCCAGCTACCTTGATAATGGGTAGGACTGAGGAAACAAGTTTGAAGATCAATAGAAAGGATTATTATATGCCTGTTACAAATAAATAAATTTGAGTTTTGTCACTATGGCAATCTCTTGAGGGTTTGGTTAGCAGAGGCCCAGAGATACAGACAAAATCCTGGCCAATCTAATTGCCCAGCAGTACAGACAAAATCTACTCTTTGGACCTGCACAGCTGAGTGCCAGACCCCAGAATTCTGTGACGATTCCTCCACATTGCTATCCTATGAGGCTCCACCCAAGCAGCCCTGGGCCTTTTTCCTTGACATCCGTGCCTCTATTTAAACTCAACACAAACCATCCCAAATAGTCATCTCCCTACTTGCTTCTTTAGAATCAACAGAGGATAATTCTAAATTATCTTCTCTGTAATGCATTCTAGTGTCTTGTAGCCCTGAGCCTTAGGAAACAAGTTGCATTATTTGTAATCACACTGTGACCATATGGTTTCACTAAGTAGCAAACTTACAGCTTCTTGTGGTCCTTGCTATCCTCTTCATCTTGAAAGGGTGGGCCATGGTGAGGCCACATGATGATGGACTGAGGGTCCTTCAGCAAGGGGTTGGAAAGGAAGGATTATGCTACCAGACAGAGTTCCTACCCAGACCCCCTTGTGACTCTTGATCAAGTAACTTGAAAGGGGAGTAATTCAGGTGAAATGAAGGTAGGATATAGTGTTCTCATCCACAAGAACAGAACTAGAATGGTACTTTTTTCTGTCGGCTGTGCCCACAGCAGCTGTGGGAGAGTGTAGAGCTTTGCCATTTGACCCCCATCAGAGAGAATGTACGCATCTATGGCTTGCCCTGGCATTCTCATCCCTGACTCTTGTAAAGGTGGAGCACCATCACTTCAAGTACTCTCACTTAGTCATCTCCTTCCTAGGGAGTAAATAGTAGACACTGTGCACCCCATGGTGGATACTGCACATTTGTTTGCTGTAGGGCGTTTGTCCATTGGTCTTTGGTGGCCAATAGTTTTTGCCCATTTCCAGAATGAGACGGACGCAGCAATGACCCAACTCTGGAAATTATCTACTAGCCTTACATCCCAGAAATTGCCCTGGATTCCTTGAAAAGAGCAAACTATCTTCCCTCTGAATGCTAAATGGAAATATTAATATCACATATTGATTTCTTCTTCCCCCAATTTGGAGAGTTGACAGAAGGACTAATAACAATGGCTATTGTGAAAATTCTCTTGGAATAGTCATTTCATAAATAAAATGAGATACATTCACTGCAACAGAGATTTATAAAGGTTCAATGAGGTGGCAAAATGGGGTTTGCAGTTCAGGATGTTTGTTGCTCTCAGCGGCTGTGGCTAATCTCTTATGAAGCAAGGTTTCAGTTGAGTAGAGATTGAGTAATTAGAACAGAGATGTGTGTAACTCCTTCCTCTTTATTTATTGTGGACTGGTGAATATTCTAAGTCGCGGGCTATAGGCCAGCTTAATAGATTTAATTTTTGAGTATCACACATAATGAGAGCTCAGCATTTCTTGCAAAAAGTGGCCATAGATAACCAAAGCCATTATATCTGTCTCTGTGCTGACATTGAATTTGACTGACAGATTCACATAAGGGCATCCTGATAGCCATTTCTTTAAAGAGAAAGAGAATTGACATTTCTGATTACTTACTCTGTAGCCACACTGCCATTATTTCTCACAGCAAATCTGTGAGATTGATATTATTTCCACTGTATTATGGACGGAATTGAGACTCAGAGAGATTAAGTAACTTACTTAAGGCAACAGAGTACCTTAGAAGCCTAAAACAAACATGCTGCCTTCTGGTCAGTTATGTGCAGGAGAAGTGAGGTGATAATAGTATAGAGGTGGATTTTAGGATTTAATCCCAGGCCTATCTGACTCCAAAGCCACTTCTCCTTTTACTGTACCATGTTGCCATATGAGTGTACAAGAGGCTAGAGAAATACCACAGGATTTTTTTCTTTTCTTTTCTTTTTTTTTTTTTTTTTTGAGTTTCACTGCTCTGTATTTTTTTTTCAATTTTTTTTTTAATTGTGGTGAAATGCACATAACATACGGTTTACCACCTTAACCATTTTTAAGGGTAGGCTAACCAAACCCTCAAGAGATTGACATATCAATCAAAACACAAATTTGTTTTATATATTTTATATATATATAATATATATATATATTTGTTTTATATAATAAACCTTTCCAGTGGTATTAAATACATTCATAATGTTGTGCAACCATTGCCACCATCTATCACCATAACTTTATTCATCTTGTAAAACTGGAACTCTATTCCCATTAAACAATACCTGTCCATTCCTCCCTCCCCCCAGTTCCTGGCAACCACCATTCTACTTTCTGTCTCTGTGAATTTGACTACTCATATAAGTACCTCATATAAATGGAATCATACAGTATTTGTCTTTTGGTAACTGCCTTATTTTAGCATAATGTCCTCAAAATTCATGCATGTTGTGGTATATTGTAGAATTTCCTTCATTTATGGTTTTTTTTTTTTTTGAGGAAGATTGGCCCTGAGCTAACATCTGTTGCCAATCTTCCTCTTTTTCTTTTTTCTCCCCAAAGCCCCCTGTACATAGTTGTATATCCTAGTTGTAGGTCCTAGTTCCTCTATGTGGGATGCCACCTCAGCATGGCTTGATGACAGTGAGTAGGTCCGCACCCAGGATCCGAACCAGAGAACCCCAGGCTGCTGAAGCAGAACCCTCAAACTTAACTGCTGTGTCACCAGGCTGGTCCCTTTCCTTCATTTTTAAGGCTGAATAATATTCCATGTATATATGTACCACATTTTGCTTATCCATTAATTTGTTGATGGACACTTGGGTTGCTTCCACATTTTATTGTGAACATTGCTGCTATGAACATGGGTGTTCAAATATCTCTTTGAGATCCTGCTTTCAATTCTTTTGGGTATATACCCACAAGTCAAAGTGCTGGATCATATGATAATTCTACTTTTAATTTTTTGAGGAAACTCCATACTGTTTTCCACAGTGGCTGTACCATTTTACATTCTCTCCAACAGTGCACAAGGGTTCCAATTTCTCTACATCCTCGCCACCACTCATTGTTTTGTTTTTTGATAGTAGCCACCTTAATGGGTGTGAGGTGTTATCTCATTGTAATTTTGATTTGCATTTCCCTAATGATTAGTGCTGTTAAGCATCTTTTTGTGTGCTTATTGGCCATTTCTATATCCTCTTTGGAGAAATGTCTATTCATTTGCCCATTTTTGATAGGGTTGTTTTTTGTTTTGTTGAGTTTTAGGAGTTCTCTAAATATCCTGGGTAGTAATCCAGATATTAATCACATATAAGATTTGCAAATATTTTCTCCCTTTCTGTGGGTTGCCTTTTTACTCTGTTAATAGTGTCTTTTGATGCACAAAAATTTTAATTTTGATGAAGTCCAATATGGTGTCACATCCAAGAAATCATTGCAGAATCTAATGTTGTGAAGACTTTGACTTATGTTTTCTTCAAAGAGTTTTATTGTTTTAGGTCTTAAATTTAGGTCTTTGATCCATTTTGAGTTAGTTTTTATGGTGTTAGGTAAGGGTCCAACTTCATCCTTTTGCATGTGGGTATGCAGTTTTCCCAGCACCGTTTGTTGAAAAGACTGTCCTTTCCTCCATTGAATAGTCTTGGCACCCTTGTCAAAAATCAGTGGACTATATATGCAAGGGTTTATTTCTGGGCTCTCTATTTTATTCCATTGGTATATATGTCTGTCTTTATGCTAGTACCACACTGTTTTGATTACTATAGCTTTGTAGTAAGTTTTGAAATCAGAAAGTGTGAGTCCTTCAGTTTTGTTTTCTTTTCAAGATTGTTTTGGCTATTCAAGGTCCCTTGAGATTCTATATGAATTTTAGGGTGGGTTTTTCTATTTCTGCAAAAAATATCATTGGGATTTTGATAGTGATTACATTTAATCTTTAGATCACTTTGGGTAGTATTGACATTTTAGCAATATTAGGTCTTCCAATCCATGAACATGGGATATGTTTCTATTTATTTATGTCTTTAATTTCTTTCAGCAATGTTTTATAGTTTTTACTGTACAAGCCTTTCACCTCCTTGGTTAAGTTAATGCCTAAATATTTTATTCTTTTTCATGCTATTGTAAATAGAATTGTTCTTGTAATTTCCTTTTCAGATTATTCATTGTTAGTATATAGAAATACAACTAATTTTTGTGTGTTGACTTTGTATGCTGCTACTTTGCTGAATTCATTTATTTGTTCTAATGGTTGTGTGTGTGTGTGTGTGTGTGTGTGTGTATAATCTTTAGGGTTTTCTACATATAAGATTATGTCATCTACAAACAGAGATAATTTCACTTCTTCTTTTCTAATTTGGATGCCTTTTATTTCTTTTCTTGCCTAATTTCTCTGGCTAAAACTTCCAGTACTATGTAGAGAAGAAATGGTAAAAGTTGGCATTCTTGCTTTGTTCCTGATATTAGAGGAAAAGCTTTCAGTCTTTCACCATTGAGTAGGATGTTTGCTGTGGGTTTTTCATATATGGCTTTTATTATGTTCAGGTAGTTTCCTTCTATTCCTAATTTTTTGAGTGTTATTACCATGAGAGGATGTTGAATTTTGTCAAATGCTTTTTCTGCATCAATTGAAATGATCATGTGGTTTTTTCCCCCTTCATTCTGCTAATGTGGTGTATTACATTGATTTTTGTATGTTGAACCATCCTTGCCTTCCAGGAATAAATCCCACTTGGTCATGGTGCATAATCCTTTTAATATGCTGTTTAATTTGATTTGCCAGTATTTTCTTGAGGATTTTTGTATCAATGTTCATAAAGGATATTGGTCTGTAGTTTTCTTTTCTTTTAGTGTCTTTGTCTGGCTTTGATATGAGAGTAATGCTGGCCTCATAGAATGAATTAAGAAGTATTCCCTCCTCTTCAATTTTTTGGAAAATTTTAAGAAGGATTGATATTAGTTCTTCCTTAAATGTTTGGTAGAATTCACCAGTGAAGCAATCAGGTCCAGAGCCTTTCTTTGTCAGATTTTTTATTATTGATTCAGTCTCCTTACTAGTTATAGATCTATTCAGATTTTATATTTCTTTGTGATTTAGTCTTGGTAGTTTTTGTGTTTCTAGGAATTTGTCCATTTCATCTAGGTTATCCAATATGTTGGCATGCAGTTGTTCAGAGTACCCTCTTACATCCTTTTTATTTCTGTAGAATCAATAGTAATATCCCCACTTCATTTTTGGTTTTAGTAATTTGCTTCTTCTCTCTTTTTTCTTAGTCCATGTAGCTAAAGGTTTGTCAATTTTGTTGATCTTTTTGAAGAGCCAATTTTTGGTTACATTGATTTCCTCTGTTGTTTTTCTATTTTCTATTTTGTTTATCTCTGCTGCAATCTTTATTATTTCCTTCCCTCTGCTAGCTTTAGGTTTAGTTTGTTCTTCTTTTTCTAATTCCTTAAGTTATAAAGTTAGGTTGTTGATTTGAGATCTTTTTTGTTTTTAATGTAAATGTTTAAAGCTATAAATTTTCCCATTTGCACCACTTTCTCTGCATCCCATAAGTTTTGGCATGTTATGGTTTTGTTTTCATTAATCTCTAAGTATTTTCTAATTCCCTTATGATTTCTTCTTTGATCCATTGGTTGTTTAAAAATGTATTGCTTAATTTCCACAATTTTGCAAATTTTCCAGTTTTCCTTCTGTTATTCATTTCTAACTTCTACCCCTTGTGGTTGGAAAAGATACTTTGTATGATATCTATCTTTTAAAATCTGTTGAGACCTAATTTGTGGCTTAACATATGGTCTATCCTGGGAAATATCCCACATACACTTACAAAGAATGTATGCTCTTGTTGTTGGGTAGAGTGTTTTGTATATGTCTGTTAGAACTACTTGGTCTATTGTAAGTATCTATTTCCTTACTTATCTTCTGTCCAGTTGTTCTCTCCGTTATTGTGATAATAGATATTGAAGTCTCCAACTATTATTGTAGAATTGTCTTATTTCTCCCTTCAATTCTGTCAGTTTTTACTTCATATATTTTGATGGTCTGTCATTAGGTGTGCAAAGGTTTGTAACAATTATATCTTATTGCTGTATTGAAACTTTTATTAATATATAATGTTCTATGATTCTTGTAAACTTTTTTGATTTAACGTCTATTTTGTCTAATGTTAGTATATCCACCTGTGCTCTCTTTTGATTCCTATTTGCGTAGACTATCTTTTTATATTCTTTCACTTTTAATCTATTTGCGTCTTTGGCTCTAAAGTGAGCCTCTTGTAGACAACATGTAGTTGGATTACCTGTGTTTACACATTCTGCCAATCCCTTTCTTTTGACGGGAGAGTTTAATCCATTTACATTTAAAGTGATTACTGATAAGGAGAGATTTACTTCTGTCATTTTGCTGATTGTTTTCTAAATGCTTTACAGCTTTTTTATCTCCCATTTTCTGCATTACTATTTTCTTTTGTGGTTAGCTTATTTTTTGTAGTGAAATGTTTAAATTTCTTTCTCATTTCCTTTTGTGTATATTTATAGCTATTATTTTTTGTGGTTACCATGGGGATTACATTTAACATCCTGAAGTTATAGCACAATAATTTGAATTTATACCAGCCTAACTTCAATAACATATAAAAACTCTGCTCCTTTATGGGTCTGTTCCCATCTCTTTCAGCTGTTGAGGTCATAAAATTACATCTTTGTATATTGTGTGCCCAAAAACATAAATTCTTAATTCTTTAAAATGTATTAGTCTCTTAAATAATTTAGAAAGCAAGATTTGAAGTTACAAACCAAAGTTATAGTAATACTAGATTTTAGACTAATAGTTGTGTTTTTTTCTTTAAATGTATTAGTCTCTGAAATCATGTAGAAAATAAAAAGTGCAATTACAAACTATTGTTACAGTAATACTAGCTTTTATAATTATCCATGTATATACATTTATCGATATCTTTATTTCTCCATACAGCTTTCAGTTACTGTCATGGCTTTGAGTGTTCTTTCATTTCACCTTGAAGGACTCCCTTGAGCATTTCTTTCAGGGCAGATCCGATGGTAACAAACTCCCTCAGCTTTTGTTTATCTTGGAATGTCTTAATTTCTCCCTTACTTTTTACCAGATATAGGATTCTTGGTTGGCAGGTTCCTTTCTTTAGTGCTTTGACTATATCAGCCCACTGCCTTCTGACCTCCAAAGTTTTTGATGAGAAATCTGCTGGCACTCTTATTGAGGATCACTTGTATGTGATTATTTGCTTTTTTCTTGCTGCTTTCAAGATTATCTCTTTGATTTTGTCTTTGAAACTTTGATTATCATGTTCTTGGTGTGGTTCTCCTTGAGTTCATCTTACTTGGAGTTTGTTGAGCTTCTTAGATGTTCATATTCATGTCTTTCATCAAGTTTGGGAAGTTTTCAACCATTATTTCTTAAAATATTCTCTCTGCCCTTTTCTCTCCTTCTTATCCTTCTGGGACTCCCATAATGTGTATGTTGGCCTGCTTGATGGTGTCCCACAGATCCCTTATACTCTGTTCACTTTTCTTCAATCTTTTTTCTTTCTGTTCCTCAGACTCAATAATTTCTATTGTCATTTCTTCAAGCTCGCTGATTCTTTCTTCTGCCTGCTCAAATCTGCCTTTGAATCCCTCTAGTGAATTTTTTATTTTAGTTATTGTACTTTTCAGCTCCAGAATTTATTTTTGGTTTCTTTTTAGGTTTTCTATCTCTTTACTGATATTTCCATTTTGTTCATACATTGTTTTCTTGACTTTCTCCACATCTTCCTTTAGTTCTTTGAGTATCTTTGACAGCTGTTTTAAACTCTTTGTCTAGTATTTCTACTATCAAATCTCTTTCAGGAACAGTTTCTGTTGGTCTATTTTTTTTTTTCTCTGAATAGGCCACACTTTCCAGTTTCTTTATATGCCTTGTGATTTCTTGTTGTTGAAAACTGAACATTTGAATATAATAATGTGGTAATTCTGGAAATTAGATTCTCCCCCTTCCCCAGGATTTGCTGTGTTTTGTTATTGTTTTTGTTTTTTTGATTGTGTAGGCTGTCTCTGTGCTGAGGGTTAGGCTGAGGTGTAAACTTAAGGTCTTCTTAGGTCTTCTCTGAGCCTTTCCCTGGGCATGCCCAGTCACCTTCTAATTTTCCCCATATATGCTGTTGTTTTTTAATGTTCTAGTCTTTAATGTCTGGCTACCAAAAAAAGGAAAAAGAAAAATAAGAGGGGTAAAAAAAAAAAGGGTTCTGGGCCTTTAAATCTCCTAGATGTCACTTCAGCCAGATGGAGAGGGATGTGCATTAATGGGGGGAGGTGCAACCACAATGGCTGCATCTCTGTGATCAGAAGCAGCAATCAGTGACCAGAGCACATATCTCTGATATTTGGAGGACAGGGTCCTTTTTGCTTACCCTGGCTCCACAAGCTGTATGCAGGCTGCTCCAGGAAGACATGCACAGCTGCCTCATGACTGGGGTTGGGGGATGGGTAGCTGCTAAACTGTGCTGAGAGCTGAAATTTACCAAAATTAACTGTCCAAGTCTTCCCTCAGACATTGCAAGCCTTCAATAAGCTGTCCAGAGTTCCAAAATAGTTACATCAGACAGATTCTGCCAGTGCAGTTGTTGTCTAGTGGGGGAGACAGGTTCTTAGTGTTTTCTACTTCACCATCTTCCCAGAATCCTCCAGGATTTTAAAAAACAGATTTCAATTTTTTTAGAGCAATTTTAGATTCACAGCAAAGTTGAGTGAAAGATACAGAGATTTCCCATATACCCCCTGCCCCCGTATGTGCATAGCCTTCCCCATTATCAACAGAGAAATGCCTCAGGCTTTTAAAGCACCACCAATAAAACCATATGTAAGAAAACATTTTTTGAGAAAAGGCCGATTGTCATTTTAGAGTGCTTCAATGCTCTTCACAACAGGCAAGTCTGGCTCTTTTAGGACCAGCATTTGTGCACCAGGGGGTGATGGTCTCAGTACCTAACAGCACGGAAATATGCATGATCTCTTCTCAGCATTTATGAAAAGTGCAGGAATAACAGCAATACTGCCACCCTAAAGTCATTTTGCCACTTTCTGTCAATGGCCCTAACATTTTCCTACTTATCCAGAAAGTCATCTTTCATAATGATTTATCCTACTTGAAGCCTCCTCATTTAAATAGTTGCCAAATGGTAGAAATTCTGTTGCTGCAACATCTTACCCATTTCTATGCTCACTCCCACTACTCTGTTGCAGACTGCTGTATGTGGATTCTGGTCTGTTCTAAGTCTTCTAAACAATTCTACCCCTTGCCAGACATTCCTGGCTCCCATCACATGGTTATTAGGTGTATCATGTTAAAGCACAGTTCCTATTATCTCATGCTTCTTCCCCAAAAGAGGGAAGCTCCCATATTCCAAAGTTAAACCCTAGAAATTGTCTGGGGCACTCACCCAGGCTCCTTGGATCCTCTTTCCAAGTGTGAGGTCATAAGACTATAGTGCTCATTTTATGTTTTTGGATGCCATTCCCTCAAAGTGGTACTTTCTGAGGCACTATCAGATGCAAGAGTTCTGCTTTATAACCATCTATAAGAAGAAAATAAAAATAATCTAGAACTCTCCAGTCTTCACCACAGAGAAGCCTGTGTCCCTTTCCATTAGGTTGTTGTCTAGCGCCACCTGGTGTTAAAACTAAACAGTGACTCTAGAAAAAAAACCAAGAACCCACTGTAAATGTTTTATCCCAAATTGAGGATCTTTAGCACTGAAAGAACCTTAGAGATCATTTAGACAGCTGCCTCATTTTATAGATTAGTAATTTATCCAGGATTTAGAGAAAGAACTGAGTCCAGATTTCTTGTATCCTAGGCTCTTCAATTTTCCAACACATTTCCATAGCCTCTTAAGTCTCCATAGGATTGGGCCAGAATGATGCTATTTTTGGAAGAAGACAAAAAAAGAATACTAACATTTATGGATCCCTTATTATAAGCCAGTTATTATGCTAAATGCATTTACAAACATGACCTCATATATTCTTCACAGGTAGTCTGTCTTATTTCTGTTCACAGATGGACAAAGTAAGGTTCAGAGAGGTTGAGTAACTTACTAAAGTTACACTGTATTATTTGTTCACAATTATTCCTTCCCTCCTTGCCCTTTGCCATACTTCTGTATATGGGCCAGATATACTTCCCTGCCCCCATTGACTTTGAGCTTGGCCAATTCGACTTTCTTTGGTCAATGGAATGTGAATGGACTTGATATGTGCCACATGTGAGCAGAAGCCTTAAACTTTGTTGCTTGATTAAGCGCACTTCATCGCCAGCCTCCTCTGTGAGAACAACATGCCCTAGAGAGTGGCTGTTCCTTCAACCCTGGCTCCTGGGATGAGATAACGTGGAGCTGAGCTAAAGCCAGCTGAGCTGAACCCGTCAGAGCCACAGCTGACCCACAGTTAACCTGTAGCCCTCATGAAGCGTGAACCGGAAATAAATATTTCTTTTTAAGCTGCTGAGAATTGGGGGTTGTTTGTTGCTGCAGCAAAAGCTGACCCATATAGGGGTTTGAAAACAAGTGGCTGACTCCAGAATTTCCCTAGAAACTCTCTGTGAAGAAGCACCCTGCTTCCAGGATGATGTCTAATTTAACTGATTTGAGAACCCTTGTGTTAGGTCTTAAGTTGCTGAGGTTCTCGCCCTCTTCACGTCTTCACTTAGTTCTTCTCTCTCGCTGACACTTGTCCTGAGCAATCAAGTTAATTCTGCAGCCTGCCTCTCTGGCTCTGCCTCTTCAGTACTTTTGATTCCCTTTATCTTGATCCACTTTTTCTCTTGTGAAAAAGCACTCAATACCTTCTAAAGTACTCTATAATTAACTTATTTATAATGCTTAGCGTTTAAATGTCTGCCCTGCTGAATTTTAAGAGGAAAGATTTTTTTGTCTGTTTTGTTTACTGTCATCCCTTAAACAGTGCCTGGCACATAGCAGGTACTGAAAAGTATATGTTAAATGAATGAATGAAAATATGAAACCACTTCTGGAAGAATGGTAGCTGTTGTATTTTAAAAACATGACCAGTAGAGGTCATAGATGAGTTCTTGAAACATCTTGAACCTGCAACTACTTTTGTCTGTTTATCCAAGGATCTGTTCTCTCTGGATGTCTCAGTGACTACTATGGATTGCCACATGATGAATTTGGTGGTGGCAATTGGTATAGATCATGAAAACTACTGAAAGGTAAAAATTAATAATGCCTCAGATTGGTTTCCCCTACATATATGACCTAGTCTTGGAGCCAAGCAGAAAAAAAGCAAGTAGAAAATATGATGCAAGACGGGGCAGAAAGTGTTAGCTTTAAGATTGTGCCTATTTATATAAATTGCTTGTAAATAAGTTAAATTCAGTCAAACAACTGGAGAAGATAGTAAATGCTTATTTTCAATTCCAAAGCTCTTTGCCTAGATTAACAACACAACCTCCCAAAAGTGTGTGTGCGTGTGTGTACAGATACAGCCTATCAAAACCAGGACACTTGATGGACTTTTTGTTCTTCTCTTTTACAGCAAAAAAGAGGCAAGCCAAGAATCACGAGCCATGATTCTACCTGAGTGTGGCTTATTCTCCCTGGCTCAATAGCTCATGCCTAAATGTAACACAGTATGTAACTACATAGAGGGAGAATATAAAGAGACAATAACACTGGATCGGAAACAAGTTGTTTTCTTTAGATTACATATTGGTTTTGATTGATCGATTAGTTCAAAGGTAAACATTTGAGAAGGAAAGAAATTGGTTTTATTGATTGCCTCCCACACATCAGGCACTGGGGCAAGGACTTTTACATGTTAGCTCACTCACTCCCTGAAGTGAACAATGTCCAAGATAGCACCTAGAACTTAGTAGAAGCTCAATAATTACGAATAAATGCATGAGTGAATAAGTGACCGTTAGGAAAAGAAACTGTTTCTTTGCTTTGCTTTGGTTTGTTTGAGGGAGTTGATTTGTTTTTTCCTTGATAGAACTAAATCCAATTTAAACGGAGAATGTGGGTACCTTTCTGTTCAATGTTCTTTATTCATTACATGTGTTCCTTTTATTGGACACTGAAAAGTATGCATAGAATGTGGTTCCTGTCGTGAGACACTAAAAGATAGGCACAGATAGAAAGCTAAGATGTTAATTCTGGTCCTGCTGTGAAATTGGCCTTTCCTTTAGATTCTGTACAATGAAAACAATAATTACATCATTCCTACCTTTTCTATTTTACAACATGTCATGAGATAAATATAAGATACCATATTTGAAAGGTTTTGGGGTGATTAAATGAGAAAGCTAGTCAATATGTGGGGGTTTAGTAAAAAAATTTTATGGTGCCCCTTGGGGAGAGAGTATGACTAACTCACACACTCCATCCTGTGACACATGTTGCTCTGGCTGTCTTTGTCTAAATGAGTGGATGATTGAAACAGAACAATAATCTCAATATCATATACTTCCTACACGTATTCTGCCTTTATGGGTGGTGTGGATTTCCAGACTGAAGAAATCCGTTGCGTTGGAATATTAGAGATGATGGTTTTCTTGAACTTTGTGTTGGAAAATAGCTGGATAACATAATTATATTCTATTGTGAAGGTTGTAGCCGGATAAATGCAAGGGTAGATTCTTGTATGTGATGATTTGAAAGAGAATATGCAAACTACTCAAAAATAGTTTTAGTGTGGGGCAGGTCCTGTGGGAGGACAGGAAAGAGTGGCCATTGGAAGAGTTCCCTCTAAGAGTTTATGGAGGATCATTCTCACTCCAACAGAAGTAAAATAGGACTTCTTTCTTCCTCTCCTCCCTTTTCCTCCTCGACTGTGCTTAGAGCTTTAGTTGACTGTTAGTCATGTAATATATTCATTGCAATCATATTCACCACACAGAATGTAAAGATGCCAAGTGTGCATGAACAAATTAGAGGTTCTTAGTCAAATCCAAACAAATATATACCTGATAATGGCTTTGGGTGAAATATATTTTTATATTTTATAGCATGTTCACATTTGCCAGTGGTTAGCAAAGATTAATGTGGTTTAATATGGATTAATATTGCCAAACTTTAATATGGTACAAATGCGTTCGAGGCAAAGTGGACTGTTACGGGATCTGGCAAATCAAAGGCCTTATCAACAGCTGTGGTTTTCAAATGCTTTGTGAGACTGGAATAATAAAGCACATGTGTATTTAGAGTGGGCATTAAATTTTTAAATATAACTTATAATTGCTGGTGGTTTCATATGGTTTTATAGTTACAGTCAACTTCTGATTAGAAGTGATAATGGCCAGAAGGCAAAAATCGATCAAGTCCCTAATTAATTAAGTAACTAAGGATTTATTGAGAGACTGCTATGTTCAGGGTCATATACCTGGTGCTAATTGTAGCCAATCACTTCACACCCCTCCCCATCCATACTTTTGCCAGAATTGCCGTGAATATGTGTTTATTTGAATTTCACCTCTTTCCATTTATCACCATATCTTTATATCTTTAGAAATATCTTTAGATTTCTAGGACATATCTTTAGAAATGAAAAGGTCAAAAGAAGGGAGAATTGTCATAGAGATAATGAAGAAAAACAGTGATTCTAAATTGTTAAACAATTGACCTCTATATAGTAGGATTCTATATTATGGTTCCAACTATCTGATATCAAAAACCATTTGAAAAGTGACAGAAGATTGACATTTTGCTTTATCTAGTGACTTGAACTGATAAGTTTCATCATAAATATGACCATATATGACACAGATCATTATTTATCAATATCTTGACTTTTAATTTTATATTTTAAAAGTCAAATCCACTTACCATAATAAAAATCACAATCAATCAGTTAAAAATTGCCTGTTAGAGATTACCTAAAGTCCAGATTATCTATATAGGGTCAGAATTTACTGTTTTATAAGGAGCAGGCTTAGAGGATCATATTTTGCCTTTGGTGCTGGTGTTGGTTTCAGCTACCTTCAGGAAGACCTGAGTGATCCTGGTTTACTTCACAAAAAAATTGAGGAGAAACTGCCATGAACCTCAGGATATTAGATCGGTTGGAAAGAAAAAAATAATCTGAACTATTAAAGTACTAATTGTGCACTTAAAAAAAAAAAAAAAAGGCCAGCCCCATAGTGGTTAAGTTTGGTGCACTCTGCTTTGGTGGCCTGGGTTTGGTTCCTGGCGAACACCTACACCACTCGTCGGTGGCCATGCTGTGGCAGCAACTCACATACAATATAGAGGAAGATTGGCACACATGTTAGCTCAAGGCAAATCTTCCTCAAGCGAAAAAGAGAAAATAGAGGAAGCTTGGCAACAGATGGTAGCTCAGGGCGAATCTTCCTCAGCAAAAAAAAAAAAAAAAGGTGATTTCATTAATTGGAAATATTCTTAATAACACATTTGATAGTTACATAGTTGATTTAATCACCAACATTGTTGCCTAGTAAAAGTCCTTTGACAATATTTTTAGTAAAAAAATAAGACGATTCAAGATTTGCAAATCTAGGGTGCTACATGGTCTAGATGTCTAAGTCATCATTGTTCTCCTAGAGGTCAATAATCTAATTGGATCCATAAATGTTTTTCTAATTGAAATGAAACAATGTTTCCAAGAAGAGGTACTCAACCTTTTCAGAACTTTAACCAGTCTTCTCTAAATAGTTTAGCACATTAATTTACATAGTTGATGAAGAAAATGTTTGCTAAAAACGTTAAATTTTCAGCAATCTGGGGAAATTATTTTAAATTTAGTCCAAATTATTAACAAGAAAATCTTATATTTGTATTCTCCTTTAATGTGAATAAATACTTTCACATAGTATAATTCTCTCTATTTCTCTTTGGGTAATATTTTTCTTATAGTATTTTGCTGTGAATATAATATCTCTGATGGAAACTTAGCACACAACTAGTTCATATTGCAGGATATTCTTACGGAAAAGCTTGAGCAGACCACAAAAACTTTAGACGTCTGAGGACAACATAAACGGCTTATTTAGCTGTGCTCTGTGGTGTTTCATACTGTTAGCCTTTAGTTATTTGGTTTTATATCTCGTTTCTTAACAAAATAAAAATTGTATCTTTTTCTCAAAAAGGCAAAACAGTGATGTAGTTTACAGGGTAACAATCCACTCTACTACAAAAAGATATCTCCATTTTGTGTCAATATGTCACTAAAAAAATTTTTTTTTTAATTATTAGCTGCTTCTTCCAATTACCCGCAGTAGCCTCATTAAAGCAAATGACGTAAACTTTGGATGTCAGGTTAGAATGCATCTTGGGGCCGCCCGGTGGCGCAGCGGTTTAGTTCGCGCTTGGCAGCCCGGAGTTCACGAGTTCGGATCCCGGGCGCCCGCCGACGCACTGCATGTCAGCCACGCTGTGGCGGCGTCACATATAAAGTGGAGGAAGATGGGCACGGATGTTAGCCCAGGGCCAGTCTTCCTCAGCAAAAAGGGGAGGATTGGCAACGGATGTTATCTCAGGGCTGGTCTTCCCCACAAAAAAAAAAAAAAAAAAAGAATGCATCCGATTGGCTCAAAGCATTGCCCTAAAGAGCAACAGGTAAAGAGCTAAGCTGCTGGACCATCAGCATGCAAAGCCACTTTCTGTGTACACTGAGCCTAAGAAATGCGCGAAGCTCATCACACTGACTGTCATTGCAAACCAAAGCAGACAAGATGATATGTAGAATTTGTCAGTCATCATCTATTTCTGCCAATTTTCCTAGCTCCTATGCCAATCATCAGAAAAAAATTACATATACACTTTGTGCCTTCCTAGCTGACGAGACTTTGCTGCTGTGGAAATACTTGCATGGTTCTGTAACATCATTTAAAAAGTTTAAGGCTGGGTAAACCCAGAAGTAAAAGTATATTTTCAAAGGGGGGAGAAAAGAGTTATCAGTAACTTAACAATTTCACGACCACCATTTTGACTTTTTAATTTGGTCTTAGGACATTCTTTTCATTTTCCAAAAGATTTCTCATTCCTAATTAGGAGGGTTTAGTCAGAAACTAAGAAGGAAACACTGTTCAAAAAGATCACTGTATGCTTTTCTTGAGTTTCTTTCAACAGCTAGGAATTTTCTGGCTGTTTTAATTGGTAGCTGACTTTCCAGCAGTTTTCCAATGCAATAATACGATTTCACTCCACTTAATTTAAAAGACATCCGTTTCTGTGTCTCTCACACATCTACAGGATCTCTTCTTGCTTCCCCTAAGGGGAAAGTATGGTGGGCTACTGTATTTCCAGGCCTAGAATCCTTTGTGCTGTTAGAGCTCTGTAGTCTTTTATTCCTTTGGCTCAGGGCCCAATGAGACTCACAAGAGGACTATATTCAGAACATTCTTTCCTTAAACCAGCATGCCTCACCAATCTTTTATCTTATATAAGCCTTGCCAGTGCCAATCCACCCCTGGAATAATAATATTAGCCCTATTTCTTCTCTTCTTGACTGCTGTATTCCCCTCCTCTACCCCTGCATCTTCTCCAGGGACCTAAGAGGGTGTTTCACTAATTGCTATAATGGTAGTATTTGTTTAGCATTTACTATAGACCAGAGAACCCAAGAATTTTACATGTGGAGCAAGAATGCTTCCTTAGGCCTAGCCAGCAACACTCCCGCTGCCACTTCTATGCCGTCATTCCCATGCCTTGGGAGCTGGGAGCCCAAGCTAAAAGTTCTCTTGGGGTAAGGTTTCCAGATTTAGCAAATAAAAATACAGAAAGCCCAGTTAAATTTGAATTTCAGATAAACAGTAGAAAAAAATTGGTGTAAATATGTCCTAAATATTGCATGGGAGGTACTTAGATTTAAAAATTATTGGTTATTTATCTGAAATTCAAAGTTAATTGGGCTTCCTGTAGTTTATCTGGCAACCCTATCCGAGAGCCTTCTTGTGCTGCACCTGTGGAAGTGAGCCATAAACCCGGATGTCCTTGCGCTTCTCCACACTCAGCCCCATGTTTGAGGTTGGGCCAAGGAAATGGAGCAGAGAACAAAAACACTGCTGTCTGACTTCCTCTTCTCCTTCCTTCCCCCATTTCTTGGGCTTCCAACTTCTTCCACCTCATAGTCTCCTTCTCTCTACTCCAGGTATACTTAAAACTCTATGATCTAGTCAGCCAGTCTTCTTGATAGGGTTTGCTCAAAACACCTGTATTTCAAGGACTACTTTCTTGCTGTTGACTTAGAAATCCTATTTGGATGTCAGCAACTAAATACTAACTCTTTAAATCATTTTACCTTCCTGCTGCTTTGCTGTATCTCCTTCCTACTCCTTGGCAGATCGATGGCTCTGGCTAATAGGATACCAGGAAATGCATATTGATGAGTTGTGAGGAGAGGGATTTTGTCCATTAAATTATACATATATTATTGCTTATTGTCTGTCTTTTCCCTTTCCTCCCACCCCAATCTAGAATCTCCATGAGAATATGGACCTTGCCCTGGGAATCCTGAAATAATAGCAGGCACATAGTAGCTGCCTTGTACATATTTGTTGGATGAATGAACAAACTCTCATTTTATGATGAGGAAAATGAGACTTAGGAAGTTAATTTGCCCAATTTGCACAGCAGAGCTGGGCCCCATGTAGATCTGACTAACTGGTGAGCCCGGACTTCACTACTACCTCCTTCTGCCTGTCTGCTGTCTAGCAGCTCATACAGCCCTCCTGGTGTGCTTTTTCTCTTGACAGTTTGGTCCCAATGTGAAAAACAAAGACAAGAATTGCATTTCTTTACTTCCTTGGCTCAACAAGACTTGACTTTCCAATGATAGCAACAAAAAGAAAAGAAAAACTTTAAGGGAAATAAAGAAAATCTCAAAAGCATAAAACCATCACATTTATGAAGTACTGCTTTCTGACCCTACAATAACCAACAAGCTCTGTTCCAGTCCACAGAACAGAGGGAGGATCTGAGGGTCTGATACCAATGCTCTGATCTTGATGATTTCTTGGACAGGGACTCAGGAAGCCTGCGGGGTGCCTTTGTGTCAATTAGAAAAAGATGCACGTTTTGCTGACCAGGCACAGCACAGCTCCATGGCACACAGCTTGGTAGGGGGAATGCGGGCTGAATTTTAGCCCCCATTCACCACCTTGACCAGCTACCTTCATGGAGTGAACAATCCACAGCTCTGCAGGTAATGGCTCCTTTCTTGGCATAGCTGGCCCGTGGACCAGAGTTTTGGCTGTAGTAGTTGTTAAAAGTTGGGAAATATTTTTTCCTTCCAGGTCCTTACCTGTTTTTTTTTTTTTTTAACTAAATATTTTATTTTGAAGTAATTGTAGATTCACACGTGGTTGTAAGAAATAATAAAAAGAGATCCTATGTATCTTTTACCCAGTTTCCCCCGTTAATAACATTTTACAAACCTATAGTACATTATCATACCCAGGATACTGACATTGGTATAGTGAAGATCTAGAAAATTCCCTATCACAAGGAATTGACCCTATTATTTTTGTGCATCTTATTTTAAATAGAGTAATGTCTGAATTTTGGCTGTTTGTGGAGAAGTTAAACTCTCAACTTTTTAGAGTAGAAAATATATTTTACATTCTGAAGTTGTCTTTCTCCAGAGAGTACAGATGAGAAAAGTTCACTAATAATTGTATCTCCATTGAACTATTTCTGTCACTCGTTTTGTTTGTCTCACAGGTGCTTATCTAGTAATTAGTTGCAATCAATACTTTGTCTCCTACTCTACTATGTAATATGATAAATTTATCTGGAATATTATTTAGCAGTAAAGTTTGTATTTGATTAACTGCAACTTTATAAATACTTTGAGACCTTACTCAATCCCATTTTATCTTATTTATTTTTTCCACTCCTGGGTTTATTTTTCTATTTTTAAGTATAATTGACATACAATATTATATTAGTTTTAGATGTACAACACAGTGATTTGATATTTTTATACATTACAAAATGATCACTACACTAAGTCTAATTACCATCTGTCGCCATACAACGTTATTACAATATTATCGACTATATTCCCTATGATGTACATGATATCCCCTTAACTTATTTATTTTATAACTGAAAGTTTTAACCTCTTGATCCCCTTCACCTATTTTGCCCATCCCTTCACCCCCCTCCTTTCTGGCAACCACTAGTTTATTCTCTGTATCTATGAGTCTGTTTCTGTTTTGTTATGCTTGTTTGTTTGTTTTGTTTTTCAGATTCCACATATAAGTGAAATCATGCAGTATTTGTCTTTCTTATTTCACTTAGCATAATACCCTCTAGGTCCATCTATGTTGTTGCAAATGGCAGATTTCATTCTTTTTTTATGGCTGAGAAATATTCCAATGTATACATAAATACCACATCTTCTTTATCCATTCATCTATTGATGGGCACTTGGGTTGCATTCATATCTTGGGTCTTGTAAATAATGCTGCAGTGAACATTGGGGTGCATATGTCTTTTCAAACTAGTGTTTCACTTATGATAAAAAGTCTCAACAAAGTGGATATAGAGAGAACATACCTCAAGATAATAAAGGCCATATATGACAACCCCACAGCTAACATCATACTCAACAGTGTAAAGCTGAAAGCTTTTTCTCTAAGATCAAGAACAAGACAAGGATGCCCACTCTTGGCACTTTTATTCACATAGTACTAGAAGTCCTAGCCACAGCAATCAGAAAAGAAAAAGGAATAAAAGGCTTCCAAATTGGAAAAGAAGAATAAAACTGTCACTATTTGCAGATGACAAGATACTATATATAGAAAACCCTAAAGACTCCACCAAAAAACTATTAGAACTAATGAATGAATTAAATAAATTTGCAGGATACAAAATTAACATATAGAAATCTGTTGCATTTCTGTACACTAATAATGAACTATCAGAAAAAGAAATTAAGAAAGCAATCCCATTTACAATTGCATCAAAAAGAATAAAACACCTACAAATAGGGCCTGCCCGGTGGCGCAGCGGTTTAGTCCGCGCTTGGCAGCCCGGGGTTCGCGGGTTCGGATCCCGGGCGCCCGCCGACGCACTGCCTGTCAGCCATGCCGTGGCGGCGTCCCATATAAAGTGGAGGAAGATGGGCACGGATGTTAGCCCAGGGCCGGTCTTCCTCAGCAAAAAGAGGAGGATTGGACGGATGTTAGCTCAGGGCTGGTCTTCCTCACAAAAAAAAAAAAAAAAAAACCTACAAATAAATTTAGCCAACGAGGTGAAAGACCTGTACTCTGAAAACTATAAGACTTTGAAAGAACTTGAAGACAACACAACAAATAGAAAGATATACTGTGCTCATGGTCCTTGTCTGTTTTTTAACAACTTGTTCTCTGGATATCTTATTGCCTTCCTCCCAACTTGATCTGGGATCCTCTCCCAGGAAAATTGCTCAAAGATTTCTTTCCATTCCCCATGTCCAACCTCAATCAGGCAGGCAAGCACAAAGTCTCCCAACTTCCTAAGACCCTCCCACTCATGTCTAGTTTCACCCTCTCAATACCCCACTGACATCCAGGGCAAAGTAACTGATACCCTTGGCATCAGTGAATAACTTGCCTTTCCCAGACCAGGTCAATAGCTCTACCTACCTCTTGAGCTTTCTGTGATAACTCACTCCTGAAACATGGCGAAGTGCTCTTCAAAAAGTTCTCCTAAGAATAACTAATGTAAAAATACCTTGCTTGTACAATTCTAGGCATATTCTGTAAGCCCATGAGTGATGTGTATGTTTTTGTGTGTTTTCTTAGATATATAGATTTTAAAATAACTAACAACTTATGTTTGGAGGCAGCATGATATAGTGGAAAGCATCCAGGCTTTAGAACAAAACATATCTGAGTTAAATGACAGCCCTACTGCTTACTACCCATATGACTCTGAGAAAGGTCTTTAATCTTCCTATGCCTCAGTTTCCTTGTTTATAAAAACAGAATAAGACTTAAATTGTAGAGTTGTGTATTAGTTTTCTAGGCCTGCAGTAATGAACTACCACAAACTGGGAGGCTTAAACAACAGAAATGTATTGCCTCCCAGTTCTGGAGGCTGGAAGTTTGAACTCAAGGTGTCAGCAGGATTGGTTCCGTCTGAGGCTGTGAGGGAAGGGTTTACTCCAGGCCTCTCTCCTTGGCTTGTAGATGGCTGTCTTCATGTTCACATGGTGTTCTCCTTGTATGTGTGTCTCTGTATCCAAATTTCCCCTTTTTATAAATAAACCAGTCATATTGGACTAGGGCCCACCCTAATGACCTCACTTTAACCTAATTATCTCTGTAAGGACCCTATCTCCAAATAAGGTCACACTTTGAGGTACTGGGAGTTAGGAGTCCAAAATATCTTTTTGGGGAGGACACAATTCCCCTAAGCTAAAGGACTTAAATATGGGAACTTATATGAAGCACCTAACAGAAATCTGGGGTTATAGGAAGTACTTAATAAATGGCAGCTGTCACAGTTATTAGCAATGATTTTGTCTTCCGTTTTTTTGGAATGATCTTATGAATACATGTTTGCTCTCTGGGATTAATGGACATATATAGGGAGGGTCTATGTGGGAAAAATGTGTAAATATCCAGAAAATTTCAGACATAAGAATCAATTATTGATAATAAAAGACTTTATTTTTATGTATATCTTTGGGGTGAAGAGGAGGGAAAGAGCAGGGATATAGGATAGATGGTGAATAGAGGTGGTAGAATTTAATTATCTAGATGGACTGATTTTGAACTGATTAACACTCCATTTTACTTCACTCTGAAAACAGTCAAAGAAAGAGAGAGAATCAAAGTTTACCCTTGAACAATATAATTTGTGCCAGAAATAGTCAGATTCATTGTGTTTTTAGAGCAAAAAAGGTCATTAGAAAATTAGCCACTTGATTCTGATGACATAAAAAAATTCAGACTGTAATTATTCTACAAAGAGCACTACTTGGAAAATGTTTACTAGAGTAACATTTTCAAGATTCTGTGGGATTTAAAAATGATACATTTTCTGTGGCACCTTTGGTTTCAGTGTGTTATTTGAAGAGAAATTCTCACTGTTAGTAAAACTAGAAAGGAGAAAATTATATTTGTTAGTTCATGAAGAGAGACATCTAGTTTGATCTTGAACTTTTCCCTTTAGGATATCCTCCATGGCAGATGGGTAACCAAGACAGTGCAATGGAATGCCTAGCTGAGAGGGTGCATCTTCAAGATGAAAGGTTACTGTGTAAGAATCTGGTCTCCATTAAGAATAGAACAGAGGAAATATGTTTGATTTGCAGAAGGAAGAATTTAGGCTAGATCCAAATACTTTCTGTATTGGTAATCAGTAAAAGTAGATCTCCAAGAGAGGCTGAGTAATACTATTCCTAAGAAGATATGTAAAATTATGATAGAAATTGCATGTTAATAGTTTTCAAAAATCATAAGGCCTTATGAATATTCTGTCCAGCATATGAGATTTGCATTACCCTACCCAATTTTCTAATATCACTGTCTTTTCTAAATAATCCTTCTAATTATTACTTAATTCAATGAAATAATATATTTTTTAAAAATGGATGGTTGAGGGGGTGGCCTGGTGGCATAGTGGTTAATTTCACACACTCTGCTTTAGCGGCCCAGGGTTCGCAGGTTCAGATCCCAGGCGTGGACCTACACACCACTTATCAAACCATGCTGTGACAGGCGTCCCACACATAAAGTAGAGGAAGATTGGCACGGATGTTAGCCCAGGGCCAGTCTTCCTCAGCAAAAAGAGGAGGATTGGCAGCAGATGTTAGCTCAGTTAGCTCAGGGCTAGTCTTCCTTACCCACCCCCCCAAAAAAAGGATAGTTGAGTTTGATTAAATTGATCAAGTTGTAAGTTAATTTTGGTATTATAAACACATAGTCATATAATTTTCTCACTCAAAGATTTCCATTAAAGTTAAGCCAAAGAAAAATTGAAAATGGAGAGTTTTAAATATTAAATTTAAGGCCTAAATCCTGATTTTCCCAGGGAGAGCCTAGCTTTCTTTGAGTATGGCGCTGGTTCTTTCTTTTTTTTCCAAAGCTGATTCCAAAGAACCTTTCTTATAAGGAAGCATTCATACTCTCTGTTTTGTTTTGCAGAGTACCAGTAAACTTTGAACTATGTTTGTGAGAGATGAGCAGAAGGGGGTGCTGCAATCTCCATCTTTTCTTTCTTTTTTTTTTTTTCTTTTCTGTTTTTAGTGAGGAAGATTAGCCCTGAGCTAACATCTGTGCCAATCTTCCTCAATTTTGTATGTGGGTTGTCTCCACAGCATAGCTGGTGAGTGGAGTAGGTCCACGCCCAGGATCCAAACCCATGAACCCAGGCCGCCGAAGTGGAGTGCATGGAACTTTAACCACTCAGCCACAGGGCCAGCCCTGCAATCTCCATCTTGACTGTTTCTGTTGATTGAAGCTGGCAAATAATTGCATCAATCTTCTTTTCACTTTGCCTAAGAAGATATTTTCAATATAAGTTTATAAGGGATCAAAAGTGGTTACTGAGCAAGTTTATTTTCAGAATTGGCTCCATATACAAAGAAATCTTGACAGATAAGAACAGAAATGTTAAAAAATAAACACATGAAAAATAACAATATAAGACTTTCATTTCTAGCAATATTGCTAGCTAGATAATCTGAAAACTCTTTTACTAAAAAATCACTTAGATATACTGGATAAAAATATGACAAGTATGCTTTTAAGTGCTAATAAGAAAGTAAACAAAATACTTTAGAACCTGATCTTTTGACTGTTCTGGATTTATTTTTTTTGCCAGTCTGGTTAACAATGGGTTTGGGTTTTAATGGCTATGAAAGTACAGGAGACAAATTTTTGGGTCCAGAAAGGGCAGAAATTTGGACCTAAGACCCTCAAATAAAGAACCCTTGAATGACTATACATCTGTGAAAGGGGGGAACTAAAAATGTTTATCCCCTCCCAAAGGGAGGCTTAACGGAAACTCTTCTGTTTAGCCTGATCTACTGGGGAAGAGGGAAGGGAAGGAAAACCCTGAGAGTCTGAAAAAGCCTGAAAACCTCAGGCTTCCCTCAGTCAGGTTTAGGGTTTGAATTTACACTGTTTGGAGAGCCTAGATTCTCCAACAAAATAGTATAAAAAGCAGTCTCAGGAGGATTGACATTAGCATCATGGCAGCATGAGATGCTCTCTTTGTCTCTCCCCTTCAATCTACAACCAGTAAAACATCCATAATTCAACAAAGGTTCCTCTGCCTGACACACCAGGATGCTAGAGACATCCACACATCTGTACATCTGAAGGTGGGTGGATTGGAACACACAGAGGAGGCAGAACCAGGGAACAGCAGAGGTGGTGCCTGTGATCCTGGTCCCTGGCTGTGGCAGCTGAGCTTGCAGCCCTAGGGAGACTGGTAGCAGCAGCAGAAGTGGTGCATATGACTCTGGCCTCCTGGCCACAGTGGCACCCATGGCCATAGGGAACCGGGCAGCAGTGGCAGCAGGGCCCATGACCCCCTCCAGCTGCAGTGGTACTTGCCCCCCCCCATATGCAGTAGCAGTACCTGTGAACCCAACAACCCTGGATGTGGCAGAGGTGCCTGCAAATCTGATCCACCCCTCCTCCCCCAGCCACAGCAGAAGTGCCTGCAACCCAGGTGACCCCAGACACAGTGGAGTCACCTGCCATCCTGGCGCCCCCCAGTGGCAATACCAGTGATCACAGTGACATCAGCAGCTGCAAGGCACTAGCAACCCTAGTTGCTAGAGATACAAGCAGTGATGAGGAGGGAACTAGGGTCACCTCTGACAGGTGATGGAGGGTGGAAAGTGACAATTCTCAAATACAGCCAGAGGCAGCTCAGGTTGTGCTATAGCGCCACCTACTGAAATAAAAAGAAAAGCCTCAAATTACCAGCCTGTTGAATTGTTAGTATCAAAGTAAAGCTTTACCTAAATAAGAAAAATGTTCACTATTTCAAATTTGCCAGCAGAGGAACAGCTCATCAAACCACAGTAACACAGAATCACAAAAAGAAAATGACAATTTTTTGGAAACCAAGCTTAAAGTCACTGAAGATTGTGATCTAACTGATGGAGAATTCAAAATAGCTGTCATGAAAAAACTCAGTGAGCTACAAGAAAACTCAGAAAGGCAGTTCAATGAGCTCAGGAATGAAATTAACAAACAGAAGGAATACTTTACCAAAGAGATTGAAACTCTAAAAAAAGAGTCAAACAGAAATTCCAGAGCTGAAGAACTCAATAAATGAGATGAAGAATGCATTAGAAAGCACTGGAAATAGAGCAGGCCATATGGAAAAGAGAACTAGTGAGCTCAAAGATGGAAATCTAGAAGTGATTCAGGTGGAAGAGAGAACTAAGATTTTTAAAACATGAAGAAACTCAATGAGAACCATTCAATTCCATTACAAAAGGCAACATAAGAATAATGGGTATTCCAGAAGAGGAGAGGAAGTTGGGAACAGAGAGTTTATTTACAGAAATAATAGCTGAGACCTTCCCAAACCTAGAGAAGGAACTGGATATACAAGTTCATGAAGCTAATAGAACACCAAACTATCTCAGTGCAAAAAAGACCTTCCCCAAGACACATTTTATTAAAACTGTCAAAAGTCAATGATAAAGAAAGAATTTTAAAGGCAGCCAGGGAAGAAAAGACAGTAACCTACAAAGGAACCATTAGTCTACCAGCAGATTTCTCAGCAGACACTCTACAGGCCAGGAGTGGAATAACATACTCAAAGTATTGAAAGATAAAAACTGTCAGCCAAGAATTTTCTATCTAGCAAAGTTATCCTTCAGAGATGAAGGAGGAATAAAGGCTTTCCCAGACAAATGAAAGCTGAGGGAGTTCATCACTAGACCTGCCTTGTAAGAAATGTTGAAAGGAGCTCTTCTACCTGAAATGTAAAGGCAAAAGTACACAAAACTTTGAGTACGGTGATAAATAGACAAAATCAGAAAATTGCAATTCTATACCAGAATAAGTTGTTAACAGTTATAGCATAAAGGTTAAAGGGGAAAAATGCATTAAAAATAACTCTAACTACTTCAATTTGGTAATGAACTCACAATATAAAAAGAGATAATTTGTGACAAAAAATATATATAAAAGGGGAAGAGGAAAAAGACCCAATCTGTATAGACAAATGAAGATATGATGCTTTCAGCAGAAAAAGGACTTTTATCTATGAGACATCTTATACAAACCTCACGGCAACCACGAAACAAAAATCTAGGGCAGAGACATGAAACATAAAAGAAGAAACTGAGAAAAACATTGTAGAAAATCTCCAAACTAAAATGGCAGACAGAAACAGAAGGAAAAAGAAACAATGAAGATATAGAGCAACCACAAAACAGAAGATAAAATGGCAATAATAAATTCTCATATATTAATAATCACCCTAAAAGTAAATGGATTGAATTCACCAATCAAAAGACACAGAGTGGCTGGATGAATTAAAAAACAAG
This sequence comes from Tapirus indicus, assembly GCA_031878705.1. NCBI lineage: Eukaryota > Metazoa > Chordata > Mammalia > Perissodactyla > Tapiridae > Tapirus > Tapirus indicus. The sequence goes on along the minus strand of CM062919.1, from coordinate 97,161,841 downwards.
ACTTATCTATATGCTGCCTCCAGGAAATTCAGCTCTAAAGACAAACATAGGCTCAAAGTGAAGGAATGGAAGATGATACTCCAAGCAAATGGCAGCCAAACAAAAAGGGGGTGTAGCCATGCTCATATCAGAAAATAGACTTCAAGCCTAAAAAGGTAATGAGAGACAAAGATGGACATTATATAACGATAAAGAGGATAATCCATCAAGAAGACACAACATTTATTAGTATATATACACCTACATAGGAGCACCAAAATATATAAAGCAATTAACAGACATATAGTGAGAAATTGACAGCAACACAATAACAATAGGGGACTTTAACACCCCAATTTCATCAATAAACAGATCGTCCGGCAGAAAGTCATCAAGGAAACATCAGCCTTAAATGAAACATTAGACCAGATGGACTTAGTAGATATACAGAACATCCCATCCAAAAGCAGCAGAATACACACTCTTCTCAAGAGTATATGGAACATTCTCAAGGGTAGACCACATATTGCAATACAAAACAAGTCTTGATAAATTTAAGAAGATTGAAATCATATCAAGCATCTTTTCCAGCCAAAATGATATGGAACTAGAAATCAACTACAAAAAGAAAGTGGAAAAAAAGTCACAAATATGTGGAGATTAAACAACATGCTACTGAACAACTATTGGGTCAATGAAGAAATCAAAGGAGAAATTTAAAAATACTTGAAGACAAATAAAAGTGAAAATAAGACATATCAAAATCTATGTGATACAGCAAAAGTGGTACTAAGAGAGTTTATAGCAATACAGGCCTACCTCAAGAAACAAGAAAAATCTTAACTAAACAATCTAACCTTACACCTAAAGGAAATAGAAAAAGAAGAACAAATGAAGCCCAAAGACAGTAGAAGGAAGGAAATAGTAAAAATTAGAGCAGAGATAAATGAAAAAGAGAATAGAAAAGATCCACGAAGCTAAGATATGATTCTTTGAAAAGATTAAAAAAAATTGACAAACCTCTAGCTAGACTCACTAAGAAAAAAAGAAAGTTCAAGTAAATCAGAAGGAAAAGAGGAGAAGTTACAATGGATACCACAGAAATACAAAGGATTATAGGAGACTACTATGACAGCTACACACAAACAAATTGGACAACCTAGAAGAAATAGATAAATTCTTAGAATCATACAACCTTCCAAGACTGAATCATGAAGAAATAGAAAATCTGAATAGACCAATCACTAGTAAGGAGATTGAAACAGTAATCAAAAAAACAAAATACAGGACAAGATAGCTTCACTGGTGAATTCTACCAAACTTTCAAAGATAATTTAATATCTATCTTTCTCAAACTCTTCCAGAAAATTGAAGAGGACAGAATGCTTCCTAACTCTTTTAATAAGGCCAATATTATCCAGATACCAAAACTAGACAAGGACAACATAAAAAAAGAAAATTAGAGGCCAATATCTCTGATGAACATAGATGCAAAAATCCTCAACAAATATTAGCAAACTGAATACAACCACACATTAAAAAGATCATACACCATGATCAAGTAGGATTCATTTCAGGGATGCAAGGAGGGTTTAACATCTGCAAATCAACGAACGTGATACACCACATTAACAAAATGAAGGATAAAAATCATATGATCATCTCAATAGATGCAGAAAAGGCATTTGACAAGATTCAACATCCATTTATGATAAAAACTGTCAATAAAATGCTTATAGAAGGAATGTACCTCAATGTAAGAAAGGCCGTATATGACAAACCCACAGCTAACCTCATACTTCACAGTGAAAAACTGAAAGCTATCCCTCTCAGAACAGGAACAAGACAAGGATGCCCACTTTCACCACTCTTCTTCAACATTCATGGAGGCCTTAGCCAGAGCAATTAGGCAAGGAAAAGAAATAAAAGACATCCTAATTGAAAAGGAGGAAGAAAAACTGTCACAATTTGTGGATGAAATTATTTTACATATATAAAATCTTAAAGACTCCACCAAAAAACTGTTAGAAGTAATAAACAAATACAGTAAAGTTTCAGGGCAAAAGTCAATATACAAAAATCTGTTACATTTCTATACACTAACAAACTAGCAGAATGAGAAAATAAGAAAATCCCATTTATGATAACAACAAAAATAATAAAATACTTATGAATAAATTTAACCTAGGAGGTGAAAGACCTGTACAATGAAAACTATAAGACATTGTTGAAAGAAATTGAAGAAGACACAAGAAATGGAAAGATATTCTGTGCTCATGGGTTGGAAGAATTAACATTGTTAAAATATCCATATTGCCTAAAACAGTCTACATATTCAATACAATCCCTTTCAAAATCCCAATGGCATTTTTCATAGAAATAAAATAAAAAATCCTAAAATTTGTATGGAACCACAAAAGACCTCAAATAGTTAAAGCAATCCTGAGAAAAAAGAACAAAGCTGGAGGAATCACTCTCCCTGATTTCAAAGTATACTACAAACCTATAGTAATCAAAACAGTATGCTATTGGCAGAAAAACAGACACATAGATCAATGGAACAGAAATAAACCCACACATATATGGACAACTAATTTATAATAAAGGAGCCAAGAACATACAATGGAGAAAGGAAAGTCTTCTCAATAAATGATGTTGGGAAAACTGGACAGCCACAGGCAAAAGAATGAAACTAGACCACTATCTTGTACCATACACAAAAAATAACTCAAAATGGATAAAAGACTTGAATGTAAGACCTGAAACCATAAAACTAGAAGAAAACATAGACAGTATGCTTTTTGACATCAGTCTTAACAGTATCTTTTTGAATATCATGTCTCCTCAGGCAAAGGAAACAAAAGAAAAAATAAACAAATAGGACTACATCAAACTAAAAAGCTTCTGCACAAAAAAGGAAACCATCAACAAAATGAAAAAGACAACCTAACAATTGGGAGAAGATATTTGCAAATCATATATCTGATAAGGGGTTAATATCCAAAATATACAAAGAACTCATACAACTCAACAGCAGAAAAACAAACAACCCAATTTAAAAGTGGGCAGAGGATCTGAATAGACATTTTTCCAAAGAAGACATACAGATGGCCAACAGGCACATGAAAAGATGTTCAACATCACCAGTTAATAGGGAAATGCAAATCAAAACCACAGAGAGGTATCACCTCGTGCCCGTTAGAATGGCTATTATCAAAAAGACAAGAAATAAAAAGTGTTGGAGAAAACATGGAGAAAAGGGGACCCTTGTGCACTGTTGGAGAGAATGTAAATTGGTGCAGCCACTATGGAAAATAGTACAGAGATTCCTCAAAAATTAAGAATAGAACTACCATATGATCCAGCTACTTCTCTTCTGAATATTTATTTGAAGAATATGAAAACACTAATTCTAAAAGATATAAGCACCCCTATGTTCATTGTAGCATTATGTACAATAGCCAAGATATGGAAACAACCTAGGTGCCCCTCAATGGATGAATGGGTAAAGAAGATATGGTATATATATATATATATGTACACACAGACACACAATGGAATACTACTCAGCCATAAAAGAAGATGAAATCTTGCCATTTGTGACAACATGGATGGACCTTGAGGGTATTATGCTAAATGAAATAGGTCAGAGAGAGAAAGACAAATACCGTGTGATTTCACTCATATGTGGAATATAAAAAAACAAAATAATTGAACAAACAAAACAAAAACACATAGATACAAAGAACAGATTGGTGATTATCAGAGGGAATGGGAGGTGGGGGAGCATGAAATGGGTATGGAGGTCAATTGTATGGTGACAGATGGAAACTAGATTTTAGAGATGACCACACTCTAGTGTATACAGAAGTCAAATTATAATGTGCACATGAAACATATAATGTTATAAACCAGTGTTAGCTCAATGAAAAAAAAAGCAGTCTCAGGCTGATAATAATACTAGTGCCCTCAATAAAAGTAATTAAAAGCCTTCTTTAGAAAGAAATTTTCAACTCTGCACAGGATTCCTATGAAGTCCCACCAAACATGAACTCATAATTCTAAATTACAAAATACATGAAGAAAGAATTCAGAATCATCAGCAATAACAAACAATATGATTAGACCCTAAACTCGAGAAATAGATTATAAAATAAGTATATTTAAAATTGTTAAAGAAAAAGCAAACACTGCTGAAATACTTCCTAGGAGTAATTTTTCAGGCCTACAAAGGGGTTGATTTGTGCACTCTCTTGTAGGTCATTTTACTTATGAAATAACCCACAGTCAGACTTCTGCTTATGGGCAAGAAGGTATACCATGTTGTTTTCAGACTAACCCCTCCTGTATATGCTGGAGGTCAGAGTGAGCAAAACTAACCATAGAAATGGGCATAGTTGCTGGCCTTCAACTGTGGGCCATGAGCAAAGGGAAGCTTAAATCTGTATTCCAGCTGAAGCCAAGTTTGGAAAGCAGACTGATTAATTCCAGAGGGCTGGAAAGAGTGAGAACCAAATGAAAGAGAAGCAAGACAAAGCCAGTGAATTTAGGAGGTGGAGGATATGGTGTTCCTTAAATCAAAAGAATACAAATGGAAGCAACCATTTATAGGTCACTTTCAAAGGAGGCTGTGGTTGGGAGCTGGCTTGCGCAATATTCAGAAGTGTTGTTTTGGCTGAAGTGAAGCCAGATCCAATGAAAGAAATCTAATTTCAGCAAGAGACTTGTCTGCTAGGATGTTAATTGGAGATTTTAATCCCTGGAACTATACGTATTTAACTGAGCTTGGTTTCTCCTGTCTCCGCCCCAGGAACTTCTGTCCTTTGTTATTTGGATGTTGGAGGCAAAACTACCAGAGTCTTCTGTCTTGACTGATCAGCTTCCAAATGAATAGTAATGAACAAGTTTCTCAAAACTAGAATTAGGCCTTACTGTCTTATCCTAATATGAATTTAGCATCATGTCAGATCTGTAGGTAGCACATGATGATGAAAGGAAGTATGCTTAAGTCATGTGATGGTTACTATCATCCACATTCAGTTGTTTGGAACATTTTGGTACCTGTTTTTAGGATAAGGAATGGAATAGACAATTAAATAAATAAAATCAATTCAAACTGCTTTTTCTTAAGAAATTTCCAGATTTCCAGACAGGAAACAGCTGTCTTAACGAACAAAATCCCACTCAGATGTAAAAGCCAGATTAGCATAACTTAATGGTAACACATATTAGTTGGCCATTGTGGTGTTATAAAATGAAACATTCTAGTTAAATAGGAATAATTTAGAGCCAAGGGATCTGGAAAATCATCAGGCAGTTATTTTTTCTTCCTCCCTCCCTCCATCCCTCTCTCCTTCCCTCCTTCCCTTCTCCTCCCCTCCCTCTCCCTCTCCCTCTCTCTCTATCCTGGTTGTTCCTTTTCTCTCTGGTTGCCTTTGCAGACAACCTTTTCTACCCACTCATCTGCATCTGCCACATGGTGGCCTCAGACCTGCTGCCAAAGTTTGTCTGTGTTTTCTTCTCAGTCTGTGTCAGGTGTTACAATTAGATGCCTCCTCTAGCCTGAGGCAGGCATGGGGAGGGTAGAAATAATCATAGTCCTAAAAGTAGTAGAGAGAGAGTGGAATTTCTTTTTATCTCCTTGAATAAAAATAGAGCCCCTCTTCACTCCATGGGATAATTTTCAAGCCACCCTGTGTATTTAAGGGCAGCTGGGCATCCCAGGGCATTCGAGATGATTCATACAGTTTCATGTGGCACTTTCCTGCTTCTCTCAGATTCTGTTGAAGCTGGTGGTCTTTGTTACAGATTGTAGTTAGCGATTCTTCTGTGGGTTGAGGTGAGGGATTATTTTCCTAACAGTATGGTGGAGGGAAGAGGAGGGTGTCCCCTTTGCAGATACCATAAATGTGAAAGAGAAATAGTTAGATTCAATACTTTGCAGATAAAACTATATTGTCTTCCTATTTCACTTGGATATGTCTTTTTTCCAGCTTTAGAAGCTAACATAAAAAAGCAGTTTAGACTTAAGTAGTACCTTTTTTTAGGACAGCATTTACAGTAGTTTGCATGTTCTGAGGAATATTATGTCTGAAAAAATAAGAATTTCACACTAAATGTTTTAGTTAATTTAGTTAAACAAAATAAAGCAGATTCCCTTACTGCAGGACTTCTCAGATCATTTAATATGCTAATGGACATTGTGACACTTCAAGAGTGGATTATAAATACAGTTTTCCAAAATTTATTTGACAATCAAGAAAGCATAGTTGTGAAAAAAAAGAAAGCTTTTAACCTTGTTCCTGCTAATGCAAGTTTCACTGCTTTCTTGACCCGGAGGCTTGTCTGGTGCTGTGCTTGGCTAAGATACTATCCCCCAGCTCCAAACCTTCCCTCTTCTACTCTGCTTTGTGATGCAGGGGTCAAGACTCTGGAAACCACGTTTCACTTTGGTCAGCTGGCTTCCTATTGGGATGCCCTTGAGGAAGACTGGGTAGCAGTAGGAGGGGAGAAGGATTTTCCATCTTTTTTGTTTGCTGTTTCTAGGTGTCCCCTATCAATGGCCTGTCACTGGGCAGCAATAGTCAGTGGCTGTCTTCAGCTTCTCTCCATGCTCCCAGAACCTCACTGCAATCTGTCTGAGGTAGCAGTGGTTCCAGGTGTCCCCCTCTAGGAGTCAGAGCTCTGGATCCAAGAGGCCTCTCTAAGCACCTGAGGGACCAGCAGGGGCTTGCAGTGCCCCACCCTAAGACCTGGGTCCCAGCTCTGTGTGGCCTTTGCCTAACTTCCAGTTCTGGTAATTCCAACCTCTTCCCTAAGAGCAAAAGCTGCTTCCTACCTATCTCTGTTATCTTAGGGTTCTTCTTTGGTGTTTTAGCCCTCCAACATCTGTAACAAATTTTCCATATCTAATTCCCTCTGTTAAAATACCTAGCATGGTATCTATTTTCCTGACTGGGCCTCGATGGAAAGAGAATGTATGTGAGGACTTCTGATCCACAGAGTGCCTTTGGACATGGAGGGAGGGTGGGAGAGTGGGTAGAGGAGGCAGGGAAGGAAAAGCCTTGAATTCTTTCCTTGAATCTAAAACAGTGTTTTTTAAACTTTAGAAATTTAAGTGAACTCAAAGGAATTTCATTTTGAAAATTCCATAATATCCCTTGAAATAATAGGAGACATTCTGGGGTGTTATTAAAATAAATTATGAATGCCTTTTTCAACTATTAAGTCACTCAGCAATTTTATTAAAAATGAATGAAATGTATCCTTCTGCAGGGCTATATCTTCCACAACTCTAAACCATGGATTATCCATTCCAAGACAGTGGAAGGAGAAAGTGTGACTTGGGAGAGTATTGGAATTGGGGGTAAAATTCAAGCAATACATTCTAAATGAAACCTCCAAAGATACATTTAAAAATATTTGGTTTAAAAAAATAACTAAACTAAGTCTCTGGTTCTCAAATGTGACTGATTATTAGAATCATCTGGGGGGTGCATTAAAATTACAGATTGCTGAATTTGACCCCAGGACCAGAGATTCAGACTCTCCTGGGTTGGGACCTTGGAACTGGTATTTTTTTGGAAAACCTCAAATGATCAAGGGATTCTGATGATCAACATGTTTAAGATCTGTTATTATATAGAATAAAAACTTTTCTTTTTTCTTTTTAGGACTTAGATTCAGAATTCAGTGTTTTCGTTTGTTTTTTTTTTTTTTTTTCCCCATTAAAGTCTGAGCAAGGAGCATCATGGTGTTGACAGTCTCTATGCTGACGGGGCCGTGGGGAAACAGTGGGCTAGAAGAGACGAAAGGCAATGGAGCTTCCCTTGGAGGCTGGTTTTTGAAGGGCTTTTGATCATCTACACCCAGTGTCAAAGCCAATCATGGGTCCTCAGAGCCAAGGCAGCTGTGGCAGGTTCTGTTTCCACACCGGGGCACCTGCTGTCAGGATGCTGGGATTCTACATCCAAAGTGAGCTTCTCAAGATCAGTGCAGAGCTTTTTCCAGGTTGTTACCTTTGTGGGATTTTAAGATATATGACCAGGTATCTGACTTCTTAAAGAAACAGCCACGTGTTCACAGATACTGCCAGGAGCTTATCAAGTGTATGGAAAACGAAATAAAGAAAAGAACATAGCCAAGGTCAGCGGCAAGAAAGAGTCTCATCTAACTTTAGCCAGGATCAGTTTTCTTGCTTTGTGACTTTGAAATGAAATACAGAGCAGAGAGCCTCAGCATTTTTTAAAACTCTTGTGAAAAGTACGAAAAAGGGTGCCGTTCAGGTAGTGCGGGTCCTCGCCCTCTCCTTGCGTGCTTCCTCGTCAGGACTCGAAAAATAGGGAAAATCAAGAACTTTCTGCTCAAAGTCAGGCGAAAGGATGCCAAATCTGTTAAGATCATGACAATAAGGATAATATGAAGTTTAAAGTTTGGTGCAGCTGATACCTTTACACCTCAGTGGTCACAGACATAGAGTAACTGAGCCAGTCCTTGCCCCTGGGTTTCCCAGTGAAGGAGCTAAAACAAGCTAGACACGCTGATTTAACTGTATTAAAATTTTTAAAATTCAAACAAGCAAATAAAGTTTTTAAAAAGGCTGCTTGTTTGCTAATTGTTCCAATTGGCCAATCGCCTACGGCGTCCAGTTTGGGTAATATTGGGTTACTTAGTGTGGAATAGTGGGTCCTGGATTTGATCAGGAAATTCACTAGCCATGTGGCTTTTCAATAGCAGAATCTGTTGACACGAAAAATCCTCAGCACATTGGGTGATTCAAGTGCACTTTCATAATTTGCCCTCAATTTACCCCCTTTGTTATTTCCACATTTCACAAGAATCCATCACTCCTCTCTGAATTATGTGCTGCTCGGGACTGATGCTCATACCACCCACTCAGGGAGGGCAACCTCAGCTTCTTGAACTCACAGAACCTATTGTTCTGTCCCTTTCTTACCCAGTGCTGTCACTGCAGCCCTATACTCCAGCTGGGAGGGCAGGGAAATGACTCCCCAGAGAGCCATTCATCACAGTAATAAATGTTCTATGTTTTACTAAGTTCTATCAAAGTTCACCCTCACACGGAGCAAAACAATTGTTCTCTATGCATTCTTTTTTTCTGTATCAACATGTATATTGCTCACAAAAGTGCATAGGTAAACTATTAGTGTATGTGTGATGGGTAAACTTGAAGCTGTGTGCACATCTGTACACAAGTTGTGTGCTGGTGTGTTTGTTTTTCAGTACATGTGAGCATCTGGCGGTGTGCTAGGGCTTAAAAGACACCTTGGTGCCTGGCTGAGCCACCACCTTCACAGGCTTCAAGTGGACACTACGACTGCTTGTATGCTTGGATTTTCATTAATTACTCTTCTCCAGTTTTCTTCCCAGCCTCCCAGGGGTATTGATTTTAATTACTTCACTCATTTAAGCATCTCCAAAGACTGTAAGAGGTTAGTTACCAGGCCAAGCTTGCTGCTGACTTTTCCCTCTCAACCTTTTTTTGCCCACACACCCAAATTAACCAGAAACATTCATTGCTCAGTAATTAGGCTGGGATTCCTCTCTGTGGAGTCCAGGAAGACATAAAAGGCAGCCTAGACCTGTATGTTAACATTAACTCTTGCTTTCATCATCTTCTTTCTACTATACGCTCTCTGCCGACTTACTTTAGAAAAGAAGCAAACGTTACCCCAGCTTCCCAGAGTATGTAGTCCTGTTATCGAGCAATCTTAGAACAATTTACTGTGTAAGACACCCAAAACAAAGCAAAACACACACAAACTTTTGCTTTGGCATCTTTTCCTTTTTTTTTTTTTTTTTTTTTAATGAATGCTAACTTTTTTTTTTTTTTGAGGAAGATTAGCCCTGAGCTAACATCTGTTGCCAATACGCCTCCTTTTTTCCTCCCCACAGCCCCAGTAGATAGTTGTATGTCATAGTTGTACATCATTCTAGTTGCTCTATGTGGGACGCCGCCTCAGCATAGCTAGATGAGTGTTGCATAGGTCTGCGCCCAGGATCTGAGCCGGTGAACCCTGGGCCGCTGAAGTGGAGTGCGTGAACTTAACTGCTATGCCACAGGGCCGGCCCCAATCTTTTCCTTTTTTTCAAACCTCATGTACTCAGCGGCATATTTAATAAAGCAGGTACCAACTTATTTTGTCTGGCAATATTTAATGCAATAACTTACACAAAAAGGCCTAAACATTTAGCCACAGATGTCTTCAAATAGGGAAGGTTTGTAATAGTGGTCTGTAATTTAACATTTAGATTTTAAGAGATGTCTGGTTAAAAACAAAAGGGCTTATTGACTTCTTTGCTTTCCTTATTAACTCTAGTTTTGAACTGACTGAGCAAGCACCCAATTAGAGTGGTAATTGTTAGTGTCATACATTAGCTGAAAAGAAAAGAGAAAAAAGAAAAGCTATAGCAGAAGACTTATCAAAAAGGAAGCTATTAGTAAAGGCTTATCTGTGTGAGTTAGGCTCTGATATCTTTTAAGGAGGCTGATGACGTTCTATCCCTTCACATATTAAACGATTTAGACATAGTCCCTGCCTGGCTGCCTTAATCTTAATGGCAGGAAAAAGCAATGTGAAACACAGAAGATTAAACAAACAAACAAAAAAATATAGGCTGTGCCTACATGCTTAAGGAAAGAACAGTTCCAAATATTGTGCTGAACTTAACTTTCCTTCAATTGATCCATAAGACCTGCTGTACCACATGGTTCCAAGAAACACCAAGACTTTGTGGGGTTTGGAATGGATGCTATCGGAAAGTTCAATTGGTTTGATCAAAATTGTAGTTGCGTAGATCTAGCCATTCTCGGGGCAAAAATGGGTAACCAGAGGTTGACAATTAGGCTTTTTGTAAGGGAATCTGCAGCTTATAACTAACTCCCACATTAAAATAGCTGTCATGTGTTTATTTACATATTTTAAATTCTAAACGTTGGAGATGAGATTTTTTTTGATAAAATAATGGAATTTGAGAAATATATTGATTAATCAATGACTACTACATTAATCACAAATTTCTTAATAATGGAACATCCCAAAGAAAAGTTAGAAAAGCATCATCCAGATGTTTGATTGACAGATTCTAAGTATCTGCAGACTCTGTTCATGTCAGAGTTTACATTTTTCAATACATCTTTTATTTTATTTTTTGTTGCAGAAGATTCACCCTGAGCTAACATCTGTTGCCAATCTTCCTCTTTTTTTGCTTGAGGAAGATTTGCCCTGAGCTAACATCTGTGCCAATCTTCCTCTGTTTTGTAAGTGGGTCACTACCACAGCATGGCTGCTGATGAATGGTGTAGGTCTGCACCTGGGAACTGAACTTGGGCAGCTGAAGCGGAGTACGCCCACCCTACCCACTAGGTCACGGGGCTGGCCCAATACATCTTTTATTTTTTAATCCAATTTTTTTTCTTTTAGTTATTGCTGTTGGGACTTAATAGATTTACCTAACTCTTGCAAGACTTGATCATGACATTTTGCTTCTTTTGATTTAAGACTTAAAATTTTCGAGATGTTGTTGTGGACAATAATCATAGATGGTAAGACAGAGACTGTTGGTTGTTCACCAAACCAGATTTCTCTTCTTCCTGGGCACACACATGGTTTCCAAGGTCCCTTTGCAATTACAGGTGGCCATGAGACTGAGTCCTGAGCCAACAGGATGTGTGCAGAGTGATGTGGACACCTCTGGGCCTATCCCCCTAAGAGCCTCCCAAAAGTGCTTCTCCATGCTCTCTCTTTCCTCTTCTGCCAGAGTAAATGCAAATAAGTGCAAGGTCCTTAGAAACCATATATTGAAAATGGCAGAGTCACAAGATAGAAGGAACCTTGGTCTCAAAAATTACTGCTTGACAGAACACTTCCCACTTATCAGGACTACCCATTTATGTGATCAAAGAATAAACTTTTTTCTGCATTAAAGATTTTTGAATGTATATATACCTCACTACAAAATATAGGAAGTTCTCCAGCATATAAAAGCCTTCTTATTTGGGGCAAATGTGTGGAGACAGGTCTTCACCTCCTGCCACTACAGCTAAAGGTGGATAGGTAGTTCTTGTCCCTTCACCTGGTAGGAAGAGCATGAGCATGTGGCCCTCATCCAGCCAATCAGATGCTCCTGCCAGGGCCTTTGACATGGAGTAACATGCTTAATGAGCCTTGTTTCTTTGCTTTGAACAAAGACATGTGACACTGTCTCCACAGAATTATTTCCCTCCTAGGTTCTAATATGGCTTCTTCTAAATTAACTTATTTTATGGTTCTTAACCCAACTAATCAACATGTGAACATCTCTAGGTGAAGTTTCAGAGAGGTACTTTTGAGATGCTAACTGTGTTTCTGCAAAAAATATTGTGATATTTCTGTCAAAATTAGGAGGTTTTGGTTTTAAGGTGTGCCTAAGCAAACTTCTTAATTTCTCCCTATTTTTGCTGCCTGGCAATTGGTAAACCCTACTGGTTTTGTTTGTTAATACTCTATGACTTGGGCCAGTGTTTTTCAGCATGTTTACCATAAAGAATTTCTTTTCTGACTTTTGTCCTCTACAGAATCTGTGTAGATGGAAAGATTTTAAATCCACCAAAAGCTCTTATTAAATGGTAACGAATTTGCTTTTCCATATTTTCTTACTCTCTCCTACTCCTCACAGTGGAATAAGTGGCAGAGTGGGGTGGGGCTATTTCTAGGGGAGCAGGCATGGCTTTGACATGGGTTAGTGGGAGTCTGGAGTTTTGGCAGGCATGGGAACTTTGAATTTTGGTGGACATTTAGAATTGTCAATCATGTCCCAGTCAGTTTACTTTAATAATATTTATTTTGTCAGATATTGTGTGAGGTGCTGAGGACACAGAAATGTGCAGGACATGCTTTTATCTCCAAGAAATCATAATCTGGAAGGGGAGACATGTATACAAAAAGACACATCCAAAATGGTGTGGCAGTATTGTATGTCAGTGGATATAAAAGGAAAAGGGCTCTGTATGAGTTTCCTAGGGCTGCTGTAACAAATTACCACAAACTGAGTGGCTTGACACAACAGAAGTTTATTCTCTTACAGTTCTGGAGACTAGAAGTCCAAAATCAAGGTGTGGGCAGGGCCATATTCCCTCTGAAGGCTCTCAGGTAGAATCCTTCATTGCTTCTTCTAGTTTCTGGTGATTGCTGATAATACTTGGCATCCTTTAGCTTGTAGATGCATCATCCTAGTCTCTGCCTCCATCTTCACATGGCCTTCTTCCCTGTGTCTGGATCCAAATTTCCTTCTCCTTATAAGGATACCAATCACATTGGATTGAAGGCCTACCCTAATCCAGTATGATCTCATCTTAACTTGATTATGTCTGAAAGACCTTATTTCCAAACAAAGTCACCTTCAAAGGTTCCAAGTGGACATGAATTTTGAGGGAACACTATTCAACCCAGTATAGGTTTCTAACCCAGATGAGGGCAAGTCAGAAAGATGATCCAAGGATGTTTCCTAGAGGAGATGATAGCTGAGCTGCATCTTGAGGGGTGAAGGGAAGTTCAAATAGAAATAAGATGGTGTGTCACCTAAACATGTGTGATACCATATAAAGCAGATTAAAAAATACCTTCTGCACAGAAAATTTTATTGTGTCACTATTTTAATTAAGATGAGGTGCAGTCTCAAACATTTACTTTGTCCTTTTCCTATAGCAATGTCTCCTTCACTGCTCTAATCCAGGCAATTCTACTTTATTCTCAGCTGTGAAATATTTAGAGGCCATGTGCTAAATATATCACATTAACACTTCCTGGTGCAAGAATCTCTCCGTAATCCCAGACCCTTTGGCCTTATTCCAACTGTGAACAAGGAACACCTGTAGGCCTCTCGTTTTCCTCTAATTTTGGGTCCAGGGCTATCCTCACTCATAAGGAAGTATAAAAGATGACTGCCTTAAGATCAGAATGAGCTTCATTCATTTATTCAATCAATCATTCATTCCACAAACTTTTTGAGTATTAACTGTGTGCAAACCACTCTTCCAGGTGTGGAGAAGATTAAAAAGATAAATACAATACATGTCCTGTCCTCAGAAAGTCTACTGTCTAATAGGGAGAAAGAAAACATAAGTAATATATACAATTTCTGGCACATAATAATTACTCAAGAAACATTTGCTGACGTGAACAAAAAGGCTTAAACATTACGGAGCAAAAGGAATTATTTCCTCTCTTAAACTCCCTGGGCCCTGGCCTGCCTGGATCTTTAAAATGTACTTAATTCCTCATCCTTTGAGTCATTGTCAGTTTTGAAATTCAGTACTTAACCCTGCTGGGATCCCTGCCGCCTAGCCTTATTTCTGGTGTGACTCACCCTGTTTTAGGTTTAGAGTGAAGACGTGCAACTTCCTAGGATCAACTATTTCTCAGATGTGTCTCTCAGAGCTTCCTGCTAATGGCTTGAGAGTCACTGCTGGGGCCCATACATCCTTGACTACTTGGTGGGACAAATGATGCAGATCTTTCTCTTTTCTTCAAACCACTACAGCTGCTTCCCATCTAATTTTCACCCCATGAAACTCGTGAAAAATCTGAAGTCATCACCTCAGTTTCAACCTTAGTGTTCTGAGGAGTCCTGTGGGACAGATAGAGTAGGAATTGGAAGGATATTTCTCCGTGTTCTTACATCCTTTCAATATTTGTCTTTTAGCACAATGGTTGGTGCATAACAGTGCACATTTCAAGTATCAGGTTAGGAAAGTATCTAAAAGTGGTAGTTTTGAGAAAAATGAGAAATAGTCACAGATTCCTTTCTGGCTTAACTCAGGGATTGTCTAATCTCATTCAGTGTAAATCCTCTTGACTGGAGTAAGGCTTCTAGTTTTAACTCTTACTATGAGTGCTTTTCAGACCCCTTGTGAGACATTCTAATAGGCAAGAACAAGAGAGAAGTACCACAGAACAAGAGGGAAATGATACAAAATTTATATCAACTGAGTTGGACAACAATGATAAAATTCCATCTTTTTATCTGGAATCAACCCTGGTATTACGTAACGATTAAGGCTAAGGAAGACATAGGGAAGCCCAGGGGAAAATTCTTTACAGGGCCTGTAATGCTAGTATCCATGAGTGGAAAATGCTAGACCAGATCTTCACATGCCACTCACCTGTCTTTCAAGAGTGAACACCAAAACACAAGGAAGCTGAGTAAAACAGTGGTCTCCTCAGACCAGCATTCTGTCCAGGGGTCTCATGAGACATTTTAGGGGAGAATTCATGTACATTGAAAATATTTTTGCCCTGCCTTTATCGATCACTTTCTCCTCTGAATTCTCATAGCACTCGTAACCTTTGATGCATAATTTATATATTTGGCACTGTGTGATGTATACTCCATTAGCTTTATCTCCACATTTCAAGAGCAGAGACCTTGTTTTTTAGAGCCACCCTGTCTTGCAGTAGTCATTGTGGTTGACTTGTCGTCTATTCTGCCCTGAATAATTCTCTACACTGGGGTCAGCAAACATTTTCTGTAAAGGGCTGGTGCTGTGGTTTGAATGTTTGTGTCTCCCTAAAATTTGTACGTTGAAACCTAATGCCCTGTGTGATGGTATTTGGAGATGGGGCCTTTGGGAAGTGATTAGGTCATGAGGGCAGAGCCTCCATAAATGGGATCAGTGCCCTTATAAAAGAGATGCCAGACAGCAACCTCATCCCTTCAGCCATGTGACAACACAGCAAAAAGATGGCCATCTATGAATCAGGAAACAGTCTCTTACCAGACACTGAATCTGCCAGGACCTTGATCTTGGACTTCCCAGCCTCCAGAACTGACAGAAATAAATTTCTGTTTTTTATAAGCCTCCCGGTTTATGGTATTTTGTTATATCAGCTCAAGCAGACTAAGACTAATAGTCAATATTTTAGGCTTCATGAGCCTCATGGTCTCTGTGGTCACAGCTCTACTCTGCTGTTGCATGAGAAAGCAGCCATAGACAACATATAAACGAATGAGTATGACTGTGTTACGACAAAATTTTATTTACAAAACCAGGGCTAGTTTTAGCCATAGTTTGCTGATTTCTGGTCTAAATCAATGCTGGTCATACCATTTCCCTTGACAGTGACTGGATCAGGAATGGCATGTGCATGTGACCTAATCCTGGTCAGGAAACATGAGGGGAAATCTGGTGGGGACCTGGTGGAAAGGCTTCCTTGATTTTAAGGATGCACAGTAAAAGCCTGTCCCTAGTTTTCCTCTGGACCTTGTGTTGGGAGCAGCCATCATACTACCTGCCAGAGGATGATCCAACATTGGCAAGAGGACAAGGCTGAGAGAATCAGAGAGAGGAGGGAGACCCTGACATACCTCACCTGGAGCCCACTCTGCTCTGGTCTCCGAACTATGTAAATTAATCAATGTCTTTCCTGTGAAGCCAGTTAGTCTTTTTCCTTGCAAGAAAGCATACTAACTGATACAGTTATATTTCTCAAATATTGAAGAGATATTACATTGATAAGTCTGGCTTCATGAGGAAAAATGATATATTTCATATTACATTTCTGATAAAGAACACAGTGTTCAACTTTTTATAGAAATGATAAAAATGCCATGTTGAATCAACTATAAATGATAAAGTATTTACAGTGCATATAAACTGATAATAGGGCAGTATAGAGTCAGTTACTTCAAATTAACATGCATATGTATTATATAAAGTTCTTATGAAGCTCCCCCCACTTTTTAGTGGAGACACTAAGTCCATTTATTTTTTTCATTTTATGAACTCCAAAAGTCATACAGGATTATTTTTTTTAGTTCAGACAATACAGAAGTAAAAGTAACGGTTTCCCTTTTATGCCTCTGAGGATACTAATATTTATTTTCTCCTTTGTGATTATACTGTAGGCAATATAAGCATTATATTTCAGGAGTTCTGTGAGGTCAAAACCATTTTCATAATAATACACATAATAATATACATAATAAACATGATTTGCCTTTGTCACTGGGTTGATGTTCACACTGATGGTGCAAAAACAATGGTGGGTAAAACTGCTGGTATCTTAGTATGAATCAAGGCCGTGGCTTTCACCTTGCTTGTAGTCATTGTGTTCTTCAATGCCATGCACTCATAGGAACAAAAAAAGCTGGTTTTAATTAAGAATGTTCTTGAAGAATCAGTAAAAATGATTACTTTTATCAAATCTCAACCATAAGTATACATGTTTTTAATATTCTGTGAAGCAAAATGGGATGCACACAGGAAGCCCTTCTGCATACCGAAGTACAAGGGTTGTCTGGAAGATCAGCACTTGTGTCATTATTTGTGTGGTGAGCTTAACTAGCCTTTTTTTTTTTTTTTTTTTTACATTTTTTTAAATTGATGTCTTAATAGTTTATAACACTGTGGGGTTTTAGTTGTACATTTTTGTTTGTCCGTCACCTTGTGGATGTAACCCTTCACCCCTTGTGCCCACCCCCCACCCCCCTTCCCCTTGGTAACCACCAATCAGTTCTCTCTGTCCGTGTGTTCATTTTTTCCATATATAAGTGAGTTCATGCAGTGTCTGTCCTTCTCTCTGGCTTATTTCACTTAACATAATACCCTCTAGGTCCTTCCATGTTGTTGCAAATGGGACAATTGTGTCTTTTCTTATGGCTGAATAGTATTCCATTGTATGTATATACCACATCTTCTTTAACCAATCATCAGTTGAGGGACACTTGGGTTGCTTCCACTTCTTGGCTATAGTGAATAATGCTGCAATGAACATAGGGGTGCATACGCCTCTTGTGCTGGTTGATTTCACGTCCATTGGGTAGATGCCCAAGAATGGGATTGCTGGATCATACGGTATTTCTATTTTTAATTTTTTGAGGACTCTCCATACTGTTTTCCATAGAGGCTGCACCAGTTTGCATTCCCACCAGCAGTGAATGAGGGTCCCCATTTCTCCACAACCTCTCCAGCATTTGTTGTTATTTGTCTTTGTGATTATAGCCATTCTAACGGGTGTCAGGTGATATCTTAGTGTAGTTTTGATTTGCATTTCCCTGATGATTAGTGATGTTGAACATCTTTTCATGTGTCTATTGGCCATCTGTATCTCTTCTTGGAAAAATGTCTGTTCATATCCTCTGCCCATTTTTTGATCGGGTTGTTTGTTTTTTTGTTGCTCAGTTGTGTGAGATCTTTATATATTACTGAGATTAATCCCTTGTCGGACAAATGATTTGCGAATATTTTCTCCCAGCTGGTGGGTTGTTTATTCATTTTGATCCTGGTTTCATTTGCCTTGTAGAAGCTCTTTAGTCTGATGAGGTCCCACTTGTTTATTTTTTCTTTTGTTTCCCTTGTCCGAGTAGACATGGAATCTGAAAGGATCCCTTTATGTCCAATCTCAATTAGTGTACTGCCTATATTTTCTTCCAGGAGTTTTATAGTTTCAGGTCTCACTTTCAGGTCCTTGATCCATTTTGAATTGATTTCTGTATATGGCGATAGGAGATGGTCTACTTTCATTCTTTTGCATGTTGCTGTCCAATTTTCCCAGCACCATTTATTGAAGAGACTTCCCTCTCTCCATTGTATGTTCTTTGCTCCTTTGTCGAAGATTAGCTGTCCATAGGTGTGTGGTTTTATTTCTGGGCTTTCAATTCTGTTCCATTGATCTGTGTGTCTATTCTTGTACCAGTACCATGCTGTTTTGATTACTATAGCTTTATAGTATATTTTGAAATCAGGGATTGTGATGCCTCCGGCTTTGTTCTTTTTTTTCAGAATTGCTTTAGCTATTCGGGGTTCTTTTGTTGCCCCATACGAATTTCAGTAGTTTTTGTTCTATTACCGTGAAGAATGACATTGGGATTCTGATTGGGATTGCATTGAATTTGTAGATTAACTAGCATCTTTTTTAATAGAATGTCATTTTTGTTTGAAAGAAAGACAGACTATGGTTATTCAGATTGAGTTTTGGCAGATATTTCTCTAACATGAATCAAGTGAGCCAGTCACTTCAGGGAATACTGCCAATGATAAAATTTGAGCTTTCAAGTGAAAATTTGAATTTTGGGAAAATTTGTATCTGCCATTATGAGCTTGATAGCTTCTCAATACTTAGAGATATTTCTGATGAGATAAGTGGTGTTATTAATTAATGTGATTTTTTAAATATTGTATCATGAAATGTGTCAACATTTAGAAGATCTATATAACTCAGTTAACTACTATTTTCCAAATGATCTATGCCTTATGCTGTGAAATCATGCATGGGTAAGAGATACATTCAAAGTACAAGATGGACCAATGGATTTTAATTAAAGGAACACAAAGTTCGTTGATAGGGTTTCAGACATCACATTGCAAGTAACCTTTAAGAAACTACCATTTGTCCAGTTGTGGTGTAGTGTCAAAGAAGAATAGCTACAATTATCTGAAAAGACTATTAAAATACTCCTCCCTTTTCCAACTACCTATCTGTTTGAGGATGGATTTTCTTTATATATTTCAACCAAAACAACATATCAGAACAGACTGATTGCAGAAGAAGCTAGGAGGATCCAGCTGTCTTCTATTAAGTTAGACATTAAGAAAATTTCCAAAGGTTTTAAAACAATGCCACTCTTTTCCCTGATTTTTTTTGAAAATAGTTATTTTTCATAAAGAATATTTTTAACATAAAATGAATTGTAAATATATATTTTAAATTTGTCCATTTAAATTTCTAATATGATTAATATCAGTAGATATAACTAACATAAACAAAACCTCTTTGGTGTACTCAATAATTTTTAAGACTGTTAAGGGGTCCAGAACCAAACAGTGATTTAGAAGAATACTTAAAGACACTCGAAAATACTGGAAAGACAATGTCAAGGGGTAAGAAGCAGAATATTGAAATGGATATACAGTGATTCCAATTATGTAAAGAATATACATGCACAGGAAAGGAATAGGATGAAACACTACAAAATAATAAAAATTTAGGTAATTCAAGTTTTATTTTTAAGGATTTTCCAAGTTTTCTATGCTAAAAAAAATTTTAATTAAAAAATAAAAATATTTGTGTCATAAAAAAGTTTTCTTTTATAATCTGGGAGAATAAAATTCAATTCCAACCATAGATCACACATTTGCCTTATAATAGTGGCATCTATCAAAAGAACATTATGGTTTCCTTTTATTAGTCATATATAAGGATTTAATATATCTGAATATAAGACAATAAGGTTTTTAAATAAGGAAACTATCAAAAATCAAATGAGTGTATTTCTTCCTAGTAGTTCCCTTAGGAGGCTATATGCTTATTCAAATGATGTTTTTTTGAACACTTATTGAAGAATTGTCTCTAGAGAAAGTCAGCTACAGAAGAAATTAAGCTTATATCTTTATGAAGATACAGCATTCTCTCTTCCTCCCTCCTCTGCCCACTTAAGCTAACAGTTTGTGTGGTTGTTGTTACTGACCTTAAGAGTTGGTGGGGAGGGGCATGGGGCCAAATGCAGGGGAGGAGCCCAGAAGAGCCCCAGTCTCCAAATAAAAGCAAGTCTATTGGTGGATTGCAAGATCCTTTAGTAGCCAGCAGAGGTTTCCTTGGCTGTACTCTATAAAGGTGAATTAAAAGAAAGTGAGGAATTAATTGCACCTTCCTTTTTTTTTTCGGTGAGGAAGATTGTCCCTGAGCTAACATCTGTGCCAATCTTCCTCTATTTCACATGTGGAACACCGTCACAGCATGGCTTGATGAGTGGTGTGAGGTTCCGCACCTGGGATCCAAACCAGGAACCCTGGGCTGCCAAAGCAGAGCATGCGAACTTAACCACTATACCACCGGGCTGGCCCCACACCTTCCTTTTTATCCCGACTCTGTACATAGCACAATGCTGAGGACAAAGCAAAGGCTCAATTAATTGATACTAATTGGGCATCTGTGACATTCCACATAGTGCTGATTGGGGCCTGGATTGTTAATATTGATTTATCATTTCAGCTATAGAGAAGCTGAGAATTATCAGCTTGTTTAGACTAGTGGATAATTCAGGTTTCCTGAATAGCCTAAAACTTGATCTTCTACTAGGGTGACCAGCTCATCCCAGTTTGCCCAGGACTTTTCTATTTTTAGCACTAAAACTCATGCATCCCAGGAACCTCCTAAGACCCAGATAAACTGAGATGGTTGGTCACTCTATCCTCCAGTGACCCAACTTTATAATAACACAACTTCTCTTCCTTTTAGTTGGACCTGGCTTCTCTAGCCAAGTCTGCACACCCAAGGCCAACTAAAGCTGGATGGAGGCATCTGTTGGCTCAGCCATCTGACCTGCTGCTGTGTGTCCTTGTCCTTCAGATGAACAAGCCAGAACAAAGGGACTAACTGCTCAGAGACAGGGCCCCAAACTTAGAACATGGTTATAACCTTCCCAGGAAAGCCTGGGGATCCTGGCTTACCCAACTGATCCTTTGAAAGAACGACTGTTTTGGGCCGGCCTGGTGGTCCAACGGTTTAGTTCCCGCTTTGGCAGCCCAGGGTTCACAGGTTCGGTTCATGGGTTCGGATCCCAGGCACCTGCCGACGCACTGCTTGTCAGCCATGCTGTGGCGGCGCCCCATATAAAGTAGAGGAGGATGGGCACGGATGTTAGCCCAGGGCCAGTCTTCCTCAGCAAAAAAAGGAGGATTGGCAACGGATGTTAGCTCAGGGCTGGTCTTCCTCACAAAAAAACAAAACCAAAAAAAAAAAAACGACTGTTTTTCAGGTTGAGTCATCACTTCTATTTTGCCCTACTACTTACAGAAAGACAAACGGACAAGCCTGAAATGACCCTCCTAAGAACAAGATTTTATGCCAGGATTTGACATGCTGGAAAAATCGTGTTCCGAGAAAAGATACTCCTGTCTTAACATTAGTAAAATGAAGACTTTATTTTTATTTATTTTTGCATTCAGAGAGGAATGACGATGTCATCCATGTCTTAGACACATCTTAATTTGTGGATTTTTTCTTATTTAACTCTCTTAATTGGATGAAAGTATGCTGCTGCTGATTTACGGATCTCCAGTTGCGCCAGGCATCATTTTAAATGTGCACAGCTGCTCTGCAGTAGTTTAACTTGGCAGATAGTTTTAAACCATTGAATTGTGTCATTTATTTGTATATGCATACAATAGCCTCCTTGTGCAGGTTCTTCAAAAATCCTTGCAGGCATGGTTGGGACCAGGCGTTTAAAGAGTCTCATAGAGTGATTTATTCTTTTGGAAGGTTTTCAAAGTTCCCAGAATGAAGAATGAGATATGATTTTGTGCCATTGATAAGTTCCCAAGGGAATCACAGAGACAGACGGATGGAGAGGTTAACAGAGTGAGAGGTCTCGGGCTTACGTTTGGGAACTCCAATTTCAGAGGTCTTCAGACAACGTAGGGCATGTTACTGCTGACAACAGTCTCACTTTCATTATGACATATCACAGGGAAGCAGCCCAAAGAGGGGGGTGATCTAACACAAGTTGCAGCATAAATAACTTGAGAAGCTCTGTTGACAATAGAAAATCTGGCAGTCACAGTGGTTAACAATGCTATCTTCAAATTCAAAGGGCCCTGAGATTTGTCACTGCTGTCCTTTGTAGTCAAGGATGATACTGTTGACACTACGGTTATCCCGTATCCAAGTGGAGCTGAAAATACCCGAGTGTGACAGATGATAAGGCCTTTCTGTGGTGTACGTGGAGAGCCTTTTTTTGGTTTGTGTCTCTTGGCCTCCCAGCACATAGCTTGCCTTGTCACAAGTCATCGTGTGTCTGCAGCAGACCCAGCTGCTCTGGTCGCAGGCTCATGGCTTCAGCGTTCCACAGATGTCTCCATTGCTTGAACATCTTTTCCCTGGGCTCTTGTGCCAATTATACCTCCTACCTGATCTCCCTACTCTCTCTCATGCTAAGCCAGCCAAGCAGGCTAGTGCCAGCCTCCTTCCTACACTGCAGCTTGTGAAAAAATCACTTTGAGGTGGGCTGTGTTCCTCGATAGCTTTGCTTATTGATGATTTTATTTTGCCATTTTAAAATTGAGTGTTTCCAACAAGAAAGATCTTAGAGGCTGAAAGAACTTTTCCCCCTTTCTCAGTGTTGCCTGTCTTAGAATAGGAAAAACCAGAGGAAATGGTTTTAGCAAAGGTATGCCTTTCCTGTAGGTGGACTAGGTGGACACTTACAGTTTATTGCTTTAAAAAAGTGTTCCTTACCAGCCTATACTTAAAAATTGTTTTAAGGCCAGAAATTCCCAAAGGGTCATCTCTGAAGCCTAATAATGGGTGTTCACAAGCCACTGTAAATATCTCAGAAAGCCTTCCTACACTGGCTGCTCAGGTGACTTGCTTTGGGCAGCAATTAGATTGGGCCAGGGTGTATCACTGGTGCCCTCATGTTGATAGCAAGCACTGTTTGGCAGCAAAGTAATGGGTTCAGGATGGGGGTTAGGAAGGATAGTAACAGAGCTTCTTGATGGTGCCTTACCTTTAAAAGCTCCTGCAGAGCAACTGCAAATTATCTTGGATAGGAAAACCGAAAAAACCTTATTAGCTATTTAACCTCTGAGTGAATTGCCTTATCAGATCTTCAAGAAGAGTCTGAACTGAGGGTAGCTTCATGCATAAGAAAATTATGATGAGGATAGTTGAGAGACATGCCTGGGTCACTGGGATTCCCCAGAGGGGAAAGACTTCACCCAGAGCATCCATGACCAGCAAAGGGATACTGAGTGTCCAAGAACAGACATCTTATCAGGAGAGAAAGGGGGCCTAAAATTAGAAGGGTGGAGGACCTGAAAACATACTTTGCCTACTTCCCAGTTTTGCCTCTCTTTGATTTGAGGTCATCCAACAATACAGTCCCCTCTGACACACTTTTTGAAGTTGTTTCTCCAAGGAATGTCTCTGAATTAGCTGTAAGCTCTTCTTGGTCCTCCAAAGATACTAGAAGTGAGGCACAGATTCTCCAAGACTCCACTCTGTGTGGCAGCAGTCTCTGATCTTCTAATTATCCTATTTTTTCCTTTAGAGGAACTAAGAGGAATGGAATTGAGAGTAAGCCAGCATCTAGTATGAGGGATGTTTTGTTATTCCCATTTTATAGATGAGAAAATTGAAGTTTAGTTATTGGACCAGGATTAAGTAAGGGCTAAACAGCAAAGCTGGGATCTAACCTGAGACTCATCTGCCAGGGGTGAGCAGGTCCACAAATTAGCTCAATTCAGGAGCTCCCTAAATTTTACTTTTCCAATTCTGTCTCAGAACTGTAGGGTTCTTCTCTAAAGTTCTGACCAAGAACTTCACCAAGAAAACACCAGGTACTCTTCATGAAGTTTGAGAAACCATCAATGGAAGAATGAGCCTCAACTGTATCCCTGATGGCCTATTAAAATAGTAAATAGTAGCATTGCTATGATGGTGAACATTAAAATGCTACCGTCTACCCCTTGGTCATTTTGAAGGACCATGGAAAATCTGCTGTTCTAAGATCAATATCTAAGTTATTTTAATTAGTAAACCTTATTTGGTTTGGTGAGTTAAAGAAATGCTATTAACCTCCACTATGTATGTTAGATAAGAGGTCAGAAGGAAACAGTTACTCTGAGATAACTTTTGCAAGAGGATCCTAATAGGTTTAGGTTGATAGATGTCCAAGAAGTTGCTGATTATAAGGACTGACATCCCTCTAAAATTAATGTATGCCCGATAGGTTTATCCCATATATTTTCCTTCCTTTTCTGTTGGATTTCTAAGTGTCAGGAATCCCCATTTTTACATGATGGGGCCCCATCCAGTTTACAAAGCTCTTCCTTATGCACCATTTCATGAAACCTCAGGAATCCCAGGGAGAGAGTCAAAGCCTGTGTTATCATTCCTTTTCTATCAGGTGAAGACACTGAGACAAAAACACCCATGCATTCCTGAAGGTACCAGAACTAGTTAATGAGGGAACTGGGACTAGAATCTAGAAACTAGTGTTCCAAGCATTGCCCCACTGTGCTCCCTTCTCCATATTACACAAAAGTGTTTATTAAGGATCACACTCTTGCATAAAGTGGTCCGATGAGCAGCGATTGTCATCTGAAGCCAAGATTCTAGACTGTGGAGCAGATGGGGCTTGAGTATCTCTTGCCTTAGCTTGGGATTGGCCCGAAGGATTTAAATCATGGCTGAACCCTCTCTTGAATATGGGGTACAAGAGGAAGCACGCCAAGGATGGAAGGTAGGCCCAGCCTGACTTTTGGCAGTGCTGGTGGCACTCAATGTTATGAAGCGTTTTCAAAGTATCTATGAAATGTTTTTTTAAGGTGATAAAATCTTTACATTCAAACTGTCAGAAAATATTTGAAGCCAGCCATTCTTAATTATGTTGATGCAAATATTCCTAAGACACACTGCACATATGTAAGTTAGGCTAAATTCTTCATAAAATAGAATTGAATTCAATTGTTTAAAATGGGTTTTCTTCTGGAATACATGGTCACATACATGTGGCTTGATCATAGTCCTCACTTTTCAATGTTTTTCGGTGTCAAAAAGACATAGGATGGCATCTTTCTTAGTAAATGTGATTTACAATATACTCCACACTCAATGAAAATTGGGTTTGTGTTTTAGTTAGGATTAAGTTCACTTATGTGACAGAAAGCCCAAAATAACAGTGGATTAAAGAAAATAGCTTATTTTCTTCTCATGTTAAGACATCAGGAGATAGTCTGTTCAAAGATGGTATGGTGGCTTCAAGGTGTCAGGAGCTTATGCTCTTCCTATGTTGTTGCTCCTATGCGTGGATTCTATTTCCAAATATAGCTCATGGTTCAACATGGCTGCGAGAGCTCCAACAATTATATCTGCAATCCAGACAGTAGGAAGGAAAAGGGGGCAGGAAAAAGGGAATGCTCTGCCTTTCACTTCCACTTATATCTCATTGGCTAGAACCCAGTGATATGGTCACATCTGGCTCCAAGGCGGGCTGAGAAATGTGTTATTTTAGCTAACCATAATGTTCTCAGCTGAAAAAAACTAGGATTATTTTTACAAAGGAAAAAAGAGACAATCAATGTTTATAGGCAATCAGGAGTCTCTGCTACAGCTTGGTTCTCAAGCCTCTTCCCTTCACCTTGTTCCCTATGCTCCCACATTCTCTTCTTTCCTACTCCCTCTTGCACACGTGCATTAAAAAAAAAAAAAAAGACCCTACTGCTTGAAAGCCAGGGCCACGTTGAGCAAAAAAGATGAATATGGGTTGAAATTGAGTCAAACTAGGGAGTGTGTTGCTATAATTATTTTACCTTATTATCAATACCATTTATATCATCATCAGTAAAACCTATTTGTACTCAGAATGTATAGGGGAAACTATCAGAGGTGTTAAGAAATATTAATACAGGATTCCTGTCTCTAATCTTGACTTTCTCATTTGGGGGAGATGAGAAAGATACTGTCTCATATCTTTCCCATAGAAAGATACTGTCAAGAACTGTGAAAAGTCTGAGATTTTACCCCACTTGTAAGTAACAAGCTAGCCTGACACAGTGTTGTGGATGCTAGTAGGAGACACAACACTCCTGGGTCAGAGAGAAAGGACTTGATTATAGCAACAGTCAGAGTATCAACCTTTTCTCGTGCCAGTTCCCCAGGCCCCAATTCCCATAGGGTGACACAGATGGCCACGTGACAACTGCACATGCAGTGGGTTTCATTACAGGAGAGGAACTCTGAGCTTAGGGAACCCAAGTCTTTTTTTTATTATTTTTTGCAGGGAAAGATTCACCCTGAGCTAATGTCTGCTGCCAATCTTCCTCTGGAGGGCCTGGAATGCCTAAGAAACTTTCCTAGTAATGAGGAGGGACAGTAACAATGCTAACTGGCAACA
The DNA here is from genome assembly GCA_031878705.1 of Tapirus indicus. Taxonomy (NCBI): domain Eukaryota; kingdom Metazoa; phylum Chordata; class Mammalia; order Perissodactyla; family Tapiridae; genus Tapirus; species Tapirus indicus. Next base: position 97,134,967 of record CM062919.1, on the reverse strand, counting down.
CAGCATAGGATGGGCCAGAATGGAGGCAATTAGAGGCAAGGCAAAGAGACTACTAGAAGGTTATTGCAATGGTCTGGGCATGAAATATTGAACATTTGAATTTTTTCCACAAGGCAAGAAAACATACCTGTATTTATTCAATTCAGTTTCCTTCACTATACAGCACTAAGGCAAACTTTCTAGGTAACTCTGTATGTGTAAGGATTGATTTATAGCATCATTAATACATCTATTACCTTAAGTTGCACTTTCATATACTTTCTCGTTCAAGAGGGTATCATCCAAGTGTGTTTAGTGCTGGATTCTCTTATGCATTTTGGGGTCAGGCCATTCCCTGAAGGTGTCAGGGGTCAAGTCTAAAGGACCTCAGGGGATCCTTCCTGGCCAAGATAAGGGAGGGCTTTGGTGGGGGGCAGATTGATAGAAGAGACACCTGTTGTACGTGGGTGACCAGTCACCATTTCGGCCCTCAAAGTGAGAAAACCAGTGTAAGGGCCATATCTCCAAGGAAGCCCAGGGTACTAATAAGCAAATGGCTTGAACAGGGGGAGGCCCTTGATACAGTAAGTACTAAACATCCATGTCTTTAACCCTAAGATCAGAGACTGAAATGACCTGTAGTGGTTTCTTATTATTCTTAGGTAACAGTCTTGGCTCCTTGACTTTGTTGTAAGAAACATGAGCAAGTGTCACACCTGCCTCTCCATAAATGAATGAAGTGCCACCTTACATGTTCCCATCATCCTCTGGGGCCTCCCACAATCCTAGGTCCTCAGCAGTTCCATAGTGAGGCCACTAGATCATCACCGAAGTCTTTGGCAGACCACCGTGTAAGCAAACTCCTAAATATTTTTAACAGAGCCCATGGTTGACAGGCGTCAAATTTTATATATTAAGGGAGTATTAAAAACACAGCTTTTCTAATAATTTATTATGCACATGCTCATAAACACATTACACTTGTCATGGAACATATACCTGTAGTAGACCTTCTAGAAGGGAATAAATAACACTTACCTAATGAGAGGCTGATGTTGTTTTGCAGATGTCAATCGCACCAAGGTTCCAGCATTGAGACAGAGTCACAGTTGGCAGTCTTAATGGGGAGTCCTCTGACCACTGGCCACCTGTAGTGTGTGGGCCACCGGTTGGGAACCATTGCACTTGGCAAAGGAGCAATGACCTATATGGCCTTACTCAGACCCATCATTAAACTGTTCCCCGAAAGTGAACTTTGAAGTTTTCACAGCCAGTGACCAATGTAAGCCTTCAAGGAGAACTGGAGTGAATTTGAGGGCTCATGTGGAGAAAAGCAATCTGTCCTAAGTGAAAAAAACCCTCAAAGTGCCAAATTATTGATGGAAAATTACTACACCCAGTGCACTGTGTCTGATTGTGGACACCACACATCAGGAGGAACATAAACCAAAAAATGTGATACATTCAGAGGAGACACATTCAACCAGGTTGGTAAGGGGATACAAAACCATGCCACATTGGGAACTATCAAGAAACAGGACACATGTGGATAGGAGAAGACTTGGGAGGACACAATAGCTGTCCTCAAACACTCTGAAGGTTGTTAAGAGGAAGGTTATCCTGGGACAGGGGAGGTGGAAACCAGTGATGAAGGATGGAAATCACGAAAACAGATTTAGCCCGAAAAAAGGGGGATGAAGGAGAAGCACTTTCTAATAAAGCTCCTCAAAAATGGACTGGGCAGCTTGGGAGATATTGAATTCTCTGTCATTTGAGACAGTCAAGCCTTGACTGTACCAGCACATTGGAAGAATATCGCACAAGGACTCAAACATCTGATCATCAAATGTGGTGACTTTAAGTCATTTTCACCCCCAGGATTCTGTGGTTCTCTGTACAGGAAACCTGAATCTGAAGTAGAGTATCCTTGTGAAACCTTCACAACTTTGACTCAGAATAAACATTGAATTAAAATCTGTATAGTAATGAAACTCACATGAGTGAATAGGAAACATCCCGAAGTATATATTTTTGTGTGTGTGTATGTGTGAGGAAGACCAGCCCTGAGCTAACATCTGTTGCCAATCCTCCTCTTTTTTGCTGAGGAAGACTGGCCCTGGGCTAACATCGTGCCCATCTTCCTCTACTTTATATGGGACGCTGCCACGGCATGGCTGACAAGCAGTGCGTCCGCGGGCGCCCGGGATCCGAACCAGCGAACCCTGGGCTGCCAAGCGCGGACTAAACCGCTGCGCCACCGGGCAGCCCCCCGAAGTATATTTTTACATTCACTTGTAGATAATGATGTGAGCTGATTTGGTCTCAGTGAGTCTGAAGGTCTGACTTGGTCTCAAAAAAATCATACCACGCTCCCAGCTTTCTCCCGGGAAGTTACCTTTTCCAGTAGCAGCATTTCATTTGGTTGTCTGCCATCACCTAGAACACACACGTGTATATACATATGTACATACACATACAAATATTGCTATAACTAACATTTTGGGTTGCTTTATTATATTAAAAAAACAACCTTTTTGTCATATAATGTCTACTCATTTGTAAACTTCTCTTATGGAAAATCACAGAGGTCGCAAGTGGATCACTGTATTTCCAGCACTGGCAAGGTAATAGGTGTGTATGTTTCACAGCTAAGAACATGTACAAAACTAGGTAGGAATTAGAGAAAATAATTGTAAGGGTTTAGGAAAAAGTAGAAAGAGGAGGAGAGGTTGCACTGCTCCAGAGAGAACGGAAAGGTTTGTGTCTGGTGTCCTAGAGGATAACCGCCCTTCCTTGTGCTTGCTCAGGGCGGAGGTGAGGGGCAGGGCAGGTGTCAGGTCCCCGTCTCCAGAGGCTCTCAGCCTAGAGGTTGGTCTTGCTTGCTTTATGGTCGACAGCTGACCCTGCGTCTCAGAGGAGCCGTGAAAGGGGCTCAGGAGGCTCTTTTTTCCGTCTCTACATCAGAGGACAGGGAAGCAGAGAGGAGAATCAGGAGCCAATGCCCTTGTTTCCTTCTTATCAAAACTAGCATCTAAATGTGCTGAAGGCCAGGAGAGCCTGAGCTCTGCCATTACCCATGTTGCTCAGAGAAGCCTCCTGCAGAGGAAGGGGTACCAGGGCAGGGACTTAGGCTCACGGCTAAGCCAAGGCCACGGCCTGTGCAAGTTCTGAGAAATGAAGAAGCACTTAGAACTCTTGTAGAAAAATGCAGCAAATTCTGAAGACAGACTTCACACAATAAATGTATGTTAGGATGCCGATGATGACACTTAGCAAAGAAAAAAGAGGGTTTTCTCATATTTCAGAAGACTGGGGAGTAGAGCCAATTCCTTGTGTTTCTTTTTGTTATGAAAAGAAAAACAATTTTTTTTTTTTTTTGGCTTTTGTCTTGAGTTTGTCTCTGTTTTCCACAGAGAATCAAAACATTGGGTAACCATCCTTACTCATTAAACGAATAATTGGTCCTTGGGGACTGGCCTGCAGACAGTCTCCCACCCACTTCCCAGTGAGGTATCTGTATTCCCAGATGTAGGCTAGGACTGTGAGGTCGCCTGGAAACCTGTAACTCAATAGTCTTTTGTTACTCCACTTTTATCTGTAAGACCTTGCCATTTGTAGTATTTTAGGCATATGGACATGCTTAAAAAGTCATTATAATCTTGTAGTAGGTAAGGAGTGTGTGAAAGTTATAACAACACTACCTGGACAGTTGGATTCCTAGGTTTTGCTCATCCTGTATTTGTGGCCCTCTTCCCCCATCCTTGAACCCCACCCCCAACCCCTCCCTTATCCTCTGTCTCCGTGAAGGAATCCTTGCTTCCTGAGTGAAAGCATTTCATTTGTATAAGGTCTGTCTATGTCTCTAAATCCAGAGGGACCATGGGTTGCCCTGGATTCTGGAGGTACCTGACGGGGCACATGGACACTCTCAGGATAGGCCTTTGCCGGGCTCTGAACGAAATGCCCTCTGAGTTCCCTAAATGGGAATGGGAATGGGAATCTCAAGATCCCTAACTGTCCTCATATGACCACTACTGACAGATGATCTGAACTCAGGAGCTGAATGTGCACCTAATAGGGCCGTCAGGGGCCTGGGGTGTATCAGGGGGAGTCCAGCCATCCTGACACTGTCTGACGGAAATTTAAGAGCATAAAAATTAATCCAGTCAGCGAAAGAAAAATCAGATCAGTAATGACTAATTGTTGAGACCTGCACTTGTCCTATAGAAATATAATGCAAGTCACATATGTAATTTTAAATGTTTTAGTAGCCATATCAAAAACAGTGAAAAGAAACAGGTGAAATTAATTTTAATATTATATTTTATTAAACCAATATATCTAAAATATTATCATTTCAATATGTAGCCAATACAAAATTATTCATAAAATACTTTACTTTTTTTATACTAGATTTTCAAAATGTAGTGTATATTTTACACTTACAGCACATCTCAATTCAGACTAGCCACATTTCAAGGGCTTAATAACCATATGAGGCTAGTGGCTATCAGGTTAGCCAGTGAAGGTTTAGTTAACGACTCAATCTGTCAATTCTGTGGCTTTATCTCCTCAATAAATTTGTTATTAATGATTTATTAACCTGTTGCCCTGGAGTCTGTACATATCCTTTTCATGATTTTTCATTCAACCTAAGTATCTGTTCCAGATACTTAGGACACGGCATCCCTGACCTTCATGAACAAGATCCCTATTTTCCAGTGTCTGACATGGGCAATAAATTAGTAAACAAATAAGAATATACAATAATTGCTGCTAGTAAGAAGTGATATGAAGTAAATAAAACAGGATATTGAATAAACATTTTCTGCCAGGATGTCTGAATTCTTGGCAAGGCTGAACTTGCCCTTTGCCTTGATTCTACACTCTGCCCCTGAGGAAGGCACATGTATTAGCCCTGAGGTACAGAGAGGGGGGTGAAGACCCTTCCCGGATCCTGAGATTACCACAGACTTGCATTCCCAGAACACAGTCTCTTAATGGCTCTATATGGTGTCAGTAATCAGAATGGTCTCCTGCCAACGAACAAAGACAACTTGGAGGGAAGGGACCTGGACTGAGAATCAGTAGACACGAATGCTCATTCTAGATTTGCCATTCATTAACTCTGAACAAGCCTCAATTAACTCAATAAACCATATAGGCCTCAATTTCTTCTGTGCTGCCTAAATTCTAATATTTTGTGATTCAGTGTTTATGCTAATGGAGCTTTTATGGCTTATAAACCCCATGAAAGACCAATGACAATGAACACGGAGAATTCCAAAAGATGAGGGAGAAGGAGTTGAGTGGGCAGGGCATATTATAGAATAATGAGGAGCATGAAGTCGGCATTTGGCCAGCAGATTTAAAAAAAAAACAAAACAAGCAAAAGAACAGAGCTGGTGGTATAACAGACAGCTGAGCCAGAATTAAATGGGAAGAGGGGGAAAAATGCTGATTCAAACAACATTTATGGCTAGATTTTAAAATTGTTGAAAGAGTTTATAGTCAAATGAATTGACTACTTTTTAGAATCTTTTTCAGTTGGGAGGGGATGAGAGCAGGGTTGTTGAGGAATGGGGCTTCTAAATGATTTTTTAAGGATCTCAAACCATTTTTCCACTCAGACTGCATCTAAAAACACATCTAAAGTAAAGTAGACAACTGAAATTACCTGGATAATTAAATAAAAATCACTTTCATCTCACCATCTAGATAGTTTATGGAAAATATCTAAAAATGTCCCAATTCACTTTTAATCATTACTTGCTAATCACAAGGAGTAAAATGAACTTTAATGAACAGACAGAGTTGCAGCTTATAGCTACACATAAACTAGGACTAGGAAGTGTTTATTTAGTTCAGAGTTTTCAGAAAGTTTGGTTGATGGATTCAGTTGGAAACACAATTAATTGTACCTTCTCAAAGAACAAAATAGTCACCAAATTAACCAAAAAATGTGGTTGTAAAGAAACACCACCAGAATAGTATCTTTATTTTGTCAAAGTATCATTTTCAAAATGTTAAAAATATATGGGTGAGCACAGATCTCTTAGAATGGCTCTTATCAAAAAAAAAGGAAAAGAAGTGTTGGTGAGATGTGGAGAAACCTTGTGCATTGCTGGTAGGAATGTAAAATGGGGCAGCCACTGTGGAAAGCAGTTTGGTGGTTTCTCAAAAATGTAAACATAGAATTGCCATATGATCCAGCAATTCCACTCTTAGGTATATACCCAAAAGAACTGAAAGCAGGGATTCAAACAGATACTTGGACACCCAAGTTCATACCAGCATTATTCACAATAGCCGAAAGGTGGAAACAATCCAAGTGTCTATTAACAGATGAACGGCTTAACAAACTGTGGTATATACATACAATGAGTTATTTATTATTCAGTCTTAAAAAGGAATAAAATTCAGATACATGCTACAACATGGATGAACCTTGAAAACATTATGCTAAGTGAAATATGTCAGACACAAAGGACAAATATTGTATGACTCCATTTATATGAGGTGCCTGGAATAGTCAAATTCATAGAAACAGAAAGTAGAATGGTGGTTACCAGGGGCTGGGAAGAGAGAGGAATGAGGAGTTGTGGTTAATGGGAACAGAGTTTCAGTATGGGAAGGCAAAAAGTTCTGGAAAGGGGTCGTGGTGATGGTTGCACAACAATGTGAATGTACTTAATACCACTGAACTGTACACTCAAAGACAGTGAAAATGGAAACTGTTATATAATGTATATTTTACCACAGTTTGTGTGTGTGTGTACATGTATAGACAGTACACACAATGTCCCAACCTTACTTTTTTGTGCATATGGCAAGTGGTCTGTTTTCCCAGGTGTGAAAGGAGTGTCATTTTATTTTCCTCAATCCTTCCTTTGAACAGAGAAGAAAATTAGCAATAGTAGAGAGAGGAGAGACTTGGCGCTGGCTTAGAATCAGACCCATTTCCCCTTGGTTTAAAGGATATTTACGGATAAAATGGCCAGTCTGAAGCAAAAAAGAAAAGCAGGAGGGAGACAGGTTAAAAAAAGAAAAGGAAGAAGAATGAAGAGGAGGAAAAGAAGAAGGAGGAGGGTGGAGGAGAAGGAGAAAAATCTTGTGAAACTTCTGAGGGCTTATACTTGTGGTTAAATGAAACAAGGTTTTTTTTGTTTGTTTTTTTGGTACATAAAATTGTCCTAAGCAATGCACTCAAAGGGAAAATTTCCAAGCAGCAAAGCTAGGTTTGGAGTCATTTGTCAAGTTAATCTTGATATATTTTCTTGCCTTGAATAGCGTCAGCTGGATTATGTTACATTCCATCCTAGGAAGGGAATCCAAGTGAACAATTCCCAACAAACAATTGTTCAGTCTACAGAGAGTGAAAACATCCAAGTCCTTTCATTACTGTTCACAATATTTTTCCATGATCTTCCAGTTGGGGAGATATAGTCAAATGGGAAAATAAGGATTGGAACCTTATACAGAGTTTTGGAGCCAACACAGTGTTGGTGTTCGGGGAGACCAAGATTCCAATCAGAAGCAATGCTGGGTTTGGGACAAGATATTCACTCAGGGAGAATGGAAAAAATAATGTCGGGCCTGATAAATATTTGACACAAACTTAAAGAAATAGTCCAAATGCTTAACTCAGTCTCCTTCCTAAGTACCTGAAATAAATGGATGGTCTAATAATGAAATTTTAGCATTAAGCCATGTAATATTTGACAAAGTAATGGAATTAATACCCCAAACTGCAAAAATGCAGTGAATTGTAAAACTGAATATCAATTTGAAGACTACAATAGATTTAGAATGTAAAATTTTATAATTCTGAAATGTTATTATGTTCATTTACTTCATTTGAAGTAAAATATGCCAATATTCTATTTGAGTCACAACCTTGATGTAGCCACCTTACCCAGGAATGTCCACAGGAACAAAATAAACGGCTATAAACTAGTTTCTGTAATCTCTGAATCTGTAGTAGCTATGAGTTCTTCTCCTCCTCTTCCAAATTTGGGCCTAATATTATTGCGGCAGGGGACATACACATCTATACATGAAAAGTAGGGAATTTTCTGGGTCATTTGGGTTAAAAAATTTTTTTCATGGAGTATAAAACCAATTAAAGCAACATTTTAAAAGAAAATGTATTTTTCTTAATTATAATGTATCGAATTAATTTCCTCTTTCTTCCCTTGTTTGGATGTGAGTAAATAGCCTACTGACGAAAGACATTTTCCTATTGCACTAAAGAATCACATCATCTAGTTTTTTGGCATTGGTCTAGAATCTAGACATCTTTTATATTATGCAAATAGAATCACTAGCTTTACCCTAAAGTGACTACTGAATGCACTAGATTAAAAGTGAAGGAATCTACCCAGGACACAAGCAAGCAGAGGCACAGAGCATTTGATCCTTGACATGCTAACTGTTGCCTTTTGGGTTCATGTGAATGTGGGGAGGGTGGAAAAGACTGAATTTGTTGACAAAAATTGCTAGTCACCCAAGGCCAGATTTTTTGCCTTGGATTGTTTTGGGAGAACTTTGCTAACAATTTAGGAAAGATGATAACTTGGACACTTGCCTATAATTCTTATAACCCCTCCCAGCAGGAGCTAACTATTAGCACTAAAACGCTCATGTAAAAATGGTCCTCTGATGTTTAGTATCTCTAGGCTGATTGACTCTGTTCCCAATTCCATTTCACCTGAATTCTAAAACCTACCCGTGTTCTTATACTCCAATAACGTTGAGTCACATTGAGTCAGCCAAGCTGGCAAGCATTGGGAGTTGGTGGAGGAGAATATTTTGAAATAATCTGAAAAGAACATGCTTTTTAATTATAAGAGGGCATGGACTGAGGTGATTTCTCCCCAAGTAATTGGACCCAAATGGTAACAAGGCTTTGCAAAAATGGAATTATTGAAAAATATCAGTAGAATGATGTCTAGATGTTAGGTCAAATAGTGGCTCCCTACATATTTTAGCCCAAATAGGCCCACAAAATCCACCCATTTATCCATTTGATGAGAATCTTTGCTGAAGGCTTACTATATGCCAAGCACATAGCTGGGTTTTAGACAGTGCTGGATGTGTAAGGGAAATGAAAAAAGAGCGCCCTCTGGCCCTGCTAAGAGTGCCATGCTCAGAGATGGCCCCAACCAGACATGGACAACTGCATGTACCATCTACTCTCTCTACCGCTGACATTTTCTCACAATCCAAAAGGAGGAGGCTGTGATTCAGAATGTCCTTTGAAGTACTTCACTGGTCTACCCTGTTTGCAATTGACAGGCATCAGGAAGAAATCTTGACAACGGTTAGTCAAGCACACTAATGACACAACTCATGACTTATAAGTGAATTCATCCTTGTTTTGAAGCCCACCTATAAAAACAAACTTTTTGCCTCTAGAAACACAGTGACATCACAGTTCAAGAACCTTTCCCAACGAGGACGACCAAATCGGGGACTGAGCCTGAGCCACTTCTGTATTTTCATCACCATGTTTTCCTCAGAGTAGGTGCTCAAAAAATCCTGTTTTACCCAAAGTGAAAGGAGTAGAAGTATTCTGCATGGGGCATACATAGTAGAGGCTTGGAAGTATCCCCAGTGCGGTGATCCATGCAACTTAAAGTTAATTTTGCCACCGTGTATAAGCAAAGACTGCCCGAGGTATTTTTATTTCATTTAGTTTGGAAGTCACTCAAGGCAGAAATTGAATACTATCTTGCATATTGGTGATGGGCCATGAAAAATAAATTAAGTCCTTTAAATAGTAAGTATAAAAAAACTCAGGAATTATCCAGAGGAAAAAATGGCAAAGCAAATTTTTAAATACATTTTTTTTGTAATCAATTGACTCTTTTTAGAATTCAGACAATATAATAGACTCAAAACTTTGTCATAAAAATAAAACTGCCAAAATAATAATATAATATAAATGTTGAATACTTCATTTTTATGAATTTGTTTTTTCAAAAGAAAATAGAAACTCTGCCAATTTATTCCTCAATAACCTTCCAACTGTATAAAGCATTAAAATAATATATGCTATTTTAAAATTATTAGGAACCCATTAAATTGGCAAGATCTCAGATTTCATGTATTCAGGATTTTGCTTTGGTCGGAAGCAAATTCTATAAATTCTATTTATAAAATATAAATGGAATTAGACGTTTTTGGATGTGTACAGCAGTTTTCTTCTAACTCGAGAGAAAAAGTTGTATAAATTAAGAGTAAATAAATTTTTATCTGCTGAATTCTTCTCTTAGCATAAGACACCAACAGAACAACCTGGAAGAAGAAACCATCCTCCCGTTCATGGATTCTCCCCTTCTGAGGATTTAGATACACTGAGGAGAGGAATTCTCCAGCTCCTTCAGAATTTATGGCTGTGTCAGGGGAGGCTTGTTACTGCTAGCTTTATCGTCTACACAAGGCCACCAATTCCACTATTAGAGGCACATGCTGTCACATACTGCTGCTTTGTAGCTACCCTTGCTCTGTGGGTGTGTCCACATTCTCTCCAGTAAATGAATGATAACCTTTCTGGGGGATCTTACCTTCTGTTGGGAGGCAGAGCATCCGACCCAGCCCAGGTAGAGAGCCCAGAGTTGGGAGCAAGGGGCACTGTTATATTAGTGATCTGCCCCCTTCCTATCTCTTTTTCTCCCTCTTCTCTGTTTTTGTCCCCCACTTATCATTGGTAAGCATCTCAATATGTGTTTATCAGGTGGTATAAGCTATTATAAGAACAAAAGGTAACAAGACTTTTAATGGGTACAGAAACCTATACTGGGCATGTCTTATACACAATCCACCATCCAAGTCATAAGGAAGATACAAGATGAACAAGACATAATCCCTCCCTTTTGGAGTTTACGGTCTAAATGACTGAGATCAGCTCACTAGTGATTTGGTGTTTCACACTGATTTGTCAAATAGTCTCTGGTTGCTGAGCAAGTGGCCATAAAGACTGTGAAAAAAACAAACAAATCATCCTTCCACCCAAGCAAATTAAATATGAAGACCCATATTGGATCATTTACCATTTCCTGTTTTAAATGTACTTCATATGAACATTTGCTTACTAAGATGAGTTTTTGTTTTACACATTAAAAAAGCCATATGACCCTTTTCTTTATTTCTTTTTAATACAGTTCAGTGAAATTATCTGGATTCAGCACCTTGATTTGTTAGCATTGTGGGAAGTTTTAGAAACACAGTCATCCTAACTAATAGCAATGGAATATAAGTTTTATTTAAAAGTTTTTAGGGGCCAGCCTGGTGGCATGGTGGTTGAGTTCGCGTGCTCCACTTCAGCAGCCAGGGGTTCGCGGGTTCGGATCCTGGGTGCAGACTTACACACTGCTCATCAAGCCATGCTGTGGTGGCATGCCATATACAAAAAAAAGAGTAGAGGAGGATTGGCACAGAGGTTAGCCCAGGGACAATCTTCCTCAAGCAAGAAGAAAAAGAGGAAGATTGACAACAGATGTTGGCTCAGGGCCAATCTTCCTCACTCTGAAAAATTAATTAATTAATTTTAAAAGAGTTTTTAAAAGTTATGTATGTTTGGGGCTGGCCCAGTGGCGCAGCAGTTTAGTTCGCGCTTGGCAGCCCAGGGTTCACGGGTTCGGATCCTGGGTGCCCGCCGACACACTACTTAGCCATGCTGTGGCGTCATCCCATATAAAGTAGAGGAAGATGGGCACGGATGTTAGCCCAGGGCCAGTCTTCCTCAGCAAAAAGAGGAGGATTGGCCATGGATGGTAGCTCAGGGCTGGTCTTCCTCACACACACACACAAAAAAGTTATGTATGTTTATAGTTTAGTACCTAAAGGTGACTAAAATGAACAAATCTCATGAAATATCAGTGGACTCTAGGAAATAAGACATTTAAAAAAATCCTCTGTGAGCAATAGATTTTAAACACATTTTTTTCCCCAAAGACCAAAGGGCAAGAATTAAGATGAAATAAGAAGTCTGCTAATTTTTAATCTTTAAAGATTAAAGTATTTATGAAGAAATAAAAACTGAAAATGTTATATATTTTTGAAAATTAAAAAAACATAGCAACTTGGCTCATGTGATGAAATAATATTGACTATGCACAAAGAGTTTCTAAAGGCCATTATTCCTGGATACTGAGATTAGAAACACGGTATAGACTAAGTCAGAAAAAAGAAACCATCTGATTGATTTATGAGAATAAATTCCAAGTCCTTCAAAGAACTAAAATCACTCTGTATAATAGCAAGTACCTAGTAGGTTCTTAATAAATACCAGGTGCAATTGGGAGAAAACAATGCATTTTTGGACTGCAGAATTAAAAAGTCTTCTAAAATGGCTTCTTGACTGTGGTGAAGCCTCCACAGGGCCCCACACCTGACCTGGATTCTGAATAAGAATAACCCCATCCCGGGAGCAGCTCAATATAGAAATTGGAACAGTCTCCTCTGAAAAGTCTACCAACCTTTCCCCCCTATACACACACACAATTTTATACTCAAATGAGTATTTAATTCAATAAAAAATAAAAATTTTTAAATGGTCATTTCAGAGTCTAAAAAAAACTCAGGCAAACGAGTTTTTGGATGGAATTGCCTGGTCAACATAGTGAAATGATCACTCTGGGAGCCTTATGCAGCCCCAGCCCACGAGAGGGCACTCACTCCTGAAAGGGCGGTGGTGGGGAATGAGTTCCGAAAGCAAGAATCATACTGACCTCTTACCACCTCTGCTTCTTCCTTTTCTTACCCTGTTTCTCCCTTAATTTCCCCACAAAGCTTTCAGCTGTTATTTGGTGAAATTCTCATGGAAGAATTTTCTTTTAAAAATTTAAAAAAAAGAAAAAGAAAATTCAATGTCTAACACACTGCCATGGAGTAAACTAATAATATGCAAGACGTGTTCACATATAGTTTACCTTTATCGTATGTGATTTCCTTTACCCAGTTGCATCTCCACAATATTAACTTTTTCGAAGTATTTTCTTTATATGAAGCTTTGTGATACTTCATGGCTGAACTTAACAAAATTAGATTTCCTTTGGCTGCGTATATTAGTCAGGGTTCTCCAGAGAAACAGAACCAATAGGATGTGTCTATAAAGAGATTTATTATAAAGAGGTGGCTCACACGATTAAGGAGGCTGAGAAGTCACAAGATCCGTAGTCGTCAAGCCGGAGATCCAGGAGCACCGATGGTGTTGTTCCAGTCCGAATCTGAAGGCCTGAGAACCAGGAGAGCCGATGGTATAGGTCTAGTCTGAAAGCCAGCAAGTGAGACCCAAAAAGAGCTGATGTTTCAGTTCAAGTCTGAAGACAGGAAAAAAAACTGATGTCCCAGCTCGAAGGCAGTCAGGCAGGAAGAATTCTCTCTTACTCTTAGGAGGGTCAGCCTTTTTGTTCTATTCAGCCCTTCAACTGATTGGATCAGGCCCACCCACATTAGGAAGGGCAATTTGCTTTACTCAGTGTACCAATTCAAATGTTAATCTCATCCACAGACACCCTCACAGACAAAACCAGAATATTTGACTAAATGTCTGGGCACCTTGTGGCCCAGTCAAGTGGACACTTAAATTAACCATCACACCAGGTGAGATTTTATTACATGATTAAATGGCTGCTGATAGATTTACATGCAAAGAATTATGCTTATATCATAAGTTCAAGTACTTGGCCATAGAACATTTGAAAACATGATTAGCTAAAAGTGTCCTAATTTGGGAAATAAATTATTTAGCCATCCAGCTATATGGGATGTGAGAGAGGTTTCTATAAGATACAGTAGGGATGCCCATGAGGGAGAGGCTGAGCTACCTGTTGGAGAGTGGGGGAAGGAGAGCCCTCAGTGGATCCTGTGACTGATACTGAAATATGAGGATAGGTGTTTACCGGGCAGAGGGAGAAATGGAAAGGGAACACCAAGCATAAGGGCCAAATGGCAGGCGTAAGTAGTAGGTGCAGGACACCTGTAAATATTTGGATGTGTCTGGGGCAGTGGGCGCCAGGGGGTTGGGGGGAGGTAGTAAGACTGCAGGGTTCGCAGTAGCTGAATCCTGAAAGCCTTTGGGTTGTGCTAAGGAGTCTGAACACATCCTATTGGTGATGACGACACACTAGCAGAGGTCACAGCAGATAGTGGTTTAGGTTAGATTTGCGATTTAGAAAAATAAACTTTTCTGTGAAAACTTGGCTTTCTGAGGATTTGCCAGTTTGAATCAACTTTTAAAAACATAGGTAAATATTAGAATTATTGACATTATCATCTTCACCATCATCATTTTAGAGCTTTTTATCAAATGATGATTAAGTTCTAGGCATTAGGCTAAGCAGGTTACATACACTGCCTCAATTAATTCTCACAACAGTCTTCTGGGGTAAGGATTAGGTCTGACTCCTCATGCAGTGAGTTTTTTTTGAGGGGGGGACGTCATGAAGAAATGTTCACCCTTTAAAAATATACAAGCAGTAATTTCAGGTTAGCACGTTTAATAATGTTTGCAGAAAAGTTTTGATTTTCTCATTGGTCATTCAGAAGCACTGCCGGGAGCCAGAGGAACTAGGAGCAGGACTTCTCTCAGCTTCATACCAGGCCTTTCTCAGACAGCTGCTGCCATCTGTTGTCACCAAGCGTATTCTGATATTCTGAGAGTGTGCTCCATGAATGTACATGCTTCTTCAGGGACTATTTATTGATGTATTTATTTTTGGTGAGGAAGATTAGCCCTGAGCTAACATCTGTTGCCAATCCTCCTCTTTTTGCTGAGGAAGATTGGCCCTGGGCTAACATCCTGCCCATCTTCCTCTACTTTATATGGGACGCTGCCACAGCATGGCTTGATAAGTGGTGCATAGGTCCGTGTCCAGGATTCGAACCTGTGAACCCTGGGCTGCCTCAGTGAAGTGTGTGAACTTAACCACTACACCACCAGGCCAGCCCTCTTGTTCTGTTACTTTTTAATTCTCCCACCTTCCATCGCCCACCTCCATCAACCACCAGTCTGTTCTCTGTATCCATGAGCTTGTTTTTTTTTTGTTTTTTTTTTTAGATTCCACATATAAGAGAGATCATATGGTATTTGTCTTTCTCTGTCTGACTTATTTCACTTAGCATAATGTCCTTGAGGTTCATCCATGTAGTCACAAATGGCAAGATTTCATTATTTTTTATGGTTGAATAATATTCCATTATATATATAATACCACAGTTTCTTTATCCATTCATCCATCAATGGACACTTCAGTTGTTTCTATATCTTAGCTATCATAAATAATACTGCAATGAACATGGTGGTGCATATATTTTTTTGAGTTAGTGTTTTCATTTTCTTCAAATAAATACCCAGAAGTGGAATTGCTAGATCATATGGTAGTTCTATTTTTAACTTTTTGAGGAATCTCCATACTGTTTTCCATAGTGGCTGCACCAATTTACATTTCCACCAACAGTGTACAAGTGTTCCCTTTTCTCCACATCTTCGCCAACCCTTGTTGTTTCTTGTCTTTTTTTGCTAATAACCATTCTACCCTTTCCCCATTGAAGATTCTTGATGCCTTTGATGTAAATGAATTGACCATATATGTGTGGGTTTATTTCTGGGCTCTATATTCTGTTTCATTGATCTATGTGACTGTTTTTATGCCAATATCCCACTTTTAATTACTATCGCTTTGTAACATAGTATGAAATCAGGGGGCATGATGCCTCCAGCTTCGTTCTTCTTTCTCAAGATTGCTTTGGCTATTTGGGTTTTCTTGTGGTTCCACAGAAATTTTAGGATTATTTGTTCTATTTCTTTGAAAAATGTCATTGAAATTTTGATAGGGATTTCATTGAATCTCTAGATTGCTTTAGGTAGTACAGACATTTAACAACATTGATTCTTCCAATCCATGAGCATGGAATACTTTCCATTTATTTGTGTCTTCTTCAATTTCTTTCATTAATGTCTTCTAGTTTTCAATATACAGGTCTTTCACATACTTGGTTAAATTTATACCTAGGTACTTCATTCTTTTTGATGCAATTGTAAATGGGATTGTTTTCTTTATTTCTCTTTCTGATAGTTCATTATTGGTGTCCAGAAACACATCAGATTTTTATATATTGATTTTGTATCCTTCAACTTTACTTAATTCACTTATTAGTTCTAACAGTTTTTTGGTGGAGTTTTTAGGACTTTCTGTATATAGAATTATGTCATCCACAAATAGTGACATTTTTACTTCTTCCTTTCCAATTTGGATGCCTTTTATTCCTTTTTTTAGGCCTAATTGCTCTGGCCGGGACTTCCACTACTATGCTGAATAAAAGTGTGAGAGTGGGCATACTTGTCTTGTTACTGATCTTAGAGGAAAAGTTTTCAGCTTTTCACTGTTGAGTATGTTAGCTGTGGGCTTGTCATATATGGCCTTTATTATGTTGAGATTTATTCCCTCTATAGTAACTTTTTGAAAGTTTTTATCATACATGGATGTTGAATTTTGTCAAATGTTTTTTCTGCATCTATTGAGATGATCGTATGATTTTTATCCTTCATTTTGTAAACGTGGTGTATCACATTGACTGATTTGCAGATATTGAACCATCCTTGCACCCCTGGAATGAATCCCACTTGATCATGGTATATGATCCTTTTAATGTACTGTTGAATTTAGTTTGTGAATATTTTGTTGAGGATTTTTGCATCTATGTTCCTCAGGGATATTGGCCTGTAATTTTCTTTCCTTGTGTTCATACGTTTTGAAGGACATATAAGTCTAAGACCTTTTTAGAAAATTTAAATTTGTCAGACAAGAAAATAAAGATCACAAACACTTGTAGTTACTCAAAAGAAGAAAGTAAACAAGATGAGAACCTTGTATGGTGATTTTATATTTTGAAATATAATCTTTCTCTCTCCCCCGCCCTCCTCCTCCTGTCCCCTCTATTCAATTAAACTAGGCCATTCTCTGCTTGTTGAGTCAAGGAAAGATGTGACAGCAAGACAAAGAAAAAAGAGCCTCTTCCAGGAATTTGAGTTCCCAGAAACAAGGTCTTAAGACATCAGAAAAGATTCAAGGCATAGACCAGGGGTTCTAAAACTGGGCAGCTTCCTCCCACCCCTTAGGAGACAGTTGAAAATGTGTAATGTACTAGTGTGGGGTGGGAGGAGGTGTTTGTCACAGCAACTGGGAAACATTTTCTCATTATCTGCAAATAGTGGGTGGGGCCAGGGATGCTAAACATTCTGCAAAGAGTGGGACAATCCTGCAAAATGAGGAAGAGCTGACCGCAAGTGCTAAGCGCACCCTGTTAAAATTCACTGGCAGGCAAGAATATAGAGAAATTGGAACCCTTGTGCATTGCTGGTGGGAATGTAAAATGGTTCAGCCACCATTGAAAACAATATAGCAGTTCCTCAAAAATTAAATAGAATTACCATATGATCCAGCAATTCCACTTCTGGGTATATAACTCCCCAAAAATTGAAAGCAGGGACCTGAACAGATACTTGTATGCCAGTGTTCATAGCAGAATTATTCATGATAGCCAAAGGTGGAAACAACCAAAATGTCCATCAATGGATGAAAGATAAACAAAATGTGGTATATACATACAATGAAATATTTTTCAACCTTAAAAATGAAGGAAATTGTGACATGTGCTACAACATAAATCAACCTCAAAGACATTATGTTAAGCAAAATAAGCCAATCACAAGAGGACAAATATTGTAAATTCCATTTATATGAGGTACCTAGAGTAGTCAAATTCATAGAGATAGAAAGTAGAATGGGGGTTGCCAGGCACTGAGGGGAGTGAGGAATGAGGAGTTGTTTAATGGGGACAGAGTTTCAGTTTGGGAAGATGAAAAGTCCTAGAAATGGATAGAGGTGATGGATGGTCACACAACAATGAGAGTGTACTCAATGCTATTGAAAAATGGTTAAAATGGTAAATTTTATATTATGTATATTTTACCCCACTTAAAAAAACAAACAAAGTCACTCAGTGGCAGAGGAGGCCTGACACTGAAAGCAATTTTTTTCTGCCCTTAGTACCAAAAAAGGATTCCTCAGGCTGGAAGAAGCAAGGGAGGCAGCCTGAGAGGCAGACCAGGATGGGTTCCTGAGAAAGTGTCCTGCACTCTGTTCTTGGGAAATGGGCAAAAACCTTCACAGATCTAAGATAGGAAGAACTTGGACCCTTGGACCTTGCTTCCTGGGTAAAGCCCTAAGAATGGCAAGAATTCTGAAGAGGAAAAACTATGGCTCTGTGCTATGTCTTGGCCATCCAGGTGTTAGCTTCATAAAATCCCCAGGCTCCAGTGGGTCTAAGAACAGCAGAATAATTGCTGTGTGCCCAAGAGGGTGAGGAAGTGGCAGAAAGAGGCACGGGAAATGAAGGGCAGGCAGATGGAGCTGAAGGGATTGAATTTACGACCAGGGATAACCCAGGTTGATGGGCAACTCAGTGTCCCCCGAGTGGACAGACAACATGGAGAACCAGATGAGCCTCTCCAATGCCTTGGCTCTGTGTAAACCACCCCAGAATTCATATGTGACACCAGGGACAGAGAAAGTTCCTGTATTGACTGAATGATGGCTTGCAATAGGATTGTAGATGCATCATAAAGTTACATTCCTTGTACACTGAATCTCCAGCCTGATATAAAAAGCCATCCTCACATTTCTTCCGGCTCTCTAAAGGCTACCCAGTCTCTCGGGGCCTGCATGATAACATTCCATTCTAATTTTTCGCTAGTATCAGAATTTCCGTTAGTGATCTCAATTAGTATCTCTGGGTGACGCCTTATCTGTTGAGTCTTTATTTTACCTGTAACAGAAGGAAGAAATTGGCTGCCCAATCTACAAGAATTAAGTTGAAAATGGCGCCACTGCATGTAATTTTGTTCAAATGAACCAGCAGATAAAAGGTGGAAACTTCGGACACTGCCTCCTTTGGCCCTCCCAGCCAAGGTCTCTTCAGCAAGAGAAATGAAAATTGTACTTCAAAGCCTGTTACTGTCTTGTCTTATGTCTATGCTTATCGTAGCTTCCAGACTGAGGGGATCCTGCCACAATGAGCTGCTGAGTAAACAATGGCCTGAAACACATGTGGTATGAAAGTTGAGTTCTTTATAAAGGTATGACTTAGAGTTTTCTTAGAGAAAGGGGGAAAAAATTCACTACACCAGGAACAGGAAAGTTCCGTTTCCATCTTCTCTTCCCTATTAGGTAAATGCTTTTCTTCTGTCATTCACAAAATGCTTCCGCTCGGAGTCAGGGTGGAGGTGCATCAATAGAGCACACACCTATGGACAGCTGGGACACTCTCCCCTTCCAAGACAGCACAGCCCATGCAGAAGCAGTTCTCAATTGTAAGTGACTATTTTCTATTTGAACATGGAGGAAGGAAGCTGAGTGGAATGAATATGATTGCGTTCCTGGCCTGAGATATTCAGCACATGGTCTTGTTTTTCTTTCAAGGAATGATGCTAAGCCCTAGTGACTGGGTTTGGCTCTCCCAGACACCTGGATTTTAGTAACTGAAAATTTAAGCTAATTAGAAAAAACATAATTCCTACTTCATATAGCTTTCAACTGCTGATATCAATTTAATATGATTATTCCCAGTGTTAATTTCAAGTGCTAAATATAGTCTCATGTAATAGGTGGCTCACACAGAATCCCATCTCTTCATTTCACCAATTCTACTGCAGATAAGTATTCCCTGGGCTATTCAGGCAAATCCTGGTAATCCTGGGAATGTGGTCCTTAAGTAAGTAACCTCTAGTTGGAAAAAAATACCAGTCCTGGTCTTCATCACATTTCTATACTCTACTGAGCCCAGCTTTGGGGAGTTTCCAGTTTTCTTGTGTCTAGAGATTTCAGCTGCCTGTAAGACTTCTGAATTTTCTCATTTTCCTCACGTCTGTTGTGGAGCGTCTCAGTTTTACCTCTCCCTCTTGCTTGCTCTTGCTTTCTCTTTCCTCTCTCACCCTGGGAATTAAAGGTATGTGCTCTGCAGTCTCAGTAATGCTGGCTTTTAAGTGAGACCACAGTACAAAATAATAAATGAGATTTTAAACAATTTTTGAAGTGGGTGTGCGAGCCACTTTGTTTGTTTCAAGACCAATATTCTTGCAGAAGCCATTGTGGAAGATGACGAAAGACAAATGAATTGCAGATGAGGGCGAAACAAAAACAAATGAAATAAAATGAACAGACACAGATTTTAGAAACAATTTTCTACTCCTGATTAGGCTTGATCCTACCATATTTGGTTACTGGTGTGTTTTCCCTCATATCTTTTGACCTTCTTGAAAAAGGAAACAAAGTCACTTCAAGGGACCCACATTTCAGTTGCAATGTGTGGCACAATTAGTTCACAGTAAGAGTCTAGGAGCCCTCATACCTACTGCCAACACCTGGCTTCTTGGTACACTTGGGTGATGCCCAGATCTCACTTCATTACTTATGACAATACAACATTCCCTTCCTCAGCATTCTATGTTGCTCCATGCCTGAAGTTGGCATGTAATGATCATAAAATAAGTGGATAAGGGAACTACAACACACAACTCTGGGAACCCACTAATTCCCAATTTACTAGCCCAGGGATGCCTGACTACTGTAAACCAGAATGGTACCCAAAATGACAAAGATATGAGCAAAGAATGAATAATTATCTAATGGCTTAATGCAGACATTGGTTTGTTTTCATAACTTTAGGTTGAATATACCCAGCTTGATGAAAGCTTTGAAAAACTGAGTATAATTTTTCATGAAAATCAAAAGCACAATGAGTTATGTTTTTTAAAAAATCTAACTTTAGGGAACTGGATATTTTCATGGTGCCAAATTATTGCCCCACTGATGACTTGCTAATTGACAAAGGGAAAATGTATCTTACTAGTGAAGAGAGCTGTGGTTGCCATCACCTTAACTCAAGGATCAAACTTGACGTCACCAATAGTGGGGCAACCAGGCTTAATGTGCTCCTGATGTCACACTCTATGAAATAGTCTCACTTATGGAGTATTCTTCAAAATGTATAACCCAAATCTCATCAAGACTTTAGATCTAAATGATATGCAGAAGATGGAGGAACAAGTTAAAGTTTTCATCGTTTTTTGATGAAAAAACAATCAAAAAGTCCAGAACTGGAGCATTCTACAAGACAAGAGATCTAGCCTCTTCAAAAAGTCAATAGCATGAGAAAAGGGTGTGTGTGCTATTCAAGACTAAAAGAGACTGAAGTTATAATGACTGTAACATGTGCTCCTTGACCAGATTCTAAATTGGAAAAAAAGGTCTATAAAAACAAGGTTATAGTTTCTAATATGGACTGGATATTACACAATACTAGGGAATTAATATTAATTTATTAAATGAGATATATTGGAATTTGGTTATGTAAGAGGATACCCTAATTTTTTGGAGTGTATGCTGAAATGCTTAGGGGTCATTGACTTTAAAATGGTCCAACAACAAAATTCATGTAGACAGATGAAGCAAAGATGGCAAAATGATAACAATTATTGATTAAAGGTATTGGGTTATGGGTATTCATTGTATTTTTTTTCTCTATTTCTCTGCATGTTTGAATATTTTTATGATAAAAAGTAAAACAAAAACAAAACCTTACCTTTATTAGTTGATAATTTCTGAAAATTGGATGTTTCAAAACTAATTAGTTTCTCTCCACCCATTTGGACCAGATCAACCTGCCAAATTCATCAATAAATAAATAAATAAATAAAATGAATAAATAACTAATAATTTTAAAAATTTTAAAGTAGAAACTGCAGCTCTTACATGAAGACTCATCCACTGGCAACAACAAAGGAAAGGCAGTAATTTAAACTAAGCCACATCAATTTCCCTTTAATGATCTTTATCTTATGAGAAAAAACCAAAAACTTGAAGTGGTAACAGTGTCTGGTTTTTATGTAAGTTAAAATCAGTACAATTTATTATTTGCTGTTCTTATGAATGAATGATTTTTAAGTAGATGGTTAAAAGTGAAAACAATCTTGCTAATGCAAATTATCTGTTGTAATCGATAATTTTTCAATGTGAGTTAGTTGAAGCATAGACAACACCTGTCATAAAAAGAGAGCTAGATTTAAGGAACCGCCCATAAATTTGTGAATAACTGTGTCAGTTTGCAAATTAATAAAATAATTTACACTTCACATCTATTTTAACCAGCCTACTTTCCTAACTGGATGTATGTGTAGAATATGCCAATTAAATATTTATATTTTACTGCACACTTTTGACTTAAATTGTTGTCTTGATTTTGTAGTCAAATGTTGATTTACAAAATTGCTGAAACTCATTTCTTGTAATAAGACAGTGATTATCAATTGAGCATAAAGAAAATGGCACAGGACTGGGAATTATGAAACCTACATGATAGGCTGCGCTTATATGCTTGTATACTAAATAAATACCTGTTTGACTTTGGGCAAGGCTTTAGTCTCCTTGGGCTTTAATTTCCTTATTTAAACATGCCAATGGTTAGAATAAAGGCTCTTAACTTGGGTTAGAAGGATCCTTGAATCCTCTGAAATTAAAATAGTTCATATGTGTTAGTGTAGAGCATTGTTCTGAGGAGAAGTGTGGTAGATTAGACAGATACGGGAGTTGCAGCAACTCCCATCTAAAGGTATTGACTATTTCCCTGTCCTTTGATCTGGGCTGGCCTTGTGGCTTGCTCTGACCAAAACATGAGGGAGAAGTGATGTTAAGTGACTTCCAAGCCTTGGCCTCAAAGCTTCTGCTTTTATTCTCTTGGGATGCTGCACCCACCATGTAAGTTACTCTGGCTCTCCCGCTGGAGACATGTGTCTCAGCTGACAGCCAGGGACAACCACCAAACATGTGACTGAGGCTATCCTGGACCAGCTAGCCCAGGTTAAGCTATCAGATGACTGAAACTGCCTGAGTAATCCCAGATGAAGCTAGCAGAAGAACCACCCAGCTGGGCCTGGCACAAATTGCAGAATTGGGAGCAAATTAGTGGTAACTGTTTTAACCTACTAAGTTTTAGGGTGGTGTGTTATACTGTAATATCTAACTACTCCAAGAGAGTTTTAGCTTTTATTTGATTCTCAAAGGTTACTGAATTTGAATTATTTAAAATTTTATGATTCCTTGTCTCTTCTATTCATAAGCTATGTCATAGGTATAATTTAACTTGGTAAGTCTTGCATTCAAACTACATTTAAAGTAAATGCTAGAATTTTTGAACAGAAGAATCAGCAGGTCTTCAAGTCTGTAGTTCAAAGACTTTTTCCACTTTCTTCTTGAAAAAAAAAATGTAGAGAGTGTCAGGCACCTCTTTAATTCTCCATATTTTTAAAGATTAAAGCAATTATATCTGAAAATTCTACTTATATTCTGGTTTGTCAGAACTTATTTAGGACAACTGGCATTTGCTTCTAAGTGATCTTACTCCTCAATTCCTTCTTACCAAATTTTGCCCCAGCCTTTCTAAAGAGCAAAATAGAGTCCGAGGGTGTGGTCATCTTGTATCTTCACTGTTGACATGACATCCACAAAACGCCATCACAGTCCTGCATGGACTCTACACTTGCTTTTGTTTCAAACAGCCCTCTTGATCATCTAGAATGTTAGCCTCCCTCTGGATTTAGTCTTTCTGACTCTTTTCTTACACATTCTTGACAGATTTTTTGTATCCATACTTGTTTTTCTAGATCATCTTCCACATTTTACATACACCATTTAAAAATACATCTGATCTCAGCAGACAGCTTCCTGCATGAAGATACTAAATCTTTTTGGCTACTTCCTTCCTTTCCCTATTCTTCTTTTTTTCCCCCCCTGCTTTAGATCATCTATGATAATAGCATCAGAATTTTATTTTGAGGAATCTCCTCTGCTTCTTTTTGGAATCTCAGACTGGGGGGTTAAAGTCAGGCTTTTATAATTTCCTGAGATATTTTAAAACTCAAACTAACCAAGTGTGTGTCTGGCAGTGACCACATCCCTCTGGAATTTTCTGATGGCCAGGTGGCCCTCTTCCAGGATTCCTGTCACTTCTGATTTTCCATTCAGGGCCTCCGAGTTGGCCAGAATTAGAAGCAGGGTGTTAATCCTCTTCATCATTTCCTCTCCCTTCTGAAAGATGAAATTATCGAGAGGGTTAGTGATTCTCAGCCTGGCTGCACATTTGAATCACTTGGGGGCACTTAAAAAAAAAAAGTCTGGGGCCCTAACCTGAGATTCTACTTTAATTAGAATAGGTGGAGACTGTTTATCAGGGGTTTTTTTCTAATTCTGGGATTGTTCTAATGTGCCACCAGGGCTGAGAACACTAATTGAGGCAAATCATGGATTTATCAGATGTTCTGAGTTTAGAAAGTGAGACATCTGGCAGATGCCTGAATAGTTGAAGCCACCATCATTAAGATTTTGAATGCTTCTCTTCTCTGGTCCATTAAGTTTTAACACAGGCAATCTAGTTCTAGCATGTCTAAACAGGATAATGACAACCAGAACCATGATATTACTTTCTGATTGTTGATATTAATCTCAACACAGCTCTAACATCTTTAAACAAGATGAAGCTACACAGCAAAAAGTCCATTGAAAAGTTCAGAAGAGAGTTTGGGACATCAGCTTTTCTGAAATTCCAAATAAAGATGAATTACATTGCTCTTGATGGTTTTCTTTATTAGTAAAGACAGGTAATTTGACAAAGGAAGTATATTTAAAATAAGAAATAAAACTTTTTTTTTCCTTCTTTGGTCAGTTTTCAGGATACTAATTTCTGTGTTAGTCAAATGGCAAATGAGATGTCAAATACATTAGATTTTTGAAAAATTCTCTCTCACCACACCACACATTTGGGCTTTTAAAATTTTTAAATTCTAATTGTTAATTATTATCAGGAAGTATGCAAATGTGATTTTTCCATGAGGCTATTGTTGTCATTTTGCAACAGAAATGGCCTTGTTTCTGGTTAGTGGCAGAGCTGATTTTGGTGTCACTCTCAGAGGTAGGCTAAGTTGGGTCAGCCAACCTGGGACATTAAGAGTGGGCAGCAAATCAACCCTGAAGCTACATGACTTGGAATGAACATCTCTTCAAAGGATCTACTAAGGGCATGGCCCCATGTTGGAAACCACAAGCACGTGCTGGGAATGGACAAGCATGATTGTGCAATTTGGTAGGCATTGTTAGACACTACAGGCATGGAGGTGGATTCAGCCTCCTATGAATTAGAGATGACTGTGGGTGAACACGAGGATGCAATTTTCCTGAATGCTTACTCAAGGAAGAAAAGCAGTAGAGTGTTCTAAAACTCTAGCTCTAATTTGTTCTGAGTTCGCTGTGTAGTAACTGCTATCTGGTGACAGTAGATGTCCAGAAGTATGCTCTATCAGAATCTAGAAACAGATAGACAACAGAAAGGGTAAGCAACGTTCTAATGTTGAAATACTGCAACTGCTTTCAATCAAGCAGGCCCTTTTGGAATCAAATGCATTTTGTCAATAATTCAGTTTTGCAAATGTTTTGGAATATGATTTCATCTGACAAACTATCAAAATGTATTTCCTCACTTTCTAAAGAAAGCACATGTAGAAAGGGCGTCAAATAACATTAAAGGGTGTGCTTTGAAACTGTGGACATTACGAAAATTAGCGTTGGTTCTCTCTCCAACTCTAACTCATACCATCTTGAGCTAGGATTACAGGAATCTGAAAACAATGCATGAGAGGATGGTGGAATGAAAAAGAATGCCTGACAAAACAAGACAGAGCTAACATCAGAGTGAAGACAACTGGCACACAGTTTCCTAAAATTGGTAGATTTAACTCAGACTGAGTTATTTTAATGTCTCTTCCACTTTACTTAGATAGACATATCTAAATACACACAAATATTTCACTATCCACTGCCAAATATCAACACCAAAAACAATGTATACTGTTGTTCTGTGGCAAAAATTGCAAATTCATGCATAAATGTTTACATAAGTTTTAAAAGATAATCAAGTTACATTTCTACTCCTACCAAAATTATGCAGTCTTTCTAAACAACTCTGTTGACCTTCCTGGAGAAAAGAGAAGATTCCCAATGCTTCAAATTAAGGTCCACATATTAGCAGAGGAATTACTGGTTATGACTGATTGGGTCATTCCCAACAGATTGGGTATTCCTTCAATTAGAAATAAGTACATTCATTTTATAAATGATTTGCTGTAAGAAAACAAGTATGTTCAGATCTCAGGAGTACATCATAGATTGCTTTTCCCACCTCTTAGTAGTGCAGGAAAAGCCATATTCAGTGCCTCTAATGTATTAGTTTTGAAGCAATCTAATCAATCTCCTGTTTCCATCCTAACCAGTAGGCATTCCTACTTCGGTACAATTCAACTAGGACTGCACAAATGACTGGGATCAAAAGAAGACATTCTACCTCTTCACTTGAACTGAGCCAGTGTGAATTAATTTAAAATGTCAAACTCGATTTCCAGAAAACAGGCTTGAAGAACAATACTGTTTGGTTAAGAAAGAGGTTAATGAAGAAAATGTAATCCCCACTCAAATGCCGTTGGAATGCAAAGCCACATTTATTTGCATGTGTGGTATCTGTAAAAGGTCCAAGGAATTTGTTTTGGTGTTTTGAATAGTTTATAATGTATTTTCTTTTTATTCCATCTACTAACAATTCCAAGAAATGATGGAAATCAAAAGATGGAAAAATATAAATGTATTTGGGTTCTAAGAAAATTACCGGTTGCAACATCAGCTCTAGCCACGGTTCATAAAGCAGGTGATTATGGAGACAATCAAGAAAAATGTTATTAAGTCAGTAAAAAAATCCCTTGAATATGGTCAATTCTGTGATAGTGCCTAAAAGTCTGACACTCCAAAACGGTCCATGCCATATTTTGCAACAAAATTTCACTAATAATGATGATCATTTGCAAGCATATCATTTAGATATTTCAGGCTGCAGGACACAAAACACACAGGATAATTTCTTTGACCTTGTTATGTTTTATTAAGTCATTTACCAAAGTGTCAAATAAAACAAATCTATTATTTTAAAATCAACCCTGGAAAGGTTACTGACTTTTCCACAGACCAGTTTTTCATCACATTTTTAGGTTATTTTCTTGCACATTTCAGGGTCAAGATCTGATTCATTAAGAACACTGGGTTTCCAAACAACCCTGTTTCCCTCAGGCCCAGCAGCCAGAGCAGAGTACTGTGCTGGGAGCCACAGGCCATCAATTAACAATGAGCCAGGCCCTCAGGGCAGGAGATGTCTTAGCAGAAAGTCAGTAATATTAATGTTCAGGCCACAAGTTCCCATTTAGTATGGAGTTGCTGCCCTATTACAGCAATGTGCTAATAAGTTACCTTTGTTTAATGATAACAGTTAGGATTACCATGGCTTAAACTTTTACTTCAATGCCGTGATCTGTCACTTGAATGAGGCTTTCAAATATTTGAGAATAAAAATGAGACAAAAATTAACGTTTTCATGGCCTCTCCTAATATTTCTATTTCTGGCAAATTCTTTTCGAAATGTAGAGTGATATAATTTTATAGTAAAAAAAATCCTTTCAGAAATCTCTATTTCTCTCTCCTAAAGTTTCAGGGGGTCAGGACCTCCTCACACGCCTTCTCACCTCTGGCAGGGAGGAGGAGCGACTGATCTGATTGGTGCATTTGGAAGAAGGACCTGAGCTTCCCCCTCCGGCTCTCTTGGACCAAACTCTGGCCAGGATGAGAGGTGTAATTTATTAGGCCTCTAGAATCTCAACCACTTCCCAGAGTAAATGAACTAATACAGAATTAATAGTTTAAAAAAAGTTTTAGCAACATATCCATCCTGGATTCCTGCTGCCCTGCTCCACATCATGTCCACCCTGGCACCCAGGGTGGAGAGCTGCCTCTATCTGCATCATTGCTGACATGTGGTTAGAGGGACTAAAGACCAAGGGCAGTCACTTCCACTCACACTTCGTTGGCCAGAGCCAGTCACCTGTTCACAACCAAGAGCCACAGAGTGGGGACTTGTACTCCTGCAGAGAGGGGTACCATGCATTTGTGAACAATGACATGGTTACCAGAGCAATCAAGTCCTTCTGCACAAAACTTAGTGACATATATTCAATCTTGTCTCTGCTCAGGAAGAGTTGATGAGCCAAAGAATCAGCTCCTAAAAAATATCTGCAGGTTCAGGCACTAAGGTGGGGTTTAGATAGCAGGGTGGACAGAAGAGATGGCGCTGTTGTCTGCCATGGCAGCGAAGATCTGCAATGTCCATCCAGCTCTTGGTTCACACTAAGTGGAGCCGACTTGCCCAAATAACTTGTTCACCCTCAAGCTGGAAACTGAAAACTCATTACCTTCCCTTATCTTCCCTGCTCATTAAAATGGGTAGAACAGACAGTCATTGAGCCCTAGCAAAAATTTTTGCCTGACCTCTCCAAACAATGGCTGCTTTTCTTGCTTTGCTGCAAAAATCAGAAAGAAAAGCCAGTGGAAGTGAAGCTTTCTGGTAAGAGAAGCAGAACGAGATGAGAGCAACCCAGATGCTCATCCCTTCAACCTCATGATCTCTGGAGAGCAGGCAAGCTCTCCTAGATGGGGCTCACCACCCCCAAAGTTCCCCCAGCTGAGGACAGTCATCTTACCACCTGCAGCATCTCTACTACTCCGTGCCCACACTAATCCAGACCTCAGGTATGAAGCCCTCAGACAGCCTTGTTCCCTGTATCAGTCAGGATTCAATACAGGAAACAGAAAACACTCTACATCTGTCAAGCTCAGAGGGATTTAATACTAGTTATCAAGTGGAAGGGCTGAAGGAATAGAGTCGGTGGCTGGTGGCTAGACAGTGGACCATGGCATGTGGTCACTGCCCATACTCATGCCTTCCAGAGCCCTCTTGTGCGCCTACACAGCTGAAGAAAAAGCGCGCCCTCCTCTTTTCTGCCTTTCAAATCCTACATGACTGCATTTCATTATCAGAACCTGAACTGCATCCTGAACTCTTGCTGCAGAGGTGACTGGGAATTATAGTTCTTCTACTTCTAGGCCCTGCAATACAAGGTGGTGGGGAAACCTAGGAATGCTGAGTGGTAGACAGTAACCAGCACAGCTCTCCTACAGGGACTTTACAGTGAATCCCGTTCCTTAGTGGTCTGTCTGTCCAATAAGGTGCCCCAGAACCCATATTCTCCTGAGTCCCCCTTAAGATGGAGAGTCCCTAAACTAACCACTGACAGCTGGTGTTAGTGACTGAGTCATCCTCCTCCAGATCTGATTTCCTGGCAGCCTTGAGTGTTAGAGGATTGGCTTGGGGTGGGGGGCAGGGTTCACAGAATTAAGATGGTATTAAGGCCAAGAGCACTTTCATCTTGGCCTGTCAGTCACCCTCCCACTCCACACCCTTCTTAAGATTTTGCAGAGCAATGGTTCTCAAGGTCTGGTCCTGGGCAAGCAGCATCAGCATCGCTTGGGAACTAGTTAGAAATAGATTCTCAAGCCCCACTCTAGACCTGGTGAATCAGAAACTAGGGGTGGAGCCTAGCAATCTGTTGTTTAACAAGCTTTCCAGGTGTTTCTGATGCACGCTAAAGTTTGAGAACAACTGCTCTAGGGAGTTACACGTTTCTGGAACAATACAAAATGAGAAACAATGCCCACTTGACTACTAGGGGCGAAAACAGCATAACCTTAGTCAAGCTAAGATGGAGCCATGTGGTTAGGTCTATCTCCCCCAAAGTCCAAATCTACAGCTCCTTTCCCCGTGGCTGACCATATGGTGCAGGAACCCAAAGCCATGACTAGCACATTTTCTGGTGAAGAGAGAGAGGGAAGGCCACACCCAGGCTGGGTCTGGGCTCAGCTAACCATCCTAGTATCTGGAGTGGAGAAAAGAGGGAGACGATTTATATTCCTTAGGGCGGGCTTTAGCAGGTCCACTTACCAGGAAATAAGAGAAAGAACCAGAAGGAGCCATCACTTTTTAACACAAAATGACGTGCCCCCTAGTAAATATGGTTTGATCAGTGTCCTGAAACTTGAACAATAACAGTAGTATCTGCTCCTCCTAGACTCTGGGACAGAGAGGAAAAGGAGGGGTAGAAGCATTTCTCACTCCAACATCAGTCACTGAGCTCCTAAGTTGCTTCCCATGGTTCCAGAGTCTTCTACCAGGCCCTGTTAAGATAATGAGTCCCCTTTCCAAAATTTCTGACTCCAGCCACCCCACCTCCCACCCCCCATCCCCAGTCTGAATAAGCAGGCTTCTGGTCAGGTCTACACTCCAGGGTTCCTATTCTAATCTTCCTATTGCTACCAGCCCTCCCTGAGGCCCAGTGCTCAGTCATTCTTGCCAGTCCTCTCCCTGGGGCCTAAAGCCTGACATGATCTCTCATCCTGGATTACTTTCATAACCAGCAAAGAACCCACTGTGCTGAGATTTTAAAAACTGAATACCCACCTCCCAATCTCATTTTCATTGAGGGTCATGCTCAGTGTCACGTCTGCAAGGGGGTACAAGCCCACTATAGCTCGGTGTAGAGCACCAGGGGGTGGCAGGGACCTCAGCCTTGCACCCCAAACCCGAAGAGCCTAACACTGATGGGAACCTTGTTAGAGAAACATGGAGTTTTCTAAAGCCATAGCTTCCAAACTTTTTAATGTTATCCATGATAAGAAGTACATTCTACGTTGTGACCCAGTACACATGAATATATACGGGAAAAATGATTTGTGAAAGAATATTTATCCTTACCGTCCTTCTGATATCTTCTATCCTTTTCTATTTCATTTAAAAAATGCTAGTCAAATCCCACATTATTGGTTTCATGAGTTACTAATGGTTGGCAACCTGCAGTACGAAAAACACTGCTCTAAAGTGCACACTGTAATAAACACAGCACCGGGAGCATATAAAAAGCAGCATTAATAGCACACTGTCACCATCACTAACGTTGCTGAGTGCTCTCTGTATGCGTGTTACTGTCATTTCAATTAAAATCTTAAAATTGCTATAGGCCATAATACCAACTCTATTCAAAAATTTACTTTTATTGAATTCATCTTAACTTGAAATTTG
This sequence comes from Tapirus indicus, assembly GCA_031878705.1. Taxonomy (NCBI): domain Eukaryota; kingdom Metazoa; phylum Chordata; class Mammalia; order Perissodactyla; family Tapiridae; genus Tapirus; species Tapirus indicus. The sequence continues at coordinate 97,103,869 of CM062919.1, read as the reverse complement.
GTGATGAGTTGCAACAGCACAACATATGGATGGCTAAATTTTCATGACCAGATTAGAAGCCATTTTCTAAGTTTCAACAAACATTTTTGTTCAATGAAGTTTGGTTTAAATCAAGTAAATCAATATAACCATATAATGGAGTTTCTCCCTGTTAAATAACAGTAGTTCAAAGACTGGAAATATTTCAAGGCTAAAAAATGGGATTTGAAAAAAACGTGTGCCTTCCGTAAGAGATTCAGACCCTCAGCTGTCAAATGAGGAACCCCAAAGCCCTCCTTTCCCAGCTGGGAGGATTTCTGCCTCTTTACAACCATGCACTTACTCTGTCACTTACAAATAGGTAGGCCACTACACACGATACCCGCAGCATGACCCTGCACCTATAGGTATCCGCACACCGAGGTGCGCGTGCCCTCCCGGCCCCGCACCTATCTGCCGCACAGACAGATAGAGGATGCTGGCAGATTGGAACCAGCCTTCACCTCTCCTCGCTCTCCTTCCCCAAATCAAAACCCACCGTAAACACTGCGAAGAGCCAGGAAACCTCATGGCTTTAATTATTTCCGTTCCCCAAGCTCCATGTGGCACACAGGACACCTCGTTTCCCTTTAGGCTTGCGGTGCTCCTGCGAGAGGTGCGGAAGAAGAAAAAAAGCAAAGCTCCATTTCCAAAGGGCGGAGGGCGCAGAGAGGAAGCGGCAGCGCAGGGCTGTACTCTTCCTTCCACCTCCTCGCTCCTCTGCGCAAGCAGGGAGAGCCTCCAGCTCTAGCAGGGGTTGAGAGTTGGCGCCACCTGGCTTCCTAAAGAAGAACGAGACGCAGGAGAGAGACGAGGTTGAAGAGGAGCCCGCGCCCTGCTTTCCACTGAGGGCGATAGCCGGCGGGAAGAAAGCCCTGGGGCGCCTTCCACTTCAAAGCCCCCGGGGCAGCCCGGCAGCTGGCAACCGCGCGCTGCGGAAGGAAAGGCAATTACTCTCCGGGGAATCGAAAAAAAACAGGAACTGCCCTCGCTACTGATGTTAGCGGATTCCACATTTAAGGCAGGTTCAAAGTGCAGAAATAACTGGCAACGGAAAGCATTATAAATAGCACCGATCAATTTACGCATTGATCAGCTCTGGCTCGTTAGTATCAATCGTCTATTCTGCCCAAACTTTCTACACCGACCTGTGGGAAAAGAAAGGAGAAAGGGCATCCTAGGGTTCTGCCCTCCACTCGGTTGCAACATTGGAAAGGAGGCAGGTTGTTAAATGAATCCCCTGTGCCTCGGTTTGTTCACATGGAAAATAGAGAAAACAATGCCTTCAATAACTGCTCCAAGTGACCGAAGTGAAAATAAAACGAAAGCCTGGCCAGGAAAGTTCTTTTCAACGTTACCGTTTTAGTAAGAAGGTACAATAATAGTCGTAGTAAAAATGGTAATGGACTATTATTACCCTTCAGTGCTCTATAAATTTGCACTAAGTTTGTATTTGTGGGTATGGATGTAATGAATTCACAGAATGACTTTTAATGAGAGGATGCTGCTACAAATTGCTTTATCTAGAATCTGGACTAGTTATCAAAAGTAATTGTTTATCCACCTATTTCAGCATGCCTTTTAAAGATGGGATCTAGAGACAGGTATGTTTGGAAACTGCTTTTCCATGTAACCATGCAGGTGCACAAACACAGACCCATGGATGCATATAATATGTACACATTAAGTGCATGTATCAAAATGTGTACATGTATGGGAAATGTGGGTTTGCATTTACAATAATAATGACTTGTACAGTGCTACACAGTTTACAGAAGACTTTTGCATTCACTTTTTACTTAATCCTCACAGTATTAGGGGACATTGTTAGTCCCCATTTTACAGATGAGAAAACTGAGGCTCAGAAAATAACTCCCCCCAAATTTTCATGATAAGAAGCTATAGAACCAAAGGCATTTATTCTAATTCCGGGCCATTCTCATATTCAGCAAACACGTGATGGACACCTACTGTGTGCCAGGCACTTAAGCATTGTGGCCACAAAGATTACAGACTTATTCTACTGCCCTCAAGGAACTCACATCTAATGAAGAAGAGATAGACTACAATCCTGTAGGATATAAACTCCATAATCAGTCTGGGGCTTAGTGAAGGCTTTCAAGAAGAGAAGACAGACACCCAGGCTGAATGTTGAAGGACAAGTAGAATGCAGTCTGATGGAGAAAGAGAGAGGTGTGTACCAAGCAGAAAGACATGTGCCAAGACATGAAGGCGAAAGAAACTAGGGTGTTCAATATAGTTCTAGAAAGCCAGGGCTTAGCATGTGTGTAGGGAGAGTGGAAAGAAAGGAGACTAGAAAGAACATTATATGATCAGCATTTGGGTTTTTCTGAAGTCTCTGGGGAGTGAATGAAAGATTTAAAGTAGGGAAATGACATGATCAAGTTGCATTATACAGAGATCATTCCAGCGGCCTTGGGCACAGACTGGAGATACACTGGCAGTAGGAGAAATGATGGAATGATGCAGGCAAAACTCAATATCTGTCATTACTAAGGCAGGAGGTTGGAGAGGGGAGCAAGAGAGGGTGGATTTGAAAGATATTTAGGAGGACCTGGTGACACTGGCCAGGTTCCTGGCCTGAGCTCCTCAGGCTGTTGGTGCCATTCATGAAGACTAGGAGAACAGACTATGGGTGTGCAATAGGGACTAGAAATAAATTCTGTTTTGAGCATGATGAGTTTTAAAAATCTAAGCACATCTACATGGAAATGTCCTCCAGCACGGATATTCAGGTCTAGAGTTCCAAGAAGAGGTCTGAATTGTAGAGAAATGTGATATCAACATCAACTGAAATAATAGAATGGTTAACAATAATATTTGCTAACATGCATGGAATACTTAACTATGTATCCGTCACTGTGCAAAGCACTTTTAGTAGATTTTCTCATTTAGTCCTCACAACGACCTCAGGAAGTAAATATTATGATTAAATATTGCCCAGGGAGAGATTAGCATATAAGAAAAGAAAAGGTCCAAAACAGGACCCTCAGGATTACATTTAAGACGAATGGCAGGATGGTTAAGAGGAGCACAGATGGTTGGGTGGTAGAAAGATCTATCCACGACTTGATCCTTGCTCACCTAAATCTGTCACAGAGACTGGTGGACCCCATCTTTGCAAAAACTTTCCCGGAGGAGTGTGGCACTGAGAAGGAAGCCACCCTGGGCTCTCCAGCTGTGTGACCTCGGGAAATCAGCTCTCTGGGCTCCAGTGTGCTCATCTGTAAGAGGAAGGGGCCGAAGCATCTCTAAAGCACTTTGCAAGTTTAACATTCTCTGAGGACTTAATACAAGAATAAGCAGAGTTCTAGTGTTGGCTCTGTTACTTCTCCATCTGGTATGGGTAAGGAGCTCATCCCATGTTGATACATATGACAGCAGCAGAGAATATGAGGACAGAAATTGGATTTATGGACCAACAGATCACCTGTTAAAAATTAATAATATATATGTGTATATGTATGTGTGTATATAGAGAGAGAGAAAGAGAGAGAGGAATAGATCCAGAGAAATGGACCACTCGAGATACGCAGTGGGTTGATGGCAAAGCCAGGTCTAACGTCCAAATTTTCTAACTACTTATCAGGTAATTTGCTCTCTGGTCTCTGTGTATGTCATATAAGTGACACTTATAAGAACACTGTCATTTAAGAACACTGGAAGATTTGATAAGATTTGTGTTTAATCAGCTCCATGTGTAGTGTGCTTCCTTCTCCCACCATCATCAATATCGCATTAGAAAAAGCTGCATATATGGAGACAGCATGGATCTTCTTTTAAATGGGAGCCCCAAGAATTTAACTCTGCCTTTAATACCAACCCTAGGGTTGGTATTAACCCTAAATTTGCTGAAGGAGAATATTCTGAGATCATTTTTCAGAGGTGATGAAAGGAATCCATTTATTGGAAGAAGCTAGAAGAGAGGAAATTATCCAGCTTGTCCTTCCACTGAGGGTAATTATGGGGTAGTGAGCCCAATAGGGAAAGAGGGCATGTCCCCAGCTCCATCCCAGCTCTGTGCCCTGGGCAAGTAACTTTAACTTTTGGGGTCTCAGTTTATCTTCAGGGAAATTCAGAAGTTGAACTAGATCACTTTAAAGATTCCTAATATTCTGAGATTTCATCTTGAGAAATTCCTAAAGCAAACTGCCTTAACTTTTAGCCAAGTGTCCCCTGCCTCTCTCTGCTAGGTAATTTTAAAACCTGGGACAGTGATCTAGATAATAATAGTAATAATGATAATAGCAGTTAATAAGAGCAGCTTTGCAACTGAATCTTGTTTAGACTGAGGTAAAAAAGTGGTTTGCGGGCCTTCACTTAGTTCATTCAATATTCATTCAGTTAAAGATTGAAGTGCCCCCTATATACGGAGCAATATGCTAATACAGCAAATACGGCCAGTGTATCTTGACCACATTATGGAAGCACCTACCAACAGGAAAATGTGCTTTTGCATGTATAATGCCCAAAGCGACCTAGAGTCTCCAAATCTGATAATGACTCAACTCTGCCACAGCCGGCTCTGGGGTCTTGGGCAAGTCACGTTCTCTCTGGCCTGGCCCCTGCAGCCGCCGGCACACCTTCAAAGTCCCTTCCTGGGCCAGACTCAGATCCTGAAAGGCCTCATTGATCGCCTCGGCACAGCAGCCAACCGCCTCACGTGAACACAAGACGCCCTAGGTAACCCGAGCCTGCAGCTCCCTCCCATTTGGGGAGGAAAAAAAGAGGTGGGTTGGGGGGCAGGGATCCAAAAAAAAAGGAAAGGAGAAAAATACTGAGAAACATGTTTTGGCAGGCAAGGCCTTCGGAGACTACCATATGTGCTCCACATTGAGCAGCCCCTGGTCTTTGATGTTTTTTCTGAAAGAAAAGACATTATTCTTTCTCAAACTGCGCCTAAGTACTACAGACATTAAAACAATGAGGCCAGGACGCGCGGACCCAGCTTTAAGTGTTTAATTCGTCCTTCACCCGAGTGCCTGCCACCAGTGAGCTCCCCGTATGCACCCTGTTAGCTGGCAGGGCTGCCATCCCCACCCGACCCCACCCCCCTTTCAGGCCCGGTTGGTCCGGATCCTAGAACACCTCAGCGCCAAGTTCGGAAGTAAGTACTTTCCCAAACGCCGGGCGAAAAGCCCCCAGATGTTTCCTGCGTCCCGGAAACGAGCCCAGGTTGGATCTGAAGCATTCTTACGACGGCGGGTCACGGGTTCCGCCCGGCTCCCCGCGAGTTGCGGGGTGCGCCCGGGGCCTCCCGCACTCCCCAGGTTCGCGCCCACCCCAGCTCTCCGGAGAGAAGCCAGCACAGCGGGAAATAAAGGGGGGGGGGGATTTATTACGTGCGGAATTATGAATCGCAACCGAGGATCCCTAGTAAATTTACACTCTAATCTTTGGGGAGTTTATTAGTCACTCACGCGCCGATTGTAAATTCCTCCTTCCCTTCGCCTCCCTCTACCCACGGCCAGTCAGAACGGCGACCTTAATGAGGGACCTAAATCCATGCGGGGTTCCTCCGGGGGACAGGGAGGACCCCTGCCCGCCGCAAGTGCGGGACCCAGAGGCGGGAAATCCCCCACCGCTGGGCGGGAGGGTGCCGCAAACGCCGCACCGCTCTCGTGCCGCGCGAGGCTTCGCAAACCTGGGCCACTCAAAAGTGGGCGGGGCGGGAGGGCTCTCCCCGGAGAGTAGCGGGGTCCAAGCTCCCGCTGCTTCCGGGTCTCGGCAAGAGCTTCCGGGGTGCGCGCCGCGAGGCTGGTATCCGCGCCTATGGATAATTACAAATGCCCCAGGGGAAGGTTAGCGCCGAGAGAGCACAGTAACTACCGTGGCCGACGATATCAGGGCCCCTTTAGTTAGTCATGGTCAAGCCCCAGTGCTCAAGCACGTCAACGTCTACTCTCTGCCGGCCCAGAGAAGGGGGATTCCTGTGCGGGCTCGGAATTCCCCGGGGATCCGCGAAGCGCGGGACTAGAGCGCCGCCTCAGCTTCCCAGCCCCGCCCGTGGTCGGTGGCACTCGGGCACTGCCCGGGCGCCCCTTTACCAGAGTAAATTCACTGGGCGCACAGGGTACGGCTTTCTGCGCTCTGGCCTTCGGGAAGGTCTCTGCTCCTGGTGGTCTGGAGTGAGCCTGGACTCGGTAGAGTGAGCTCAGCTCACCCTGACCCCCGAGGGTCAGAATAGGAGCACCATCGGGCAGAGGTCACAGTGATGCCTTGTCTGTGTTACATGGGTGAGCTGGAGAGGGCTCCCTCGACGCCGAGGTGCGCGTTATTCGGGAGGAATCGCCCTGTGTTTGGGCGCTGGGTTGAAAGTGGGAGCAGATTCTCCTGAGGTAATCTCACATGTGAACCTGAAATTAACTGAACAGGCACAGGATACACACATGCGCGCCTTTACTTAAAATTACTCTCAAATAATTGCCCCTTATCCTTCGGAGCATCCGTTCTGTCAACCAGGATCTATTGTCTCAGCGCCTACTGTGTGCTCAGATCTCTACCAGGCCTTTTGGGGGACACAAGATCACAGAAGGCCAGGTTCCTGCCCGTGAACCTGGCTCAGGACTGGGAATTAGTGCGTGAGTGGAAGAAAGAGAGGGCGCCCATTAGAATTTCTTTTTGTGCTGCACTTTTTTCTGGAATGAATCAAAGGCACTCGGAGAAGAATATAATATAGCACGCCTGGACTTCGGATCGGCTTCCTTTTTCTGACCCTTCCTTAACCCGGCTTTCCCTCCTCAGGAGATTTGGAATTCCCTTTACCGAGGCTGGGTGGGGAAACAGCCAGGCCAGGTAAGTATGGGAGCCACATGGTCTCGCAAAAGGAGAAAAGGAAATCATCTCCAAATGCAACCAGGCAGGTGGGGGTAGATCGAAGCTGAAAGGGAATAGGAAATCTGAATAACCCCCAAGGCAGCAGACTCCGTACCCGGTGGTGAGGTGTGAGAAACAGTCAACATTTGGAGCACTGGAGTCAGAAGATTTTTGGCAGCTGTTAGATAACTTCCTGATCTGCAATAAAGATCACGTGACCGAGAGGATGTTTCTGTCATTCCGTTGCCTGGCTACCTTCCTCTCCTCTCTCTCCAAGTCTGCAAGTTTAAGAGATTTTACTGGGTCCCAGTTGAGCGGTGGTTTTGGCCAAATGTGGACCCTGGGAGGAATTTTGGTGGCCGAGACTGCTCGGTTCGGACAGGGGCAGTCACGATCTCACTGACTTGTTGCCTCCCCGGTTCTCACCTGCAAGGTGACATAGAGGCCCCCGTTTTCGGAGTGGGAACCCCAGGCACCCTCCCTTATCAGCCACGAACCTGTCTGTTCTGGACCCTCCCCAAACGGTCCAAACTAAATATTTTTTTTCTATCTATGTAAAGTTCCAAGTGACTTCCGTGGCCCTGGCGCCCTCCAGCCGCAACAGCCGCGTTTCTGGACGCGATCTTCCATAATTAGGGCCTGACCACTATAGAAATATATGCAAGATGTTTGCTTTCCTTAGTGAAAAAGATTAAAAGGGAGCCTAGCAGGCACTGCGGGGCTCCCTGGGAAGCAGCGCGCATTGAGAGGGGCCCAGCACCCGCCAACTTTCTCCAGCTGGGCTGGGGGAGGGGCACTGGAGCCCAGGCCTACGCGGTTCCCTACGACCCAATCTGTGGGTTCGTCCTGGCCGGGGCACTACAGGTGTCGCCTCTTAGTCTCTGTGGCCCGCTGGCCCTCGCGTCGTTTCCACTTCCAGGCCCCCTAGTCGTGCGAGTGCGGACTGGCCCGCCCGGCGGGCAGGTGGGTCGAGGCAACAGTGCTCCTTTGGCATCACCGATGCAGGGTTTTGCGCCGGTTCCCGCCGGCTTTGAGGAACTGTCTTCCAGGGCAGTCGAACGTGGGCTTCCCCGACGTGCAGCGGGAAGGTAATAGAACTGGCTGACGAGCAATCGCAAGAACGCAAGATCAGACCTCACCGGCCAGTGTCGGAGAATGCAAACGCGGGCAAGTTCGAGAATGCTCTTGTGAGATTCGAGGAGAGAACTTGGGGTTCAAAGTCGAGGGTCGTTGCGGGGACGGAGGGAGGCGATGGGCCTAGGAAGACACACCTCGACATGAGAAAGGGAGACGGCAATTCCATCACGTTTCCCACGTTTCTAGGAAGAAAATGGAGGAATTTTCCCAAAGACGAATAAATGCAAAGAGATGAGGATCACCAGGGCTAGCCCGGCACTTTCAAACCCCTTATTGGCCAATTGTTTCCGTTTTGCAAACGCAGAAACAAAACAGAGAGGCCAAGATGCTGGCTGGAGATCACAAAAGTCAGTAAGTCCAGAAGCCAGGACTCCTGGTTGGCTCCGAAATGCATTAAGCACTTGCCACTTACTCTCTGACCAGCAGCTCAAGCAGGATCTTCACTATGTTCCTAATTCTAAAGGAGTCCCTGATGTGTCCAAACTCCTGACAGCTTTTGAGGGGGGAGTGTCATCCTTAGCAAAGGATAGACTTACCTTCAATCTGCTGCTGGGGAGGAAGTTTGGTGCAGTAAGTCAGGTACACCAAGAGTGTCATATTTTCCGCTGACTATAAGCATGGTGTAGTCTAATTGTTGCATGTAACTGCCTTCCAGCACCGCACAACTGCAAACGCCGGAGCTCAGAGCCCAGTGGCGCTCACCACTTCGCCCAGCATTGAGTGGATGCCGCAGAAGCAGCTGTGGACATTGTCAACCTGTGCAATGCCCCGCTCGCTCACAGCCATCATGCAGAGTCCAGGCTGCACTGGTTTTCTCATTTGGATCCATCTCTTTTTGGTGTTGGCTTGAGAAATCATTCTAGTCATTAATAACTGTAATAAGATGACTCTGGCTCAAGTCACCCAGGATGGCGAGGAGCCCAGAGGCTCCCCTGGGGCGGTCGGCTTGGCACGCTCCTTAGGTACTGGTACCGGGTAGAGGAAGGCCTCCACCAGACCTGCCCTCACCTCCCAGAGCTTTTCCCATTCCCACTCCCTGCACGGCCTCCAGCTTCCCCTACCTACCGCCAGTGGGTAGAGGCCTCCTGGAGACCAGACCCACTTGTTGGCAAATGTGCCATTTCATTCCTGGGCAAAGAACCCCAGAGATACTGAACAAGGGAATTGGGCTCTAGAAATCACATGGAGAAACCCAGTGAAGTGGAGACAAACACACATTAGCTTCGGTTGTTGGAAACTCAGGCACAAGTCCGAACAACTTTAAATTTTGTGCAAAATTGTTTTCCATTTTTTTTCCTTTCTACTGTTTCTTGTTCTTTTCTTTCTTTCTTTCTTTTTTTTGCAAGGAAGACCAGCACTGAGCTAACATCCACTGCCGATCCTCCTCTTTTTGCTGAGGAAGACTGGCTCTGGGCTAACATCCATGCCCATCTTCCTCTACTTTATATGGGACGCCACCATGGCATAGTTGACAAGCAGTGCATCGGCTGGCGCTGGGAATCCGAACCTGTGAACCCTGGGCTGCCAAGTGCGACCTAAACCGCTGTGCCACCAGGCGAACCCAGTTTCTTGTTCTTTTAATTTCCCTCTTGAATTTCTTGATTTTTAGAGTTTCCAGACCGCCAGAGTCCCTGAGAGGAGAGGAGATGTCACTCCAGGGTCATGTCTGCCCTGGTCAAAGGAAGACCAAGTCCAATGCAAATTGGGCAACCTAATCCCAGTCCCAGGCCTCATGGGTCTCTCGTGGTCAGCCTCTTCTGCTTGGTGTTCCTAAAGTCCAGTGTGGGGCCACCATCCACAAGTAGCAGCAGAAACGATAGCAGAGTAAGATAGAGGAGAAATAACACAAATGCAGTGCAGCTTTCCTAACTTGGTTTTTACTTGTCTGTCAGCCTTGTTCGTCATGTGACCACTGAGTTAGATAATAAATGTTTATAAAGTGACATTTGCGGGAGCATAGAGGCTTACTAGCTGGCATTTAGGAAATCACCATGGCCCCTCCCTCTCCCACTGCAATGACTGTAAAATGAGTTAATCTACCTTGGTAGGGTTAAAAAATCCTATCAAATGACCACTCATTTAGTTGCCTCCAGGTTTGGAATAATACTGTATGGGAATTAGGGTCCAGAAGTCTTAGATTAACCAGAAGTTCAAGAAATGTACCTGATACCCCCAGAACTTCCCCTCCATGCCCCAAGGGAAGAGAGGGCTCAACAGGGTTGAGTATGGTTTCAGGGACTCTTTAAAACAATCTCTTGTTAGTGCCCGCCTGGAGTCAGTGCGCCATGCAGCTGACTGCCCAAAAGAGAAGGATGTGGGGTCTTACACCCTAATTCTTCTTCTTGCTCAGGCTTAGCATCAGAAGAGTAAAGGAAAAGGGAAGGGGGAAAGTAAATAGACAATGAAGAGGATCTGGCCAGGGCTGTGTCTTTGTAGGAGAGAAAACAGAAAAAAGTTTCCCTAAGCAACTCCCAGACCACAATTACCTCCCCTAAAGGCCTGTACACTTTCCTTCCTTGCTTTCTGGCTTTGTCTGTTCTGTCTCACCCCTCCTACCTTCTGGAAATGCCTCAAATCCAAAATCTAAAGCATTTTCTTTAGAGTATAAGCAAGCAGTCACCAGACAGCCTCTGTAGATTAGAAGGAAGTCCATGACATGAAGAAGCAACTACAAAAGGGCTGGGAGGTGGATGTGCAAATAACAATGTTTGGGAGGTGGAGGTCCTGGGGTTTGCTTCCAAAAGTTGACACGTGGGTTCCCAGAGCCCCACACTCAGTCCTCCCCCAGCTTAGGGTGGGTGGTCCCTTTTGCTCGCCTGACAAACTCTAACCCTGACAAGTACAGAAATGGCTAAGGCAGCACTTGGAAGTTAAGAACCAAGTTAATCCCCTCCTAGGTGTCCCTCCCCAGGCTTCGAGCCCCAGGCTGAAGGGAGAACTTTAGGCTCAGTTTAGATATTAGTGGTATGAGCAGAAACTCAAGTCCAGGGAATCTGAGTTTAAATCTTCTCAACCCTGGCATGGTGGGGCAAGAAAAGTGACACTGAGGGACACATGTGTGGTAGGCTCTGGGCTCCTCTATTTGAGTGAGAGAGTCCTGGTAACTTTGACTCTCTCATGGATATTTTGGAGGAATCGGTATAAGGGCATGACAGCTTAAAATGGTACCCAAAGCTTCAAGTCCTTAAAACCGGATTTCCCATCACCGAAATCACCTTCTGGGAGTGTATGTTAAAGGCTCAAGGAAGGCAGCTCAACTCCCTCTTCAAGGTCACCAAGAGCCCTGTCTGCAGAACCCCTCAGTTGTCGTCAACTCCCAGGACAGTTGCTAGAAACGCAGGGAGGTAGCGAGGAGGATTGGAGTGTGTCTGGATGCACAGATCTACGGCTCTGGCCAGGTTCCTCCTCTCTGCACCTCAATTTCCTTGCAAGCACACAGGGTGTAGAAATGCCCTTCTTATAGTTTGTAAAGATTAAACAATATGCAGCCTGTGAAATCTTGACAAAGTGAGTTCCACCGCCCATGTCCTGGAGGTCGTGGGCAGGCGTATTTTATTACTCCTCTTTTCTTGACGGAAGGACTGAGGTGGGTCCCGGAGGAGCAGCAGAGGACCACCCTTAGATTGAAGCCCCAGGGCCACTGGCCTCAGTCCTGCTAAGACGGAAGACCCTCTAGGAGCTCAGGTACAGGCCTAGGCGAGGGCCAGCACGGCGGTGTCTAGAGCCCCAGTCCGGCCGAGTCCACCGTAATTGGACTCGGAGATTCCACCCATAGATCTCACCTGCTGTAGGTCTAGAGCGAATGACCTGAGTCCACTCCACAGCCAAAGAACGAGTGACTCTTGGTGCAGGGAGCGGTGGCTTCCCAGGGCCAGACTTGCGGCTTTCTCAGTGCCTGGTTCTAACTGGCCCCACTCACCCCAGGTTTATAGAGCAGCCCTGGATTTTCAGAGCTGCTGCCTGTTGGCTAGAGGAGGCAGTAGGGGGCATTGCTCTCTATTGCCTCAGAGTCCCTTGGTGCCCAAATGCTATCTGCTAGGCCTGAAGTTCTTGAAGGGAAGGCCAGGAGGTGGTGCTTATTATGCAGGCCAGGCCCCTCCTTGCTCAAGGACTGGAGCAAGGCCTTGTTCTTTAAAAAATGGCCAATCTAGCCTCACACAGTACTAAAAGCCAGAAGAGTCCCGAAGTCCTTTTTTTCCACAAATACCCCCTTCACATTCTTGAAGGGCCAGGGCTAAGACCTCCTCCACACCTGAGAGCCCCCCTGCACTACTTTACTAGGGTCTGGAGGTAGAGCCCAGGAGAGAAGAGAAGAAAGAAGCCAACAAGCCAGCATGATGAGAAAGCAAGCCTCGTCCCATCACCAGGAGAAGGCAGACGATCTGGACGATCACAGGAGGGCTGGCTTGGTGCATGGAAGTATTTAGCAGGTTCAGTGTTATTACTGCCTAACAGGGTGTGAAAAGTAATATGAATGTGAAATACTGTGGGAAAATGGAGAGCTTCCAAAGCAGACAGCGAGGCCCCTCTGCTGCCTGACCAGGAAGGCCCAGAGTCCCTGCTGCCCCCTGCGTGGTGCCTGGAGCCACAGCTACTGGTTTGGAACGTGTGGGGAGGCAGTGTGCACAGAGAAGATGGGAGGGAGAGGGTGGAGCCAAGCTGGCAGTATAGTATATGGGAGAAGCCTCAGTAAAGCCCTGTGAGCTCCCCACTGCTTGCTGCAGAGGTTGACACCAGGCGGCTTCCTAGAACTTCACCACCTCCCCCTTAAATGTACCAAGAAAGACTTAAGAGTCAAAAAATAGATAACGATCATGTTGTAAGTTAGGTTAAAAACAAGATTTTACTAATTATATGAAACAGGCTTTCAATCCACTGGGTAAAGATGACAGGAGGTAACGCGGGGGCCTTCCCAGGATGTGGAAGTGGCGGTAAAATGGCGAGGTCCTAGTTGATGGAAATTTCTATAATCGGTTCTAGACCGAGAGCGCACCAACCCGACAAGCATTCCCACACTGTGCCCTGCAGAAAAAGACCCCCTCCTCTTGGTCTGACAATAATCCCCCACCCCCTACACACACGGGGTTCAGCCTTTTCCACCTCCCAGGCCTCAGCAATCCCTAACTGCAGGACGCCCAAACCACCCGCCGGCAACAGGGGGAGCCAGACCACAGGCCGCACCCCTGTGCTAGGTTGGTGCCCAAGCGACTTCTCTCCGACAAGGACAGGGCTCTCCTGAAAGGCACTAGAGAAGGCCTGGGGCCTTCTCCCCGTCACAGCGTAGAACTATCCCCAGCGGCCATCCCACCCAGCCCTGAGCCGGGTTCTGCACCGTCGGCAGCTCTCTTCCAGACGCAAACGCGCTCTGCGACCGCCAAGTGACGCCTCTGCACGCAGGGCCCGTCCCGCTCGAGTAGGACTCGCGGCCCGGGAGGTCAACGTGCCAATGCCTCCTTTTGGGATAGATGCCATGGCATTTGTTAGGCGCGTTGTCAGTTTGGAAACGCTGGTACCCGCACTCTCACATTACCTGCTTTCATGGCCTGGTGCCAGGCGAGACAGCTGGCCTCCCTCTTTAGAACATTTCCCTAGACCTGACTGCATCGGAGCAGCCGGGTGATGGTGCAGTTGGTAGCAGACGGTACCAGGTTTGGAAACACCCCGCAGCATATTATTCTGATTCACAAGTAGTAAGAAGTATTCAATAATTGGCGGCCGTGGTCACCCTTGTTTTCTCATGCAAGTAACTTAACATTCGAATCGTAAATCAAAGCTCCAGGACCTGCTTTTGCAAGACGCGCTGACGACGGAGAAAGGGAGGTGTGTGTGGTGCACGCGCGCGCAGGAAAGAAGGCTCACGCGGCGGGAGGGTGGGCAAGAACCGGGACGTGGGGGCTGCGTCCGCCTGAATCAAGCCCTCGCGAGTCTCGAGCTTCCAGCTTCTGTGCTCGAGGCCTGACCCTCGCGAGTCGCGCCTGGGGCTGGTCCTCCCGGGGAGCGCGAAGCACGGAATGCGCGGCTCGAGATGGAGCGGGAGACCGCGGCCCGGCGCTTCAAAGCCCTCCCGGCCCCCAGCCTCCTCGCGGGCGCCGGCAGGGCGACCTGGGCTCGGAGCCCCTCTCACGGGCTCCGCGCGCCTCCGGGCTCTGCGCCTCGGGCCTGGCGGCTGCCGGGCCACCCGCCTGTCTTTCCTGCCTCCCCAGTGAGCTCACTTCCTCCCCGCGCCGCTCCCCCGCGTCAGCGGAACCCGCTCCCCGCCGACCGCCGCGGCGGGGCGCGCTGGACTCAGGCGCAGCGCCTTCTTTGCGCCCCGGGACTCTTCTTGAGGCGACGTCTGCGAGCAGAGGGAAACTCCGCTCGGAGGAAAGGGGAAGATGAAACCTCTGAAAAGAGAGGAAATGGCTTCATTCGTGACCAAACCCAGAGCGCGGGCCGGAGCGCAGGAGGCCGAGGCGGTCACCCCCGGCGCCCTTGACTCGGGCCCGGCAGCCTGCGTCTGTTTCCTTTTTCTTTCTCCCCCGCTACTTATCCTCTTGTTTCTTCTTTAGTTTTCACATGTTTTAAAAATTCATACGTGGCACGTTTAAAAAGCAATTTTGCATTGTAAAGTCGGCAGCAGCAGAGGAAGAATTACAAATAGGATTGGATTTAATTAGCTGGTAATGCTCCTCTCATGCCCCCATAATTAAACAGAGATTCTAGTGGTGCTTCAGGGCCCACAAGTGATTATTACAAGCATATTTTACGTTTACATTAAAATGCTGTCCCCGGGGTGTAATTCAAGAGCTGGCCCCATTTATTCGGATTGCGGACCTCAGCGCTGAGGCCTGAACACTGCTCCCCTAGCTATGGAAGGATGGCTTGTGGGGGCTGTTGTTTAGTTTCCTTGGCTGATTTTTTGTTTTGTCTTGTTCTGTTTCTGAGGCTTAAGGAAGGACAGCCGATGACTCCGAGGCCCCTCTGTATCCGGCCGGGGCACCTTCAGCCTCAGACCCCACGGAGACCCACGCCAAAAGAATTTAAAAAAAAAATTTTTAGCATGAATTTGTGCAAAACCCAGAGCCAGCTTGGTGGTTCCCCACCCCACACACAGAGGCACATGCAGCCCAAGCAGTATCTTTAGCCCTGAGAGCAGGCGCATCTGGCTGCCCTGCGGAGGGACTTTGTTTCCCTATAGAGATCCAGAAGCCGGGTTTCGTGACTACGCAATCTCTCTCCTCCCGCGCTTCCTCTTCTTCCTGATTTCATCTTTCTCTATCGCACTGATCTACTAACCTCCTCTGCGATTCCCTGTACATCGGCCCCAGTCCCCTAGCCGGGCCACCGCCTGTCTCTGGCCCAAGAATCGGCCCACCTGGAACCCAGTACCCGGCACGCTCACCCTGGGACCCCGCAGTCCTAGCTGTCCCTCACCCCGCCTTCGTGGCCTGACAATTTCCAGGCTCTAAGCGAAGCGCGTGACTGTGTTGTCACCAGATCCAGGAGCGCTTTTGATGAGAGTTGCTTCCCTTTTGGAAACACCATTCCCTCTCCCCAAGAAAGAAGAATCTATTCTCCTGAACTGGCTTAGACACACACACACACACACACACACACACACACGCACGACAAAGTTTCTCAGGTGTGAAAACGTCAGCCTCTAACAACTGTCTTGGAGTCGAATACAGACTTTCAGAAAATGGTGGAGATAGGCCTGCTCAAGGAACCGACCTCCAGATTGTCATTTCTCTGGCTACCTTTTCTCCCGCCTGTTCCTCTACGTCATTTTTTCCTTCAAAATTCTTCCTACTGCAAACTCCTCCTTATTTATGCCTTTATCTTTCTTAAATGAGATCCCTGGGAATGACTGCCTAAGGAGAGGAAAGAAACCTCCCCCCGCCCCCGCGTTTCACTAATTAGTGGCCCATGCTGGCCAGGTCCCAGGAGCATCTTTGAGCCTCAGTCCTCTCATCTGGAAAGAAGTGGTTAGAATAGATGAACTCTAAAGGCCTATTTCCACTCTTAAATTCAATACTTTTAAGACAAAGCTTTTATTTTCTATTTCTGAATGATTGAAGATTATGTATATATATATGCGTACACATTTCAATAATGTCTTGTGCTGAGATGTAGATGGGGAGGACATTTTAAACTTCTGACGATGCCCTCTTTGACTGGTTCCTCCCAGACCAGCCTTCCTCTCTGGGCGCAGAAAGAGATCCTCAGGGTGGAAAACAGCAGGGGTGGGTCTCCTGAACACAGCCACCGTCCAAGTCCACTTATGGTCATGTGATTCATGAGGACCCTTAATCCTCATCTGACCCTGCCGATTTAAGCACTTCAGTGAAACCCCAGAAAACCAGCCAAGAGGCTGGCCAACACATGCGCACATTCATTAGAGTTATGTGGGCCTTTGGCTGATGAACAGCTCCAGGGCTGCAGGGGGCAGAGGGTCTGGGGTCCTTTTCACCTCCCAGTGCCCTTTGGTCCTACCATGGCATCAGTTGAACGCAGTGGGTGATCTGAAATCTAGGCCCTTTTGGAGGGTGGCTAAACCACAGTAATTAAGGCTAAAACTTGGCTGTAGGTCCTTAAGAGGGACAGGCAAGAATCTGTTCAAAAGAGGAGAAGAGAATCAGCAGTGAGCTTTTGTTGTTATTACTTCATCTAGTATTATTATGGGGGGGGGCAGAAAGAAGCCCAAAGTGAAAGAAGAAAAAATTTTGGCATTAATAGAAGGCATGAATATGTTTCCCTATAGAGATCCGGAAGCAAGAACCCTCTTCCCCAACACACACACACACACATACACACACTGTAATGGCTGTCATCTATCAAGAAGCTGAAAATGCTTCCAATTCCATTTACAAGGATAAAGGAAGGCATGGTAAGGAGGAGTGTGTGGGCTTGAGCCAATTTAGCAACCGCAGTTCTGGCCAGGTACCAGGAAGTCACAGAACACCCTAGATAGCAGAACTGGCCCCATCCCTGGCAAGGGGCACTGTGCATGGCACTTTTCCTACAAGGTGTGTCCTCTTCTTCACCCACATCTTACTCCTAGATAGAGGATGGTCAAGGTCAGTCACTGTCGGGCAGCAAGACCCCTTAACCTCTCTGCCACCTGCTCTGTATAGGGAGCAGTCAGCTCTGGCTTTATCTTCAGCCTCTTGTTGAATTGTAAAGGAAAAAATGCCTGAGGTCTATCAAGTCCACATATACTTACTTATTACACTGCAGAATTTATCTCAGTTGTTTTATAATATATGTGCATTTCCCAATCCTTCCCCCACTCCATTTGTAACCCAACAAAATATCTGCAGGCCAGAACATGAGAAAACCTCTCTTACAGTAGGAGGAAATTTACTTGTTACTTATTTGCTGTCTAACAATTTAGTCATTTCCAATTTGAGTTGGGGGGAGCACATCAAAAATTGAGGAGCCACATTCATATAATTCTAGAGTTTGAAAACCTCACTCTTTCTGCTTGCTTTTCTTCCTTATTCTTCACACTCAGCCACAGAGAAAAGACAATCCAGCTTGGAGCCTTAGGGATCAGGGATCGTCTGCTCTGCATGTGCCCCACATTTTCTTTCCCAGATATCTTAAATTACAATCAGGAGGCACCTCACACCCTGACCAGATTGTGTTTGGTGTGAGCCTCTAAGTTCTTCAAAGCTTCCAGGGATCTCCCCCACTGTCCCAGTCCCTCCTGACCAGCAGAACAGATACAAATGGAGTAACTTGTATCCTTCTAGATCCATAGAAATTATGTTCCTATTTGCCTTCCTATGCATTAGGAAGTTCTGGAAGGATGTGCAAGAAATGAATGACAATGGGAGAAGCAACTGGACAGATATTGAAAGAGAGACTATTCACACGTACATTTTGTATACTTTTGAAGCATGAAAATGTACTGCCCATTCATTAGAAATTAACCTGATCATATATATATGATGATCATATATATATATATGAGCCTATATGAGCTCATATATATATATCATATGCTCATATATATATATATATATATGAGATGCTAGATGCTAAATATATTTAGACATACTATCACATATTGAGGAGGAGGATCTAGAGGACATCTATTGAGAATATGGGATTGAAAAACATGTAATAAACTTTCTGTTTTGCTCAATGGGTCATAAGTTGGAAATCTGACTAGAAAATAATATTTTTATGCAGAAGTATGAAACTTTAGGTGAGGCAAAATGTCCACTACTCCTCTCCTCAAAGACCCCTCTCCTATTCACAGATGTGGATATTTGCAAGTTTAAAGCCATTTGCTCCTCCAGTTAAGTCAGGTCACTGGGAACACGGACTTGAGGACTGGCAAGCCCTCAGCCTGAAGTGGAAAGGTTAAACTAGGACACGACTGAAAAAGAAGGATTGATGTTTCTTAATAGATGTTTGAAAATGGACAATCTCTTGTACAAGGAGGACAAGACCCTTTCCTAGAAATGGCTGCCTCTCAACCCACTCCCCCTCCACCCTCACATTCTCTTACCCCACTCAGGGTGGGCTGAACACTTTGCCCTAGGATGTCTGCTCCTTTCCCTAGGCTTTAGCCAGGTGCAAAAATTCTACTCGGGAAACTTAATGTTTTAAGCTGGAATCAGAAAAAAAAGGAGAGCAAAAATTCCCTTCATGATGTTAACTCTGAAACAGAAGAGATCAACTAAGCAGTGAGTTGAAGAATCAACCCACTCCACTTGCATGTCATTAAATGGCCCCTGAGTGTCAGAAAGACTTAAAGTTAGAACTGCTCTGCTCTTTACAAAATATGCAAATAAACAACTCCACCCCACCAGGGGACGCAGCTCTTCAGCTCACACTAGTGTTGACATCTCCTGCAGTTTTTCCTATTGCATAGTCCCTGCTAGAAAACCAACTTAAATCGCTCTCTGGGAAAAGGTCAAATTGCAAATGTGAAAGGGATTTTTTTAAAACTCTTATTTAGAGGTATTACCATACAATACAGAAAATCACAGGGGGAATAATCTCTACTCTACCCACTTGTGTTAATAAAACAATTCCTGCCGAAACACAAAATCAGATCCCCTTTTCCCACGAAAACAGGTAGTTAACTATGTGGTTTCCCAGGAGGTACTCGGGTTATACTGGAAACTGGGAGAGATTTCAGAAGAGGGACCAGGAGAATAACAGGCCAATGTTTGTGGGACCCAAAAAGGTGGCATTTGGGGGAAACAGTGGGGCAGGAAGGAAACGGAGGAGACTTGAAAGAGTCCTTGGTTTCTCAAGCTGTTTGCAGAAGTTGGAACGTATGGTGCCAGGGTTTTCCAAAGATGACAAGGGATAGAAAGTAAAATTATTTTTTCCCTAAGGCATGTCTTCCTCCAAATAAAGACATGTCTTCAGGCTGGAGAGGTTTTCTCCTTCCACAGGGAATGAGCAGAGGTCACTTAGAACCAATTCTCATTATTTAGCAAAAATAACAGAGTGATTATGAAAGCAACAGAAGGAGTCAAGGTGTTTGTGCTAAAAAACTTCAAGATCGAGCCTGGCCCAGAGCGGGCATATCCAAACGGGTTCTTCATATTTCACGTTTTATAGACAGTCTTTCCCCTAAAGGATATACTTTCATTGGGTCATAAATGCACCAACAGACGAGAGAGGGAAAGAGGGTGTGTGTGTGTGTGTGTGTGTGTGTGCGCGCGCGCGCGCGCGCGCTCGTCCAGCGTCAGACCGCGGGTATGCGGGTCCGCCTGCGGTGGGAGGTGGAGTCCAGGCGCCAAGGTGTGTGCCACCCACCCCCGCGGGTAGAGGTCTTGGGTGGCGAGTTGATGCCGACCGCGGTGAGGTTCCTAGGGATTCTGCTTTCTTATGTTTCCCGTGGGTTCCACCGAAGCTTCTAACTGCTCAAAGTCCAAACCTTTTCTTGTCTAAAGGCCACAAGAAGAGGGGGTGTGTGGGGGACGGAAAAACTTGTTTTTTAAAGAGAGTTTGTTAAAAATTTAGAAGTTTATTAGCTGGAGCTGCAGTACCTGAATCTAGGTGGGAGGGAAACGAGTTGTCTGGCGACTTTCACTTCCCGCTGGACCCTGATTCCCGGACTGCAGAGGTTTACCTCCCCCAACACCAAAGCAGTGCGACTTGGTGCTCTCCGAGGTGAACGCTCGCCGTGTCCGCGCTCCCTGCTCCGGGCAGGAGAGGACTTTGCAGACAGGGGACCGCCCGTTCTCTGCTAGCCACGTTGGCTTCTTTCAGCGCATTTCTCAAAGTGGGTCGGAGTTACGCAACCAGCATCAATTAGCTCCTGTGTCGAGTCCCGGAGAATGTTTAAATCCTCGGCACTGATTTCACACTTAGAAGTCGGTAGCAGTTTTGAAATTAGTGTAAAACATCTCCTGGCTGATATATTGTCTGTCTAGGCCAGATTAGCAAGACACGAGCGCATACTCTATGTTTAAATCACACCCTGAAACGAGAAAAGGTTTCAATAGGGATCTCCGCGCGACAGATAAAAACTGGAGCAATAGTTATTTCCTTCTTCTTTGATTTCCTGTTTCTAAAGAAAGCGTTGGTATCAAGGACGAGTTAGGTAATGTGAACTAAAAGGCAAGCAGGTCGCTGTCGTTAAAAGCCTAATTACAGTTCGTAGTTCAAGGAAAACTGCCTTTAATTGACACCGTGTATATTCCTCTGCTCCTCTCGGGCTGCCCTGGCAGGGACGCCCCAAGAGTATTTATTTCTAGGGCTGGAAACAAAACAACTAACCGGGTCTGCTGCGTAAGAGAGCGCTCCAAGATGGACTGCCGGAGAAAGGCTTTTTGACCCCTGTGGAAATTAGTCATATTGACAGACGCCCAGGGAAGGTAAATTACCCCGCGTGCTGACGTTACGCAGAAGTGCGCCCGGTTGCGACTCCGCTGCGGCGCCTAGGGGGCCAGAGGCTCCCAGTTCTTTTCCCCAGATTCCGTCCGACAAAACCCCACTTTGCTTCTCTGAGCCTGGGATTTCAACGTGAAGGCGACGGAGAGAGTGGTAAAAAGGTGCTGGAGAGGAAAAGGGCAAGAGAAAACCAAAAAAGTGGAGGGAAAGAGAAATGCTGTGCTCTATAGCACGGGCAAGCAGGAGAATCCAGGAGAAATGAGCAAAGTCCACAGGGGAGGGAGAAAGGGAGGAGGCAGGGAGGGAGAGGACCTTGCGGCTGCGGGCTCCGAGGTCCACCACTTGGGAGGTCCCGGCCCCAACGCAGGCCTGACCAAACGTCCCCCCGGGAGGCTCGCGGCTCGGGCGGGGTCACAATTACACCTCGGCTCCAGGCGAGGACTTAAAAACCTCGGGGGGGGGGGGGGGCGGGCTGCAGTCTGGAAGCAAGGCCCTGCGGTCATCAGAGGGGGGCCGGACCGTGCACAGGAACCTTTTACAAGGCGTGTGGGTACAAGAAAAAAAAAAAATCAAAATAAACCACTTTCATCCAGCATAGGCCGTGAAAATAAAAGCTGCCTTTTAGAGGGGGCGAGCGGGAGTTTTGAAATTCAGTGTGTGTTTTGCTTTTATATAAAGAGTTTTGTGGTTTTACGTGATAACCTAGGGGGTAATTGTGGGGGAAAGAACTGCTAGATTTTTTTTTTTTTTTCCGGGAGAAGGCTGTAATAAGGCGTTCACAGGTTTCTCCCAGATCAACTTGTGTCCCAGGGCAGCAAGCAACTGCAGACATCCGTATAGATCATTGTAGAAACTTGCATGACCAGATTATTGTTGACATAGGATCTAGTTAGCGATCCCACCTCTTTTCTTTTTAAAACTGAGTCTGCGGAGGAGGCAGAAGGGAAAGCGTTAAAAGCGTGGCATCTGATTTTACCAGAGATTGGACTGGAAGGCTTCTCTGAGAGGAACCAGTATGGCTACAAAAGACCCGAGTCAGTGTGCAAAGACAAGGCGAAATGCGCCCGGCGGCTGCAGTGTGGGCGCCCAGCTAAGCTCGGGCTCCAGCCCTTGGCTCAAAGGAAGGGACCCGACAGCAGGCCCGGCCCTCGAGGTGGAGAGGGCCGCTGCCCATCTCCAGGGCAGAGCCAGGACTGGGGGAGGCGGCTAGCTCCTCCCGGACCTTGGGCCTCGAGTCTGAGATATTTTTAGCTCTTCTTTCAGTTCCCTAGAGGCTCTTTTGTAAGCTGAACGGAGGCTCTCCAAGCTGCCCTCACGCTGAGGGGTGTGGGAGTAGGTAAAAGCGGCTGCACCGGTATTTTGAAGGAAAAAAAATCGCTTATGTTTAAATTAAAGCAAAACTAGCTCTCTCTAGGTTTCTGTCCTTCCTTCCTTTTCTCTCTTTCGCCCCCGGCCCAAGCCGGTGGGAACACGCCAAGCTCCACGGTTAAGAGGACCGTGGGGGTAGGGAAGGATGGGGTCTAGAAATCCGAGCAGATTCAGAATGCCGTGCACCTTCCTTTCCGCCTTTCATCCCCTCTCCCGGCCACTGCTGCTCCCCGGGAGCCGGCCTGGGACCCTTGGGAGGGGACGGCAGGAGAGGAGGAAATCTCCGTTGCCTCCCAGGAGGCAGGGACACAGGCGTTTGTTTATTTTTTGAATAAAGATTTAGAATAAGTCCAAATGTTTCTGCAACGGAGTTTCCAACCCGAAGTGTGTCCAGGGATGCGAAACTTGGGACTCAGACTGGCAACTCTCAAGGGGGCCAATGTTCATTACGTAGAAAGCTGGGTCTCGCTGTGCCCCCTCTCACCTTGGAGATGATCCAGTCCAGCTTCCCGGCGTGGGCCGCAGAGGGACTTCCGCCGCCCCCCTTCTCCCCGACCTGGATCACGCTGGGCCCCTGCTGTCTCCTATGGCCCGTCTTCACGCCTCTTCCTGATCCCAGCAGATAGCCCTTTCACCCCTTCTTGGGCTCGGCGCTGCCACTTGAGATCGCCCAGGCTGGCGGGATGGAGCTCCGCCGGGGAAACAAGGAAGGGAAGCGGGAGCCAGGCCTGGATGCTCTCTGCTTCTGCCTTGGGTTCAATCCTCCTCCCAGCCCCCGCCAGTTCTCTCCACTGGGAGTGTTCACCCGTGCGGTCCAGCTCACCTGCCCGGGGTGCTCTAAGTTGCCCCCACGTCCTGGACGCCGCACCCTTACCCACCCACCCTTACCCACCGGATTGCCTTCGGGGTCCCTCGGTGCTGTGTCGACGGCGAGGCGCTGTGGGACAGGCGAACAGGAACCACCAGGCCGGTCAGGTCTGCGCTCTTAGCAGCTGGGTAGCCCTGCGGGTCGAAGATGCTCAGAGGAGGAGGAAGTGCAGAGAAAACATAAGAGGAAGAAAAAAAAACCTAACACGCAAACACGCATGCAAAACCAACTTTGGGGTTGGACTTTTTCAGTTTCACACGAAGGGACCTGGAGTATCTGGAGAAGGTTTTGGAAGACGTTTAGGAGGGAGGGTGAGTTTTCTGCTGAGAAACTCAATCTGCCATACAGTAGCGGCCCCATCTGGGATCTGTCACTGCTGACAGCACCACAGGGCACAGCCGTGATCTTCTGCACAGCCTGCACTCCCCGAAATACCCTCCTTAATCAAAGGATGTCTGCGCGCCCGAGCTCAGCTGACCGCGCCAGGAGCAGAAAGGCCGGCGAATTCCACCCCGGCCCGCCCCCTCCCCACTGACACAGCCACGGCCCCTCTCGTCTTCCCAGCACGTTAATTAAAAGCGGAAAAGAGACAGAGGCTGATGTCATTGCTCTCAGATGATCATAAACGTAAACGTAAGAGTCATCCTGTGAGAATCCCTGAAAATGACTTTAATGAATAATTTTAGAGACAGTTATGGCTTTGGGTGATTACTGAGCGACAATATGAAAACCAGATTTGCAAAGGGAAGGCTATTGTCAGGGGGCCTGGTGGCCACTTTCTCCCAGCTTTCCTTCCGCACCAGCTTTCCTTCATCGCCAAGTTCTAGGTACAGACTTAGGTTGCGTTTTGGTCTTTGAAAATAAAAGCAACAAACGTATTTCTCTTTTCTTGCATTTTTGCCTTATCCTAAAGACAAAAACGTTACCCCAAGGCAACAACAACCCACTGTAAATGGGAGGCAGCCATGCACTGGTCTCGGTGGCTATTGGCTTCCATCTTTTCAGGAAGGAGGTATTGACTGCCATCTTAATGTAGCATGGTATCTTTTTTGCCCTCTTCTCTAAGCACTGTACTTAATGCAGGTTGAAAACTCTCTCTGCCCCTAAGTGCACTGTTTGTTCTAAATCCTTTCAGCATACAAGCAGGTAGCAGATAACCCCACCTCTTACAGAAAAATCTGCAAGTCTCCCTGACTCTTTAGTTTTTGTTCACCAATGAACTGAAAGATGATTTGGTTCTACAGTAAGCAATGATGTTTTGAAACAGTCCATCTGGTCACAGGGAAGTATCAATTTGGGTGTGGTTGTCAATGATTAGTTGTGCATTAAATACACTATTTGAGAAAACTGGGTTGTTAGTTGGGGAGGGGGCTGGTGAGTACCCTGTGATCCTTTACATAAATGGCTTAGCCACCTGCAAAGCCTGTCTCCTTTGCTTGGAAATATACACTGGGATTCTCTGGACCTGTGGCCTACATTGATTCATTTCATCTAATTCAATTGAAAGTTCATTTATGTTACATGTAAGAAAGTATTAGAGGTAAAAGCTATGTGGGTTTTTGTTGTTAATTTTATTTGTTTTTGAGTGGTCTGAATGATTCAGAAAACTGTTTGAGTAGACTCCATCATTAAGGAAGATCATGGAGAAGCCACTTGCCAGCGCTGTGGGAAACTACTTTCTGCAGCCATTACCTGCTCCTCCCCCTCTAGAAGCACAGAGAGGCCTCTCCTCTGCCAGTCCCTAAGCATTCAGTTGTCTAAAAGCCTCCTTCTCTATCCCTAGCCCTCCACACCCTCCCCTCCACCACCAGCTCAATATTTCCTTCCCCCTCTGCTAGGGATGGGGTGGGTGGAAGGGGGAGTCCAGCTCTCCCAGTGTGACGTTTTCACTGACTTAGGAGGAAATGGTCCTCTTCCGTTCTAGATTACATGAAGACACTTTGGAGTTTGGTGTATTGAATTGCCTCAAAGAATTGAAAAGGGGTGAACATTTGGGAAATTTTCTTGACTGGATTCCTGTTTATTTTTGATATTGTTGTCCCCACCCAAGTAGATCTTGTTACTACACTCAAATCATGGGCTATAACTTATTTCCCTCCAGCTAAATTCACTGTAGCCTCTGACTAGACACTCAGCTGGGGCTTTGCAGCCTATACAGAAATAGCATCTCTCAGTTTGCTCTGAGTCCTTGCTGTCGCCCAGTTAAAGCAAGGTGTAGGACTGATTAATGATATGGCCAATTCTCTCCTGGTAGGGACGTTAAGTAATGCAGGCCTTGCCCTCCCCCTCGCCATCCTTGATAAAGCCACCCCTGTGCGCACTGTCTAGTGTTTCACACGACCACTGAGAGAGCGCCAAGGGTGACAAACAGGCTGCAGAGGGTGTGGCCTCAGGCAGTGGTTCCAAATCCCCTGGGGGAGCCTTTGAAAACTGCAGACTTCCAGTCTTGTCCCTGACCTGCTGAATCTGAATTTCTGGTGAAGATGGGGCAAAATAGGGGCTGAATTTATAATTTTATCAAGTTCTTTGGGGACTTCGGATAACTAGCCAGGTACGGGAAGCTCCAACTTCAAGTGTTTTGGAGTTGGATTCATTTCAGGGACCAGGCCAGAGCCCCAGGGCGCCAGGTTCGGAGGTCTGGGGTGTTGTCCTCCCGTCCAGGAATTATACAAGTATACCCAGCCTCTGCTCTGGGCATTGAGCCAGCGTAGGGGACAAAGCTGCCGCCAGTCATCCTTGCCCTTGCGATGCGTCAGTGCGCCGAGGACAACTCCCGCGGGGGAAGACGCGGAGGCAGAAGAGGGTCTAGCGCCTCTGCTCCTTAGATCCACTCGGCTTTGACAGCAGGTGCAAACACAGAGACTTGGAGAGATGTCAGGTTCTGTAATCAGCATCTGCCTGGCCACCTCGCCAGGCAGAAACTCCCACTATTTTGGTTCGACGGCTGTAGGGGCCAAGCGGATGCCAGTGCGAGGAGGGGAGCCCTAAGAGCAGCCTAGACTCCTAAGAGCCACCCCCCCTCCCCGTCCCCGGCCTGCATGGGCACCGCGGCACGGGCCGCAGCGGTTGGTGTAGGAGAGCAGCACCCCGGGGCAGGGATAGCAGAGGGTAGCCTGCCGATCAGGACAGGACGTGAGAAGCTTTTCCAGGCGGAATGCACTAGACGCAGCAAGTTGAAAAATTTAAAGTGGGGAGGGGGCCGGTAGAAACGTTAACCGGCCCGTCTCACCTCAAAGAAGGAAACAAAAACGTCTTCTGGGCTAAAAATACATATTTAGAAAGTCCCTGTGCGCAGGCGGGCGGCGCGTTCCAGCTGCTGGCCTGGCCCGGGGAGGACTTGGCCGCGCGGCCGCCGATTACACCCAGCTCGGCTGGGATGGCTCCGAGCCGTCTGCCCTGACGTCAGCGAGGCTCCGGGCCCCGCCGCGGCGAGATAGGCAGCGCGGCCGGGCGCGGGCGCGGCGCTAATCACTCCCAGATGTCCCTAATAGCGGAGATAAAGACGGACGGAGCGGCCGGGAATAAATTTGTAATCAGGGCTCTACCATCTGATCATCAAAGCGGCCCAAATGCCGGGAGAATTTGAAGGGAATGTGTGTGTAGGGGGGTCGCGTTTAGGGGAGAGGCGGGAGGCGCGCTCCTCGAAGGGAACTGACTTGGGAGGGTGGAGTGAGAACAGGAGAGAAGTCTAACTTCTGTGTGCGTGTGAGGCAGATATCCAGCGCACTTCAACTTCCATTCGCCGGACTGGCCGAAGCCGCTGAGCTGTTCCAGGCCTATCAGAACCCGGCTGACAGTGGCTGAGCTGGGACGACCGCGTTGCGCAGCGGCTGGATGGTAAAGCGGCGCGCTCGGAGCTGTCCGGCCCCCGGAAATGTGGGATTTGTTTCCTCTCTTGGAGTTGCCCCCTCTCCCCTCCTCCCCTTTCCAAGCAGTTAAAGAATACTTCGTTCCCCTTCCCCCAGTAGACGTAAGCCCTATAGCACGGCTGAACTTCCTCAGGGATGGGGCTGCTGGGGCCTCGAGCCGGGGTCCTGGACCAGCCTGGGGGCGGCTCCAGGGTCTTGCTCTCCGAGGGAGCGGTGGGCTCCAACAGGCCAAGAGTCCTGTGCGTCCTGGAGACTCGTTAGCGCCCTTTCTCGCGCAGGGAGTTGGGCCGGCTGGAGGGAATGGGTTCCCTCAGGTCAACAGATTCAGAAAAGACAGGCAGCGCCCAGGGTCCAGATTCAGCCCTCTACGGGGCACACGCCACAAGCCTCCTTTCCAGATCATCTCCGTTTGGCATCCACCACCAGTCCCTTTTCCAAATCCAGGCGCGTGGGTAGGACTCGCCGGCGGGGAGAACGCAAGGCAGCTGTGGAAGAGAAAACCGCGAGGGGCAGGCGCAGCTTTAGATAAAGCGTTTCCTTAAAGCTGCAGGAATAACTGGGAGGTTTCTCGCGCTTTGGAGACTCGCAATGCAAATGCAGCCCCGGCTGCTGTGGCATCCTTTGCCCAGTTTACTGTTCCCTGCATACACACCTCAGGCCCTCGCAACTGGCTCGGGTTCTCCCTGCAGGGCTAAAGTCTCGGAAGCAGCCCGCAGGCCTCCTTCTGCTCCCTGTGGCTTTGCGTTTGAGCTCATCCTCGGCACTCCTTCCCGCAAAATCCGCGTGCACACAACTCACCCTCCTGCTGCCTTAACAACCGGGTGGGATACCAGCCCTAGGATCCTCGCCAGCCCCGGGCGGCGGTTAGCAGAGGCGAGGCGGGGGTGGGGGGGAGGGGGGACGGGGTGGGGTATTCGAGCCACCCTCCACCCCTGATTCATGCACCCTTGCTTTCCGGAGGCTTCCCTCCCTGGCGCTACTGCTGCACCCACCTCATCGCGGGGGCGACCAGGACGCCTGGTCCTGCCACACCTGAGGAGGGCAGCCTAGGCCGTCCCTTCCTACGTGCAACGACCTATTGGCTAACCCGCTCGGAGGCTGGAGCTTCCCAGCGAGCCCCCAGAGGGAGGTCCCGGGATTTGGAAGCAAGAAGAACCCCAAGTGAACTTGCTGTCATCTTCTCGGCGTCTCGACCTGAAAAAGCTCTTAAAGCTACCGTTACTGTCCCTGCTGGGGGCGAAAGTCCTGGAAAATTGCGACTGGGAGCAGGAAGGGTGCTCAGGTCCCACTCTGTCGAGTTTTCCAAATTACTTCCCAAGAAGTTGAGACTGGGTCTGTAGGAAAACACATGCACACGCACACGCACACACACACACACACACACACACAGACACACACACAGCGGCCAAGCCCTCGCCCCGCCGGTGCTCCAGGGTTATCAGGCGCTGGGCCTGCGCGGCGGTCTGGGGCCTGGCCCTGACAGCCAGATCTACCATCAATTTACCTTCCGCCGCCCCAGCTTCCCATTTAGCTTTTAACGTCAAATCCTGCATTTTTGTCGGCTCCGGCCTGTCTAGAGAGCTTGTGATTTCGCTGCAGGAGTGATTGCTTTTAACAAAATGGCAGCAACCACATTATCCGAGCAATTAAAACAGAGGCCTTTTACCCGGTCCCGCACGGCAAGAGCTTGGAAACTTTTTTTTTAAAGCGAAGACGAAAGGGAGTTAAAAGAGAAAGAAATGTGTAGAGGAGAAAAGCATGGAAGGGCAGAAGAAGCGCCTGCCCAGCTTGTCCCACTTCCCTGGGACCTGACAACACGGGGCAAGGATGCTGGGTGGCTGGGAGCGTTGGGAAGTTTGGGATGTCGGGGCGGCTGGAGTGACAGATAATCTGGGGTGTCTTGCCGGTTGAAGTGTCTGGTCAGTTAGGGTGTGCGTCGGTTCAGCCCCCCGGGGTGTCCGGTCTGCTGGCTATCTGACCAGCTGGGCTTTCCAGCGGGTTGGAATGTCGAGGTGGTTGGGATGCCCGGGCCTGGTGCTGCGGAGCCAGGAAGCGGCGGCGCGGCAGGAGAGCAGGCCGGCAGCGCCCGGCTCCGGCCAGACAAAGAGGACGGGGTTCTGGTGCGCGAGTTTAAAAGCATGTGTAGCAGCGAGCTGCCCTGTAGCGACGGTGCTGCCAGGGTCTTCTGGTTCCCGTCTACTGGTGTTTGATAAACCAGAAAAAGTGTTAAACCGGCAGAAATGCGTTAAGGCCCAGGTGGCAAAGAAGAGCAGCTACCCAAGGCAAACACGGGGTCACACGCACGATGAAGTTAACTCCTCTCCGGCTCCTGTTTTAAAAACCTCACCGCCTCCACCACCATTCACTCCACTACTTCGGTAAACTCCTTTCTTCCACCCCCCTAGGATCTGGCGTCTTTCTCTTGAAAGGATTAAGGGACGCAAAAGGCGGCTGGAGGCAGGAGAGGGAGGGAGCCACTCGGTCAAACAGACAGGGATCCCAAGATGTAAGAGAAAATCAGGGCGCGCCTCCCTCCGCCCCCCAGTGCTATAAACAAAGGCAAGTGTCTGTAAACACAGCCCTGCGCCCACCACGTCGGCCCAGCGCTGGCTGACCCGAGGGGAGAAAGTTCATATCGCTTTGGCCGAGTTGTTCTAACCCCTCGCCCTCGCGTTGTCAGCTGCCCGCAGGAGAAGCCCGCGGAACCGATCGCTGGTCCCTCCCCGGGCACTTGCGAGTTCGCCCGCAGCAGGCGGTGGGATCAGAGTGGGCACCGGACAGGCACGGAACCCCCTGGGATATCCAGGGAGGGTCTGTGCCCGAAGTCCAGGTGCGAACATCACCCAAGAATGGGTTCCAAGATGGAAACCCTCTGGCAAGCCTCCCTAACACCAGATTTATATACGTGGCGTTTCATGAAACAAACCGCTTTTTAATACGTTTCACCTTTCTTCCCTCCCCTCCTCCCCACTCCCGAACCCCTCCCCTCTTCTCCCCCCTCTCTGGCCTGCCAGGTCCTTTATGGCACTTCAGTTTCTCGGGTTCCTAGAGTTGAGATTCCGGCTCTAGCCGAGCCCACGGGCAAAGGAGGCCTCAGGGACTTCCTTCCGGGATGTGCTGAGACTCAGGGAGACCGAACCTCCGACGGGGTGAAGTCCCGGGCGGCTGGTAGCCGGGGGAGGGCGACGCTTGTTCGCCTGGCCTGTGGCCGAGAAGACTTCAGACACAGCACAGTTAATATTGAGTTCCCCGTAGCTCCTTGTAAATCTGTCCCCCCACCCCCCCTTTAAATCCATAGTCTTGTTCTCGATTTCTTACTTGATGTAAAATTCCTTGTTACCTAATCATGGACTTTTTTCGAAGGCCCTCCCTCTCTCCTTGCCTGCTCAGATGAGAATCCCCCCCTGCCCCACCCCACTCCATCGAGACTACAAGCAAAAACCTCCTCTTTTCCTTTTCTTGGATAAAAGCCCTATATTTTGAATTAAAAACTCTAGACCAGTTCCTGCGGCTGCAGTAAAGCCTTCGATCCCCCTCGCACCTCCTCCACCGACAACGCGTGCCCCAAACAAAAACTGAAGCCCCGCCGAATGTCATCTGGTTGATTTCAGGAAAACAAGGACACCTTTCCACCTTATGAGCGAACTGCAGAGGCCTTTCCCTGGCCCAGACCTTCCTTCTAGAAAACACTCAGCGTTCTCCCGGAGCTGGGGGGAAAGGGAAGGAGACAAGACTCTGGTAGAGCCCAGGCCCTTTGGCAGGACGAAGGGACACTTCTCCAAAGACACTTCTCTTTAAGGGACACTTCTCTTTAAGCGAGGACTGGAGCTCAAGGTTGATGATTGGTAGGAACCACTGACTCTTTCAGACAAAGTTAAAGGCAATCATGATAATTTAGTTTACTTCTGAATATTTTAAATATTATGAAAACAAATAACAGTTTTGTTTTCAAAACTCTTTTGAGGTATCAATCATTAAAAGATGGGGGTTTTGTAAAAAAAAACACACAGTGGTTTATTGAATACTTACAACGTTTACACCTTCAATATTAATTAAATTCCACTTAGTTTTAGAGGACGGAAGTGCACAAAACAAATAGCTGTTGGAAACATCTTCGAATAGGGAACGACCACAGATGAAAGGACAGCACTATATACCGACCCCAACGGAAATGTTAGCGGCCCTGTTTTCTGCTTTGAAATAAAACTTTATAATCCCCAGGAATATTTATATCCAAAGGCCAAGTATTAAAGATACACTTCACATATACACTATTGTCCG
Source organism: Tapirus indicus (assembly GCA_031878705.1). Classification (NCBI taxonomy): domain Eukaryota; kingdom Metazoa; phylum Chordata; class Mammalia; order Perissodactyla; family Tapiridae; genus Tapirus; species Tapirus indicus. The sequence continues at coordinate 97,072,648 of CM062919.1, read as the reverse complement.
ATGTCTTTATCTTGAAGGGGTTGGGTAGGTGGGGAAGGGGCAACGCTGGTGTCTACACAGCCAGGAGGGAACATTCACACACAGAGAATCTACGAGACGACGGGATCCCTTACCACGCAGGAGTGTCCTCTTCATATTAAAATATGGAATGCTTTTCTTCAAATATCCACTTTTTTTTGGAGGGGGAGGTGGGGAGCGGATGCCTCAAAGGGGGGCAAAGAGAGGGGAGGCAAATTGCACATAAATAAACCAGATGATTCCAAATGCAAGAAGTCCTCAGAGCGGAGCGCGGAGAGCTTGCCCGGAGTCCTGGGTCTGCATCCGGCTCCTGGGCCCCGGCTCACTGGCGCTCTCTCCTCCTCCTCCTCACTGCTTGAGCTCCAGGGCCCAGACGTGCTGCGGCCAGCCCGTCCGGCCTTTGGTTTTCTTGTCGTTGCTGCTCACTGTGCTTTTCAAGATTTCGTTCTGGGCAGATGGGAGGTGAGGGGGAGAAAAGTGGAAAGAGAAATTCAGAGAGGAGACCTGGTTCCACGCCACCCCAGCGCTTCCCGGGCCAGAGGACACAGTGAGAGAGGAGAAAGGGATGGGAGGTGGGATGGTTTCAAGTCCCAGCCCCTGCAGAAAAGCTACGAAGCTTTGCGCTGCCCTAGCTACCGCCCAGGCCTCTTCGCGCCTGAAACGCTCAACTACCGGATCCACAAGTTTATAAACAACCGCCCGTTTTCAAGTCGTTTATGGAGAAGCTGGGGGCTTTTTCTCTAACTCCAGATGTAGGGGCGCGAGCGGGGGTCGGCGCTAAATCTGGTTTCCCTGTTTCCAATCGCAATCCCAGATCCGTGCTCTAGGGAAGATGGGGAGAAGGTCCCTCCGCCCTGGCCTGGGCCTCTCGGCCCGGCTCTCAGCCTCCGGCTCAGTAGTGCCTCTCCTCCAAGGCCTTTGAAATCCCTGGCTATAGGGGAGGTCACTCGATTATGCAGCGACTAAAGCGCCACAGGCCCCAGAAAAGAAGAACTCGACAAATGGAATTACCTTCCAGGCCCTTCACGGCAATAGCCCTGCTCTCAACACCACCACCCTATGGGCACTTGGTAGGAACTTGAGAACACTTTAATTTTCAGTTATAATTTCGCGTTACTAGTAACAACAATAACAATGACCATAGTGATATTCATTTTTTTGTGTTAAAATGTACAGGCTCATGCAAATAAAACAAGAAATACCCATGAAGTATACTCATCCGCCAAGTTACATTTTAACCTCATTGCCAAAGAGAAACTGGAGCTGCATTTTGAAGTTAAAGGTACTTATTTTACGTTAACCTTTACGTCTTCCAGGCATAGTAATGAGAACAACCATAGAACTCTCTTAGATCAGGGGCAGCCTCGTTCTCAAAAGAGGGAAATGGGATCAATAGCGAAATAATTGGAATTGAGAGCTTCTGATCGACTTATTTTAGAAATATCTGAAAGCAAGATCAGATTGGAAGCCAAATGAAGGCTCTAACTACACAGAATGAGAGGTCCGGACCAGCGCGATCGGAAGATCAATCGGGCCCTTTAGTCCGCGAGGCCCGTCCTAAATGCCTGGGGGAGCAGCGATAACCCGGAGGGAAGATCACCAGCGCGAAGCATCCCTCTTAACCTCCTCCTCCTGCTGACACCCTCCCCCATCTCCTCTGCTTCTGTGGGAAACCGTCCTTACCACAACCCGGTGCAAACAACCTTGGCTCAGGACGCAGCCAAAGAACGCGGGATGCCACTGCTCAGCCCAGTTGGAAAGAGACCGGGAGCACCGGTCCCCCGAACCCTGCACCCCCACTGCCCGCTGGCCCCTGGTACTGACCAGTTCCTTCTTCCTCTTCTCTTCTTTCACATCTGTCTTCTTGATCTCCGCCTTGAAGGCCTCCGCCTCGCCGTTCTGGTCGTCCTTGGCCAGCAGGTCCATGAGGTAGGCGATGTAGCTGGTGGCCAGGCGCAGCGTCTTGATCTTGGAGAGTTTGGTGTCGGCGGGCACGTTGGGGATGCACTCGCGCAGTTCGGCGAAGGCGCTGTTGATGCTCTGAGTCCTGCGCCGCTCCTTGCGGTTGGCGGTGCCTCGGCGCTTCACCGGGCGCGGCCCCCCCAGGCCCGGGGGCCCGGCGCCCGGCGGCACCCCCCCATAATGGGAGTGGTCCAGGCCGGCGGCGCCGCTGGCGTACTCGGGGCTGTAGGACAGGGCCATGCTGTAGTCGGGGGGCGACATCTCGGGGTGGCCGATGAGCCAGCCATGGAAGTAGGGGTTCTCCTCGTGGCTGCAGCGGCTGGCGGCGGCGGCGGCCGCGGCGGCGGCAGCGGCGGCGAACGGATAGCCTTCATGGTGCACCACCGGATGGTGGGGGAAGCCCCCTACCAGACTCATCTCGCCCTCCGTGCCCCTCCACGCGCCCCAGCGTGCGCGCAGCCCCGCCGCGCCCTCGGCCCGGGCCCTAGCCTCGGCGCTCGGCGGCCTCCCCCACCCCCCACCCCCCAACCCCCGGGCGCCCGGGCTGGCCCGGCAGCCGCAGAGGGGGCTGCTGCAGCCCGGGCCCCAGCCCCCCGCCTGGCCCCCCGGGCCCGCCTTAGCAGCGCTGCGGCCGCCGGCTCCCCATGGGGCGCGGCGAGCTGGTCCCGGCACCGTGCGCCCCTGGCCGCCGCCGCCGCCGCCGCCGGCTCCCGCCTTGCTCCACGGCCCGCGCGCCGGCTCCCGCTTCCTGGGCTGCTGTGGGGAGGCAGAATCCTCTCGTGCTCATGCAAAGGTGCCCGGGCTCCTGCGAGGCTGCTTTGAGGAGTCGCCGGGCTCCACGCCCCGGCCGCGCTCCTGGCACCGAAGCCCACTCGGAGTCCCGGGACGAGTCCGAGCCGCGGTTGGAGGAACCGGCCCGGCTCTGCAAGGAGGCGGCGGGGTCGACTGCTCACTGTGAAACTACCTCCATGCGACCCTCCCCTTCCCGCCCCTTCCCCTCCCCCCACCAGCCCGATCTGGGTTCTTGGGCGCTTATTGTTTTAATGAATTTTTTGGTTGTTGTTGTTTTGGTCCTTGAATGTGATTTTAGCTGCTAGTAACGTGTCCTCGCTCCTCTCGGGCTCCCTCGGAGGGTTTTCAGAGAGGTCTCAGTGCATCCATTTTCTCAGATCCTCTCTTTCTTTCGGGGGAAGGATCTGGGGCCCTGCAGGCGCCTTGGAGCCCGAAGGCGACGGCTCCGGCTCTCGGAGGGGTCTGCGCAGTGGCCGAGGGAGCTCCTGGGCGGCGGCGGCGGCGGTTCTCCTGGGCTGGACGCCGTGAGGGGAGCAAGCGGATTTTCCCGGCAAGATCTCCATGTACAGCTACATCTTTAGGGCCGCTCGGGTTAATATATGTCGTCAGAGGCTCCTCACGCCAATCCCGGGGCGGCGGGGGCGGTGCCTCGCGCTCTCTGCAATAAAACTTTTTGATGTTCTCCTTGCTAATTGCCAAGGTCCTCTTCCAGGATTGGCTGCCCCTTCATAGCCATAAGATAATTAAAACGAGGGGGGGCAGGGTTAAAAAAACTTTTTTATCAGCCAGAGGTTAATGCAAGTGTTTAACAGATGCTTCACTATTAAAACATTTTTTTCCTCAAGTCTTAAATATTGAAGAATCTCAAACCAGGTACGGTATCCCTGTACTTTCTTTTCTGGTTAAAAAAAAAAAAAAAAAAGAACGCAGATATTGCTTTTCGAAGTGTTTCGTAGGTAACCGAGGTAAGAAAATAAGCAGGCAACCTCGTGCAGTTTTGTGTGGGGGCGAGATCAGAGGAGGCGGGCGGCGGGGCCCCCACAAAGGGGCGGCTGGAAGCCGACGCTGTCTCTTGGCCCGGGCGGGCACGGGGCGCGGCAGGGGAAGGCTGCTGCTTTGACCTGGGCACAGGCTGGAAACGCCCGTGTTGGCGTCTCTTTTCTTACCCACCATGTTACCCAGACCAGGGCCGCCTGGGGTGGCTCATGTTTATTGTGGCTGCTGTTGGAGATCATGATTGAGACCCTCGGACGAACGGTCAAGCCGATTGTAAATGCTCTTATTTCCATACTCTTCAGGGACACCAGCCGCAACGAAGACCTTGGGCGATTTCAAAGCGCAGGCACCTCGATTCCCCGAATTTGTGGTGTGGCCGGTGTCGGTGTTCCCCTGGTTTAACTAGCCTGTCTGGTAAGTAACTGAATATTTTTTACAGCGTGTTCAGAGCTTATTTTCCAGTTTTTATGAACAAACATATAAATATGTCTCTGCATTCCTGCCTCTCCCATAAAAGCGGGCATCTGTGGAAAGCAGGTTTAGTTATCGGAGGGGAACCATTAAACACCAGTTTAAGAGGTAAGCCGGGAGGACGGCTCGTAGATGTTTAGACTGCTGGCCTTGGTGATCTTGAACGCATTATAGAGGAAAATGGATCTCCACTTGTAAGTTACCGGGCCGCAGGGCACTGGGGCCGCGGCGCCCGCGTGGCGTGAGCATCTTGAGAGGGCTCGCAAGGGTCTGGCGGGTGGGGGCGGACAGTGGCAGGAGCTGAAATTATCCCCGGGGCTTGCCCGGGAGCCGCGAGGGGAGGCTGATGTGTAGATGAAGATTCTGCTGGATGGAGTTCCGTGTGGAAAAGGGTGTCAACAGGAGCCCGCGGGCCGTAAATTAGAAGAGCCAGAAGGCGGAATGTGTAGAAGGTGGCGCGGGCCAGGGTCCCCCAGGAGAGACCAACGACTCCACCTTGGGTATCGTCCTTTGGAGGCAGAATCAGGCCCCAGGCCCCAAAAGGAGCCCCAAGGACTCGGTGAAGACAGTCCTTTCCTTGCCCGCTGGGCGCTCGCCCCGGGGTACCCCGGGGTACATGGTTCGGAGAAGGCAGGCGAGGTCAGAGAGAATGGAGGGCGGGGTTGGGGGGTTCCCAGCTCCCTTGCTGCCAGGGATTCGGGGCTCGGACCCCGGCCAGCCACTACCCTGGGGGCCCTGGGCAGCAGCATTGAGAAATATTTTTTATATTTGCAGCAGCTGGATGGTAGGAGAGGCTAAGGAACTCTGAGAGCGGCGTAGAAAGCCAGGCTGGGAATCCAGGCAGGGCCCATTTTATTTCCTCGGCAAGGGGTCAGTTTCCCGGACGCCCCCAACTGAGCGTCTGAGGGCAGAGAACAAGAGGCGGGGAGTAGCTGAAACCAGATTTGTTGGTAAGTGCCAGGGGCCTGAGTTTGGGCTCAGAACAGAATAGCGACCTAGAGCTTCCAACCCCCAGCTTGGCTGGATCTGCAGTTATGAGCACAAGGAGAGTCTTTTGAAGACCTTGGTGTTCAAGGAAAGAATATAGGTAGTATGGTCAGGGTTCTGTTTACATATTCACCGGGGAGGCAATCCAGAATGTGTAAATACTGGTAGTTCAATCCTCTGACATTTGAGACATTAAAAAAAAAGTCTGTTTATAAAAACACAGCTAGGCCTTGGGAGCAGGTAGATGAAGTAAGATAGTTGCACTCCTGCTAGAAACAGATAAAAATTCAGGGAAAGGATTTGGTAGGCTGCCTTCAGACCCAGAGGGAGTACTGGGAATTGAAAGGAGGAAGAAGAGACCAGGCAGAAGGCTGACTTGGGGATTGGGATGCTGTGTCCACCAGAGGCAAGTGGCCTCGGGGCTTCAGAACTTGCCACTTTCAGCCTTTCTCATGCGCTTTTAATTGAAACAAAAAATCTCTTCGTGGTCGCTTATAGCACTGGAAGGGATAAAAGAGATGGACAACATGGGACAGAAAAAAGTCGTAAAAGATGCTAATCTGAACATCAGTCCTCACTGACAGTGTCATTATCAGTTAATTAATGTGGTCCAAGGGTCTAGGGCTTTGTGTAGCTCAGAAAGCCAAATCCAGGGGCTGCAGCCTTAGGAAGGCAGCTTGGAGGCAGGGGACAAATGGATGAACTCTAGTGTCGTCAGCTGTAGTCGCTGACACAGGCCAGACTGGCTGAGCTCCACTCTTAACGCACAACCAAATCCATCCACTTTTCTCTTACTGTCCTTCTTGGCACATTTTGCTTCAGATCTAGAGGGATGCTGGGTTAGCCTGCTGCTTTGGAAAGCTGTGAGGCAAAGATGCCACCTCAAGTTTGCTCTCAGTTGAGGTGGCCTGTACCTTCTGGAGGTGGTAGTGGTGGTGATGGAGGGGAAATGTGGGAAGAGAAAGGGAGGAGGATGAAGTTCCTGGCTTAGGTGTCAGCCCAGGGACCCCACCCCTAGGCTATACTAGTGTGGCCTCTGGTGTGCTGCTCCCCAAAGGGTACATGTTCTGAGTACTCGAAAACATGAGCAGTTGAGATGATGTGGGCTGGAGGCCGAGCTGGGTGCCTGCAGGAGGAATCCTGCAAGGGCATACTAACCGCCTCTCCTTTTCCGAGGCCCTGGGCTGAGCTGCAACCATCTGACCATCTTACCTCGGGAGTCTCCTTCACGGGAAGCCCCAGTTTTGGGGAATGTTTGTGATTCTGTGTCCACAGTCTTCACTGTAGCTGATGGTGTGCCCACTGTGCTGCGTATTACATCTGCCTCCAGCTAAACAGACAGAACTGGGTTCAAACATTTATTTTGCTCCCACAGCTCTTGTCCTTTTCCCTTCACTTTACCCCTTCCCCTGGAAAAGATTCAAAGAGCCGGGAGAGGCTGAGCACTCCCTTGCAAACATTTTGGTCTTGTGAGATACTACTTTTAAAATCAATCTGGTTTAAACTAAATATTTTTTTAAAAACTTCAGTCTGTTTTTAGGGAAAATACAGATCTTTTAGAGGTATTTATTATTTTAAAGGCAAGGGCAGTTTGTATCGTGTGTTTTGCTCATGAGAACTCAAAATAAACTGGACCTGAAAAGAACCAGGCCGAAGGGTCATAAACACACATTTTATGTTTACGGGAATTATGGCTCAATTCCCTTCATCATTTTTCAAATCTCATTTTACCTTATTTTCCCGACCAACATAGTAGAAGTGACTGAGCATTCTCTTATAGATCTATAATGCTGTTATATAAGTGAACCCCGGAACATACTAAGAACCCCAGAAAGAACATCAAACCCAGAAGGTGGCAGAAAAAGCAATGTGTTCTTGAAGATGTAACTACAGCCCCACCTGCTCCAAAGATGGTCCTTCTCGTGACACTTGGACGGCTTCACATTCCTGTCTGTACAAGGGTGGGATTGAGTCATTTTACATGCTGGCCACTTAGTCCCAGAACTGTTAGGACATCTAGAACAAGGTGTGTTGTCTGAGTGGGGCAAGGGTTTCCCTTTAACTGGGGTTTTCTTGGTCCCTCTGTTTCTTGTTTTCCTTTTGGGAAATGGTTGTCTACCAACATGGCAAGTGACAGTGGCTCCAGAAATGTGTTGTGGGCATCTACAAAGCAGAGTCAAGTTTGATTGGACTTTCGTGTCTGTTTCAAAAATGAAGAGCAGGAAAAGCTGCCCTTGGCTCTTATGAGGTTTTATTTCTTCTGAGCATTTTCTTTTTGGATTTTGGGATGGGGCAGCGTATTTGGTTGAGTGAGCCCTCTTCCTTCATCTTCCCCACCCAGAGCAGATCTGTGGAGATGGGGGTGGGGAGGGGCCGATCCAGCTGCAATGATGACTATGGAGGGGCTGATTGCTTAGGACTCCTTCAGTCCCATTTTGATTAGCAAACATTTAAGTCAGTGGAGAAAATCTGAACTTGTTTGGTACCTATAAAGTCCCCCCACCCCCATTCAGCCTTTCTCTCTCTCTCTTTTTCCCCCTCTCTCTCTCCATCCCTTTCCTTCTTTCTCTCTCTCCCTCCTTCTTCCCTCTCTCCTTCCCTCTCTTCTAATTTGCCTTCCAGCGATGCTTGGATTTACAAGGTTTTTATGTCAGTGAATCCAAAACTGGTGAAAAAGACTAAGACACTGGTTCATCCTTAAGTCTTTTAAGAAAAATCTTAAAAAAAATCGAGATATAACTGACATACAACATTGTGTTATAGGTGTACAATGTGCAAGAAAAATCTTAACATCCAGGATTATAGGCAGTGGGAATTTCCATTTTCTCCAAATAATCATGACTAGATCTCCATATTAACTGGCAAATATGCTGCTGCATTGGAGGGATTTCACTGATAAGGGAGAACTAGATGTTTTGCCAAGTATCAAAGTCTGCTTGTAAAGCTAAAATACTTATCCAGACTGAAGGGAACAAAAGATATTTCACGTGAAAGGGCTTCACAAGAGGCAGCCTGTATATACGTGGGAGGTGTTATTAATGTTATTATACTGGTCCTAAGAGGTACTGTAAATCTAATCTTTGCTATTTTGTAGTAAAATATAGAGTTTAGAGCAAAAGTGGCATAAGAAAATACATCCCACAGGATTTATGCTAACTACTCATCTGAATTCTTGTTTCAAGCAAATTGCATACACACTAGCAATATTTTCTTCTAAGCCGGGAAGAAAACATTCAGTATGTAGATGAGGAAGTAATTGTAATTTTGCATACACGCTCTATGGAAACAGTAAGTAATAGACTTCAACTAGTCTGCATTTCAGTCTGGAGTTCAGAATAAAATATGAAAGCAAATGGCAACTTAAAATCTGGGGCTTTGTACAAACCATTTATGTGACTGAAGGGTTTGTTTGTGACTTGAGGCCCCAGCGCATTCCCAGTTCTAAACGTAGTGTTGCTTGCATTCCTGGGAAGTCCGGTTTTGAAGCCTTCTTTGCAAATTCACATAATTTGGATTTCTTTAGCCCTGGCAGTTTCTTCCAAGCCTTTTCTGTTTTCTGCTAGGGCCTTTGCTTCTAGACAAGGGACTTGAGCCAGGATGGTTAGGTTTCAGGTTAACAAAAAGAAACACTTTTATTGTCAATATTAATGGCAAATCTCGATTTTTACAAGGCTTGGGTTTAGCAGCATGAGCAGATCAAAAGCAGCTCGGCTTGATTTCTCAATATTCTCTGGAGCTTAGACAATTAACTGCAATTTTGCTCCTAACGAAAAAGAGTTAGTTTCAGAAATGTTCAAGTTAGTCTTTCAGTGGAGATTTTTACCTGTGTACAACATGCCAGAATCTAACAAATTTGTCCACTGAACCAGAGTTGAGTTTTGAAGGAAATCTCCTTAAGAAAATGCGTGAGCAGAGTGTCTTCATTTGCAACACCACGAGTCTGTTTCAGTGTGCATTCCACGCTTGCCTTTCTGGCCGGGTAAGGATCTGGCAGACTGAGGTCTCCCTGGTAATTTGGGTACACCGAGTCTCCAGTTAATGATAGATAATCAGCCTTTGGGTCATTTGGTCATTCTCTTATTACAAACCCCTCCTGCTCTCTCTGATCTCCTTTCAAACTAAATTTCACACAAACAAATAAAGCAAGACAGGGACAAGTTCTTTAAAAAAAGAGAGAGAAATATTAGAAACTCCTGATACAGAACTCTAAACAAGGAAGGCAAGCTAAAAGAGGATAGGAAAGAACATCTTATCAAAATGAGCATGTTGTGTACAAAACATTAAAAGAAAAGGCTCTGGTTTCTGTTAAAGTGACAGAAAATTAAAATAAAAATAATTGCAGGCAGAAAAGTTATAATATAAACAGAGAAGGCAGGATGCTTGCTGGAAATGCGCAGCACTGGGAGGCTAATTTGTTGTTACAGATTATGTATCTGCCCCGTGATTGGAGAGGCGCTACTTTGTTCCAATTTCCAGAAGAGAATGGTTTTCTTTTTAATACTTGTGTGAGTGCCCACTTAAGTAAACACAGGCCAAAACCTCGAGGAACGAAAAATGGAATTGCATTCTGCTTGCACAGCATCCAACTTCAAATGAAAGAATTGGTTGCGGACAAAAAAAGCAGAATTCCATTCAGAATACTTTGAAGGCTTCACTAAATCGGTGTGACTGATGCTTTTTTGTTTTGCTGACAGAAGGTGAAGATCATACTTCGGGAAGTACAACTGAAACCAGTCCTCCCCTGCCCCCTCCACCCTGGGGGTCTTCATTTTCCCAATCTACATCTGCCTCCAGATCTGTGACTCCAGAAAGACAAACTTCAGATTGGCCAAGGTACATCTCTGACCAGATCCCTCTGGGAAAAGTGCAGGAATGTGTAGCTCATAGTTAGCAGCTCTGGTGAGAGAGCCCCCAGTGCCATTTTCTTGACCCTGCCCTTGACAGTCCCTTTTGGCCCAAGTCGAGAGCTCTGGAAGGGTCAAAGTCTAGCTGCTGGTGTCATCTCCAAGCCCTCAGGTTTCAGTCCTAAGAGAGATTGGAATTTTGGCTCAGGGCTTGATCAACTCACAATTCTTCAAGTTAGAGGTGCAGCTGGGAGATGGCAGCAGGTGGTGAAAGTGTGACCCCCACATTGTCCCCAACTGTGGGTCTGGCACCCCTTGACTTGCCAGCATAACTGGCAAACAACCCCTCTCTCCCAGGTTAAAGAATCCACACTTCCTTGTGTCTTCCAGGCCCAGCTTAAATTTCACCTCCTCCAGAAGCCTTTCCAGGTATTTCTTCCCTTCTCTTTGCTCCCCCAAATCAAGTCCCCTTTCTTCTGAACTCTTTTCTGGTGCTCCTCCTCATATTCTCTCTGGTAGCTCTCCGCACATATCTTTCACCTCCTGTGACTGTGGGTTCCTTGAGAGCCCAATCAGTGCATTGTACCCAGTGGATGCTTAAACAGCTTGTGTAAAAGGGATGACAGAGAAATCGGGAGAATTCCGCATATCCCAGTTGCAATCGGATTGGTTTTCTTTATTTTGAAAGCGAGTGGAGCTAGTAGAGGAGTTGGACGTCTTCCATTAGGGAACAGACCTTCATCTCCAAGCCCTCGAGAGAACCAGGGAAGGCTTCCTTCGGATGGATCGCGCTTACAGTGGGTCTCCGTCAGCCGGCGTTGGATCCGAGAGTGGCAGACCCAGCCCCTGCCTGGCCTCCCCGGGTCGCCCCTCTCCACATCCTGAGCTCCAGAGTCAGAGCTGGGCAGGGCGGACTCTCAGCTCCCCACGAACTGGCTGCGTGACCTCGGACAAGCTCGTCGGTCTCTCTAAGCCTTAGTTTCCCCATCTGAACAGTGGGGTAACGACCTCGAGGGGGTGTGGGGAAGATTAAATGAGATCATGGTGCACTCGAGAGCGAGACTCCTGACACACAGGCTGCGCTCAATAAATGCTCATGTATTTTCTCTTCGTGCCTCTTCGCTTTCCTGCCTTCCCTTCCAGCCGCCAGGACCCAGCCCCACAGCGATGGGCCGGGTCGCGTGGGAGGGCAGCACCTGGTCTCTGTGCCCGAGCCGCGCGGAACAGCACTTCCGCGGAGATCCAAGGGCCTCAGCCCTCGCAGGGCGGTGGGCGCCGGAGAGTGAGACGCGGGGCTGCGGCCACGGCCGGGGATGTTGGGGGGCAGGGGGAGCAGCCAGCCCCCCCCCCCGCCCCGCCGCCTCGCCACCCGCCCTCTAGCCCCTGCGTTGGTTGCTGGGTCACCCCCTCCATCCTGGTTAAATTCTGGTTTTGATCCCCACCCCCTCTCTGTTCCCACCACCGAGGAGGCCGGTTCTCCACCTCGCGGGCCTAGGGAGGTCACCGCTCCCGGGCGGTGATGGCCCCCCAGCTTCCCCGGGGGCTCTGCTCCGAGGACTGTCGCCGGAGGCGGGCAGGAAGGGGTTAACCGCGCCCCTCCCCCCCAGCCCCGCGCCCTCCGCGCCGGGCGAAGGCCGCCGCTTCCCTCCTGAGGTCTCATTAGAGAAACCCTCACTGCTATTTTCAACATTTCCTCAATCAAGTGCCTTTAAATAGAGCTGCACAAACAAATTGGCGGCAAAAGCGTAGATCTTGTCACGATTGAGACCAATCCAATATTTCAGCCTTGTTTGCTTTGCAATTACGGGTTGGCTTGTGGCTGCTGTGCCACCGGGGCAAACCTGCAGCCGCCGGCCTTCTCCTCTGCACCCTCGGCGGGTGGAGGAAGCGACCCGCAGAGCCACTGTGGGGAGGAGAGGGGGTGGCGCGGGGGAGGGGACGCGCGGGGACAGCGGGCGGCGGAGACCTCCCTAAACCCGCGCGCAAAGGGCGCGCAAAGCAGTGTTAAAGCAGACGGGCTTTTCAGGTTCCGGACTGAGCCACTGAGGTACTAGGTACAATAAAAATAAATTGTGCAATACACATGTGGAAGTCGGTGTTGTATCTTTCTCCAGCTTTCTTTCTCTCCTCTTCCCGTTCTCCTCTTCTGTCCCCGTTACATTTTTCTTCAGTATTTGTTAGCGGTTACTACTGGATTTCCCTTCTCTCTCGCTGTTAAACTGCTAGCATGATTTGTTATATTTTCCATAGCTGCTTATTCTTGTTTGACTTTTTGTACAAAGTTACTTTAAATCTGCTGCAGGAAGAATAAAGCTCCAAGCCCTTTGGATGCGCTGCTGCAGGCGTGTGTGGCTGCCCCCAGCCCTCCTTGACTTCTTGCGGGATAGTTCTTCTGTGTAAATCAGCCGCTGGGTGCGTTCGGTCACCCTGCAGGCCAGCCTAGTTTGTATCAGCAGAACAGTAGTTAACTCAAATCAGGTCCTAAGCCTTATATTTCACAGACAATTAAATCTTGGCTGCTGTTTAACAAAATTGTAATATTTACTCTGCTCTATGCTGAGGAGCACTTTTAAAGTCAAAAACAAATACTACATTTCAAAAAGAAAATATGATAATAAATCTCTTTTTATGGATTCTCTCTGCGTAAGTGGAAACAACATGATTTAAATCCTCGACACCCCCACCTCCCTTTCAGGCGCAGCTGAAGCTATACAGATACTGTCTTTTAACACACATTCTCCACGTCTCGGGGCGGCGGGGGGGGGGGGGGAGGCACCTGTATTTGTTCCATTCGATTTAGTTTCCAAGATTTCACACTCCACCCTGACCCACATAGTCGAGTGCAACAGAGATTATGAAATAATTGGATCTGGGATGTGAAGTCTGTTTTCATATGGATTCAAGAAAAATGGGGATGACTTGGATAATTAATTTACAATTACGTACTACTTTCTAAGTGACTACCCATTTTCCTCTCATGTCAACTTCTGAAGGAGGTTGGAAAGTTGAGGCAGAGAAATATTTTTATAAGACTCTTGGGTACATATTAAAATATGCTTCTATATTTTAAGAACTGCATATGGTATGGACCTACATTTGTTTGCTGGTGGTCATAAAATAAATTCATAGGCATTCTCGTTAATTAGCAATCTCTTTTATGCTTTAAAATTTTTTGGTTTATAATCTACCTGAATTGTGTCTTCATTCTTCTGGATCACCCTCCTTTTGTAATATTTTGGTTTTCAATTTTATTTAAAGCAAAACTCAGAAATGATGGTTTCATAAAACTGTGCAATGACAAAGCCACAGAATGTTTCAAGTCTATAAGTCAAGCATACCCATGTGTATCTCTCATGAAGTTTTCTAGCTGATTGTTTTAGTATTTCAAGAAATAGGAAGCAGTAGCTAGAAAGGGTGCCATTTCAGAAGAATTCTCTCTTCACCAAAAAAATTGATCTGGCATATTAGTCAATGCACAAATTATAATATTACTTTCATGTGCATTAATCTGTTTAGTATTAACACTGCTAGAGTGTCTAAACCATTAACATGTTTTACCACACCACTTTCAAATGGGTGATCTCAGATAATTACGAAGATTTTGATGTTAATCTCACATTCAGTGAACAACTATGAAAATAACCTTAAAGCATTATTATTCTTATATAAATGCCAATAAACACAATTGTAGAGGGAACACGATTCCTTTTTATCTGACATTATCCTATAAGGACATGGCTACATTCATTTCTTTTAAAATCAGAGCAGTTTTCAATTACTTTTTAACAGAATTTTCTTCAACACAGCATTTTGCAATGCCTACAAACCACAACTTTGTACTGACAGATACATATTTTCCTACATTGTTATTCATTAGTCTCTTTACAAACTCACTAAAATTGAATAATATACAAAAATATCAAAATATAGAGAACAATTATTAGGGTCTACATATTTATTTAGGTAAGCCAATGTTATTAAAATTAAAAACATGTGCCTGGCATATAAATGTTTCTTTAAGAATTCTTTTCTGGATGCACAGTTATTATTTTTTAAACCAACTCAGATTTTCAAGTACTGATTTTTCACTCTAAACAGGCATTGCATTGTTTAAAACAGTAGCTCCCGGAACAATACTCTTTAGTATTTTAGACTTCCAAACAACAATTGGAATTGGATAAGTGCTTTCAGCTGGGAGCACTTTCCTAATACCTTTGTAGGTAATAGGATTCCCTATTTGTGCTGGGTGACAAATGGACAGTGCACTGGACAGGCTGCCTACCCTTTGCAGAATCTACCAGAAAATGGGGTTTTTCTGTGAGATTGCTTGTGGTCCATCTAAAAATACTTCTGTTAAAATATAAAATCAGAGAAAATGAGTGAGTGCTTTTTCTACCTACAGTTATGAAATGATGGCTTTAAGAGGCATTCAAGATATAAGACAGGAGGAATGCAAAAACATAAAATCTGAGAAAGCAAGCTTCCATAGGCAGGATCTGGCTCTTTATGAACAGGAGAGTGATGAGTTGGATCCACATAACCAAATAGATTGTTTTTTGTTTTCTTCAATTCAGTGATTTTCAAAATAAATTTTTCACTGGATGAAGAAGTCCAATCAAGGAAATACATGTAAATTCTTGTATATGGGAAAATACTGGCTACCTTGAGTTTTAATATTGTGTTAAAATACAAGAACCTTTAATCCACTACACCACTGTTCTTTCTAAATGAATGCATGTTGTAACAACTGGTGTCAAAAAGCATGGAATTTTTTTCAAACTGGGGTTAAAGTGGAATAATAAAGAATATCCATGAGATGATTTCCATAAACTCCAACTTGCTGAGAAAAAGGTGAAAAAAACTTTTTCAGGAAGAAAGCAGACAACTTTAACCGTTATTAATCTGGGATAAATAAAGCAAAAAACTGCCTCTTTACATTCCTAGTAATTCTTTTTGCTTTTCCAAACATTAAGTTTTTTGCATTTTGTGCTATTCAAGCAAAGATGATGTCAACAATAAAATTACAGAATCTAATCAAGTGACTATTTTTGCTTTATTACCAAATGTATATACTATATTGGGCTGTTGAAGTGCTTAGTTGTTTGAATGCTAAATTTTTCTTTTTTAAAAATGAAATGTTTATAAAGATCAATAGGATAGTTCATCAGGGATAAAACAGTCATGGAAACAAAGTGGTATTTGAGTCTGTGTGGTGTGGGCTGCGCTTTGTAAGTTATAGTGCTATTAAAATCGTGACCTAGGTGTTTGTAATGAGGACATCTGAGAAGAGAGACTCAAGAGTCCTCCATGAACACAGGCGAGAACACGTGATTGTGTAGGGGACCCTGCCCTCAGAAGCATTTCTCTATTGAAATTGCCATTTCTCCACCCCCTCCCACCCGTACTTCCACTTGTATTTTACTAAAATGTTACAGAATTAAGACTGCAAATCACGGGACTTTTCTCTCCTTAAAGATCTTAATATAACATGGCATTAATATAGCTACACTAATGATCGAAAAGTTCACTCAGATGTCCCTGGGTTTTTTTGTTTTGATTGTCAACTGTCAATATGTGGAAACAAGTGGATCACGTGCTGACTTTTCTCATTGTCTTGGGTGCTAGGAATTTTAACTTATAACCTCAGATTTTTTGTTACATACCGTCAAGTTGGCTCTTACTCCTGGTGACCCTATGAATGAGTGATGTCCACAATGTCCTGTCCTCAGTAGCCCTGCTCAGCTTCTGTAGACTCATGCCTATGGCTTCCTTTATGGAGTCAATCCATCTCATGTTTGGTCTTCCTCTTTGCCTGCTGCCTTCTACTTTTCCCAGAATTATTGTCTTTTCCAAAGAATCTTGCCTTCTCACGATGTGCCCAAAGTAGGACTGCCTCAGTGAGTAAATAGTAAGCCATACACATTTTATTGTATTATTATTTATGCTCTGCTTTATGTCAGAAAGGATTTAAAGCAGTTGTTTCAAGAATTGATGAGATGAATTTTTCAAAATCTATTTGTAAAAATAATTCCTATAAATGTAATTGTAATTTATTTTGATGCTTATTATAAGATCAATGATGTGTTCTGGTAAATATTTTGATCCCAAGATGAAAGAAAATGACGTTTGGAATGAGACAATTCTTTTTTTTAATAAGCAATTCCTTCAACATTATTTTTTGAAGCAAACGCTCTTTTTTTTTTTTTTTGAGGAAGATTGACCTTGAGCTAACATCTGTTGCCAATCTTCCTCCTCTTTTCCTTTTCTTTTCCCCAAAGCCCCAGTAGATAGTTGTATGTCATAGTTGTACATCCTTCTAGTTGTTCTATGTGACACACTGCCTCAGCATGGCTTGATGAGTGGTGTGTAGGTCTGCGCCCAGGATCTGAACCAGCGAACCCTGGGCCACAGAAGCAGAGTGTGCAAACTTAACTGCTTTGCCACTGGGCTGGCCCCAGAATGAGACAATTTTAAAAATTAATTTTGAGTATGTTGTAAAGAAATCTTAATAATGATACACAGAATTAAAACTATTATTATGCATGTAAAGCAGCATAACAGAGTGATTAAGAGCAAAATGTCTGGAGTCAGAGGCACAGTTTTGAATTTTGACTGCAATACTTATCGGTGTGTGATCTCGGGAAAACTATTTAACCATTCTTTGCTTCAGTTACCATATCTGTAAAAGGTGGATAATAACTGTAGACTTTGTCACAGAGTCATAACGAACATTTGGTGAGATGATTCACATGATGCTCTTAGTAGAGAGTCTGGCATAGAGTAAGTACTTAATAGACGTTAATGCTTCTCTTTGGCATAGCTCTGCAGTGCTGAGTGGCATGCCACAGTTACCTTCTGAGGGCCACCAAGTGCATGTGGGGATATTGACAACCCTACAGACTTCATGGAAATTTGTATGTGGAGTCTGCAATGGCTTTCAGCCCTCAAGTTTGACAAGGTGAAGGCTATGGCTTCTGGCTGTCTTTAGAAGCTCTAGAAAGTTATGCGGAAATGGTCCTAGTGATAGCAACCTGCCAGACTGGCAGAGAACATCCAACTTCAAGCTATCTTTTCCATGTGTGATGTGACCTCTTGGTGTCTGACACAAAGGTCTAAACTGGGGAAAATGACACATTAAAGAAAAGCAATACCCTAGGTCAATGGTCTCCCCATTTGTTTTTTCTTAACACCAAATGTCAGATGTAATTCATTCTTACCAAAAAGGTGGCTTATATGGCTATGCCACCCCACCCAGGAGTTCAGGGGACTTTATTGCCCAAGCTCTCCACAATCAAACAGCTTCAAACACCATGACCCTTTAAAGATGGGGCAAGTAACCCAGGAGACAAATATATATATATATATATATATATATATTTAATGTCAGCTCTCTTTGGTTTAAACTTCACAACTTAAGAGCTGTGCACTTTAGACAAATTACTTAACATCTCTGAACCTCAATTTATGTGTATGTAAAACCTACTCTTCCAAGTAAAGAACTATATTAAAGGAATAATGTGTGTAAAGAGCATAGGTTAAAATAAGTGCTCAATAAATGCTAATTTCTTTCCTCCACATCACTCCATTTGATCCTTGTATATTCTAATACATGTGCTTCCTCTTAATTCATTCCTGGTGCTGCTTAGAAGAATTGCTCCTGTTCAGTTTTATAGCGCTCTCTCCCCTCATTTCAGACATTGAACTGAGGGTCAATGAATGGGGCCTCCCCATTGTTTTAGTTGTGCACCCCAACAGTAAAACATTTTAAGTATGTTTATTTGCAAATTATACATCTGTACTACTTTACTGATATGTTATGCACCTCATAAACCCATGCAAAAAATAAAAAGGGTAAGATAAAGAAAAACTAAACAATAGGTTTAAATATTTTAAGGTGAGATTCAGCATCATCAGCAGTGGATGCAAATCCACATTTCAAATAGTCTTGGTCACTTAAAAATGCCTTGGTTGATTTACTATTTGATTCATGTTGTCGGTGTTTCTGCCTTGTATTGTGGCTGACTAAAGTTCTTAACTAGGATGGGGAGCAGTATCAGTTTTACCATTTTCTTGTTGACGGTTTATGCCTGTATTTGAATTATCTTCAAGCTAAGGTTCTTTGCAGGAATCTTTTTAAGCCTGAATCTTGTTCATTTGGTGAAGGTTAGTTTAGTTAAAACTGGATTATATAATCTGCTCTAACTGAGCCACACAAACTGTAAGACATCTCAGTCCACGTGAGGTTGTGAGGGGACCACTGTCAACCCCTCTGCAGCTGGGATCTCCCCCTTTCCCTGATGACACTGTGT
This sequence comes from Tapirus indicus, assembly GCA_031878705.1. Lineage (NCBI taxonomy): Eukaryota > Metazoa > Chordata > Mammalia > Perissodactyla > Tapiridae > Tapirus > Tapirus indicus. The sequence goes on along the minus strand of CM062919.1, from coordinate 97,054,269 downwards.
GCCCAAGGTGACTGTTGACCAGGACCAAGTGAGGGTGTTGGTGAACTCATTTCTGATTGTTTATAGAAAAACAAACATAAAGAGAATTTCTAATATGATCTTCTTGCACCCCATTTTTGGGGGCATCACTGTCCTAGATTCAGAAGTCATTGTGGTTCCTGCCATTTCTCTACCTTAACATTCAATGACAGAATGAATGAGACCCTTAGGTGCACTGGACTTTGTTTTTTATAACTTATCTTCTTCTCTTTGCCATGTAGTTGTATGGCTCTTCACTGTTTACAAATTACTTCCCACATTTCTTTCATTTGAATTCAGCATCTCTGTAAGACAGGTAAGGCAGGTCTAATTCTGTCCATTCTAAAGATGGAAGAGATGAATCTTCAGTGACATTGACTAGAGATACGAAATAATTGCCCAAGTTCACACGATTGGTAGGTGGCAGAGCTGGATTTGAACTCGTTTTCTGAAAGCAATATCTTGTTGTTTCTGCTCCATCATCTTAAGACCTTTGAAACTATATTCATATTTGTCTGAACTAAGGGCAGACAGAGCTACAACACTGAACAGAAACAATGGTTCTAAGTGGTGCTGGGAATGGATTCTGAAGAAGCATGAGTATTAGAATATATAGGGATCAAGTGGAGAGACGTGGAGGAAAGGAATTAGCATCTATTGAGCACTTACTTTATCTTATGCTCTTTACACACATTATTCCTTTGATATAGTTCTTTACTTGGAGGGGTAGGTTTTATATGTAAGGATATTAAGATTCTGAGATGTTAAATGATTCTGAGATGTTAAGTAATTTGTCTAAAATACACAGCTTTTAAGTTGTAGAGTTTAAACCAAAGTGAGCTGACATTAAATGTACATATATGTGTATATATATATGTGTGTGTATATATATATATATATATATATATATATATATATATATATATATAGTTTCCAGGTAATGTTAAAATAACAAAATATATTAAATTTGAAAGGCTTGCTGTCAACTTTGTCTCAAATTGGATCTCTGGCTTTGGCTAAAAATCAACCATGACAACACGAAATGCTGTCAAGGATGTGGAGAAACTGGATCACTCACACATTGCTGGTGGGAATTTAAAATGACATGGCCAATCTGGAAGACAGTTTGACAGTTTCTTAAAAAAAATAAACATGCAACTACTATATGGCTCAGCAATTGTGCTCCTGACATTTATCCCAGATAAATGAAGACTTAAGTTCACACAGAAACCTGTGCATGAATGCTTATAGAAGCTTTATTCATAATATCCCCTAGCTGGAAACAACTCAGATGTCCTTCAATGCATAAACAAACTGTTAACCATTCTGTTAATGGTTAAACATGTGTCATTAATCAGTGTACATCCATAACCATGGAATATTATGCAGCAGTAAAAAGGAATACATTATTGATAATTGTGACAACCTGAATGAATCTCTAGACAGTTATGCTGGATGAAAAAGCCAACCCCAAAACTTTACATATTGTATGGTCCCATTTATATACCATTCTTGAAATGATGAAATTATAGAAATGGAGAAAAGATTAGTGCTTACTAGAGGTTAAGGAGATGTGGCGGTGGAAGGGAAGTGTTTATGGCTGTAAAAGGGCAACTTGAGGGATCCCTGTGGAGATGGAAATGTTCTGTATCTTAACTATATCAATGTCAATATCCTGGTGTGATATTGTTCTGTAATTTTGCAAGATGTTACTGTTGGGAGAAACTGGGTAAAGGGTGTGTGGAATCTCCATTATTTCATAAAACTATGTGAGAATCTACAACTACCTCAAAATAAAAAGCTTAACAAAAAAGTTGACTGACCTTCAGTGACTTCCAGAACTGACCTGAAAATAGAGGAAGGATGGGATTGAGAATAGGATTTGTCAACTTGAAGAATGATTTTCAGCATACCGCTCAAACTCTTCTGAATTTTTTCCTTCTGATTTTTATTATGGACTATAGTGCACTCTTATGTTATTTTTGGGAAGAAAAAAATGCCACCCCTCCATCATAGGACTTCCTCTTTGCAAACCGTAGTGATTTTTTAATCTGTCAGCCGACTGATTTACATGTTAGAAGATGAAACCAGATTACACTGGATCTGATTGTTGCAATCTATTTTTAAAGTCAATCAGAGAGGAGTTTCTATTTTCCTTCTTTTCTTTTTCCTTATGTTTCTTCTTTTTTCCCTTATTCTGTTTGAACCCGTATTTCCCCTTATCGTATTGCTTAATTGAAAAAACAATAAGTGTACATATTGTAGATGCAATGAGAAATGGCTTCTTAAAATGAGAAATAGAAAGATCTGTTGATTCTCCACACAGTATCATTCTCCTGCGGTGTGCTTGGGTGTTCTTGTTTTTGGAGAAGAGTAGTGGAGATTATAAGTATAATTTAAAGAAATCTGTTGATTTGGAGAAGATAAAGTAACGGCAATATTAAGAGGGTTGGTCTTGCTTTTCCAGGCCCCCGGCGCAGTCCCAGGGCCTCTGCAAACACCCGACAATGGTGGAGAGTGCTGCAGTCATTGCAGAGGAGCTGCCGTCACGACAAACATGGGTTAAATTGTGAGAATTTCAGGATATATTTTGGGGAAGGATTAAATAAATCAGGGGACTTGCTGATAGCAAGTTGTATCTTTGAGTGGCTGATTGGAAACACAGAATCAGAGAGCCGGGACAAATCCCAGGTGTTCTTTGGGAGCCGGAGAAAGTCCCAGTGAGTGGGCTGACAAGTCTAGGCTTCATTACAGCATCATTCAATAGTCTTTAAGTGATGACTTATTCATTATCACCTAAAGAAAAGATAATATTAAATACAATGGTGGAATTAAGGTATGTTAATCTAGGGAACATTATTTACAGTTCATTTAAATGATTTCTCTCATAGGAGGGTTAGAAGGCCCTAGAAGTGCTTCTTTATAATCTTTCCAATTCTATCACAGTTTGCGTTACTACTTTTACACATCTTTTCCAAAGAACTTAAAGTGCATTAAATTCTTAACTGTCAGAATGAAAAAAAATTTTTTTATTCTAACAATGCATTTAAGCTCTTATTCTCTTAAAATAGTGAATGGTGAACTTTACTGAAGAATGCCAATGTCGGATGTTGAAATGAAGCTTTTTAACTCAACTAGCTCACAGTGGAATGAGAGATGTCAGGAAAGGCGGTTGGTACCACACAGCCTGAAAAAAATTTGCAGCACAAGTGACCATTTCCAACTGCTTACCAGGAGGAAGTGCCACAGGGGTAGGGGCTGTGAAACAGGTGAACACTGGGGAACAAAAATTCCTAGTTCCATGTCTATTTAGGGCAATTTAGCAAGGCTAGTTCATTTCACTTTATAGTTTTCCCAGACGGAATAGAAAAAAACAACGAAACCAAAAACAATCAAAATCCTGAAACCGACAACAATACAACAAAAACTTTAATATGAACCAAAACAAAAATTGGGCTTTTATGAGGTTGACTTGAGGTCAGGAAAAGGATGATAAACTTTTGAGAGGAAGAAAGAAATCATCAAAGCCAAGGGAAGCTCAAAGTGGGGTTTAATAGCAGCTATCATATTGCGCCCAAGCCTTGACCATTTCTGATGCAGCTGTTTCGTTTTAAGATGTTCCCGTTCCTCTTCCACCCACACAGCCCTCCACAGTGACCCGAGTGCACACACACACCGAGGCACTCCGGCCATTCTAGATCACCATAAACCCCTCAGAGAATTGCTGCAGGGGCAGTGTAAATGGAAATGATGAAATCCAATATAGCATTTAGCTGAATCATCATTTGAGGTTAAGTCCAGTGAACAATTAGCAATATCGAGAGTTTCCTTGAACCTGTCAAAATTGCACTGATGACATTTTGTGCAAATTATGCACGCATGGGGACGTTATTTTTTATGTTTAGTATCAATGGACCTTGGGTAGTACCTTGGACATAACTTTATTTATTTTTTAATACTTAAGGACAAGAGTGGTGGTAAACTTCTCACCCTGGAGGAACTTTTTAAATATTGCAAGACTTTAGGACTTTTGGAGAATTCATTTTATTGGGGGGAGAGCTTTGTCTTCTTGTTCACAAAAGGAGGATGATTTATTATAGGGATGAACACCTCTAGGATAGCATGAAGTCTGAGAAGTTGGTCAAGGCCTTGCTCCACCCTACACTAGGGTGTAGGTTAGAGGTTAGAATAATATAATAATAATAATAATAATACAGGCCCTTACTATGTGCCAGGCCCTGATCTAAGTATGTTTCCCTTATTAACTCATTTATTTTTCACAATTAGTGACTAAGATACAGTTATTATTCCTATTTTAGAGCCGAGAAACTGAGGCACGAAGCAGTTACCAGCGTCACACAGGCAGTGAGTAATAGGCAGGAAGGAAACCCGTGCAGACTGGCTTCTGAGTGTGCTCTTATCCTCTGTCACTCACTCATTTGCCACATATTCATTGAGCACCTAGTACACAACAGGCATTGGCTTTCTGCAGGCAAAACTTTAGTGAATCCAGATAGATGTCTTGGTTTTCTTTGAGTTTACAGCCTCTTGGGCATAAAAGCTAAATACTTAGTGTGTAAGGAACTTGATGCTGTGAGACGGTAGTAGTCAATATTTGTATGATGCATTGATTTTGATATAAGCTCCTTAATAAAAATAGGTAGCCTGACTCCTTCCCACACAGGTTTGGGTGTCTTCTTCCTTCTGCTCCCCATCTGAGTGGGTAGGAAGGTCGGCTCACTTAAATGTGAACCGTCAATGTCAAGCTCCTTCACTGTACTCTGATGTGTGTCTCAGGTCACAGGTGAGGTGGGCAGATTCCCCACCTAGATATGCTGTGCTAGTAACAGTGGCAATAGGGATAAGAGTTGGAGGTGGGGTGATTTTAGAATGCATTGGTGTGAACTCAGTTTTGCTTTGTTTTGATGTATAGCCACACAACTCTGAAATCTGACTCTGGGTTCACCAACTCAGGAAAGGCCTTCCAAAGGGATTTAGGAGACAGCCCCAAGGGCTCTATTCTTATGTACAAAGGAAGGTCCAACCTAGTTCTTCTAAAGATATAGTCACATTTATTATCTTTGACTTCTGCCTAACCAATTCTGTCTGGATCTTTTGGAAACCTTAAGACTATTTCCTCCTTAATTCAAACTCAGAATTAAGTGGAATCAACTATGTGAGGTAGATCTGAGCCTAGTTTTTGAGACTTTTATCTTGAATTCCATCTGGGATCTCTTCTTTGTGATTACGGATTAAGTTCCCAAGTTCAGGTGATTGGGATTCATTCATTCATTCTTCAATAAATATTTATCAAGTGCCTACTGTATGCAAGCCCTAGAACAATCAAACTTGAGATCTTAGAGTTCATTGATTTTCTTAAAAATTCTAAAAACAAAAATATTGACTTCAGATTCATATGAATATTTAGGACAAAAAGGAAATAAATAAATCACACACTGTTCAGGAAACAATGATTTATTCTGCTCTGGAGGAGAATATTCAATTCTAAAGCATACTGATATGTATAAACACATTTGGTAATGACTCAATATAATTTTTGTGAGAACATATCTGACCATGAACACTGGGATCCAGCCTTTTCTGAATGTGTAAAATAAGTCAGAGTATTATTCATACTAATGATAATGGAAGTGACATATGTGCATGGAGTGAGTCCGTGGTTGAAGGCTCAGCTGATTAGGAGCTGTGTTCTGTGGTTTTTGCCACTTGTGTGTGATTAAACCCTACAGAATAGAGTCTGTCCCTATGTATTTGGTTTATGAAGAAAACTAGTAACATGATACTGAATTAATGATCCAGTTTCTCAAAAGGGGAGACTATTGGCCTAACACCTTCCTAAATTGTAGCTGTCAACATGTTTAGTTTGGTTCTAATGGGAGCTATGGTGGAAAAAGGAAGTTTTGTAGGAAAGGTTATGTGATATTAATAAAAACCACATTCTGTTTGATGTTCTCTCAAATTATATGCACTGTATCTTACTAAAAATCAGACTATTCAAAAATAATAAATCCTCCTTTTCTATGGCCTACAAATGATCAACATTTTGGATGATCAAAAAATCTTTGTCCTAAAGATATCCCCACTTCTGCTCAACTTTATTTGCTGATGCTGATTTATAGCTGAAAGCACCACTTCATATTTTTTCCAAGCATCAAAGTCATAATGTGTTTTACAAATACTCAAAGGTGCTTAAAATCCATGAACCTCTGTATTGCTATTTTTTTTATTATTCTATAAGAATGTATTCAAATTGGTTAAACAGATGGCTTTCTGTTTTTGAAAAAAACTGCTGAGAATATTCACCTCAAGATGGAGAACTCATAGGTTAAATTTCATTCTCGAGTGCACTTTTACAACCAAGTAATTAACCTTTGAAAATGAGAGTATTTGAAGGAAACAAGGAAAGTCTTAACAAGATGATCTCACTAACACTGGTATGGTAGACTTCTCAGAAGCAGATGCTCCAGAAGGTTAATAATTAAAGACTTTAAAATATTTTACAAACATAGTTTAATTTTTCAAGTTTTCCTGTTTTCTCTCTTTTTACAATAGCCTTAGGAGACATCAAGGAGTATTTCTTCATAACAATGGGAATCGACACAAAAATTCTCAATGGGAGAACGGAGGTGTTGACGTTAGTCAGTCATTTTTCATCAGTCATATTTGTTGAGTGTCTACCATGCTTCTGAAGGGATACAGCAAATTATAACACGTAGAATCTGCCCTTTGAGCTTACAATTTAGTTGGGCTGAGAAGAAATGGATTAATGAAAAGTTAAAAGGAAAAATAGAAAGGAATAGTAGATGGAGTGTTGAGGTAGTCCATGGTTATTATCTGAGACATTGCATTAATAACACTAAGTTAAAAGAATAAGAGACCATTATGGGCTGGAGTGGACAGGAAAGAGTTCCTCTCCTTACAGCTTGCACTAAACCTTGAGAGACAGAGCAATTGTGGAATGGCAGAATTTGGGTACATGAAAGCAGAAGAATACCCTAAAAGGGAGAAGAGTTTCATTTTGGAGCCAGACAGATATGGATTCAAATCTTAGCTTCATTGCTCTCTAGCTGTGTAATCTTGGGAAGTTACTCAGCTTTTCTGAGTATCTTGTGGAAAATGGGTATAATAGTGACTATATTTTTTAGGATTGAATGAGATAACATATACAAAGTGATATATAATAAGCACTCAGTAAATGCTAATACCCTTAGTTGGAGAGAACATTCTGAACAAGCGTGGGATAAAGAGAGAGCTGGTCATGTTCATGGGGCAATGAGAAGACTATTATGAGTCTTGGAGGGAAGGATTAAGTAAGAGAAGTGGAATGAGATAATGTGGACAGATAAATTAGGATCAGAGTCAGTCATTCACTTTTTTCCTGATTCGATAACTTTTTGAGTTCCTTTTATGTGGGAAGCCCTCTGCTAGGCAAGGGGATACAAAGACAAGGAACACTTAGCCTTGAATTTCTGTTGGATGTCAAGGCAAGGAATTGGAACTTTATGCTGAGGAGAAGTACTTCTTTCAAGAGAGGAGAAGCTTGAAAGTGGTATTTTTGCATGGTAACTGGAAGATATTTCTTGTGACCCAAGATATGAGTCCAGTTATTGTCTCCTAGTGGTTGGGAGTTAATGTTGTGCCTGTGGTTCTGTTGTAGCTCATTCCTACCATGGAGAGTCCATTCAAAGGAATGAGGAGGAAGGGCTTATGGGTGGAACTTCATCTCATCCCTTGAAGTAAAACCTCGGCACTGAAACTGCTCATATTGTACTTGTGGTTAAACTTCTCATCTAATCTTGGATTTTCCACACTCAGTCAGTATTGCAATGGGCCTACAGTCATGGTGACCCTTAGAAGTTGGCAGTAGAGTAACTGTCTATTCAGGGCTAAGGAGAAATGTGAGAATTTAGACTTCTCCATGATGGAGTGTTCTATGAGTGGAAGCCCCCTCCATGTTAGTAGATCTCTATAACCAGACATCCTGTGACACACAAAACACATGGATACTCAACTAAAAGTTGTAGATTGACTGACTGAACACAGATGTTTTTTCATGAAGCTTTGCCTGGATAAAAAGCTTCTATATCTTCTAGTCACAAATTATTGGTTCTTGTTCTTAACCTCCATCTCTATCAATTACTATTCTTATCTCTACTTCCTCTTTTAGCCCAAGGCTCAGTAGAATACAGATCAAATGAGATGTGGAGTCTATTGCTGGAGTCTCCTATCACATTCTGGTTAACTACTAATTTTAATGGCCAATTTCTTTATTTCAGGGTTGGTATCGTATTGAATTGTGGTACAGAACTGAAATAAAATTCCTTTTAAGGTGATGATTTTTGGTTCTCAGCTTGGAAAATGCCACCAGGCTTGGAATACAAGATATATAACTTATAACATCCTCCTTTAATCCCTAAGCACCAGCTTTACGCCCATTGTTACATATTATTTTATACCTGGTTTTGACACCCACACACAGACATCTACCTACACAGCATTCAGCCTATACTTTTTTTTGTGGCTGTTTAGCTCAGGTGGTTAGGGCATTGAGCTAATGAGAACAAGGTCACAGGTTCAATCCTAGTGTGGGCCAGCAAGGTTTGCTTTGTTCCGTGGCCATAGACCTGGTCCAGCCAGCTGTCTAGCATATGTCTGCCCCAGGTCATAAGAGGACATGGCAGGAGTGTGTGGATGGACAAGAGCAAATCCATCACCACCATTAGAGAAAGCCAAGCCAAGCACGTGTCCTACTAATGGGGGTCAATAATGTCTCACTTAAATGAGGTTGACATTTTAATACCTCTTGCTGAGAAGCCCTTTTGAACACCAAATTTAAACTTTGTTGCTTTTTTGTGTGAATTCATTTCTAATAAATGGAAAGCCGTACAAGACCTCAGATGATTACATATTTCCCAATATAGATTAATGACTAAACACTTAAAAAGTTGATTTAGTATTTAAAAAGAAATTTCAGTATGGTTATTCAGTTCCTTTTCCTTTTTTCTTAAAATGTGTTTAAGCTAGTGAGACAAAACATTAATTAGTTCTTCAGAGAGTGATTGATAATCATTACCTTCATTTAAGAATGAAAACATTTTTATTAAACTTTCTGATAATTAGATCATTAAAATGTTAGCAAGAAGCAGGTACAATTAATTCTGTAGTATTCAACTTTTTGGCCATTACCCACATATTCCATCTTTCATTTCTAGGCAAACATGTTCCCCAAATTGTTTCATTATTTAGCATCATGTCTTGTTAGATTTCAGATTGGATCAAAATCAACTCCATTCCAAAGTGCTCTGCCTCAGCTCTTTCCCTCAGCTGGGTCTTTGTGAACATTGAAAACGCATTTAATACAGAAGAAGGAAGGGCAGAGTACAGAAGGGAAATTTGGCAAGAGAGGGATAGAGAATGATATATTGGGGATTCTTTTAAAAATCTATTTATTAAACAAATATTAGAGCAATGGTAATGGAAATAGATATTAAAAAATTTTTTGAATAGGTAATACATTCACAAGGTAAAAAACAAAAAATATAAAATGGTATCTTGAAAAGTTTTGCTCCCCCCCATCCCTCATGTACTCAATTCAACCTCCTTTGAATAGCCATTTTTATTAATTTCTTGTGTACCTTTCTGGAATTTATTTATGCAAATATATCTTAAATCCTCCCCTCTTTTAGTGCAAAATTTAACAGACTATAAACATTGTTTTTAATCTTGATTTTTTTCACTTGGTATATTTTAGAGATCTTTCCATATATGCAGAATAGCCTCATTTTTCACAGTTGTGTACTATCCCACTGAATGGATGTACTGTAATTTATTTATCTAGTCATCTATTGATGGACCTTGGTAGAATTTCTAATATTTTCTATTACAGACAACAAAGTAATGAATTACATTGAAATGCATTACATAGAAAGCATTCTCATTCATTCTTTAACATGTACATATCATTCCACTGAATGGATACGTCATGATTTATTTATTTAATCTCCTTTTGGTAGATATTGAGTTTCTAATCTTTTATTTTTATAGACAATGTTGTAATGAATAACCTTATACATGTATTACCTTATATACGTGCAAATAAATATGTAGAATTAATACCTAGAAGTCAGATTATTAGTAAGAATGCAAATTTTAATGAAACAAAAGTCATAAAAAAATTCGTCACATTATACAATTAAATATTTTCATTTTCCATTTTCCTCTATGCCTAAGTGATTTTTGCCTAGTTGTAGAATATGAATTATTTTGTTATTTTCACTTGACAGTATAATATAGACAATTGAAGGATATGGATTCTTAAGCTATAGCAAGATTAAAAATTTGAGGGGAACCCAGCAAAGAAGAAGCTCTCCCAGAGTGTGACGGGGGTCATTATTGTCCTCAGGCGGTGTCTAAGACATACAACAAATTTAAAATTAGAAAAGTCTATGTACCCTACTTAAAGCGATAGAAAATGACTTACATAAGAAGTGTGAGCTCATGACAACTGCATGAGTGAAGTGTTTGCTTATGAGTAATGTTTTTCAGGTATGGATAATTTTCAGATACTACTAGCTTTGAGAAAAGCTGTATTTCACTGAATTTGAAATTTTATGAGAAAACAATTTAGTGCTAATAATGATTAATATTGGCATGTACAATTTACAAAATTTACTACATCCAGGTAATTTTATTTGATACCCAATTAAGTATGATATGAAGCACTCTAACAATTATTTAAAATGAAGAAACAATAAGTAGAAAAGAAGATAAAGTTTAGGGAATGTGGCCAAGGAGTACTTTCCTTAGTAATTCTTAACCTGCTCTATACTTCAACAACATATCCTTGTAGTTAACATTGTTGTTGGACATTTCTTGTTATGTTTGATCAATATGACACTTGCCTTTAAAGAAAGGAAACATAAGTCAGTCATGGGTGGAAGACTGGGTTAAGGTGGGACACATTAAGACCTGGGTTATTTTTGGGCTACAGCAATGGGATTTGCTATAGAGTATTCATCATTCATAAAGCCATTCATTCAATTCGTTAATTCATCCATTCTTTGTCAGATTCCTATTTGGCTCCTAGTGTGTCAATAGTTGTGCTAAAACCCTGGAAAACATAAGAAGTACAAAGTATGGAACATACCTTATAGTTTTATAAGGGAATTAAGAAATGGACAGGATACAACAAAAGTATGCATGATATAAAGTGCCACGGCATTTCCAAAGAAGAAGACATTGCTTTCAATAGGCAAGAAATGGTGGCATTTGTCCTGGAGTACAAGACAATTGGAGAAACAAAAACATAGCACAATAGATTTTACTTACAATGCAGTGATTTATTCAAAGTCTTCTTTGACTGGATAAATTGTCAGAAGCTGAGGAAAGGACTGCTGTCCCTGCCAGTTGCCCACCTTTCCTTAGGGCTGATACTCTACACACTTACCTAACTTGGTTCCATGTTATCCATTGGGGCTGGATGGGCTGTTGGGCAGAGGATTTTGGCTTTTCTCTAGATTCACATGAGGGACGGACTCCCTCAGCTGTTGCTCAGGACCCAAAGGCTCTTTCTTTCAGGGCTGATTTTACCCCCTAATTTTTAGCGTGTATTTTGGTGAGCTTAGCTACCACTTTCTCAGGCAGTCCCAGCCTTAGCAAATCACCATGTGGCTTTAGCTTATTTGATAGACACAAGTCGAGGCAAGGCAGCATGGTACTGGACTGCCCAGGCATTACCCTTATGCAACCTTTTTAAACTATCCATTCTGACTCCTATTGCTAAGCCATCATGGCTGCATCTGGAACTATTCTTCCCAACTTTGCCACAGAATAACTATGGAAAGGGTCTTGGTGAATTTGGACCTAGTATGGGGTGTGGGTGGAAAGAGAAATCATTCTAAGTGGAAGAAATAGTACAGACGTATGGACACAGGAGATTGCCAAGTGTGAGGGATGGGGAAACAGAGACCAGTGTAGCTGAAGTAGGGAATTTGGATGGGAATGCTGGACCTTAGTCTCCTGTTTTTCAGCTTGCTGCTCTTATCATGACACTTGTTGCTGTATTTTTTCAAGAAAGAGGAGAATTTGTAAGTGATTGTCATTAAAAATGTATATATTGCATTTATAATATATGAATTATGAGTATTAAAACCGGCAATGAAATGAGAGTGATATACTTAATTAAAGTTAATTGGACTTGTTAGCACACCACTAGAAGGACAACTATGACATTTCAGATATCACTCTAGACCAGATTTGTCCAATGAAACTTTTGGAAATAATGGAAATGTTCCGTATCTGTCCTAATACAGTAGCCACTAGTCACATGTAGCTATTGAGCACTTGAATGAGGCTAGTGCAAATGAAGAACTGAATTTTTTATTGTGTTTAATTTTAGTTAATTTAAATTTGAGTTTAAATGGCCACATATGAACTAGTAGCTACCGAATTTAGAGTGCAGCTGTAAACAATTCTTGGGGATTCTGAATATGTAGAATCATAGCATTTAAGAGCTGGAATAGACTTTAAAGTTTATGTAGTCTGGTGCTTTGAGTTTACAAATGGGGAAACTGAGGCCCAGAAGGTGAAACACCTTGTCCAGGGGCACATGGGTAATGTTGAGCAAAGTTGGCACCTGCCTTCTGATGCCCTGACTCCTAGTTTGGTGGACTTTTGATCCCACCATGCTGCTTCCTCAGTTATGACAGCAGGGTGCGACCACATCCAGTTAAAGATGGTTGATTGGTAGATTAAAAAAGTGAAGTCAAGCTTAGTCCTTCAATCAACCAACCAAGTGATATGTGCTGGACATGGTGCCAGGTACTGAGATCAAGATGGAGCTGCAAAATGGCATAAAGAACCCACAATCAATTTGGGAAAACAGGAAATTTGTCGCTGGTACAAGGTACATGTGTACATTGCTAGGTGAGCAAAATGTGGACATTTAGGGAGACCACCATGGGTGAGGGGTCAGGGAGAGCTTCAGCGACAAGACTTGACCTATATTAAAGTCTCAAACACAGGAGGTAAAAGATGACATTAATGTCATTCAATCTCAACAGTGGTTGATATGAAGCAAACTTCTGATCCATAGTTAAAGCTGTGTTATTAGATCACAGAAATGTAAATAGTCATAAAAGGCTGTGTATTTAAATCAGGAGAAAAGTATTGGCTATTATTATCCTGTAGGCATAGCTGGGAAATCAAATCCTCGCTTGGCTTACTGAAGTCTTAACCTAGTACTGCATGACAACATTTCCAGAGATTTTTTTCCATTGGTAGGCAAAACAAATGAGATCCAAGTGCTCACAGAACATTCCAAAGAGTCAACAGAGAGAAATGGAAAGTATTAGAAACATGATTGTGTTTGGAAAGAGAGACATAAATATAAGTAAAATGGGGAATGAAAAATCATCTATTATCTAAAGTTGAGCTCCACATTATGGATGTTTCTTAAAATGTTTTGTTTTTCTGGTTTTATAAAGGTAATATGTGCTTAATGTATTCAGCTAGGAAAATAAAGAAAAGATAAAAAAGAAACTAAAAATCACTCTTAATCTCACTCAGAGATAGCCATTGTTAATTTCTTTTTTCCTTCTTTGCAAACACCTAATTTTAAATGTTTAGACAGTTAATATTGTAGCGAGCTTTGTATCACAATTTTTCACTTAACCTTAATTGAGTTTTGAATAGAAAATTTTTTTGAGTGAAGAACTTTTGCTAGGGAAGCCCATGCAAGATGGGACAGCAACGCAGCTTTCTGCCTCTGCAGGTCTTTAAGGACGTTAATAAATTATGTCTTGTAATCAGTTGTTAATGACTTCCAAAAGTTTTCTTTGTTGGCATGTTTCTGTGGGGGGGGGGGTGTAAAATAATCTGGCTTGGTAGCTTATTCATTGACTAGCTGTTGATATGAACCATCCATCAAGCTGCTCCAAGTGCTTCTTGTGCCTACACTTGAGTCACCAGAGGCTGCCAATTCAGAAAACATTGAATGTTTTCAATTGGCAGGAGCCTGAAATTCCCAATTGTCTCCTTTGCTTATAGAGATCTGATTTGGTCTGTGCGGCTTCTGGAGTGGACTTCAAAGTCATCTTCTATTTCCAATGAAACAAATTTATGTAATCGTGTTGTATTTATTATATTGATTTTTTCTATGCCATGTAAAGGACTGAAAATAACTTCACATGCTGTTTTGTTCAGTCTCCGGAAGGTATCCCCGATTTAGCAATTTGGTAATTTTTTTAGTGTTTGTTCTTGCTGCAAATGATCTATTAGAAATATTGCTAAAAAAGTTTGATCCAACTTGGATAACCTAAAATGATTCTCGGTACTTACTAATCTTGAACTTTATAAATCAGTTTCTCATCTTCAGAGGAATTTTTTTTAAGATGTTGTTTCCTGCACAATTATTGCCTCCTTTGATCTCACACTACATTTGGTCTTTCAGATAAGGGAGACCAATAATTCCTCAGCTATAACTTCAGTCACACAGATAACTATCATGCATTGTGTGACATGCAATTCATTATTCGGTTGTGAATAACCACCATGGTCCTATATTAAATGCTTTACAGCTCATCTTTTCATGGCTCACTGAGTTAGTATAGCACTTATGACTATTTTTGTGTCAAGGAGGGATAAAATAACTCTTTATAAAATGGCATATAATATTTAAATTAAAACATTTTCAGACATCTTAGAAGAAGAAAATACTGTAGTGAAGTAAATCTCCATATGTACCTTAGTTATTTTATTTTATTCTATCCAAGAAAGGGGCCTCCTTTCTTTAATGTGTCTAATAATTCTCATTATTGCCTTCTGGATAAATTAGATGAATACGCAGAAGCAAAATTCAGTCTTCAGAACTCTCCTGGTCAGCATTTGGTGATGTACCATCATCCTTCTCAATCCATTTTAGAATGTACCGTTGAGTTATTTGCCCAGAATAAAGACCTCTTTGGAAAGTAATAGAAAACAAAAGATTGGTTCAAGATCTGATCACATACTCAAGGACAATCTTCCTACAGTGTTCAGTTCACCAAATAAAGAGCTGGCAGTCTGGAGATGGCTGGAAGAGCAGTTTCCTAATTTTGAGTCTTTGGCAAGCTGGAATTCCACCTGCTAAAATTTAACAGTGTAGAGATTGTTATCCAGTGGGTACATTTGCAACTTTCTGTTTGGTGCTCAATAATGCAGACTGTATTACTGTGCTGGAAAAATTTAACTTGCTGTTCATTTGAGTATTAATCTATCAAAATATTTCCTGGACTTATTTTATAAAGTAACAAAAGAGCTATTATACGTTTACCATCAGAAAGTTCTTAGTTCATATTGATATTTTTAATTCCTTAATTGAATGGTTTTACTTCCTAGCTTAATGTAGACATTATTTTCAGATTATTAGTGAACTAAGAAAAGGTTAATTTGTAAGTTGAATTGGATTTTTGTTACAAACTGAAAAGCCTTTTTGTAGCCCCAAGAACATTTTTTTCCTGGACTCTGATTCTCCCTACCACCACTCCCCCTGCACCCCCTTGACCTCAAATGAGGCTCCCCTCTTCCTTAATTTTTACTTCTCTTCAGCAAAGTGGCTACTCTGTAGACAGCATACGCTCACTCTTTAGGACCAGTTGGTTCCCAAACATTTCATGAGGGATGCAGATGTTAAATATGACATCAAAGGAGAAAAAGTGATGGGAGCATAAAGGTTTCTGGTGTAGATATCAGGATAAAAGTATGGTCACTTTACAACATAAATTTGAACAAGCTCAAAAAGGCTTGTATATTATTTTTTTTCCTGAAAAATTGAGATGGTAATATATAGTGAGTTCTTTTCTAATTTAGCATAAAATTCCAAAGCAAAAGCTTAAAAAATTTTTTTCCAATCATGTCTGGGGCTCATTTTTTTTTACTTCTCTTTGTGTAAAATTTTTAACAGAGGAGGTTCAAAGTTTGTTTGAACTTGGAAACTAAGTTTTCAAAAGAGGCAGACATAAAAAACCTAGTATGGACTAATTCCTACCTTAAAAACACAAAACAGGAGTTGTTTTGAATTCTGTTCTCCTTCCTTGCTCTTATTTAAGCTAATTTGTTGATGTGTGTGTGTGTGTGTTTGTGAGCATGCATGAACTATTAAAAACAAGAGACTTGAATGGAAAGAATGGCTGCAGGGAATAAGACATTGTCTACACAAGCAAAATAGGGGGCCATTTAATAATTACCAGGTGAATTTGGACTAAATAGAATGACATGGTGGTTGGTTGGTCTTGATACCAAATTCCAGTTCCTTCAATAATAATTTTAAAAATACAAAGATAAATCTTCCCTTCATCTATGAAATCCAACTTAAAGTGTCTAGATTCTGGGCACTACCAATACTAGCAATCTGAAGCTACCTAGGCAAGGTTTTGTCAGAATAAAAATCTATACTTAATCATGACCATTTCATAAGCCCCTCCTTCGCATCTTCCCACATGGACTGTTTGCTTTGCTGAGCTGTCAGCGTGGTGAAATGAAAAGAACAAGAGTTTTAGAATCATGTTTGCTTTGCTGAGCTGTCAGCGTGGTGAAATGAAAAGAACAAGAGTTTTAGAATCAAAGAACCCAGTTCAGAGTCTTATAGCTGTAGGACTTTAGAAAAGTCATGTAGCTTCCCTGAGACACAATTGTTTCTTCTATAAAAGGGGTTGATAATATCACCTACCTTACAGAGTTGTTGTGAGGAAAAAAATTAAATATGTGAAAGTGCCTAATAATTCCTGACATAGTAGGTACTCAGTACATTTTATGTTCACAGAACATGAAAGATTAGTTATTACTGATTAAATACTTAGCCATTTTCTGCAATGTGGCATCAATCTTACAGTATTTTGGGGTTATCTCATTCATAGTCAATGTAGCCCCCAAACAGATATCTGTATTATTGTTTATTTGTGTCATCCAATCATATGAAAATGAGGAAAGGAATAATAGATAGTACACTTCTTTTAAAACTTAGTGGAGAGGAGCCTGGCTGCCCTGAGCACTTGCTTTCTGGAGATCTTCATGTGTGTCTAATTCCTTCTCTTGCAATGGCTATTTGTTCAAATATTTTTGTTGTGGACCCTCTGGGGCCTCATGTAGCCTTCCCACACTACCACACACCCACAATCCTCAGCACAACGAGAAATTCATTTCTTTTCTAAAATTACCGTAAATCTCAAGGGCCTGGGAGATGGAAAGTGCTAGAGTGGAGAAATGTTCCCTTTGTTCACCTGGCCGGACATTTTATGCCACTCCCCCCAGAGAGCTTTAGGATGCCACAGTATGGACTCCATGACCTCCTGTGACGTCCCGTGTGTCTTCTCTGTAATAGGAAAGGCTCCCTCTTCTATTTGTCAATCTCTCTGTGGTACACCAAAGCTCTGAAGAGGAGAGGGCTCTGTCAAGGACCCTATTCTCATCTGGAGGTTGTTCAGCATCTTGAATGTCATGCCCCTCCCAGGCTGGGTGTCCTAGTGGAGGCTGAGGCCTCAAACGCTACAGCCCCGTGAGCTATATAGCCCCATGTCCATGGTGGGCTAAAACTTTGTGGGATAAAACTTTGTGGCTTTCAGGTCTTTTTGCCTTTTCCCTCTCTGCAAAGCCACTTCATTTACATAATTGTTAAGAGGGAGGTACCTGGAATCAGGTAACCCTTGTCATGTTGTGTGACCCTTAGTCTTATCTTCGTTATTTAAAATAGATGTAATAATAATACGTACCACACATTGCTTTGTGAGCATTAAGTGAGATGGGATGCTGTGTCTATTGCACTTGGCACATAGTAGGTGCTCAAATACATGTGTTTTACTACTAATAATAACAAAGATTAGTTGTTTTTTTTTTTTGAGGGAGATTGGCCCTGAGCTAACATCTGTTGCCAATATTCCTCTTTTTTCCCCCTTTTCCTCCCCAAAGCCCCAGTACATAGTTGTGTATCATAGTTGTAGAGTTGCAGATCTTCTAGATGGGATGCTGCCTCAGCATGGCTTCATGAGCTGTGAGTCTGTCTGTGCCCAGGATCCGAACTGGTGGACACCGGGCCGACGAAGTGGAATGTGCAAATTTACCGCTATGCCACTGGGCTGGCCCCCAAAGATTAGTTTTAATAAGGATTAGATGAGCTTCAGAATCACGTAGGAGCTTCTCCTAGTTGAGCAAAGACAAATGATGCTGATGGAGACTAGGATGAGCTCCTCCATCCTGGATCTGGTGCTCTCTGCCTTTGGCATGGTGGTTCCTACACTGGCTCCGTGGGTTTAAGCCACTGCTGGTTCCGACAATTACAGGGAGCCCTGGCCTGGGGGAGGTGGCTGAGAGTGGCAGGATTGTCTTCGTTGGTTTCTCAATGAGCCATAACTCTTTCAGATTCACTGCTCACATATGGCCTCCAAGCAGGTCTGGCAGTTTCCATCCATGATGGAGGCTGGGAAAGGTAGGGTCTGGAAAACTCATAAAAGCAGACTGAATGGTAAAGGAAAATCAATTTTCTCCTGCTTTGGACCAAGTTGATGAGAATCATTCTCCCTGATTCTCTGTAAATTGGAACAAGGCTTAGGACACTAATCCTACTGTAATACCATTTGAAGACGAACACTGACATTTGTGACATTTAAATAACAGTTCAGGTCTGCTATTAAACCAGGGCCTCCAACTGTTTAACCTTTGCCCTTGTGTACTATTACCCTGGTTCAGTGCATGCAAATGTATTTATTATTGCATGTCAGCTTTCGGATGACACAGGCTAATTTAGTTTTGCTGGATACATTGCTTCATCTGAATTGCACTGCACCAAACACAAAATTTATTTTAAAACTTTTAAATGTGATACATTCTAAGGCTCTCAGATTGTTTTTATATAGTTAAGGCCAAATAAAACGTTGAGGTAATTATCCAGATATCTTCCCGTGGGTGGAGGAAAGTGGATTTCTTGAACTAAAATTATTTACAGAAATCCAAATCCAATTCATTCAACAAAATTTCTTAAGTGCTTTTTGTGTATCACATACAGTGGTAGATCGAAAATAAGGAAGATGTGGCCCCTGTCCTTAAAGAACTGTGCCTATGCAATTTTATGGTCCTGCTCACATAGTTCTTCATCTTAATTTATATGCACCCTACCTTAGTCTTTGCTTAATTGTGCGGACAAAATCTTTACTGGTTTCAAAAGAGCAGATTCTCATTTAGTTAGAGTCATGTTAGCTAATGAATTAGAGACCCAGGGATATGGATCTTTTCCACCCAGATATGATATTTTGAAAAAGACAGGGCTGGTATTAAAGTTAGGAATAACCTTCTCTTCATCTCCTGGATATTTTCCCAAACAGGAGAAAATACTTCCTGTTATATTCTTTATCATCACTACCATTTCCTGAACATCAACAAATCTGCTCCACGTTTGATGGGGAATTGAGTAGGGTTACCATTAGGGTAACTTCGAGGCCTGAGATTCTAGTTTGGCTTTATATTAAGTTTGTCCCAGCCTGGTTGGTACCCGATAGACCCAAGCTTGATGACTGGTTCCACCAGTTTCTAGATGTGTGACATTCAACAAGACGCTTAACTTCACAAGCCTCAGTTTCCTCATCCACAAAATGGATTAATAGTACTTACCTTGTGCAGTTGTTGGGAGGAGCAGAGAAAATAATTCTGTGAAGAGAAACAACATAGAGCCTGGCACACTGCAGCCCCTGTCTGGTCCCCATGCTTTAGAGAGACCTTCACCCCTTCCTGGCACTCTTCTAGTTCTGCCTCTAGTCACAGCACGAGTCTTTCCCTTCTAGGTTAGTGGTTCTAAATTGGGAGGAATTTTGTCCCCAAGGAGACACTTGGCAATGTCAGGAGACTGTTTTGGTTGTTACAACTTTGGGGGGGGGGATATGCTACTTGCATCTGGTAGGTAGAGGCCAGAGATGCTGCTAAACATCCTATAGTGCACAGGAAAACCTCCTCCTTTCCCCCCTACAACAAAGAATTATCCAGCACAAAGTGTCAATAGTCTGAGGTTGAGAAATCCTGCTCTAGGTCCTTAGGATCCTGAAATTCTCTCCCTAAACAGCCCATTTCCAGGATCTGTGCTTCTCCTCACTTGGGCACAGTGGGTGGCTATTTGAGAGGAACATGGGCAAAACTTGAATGTGTGAGATGGGATGTCCACGTGCTTATGTGAGGCTCCTCTCAGATGCCTGGGGTGGAAGAGAAGGGGAGTGGCTCTTGGGCTAGCTCTCGTACCACCATGTTCCAGTGCGGAACTCCAAGGAATCTGAGAATTGCAACCTGGCCTTCCAAGTTGTTACGAAGGTATATTTGTCAAGGTCAGGGGATAAAACATATTTTACTCAACAGTTTGTAAGTTTGATTTAAAACTTTAAATATTTAGACATATGATATGTGGGCCTTAGTTTGCATTCTTGCTCCGGGCCCCACAAATATTAGGGATGGGCATGCCAGTTAGATTTCCAAAACTCTGCATCCTTTCCTCTCCATGGCTGGGATTACTTGGTCTCCATCTTTCAAACTCAGTTCTAAGAATTCAGCTATACCCAAGGCAGATGATGCATGAATGGTTCTATTGCCACATGCCCCGTGTGCTGAGAGACCTGGAAAGATCTCTGGGTTCCATTAGATACCACAGTTCCTTCCAAGAAATTCTCTTGTTTGCTTAAGCTGGATTGAGTTGGTTTCTGTTATGTGTAATCACAAGGGCCTTGACTAAGACTTTCAATTCCTCTTTTGGTAACTTTCCTCAAATCTCGGTGCCTTACTTGCATCAAGTCTGGCCTTGTTCTCACCAGTGCACTGACTGGCAGTGCCGTGAATGGAGCCCACTGCTGGTTGTCACACTTCGCCTGTCAGCAGGACTCTTCCCTTATCATTTGCAGGTGGGGACTGACTCCCAGGAGCTGTCTGACATCAGTGGGTAGCTTTGGTTATGGACCCTATCTCCTAGTTGTAAGAAACAGGACCATTCAGGTCATGTCCTTCAATGTGATGTGATCTATGCTCTAGAAATTTGCAGTTTAAAGCTGTGTCTACAAACTTAAAACATCCAGGTAAAACTCCCCAAATAAATGGAAAATTGTATTGGGGAAATTTATGAATAACAGATAAGGAAATAACTTTTTACCTGCACATGTGCAGTTATTAGATGTAATCTTGAATACATATCATTGTAGAAAACCTAGTAGGAGAATATACAAATGAATATTAAGATGCTGGTACAAGCGCCTCACTCAGAGGACATGAATAGAGTTGTGGATTAGAGTATGTGTGCATGTGTGTGTGGGTGAGTGTGGGAAGCTGTTAGAACTTTATATGTATTTTCTCATTTAATCCCACTATAACCACATGTAGTAGGTATTATTGGGAATGACTTTTTTTTATCTGTTTGTGTTATGCAAAAAAATAGGTTCTAAGGAATCACTTAGAAATTCTGTTGTGCTACTTAACAATTGTGGCCTACAGACTCATCTCAGACACTTCTTTCTTTTTTTCTCTCTGTTTGCTTGTCAGAGGATTTAAACCAGCTTCCACAAGAGCCTGTCGATTCATTAATACAATCAAATTTTTGTTAAGGACAAAAAAGTAAAAATGGCTTTTAGGTGTAGTTCAGTTAAGACAATTAGTCGATTAGATTGCTCACTCTTCCTTCTATCCTTGCTGGTATTTTTAAAGTTTCCTCCTTGTGGTTTATCCATCTTTTTCTTCTCATTTTTGTCCAGGCTACTCCACCAATGTCAACCAATTTATTTGGATGGGTTTGTCTGAAGTTTTCTTATGTGTTGACTCAGGATGCTCGTCTGGCTAATCTGATCATCTATGCTAGTATTATTGTTGAGATGACTTAAAAAAAAAAAAAAAAGGCAAACAGGGGCCTGCCCGGTGGCGCAGCGGTTTCGTCCGCGCTTGGCAGCCGGGGTTCGCTGGTTCGGATCCCGGGCGCCCGCCGACGCACTGCCTGTCAGCCACGCCGTGGCGGCGTCCCATATAAAGTGGAGGAAGATGGGCACGATGTTAGCCCAGGGCCAGTCTTCCTCAGCAAAAAGAGGAGGATTGGACGGATGTTAGCTCAGGGCTGGTCTTCCTCACAAAAAAAAAAAAAAAGGCAAACAAATTCCAAAAATCAATTCCTTGACCTCCTCAACATTCTATTTATATGTTTCCAGGCTTAGCCTGATCATAATCTTAAATTCAAGAACTGAAACTAATTATAGATCTATGTACGAAAAAGATGTTTAGGCTTGTCATGATACAGAGAATTCTAAGCCAACAGTTTTATGACTTAATTTTGTTTATTCCTAAAATTCCCAGTCTAATGGTCATACCCAGGATAATGTCTAATAAGGAAGTCTTACCATGGTTGTTGAGCAATTAGATTCTTTTTCAAAATTACTTTACCATGTGTTTTAATCAGTAACTAGCAACATTTAAAGTCTTACAAATTCTACCAGTTGTAGGAGAAAAGTGAAGGATTAATGAAAGACCCATGTCCACAGTAGAAAAAAAATGATGAATCTTTTCATCACTCAGCAGCATGAGGATGCTCCAAATATACGATGTTTTTTCCCCCCCATTGGAGTTATTTATTGGCCAGAGGGGAGGGTGGACAGAACTTCTTTTGAAGTTAAACATCTTGCTTGGATGAGCAGATATGTTGCATCAAATCAAAGTAATAAAAAGACAAAATGCTTTATTAAATCTTCTTTATCACTATATTGTGCTCCAATAGGATGATCTAATTAAAGACACAGTTGAGCCTCGTTTCATCTGAGGAGGAGTTCAGTCTTCATTATTAAAAGGTTTGCGCAGAAACAAATACATTGCTGTACTGCTTCCAAGTTTCTCAGGGGTGCCTCCTTCCTGTTTGGCTCTCATTGTTATGGATGTCTTGGTTGGCACTTCTTGGCTTGATACTAATTAGTCCTTTTCATCTTCAAAGTACCTGTAAGGCACTAACATGATTAATATTCGTCATACCACTCTGAGGTAGGCACTGGAAATGCTATATTCTTTTTGCAGATATGGAAACAAAAGAAAAGAATTTAAAGTGGTATTTATTTGAATGCTTATGATGAGCACTTTACTTTCTGGTTCTTGGCTTCCAAGTGTCTAAGCTGGTGCTTTACCTCTGTGCCTTTCCCTGCACATCCCTGACAATTCATTCCATTGCCAATTTATTCCATATAACACGAGACTTCTTCAAGAAGCTAAATTAAGCACCACCATCATCATCAGAAAAATGTATACAGATTAGGAAGAACTCCCTCAGTTGGATTCTCTCTAGGTCCTCCTGATTTAACAAGCATTCATGAGGTACTGAATGGTATTTTAATTTAATTCCTGGATAATATCATTCTTGCATAGAACTTCATTCCGGTTGGATTAAATTAGGCATCAAAAACTAGCAGCTGTGTATAGATGTTAATTGGCCAGCCAAATGTTTTCATAATTTTCCTTTTTGAATTTGCAATTCTTGTGATGAGGTTTGTGCTTCTAGATCATCATAGACCCTGCTATCCTCTATTGCTGTACTCAGGGTTGAGTCTGTGTAATTTATGTTACCTGCCTAACTGCTGACGGCATTTGAGTTTACTGACAAAATAGAGAAAGGAAGGATTATCTTATTTCCCAAGATAAACCAGAGCAAATTTGGTAAACCAAGGCAAATTTGGTAAATTGGCAGAAGTGATAAATTGTTGAATTTCTTTGACATCATGCCCAAAAATGATCTCTCCCCTTTCCCTGTCAAATTCTTATTCATTTATTTCATTTAGCATTCTCAGAGGAAATTAATCTTACAAAGGAATCTGCACCGAGTTGTAAATGACTGACACCAGCTTGATGTTTTTCTCCTCTAGAGCTGCTGGGAGTGTAAAAGAGAACGGTAACCACACCTTCATTTCCCGTATCTGCCAAGACAATGGAATTTTTTTTTTTTGGCATAGCAGCATGATCAGAATCTCTCAAGTCACAATATACAGTTGTGATTATTGGCTTTTATACTGTGTGCATATAAGGCAAGTCCTACCCAAAAACCTGTTTTTCCTGTATTCAGATTTCTATGTCAGAATCTAAAAAATTGGAAGAAATCAACAGTAAATATTAAAAAGTAAGTCTAAAACATTGCTTATTTACTTAGGTTCTCTCTACAGAGAGAAAACAGGAAGAGAATGTTCTGGGGTAGCAGAGCAAAGAAAGCTAGGCAGACCCTCTTACATTTTTATTTCCATTCTGAATTTGATGCTGACCCACCTGGCCCCGGGAGTTTCAGACACAGATAGGATGGAGCTTTCCAGCCATGATGAATGATCTCGGACAGAGGAGCTGGTCTGGTAACAGCAACTATTAGCGAGAAACGTGAAACATTCCGGTTGTGACCTATTCCAGAACGGACCTACAGGTCTGAGAGGTGAAAGCCTAGAGTACAGCCTTCCCGTGTCACTCTTTGTGCCCTCTGTAGCTTCACTTTCCACTTTAACTCGACCTTAGTTGAATTGACTCAACCTAAGTCCTCAAAGGCCCAGGCAGTGCAAAAACAAGTCACTTTATGGAACACGTGCATCTCAGCTAATTCCTTTGGCCTTCCATTTTTAATTTTTACAGGTTTTCAGCTTTAGCTTAGCAATAATTTGTGATCAAGGTTAAATTAAAGTTTATTTTATTTTTGGTGACATTTTCACAACTAATTTGAACTTAGGTCTCTTGTTGGAGAAATATTTACAAAGAAATAACATCAAATTGCACGGTATAAATGCCATGCCATTCAACTATGTAAATAGCAGCCGAGATGTTTAATTGAAAATAAAACACTGGTAAAATGTAAACATCATTTTTGTTCCAGTTGCTCTGAGTGTAGGCTTCAATGGCACAAATGAACACGGTAACTGATGGTGGAAGTTAGAGTTTGTAACAGGGGCCAATAACTCTAGTGTGTCTGGAAACCTTTTAGTGATTGCTGTATTCTTCAATGCTGTTCTGTCCACTTCTCCAAACACACTCATTTGTTGTCATAAAGATGGCTGTTTGAGACCCCCTGCACTGGCATTTTCATGTACGATTTAATGTACCATCAAGGATTTGGTTCTTTCATTCATTAAGCTCTTCCGTGGCTGTACATTAGCCATCTCTCCAGATTGCTTCATTCTCTCAGGCCACGAGGAATACACCTGGCACTCCAAAGCATCAAATTATTATTGTTTTGAATTTGCTTATCAGTTTATGTAGCTGTAACTCCGTGTTGTGTGGAGCAACCTCTGCACCCCAAGCAAAACAGTCACAGGTCATATCTCGACAAGCATAATATTGGAGGAAACATACATCCTTGGTTATGGGATAAGGGGTGTACAACTTCCTGGTAGACAGTTGTCTAAATATATCCACTTTTTTGGAGAGGGGGCTACTCTTCCGGATTTATAAGCTCTAATATGTGAAGATGAAGTTGTAACACCTTTTGATCCAAAAGTTGGCGGAGGTGGAAGATTATTTCAATGATTCCAACCGATGGCATATTTTATTTTTACATTATATTAATGGAAGAACTTCCATTACCTTTCTTGAAAAACTGTATCCAGAGTGGAATTATAACAAGTATTCAGGGCATAGACTCTGGAGCCAGACCTATTGGATTAGCTATGAAACCTTGGGCGAGTGGCTTAACTGTTCTACCCCTCAGCTTTCTCATCTGTAAAACGGGTATAAAAATAATACCTAGTTCATGAGGCCATTGTCAGGAATAAATGTAGTAACATATGTAAAGTAATTAGAACAGTGGCTGGCACAGTTAGTGCTATATAAATGTAGTTATTATTCATTTAATTAGTAAATATTAAGAGCTTTTATTATTTAGTGTTTAATACACAACTTTCTATACTATTATCTTTTACAGGAAATAATTCTTTTATTTTACTGATTTACTTTATTTAGTTATTTTTTCCAGTTTTATTGAAGTATGATTGACAAATAAAAATTGTATATATTTAGGTTGTACAATGTGATTTTCTTTTTAAAGATGTACAATGTGATGATTGAATATGCATATATATTGTGAAATGATTACCACAATCAAATTAATTAACCCACCCATTTCCTCATAGTTTTACTCTTTTTTTTGTGCTGAGAAAATTTAAGATCTACTCTCTTAGCAAATTTCAAGTATATAATACAGTATTGTTAACTATAATCACTATGCTGTACATTAGATCCCTAAAACTTATTCATCTTATGACTGAAAGTTTGTACCCTTTCACCAATATCTCCCCATTTCCCCCTCCTTCCAGGGAAACAATTCTTTAAGGAAGTAATCCTGATTACATATTCTCGCTGCTTCATTCCCCACAGTGAGGGTCAGGTTTTGAAGAGTCAAAATCTGATGAAAATGTGCTCATATCTGGCAAAATTCTTAGTGTGAACACTTTCTTTTCACTTAGAGGGTAACATCTGGACTTTAGTAAGCAAATATACAATAAAATATTACTTCGACCTTTTAAAAAGTTGATCTTTATTTTATTCAAGTGGTAAAAATATCCCAAAGAGCTCCACGTTGAATTGCATTTTTGCCATAATTTAGTGAAATGTTTATGTGCTAATAATGCTTTCACATTTCATATTTTGTACAAAGAAAATTAAACTATAAGCTGACAGGAATCACCTAAAATAAAAAAATGAGGAAAATCTGACTTCAGCTCACCAAACATTGGAATCCAACTCGAAAATATTCTTTTTAGTTGAGAAAAGGCTGAATCTTGTTTTCTAGCATAAGGGTCAAAGATTTCAGGATAGATTATTTTGCTCTCTGTTACAGCTACGTCTCTCTCTACGATCGAAGTCAGGCAAAACCCGGGAACCATTTTATAACCTTACTCGCTACAACAAAGACGTTGGTGTGAGGCACATCTATTTTGTTTCCCACCAAGGCATTTAATTTCTAAAGCTCAAAGTGGCCTTTGTCAGAAATAGAAAATTATTTCCCAAATTCAAAGGCTTTTTAGAAGTAAATGAAACCAGTACATTTATAGTAAACATTTATCATTTGTGTAAGCGTGTGATTTCATTATCCAACTTCCCTTTCATTAGTCCCTGGTCCCCTTTTGGTGAAGCCTCACTGGGTGGAGTCCTAGGGAGCCACACAACTGGCTAAAGGGGCCAGACCCTCCCTCTCTCTTCCCCGAAGTAGCCATGTGATTTAGATTTGGACAATCAGACACTGTGTTCTGGGACTCTGAATCTTGAGCAAATGAATAAGGAGGCAGAGGACAGATGGAGGGCACCTTCGGGCAGCAACAGCTGCAGTGGAATTGGAGCAGCCTGCTCAGCCTGCCCGCTGCTCTAGTTCTGGCTGTCCAGTTCTGTTGGACCTCTGGGTTCCTGACAGTTTTCCCAGCCCAGTCCTCCAGCCTCTCACGGGTTCTGCAAGTCTCTACATACTTTCATTCAATCCCCTTTCCCACCTTTGTTTTTCCTTTATGTTAATCAGAGTAGGTTTCTATTTCTTGCAAACAAGAACTTGTGTTGATGCAACAATTTTCAAAGCCTGGGTAGAAATAAATGCCAACATTTTACACTGAATTATCAATGCAACTAATAGTAACCAGTCTGAGGGCTACTTACCTTTAAAGGATGTTTTATTTGAAGCTATTAGCTATTGTGAATCTGTATCAATTATATGCTTCTGTAGGATTGCACAAATAATATTTTGCCCAAATGTATTTTGGTTTGGCAATCATCTCTAATCAGCCAGTGATGGTAGACCTTATAAGTTGGTTCTGTATTTCAGCATTTTTGCTGCTATTTTGGAATTAAAATTTTGACATCATTGGAAGGAGCTATACTAATGTCTTGGGGAGCTGGGGGAAGGTAAATCAACTGACACGTAATTGGTTTCAAACCTGTGCTTTCCAAAAGTGAAATGTCTGCCGTGGTGTTATTAGCTGAGATACTGTAGATAGTTTTACGTGTCAGGAACAATTAACACGTGTCCTGTGGGTCTGATTACCAGCGTTAAGGAAGTTCTGCTCCGCATAAACCCCAAAGCAAAGCCTCCAGGAAAGTTAAAGGTCCCTGTTCTACCATTAAAATGGGAAAGTAATGTGCCTTTTTTTGATTGACTATAAACTTTGACTCGTGGGACTTTGTTCTTAAAGGTGAAAACAAACATGAGTAGGACACAAGTTGTTTTCCTTAAAAATTCTTAAACCTTTAGTTGAAATCATTTATCAAAAAATTTCTTAAAATAAAACTAAATCAATATTGCCTTATGGTAACCACAGGAAAAAACAACTTACAAAGCCAAAGTGGACATTTTCCTTAGACTACAGCACAAAAGAAATTTTAAATGTTTAGGCCATTGCCCAGAAGAGTGATAAATTTGAATTTGATATGTGAAACCGTTGTAAGAATGGCATAAAAAGTTGTATTTATAAAAGATTTTAGGAATAATTAAATGATTGAAAGTGAATTTATGAGACATCCTGATTATTACATATCGTAGATCCTTGAAAAATAATTAGATGAGATTCACACGCACACAGTAACTTAAAGGTATTACTAGTAAAGTCCAATAATATGCATATTCTCCATTACGTGTGAGTAGAGGGAAGGTAGAGTGCAGCTGTAAACCCAGCCTTCCGCTCCCAGCTTCTTCACTAACCAAGTAACTAACCCGAGGCCAGTTACCTCAAATGTAATGACTGCAAGAGTCAAACTTCCTATACGTGCTGAAATCCCATGGTCCTAAAATTGTAAGTTTATTTATTTTTTTAGTTGATTGTTTCTCTTCTCTCAGGAAGAAGGGGAAAAAAATAGAAAGAAATGTGATGTCAAAGTGGACAGTATAATCCACTGGCTTCTGAGTGGATTTGGGAATGCAGAAAGCCCCTAGTTCGTATCCTTCCAGTCCAAAAAAGAGAGGTGGGGCAGGCATTGCTCCACTTGTGACCATGATCCAAGACAAAGAGTAAGTCTCTTCACACCACAAGGAAGTCCTGGTGTCATAATGGAAAGTGCTGGACTGAAGAGGCAGTTTCTGCCTCTGTCACAAACAGCCCCCTGGCTTTGGACAAATTATGTAGCCTCTGTGGGCCTCTTATCTTCGAAAGATGAGCTAGGACAGAGCTTTCACATTATTTCCAGCTCTTATATTCTTTGATTCAAAGAAAGCAAGGCTTTGGATATCAAGGAATGATCTGATTTATCTTCTAATTTGAGGTTAAGTTTTCTTTATTTTGCCTAAAATTTTATTACTCCAAGTTGCAAAGTAGAGATAGCTCCAAAATTAAGACTACTTTTGCCATTTTAAATTACAACAGGCAAATTTTGGACTTTTCCTTGAATAAAGGAAGTAAAAGAGCTAGGCACACTGTCAGGAAAACTGTAAAGCTGTGGGAAGATAGAGAGATTAGACATTTTTCTATCAAAGGCAAGAAAGTTGTAAGAGGAAAGTGAAAAAAAGAGAGAGAGAGAGCTCAAGCACGAGGGAAGAAGTGGGGGAGGAAGAAGGAACTAGAATAAGAGCAGCCCCTTTTGGGCCCTCGGGGCTTTGAAGTGAGGCCAGAAATACAGCAAAGGATTGTGGGATAGGAGGTCAAGAGAAAAAGTAGATGGAGACCCTTTGTTCAGAGGTTAATAGTTGTGTGTCAGAAGTGCTTTATCAGAGTAAGATGCCCTATGCATTTTTAGATACTTTTTAGAGGAGTAAACCAATTCTGTGGACGTTTCCCAAGGTCCTTATGAAAGAAGAGTTCTACGGCTTATAAACCTAAAAAAAGATACTCTGCAGTCAGAGGCTCTGTTTTAATTAGAAATAATGACAAACTACGGAAAAGGCCTGGTGTTTCATATTTGAAATCATTCAAAACAAACTGGTTTTATTTTTATTTTGGGGCGAAAGGGTGGGTGAGTGAAGCAGCTGATAGTGATCTCTAGAGCCTTTTAATTGCTCACCAGCATCTGCACTGTTTCCACGAGTTCAGTGCCATGTAGCCCTGTAAATTATGAATGAGAAAAAGGATCTTTGCTCTTCTTAGGCATTCTGAATCCTAAGCGATTCCAGCCAAAGGTCAAAACTGGGGTAAATTCAAGTTTGCTTTGGCAAAACCTACTTTCTTATTCAGATAACTGAGTAGATGATTGTGTAAAATTAGCAAAGGTTACCATGGAAGCGTGAGGAAAGTTTACTGGAAGTGTAGGAGACAGTAGCACAAGTTGTATTTCCTTGAATGAGTTATCCAACGTGCTTCAAATCAGTTAGTTCCAGGGAGTTATATTTATATATATGTATTTAAATAAGAAAGCCAAACATTTTCCTTTACATTTGGCAGGTTTCTTTGTGTGAAAGTGACGTGGTCAAGTTTTTATTTGTCTAGCTCTCCTCCAACGTGCTGTCGTGTAGCCTTCTCGGATGATTAAGAGGCCTCACAGGAAACCTCCACCTCTGACTGTTTAACTTACCAGCACTTTTAAAAGCCAGGCTGATAAAATTCATAAATTTATCACATCTCTACCAGCTGATGACACTCGTCAAGTCTGTTTCTAAAGCTCTTTGGTTCTGTGCTTTCGTGAAGCCGGGTCACTGATGACAAATCTAAGGCAGAACGATCAAGTCATAACTAAACTTTAAGTGTTTCCTTGAAGGTTAAGACTGGAGGATCTGAATAAAAAGTAGCAGAATCCTTCCTCTGATCTTTTTCTGACATTTCCCAAATCCACAAGGCAGAGGGCATGGTGCAGGTTGGAGCATAAGCTGTTCCATATCTTAGCCCTCACCGAGCAGCACAGCAAGTAGGTTTCTGCAGGCAGGGAAAGGAATAAACACACACATTATGCGACTAATATTTGATTTGACTGTGGGTTTATTTTTCCTAAGCTTCTCAAAACACTTATCTGCAAAGAAGACTTCAGAGCCAGATGTAATAAATTATCATATAATTGCAAAATGCTGAGATGCAAATTTCTTTTGCTTGATGTATTTTTTTATTTTTCATTTTTCTAGGCTCTTGCAGTCCAGTTGTTATAAAACAACTGATTTAACACGATCTCAGGATTATAAAAATTGTTTCATCTGTGAAAAAGGATTCCATTTCTTCTTCATTTAATTGTTGGTCAAAATTTCAAATAGAATGCAATATTTTATATGTATGGTGACAGGCAAACTGTGTGTTTCTTATGGGATGGATGGTTAGCTGTCCTTGTATAACCAAATATCATTCTCCAAAAAAGCAGGTCAAGTAATGCTAGACTTAGTAATAGCTGTGGGTACGTTGAGCACGTCTCAAATCAATAATGACAGAGGTAGCCTCATAGCAATTTATGAACCACAGTCCTCTTGGGAAACATATTTCAAACCATAACTTCATCTAAACTGTTTATCGGCTAAGCTTGCTCAAATGTATGAAGTGTCAAAAAGTTTCTTTGACATTAGGCTTGTTATTGTCCTTTGATTTATGTACCCAAGCAAAACGTAGTAAATAAAAAGATTGTTTGGTGGTTTGGTATTTTAAGGAAATGATTAGAAACATTTGCCAATGCTATTCATTTTATATGTTTTTTTCTTTCCAAATAAAAAAAAGTGTTTCCGTCCAGTGAATGACTTCACAGTAACGGAACCTTAAATGATCATTATAGTAAGCGGAAATGCCGAGGAAGTTGCTATGAAATATTCAGAAAACTCTGAACTAAATGTGTAATGTTCATATAAAGCATTTGCCCCTCTCCTTAAATTTTGCATGCCAGACAGTTCACAAAATGTCCCATTTGAGACACATTTATGGTGCTAAATCTGACTTATTAAGAACATGGTCATCATATCTTAGTTGGTTTGTGTGCAAACTTCTACATGGAAAATACAAAGGACTATTCTCTTGAAAAGCATCCTTAAAGAAAATTCTTGGGTATACACAAGCATTTTTATTTGCTTAGGAATAGAAATATTGACTTTTTAAATTTTTTTGATGATGGAATATTATAGAGATATAAAATGCATCAAAAGGCAAACTATTAGACAAATCCTTTGAATAGTATTTCATTTAAGTATTTTAGTACAGGATTTTACATTTTATTTCAATTTGAGGGTTTCCATTCTTATAATTACTTAACCAGATTTTCATATTAGGCAACAGTATGGGCAGAATGTGTATAAAAACCTAAATATAAGATTATAAAAGTTGGCCAAGGATTCAAAAGGATCGCATTATGAGTTTCTAAAAGATTATTATTTTTTAAACTGGTATAGATGAAATTCACTCACACATTGAAGGGAAACAAGAAACCTAATGTAGACGGGCACACTTTAATTCAAGGGTTGCTTAAATGAGGACTCTCTGTTTCCAATATATCTTTTTCGGAGTGGTTAACTACCAACTTGATGGGCACCGTAAAAAAAAATCACAGACATAAAAGGACAAATGAGTACACAGATATCTATACCAGCATTGTTAACTTGTTAGCAAATCTGTTTCCTTGAAAACAGGATACAGTGAATCTGTCTGTATTTAATGGAAAGTGTCCGCATTTACTGGAGAATTAGGAGAAAACACTCCCCGATGGAGTCAGAAGTTCTGATCTGCTATCCTTCAAAGAAAGACTGTTTCCTAGGCTGGCCAATATTCCTATGGAGCAACCTATGCTTATTGATAAGTTATCGAATTCCTCTCCGGAATCAGCTGGTCAGGAAGGATACAGAGGGGAGGGCTCGGGGGAGAGGGAACTCTGATAGTGGCTTTGTCTGATCGCCAAGGTAGGAAGGGGGTGGAGAATTGAGAAAGGAAGAATAAGAGAGGTAAAAGATAGGAAAGAGAGTGGGAAAAGAAGGGAAAGAAATCAAAGAGAAACAAAGCAGAACAAAGCAGAGAGATGATAGCTAGATAGAAAAAAAGCATCTTTGTAAATGGAATCTCATTCCAGACCTCCGGGCACTTTAGAATGGGGATTCCTAACCTGTATTTTATGGACTTCCCCAAGTATCTGAATCCACTGAAACTGCGCGCATATTTTGTGATGGGCATTTCCTTCGGGGGAAAGTGTCCTTTTCTTTGATCTGGTTCCCAAGACTCAATAAAACCTAAGAACACACACTGTAAAGACATTTGTCTTTTAAGGAGTTTTTGAATGCTTGGGATTGACTGTAGTCACAGAATGTTTCTTTCTAGTATTAAGTCGTGTAGTCTGGGAAGATTATTCATTCTTTCAGACCTCTAGAATGCTAGCTGTTCAGTCAAATACTATTGATTGACTATTTGCCTTAAATTAAGTCAGCAATTTTCAAATTGGGTGTCCTGGGAGAGTGAAGAAACCGTGCAGAGGGAAAGGGTATTAATTTGGAGTCAGATATTTCTGGGACACAGATACTGTTTGGAATGCTAATGAAACCCAGACAGGTAACATTTCCTCCTTAACTCTGCATCCTCCCCAGTAAATGAAGATGGTGATGACTCTAACAAGGCTGTTGTAGAGATGAACAGAAATGCAATACTGGCTTACGTTTATTGGGGGTGCTTACTATCTTCCATGCACTATGATAACATTTTATGTGCTTTATGCAATTTAATTGTTCCAACAATTTTATGAGGTTGCTATTATGTTTATTTTCATTTCACAGATGGAGAAATTGAGACATAGAAGTCAAGAAATTTGCTCAGGGTCATGAAAGTAATAAACGGTGGAGCCAGTATGTGAACACAGGCCATGTGACGCTAGAGCCTTCTCTTGAACCATTGGACAGACTGAAGCAATGCACCTGGTGGGGCAGTTGTTTAGCTGCTGCTGACGATGATGGAAGAGGATCCTGTCCCTTCCTTGGAGGGGTTACAATGGCACTGCTTGCACTGAAGCTGCTCCTATATCTGAATTATGTCTTATCTTATTTCCTTCCATGTTGAACGTTATACTTTTCTGTTCCAACTTGGTCTCTTCTCCCCTTTAGATGGCTTCCTGGGTTCTTGTGGTTCTGTAGTTCTAGGAGAGAAAGGATGACAAGAATCTTGACGTGAGTTTCAGAAGAAAACTAATCTTCCATCACCTACACCAAGTCATTTCCTAGAAGCTCCAGGAGAAATTGTGTCTCCCTGTATACCTGGTTTTCTATCGAAATAAGATCTAATGCTTCGGAAGTATTATCTCAGCAAGATAGACCCCACCTACCCTACACATTATAAAAAAAACCCCTTGGAGATGTAACACCTTTCTTTTTAGCTAGCCAACTTCCCGAGGACGTTATATAATGTAAGTAGGCATTATATTATTTGGTACTTTCCGTTCAAAGAAAGTTCAGAACTTTTTCTCTTTTGGAATGTTTTCCTTTTTTCCTGAGGGATCTGGGTATTCATTGACGTGTTTAGTGTACTTAAATCCTAGAAAAGCACATATATAAAAATGTAACTTTCTTTTCCTTGTACTCAAACTTCCTCTCTCTTTTTTCTTTTTTAGTGCTGTTAATCAACAAAATGGCCAATGTTAGTCTTAAAAGAACTTTATTATCCAGATTTTTGGGGAGATTTAGGAAGATATGAGCCTGTTGAAATAGAGCCTTTTTTTCCTTCTTGGAGAGGATGGTTTTCAGGAAGAGCAAGGACATATATGGAAGGCCTTAGCTTATCTTTAGTGCCTCAGACACCCGTTCTGGACCCCATGGAAAGGCCAGTGAATGGGATTAGGCCTCAGAGATAGCATGTCGGTCATCATGAGGGATGAGCTAGAGCATCCTTTAATTTTTTCCTTCGGGTCACACGTAAAAAACAATTTACCAGCATTGATGAGTGTTATTAACAATGAGATAGGATGTAGTCCCCCCCCCCATCCCCATGGATATGCTTAAAAATAGAACAGCCATCTTTTCTCTTGAATGATTTAAATAATGGTCTGGGAGGAAAAGGTGGTTGGCAGACATCTTAAAGGAATTCTCTATTTCTGTGCTCTGTTCTAAGGCTTAATTCCTCAACTCCCTGTATTGTCCTAGTTCAATCAAACAGAGATCTGAGAAATTTTATTTTTACTAAAGCTCAGATCAAGGTGCCAGTTACGTTGATTTTTTAAAAAAATCAAATAAATCTTTGTTTTCCACTGAGTGCTTAAATTGATGTATTATTTCAGCTCCATGCCCTCAGAGCCTAAGGACCTAATAGACATCCTTGGGATTTTTTTTTAATAAAGCCCCCTTTGCCTATTTTTTTTAAATGTAATTTTCTTCGTTGCCAAACATCACCTTTTAAATCCAAGGAAATAATGGTGCCTCACTACCTTCCAAAGCTTTTTGGTCTTCAAGTTGGAAAATAAATTACTTTTAGGAAAGGAATCTCAACATCACTTTACTTAAAAATGAGCTCTCTATTTGTCAGGAGCAATTTTTTCATTGTAGGTATGCTAGGTCTTCCCAGTTTGAAACACAGCATGAATAATTCTTTCAGGCTCTGGAAAGTCTGGGAGTGAGGCTTCCTGACCTGTTACTCCCTCAACATCTTCTCTCACTCGCCTCCCTGCCTCCCTCCTTCTCAGAAGCAGTGTGCAGCAATGGGCTACAAGACTGGTTTTCACTGGTGCCTGGTGGAACCTTAATTCCTCCCTGTCAGCACATCCCTAGGCCACTCTCATAGTTAGGATAAGGACTGGATAAGCAGTTGAACTTCTGGGTAGTTTTCCAAATGAAATTCAACCTCTAGACCTTTTGGGGTTTACCCAGTCGTCCTCACTACCCTAAGATGAGTTTGGAATGAATTTTTACTTAATGGATTCTATTTGTGGGTGGGAGAGGTAGCGACGCCATTGCTCAGAGTCGTGAGCATAACTTCAAATAAGGGAAAAGAGCCCGCAGGAATGTGAGAATAGATGTGATTCCCAGGAAGGTGTGCCTGAGGAGGTGCTGGGAGATTCTGATCAGCTGTTGAATGGAGATACTGTATCTCACATGACAGAAGTCACCTCCTGACACTAGAGTTGTGTTTGAGTGGTGATTTAAAAAATAATACAGCTGATGAAGAAATATGAAAGGCATTGCTTTGAGATATCGTGAAATGAATATGCAACATTCAGGATGAATTACTGTGTGCTGATAAGCTGGGAGAAAGGCAATAAAACATTAAAAATAAAATTTGTAAGACTAGCCCCCTAAGTAAGTGGGACTATGCCTCCTGCTGGTTTGTTGCAAGGAATTTTCTTTTGGGAAAATCCTGTTGAATTATGTGACTTGTGAACCTGGTTCTAGGACAGTGCATTTTATGAGAATCGAAAGAGAACTATTTTAAAATACCAAGATAACTTTAAAAATTCTCGTTTTTAGCACAGCTACTTTCCATTAAAATAAATTATTATATTTCTATTTGTTCTTGTTACTGCTTTCATACTACAGCTAGAATGAGGGTGAGGCTAGTGTGGCGCCTAAGGCATGGCCCTATTTCATACCACATGCTTTATTTGCTAAGAGGTTAGGCCCCAGATATGTGTGCAAACACGCTATGCCTCCATGTATTTATTTTGGTAATGTTGCAAATAATGGAGAGAATACATTAAAATTCGGCAATCATATTCCTTTGAACTAAGTCTATTCTTCTTTGAAGATGAAACTTGTTTCCCATAACAGAAAAATGTTATCGCTAATATCTCCTTTAACAATAAATAATTATGCAGAAACATCTTTTATACAGTCAGTGAGGTTACCAAGAGGTATAAGATTTAATCTTATCCTCAGGATGGTTATGGTCTAGTCAAAATACAAGACAGGTAGATGGTATGATATATGGTAACATAAGCTACTCACCAAATGTGTGATGCTGATGAGCAGCGCTCCAGGAAGACCAGGTGGTATTTCATGTAGACAGGTGGAAAAGCAATGGGACTTGAACCAAGTCTTAAACAGAGGGTGGACCTATTAGTAGAGAAGTGGGGTAGATAATTCAGGTAGTGGGGTAGATTTTGTTTTTGTTGGCAATTACTCACTTCTTCTCTTCCCTGTAGTAAGATTATACACTCCTGCTAGTTGCAGTGTGATTTGTAATGTCTACTTGTGGGGGAAGTATATTTTCTTGGCCCATTGATGTTGGGCTTACGTGACTTGCTTTGGCCAATGAAACATGAGTGAATCCTGAGTTATGCCCCATCAGAGCAGAAGCTTTTAAATGCGACTACATATTTTGCTTCTGTTCTCTGACAAGACTACAGTATATCTCAGAGAGTGGCAGCTTCTTGGGTATGGGTTCCAGAAGGAAGTGACACAGAGCAGAGTTGAAACCTGGAGCAGGGCTGAAGCTCACTAAAAATCTACACGTAATATGAATGAGAAATGCATATTTGTTGTAATTTATTGAGGTTGGGGGATTGTTTGTTACTGCAGCATAGCTGACCAATACGGGGAGAAAATACAACTTGAACAAATGTGTGGAGACAGAAAGCCACATGTGTGAGGGGCACTAGAAAAATCTAATTTGCTCTAGTCAGAGAATTTGTGTAGGAGAGAAATAAAAAAAAGAGGTTGGGTCATATTATGGAAGCCTTGAATAGTAGATGAAGAACATTGACCTTATTCTATAGGCAGTGGAAAAGTACTGAAGATTTTAAGCATAGGGGCAAAGGAACAAAGGGAAAAATCTTGGGAATATTTGTCCAACAGCAGTGTTAGGATGGAGTGGAAAGTGGGAAAGAAACTAGTTAGAAGCAGCATGTTCTTAAACATGTGCTTTAAAAATGTTTCTGAAGAAAAATGATTATTTTGTTGGAAGAGGGTGGTGGTCATATTTCCACATATAAAAATGCAAAGAAAAAATGTAATGGGTAAAACAACTTAAAGGTTAAAAAAAATTACGTGACTCTGATAACAAATGTTTTCCTCCGCCAGGAAAGCAGCACAACCTTCCATGATTGGTTGACATCCTTCTCAAGCTGGCACGTCATATAACTACATTAACGACCTGAGGCCGAAGTCTTCAAGGCCTTCATAATTCAAGTTTGTCCCTTCTCTTAGTACATATATTCCTACTTACATGCAATCTTTTGCTTTGTCTGCAGGTCCATTATCCATGTTCAGCTCATTGTGGTATGGATCCCGTGAAATCATGAAGTGGAAGAGAAGTATTTAAGGCACAGCAAACTCGTAGACTTGCTGTTAGTCTGTAATCCTTATGTGCAGAATCTGTAAAACTTCAGCACAAGTGACCTTTACCACACACTGAACTGGGATGGAAGTTGACGTTAAGGCGGGCTATCTCGTCTTCCCCAGTAATATGAAGTTTACCTGCTTTTAATTTTGCTTAATACTTCACCTGTTTTGGGTTCACCAACGAGTATCTTTCATATCTAGGCAGGACTATTTTTACACGGATTCGATGATCTGTCTTGCATTTTCCTGGATGACGTGTCATTTGACAAATTGGTTTATTGAGAGCAGATAACAGAGACTCATGCAAACACCAACACAGAGCCAAGAAAGTCATCTGAATGTTACAATCCTCACCTGTGTCCAGACGTGAATTTGTTCCTTTTCTAAATACTCAGTAGAGTTTTCTTGGTTGCAGGGAGATATTTTAACTCACCTTGATCGCAGTCTGCCTCAGATCTCATAAAGCCCGGCATGTTACTGCTGTTCTGAAAGTCTCCTGCTTTGTGAACGACAAGGTTTAATGAATTAGGAGTATCTGTGCACATTGCTTTCACCTAAAAAGAGAAAATCCTTTGAAACAGCTATAGCTACAGAAATTCAATTTCGTTTATTTAGGAGGAAATGAGAAAGTTGAATTGTAGGTGTGGAGTCTCACAATCTTTTAGACTGATAAAAGTATGGTTTGGGGGATGGTTGGAACAGCACGGAATTGTTTCAGCCAAAATTATTTTTGTGAGCACATTTCCAAACTCACGATCGTGTTTTGATAAGAAAAATCCCTTTCTCCACAATTCTCAGGTCCCAATCATTGGCCCCTCCCCACCAATTCTAGAACCTATGTCAGGCTGTTATGTGGCTTAGCTCTTGGTGATGTGTTTTCAATTTGAGTCAACTTGATGAGAGAAAAATTACTAAAAAGTGGGAATGAGCTGTGAGGTGAATAAGGGTTTTCCTATCAAAGTGGAGGTATTTTTAAAAGCATTTATTATTTCAAACTAAAACATTTATAGAAAGCCATGAGTGTGAAGTGTATGGTTACCAGTTGCGGCTCGCCGCATTGAAAAATTCAAGTTCATAGGAAATATTTACTGAGGCTCTGGCTGGCAAGTAGTTTGTTCATGGGAATAATTTGGTCCAGAAGCCATGTCAGTTTAAAACAATAGTTTACTAACATAATAGTAACAGGCAATTAGGACTCATAAATGTTACCATGATTGAGACATAATTTGGGGTCTTAGATGGAAACAATTCTGTTATTAACAGAACTTAAATGCTGTCTGTCTATGTCTTCCATATGACATGAATGTCAGAAGTGAGAAAATCACTCCTCCATTTTCAATATTTTATGGGCTCTGATATAATATAGTTATTTTTTTTCTGTGTTGAAAATGATGACCATTGTTTTTGACACAATTTGTTCCATAGTAGAAAAGTGTTTAGTTTACAAGTGAGACAAGTCTGGCTTTGACTGTGGATTCAAGAGATGTTGTATAGTGAAGTCTACTTACTCAGGAAACGTCAGTTTTGTGTGCTATTCTCCGGAAATTTGTTTGGAACATATGAAATTCTCTTGTCATGTGAATTTTGGAGATCTGAGGGAAATATATTTAATCACATTGGGTGAGAACATTCCTTTTTGTGTGAGTTCTTAGTAAGTTCACAATGTTTTTTCTCACTCGATATGCTGTGGAGTTCATTCCACAACAATGTGTATGGTGTATTGTTGAATAAAGAGCAGGCTGCAAACAGTATTTATGGTATATGATCTTACATACACATGAAATTTTATGTCTGTGTGTGTGCATGTGTATAAAAAGAAAGATGTCTTGAAGGTTGTTAATAGTTAACTCTGGGTGGTGGGTTTTGGGTAATTATTATCTTCTTTGTACAGTTTTTTAGAGTGCTTGATTTTTTTCTTGATATTATGAAGTATGCCATACATTTAAAAGAGGACATATGTACAATTTAAAGGATAATAATATAATGACTACTCACTACCCAGCTGAAAATATGGAATATTATTTTATTTTAGAAGCCAAGCCTTCCTTCTCTCCCTGCCTCTTTCATGGAGGCTTTTGTATTAATCATTTATTTGCTTTTCTATATGGTGTAGCCACCTATGAATGTATTCATATGCTACATATGGTTTTATTTTGATTGTTTTGAACTTTAAATAAACGGAATAATACTGGATATATTCTTCTGTGATTTTCTTGTTTTTTGCTCATTTTTTTTTTGAGATTCATTCATCTTGATGTGTACAGTTGATTTTTTTCTTTGTGAGTGGATAATATCATTTGGTCACAAAAAAATCAATGAAGCCATAGTGATTTTGAAAAGGAAAACCTCATATTTATATTTAAAAAATATATGTGCTGGAGGAGAGCTGAAATAACCATGCTTTTGTGAATTGAAAATTTTTTGTGGTTCTTATTTGTCCACAGGTAGATGGTGTCGATAGCTGCCTACAGAATGTGATTTTTGGAATTGTGGGCTGTACTCAATAACAGAGAAATACCTCCCTTTCCTGTCCCTGTTGGGAAGCCACTGTATCTGAAATTCAATCATTAGCTATTCTTTCCTTAGGATTTTAGGAACTACCTTCCAACATGAATTAGTTGAACCAGTGATCAGCTTTAGAACTTGGTCTTGAGGGGCAGAGGAAAGGGACAGTTCTAGACCTTGAGATGTTTGGAGTACAGGCTTCAGTGGGACATTTAAATGAAGAGCTCTGGGCATCGCAAAGGCAACCGAGGACAGAGTGAGGAGGCAATACCAGGTGTGTGAGCTACAAAGAAAGGAGGTGGGAAGGCAAAATTTTACCCACTTTATGACTTTGCCCATATGTAGCGACAAGCACTTTTTAAGTACTTAGTGTATCAGGCTCCATGCTAGGCATTCTCAATTCAAAAATATAATTAAGATCCAGTCCATGCTTGTGCTGAGACTTGAAGGAACGACGAGTCTAGCGGACAAGGAGGCGACCATATCTATTAGAACGAAAGACATTTACAGAGGGATAGAGAATGGGAGCACAGACCCCAGGGAACTGCTAATATATATGCCTGGAGTCTGGGTCCATCCTACACCACCAAAGTGACGGTTCTAAAGTCTGACCATGTCACCCACCTATTTGAAATCATTCCATGCCTCTCTAGCACTAAACTCTGCATGGCACATAATATCATTTGCACTTGGCCTCAGTCCACATTTCCTACCATACTTTTCACATTATTTTCCTTAAATGGCTCCCTGCGTCACACTTTCCTCATCTACAAAATAGAGAATGACGTCAGGGCACCTAAACTCAGCTCTCTGCTTTTTTCCACAGAAAGCCTGACAACCACCACCACCATTTGGTCACTGGTGAATGAGTATTTCATCTTAGAAAGAGAAGATTTCTCTTCATTGCTGCAGTTGAATTATAGTTCCAGAAACATCCAGGTTCCTGTGAATATGGATGACCTATCCATAAAGGTTCAAATGTAGGAACCTATGAGAACACCAATTAATCAGTTATCAAATATTTGAGTACCTACTATGAGCAAGACACTATATGACCACTATGCCATGTTATTAATCCACTGGAAAATAATTTGACCTTGCTTGTATAGTACACTTATAATATACACTTTTGTTTATGTTTATCTTAAATTTTGTGTCTCTATTATAAGTGTCTGGAAACCAACTATTCAAAGGTCATATATGAGGTATGGTTTCATTGTATTTTGCTGCTTTTTCTTTTGTTTTGATAAAGCCCATATATAGTACATGGGTCGTATCTTACCAAAGCAAACAAATATACTATAGTTTTAAAAATGGTCAAATTTGGGAACCATCAACCACAAATAAGGAAGCATCAAAATGTAAGTAGCAAATAGATCTGTCATCTAGAAATAAATAGAATTTGCCATGCAACTCCATTAAATCTGATTTAGCAAATAATTACTGGCACCTATATTAGGCACCGGGGAGGACATCACACTTTCCATGAAACAACCCCTCTGCCCTCAGCAGCCTTGAGTGTAGACTCTATGTGCTCTGCTGAAGAATCAGAGAATGGAGAATTTCCCATCCCTCTCCCCAGACTCAACTTCCAAAAGCAACCTTCCTATAATCTGACTCTGCTGCCTGGGAAATCCACTGTAATTAATTAAGCCCTGTAATTAATCCAGAGCAAGCGGTGAAGAAATAAAGTAGTGATGAGCACAGGCAGCTCGAACTATAGATGTTGAAGCCTGCACTTCACTCCAGAAACTGGTAATGGATGTAACAGAACTTTCCCTCTGCTACATTTTTCCTTTCATGCCCAGGCTTAATGTTATTAATCTAGAATTTCTGATGCTCCAGAGAAAAACCCTATGAGATATTGCATATGACTCTCAGACCCCATTCTCTTTGCCATCCCTAACTTCTCTCGGATCTCTCACTAAGGGAAGGCTGCTAAATTGCAGCAAGATTGTGTTTAAAATCATCTCCCTGCTTCTTTCTGGATCTCCTCTGGGATGTGTTCATTCCGGGGAATAATAGGAAAATCTCTACTGCTACCATCTTGGTCCAAGCCACCACATATCTCACCTGGTTATTGCAATATTTTCCTAACTGTTTTCCCCACTTCTGCCCTCACCTCTCCTTCAGTCTATTCTCAGCACAGCAGCTGGAATGATCTATTAAACTGTCATTCCTCTATTAAAATCCTATAAGACAGTCTGCCTACTCCTTGCCTCATCCCGTCCCCATCATCTCTCTCACTTAACCTCCCACTGCTCTCCTAGCTCACTGTACATTCGCCACACTGGCCTCCTTGCTCTTTCTCCAACACATCAGGCACCCTCTCACCTCAGGGCATTTGCACTTGCTGTTCCCTCTGCCTGGACCACTCTTCCCCTATATCTGACTCATTCCCTCACTGCCCTCAGGTCTGTACTCATATATGACATTCTTAGTGAGGCTTTCTCTCGCTGCTTTATATGAAATTGTAACTCCCAGACTTTGTGTTTCCTACTCTCCTTCCCTACTTTATTTTTGTCTGTAGTACTTGTTGTCATCTAATACACTATATATTTCACAATTTTACTTTGCCTATTCTCTGTCTCTGCCCACTAGAATGCAAGGTCTCTGAACTCCTTGTCTGTTTTCATATTACAGACATGAGTGGCTTAACAACGGGCATACGTTCTGAGAAATGTGTCGTTAGGTGATTTCATCATTGTGTGAACATCATAGAGCATACTCACACAAACCTATATGGTATAGCCTACTACACATCTAGGTTATATAGTACTAATGTTATAAGACCACGGTCATATATGCTGTCCATCGTTGACTGCAACGTAGTTACTTGGAGCATGACTACTGTGATCCCAGTGCCTGAATGGTACTGGCACGTAATAGGCACTCAACATATATAATTTGTTGAAAGAATAAATGAGCGAGTGTGTAAAAACAAAGGCTTACTCCTACCTTGTATTACTTTTCTTAG
The DNA here is from genome assembly GCA_031878705.1 of Tapirus indicus. NCBI lineage: Eukaryota > Metazoa > Chordata > Mammalia > Perissodactyla > Tapiridae > Tapirus > Tapirus indicus. The sequence continues at coordinate 97,010,653 of CM062919.1, read as the reverse complement.
AATACTCTAGTTCCCATCCCAAATTTAGTTAGAACAACACTAAGTTTTCACTAAGTGAAAATGTTAGCACGTTTTCTTTTCATGTACCACAATATTCAGTGTTTGAACTTTGTTTTTTTCCAAGCTGAAGTGAGCAACATATTGAATGCAAGTTTAGTAATGTCTAACTGTTTCCACATTTTGGAAAAGAGTCACTTGTGTTAGAAAGTGAAAAATCTTCAAGCTTTCCAGAAATATTCTCTTTGAGGAAACGTCTCAGAAATAGTTTTTAAATATATCTCTGTGTGATCTACACATCCAAAGAGAAAAGAAATCTTTGAGCAGCAAGACGTATTGTCAGGTTAGGGCAACTTTTACAATTGAGGTGAGTAATCACATTTCACTCAATTCTTCATCTTGATCTTCAGATATTTGAGAGAACATTTAGGTCAGGTGGTCAACAAATGCATATATTTCCTTTTCCTTCTTTGCCTTAAATCAGGGGATGAGAAGAGAATTTTCTCTACGCAAGGAAGATGGGGAGTCAACAAATCCTTCCCCCCACTTGCTTTCATAAAGTTTTATTGTAACATAGCCATGCCCATTTGGTTATGTGTTGTCTGTGGATATTGTCTATGCCTGCTTTCCTGCTACCACAGCAGAACTGAGTAGTTGCAACAGAGACTGTATGGTTTGTAAAGCTTCAAATATTTACTATCTGGCCCTGTACAGAAAATATTTGTGGATCCATGACATTAGACTACAACCAATTCAAGTTGGAGAGGCCAGCCAAAAGGCAGTTGGCCATGGGCCGGCCCAGTGGCGCAGCGGTTTAGTTCGTGCTTGGCAGCCTGGGGTTCGCGGGCCCGGATCCCTGGTGCCTGCCGATGTGCTGCTTGTCAGCCATGTTGTGGCGGCGTCCCATATAAAGTAGAGGAAGATGGGCACGGATGGGCCCAGGGCCGGTCTTCCTCAGCAAAAAGAGGAGGATTAGCAACGGATGTTAGCTCAGGGCTGGTCTTCCTCACCAAAAAAAAAAAAAAGAAGGCAGTTGTCCATAGGAGGAGGATGAAACAAAGGTGTTTGATAATCCACAGAATGGCAACTCAATTCTTAACTTAATTCTTAATTAATCACTAGGTAATCACGCATTTTACCAATTTGTATAATTGCTTGGTCCTGTTACATTATTTGTAAGTAAAAAATTTCTAAATAAAGTCATTTATTCTCATTGGTGTATTAAAATTCAGAACTGTTTCATTTTAATTTTGGATTGATTTTCAAGGAACAGTGATTTCTGCCACAATTTGCAGTTCCTTTGCAACTTTTTAGATCAAGTGCTGTTCTATAAGCAACACTGCATTTTATAACAAATTGCACTCTAATTTATCTGTTTTATATTGTATCTTTTAATGTATAACAATTTTGTTGCAAGTGAGCTCTATTGCAGGGATTAGTTTTGATGAAATCATCATATCTCTTAAAACATAACTACTTCTCATGGAAAAATAGATAGCATTAATACTGCAGTGAATTTGGTCACCCCCTCAGATTTTATGAAAAACAACTTCCTTCTTAGATTTTCTTAAAACACAGATAGCACCTACAGATTTAATGTTGTGTTTTATTTCTGGAATATCAAGATAGACTATTTTGAAATGCCCATTGAGACATGTGATAAATAATCAAAATTAAGTACTGTGTTTAACATTTGAGAAACTTTCAGAATGTGTTATCTGCATTTGGGAATCCCCAGGAAGGCTCTACTTAGATTTGTCATCTGTTTAAATTAATGAGGTAGGTATAATAGAGACTAAGGTATCAAACCAAGCCTTCTCATATTTATTGGGAAATATAAGTACATTTGACAAATACAAGTGACATTTTTTAGTATTAAATGCAACTCTAGTGGTCTGAAAAAGTTAGGTATCTTCGTAAACATATTATAATCAGATTTACTTAGGCTCTGTGGAAAACAGAGTAGACTTCTGCCTATAATACAGGCTTCAATACATGGCCATTAAATCTCAAATAGAGAACACATCTGGCACTGCAATGTCGCAGTAAATTCTATCATTAAATCAAAATGTAATAATAAAGAAATTTTACCACTTACGGAGTCTCACGTGTGCCAGGCATTGTTCTAAGTACTTCCTGGGCATTATGTCATTTGCTCTTCACAGCAAACTTCCTATCTCTGTTTTGCTGATGAGGAAACTGAGACTTACAGAGTTTAAGTGACTTCGCGGGAACACAGGAAGTGATGCTGCCAGGCTTTGACCCATCCAGATAATCTGTCCCCTTCTGAAGTCCGGCTGTTAACCTCTGCAGTGCATTACCATTCTAGATAGGTGTAGTCTTAGCTTATGCTTTATGGGAAAAGACTTCAATGGATCCTCTCTTCTTTATTTCTTTTACAATCTGGTTAAAAACAGTGTTCTTTCCTATCCTCTATTATGTCCTGCACCCTTCCACCCTGCATCCCTTACATTTGCATACTTAATTTTAGAGAAGATCCTTACAAGTAAAATTAAAAACCATTTTTTCGAAGCATTACAGCCATTCTCTTATTTATCATTTTCCTAGATTCTTAAATATGATGTTGTAAATCTCACCTATCATCCCTGTCTCAAAAGGTGCTTTCTCATTAGAAAAAGAAAAACAGAAATTCCAGTGTTGTTCCAGACAGCTGTATTATAGTGAGCTGACTTAGGTCTGGAAGGTGTTCATTCTACTGGACATTTCTGGAAACAAATATTTTAGCTTGATTTATGGTGCTGAAATAATTATTATTACTTTACAGATTCCACATACTTCCATTGGAAGAACAACATTTGGAAAGCATCTTCCAATTGTCCAGGCACCATTCCCTGCCCTGAATTATTTCAATTTAATTAAACCATGTGGTACTTTGTGTCAACAAATTTTAGAAAACGCTGGTAAATGGGCTTGAAGGTGAAAAGTACCATTTAGCAGGGCATGTTACCGATGTGATGACATCAGCCCGGATATATCAAGTAATCTACAAGCACATTCTTTGTACAGATTTATGTAGAGCCCATCATTATGGTATCAAGATATAATCTGGATGGCACCCTCTTTCTCCATGGTCAGGTGAAACGCTGGGACTTTTGGGGAAGAATCTAAGTTGTTTCACACTGACTTCCTCTCTCCCTCTCCCAGCTCCTGGATTTGTTTGCTGAATGAGCAGTGAATTATTACGCAACATCTAGGAGCTGAAGAGAGTAGTCACATTGCCTGCTCAATGCACGTCAGACTGGAATTTCTACTTCTGCCTCTGGGAGGGTATTGAGGAAAGGAGGTGAAATGTTGGGCAAGCAGTTGATAGATTCAGCAAAGTTTACTTAATAGTTTCATGAACCAATGAATTACCATTGACTCATTGATAGGCTACTTATTCCAGAAAAGATTGGAGGTGATACACATGCAGTTCAGCATATTCACAAGTTCCTATAATTCTAATGTTCACTAGTGTATTTTTTTAACCCGAGCACAATGAAATACTTTTTTGAAACCCTTTTCTTCTGGATTATAAAAGTGTAGGGGAAGAGTGCTGTGAGGAATTTAACATAATAAACAAACATATATGTAGAAAAATGCAAATTGTATGTAAAATAAGATTAAAAATTGCTTGAATAGAAAGTATGCATGAATGCAAGACTGGAGGAAATATAAGGTGAAGGGCAAAGCTGGGGAGAATTAGAACAGAACCGTTCAGACCAACGTGAGTAAAGCCAAGTTCAATTTGTTTCTGAATTTCCTGTGGCTAACATGGAAAGGGAAACATAATTGGTAAATTTAAATTTAATTCACTGAAAAGACACTATGCAAACATTTCAGTGCTTTTCCCCCCATTATTTTGAGCAGTAAAAGTCATAGGGTGTCAGAGCTTTTGTAAGTCCCATCTTGATGTGTTAGTCATTTTTAGGGAAGTGAATTGATTCTTTCCTGCCACAGATAACATAACTGAATGTATTATTCCATTACCCTAAGTGGCACCTGGAAAAAAAATTCCTCTCACAATGAAGTCAATTGAAATCTGGGCTATAATTAACTCTCTTGACAGAATCTGGCTGGTTCATTCTTAGTTCAGTTACAAGGACCTACTCCAGTGATGTAGTTTAGAACTATATGGAGATACTCATATCTTCCTCTGTATTTCCCCTTGCATATTCCTGTTCCTAGGCCTGTATTCAGTCTGTGACCTCTATCTCAAACATGCCTGTTAGGAACTGTGAAGGGTCTGATATTTCGGCCTGCTCGCAAGCTAACAAGTTAGCCTGCTGTAGTTTCATGACTCACAGCAATCCCAGTGGCCAGAGTTTTAGCATTTGTGTCAGTATCCTAAGCTCCAGTTCATATAGGGCCACATAAAGAGGGCTAGGTGATACCTGCACAACTGGTGGGTTGCATTACAGGAGAGGAACCCTGAGCTTAAGTAGCCCAAATATTTTATAATGGGCAGTGAGCATACCTGCTCCCTCGTCCCGGAGAAAGACATTATCTCCATCTTCCACAGTGGTTACTATCCAAATATCCTTGAAAAGAGAGTTTGGAACAATGGCGGTTAGTGCCTCTGCGCAAGAAACGCAGAAATGTGACAGACCCATGGAGAACTGTCTCCCAACAATACCCCAACTCCTTCACATCTATTTAAATACTATCCTTCCCTGAAAATCAAATTTCTAAGAGCTACCTTCTTTCAGCCTTCTTGGTGCCTATATTTTAGAAAAATCTTCTCCCTCTCTGAGCTTTCATTGTAATTATAACCTCTATCAAGATTTTGTTATTAATCTCCAAGCATACCCCTGTTTCTAATGGTTTCATATGAGTCAATATTTTCTTCTCAAGGAGGGTCTAAGGTCTTTGAGGGCAGAAACCACTTTTGGAGCTTATTTTACATCCACCATGGTACTCATACTGTAGATAGTATTAAAGAACATATATATGAATATGAGAAAGGGCCACAGTTGGAAAGGTTGTCCATGGTAACAAAATTATAAATAATTGTTCATAATTTCCAATTCGTCATTCTGTAGTGACCAAAGAAACAGAATTCCTAACTAGGAATCTGAAAGTTTTTATGATTTCATAGCCATAGCATGCCGGGATTCTACAGCCAACTCTTGGCTTGACTTTATGGGAGATTAATCTTGGTGTGTTAGTGACTCGTGTTGCTTTATCTCTAGTTAATCATAAGGGACGGAAGGAACTCTCATGAGACAAGTCTGGTTCTGTTTTTATCTAGAAGCTTTTTGGATAAATAGGGCCACATAATGTACAGAAGACAGGTGGCAGCAAGGTGGAAGTCAAAATTCTGAGACAGCATAATCCATGTAGATACTAATTAATCAAGTAACAAGTCCATATTTATTGAAAACTAATTAGGTATCTGCACCGTGCAAGTCTTGTCAGCATGGCTCCTGGTATAGAATCAGAGAATGGCACCAGCATGTGTATTTAAAATAATTTGGCCACCTAAGTAAATCTTTTTCTTTTTTTCTGCATGTCTCTAAAAAAAAAGAAGCAAATATGTTTTAAGATGTAAATAGAAGGCTCCCCTACAGAACATTATTTTATAGATGTGTGAGAGGCGTTAGAGCCTAGTGGAAAGCACTGGCTTTGGGGCTGGGTTAAAATCTGCCCTGCGCCACTCATTCACTGAGTCAGGTTAAATTACATAAGTTTACTGAGTTATTAGTCAATGTGGAAAATAAAACCCACTTCTTGGGATATTTGAGAATTAAATGGGATAATGTATGTCAAGCACCCAGTGCAAGGTCTGGTACATACAGCTGAGCCCCAAAATGGTGATTCTTCTTATTAGTAAACAATCCACTAATAACGGTAATTCAAGGCTGGAAAAGTGGGGAGGTGACTGAAGAAGAATTAAAAAGATCAGGGTTTGCCGTAAGGATGGGTATGTAGAGCACAGAGGATTTTTATGGCAATGAAACTATTCTGCGTGGTACTATTTTGGTAGCTACATGTAATTATACGTTTGTCCAAACCCATAAAATGTATAATGCCAAGAGCGAATCCTAATGTAAACCATGGACTCTGGGTGATTGTGGTGCGTCAATGTAGGTTCATGAATTCTAACAAATGTAGCACTCTGGTGGGGGGCGTTGATAATGGGAGAGGCTGTCTATGCATGTGTAGGGGGAGAGGGTAGACGGGAAATCTCTGTACCTTACATTCAGTTTTGCTATGAACCTAAAACCGCTCTAAAAAATAAAGTCTATTTAAGAAGAAAAACAACAAAAAAAGATCTCTTAGAGGCATCCCCAAGCAGGAAATAATCCAAGGGATCTAGGAAGGCTTTAATTTTGAGCGAGGGTACCCACTAGGTTTCAGAATGGGAAAAAAAAGAAATGACTGCTCTTCAGTGGGTTGTCCTAATTAGTGATGGATTAAATAAAGAATTTCAATTTTCAGATCCATGGAGAAAAATTTTAAAATCTTGTAACCTTATCGGTCTTTGTAAATGTTCCATGCTAAAAGTAGACAGATAATTACTTGTGATGTACAATAGAGGCTTTGTAGGAGTTTCAACTTGGCTTTTTGCATTTTTTGCTTGCTTTTTAGATATTCCCATTATAAAGTATAAAATCGAAACTATAATGTAGGGAGTAATAACTTTTTTGTCAAATTGAAATAAGGTAATTGATAGTTTTCCAAGACAGTCTAAAGGGGGTAAGTTACATTTATGTGATCTAAATCCTTTGGTTAAATGCACAGGGATTAACATCTGTTAAAAGAATTGTGCTTGGCATGCAGGTGTTTCAATATTTGCATTTAGTACGTGTTTCAGAAACAGTCTCTGAGAAAAACATTTATATAACAATCTGGTGGTTTTATTGTCTAAATCTGTCAGGACAGTCATTTTGTTACTCAGACTTTGTGACCCTCTTGCAAGCCGTAAACTATTTAACGAAGTGAGTATATTGAGAAAGATGACAGACTTTCAAACTTTGGGGAAAGAGTATTATATGAGAAGAATCAGCTTTTCCCCTTGAGACTGTGCCTAATATGTGAACAGCAAAAACAATTACATTGGTGATTTCAGGAAGTCCAATAAATTCCAGTGCACAGTCCCACTTTTGAAATATTACATCACTCAGCAAAAGCTTAGGCTCATATATTAGCTGAAATGAACTAATCATGAATTAATTACCATCAGTTCAGTTTTGTGAATGGAGTGCAGAGGTAGGGCTCTGGTTTCAGTGCAGCCAGCGCCTCTCGGTTTAACTACGCCTGCAGTGGAAGTCTCACTGTGCCCAGATGTGGAGGGCACTCCTCGTCTACTCATTTCAGCAGTCCTGGTGATCGCCTCTCGTTGTGGTGATTGACTTAACCACTCCGTAATCCACATTGTTAAAATAAGTTGTGCTCTGGTCGTTTGTTTTGTAGGTAGAGCGGGGGAAATAAAAGCAGTGTTTCTCCAGGGATTTGTGGCTTAAAATTAGAAAGAAAATAGACGAATCAATTGGTTTCACACACTGCCAGATTATACCTCGAGTAAATTAAAACTGAGTAAAAGCTGAATTATAAGTGATTTCAGCTTTATAAAAGCACATGTGGCTATGATAGCACACGATGGCTCACTTTGGCTTAATTAGTTCTTAAGTGCCTTAAATGTCTTTAGGATACCTGAATGTCCAGTCAAAAACAATGTTTTGTGTATAAATAGCAATTAGCTTTTGATGTTAATATCCACATTGGTGGCTTGTTCTCATACAATTACTTTGCTTTTTGACTTCTAGATAGTTCCTGGATCATGGTTATTTCAGGCCACTTTGGAAATTCACCCAGGAAGTTTCAGCTGATGTGGGTTTTAGATGCTTTATTACTTCAGGTGATAGTCTCCATGAGCCACCGGGTAGGCTGGGAATGTGTATTTGAGGTTGTATTTAGAGTTTTGTCTGATGGTTTCTGGAATAGTCTGCCCTTCTCCCAGGCTAGAACAGCCAGCTACTGCATTTTCTTCACTGAATACTAATACTTCTCCCAACTATTGTAGCCAGTCCCATAAACTCTGCCTTATCCACATCTCTCCTTTGGTAGTTTCCAGAGTTTTGGATTGCAGGGACCAGAAAAATTTCCAGAAATTTTGGCAGGGACCTATGTTGATAGTCAACTTTTGGTTTTGCCAATTATAGAAATAAAAAAACTTTTATCATTTAATAAATGAGAGTACATTTTAACACCAAAAGTTAAGGAAGGCATAAGTTAAGGAACGTATGAATGAAGCACAGTGCTTTAAATTGAGTCAATTTAACTTATGCAGAAGTCGTGTCATTATCTTGTTTTACTCATTTGGGTGACAACTTTGCCATGAGTTGACATCTACCAGGAGAATGTTGAGCATTATTGACAAACTTAAAAATGCCTTTGGCTTGGAATCAGGAGACCTGGTTGGGGTCAGACACCACTCCATGTTCGCTATTGGATTCTCTCTGAGCCTCCTCCTCTGGGACAAGCAGATGATAATCCTGGTCGGGCCTTTCACACAAGGTTATTGCGAAATTCATGTGGAATAATGTATGCAAAAGTGTTTTTGAACCATAAAGCATGATGAAAATGAAGTGGTTTTATTGTAAATTTATAGAAGATTATTACGAGGTGCTAGAAGCTGACGGTTGGGCGCAGCGTTAGAAATCATCTGAAACATCACGTCGCAGCCTTTCTGCTGGGTGTTTGACCTCTCCACTCTCAGTGTGCACCTGCCATCTCTGCTCTCTGATGGGTAAAGGATATATAGGCTTTTAACTGGGCTGGTTGAGACCTTTTCATGTAGCATCCACCCATTGGTACCAGTTCCTTGAAGAAGGAAATGGTATTCTTTCTTTTCTGTGATGGCCCTTGAGAAAAATGAAGGAATTTAATTCCTGAGATTTTATTTTCTTTCCAGGCCAAATATCTCTAATTCCTTTAATCATTTCTCATGTGGAAAGATTCCGAGTCCCATTGTCACCCTGTCCTGCTCCTGCTGTCTCTCACCGGAACTAATGACTGACCATTGTATTTCAGGTGCGCTCTAGTGAGCATAAAGACAGGTGGGGCTATCAAACTCCCTGCTTAACACACTGCACTGCTAGCAACGCAGCTTAGGGTCTTGAGGGAGCTTGCCTCTGGGACATCTTCCCTGAACGTCTGGGAGTTGTTTTCTCTGCCTCCCTTGGACTCTGCATACTTCTGCCTTTGCTCTTACTACATTCTATTTAGTTATATGTGAATGTGCCTCTTCCCTCTGGTATGTATCTCCTTCAGGCTCAGTATCTTTTTCATTTTTGTGTTCCCATTACACAATAGATTCTTCATAAATGTTCCACTGAACATGGGTCTTTTTTTGGCAGCCACCTAACTCTGTTTACAAATATAAAACTGACAGCGCAAATCTTCATGTCTTTTTTTATAGTCATATATTTCCTGTTTTTTTAGTTGCTTACTTTTTCCAGTGTCAAGAGAAAAACCTTATAAAAACTTAATTGTTTCTTGTTAATTTGGCCCTGTACTCAGGTCTAATATTGAGTGCAAGTCTGATTTTTAATTTCTTAAAGGATTTTAAATCCAGGTAATATATGCATAAGGAATGCAGTTCAAAGGGTGCAAAAGTGTGTGCAGTATAATGGAAGTCTCTTTCTTCTCTCTGTCTCAGAGCCAGCCATTTCTCCTCTCCGGATGAAATTGTTACCTGTTTCTTGTGCATTCTTCAGAAATAGTTTACACACACACACACACACACACACACACAATACACATTTTTTTGTGTACACATATTATTCTACATGATGCTTTTATTTTTTGTTCAACTTTATTGAGAAATAATTCACAAATATAATTGTAGATATTTAAAGTGTACATGATGATTTGAATACATTGTGCAATGATTACGAAGATCAAGGTAATTAACATATCCATCACCTCACATAATTAACTCTCTCTCTTTTTTGTGGTGAGAACCCTTAAGATCTACTCTTAGCAAATTTCAAGTACACAATACTGTATTATTGTCTATAATCACCATGCTGTACATTAGATTCTCAGAACTTATTCATCTTATAACTGGAAGTTTGTATTCTTTGACCTACAACTCCCCACTTTCCCCTCCCCACAGCCCCTGGCAACCACCACTCTGTTAGTATGAAATCAGCTTTTTTCTTCTTATAAGATTCTACATATAAGTGATACCATACAGTATTTGTCTTTCTCTGTCTGCTTTATTTCACTTAGCATAATGCTCTCCAAGTTTGTACATATTGTCTCAAATGGCAGGATTTCTTTCTTTTTTATGGCTGAATAATATTCCATTGTGTGTGTGTGTGTGTGTGTGTATAAAATGGGATTTTGTCTTTTTTATGGCTGAGTAGTATTCCATTGTATATACATATACCATATTTTCTTTGTCCATTCATCTGTTGATGGACACTTAGGTTGTTTCCCTATTTTGGCTACTGTGAATAATGCTGCAATGAACATGGGAGTGCATATGTCTCTTCGAGATAGTGATTTTATTTCCTTTGGGTATATTTGCAAAAGTGGGATTGCTGAATCATGTGGTAGTTCTATTTTAAATTTTTTGAGAAATTTCAATACTGTTTTCCATAATGGCTCTATCAATTTATATTCCTACCAACAGTGAACAAGGGTTCCCTTTTCTCCACATCTTTGCCAACATTTGTTGTCTCTTGTCCTAACAGGTGTGAAGTGATATCTCATTGTGGTTTTCATTTTCATTTCCCTGACAATTAGTGATGCTGAACACTTTTTCATGTACCTTTTGCCCATTTGTATGTCTTCTTTGGAAAAATTTCTATTCAGGTCCTTTGTCCGTTTTTAAATTGGATTATTTGTTTTTTTGCTATTAAGTTATATGAGTTCCTTATGTATAGTCACGCGTCGCTTAAAGATGGGGAAACGTTCTGAAAAAAATGCATCATTAGGCAATTTCATCATTGTGCGAAAATCATAGAGTATACTTACACAAACCTAGATGGTATAGCCTACTACACACCTAGGCTATATGGTACTAATCTTATGGGACCACTGTCATATATGCAGTCTGTTGTTGACTGAAACATCGTTATGTGGTGCATGACTATATTAGATATTTACACCTTATCAGATGTATTGTGTATAAATATTTTTTCCCATTCCATAGGTTGCCTTTTCAATTTATTGATTGTTTTCTTTGCTGTGCAGAAGCTTTTTAGTTTGATGTAGTCCTACTTGTTTATTTTAGCTTTTATTGCTTGTGCTTTTGGTGTCTTATCCAAAAAATCAATGCCAGGACCAACATCAAGGAGGTTTTCCCCTGTGTTTTCCTCTAGGAGTTTCACAGTTTCAGGTCTTACATTTAAGTCTTCAATCCATTTCACATTAATTTTTGTGAGTCATATAAGATAAAGGTCCAGTTTCATTCTTTTGCATGTGGATATCCAGTTTTCCCAACACCATTTATTGAAGAGACTATCCTTTCCTCATTTTGTGTTCTTGGTGCCCTTGTCAAAGATTAGTTGACTGTATACATGCGGGTTTATGTTCAGGGTCTCTATTCTGTACCATTGGTCTATGTGCTTGTTTTTATGCTAGTATCATGCTGTTTTGACTACTATAGCTTTGTAATATAGTTTAAATCGGGAAATGTGATGCTTCCAGCTTTGTTCTTCTTTCTCAGGATTGTTTTGGCTATTTGGGGTCTTTTGTGGTTCCATACCATTTTTAGGATAGTTTTTTCTATTTCTGTGAAATACACCATTGGAATTTTAATAGACAGTGCTTCAAATTTATAGATGGCTTTGTGTAGTATGGATATTTTAATAATAATTCTTCCAATCCCTGAGCATGGGATGTCTTTTCATTTGTTTGTGTCTTCTTCAGTTTCTTCGATCATTCATCAATGTCTTATAAACATTTTCAGTGAACAGATCTTTTACCACCTTGGTTAAGTTTATTCCTAAATATTTTATTGTTTTTATGCTATTGTAAACGGGATTGCTTTCTTACTTTCTCTTTCGGATAGTTCATTGTTACTGTACAGAAACACAACTGACTTTTGTATTATGATTTTGTATCCTGAAACTTTACTGAATTTATTAGTTCTAACAGTTTTTTGGTGGAGTCTTTTGGGCTTTCTATATATAAGATCATGTCATCTGCAGAGGTAATTTTACTTCTTCCTTTCCAATTTGAATGACTTTTATTTCTTTTTCTTGCCTGATTGGTCTGTCTAGGACTGCCAGTACTATGTTGAATGGAAGTGGCAAGAGTGGGCACCCTTGCATTGTTCCTGATCTTAGAAGGGCTTTTAACTTTTCACCATTGAATATGATGTTAGCTGTGGGCTTGTCATGAATGGCCTTTGTCATGTTGATGTACATTCTTTCTATACCTGATTTGTTGAGAGTTCTTATCATGAAAGGATGTTGAATTTTGTCAAATGTGTTTTCTGCATCTATTGAGATGATCATATAATTTTTATCCTTCATTTTGTTAATGTGGTGTGTATCACATTTATTGATTCATGTGCTTTGAACCATCCTTGCATCTCAGGGATAAATCCCATTTGATCATGGTATATGATCCTCTTAATATGCTGTTGAATTCATTTCACTAGTATTTTGTTGAGGATTTTTGCATATATATTCATCAGGGATATTGGCTTATAATTTTCTTTTCTTGTAGTGTTCTTGTCTGGTTTCAGTATCAGGGTAATGTTGGCCTCATAAAATGTGTTTGGAAGTGTTTTTTCCTCTTCAATTTTTTGGAAGAGTTTGAAAAGGATTGATACTAATTCTTTAAATATTTGATAGAATTCACCAATGAAGCCGTCTGGTCATGGCCTTTTATTTTTTGGGAGGTTTTTGATTACTGATTCAATCTCTTTACTTATTGGTCTGTTCAGATTTTCTGTTTCTTCATGATTCACTCTTATTAAGTTGTATGTTTCTAGGAACTTTTCCATTTTTATAGATTGTCCAATTTGTTGGTGTATAATTACTCATAGTAGTCTCTTATGATCCTTCGTATTTTTGTGGTATCAGTTTTAATGTCTCCTCTTTCATTTATAATTTTATTTATTCAATTCATCTTTTTTTCTTAGTTAGTTTGGCTAAAGGTGTGTCAATTTTGTTTAACTTTTCAAAAAACCGATTCAGTTTGGTTGATATTTTCTATTTTCTTTCTAGTCTCTATTTCATTTATTTCTGCTCTAGTCTTTATTATTTCTTTCCTTCTGCTAATTTTGGCTTAGTTTTTTTCTTCTTTTTGTAGTTCCTTGATGTGTAAGCTTAGATTGTTTATTTGAGGTCTTTCTTTTTTCTTAATGTATGCATTTGTCTCATAAACTTCCCTCTTAGGACTGCTTTTGCTGTATCCCATAAGTTTTGGTATGTTGTATTTCCATTTTCATTTGTCTCAAGATATTTTTTGCTTTCTCTTTTGCTTTCTTCTTGGACCCATTGGTTGTTCAGGAGTGGGTTGTTTGATTTCCACATATTTCTGAATTTTTCAGCTTTCCTCCTGTTATTGATTTCTAGTTTCATACCACTGTGGTCAGGAAAGATACTTGATATGATTTAAATCTTCTTAAACTTGTTAAGACTTCTTTTGTGACCTAATGTATCTTCTATCTGAGGGAATGTTCTGTTTGAGCTTGAGAAGAGCGTGTATTCTGCTGCAGTTGGATGGAATGTTCTGTATATGTCTTTTAGGTCCATTTGGTCTATAGTGTAGTTCAAGTCCATTATTTCCTAATTGATTTTCTGTCTAGATGATCTATTATTTGTTCAATGTGGGATATTGAAGTCTCCTACCATGATTGCATTGCTGTCTATGTCTGCCTATTCTGCCTCTTCAGTTCTGTTAATAATTTTTTAATATATTTAGGTACTGTGATGTTGGGTGCATATATATTTACAGTTGTTGTATCCTCTTGATGAATTGACCCCTTTATCATGATATAATGATCTTCTTTGTGTCCTGCCACAGATTTTGACTTAAAATCTATTTAGTCTGACACAAGTATAGTTACTCCTGCTCTCTTTTGGTTTCCATTAGCCTGGAATATCTTTTTCCATTCCTTCACTTTCAGCCTATGAGTGTCCTTAAAGGTTAGGTAAGTCTCTTTTAGGTACCATTTGGTTGGGTCTTGTTTTTTATTTTTATCCATTCAGCCACTCTATGTCTTTTGATTGGAGAGTTTAAACCATTTACAGTTAGACTAATCATTGATAGGTAAGGATTTACTCTTGACATTTTGTTGTTTTCTGATTATTTTGCAGTTCCTTTGTTCCTCTCTTTCTGTCTTCCTTTGTGATTTGATGATTTGCTTAGTAATATGTTTTGATTTCTTTCTCTTTATCTTTTGTGTATCTATTATAGGTTTTTTCTTTTTTGTTATCATAAGGCTTTCATAATATAACTTATAGATATAACAGTCTATTTTAAACTGATAACTTAACTTCAATTGCATAACAAAGCTCTACACATTTATTTGCCCCTCCCACACTTTATGTGTTGATATCATAACTTACATATTTTTATGTTGTGTATCCACTAACAAAATATTGTACCTATAGTTATTTTAAGAGCTTTTGTTTTTTAACTTTTATATTAGAGCTCAAAATGATTTACACACCCCATCATAGTGTTAGAGTATTTTGAATCTGACTATATATTTACCTTTACCAGTGAATTTTATACTTTCATATGTTTTCATGTTATTAAATAGCATCCTTTCATTTCAGCTGGAAGAACTCCCTTTAGCATTTCTTATAAGGCAAGTCTCATGGTGTTGAATTCCCTCAGCTTTTGTTTGTCTGGAGAAGTCTTTATTTTACCTTCATTTCTGAAGGACTACTTTGCCAGCTAAAGTGTTCTTGGTTGGCAGTTTTTTTCTTTCAGCACTTTGTATATATCTTCTCAGTCTCTCCTTGCTTGCAAAGTTCTGGCTGAGAAATTTGCAGATATCAATATCCCCTTGTATGTGATGAGTATTTTTTCTCTTCTTGCTTTCAAAATCCTCTCTTTGTCTTTGATTTTTGACAGTTTGATTATAATGTGTCTTGGTGAATATCTCTTTGGGATCTTTGAGCTTCGTGTACCTGGATGTCCATATCTTTCCATATTTGGGAAGTTTTTAGCTATTATTTCTTTAAGCTTTCACCCCTTTCTACCTCTTCTCATTTTTGAGCTTCCATAATGAGAATATTGTTTTGCTTAGTGGTGTCCCATGATTGATGTAGGCTTTCTTCACTCTTTTTTTATTCTTATTTCTTTTTTTTCCTCTGACTGGATAATTTCAAGAGATCTGTCTTCAAGTTAGCAGATTCTTTCTTGCACTAGGTTGAGCCTGCTGTTGAAGGTCTCTATTGCATTTGTCATTTCATTCTTTGTATTCTTCAGCTCCAGAATTTCTGTTTGGTTCTTTTTAATGATTTCTATCTTTTGCTGAACTTCTTGTTTTGCTCATGCATTGTTTTCCTGAGTTTGTTGAATTGTCTATCTGTATTGTCTTGAATCTCACTGAGCTTCCTTAAAATAATTATTTTAATTCTTTTTCAGGTCACCCTCACATCTCCATTTCTTTAGGGTCAGTTACTGAAAAATTATTGTGTTCCTTTGGTGGTGTCATGTTTCTTTGCTTTTTCATGGTTCTACTGGATTTACATTGATATCTATGCATCTGAGGGAGGGTTTACTTTGCAGTAAGGAGTAAGATAGAGATAAATCTTTTCTTTTTAAAAAAATACCAATACCTTTACATTTCAACCTAATACATTTTATGATCCATCTTCTTCCCATTGATATGAAATTCCGCCTTTATTGTACACTAAATCCTCATATGTATGCAATTCTACTTATAAACTTTCTGTTTTATTCCATAGATCTATCTATCCATGTAATGTTACTATAGTTTATAAAAGTATTTTTAGCTTTGTGTAATATCTAATAGGATGTAGCCACTCATCATCCTTCTTTTTCAGAATTTTCCTGATTATTATATTTTTTAAAAGCTTTATTGAGGTGTAATTGACATATAATAAACTACACATGTTTAAAGTGAACAATTCGATAAATTTTGGCATATGTATACACTTATGAAACCATTTTCACAATCAAGATAATGAATGTATTCATGACCCTTAAAAGTTTCCTTGTGTCCCTCTCTCCTGCTCCTCCCTGTCCTCCTTTACCCTCAAGCAATTATTGATCTGCTTTCTGTCACTATGTGATTAGTTTGCAATTCCTAAAATTTTATATAAATGGAATCTTATATATGTACTCTTTTTTTCCTTGACTTCTTTCATTTATCATAAATTTTTGTGGGATTCATTCTTCTTGTGTATATTAGCTGTTCATTACCTTTTATGGCTGAGTAACATTATTTGTATGGATATATCACAATTTTGAAAAATCCATTTAGCCGTTGGTGGGCATTTATATTGTTTTCAATTTTTGGCTATTACAAACAAAGCTACTGTGAAAATTCATATACAAGGCATATGCCTTTATTTCTCCTGAGTCTGGGACTAGAATGACTAGATCATCTGATAGGTGCATGTTTAACTGAAAAAAAATTGCCAAACAATTCTTTAAAGTGGTTGTACCATATTACATACCCACCACAACTGTATGAGAGTTCCAGATGCTCCACATCCTGAACAACTCTTGGTCAGTTGTTTTAATTTCAGACATTCTAATAGGTGTGTCATATAGTGTATCTCATCAATTTGCATTACCATAATGGTTAATGATGTTGAAACATCTTTTCGTGTGCTTGTTTGCCATCTGTATATCTTTCTTGGTGAAGCTTCTGTTCAAATCTTTTTCCATCTGTCAGTGGGCACTTAGGTTGTTTCCATGACTTGGCTATTCTAAATAATGTTGCAATGAACATAGGGGGCATAATTTCTTTCTTAAATGTTTGGTTGAACACTTAAGTGAAGCCGTCTCAGCCTGAAGTGGTTTTTTTGGTGGAAGTTTTAAATTACAAATTCAACTTATTTAATAGGCAATTTAAGTTACCTATTTTTGAGCAAACTTGGTATTTTGTGTCTTTCAAGGAATTTGTCCATTTCACCTAAATTGTCAACTTTATTAGCATAATGTTCTTCATAATATTTCCTTATTTTTATTTAATATCTGTAGAATATATAGCAATATCACCTCTAGCATTCTTGATCTTGGTAATTTGTATCTTCTCCCTTTTTTCCTTATGATTAGTCTGGCTAGCTTTTTATCAATTTTATTGATGTTTTTTAAAGAAACAGCCTTTGGTTTTATTAAATTTTTCTGCTGACTTTCTACATTTTATTCCATCAATTTCTACTCTGATATTTATTATTTCCTTTCTTCTACTTTGGTTTTTATTTGTCCTTTTGTTTCTAGTTTCTTGAGGTAGAAGATGAGGTCATTGATTTGAGACCTCTCTTCTGTTCTAATATAGGTGTTTAGTGTTATAAACTTGCCTCTAAATGTTGCTTTAGCTGCATCTCACAAATTTTAAAATATGTTTTTCTTTCTTTTTCATTTAATCCAACATAATTACCAATTTCCTTTTTTTCTTTGACCCATGTTTTATTTAAAAATATGTTGTTTGGTTTCAACATACACAAGGAGTTTTCAGATAACTTTCTGGTATCGATTTCTAATCTGTTTTCATTGTGCTCAGAGTACATGCTTTGTATGGTTTGAATCCTTTTAAATTTATGGAGATCTAAAATACAGTACACCTTGGAAAATGTTCCATGTGCACCTGAAAAGAATATGTACTTTAGTTTAGTGTTGTTGGGTAGGTTGTTCTATAAATATCAATTAGGTCAAGTTGATTTATAGTGTTCTTTAATTCTTCTACACCCTTACTGACTTTCTGTTTACTGGTTTTATCAATTACTGAGAAAAGATTGTCAAAATCTTTGACTGTAATTGTGAATTCATTTTTTTCTTATTGCAGTTCTATCGGTTTTTATCTCATGTGTTTTGGTGCTCTGTTATTATGTCTTCATTATGAATTGACCTCTTTATCATTATGAAATGACCTGTATCCCTGGCAATATTCTATGCTCTGAAATCTACTTTGTCTTATATGAATATAGCTATTCCATCTTTTGATTTGTGTTCTCATGGTGTAGTTTTTTTCCATTCTTTTAATTTTAATCAATTTGTGTCTATTTTTTTTGTAGGAAGTATACAGAATTGAGTCTTGCTTTTTTTAAAAATCTGATCTGACAAGCTCTGTCTCTAACTTGGGTGTTTAGGCCATTTATAGTTTAACATGATTATTGATATGGTGCAGTTTAAATCCTGCTATTTGTTTTCCATTTGTTCCATCTGTTCTTTGTCCCCCTTTTCATCTTTTTTTCTGTATTCTTGTGGATTAATTAAATATTTTATTATTCCATTTTATTTTTGGTTTTAGTTTATTAGGTAGAACTCTTTGTTGTGTTATTTTAGTGGTTGCTTTGGTATTTATAGTGAACATCTTTAACTTATCACAATTTCCCTTCTAGTGATATTATACTGCTTCACATACTGTATAAGACCCTTACCACAGTACACTCCCATTTTCTCCTTCCAGCCTTTGTTGTCATTATTGTTATATATTTTATTTCAACATATGTTATAAACTCCCAATACACTGTCGTTATTTTTGCTTTATATGGTCAATTACCTTTTAAAGATACTTAACTAATAAGAAAAAAGTATTTTAACAACATATAGTTACCATTTTGGTGCTCTTTATTTCTTCATGTGGATTATGATTTCCATCTGGTATTATTTTTCTTCTGGCTGGTAGACTTTCTGTGTCATTTGCTGTATTTCAGCTCTGTTAGTGATGAATTCTTTCAGCTTTTGTATATTGGGAAAAAGTCTTTATTTTACTTTTGTTTTTGAAAAACATGTTTGCTGGATAAAGGATTCTAGGTTGATTCTAGGTTTCTTTTGGAACTTTAAAGATGTTCTGCACTATCTTCTGGGTTGCCTTGTTTCTGATGAGAAATCTGATGTCATCCTTATCTTAGTTCCTTTGTGTGTAATGTGTGATTTTTTTCTGGCTGCTTGCAAGATTTTCTGTCACAAAGGTTTTAAGAGATTTGATCATGATATGTCTTAGTGTAGTTTTATTCATGTTTGGGGTTCATTGAGCTTCTTGGATATGTGGGTTTATATATTTCATTAAATTTAGAATATTTTTTGGCTATTATATCTTTAAATACTCCCCCATCCCTTTCTTTTTTGTGGGCTCCAATTACATGTACATTAGAGAAGTTGAATTTTTCCTTGAGCTCACTGATAGATACCCTGGTAAATCTTTTTAGTCTGTGTGTGTTATTTTGGATAGTTTCTATTTCTATATCTTCAAAGGAACTACCATTTTGTTCTGCAATATCTAATCTACTATTAATCTCATGCAGTGTATTTTCTTCTCAGACATCGTAATTTTCATCTCTAGTGGTTTGATTGGATCATCTTTTTATTTTCCATATTTCTCTTTAACATGTCTGATCTTACCTCTTGTTTCTTGAACATGTGGAATACAATTTTGATAGATATTTAAATGTCCATTTTCACTAATTCTGTCATCTATGCAATTTGTGTCAGTTTTGACTGATTAATTTTTCTCTTCACCATGGGCTGTATTTTCCCACCTCTCTGCATGCCTCACAATTTTTAATTGGATGCCAGACGTTGTGAATTTACCTTGTAGTGTTCTGATATCCTTGTATTCCTATAAATCTTCTTGAGGTTTTTGTTTGAAGCATTTGAGTTACTTGGAAATAGTTTGATATTTTGTGTCTTGCTTTAAGGTTTTGAAGTGAGATGGTCTGGGTCTAGGGCTAAGTTTTCCCCAGTACTGATACAAAACCCTTCTATGTACATTATCTAATACCCCTGAAATGATGAGATTTTAGAATTTTCTGATGAGAACAGAAAGTATTCTTACTTCTGTGTGAACACTAGGTATTGTTCCCTCTTGTCTTCTTGGGTGGTTCTTTCCTGGCCTCAGTTAGTACTCAGTTGAAGTCTTGGCATGAAGACTGCAGATCTCTGGAGCTCTCACCTCTCTATTTCTCTGCTCTACAAACTTTAGCTGCCTTGGTTTCCCCAGACTCCCAGCTCCACTCCTCAACCCAGGGAGACAATTGTACTCTGCTGTGTGCCTCCTCCCTGTGCCATGGCCTGGAAACTCTTTCTAGGTAATGACTAGACATTCATAGGGCTCACTTTATTATTCCCATTTCTCAGAGATTACTGTCTTTTGTAGTTTTATGAATTTAAGTGTTTTGAAAATTATTGTTTTATATATTTTGTTTGTTGTTTTAGTTGTTTCAGGTGACAGAGTATATCTGGTCTCTGTTACTTCATCATAAGTAACAGAAGCATACGTTCTTGAGTCTCTGTTTTTATATGCAAAGTTGTACACCTAACCCTTGCTGCATGAGATTAGACTCATGTGGAGAGCTTTCCGAGATGACCTCTTCCCTGAGATTCTGATTTAATTGGTCTGGAATGAGGCTTGGATATTAGTGTATTATACCACTTCTGTAGTTATTTCAATTCTCCATTGCTTCATAATTGCCACAAAAAACATTACTAAAAGTTCTGGGTACTTCAGCAAACTGATGGTCATTACAGTCATTTAGTTTGTCCATAATTTGACATGTGAAATTAGGTCATGTCATTTGTTACTCTTCCTTTAAAAAAATTAAGGCAGTTCCACAGGTACTTACCTCACCCCTCCCAGGAGATTTTGGTGCTGGACATAATACAATTGGTGAGTAGTCTTATTTTTTCTTACACTTAAATGACAATTCACAAACTTATACATATTTCATGGGTCACAAAAGATCACATAACCAAACAGATTTAGTGTGTTTTAAATTGGAAAGAAAATAGGTATCAATTTGATTTAATATTTAAATTTTAACTTGACAATTTGCATCCCTAAAAAAGACTGCAGCACCATACATTTTAAAACTTTATTCATTGAAGTTTTGCTCCAATTTCTTTTGACTTGACATAAGATCTGAAACCATAAAACTGCTAGAAGAAAACATAGGCAATATGCTCCTTGACAAAGTTCTTGGTAATGATTTTTTGAATCTGACACCAAAAGCAAAAGCACCAAAAGGAAAAATAAGCAAGTGGGACTACATCAAACTAAAAAGCTTCTGCACAGCAAAGGAAACCATCAACAAAATGAAAAGGCAACATACTGAGTGGGAGAAAATAATTGCAAATCATATATCTGGTAAGGGGCTAATATCCAAAATATATAAAGAACTCATACAACTCAATAGCAAAAAAACAAACAATCTGATTAAAAAATGGGCAGAAGATCTGAATAGACATTTTTCCAAGGAAGACATACACATGGCCAACAGGCACATGAAAAGATGCTCAACATCATTAATCATCAGGGAAATGCAAATCAAAACCACAGTGGAATATCATCTTACACCTGTTAGAATGGCAATCATCAAAAAGACAAAAGGCAACAAGTGTTGGTGAGGATGAAGGGAAAAGTAAACCCTTGTGCAGTGTTGGTGGGAATGTAAATTGGTACAGCCATAATGGAAAACAGTATGGAGGTTCCTCAAAAAATTAAAGATAGAGCTACCATACAACTCAGCAATTCCACTTCTAGGTATTTATTTGAAGAAAACAAAAACACTAATTCGAAGAGGCATACGCGCCTGAATGTTTATTGCAGCATTGTTTACAATAACCAAGATATGGAAACAACCTAAGTGTCCACAGATGGATGAATGGATAAAGAAATTGTGGTATATATATGGTACACAATGGAATATTATTCAGCCATAGGAAAAATGAAATCTTGCCATTTGTGACAAAGTGGTTGGACCCTGAGAGCATTATGCTAAGTGAGATCAGTCAGATAGAGAAAGACAAATACCGGATGATCTCTCTTATATGTGGAATAAAAAAAAAAAAACCCACCAAGCTCATAGAGACAAAGAACAGATTGTTGGTTACAAGAGGTAGAAGGTGGGGAGTAGAAGAAATGAGTGAACTTTTTTTTCAATTTAAATAAAGTGAATAAAAATTAAAAAAAGAGAATTAAGAAACAAAATCTACATTACCACCAGGAAAAAGAAAAAGAAAACTGTGGTCTGATGAGACATGGTAAAAGAATCTGGCAAACTGGTAGTTTGATAGAATTTGGTGTCATTTTTCCTAAAATGAAATAAAGAATTTAAAGAAGTGTGGTGTTCCACTTTGACCTTCACCACCCCTAGAGTTGCAGTACACTGAAAAATCTGTTCTAATTTTGATCTTCATCTTAGAGATTGCAATCGCCTCCCAGGACTTCATTTTATGCATAAAGTTATTATCCCCTTTTGTTTCAGGTCTGTTGTAAACGTTCATTATAATCACTGCTGCTTAAATTAGAAGATGGTTGGAACTGAGGAATTAAATATGTTTATGTCATTTCCCAAGTAGATTTAAAAGAAAGTAGTTTGAGATCAAGTAATCTTTCAATTTCAGTATTAGTTCAGAATCATTGCCATAATGGTTTCTTTTCTCCATTTCTATAATTTTGAATATCTGTGATGAACTGGGTTGGTCTTCCATTTTTGTAGCTCTTGATGTTCTTTAATAAAGAGATAAAGATGAATAAATCATTGTACTCCCCCACCCCCCCAAAAAGAAAGGATACAATAATAATTGTAACTTGATGCTGAAAATCTACCTAATTAATAACAAGCTTGACACAACAAGGCATAATACATTTTCCTAGAGGATTTCAAAAAATATCAAGTCCAATTGGCTGTTTGAGTTGCTAACTGTGTAATGAAGTGTATATGAGCTTTACAGATGACCATCTTTAAGAAATTCTTGTAAGCTTTATTATAGATGAAGGTTACAAGCAATTATACTTTTCAGTTAGGATTGTGGATGGCGTTAACCATCTGAGACACCCTTATTCTGGGTTTTCAGGACCTAGCTAGGCTAAATTCTTATCTATATTTCGTTTTACCCAAGCATGTCGTTAAGAACAAAAACAGGTGAAAATAACAGCAGCAGTGACAAGGAAAGAAGTCATCACAAGGCAGTAGCATGAAATTTATTTATGAATATCAGGGAGAAAGTCTTTATCCTATAAGTTTGCTTTAGTGATGGTCTGGGATTTACAGACAGGTAATATAAAATGAAAACTGCTAAAATAAAAAAAAATCTCTTTCTTAAAATCTGTCTCATAATCCTTGACTTTTATATTTCCATGAATAGCATGATTATTTTTATAGCCACCTACCTAGGCTCAAGTCCCTGGAATAATGTTTTATTCTTTTCCCTCTACATATTTTTAATCAATCACGTATTATAGCTGGCTTTTATTGAGCGTCTAGTATCTGCCAAAAGCCTTATATCATCTAAGTCTCATGATATCCTGTAAAGTAGGTATTATTATTCCCATTTTCCCAATGAGAAACAGAAGCTCAAAGAAGTTAAATGGGTGACTCTGTATCACTGAGTTTGTAAGCAAAACAGCCAGAATTCAGGGCCACGTTTATTTGTCTCCCAAGTCCCTTTTTTCCAGTGATGTAAGCTATTTTTCAAGGGACACTGATACCCTCTATGGGGTTTACCTCCTTGATAATTTTATTATTATTTTTTAAGTCTCAGGGACACAGAATTATATTAATCATAATCCTTGGTTCATGACACTTTCATCTCTGTTTCATTCAAGGCCATCTTTTATTTATTTGTTTGGGTTTTTGTTTTTTTTTCTTAGGAAGATTAGCCCTGAACTAACATCTGTGCCAGTCTTCCTCTATTTTTTGTATATGGGACACTGCCATGTGACGAATGGTATAGGTCCACGCCTGGGATCTGAACCCATGAACCTGGGCCACTGAAGTGGAGCATGCTGAACTTAACCACTACACCACCAAGGCCAGCCCCTTGGGTTCCTGTTTAGACATAATAATAATAATAATAAAGTGAACTACTATCCAACATGAGAGATTGGACCTTGAAAATAACTTATTTCTACTCAATAGCTCTTTTATCAATCTTCTTTCAATTCCCAATGCTACCATGTTATTTAGTCTAAATATCTCACCTTTGAGCTATTTAAATTGCCTCATAATTGGCTTATATCCAATGTTATTTTGTCCAATCCATACCAAATATTTCTTACAGATTG
Organism: Tapirus indicus; assembly: GCA_031878705.1. Lineage (NCBI taxonomy): Eukaryota > Metazoa > Chordata > Mammalia > Perissodactyla > Tapiridae > Tapirus > Tapirus indicus. The sequence continues at coordinate 96,986,472 of CM062919.1, read as the reverse complement.
ATGCTATTAAAATACAACCCTCTTCACATCATTATCTTGTTCAAAATCTTTCACTTTCCCCAATATCTGACTTCAACCTACACTCTAGTTAGATCTCACAGCATTTCTTGTACAGTGTACACTCAAGATAAACCAAGGTGTTCATGCTTCTCAGAACATCCCCCCATATATTTATTCTTAGCACCTCAAGCCATTATCTTTGCTTGTAATTGTTTCCTTCCAATCTGACCATTTCGTCATCTCTTTCATAAAATTTGCCTTGACTCTCCCAACCAGAAGGAAACACGGAACTACATGAATCACTCATTTATTAGTATCTATCACATGGTTCTTATCACCTACTAACTCATGCTACAATAATCTGTACTCTTGTTTTATATCCCATAATAGAGTATAAGCTTCCTAGGGATAGGGAGTATTTTAAATTTATTTTTGTATTTCTCATCTGTGTAGTCATTTCCTTTGGCCCTTATTTGAGGGAAGGGTGGATGTCCATTAATCTCAGGTCTTCTTCGGCACCAACCAATTATTTTTGTTTTTCCTTCTCTAAGCTATCTTCTTTTGCTTCTCATGACTAACTGCTTCTTCCTATCTGTGCATTGACTATATGGGTGGTGGTGGTGGTTTAGTGGGGGTGGGAGGAGTGGCAATGAGAAAAGAGGAAAGGAAATACCCAATGAATGGGGCTATGTCAATAGTCTCCAAGGGATGGATCTACAAGGAAGTGATGTAAGCACACTGACAGGTGAGAATATGACAATATCACTGCTCCTTATTTCAAGGGTAAGGAGTGACTGGAATGGAAATTAGATCAGTGAAAAGGAGGTAGGTGTGGACTCCAATTTCATGTCATGCCTCCTCTGCTATTTCTGGTGCATCCCAGATGGTTAGTCATTCTTACTACATTACATAATTATGCCTTGACCTTGAATAGCACATTATAATATAATCCATGATATATTCCTATTTTAAAGATGAGGAAAACAGGTTGATGAAATTTCTTTAATTCTTTTATTTACTGCTTAGGAAGTTAATAGTATTTCACTCCTAGTCTAAGAATGTAGGAACTTCTGAGAGACAGGAAGGGAAGATATCTCTAATTTTGCCTAAGCCGGAAAATCAGTGGAGGGAACTCTTCCCCTATTTGATGTGGTGCTGTCCTAACCATACACTCTCATGCATTTCCTGAGGTTCTTTGACCTTTATTTTATGATATGTTCTCTTGCTTCTTTCAGGGCTCCACATGCTGCTGCTGCTCTTGGCTTCCTGGGCTATTTGGGTCAGGGTCCTCCTTTTGCCAGTCTCACATTTAGAGCATCAAAGCAGCGACAGACAAATTATGCCTTATTTAATTGTGTGAATTCTGGTTTTCTTAGATCCATTTCAGTTAAGTTGCTAAGAAGGAACGGTTCTTTCACACATTTATTTCTGAGAAAATACCATTAATGAAAACACTGTAGAGTCACAGTTCCACTTGCTCTCCAGTAATCTGTATAATGAGTGACCTACCACATGCTGTTTTTGCAGATTTACACCTTCAGTAGAAACTTGCTCACTGAAGCACTTAGGAAAGAGAGAGGAAAGGACCAGAGGGAGGGAAGGAAGGAGGGGAGGATGAAGGGGGAGCGGGGGGGAGAGAGAGAGAGAGAGAGAGAGGGAGAGAGAAAGAGAGAAAGAGAGAGAGAAAGAAACTGAAACTTTACTTTCAGCTTGACTCCTAAGTCAGGGAAGAGAGGAAACGATCACAAATGTTCATGACATTGATGTCTAGGTGATGAGGCCTGTCATGTTACTAAGTTGTTCAGGATTTTAGTGACATTTCTTTTAAAATATAACCTGTAGATTGAATGTACTTAAGAAAAATTCCAGAGAAAAAGTAATTTCCAATGAGATTTTGTTGTTCTGGTGGTGATGAGGGGTGTGTGTTATTGATCTTATAATAGAAATAATGACTTCAACCCAGGTTTTCTAAGAAAATTAATGACTGCCCCAGGTTAATGGCCTTCAGCCAATCTCCCAGTCAGTCATTAATCCCCAGGAAATGCCCTGGGCCTTGATCATTATTGCGTAAATAATACAAAAGTGGGTATAGTTCTCTTGTCAGACGGGAAACATAAATTGCCCTCGTTCTTTCTTGGACCTCCTTTATGACAATAAGAATAACATACAAGGGGGAAAAAAATGCAACAATTTTGCTACCAATGCAAATAAGTAAGTCTTGTTTAAACAAAATTATTAAACAAAATATTAAACAAACTTGAACTCTGTATGTTAAGTAAGAAATAATGTAGATCTCCAAGCTCAAAATTCTTTGACAGTTGTAGTTAGAGCTATGAGTGACATAAAATGTAGAGCTAAATGTTGAATTGAGAATAACGCAATTACTGTCATATTAGATACTTCAAGTTAAAATCAGGGTTAAATAAACACGTAATTGACTACTTTAAGAGTTGCAAACCAAAGATGGTACCAATATTTACTCTTAAAATTAGGACCTTATATTCTAATAAAAATATCTTAAGTAACTACATTTTAAAAGTTTTCAAATAAATATCATGATGGATAGGGATATTTTTCTTATCTTCAATTATCAAAGGATTTTTATAGTCCTTTTCATGGCTTATTTTGCATTCCAGGATCTTCAAGAAGGCAAATAGTAAAATGAAAAACATGTGCGGGAAATTAGTATAGCAGTAGCCCTCAGCTGCCAAAGGGGATGCTACTGAGGTGAAAAGGCAATCAAGGGAATTCACCTACTTTGAACGGAGATGTGTGTGCATGACGTCATCCCATATCCTAAATTCAGGTGCAGAACTTTACACTAAGTATGTTCTGAAAAAACACTTACAGAATGAACAAATGCATGCTTTAAATATCTTACAGTTTGATTTGTCAATTATACCTCAATAAAACTGGAAAAAGATATATTTAAAAAAATGCTCCTCCTTGCCCTAAAAGTTCTTTGTATATTTAGTAGATTAACTCATTATCTTTATGTATGTTACAAATATTTTCTCCTAGATTGGCATTTATTTTTTTCTTTTACATTTTTTCTTTTTCCAAATGACTATCCAGTTGTCACCACACTATTTATTAAAAAGTCCATCTTGTCTTCACAGGTGTAATATGTTATTTCAATTATATTCTGAATTTCCACATGCACTGGGATTTATTTTTAAATTTTCTTTTCTGTTGTATTAGTCTGGCTGTTTATTCACATGCCATGTTTTGATATGTAGGAAAGCTAACCACTTCCCTCTTGGCTTTTCATTATAAGGGGCTTATCAGTTAATTTTGCTTATATACATAGATTTTAGAGCCAACTTATCTAACCCCAGGAAAAAAACCTTATTTATATATTTCTTTTGGAAAATCACATTACATTTATATTAACTAGGAGGATACCTGATACCATTTTTTGCTGAGTCATCCTAATGATGAGCAAGGCTGTCTTTCCATTTGTTCAATTTCACAATTGTCTTTCAGGATTATTTGTAATGTTCTTCATATAGGTTTTGTACATTACTGTTAATTAACAAATGTTTATTTTTATTTATATCTTTTTTTCTGTCATTGTATCTTCTGACTGGTTATTATCTAAATATTTTATGGCTATAGATTTTTGTATAATTTTGCATCTTGCTAACTTACTGAATTATTTTATTTATGATAATTTTATCATTGATTCAGATATTCCAAGTAAAGAATTACACCATGTGCAAATAGGGATGGTTTTACTTCTTTTCCAATTCTTTTATCTCCGGTTATTTTCTCTTGTTTCATTGCATTAGCTAATCAGTCCAATTCTGTGTTAAATAGTTAAATAGAGTAGCAGGCATCCTTGTCTTGTTCTGGATTTTAGTGGAAATGCTTCTACTGTTTACGAGTAAGTTAACACGCTGGCTTTACGATCGAGATAAATCTATTTTGTCAATTTAAAGAAAAATCCATGATTTTCTATTTTACAAAGTGTTTTATCAGAATTGAGTTTTGAATTTTGTTGAATTTTTTTCAGTATCTATGTCAATAGTCAATTTTTTTAGATCTTTTAAAATGGTGATCATACTGATGGATTTCTTAACAATGAATCACTCTTGCATTCATGTAATAAACCTTACTTGGTCATGATACATTAATTTTTAATGTGCTGTTGGATTCTATTTCCTAATATTTTATTTAAGATTTTTTGCCTCAATGTGAGATTGGTGAAATTGGTCTGTGTTTTTCTTTAGTAGGTTTATGTATTGATACTATATTTTCTTTGTAATACAATTTTTTGGAAGTGTCTTGTCTAGTCTTGGAAAAATTGAAGTAGCATTGAATTATCTAGTCTTTGAAGGTTTGGCTGAATTTCCCTGTGAAACTATCTGCACACGTTATTTTCTGAGGACTGACATTCTCCATTTCTTCAATGAAAATTGATCCAAGTTTTTTTTTTTTTTTTTAGGAAATCTGTTTTCAAATCTGTGATAGGATAATAACAGCCCCTAAAGATGTCCATGCCTTAATCCCCAGAATCTGTGACTGTGTTTCATTATGTGGGAAAAGGGACTTTGCAGAATCCCCAGAATCTGTGACTATGTTTCATTATGTGGGAAAAGGGACTTTGCAGATGTGATTAAGGGTAAGGACCTTGAGATGGGGAGATTATCCTGAACTGTTTCAACTTTTGAGAACTTAAAAGTGAATAACTTTTTCCTGTTGGCTCAGAGAGATGGAACGTGAGAGGGACTTGACCTGCGTCCACTGTTGCTGGCTTTGAAGATGGAGTAAAAGACGATGAGCCAAGAAATATGGGTGGCTTCTAGAAGCAGGGAATGACCTTCAGCTGACAGCCAGTAAGAAAATAGGGACCTTGGTGATACAGCCACAGGGAAATGAATTCTACCAACACACGACTAAGCAGGAAATAAATTCTCCGCTAGAACCTCCAGAAAAGGAAGCAGCCTACTGACACCTTGATGCTAGTTCAGTGAGACCCATATTGGATTTCTGACCTACAGAACTGTAAAATAATATATTTATATTCTTTTAAGCCACTAAGTTTGTGGCAACTTTTTATGGTGGCAATAGAAAACTGGTACTTATCTGAGCAGAGTAGGTCAAATTCGATAACGTATTTTATAGAAAATTGACTAGTTTAGCTAGGTTTTCAAATGTGTTTTCATAGAACTATGCAATATGGACTCATGATTTTCAAAGTTTTATCTATTTATCTCCCCTTTGTCATTGATTATTTTGTCTGTTTGTACTTTCTTTCTTTTTCTTTGGTTCAGTTAGCTAAGTTTTTGTTTATGGCTGCTTTTAGGTCATCTGAAATAGCAGTCTTGGATGAGAAGGCAAAAGGCCATATCTTCATCTGATCTTTGCCACTGGACTGGCGCCATTATCTCAGTGATGTTTTTGAGAGGCTTGGGCTGGCCTTGTCTCCTGCTAAATCTGCCTCTAAAGAAATATCTAATTCTCTTGAACTAATCTGTCTTGCAGGACTGCTAAACTTGGCAAGGAAAAGCCACCTCTCACCGATATTCTGGTAGTTTTCTCCTGGTTAGTCTCACTCACAGGCTCTATCCACATGTGATTCATATTGTGAGGTATTATAATCTCTAGCTAATCAAATAGTACAATTCATCAAATACCGTACCGCGGCAGGACAAGGATCCCCAACTTTCCAGCCTGCGCCATCTGTTTACTTGCTGGTCACCATCTGACTACTAAAATTAATGTTTCATATTTTAAGTTTTGTTTAGTTAGCTCAATTTCTGGGTACCAAACTATTTGTAGAGTATATCATCTGTTAACAATACAAAAAATAAAACAACGGTGACTTTAAAGAAGTAAAAGTGTATTTCTCTCTCTTGTAATAATCCAGGCATAAGCAGTCCAGGGTTATGATATGGTAACTCTGTTGTCTTTTCTTGCTCTGTAATAGTCCCTTGGGTTTGCTCTGGTCTGTGTGGGTGCATGTGTGTGTGTGTGTATGTGTATATATATATATATATATATATATATATATATACATGTATACATGTATATATATATATATATGTATACATGTATATATATATAATATTTTTAGGCTATTTGAAAAATACCATAAAGTAAGAACCATAAATGTTAGTACTTCTATGATACAGGTACACTATAAATTTGTATGCAGAAGGCTGCATTTGAAAAATAAAAAATTCTGTGTTCAACTTTTTTTTTTGTGATATGAAATAACCATCTCACTGCCCTTTTTATTTTCAAAAGCAATTTCAAGATTTCAATTGCCTAATTAACTGGTGGTTTTATTATTATCAAACCTAGTGGGTGGCTAAATAGCTAGTAAGCTTCTACTGCTGGGTAAGAGTTTACTATGCATCCCATTACTTTAAAAGTAAATGTATGTCTATTTTTGCAATGTTTAAAAATACTTGGGTTACTTTTAATGTTAAGTTTTTTGGTAATCAAGTTAGAAAAGGGTTGATTGCAAATTATTCCAGATCTATTTGGCTCTATACAGGGTAAATGTAATTGCCCATTTCAGGAGGCTATGACTCTAGTTCTGTAAGTTTGAAATGGGTGAACCTACCTAAAGACTGAGAACTAATTTTGTCATAATTTAGACTAATGGTAGTCTGTTAGGATGAAGACATCACCTTTGATTAGGTGATCAATTGAAACCATTGATTATTAATTATTATTAACAACATAATTGATTATGTTAAACATTAAAACCAGTCTTCTTTGTGTAAAAGTTTCGGGTTAGGTTCTTAGAGAAGACTGCAGAGTCAGACTAGACATTTTTCCAATATGATTATTAAAGTATTTATTACATATTTTTTCTATACATTTAAAATCTGAAATCTTACAAAACCATTCCTTTTATGTCATCATTTTAGTCCCAAAATATTACAGCTTGATTTACTTATGCCAGTCCTAACTTTTAAAATCTATTTGAATATCCCATTCATATTTTTACACAGGTACTGAATGTTAATTTTGTGGTCATAATTGGAAGCATTTTATTTAATATAAAAAAGGGACAAAAACTTATTTTAAATTGCCCTTAGAAATTCAAAGTGCCTGATTACTGTAGCTGCATGTAATGACATACCTATTATGGATGACAAAATCAAATACATATATTTGATTGTAGTAGATAATTTTCCCCTAGTGGTATCATGTTTCTCTTAAATCTTTAGGAGTCCATAGGCTGCTATATAAATGGTCTGAGCACTAGGTGAATTTTTTTAATGTAAAGATATACAAAATTGTAGCTACTTGTTTCTATGTGATGGAGACAGAGACTGTGACATAAATTTGGTTGTTCTAGCAGCATTTTAAACAAGCAAAAAAGTTAAACTGTCTATAAAGAAACTGCAGTTATAAGTTTTATTATTAAATCCACCACTGCTTTGCTGACTAATAAAATGGAAAATGTGTGCTTTTATAGGTTTATAAAAAAGGCAAGCTATAGTTTCATGAAAAATATCTTGCACCGATTGAATACAGGTGGCTACTTGTTTAGACTTTGAAGATGTAAAGGCTTAGTATAGATGTCTGAAAAAGGTAATATGGCACAATAAAAAAAATCTTCCTTTCTTTGCTCATCAATCCTTTGGGTATTCCATGTCAAATAAACGCTACAACAATTTATAGTAAAAGTACACAGTGGAAGTGCCAACGTTAACACTCCTTAGGACTGGATACCTGCCAGATTTTTCACACCAATATTTAATGTGAACTAAAATGTCTTTTCCATTGGAAGTGTGAGAAGGAGCTTGCTTTCCTATATTTGGCAACGAGCTTATGTGAAGTATAAAGTCAAATGCCCGTGATGTTCTCTTTATTTCAACCATGATAAATTGTGTTCATTTGTTTAAGTGCATGTGGCAGCTTTAGTGTTCCAACTATAAATTTTGGTTAACTTCTATTGACATGCTGTATTAAACTTAAGAAAAACAAATTACACTTCACCCGTTTTAATTGACTAAATGTGTCAAAAACACAGTAAGTATAACACGAAAGGTCAGAGCCTTAGTCTACACTGTAATGGGTGTCATGGCAGGGATCCAACTTTTCTCGTACATTTCATTTTTCATGAAGTTTTAGGACAAGGCATAGGTTTAACATTCACTTCCACTTCTCATTTGTACTTCAAAGTTTATCATAGGCTGTGTGACTACCAAGAACACTTTCCTCTGGTGCTATTTAAAGTTCCTTTCGCACTGACGTGCGTGCCCAGAGAATACTGATGTTCTCCTGTAAACAAGGCCTTGAGAATGGACTTTGGCATTCTGAGGAATGAAATGCTGATTTATAGCACACTCATAGATCACTGTAACACTCCCTGGAAAAAACCTGGTTTACATATCTAGTCTCCGCTTCCATGACTGAACAAGCAACCACGTGGTTAGGTGCCGGATTAGACTTGGCACATTGGATTCCCTTGGGATCTGATTAAAGTTACCAGTTTTAATTCTTTTTCTCTATGTCCAAAGGTTTATATAAACCTTTATTCCTTCAGTAATTTACTAGCTTGATGCCTGATGATTAAAGAATATTAATTAAGCTAAGCTTTCTCTCACCTGCTGCCACCTACCTCTCTTTTTTCTTTTTCCTGAGTTACCTCTTGGTGTGGTATCTTTTCATTTCCTTTCTCAAAATTAGCTCCTTTTCAAGGGTTCAAATGAATTTCAAGGGTTTCAAATGCATTTATGTTTGGAAAAACTCAAAACAGGGCAGGTGTTTGCAAAGTGTTGTGTTTTGGAGAAAACAAGAATTCTAAATCTTAAAGTTTATTCCATTTTCATCACTACTTGTAAGAATTTCATTCCTTAGTACATACTTTACCAACAAAACCCCACAGGTTTTACATTGGCAATAATGGGAGACTGTCAATATTTAGGGATGGGAAGAGTAACAGTTGTCCTTCTTTAAGAAGCTCAGAGACTGCCTGAGGGAGCCTAATCAGGGATTTTGATTCTCCTTGAAGAAGGAAAGAGACCATGCTTGCCCTCCCCGCTCCCCAGAAGATCACTACTGTCATGAAGCTTCCCTGAGAGTGAGTCTGGTTCTAAATTACAGATTGGCAAACTTTCTGTAAAAGGCCAGATAGGAAAACTTTTAAGCCTTGAATTCCAGATGGTCTCTGTCACAACTACTCAACTCTGCCATCGACAGCACAGCCATTGACATAATGTAAACAAATGAGTGTGGCTGTGTTCCAATAAATATTTACAGACAATGAAATTTGAATATCACATAAATTTCAAGTGTCATGAAATAGTCTTCTTCTGACTTTTCCCCAACCATTTAAAAATGTAAACACCATTCTTAGCTTTGCGGGCTGTACAAAAACAGGTGGCAGGCTGGATTTGGCTTGGAGGCCCTAGTATGTCAACTTCTGCTCTAAACTAATATAATATTAATCTCTAAAAGGCCCAAAAAATTTAGAGTAGGGAAGTTTTCTTTTAAAATAATGTTGTTCTAGTCTTTTACATGCAGCATTCTCTTACATACAAGGATAGTTTCCCTCCCTTCCCTCATTTTTTTTGGTCAGATCATAAATATATTGGCATTTGGAGTCCAATCTTATGGGAATTAGGTGTAGCAAATGCTGTTGATACCCTGTCAATATCTGCTCAGTACTCACCATTCCCATGCCCATCCACTCTGCTGCTTTGTGCAGCAGGCATGTGAGACTCTGTGTCAGGTTTTCTCTGGCCACTGGAGTGCATTTGTCCTGTGGGTAGGGCATGCTGGAAGTGCTGAGGCATTAAGGTCCCTTGGGAGTAGCCCTTGGCCAATCACTGATAGAGTTGGAGGGTAAATATCCCTATCTTGGGGTATCTCTGAGGCATATTGTACGTTGTCTCCCTGGGCTCACAGTAGAATTGAAACTCCTGTCACTAACAGCTGTAACCTGCTTGAAAACATACCCTTTACAGGCCTCCTTCCTTTCTCTGTTTCACTTCCCTACTTCTCTCCTGGTGCTTCTCAGAATTACTTACCAAATAAACCACTTGCTTGATAGATTCTCAAAAGATTGCATATTCTTAAATTCAAAAACAGCTTTTTGTGAAAAATAAAGGCTGCTGCCCAAAGTTGTAAACTTTAAATCATTGCTTTTTCCTTTTGTATTTAGGTAGAGTTTGCCACCTGTCCTTTGAGTATGGTGGGGATTTTATTTTCCCCTCTTTTGTCTTTAGCCAAAGGGCAGATATCACAGCTATTGGCCATTTGCGTGATTACTAGTCAAGGAGCATTCCTAGAAGTGGTGTGACATTTCTACCTGGGTCACACTGATTGTTGTGCCCTCTACAGTATGACACACAACACATGAAAATAGGCCAGAGGGGACATGGTGCATCCTCCACCTCCTCCCCCACACCCATCCTGTAAACATATCAAAGGCTATGTCTATGACAGCTCACTTTTTCTTTTCCATTGTGAAGTGTAGAATTGGGATGAGTTAAAATGATATGGCTTCCTTGAAATTCAAATTCTTGATGATTTTCACTTTGCATCTAACCCACTATAGATTTCCCTACTGTCCCCTGCACTTTGGTCTATCTGCTCAATTTTTTTTTTTCAAAGTGCCTTTGTTTTATATTGCTAGGGCAAGTTATTCCCCACTAAAAAGTTCTTTTATTTTTATTAAAACTCTTAAAAAGTAGTTAAAAGTTTTCCCTGATAACCCCTATCTCTATATCTTTCTTTCATTAACAGGAAGTATGGAAATGCTTTACTAACATTCCTCCTACTGGCTCCTGTTTTTGAAAAGTACAACCCCTTCACTACTTCAGTGTAAGTGGAGAAAGAATATGGATGACCAGAAGCCTTTTCAGGGTAAAATTTTCTTGAGGAAAGTGATACGAAGTGGATAAATGCAAAGGAGAGACATTAGGATTCTTTCTATAGCAGCAAAGGGAAGGTGGTAAAAGCATCTGAGGATATTAAATGCAGAGTTGACAAGACAGAAGGACTATGCTCACCTAAAGCCAGACAAATCAAAATAGAAGCAAATTTATATATTAATTGAAAGTGTGTATTTTTAATAGAAAGCCCTAATACAACTTAAAGTTGAATGTCAGATTTTAAAGAATGCATGTTTGAATCCCAATCCCTGTGAATATTAGATTAATGTTTACTTGGACCAAAAATATCTTAGGTGGTTTGACATGGAGAATGATATGAAAGGCTAAGGTGAGAATAAGAAAGAGATAGACCAGGAATTATACTTTTTAAGCCATACTTACACACTTCAAAATGAAATAGATGCATTCACATAGTTTAGAACTTTATTTTGAATCTATACTGAGTTAATAAGGCCAGTTTGGTTCAGCAGTTGACCAAGATGATTCAAGAAAGAAAAATACAGTTAAAAATAGTCCCATGTCTAAGCATAACATTTATTAATATATGTGCACCTAACATATGAGCACCAAAGTTTATAAAGCAAGTAATAACTAAAGGGAGAAATTGACAGCAACACAATAATAGTGGGGGGACTTTAATTACCCCACTTACATCATGGATAGATCATACAGAGAGAAAGTCAACAAGGAAATATCGGCCTTAAGTGAAACTGTAGACCAGATGGACTTAATAGATATATACAGAACATTCAATCCAAAAGCAGCAGAATACACATTTTTCTCAAGTGCACATGGAGTATTCTCAAAGATTGACCATATGTTGGGAAACAAAACAAGTCTCAATAAATTTAAGAATATTAAAATCATATCAAGCATCTTTTCAGACCACAATGGTATGAAGCTAGAAATCAACCACAAGAACAAAGCTGGAAAAGTCCCAAATATGTGGAGACTAAACAACATACTACCAAACAACTACTGGATCAATGAAGAAATCAAAGGAGAAATAAACAAATACCTAGAGACAAACAAAAATGAAAACACAACATACTAAAACCTATGGGATGCAGCAAAAGAGATACTAAGAGGAAAGTATAAGCAATACAGGATTACTTCAAGAAACAAGAAAATCTCAAATAAAGAATCTGACACTACATCTAAAGGAACTAGAAAAAGAAGAACAAAGCCCAAAGTCAGTAGAAGGAAGAAAATAAAAATTAGAGCAAAAATAAATGAAATAGAGACTAAAAAGACAATAGAAAAAAAATCAATGAAACTAAAAGCTTGTTCTTTGAAGACAAACAAAATTGACAAACAGAGAAGGCTCAAATAAATGAATCAGAAATGAAAGAGGGGAAATTACAATGGATATAACAGAAATACAAAAGATTACAAGAGAATACTATGAAAAGCTATATGCCAACAAACTTGATAATTTAGAAGAAATGGATAAATTCTTAGAATCATGCAACCTCCCAAAACTGAATCAAGAAGAAATAGAGAATCTGAATAGAGCAGTCACTGGAAGGAGATTGAAACAGTAATCAAAAACCTCCCCAAAAACAAAAGTCCAGGACCAGATGGCCTCTCTGGTGACTTCTACCAAACATTCAAAGAAGATTTAATACCTATACTTCTCAATCTTTTCCAAAAAATTGAAGAGGAGGGCACGGTTCCTAACTCATTTTATGAGGCCAATATTACCCAGATACCAAAACCAGACAAGGACAACACATATACACACAAAATTACAGGCCAATATTCCTGATGAATATAGATGCAAACATTCTCAAAAAAATATTAGCAAACTGAATACAGCAATAGTTTAAAAAGAGCATACATGATGATCAAATGGGATTTATTCCAGGGATGCAAGGATGGTTCAACTTCTGCAAATCAATCAATGTGATATGCCACATTAACAAAATGAAGAATGAAAATCACATGATCATCTCAGTAGATGCAGAGAAAGCTTTTGACAAGATTCAGCACCATTTATGGTAAAAACTCTCAATAAAACTGGTTTGGAAGGAAAGTACCTCAACATAATAAAGGCCATATATGACAAACCCACAACTAACATCATACTCTATGGTGACAAATTAAAAGCTATCTGTCTAAGAAGAGGAACAAGGTAAGGATGCCTATTTTCACCACTCTTATTCAACACAGTATTGGAAGACCTAGCCAGAGCAATTAGGCAAGAAAAAGAAATAAAAGGGATCCAAATTGGAAAGGAAGAAGTAGAACAGTCACTATTTGCAGATGACATGATTATATATATAGAAAACCCTAAAGAATCCACTAAAAAAACTATTAGAAATAATAAATGAATACAGTAAAGTAGCAGGTACAAAATTGACATTCAAAAATCAGTTGCATTTCTCTACACTAACAATGAGATAGCAGAAAGAGAAGTCAAGAATACAATTCCATTTGTAATTGTGACAAAAAGAATAAATACCTAGGAATAAATTTAACCAAGGAGGTGAAAGACCTATACACTGAAAACTATAAGACATTGTTGAAAGAAATTGAAGAAGACACAAAGAAATGGAAAGATATTCTGTGCTCATGGATTAGAAGAATTAACATAATTTAAATGTCCACATTACCTAAAGCAATCACAGATTCTATGCAATCCCTATCAAAATCCCAACAACATTTTTCATGGAAATAGAAGAATCCTAAAATTTATATGGAACGATAAAAGACCCCAAATAACCAAAGGAATCCTGAGAGAAAAGAACAAAGGTGGAGGTATCACACTCCCTGATTTCAAAGTATACTACAAAGTTATAGTAATCAAAACAGTATGGTACTGGCAGAAAAACAGACACACAGATCAATGGAACAGAATTGAGAGTCCAGAAATAAAACCACACATCTAAGGACAGCTAATATTTGACAAAGAAGGCAAGAACATACAATGGAGAAAGGAAAGTCTCTTCAGTAAATGGTGTTGGGAAAACTGCAAAAGAGTAAAAGTAGACCACTATCTTACACCATGCACAAAAATTAACTCAAAATGGATTAAAGACTTGAATGTAAGACCTGAAACCATAAAACTCTTAGAAGAAAACACAAGCAGTACACTCTTTGACATTGATCTTGACAGCATCTTTTTGAATATGTCTCCTCAGGTGAGGGAAACAGAAGAAAAAATAAGCACATGGGACTACATCAAACTAAAAAGATTCTGCATAGCAAAGAAAACCATCAACAAAATGAAAAGACAACCTAACAATTAGGGGAAGATATTTGCAAATATATAACTGATAAGGGGTTAATATCCCAAATAAATAAAGAACTTATAAAACTCAACAACAAGAAAACAAATAACCCGATGAAAAAATGTGCAGAAGATCTGAACAGGCATTTTTCCAAAGAAGATATACAAATGGCCAGTAGGCACACAAAGATGTTCAGCATCACTAATTATCAGGGAAATGCAAATCAAAACCACAGTGAGATATCACCTCATGTCCATCAGAATGGCTGTTACTAAAAAGGCAAGAAATGATAAGGGCTGGAGAGGATGTGGAGGAAAGGGAACACTTGTATACTGCTGGTGGGAATGTAAATTGGTGCAGCCACTATGGAAAACAGTACAGAAATTTATCAAAAAATTAAAAATAGAACTAGCATATGATCCAGCTATTCTACCACTGAGTATCCAAAGAACATAAAAATGCTAATTTGAAAAGATATATGCACTCCTTGGTCATTGTGATGTTATTTTACAATAGCCAAGACTTAGAAAAAACCTAAGTGCCAGTCCACGGATGAATGGATAAAGAAGATGTGGTGTATATATATATATATATACACAATGGAATACTACTCAGCCATAAAAAGATGAAATCTTGCATGTTTGTGACAACATGGGTGCACCTTGAGGGTATTATGCTAAGCAAAATAAGTCAGATGCAAAAAGAGAAATACTATATGATTTCACACATATGTGGAACATAAACAAACACATAGATACAGAGAACAGATTGGTGGTTACCAGGTGAGAATAGGGGTGTGGGGAAGGTCAAAGGGGTAAAGGGGCACATGTGTAAGGTGACGGATGGCAATTAGACTTTTGGTGGTGAATGTACATGGTCTACACAGTAGTCAAAATATAATGATGCACACCTGAAATTTATATAATGTTATAAATCATTGTTGCTTCAGTAAAAAAATAGTCCACATCTATAAGGAGCTATGTATTAGGTGAAATCTTCTGATTTAACATTGTTACAAATATGAATTTGGATGGATCACTGGATTTTCTTAATTCACTCTCTATATAGGCTCAGTGCTGGGTGCAAAAGGTGCCACAGTTACTAAGATGCAGTCTCTGGCTTAAGCAGCCTGTAGTCTAGTGACTTCACGAGCGGCACCAAAATTGGTACAGGAAAACTCGTTAAGTGCCTTATGCTGATTCTGGCCTTCCCTGTAATATAAAAAAACCTGTGGCATGGTCTTAGCTTTGGTTGGTGGTAAATTCATATTGACTTCATCCATCTATTCATTCATTCACTCGCTCAATATTTTTGGATCACATACTACATGCTAGGTACTGTCCTAAGTGATTTAGGTGTCCTTGTGGAACTTACTATGTTGTCTTTAAAACAAATCAACACTGAGATTTAGGAATATGTTAGTAATCCTTGAGATTCAGGATTCATTAAAATTGAATTATGGCTTTATTGAGTTTCCAACAATCCATATCTGGAAGTTAAATTATGTCAGATTACAGTTTTTGAGGACTGCTTACTGACAACATATCACTACAGTCACATGGAGACAGGAGATAATTTGAAGACAGAACATCTTCTATATTATGTTTAAGGATTTAGTTGCTAAGCAATGCTCTTAATACTCTATATAATATCCATGTATCAAAATTCAGCCCAATGAGTTTTCAAGTTTCCTACTGGCCATTTGAATAATCCCTCAGATAAAGTTTTTTACATTATGGATGGATGTCCACCACCCCGAGATCACTGCCCATCTCACTTCATCATTCCTTGGGATTCTCAGCTGCACTTCATCATACATCATCACCTTTGAGCCTGCTCTGGTCACCCCATCTCACACTTCATCACTTCTTGCATTCTTTGTGAGCTCTCCGCTCTGTTACAGAATCTGTCTTCATTGTCCTCTAATTCGTTATTTCCAAACTGAATATAAGTTAATCAAACTTTATTGAAATTAGTTCTTTTTAATTTATCAAAACAGGAACTATTGCACATTATTAAAAAGGAGTAATTTTTATAGTGAAGTGTGGTTAAGAAGGTATTACATGAACTATGTAGTTTCTGGGCTTTGTTCCTCTCTATACTGATTCTATAAACTTGAGCAGGCAACATATTACTAGGCATCTTTGCTACATTATACTGAGAGAAATAAAGATACCTGCTGACTGCCTTGTTGAAGTGTCAGCATTATGAGTTGGTCATGTGGCTTTTGGTGATGTTAACTTGAGCAGGTTAATACTTTGAGTACATTTCAGAATAATGAGTGTCATCTTTTTGGGTCACCTTCTTTACTTTAAAAGTTATTTCCTTCGTTCTGATCGACCAATCCAGGCTGAACATTTCTGAACTAATCTGGATCATCTGAAAGAAAATCTCTATAAAAAATTAAAAGTACTGTTGATATATGGTTTACTATTATTGTAAGTAGATTTTCCTGAGTGAATTATTCCTTCAAGTTTTCTCATGCAAAGTTGCCAACAATATATTTTACTTTAAAATGGAATTGATTATAGCAAATGTAATATTTTTATTCACAGTTATTACACTTTAACCATTCAGATTCTCATGTATTCTGATGTGTAATTTCCCACTCTGCTAATATAATGATTTCACATTACTCAGATTTTCCATCACTCTGTGTGTCTTAGTCTGTTTGGGCTGCTGTAACAAAATACCGCAGACTGGGTGGCTTATAAACAATAGAAATTTATTTCTCACAGTTCTGGAGGTTGGGAAATCCAAGTTCAAGGTGCCAGCATGGTTGTGTTCTGGTGAGAGCCCTCTTCTTGGTTCATAGCTGGCCATCCTCTTGTGGGTTCTCACATGGTGGAAGGGGCAAGGGATCTTTCTGGAGCCTCTTTCACAAGGGTATTAATCCCATTCCTGAGAGCCCCACCCTCATCACGTGAGCACCTCCCAAAGGCCCTACCTCCTAATACCATCACTTTTGGGAGTTAGGATTTTAACATATGAATTTTGGGGAGACACAAACATTCAAGCCACAGCACCATGTCCACTACAATCAAGGGTAAAAGTTCACCATCCCCACAAGGTTACTGCAATCCTTTTTGCTCACTATTGAGCTTCAAAGTGGTTTGGTAGTGTCTAGGGGAGGATGGCGAGCAATTTCAGGATATGATGTGACAGGATAATGATTTCTGAAGTTTTCATTTTAATAATTCTCGAAGTTGTATTCATAGATATATGGTAAGTCTCATTGATGTGACTAGCTAATTATTCAATTAGTCTTAGTGAATATTGAATTTACACTATTCAAGTGGAGAAAACATGCCTATAAGAGACGTTTAAATTATTGTTTAGAAAAACATTTATTATTTAGAACAATATTTCAGCTTAAAAAAAATCAAACTGCTGCAAATTTAGGATTACTAACCTTTACCAAAGCCTCCTTGGGTACCTCGTTATTGCCTAGGTACTTAATCGTGATATTAATCACATATGTTGCAGCTAAGCAGGCAGGTGTGTGTGGTCAATTTTTAATTTTGTTTTTATTTTACTCTTTGGTCTGTGGAATTTAAGACTTTGTTTATTCAGAGGATGATGAGAAAGACCTGCCTTTGGAGTACTCCATAAAAATTTACAGAGACAATGCTTTTTTCTTTAGTCAAAACAATGCATTTCATTTACTTTAATGACTGCTTGAAGTTGTAACCCGTTTGCACTTTGAAGCACTTTAGCATTTGTTGGTGGTTTTAACTTAATTTAAGGTATGCAGGTCAAAACACAAATGGACTGATAAGTCTTGACTGACTTTAGAAACTGGCCTTTTCAATTTAATTTCATGAATCCAAGAAAACAAACGTTAAAGTTTGCAGAATAAGAGAATATGAGATTATATAATCAAGTATATACAGAAACATTCTTAGATTTATCTGATGTGCCCTGGAATTAGAACTGTGTGAATTTTTCAAATTGAGACACACAGCATGTCGCTGATATTAATAAGTAAGTGACTGAGGGAGCATGCTAGAAGAATTTTCTGTAATCTCTGACTGCATGCAGACATAAAACTTACTTTATGGTTGGATTCAGATGGAAAAGGTGAGATGGCTTGAATGAAAGCCCTGTGCCTATCAAGAAGGGTAAAATATCTTCTATACTTACTGTTTGTTCAACAAACATTTCTTGAGTTCCTGCATTGTGTTAGGCACAGGTGATGGAGATATAAAGACAAATAAGACACTATCCCTCCTCAAGGATGGGGCTATATGGAAATAATAAAAGTTGTAGTAGTAAAAATAATAATAGTTACCATTTATTGAACACCTAAAGTGTGCCCACTGCTCAAATGCACTTATCCTTAACACAGTGATCTGCAAAGTATAATTTGCTCTGGTTTGCCAACACAGAAGCAGCCCCAAAGTGGCTAATTAACTTGTCAGAGTCACCTGAGAGCAAATAGAGAATTTGGATTTGAACCTTGTTCTGACCCCAAGGTCTAAGGTCACCATTTTGAAAATACGTGGGTCAGATCACGTAGGTCATTTAGGACATTCCAAGTGGTTTAGATTTTATTTTGAAGTCTATTGAAGGCTACTGGTTTTAAACAGCATATGGCATGCCAGGATTTGAGTTTTAGAGAGAACCTGACAATAGTGCGGAGAATGGAACGGAGTGGGTTGAGACTAGAGGCAAAAAGCCATCATAAAAGTTAAGTGGGAGAGGGTGAAATCCTGACTTAACACATGGCAGTGGGAATGGAAAGAAAGCAAAAGAATTTAAGACTTATTCAAGAGGGAGTGTGTGCAAGAATAAGTCAAGGACAACATCCAAAGTTCTCACCTGAGGAGCCAGTTAGAATAGGGTGCCATTTGATGCCATTTTGTGAATAGCAAATACAGAAAGAGTAGCTGAGATTAGTTTTAAAAAATTGTTTTGAAAAATTGTAAAAGCTCATTATAAAAATTAGAGCAGTATAAGAAGGCAAGAAAGTGAAAGTTAAATGTTACCCTAAATCTTAGAACTCAGAAATATTCTTTGGTACACTTAATTCTGGACATATTTCTATGGGAAAATATATAGACAGGAAAATAGATAAATTACAGGATTTACTCAACTTTAGACGAATGAGTCTTCACTACAAGGGATATTAGTTCCTAAAAGCACCCTCAAAAATTAAGACAAAAGATTATAATATATGTCAAGAGTAATTCTGGTTTTATAACTACACATTACATCTCCAAACAGTATCCTATGGGTTCAAGTTTAGTTTTTTTTTTTTTGTGAAGAAGATTAGCCCTGAGCTAACACCTCTGCCCATCTTCCTCTATCCTAAATATTGGACGCCTGCCACAGCATGGCTGGATAAGCGGTGCATAAGTCCACGCCTTGGATCCAAACCTGTGAACCCTGGGCTGCAGAAGTGGAGGGCGCGAACTTAACCACTACGCCACCGGGCAGGCACCTCAAGTTCAGTTTTTTAGTGTGCTGAATTTAAGGTGTTTATGGGACATCCATATGGAATTTTCCTTTAGTCAGATGCATCTGTGGTCTTGGATCCATAGTGAGATCAGGGCGAGAGACATTGATTCAGGAGATGTTACCGTAGAGGTGGAAGTTGAAACCCTGAAGAGGTAACCCTGAAGGGTTAGCAAGTAGAATCGATGAGACCTGAGGATAGACCCTTTGAGGGCACGCAAATATTTAAAGAGTGGGAGAAATAGGACATGACTCCCCCAAAATTATTTATTTAGGTAGAAGAAAAACAAAGAGATATGATGTTATAAAAGCCAGGAGAGAAAAGAGTTTGAAAAAAATTGCCCATAGTGTCAAATGTCATAGAACAATCAAGTAAGATAGGGTGGATCATTATCCATTGGCAATTGCAGTTTGGGAACAGCATGAACAGCACTTTGATCTCATCAAGAACAGGTTTTGTAGAATGATGGAGAAAGAAACAAAATTACAGTGAGTGAAGAAGTAAGTGGGAGGCAAAGACCACTCTTCAGAAACTTGGTTGTGAGGGTCAGGGGAAGCTAGAGAGATTGCTCAAGAGACACAGGGTTGAGAGAGGGCGTGTTTTTTCACGAGAGAGGCTTGAATATATCATATGTGGAGGGTAAAGTCTGAAACAGAGGAAGAGACTGAAGCATAGGGGAAAGCAAAGCTGACTGGTGGAGCAGGGTCCTGAGTAGGTGAGAGATGTGGGTTGCAGGACTAGCTTTGGGTAGAAGGCAGGATGTTGCACTCTCTGTGATAGAAGGGGTGTAGGTATATAGATATACTTAGGTAGGAAAATAGGGCTTTAAGAAAGTTCTTCCCAAATGATTTGTGTTTCCTCTGTTAAGAAGAGAATAAGATAACCTGCTGCAAATGAGAAAGATGAGGTTTGAAAAAGGAGTTTGAGAAAGAGTAAATGTAAATGGGAAGTAGTAAAGTTGTTTGTGGTAATGGGAAAAGCCGTAGACCAGGGATATGTAAAGGACTGCTGATTGGCAGTTGGAAATCACATTTCTTCCCAGTTCCAGATTTCACAGCCATGTGATTTTCTTCACAGAACTTACATGTAAAAATGGAGTAGATCAATGGTTAGATTGATCCAAGAGTTTTCAGTCCTTATATATTGGAAGAGAGAGTGACAAGGTGAAGGACGATAGACGATGACAAGAATATTTGAAGGGGTAGACCATGAAACTTAGGCCAGACAGCAGAGAGAAAGGTAGGAAGAAAAGGCATGTTCTCTGAGGTTGACTGTAGGTATCAATGAAAGTAAGAGAGTGGGGAATCTGTAAAGAAAAAAAGTTGTGACTGGGATGTGATGTTTTAGATTTAAGGCATGGAACGCTTTCAGTTGAAATAAGAAATTTAAGACAGTCAAAGCAATTTGTGTATTTTTTTATGAGAGGAACACAGTAAGTGGGAATTCCATTGTTGTGGACTCGAGGTCGCAAACACACCAGCTGTGGTAGGCACACGCCCAGAGCTACATGTCTGTACAGTGAAGACAACCTCTTTCTTCCAGGCTATCAGTTCTACGGAGAACGGTCCTTCTAGGGTTAGAGAGATTGAGTTCCATGTGGGATGATGGAGATGAAGTGAAGCTCTTCATTCCAAGTCAACTGCAGCTAATCTTAAATTCATTTTTACTTTCAAACTAAAGTGATGATGTGAAACGATTGTTTTAGCATCTTGTCCTTCATTGGCATGCTGTTATATGGCTTAGCACATTATATGGTAAGCACTGTAGTCTCTGTTCCAATAGACTATGATTTCATCTGTGGCAGGGACTGCATCTTATTATTTTTGTACCCTCAGTGCTTAGCAATGTCTGGCACATCATAGGGGTTCAGTAATGTTTATTTCCTCATGTAGACAGAGATAATCTGGAAGATTTCATGAACTAAGTATGTTTTGAGCAACTGACTGTCCTTTTTTATCATTGTTTTCCATAGTCGACTTACTCCCAAAGTAATGAATATGGCACATGTAGGTGCATGATAAATATTTGTAATCAACTGATTATAAATTACACCCTTTCTTGATTGTAGAATTTTGGGCATTGCTTTGTTAAGCATTCACATAAACCTGCATCTGTGGAACTATATTACACAGATTCATTTACTTTGCTTAGTTTTGACAAAATATGTGTTTTATTTCCTGAAGATACCACTTTGAAATATTACTTATGCACCTTGTTGAAGGTGCTTATCACACAATTCTCATGATGGTAGAAATGATTTCAATAGTAGTGGAATATCTCTGTGCATTGTATGGATCTAGGATGCTTGTAGACATTTAGATGTTTACTGAGAACTCTTCTGAAAATGTCACACCCGTTGATTCAAAGGCCATGTCTGCCTAACAAAAGTGGAAGGATGAACCCCTAGCTTATTTTTATCTTTTTTTTTCTTGGCTTGCTCTCTTTCAATCAAAATCATTGGATAATTACTCAAACAGCTGAAGTGTGGTTTGAGTAAATCAACAAGTCTTGGGGATCATTTGACTGAGATAAGACGGAAAAAATTTTGCCTTTTAAAAAAGGTGAAAAGGTCATTTTAATGACAGGAACATTTGTGTCCTGGAAACTGGAATGACTAGTTTCTTTCAGGTGCACAAGCAAATGTCAGAACTTGTTAGAATGTCTGGCTGGAACCTGTACCATAGTCTTCCAGATTCTCTGTTTCATCCTCGATTTTAGGGAGTGCTGCTCTTCTTGTCTTTGACCAAAGTGACCTCCTTTATTTTTAATGTCTACTGAGAGTTTATTATCTATCTACCTACCTATCTACCTACCTACCTATCTATCTATCTATCAATCATCCAGAGAAATTTGAAGTATCTGGCTCCTAGATGTCTCTTATCAATAGTCAGAAAATTCCACTTAACAGATAAAGGGGCCATGAGGACGTAAGCATTAACTGATTAAACTGTGACCCCAAGTGAATGTATTTCTATATTCAATGGCTATCACAAATAGCCACATCCTAATAATAGCAGTTTAAATCTTTATCTTGGCCACAGATTTAAAAACCCTAGTCAGAGGCCAGATGTGTTACTGCTCTATAGCAACTTTAAAACATCTGACTCAGGCTTGGTGATGAGACAATGCCATGTGTGACAAACCAAGACAAATTGTTTCTCTGAAATCTGGGTCAGAACATCATTGTGGTTTTTTGAAATTTCATCAAATGCAGTTTAGATCACTTTAACCTCGTCAGCAGTACACAGAAGGAATAATCTCATGGAAAAGAAAGATAAGCCTAGAGCACCTTAATTAGCTGTGTTCACCATTGACTTAAGATCAACATTTACATGGTGGGATATATTTTTATAAAATGTCACAAAGCAAAATAATTATGTGTCAATTAATGTTCTCAATTTCTGAAGAAACTGATTGCTTCCCTTTTCCAAGTTAAAGGGTTTTTCAAGAAAGAATAAAATATGCAGTCCCAACCAGATTTTACTGTAATCCTTCTGAAAGACTCATCAGTGAAAATTTTTTCATTCTCGATTGCTTGTCTTGTCAACAAGACTTTTCCAAATTTTTCTTTTGATCCTAAGGAACAAAAATGGGGATGGGGGACATAAAACCTGTTACTTCCTACTATTAAGTTAAACAATTTTCTTTTCCTTTTTCAGATTTGGTTCACAAAGATTTTCCTAATGTGCCAGGAAAACTGGACTCACCCTGTGACTCTAGCTTCACCTCTGAGTGAATTATTTTGGGGTCAGTTTTCCCCATGTCTGCTCCTGGATTCTTGTTTGAATAAAAACCAAGCTTTGAATTCACTCTTGATGTTGCCAACCACAGGTTTCTAATAATCCACCTCTTCTCTGACTCTTCTCCTTTTCCTACACCCAAGACACCTACTGATGGGATTCATGAAACAGTGTTTTTCCGTCATTTCTTCTTTTATTATAATGTATTTTTGTACCATCCTCAAAGACTTCTTTCTAAAAAATTATCTTTTTTGTGACTTTTCTTCCAATTATAACTCAAAATTATAATTCTTAATGGATATAGATGTCTATATCCAAATACTAGCGTCTAGATACAGAATTCCTAAAGCTGCTGAACGGGAGAGGCTTATCATCTGTTATCTACCCAGGTGTTAGGTGGTGAAGTAGAGAATGATGAAGGAAACTAGTTGTTCAATTTGTTGGAGCATGAGGTTAATTAAGTCACGATACTTCCTCCTAATCACAGCCCTGTGATAAAGGATACCATTATTTTTCTTGTACCATAGATGAGGAAACTGAGGTATAAAGAGGTTAAACCACCTTACTTGGATCACATAGTTAGAAACTGGCAGAGCAGGGATTTGACCTCAGGTCTGTACCATTTTGAGGACTGTTTGTACTCTTAATGACCATACTACATCAACCCAACCAGCTATTTTGGAACGTTTGCAATAGATCATAAAAGGAACTTTGTTGTGGGAATAACTCAAAGCTCAGTTTATATGAATGTTGGGTCAGAAGTCCTGCCTTGCACAGTACTGTACAATGGTGCCCAAGATGCCTCCATTGTGTCTGGAGAAAAAAGTATTACCTCCCAAGGGGATAAAACTCTGGGAAACCAATTCATATTTTAAAAACCACAAGAGATTGATTTATAAAATGGAAGTTCACATTATTTCTATAAAGAGAAATATGTGTCTACAGGGTTACAAATATTGACTATTTGGAGAGAGTGTTCCCTTTAGCTATGTAGATTTACTTAGGAGATCCACTAATATATTACATAGTTTCTATAATCAGAAAAAAGAAACAATGTTCATAATGAATTTTCCTTTAAACTACTGTAGCTGAGTGATTGTTATGGGCTGAACTGTGTCTTCCCAAAATTTATATGTTGCAGCCCTAATCCCCAGTACTTCAGAATGTGACTGGATTTGGAGATTGGACCTTTAAAGAGGTAACCAAAGTAAAATGAAGTCATATGGGTAAGCACTAATCCAATATGACTGATGTTAGAAGCAGAGATTAGGACACAGAACTGTGCTCACGCAGAGGAAAGACCATGTGAGGACCCAGTGAGAAGGCGGCCACGTGTGAGCCAAGGAGAGAGGCCTCAGAAGAAACCAAACCTGTGCACACCTTGATGTTAGACTTCCAGCCTCCAGAACTGTGAGAAAATAGATTTCTGTTGTTTCAGCCACTTAGTCTGTAGTATTTTGTTATGATAGCCCTAGAAAACTAATACAATGATTAAAATTTTTTTATTGTAGGATTATTTCCATTTCAGTAAACAATCTTGGCCATTAAAAGTCAGGGTTTACCCTCTCTAAACAGTCGAGAAAGTGTATTAAGCGATTTTTAATCTATTTCCTAGATTCTGTACTTACTTGCCTTTTACATAGTCTTCACTAATAAATTATATATTTTTTAATTACCTTGACTAGATTTGGTAAACACTCTAGATCAGCATTGAACAATTAAAATATATTGTAAGCCATTAAAACTCACATTATTAAAGTTTCTAGTAGCCACATTAAAAAAATAAAAAGAAACAGGTGAGGTTAATTTTTTTTTTTTGAGGAAGATTGGCCCTGAGCTAACATCTGTTGCCAATCTTCCTCTTTTTTTCTTTTTTCTCCCCAAAACCCCTAGTACATAGTTATATATCTTAGCTGTAGATCCTTCTAGTTGCTCTATGTGGGACGCCACCTCAGCATGGCTTGATGAGCGGTGAGTAGGTCTGCACCCAGGATCCAAAACAGCGAACCCCGGGCCGCCAAAGTGAAATGTGTGAACTTCACCACTTGCGCCACTGGGCCGGCCCCAGGGGAGGTTAATTTTAATAATATATAAATATATACTCATATATGTTATGTCTTATATATATTAATATTATATATGCTATATGCAAAATAGAATCATTTCAACATGTAGTCAATATAAAAGTATTAATGAGAAATTTTACATTCTTTTTTATCCATATTAAGTCTTCAAACTCTAACGTTTATTTTACTCTTATAGCAGATCTCATTTTGGACCAGCCACATTTCAAATGCTCAGTAGTCAATGTGGTTAGTGGATGGGACAGCTCTAGACCTATTGTTGAGGATTTAAAAGACATCTTTCTCCATCAGCAATGGATTTGCACATCTTTTTAAGGTGGTACTTCTGCAGATGGCCGAGGTCACCTGTTATATGTCGGTTATTTGAAATTTCAGTTTCAGAACGTGATAATGCTCTTAACTGAGAGCATAAACTTTTATCTGAATTTGGTGCCATTCTATGTGCAGGTTCCTGATTGACAAAGTGTGTAGGAGGAAGTCATAGGAACTAAAGTTCCAATCAGGTAATATTTCCTACTAAGGCCACTGGAAACATTCCATTTTCTTCAATAGATATTTACGAAATTGCCTGCTACATGCAAGGTATTAAAAGGGAAAATATGTGTAAGGTCATTTATTTTCAAATTGAGTTATCATAAATATTGAAAAAAATCTCTAAGTGGAGTAAAGGGGAAAATACTTCCATTTGTTGGTGTCTTACTATGTACTAACATACACGATCTCGTTTATCCTTTAATAATCTTGAGATCTTTATACAAATGAGAAAACTGAAGCTTAGAGGTTTTAAGCAAATTTCTCAAGATCACATTGTTCGCCATTGGGAAAGTCTCTCATCCACATTTGTTTGATTTTAAAGGATTTGTGATAAGGTAAGTCTTACTCCAGTGCATGCTTTTTATTTGAGAAATTTCAAAGTGACATGAAGTGTGTGTGAATTTTGCAGAAACCATTAAGCTTAGCTCTCAAGAGCATGGATTTTGGAGTAGGCTGCATTCAAGTTCAAGTTCCAGCTCTTCCACTTACTAGTGTTTTTTTTTTACTTTTAACTCCAGAAGCCTATTTCCTCATTTAGAAAATGGGCATCATAATAGTTCCTGTCTCTTAGGGTTGTGTAAGGACTGAGTGAGCTAATTCAGGGAAAGCACACCATGCAAGGCATACACTAATGACTCACCCCACGTTAGCTGCTGGTTCTTTTTTATCATAAGCAGTGACAGGCCTGGTATATATTAACTCTTTCAATTTACAGGAATTTTCTTGACTACTCGATATAGCAGAATACATTTTTTTATACCTTAAATATGATTAAGCAGAGAAGCCTGAAGTACTTTTCCATAATTAACTGCACGACTGTATTGGAGAATGAGACCGGCTTCCAGAAGTAGATCTGACATTCACCAACAGCTAGAGGAGAGGACAGCGCTGATGTCTTTTCTACCTATGAACTAACAGTTTTATCCTTCAGAGGTGGTGACCCTGATTTCTCTCTGAAAGATATCTGAATTCTAGCCAATGCTGCTTTAGGATTTTATGCACCACCTGACCCGTCTAAAAGGAGATAGAAGAATAGGGTTTTCAAAGGTCACATCTGAGCCATTTGAAGTTTTTTTTTTTCATGTTTTTGCTATGGCTGAATATAGTGTTAAGACAATTGCAACAAAGACAGCAAAAAACAAAGTGAACCAATGAACAGAACAAAAATAGAGACAGAAAGGAAAAAAAGAGCTTCTGTCTAGGGTTCAAATGTTTCCACTCATCAGATGGTCTTAACCTTTTTGATAATTATATTATGTGCAGCAGCAAAGAAACAAAAGAGGATAAAGGTCTTAGGAGTTATATTGATAAACTATGTGTGGTGCTCAAAAATGGCATGGAATATCTTGTTTAAGCTGTAAAAATATATTAGCATGTCATGTTATCTTCATAAATTCTTCTCACACATAGGGTGGGTGGAGTTCCCGAATCCCAAGGCACATTACCAATTCAGCTGGTCGCTGCAATTCATCAATTGTTTTGTCACATATTTGCAGGCTCACAGTTGGGACTGAGGCATTATGATTCTAGAGGGTTTGATAATAGGTGAATTATTAGCTGTTGGGAACAGATTTGTTTCTGGGCCTTTCTATGGCAGTCTCTCTCTTACATAGGAAGGCAATCATTCTCATGGAATTTGCTCCCTGATACTTAAAGAGATTTTGAATATAGCTTGTAATATATATTTTTTTGCAGTAAAAAGTAAATTTTCATTAGTGGCTAATTATGACTGGTAGAGCTTTCTGGAAGTTCACCAAGTGTGTTGAGAGTTCAAACATGTCAAATTTTAAACAGTCTCACGATGGGATGACCCTCTGTATCCTCTGTCACCATGTTTACACACACTGTGTACGGTTCCTCTACGTATTATTCCATGTTGAACTTGTGATTCTAACCTTTTTGGAAAAGAAAGAGACTTTCAGAATTTATTTTTTCTTAGGCTGAGCAATTTTATGTTTTGGTTTTTGAGTATTTGCCTAGTACTATATGATTTTGGGTAAGAAATAATTCCAAATAATATTTAAACAGTATCTGACTTCGATAAAGATGCAAGAAGTTAAATGCTTTTTGTGGATGTGGCAAATCAGGCCAAATGAACCCAAAGTGTGTTTAATCCTAGTCATTCCTATCTAGAATCTTTTCAAAGAAGCCCGATCATACCTAGGGTGGATTAAGCAGAATCACTTTCTCTTCTGAGAGTACACATTTGTGGGAAACAGAAAGGAGATAAAACACAAAGGAATGTAATAAACTTCTCAATAAATTCTTCTCAAAGGTTCAAGTTTCTATTTTAGAATATCTTCATATTAAGATAGGTACTTTAGTTCACACACTGGCATCAACTCGAAAATTAGCTTGGCTATTAAAATATTAGTAATTGCTTTTATTTTTGCAGTGAGGGTGGGAGGATATGCAAATAAGGGAAGGTTTCCAAAAAGTCAATACAAAATATAGTTACATTGAAATAATTAGGTAACTAAATGCATGATTTAATTATTAAACAAGTAATCAATAATTAGATAATTAAACACATGATTTAAATTATGCTGAATCCAAAGTTTTTGCTAGGAATACTATGCTGTCAGACTTTTGTGCTGTTTTTCCTCTCTGTTTTACTGGAGACTGGGTTTATCTGAAAACTGCAACCATAATTTTTTTTGTGAGGAAGACCAGCCCTGAGCTAACATCTGTTGCCAATCCTCCTCTTTTTGCTGAGGAAGACTGGCCCTGGGCTAACATCCATGCCCATCTTCCTCTACTTCACATGTGGGATGCCTGCCACAGCATGGCTTGATAAGCGGCGTGTAGGTCTACTCCTGGGATCCGAACCTGTGAACCCTGGGCCACTGAAGTGGAGCACGTGAACTTAACCACTACACCACCAGGCTGGCCTCTATAATTTTTTAACTGAGGATACAGAAAGGGAAATGACAAAACTTAAATGTAGAGAAATGGTCACCTTGGCAGCAGAACTCTCAAGTGGCGGTTGCATGTACAACTAACACTCTATAATAATACTGGAGTAGATTTAAAATATTCCTAAAGAATTCTATGCTTTTGCTGTGTTGGGATATAAACATTTTTTGGGTAAGGGGCATTTCTATTTATTTCCTCAAAGAATTATGTGGCTGAATTAGCTGGAATGAGATTCGAGGCTTGAAAGACATTTGACCGTATACTACACAAGACTCGTAATTGAAATGAGGTATGAGTCACAGACACTATATATCCATCCAGCAGTTATGTAAATTATTTCTGATAAGTTATTTTGAGCCCTTTAGTCAGCCCTATACTTCTCATGCCATTTTAGAGAGCCCTTGGCCTAGGGCAGACTCAGTTCTAGATTTTCTTATTTAAAGTACATTATGGGGGATACAAAAGAAATCTAAGTCACAGACTCAATTTTCTAGGAACTTAGTCTATTTTGGGAAAGAAGTACTCACTCATAGGAGTAGAGAGAGAGAGAGAAGATTAATGAGGGCTTGAGGTGCTATGGGATGATTGTACTTGGATAAGCAATGAACAAGGAGGATGAGAATCCAGGCCTATGTTGGGGAGTGGGGCAAGCTGAATAGGTGTTGAGGTTGAGATGCGTCTGGCATGAGGAATTAGATGGCCCTTCTCCCTCTTATCTATTTGTTTAACTCAGTCACTCATTCAGCACATGTTTATTGGGCTTCTACCAAGTGCCAGGTGACTTGCTGGGGAACATGGTGCTGAAGACAATGAACATAGTTGCTGCCTTCATGAAGTTGAAGGTCTAGTGGGAAGTAGGCATTAAACATGGAAACAAACCAATGCATATACAACGAATTGTGGTAAGCAATAGTAAAAAATGCAAGATGCTGTGAGAAATATTGTGGGTGGGGAAATGAGGTCTGAAGAAGAAACATTTAAACTGAGATTTGAAGCATATACTTACTAAAATATAAAGACATCCTTCTTACATAGGATATGCTAAAATTAGATAGAATTCTGTACTGAGTTGCTCTTCTATGGTCATGTGTCTGATAAATGAAATAAAGAAATATTTAGGACATGCTCATTTAGTTCAGCAAGTGTATGAGTCAGGAGGCCAGCAAAAAACAGATGCCACAGGCAGAATGGAGAACTTGAGGAGCATTTAATAAGTTTTATAAAGCTGTGGTGAGGGTGTTGGGAAATAACAAGGGACAGTGCAGTACTCCCAGGGCTATTAATAACAGAGCTGTCACAATCCCTAGACCCAAAGGGACAAGGTGGGGGGCATGGTTACCAATGTCTGCAAGTAGAAAGTAGTAGGGAGAGGAGCAGTGACTTTGATTGAGGGACACAGCAGCCTGAGGTGACCCCCCAGTGTGAGAGTCGGGGGATACCTCCTCAGATCTCATTCTCCTTACCCTTCTGCTCTCCTGGTAAGGCTTTCCTTTGGCTGGACCCAACCAGAAGTCAGAGGATGCTGTGTTCCATGCAGGTGGACCTCTCAGTGTAGGGATCAAGGTCCAGATGGTGGAGCATGATCTTGGGGGGAACAGAGATATCTCACATAGCAAGTCTACACAAAGCACGTACTGCAGGCAAAGCTCAGAGGTGGGTGATGCAAAAGAAATATAAGTATTGTGAAAAGATTTATGAAGATTTGCTCTTATGAAGATTTCTGACGTCTTTGCACATTTGTGGTGGGCGTGGTGTGATCTGTCAGAATAAAAATAAAAATTGTGGCTGCCCACATACTATTCTTCTAAGATTTCTCCTGCTTGGTAATCCAGACTCCTCTCCTGGCTCCTTCATATCTATCATAATATTATCTGAATCATGCTGGGAAGGTACACTGCATGGGAGGGCAGTGTCATGGGGAGTGCAACGGGCCGGAAACACCTCAAAATGAGCCCTGGGCTACCGGAGTTCCCCGGGCACGTACAACCCATTCTTACAATGCCCCCTTTCCTCGTGACGATTGCTCTGCTCTTTCTTAAGGTGGCTTTGTAATTTTTTTCTCAGCAAGGCTGGGATGTGGAAATGAAGGGAGGCAGAAATTGAAATGTGTTGGTAATACTAGCTGACATCTGAACACTGGGATTCCTGTGTAAGCGGAAGGAATGGCTGTATTTACCAAATAGCCCCAATTCCCCTTTCCGCCTTAGTTTCAAATTCTGCAGGCAAAAGACAGCTCTGAAAATTTACGAGCCATAACTTGCTCTTCATTACTTGGTCACAGGGTAAGCAATGAGCACCCAAGCCTGAGGGTCACCTGCAGGTCTGGAAATCTTTGTAATTTTATAGGGAGGTTCATTGGCTGCAAGGAGGAGTGATGAGGTGCTGAGAGGCCACTCATTCACCAGAGAGGCTGCTAAATAGTTTTGTTAATAATAAGGATATACATGTGTACAGAGCTCTTTCGTTATAAAATTTTCCCCAAACGTGAGAATCTCAGTTAATTCTTTCAGTGGCCCTGGGAGTTGGGTGGGGGTGGGGGGCCTTACTAACTCCCACTTCAGATGAGAAATTGAGCCTTAGAGGCCGACTGACCTGCCAGGGTCCTGCGACTGAGAAGTGGCAGAGGTGCCGGAAACAATTCCATTTTTTTTTTTTTTAAATCACAACAGTTTCCAATGGAAGGTTTCAAAGCAGAGAACATCTAGGCCTCTTACTATTCTCAGAAAATTCGAGAGTGTTGTGATAATCAGGAGCTTTTCTTTCACTGAGTTTTGTTTATAAATGTGTCCAATGAAAAAAGAACTGTGGTTGGAGGTAAAATTTTACTCTGCTTGAACCACTGTTCAAAGGCCTCTTTCCTTGTTTTTTTTCCTCTTCAGAACACTAGTAGCAGGACTGGAAGCTATTTGAGGACAGTATCAGGCCTGTCTCTCTCTTCACTGTCACAAGTGCTTTCTCTTAGTAAAATGAGGACTTGTTGCAGAGTTTTGAACAGAGGAGTTACATGATCCGACTTATAGTTTTTATTTTTATTTTTGTGAGGAAGACCAGCCCTGAGCTAACATCCGTTGCCAATCCTCCTCTTTTTGCTGAGGAAGACTGGCCCTGGGCTAACCTCCGTGCCTATCTTCCTCTACTTTATATGGGACGCCGCCACGGCATGGCTGACAGTGCGTCGTTGGGCGCCCGGGATCCGAACCCATGAACCCTGGGCTGCCAAGTGTGAATGAAACCGCTGCGCCACGGGGCTAGCCCCTGACTTACAGTTTTTAAAAGGCTCCTGTGGCCACTGTGTTGAGGACAGACCTGAGGGTAAGGTGGAGGCAGGAGAGTCAGCTAAAATGCTGATGAAGTCATCTGAGACACGATGATGGTGTTTTGGACAGAAGTGGTAGCAGAGCAGGTGGTAAGAAGTATTAAGACTTGCATATATTTTGAAAGCAGAGCCAACAGAACTTCCTGACAGTTTAGATGTGGGTTGTGAGAGAAAGAGAGGAGTCGAGGATTAATATAAGTGTTTTGGAGTGAGCAGCTGGAAGGAAGGAGTTGCCATCAATGAAGATGAGGAAGAATGAGGTGCAGCCAATTTGGAGGGAAGGTCAAGAGTTCACTTTCAGAAATGTGGAGCTTGAGGTGCCTATTACACATTTGTGTTAGCTTGTTGTTTTTCTTTCTTTTTGCCATATAACAAATGACCAGATGCATAGTGGCTTAAAATAACACCCACTCATAGTTTTGTAGATCAGAAGTCAGGAGGTGTGTGGTTGGATTCTCTCTTCAGGGTTTCACAAGGCTCAAATCAAGAAGTCGATCATGCTGAGTTCTTGTTTGTAGCCTCTGGGGAACAATCCACTTCTAGGTTCATTTAAGGTATTGGCAGAATTCAGTTTCTTGTGGTGGTAAGACTAGAACCCTGTATCCTTGCCGGCTGTCAGGTGGGGGCCGCTCTCAACAACTAGAGGTCACTCTGAGGTCTTTGCTCCATGGCTTTCTCCTTCTTCAGCAATGGAAAATTTCTCTCACATTGAATTCTTCTCATGCTATGACTTTCTGACTTCTTTTTCTGAGTCCAGCTGGAGAAACCTCTCTGCTTTTAGAGGGTTCTTGTGATTAGATCAGGCCCACCTGGATAACTCCCTTTTGTAAAGTTAACTGTGCCACATAATATAGCATAACCACAGGAGGAAGATCTATCATATTTATAGTTCCAGGGATCTTGCAAGACATGTACACCAGGGGCCAGGAATCTTGTGGAACTTAGAATTCTGCCTACCACAGCATTCAAGAGAAAATATTAAATAGAAGGTTGGATATTCACATGTAGAGTTCAGGAAAGAGAGAAAATTTGGGAATCATTGTGGTATAGATAGTATTTAAAGCTGTGAGGTTGTGCTCACTAAGAGAGTGAAGCTACATAGCAAAGAGAAGAGGTTCAAGGACTGAGCTCTGGGGATGTCAGTGTTAAGAGCTCAGGGAGAAGAGGAGGAACCAGAAAAAGAGACTGAGAAAAAGGGGTGACCAATGGGGTCGGAAGAAATCCAAGAATGTGGTATTCTGGAAGCTGAGTTAAAAAATATCAAATATCAATATGAATTTGATGAATTGTATCAAATGCTACTGATGGGTCAAGTAAGATGAACAAAAAGAATTGATCTTTAGATTTAGCAACATGGAAGTCTTTGGTGACTTTGATGAAAATGGTTTTTCATAGAGAGGAGAGACGGCAAGCCTGTCAGAGGTTGGATAAGAGAGAATTCAAGGAGACAAATTGGAATTAGTGACTCTAGACTACTCTTTGAGAAGATTTGCCATAAGGAGAGCAGGGAAATGATGGTAGCTGGTGAAAGGGCAAGTGGAGTCAGAGATGGGATTAAAAGTGGGGTTAAAGATGGGATAAATAACAACATATTTGTATGTTGAAGTGAATCATCAGTTACAGAGGAAAAAAACTGATGATGTAGTATAGAGAGGTGAGAATTGTCAGTGTGGCCTTGACCAGGCAAAAGAATAAGGATCAAGTACACAAGCCTATAGATCGGCTTTAGATAGGAGCACAGAATAGCCTTCCATAGTAACTGGTGTGAATCAGAGTATTTGGGTACAGACTGGACCATGTGCAGGTTGTGCTCTGCTCAGTGTTGTCTGCCTGAGGGGAGAGGGGGAGCTCAAATGCAGCCAAACTGTGAACCCTCAATGTGGGGACAAATTTACCCAGTGGAAGGGGCATAAAAGTATTATTTGGGGTACAGATGCTCATAGATGGTATTATGGGCTGAATTGTGTCCCCCCAAAATCCATATGTTGAAGCTTTAATCCCCAGTACCTCAGAATGTGACCATTTGGAGATACGGTCTTTAAAGAGGTAATTAAGGTAAAATGAAGTTACAGGGTGGGGCCTTAATCCAGTATGACTGGTGTCCTTATAAGAAGAGGAGAAAAGAGATACCAGGGATGTTTGTACACAGAGAAAAAACCACATGAAGACACAGAAAGAAGGCCAAGAAGAGAGGCCTCAGAAAAAACCAAACCTGTGCATACTCTGATCTTAGATTTCTAGCCTCTAGAACTGTGAGAAAATAAATTTCTGTTGTTTAAGCCACCCAGTCTGTGGGACCTTGTCATGGTAGCCTCAGCAAACTCATTTGGGTGGGTAGATGTGGTGGTGGAAGTTTGTGGAAGTTCTTTTTGGATTACTTCTATTTTCTCAATTAGATGAACTCTTTAAAATGTAGCCATAGAGATGTGGTATCTAAAATGAATAATATCTCAATTGTTTTTTTCTTCTCATGGATTTGTTTTGTAGTTCATTTGCTAGAATCTTACCATGGCATGTTACATGGACACTTAGTT
Organism: Tapirus indicus; assembly: GCA_031878705.1. Classification (NCBI taxonomy): domain Eukaryota; kingdom Metazoa; phylum Chordata; class Mammalia; order Perissodactyla; family Tapiridae; genus Tapirus; species Tapirus indicus. The sequence goes on along the minus strand of CM062919.1, from coordinate 96,951,792 downwards.
CATCAGTTTTGAGGCTTTCAACATTTTTCTGTGGCTATTAGTCCGTGCAATAAGACAAGAAAAGGAAATTAGAGGCATAAGGAGGAAACAAAACTGTCATTTGTTGATAATTATTTATATACAAACCAAAAAGAACATCTAAACAGATTATTATTAAAGATAAGGGAAAAATATTCACCAATTCAATCAGGTAGTTTAAAGCAAGGAAATGATGAACACGGGATTCAGTGGGGAGGGGAGCAGGAGATGGGAGAGAGGACTATGAGGCTAGATGTGGGTTGTTAACAAGGTGCTAACTGATATTTTGAGCGGTGATTTCATGAATACTCATGTTATTAAAAATGCTGACTAAATAATCAATCAACTAAATAAAGGTGGGCCAAGCCTTGACCAATGATGAATGTGAGCTATGAATTAAGAATTATGATTAATCTAATTCTGTGTACCTTAGGCACAATTAAAAAAACAAAAATAATAAAATGTATTCATAATGACTATGTGTTTAGCACTTTCCAATTTATGAAATACTTTCACAGTTATACCTTATCTCAACAAACATTTGAAATAGCTCATTTGATTCTCACAACAGTTCTGTGAGTTAGAACTTTATCCCCATTTTCCAGTAAGGACAGGGCTGTAGGAATATTAAATATATGCCACATTGCCCACAAGTAGTATTATTAGAATTTGAATCCAGGTATTATCCTAAACGTCATGCCACATATTATGTATAGCAATATTTTCCAAATTGTTGAGTTGAATGCCTAAGTCTAAAATCATTAACTGTATTTGGATGTAGTTTGATTTGCCTTGCTATCATCTTATTAATGTCTTTATTTTTCAAACAAATTAAGTGTATTCTTTTAACATTCATCTATATGATAACTGTCAACAAATTTGAAAATTGCAATAAACAGATTAATATAACTGGGATTTAGCTGTTCGGAGTGAAAGTGTAATTTTTAGCTCTGATTGAATACTTGGCCATTACCATTCCCGCTGTCTTAACACCTACTAAAACCAGAGAATTCAAGTAGCTTCGAAAAAGGCAAACACTCCTCCCCCCAACCACATGCTTGATGATAGACTAACAGGAAACTAATTAACATGCATGGCAATGTAAATAAGCCTCCAGGCTTCTCTCCCAGCAATGGAGGGTAGAAGGCCCTAAAATGACTATTTCATTGGAAAGTGTCTTCTCACAAATACTTCCATTTGCCCCATTTGTTCTTTTATACTGTCAGATTAAGGTAGCTACACTGAAATTCTATTTAGAATAGATCATTTCACCTTTCTAGCTTCAAAATATTCACCAGCAAGAGGAAAAAAAAGAAATTAGAAACAGGTAACCATTACTATTTTTTGAGTGGGGGTATTATTTTGCTAATGTATTATTGCAGTTCAGTAAGAGACTAATTTTTCAACTGATTTTATTTTTTAGTTTTACAAGAAATATTGTACACTTCAGACCTGTTTCTTCTATGATGGTTTTATTTGTAACCTGTGGAGAGTCATTTACCTTGGTTGCAGTAGCGTCTCTGTTCAGGATTTGCCTCACTCCCTTGGAAGACAGTGTTGTGTTCTGCTAATATCACGTAGGTTCTAACTTGGTAAATAATGTCAAACAGCATCAAAAGTTCAATATGAGGCTATAGCATATGAAGTATGAATTCCTACAAATTGTATACTGTCCTGACCCTTTCACTAAAGCATAGCCTATTGAAATTTAGGGACCTACACTAATTCTTTCATGACATTAGAGTATCATTCTTTGATAAGCAGCTTTGCTGCCTTGAATTACAAGCAAGTGAGAATACCTTTTAGCCACTTAATATTCAAGTACAGGATAAGACAATGAGTATATCTGAGACAATGAGTATTTCTGAAAATATCTTCAATAACTTATCTTATAATCATAAAAAGGCACGTTTTATGGATATGGTCATGTTAAGACACTCCACCACCCTTCTTGTATCTTCAATTTATTAAAAGCCTTTCTTCTAAAAGCATTTCAGTTTTCTAAATAGGTATAATTTACTAAGACTGATCTTTTGACTAAATTACTTTAAGCAAAAATAATTGTGCACATGAGTAGAGATGAGAGTTATTATAATTAACTTCTAATTTTTATTTCATAATTCTAGACTTCAAATCATGAGAATCTCAACATAGCCAGGGATACACAATTTAATGTTCATACTTAATATGTACTTAAATTGGAAAGCTTTTACTTGAAAAAATGCATTGTTAGGAAAATACAATTCCATCATGAACTGGCTTTTCTCTTCTTACTTGTGACGTTCTCCTCTGTAACTTCTCCTAATTACTTACCCAAAACTCACAAGTCCTTTAAGATCCACCTCAAATTGTTACTCAGTGAAGCCTGAGCTGAGAACTCCAGCCTTTGTCAAAGTCTGCTTCCTGAGCAGTCATGCGCTTATTAGCTGTATCATTGATTTAGACACAATTATTGTAGAACTGATTACATGCAGCTTAGCACAGTATTACATATCATTTAAAAATTTTTAGTGCATATAATTATTTTCTCTCCAGTATGTTTCTAAGATATCTGAAGACAGGCAGTTCATGCCTTTGTTCTGGGTGCAACGTTTTTTGTTGAACAAAATGTTTTATTTCCTTCAACCATCCCTTATTTAGTGCTCACTATAAGCCAGGGACTATGGTAAGTACTAACATACAAGGATTCATTTGTTATTATTAATTCAACACATTTTTGAGCATCTAATATATGCCAGGTGCTTGAGATAAAGGTATAAAAATTAAATTTCTGGTTTCACGGACCTTACATCTTAGTAGGGGGGACAGATAATGAATAAACAAGTAAATTAATAACCAATAAGTATATATTACCAAGTTGTGAATATTGTTAAGTAATGATAAGGAGTATGAAGAGAATAAAATAAAGTGACTGGGAGTGATAGAGTGTGATGTGGGGATATTTGAGGGGAGATGGTGAGGAAAGGTCTCTCTGAGGAGATGGTGTTTGAGCAGGGACCTGAGTGAAGTGAGGGCGTGAGCAAAGCAAATATCTGACAGGAGAGAGTTCCTGGCAGGTGGAAGAGCAAGTTCAAGTGGCTGAGATGGGGGTGTCCTTGGTATGTCCTGGCACAGGGAGAAGGTAAACTGTAGCTAGAAGGTCGAGCGACAGGGCCGGCTCATTGGAGGTGAAGTCAGAGAGGAGGCAGGGCCAGCTCGTGGTGGGCTTTAAAGATTTAATTCCATACAAGATAGGAAGACATTGGGAAGTTTTGAGTAGGTGGCTGGCATGGTGGCATTTATGATGCGTAAGACAAATGAAACTGCTCTGAAGAAACTTAAAATCTATTACTCAAAGTTCTACTATGCAAACATTCGTAGACATTTTTATTAAACTATGAAATTAAAAAAATAATTTACTAAAGATTAAGAAATTCCAGCTGTGTGTATGGTCTATGTAGGCGCATATACATATGCTAGTAATTGTGGGAAGTGGTAAACAGCACATTTAAGTGGAAAATTATAGCCTCAAAAGTTTTAAAATGAGTAATGTAGCATTTATAAACTGAAAAAAATACAAGAAATGCAGTTTATTCATTTGAGAAACGAAAGCTATGGCTATTTTTTTTACTTCTATATTTTTGTATCTCAAAATATGGAGATAAGATTTAAATATTTTACATAAAAATATAAATTACTGTTATTTGAATTGTAGATTCCCAAGAATAATTAATAAATATTTGCAGGACACGTTTGCCTCAAATAAGGGCATAGCAATTAGTCATTAAATGGATCTGAAGGGCTGTGAAATAGAATATTTTAAGATCATAATGGATGATCTTAAGATATTCTATACATACATAATTGTATGATCTTTAGATATTAAATAGTCAAAGTTCCTTTTTTCTTGTCCTTTGATGAGATCTTAGTGCTGTAATTAAGGGATCTGGGTTGTATATTAATTTTGATGCTAGTATGATAGGTGACTTTGAGCTAAACGAAATAATGATGATAACAGCTAATGTGAATTGAGTGCTCACTGTGTGTCAGGCACTCTGAGCTACATGCTTTATGGTGGTGTGTCCTTGCCAGAGGTCTGAACCAAGTGAGAGAGAACAAAACTGGTCAGCTGGAGAACCAAATATCACCTTTATGACTGATGGAACTCTTATCAGACAATGTGGCAACAACAGGCTTCCAAATACTGAACCCTGGAATTAGACAGATTTCTGCATCCTGTCTTTAGCCCTGCTGGTCGACTGTGAGGTTTTCCATTGAAGGGCAACCTAAGATGAATAGAATAGAGCAGAAGTTGAGTGTTCTGTGGGCAGCTGATCCCAAGATAAAGGGAGAGAAAGGATCTGGATTACACCATTCTACCTCCTCTTCCAAAGCCATAGTCAAGGGTGTTAAAGGAAATTCTCCCTTCATGGAAAATAATGGGAATGGAGAAGAACTGTTCTTTTTTTTCTTCTTGCTGAGGAAGATTCTCTCTGAGCTAACATCCACTGCCAATCCTCCTTTTTTTTTTATGTGAGCCGCCACCACAGCATGGCCACTGACAGACAAGTGGTGTAGGTCTGCACCCAGGAACTGAACTGGGCCACCTAATCGGACTGTGCCAAACTTAACCACTTGGCCACTGGGGCTGGCCCAAGAAGAACTGTTCGTCATGGTAATGAATGTATTAGCTCATTTAATTCTCACAGAAATCCTATGGAGTAGGTATTATTGTCACAATTTTACAGACTCAGAAATAAAAGCACAGAGAAGTGAAGTAAATTGCCAACGTCCCACAGTGAGGCTGTGTGGAAGCAGCCTTGACCCCAGGCAGTCTGGCCCTAGCGTTCGCATTCTCACCCAGCACGCTCTCCTGCTTCTCTAATCTTTTCTGAGCCGAGTTTTCTTATCTGAACAATGAAGGGGTTAGGCTAGAAAAATCTCTAAAAATTTCTTTCAACTTCAAAATGCTTTAACATGCCTTTGGGTTTATTGTAGAAATATCTGGGTGTGTGAAATATTTTAAACTCCTCAGGCTAGGGATAATACGGAACAATATTATATACAACTTTTAATGTTATTTTGATGAAAAGTCACAGTAGGTAATTGTAACCCAATTTTCTTTTCAGTGTGGAAAACTTAACAGTTTAAAAAGGAACAGACAGATGGAATTTTGCTAACCCGTCCAAGAAGGAAATATGATTTCACATGCATATTATATGCAAGTTTATGAATGCAGTCATAGTGTCTGGAACCTAGTTAGGAAACTATGATGAAAATCAGTGAAGTAAAATATCAAAATAAAACATTGTGTGACAACTCCTAATGGGGAGCAATGCTGGCGCCTTTAATAAAACCACTTGGGAATATTAACGTGAGACATAAGTGGCTGAAGGGTCCTGAATTTCCCTGGTGATATTCATATATCACAAAATGAATGTTAGCTGGCAATAATTCAAGAAGCAACATGTTTAGCATGCCACTGCTGAGATGCTGAAGTTGTGATCACCGGCAGTAAATTGTGACATTTTACTTTGTGTCAAAATTAAGCAGACCCTTGTTTATAATTTCCTAAGAACTTGTTTGGAGCAAAGATTTGGGATTATAATCTCAATTAAGGATGGAATGTGTGGTTTAGGCAACAAGCTCATCTTTGTATATTTGAATGGGTAGAGGCATTATCAACATGTTTCCAACGAAACTGCTTTCAGTGTCTTCCCGGCAGCAGAGAATTTACTCCACATTTAAATATACTCCGGGCATTTTGGAATAGTATTTTTGATCGAAGATTTTTAAAAAATCACTTTGAGTTAATAAGCTTCTAAAAATGGCTTCAAATCATTATAAGTTCTAATTATGCAATTAATAGTTCAAATAACTTCAATTTTTATGTCAAATTAATTTAGTAGTTGACGAGTGTCAAACACCTTTGTTTGATGCAGTACATTTAAATTCTAGCTGATGAGCTTCCTTCTCCTCCACCAAAAAAATTCAAAAGAATGGCCTTGCCTTTACTAATTAAATAATGTATGTTTGATGAATATGACTTTAAAAAAAAAAAGCATTTCCTTTTCTCAGGGGTTGCTTGGGTATTACGTATAACGACAGTTCTCAGCTTGTATCTATCATCCTCTTTAGTAGCATTATTTTCCAGAATTCTGCTAGCATCTCAGGGGTTCTTTCTGAAAATTTTTTTCTTTTTGGTTAAAAAGAGATTTTATTTGCCTGCTGGAATTTCATGTTTACTTGCTCTTTCCAAAGTGTGTGTATGTGTTGTGAAATTATTTCTTTTATTAAAAATTATGGTATGAATGAGGTGTTATGATTATTGATTTCCACAAAGAGCTAAGCATAAAAATGATTTCTTAATGACACAATTTAATCTACACATGTTATAAATTGCTTCTAATAACATTTTTGTTTTATTGACTAACATCTGAGAATAGAGGATATGAATTAGTGAGGATCAGAGCTGGCATATTAAGAAGGTAAGTGACAAATGCCAAGTATTCTGGAGCAAAGCAATTTAGTACAATTAATAGAAAAAGCACCAGATTTTTTTCTTTATTGCAGTATTACAAAGCATAATAAAGTCTCTAAATATGTAGAGTGAAGTAAACTAAAACTACTTATTTGACTCAATAAATTTTGTCAATGACTTGCTACAAACAAATGAATAGTAAGTAGTAAATATAAAAGTATAAATAAGTTGACAAGTATTCAAAAAACTCTAATAATATCCAGGGTGTAATGACTACGGAGATGCCAGGAAAGGGGACGGCTGTCTGAATAGTGAGATTTCATTTGCTGCTTATTTTGAGAACTGTGACTCGGACCTCTTGTGAAATATTCTCTTGTGATTTATCCACCTATAAATAGCTTGCTTTAGGTCTGATGGCTTCTAATCAGTGAATGATGATTGCTGACTGGGCCACAGTTATCAACAGCAAGAACAGTAGCATTTATGGGGCTTTTAACCCTCATAAGAACCCAGTGAAGTAAGGATTATAATTACCTTCCTTTTACCCACGAGCAAACCAACACTTAGAGAGTTTGGGTCACTTGCCGGGGCCGTCAAACAATGCACATACCTGTATAACTGACATTTATTGTGCTCCTGGGATGTTCTAGGCACTGTGCTGGTCTTGAGGACTAAACAGAATAGAAGACAGCCTGTGTTCTCAATTCCTATATAGTCTTCTAGGGGAAGTGGATGAATTCCCTGGCAACTATAATATAGGGGGCTAAGAGCTAATCTATGAAGCACTGTGCTAAGTTGCCATGAAATACAGAACACATCCACGGGCTGTGTGGGAAGACTTCTGCAGGCAGGAAGTACAGAGCAGAGTAATAGTGTTGTCTTTCTTGTGTGTACCTTACTAGTGAAAATAGACTGTGTTCATCTTTATTCTTTCAGCTCCACAAGACTTTAGTTCTTTGCAACCATATTATAGCTTATCACAATACCACACGGGAAACTACCCGTCTCTTTTGCATATGTAATGCCAGAATAGACTTTACATTTATTTTCAGAGCTGTGTTAGGAGGGTGCTTATCTACTGTGCCAAAGAAAATATATACTTGAGAAAAACAGCGAATAATTTTCTAGATACATGGAATCCATAGCCAGTTGTTTATAAGATCAAGTTACTGTTTATAAACTCTCAATTTTAATGTAAGATGTTTTAGCTGCCGGAAAGTGTTTTGTCATTTTGAAATGTTTTAACATGTAGAAGTTAGTTCAGCATTACATGTACTTTCCAGCCATGTGGAATGATTACATGAATTTATAGCCTTGGCAGAGCTATCTGTAGATCTGACTAGATTTAAGAATGAAATATGTGGCGTACTTGGTTAGTTGTTGAAGCTCTGAGCTGTGGGATAGAGCACCAGGATATTCTCTGCCCAGTATCTCTTTTACAGGAACTGTTCCTCCCTGCTAAATTCACATGGTTGCTACATGCTGCCAGGTTTATAAATGTGACCATTGATTGGTTCAGTGGGGGGAGAAGGTCCAAGCTGGGCTAATCATATTATCCCACTATTTGGCTTCATTTATTAGGCTTGGCAAAGTCAGAGTCTATTCTGTTTCCATCCCAAATGGATGGACTGCAATTCAATTCTGACATTAACTATCTAGAATTCGCACCAGACCCCACAGTTAAGGGTTCAGTCCTCCACAAGATTGCCCTCACCTTGGACACCAGCTGCAAGTGGAGTCTTCAGGTCACCTACACTTCTGGATGACCTGCTATAAATTATGGGGTTCCTATGGCCCCTCAGTTTCCATAATTTGATAGAACAACTCACAGAACTCAAGGAAGTGCTATAATCATGATTATAGTTTATTATAAAGGACACAACTCGGGAACAGCAAATGAAAAGTTGCATAGGGCAGGGTCTGGGTGGGTCTTAAATACAGAGCTTCCATGCTTTCTCCCTGTGGAGTAAGGGTGCCTCACTCTCCCAGCACATCAATGTGTCCACCAATCAGGAAGAGCCTTAGTGTTCAGAGTTTTTGTTGGGGTCGCATTAAGTAGGCATTATTGATTAAATCATTGGCCATGTGATTGTACTCAATCTCCAGCCCCCATCCCCTCCCTGGAGGTCTGGTTTGAAAGTTTGAACTCTGTAGTCAGGTGCCTGGTCTTTCTGGTGACCAGCCTCCAGCCTGAAACTATCTAGGTGCCACCATGAGTCACTTCATTAACATAACAAAAACACTTATAATTCAGGAAATGTCAATGATTTTTTTGAAGCTCTGTGCCAGGAACCAGGGACAAAGACCAGACATAGTCTTTATTATATCACAGAATCCATCTTTGGAAATTCTCTTACTGGAATTGAGTAAGAGAATTCAATCTCTTTAGATTCCAGTACTGTAATATATAAAACTTAGGGCTGTTGGCGGCCATGTTTCCCACCAGAAAAACAGAAGCCAATGTGTAGAGAGAAAAAGAGAAATGAGGCAGATAGACAGAGAGGAGAAGACAGGAATGGGGGAGAGAGTGAGCCCTTAGGGATTTGAGTCCTTTTTCCAACTTTTTCCTGTCCTTGGTTTCTGTGAGATTTCACATGATTCTTACCAAATATCCTTTCCCTCTTCTGACTTCATCCAACTCCAGCTGAGTTTCTAACTCCTAACTGAGCATCTACTGGCAGAGTGAGCAAGTGAACATTTGTATGGGAATGGAAGTGTTGTACATACTTACATAACATTAAGCTATGGGTGGGATTTATATCTACTTACTACGTATTGCATAGAGGAGGTAATTTGCTGCTTTGTACAAATGCTGATCTTTTTACTCTTCAGCATGAGTTGGTGTCAGTGTCTGGGGAGTGTTGTCTATCCATTGACAGGTGTTTCCTTCCACACTCTGATGCAGGTCTCTGGCAGTAAGAACATCTTTCCCTTTACAAGGTGCTGCTGTAGCACCTACAATAGAATTGGAACCAGTGCCCCAAATCGGGATTTTGTTCTTGCTGACCCACAATCTGCTGCTGTGTGCAGCTGCACAGTTTGTGTCCATGGTGGCAGCAGCTCTGCTTCCTCCTGCTGGCCTCCTTCAGTTGCCTTGGATATATACAAGTTCCTTGTGGGGCCTCACAGTTGTGACTTGGGAACCCTAACTTTGGAAAAATATTCCAGCTCTTAGGAACACTAGATAACATATTATTTGACTCTGGGCTTTGCACGTTCTCCTGAAGGGTCCATGAGAGTATTATCAGCGTGTGGAACACATTTGCCTCACCTCATGGCATTTGTGTGTGCTAGTCTCTCTTCCTGGAATGCTCGTCCCTGAGATATCTGCATAGCTTGCTTCCTTTGTGCATCCAGCGATGCACTCTGTACTGCTCAAGTGCAACCTCCTTAGTGATGCCTCCCTGACTCCCCTCTCAGGATGGCTGCTGCTCATCTTTCTCTGTCCCTTTATTCTGCTTATTTTACTCTTTAGCACTTAGTGTCTGATGCAGTGAACATTTATTTGTTCCCTTGTTTATTGTCTGCGTGTTCCTTTAGAATGTAAAGTTTTAGGAAAGAGAGACTTTGTGTATTTGTTCATTGTTTTATCCCGGCACCTAGAAGAGTGCCAGGCACATTCTAGGCACAACAAAAATTTCTTGACTAAAAGGAGAAGTGAAGAAATGCTTCTGCTGCTCAGCACCTTTTGAACAGCCTTACTGGAGGAACTTCCTCCCTTGTGAATCTTGCCTCCCCAAGAAGGCAAGTCAGATACTTGATTTCCTATCATTCCTTGCAGCTGGGGCACCAATCAGATGCGCCCACACAGTACTCTGAATCAGAAGACAGCAACCTCTGGAAGTATGTACCAGGAGGCACATGTGTGTGTGTGTGTGTGTGTGTGTGTGTGTTGTGGAAAGGCAACAGCGGTGGATGTTCTAGTGGTCACAGCTCAGTGCTAGTGGTGTGAGCTGCAGCTTCTGTGCCTAGTGGCACTGGCAGTGGAGTTTTCTGTGGAACAGTGTGCCTGTGTGTGGGGGTTGTACCTCACTGCATAGCCTCCAGGTTTTACTCCCTCCCCCACCCACAGAGTTTGTCAGCTACGTAAGTAAGTTCCTTTTAAAAATGAATTCCTTGTTCTACTTAAACTAGAGTTTAAGTTCTGTTGTCTGAAACTGAGACTCCTGACTCATTCACAGCTGCTTTGAATCTGGATAATAAATCCAGAAGTCTACAGTTTTTAAAAGCAATTTAACAGTTTATAAGCCAGAACACTTTTTTGGTAGACCTTAGTGTTCATCTGGTCAAGTAATTTTCAATCTTTTTTTTTTTTTTTTTTTTTTACATAGAATTATTTCTTCAAGTGAAATTTTACAAGAAGGTGGGCAGCCAATATGTAAAACAGATAAAACTGAAGCTGCTCTGGTTGAAAGGTGGTGGGTGTAAGAATCCTTAGCCCGTCTTCCCTCATAGTGTCAGAGATTCTCCTTGGATCCTTAAGGCACTACAGAACAGGAGAATTCATTGGTAATTTAACTACCTCATTTTCTAGAAGAGGAAATAGGTACATGGGAAAGTGTAAAAGACAAACATTTAGTGAGAGAACAGCAACTGGGACCCAGGTATCTCTATACCAGTCCAGAGTTTTTGCACTATGCTACACTGCAACTTCAAGATAAAGAAGGGAAGTAATCACCTCTTTTTAAAGTTTTCTTCTGGGCGTAGTTTGAGTAGCAAAAGCAATAGCTTTTTAAATTTAGGTTCTAAAATTGAAAAGTTCTAACAAACTCAATTCAAAACTTATTTCCAATATTTATTTGATAGTACTTTAAAAGTTAACAATTTTCTGGTTTTTAATTTAAAAATGGATATCATCCAATAAAACTTTTCCTTAGGATAAAACCCTGTTTCAAGATTTCTCACCAGTATATGGTAATCTTAGTGCTATACATTATACTCTTAAAATTCAAATGAGTTGAAAAAACAAGTCAAAATAATATTCACACATATGTTAAGTCCATCTAGATATATTTATCCTTTTAAAAGTCTAATGAGATAAAATCGATGAAACAAGAGTATGTTTTCCTATCTTGTTTCAGTGTGTGCATGTGAGCACGTGTATTTTCGAAGGCAATGCAGATGTAGCAAAACACTTTCAACTGGTGAAATGAGTCCCTTCATTTAAAAGGCAAATTCAATTAGATCAATAATAAGTAGAGGATCCATTTGAGTTTGACCTAAATTTTCTGAGCCTAAAAGAAAAAAACATTTTATAGAAAATATGATTAAGTTCCCAGTTCTCTCAATTACAATTCTAGAAATCTGTAATTTTAGTTGCTGTGATTACCTGTCTCAGTATAAGCTCTTACGTGAAACCAGAAGTCATAACTCATTATCAGCAACATCTTTGATTCTCTCTTTTATTTCTCTTTTGCAAATGATAATAATTTGTTTCTGGTGATTTGGAAGGCTGGTTTTTATGACTCAGCTCCCAAAAGGCTATAATTTTCCATTAAACTGCTGTCCACACTAGTACCACAAAGTAACTCCTCCCCTTTATCATGATTTTTTCCTTTAAAAGCATTTTCCCTTTAAAAGCATTTAAAAAATTTTTAAGCTGTATGTTACTTGAGAGTCTTTATTTTTAAATTTTGGGGGCTGTAGGTAAGTGATTATAAGAATTTATCCTCAAATGAATTTATATTATACTTAGTTCCAAAAAAGAAATAAGGAGCTCATCAGGGATTTAGGACAATTGCGTGATTGATGCATCGTCAACTTTCTTGTTGTTAATGATAGGAGAATCATGTAAGTGACAAAATAGGCTCAGTACACAGCATCCAAAACTATTTCTGGTGCTCACAGTTCAAGATACCTCCCATGGCACCACCACTGTCCACACCCGTCCCCTCCGAAGGCCCTATGGCTGCCACTGTTGGGCAGTGGTAGACACCGAAGACGTAGAATTCTCAATGACCAAAGCTTTGCTGTGTTCCACAACTCTAAGGCTCTATTCAGAATTCCCCCCTCCTCAGAAGGCCAGGGTTTTTATTAGATCCGATAGCGAATAACTGACAGGATGGTCTTTCTCAGGAGGCTTCTCAATCCCGCATGTAAAAAGACTAATATTTCTTGGATTAATAATTTCGACATCTAAGACAAAATAACCAAGGACCACTACATTAAAACAGTAGTTATGTGATATTTGTATTGAATCAACAACTGTGAAGTCCTACTCTGGGCCTTAATTGGCTTTCTGTTCTTGGTTCAACTATAAAATGGCTACTACTCTGCCATGTTTTCATATTTATAAGTTTTAAGGCTATGCAAGCATTCATTCACCCATCTTTTCAACATATATTCATTGATTCCTTAATCTATGCTAGGCACTACTACCCAAGTTGCTACCATGCAATGAGTTTCAAACCTCCATCCTTGCCCAAATGTATTTAATATTGATCTATATAAGGAATTGATATCCTGCCATGAATGGTAAGTATGGTTTAAAAAATGTAACCTAGCTGTAGTTCTGACTCAAACATTTTTCAAGATTGAACAAGTTGCTTGGTCTCTTTCCATTCATATGTACAGTGCTTGTAGAAATGGTTGTCTTAGACAAGGCCAGAGAGGCCCTGACCTGGGCCCACCCTGTAGAGGATCCTGTGTATCATAAACACCATTTGATTCCAAGGAAATTCTTCTTCAGTTTTCTCTCCCTGTATCCATGAAACAAAAGGCTCTAGTGTCCTAATGCCATGACAGCTGGTGGATTGTGTCACTGCCAGTGTCAGAGACAGACACTGCTTTGGAAGTGTGGGATAGAAATACTGAGGTAGAGCAAAAATAAATTAACTTGCCAAATCCTTTCTATCAGATAACATTAATACAACATTTTCTTGAATAATAAGATATTTGTTTCCCAGTAGTGCTGAGTGTCTATATTCTTGCTTTTCCTTGTTGCTAAAGACTGAATTGTGTCCCCCCAAATTTGTATGTTGAAGCCCCAACTCCCAATGTGACTGTATTTGGAGATAGGGCCTTTAACGAGCTAATTAAGGTTAAATGAGGTCATATCGGCGGGCCCTGATCAGGTAGGATTAGTGTCCTTATCAGAAGAGATACCAGATTGATCTCTCTCCCTCTCCCTCTGCTGGGGCTCAGAGGAAAGGCCATGTGAGGGCCGCAGCAAGAAGGCAGCAGTCTGCAAGCCAGGAAGAGAGTCCTCACCAGAAACCAAACTCTGCTGGATGTTGAGCTGGAACTTTCAGCTTCCAGAACTGTGAGAAAGAGATTTCTGTTATTTAAGCCACCCAGCCTGTTTTTTTTTTTTTTTTTTTTTTTTTTGTGGCAACCAAAGCCTGCCACATGTTTATGTTCTAATTCCTGGATCTGAAGTTAGTCATAAATTAGTGAGGTATGGACAACAATTGTACATGGTATCTGAATAGCATTTTATAATGTTAAATAATTCATGGTACTTAAAAAAAAGTATATAATATATATATATATATATATATATAAGTCTAGATAAAACACATGAAACATGACATTGATTCTTATTTTTACAGTTTTATTGCAGTGTAATTAATAAAATTGTGTAAAGTATACAATGCGATGATTTGATATATGTATGCATTATGAAATGATTACCACAACCAAGTTAATTAACACATCCATCACCTCCCATAGTTTCCTTAGTTATTTATTTGCTTTGTGAGAATGCTTAAGATTTACTCTCTTAGCAAATTTCAATTGTATAATACGGTATTATTAACTATAATCACCATGCTGTACCTTAGATCCTCAGAACTTATTCATCTCATAAGTGGAAATTTGACCCTTCGACCAACATCTCCCCATTTCCCCCAGCCCCCAGCCCCTGGCAAACCACCACTCTACCCTCTGATTCTCTGAGTTTGACTTTTTGTTTTTTGATTTCACATATAAGTGATACCATATAGTATTTGTCTTTCTTGTGATGTTGATTCTTTACATTGGCAGCTAGATAGACATTGAACATTTCGATTGTGAATGGTTTTACTTTTATAAAAATATTTAATAAGATGCACTACATTTTCAAAAATTAAATTAAATTTTCAGTTTTACTTATATCTCCTCATTTAAATTTTGATATTGATTATAATTTTTATTTTGCTTTTTAATTTTAATATATAATTTTGACTATTTTAGAGGAAAAATAAGAAACATGAAAAATAGTTTTACATTATCTACATTTGGAATTTTTTTACACTTTGAAAACAACGTTTTTTTTTTTTTTTTTGGTTGTTTAGATCAGGGGCCAGTAAACTGTGACCTGTGGGTCAAATCTGGTCTGGCATTTGTTTTTACATAAAGTTTTATTTGGATACATCCACGCCCATATTTTTATATATTGTCAATGGCTATTTTCATGCTACAACATCAGAGTTGAGTAATTGCTACAGATACTTCATGGCCTGCAAAGCCAAAAATATTTACTATCTGACCCCTTACAGATAAAATTTGCTTACTTCTACTCTACATCATTGAGAATGTGTACAATCTGAATGATGATAAAAGTATAGAATACAAAAGTAGAACTTAAAATAGGATAAAAGCTAAAAAGCAATAAGAGAGAAACTTTTCAAATTAGTGCTTCAAATTAAAATAACTGGATGCTAGGAAAGTAAGCAGACTTCTGTAGAGCATGGACCACATAAAATCTGTAAGCAGGACATTATAAATTCTTTATTTAAAGAAGATTTAATGAAAATGAGCAAGGAAATTATTCTCATCAAATCCACAACTGGAACCGGTCAGGTAAAACTTCTGCAATGTCAAATTCTCATCAAATGAAGCCATAACCACTGATCAAAACAATTAAAATGAAAGAAAAGTTATTCATATCAAATTCATAATTCAGAGAGGGCAAATATAACTCTGGCGTGCTTGTTAGAAGTTGAAGACAACTGCATTCATAAAATCTGCAAATTGGATAAGAAAGTCAAAACCTCTGGAACTTTACTCTGTTTATTGGACGATGATTCTGGAAAACGGCTGTCATATCCTGACACAAATGAGAATGTTTCTAGCAAAGCACAATCTGATTCAAATTAATGATTACAGTTTTCCATTGGATAAACGTGGCAGAAAATTTATATTTCTTTTTTGTAAATTTAATTTTTTTAGAGCAGCTTTAGGTTCACAGCAAAATTGAGGGGAAGGTGCAATCTATCCCCTGTCCCCACATGTCCACAGCTTCCCTCATTATCAATATCCCCCACTAGAGTGCTACATTTGTTACAATTTGATGAACCTACATTGACACATCATTATTGGTCCAAGTCCATAGTTTACATCAGGGTTCACTCTTGGTGTTGTACCTTCTATGGGTTTGGAAAAATGTATAATGACCTGTATCCTTCATTATTGTATCATACAGAATAGTTTCATTGCCCTAAAAATCCTCTGTGCTTCATATATTTCATTTTAAACCCAAATTCTTTCAAACTGAGAAACCATCTGTTATATTCTAAGTTCAAAGTCAAAGTATCTTGTTACTACTGCTATATATTTCGCAACCAATGTTCATAATTGGTTTTGGCCAGTGAAGATATTTGTGATTGGAAACATGTTCTTGATTAAAAGAACATGAAATGTCACATGCACATAAAATTAGCAAATACTAGAACAACAAAAAAACCCTGAAAAAATGACAATTGATATTTTTCAACAGAGAAGTAAATATAGAACAGAATACATGGCATTGTTATAATGTTCTTAAAAGAATACTAAAGAATGATATGGTGTTCAATATTTAGCAAAGCACAATGATGCTTATTGAAGCACTAATTTTTTTTTCAGCTTTGTTGAGGCATAATTGACAAATAAAATTGTCAGATATTTAAAGTATACATTGCAATGATTTGATATATACATTGTGAAGGGATTCCTCCTAGCCGTTAATTAACATATCCATCAACTCACATATTTATACATACAATATACATTATACATACATATATATATTTGCTGAGAACATTTAAGTTCCACTCTTAGCAAATTTCAATTATACAATATAGTGTTATCAACTATAGTCACCATGTTATACATTAGATCCTCAGAACTTATTCATCCTGTAACCGAAAGTTTGTACCCTTTTAGCAACCTCTTCCTAGCATTCATACAAAACAGAAAATTTTTAGATTTAGTGGAAATAATTTCCAAATTTGTTAGTAAAATGGTTAAATATATAATATGAATAAAAAATGAAAAATATTACTTCTCTCTTAGATGGAGAATTTAAATTAGATAATTGAGTTCTTGGATAAGAAAGTGGGAGAAAAAAACACATAAAAAAGTAAATATTACTCAGTTTAACTGGATTTCAAAAGTTGTGTTGAGAAGCTCCTCAAATAAAAATCAAATTGTAATTTTTAGTGGAAAATGAATCATGAATTTAATTTTGAATGTGGACTGTCCACGTTGCTTGCTATTAATAATGTTAGCAAAAGATAGTGACCAACAACAACACAAAAAAGACGTGCTTGGCTACTTCATTTTTAAAAGGATTGAAAAACTCGAAAAACAAAACTTGGGAGAAAATTACTTTTGCAAATTGCAAGAAACTACATGTTAAATATGCAACAAATGTGACATTTCATTAAAACAGAAGGAAATTAAAACAAGAAATGAAAATATTTCCTGACTATGCAGAAAAAGATTTATGTACAGATATTTCCAAAACTAATTTCTATGAAGCATTTTTCTGGCCATTAGAAAGACGTTATGGTCTCAAGTGAAGAGCAATTGGAATAAATTGAACAACATACTGCTATTTTCAGTTCTCTTTATAACATCCCAGAATTGACAATTTTAAACCTGAGATATTGCAGAACTGTAGATGCTGCTTTAAGATACTTTGAAAATCTGATAAAAGTGATAGAGATTTATAGTTTGCAATTAAACTATTTTGTTAATAATAATTTATCACCAGCATCCATACTCTAATGTTTGAACATGATTTGTTAATTTCATATTCCATTTCTCACTCTAAATATTGATTTAAATTTTTATTTACAATTTCAGTTGCTATTGCCTCAGCAAAACAAAGTTTTTCCATATTAATGAATAAAAAACCACTTAAGAACTATAAGGACTCGAGAAAGGTTGTCTGGTTTAGCTGCCAATAGAAAGCAACTACGTGGAAAGCTTGATTGTAGCAACGTAATTACTGAATTTGCAGAAATTTTATGAGATAAATATATAATTTTTAAAATGAATTATGTTATTTCTGTTTTATTACTCACCCAAACATTGCTGACGCATCAACAGAACACCCAAATATGCACAATAAAAGTTAAGTTCAGTTTCTTTGATATTTTGCCAACTTTCAGTCTTATACAAACTGTGGCTTTACATGTATTTTTCAGTTTTGTTGTTAGGAAGATATATTCGTTAAAGTTGGAGAATAGAACATATTAAATATTTTATTTCACAGCCTGTGAGCTTGCTGTAAGATTTAAATCTTTAGACGTGTGGTACGTGAACCTCCGTTTGTCCTCAGCTCTCAGGGTGAAGGGCGGTCCTGCTGGCCTCGTCTTCTTTGTGGGTTGTTATGAGGAGTGTTAGATGAGATGAATGTGAAAGCACGTTGACAACAGATGAAGTGACGTGCTGGTGTCTTTCATTTTGCTTTCTCTCTACTATTGCTACATTTCAAAGGGGTCTACCGTCGCTATTCCTAGGCAGTGGAGAGATTGCTCCACATTCCAACTGCTCAGTCTTTTCTTCCTAATTTGATGCCTTTTGCTCTCTTGACTGAAAAAGATGTTTTGGTTTTGAATGAACCCACCTAAGTAGTCTGCCTCTGTTGAAAATCCAAAGAAATTTATTTTTGGATTTTTCCTACATGCTTCCGGGGAGGATAAATGTCTTACCATCTAGAAGAATCAGCAGTCTGTCACAATCCAGACCTATTAAATTTAATGATTTATTGTAACGAAGGCGATGCTATTATATTTAAGCAGTTATTACATATCTTATATGCCAAAGTTGTTAAAAATAACAAAGGACTATTATCTTGAATGTGGGAAACCAAATCATTTTTTAAAACGTGATTAATTCTGTGAGCTTGGACCTTTTAAGTACATGTGGTAAGCGGTATTTCGTGGGAACTTTCTCAGCATGTGTCCACCGATGTAAACAAAAAGTTAAAATACAGCTTACACTCTCCCTGGCATTCATTAGCATAGCAAAGAAAGCAGGAACTAACCACATTTTACATAAAAAGACTTAAGAAATCTGTGTCTGCTTATATTAGCATTATTCAATCTGCGGGTGCCAACTATATGCTTAGAAACGATTTATTTATAGGCCTATCACCAAAATGTGTTCTTCATTAATTCATATTTTTCCCAGCCTCACATTACTTCTTGAACCCATCCAGGTGGTTTTTAAATGCTGAGAGTAATTTAAAACTGAGCAAATTCATGAGCACCCTGTTTTTCAGTGCTTAAGAATAATTGAATGGAAATGTCCTTACTGCTCATTTGAAATTTTGTCAATTTGCTTGCCTTTAATTAACCTGAAGAATACCACAAATGTGAGCTGGGTTGGACTCTTTGAGTTAAAATCCACATGGAGAAGGAAATAAACCTTGAAGGTCTTGCCAAAGCTATTTAGAAATGTATTTCTCACAAGATTAAAGCTGAAAATTTAAAGTAACTGCAGTTTATTCCAACAAGACAGTTCAGCGCAACTGTGTTATATTGAACATTTCCTTATATGTGACATTCATTAAAATAGAAAAGGCCTCATCTAAAGGCTCGTAAAGTGGCATTTCTTCCATATAACATTTTCTTGTATGTAGTGTTCAAAAAGTGTAGTGCCCTGGAAAACATTACAAAGGACTTTCCTTGTAGATCTGTGCTTGTTGTTAAATTTCTTTTGGGTTGTCCTTCTGGTTAGCATTTCATAGCTCTTCACAGATTCAGTCAATATGTAATAGAAAAAAGCCCCATGGTTTACCTTTTAACACTATTAATAGGAAGCAGCAAGAGAAAGTTGACATTCCTGGGGGAAGGTTCTTGAGCACATGCTTTGGTTCTGATAAAGCTTCAGTCATGCCCTTCCATTTTTTTTTTTTTCCAGGGAAATGTGCCACTTATGCTGTTCTCTGCTGCTAATGGGATGTTTGGAAATGATGTGATCAAGAGAAAATTTTGTTTGTAGATTAAAGCGACCCTCTCCATTCTGGAGGGTAACTTTACCTACATGGTGTATTTCTATATTGCATTATACAGGCAAAGCCTCCATTTAAAAAAAGATAACTGATTTGTGTTGCAATGGTATAGTTTATCAACATCCATTATTCTTCAGCCTAGCAAATGATTCCATTAGACAATGAAAACATTTTCCTACATCACTATAGGGCTTTGAAGTTTCTAGCAATAGACTTTAAGAGTATAGTATATGGGTGCATATGCACAATGAAATTTATGCAGAGATAATCTGTCCTCTATTGCTGTATTATTTTGTGGTTTGTTTTAAGCTAATGTTAATCCAAAAGTGCCTTCTCATTCATTCACTCATTCATTTATTCAAAAACATTTTTTGAGTGCCTACTATGTGCTATGCTAGACAGTAGGCGTACAAATGACACTGTCTTCATCTGCCTGAGTATTCAGATAATTAACAGGGACTTGTAATAGAATGTGAAGAGGGTTGACATCAGTGGAGGTACAAGATGCTATGGGGACAGACAGCAGGGTGCTCTGACCTACTTTATGGAGCCCAGGGAAGACCTTATGGGGGGTGGGGGTGGTGGGGTTGGCATTTAATCTGACACCTGAAGGATGATAGGGACAAGCTAAGTGAGGGGGTGGGTTGAAGGTTGAGAAGATTCTCGACAGAGGGAGCAGCACTTGCAAAGGCTCAGAGGAGGGAAAACGTGGTGTGTTCAAGGAACCAAAAGTTTGAAGCCAAGTGTGAGGTGGAAAGGGGCAAACATGAGGCCAGATTCCATGTCTCTTAGAAGGTTTCAGGCAGAGCAGATTATTTTTAATGTTCACGAAGGCAAACCATTATATAAAGGTACAATGCTAAGCAAATTATAGAACAGATTTCACATTTAAGTGCACCTCTGCACATTACGATTGACTATATATGGACTCTTGCCAGACCTGAAACCTAGACCTGCTCAGGGCAAGGAGATAAATGCTTTTTGATTGATAATCTGGGTGCCAAGAGGATTTTGCTGCCGCTGAAAGGTTGTACTAAAGAGTCAAAGTGGCGGTACATGGGCACGGACACACATTTGGAAACTGAAAAGATGCCTGCACGATAGTTAGCTCCTCGCCTGCTGCAGTCCAGTCTGCTGCGTTTCCCTCCAAGCGGTGAGGGCGAGCACCGCCCGGGGCTTCCGGGCTGACCTCGGGCCCTCCTGCCTGGTGAGAGAGCTCCCGCTGGGCTCCACGGTGAGGAGGGCAAGGGGATCACACAGAGACTCTGGGCTTTCTTTTTTTTCCTTTCTTTCTCTTCTTCTTGTGAGGAAGACTAGCCCTGAGCTAACGTCTGTTGCTAATCCTCCTCTTTTTTGCTGAGAAAGACTGGCCCTGGGCTAACATCCGTGCCCATACTCCTCTACTTTATATGGGACGCTGCCACAGCATGGCTGACAAGCAGTGTGTCTGTCCGCGCCCGGGATCCGAACCTGCGAACCCCGGGCGGAAGTGGAGTACGCGAACTTAACCTCTACGCCACCAGGCCACCCCGACTCTAGGCTTTCTGATCTCCCCAGGCTGGGAAGCAGAGAGAGAATGGAATCCACGTGCGTGCTCTGCATACAAGTTTTATTTTTCTCCCCTTTTATTTATTATTTTTTTCAAAGTTAGTTATTTTTTATTAGAAAGCTTTTTTTTCTTTCAAAAATGACCTATGACCCAATTGCTCAGATGATCCCGGTTGACATTAAAAAACACACAAAATTAACAGCGATAAAAGCAAATGCTTTCCAAGTTTAAACAGTACAGAAGCTATAAACAGAAAACAAAAAGCCACGTTCTTCCAGACATGTTCCCAGTCTGTCTTCCCATAGATACCACCATTCACAGCTTTTTTGCATATACTTCTAGGACTTGTTCCTTCTATGCCTGGGTAGCTCGTGGTGGACGCTTTGATGTGTCCACACCCCCCCTTTAGGACTGAAGGACTTATTCCCTCACCTGCAGGGAGGGCGACCAGCAGACGGAGAACAGATTGGTGGTTGCCAGAGGTGGGGGAATTGGGTGAAGGTACAAGATAAATAAATCCTGGGCATATAATGTACAGCATGATGACTATAGCTAACAATACTGTATTGTATATTTGAAAGTTGCTAAGAGAATATGTCTTAAAAGTTCTGATCGCAAGAAAAAAATTTGTAACTATGTGAGGTGATGAATGTTAACTAAACTTGTCGTGGTGTTCATTTCACGATATATGCATCTATCAAATCATTTCGTTGTGTACATTAAACTAATACAATGTTATATGGCAATTGTATCTCAATGAAACTGGAAAAAATGAAACTAACAGTATGATGGAAAGAATCAGAAAGGAAATTTTATAGCTTATATTTTTCCTTAAATTAACTGCCTCAGAATGGATACGTTATCAATTTGATAAACTGCAATCTGGAGATCCTTGCAGGTTGGGTTACCAGGAAAGCCAACTCTAAAGCAGGGAGTAGCATGCAGGATACTTAGTAAGGTGTGCCCCTCGGGGCAACACCTGCAGGAGAGCAGGGAATGACGCAGGACTGGGCAGAGGAAGAAGGTAGGCTATGAGGCAGTTCCATTAAAAGGCCTTAGCAGATCCCATGGGAGCCCTGGTGCCGCCATGCGCCCACTGGGGTTATCCCATGATGCTGGGCCTTTGCATCTTGACACTGGATGCAGACCCTTCTGGGAAGGGAGCATGACCTTGGACGAGTTGTTTCCTTTCTTTCAAAAGCAGAAAAAGACAGAGGTCATTGCCACTCTGGGAGAGAGCCCCAGAGGTGGCAGCCGCCATGGCAGTGCTGGTGGTGTCCCCAGTGGGGGTGTCACTTAGGGCAGTGGGATTGGAGACAGTGGCAGAAAAAAAAGCTGGTAAGGCTCCCTGGGGGTGGCTGCTGTGGACTGTGGCCCAGCAAGGAGAGGCCAGTGTGATCTCACCCATAGTGACCTCCAGGCCTTTCTCTCAGGGAGCTTGCCAGGAAGTTATTTTGGCAGGACAGCAGCAGCAGACCTAGGAGGTGATTAATAACAACAACAACGCAGATAACATCTGCTGAAGGATTTCACAAGCTCAGCTTCATCAGGCATTAACTCAATCCTTGCACCAAGTCTCAGAGGTGGGTACTATTATCACTGTATCACAGATTTGGAAACTGAGGCACAGAGATATTAAGAAACTTGTCCAAAGCAAATACATAGCAGAGCTGGGATTTGAACACCTAAGCACCCAGAAGGTTTATGCAGAAAATCACTTTGGGCACAGCATCCTCTGTGTAGTTGCCTAGAGAGAAGATAAGAGAAACAACTGAAGATCATGTTTTGATTGGGCTGCCATGTCTGGCCATTGGGAATACATTTATGGCATGAGGTTAAGAATTTGATAGTTTAAAGGAAGGAAAGGAATGAGAGGGGGGCTTCCTTTGGGAAAACCCTTTCTTTTCCTTTTATCATGTAATTTGTGCTGCATGGGTCTCAGAATATATTCCAAGTAGTTTTGGACCTAGGGTTGACTTTGTCAGTAGAAATCATGTACATGGTCTGATACGAGGGTCTCTTGCCTGCATAGGTTTCCACCATTGCCTGACAGTGACTGAAATTCCAGTATTAGATACTCATTCCTTTGAATATTGAAGAATTTTTATTTTACATGATCTCTCTTAAAATATGAATGCCCCTTTTGAAGGATAAATTTAAATCCATTGAAGGGATGGCAAAAACGTGTCACTGTATTCTGAAAATGTTTCCAGAGTATAGAAGCTTAAAGAGAGCAGGAAAGGGAAGAAAATATGGAAAAGGGTTTCCCTGAGAAGATGTCAGTGAAAAATTGCTTCTTCGAGTTCCCGAATTTATATGCGACAGCCTGATGACACGTTCTCATAAAATTGTGATCGGTAATGTACGTAAGTTTTACTGGATGGGCTCTTTCACTGCACGTGATTTATTTTTTAGAATGTTGACTGGCTATTTTGAGAAAAGCTAATTATTTAAAAATATTATTAATTGTTGCTAGTATATTCATACTTTTCTGAAACTATTCTGTGTCCCAGATAATGGTGAAAAGAGAGATTATTTTAACATTTATCTGAACAGCAGTATTAGAGCACTGTGGAGGAAACAGTAAAACATTATAAAATAAAGTATCTCTTTGAAACAATCAAACGTCCCTTTAGATGTGGTTGGTGTTGCGACTGTGTGCCCATAGTGAAAGCTGTTGATGTCTGAGATTAATGTTGCATTTTCAACAACATTTAGTGGATAAGTAAATTTATTATTCTCTTCTGCTGCAACTCTTAGATTGTCAAGTGACAATTAAGAAAAATTATAATTAAGATTCTACAGCATAGATAAGTATAAACAAATCACATCCAACATGTTAGGAGCTTATATTCTAGATTAATTGATGAAGATGTGTAAACAAAATAATTTACAAAGGAATCATGGCCTAGTTAAAAATAATGTACAATAAAAATGTAAGGTCCAGAGTATTTGTGAGTAATGCAAAAAGGTCTGTATCTTTGTATTGGCCTTTTGGATTTTATAAGAGGTAGTGAGAAATCGGTGTGACCTTGATAGTGCAAGTGACCACAGTGACCTGATAACTGTGACCTTGGTTTTCCTCTTCTGTGAAGAATGCAGGCTAATGATACCTTTTGTACATCTTTCAGGGTTGTGGTGAGAATCAAAAGAGACCATGTGTGTGAAGCCTTCTAAGCTATCATGAGTGATGTATTATCATTGCAGTTTTTTCAGAAACATTGGATTGGGGAGACAAAGGTTTGGCATTGTCACTCTGTTCACATGTCAGGAGACAGTGTGGTTAACTAGACAGAGCATGGGCTCACTGGGAAGCTGATGAATCCCTTGGAATGTAATTTCAGTACAGTGTAGATGTGCAGTTTTCTGCATAGGGGGTCTATATCTTTATTCAGATTCTTAATCTTTCCCAACTTCAGAGAGTTAAGAGCTGCTGTCTGGGAGGAGGTATTTTCTGTATACTTTTCCAAATGATCCGAGACTAGAAGAAACAGTTTCACAGGCTGTTTTACTTTATGGAAATTTCATCAATTCTTAGAGTTTATGGAGCGTGGATTAAGGACCAAAATGATGCAGCTCTTTGGAACACTGGTCCCTTTCCAGTCTCGCCTATCAGGGCTGTATGCCTTCAGTTAATTGATTCACTTTAGATTTGACTCAAAATTTCAAATAATTTATTAATTTCATGTCATGGCATGAAGTGTCACAAAAGTAATATTTGCGTGGCATTTTGGGTTATACTATATGGAATTTGGGTGTGTCTATTATGGATCTTGGTGAAAAATTCATTTCACTTTCTTTGCATAATTATGATAGGGAAAATAAAACACAAAGAGTTAAAAGTGCAGATACTAAATATTGAATTTGTAAAACCCTTCCAAATAAAATATTTTCAAAAAATTTTAATGAGAAACTTGAAGTTGCTTTCATTTATCAGGTTTAATGCTTGAAATGACCACATGAAATTTTTGATCAAGACTTGTAGATGATGATCTCTTCAATTTTTAAAATATTTCTCATTGATGAGAAACTTAATTCCAGATAATATATATATTGTTTTGCTGAGGAAGATTTTTCATGAGCTAACATCCATTGCCAATCTTCCTCTTTTTGTACGTGAGCCTCTGCCACAGCATGGCCACTAACAGACCAGTGGTGTAGGTCCGTGCTCGGGAACCAAACCCAGGCTGATAAAGCAGAGCACACTGAACTTAACCACTAGGCCACCAGGGCTGGCCCAAAAATAATTTTTGAAATGACTTATCAACCAATCAAAAATTCACAAGAGTTGAAATTAAATTTTAAAGTATCTAATAGATTTTCCTTTTCTTTCATTGAAAATTTCTTAGGCTAATGTGGGTGGATTCCAAATCCAATGGGATATTTTCATATCAAATATTTCAAACTAATGAAGCTCTAACTTTGGGAATGTGTGTGCATTGTTGGAGTAGTTGTTATGCAGCCAGCTTGGACGACACTCAATGGGCCATCAGCTACCAATAGGCACAGGAATTCAACATATGTGAAGACTCAGAGTCAAGACTGCCACCTGATGTTGAGCCTGCTAGGAGCCCCTGCCCTGCTGTCCTTACCTGACCTCTCCAGTTCCCACCCCTGACTGGCTCTTGAGCTCTGAGCCTTGTGATCTGTAACCTTCTATTTGGCCACATGGAATATGAATGTCTTTGGCAGCTGCATGGCCCTTGTTCAGGTGGCTTCCGGCAGTGAAGTAGACGTGCGGATGGTAGAACACCTCTTTGGCCAAGTTCAGTAGACTGAACAGGGATAGGAAGTGTTGGATGATGCCCATTCTGCTTGCTGCCTCTGGGAACAAGTTGGGAACACCTAAGGCACCAACCCTGGATGAACCGCTTGATGCTAGAGACTATAGCTTGGGGACTTTGAACACTCCAGACTGTCCATCCTCTGAGGGCTGAGGAGATCACTATCTCTTTTCAGGGCACACTAGTGGGAAAGCTCTGGACCAGGATTTTTCAGACTTTGATGTGCATCAGAATCATTCGGAAGGCTTGTTGCAACACAGACTTCTGGGCCCCATCCCTGGTTCCTGATTCAGTAGGTCTGGGGTGAAGCTTGAAAATTTGCATTTCCAAGAAGCGTCCAGGTGATGTTGATGTTGCCAGTGGGGAAACGTACTTTGAGAACTACTGCTTTTGAGCTTGAGGTTTCTAATAGGATTTAATATTTTCCTCTTTTCTCAGACAAATCAGTCTTTTAAAACATGTATCCCTCTGTCTTTAAGAATATTTATAGTATACAAAAGTTTCATGCCATTCACGGATTTAAGATGTGTGATTTTGAAAAGATGAGAGCAACTAAAATAAAATAAATTTTCGTTTTGCTGAAACACAAATTTGACTTCATGTTATGCAGCCACCGTGTATGAACCGGCAGCCAGTAGCTGGTGAGTGAATCTATCCAAAGGCCACTGTCAACAACTCAAACCATCTTTGTTACTCATGGCTGTTGTACATCTTAAGTGAATAATTACATATTCTCGTGCTAGGGTCACAAACTCAACTGCCTAACTGGTCCAGGAAAGCCACTGCATATGAATGGAGAGAGCTGGGTGGAGAGTGTGATGAACTGGTGGGCTTGTGTCCATCTAAGAACAGAAGCCTTCCAGAGCTTTAGCTGACTTATGCCAGGTAGGAATGTGGGGCTGCTTTGCCATGCCTTCCAATTTTCAAGAGAATCCAGAAATCCAGAATTTTACATGAAACCCTTTTTTTTTAATGTCAGCTCTCCAAAGGCCCAACAAAACACATTTGCAAGCCAATTCTAAATTTACTTTTACCATCAAATAATACCCCAGGATTTGAGCATTAGTGAAGGTTTTGGAAACATGGTTTCGTGAATGCCAAGTGCTCACTATTCAACATTTTAAAAGAGTTTGGTTTAAATATGTGACTGCTCTTTAACAGTTTTATTTTAATGAAGGAAAAGAAGTGTACCACAGAGTTTCATTGCTGCACAGAGGATGGAGTAGGAGGTTCTTCAGAGAACAGCTGAAACAAATTTTAGCAAGTATGAATTCAGTGCCACGGGTACGTAGGCCCATGCCAAACAGAAATCGTATTCTCTGGGCTGCCCCTTATCACTATTCACATTCTTTTACTAGCCTGAAAATCATTGTGGGAGACAAATCTCCAGTTGTTGAAAGCAGATATAATTTTCCTAATGTGAGACAATTTGCCATTAAAATATTTTTATCCAAAGTGGCCGTATGACAGCTGAGGTGTTTATGGTCAACTCCCAATTATCTAGAACCAAGTTGTTGGATTTTCATATTAATTCTCCTTTCCTTTGCTTACTCTTTGACTATTTTCTTGCTCGTACCACTGCCATCATAAGCCTGGCAGATAGAACGATAGGATGTGGTTTTACTAGCAATTCTTTTAAGGGTCAGGTTGAGAGGATCTTGGAATCTAAGCCTTAATTTGAAGTTAGGGTTTTGGCATTTTTCATTTATACATTTTCCTGCCAATCCTGCTTTTATTTAAGTAGCTGAGGATGACTAGGATTGGCGTTTTTTTCTCTTTCCAAAACACCCAGGATTTTTGGTGTTTTGCCTTGAGAGGGAAAAATTCCAATCTTTTTATGGGAGAAGCAACAGGATAAACGCTGGATATCAGTGAGAGCTAAGCGAAGGGTCAGCACGTGGAGGAGCCCGTGATGTCCTTGATAAATCACTTTGCATCTCTAGGCCTTAGTTTCTTCACCTAGAAATGAATAGGATGAACAAAATCAATGCTTTTCTCCACTGTACTATACAATGGACATTTACCCATGTCATGAGACAGTCTTCAAAAACATGTAGAGAAATCACATCATATAAATATACCATAATTTATCTAGCCAATCTCCTACCACTGTATTAAGCTGTTTCTAATTTTTTACCTTCACAAATATTGCTGCAATGAATACTTTAGTACCTAGCTCAGAATATTTTCTTAAGATAAATTCCTAGAAGCAGAATTACCATCAAAAAGAATATGAATATTTTAAGGGTTTTGATAGATTGTTATTGTCTTTTTGAAATAGTGTGATATTACACACTAGTTAAGAGCAACAACAAATGGGTTTTCCGAACTTTTTTCTTTATCATTAATTGTAACCTGTGAGTTCAAACACAGTCAGAAATTAGCAAGCTTTTGAGATTCTAGTTATTACTTTGCAAAAGGAGTTTAATAACAGCTTATCCAACTGAAGCCAGGATACTGTATTGGATGATCACTCACGACCCATTTTCTTACTAATGGTCAGCACTTATTTTGTCAAATGCTGTGATTAAATCTTTTGGAAGAAACTTAAGAGAAACATGGAATGTAATAAAAATAATACAGCCCTCAATACAGAGCAGTATAATTCTAATATAGGTTGCAGGGTTAATGGTAGTGGAAGCAAGAACAAAATTTTATTGAGTGTGTACCATTGTTCTAACAGCTGGAGATATGAATGAGCAAAATAAAGAAACAGAGAAATCTCACCTTTATGAGTCCACTTATACACACCTACACACCACATGCACACACACACATAATAAATGCTCCAAAGATAAACAAATGAGAATAAAGGAATAGAGAGTGATGGCAGCAGTGATATTTCATTTTCAGCTGTCAGGGAAGCCTCTTTCCGGAGGTGGCATTAGAGCAGAGATTTAAATGAAGTGGAGGAGGAAACCAGGCCAAGTTCTAGGAGAAGGATGTTCCAGATCAGAGAACAGAAATGTGCAAAAACTGTGAGAAAGAGAATGAGTTTGGTGTTCGTAAGGAGCAGCCACGAGACCTGTGTAACTGGAGTGAGCAAGAGGGGAGTGGTAGGAGACGAAGTTGGAGAGGAACCAAGCTATTTGGAGCCTTACAGTGAACAGTTTGCATTTCATTCTGAGTGTGTAGGGAAACCTTTGGAAGGTTGAGTGAAGGGCAGTGATATGTTTTAATTTATGTCTAAAGAGGTCACTCTGCTGCTACGTGAAGAGTAAAATTTTAGGAGGGCAAGATTAGAAACAAGGAAATCAGTTAGGAGCCTCCAGGCAACAGCTGATGATGGCTTAGAATAAACAGGACAGCTGAGGAGGTGGTAAGATGTGGTCAGATCTGTGGCATATTTTGAAGTTAGAGCCAAAGGCCACGTTGATGAGTGGAGAATGATGTGAGGGAAAGACATATGTTAAGATGACCCCTCGTGTTTGGCTGGATCAACTGGGTGAACAGAACCATTTACTGAGATGGGAAAGACTCAAAGAGGAGCAGGTCAGGGCAAGATTGGCGGGGGGGGGGGGGGGTCCTCCTCAATTCTGTATTGGATATTTTGAGGATTTCTGTTTTGTATATTTTAAGTTTAAGATGCCTATTAGGCATCCAAGTGAAGACATTAAATGGCAGTTGGATATGTGAATCTGGTATTTAGGGGAAAGGCTGAAGCTGGAGATAAAAATTAGGGAATCAGTGTATGGATCATACTTAAAGCCACTGGGATCAGAGGATTTATTGGGAGTGAATGAATGTAGAAAGAGAGTCTGTGGAGAGTCTGTGGCTGAGTCCTGTGCAGCACCAACATTTTGAAGTAGACAGATTAGTGTGTGGAGAAAAGACACAGGTGAATGGGCTGTTGCCTGCTACTGTATCCTATTTTCAAGTGGTGTGTCTTTATAATCCAGAGGAAATAGATGGGATTTAATAGTGAGGATTAAATTCACTATAGTGAATTCAAAAATCTTGGAAGTCCTTTATAGAGATTACTTTTCAAATATATCGATCAAATGATAACCTCACTAAAAACTCACTGACCTGGCATAATATGATATAGAGCTATCTTAGCATTAGAAAGAATATAGCAGTAGTCTACAGAGTTGCAGGATATCACCAAGGTAACCACCTTGATGATCATTTAAAAACACTACTTATGTGAATATTTCAAGACTAAGGAATAAATGAAAGTAGTAAAGCCGGGATCCACTGTTTTCCTCTTTAGGCAGATGAGTTAAGATCTCTTGAATTGTGCTTTGGTCAAATATTTTAGGAGACATTAGAAACCAGTTTACTTAAGAAATACGTATTCTTTACCCCAGTGGAAACAAGGCAAAGGATATACACAGGCCAGTCACAAGGGAAGTACATTAGGAATATACACTGAACTTCAGTAGTAATCAAGTAAACACCAATTAAAATGAGGTACCAATTTTAATATTTTGGAGTTGCAATGATTTAAAAAGATGGGTACATGTGCACTCATATACATATTTGTGGGAATGTCAATTAGAACAACTTTTCTAGACTGAAATTTGGTCATCTATCAAAAGTCTTAAAATATTCATATTCTTTTTGACAGTAATTCTGCTTCTAGGAATTCATGTTAAGAAAATATTCTGAACTAGGTACTAAAATATTAATTGCAGCAATATTTGTGAAGGTGAAAAATTAGGAACACTTTAAGAATAAGTGGTAGGTGATTGGTTAAATAAATTATGGTATATTTATATGATGTGATTTCTCTGCATGTTTTTGAAGACTGTTTCATAACACGGATAAATGTTTATTGTATACTATGAGAAAAAAGCAGGTTCTAGAACACTGCACACATTATGATATTAATTATATATGCATGCATATGTGTATACACACATATATACATAGAAAAAACAAGAAAAGACTTCCACCAAGGCATTTACAATGATTTTCTTTGTGTGGTGAAATAGAGGTGATTTTTAAATTCTCAAAATTATCTTTTGCATTTTCTAAAATTTCTACAATATTTGTGTATTACTCATATTTAAAATTTAAAATTTATGAATATTTAGAAGAGAGATATTTTCAGACACTTTTGTTTTCCTTATAATAACGTATTGTTATAAAATTTGTCCTCTTATTTACTATTATTGGACATTTGTGGTTTAGAACCAAATGACTTTTATAAGGGAATGAATTTTGTGACTCATATCCAGAGGGTTCTCTTTTCTTCTTTTAACTTGATATTGTGACAGTGGTCCTGCCTACTACTTAATGACAGCTATCTATCATTATACTATCTTAAATTATACTCATATAATATACCATAAGAAGAAAGTGAAATATGGAAATGACTGGCAGTTAGCAGAGCTGAATTAGGAGATTCTGAATCTTGGCATTGTATAAATGCTAAACAGTAAAGGACTGAGCAAATACATTGAATCAATTAAATATTTTCTTTTTGCTATATAGGTTCTAATCTGACCGTGCATTATAATGCCAGAATATTTCTTAGGCTAGAAATTTCAATTCTGTAAACTTTCAACTTTAATCTGGAAATTGTAGTGGTAGGGAGAACCCCAATTCCTAGCTAAGAATTTAGGTGGCGTGAAGGTCGTTTCCTTTAATTAATGAATAGAAACCATTCGAGGGAAGTAATTTGAAAAATATTATAAAATTCATTATGGATAATGATGAGGGTGGTGATCTATATAGAAAAGTTCAAACTTCTATGGTAAATATGTGTTTATGTGTTTGTTTAAAGTATTTAACTGGCTAAGATGACTTTTTTAAAGTTTATAAATGGCATGTGTGTAAAAGGACATTAAGTATGCTTTTCAAGACAGGATGTTTCTGGCCTTAAAATAATTGTACTGTGACTCATAATAAAATAATATGCCAAAGTGTCAGAGTAATTGAGGCAACTGTATATGTAATTCAAGCAAAAAGAGAACTTTTCCCAAATCATCTCTAACATGTTAGTTTCCCCTGAATGGCCCAGATAATTGCCATAATACCTCATTGCATTTAGACTGTGGAGACCTGACTTTTACATTTTGTTTTCTATGTAGAACACACAGGGAAAAAAAAAAAAGCATAAGCCTCTTCCTTTGTGGAATTTCCCAATGAAACTGAAAAGGGAGTAACTCACCCAAAAGTTGTAGGGTAAACCAAAGACCTTCACTTCTGTCAAAGGCCTCTGGAAGAGGAATTTAAACACATTGGAGGCATGTTTTACTTTTTCCCTGTTTAGTGCCAAACTAGCTATTTCCATCAATTTTGGTGAAAGTAATCTGATGAAAGCATTATTTTTTAATTACACAAAAAGCAAAATATCTTTACAGGATTATAAATGAGTTTTAATACCTTTCTATTTTTTAGAAGTTGCATTGCCAGGTCACCCTGATCTTTCAGAATTTACTTCTCAAATGTAAAAAAGGAATTTGAACCACACCATTGGTGTGATTTCAGAATGTTTTAGTGACTGAGGCTAAGGGAGAGTTATAAAGTCTCTAAATGGAGTGTGCGCATTGGTAGCTGGAGCCCTTTGAGGTGGGCTTGGTAACATGTACTTAATGAACTTTATTACTAATGTCAAGTCCTTCAGGACACACAGGAGTATTTTTTGGCTGTTGTCAGTGTGAAATACTCAAATTACCCCTATCTGGTCTCTGATTGTTTACAGTCTCCTCTTGAGGTGGCAGTACGCTTGAATTGTACTTGAAACACATAAATCTCCCTTCAAAGGTAGCTTGGGAATCTGAAGTGCAGCTAGAGAATTTTAAATGGAAAGGATAAATGAGGCCTACTGAGTCCTCTCAAATGTAGGTATTGTAGTTTGTTTAAATTATAGCATAATCTAGACAAAAGAATGAAATCTCTAAGATAATTTAGCTAAAAGCAAAAGGACAGGCACTTGTGAAAATAAACACTTATGTAATCAGCAAGACCCTTATTTATTTGAGACTACTTTGAGGATGTAGCTTGGGGACCAGTGATTTACAGTTCCACCTCAGTCTTCAGAAACCAACCAACAAACCAAATCACAGATAGACACTTTACTTCTTAATCACACTGGCTAATTGGAATTTCTTAGGAGCCTCCAACTCGGAGAAAAGCAAA
This sequence comes from Tapirus indicus, assembly GCA_031878705.1. Lineage (NCBI taxonomy): Eukaryota > Metazoa > Chordata > Mammalia > Perissodactyla > Tapiridae > Tapirus > Tapirus indicus. The sequence continues at coordinate 96,918,688 of CM062919.1, read as the reverse complement.
ATGTGTGAGGTTAATGAAAGATTTCCTGCCTTGATTCATCCTTCAGATGCTTGAATTCTAGCAGTTTTAAGTATTCATTCATGTTCTCCTTATTTCCCTAATGTATCATTTATATCATAAAACTGCACATTTGGCATTTTTTATCACAAATTATAATTCTGCACTAAAACTTGCAATAAGTCAAACTGAGTTGAGTCCCATATATCTTCTGTTTGGCAGGAACTATTCTAGTGCTTAATGAAGCCTGCTTTGGCTGATCCCTTAGTGCCTTAATTTGTCTGGCCACAGTGGTTGGTTTCTGTCTTCTCCAGAAAATGACTCTGTAGCCCGTGTTTTTTATTTATGTTGCTTCACAGCCATTGCATACTTTGTTCTACTTGGAAGTTTCTTTTGGCTTTCCCTGCCAGCAAATCATTTCCCACTTTGTGACTTTATCATCTGTATTGTAACAATTGGGAAGGGAAGAATGTATCTGCATACCGTGATCAAATCCTTTCTTTTGACATTTGGATTAATGTCAAGGCTTATAATAGATATCTGAAAATACTTGAAAGAGCCTTTCACATAGTTGATACCAATGTCACCTTTCCTGTGAATTAAGTATATTATTAATTAAGTATATTATTAAAGTATATTAATTAACATCTGTACATTCATGTCAAAAAAATCTCTCACTCACTGTTTTCTAAATCTTTCATAAGTCATTATTTCCTGATAATTAGTGGCACCCTTGCACTCCAGGGATAATTGCAGTAACAATTCTGGCTTGTTTTTATCTATGATTGGCAAAAGAGTGATGGTGTTGATGCTTCTATTCTCAGCTTGTTGGCTTATGTATTTGACCAAAGGTAGTTGTCCCTTGAAAAGATATGTAGGAGGAAATTAATTGGCTGCTGAATTTAAGTGAAGACTGTAATACAAAAACAGATAACTAGTATGCTGATTATCTTTTTCCCCCCCTGCAACTTTAAAAACACTTTATTTGATGCATTTGGAATATAATTTGGGGATGAAAAGCTACAAGAATTAATAGAGAAATGCATGCTTACATAAGGGGAAACTAAGAAGATATATGTAAGAAGAAGGTATCTGGGGACAGGACAGGACAATTAGAGAAACTTTGTAAAAGAAATGAGCTGCTGGTAGGGGATATGAGTTTTTATCATCCTGACGTTTCTTCCATGTGGAGGGCACCCTATTAGCATCACCCTCCTGGCTTCTCTCTGCCCTGTCACTCAGGCTGCAACAGGGGGAGTTGGAGTGACCTCTCATGGTGAGGTGGGAAGGAGAAGCCCAGTGCTATCCCTTCTCCCTTCCTCTTGGAAGTGAGCTTCCCACAGAAAGCTTTCTCCTTTGCATCTCTATGTTGCAGATTTAACAGAGGCAGGTCCCAGGCAGTGCATGTGTTTAGAATGGAGAAGTCTTTCTAATTTGGGGTTTAGTATTATGAAGTTCACTTGTCCACTTTCTCTAACAATAGCTTTATAAGGAATAAAGGTAATACTTTGGCAGCTATATGACCATGTTTTTGTCTTATTCCTCAGTTGATTAAGTATCTGGGATGATGCCTTCTAAAACCTCAACAAAGATTACTCAAACAGATGCCCTAAGTCTGCCATTCTGGTCACAATAGAGTGTTGGGAGCCAGACTTGCTTTTCTCTATAAATAACCAGAAAACTGGACAAAATATATGGAAGAACTGTGACAGACACTGGAGAACAGGGAGCACAGGGCTGTGATACCTGAGAGAAGGAAGCAAATCTAGTGAGTCCAATGATTGGCCTGGCTATCTGTGTGGAGGTACTTTCTGAACCTCAGGGCAGGGAGGGGAGATTGAGACAGAGCACAGAGAATTTGCTGAGGTGAGGAGAGAGATACCAATATTTGGGGAGACTAAGGTGCCTGAAATTTGTGGGGCAGAGATGGGGAGCTATGCAGAGGAAAAAAAAAAACCTCCAGAGATGTCCCAAGGGATCTTCTTGACTTTTTGGCTAAATACTAAACTGTGCTTTCATAGTGTGAAACTCCACAAGGCCAGGCAGAGAATAAATGCTGGGAAATTTAAGTGAAACAATTCTTAGAGCTCACAGACACCTGGGAGAAATTTGACTTTCAACCAGGTAGAATGGACAGGTCTTGTTGAACACTCAAGGCATTCACTTGAGACCCAAGAGAGGTCATATATATCTAATCTAAAGTAAAAGCTACTCTAGACCCACCATAACAAATCTTAAAAATAACCCTTAACAAGATCAAATTGATTCTCAAGGAATTTAACTACCTGCCAAAACAAAATACAATACTTTTTAAAGGAAAACAACAAAATCCAGACACTCAATGTATTAGCCAGTGTTCTCCAGAGAAACAGAACCAATAGGATGTGTATATATGTATACATAAATACTTCTATATATACATATAAAGAGGTTTATTATAGGGAATTGGCTCATGCTATTATGGAGACTGGAAAGTACGAAATCTGCAGAGCTGATGTCTCAGTTTGAAGACTATTAGGGAGGAGAATTCTTTCTTACCTAGGGAAAGTCAGCCTTTTGTTTTTTTTCAGGCCTTCAAATGATTGGATGGGGCCCAACCACATTATGGAGGGTGATCTGCTTTACTCAGTTGGTAACTTAAATGTTAATCTCATCCAAAACCATCACCACAGAAACACTCAGAAATATATTTGACCAAATATCTGGACATCTTGTAGCCCAGTCAAGTTGACACATAAAATTAACCATCACACTCAGCAATGTAACATTTATAATGTTCACCTCCAATAAAAAAAATTACTATACATAAGAACAAACAGGAAAATAGGCCCCATAATCAGGGAAAGAAGTCAACAGAAATAGAACAAGAAATGACAAAAAATAATAGAAATAAAAGACAAGGACTTTAACATTGTTGTTATAAATAATTTAAAGGAAAACATGAACATAATGAGGAAACAAACGGAAACTATAAAAAGGAACCAACTGGAACTTCTAGGGCTAAAAATAACAAGATCTGGAATTAAAAATACTATAGCTAGGTTTAACAGCAGATTAGACATGCAGAAAAAAAAGATCAGTGGACTTGAAGACAGAGTAATAGAAACTATGAAAATAAACAGAGGAAAAAAAGGCTGGAAAACAATGACTAGAACTTTCATGAATCATGGGAAAATATTAAGTGTTCTAATATAGAGTCCCAGAAAAGAGGCACAGGACAAATATTTGAGGAATAATGCCTAAAACTCATCCAAATTTGATGAGAACTATAAATCCACAGATTCAAGAAGGATAAACAGAGTAAACCATACCAAATCACATCATAGTCAATTATTGAAAATGTGATAATTAGAACATCTTAACAGCAGGCAGACATGGAGAAGACACATTAAATACAAAGGAATAAACATAAGAATTACTACTGACTTCTCATCGGAAAAAATGCAAGCCATCTTTAAAATGCCATAAAACTCCTAGATGAAAATATAGGCAGTACACTCTTTGACCTTGGTATTAGCAGCATCTTTTTGAATACTACGTCTACTCAGGCATGGGAAACGAAAGAGAAAATAAACAAATGGGACTACATCAGACTAAAGAGCTTCTGCAAGATAAAGGAAACCATGAACAAAATGAAAAGACAACCAACCAACTGGGAGAAAATATTTGCAGATCAGATATCCAAGAAGAGATTAATTTCCAAAATATGTGAAGAACTCATACAACTCAACAACAAAAAGTAAACAACCCAATCAAAAAATGGGCAGAGGATATGAACATACATTTTTCCAAAGAAGACATAGACGTGGTCAACAGGCACATGAAAAGATGTTCAGCATCACTGATAACAAGGGAAATGCAAATCAAAACTACAATGAGATATCACCTGACACCTGTTAAAATGACTATAATTTCCAAGACAAAAAGTGACAAATGTTAGGGAGGATGTGGAGAAAAGGGAACCCTCATACACTGCTGGTGGGAATGCAAACTGATGGAAAACAGTATGGAGATTTCTCAAAAAATTAAAAATAGAAATACCATATGGGGGCTGGCCAGTGGCGCGGTGGTTTAGGTTGTGATTTGGCAGCCCAGGGTTTGCAGGTTCACATCCCGGGCACCTGCTGATGCACTGCTTGTCATCCATGCTGTGGCAGCGTCCCATATAAAGTAGAGGAAGATGGGCACAGATGTTAGCCCAGGGCCAGTCTTCCTCAGCAGAAAGAGGATTGGCAGCAGATGTTAGCTCAGGGCTGGTCTTCCTCACCAAAAAAAAAAAAAAAAAAAAAAAGAAATACCATATGATCCAGCTATCCCAGTGCTGGGTATTTATCCAAAGAACTTGAAATCAACAATTCAAAGAGACTTATGCACCCCTACATTCACTGCAGCATTATTTACAATAGCCAAGACATGCAAGCAACCCAAGTGCCCATAAACTGATGAATGGATAAAGAAGATGTGGTGTATATATATATATATATATATATATATATATATATATATATATATATACACAATGGAATATTATTCAGCCATAAAAAAGACAAAATCGTCCCATTTGCAACAATGCAAATGAACCTTGAGGGTATTATGTTAAGCAAAATAAGCCAGACAGAGAAAGACAAAGACCACATGATTTCACTCATATGTGGAAGATAAACAAACACATGGATAAATGGACTAGATTAGTGGTTACCAGAAGGGAAAGGGGTTGGGAGGTGGGTGAAAGGAGTAAAGGGGCACATATATATGGTGATGGAAAAAATTGGACTTGGTGGTGAGCACGATGCAGTCTATACAGAAAATGATAAATAATAATGTACATCTGATAATAATGCACAATGTTATAAACCATTATGACCTCAAAAAGTAATTCAAAAAAGGTAAAAAAAAAAATGCCAAAGCAAACAAACCTGTCAACCTAGAATCTATATTCAATGAAAATATCCTTCAAAAATTAAGCAAAATAGAAATATTTTCTGACAAACAAAATCCAAGAGAATTTGTCATAAGGAGACCTGCCTGCACTATCAGAAATTTTAAAGGAAATTTTTTATGTTGAAGGGAAGTGATATCACATGGAAACTCAGACCTACTCAAAGAAACGAAGAGCACTGGAAGTGGTAGATATGAGAGTAAACATAAATGATATTTTTTCTCATTTAAAAAATTTTAAAATGATTGAAAAGTTAAGAATGATATATTATTGAGTTTATAACAAATGAAGCAGTAAACTGAATGACAACAATAGCATAATGGATGGAATGAAGACGTGGAATGATATTATTTAAAGTTCTCATACAATACTTGAAGTGGTATAATATTATCTGAAGATGATCTGTGATTAGTTAAGATGCATATTGTAAACCCTAGAGCAGTCACTAAAAAAGGGGGATATGTCAGTTAATAGAGGCATACAATAGAACACTAGAAAATAGTCAACAAAAAGGAAGAGAGGAAAAAAATAACAAAGAACAGATGGGAAAAATAGAAAACAAATAGAAAGAGGATAGACTCAAACTCAGCCACATCAATAATAAAATTAAATGTAAATTGTCTAAACATTCCAATCAAAAGGCAGAGATTGTTAAAGTGGATTAAAAAAGAAATTGAGACCCAAATTTATGTTACCTAGAAGAAAAGCACCATAAGTATAAGGATAGATAAGTTGAAAGTAAAAGATGTACCCTGAAATACTAATCAAGAGAGAGCTGGAGTGAATATAGGGTTACACTAAGTGGCCTATAAGACAAGGAGTATAACCAGAGACGAGAAGGGATATTTCATAATTATGAGTCAATTCATCTAGAAGGCAAAACATGCTGAACATGTATGTACCTAATAACAGAGCTTTAAGGTACAGTAAGGAAAAACTGGCAGAACTGAAAGCAGAAATAGACAAATTCAACAATTATAGTTGGAGATTTCAACACTTCTCAGTAATTGATAGAACAAGTAGAAAGGAAATCAGTAAGTATATATAAGACTTGAACATTACCGTCAATCTACTTGACCTACTTCCTATTTATTGAAGACTATGCCCAACAATGATAAAATACACATTCCTTTCAAGTGCACATAGAATATTCATGAAGTTAGGCATATACTGGGTCATGAAATGAGTCTCAATAAACTTTGAAAGACTGAAATCATACAGAGTATATAATCATAATAGAACTAAATTAGAAATCTATTACAGAAAGATATCTGGAAAATATATGAAAAATGGACAACATACTTCTAAATAATCTGTGGGTCAAAGAGGAAATCTCAAAGGAAATTTAAAAAGTATTTGAATTGAATGACAAGGAAAACTTGTGGGATGCAGCTAAGACAGTGCACAGAGGGAAATTTATAGCACTAAATGCTTGTATTAGAAAAGAATACAACTGTAAATCAATAATATGCTTCACTTTAAGAACCCAGACAAAGAAGAGAAAATTAAATCCACAACATTTTGCATACAATTTCAGGTGATCCTAGAACCCTTTGAAATCCATCATGAACTTCAGGTTAAAAATCTCCGATCCTTAATGATTAATCTTAAATTTGTATCTCCTCCTAGACCTCTTTCTTGAAGCCTAGAATTTCATGTTAAGTGCTTTCAGGGCATCTAACAGTTAAATATTTCATAGGCACCTAAAAATCAAAACTTACAAAAAGTAATGCATTAACTCCTCTTCCCTCCCCTTTCTTTCTTCCTTCTCTTTCTTTTCTTTTCCTATCTCTCCTTTTCTTTTTCCTTTTCTAAACCTAAACCTAAACCAATGAACAGTGCCACCATCCACTCAGCTGCCCACGTATCAAAATCTTGGGTATCTTCCCTCTCCCTCACTCACACATCTAATCAATCACTAAATCCTGCTTTTTCCAAGAACTAAAACTTTCTCAAATCCACCCATTTTTCTCCATTCTTATTGACACCGTCCTAGAGTAGTAACCAGCATTTCCTAGGTAGGTTATACAATAACTTCCTAACTTATCTCCACTGCCTCCTGCGAAGTCTGTCTTACATATTCACTTTCACTAGGTAGTCAGCGTGATATTTCAAAAAGCCTACTGTGATCTTGTCACACTCCTGTTTATAAACTTTCTCTAGCTTTGCTGTGTCCTTAGGGTTAATTCCAGCGTCTTTAACATGGTTTATTAGATCCTTCATGATTGGAACTCTTTATCTCATGGACTTTCCTTTCTCCTCATGTTCTGCTATTAACTTTATGTTCCACCTATAATGAACTTCTTCCTGTTTTTCTCACTTTCATGCTTTCTCTTTCTTCCAGGCCTTCACAGATGCTTTTCCTTTTTTCTGGAATATTTTTCTAATTCTTTTCCCTTTGCACCCTCATGGCTTCTGCCCCCCCCCCCCACATTTTATTGAATCATTCCTAATCATCCTGTAGACCTTGGTTAGCTGTTACTTCTCTGTCAGGATTTCCCAGATCTTCCTTCTGCTGCTTGCCTGTCTTCACCCTCAATGGATTAGTGTTCCTTCTAAGAATCTCATTGCACCTTATCATTCTGAATTGTAATTTCTTACTTGTGTATCTCCCCTGCTAGACTGTAATATAATGTTTATCCTTGTGGATAAAACTGTAGTGCCTTCTTTTTGACAACCTATGGCAATATAAGAAGGATTTTAGAATTCTTAGTTACCTGGGGAAATATATGACGAAACTAATGTAAATATACAGTAAGACCTGGTAGGCATTCAATAAATATTTGTATAATTAATGTACTTTATCTGTGATTACATATTGTCACATGTCACTATCATAACCTATGCTCTTATAGATTTTTTCTTTATTCTACTGACAGGGAAAAATATAACTGGCTTATTAATAAGTACTGGTGCTGTGTTGAATAGATTATGAACAAAAATTAAATGTTACAGTTTTTCTCTCAATTGTCTGTATATTTTATTATAGTTTCTTTTTGCTGAGAGGAATTCTGAGCATAGTATTATGGGTATTTGCTTGAGAATCTATGATGTAAAGACCTCAACATCCAAACTGAATGCAAAATCGATGGGCTTTTGACTGTGCTAAGTCATCTTTCCTGCTTTTCATTTTTGTATTATTAAGTACTAATTGCCCATTCTCTCCTGCCCCTTGACTATGAACATTCAAGTAGTTAGTACTAAAATTACACCATGCCATCACCAATGTCCAGCACCAGAGCCTTATTAGGCTAATAACAGATCCGTTAGAGATTAGAAGGGGTCAGTATGCCCTTTTGGCGTGGCTCTCGCACACTGTACTCTACTTTGGTGGAAAAACAAAATCATTAAAATAACATTATGCATGAATAGTCATTAAACCATGTTATAAACATTTGGCTCATTTAACTATGTCCGGGGTTGGGTGTCTTTGTTTGTCAAGTTATGCTGTTAAAAGTGGCAAAGAATTTTGGGATATTTAAAAATAATCTATAGTCATGTGCTCATAATTTTAGTTTCCTTTCTAATATGGTAGGAAGGCAATAAATAGTAAAGTAAAGGTGGTCAAGCATTGCTGAGCTATGCTTGTGTCAGCCCTAAACACAAATATAACACATTTAGAAGTGTTCTGCTCTTCCACAACCCTTGAGCTATAAGGAGGAAGGGAAGTATCAGTCATATGGAAAACAAATTGGATCCAGGCATATTGATGTTTTACAAGTATTTAATTTCCTATAACTATTATTCTAGTAAGAGACAATTACCAACAGATTAAAGCTTTTATTTTAACAGATCTGAGCATTTTAATCTGATGTTGGCTTTTTTGTTGTTTTTTGCTCATTCCAGTCAATGATCAGTTTATTGATGTTATTCATTCATTCATTCATTCATCAGACTTTTATTCATCTAGTATATGTCAGGGACTGTGCTGTTGAAGCTCCAGAAATGAATAACACACAATCTATGACATTAACGGGGTAGAGCTATAGGTAGAGCCTGCGGGTACTCTCTGCATCTATGAGTATCTATGGGGGTTCCTTCTCTCTGAGGAACCTTGGGTCATGCTCCCTGGTCTCCATTTGAGGAGGATCTTTGTCCTGGAGTCTCTCTCTGGAGCCCTGTCGATGTGGTCAGGGAATGCCCAAGGCAACTCTGGCTGCTCTGATTTGGATGATTTTTTTTAAAAATATTCTGAGGACTCCATGTCTGGCTCTGGGTTATCATTTTTCCTCGAATAAATATTCTAATTACATTTAGGTTTCTATTGATCCTTTACTTAATTTAGAAAGAAGCTTCGCCAATGCATTGAATTTGTTGCTATGCAATGTCAAGGAATACTATCATAATGATTGGTACCATCTGCAATAAAGGAAGAGGAAGCAGCACACAACAGAGCTGAAGATTCAGAACCTGTCTCTCAACTGTCGTGGGCTTGGATTGGGACACTGCCTCTAGACTGGTACAACCACATGCATACAATCCACAGGATAGATTTCTCTGGGCTTTTCAAATTTTGTTTTGTTTTGTGACTTAAAGGTTTTTTTCCTTTTTCCTTCTGGGAATAGAAATATGTTTATTTCCATTTTACAGGCAAACCACTTCAATAGAACATGACTGGCGGCCATATGGTCATGTATGAATCCAGCAGTTAATTTAGCAAAGAAAACTGCTTGTAACAAGTTTTGAATATGCCATCCCAAGTAGCACTTTGATGATAAATGAGGAGATGATTGCCCAGAAAATGATAGTGACATTTATAAAAAGGTATGTCCCCTTTAGTCATTTAATGATAGTCAAATTATTTGTTACCATCTATTTGAAGTGCAGTCCATGGCACTTGTAGGAGGTACTTAACACTTTTTATATATAACTTTATAGCAAAAATATGGTGTTAATTTTCAAGCAGCTTACAAGCTAGTAAACTTTTGAATGAGTGCTTGTGTTACTCTTATCTGGAACGTCTAGGTCTAGACTTTTGGCTGGCTTGGCTTCCAGAACTGGCTTTATGACTGTATTTCAGAACCAGTGTTTCTAGCCAAAACTAATATGTGTGGAACGGCTCAAAGATGGAAAAACAAAACAAAACAAAACTCACGTTAACTAAACACGTTAGAATTTCATAAAGGGTTATTAGGAATTTTTGGGAAACAGCTCATACCAGTTTGTGTTTCATCTCACAGATTGTCACCTCCTTGGATGGTTCCTTCAGCTCTGACATTTGTAGGATCAAAGCGTTAGCCATCCAGTCGTCACTCTTCACATGCAGGGAACACACATGGTGTGTGGTTAGGATTCTGTCCCTCTATAATTCCTTGGCATCAGGAGTGGATATAAGGGAAAGCAAAAGTATCTGGGTATTTTGTGAATTTTGTTTACATTTTATTGAAGATAATTGTTTAACCTCTCTCTGGGGAAATTAAATACTCCATAGCCATTCACAGACATGAGATGTGTACAATTTTAGTTAAATGAATACTGTGATGAATATTTCCTCAGAAGGAATCTATAAGCGTTAGTTTTCGTCTAATTTTATCAGCTATTTTTCAGTAATGTTACAACTTGAACATTTAGACATTTATTGCATGTACGATAAAAATAAAATTGGTTGAATTTCTGAACTGAACTTGTGGTCAGGTGCCAAAATTATAATATAATTCAAAATAATAAGATATGAAAATATGATGACACTTGAAGAACTATCCACAATATGCCAACAGGTCTGACATCTGGAAGGAGATATCAACACTTCCGCAAAACATTTCACAAGCAGAGATAAAAGGGAGTCCCTGCCCTCTCCTTCATTGAATGAAAATGATTAGCAAATAAGATTTTAAAAATCACTAATATGTGTGTATAATGCCACTACATATTTCCATATATGAAGCATGACAGCCATGTGCAACCAGTAAAGTTGTACGATCACGTGCTCAGAGAGCAAAGAACTGAAATATGTCCCAGTGCTGTTTCTTTTTGAGAGAGCTTTTACATGCACATCGGAATGCGCAGGGGTACAAGTGCTGAGAAAGGGTTAATAATGAGACTACCATTCCTCCAAAGCTGTTCTCCATGAATCTCTTGACTTTCAAACAGTTTGGCACAGTGTGACTCTTTCAATATGTAGAAGTCATGACATGATCCAGGAAGTTTACCAAAACGTTTGTACTGTTTTATTTAGCCTGGCATCCACTATTTTAGGGCATTTACAAAACAGCGTGAATGAGAGAATGCCAAAAATGAACTATTTACGTCAAAGGAGAGAAGCTTAGAGAAATTTTAGAAAAGGATTAAAATATGAAATAAATATTAATTTCCCTGCAAAAATCTGTTTTACACTAGTTATTTCATCTAATTTTGAATTTGAATTCAGACTTAGGGGCAAATAGTCAGATTTTATATTTCAAAACATAATTACTTTTTATGGCTACAGGAGAATGAGTATTGTAATGGGAAGAATTTCTGATATGGAAGATAATCCCTCACCGTTGAATAGTCTTATTTGGACTTAAGAGATACCCAAACTTAGGCTCTGTTCTTGACTTGGATTTAGTTGAAACTCTTTAATTCTTTTATGGCTATTTTTCTTCATGTACAAAATGGAAAAAATAATAATTACAACCTGCCTTTGGGGGGGGTCTTGAAAAAAATCGATAAAATGAAAAATAGAAAAATCAATCTTGGTTAATATATTTTTTTGAGAAAGTGGCAACAAATTGTGGTTGTGTCTAATTGTATCCAGCTATCCAACATTGTATCTAATTGCAGCCCAAATGCTTCAGAAGGCAGTAGCTAATTTTCAATGAGCCTTCTGGACTTACCACATCTAGTAGGAATTTGTATTGAAATGGGTTAGAAATCTAAACTTTAAAAGAAAGGAGAAACATTATCCTTCACATGCCATCAGAGTGATCTGTCTAAAAAGCAAAATTTATTTTACTTCAGTGTTAAAAATTCCTCAATGATTTCATCATATTCAAGACAAACACATTATACCCAGTTTTTTTTTTTTTCCTGAGGAAGATTTAGCCCTGAGCTAACATCTGTGCCAATCTTCCTCTACTTTATATGTGGGTTGCCGCCACAGCGTGGCTGACAAGTGGTGTAGGTCCACCCCCAGGATCTGAACCTGTGAACCCCAGGCTTCTGAAGTGGAATGCGCTGAACTTAACTGCTCCGCCACGGGGCCAGCCCCTATACACAGTTTTGCATGATGCAGTTTTGATTATCCTTTGTCAGCTTCAGCTACCATTGTCTCAAAATGTACCCTACACTTCACTTATAAACTTCATAGAGCTCCCTGAATGTACCAAGCTCTCCCAAGCTTTCCTGCCTCATATATGTTGTTTCCTCTGCTTGACATGCCATATTTTTACCACCTTCCATCACCAGCCTGGTGAACTTCTTTTCACTCCTCAAAACTCTGCTTATATCACCTCCTCTGTGTATCCCTTCTTGAACTTCCAATTGCCTGAAAGAATGTTATATTTGTTTTATGTCTGTTTCCCAAACACACTGTGGGCTCCTGAATTGTAGATTCCCTATTCTATATACCTTTGTATCTCCAGAGCCTAGCTCAGTGTTGCTGTTTGAACAAATAAATAAATGGATGAAACTCTGGTATGAATTATGCAGTGTCTCTCTGGAAGCATCTGGAGTTAAATATTAATAATAAATTGAACCACTCCACACTTCCAAGGTTTGGAACCAATAGAGAGATGGAATCAAGAATCAGGCACTTGAAGATCAAAGTGATGGCTTTGTTACTGACAAAGGCTGGGTTGGAGAACATGGCTTAGGTATGCGGCAATAGTGGGTTTCCTAACAGAAGCTGAGAATTAGACACAATACTTTCTCAGTCAAGGCAGTTCTGGAAAACCACAGGCCACCTTCATGTTTAGGGACAGAGTCTTGACCACTAAGTTTATGGAATGGCCAAGAATAGACCAGAATGCATGCATATGATCAGATCCCAAAGAGGAAGAGGGGAAGAGCTGATCCAGACCTGCCTACTTTTTGTTCCAAACCAATCAATGGGTTAACTCAAACATTCTCCTTGGGAAATAATTTTTGTAGGGGCAAAGAGGCCAGGCATGTTACTTGAATGGATGTCTTTCTACATGAGAACATGAAATCTGGGGAAAGGAAGCTCCTCTTATTTACCTTCCTATAGTATTACTAACAGTTGTGTTTCCACACGTTCTTTCTTTGTCAACGGCATTATTCTTCCCCCAGCTAGCCAAGTGTAATTAGAGAGACACTATTCCAGTTTGTAGCCTATCTCCCTCAAAGAGCAATTGGCAATGGTCCTCCAGCCTATGGTCTCAATTCTATAACTAATTGTCAGTATCTTATCTTTTAATTTTTTAAACATAAAAGTAATACCCAATTACTTTGAAAATTACAAATGATTCAGATATATAAAAATAAGGCTCCCTAAAAGTATTCTCATCTTCCAGCCTTTTTTCCTGTCTGGTGGTAACTATTGTTCATGTATGTATCTTCAGACTTATTTTTTAGGCATTTATATATGTTTAGACATAAAGATTTTTAAAAAACACAAATACTTAATAATAACTAATAGACATTTTCCTATGTCATATTTTATATGTTTATCTAATTCTTTTTAGCATTCCATAGAATGAATGCTTTGTAATTTCTTTCAGCATTCCCCTATTGCAGGATATTTAGGTTGTTTCCAGTGTTTTACTAGTACAAAGAGTAAAGATTCTATACACCCATCTGTCTTACTATTTCTGCAGGAGAGGTTCCTATAAGTAAAATTGCTGAGTCAAGTAACTTGCACATTATAATTTTGATAGATATTTCCACATTGTGCTTTAAAACTCTATATCAAATTTCCGTTGCCTAAACCTTATAGACCCAGGATATTATAAATCTTTCAAGTTTTTACCCTTCGAGTGAGTAAAACATATATTATTGTTTTAATTCCATTTTTAAAAATTACGTATGACATCAAACAAGCTTTTGCATGATTATTAGTCTTTGGTACTTCCTTTTCTGCTGGTTCCTAATTTCTGCCCATTTTTCTTTGGTAATTTAACTTTTTTATATATTATGAATTTTAATTCTGTATCTGCTAAATATACTGCAAATATGTTCTCACACAAGTAGTTTTCTTTTCACTTTGTTGAATAGTTAACCTTTTACTCACAGATTTTAATGCCAACATTTTCATAGACTAAATTCCCATATAAGCATCACCCTCTTTTAGGGTTTCTATTCTGTTCCATTGATCCATTTGTCCATTCTCCATACTGTTTTAGTCCTACAACAGCGGCCTTTAATAACAATAATCTCTAATATTTATTGAACCTCTAATATGTGCCTGGCACCACTTTATTAATCTTCACAACTATTTTATGTGGTAATCAACATTATTATCACCATTTTACATATTAGGAAACTGACGTTCAAAGAGTCTAAGTAGCTTGCCCAGGGTTACTGAGCTAGTAAACAGCTGAGCTGGGATGGAACCCCAACATTCTGATCCAAGGTCGATGTTGTTAAGAACTATATAAAGAGCATTTTCCATAGGTTTACAGAATGCTTTGACATTTGATATAGCAAGTTGTCCCTCAAAGCTGTTCTATTTCACAATTTTCTTATGCATTTACTCTTATGAGTAAATTTTATAACCATCTTGTTATGTTTCATAAAAAGTTCTGTTCAATGATAATTGTTTTGAAATTTTAGATTATTTCGAGAAAGAAATGTCATTGTTATGGGCTGAGTTGTGCCCCTCTCCTCCCCAAATTCATATGTTAAAGTTCTAACTCCTAGTACCTCATATTGTGACTGTATTTGGAAATAGGGTCTTTAAAGAGGTAATTAAGTTGAAATGAGACCATTAGGGAGGGCACTAATCCAATATGATTAGTGGTGTCCTAAGAAGAGGAAATTTGGAACAGATTCAGAGGGAAGACCATATGAAGACATGGGGAGAAGACAGCTATCTACAAAACAAGGAGAGAGGCTCAGAAGAAACTAACCCTGCTGACACCTTGATCTTGGACTTCTAGCCTCCATAACTGTGAGAAAATAAATTTCTGTTTAAGCTGCCCAATCTGCAGTACTTTGTTACAGGAGCCCTAGCAAACTAATACAGCCAGTCATAATTTACCATCTTTTCATCTAAGAAAATGTTATGTCTTCTAGTTTATTTCTTTAGGTTCTTCAGTTTTCTTCAAATACACATTAATATTTCTTCTTAGTCTTGTCCCTATTCACTTTATTGCTTTCTGTTACCTCTGTGAATTGGATATTTTTTTCCATTATATTTATAATTGGTTATTAATTTTTATATATTTATATTTTATCTGGCTACCTTACCAGACTCTCTTTTTAGTTTTAATAGTTTTGCCATTGTCTTGGAGTTTTTAGGCAGGCAAACTTATAATATGCAAATAAGTGCAATTTTGTTTTGTTTATTTCCAATATATACATTTCACTTTTCTTGTTTTATTGCATTTGCTAGAACATTTCAGAATAAGCTTGAATGATAGTGGTGATAGTGAGCATCCTAGCTCCTGACTTTATTTGGCAATCTTTAATTATGATACTTATCATAGGTTTTGATATAATTTTCAAGTTATTACAAGTTTTGTGGGAGTCTTTATTCTCTCTCTTTGTCAGCAAAAGAAATTATAGGAATTGCTTTACCAAAAGCTTTCAAAATAACTCTGTAGATTTTCTCTTCTCATATGCTAATATAGTGAATTGCATAGATAGATTTCTAAATTTAAACCATCTTTAGATTCTAAGAATAAGCCTGTTTGTTTATTGTGCATTCTTCTTATAATTCATTGCTAGGCTTGAATTACTAATATTTTATTCATGAATTTTTCAGAAAGTGTGCATGTAGGGTAAACTTCCCAAGTCGTTGTATGACTGAAGGTTAATTTTGCCTATATATTTGAATAATAATTTAGTTTGGATGAGAATTCTAGGTTCAAAATCACTTTTAAGACATTGGTCCCTTGTATTCTGGTATTCAGTATTGTAGTTGAGGAATTAGAGGCCAGTCTAATCCTCTCAAGTCAGAAATATTGAGAAAAAGCTCATGATTTGCTGTAAATCACAGTAAAAACAGATTAGAGTGGAAGCTTTTAGATTCTATATGAACTACTTTGTTATGCCTCACTTTTACATATTTATACTCTATAGTTCTCACTATAATACATCCCTGCTAGGTGGGATGTAGTGAGAAAATCATTCCATCAGCATAATCTAATGAAAGAGTGCTAAACTCGGAAGTTAAGAATAAGTAATTCTTACTATTGAATAGGATGCAGATTAAAGATTATACCACTTTGTCAATGCAGAGGTGAGACCAGAATCCAGGTCTCATGATTATGAGATGTATGAGATTCTTGTTAAGAAAGGGTTTGCTGGGGGCCGCCCGGTGGCGCAGCGGTTTAGTCCGCGTTTGGCAGCCCAGGGTTCGCGAGTTCGGATCCCGGGCGCCCGCCGACGCACTGCCTGTCAGCCATGCCGTGGAGGCGTCCCATATAAAGTGGAGGAAGATGGGCACGATGTTAGCCCAGGGCCAGTCTTCCTCAGCAAAAAGGGGAGGATTGGCGACGGATGTTAGCTCAGGGCTGGTCTTCCCCACAAAAAAAAAAAAAAAAAAAAAAGAAAGGGTTTGCTGAAGCAAGGAAAAATTGGAACTTTTGCTCAAATGATAGAGGAGCCTTGGCAACTGCTAACTCTCAGCACGGAGCCACCCTGAAACGCAGAAGTCCTTTGGCGTTTGCTTGTTCTGACTATTGCTCTGTTAGACTTGGAACTTTGAACTACTAAAAATGTCAACCCTCCTTTTACTCCTTATCTACATATATTTAAACAGTATTTATATATAGACAACTCTGGAACATCTATTAGTTTCTAAGGATATTTAAAGTACTAATTTACGCTCAAAACTCAATTTTTCCATATTTATTTTATCAACCTGGGAGTTATCTGTTGGATATGAATTGACTAAATTTGAGACTGAGAGTACGCCCAAAGAGAACTTTTGTTTATAAATTAATTGGCTCCCGGATTTGTCAAATAAAGCGTGAATCTGATGGTTGTATTACAGCTTGCCCTCAGGTCTTCATGAAAAAGAAATGTGATGATTTAAATAAATAATGCCTGTTTAATTAAATTGGTCATTTGAAAACCTTATCCCTCATTTGCCGTCTTATTTTAGTTGCTATTTGCATGTCCACTTGAGAGCCATGAGCAGAAAAACAATTCCAAATAAGATGGAGAACACTGACCATTAGTTTCTTAAGAAAGTTAAAGTGACTACCCTAAATGATAGAAATACGTAATTATAGAGGAAAAGATCTTACTTTAAAACTTTAGTATAATTAACAACAGAATGTATAGCATCAGATAAAAATATTAAAGACATAAAAATGACATGTAAGTTTTATTATGCATTAAATGTATTTATTGAATAATCTAGACCTATACTCCAGTTGACTCACACGCATAGTGAATGGGGTGATTTAGGAAGAAGGTGAACTGTCATTTTTGATTTTGTAAAACCAGTTTCCATTTGAGGAAGATATTTTTAGAATTTATGTAAGTATATTATGGTTCTGCCATTACTGGGCCATGAAATGCAATTTGGCACAGCATGCTGCTTCAACAGTTGCTAGAAGTTAACAGTGAGTATAGAACCCTGTGTGATCAGCTAAGGTTATTTTTAAACCTCATTCTAGATAACTCAGAGAACTGCTGTTCTGTATTCCTCATGGTAATTGCAGCAACATTTGTCATTGAAGACGTTGCAAGCCATTATGCGGGATTCATTGTAAACCCTTCACCATTAAAACATTGAAAACAGAACCTCAAAGCAAAGGGAGAGCCATGTTATTTTAACTAGAAAGATCACATCTTATTCATTTAAGAGTTCTCTGTTGCTTGATATAATTTGTTTGTTTAGTTGTTTGTGGAGGGAAACATCTTCGCATCCATGAGGCTTTGAGGTAATTAACCACCTCCATCTCATATGTTGGGTTCGGTCCTCGATGAAACCACCCCGATGTGTGAGTTTCTGGGACATTCCCGGGAGAACTCTGTATTCATTTAACTTGATGACAAAACAGCAACATGCTAAATAATGTGATTAAAGTTGTTAAAAGCCAAAATAAACACTTATAATTATCTCAAGAAAAACGGTGTCAGGCCAGTGCGGTCTCTATAAAGTGGAACTCCGCGCGCGTCTTTCAGGTCTTGCTGCACAATAGATCATAGTTAAAGGTCTGTTAACAGACCTCTGACGGCTGGGCCGGGTAGCTTGTGGTTTCCTTCGAAACCTATTGGCATAATGTGAATTTATGTGTGAGGTGCAAATTGGAAGTTGCCTTCTATTGGTGCCCTCGGCAGAACAGAAATCATACTGTAGGGCTAGCAGCAGGAAGTACATTGCTTTGAAATTACCCAGCAGGGTTTCTACTTGCTGCTCTTGTTGCTTCTGAGACAGGGGCCTTATATTGTCTGGCCATGATTAAAATCAAAGTGTAGGCTTCTTTGCTGGGTGCCAGTAAACTTAGGTGAAAAACAGAAACAATCTGGAGTTTTAATTATTTTAAAATGCAATGTAGGCAAGAAACAAAGATGAAAGCATTTTTGACTAATCTGTCCCAATTATTTCACATAAACGGATTTGCTAAGAAAGAGACCCATAGAGAGAGAGAGAGAGATTGCCTTTACAAGGGACTTCATAACATATCTCACAGCCATAAAATATATCTAAGCCACGTATGCCATTCTTATGAAACTCGTAGAGAAAAATATCCAAACATTATACTTTTGGATGAGTAGAGAAAACCAGATGTGCCTTTCCCTAATTCCAAATACAAGATGCTGTGGTATATATGAAATAAGCCTACAAAGCATGGAATAGAATTTATTGGTTAATTACTTACTAACTTAAAATAGTCCATCTGTAAGGGAGGATCTCTGTGCTATAATTAAGAATCATCTAATTCCATAGTAGGCTGGACAGATAATTCCCTTTATGTCTGTAGTTTCCAGAGCGGGCAGGCTCTGAATTTCTTCTTTTCAGGTTCTTTTTCCATAAAGAGTATAAAAGCACAGGTTACAGATTCAGACTTTGCTATCTCTAATAATCCACTGGGAGAAAATTTAACTCAATTTTGAATAAAATGTAGGGAATGCAAACTTGCTATCACATTGCACCAACCAGCTCTCAAATAACCAGTAGTCGAAATCAATGGTTAATGTGTTGGTTCTTTGGAGAATGTGCTATCATACTCATGCGTAAGTACTGGGAGTTCATGCATTAAGTTAACAAATATTTATTGAGTACCTGCTATGTGGTAGGCACTGTGATATGGACTGGGGATATAGTGGTGAACTAGACTTTCAAGGAAGCTAGAGAATTATGTAATTATTTACATCTGTTACTCTGGAAACTGAGTGTCAGGCTAAGGAAGTACAGTGTGCTGAGGTACTACGTAGCAGAGACCCCTAACCCACAGCTGGTACTTTACCACAAAGAGACATGTGGATATTACATTTCCACCACAATTGTCACAAATTTTTAAAAGACATACAAAAAGAGGAAAAATATGTAATTTTGATTGCAAGATTAGAAATGGCTTTAGGAAAATTGGATATGAAGGTCCATTCCTTTCTTTTAGAAAATTCCTTCATCCCACTCCAATCTATCGTGATATTTCACGTCACTTAGACATAACAAAGAGCAGGTGTGTAGAACCTCTACAAATCCTCCAGCCCAAATGCCAAAAGCCTGTATCTTATCTGATGACACTGCTCAAGGTCAAGGCTCTTGAGCTATCAAACCTTCTCAGACAAGGGTGAAATCCAGATTTTATGTCTTCTTCCACTTGAATTTCAGTATAAGGACGAGAGAAATCATAATAACATACAGTTACGTTAAAGAGCATTTGTAAGTATCTTTTGCAGCTATCTAACTTTTGAATCTGGCAGTTATAACTTTGTTTTGTTTGACAGATATAAGCACAGAAGATTCAAGCTGCCTCTGGTCTTCAGAAGTTAACATGGAATTTGGCTGTTTTAAAATTAAAATCTGCTTACAAAAATCAACTTCCACTGGTGGAAATACCTTTCTTTTCAGTAAGAGAAGTTGTTTGAAGCTTTTGTCTCTCTCAAATACTCATCCTGATCAGATTTTCATACTGTTCTCAAACCAACCTTTAATTTAATAAGCATAGTAATTTCATTCATGAAAAATTTCCATGACATGTGTTGAATCAAATGTACGTATTCAGTATTCCATCCCAGCAGCACCACCTATTGTTGCTCTTGCACTAAACTTCCCAAGTATCTAATTTGTTTATTTCTCTGGGTACCTCTGTGAGTTATCCAATATACTATACATTTTACAGGTTACAGGAGTAAGCGTTAAGACTGTGGTGATATTTCTAGGGTTATAAATCTGTTCTGTAAATAAAATATATTTTTGTAATACTTCAGAGTTTCATTTTAATTGGTGAAAAAAACTGAATGGAGACTATATGCTTATAAAAATATTTATGGATATTAACATAAGGTTTGGCAAATAAGATCCAAATTGTATCTGTATGTTTTGAAAGTTACTATATATTATTTATCAAATATAAGTGGCAGTTTTTTCCAATGGGGTTTAAAAACAAATATTATTTGCATTTACAGGTAGGAACTCAAATTCGGGAAGTGTCAAATAGGGACCACTACAGAATTTTTCAGCGTTAGTCCCAGAAGAGAGAGAGGTAGGATGAACATTTTAGATAGTCTTTATTTGATATTTATATGTACATACATGAATGTGAGTAATAAATTATGTTTTCTGAAAGCCATGTTTATGTAAACCATGTAAATCATAAAAAGGATTTTGGAAGGAAAATACATATGAAGTATTTTCATGCATATTATACCATTTAATCTTCCCTACAACTGTCTGGTAACATGGATTTGAGTTCTTGGCCCTCTTCTCTGCCCAATATGTACACTCTTTTTGAGATTTCATCCACTCTTATAGGTTCAATTACCATCTCTACACTGATAATTTCACAATTTGTATTTATGTCCTTAACATCTCTCCCAATCTCTAAAAATATTATATATTTGGAAGTTCCACAAGTATCTAAAACAGCACAAACATCATCTTTCTTGCCAAAGCTACTCATCTTCCTATATTCCTTATCATAGTTAATGCCCTACCATCTATCTCCTTGTGCAAGCCAGAAACCTGGAAGTTATCTTACACTCCTCCTTTTTGTTCATCCTCTTCACTCAATCAGTCATGACAATTACATTTCCTCAATATCTCTGAATTTCACCTTATTTAGTTTAGGCCCTTATTATTTCTCATCTGGCTCATTACAATAACTCTACTGCTTCTAATTTGACTTTCTTTGCTACCGGACAGATTGTTCTAAAATTCAGGACTCCTAATAAAAAGCTTCATAAATGGTTTCTCATTGCTTTTAGGATGAAGTCCAAGTTCTTTACACAAACAATATAATGCCATAAAAAATATAGCCCATGACTAAGTTTCCAGTGTTTTATCCTACTGTTGTCTGATCAAACATTTCTGCCACAGGAGATGCCCAGTACTCACAATGGGCCAGCCCTAATGGTGGCTCCCTATTTGGAAATTCATTATTAGAATTCATCACATAATTAGAACTAAGGTTCAAAATCATATAATCTTCTACATAGATGCTTAAATGACATTTGAAAAATTCAACACCCATTCATGTTAAAAAATAATAAATTAGAAATAGACGGATATTCTAATATGATAGTATATACATTCCTTAGACCAAAGTGACCATATTAACTAATAAAGAAAATGTTTAGAAGCATTCTTACTAAAGTCAAGACCAAGAAAATACACTGAGTATCTCAACTATGATTTAACTTTAACTTGGAAGTATCAGCCAATGTCATCAGATAAGAGAAACTGGAGGCATAGGAATAAGAAATGAGGAGGTTAAACTATCTCTGTTACAGATCTCTATTGCTAATTTAGAATGATACCCAGAATTTATTTTTAATTGAAACAAATAAGGTGCAGAACAGCACAAAGAGTGACTTATTCTTTGTTTAAGAAAGGGTGAGCAAGTGATAAGACTATAAACCATTTTCCTTCATTTTCCAAAGAAGTAATGAAAACGTAAACCAAAAACCAATAAAAGTGGTTACCTACGGAGTGAGGGAAGAGGATTGGGTGGAGGTGACTTTGGAGCTACATAGATGTCTTACAGAATTGAAAAATCAAAATGAAATCATAAAGGAAAAAAGAATCTGAAGTCTTAGAGGAGGGGTGCTCTGGAGAGAAGACTGTTCCGAGGAGTGAGCACTGCCTGGCCGGGCTGTACCTCTGAGGGTGCAGTGAGGCTGGCTCTGGGAATGCTGGAAAAGGGGCTGGAGACCCGATCAGATGCCAGGGTAAAGGGTCATTACTAAGGTGACAAAGTGTAGATGACATGTAAACAGGAACAAGTCTCTTCTCTGTTCTGCCTTTCTCTCTCCTCTCTCTCTTCTTTCTTTTCTCTTTTCTCTTCTTTCTCTCTCGCCCCCTATTGGCAGAACATTAAGAAAGACTGTGGTAAAGAAGAAATTTGATCTGCAGGGTCCCAGCCCCAGCATCACAAAGCAGAAGGGAGGTTTGGGAGGGGGGGTGAGGACAATACCTTAGTAATTGATATAATTGGAAAAATTGGGACCAAGAGTTTACCTGTGACTGGGAGAATTTACAAGACGACTTTAGAACCCAAATGACACTGCAGTACCAGTTGTTTGAGTACCAACAAGGGCTCACACATTAGGCAAAAACTGATTTCAAATGAGATAATGCAGGTGAAATGGTTAAGAATTATAAAGTGCCATGCAAATATGCAAGATGAGTGTTGTTATTGTTGGTGCTGTAATTTCACTCGTAACTATAATGGGGGCATTTGATATAACACGGTTTATCAAGTCCAAGGTAATCACAAGATAAATTATGAAAAAATGTTTAGCAGTTTTATAAACATAGAAATAATCATTTGTTATTACTTTTCTCTCATTGAGTCAATTTTATTTTAATTTGGGAGTTAGGTGAGTTGCAAGTTTTCAAAAGGGCACACATTTTTATTAGCTTTTCTGTGATAACTTACACAGAGTTTTGTGGATCTTTACAAAAATCTGAATTAAATTTTCTATAATGATATGTCTGTATATTTTATATTGACTACATAAGGGCACTGAATTACTGTACTACATAATTATATGACTGATCATCTTAATGCGTTATCTCTGTAGTGCAATAATTTTTGCATTTATTCATTCATCAAGGATAACCAGGACTAATGCAATTATAGTTTCATTTTAAACTCATTATTCATGGCCATCAATTTAGAGATAAGAATGGAATTATGGTGATAAGTTTATAAACTGATGGCTGGAGGCCAATCAGATTGCTTCATGCTCTTAAATTATTTTATGATGATGTTACTTATGGTGAACATGTTGATCTGAAGCAACGGTTTTGGGATTCGAGTCATGCTTAGAGAGCTGCAAGTAATTTTTCATTTTAGGTCTCTCCTATAGATACAGAAAATGTACATAAAAACTGTTTCATGAGTTTAGTTAATATCATTATAGATATTGCAAATATTTATAAACAGAGGGGAGTACTTTGTAATAAGAGGAAAATAATTCTGATGCTTTATGCAAAAAAAAAAGCATAACTAAATTTAGCAAAGAAATTAAGTGATAATTGGTACACCAGAATGTTAGAAAAAAAATTTCTGGGAACATTTATTTGTTTGACGAACAAAACAAATTTATTTGAGGAACCAAAATAGTTGTAACTGGGCCAGATGATGTACTTATAGGTTTCCAAGAGAAGCAAACTTATCCTGAATAAAAAGTTGCAAATGGTCAATAGAATTAAAAGAAAAAGTAGTGAAATCATCCAAGAACAAGGTAGAGATTGGTATAGGAAAACAGTCTCTAAGTCGGATACGAGTAGTATGCAAAGGAATGGATCATTTTTAATTGAAAACTAAAATCAATTGAAAGTTGAAAAAATTTTAATTGAAAACTCATCATGGGTCTGTATCATTGTTTTTCCACCTGTAGAATGGAGTCACAATCCACAATTTGTTCAACCTAGTAAATATTTATTGAGCACCTGTTTAATGTGCAAGACTGTGCTAGGCACCAAGGAGAGCTGAAGGTTAGCAAGATATTGTCAAGGAGTTTGCAATCTGGCAATGTGGATAAGGAAACTGTGCACGTAGTTTGAAAGCAAAGTGTAAAGTGTCAAGTGCTGCAAGAACAATACAAACACAATATTTTGGAAGATTGATGGAGGGAAAGAGTATACCCAGTTGGAAAGATCAGGAAAAGCTTCATGAAGGAGAGAACATGTGAGATGAAACATGAAGAAGAAAAAGAACTTTCACCGGCTGGGTAATAGAGATGAATAAAAACAACACAAGCAATATTTCTTTTATGGTAGGCACTGTCTTAAGCATTTTATATGTATTATGTCATCTAATCCTTGAAACAACCACGGGAGTAGTACTCATCACCATTCCACAAATGAGAAAAATGAAGAGGTTAATTTGCCCCAGGTCTCTTAGTAAGTGGTAAATTCAAAATCTAGACTCAGATCTGTCTACCTCCAGAACCTAACCCTTACTCACTATATTATGCTGCCTTGTAAAGAGGAGTTGTTTTTGAAGGTGAAAACTGAAAAACCTACATCCCCATAACCTTTGTATTTTAGTAAAATGATATTTGAAAAGTTAACACTGACTGGTAGGAATAGGATAAAAATGTATATTATCATATTCGGTTTAAAAGGCAATTACAAAATTGCACCCGTGCTTTGTTTAAAACAATGCCAGCTTATAGAAGACTCAGTAAATTCTTGTTGAATGAATGAATGGATAATGTAGAAAATATATATGCATATGGGCAGAGATCAGGAGATAAATATGTAAAAATGACTAGTTGTAAAAGAATTGTGGCCTTTTCCTCTTTCAACGTCATCTTTAATTTGTATATTGTCAGATTGTCCAGGTTTAAGGAGAAGCCAGCTGTTTATTTCCTGAACAAATGACCAACGACTTCAATCCTGGAGGATAAATGCATCAGTCTGTGATATCAATAATCAATAGAGAATTCTTTTTCAGAATATTTGTTAACATACACAATCTTTCTGAATAGTTTTGATTTTTTCCATCTTTTCATTGTTTTCAGTAATGAGGAATATAAATCCAGATAAAATGATGCATATATAATAACTTAGGCATGCACAATTGAGACTAGATGAGGCAACAATAGTTTGCATGCTGACTTATTTCTTTAATTTCCCCAAATTGAAGTCTTATTAATCGTTTGGTATTTCCATGTAATAGTACATTCTTCAAACAATGTCTAGTGATAGAAACAAGAGAAATGATAAATGAAAATCGTCAAAGTATCCAATAACATGTTGCTGATGTAGTAAGATTTTAAAATAGAATTTAGCATATTATGGGATTTTGCCTTTAACTAGACTAAAATATATTAGGTTGACTCAGTTATAAGGAACTACTAAATACCATATACAAATTGCTTTATACTTATTTGATTAGAAAACAGCATTTATATACATATATGTACACATGCATGTATATTTACTAATGAAGTTGGTTAACTCTTAAGTCTAAAGCACTATTTTTTTTTTCGCTAAAGAAAGAGGCTTCAGGTGGTAACGTAAACTGCATTTGAATGTGCTCAGTTGACCTATTTACCAAGAAGCTGTCTGCTTTGAGTGGGGCCCAGAGCAAAAAAGACTCTGCATCTGGTCCAAGCTGAAGTACAAGATACTCTGCTACTTGGGCTTTATGACTAGGCAGATCCAGCAACACCCAAACGTCTGTGGCAAATAGACATGTTGTATGCAGCCCCTGGCCACCCCCAAAAGACCACTCCTAGGGTTTTGGAAACAAATTCTTTCCCTCTTTGAGAAACAGTTCTTTCTCCCGACTTTCTACTAGTCCCTGGTAGACAATGAATACCTGGGTAAGACGCACCAAGTGAACATTTGACTTGACCTCTCCTTTTGATCCAAAATATCGTAAAGTTGAGTTTGCTCAGAAGCACTCCATCATCAAGTGACCATGATATTTAAGAGACAGGACTCAAAAAGTTACTGAAGGTATGCATACATTGTGCCTCCCATTATCTTGGCATCTGCTTCTGCTGCTCTAATCTCTTACCCTCAGTCCACACTTGGTCTCATGGGGAGTTCTCTTTGATCTGTTGACTGAGAAAGCAAAAATTCAAGTGTGGTTTATAGGTGGTTTTGCCCAACATGCTGGCACTAGCTAGAATTGGACTGCTGAAGCATTACAGTCCCCACCAGAGGTGGCCCGGAAGGACTTTGGGGAAGGAAAATCCTTCCAATAGGAAAAATTGCAAGCATTACATCTGATTATTTCATTTGCTTAGAAGTAGAAAGAGCCAGAGATATGGATCTCCAGGAATCAATGAGTAGTGGCTAACAACTTGGCCAGAAATTCAGGAGGGATATCGGAGGACTGTGAAATGTAGATCTGGGAAAGGATTCATGGGTAGTCTCCTCAGAATAGTGAAGAATGTGAGGATCCTCTAGTACAGAAAAGGATTTCAATGATCAATGGATAGGGTGACCCAGTATCAGCCAGCCTCTCCTCACTGACCCCTGAGCTGGCTCACTTGGCTCATGAACCAAATGGCAGCAGTGAAATTTCCATGATTTCAATAACATGGGCTTCCTCTCACCAAGGGTGATCTGATTACTGCCAATTTAGGTATTCAACCTGGTCATCCTATTAAGACCCAATGAATATCATCTTAAGAAAGAGACAACTATTGATGGAACTCTGGGGAGACAGTGAGGCCTATACTATCCAGCTACCCACGGGGAAGTTGATAACTTTGACCCCTTCCATGGTGGAAGGGGCAGTGATTTATTATCACTAGAATCGACTCTTACTCTGTATGTGGATTTGCCTTCCTTGCCCACAGTTCTTCTGCAAGCACTACCATCCACAGACTTTCTATCTTAATTCCCATCAAGTATCCTGTACAACATTCTTTATAATTAAAAAACTCATTGGTGAATGAAGTATAGCAATGGGCTTGTGCCTAAACTATTCACTGGTTTTACCCTGAATTCCCTCACCCTTGGCCTATTGAATGCCCCCCAAAATAAGTGAAGTGGAGATTTCTAGTGTCCTTACCCTGTCAGACTTACAACTTTGTTATCCCCAAGAGTAATGGTGGAGGTATAAAATCATTGATTTGATTTTTATTATTTAGTGGTATGACTGGTTAGTAAGTAGTTATTTCCATTTCCATTTGCCTTATTATTTTTCTCCTATAGTTATGCTCTTAAAATGAGATGTAAAAATCCAGCATTAACTCAGTCAGTGTTTATTATTATTTTAAGGATTGTTTTAATGTGGTGTTCAACATGAGAATATTACATAAACTAACATCAAGTGATTTTCACTGACATTTATGAATGAGGTTAGTACTTTAATCAAATAAGGATATTAAGAGCTGGACTTAAAATCCCATTTAGATTCTTATTTTGTTTAGTATAATTTTTCAGGCCAAAAAACTTCATGTATTTTTAAGCATTCTAAATCAACAACCAGATATTAAAGTCGGAAACTTTTTCAAATGTCTTGTCAAAAGTCTTTAAGATTATTTATGGAAATATTTAGTGATGTAATTTTAGGACTTTGGTAAATTTTGTATTGCTTTGATTATATATAAAAAAGACTTAGTGTCAAAACATAACTAGCTAAAAATTTAAGCTAAAGCATACTCTGAGTAAGAGAGGGAATTCATATTATAATAACTAAAAATTTTTTATGAGATGTCTAATGTAAAAACACATAGATCATTTGAGGAAAATGTCAGCAAGATAAAGACATACTATTAATATAAACAGTTAAATGTTCTGATCTAAATACGGTACACTCAGTATAAAATTAGAACCAAAAGTTAAACAAAATATAGCAAGTAACTTAAAAAATATGTAACCTAGAGGTTAACATAAGCTATTCTGAAATGAGCATATGAAATGTACAGAATGCATAGAGCTAAAGGTGAGTGTTACAGGCATTTAAAAAATGTACTTTGCTTCTCTCAAAGGAAAAAAAAAATGTAGTTCAGTGTAATCTTTTCCATAATAGGAAATAAAGCTTTAAGGGCAAAAGTGTAAGTGGCTCTGATGCAGAAAACTTACACCTGTATCTCTTCATCGTCTGAGTTAACAATATATAGCCCAGCAAAAATACAGCTTCAGATTTGTCAGTGACCAAATGAGGACAATTTTCCTGCCGTGAAAAGTATTATAATGAATGCTAAATAACCACAGGCACTCCCGGAACTGGGAGCCAGGGGAGTTTGATTCAAATCTCAGTTCTGCCAGTGATTGTGTGACTCTGAGTGAATAGTTCACCTTGCTGAGCCTTGATGCCCCGCATGTGGAGCGGGGATGACGACTGGTGCCCTGTCTGACACCATGACTTATGAAATCAAATGAAAAACCTGGCTCACACTGGTGAAATGAATAAATGCATGAAGATATACGAAGGCATTCTGTACATATAAAGCCCTAAATGCAAGTGGATTATTAACTGTTCTATCCCAAGCTTACAGTCTGATCTGAGAAACTTTTTTTTTTTTTTTTTTTTTGATTTAAAGAAGAATGCCTGGTTAAAATATTTTGCTGTGTTTGGATGCAGGCTGTTTTATATATAAATGAATGCAATAGCAGTGCGTTAGGCTGGATGTCACCTACTGGATGCCATTTGATGAGTGTACTACAGTTTTTCTTTCCTAAAATAGTACTGCCTCATGACCAAAATTTCAAGATTGAGTAGGCATTGCCGTGGGTTGAAAAGTACCCTTTTGAAAAAAAAATGAATCTAACTCTTTGAGAATCAATAAAGAAATACTGTAGTACAGGGATTGTCGGGGTGGTATTACGTACATACATACATCCGTGTGACATGGGCCCCACCACTGGGGGAGAAGAATGGCGTAGCTGGACTAGAGACCTGGAGGCACCCTGCTGGGCCAAGCATCTACTCTTTAATTGCTGGATTATGGGGGAGTCTTGGAGGTCCAGGGTCGGAGGTGGGGCCAATTATGTTGCCACTCAGAGGGCTTGGAGTAGTGGCTGTTACTTTTAACAATTACTTTAATCATACTGGCGTGTACTGGCTAAATATCAGCCACGGAAATAGCAAACAAAAGCCTACAGGAGTTAAGATCTCAAGTACCTGAGAAGTAAATATGGTGAATTTTGTGGTAAACTGGAGACATATGCCCTGTGGAGAGAGAGCTGCTAATCTTCTCCAGCCACATGCAAGCCTGTATTTCCAACATCAAGAGATGTTCAAAGCCTGGGTTTTAATATGAAATCTCCTGAATTTGGAGTGTTAGGAGCACATTCAATTTTTTTTAACAGATCCTGTATAGGCCAAATGAAATACGGATGTGGGCTGGATTTGACCAAAAGAAGCAAATGATTCTAAAAGGAGGAAGAGGAGAAGTGGGGGCTCAGATACAAAATTCCCTAATTCACAATTTTGCCTCAGTCTGGTCCCTGTATAATCAGGGTTAAAACAGAAAAAGATGTGTTCTAAAGATCAGGAAGGTGATTTGGAATGGTGACTATCACCTCCATCGAGAAAGAGGGCTTTTAGGGACCACCGAGTAGAGACCAAACCTGGGGAGAGCAGTTGAGTGATGTCAAGCAGGGTGTTCTCTGTGCTGCTGTGATTATTGTCATTAATTACTATAGTTTTGTCTTGCAGGGAAAAGGTTTCTCTACAAATTCTCTTCACAAACACAGAAATATTCTTTCACAGATCCATTTTTTTGCTATCTGTAATAAATATTTTCAAGGACTATGTCACAAAATCATTAGAAAATCCCTAAAGGGAAGAAAATTTACTAAATCTTAAAAAAACAAGATAAAATGTTCTGATACCCCTTCAGATTTAAGAATTTGCATTTGGCTCTTATCAGAGGAAATTCATATTACTTTATAGCAATATGATGAGATGCTGTTTAGAATGTGGTGGATGCATCTCTAATGGAACAAAAATTAACTATCTGTTATAGAATATGAATAAATTGCTCTAAGATCTGCCTTAAAAAACATGCTGAGCTGTGGATGAATTTGTTAATTCAATTCAAAGGAAGGAACAAATGCCATTCTTCAATGTGAGGATGTCCTGCACAGATCCATGTGTCTTTGGGAGGGAAAAAAAGGAAAAGCAGAAAGAAAAAAAAAAATCTTCCACACCAAGCAACGGTGCACCCAACTATGACTGTGTATGTCCAAATGGAGGAGCAGCTTGGTGTTGACCTGTGAAATGCCTAAGAGAACATGCCAGTAGCCTGTGATGAGCCAGCTCTCTGCAATCCTCAGTCTTTCACTTCCCCATTGTCCACTTTTAATGTGTGCTTAGCAAATTAACAGTGTTAACAATATTGCAAGATAAAATTAGTTGAATTTTGGAATATAAATAATGTGGAATTGGATTGCTTCTATATAAGTTAATATTGCCCTTCTGTTATTTTTTTATTTTATTTTTTTGTGTGAGGAAGACCAGCCCTGAGCTAACATCTGTTGCTAGTCTTCCTCTTTTTTCTGAGGAAGACTGGCCCTGGGCTAACATCTGTGCCCATCTTCCTCTACTTTGTATGGGACGCCGCTATGGCAGGGCTGACAAGCAGTGCGTCTGCAGGCGCCCGGGATTCGAACCGGCGAACCCTGGGCTGCCAAGCGCGAACTAAACCACTGCGCCACTGGGCCGGCCCCAATATTGCCCTTTTTATAAGCAGATAATTGAGAAAAATAACTTATTCTATCATGCATATTTGAAAGTAATAAAACTAAATTTCTTTTGAAAAGATTCTTTGGGTGTTGCATGATACAGACCTTACTCAGACTAAAGTAGAGAAGTGATAAAGTGGGAGTTAAAGATCCCAATTTCTTTGACTGGCTTTTCTGCTGTCTAGATATGTGGCCTTGAATGAGCCACTTCAACGCATTGAATTTTAGTTCCCTTGGTAAAATAAAGACGTAATATAACAACTGTCCTACCCATCTTATAGCTGTATAATATGTATAGGTGCTTTTGAGGAAAGAAAGGACCACACATAGTGTTGGTGAGCATGGAGGTAGAATCTGCACAGGCTCTAGGGTTTGGCAACCTGGCGAGTTTAAGATAATTCAAGAGCAGAGACATCAGGATGGGAGGTGATGTGAGGGTCACCAGTGTGTGAGTTGTAGTGAAGCACGGTGGTTAATGGGAACACTCGAAGGTGGCAGACTGGAGCAGAGGGCAAAGAGCAGGACTCCAGGCTAATACAAGTGCCAATATTTAGCTCCAATAGGTAGATACGCATATACTTTTGGTTAACTCTTGATGAATTATTCTGATGAAGCAAATCAGCCTCTTCCCTCGGGGAAGAAGTATTTTAGGAGTTCAGTAAAATTTGATGCAGGCAGGGAGGAGTTAAGGAGGACCCACGCTCTTTCTGGGCTCCAGCCCAAAGGAATAATTTCATGGCCCTGCCATTTCAGTTGAAGCACAAATGGGCCCTAAGGTGAGAGAAATCCCCCAAATCCCAGGGCTGGGGAAAGGGAGTCAGACTTCCCCAGAATGGGATACCCAATACGACAGGACTGGAGGCTGGGGGAGACGGAGGGATTTAATAAGGATTTCAATTATATCCTAAAAGTGTGAGGTTTTGGTAGTCAATATCAGAAATGATTCTAATTGTGCAAAGACGGGTATGTATTTCT
Organism: Tapirus indicus; assembly: GCA_031878705.1. NCBI lineage: Eukaryota > Metazoa > Chordata > Mammalia > Perissodactyla > Tapiridae > Tapirus > Tapirus indicus. Next base: position 96,886,889 of record CM062919.1, on the reverse strand, counting down.
AGTGCTTCTCCCTTTAAAACCGAAAGGAAAGGGGATTTAAGCCAATTATTGGACAGTATTCCTGTCACCCTGCGAACATACACTCGGAGTCTAGAATTAAAATAAAGCAAAACCTTTGGATTCTAGTTGAGCCTTCCAGTCAACGCAGACCCAATGGGTCATGGGCATTTGGGCTTAGTTCTTTTTTTACTGGATTCCCACTCTGACTCCTCAAGGGACTTGAGGCCTCTCAAGACCCCATGTAGTAACCTCTAATGCGCTCTGTAGGGAAACGTTTTCACTTTGGACCCTCCCTCTCTTTATTCACTTCTTCATTAAACAGCTTTGTTGTTGTTAGTGCCCTAGGGTTGATTCTGACTCCTAGCAACTGTGTGTACTGCAAAGCGGAACCCTGCCTGGTCTTTTTGTGCCATCCTCTCCCCTTCCGGTGCTGTATCAGACAATGCTCCCCTGCTATTCATAGGGTTTTCATTACTGATCTTTTGGAAGTGGATGACCAAGTCCATTTTCCTATTCTGTTTTAATCTGGAAGCTCCTCTGAAACCTGTCCACCATGGGTGACCCTGCTGGTATTTGAAATACTGGTGGCATAGCTTTCAGCATCACCGCAACATGGTGTGGTTCCCTGACCAGGAAACGACCCTGGGCCATGGGGATGAAAGCACCAAATTTTAACCCATAGACCATCAGGGCTGGTTTAGGGTCTTTAAATCTTCTTACTCCATCACTTATCCTTCCTGGATCCTATGGCATTTGCTCAGCTAGCTTCAGGTTTGGGCTTTGGCCAGTAGATTCTGTTTGGTATTGTTGCCAGAAGGGACAGGGGTGAGGTGAGTGACCAACTGTTCTGGTTTGACCAGCACTGATAGGCTCTTGGGACGCAATCTTTTCAGTTTTTAAAACCAGGAACGTCCCAGGCAAACCGGGACCAGTTGGTCACCCTAGGAGGAGGAGAAAGAGGAAATGCAGTATTCCAAACTCAGCGTGGACTATTTACACAAAACCAACCCTTTTACACTAAAAAGATTAACCTTCTCTTAGCATATTTCCTATGACCGTAAAAGAAACTTCGTCTCTTTGTTTGCCTTCAGAAATATGTCTTAAAACCCTGTAATAAATCCCTTTCAGCTTAAACTAACTAGATTTTATTCTCTGCAACTGCACCCTGCCTGACTCAGTGCCATATGTTATATTTACACTGAAGAGAGTACTCTAACAAAGCTAAAAATTGTTTTTAAAGAACTTGTGTCTGGGAGTTTGGTGGGTTTTTTTTCTGGCTGGCAACCCCTCCTCCCCCACTTTAGGTCGCAATATCCTAATTTCCTGATTTTCCTTTGGAGAATCTCCCCTTCTCCACTCTTAGTCTGCGTAGGGCCGACACTAAACTCATGCCTGGAGACAAAAAACTTTCTTTTTCTAGCCATAGTGATGGTTCAGGCATTGGCACATGACCCAACTGGCCTAATGAAGATTATCTCATGGGAATTTTGCTTGAGCTTCTGAGAAAGAAATTTGTTTGTTTTTGTTATGTATCTGACTGTAGGGCAACTTAAGACTTGCCAGTGGACACAAATCTTGCTTGAGAATGAAACCAGTGAAGAAGAAGGCAGAGTGGCAAGGGAGAAAAACGGACTACAGGCTATCACCTTGTTGGAAACTTCTGCATCTGGTCATGCCTGAAGTGGTTTTGCAGTAATAGGCATCAACAGTATTCTTTATTTTGCTTAAATGGATTGGAGTTGTGTTTCTGTCACTTGACACCTAAAGAGTACTGAATAACTCAACATGATACAATGAAATTTAAATTTATAAACAGATAAATTAGGGTATTATTGCCATAAAATGATTCACTTGATTAAATACTTAGCTTGACTGCTTTTAATGTATAATTTAATTTAATTTTAATCTTTTTAATTGAAAGGTCACTTTGGTTTATAACATTATGTAAATTTCAGGTGTACATCACTATATTTTAACTTCTGTATAGACTGCATCGTGTTCACCACCAAAAGTTGAGTTGCCGTCTGTCACCGTACACATGTGCCACTTCACCCCTTTCACTTTCCCTCTCCCCTCTTCTCCTCTGGTAACCACCAATCTGTTCTGCCTATCAATGTGTTTGTTTATCTTCCACATATGAGTGAAGTCATTTGGTAATTGTTTTCCTCCGTCTGACTTATTTTGCTTAGCATAATACCTTTGAGGTCCATCCATGTTGTCACAAATGGCATGATTTTGTCTTTTTTTTATGGCTGAGTAGTGTTCCACTGCATATGTATACCACATCTTCTTTATCCATTCATCCATTGATGGACACTTAGGTTGCTTCCAAGTCTTGGCTATTGTGAACAATGCTGCAATAAACATAGGAGTGCATAAATCTCTTTGTATTGTTGATTTCATGTTCTTTGGATAAATACCCAGAAGTGGAATAGCTGGATCATATGGTATTTGTATCTTTAATTTTCTGAGAAGTCTCCATACTGTTTTTCATAGTGGCTGCACCAATTTATATTCCTACCAGCCATGTATGAGGGTTCCTTTTTCTCCACATCCTCTCCAACAGTTATTATTTCTTGTCTTTAATAATAGCCATTCTGACGGGTGTGAGGTAATATCTCATTTGCATTTATCTGATTTGCATTTCCCTAATAATTAGTGATATTGAACATCTTTTCATTTTGCCTGTTGATCATCTGTAGATCTCCTTTGGAAAAATATCTGTTCGTATCCTCTGCCCATTTTTTGATTATAATTCAATTTTAAATATTTGATTGGTATATATACTTTTGGGAACATATGTAATGCTTAAAGTGAGGGAAACTTGATAGAGCTCTTTCTCTCAGACTGACTCTATTACTTACTAGTATGGTGCCTTGGGCAAGTTACTTAACCTCTCTGTGATTCATTTGCCTCATCTGATAAATGTAGATATTGATAGTAACTGCCTCATATAGTTAACTGTGTATAGAGGGTGAAGCAGCTAGAATGGTGGTCTGACACCTGAATGAATGTTAGCTTTTATTCATAAGAATTAAACTGAAAATTTATTAATTTATTAATTTATTAATTAAACTGAAAATTATTCATTTTCTATCACATTTAAAAGTAATTTTATGTAATAGTTTTTAGGCAGCTTAGATAAGAACATATAGCATCACAAATATGTAAGCAAATATATAAAACACTTAAGTATAAAAAAGTTAGAAGAAGTTATGTAAATAATAAGAAGACTTAGGAGAAAGGCTGAAGAGTTATAATATGCAAAAGATAAATAGTTATTTGTACATGTTATCCAGGTTATGGTTAATTTTTGCTCATTTAAAATTTTTATTATATTGATTTTCCAAAAATAAGTTATATATCATAGAACAGAGGTATGTTTCAGAGAGTCGATTTTTAAAAAAGTCTTTGTTAGAGTAAATGTTGTTGCTTGATAATAATAAACAATCTCACAATAAACAGTCTGATAAACAGCATAATACTTCACTGCCTTTGCTTTCTAAAAGGAAGCAAAAGACAAGAATTGGGTCATATATCCAATGTGAAATATAGGGTATTTCAATTAAGATTCAAGTTGACTTTTTAAAGTATTGTTCAAGTCAAATGCTACCCTATGTCAATTGCTTCCAGCTGCTGAATGAGTTTGTAAAGTTATAGGGCATTACAACGACATCGTCTGCAACACTTCTTAATTTCACTCTTAGACCATAGAAGATAAATCATCAAATGCATAAAAGTGTATCAAAATAATGATAAGTGATAAATAAAGAATAACAATAATAAATAATAAGTATATAATCTCCCTACCCTTTACAGAAATATGTGCTGAACAAAGGCTAAAATGTGTGTGTAAACTTTAAAGACAAATTATCCATTACTTCCATTGTGAATCTTACCTTAACACCTTTCCATTTTTTTTAGTAGACAATTTTCAATGTTCCGTATTTTTAGTACACGTGTTGACTGCCTTTTTGGTTTTTTTTTTTTTTACTATAGTTCATTTTTTTGGAAAAATAATGGTGACGCATTTCAAAACCAAGAAACGTGACAGTTTAATTCATGCTATTGCCATGTTAGTGGAATCTCGTTGAATCTTACGTATATGGAATAGGAAAAAAAATAGTGGAAACTTTCAGTGGTCAAGCATTACCCACACTGCCTCACTCTGTAAATTCTTCGGATCAAAATGAAAACTAAATGGTATTTTGAAACAAGTGTATACGTATGAAAGTATCTTCCAGAATCCAGTGGTCTCAGATGGGATTGAAAAGAAAAAAGTTCGTTGCTGGCCAGGGGCTTATTCCCCATTTTTCATTTCTGTTTGTAATTCCTGTCATCTTTGTTTCTTATGCTTTGGCTAAAAAGGGCGAGTCATATTTATTGGAACTGGGTTTCAATAAACATTATGCATTATGGTGAACTAAAGAGTGATTTATTGATAATTTGTCACTTATATTTATGAAAATGTAGACCCCAGAGTTCCGAGCTGGTAAATCATATTCTACAGCTTGAACGCGTTGGTCCCTCCCCCGGCCCCATTTACTGCCAAAAGCACACCATACAAGCTGACCGCCCCACACAACTCAGGGCCTGGTCATCATGCACTTGTTAATACAAAACAAGAAAAAAGAACAACTGTTAGAGATTTATTTTTTGTTTCAATATGTTTTCAATTTAATTCTCAAGTTGCAGAAATAATAAATTGATAAAATGTAATTAGATGTGAGATTACAATTTAACGAGGCCAGAGAAGGGGCAAGAATGTAAATGGAACGGTAGATTGTGTGGGATTTTTTTTTTTAGTTTGTTTATTATGGTACAGCTGTAAAGAACTTTCTCAGTTTCCAGATGCAGACAGCTGTTAGTCCTTCACTATTAAGGAAACAAAGGTTCAGAGTTCATTTTGATCCACTTGTTCTGGACTAGTGATGTTTAAGATGACACTTCACTCAGCTGCAGCCTCCAGTCATATACAAGGTTGTCAAGATGGGCATCATGTGTTCACTTTGCTCATTTATCTTATCTGGCAACCTCTCCAATGACAGGCTGCCCCAGTCTTCATAATATGTTTATCTCCCATGGTGATGTCAGCAGGACTCAGAAAATCTAATATTCATGCTCAAACAGATTGGCTGTGCTCTTTCTTTATAAGAATAGGCCCTGTATTGCTCTTGCAGCTGCTTCCTCTAGATATGTGGACGGGCCTTTGTGGTTTATGTTCCCTTAGACAGGGCTTGGGCCGTGAACAAAGCACATACCTATCTGGCTGCAACCTATTTTTCTGTTAGTTTATTTGTTTTTTATTCACAAAAATCTAATTCCAATGTGGTTTTTTTCACGGATATGACTATAATCACGTCTTTTTCCATTTGGCCAAATCTTCTGGACATAAAATATTTATAGCAGTACAATAATGCATATGTTTTCTTTTTCAGAAGAATAATTGAGAGAAATAAATAGGATTTTTAAACACAATTTAGGTGGAAGAATATTTCTTAAATGCAGTGCTCTAGGTCTAAGGAATTAAATTCATGAAAAATGTAAATATGTTCCACATAGAAGTCTATAAAATCACGTTATCTGTACTATTAGTCTACAATATCTCGTTTTAATTATATAGTAATTAATCACTTTTTTCAAGTTTAAAGTGTTTTTTATGATTTGGTGGCAACCATATAATGGAAAGATGGAGAGACAAATATAATTAGCTGTTGTTGCAAGTTTCTTTTACACTGTTTCTAGGACAAGTCTTTATTTCTTTAATGGAGAAACGCTGATTGGGTCTGCAACTACTTGAGTCAAGATAGTTGGAAGCTTACTAAGTGGAAGATGTGGAACTTATTTTTCATCATGAATTTAAGGTAATTTATTGCCACCCTTCCTCATTTATATATGAGCAGGTACATGTGAAAATTGTTTCTAAATGAGTCTCAATTACATTTATTTTTAAGCACAACAGTGTTATAGCAACCTTAGGGCCTATATTTGATACATAACTAATTTTATATAACTAAGTTATATATAATGTCATATAACTTTCTAATTTTAAACAGTGGAACGCCATATATTTGTGTTACATCACAAGATTGTTCATTTTTATATCGTTTGAGAAGCATACTACTAAATGCTGATATATAATGACTAAAGTGTTAATTCTGCACCCAAATCACTATATCTTTTTCAAAGCTGTCATCAACTATGCTTCTTGTCCTAGATTTGCAGTCAAAGTATGATCTCAAATGGTCTTGTCATTTTTAAGGTTATTTAAAGACAAGGCCCTTTTAGTTTGAATTAAGGACCAGCTAAAAATATAGTATAGATGTTACAAGCACTTGTTTTACAGTAGTTTGAGTAAGAGCTTAATTGTATGCTGACCTTATGTGCAAAGATCTCACAGCGTAAGTTCTCATATAATTTGACGTTGGCCCTATGAAATTCTTGGGGTCCTCATTTTATAAATTCATGAATTGATATTTGGAGATTTAATATAAACTGACCCAGGTCACATTGCATCCACAGATAGCAGTAGTTTTATACCAATTATTTTTTGATATAAGTTTATATGATATAAATAAAAAAGTTAAATTTTATGACTACCCACTTTTAAAAATTCCATCTTTTGTGTAAGAATGAATGAAAGTATTTTTAAAATCTTCTGGTTTTACATTCTATGTGATTAGAATTTACAAAAATAGGAGTTAAAAAATATAACCTCAAATTAATACCTTTGGTTGCTGATCTTGTACTTTCTTTTCCAATATGTTAATTGTGGAAATCTGGTTAAGACAAATTGATGGGATGGCTCCTTTGACTTGAGGAAGAATCCTTCATTCCATTATTTGCAGAGACTTTTAAAGTGGTTACTTTTTTTCCTCCTTGAGAATATTAGAATGAAATGCATTGTTTTTGTTTGCTGTTCCCATTTTCAGTTTTCCGAGTTCATGTATTTTTCAAGGATCTTATTTTTTAAAAAAATACTGTGCTTGTTGGTTTTCTTACCTTTCTATGGTAAAGCAGATCCTCTCCTTTAGTTACTGAGGGCCGATCAAATGAACTCTATAACAGCAGGACTCGATTATAGAAATCGAAAAATGTAGATGCTGTTGCTTTCCTCCTTCCTTCTCAAATACTAAAGCTAGATATTGGTGTATGTACATATTCATACACCCTGTATTTGTACTTTTCATTCGGGTATGTGTTCATAACCGTATTCTATGATCAATTCTCTCATAGGGGTGAATGGATGCCCTTGGACTACGTAGTTCATTCTCTGAAACCAGCTTTTCTCATTATACTTTTAGGTCCAAATTGATATCTAGTGCAAAGGTCTATCTGAGTGTGTTTTTTTTCAGTACACCCTGAAAACTATTTACTTTCTGCCTTCTGTTCCACTGAAGTTTCAGGACAGTCTTGGAGAATCTCTTGAGAAAGAGGGAATCATGGTAATTACACCTGGTGTAATTTTAAAGTAAACTTTATAAAGTTCAGAGAATCATGGCAGAAGCAGTCCCTCAGAAAGGAGTCCCCAAAGCTCTTACTATTTCAAATGGAAAGTGGTATAAGATTAGCTATAGAGTCCAGGGTCCCAGCTTCTAAGAGCACTTGAACTTTTAGAGTGGTCATATGAAAACATCAGACTTACCAGCCTTCCATCTCCACTCCCTCAAAAAGTCATGAATGCACCTGAGTTGTTTTCACTCAGTCCATATTGACATCCCAGGGACCCTGTAGTTGTGGCCCTTAAGTACTTGTGTTATTAAGACAATTATTCTTTTCTGGTCCAGTTAACTTTTACCATAAATTAACAACAATAGTAATAACAACAAATATTTATTGTGCTGATTTAATCCAAAAGCACTGAACTGGGCAATATACATTTAATGCATTCAATAATCTTCTGATGTGGGTGTTATTATTATCCCATTCTATAGATGAGGAAACAAGCAGAGAGAGGTTAAAAATCTTGCCCAAGTTCATACAGTTTTGTGGCAGGCAGATGCCAAGATGCCCCCCAACATTCCCTCTTTCTGAGATACACACTCTGCTTAATGCCCTCCCTTTCCGTGTGAGCGGGACTTGTGACTGTGATGGGCTGTCACTCCCACTGTGATGGTAAGTTGTGTGGCAGAAGGGATTTTGCAGATACATTAAGGTCCCTAGTCAGCTGACTTCAAATAAATCAGAAAGGAGGTGACTTGTGTGGGCCTGGCTGGTCAGATGAGCCCTTAGGAGGGGCTGAGGGGCTGGCCCGGTGGCCTAGTGGTTAAGTTCGCGTGCTCCACTTTGGTGGCCCAGGGTTCACAGGTTCGAATCCTGGGTGTGGACTGATGCACTGGTCGTCAAACCATGCTGTGGTGGTGTCCCACATACAAAAAAATGGAGGAAGATAGGCAGAGATGTTAGCTCAGGGCCAATCCTCAAGAAAAGGAGGAGGATTGGCAACAGATATTATCTCAGGGCCAGTCTTCCTCACCAGAAAGGGAAAAAAAAGGGGGGCTGAGCCCTACCAGAAGGAAGGGGATGGACTGTGGCAGGGCCTACAGAGGAGGCCACATAGCAAGGACTTGACGATGGCCTGTAGATGCCAGTCAACAGCTAGCAAGAAAACAAGAACCTCAGTCAAACCACAAGGAACAGAATACTGCCAACAACTGAACGAGCCTGGAAGGGGACCCTGAGCTCCATCCAGAGGAGGACTCAGCACCCGCTGACACCTTGGCTTCAACCTTGTGAGACCCTGAGCAGAGGACCCCATCGTACCACGCTCAGACTCCTGACCTACAGAACTGAGATAATAAGCGGCTGTTTCAGGCTGCTACGTGCATGTAATTTGTTTTGCGGTGATAGAAAATGAAGGTAGCTATTGACTTGTAAAGCCAAGATTCTAACTTGGGTCTGTTCAACACTAGGACCTCTGCTCTTTTTCATGTAGGCACTTATTATTTTACTCGGTTACATACTCATTCTCTGCTTAGTCCCAGTTCTAAATCTTCTTTGGCTCAGGGTTCTAGATTAAAGGTAGGCAAAATTCCATCCAAAGCTGATTTGTTGGGCTTTGAGTTCCTGGTAGTAACCTAAGGAAATAAGAGCAGGAGTCAGTACTTAGCTGGTCCAGGCTGATGTGAGGAAGAGCAGGATTGGAGAATTCGTGGACACCCCCATCCCCGGTGTCAATTGTGTGATGCTAATATCACTGTTAACATCTTATGCTAAAGTCACTATATTTGTAGAATCATGTGCAAACCATAGCTAATGTGAGCATCGGCTTTGGTTTGTCATTGAGTAACATGTTCAACTTTGTAATCCTGTGTTTCTTTATAAAATATATGGTTAGGCAGACCTAAGTTTATCCCTTCCTGACCAAATAAAAATTCCATAGGATAGAATGAATTGGAATGTAAGCAAGAAAGCTGAGGTTCGGAAGGGCTTCACCAGGACTCAGTTGTGTAGGGCCATGGGATAAAAATCTAGTATGGCTTCAAGGACTCTGAGAGCAGAGGGGACCTGTGCTTTGCCTAGCTGGTGGTAGCAAGAAAAGTTCTCTGAGCAGTATGGCAGTGGGGCAGGAGAGCAGGCATGTCTGCATCAAGGTGTCCAGACAGAGGAGTCAGATAACATTTCCACATGCCCCAGTGAGATGTGAGAAGAGCCCTATGTTCCTCACATACCTAAAAGAAGCACAGACATCCATGATACAGATCTTGGGTGATATTTCGAGAGTGAGCTGTGATCTGTGTGAACCAGGAACTGGAAACCAGAGGAGAGTTAGGTGTCTCTGCAGGTATCAGCATGTTCAGCTGAGGTACAAGCTCCAGACACTCTGCACTCCTCTCCCACGAATGACACACCCTCTGGTATTCTGGAGGCCCCTGGAGCTTAGACACAATTCTAGTAATTGGGTGACAGGGAGAGACCCTAAAATAATTTTATACACATATAGTTATATTTATATATCCTGCATATATTATAGCTTTATAATAATAACTATATTTTAGGGTTATATGTAACTATGTATTTTCTTCCATCCAATGGGACAGGAGCTCAAAATAGAAATTATGCCTTGTGATACAATAATAAAGAAAATTATACTTCCTGAAAAACCTATGTCTGGGGCCTATATATGTGTCACTATCCAATTTCATTCATAACAATGAATTGATATCAGCATTCTCATATTAATCACCATCAGCACCATACATATTGGAAACTGGGACCCACAGAGGCTGTGATCTGTCCAAGGTCATATAATGAATTAGTGGCCAACACCTCACTAGACTCTAGACTTTGAACTGGTCTTTATTACAGCTGTGTTGGAATGATATTTACCTCTGACATCCAGAAAACTGAAGGCTCAGCTTCATTTTAACTCAGGTTTGCAGAAGGTTATTCCTGGTTTATGCCTTTCCATGTTTAACCAACGGAAACCAGTGGCTCAAGAGTAATGGGTGAACGGTTGGAATTGCAAAGCCTTGATGGTGGTGTTCTGAAAATAAATGCCTAAGACCTGATGTTTGTAAAAATTGGTGGACCATAAGAGTGTCCAGAAGAATCTTGAAGAAAGATGGCTGAAATATGTTTAACTTTAGTAGAACAGCCAATTTGCAAAATATACTAGTTCCTGAATCTTAAGCACTGCATGACCGGCTGGGAGCAGACGTCCCAGCGTCTCTCTCCCAGAGACTGGGATGTTAAAATACCATTTAGATCCTTGAAGTAAGCTGATATTTTCACCTCATAAAAATACCTCTGCATGTTCACCTGAGAAGAAAAAAAAAAGTGACATTTTCTGGTGACTTTCATGAAGAATCCCAGTACTCTTTTTCAAACGGAAGAAATGGAAAACTCTTCATTTCCAGATGCTTGGAGATGGGAGGAGGTAGGAAATTAGTATCTGTAATCCTTATAACAGTGCTTTATTTTCTGAAAAGTGTAAAATACTATGTGTGTACATATGTACATATGAACAGACATGTCAACATTCTTTAGCAATAACTCTGAAGTCTCTTTTTTTCCCTTTGATTCCTGTTCTGCCTGAAGGATATCCGAAAGCAAAGATTTCAGCAGGTGTTGGATTCATTCTTGGATATCAATTAACTACCCTGAACTTCCTATATGTCAGTTCTCTGACTTTTAAATCCCGTGAAAGATGCCAGCTCTTAAGAGTGCGTATGGGACATCCCTATTTTGTCACTGTTGTAGTTACAAAAGCCCTGCCATCTAATTTGCTGTTCTTTCTCCTCTATTGAAATTCATATTTGAAACTTGAAAGCCCAACATTAGCACTGAATATTTTAAACATTTTATAGCCCTTCAGCTGTTCCGTAGTGCCAGTTTGTTTTCCATTCCCCTTGACATCTCACAATGCTAAGTGCCCAGTGACAGCCTGTAGAGGTTTCACGGTAATCCACCTTTATCCATTAACAGACACTCAATCACTAAAGTGCTTACTAGACTAAACATATTTATCCAACCAAATCACACTTTACAATGCAAATCTGCCAATCAGACCCCAGCTATTAACAAGAAACTGCTTTAAGGGGATTTTGGTGTTTGTGCTGTGAAGAGCCTGCTTACCTCCAACAAACCACTAAACCAAATTAACATAGCTGTATCCTCATAAAAGAAACCAGATATCCTGTTGTGAAAATAGAGAGCTTGGTGGGACAGGCCTCCTTTGATGGCTAACAGTGTGGCAGACAGGGCTTCAGACTTCAGATCTGGCTACCACAAAGTCATTACGAACCTCCAGCATCAGGCTTTTGATAACTTTAAAAGCAAAATAAAAATGTAGAGTTGGGGTAACTTGGTAAGTCGTCAACGTACTCGGTTACTATTATAATTGCGGTAAGTGCTGTAATTGTTGGATAAAGCTCCTTAATTCTAATTGCTCCTTCAACCAAGATCATGTTGTAAAAGTGCTTGCATTAGCCAAAAATAAAATCCAAGAGACACAAATGTGGTAGTAATAATAATTCTTTTTATTGGCCTGGCAGAGAGGAAGAGAACAAAGCTTTAAAAACTTCAAAGTTCTGAGCAAAAAAAGAAAAATTCAGAATTGGAGAAACTCATATACTCTTTGCCTCTTTATTAGACCAATACTAACTAAGTGCCATCATTGCAAGTTAAGGGTTTGACAACGCTTTTTTTTTTCCTAGTCTGCGGGAAAGTTACACCATTCATGTTGCCATATTAATTTAAGATTTCTGTCAAAAACTACATAACACAGTCCTGTATATCCTCACTCAGAACTCTTAATCGCCTCAGACTTATTGGTATTATACCTCCTTTAAATACCAATATTTTAAGGCAGCTTTGACACTTCGTAGGGTTTGAGGTAATTTTTTTCCCCCACTTAGCTAGCAAGAGAAGAAAGGTAGAATTTACTCAGAGTTAAGCTACAGACACAAAGTAAATAGTAATTCTTAAAATAATAGGCCATTATACTGCACAGAAAAAGAACGCTACTGTATCTCAACTCCACACTTCTGGTACTAAAATGAAATATGAATTTCCAGTCTTTACTGTTTATCAAAAATAATGAGCACTTTCTTATTTTAGGAGACTTTATAGGCACTTCTGGGGAAAATATTATGTGCGGCTAAAACAAGCTTCATTTTGGAGGCCACTCTTCACTCTGGAATAATTTCCAAAGTGAATAAACCACAAAGTGCATTTTCCCAAAGATCAGCCGAGTAAAAACTTCAAGTCAAAGTAGAAATTAAACTGTCATGCAGCAAAATGTTAGTAGTTTGCTAAAAATGTTTTAGAAACTTGGGTATATTTCTGAAAGAGCAATAATAAATACAAATTCTTGTTTATATATGTATTTAAACTTTGTTTACTACTCTCATTTCTCATGGTGTCGTAATGAGGTATGAAAGAGTTTCTAGATGAATGATGACATATTTTTGGGTCAGATTTTTGCTGTAAAATGTGTGTAAAAATAATCTTGATGGCCTACTTAGTTAAAAAATGAAATGAGAACAAACACTAATGTTTTTGTACATGTGTTAAGTGTAATGTTGTTTGACATTTGCAGTAATAATGTGAACGTCCTATAGTTATGTAAATGTCCTATTTATGTTAATGTGCACCAATTAATATTCTTGTAAAATTACTCACATTGTGTTTATGATAATAATCTCGGCCTTAAATTCGAACATGATAAATGTTATGTTTCATGACAGGCACTGAGTAGTGAAAATACTCAGTAAAATCACATTGAATAACAATATTGGAAAGTTTAGCTTTTTGCCTTAAAAACTTTTTCCTAATTAAGCTATCATAGAGGACAGCATTTATAAACATAATTATAATGTTGCTATTTTTTCTTGCATGATGACTTTTTTAATTTCTTTTTTTTGGTAGGAATACTAACCATTCAGTATTTCATGTTGGATTTTGAAACTGCACTTTTCTAGCAACAATATATACCTATCATCCAATCAAAGTATGGGTAATGCAGTTAGTCAGTAATAACATTTGTTGATATGGATACTGTGCTGGACAGATAGAAGAAGCAGGAAACGTGTTCCATCTTACAGATGCTTATGATATAGAATTATGAAGAACTTTATAAAATATTTACAAGAAATATACAAACATATTGTGGGCAGGATTACTGTAAAGGAAAGAGAGAAGAGATAAATAGAGAAGGTTTCCAGCATTGAATTGTAAATTCTTCCTGAGAATGACTGTCATTTTCATTTCTTAATATCATCAGTGCCTGGCATTGTACAAGTAGGAGATCAATACAATTTTGTTGTCTAAATGAACAAAAGAATTCCTGGAGAAGAAGTTGACAACAGATTTTGAGGGAAGGAGACTTATGGAACAAGAAGTTCGATTTGTTCCCCACAGGCCACTGAAAAGTAAAGGCCAGAGAGGGAGCTGAGAACAGAAGGGACACATGGATGAAGAGCACAATTTGACTACTACATGTCCTCCCAGGCTTTACCTCAAAGGATGGCAGACAAGTAGCACATTTTTAAATAGCCAAGTTTTAAGGGGCTGGCCCAGTGGTGTAGTGGTTAGGTTTGCTCACTCCGCTTCAGCAGCCCAGGGTTGGTGGGTTCAGATCCTGGGTGCGAACCTACACACTGCTCATTGGGCCGTGCTGTGGCGATGTCCTACATGCAAAATAGAGGAAGATTGGCACAGATGTTAGCTCAGGGACAATCCTCCTCACTGCCCCCCCCCACCCCCCCAAAAAAGCCAAATGTTAGAATAGGTCAATGTTTTGAAAACATCAAAGACTCTTCACTAGTGTTCCTTTGTAGGATAGAAAGCAGGACCACCACTTACAATCCAAACATAGTTTTCATTTGGTTCACTTCCCAGCTGGCACAGGAGTTTCCTCTGCACATTCCTGCCATGGATCTACTGAGGAAATTACTTGTTATTGTACAATTTTCAGATGGAAGGCCTTATTTTATTATCTCACAATCCAGGAAAATGGGTACCTTGGAAGATGTTCAGGATCTGAGATGGAAGTCCATTGGTGAAATCACTCAGCACTGCCACCACTTGTATTTGGCCTCCTCAATTCTATGTGTCTAAGTAGAGCATTATCAACTGTCATCTCTCCAACCCTCAGCAAATGGAAATATCTGTAGCAGAATTTTTTTAAATTATATTAACTAATTTTTTTTGTCTCCTAGTAGTTCAGAAGATTATTTCCATCTCTACCTGTTCCCATCTGGTACTACCTCAAACCGAAATGATATAAATAGCTAGATCATTTAGTGCTTGTGGTCTCAGGGATGTGACAGAGAAAAAATCTTTAGACTTTAGTTTATAAAAGCCTAAGCCATAAGGAGAACAGACAAGGTTTGCAATGTAGTCAAAAGTGTAAATTTAAGAAATGAGAGATTTTGCTCCCAAACCAGAAACATTTCTCTGGGCTGGAGTATGGGAGGAGAGAAGGAAGAGAGTGTTGCAAGAAGAGACCTTGGTGGGTCCTGGGGAGAGGAGTCCCGTGCCCCAGATCTAGTTAGATCCATAGGGTTTTGTCAAAACTTCAGATAACTTTGTGGGCTTTGAGAGCAAAGGGTACTCATAGAGCTCTGAGATGTGGCAGGACCCCAGAGAGGGGCAGGCTGCCAAGTGGGTTTGGTAGAGACATACAAGACTACAGACAGCCTCACAGAGATTCCCAAGGGACAAACCAAGCAATATGGCAGCACATGGCAGGGGCTGAGAGGCTATGTGGATGGGGATGGGGGATGAGGGCCACCTCAGTATCTGAGGACAATGGTCATTATGGAATATGCCTCCATGGATAATTGACATCAAAGAGCAAAGGGCCACCCTTTCCAGGCCTTGGCAATGTGAACTCACCAGTTCTTAGCCCTGGAAAATGATTGACTAAAATTTGGTTTATGCCACCCAGATAGAGTGGGGAAGCAAAATATAAATTGTGCAGAGTTATGAAATGGAAAACATTCACAATGTTATACTGCTTGTCAACTGTGAATTTGTAGACTGTAATTGA
Organism: Tapirus indicus; assembly: GCA_031878705.1. Taxonomy (NCBI): domain Eukaryota; kingdom Metazoa; phylum Chordata; class Mammalia; order Perissodactyla; family Tapiridae; genus Tapirus; species Tapirus indicus. The sequence continues at coordinate 96,871,393 of CM062919.1, read as the reverse complement.
CACCATCCACATATTAGTGTTTCTGAAACTATGAAACTGGTATGTGCATCTGGCAAAACAGAAAAAAAAACTCCACCCCCACACACACACACAAAAACAAACAAATCTAGAAATGCAAAAATGAATGAAGCATAAAGTGAATGTTCTCTATTCCCTCTCCCCCGACCAACTGACACACGAATAGAGGTTCTGCTCTACACAGATGAGAACAGTTGATGAGTATTTTTCAACCTTTTAGAGGTGAGTAGATAATCATAGGCATCCTCATTTGAGGTTGAAGAAACAGAAGAAAAGAAAATTCTCCTTTCACCAGGTTAATTTTCATATTGATTATATTCTTATTTTAAACAAACTATGAAGCCTACAAATTCTCCCATTATGACCTGCCTCAGTAATAAGAAAACATCTTTGCAGAACCTTGACTAGGGGCAATGTGGATTTTTCGTTTTAACATTACTCAAGCAGCTTCCATGATGCATGAAGTTACAGAAATCTGAGGGGAGAGGGAGACCCCTACTAGTGCACGGGTTATGTTCATTCAACAAGGGGCCATTCAGTGTTGTTCAAGGACTGAGAAATTATGTTAAGGTCAAATAAACCTTGGACTCTGGTTCAAAAGACAGTCAGAAGTAAACTGGAATCACAGTAAGGGAGATAGTTCCTTCCAGCTGCCTAGATTTTATCTTTTCCTGGAAGAACTTACTATACTTTTAATCCTTGGATTGTAGTGGCGTTTGAAAATGAGGAAAAGAAAACACGAGACTATAAATTGATTCTGTTTACAGTTACAGCAAGTAAAGAATTTTTCATTCATTTTCCTTTGAAGAAATAATACTTCTATCAGTGTAGACATCTATTTTGAAGGAATTCTGCAAATATATGGGAGGTAAATTACTTTCAATATATTTCACAGTTATTAATAATAATGATAATTTTAGTTTATGAGTTAAGAATTTTTGAAAATGGTTGATCACAGAAAATGGAGGGCTTCCTGCCTTCATTATAGGCTTTGTCTTCTATTATCATTCAAGGCATTAAAATTAAATAAAATTCAAAATTCGATTCTTTAGTTGCACTAGACACATTTCAAGTGATCAATAGCCACGTGTGGCTAGAGGTTATTGTTTGGATAATTCAGATATAGAACATTTCTGCCATTGCAGAAATTCCTGTTGGATAGTGCTGCTGTATACTATGGCAGTATATCAGGAGGGGAGAAAATCTGAAATATTACTGCCATAGTGTCATTCTTAATCTACTGTGTAAACACAAAACTTTTCTGTTAAGAGCATGTTTATAGTAACACCAGGGCTAATATCTTACTCATTTTCCAGTTCTCACTGACTAGGTGACTGACCAGCTGAATGACTTTTTTTTCTGATTTTAATGTAATATGAAAAATGAACAACTAAAATAAAATAACAATTTATTCTACTGATTTGAGGTTAATGAGTGTTTTAATATGAAAATTAAAATACTGATTACATGATTATTCTTTTCTCAATCTTAGCCTACAGATCCAAACCACATCTCTAAGGAAGAAAATACAATTAATTCTGCACCAAAATATTTGTTTGTTTGTTTGTTTGTCTGTCTTAGCATTTATTTTCTCTGTGCTTAAAAAGAATTTGTGAAGACACCATCATAAATATCTATATATATTCTGTGTGCTTAAAATGTCTTCTTATATATTTTGTAATTAACTAATCCTAAACATCCTAGTGTGCCCACGTAAGGAACTCTGAGGTCAAATTTACTTGGAATTTTCACATTGACTCAGATGAAGGAATTAGTTCATTTTAAAGACTAATCTTTGTGTCTGTAATCTCTACCTTTTCCTGTGTTTATTTTTGAAATCCAGTTTTACAGAGTTGTGGAATAATGACTTACACTAAGGAAGTGAGTCAGTGTCTCCATGAAATAAAAGGATTAAACTTTGAGTATAGTAATGCCCATTTGGGTTCTAAGTGGTAGAACTGTGGTGAGGCAGAGAAACGAAGTGGATTTTTCCGGAGAACAACCATACGGATCCTGAGAATCCAAACATATTCAAATATTTGAGATGACTTCTTGAAGAGGGATTAAAAAAATAAGGTGTACTTTTTCAGCGACATGAGAATCCATACTTAAGGTGATACCAATGGATATCTCCCTACTTACAGGAGTAAAGGCATTATTATTTATAAAGAAGATTTGTTAAGTCTAGTCTCTATTTCTCAGTTGGATATTTTTGAAAGGATTGCTTTGTTGTTTCTTGGAGTGAGTTTCTTTACTGTTTGGATTAAATGCACTTTCATTAGTTTGGTTTTTTAAAACATATATTTGTAATATAGTAAGCAGCATATTGGTCACCAGGTGCTCCATGCAAACAAAAAAAGTCTAGCTGCATTTTCCTCTAGTGCCCACTCTTTTTGAAAACACTCTTCTAATGCCTGCTATTCTCCCTCCTGTAGGGCCAAGAGGGTAAAATGAGGATTTGGCAAAAGTGAAATATGGTCAAAGTTTCCTCTCAAACATGAGTTTTATGGTAATAAAAGAAAAGCAGCAATCATCATATTTATGCTTTTGGCTTGCTGATTTTATGAGTGAAATGATTTTCTTACCCTTCAGTAGTAGTTCTCTTTTGTATTACAGGTGTAATATATGTTGTAGTATGTGACTACTACATTCAAAGTTATTTTTAACAATTTTCTGGATTGACTATTCAAAAGTAGTATGAGAAATTGATTACCTTATATTTCCTTCTGAAATATACTTAAAAGTCTAGAATAAAAATAAAACCTTATGAGAAGAATTAATACTTTATTAAGTAGGATACCCTCTGGAAATTCTTAATAGCATTTTAATAACAGAAATTATGCATATTCTTAATGAATCAGTATTTCATGTATAACTTTTTTCTAAAACAACGTTTTATGTATATTTATTCTAACGATTAAACCACTATGCCTTCAGCAATGCATTTATGGAAAATATAATGGTAAAAATTATGCATTTGGAACTCCATTGATCCTTAGAAGTTGGCATATTATTTTAATTACTTTGATTTATTAATCTCTACTCCTGTGCCTGATACTTGAGAATGAAAAAACATATTGATTGAACATAGTACTTAGTACATATTCTATGTATCAGGTGCCCTTTCAAATCATTTTATATATTATCTCATTTAATTCTCACATCAGCTTTACTATTAACTAATTTTACAGACAAAAAGAAGGTTAAACAGGTTATGATTTGCCTAAGGGTGCTCAGCTAAAAAAATGCCAATTGGGGGGCTGGTGCAGTGGCATAGCAGTTAAGTTTGCGGTTCTGTTTCAGCAGCCCGGGGTTCGCTGGCTCAGATCCTGGGCACAGACCTACTCACAGCTCATCAAGCCACACTGAAGCGGTGTCCCACATAGAAGAGCTACAACTCTGCAACTATGATACACAACTATGTACTGAGGCTTCGGGGAGAAAAAAGATAAAAAAGAGGAAGATTGGCAACAGATGTTAGCACAGGGCCAATCTTCCTTGGAAAAAAAAAAAAAGTGCCAATGGTGAGAGACAAATCCAGAGTGTCTGATTCTAGAGCCTTTACTCCTAACCACTATATTATTCAGGTCAGTAGTATCCTCATTATACGAGGAAAGAAAAAGAGACCTAGAAAAATTAAGCAACTGGTCCAAAATAGGGTATGTGATGGAAGGATTTCAATTGAGTCAATCTAACTCCAAGTCCAACTTGTTTTGCTATACCACACTTGGACTGGCAAATTAGATTTAGTGGAGAAAAGATTCAAGACCATCAGAAGTGAATAAGAATGGGAACGAGGTAGGCAAAGGCCTGCCTGGGGGGGCCTATGTTTAAGTACATATAAACCTGCCACATGGGCTTGGAAGTCAGTTTATATCTGGTGGTACCTTTCTTTATAATGATCTTGAGAACATTCCAGAAGCAAGCATCTTTTATGCTCTTGCATTGGCTTATATTTTCATTTAAGCAGAAAACCAGTGAGATCCAGAAGAATGTTTAGGGGCCCATAATTGATGTTGTGATGTTTGCTTGAATTAATATGGAGTCTTGTCTTCTACTTGGGCATGGAGGAACTTTCGGAGGCAGGCTTGGTGTGGTGGTATCCTAAGAGAGTTTAAGATGTCTCTCAGGATACCTAGTGCCATCTTTAATCAGGAGGCTGAATCTGCTGCAGGAAACACAAATTTCTAAAAATTGTGTGACAGTGAGCAAAGGAAAACAGATTTGAAAGGAAGCCTATCCATTTTATTTGAGACTATGAACCCGCGATTCTCCAGTCTGCTGGAAATTTAAAGAAGGGTACTTTAATTGTCTAATGGTTAAAGATGAAAAGTGAAGAGTAACACACACAAAATTTTACAAATTATGATGAGCAGTACTGTGCAGATGAGAGAGATTTGTGCCCTTTTTTACATGTTGTACAATGACTAATCACGTCAATCTCTGACCAGCAGGTTTTACAACAGTTTGGACAGCTGTTCCCATATTTTTAATTCTTGGAGGAGAAAGAACAGAGGAATGCATAGTAGAGGCAGAGGAGAAGTTCCTGGGAAGGGGAAAAAGTATAGACTAGTAGTAGCAGAAAGAGAAAATGACAGAGTTTTGCAGGGGATAAGTGGTATAGACCTAACTCGAGAAAACATGAAAAGAAACTTTGGCTATCCCACTTGGAATATGTACCTGTTGGCTTTGCTAATTTTTATCATTCTTCAGTGATAGAGACTGAGACAAAAAAGGGCAGTTTTTGAACATTAAATATGGAACATTTCTATTTTAAAATAAATGTAGCATTTTATTCATACTTAAAACATTGTCAATGCTTAGAAGCTTTCTTATGAGATTCTCACTGCACTAGGAATCAAGAAATATTTATTAAGCACCCACTTTGTAAAGAGCAATGTATTGGTTCTTTTGGAGGATAATGAAGAAATAGGACATAATCTCTGACATATGGGTGTTTGCAAATCAATGGTGAGGGAAAACTCTCAAACATGAAGCAAATGGAGGAATGAGTAATGCAAGATAGCATATTTTAATGCTGTAGACATTAAACATTATGAAGTCTAGAGGAAAGCGCAGGTTCCTTGAAGGAAATGGAACTGAAGCTAGATCTTGATAGATGGATGAGGTTTGGGGAGGAAGATGGGCAAAGGAGAGGTCTTTGAGGCAGAGGAACGAAAGACCGGGTCTTGGAGTCCTGAAGGCGCATGCAATGTTCATAGGACAGTGGGGCCGCTGGCTTTTAGTGCAGTTGGAAGAAAATAGTGGAAAGCAGAGGGCCTGAGGTTGTATAATGAAAGTGAGGCTCCCCTAATAGTCCCTATTACAGTCAAGAATTGTGTATGAGTCCCTTGAGTGGCCATGGAAACTACAAGTTACTCAGACAGTCATTAAAGAACAAGAGAAGATCTCTTTTTATTTGGGGCACTCATCTAAGCTAATTTTTCATCAATAAAGAAGTGAGTAGTCAATCCTTCAACACTTCCTTTACCTAAAGGTGATTAATTTCCTTTATTAGTCCACAATCCATGTTTAAATGTAATATATTATTTTGAAATTTTTACTTATAGTTAAACATTTTCTCAGTGGTTTGGAAACTTGGGTAGTCCTAGATTTTCTTAGAGTTTTTCCTCCTTATTAGTTTGTATAAATATTGATTCACCCTAGAAATGAATTATGGGTAGGAGGGATCTTTTTTTCTTTGTACTGTAGGACACAGCATTCCAGAAAAACCTCATTTCTGTTGATGAATGGCTATTGGCATTCAGAAATCTGGCGTGTGGTTGAGGAGAAGGGATACAGCTGACATGAGAAAAGCTTGAGAAGGAAACCATAATCCCCCTTCAAATTCACTGCTTATTAGAGGAGCTAAAATGATTAAGCAGCTGGAAGTTTTGATGTATGAGGAAAGATTAAAAGAATTACATGTGTGTAGGTTGGCTGAAGAGCTAAGGAGTGTATGTGCCTGTGTGTAGGATGGGGGCCTGATAGCCATTTGCAGATAATTGAAAGTATAAGCTCCAAAGGAGAGGGATTGTGGAGGTGGTCTTTAGGGGATTATCTAAGGGTAATGAATGAACTGAAGAAAAGAAAAAAAAATGGTTTCATCAGGAAGACTTCCATAATGGGTGAGACTTAAGAGGCCATAAAAGAATCTCCCATGAGAGGTGATGAAATTCCCATCCCTTGAGTCATTTGGAGGAGGCCTATAAAGTTTTGGAAGTGCATAATGCTACCCTTCGGGGAAACAGATTTGGTAAGCAAAACCATCCTCAGTCCTGATGTTTTACAGCTCAATTTCTAAAATGAATCAATTGGTAAACAATCAATTTGGAAACTCCCCAGGAACTGAGTCTGTCTCATCTCACTGATAATTTTCTTTAAGGAATGAGACATATTCCACACCTCTTCCTCTTCTGATTTCCACACATTGTTCTTGACACTATATCATTTCTTAAGGGACATGAAGACCCAATGGTAGAGGAATTGCAAGATGGAATGGATAAGCAGCACGTAATTCAGCAAATGGCAATATTAATGAACACTCCTTCCACAGCAATCTCTTTTCCAAACATGCCTGCTATCTGTTATATTAGGAGGACAATTTGTATTGTGTTCCTCACAGTCCTTCCGTGTTAATTAGTGTTTGGACCATGATACTCTTGGAAATGAATTGGCCAAGGCTAGCCTTGCTCCGGTATCATGACTAGTCAGAAATTCTGTCTGTTACTTATGGTAATAAGGATGACAGTCTGTCTATTTTTATAATTTGCAGAAACTAAAAGAGATGGATCTCAGATCACCTCCTTTTACTGCAAATGGAACAACAACAAAAAAGAAATCCCATGACCTTGTAGGATCATATCCTTTGATCTCATAGTTTCTCTCTGAGGGTTTTTTCCCCCATGGGAGGAATAAAAAATGATTCTCACACAAAGATTTACATACAAAGTTTTCTTCACAGTGTTATTTATACAATTAATAACTAGAAATAGCCTAAATAGCAATAGCAGGTTAAAAATTTTTGTTGTGTCTATATAGCAAATTGCCACAGCCACAAAATTCGTATTTTTGAAGAACATATACTGATATGAGAAAATGCACAGGATAATATTGGAAGAAGCAAGCAGGGCATACAAACCTAGTAGCATCCTAAACATATATAGATAGGAAGATAGGTGGATAAATGGATAAACACTCACATTAGCCCTGTTGTCTCTGAGCAGTGGGATTACGAGTAATGTTAATTTTCTTCTTCACTCTCCTTTATATGGTCTGCAATTAATATACATCACTTATCAAGCTATGATTTAAACATATGTTTACCTTTGAAAGTAAAAAAAATACTCAAAAAACAAGGGTATCTGGACATGAGTATTTCGCACTAAGCAATAAACTACATGTGTGGAGCTCAGAATGGACTTATTTGCATAAAAAATTAATTAGGTGGAAACCATTGTGGTGCTTCTGTACAATTTAGAAAATAAAAAATCAATTTTTGTATTTCTAATCCAAAATGTTCTTATAAGATGAAATAGAAGACAGTTGAGTATTGGTTTATGTTGGCGTTTCACAAGTTGCTCCCAAGTACTCTAGTGTACCAAAACATCTTATCACCTTTGCTTCAGAAAAACTTTCACTGGGATAAACATTAGACATTTTAAATAGTGCTAACAAAGATAAACAAATTTTTATGCTTCTGGACTTATTAGAATCCTTAGTATGGTGATATGTATTTCTGATTCTTCAAGAGAGGGATAATAAAACGTTGTGTCTGACAGCAGATTAATAGAGGAATTACTATGAATACAGGGTAAAACAAAGTTTTCTATTATTACCTTTATTATTAACTTTTCTCTTATCTTTATTGGTTAGTATTGTTGTAGAGATCAGAATTATGAAAAAGTTATAAAATTACGAAACAGAAAGAAAAAATTGTCAAATGAAAGCAATTACACCTTTGGAAAACAATTCGTGAGACCATCACAAATAAAAAATGTGAAACTCTATTTATTCATTCTACACATATTTATTGTGTGCCTGTGATGGCCTGGTACTTTTCTAGAGTCTGGGGCTACATCAGTGATTAAATAAGGACAAAAATCCTTGTTACTGAGGAACCTTCATTACAGAAAACTTTAAATCTTCTACAACATACAAAGTCTCTGTATATATCCACTAACTATTGTAAAAATAATCGTTACATAAAGTTTTGCATTTGTTTTCCACTGAACTAAAACAAGTTATAAATACTTTAAAGATTCCTGACACATAATGATAAAATAATCCAAATTGATTTGATTTTTTCTCTACTAATGTAAATAACTGTCAGCATCTTTTATTAATTTTTCTTGAATTTCTTCATCAGTTTGATATGCCACATTCAATGGTATGTAAAATATATTGCATATGTACATATGTATATATATTCTATTTTATTAATCTGCCTATTCTACTTTCCATATGAAGATGCAGGGGACAGATATATTAATTGACTCTCCCAAACATTAGAACAAAAATATGAATTGTCTAAATTCTTTGAAGAAACATGTGCAAAACAAAATAAAACAAATAAAGCAGATTGTATAGCAAAAAAAAGAAAGCAATGAAATTTAAAGCATAACAGAACATGTGATTGAAAATACCAAAATGATGTATTGATAAACATGAATGGGCTAAATGAACCCATGAAAAGAAAAGATTCTGATTGAATTACAAAGCAAAACACAACTAGTAATTGCCACATGAGATACATCTTTAAAAAATAATTTAGAAATGTTGAAACTAAAAAGATAGGAAAAGTCATAACAAGAAAATACGAACAAAAAGTGAAAGGGTCATTATCTTAACTTCAGACCAGAGTGAAATCAGATAAAAACAGATTAAATGAGATAATGCAGGATAATCTATAAATACCTATAAACTAAGTTTTTTAACTTCGGAAGATTAATTAATATTTCTGTCCCTCTGCTTCTTCATAGGTAAAGTAGAATAGGCAGATTAATAAAATAAACTGGGTAACCAGGACTGAGACCAAGCAGTCTAGCTTCTGAGTACCACTACTTACCTGTATAGAATGTCAGTGCGTGGAATTTCCCTACTTCTCTGCCTCGAGAACGTATATGTGGCAGACTTCCGAAGCTTTAATGCCATTGAAGATAGTAGCTGCAATCGACAGCAGCAGAGCCAGTCACTTACAATTGAACCATAGGTAACCTCGCTCTTAAAAATTTCATATCCTTCTTCATAGGGACCAAACTCATCACTTTTCTTGTCTTGTTCTTTCTTTTCTCTTTCAGGCTGGCCAGAGACCTTGAAAGTTATTCCCTCTGTATTGATGAGGTATTTGGTTCTCTTTTTCTCACTTCCAATCCAGACTGGCCATGTTCTGAGGGCTCATATCCTACAGTCAGAAAGGCTGATCAAGGTACTTGTTTCCATAGAGAGCATTTTATTTCCTAAAAGGGATTCTGCTGTCAGTTGTTAAATGACCCTTTCTTTTTCTTCTCCCTCTTCCTACAAGTGTTTTTTGTTCCATAGTTGAGGTGTGTTTTTTTTTTTAGCTTTGTTGAGGTATATTTGACAAATAAAATTGTATATATTTAAAGTGTACAACATGACGATTTGATATATGTATACATTGTGAAATGATCACCACAATCAAGTTAACACATCTATCACCTCACCTTACCATTTTTTGTGTGTGATGAGAATGCTTATCTACTACCTTAGCAAATTTGTAGTAAACAATACAGTATTAACTATAGTCACCATGCTATACGTTAACTCCCCAGAACTTATTCATCTTATAACTGAAAGTTTTACCCTTTGAGCAACCTCTCTCTATTTCCCCCACCCTTTAGCCCCTGGCAACCACTTTTCTATTCTCTGTTTCTATGAGCATGACTTTTTTGTTTTTGGATTCCACATATAAGTGAGATCATACAGTATTTGTCTTTCTCTGTCTGACTTATTTCACTTAGCATAATGTCCTCCAGGTTCATCTATATTGTTGCAAATGGCAGGATTTCCTCCTTTTTAAAGGCTGAATAATATTCCATTGTGTATATCTATCTATCTATATCTATCTACCTATTAATCTTTCTATCATCTATCTATCTATTCCTCACATTTTCTTTATCCATTCATCTGTCAATAGACAAAAATTATGGCTATTGTAATAATGCTACATTGAACATGATAGTGCAGATATCTCTTTGAGATACTGATTTAGTTTCCTTTGGATATATATCCAGAAGTGGAATTACTGGATTGTGTGGTAGTTCTACTTTTAATTTCTTGAGAAAAATTAAAATTACAGTTGAGACTTTTGATGGATCACTATAAATTATTCCAAATAATTTCATTCTCTCTTTTGCTTTTCAGCTCATATCCATTAGCTGATCATGTCTTTATTTAAAATCTTGATATTTTCTTCATCATAAATTTTTGCATTCATTTTGATTTCCAAAAAATACTGCACACAAATATTATTTACCTTATTTCCTGAGTCTTTTGGCACCCTCTTCAATTTTGCAGCCAAGGCAATTGCCTCACTTGCCTCATCCTAGTCCTGGCCCTGCCCGTTCATCAGAACTAGCTGTTGGGCAATCCCAAAAGAAAGCAAAATCATAACACAGGATTAGCAAGTCTTTTCCGATAGATATACTTTAATTTTTTAAAATTTTCCCCTCATGGAGCTAAAATAGCTTGCCAGTTTTTTTTATTATCTTCAGATCATTTTCAAGTCATCTTAGATAACCATTGGAGTGCAGTCCACTTCTTGATTTATTTGTCCATTTGTTAGGGAAACTAACAACACTTGTTGACCAACAAAATGAATTTTTGCTCATTTTTTAAGTCTTCATCTGTTGCAGTATACTTGAGAAGCTTTCTGGAATTTGGGAAGACCACATGGTTCTGAAAACATTTAGATAAGTTAGTACAGAATCTATTTGTAAATCTTCAAATAACAAAACACTTAGACATTTTTATGTTTTCAGAAATTATCCTTCCCAGAAAAATGCTCTCCAATTTTATGTGAATGAAAAAATGCTAGCTCTTGAGAAATTATTATAGAAGAGTTTTGGATGTCTGCAGATATTGAGTTATTTAGTTAGAGGGAGACAAGAGAGGAGGGCAGTTGTGAATGGTTTTTTTGGGGGAGTGCAGTCCATTGGGTCTGTCATTTAAAAATTGTGAATATATACATATACTATTCGAGATTTGAAGAGAAAATTCTTATTAAAATATTGTAGTTAAGCTTTTGGAGGCATTAGGGCATCAGATCTAAGAGAAAGGCAGAACTGGAAGAACAGAGCTAAAGGCCAGCTTGAGGTCTGAAGGTAGGACATTTAGAGACTTTATTTTCTATATTTGAGTCATATGTTTAAAAGAAAAAAGGGAGGCTTTTAGTACAAACAGGTCAAGACAAAATATTTTTGTTGACTCTCTGCACCCAGTAATAGCAGCTTAGGAGATGACCAGTATGGCAGGCAGCCCAGCTTGACTCAAGCAAGTCCTTGGTTCACCTCCAAGTGACCACTGGTGAGCAGGGTCTTCTCACTGTGTTATTAATTAACCCTGGCAGACCTTCAACATTTTCATTACCTTGGCAGAAAGTGGGCTTTTCCCTCAGTGTGCTATGTTAACCTCTGAGACTATACTTATCTCCATGCCAGCACACCACTGAAGTCATTAAAATCTTCACATTTAACCCTGCTGCTAACTGCTGATGTTGCAACAGTCTTGGAAACAGTGAAGTGTCATCCAGGTGTCATTTGTTTTCTTTAAAAAGTGCTATAGAAGGTCCAGTGTCCACTTTCTGTTCTGAAATAATTATCAGAGTTCCTTGTTTCAGTTGATCAAATTTATTTGGGAATAGAAAAATCAAGGAATAATGTACAATGATATCTGCCTTGTAAACTACCTGAAGAAATTAGACTTGTGGCCTATAATTAATAGAGGGCCAAAGAGTGAGAATCACAGCATGCTGGAATTGTATGGTCCAACCCCCATATATACACATGATCTTTTTTGTAACATCCCCGGACATCTCATCATTCAAACTCTGCCTGAATCTTTTTATTAACAGAGATCTTAACTACTTTTTAATATAGTCAATTTCATGTTGGGGAAAGCAGTATGATTCAAAGACAAAACAAAAGCTTTTGAGTCATATAACTCAATCCAAAACTTGGTGTTGATATTGAGGAGCCATATTGTATTTGGGTAAGGAACTTAGCTTCTCAAAACCTGTTTCTCATCTATGAAACAAGATTTAAATATCTACTTCAAAGGGTTGTTATGATAATTAACTACTGGAAATAGTGTATATTGTGTGTAATTCAGTCTAGTCGAAGTTACTAGGCTGAGGTCACATTTCTCTTATATATACAAATTGTAATAGTTTGAGTTACACTTCCACCTGACAGTAGGCAGTTGGTCTTAAAGCATGTTATCCCACGTTCTTACCACGAACATTTTGGGGAATCCAGTAGGTTTGGATGTTCCACAGATTCATTCTAAGTGTAGTTTTCTGGGGTTCTGCTTTGCTCTTCCCTTGAGCCATTCCTGCCATTTCAAGGACTCACACCACCTTCCCACTGGCTGCTGTTGCTTTCACTTGTAGAGCATCACTACCAGCATGGGATACAAACCCTGCTCTCAGTCCTCCACGACAAAGGCAGAATGTTGCTACAACTTTTAATGAGATGTTATTGGAGGCTTGAGGAAACGGATAGAAATTTCAGCAATAAAAAATCTGAAACTAACTACTAAATATGATTGTTCTTAAATATATGAAGGAGACTGAGTCCCATCACAGGGCTCTCCTAGTGGAGGCCTTTTTACTGAGCTCCTAGCTTGCCTCACTGGGGCAGACCTCAAGCTCCCACCTTTGCTCCTGGCCTGTTGTCATATCACAAGGGCCACCTTACCACTCCCAGCAGGGCAGCTCTACAGTAATCTCACCTATTTCAAATTCAGTCCCCTAATTCTTTGTGATCTTGAGACAGAAAAACATTTTCCTTCTATATCACCACAAGTCTTCTGTTCTAGAATTTAACTGTATCCAGGAAGATAGGCCATGGAAATTTCTACTACATCTGGGGGAAAATTTCTTATGTCCCCCCTACAATATGGAGTACAGTCTAACCATAAGATTTCTCACAGAATATAATAATCTAATGTCAGTATTTTTCCCAAAGTCAGTCTTTCCCTTTCCTCCAGCTCAAGGTGAACATCAAGCCTATATTTTTTCCTGCTAATTTTATTGTACACACACACATACACAAACACATGTATATTGCTATAGACTGAATGTTTATGTCTCCTCAAAATTCATATGTTGAAACCTCAACCCCAATGTGATGGCATTAGGAAGTGGGACCTCTGGGAGGTGATTAGGTCACAGGGACAGAGCCCTCATGAATGGGGTTAGTGCCCTTATAAAAGAGACCCCAGAGAGCTCCCTCACCCTTTCTTCCATGTAAGGACACAGTAAGAAGATGGCTAACTATGAACCAGGAAGCAGGCTCTCACCAGACACCAAATCTGATGGCACCTTGATCTTGGACTACCCAGCCTCCAGAACCGTGAGAAATAAATCTGTGTTGTTTATAAGCCACCCAGTCTGTGGTATTCTGTTATAGCAGCCTGAATGGACTAAGACAAAAATGTTTTTCTTTTTTTTTTGTGAGGAAGACCAGCCCTGAGCTAACATCTGTTGCCAGTCCTCCTCTTTTTGCCGAGGAAGACTGTCCCTGGGCTAACATCCGTGCCCATCTTCCTCTACTTTATATGGGACACTGCCACAGCATGGCTGACAAGCAGTGTGTCCGTCGGCGCCCGGGATCCGAACTCGCGAACCTCGGTCTGCCAAAACGCCAACTAAACCACTACGGCACTGGGCCGGCCCCCCTAAGACAGAAATGTATACACACACACAAATAAAAGTACATACGTATATGTAAATATGCATATATATCAGTATAGGGAATTCTAAATTGGTACTAAGGAAATAAATATTTCTTTAAAATAATAATAATCTGAATTTAAGAGGAAGACTATAATATGATCACAGTTTTTTTTTTCTGCTGCTTACAGAGGAATTAGCAACCACTAAGAAAATAGCCTAGTTTTACCCATTACATAGAGTAGTTTAGCTTCTTAGGTAATGCATTGTCCCAAATCTTTTTTATCCCGGAAGACAATTTTTACCTAGCTTTTACATTATAAAATTCATTGGGTTGGTTTACTTAGGAAAAGGAAAAATTTCATCTTAATATTTAAAGTAAAGTCTGTTTCTCACAACAAAGAATGCTGCTTGAAACTTGTAATTAAGTTTTTCTAATCTCTTTTCATCAACTGTTCAGACCATTTAGTGATACAAGAATCAACTTGTCATGTATTTAAAAATATTGGCACACACTGAGTGCTCAAGAATATCAGTTTCCCTTTCAAATCTTTAAAAACTTTTCCTTCCGTTGTGCCAAATTTATTTCTCTAAAATTTTCATTCATAGATCCTATTTCTGTGCCTTGGGAAGATGTACTATTTCATACCCTTTAAATTGCAGCTCTGCCCAATATTTGGGTTTTTACAGCTGGAAAAGGGCAGCGCAGATTTAACCTTATGTCTCAGTGAGTGTTGAGGCACAAAATGTGCCAGAGGAAATCAGACACCCACCCACACACACACACACACTCTCTCTCACACTTACTTTCTGGGCATGAAATAAAGAACGGGGCTTTTTTATATGCTTGTTTTCCTTGGATTGGAAAGGGAAACAAGGAATTTTGATAGTCAAGCGCTGCTGACTATTTTTTTGGCAAGGGAAGATCTGTAATTCATTGTTAAATCTTTATTTAGTGCATAAGCTGTTACACATTTTATCATTCAGAAAATTGGACCAATCTAAGGCAAAATGATTTTCATGATTTCCCTGACATTTCTCTTAGTAACTTCTTTCTCTGCCAATATGTGTCAGACTGAAAGGGGACAGCCCTCTGTAGGCTTTCCCCAGGTGTCACATTTAGGCTAAGGATGGAACATTATCTTTGGCATCCCATCACCTTACTTAGCAAAATAATACTCCCTCAGTGTCCTATCAGTCATTCGTCCGTCCATCCATCCATCCATCGATTATTCAGGATCTGGTCAACTCTTTGAATGTCTTAGCGATTTACTCTATTCCTCTTAAAAAAGACTGTGTGTGTGTGTGTATGTGCGTGTGTGTGTAGATCTGGAATTGGTCTTTACAAGGATTTTCCTTTATTATATTCCATTATACAGTTGCACTGTTCACTTTCAAGTATTTCTTTCAATAAAGACATAGACAGCCAATTGTCGAATTTTAGAACAACTGCAAGCTACGAGAGATAGCAAATACAATAGATGTTATTTTCATTATTTAAAAATAATTTCCACAAGTTGGAATTAGTAGATTAATACACACAAGATAAAATTTAGTATGAGTCCATGTGAAAAAATGTAGACATATATTTATACTTAAAGGGTCAATTGTACAGGTACAAGTTGGGGCAGTATGACTAAACAGCAGAATCTATAGAAGAGATTTCAGAATTTTTGTTGAAGAATGTTTACTTCTATAAAGAAGCTTCAAAAGGTTATGCAATTTAAGTCTGCATTACTAGGAACATTAATATCTGGAGAAAAGGAGGTTATAGTTTGCTTCTATAGTCTACCTAGATGAGACTTGGAGCGTTGTGCTCCCCTGTGGGTAGTTTACTTTGCTGGGAAATTGACAAATTGGATCTGCCCAGAGCAGAGTGGATAGGATGGTATAATCATGGAAACACTAAGAGAGGAGACATGGTGGAAGGAACTGGATGCATTTAGCCAGGAAAAGAGTAGACTTACAGGGATATGATTGTCACTTTTAAATATGTAAAGGCTGTTATCTGAAGACAGAAATGCGATGGAAATCTTAGTCTCTTCAAATCTGGGTTTAGTAATATGCTTTTCTATTTAGTAATATGCTATCAGACAAGTTACCACTTTTTATCTTCTAGAAAATATGGGGATGATGAGAACTAGATATTTCTGAGGTTAGTTAAGATTAAATGAGGAAATCTATGTGAAGTGCCTATTGTCTTTTCTGGCACGTAATAAGACCTCAATAAATGTTAATGATTGTTCTTGTTAATATTTTCAGATGGCAGAAACAATAGAAAGATGAAGAAATTACAAGGAGATTGATCTTAATAAATACAAGAATACAAAAATCAACTTAAGAAATGAATATAAGAATAGAAGTTTCTAAAAATTTGAGCTGATAATAAATAGTGGCTTCTCTATTACTGGGAGTGTGGAAAACAAGATTGAATGCCTACTTATCCAATAATAAGTGATAATTGGACTATATGAACTCTCTGGTCCTTTTCAGCTATGAGTTCCTATGAAATTCTTAGAAGCAGGATGTTTAGAAGCAAAAGAAACTATGATTTGTGCATAATAATAAGAAAAAACTTCCTGTATGATATTATTTGACAAAGTTACCACTTAAAATTTCTTCTGCTCCAAGCCCAATTTGGCTTGGGCATGTTCAGAGTACATGGCTTCAGCAAAGTCTTACTTACTTGGGTATGAATTTTTTTGGCCTTCTTTGCAATAATATTCAGCAGATATTTAGGAAACTTCAAAATAAGGCTTTTCGTTGAGAAAAATCTAAATTTGGAAAAGTTACCCACTTTTCAAACCAACCCTTATTCTATCAAAATAAGTATACATTGTTGAATTTCTAGGAAGGACAGACTGAAGTCAACTTTGTTTACTTCAGGGTTCTGTTGGCATGAACACTGACACACTAGAGACACATGGATATTGACAATGAAAGCAAACACAAATTTTCATTATTTTCCTTTTCTCTGACATTTTACAATGATATAAACAAAGATAGTTGTTGATTATTACAAAGAAGGGTACAATAAAAATAAGACAACAATGATGATATGTGCCTTGTCATCTTATAATTGGTTAGGTGAAACATTATTGGATTTAAGGATAAATTTTTAAAGAAAATGTGTTGTCTATATAATAGGCAATTAAAAAATAATTTGTGTGTGTGTCTCAAAGTTCATCCCTTTCAGAACAGAACTACTGTTAAGACTTGTTGCTTGTGGACTATCTTTTCATATCATGTGATCACAGAAACTCTGTGCCGTGGATGTGTGAAAAAGTTTCAGAAACCTACCCTTGCTAATGTAACTCTAGGTAAATTTAAAGTTTCTGCCATTCCTGGTTTGATTTCTTAATTTATTTTACAATTTTTCACAAAATATGTTTCTGGTAGAAAATACAATGAAATTAACAAAGACAGGAATATAATTTACTTACCTGTTTTAACTACCAAATAACAAACTACAATTTAGGCCAAATTTCAGAAGTTCTTTATAGGGAAACACTAAAATTATTATCAAAGTGCAAAGTAAGATGTTAATCTTGTTTCTTTTTAATGAATATGTGAGATATGTATCTTCAAGATTATCCTAAGGGAAACAAGAGTGTAAGCATACAAAGGTGGGCTGAGAAGACTTTTTTTCTAAGCACAATGATCTGCTCCCTAGGAATATTTTGGTTCTTTTCCCACACACTTCCCTTGGTCTCAAACAAAAGAGCACAATAGAAGAAACCATTTGAATTTTGTAATTAGATAAAGACTTTTCCTGAAGGGTTGCTTCTGAAAAAAGAAAGTTATAATGATTATGATAACTTGTGGATAGTCTTAACTATACATTTCCTTCCATCTGACCTCATCTCTAGAGACCTGCCTAATTCATAGTGGAACCTCACTGAACTTGTGGATACAATGCAAGTAGAAACTTTCACTCACACTCATATCATTTTCACCAAGAAAACACAAGAAACTAGAACTTTTCCTGCTTCCAACTCATTACATTTAAAATTCACCTTGGTCTTCAGCACAAGGGAGTGTTAAATTCATATTTTCACATGTAGGCATTCTATAAGCATGTTTAAAGATATATATTTGATATATTGCTGTTGCTTTTATATAAACATAAGATCCAATTACCTCATTTATCACACTGTGTTATATTTACTGACCTGAATTCTTTCTCTATTAATTTTAAACTACTCTGGGTCCTCATCCCCTAAGTCTATTACTAGTTTCTCATGTCAGAGGGACAATGATAAAAATAGAACAAGCATCTACATACTAATGCAAATTCTTTTCTCTAGTTTTCTTCCTATTTAGGATCAAACTTAAAAGCACATAGTGCATACTTTTAAATTTGTATAATTTACTTGATTATTTTAAAAAGTTGAACATAATGAACAAGTGAAAACCTCAAAGTAGATACTCAGCTCAAACACTCTCACTAGAGCAGACCAAGTACACATAAATACATAGAAACTTAATTGCATCATGTTCCCAAAATATTTAGCAAGTAAAATAGAAGGGTTCAAGTAAAGCCTTCCAGATACCTTATTTAAATTGTCTCATATGACCTCTTATTTTGCTTAGAATTCAAGCTATTGAGTTACACACTAGGAATCATTGATTCACAGTACATTTTATTAAAAACAAGTCTATCCTGATTAAGCAATTTCATTCTTAAAAATATACTCAAGAGAAATGACTTGGTATGTCCACCAAAAGACATGGCTGCTTTATTCACAGCAACAGGCATAAATCTCACCAGACACAGTGATGAGCAAAGGAACTAGAAACAAAAGAGTGCATACTAAAGAAAACATCACAAGTGAGTGAAATTAGAAAATACTTTGAGATGAATAGAAACAAAAACATAGCATACCAAACTTTATGGGATGCAGCTAAAGCAGTGCTTATAGGGAAATTTATAACTGTAAACACTTATATTAAAAAAAATCTCAAATAACCTAAACTTTCATTTTAAGGAAGAAGAAAAAGAAAAGAAAACTAAACCCAAAGCAAGCCAAAGGAAGGAAATACTAAAGGTTAGAGTAGAAACGAATGAAATAGAGTAGAAAAACATTAGAAAAAAAATCAGTGAAACCAAAAGTTGGTTCTTTGAAAAGATCAACAAATTTGACAAAACATTAGCTAGATTGACCAAGAAAAAACAAAAGAAGATATCAATTACTAAAATCAAGAAAGAAGGAGGGGACATCACCACTGAACTTACAAAAAAGAAAATATTATGAACAGTTGTATGCCAACATATTATATAATCTAGATGAAAAGGAAGAATCCCTAGACAGACACAAACTACTGAGACTGACTCAGAAAGAAATAGAAAATCTGAATAGATTATAATATGCAAAGATTTTGAAATAGTAATTTATAAACTATCCCAAAAGGAAAGCCCAAGCCCAGGTGGCTTTACTGGTGAATCCTACTAAATATTTTAAAAAGAATTAACAACAATCCTTCAAAAACTCTTCCAAAAAGTAGAAGAGAGTATTCAACCAACTCATTCTATGATACCAAAGTTAGAAAAAGATGTCACAAAGAAAGAAAACTAGAGACCAATATACCTTATGAATATAAAAACAAAATTCCTCAGCAAAATGCCAGCAAACTGAGTCCAGAAATATATAAAAAGGAATATACACCATGAACAAACGGGATTTATCCTGGGAATGTAAGGTTGGTTCAACATACGAAAATCAATTAATATCATACACCGTGCCAATAGAATAAAGGACAAAACCACATGATAATCTCTGTATGCAGAAAAAGCATTTGACAGTCTCCAACACCACTACATAATAAAAAATACTCAACAAACCAGGAATAGAAGGGAATTGCCTGAACCTGATAAAGGCCCCGTATGAAAATCCCACAGCTAACACTATGTTTAGTGGTTAAAGACTGGATGCTTTCCCCCTAAAGTCAGGACACAGACAAGAATGTCTGCTTTCATCACTTCATTCAACATTGTACTGGAAGACCTGGGCAGGAAATTAGGCAAGAAAAAGAAAAGGCACCCAGATGGAAAGTAAATGTAAACTATTTCTATTTGTAGATAATACGATCTTTTATCCAGGAAATCCTAAGGAATCCACTAGAAAAACTGTTCAAACTAATAAACCAGATTAGTAAAGTTGCAAGATACAGGATCAATATACACAAATCAATTGTATTTATATGCACCAGCAATAAACAATACAAAAACAAAATTGAGAAAACTATTCCATTTACAATAGCATCAAAAAGAATAAATTTTTTAGGAATAAGTTTAACAAAAGAAATAAAAGACTTGTACTTTGAAATATAAAGCACCATTGAAAGAAATTAAAGAAGACCTAAGTAAATAGAAAGCATTCATGTTCGTGGACTAGAAGATATTATTTGTTATGGTGGCAATACTTGCCAAATTGATCTACACATTCAGTGCAATCCCTAGCAAAATTCCAGCTGCTTTTTTTTCTTTCAGAAATTGACATGTTAATTTCATATGGAAATGCAAGGTACCCAAAATTGGCAAAAACTCTCTTGAAAAAGTAAAAAATTTGGAGGATTTACACTTCCTGATTTCAAAATTTACTACAAAGTTACAGTAATTAAAGGAGTATGGTACTGACATAAGGATAAACATATAGATCAATGAAACGGGGTTGAGAGTTCAGAAATTTATCCTTATGTTTATGGTCAAGTGATTTTCAACAAGTGGAGTAAGACAATTAAGGGGGAAAATTGAATAATCTTTTCAACAAATGGTTCTGGGACAACTGGATCTATACCTGCAAAAAAGATGAAATTCAACACCTACTTTACACCATGTACAAGAATTAACTCAAAATGGATCATGGACCAAAATGTAAGAGCGTTTTAGCTCTATAAAATTCATAGAAGAAAACGTAGGAGTAACTCCTCATGATCTTGGGCTAGGCAAATACAAATGGACAAAGGAGTTGAATAGACGTATCTCCAAGGAAAATATACAAAAGGCTAATAAGCTAATAAGGTGTTCAACATCACTAGTTATTAGGAAAATGAAAATCAAAACCACAATGAGATATTACTTCACACTCACTAGTTGGCTATAATAAAAAAGACAATAACAAATGTTGGAGAGGATGGGGAGAAACCTCAAAACATTGCTGATGGGAAAATGGGGTGGCCACTTTGGAAAAAACTTTGCAGTTCCTCAAAAAGAAAATACAGACTTACTATATGAACTGGCAATTCTTCTCCCAGGTATTCTACCAAAGAGAGGATTGAAAACGTGTGTCCACATAAAGACTTGGATACAATATTCACAGCAGCATTATTCACAGTAGCTAAAAAGTGTAAACAACCCAAATGCCCATTAACTGACGAATGGATAAAGAAAATATGGTACATCCATACAATGGAATATTATTTGGCCATAAAAGGAAATGAAGTACTAATACGTGCTACAAAATGCATGAACATTGAAAACATGTAAAGTCAAAGAAGCCAGACACGAAAGGCTACATATTGTATGATGTCATTTACATGAAATATCCAGAATAGGCAAATGGGGAGTCACTGCTAATGGGTACAGAACTCTTTTGGGGGTGGTACAAATGTTCTGGAATTAGATAGCGGTGATGGTTGTACAAATTTGTGAATATATTAAAAACCACTGAATTGTGGTTATACTTTAAAAAATAAAAAACAAAGTAAAATCAGAAAACTACATACTATATTATTCCATTTATATCAAGTACAATGATTAGCAAAACTAATTCATGGTGATAAAAATCAGAATAATGGTTCCTTTTGGGGGTTATTGATCTTGAGAGTCATGAGGTACCTTCCAGGGTATTGGAAATGGTCTCTTTATTTATCTGAGTAGTGGTAAAGATATATATCTTTATATATCACTATTTACATGTGAGATGTATATGTAAAATCTTCATATAGGGGCCGGCCTGGCGGCATAGCAGTTGAATGCATGCTTTCTGCTTAGGCTGCCTGGGGTTCTCAGGTTTGGATCCTGGGTTTGGACCTACTCATCAAGCCCTGCTAAGGCAGCACCCCATATAGAAGAGCTGTAACTCTACAACCATGATACACAACTATGTACTGGGGCTTTTAGGAAAAAAAGAAAAAAAGAGGAAGATTGGTAACAGATGTTAGCGCAGGGCAATCTTCCTAAAAAAAAAAAAAAGCTATATGTTTAAAAAAATCTTCATATAAATGTAAAAAATCATTGTTTTACATTTAAGATTTGTGTGCTTTAATATATGTATGCTATAAAATTAAAATTTATAAAATGATTCAAAGGTTTCACAGTGACAGATAAATATTATATTTACTGTAAAGGCCAAATTGTTAGGTCTTAGAAAAAGTAAAATTACAAATGGATACAAAAGTAAAACTTTGTCATGTGATTCATAATTTATTCTGCAAACAGAACAGATTTGTCTCTGGCACATAGTGAATGCTTAATTTGAGATAATCTCCTCTTCTTTGCTCCTTTTATATGTATTTATTTTTATACTGGAGAACAATTTAATAACGCAAACCTGTTCTCACTATAAATAAATGATTTCCCTTTCCACTTGAAGATTCTCTTTACAAATGACAAAAAAAGATCTAATTGATAACACCACTCCCCAATATTTGAATAAATGAAAAGTAAACGAATAAGATACAAGTATTTGTATCAGTACAAAAAGTAACCTTATAAATAATGAAATGTGCTGGTCTCTGCATATTTAAGAATATCTAGAAAGTACAAACTGTTTCCGCTTATCACAAGAACTACTTATTAGATATTATATTTATAAAAAGAGCAATAGGCTTGCCAATCACCATAAAGATAAGTAATCTGTATAGGATTAAAATAGTCCTTAATTGTTTATTAAGACAAAAATAATGGTTGATTAGGTTTTAATTATCATTAAGCATTCTTTTAAATTACCATTTGGCTTCAATTTCTCATGATTCAACTGAGACTATTAATATTGACTAATTTTGATTTAAGTGCCAAGAAACCTCAGGTGCTTAATAGCCATGATAATAGAGAAGAGTTCTTTTGTTTTTTTCTATTTTTTAATTTTTTGTCTTGGCTTAAAATATCATTACACATCTGTGTTTTGGCTAAGGATAATTTAAATACTAGTGCCAAAACATGTAAAATTTCTATTTAATCTTGGTAATTTTTAAAAGTATAAGATCCTAGAAATGGCATTCTATGATAATTTATTTGCAGACAACAAATATAATTATTCTACTTACAAAAAATTAAATCATACTATGATGTCACATATGCTGACATAAAATGCTGATTTGCTTCTCACTGTTTTGTTTAAATGCATCAAATTTTAGAATGTCTAATAGTAAAAAATATTTGCCAGTCAAGTCCTTAACTAATGACTTCAAAGAGCATTTAAGCTTATGGAATTGAAGAACCAAACTTAGAATTGACTTATTGGACTTCTTTTTTTTTGTGAGGAAGACCGGCCCTTAGCTAACATCCGTCGCCAATCCTCCTCTTTTTGCTGAGGAAGACTGGCCCTGGGCTAACATCCGTGCCCATCTTCCTCCACTTTATAAGGGACGCCGCCACGGCATGGCTGACAGGCAGTGCGTCCGCGGGCGCCCGGGATCCGAACCTGCGAACCCCGGGCTGCCAAGCGCGGACTAAACCGCTGCGCCACCAGGCCGGCCCCTGGACTTCTTTTTTGAATAGGATTGTAGTATTATGGTTTAAAATAGCAGACGTCCAAAATGAAAATTCTTTTCAAGTTTCACTTTGAGGAATTTTATATACATACTGCCTTTTCTTTGCTCACATGTGTAAATGTTAGGAGAAAAGGATGGTGAATGTATGTGTGTATATGTATACAATATATATGTATACAATATGTATGCAATGATGTCTTTTTAGCCTCTATAGAGTATTTTAAAATATATAATAAAAGAATAGCCAAATATGTGGAATTTTAACTAATCATATATAAATATAAAAAACTGTAAGCTTCTTTGCCTTTCTGCGGCAATGTCTGCATGGAGCCCATGAAGTGAGTATTTGAGAATCAGTTTCCTTTCTCTCTCTTTCCTTCTGTCCCTCTCTCTTTCTTTTTCTTCCTTCCTTCTTCCCTCTTTGCCTTTCTTCCTTCCTGTTTCTTTCCTTCTTTTCTTCTTTTTTCCCCACCCCTACCACCCCACCACAATTGCATCTTGTAATTGTTGATATATCTGGCCATGTACTATATCTAATTTGTAAATTTAGATAATCCCAAACACTTATTTAGTTATTTTCAATTTAATTTCTCCTATAGTTAGAAATAAAGTTATTTTCCTATGTATAAAACAGGACTCAAACCTACAAATACCTCTTGATCGCCAGCTATATCTTTTTATTCTACTGGCCATTAGAAAAATCAGTTAACACTAGTCGAAGTCTTCGAGATCCAGGTGTGAAATACAAAATCTCAGGCTGTTGGCCCTTTACCAACTATGAAAATATTTTGGCCTGTGGTCTTTTATTAAGAATGAAAGTACAAAGTTAAAAAGAGATAAGGCAGTTAAATTTAGACAATGTTATCAATGTAGGCCATTGAACTAAATTCTTCAGAAAAAAAAGGTTCCATGTTGGCTACTGTACAATCACTTGATGCCATTTCCCACGCTACTCACAAGCTGAGAGCACGTGGATTTTAGCACATTTCTACCTCCCTCAGGAATTATTCAGACTTTTTATTTTAATGACATTTAAAAGCCACACTTTTATTTAACTATTTAAGAACAGATCTCAGTCAGGATTTAGCAACATTACTAAGAAAGATTTATTACTTTTTTTCATATGATTGAAATAATTTTAATTGAAATCAAGGTAATCTAGGTTAAAAGCAGGGAGCTTTTTCTGCATAAGGTGAGATCACTGGAAATAACAAGACCTCATAGGTCTTATTAAGCCCATATTAAGCCATTGTAAAGGTTTCCCTTGGCTTCAAATGTAAAATGCTGTGGTCTACAAAAGAAGTAGCAAGGGCTTCCTTAGGTTTTCTAGTTGTTACATGATCATACTCATAATTACCCACTTCAGAGCAATACTCTGAGTACCAGGGAATAAAACTAGTTTCGTTAGTTTATTTTTTAAATTCTGAGGTTAAAATTAAAAAAGAAAAGCTATATTCAATATTAATTTTTCTCTTTTACCAAACAATGCATTTATGCTGGAATATTTTCATTGTTTCCACAATTTCAGGGAAATGACAAGCAGGGATTTCAGAAGTCCTGATGATATATTTTGATATTTTAATAGGCCCATTGCCAGGTATGATTAGACACTCAATAAATAATTGAATTGAATTGTTTGGGTATTTTCATAGGGGAGAACATAATATTGATTTCTTTTTGTATTTACTTTAGAAAATTCTTGGAAAGTCTTCATTAAGTAGAAAACAAAACAAACCATAAGACCCACAAGGAATAAATAACAAAATCGACTTTGGGGCTATGGAGTTTGACTTAGCAGCTTGTACTCAATCCTTTATAACAAAACCTCTCGGCTAATGTGAAGCAGCTGTGGCAATTTCACAAAATGGCCTAAACTGTTGAAAAGCCATTAAGAGTCTGATGTATGTAGAATAAAAAGGTTCATTCAGTTTTTTAAAAGGTTTCCCAATATGGAGTGTTATTTTATTTTATAACCACGTCTTAGTCATATTAAGTTTAAATGCCACAGAAAATTTTAATGACCATGTGGCTGGCTTTTTTTGTGAAATAGCGAGAATTCTTCAACATGCCTAAAATTCTTTAAAAAAAAAATTGGTACAAATCTGTTAGGGACACTGTACAAGTTCCCACTATTGAATGCATAGTTAGAAAACTGGGCAACAAATACATACAAAATGATTTACCATTTATGTTTGTAGGGGCACCTAAATAAATTAGAATCAATTTCTTTAGTCCTAAGGCACATAGAGGCTTTTGGAAGTAATGAAAGCCACTTGCTTTCCCAGCCCTTTCATAGGCATGAGCGTCAAGTATTAACTGTACATTTTTGAATTTATTTTTTATATTGTATGATTTTTTTAAAACAAGTTTTGAATCTTTTCCTAAGGATGTATGAAGGATTATACTTCTATTGCCCTTCTCTATTTTTCCTCTGGAGGTGATAGCTATACAATGTTTTTTATGCATTCACCTGCTTTACTTATTTTGGGTTTTAGAAGATCTATCTTTGTGCCCTTCAAATTATTTCTAAGAGAGATGAAGCATACTGTAGTCAGTTTTCTATCTGATATGAGCTAAATATTTTCAGCAGACTTATAACTGCATAGCTATAAGAACTGTAAATGTATTCCTTAGAAATCCCTTGTGAATTTTCTTGTGTTATTCTGATGTATGCACCAATATACATGCTCTTCAGATGCATCTAGCTGGACTGTAGTGATCAAGCTCAGAGAACTCATGTGAGTGCTGAGGCCCACACACCAGAGACAGAGCACTTCCAATCTGTTGCTCATCGTCACTCTGCTATGTTCATTTAAAAATCATCCACAATAGAAACCCAGATTCACAGGAAATAGGACTGGCTATCTTCCATGACAATAAGTAAGCCTAAGAATTGGAAGCCTAGGATTTGGTCAGTTGGCAAGAACATTCGAGGACTTTGATTGTCTGTAGACTCAATCAGCACCTACTCTGTACAAGGCATTTTGCTAGATATTGCAAAGGAGGTAGTGATATAAGATGGTTCCTGACTTCAAAGAGTTTATATCCTGTTGGAAAGATTAGATGTATGCATTTTTTTTTAAATTAAAAGGCAGTGCTGTCCTATTCACAGCAGTGTACTCCTGGTGCGTGGCACTGGTAGTCAGTGATATGAGAAGAGGGACAGTGCCTGTGGGTGGCAGTGGTTTTCCAAATGCCTTGCTGGGCAGACTAGATTTGAGTAAAGCTGATGCTGGGAGATTGCACTATCTCCATGGGTTGGATGTGGCATATTTCAAGACCAAATAGTGGATTAGAATAACAAAAACTAGGGATTTTGGGTTGGGAATATTGAAAGGAATGATTGGAGAAGTGAATGGAAGTCACATTCTAGTCTCTTAATAAATATTCATTGCCAAACAATCCAGATAAATTACAAAATCATTGCTTATCTACTTTTCAAAACTCACCGGACAGCTGAGGATACAAAGAAACCGAAATGAACTAAATTCCAGAGTCACAAGACCTTTCTAAGAGAGAAGACACCCACAGTTGTTTTTATCTCTGGGAGCACTATGAATAAGAAGAAAATACACCATAGATGGGATAAATAGAAATCAGCCCAATATTTAGTGGAGTTTTAATAGTCATCTGTGGGCTGATGTGATGGATTTACATCAAGGAGAACTTCAAGGAGCCTTATCACAAAGTGAATCTACACCCACCTGCCATCTCTTTCCCACAGGGCTTTTACTGAGTGCACATTGCTAGTGAGCCAAAGACTGGGACAGGGCAGGAAGCTGAAAGATGTGCCCCACCAGTCCTCATCTGGTGCACCAAACTTTCCACAGTGCTTATCAGCAAACTTTCCCTGAGTAGGTAGAAGCAACCCACTGAAGTATGGGGACAAGGCAGCAGGATGGAGATCAACCTCCAAGTTTGGAAAGCTGAGGACTGAACTATAAAACATAGAGAGGTCTCAGTGTCTCACTGGTGCTCAGATACTAAGTCCTGCTGAAGAAATGAAACCAGTGGTGAACTGGGTCTAACTAAAAATGGCACTAAATCCAGAATCATCTCAACAACAAATTAGATTGACTTGGTGCCCCCTTCCCCTATCCCATGTTAGAAACCTAACAAGAAAGGGAGCATGCCCTTTTCTGGGAGTAAAGATTATTTATTTACTTCAGTCTCCTTTTTTTCTTGTAAAAGTAATGTCCAAAATAAATTAAAATATGAGATATCCGAAGAAGTAAAAAATATGGCCCATTATCAAGAGAAAAAATAGCCAATAGAAACTAACCCACAGATGGCCCAGATGTTGGAATCAAAACATTAAGACTTTCCAAGAGGGCAGTGAAGGAAGATCCTGAACTTACCTCCTCCCATGGACACAACAAATCTACAGCTATATATGGAATAATTACTTCTGAAAAAAGGAAAACTAGCTGAACAGTTCCTCCACAACAAAGGATAAAAGGGCCACACTGAGACAGGTAGGAGAGGCAGTGATGCAGTCTCGCCAAAAATGCCATTCCCAGTGTGGCAACGCACAATTGGGAGGGATCTCAAAAACATAGAGCTTCTCCCTGAGGACTGAGGGGTTTACAGTCCACATCAGGCACTGCATCCCAAGCCTTGGGACCTGTGCTGGAGATACAAGCTCCCAAAAGATCTGGCTTTAAAAACCAGCAGGGCTTATGTCCAGGAGAACCATAGAGCTGTAGGAAATGGAGATTCCACTCTTAAAGGGCTCACACATAGACTCACTTGCCCAGGAACCCAGCACAAAAGCAGCAGTTTGAAAAATGCCAAGACCAGAGGTGAAGGAGATTAATTTGCTAATCTTAAAGCATCTGCTGGAGGGGCAGGAGCCTATTGGAACTCTCTCCAAGGATGGAGGCACCAGAGGGCACCCTTTTTGCATTCTCCTTCTCCCTTGCTAGTGTTGGCACTGGTGGGCTCCATTTTTGCACTCTCTCTTTCTCACTTGCTAGCACCAGTGGGCATGCCCCACCCCTGTACCATTCTCATGGTCCTGCCAAAGCCAGGTGAGTGAGTATCCCATTCCTGCACTGCTCCCACAGCCCTGCCAAAGCTGGCAGGTGAGTGCAGCCCATACAGTGAATGCTCCTTGAGCATCTGGCTCTGGTGGCCAGGGAGGATTGTGTTTCTGTGCCCCATAGTTCTACAACAATCAAAAAGATAGTTCTTGGCAGGCTACCACCCTCAGGGCACTGCACAGACAGCAGACTGAAACACACTCTCGGTCTTCCTGTGTAAAAGGCCTAATTACTTGTCCTGGAACTTCAACCAGAGGGGCAGGCTTTAGGTTTACCACATCTAGATGAGATGGAAGTGCTCTCAGGGAATGTAGGCCAGGGATGTCATCTTTGCACTCTCCCTTGGCCTTGTTACAGCTCACTGGTACCTCCCAGGAAGGAGCTCATACACTTTTCTGGATCCTCAATTTCTGCAACTGTCACCAAGGTGACATCTCCAGATCACCTAGTCAGGAGGCCACCAGGGTTTATGATTGTGGTCACACAGGACTGTATATACTTGCATACCTTAGAAGCTGCTGCTTAAAGGTCTAGCTTCCAAACAGCCTGAAACTATGCACTGACTGAGATCCTTTCCATTGGAACACTCACAGGTCTTGGCACATCCTTAAAAAATGGGATATATCAAGAATAAATCAGGCCACTTAGGCAATCATAAAGGTTTGAGAGACAACCATGAGCTAGGGTAAGGTTAAATGATAAAGTTCACCTCCTACATAAGGCCACTCATTCAAGACTAGGAGAGAGAGCTTTTCCACCTAATATATAAAAACAAACACAGAGAGTCAAGCAAACTGAGGAAAAAAGAAATATGTTTCAAGTGAAAGAACAAGATAGAATCCCAGGAAAAAAACATAATGAAATGGAGATAAGTAATTTACCTGAGTAAGAGTTCAAAGTAATGGTCATAAAGATGTTCATTGAATTCAGGAGAAGAAGGGATGAATATAGTGAGAACTTCAACAAAAAGATAGAAAATATAAGAAAGTACCAAACAGAAGTCAAAGAGCTGAAGAATACAATAACTGAACTGAAATACACACTAGAGGGGTTCAAAAACAGACTAGATGAAGTAGAAGAATGGATTGGTGACCTGGAAGACAGCAGTGGAACTCACACAAACAGAGCAGCAAAAAGAAAAAAGATTTTAAAAAGTAAAGATAGTTTAAGGGACTTCTGGGACAACATCAAGTGCAATAAAATTTGCATTATAGAGATCCCAGAAGGAGAAGAAAGAGAAAAGGGGTGGAAAACCTGTTTGAAGAAAAAAATGGCTTAAAACTTCCCTAACCTGGGGAAGGAAACAGATATCCAGGTTCAGGGAGCACAGAGTTCCAAATAGGATGAATTGAAAGAGATCCACACCAAGACACCTTATAATTAAAATGTCAAAAGTTAAAGATAAAGAGAGAATCTTAAAAGCAGCAAGAGAAAAACAATGTGCTATGTACAAGGGAACTCCCTTAAAACTATCAGCTGATTTTTCAGCAGAAACTTTGCAGGCCAGAAGGGAGTGGCATGATCTATTCAAAGTGTTGAAAAGAAAAAACTCCCAACCAAGAATACTTTACCTGGCAAGGTTGTCCCTCAGAATTGAAGGAGAGATAAAGAGTTTTCCAGTCAAGTAAGAGCTAAAGGAGTCTATCACCACTAAATAGGTCTTACAAGAAAAGATAAAGGGACTTTAAGATGAAAAGAAAAGGCACTAACTAGTAACAAGAAAACATGTGAAAGTTAAAATCTCACTGACAAAGACAAATATATAGTAAAGGTAGTGGATTAACCACATATAAAGCTAGTATGAAGGTTAAAAGACAAAATTAGTAAAATTATAGCTACAATAATTAGTTAAGGAATACACAAACCAAAAAAGATGTAAAATATGACATCAAAAACATAAAACTGGGGGGAGGGAGTAAAGATGTAGTTTTTAGGATGCATTTCAACTTAAGTTACTATCAACCTAAAATATACTGTTATATATATATATATAGTCTGTTATATGTGAACCTCATGGTAACCACAAAACAAAAATCTATAGTAGATACACAAAAAATAATGAAAAAAGAATCCACACCTAACACTAAAGAAAATCATCAAACCACAAGGGAAGAGAGCAATAGAGGAAGAAAGAAATAGAAAGGAACTACAAAAACAGCCAGAAAACAAACAACAAAGAGACAATAAGTACATATCTATCAATAAATACTTTAAATGTAAATGGACCAAATTATCCAAGTGAAAGACACAGAATGGTTGAATGGATTAAAAAAAACAAGCCCTATCTATATGTTGCCTACCAGAGATTTGCTTCAGATCTAAGGACACATGTAGACTTAAAGTGAAGGGATAGAAGAAGATATTTCATGCAAATGGAAATGAAAAGAAAGCTGGTATAGCTATAGTCGGGTAGCTACACTTATAGCAGACAAAATAGACTTTAAAACAAAGTCTGTAATAAAAGACAAAGAAAGGCATTACATATTACAATTCAACAAAAGGATACAAAATTTGTAAATACTTATGCACCCAATATAAGAACACCTAAATATATAGAGCAAACATTAACAGACCCAAAGGGAGAAAATGACAGCAATATAGTAATAGTATAGTATAGTATAGCAATAGTATAGTAATAGGGTACTTTAACACCCACTTACATCAATGGATAGAGCATTCAGACAGAAAATCAATAAGGAAACATGGACCTTTAATGAAACATTAGACTAGATGGACTTAATAGATATATGCAGAACATTTCATCCAAAAGCAGCAGAAGACACATTCTTCTCAAGTGCACATGGAACATTCTCCAGGATGGATCACATATTAGGCCACAAAAAAAGTCTTAATAAATTAAAAAGATTGAAATCATATCAAGTATCTTTTCTGACCACAATGGTATGAAATTAGAAATCAGTTACAGGAAGAAAACTAGAAAAATCACAAATATGTGGAGATTAAACAACATGCTAGTGAACAACAAATGGGCCAATGAAGAAATCAAAGGAGAAATAAAAAAATACTTTGAGACAAATGAAAATGGAAATACAGCAGTCCAAAATCTATGGGATACAGCAAAAGCACTTCTAAGAGGGAAGTTTATAGCAACACAGGACTGCTTCAAGAAACAAGAAAAATCTCAAGGAAACAATGTACCTTTACATCTAAAAGAACTAGAAAAAGAACAAATGAAGCCCAAAGTTAATAGAAGAAAGGAAATAATGAAGATGAGAGCAGACATAAATGAAATAGAAACTAAAAAAAAAAAAAAGAAAAAAAGAAAAGATCAATGAAACTAAGAGCTGGTTCTTTGAAAAAATAAAGAAAATTAACAAACCTTTAACTAGACACACCAAGAAAAAAGAGAGAGGACTCAAATCAATAAAATAAGAAATGAAAGAGGAGGTGTTACAACTGATACCACAGAAATAAAAAGGACCATAAGAGACCACTATGAACAACTTTATGCCAAAAATTTGGATAATCTAGAAGAAATGAATAAATTCCTAGAAACATACAATCTTTCAAGACTGAATCATGAAGAAATAAAAACATCTGTATAGAATGATGACCATTAAGGAGATTGAATCAGTAATCAAAAACCTCCCAACAAACAAAAGTCCAGGACCAGATGGCTTCACTTGAATTTTATCAAAGATTCAAAGATTTAATACCAATACTTCTCAAACTCTTTCAAAAATTGGAAGAGGAGAGAATGCTTCAAAATGCATTTTATGAGTCCGGCATTACCCTGGTACTAAAACCAGGCAAGGACACCAAAAAAAAAAAAAAAAAAATTACAGTCCAATATCCCTGATGAACATAGATGCAAAAATCTTCAGTGAAATATTAGCAAACTGAATTCAATGATACATTAAAAGGATCATACACCATGATAAAGTGGGATTTATTCCAGGGACACAGGTATGGTTCAACATCCACAAATCAATCAACATGATACACCACATTAACAAAATGAAGGATAAAAATCATCTGATCTTCTCAATAGAGGCAGAAAAACCATCTGGCAAAATTCAACACCTTTTTATTATAAAAACTCTCAACAAAGTGGGTATAGAGGGAACGTACCTCAAAATAATAAAAGCCATGTGTAAGAAACCCACAGCTAACATCATACTCAATGGTGAAAAGCTGAAAGCTTTTCGTCTAAGATCAGGAACAAGACAAGGATGCCCACTCTCCCCACTTTTATTCAACATAGTATTGGCAGTCCTAGCCACAGCAGTCAGACAAGAAAAGAAATAAAGTCACCTAAACTGGAAACTAAGAAGTAAAACTGTCACTATTTGCAGATGACATGATGCTATATATAGAAAGTCTTAAAGACTCCACCGAAAAACTACTAAAACTAATAAATGAATTCAGTAAATTTGTGGGATACAAAATCAATATACAGAAATCTGTTGCATTTCTATACAGTAATAACAAACTATCAGAGAGCAAAACTAAGAAAACAATCTCATTTACAATTGCGTCAAAAAGAATAAAATACCTAGGAATGAATTTAACCAAGGAGGTGAAAGACCTGCACACTGAAAACTATAAGACACTGGTAAAAGAAATTGAAGACACAAATAAATGGAAAGATATTTTGTGCTCATGGATTGGAGGAATTAACATTGTTAAAATGTCCATATTACCCAAACCAATATACAGATTCAGTGCAATCCCTATCAAAATTTCAGTGGCATTTTTCACAGAACAAGAACAAATAATTCTAGAATATGTGTGAAGCCATATGGACAAAAAAAACTCCAAACTGCCAAAGCAATCTTGAGAAATAACAGCAAAGCTAGAGGTATCACACTCCCTGGTTTCAAACTATACTACAAAACTATAGTAATCAAAACAGTATGGTATGGGCATAAAAACCAACACATATGTCAATAGAATAGAATAGAGAGCCAGAAGTAAACTCACACATACATGGTCAATTAATTTATGACACAGGAATCAAGAATATACAATGGAGAAATGACAGTCTCTTCAATAAATGATGTTGAAGAAACAGGACAGCCACATGTAAAAGAATGAAACTAGACCACTGTTTTACACCATACACGAAAATTAACTCAAAGTGGATTAAAGACTTAAATGTAAGACCTGAAACCATAAAACTCTTAGGTGAAAACATAGGTAGTAAGCTCCTTAACATCAGTCTAGGTGTTGAATTTTTGGATCAGCAAAAGCAGAAAAAGAAAAAATAAACAAATGGGACCACATCAAACTAAAAAGCTTCTGCACAGCAAAGGAAAACTTCAGCAAAATGAAAAGGCAACCTACCAAATGGGAGAAAATATTTGCAAATCATATATCTGATAAGGGGTTAGTATCCCAAATATCTAAAGAACTCAACCAACCCAATAGCAAAAACCAAACAACTTGATTAAAAAATGGTCAAAGGATCTAAATAGACATTTTCCAAAAAAGACATACAGATGGCCAACTGGCACATGAGAAGATGTTCAACATGACTAATTACCAAGGCAATGGAAATCAAACCCACAATGAGATATCACCTCACACCTGTTAGAATGGCTATTATCAAAAAGACAAGAAATAACAATATTTGAGAGGATGTGGAGAAAAGGGAATCCTCATACATTGTTGGTGGGAATATGGAAAACTAAGTTTCCTCAAAAAGGTAAAGATAGGCCTACCATATGACCGAGGTATTTCCTTCTGGGTATTTATCCCATGAAAATGAAAACTACTTTGAAAAGATATATGCACCCCTATGTTCATTGCAGCATTGTTTACAATAGCCAAAATATGGAAACAACCTAAATGTCCACTGACAAATGAATGAATAAAGAAGATATATAAATATATACACACACACAATGGAATGCTACTCAGCCATAAAAAAGAAGGAAATCTTACCATTTGTGACAATGTGGATGGACCTTGAAGGTATTATTCTAAGTGAAATAAGTCAGAGAAAGATAAATACCATATGATTTCACTTATATATGGAATCTAAAAAACAAAACAAATAAACAAACAAAACAAAACTCATAGGTACAGAGAACAGATTGGTGAATGTTTGTAGGGGAAGGAGGTTGGCGGATGGGTAAAAATGGGTGAAGGAGGTCAATTGGGTGGTGACATATGGTAACGACCTATTGTGATGCAAAGATCGAACTATTACATTGAACACATGAAACTAAAATAATGCTGTATACCAATTTTACCTCAATAAAATAAAGATGAAGACTTTAAAATAGCTATGATAAATATATTAAAGAATCTGGTGGAAAAAGTGGACAACATGACCAGATAGGATGATATGCAGGAAGGAATAAAGAGAAACAGGAAGGGGTCAGATCTTCAATGACTCGCTTTGAACTTATTATTTATTAACAAGCACGAAATAATTGAAAACTAGTTTGGAGACAAAAACTGAGACTTGGAGAATTTGGATAAACTTACATATAGCTTTCAGAGTTGAGACAGGATGCTAGAACTGTTTAACTCCAGTGTCTGTGATTGTTTTTCCCAATTTCCCATATTTAAACTGTCTCGAACATTTTTGATCATATATTTTCCTCCTTTGTTCCTTTTATTACTATTATTTTAGACTCAGGAATATTAAGAAAAAATACGTTAGGCTGCAAAATGAAGTCAATAACATTAATTTTTCTCCCCATAGGCAATCTTGCAGTCTGAGGAAAATAGTGATCTCACCTGTAGCTAATAATCACAATTTTGTGCATAATTCTAATGATTTAATCTGAGATACTACTTTCCAATTAATCTCTGGTTCATTTAAAAAATTCGTCTTCAGTAATTATTTAGTTCCATCTTTGCTTCCTAATTATTGTGTTAGAAATTCTATTTTTATCAGATTAAAGGTTAATTTTTAAAATAAAAAATGATCACTAAATAAAAAAGAAGAGTTTAGAATGCAACTGGGGGTTTTCTTTTTAATAGAATCATGCTTTTTTTAGGAAGTTTAATATGCCACCATTTTATGAATGGATCGGAGTGGGAAGATTAGTCAGATTATTTGTACAATTGGCCAGGCCACAGGTCTAGTGGTTGAAGTGGGAACGAAAATGAGGGGGATATTTTTGGAAAAAGGAATAAAAGACTAGATAACTGAAGCTCGGCTCAGATGGGGAAAAGTCAAAGACAATCTTAAGGAGACTCAAAAAATAATAGTAACTATGAGGACAATGAGCAATGACCACAGTGGAGAAACCGAGGCAAATACAACTTTGAGTTATAAAAAAGGGAAAGAAAATATCCAAGAATCTCATAATTCAGAGGAATTGCTTTTGTGAAATGAAAAATGCAGTACAAGTTTCAGTGATGAGAAAAGAGTAGAGACAAATATTCACATAATGTGTGGTAGCTTCAACTTGGTCTTTTTCTTGCCATATTCTGCTTTTTGAGGAAATTGTTGATTTAAGATTAAGATGAGATATTTTTGGTTTATACCACACTTTTTCACTTGCTATAGTGCTATTTGTTTTCTTTTTTCCAGATCCTTCCACACACACAAACACACACATTGAAATCAGGGAATATTTTATACTCCTTTATATTCTACAGCATCCAGTATTGTCAGAAGGTAAGAGGCAGAATTACATTAATAAATTTAGCCATTCAATTGTTCGCGGCCTTGTTTCCAGGTGCTACTGAAAAATGACAAAGATAAATAAGACATCCTACTGCCTTCAAGTGGTTCATGAACTACTAATTGATTGATTGACATTTGTGACAGGTGGAGAACAAAGACAACTATTTTTTGACCATGTTGTGGCATTTGTCTTAAGCTCAAGTGTGATTTTTCTTTGATTAGATTAAATAAATCTTATGATAATGCATGTGAGGTAGTTAGCATAGTGCTTGGCACATAGTAATCCTTCAATAATTATTAGTTATTTTATTATTTGTATCATTATCATTATTATAAAAATAAAGCATAGAGATAATCTGAACTTCTTTGATAAATATTTACACTACCATTTTCATCACTCTCTAAAATGGCAAGTGAGGGGCCCTGAAACTTAAGCTCCACTGAATTCATGATAAATTGACTTCTGCTCCATTAATATTCAAAAAGTATTTTCAGAAATAAGACAATCAAAATTTTTTTGCTCTATCAAAAATTTACCCTTGTTTCAGTGCAACTCTCCTGCTTTCTTTTCCATCACCCCATCTTATGAGATGAAAAATAGAGCTTCTATTGGTTATAAATATGTAAGGTCCTTTGGAAACAAGGGTAGAACAAATGAAACAGAAAGTAACATACCTTAAATTTCTTTTAAGATAATTTGTATAATTTCAGATCTCCTTTCAGTTTGTCTGTTTAAAAAAAATTCTGTTAATAAAGTGAAGCACCTGTTTTCTTGGCCACCTCTCCATGTGTATAGGTATAATACATTCCAAGTTATTTCTATCTCAACTCTTGTGCAGTACTATCAATATTTTACATATGGTGGAAATGGGGCCATATAGGATATAAAAGTGACTTGATCATAGTCTTAAGAAAATTCCACGGATTTTTAAATCCCACAAAATATATTAAACAACTACTAAATGTTAGGCACTATGTCTGTCTTACTGAGTCATGAAGCTAGCTGTCACTTCCTTCCGTTCTCCTACCTTCTATTACCTTCTCCACATCTTTCACTCTCTTTCCTGGCCCCTTCTGTTTGTCTTTAACAGGCTCCCCCATGGACTCCACTGGTAGTGTTAGCTTTTCTCCTATGATACACTAGTTTCTAGGTGATAAGTTAAGCATTGAATTCTTAAACACCTAAAGATAGCTTTAATTGATTTAACCACTTGACTTTAAGCCACAGTTCAATTTTCAACTGATATGATGGCACTTGTTATAAGGGAAGAAAATATGAGACCTGTAAGTCAAATGGGAGATAGGGTAAGTGCTCCTATCTGACATCTTGATTAATATGAATTAAGTCATGCTTGGTTTGGCAGATCATAGGTTCATGTCAGCAATGATAACAGCAGCCATTAGTGATGACACTGAAAATGCTGAGCCTTTAAGTAGGATTTTCCTTGAAGTTCAAGGGACCTAGCTACCAAAGTTCAACTCTAAGATAGGATGGGAAATAGAAAGCAGAAAATGCTGAAAACATCAAATGGATATAATTTACATCTTCATCATCATGCCTCCTAAAGCTCTCGGGTCATTTTCATTAGTTATGGAATTATGATGCAATGTGAATATTAAGTAAAAGCCACCAATTTAATTTTGGAGAAGAGATCATAGTACAGTTTGAAAAGATAGTTCTTAGGCAGAAGGAAAGAGGATAATTCATTTTTCCTGGAACAGAGTATATAACAATTTCCACACAGCTGCTTTCTAGTTTCCTAATGATCATGGAAGGACTACAAAGAACAACATTAGAGTCTAATCATTAGACTCTAATGTGTCCAGGGCATAGCTCTTTCTCCATTAGTCAGCAGTGTTTCTCATATAATGGTCTTGGATCAGGACCACCTGGGAAAATTATCAAACGTTGACATTCCTGGGCCCCACCCCAGATCTACTAATCAGAATCTCTGGAGATGGGGCCTGGGATTCTGCATTTAATAGTAGCTCTCCAGGTATTTGTTATACACACTAAAGTCTGAGACTCAGTGCCTTCTAACCAAAGAGTTGTTAAATGAAGGACTTATGAAACTTACTTTCTCACTCCTTTGAACTCAGGGAAAAACTGGGAATTTTTTTTAAGCAAAGGAGATATTAGTGAAGGTAAACCTTAATAGACCCACTCCTTCCAATGAAATGCTCAGTATGGTCATGGTGATATTAAATCACAAGGAAAAGGGGTTACATAATTGCTCCTTTTCCCCCCAACCTCAGTCAATTATGAGACCATCTGGTGTATTGCTTGTAGCATGACATAAATGAGGTAATTAGAGATGGCATTCTGAGCTCTGACATCCACAATGTTTGCAATAGGAGCAGGTTTGGTGGCAAATTGTATGGTTAGAAGTCTACTTAGAAGATAATAAATCTCTCATTGGACAGATGGTGGTGCTTACACATGCCTGGATGTGCTAAGTTATTTGACCATGCTGATTCAATGTGAAATGTGTGCAAACAGAAATGTAACTGGGTGCCTGGTCATAACTTGTCAAGAGATGCTCTTCACTATTGACAGAGTTGGAAGGAGGCTGAATTTGGAGTTTAGTAACTTTTAGTATCTCAGTCAGCCTGAGTCAATGTCCCTCATTTTGTAATCCACATTTAAACTTCTCGTGATGGTGCTTGGGCATTCCACTTATTTGTGGATCTGTTTGTATCTCACATGAACTTGTGATAACTCTCTTATGCTCCTCTCACACCAGGGACTGGAGTATGATTCCTTGCTCAGACTATTTATTAATCCAGTTGCTTCCTCACAGCTCCTGTCCAAATGTTCCTGTGGAGGCAGCAGGGATCTCCACATTGTAGTTTTTACAGCTATGAGACCGATTTCCAGTTCTGTCCCAGCAACTTGCCTTCTGGTGCAGGGTCTTTCCTTTGTTGAGGTCTGAGGCTCAGATTAGCTGTTAGTACTCTCTCTTTATCTTTTCCCAGAAATATTGGAGATGGTAGAGATTCATATAGGAATCTAAAAGGTGTTTAATCCTCTTGTTCATATTGGTTATTTTTAAAAATGATTTTATGGATATTTAAATCAGAGCAAGGGAACAGGAATCAAGGGTGCCTCTACTCACCCAGTCTTCCTCTTGCAAGTCTTAGTATTTATTTTTTAAAACAATTAAAATTTAAAATGCGAGTCATTCACCTCATTGTCCTGGTATTTCAGAGACTTTTATCATTATATTCTTGCAGCTCTATAACACTTTGACATCTTCTATCCCTATAATATTCTTTTCTCATTGGCTCCACACCAAAAGAGAAACTGTATTTGTATATGGAAACATTACTGTGATGTTCTTTTTTCACATATTATCTTCATACATTGAAGGAGTCTTTAAAGTGTTTTTGGTATTTCCTAAATAAATAAGCCAAAAAAACCCCCACCCTTTAAAAAACCTTCTCCTTCTCAAACATTATTCTCTTTTATTAAAGGTTCTCTTACAAAGACAAAAATAAATCTTTCACGAGTGTATGATTTCTAACCAACTTTGTGTCAGTTTAGGCCCCATTGTAGATACCAGATCCTGCTTTCTGTGGCCTCCAAGGCAACCTCCAATTTCATTTAATAGAATATCTAAGGATGTTAGGTCAAACTATTGAGTTCGATTCTAGAATTTCTTTGCCTTGTAATTTAGTCATTTGTTTGATTACAGGACAGGTTGATGTTTGAGGACCAAAATTGGCTGTGGTTGCAGACATGTGGGTCTGCTCCATGGTGAACCTGGTTAATGCCATCTTCCCAACCTTTTGTTTTTACAGGGGAGGAAGGCTATATCGTGAGAGGTTCCATACAGTGAATGGTCACGATAAATAAACGATGAAGTACAGAATAGAGTCCTGGGTCTTTGGTCAGCCATCTTGGCATTTTTTGGGGAGGTAATGTGTACAATGGTTGGAAGTTGGAAGCCTGATAGACTTTATTTCAAAGTCTGATTTTTCACAGCTGTGTAATTGTGGCCAATTTATTTAACCTTTCTAAGTTCTCATTTCCTCATGTTAAAAACACTGTTGTTTTTGTGATTAAATAAGATAAGGTTGTTTAGTGTTTAGTATAGTACCCTACACATAGTAACTGAAGGAAAATATTATGTTAATGTCATTTATACCTCACAACATGACCTTTCCTATATGCTTTTAATTTATAGACCTTTTAATTTATAAATGTAAGCTTGGTAATCTCTAAAATATGACAACATATTTATTTCACCCACAGGACTATTTACTTCGGAGGTACAGATTCAGTTTTGATTAGTTATGAAGATTCTTATAACTAGTTTTCAATGATTATGAATAATAGTGTCATAAGAGAGGTGCCAGCCTTGAAATCACACAGACTGGTTGCAAATCCTGGCTCTTGCACTTCCTGGTTATATGACTAAGTTTCTCAGCCTCTCCAAGTTCATGTTATTGTCCCTAAAGTGAGGGCAACAGTAACTACGTTGTAAGCTTGTCAAGAAAACTTGCTTAGGGCGGCCCAGTGGCGCAGCAGTTTAGTTCGCGCTTGGCAGCCCTGGGTTCGCGGGTTCGGATCCCGGGCACCAGCCGACGCACTGCTTGTCAGCCGTGCTGTGGCGGCGTCCCACATAAAGTGGAGGAAGATGGGCACGATGTTAGCCCAGGGCCAGTCTTCCTCAGCAAAAAGAGGACGATTAGCAACGGATGTTAGCTCAGGGCTGGTCTTCCTCACAAAAAAAGAAAAAAAAAAATGCTTTTGGGGTCCGCCCGGTGGCGCAGCGGTTTAGTCCATGCTCGGCAGCCTGGGGTTCGCAGGTTTGGATCCCGAGCGCCCGCCGACGCACTGCCTGTCAGCCATGCTGTGGCGGCGTCCCATATAAAAAAGTGGAGGAAGATGGGCACGGATGTCAGCCCAGGGCCAGTCTTCCTCAGCAAAAAGGGGAGGATTGGCAACAGATGTTAGCTCAGGGCTGGTCTTCCCCACAAAAAACAAAACAAAACAAAAAAACAAAACAAAAAAACTTGCTTAGATATAGTATATAAACTACCAATGTAGTACTCTGCAACTAACTGCTAGATAAATGTTAGTTCTTTTCTCCCATTTAAAACAATACAGAAGTATTTACTAATTTTCAAAGTGTTTGCTTTTGCACTGAAAGATCTTTGGGTTCACTAAATTTTTTCACTTTCCTGAAATTACCTCAGCTACTGTAGGTGCTAACTGGCATATCAAAGATGAGCATATACCATCTCTTCATCCTGAAAACCAACTAAAATGATCAAAAAGGTATATAACACAGCATATACTCAAAAGAATAAAATGAAGCTGATGGGATAACTGGAAATTAAAAGAACAGATCCCGGATGGGTGTAACCTGAGCCATAATGTGGGAAATCCAGAAACTTATTGATTCCTACCAAAAAACCCTAAAGTGACTCAGGAATTTGTGGGAACAAATATTGACAATGATGTAAAGGTGGAGTGGATAAAACGAGGATTTGTTAGAAGTCTATTGAAGAAGTAATTAAACCACTTTTTGCAGCTATACAATAGCTCCCTACCACACACACACACTCCATGGCCATAACAGAAGCCTGGGGATTTACCCTCTAGGGATGGTAAACTGGAGGACTTGCAGTAGAAGAAGCAGCAGGCACAGCTGAAGGTGGGAATACCATACTGAAAACAGGGGGCAAGGTGATTGTGTACACATTGAACTAAGATATCCAGCTTTCTTTCTCTAATTGGCTTTCAGGATAATAGAAATAAGGCTAACACCTTTGAGGCATAAGTTTGAAAGGTTTCTTGTGAAAAAAATCAAACTAGACCATGAGAAAAGATCTAAAGATATTGACAAGAAGGATCACACTCAGATTACCTTTAGCAAAGCCCCCTAGTCCACATACATGTCTCTTTATTCAGCTCTTCAGTGTCCCATTCTTAAATAAAACTGGACAGCCAAATATCCAGACATTTAAGACAAGTCTGTGAACTGAAAAACACAGGCAGAAAAAGAAAACAATGGGAAAAAGGAACTTGAAGGAAATGTTAATAGAGGAAGAAGAAAAATCTCGAAAAGAAACAAAATCCTAACATTAATATTTAGGAGAGATAAGAGAAAACATTGTATTCATAAAACATGAACAAGACAGAAGACACATCCAGATAACAAAAAAGAGCTCTTGGAAGTTAAAAATTATGACAACTGAAATGAAAATTCAGTAGGAGGACAGTTGAAGCAAGATCCCAAAAATTAGTACAGAAAGACACAGAAGTGAAAAATAGGAGAAAAAGGATAAGAAAGTTAGAGGAACAATCCAAGAGGTACAAAATTTGAATAGAAAGGGTTCTAGAGAGGCAGAACACAGAATATGGAAAGGAGGAAATTATCAAAAAAATTTTTTTAAATGTTCCAGAATTGAAAGATTTTAGTTTTGAAATTAAAGGAGCTCAACAATTGCCTAGCACAATGAATGAAGAAAGACCTATGCTAAGGCCCATGAGATTTCAGACCACCTGAGAAAAGAAGAAACTTATAAATGTTTCCAGAGAGAAAGAGAGAGAGAGAAACAAATAAAACAGATGACAAATAGTAAAGGATCATGTATCAGAATGGTAGGCGACTTCTAACAGCAATACTGCATGGTGAAGCAATAGCTTCAAAATTTTGAAGGAAGATTTCAACCTGGGATTTTATACTCACTCAAACTAGCAGTCAAGTATGAGGGAATAAAAGAGACATGATCAGATGTGAAAGCTTCAAAAATTAACCTACCCTATCTCAGAAAGTCTCTGAAAGAACTAACAAAATCAAGAAACAAGATGCCTTGATATCCAGGAAATAGAGAATTTAACATGTGAATATATAAGGGAAACCATAGGATAAATGAAGGGAGACTCTAAGACAATAACTGTCAGATGGCTAGAGAGTAAGTGGTCCAGATTTGAGCGGAATAGATGGCTTCAGCTAGGCTGTCTTTAAGAGATTGAAACACATGAAATACCTGATGTGTTAGAACTTGTTGAGGGGATATTTATGATTCTGGAAAAGATGAGCAAAATTAAGAATGAATTATTATTGGCTGAAGGAAAAAATAAAAGTTGTACAAGAAAAATAATTACATTAAACTACATGGCTCAGCTCATGAATAATATTTATATACTCATAATGTGAGAAGTGAATACTGATATAATTAAGAATGATGACATAACTAAATCAGGAAGATAAAGAAATTGAATCTTATATTCTGGGAAAGTATCTAAGATAAAACTTCATTTCCACAATAGGAAGTCAATAGATACTTAAAATTCAGAAATTAAGAAATAGAATTATAAGCTTGTTATTTAAGAATTTAAGATAAAGTCTAAGCTAATTGAAATATGTTACCTCTGGGGAGCAGGAATTAGAGGTGGTAGCAGAGAGTGAGGTGGCAGGACAATGCTTTTTTTCATGTTGAGCCTTAAGGAAACTTTGACCTTCTGTTCTATAAATATGTATATCTTGAATAAAAATAAAAATCATATAAATGTTGTCATAAGAACTCTCTCTTCGACATAGCCCCTCTCTCACTCCTCCTACTGATGAGCAGGTTCAGATCAAGGGTAACACACATCTCTTTCTAACCAGTTAATCCACTTACATGAAAACCTGGCAAAAGGCTCCAGCTTTTACTGATGTCAGCTTCCTTGAGTCAGTTTCTAAAAACAGTGCTAGAAATATTTCAGTTCATTGGTTCACTTTTCGTGGCTAAGGACAATATATTATACTCCCCCTCTCCATGGCACTAGGTTTTGAAATACTTGTTAGCTTTTATTGATACTTTATTTTTCCATTTTATTTGTTAAATTGTTCAAAAGCTGCAAATGAGACCTGCCATTAATATGAGCTATCACTGTCATCAAAATGAATTGATTTCACACTGCCCCAAAGAAAAGTAATGATTTTTTAGTGTTAAAATGATTTATAAACCTCTCTTACTAACTTAAATAACTCGAAGAGAGGAAGACTTCCAACAAATAAATAAGTTAAGTATGAAATATCAGATAGCAGAAGGTGTTTTGCAGGAATTA
Organism: Tapirus indicus; assembly: GCA_031878705.1. Taxonomy (NCBI): domain Eukaryota; kingdom Metazoa; phylum Chordata; class Mammalia; order Perissodactyla; family Tapiridae; genus Tapirus; species Tapirus indicus. The sequence goes on along the minus strand of CM062919.1, from coordinate 96,827,027 downwards.
GAACAGGGTGGTCTAGGGACAGGGCTCCCATTAGATTGGATGGTCAATGAATGCCCCTTTAAGAAGGTGACTTTTAAACTGAACCAGTCCTCTGAGGATTAGAGAGGAGGTCCCAGACAGAGGAATCTACTAACTCAGAGTCCCTGCAGCAGGAACAAGCTTGTCCCATTTGAAGGACAGTGAGAAGGTCAGTGCAACTGGAGTCAAGCCAACAAGGGGAGAGGGGCCTGAGATAAAGTTAGAGATGTAGGCAGGGATGAGGTCATGAGGTCGTGGGTAAATAATTTGCATCTATTTTCTAGGAACAATTGAGAAGCGATTGAAGAGCTTTAAGAATTTAGAATAACTTACACCTTGGCAGGAGTTCCTTACACCTTGATGTAGCATAAGAAGTAAATTTTTCCCCTTCCTTCTCATTTTCTTTTACCTCACTTTCTCTTTTCATATGAATACTATAGAAGTCATATAGAAATAAAATAGAAATATTAATAATATGGTTGTTATCTACTTTCCATGGTTACTTTCTCTTTTCACCACCCTTTGACCTATTCTTGGTCTCAATCTCGAGGCATCCTCTTATCTATTAAGTGAATGTCTTTTGATCTTTGGAAATTCATCTTGGTGTCACTTTGGTTAAGCTTTCCCTGGTCTTTTAAAGTATAATTAAAATCTCTTATACATGCACTTATCATGGCACTTATACTGTGTTGTTAGTGTTGTTTTACTGACATCTTCTTCACTGGTCATGAGATTTTCCTCCCCTGAATAACATGAATTTGTACTTTATAAGGATATGTTATTTCCTTAGGTCCTGTGAATATAACACAATGCCTAGCACATAGTAAGCATATAATGTGTTTGTTGGATGAGAGTTGAGAATTCGGTTGACTTGCAAGTGAGTAGTAGAGCTGGGAGTAGAACCGAAGTCTTGATCTACAGACAGAAGTCCTGGACAAAAGCATTGGGTCTGCCAGTTGTTGAAAATCTGCCATTCCTATGCACATTGCTCATGTGCCAACTCATGAGGACTTATATCAAATCTTCACAATTGATGAGATAGAAATAGACTACAGGTGGGACAAGAGAAAAAGTCCCTAGGTTAGTAGCCTTCACTGAGGTAGCCTGATCTTTACTCCAGTGTGACGTATACACATATTGTCATTTTTGATAAGAGTCTGAGGTGAAAAACAGTTGACAGTACTACCTATAATCTGAAAGGGGATATATTGAATAATAACAAAAAGAGTTAGAAAGTTGATTGCAAGCGTGAATTGGTAAAATTTTGCCATCTCCATTTAGCTAAAAAAGATAGTGCATGTATGAATAATAGATATTTTTGTTTGTTAAGGCCTGTGGAGGAGGAGAAAACCTCCCTCTACCCATCTTAGGTTCTGCAGCTGGGGACCTGTAAATTAGAATGGCAAAAGACAGATTAACAAGAGAAAAACCAACTGAAGTTTATTAATATATGCATCACTCATGTACACATGGGATCACCAAGGGATGAGTACCCCAAAGGGGTGGTTAGAACTTGGGCTTATATACCAAGGTTAAACAAAGGGAAAGGGGTTTGGGGCTTCTGGGGAGGGGAGACAAAGTATGGGAAGGTAACCAGGAAAAGTACGGTAAACAACAATTGTTTAACAAGCTTTGTTATGCAGATTTAGGTTCTTGCTTTCTCCATTGGTAAGTTCTCTTCTTCCTGGTGCAGGAGAGGGAGACACTTTTACAAATAGAAATTTCCTTTATAAATGTAAATTTCCTTTACAAAAGGAAAACTTGTGCCCTGTTTTTAGAGTTTTTCCTGTGTCTGCTGTTTCTCAGTGGCCTTTAACTCAAAATAATCCATACACCAAAGAGGCATATTTTGTTGAGTGGCATAAAGTACCTTTTAGGCTTTACACAGGATATACAGGATCAAAATTTTCCCTTAGGCAAATGACTAAACCAGTTTTGCCTTAAAGTAAAAATCAATTTATAGTCATTGAAAATCATTCAAAATGTCAATTACATTTAAAAATGCTACAGTTATTTCTGATTTATGATGAACAGGCTAAAGAAGAAATCTGTTAAACTTCGAGAATTTTGTTCTGATTACGTGAAAGCAGGAAAATAGAGCAAAATTAACTTCTATTTGGTTAGGCGCTAATTCATTTTGCCAAAGTTAATATTTATGATGGTTCAGATTGGCCTCAACTTGAACACGGCCAGCAGGGTTATTTTGTATTTTGCCAATTCCTCTGTAAATGGGAAAATTCTACATGTAAATAATTATCTGTGGAATTGTAAGTTGTGTGTGTGTTGACAAAGACTGTGTCCTTGACCAAACTTTAGTCTGGGTCTTCTGAGCCCTCTTTTCTACTAGGCCTCCACCTTGGCCCCATCCTTATGGGCTTGCATAGCCGAGTTTTAGCAAGAATCTTGCTAAGTCAGTTTGGAGAGAATTCCCACCCTGATCACCCCAGCCCTGCCTTCAGCAAGAATTGTGTTAGATCAGTTTAGCAAAAATTCACCATACTCTTGATGTCTCCTTTTAATAATTTTCCATCTACCCCCTCCCCAACCTGCTCCTTGACTATACATCCCCACTTCCTCTTGTTGTATTCAGAATTAAGCCCAGTGCTATACTGAGTTCTTTCCCCCTATTGCAATAGTTCCTGAATAAAATCTCTTTTCACCACTTTAATTACTGTCTGGTCCTGGCTTTCAGTGTGTGTGTATGCTTATTGAGGAGTCGCATTAATTCATGCCAATTCTGTGCAAAGGAGTCTGCAGGAATAAAAAAAATCTCATAAAGGACTTTGTCGGTAAAGGTCCTTATAAGAATTATTTTAATGACTAGATAGGGCTGCAATATAATCTTTTTTGTAAAGTTTCTTCCAGAGACCTTTCTTCTCTAATTAACTGATAAAAGCTGTGAAGGTCTTGCTAAATGAGGGTAAACTTTAGCAAAGTGCCTGTTGAGATTCTTCTACAAATATTGATATAATAAACATAGAATTTTGAGGGAGGTATTTTTTTTCTACAGAAGATTATGGTATGCACCAGAACTTATATTCAATCAGCTCAGAGCTATTAATTGAGTGCAATATGGTGGAAACATTGTGTTTACTTTCAAGAATACAGTTTTATGGGTGAAAAATTAAAAATCTTTTTTTTGTTAACATTGTTTTGTAATCCAAAGTCAGCCTTTCTCAGTCACTGACTTCTTATGAACATGAACATGATGTTAATCTTGCTTTTCTTAAATTCATTTCCCAAATTACATTTTCTTTTAATATAATTCAAAATATTTAATATTATTATAAACATGATTTCTCTAATCTGTAAGTCAAAATGAGAAAATAAGTTTCTAGGTTTTAATTTTTAAGCAGAACTTTGTGAGTTTTTAGCTGAATCATTTTAAATAACAATCAAGTGCTTGCTTCTGGAAAAAAATACCGAGGATAATTTAGATGACTTATTTAATTTAAGGTAAATGAAGAAGCCAACTTTTATATAACAGTTAAATATTTTCTTGGTGGAGTTCTCTAGAGGAAAGCCCATTTTAATCTTTATGTCTAATTAATATTTGTTAGTTATAGTAAAAATTAAAAGTTGATGATTTTATCTCTTCAGATAACTCAGAAGAATAAAGTTTATTATAATTTTATTTGATGATTTTTATTCTTAAAAGGAGAGTTCTAGACAATGATGATAAAATGATTCTTTTCATGAAGAGATTTTTTTTTGTTAAAAGGGGACTTTTGTAGGGAAAAATCACACACTTCCTTGTGTTATACAGCAAGCATCCTGTGTGTTATTTAGAGATCCTTTATCACAGAGGGTGGTCCAGTGGTAATTTACCAGGGAAAAAAAGGAGTGTACAGAAATTTAATTATTATTTGACCTCAAATAATTACATGCCACTAAACTAATTAAAGAGCAAATTAACAATGTACCACTAATGGGTAGTCTGCTCCTTGCATGACTCACCCATCTTTCACAAAGAATAAGTGATTTGTATTAGAAAAGAGTTGTTAAGGATGTTTTTGGGGATAACTATCGCTGTCATTGCTATGTTAAATCACAGGCCCAACCTCTGGATAAAAAGAGACAGGCTTATCATGAGCCAGGAAAACAGCAGCCCTAGCCTGATAGCTCTGAGTCAAAGCCTTGTTTAAAAGCTATGACTCAGTGCTGGGCAGCCCTGTGCTTCTCAGTTTCTTGCAAACCAGCCATTCAGCCTCTAATGTTCAGGTTGCGTGCCTCATGCCGATTATTTCTGTGAAGTCCGTCAGAGTCAGCCTTATTTTCTCGCAAGCATTCATCTTCATTTCCAAGTGAATGAAGGGCGATTTCAGTGGTAGTACTGTCCACAGAGCAGAGCTAACAGTTCAGTCAAAACAACAGCTGAGAAACTGCTAGAAGAATGTTAATTCCACATAGAGGCTTTTAACATATCAATGTGGAGTGTATGTCTGTTTGCAGTTGGCGTGTTTGTATAGCTGTGCAGTTTATTTTTATGGTGAGAATCAAAATATCCGCAAGTGCAAACAGGGGTCCTCGAATTTACATGTGTTGTTATTGAGCGAATATTTTCATGTTCATTCTTTCTCTTTTTATAACTTCTTATGACTTCTTTTATTTATTCCATCCCTTACCACGTCTTACCACAAAGACATTTTTTATTGTTTCTGTATTCAACAACCTATAGTTTAATATAATTGCTTGATCAAGAGGCAACAACCTAGAGTTCCAAATTATTGCTAATGTGATAATAAACTGCAATTGCCAGTGTGCAGACACACAGGGATTGTGGCTCAATGGAAAAACCCTACCCCCGGTGGCAACCTTAATACTCAGGGCCAGTCTATTACTACCATGCTTAGAAAGAGGCTAAGTTGGATATCCAGATTTTTATGCAAATTCAATTGACTTTTAAAAGTTGGCAACTAATTTAAAAATTTTTAGCACTGTGCAGGCCAACAGCCAGCTTGCAGGCTGTTTCTGGCCCATGGGCTGCCAATGTGCAACCTCTGATTTCAACTCTAAAGTTCTAATGGTATCTTTTACAGCACTTTAACTTACTGAGAAATGATCCTCATTTTCTGTTACCTCCCTGCCAATAGGAAGTTTTGCAATAAACAGTTTGAAATTTGGGTCACACAATTACAAGTAATTTGACATAAACTAATGATTGTCACTATTTTATAGGTGAGAAAAGAAATGCTTAGAGAAATTACAGGATTTGCCCCAGTAGCACAAAGCTGATAGAACTTGTACCTTCTAAATACAAATCTTGTGTTCTTTCCAATCACTCTGTGTTATGGATTGAATTGTGTCCCCTCCCCCACCCCAATTCATATGTTGATGTCTTAACCGTGCCCCCCCCCCCCACATGACTGTATTTGGATATAGGGCCTTTAAAGAGGTAGTTAAAGTTAGATGAGGTCACATGGGTCATACAGATGGGGACTTAATCTAATAGAATTGGTGTTCTTACTGGAAGAGGAAGAGACATCAGGGGCATACGTGCATGGAAAAAGGCCATGTGAGGAGACACAGTGAGAAGGTGGCTGTCTGCAAGCCAAGGAGAGAGGCCTCAGGAGAAACCAACACTGGGGGCACCTTGATCTTGGACTTCTAGCCTCCAGAACTTTGAGAAAATAAATTTCTGTTGTTTAAGTTAAAGAAAAAAAAAAAGAAGAGCAACAACCACACCTCCTCCACTCCACTCGAATGGCCAGATATTTTCTGCCATCCAAAGACACTCTAACTGCTTATCATGTTAAGTTCAAAATATTTGAATGAAAAGAAAATGATTCCATTAACATTTGGATGTCTGATCTCATGTACCGTATAATGAGGACATAGTTTTATTTGTTGAATGAGTGAATGCTGCTATTTAATGTTTGCAAATGTCAGTATACTTAAAACATTACCCTTTAATTTTGAATGACAGACATTGAGTTGACGTAGATATAAATGTTGAAATCTTCAAAAAGTCATGAGAAAAATGCAATCTTTTTCTTAAAAAACAATAATTTGTTGATACAAAACCTCCAGTTTTTCCTACTTACATTGTGAGAAGGAAAGTTTTTATTTAGACTTAGTACTGTATTAAATTTCACTCAAAGATAATCCTTTTTTCATTTCTGTATGTATTATTTTATTATAAATTATTTGGAAAAGTAAATAGCTAACATGTTCCAAGGTATGAAACACAAAAAACAAAAGAATACATACTATTTGGAATGCAAGAAAAATTTGTTATTTTGATTAGAAATTAAATTTTAATAATAGATGTCTTCCAAATTTTTCAGAATGAGGAAACTGAGTATCACAGTTGAAAAATTATCCTATATGAAAAAAATGTTACGGCATGGACCTGGGTGAAATGATTGTATTTCTATCTACCATGAGGAAAAAAAATGAGGATTAAGAAATTAAAATATGTCCTTAATATAATACTCTTAAGTAGAAATGGACTATTTTCAAATATAAAAATAATCAGTTATTTTGGAGAGTAAAAATATGTATATGTTACCTTAAAATTGAAATTCCTATAAAATTATATTTAACAATAAATAAGGGACATTCATTCCCATGACATCCAAGCATAGGCTATGCTTACTGTACATATATAAATGAAATAGAGAAACTGGAAAGAGGAGGGGGAAAAGGAAGAAAATGCTTTAATTTATAACAGCTGTTTAAAATGTACCTTGGGATACATTCATTATAGACATACACAATTAATCTTTCAGAGACTGCTGCCCACATCATGCTTTCCTTACCTGTTCATTGGTTTACACCTGCACATCAGGAATGCACCTGGTTAAAATGTGAGTGACTCCCAACATCAGCTTGTTAAATCTTTTCCTATAAAATTTCCTCTTTAAAATGTAGAAAAATAAATTCAGAAACAAAGAAACACACCTACATAAACAAGGAGATCCCTGAAAAGCATAAGCAGCCACTGGACTCTACTAGAAAGCACAGGTGGAAAGAGAGTTTAAAGGACCTTAGAGCACTATGAATGTTTTTCACCCTGTCACAATTACAGAAACACCTGGTTCTGCAAACGGCTGATCCACTGGGAAAATTTTCCACAGTGTTAAATGGACCTCAGAGTAGCTCTAATACATAGAATGCTACATAGAAGATTATGTAGACTGCAGCTACATGATGAAATAGAGTTAAAAATACCTGGGATCCCTGGCCAAAGACTCTCATGGTAACTGTTGTTCTGCCCACCAAATAAGTCTTTACCATGCATTTTTACTGTACCTATTAGTAGCAAAACTTAAAACATAAAACTTGCCTGATTTGGAAAACATTTTCAGATTTAAATCAACTGGTTCTAATTTGATAAAGAGGACTCAAGACATCATTAGGTAGAATAGTAAGCCAAATTGCTGTCTGGAAAGGGAGTTGTAATTTCTCTTCCCCTTTATTTAAGCTACCAAGCTTAGAGTAACAACTATTGTGAAAGCAGAGTGGTGGAAATCAGATGTCACATATTACCCTAGTGACATGTCAGTCAGTTCCTAATCATCCTTATTTCAATTTTTGCTATAAGTTCAGGATAAGATAAATATCTACTATGCTAAATTGTATCTTTCATAACTATAACCACCAAAGAGTTTCTGTTGACTGTTTAGTTTGGTAGAATACTAGAAGGCCAGAAATTTATAAAACCAAAAGAATGTTTCTATGCATAAGAACACATAAATAGCAAAGATAGATAACTACTTTTTTAAAAGCACAGCTCTTCCTTTCATACTTTCCATCAGTTTAGAAGTGATATTATATAATCCTAGCAAGTGTAGAAAAGTTATTTAATGTTCTACCTTCAGACCAAAGTCTTCACAGGAATATTCAGTTTTGATATTGTGACTTCTCAAATGACCAGGCACACACTTGTTCAGATGAAAGTACAAGACCATAAATACAATTCTCAAGGAAAAATTAATAGTTCTGGGTTTATTCGGTTACTTTCCCCTTTGTTGATATGGTAAATAAAGAGTTGTTGGAAGAGCTTCCCCTTGCTATTTTATGGAAGTGAGAGAGTAACAGGTACTTACTGACAAGAGTAAAATGGCTGCCCACAAGTAAATTATGTATCTGGGCGTCTGGCAGGGGGAGGATGAGGTGTTTCTCCTCGAAGTCATCAAAAAGATTGGATTGCATCTAGCAGATTTGATATGATGTTAGAAGAGTAATAGGGAGCACAAATCAGGTAGGATCTTAAAAGTCACAGTAAGTCCTCCAGCTTTTACTCTGAGAGGGGAAGACGTGGAGGTTTATAGCAATGGAGTGACATGATTTGCTTTAGGTTTTAACAGGATAACCCTGGCTGCTGTTTCAAGAGAAGCTGACAAGGGCAGAAGCAGGAAGACCAGTTAGGAAGCTATTGAAATAATTGAGGAGGAACCAATAGTGGTTTAGATTAGGGTGGTAATCGAAAAAATGGTAAGAAAACGTCAGATCCACTATATTTTGGAGGGATGTCAGATTTGGAATAACAGGTCAAATTTCAAATCAGAGAAAAAGACGAGTCAAGGATGACTCCAAGTTTTATAGGCTGAAAAATTGGAAGAATGAATTTAATTTTAATTGATATGAGCCCATGCTGTGAAATAATATTTGGTAATATTATTTTTATTAATTATATAACATTAGGTCATAATTTAACAGTGCCTCAACTATGAAACTTGAGGATTACTTCTATTTCTCCACTATTATAAACAAAGCTGTGATTAATATCCTTGTACACAAATACCCAAGGACAAATCCATTATTTCTTTGATATATTCCATTGACACGAACTTTTAAGGCTCTTGATACATACTGCCAAGCTGCTTTTCAGAAATTTTGCAAACACAACCAGTAAGTTAAAGTAAAAATGTATCATATATTTTTACCTATCCTTTTATTGTTATGAATAAATAAATTTCATTTATTGAGAATTTAATAATACCAGGTATGATGCTAAGCATTGTACATACATCATCTTATTTCATCCTCATGTCAGGATATGGTATAGATATTATTTTATGCTATAGATATTATCTTACCAGGAAACAATCTCAGAGAAAATAACCTGTCTAAAGTCATATAGTTGGTAGTGTCAGAATTCAAATAACTGTCTAAATCAGTCTTTTACTGTTAATTATAATGACATACTGCCTCCTTATTGTAAAACTTCTGTGTGTTTGGTTTTCAGTGTGTATATTATAAGATACCTCTAGTTGGATTTTTAAAAACTCTGGGTGAAGTCTATATTTTAATTGGGATACTTAACCCATTAATATTTACCATAATAACTGATATTTGATTTTATTTCTGTTCCTTAATTTATTCCATTTGTTGTTTGTTATTGTTTTTGCCTTCTTAGACCTATTTTATCTGCCTTTGTTTACTTCAAAGCTTTGGATGGTATACATTCTACTTTGAATTTTGCAAATGAATAACTTAATTCTTCCAAGACATAGTTCAGCTTAAATTTTTCTTAATCCTTAATTTGATAGCTTTCATTCACTTAATCCTTGAAAACTTCTTGTGAACCTTAAGAAATTAATGTGTTTGTTGCAGATTGTATTTTTCAAAAATGGCCACAACAATATGTCTCAGTTATTCTTCTAGAACAGGTTCAGCAGACTTTTTCTGTAAAGAGACAGCTAGTAAATATTTAGGCTTTGTGGGCCTTGCAACGCCTGTTGCAACTCGATTCTGCTGCTATAGTACAAAGGCAGCCACAAACGATACAGAAATGTATGAGTGAAGCATGTTTGTGGTCCAACAAATCTTTATTTACAATATCAGGTAGTAGGCTAGATTTGGTCCATAGGCTATAATATCCCAACCCTTTTCTAGAATCTTTACACTTCATCAAGAGATGGAGACCAATTCTCTTCCACCTAAATCTGGGAGGATCTCTATCTCATTTTTAACCTATAGAATGTGGCAGATGTGACCTGCAAGGCTAGGTCAGAAAAGGCAATGGAACTTTGCCTTGCTTGCCGAAAGACTCATGTTGGAATCCTGAACCACCATGTAACCAGTACTAAGGCTTTGAGACGACCATGATGTGAGGAATCTCAAACCACGTAGGGAAGCCCTGAGATTACATAAAGAGGCACACAAGCTTCTATCATACTGTCTCTCTAATGAAGGACCCTGAGTGGGAACCACACAAATGAGCCCTTATCAAATTCTTGACCCACGGAACTCTTGAGAGATAATACAATGATTGTTGCTGTTTTAGGCCACTAAGTTTTGGAGTGGTTTGTTATGTAGCAACAGTAATTGGGACAAAATGTAACACCTGTAGGTGGGGGAGCTGCTGTAACAAAAACCTAAAATGTGTTGCATTAGTTTTGGTACTGGATAGAAGTAGAAGCCAGATCTCAAAATGAGTTTCAGTGAAAATTGGAAAGGCTTCTGGAAGTGTTAGCAAAAGGGATCAGGGACTACAGGGACTCAATACAGGAAGCTGTTATTGAGGGCTTAAAGGAAAGTGAAGGAAATGTTATTGGAAGCTGGAGAAAGTGAGACTTCTCTTATTGAGTGGTGGGAAGCTTAGCAGAACGGTTCTTTGTAGAATTGTTCATGAAAAGAAAGAAATGAACCTAATGATCTTGGTGATATAGCTAAGAAGATTTCTGGGTAGAGTGTTGAGGGTACCTCAAAAAAGAGAGAGTGGAACTAAAAAGCAAATCATTCAGTTTTTAAATGGAATTTGGAGGAAATGCAAAGGAAATGCAAAAAACAGTCTTTTTTTTTTTTTGCCAGGAAAGTGTTCTCACGGTAAGACAGGGCCTCAGAACAAAGAACAGACCAAATTTGGATTTTTCCTTAAGATCTCCAAAAGATCTAAGGTGGTACCTCATAAAACCTTACAGACAGGTGAAAGTACTTCTAAGGATCCTAAGGCATGTCCCCAAGTAAAAAAGCGTCTAAGAATCTTGAGGTCTTATCTCAAAGGGACTGTGCTTGTGTATAATAGAATGAACCTCAGTAAGATTTATTGAAAACTCACAAAGTTTTTAAGAGAATTTCCTTTTCCATTAGCAGTATATTCTCATTAAAGTTTATTTTGTTGAATAGGAGCATAGCTACTCCAAATTGCTTTTTTTTTTTTTTTTAAATCTTTTTCTTACTGTGGTAAAATACACATTAAATTTTAACCATTTTTAAGTGTCCAGTTCAGTAGTATTAAATGCATTCACATTGTTGTGCAGCCATCACCACCATCAATCCCCATAATCCTTTTCATCTTGTAAAACTGAAACTCTATACCTCTTAAACAATAACTTCCCGTTCTTTCCTCCCCACGGGCCCTAGCAACCACCATTACGTGTTCTGTCTTTATGATTTTGACTACTCTAAGTACCTCACATAATGTAGAATCGTACAGTATTTGTCTTTTTGTGATTACCTTATTTCACTTAGCATAATGTCCACAAGATTCATCTACGTTGTAGTATATTACAGAATTTCCTTCCTTTTTATGGCTTAATAATATTCCATTGTATGTATATACCACATTTTGCTTATCCATTCACCCTTTGTTGGACACTTGGGTTGTTCCCATGTTTTAGCTATTGGGAATAATGCTGCTATAAACATGGGTGTGCAAATATCTCTTTGAGGCCCTGCTTTTAATTCTTTTGGGTATATACCCAGAAGTGGAATTGTTGGATCATATGGTAATTCTATTTTTAATTTTTTAAAGAAATGACATACTGTTTTCCATGGCAGCTGTACCATTTTACATTCCTACCAACAGTGCACCATGGTTCCAGTTTCTCAACATCCTCATCAACACTTATTGTTTTCTCTTCTTGACAGTAGTCATCCTAATGGTTGTGAGGTGGTATCTCATTATAGTTTTGATTTGAATTTCCCTGATCATTGGTGATGTCGAGAATCTTTTCATGTGCTTATTGGCCATTTGTATATCTTCTTTTGAGAAATGTCTATTCAAGTTCTTTGCCCATTTTTGAATCAGGATTTTGTTGTTGTTATTGAATTTTAGAAGTTCTCTCCATATTCTAGATATTAATCCCTCATCAGATATATGATCTGCAAATATTTTCTCCCATTCTATGGGTTGTCTTTAGATGAACAAAATTTTTAAATTTCCCTAAAGTCCAATTTGTCTATTTTTTCTTTTGTTATCTGTGCCTTTGGTGTCATATTGAAGAAATTGTTCCAAATACAATGTTATGAAGCTTTTCCCTTAAGAGTTTTATTGTTTCAGGTATTTTTTGTGGGGGGGGGGCAAGGAAGACTAGCCCTGAACTAAGATCCATTGCCAATCCTCCTCTTTTTTGCTGAGGAAGATTGGCCCTGGGCTAACATCTGTGCCCATCTTCCTCTGCTTTATATAGGATGCCGCCACAGCATGGCTTGACAAACAGTGCATTGGTCTGCACCTGGGATCTGAACCTGCGAACCCCAGGCCGCTGAAGCAGAGAGCATGAACTTAACTGCTATGCCACTGGTCCAGCCCCCTGTTTTAGGTCTTAACATTTAGGTTCTTGGTCCATTTTGAGTTAATTTTTGTGTATGGTGTTAGGTAAGTGTCCAACTTCATTTTTTTTTGCATGTGGATATCCAGTTTTCCCAATACCATTTGTTGAAAAAAACTGTCCTTTCCCTATTGAATGATCTTGGTACCCTTATCACAATTATTTGACCAAATACGTGAGGGTTTATTTCTGGGCTCTCTATTCTATTCCGTTGGCTGATATGTCTGTTTTTATGCCAATACCACACTGTTTTGAAATCAGGAAATATGTGTCATCCAGGTTTGTTCTTTTTCAAGATTGTTTTGCTGTTCAGGGTCCCTTGAGATTTCATATGAATTTTAGGATGGGTTTTTCTATTTCTGCAAAAATCATCATTGGGATTTTGGTAGGGATTGCATTGAATCTGTAGATAGCTTTGGGTAGTATTGACATTTTAACAATATTAAGTCTTCCAATCCATAAACATGGAATGTGTTTCCGTTTATTATGTCTTCTTTAATTTCTCTCAGAAATGTTTTGTAGTTTTTGTTGTATAAGTCTTTCACCTTCATTAATTCGGAAGTGTTTTATTCTTTTTGATCCTATTGTAAATGGAATTGTTCTTGTAATTTCCTTTTGAGATTGTTCATTGTTTGCATATAGAAATACAACTAATTTTTGTGTTTTGATTTTGTATCCCGCTACTATTATTGCTGAATTCATTAGTTCTGATAGCTTTTTTTGTGGAGTCTTTAGGAGTTTCTACAAATAAGATCATATCAGCTGTAAACAGAGATAGTTTTACTTCTTCCTTTCCAACTTGGATGTCTTTTATTTCTTTTACTTGCCTAATTGTTCTGTCTAGAACTTCCAGTACCATGTTGAATAGAAGTGGTGAAAGTGGGCATCCTTGCCTTGTTCCAGATCTTAGAGGACAGGCTTTCAGTATTTCACCATTGAGTATAATGTTTGCTCTGGGTTCAACCTGCTTTTGTTAGAGTTTGTGGTTTGTCTTTTTTATTTCTTTAGTTTCAGCTGTTTTGTTTCTGTATGGCATGTCTCTTCCAAACATCACATAGCTAGATTTTATTTTTGATCAAAATCTTTTAAGTAGTGTATTATATGGTTACTTTATTAGAATAACTAAAATATTTACATTTGATTGTAATGAAATTTTATTATTATTATTTATCTTCCTTCATTTTCCCCTTTATCTGTATTCTATTTAGTTTAATAACCTTTCTTTCTTCTTCCTTCTCCTCTTTACTGGGATGAAAGTTCCTTGTTTTATTACAGTGGTTATACCTTACATGTCTGGCATGAATACTTGGCTTATAAAAGTCTAATATTGATTACTTTTATATTCTTTAAAAATATGGAAGAACTTTACAATGTTTTAATTCTCCCTCTATCTTACATATTGTTGCTTTACAGTTTTTTAGTTCCACCCTATTTATATAACCAGTAAATTTGTCATTATGATAATTATTATTTTATGAAGTCCATGCTTACTTAGATTTACCCATATATTTAACAATTTCCTTGTATATCTTTGTTTGGTGCAATCCATCTTTCTTCTGAATCCAATTTCCTTCTTCAAGTATGAACTTGTTTTCAGTGAGGGTTTGTGAAGAATAAACTCGGCTTGTATTTGATAGAAAATGGCTTTATTTCACCTTTACTCTTGAGTAATAGTATAATATATAGTTTATATAGTTTTGCATATCCTTGGATATCAGTTATTTTATCAGAAGATTACTTCATTGTCTTATGGCCTTATTGCTGCTTTTGAAAATCTATTATAGGTAATCTATCTTTTCTATTTGATTACACTTAATAATTTCCGCTTGTCTTAGGTGTTCTGTAGCTTTTCTCTCATATATGGGGGTTTGGTGTTTTGTTTTTATTTTGTTTTGTTTTAATTCTACTTAGGACTCATTGTGCTTTCTAAATTTCTGCTCTGGAATATTCTTAACCATTATCCCTCAAACAATACCATTCCCTATTTCATCTATTCTCTTTTTCTGGTACTCTAATTAAACATTGTTGGATTATCTCATTCTACACAACATATTCTGTCATATCTTCCATGCTTTTATGCTTCCATCTTCATTCTGTGTAGTTGTTTCATATTGATTGTCCAGATTACCAATTCTCTCTTTAAATGTGCCTAATCTGCTATATAATCTATTGTGTTCTTATTTGCATTAACCATATTTTTCAGTTTTAGAAGTTCTACAGGATTCCAAATCTGTCTGTTCTTTTTAATTAGTAGTCTGTTTTTGTTTTCTATTCCCTGTTTTAGTTATTTTAACTTTACTTACTTAATAGTTTGTATTAGATTGTTCTGTTATTTGAGGTTTTTGAGAATGTAATTTGGTTGTTTGACTTTCTACTGATTCTCATCCATGGTGGCTGTTTCTTATGTGTTTCAAATTATGGTTTGTGAACTCCCGTTGAAAAGTTTTTGTCTGTGCATCCTAGATTTAAGATATTTCCTTTCATAATCATTTTTAGAAAAGTTTCTGCTAAGTTTCTTGTGGGTATTACTGGCTCAGGAACAATTTCTATATTAATTTATCAGCTTGAGTGTTCTAGGAATTTGTTGAAAGTAAATCCAAAACCCAAATGTTCATGAGGTATAGACTATGGTTACATGTTTTAGAGGGAAACATTTTTTTCCACTCAGAGCACCAGTAGAGGCAAGTGATCTTCTTTACCTTCCTACCAGGAACAGATGGTTTTCTAGTCTCCCCTTTCATGGAGAATGTAGTCTTCTAAGCATACCAATTCAACGAAGGAATTGTAGTTCACGTGCTCTACCTCATATACTTTATCTCCTTCCCTCAGATTGTCATAGTAGCATAGGTACTTAATTGATGGGACAGACAACCATTTTAGAGAGATTCTGGTTTTTAAAATATTTGTGTATCTGACACTAGGATGTTTTTAGAAGACCACAAAATCCCTTAAAGGATGTTTATTTTATTTTACTCAATTACTTTTAGGTATTGTTAGTGGAAGAATTTTATTTCTCCATATAGCTCAAACCAGAAGTTGAGAACTAATTTTCAAACTTTCTTTTTTGGTAGGAAAATATTTTTAAACATGAAATATTAGTCAAAATTACAATGTATACAACAGAAAAAAAAAGAGAAAGTGCTTAGGTTAAAGTGGCTATAGAATAGAACATCTTCCTTTTCACCCTACTGTGAGTCTTGGGGTAGCTCAAAGGAGAGTTAGGGCTTCAAGAAACACACTTTGAAAACCCCTCTAATGGAATAAATTCATTTTCATAGCCTCTTGACATAAGCCTGGTGTCAAAAAAATGCAATGGAATTTGGATCAGGTGACCTTGATTAAAGTCCCTGCTTTGCTATTAATTAGCAATATGACCTTGTAGCAACCATTCAACATCTCTGGGACTCAGTTTCCTCATTTTTAAAAACAGAGACTGTTGGACTAAATGATCTCTAAGCTCCTTTTCTGTTGAAATACTCTAGGATTGTAACGCTCAACCAAAAATCCTCCTGGCATAATATTCTGGAGATACTAGGAATAAGAATGCCATTATAGAACTAAATTAATTGAACACAATTCTCTACTATTTATATTCAGGATTATTTAGCATTACTTATTTTATGCAGCTTGCCCACGAGATATATTTTAAAACATGAGTTTTAAATTTAGACTTTGGCTGAGCATTCAGAAATTAAATTCAACCTATAGCTATAGTCAAACGTTTCTGACTAAAAATAGCTTAAATGATAAAAAAAAAATCTGCACACAGCCAACTTTAAGTCTAATGTAGGTGGAAAGGGAATAATTAGTAAGGATGAGTTTTGAAAAGATGTTTATAAAAGAAATTCCTCATCAATCTTATTCTTCTTTCAGCCACCACCACACTTGGTCACAGTATTTAACATCTAAGAAATAGTCTTCAAAACATAAATTTCTCTTTGGTAACTATGACAACATTCAAAACAAAAAGAGTTTTAAGAGAGCTTCATTTTTCTTCCTTTTTACTTTTTGGCAGTAATCATTTCTGCTTCTGAAACAAGTTCATCTAAATTTATTGCACTTCTCTACGTTGAGATTAGTACATACCACAAATTAGCTCTGTTTTAGCTTATTTAGGATACAGCTAACAACAGTAGAAAGAGAATTGAAAGTGTTGGTAGGACATGGTGTTAAATTATACTTTACAAGCTTTAACTTGAAGTGTCGGTTACATTATTATATAGTTTTCTTTCCATTACGCTTTAAAGCTTCATTTTAACGATCAAATATGGGATAAAACATATCCTTTGTAAAATGGGTAAGACTTGGACTTGAAGTTGATGACCTAATTCTATAAAAATTGAATTTAAAACATTGTTAATATGGTAAGTTATACTAGGGAGGTACATACTGGGAAAATACATTGTTTTCCAAATTTTGGAAATTTGTAATTTCTTACCCTTTTCCTGTGATTTGATTTTCAAATTGAATTTAGATTTGCAAATTTATAATTATAATATTTTATCCCACACTGGGACTTCTATTTAAAGACAACTCATTTGAGATGGTGTTTGGCAGCAAAAGAAACAGTCAGCAAACTGAAAATGCAACCTATGGAATGGGAGAAAATATTTGCAAACCATCTATCTGATAAGGGATTAATATCCAAAATATATAAGTAACACATACAACTCAATAACAAAAAGCCAAATAATCCAGTTAAAAAATGGGCAGAGGACCTGAATAGACATTTTTCAAAGGAAGACATACAGATGGCCAAGAGGTATACGAAAAGGTGTTCAACATCACTAACCATCAAGGATGTGTGAATCAAAACCACAATGAGACATCACCTCACACCTGTTGGAATGACTACTATCAAAAAGACAAGAGATAAAAAGTGTTGGTGAGGATGGAGAGAAAAGAGAACCCTTGTGTACTGTTGGTGGCAATGTAAATTAGTGCAGCCACTATGGAAAACAATATGGAGGTTATTCAAGCCAGCCCTGATGGCCTAGTGGTTAAAGTTTGGTGCTCTCACTGCTTCAGTGGCCTGGGTTTGTTTCCCAGTTGCAGAACCACACCACCTGTCTGTCAGTTGCCACACTGTGGTGGCGGCTTACATAGAAGAACCTAAAGGACTTACAACTAGGATATACAACGATGTACCAGGCTTTGGGAGTGAAAAAAAAAAAGAGGAAGCTTGGCGACAGATGTTAGCTCAGGGAGACTATTTCCCTGCAAAAAAAAAATATAGAAGTTCTTCCAAAAGTTAAAAACAGAACAACTGTATGATCTAGCAATCCCGCTTCTGGGTATATATCCAAAGGAAATGAAATCAGGATCTCAAAGAGATATCTACACCCTCATATTCATTGCAGCATTATTCACAATAGCCAAGATATGAAAACAACCTAAGTGTCTGTCTAGGGATGAATGGATAAAGAAGATGTGGTGTATATCCATATAATGGGATATTATTCAGCCATGAGAAAGAAGGAAATTCTGACATTTGCACCAACAAGTGAGTATCTTGAGGGCATTATGCTAGGTGAAATAAGTCAGACAGAGAAAGACAAACACTGTATGATATCACTTATATGTGGAATCTAAAAAACCTGAGCTGACAGAAACAGAGAGTAGTGTGGTTGTTACCAGGGGTTGGGAAGTGGGGGAAACGGAGAGATGCTGGTCAAAGGGTACAAACTTCTAGTTATAAGAGGAGTAACTTCTGGGGAGTAATGTACAACATGGTCACTTATAGTTAACAATACTGTATTGTATACTTGGAAATTGCCAGAGAGTAAATCTTGAATGTTCTCACCACACACATCCAAAAAAGGTAATTACATGAGGTGGTGGAGGTGTTAACTAATCCTTTTGTAGTAATCATTTTGCAATATACAAATGTATCAAATCATCACGTTATTCACCTTAAACTTACACAGTTATATATCAATTATATCTCAATAAAGCTGGAAAAAAGTGCTATTTCCTCATTTAGATGAGAAAAAAGATGTTTGAAATTCAGTTAGTGATTAAGCATTTGTATTTTCATATTTTGTTAAATTGGAAGGGAAAATGACCCTATATTCACATGTAAAAATTTAAGATGGTGGGTAAGGTCCATTTTATAAATTAGGAAATAATGTGTGCATGCAGTCCACTGGATTCTTAGAGGGAACTAGAATAAATAAATCCCTCCCTAGGAGTTAACACCTCTCAGGCAGAAAGGATAAGTAATTTTCAGTTAGGTCAAATTTTGGGTGTGTATGTGAGGGAGACCAGCCCTGAGCTAACATCTGTTGCCAATCCTCCTCTTTTTTTTGCTGAGGAAGACTGGCCCCGGGCTAACATCCGTGCCCGTCTTCCTCTACTTTATATGTGGGACGCCGCCACGGCATGGCTGACAAGCGGTGTGTGGGTCCGTGCCTGGGATCCGAACCTGTGAACCCCGGGCCGCTGAAGAAGAGCACTTGAACTCAACCACTACGCCACCGGGCCGGCCCCAGATGGGTCAAATTTTTAATACTAGAGAATATTTAGTCAACGAGACAGTTACTTGTCCCCTCTCCCCGCTATTATTAACAATGGGTAGGATGCAAACCATGATAATTGTAATAAAGCGCTTCATGCTTTTGCTTATATTTGTTATTAAAGAGATTGAATTAAAATTCTCATAACATTTTTTACATATGTATATAATGAAAAAATGATAGCTGTTTTATATAATTCTTCAGAATTCTCTAATTCTAAAACTGATTTTTAAAGAAAAAATAACATAAGACTTATGTGGCAATCTCTTTAAACAGGTTCCGAATCACATTATAAAGATAAGTTGCTTTTTTGTCATAGGATTTTGCAGTTTTTAGCAGCAGACATTTTTTACTGGATGGTATTAAGTAGTTACATTTAGATACACATCATACTTCTGGTATTCAATGAAAATTAGAATCTTTAAAAATGTTAGACAACAGAAAAATACTTGGTAGTTAAGCCAGTTAAACCTATTGCAAATCAGAAATGTTTTATGAGTTTCTTTAAACGTTAATCTTTCAGCCGACACCATTTTAACAGAAATACCTGAGTGATTAAATTCAATCTTTTCAGTTGTTGCGATGGCATAAATCTGATGAGAATCTCTTCAGTCAGCTTATCTTATATGCATTCTTTGCTATTGTTACAGAACATAACTTTCCTTTTAGGGACAGAATTTTAAAAGAAATTCTCAGTGGTATTACTCATAATAAATATACTTCATGTGCATGAATAATGTTTAGAATCTGTCAAACATTACCAAGAAATTTTTAAACCTAAATCCCCCATAAGGCCGAAGAGAGGTGCTTATATAACAATGCAGGTTCAATTCTTGGTCTATAAAGTCACTTAGTCTCAAATATCCTTTTAACTGAAGGTAGTTTGCAGAGGTAAATGACTTCATTAAAATGCAGCATTATGAGCACCCTTGCCAGGTTTTCTATCTTCTCTGGCTCATGAATATTTCGTTTCACACCAGGGTTCACTCTGGGGGGAAGCATCTTACACGGTAACTGACTGCATGGGTCAGGACTGGTTTTGATAGGTGTTTCCACTTTCCAGGGTTTGACCGCAGGAAACTGCCATTTTTGTAAGTTAAAAAATTGTGGCTTGTCAGTAAATTCATGTTGCTCAACCTAATACTTGTATGACCATGGGCAAGTTATTTAATTTCTTTAGAGCTGAATATCCTCATTTATAAGATGGGGAAAATAAATTTTACCTCTTAAAAATCATTACAAGAATTAAATGTAATGATGTACATAAAGTAATTTGCATAGTGTTTGGCCTATAGTAGTTCATTCCATCACTATTGTTCTGGAAACCCTACTGCTATCATAGCTGAATACAGGAGTTCAAGAAACAGTGTCACAAATAAAGTCACTGTTAGTGAGGGTTACCTTAGGAAACACCCTGAAGTACCCACATTTCCTTCAGTGCACAATATGCAAGATCCTAGGTTTCCTTTTTTTTTTTTGTGAGGAAGACTAGCTCTGAGCTAACATTTGTTGGCAATCCTCCTTGTTTTTTTTTTTGCTGAGGAAGACCAGCCCTGGGCTAACATCCGTGCCCATCTTCCTCTACTTTATATGGGACGCCGCCACAGCATGGCTGACCAGCGATGTGTCTGTCCGCACCGAGGAAGGGAACCTGCAAAAACCCAGGCTGCCGAAGAGGAGTGCACTAACTTAACCGCTAGGCCACCGGGCCGGCCCCTCTAGGTTTTCTTGAGAAGAGAATGGCTAAATTCACACTTGCTGACTTAGCAGAACTGTTCCGCAATTCCACGCAGGGGTTTCTGCTGGGGTCACATTCGCTGTCTTTGGTTCTAGTTTGAGAGAGTTCAAGATGTTGATATGAAGATAACTAACCTGGGAATCTTATTGTGTTTTTTTCTTTAAATTCTTATTCATCTCTCATTCATTTAATTCTTTTATTTTACAGGTTCCTCTCAGGATTCTAGATGCAACTGAAACTAATACTTTCCCGTGAAAGAGTCTCCATTTGGCAGAATGATTTGATCACACATTTCTCACCCTCACATCCCCTGACTGTCCTCCTCAGAGGAAGTCCCACCCCACTTCCTGTCTGCGTGAGTTTCTATCAGGAACCTTCTGCATGAGCTCTTGATATTGCAGAATGACATCTTGTTACTGACCGATTCCTGCTTCTGTTTCTCCATATGCACTATGGGAATGCCAGTTGTACCTCAGAAAGTCAAGAAATGTAATAGTGATAACTCTGAACATAAATATCAGATGTAGGCAGTTTCCAAAGGGAAACAGAAGTGCCTAGCACATAATACATATTTTAGCTATTTTTATCATTTTTGTTTTGGCCTTTTTCCTCCTCTACCAGAAGGAAACCAGAGTTCAGGGAACTTAAGTAATTTGCCTAATATATCACAGATAAATGCAAAACCGGTTTTAGAACCCAAGTCTATTTTTATATCAAAGCCTTATTTGGGTTACATTTTCCTCCTATGTTCTCCTATAAAACTTTGTATAGTAATGTATACTTTGTATAATAATGATCTGTGTACTTGTCTGCCTTTTTCCAAACTGAGGGCAACTTGAATGTAGGGAATATATTTTTGTCATCTTTTGTAAGTCCAATACCAGGAATGTGCTTGATGAATAAATGAAAGATAAACTTTCCCCGTAGTCCTGTCACTTGATACTTTGAGGGAGCTTCAATTTTCCTGATTTTTGGTTTATCCCTGGCTACGGATTTTGGCAAGTTTTAACTAAAATCTTAGCATCTCGCAAAGATCTTGTATTACCGATCTCCCCCCCTCCTGGTGCTGACATCTCTTAGATGTTGGCTGGAGCTTCCCCCTGACTGACAAACCTCAAGTTTCCATTTGCTTGATCTGGGTTGGGCAAGAAAACACAAATAATCTGCTATGGCAGAGAAATCAGCAGACACAGAGAAATATTGTTATAACTGACATAAGGGGTGATGCCCGAAAAGGGAGTGTGCAACCCTTTTACTTTCTCGTATGGGAGATGGAAGCCTCCTTCTCAAAGCCTCAGTGGAATTTCACCCCAAGATGTAAGACAATGAAGTGTCAGCTTGGTTCACGTTTGCTCTGATGTTCTATACTTGTAGGAGATACATAGATTTATTTCTGGTTCAAATTAATTTACCAGGTTTTAAAATAATTGTATTCCTTTAGGCTTAAAATTTAGCAAGTTAGTGTAGCTCATTTTAGTTCTGTTTTGTGCTTCTGTAGAAGTCCACCCACTATTGGGTGGTGAGTTATGGCTGTTATGCTGAAGACACCAACTGTTCGTGTTCCTGTTTTTCTTACTATTGCTATATAGAAAATCCAGGTGCCAAACAGATCTTTATCATCATCACCATTTACTCAAGAAATGTTTATTGAGTGCCTACTATTGATCAGGCAATGGAGAAGACATACAATAAGCAAATAAATATGTAATATGTAGCGGGTGATAAGCGCTATGAAGAGAAATAAAGCAAAGCAAGGAGATAGGGTGTGAGGTAGTAGGAAGTTGTAGCTATTTTATATGGGGTGATGAGAATTGGCTTCTTTTGGTGAGATCACATTTGAGAAAAGACCAGAAGAAAGTAAGGAAGTAGGGCACATGGTCATCTGGAGGAAGAACATTCCAGGCAGAGAGAATAGTAAGTTCAAAGGCCCTGGGGGAGGACACTCCATGTGTGTGAGGAGTAGCAATGTGGCTGGAGGAGAATGAGCCAGAGGCCAAGTGGTAGGAGATGATGTCAGAGAGCAGATGGGGACCATATTAAGGTCTTTGACTTTTACTTAGAATGGTGGAGTGACATGACCTGCTAGAATAGAGAGAAAAGGGGTGGAAGAAGGAAGACCAGGTCAGAGGCTTCTGAAAATAATCCAGGCAGGAGACAGCAGTGGCTTAGGTCATAGTGGAAGCAGCAGAGCTGGTAAGAAGTAGTCAGACTCTGGATATATTTGGAAGGTAGAGCCAACAGGGCTGATTGATGTATGGAGAGGGGAGTCAAGGATGATTCCACATCCCTGGGCCTGAGTAATTGAAAGAATAGAGTTGCTCTTGACTGAGATGAGAACACTGTATAAGGAGGAGGTTCCATGGTGAGTAGGGGGGCAGCAACATAAAAAATGTAATGCATTTTTCACTTTAAAATTTAAACAAATCTAGCTAGCTTTAATTTTGGCATGCAAGTCTTATATTAATCTGCTGAGAATTTCTTTTGGAAGACAGATCTTCTCTTTAAGGCAATAAGCAAGATTTTTATTCATCATAACTTAAAGAGACAATAAACTGAAGTTGGTCCTGATAAAACACAAAACCTCTACAGTCAGTCTGTGTATACAACTGTCTCATGGATTTCACCTCCTTGAATAACAGGGGTGATTTTGTGGTGTGTGAAGCCAGAGAACATATGGTTAATGTAAATATTGAACTAGCTATCTGGGATTT
The DNA here is from genome assembly GCA_031878705.1 of Tapirus indicus. NCBI lineage: Eukaryota > Metazoa > Chordata > Mammalia > Perissodactyla > Tapiridae > Tapirus > Tapirus indicus. The sequence goes on along the minus strand of CM062919.1, from coordinate 96,803,542 downwards.
TAAAAGTCTGGGCTTAGATTAAATTAATGGGAAGTATTTACTGAGAACCCAAGTACTAACTTGTGGGTGATTTAGATTAGGGACTGTAGAGTGGCCTATATGTCCACCGAGAGAGGTAGGTCTTAGATGCTGTGGTGGCTCAGGAATATTTTGGTGGCTTTCCCGTGCACATAAAGAGGAGGACACGCATGGGTGGTTGAGAAACCCCTGGTTCAAATGCACGGAGACACTTATTAAGCATGAATGGTCGCCTTTTTCTTTCTATGTGTGCAATTAAGAATTGTTGAATTTGGATTTACTTTTCATATATTGGTTTGAAATCTACTTTCTTTAACAATTAAATTGTCTTTCACAATCTATCACAATGTTTAGTCAGAGTAGTAAATGATCAATCCCCACCCTTAATATTCCTCTAGGGAGCAGCCATAGTGGCTTCTTCAGGCGCGCGTGCAGGGTTCCGTCCTAGTGTATGCCTAACAACTGCCTGTTCATCAACCCAACACCACAAGGGTCTAAATTAGGAAACAGGGTCTTAGGAATAACAGACTTCTATAAAGAGGTGAGACTCTCTGACCAGCAGCCTCAACAGAGCAATCTTCTTTCTAAACATAGAAGCAATTTTCCAGCCTCTTTCAGGGCAGGGAGACAATTATTGCCAAAACAAATGAGGCAGTGTCTCTATAGCTCAGGCACTGAGTGACTGCTGTCTGGGCACAGACTGCAACCGGGACAGCAGCACATCAGTTTGGCTGGACCGTGCTAGGCTAAGGACCTCTCTTGATTGCCTTTGAAGAGTTTAAGTGTGTCTCCTTAATTGATGGATTAGCTAACGAAAACAGACTGTGAGACACAGGAGGATTGCTGTGCACTTCACACCCATTTGCCCAACAACAAAAATGTACTGTACTCACTAGAGATGGCAGACTTTAATCAAGAATGTTAATGACATTTGAAACTTCAGGATATAATTTCCAAGTTGTCTCACAATTCTGATTATGCCCTGAAACTATCCCTTCCCATTTATCGGAGTGTCAGGGCAGGAATGTGATGGATTAATGTTCTTCTCTCCAATTAAGTTAGGACTCTATGAACTGAATACACGTGGGTTTCCACAAATAGCTTCATTGAACTTCCAGATTGTGGCTCATTAATGACCACTTAGGGCATTCTTTTGGACTCCATGCCATCTACCTGCACCAGTGGGTTTTCTCAGGGTTCCACTCCCCTGCCCCCACCCCACGATTTAACTTCAGGAGCGTGTTCTTTATCTCCACACATCCACATTAAGAGTCTTAAGAAAACTTAAAGTCATTTTGGTCTCAAAATTCTTTTATCTTCTTGCCCTTTGTCCTTCCTGTTTTCATCTTGATGCCTCTCAACTGTGGATGGCCTCAGTTTTCTTTCCTCTCTGCTTTTGCTCCTGGGCTCCAAAGCAAATCACAATGATTATTGCAGACTTCTTTGTGCGTCCTCAAGGCCTTAGCCTCACTTCCACCCTCACATTTAGCGACTGACTTACTTCACTTTCTACTTTGATGAGAATGAGATCATTTCACGGGAATCCTCTCCACTTCACTCCTCCTTAGTCACCCTGTCCTCCTTTGTTCACTCTCTTTTTTTCTAGCCTGGCGCATAAGAGGAATTCAATAAATATTTGTGGAATAAATAAATAATTGCTTCTTAGTCCCAGGTCCTCATACAAATGGTAGTACTTTGCCCTGCTTCCATTCTCCTGCATACTCCCTTCTGCTTGAAAACATGATTAATTTTCTCCGATTTGCTGTTTTTTCTTTAAAAAAGGCACTTTCTTTTGATTATGCTTATTATACAAGGGAAAACACAAAAAAACTGTAAAAAATTAAAAAAAATTACTTCCATAGAAAGAAAATTACTCATAACATTTGGGTGTACTTTTTTCTGTGCTTTCATTCATTTATCCAAACTGAATCACTCCGATGTTTGTTTTGAAAGCCTTTCTTTTGAGCCTTAGTTTCTGCTACTTGCCACAATACTTCTTAACTGAGTCACTTGGAGCAAGTCAATTTCTTTAAGCTTAAGTTTATGCATCTGTGAAACGAATAATAAGAACCGCTTATATAATTATATGATGGGGATTAAAGGCAATGTTACATATAAGAATTTAGTATACAGCTTGGCATATAGTAACTGCTCAGTAAACATTAACTTTTGCCATTTTCTCTCTCCTTTCACTTTTAAACTTCTTTAAAAATTTATCCTCTTTCATTACCTCATCTTCATCAACCATTCTTTTATTTCTTCTGTACCATTTCACATAACCAAGGGAATGTGTGTAACATAGATTTAAGTTACAAAACATAATAATAATATGAACACTTGTGAATCCCTAACCATCTTAAGAACTACAACATTACCAATATCTCCACCCATTTTTACTTGATGCCTTTACATGTACTATTATCTCCTTCTGGAAAGTCCACCATTTCTACCAGAAGAAATTCTTCTCACTCTCCCATATCCAGATTAAATATTACCTACTCCTTGATATTTTTCTTGATCACCAGGCTGCATGTTATCTCTCAGTTCTCTGAACCTTTGTCATTCTTCTTTCATAACATAATTTTTTGCTTTGTAACATAATTATTTGTGTGTAAATATATTCTATTGGTTGTTTGAAAGTCTTGGTGGTAGAAACTTTGTCATTTATTTTTACTTCCTTGAGCACAGTATATTATCAATATATATTTATTGATTGAAAAATTAACCTCACAACAGAATCTATAATATTCTCATGAGGAAGGAAATCATACTATGATGCTTCTCAACCCTCAGAAGAAGTCAGATTCTAACACAAAGGGCATTTTAACAGGAAACAGTTAACTGATAGGACTGATTTTGGAATTGCTGTCTATGAGGAGTCATTTTCAGGATATTTAAAGCCCCTTTGCTGTCTCCTTCCCAAGCTCCTGCTTCCATCATCCTGGCCTCCAAATTTCACATCCATCATGTTGTTTAGAGGGGATTCAAATTTCTACTATTAGATCCCCTCAGAAGTTCAAGAATTAGCTGTAGAAAACCACCACAAAGTGTGTTCATATTCAATTACAACAGATAAAACATCACCAAGCAATAGTATGACTAGGATATGCCTATCCCCACAATGAAGGGGCTTCAGAGACAGAAGAGGAAAAAAAGTAATGTTCTAAGAAAGAATAAATCATGAAAGACCTTAAATTGGTTTATCTGGAAAGCAATCAGAATTTGGACACTATTTGGGTAACCAAGGAGACAGTCACTACATGAAGGGCCTGAATTTCACCTTTACATAAGAGGCAAGGATGGAAGAATAGAATAATTACAAGTAAATTGTGATAGGGTTAAACCTTGGCCTACTTTATAGAATCTGTTCTTAGCTCAAAAATTTTATAAAATATTAGTTTTATTATCTGAAAGTTATAAAACTCAGATAATGCTTTTAGGAATCTAAGAACTTGAGAAATACATTATATAAATAATCAGTATCACCAAGTGAAAATGAATCTTGCATAATTTAAAATGTTGTGGCTTACTTGCTATTTTTACTGCATCAAAAGTTTTACTTAGCACTCCTATGTTCATGGCAGCATTATTCACAATAGCCAAGACTTGGAAGCAACCCAAGTGTCCATCAATGAATGAATGGATAAAGAAGATGTATATATGAATAGAATATTACTCAGTCAAAAAAAAAAAGATGAAATCATGCCATTTGCAGCAACATGGATAGACTTTGAGAGTATTATGCTAAGCGAAATAAATCAGATGGAGAAAGACAATTACCATATGTCATCTTCATGCATATATGGAACATAAACAAACAAACAAACACATAGATATGGAGAACAGATTGGTGGTTACCAGAGGGGAAAGGTGTGGGGAAAAGGCAAAAGGGGTAAAGGGGCACATGTGTACAGTGACGAATGGAAACTAGACTTTTGGTGATGAACACAATGCAGTCTATAAAGAAGTTGAAATATAATGATGTACACCTGAAATTTACCTAATGTTATAAACCAATGTGACCTCAATAAAACAAGTAAAACAAAATGAGACATAAAAAACAAACAAAACAAAACAAAAAAAGGTTTACTTAGGCATATTCTGGCCACAATGGAGTAACTAGTACTGGATCAGCCCTCCTCCTGTAAACATCTGCTACACTGGACAAAGTCTTTTCAGGCATTGGACAACAGTGAGGGATTCCCCTGAGAATGGAAAGTCAGGAAGTGAGCCTCATGATCCTCAGTTTCTTTCTAGGAACAATTTCCAAATAATAGTCTAGAGAGGTGGAGTCTGAGCAGAGCACAGTGGTTCTGCTGAGAAGAGGAGGCAGATATCACTTTTTGGGGCAGATGACGTGGCTAGAATCTGTGGTGTGGGTCACTGTAGAGAAGGAAGCTGTGCAGAGAAGGGACTATAGGGATATATGCCAGGGCCTGCTGTAAATCTGTGGTTGAGGGCTGGACTGCAGATGAGCAAGGCAAGATCACCTGAGACTTACCAGAGAGTGGCTGCTATGCAGCTGGGAGGAGAACTTGATGCAGCAGTTCTATGGGAAGATTAGTGCCAGGGAACATTAGAATTCTGGCCTTGCCAGCATGGAAATATCTTATTAGTATTTCCTTAACACCCATGGCATCTAATACAAGAAGAGAGAGCGCATCTTTTCTTTTTCTGGCGGGGAAGATTTGCCCTGAGCTAACATCTGTGCTAATCCTCCTCTGTTTTGTATGTGGGATACCACCACAACATGGCTTGATGAGTGGTGTGTAGGTCCGTGCCCAGGATCCGAACCCGTGAATCCCAGGCCGCTGAAGCAGAGAACGTGAACTTAACCACTACACTGCTAGGCTGGCCCTGAAAGAGCACACCTTAAATAAGCATAAGTAGGGATTATGACCTGGAATAAAATCTATTCTAGACTTTCCCAAGCAAAGCTTAAAATAACTTATAAAAAAACCGCAGGGAGAGAGGGTTTGGAATTTGAGTCCTGTCAAATTAGGAAGACTTGGGAAACACTTGAGTCTTTCCACAGTTCTGTACTAATAAAACAACAAACCAAAGACAACATAAATTCAAGGTGATAAGTGAGAAATTGAATTGCATGATAAAACAAGCATTCAAATTCTTCAGAGGAGAATAACAGAATCCATAGTCTCTTTAATGTATTATCCATGACATAAGACCTAAAAGAAATAAGAAAAGGTGGTCCATAGACAGGGGAAAAAAAAGTCAATGGTGTAGAGCATTCAAGGAAGAATTAATACTAATCTTATACAAACTCTTTCAGATGATCGAATAGGAGGAAACACTTCCAACTCATTCTATAAGACCAGAATAACCCTGATAACCAACCTCACAAAGACAGTTTTAAAAAAGGACATTACAGACCAATATAGCTCATAAACACAGATAAAAATCTGTAAAATATCATCAATTTAATCAAGCAAATGGGATTTTTTTCCCCAGGAATGTAAGGTTGGTTAAACATTTGAAAATCAGTCAGTGTAATTCACCACAAAGAAGAAAAATCATATTATTATCTTAAAAATGCAGAAAATTCATTTGGCAAAACTCAACATTCATTCATAGTGAATATTCTAGAAAAAACAGGAAAAGAAGACAACTTTCTCAATCTGATAAAAAGGGATCTACAAAAATCCATAGCTAACATCATTCTCAATAGTGGAAGACTGAATGCTTTCTCCCTAAGTTCAGGAATGAGCTTAATATGTTCACTCTCACACTTTCTTTTCAATATTGTATTGGAAGATTAGGAGTTCAAACAAGTTTGGGGTTACTGAGAGATGAAATGCTTGAGGATGGCTATGACACCTTGAAACTATGAAGTATGCATAGACAGGGATGATGCAGGAACAGTCTGAGCAAAGGTTTAAAGACAAAAATAAACCTAGTATAATGGTAATAAGTTAGAATCACAAGTTAGGTATAGGTAAAATGTAACTTCCTGTTCTTATAATTTAAATCAAATTTTTAGAGATCCTATATTAGTTTTCTATGTTACATGACAAATCACCACAAATTTAGCAGCTTAAAACCGCAAACATTTATTATCTCACAGATTCTGTGGCTCAGGAGTCTGGGCACAGGTTGACTGGGTCTTCTGCAGGGCTACAGTTAAGGTGTAGGTCACGATCATTTCTCATCTGGAGGCTTGACTGGAGAAGAGTCTACTTCTAAGCTCATTCAGGTCCTTGGAAGAATTAAATTCCTTGTGGCTATAGGATTCATGGCATCTTGGTTCTTCAAAGCCAACAGTGGAGAGAAAGAGATACTAAAGAACATTTACGAGCAAGATAGAGTCATATAATAGAATATGATCACAGGTGTGACATCTCATCATCTTTGCCATATTCTCTTGGTTATAAGCAAGTTACAGGTACCACTCACACTCAAGTGGAGGGGATCATAAAGGGCATGGACACCAGGAGGCAGGCATCCTTAGGGGCTGCCTTAAAGATTGTCCACCACAAGCCTCCATTTCTGCTCAACAGTAGAAATCATAAATATGGATACTGCTAGGTATTTTAATCACTTCTGGTTTAAAACAGTCTCTTTGGGTAAACTTATGCAGTCTAGAGTATTGTTATCTGTTTTTAGTCCCTTATCAGATCTTTATCTCATTCTCAGAGTCTATCCCAACTCTTCTTCTTGGTTTTATCATTAATTTAATAGGACTCATGTGGTAATAATCCAGAAGTGACCCAAAGGGGAGAGAAGACAGGGATGAGGGTGAGGTAGACAAAATGTGTGTCTGTGAGGTCCGGTGCAGGTCAGAGGAAAAAGCAGAGCTGTCTACTTCTTAAGTCAGCCTGCATTTCAGCTTGGTGTTGGCACCATAAAGCTGTTGTATTAATCATTTTAGGCTGCCATAACAAAATACTATAGATTGGATGGCTTAAGCAATAGAAATTTATTTCTCACAGTTTTGGAGGCTAGGAAGCCCAAGATCAAGGTAGTGGCCAATTTGGTTTTTTGGTGAGGGCTCCCTTCCTGGTTTGCAGATGGCCACCTTTTCCCTGAGTCCTCATGTGGCAAGGAGGGAGGGAGGGAGGGAGTGAGAGAGAGAGAGAAAAAGAAAGCTCTTTGGTGTCTCTTCTTACAAGGGCATTAATCCCACCATGAATGTTCCATTCTTGTGAACTTATCTAAACTTAATTGCTCCCCAAAAGCCACATCTCCAAATATCATCACAATGGGGATCAGGGCTTAACATATGAATTTGGGAGGGTGGCATAATTCGTAGCAGCTGATGATATCCAACTGGCTCCTTCATTGTGGATGATGTATGATTTGGGTTCATTTATTTGCCACATTAAATGTTCTTGGGGAACCTAGATGGCCACCATCCCAACACCACCCCCATGGCTTCTGTGGTAGATGATCCTATGGGGGCACAACAGTTTCCTCTCTAATGGGGGATCCATTTCATATCCCACAGACTATACTGGTGGGGTAACTTTACCCTGCAGTATTGTATTTTTGGGGAGTTACACGCAGGCAGGCCAGTTTATTCCTCCTACTTTCTTCTATGACCTTCTCTTGGCTCAGAAGAAACCTAGGAATTACCACCATGCCAAAGAGGGCACCCCAGGAAACCCAGGGTGATCTCTATTCTCTCTGGTCTTGCTATGTTACATGGTGCCTCTCTGAAGTCCTTCTTCCACATGCTGGCAGTTCTGGGTAAACTCAACCTAGCAAAAGAGATGAGAAGCAGGGACTAGTTCCTTGAGCGGATTAGATGCATTACTTGGTCTCTGCTTTTAGTGATAGTCCTGCCCATCATTGCTTCCGATGTTTTAAAATTTATGATGGCGTAGGGATGGAACTAAGCATTTTAGAAAAAAAATTGAGCGGAGACTCAATTTTTCAGATTTGAGGGGCTTAGAAGTAAATTTTTAAAAACTGAGACATAGAGCTCCAAGAGTTGATAGTCTCTTTTCTTAGTCTTCGTTCTTTTACTTTTTAAAATATCTTTATTTTTTTTAACTTAGTCCTCTATCATAATTTTTCTCCAGACTTTCTTCATTTATTTCTTATGGACTTCCTTGTAGGAACAGTGAAATTCATGGGCAAAACTCCAGCTTCATATGGGATCCAAGGAATGCATGCTGATTTTGATGTGGGCAAGTGTTTTGGAAGCATGCATAGATTTGTGTGCCTTCAGCCCAGTGGAGAGCAGGAATAATATATCGTACTTCAACCGGATGGACAGCTAGGATAAGGTTTCATTTAAGGAAGTTCCTTCTGGAGATTATGAGAATCCTCTGACTATGGAGCAGTGATTTTCGGAATTTAGCAATCACACGGGCACAGTGATGGCTCAAAAAAATTCCTCAGTAAATGGTAACTATCACTTATTACTGACTATAGAATAAGAAGATCAAAGAAACATGTTTTATAGGCATTATTTTTTTTTGAGGAAGATTGGCCCTGAGGTAACATCTGTTGCCAAGCTTCCTCTTTTTTTCCTTTTTTTTTTCTCGCAAAGCCCCAGTACATAGTTGTATATCCTAGTTATAGGTTCTTCTAGTTCCTCTATGTGGGATGCCACCTCAGCATGGCTTGATAAGCGGTGAGTAGGTCCATGCCCAGGATCCGAACTGGTGAAACCTGGCCGCTGAAGCAGAATGCGCAAACTTAACTGCTATGCCACCAGTCGGCCCCCATAGGCATTTTTTTTGTTTGAATAATGCTTTATCTAAAAGCTTGGAATTTTAAATGATATAAGGGAAATTAAAATAATCACCCTCCATTTTCAATTAATTATTATTGTAGCAGTACCATATAATGTTTATTTTTTTGAACTATGGAAAAATTAGAAACATCCTATCTGTTTCAATGTAGTCTATTGATTAAATAAATTATATCCATGCAATGTAAAGTATGTTGTCATTAAAAACGATAAACTGAAAAATAAGTGATATATTAAAACATACTTAAAAAAGAGTCTTTAAATTAGTATGTATGTTGTAATTTTATTTTTTGAGAAAAAGTTGAAAAACCTCTGGAATTATATAGCCAATATATTCACATCAGTTATTTTAGGGTGGTAGAATTATGAATCATTTTTTATTTTATTATTTTTGCTTATATATTTTCTAAAGTCTCTTACAATGAACATGTATTACCTGTGTATTTTAAAAAATTGAGTTTTTAAAAAGTTCTTGAACCAAAAGAAAAATGGTACAGTTCTTTCGGAATACATGATACTAGCAGGGATATCAGTTGAAATATGCTTTTCTTTCATAGGATCTGGCAACAATAGGCTATTGTCTTTGTACAAGGTAGAAGCATTTATATTAGGTTTTTAAACCAGCATTCACTCAGAAAAATTTTCAATTTTATATAAAACCAGATTTTTCCCTTGACACAGATTAGTTTGTCATGAATGAAATTAAATGTCATCACTGTGGGTTCTACATTATTGTGCACGTGTTTTCTGTAGCTGGATTTTGCCTAATTTTCAATCTGTAAATACATTTAAAGGCTTCTTGGAACCCGGCAACAAATTCTTTCTTGCCCTATTGATAATATCAACAATGGCCTCCATTTAACGTCAAGAACAGAGCATTGGTTTCTCTTTTAAAATGAGAGAAAGTGTCTGTAATATTCAGAAACCGTATCTTGACTGTTTAGGCCTACGCTCAGCAAGATTTCACATGGACAACTTCAGGGTGTTTCATATGGAGATTTCAAAAACCTAAATTTTACGTGTAAAACAAAGGATTCTAGGCTTCTGGTTTTCAACCAATAAAGGGATTTGGGTGTCAGTGAAATACTGCACCGATACATTCCTGTAGCCAATACCATTCATTGTGATTGAGGAGAATATTGAATATGAGGTAGAAAATATATAAAATTATGGATTAGCTGTACCTACAATATTGTATGTAGCTTTAAATCATTTAATATCAGGAAAAGGTCCAATAAAGGAAAAGCAAATTAACTATAGGCTTGGAGTGCTATCTGTATGGGGAGAGTCTTGAAGCACTAGACACTAAAATTTGGAAAGGTAAAAATGGATGGGAAACATGATTATAATGTAAAAGGAGTAATAAAAAACAGCCGCCATTGATTAAACACTTACTAAAAGTCAGATGCTGTGCTCGCTGCTTTACACATGTGAGATTTCTTTAATCATCAGTAAAACAAACAAACAAAAATACCTGACAGGTTAAGTTGTATTATTCCCATTTTACAGAGAAGGAAAAATGATGTTCAAGCTGAAGGCAGACTTGCTTGGTAGATGGTGAAGTACAACAATAATCTGATGAATTACGTTTGGCGGTAGAGAAAAGGAAGTACCACACCAATAGCAGTAATAAATTTACAGAACTTATTACCTCCAGGGTTGATATTTGAAGGGGATCTAAATTAATTTAAAAGGGATTAGAATAATTTACAAATGAACCGTAAATAGCTACTGAGAGAAGCTGTGCATGCTTAACTTCTAGGATTAATGTCAAAGAATGTCCATTTGTGACATGTTACCAAGACTGGCAATAAATTTGGGCTGGACAGAATATGAGTTCACTCTCAAAGGGTAATGCCTCTGTTTCATTTATTAAAGTGTTCTATTGATTAAAATTAACCAACTACATTAAATGATTAGAGATTTTCTTAATCACTTTGGTTAATTAAAAAAGTGGTTTTTGAATTTATTAATTATAACATAAAATACTATAGCTCATAAAAATGGCAATAAAGAAAAATTGTTTCCCCATAATACCTACCCCAATATTAGTATTTTATTGTATTTTCTTCCCTAGGTATGTTTCTTCTTTAGCTGTATTCATTTTATATATACTTAATAAATAATAAAAATGTATATGTGCAAGCATGTGTGTATATGTCTGTATTTTGTATTCTACTTTCAACCACGTTCTTTCATAAACAGTTTTTCATGATATCTCATAGTTTTAAAAAGAGTGGTTTTTAATGGCTGTTTAATACTTCAGTGAAAATGGAAATTTAAGTCCCTCTTGGTGTTGGATATCCAGATTGCTTGAATTTGTGTATAATTGTAAATAATGCCATAATGGACATCTTCATATATCCATATTTGGATATATTTTGTATTATTTACTTAATATAGATCCTTAGAAATGGAATTATTGTGGGAGTTTGTACCAATTTATACCACCAACAAAATGTATGTGCACTTGTTTCAGTACACCTCTACTTTTATTTTCTAATTTAACACTAGGCCTTTTAGCACCTATAGATCCCTCATTCTTCTTTAAGGTTTTTATGAGTTCTTCATTTTATTGTAAATTCTCTTCTTCATTATTCAGTTGTAATGTCTCATGAGGTATAACATGATTCTTATTACATGTTGTGGGTATGCTATTTCAGACCACAAACTCGGGTATATAAAACAAAACTTTATTTTGCTACAATAGAACTTCACACGCCACCTATTTAATCTCATGGCAGAAACTAAATCTTGATCATCTCAAAGTAACTCAGTGAATTCTGGTGTGTTCTTTTCCCCCTGGTAAGTTCAGTTCAGAGTCTTGAGTTAATCCTACACTACTCTCCAAGGCTGAGTCTGCAGCATAGTGTCAAGTCTTCTTGTCCTAAGTACATCATGTCACCACTGCTTTCACTGGATCATGAGCATGGATTCAGTAGTTCTTACAAACTGAGTCTTGCCCGCTCTCTTGGATTCTTCTAGGAAGTTAAGCACAGGTCTCCTCTACTCTCAAATCTCTCACACCTTCTCAAGGTCACTCACCAGCATCTTACTATTTCATTTGCACTGAACTTCTCATCAGCCTCATCCAGGGAATTTATCACTCCTAAGGCAGTGGGGAAAATCTAGCTTAGTAAATAATCTTCTAAATCCCAGAGTTTCCGTAAGTCTAGAAACTTAGGCAATTTATGCATAATATCATGAAAGAAATTTTTAACATGCAGAAATATATTTTCTATGCTTCCAGACACATGGGCACCCTGTATTATATATGATAAGATCTCAGTTTGAAGCTCAAAAGTAAAGAATCAACTTGCTTTGTTCTTTTATATTCTACTGGTGTCTCTCCCTTAAACTACCAAGGTGAAACGCTCTAGCCTTCTGGATTGGGGTGTGGTGGGGTGTTGGGAGAAGACACAAGTTAATACTTCACACTATTTTTCTATTAACCACATTCATTCTTTACCCACGTTTTTGAGTAATGGCCAGCAAACCAAGTTCAAAATATTCCTTTTCTACTGAACACATAGGATACAGGAAGCCAATTCGTCTAAGATGTTGACAAGAAATTTGTAGGTAATTCCTTTTAGTTCTTGCTCCAGCTCCACAGTCAGTCTATTTGAAATATGACATGGGGGCTTTTATTTCTTTGGTGGCTAGGACAGTGGCTGCCACCTAATATATGCTCAATAAACATTTGATAAAGAAATAAATGGCAGGAATGCCACGGTGGACACTATTAGGCAAGTGGGGTTCCCCAGGCAGAGGCAAATCTAAAATCTATTTGCAGACATGGTCTAGGTAAGCATAGTTGTGATGCAGCCCAGATTTATATGCCAAAGAGCCATGATCACGACTATGGCAATGGTCATACACGAGAGTGAGATGACAATAAAAATTTGAGATTGACCAGAAGGCAGAACACAACCAAAGCTGGTTCAAAACTGGAGATGGAGTGGTAAGTACATGTACCCCTTTTTTATGTGTTGGTGGGTGCTGAGGGCAGGTTAAAGGAGCCATGACAGACCTGACCTATTCTATTGGTTTCTGAAACACTGTGTGCTATTTGGGATCCACTACATAGCTAGTCTCACAAATTTACATTGTTTCTGCTATGCCCCTGTAGCTCATCTGACAATGAAGAATAATAAAGCAACAATTAAGTGAATCTCCCATAATTTCTCACAAATGTGATAAAATCTGTAGCAAATGTAAGGAAATTTAGGTAAAAAATGTCATTTTTGAATTCTTTGAAACTTGTATTCTTTCAAGTCAAGTGGTAGTATATTCAACATTTTTTTCTTTCTCCTTTCATAAGTAGGTAAAATTCATTTTCATTTCACATATCATTTGTTATATAAACAGCTACTGGGAAGGTGATTTTTGAAGTTAGAAAAGTTGTTTGCTTTTATGCTAGTATTGGTTACATATTCCCTTCCCAGTTTTGTTTATTAGAAATTTACTTAGAAAACTTTCATTTTCGTGCAAGTTATACAAACTTCGACTCAGCCTATGAGTATGCATTCACTGGCTTAAAAAGATTCTGATTTTTTTTACTGAGGCTCACAACAATTATTTAAGTTTATAATTTAGGTCCCTACTCTCACGTCCCCATCAACTCTTCTCTACTTAAATATGAAGGCACTTTGACTATAGCACAGCAAAACTAATGTGGTCTAATCTGATACACACTATTTTTAAATTATAAAATACTCAGAAATTTATTTTGTTAGACAATGTTTTTCTTAAACCTGCACTTGTATTAAACACACTTGTTTCTTTTGTTTCATACAAACTGAATGATTCTACATTAAAGTATATGCAAAATCAAACTCAAAATATATAATTTTTTAGAGGATTTAGTCACAGTTTACTATAAATTGGAAAGTGTATTGGTTTAACCTATTCCATTGTCTATCTCTCTTATCAAGATTTAAGCTAAATAGAATGTTAAAGTTTTTCTACATCAGCAAGAAGGTAGTCAACTTCAAGGAAAATATAATCTCTAATTTTGTCAAGGGAACAATTAAAAAAACAAAAAGAAATGTATGTTGACTGGCATTCTGGGTACATCACCAGGCACATCTTTAGCCTCACTTCTGAAATGACCTTCTTTTTATAATTTAAAGTTAGCTTTTCAAGTAGATTTTCAAGTGAACATATTTAAATTAAAACCTAAAGAAAAAAACAAACCAAAAAATTGAGTTTAATCTTCATCTCCTGTACTCGTTGATGTAAAGTGTGGTTGAAAAAAAAATTTATGAGAAGACTGCTTAATTTTATCAATATGGACACTGCTCTAATACTATCAGTATTGATGGAAACATTCTGATGTAATAGCTGTTATGATTCTAATCACATTACATACTTCTGTGTAATTCCATATGGCCATAAATTTGTGTACTTCAGCTAGTACGTAATAATAAATTTCTTTCGGTAACTGTGTTTCTGTCTATTGTCCTTTTCATGATTTTGACCTCTATGTACTATAGAGAAATGTTTGGGATTTGAGTGAGAGAGAGATTTGGAGGAGATATTTCCATTTCAGCTTCTGATTTCCTGATTATTATGCTTGATAGGATCCTGGTTTCCTTACTTTCCATCTCTGCTTTCTGGTTTAGAAAACTCAAGTCTGTTTTTGGCACTGGCCTTTTATCTTCCTTGGTTAATTTAATTTTAACAATATCTGTAATTCCTCTTCTATCAATAAGTGGAACTTGTCATCTCTTAGTCTCTTGTCTGCTTTTGACCTTTGGTACTTGATGTAGTTGAAATATTTTCCATGGGCTATTTATTCATCTATTCAATTTTTTCTGTTTTCATCTTCTTTATGTCAATTTCATTCTGATTCATGAATACTAACCTAATCTAATATTTTCCATATGTCCCTGGCCACTTGTTTACTTCACCTAAAAATAAATTTAAAGAATATTTTATTTATTTTTTGAGTATAGTAATAAATGCATGTAGCAAAATAAGCATACAAATGTTTAACGTTTTGACTCAGTTTATATACTTATTATAAAGAGAACACAAAAAATATTGGACATAGCATTGGGGAGGGTAGGGTATGGCCCTGAGTTGGGGATAAAGTAGGAAGCAGTATTAAGTTTTTAATACTTTATTGTAAATTCAGAGATTTTCTTCAATATTTCTTTCTTGTTTTACTCAAAATGATTTCATTTTTATCAAAAGTAAAGCTGAGATAGGTAATAACTGAGTGCTTGGAGATGCTAAAGAAGACATACCTAAAGAGCATGTGTCCCTCAGAGGTAGAGAGGTGACTGCTAGGATTCCTGGGTGACTGACTCCCAGGGTAGGCCTGAACTGAGCTCAGAGCAAAGGAACAAACAAAGGGTCAAGATAGTAGGAGGAGATGATATCCCAGTGGAGCTGGGATGTGTTCAAGACCCTCAGAGAAGAGATCTTCATTTGGTCTCTCATGGAGTCCCTTATGGTGCCTCATTTAGGAAGGAATTTTTTTAAAACTCCCAAGGCAATGAAGAAAAATTCACTGAGAGATGAAACACCTTTCATGACAAATAAATTGACAAACTTTTGGAAATTCTAATATTTTTAAGGTAAGTTTCAGATATCATCCTTGGAGCCTGTCAACTTACTCTTCAACCAAACATTTTATTGAGTGTGTGATATGTATCAGACATTGTGATAGGGGTTCACAAGGGCTCGCACTACTGGAATAAACCAGACAGGTGGATCTGAGGTAAGAATGAAGAGCAGAGAGGTCAGGCAGTCTTGCTTTCCTCCTTGAACCACAGCTTCTCCTGAGACATCTAACAGAGTGCCTAATACATAAAAGGTGGTAAAGAAATATTAAAGGAATAAATTGGTACATATTTATCAGTAAACATGATTCAGAGGATTTCTCTCTGTCTCTCCTTCTTTCTTTTTGAAAAGTTTAACAGTATTTTCTCGTGTTTTCAGGGTCTGCTGAATTTTTCCTTTTGGCTTTTGGTGAATGGGATTCACCACACACATGATTGGGGTACTTGTGTGGTCTTGGTATGGAAGTGTCTCCCCAGGTGGGTGTCCAGCCTCTACATCTTTGGTTTGAGGACTTCTGCTTTTATATTTTTATATCTCTTAAATCATTTTCTAGAGTATGTAGACTAACTTAAATTTCATTCATTTTTAATATATTTAGTAAATATTTATTAGGTGCCTCCTGTGAGCCAGATTCTATGTGAGATTATTGGGAAACAACAGTGAGGATAGCCCTGACATTATCCCTGGCTGCATTCTAGGGAACTTATGGTCTAGTCAAGAGGGGGCTGTGAATCAAATGAAGGAAGGAAACCTTGAAAGCAGGAGAGCTCTTGGTCTACTTCTTCACTGCCATATTCCTGGTACATAGAAGGGTTTCAGGCAGCTAATTAATTGCTGTATAGTACATGTTTGTTGAATGCATAAAGGAAAACAAAGGAAAGAATAGGGTTATATTAGAACATATTTAAAGGAAAAAGAAGAGGAATACAAGAAGGAGGAGGAGGAGAAATAACACAACTTGACCTAGGAGTTTTTTTTTTTTTAACCTAAGTGTTTACAAAAGATTTCCTTGAACAAGTGACACTTGAGCTGAGATCTGAAATATGGATAGGGGATGGTGGAGGTGGGGAAGAAGGGTGCTCTAAACAGAGGGGTAGCATGTTTAAGGGCCCTATGGCTGGAAGGGGCCTCCAACTGAATGGAGGCTGATATGCTTTGGCTGCAAGGGGTTGGGGTGAGAGGGTGCTTGATGAGGCTACAGAGATGGGCAGGAGCCAGGCCATGTCAGACCTCACTGGCTGTACACAGGAATTTTATTTTATCCCAGAAGCAATAAGAATAAGACAAAGGCTCCATTTCCTTTAGAAATTCAATGATCTTGTTGCCAGATATTTGGGTATAATATATTGTTTATTTATTCACATTTACTAAAGACTGTGAACCCTGGCACCTTCTGTGAACACTTCAGCTTACAGAAAATTTTCTCAATTGTCATATGTTTGAGAAAATAGATGTTGTAATAAAAGAAACTCATAAAACAGTGGAATCTAAACGCTTTTACTATTAACGTCATTTGCCTTTCAGTCTATCTTAAACAACACTTATTAGAATCTAATAGAAAAACATAAGAAGACTGAATTCCTCTGCTATGGACTGAATGTTTGTGTCCTCTCAAAGTTTCTGTGTTGAAACCCTAATACCCAGTGTGATGGCGTTTGGAGATGGGCCTTTGGGAGGTGATCAGATCATGTGGGTGGAGCCCTCATAATGAGATTAGTGCCCTTCTGAGAAGAGACAGAAGGGCACTTGCTTCCTTTCTCTCTGCCCTCTGCCATGTGAGGACACAATGAGAAGACAGGCATTTGCAAATCAGGAAGACTACTCTAACCAGGAACCAAATCAGTTGGCACCTTGACTTTGGACTTTCCAGCCACCAGAACCTTGAGAAATAAATTGCTGTTGTTTAGGCTACCCAGTCTATGGTAATTTGTTATAGCAGTCAGAACTAATCGACACCTCTTTCCACATGTTTTTAAAATTACCCTATATGTTACACATAAAGGGACTCTTTTACAATGATAGGTACATGTTTTTGGAATGTTGCAAGTTTTGGCATGTGAAGAGACCTGCATTCTTCAGATCCCATTTTTTGCTTCAACCATCATTCTGATGACCCCAATAAAAACATGGTCATCCTTGCAGGTGCCCGCTGCTTTCACAGTGATAGCTCCCAAATCTGCTGCGACACAGCCTGTCGTTCAGGCGCCAACTGGGTCTGTACTGTCCCTGGCACACCTTTTGGCCAACCCCATGTCTTCTCTCCAGGCAGCCCACTATCGAACTGGAAGTTCTCCTCCTGCATTACTCTTCTGCATCCTAAAATGTCCCTATACCCCACTCATAAAGCAGCTCAAGTGGTGCATTCCTCTTTGTCTTTCCTGCCCTGCCTACTCATCTGTAGGCTCCTGGAGGACAGAGAAGCCCAGAACTCTGTTCTGTGACTTAGCTCTGTGATTCAGAGCAAGTTTTAAAACCTCTTCTAGCCTCTGTTTCATTATCTGTAATATAACTTAACAATAACAAAGATGTTTCTATAGAACATCTACATGCCAGCCATTGTATCTCTTTCTCACAACATCCTTACCAGGTGAGTGCTAATATCATTTCCGTTTTCAAGATGGGAAAAACTGACATACTGAGAGGTAAATTAATCTGTGCAAGGCTATCTAGCTAATACATAGAGGAGGTGAGCGAGGCAGCTGGCTGTGGACTGCAGCGGCCGTGCAGTAGGTATATTAGCTGTCATGTGCTCGTAAGAATCCTTCCTTACTGATTTTTGTGAGAGTTAAATGAGATGATTTTTGTGAAAAGCTGAACACAGTGCCAGACACATAATCAACTCTCAATAACTGGTATTTATATTTAATTTTCAATGAGATTTAATTGCTCCTATGTTCAGATGAAGAAAATAGAGAATTTGAAAAATGATTTTTTTTGTCTGATCTGTGCCTTTTGTTCTTGTTTCAGCCTTTTAACCTTGCCACAATTAAATAAATGGAACGCTGTATCCAGAATTAGTTTTGTATTGTTTTTCTACACTATTTCTATGACTGAAAACTACATTCTGTGTAAATCTAGGTTTCCTTTTGGATGGGTTACAACAAGTGGAACTGACTTTTCCAATTACCTACTCAATTGACCTGGCACAAAGAAGGTTAAAGTTCCCACTCAATATATGATCATTAAAGCTTCTCATGTAGGTTTTCAGACAAGGCAGTCTGGGAAAACCCTGAGACAACAGCATTTTTGGTGCCAGACTGATAAAGCATTTAGCATTTGTCAGTTACAGGGGAAAGAGACGTTGATATATTAATTAGATGTAATACCTCTCTTTGGATAAAATGGAAAGAATTTCTTTTTTTTTTTTTAAGGAACATGTCAGATAATAAAAGGTAAATATAGGGTAGCTTAGGTCATGTAAAGAATCTGTTACATGATACCAGAGCTTTGAAATCTATAATGTATACACGTATATGTCTTTGGGAAAGATGCACTGAACAAAAGTTTTCATCATCACGTGTTAATTTTATGGTTAATAATTTCACCGAGAATGATTTCCAATGCCTGGTACCAGCTAAGGTAAATTAAGAAAAGAAGTTTTGGAAAAAAGCATCACTTATGTAGAAAATCAACTTCTCAGCCGCCACACGCCTGTTTGACTTTGTAAACATTTTTTTTTGCCGATTTCCAAAATGTTGCAAAAACAAACAGTGAGTAAATCCAATAATTGTCCTCCAAGATTTTAGTCTTAGTTGAAATCAATCATGTAGGCCATTTATCTCCTCTTTTTCCTTCCCTCCCCCACAACACCAGACTGGTGTGGGCTGGCTACTGTTCACCCACATGTGTTTCAGTTTGGCGATCCTTAACCATAATTGATGAAGGATTATTTTCCTTTTTCTTTAAGAACAGATACACGCCATGCCTTAGGAACTGGGGACCACAACAATTTATGTGAAAAGGACTCTAAATTCCGTCTTTTAAATAACTTACAAATTTTTAGAACGTTAAGTTCTGTGCTTCACTATTCAGAGAGAAGAAATGTCAGCATTGCATATTTCAGATAAGCACTTGACTACATTATTCTAGTGCACCAATCCATTTTTATCTGATTTAGAGAACTAGCTACTTATTGTAAAAATAACATTATATTATACTATATTATATTATATATACTAAAACCCTTAGGAAGGTTTTATATTCCTGTTAACTTATACTTGGGTGTTGGTTTCTTAATTTGTTTCCTTTTATGGAAATAAAAAATAAATTTGTTTTTGTTTATGTGTCTGGTTTTTGCTATGGAGTATCTGATTTCAGTATGTACTGATGGTGGAAACAGGTTTAATTCCAACACTGCAAAGTAGCTGTTGTTAATCTCTCTCTCTCCTTCTGTTTCTCTGTCTCTCAAGGAAGAAACTGAGACAGAACATTTATGAAAGCATTGAAGAGCATACGTCTAGAACCAGTATAGTAGTCAGGATAAAACCCAAATTTTATACCTTTGGTAAATGCTTGTTTTAATTATATTCTAAATAATTTGAACTCATGAAGAAAATACAGATCATGGCATTTTCATTGTATTTTAAAGTCTTCATTTAGAAAGTCATTTTTGGTGCCTTTTTCAGTTACAGGAGTAGATGTTTGTACACTAATTAGATGTAGTATTTAATTATATCACAGAATATATCATTATTTCCCTTCATTTTGAAGGGCAAAAATCTCTCTTTTTGACCTTCGAAATAGGGCTTGGAAATGAGGGGCAAAATACTTGGAATATTAGCTTTAACTTTCATTCAATTTTGCAGACCTCGGGGTATTGCATGCCCTACTGCGATGAAATATTTTATGAAAAATAGCCTCATAATATGTATGTACATGTTAATATCAGCTTTGTATTTGTTTGTTAGCATTATAGAGTGCAAATACTTGGAGGAACAGCCTGTGTGCTAAAGGAGCTGTGAGTCATGAATCCTCCTAACTCTTGATCTCATCTGGACTTGCCTTATCATAAACCAGTGGGGAGCAGAGACTGTGAGGCCCCTCCCACCTACATTTAGATACACAGGGCCAGAACTCTTGACGCTGCTGATGCCCAAGATAAGTGCTGAGGGTGAAAGCTTGTGGCCATACTGTGCTTTCTGGAGAAAAACACTGTAATGCATTACACTCAACACCTACTTCTAGTGACGTCAAGATACTCTGCTTCAGTTATCAACAAGTTGTTACTAGTGCAGCTTAGATTTGGGTAAGAGACTTAATCATATTATGTTCTTAATATAATAAGCTTTTAATTCTAATGTTCTAATTCTCGAAACACTTAGAAGGAATTCTGAGGCAACTTGAATGACTCAGGACTTTACCTTTAATATCACAATGCACCACATTTCCAAATGTCTCAGTATTAAGAGTTGACACCCAGCCTTAGACTTTGGGAATTGTTACCCAGAAATGTTAAATTATTAGCTCTTTGTAAAGTATGCTGAAACAGATCTTTAGCTTTACTGTATGTGTTTACAATGTTTTTCTTTTGTCAGTTGGAGGAGACACCAGAGCTTAATATAGACTCATGCACAGGTTTTATAGGATGTCAGACAAAATGATTCTTTATTGAGGAAGGGTCAAACAAGTTTTGTTTTTTGTTGTGTCACACTACACAATATGAAGGCCATGTTATAATTTCAGGGCTCCCACAAGAAGGCAAAGGCTAAGAATGGTGATTTAAGACTACATTATCCTGTTTCTAATTCCTTCTCTTTCTTCTGCGGAAATGTAATTGCAGAAGTTGGGAGAAGGGATTGGAGCGTGGGCTTCTATATCTGCCTTGAAGAGAGTCGTAAAGTCTGTTTTATGAGTCTCTCTCTAGCCTCGTTCTACTTTTCCAAATTAAAGGAGACAATATGACAATCTCACCAAGCTCTGATCTTACATCCTAATTTACAAACTCAGCAGCAATATCAGTATCTGGTTTAAGTGACTCAGAGAAAACAGTGTTGAAATTAATGGCTTATCTATAGAAATTCAGTAAAACAGCCTATGTATTGAAGCTGAAGCCAATTTTTTTTACAGAGAACTTCTTCATTGCAAAAATGATTATTTCTTAAAATTGATGTACTCTATGTCAATTTCTTAGTTTTGACAATGTACCGTGGTAATGTAAGATGTTAACAATGGGAAGAACTGTGTGAAAGGAACTCCCTGTAGTATCTTTATAACTTTTCTGTAAATCTAATATTATTCTAAAATAAATTGATGTACTATCTACAAAGCCATTATACTTGTCCTAACACATTTGTGATGTGACAGCCTAAAGACTGGGAAGCATATTTGAAGTGCAATATTTCTGCTCCAGATTTAACTAAGAGTTTTCATGGTGTGGGGTGTTGCCTGTTTCCGTGATTTTAAAAACTAAGAACATTTTGTTTCTTAGCATATGTCATGTGTAAGGACAATGTGAACTTGTCTGAAGCATTTTCACCAATTGTTTGTTTATAGTCAGACCAAACAGAGCCTTCACATGTTATGTGAAGTCCCTTCACCTGCACGGGCTTTGTCGGAAAGCTGAAACTAAACCCTTGACCAACAGTGTCTCTTGATTATGACTTCAAAGGACCACCCACTTCTGGGGGTGAGAGGCTAATTCTGACTCCCCGTCAGGCCCATTTTAGACTCTAGGAAAACAAGCATTTCATTGAAGTCTTCCCAAACTGGACAGAGCTTGTTAGGAGCTATGGTTCTAGCGTTTGGAACAGAGTCAAGATCAAAGCTTAGTACTATTTAAACAGAAGAAAGATTAGAGTTTACAGTTTATCTCACTGAAAAAAACTTCAGTGAGAAAAAAAAGTGTGTGAGCTTTAACGACAATGATTCTATGTGTAATGAGATGCCACTGATCATCTGGAGAGAAAAGTAATATCCTTTGACATATAAATCTGTATACAGTGCTTCTGGAATCTAAATCTGCAATGAAACATTACTAATTAAAACCAAAAAACGCATTAACATGCAAAAAGAAAATAAATTTATTGACACAACTTTGCAAATCACAGTTAATTGAGTCATAAACAGAACTTCAAATAAA
Source organism: Tapirus indicus (assembly GCA_031878705.1). Classification (NCBI taxonomy): domain Eukaryota; kingdom Metazoa; phylum Chordata; class Mammalia; order Perissodactyla; family Tapiridae; genus Tapirus; species Tapirus indicus. The sequence goes on along the minus strand of CM062919.1, from coordinate 96,781,160 downwards.
GGAAATAATGTGGTAATTGGGCCCTTGGCCTATATAATACACTTGTTGGCATAGATTATGGGTTTGCTATCTTCTAAGAGTATTAAATCATTGTACAAGTACATTGCCAAAAAAACTCTTCATTTCCTTTTAGTGACTTCTTACTGCCCTCAGTAGAAGTTTAATAGAAAAGGAAGGACATGATGTAGTTTTAATGACAGGAAACCCATGGCCTTCCAAATGAATAAATTCCATCACTGGCTGCCACAAAGTGTGCTAATTATTTCCTTTGATAAATTAAAAGCTGTAAAAGTCTAAAGTATATAAGCATGTGGTTTACAGTTATAATCAACAAGTCTGCATTATTGAAAGTTCATATTATCCTCATTATTTAAGAAGCATTACATTTTTTTATTCCAGAAAATTATATCAAAAACATGTGTTAAACTTTTACTCATTTGATAGAAGACTACATAAACTAAATAACCTCCCTGTTTCTGACCTGCAGGATGCTAAAATCAAATATTAATCTAGTTGCCTAATACCAAACTTTGAGGATGAAGATAGTTTATATTTGTGAAAAGATGAAATAAACAAAATTAGGTAAGAGCCAATCATGTTCAAAATATATAGAAGAACTACAATATTATACTTGGTTTTATTATTTTATTTTAAATATCAGCTAAATCATTTGGGAGTGAAATAAAGCAATTCTTTTATTCAACCAAATTTATTATGTACCTCTGTATGCTTGGTATGAATTAATCAATTCCACAAGTGTTTAACACCTACTGTGTGTTGTGAGGATACAATAGTAGCTAATATAGACTCCCATCCTTGTCTTCATGGAACTTGCAATATAGTGGGAAAGCCATTAATGTAGTGATTCTACAATTGTAAATCTGGAAATGTGATAAGAAGGTTTGCAATTTGATGAAAGCCTACTGCCCATTGGAAGAACTGTCTATGTCATAGGGGTTATACTTTCCTGGTGAAAGAGGGATCAAATTGAAATACAAACAATGAGCTGAAGAAGACGGGGAGAATTCCAGGCCAAGGTACAGCATATGCAAAGGCTTTGTGGTGGGTCTGAGAGAAGGCCCATGCAACATCAGAGCAGGAAATGAGGCAAACCAGAGTCTAGCTTGCCCACCACGCCTTTGTGTACCCTTTCTTTGAGGTGGATGCAGACTGCACCAAGGTACATGGATTGTTGAGTGAAGTATGGGCTGAATTTCAGCCCCCATCACCACCTGGCTGAACACCCAAATGCAGGGCCTGACCTGCGCAACACACATGGGAGCCCTGGGGAAGTGGAGTGAGATAATGTAACGGTGGGAGGTAGGTAGAGGTCAGGTGATGCAAGATGGTATAGACTGAATGTGTGTGTCTCCCCAAAATTCATATGTTGAAATCTAATTTCTAATGTGATGGTATTTGGAGGTGGGGCCTCTGGGAAGTGATAAAGTCATGGGGGTGGACGCTTCATGAATGGGGTTAGTGCTCTTGTAAAAGAGACCCCAGAGAACTCTCTTGACCCTTCCACCATGTGAGGACACAGCAAGAAGAGAAGATGGGCCATCTATGAACCAGGAAGCAGGCTCTTACCAGACACTCGAAACTGCCGGTGTCTTGATTTTGGACTTTCCAGTCTCCAGAACTGTGAGAAATAAATTTCTGTTGTTTATAAACCACTCAGTCTGTGGTATACTGTTATCACAACCCAAATGGATTAAGACACAAGATACCACTTTGTAGCAAATAAAAAAGAGCGGCTTCTACTGAGAGAATTCATATTAAATGAACAACTTGCACAATTTTACAACTTGCACAATTTTGCACAATTTCCAAGTGTTCTTAAGTTCTAACTCTAAGTAGCTCTTCAACTAAGGTGAACAAAACGTCTAGCTATACTCATTCTGGTATTTGCTTTCTCTTATCTTTGAATTCAAGAATGGCGTCTGTTGTGTTCTCAGCCATTTATTCTAGCCCCTATTTAGACTGGCTAAGACAAAAGACATTTAATGTAACTTGGTATACATATATGTGTGGTTAAATCAAGGCTTCATAATACCTTACAGGAAGGTACTGTGGTTCAGCTAGAATTTAGAGGATACTATAATAAAGTCTTACAAAAGAACTGTGAGGTAAATAGATAATGGTTTCATTCATTGATTCATTCATCCTTTTTTTGTTTAATTCTTAAAAGTCCATCCTAGGTCCCCTTATACCAGGAGCTGTGAGAGAGGCTAGAGGAGCCAAAGAATAAGTCTTAGGCTCTGTCTTTAAGGTACTCACTCATACTGGGGAGATGGTCACCTAAACAGGTTATTAAGAGAAGAGACTTATAAGCAATAGAACTCTGACAGAGTACCTTCACTCAGGAAGGAACTAGCCTGATAAAGAAAGGGGGAAGAGCCTTCCAGACTGAGAGGTCAATAGGAACAAAAGCAGAAGATAAGAAAAGAATGTTGCTGGAGCATAAATTTAAGAAACACACAAGCAAGAGCTGAGACCAGGGTGGTAGGAGGTGGCAGATCAAGGGGAGACTTGACATTAAGGAGCTTGGGTTAATTTTGTTAGAGATGAGGAGCCATTGAAGAATCTTGCTTCTTTTCTTGGGATCCATCCAAGGAGTTCCTATATGAGTTTAAGGCTTCAAATCAGACACAATTCTTTACAATCATGCCATGCATCCAGTAGGTATTTCACAAGTGTTTTTCAGAACAACAGGATCTGGAACACGGTGGAAAGACTGTTTCATAACTCAGTTTAGTAGCTCTGATTTACATTTCTGATAGCATGTCCGATACACTAGCATGTCCAGATAGAAGAAGCATTTGAGAGGGCCCCAACTCTAAGCATACATATCAGTTAGGAAACTGTGGCAATTGTTCAGGTGAGAGACAATGAGAATCTCAATTAAGACTCTCTTGGTGCTGAGGAAGACAAGACAAAAACGTAAGAGGAATTTAGGAGATAGTATAAAACAAGCTTCATGTTTACTGCTTAATTGAATATTTGGAGCTAGGTGGGAGGAAGAAATCAAAGATGACCCCTAGGCTTCTAGCTTGGATAACAAAATAGAGTGTGGAAAAATTGGAAAAGATAGATACTGAAAGCACCAAAGCACTCATAAATTGAATTGGGAAAAAGTAAGGTGTAACAAGAAATTTCAACAAACATAGAATTCATTTTTATCCACATGGAAAGGCATTTACTGACATGTAATTGTCCACAACACTATTAACAAGAAGTCTTTCTTTGGCAAGATGATGCTATTCTAACAATGCTCAAACAGGCAGCTTCCTGGTATCGTCCAAGACAAACCCTTCCTGTGGTTGATTCAATGCATTTTCCCTTTTTGTATCTATACATTCTTGCTTGTCATTTCAGATACTTATTAATCACACCCAACCTCCGCATCTCTGTTTTCCCTTCTCAAGTCTAAATAAACCTAATCCTTTTAACTTCTACCCAGAGCCTTTATTTTGCAAACTATGAATCATTTTGCTTCTTCTCTTGGGATCCCATCCAGGGAGTCCATTTCTCATTTTTAAGGCCCAAGTCAGACACATTTTTCTACATTTCCATGTCTTGCATCCAGTAGGTGTTTGATAAGTCTTTTTCAAATTGATAAAATCCTGAGGATGGTGGGAAGACTGTCTAGTAACTCCCACATGCTAGAATCCTATTTATTTCAATTTATTATCAACACATTTTAAACATTAACATGGCATTGATGACTCATATGTGATCCTCTATAATCCTGTCTTTTGTTTATGTTGTGTTTGCCTGTAACCAGGTTTTTATCATCATTTCTGTACAGTTTGTTTTCCTCTTTTTACATGTTCTGATTAAGTTTTTATTCTCATTATGTCTGTTCATTTTCAAGGTCATTTAAAATTATAATTATCTTCTATAAGTTGCTAAACTTCCCAGTCAACTTAGTGCCGCTAGTAATTTAATGAGCTCCTCCCAAATTCATCTGTGCCATTGAAGATGTTATTAAATATTTCTGGCCCAGGGTGATTCCTTTGCAAAAACATTCATATCCTTTAGGCTGATATTGCATTGTTGATAACTGACTCTTCTTGAATATTTTTCTAACAAGTTTTTGCTCTCATCTAGTTGCAAAAAACCTTAAATGATAACTAATAAAATAATATATGTTTGTATGGTATCATACCTTACAGAATTCCCCCCCATAGATTACTTAATTTGATGCTTAGAATAACCCTGTGAAACAGGAAGAAGGGTTCTCTTTATTCCTATTTCAAGGCATAGAAGTTGAGATTCAGGTTAAGTGACTTGAATAAGGTTACACAGCTAGCTCACTGAGCTATCTGAATAGATATCAAGGGGATAGACAGTCTAATATGACACCAAGAAGCATAAAGGTAGGAAAAAATTATAGGGTGCTATCTAGCAACTATTCACGTAGAGTTTTGAATTTTTCCGTTTATTGTTTTAAGAGAAATAACTCACTCCTTGAGGACAGATTCTACATAGTCTATGTTGGCATTCTGAACTATACCTAGCAAGTCCTGGGAAAATAGTATGGATTTTTAAAATACTTGGCTTACTTCGTTGGTGAAACTCCACATTTACTGAATTCCTGATGAGTCCAGTGCTGTACTAGGTATAACGTGGAACACGTAATTTTGTCTCTTGCAAAGGGAACACTAATGAACAGGACATATTTGGTGGGTGCTTAGGACATTCTTTGACTAGACTAGATTCTTAACTCTTGACTAGAGTCCAGGCTTTGAGATGAGAAGGAGAAGGAGGAAATAAGCTTGGAAAGATCAGGTTTGTCCATATTATAGAAGACTTTGAAAATCAAGCAAAAAAGCCCAGACTTGATGTGTTAAATAGGAAGTATGATTTCAATGTCAAATAAATCCATTACCAAGAATGGGAAGAAATGTTAAGATTGTGTCATCAATTGCTTTCATTATATGGGAATGTACGTATTCTGGTTCACATTATTTGAGAAGTAATAAAGAAAGAAACTCTTTTTACCTTCTTGAGGTGAAATATTTGTTTTCCTTACTGTTGCTTTTGCCTGCCTGTCTAGACACTCTTTATCCAGCACACTAATGGCATCCTTTGTCTTCTTCTCAAATCTCAGTCCCAGTTCTTTTGCTTCTTTCTCCACACATTTATCCCTTTAGGAGCTAATAAATTGTGTCAAACATCATTTGTGTTTGCACATGTTTATTAAAACCATCATGTTCCAGTCCAAATGATTTAAGTTCTAATAATGCTACTCATTTTGTCCTCTAATGAATTGACTCATCCATTCATCTGACATGAATGTAGAAGGCAAACTACATGGAAGGAATCTGGGTTGTGTAGGCAGTGTAAAGAATAAAAAGAGATAGTTGAGGGCACTGAGAAGCTTCTAAGCTGGTAATGCATTACAATGTGATATATCTCAAGTCTTTTGTATATCCCCAAATTTGAGAATACCACTGTAGGATATTGTTTATTCCATAAAATAAAGTTAAAAGAATTTAAAATATTTAAACATCTCATTACTGTATTCATGATAAGAGAGAGTTAGAGTTACTTTTTTCATGATATTGAACAAAGCCATTTATGTGGATGCTAGAGATTGGCTAGGTTCATTCAACGGCAAGTATTTTGTTCTCAAATGGTTTTCTTATTAAAGATTTTGCCCAATGACTTACAAATGAACATACGCCATTGAACTTTTGTTACCACTACGTATAGTCAAACCTATAAAAGTTGAATTTAAGATTCTTTAGGACTGCTGCAGTGAGAAATAAAGTTATATTTGTAGAAAGTGGCCCAATTATAAATGGCTGTAAAATGCAGTCCAAGAAATTTGGATATGATGGGCTAAGTAATGGGGAGCTACTGTTTGAGCAGGAATAGAATGTAATCAGTATGTCTGGCAATGGCAGGCTAAATGTTATTAAAGTCAGAGATTAGAGGCAGGAAGAGCAGGAAGAAGCCCATCACAGTGGTTCAGGAATGATGTGGTTAGCACAGCTGCTAGGATGGTAGCAATGAAAACAGAAATGCAAAGATGAAAGAATTTGAGTGCTGGTCCTCCAAGGCCTTACAGGCCAGTAGGAGAGACAGACGTAAACAAACTAGTACAACAGCAAAGAAGGTGATGGATCAGAGACATGAACCAGGGCCTGTGGGAGCACAGAGGACAGCTAAGACTGGAAGAAGGGGCTTACAGGGCATCAAGGCAGGGCATGGTGCAGTTACAGAAGGGAGAACATTCCAAGCAGAAGATGCTAGTGGAATGATGGTACACATAGCTAAAGCCAGGTCCTGATGGGGCAGGGGCTTTCTGCTAAGGAGCTTGTCCTATAAATCAAGTCATTTCAAGTATTAGAGTGATGTGCTCCTATTTGTAACTTTTAAAAGGTCACTCTGGAAGTAGTTTGGAGCATAGATGGAGGAAAGAGTCAGCATGTCTAGAGGTAAGTAGACTAGTGTGACGAGAATAGCCTAGGTTGCGGTTTGGATTAAATTAATGTTGCTACATGAGGAGCTCTAACAACCTCTGATATATGGTAAGCTTTAAATGAATTTAGCTTCTAAAATTACTACTACTTGCATTATTATTATTTGTATCATTGCAATTCCAGCCCTGGTGGTCTTGTGATGAAGATTAGGTGTTCTCACGGTCACAGCCTGGGTTCTTTCCTGGTCATGGAACCACACTACTCTTCTGTCGGTTGTCATACTGTGGTGGCTGCATGTTGCTGTGATGCTGAAAGCTATGTCACTGTATGTCAAATATCAGCAGGGTCACCCATGGTGGACAGGTTTCAGCAGAGCTTCCAGACTAAGACAGACTAGGAAGAAGGACGAAAAAAAAATTGGTCATGACAACCCTGTGAATAGCTGATATAGAGCCGGAAGGTGAGAGGATGGAGCAAAAAGACCAGGCAGGGTTCCACTCTGATGTACACAGGGTCACTAGGAGTCAGAGTCCACTTGAAGGCACTAACAACAAAACAAATTATTGCAATAGTCCCAGTGAGAAATGGTTAGTACACGTACTAGAGTTCCAGAGGTGGTGATGGAGAGGAAAGCCCAGATTCTCAAAATATCAGCAGGGGGTATTGGGGAAAGGCTAGAATTAGGAAAATTCTGTTCAGATGATGGGGTAAGGTGGAGGGAGAGGTCTAGAATGTACTTCAAGACTTTGAATCATGGCCCATTAGTAGATTGTGAAATCCGTCTAGAGGGTTATGACTGGCAATTTAAAAAACTAAAATAGAGTAGAATTAAAAAGTTCACACAGAGTATCACACATATTATTTTGTAAAACTTTTCTGTGGATGGAATATGCAAGAACATTTTTGGTGGGTTTATAGTGTATCCAGGTACACCTAGTAAGCACTGGTCTGAATGAGTCTGGATGTTGCAGGGCAGGTGGCCCAGAGCAGACCAGCGCTCAAGTTCCCTGCAGTTATGCTGGTTCCAAAGGCGGAATGGGGCTCAAGAACTGAGACAAAGCATGTGTATCTCTTTCTTTCAAACTTGCATATTAGATAAGAGATCAATCCTCTTCGTGGATTAGAGATGTAAAGAGAGGACAGAAAAGTTTTTTCCCTAGGAAACTCATCCATATAGAGCAAGAGGAATTAGAGTGTGTGTGCCCCTCTACTAGATGATTTATCTTCTCCCCATTTTTTTTTCTGTTCATGCATTTTTAGTTCACTATTTTTTTATTGAGGTCATATTGGCTTTTAACATTGTGTAGATTTCAGGTGTACATTATTATATTTCAGTTTCTGTATAGATTATGTCGTGTTCACCACCAATAGTCTAGGTTTTATCAGTCACCATACATATGTTCCCCTTAACCCCTTTTGCCCTCTCCCTACCCCCTTTTCCTCTGGTAACCACTAATCTGTTCTCTTTATCTATTTGTTTGTTTGTTTATCTTCCACATATGAGTGAAATCGTATGGTATTTGTCTGTATCTGTCTGACTTATTTTGCTTAGTGTAATACCCTCAAGATCCATCCATGTTGTTGCAGATGGCACAATTTTGTCTTTTTTGTGGCTGAGTAGTATTCCATTGTATATATATATACCATGCCTTTATCCAATCATCCCTTGATGGGCACTTGGGTTACTTCCACATCTTGGCTATTGTGAATAATGCTGCCATGAACACAGGGGTGCATAAATCCTTACAAATTGTTGATTTCAAGTTCTTTGGATAAATACCCAGTAGTGGAATAGCAGGATCATATGGTAGTTCTATTTTCAGTTTTTTGATAAATCTCCGTACTATTTTCCATAGTGGCTGCACCAGTTTCCATCCTTTATCTCTCCACATCCTCTCCAACACTTATTTTTTGTCTTGTTAATTATAGCCATTCTGATGGGTGTGAGGTGATAGTTCATTGTGGTTTTGATTCGCATTTCCCTAATAATTCGTGATGTTGAACATCTTTTCATGTGCTTATTGGCCATCTGTATATCTTCTTTGGAAAAATGTCTATTTATATCCTTTGCCCATTGTTTGATCAGGTTGTTCATTTTTTTATTGTTGAGTTGTACGTTTGCTCTATATATTTTGGAAATTAACCCCTTGTTGGACATATGATTTGCGAATATTTTCTCCCATTTGATGGGTTGTCTTTTTGTTTTGTTGATGGTTTCCTTTGCCTTGCAGAAGCTTTTTAGTTTGATGTTGTACCATTTGTTTATTTTTTCATTTGTTTCCCTTGCCTGAGGAGACACAGTATTTGAAAAGATACTGCTAAGACAGATGTCAAAGAGAGTACTGTTTATATTTTCTTCTAGGAGTTTTATGATTTCAGGTCTTACATTCACGTCTTAATCCATTTTGAGTTAATTTTTCTCTATGGTGTAAGATAATGGTCTACTTTGATTCTTTTGCATGTGGCTGTCCAGTTCTCCCAACACCATTTATTAAAGAGAATTTCTTTTCTTCATTGTATATTCTTGGCTCTTTTGTCAAAGAGTAGCTGTCCATAAATGTGTGGTTTTACATCTGGGTTTTTAATTCTGTTCCATCAATTTGTGTGTCTGTTTTTCTGCCAGTAGCATGCTGTTTGAGACTATAGCTTTGTAGTATAATTTGAATTCAGGGAGTGTGATACCTCCAACTTTGTTCTTTTTTCTCAGGATTGTTTAGGCTATTTGAAGTCTTTTGCGGTTCCATATAAATTTTAGGATTCTTTGTCCTAATTCTGTGAAGAATGTTATTGGGATTCTGATTGGGATTGCATTGAATATGTAAGATTGCTTTTGGTAATATGGACATGAGCACGGAATATCTTTCCATTTCTTTCTGTCTTCTTCAATTTCTTTCAAAAATGTCTTATAGTTTTCAGTGTATAGGTTTTTCACCTCTTTGGTTAAGTTTATTCCTAGATACTTTATTCTTTTTGTTGTGATGGGAAATGGGATTGTATTCTTGATTTCTCTTTCTGCTAGCTCATTGTTAGTGTATAGAAAAGTAACCTATTTTTGTATATTGATTTTGTACCCTGCAACTTTGCTGTAGTTGATTATTTCTAATAGTTTTCTGATGGATTCTTTAGGGTTTTCTATATATAGGATCATGTCGTCTGCAAACAGAGAAGAGTTTCACTTCTTCCTTTCCAATTTGGATTCCTGTTATTTCTTTTTCTTGCCTAATTGCTCTGGCCAAAACCTCCAGTACTATGTTGAATAAGAATTCCGAGATTGGGCACCCTTTTCTTGGTCCTATTCTCAGAGGGATGGCTTTCAGTTTTTCACCATTAAGTGTGATGTTGGCTGTTGGTTTGTCATATATGGCCTTTATTATGTTGAGGTACTTTCCTTCTATACCCATTTTGTTGAGAGTTTTTATTATAAATGGATGTTGGATCTTGTCGAATGCTTTCTCTGCATCGATTGAAAAGATCATGTGTCTCCTGTTCCTCATTTTGTTAATGTGGTGTATCACTTTCACTGATTTGCACATGCTGAGCCATCCCTGCGTCCCTGGAATAAATCCCACTTGATCACGGTATATGATCCTTTTAATGAATTGCTGTATTCGGTTTGCCAATATTTTGTTGAGGATTTTGCATCTATGTTCGTTAGCAATATTGGCCTGTAATTTTCCTTCTTTGTGTTATCTTTCTCTGGTTTTGGTATCGGGGTAATGTTAGCCCCATAGAGTTAAGAAGCGTTTTCTTCAATTTTTTGGAATAGTCTGAGAAGGATAGGTGTTAAATCTTCTTTGAATGTTTGGTAAAATTCTCCAGAGAAGCCATCTGGTCCTGGACACTTGTTTTTTGGGAGGTTTTTGATTACTGTTTCAATCTCTTTACTTGTGAGTGGTCTATTCAGATTCTCTATTTCTTCTTGACTCAGTTTTGGGAGGTTGAATGAGTCTAAGAAATTATCCATTTCTTCTAGGCTACCCAATTTGTTGGCATTTAGTTTTTCATAGTATTCTCTTATAATCTTTTGTATTTCTGTGGTTTCCACTGTGATTTTTCCTCATTCCTATCTGATTTTATTTGTTTGAGTCTTCTCTTTTTTTTTTTCTTAGTGAGTCTGGCTAGGAGTTTGTCAACTTTTTTATCTTCTCAGAGAAGCAGCTCTTAGTTTCATTGATCTTTTCTATTATTTTTTGGTCTCTATTTCATTTATTTCTGCTCTGATTTTTATTATTTCCTTCCTTCTACTGATTTGGGGCTTTGTTTATTCTTTTTTTCCTACTTCTTTTAGGTATAGAGTAAGCTTGTTTATTTGAGTTTTTTCTTGGTTGTTGAGGTAGGCCTGTATTGGTATAAATTTCCCTCTAAGTACCTTTTTGCTGCATCCCATAAGTAAGTTTTGGTATATTGTGTTTTCATTTTCATTTGTCTCTGGGTATTTTTTGATTTCTCCTTTGGTTTTTTCATTGATCCAGCAGTGTTCAGTAGCATGTTGCTTAGTCTCCACAAATTTGTGACTTTTCCAGATTTTTTTTGTAGTTGATTTCTAGTTTTATAGTATTGTGGTCAGAAAATGTGCATGATATGATTTCAATCTTAAATTTATTGAGGCTTGCTTTGTTTCCCAACATGTGGTCTATCTTTGAGAATGTTCTATGTACACTTGAGAAGAATGTGTATTCTGCTATTTTTGGATGGAATGTTCTATATATATCTATTAAGTCCATCTAGTATAGTGTTTCATTTAAGGCCACTGTTTCCTTGTTGACTTTCTGTCTGGATGGTCTATCCATTGAAGTAAATAGGGTGTTAAGGTACCACTAGTATTGTGTTGCTGTCAATTTCTCCCTCTGGGTCTGTTAATCATTGCTTTATATACTTTGGTGCTCCTGTGTTAGGTGCATGTATAGTAATAAGTGTTATGTCTTCTTGGTGGAATGTCCCTTTTATCATTATATAATGGCTATCTTTGCCTCTCATTTTTTTTTTTGTCTTGAAGTCTGCTTTGTCTGCTGTAAGTATGGTTACACTCACTGTCTTTTGCTTGCCGTTTGCCTGGAATACCATCTTCCATCCATTCACTCTGAGCATATTTTTGTCTTTAGAGCTGAGATGTGTTTCCTGGAGGTAGCATATTGTTGGGTCTTGTTTTTTAATCCATGCAGCCACTCTGTGTCTTTTGATTGGTGAATTCAATCCATTTACATTTAGGGTGATTATTGATATATGAGGGCTTAATACTGTCATTTTATCTCTTGTTTTCTGATTGTTCCATACTTCCATTGTTTTTTTCCCCTTGTATTTCTGACTGCCATTTCAATTTGGTAGTTTTCTGTGATGGTTTTTTGTTTTCTCTTTATTTATAATTTGTGACTCTGCTCTGATTTTTTGTTTTTTGGTTTCTGTGAGGTTTGTATAAAAGATCTCATAGATGAAATAGTCTATTTTCTGATAGCCTCTTATCTCTACCAGCCTACACAGGTTCCATACCTTTCCTCTTCCCCTTCTATGTTTATTTTTATTTTTATTTTTTTGAGGAAGACCAGCCCTGAGCTAACATCCATTGCCAATTCCCCTCTTTTTGCTGAGGAAGACTTGCCCTGGGCTAACATCCGTGCCCATCTTCCTCTACTTTATATGGGACGCTGCCACAGCATGGCTGACAAGCAGTGCGTTGGTGGGTGCCCGGGATCTAAACCCACAAACCCCGGGCTGCCAAAGCATGAACTAAACTGCTGCGCCACCGGGCTGGCCCCCCTTTCTACATTTTTATTGTTACAAATTATTCTTTTTTGTGTTGTGAGTTTGTGACTAAATTGAAGTGGTTATAGTTATATTTGATGCTTCTTTTCCCTTTATCTTTTATTTTATAATTACATGTTTGCTAACCTATTCTAATATAGAGTTGCAATTTTCTGATTATGTCTGTCTATTTATCTCCTTGCTCCAAGCTTTGTAAACCTTTGCCTTTTTGTTTCAGGTAGGAAGGCTCCCTTCATAGTTTCTTGTAAGGCAGTTGTAGTGGCAATGAACTCCCCCAGCTTTTGTTTGTCTGGGAAAGCTTTTCTTTCTCTGTCATATCTGAAGGATAATTTCCCTGGATGTAGTATTCTTGGATGATGGTTTTTGTCTTTTAGTGTTTTGAATATATCATTCCATTCTCTCCTAGCCTGTAAGGTTTCTGCTGAGAAATCTGCTGAAAGCCTGATAGGGGTTCCTTTGTAGGTTATTTTCTTCTCTCTTTAAGCTCTTAATATTTTTTCTTTGTCATTGACTTTTGAGAGTTTTAATATTATATGACTTGGAGAAGGTCTTTTTGCATTGATGTAATTAGGTATTAGCTTCATGTACTTGTGTGTCCAGTTCCTTCCCTGGATTTGAGAAGTTCTCAGCTATTATTTCTTTGAATATCTCTCTTCTCCTTTCACCCTCTCTCCTCCCTCTGGAACACCTATAATCCTTGTGTTACTTTTCCTAATTGAGTCAGATATTTCTTGAAGGAATTCTTCATTTTTTTTGAAATCGTAGTTCTTTCTCCGCTTCCATTTGGATCATTTCTAGATTTCTGTCTTCGGGCTCACTGATTCCTCTATAAGGTTTGCTCTATTTTTAATCCTTTCTACCTTATTTTTTGTCTCATTAATTGTGTTGTTCCTATCTAGAATTTCTGTTTGGTTTTTTTTTTTAGAGCTTCAGTAACTTTGGTGAAGTATTCCTTCTGCTCATTAATTTTATTCCTAAGCTCATTGACCTGTTTTCTGAGTTTTCTTGTAACTCGTTGACTTTCTTCATGACAGCTATTTTGAATTCTCTGCCAGTCAGATTGTAATCTTTTGTGACTTCAAGTTTAGTTTCTGGAGAGCTGTCATTTTCCTTCTCTTCTGCTGTGTTACTGTTGTTCTTCATGGTGTTTGATGAATTGATCCTCTATCTGTGCATTTATGGTAGTAACCACCTTTCTTATTTGGGTATGGCTTTGGTTACTTTGGTTCTGAGCTGCTTCTGGTTGTATTAGAGAGCCTGCACTTTCCACCCTCCACTGCCTCTGCTAGAGGTGTTTTCAGAGCCCTCCTTGTGCTGCTTGTGCCTCTGAGGTTGCTGGTGGCTTGCTACTTTCAATGTCTCTGCAATCTCAGGTGTTGCCACCAGGGCCACCAGGCTGCGAGCACTTCTGGTGCTTCTGAGGTTGCCTGGGTCTCGTGTTTCCCCACTTGCTCTCCATAGGCTCTCCACAGGCTCAGGTGCTGCTGCCCTGTGCTCTACCTGTGCTGCTGTTCCTAGGTTATCTGGGGGTGCTAGCATCATGCTACCAGGGGTGCTGGGTTCACAGGTGTCACTGTTGCTGTTGGGGGCCTGGGTTTTTGTATGTAGCCCCTACTACTGGTAGAGCCAGTGTCAGGGATGCTGCCACTGGGGGCTGGGTCTCAGGTTCTGCTGTGGTTCCTGAAGCCTCAGGTTTTAGGTGCCACCTGCCACTGGTGGGGAGAGGAGTAGGGGCTAAGCTGCAAGTGTTGTTGCTGGCCCTGCAGTCTGGTCACTGGTGCCTGCCGGTGTGCTGTTTGAGACCTCAGGTCAGGGCACTCTGCTTCTGCTTGTGAAATCTGTGTTTTGGTTGCTGTCCCCACTGCTGGAGAGACCAGCCCCACTGATGCGGGAGGGAAGGGTGAAGGGGGCCAGGTCACCATCTCTGCTCTGTGTCTTAAAGCCTCAGGAAGTGTGCACCATCCACCACTACTGGGAGGGGCATGGCCCACAGCTTCTGGTTGCCTGAGCCGGCATGCATATGCTGATGGTCAGCTCTGAAACCTTGGATTGGGGATCCCACCCCTGCCAGGGAAATTCATGCCTTGGATGTAGGCCCCACTGTTGGGAAGACCTACATCACTGCCAGTCTTCCCAATTTTTGATGAGGTTATTATTATAATTTTCATTTTCATATAGATTGGCACTAAAATGGACTTAAAATTTGTGACATTTAGAAGTTCAACTCGACGTTACTATTCTAAGATCTCTAAAGAATTTTTGCTTCCATGGGGAAACAGTATTTTGCTTAAGTGTAAGAACAATACAGCATATACATCTCTTGGCTTTCCTATTGTTGACGATATTGGTCTGAACAGCATTTTACTATTCTGAAGCTAAAGACTATTCTAAAATTCAGATGATGAAAACTGAACATAATTTTATTTTAAAAATAATTTGTAACTGTATATTGTGAATGCATCTCCATGTTAATAATATATATATATATATATATTTTGTGTGAGGAAGACCAGCCCTCAGCTAACATCCATTGCTAATCCTCCTCTTTTTGCTGAGGAAGACTGGCCCTGGGCTAACATCCGTGCCCATCTTCCTCTACTTTTATGTGGGACGCCGCCACAGCATGGCTGACAAGCAGTGTGTTGGCAGGCGCCCGGGATCCGAACCTGCGAACCCCGGGCTGCCAATCCTGAACTAAACCGCTGCACCACTGGGTCGGCCCCTCCATGTCAATAATATTGATGCACAACATGAACCTAGATTCTAACAGAGGACTGTCCAAATCTCTAAGTTAATAGAACCACTAGAACTGGAGAAAGGAGGGAGAGAGTGTGAAACTGATCGGCTGGAATGTAAGATTTCCAGTTTTCTAAGTTGTGCATAGCTCTAGGATTCTTTTTTGGCTCCTTCTTCCTACTAACCCCCAAGTACAATCACTTTCCAAAACTCATTAATTTATTCTTTGAAATATCTCTTGATTCTGTCTCATTCTTCCTGTTCATGATACTGTGAGGGGTGGGCATGAATTCCCTGTGCCTAGACCATTATTCCTTGCTTCAGTGCTCTGCCTTCTCCAGATATCCTTCCCTAGACCCACGGGCCCATCTTCTCAAGGGGCTGCTTCAGTGAGATTGCTTGCCTTGCTCAAAACTCCTTGATGAATTTTCATTGTCTATGTCTCAAACCCCAAATTCTGCCTTTGAGGTCTTTTACAAGCTTTCCCCTCTAAAGGCTTACTTCCAGCCACTTTTCCTGAGACGTCCATTATAGTTAAACTTACTATCTCTCAAGAAAACCTTGTCCTTTCCTCCCTCCAAGCTTTTAAGAGCTGATACATACACTGCAGCTCCCTGGAATACCTCCCTGGTTGCAACCACGGATACACCATAAATCCCCTCTGGTATGAGGGAGGACATGCATTTATTCATTTGTTTTAAAATGCCTCATGATCCTTGTATTATTCCCTCTTTATGTCAAAATTTTCCCTTCTCTGTTCATCTCCTTTCCCTCAACCAGACATTTAAACTCTTTGAGGTCAGACAGCACGTCTTTCTTCTTTTAAAATCTGTACATTTTTCTAGAATGTGCTTTATGTAGAGTAGATACTTTTTGATTGATGATAGTGAAAAAGACAGTATTTTCTAGATATTTTCTTAGAATAAATGAGGTCATCATAACAGTATCTCTAATCTCTCTGAAGCAGTGCCCTTCAGCTCATTTATTTGAAAATATATTTTCTTAAAATACAATTTATTTGTTTCTAATTTTTCCTTAGTTAATGTTATCCACATTCATCTCCACTTTCCCTTCTCACATCAAAGGATTCATACAATGCTATTGATCCCATCTCTAAGTATTTCTTGGATATATCCTAGATCTTAGTTCCCATCTCCTCTGTACCCCCATGGCCACTGACTGGGTTTGGATTCTCATAAATTCTACCTGGAACTTCCAGTACAATCTTTCTTGATGCAGAGCTGTCCTCCATGCTGCTATGGGGATGAATCCTCACATACCTCTGCTTTGAAGGCTTTGCTTCCAGGTTAAAGCATAAGGTGCTCCACAGAGGTAGCAGAACAGTGGCCCAGCTTTGTACACAGACAGCCCAGTGCTTGAATCCTGTCTATGTCCCTTATGCTTGAGTGGGTATAGGAACAAAAGAAGACAAAAGGTGAATGTAAAAAACGTCCACGTAGGGACAGCAAGAGACGAAAAATAATCAGTGATGGCTTTGGGCTTTTGAGTTTGAAAATGGTATGCATGATGAGACAAAAATAGGAAATTTATAATGAAGAGTGAACAAATAGTTCTATTTGTTCAGTGAATGTTAATCTGATACATTTGATCCTTAAAATATTCTCACTAAACTGATATCATTTTATAGAATTGTTTAATGTTATTTTGGGCAAGTTCCCCATCTGTGCCTCAGTTTCCTCATCTATAAAATGTGGATAATAGCACCTAATCCATAGGATTATGATAAGGATTAAATAAGTGGAAAATTTATAATCTTAGAACTGTGCCTGACACATAGTTTGGGATCAGAAAATGTCAGCTATTATGGTGATAACAGTGGTGGCCTACAAAATATTTGACCATCTGGCTCCCCTCTCCAAACACACAAAATTAATTACACTCCTTAAACATATCTCTTGGCCAGGGGTGTTCTCGCCATCCCCTTTCTGCAAATATAAAGTAAGTATTCTTCTCACTCTTGAGAACCGATTCTAAATTCCCCTTCATATTTCCTTATTATTCCAGGCAGTGTGAATGATTCCCACTTCCAGTGTCCCAAGATTTTAACATAATTTCTGAAGTGCCTATAATATTATAATGATGTTATTATGCTATTATATGTTATAGTATTTAACACAAGGAATTTCTTGATTTCGGGGAAAATGCCTATTAGAAAATAAGACATTGTTTTATTTTCTGACTATAAAATATGCTCATTGTAAAAAAGTTTGGGAAAAAGCTAAAAATTGAAAAATAACATCAACTGTAATGTGATCACCTAAAGATAACCATCATTTATAATTGATATATTTACCTAGTGTATCTTAAAGCATTTTTTATACTACACTTGAGGTTGTTTTTACATGTAGAGTTTTGATTTCTGGTTTTTTCTTGTTTTTGCTTTTTGCCTTAAGATCCTGTCATTTCAGGGCATACATCTTAGTCATTCTGAGTTAGCCACACCATCAAAGTTTATCAGTCATAATATCTCCTGCGCTCTCTTCTTCTCATCCTCATTTCTTCCTTCCCACATTTAAAGAAGGACTCAAGGATGCTATATTAAATAAATGTTTGTTTCATGAATTAAAGTTTATTTAATCATTATGGTGTTAGATGTTATACTTTCTTTTCTAAGAGATGAAACAATTCATTTTCCTCACTAATGGATATTTCAAATTTTACCTGATATCATTCATGAGTTTTGCTTCAAAGGTGTGAAAATAGGTAAGATGTGAAAAGTTAGGTGGGCATGGTGATGTCTACATGTGCTAGCTTCCAGTCATCATTCTTTGTGGTAAGAATGATTAGAGTATTATAGAGATGGAAAAAATGTAGCACGTTTGTTCTTGGGCATAGGACAAATTTATGTCTAGAAATTGCCCTTTAAAACAGCTGCATTTATGTCATCTATGTCCTAGCAGAGTTGAATTCAAAGAGAATCTCACATTTAAAAAATTTCTTTTAACTATTAGGTTTGCTTGGGAGGTTAGGCCTATTTCTGAGGTGTGCTTTGATAAACATTTTCTCATCTTTCTTCTGGTTGAGAAGAGAAGAACATCAAGATTTTTTTTCTAATATTCATAAAAGTAAGGGTACTTTTCTCACCTCCATCTAACAAGCTTGTTTCTAGGCTTCTGGTTAGTGAAAGAAAGATCTGGAGGACACAAGAAAAATCATGGAGGTAGGTTTTATAAAAAATCCTTTAGGGAGAGAAAAAAACCTAATACTAATATTATTATTATTAAAATATGAGGTGTACTTTTTTCTTTGGCTTATATGCGTTTTAATAACCCATAGGCATTAGTTGCATTTTTTAGTTATCTGGGAGTATTTTCCTTTTGGCTAACTGAACGGTAGGAATGATTTATGCAACATTTTCTAACTTCCTAGTGTCACAACCGAGGTAAACTGTGAAGAGCTGCCAATGTAACAGCTTCTGAAAGAATGTCCCCTGTGTAGGATCTGCTTAGTTAGAAAGGCCTCTCTGGGAAAGAACAATTATCCACACTTATCTTAAAGTTGGCACAATCATGAATGAGAGGCATAATAATATTATGTTAAGATATGTTTCCCTTTTCAGTCAATACGGGGACAAAGGAATGGAATAGAGATGAAACAGTTTCCCTGTGGCTCTTGGAGTTAACTAAATCAGAGCCTTTAAATTATTGTTTATTGTAGTGATGTTGTTCATGCTACTTGGTTGAGGATCTCAACATTTTTACAGTCAAATTTCTCTCCAAAGGCTTATTAATATTTTTAGGAAATTTAACTCTGCTCTGAAAATTGGCAAATAGTACCGCAGTGTAAGAACAGATCATTTCATGGGGAGAAGGAAAGAACCAGACACGTATGTGTCCATAAAAGAATTAATTCTCCTTTAAGAACTCTGTCTCTTTGTTCAAGGAGGATTTCTCCATTGAAACAAAACAGGGCAAGTGTTAGAACTTAAGACTTACATGTACTAATCATGAAATGATGTGAACACAGTAAAATTTAACCAGTGTTTGTCTGTTATGGGCCAAATTGAATTAGTTTATTTGAAGAAAATACTTTTATAGTGATTTTACTAACTGACTCCTAATTTTTAGCAAAAAGGATGTACGTAGAGAAATTTTAAAAGACCAGAGGAAATATAAACAAATGATAAATTCAGGGCAAGACCCCTGCTCTGGACACCTTGTTTTGTTGCAACTGTGTTTCATTTCTTTTTACTGCATTTTTAAGAGAAGAGTGTTTGACTGCTAGTTAGAGGGTTACACTCCCCCTCTTCTTCAGGGAGAACCAGGAGAAGGAATTATGATGTGTGCCATATTGTAAAAGGAAACATTTGCTTAGAAACTTGTAGCTGACATTTTTATGAAAGATCTTGTGCTTTCAAGGCAATGAAAAGCTGGGAAATGTTTTCTTTTTGGAGTGTGAGGAGGATCTTAAATGAAAATGGACCATATTTACTGGTCTCTGATGAAAAATGGCATGCTTTGTTTTTTTCTCCCACTAGGTGCTGGTTGGCCACAAGTGTCATATGATTAACACTGTTACAGAGCTGGACTCACCCTGAATATTCTGTAGCATTTGGACACATAGGTTTTCTCCTTTTTATAGAATTTTTGTAAAATGTTTCTGTTAGTGTTTTATTAAAATATGAAGAAGTGGTTAAGTTCTTAGAGAGTTCTGTTAATTTGGTTTCATTAGCTGATCACTCATCTGAATTTGACATTTGTTGTCGGTGTTGTCCAGTTGATTCTGACTCCTAGTGATCCTGTGTACAGCAGAGTGGAACCCTGCCCAATCTTCTTGCACCATCCTCTTACCCTCTGGTGCTATATCAGACTATGCTCTGCTGCCATTCACAGGGTTTTCATGGCCAATTTTTTATAAGTGGGTGGTCAGGTCCTTCTTCCTAGATATTCTTTGTCTGAAGCTCTGCTAAAACCTGTCCACCATGGATGATACTGCTGGTATTTGAAATACTGGTGGTATAGCTTTCAGCATCACAGCAACACACAGTCGGCACAGTATGACAACTGACAGACAAGTGGTATGGTTCCCTGGGAACGAACACACCTTGACTGCGAAATGAACCCTGGCCAAGGTGGTGAGAGCGCCAAATCTTAACCACTAGACCACCAGAGAAACTGACATATCTAGTCTTTAAATATTTTATAATTTTCTTGTTTTCTTTCTTGTTTACTAAAGAATCATATTTTTCTTGACAAGTCCAACAGTTCATGTGAGGAACTTTCTGGAACTGTCTTCATGTGTTCCACAATCAACTTGCTTGGCAGGGCCAGCAGAGGGTTCTGTAGATAAATATGACCCTTTTGGCTTCTCCTCACTCTGGCTTTTCAGAGAGTGGCTGAGCAAAGGGCACAGAAGCATGGTGCCCTCAGCTGAAGTTCACTCCTGTTCACTTGAAGAATGTCTCTTACTGTTGGGATCAATCATCCACGTGGAGAAACTGGGAACAAAATTGCAAATCTCACATTTTACGCAAACTGTTTAAAATTTGTATGAATTCGTAAGGTTTAAAATAGTCAAAATAGCATAGATCCTGACATAATAAGTAATGACCATTAATAAAATAAACAAATGAATGTTATAAAATAAGTTTTCATGCCATTTAAGATTTTTAAAAAATCTTCCATTTTCTTATTCACATATCCTCAAGCACTGTAAGTATTAACAGTTCCTTCATTGAATGTTAACTCCACAAAAGCTGGGATTATTTTCTGTTTCATTCCCTGAAGTGTCTCCACTGCCTAACATTCATTTATTTAACCATTCATTCAAAAAGCATTTGTTGAGCACCTAGTATGCACCAAACCTGCCCAGGTCTGGCAGGAAAGTGTTGAGTAAAACATGAGTGACTCCTGCTTTCCTGGGTGTATAGTTTAGTGGGATAGACAAGCATTAAACAAATTACCAAAAATGGAACAACAAACATATAAACACTAAGAAGGAAAAAAATGTACAAAAGATTCTAAGGGACACAATAATTTAGTTTGGGAGTGGTGGTGAGTCAGGGAAGGCTTCTCTATGACAATGACATTTAACTGAGACCTGGATGATTACCAGAACTGGCCAGAGGGAAGAAGCCAGAAGTGCAATGAGTAGAAGGATAGTAGTTCCAGATGTGGCTGGATAGGTAGATGGGTAGGAATTGGGAATTTATCCTAAGTACTAAGAAATATCATTAAAGATTTTTGAGCAAGGAGTGATCCATATTACATTTTAAAAAGATCATCTAGTTGCTGCATGGAAACTGAATATGGGGGGAGCAAGAGTAGAATGGGGGAGAAATATTAAGGGGCTATTATAATACTTCAGGCAAGAAATTGTTGGCTTATTTCTAGGAGGGTGACAATGAAGATGCAAAAGATGAGAGTGGATGGATTCAATATGTTTTGGAGGTCTGATCCATGCATCTTTGTGATGGTTTGGATGTAGGAGATAAGGATGAGAGATAATTGCTACCAGCTTTTTAGGTTGAGCAGCTAGGTGGATTTTAGTGTCATTTATAGAGAAAAGGAAAATTGAAAGAGAAGTAAATATTGGGTAGATGATCAAGAGATCAGTTTTAGATGTGTTAATTTAGGATGCCTGTAGGACACCTAAGTGATGATGTCAAATAGAAATATATATGAGATGTCTGGATTGGATCCATAAATTTAGCATCACCAGCATATAGATGGTTTTTAAAAGCAGAGGGATGGGTAAGATGGCCTAGAGCAGTACTTCTCAAACTTGTTGGAACATAGAGATCACTGAGCAATTTTTTTTTTTTTTTTTGTGAGGAAGGCCAGCCCTGAGCTAACATCCGTCGCCAATCCTCCTCTTTTTGCTGAGGAAGACTGGCCCTGGGCTAACATCTGTGCCCGTCTTCCTCTACTTTATATGGGACGCCGCTACGGCGTGGCTGATGAGCAGTGCACCCGCCGGCGCCCAGGATCCGAACCTGCGAACCCCGGGCTGCCAAGCGCGGACTAAACCGCTGCGCCACCGGGCGGCCCCCCTGAGCAATTATTTAAAATATACATTCTTAGACTCTACTCCAGATCTACTGAGTAAGAATTTCTAGGGTTGGTTAAGTGGTAATCTGTGTTTTTTAGTAAGCACTCTAGTTGCTTCTTATGATCAGGTAGCTTTGGAAAACGCTATGCAAGACAAAGCATATAGACCGAGCTCAGAAAAATTCCTGTATTTCAATTGTGGGGAGGAGAGAAGTGGGAGTGTGGGTACCAAGAAGGAGAATGGGAGAACACAGGGAACATTAGAAATTGTAGGTGAATCCCAAACTGATGCTCTCAATCCCTCTGCTACAGACTTAACAAACAGAACCACTAAGTAACCTTATTTTATATTCGCACATTTCACATTACTTCTGAAGACATTGATAACTTTATTCAATATGAATTTATACACCCAAGACATTCCCATACATTTTACCAAATCACAAGGCAGTAGGCAATCAGAATTACCTTTACTCTTTCTGTATTCTGTCTTCCTGGAGTAAAACAGTGCCCTATGAGCCAAAAAAGTATATTCTGACCAATTTTAGAAGCTAGGGATAAAAATCCTGGCCTCATAAATGGAAGCAGCCCCAGAAGACTCTCTGCTATATGGTGCTTGACCGTTAGAATATGAGCATTTAAAATCACAAACAGTAAGTAACCTGAGCTATCAAGATTGCGTATGAAGCATGACATTCCTTTTTGTGAATTTCATAACTGTATTTTGATTTTATTGTGGTTTACTTCATTCACAACAGTGCTATTAGGAAAACCAAGAGCCTGATTTAAAGCTCTTGCTCCTTGTTAAGCCCAGGCCACTTCAGTGGCCTTCAGGGAGGAGAAAGTGCAGCCCTTCATTTCAACGTCACAGCCTTATGCCCTAAATTTAAGGCAGATTATATTTGTCAAGATCAAAAGGAATTTCTATAGTTATTTGTTTGCAGATTTAAAGTTTAAAGGAAAGATTTAAATAGTATGAACATATACACTGCACATCCCATCTCTACATGAGTGTTTGAAATTGGCTGAGTTTATTCTATAAGATCTGATGGTTCTGTTTTCTGCCCTTACTATCTAGTGTTTAAGTGAAGGTGGGTTTAAGTTGATCTGTTTTATGTCTATGTGACATGCATCCTCCTTCTTTTTTGGCTCTATTCTCCCTTTTGGGTCTTGACTTCTATCACTATTTTGGAAAGTCAGGAAGTCAGCCAGAATAAAATGAAGTCTAACAGATTTTTTTATAGCATTTATTTAGGACAGTAATTCCAGTGGCAGCAAGTCTACCATGAGCAAGGATATACTCACTACTTTTATTATGTAGGTCTGAATTCCTTGTCTGTCATGCCATACATAAACCCAGAAGAAAATGGTTAGCAGATTTACGATTTGCACTGTCTCTGAGATGTTACTTTAAATACCTGATTCGTAATTCTCTGGAGAGAAATATCACCCTCTGGGAGGGTGGGAGATCAAGGGGCCAGGATGACATCAGAAGTAGAGTTGGGCTTCTGTGCCATGCAAAGCTCAGTTTATTTCTCTATCTGAGGCTGGAATTTTAAGTCTCACAACTATAGTCAAGAACCCTGTCTTCTTGTTTTTGCCCACTTCTCATCGCCAATCAAGGCAATGATTTCACAAAATTGAAATTTGGACTCAACAATGTATCGAAGATATACTTCTGAGCAATTCATGGTATAGGTATGGACTACCTGATTCAGAAATATGTTGATGATGTTTACACTGACAAAATCTGAATATAATGAAATGTGGGAGTATATCATCATAAGCTTTGGGGAAGAGCTAGTTATTGAAAGGCATCTGGATTTCACGGCAATACCGTCCCTATTTAACCTTCAGGGACAATGACTAACACTTCTCATAATGACTTTTGTATCTCCATGGATTTCATTTATATTGTTCACTTGAGAAGAACATATGTTGTGCCTAGAACTCAAATGACATTTGCTTGATGGATGGGAAAGCAAAAGAAGTAAAGGAGAATACTAAGAGAACTAAGAGAGGTCTTGCGTTCTAATATTGACCTTGTTCGGCTTCCTTTGCAATTTGTGTCCTCAGGATATGACGGAAAGGATTGATGGAAGTAGGGCTAAATTAAATTACACAAATATGGGTTCTGGTCATACCACATCATCTCTGAAACTTAGTTTCTGCATCTATAAAACTGAGATAATCGGGGCCGCCCGGTGGCGCAGCGGTTTAGTCCGCGCTTGGCAGCCCGGGGTTCGCGAGTTCAGATCCCGGGCGCCCACTGACGAACTGCCTGTCAGCCATGCCGTGGCGGCGTCCCATATAAAGTGGAGGAAGATGGGCACGGATGTTAGCCCAGGGCCAGTCTTCCTCAGCAAAAAGGGGAGGATTGGCAACGGATGTTAGCTCAGGGCTGGTCTTCCCCCCCCCCCCCCACACACACACAAAAACTGAGATAATCATACCTCTCCTATTTATTCCACAGGGTTTTTTTTGGTAAAGATCAAGTGAGATAGTTGAGAAAAGTCCTATAAAACTCTGAAATTTTATACATATTTAAAAACATTTTTACTGAGATAGCCAAGTGAACAACATTTTAGAGAAATTAAGAAGTTCAAATATAAGTAGTAGTATCAATAGTTGCGGTAGAAATTGTAGTGGTAGAAGTACCGGTAGTACCATCATTTGTTGAGCATCTAACATATGCTAAGAGCTGTTCTAAGTGTCAGATTCCTTATACACATTGCTTTAATATTCACAATAACTTTGTAAAGTAGATTTTTTATAAAACTCAGCTGGATAAATGAAGAAACTAAGTTTTAGAGAGAAGTGAAGCAATTTCCCAAAGTCACTCAGCAGATAAGTACAGAACAGTGTTAATCCCCAGTAGGTGAATATCATATGTATCTGACCAGAACAGAAGGATATGGATTGTACCCATTTCCAGTATTTGCTTTTCTTCCTGCTTGAAGTTGTTATTACATCCCTAATTTCATATTTCCATCTTTTGCATTAGGATCCAAGAGGATACAGATTGATGAGGCCCACATTTCTCTGTGTTTTTTTTTTTTTTTGGAAACTGGCATGATTGGAAGGGACTCTGAAATCACCAAGATCTTTGTGTGCAACTCAGCCTATAAAGCATATAGAATCATGGTGATAAGCATCCTGTGTATGTTGTGTGCTTCCATAATTTCCAAAACAACCTGATGGAGATTTTGAAAATGCTTCTACCTATGTAAATGCATTCATGAGGCTAATGTCAGAAAAAAAGAAGCTAACTTAATAAAATATGTTACTAACTGGAAAATATCAGGGAAATTGCAAGATCTTTTTCTCCGAATGAAGGTGACTGAAATTAATCCTAAAATGACTAAGCTTTGGAAATATCAATCTGGATAGTTATTATAAATATAGCAAAATAATTTAATAAGCATACTTAAATAATGATGCTGCATCTTTTAGGCCATTAAAACTGTGTTCTTAAAAATACCTAAATATATAATACGGAAAAAATACCCCATATAATCAATTATGTCATCCATTGTAAGATATTAACAAGAGGAAAAAAACCATTGTTATAATATAAATTCAACAAAAAGAAATTACTCCTTTCAATAAAAAAGATTACCAATGTGCAATTCACTAAAAAGCTTCTAACAATAACAATAAACATATTAAAAAAAACCCTTGCAACTTGTTAT
Source organism: Tapirus indicus (assembly GCA_031878705.1). Classification (NCBI taxonomy): domain Eukaryota; kingdom Metazoa; phylum Chordata; class Mammalia; order Perissodactyla; family Tapiridae; genus Tapirus; species Tapirus indicus. The sequence continues at coordinate 96,755,531 of CM062919.1, read as the reverse complement.
CAAAATGTTTAAATTAAGAAGAGTTAAAATGTTTCACCTATCAAAAGCCCAAAGGATTAAAAAATTTAAACCTGGTAAGGCTTTCTGTGACTGGCAGTCTTACAGGGTGTTAGTGGAAGGGAAGATGATACATTCTTTATGAAAAGAAATTTAGAAATATTATCAAGAAACTTCAAAAGTTTCATACTTTTTGATCCAGCGATTCTATTTCTAAGCAAATAGAGATGAAATATAAAGTATAAGTACAGTCATTTCATTGTTATTTTTCACAGTCAGAAGTTAGAAAAACACTATGTTCAAAAACAGAGAAATATTTTAGCGAGTATGATTTCATATGGCAGTGTATTGTACAACTACTAAAAATAATATAGTTTAGAATATTTTCTAATATAGTGGCTTATAATTAGGTGGAAAAAATATAAAAATGCATACAGAGTATACACATAATTTTGTTTTAAAACATATAGCCAAGGGGCCAGCCTGGTGGCATAGTGGTTAAGTTTGCACACTCCACTTCGGTGACCCGGGGTTCACAGGTTCGGATCCCGGGCACGGACCTACACACTGTTCATCAAGCCACGCTGTGGCAGTATCCCACATATAAAGTAGAGGAAGATGGGCATGGTTGTTAGCCCAGGGCCAATCCTCCTCAGCAAAAAGAGGAGGATTGGCACCAGATGTTAGCTCAGGGCTAATCTTCCTTACCAAAAAAAAAAGTATAACAGAAAAAAACATTAGAAAAATATACGCTAAATTTGAGTGGAGGCATAAAATTTAGTTTTTCTTTATAAGCTTTTACATTTTCCAGTGTTTTACAAAGAGCATATAATAAAAAGCTTGAATGAAATTATTCATAAGCATATTATATAAAGTTCAAATAAACTGATACTGAGCAATAAACCTATTTTGACAATTAATGAATGAAATAATTAACTACAATAGACCATCATTTCATTTAAAAGAATAAAATATTTATAATTTCCCAAAAGACTTTTACATGATATTTTATTTGGCTTTAGGTGGACCCTGTGATTGTCAGACACTAAATCCTTCAATTGTTTAAAATGAATACATCATTACAACTGCTTTCTTTTCCTGGAAGTGGAATTTGCGCTTTTTCCTATTTCTATTGTTATGTTTTCTTTGTTGTCCAAATAATCTATGCTCAGAGAGATAATATTTTGGCAATCCATTCTGGTTGTTTCTTTCTTCATAGTCACTTAAAAAGTAAATCTTTCAGGAGAACATTTCTTTAGCTTACTTTTTCATTATTTCCAGAGGCAAAAACTGGCAGGGCAATTTATAATTCAATTTTTGCTAAATCCATGACACCCAATATATATGTCAGGCATTTCAACGGCAGGGTACTTTGGGGATAGGTGATAAATTGTACTGATTATAAGTGCAAGCTGTTCTTCTAAAACATCATATCAAAAAGAAGGTAGGTATTATTAGGAAAATGTAATGTATCTTTAGATTGTCCAGAAACATCAGAGATAATCACTTCATGTGAATATATTCCCCTCCGTGTTATACAGCAAAATATTACGGCTCTTGCCATGTTTTTGATAGCACTCATCTGGAGAAAGGAAAAAAAAGACCCTATCAGTTCACAAACCTATCATGGGTTAGTAGTCTTTCAGCAGCCACGTAGCTCTTAGTGCTGCAATAACTCAGGCCTGCCAGAAATGGCTCACTCTGAAACCCGAAACATGGCCCTAATCATTTTAGGACTGTGTTGGTATATACGAGTAGTATAAATATTATTTTATAATATAATCTCCTCTGATCTTTTTAAACATCCTTTCAGTGTTCCAGATATTTCCCTGTGTGATATGCATGGCTTAGGCAAAGCCATGGAATCCCCTGGGTTATCTCTAAAAAATGCTAAAAAAGGTGGACAACTGAAATACAAAAATCTGCTCTGGTGGTATACATTCCTGGGTACACACACGCACACGCACACGCACACACACACAGACACACACAAACACACAGGCTGCAGTTAAGTTTGGCATTTCATTAATGAGTGAAGTAATTAAGCAAAGCGAACTGGTAGGTTACACCAGGTCTAGGAATAGGGAATGGACTATGAAGTCTTTCACCTCTAGGTCAACGGTTTCTGTTTAATCGGGCTGTTAATGACTAAGAGTCATTGTTTCCATCTGAGAGCTGTTGGGTCTCAATGTGAAGTAAGTTGGTGGTCTGCTATCAGTTTCTCATGTGCAAATGTGTAGCTCATGAAACCCATGCTGTTTGTTGCTATGCTGTTGGACGACTCAGTAAAAAACACGCTCTTTGAAGGAAATGACAAAACCACTCTATCTCAGAGCATACCTCAAGAAGGAAACGTGTTCCTAAGTAGAAATAGTTATATTGAAATAGTTGATGTGAAATAATAGAGGATTCATAAATTCATAAATAGGCTCTTTACTTGCATAGTTGCTTTCACAAAAATTAATTTGAACCTCAGAATTAATGTATGTGATATAGGCCATGCTGATAAAAATATTTTAAAGTTTCAGAAACCAAAGCTCAAAGAGGGCAGGGCTTGCCTAAGATCACACAAGTAGTAAGTTTTTACACAGGTCCATCACCGGGAGAATTTGGGTAGAACAGAAAAGTAAATAATATTCTGTGGAAGACGTCAGCATGAAGAAAATCAAAAAGGTAAAAACTGGCTTAGTGTCTTCATAGTAGAATACATTACAGACATTTTACTTTACATTTTCACACAGAAAGGCGTCAAAATAGATTTTAACATACACACACAACTACATTAATGAACACCTGTATGTTCACATGGACTAAGATTTTGTTAAAAATAATAAATTGCTAGTGGTGTTCTTTCAACAGGAAAAGTAGCATTGAAGATCTATTCAGAACAAAACATGTTAACTGTTTATGAGGAAGCAGATGTGAAACTGCTGCTGGAAACAGACAAGAAATATACAAACCTCTTTTGCGAGATATGAGCAGGGGCTGAAAGATAAAGGCTATTATGATTCTAATAGTAAGCTAATCACACATCTTGATTAGAGAAGAAAGGCTTCTGATAACCCCACAGCTAAAAGGTGTTATTGTGGAGCTTTTCAGTCAAGAAAATTCCCAAAGTCCGTAGAGTGTCCTGCTCGAGTCATTAGAACATACCCAACCCAGGTGTTAGTGTTTCTCAACTGGGAGATGTACTCTCCCGCACGCACCGTTTGGAAAACAGTGGAGATAATTTTGGGTTTTCACCATGATAGGGGGCGCTAATGGGCAATGTCAGAGATACTCAGCCTCAGTCCCACCCCGTGAAACCTCGCCCTGTCCTCAGTGCCAGTACTACCCCAACCACGAAACACTTAACATTCTTCTCACCACGTTTTCTTTGTGGATCCAAGGCTGTAATTCCAAGACTGACAAAGGGAGAAAATCAACGCTCATTATCTCAACATTTTTATCTTTACTTATCCTTCACCTACTTAAATTTTGCCTCCACTTTTTAAAATGATATTCCTACCAAGACTATCGCTAAACTAGATGCCTAATCTGATGGATACTTTTCGGTTATCATCTTTCTTAGACACCTCCTTTTTCTGGAACCTCTTTTCTGTCTTGACTTCCACAAAATCATTCTCTCCGACCTTTCAGAGCACTCTTCAGTCATTTCTGTACGTTTCTCTGACTTCATCAACTCCTAAAAACCAATCTTGTCTAGGATATAATTCTTAGCTCCCTTTTCTTTTCCTTTTAAGCTTTTTCCCCACACCCAGGGCCTTGACTACCACCACCGATGATTCCCAAATCTCTGTCTCCAGTGCTAATCAATCTCTTGAATACAAGACCAATAGCATCTTGTCTAGACTGTAAATCTCCAGTCTCACATCACATAGGCAGATTTGGGTTTTCAGGAGTGTCAAAATTATGCCACTACACTCTTTCTTTCTGTCTTCATTCAAGTGACACTTTTTTATTAAGTGGAGCTAAAATTAAAAATATAAGTAGGGCATGGAATCTGCCTTCTAGGTCAGCTGAAGAGATGAACATAGGTAATGACAAAAAGATGTATTCACAACTCTATGGGAGACAGAAGAGGAAGGGCCTAACTCTGAAAACGGAGATAGAAGAAAGGGTGAGTACCAATTAGAGTCCAGGAAACATCTTAGGGTAATTGACATTTAAGCAGGGAATTCCTCCAGATGATCAGAGACATTCTGAACAAAAGAAGTAATGTGTACATGTAGTTGAGAAAGATTAGGGCATATTCTTGCACCTCTTGGTAATTTGATGTGACTGCAAAGTGCACAGGAGGACGGCGGGAGAAGTGTAGTGAAAGAGAGGCAGCAACCAGATCATAAAGGTGTTTTATTTCCATGCAAATTAATTTGGACTTTGCCCTATAAGTAACTGAACAATTAAGTTTAACTAGAAGTTGCATGGCAACTTCAGTTTTGTTTTTCAGGTGATTATTCTCAGTACGGTAAAGAGGATGATAGGGGATACAGAGTATTGCACAATGAAGATGAGGACAACATAGGAGGATTTTTAGCAGCCAATTTAGAAATTGTGAGACCCTGATTTGTGATGTCAGAATTGGAACACAGAGTAAGAAGTGAAGTCCATATACACTATTCTTGGAAAGTAAAATCAACAGGCTATGGTGACCACTGAACTTGGAAAGTGAAGGAAAGGATAGAGATTTGAGGATGACCACCAAAATGTCTGGGTCATTATAGGGCATGATGCCATTGATAACGATGGCGACTCTAGGAGGAAGAGAAAGTGAGAAAATTTTTATTTCACCATAGGCTTAAAAAAACACAGCCTTGAGAGTCAAAGCTGAACAATGACCTCTTTACTCTAGGATCTGTCCTGTGCTAACCCTTTTCCTTAGAATGATAAGCTTTGGGCTTATCCTTAATGGTAGCATGGGTAGAGTGAAAAGAGAGTGCACTGGAAAATATTTCAAAAACATCATCCTCATTATATTAAAATGCAGTGTATGATCTTGTGCCTATTACTTAGCCTATATGAGTTCAATTGCCTTATCTGCTAAGAGGGCAAAATGACACCAACCTCACAGTGGTGCTGTGTAAAATAAAAGGGCCCATTTTAAGGTACCCAGACACATTCTTTACACTCAGAAGTCTTTCTCAAAATTGAGTCCATATTTCCCTTTCCACAGTATGGTTTTCAAATAGCTTCAAAAATATGCCAAGTGTTTCCCAGATATTTGTCTTCTTTTAAAAATAAAATCATGCTCCTTATTGAACATCTATGTTTTAACACCTTTTACAAAGAATAAATAACTTATTGCCATTGTTTTAAGCCTGCTAAATGTACTTAGAGATTCAGCAGTCTAAACTTACCTAATTGTGATGGTTTGTGTCGACTATATTTAAAAAAAAAATAGCTTAGAAGAAACTAGCCACCTTTTAAGCAACAGGGTTTGAGTCCAAACAGTTTTTATAAAAGTTACCATATAAAAGAAGCAAATGACTCTAGAAGTTGGAATCTGAAAATGAAATTTTCCTCACTGTGGGAGTGGAATGGTATAACCAGAGATGGGCAAATCCTAATTTTAGATTTGGTAGGTCCAACCGATGAAACACTTTAAAATTGATGTCCAGGAGTGGAATTTGATGCAATGGAGTCCCGGGAAACCCGACACAAAGAAATTATCATTTATAAAAGCAAGATTGGGGAAAACTTTTGGTATAAGACAAACCAGAGCTAATGAGTTAAATTTCTCTGGAATTATTCCAGCCACTAGGCCCTTTATTATAATCTATATAATTTGGTTTTGTTGATGTAGTTACTTGGGTGATTTATGCTACCGATAATAGAAGCTTATAAATTTCTTGAAGGGAAGTATATGCCTTCGTAGTAGACTGTGTTTTAATTCACTTACATGAGTTTCCACTAGCAGCAGCTTAAGTCTTTTATATAAATCAGAAGGGCCTGCCCTTTCCAAAGTCTCATATATACCCTTGTATAGCCATTAAAAACACGTCAGGATGGACCATAATTGGAAGAATGTTGGATCTAATCCACTTTCCCCCTATCTAATGCTATGTTCTGGCTCATAGATCCACAGAGAAGACAGACGAAGCATTTAAATTTTTCGGCAGTTGTTTTCAACTAAATATTTATAGCAATACGAAAAAGAGAGAAGAAAAAAATCTTGTGCCTGTATAAAATAAAATATGATAGAAAGGTAAATATTGATGGACTTTTATATATGCATAAAAATAGGTGAACTGATTGATAGAGGAAAGAAAGAATAAGGCAAGAAGTCCTAGGACTGAGCCTTGAGTGACTCCATACATTTAAAAGCAGGATGGAGGATGATGAGTTGTCACAGTTGACTGAGCATGAGGTGTCATTGAGGAGGAAAGACTATGATAGCTTGTTTTTACCTCGAAGCCAAGAGAAGAGAACATTTGGTTTTGAGGGAAGGTGAGAAACAGTATCTGGAAGAAGAAGTGGGGTTAAGGGTATTTTAGGACTTGGGCATATTTAAATCCTGATAGAAAGGGCCCAGTAGACATGACATGGATAAGGAAAGAAGGAATCCCAAAGAGGTCTTGTTTATGTGGATTATATCTATTAATACTTACTGCATGAGAAATTATTAAAATATTCATTTACTAATTCATTTAAATTAGCCATAATAAATAAATCCATTATATATTAATATAAATAACATGTTTTTATTTAAAAGACTATATTTTCCAAAATAAAAATAAATTCGTGATAAGAGTAGCACTATTTTACATTTTTTCAATTCTCTTCAACATCATGTTCAATAAAAGATAGCTGGATTCTCATATCTGCCTCTGCATTCAATCTGTTGCCTTATAGTGTTTTGGTTAATGCATATTAAGGAAATCTGGCCTCACACAGGTATATAGTGGGATAAGGGAAGAAGTATCAGTACGCTTCTTTGATACTGAACTAAAATGCACTATGTGGTAAATTCTCAAAGATTAGCTGCAATGTGAAGTTTGAAACCTTATCAATGAACTTTTTGCACTCTACAATCCATTTGTCTATCTTGTACTTTGAATCGAGTTATGCAGGTATCCTAAATGCTGATAAATTGTATGACATAATGACAAGAAATCACATTTATTAATATTATTGCTGATCCCATCAGAAATATGTTTATGTATCAGGAAGCTGTCAAGATTATGATGTTAGATACAAGTTTCTCAAAATTCTAATATTCATTTGAAAGTTCAAATTTTATCTTTGGCAATAAATACTTGTTATTTTCCTTGAAGTGACAAGTTCACTTAGTTCATTTCCAAGAAAATGTCTGCCAGATACCTAAGTCTGAATGACTATTGTATGTCTGTCAGTCATTCTTTCAAGTAAAATGGTGTTTCATGAAAAAACGCTCTCAATTCAAACAATTGCACAAATGTTTTCCCTCAAGCCAACTATCATTTTTCACTTTGCAGTAGAAGTGTTTTATGTGTTCTTCCTATTATGTCACACAGAATACTAAAAAGATGTGTACTCAAGGTTTGAGGTTTAATAAAATTAATAACTTTTATAGCTTCATCAAAGTCTTTCTTAAGTGACACTGGCTTTTTGTTTTTTTAAGTGCAAGTGTGTGGAGGTGAAGAATATAATGACTACTAGTGTGATGTGCCTTGACTGATGCTAAGGCATCAGCAATTCTACCTGCCATTGACTTTGCTTCATCAGCACTAATATCAAGACAGTGAAATAGTCAAATAATGTCCTAGTATTATTATGGAAATAGTTTGGCTTTGTGGAGAATGTGAAAGGTTCTAAGGAACCCCTGGGGTCCATGGAACACAGTTTAAGAACTGCTACTGTAAGAATTTCCTGTTGGGCCAGCCCCAATGGCCTAGTGGTTAAGTTTGTCATGCTCCACTTCAGCGGCCGGGGTTCTGTTCCCGGGCACAGACTTATACCACTCCTTTGTCAGTGGCCGGGCTGTGGCGGTGACTCACATAAAAAATAGAGGAAGATTGGCAATAGATGTTAGCTCAGGGCAACTCTTCCTCAGCAAAAAAAAAAAAAAAAAAATTTCCTATGTAAAGACAGAATTTAAATTAGTCTCAAAAATTAAGTAAATATTGCTGGGACCATCAGAAATTTATTTGGAAAGAAAAAAGTTATATCTTTTGCACATATCATACAAATAAAATTTTAATAGATTAGTTATGTGTTTACAGTTTTGTTAGCTAAAACTATTAGAAAATATAAGTGGTAAAGTTTCTAATTTAGGGATGAGGAAGACTTTTCTCTATATAAAAACAAAAGAAGAAATCATAAAAGAAAACATGGATGAATTGTTTTTCAATAACAAATTGAAATACTTTTTTATATTGAACAACTTCAATGTCTAGAGAAATATAAACAAAATTGAAAACTGAGAAAGTATTTGCACCATATACAATAGTTAAAGAGTTGTATCTTTCATACATAATGAGCTCTTATGAACTAATAAGGAAAACATGATGGCAGTTAATTCTCAACAAAAGAATTACAAATGACATATGAAACAAAGGAAAAACAGTGCTTCAACTTTCTATAGATATAAGCATTCAAATGAAAACTTGTGAGGAAATGATTTGTGGGAAAATGATTATATTAATTCTCTATTGCTATTGAACAACTTATCCCAAAACTTAACAGCTTAAAATAATAAACTGTTTCTCACAGTTACTCTGGGTCAAGAATTTGGGGGCAGCTCAGCTGGGTGGTTCTAGCTCAAGGTTTCTCATGAAGTTGTAGTCATCTCAAGACCGGACTGAAGCTGAAGGATCACCTTTCAGACTCATGTCATGTCTGCCTCTCCAGTGGCCTTCCAACATCATGGCAGCTTGCTTCCCCCAGAGCAAGTGATGACAGAGAGAGAACAAGACAGACGCAATCTTTTCATAACCCAGTCTCTGAAGTGATAACTCATCACTTCTACCATACTCTAGACAATGGAAACAAGTCACTACGTGGAGCTCCCACTGAAGGGGAAAGAATCATTGAGGACTATCTTCAAGGCTGCTTAACACAGTGATAATCTCCAACATGGCTACAGAGCTGTGAAACAGGTGGGAGAGGTACTATTTCTATCTCTCTGAAAGGCGATTAGGCGATATCTATCAAAACTTGAAATATCTTCTTGGCCCTCACAACGTGGCAATTCTATTTCTAAGAAATAGTGAATACAAAGAATATGTGATAGATATTCACAGTAACATAAATTATAATAGTAAAAATTGGAAGCCTAATAATATAGAAATAGTTAAATAAATTATACATTCTGGGAGCATAAAATTTGCAGCTGTTAAAGATATTCTTGGAGAACTTTTAATAACAAGGGCAGTTACTTATGATTTATAGTTTATTGGGCTTGGATATACTCTATGATGATATATTTTGTGAAACTTAATGCATGCTTAAATGCATTGAAACCGTGTTTGGAAGGATAAAATTCTGAATGTTAACAGTGATTTCTTTTGTATTGCAGAGTTGGGGGAACTTCTTATTTTTTCTATATTGTCTAATTTGTCTATACTGAGCCTTTATTACACAGGCAATCAGAAAATGTACCCTAGAGAAGAACTATGGAAAATAAGAAGTAATGAATTAATTCTTTTAAAATCAACAGAGAAGAAACTTTGATAGAAATAATTTTGAGACCAGCTGCTAAAACACTATGTGAAAGTATAATAATTATGTCTTAAGCTGTTATAATTATGGTTCTTTTTCTATACTCAGCGTAATAAATGTGAGCTGAATGGCTCACTGTTTTAAATATGCAGTTATAAATAAAATTTGAGCTCATGGGGGTGGGGTTTCAAGGAAAGGTACCAACAGTCTAAAAGTTTATTATTGAAAAGTGAGTTATCATTTTTTCCTAGATTGAAAAAAAGTAGACAAATTCCAGGTTCTTCATTAAATGACTGCCCTGTTTCAGAAGGAGGTGAATTAAGTGATTTAAGAAATTGCTTGTAGTCTAAATACAGCGGTTTTGACCCGTTTAGTTGGAATTCCATCCAAAAGTTTTGTTTTTAAGAAAGAATGCTAGTTCAAGATACATTGGTACAATTTAAAGTAAATTTCCCAAGCCACCCCTGAGCATCTTTCTTGTGTCATTGGTACTGCTACACTTGGCCCAAGTGAAGCATGACTCTTGGTGATGCTCATAATACTTTCTAAAGGTTTTTTATAACATCTTATTACTGAATACATACCATTTATAAGTGAGAAATTTTGAAACAGGATATTTTTGAGACCATCTGACATCATAAAAGAATAATTAATTCAGATTTGAGCTGAGTAGCTACAGGCAAATAAAAAAAGAAAAAAAGTAGACTAATGCATTCTTTAGTAGGTATTGTGGAAATCTCCTTAAGAAGTTCCATTCTATAGTATGTTCTCAAATGATATATTCAAAGTTTAGGTCTCATTTGGAGCTCCACAATTGCCCTGTTATGATGGTTTTTAGTAGCTGGCCCATTGTAATATATCTTTGCAGAGTGTTTGCTATATTTTAAAATTTGGATCTGAATCCATCCCCAAGCTTAATGCTGACATTCACAAGGGCTTGATTGGCTCTATCTCAGGCTGGAGAAAGCTCTTATTGTGGTCAACTTAACTGAGCCAACTATTAATAATGTCAGAATACCATTCTGCAAAGCAGGACGATACTTAGTCAAAGTGATTCATATTAGCTGAGCATGAGCAAAGCAATCTGAACAGGCTATTTCAGAATCCTGGACTGCCATTGAATCCATTGCTCTTGTGAACACAGTGGAAAGAATCAGGGTTCATGCTCCTGGCTGTTCAGACTTCTTAGTAAATGTTTCACTGTGTCCCAAGGAGAAGACAGAGTGTTTTAATGTGGGAAATGGAACCTTCTGTGCTGTCTGTTCTGGAGAAAAGAATGTGGTTTCTAAAATATTACTTTTTGAACTTCCTGTACTGTATTTATACAATTCTGACTCTTTAAAAGGCTAAATTGTGTTATGACTAAACCAGTCACTGATAGACCCAAATTTGCTCCATGAGAAAAGTGTTCTTCACCATCTATGTTCGGTTTCCTTTGTGTGGTGCATTCTTTCCCTAATCTGTATCACTCTGCATTCAGCAAACCTTTGACTGGGAAGCATTAGCCATGGGAGCCATTTCTTCACTTACCATGCTGCATAATCATATTTTGCCTCAGAACGTGTTATGGTTTAGTGGTGAAAAGCAAGAGTGCAGAGGGAGACCAAACTGGAATCGAATCCTGTCTTTGGGTTCACTTCACTGAGCCTCGGTTTCCTTGTAAAACAGAGATAATAATCAATACCTCATGAAGCAGTTTTGAAGATTAAATGTGTGTGTATAGCGCAGTGCCTTGTAATTAGTAATTGCTCGACAAATTATAGTTTTCGGCCAGACAACCAGAATACTTGATTTCATTTTGTTGTGGAAAATGTGTTCAGTTGATGAAAGTGCATTAGCGAATTTTTGAACGCTAGCATGTGCTCAAGACCATCTTTATATATACTTCATGAAATCAAAAATAGAAAATGATGTCAGAATATGAAGAATAGATAAAGTAAGCAATGTTTTTCATTTTTAAAAATATTGCAACCCACATAAGAAATACATTTTACATTGTGACCTAGCCTACAATACATAGACACATCATACATGTAACTGAAATAAAAGTTTAATGAAACAATACTCTCACATGTGGGATACTGTGTGATATTTTCTCTTTTTTCTCTTTTCTCTTCTTTTCCAGTTAGAATCAACTAAGTTGATTTCATATGCACTAATGGTGTGTAAAGAGCAACTTGAAAAGCATTGATTCAATAGAGAATAAATTAATTATTACCCCTATTTTATTACTCAAATATAGTTTAGTATTGGTTATTGTGTCATTTAATTTTACTTGTATTTTATAAATTTTGGTTATATTAATTTCCTCTAGGAAAGGGGAAGAAAACTAATAATTGCTAAGTGTGTACTGTACCAGATATTAGCTATGCTGGTTGGCATATGTCTCCTCTTTTGTTACAAGAATCTTACTGTTATCCCCATTTACAGATGAGGAAACCAAAATTGCAAGAGATAAAATACCTTACCCAAGAATTCAAACCCATCGATTTTCCACTGTCTCTAACTGCAAGAGGCTAAGTAACTTACAGTGACACATCTGTAAGCTTTTATCTCTGGGCCATTGTATCATATATTTTTTCCTTTAAATTAAATTGTCCATCCTTGACCACTGAAGAATAGTATTTGGGTTTAATTTATAACACAAAAATATGGAGAAGGGTAACATATTAAATCTACTTTGTATAATCTTAATAAAGAGTAGCTCTTACCAAGAAATTATTCTGAAATGGTAGGATAATTAGGCTGATTTATCATTTCTTTGTGAAACAGAACTTCCTGGCATGTGACTATTTTGTTCTGTGATTCTAAATACAATAGTTTAAAAATGTTTTCCCCTTAAAAAATACTTTTAGAACAGACAATACAGGAATCTGTATTCTCTTTTAGTTAAAAATAAACCCAACTTTGATAGTACAATCATAAACCTAGAAGGATTTTAGCTTGATTCAGTGTTTGAAAGGATGATCAAACTCCAAGTTTATTTTTTCATAGTTTTTTTCTCCTGCAGATTCTTCCCCACAGTGGATTAACAACAGACATTTGAAGTTGTACTGTTTAAATATCTTTGAATTATTTTTGTTTAAAAATGTCAATGGGTACGATAGGAAAAGTACATTTTTTTCCCTGTAACTTCAAAACAACTGAACAGAACTTTTGGACTGAAACCAAGAATTGAATGTTTTAGCTTTAAGAAGATTTTCTTTTCTGAAAAGTAATGAATGAGTCTCTTTGCAAGTTTAACTATTTCGGGTTTCAATTCTCTGACTTCCCGTATTTATGATATTTTAAAAAAGTAATTTTCATGAATAAACAAATTTTTTCTTTCTCAGTTATCTCTCAAATTGGAAACTGTGAACACTTCAGATACACATAAAGCTTCTGTGTAGATGAAATACATAATGTTTTAAAATATGTAAAAAGTAATGTTCCATATTGTTGGTGGTTACTTTCAAGTTTGCGTTAGTGAATGACAACCCTTGAGGATAGCTTACAATGGCCAGTGGAATGGGAAGGATATAATTCTCTACTTGCTCTCCACAGAATTTGCCAAGAGGTCCATCATTGTGATACCCTTTGAGGGGACTCAAAGATGTTCAGTAACTTTTATTTTAGTAGATTACCAAAAAAACATGTGCAGGCTGAGGGACACATTGGAGAGTGACCATGATCTACAGTTTCTTAGACTTTGTGTTGGGTCAGTTAACTCCTGGGCGCTGCTCTCAGACACAGCAAGGGATGCAAAACAGACGGGTGAGTGTGGGCCTTCCACTTTTGGAGTCAGAACTCATAGGGACATCTGTGGAGTCTGCCATGGCTTGCAGGACTCCAGCGTTTTCAAAAGCCATCAACACTTGCACTTGTTACAGAGCAGCACAAGTCACTGAAGAGCACACATTCTTTGTGCCTCAGCTGAAGCCGTCTCACATCTTCATCTGTGGGTAAGATGAGCCAGGGGAAGATGTGAAATTTTTGAGGGCAGATTTTAAATTACAGTGACTTTATAAAATCGTTCCTAAGATTTTAAAATGTATACTGGCACTTTTTTTTTTTCAAAATGTCTCCTTGTTGATGTAGTCAATATCTGTAGATGTTATATAAGAACACAATACGTCCCTTTCGTATTTCCACTCAAAACCAGTTGTATCTATGAGGCAAATGGACTCCTTTTTTGTGAAGGAAATTTGTTGAGATAAGATGAATGGTAACTATCACTAAGAGTTAAATGGTGACTCAGTTGATAGGTGAAGGTTATCAGAAGGAAAATATGGAATGATAGATTAGCGAAACTGTTGATGGACTCACTTTGTTTTCTTATTTTCTGAAGCACTCTTTGTAGTCTCTGATAAACCAAATTTGTGACAAAGTGCTGTAATACAAAAAAATATATATAGTATTAACTTGGTGGGAAAGAAAATACATTCTTCTTATTTATTTTATAGTCTCCTAAGTGATTCTACTGAATATGCATAATATATAAAGTGAGGTGAAAAATAACAGACTTTTTCAACATAAGAATTTGTTATTTTTACTGATGATACTTGGATATTTTATGATTACATAGAAATGAGGGAACAATGTGTTTAGAATTGTGCTTCAGGATAATCTGTGCTAAGAAGAGAGAGACTAGAACTGGAAAAAGCAGTTTTATTTTTAGCAATAAACATTGTGTTTTAAAAATCAGTATTCAACATTAAATTTATTATAATAAGATAGCCATATGGTAGGGTGAAAAGACACCAAGAGATATGAAAAGACACCAGAGTTCTAGTTAGAATTTGCTCTCTAACTAGGGTCTTTGGCAAGTCACTTCACCCTACTGAAATTTAACTTTCTGATCTATAAAATAAGAATTATTTTTTAAACTTTTAAAAAAGTTTTGTATCATTTTTTAAACTTCTAGAACAAAAGTTTTTTTGGGAAAAAAATCATTATTTCACCAAAAACAAAGTGCCTGGGAACTTAACAGGTGAAATAAACTTTTATCCTTAATAGCGCCGGGGCTCCCCTCTACAGCCTGGAGGAGTCTGAAGCACCGGTTCTTAAGCAGGTTCTGCAAGGTGTGAATCTATCTGTCTCATCAACCCTCCCTCTCTACTTCCTCTGCCTGAACTCTGTGCTTCAGCCGTTCTGTACTGGTGACTGTTCCATGAAAATATCATGCCCTCTTCCTTCTCTGGGTTATTTTCTCTCTCTCCACATCAATCTCTATATTCCTGCTATAGCTATCATGCCTATTCTTGGATAATTTTTATTCTTCAGTCTCAGTTTAATCTTGTGAAGGTGCTATAAGACATCCAGAGTCAGAGCACCTAGGTTCAAATTCCTAGTCTATCACTTTTAATAAAAGGTGACTTTGGGCAAGCTACTAAGTCTCTGTTTCTTCATCTGTAAAATGCAAATAAGGACTTACCCCTTAGAGTGGTTAGGAGTTTAAATGAGATATTACATGTAAAATGCTGGTTCCGTGCCCACCACATAGTGAACACTCTTGACGTGTTTAACAATATTATGAACCGCAGAGCTGTCTGTGTCTATCTGTGTAATAGCATTTGTCTTCTTGTTTTGGAGTTGCCTATTTAGTTAGTTGTCTCCACATACACCCACTGCTGCTTCCATGTCCCAATTAGACCAGATTGTCCCTGAGAACAGAAACTAGGTCTTGTTCACTGCTGTGTCCTCAATACCTGAAAATTAGCCTGTTTTATGGTGGAGGACAAATAAATATTGAATGTATACATGGTTATTCCACCTTACAACATAATAGAGGGAAGAATCAGATAGAAATTCTAATCCAGAAATTAGACTTGGCCAAAATAGGCAAGAAACTACTCTGTTATCTATTTTCTAAAATCTAACAAGTAATTCAACCTGTTGGAAATTCCATAATGAAACATGATTTTTTTTTTCTATTACAATAAAGACAGAAGACTATGCAGATTTACGTTTGGGGCACCAAGGTTTCCAACTGAATATAACATTTTCATATTATGGGGAAAAAAAAAAACAAGAGAAAAAAGAAGTGATTTGTTTTGTCATTAGGGATTTAAACCCAGATTTCTTGTCTCCCTTTATCTTCTTTATAATATAAACTTTTGCCCAAAACTGCTCTCTTCATGCATTGTCCATCAGGTGAATGTTACCACATCTCCTTGGTCATGCGAGAATTTGGAGCAATTCTCACCTCTCCATCTTCTTTCCACTCTCCATCTTCTTCTGGCCCTTCCTATTGGTCACCAGATGTCCTCTATTCAACTCAAGTACCACTACCAAAAGTAACAACTTGGGGGCCTCTTATGTAGTAAGTTTATTTCCACTAAGATGTTGACCCTAAAGTACAACACACAATTGGATGCAGGTGGTCAAGACTTTATAGGTGTGAGGAGAAAGCATTTTTAAAATTTAGGACTTAAAACAGTATCAAGGAAAGGAGAAAAAATAGAAATATATAATTTGCTTTTAAAAATTAAGATTGAGTGTGTAGTTTTTCAAATGAGTCATTGATGAGGAAATAATTATAAATCTATAAAATATATGAAGACATTTTATAATTAAAAGCAATGTTTATATTTTCTAGACACATAATGTTTTAAAAATAGAGATCACCACCTACCCTGATTCTTTGAATAAGCATTCACTTGCTTTGGTGATTGTGGCTTAGTCAGATAATCTTGGAGTTCTTTCTATGATTTAGTCAGTGATATTGAGCAGGCTCTAAAGCAAGAAAAGAAGGGAAACTGTATAAAGTAAATAAACTTAACAAAGGAGAAGATACATGTACCCAGAGAGTTCAACAATTTAGAAGATTTGCCTGACTTTTTTTAAGTCCAAAAGTAATCTGTGTTGATTATAACAGGAAACTAGTTTTCCAAGTTAGAGAATGTACATGTGTGTGGTCAAAACTGTTTTAAAAAAAATGCATTGAAAACTGTAAAATGTCCTTTGAGGAAATCGAAACTTCCTATATTGTCTCTCTTCATTAAGACTCTGAAAACATTTTAGTCAATTCATACATATAAATACACGGTCCTTAAAAAAAGGGTGTGTGTGTAAAGTACACACTGAGCCCTAACTACAACACTTATTTGTACATAGCAAAATTGGGGACATGGTCACCATTGATGAAACATACTAACAATTTTTATTTTGGACCTCATTGAGAAAGATAGCAAAAATTAATAACCAGCTTTTCATTTTGCCAAAATGTCCAAGAAAATACCCTTTTGTCCATTTTCTAAATGCTAACAAAATCACAAAATAGTTGAAAGACCTTAATATGGCAATGCCATTGTTCCTCCAGTCAATGTTTGAGTGATACCAAGTGTATGGTGACAGGTTGCAGATGACACAAAAACAATCTACATTACCATGGAGTCTAAGATCCTAAACTTATAATAATTTTTCAGGGAATGTAGCAAAACTAAATTTTGGGGGACAGGCTGGAGTAGAGTCGGAGATGGGAGTGATGTTAAGAGAAGAAAAGGGGAAGAAAGAATGCACGCTGGCAACTAGGTAATTAAAATAATAATGATGTCAGTCTTTTTACATTGGAAATATGTACTCCATCGTGCTCAAATGGTGGGGAGTGCAGATCTATCTACTGATAAGACTATGGGACTGTAGTTGAGGTTAGATGAATGCTTACCATGTGTGACCAAGTGGGAGGAAACTGTGGTGAGACAGGGAAGGAGAGAAATAACTCACTTCATGTCTGGCATGATGATGTTGAATCTCTTTAGCAATGATTTCTGTGTTATGTATGGGTTATGGGAGTTTAATCTTGCTTTATGCCTGCTGCAAAGAAATGCCTTTTGTCTCGGATCCAGTTGTGATCACTTCCCTTTGGCGCCTCCTCACCAGTTCATTCCTTCCCAGCCATGACTGCAGTAAGTCTTTGAGATCTCAAGAGCTACAGAATGCAAACCCAGGTTGTACTCTGGCATTTAGGAAATTTGCCAAATTCCATAAAGTCATGAGAGTGAAGTCATAAGGCAGCACTTGACTTTCTACCCATGACACAGTTTATTACACTGTCAATGGCAGCTCTTACAAGTTCATTGGGTTCATTACAGCAGAAAAGGAATCAGGAACATAGGACAAAATACTTCCACCAAAATTTTATGGGATATTTAAATTGGAGGGAAGTGTTCTTGGCTTTTCCCCAGACAGTAAAGAGAAAAGAGACAGACAGTTGAGGTAGGAATTCTCGTACACTATGCAGATTATCATGATTAAAACCTCCTAAGTAAACTGTGCTGCTGGGTATCCTTTACATTTTGTCTTTTTGAAATCCCAAATGCTTTTGAAATTTGAAAGTTCAGACTACTGGCCCACGAAACCCTAGAGAACCAGCAGACCAGAAAAGGAAACCTGGCATAATAAGAATAAACAATGATTCTGCTTAAGATGGATGTGAATTGTCAAAAGAAAGGTACAATGCAGACAAATTTCAATCTCTCCAGACTCTTTCAAATTCTCTGCTTTTCTTTTTTCCCTCTGACAGTTCCCTAGAGTTTTCTGATGTCTTTCTTGAACAATTCTGGTAGCCAACCTCCCTTCATCAGTAGTTCTTAATGTCCACCAATGTGTCTTTGCATTATCTTTGTTTTTCCATGGGGTTTTCATTAACATCCTTACCTGTGATGAAAATTATTAGACTTGTGTCTTTAAAAATCTATGTCATAACTACATTCCTTTAAATTGTTTTTTTTTTCCTGACTTCCTTCAGTTCTTTATTCTTATTTTTAAGGAAGGCAAAGAATTGCATCCAGTATTATTGCCCCCTGACCTGAAAGCAGTGACTCCAAGCATGGGCTTTGAAGACGTGGGGTTGGTGTCACCAGCTCTGTGGCCCTGGCTCCCATTCTCTTATTTGTAAGATAGGAATAATCATATTGCACGGTCATGTAATGATTGAATCATATAATGTCTAATACATATTAACTATTCAATAAATTTTAAAATATATTTTTTCCTGTAAAGAAGAAGAAACTGAGAGAAGTGATTTTTAAAAAAAATCTATAGAATTCTGTACCCTAAGCCATATTTGTCACCAATGTGACATAAGACCAGATAAAAAAGATGCATGTGATCTAGGTCTCTCTATCAGCCTATGACCTATAATTTAGAATTCCTAAGTTTGGGCCATTCCTCAAGTTGCACTTGCAATTCACACTTCAGTTCTGTATCTATAGGTGAAAGATATCAATTACCTAAATAAAGGCAATCTCTTTATTATCCTTGCTGCCTTCTATTCACAGTGCTATTGCTGTTTCTCTTGGTTTCTCCTGAGGAAGTATATCTCCAGTCAAAGTGTGCCTATTCATAAGGCCCAGACCTGATTAATATTGTTTTTAAATGATTCCTTTCATTCACTAAATGCAAGCTAATCTCTTCATTTACAACTCACGGTATGTGATGATTTGCAGTACTGGATTATTTAATCTTCTATATTACTCTCTAATCACTTTATGTTTTTAAGTCTGACCTGTGAATTCTAGGACTTGAGCCAAGGGTTCTGATGAAAGCTTTTCCTGAAACCAAAGGTTTGCCAGGGCGGTAATTGTTTGGTTTCCTGGCTTAAGATGGAGCACCTAATCACTGTGAAAGGTGTAAGAATTGAATCTTAAATATTAAACCACACAAAAGTTATACCACCATTATTCCTTGGTTCTGTGAAACCAACATGGCTCAAATCTCTTAGAATAGTTATTTTAATCCCAACTCTCCAAAGTGGCATACACACAACAATCCATTAGGGTACAAGAAAAATATTAGAATTTCTCTTCATACTTAATCTTTTACTTAAAAAAAAGAAAGAACTTAGCTTTATTATACTTAAATTGTCACTGGTTCCTCCTTGCCTCACCATGGGTCCTATATATCAGACTATTGCACATCACACCCTCTATGCAAAGTAAACTGAGGTACGAATGCTGGCTTTCTTGTGAGGAGGTAGTGTTTTCATTAGATCATTTGAGCATCTCTGCATATTGCAACATAATGTGGTTTTTGTATGTTTCTGGTTATGTGGCTTAATGATTATCACTAAAACATCCCCCACATAATTGACATACAGCTTAAAAATATTCCCTCTGATAAATTGCCACTTAAAACAATATTATTAATGCAATGCAAGAGACCAAAAAGAAAATAGCACAGTCAATAGATTTTCTACCATTAATAAAGTATTTTGTCAGCCGTAAAACGTGGTAAAAACATTCACAGTCTGATACTATCTGTCAAGTGGTCAGCCAAAAGAAAAAAATATCAGAAAGGATTTACATCCTCCAGCTTTAACTTGAACCTTTCGTTAAGTGTATATTGTGTGGTGAGATATTAACTAATGATAGTATGAAGCCATCATGTTTAACAATTTCAAAATATGATTTCCTTTAGATCTCATTATCAAAGAATTTATATTTCTGTATATTTTCTAATGTATGTAATTAGCATGGTAGTACACATATGCCATTTATAGATAAGTGAACTAAAATGAAGAGTGCATACACAAAATTTCTTTACAGATAGATGTGAAAGATCAAAATGTAGACACCAATGCTCCACTAGAATGTAAATTCCTTGCTAGATTGTTAGACTCTTGAAGGCAGGGGTCATAAGTTATCTAGCCTAGAATTCCTTCAAGGAGTGAGGAATAGAGGATTGAGTGAATGAGAGAAGATTCCAGTGACTCACTTTCCTTGACATCGGGGCACTTCAGCATCTGCAGTGTTCTAGGCAATGTTCACTATAAAGAGCACAATCCCTGGACATATTCTTCCCTGGAATTGTGGCAGCAACAGACCGACAAAAATAATGAAGTCAGCTTCGACCTCATCAGATAATGAAAAGATAGTGTCTTCTTTTTAATAAAAGTTCCATCTCTATCCTAATATTATGTTGCTTTTGCTCTGATAGGAATGACATATTTATAAAAATATGAGTAAATTTTCTTTATTTTTGAAATTGTCTCTATATCTGTAGTTACTTCTAGAAATGTATATTTTGCCTCTTTTTCTAAGACTCATAGTTCTTCATTGATTAATCACACTATATGAAAAGGTGCACATATGGTAATTTATGACAAAGCTTCCATGACATTAGAATTATATGCTTCATTAAATTCAATTCCACATTTATTCGGTTCCACCAACTCTGAGTTCCAGACCGTGTCTCTTGTGAGATATGCAAACAAATCCTTGTCTTCAACAAATCTATAGTCACTTTAATTTGGTAAGCTTTAAATTATATATGAATGTATGCATGCATATGTATGTATACGTATGTATACACACATTTATATGTATATATTTATACATGTATGTATACATTTATGTGTATCATATACTTTTTATTTGTACGCAGTTTCTTTTTGGAGCCAGATATAAAATACAGTTAGAACCCAGGTTTGTAATTCTAAAAGTATCCTTCCCAAACCACAGACACATTTTTCTCATGAAAATAGAGGTACAAGTAGAAGGATGAAGACTTGAAGTCTTAGCGATTTGGAGTCATAAGATCCCATTAAGTGCTTCCTCCAGAGAAAGAGCCTGCTTCATAACAGCTGAGTCAAAGGCGTGAGATGAGTACGGAGTGTCTGAAGATGCTGAGGAGACATGGCTGGTAGAGAGGAGTGGTGGAGCTGATGTCACTCCAGGGTCCCAGTGTTGGACATAGGTTTAGAAGACTTCTCTCTCTAAGGTTGAGAAATCGTTTGCCTCATTAAGGAGCCAGAACGCTTCCTAAGAGAAACTGCTCTTGTCAGTGACGCCCCAGTATTCTCTGGCAGTTCAATTTTTCTTCACCGTTCCCTTCACTATCCCTCCACTCACACTGCAAGTACACACACACCTCCAGAGAAACATCTGGCACAACTCCTCTTCAATTCTTTTGATTTACTAAAGGAACTAAGTTACTGATTCCTCTGTTAGACTGAGTCTTGTAGAGAACAAAGAGACATTCAATTGCTCATTTAATTATTCATTCATTAATTAAGAATGAACATTGACTGAGCACCTACTATGTCAGAAACTGCTCAATTGTCCCACAGTATCCAATCTCCCCTTCTTCGTCTTTGTAAGAGAACTCTTTGGACGTTCCACAGGACACAAGCTTCCTAGCTAGATCCTCATTGTTGGCTAATGTGAGCAACATCTGGGTCACTTCCTTAGAAAAGATGCTTCTTGCTCACTCCTTTCCTTCTCCCTCTCCAGGTGTAGGAACACAGATGTGGTTCCAGTGAGCTAGTGTCAACCTTTTGGATGAGGGCAATCCTGAGGCTAGCAGGGAAACAGGGTAGAAAGACCCTGGGTCCTGGTATGACCTTGTGGAGCACAGATACCCACTTGCCCTGGACTGCCAATTCCACCTTGAGCTTGCTCCATGAGAGAGAACAGAACTTCCATCTTGTCTGAGCAACTGTTCTTTTAGGATCTCTTAGTCTGTATCTTAATGAGTAGACCAACTTTGATGGATGTGAAAGTTTGAAAATTTGTGTAAATTCTTTTTTTTTTTGCTTTTTTCTCCCCAAAGCCCCAGTAGATAGTTGTATATCATAGTTGTGCATCCTTCTAGTTGCTCTAAGTGGAATGCCACCTCAGCATGGCTTGATGAGCGGTACGTAGGTCCGCGCCCAGGATCTGAACCAGCAAACCCCGGCCTCCGAAGCTGAGTGCATGAACCTAACTGCTATGCCACTGTGCCAGCCTCTGTGTAAATATTTAAAAACATTTTTCTTAGGTATGAAATAATTCTGCCTTGTACTTTTACAGCATCTGTTTTGTTAATGCCCTTTTCTCTCCCTGTACTGTCCTTTATCCATAAGTAGAAATTCTATTTTTCTGTCAAGAGTTTGCTCAAATATTACCTACTAAGTAGCTCTTTCCAATTTTTCCCCTCCTCCTGGGCCGACCCTATGCCTTCTATACTGTTCCAGGTAAGACTAATCTCTTCACACTTCTATCACAACCTATATTTTTTTCCTAATATAACTATCCATATGTTTATATATTCCACTAGAGGCTTCAGAACAAAGACTATCATCTTACTAATTTTTCCATCTCCCTGGCATCTAAAACAATGCATTCAGCAATCCAATGGATGTTTGTGGGATATTCGTTGAATATAAGCTTTACTATCAGGCTAAAATAGTAGATGATGTTCGTATTTAATCTGAAGAAAATGTTCCTATTTACTCCTTTCCTATTTATCAAATGGAAAAGTAATTGTTATTTCAAAAATTGCAAGAGAAGGATATCTTCTTTTTTTCCAGTTGGAAAGTACTAGCCTGCCTTGAAAACATGTGCCAGAAAAGCTGACTATTGTTAGGATAAGATAATTATGATCGTAATAACCTGTTTAAAAGAAATGTCAGCTGCTCCTGTTTTATTTTTCACATAATAGAGCTGTGGCCTGGTTCAGTATGATGTTTTCAGGACCCAGTATATATTTTTATTTCCCTACATGAATCTTTCATCCTTTTACTGACATTTATTCTTTTTATGCAATTATCCTAAAAGGAAAGCTCTGGCCAGGCAAATGGGTTGTTGTCTGACTCTGAAGAGACGTTCATATCTCGTTGCTTAGCTTTCAAGTTCTGTGATCAGGAACCCTCAGGCCCATTTTTAGGGAGGTTTTCAGGCTAGTTGATCTTCGCTGTCTCCCAAAATGTCCAAAATGAGATTACATGATGGGCAAGATCAATTTACTGGAAGGTACTTAAGCAATAAATCTGGAGCTTTTTGTCCAGTCCCTGTTTCTTTCAAGCTTTGTGGCAGAAAATTAAGCCACAAGAGCTTTGACAAATTAGATATTGCTACATCTAATTGTGTATGTTTAAGCTTATCACACTGAATCGCAGCATTGTAACTGACTATTATGCCAACAAGGCCTTCGTTTAATCAGTGCAGTGCCATTTAACAGCGATTAATCACCCAACTAGAATGTCATATTAAGGTCACAGAAACTTGAAGGCTAAAAAGAGAGAATATTAAAGTCAGCTGATAAATAGAGGGAAAGAGCATGTTGTGCCAAGGGAAGTTCTGAGCGCTTTGCTTTGTTAGAAGCTGGTAGGACCTCTAATGAGAACTTGGGCTTAATTTTCAGCTGAGATGAGAAACGAGTTAATTCAGGTTCAGAGTCATTCTGTCAGTTCCTAAGTGAACTTTTGTCTGTCAATAGGCGACTCCTGCCCACAGAATACTTGAAATTGGTGGTTCATCTTACAGATGCTCGCATCTCCGCGGATCCCACTTCACGATTTTTATTGGAATTATTCTTTGGTTTTCTGGCGTTTTTTTCTTTGCTGTTTCCTTTAAGAAGAAAGACATCAGATATAATATAGTACTCAAGACAAGATGAAATATCACCATTTCACACAGTCGGTTACAAAATATTTATGAAAAGGGACAATGTGAACAATATGATTTAATTGTTTGCAAGGGAGTTTATTTCCTAGAAAACTTGCCAAATTGAATGTTACAGGACAAAAAAAAACCAACTCAGGATGTTTTCTCATTTTTATTTTTTAATACCCAAGAGGATACTGTGAGAGTCGTCTGACCAGTTCATGTAAGCCCCTTACAAGACAAAACTTATGAAAAGTAGAAATCATTTTATTTGAGTGGACCTAGAATAGAGGCTCTTTGAAGGCCAGGACTCTGTGTCCATCCTGGCTTGTCTCTAGTACTCTAACCATGCCTGGCTTTAATAAATTTTGCTCAACTGGCTGATTGAAAACAGAGCTGTGGTAGGTGGTAAACACACACACAAAGGCACATCTCATGTCTCTTTTCGTTAAGGAGTACTAGGTAATTACCATTAAGCTTGTAGACTTCATGTAGAATTTTTAAATATTTTGAAATGCGATTAACTATAATGACCATTGTTCAGACTTGGAATAAATAGCACAGAGACTGAGAGCAAGGACCACCTCTAATAGGAAGAATGGATTCAGTTTTCATATCCACTGAGCCTGTCAGCAGGGGAGATGTCCATGTTTTGAGCAAGGTTCACTGAGACTGCCATCTAGTTTTATGCGGGCCTGCATGGTCCAGCACAATAGCCACTAGCCACATGTGGCTATTGAACACTTGAATGTGACTAGTCTAAACTGAGATGTGCTACGAGTGTGAAATACATACTAGATTTCAAAGATAGCGTAAAAAATGTAAACTGTCTCATTAATTTTGTTTATTGACTGCATGTTGAAATGATGATATTTTGGGTATGCTGAGTTAAATGAAATATATTATTACTTACACCTGTTTCTCTTCACTCTTTTTAATTTGACTACTGAAAAATTTAAAATTACATATATGGCTGGCATTATATTTCCATTGGACAGAAGATCTTTGTAGATCAAAAAAGAGTCACCTACTCTGGTATCATCACTGACCTGGACCAGATGTGATCTAGTAACCCAGAGGTGAAATACTTCCTGACCCATTCTAAACCCCTAAACCAGGCCATCTCCCAGAGCTTTTAGCTCTTAATCAAAGCACTGGAGTTGTTATAATACTGAATGGAAAATAAATCTAATAACATCAACAGTATACTTCACAGTTAAAGGATTACTTCTGGAAAGACAGGAATTGGCATTATTTGGCTTGAAAGAGAGAATGACAAAACACAATTTAATAAGTATCTTTGGGGACACAATGAGACAAGGGAAGATTGCAGCATGAAGGTTGGAGGTTAACTTAAATGACTTCTTCAGAGTCAGAGTTGTTTAACACTTGAGACGGGTTGTGACTCTTCTTTTTCTGGAGGGCAATGATAATAAGGTAAGGCCTCCTCTGAAGCCCTAGATACATATAAGATTGTAGAAGACAATTTAAGATAGCGACCCCGTTATCAGTACTTATTCAGATATTTGGAGTGCTTCTGAAAGTTGGTGACAAGACAGGACAAGATTACTAGGCTTTTCAAACACAGTGAGCCTCTAACTGGAGCCATCTTTAATTTCTCTCCTTAGATATTAATGAAATTCACTTTAAAATGCATTATTTTGTGAAATCTCATCATTCTCTTATAAAATTTGCATTTAAATTTATCAAAATATCATATCTGGAACTGGATTGAAAGCTCCTCAAGATCTGAAACAGTGTGTTGTAGTACCTTTTTAAAAATTAAATGCCCTGTGTGCATAAAATTATATTGTATTTATTATATAATTAAATGTGTGTATATGCTCTAAGATATAGTAGCCATACAAAAATATTTGATGAGTGAATAGATACATGTTGAATCATAATAAGAAAGCCAAATATCTGCATTTCCACAGCTCAGGTGGAGAAAGCAGCTAAAGCATGGCAGAAATCCCCACGTCCCCAGTTCTGGTCCAATACATTTATATAGCAAAACCTTGACGAGCAAATGCTGCACTTCAGTGTAACAGAGTTTGGACTTTTTGCCAGTGAGATATAGTGTTAGATCAGTCTTCTGTTTTAGTAAGTTATCAATAATTTCTCTAAAATCACTGAAGTTTTAAAATCTTTTGCAAGATAAGTTCTATTGGTAGTATGGCTTAAAATTACTAGGTGAAGAAATAGTCACTATGTATATCAATATGAGAAAACCAAATGGAACCACAAAGCTCTAAAAAAAGAAAAAAGGATTCTATTTAAATAGAAGTCCCTGATCAAGTTAAAAGCATGGTTTTATAACCTGTGATGCATTACCTGAAATCGACGTCCAAAATAAATTCTTGAATGGAAGACTTTGGGTTTTTCTTTTTTTTAGACAAATGTTTCTGGCCTCCATTTTCACAGTGTTTAGTAAACTCATACACTGATATCTTTGGTAGATCACAGGTTTATTTTCTCTATATTTATATCCATGCATCAATTTTTAAATGGAAACATCTGAGTTTTCAGCGACTATGAACCAATCCTGAGTGAAGAAGTAGTGTTCACACAACACATGGTACAATATCTGGGTATGGCCAAAATAATACACAGCTATATGCATCTCAAGTTTCCGCCACAGAAGGAAGTTAATAGTAGAGTTCATCACTTATTGGAATGTGTTTGGACTTACTCTTACTCTGTTACTGAGGAAAAGTAATTTTAATTTGGTCTTTCTATAAAGAATCTATTGTTTATACTTTTTCCTGAACTATTGTCTTCACATCCAAACATTTTGAACAATGCCAAAATTAGTTAATTTCCAGACATTTACTCTACCTTTGGCTGGACACATCATTTTAAGTTCAGTGCCAGCACACAACTATTTGGCCTTTTATGAAGGTCGCGTATTTTCCTTCTAAGAAGAATTGCACTAGCTATGTCAGAAAATATGTGCATCCATTCTTCCAAATAAGAGACTCATATTCTCACCAATGAGAATCTTAGAGTGAGCCACCCAAGCTGTTGCTACTTTTTTGGGAGGAGGGGGAGGGGTACTAGTGTCTGTATAAAAGATGACAACTTCTTCCAAGTATAACTCACTTTGCCAGAGTAGCAATGTTGGATTAGGTTGTGAGATTTATATCTATGCCTGGAAAACCATGTTGCTCCTCTAAGAAAACCGTATGAAAAGATTAAAAAAATAACATAAATTCTTACATCTTTTCAACAGGTTCGTGGAATTGTCCCTTTAAATGTTAGGAAAACATAATTTTCAGCTACTAAAGTACTTAGTGGAAATTAAAGTGACTATGATATGCTTTTTTCGAGGACCCCAATGATATTTCTAAATGTCCTAAAAAAAAAAACCCCAGACTCCTTACCCCAACCCCTACCTTCCTTTGAATGAGTAGCCATTGCTTGGGCCAGGCAATTTGATTCTCAGTACTTTTATCAGTATAAGAGGTCCCAGCCTAAAGCAGGGAACTTGGTTTTTTTCTTTTTATTTGTTTTCTTTTCAAGATATCGATGATATGCCCCTATCAAATGTACAGTTTAGTGAGATGGATGACACTTCACTAACTGGCAGTTCAAGGAAGTCTTACCCTGGCTTGTTTACATGAACACGTTTTAGAACAGCCATTTAGCTTCCAGCCAGCTCTGCCCCGCTGGCCAGCACTAAGGGGGAAAGCAGTCAGTGGGCCTATAGGTCGCTGATAAACGAACCCCCCATTTGGCAAGCAAGGAAGCAGAATGATAAGGGCCCTGATTTATGTTTTATCTGTCACTAAGTTTTCAGTCAAGTTGGGCAGGCAGCCTGAAATGACTCGGTTCTGTTATCACCTCAGATGCCACAGGTTTCTGAAGTGAGGCAGATTCTTTGGCGACTTTTAAAAAGAACTTCATTTCACCTCTTGGAGAAGGTTAGCAATGCTGCTTTAAAAGACTCGTGTCTGGCTCAGTAAACTTTGAGGCTGTAAACCAGCCTGTGGGGCTCCATTCCAGGGCTAATTCCTAATTGCCTCTATCGCCTGCACATAACTGTGGTGCTCTTTTGGAAACACAAAACTAGTCTTGATAACATAATTACAGGATTGCTTGAAGTTTTAAAAAAATTAGATACCTAAAAATTGTGTTAATATGAAGATGGCATACGTCTTTCTATTCCAATTTACCAAAAGAAAACTTTCCACAAATAGCATTAATTCAGATTCTGAATATAACATAGGTTGACTTCAGACAGTGAAAAGTAATTCGATGAAGATGATGATCTATCTTCAGGGGGAAAAAGAGTGTCAGTGGATACAATTAGAAAGCAAAAAACTCCTGTTTACTTTGTGATGGATGCTGCAGTATGGCTATGGGGGTCAATGGGAGATTAGCCTACATAAAAGCAACGGAGCGTGTCTTATCTAGTAAACTAACACAAGTCAGTAAATGAAAGCCCTCTGTACCCTTCCCCAACCTGTTTCAAGTTGTTTCCCCCAAAGTTTAAATTGGCTTGTCGTTTTACAAGGATGGATGGGTATTATTTTTAAGCTTTTGTTTTACAATGGAAGAATGTGAGTGTTTCACAAGTGAAATTTTCCCATGGAGAAGGGAATAGCAATGAATCATAAACAGTGTAAACACTCCCAAGCTTCTTACATATATAAGGTTATGTTCTAATATCTTCTCTCCCAGTTGTGTTTTCTTTCCAAACATCATAAGAAAAGAAGTGGGGAGGAAAGGCCATTGGAAGTTATCTTTTGAAAACAATGGTAGTCTATCTCTTATATTCTCAACTGTATAATCTTTTCACTATCTGATGTGGACACAGAGAAACTATGTATTTGCCCTGAGGAATATCATTCAGTAAGGCCCATCCCCCTACCTTCCTTTAGGATAAAATCCAAACTTCTTAGCATGAAAACCGGACCTTTAGGATCTGCCACTGTTTACCATCTGGCCTCATCCACAGACACCTTTTACACAGGTCACACTAAAGTACCTGAAATTCCCTGAATATTCCATGCTTTTACCCCTTATTGATTTTACCCCTTTCGTTGAGAGCAAGCATTTTAAAAAATATTGGTTTTGATCACTACTGTTTCCCCCAATATCTAAATACTTCTAGAACTTAGTAAGTGTCAAATAACTATATGTTAACTGAATAATGTGTACATCATGCTCTTTTAGTCTGGAAAATCCTTCTCTTTTCTTCCCCTGGCTGAATTTTACTTATATTTAAAAATCTGGGTCTCTTAGGGGAAGTCGTCTGTCTCCCATCTCCAGATCTAGGAAAGATGTCACCCTTACAGCCTCTGATAGCACCCACCGCATCCCTTCGACATTTTCTACATTGCATTCTAATTGTTTGTATCCACCAGCAGACAGAGAGCCCCTTGGGGAGTGAGGAGTTGTTTTCCATTCCTGAATGCCCTGTCTCTAGTTGAGTACATGGTGAGTTTAATTAGTGCCCAAGTCTTCTCCACAGACCTAAATGATCTGCTCCCTAGTTAACCTGTCAGATCTCTTCTACTTCTCCCCACTCTCCCTCCCTAATCTAGTCACACGGGCTTCCTCGCTGTTCCTCTACTCACACTGCATGCCTGAACCCCTTTACACTCTGTTCCTTCTGCCTGGATTGCCCTTCCTTCAGATATTGCTCTGCCTATAATTCTGTCACTGCCTTTGCTCAGATGGTCACCTGGTTAATGAGGTCTACTCTGCCCACCCTACCTAAAATTGCAACCACTACCTACCCATATTTCTGATGCCTTCCACCCTTATTACCTTCTAACATACAATAGAATATAGTGATTTGTAAGTTCATTGCTTATTGTGTGTCTCCCTACTTGAATGAAAGTTTCACAGAAGCAAGGTTCTTTGACTGTTTTATTCATTGAAGTATCTTAAGCACCGAGAATGATACCTGGAACACAGGTGGCAATCAATAAATATTTGTTGAATAAATGAATGCTTATTATATACATATATACATTTATATACACACACAAATATATATTTATTGTTTTATCTGTATGTATACTCAATTACATAGGTGAATAGAGTTATTATCTACCTTAACACTTGTCCTTTCTTTCCCTTAAAAAAGCTATAAAAAGGTTTTCACTGCTTCTTTCGAAAGACCAATATACAATCTAATAGAAGTCACGGTCCAGTTCTTAATGTGACATTTAAATTTTCCTTTTAAGTCAAATTATTTGTCTTTAGAAAGAATACTTTCCTTGGCTCAAACTTCTCACAAACTTGCAATCTTAAGCCACAGTTTTCCGCCCCTGTTTAAAATCATGGTTGATTTTAAATTGGTCTTCTCTACTTTTGATGACTTCAGTAAAAATCATGTGGTAAAGTCTTAAATTCTCCAGTGTATTTTCACTACACATTGGTCGAGTGAGAGAAGGATGTCAGAGCTGGACTGGTGTTCCCGAACCTCGGCTTCTGAAGCTTCCTCTTGTTGTACAATTGACTATAAAAGAGTTTGTATTCCCTATAAAAATATTTTCACTTTATTTATTTACCCACTTTTTACCACAATTTTTTTAACCACTAACAAGCACAACATAAAAATATTTGTACTTGCTTTCTCATCACCATGCTGGCACATTACTGCTGGCACTGGGCATGGAAAAGAGATGTCACTGGAAGTCCTGCATTGGTTTCATTATTTTCTGCATAGTCCTATATTAGACAACAGAGAGATCCAAACTTTACTGAAACGTGGCAATTTGATATTTCTCTTGAGTGTATATACCGCTGGTTGAACATTAGATTTAGGAAACAAGATCATTGTTTTGCTTTTGTTGTTTTCAGTCTTTTCCTTTTCTTTATGTCCTGCTGTGCCTTTTCTAATTTATTTCTTCCTTTCTACTTTTTCGCAGGGCTTTTGTTCTTTTTAGCAGTTATTTAACTAGGTTATCTCGGATTAGATTCCTTATTTTGTACTTACTTTGTATCTATTTCATTTGTATTAGTATAATGAGAATAATCCTGGTACCCAGTTCCTTTTTCCTTCCTCAAAGATATCACATCCATGGAATTATCTTAGGTATAAATATGGTCGTCTGGATTCGTGTCTACTTGATGACAAATGAGTCAGCCGGCATGGACTTACTCCACGTTAGTTGTAACATGTATAGCTATTATGTACAAACAGTATACATAGTTGGTTTGTATCCTTAAATCACTATTTACAATTTATAATAAAAGTTTTGCATGTACTCTGTCAAAGAGAATTTTTTTTAAAGTGTCTTAATTATTTTGAAAATATTTTCCATGTCTTAAATGTACTATAATGAGAAACAGGATATCTGGGCCTTATATAAATAGAACAATGGTTCATTTGGGTGGGACATGGTCAAATTCAGACTCAATCAAATGGTATTATTACTTTCAACATTAACTGAATATCTTCTGTGCATATTAGGCAAAGGCTTGGCATTGACTTTATATTTGAACTGCATTCGTGGTGTCCTATGCATTACATTTAATCTCCACAACCCAGTGAGGTTAAGTATCTTTTTAAAAAATAACTATTTAAAGTAACTTTACTCAAAGTCACTCATTTCTTTTAGTGAAAGAGTTGTAACACATTACTTTACACTAATACATTCACATTTATGAATTTAGTAATGAACTAAATTTCACCGAGCTGATAATAATACGTTCCTGGAGGCAAGGTTATTGAAAATCTTATAAGCTGGAGTGCATCTAGATGGGCCAAGCCCAAGAGATTGCTGTGAGGAGAGACTATTGGTAAGCTGGGCCTTGAGGATTGCGTAGAGACTGAAGAATAAGAGAAGGCTGAAAAAAGGAATTTCTACTTCACCAGGTGAGACTGTAACATTCCAAAAACTTTATAGTGGGAAGTATCCTGTTTTTATAATAATATTTATGGTGGGATAACATATTAAGCTGTCCGCTAGCTTGATCTTCAATGTACGTAGACCTTGGGGTCCTTTTCTCCACTCAGCTGGACCTGACTTCACCCAATATCTTGGTGGAAGGATATCGAAGACCAAGCCTCAGGTCATGTACAAGAGAGCAAGGATTTAAGAGAAATGGGTTAGAGTTTTTTGCACTACTAGACTCTTTAGCTTAGAAAGGGAATTGGAGAGGTACCCAGTAGGCTGGAGCTGGTTGGACCTCAGAGCTCAGGCAAACAGGCACCTTTTGTCACCAGCACCCAGAAGCCCTGTGCGAGCTTAGAGACTATCCAAGCTCCTTTCAGGTGCACAGTGGACGTCACCTGTTCTTCATAGGGGTGACAGCTGTCTTCTCTGTTCGTTACTCCTCTTTGAACTCTGAACAGATGGTTTAGCTCAAACATTACAAGGGAAAAGTGACCCATCATAGACACAAAGACTTTCTCTTCCTTTAAAAAACTCATACACACTGACAGTTATGCCTAAGGTAGAGGCTGTCAAAGACACAAGGTGAGTTGGAGGTTAAAAATTATCTTGTATCTTTAAGAGAGTTAGGTAGCCCAGCAGATACGTAATGTGAAACATACATTCACTTCCACTCATTCTTGAATTGCTTTGGTGTTTCACAACAAAGCAGGACTTTTGCTTCAGTCATTTGGATAAACTAAAGCTTGATAATTCTAGTATATTTCCTAAATATATATTATGAAGATTCTAAAGAGAATCTATAAGTTTAAAGAATATAACGTTAAATGTACTATACTGTATTCTCTGCCAAACGCGTATATGGCAAATGGTACAGTTTGCCCTCGTTTAGTTTGTCTCAGGTGTGTAATAATAAACCCCAGAATACTGCAGTGAAACATTTATTCATTTTCAGTATTTGAGGCATGAAGCAGCCACCAAATAAAGATAATATCCTAATACAAGTGTCAAAATGATAAATGATATCAGGATTGTAATATGTGCAGACACCAGATGTCACTGGTGTTGACAAGCTTGTGACTACTTCACTAACAGACTATGTCTTTCAGGCAATACGCTTAGATACTCGGAGCTAGCCCTTCCTTGGATTACAGCTTTCCAGCTGTCATCTAGGAGAACCCAGAGCATCAAACAGCTGCTGTCTTAGTAGAAAATGCAGCAAACAATTCCTCCTGCCCTCTTTGTGAATCTGACGTAAGAAGTTATGTTCTCACATCCTCATTTCTGAGTTTTGTCTAAGGATATCACTGCTTCTGACCCTGGGTTTGGGAGAAATATTTTGAAATGTGTTGTTACATATTTATATGCTGCCCCAGAATGCCTCATCAAGAGCTTAACACTTTTTCCATCAACTTTATTTTTAAAGGAAATGGTTTAGAAATAGCCATGTGTTCAGTCGTTGCCAAGGATATTAGTGAGAAAACACCTAAAATATGTACAGCTTATGTCATTCCATTGCCTAATAAATTAGTACAAAAAAAAGCACCAAACCTCAAGAATACTTAATGATGAGGGGATATTTTATCACACTGTAGCAGTGTAAAAATAGTCTGGAAATCTTGCCAGAAAATTTTAGGGACAAAATTCAACAGTCCATTTCACATGTTATGCAGTATTCTGGGCATCTAGATGTGGAAAACCTGTTTAGATATCCAGACTGGAGACACTCAGGATCATCACTGAGACACTGTCCATCAATTTTTAAAACAATTTTCAAGTATACACAAAGATACAATGTGCCCTATATGCCCTTCACTGAGTTTCAATAGTGACCAACATTTTGCCACACAGTTTTTTTCTTTAGACACCTCTCCCCAGCAATTTTTTCAGGAATATTAAAAAAAATTCCAGACATCTTATCATTTCACCTTTAAATATTGTCAGCATGCAATTTTAAATTCTAAGGACTTTTAAAAAATTAACCCTCATACCCCCAAGCCAACAAAATAAACAATTGCTACATATCGTCTATATTCATATTTCCAGTCTGTAGTCGAATTACCCTGATTGTCTACCCTGTCTACAGCTGGTTGGCTCCAATACGGATCCAAATACGATCAATAAAGACAAATACTACACGGTGTCACTCATATGTGGAATCAAAAAAAACAAGACAAACATAAAAACAGAGAAAAGTGGTTGCCAGGGGCTGGGGGGTGTGGGAAATAGGGAAAGGTTGGTAAAAGGGTACAAACTCTCAGTTATAAGATGAATAAGGTCTGAGGATCTAATGTATAACATGGTGACTATGGTTGATAACACTGCACTGTACACGTGAAATTTGCTAAGAGAGTAGAACTTAAATATTCTCACTGAAATAAATAAACAAATAAATAAATATACATAGTGGTGGATATGTTAAGTAACTAGATGGGAGGAATCCTTTCACAATGTACACTTTAAATATCTTACAATTTTGTTAATTATACCTAAATAAAACTGAAAAAAAATAAGATAATACTGCACTTTTTTGTTAGCCACTTACGTCTCTCTCGTTCTGTAAGAGTCCTCCTCCACCCCACCTGCGTTGTGCCATTGATTTGACAGAGGGATGAGAATATCCTGTGTTTGGCCAGTTACTTTCTCTTGCTGTCGTCTCGTTCCTTGGATTTTTCCTATAAACTGATGTTTATATCTAGAGGCTTGATCATATTGAGGATGAGTTATTCTCAGGTGGTGCTAAATGCTTACTGCAACCAGTCACGAGGCACCTGTCTGGTCACCCTGCTCTTAGGATGGCTAAGATTTACCAGTGAGGTTGGAGGAGGTCAGCCGCATTCTCCATTTTAATGATCCCCATCACTTCACTTAATTTTTTAGCATTTGTTGATGACTGTTGCCTAGATCCATTGTTTCACTCTGCTTGGCAAAATAAGGATTCCCTAATTTTGTCATTTCTGTAATTCCTTTATTAAAGGAATTCTACTTTATCAATTATTTAGTTACCCTGAAATACAGTTCATACAAGACAGTCAAGACTCTTTTCCTTTATTGATGTTCAAGGTGATCTGTTATTGCACTAGCTCTGAAGGTGCCCAAAACGGGATTCTTTTTGGTATCATTATGAATGTATATATATATATCTATGGTGTTTTGTTTTTTGGTGAGGAAGATTGGCCCTGAGTTAACATCTGTTGCCAATCTTCCTCTATTTTTTGTGTGAGATCCCACCACAGCATGGCTTGATGAGTGGTGTGTGGGTCCACACCCTGGGTCCAACCCATGAACCCCGGGCTGCTGAAGCAGAGCATGAGAACTCAACCACTACACCACTGGGCTGGCACCTGTATGGTGTTTTAATCCCTTGCAGTTATCATTTTTATACTAAAACTATCCCATGTTAGGCCAGAGGGAGACTTTTCAAGTTCTCCTATGTCCTTTTGACATGATTCAATTCCTCTTTGATAGATTTCTTACTTACTGGCACACTGTGACCTCCCAGGCTCATCTTGTATGTTTGCTGGACCTAATATCAGTCATTTCTCTGAGAACTCTTTGTTCTCAGTGGGAAATCTGACCACCAAAATTTGACTTTTATCAGAGATATTGCTCCTGAGCCATGGGCATAAACATTGTACATAATATCTTTCAGTTTTTCAAAATTCCCAAAGTATTTGAAAAAGCTAGACATTATAGAAACTTAAGGACTTTTCAAGTTTCAGCAAGCCAATTTGTTACTTCTGTAACAATTCAAAATTTTTACGTAAACTTATAGATAGCATGTGTGTTTTTATTTTATGCCTTTATAAATTTTATTTTTGAAATATATTTCAGTTTTCTGAAGCAGAAAACATGCACATTAGTGTTCTTTCACCAATCTAAAAATGTAAGCAGAATATAGTGTAAAGGATGATATTTTTTAACACCACAATTATTTTTTCTTACTTTTAAAAATTATTTGTGAATCTACTTTTCTTTTGCTAGTGTTTCTATAATAGAACATCAGTGCTAAGATCTGAAATGTAGGTTTGAAGTAGGTTTTTAGCTATAATTTAGATAAATCAAATCCATTTCTGTTAAACGGAATTGAAATCTAGGTTTATTGCTTGTAATTAGAAATACAGCAGATGGGACACAGCTCCCAGTTCTCTACTGCTAGGTGTGTGTTATTTGTTCATTTGGAATTGGACCCCCATGGGGAGCAGAAAGGAGAACGACACAAAGGAAAGACTCTATTTCATCTGTTGTCTGGACTTCTTTGCTGGTTCTGTGCTCACACTAAGACCTGCAAGATAAGACTTTTGTACCAAAGAGAGTTTCTCAGCTCAGTTGTCTTTAGAAAATCCCTGGATCTGGCATGCAAAGAAGTCATTCAGAAGTCTTTCAAAACAGTGTAATTCCTTAGTCAAATAGCACTGAAAACTTCAGTATGATTAGAATCTTCTTAAATTTCTAAGTTCTATTTACTGCCCAGGGTCCAAAATTCTTCATGTAACCCTAAGTCTTTTTTTTTTTTTTTTTTTTGCCTTACTTATTTTGATTGCTTAAGCCCCAGTAGGTATATTTTAAGAGTTAATGTTAGGCTCTTAGGCACCTGGGGCCAGTGTAGTACCAATCAATATTTGGAATGGAAGTGTCAAATCATCTCATGAGCACACTCAGCATCAGAGGATACAGATGGGAGAAAACTGAGGTGGCAAGGAGAAGAGACAATCTCCTCTGATTCTCTCTCCATTTAATTTCAGCTCTGGGGCACTGACTGCTCCAATACAGCAGTCTTGAAATTGGCCTAACTGGATATGAATCTCTCTGTCCTTCTCTCTCTCTCTTACTACCCTTTGTAAATGACTCATATAGGTCATTCATTTTTAGATTTTATGTGCAATACTTTTCATTATCAAATGGAGTCTCTTGTGGCCTTCTGGAAATACTTGTCAAATTAGAGGAGGTTTGTTGTCGTTTTTCTCTTGTGAAATAATAACAAACCCTTATATATTACTTGCTCTGTGCACCAGGCACAGTCTTAAGCACTTTATATAGATTAACTCACAACAACCCTATAATAAGGATTCTGTTATCAGTCCCGTTTCATAGATAAGAAAATTGAGATACTTAAAGGAGATTAAGTAACTTGCCCAGCATCACACAAACAATTAAGGGCCAGGCTGTGATCTGAATGCAGACAATGTGGTTTCCACTCATCTCCGAGCCTCTCAAAGCTAGTCTGATGTATAATTAGCTTCTGCGAGCTGGAGCCATGAGGGGTTAGAAAGCCTTCGGTCCTTGTCTTCTGATGGTCTGCAGTTTAATCTTAGAACTGTGATAACAGTAAAATGCATTCTCAGTTACTATAATGGAGTAAATTTCTTTCTAAAGCAAACAAAGCAACAAGAATGTACATCTCTGATAAATAAAATCGATACTTTAGGTTGTCCTTGAAGGTAAATAAAGTGGAAAAGTATGTATTGTCGTTATAGCAATTGTATTCTGCATCCGTTAAAGTTTCTAGGATATAATTTGGGAAACTATCAGAATAAAGATAGAAAGGTATGAATGAAAGGAATGACAGTCATATTAGAAAGCATGGATTAGAATCTGGACTAATCACAACACATAAAGAAATATTCTAAACCAAAACCACAAATCTGAGAGCACTATGTCCTACACAAAAGTCGATCTATTCTCCCCACCAGCACCCAGCCTTCTGCAAATTATTTTCTACAAAACTGAAAGTCACTGAAGTCAAAACAGAAAGTCTATTAGATTTGAAACAATGGTGATGCAGGAAAGTGATGTGTAGTTTCCCACAATGCTGTGCCTACACATCTTGGTGCCGATTCCTTCTTGGGATCCATGTAATGTTGCTCCCAAATGCCGTATGGTTGTGTGGCATTTAAAAATACCTGGTTGTGACTGGGCAGAGACCACCAACCTCTAGACAGGCTTGGAACCCAGGTCTCAAAAGGTGAAAGATCACAGCCTCACCTCACAACACCACCTTGGGTCTGTTTCTTATTACCAAATAACTTCCAGAAGGAGTCCAGACTTAGCCCTGATTTTCCAGTAGCAGTACAAAGGGAAGGGAGAGTTTGAGAAGGAGAAGCGATATTCTCTGTGCAGTAGCTTTTTAGTGACTGACAGTGAGAACGACAGTGGGGTCAGGAGGAAGGCAGCTCTCTCCCGGTTCCAGACACAGGATAAGTGTGGCTGTTGGAGGGACCTGGCTGCTCTCGGAAGACAGAAGCTTATTATGAGGAGATAAGAGGAAATGAAGGATCCACCAACCGAGGGCCAGCAAACTCTCAGAACCCCATTCAACAGAGCCTTCGGCAGGCACGGTCCCCAAAGAGGAGAGGTGAAAACCACATTGGTGTACCTGAGGTGAAGGACCACCATTAAAAATAAATAAGAAACTCCAAATGTGTAAATCCGATGTAAGCCAAACCATATGGTATAAAATGAAAATATTTTCTCCCTATACCTTTGGTAAAATTGTTTCTTACTAGATTTTATATACAGGAAAGTATTAACACACCTTTTGCCATGTAGTTTCTCCCCTGATATATGGCATTGATAATATAAGTAGTTCAATGATACTTCCACTGGCGGTGTAGCTCTGGATATAAAAAGAATGTTGTGCATATAGGAGAAGTGCTAAAATCCTGGGGTAACACCTCATATGTTAGTGGCCTTCCATGGTGAACAAAGTCATTTTTCAGGCAAGTCATAAAGTAGCCTAAAAAACAAGTGTTTCAGTGTTTTCTCCAAATGAGGCCGTGGTCCGGGGACTGCCGTTCATCTGACATCATTTCTGACACAGTCAGTACTGGTTTGGTATCTGATTAGGGCTCCCCGCCACCGTGGTGCCAGACTTACTCTTTACGTGAGGTGGCTGAGGGAAATTAATGTGTCAGAGTTACCAGAAGGTGAGAGTGTCTGCTTCAAGTTTCCTTTGGAGAGCTTCAGATGGAATTGCCTTTGATTCTTTCCAAGAAAATCTTTTGAAGCTATTTATGGAGTTTGGTAATAGGTAAAGAGGAGCTTCCAACAGGAAACTTAGTGAGCATCAAAAGCGAAGGTGACCTGAGGATGCAGATCTCCGGTGATATTTGTATACAAATGTGGTAAATAGCTGACTTGTTTAAAGGATGCATTGGGATCTCCTGGGAAGCCAAAGCAGCTGTATCCCTTTATCTCTAAAGGCTGAATTTTCAACTTGGCTGAGCCGCTGACCCGCTGCCTGGTTCTGGAAAATCACATAACCTCTCTCCCTGTCAATTTATTTACCTTAAACAATAAGGGAAATGCTATATACTTCATTGACACGTGGCAAAATTGGGTAGAAAATACCAAAATGTGCTTTGAGATTTTTTGATGAAAGGATGATATATACGGAGAGGTATTACTTCTGTAACATGTTCTTTACCCCCCTTCTGCTCTCCCTAGCCTGTCAGCTGCTCCATACATAAAACTTATCACAACCCCCAACCTCTTCACTTCCACTTTTTGGGGAAACTTTTGGATCTGTAGATGGAAGATTCTGTGCACCTTTTCTTTATTCATTGAGGCAATGCGCACAAAAGAATTCTGGAGACTGTAAAGTCAAACAGAAATATCAGTTACTACTTTCTTTTTTTACTGAGAAAATATAGCATAAGAATGCATGCTTTGCATTGGACAAACTGGAGTTTGGATTCTGGTTTTACCACTTACTCACATATATGTACAGCTCATGCATGCACCCATGCATTCACACTGCACAGGTTGGAGCAAACACACAGTCACATACACAGGTCCACATATACACAGATGCTGTCACTCATGCATGGAAACACACAAGCAGACACAGAAACTCACAGGCAGTCACAGATACACGAAGCTTATACACACTAAGCCAATCTTTGCAAAAGTTCTGGGGCTAGGGCAGCAGTTATATTGATTGGCAGTTACGCTGCTATACTTGAGCATGCAGCTGTACTTCCCAGGAAGAACATTTTATTTTACATCTTTCATATAGCACGGAAAGCCTTTTCTTTCAGTGTAGTGGCCAACAGCATCAACGTGGGCCGGAAGACTGGATCTGAATCTGTCTCCGCTACATAGCAGCTGTGTGACCTTGGATAAATCACTAAGCATTTGTGCCTCAGTCTCCCCATTTGTATGTCAGGAATAATAATAGTACCTATCTCACAACCTTATAAGGTTGTTGTAAGGGTTAAATTAGTAAGCTACTCAGAACAGTGCTTGGCATGTGGGAAATGTTACATAATTATTTGCTATTAATATTAAGGGGAGACTGGGGCCAGCCCAGTGGTGTCCCGGTTAAGTTTGCATGCTCCACTTCGGAGGCGGCCCAGGGTTCACAGGTTCGGATCCTGGGCATGGACCTACGCACCGCTTATCAAAGCCCTGCTGTGGCAGAGTCCCATATAAAGTAGAGGAAGATGGGCACGGATGTTAGCCCAGGGTCAATCTTCCTCAGGAAAAAAAAAAAGAGGCAGATTGGCAACAAATGTTAGCTCGGGGCTAATCTTCCTCAAATAAATAAATAAACAAACAAACAAATAAATAAATAAACAAACAAACAAATAAATAAATATTAAGGGGAGAAACTCAGCACAGCTGGAAGAAAGATTTTCTTCCCAGCGTGGTCTTTTTTTTTTGTGAGGCAGACCAGCCCTGAGCTAACATCCACCGCTGATCCTCCTCTTTTTGCCGAGGAAGACTGGCCCTGGGCTAACATCCGTGCCCATCTTCCTCTACTTTATATGGGATGCCGCCACGGCAAGGCTGACAAGCAGTGTGTCGGCAGGCGCCCGGGATCCGAACCTGCAAACCCCGGGCTGCCAAGCGTGAACTTAACCACTGTGCCACCGGGTGCTCCCCCCCCCAGCGTGGTCTTGAATGCAATTTTCCACACGTAAATGGGAGAATGAAACACATCTTATGGGAGTTAATAAAAATTTTAATGGATCAGGTTATCTTAATACTGCACATGGAAATGATGTGTAGTTTTCATAGCAAATTTTAGGCTTTTCTGGTTTACCCATTGGGAGGGTCACGTCTGTGCTCCAGTAACTTTCAGGAGAAATGAGAGACCACAGCCCAGCTAACAGCCATAAGTGCCTCAAAATTTATTTCAAGTATTCTCCTGAGTTTAATGGTAGGCAATTATCTGCCTTCTCAGAAATTGGGGGTTTGGGTGGGGCCACTAAACATGAAAAAAATAGGCCTCACTGTTTAATATCTATTCTCTTGCATGATGTAATATACATCGTCATCACACTTGTTAGTGCTCTATTTCCCTCACACCAAAAACCCTTATATATGGCTGTACCGTTTAGTGTTACATTTAGACTTGCTTTAGGTTCATAAGAACTGTTTACAAATGTTTATTGCTTCTCAGATTCTCTTTCTACAATTATGATGTACTTTGGATAGAGAAATATTGCCTTGATTTGGGACTTTTGGACTGAACAATCAGCCTCATAGAGGTGCAACAGACGGTGCAATTTCCAGCAGGATTGAAGAGAGATATTCCATCAACTCATAGTGAAACTTCTTATTTGTAAAAAACCTGCTCCTTTGACATATGTTACTCTTGGTCTACATGATAGTTTAATACGTAAATCGTTGCAGCTTTGATTTCTAAATAGAAATTTATTTCCGTGTCTTCTCTTTTCTAGAACCTACTATTGAAGGAGTTCCTTAAGGGCTCATACTTTTTTATCTTGACTTATGGAGACATAGTATGCCTGCACCTGAGTTGGGCTTATGCTTTTCCCTCAACTGTAAATTTTCAGTGGCATTATCAACTCAGTGCTGCTTCTCATTTCTATTAAGAAGTATGAGCTGCTTGAATTTTTAAGATAAATATAGCCAATACTTATATCTACCCAATTAAGCATTTCTTTCTTCGAGATAATCCCCCACCAAAAAAGTTTGATATAAATTGCTCTCAGAAAAAGTTTGGAGTTATGCTAGATTATAGCTTAAACACCTATATTCAAACAAAATTTAACAAAGTATGTAAGTGGGAATAAGAGATGGAAAAGGAATTGATTTTTTTGATAACTAATGATATCTCAGGCACTATTCTTCATTTGAATTATTTTACTTAATCCCCATAACAAGCCTGTGAAATATTAAGTTGTGAGGATAAGGAAACCAAGGAATTGTTGAAATCAAGGAAACTGAACTCATTATATGTGCAAGAGATGAGCTTTTATCCTAGATATAAGTAACTAAATATTGTGCTTTTCTAATATAGAAGTACTTTATGAATATTCATTTTTAGTGTCATCATTTTTTCAATTAACAAGATTTATTAAGGGCTTAGTATGTACAGTGCACTATGATAAGCACTGAAAAAATGAAAATCTGACCCCCATCTTCAAAAATGGGAATTTAGTTGGAGAAAGAAAACATACAACCTGCACCCTCAATAATCATCTCACTCTATAGAACAGAAGATGAAACAGATAGGAGTAAAGAAAACTAGGTCAGTATGCATTCACGGAAAACCTCCTGGAGGAGGGGCAATTAAACCAGGCCCTCAAGTATGGGCAGGAATGTACTAGGAGAAGGCAGAATCTGTCACTGACTTGGAGGTGGAGTTCAGTATATTGCATTCAGGTGACAGTCGGAAGGTTCCCCATGCTAGAAATGTGCTCAAGTCGAAGACTAGTGAGAAAGTGGAAGGTATGACAGTTTGACCAGGATTGGAATGGTAGGTGGAAAGTCTGGACTTAATGATATAAGCAAAGAAGATAATATTAGAATTTTATGAGCACTAAAGTATTGGAAGTATTTTAAAATATTGGGGGGATCAAAAGGGACTATAAATGGTGGTAGTTTGTAGGATAATTAGGGCAATGTAGCTTGAGGTGCTACAATCTGGTTCAAGAAGATATAAAGGGGGAAAGAGAATCTGGTGATTCATTAACTCTGTGAGATCTAATGGAAAGTTTCAGTGATAATTATTTGATTTGGAAAAACGGTTTTGCAATTTATTTGATTTTATAGGGGAAGCCATCTTATCTGATACAATTGGTATTGGTGTTTGATTGCATAATGGAGTCAGTTAAAGAGAGGAATCACTAGGAAAATGATATGTAAATATACACATAGTTTAAACATTTTAGTTATATTGAAAACAATAAATGTTCATGCATTTACCACTATTTCATGCAATTCCAAGCCTTTTCTTTGATGGATATGTTCATTGAGCTTCTAAATCATCCTTCTTGTCTAAATCACACCCTTAGGGCATTATCTACAATTTCAGGTTGTTGGGTTTTTTTTTTTCAAGTGAATTGAAAACTGTTACAAAATAATATGACCAAAAAGTTTATCTACATTTTGATTTTTTTTCCCTAGTCTCTCAAAGTTGTCTTACCTACACCATATTCAACCATATTCAATGGTAATAATTTCAGTGACTAGTTTTATTCAATCTTTCTGAAGCATTCCCTTCAGTTTCCTTAGAAAGATATCTTTTTGCACTATTTCATTGATTTATATAAAATCTAACTAAATTACATGCACATAATAACAAGTACTACCGGCATAAATAGGTTTAGAAAAAACACAGCTGACTCTTGGGTCAAAGATGACTCAACTAGTGGCCATGGCACCCTGGAAGGAAAGCTTCCAGGTGGGGTGGGAGCGTTCAGTGCATCAAGCCACAGTTACTGTGTTGTTTGCATAGCATGGAGTCATTGTTTAATCCAGTGAGTTAGCAAAGCAGAGATTGGTGAAGAGTTTTTATTGTTCTACATAGAACACACTCCTCTAAAAGCTAAATTGTAACTGATATTTATTCTGGTCACTGTGTGCATTAAAATGGAAGCTGACATGAAGTGTTCCTCATTTTAGAATAATAGCGTAGCTTGACTTTAAACACATAGACCTTCTATATTTTCTTTTGGGGAATTGTCAGTTCAAACCAGAATAAATGTCAAGTCTAATAATTTTTTTAAATTTGTAG
Source organism: Tapirus indicus (assembly GCA_031878705.1). NCBI lineage: Eukaryota > Metazoa > Chordata > Mammalia > Perissodactyla > Tapiridae > Tapirus > Tapirus indicus. Next base: position 96,711,708 of record CM062919.1, on the reverse strand, counting down.
CAAAATCAAGGCAACAAACAGATGAAAACTGAGATGGAGCTGGTCATTATAAGGTAAAAAGTTTTAAAAATGTATTTAAGCTACAATTTTATTTTCCATATTCTTTAGAGGTTAATCCAAATGAATACTCATTTATTTTTTAAAAACTCTAGAGATTAATCCAAATGAACACATTTATTTTTAAAAAACTGTTTCTTCATTTATAAAATAAGAAATATTTGTCTTCAAGAACCACTTGAGGAATTTTTTTACGACTTTTAAAAACATGAAATAAATGAATCATTCTAATTTCCTAAATAAATGAAGTTAAGCCCAAAAGTTTTCAAGTATTTCCTTGAAGTCACCAGATAGGTCTACAAAAGCAAAGACTATAATGAGCCTGATACTTACCCCAAAGTTTATCATTTGACACGATGCCCCTATATCTCTTCCCCATCTCACTCTCTTTCAAATCTAAGGCTTCAATGGGTGTATCTGAAGGGCAGAGCCTTGGTCACATGCCAGCTCCCTAATTGCATGGCAGGCTGCTTAAGTTAGTTCCTGGCTTCTACTTTGGCATCCCAGGTCCATAAATTAGAAAGCACTCCAACATAAGGTGTTAAAATTACAGATTATGACAACTGTACCTTATAGCTAGTCATCAAATGATATTATCACATGTCAAAATGAATCTTTTAAGGGTAAAGGATATAAGTGTGAATATCTCAGATCCTTATTTAAAATATAATCAAATTTAACAGTGAATTATCCAAAAATAAAAATCAACAGAAAGAACAAGTGTGTTAATCATTGAAGATTATCTCCACCATAATTCATCTTTTAAATTCCCATATGCGATAACCATGTCACGTCTAGTCTACTATAAATTGAGTGATTCTCACAAGTCCATTTTAGTGGGTATATTTCATTTAGTGAGCATTTGGATGGTCATTAACAGCTTTTAGGTCTCTCAGAGATTTTTAATTATGACAGGATGGGTAGGTATGCAATGGAACACCAAACCCAGCAATACATTACTTAGATGACATTATACTTAAGAAGCAGGGGAGTTTGGAGCTGAGTACTTTAGCTGATAAAGCACTCATTTTTCACCTATCAGACTTCAGTTCCAGTTGTCTCTGATTCCTTAAGTAAAATTAATTTTGTTATGTCAACTATGCTACCATTAGTTGATAATCCAGGAGGCAATAGATGCCATGCATATTTCATCCTTCATTAGCTTCATGGAGTTTCTGAACATGGGCTAAATATAAGGAGATGTTTCAAAGGTGCTTAGAGACCCACTAACTTTAGTTTTAGCTCGGAAATTGGAAAAGCTTGGTAAATTGTTAACAGTTTTGAGCAAGACTAGTGAGACACTTGGGGGTGATTATTCCAATTTCTGTGAGAAAAAAAATATTGGCAGATGTAACTAAGGTGTCCCATGTTCACTGGATTAAGAATTTGTCTGTGTTTCTAACATTAACTCTGTGAGAATATAAATTACTTTGGGAGTTCTAGTGGTGTGTGTTTACCCCCTATTCGGGTCTATGCAGTCCCTCAGGTTGAGGATGAAATCCCAAATGTCTAGTGCAGACTTAGCATATAATGTGTGCTTAAAAGGTGGGGGGAGCAACAGGGTCTGATTTTTATGAGACCCAAATGAACCCACTAGGAACATTATCAAAGAGGATTTGGGAATTAGCGATCAGACCTCAGGGTACAGAAATTAAGACTCTGAAAAGATGAGAGAAGAAGCTTTCCAGGGGTACCACAGATAGAAAGAAATAATCAGATGTCTGAGTTTTATCCTAGGCTGCTGACTGAAGGCAGAGAGTGCACTACACTTTTAGGTGAGTGCTTTTAGGTTCTACTCAAATGTCCTACAGCTCAACCTTCGGAAAATTTATAACAAGTTCCTTGAGTGAGGGATATTAGGAAACTAAAAGAATTAGCTCACTCTTCTGGGAGTCTTGAAGAACCAGTTGCGCCATAATCAGGAAGGAAGAACTCAACCGTGAAGCATTTGGGGACTTTAATAACAAGCTGTAAGTGCAGAAGACAGCACATGATCTACCCTAGCTACCGGGCTAGACTTGAGGGGTAGTAAGGCTTTCCCAGTCACAGTCCCTAAAGTGGGGCTTGATATGGAGATAGTGTCACTCACCAAGAGGTCTAGAATCATTGATTGGTAACATCAGCAACTCGTCAAGGCTGACAATGGTTGAGTGAGGTACCATAGCAGCAGCATGAAGAAGTTAATTGCCTGCACCAAGAATGTGTGAGCCACTTGGATTATCTGGGAATGGGGATGGCCTTTGGGGGGAACGTCCAATGATGCTTCTGGCCTCAGACCCAAAGACTGGCTATATTGCTATCATAATGGATTCATTCACAGTACAATTTTACACAAATTTACCCACACTACAATTTAGATGTACAGAAAAAAATTGTAGCTAATTAATTTTTTTCTATAACTAGCCGCTCAAGAGTCCTTAATGAAAATTGAGGCACAAAGAAAAGATATTTTTTCCTGTTTCCCATTAAAATTTCTGGAGAAAGATTGCCCTATAGACTGCCCTGAGCCACTCTGAAACACGGCCACATCAAAACAGATTTGGTGCCTTCCTATGGGTCAGACAGAGCAAAGCAAAGCCTGGATGTTCAGCTTCCTTCGGCTGCTCTAGGTTCTACCTAAGAAATGGCCCGGAGGACACCCAGAAGTTCCCACAGGCCCCTCGTGGGGCTGGGAAGGTGGATGATTTGACAACTAATGGATCTGTTACTGGATCTGCTTTGGGTGAAGGTGATGTGATTCCACAGAAGTCAGGAGGGAAGTACCTAGCAGGGAACTAGATGGGGAGTGTGGAACGTGTCTGGCTTTTTTATATGCTGCTCTAGATTTTCCTGTACTCACTTGTCTCCTTACTCTTTTGCTCCTCGCTCATGGAAAGGACTAGCTGCTGTCATCTTGCCAGCATAGCTGCCACATCTTATTTCTCATTAGAGAGGAGATAGAACTGTCTTTTAGTGTGATTCAGCAACATTTAAACAATCTTATTATGATAATATATAAAAAACATAATAAATGTTATCTCTGGAGAGTTTCCAAAACAGGATACTTCTTTAATAATTGACATTTTGAAATAAGAAAATTATTCTTGCACTGGGGCCAAAATATTAACTTTTCTCATTATCTTCTCTGCATATAAAAGAAATCTCAGTCTACAAGAATTTGCATTATGAAAGCTGCTCTTTAAACACGATTCAAGTAGTGAAGAGCCACGGCAAGAATATAATGCGACCTTTTTCATCTAAACTAAGTTCCATAAAAATCTTGGGGGATAAGCTTTGCTCCAATAGTCAGGTCCACTTTTTTCATCTTATCTGATTAAAAGTGAGGAGGCATCATTAGGGACTGCATGATGATACAATAGTGTTTTAGAATTTAAAAATCTAATAGTATTAGTAATTCTCATCACTTTGTGTCTTAATATATGGCCGATTTTACTGCTTAGGGACATAACTAGCATCTGGTTATCAGCAGGGAAGGGACTAGGGCGAAGCCAGTGAGGCATCCTGATCCTGGCCCTGGTCATCAAGAGGTAAATGAAACAAACTAGGAACAGACTAGTTGCTCCTAAACTTTTCAGGTAATTATTGTCAATTCTAGTTAGATGAAAAATACGAAGACAGGAGATACAGGTTTTAGAGAGAAAAGTGGTGCAACCAAAATAGAGAACATTATGTTTTGAATTGATTATAAGAGGTAATTTTGGGGAAGTCAGAGAGAAGAAATGAAAAAATGATGTTTAATTTTTGAAAACTTTTCTCTGTCATATTTGAGACCATGGATATTTTCTTACCCAAAGAAAAGATTAGTAGAAGTAATTTTGCTAAAGAATGTAATACCCCTAAATCACACCATCCATATTTTTTGTGTGTGTGTGGGGAAGACCAGCCCTGAGCTAACATCTGTTGCCAATCCCCCCCTTTTTGCTGAGGAAGACTGGCCCTGGGCTAACATCCGTGCCCATCTTCCTCCACTTTATATGGGATGCCGCCACGGCATGGCTGACAGGCAGTGCATCGGCAGGCGCCCGGGATCCGAACTCGCGAACCCCGGGCTGCCAAGCACAAACTAAACCGCTGCCCCACCGGGCGGCCCCAGCATCCATATTTTGAACTCTTTTTAGCACACTATTCACAAAATAATTCATAACCTGGAAACTGTGACAGACTGTAGACTCTGAAAACAGAAAAACCCTACATAAATTCTTGAGCATTTCTCAGTATATTGTTTATGTTATTTTTCCTATCTATCCACCCCTGTTGACTTGAATTAGGTGGCAAAATGACATTTGATTATGTTAGATTTCTGCCCTAAGGTGAGTGAGTCATGTTTGTGATCTGAAACAGGTATATTACATTGATAGTGTCAGGAATGCCCCCCGCTGTGCAAAAGAGGTGTCAAAATGCCAATAACCAAGCGTGTGGTGAAGGTCATAAGGACTATATCTGACCACTTGGTGGGCAGATCATAAACTCTTAATAAGTGGCACTTGGGCTGGGAAAGCCCCATAATTTGTCCACACATGTCTTTTCTTCTGTACCACCACACCCCATCAATTCACAGCCTACGGCTTTAAACATTTTCATGAGCAAATCTCAAGGTATTTCTTTCTAACTCCCCTGTAAATAGACGGTAAAGAGAGGCATCTCCTTTGCTTTCAAAAGTCTAATTATTTTAGACTTCCGATGCAGCTCATCCATTTTCATCTTTTTAGAAATAAATTACACGTATGAATTGAATATCTTTAAAATGATATGCCCTTTAGATTATTTGAATCACGAAGTTGAATTAAAATCTCTCGATTGCCACAGGATGAAGCTCCGAATTGCGATGGCCTTCAGAACCAGTTTAAGAATTTCTAATCCAGTTATCCTGTTGAAAGCTACGAAGACTGCCCCACTTGTCTGGTTTTAAAGCGGATGTAAAATTTTGTATGTTTTTTTCCAAATTAATATTCATGCTAATTTGCAAGAGTATTTCTTTCTTTCTCTCTGTCATTCAATATTTATTGAATGCCGACTATAAGCCAGGCAAAATTCTAGGAGTTAGGATGTTAGTGAAGAAAATAGACATGTTTATAAATCTTGTTTTTGCATAACTTTCTATTGGATTTTGTTTAGTTTTATATGTGGACTATTTCTGTATCAAGGGAATGCAGTGCGATCAGGACCATTTGCAGCTACACACTCTGATCTTTGTGTGAGACGAGAGTCATGATAATTAATTGCACTATTCTTGGACGCATATGGTTTCTTTACTCATCAGACATCGAAGGGAACAGTCCTTCCTTCTTTTCCTCCACTCTATCACCTGCCAGTCAAATAATCTGTCTGCCCACTATGTCTTGAATAACTATGATTCAGAACCTCCACAATTCATATCTGGGACAATGTTGGGGAAAAAATTTTCATAAAAAGGCAGATCCTTGTAACCTCCCAATGTTCTACTTTTTCTGCCTCTGGCTTCCTTTTTTGCTTCCATCAACACTGTCATTAGCTCTACTTTTAATTCAGTGGGGAGAAAAATAAAAGAGATGGAAAAAGGCCACAAGTGTGTTGTGCCATGTAGTACTTACATTTTTAGATGGAGATTTTTCCGATTGCCCTGTTGAACTGACGTTATGAATGGCTGTTACTGGTAGCAGAATACCACTATGGAATGTGTCAGGTTTCCATGTTGGTTGCTTGGCAGTCCTATCAATATTCCTCATTGTTGGAATTATGTTTGTATTATAAGATGTGAATGATTTGAGTCAGAGTTTAGTGGGCACTTATACTCAAGTATTCTCCTTGCTATGACCGCAGAACTTTTCTTATTTTCAGATTCATACTTTTTGATGAATGATAATGTTCTTTCCTCAAAAATGTGATGTTACATCTTGGATTTAAATTCTCACACACACAATACGAAAGAGTTTGAATCATATTCCTCCTGTTCCCCTTCAGAGCCTTTCTCTGCTGTTGGTTATGAAGAGTGTCCAGGGAGTTGTTAATCATTTAATGTAAAACTATGGGAAATGGGATTTCTTTAAAAGCAACCAAATTGTGAGAGATGTAGTTTTACCTTTTTTAAAGGAAATTTAAATAGCTGTATCTATAAATAATAATTCTTCATCTTTGTAGAAAGAAGTTCAATTTTTTTCTTCAAAAAAGATCATGTATAATATGCTGAGGCATTATTAATTAGAAAAATATACTCTGAATGAAAGATTTTTGACAGCCCTACCATCTGTTTGTTTAGTTTTGGTAAAACATACTAGAAATAAAACTTAATTTCAAGGAAGGTCATGAAATTACCTAAAGAAGTAGAAGAAAGCATAAGTAAAGTATAATGCCTTTGTTACTGTGTGTAAATTAAAATCCAATAACATTAGTTACTGAAGTCGCAAAATCAAAGAGGTGTATTTAATGAGTGAATATTTTATTTGGGGGTTTCTGTGGCTTATCAAAGAGGTTTAGTAGCTTTAATATCTTTTTCACAAACACATACATCTAGTATAAAATGTATAAAATATTCTTTCAGATGATATTCATAGAAGTAAATGCCACAGTTTGTCTTATTTTCTATTTCTGATTTTCACTCTTCAGTTTTCAACTTCACGTTAGTTATCTCAGTGGAAATAAAAGCTCATGTCAGTTGAAATCCATGCATTCACAACATAGGAAACTGAGATACTGATGCAGTAAAAATGGGTGACATCATTGAAAAAAAAATTGTTGGCACATCATTTATTTCCCTGGTACAGTTTCTGTCTCCCAGAGGAATGATGACTCAAAGTTGGGGTTTAGTTAACTAAAACAGATGACTAAGTTAGCATAAACTCAATCAGTAGGAAACCTGGCAACCAGCACAGTTTTTTATGATGTGCCAAATGCAAATTCATGTTCCTACTTTGAAGTTTTGCTAACAAGGCACGTCGCTAATTCCTGGGGGGAAACTTTTCTTCTAAAGTATTTGGACTTGAAAATAACTTTACAATGGTATTTATGAAAAAGTTTCATGGCTTGTTGTATAAGATATGTTGATACAGGATTATTTGGCAAACAATTTAAAAAAATTAAGTAATTGTATATTGTAACTGAAAAACAAAGCAGTTGAGAAAGAGCCATCATTGAATTATAAGAAACAAATTTTTAAATATTGTTTATAAAGCATTTAGAAGTGAATAGATTCTTACCTAAATTTTTTTCTTATCTTGTTATCTTGAAATTATCTTATCTTGTTATCTTATCAAGTTATCTTGAAATTGTTTCTCTTTTCTTTTTTGCGTGTTTTACTTGTTCCATTTTTTCTTTACTGAATTATGGAAATATTTCTATAATACTACCTAATTAATGAGACCATCAGGCTTCTGTCTAAAGGTAGATTGTGAAAGTCAGTTTTGATGATTAAATAGCAATGGAAAAGAATGGAAAATATGAACTTATGCTGCCTTTGGGTGCATTTAAAATAGGAGAGAAACTTTGTAAACAAGTCTATGTAGTCATAAAAATATTTTATCACACTGCATTATTCTGTTCAGGTAGTATCTATGCCTAAGTTTCATTATCATGTCAATAACTTTTATTTTCAATAAAAGTAGACTGATTTTAACCGTTATAACTGGGGATTTAAATTATAAATTAGAAACACTACAAAATATCTTTATCTATATCATTCCTACACTAAAATATGTCTGGGTACTACACCTGGGTATAAAAGAAGTAGCAAAGAAAAAGTATACATTCAATTCAATTCAACAAGTGCTTATTAAGTCTCTACCATGCACCAAGAACTATTCTAAATTTAGAATGCAAAAAAAGCATAACAAGTGACACCTGTTATCAAGTACCTTACAACTTATTAGATAGATAAGTTATGCTCCCGTGAATGTTTACTTATGACAATACAAAGTTGAACGCAGTTGAGAGGATGGTGATTGAAACTTTAGAAAAGAGAACTACAGGCACACCTCATTTTACTGTTTTACTTTATCGCACTTTGCAGATATTGTGATTTTTATAAATTCAACCCTTTATGGCAACCCTGAATCGAGCAAGTCTACCAGTGCCATTTTTCCAACAGCATTTGTTCACTTCATGTTTCTGTGTCACATCTTGGTAATTCCTGCAACATTTCAAACTTTTTCATTATTATTATATTTGTTATGGTGATCTGTGATCAGTGATCTTTGATGTTACTATTAGAATTATTTTGGGGTGCCACAAACTGTGCCCATATAAGACGATGAACTTTTTTTTTTATTGAGGTCACATTGGTTTACAACATTGTGTAAATTTCAGATGTACATCATTATATTTTGGTTTCTGTATAGACTGCATCATATTCACCACCAAAAGTCTAGCTTCCACCCATCACCATACACATGTGTCTCTTTACACATTTCACTCTCCCCCGACACCCTTCCCCTCTGGTAATCACTAATCTGTTCTCCGTATCTATGTATTTGTTTGTCTATCTTCCACATATGAGTGAAATCATACAGTATTTGTCTTTCTTTGTCTGACTTATTTCACTTAGCATAATACCCTCAAGGTCCATCCATATTGTTACAAATGGTACAGTTTTGTCTTTTATATGGCTGAGTAGTACTCCATCGTGTGTGTGTGTGTGTGTATACACACATGATGGATATACATATTCCATCATATATATACCACACTTCTTTATCCATCCATGCATGCATTGATAGGCACTTAGACTGCTTCCAAGTCTTGGCTATTGTGAATAATGCTGCAATAAACATAAGGGTATGTAAATCTCTTTGTATTGTTGATTTCATGTTCTTTGGGTAAATACCCAGAAGTGGAATAGCTGGATCATATGGTAGTTCTCTTCTTAATATTTTTAGAAATCTCCATACTGTTTTCCATAGTGGCTGCATCAGCTTGCATTCCCACCAGCAGTGTATGAGGGTTCCCTTTTCTCCACATCCTCTCCAACACTTGCTATCTCTTGCCTTGTTAATTATAGCCATTCTGACCGGAGTGAGGTGATATCTCATTGTAGTTTTGTTTGCATTTTTTAGTGATGTTGAACACCTTTTCATGTGACTGTTGGCCATTTATATATCTTCTTTGGAAAAATGTCTGTTCATACCCTCTGCCTATTTTTTGATTGGGTTGTTCATTTTTTTGTTGCTCAGTTGTATGAGTTCTTTATGTATTCTGGAAATTAACCCCTCATTGGATATATGATTTGCAAATATTTTCTCCCAGTAGGTGGGTTGTTTTTCATTTTGTTCATGGTTTCCTTTGCTACGCAGAAGCTTTTTAGCTTGATGTAGTCCCATTTGTTTATTTTTTCTTTTGTTTCTCTTGCCTGAGGAGACATAATGTCCAAAAAGATACTGCTAAATTCAATGTCAAATAGCATACTGCCTATATTTCCTTCTAGGAGTTTTATGGTTTCAGGTCTTACATTCAAATCTTTAATCTATTTTGAGTTAATTTTTGTGTACAGTCTACTTTCATTCTTTTGCATGTGGCTGCTCAGTTTTCCTAACACTATATCTTGAAGAATCTTTTCCTTTTCCATTGTATATTCTTGGTACCTTCATAGAAAATTAGCTGTTCATAGATGTGTGGTTTTATTTACGGGCTCTCAATTCTGTTTCATTGATCTGTGTGTCTGTTTTTCTGCTAGTATCCTGCTGTTTTGGTTACTAGAGCTTTGTAGTATATTTTGAAATCAGGGAGTGTGATACCTCCAACTTTGTTCTCTTTACTCAGGATTGCTTTGCCTATTAGGGGTCTTTTGTTCTCTATAAATTTCAGGATTCTTTGTTCTATTTCCATGAAAAACTGTCATTGCGATTCTGATTAGGATTGCATTGAATCTGTAGGTTGCTTTAGGTAACACAGACATTTTAACTATGTTTATTCTTCCAATCCATGAGCATGGAATATCTTTCCCTTCCTTATGTCTTTGATTTCTTTCAATAATGTCTTGTAGTTTTCAGTGTATAGATTTTTCACCTTCTTGGTTAAATGTATTCCTTGGTGTTTTATTCTCTTTGTTGTGACTGTAAGAAGGATTGTATTCTTGATTTCTCTTTCTGCTAGTTCATTGTTAGTGTATAGAAATGCAACTGATTTTTGTATATTGATTTTTTACCTGCAACTTGACTGTATTCATTAATTATTTCTAATAGTTTTTTGGTGGATTCTTTAGGGCTTTCTAAATAGAGAATCATGCTCACAAATAGTGATAGTTTCACTTCTTCCATTCCAATTTGGGTCCCTTTTATTTATTTGTTTGTTTTTGTCTAATTGCTGTGGCTAGGACTTCCAATACTATGTCAAATAAAAGTGGCAAGAGTAAGCATTCTTGTAGTATTCCTGTTCTTAAAGGGATAGCTTTCAGTTTTTTGCCATTGAATATGATGTTAGCTGTGGGTTTGTCATATATGGCCTTTATTATGTTGAGGTACTTTCCTTCTATTCCCACTTTATTGAGAGTTTTTATTATAAATGGATGTTGAATCTTGTGAAATGCTTTCTCATGTCTATTTGATGATCCCGTGGTTTTTATTCTTTGTTTTGTTAATGTGGTGTATCATATTGATTGATTTGCAGATGTTGAACCATCCCTGCATCCATGGAATAAATCCACTTGATTGTGATGTGTGATCCTTTTAATGTATTGTTGTATTTGACTTGCTAATATTTTGTTGAGGACTTTTACATCTATGTTCATCAGCAATATTGGCCTGCAATTTTCCTTTTTTGTTTTGTCCTTCTCTGGTTTTGGTATCAGGGTAATAGACTCATAAAATGAGTTAAGAAGTGTCCCATTCTCTTCAATTTTTTGGAAGAGTTTGAGAAGGACAGGTATTAAGCCTTCTTTGATTGTTTGGTAGAATTTAGCAGAAAAGCCATCTGGCCCTGGACCTTTGTTTTTCGGGGAGGTTTTTTATTACTGTTTCAATCTTTCTACTTGTAATTGGTCTGTTCAGGTTCTCTATCTCTTCTTGATTCAGTTTTGGGAGGTTGTATGATTTTTAAGAATTTATCCATTTCTTCTAGGTTATCAAATTTGTTGGCATTCAGCTTTTCATAGTATTCTCTTATAAACCTTTGTATTTCTGTGCTAAGACAGTGGACTTAATTGATAAATGTGTGTGTTCTGACTGCTTCACTGACCAGCTGTTCCCCCATCTCTCTCATTCTCCTCAGGCCTCCCTATTCCCTGAGACACAACAATATTGAAATTAGGCCAATTAATCACCTTAGGATGGCCTCGAAGTGTTCAAGTAAAAGGAATAGTAGCACATGTCTTGCTTTAAATCAAAAGCTCAAAAAGATTAAACTTAGTGATGAAGGCATGTTGAAAGCCAAGATAGGCTAAAAGCTAGGCATCTTGTGCCAAACTATTAGCCAAATTGTGAATGCAAAGGAAAAGTTCTTGAAGGAAATGAAAAGTGCTGCTCTAGTGAACACATGAATGATAAAAAAGCAAAACAGCCTTGTTGCTGATACGGAGAAAGATTTAGTGGTCTGGATAGAAGATCAAACCAGACACGACATTCCCTTAAGCCAAAGCCTAATCCAGAGCAAGGCCCTAACTCTCTTCAATTCTATGAAGGCTGAGATAGGTGAAGAAGCTGCAAAAGAAAAGCTGAAGCTAGCAGAGTTTGGTTCGTGAAGTTTAAGGAAAAAAGCCTTCTCCATAACTAAAAAAGTACAAGGTGAAACAGCAAATTCTGATGTAGAAGCTGTAGGAAGTTATCCAGAAAATCTAGCTAAGATAATTGATGAAGGTGGATACACTAAATAACAGATTTTTAATGTAGATCAAACAACCTTGTATTGGAAAAAGATGACATCTAGGACTTTCATAGCTAGAGAGGAGTAGTTAATGTCTGGCTTCAAAGCTTCAAAGGACAGGCTGCCTTTCTTGTTAGGGGCTAATGCACCTGGTGACTTTACGTTGAACCCAATGTTCATCTACCATTCTGAAACTCCTAGGCCATTAAGAATTATGCTAAATCTATTCTGCCTGTGCTCTAGAGATGGGAAAATAAAGCCTGGATGACAGCACATATGTTTACAATATGGTTTACTAAACATTTTAAGCCCACTGTTGAGACATACTGCTCAGAAAAAAAAGATTCCTTTCAAAATATTACTGCTCATTGACAATGTACCTGGTCACCCAAGAGCACTGATGGAGATATATTAGATGAATGTTGTTTTCACGCCTGCTAACACAACATCCACTCTGCAGCCCAAGGATCAAGGAGTAATTTCAACTTTCAAGTCTTGTTATTTAAGAAATACATTTTGTAAGGCTATAGCTGCCATACATAGTGATTCCTTTGATTGGTCTGGGCAAAGTCAATTGAAAACCTTCTGTAAAGGAATTGCCATTCTAGATGTCCTTAAGAACATTTGTGAGTCATGGGAAGAAGTCAAAATATCAACATTAATAGGAGTTTGGAAGAAGTTGATTCCAACTTTCAGAGGTTCAAGACTTCAGTGGAGGAAGTAACTGCAGATGTGGTGGAAATAGCAAGAAAACTAGAATTAGAAGTGGAGGCTGAAGATGTGACTGAATTGCTGCAATCTTACAATAAAACTTTAAGGGATGAGGACTTGCTTCTTTTGGATGAATGAAGGAAGTGTCTTCTTGAGATAGAATCTACTCCTGGGGAAGACGCTGTGAAGATTACTGAAATGACAACAAAGAATTTAAAATATTACATAAACTTAGTTGACAAAGCAGTGGCAGGGTTTGAGAGGATTGACTCCAATTTTGAAAAAAGTGCTACTGTGGGTAAAATGCTACCAAACAGCATCGCACGCTACAGAGAAATTGTTTGTGAAAGGAGAGTCCATTGATGCAGCAAATTTCATTTTTGTCTTATTTTAAGAAATTGCCACAGCCACCCCAACCTTCAGCAACCACTGATCAGTCAGCAGCCATCATCATTGAGGCAAGACCTTCCACCAGCAAAAAGATTATGACTTGCTGAAGGCTCAGATGATGGCTACGGTTTTTTAAGAATAAAGTATTTTTTAATTAAGGGATGTACATTGCTTTTTTTTAGTCATAATACTGTTGCACAGATAATAGACTACAGTATAGTGTAAACACAACTTTTGTATGCACTGGGATACCAAAGAGTTTGTGTGACTTGCTTTATTGAGATATTTACTTTATTGCAATCGTATGAAACCAAACCTGCAATATCTCCAAGGTATGCCTGTGGTGTTTCTCTAGTGTTTAGGAAAGTCTTTATAGTCAAGGAGAGATTTAACCTGGAAGGAGTGAGAACATTTCAGTTGGTGGAAGGAGGGAAGAAGCCAAGACCAAACTAAGAAGAACTCATTTAGGGAGTTGATGTGAAGTGGCCCTTGCTTGAATAGGAAGAAGTTTAGGGAAATAATGGGAAATAGGCATGTAAAGGAAATCCAGTTTGGATCAGATTTGGAGAACTATCCCAGAAGCCTTGGGCAACACTAAAAGACTAGAGTAATGCAGTGTTTTGGAAAGATTAATCCAACAGTAATATTTAGGGTGTATTAGTGGAAAGACAATAGAGGCAAGAAGACTAAAGTAATGGAAACATGTAGTTACTACCAGAATATAGGTGGAAAACAGTAGAAGCAGTGAAGAAGGGATGGGTATTAGAGAAATGTTCAAGGAATATTTATCCTCCAATTCAGTAAGACAATTTTTTTTCTAGTCCTCATCTAAAATTTTTCTTTTATTTTCTACTGTTGTCATAGATTAAAGATGACAGCAAATTCTTTGCTACATCTTTCATTGAGAAGCAGAGTTGAATTCTCCTCCCCTTGAATTTGGACTGGGTTTAGTGAGACTTGCTTGAACAAGAGAATGCAGCACAGGTGATAATTTGAGACTTCTGGGACTATAGGTCATAATGGACTTACAGCTTCTGCCCAGGTCTCTTGGAACACTTGCCCTAGGAACCTGGCTGCAGTAAGAGTGGCCAACATGAAGAGGAACCAAGGCCCCAGACAATAGCCCCAGCTGAGCTTTCGAGCATCAGCCAGCACCAGTTTACTAGCCACAGAAGTGAACAATTTGGAAGTGGATTCTCCAGCCCTATCGAGCTGTCCCAGCTCACACCGTGAGGAGCAGAGATGAGCTACACACAAAATTGTGAACAAAATAGAACTGTTTTAAGGCCCCAAGTTTGGGTGTAGTTTGTTAAGCAGTAATAGGTAACCAGGATAGAAGTTAATAATAGTATTTGAAGTCAACATAAAACCTATCATGATTAAATTACAGGTGATATTTTACGTTTCCAATTATTATTAACGTAGAAACATTAAATACTTCTTGAGTAAGGGATCGGATGAAATAGAAATGACAGAAAAAGTCTTAACTGTATTATAAAGACCTTGGAGGAGGGGGAAGTAACCTTTTAACACAAGATTCCAGAAACGTGAAATAAGAATGTGTTCAAAATTGCATGACACTGAAATCCATTAGTGTTCTTCCTTATTTCTTTTCTCACTGAAGTTCATTAAAAGATTATAATTTGTGTATTCCCTAAGAGCTATTTTCTCCTTTGATATATAGTATGAGATTATTTAAAATTTGAATTTGTTCAGTTTACTTGATGACATCAAATCAGTTTGAAACTCTTATTTTAAAAACTTGCTTATAAATTGCTGCCTTGTTAGAAACACAATTTAATTACTAAGTTTGTGAGTTTAAGTTTTTCTAGCAACTTGTGTGGATTATCAGTTTATACAAAGTGAAAAGGGTTTATTTTATTCTTTTATCATATGCCTGATAATAGGGAAGATGAATTACATCCTCTCAACATGGAAAATAAGACAAGAGGTAACACTCTTTGAAGAACTCAACTATGATTTTAACAAACATTTTCACAGGGAATTCATGAGTATTTAGTGGCATTAATAAGGTACCTACTTGTTTATTCTTCTTTATTTTGCTGTTGTTTCATAGAAAATAAGAATAAAGGAAATATTTGTGCAGGAAAATGCTAGAAAGGCAAATCAACACTTTCTCATTTATATGGCTCAAATATTAATTAGGAAAAAGTAAAAGCAAAAGAAATAAGGATTAAGGGTTTTAATTTCAAGAAATGCTTCAAAACCTGAAAACCAAAAGTAAACACATGTTTTCCAACAGTAAGGCAGGGGGAGGGTGGAATTAAATGCACATATTTATCTCTTTAAGTCATCAGAAAAGAAGAAAACAAATACGAAATTTCAGCGTTAACAAGAAAGACACTAATAACATTTAAACAACTTATGCTTTCTTTTAAGTTATTCTGTAGTGATCTATTCATTAACATCTCAAAGCTTCTATATGTAGCTGTTTAGACAGTTTGGAAAATACAGCTGAAGTGGGATGCTGCTCTAACAAAAACCTGGGACAGGATTGACTTCGGGACCGCGTGGCAAGCAGAAGCTAGAAGGGCATCAAGCAGACTGTTGATGAAGCCAATAGGGCTTCAAGGAGAGAGTTAGGGCTTCGAGCAGGCTGTTGGTGAGTGTGTACAGGAAAGTAAGAAAAATGTGACTGGAAGCTGGAGGAAAGGGGATCTAGCTTTATATGTAGTGGCGGAAAGTTTGGCAACACTATCACCCGAGGTAATTTGGACGATAGGAAATGTACCTAATGAATTTGAGGATTTGTCTAAGGAGATTCCCAGCCAGTGTGTTGAAGCTGCCGTTCCGCCTCTCTGCCTATGATAACATGTGAGAGGAGAAGGGTAAGCAATACAAAACACTATTTCTAAAATCAGAGTAGGAAAAACTGGTCTCATAATGAAAATGTTACCCCATGTGAAATGTTTCCACACTGAGCTGTACTCTCACAAACCTTATTTTGAATGTATTTATTTAGGAAGCTAAATACCACAAGCATCCAATAGGAGAATTGTTGTAAAAGATTTTCAAATTTTAACCCATTTTTCCAAGTGCTCCATCATGATGTATGACAGCGTGTGTCTGTGATGAAGTTTTGTAAGTCAGTGAATAATCAGTCAGAGGATCTATGGGCCCAGACAAGATGTGGATGAAATGGAATGGCTCTTTTTGGATGATTGCTGTGGCGTTAGGAACTATGGTCATATAGAAGTTGGGACAGTTCTGGGTTCTTTACATGCGTACAATTGTTTTAAGCAGTAAATTGAAGAAAATGTATATATGTAATAATTCTGATTTTTTTTCAATATTTGGTTTCTTTAGAATATAAAACATTTAAGCTTTAGAAATATCTTTAATCATGACATGAACATTTCAGGTAACCAACATTGAACAAAATTTACCCAAAACATTTGCTACCACTCTTTTGCATTCTGATCACATGTTTGGTTGCTAAATCAAATAAGAAGGAAAAGATAGCCCACATATACTGAGCTTGAGGTGTTTATACAGTCAACTTATGCAAGTAGCAACAGCTAGGGAAAAATGCTTGCTATGATGTGGAATGAAGGTAATGGCTTAAATGTGGAGTCTTTTAAAACCTGGATGCTGTTGTTTTGCTCCCAAATCCAAGCTAACCATAAAAGTACCCCTACTCCTACCCTGCCCCTGCGCCATGGAGTCCAGTCTGGGGAGAGGGAAGCAAGCCCAAGGGTGTTGCACAGTTGCATGTCCAAATGGAGATTTCTAGGAGCCAGAAGGTGGTGACATTTCATGTACAAAAAGATTCTGCTGCATAGACATGTTTTATCTAGCAATGAATGAAGTGCTAAATGAAATTTGGCCTGAATATCTGATTTGGTCAGAATCTACTAGGTATAGGCACTGAGGAAAACAAAGTATGAATAAGCCCCCATGTCTGCCCACAAAGCGTTCACAAGCATGCTTTGCACAATTCTAATACAAGTCTGTCTAAACCAAGTGTAATAAAAATATAATAAAAAATTTAAATACAGCACAAGAGCATAGAGAAGTAAATAATTTAACTTGGGAGTGTGTGGCATTTAGAATATCAGGGAAGGCATAGAGGAGAAGGTGCAATCTGAAGTGGTTTTTAAAAGCAGGTAGTATTTTGAGAAGAAAGGTAGAGAAAAGGCATTCCAGGTTGTGGAACAGCATAAGCAAAGAAATGGAGGCATGAAAGTACATGACAGATTCAAGGAATTATGAGCATTCTGATGTGGCCACAGGAAAAGATGATTCTTGCCTTTGGAGGCAATTGGTAAGTACCCTAAATGCCATGCTAATGAGTTTGGACTTTTGCCTTGTAGGCAATGACAAGTCATAGGAGTATTTTAAGCCAGAATAAGTCATAATCAGATCTATGTTTGATAAAGACAAACTACACTCTCCATTACAGTAGTGACAAGCCACATGTGGCTGTTTAAATGTAAACTTAAATTAATTAAAGATAAAATAAAAAATTCAGTTCTTGAATTGCAGTAGCTACATTTCAAGTGCTCAGTAGTCATATGTGGACAACACAAACAGAGAACATTTCCATCATTATAGAAAGTTTTATTGGACAGTGATGGTACAGAGAATAGATTGATGGCATCAAGCATTAGATGGCAGGAAATCACTTCAGGGGTTATTTCCCCAGTCACCCAAAGAGAGAATGGGGGCCTGATGTAGAGAGAGTGGAACTGAGAATACAAATTGAATGGATAAGGGCAAAATCAAGATATGCCTTAAAGGTGATGGGGAGCTAATTGTGGAATTTAACTCCTATGCCCATTCTCTCTGAGAGGAACTATTTAAGAAACAGACACAAGGTTCAGAACCAAAATATTAGCTAAATTATGAAAGTAGCAGAAGTGGAGAATGTGACTTGAATCAGGGACCACATCCAGATTTCTTAATACTTTTACCCTAAGTCTAGATTTTGGGGGCTCCATTCAAGAGAAAATTTGCCACACTAGGGGAGTGTGGTAGCCAGCCTCCACAATGGTCCTCCATGATTCTCACCTTCTGGTATCCATACTTGTTTAGTCCCTTCTACTTTAAATAGAGCTGACTCATGTAACCAATAAAATAGTTTGGAAATGACTGTGTAACTTTTAATTTGGCTAAGTCATGATGGATATTGAGGCACCCGCTTTCCTCTCTCTTGGATTGATTATTTTGGAAGCCAGCCATACAGCAATGACACTTAAACAGCCCTATGGACAAGTCCACAGGGGAAGGAACTGAGGCCTCCATCATCAACCAGTACTAACTTGCTGGGTGTGTGTAAACTTCCTTGAAAACAGTTTCTCCAGACCCAGTCAAGCCTTCAGATGACTGCAGCTCTAGATGACACCATGACTGCAATCTCACAAGAAACCCTGAAACAGGACATGGGCCAGACACCTAGTTAATTTGTCCTTGGAATTCTGACCCCGCAGGAAGTGTGTAATATCATAAATGTTTATTGTTTTAAAATGCTAAGTTTGGGGGTAATTTTTGTGCACCAGGAAGTGTAGGGAGTTGTACTTTATACAATTGATCCTTTATTCACAGATGTAAAGAAACAAGACACACATTTACGTGATTTTTGAACTTACTCCACTTCGTCAAGACGTATGGGCAAATGGACATCAGAATCTTACTACTCACACCTCAGATAAATCAACCCTCTTCTCATAAAGCTTGTGGGCAAGAAGTTTTGCAAGGATTATTTTAAAAAGAAACCACATAAGGAAGCATGAGACCAGCATCCCAAACATCGGTGATTGGTTGTAGAACATAAAGTAGAAGAATGATGCTAAGATGACTTTGGACATAGCCTACACTTAGACAAAGATAGCCTTTACAATAGAATTTCTGTGGGTTTTACTTTTTCATATTCAAGGAAAGAATGTGGAAGAGGTATGGTGGACGATTTAGGAACTTGGCTTCACAAGCTGACTCTACTTTTGATGGAGGGTGATTACTTCTGCTGTGTATCTGCTTATTACTATTTCATATTTCTACCCCTAGTGTCTGCCACAGACATATTATTTCCACTTATTCATTCAAAACATTTTAATTTAGTGTTAGAAATGCTTGAGAAACATTGTCACAATTTTGCCTCCTCTTACCATAACAGATACTTATTTTAATTAGTTTTTACTTAAATTACATAAATTTAATGCCAAAAGCAGATTGGAAGTTGACGTATGTCATTAGAACAGAACAAAAGTAATAAAAATTCACATCATAAAAATTTCAAGTGAAGTGTTATAAACCAAAGGCTTTTAATAGCCACCATTCAATGAGCCCCTATGTTAGATGTTTTTCCTCAAACTGGCATCGTTGAATCCTCTGAAAGATAATTTAATTTTGTGTTTCTGTTTCAATGACAATCTAAAAAATTAATATATGCACACACTGGATCATGTAGATGACCATGTTGTCTGAGGACGGCCACTCAAGTTCAGTTCTCATGTTTTTGCATATGTTTACAAACCCGTTTACACTAAAGTGAAAGCCAAATAATGTCACAATATACCGTATGAATAAAAAATTAACAGTACTTTGAACATAGAGAAATGGGAAGAGGATTGAATAATTATAGAATAATTATTGATTATTTAATAATTATAATTATAGAGTAGACTGCAAAATTGACAAGTTAAATCCTAACAAATAGACAAACAAAAACTATATATTGTGACATTAGGTACCATACATGAGCTATGAATGGACATGTTGGGCAGATCCTGTTTGCCTAATTTGCAACAATTCACTGGCAGTAAGTATGATAAATGAAGAGTGAAAATGTTTCTGTCTAGGATCTAGAAATAATTGGTTTAGATATCCATTTAATGTTGATTTCAATAACACTCAATTTCACCCTAACTTCAAGTAAACAATGTAGTTTTACAGAGCTATCAAGAACTACCTTGTTAAAATTGAGACTAATTCTAGGTCTCTACCTTTCATTTTATGATTGTTTTTGTAAATGACAAATAGGATAACTATCATTTTATACATTAAATAATGTACCCAGAGAACTGTTTTTTTTAAAGGATTGAGTAATGGTATGCTCAAAACAGTAGGAAAAGATAAGAAACACAACTTGTCTTTTTGTTAAATCTTATGTTACATAAGTTGCTATATGTAAGTTTTCAGAATTAGTACATTTTTTAATTTAGTAATTTTAATTTTCTTATATCTAAGCCTTCCAGGTGTTCCCCTTTAAAACACACTCTAATGGGGTCAATTCCCTAAGTACAGGTTTTATAACCATGAGAAAGTTGCATACATTATGTAATACGTCTGTTTATGGTACAATATGCCATTTCAGTTTTTTGAGTTTCTCCCCACACCTATACCAGTACTAAAAATGCAATAGAGTAATCAGCAAATATACGACTTCATATCAACTAAAAGCACTTTACAGAAGAGGAGAGACTGCAAGGCAACAGATTTCCTATAGCAGTACTTTCCTAAGTGTACTAAGGTAATTAGCCTCAATAGGAGATAATTTTGGTTCACAGGGGTTGCTGTTGTTTTAAGTCTTTCTGGGAAATTTGGATTTTCCATTGATAGGAGTTTTAACATGTCACACTGGAGCCAGAGTGAATTAAAGTGAAGAGCTACACAGTCTAAACAAACATTCCTTCCCATTATCAGAAGCCTGACAACATAATAGCATAAACTATAGTCATGTGGTCACATTCACAAGTAACGCAGGAACAATTAAAAATCAAAGAAATGCTACATTTCCTAAACCATACTTGAGTCAGGTAAGCATGTTTAAAATTACCACTTTCCTCCCCTCCCCCCATAACTTTTATATTGTGTTTTAAATTGAAAAAATATAGAAATGTTTATTTGAATCATTCTCATGATTAGTCTACCTCTATGTTTTGTAAAATTAAGGTAAACCATGGTAATAGTGCAATACAATTTCAGGTATTTAAACCTTGAAAATACTATGTGAGTGGCATGATTAATTTTTTATAGTATTTTTCTATTTTACCAAAGTTTCACAATTACTCAAACAAATTTAGAGCTGCAATTCCACTATATTTTACATTCCCCCAAGGATGTTAATAGAATTTGGTTATATTTACTACGAAGACTTTTAAACATGTAATGGGTAATATAGTTTACATGTTAAAAGTGAAATATTTTTCTACGTAATTTTTCTTGTTTTTTAATTAGGAGATTTAAAAAATAACTCATAAAAATTGATAGAATTATACTTCAGTGGGCTCTGAAGTGAAAATATTTTGTCAGTAATTTTGGTATTCTAATATTACTTTACTACTTTTAGATGAGAGTTATACAGATAAAAATTTTCAAAATGCTTTAGGCTATGGAATGTTTGTGTTACAAAACAACAGATTTTTTGTTGTTACTTAAGGAAGGTTGCACTAATTATATTTCAAAAAATCTTTTAAATTTAGACTTTCTCTCTGCATGTGTGTGTGCATGTGATAGAAGATGAATTCACCTGCACATACTTTGAGCTTAGTGATCACACATCTTTCACTTTCTAAGACCCTCATTTTTAAATACTCTGCTTCCATAAGTATACTCAGATTTGCCCAACCTCATTATTTTTGTTCAGAAAAATAAATAAATGAATTACCACAATATTAAAGCATCTTCAAGTGAGGCTTTTTGGTTTCTTCTGTAGCAATTCTCCAAGTAGTGGTCTGACAACGCACTTTACCCCTAACTTTATCCTGGTCTGGTGTCTCTGAAAACAACTGAATATTGTTCTGAATTCGGGGATGGGGTCAAGTGATAAGTGAGCAGGAAATACCAAGATGCACCAAAATGAATGATGGTAGGAATTCAACTTATTGTTTAAACACCTACCGTATAGTAAAAACTGTGCTTGG
Organism: Tapirus indicus; assembly: GCA_031878705.1. Lineage (NCBI taxonomy): Eukaryota > Metazoa > Chordata > Mammalia > Perissodactyla > Tapiridae > Tapirus > Tapirus indicus. The sequence goes on along the minus strand of CM062919.1, from coordinate 96,689,905 downwards.
TACTGTATGGAATATAATAATTAGTATTATATTCAACTCCATCCTTAGAGAACATACAAGCAGTAGGGAGATAAGCTATAGAAAAAGAATTACTCCATAAGGTACCTTGTGAAAATTTTAAAAGAGAAGAACAAAGTGCTAGGGAACAGCAAGAAAGATACAAATTCTCAAAAATATCCCCAGTTCAGTGATTTCCAAGCCAGCCATATGTAAGAGACACTTGGAAGATCTTGATAAAAATCTGGATTAGTACTTTCCTGGACCCACTGAATAAGAATTTCTGGGGGGTAGAAATTGGGAATGCACATTTAAAAAATATCTCCTGATAATTTTGAAGCACAATCAAGTTTGGAAACACTAATCCACACTATCTAGGTATAGGAAAGTTATAAAATTTTGTGTAACTATATCTTTAGCCTTCCTAATTATTTTCTCTTTGGGGATCATTCACATGGAACTGACTCTTCCAAATTAACTTCCATTTGCAAAATCCAAAAACATCCCCCAAGTATTCCCATCCAGCTCCAATCACTTCATTTACTCAGAGAACATTTATAATTTCATACGAATATTTGTTGACATATGTTTCCATTTTTTTATTCATTCTTAGTGATTTGTTCACGATTTAATTTTGAGTACACTATAATTTAAGGTCATTGTGAGAATTTTTTTTTGCAGGTAAAACAATGTGTGTGTGTATATATATATATATATATATATATATATACACACACACACACACACACACACACACATATACAAATCTATATATGTATACTATGATCATACCTATATACACATTTATACATTTTCCCACACAGGCTTAGTCTTGTGTTTTGTCTATGGTGATAGTGAGTGACTTACTGGTAGAACACTTTGGAAAACACTAACAAGCATTCTTCACAAGTGTGCTGCTGCTGAACATTTCAGTTATAATATTGTCCTCTCTCCCAAAACAATTCTGGGTACAAACAATTTACTGTCATTTATACTTGTTAAGCATTAGGGCTATTTCAACCAGACTCCTGGAAATGTTAATGGTCAGGGAGAGTGTGATCAGTTCCTAACATTTAGCGCAATGCCTCTCAGAGATGAGAGAGGTGGGGAACACAATGACTGGAGAGAGGATAACAAACAGAAAGGGAGGAGGGGTGGGGGGACACAAGAATCCAGAAAAGAGGATATGTGGCCACTATCATGAATTATTCAGGCTTCTCCCCTACTTAGCAGTCTGTAGACATAACTTTTGAATTCTGTTTTTCTCATCTATTATGAATTTCTCTTTTTAACTCTCTCATTTTACTCCAAGTTTATTTTCTTCAATTACAATATTTGTTAAAGAGCAAAGTTCATTTTATTTTTTAAAATTTGCTCAGAATATACCATTTCTGCTAAACTGAGTAAACTTGTATAAGTAATAATAAAATAAGAAAACAAAATTCCCAGGAAAATATAAGCATGAAAGATTTTTTCATTCATAAATATGTATGGCCAAAGCCCAATGTCCGTTCACGGAAAATGGCAATATTTCATATCTGTAAGGTCATTAGACAAATGGATATAAAAGAATATAAAATGTTTCTGACAATATCACTGAATTCAGCCAGCTGGATTGGAGCAGGATAGACAAACTTTAACCAAGAGCTCCCTGTGGGAAATAATAAATTTATCTCCTTCTTGGGTTAAAAACAATAAGAACAACAACAGCAATATCAGCAATAAAAATCCTATGAGGCAGATGAAAGGGGGAAGGGAAGAACAGAGTGGAATTCTGTCATGTTCTTTCCATTGAGAACCATTGTACTGAAGCTATTAAATTCTTCCTGGTAAAAAGGACTCGAATTTAATCACACCATGCTTCCAGACCATGCAGATTTCTGATCCAATACAATTTTATTCCCAGTCTGTAACACAATTAAAAATACTTCTGGATCAAGGAACAGGAAAAATCACCCAAGATGCAATGGATATCACATACTGCAAAAATTCCCCAGGAAAGGAAGATGCCAGTGGAAGCTTGGAACATTAAAATAGTTCAAAAAGGGCATTGAGTGTTGCTGGATTATATAGTATAACTCTCAGTTTCCGTTAGTAATCAGAATCACCCCTGGAGTAATGACATTAACAACCGAGTATACAACGGTCTCAAGCTCATCTAATCGTATTTGAGCAGTTATTTTAGGTTTTACCCTATATGCTGTGTATATAGGAAAAATTATGTTACTTTATATATTGACTGACTTTGTAAAAAAAGTTGCTTTCTTTTTTTTTCGCTTTAGTCCGGCATGAGAAATTTCCCCAGAAAATGTTCATCAGCTCAGGAAAAGTATTTACAAATTTAATAATCATTCAACAAACATCCAACCGACAAGTATTCACTCAGCATTGGCTATGTCTCACTCTGATTTCAGGATTATAAAATAATGTAAATTTGGAAGACATGGTGCCTGTTCTTAAGGAGTTTTCTGTCCCATCAAGAAGATATATGGCATGAAAAAAATGTATACGATAGAAGACTGCCTGAAGGGTAGGGCAAGATGGCTGCTACCTGCCCACTGTGTTTTGGGGGACATCATAGAATAATGCCCCTCTACCAGTTGGTGTTGGTGAAATGGGAAGAAGTTGAACTCCATTTAACTTAAACCTCCATTTAATAGCATTTGTCTTGAAGCAATCACTTAGCATTCCCTTAGTGTCTATTTACTCAGCAGCAAAATGGAGATAATATCTTCCCTCATTCATAAAAATTGTGATGAGAGATTTAAAAAATGAGATAATGCATGTAAAAATGATTTCTGTTTTAACCACGTAGCTTAATTCGGAGCTTACTGAGATCCATTTACTATGTACAAGGGTTCATGCTAAGTGCTTTGATGGTGTTATGTCATTCATACTCAAGATCATCTTATGACTCTTATATTCATAAAGTTTATTTATATTCATAAAGGTTCATAAATACCTTTATTCTTCCTGTCTGACAGATGAGGAGACTGAGACTTAAAGAAGTTAAGTGAAATGTGTGCTAAGGTCACAGTGTAGTAAGTGGAAGTGTTAAAATTCAGGTTTTTTTGAATCCATGGAGCACACCCTTCACCAATATGTTATGTTGCCATCTTTTTTGTGCTAAAAAGGCAATTGACTTCTAAAGTATTTGTTATTAATTCCTTCTCTGAAATTCCTACATGTACTCTTAGTTATCGATACTGTGGTATTTCTAGAATGTCATTGACAAAATGTTTATGCTAAGTGGTGGAAGAGGATAGGGCTGGCCTTCTAGCCTTCTCCTGTTAGGAGATCAGTTTATCAAATTGTTTTATCAAACAATTTATTAGTTTATCCAATGATTTTCATATCAGAAGAAACAAGAAACATGGTACTGAGGGAATGAAGTATGTGACATAAGTGTCCATGATAAAGAGATGGAAAAAAGAGTTGGCACCCACAAGCCCCAGAGGCAGGCACAAAACAAGGTCCACTGAATGAGGGAGCAGACCTAGGTGGTGGTCTTGGACTTTGAGAGAATCCCGTTCAGTGATGGAATGCAAAGAATGTACCTGAAGAAGATTAATAGACACAGAATGGAAGTGATTCTAAAGTGGTCAGAAACATTTTCCTTAGCTGTCCTTGCGTTGCCTCTTAACATCCAGCCTTGACTATGTTATTAATTGGGTGGGGTCAATTACAGAGAAGACAAAGAGGGGAAATGTAGCAAACAGCAATATCACTTCTTTGTGTTAGACTGAAACTATTCAAAATAATTTTTGATTAAAAAAAAATCCCTTCATACTCAGTTATATTAAGATCATGCGGTCGTCTAAAATTGGCTTGTGCGTAAAGAAAGTTTTATAAATATGTTTGATAAATACTTGTATTTTGAGATCATTACAATCATAAAGGGATTCTAGCAGAATGATTCATATGAAACAGGTTAAGTAATAAAGTCATTGCCATTAAAACTTGAATGAGTTTCTCTCTGGAAATTCCTAATGTGGGGTGTAATTTTGGTCTTGCACTCTGCCTATTAAAAGAGTTCCATTAAACTGTGAACCCCTTGAGAGAAAAGAATATCTTCTTTTAGTTTTGTACAATTCTTAGTGGACTTTTAAAAAATAATAGGCTGATGAAAAATTGTTTTTAAAAGGTATGTCTAACAGATATCTCCAACATACCATGCCCCAAATTATATTCTTGGTCTTCTTGACAAAACTGTTTCTCCCATAGTTTGCTACATCTCAGTAAATGGCAATTTCTTTCTACCTGGGCTCAAGCCCAAATCTTTGGACTCATCTTTGACTCCTCTGTTTCTCTCACACCCACATCTGATCTAGCAGCAAATGCTATGAGCTTCCATTAGTAATGGTAGAGCTAAGCTGCCCTAACAAGGAGACCACAAAATAAAGGCTTAAAGACCTTGAAAGTTAGTTTTTTGTCATGTAAGAGTTCAAGAAAGATATTATTCAGGACTCCAGGGCAGTGGCAGATCTTCCTTCCTCAACACAGTCCAAGGTGCTCTGATCATCACCATTTCTAGAAAGAAGGAAGAAAAGAGAAGCAAATGCAGGACAACCATCTTTAGGAGGATACTAGGAGTTGACATATGGCACTTCCCCTTGACATCCCATTGGTGAGAACCTAGTCATATGGACACGCTTTGCTGCAAAGAAAGCTTGGCAATGTAGTTGCTAGCTAGATGTCCATATGCCCAGGAAGAAGAAAAGAACAGATGTGGGAGGGCAGCCAGTGATCTCTGCCACAAGTTTATTCAAATATATTCAGTCTCCAATTACTTATTATCTCCACCACTGCAGCTCTACTAGAAGGCCCTATCGCCCATCATTTGTATCTGATGTTACTGCTTCTGCTCTTGCCTCTCTAAATCTATTCACATCTCAATCAATGACGGTGTTAAAACTCACATCAGATCATGGCATTCTTCTGCTCTTAACCCTTCAGTAACTTCCCATCTCACTCTGAGTAAAAGCACCCTGGGCTGGCCCTGCTATTTCTTGAGCTCAGCTCCTACTCGTATGGTGGAGCACCTGTCTCTAAACATGGCCTGCCTGCTCCTACCTGGGGGAACTTGTGTCCCCCACCCTAGCACTCTCTCTCTCCAGCTCTCCCCAAGGCTCACCCCTCACCTTCATCTTGATTCAAATGGCCTCCTTCTGGTGACACCTTGCCTGGCCACCCTATTTCAAATTGCAGCTCTTCTACCACCTTGACACTCCTTATCCATCTTTCCTGTTTTATTTTTCTCCTCAGCACCTTCTAACATACTATGTACTTTACTTAATCTTGTGTATTCTTGCCCGTTTCCTTTCCTCCCCACCCCCAGAAGGAAAGCTCCAGGACAGGAGATGCTTTTGTCTGGTTTTCTCTCTGTACCTTGCATAGCTCCTGGTCCATAGTACATGCTCAATAAATACTTTAGAGTGAATTATAGGGAAAATAAATGTATAACTGTAGGCATTTGACTTCCCATTTCAAGCATCACCTTGTTGTAAATATTTGGCAGGATATAAGGAACCAATCTTGTAATAATAATTAATGTTGTGAACTTTAAGACTGGGAACTGAATGTGGAATGAGCTATACTGTGGCAGGCATCCCACATATAAAGTAGAGGAAGATGGGCACGGATGTTAGCCCTGGACCAATCTTCCTCAGCAAAAAGAAGAGGATTGGCAATGGATGTTAGCTCAGGGCTAATCTTCCTCACCAAAAAAAAAAAAAAAAGAATGAGCTGTGGAAGGAAATGGAGACTTGAAATTGGGAGATTTTATGTTTATTGCCACTCTGAAACTAACCTATCCATGAAATTATACAGCTAATTTCCTCTCTATTTGCCTCAGTTTTCTCAGCTCAGTAAAACACAAATACCTACTTCAGGTTTATAGGGATTTGGAAACTTAAATATGTGAAAAAAGCAACGCAATATTTCCAAAGTATTTGTGTATAATTTATCTTTCAGTTTACAACCTTTATTAAAGTAAAAGAGTACCAGAGAATTCGCTGATTTCCAACAGTAAATCTGAGTAGTTTGTACAGAACAGTCCTTTCCTATTTTGTGTTTCAGTCTCTATCCCTAGGGTTGTAGTGAACCCCAAAGATGCCTTGAATACGTTCAATAAAACAGTCAGAGTAATAGTAATTGAGAACTTCTGTATGTAACTTGAATGTTTTTACGTTATAATAAATCCTTACAAAAGCCCGATGAGATAGATACTTACAGAGACATGTAGGATACGATTATAGCTGACTTTAACAATTAAAATAAATGTAATTTGATAATTTTAAAATATTTCAGTTTTGACACTACAGCACAATTAACAAAAATTGCTATAAATATAAAATAAGTATATTTTTCTGAGAGGAGCACTTACATAGGATACTCCTTCATTTTTCTCCCACAATCTGTTATTTCCTCAAGTTCAACCAACAAAGAACATCCAAATAGATTTAAAATATAAAAAGCAACAGCCTTGAAAATAATTTCCTCTTTTACACTTTGACAGAGATGCAACGCATGGAAAAGGTCACTAATTCAAAACTAATTGCTCCAGTTTTGTTTCTTAAATTAGACAGAATAAAAGAACATAAATTTTTCTACATATTTACTACACATCGCCCCATAAATAAGTTTTTGTATATAATTTACAAGAGTGACAAACTTAGAAAAAGTAGCAAATCATGAATAAAATAGCAGAGTTTGGAATTATCAAGGAAACAACCCAGATTCCTGCTAATTTAGTTTCAGAAGATGATAATAATGCTTTTTAATCTCAAACTTGGCTCAACCTTGGGGAAAAAAATATATCCTCAGGAAATTTTGGCCCAGCTGAAGCAATTGATTTTTACTGACTGCATCTAGTATCCTCATTTCTCAATTTTCACTGCTCGATGCCTGATCGCTCAGTCACACGCATTTGGATGGTTACTCAGAATTGAATCAACAACTTTGACAGAGTTAATATCTGCTGGCCTTTCACAAAATGCCCTTGTTATTCCAGGAGATGGACAAGGACCAGAATAGACATCCCCAGTTTCCTAGCTACAGCGATTTAGACAATCAAAAACAGTGTTTGAGTATTTACTGTTTCATAAGACACCATGGAGAGAGCACAAATTTCAAGAACATGATTCTAGTCTTCAGGGAATAGAATTTATTATATTATAAAAAATATCTTTTAAAAATGACATCTCAAACCTCCAATTATTTTATGGACAAGTCTGGACACACTCACAGGACTTGTTATTTCTACAAAATTCTCAACAGTGGTGGCCATAATAAAATTCTTGACAGTATTACTCTTAACCCAAACAACAGATAACTTCAAATTCATTGAAATAAAAATGTAAAAGCCTTCTGGATGTTAAAAAAAAAATCTAATGGCTTTTTGCAAATCTTCTACTTAGATAAATTTTATATTGATTATGGAAGTTTTAGTATCACCATTACTTTCATTACGTTTTATAATGGTAGCTAAGATAAGTATAGCTAAAAAAATTCCAGAGTGTTCTTGGGTTTAAAGGGTCACTTCCTTAATAGATTGGAGCTGTGTCAAATCTACTTTAAAATGAGATAGTACATATAAAAATACCTTGAAAAGTTAAAAGCATCATATAAATGCAGGACCTTTCTTAGATCGAGACTCTGTTTTGGAAGCACTTAACTATAATTACAAATGCTGATAAATGAAAAACTAGGGCACCAAAAATGCTTTCATTGCCTTTTTTTTTCCAGTGCAAGTGCATTCAGTGATGAGGAGAAATCTATGCCATGCATTAACATGGCAAGACCATTTAAACACCAAACATGTAACAAGTATTCAAATCCGAGGTCTCCTTTGAACTAAGCCCCGGGGTGAATGCTCCCCCCACCCTTTTGGACTTGTATAAATGTAAGTTTGTTTTAACAATATTTTTAAAATTATGGTAGTCTAATGAGCATCTTTCTAAAAATTATTTGTCTTTCAAAAATGATTCACTCTTCCAAAGCTACTTTGAAAATCAGTAAGCTTCTCCTGACTCATTTGCTCCTCAAAGGGTAGGGATGGTTTGTTTACTTCTTCACTTTTATAGGAAAAATAATGAAAAAATTTTTTTATCGGTGGAGCATTAAGAATCAGCTTCATACAAAAAGATTAGTCTGTCCTTAGGTTGTGCCTGGGAAAGCTGTGAGATAGCTCTATCTCCCTCTACTGGCTAAATTATCATCCCAGTTTCTGAGTTCTATTGACCCAAAGATGGACACTCCCCCATAAACAAGGAGGGAAACCAAAAAGAGCCACTCTGGCCATGTGCTGGGCTTCCAGAGGCAGCCCTGTGCCAAACAAGCCTGGGAATTTTCTTCTCATCTTAAAACTAATAATAATAATAAGTAATTACTGTGAATAAAGAGCCCTCAATGGAAGAAAAGGAAGTATTTCCCTTAAAAATATTTTTTTAAAGTACCAAGATGATTCTTGAAGATTGAAGTACAAATGCACAGTGCTCTGTGTGCACAGAGTGTGACTTTTCCCGGGATAAATCAAGGACTAAGCAATTGGTAAAATACAGTCACATCAAATCTCATGGCTGAGAATGTGTGAACATTAAAAAAAAAAATCCAATATTTACCTTCTTGATAAATGGCTCATTAGGGCACTTCTACTAGAAGTCAGTGAAGGCAGAACCTGAATTTAGGTATTTTAAGTGGCATTACATGTTTTCTTTAAGTTCAGAGGGTTAAACAGGTAAGTGGTTTCACATGTAGGACCTTCCTAAAAAATGAGGACAAAAATGATGAGCTGGCCACTTTCTTAGAGGTGGAAAAAAACGAGTTAGAACACATGATCTCTGGAGACACAGCCCTGCGGTAAGTGGAACCTTCTGACGACAGAGGCCCTGTGAGTCAGCAGCTGGGTTCTGTCACCCTGACTGGGGCAGCCTTGTTAGTGTAGCGTGACCCCTGGAGCACTCGCGCAGATAATACCGGCACCTCTCTCCACTCTAATCTCCTACCCGTCTGAGCAATTCAGCAGGAGATAGGGGCATTAAGGCCATATTATTCCAAACAACATTTAGCTGAATGGTAGCTGAAGATTGTGACAGCAAAAGACAAATTCTCCCGGTCAAATACTTTCCTTCCCAGAAAAGTTTCCTGTTTTAGTGCTTTTGAAACACAAAAATGTCATTAAAATGGAACCCAAATGGAAATCCCACTCCATCCTTAGCTGAACCCAGGAAAACTTAAATTTCAGACAATTTCTTGGGAGCTTATTATGCTACAATGGGCTATGATAAACACCACCAAATATCCAGATAAAGACTAAATCATTCATTCATATATTTGCATATTTTGTTGACATTATGCCATACCTCCAGATACGTGCAGATAGCCTGATTTGTAGTATGTATGTGAACATCTGGTGGCTTGTAGCCGTTCCTTCTGGAAGGAGACAGTATCATAACTCCGTAACCTGAATCAAAACTCTAAATTCCATTGGCAAAGTGCTGCTTTTGATGTTAGTGACACAATCTTCCCTACATTTAGACACTATTGAATGTGTTTTCTCACAGCCCAAGAATGCAAAAGTAAAAACATTCTTAAATTTTTACAGCTAATTTTCAGGGCTATAATTGTACCCTAACATTATTTTGCATTTCAAAGTGGGAATCTAAGCAAATCAATATTTAAGGTATGCAAGGAGAATTAAGAGTACTCCCTCCGGTTGCTTTTTAAAATTTGTATTGTTTTTCCTTTCAAAATATACAGCAATAGGATTTTGCTGTGATGTTCTAATAATCCAATTTGGATTTTAAATTCTGGCAATGGGACTTATGGGAAAAAATAAACTATCTCCCCGGTAATCTGCGATGCCTGGTGCTCTGAAATAAGATCAGACAGTGATGGGAGATGATTCTTTCCTGTGACAGGGCACTGTGTTTTGGGAAAGGCTGATTATTCTTTTAGTTTTATCTGCACAAAATGTGAGCTGGCTTATATGCTAAAATTTGATTGAATGCTACAGCCAGGGTCTCTTACACCTTTGAGGTTCATAATAGTTATTAATTAGGAATGATACTAATCATTTAAAAATCTCCTTTCAAAAAATATGCATATTACATATTTCAGAGGAGGTTAATATATCTATAAAGAGTTGTTTTATATATCATTCTTTTAAACAATATTGCCAGACTTGTTTAATAATAAAAATTAGATTTCCTTTATTGAATAGCAAATTATATAGAATTTAAATTCATACTTCATCTGAGAAAAATATATTTCCTGCATGTGAACTGAAATAGCTTCATTTAATGTTTTGTTGATCAAAGAAAGTAAACTGTGTGTGTGTGTATGTGTGTAAGAGGTGGGGGAATGTTGGTGGGCAGCCAAAATGGTTATTCACTCTTGTACACTAAAGTAATACATTTGTTGAATCTGCCCTATAAGTCTTAATAGATTACAAAACATGGCCAATTAATCCATTCTCATTAGAATTATTTGACCAGTTTATTAAGAGCTATATCTTTATGCCCTTTTTGTCACAAAAACAAAACAGAGAATTTTATTAATGATAAAAATACTATTTCAACCCAATTAGAAGCATATCACTTTACAACTGGAACTTGGTAATTTTTAAGTCAATCCCTTTATTTTACTGATTCAGAAACAGAATCAAAGAGATGAAATAAATTTTTTAAGTTCACTTAACTGGTTATCATGGGAGTTCATATAGATCCAGGTCTGCTGAATGTATCTGTTTGCCCTTTCCGCTTCAACCTTCTGTGCTTGACAATTTTTGAGCTATTTGTGAAAAGTCTCTGAGTAAATAAATGGAGAAATATAAATACAAACATCATTCTATGGTTAAAATGTACCAAATAGGATTATAGGACGAGCCAGTTTTAAAAATAGGCAAATTAAGCAATCTGTGCAGGCACTGAGCTATATAAATCACTGCAATAAATCAGAAATATGATGCCAGGAAACTAGGGCTTCCGCAGAATACTTTGTACATAACTGATAAACTATAACTTGATCTTGCTCTTGGTGAAAATAAAAACATTCCTCACCCACAACAACCTACCTCTGAATACTTTATTTTGGCTCTGATTCATGAGTTGTCAGAGAGTGCCAGGGACAGTTAGCTAAAATTCACAAATAAGTAATACAAGGCTTCACTGGAAAGGTGATTTATTATATTATTGAAATAATTATTTAAATTTTATATTTTTAATATACTTCCTGAGAAATTGTCTATCCCCAAACATTGAAAACGCGAACTGAGGAATGAAAAATGCAGATAAATGAGAAGATTTTACAGCATGAAAGCCAGGAGAAAACACTTACATTATTTATAACTAAACTTTGTAATTATATCTATGCAAGCTATAGCTTCCTGTAGTGAGTAATGGAGAAGCTTAAATAAAAGACAATTTCCAGACTCTTCAAATGTCATCTTTTCGATGGATAAGAAAACCCCATTTACGATAGCAATAGCAACAAGAAAAAATGCTTAGAAATAAATTTAACAAAAAATTCTAATCCTACATAAAGAAAACTATAAAATACTATTGAAAGCAAAATATTCTTGAAGATATGAAAGACATTCCTTGTTCTAGGATTGGCTGTCTCAATATTAAGATGCCAGTTCTCTATTAATTAACTGATAAATTTAATGTGATTCCAGTAAAAATACCAATGACTTTTTTGTAACAAAGCTAGATGGATTTGTACCTAAATTGATATGAAACAATAAATATGGAAGACTAGTTAAAGAAACACTGAAAGGAAGAGGGGGAACTAGGCCTACAAGATAAGAGAACATACTTCAAAGCATCTGTAATTAACACAATATGATATTGGTGCATGAATAGATAGATAACCAATGGAATATAATAGAAAATTCAGAAATAATCCCCTATATACAGAAATCCTGTATATGGTAAAAGTGATTCTGATTCTCTAATGACCAGGGCAAAGGTTTTTTGTTTTGTTTTTTTTTTTAATAAATACATTGGAACAACTGGATAGCCATTTGGGAAAAGATAAAATTAGATCCATTTTTTGCATCATATAAAAGAATAAACTCCAAATCCATCAAAGATATGGAAGTAAAGAAGAGAATGTGGGTAAATTCTTCTCTAACCTGAGTGAAAGGTATTTCTAACTATAAATACAAGTCCAGATGCAATAAAAAAGAATGATAAGTTGGATGACATAAAATAAAACATTGTAAAGCAAAAAAATCCAAAAAACAAAACAAAATCCAAACCCCATAAACAAGACTCACAAGACAGATGATAAGCTAGGAAAAACTATTTGCAAAAATACTAGAGAGGGTTAATTTCCCTAATATACAAGGAAGTTATAAAAATTGAAAAAAAGAACAAAAACTCTACAGAAAACAAATCAAATGATATAAACAAAGTCACAAAAAAGAGATATAAAAATAACCCTTAAACATGAAAAAATGCCCACCTTCATTCAAGTTAGAGAAATTCAAATAAATTACACAGAAATACTATTTCTCACGTGTGAGACTGGCAAAAAAAACAAAGCTTGACAATATACTCTTCTGATGATGATGTTGAGAAACTGACATTCTAATACATTGCTGGGGGGAATGCAAAATGGTACAATTCTTATAGAGTGGAATTTGCCAGAATCTAACAAAACCACTTATTCATTTAACATTCTAGGAATTTACCATAAAGATATACCCCTAAACATACGAAGAAAAAAAATATATACATATACACACACAAAATTATTCATTACAGCGATTGTAATGACAAAATATTGGAAATTACCTAAATGTTTAAGCATAGTAGTTGGTTTAATTACCCATAATACAAACACTCAAAAGAGTATTATGCAGTTGGAAAAAAAATAAAGATCTTTGTGAATTTATATGCAGTGATTTCTAGGAGTGTAGCGACAAAATGGAAAATGCAACATAGTATATATAGTATGCTACTTTTTGTGCAAGAAAAAAGAGAAAGTAAGAAAACATATATTACTTTACATTAAAAAAAAACTATACAGGGACCGGCCCAGTGGCGTAGCGGTTAAGTTCTCGCGCTCCACTTCTGGCAGCCCAGGCTTCGCAGATTCCGTTCCGGGGTGCAAATCCATGCATGGCTTCTCAAGCCATGCACTTTAGGTGTCCCATATAACGTAGAGGAAGATGGGCATGGATGTTAGCCCAGGGCCAATCTTCCTCAGCAAAAAGAGAGGACTGGCAATGGATGTTAGCTCAGGGCTAATCTTCCTCACACACACACACACAAAACAAAACAAAACAAAAACTATGCATACACAGGAAGGGTAAACCAGCAAACAACGAAGTTGATTACCTACAAGGTGTGGGGGAAAATGAGATGCAGGGGGTACAGAAAGGAGTGATATTTCTCTGGATTTGTGTTAATTTTGACTTTCTGGAAGCATGTTAATGTTGTTAGTAATCAAAAAGTAAAATTAAATCAGCAAAGAAGAGAAGGGCATTTCTAATATTAAAGCAAATAGAAATAAGTGAACTAGGATGTATTTCAAATGAATGGCATAGTCACACTGAAGGAGGGTAGAGAGCTAAGCTAAGTTATTAATGAACATGGTATTTCTATGTCCTCAATCTCAGGCAGAGTGGAGGTGAGAGAGAGAACTGAAAACAAATTCTGAACTCCTTTTAGTTGGTTGGTTTGTTTATAGTGATATAATAGAAACCATTCTGAAACTCTATTAGGTATATTATGAGACCGAGCAAATAAGCAAACGTGTTTAATATGTTGTTAGGAACTAGATAGCTCAAATGGCAGAAGGGACATACCAACAAGAAATAGGTGATGGCAACCCTGTAGGCACTCATGATTTCTAATATTTACATATGTGTGTGTATAGACTTGTGTACGTATAGGAATGTCTGTGTATACACACACACACATATAGACATTCACACACTTACATAAATACATATGTATATTATGCTCATGTGTGTGGATATATGTATGTATGTCTCATATATGTATGTATGTGTGTATATGCATATACAAATGTATATATTTTTTAGTTTTCCTAGAACCAAAGACACCCAGAAGCATCAGTACACCTAGTGCCCAGATCTTGGTCTCTAATGCTATTACTCTCTAAAAGGAACCAGGGCTTCCCTGAGAACTGTCTGATTCTAGAACTGAGGCAGAGTGGGTAAATTATAAACATGGAAAACCACGTAATTTCAGAAAGTGGAAAAACACTCCAAAAATGAGGAGTGTTTTCTCTCTGGAGTCCACATCTCAGTGTAGCCCTAGATATTAGTGAACTTGCAAGGTAAGCTAAGTTTCTCTTGATATCATTTGTATCTCCATAAAAACACAGGATCCAGGTTTAAGAGGCTTCAAGTGGAGAAAGCTGGAACTACTTAGGCAACAGAATAATTAAGGAACAATAATAAATTATAGGCAATTGAAAAAATAGGAATCTGTGAGTCGATGACAATAATAAGTACATAATAAAATGGAACGAAGGAAGGAGAATGAGGGCTCTTGCCTATAATAGAATATCGAGTATCAACTGGTAAATGTGGAGGGAGTGATAGAGATGGAAAATCATCATTTTGCAGCCAATGCATAAAGACTGGTTCAGGCAAAAATCACCAATGGAAGCCAAATCAAGGGAGGGATTTGATGAAGAGCAGGGTATTTGCATGGACTTGACAGTGTGCCCCAGAGATTGCTACTACTTGCAAGGAAAAAAGTAACAACTATACTATGGTGAAATCAGACAACACCCTGAATGGATGATGAAAGCTAACACTAATGAGAGGTAGACAGACACGATGCCCTGAGGAGGATATAGCTTCTATGCCATATTTCAGCTAAGACTGCATACCTTCAACCTAATCATGAAGAAACATTAGGCAAATAAAAACTGAGGAGCATTCTATTTTTAAAAATGGGAGATTATTCTTCAAAAATGTCAATGTCATGAAAAGACAAAGAAAAGTTGTGAAAATGTTCCAGATCAAAGGAAGTTAAAGAAACATGATGACCAATTGCCATACTAGATCCTAGAGTGGATCCTGTACTGGAGGGAAAATAATGTTATACAGGACATTTTAGGTCAATTGGCAGAATTGGAATACAGATGAGGGGTTAGACAAAAGTCAAATGTATTAAAGTTAATAAATGTATGTGGTTGCATAAATGAATATACTTATTCTTAAAAAAATACATCCTGGCGTATTAGGGGTAAAGGGCCATAATGTATGAAATTTACTCTCAAATGGTTCAGGAAAATGTTATGTAAATAGGTGGATGGATATGTTAGATAGATAGATAGATAGATAGGTAGATTAGATATACTAGATGATAATGATAGATAGATAGATAGATAAATAGATAGCAAATGATAAAGCAAATGAAGCTAAATGCTAAGAATAGGTGAATCTGAGCAAAGGCTATACAAGCATTCTGTGTATGAGTCTTTTTCTTGCAATTTTTCTTTGAAATTTGTTTCAAATTAAATTTTTTTAAAAAGTAACTTATAGTCAGCACATTTAATATTTAATTTTGAATATAAAAATATGAACATTTTAATTTATATAAAATCAATTTATTCCATCCCCCAACACATGTTGAACAAATATTTAGCAAATTTTAGTTCGAGGGATACCAAATACTGGTCTGCCTGGAGTCCATGTCTCACTGTAACCCTAGATATTAGTGAATTTGCAAGGTAAGCTAAGTTTCTCAACATCATTTGTATCTCCTGGAAATTAGAACACAAAACCAATGGAAACAAAATTCTGCACTAATTCTTACCAGTAAGAAAATCCTTTAAAAAAAGAAGTACGGGCGTCTTAGAGGCTCTGATAGCCAGTATGGTGAAAGTTTGGAGATAGACTTGGTATCCAAAGTTTTAGAAGGGCAGAGTTCAAAAAAATTCAGAGAAAAAATAAATTTGACTCCAAAACATGAATTTCTGGGAGACAGTCTGAAATATTTGAGAAGCTATGAGGCCCCATAAATGCAATTCTAGCAGATGAAGTATGAAAAGGGAGGTACAAATAGGATAGGATTACAATATGTAATAATTTATGACCTCAAAAAATTTTAATATAAGCCCCCCCAATGCTAAAGAAAACAAAACATTTTCTGTTGCTATGTTTGAAGCAAAAAATAAAGGAATAGAGGACACTTTCCTCAGTATGAGGGATCATGGATGAGTTGTTGCCTGGGCTGAGTTTTACAAGAAAAATTTAGGAAATAAGAGAGTCACGCAGGCTTTCTATGTAAGGGATTGCCACAAGGCATGCCATAAAGGCATGGAGTTGAGAAGGAGCCATAAGGACTCTGTTGGAAGGGGTCAGAACATCTGAAACAGACCCAGGTCATGAGAGTCTAACATATCACACCATGGATTTTGGACTTTATGCTAAACTGTGGGAGATGGGGACCACTGAACATTTCTAATATTAGCATTTACAATTACATAGCTCATTTAAGCACTGCTTTAGCCACATCCCACAAACTTTGATATGTTACATTTTCATTATTATTTTGTTCAAAATATTTTTTATTTACTGTGTGATACCTTCTTTGATCCATGAATTATTTAGAAGTGTGCCACTTAATTTATAAATATTTTGGGTCTTTCTAGATATTGTATTGTTAATACTGTCTAATTTAGTTCCTCTGTTGTCAGAGAACATTCTCTGCAAATTTCCATCTTTTAAAATCAGTTTGAGAATTATTTATTGCCAGAATATGATCTAACTTGGTGAATGTTCAACGTTCACTTGAAAAAACTAAGTATTCTTTAGTTGTTAGGTGTAATGTACAATCACTGTCAATTTGGTTAAGGGGGTTGATAGGGTCATTTAGACTGTCTGTATCCTTACTAATATTTTATATAGTTGTTCTTTCAACTTCTAAGAGAAGGGTGTTAAAATCTCCAATTATAATTTAGACTTGGCTATTTCTTCATTTCTGTGAGTTTCTGCTTCAGAATTTTGAAGATCCATTATATAAGTATAATATCTTAGTAATATGTTGACACTTTAATCATGAAATGTCTCATTTTGTGACTAGTAATCTCCTCGTCTGGAGTCTGAAAGAGCAGCAAACTCACAGATTCACCCAGTGTAGCTTGTCTTTCCAAGAGAGATTCCTCTCTCATTTCTGTCTGCTATTTCCCAAGACCCCTGCAGTAATCCCCACACATGAAGGGATTTGGAGAGAGTTTATGTTTAGATTCTGTGAGCCATCCCTTCTGCAACTTTCTTATTTCTAAGGATTTCTCTCCCGAATTCCCAGCTGCTTTGTCAACCCTGAACTCTTTTTGCCAGGTAGGTGCTAGGATATGGCCTAGAAGGTCATTATAAGACGTTAGATATTGTTCTTAATGGGATGGGATGCACTGGAGATTTTGAAAGAGGGATGTGATATTCTGTGAATTTTATGGCAATAAGATTACTCTTCCTGCAGGGAGAATGGGTTGTAGTGTTGCAAGAATGAGAGTTGAGAGACTGTTAGGGCATGATGACAGCAGTCCACACATGTACTCTAAGCTTCATTGTCTACTGGCTATCTGCAGAAATAAACACACACTCTGGGGAATTGAAAGTATCATTTTTCACAAGAAATCAATCTTTGTAAGTGTCTACATTTCTGGGTGTGTCAGGACCTGATTCACTATGTGTTTGCTTATGAATAGTAAGCAAATGAATAGTCTTTTTAATGAAGAAAGAAACAGTTGACATCATCATATTTCACTTAAATACTAACTGAGGGACTGCCAAAAGACAGGCAGGCTCTGATCTAAGGCTAGGGACATATTAGCCAAGTCTCCAGCTTCAGAGAGGTTATAGTCTGGAGGGGGAGATGACAATAAAGAAATATGCTAGCAGACATGGATTTGGAAGGTAGCAATGTGTGCTGAAAAAATAAAAATGACGGGGAGGATTAAAGAAACTGGGATGTAACTTTTAGAATTCAACAAAGTCCTTTCCAAGGAGGTCACATTGGAACAGTGACCTGAATGAAGGGAAAGAGGGAGCCACGTACAAACCCAGCAAGAGCAGATGTCAAGATGGAGAGTGCTTTGGTGTCCAAGAACTGCAAGGAGGCCAATGTGCTGAAGTTTAGAGAGATGATGCCTGAGATGCAGCAGGGCCAGGTGTGTCAGGTCTTGTGGGCCACAGTGAGGAGTTTGGATTTTATTCTTAAACAGGACCAGTAGTCATTGGAGCAGGGAAGCAACATGACATGATTTATATTTTCAAAGTATCACAAAGTGTTTGCTACAACAATCCTTCTCAATCAATTCTTTCTTGGGAGAAAATTTTCCATGGCTGTCTTGCATGTCTTACATTTCCATGGTTCATCTTGCAAGCAGAAGTACTCACTACCTTTATTGCAGATTATTTTCTGAGGGTGTTTGGATGGAGAATAGCCTTGGATGATAGACAGAGTGTCTTCCTCCGGACATATTCCCTGAGCACAGACTCGTCCCCGCTAACACCACTGCATGTATTACCTGGCCCTCTTTGAACCTCTTTGTGGGATCTTCTTTGTGGGATTTGGGGCTCAGGAAACCAGAGAAAACATTGATTTTCTGGCTACTGCTATTGCCGGAATAAAGTTCTTTGCCTCTGACTCAAGAGAATTGTGTATTTTTCCAGCATCCATGAAACTGTGGCAGGCTAACTTAACTTGTGAGTAGGGTAAAATCTCATGTCCTTCACAATTCTTGACAGTTTGGGCAATGAGGATGGAGTGCTGACAGACATCACTTTCCGGAAAAGGAAGGATGAGAGCCTCTCAGGCTGATGAACAGGAATGAAGGGATGTCTGCGGGATTCAGTACTGATCATGACCAAATGGTATGGTCAATGTGCCAAAACCACAAAGACTTTCTGCTAGACCCATTTTTAGAGATGCTAGTAATAGGCCAGTTAAGTGTTGGGGAGCATTTCTTAACCAGAGTTAGGAAAAATTATAACTCTGGTTTTGAAAGAGTTGATCCAGAGGTTTTCTTTCATAGAGAAATTTGCTAGCAGGGCCAATTATCTTCTGAGGCTAGTCCTAATTTATTATAACGTAACTTCTCATCCTTATATTTTTCAGTACACTACACTGGGATGAAAGGAAATAGGAATTAATACAGTGTTTATTCTTGATTCCTTCTCCCTTTAACCCTCCACCGAGGTAATTAATACATCTGTTGGCTAATGGTTAAGGAAAGAAGTCTGATCTAATGCTGGGGTCTGGAGACTTTTGGTTCCTGTGACGTAGAACGGGTGAGAGTACTTCAGGTCCACCTAATGTGCACCACAGTTTGTAGAGTGGTCCATCGTAAGGTAGTGGCCTGCCTCTTTGGTAAAACCTGGGGTGAAGACAAATAACCCAATAGATTTCTGAGGAGGTCTAGCTATTTTGAGCAATTCTTAATAAACATTACTCCTGGTGTCTTGCTCACTTGCATAGAGTCAAGAGAGAAACTTTCTAATGCTCCTGATGCTGGCTTCTTTTCAATAACTCTTCCATATTGAACTGGACTGTTGCATTCTTATAAAACCAGGAAGACAATTACCCTTTAAGATGGAAATTTACCGAGAATTGCTCCCTATAGTAAGAAACAGATTTGTAACATGTTTCTCCACCTGCTCACCCTTCACTACCAGGCTTTCCTCCAGACAAAACAAAAGAGGTTCAAAAGAAATAAATAACTACAGTTTTCTCATAGGCCTGGTGAGTACCAATGATAACCAGAAAATGAAAAATTACTAGACATTTACAAGTTATCCAGTTTTAAGGATAGAAATGAAATTGAAATAATTAGAACAGATAGATCCCAGTGAAATAGGGAAAAATTTTTATTTTCCTATTTGCAATGAGAGAAACAGGAAACAACTAAAAATAATTCAATGAGATCTGAGGGGAAAATTCTACAAAATAGGGGAGAAATTTTAGAATAATAAAAAAATTTTTGCTTGTAAAAATTATGTTTTTAATTTAAAAATTCAATAGAGGCAGTGAAAACAGAATGGATGCTGATGAAAACCTTGTTAATAATATGATAAATGAACTGGAAATTATCCTAAAATAGAGAGTAAAAAAGACAAAGAATGGTAATTAGGAGAAAAAAGGTAAGCTTAATGGAAGATAGATCCAGGAGATCGAATATCCCAATAACAAGAGTTTCAGAAACAGATGGAGAAAGAGAAACAATCAAAGAAATAATAAGAGAATATTTCTCTGAGTTTTCAGGCTCTCTCGATTGTCAGGCCAGATTAACAACAACTAAAGACATTCGATATAGCCTGGAAAAATTTCCGAACTCCAAGGATAAAGAGCAAATCTTACAAGTGTCCAAAAAGAAAAGAGTTTACCAATAATGAATCAGAATAGGAAGAAATTTGCCTTCTGCACCTCAGGAAGCTGTAACAGAGTAAAACAATATTTATAATTTTCTAAAGCAAAAATTCAAGGATCCTACACGCAGCCAAGATATAACTCAGGGTGAGGGAGAGAATTTAAAGCTTATCTCATAGAAACTGAGTAATTACTCAGACAAAAATACATAAGCATATAATTTTAACAATACAAATTGATGTAGGAGCTGTACAGAATAAAAACAGAATAGTCTTTTTTTCCTATTCCCATGAAGTATTTTTAAAAATTGATATGCACTTGGTCACAGAGAAAATCTTAATATGTTCCAGCAATGCATATTTTATGGCCACATCTTTGAATGAAAATAAAATAAAACTAAAAATTAAAATTGCTGGTTATTTAGAGATTAATAAAAATAAAAATATGCCACATCAAAATCTACAGGATGCAGCTAAAGGAAAACCCACAGCTCTAAAAGGTTTCACTATTAAGTAAGAAAGATTTAAAACAAATGGAATAGCCATTCAATTTAAGAAAGAGGAAAAATACAGGAGCTGGAAATTAATAAAGATAAAAGCAGAAATTACTGATTTAGGAAACAATAGTAATAGTTAACATTTAGAGAGCATTTGCCATATACCAATTACTGAATAAGTGCTTTGTAAGCATTGCCTTATTTAATCTTCATAATAACTCTATGAGATAATATTCATCATGAAAAATAACAGTCATGGATCTTTATGAGGCAAATAACTGCATCAGACTCTATAAAGAAAAATAGAGTTACAATTGTTACAGATGTCTTTGAAAGAACTCTTTCAGCTTTTGATGAGTTTAGAAAATAAAGAGCCAGCACTCCCTGCAAAACAAAACAAAACAAAACCAAAGCTCAGAGAATTTGAATAAGGCAACAAAGTGGTATTTTTATTTTTCTCATATAAACCTGGTGTATACTTGGAATTAATAAATGTAACTTATATAGTCAGACCCCAGTGAAAATTAAATCTGAAAAGCTGAATCTTCTACAGGTCACTGTCTTTGTCTAGAATTTAATATCTCAAGGAATTAATAAGTATTTCTAAATAGAAAAATCTTGGAATTTGAAATATATCTTCATCTGAAGTTACATAATCTTAGGAAAATAACATATGAGGATTTTTTTCCCCAAAGTTATGGGATGAAGCCAAATCTATAAATACAAGCAAATAAGCAGACTGAAATATTTTGAAAATTAAGCAAGAAAGAATGAAAATAAATAAACTAATTATTCAACTCGAGAAGGTCTGATATGTAAAAACTAGGGAAAACTAACAAAGAAGGACTTCTGAAAACAAAGTAAAACTATTATTTTAAAACAGATAAAAGAGTTGCTAAAGCTTTTTACTCTTACTTTTTATTTCTTTTTTCTATTCTAATTCATTCTGAGTGAACCCAAGTTTGCATCATAACTGCATTTTTTCTCTGTGTTGATTCTGCTCTGACCTATTTCTAAAATTAATTTTAGTGATGGAGTGTCTTTATGTTCTTTCCCGATCTCATTCAGCTACATTTTCATGTCTGCCTGCCTCCCATCTCAGTGTCGTTTCTTATTGTCTGTAGTGAACGCTGTTGTATCTTGGGTCCAGTGTTCTTTTCCATGAACTGCCTACTCCTTCACGACTTTGCATTAAGAGTTGGCTGGACTGCACCAGACCCGAGGTGAGAAAAATCAGTCTCTTTTCTCTTGAGAGAAAGAGACATCAGTCAGGCTCTCTCTGGGTACGTGGACCTTTCAAATGTAAAGCCTGATGCTTCTGGTAGCCTTTAACACCACATGGCCTGTTCTGTAGTGAGAGAATAGGATGAAGCAAACGCGTGGAGGGGAGCAGAATTGAGAGAGACTAGAAACCTCTACAGTGCTCGTCCAGGCCATTTCTGCTGCTCAGTTACATCCCAGCCTGTGTCAATGATCTGTCCCAGCTGTCCCATATTTAATTCCTGGCTACTTGGAACCAAGAGTTCTTACTCCACACATTGTCTTTTCTTGCATATCGTATTTTATACTTCTAGTAATTATTTTTCACTTACTCTATTGAGAATACAAAGTAGAGTCTTTAAATATCCACTTCCGCTTCCTTTAGTCAATGTTTTCTACAAATGTGCTGTTCCTCTGTGCCTCAAGAACTATATGCTCCATTTTGCTATTAATAATCTCCGTGGCGGTGTCTTTTTTTTTCTTTTGTAGTAATTCATTCTCGAAGAAGGACAAGTCCATCCAGTTGTGGGTGGATTGTCTTTGATTCTTTTTACTTCAGTGCTGTTCAGTGTACGTATCCCTTAGTCAACTATCTGAAGGGTTATGACTCTCTCTGCGTGTGACTCCGCTGGCGGGGGTAGGAATCTCCTGGACATCTTACTGTGAGTGGTAGAGTTCATTTCTGGTTATTCTGAAGCAGCCTTACATCTTCTCTTGCCAGAATCAGCAAATGAAAAACCATAATCCCTACATGAGCCACTTGCAGCTCCTCCAGGCTCAGCTTGTCCCTGCGACTGATTTCATATCTTGGAATGTCAAGTGCCACTCCCTCTCCAGCCTGCCTCCTGCTTCAATGCACTGCTGGCAGTTCTTTATCCTCCCTCTAGTCCTGGAGGATAAAGGTTCATGTCGGGCTGTGCTTGTTTGTAACACAATGATACACTTTGCCAAAATCACCGATTCTATGTGTCAGAGACTACAGATATTAAAACAGGCAGTTCCAAATATAAAGATATAAAGATTGCATGGTGTGGGAAATACATAGTGCTAGAAAAGTATAGAACTTGCATAAAGAGAATAAATTGCCCTGCAGAGCACTAATCTGTAGGTCCCTGAGTATCTCAGGATTAGTGTTTTTAGAGAAATAATTTTGAAAGAAATTAGAAGTCAATTGAGGAAACTGGATAGAAGGCTGTAGGGAGAACTACTAAACAAAAGGTCCTCAAACCTCCTGATTGTGGTGTGGGCTCTCTCTATCGCTGTCGTCCTCTGTAGTTATGCTTTCTGTAGGTCCTTATAAAACCCAAACATAAATCACAACATTTGAGATGCAAAAATTAAAATTTATTCATGGATAGTTAATGAAAAGTGACATAAGAATAAAATAGGGTAATATTACATGATTTAACATTGTTTAAAAGAGTTGATATTAAACATAAGAGAATTTAACTACAACACAAAACATTTTTTAAAAGATTAACAGGATAAAGATTGTTTCCATCACTACCTTAGCTTGAAATGAATGGTATTCTCAAAGGGTTTAACAGAAAGAAGTTTAAATTAGGGTCAGTTTACAGAGTGGGGAAAGTTAACAGAACCAAAAAGGATGGGTGAAAAGAGAGAAACCATTACCACTTTTAGACTTGAAAGGGGAAGGGTGTCTTCAAAACAGTGTTGCCAGAACCAAGGAGAGCCACACTACCACCGGGAGGGTCCATCTCAGGTAAAGGAACAGCATGGCCAGGTAATGAGGGGGCCTCTTTCCTCGCAATCTCCAGTCTTCTTTCTGCACCTCTCAGGACACAAACCGGGGCAGAGAATGAATCCAGAGAGGCAAACAGAGAAAAACCAACCTGAAGGGAAAGGAACTTAAGGCTAGAAAATGATAAAAATAAAAGCATGAAGGTAATGGGAGGAAACACTGATGTTTAAAATATTAAAGCTCATTCAATAAAAACTAAAAAGTGTAATCTTAGTGGTATTATAGATTAAGAATGAGAATTAGAGGCTAGAAATCTGAGTAAAAATGTGAAACACTCAGGGCCGTCCCCGTGGCCTAGTGGTTAAATTCACACAATCACTTCAGTGGCTGGGGGTTCGCAGGTTTGGATCCTCAATGTGGACCTGCACACAGCTAATCAGGCCATGCGGTGCCAGCGTCCCACATATGAAGGTGGAGGAAGATGGGCATGGATGTTAGCTCAGGGCTAATTTACTCACCAAAAAAAATATATGCATTTATGAAGCACTAATTCAAGGCAATAATATGCACAAAAAAGTAACCTAACTATGAAGAGTAGTAGAATTAGTTTCATTATTTTTACTTGTATACTTTGCATTTTTTTCACATTTTTGAAATAATAAGTATGCCTTATTTTTATAATCAAAAGGGAGAGAAGTATTTAGGAAATAAGAAACACATGCAAACACAGCCCAGTTAGCCAGCTGATATTCAGAGTGAGACATCAATTCAAAGATCTATTACCGATGAGGAAACTGCTCATAATTAAGCAATCTGTCTAAAACCGCATCAGTAGTTAGTGAGGAAATAAAATTTTTCTACTGTGCTGTACCACTCCCTCTCGGTTACTTTTTTTTTTTAATTAGGAAAGATTTTATTTCATGCAACTGCTGTACGTGATAGTTCATAAATTCATTCTCGTGGAGAAAATATTTTGTGCTTATCTGTTGCACGGTTAAGCCTGTGTATTAGTTTTCTATTGCTGTATAAAAAAGTCACTACACAGTGGCTTAAAACAACACCCTTTTATGTGCTTACAGTTCAGTAGGTAAAAAGTCTAGGCATGCTGGTGGTGGGGGTGTGTCTCTGCTCAGCGTTTGACAAGGCTGTTTGTAGCTAGAGCTCGAGGTCCTCCTCCAAGCTCATACAGAGCTGTTGGCAGAATTCAGTTTCTTGGAGTTATATGACTAAGGTCCCCATTTCCTGGCTCAATGTTATTGGGATATTGCTCTCAGCTCCTATGGCCACCACCCTCTTGGCTACATTTTAAACTCAATCTCAATAGTTCCTCTCTCTCAAGATTTTGGCTACAATTATTTTATCTCTTCCCCTCTCAAGTAGAGAAGAGGCAAGTACATTTGTATCTTTTATCATGTGCCATTTCATATCATTTGGAGAAGCAGACACAGTCCAGTTGGTATCTAAACCCCTAATATAAATATTCCAACAATCAAAAAGATGTATAAGAATGTAATCATATTACTTTCCCAAGGCAACCAGTTGTGTGGTATAAGCATAAAAAGGGAAATATCATAGAGATCTGCATGTTCTTGCTTCACCACCAGCGCAGGCAGAGCCTACAGCAGTGTTTCCGAGCCCCACAGGTGCCCCTGGTTAAGGTGGGCATTGCACGGAGAAAAGGAAAGTGTTGCCCATAGTGGACTTTCCTGTCTTTGTCATCACTACCAAAGCATCCAGAGTATCCAGTCAGTGGCTTTCTGTGTATGGAAGCCAAGGCGATTTCTACCACCCTGTGCTTCTGTTCTTGACATTTTACATTAAGAGAAAGTCCAGACATCAAACAGAAATACAGGGGGAAGCTGAAAACTGAATATGGATAAATAAAGTCAGCCCTGAATAATGGGAGTTGTTGATGGTACTATAATTTGTCCTTGCAACTTTATGGAACAGATGGGATTCCTAAAAGATCTTAAGAAAAGATAAGTGGAGGGTGGCATATATTATATAACTGTCATATTCTGAACTAAAAGAGAGTTCTGGGGGAAATAACTAAATTAGGAGCATGTAAAACAAATGTGTTTATTGTTATCTATTATTTATGGCCCTCTGGATAGCTGGTAGTTCATTTGACTATACTTCTGCCTAAACCAATTTAAATTAATCTAGCTGGTAAATTGAATAATGCTGTATCAACTGCTTTGCTGCAATCAAGATATATTGCATATACTCAACTCTCTTAATCTAGTAACCATATTTTCCAATGTTGATGGATAATTGCCTTTAAGTGCATCCCTGCCCTCTCTGCTTTTAGGTCTGGTTGATAGGACCATTACTGGAAGTGGTATGTTCCCAGAACCATTTTGAGAATGCAATTTGGCTTAACTCTCCCATCAGTAATATCAGTATGATCTGAGGGTTCTAAAGGCTATTATCTTTCTCTAATGGTCTTTGACTCCCTTAAATAATGACCAAAGTGGGCCCAACAGACAAGAGGAAACAAACTCAACTTTCAACTCCCCAATATTTTCTCCACTTCAATACGGACGCTCACTGTAGTTCACGAGCCTACACTCCTGAAGGAAAAGAACAGCTTCGTAAGGAATTTGTGTGCTGTTATCAGTGACTGCAGAGAATACAGCCTAATCAAACCTGTAATATCCAAGAACAAATTTGTAACTGTACCGAATTTGTTTCCATTTATACTTTCCTTGGACATTTGTATGATGGCATATCAAGAGGCTATAAAGAAACAGTGTTGGTAAAAGTTTTGCTTTGTAGACCCGTATTAACTACTAAGATAAAAACATTCCAATAATGCATGAAATCCCAAGTCTCTTTCACCAATATGACAGACTCAGAATTATGAGCTGTTTGCACATCCTGTTTCTTTTTAAACAGTTGGTAAGTATTATGATTGGCTTTAAAATCTCAGCTTGCATATGCCTCTATTCCTGCTAGGAAATCTTTTCTTTTAGTTTTTATCACTGTTTGCTTTTTCCTTTAATGTTCAACGTTAAAGAGCTGTAATTTTGTGAACTTAGCTTAGATGTCTTCTTCACTTTGTATCGTTAGTTTTCTGAAAACTCACCTGATTCTGATTATTCCTAACTATAATGGTAGGCTTGAAGATGATCATGCTCTCCACCATAGGGCATGCACTGGAAGGGCTTTTCCAGGTATGGTTATGGCTAAGTGTGGATCCACCTTTGTTTGCTGTTCCCCCTTGTGATCAGTGAACCCAAATGTTGAAGCAGCATTTAGTTCTGGCAGTGTCGTTCTAGATAAGAGAGGAGGGGCTGCCTGTTTTAGACCATAGAGAAAACCAGGTATTTCAAAAAATTGTAGTTCTTTTAAGCTGAAGAATAAAGGAGACCCACAAACCCTTGCGGGCTAAAAATTAGGAAGATAATCTCTAAATGATCATACCTCAAAACCCCAATGCCAGGGGAAAAACAAAAAAGATAAAGAAACAAACAAAAAATAATACGCTGTTTGTTATATCTCATCAAATGAGAATATTAATATATGAGTATATTCTGTTTCATCTTGAGTTGACATGAATATGTATATCTAATACATACACATACAATACAAGTATATTTATATATGTTTGGACCAAAATCAAAATGAGATCATAGATGGGAAAACACTTTATGCTCTACTATACATTTAAGATATAAGATTTATTATGTATAGATTTAGGTAGGCCTAAGAAGCAAGATGTTCCTTCAGCACTATGACATTGAATTATCCAGTTGGAAGTACATTATCTGATTCTTCACTGACATTTCCAGGTAATCATATGATTGTCATATAGTTTCCCAGCCCAAATCCTTCCATAAATGGAAAACTGTAAATCATAAAATATTTACCAGAGGAACCAAGATGACTGTCTCAAATCTTCTCAGGTTTTCAGATACATGTGTCAGGCAATATCTCAAAAGGCATGCATAAGTATAACTGCCCTAAGAAAATCCATGTGCATTATCCTCCTATGTTAGCTAATTCTCTATCTTTATATATACATACATGCATGCACATATACACATATATCTAAACATACACATATATATGAGTTTTCAAAAGATAAAATTAGATACAGACTTTGTACAGTGGCCAGTTCTTATATCTTGCCAAAAAGGTCATTGCTGTTTTCAGAAACAAAGATGTTTTGCATTAACTTCTCTAAAAAGCATTTCAACTCCCAATCATACATTTTAAACATATAAAATACAAATAAATTCAACTGTATGCTCTTTGAGGGGAGGGATTATGTCTTTTGTTCCTTGCATAATTTTACCACAATTTTTAGGATATTGCTAAATCCAACATGGATATTTAATAAATGTTTACATTGAATGGTTGGCTGAAAAATGTTTCAAATATATTCCAAAATAGAATTCTTATGTTTGACTCGGAGGTGTTCAGTTACCACTAATGACAATGAGAGATATATGCTTATAGCACACAGAACACTGGTACAAAAAGAGCTTGATAAAAGGTTAAAAGTCAAGACATAAAATGAGCAAGAACCACCCAACCATCTATAGCTTGAACAAATTCGAATGGTGGAGAACTACCTTCTCTTTTCCCAAGAGATACTTAGGTTATAAAGTGGTACCTGTTTATCCTGGTCATCCTTGTTTTATTTCAAACACAGTGTGCAGGGATAACGCTTCTCCACTACTCCCAGACTATGAAGAGTGTATGATAATGACAAATCAATTACACCAGGGTCTGAAGTAATGAGACACTTTCTGTCAAGTAGATCTTATGAGTTTGGAATGTTCCAAATTCGAGCCATGATATTAATCCAGTAAATGCTCTAGTTAGACTCAAGTCAGCAGATTTTTATAAAGTGACTCTTATGTGCTTAGCATTTTGATAAGGACTCCTGAGAAGTTCATATCCTTGAGGATTTGCTCTTTTGGGGGAGGGCAGAGTTATATATTTTAAAAAACTAACCAGAGAACACAACAATCATATGACCCAGTAATAAAATGTGTGTTATAGACTGTGTTTGAAGAATAAAGAAATCAGTGTGATCAGCTGTGTACAGAGGTTTATGAGGGGAGCAGATCTTGGGAAATGGGCAGGATTTGGATTGGTAGAAAGGATGGCAGAGACTTGAGAGAAGGGTATGGCTCATATAAACGTATAAATATTGAGTGAGCACATCTGAGAGTCAGTTCTGCGTAGTGATAAGAGGGAGGACTCTGGAGTCAGATTTCCTGGGTTCAACTCAAAGCCTATCCCTCTGTTACTTAACTGGCTTTATCTCAATTTTCTCATCTGTAAAATGAGAAAAATAATAATGTATATATTTTATGTATATATTTATATATACATAAAATTCAGACATAATATTATGGGTTCTAGATCTTCTCTCTCTGTGGATTTTAATTAGGTACACTTTTTACAATGCTTTCTTCTCTCCCCTCCATTATATTTGTTTCCTCTAGGTTTCTTTCATCTGTTTGATATTTGCTTATTTCATTAGGTCTTTCTTTTCCCTGTTAGAGACTTTCCTCAAATATCTGGTAATCCTGGGCTGCCTATCTCTAAAATGAAGTACTTAAAATTCATTTAATCAATATTTAATAAATATTTATTTAATGTCTACTGTGTGCCAGGCACTGTTCTGAGTTCTTGAAATTCATCAGTGAAGAACTGACTGGCACTTCTGTGTGCTTAGCTGAAGAATAGAGAACTCCTGTCCCCCTACATGTTGATATGTCTTTCTTCTGGAACTAAACAGTCTCTTCAAAGAAGAACCTGTCTATCTGCTTCCTGGGTGAGGAATGTTTGGTTGTTTCTATTCTGGAAGTGAGAAAGGGGATTGGGATTGGGGAGTGTCACTTTTCAATAAGCAGACTTTCATTTAATCCCAGCATTTACCTCCAACCTATCCTACCTGTTGTTTCCAAATCCTAAACATCCTCTTAATTTTTCCAGACAAAAGATCTCCTGTTTACTGTCTGAGAGCAGGTAGTTCTGGTCTGCATGTGGAGGAGGAGGGGAACTGAGGTATGACTGCTTTCTATGTAGGTTGTCAAACCAATGTCCCAGTTCTCAGCTCCTCCCGTCACCCCTCACCCTTCCTGGTCCTTGAAACCTCCAAGTCTAGAGTCTCTGGGGGTGGGGGGGGGCAGTGTTGAGTGGTTAATTATATTACTTCTCATCAATAGGTATTTGGTGAGTAATTTCCTCTGTTTGCTAAATCAGTTAACCAAAACACTGTTGAAATCTTTCCTCAGATATTTTCTCTTCTCTGTCTCCTTGTCCTTGTAGGTTTATTTATTTATTTTTAGTATCATTTTAATGAGGTTTTGAAACTGGTAAACAGTTAGCCATTGATGATTAGGCAGCTAGTAACTAAAGTTTGTTTTGCAATTACCAATTATAACTTTTAGTTGTTCACCTGCCCATTGTTAACTGTGATGCTTAGGCAAAATACTATCAGACTCCCCCTAGCTTCTTATAGATAACATCTCCCTGGCACCTGGGTCACCATGGTAATGGATGTTTGAGCTGTTTTTCAGAAATTTGGACCCCCTTGTCCAGTTCAGGCCACTTGAGACGACCAACCTATCAATTGGGCCTGCGCAGATGCCTGAAAAGTGACCTTTCTTTTTGCTGAGGAAGATTCGCCTTGAACTAACATCCACTGCCAATCTTCTTCTTTTTGTATGTGAGCCACCACCACAACATTGCCACTGACAGATGAATGGTGTAGGTCCATGCCTGGGAACCGAACCTGGGCTGCCGAAGCGGGGCACGCCGAACTTAACCACTAGGCCACTGGGGCTGGCTCCCAATAAGTGGACTTTTGATGTCAAGAGGCTAAAACCTCCACCCTCAGATCATGCTAACACTGCCACTTTGTGAACATGCGTCCTATGAAGAGGCATGAAGTCTGAGTACACTTGTGCAGATCATCCATTACCTCACCTCTCCTCACCTCCAATCATCTACCTCCACACTTCAGACCACCTTGCCCCTTACCCCATAAATATCCCTGAGCTCCCATTTTTGAGGAGGTGGATTTCAGACTTGTTCTCTTGCTTTCTCATTTGCCTGCCTTGTGATTAAAACTCTCTCTCTGCTGGAATCTCATTGCCTCAGCGATTGGCTTTCTGGGCAAGCAGCAAAAAGGAAGCTGGTTTGGTAACAGTTTCAGGAGGAAGACAGAGATACACCCATTTAGTTAAGCCACCATCTTTAACTAGAAGGTTTGTTTCCTGTGTTTAACATACTACTACTTTATGTCATTGTAGAGTGCTGCAGTAAAGACCCCAAATTTGTTCCCTCCTTCTTGTATGCATGCCTTGGGTAGTTGCTCCCACATTGATTCTGGGTGTGGCCATATGACTTGTTTGGCTAGTGGGGCAATTGCAAATGAGAAGTTAAAGAGATTTGACACTTGTTTGGAACACTCTATTTTGTGAATAAGACTGAGTTCATCTGCTGCAGGGTGAGAGATTGCATGGAGAGAGGCTCAGTCATCACAGCTATCCCTAGTGGAGGCAATTCACAAGCCACCCAACCTGACCCACCCAACCCACCACCTGACTGCAGATCCAGGAGTAAGCCCAAATGAATTCAGCTTCACTGGCCCAGATGAGCCCAGCTCATATTGACAACTTGTAGAGTCATGGACGAATTTTGGGAGCTGGTTATGCAGCAGAAGCTAACCCATATAACCATTATAAACTGCTAACATTTGTTTTCTTAACATTTACTACATGCTAACAATGAGTCAGGCAGTGTTTTAAGCAGTTGTCCTTTATATTATCCCCAATTTAAAGATTATATATATATATATATATATACACACACACACGTATATAAATATACGTGTGTGTGTGTGTGTGTGTGTGTATTCTCCAGAAAATAAAAACTAAATTTTTGGTATCAAAAACACAAAAGTTGAAATTAAAAAGTCAACAGAAGCTTAAAAGATAAAGAAAATATCATCAAAAGTAAACAAAAGTCAAACAGAGGAAAACAGAAGATAGAAGATGAGAGATTTAAAGGATCAAACTGGCAGTTTGACATACAACAAATAACAGCTCCAGAAAGAGAAAATGGAGACTCAAAGACGAGAACATTTTCCAGAACTGAAGGAAACCAGTCTCCAGGTTGAAAGATCTTACCTAGTGTTTTGTACAATGAATAAATAAAGACTCAGACAAAGACACATCACTGTAAAATTTAAGAATATCAAAATCAAGGGAGGAAAAAGCTTTCAGAGAGAAAAATCAGGAATATGTAAAGAATGAGAAGTAGAATAAAAGTAGACCTCTTAGCAGTAATACTATTTGCCAGAAAGCAGTTGAGAAATGCCTTCAATAATTCTGAGGAAAATGTATTTTCACAGTTGTATCAACCAAACTCTCAATCAATAAGGAGGACCAAAAACGTTGCCTGCTACTTGGTTGTACTCGAACCAAATGATGGAGTAATCAAGAAAGAGGAAGACTTGATATCCCAAAAACAGGGGATTCCATTTGGGAGGGCAGCAAAGAGAAGAGGCCGGATGAGAGCAGTTCCTCATCCTAGGGGGCAGCAGGAGACAATGGCTCCAGGAGGACAATTTCCAGGAAAAAGAGAGAAGGGGTAGATTCATTGATGCGATAGAGCTTTGAGGGAAATAAAATTTACTTTTAGGCATGTGGAGAATTAATGGAGCATTTGAGACGGGAAAGTAAGGAAAAGGACATAAGAAACAATACAAATGAAAATGAAATGTTTATTGATTCAACAAAAAAATGAAAAATTGTACCAAAAAAGGGAAATATAGTCATAAAACACACTCTGCCTCTCCAAGGAGCAATATTCAACTATCAAACTAGTGAAAATGCTGATTATTGCTTTAATGAAAAAAAAATGTGATTGTGTTGGGAGAATGAATGAGGCAAGGAAATGGGCAGTGGAAAAGAGAGATAAATGTTCATTTACCATATCATGATGTCAAATACTAACATCTAAAATATTTTTTAAAAAACAGAAGCATATTATTGAGAAACGTAAAGAGAAGTACAGAAGAAATAGCTAAAAGCATTCTTTTTAAATGATTATCTTTGGGGAATGGAACTGTGGATGAGGAAGAAGGTGGAGCAGGATACTGACATTTTTCAATATGAAATTTATTTTTAACTATGTGCTTGTATGATTTTGATAAATATAAAATAAAAATAGGAGGAAACATGAGCACAGATTTATCTTACTGTTAGTCCTATTTCAAAACATGTGGCTGGGACCAGGATTTATCAGTCCTTACTTGGTGTGGACTGATACTACAGCCACCACTGCTGGCTTCCAGGGTTGGTTTGTTGTTATTGTTGTTGCTCGTGTGTGTGTGCGCAGGCGTGCACAGCTCCCCAGGACAGTGCTCATCCCTGATGTCTAGTGAAGGCTCCACCCACATCTGTTGTGGGTCCCTCACTCTGGCCTCTTGGCCTGCAGCAGTGTAAGACCCTCGAACCTCTCTGTCCCTCTAGCACAGCCTTTTCTTTGGGTTTGCCCCCGTCTCCCTCTTGGCCTTCCTAATGGGAGGTCAGCACAGGCCCATTGCTCCTCAGTCAGCATGGGACTAAATAAGAGAGAAGAAAGTAATGAAAGGGAGAAAATATCCCCATTTAGGATTATTTTCTT
Source organism: Tapirus indicus (assembly GCA_031878705.1). NCBI lineage: Eukaryota > Metazoa > Chordata > Mammalia > Perissodactyla > Tapiridae > Tapirus > Tapirus indicus. Next base: position 96,656,433 of record CM062919.1, on the reverse strand, counting down.
ATCTCTATTCCATTTAAAGCAAATAATGCAGTGCCCATATGAATATACCTGAGGATTCCATTTTGTCCTTGACTCCAATCACACCCTTTCTTCTAGAAGTGGCAGAGATGGAAGTGAGAGGAAGAGGCAGGTGAGCATGGAACACCTTCTGGGCTTTAGAGTGTGTGATTATCATTTACTACGTGCAAGGCCTTCTGCTATGTTCTATGGGAGAAATCAAGAATGAGAAACAATTTTGGTCCCCGAATAAGTGTATCTTGCCAATTACAAGGCAATATTCCTTCCAGAATTGCAAGTCTCCCCTTAAAAATTCAAACAACCCTAAGACGTGTTTTACCTTCTTAAACTACTACCAGTTAACACATTTTACTGCTGAACTCTATGGAAATGGATATAGAATAAGCATTTCTAGAGGATAAATGAGAAGAATGAAAAAGGACATTGAAAAGGAAAGTGAAAGGATACCAATGATAATCTCGTTACTCCCTATTTTTCTTTTTTTTTTTTTGTGGGGAAGACCAGCCTTGAGCTAACATCTGTTGCCAATCCTCCCCTTTTTGCTGAGGAAGACTGGCCCTTGGGCTAACATCCGTGCCCATCTTCCTCCACTTTATATGGGACGCTGCCACGGCTTGGCTGACAGGCAGTGCGTCGGCGGGCGCCCGGGATCCGAACTCACAAACCCCGGGCTGCCAAGCGCGGACTAAACCCCTGCGCCACCAGGAGGCACCCGTTACTCCCTATTTTTCAAAGTGCCTGGGAAGGCAAGTAAATTTCTCTTTGGCCTTTTTGTTAAATTAAATCTCACTCACTGCTATCATAGCTCCACCTTTTATTCAAAGAAAAGCAAACAGTTTACCCTTCTTTCATAATCCTAATATATACCAATGACTAATACATGTTATAAACATGTATTAAACTAGTTATAAACAAGTTAAAAGAATTATTTTCACATCCTCTAACTTTATATTTTTGCCTCCCTGCACAGTGTGTAGTTTCTTCCTATATATTATGTAGTAAAATCTTGCAGAGTGACTAAAATGTCCAAGGCACTCATTTCAGCAGTATGTCAAGATGTAAAATAGAAACAAATATTTTAAAACAATAACAACAAACATGGCCTATCTCCTTGAAGAGAGGAGGGAAGATTATGGTTGGGGAAATGGAGCATAGAAAAATACTTAGTTTAGTGTGACAGAAATGGTGTGGAAATTATTATAAGCCAGCAAAATGAGATGGGCCATAACTGAGCAGGCAGTAAGAGTCTAGCAATTCTAAATCTATATAGTATGCTAATAAGTCCTCTGTTTATGGAGTCAGAAAGATCTGGATCCTGACTCTGCTACTTATTAGCTGGGTGACCTTGGGTAACCTACTTAAACCATATAAGCTCCAAGTATCTCATCCTTAAAATCGGTATCAGAATATTACTGAATTTGTTCAGTGGTATTTGAATGTCTACCATTAGGGTTACAATGGTGATTAAGATAGTTGCGGTCTCAGCCCTCATTAAACAATAAGCAAGGAGTCAAAATTGTAGTAACTATTCTGAAAGGGAAATATGAGAATCCAACAAACAAATCTAAACCTAAAAGAAAACCCTTTCTGAGGAATTGGTCTTTTAAAGGAGACCAAAGTGCTGTTTTACATGTAGTCCTGAAGTGGACTGAAGTGGGTAAAAAGAGTTGGAAGGCCTGTGGTGAGGGGTGGTCAGTTCATGAAGGCAGGAGCAGGGGCCTGACGGCTGGAGCAGAGACAGGGACGGGGCGGGGCTGAAGAGGAGGCCAAGGACTTTGACAGTGGATTACGGAGGACTGGTGAGCCACAGTAAGGATTTTAGATTTTAACCTAAGAATGACTAGAACCTACTGAAGGGTTTTAAGTCTACATAATTTAAGGGAGTGTCACAAAGATTACATGAAAATCGCATGTAAAATTTCCTTCCTTTCTTCCTTCTTTCCTTTCTTTCTTCCTCCCTTCCTTCCTCCCACTTCCTTCCTTCCTTCCTTCCTTTGTTGCTTTTTATTTCTTTTATTTTTTTCGAATCAAGAGCCCTTTCAACTTCAGGGGAAGTCGTACTAATTTACATCTCACTCATTATAAAAGGAGCTATGTGTTAAGAAACTTAAGTTATCAAGTAACCTATTTCTGATTCATTCTATGGGTGCTATGATGCCTTGTAGCTGAGTTTCTCAGAGAGTTGCCCAGATGACCCACCTCTTCGTTCAGTTCTGATGGGGATAAATTTAAAACAGACATGCAATTTTTAATAAACATATAAGACACCCCCCACTCTCACCCACCCTTGGAATAATATTCCTTCTTCTCTGATAAAAGGGAGATCTTGGTGGAAAAGTTTTACAAGCTCTGATGGTATAAGCCCTTAATAAATGGCAATATTATTATTATTTGAAGGAAAGACAGGCAGGAGATTAAGAGAGGCCTTGAAGGCCCAGAGGAGAGTGAGCTAGGCTTATGAGGAGGGGTAGGATAGATGAATGAGGAGAAGAGAGACATTTTCGAGGCTGAGGACATAGTGAAAGAATATGCTCAGCAGCAGCTCAGACACGGTAAGTTGGAGAGATAATCAGTGGAGCAATCTGGACAGGACAGGGCTAGGGGGTGGGGTAGGTAGAGAAGACAGTGAGATACAGAGAGAGAAGTTATGCTACAGAATGATGACTAACTCCAGGGTCAAAAAAAAAAGTATGATTTTGATTTAACAAACTTCTTCACTTTCCAAGGTACAAAATGATTTTTTTTTAAATTGTGAGTATGAAAGGCTTCAAAGATACAATAAAATCGCTGAGTAGTACAAATACATGCCCCTTCATATACACTGATGAAGAAAGCAATTAATACAGATGAATGCTACTGCGTGCTGAACAAGCTTCCAGCCAACCAAATGGAGAAAACGAATCTGGAGACAGATCACCTCACCTGCAAATGCATGACTGTGAGGTCCTTCCTAAGCCAGGAAGGGAGAGACTACAGGTAGTGATTGATACGGTCCCTTGTACTGCACTGTATAGTGCATTCATTCACATCATACACAAGATAAGTGGATCAACTGTTCAGTGGTTTGCTCATTTACAGAGTATTAAGTCAGCCTGAAAGAGCCTCATATAATCATACAATTAAAAGAATGATATTAGTAAAAATTCAAAACTTTTTAATAAATCTGTTAAAAGAAGATTAACAGTGATCTATTAACAGAAAACTAACTTAATAAGTTGAATTGACTTTAGAAAAACTAACTGAAAGCCAGGTCAGTGTTAGAGTGCCATTTGCCCACTTTTTTTTTTTTCCCGAGGAAGATTTGCACTGAGCTAACATCCGTTGCCAACTCTCTTGTTTTTTTGCTTGAGGAAGATTAGCCCTGAGCTAACACCTGTGCCAGTCTTCCTCTATTTCGTATGTGAGAAACTACCACAGCGTGGCCGGTGAGTGTAGTAGGTCTGCGCCCGGAATCCGAACCTGTGAACCCAGGCCACCGAAGCAGAGCACGTGGAACTTGAACCACTCAGCCCCAGGGCCGGGTCCCATTTGCCCACTTTTATTCTGGCCTCAAATCTGAAATCAACAAGGTTAATTTTTTGAAAACTTTGAAGAATTTTGTTGTAACTATGTAAGATACTAGATAAAATGTTTCCTGTATCGCCTTCAAAATGCTAGAAAAAAAGCTGCTAGATCATAGATAATTTGTAACTGTTGTTGCTTATATACATTCTGATTTAGAGATCTCCCCCTATTTTTGATAAATGTGCTGAATTTTTGTATGCAAAGTTTCAGGAGAAAGCATTTGTCTTATACTATTCTTAGTTTATACATCTTTGGGAAAGCCAGTCAAAAGAAAGGCAACAGAGCTATTTTTAGGAGGTTTCCCTACATTTTTATTGCCTGTTAATGAAAGAGATCCTTGGGTTTTGAGGAGGAGATGATAAATAGTAGGGAGTGTGAAGTTTAAAAGAACATATATCTTGGCTACAAATTCCATAATATGGATGCAATCCCCTTTGTTTAGATCTCTTAATTTTTCTCCCAGCAAAAGATAGCCCATTTGGGAAGCGTTCACATATTTAAGCTGTGTTTACACGTCAGAATCATGTTTTGGTGAAATAGGTGATAAAGACATGGGAATCTTCCAGAATGTAAAGAGGAAAAATAATCAAATAAATAGGGGTAAAAACATACCAAGCTTTAAAACATTCACTCATATTCAGACTGAGACAGCACAGATGCTGAGCCCATCCATCTTGATGAAATTTTGTAACTGCAAAAATAAAAAGAAAAATCCTACAAGCCTCCTGAAAGAGAGAGAGAGAGAGAACCTCCAAAGAAACAAGAATCAGATTGCATTATATTTTTATAAGTCAGATGCTAGAAGACAATAGTACAACTTATTCAGATATTTATTCAGATTTCCAGGGGAAACATTTTGAATCCAAAATTTTAAAATTGCATATGTATATATACAAAATGTACAGACATAGTGCATATATGCATATACATATATATGTAATTTTAGTTTTGAAGAGGTATGTTCACATGTTTCAAAATCAAAACAACATAAAAAAGTAAAATCTACAAAGAGAAGACTCCCACCTCTGTCCCCATCCTCTCCTCTACAGATGTCAATGTTGTTTTTTGTGTATTCTAATATTTCTTTATAAATATATTTTAAAAATGAATGTATATTTTTATTTTCTCCCTTTCTTACACAAAAGATAGTTTACTATAAATATTGTTCTATTACTTTGTTTTTTAATCACTTAACAAAAAACATTGGAGACCTCACCATTTCAGTGCCAAACTCTTCGTCACTCTTTTTTATAGCTTCCTAGGACTGTGCTATGTGGATACACCAGAGTTCATGTGAGCAGTTTCCTATTGCTGGATACTCAAGCAGTTTCCAGTCTTGGAGAGTATAAACAACTCTGCGATTAGTACTACTGTGCATACGTTATTTCTTAACTGTCTGTGTATCTGTAGGATTACTTCCCAATAATGGGATTCCCAGAAAAGTTAAATGCAGTTAAGTAAATAATATCAAATTTCCTTCCTTCAGAGTTATTCCCTTTTAGAATCCTATAAACAACGTATGAGGATAATGGTTTTCCCAGAAGAATGTGTCAACTTTTTGGATTTTTGCCAATAAAATATGTAAAAAAATGATATCTCAATGTAGATTAAACGTGTTTCTCATATTACTGTTGAGGTGTTGTTTTTTTTCCTATGTTTGAGAGGCATTTATGTATTTATCTGTGAACAATCTTACGTTTCTTAGGGGTTGTTAGTCTGTTTTATCTCAATTTCTTAGAGCTATTTATATATTAGGGAATTAGCGTTTGTTGATGATATGAGTTACAATCCCCCCTCCACTAACTATCACCAATTTCTTATGTATCTTTGGAGTTTGTGTATGATGTATTTTTCATTCCATGCAGAAGTTTTTGATTTTTATCTAGTCAAAATTATCATTCTTGTCTTTAATGACTTCTGGATTTTGCATTATATTAGGAAAGGTCTTCCCCATTCCAAGGATATAAAAGAAATCAATGATGTTTTCCTTTAGCATTTGTATGGTTTTATTTTCCAAATTTCAATCTTTGATCCATTTGGAATTTGTCCTGGTGTAAGATGTGCAGCATTAACTTACCCCAAGTGACCAGCTAATTGTTCTAACACCATTGATCAAAAGCTCATATCTTTTTTTTCCCCAAAAGCTCATATCTTTTAATGAACAGAAACCATGAATTAATTTTTGTTTATAACTTCAGATTGGGGAAGGCCTTTCTAACCATAATACAAGATCCAGTAGCCATGAAATGTTGAGACTGATACTTTGGAGCACATAAAAATAGAAAACTTCATCTTTACTCATTGTTTTCTGATGATACCTTTATCATACATTAAATTCCTGTATGTATTTTTGTTTATTTATGATCTTACTATTCTGTTTTATGTGTCTGCTCATGCACAAGAGTCACACTGTTTTATCTTTTGAGGTTTATAATATTTTTCATACCTATTAGGGCTAGTTACCCCTCATTGTTCTTTTTCAGAGTTTATCTGCTTATACTTTCTTATATTTTCATGTGAACTTCAAAATCATTTTATCTAATTTCAGTTGGTATCAAATTTCACATCACATTAAATTAAAACAAACAAACAAGAGAACTTAGGGAAAAAAGACACCATTGATAATGAATCTTCCTATCTGAGACAATGTGTTTTTCTATTCATTTAAGTTTACTTTTATGTACTTCAGGAGTGGTTTAAGGTTTTTTTCACACAGTGTTTGGACATTTCTTGCTAAGCTTAGGCCTATGGTTTTATTTTTCATGTTGCTTTTAAAATTGGGGTCTTCCATTGTAACTTTGAACTGGTTGTTTTATGTTTAGACAAATTCTGTTTATTTATGTATATTAATTTTATATTCCACTATGTTATTGTGTTATCTTATACTTGGAGTGCTTTGTTTTCTTACTTACTGTCTTAGGTTTTCCATGTATAACATTATGGCAACCGTAAATAGTAATAGTTTTACCTCTTCCTTTCCAGTATTTTACACCTCTAATTTTCTTCTCTTGTCTAATCTATAGGTTAATCTCCTTAAGACAATGTTAAATTGTAGTTGTGATAATGGGCATTCATTCCTGTCATTGACTTTAGTGAGAATGCCTATAGTACCTCCCTATTAATTAAGATGCTGGCTTTCAGATACGGATCTATATGTCTACATATGGATAGATAATCAAATTAAGAAAGAAAATATGAAATGATTCCTATATTTTTGAGTGTTTTTAACAAAAATGAATGTTTGTCAAATGCCTTCTGTGAATCCAGGTAGATAATCATATAATCTATATGAATAGTTCAATAATATTAAGCCAGAGGGTAAATGGGCTCTCTCAGTACTATGTGCTCAATTTTCTATAAACTTAAAACTGCTATAAAAAATAAAGTCTATTAACTTAAAAAATTAACTTGTATGGTGTCAGCCTAGTGGCATAGTAGTTAAGTTTGTGGGCTCTGCTTTGGCAGCCCAGGGTTAGCAGGTTCAGATCCTGGGTGTGGACCTATGCATCATTTATCAAGCCATGCTGTGGCAGGTATCCCACAAATAAATTAGAGGAAGATGGGCAGGGATGTTAATCCAGGGCCAATCTTCCTCAGCAAAAAGAGGAGGATTGGCAATGGATGTTAGCTCAGGGCTAATCTTCCTCACCAAAAAAAAAAAATGGCAGAGGATATGAACAGACATTTTTCCAAGAAAGATATACAGAGGGCCAACAGGCACATGAAAAGATGTTCAACATCAATAATCATCAGGGAAAGGCAAATCAAAACTACAGTAAGATATCACCTTACACCCATTAGAATGGCTATAATCACCAAGACAAAAAACAACAAATATTGGAGAGGTTGTGGAGAAATAGGATCCCCAATTCACTGCTGGTGGGAATGCAAACTGGTGCAATCTCCCTGGAAAACAGTATGGAGATTCCTCAAAAAACTAAAAATAGAAATACCTTACGATCCAGCTATCCTTCTATTGGGTACTCACCCAAAAAATCTGAAATCAACAATCCAAAGAGTTTTATGCACCCCTATGTTCATTGCAGCATTATTCACTATAGCCAAGAAGTGGAAACAACCCAAGTGTCCCTCGACTCATGATTGGATAAAGAAGATGTGGTATGTATATACAATGGAATAAAAAGAGACATAAAAAGAGACAAAAATCGTCCCATTTGCAACAACATGGATGGACCTGGAGGGTAGGATGTTAAGTGAAATAAGCCAGGGAGAGAAAGACAAACACTACATGATTTCAGTCATATGTGGAATATAAACTAACACATGGACAGAGAGATCAGTTCAGTGGTTACCAGAGGCAAGGGGGATGGGGGGTGGGCACAAGGGGTGAAGGGAAGCATTTATATGGTGACTGACAAACAATAATGTACAACTAAAATTTCACAACTTATAAACTATTAAGACATCAATAAAAATTGTAAAAAAAGAAATAGAAGATGTAGTGTATATTTTAATAACACAAAGAAAACAACTTTAAGAATGAAAAAATATATGACAAAATTTAAAAGTCAACAGAAAGGGGAGATGATATTTGATGTGTGTTAATTCCACATTTTTTTTATAGAGGAGAGTAAATAAATATTAACTAAAACTAATCAGGAATCAGAATTATAATAAGAATTTTCACAGCTATAAAGATATCTAGAATAATTAAAATCAGAAACTGTTATTAGTTGTGACCTCTCAAGTTGGGACTTGGGTAAAGAAGTGGTGAAGAATGAAGAAACTTATACTTTTTCTTTTATATGGACTTATATGGACTATGTAGTATTTTAAAAATTTAATTAATGTTCATATATTAATTCAATAGCTGTATATATACTAACATGGTAAGAAGTTTATTATATAATACTAAATTACTATCATATAATAGGCACAGTGACTCCATTTTTGTAACAAGTATTTGTGTGTGTGTATCTATGCATGGAAAAGTCTATAAGGTTATGTACCAAACACTATGAAGTATGGAGTGAGGTTGAGGATGCTTTCACTTCTAAAATATTTGAAAAGTATTCTCTCTCTCTTTGTATAAGGAGTATATGTCACTTTTTATTTTTAAAAATTGTAAATCTAAGAAAGAAACAAAAATCCCAAAGACTAGAAAATATAGAGACCCAGAGACCATTCACCATAAGCTCCTCCATAACCAGACTTACAAAAATCCCAATCAGTGAGGGGCTGGCCTGGTGGGCTAGTTACTAAGTTTGCGTGTTCTGCTTCAGTGGCCCAGCGTTCACCATTTCAGATCTTGGGTGCAGACCTACTCACCACTCATCAAGCCATGCTGAGGCGGTGTCCCACATAGAAGAACTAGAAGGACCTACAGCTAGGATATACAACTATGTACTGGGGCTTTGGGGAGAAAAAAGAAAAAGAGGAAGATTGGCAACAGATGTTAGCTCAGGAATCTTCCTCAAAAAAAAAAAGAATCCTAATCAGCTACTTAGGGAAAACCAGCTCAATAAGAGCCAATCTGAAAGAATTATGCAGACACTGAAAGTTTCAGGATTACACTGTTAAATTCATCAAAAGGAAAAAAGTAACAGAGAAAGAGATTTTCAAAAATATAATTACAAATTGATATTAATTTATTCAACAAGTATTTATTGATTGCTTTATCTGTAACAAGTACCATGCTTGGTACTAGACCTTGAATGTTCCATTGATTCTTTACAAAGGGAAAACACAATTCATGTTCAAGACAGATGATCATGGAATGTAGATTAAGAACTGGACACAAAGGGTACCTTTCTAGATCAACTCAATTCATCTGAAGGTTTCAAATAAAAGTAAAACAGGACAACTCTACCTATCTTTCTCTTATTGTTATGGCTCTCTAATTAGTGATCTGCCTGGTGTCCTCCCTCATGTGGTTATCTGCAGTTTTGATCTATCCCCACTGAATCTTTGATACCTAGATCATGGTGTATAATCAGTACTCGAGTGAATGAAGACATGAAAAAATGAATGAATTAATTCTAGGCTCAAATCTGTTTCAGTCCTAATTTGGGGAATTTAAGAATCCCAGAAGGCGGTATGGCGGTTCCTTGGACTGCCTTGTTGCTGCTCACCCTGCTCTGAGTTTGTAATGGGGTTGTTGCAGTTTGCTTTTACTCCACTTATTTCTCTTGCAGGGATCCCTCATTTGATCCTCCATCCAGTGACTTTTTCCTTAGAATCGATCTTTTTCATGCCTGTCTTCCTGAACATGGGGGTCCTGCCCTGAAATTTCATTTCCTTTCCCTGGATTCCTGCTTTCTTCTCTCAGATCTGCCTGCCTATAACCCCTTGTGTCTCACCTGTCACAGACTCCTCTGATGTCATGTGTTACCAACCTACCAAGGCATCTGTTTCAGGCACATCTTTTCAATTTTCTCAGATTCCCTTGGCTTGCCAGGAGTGTCTGATCAACTCCAAGTGAGCTCAAGGGGTTCCACTGCCTGAGGTCTACCAAATGCACTCCCAGAGTCTGTAGATCCTCCTGTCACTTGTGGACTTGAATGAAATGCCACTCAGCAGAGCTTTCTGAGTGGCTGCCGAAGCATCTGGGATGACAAAACCAGAAGTGCAGGTGAGTTATCGCACCCTGGGGCAAATTTTAACCAATATGAAACAGGAGATAAAAGAGAGCTTAGAAGGTAAAGTTTCTCTTTTTTCTCTGCAATAGACTGTTCTAAGGCACAGATTTTCCTGTAGCCTGTTTGGAGCAGTCTCACATGGAAATTTCTGCTGAGATACCTGCTGGGTATCTTCGCAGCTCACAAGGAAGCAATAGCCAGAGCAGGAATACATCACTTTCAGTTACTTCACATCCTTCAGCCTTACTTCCCTTATTCCCCACTCTTGCTTCCCTGAGTTTTTACCTCCCAATAAAAGCATCAGCACTTGATGCTTGCTATGGACTGAATGTTTGTGTCCCCCCGAAATTCCTGTGTTGAAGCCCTAACCATCAATGTGATGGTATTTGGAGATGGGGTCTTCGGGAGGTAATTAGGTTAGATAAGGTCATGAGGGTAGGGGCCTCATGATGGGATTAATGTATTTATACAAAGAGACACCGGAGAAGACACAGTGAGAAGGCAGTCATCTGCAAGCTAGGAAGAGAGTTCTCACCAGAACCTGACCATGCTGGTACCCTGATCTTGGACTGCCAGCTTTTAGAATTCTGAAAAAATAAAATTCCATTGTGTAAGCCACTCAATATATAGTATTTTGTTATGTCAGTCTGAGTTGACTAATACAGTGCTTAAATCAGACTCTATTTTCTAGGGAAACTGGGCTAAGACAGTATCTATCACTTTACGAATATCAGACATCCATATTACCTGCTGCCTGCTTACCTAAGTCTCTGTCCATGCTCCTGGTGTTCTGCTCTGTTCAGCAGAGCTCCTCCTGTTTCCATTATTGAAGGGATTATCTTATATCTCATGCTTGTGCTGGCATGTACATCAGTCTCTGAAATCCAGCTCTTAGGGGTTAACTCAGTTAAGGGTCCTGAGTCCAGTTCTGCTGGCCTAACAAGACAAAAACTAGCACAGACCTTGGAAAGGAGCTCCACTGACTCATACCCAGGCCTCCAACGCTTAGCAATATGGCTAACCTATAAAAAGAGAAAATCCTCCATAACAGGAAGGACTTGTTTCTTTTTTGTATATCTTCTGCCCTTTTGACTTTGGCTACATACTCTATCTTGGGAATAAATACTACTACCTATTACCAACATGAGGAATGCTATTCCTCACGGAGGTGTTGATCATCAAGGTCCTTGCACAGTCTTGATGATAAGCTGCATAAGTTTTGCCTATTGAACATAAAGTCTGTTAAATGGGACTCTTTGTCTCAGTTTTGACTGAAATCCCAAATCTGAGAATAACAGGGGCCAACTACTCTCATATCCTAAAGCAAGGTGCAAAGCCATATAAGCTACACTTGCAAAGAACTATACTAGTTCTTCCAGCCTTTGCCCATTATTCAACTTCAGAGTATAAAATTTTGAGGTTGCAAATTCTGACACTGTGAAGTGTTTTGAGAAGGGTGTCAATATTCTAAGCTTCCCAGGAGGAAGAGGGGTTTAAGACCATCACTTTGGTCTTGATTGGTGTAGGACTGTCACCAGAAGAAAGGTGAAAATGAGAGCCTGGCTGAAGTTAGGAGCAGCAGAGAAAGGATTGCATTGGAAAGTAATTGCCTTCAAACTTCAGTGGAGCAAAGATGCTTGTGCACTAGATGTGGATCCTGCAGCAATAAGCTAGCCTGGGGATGCATTTAAAAATTATTACACTAAATAAGATCACTTTGGAGGACCAATTTGATCTAATAAACAGATGGGCCACAGGAAACCAAGAGGCAGAATGGAGTCTCATAAATGGCTAGCCAGGGAGGAGACTCTATGCATAAGGAGGGCTGCAGTAAGAGATTCTCAGTGAGGATACCTTAAGAGAGTCAGTTCTAGATAGTCTCCAGAAGCAGGGGGCACCTATGCCTGATCATCTGTACAAAGAGCAGGTAGTAAGTAGGTGAGAAAGAGGACAAATCACTCATGTCCTTTTTCCCCACTGCAATCTTCCCAGCTTGAGTCAGACCTGAGCCGCTGGAAAGGAGAAATTTAAATTGAGTAAGAGTTTAGAATTTTGATATTGCCCTGGACTGGACCAGTCTCTATTTTCAAAGAGTGTTCAGAAGTTAAGTAATCAAGCCTGAGAATCATCCTAGTTGTGGGGAAAAATAAGTTGTGAAACTGATTTGAAAGAGCAATGGGAGAAAATAAAGTTGGTTTCTGGTTATCCCTCCCAAATCCAATTTGTTCAATAAAACAGTAGCAAATATACTCCCCTTCTTTCAGGTCTCTTATATATCTATATTCCAGAAAAACTGGAACAAGACTCCTCAGTGGTTAATGAAGCCTTATTGGCAAATTTTGTTCAGAATAATTAATCATTTGCAGGATTGGCACATGTATCACAGAACTTTTAGCATTCTACATTCTTGCCCATTAAATGTCAATCAAGCTCCCCAGTAATTTTGACAAATGTTTCCTAAGAGTGATACCTCCACAACTGAGAAACACTAACTCAGGGTAAATGAGTTAATGCTGACAACCTGGGTATCTTCAGATGACATGGTAATCCCCAGTAACGTACCACAAAATGTGAACCTTGTATGGAAAAGTCTAGATTCTCTCTCCAATTAAGATCTTACATATTTAATAATTTATGTCTTGGTAGAAATAAAAGAAGAACCATTGAATGTGATCAATTTCCTTGGGATACACTGTAGCCACTGAAATGGAACCTAAAATCTAACTGAGAATCTAGAAGAAATGGCATTTGGAAAACTTATGGCTCTTCCTGAAGTCCTATGCAAAATAATATGGTACAAAAGTTTATGATCCCAAAGTGTCATCTGCAATAATATGATGAAAATAAAATCAAAGATAGTTATAAACTGAGCACATTAGTAAGTAACAATTTATCAGAGACCATATTTGCTGCAAATATGATGAAAGAATTTTAAATCTATAAATAGACGATAGTGTCAAAAATAGAGCTCTATATGACATTAAGCATTTATGATGAGACTTCTTACAAGTGGGACCTGAAAAGATAGCATGGTCAAAAAGTGGGACTAAAATATAAGAGTTGAATAAGAAAATAAAATAAAACACCCTGCACTATGTCAGGAACATATATGTTTAAACAGACCAAAAAACAAAACCACAACACACAACTAAAGAAAGGGGGTATAGGAGGAGAAATAGATGAAGGAAAAGGAAGAGAAAGAGAAGAAGGATGAGGAGGAGGGAGAGGAGGTTAACTAAAAGGAGGGAAAGAGGGGGAGGTAATTATACTTCAAAGAATTAGTTGTCTCTCTTGCAGGGACTTGAGAGATAACCTGCCCTCAGTTATCAAGGAGTGAGAATCTGAAAATAAAGAGGATAAGATCGGCACTGGCTATCTTAAAAATTAAAGTGGATAGAGCCTGAAGGGAGTAAAACTACGGCAAAAGTATACCACGTGGGGGCTTCTTGAACCAAATCATTCAAAAGTAAATAGACATCAAAGGCAGACATTGCAAAGTACACATTGCCTCCACTGTTCCCTCAAAATGGCAGGTTTGTGACAGTCATTAGAATAAATAAATAGATACAAGGAATAAATAAAATAAGTGGTCCAAAGGGAATAGTCCTATAAACCTGAGCTTTGTCTAAAATAAACATACTGTGGTCAAATGTATAGAGACTCATTTTGCAAATTAGACAGATGAGCTAATTACACTGAATGCAACATTTAAACTACTATTACACAAATAATATAGAAATAAGAAAATTTTAATAAAATATGCCTTTAAAAGTTTCCATGGTTTATGGTTTATCACTTGGTAGAAGAGTGTAATGAAAGAGCCCTCACTAGATTTAGCTTCCTCTTCTCCCTTTATAAAAAACAACTCTGGAAAAATAACTATGAAGACATGTTTTTAAATTAAAATTTTAAATTATGAAATGAGCCTCTACTTTCCATTCCAAATTTGAAAGTATAAGACTTAGCAGAGTAATTGAATCAAAAAATGAAGAAAGGGTGTACATATTAGCCAGTTGTCGAAGCTTTTTTCTTGTTCTCTGTTTACTTCTCATGTGTGGCCCCTGGATTCTTCTCATTAGACCTGTGAAGATGATTACAACAATGTGCTGAATCTCATTGAGATGTCTTTGAGCAGGCTAATCACTCTTAAGAACTGCTAACACTAATTAAGCACTTACCAAACACTCACAAGAATTCTGAGCACCTTACATGTATTACTTTATTTAATTCTCATAATACTTTTATGAGATTGATACTATTATTAGGCACATTTGACAAATGAAAGTTGAGAAAACTGAGCTACCAAGAGAGTAAATAACTTGCCCAAGGGTATGCAGTTAGAACTAAGAGGGAGAGCCAACTTTTAAACCCATAATGCTTCTCCACTCCCAAGCAAAACAGCTAACCAGTGATTTGCTTGCATGACTAGAAAGATGAGACAAACATGGTCTCTTTATTAAATAAGAGTGAGCTTAGATGCTTGGCTTGGAAAATCATTAGGGAATGAGGACCCTCGGAAAGTGAAGTGTGCTGGCCTAGAGAAGAGAGATGCAATGTATAGAGTAAGTGGGAGGATCCTAGTCTTGTGGGAGGTGGTTGTAATGTCACTTCTCATCAGATGTGTAGGGTTCAACACTTACTTGCTCTGGCCAGTAGGTGCAGCAGAGAGAGAAATAGTATTGAAAACGGGAAATAAATTCTGGGAAGGTAGATGGTCATTTGGGGGCACAATATTATATACATGAATTAAGACAAATCTGGGTCAGTTGGAATAATGAAAGTTAAAAAATACTCTAACATTTCTTATTAGAAATAAGATTTTTAAAGACAAGAAGCCCACCCTAAAATAATACGTCTATGCTATACTTTTACGCAGTTGTGCCACACACAAGCCCTCAATTTGCAAATTTTTTACCTCTGATAACTTTGGAAATTACTAAAGGGTATAGCAATCAGTTTTTGCTCATTTTGCAGTTTAGAAATTGCTCCCTAACTCATCTGATAAAATTATAGTGCTAAAAAGTAATAATTCTATCTGCAACTTTATTAAATTAAAACCTTTGAATTCTTTTCTGCTGACTCGCCAATTTTCAAATTTGCCAGATGTAGCGTTTGTTTACATTAAGACGCACTAAAGAAGGAATCTATAAGATCTGAAATTGTTTAACAACAGAAAAAATAAATAGGTAAAACACTATATTGATCAACCAATATTTTGTTGATCATTTGTTAAATGGACAATTATAAATATTCATTGAACATTTTCTAGATGCTAGATGTAGGGTGGAATATAAGATTATAGAAGGCATGGTGGCCCATGTTCTCCAGCAGAGGTCTATAATAAACACACAGTCATCATGGGAGGAGGCATGTGACAATACCTTAGGAATGGTATACAATGGGTCAGAGGACAAGGGAGGAAGTCATTTGTGCTGATGGGCAAAAATAAATGCAGGCAATCTGGGGCAAAGAAAATAAAATTAAGGAATGGAGGAGGCAAGAGAGTAAATTTTCCAGATTTGCTGAACTGTAGATTATTATTTGGGGAAAATGGAAGCATAAAGAAAAACGTAAGCTGGATCAAGGTGATAAAGGGCCGTGAAGGGCAGTCTAGAGCTATTAGTTATTACATAGATAAAACATTTGGATAACTGATCTTTTTATCCAGATATTTGACATTATCCCAGCATTTGACTCAAATTTTAAGATTAAAAAAAAGTCAAGAAAACATAATCTTTGAGTAAAGGTTAAGGAATATCTGAATTTGATTTTGGATTTTCTTTTTCCAAGGGGAGAAGTCTTACTACTATCCCTTGAGACTTAAAACAAAAAGTGACCAATGTTAAGAAAATAAATTCTAACAAATTGTCAAAAAATCAGATGGCCTATAACATAAAATGGGTCTATTCCAATTCTAATTTATATGATTTTATGACCATTAATATTTTAAATGGTCTCAGAAGTGGTATAGTACCCTCACCCACAGACAACCAAGACACAATGTCAGTGCATTGGCTATTCCTGGATCAGTATTTTAATGGTAACTGCACACTGATGTCCACTGAACTTACTTTGAGGTTTAAGAATATTTATTAGTGTATGCACTTAAATCTGTAAGCTGGAAAGTCATGAGTTCAATCATAAATTTGGGAGTCATGAATTTGTAGGCAGTCTAGAGTTCGATCATAAATTTTGGAGTCATGAATTTGGCATTGGTTTCAGTCTTACCAAAATGTATCTTCCTAACTCTAATCCAGTGACATCACTATGGCCTTCAAATCTTAATCCTTGAGCAGGCGAAACTCCAACTATAAACACTGGGAGTTTGTCACATTTTAAACTGTAAACTCCATATAACCAAGAGTTTGGTTGTGACTTTAAATGTATAAAAACCTTGGGTTTTAATTTCTGTAAGCATAAAATAAAAATAAAAATTCTTCAAGCACATATTTTAGCAAAAAAAAAAAAGTGTTTTTCTCTTTCTTGAGTGGGATGTGAGTTAAGGATAATCTGTCACCATAACTTTGAACTACTTGATCTTGGTATGCTATTTCAGTCTAGTTTTAATGTTTCTTAAACCCAATTTCTCTTGTCTTCTTTAAAATGGACTAATCTCCAATCATCATGGAAATAAGTCAAGTAAATGAAAAATCATAAATTACATAGAGACTCACTAATTCAGTCAGTTTATTTGGAAACAAATGTCTGGGGCTTCAAAGAGAAGCAACTGCCTCAGGTCCAATTCACAGTATACATTGGCCAATTTAACTTGCCAGGGAAATGATAAATGTTTTAACAAAGTGAGTGGCCAATGTGACTGTCTGTCCCATCCACAGAAGTGTTGGGGGTGGGAAAGAGGCAGGGGTTGGGAAAGGATAGCAAAAGTCTGGAGTATTGGTTCTGAATCATGGTTTTTATGAAACACTCAGGTAGTTACATTCCCCCCGCGTAGGAAATATAAAACAACCCCAACATTTTCAAAGTTAAGTGCTTTCGATTCAATTCCCTTTTAATTATACATACTACAAAGCACTTTTATGAAGTTACAAATCCCCAAGGGCTATGAAATATAAAATTAGATATGTGACAATCAGAAAATAATTGAAACTCCCTTACAGTTTAAGTTACATTATTGAAAATAAAAACCATAGGATATCAATGAGAACAAAAACAAAAAAATGAATTCAAAATGTAAATGACATTTATCTTATCGCCACATTGTAGTTTCAGGGTGTAAATTGCTTTCATTATATCTATATTACGACCTAGTCATGTGAGATATGAGAGGTAGATAGTAATGTCCCCATTTATCAGAAAAAAGAAAACTAAAGAGTGGAAAGATTTAATGATATATTCAAGGCCACACAGCTAATAAATAGAAGAAAACAGATATCTATAATTATTCCAACTTTCCACTATAATTCACCAATTATTAAAGTGGAAGTGAAGAAAAGGAGGTATAAAAACTAGATTCAATATTTTGTAGAATCTAAGGTAATATTCCTTCATTCTTTCATTTAAAAATGATTTCATATTTTCATCTGTCCCACACTTTATTACAAACTAGCAAATAAGATGAAAAATAAAATATAGTTTTAAAAGAAACAGGTGACCAAATACATAATTTTTAGAGTGGCACCTACTTAGATGAAATTGATATTTTCTCATGACTTTTTCCCCCATACCATTCATAGAGATGTTGAATATTTCCTTGCTTATCCTTTTTTTATTTTTTCTGAACATATCTGGGATGAGAACTCCAAAACAAAATTCCATTTTGAATTTCATAGTTTCATAAGAGGGGAATTTTCTACCAATTCTTACTTCAATATCAAGTGGTTTATTTAAAATACAGTAATGTATTATTGGGCCAAAATACTTTTTAAAAAATTAATAACTGCATTATGGTGAATTGATAATAGTGGCATCAAGTTGAAATTTTAACTCTTTTTTTTAACTCTCAAATTTTGGGTGGATGTAGTATGGACTGGCAAGTGTAGACTTAGCCTAAGAGGTAATATGGAGAAAGATTCGTGAATTCTTGTATTGATTTCCAGGAAGTAGAAAGCAAATGTCAAATATAAATGTAAAACAGGACAGAATAAACTATTACAGCAGGCCATGAAAGTGGCTTGGTTCAAACGGGCTTGTCTGGGAATTTTGTGCTATCCAGATGGGTCAATTTGATACATGCACTTATATACATCCTACAAGAATCAACTAAAGTCTCTTATAACTGGAATGTATCACAAGCTGACAGCTTATGAAATACCAAAGTATTGAAATACAAGCACAGTGTGATGAAAATTAGAATAACATACAAAAATCAACTTTAATTACCTGTGCATTAATTGGAACCAAATTAGTTGTATACTCACAAGTAGAAGCATTTGGATGGATGATGTAGACATCCGCTAGACGTGTAGGCAAAGGCAGAAAGATAATTTTATTTTCAGCTGCTTTAGGAAGGAAACAGAGAAAATATAGCAAATATGACAGGCTAATTAAATAAATTAGATATTTTCCATAACTGTACAGTGAATTATCATGTTAATGAAAGAATTACTATATTATGTTGGGCAAAGTCATTAGAAAACAAAACAAAAATTTTAAAAAACCATGAAGACAGTGTATTTTCTAAATGAATACATAAATCAGAGCCTTGGGAATTAAGATTTAAAAAATAAAGTAAATATAAAATAATGAAAGATTAAGATCTATAAAATTTTATGTTTAAACAAGGAGGGGAAACCCTTCTTATCTGCTGGTAATAGCAGTTGTGTTAGTTCACATGAAATCAGAAAAATTGCTAAGAGAGATGGCCACCTTTAGGTAAATTGTAAACAATTAGATAAATTAGTGGGAAAACCTGCTGCTTCCCTGCCTCCTTGTTCCCTTCCTTCCTACCATCTTCAGAAAAAACACAGAATTATCATAGCACATGCACCAGAATTTGGTTCTATTGGTACTACTTTTGTGTTCCTCTATTTCTGATCATTGTACGTTGAATTTATACCCTGACCCACAGAGCTGGATAAAATCCATTTCGTTAAGTCCCTTCATGTTTAGGGATCCTAAATAAACTACCTTCAACAGACTATTCCTGTGCCTGTGTCCAGATTTAAAGCCATGTAACACCTGGACTTTGTGAGCTTAACCTGCTGTGACAAATAAAAATAAATAAGAAAGTTTCCCGTAGTTGACAACCCAGGTGGAAGTTTTACTACAACTTCCATCAGTCATGGGGGCAGGCTTCAAGTGAAATAAACTGTATTTACACACAAGTTTGTTCAGCAAGGTGGCTGTATTATAGCTTTATACAGCCTCTGAAACTTGCAAAGAGATCCATAGATATAAACAAACTGTGAAAATAAATCCCCTTGTCCACTTGAAATTTTTATATATCTGCTTACTAGCATTTTTTCTGTGTCTAGACAACTTGGACCAAATGAATTTTGCCCTGATACAGGGGGAAAAAAACCTAGGCACTCTATGTTGAATGACATAAATGCATTGGGGAAAAAAAGCCAGGTATTACACATACTCAGATCTATATCTCACATTGATTCTGTGATTTTAGTTTCTCTTTTATTCTGACTTATTGAACTGATGGGGTGGGGGAAGTGTGACAATTAAAACTTTTGAAAATACTGTATAACGCCAAAAAAGAAAAAAAAACCCTCATGCAACTACAATCTAAGAGCACTGGATAAAGAAATCAGAAGTCTTGGATTTGAATCAAAACTTCAAAAGTATTTTTTTAACTAAATTTTTCTCAAGCATATAGAGTGTGAAAGTTCAGACAAGTAAAAAAGATTTATGAGAGGAGACTTGCAGTAAGATATAAACATGTGTTATAAAGCTACTATATATAATAAAGTGTAGTGGTATTGACACAAAAACAAAAACAAACTAGAGTTCCAAGAAACAGAAAACACTATAGAAAATAAAAATATCATATACAAGAAGGATGGCGCTTAAAGCTATTGAAAAAGGATGATTTAGCCATTAAACAATGTTTTTAGCTTTTTGGGAAAAAATGAAGTTATTCCTCTACTTCTACCAAGCAACAACATGGTTTAACCAACTAAACCATATAGATGGTTTAACAATCTTAATATTTAAGAAAGAAAAAAAAAACCCATAAAGACCAAGAAGGAAATGTAAATGGGTATTTACCTGATCTTGAGGTGTAGAAGAACATAAGCATAGAAGCTAAGGAAGATACCACAAATGCAAAAGCAGAATATTTTAACAACATAAAAAGTAGAAACACCTGAATCAGAAAAACAAAAACAAAAAGAACATTAAAAGGAAATGACAAATTAGAAAAGCATTACAACACATGCTAGATTAGTGGACACAGTTGTAACTCATAAAGAACTACAAGTAAATAAAAAGACAAACACACCAATAAGATTATACACAAAAGACAGGAACAGACAACTTTAAAAAAGAAATATAAATAGTCATTCAACGTATCAAATAAGGTTCAATTCCGTTTTGAATCTAAGAAATGTAAATTAAAGTGAAATATAGTTTCTCACTTTCTCTTGGGAAAATCTAAAAAATAAATGATAGTCCTCAGTGTTGTTTGGGTAAAGCAGACTGTCATATGCTGCAGGCAGGAGTATAAACTAAAACATTTTGAAAAGATGAGTTGCCAATATGAATCAAGATCCTTAAAAATGTCTATGCACCTAGGTTCAGCAATTCCATGTCTGAGGATTAATCATATGGAATTAATTTAGAGATGCACACTAAGATTTATGTATAAGGACAGTCATAACAGCTTTATTTATAATAGGAAAAATAACTTAAAAACTCAATAAAAAAACGATGAGCTGAATAAATTACAGTACATACATTAAATGCAATATCCTACAACTGTTATAAATCATGTCTTCAAAGAATATTTAGTGACATGCAAAATACCCATAAGAAAATCAGGACACAAAATGCATATACACTGATTCAAATTTTGTTGTTATACACAGAAACACACAAACATAAACAAACAGAAAAATACTATACTGAATTGTATCAAAATGTTAACATGGGTTAAGTATCAATCTTGGATTTTAGTTGATTTAAATTTTCTTCTTTACCTGTTTCTGTATTTTCCAAAATATCTACAATGAATGCTTATTGCTTTTCTAACTTAAAGACAATGATTTTATTAAATCCAGTGTTTGACACCATAGTATTACCAGCTATGTGAACCCATTAAGGTCACTTTACCTACTTTTAAGGTCTTCATTTACAGAGACTACCATCCTAGCTATACTTTCTAGAGGTAGATGTGTAATGTGTTTAACAGTTTCGAAAAAAGTAATAAAAGGATTATACATATTTGAAGTTGCTTTTGTTGTTTTATAAAATAAGAGGGTATTTGTCATTAATCTCTGATGACTTCCTGAAAATTAGGGCAAAAGCTCAAAAATGGTTTGGGCTTTATAGTGAATAGAATTATTCTGGAAGGTTTATCTAACTGCAGTTCCACATTATGGATGCTGATGGCAAAATGCTGACGTCCTCCACCAATTAATAAACCAAACCAAGCTGAAAGAAAATTAGAGTGTTGGCACAAAAAAGAAATCTCTCTACAAGGTTCTAGATATTTGTGTTAATATGAAGTGTGAGTACCACCATTAAGGAAAAGTTCAAATAGATTTCCTCATTGCTTGCATTGGTGCATTCTTTCTGAAACGTTGGATCATGATTGATTCTTTTCTCAGTCAGGAATCAGGATATACTAATGTCTAACAAGGGTCGTGGAGATTGGTTTTGAATTTTGTAATCTCTCATTGCTCTTTGCCAGTTTCCAGCCAAGTGAAGTTTAAATTATGATGTTGGTGATAAGAAAGGGTGAGACAGGTGATGGATGTGTGGGATAAATGTGATATATGGAAAGAGAGCAAGGGGGGATTGTTGTGCTTCAGAAGATCCACAGTTGCCTTTAACTGGAATAATAATAACGTTCACAACAAATAACAGCAAACATTTTTTACACTACTGAATCCAGTCACCTTGACGATAAGGACTCATATGCTGAAAATTATAAAATGTATCTCTTCATTATACTGTTCTAATGATTTTTTAAGTTTAATATTTAAGGGAAAACATTTTAATATTTAAGGGAAAATATTTAATATTTAAGGCTTTTTTAATATTTAAGGGAAAATAATCTCAGTGGTCGTTTGTAATTGATCAAGAATCCTCTCACGTTTGAGGTCAGAGGGTCTACTATTGGGTAGAAAAAAATCAAAAGCATAGAAATTTCTAGGTATGGAATTATAGAAACATTTTTTAGGTATGGAATTATAGGAACTAGGTTTCTGAAGTTTTGAAGATTGATCACGCTTAGATTTCACAGAGTATTTAGAAATGTTAGAAACTCACCTTTGTTGAATATCTAGTCATAGTCTATCTTTAATAAAAATTGGTGAGATGTTTTGCATGTTAGAAGACAGAATAAGCCATTTCACTTTTATCATCTTTTTGATAGTCTGTTATTCAGCCAGTAACTTACAACAGCAATAATGTCTAATGGCAGTAACTTATAGTGGTAGTTATAACCTTAATCCCACCTTGGTGCTCTGGTATAAATTGGTCATCTTTGTTTTTAAAAAAGATTAAGCAAGCCATGCTTTATTATTATGACATCAACCTCAAAGTGTATTTCTTTGATGAACATATTTGATAAAACAGGAAAAAAAGTCACATTCTATGGTTCCATAGAACAACCTTCTCCCTTTTACATCACTATATTTCTTTATGTTTCTTCTGGAAGTTGAGAAAACCTCCCCCAGGGACTGACCAAGGTGATCAGAGTACCAATGTATTTTCAAGAAAAGCAAGAGAAAGTTCATGGAACTCCTCCTATTCAGAAGCTCTCCTCTCAGCCACCTTCTCCCTCCATTGTAGTGAAGGAAAATGAATTCTCTTCTCGGGGTTACTTCTGAGGCTCCTCCTATTGTCCACAGGTTGGAGATTTAAGTTCAACAGAGTTATTTGCACAGAGTTCCATACAGCATGCATAAAATTTTATGTTAGTCATGTAGTCAGCTTTCTTTTAAGAGTACAAGCATATTTATTCTACAGGTATCTATGCCTTTTTTATACGCAAAGGTGGTAAAGGTTGGTAGGTGTGTCCACCATTCGTATTGGGACACCTGAAGGACTTGGTATTGCACAGTGACAAGTTCAGAGCAAATTTGCTAAGCAGTTAATTAGTGTGATGATATGATATTCAGTGATAATGAAAGGAGTTTTTATTACTTGTCAATATTGAGATTGACTGCTGAGAGACAATCAGTAATGTTGGAAAGAACATGGACCTTGGAGCCAAGTAGTACCTTAATTTAGTCTCAGCTCTAATTTACAGGCTCTGTGATAAAATGCATATTACTTAACCACTCTGATCCTCAGTGTCTTCATCAGTAAATAGCTATGTTTTGGGGGAAGGGATTAAATGTAATAAAGTACGATAGAGGGATGCATACACAACACACACTCAATAAGCGGGAGTGAGTTTTTTAAATACTTGGTTAAAGTACACCAGAAATTAACAGGGTATACTTCCTGTCCTTTGAAAATCTGTACCCTTCCTATCAAAAATATTCAAGGCCTGAGGTGATTTTTAAGAAAAGTTGTCTGAATGTTCAAGATTTAAATAATAATTGAAATATATAATTAGTACTTCATTTCCTCATTTTTCTTATTTGTAGGCTGAAATCCAATTATTTACTTCTTACTCACTTTTTTAACATCTCTCTTTGCCTCTAGACTGTAAGCTTCATGAGGTTAGGAACCAGGTCTGTTCTGCTCCTCATTGCTTTCCCAGTGCCTAACACACAGTAGGGATTCAATAAATATGTGCCAATTAAATGAATGAAAACTAATGAACCTCTTTTAAGAGATAGTGAGTGACAAATGTGATGAGAGTACGGCCATCCCCACTGGCCTCACTGACTCACTAACAGCTCAGTAGAAAGGAATGGAGCTCCAAGCAGAACACAGTCCTCCATCCCATTGGATCTCTGTCATCCATGAAATCCCTATCATTCGCACAAATAATCTATTTCATTTCATTTTGCATTTATAAATGGCTCTGTTACTTTATTCCAGATTTGGGAAAAGAATAACAAAATGTTCTTGTCTATAAAAGAGGTCATGGAAAATGCCCAATATTTACCCCGTTATTGTTTGACTGCACTCGAGACCTCCGTAATGAGCCCATTCAAGGTATCAGAGGCACCCTGTGAAAGAACAAATCAGGTCTCCCTGCTCTACCAAAATGTTAGGCGGCCAGTGAGGGGGAAACCCAAGGAAGGGGTAGTCGAGCTTTATATTTTACTATCTGCCACTTCTTTTGAACAACCTGGGTGGTGCTTGGGGCCTCTGGCACTGTTCCCAGAAGCACTGCCCCTGCCAAGCAGAATTTGCACCTTCACAAGTGCTGATTGCCTGTGATAGAAAGATACAGTCCCCTCTTGGAAGCAGCTTTCTGGGAAAGCTATTACATCTCCAGTCTGGCTGTGGGGAGGACTATTGGTAACAAGGAAAGAGGACTATTTGGTAACAGTAGGTAGCAGATACTAATTCGATTCTTTTCTCATTACATCTGTTCAGTCGACCACTTATTCTGAAGACTTAAGTTCCCTAGACACAGATCGGAGAGAAATAATAAAATATGAAAGCAGTGAGGTTTCTCTTTTTCTTCTTCTTTCTCTCTTTTTTTCTTTTTTACAGAGTATTATAAAAAGTTTGGTTTTCTGGCTAACAGCAGCAAATGTACAAAGCTTTCTTCGTTAGAGTTTGCTATTGAAACTATCAGCTCATTCTGCAAGAACATCCAACATGTGTCCACCAGATGCCGGGAACAGTGCAGTCCTAAGGACCCGACTCAAGCGAACAATAATCTGCGGACAGCGGGTGTGAACCTGAACCGGGCCAACACCTCATCAGACCGAATGGCTAATTGATTTCAAAATTAGACTTGGTATTTCTGAACAATAATCTTAAAAGGCAGCAATAAAATACATCAGGATCCTTTGAGCTAGCCAAGCTTTCATCCAAATGGCTTATTACAAAGAGCTGGCACACCTGAACTTTGGCACAGTCAAATAAATCCAAAAACAGCAAATGGAAACCACATTTGGCACTGGAGGTTTGTCAGGAGAAGTTTGTATTCACGAGGAAACACGATTTTTTATTTTGAAAATAGTTTTTGTGTTAGTAGGCAGGAAGCAATTCATTGAATGTGCTTTACTTTGACACCTGTGATTTATGTAATAAAATATGCATAACAGGTATTTGAAGGCTTTTGGGTGTCACATAATCTTTGGAACACCGGGAGCAGCCAGGGTGCAGCAAGGGTTAGAGTAGTTCCATTAGCGATAACTTAATCGCATGTGTAGGCCTACCCCTTTGAACTCTCAATAGCTGTTTTGTGGCATCGGGGTCCAAAAGGGTTTAAATCTGACCGCACTGCAGTGACAATAAATTATACCAACTATTTTAGAAATGCTTGGAATCTTATCTTGCCTTCAGAGTGAGCAAACTAAGATTACAATCCCTGGTTTAAAAGATGGCATAAATTCTGAGAACAAACACCTAAGATTTACACAATGTCAGTGGTGTATGTATTTCGATACTCTTCTCCTGCAGCATTTCATTAGTACTTCTTCAGATAAAAAGAAAAACAAACAAACAAACAAAAAAAGAGGCAAACAATAAGGTATGTCTGGGTGGGTAAAATGAATTAAAGAATTGATTAATGCATAATCCGTATAAAATGGAATTCTTATTTTAATTTTCTGGCTATTTTAGAAGAGCTTTTGGCATTTTCTTTACACTTATCCAAATAATTGACTCAAATTTTAAATTAAATTTATGTAAAGGCAGTCTGCTTAACTGGAAGGATTTGTGAAACCTTTTCACTTACTTGCTAGATTCCATCCAAAGATAACAAAATATTTCATGGAAGGAGAGAGAACAAAAATTTTTGAGGAAAGGAAACAGCATCACCGGCCCTGGTCTAACTCAGAACAGCAAAGAATTATCGCGAGAACAAGGAGGGAAGCGAGTGACTCGGGAGGGTTTTCTCCAGTTGAAACATTTTCCCCCTCATTGCTCTCTCCCTTTTCTAGGGCAGTATCTCTCTGATTGTTCAAAAAGAAAGCTGACAACCTAAGAACAATTGTGATTATGACTTTTTAACTAAGAAGTTACTC
The DNA here is from genome assembly GCA_031878705.1 of Tapirus indicus. Lineage (NCBI taxonomy): Eukaryota > Metazoa > Chordata > Mammalia > Perissodactyla > Tapiridae > Tapirus > Tapirus indicus. The sequence goes on along the minus strand of CM062919.1, from coordinate 96,630,014 downwards.
CCAGCCCACAGCCTGGGCTGAGCTCATTAGGGGGTTGACTGCCGCTTGGGAATTTAGGGGTCAGAGATCTGAAGAAAGAAAGTCAGATATGAGTTGTATTCTCTGATGATCTTGGGCACATCTTCCTTTCTGGACTTCAGTTTCCTCACTTTTAAATGGTGAGAATTGGATAACTATATGATCTCTAAGGACTGTTTCAGTTCTAAAATATTATAAAGTTATAAAATTGTTCAAAGTTGAGATAAACAAGCTTGGTGCATGCATTGCTTGAAAGGAAACAGAAAAAAAGAAATATTTAGGGCGTGATGTTTAATGAACTGAATTAGGACGCATGCAATGGTTTTAGAAATTTGGTTTATAACCACATTTTTCAGCATAATGAAATAGAGAACTAATCAACAAAAAGTTTGATGAGAAAATACTATTTGAAGTAGAAATAAGTTTTAGTTAGAACTAAGTAGATGGAAAAATCACTTATTAATTTTACTAGTGCAGGGTAATAGCGAAATTCTCCAAAACAAAATTAGTTTCTGGGAGCGCATCCCTCAGATCACATTGTCTGTTTATCTAGTTAGCCAGCATATTCTGAGTGTTTCTTTTATAAAGACAAATGAATGCTCAAGATAAACAAGTTCTCTAGAGAATTACTAATGCAGAGTGTTGAATTCTGGAGAGTTTTAGATATTACGAAGACTAACTACTTGGTATTGTATTTACATATTGTGTCAGTAAAAAATAAGAGTAAAATATGTATTTGGTTTCAAAATGTTATTGACTTAAAAATTGAAATCCAAAATAGTGCTTAAATTACTAAAACACTTTTATATTCTACATTCAAATCCAAAATTCTTAGGGTTTTCCATTTGAATACATATTCACTAATTAAAATTTATATTAAGATGACCTTGTGTTATCTATACCTTTAAATAATTTTATCTGGAATCTTAACTAATGTATTTTAGAGGATAACTATTTTTATCTTGTTGAATATACATTTTTTCTCATTTAAGTAATTTTCCAGTTTTTGTAAAATAACAATAATAATGACAGTAATATTTAACAAATGTATTCTAGTGTGCCAAGTGTTTTAAATGCAGTATCTCACTTAAATTTCATAATAAACTTGCAAGGTGGGTACTGTTGTATCTATTTTACTGACGAATAAAACAAGTTTAAAGAGGTTAAGTAACTTGCTCTAGTTAACACAGTAATTGACCATTACTTACCAGTTTCAGTTGTCTACAATAGTCACCATGGATACTGCAATGAGTGTAATCAATTCATTTATTCATTCATTCTGCAAATAGTCATTGAAGGCCTACTAAATGGCAATCACTAGGCATAGAGGATAGCAGTGAATTTATTCTAGGGTGGGGGATCAGAAAATAAATAAGTAAATATGTAAATAAACAAGATTATTTCGGTTAGAGGATAAGTGCTATGAGGGCCGCTATGTATAGGCATGCAGGTTGTGACTGAGTATTGTTTAAGAAAATAAAGAAGAAAGACGCAATGGAGAGTGACTGGGGAGTGATTTTAGATAAAGTAGTCAGAGGGGGCTTCTTGGAGGAGGTGGCATTTGAGCTGAGATTTAAATGACAAGAAGCATCCAGCCTTGGGAAGATCTTGGGCAAGGCACCAGGCAGACCAAACAGCTAGTACAAAAACTTTGAGGCAGGACTAAGTTTTCTGAGGACAAGAAACACAAAGAAGGCCAGTGAGGTTAGAGCCCAGTGAACAAGGGAGGGGAGGCAAGATGAGTGCAGAGAGGAGGGGACTGGACCGTGTGTGGCCTTCCTGGCCATAGTAAGGAGCATGAAATGTGTTAACTAAAATATTAATGTAAACCTACCTTTTAAATTATTGTCATTACCATTTTAGTGACCTAAAGCAGAAGTTTGTGCACTTTTCTTACTCAGAATGCTTGGAGATTTTAGGGGGGGAAAAAAAGCTATGGACCATCTCCCCAGAAAAATGCACATAAACAAAGAAATATGCACACTATTTCAGGAGTTAATTGGGTTCATATTCCCCCAGGAGCTTATATATAGTCCCATGGATTTCAGGTTAAGAAAAAGCACAAAAACTATTTAATAGTGAGCTAAATGAATTGTGGTCATTGAACTATAATCATAATCCCCACCTAAGTAGACAGTTTTTCCCCCCAAAATTATATTGTCCAGACCGTAAGGTACTCTGCCTTACACAAAGCTGTTCACAGTTTCAACCTCAGAGTTGTATTTTTTTTCGTTTTTCTTTTTTATGGATCCACACTCTCCTTTCTGCAATTCTGGCATGCAAAAGCCAAATTCTTAAAGCTGAAAAAAATAATTTAATAAATCAATTACCAGGAAAATTTGACCTGAACTGATGTGAGGTTATTTATGTTTATGTTAATTTGTACCACTCATATGTTTTGTGGCAGAGATAATAATGTGTTGGATTATAGACTTATGCTTCAGCCTCTACTGATTATGTTAATAGATAGATAGGTGATAGATAGATAGATAGATCCCTACATCCAAAAAAAGAAATCAAAATTCTGAAACACATGAGGCCTTGAGATTTGGGGGTAAGGAAACATGGATCTGTATAACTTCTCTTCCTTCAGACAATTTTCTTGAGTATTTTACGTGTCTTCTCTATGTATTCGAGATATCAAACTTAAGTCAGCATAGGGGGCTCCAACCACTTACATCCAGCTGGTCCTCTGACAGGTTTTCGCTGACAGCCTAGTGTTTCCTCAGTGCAGACCACCTCAGGAGTAGGAAGACCACAGGACACTGTGAATGTTCTCACTCAGCGAATAAAAGAGACACCTGTCCCAGACTAATTTGTGCTTATCCAGTGTGAAGTTCACGGGGTCCCTCAGCCTTTCGTACCTATGAAGGATGGTCTTTTGACTTAGCTGCTGTGCGAAACAAACCCACACCCTGGCCTCTTGAGGGGCTTTTCCAGGAATTATTCCTAACATATTCCCGAGCTTGTTTCTTTGTTTTCTCCATTCTTCCTTAACTTTTATTTATGTAGTGTAGTCTTGTGTTTTCAAGGCATTTTACCATCATTAAATTGCTAATACATCCCACATTGTCCTAAAGTAGGCATTATCCTCCTGGTGCCGTGGAGAGACCCAAAGCTGGGTTATTTGCTCAAGAAATCCAAATGTGAGTCAGTGATTAGGCCTCAATTAGAACTCAGTTTCGTACACATTGTTCTTTTCTCAGGTCTCTAGGGCACCATGTTATTATCTGGGAAACGTTCCCAAAGACCAAACTAATTATCCCTAGATGTGGTGCTTCTGCCTAATATACAAACATTCTGAGGGCAGAAAGAGAGGGAAAAGCTGTAAAGAAATAAATTTCCTAATTTTCCATAATGTATTAATGTATTGAATATAATGAATGTATTAACTCTCATTCAGTCTTTGTAAAATCATTTCCCCATTACTTTAATATATTTTAACATGGCCATTGAAAACCTAAAACAATTGTACTTTAAGAAATAAGATATTAGATTAAAACTATTTGATTTAAACTTTTGTTGAGGTACATTCATTTATTTTACTCTATGTCCTCAATTGAAAAGTTAAGATTCATTTTTGCAGGTAATGGAAAACCAGAAAAGGATGTATCTTTTATAAATGTTTCTAGTGAAGATCAGCCAAAATTAAAATATTTCTTTTAATCCAATCCATATTTTTTCAAATATGAAAATTTGTCGTATGACTCAATAAGGAAAGGAGAGCAAATTTGGAGGAATTATTCTTCTCTAGCTTTCCCCAATTTTTTCTCCCTCCTACATTGTCTTGTGGACACCCCTTAATTAGTTTGCTTCTTCCCCTGCTCCTCCCTGGATCACTGTAACTGACCTGTTTCCATTTACATGCAGTTTGCATCCAGGTTTTTTTCAACCTGTACCTCAGCCCCTTAGGTTTGTAGGATCTGCTGTTGTGCACATAAATTTCCATCTATACATGTTTCATGGCTTCAGAAGTCCAGTTTGACAACTCAGTTCTATATTACACTGCCTCACTTCCCTGTCAATGCCAGGGACAACTCTCTTGGTCTTTGGACCAACTGCTTCTTTTTTATATATCTTTTAGAGAAAAGTAACACACCTCTACTTATAAAATGTTACTTTGCTCACATTTCCTACTCTCTTAGGAACCCAGTAATAGCTCCATCTCTCTGTGGGATTCTCCAGATCACCACGAACATAATTGCCCAGTGTTCATCATTCAGACAGCATCACTGCCATTCTGAAAAACCTTTCAATGGCTCTCAAGATTATAGCTCTCAAAAATGGACTATATAAACCATTCTGTTCATTCCCCAAACACCACATTTATGTGTGCCCTGAAACAATTTAGGGTGTGCCTCTTTCTCCAATCATGGTCCAGTTTGTTGATCTCTGGGAATTCGGCAGAATTCCTTCTGAACGTTCCCTAGATTTCCACTTACACATGTAATAGCCTCTTCTATTCCATTCTACACATTGTAATTTTCTTCCTTTAATCTTGAACACTTCTTTTTCCATCAAGAAGTCTTTCCTTACTAACATTACATGCGCCAAATCTCTCCATTTACCAATTGTGTATTACTACTGTTTTCGTACTTTGGCTTTTTCAATTCCCATTTGGCAAATTCTTCCTGTTATTCTCACATCTGTCTTGCCTTTTCTCAAAGAACACCATCTTTATAAGTTGGTACCTATTCAATCTCAATTAGGTAATGCCAATTATATGCCATGCCCTTAATTATCTTTTATCTATTCAATATATATTTTTCTTTAAAAAAGAGAGATTTAAAATTAATGTACCTTTTTCTACTAGAAAAAAAAACAGTGTGCTATAGTGGAGGTCAGTAAAATGTAGTATTTCAAAAGGTAGATGCCAGAGCCAGACTGTCTTGGATTACACCCCAGTCCAAACCTTGATTATTAGCTCTATGCATTCAAGTAAGTTAACATCTCTGTGCCCCAGTTCCTCTTTGATTACACTGAAATAATCATAGTACCTGCCTCTTAAGATGGGTGTAAGATTTTAATAAGAAAATGTACTTAAAGAATTTAATATAGTCTGGTGCATAGTAAGTGCTCAATAAAATATTGTTTTGTTTATTTAAAATGGATTGAGTTTATCATGTGACTTTCAACATGCTGACTATTGGGGAAGGGGGTGTAGAGAGCAGAGTGTAAAAGAACATACTACTAGCTTCAAAATAACTTCTAATATAAAATATTTAGTGTGGCTAGTTATTAAAGTTATGACTTTAATTATAGTCTATCTATACTACCAAGAAATTTCATATTTTTAATCATTCAGGTGGTATAGTAAACATTTATCTAGAGAAAAATCTATGCACACAGATATAGGAATTTTCCTATGTGTTCTCAGTATTGAATAAATGTAAATGTAAATGATCTTCCCTGATCTGGCCCTCTTTACCAATCCAAATAGAAAGTCCTATAATATAGTGTTCTCATCCTATAACTGTAACATTAGCCCTAAAAATTCATTCACAACGTTGTCTGTATCTGTGTCCCAGCAGCCAGATATAAGTCCAAATTTTCCCAAAATTTATAATCAGTGGGATTATAATAAGTGAACCCAGAAATATAACTCCCTACTACCACTCTTGCCCATGGCAAATCATCAAGCAATATTCAGTAAATTTAATTGAATAATGTTTTGCTGTAAGTATAAAATGAAAACCAACATGGCCTGGTTCAAATTTGTTAAAACAATAGTTATAGCAACTATACGTACATTTGCATAACTAAATAAAATAAGCCTTGCAAACATCTAATAAATCTGGAGTAATTTTATTGGTTTGAGAGCTGAGCGTTAAATGCAAGCTATTTTCTTAGTCAGAAGATCAGGAAAGGCCGCCCATGGAGACTGCAAGGTAGGTTTGCACTCTGAAGCCTCTCCTGCTCACTGGACACAAAGCAATAAGAGAAAATATAGAAACTCAAACTGAAAAGGATAAAGTAGACCTCAAAAGCAAGACGATCCTCTGTAATGGATTAAAAACAGAGCCAAACCATAAAGTCGTGAGTCAGGCTGAGGCATGGCCTAGTAGCAGGCAAGGGTAGCTGGGAGAGGACACGGTCTGAAATGTGCTTGAAAATGGGGTTTAGGTGTAGCTTTCCTACCCTTGAGTGAAGGCTCAACTAAGCCACTCAGGGGCCAAGACTGATGAGAAGATGTGGAACTAGGGAGGCCTTGGTAATGCAAGTGCTGCTGGTGACTAGGTCAGGAACCAAGGCCTCCCTACCCCAACCTTGGAAGTTTAGGGATATTATATCCCTAATATCACTAATGGTTGAGGGCACTAAACTTGTAATATAAGGCAGGATTCTATACTCTATACAGGCAACTACTAGAAAGGGAGGGAAGGGCAGGGAAAGAGAGAGAGAGAAGACACTGAAAATTTACCTTCATTTTCAAAATTCCAGAACACATGAAGAAATCTTATGATTGGAAAGACAACTGACAAACAGAATATGAATTCACATCACATGAAATTAAGATAATATAACATCATATAAAATGTTTTAAGAATATTTAAGCTTCCCAAATAGATATGTGAAAGTATAATATACATGAAAATTTGTGAAAGAAAAACAGGCAGAGGAAAAGAAGAAGGAAAGAAAAAAAGAGAAGAAAAAAGAAGGGATTTAAAAGGTCAAATAGTTTTAACAATCAAAATCATAAAAATAAAAAAATAGTAATTGAAATGACTCAAAAGAATAGATATATGCTAGACTCAACACAGTAAAATAATTAGATAGGACTTAGGTATTTTCATAGAAACTGGTACAGAGAGACAGAAAATGTAAAAATGCATAACTACACATTTAATAGAAAAGTTAAATGATACAGAGGATAGATTGAGAGCTCCAATGGGTGCCTAGTAGAAGTTCTAAGAGTAGAATGGTGTAAGTGGTAGATAAGCAGTATTTTAAGTGATGGTGTCTGAAAATTTTCCAAATAGAAGAAATAATGAATTGGATGATGGAAAATGTACTTGTAAAGGTACTTATAAAAATGTACTTATAAAAAGCTATCACAGAGAAAAAACATTATGTTAGAAGGAAAACAAAAAGTATGTCAGTATAATAGATGCTGGAAGGCAACAGAGTAATATTTTTAAAGTGCAAAGGAAAAAAATTGTTCTTAAATTAAAAATGATTATCCTGGTGATCTGTCCTTGAATAACAAATATACAAACAAAATAAATAAATAAAAAGACAACATAAAAATATTTTCAGAAATAGGATCAGGGAATTTATCCTCCACAAAGCTCTTCCTTAAATGCAACAGACAGCAAAATAAAAAAGTAAACATTAAAGGAAGGAATAAATAAGAAATACTTTGGATTGTTTAACTTCTTAAAAATGTTTATTGTTTAGCATGCTTTTTAGAATGTAAGAATAAAAATGCAATCAATATCTTCTAAACCAGGAAAAAATAATTGTCTAACTCTACCATGCAAACATAAGGCAGGTGTTATGGGCTAAATTTTGCTCCTCCAAAATTCATATGTTGAAGTCCTAACCCCCAGTACTTCAGGTTGTTGTTGTGTTGGGAGATAGGGTTTTTAAAGAAGTGAGAAAGTTAAAATGAAGCCGTGAGTGTGGGTCCTAATCCAATCTGGCTAGTGTCCTTATAAGGAGAGGAAATTTCAACACAAAAGACAGACGCAAAGTGGGGCCAGCCTGGTGGAGTAGCGGTTAAGTTCCCACATTCTGCTTCAGTGGCTCTGGATCCTGGGCATGGACCTACTCACCACTCATCAAGCCATGCTGTATCCCACATAGAAGAGCTACAACTCTACAACTATGATACACAACAATGTCCCAGGGCTTTGAGAAGAAAAAGGAAAAAAGAGGAAGATTGGCAACAGATGTTAGCGCAGGGTCAGTCTTCCTCAAAAAAAAAAAAAAAATTATTTCCAAAATGATAGTCTGAGAAGTATGATGACCATTTGCCTGCTGATGATTATAAAAAACATTTAAAGTCTCTGGAAATTTGCCTAAGGATGTATAATAAATGAAGAAACATCTGTTCAAGAAAGTCTACTAAATCTCAGCAAGAACAGTGAGAATCTGTGGCATTTAATTGATGACTCACTCATATCCCATCTCCCCAACTCAGTGTGAAGAAAGCTGTATTCCAGGCATGTGCGGCCAAGAAGGCAGGGGTCCCTTTCCACCTTGTTCCCCATCTAGGAATATGGTTTCACCCTGGGAGAGACAGGCCACCAGTACTTCTCATCTCTAGCCCTCAGTTCCATTATTGCAGAAGCACTATTCCAGGCAGGCATGGACAAGAGAACCTGTCTCTTTTCCTCAACTCAACTCCCAGTCGTAGAGAGGAAGTTCTACTCCAGGGGCAGTGGACTGAGATTACTGAGCCTTAAATGCTCCTGCCCAATTTCACTTATAGGGTGTAGATTCCATGCCAAGAGGAGCAAATTGAGAAGACCAATGTCTACTGTCCCCATCCAGAGTTTTGCTTATAGACCAGGTGTTTCACTCTGGGAGAAGTGGGTCACTGTCTTGGCTGCAATTCCAATGTAATGGCACAGAAGTTGTGCCTAGAAGGAGAGACAGATTAACAGAACAAAGAATACCATAACTTTGCTTAAGGAGACTGACTGTATTTGGAACAGAGTATGGGAAAGTTCATGCATAAGGGTATTGTGGAAAACAGTGGAGATCTTGGTGACAAACAGATGAGAGCTGGCTGGTAGCTCCATAAGACAAACAAGCTAAATTGTAGATGAACTAGAAGTTTAACAGAAAGAACCAGAGAAAGAGACAGCTAAGATGAGAATTCCTGGAGTTTGAACAATCCTTAAAGACAACCCTGTAAAGAGGACCAAATTTATTGGATCAGACTACAGAGCAATTTATGTCTCAGGGCACTGTCAAAAACAATAGAGCAATCAGCCCTCAATGAGCGGAGGCTAACAACAACTTGTGATATCTACAGAAGCAGTCAGCTAATGGAGAAATCAGGGATAGAGGCGAAGAGAGCCCTGCAAAAACCATTGTAATCCAAGGAAGATTGTACACATGTCAAGGCTGTGCCCTCTGAAGAGTATCATCAGAGGCTGCCCAGACAAGGGGAAATGGATTTCACTAAAATAGTCTACCCAAGTCACAAGACAAACAAGCAAACAACAAAAATAACAAGCCCCAGAATGAGAAGGAAATCAGTATCTGCAGTTGTTATGATATATCATCTAAAAAGTCCAGTTTTTGAGCCAGCCCTGATGGTCTAGTGGTTAAAGTTCTGTGCTATCACTCCCACGGCCTGGGTTCATTTCCCACTTATGGAACCACACCATCTGTTTGTCAGTTGCTGTGCTGTAGCAGTGGCTTATATGGAGAACTAGAAGGACCTACAACTATGATATACAACCATGTACTGGGGCTTTGAAGAGAAGAAAAAATTTTAAAAAAGGAGAGGATTGGCAACAGATATTAGCTCAGAGTGAATCCTTCCCTGTCAATAAAAGTAAAATGTCCAGTTTTCAACAAAATATTATAAGACATGCAAAGAAACAGGCAAGTGTGGCCTATACACAGGGAAAAAAACAGGCAAGAGAAACTGTCTTTGAAAGGGCCCAAATGTCAGACAAAGAATTCAAAGAAGCATTAGAGACATGTTTTAAAATCTAAAGGAGTGCTCACTTTGGCAGCACATATACTAAAATTCAAATGATACAGAGAAGATTATCATGGTCCCTGCACAAGGATGGCATGCAAATTTATGAAGCATTCTTTATTTTTTAAAAAACTGAGCTTGTGGATATAGAGAACAGATTGGTGGTTGCCTAAGGTGGAGGCTGGGGGTGGAAAAAATGGGTAAAAGGGGTCAAGGGGTACAAATTTCCAGTCACAAGATGAATAAGTCATGGAGATGTAGTATGTAGCATGGTGACCATAGTTAATAACACTGTATTTCATACTTGAAGGTGACTAGGAGAGTGAATCTTGAAATTTCTCATCACAAGAAAAAAAATTTGTGGCTATGTATGGTGATGGATGTTAACTGCACTTATTGTGGTGATCATTTTACAACAAATAAAAATATCAAATCATTACATTGTACACCTAAAACTAATATAATGTTATGTCAATTATACCTAAATAAAAATAAAATAAAATAACTAAAGGAAAATATGAGTAATATGAGAAAATATGAGTAAAATAACTAAAGAAAATATGAGGAATTAAAGGAAGATATGATGACAAAATCTCATCAAAGACAGAGTATTAATAAAGAGATAGGAATTATGAAAAAGAACCAAATGGAAATTCTGGAGTAACAAAAAAGAAAAATTCACTAGAGGAGGTCAACAGTAGATTTGAGCCGGCAGAAGAAAAAAGTAGCAAAGTTGAATATAGATTGATAGAAATTATACAATCGAAAGAACAGAGAGAAAAAAAATTTTAAAAATTATACATCACAACCAAGTGAGATTTATCCCAGGTATTCAAGGCTGGTTCAACAGTCAAAAATCAATTAATGTAATCTATCACATCAATAGGCTAAAAAAGAAAAACTACATGATCATACCAATAGGTGCAGAGAAAGCATTTGACAAAATCCAACACCTATTCATGATTAAAAAAAAAAACACTCAGTAAACTAGGAATAGAGGAGGACTTCCTCAAATTCATAAAGAATATCTACAAAACCGGGGGCCACCCAGTGGCGCAGTGGCTAAGTTCGCGCTTGGCAGCCTGTGGGATCCCGGGGTTTGCAGGTTCAGATCCCGGGCGCCTGTTGACGGACTGCTTGTCAGCCCTGCCAACGCAGCGTCCCATATAAAGTGGAGGAAGATGGGCACGGATGTTAGCCCAGGGCCAGTCTTCCTCAGCAAAAAGAGGAGGATTGGCAGTGTATGTTAGCTCAGGGCTTGTCTTCCTCACAAAAAAAAAAAAAAAAAAAGAATATCTACAAAACCTACAGCTAACATATTTAATGGTGAGAAGCTCAAAGCTTTCCCACTAAGATCAGGTACAAGACAAGGATGTCCCCTTTCAGCACTGCTTTTCAATATACTGGAAGTCCTATCTAATGCAATAAGACAAGAAAAGGAATCAAACGTTATGCAGATTGGGAAGTAAGAAATACAACAGTCTTTGTTCACAGATGACATGATTGTCGGTGTAGAAAATCTGACAGAATCAACAACAACAAAAACTTCTGGAACTAATAAGCAATTATAGTAAAGTTGCAGGGTACAAGGTTAATATACAAAAGTCAAGCACTTTCCTATATATCAACAATAAACAAGTGGAATTTAGAATTAAAAGCATGATATCATTTATATTAGCACCCCAAACAATGAAATACCTAGGTGTAAGTCTAACAAAATACATGCAGGATATGAGGAAAAACTACAAAACTCTGATGAACAAAATCAAAGAATTAAATAAATGGAGAGATATTTCATGTTTATGGATAGGAAGATTCAATATTGGCAAGATGTCAGTTCTCCCCAACTTTATCTATAGTTCAATGCAAAATCCCAATCAAAATACCAATAAGTTATTTTGTGGATATTGACAAACTGATTCTAAAGTTTATATGGAGAGGCAAAAGACCCAGAATAGCCAACACAACATTAAAGGAGAAGAACAAAGTTGGAGGACTGACACTATCTGACTTCAAGCTACAGAAATCAGGACAAGGTGGTACTGGTGAAAGAATAGATCAATGGAACAGAATAGACCCACATAAATATAGTCAACTGATCTTTGACAAAGGAGCAAAGGCAGTACAATGCAGTAAGATAGTCTTTTCAAGAAATGGTGCTGGAACAACTGGACACTCACAACCAAAACAATGAAGGTAGACACAGACCTTAGACCCTTCACAAAAGTTAACTCAAAGTGGGTCACAGACCTAAGTGTAAAACACAAAACAATAAAATTAGAAGATAACATAGGAGAAAATCTTGAGGAGCTGGGGTGTGGCAATAATTGTTTAGATACAACACCAAAGGCATAATCCATGTAAGAAATAACTGACAAGCTGGACTTCATTAAAATTAAAAACTTCTGCTCTGTGAAAGACAATGTCAAGAGAATGAGAAGACAAGCAACAGACTAGGGGAAAATATTTGCAAAAAACATATCTGATAAAGAACTCTTATCCAAAATATACAAAAAAATTCTTAAAACTGAACAATAAGAAAACAAACAACTCTAAAAAATGGGCCAAAGACTTTAACAGACACTTCACCAAAGAAGATATAGAGATGGCAAATAAGCATATAAAAACATGCTCTACATCTTATATCAGGGAAATGCAAACTAAAACAAGATACCACTACACACCTGTTAAAATGGCCAAATCAGGAGCCCTGACAACACCAAATTCTGTTGAGGATGTGGAGTGACAGGAACTACCATTCATTGCTGGTGGAATGCTAGTCACTTTGAAAAATAACTTGGCAGTTTCTTACAAAACTAAACATACTCTTATTATACAATTCAGCAATTGCACTCCTTGGTATAGGCATACCTCACTGTATTGTTTGCAGATATTTTATTTTTCACAAATTGAAGGTTTTTGGCAACCCTGCATCAAGCAAGTCTGTTGGCTCAAATTTTCCAACAGCATTTGCTCACTTTGTGTCTCTGTGTCATATTTTGGTAATTCTCACAGTATTACAAAGTTTTTCATTATTATATTTGTTATGGTGATCTGTGATCAATGATTTTTAATGTTACTATTGTAATTGTTTTGGGGTGCCACAAACTGTGCCCATATGACAGTGAACTTAATCAATAAATGTTTGTGTACTGACTGCTCCACTGACCAGCCATCTCCCCATCCTTCTCCCTCTCCTCAGGCCTGCCTATTCCCTGAGAAACAACAACATTGAAATTAGGTCAATTAATAAACCCTACAATGGTCTCTAAAAGTTCAAGTGAAAGGAAATGTCACATGTCTCTTGCTTTAAATCAAAAGCTAGAAATGATTAAACTTAGTGAAGAAGGCATGTTGAAAGCCAAGAAAGGCTGAAGGTTAGGTGTCTAGTGCCAAACAATTGGCCAAGTTGTGAATGCAAAGGAAAGTTCTTGAAAGAAATTAAAAATGCTACTTCAGTGAACACACAAAAGATAGGAAAGCAAAACAGCTCTATTGCTGATATGAAGAAAGTGTTACTGGTCTGGATAAAAGATCAAACCAGCCACAACATTCCCTTAAGCCAAAGCATAATCCAGAGCAAGGCCCTAATTCTCTTCAATTCTGTGAAGGCTGAGAGAGGTGAGGAAGCTGCAGAAGAAAAGTCTGAAGGTAGCAGAGGTTGATTCATGAGGTTTAAGGAAAGAAGTCATCTCCATAACATAAAAGTGCAAGATAAAGCAGAAATTACTGAGGTAGAAGCTGCAGCAAGTTATCTAGAAGATCTAGCTAAGATAATTAATGAAGGTGGCTACACTAAACAACAGATTTTCAATATAGATGAAACAATCTTATATTAGAAGAAGATGTCATCTAGCACTTTCATAGCTAGAGAGGAGTAGTTAATGTCTGGCTTCAAAGCTTCAAAGGAGAGGCTGACTTTCTTGTTAGGGTCTAATGCAGCTGGTGACTTTAAGTTGAACCCAATGTTCATTTACCATTCAGAAAATCCTAGGGTCCTTAAGAACTATGCCAAATCTACTCTGCCTGTGCTCATAAGTGGAACAACAAAACCTGGATGACGTCACATATCTTTACAACATGGTTTACTGAATATTATAAGCCCACTGTTGAGACCTACTGCTCAGAAAAAAAAGATTCCTTTTAAAATATTACTGCTCATTGACAATTCACCTGGTCACCCAAGACCTCTGATGGAGATATACAAGATTAATCTTGTTTTCACGCCTAACACAACATCCATTCTGCAGCCCATGTATCAAGGAATAATTTTGACTTTCAAGTCTTATTATTTAAGAAATTTTGTGAGGTTATAGCTTCCATAGATAGTGATTCCTCTGATACATCTAGGCAAAGTCAATTGAAAACATTCTGGAAAGGATTCACCATTGTAGATGTCATTGAGAACATCTGTGATTCATGGGAAGAGGTCAAAATATGAACATTAATAGGAGTTTGGAAGAAGTTGATTCCAACCCCATGGATGACTTTGAGGGGTTCAAGACTTCAGTGGAGGAAGTAACTGCAGATACAGTAATAGCAAGACAACTAGAACTAAAAGTGGAGCCTGAAGATGTGACTGAATTGCTTCAATCTCATGATGAAACTTTAAGGGATGAGGGATTGCTTCTTTTGGATGAGCAAAGAAAGTGGTTTCTTAAGATGGAATCTACTCCTGGTGAAGATGCTGTGAAGATTGTTGAAATGACAACAAAGAATTTAAAATATTACATAATCTTAGTTGATAAAGCAGTGGCAGCTTTTGAGAGGATTGACTCCAATGTTGAAAGAAGTTCTACTGTGGGTAAAGTGCTATCAAACAGCATCACATGGTACAGAGAAATTGTTCATGAAAGGAACAGTCTTCATTGTTGTCTTTTTTATTAAACTGCTACAGCCACCCCAACCTTCAGCAACCACCACCCTGATCAGTCATCGGCTATCAACACTGAGGCAAGACCCTCCACCAGCAGGAGCATTGACTCACTAAAGGCTCAGGTAATGGTTAGCATTTTTTAGCAATAAAGAATTTTTAAATTAAGGCATGTACATTGTTTTTTTAGACATAATGCTATTGCACACTTAATAGACTAAAGTATAGCGTAAACATAACTTTTATATGCACTGGGAAACCAAAAAATTCACACGACTCACAATGGAATATTATTCAGAGCTAAAAAGAAATGAGCTATCAAGCCATGAAAAGGCATGGAAGAACTTTAAATGTATGTTATTAAGTGAAAGAAGCCAATTTGAAAAGGCTACATATTGTATGATTCCAACTACATGACATTTTGGTAAAGGCAAAACTATGGAGACAGTAAAAAGAAAAATCAGTGGTTTCTGGGATTTGTGGGTTGGAGGGTGAAAGGATGAACAGGCAGAACACAGAGAATTTTTAAGGCAGTGAAAATGGTTTGTATGATACTATAATGATGGATACATGTCATTAAACATTTTTCCAAACCCATTGAATGTACAACACCAAGAATGAACCCTAAGGTGGTAAAAGATGACATGAGTGGAGAAATATTAAAATAGAGCAGGAGCAGCCATTTCAGAGGAATTGCCTTGCACGTCTTGTTTTCTTTACCTTCCAAACTGGACCAAACCACCAACATTTCAAGAAGTCAGTAAGAACAAGAATATCCTGTTTGTAAGGACTGAAGAAATTGGACTTTGCTGATGACCGAATCACTAACCAATCAATGAAGTACAGTCTAGCCTTTTGCCTGATGACTAAGTCTCAAGCCAATCTATGAGGCACAAACCTAGCCTGATATCATCTAGCACCAACAAACTCTTCTTTAATGCAACTTCCCTCATCTTCCTCCTTTTTTCCCATAAAAATCCTGAGCCCCTCTCCTACAATAATCAGGACAGTATTTGAGTGTCTACCTGAATCTGTGCTCCCTGAAGTGCAATTCTTTGATCCCAAAATAAACACTTCTCTACCTCTCATTTTGCCTCTTTATTTTTAGGTCAACAAGGTAAACTATGGACTTTGGGTGGTTAGGATGTGTCGATGTGGGTTTATCATTTATAACAAATGTAGCACTCTGGTGGCAGATGTTGATAATGGGGTGGCTATGCATGTTTGGGGGCAGGAAGTATATGGGAACTCTCTGTACCTTCCTTTCAAATTTGCTGTGAACCTAAAACAGTTCTAAAAAATAAAAATTTTAAATATGAAAAGAATAGGATACATAAGACAATTTTGAAGGAATAAAAAGATCGGCAGTATTGATCAACCAGTTTTCAGGTTTTATAATAAAGCTATTGTAATTAAAACAACATGGAATTTGTGCAATGGTAGATAGAAAAATGTTACAGAATGAAGAGCTCATATACAGAAACGTGCTATGTAAAAATGGTAATATCACAAAACACTCTGGAAGAGACTGAAAGGGAAACTGTTAGATAATTTCCTATTTGTATGGTAAAATGAAACAAAATTAGATTCTTACCTCATACCTTATATAAAAATCATTTCCAAATGGATTAAAGACCTAAATATGGAAAGCAAAGCAATAATACCTTGAGAAGAAAATTATTGGATATCATCTTCATGAAGAATTGCTTAAAATATACAAAAAAATCATGAAGAAAAAGACGGACATATGTGACTAAACTATAAAAGTTCTTTTTAAAAACAGACACTAGTAATAAAAATATAGGATTATATCTATGATTTTGGAATAGTGAGTGTGATATTGTGATTTAAGAAATATATATTTTGGTCTTTGTCCCTAGCTCCTGGCCAGAGCTCCTAAAACCGTTGTAATTTCCAAAATGATAAGAGCTACAAGAGCATCTTTTATTATAACATTTGGGTTTTGTTGCCAGTTCCTAAAATAGCTCTAAGGATAAATGTGAGGGAGCATCTTTTGTTATTCATAACAAGCTCCTTTCTACCACACCTGAGTTTATGTTAATGAGGGGACTTTTGGAATGTCCCTAAGAATGGGGGGCTAATTTTTAAGGGAACCAACCATGTATGTCAATAGAGTTGGAACTTTCAGGCCCATCCCCAATCTCTGGGGGAGAGGGGCTAGAGGTGGATGGAATCACCAATGGCCAATGAATGATACAATCATCATGCCTATGTAATGAAGTCTCCATAACCCTACCAAAGGAATTCAGAGAGGGTCTGGGTTGGTAAACACACTGAGATGCTGAGAGTGTGCTGAACCTGGAGAGGGCATGGAAACTCTGCCCCCATTCCCCCATACCTTGCCCTGTGCATCTCTTCCATTTGGCTGTTCCTGAATTGTATCCTTTATAATAAATTGGTAATGGTAAGTAAATTGCTTTCCTGAATTCTGTGAACCATTCTAGCAAATTATCAAACCTAAGGAAGGGGTCATGGGAACCCCTTATTTATAGCCTGTTGGTCAGAAGTTGGGGGCAGTCTTGTGGGACAGACCTCTTAATCTGTGGGGTCTGTGCTAACACCAGATAATTTGCATCAGAACTGAATTGTAGAATACCCAATTGGCATCTTAGAGAGTTGGAAAATTGGTTGGTATAGGAACTTCCCCAAACACACATATTTCGTGTCAGAAGTGGTGTGTGAGTAGAGAAAAACAGTGTTTTTCCCTTTAGGGAGAATTTCTAAACAAGACAGGCATCCTCATACACGAAAAAAGAGGAAAGATGGATGTATCTGTCTCCATTTAAAGTTAAAACTCTGTTTAAGCAAAATACCCTATGAATAAAGTAAAATGACAATCCATAATAATGCAACACATATGCATAAAGATGCATAACAAAGAAAGAATTAGTATCTGAAACATTAAAAGAACTCCCAGGATAAAAAGACAAAGATGTCAGTAGAAAAATATGGAAATGGTATGAACAATAGAACAATAGAAGTGTAAGCCCAAATGGTTAATATTAACACATATTAAATCTTTGTAGTAACGAGGGAAATACAAATAACAACCACAATGACATAATATTTCACACTCCATCAGATTTGCAAAACCTTGAGAAGTCTAACCAAACCAAGTATTGTCTAGAATATGGAGAAAACTACTCTCATTTGGAGAGGTATTTAGTGATATATTTAGTGATATCTAGCAGAGTCAATAGTGGTATGTCCTATGTTCCAGTAGTTGTACTTCCAAATATGCACACATCCCAGATAAACACACATATATATGTATAATGAAACATATCCAAAGTGTTTATTGCAGAACTGTTTATGATGGCAGCTTTTAGAAACTTCTTAAATGTCCATCAGTATTGGCATACGGATAAGTAAATTTTGGTACATTTACATAAGAAAAATCATACAGTAGATACAACTTGAGCTTCAAGTATCAACATAACTAAATCTCAAAAACACAATGTTGAGAGGAAATGACAAATTCAATGTACCATTCATAAAAGTACACAAAACCTTACCTTAAATTATTTGTAAATGTATGTGATAAAATTATAGACTATAGCAGGGAATAATACCCAGCAACCTCAAGATAGTGTTTAGTGTTAGGTGGCAGGAGGGAAAGCGAAGGAACTGTAACTGAAGAAGTACAGAAAAACCTTTTAATAGCTCTATGATATTTCATTTTCCTTAAACACTTTTAAGCAAATTTGGGAAAATGTGATACAATTTTAGTGTTCTAGAGTGAATTTATGGTATTAGCTATATTATCCTCTATAATTTTCTTTATTTTGGAGGTATTTCATCATAAAAATATTGAAAATGAAATTCATTCAAGAAACACAGTCATAGTAGATATGTGCAATATTGTATAGTGGAAAGAGAATGGACACTGGGATCTGATGCACGAGGTGTATGTCCTTGAGAAAATTTTTTAACCTCTGTAAACATGGGAGTCTTCTTTTGTAAAATGACAGATAATAGCATTTGCCTGCTGGTGTAGCTATGAAGATTAAATGAAGTGACATAAGAACAGGTGCCTAATATCTAATAAGTGTGCAATAAATATTGATTATCTTATACCAGGAACAGATTTATTACTTCAATATACACACATGTATAATTGCTTTTTATCATTTCTGGTAAAATTACTGAAAAATATTCTGAGACTATACCAATCTGGAATAAGTTTGGCTGCACAAAGAGTTTTATGTTGTGGAATGTTGTGTTGACTCTACACAATGCCTCCAGAGACCTGAAGCCCTTCTGTCTCTCTGTCCAGCCATCTTTAGCACGTGATTTTGTCTCTCATACTCCTCAGTTCCGATCACAAGATGACTACTCCACCTCTAGCATTATATCTTTTGTTCAGATATGAAAATGGGAAAGAGCAAAGTCAGTTGCTCCTTTTGAAATAATTTTCTAAAAAGCCCTACTCAAAGTTTCTGTTTACTTCCCATTTGCTAGAACTGTGTCCCAGGGCGCCTGTAACAGCACAGGAGGCCAGGGAAGTAGGTCTTGTAGCTGGGCATGTCCCACTGAACAAAAGTGGACTTCTGTCAGTACGAAGATGGGGACAATAGATAGAATTGAGTTGAAAACCAGCAAGGACTGTTGCAGAGACTGTTGTTTTACGCATTCCACAAGGACCTCCATTTTGTGTCTAGGTTTGCTTTGCTGGTGTGACAGCTTCAGAATTCCTAACTAAAAATGATTTGGGGGTGACATCTGACTGGAAATTAATTTCTTTAAGTAATTTTATTTAAGCCTGTGTGAGTAACAAGTGCACCGCTCTTATCTGAATGGCATGTGTATTTGGGGCATGGACATGGGGAGAGGGAAGTTGTTGATGGAGCCGATGCAGGAGGAGAGTTCTGAAGTCCCGTAGAGTCCTCAGTTGAACTATGGCTTCTAAAACTTATGCTTTTAACATCTCCAGACACAAACACTTAAAATCATGTTTTCTTTGCTCGTGGAGTAAATCAGTATAGTACAAAGATTATAGTTCTTGTTAATAATGTTTTTTCACAAGCGAGATTAACTAGATTTTGGCAGAATTGTGCTTTTCTTCTCTTAGCCTCTTTCTTTCTCTTCTCGTGGTCTTAGAGGAAACTATTAGAACTAATATTTTTTAAAGAGAAAACAATATCCCTCCCAAGAGGGATCTTGCCTGAAGCAACCTCTTTTATATGGTGCCTCCTAAGGCAGTAAGCCCAGCCTTTTATAGACATGGTGCCACACAGGTGTGTTAGAGCTGCACTAATGAGCAGCATACACTTTTAGTTATTCTCATTTATGGTGTCATCAGGGTCCAAGAAAGCAAGAATATTACAAATTTAAGTAAAAAAAAAGAACAGGGGAAGATGCTGAGGCTGTTTTCAAAATTAAGTATTTTGGGAATCGTGATTAAAATCATAACTTTGAAATATGACAGTGCACCCCACTAATAGCAAATCTTTCACCAGTGAAAATTCCACGGAGAAAGAATGTTTTAAAGTCTATGGGAAAGGGGGGTAAATAAAACAAGTTTTCCTGTAATGTCAATCTGGGCTAGCTTTGACCAACCTCCATTCTAGATTCAAAATTTGGCCCAATTCATTGATCTTTATATAAGTTCTGTTAAAACTGACTTTTAAATAGGGTGAAAAATGAAATGAGGTTAATAACTTACCTCGTCTTAGCTTCGCTGGACATTGCAAACCAAGCTTTGGGCTCCTTAAAACTCTAATTGGCTCATCTACAAAAATCAGCCTAAAGTTGTATCTTGGTTTCATTTGGAAGAGTTACTCTTATTATGATCACTCTTCCTTTGGGGAGTGATCTGAATCTTCAGAATCTCCCTGCAACTATAGATAGTATTTGGGTTAATATGAACCGTTTTGGATAAGGACATATGCTTGAGCTCCTTATAACTAACTCTTACTCACATGGAATAATGAAGGCATGCAATTCACAATCACCATTTCCTGTTGCACAAAAGTTTGAAATTGTCATAGAGGCTAACATGAGCAAAAAGTGCAAATATGTTTCTACTTTAATTTTTAGCCCTATGCCATCTGGCAGTGAGGATGAAGGGAGTAAAAGCATAGTGATGAGCAAAAGTATTGGTCTTTTATTTCTAGTGTAGTGTTTGGGGCATGAAAGAAGTGGGGGAAAATGGAAGATCATATATATACTATTCTGGACTATTTACTTTCCCATGGAGACTGATGGCTCAGAAATTGCAAAGCCAGTCACTAGGAGGTGGGATGAGATCAGACATTGGACCCCAAAGCCTACTATTTAGAGCAAAAGCAGAGTAAGAGAGAGGCCAGACACATAACAGTCAACAGGCAGAATTCACCAAACCCAAGCAGGGCAGGTGCATGAATCACGATCCTGGAACACATTTTAGATTAAAGCTGACTACAGTTGATGAGGAGGAAAGGAAACTAAGAAACACAACTCCATTTGGAAGGGCATGGTTCTTCTTTGTGGTGACTTCTTATGAAGGGGCCCTCCCCTGCCCCCAAGCATCATGCTGCCTCTGGTAGCATTTGATAATATAGCAATCAAGGGGTAGCATTTGATAATATTTCATCAGGTTGTCATCTTCCCCCCCACACACCTTTCTAATTTTGACATATTTCACACAGTTGTCATACCCACTGTCCTCAGACAAGTCTGTTTGCTTCAGACAAACCAAGCTGTGCTAATACATATGTCTGTAACTGATAAGGAATGAGGTATGTGGAAGACTTATGGCAGCTGAGACCAGAAAAGAACTCTATCCCTTCTCCCTCTCTCCTTGGAAATTGATGCCCTTTCATCTTTCCATCTAAACACTTGTTCTTCTGAACTTTCTATTCTTGCCAAAGCAAAGATAATTCTTCCAGGTGCCAAATCTGTTATTTTTGACCCAACCCTCCCCTTTATCTTCTACATGGAATCTCATGATGTCTGCCAATATCTGCTTTTGAATGCCTTTTGAATTTATGTTTTTCTTTTCTCTCTCACTATTGCCACCTAGACTAGACCCTGACCACATCAAACTTGGATTATTTTAGTAGTTTCCTAATTTGATGTGCTGGTTCCAGCCTTTCCTCTCCCTCATCTATCTTACACACATCAGTCCCTAGCTCTGGGATCCCTGAGAGGTCTTATTACCTGTAATACTAAGTCTAAACCCTTCCTGTAATGTTCAGTATCTGATCACCTTCTCTACATACCACATTCCACCTCCCCCTTCTTACCATACATCTCCCTATTGCCAGCTTTGCCATGTATTTTTCCCACTTCTCTTAAACAATTTTCTTTGCTAAACATGTCTCCTCCCTCCTCTCCAGCTATCCAAATGCTACTGATCCTTCCAAGTTTATGTCACATTATCTCCATTAAGTCTTCTCTGAAAAATTTGGTCTGTTTAAATTCCATAGCCCTAACTTTGGTCAATACCATAGTTAAATGTGTGATCAATACCACACATTTAGGTATCTAGAAGATTATGTCTGGTTTGCGTTATTAAATGCTTGTTTTATAAGTTCAAGTTTGCCTCCTTGAACTGCTTTGAGAGCAATGACTTTGTGATACATCTCTCCTATATTAAGTTTTCTCCCCTGCAGGGGCATGCAATGGCACAATAGGCACACAATGGATGTTTAATATATAGTTATAAAATTTGTCTGAAAACATGGATAAAAGAAAAAATTATATTACGAAGGATTCTTGGAATGTCAGCTTGGGATTTGGAGAGGTTTAAACACTTTATACAGAATTAATTTAAAGACACTGGGAATGAAATGTTCTGCTCCCTCTGAGCTTTGAGCCAGCAGCAATGCTGGCACATTCTTCTCTATTTTTTGGCCCTTCTACCACAGTTTCTGGGCTGATTAATTGGCCTGCATTTCAACTTCATCACTGGAATGTAAGACATCACCTACACATTTAAATAAATAGTTAACTCTGACCTCTGGCTTTACCAAGTGGAACAGTGGTTTCCAAAAATGGGACCCCACAGCTCTGCCATATCTTTGTGACTTGGGGAAGGTTCTGTTGTGATCTCCTCACATCTCTGTGTTGAGTTTACTTTCTCTTCCCCTGAAAATGACACTAAAGCAAGACAGTGGTAAAATCAGAGCCCGTGGGAAATGGAAGGATGAAGTAAATTTGATTTTAAACTGAGAAACAGTTTTCATTCTAGATAACTAACATACATGGTACCTTCAGTTAAACAAAATGACCTGATTTTTATTAAGCACCAAAGAAGCAGAGAGCTTGGGTGAAGTTGGAGCTAGCTCTGGATCTGCTCAGCAGTTGGATGATCTAATTAGCAAACACTATTACAAAGGTAGGAAATATACCCAGAATATGAAAATTTTAAAATAACAACATACTGAAAATTCTCTTCAGTTAGATATTTCATATTCCATCTTTGGAGGTCGTAGCAAAATTGTTTAAAGTATGGAAACCATGTAAATTTTATAAAATCATTAAGGCAAGGAAAATTGATTTCACACTATATAAACAACACCAGGACTGAGATCATGGAAAACTGAATTGACATGCATTATCTACATGCAGAAGTAGAATCTGGGAATAATCAAACAATTAATTTTGAATAATAGCATCTTACTTTTATCATTCTTTCTTAACACATGTGGTTTAGAAATTCAGTAATCAAACCATAATGGGTTGGAAATACAAAGTTAGCTCACCAAACGTATGGGTAGACAAGATTAGCATTCAATAATGTGCTGACTAATCTCCCTCGCCCTAAACATATTATTTTCAGATTTGATTTAAATAGCTAAGTTACCACTTTATCTCTTTCTTTGTCCAAGCCAGTCTCTTCCCTCCCTTCCTTTTACAGTACCATCTTTTCTTCTTGCTCAATATTATCAAACCAAGCCACAAATCTAATTAAGCTGTCTTGATGCCAAAATCTCTGCTCCTGGAGAAATGCATCATCCAGCCATCTAGGTAAGTGAATTAAAAAAGCATCCAGGCAGGTATCTGGTGAATGTCTCAGTTCATCCTTGCATAATAAACTATCTTCTCCTGTTCATTCATTTGTCAGTCACAGTAACTAAGGATTATTATTTGCTGAATGTACGTGACACCAGCAATTTGCAAAGTCTGTTGGCAAGAAAATCAGGTTAGAATGACAGAGTGAGAAATTAAGCAGAAGCCTGATGTAATTAGCTATAACAATCAGTGCTCTAATTTCTGATTTATTGTTTCCTGTTTTCCTGCTGCACTCCACTCTGTGTATACTGTATGTGCTTCATATAGGTCAAACAATTGCCTTATCAGCCCTGGCAACGCGAGAGGTCAGAGTTAACAATATTTATTTAAACATGCAGGATGCTTCCCGCTGCAATTAGGAAATAACTATTACTAATAGGTCCTTGGCACTACTTCCTCATTTATACAATTTTTTTTGGAAAAAAAAAAAGAAACAGAAGCAAAAAAGAATTGGGATTCATTTCTTACATCTGCATAAGAGTTGATTTAGTTCTCCCTCTAGGAGAATTTTTCTTATTCTGTGATTCTAAATGATCCAAACAAATCCTTATTCTTACAGCTGAATATTCATAAAAATATGGAAAAAGTATTCTTCTTGATAAATAGTGGAATTTCATTTTCAAAGCTCTGTTAAAAGGTTATTGTAGACCCTTCTTGCAAACTCTAGTCTACAGAGAATTTCCCCGCTTTCCATCATTCAACCACAAACATAAAGTGGGGTTAGTCATTCTTTTCACATTTTAAGAAAGCATTCTTTAAAATTGCATATAGGATGTATTATGAGGAGGAAAACTCTGAACATTCTGAAATTCAAGAAGAATTTTTAAAAAACTTCTGAAATAAAGCAATGAACTCCTATAAGATAAAAACACCACTGTACTTCACTCAAAATAATAGCATTTCTGAAAAGATGAATATAACTCAATTCAGGGTAAATTCAAATGAAATTTGCATTACTGGCCAAGTAAAGGAATAGTTTATAGGTCCTTTTGAAAAACAAAGGAACTGAATATGATGAAATAAATATTTTTATTTTTACTCTTAATTTTGAAATTTTACATTTCAAACTCTCCCAGAGCACTGCATACCTATAATAAGGTAAAGTAGAACACACTTCCAAAGCCCTCGGGGAATCCTCAGAATCTAGTCAGACTGCAGAGCAATTTGGAAGTTAGAAGACACACTAGATTGAGTGTCAGGAGATCTGGGTTTTTTTTCAGGCCATTTCTCTCATTAAATAGTGGTCCTGGGCAGGTCATTTGACCTCTCAAGATCTCATTTTCCTTATAGATAAAATGAGAAGTTTGGACTTGATCTTTGAATCCTCTTTATAATAAAAATTAGTGTGTGTAAAACACTTTGGCTCTGTGTAAGGAGCTATGCTAAATATTTTACTTGCTTCATGTCTTTTTTTTTGCTATTAATAAAAATTAATTCTAGATAAAAACATCATAACAGATAAAAGAAAGACATTATATACTTGTAAAACACATGAGGAGACGGATAGTCTATTTAATTTGCCCATGATTTTGCTTTTTCCATTGTTCTTTCTTCCTGACACTCCATGATTCCTTCATTTATCATTTCCTTTTCATTTGAAGAACTTCCTTTAGCCGTCCTTGAAGTGTATGTCTGCTAGCCACAAATTCTTTTAGTTTCCATCCATATGAGGATGTCTAGATTTCCTCTTCTTCCTAAAGGATCGTTTCACTAGATAGACAGTTCACTGTCAATACTTCTTTCCTTTCAAGGTGACAGATGCTCTGTGTCTTTTAATTCTCCCAATAGTCTATGAAATAGGAATTCATTATCTCTACTTTACAGATGAGGAAACTGAGGCTTTGAAATTCAGTAACTGACCTCAAGGCATGCAGCTGGAGTGAGACCCAGGGATCATCCTAAACCTGGTTAATCTGTGCCCATAACCCAAGTGCTTAAGCTTTTTGTTCTACAGCCTTACCTCTTAAGATTTTAACATATTAAGATTCTAATGAAACATACATACAGATGAACATAATAGGTATTTGTTAAACCAAAATGTAGAAATCCACAAAGTCCTACTGAAATAAGGTGTAATATCTTACTATGTGAGCATTCAATTGTATTTGTGTCTAAGAACTTTCCATGAAAATGTCAATAAGCAATTCCAAACAAATAGCATGCTACCAATCACTGAGTAGCTGCTGAGCATCTATGATGCTCCCAGTTCAGGGTCTAAAATGCACCCTCTACTCTCAAGAGATTCATAATCTAGTTGGGGTTATCATCCATGTTGTACATTCATTCATGATAAAATTTGAGGTACACAGAAATGTTGAAGAAATCTGCCTGAAAGATTTCAAATCTTAAAGCTAGAGTAGTCAAGGAACATTTCACAGATGAGGTAAATGAGTATAACTGAATTAATGGAAGAGGGAAAGAAGAGATTTACTGGTAAAAAAAAATGGCAGAAAAGTGTTGGTCAAGGGAATAAATATGGACAGCAGAGTTTAAGAAAGTCTAGTCTAATAGTGTTTGGAATAGAAGCAGAAGTGAGATGTGTGTGTGTTTGTGTTTGTGAGTGTGTGTGTGTATGTGTGTTTATAGGGAAAAGAAAGGGAAAGAAAGGAGGGATCTCATACTCAAAGAAATTTCTTAGGTATCATTACAAGGTTCTATTTGTAATGGTTAAAACCTGAAATGAAAAATGCCAGCAGAAAAAGAGAGGAAGGACACACATGAGGAATATTTTTAAAATAAATTTTAAAAGACTTTAATTTATTCAGTTAATCATTTATTCATGTGATTAACTTTGATTATAATCTTATTATATCCAGGAACTGTGGTGCTGCCAAGGATAGAAAGATGATTAAGAAAAATCCCTGCACTCAAGAAGCTTATAGTTACCGAGGAAAATGGAGAGGCAGACACATAAACAGGCAACTACAATAGAGTGTAATGTGGTGAGGTTTGAGTAAAGAGTCTGATGGAATTAGCGAACCACCTATGAGAGTTTCCTAATCAATGCTAAGCTTCAAAGATGAGCTAAGTCTTGAGGGATAAATAGGTAATATCCAGGTGAAGGACTGAAGTAGGGGTATTCCAAGGCATGAGACAAGCATGCTCAAAGGTGAGGTACACCACTGCATGTTTGGGGTTCTGAAAGAAGTTTAGAATAGCTGAAGTACAGGGTGTGAGATTATGGAGTGGGAAAGATAAGACTAGAGAGGAAGGCTGAGACTAATTCTTAAAGAGTCTGGAAGAACCTGATATTTCTTCATTTGAAGATAATAGATGGTAATGAAGGGAATATCATGACAGGATTTGAATCTGGGAAAGCCAGCTCTTCTACATAGATGATCATGTCATCTGCAAACAAAGATAGTTTTATTTCTTACTTTCCTATCTGTATACCTGTTATTTCCTTTTCTTGTCTTATTGCATTAGCTAGAATTTCCAACATGATGTTGAAAAGGAGTGGTGAGGGGGGACATCCTACCCTTGCCTTGTTCCCGATCTTAGTGGGAAAGCTTCAAGTTTCTCACCATTAAGTATGTTAGCTTTAGGTTTTTTGTAGATATTCTTTATCAAGTTGAGGAAGTTCCCCTCTATTCCTGGCTTACTGAGAGTTTTTTACTTTTTTAATCATGAATGGATGTTGGATATTTGTCAAATGTTTTTCCTGCACCTATTGATATGATCATGTAATTTTTCTTTTTTAGCCTGTTGATGTGATAGATTACACTAATTGATTTTTGAATGTTGAACCAGCTTTGTATACCTAGGATAAATCCCACTTTGTCATGGTGTATAATTCTTTTTATACATTGATGGATTCTATTTGCTAATATTTTGTTGAGGATTTTGCATCTATGCTCATTAGAGGAATTGATCTGTAATTTTGTGATATCTTTATCTGGTTTTGGTATTAGGGTAATGTTGGCATCATGGAATGAGTTAGGAAATATTCTCTCTGCTTCTATCCTCAGAAAGAGATTGTGGAGAATTGGTATAATTTCTTCCTTAAATGTTTGGTAGAATTCAAAAGTGAATCCATCTGGGCTCCGTTCTGTTTTGGGAGGTTATTAATTATTGACTCAAATTCTTTAATAGATATAGGTGTATTCAGATTTCTATTTTTTCTTGTGTGAGTTTCAGCATTTTGTGTCTTTCAAGGTCTATTTCATCCAGGTTATCAGGTTGTAGGCATAGAGTTGTTCATAGCATTCCTTGATTATCTGTTTAATGTCCAAGGGATCTGTAGTGATGTCCCTTCTTTAATTTCTCATATTTGTAATTTGTATCCTCTCTCTTTTTTCCTTAGTTAGCCTGGCTAGAGACTTATCAATTTTACTGATCTTTTCAAAGTAACAGTGTTTGGTTTTATTAATTTTTCTCTATTGATTTCCTGTCTTCAATTTCATTGATTTCTGCTTATTATTTCTTTTCTTCAGCTTACTCTAAATTTAATTTGCTCTTCTTTTTCTAATTTTCTAAGGTGGAAACTTAGATTATTAGTTTTAGAGCTTTTTTCTTTGCTAATATATGCATTCAATGCTATATATTTCCCTCTAAGGACTGTTTTTGCTACATCCCACAAATTTTGATAGGTTGTGTTTTCATTTTCATTCAGTTCAAAATATTTTAAAATTTCCCTTGAGATTTCTTCTTTGACCCATGTTTTATTTAGAAGTGTGTTGTTTAATCTCCACGTATTTCAGGATAGTCTACTTATCTTTTTGTTATTGATTCACAGTTTAATTCCATTGTGGTCTGAGAGCAGACATTTTATGATTTCTATGCTTTCACATTTTTTAAGGTGTGTTTTATGGCCCAGAATGTGGTCTGTCTTGGTGAATGTTCTATGTGAGCTTGAGAAGAATGTCTATTCTGCTGTTGGATGAAGTAGACAAAGATTTTAAACTTTTCACTACAGCTGGGATAGAACCTCTTTAACATCCATTCAATGCAAGTACACTGTGGAGAAGAACATCCAGTTGATTGATGGTGTTGTTGAGGTCAGCTATGTCCTTATAGACTTTCTGCCTACTGGATCTGTCCACTTCTGATAGAAGGGTGTTGAAGTCTCCAATTATGATGTGGATTCATCTATGTCTCCTTGCAGTTCTATCAGCTTTTGCCTCCTGTAGTTTGATGCTCTGTTGTTAGGCACATACATGTTGAGAATTATTTTGTCTTCTTGAAGAATTGACACCTTTATCATTATATAATGTCCTTCTTTATCACTGATAATTCTCCTTGCTTTGAAATTTTGCCCTGTATGAATTAATATATATTCCTTTCTTTTGATTAGAGTTAGCATGGTATATTTTTTTTCATCCATTATTTTTTAATCTATATATACCCTTATATTTAAAATGAGCTTCTTGTAGACAACATATATTTGAGTCCTGTTTTTTGATCCACTCTGACAGTCTCTGTCTTGTAATTGGAGAATTTAGACCATTGATGTTTAAGGTAATTATTGATAGTTGGATTAATATCTACTCTTTTCCATTTGTTGTCCTTCTTCTTTGTTGCTTCTTTGTCTTCCACTCTTTTCTTTTACCTTTTGCTCTCGTGGCTGTAGTGGGGCTTCATTTAGGTTCACAAACCACCTGTGCAGATCTGCTTTGATGGGATCTCCTTCATCAACTTTGCCTATGGCACCACCACCACTTGCTCCTTTGACTTTGAAATTGTGACCAAGCAGGGCACTTAGCATACCTTCAGCAGCATTGAGAGGGAGGAGTGTGAGAAACTGTTTGATTTTGTCAATGCAAAAAACTCAACATCGAAAACTGAGTATTGAAAGACTGGATGAACCAAAACCACAACAAATGGGTCTCTAACTTTGATGAAGGTGAGCATGATGCCTACTTGGAGCTGATAACAGATGCCTACTTAGAGAATGCCACCCAAAACAGCAATGACTCAGGAGAAGAAACTGATAAGTCATTTTCAGGTGAAGAGAAAGAAGAAATGGCCAAGTTTAACAGTAATGCCTCTGTTAGCTCTTCCAGTAATGAGGGTGACAGTGACTGGGATGAGAAGAAAAGGAAACATCTCAAAAAGATGAGATGGCCAAGGACCACAAGGGTCTCAAGAAGCCTGTAGAGGTGGAGAAGGGCAAAGATCTCAGTGCCTCCAAGAGGCACATGTCTGCATACATGCTGTGGCTCAATGCTAGCTGAGAGAAGATCAAGTCAGCCCATCTTGGCATCAGTATCACAGATGATATTTCCAAGAAGGCAGACAAGATCTGGAAGGTAATGTCCATAGAGAAGAAAGAGGAGTGGGATTGCAAGGCTGAGGATACCAGGAGGGAACATGAAAAAGCAATGAAAGAATATAAAGTGAGCCAGAGTGAGTCTTCTAAGAGGGACAAGTTGAAGAAAACAAAACATAAGGGTAAAGATGGAAAAGAAATTGACACCCTCTTGGGGCTCATTATCCAAGTCATTCTCAAGGCAGCTAAGTGAGAGCTTCAAGAGGACAGTTTGTGTTAGGAAAGTCAAACTTCAGGAAAGACCAAATCCAAAAAAGAAGAGAAGGCAGAGTAAGGACTCTAAGGAAGAGGAACTAGCCAGTACTACCCCAACTTAGAGGACTGGATGCCAAGATCCAATGAGTAGAGAGGAGGAAAATCTCTCCTTGCACTTGCCCCATCACATCCCCAGTCTCCCCATCCATGTTTTGGTACCAGTTTCTCCCCATGTGAAATGTAGTGCTTGGATTCTGTGCCATTCAACTAAGCTCTCCTAGTGATATGCATTTCACTGGGGCAGCAGGAAAGTTGCCCTCCTTGGCTGCTTCTCATGGATGACTCTTTATAACTTAGGGGGAGATAGGTGGGAGGCAGGAGAATGCAGGATCTAAATCCTCCTACTTTCTCAATGTTAAGAATATGGCTGCTTCTTGTCCTGTTCAAGTTGTTGCAGCTTCTAACTGGGGTCATTTCTACTTTTATTTTGTATTTCTGGTCTGTGAAAATCAACATTTAATAAAAGGAGCTGACTTTTAGGGGAGAGGAGTAGGATGGAGTGATCAATTTTGCCAAATGCTACTGATTGGTAGAGGAAGATGATGGCAAAATAGAGGTTAATCATGACCTTGAGAAAAGCAGATTTACATGCTTCAAGGTAATACATCTATGGACTAAAAATCAGGCTCCACCACATGATAGCTTATGACTTTGGACAAGAAACTTAAATCTTTAAACCTCAGATTTTTTATCTTGGCAATTGGGTTATAGTGCCTATAGCCAGACTGGTTAGATGATTAACAAACCAGCATATGGAAAAGATCTTGGCATAATTCAATAAATAGTCTTTCTGTTCCTCTTTTCCCAAGACACCTAAAAATTGAAAATATTGTTAACTAATCAGTTTTATTAAAGCCAAATTAGGTCCATGCATTGAAATTTAGAAAATAGATGCCAGAATTCTTGAAGTTAGTCTTCCACTCACAAACTTATTCAAGACAGCCAAGTTTAAATTTTGTAATGGGAAGGGTCATACATTTACTGAATAGTCACATAATAGCTAATAATTCTAATAAATACTTTAAATTTCTATCACAAAGGAAAGGGCTAAAACATGTTTCTTATATTAAGAACTAAATTTTTTTCTGAAATGAAAGAAGAGTTCATGACAATGGGTGTATTAATAAAGTTAAAGACATATTAATGTAAATTAAAATGGTAATGATGTCCCAGTAGGAATAAATATATTCTTTTTAGACTGCAGGAACAATTTAATGCAGAATCTCTGGCAAAAGAAATGTCATGCTTGTAACGGAATCTATTATTTTGCAATTAAACATTTTGGCTGGGTTAAGACTTAATTGCTGCACGAATATTCTGAAAGCAACACGAATTTCTATCAAAATATTGAAACAGCTAAAACATTTTGTCACCTGGGAGTTTCTGTGGTACTCTCTTAATTGTGTCTTTAGATGAATGAAATTCCTTAATTTTAATGTAGTTTGATTTGTCAATCTTTTCCTAAATGGTTAGTGCATTTTTTGTCCTGTTAAACCTTTTTCTGGGGCTGGCCCCATGGCCAAGTGGTTAAAGTTCTGCATGCTCTGCATCGGCAGCCCAGGGTTTGCAGGTTCAGATCACGGGTGCAAACCTGCTCCACTCGTCAGCCATGCTGTGGCGGCGTCCCACATACAAAATAGAGGAAGATTGGCACAGTTAGCTCAGGAACAATCTTCCTCAAGCGAAAAAAAAAGAGGAAGATTGCCAATGGATGTTAGCTCAGGGCAAATCTTCCTCACCAAAAAAAAACCTTTTTCTTACCTGGGCATTCGTTCATTTATTCAATAACATTACTTCAGTGTCCCTCTGGGTCAAAGACAGGATACAAAAAAGAATGACAGATACAAGATGAGTCCTGAAGAAGTCTTCACACAATTAGGGGAGGGTGAAGAGGTGTGGAAAAGATACTTAGCACAGACAAGTAAATAAACATTGAAAAAACAGTGTGATAAGTGTTATAAAACAGACATATATGAAATGCTAGCAAAAAAGGGTGGTTAATTCACATTGCCAGGAACAGGGCTTATTTCAGAATTTAAAAAATATTTCCAAGGCACCTAAAGGCTGTGGAAATAGTGTGTTCAGGCTTATTGCTGGGTAGACCTAACTTTATGTCTGGTTTTATTAGCTATGTAAATGCAGGTAATTTTTAACCAATCTGAGCTTTAGCTTACCCAATAATGAAATAAGCAAAATAATGCCTGCCTGTGGGATAATTAAAGATTTAATGAGATAATTTATCAAAGGATTGATATACATCTGTCACTCAGTAAATGCTAATTCCCTTCACCTCTATTTTATCTTAAATTGTTAAAACCATCTCAGTTTAGATGAATTACCAATTGATACCAGAAAGCTAAATATATGTTCATAGACTCGCCAAGGCTTAAAATTATAGTAGTTGAGAAAATGTCAGTGTATCAGAGAATTCTAGTGCTCCCCCATCCCTTCCCACTTCAATTTCTACCTGCTTCTTCCTCAATAATTAAGAAATAATAATAATAATAAGCCAGGCATATAGCCAGTGAGAATGAGAACTAAATCTCTCCATCTCCCTAATGTCAATAGATGTGGTCAGATGCTAGAGTTCTGGTCAATGGTGTGTGAAAGGATGTCTTGTGGACAACTCTCAGGAACCTTCCTTAATGTCTGTCGTTCTTGACAACTGCTCCACTTACGTGCTTGATCCCACCCCTCTTGCCTTCTCCAGGACTTCATCCCAATAATTCTCCTCGTGTCTCTCCTCAGTCATTGATACTTTTCCTTTCTACTAGATCATTTCATCACCCTATAAACAGGATGGTATTTCATCTATCTTTTAAGGGAATCTTCTCTTGAGCGCACGTACCTTGCCAGCTACCATCTCATTTTTTTCTCCCCTTTACAGAAAAATTCTCAGAAAACATGACAAAACTCACGGTTTTCAATGCTTCTCCACTTTATCAAAACTACTCTTCTCAACCACACCACTGATTTCCATGTTGCTCAATCTGGTTGTTAATTCTCTGTCCTCATCTAGAACAGTCAGTAGTATTTGACCCAGTTCCTCTCTCCCTCTTCTTTGATGTTCTTTTTCTGCTTGTTCACTTGATTTTCTTTTCACCTCATATAGAGTTCCTTCTCAATCTTTGTTCTTTCCTCTTTTCCCTGTCTTAACGTTGGAGTACTCCAGGACTCAGATCTTAGTCCTCTTCTCCTCTACTTACATTCTCTTGGTGGTCTCATCAAGTATCATGCCTTTGTACCATTTGTACATTCACAAACCCTTTTTTTTTAACCTGTCTTTCGGTGCATTAATTAATGCTTTTCTGTTGGATATATATCTAAGAAGAGAATTGCTGGGTCATTAAATATGACTAAGCTCAATTTTCATATATAGGACCAGTTTTCAAAGTAGTTTTACCCATTTGCTCTCACACTGCTCCATATCCTCACAAACACTTGGTATTATTAGTCTTTATTTATGTCATTCTAGTGGTATTGCATTTAGCATTTCCCTGATGATAAGGTTATTGAGCACCTTTTTTGTGCTTATTGTCCAGTTGGATATTTTCTTTTGTGGAGCATTGGTTAAACTGTTTTACTCTTCTCTTTTCTCTTCTATTTTCTATGCCTACTTATTTCTTATTGGAGGAGTTCTTTATACATCATGGATATGAGTTCTTTGCCAGTTTTTATGTATTACAAATATCTTCTCCCATTCTGTGGCTTGAATTTTTATGCACCTAATAGTATCATTGTGAAAGAGAATTTCCTGATTTTAGTGTCGTCCAATTCATCAGTCTTTGCCTACATGGTTAGTACTTTTGATGTTCTGTTTATGAAATTTTTGTTTACACAAGTTTATTAAAATTTCACCTGTGTTGTCTTCATTATTTTACCTCTTTCATTTAAAATCTATTGTCTACCCACAATTAATTTTTGTGATGGTATGAGATAAGGACTGAGTGATAATTTTATTTTCTGTATTGATATTCAATTGATCTAGTACAGTTTACTGAAAACACAATCTTCCTCTACAGCCCTGCAGTGTCAATTTCTCATAAATTAATTATCTTTATCTTATGTGTGTGTTTCTGAACTCTGTATTCTGTGCTGTTGGCATATTTGTGTATGTATGCCTAATTCTACACCCTCTTAATTATATTAACTTTAAAATAAGTTATATAAGAGAAATAAATCCTCAAACTTTAGTCTATTTTTTCAAGATCATCTTGGTTATTCACAGATCTTTGACTTTCCATGGAAATTTTAGAATCAGCTTGTCAAGTTCCACAGAAAAAAATGAATTACCTGATTTTTTTTATTAGGGCTACATCAAAAATACAGATAGATTTGGGGAATTGATACCTTTATTATATTGAGGTTTTCCAGTTCATGAACATGTTATATCTCTCTTTATTTAATTTCCCTTAATATTGTTTTATAGTTTTCTACGTCTTGCATATATTTTAAATTTATTCCTAGGTATTTGAAGATTTGGGGTACTATTATAAACAGTTTCTTTTTAAATTTTCATTTTCTAATTTTTTGGCTTACATTATATAAAAATAAATTTGATTTTGTTTATTACTTTTGTATCCAACAACCTTGTTAAATTCATTACTAATTTTAATGGTTTACTTGTGGATGATTTTTAATTTTCTACACACATAATGTCATCTATGATTAATAATAGTTTTATTTTTTTCAGTCTTTATTCATTCATTTCATTTTGTTAGGGTTTTTTTTTTTTTTTTGTCTTATTGTACTGACTAGAAACTCTAGTATAATTTTGAGTAGAAGTGATAAATGGCATCCTTTTCTTGTTTCTAATCTCAGAAACTGTCCAATGCTTCATCATTTAGTATAATATTTGCTGTAAGGGGCCGGCCTGGGGGCATAGTGGTTAAGTTTGCGTGCTCCACTTCGGCGGCCCAGGGTTCATAGGTTCGGATCCTGGGCGCAGACAAATGCACCACTCATCATGCCACGCTGAGGCAGCGTGCCACATAGAGCAACCAGAAGGATGCACAACTATGACATACAACTATATACTGGGACTTTGGGGAGAAAAAAAGGAAAAAAAAAAGGAGGAAGATTGGCAACAGATGTTACCTCAGGGCCAATCTTCCTCAAAAAAAACCAAATTTTATTGTATATATTCTTTATGAGATTAATGAAGTTTCCATCTCGTTCCTAGTTTTCTAAGATCTCTTTTTATGAATAGATGTTGAATTCTGTCAAATGCTTTTCTGCATTTGGAATGTGTCATCTACTATGATGAAGATATATATTATTTTTTCTTTATTCTGTTAATGTGCTAATTTATACTGCATTATTTTTAGAATGTTAAAACAAACTTAAATCCCTGAAATAAATCCAATTTCGTTGTGGTGTATTATCATTTTTGCATCTTGTTGGATGTAGATTGACAATATTTTGTTAAGAAATTTTGCAACTGTGTTCATAAGAGGTTGGCTTATAATTTTCTGGGTTTTTTTGTGATGCCTTCTTAGGAATTTGGTATCAAAATTATGTTGGCTTCATGAAAGGTTGGAAAATAATCTTTCTCTAGCTTTTTAAATTTTTTTTGGAAGAATGCATTGATATCAGTGTTATATCTTTCTTAAATGCTTGGTAGAACTCACCAGTAAAGATAACTAGTCCTGGGTATATTTTCATAAAGAAGTTTTTATTTATGGACTCAATTTCTATAACTGATATAGGACTATTCAGATTTTAACATTTCTTGTTTTAGTTTTGATAAATTTTGATCTTCTAGTAAGTAGAAGTCTATTTTAAAGTCTATTGTAATAGAAATGTTTCCAATGTCCTCTTATGATCATTATAATGTGTGTAAAATATGTGGTGATCATCCCTTTTCCACTCTGACATTAGTAATATGTCTTCTCTCATTTTTTCTTTATCACTCTATCCAGGTGTTTATTAATTTTAGTATTCTTTTCAAACAGAAATTATTTCAAGGATTATTGTTCTTTTTATTCTTTCTTTCAGCTTTCTTTGGGTTTAATTTGTTGGGCTTTTCACAACTTTTTGAGATAGATACATGAGATAATTTATTATGTCTTTTTTCCCTAATATATAAATTGAAAACTAGACATTTCTGTCTCATTTTCCCACAAGGTATTTATATTTCATATCTTCATTACTATTGACTTTAAGATATTTTGTAAATTCCATCAGTTCTTTGACTCTTATTTTTTAGAATTATATTGGGGATTGTACCGGAGATTTTCTAGTTAATCTGCATTTATTTATTTTTATGGGCAATTTTGGTAAATGATACAAATACACTTGAAAAGAATAAGTTCTGCAGTTATTGTGCACAAGCTTCTATATATTTAATTAGATCAAGTAAGTTAATTCTGTTTATATCCTTACTGATATTTTTTCCTGAGTGTTCTACTAGTTACTGAGAGATGTGTGTAAACATTTCCAAATATGATTGTGGATGTTCTATTTGTCCTTTTAGTTTTGTCAATTTTTGCTTTATGTTTTTTCAAGCTATGTATGAAGTACACACAAATTTAGAATTCTTAAATTACCCTGCTGGACTGAACATTTTGTCATTACAACATGTCATTCTTTATCTCTAGCAATGTTTCTTACCTAAAATCAATTTTGGTATTAATTTAGATATGTCATCTTTCTTTTGATTAGTTTGCATTATGTATGATTTCCCATCCTTTTACTTTCAACACTTTTTTGTCCTTATATTTAAGGTATAGCTCTTATAAGTAGCACATAGTTGGGGTTCTATCCTCAACAATGCAGCTAGAATGATCATTTTAATAGTTAAATCAGATTATGTCACCTCTCAGCTCTTACCTTCCAATGGTTGCCCACTTGAATAATCAAAGACCTTACTGTAACTTGCAAGGTCCTACTTGATTGTCCCCTCCTTGCCTCTCTGATCTCATCTACCATTTTCATGGTACTCCATCACACTGGCCTCTACTGTTCCCAAAACATGTAAGTTCTCACATCTCAAGTACTTGCTGTAGCTATTTCTTCTTCCTGAAGAACTCTTCCTCATATATTCATTTGGTTAACTTTCACCCTCTCAAGTCATTGCTCAAATCCCACTTTTTCAATGAGGTGAGGCCTATCTTGACTAATCTATTTGAAACTACACCTTGCTCAATTTCTGAATGACTCTCTCAATCCTCCTTACTCTGCTATACTTTTTCTTTTCTTTTGTTAAATTTTTCACATTCTAACATAATTTATAACCTGCTTATTTCATGGTTTATCTTTATTTATCTTTGCCTGCTGGAATACATGTTCCAAGAAGAAAGGAGTCTTTGTCTTTTTCATTGGTTTATTCCAAACATCTAGAGCAATGCCTGACTCTCCATACGTATTTGTTGAATGAAGAAATGAATGAATGAATGTATACCTTCCTCTTTCTACACATTCTTGTTTAGAAGATGAATGAGATGTTTGCCTACCTTGAACTATAAGGATATATACCATATCCCAGCATATTAGTGTCCTGTGTCTGCTGTAACAAATTACTAAAACTTGGTGACTTAAAACAACATGAATTTATTTTCTCACAATTCTGGAAGCCAAAAGACCAAAAACAGTATCATTGGACTCAAATCAAGTTATCTAGAGCCACACTCCTTTCAGAGGCTCTAGAGGATAATCCATTCCTTGAATTCAAAATTTAGACTGGAATTCCTAGGCTTATGGCCACATTACTCCAATCTCCAAGGCCAATATCTTTAAATCTCTCTCTGCTCTGTCTTGATATTACCTTCTCCTCTGCATGTGTGTCAAATCTCTCTCTGTCTCCATTTATAAGGATACATGTGATGACATTTAGGACTCATCTAAATAATCCAACATAATCTCCCCATCTCAAGATCCTTAATCAAGTCTTCAAAGACTCTTTTCCCAAATAAGGTAATATTTAAGGTTCCAGGTATAAGGACACGATGCCTTTTGGGGCCGTTATCTGTCCACTATACCTAGGGTTGGTGACGTAGTGAGTACAGTTTCCTCAGAACTCCATGGAGCAGAGATGTCACACCAGCCATAGAATCCTTACTTTGGGATATTAGGTTCAAGAAAGATAAACCTACGTTAAGCCACTGTCATTTTGGGCCTTGTTAAGTTCAACCAAATGGAATCCTAACTGATAAAAACTGGTGAATCATTATTAATATTTTTCACAGTGATCAGAACCTTTGTTATGAAATTTTTTAAATGTTGTAACTTTATAATGAAGTTTGGTAGAAATTGTTTAAAACCTGAAGTGCCTAGAGAATACAGGAAGTAATATAAAGAAATCTTTTTATAGAGCTGTTTAGAATCACTGATCTATATGAAAGCACATTAAAGAGCCAGACAATTATCTTCTGTACCTACTACATTTTCTCAAGAAGCCTAATAAGGAACAAATTACAACAGTTTAGGCTGAGTCATAAAGACATGAATGTTCACAAGAAAGTGTGTTCTAAACAAATACCATATTTGGTAAGTGCCAGTGAATGGTGACTGAAAAGCCTATTTAAAAGATTTCTAAGTAGAAAACTGCCTCTTTAACCTAATTGTAAAAGCTGATATTTAATTGAACATGTTCGGCAAACAATAAATTAATGAAACATTGGGCAATTCTAATTCTGTGAATATAATCCCCATCCAACTTTCATAGATACCCTCAAGGGAAAGGTATTATTGGGGATTATAAACTTAAAAAGCTTTAGGAGATTAGAGCTGTGAAAGGCAGTTCAGCAGCCTCTGGAATTCTAGTGGACATCTGTGTTTGGTCATTGCCCATATGTTGTATTATTAAGTAACACTGTTAGATAAAACATCTCAGGCCAAAATAAACTTTATTGCCTGATAGACTTGTGTACTAAATGTTATCACGTTATAATTAAGCTATGTTGGCTCCCACTGCTGCCCAGATGATCATATAGACCATACATTTTATCAAGACACCAAAAATTTTATGTTCTGGCTTTTTCTATAAACTATCATCAATTGGCTTATTCAGTAATTAATGCACCACAATCCAGTCAGCTGCCCAAGCCAAAATCCTTTTCTCCAGTCTTCCCCTCCACATCCAGTGGGGGAGTAAGTTCTACCTATTTAATATCTCCATCCGTGTGTCTCCCCATTGCAACCACGTAGGTCAACTCTAGAATTATTATTTCTCTTCCAGGTTCCATTAAGCTCCTAAATGATCTCCACACAATTATTGATGTCTCTATAATACATTCTCCTCCTTACATCCAGGGGGATTTTCTAAAAATGTAAATACATCATTCTTCTGCTGAAAACCATTTGGTGACCCATCATATTCTTCATGGCCATTCATAATCTGGCAATACAATGGAACCATCAAGAACTTGGGCTCTGGAGCCAGACAACGTGAGTTCAAATCTTGGCTCTCCCACCTCCTAGCTGTGTGATTCCAGCAAGTTATTTCATGTCTCTGGTTTTTTATTTCCCCTTCTGTAAAATAATGAATGTAGTAGTACTGTCACATTAATATGGTTACAGGGATTAAAAGAAATGATGCTTATAAAGCCCCTCGTCCAGTGCCTGGTACACAGCAAACACTCTATAAAATTGAGCTGCTACTATGTCTCTAGTCCTGTGTTCTCTACAGTTAGAAGAAACTGCTGACTGTTAGTTCTCCAAAGGTATCATTCTGTCTGGTTTCTCTCTTTACCCATGCTGCTTCCTCTCACTGGAATCCAGTCTTCTCTCTGTAACCCCAACACTGTTTTCCCTAATTGATTCCCACTTTTATCCTTAACAAATCAGGCAGATTGAACCTTCTCTTGGAAGCTTTTCCTCAACCACCCTGGGCTGAGTGGAGTCTGTCTGTGTACTCATAGATTAGTTCATACAGAGTTCATACTGCAGGACCTGATGTGCTACATCACAATTGCTTGTCTGGTTGTCTGTATCCGCACATGGATTATAGGAACTGTAACTATTCATCTCCGTATCCTAGCTGCTTAGTATGGAACCTGTATAGTGAACCTTTATGGCATAGTGACTGACTGAAGATAGTAAGTGAAGGAGAAGGGGTGGGAATAAAGGTTCTGTAAAGTTAGATGAATTTGGGGCAAAAGGAGTCATCAAAAGGACAATTCACCAATTGTCAGGTGAATCATCATATGCAAATACTTAAGACTAGATCTTTTTCTTACAAAATAAACTCCAAACTAATCAGATCCAAATGTAGAATATGAAACCATAAACGTAATAGAAGAAAACATGGGTAAACTCCTTTATAGCCTGAGAAGCAACAAAGGAAAAATAATGATAATTTTGAATACACACACACAGGTCTTGCATGATAAAAATAAAAATATAAGCAAAATCAAAAACATAGCATGTTTTTAAAAATCCTACTTATATCATAGGCAAAGATTTATTATTCCTAAGATACCAATTTTAAAACTTGATAATTAAAATGAAAGAAGAGAGCATTTTTCCTGTCTGAAGGATTTTCAGATGAAAGGATATTGAGATTTTGGATATTGATATTGAAACATTTGAGATTTGATTTTTAAAAAATCAAGACTTCTCTTCCCGCAAAAGTTGGGGAATAAATGAAATAAAATTGACAAAATAATAGCTATTGAAGCTATGTAATTGGTATATGGAGATTCATTCACTGTTTTCTCTACTTTTGTTTGTAAAAATTTCCACAATAAAAAAGCTTTTTGAAGTGCATTGGAAGAAAAACAATTCAATCATTTGAAAGTTTGGGCTAATTGAATTTCAGCATTTGTTTCTCAGTATTATAATTTCTAAGAAGAGTCTTCATCAACATTCTAATCTTCACTTTGGATTGAAATTACTAGGTTCTATAAAAGGCTAAGGAATTTTATCTATCATGTTTTGTTTCATGAAGGGTCAGCTGTGTTTGGGGAGGTATCATCTGAATTAGGGACTGAGCTTCCTAAATCTCAGCCTATGTTAGAACATATCAGAATGGTTCCCAACCATTTCACTCGTACCAGACTGGGCTTCTGGCAGTCATCTAAACCAGGACCTTAGTAGACCCTCGCAGGCCCAGGCCCACACCTTTGAGCTGCCTTGGAGCCAATGCTCTTTCCAAGATTAGGAGGCAGTGGTGAGTTTCAAATGTTTTGTGCTGACATTCAAATTGTTGTCTTCTCTTTTGCTAAAATAGCATTAAAATGTCTTCAAAAGCTTAGAGGTTTATTTAAAACCTCTAATAAAAGAAAGATAACTTGTCAAAGAATAATATAAAACAATTAACAAATGATCCTACATTTTCTATAGATATATTGTAAATATAAATATAATTACATATATCTTTATCTTCTCTTCTCCTTTCTTCATAATTGTAACTGAACCTTTCTGACCGTTTCTCTACCTCCTACTGCTTCCCAATAAAGTCTGCTCTGCACTTGACTACAAAATTAATTTCTGGGATGTTTATCATTGTATTCTCTTTTTGAAAAACTTTTAATAGCTTATCAATATCTGTAGATTAAAATTCACACTCAGGAATTCACTGTTGTCCACTCCAGGCAAACTGGGATATTTAGGGTCCACCTCTGTGGCTATAAACCTCCCTAAAATGTCTTCTCCCTAGTCTGTGTTGTTCTTACTGCTCACCTCTAGTTTAAGTGCATCCTCTTCTGAACTGATAGTTTGGTGCTTATCATATAATACTTGAACTTTATAAAAGTAAATGTTTTATGTCCCTCTAGATTTTTTAGATTTCCTCTAAGTACCCCTTAAACCAGTATTATGATAAGGAGTGGGGTGCTTAATAATACCTATGGATTCTTAGAACTGAAGCTGTAGAATTTCATGGTGAGAAATGTGATTGTTCGAGAACAACTCAATGAATACATCACTGCAGGCTTCTAAACAGTTCTTTAACTGGTACAAAATGTGAGAGAACATTTAGTGTATCACAAGAACCAGATTATCAGCCTTTGAACATGTATAACAATTTGTCTACTCATCACTATAAATTTCAGGTTTTCATTTCATCTTATATGCTATTTTCAGACTTCAGAGTTATTCCTTTAGATTCTCCTTTCAAGTGACTCATATTCATCTCTTGCATTTTATCCCAATTTTTCCATTGTCCTCATTCTCTAGTCAAGGTTCTCATCACTTCCTTCCTGAACTGGAATATTTAACTACTAATGGAAAACTCTTCTTCCTCTACACCAAAGATTTCAACAGTCCAGCAAGGAGCACCTCACCACCCACCCCAAGACAAACATCCTACCATGAACCACGGTTAACTGATCAGAGTGAAATAATTCTTCAAGTTCAGAAAAAAACAGAGAATCACTGTTCTAGTCAGTTTACCTCAAAATTTTCCTTAATATGCCCTTTCCAAAAAATCCTTGTGATCAAATTTCTCCCTGCTTATACACCTTCAATGGTGTATCATTCTCATGGAATA
Source organism: Tapirus indicus (assembly GCA_031878705.1). Taxonomy (NCBI): domain Eukaryota; kingdom Metazoa; phylum Chordata; class Mammalia; order Perissodactyla; family Tapiridae; genus Tapirus; species Tapirus indicus. Next base: position 96,587,491 of record CM062919.1, on the reverse strand, counting down.
AATTGTGAGCTCCTTAGAATTAATTTCACATTACCTGACACATCTACTTGTAACCTTTGCATCTTTCAAGTTAGTCTACTCCTATCCACAAAACATTCCAACCCTACCTACCTCTGGGCCTTTTCTCACCTGACTCTTTACCCAAAAAGCCTTGTGGCACATCTTAGATTATAACATTCTTATTTATTTTTGTGATTTTATTCTTTCTATCCCTACCTTGACACTAAACTTCTTGGACAATAGAAACCACATCTTAAAGTTATTTTTCTCCCTCAGGGTTCTTAGCACAGTGTTATAATACGTAGTAAAAAATTAGATTAACAAAGGACTTGCTCACTTGATACAGCTTAGCACTTTACTTTATGCAGGTGTCAAAGGTAAGGAGATTCAACAAGATAACCTGTTAGGTTTCTTATTCTGGATTTCCATACTCAGTCTTCCACATGTTTGGGACTAGAGTTAGAACTGTAGTTCAAAGGAGCCCATTTGTTTTTAAATGCATTTCAAAATCTCTGTGCAACCACTGAGTACATTGCATGCCTCGTTTTCAGAAAAGTTAAATTTTCATATTTATGCAATTTCTCTGATGAGGCTAAAAAGTTATTATTATTTATTTTATAAATATGTAAACATTTCTAACAACTATTTTTTAGATGAGTCATAAATTCATGATGGTACACAACCTCTAAGAATTTATGGGGATGTGAAAGAAAATTTCTATGTGAAGTGGTAATTGCTTATTTCCCCTGTAATATCAGATGTAAACTTTGCTAGAGAGGCATAATAAAATATGGGAAGCTAAGATTCAATTCAAGTTAGCAAGCCCACTGCTTTTTTCTTTTAATTTTGAAAAGTTTGTGATCATACCTTAAAAATCAATGTCATTTTAAAAGATATGCTTAGGATGTATTTCTGAATCTATCTATTTATTTATCTGTCCATCCATCCGATCTCTCCCTTTCCCTCCCCCCACCCCTCACCTAGGCTCACTACAGGAAAATATAACACTGTGAACAAAAGGGTTATTCAACCTGAATTGCAAAGCAAAATTAAGTATACTCTGATGCAGATTATCTAATATTTATACCCAGCCAAACACACAACAATAAAAACTAAACTCTGTATCATAAATAAATAAATAAATAACATGCTCTAAGCATGATCTGTCAATGCCCGAGGGTTTGATTTTCTTAAACGTTAAAAAAAAAAAAAAAAAACTATATCCTATTAATAGTTACATTTATGGAAAGAAATCAAAGTGAAAGACTCCCTTTTGCTTCTTTAAGTGTACTAAAATCCACATATTGTTGCCAAAATAGGCACGTGCTGATTTTTCCAGGGGTCATTTAAGAGGGCAGAGTAACTTCGAGACATTATCGCTAATTTGCTGCCAGTGAATGTGTGGTACAATCCAGAATTTCAGTTTCACCTTTGATTTTATAATTTAATACCAATATTACTTACAATATTAGTTTTACTGGTAAATCAGGAGCAAGTTGTTGGAGTCCAGCTGTGACCCTAGGGCAAGAACTTTTTGCCTGCTGTCACCTTCTGACAGTTTGGCTGTTAATTACCTCAATCAGCTAGAACACAAGCACCTCTCTGTCTGCCAGCTGGCAGACTCCGCTTCAGAAACTGGCAGTTTGGGAAGATTTAAAACCTGTAAAAAGGGCTGCTATGTAAACAGTTTCTTGTATAATATTTGATGACCACACTAGACCTGCATCAGTAATCAAAGGTAGGGTCTCCTATTGTGCCTTGATAGGTTAGCAAGGAAGAAAGTTAAAAATAGCTTTTGTTTATATCTTCTCTATCCAGAAGAATGGAACTAGGGATTTCGGTTCCAGAGGTGTTGTGTTGCTGCCATGGAGGAAAGTCAGTCATTTAGCTCTGCTGAAATAAATGTGGACATAAACAAAATGAAAGATAAGTAAGCAGTTGTGTTTACTTTGCAGAAATCACAAAATGACTTTTTTAACATTCAATGACATTTAAAATAAATTTTTCAAAACCATGCTCAAACTTTTGAGATTGTGTCTGATATTTCACAATCTCCTTTCTAAACTCCATAGAAAAGTTTTTAAATGTTAATTTGATTAGACCATCAAATGATAAATCAAAATGCTAAATGATCCTTAATTCTATAGATTCTGTTTGAACATTAAAATTCAGAAACATCTGCCCTTTATTGATTTAATAGCTTGTTTTGTAAGCTAAGTGGCTTAAGTTCAAATCGTGATCAAAATCTAAATTATTTATTTGTTTTAAAATAAGCATGATATACCGTGATGAAATAACACTAAGTAATTTTAGGCAAAGAAATGAAACCAAATTAGCATGTATCTACCTTTGATTCATTTCTTTGAGGCATTTCTTCATAAATCTTTCCAGAAGAAACAGCAGTCTTCTTGATAATTTCCTTGGAATCTCTTTTCATGTAAATTATTAGACCTATTTAGAATTAACTTAATATTTTTACTCAGGTACACACACACACACACACACATGCACACAGTCCAAACATTCTACAGGTAAGAATTATAAAGATGCCTGTATTGCAAAAAGACCTGAAAACCCCATGTCTGAGTAAGAGTAGTTCCTATGGGTTTGTAATCTTTGCCTTGCCTTCCAGAGAAGCAAAACTTACATCCACTTTTTCCTCATTCTTTTCACCCTCCCTGTAGCATCTTTTATTACTGTTGATAATACTAGATAATATTGATTGCTTACAATGTGCCACACAAAGTGAGAAGCACTTTAAGGGTATTATTTCTCTTACATATATTTGTGTGTGTGTGTGAGGAAAATTAGCCCTGAGCTGACATCCGTTGCCAATCCTCCTCTTTTTTTCTGAGGAAGACTGGCCCTGGGCTGACATCCGTGCCCATCTTCCTCTACTTTACATGGGACGCCACCACAGCATGGCTTGACATCGGTGTGTCTGTCGCGCTGGGGATTGGAACCTGCGAACCCCTGGCCGCCGAAGCACAGGGCGCGAACTTAACCGCTACGCCACCAGGCCGGCCCCTGTCTTTTATTCTTTACAACAGCCTTAAGGTTATCAGATTGCCTTCACTCTATAGATGAAGGTTATAGAACTCGCTGAAAGTCATGCAGCCTACAAATGTTAAAGCAGAGATTCAATAGGAAATCTTTCTGACTCTTGGCTCTGGACTCATTCACTCTACTTCACCACTTCCCATCATCAGCACTTTCTCGAAACTCTTGCAAAACAGTCATTTCTCTGTGCTCACTTGGCTCTCCTCCTTCCTTCTGCCAGAACTTTATCAGCTTTCTATTTTTTTCTCTATGTATGTGGAGGATTTCCCCCGTTCCCAGGGCTTCTTCCTATCCACTGTTCTCATTTATTTCAGTGGCTTTGACTTTTACTACTATACATGCGGGTCCAAATCCTCGTCAATTTTCCTGAGTCCCAGAACCCACTATTTGGCTGTGGTGAAGCTCTGCTCTGCAGCAAACCTGCCCTTTCACTTGTAATTGCATCTTAGTTAATGGCATTACTGTCCACCCAAACTCAGGATTATCTTTTATCTCTTTATTCACCACCCATTCAGGTGAAAAAAGTCTTAAGAATCCTACTTAAAAAAAATTTTTTTTTCTTTACAGCCATAGCATGTCTAGCTTGAGTCCCCATTATTACCCACTATAGTATCGCAGGAGCCTCCGAACTGCTTTCATTGCTTCTTGTCTCTATCCTCTCTAATCAGTCCCACCAGACAGTCTAATTGTGCCACCAGAAACATCCTTTCAAACACAGAACAGTTCCTAGAACTCCCCTTCTCAAAAACCTTCATGGCTCCCCAATGTACACAGACCAATATCCAAACTCCTCAGTACAGTAAACCCCTTGGCTTCGTTCTGTCTTATCTTAATCCAGCTTAATTTCTACTTCAATGCCTCAAGATGCACGCTCTGCCATTCCCTAATTACGCCTACGCTTTTCTCCTCCTGACTATGTTTGCGCAGTCCTTTCTTTTGGGCTTCTTCTTCCTCTTTCATCTTAATCCCTCTTGATCCACCTCTGGTTTTCTTCTATGAAACTTCTCATGGTCCCACTAAAAATTCATCCACTGTTTCCTTTATTTAAGAAATATTTATTGAATATTTACCATGTGCCTGACCCTATACTAAGATCTGGAGTCTTAAAAATAAAAGGCAGTGTCCCTCAAAGAGTCTGTAACAGTCTAATGGAGAAGACAAACAAGTAAATACACCATTAAAATGACACGTGGTTTTCATGAAAGACAGAAACTACCAACGCTCATTTAAGAAAAAGTAACCTTGATAGTGCTATGATTATTTTAAAACAAAAAGAAAAAGAAGAAAATTGCTTCACTGGTGAATTCTACCAAACTTTGAAGGAAGAAATGATACTAATTATACACAAACTCTTCCAGAAGTCAAAGATTCCACCATTATACTGCTGTTAAAACCAGATAAAGCCTTTACAAAGAAGAAAATGAGTGACTAGCATCTCTCATTAATATAGATGCAAAATCCTACATAACATTTTAGCAAATCAATTCAAGAAAAATATAAAAAGGAATAATATATCATGAAAAGTAGGGTTCATCCCAGAAATGAGGTTTGTTTCAACATTTCAAAATTAATAAATGTAATTTGTTTGTTATATTAGACTACAAAAGAAAAATCATTTTATCATCTTAATAAATGTAGAAAAATCATTTGATAAAATTCAAAGTCATTAGTGCATGATAGAAACTTCCCGGAAAGTATAAACAAAAGGAAACTTCCTCAACGTCATAAACAGTGTGAGGGATCAGAATTGGCCACCTCAAAATGTCTATTTTCTCTAAAGGAGGCTTTGATACCCCCCCAACTGTCTAAATGGATTTGGGATGGAAAGCCTGTCCCTGGGATGGGCCATCATCTTGGCTAACTCTGGATATCAATAGATTGGGAGGGTCTTTGCTACGCCCATTCTTATCAAAGTTCTGTTTACCAAACATTTGCATTTGTAAGGGAAATCTCCATTTGTAAAGGCATCTCCTTCTCTGTACTGGCAAGAGGGTGGATGACCTCATCTCTAGAAAGTTGTCAATGTGAAAGGCAAGGCCTTAAATCTGCATAATAACCTTACTGTGCCTTTCTGGTAATCTCTCATAGCTGACCCAACCCACAATCTCCTCATCTGTCTATTTAAGAGGAGAAACTCCTCCATTTTGTCAAGAGATACTCAGTTTCCCCAGGTCTCTCCCATGTATACATGTTATAAAGCTTTGTTTGATTTTCTCCTGCTATTCGGCCTCATGTCAATTTAATTTGTAGCACAGCCAGAAAGGACCCAGAGTGGGTAGAGAATGCTCTTTCCTCCCTTCAATGGCATCAACAGAAATCCTACAGCTAATATCATATTTAATGGTAAAAAAAAAAAAAAATGCTTTCCCCTGAATATTGGGATCAAGACAAGAATGTCTAATCTCAGAACTTCTATTCAATATTATACCGAGGATCTTAGCCAGTGCAATAAGGTAAGAAAAAGAAAATAAAAGGCATACAAACCAGAAAGGAAGAAATAATTGCATCCTTATTTGTAGATGACATGATCGTCAAGGTAGAAAATCCTAAGGTAGCTACAAAAACAAGACTAGAAACCATAAGTGACTTTAGCAAAGTCACAAGATACAAGGTTAACATACAAAAATCTATTGATTTCTTTTTTTTTACTGAGATAACATTGGTTATAATGTTATATAAATTTCAGGTGAATATCATTATATTTCAATTTCTGTGTAGACTACACCATGTTCACCACCCAAAGACTAATTACCATCCATCACCATACACATGTGCCCTTTTACCCCTTTCACCCTCCCTCTTTCCCCCTTCCCTCTGGTAACCACCAATCTAATCTCTATATCTATGTGTTTGTTTGTTGTTGTTATTGTTTTTATCTTCCTCATGAGTGAAATCATAAAGTATTTGGCTTTCTCCATCTGACTTATTTCACTTAGCATAATACCCAAATGGGACTACATCAAACTAAATAGCTTCTGCAGAGGGAAGGAAACCATCAACAAAATGAAAAGACAACCTGACAATTGAGAGAAGATATTTGCAAACCATATATCTGATAAGGGGTTAATATCCAAAATATATAAGGAACTCATACAACTCAACAACAAAAAACAAACAGCTCCGTTAAAAAATGGGAAAAAGATCTGAACAGACATTTTTTAAAAGAAGATATACAGATGGCCAACAGGCACATGAAAAGATGTTCAACATCACTAATTATTAAGGAAATGCAAATAAAAACTAAAATGAGATATCACCTCATGCCTGTCAGAATGGCTATAATTAAAAAGAAAAGATGTTGGCTTCTGCACCTAAAAAGAAATAATAAAAATAAAATAAATAAATAAAAAATGAAAATGTTCCATCTAAAAAAGAAAAGAAAAGAAATAATGAGCATTGGAGAGGATGTGGAGAAAAAGAAACCCCACTGCTGGTGGGAAGGTAAACTGATGCAGACACTATAGAAAACAGTATGGAGATTTCTCAAAAATTAAGAATAAAACTAGCATATTGATTTTTTTATATTAGCATGTAACAATTGGAAATTTCAATTTAAAAAAGTCACATACAGGGGGCCGCCTGGTGGCACAGTGGTTTAGTTTGCACTTTGGCAGCCTGGGGTTCACAGGTTCAGATCCTGGGTGCTGGCCAACACACTGCTTGCCAGCCATGCCGTGGCGGCGTCCCAAATAAAGTAGAGGAGGATGGGCACGGATGTTAGCCCAGGCCCAGTCTTCCTCACACACACAAAAAATCACATACAGCACCAAACCCATAGAATATTTAGGGATTTAATTAACTAAATAAGTGCAATCTCCATACACTGAAGTTTCAAAACGTTGTTGAAAGAAATTTAATAAGTGGAGAAATACACCATTTTCATGAACTGGAGAATTTGATTTTATGAAGAAATAAATTCTCTGTAAATTAATCTATAGATTCAACATGATTTCAATCAAAATCCCAACGGGCTTTTGTGTAGAAATTGACAAGCTGACTTAAAAAAATATATGGACATACAAGGAAACCAGGGATTTTTTAAACAATTTTCTAAAGGATAACAAAATTGGATGACTTGCACTACCTAATTTCAAGAATTATTCCAGAGTTACAGTGTGGAATTAGTGAAGGATGAAGACATAATAAACCTAAGGTAATTTAATGGGGAATGGATAGTCTTTTCAACAAATGGTGATGGAACATGAAGATATTTATATACAAAGAAATGAACTTCAACCTTTGCTTCACACCATGTATAAAAATTAACTCAAAATGGATCATTGATCTAAATGTAAAAGATAAATCTGTGAAACTTCCAAAAGAAAGCATAGGAGAAAACCTTTACGACTTTAGGTTAAGTGAAGATTTCTTAGAGAGGACACAAAAATGCAAAAAACAAAAGAATAAATTGATAAAATGGACATAAAATAAAAAACATCTGCTCTTTGAAAGACACTATAAGGAAATGAAAAGACAAGCCAAAATTAGGAGAAAATATTTGCACGACACATATCTGATAAAGAACTTGTATCCAGAATATATGAAGAACTCTTATAATAAAATATAAAGAAAAATAAGATTTAAACTGACACTTCACCAGAGAAGCTATGTGAATGACTAATAAGCGCATGAAAAGATGTTCAACATTATTATTTATCAGGGAAATGCAAATGAAAATCACAATGAGATACTACTAAACACCCACTTGAATGGCTAAAATTAATAAGTGTTGGCAAGAATATGGAACAACTGAAAATTTCTTTTGTTTCTAGTGTGAATGCAAAAAGGTTCAACCCCTTTGGAAAATTGTTTGGCATCTTCTTCTAAAGTTAAACATATGCTTACCACTATCTTCCATATGGTCTTCACTCTCTTTCCATTCCAAACACGTATATCACTTCCAGATTTATCTTTTAATACCATAGATTCATTAATTTGTTAATTTACTCATTTGAAAAACATTTCAGACCAAATGATTTTTCTTAGAAGACAAGTTAATCAAGTACAAAATTTCTAATAAGAATTACTTCAGACTTAAGCAATTATTTCTCAGTCCCAAAACTTCCAAAGCAAATAATTCCTCTGCAGTTAAATGGGCTGAATTAATCAGGTTATGCAAACTAACAGCCTACTCATAATACAACAGAAGTTTGTTATGCTTGTCGTAGTCATTTGCAGTTTGAGGGGGATATAGGTATGATTCTTCTCTATGCTGTCATTCAAAGATTCTGTGCCTTTGATTTCTGTGGTTTTACAGAATAGGCCTCATGTTACTTCACTGCAACCTCTGCATCTAGCTGGAAGACAAGCAGAGAGTTGGAGATCACAAGATTGGTTTTAGGTGCCAGGTCTGAAATTGTATATCACTCCTGCCCACATTCTATTGGCCAGAACTCAGTATCATGGCCCCATCTAAAGGCAGGGAAGACTGAAAGATGTACTTAAGCTGTGTGCTCAGAAAGAAAAAGAAACAAGTGGGCACACACAATTGTCTCTGCCATAGTGACCATGAGAAGAACACATGCCTAATCATTTTCCCTTCTCTTTACATTTATTTTAGTTGCCTCAAATTTGTTGGAGCAAAGTGAGGTATAAATTAATTGATTATGCTTTTCATGTTATTAAATCATAACCAACTTAATAACAGAGATGTTTTCTATGCCGAAAACTTTCTATAGTACTTGTTACAATTATGGAAAGAGCTCATTAAACTTTTACTGTGATAAAAAATCCTATAGAAATGACTCAGTGAGTGAAATGAATATCAAAACCTTTCCATACTTGCATCCATATGTATAAATGAGCTCATAGATATCTGCATTCATGTTTCTAAATAAATTCAAATGCGAATGTCTGCAGTATGTCCAGGTCAGCATTTATTTTCTTTATTTCTACTTCTTACCTAGGACAAAAGAAGTACATATTAACTATCTCATATCATGGAGTGCTGGAAAGAGAAGTAGATTATGAAGTAGGAACCCCAGTTTCTAGCTTTGGCTCCACCAGTATCTGATGTATTGATAAGTCATTTATCCCTCTGGCTCTTGTCAGTCAAGGGAAAGATGTGGACCACATTATCTCCAAAGTACTTTCCATTTCTAACGTTCTGAGTCTTTATGAGGCCATCACCTCAAAAGGGCTTATCATTCAAGGGCTTATGATCTTGGCGGTAGAATCTCAATTGGAACAAAAAGAGGGAGAAGGGAGACAGAGCAAATTGAACCAAAATGCCTCTTTACCTTTGGAATTTGTGATGCACAATTAATTCTACCCAGGGAAAATTACAATTACTTCTATTCTTCCCACAAGAGATTATTTTGGGCTCAGAAAGTCAATAGTCATTGCCACAGATTATAATCTAATCCACCCTGAATTTATTGGTGTGGAACAGGTTCTAGCAATCAAATAACTAAGACAACCAAATGAATATGAAAAATACTGAAATTTCCTGTTTGCATTTAATTAATTTCTAAGGATTAACCACAAATAAGATGATTTAGGTCTCAGAAGAGGCCACATGAAGTAGTAGAAATAGCACAGAAATAGAAGCTTGAAAATCTGTGTTCTATTCTCTGCTCTGCCCTGAATTATGTGATGTTGGCAAATCACTTAAGACTTTTAGATCCCAGCTCATTTATTAAACAATGAAGTATTTGGGTTTGTTGGTCTTTAAGGTGCCTGACAACCATGGAATTCCTTGAATCTATAAAAAATGAGGTCCAAATTGAGAAATACAAATAACCATATAATACTGAAAGCCTCTCCCAGATAAATCCAGTAGGAAGACCTATAAGCAACATTTCCCTCTAGAAGTAGCATTCTGGCTTATCTTGGATCTACCACCACTGTTCTAAGAGAAAGCAAAAGGTCAAGTTTCATATTCTGTTTAGAAGATAAAAAGGATGAGTTAAGTTCATATGTCACAGATTTCAAAACCAACAAAGTTTAAAGGTAGAATAATTGGAAAATAAGCAAATATGTAACAATTTAGATTAGTGGAAAGGTGAGAATTTTGTCATATCTTTCTTACCACCAGATCAATGAAATGAGAGATGCAAATGCTCCTGAGAGAAATGAATTTCAGTTTCAAGCCTCAGCTTAAAACCTGCCAAGCTTCAGATAATAGATTTCTTCCAAAGGAAACAGGAAGAAAATATATACTGAAGAACAATTCAAAATAAAGTGAAATATATTTTCTAGCAAAAATTAATCCTGCTTTTAGAACTTAAGATTCTAAAAATTTTTTTAAAGAGAAATATTTCATTCTCAGAAATATTGTCATAGCAGGAAATTTTTCTAGAACCACATTAGAATATCTCCTGAATATTATAGTAGTGATAACAATTTTTCTTTAAATTTATTTTGCTGTTGGATCTCACACAGCAAACATCTTACTAGTCGAGGTGGTTCAATTGTATAACTACAGTGCTTTTCATTCTTTTGATTATTACTTTAGATTATCTCATTAGAACTGTTGGATAACTTAGATTTTATTCTTGAGAGAACAATTCTCTTGTTAGGAAAACAAAGACTGTTGTTTAACTACTCAGGTCTTAGGACAATCGTAAGAATTAAGATTCATAAAACCAAATACACAAAAGTGGGTTTTGCCTTACTAAGCACATGATGAGCACCATGCTTCTTTTGCTTTAAACAAATATTGACTGTCATTTTAAATTTCCTCCCACAGTATGATGTAACAAAACATTTCACAAATAGCCAGAAAGGAAATCAGACTCTCATGAGGATTCTCAAAACAGTCATTGTGGATGCTTGTGCACACACATTCAGACACACACACACACACACACACACACACACACACACACATACAGCCTGTCTTGGAAATGAGGAAAAATGTGGTCTAACAGTTTCTGCAGAAAATACCTATTAACCCATAGGCAAATTATCATAGGAACAGGTAGGAACTGAAATCTTGACTCGGATGGGCCTTTTAAACCATTTGTCATTCTTATGTTAGAAACAGCTCCTACCTTTTCATGCATTACCTGCAGTGTTTAAAGTAATAGAATTCTGAGTACATACACAAGTTATAAATATTTCAAAAATAATGACTCAGATGTCATTTTACAATTCCTCTTCATAGTAAATATCTAAAATAATAATTTTTTAAATTATGCTTTGCTTTCTCTCTGATTTTTTGGTAACTTTTCATGAATTCTTATATATCTCTGAATCATCAATACCTCTGTTCTCATTTAAATTCCTCAATGAATGAAAAAATTTAAATACAAGTAAAAAGAGAAGCTAAAAGAGAAGAGAGAAGAAATGAAAGAAAGAAAAAAGGTAGGAATTTAACATTTTTAAAATAATGATAGAACATCCCTTCTAGACTCTATCACTCGAGATTTTCAACATTGACGGTGGCAACAAAAGCTTCTAAGGTTTGAGTAAGTATTTTGAAAAACTTCACATACTCTTTAATTTGCTAACTATACACGGAAAGAAACAGAATTTAAGAGGAATTTTAAAGATCTCTTGGATGTCATAGACACCTCACATATTACGTGTGTTCCAGGAGGAAGGAAGTTTTCCAAAACTTTGCAGGATGAGGTGTTTGTCCATTCTGGGCAATTCATCCATTGACATTTAGAAGACTTAAATGTGCCATGACAGATGCTACAAGTAGCTTGTAGGACCTGCTTTTCCTCAACTAACTATACTAATACTTTAATTGGCGGTTGTAGGACAATCCTCTGCCGTGTAAAGGCACATGGTAACTTTACAATTCACAAAGAATAAACTGGAATCTAAATAAGATTCGATGTGCACATGCCTCCTGTCAGTGGTGTGCTGGTACATGTTTACCAATAGGCTTTCTAGAAGAAAAAATATGTGTGTGTATGTTTATTATAAATTTTACTGATATAAAGAACGTGTAGCTTAAAATTAAATAGTAATAAAATATCTAAAACTATTTTTTTCAGATTTCATATAGTCAATTTATTCTTGCAGAAGGCTTTTGTTGATTTTTTCCAAACTCTTAAATCCATAATTGACCTCTCATTATCATTGATGAATAAATATAGTTCCAACATGAACACTGATTAATATTTTCACTTACCTTTACAAACAAGATGAAAGTAAAAGTATTGAAGAAATGTGTTGGAATTTCACTCATTATCAATGACATGAGCATTTCCTTTACTGAATCTCATAGTGGTTTACAAATACTAGGACATATCATTAAATTTTATGCTATTCACAATGTAACAGCTACAAATAAAACACACTTTTAAATTTGATCTGCATTATTAACACTTCCTCCATCATTTTTTTAAGTTTAGACCATCAAAAAAACCCACAATAAATAAAGTCTTTATTCTTAGCATTTGCCAATTTCTGTGGTTTAAGTACCTCTACCATGATGGAATTCAAGCTGCTAAGATGCATCCCTGAAGGCAGAGTTGGGAAGAAATATTCAATAGCACACCATTGTATGATATTTCCACCATTTAGATAAAATAGACATAAATTATCTCAAGAGCAGAGATGATAGTACAATGTAGTAAATTAATTAGGAAGTAATGAATTTTGAGACTATATTACCTCTGTTTTTAACATAGTTTGTTTAATTGTAAGTTTATGTAATCCAATTTTTAGTAATGGCTACGTTTAACAACCAGCTCACAAAATTCCTCAGTATTTAATCGTCTGCACTTGTGAGCCAGTGTGAACCAGCTCTAGCATATCACGGCTCCTGTTCAAAATCCACCAGGGGCTTGAATACTTGGCATTTCGTCATGGCTTCATGAATCTAAATTCTTGCCTAGGTTAAAGATTACTGCAATTACCGGAAGAGAACTTCTTTTAACTTCATCTAAGAATATACCATTTCATAAATAAGTCCTAAATTTGTCAAATACTTTTGAAAGCTAATTTTTTAATGTTATAAACATCTTATACCAACGTGTATTTATACACCACAGAAGAACAATAGAGGGTTTACATGGGTTTACATTTTATATAGGTTTAAAGGTTTTCTATTTCTTTGTTTCCATAACAGATTACAGTGATCAGAATAGAAGTAGCAGGGAAATAGTCTGCTTATTCTCATTGGAACCATTCAGAGCAAAATTTACTTATAGTATAAAACACCAGGGGCTATAAAATTACCAAAGCCCCATCTTCAAGAATGTAAGCAAGATACTTGGATTTGCAGATCAGAGTTTGGCCAAAATTCCATTAAGTGATCTTGAACCCTGTCAGAAAGCTAAATTAAAAGATGCTTAGAATAAGTCAGATATTTAGTTGTGAATCAAACTGTACACCTGAAAAACAAAGAGACAGTGTGACATTGTAGAGAAGGAGCAAGAGGGTCAAAAAGTTGGAGTCAAAGTCCAGTCATTCCAGTCAAGCCACCTAACTGTGTAACTTTGGGAAATTACTTAACCAGTCGAATCCTCAGTTTTCTCAAGAATAGATTGGAGAGTACAATACGGAGTTTACTACGCTATTAGCGTTACGTAAGAGAACACGTGCACATGACCTGGCGCATAGTAGCAAATCAGTAAGTGATGGTATTATGGAAACATATCCTTTTCTGCCTAACCAGACTAGTAGAGACTAAGGTGGGAACCCATTAGAAAATAAATATTCATAAGGCACTCAAGTTTTTTTTCTGGGCAGACTTTATTCAAAGCAAAGTAATCAGAGTTTCATCAGCCCCAGAGGCTACCTCAGGCCCCAAATATCTAAAAAAATCATTGGATTTCTCCTTTGGGTTAAGGCAATGCAAATTGAATCTGAGACTCTGAAGCTATATTTGATCACCATCAAGTATGAGGTCTTCAGAAGTACTGCAAGTCCTCTCCAGTCTGTTACAGCACAATATTCTAGTAAAGAAAACAGAGATATTAAATATCTGCTATTTGCTACTGAAAGAATTAGACTGCATTCAAAAGGCACAATTTAGGAATGGTGATATTAGAAAATTCTAGTTCAGATGCCTATTTTACCTAAAATTGATTTCCTTAGCCCTCAGTACCCACTAATTCATTAAAATGCATTAGTTTTTAATTTAGCTTTCCTGAGAGAAGATGGGACAAAGAACAGTTAACTCATCTGGCGCTGTGGGGGGCAAGTGGGCAGGGGAGGTAGCACTACTATTACCTGGACAGTTACCACCTGGGAGAGCAGTCACAGCAGCCAGAGGCAGTGACACCCTTGGCATACTGCAGCCACTAGCTAGTGATGTAGGGAAAGGAAAAAAGGGAGCTGCAAACACAAAATTATTTTATTATGCAGTTTTGTGTGAAAGTAGTACTGGCCATAGTCATAAAATCACTACTTTTCTTAAACCACAAAGACTATTTTCTTGGCTGGTCTCATTAATATAGACATATCAACAATAATTTTTTATGTAAATATTATGTAAATATTTTAATTGGGCTCCTTTTTTTAAGGGCAGAAAGCTGTCTTCTGAGCTAGCTACCAGGAAGAAGTGCTTCAATTGAGTTAAAAGTATCTCTTCTTTGTACTTGCATGTCTCTAGAAAAAAATAGATGACATCAACAGTGGCACAGTGGAATGCCCAGCTAATTAAGAACCACCCAGGAAAATATTTTAATAAAGGATCACTTGACAAAAACAACGAAAATGTATGAACCAGAATCCCTGAAATAGCAGATAAAGGAAACAGTAGCCAGATGGAAAGTTGAAGTCCAAAAGCAAAGCAGGGGCAGCTCCAGAATGTCCACATAGGAGACGCTCAGGGGTGGCCATCAGGTTAGAAGAGAAACTAGAGGATTTTCCTTGACACAGTATTTGCTTAGCAAGCACACAGTTTTTACTTAGAGAACATATTTATTTAGGGCAACTTGGAGTGGGAGGGAGCCCTGATAGAGATTATGAGGAAGCTAAATCCCCTGCAAAACAAAACAAAAAGAATCCCACATTTCTTTGCCCATATACCTGCAATCACAAAAATGAGATGAGAATAAAAATTGAAAATTATACACTTAGCTGAAAAACTTTACCCAATATTTTTTAATTATAAGAAGCTAATTTAATCAACTATCAATATTTATTGATTACCTACAATGTGCGTGGCACCAGGTAGGAATAAGATGTGTTCCCTGCCCTCTCATTGCATGAAGGCAGGAGGGAAAATGGACATTGTGCAAGAAAGCGGTGTGACTGGTCTTAGGAAAGGGAGATGAGTGGAGGTTCAATCTGGTCCAGAAGATCAGGGAAGTTTCCCTGATGAAATGACATTTCAAGGAGGAGTTACCTCAGCAAAAGCTGGAAGGTAAAGGGTGAGGGATGTGGGAAGGATGGAGAAGAGGGACAGGAAAAATTCCTAGCAGAGAGAACTGGATGTGGAAAGTCAGGAGTAGAACCATAAGTAGTCTGAGCAACTTATGAAATCCAATCTGTCTGGAGAAAAGAGAATGATCAGCCAAGGTCCAGAAGGAAACAGAAACCACACTGGTTGTTCTAACAAAGAGAACTGGGAATTGTTTTACAAGTGTGGCGGATCGGAATTGGCCACCTCAAAATATGTCTCTTTACCTTGATTATTTTCTCTGAAGGAGTCTTTGACCTTTCCCCCCACTAACTGTCTAAAGGGATTTGGGATGGAAAGCCTGAGCCATCACCATAGATTACTCTGGGTATCGATAGTCTGGGAGGGTCCTTGCTAAAACCAAATGTTTACATTTGTGAGGGAAA
Source organism: Tapirus indicus (assembly GCA_031878705.1). Lineage (NCBI taxonomy): Eukaryota > Metazoa > Chordata > Mammalia > Perissodactyla > Tapiridae > Tapirus > Tapirus indicus. Next base: position 96,571,738 of record CM062919.1, on the reverse strand, counting down.
TCTCCATTTGTAAAGGTGTCTCCCTCTCTGTACCAGGAAGAGGGGGGATGACCCCATCTCTAGAAACTTATCAGTGTACAAGGTGAGGCTGCATAATAACCTTACTGTGCTTTTCTGGTAATCTCCCATAACTGACCCACCCCCAACATCCTCCATTGTCTTTCTATTTAAGAAGAGAACTTCTGCCATTTTGTCAAGAACTCAATTTCCCTGGTCTCTCCCATGTATACATGTTACAAAGCTTTGTTTGATGTTCTCCTGCTATTCGGTCTCATGTCAATTTAATCTGTAGCCCAGCCAGAAAGGACCCAGAGTGAGTAGAGGATAATCTTCCTCCCTTTCACAAGCATTAGACAACAAGAGATAATAACTGCAAGAAGCAGGGACCTCTATGGCTGGGAGAAGAAAGGGAAGAGGATACAGTAACAGAACCAAGGAGCTTTGAGGAGGGGCCAGAGCTGGAATCCAGACCTCGGAGGAAGGGACTCTGGCCAGCAGATCCAGATTATATCTGAGAGGACATAAGGAGACTGGTTCCGGGAGTATGGGGAAAATGCTAGAAGCTGGAACCCATTGCCTCAAGGGTGAAGAGCTATTGGTGCATAATTGCAAAAAAACAAAAAGGAGGAGGTCTTCTCTCTCTTCTCCACCTCTCCATTCTCTCCCTAGCACCTATTATCAGCCAAAGTTAACTATGAATCTGATGTTCCCAGTAAGAGCATCTCCATGTGTCTATCCAACTGTATTTTGATATGGAATTGGTCCCCCTTTTTATATTAACACTTGATTTACACCCATATTTTTATAATCAAAACCTACTATTTCATAAAAATATTATTGATATTTGATTCTCTATTATTTTATCTTTCATTTAGTCCCTTCACTTCCCATCCTGAGTTAGAAATACTTCTCCTTGACCCAAGCCTATTGTAAATTTGTGCTGCTGACTAAGTTTGCTCTTTTTTAGCCATATTTTTAAAGAGGCACCACTCAGGGCACCCCAAACCTTCACAACTACTTCGGGGAGAAAAGTACAGGCTCCTCTCTCAACAAAAGTAAGGAAAGAAAATACAAAGCTGAGTGTTCTGCTTTTCTGCTATTTTAAAATGTGGACACTAAGAAGAGCTTCAATTTCTGTCTTCAATCTCCAAAGCAATTTAAATTGGAAGAGTAAATAAAGAGGTGGGATTTACCCTTTCGTCTTAATCTTGATTGACTGATGTTTCTAACTAGTCCTAAAAGAGGATGAGGAGGTCAGATTTCTGCAATAGTTACACATGGATGAAATAACAGATACAGTTTTGTAACATTTTGAAGTATTGAAGTCTTTAAACTCTACTAGAATGAAATTGCAAACTTCAGGTAATTTGCAAGAAGTTTTGCTTGACCTTTGTATTTTTTCTCCCCCAATCACCTTACAAAGTATAAACTCCAGTAATTTGTTAAATAGTGACAACCTCCAGAATCTCTCATTTTATTTTTCTTGGGCTCCTAAGTCTCTTTATAGATACTACAGCAAGAGTTGGAAAAAGCAGGAAAAAAAAAGCAAGACTTGCTTCATCATTTTAAAACATCAGAGCTAAAATATATTATGTACATAAATACAAGCCCAGAGTTTCCAAAATGGATATAATTTGCACAGCTCAATGTTTGATATCTAGATATATTTGTAACATCTCAAAGCACTCTGTGCTGATTTTCTTAGACAGATTTTACAGAGCCCAGCTTAAGTTAACAGAAGTTGTAAATTATGTCTAAGTGGACTTTATAAACAAAAGTTAAAGTTGAGCATGCAAGGGAATATTGAAAAGTTTGCATAATGCTGTCAACATCCACAGTGCCAATGTTCATCCTTTCTTTTATTATTAGCTGAACTTTTTTCTATATACATGGATATATGTCTAACTAAGTATGTGTGTACAGATTTATGTTTTCAAATGAAACAAAGCTGTGCAGTTCTTATTGCTGGGGTCGACTGGTCTCTGCAAGCACGTGCTTCCTCGAGCCTATTAAAGTACAGTACCGATGTTTCCCTCTCCTAGCTTTGTGAGTGTGATCGACCTGAGCTTGTGTTTCTCGGAAAGCGCCTGGAGAATACCAATTTAATTTAGAAACTGCTCAGCTTAAGTGTTTGGTAGGGTTTGACAGCATTGCATCAGGTGATCAGATATATTTCCAGAGATATCACAAAGAAAGTTGGAAATGTCACCAAAAAGTTTACATTAAATGTATTTTTCCTACAAAGGAATTGATTTTAAACATCATTTAAATTCATAACATGTGCCAGATTCCAGTGTTTTGTTACATTACAGAATCTAGATGCTAGTTCTCTGTTTTCAAATTATTTTAGTACCTGGTATGGGCTTTTTCTTGAACTGCAAACATTGTTATTCTGCCGCACACTATTAAGTTAATGGCCAAACTGGAAATTTTTATGTAACAGAGATGAACAGCTATTTCTCCTGCTGGTTGAAATACTGTAATGTTATTAAAACAATATTTTGCAGTATTTTCTGTCTCTTCTATATAAGCTTTTTCATTCCTATTACACGGAGCTTTAAAAAAAAAGTACGAAATTTTGTAGTTGGATTAACCCTGTAATGTCTTTGCAAAAAAAAATTATAAAAAAAAAGCATCCTTCCCCACTCCACCCCATCCAAAAATCATGGATTCACCTCAGATTTTATTGAACACACATAGTGTATCTTAAATAGTGTTATATGTTTTCCCTGAAATTAACGGGGTAGTGAGTATTCTATTCTAGGTGAAATCTGTTCATCAAGATATAAAAATAGTGTATTTCCCAGGATAATCAACATTTTTTCTTTTGATGATACTCTGGGGAGAGGCAAAGTAGTTTAATTCCAAAATTGAACTGTTTCTTCTAAACTGGCCTATCAGCTTGCTTCTCTGCCTGACTTTTTATTGAATCCATACTTTGCATTTCAGTGGCCCATTAAATTCTTCCTGCTTTTTAAAGTTTCTTCGAAAATATTTTGTGAATTCTGTACGAGAAAAATTACTCTAACAGCCTTGCAAACCTCCTGTATTCTCTAAACAAGAAAGAGATGTCTTCAGGTTTTATTTTGTTTTGTTTTTGAAGGAAGGGTAGAACATTAACACATGACAACAGTGAGATTACACAGATAAATTTTTGAGTTCTTTTATCTAGTAAACATTCTAATGATCAACTTCAAAGGCAGGCGGGGAAGAAGCTTTCCTGTCTTCTGTGCCGGAATGAGAGGCGAAGCTCTTTACCACTCATATGGGAGATATGAGGAGCCTTTGAATGGATCATTGCTTTTTATGAGTAGTAATGAGGTGAGAAGTATTCTAGTGTGTGGCACAGGCCTTCATTAAAAAGCGTGAAACAGAATGGCTTACGGTTAAAGGGGGCAATTTGTTCTAACATACTTGCTAAATTGTGCTGTAACCATGCCAGTTAACAGCACTATATTTTCCATAGGATTCCTGGATACATTTGTGTGCAATTATTCTGCCCATACAAAGTTCAGGGATTTTTCCAATAGCTTATGTTAACTACTTGACAATGCTCACTCCTTCAGTGGAAAGTGTGTTGAGCCCCACAGTTAAAGAGGAGTGAAAGAATCCAGAGATGCTCTCATTCTCCTTCTAGAGCCAAACAGTTCTTATAAAATCAAAAATTCACAGAGCCCAAATTTAAGTAAATACCATTTGCCTAAAAGGTAATATCAGAAGTAATAGCCAGTTTAATAATGACAAGGCTTAAAGTTTTAAAATGTGTTACAATAAATACAGTCCATAAGAAAGAAAATCAGATTTGATAATTTCAAGTCCACCACTTAAAAAAGAAAGAAAAACTGAAAAGTAAGAGCAATAATTTTGCTACATTTGTGAGGAAATTCTGCCCATAAGAGAAATGAAGTTCTATAACATACCAAGAAGATTACTTGTTCGGGCTCTTACTGGGAACAGTGGACTAAGGTTTTATTCACTGGAAAAATCATTCTACTGAGAGAAACATAACATGTTTTTTTTTTTTTTTTCACATGACCGTCTATCAGAAGAGAAAATGTTGTAAAACAGAAATGTTAAGTTTTGGACATGACCTAGAATTTGGATATAGCATATGGGAAAGTAGTTTTATAAGTGACAACTTTTTAAGACAGGTTTACTATTACACTGAAAATGTCGTAACATTAGATTTTGAGGGGAAAAAAACTTTTAAATTTCTAGAATTTTCTTAAAATTATTTCATAAAATATGCCCCAATTTGACAGCTAATGGCACAATTTTGTTGGAATGCCAACATGTTAATTAAACACAATTGATATGCCACCACGGACTAAAAATGGAAACAAATTTAAGCACCAAAAGACCTGACAGTGAGACAGGAAGAATCAGTCTGTCCACTCAGTGGAATTTCTGAGGCTTAGCAATGGGGAGAACTTCAGTTTTGTCACTTTCTACCCTTTTCACTGTTATTTAGTTTTCACATATTAGATATTTGATATTTGGGGAAAGATATTTACAACCACAGTTTAGTATGTTATTTTGGCTTCAAAACTAAATACTGTCAAACTTAATAGAAACCAGGCAGTGGGCCTACAATGAATGTGATAGGCTCAGCCTTACCTTTCTATTTCTTTTTATTGGGTTTTTGGGAAAGTCCATGAAGCAGATTCTAATTGCAATTGCTCCTAGCAAATGCTCAGTCAGGTTCTCTTAGCCTTAGAGAGGGAAATGGTAACCCTGGACTATGTGGTGGAATCAATGGTATTTTTTCAAGCTAAACTGAATACGTAAGCATAGTGAGTAGTGAAAATTACTTTTCACAATGGTTAATCCTCATCATTGTACCAAGAGAAGGCAAATCAGATAAGGGCCGTTACCGAATACAAAATAACATCTTATTCTATGGTACATTCTTTAATGTAGAACGTTGTCCAGAGGAAAGAACCAATCTTTTTATCACTGTCTGAGTAATTACAGTAATCAGAATTTCACTTTTCCTCAATTTAACACAAATGTGGACACTGAGTTAATTGGTAACAACTAGGATAGAAAATTTGGGAACTAATATAGGATAAAATGTGCATTAAAGGGTCATTGACCATTCTTTAAACTTTCTTTTGCATTGTGTCTCATTTATATCTAAGTGGAGAAGCTAAAGTTTTTCAGACTGATAAAAAGATGTAATACAAGGGTTAGCTGAATACAGTATGAAGTGAATATATTTCATTGAAACTCTTCTGAGCTAAGCTTGCCTGATTCCCTCATGACATCATGGTTCCCCATGACTGGGAATTCCAATGGCTTCATGATGTCCAATGCCTCCAATTGCTTGCATCTATTCTCAAAATTTCTCTGAAATTAAAAAAAATTTAATGAAGAGAAAAATAAGTTGGAGGAGACTAAAAAGAGAACAAATATTAGACAGAAAAATACTTACCCAAATATGTTGAGACTAAATGCTATCTAATAAAAACATGAGTCTGGGGAGAAAAAAATAGTTACAATATTTCAAACAAAATGTATACTCACATTTGAGAAAAGTTTTTATTGGGAGGCTACTAGTGGTTGCATTTATGTCAAAAAGTTGGAGCCATTTAACAAAACTGTCATGTGCTCCAAACCTCTGGCAGGTGTGAGACTGACAGGTGTAAAGGAACACACGAAGTTCCAGGTCAGTGAGGAATAACTACCTGGACACTTGAAAGGTGTTACAGCTCCAGTCTGCTTATGGGCATCTCTACTGGGGTATCATTAACCCAGTACAATGCATAGGAAGTTTTTGAAAAACACCTAATTTTATTCTGTTTCACCAGACACAGTGTCTGAATATTGGGGAGTAGAAACAAGGAGGAACAAATGCACTTGGAACAATACTAGAAAAAGCCAAAATTTTAAAGCAGATAATGTTGATCTTTTAACCCTTTCTTTGGATATATCCACACACCTTCCCATAGCCTCCTCATGTGAGTCTCTGATGGATGCTTAAGTAAACTTAGAAATTTCTTTCATGACTTGGCACATTCAAGGTGATACTCTAGCTTCCTCCAAGTTTCTCTCCTCCAGATTAGTGGTTACATACGTGGAATTTTTCCTCTCTTACATTTATTCAGTGAAAATCTCTGGACTCCCACTCTTCTTATACGATAATCTAAGGCCCAGCTCAAGTCACGTCCACACATAAATTAGGCTCATAAACTCACCCATAAGAGCCCCCTTGTCCTGGCTACTATCTGTATCACACGTTTTTTTTTTTTTTTTTTTTTGGTGAGGAAGACCAGCCCTGAGCTAACATCCGTTGCTAATCCTCCTCTTTTTGCTGAGGAAGACTGGCCCTGGGCTAACATCCGTGCCCATCTTCCTCCACTTTATATGGGACGCCGCCACGGCATGGCTGACAGGCAGTGCGTCGGCGGGCGCCCGGGATCCGAACCAGCGAACCCTGGGCTGCCAAGCGCGGACTAAACCGCTGCGCCACCGGGCCGGCCCCCTGTATCACACGTATTTGAAATAATTATATTTGATTTCTCAATTTGTTATTAGTTTTCTTGAATAGTTCACAGATTGTTTCAGGTGCATTGACTGTTTCATGATAAACTTCTTGAAGATACACATAATGTATATTATAGTATTTTTGTTTCACCAAGAGCAATATACAAATGAAAAATAATATACAAGTAGAAAAACTGAAGAAACACACCAGACTCAATACCTTCTTCCTCATTGTATATATTTATATCTTTTAAAGTCATTCTCCTGCCCTATTGCCTAATTTTGAATGAATCTAGTAGTGGAAATTACTGTCCAAATAAGAAGAAAAGAGATCAAATTGGCAAACAGCAAAAGAGGAGTCTTTACATGAGCGCTCTTTGCGGTACTCCTTGAAATTTCTCCGTGTTACCATCTTTGCTTGGGATTGTCTAGAAAAAGAGAGAACAAAAAGTGAAAGTAAAAATAAGTCTGAAATTTAGGATATTTGGGAAAAAAATGGGAGAATAAAGGAGGGCAAAAACATGCTTGCATTTTTGAAAACCATTTCCCCTAAGTTTTTCAAATGCTGAATATGCTAATTTAGCATATTGAGCCAGTGATTTGGTTTATCCTGTTCTGGATTTCTGTAATATAAAGAAATTATGATTTGTTTGAATATAGTGCTACATCTGCCCTGACTTATGTGCTCTTTATACTTTTTTATTTAAAACACCTTATCAAGTATTCTAAAAACTGAGCTTGCTAAATTTTTAGGCCTAAGAGAATTAAGGGTTGGACGGTGATTTTAAGAGCTTTTTTAACCCAGCCCTTTTCTCTCTGCTGGAATCGTCTAAAACTCATTACATGACATGTGGTCAGAGTAATAGAATAGGAAACTTAAAGTGAATGAGTTTCTAAAATGAAACTTTGACCTAGAGTTGGAAGCCATGTTTAGTATGTTATAATATTGCCTTTTTGTAGATAAACTTCTGTTCTGATGGTCTGGTCCTCGGGGGTCTGCCCAGGCTCTTCAGTGATGACTGTCCCTTCACCAACATCAGCACTTATTTTCTTAAAATGAAGATTAAATGTTAAGTCCCATTGTTTTTTACCTAATGCCACCTTTTGGATCTATTCTATAAAACCTAGAGTTTCTTTGCCCCAGTCTGGAAAATGACTTAGAATATTAGATGTGTAGAGATTTTGAGTTCACCCGATGTAACTGACATGAATAATATATAATAACGTTGGAAACAATCAGTTTTGGAAGCAACATTTCATATTACTTCAATTTTGTGAATAAAGAAGCCTAAGTAATTTAAAAAATTATGACTATACTGAATACCTAAAAATAGCAAAGTGCAACCAATCATGTTTCTTATTCATTAAAAAACACTGAATGAACATAACATGTGTTTGTCCTATTCATGATATTGAAACAGGTACAGGCATAATGATTTTACACCTCACTGAACAGAAAGCCTTTTATTCATTTAAACAGAACAGTGCCTTTCCAAATTATCTTACAAGTCATAAAATCTCTTACAGTATGATTTGCCATGTTTTAGGTTACTTGTCAAAATCTCCTTTGAATTACTAGTCATATATATGAACCCAAATTATTTATAATTAGGATCTCTGTGGTAGCACTAATCCACTTAATTTTCTTATTTATGTTACCTATAATTGAAGGAATTTAAAAAACTTATAAATATTGCCTCAGTATTCTCTTTGCTCAATTCCTATGTAGAAATGACTGAGGTTTCAGTCCAGTTTACAGAGAAGTGCCATATTTAGGGACATTTAGCAAGACATTCCAAAGCTATAAATAAAATTCTAACTTAATTCCAAACACTGTTCTGTACCTCAATAAGTAGAACCATAGAAAATAGCTGGCTGGCTGCCAAAAATTAAGGAGTGGGATAAAAAGGCCTTCTCATATCCAAGTTAGTGAAATGAGACAATTAAAATGAATGCTCCTTAAGATGTGGAGAATCTCCGTCATCCTTAGGCTAGCTCAAATCATTCCAGTTTTCAAGTTAATACCGCTAATTAAAATAGATAACTGTGAAATGGCTTAAATTTTTTGTCTAAATGCTTCCTGGCAGTGGTGAGAGGGTCATACAAGATTTCCCCTACTCTACTCTCCCCACAGCCTAGAATTAGAGTGAAATTATTTATTTCCTTTGTAATTTTTCTTTCTCAATAACAACATGCTAAAATCCAAGCATTTCTCGTTTTATTATTACAATTTTTTTAAATTGCTGGCTTATCTAATTCTGATCTGAAAACCTTTTCTCTAGTGTCTTTGCAAAATTGAACACAGACAGATTTTAATCCTTCACTTACTGATTTTATTTTAATGCTATTAATCAGCATATGTTGGCTACATTAAACCATTACAGTAAAAATTAGAATGAAATTCATATGATTTATTCCCCTTTAAAAGTGCTCAATCAGTCTAATAAAAGTTGAGTGCCAGATACCAGATGTCTGATTTAAAAGAAATTCTGAACAAAAAGGGAAAACCCTCCCATTATTCCGTTAAGATATTTGGTTGAGATTAATATCATCCAAAGAAAAATAACATTTATATATAAATATGGTTGTATGGATATATTTAACTTAAGTAAGATGCAGGGACTAAAAATTAAAATATATTAATACTAATCTTGATTGTTTTAAACCCCCATCTTGATAAATACATTTGTACTGCTTTTACACACAATCATCCTGCCAACTGGATATTTTTAAAAAGAAAATGAGGGTAGTTGTCTCACTTTAGAATGCAGAAGGTCAGAATGGGAATACAAGATACAATCAAGTAGATATTTATAATCAAGTTTTGCTCATTACTTTTCCTTCAAACTTTAGTTCCTCCTCACTGTTTTAATTACCAGCCTAATTTCTAACCAAATCCATTGTCTGGGAAAATAAACGGATGTTCTTAGGTCTACAGAAAGATGTTTTCAAGAGAAAGAGCCAAATAAAGGCATCTACTTTTTCGGGTTTTATTGCACTTTAATTCAACTACGCCATATTCACCGCTCCCACACTTACTTTCCCCAACTCCTGATCTTTGCCCATATTGCTTTTTTCTTCCAAGAACAGCTTTCCTCTTTCCGACAATTAATATGTATGTCTCAAGGATGATCTCACATAGCGCTCCTTTTATACATTTTTTTCTGACCATTCCTCTCTCCCACTGCCATGAACACAATATCTCTGTTATAATAGTCACCGCTAGCAGTTCCCAAAACGTATTTGTCTTTCCTGTTGAACACAGCAAGCTTACATTTCCCATCCTCCTTTTCAGTGAGGTATGGCCACGTGATGGTCGACTGACCAATGGGCTGTCAGCGGAAGTCGTATATCCTTCCGTGAGAGGTGTTGCTCTCTTCTCCTTATGCTGGCTGGATTGGATTCACAGTATTATGATTATGGCAACCACTTGCTGGAGGTGGCAGAGCTGGGCTTTCTAAAGACTGCAGTAGAGCCTGCTCTCCTTCCCATCCCCCACCCTCCGCTGCCAATTGAACTTTTCATAGCAAGAAATAAGTTTCTATAGTATTTATCCACTGAGATTTCTCGTTTTCTCGGCAGCTGATATTATCTTAAACAGAACCAAAATTATGATCTCTCCATTGATTGAATATCCATAATACTTTGTGTTGCTCTTGTCACTGTCTATATTCTCCTTATATATTAATGATAACTCTTCTTACCTTTCTCCTTAAGGTCAGGAACTCCTTTCTTTTTCAGCTTCTGTTCCTTGCAGTACTAAGCACAGTCTCTGTGCCCCATATCCATCAATCTGAGTTTATCAGACTACTCCAAATTAACAGTCTTTTGGTTCACTCATTCGTTCTTTCACTCATTTGTCTATCCTAAATATCTATTGCATCCCTACCACATGTTAGTGCAGTAGACACCTTCTGGATATCTGCCCAGCTTACGGTGATTCTCCTTTTTTGAGAACGCCCATCCATAAGGGGTGGACCTCCAGCGGTAGTCTCACCACATAAGCTGACTTGACCAGAGTTTATTATGTCACTCAAGCTGGGCCACCAGATTCTGTCCCCAAGAAGGTTGGTAGGAAATAGTCAGTTAATCCTTTATCATGATTAAAATTATATCATATGTACCTGGGAGCAGAGAGCTGCTATATAATGGCACGTTGGCCTAGAAAAGCCAAAAAGCTAGTCTATGGAGCAAAGAAAAACAAAATAAGCACTCAGAAAGAAGCATCCAATCCTGAAAGTTCTCCAAGTACTGTTTGCGATTCTTGCCTAAGGCCAGGTTGAATTCTACTGCTGTGCTCTGTAGCCTTATGCCTTATCTGTTTTGTCTAAGCTATCTCAGGAGAGTTCTTGTACTTGCAACTAATATAATGTTTAATGTTTTATTAACAAGACATTTTGCTTCCCCCCCAGGGATGCAATAATGAACAAGAGATACATAGTCCTTGCCCTTAGGTAAGACCAGGAGGTGGTAATTCAGTAATATTGCTAGGGAAAAAAGAAGATCTTTGCAATGCTCTTGGATGCTGATTTTCCCTCCTCTTGAAGAATGAGATTTGGAGGTGATTTTCTTTTATGTTACAAATTTAACAAGAGGTTTTTTTTTAATTACCCCTGAGAATATTGCTCTCTCCTACCCTGATTTTTTTCTCTTATTATTTTGCCATTCAAGAGTGCTACAAAACTTGTAAAATCAAACATCAGCAAAAAAAAAAAAAAAAGCTAAATACGTCGGTGTTGGAAGGAGAGAATGGTGGGAAACTTTGGATTGGGATGATGGTATTGATGATGAGACAAAGTGGAAAGACACAAAACATTAGTGAGATGAAAGATGCAGCATTTAGGGACTAATTACACACAGGTACAGTGAGAGAAGAGTCAAGGATGATTGAGTTTTGAGCATGAGTCACTAGGAAAATGGTGCAAGACCAGGGTGCTGGTTTAAGGGAAAGACGATATGTGATGTATCGAGACATTTCAGAGTCTCAGTCCTCACTGTGTATCAAGATATTCTGGAGTGTTTTAAAAGACACAAATGCCCCGCCTTCAGCGCCAGACATTATGACTCAATGGACCAGGAGTGAATTCTGTCATTACTGTTTTTTAAAAACCTTCTCCCCCTAATGATTTTAATGTATTGTTGGGGTTTAGAACAAATTTTTTGTGTCTGAACCTTCCACAAAAATGCTTGTTTGTTTAGGGGCTGCCCGGTGGCGCAGCGGTTTAGTTCGCGCTTGGCAGCCCGAGGTCCGCCGGTTCGGATCCCGGGCGCCCGCCGACGAACTGCCTGTCAGCCATGCCGTGGCGGCGTCCCATATAAAGTGGAGGAAGATGGGCACGATGTTAGCCCAGGGCCAGTCTTCCTCAGCAAAAAGGGGAGGATTGGCAACGGATGTTAGCTCAGGGCTGGTCTTCCCCACAAAAAAAAAAAAAATGCTTGTTTGTTTATTTCTAAAAGATCTTTCTATTTAAAATAGTAAAACACTGTACAGAAAACTTGAAAACTATGACTTTGAATAATATGGAGTTAAAAAATTGAGGCAGAGGATGAGGGGAGGAATAAAAAAGAGATGAAGCAAAAAATCTATTAAGTAATACACAGGGTTGAAAGATAATCTTTAAAAGGATATATTCTATAAGTCCTGCTCTTGCAGTTTCTTTACCTCACATGCTGAAGCTTCTGATGACTCAGAAAATCCAGAAGATGGCAAAGCTGACTCTGTGAAGTAGTTAAAATTCCACTTCAATCCCTTCTTCCTGCTGAATCCTCAATCTTTCCAGTCCCTGTCAGACCACGCTCCATGGATTGCATGTTCCTTTCGCTTAAACAGACAGTCACTCCTCATGACTCCAACGTCAACTTTTCAGTGTTCTCTGGGACGGTAAAAAAGAATATTGTGAGCTAGGTAATTAGCTAAAGCATTATTAATAGATAATTACCTGTTAAATAATTAGCTCCTAAGATATTGAATGAATGAATCAGGGCCACCTAAGAATCAACTGGAACTTTGTCTCTTTTCTTCTCTCCAAAAGGCAAAAAGAGAAAGGACTTTGACCACCATTTATTAAACTGAGCATAGACAAGAACTGAACCAAATCTAGTTTCTCCTCCTATACAGAGTAGACAAAACAGACATGTATCTGTAGCAGAACCATTTACGTAATGGAAAAAGTGGGAAGTAATGGGTTTAATTTTGATGCTAAGTATTATACAAATAGATACCCCAAGTCAAATTTTATGCCAGTAAAAATGACAGAAGTCCGCAAAGGATGGATGAAGTGTGTGTGTGTGTGTGTGTGTGTGTGTGTAGGGACAGGGATAGATTCCTTTTCAAAGGAAAGTGTCAGGAAAAAAAAACATATCATGCCACCTAGTGGTAGAAAATAAGCTGATTCCTTTCAACCGCACAAAGCAACTTTTGCCTTTCCATAAGAAAATCAAATGAATTCATTAGCATAGTGGAATCATAATTTGGCAAATTACACCGTAGTTCAAATTTAAATGTCACGGGTGTGTTTTAATTTTTCACCCACCAATGGCATTAAGAAATATGGTGAAATTTAAAGAGCCCTGGAGTCAGAGTTAGGATAACTCCTATTTCTCTTTCTAACCAGGTCGTTTCACCATTCTGGAGATCAGTTTCTTCCATAAAGGGGCAGATAGATGAAGTCTAAGCTGCTATCATGCTCTTAAATTCCATGTTTCAGAGTAAGCAATAGGCCACATAATAACGGTACCCTTATCTAATGCAGTCTTTTGTGACAAAGTCAAGCCACCATCTTTACTAACCAAATACCTGATTACATAACATGCTTTCCACACCCTCAGTCCCATTCCAGTCACATTTTACAGACTCCACTCTCCATTCCAAGCCCTTCTTTATTGCTGCTTTGTATTATTGGATACCTACTGCAAATAGCCCCAGATTACAATTCTTGAGTTCTGTGAACCTCGGTGGTACATATTCGTAATATATTTTTCTAACTTACATTAACGCCCGCATATTCCCTTTTTCCCTTTGAAATCTGGAAAACCATTCCTCAAAGAAGAAAATAAATGGAGTTTGGGATTACCAACAATATTTCTCAGATATTGTAAAATATAATTTCCCCTACTGTCACTAATAATATATATCCAAGGGTGACCAGTTCATCAGAATTAGGAAAGGCATTAAAAACCAGAAGTTAATCTGAACTGTTTGGAATATTTAATCTCCTAATAAGCAGTCTATTCTTGCAACTAAGAAACAAGAATGTTAAGGGTTTTTTTTAAATTCCAAAACAAAGAAGAATTTCTTAAAATATAATATTTTAATTATTCCAAATGTAATGAAAAGCCAGCAATATTTCTCCAAGGCTACTTTTTAAAAAGTGTCGGAGTTATCTGCAGACAGCCTTTTCATTTGGAGATCTCACCGTCTGCACCAAAGCCTTGCCCCCGACCCCAGCCCCAAACAAGAGCAGGAACAGCAAACAGCTTTCTAAAGAGCGTAAGTGGTTAATGCAAAGACAAGTTTATTTGCTCTAAGAAGCCAGTCTTGAGATTACACTCCAGCCTATTGTGTCATTGCTATGGATAACACAGTGTGTCACAGATGAAATTATGCAAGAAGGAAAATCAGTATTTCCTTCTCCCAGTTGGAAAATAGAAAATAAATGGGGGAGATAGTATATACATTAGCCCTCTGTAAGCACACGGAGGGACTAGTAGTTATATTCATAGTGAATATTGCTGACATTCCTCTGAGGCAAACTCATAATAAGATAGAAATAATTTTCTCGAACATGCTTATCACTGTATTTGTTTATTCGTTTGCTCAACTCCTTTCTTTATCTTTCCCAGACATCCTTCAAGCCTCCCACCTCCTCTACAAATGTGCATACAAATGCATCCAAGCTTTTCCCCCTAGCACTTTATAATACCTCTATTTAAGCCTTCGGCTCCTTATACTATATGTTTATTTGTCTGTCTATCTCACTAGACAGTTAGTTATAGGAGGCAGGGAATTTATCTTTGTTAAATTTAGGACCTACTACTATGACTAGCATGTAATAGGCACTTTAAAAACCTTTATTGAATTAAATAGACTGTGTTAATTTAAACAGAGTGTGTTATTAATCTTGGGACCAGATGATTCTATCTTACTCTCTGCTTTTCTTTGCTACGGGGGTGTGCATTCTCAAGAGTGGAGTTTCACAGATGAAGTATGCTCTTATTCCATTTGGAACTACTAGAAAATCCTTCTTTCCTTGGTGCTCTCTTCAGAGTTTAGACAGCAAAGTTCTCTATGTCGTTAAACACTTCTGATAGCTGGGAACAACTTGGAAGTCTCCTTCAATGAGGTCGGAGACAAGAATCAGAGGAAGTTCTTCCCTTCATTTTTAGAATATCATGGGGTAGGATAAAATTTTAATTTTCCTTCAAAAGCTTCATTCTTTCCTCTCCTCACCCAAAATAAGAAGGTCTTTGAGCATAACACATTGCAGTTAAACCATTAGACGTGGTAAAAGTTAGCCTGAGAAAAATGTTGTTTTATTGTTGTTGATGTTTTGTGTGCAAATAGTTCACTCTGGAATAATCTCAAAGAACAACGTAAGCTCGTTTCTAGAAAGGATCTATCAATTCGTATAAATGGAGCTAAGAATGAAAGTCTCAGAGGCTTTGAATTTGGCATGCTACTAGACAGAAGCCAGGACCTTGGAGCAAGGGATGGGATAAGAGCAGATGAGTAGAAAAAACAAGAAGGATGACCGCTAGACTTCTATTTCGAGCGATCTCTGTCTGAACTAAAAGGTGCCGTGATGCAGGAGCACTGGGCAGCATTCTCCAGATATCATGCATCTTCATAATAGGCTAACATTAGGATTATTTTCCAGTAAGATCATCTTTCTGGTTCTGGTCTATACCCACATCCTCTCAGACATTGGAGGAAGTAGTGGAGTGGCTATAGTCACAATGTTCCTGGGTTTCTAGACATGAATGAGTGAAGGGTGTGCTTTTTGAGACATAGACAAGTTTACATCAAAGTGGGAGGAAGTGAGGAAGCCACCTCATTCTTTTCTATTCAGCTAGTACCTAGTTTGTCTGATACTAGTTTTCTCTCATGGAAGCATTGCTTTGCGAAATCTTAGTTGTTTAGTAGTAAGAGCACTTTTTGACTGCTCAAGTGGATTGTTCAAACTTGAAGGCAACTGTGTTATTTCCTGTTTCCTCCTATCTCCTCCCCTATCTCAGCCTTCCCACTGTCACCTGCAAGTAGTAATTTCTCCTCAAAACAAATTCTACATGTGATGAAATCTTGAGTTTATTGTGCATGGAATGATGCTAATACTAGAAGGAGTTTAAAGAGTATTTCTGGGTGGGATAAAAAGTAGATGTCATGAAAAAATGTGAAGTAATTAAGACAAGTGTGAGGAATTAAATTTTTTGTGTCAGATGGTTTTAGATAATTATGATAGTCACTATTCAGTGAGCCTTGATCAGGTGTAATTACCATACTAGATTATTTTCATTTATCATCTAATTTCATTCTCCCAAACACGCTACAATATTGGATATTACTATCCCAGTTTTTCAGATGGAAAAAAATCTGAGACTGGAGCAATTGACTTGCCCAAGGTCACACTGCAAGTAAGTGGTAGAGCCAGTTCTCAAACCCAGATCTGTCAGACCCTGAGTTCCTGATTTCAGCTCTGACACCAGAAAGCACTTCTTGCACTTCACTGGGGGAGGGGGTGGTTTGCTTTTATGTTTGTTTGTGTGAGAGGGGTTATAGTTTTACTCAAGATAATTTAAGAAATGCACTAATGGAGTTACTTTATTCCAGAGAATGTAAAGAATGTTATAGTAAGGTCTTGCCAAAATATTTTAAAGCCAATGATATATTTTACCATATTTTTCACTCAAGGACCAAGATATTTCTTCTCTGAGGATCCAGATCTTCGATGATTCACTACATAGCTCAACCTGGATGTCTCATTAACCTCAAACTCAACTGATCCAAAACAAAGTGTTCATTTTCCCCATCCCAATCAAACGTCCTCTTCCTCCTTCCTTTATTCTTCGTTTTGGTTGAAGGAACCAACGTGCCATCTTCCAAGTCAGAAGCTTGAGAAACATTTTCAACTCCTCCTCATTGTGGTGGACACCTCACAAATCTGATTTTTTTCTTCCTTCTATTTCTCTGGCCCCTCCTTCTCAGCTCCATTCCAGGCTTCTCCTTCTGTACTTATTTATCTCTTCCATGCTAGTGTTCCTTAGTTTTCAGGTCCTCTGCTCTCTTTTCTATTCTCTCTGTGTACTCTCCTTATGTGATTCCATTGACGCTTAATGCCTTATATACCATCTTATGATGATAATAAATTTTAAATCTGTCTCCATCCCAGAAGTGACAACCCTCTCTTCTTTCTCTCATTCTCCCTCTCTCTCTCTCAGTATCCCCAATAGACACCTAAAAATTAACATCTCTAAAATAAAATTTTATCTTCCGCCCCAGAACCTGCCCTTCCTGCAATGTTTAAGTGGTGCTACCTTTCACAAAGTTGATCAAGCCAGGGATATGGCGTCATTTCTAACTCTTCTTTTTGCTCCTCCCATCCCCACCTAGACATCAAACCACTCACAAGTCCTGTTTACTCCATCTCCTAAATATTTCCTAAGTCTTTCCACTTAACACCATCCCTCTGCCACTTCCCTGGTTCAACCCCATCCCCAGCTTCTTTCACATATATTACTGCTCAGCATCTTAGATGGTCTTCCTGCCTCCAAGCTCGCACTCTTTCAATCTATTCTCCATGCTGCCTCTAGAGTGATTTTCCTGGGAAAAAAAATCCAATCTTTAGTGACTTGACTAAACATTTTCATGTTTTGCCTTTGTTCTCAGGATAAAGACTAAACTCTGTAATGTGGCTTAAGACCCTTTGTGATCTCACTTTTATCTATATCTCCAGCCTCATTTCCAGTCATTCCTTCCAGGAACTCTAAACTCCAACTGTCTAGTATCCCATCTTATGGATTCATTGCACACTTGAGGCCAATTTGTGACCTGGAATATGGTTGCGAATTTAAACTGATCACCAGAAGTTGTAACCCTTTGGATTCATGCCTCATGGAAAGTGCTGACCTCATACTTGCATATTATATACCTCGATATTAAGAACCACTGCAAAGGGGTTTTCTGGTTCCAATGGGAGCAGATGGACCAAAAGACCCACCACAACCAACTTACACGTCCAGCCTCCATAGCTCCATACCCCATATTCAGAGAAGCGCCACCCTGCCAGCAGTGCTCCTTCCACCTTCTTGTAGCCCAGATCTGCTGCAGAGACTCAGCTGCCTCTGATTTCTGAGTAGCCTTAGTCTTTCACCCTGGAGATCCCAACTGCTGAGGTGTTTCTGGGCTGCTCTGAACCAAGAACGAGACATTTCAGAGCCCAGTGTCGCTGGCATGCCCCATCAAAATCCCTGCCTGTGAGGCAAGAGGGAATTGAAAAAGTTTTACTCCAAAGGGCCCCAGTCTCATAGCCTGGGATCCCTTTTATGGAACATGACCTTAAGAAAATTAAACTCAAATCTTCAGCTCCTGAAGATTAGTTTGTTCAGGGAGCAGCAGATCTCTGGCAATGTTGTGAGCTGGGAGCCACACCCAGCTTTCATACTTGAAACTTACTTTACCTCAGTCGCAATGCCCTCCACTGCCATCAGCAGTCTAATGTAGGACTGAACTCGCAGCAGATAACAGAAGATTTGGAAGCTAGAATAGAATGTGACTGGATGTTAGAATTTCCTTCTGGAAAGTGGAGGCCTCACATATCTGTATGATGAGGATGGATCAGAATAAGTGAATTGTCCCTTTAGAGTTGTGAGATGTGAGGCTCCAGTCACAGAGGCTCTGTGCTTAATTTTGCTTTATGTTGTTCTACTCATATATTTATCAAACAGTGATTATCTAAAATAAATATCTAGACTAACATGCTTGGCTAAAAGAAGGGGCCATTATAGAATTTCTGACATTGATTTAGATGTGGAAACTGACCATTTTCTTGGGAAAAATTAGCTGAACATCAAATACTGTAGGAAATTTATTTAGCAACGCTTAGAATTGCCAAATGTAATGATAACTAAGAGTAATCTAAATTGGTTATTGTATTAGCTCAAATTATTTAATTTTTAATCAAAATTTTTAACAAAGTTTTGAAGTTTAAATGACGATGACACAATATTGTGGATCATGAGTTTTAGAAGTTATTTCTTCTTTAACTGAATTTTGTGATAGTTGTATGCAAGACTATGTATTTTATATTCATTTAATCTATCTGTATTAGAAGGAAATAAGCATGAATTAAGAAATATTGTTTCCAGTGGCCAAAGTTGGGGCAATTTGAGCAAAAAAAAAAGTAAATAAAATCAGTTGAATATATATTTTTAATAATAAGTTTATTATGCTAACCACCAAAACAAAAAAAACAAACAAACAAATCAAAACAACATGTAGACACCTTTGGAAGTAACTAGGGCCCCAACCCCTTACTGTTAAAAGAAAAAAATTGAGCATTTAAGCTGACTTTCTTGTATGAATTGTATTTCATCATTTTTCATACAGGGAAATTTGATTATGGACTGCATATTAGATGATACAGGGATTACTGTTAATTGTATTAGGTGTGGTTGTACTTATGCCCATATGCAGGGTAAAGTGAGATAATGTTTGAGATTAAAAAAAATAGTTCAGTAAAAAAAATAGATGAAACAATTGTAACAAAATCTTGATAATTGTTGAATCTAAGAAATTGTTATATATGATTCATTATTCTTGTCTCTCTACTTTTGTCTTCATTTGAAGTATTTCAAAACAAAAATTTTATAAACAAGATAATGGCTTTCTCAAGTATTGGTTAATACCAGTGTAATAGGGTCTAAAATGTTCCATGTCAGGTAGATACCACTTCCTAAATGTAGATGCTCTCAAATCTGTCCACTTCTCTCCATTCCCATAATGAAATTTCATTATCTGTTGCCTCAGTGAATGAAATACCCTTGTAATTGCTCTTCCTAACTCAAATCTCATAGTCCATGAGGTGTGCCATGGTCCTCAGCTAGGCACTAATCAAAGGTGCTAAAGCAGCAATCAGGAAACACTCACGTAGGATGAGTCACATAATTACAGACGGCAATGGCCAAATCAGTGAGAAAATATGCAGAAAAGATGAGGTTCTAATGTTGGTCCCAATGTAGAGCTTCTTGGGTTCCCTAGATGGCAAGTCCAGGTGAGTATGGGCCATTTCCAGCTACCATGACCTCTTTTCTGATGTATGCTCTTCCCATTGATCAAATATTAGGTGCTGTTAGGAATCTACCATCTACCTCTGGTTTCCATTGTTTTACTCTGCTTGGACTACTATAACAGAATACCATAGACTGGGTGGCTTATAAACAACAGAAATTTATTTCCCACAGTTCTTGCCTGGGAAGTCCCAGATCAAGGCAGCAGCAATTCAATGTCTGATGGGGGCCTGCTTCCTAGGTCATAGATAACCATCTTTTTGCTGTGTCTTCACATGGTGGAAGGGGCTAAGGAGCTCTCTGGAGTCTCCATTATAAGGGCACTAATCCCATTCATGAAGGCACCACCCTCATTACCTAATCACCTCCCAAAGGCCTCACCTCCAAATACCATCACATTGGAGATTAGGTTTCAACATATGAACTTTGGGAGGACACAAACATTCAGTCTATAGCATCCATCATAAGTTTTGAGGGATGTAGGAGAGACCCTCATTCTATGCACAGGTGGTAGAGGTGGAGAGGAGAGTGTATCTGCATGGATGGGCCAACTGCAGCCATCCTCTGATGGGCTCTCCATGTCATGATCCAATCTGAAATGGCCATTTGAACGAATTGTTCTGCTTTCATGTGATTCTCAGCCTAGGAAGATTTTCTCAATTAATAAGCTTAACTTTCTAATTTTTCTTCAAATAAAAGATGCCTTCACAAAGAATGTGAATTTTGAGGTGATTCTGGAAGGAATGAGTGGGGTGGTGTTTAGAAGTTCAGGTGGCATGGGAAAATGCTTTCTTCCAGTAGGGGGAATAAAGAGCACAAAGGTGGAAGAGCATAGGGTTCCAAGAGAACTGCAGATAGTTCTGTGGGTCGCACAGGTATGGTATATTTATTATTTATTATGAGCTCTTATGTGCATTAAGCACATTTCAGTAGATACAAAGATGAACCGATTAAGTCATTCACACATTAATGAGACAGATATGTATTAAGGCGTACCATGTTCCAGACACTACAAGAGAGGACGAATAAGACATGGTCCCAGTCCTCTAATGTACTGTTGGAAATTCAGGTGCATTGTTCATTAGGCTGCTCTTTGGGGGACAGGGGCTCCAAGCTAAGTGTTATGGCTTCATTTTGATATTGACAAGAGTGTTACTTTTGTATCTCTTGCCACATCTTTCTCAGTACCTAGAAAACTGAATGTAAGAGGTGCTCCAAAAATAATTGTTGGATTAGAAAAGTTAAAAATAATGTGTTTAATGGAAAAGTATGTTTTTAATACATGTGAACTTTGTATGAGAGGTAATTGTTATTTGAAAATGAGGGACATTTATAGCAAATGAAAACAGGAATTAGATTTTGTATGTATACATATTATGTATATTATATATATAATTTCCTAAGTCTATTTTGACAAAATCAAATGTATAGATTATGGCAGCTTGCCATGAAAAAATTGGCTAAAGTTAAAACCTTGTAAGCTGCTAAATTAAAAGTAAGTCATTTCTATCATTTAAATTTGCATTTTGAAGTCAAGATGTGGGTAATCTGTGGATAATTCCCGTATTATAGAATTCTGCCACTTCAACTGAACCCAAGTTGTACTTGCAGTGCATTTGAAAGTGGCTTCACAGTCATTAGAATTTTCTTTTCTTCTTATTGTTTCTCAAATCATAGTTAAAAACTGCTACTTCAGGACCTAGAGTCAGGAACTGGATGGACTGAAGGAGTGTTATAGTGAACATGAACGATGGCTATTAAATGTTCATGTAAAAAGTGAAATAAATTCTTGCAGGTTGGAGCCAAAAAGTAAAAGCTCACACAAATCTGCTTGATTTTAATGTCACTAAATTTGGAGTATGTTTCCTTTAAATGAATGTAGGGCACTAATCTCTTTAAATTTCAAAGGGGAAAATTTTAGATGGGCTATTAGTAAATGTGCTATTATAGTAAAATTCCAAATAAATGATGGTGGGAAACGAGTTGTTGGTGTAAAAACAGGAGATCCCTGTGGCCTCAGGTACTGGAATATTGCCTTTGGTTGATACAGCACAAAGACCAAAGAAATGACCCAAAAAATGTTTTAGAATACTTCCAAGAATATGACAGCTAGCATACATGGGCTATATTTCCATCTTCAAGACTTCTACATCAAAAAGTTTTTAACTCAATCTGTTGGAAATTGTTTTTGCAATGAAATATCCTTAATGGAAACCAAATAGAAAATGGATTCACATTTCCTTTATTTGCTTTACAATCATATTTGCTAAAATACTTGTATTGTTTGAAACAAGGGCTACTCTGTTTCTACAACTGTGATTATTTCAGTTTTCAAGATAACTCTAAAACAATTAAATTATTTATTAAAATGTGACAGAAAGTAATGCAAGGCCTCCAATTATATGACTTCCCAGTGTTGGAATATATCAATTTTTTAAATTAAGAATTAGAATGCTGTATTTATTTGGTGGATGTAATGCAAACCAACTACTTGAAATCTCTTTTGTACATATCCTCTCACTAACTAAATGATATCTTAAGGATAAATACTTGCAATTGCTACAAAAACATTTTTATTATTAAATAGGTTACATGAGGCATCAAATAATTGATCATTTCTAAAAAGTCAATCCAATTAAAGAAGATAATCCAAACCAATTATTCTATAGTGGGAAAAACTTGTTGCTTATACATTCCTGAGACATATAGACATAGCTCTATGTCAACAACAGAAGATGCTTAATAGTACTTGAAACGTATATGCAAATTATGCCAATTATTTATTTTCCTCTTTTGGATAAAATTCTCACATGAATATGTAACATTTTAAAAATTTATTTATCTATTTATTTACATATAGAATTTCCCTACTAGTAATAAAACTGAGAAAAAAACATAAAATAATTAAGACTCTGAGAAAAATTACATTTCAGGATACCAAATAACAAAAATAATCAAAAAAAGTCAAAGTTATCTCAGTTATTGAGGCAACACGACAAAGTTTTATTTGGTTAAGTAATGTGCACTATATTCAAAGTAAAATAACCAGATGGAATCTAAAATCAAAGGTACAGAGACACCCTTTTGTGCAGCTACTGACAACTTTAAAAGAATGAATAATACCATTTTCATGGAATTTTGTGGCTCTCTGATGCTTAGTAAAAAGTGTTTCTTCATACTTCAATCAATAACTCTCAAAATTGCAAATGATCTAAATAATTATTTTGAAAATATTTTTAAATGAGATTTTCCCCCAAATGTTTCAACTATGAGTGAGGAAAAAAATATATATGTATAATAAGAAGGGAGCTTTATGGATACAATAAAAGATGAATATATTCTCTATTAGTGTTTATAAAAAATCAAATGTTATTAAAGAATACGTCAAAATGCATTTATTTCCAAATCCTATGTAGGTGTGTTTGTTTTTTAACATTCAAAGATCCCCCATGACTTTAACTCTAGTATTATACTTTTGGATTTTTTTTTGTTATTTAGTTTAAGAAACAGCTCGTATCTTTAAAGCTCTGGAATGGTGTAAATCATTACAGTGGTTTCACATTTTCATGGGATCAAGGAAACAACAGTAAGCTCATAAAACAGATACCACTAATTATGCAGAGGAGAAGTCATAAAGTTACTGGGAGAAGCATGTTTTATATTCATGGACACATCATTAAAAGTTTAAGACATGCTATCAAATTCTACATTTTAATACTATACCCAACAGCATTAAACCCTCCCAACAAGAAAATCAGATTGTTTAATGATCCTTTTTTGTCACACTGGTTTTATATGTCTGCAGTTGAAGCAGATGTGGAATGTGTATTGCTGAACTTTTTTAAACACTGGACAATTAAAAAATCATTTTACCCTTTATATCTCGTTTTTAAAAAATCTGAATCATCTTCTGACACACATCTCTTAAACAAAGTGTACTTACTAAGATAATAAGCCTTGATTCCAGATCACGTGTGTATTTTTAGAATAACGACTTGGGTTTTCTTCAGAGCATATAAAATGTAAGGGGGGTTGATAATGATGAAATAGCTTCCATTATAAATTAATTTCTAAAATTCAAATTAAGACTAAGAAATAAAATGAAATCAAATTTCATGGGGCACATATGAAAACAAAAAAAATCTGTCCCAACACTAGGAGAAATCACTGAGAAATCCAAGAATCATACGGTGTTCACATTACAGACAGCAATTTTAAGAGTTGTTCGTAACTAGAACGTCACAAACATTTGCCAACACTGGCACACACATTTAAGCTGTAGCCTTTTTTCACTTGACCACAAAGGGACTGAAGATGCTCTAATATCCTAATTGTGTACAATTCTAAAACATTTCCATTTGTACATAAGCAAATGCTTTGCATTCCACGATTTAAGCATGTCTTATAGTCAGCTCTAGAATATACACTCTTTTGGGTATTTTAATGGGAATTTTACATGCTGACAGCTTCAAGCTTAATCTCAAAGTGAAAGTAATATATCGATATGGCAAATTCAGAGATGAAACCAAAAAGGCTGCAAATGGAAAAGAAGAGAGTGATTAGTTGTTATGAATAAGAAATAAACCATGGGAAAAGCAGTCACTGAAATAGTTAAAATCTACAGGAGAGATTTATGCACCAGATCAGAGCCTGAAGTAAAGGAATCAACCAGTTCAAGGATTTAGTGTGGGTTTATTACTGGAACTCAGTGAAGTCAGCATGTCCATGGATGTCCATGGGAAGACAGATAGCCTGGGGCTGCTTTCCCGCTGTCCAGTTTGGTAGTCTTTGCTGTAATTCACCATTGTTCAATAATTTATTTTTTATTTTGCCTGCATTGTAGTGGAGTTCAAATGGTGAAAACATATGGATAAAATACTGAAAAAAACTTCTCTAGCTATGATTTTTGGACTCACCAGATCAGGACAGACACTGTTTTATAGTTTAAAGTCACAGCATGTACATCAAAATGTACAGTAGCATGTTGCATAAATACAAATTGATCAACATTGTGAACTACAATGTGAACATTTCCTTAAAACTAATTTACTGAACTGAAGTATAGAGAAAAAGATGGATAGAAAATGAAAGAGAAAGAGGTCATTACTATATGCCAATTTACCTTTTGATAAAACTATATTCAGTTTATACATACATACACCAGCAATTACTAAATGTCCAGCATTATTCTAAGCACTTAATATATATAAATTTATTTAATCCTCTTGACAACTTAAGAAGTAGATACTATTCTTGTCCCCATTTTATAGTGAGGAGACCGAGGTAAAGTCTGCCCAAGGTCCCAGGGTTTATAAATGGAGGAACTGGGATTAAAAACTAGGTAATTTATGAAAATTTCTCAGAAGATGATGTAATCTTGATCTATTTCACAAATCAGACAATCCATATGTAAATTACAGAGCCTTTTAATTATCTATAGATATTCTTAACAGTACAGACATTTATTTTATTAACACATAAAAGCTTGTATGTTTTATACTATCGGAATCTCCACTTGTGAGCAAATCTTCAGCGTTAGGCACCAAGGACATGGTGACTTTGGCACTAAATCCATCTAACCTGTAAACATGAAGAAATGCAGATCTGGTCCTTTGAGGTTAACTGATATGTAAATATTTTTAGTGAAACTACTGATATACAGACAAGCACAGAACTTTTCTAAGCTTTCAGGAATCAGCTTTTACAAATCCTGAGCTGGTTTTAATTTAAGCACTACAAGTGAAATACAATAAACTTAGACGAAAATATGGTTACTCATTTGCATCTCCAATCTAATAATGCCTGTAATTGTTCAGTTACCAAACTTAGATCCAAATGCTTCTTCTCTGCCAAATGCAGCTGCTCGACAAACGAACACTGATTTGATTTTTCTGCAGGGTACATGTTCCCTCGCTGTTCTCATGATGAATAAATAATGCCATGATGCCGCGGAGCTGCGGACCTTGCCCTTCTTGTGAAAAGGGCCGCATCTGCTTATTCTCAGACATTCACGATCCTAAAGGAATAAGACACCCAAGGCCTGTGAATGAGAAGGCCTTTTCAGACGTATAAAGGCTTCACTCCTGAATCCACCTTAACCAGTTTGGAGAAAAGAACTTTTGGCACCAAGACATCCTTCAGGGAAGACTGATAATGATCAGTAAAGACATACTAGGGGCTGCTGCCTGACTCACTTCAAAGGCTTTCTCTCTTAATCAACATTAAATCATCATTTTGCCAGGAATATAGGGACAGCTGTACACAATCTATTTGTTTTAAAACAGATTACAGCCAGGTCCCTCTGCCAAAGTATAAACTTCTTAACGTTGCATGTGCTTGAATATTTTTTAACTTGGAACTTTTATTTCTAATTCAGTGTCCCGAATTAGCATTTCTGTCTCAGCTTATGGATTCCATCTTCCCATAAAAGCTGAACTAATAGTTTTATCAATTATCCAGATAATTTAGACAACCAAACAAAATAGACCCAAACAGAACTTTTTAAAGTGAATCACCAAATATTTCAGGCTGAAAAATATGAAGTCTCAACGCACAACATCATTTTGTGAGGTGTGTACGGACACCACGCCAGTGTGATTGTCTTATTGTTTGGTATTAACCATCCGATATATACAGCCATGCCTCCTTTTTTCTTCTCTGAAATGTAGACCCACACGCCCTCCTTCTTTTACCTTTGTTTTGATCCCATGACATTGGCAACCCTAATCCTCCTAATCTCCCTGGTGGTCCTGATAAGTCAAGAATAACTACAAAGACATTTTATTACCCAGTTAAAGAAAAGTTTTTTTTAAGATAATGATTCAAGGCCCTAAATTTCACCCCCAGTCGATCTCTCCAGTTTTATACAAAAGAATATTAAGCTATAATATTTAAAGTCAATCAACGATTGCCACTTCAAAATTATATATATTAAGTAGACACAATATACATTAAGTAATTTCGGCTACATTGAATTGTAGTCCACTAATACAAAGTCCTTATTTAGTTCAATTTGGTTCAAAACAATACCATTAACGGTATAAATGATTATATAATTAGAGAATATTCATGTTATAGTTTTATTGATTTTTGAGTAGTTTACGTTTGTTGGTGATCTATTATGAGTCATTACCTCCATTGTGCTGATTACTGAATGGAACCACAGAGATTTTTACTAAATTACTTTGCTACAGTATTAGCTAGAAATCAATAAACATTTCTTTCCGTCCTGTAATTCTAGCATCTCTTGCTAGTAACATCTTTTAAAATCTTTTACATTTTTTGTTAGAAATGTAGAAAGGAAAAAAATAAATGTGGGTTAGAATTTTCTTTCTTAAGACATATACCAGAAGATGTTGTTTTATGACTCAGAATCTTAGGTTAACAAAAGCCCTCTCTACTAAATTAATTTTTTCAATTATAATTTATATCCTGCAGGCACTAGCGGAAGTTTAGAAGGTTTATCAGAGAGGTCCATTTAATTTCTATTGTTTTCCTTTGTCGAGAGGAGTTTTATAAATGAAAAACTGAAAGAAGAAGACCCACAGAATAGAAAAAACTAAAGACCTGATTGATGAGCACCTCTTTTCTTCTATTTACACTAGAAAGAGTGCCAATTGCCAGGAAAGGGGATGCCATTGGGCCTCCGTCCAAGAGTAAATACAGCCTAGAACCCTAACCTCCTCCCGACAACATGTCCTAAGCATGGAGAGATCCAGGAATGGAAACATTTAATCATAGCTATGCTACCTTTACACCTTCCAAGGCAGGAGGAAACTTCTGCCTCTGTCCATATTTCAAGTGCTGACACATTTCATCAGTGGTTTAGGGAAAGTCCAAGAGGACTCTTGCATCAGGACCCTTCTAGGACAGCTCAGAAATGGATGAATAAAGTCTCTAACATAGTTCAGGGGATCTGGAAACTACTTCTCATTTTCTCTTCAGTGTTCTCTTCCTTCCTTCTCCCCAAGCCTTCAGTCCTCCTGATAAACTTCCTAACCCTTCCTACTTAATTCTTGGGTCCTCAAGCAGCCAAAAACGGTATAGTTACGAGGCAGTATTACTTGGTGATTGAGAGCATGGATGCTAGAATAGCATGCACTGCATGAGTTCAAATCCTCGTTCTGCCACTGTCTAATGGTGTACCATTGAGATGTTACTTACGTTCTCCAATACATAATAGTACCTACCAGTAAGATTGCTGTGAGAATTAAATGAGGAAATATACATAAAGTGCTTAGCATAGTACTTGGTATATAGTAAATGCTCAATAAATATTAAATATCATTATCACCTTATCATAAATAGCATTCAGATCTGTGAGGACATAGCATAAAAGCTACACAATAAATATTATGATTAATTATAGGGTGATATTATTCTATTATCACTATTGGCATAACACCATAAAAGGATTCCAAGTACAGTTCTCCTTGCTTTCCTGGACAATATGATTATGACTCCAAAACCACGGATAACTATTAACAGCCATAATTGGGAGAGAGGAGGAATTTACTTCTCAGGTTGATTTATATGATGGTTGTGAGCAGCTGTCTTCAGAATTCCTGAAAGGACACCCAACTCCCAAGTGAAGCAATGGAAATCCTTTGATCGCTGCATTCCACAAACCATCATCAAAGTGTTTATTTAGTCTAAACGCCTAACTGGTTCATCATCTTTGAGGTTTTATAGCTAACGGTTTATCCTTAAGTTCAAGAATTCATATCACCAGTGGAATTTTTTCCAACAGGGTGAAATATCTAGGTTTCAACACTGAGGAAACACATCCAAGCATTTTATGACTGGACGTCTTAGAACTTCTCAAGAGTGAAGTAAGAATTTTACTTTCCATGTTATGTGATGCAAACATTTATTCTTTATCTTTTCTTCAGATTCTTAATCAAAATATTTCTCTTAGTTATTTGTCCTTGCAATAACCTTTTATTAACATCTCATGACTTTCATTTTTTTCATATAAAGTTCTAGCATTTTGTATATTTTCATTGCCAAAGTTGCACAAAGTTGAAGGCATTTGTCCTGAAATATTGAAATATCAGAGTCCTGAATATTGAATGAGGGAAATTATGGATGACTGAAATATTCACAAAGCTTACTTAGAATTCCTGAAATTCAAAAACTTCATATACACTAAGGCAGGAAAATAACTGAGAAAAAAAAAGTATTTAAAAGAAACCCAATGAAATAACCAGAATAGGAAAAGTGTCTCCAAAATGAGAGCATGTTAGAGCTGATTTGAGGAAATTCAACATAAAATGAATCATATTTCATGTTTTTTAAAGGGGAGTATTGATTAAAGATATGAAAAAGTTATATTCCATTCAAAAATTATCCAGGTAGTATAACCAATATGCATATTATAACAACATTTAATTTTATAAAAGATGTATTATGGGGCATTTTCACTCACTGAGACAACTTTATTTTAGATGGTTGCACTTGGTAAAGTAAGGCTGCGTTTCCACGCCTTGAGGCAGAGCCAGCTAAGAAGTTGGAAAACCTGGTACCCACCACTTCCTCTAATCTCTCCCCCACTTCTTCCCTGGTGTGTAGGACCCCCATATTGCTCCCTGCCGCTCTGGAGCACACTACCCTCCCCTGCTCCAAGCCTGATCCCTCCATCAACATGCATCCCCTCTGAACCCTACTACTGCAGGCTGGTCACAACCACCTGGGAGAAAGATCTGACAGTTGCAGTCATGATTAATATCACTAGCTAATAAAATGACGAAGGTAATATCTAGTTTAAATATTTTATGTTGTAGTAAACATAAAAGTCTATGTTTTAATGTGTTACCTTTTCCAAGAGTCAGGGGGAGATTCCTTAACAATTAATAATTCCAAATGAATAATAAATGCTGAAATTTCTTGCATGTGAGAACTTTCTGAAACTTCATGTAAGAAATCACCTACTTCAGCCTCATATATTGCTGTGCATTTGATCACCTGAGAGATGGTATTAGTCACACTACATTATTTTATTCAAAGCAGCAAATAGATGATTCTTTAGAATATTCTTACTTTGTGTAAAAGAAGCTATGTGAAATCATTCCACCGAAAAGAAAGAAACAAAATTAAAGGTTGCTTGCCTTCTCAAAATTAAAGATATTTCCAACATTTTAAATGATATGTGAGGGAGGATTATATTTAAGTAGAAGAATGGTTTATTACTCAAGGTTTTCCAAGCTTTCTATATATTATGTGTTTAGTCCATATATGAGAAAAAGTAATTAAAATTGTATTAAATAATTTGATCAGCAACACAAATTGTGTCCATGCAAAGTGAGTAGTTAAAGAAATTATCAAAAGAAAGTTCCTCCCCAAATGCTCAGTTTCATGAAATATCTCCATAATTAAGACAAAATGACATTTTATCTTGAACTATGTGGATAATTGGCTCAATTCTCCAATTTATTTTGCAAATGTAGTCACCATAAGAATGATAAAATTATATCTATTATAAAGAGACCTCAAAAGGCTGAGCCATCCGGGTCAGAAAATTGAAAACAAAGCCAAATGTTTACTCAAAATCAAACCCAGAACTTCTTTTGAAATTCACTGAAAGAGCAATCATTTCCAATGTCTTTTCACCTTCTGGTATGAGATGGAAGTCAAACTGGAAGTACTGAAACACTTTAAGAAAGGCAGTAAAACAAAAACAAGCCTTCTTGTAAGACTTCCAGATGAAAGGGTTTTGAATAAGCATTTAATCATGTGGATCCCAGTTCAAGCCAAGCTAAACCTCAAAGGTTTACCTGTGCTCATTATTTAGAATTCACAAAGAAATGGAAACGCATTGCATCTACTGCGAACATTGACGATGAAATGATTTTTTAAGGAAAGTGAATGTTTACATTAAGTCCATGGTTGCTGTCCATCTGGCAAAATGGCACAACAGAATGTTGCACTTCTGCCAGGCTGTTTGGAGGTAGCTTTGTTTTCAAATTCTGTGCTGTCACAATCTGAGTCTTTTTATGCTTGCACAGGATTTTAAGTCTAAATCAATGTGCAAGCTAATTTTCCTAGCTGATTTTAAATTTCTGTAGAGTTGTTTTAATAGAAAACTGTTTGGGGGAATATAGTTGTTTAGAATATGACAAGGAGTATTTATAAAATTAAATATTATTAGCTACCTATAAATTGTTCACAAAGCACAAATTTGATGAATCACAATTTAAGTTTAATTAGTGTAGTGAGTCAATTGAGAATGCTAATCTTCAAAGATATTTTTGAACTTGTAGTATTTTGCAGTTGACTATCCACCACATTGGCAAATCAACATAGTAAAACCCATAATTTCCACTATGCCATGAAGAAGCAACCAATAATCAAAGAGGAAAAAAAATCAGGATTTTTCTGTAAGCAGAATTATCTAACCAGGGTCAACTTTCCTGACATCTTGTCTTAAGAAACACTGGAGATTGTAAACTGAATAAATTGGCACTACCAAGAGGTGGCTCTAACATAATTTGACATAATTCCAGAGCTGATTTTATTTCTTCTTCCTTTTGGAAGGTGACAGCAGCTCTTCCCCGAGACAGGATATCCAAGCACACTGTATACACACTCTGAAAAATCACGCTTACAACTGTCACATGAAAGAATTTACAAAGTTACATTTCCACACTGTTTTGGCTTCCTCCACATCCTGACACTAACCAGACTATATGTTTCACTTGTTCTGAAGCCATATATAAATAATAGAATGATATAAAGAATAAAACAAACTGCTTTCCAAAAATGGA
Organism: Tapirus indicus; assembly: GCA_031878705.1. Taxonomy (NCBI): domain Eukaryota; kingdom Metazoa; phylum Chordata; class Mammalia; order Perissodactyla; family Tapiridae; genus Tapirus; species Tapirus indicus. The sequence continues at coordinate 96,540,209 of CM062919.1, read as the reverse complement.
GTCTGTAAATCATACAGTACAGCAAGTTTTGCTTCTAAAACATCTAAACTCTTCCTGGGTACCCGTAATATCTACCACAGAAGAGTCACTGAATTACTCTTGATAAGGACTGGCTAATCTTACAAAAGGTAATTACTGCAAGAAGAAAGAAGTTAGAGATCTTGGGAATATTACTTCAAGGAATTTATCATAGATGGAGTTAATAGCACCACACACAAAAAAAGGGTGGTGGGGTTAAACAGGCCATAGAAAAAGTACTCTTTTATTGAGAACCTAAACAATGGGGGGAATGAAATCAGTGTTGATATTCTATTGACCACTGTGCACTGAGTGATCATTAGTAACTCTGCCTGGCAGAATTTGAAGGTCACGTGGTTTAGGTGTTTTTTTCAAATTAAACTCTTTTATGGGAGTATAACATACATACATAAAGTGCACAAATCGTAAGTGTGCAGCTCAATGAATTTTTACAAAGTAAATACTCCTAAGTTATCATACTCAAATCAAGAAATACATCATTACCTGCATCTTAGAAGACCTCTTCATGGCCCCTCTAAGTCACTACCCCATCCTCTTCAAACACCATAAGCTGCCTGTTTTGGGTGTTTATATAAATGGAATCATACCATATATACTGTTTTGTGTCTGTCTTCTTTTGCCCAAATTATGTTTGTGAGATTTGTATGGGTTGTGGCATGTTGCAGATCCTCGTTCTTTTTCATGGTTGTACAGTATTCAATTGTGTGCATATACCATAATGTATTTATCCACTCTATTGCTGATGGACATTTGGGTCATTTGCAGTTTTGTACTAATGCAGATAATGCTGTTCTGAATATAATCATGCTTGTCTTTTGGTGCACATTTTTATGCATTTCTGTGGCAGGTATACCTAGAAGTGGAACTTCTGGGTTGTAGGGATGCACATCTTCAACTTTACTACATAATGCTGAACAGTTTCAGAGCAGTCCTGCCAAATGACACTCCACCAGCAGTTGATGAAAGTGCCAGCTGTTCCATGTCTTTGCTAATACTGGAAGTTGTTTCTTCCATTTTAGCCATTTTAATTGGTACACCGTGGTAGACCATGTGGTTTTTCTGATGATTAATGAGGCTGAACATATGAACAATTCATATGGGTGTTGTCCATTTGGATATCCTCCTTTTTGAAGTACCTGTTCAAGTCTTTGCACAGTTCAGTTTTGCTTAAGTTATTTCTCTTTTCTCTCCTTAAAGGTGAGAAATTCATGTCTGTAGAAGACCAACTCAAAGCAGTCCTGTGCCAAATCACATATTGCTCACTGCATCCTCACAGTTCCATCAGGTGGGTCTCACTTAACCTCCTTTTTTTTTTTTTTAAATCAATTAGAATACTGAATCTCAGACAGGGTAAGTGACTGATCAAGGTGACACAGCTCGTAATTACCAGAGCTAGGATTTAAATCCAGAGTTTTCTTTAAGTTACTGGTCTTTCCACTTGGAGTATTGAATCTAGGCAAAGTGGTCATAATCAAAGGAATAAACTCTAATACATAATGATGAAATTCCAAAGAAAATATTTGAGAAGTATATTTGCATTTATTCTCAAAATGTCTTTAGAACAATTAATACCTTACTGAGGAGAGAAATTATTTATGATAGTAAAGTCCCAGCCAAGCGACTGAACCACAGATTAGAATTACAGATGATCAGAAACAAGGAGTCCTTAGCCATATATGTGTATAATGTTATTCATCCTTTCCACAGAGACTTGAGTGAAAAATTACTACATTTGACATAACTACAAACTGCTAAATTAAAGCTTCAACTTCCATTTTACCTACAAAATTCTGGTGAAAACACATTGTACTATAAAGCATTCAACTGAGTAGAGTTAGCTTGCTCATCTAGGTTTCCTGGGCCTTTTAGTAAATTTCAAACACAGAAGACATTCTTTCAATTTAGATGATGTTTAAATTGAGAAAGAGAGAAAAGGCAGAAAGGAAATCTGTCATGCCATATGAGTGGAAACAGTTGACAGGCCAAATACATGATGGTTTATTAAGAGATGACCTAGTTATAGGACTTTTATTATTCATATTATGGTAATCATCATGCTATTTGTCTACTTTGAACATGGTTCAAACTGGTCCCACAGCTTCCTGTCAACATAGATCAAAACAGTCCCATTTGTTGAGCCATCAGAGCATTCTGAATTCTGCAAGACATGAAGAGACATGGTCTGTACCCCAGAGACAAATTATAAAATTGGAGGCCAGAATTTTAAATGACTTAGTGCTTTTTCTGGCTTTTAAAAATATACACAAATTTATGTAGTAAACATTCTATGAGGTTTATATTATGTAATTGGAACATTTTATTATTTATTTTAATATAAATTAATCAAACGTCCACAGCAATGTGTAACCAATTGCCCTGAACCTGGAAAGGAAAAAGGGCTTCTAGTCCTTGTGAGTTTTTACTTTTCCCAGTTTCTGTGTCCTTCCCCATAACTGAGGAGATCAGACATTGTATCTCTAACCTCCCTCCAGTTGAAAGACCATCACCATTCTATAGTCCTATGACTTCCAATTGCAGGGAAACATGCGAACATATAAGTATCTGGAGGGGAAAAGCCCCAAAAGCAAGCCATCAAGTGTAATGGAGGAGAGAGACTTGCTTGGTTTGCCTTCTAATCATATGTATCTGGGTACAAAAATCCAGGCTCTGCTCCCTTCTAGCTGGGTGAGTATGGACAATTAACTCAACTACTAGAGGATCTTAATCAATGGAGGAATAATCTTTGGGGAGTTGGAGGAAATTCTGAGGAGAGAAATAAGATTCAAACAAAGAGAAAAAGAGACAGACCACGTTTATATCTCTTCCCCAAATTCCCCAAGTAATATCTCTTGGCAAACCAGGACACACAGAAAATGAAATAATATTGAATAGTATGTGTGTAGTACTTACCACGTGCTAAACGCTTTACATATGGAAGGATATGACACACGCGCACACGCGCACACACACGAATATGCAATTTGCCAACTGGTCTCCTCAATTCCTCCTCTCTGTAGACATATTTAAAGTCCAAACTTCTTTATAGTTGGATACTCATAATCGAATTTTAACCAGTATTTATGAACTACCTCACTTGATGCTTGCTTGCTTTTTTAAGCTATGCTGTGTGTTTCCTAAAATAACAATTTCCTGGCAACATCTCTTGTGTGGGCCCATGCAAATGATATACATCATTTCCTCATCTGTAAAATGGGAATAATAATAGTATCTTTTTGATAGGGTTGTTACAAGAGTTAAACAACTAATTTTTTCTAAAGTACTTAGGACATTGTCTGGCACATAACAAGAAAAATGTAAATATTTGTTAAATTAAAAATCTCTTTTGTTTTAATTTAAATTTTCATATTTTGATTCCTTTTCTCACCAAGTTTTCCACAGAGGAAAAGACTGTACCATAGGTATTTGTGTTTCCTACAAAAAGGAAGGAAATCAGGCCAGAAAGAAGGAAAGAAATAAAATTATCTTTTATTGAATAGTTCCAATAAACCAAGCACTGTACTAGATGTTTTTCAAATAAATTTTTCCACTTATTTTTCCAAAGAACACTATGAATTGGGTAAGATTCTCCTTGTTTTAAAAAATGAGAAAACAAGATAAAAGAGAATAAGTTTCTTGCCAACTAGACTTAGCATTGGCTCAAAAAATAATTTTAAACAAAAGCAAACAAATGGGACTACATCAAACTAAAAAGCTTCTGCAGAGTGAAGGAAACCATCAACAAAACAAAAAGGCAACTTACTGAATGAGAAGATGTTTGCAAATCATATATCCAATAAGGGGTTAATATCCAAAATATATAAAGAACTCATACAACTCAAGAACAATGAAAAAAACGACCCAATTAAAAAGCGCACAGAGGATCTGAACAGACATTTTTCTAAAGAAGAGATACAGATGGCGAACAGGTGCATGAAAAATGTTCAACATCACTAATTATCAGGGAAATGCAAATCAAAACCACAATGAGATATCACCTTACACCTGTTGGAATGGCTATTATCAAAAAGACAAGAAATAACAAGTGTTGGAAAGGATGTGGAGAAAAGAGAACACTCGTACACTGTTGGTGGGAATGCAAACTGGTGCAGCCACTATGGAAAACAGTATGGAGATTCCTCAAAAAATTAACAATACAACTACCGTACGATCCAGCTATTCAGGTATTTATCCAAAGAATACAGAAACACTAATTCAAAAAGATATATGCAACCCTATATTCATTGCAGCATTATTTACTATAGCCAAGATATGGAAACAACCTAAGTGTCCGTTAATGAATGGATGGATAAAGAAGCTGTGGTATATATATATATATATATATATATATATATATATATATATACACACACACACACACACACACAATAGAATATTACTCAGCCATAAAGAAGAAGGAAATCTTGCCATTTTCAAAAATATGGGCATTGTGCTAAGTGAAATAAGTCGGACAAAGAAGACAAATACCGTATGATTTCACTTATATGCAGAATCTAAAAAATAAAATAAAATAAACAAAACAAAAACAAACTCATAGACACAGAGAAAAGATTGGCGATTACTAGAGAGGAAGGAGCTTGGGGGAGGGTGAAGAAAGTCAACTGTACAGTTGGGTGGTAAGCAGACTTACAGTGATGATCACTATGCAATGTGTACAAAGATTGAATTATAATGTTGTACACCTGAAATATGTATAACATTGTAAACCAATTTTACCACAATAAAAAGTAATAATTTTAAAATATTTTGCCTTTCACATGCTTTTGCTTATTTCTAAATCTGGTTTTTCAAAATTTCTAAGGCCGAAATGCACTGAAACTAGTGGTAGCAACGACAGCTGTGCCACACTCAACCTAGTGCACGTCATCTATTTATTTACCTACTTACTGTCTATCTACATCTTCTTATCATCATTGTTATACTCTGTTATGCTTGTGTGAATCCATTGGCACTTATTAACCATGAGAAGTAGCATTTCCGAAACTGGGTGTCCAGTAAGATACTAATAGATGTTCTCTATTAATAAAATCAGTTCTGAGATTAAAAAATGTTTGAGAAATACTAGATTAGACAAAATTAAACGGATTGCTTTGCTGCATAACTTCTCAGAACTTTGAATATTTCAGCGTTGCCATATATCTCTTAGGAGGTTATAGAGTATGTAACTGTGCCAAAATGTGTTTTACTACAAGATTTTTTTTTAAATTTTACCCAGTAACATATCACAAGCTACTGGTGTTCAATAGACCATGGTTTAGAAAATTCTGCCTTATTTTTAAAAAGACCAGACACAATGAGGAAGCACCTAAAAGCTAAGAACAAGTTAACATAATTATCAGACTCTCAAGAGGAAACTAGAAGCCAAAGAAGAGTATTTTAATAGACACTCATAGAAAAGCAGCCTTCACAGGCCAGTGGCTAGAACCACGCCCAGTTCCTTGTTGAAACTCAGTGAATACGTGTTGAGTAATGAGTGGATGAATATGAGTCAGTTATTCTGTTTAAAGAAAATGCATCACTATTTCTTTTCTTCATCCTATGTGGAATCAAAACTGCAGAAAGGAAGGGGGAAGAAGTGACAAAACACTTCAAAATGCTGGTGGATCTATTGAAATTGTTACGCAAAAATTTTTTTTAAGTTTTCTATCCACTTAATTAATGAATATTTGAAGAAGGAATAAATAAAGAGAAACTCAGAGCAGGAAGAAGGAGGACTGTCCATATTAGGGACACTAGTACAGAGCCAAGGAACCAGACCCTTGAGAATAAAGACCACACATGAATGTGTGTGCATGCACGTACACACACACACATGCACACACCAATCTGAGGCATCCTTTAGAAAAATTTCCTTACTCTACTGAAGCAAACATTCGAATATTTTCACTATCTCCATGAAACAGAAATTGCTGAAGGCAAAAGAACGTATGTCGTGGGGAGCTTTTGACATGGTTTTGAATTATTCAACTACAAATATGCCAAATTTGTTTTGAATGACAAGACTGATAGAAGAGAAAAGGGAATAGGAAAAGACAATTGGTCACCTGGCTTCTGGATTATTTTTTTCGAACACAGATCTCTTTCTTCATTCCTTCACAAACCTTTCATTCTCTGCTTTCTCCCCTGTTTTTTTCCATGACATGTTTTGGTTATTTCTCAACTCGGACTTTCTTTTCTTAGTAAGATGCCCTTAATTGTGGTCATTAGAGGTTAAAAAAAAAAAGAAATCAGAAAAATAGGAAAATGGATCAAAGGTATTTCTGGTGAAAGAAATTTCCAGATGAACATTAGAAGTGAAAAACTATGTGTAGCATAAAGTTACTTCCAACAATATTCTTAAGTTGTGAGCCTTAAAAACTAATAGCAGTAAATGTTGTCTTCTTCCTAATTTCATAGAGTCATACAACCAGATGTGGCCCAGAATAGACTCTTGGTAGAGTATACTAATTAAAACCAATTCATTTGTTCATACTCTTGATACATGTTTTTTTTCTTTTTACTTCATATACATCAAGGACCCACCATTCCAGCACTTTCTTTTTGAACCACAACTCCTTGTGCTTTTTCAAGCAGGGTGCCGGTACTGGTTACAACCATGACAGAGAGAAAAGAGGTTAACAGGGAGTAAGAATGTGAGTTTAAATGCATGGGCAAAATATAAAAGACTTTCCCAGCCTCCTTGAGCTCCTCCATATGGTCCTATAGTTCAGTGGCAGCCCTCAATAGGAGCGCCGTACCTTTTAGTCCCATGTATAAATTTGCTCTGCAAATTAAAATGTTGGCTTGTGCTCCCCTGGTGTTTAAGAAGGTGAGTGGTGACCTCGGTGGGAGTATGTTTGTGTAGAAATGTGTCATAAAAGATGATGTCTTGGCCCAAGAAATGCAGGGTCCCGATTTAGCCATTTGTTAAAAAAAAAAAAATACCAGAGTTAAACATAACTAACACATCAGGAGAGTAAGGCTCTTGCCAAATGTAACTTTCTTTTGAATCTGAAATGTCAGCTTTTACCCTGTGTTTTTAAGGACTATTTCTAGCATTTTCCTTTAAAGAGTTTCCCTGCTGATTTTGATCATTTTTTAAGTGAAAAACAATGCAATAAGTGGTGTGCATTTTTCACTAAGATGTTAAAATACCATCAATTGATTATTTCCTTCTTGCACATTTATTGGATAATTATGGATTCAATTCAATGTGGCATTTTTTTCTGAAAGGACTAGGATTTGGCAGATTTTATGTATCTCTTTATACTCTCATTTTGAGGCTTAAAAAGTAAAATATTGGTAACTACAGAATCGGTTTTTTAGCCACCTTCTTCCTATCATTTGTGTTACTGGTTTTTATTTTACACGTTAAGTAAAATAAGTTAGTTTACGCCACCTATCCACAGAGCTCTTTGGCAAATCACATTTTAGTGAAAACCCCAAAGACAAATAAGAAAATCAGATTGGCTTCACCCATTTACGTTGCTTCCCAGAAAGTGGTTCCCATAAGGTTCTGATAGTCTCACACTAATTAATTTTTTTAAGCCAAAAATAAAATCCATATTTCAGGTTGACAAACACTGCCACTTAGGATGATTAATTTAACATATATTAGGATGTCACATATGCCCATAATGTGTTATTTCAGAAACATGCTATAGATGCAGATTTTGTAAATCTAAAAGAGAAAATACTAATGATAATTAAAGAAAATAATTGAAAGCATTATATGAACCTGAAATCTTCAGTGCAAATTTTCTAAACAGTCACTAAAGATCTTATCAATGGTTTAATATCTGCAGGTGATGTCTAGATTGATAAAGATTTCACAGGGAAGGAGATGAAATATTATTATTTTCTGCAGGGACAGTGGAAAATTACTACTAAATTATTTGCTAAGTGCCACTCAGCCTGTGCTTGTAAAGACTGAGTAAAATTCCTCATGATTTGAGCCAGGTATGCTAACGTTGTATGTTAGCTTAGTCTAGTGGAACATGAACTCTAAGGCAAAACTCAAATAAAAGTGTTCTGCTCAGATCAAAATTCTTGTTCATGGATTCAAAGCAATATCTGGAAAGTTCACTGGATTAAAGTCCAACGAGCTTGTTCCTAACTTCAGTGACCATGTAAACACTGCCTTCCTTCTCTGGGCCATTCTTTATCTATTAAGTGGGGATGCTTTTTCATTAACATTTACATAATACATTTTTAACTTACTCTGTTGATTGTCTCAGAGTAAACTGAGGCACCATCTGCTTTATTTGGTCAGAAATGCAGCTGTAGACTACAGCCATGAAGACAAAGTTATGACCTGAATGACATGTCATGCTTTCTTGGAACAAAACTTTCTTTTAAATAGTTTATTTTAGGGGCCAGTCTGGTGGTTCAGCGGTTTAGTTCGCACTTGGCAGCCTGGGGTTCATGGGTTCGGATCCCGGAATCCCGCTGTTGACGCTTGTCAGCCATGCCGTGGCATTGTCCCATATAAAGTAGAGGGAGATGGGCGCAGGTGTTAGCCCAGGGCCAGTCTTCCTCAGCAAAAAGAAGATTGGCAACAGATGTTAGCTCAGGGCTGGTCTTCCTCACAAAAAATAAATAAATATTTTATTTTATAGTAGACATATTAATATAAATCTGAGTCATCATCTTGGTTAAGAGTCTCATCTTTGAGTAATCATTAATTTCTTTTCCCTCTTTTTTTTAAGGAAGTTAACCTTTTGTAGAACTTGCTTGTTTTTACACTCTCTTGACACTTAAACCAATGGTAAAATGTAAGAACTTAGAAGTGGGAAAGAGAGTAGGCTTATTCCTCAAACCTTAGAGCAGGCAGACACCCAACTGATGCAAATCTCTCCACAGCCACAAGAGAACAAATACTTGATCACTCATCGCAATCATTCTTCTAAAGTATCTCTCAAGTTGCACGTTATGGAAGTGAACTTCATTCATATGCCTATACTTGTTGCTTGGGGATGGTAGACACCACAGTTACTACTGACAGTCCCTGGACCCAAAACAGATGCAACATTCTCAATTACAGAGAAGGAAATTCTCTTGGAAGGATACAAAGACAAACAAAACAATTGCTTTTCTTTACCATAAAAATGAACAAATTAGATTTCTCTTAATGAATCGAGTCTGTTTTTTTCTCTCCCTCCCTAGGTACAAAATTAGTATTTAAAGGCTATGAAAGTCATTTTCTTATAACAGCTGACTTTAATTGAACGTTTTCAGTTTGTTACAGGATGAACTGGAAGGCTGGACTTGAAGGACAGAGTCTTCATAAAATCAAAAGATACTGCAAAAAAGATAAAGTGAATCTCCCCAAAAATGATAGGATAAAAAGCATGTGAGAAGTAAGTCTGTGTACATATTACATATTAGATGCAAGTAATACACATTAGATACCACTCTGTTATTTTAATTCCATTTTCACTTAAAATTACGTCGGAATTTTTTTTTTATTGTAAACAGTTCTAATGTGGAACTGCAGAAAGTTCCTAGTAAAATTAAAAGGGGAAAATATGGCAAAAATCTGAGGGATAGATTTCTCTCACTTTCAAATACTGATATAATGATTAATAGGGTAAGGCAAGGCATTAAAAGTTGAAATATTTTCTTTTCTTGGCCATTTCCTCCTTCACCCTGCAACCTCTATCTCTCCTAGTTTTATTGTCTTTTAAAGTAAAGCTCATTTTTTAGACCTTCTTGAATCCTTTTGATCAGGGGCTCATTACACTGGCAGCAGCCCAGCTACTGCTTCCAATAGAATTTCTGCAAATAGGCACTGTGGAGTTTTTGCATTTTGTTTGAAACATAAACTGGTCCCTCAATGCACTCAATATTTCCTGAGTCAAAGGTGAAAGCTAGAAGTTGAGCTTGGCCATTCACTGAAAATGTCAGGTTTTTTATTCAGTTTTGCTGAAACATTCATTTTCCCCCTTTTAAAAAGATAAAATTGTCCATTGGTCATGAGGTACAGGAACGGGAACCTAACATCAGGAAATTAGATAATTGAATGCCCTATACTTTTTAAACAGCACTAGTTTGTGATAACTGGTAACATTTGAGCAGGAATGGGGTGGGTTACTGGGATGATCTTGGAAAAAGAACAATTATACAAAAAGAAATGTAAAATAAGTTCATAGAAGAATAGAGAGTGGAAATGAAAGTAATTTAAATAATGAGAAAAGAAAAATTTTCCTAATTCATATCTGAGGCACACTGCTGTTCACTTTACTTCCTTTTTCATCTTTTGAAAATGTGACTTTCCATTTCTTCAATGTGAAGCATCAGAGTAAAACCTAAAACAAAATTTAAAAGATTTACAGTAATAAAGAAGATAATAAGAAACATCACAGGAAAAGGAATTACTGATTTCTTTCTCTGCAAAAAAAAAAAATATGTCTTCGGAATAATTAATGTGAAGAAAACCAAGGATCAAGATACACTCAGAAGCAGCACAGAGCTGTGGCCTCTCTTGCTCTCATGTCTGTTTCTTCTCCACATTGTAACAACCATTCAGGTGAGCATTCTCAAGAAAGCCACTACAGGACACGGGCCTCCCAAGGGTGACACAGTTTTCCTACTGATAAAATACCAGCAGTCTTTTTCCATTTCTCAAGAAAGACATATTGTCCATGGATAATATGTTTTCAATTTCAAATTTTATTCACATAAATTTTTCTTCAACTTTTAGAATATACAGCTGTCTGTCTGCTAGCAGCTGCTAGCAAAGGACAAAATAAATAACCAGCACAAAAACATTAGCTTAAAAACTCAGCCTAAGGATATTTGTTTCCATGAGCTCATAAGTCAAGGCTATAATTATATACTTCATACATAGTCAGATTTTCTGCTAGGGAAAAAAATTCCTACTTTGTGTGATGTAATATTTTATGGTGTTCTATAAAAAGCATCACAACTTTGGGGTTGCTTCTCACTTCAAGGATTGGAGAAGCACTAGCATAAGGATAGTATTAATTTAAAGACATGTTCTTTTAAAAAAAGTAAGTTGTCTTACTGTCCAATTAATAACAACGATAGAAAAGGATTCTCTAATCAAGGAATAATTAGTCACTTGGAACAAAGATCCAATGATCTTTGACTAGATAACGATTTATATTTTCTTTGGTCAAAATTGAAAGGTGGGAGGGGCTTGATAGAAAGTTTTCTGTGTATTTTGACTGAAAAAGACTGGACTTTTGGCGAAAAATAATTATCACTCCTGATATTATGATGTCTTAAATTGCTACCTTTTAGATCATTCTTTTGGTTTATAGTACCATGGTCCTAACTAAAATGGATGTGGCTATCAAACTATTTTTGTCCTTGGTGAGGGGTCCACACTGGCATTTAATATGGAAAATCTTTGTTAAGGCAGAAAATTAAGGAAAAGTCAGATTGCTGCTTTACAAAACGTGTGCCCCGATTGTCATATGAATCTGCACACAGTAAATGCGCAATAAATGGTGACTGGCAGAAGGAACCAGCCTAGCAACAGGTGAACGCCGAGATGAGAAAACGAAATGCTAAAATGGGCATCTCATTCTCAAATCACACTCCTCAAGCCTGCACCTCAAGCTCCAGCTTCCTCAGCGCCCCTTTCAGTTTTCCTGTCTGCCATCACTCTGAGCCTGATGAGCAGTTCAAAATGGAGAGTCTGAAAAGAGGTCAGCCTTTTCATAAGCCAGTCAAACTCTCTTTTCAAAGTCTTCCTTTTCTTTCATTTTTGCTCCGAATATAGGAAAGTTTGCTTTTTGCTCCGTAAGTGGGAAAGCCGGAGCACATGGGAGGGCTGTGTGGAGATCCCCAGGCCAGGGCTACACAGAACAAAAAAGAAACTGCTTTCTCAGGAGAATCCAGCCTTTACCTGTGCAACTCGACACTCTCTATTGAACTGGGTTTTGAAGTTCAGCAAATAAATTCTATGTTATCAAAATAGAGGGCAGAGCTATAGCTGGGTCTCCTAACAACTTAAATCGACCATCCTCTGCACGAAGTCTCTAAGGAGCACGTGGCTCAGCCCCACACGGAAAGGAGCACCAAGAGGATTCCAATGTGCTGCCATCTTGTGCGCATGCGTTGGGTGAGGAGCGACACTTGTCCTCACTGTTGGTTTTGTAGCGAACCTGGCAGGAAGAAGCAGCTGGACCCTGGGGATGATGGGGGACGGGGGATGGAGAATGCTCTTTTGACCACTGAAACGGCACAGCCAGCCTAAAATTGGCAAAAAGCTAACATTGCACTTCCTCTAACACTTTGCTTCGAGACCCAGAAGTTGGTTTAAGGTTAGAAGAATCAAAAAATTAAGCTGCTCTCCCTTGGAATTTTGTCTTTTCATTAGGAGGGTATAAATTATAACCTCCTCTCTTTGCTTAACAAACAGCTAACTATAAAATAGGGTGTTTTCTTCCTTGGAGGTAATACAATACTTTTTGCCTTTTCTCATCCTCCCTTATGCATAGTGGAACTGTCTTAAAGAATAAGCATTATGATGTAAGATATACATTGTGGTTTGTAAAATGCTGAACTTTTTTACTCAATTCCTTTTATGCCAGCTTTTAAATATGATTGAGAGCATGTTCTTAAAATTATGTAAAGTTTTATCCTAAACTTTTGCTCTCCTTTTTAACTTATCACTTGTGTCCTGTGTAACATGATAATCTGTATCTCTGATACATAATATAGATATATATGTTTAGCTCCTAAAAATGTTGTCTTCAGAAAGATCTAAATGCGGGTAAGTAGACACACCCTGTCCACATTCAGAAAGTGTTTTAGAGCCATAAGAAACGCAATGATGTGGCAGTACTTTGAAACAGGGGAGCTAGCTTCAATTTTTAAGAAACCCAATAAAAAAATTATAAAGTCATGAAAAAAATACTGCAAGAGTACCAGGATTTGAGAAAGGCAGCTTAGCAATTTCATTCTGGAAAAAAAAAATGGTTATTTATCTGAGAGAAAGTCACATATTCTTTAAATAGCTCTAAAGGTAGATGTGTTTATAAGCCACATTAATTTAAAAATTGCTACATTTATGGTTGTATGCTAAGCAAATGTGTAATGAAAATAAAATATGTCAAAATTTGAAGTATACTTCAAACCCTACTATTTCAACAAATGAAGCTTAAAATATATATATATATACTTTTTTCTTGCTATTATTGCATTCCATCTGTGTGATAGACACTGAAACTGAGCTTCTATTCATTTGTTAAAAGCCTGACACGTGAATTTAGATTGTTTTTATGCCCCAACATGTGCTAATGTAACAAATGAATATAATTTCCTTTTTCAATTCATATCTTAAATATTCTCCTTTACTGTGTGTTTGCCTCAAGTTCTTCTTCAAACAAGGTGGAGTATATATAAACAAAGAGCATTTAATGGTTGTTTTGCCGACTAAAACGGAAATACAGTTAACATCTTTCTTCATTTGCTCGGTCTCCCAGAAGCCAGTTTAAATTTTCAATAGCAAAATATGTGGATCAATATTCCATATTTCCAAATTCTTTTTCATTCTAACTGTTTATTGATGTTGAGATGATTACAAACATACATTCTGTGAGGAAATATTTTGGGCTGATAACACTATAAGAACTACATCATTTAGGAGGCTGGGGCTCTGGTTTGGATTAGAAAATTCTTTTTTAGAACCACAGTTTCGATTTGCAGCAGGAATGACTCAGCCTCTGATGGCATATTGTGTATCAAATGTCTAGCAATTCAGCCTGGGGCAGTTGGGAGTATAGTAGATAGGGTAGATCTTCTTATAAAAATATCGGAGTTTTTTCCATGTTCATTCCTACAATCTATTCAAGAAACAAGTATCATTCCTATCTTATCCATATCTTGTAACTTTTGTCAGTTACAAGAAATCAAGTAAATATTAACCTTAAAATGTCTGGATTATAGTTCATCTAGAGAAAACGGCATATTCATTCCAGGCAAGTAGAAAAGAATAGTAATATTATTTATTTTCTAGAGATGTATTTGTGTATTTCTAGAGGCGAAGTTGACTGATTTTTTTTCCAGCTTTTTCTTTTGAAAAATTTCAAACCTACAGACATAGTTAAAAGAATAGAATGAACACTAACATATCTTAGATTCACCCTTTTTAAATATTTTATCTCATTTGCTTTTACTTTCCTCTTCTCTCTCTATACGTATATATTTTTATGCTTATCTATTTGAAAGTTAGTTACAGTCAACACAACACTTCTACCCTAAATACTTCAGCATATGTCACCTAAGAACAAGAACATTCTCCTACAAAACTATAATGTCATAACACAACCAAGAAATTTATTATCTAATCTATGTCCTCAATGCTTTATTTTTTTGATCCAGGATCCAATCAAGAATTATACATTGTATTTAGTTGCCAACTCCTTTAATTTGGAATTCATTTTTAATTTGGTAAAGTGAAAATGCATATTTTCAAACTTACTCAGACTCTAGGGTATCATCAATTAATACTGACAGAAATAATCATGAAATCAGCCTTAAAAACCTGGCCTTGTACCTAACTTAAAAAAAAAAATTCTATAATCACCTCACTAGAAAAATTCCTTCCACATTCAGTTCACCTCAACTGCTGTGAGGGAGAGAATATGGGAAGTAAATGTGAAAGTAACCAGGTGCTTCCACCGTTCAGACCCCATACGTTAAGTTTAGCAAGTTAAATTGAACCCAAAATCGAATTGGGAGTCAGCCCAGTTTATTCAGGACAAGGTAAAGGTGCTGGTGAAGATTCAGTAGAGCTAGTCAACAAAATAAATATTCATTTTCATTGGTACCTCACTCTTTAAACACTCTGCCCTTCCTTCTCGCTGAAACCCTCAATGTCATTTTACACAGGAATTTGAATATACTCTTACAGCAGTTTTATAAATATTACAGATGAATACTATTACATTAAATTTACGTTCCTTATCGGAATGCTTCTCTTCCTCACAGTTAACATATTTTAAGAAAAGCACATCTTTATTGGCAGTAAGCTTACTGCTTGTTATGTCTTTGTGGAGAAAATCTTCACTTTATTAAAAATGCAATACTAAAAAGGTATCCAAGTCATCAATATTAAGATATTTTATAACTGAATTTTATATCCCATACACAGATGCATCCAGAAAAGCACGTGTCTTATCTTGGTACAATAAAATGTTGATACATTTTTTAGTATTTGTGAACAAATGTGCCACTTTCAATGCTTTTTCATAGCTAACTACATATATGACAATTAAATTAATAAATGTACTCACGTTATTTTCCAAATCCTGTGTCATAAACATATGAAATAGTTTGGTTCACCTGAAATATAATTCTTCATCAAAATGAAAGGAACAATTATGGTGATAGACAAGTAATGGAAATCTTGCTCTTTTTCTGTTTCTACTTTTTTACGTGAAACTCAAAATCAATCAAGAGATAGACTGAATTTCAAATTTAAGGGTAACAGACAAAGGCAACAATGTGTCCAGTTTGGGGGGTTTGTATTGCCACCTAGTGTCCAACTTTGTAATGGACCTGTGTTTGAACATTGTGACAACAGTTTGTGCAATCTGGAACAGACTCTTTGAAAGGGAAAAAAGTAATTACAACACTTTTCAATCAAAGAATTTCTTAGTCTCTTTTTTTTAAGTCAATTCACTGTCATTATATAAGTTGGTCTATATGAAAATATCAAAAAATTCACATATTAAAGTGTAATACTTATGAAGAAATGATTTGTGTAGTATATGCAATGACATGCATTTGCATTTAAAATTGATTTCATTATTATTTTGGATCAGTATAAATATTTAAAAGGTATAATCCCTGATAAGATAAAAAATATTAATATCTGTCAAGCTTATTCCATTGATATTTACTTAAAATATTACTACTGATTACTTTTCCACTTTTGAAATTCACTTTATATAAGACAATCTAGTTTGTACAAGCCATTTTATATGCTCAAGGTTTCTTCCACTTGATAATTAGGTTCTAATTTTAGAAATTGAGTTGTTTGTTGTATTGCTGTGAAAAATACTTCAGTTCTCCCCCTTCCCCCAAATATCCAGCCATTCGCTGAAATAAGAAACCAGTGGAACAGATTTAACTAGCTTCAACAGTGGAGTAAAAAAGTTCTCGTGAAAAGTTACTAGAGATATGCCCCAGCATAACTGTAATCTAATGATCCAATCCAACACACATTTGAATAGTCACCTATTATTCATCCTTTTCATCTCATGGGCATAATGCAGTAATGTGGATTACATTGTCTCAGGAGTGGTTTAAATTGGCATTTTATTGTTCTGCAATACGATTGTCGAAGTACAACTCCTTTCTTTTATGAATAGATATCTGCAGTTGGCATAAAAATGTTATTTTCTGCTATAATGGCCTGATAAAGATCAGATTTTAGTATTTAAGGTTTTGTTTTAAAGTCAGGTTGAATTTTTTAGCCATTAATTTTATCTGGTATGAGGCAAGCCGGAGTGGTTGTATGCAAGTGATAACACTCCTTCTTTGAACAGAAACTGCAGAGTTTGGCCTTGGCAGGGTTTCAACAGTGGAAGACTTATCTGCTTGTAAAAGTTCTCCCTCATGTACATGGTTACTCCATTTATATTTTTTTCCTTAGTGTAGAGAGTACTGTGGAATGGAAAAAAAATAGCAAAAGTAAAGTATAGGAGATTATGTGTGGATAGATGGATAGATACATAGATAGATGGATAGATAGATGATAGTTAGACAGACTCTCGCATTATTTTCAAATAACAACTTTACTTTTTAAATTGTACCACATAAGAATGTGAGCCTTTAAAAATTTAAAATATGGTGATTTATTTACTCGAGACTAATTTGCAATAATATGTCATATATTTCATCATTTCATATTTTTACAAGGAGAGCATGGCCTCAAGGGCTCATAATCTTCCCAAATTATCAGTTACTCACAAAGTCAAATTGAGTCACTACTTCTTTGGCCGTGAATGCCCATATTACCAATGCACTGATTAAAATATGACGATAAGAGAGACTCGATGATTTTTTTTTATAAAAGGGTATGTGTGAAAATAGTAGCAGAGAAATGAAAAAAAAGTTTTACCAAAAGGTGAAAGAGGAAAATTGAACCAATGCTAATTTTTCATGCAAAAAAGGGGAAAAGAAAATGCAAACAAATATACTTCTAGAAGCCTGAGTAAGATACTGCAGCTAGGATGTCCTAGTAATAATTAAGCCCCATTACTGTACCTAAAAATTTTGTTTTCTGAGTTTTGTTTAGTAAAAAACAACTCTTTTTCACATTTTCTTAATCTTTGCCAACCACCCCCCACATACCCATGCAATCACTGACTCGTAAATGTCACCTATATGTCCTCAATCTCCCAAACCATGTAGAAATATATTTTCCTTTCATCATTTCTTTCAAAGTCAGTATTTTCAGTCCTGAAAATCCATAAGGGGACCATCTCCTAGAAGGAGAACTTCTAGGCCAAATCGAAATTTGAGATAAAGGTGACCATGGAAGGCTGCCTGCTCCTTTATAATTTTGGTAATTTTACTGGCAGAAAGAGATGGAAACTTAGAGCAGATTTAGAATCAGGTGGGGAGGTCCATGCCCAAGCTTCATGGTGTCCAGCTCCGTGTCATGACAGAAATAAATTGTCCACATTTCCAGAAGGACATAGCTATGGACAAGTAGCGAGCATGGAGCCCTGGCAAAGGTAATGCATGTTTGTTCCTTCTTTTAGACAGTTGTTTTACATCCCAGGGCCTCGTATGCAGGGGATCAATAAATGCTGAGAAATGAAATGGAAATGAAGGCAAAACAAAATTACAAAAGCTTTTTGTACAGGGAGAAATCAAGCAGCTTTGGAGAGCTTTAATAACTATTTCAGGAGACCAGAAAGTTACCTCAGAATAATAAGTTGTACATCAGTAGGCTCAAAAGTATTTTAAAAATATTCTAAATTAACTAATTTTGACTAATTCCATATATGAAAATGTGTTGAAAAGTCCAAGACGTATAAAGCAGACCTGATGCCCTAAATCTAGGGAGAGTGGATAAATGAAAATTTCCTAAAAGCAGAAGCAATGCAGGAGTGAAGGTCAATTCACTAAAAGAGACCATATATGCTGAGAAAGTTCAGAGGAAGGGGACATGACGGTGGGAATAGCCATATGGGTGGCAAGGAGTCAGGACCTAAGCTGATCTTGAAGAGCCATGAGGACATGGACCAGTGGGAGTGAGTGGGGAAGCCCGTGCAGGAAGGGGGAGCAGCAGGGCCAGAGGCTGGAGTCTGGAGGTGCACTTGCTTCCAGAGGCTGACTGACGACACCCACCCATTCCAAAAAAATAAAATCGACTGAGTTCTTTCTGTCTGAGAGATGGGAAGAGGAGTGAGGGAAAGAAAGTGTTTGAGAAAAAGAATTGATATTTATTGACTCTCTTCAAAGCACCAGGCCTTATGCTAATTGCTTTACCCTTGACTCCACACTCAAAAAGTTTGCACTGAAGTAAAAGAAAATAAAAAGCACACCAATAACTATGGTATAAGGTAAAGATGGAAGTTGTTATATGAGAGTGATAATGTTAGAGAATTCCCAAGCATAGACACACTACTCTAGCTAGGGGAAATCAGGGAAGGCTTCATGGAGGAGGAGGTGTGTTTGTCAGGTCTTGAAGCTTGTGTGGGATCGGAGATGAAAAAGGAGAGATATCCCAACAGAGAAAGATAGTTAGAGACAGACGGTGTGGGCTTTAAATATATTTAAGGTGTATTCTGTGGGCAGTGGGGGGCATTAGCTGTACAAAGCAGGGGAGTAGAGGTGTGGAAGTTAGGTTTTGAGGAAGGTAATTTGGTACTGAGGTACAGAATCAAGTTGTGTGAGAGCCTTCGTTCAGGCAAAGCAAGGGCACGAGTCCCTGGAGGGAGAGGGAAGAGCTGAAGCTGGGTGGTGGCTGAGGAAAGAGCTTCCGCGAATACAAAGTCAGAAAGAGCAGAAATTTGGTTCAAGTCCCATCTAAGGGTCGATAACTACATTGTAAATTTGGGCAAATCTTTTATTCTCTTTGATAATCTTTTCATTTGTAATGAGAGAAAATTGGACAAATGATTTTTAGGCCTTTAAGTCTATCATTCTGACCTAATTATCATTCTGTTCAAAAATAACTCGATTATGTTCCTGTTGATATTTCCAGCCTGAAAATAAAACCTTTTTGATATTGTAATAGTTCCTTTATTAAATGCTAAAGACCGCTAAGTGATCCCTTTACTAAATAATAGAGACTTTTAAGTAGTGCATTCTCCAGAAAACTGATAATTTGTGAGTAGCCTTCATTTAGTTCTCCTCCAAAATTGTGACATTCTGGATTTTTTGACAAAATGTATGGCATATAATAATTGCTGTTATTAAATGAGTGACTTTTCCTGAACATGGTATGCTCTACCACAGTACTTTTCACAGCAGTGTTATTCATCTAACTTGCAGAATAAATGAGTGAATAAATGAGTAAGTGAATAGATAAATGAATGAATGAAAAGAGTGGGTGACTACGAGTTAGCCCAGGACGGTGAAAGTTCTTGGGGTTGTGAAGGTCTCAGAGACTTTCTCCAAAATATGGAGGTAAACCCTAGACTGGCTCAAGCCCTATCACATCGCAGTCCTCGGAGTCCTCCATGAATAACTTCATAGGGTCCCAAAACCCTAAGGAAATATGTTATGGTGTGTTCATGTGGCTCTTGCTAAGGTAAAGGATTCGTAGCTTTCATTAGATTCTCGAAAGGTTCTATGATCCCAAAATATTAAGAACCACTACTATAAGCCTGGCCCGCACCTCCTAAGATATGGCCTTCCCAGCAGACAGCACCACAGCTCTTACATTTTGATGGAGGCCTTGTTTTCTCTGCCAGTACCATCTCACAACAATCAGTTGCTCAGAGAAATAGCTTCCAGATTGGGATCTGTTTGGGAAAAGATATTTTGATGTTTTTAAAAGTTGTAGTTAAATATCAAATGTACGTAATAGAGAAACTGGTCTCGGGAAAAGTGAGAAAACATAAAGTGAATTCAACGCATTACGTTGAAATTCAATGTAAATATATAGTTGAAATTCAATTAAATAAGATGCATCATTCCATATATCTGGGATAAATGGAAAGCATGTTAAATGATAGGAGTGCAATTTATACATACATGTTAATTATCCTATGAATTGATGAAGAAATGGTACTTGGTAAATAAGTAACAAGACAAGAGTCAACAAATATTTATCAAGTTTCTACTGATTGCAGCTCGCTCTATAAAATACTTTGCATTTAATTAGTTTTCTGAACCACAAGGTGGAACATATTTTATATTGTGTTGAAGAAAGGAATTTCTATTTTAGCAGTAAAATTTTCCATCAATTAGAAATTCCATCTTTTCATATAATTGTGAAATATAGTTCCAGTTCACTTCATTAGCAACTCTTAATGTGCCAGTTTATTTAATGTATTTATATAGTCACTGAACAGTGATTTTTGTACCCTGAAAAGTTTTCATCGTTATCAGTTTTTCAGTAAATAAAACATCCTTAACGTGGCAAGTGGGCCTGTCAGATCTGAATGCAGGCCCTTACTGTTGCACAGCGTAAGGAAGACTGTTTGGAACCACACAGATGTTTTGCTGTTGAAGCCACTACCTTGCACGGAAAGGACTCTCTATGAGACAGGAGGGGCCTTGGTGGAATCCTTGGTGGAGCTCCCATCCCTCCTTTATTCAGTAAGAGCACCCCAATTCTCCTTGGAAGCTCATTGCTCTTCTAATGTAAATCTGTGTAGTTCTGGTAAAGCCGATTCCGCCACTCCAAGAGTGAGTCTTTGACCAAGTCCTGGTGAATCAGAGCAGCACAGAGTCGGTGTGAGTCAGATTTCTGTCATTTGCAACCAAAATCAAGCCTGATACATTGGCCTAAGCTCATTTTTTTTTTTCTGAGATCATTTTGTCACTTCCATTCTGCCGTTACCAGTCTTCCTGTTACCTATGTTGGTGCCATACGTTATCATGTACACTTCAGGATGGGCTATTCCATTATCTTTTGGTAAGAAAAACATATGTTCTCACGATTATAATATTTATATAATGCTTTATGGTTTACAAAGAAAATGGTTAGACATATATATTGTGAAATAATTACCACAAGTTTAGTTAGCATCCATCATCTCATATAGATACAATGAAAAAAAAGAAACAAAATTTTTTCCTTGTGATAAGAACTGTTAGGATCTACTCTCTTGACCACCTTCCTCCAATTCCCCCTCCTCTCACTCCCCACCTCTGGTAACCACAAATCTGAACTCTTTTTCTATGAGTCCATTTTCTGGGTTTGTTTTTTTTTTTTAGATTCCACATTTAAGTGACATCATACAGTATTTGTCTCTGTCTGACTTCACTTAGCAAAATGCCCTCAAGGTCCATCCATGTTGTTGCACATGGCAAGATTTCTTCGTTTTTTATGGCTGAATAATATTACATTGAATATGCATACCACAACATCTTTATCCATTCATCCATTGATGGACACTTACATTGTTTCCATGTCTTGGGTATTGTAAATAATGCTGCTATGAACATGGGGGTGCAGATACCTTTTTGAGTTAGCATTTTCATTTCCTTTGGATATATTCCCAGAAGTGGAATTTCTGGATCATATGGTAATTCTTTTTTTAATTTCTTGAGGAAACTCCATGCTGTTTTCCACAGTGACTGTACCAGTTTACAATCCCACCAAGAGTGCGCAAGTGTTCTCTTTTCTCCACATGCATTATCTCTTGCCATTTCGATCATGGCCATTCTAATGGGAACCATCATATTCCTTAGATTTATTATTCTCATTTACATTTCAAGCATTTGTTCAAGGTCAGTGTTATTAATCCCATTCTAGAGATATAGTTTACAGATGTGAGGAAACTCAATGAAGACCACTCAGTGGTAGAATAGAGATGAAAACTCAGTTCTTCCTGAGTCCAAAATCAAATTGTCTAACCACTAGGTTAAACTGCTGTCCCCCACACAAAGAGAAACGACTGTACTTCATGGAGCTCCTGGAGGAAACGGCGAGGGCAGTAATTTCCAAGGTGGATGAATGTATGCATAATCACAGAAGATATGTTTAATTAATATTGACTTTATCCCTTTCACCTTCTGTTCCAACAACCAGAATTTGGGGTACTAAGAACTTAAAATAAGAAAAGCATTATTCCATGATCTCAATCTTAAAAAAAAATTCAACTGGAGAAAATGTACACTCTGGGAAATATAATCTCTGCTCAAATGGATAAAGGCATTAGTGTGAAAAATGAAATTGTTAAGCTGAAGTGATGGAAATTGAAAAGGGTCAGAAACAGACGGAAAGGGAAGTGAACTAGGTCTATGTTAGGCTGCTATTTTGTTCACTAGGGGCTGCTGATGCAGATTTTGAAGTCAAAGGTAAATTATGAATTCCATGCAGACTACTCAGTCTCACATGTGGAAATAAAATTCCAACAAGGAGGACACAAAAAATTTGCTTTGATAGATTGAAAGGATATTAGCCAGTCACCCAAACTATAGAGAAAAAAAGATGGTTAAGAATCGCATATCTGGCACACTCTCCGGGATTCTTCCTGGGGATCAGTGGGTCACGCTGGAAGGAGGAAGATCACCAAAAAAGATCATCGTCCCAGCAAGACCTCGCCATTCTTTTGCTGTAAACAATTTATTCTTTGACCTACAAAAGACCACAATTATTCTTAACTTTTAAAACATGAACTCAGAATAAAAAAATAAGAAAACTGTGCAAACTAGTTGAAAGTAATCTAACTTGAATTTTAGAACTGAGAAGAGTTTTATCCTAATTGTTCACTGAGGAGAATGTTCGTCAATTCACTCTCTTTTTAGGAGATAGTCACTTTCTGCTCCATTAAGTTATCATCCTGAAGCAGGAAATTCATCATAATTTATTCTAGGATATTCTAAATTTACCCTGTTGATTACCACTGTGTAAACAATGTCTGCTGTGAGCTGGGGTTGGATGATTGAGGGTTGGAACTGGCCCTCGTTTAGAGTTGCCATTTACTGAAGAGCTTCGTGGTTGCTGTATCAGTACAAACTCCAGGGATGTCTAACAAGGGGTTCAATGGTTATGGAAAAAAATGAGGCTCTTCCTCTGTGTAATGGTAATGGGCCACTTACTGAAATATCTCTCTTTGGAGAGGCAAGTCCAAATGGCATAAGGTTAAAGAACATTAGAAAGTGGTTTATGCATATACAACAACATGGGTTTTCTCATTGGAAAAAAAAAAAAAAACTGTGCTACAGGCATTTGTAGAGGTCAGCACTGAAAATTCTTCTGAAGAAAAATATCTTTAACGACAATATACAAAACTCAGTTATGGTACGTTGTTCTCACAACTATAGTAGAAGCTGTCCAAATTGGAAAGAGGGATTTATTTTTTAATTTGCTATGTTTCTATTAACAAAAAATATTTAGGAATTTATTTGATGTAGACTGAAGACACAGCATTTATTAAAATTAGTGACATCTGGCTATTCCTTTCTTTCAGACATTGTTCATTACTCTTCTACTCTTTTTCTTCCCAGACTTTCTCTTGCTTCATTTCCAACCTCATGTTTGTGGTAACCCAGTTATTCTCAACCCCACAGCCTATGGCTTTGATAAGGACTGGATTTCGCCATTCAATCTTACCTTTAAGTTTGTCTTTTCCTATCTTTCTGAATAGAGAAAACTGATGTAAATCTCATTTGAATATTTTTGTCTCTGCTACAAAAGTTTCTTGCTTCTCTTTCCTTCTCATTCTTCCCCTAAGAAAGGCTCTATTATTTTTTTCCTACAGATCTATGTGTCAGACTAAAAGTCCAGTATCTTGAGCTTTTTTCTTGATGACACTAACAGAAAATTGGAAGAAAACATCACAAAGCAAGGAAAGTTTATCTAATATTTTCTGCACACAGCTTTCTCCTTTGTCTTCGGTTTAGCTCAAATCAAAATCAAGCTTCATTCTGATGTCTCTTCAAATGCTATTTCATTTCTTTTTTCAGTAACAGTTGCCTCGTGGAACCTCTTTTTAATTAAATTGATAGTTAGCAAGTATCTCTGAGTGACACTAAAACTGTTCTAGAAAATCCATGAAATTCTAAGCACCCTATTCACAGCTCCATTCTTTGGATAATGACCACATAAAGATGTCATTCCTCATGCTCTATTACCTGCTACCATGTTAACTGGACAAAGGACTAGCTTATTCAATAGGCAGCTCTGGAGAAACTGGACATGAGAAATGTCACCTGCCTTTGTGGCATCTTCACGAGACACTCTGCCCAATTTGATAGGACAAGCTAATCCAATCACATCCCTTTATGACATCTAGCTATTCCTTCCCTTTAGAAAAGGAATAGCCCTTTTTCTCCTCATTTTTTCTGTTGCTACATCCTCAACCATATCTTCATGGTAATCTAGTTGTTTTCATTCTCTTCAGGCTTTGGCATTGAAGAAGACTTGGTTTTTGCCACACAATTTTACCTTTAAATTTGTTCTTTCCTATCAAAGCTTCTTCTCCATCTTGGCTCTTTCAGAGTGGGGAAATATAATGTAAAATCTTATTTGAATATTTTGGTCTCTGCTACGTAAGTTACTTGCTTATCTTTGTTCTCCACTCTTCCCCTTTGAATGCCCCTCATTATGGTGGAGTATAAATGTAACAGCCACACAGAGGAGGCTAAAATGACAGTAGCAGAAAGCTACAGGTGCCCTCTTCAGCAAGGAAGATGAAATGACCAAGTCACTAGAGCTGCTATTGAATGCTAAATTGGGATTATTCCAATTTTAGGAGGCCTAGGATCTAGAATCACTCTACAGCTTCTGACATGTTTCTATCTTTCCATGCTCCCTATGTATCTTTACAAATAAATCATATTTCTTTGAAACTTTAAAGAACCTCAGAATTGCCTTCTAGTCTCATCAAAAGAGTTGTCATTAAATTCGTCTTCTTCCTTTCTTTTGGTCTTAACCCAGTTTCATCTGTTACAAGATGATGCGTGAGTTCTATTTCAGAGGAGAAGGTACAAATCCACATGGCATAAAGTAAACTGGAAAGAGCCTCAGACTTGCCTCCTGCAAAATCAGCAAACACGGTATTATTGTTTTAGCTATAAAACACTTAAAATGAGTGAGGGTTAATGGTGAACTTAACTCCTAATTAGTATTTAAGAATACATTATTTCCTTTCTGGACATTTTACAGAAATAAATCTGAGATTATATTTTTGTGGGATATAATTGTACTCAATTCATTAAATGAGCTGGAGTAAGGAAGGACTAAACAGAACATTACTCTTTCTCCAAACGTTTTTAACCCCACCCTAGTCTTCGATTGCATGAAATTTTTCAGTGAATTTCAGTTCTTGAAAAGTCCAGCCATTGTAAAAGGCAATTTGCCTGTTCTCTTCAAAAAGTCAATATCACAATTAGTAATTCAAATAATGTACCTAGTAGAGAAAATATGACTAACAGAGATATTGGACTCCTAATGTTTAATAATTTAAAACATTGAAATGTCTGTATGACAGTTATAAGTGTTTCTCATTAAATAAACATGTAGTGCAAGTATATGAGAATATAATATACAAATGTTTCAAATCTTAATATTTAGGAAAACTACACTACTACTACTATCTTCCTTTTTTGTGTGTGTGTGAGGAAGATCAGCCCTGAGCTAACATCCACTGCCAGTCCCCGTCTTTTTTGCTGAGGAAGATTGGCCCTGGGCTAACATCCGTGCCCATCTTCCTCTACTTTATATGGGACGCCACCACAGCATGGCTTGATGAATGATGCATAGGTCCACACTTGGGATCCGAACCTGCGAACCCCAGGCTGCCCCAGCTGAGTGTGCGAACTTAACCACTACACCACTGGGCCAGTCCCCTATCTTCCATTTTTAACAATCAATTATATGGCAATTCTGGTTCTGCTAAATTCTTTATATACTAACTCATTTAATCTTCATAGGGACCCTGCAAAATCACTATTGTCACCATTTTACAGATAAGGAAACTGATATTTAGAGGAGATAAGTAACCATACCCAAAGCAACACAAAATAAGTAATTCTCTCAAGCTCTTAATCAAGTTAGCTAATAGACAGAAACTAACCAAAGACTATGACTAGGATAATGACTAATTATATTTATTATATAAATAACATAAAATAAATAATAATTATATCTATTATTTTCTGATTTTTTAATATAATCTGGCATATATGTGGATACTGGCAAATATAATCAGCAAATGGGGCAACTCAGCCCTTCCCACTGCAGGACAAGAAAAAAATTATTATTGTCCAATTTTTAAAAGCCTCAAGAGTTTGAAGCTTCAATAGAAGTATGCAAGTATAAAATTCATGAAACTTTGAATAAGCAAAATGACCTCAAATATTAGAATACTCATCACTCTAAAGAATTTTTTACTTTTTTTTTAAGATTCGCCCTGAGCTAACATCTGTTGCCAACCTTCCTCTCTCTCTTTTTTTCCTCAAGGCCCAGTATATAGTTGTATATTCCAGTTGTAAGTCCTTCTAGTTCTTCTATGTTAGTAGCCGCCACAGCATGGCTACTAACAGGCAAGTGGTTTGTTTCCGCACCCAGGAAGCAAACCCAGGCTGCCAAAGCAGAGCGTGCTGAACTCTAACCACTAGGCCATCAGGGCTGGCTCAAGAATGTTTTTAAGTGGCAGAATTAGATCTCAGTTGTGCAGTTTTTTTGTTTTTTTGGCTTGTAGGTAGGATAGAAAGAAGTTTTGTTTTAATGAGAGTCTATTTGTTTTCACTGGCATAGATACATATTGTTAAATTTGCAGATGGCAACCTTAAAATGAGAGATGTAGTCTTAAATGTAATCTCTGACAGGTAAGAATATAGCAAATTCGTTTTGACATACAAAAAGGTGGGAAACATATTTATAAGGACAGAGACATACAACACATACTCAAAATCTAAAAATAAAAACAGCTATAGGAGATATTCAGGGAACAAGTGGAGAAATTTAAATGTAAATTTAGGAAAGAAAATGTGAGGATTATACAGTATCTTTGTAACTGAGGTGACAGAGAATGGGCAGCAGCACCCTGGGAGACTGTCCTCACGGAACTGAGGTTCCTTGCAGGACAAGGAACAGAAAGGGTTAATGTCAGAAAGGGTCCTAATGGATATTCAAAGGGTATATCTTTTTTTGAGAGGACAGAAGGCATAAAATCAGCCCCCAGTTGTTTTCATCAGCAGCACTCAGCCTGTAAACACAATACCCAAGAATCTAGCTATGATTTTCTCCACTAGAAGATCCTGAAAACTACCACAATCCAGCTGATCATTCCTCTAGTAAGTGGAGGTGCTGAAATGTGAATTCTGGTTGTCTGCATCCAGGTATAAAATAACAACCCGAAGAGCTCAGAAGTAGAACCACATGCACGTGGAGGCATCGCTTATGACATACCGCTCTGGCATAAGAAATCATCAGAGCAATGATACTGATGAGACCATTTCCTTTCCTATTAAAAAAACTAAATCATGGGGCTGGCCCCACGCTGTAGTGTTAAGTTCATGCACTACACTTCGGTGGCCCAGGTTTGCAGGTTCGGATCCTGGGCGTGGGCCTACACCACTTGTCAGTCATGCTATGGCAGCAACCCACATACAAGGTAGAGAAAGACTGTCAGAGATGCTAGCCCAGGGCTAATCTTCCTCCAGCAAAAAAGGAGGATTGACAACAGATGTTAGCTCAGGGAGAATCTTCCTCAGAAATAAAATAAAATAAAAAAGTATCTAACACTATGGACAAAAATAAATTCTAGATTATGAATACATAAATGTGAAAAAGCAAAGCTCAAAATTTTGAGATAATATAAGAATATCTTTATGATATACCTAGATAGGAAAGAATTTCTTAAACCAGGCACAAAAAAGAAAGATTGATAATTTTTTTAAGCTTCTATGTTAAAGTCTCGAGGGGCCAACTCAGTGGCATAGTGGTCAAGTTCCTGTGCTCTGCTTTGGTAGCCCAGGGTTCACAGTTTCAGAACCTGGGTGTGGACCTATGCACCCACCGCTAATCAAGCCATGCTGTGGCAGGCGTCTCACATACAAAGTAGAGGAAGATGGGCACGGATGTTAGCCCAGGGCCAATCTTCCTGAACAAAAAGAGCAGGATTGGCAACAGATGTTAGGTCAGGGCTAATCTTCCTCTAAAAAAAAAAAAGTCTTGAAATCCATTGTCCACTGCCTTCAGAAAATCTTTCCCTAAGCAACTGCCTACGATTAAGATTTTTTAATTTTCCAGAGATAGTCCCAATATTATAAACATCATTCCAAGATAATGCCTGCTAAAATTTTGATGGTTTAGTTTCTGATAAAGTTTAGCGATTTCATGAAACCAAATACCTGTATAGTGAACATGACTAATATCTTTCATGGAATACATATTTACTGTGAAATTCCAATGATCAAAACAGAAGGGCAGGGAGGGAAAAAAGAAAATGGTTGGAATAAAAACCATCAATTACTATTTTTGCCTTTCTTTTTTCTCCATGTCTGTGTTGTCTCCTTGAGAAACCCAGAATGACACCACTGGTCACATACGTTCCTACTTACTGGTTGGCTTTTGGTGGGTTTATCTGTTTCTAAGTAATTAGCTGGAATGCTGTGGGAATTCTGACGGATGTCAGACCTGTCAGTCAGAGTAGCCATGTGGGAGGTCTTAAAAGGACCAGTACAATGTGGTGGAGCCTTTTTTTCTTTTTGCACTAAAAGATTTTTGATCCTCTTTAAAATTCAGTCAGCCAAAGTGCAGTCTGACTTCATGATTTCTGGTCTTGTCTGGAACTGCCATACAGGGAGAGGGATTTCACCCTGTGAAACATCTTGATGTTTGCAAAGTCTCACAGTAAGGTGCACACATAGGTCAAACATTGCATTTGAGAAACACACACATGCACACACACACCCAGAGGAGTGCCTCTATCTATATTAATCATTTTCCACCTTTGTGTTTTAAAATTTGTTTGTAGTGTTTTCCTAAGCTACACATTATTTTCATCTAATTGATCTAGAGGAGAGAGTTCAGCTACAGGTTTTTATGTTATTATCTTCTATTAGTCTTAACAGTTACATTTTCCACATTCAGTCAAAGAAACCAGGAGTCCCAGCATCTGACAAGGGCCTCAAGCGGCAGAACAATTCGTTGGCATTTTCGGAGAGTACAGTTAATTTCCCATAGTTCTTTGACCAAATAACATGCATGCCTTGCCTCTTTTTCCTTTTGGGCAGTCTTAAAACGGGGAGGGGGTGGGAAATGAAAAGAAAAGAGCTAATGGGAATATCTAACATTCTTTTTTACCACTAACTCCAATTCAATATATGAAAATAAGAAAAATAACATTCGGTCTAAAGACTTGAGTTTTGAAGAACAGCAGAGACAGAAAAACGGTTTCTGAAGAAGTGGTTTTGAGAAATGGAAGAAGGCATGAGGGAAAGCTTGGCAAGCTGACTGGGGCAAGGAGCAGGCAGCAAGAATCTAATTATATTTCAGTCCATAGAACACTAAACAAGCAGAAGAGAATAAATGAAGAAGAGAGTTAAGCCAGGGAGAAGAGAGTTAAGGACATCAAAGGACAGACTGTCCTAACTTAGTGCACATGAAACGCATGGCCCTGCTAGGACATCGCAGTGTCTCACGGGTACACACAGATGGATCGGTCTCCAGTAATATATTTTAGTGTGTTCTTTTTCTCTTGCCCCCCCCCCACCCCAAGAGTAAAAGGATGAAACAGGTTTAGGAACCAATCTTCCCGAAATAGAATGGAGTACGCTCTCTTGTAAAGGTGCCTAATGGAAACATTTCAAGTTAAAATTACCTTAAAGATTTAAAGTAATTTAAATAATTTGCAAAAGCATTTATTGCCTTAAACTTTTAGAAGAAAATGCATTTATTAGTTGAATGAAAGTTCTAATCAAAAAAAAATGAGGGGCTGGCCCTGTGGCATAGTGGTTAAGTTCAGCACGTTCTACATTCCGCTTCGGCAGCCCAGGTTCAGATCTGGACGGGGACCTACACCACTCGTCAGCCACGCTGTGGCGGTGACCCACATATAAAGTAGAGGAAGACTGGGACAGATGTCAGCTCAGGGCTAATCTTCCTCAACCAAAAAAAAAAAAAAGAAAATGCCACATGCTATACCAATGAGAAAAACACGATTTTGTGGTTTTTCTCTGTAAATACAAACAAATATGTTCATATGTTGACATGTTGCTACATCTAATGATTATTAAGATTGTGGTTATGTATGTGTGTGCATTTATATAGGTCAAAACTCAGCAAGTCAAACCATGTACAAAAGACTGAATAGTGGCTAGATAAAACAACAAATATTCTCAGATCTGGTATAATGTCTTCTCTATACACTGTAGCACAATTAGATATATACCCAAAAGACTCTGTTTAACATTTTTAAGTTACAATATGTCTTTAACTAAAACACTATGTTCCCTTCATTTCTTAAAAATATAATTACTCTTTATCACCTTTATAAATTCTTCTACAAAGAAATTAAAAATCTATAGGAAGTAAATTGAGCTTTAAGAAACAGAATGTGTATGAGAAGTCACAATACTATGCTAACCATTCAAGTAGCTGAATTTAATTACATATTTTAATTTTAAAGAGCAAATTAATGTTGACGGTCTCATGTATCATTTTGTCAAGGAGAAGATAAGTCATACAAATTGCTCATATAAACAACATAATCACTGTCAACATTATTGAAATTCAAGAATTATGATATTTAGTACATTATCAAAACCTCAGTTATTTCCTTCTCACTACATTTTCAACAACTACTATGTTAACAAAAATTAGTATTCAGTGGACACTGTTACAGTCTTAAGTAAATTTGGCCATTAAAAATGTACTTGTAGAATTTTTACATCATTTATGTTTAACTTTTCTTGTTCTAATAAAGGTATTTGAAGCCATAAAATTCTTTCTAAGTATTGCTTTAGCTGTGTCCCACAAAATTTGATATGTAACATTTTTACCACCTGGTTCTAAATGAGTTAATTTCCTTTATGACTGCCTTTTAAATCCATGTTATTTAACAATATTTTGTTAGTTTGCAAACCATGAGAATATTAGGAATCTTTTTATCAAGTTCTAATTTTATTGCAGTATGGCTGCAGAACTCAGTTTCAAAGATACTGATAATTTGGAATTTTCTTTGTGGCATAATGCATATTCTATTTCAAAAAATGTTCTGTGTGACTTGAAGAAAAAAGTACTCATATATTTTTAAACCAAAGGATATTGACATCTATTGAGGTAGAGAAAAATTCCTTTATAAAATGCTACTAGTTGTGTTTTCTGAATGTGTATAAAATAATGCCAGGTCAAGTAAAATGTGTTTATATATGTCCTGATAAGAAATCCATTATTTTCTTCAGTCTTGAACAACCAAAACATGATGTGTTCACTTTAAAACACAATCTATGTATAACTTTTTAGAAACACTAAAATTTGTATTAATCACAACACTCTAACAGAATTTTTTAATGTCAAAATATGAACAATAAATAAATTAGCCATTGACTATCCAACAATAGATTTGATTTTTTTAAATTCTGTTCAGTTTTTTGACCAAAACTCTACTGGATAGTAAAATGAGCATTAAATAAAGTGCATATTCAAGGCACAAGATTTAGAAAAAAATATTTTTGGTGAATATGAGATGTGTCAATATAAAAATTAGACAGCTACCTGGTAACTCAGGCAAAAACATCCAATGCAAGCCTTTTTAAATGCTGATGGAAATCTAGAATTTGGGTGGCTTATTTTTTTGTTGGGGAGGGGGCCAGAGGTAGTATGAGGAAAATAAGGAAAAATCTTTAAAGTCCCCAATTTACTTTTGGTGGCAAAATAATAAAAATTTTAAGAGAAAGCAATTATGTGAACTCGTAGCACTATTTTCCTCCTTAAATTGTTTTTACTTAAATGTTAAGATTTTCCTCTTCTAAGAAGTCAAAGGAAGAGCAAGTACAGCTGTTTTTTCTTTGAACATGGAATGGTTTTTACAGTAGTTATAAGTTTGATTATATCCAGACACAGACTCTCCCAAGGGAAGATTTATCAACCAAGTCAGCATCAAGTACAAATATTCACAAACAGTTGTTGAAACAATTGTTTATCAACAGTATCGAATGACATCTGCTCTGCCCCTTGTAACGGGAGGAGGGGGAGCAGGAGATCTTAAGTCTTATCTCCTTCTCTACATACTTTGCATATTTGGCTCCCAGGTTCATTTATTATGCTAATAAAGATATAGAGAACATATTGATTACATTGGAAATGGCTGATAGTTACTAGAGAAAAAAATAGGCAACAGGGCCAATCAGGGAAACGAGAAAAAAGAGACAAAAATAGTATGGGTCTGTTGTGTTGGGTCGGGGGTGGGATAGTTTGCACTCAAAGAGGAGAGAGAGCATGGAGGGAAACTACCTTGTGTGCAGAAGGTTGAGAGTCAGAAAGAAGAGTTGAAAATATGTTGGTGTGTTTGGTACACGTAACCCACTTTGGCAAGTTCTTGAGACGCTTAGCTTTTCATTTATTTTGCCTGCTGGACTATAATTGCTCTGGCTGAGACAATCTGCAAAGACTGTCCTCAGGTTAAGTTTGTTTGGCCAGCCTTTCACTAGAGGCTTTTGCCTCTTCCAAAGTGGCCCTGAGCCCAGAACCCTCCTCCATTCTTATGCTCCCTGTTCTAGGTTGCATTGTGTCCTCCCAAAATTCAAAAATTGAGGTCCTAACCCCAGTACCTCAGATTATGACTGTATTTGGAGATGGGATTGTTGACGGATTAATTAGGGTTAAATGAGGTTATTAGGGAAGATCCTAATCCAATATGATTGATGTCCTTATAAGAAGAGGAAATTAGGACATAGACATAGAGAGAAGACCATGTGAGGACACCAGAAGAAGACAGCTACCCATAAGCAAGGAGAGAGGCCTCAGACTCTGCCCACACTTTGATCTCGGACTTTTAGCCTCCTGAACTGTGAGGAAATAAATCTCTGTTGTTTAAGCCACTTAGTCTGTGGTACTTGCTATGGTAGCCCCAGCAAACTAATACACCCCATTAAAGTCTATTCTCTTTTGCTCCATCTTTTCAAGTTTTACCCTCTCTCTTTCTCTCCTCAACTGCCCCAAATATCCAAGATTCTCTATAAAATGCCTGTCATAGTAGGTTCACATGGACTATCTGAACTCATATGAGGGCCAGTTACCAAGATAAGGCGGAAAGTGGTCTAGGATTGTGAAGTCGTCAGGAAGAGCAGGCTGCTATGACGGCAGAAGGAAGTGCTGGGCAGTTGAGTTCATTCAGGAGAATCACTCCTGGGCCAGAGGAGGAGGTTGGGATATAAGGTGCTTGATAGATGGAAGCGTGTTTCAGCTTGGGGATGAGAAAAAGAGAAAGAAACTGTCATTAATTGAGCAATCCTCTGTGACAAACTACTAAATTAAATGCTCTACATGTTTTATGGCATTTGACCACCCTTAGGGACTCTAAAGGATAGGTGTTAGAATTATCCTCAATTTACTGATGAGGAACTGAGGTTCAGAGAGGTTAGGTATCTTGCCCAAGGTTTACAGAAAAGGAGTGCTCAAACTATACATCAACTCTGATCCTCCTTCCTCCAGATTCTGGGCCTATTACCACTATACTCTACCCCAAGGTTCTAAGACATGTGAATCAAGGACAGTGAAATTCCTGACTAATAAAGACGGAGAACCAATGCCCTGTGCTGGTATGGCTACTCATCGAGGATAGAGAATGGAGACAGGAGGAAGGTGCAAAGGGAAAAAGAAGCATAGGAACTGACACTGAAGATCTGACTGACCAGGGTCAAGCTGACTCCCATCAAACCACTCTTGTTCCTATCATTCTCCCATTCTCCACCCAAATATAGGACTTAGGTCTGATTCCACACATGTGCAAACATCCTTACTTGATTCTCAGCCACTAAAGGATTCCCCTTCTTACAACCCTGGCTGCCCCATCCCCACCCAACTTTGTATTTAACACGTCCTAGGAATATTCCCACTAAGCAGCCATCAGCTGACAATATAGGTGCCCTCATCCATAGAAGAACTTCCAACTTGCACAAATGTGTTTGTTTACCTGCTGATGCATAATGTCTGCTGACGTCTAGAAAGTCTGGGGCATCTGATGGCAATGGTACTCTTCACCGGGCAAAATGTGCCTTCATGAAACACAAAAATCATGGTGAGTTAAGCTCCAGAATTTACTTAAGAGTCATTAGGATCACGAATAAGATTTCATATTCCAAGAAACTCCTTAGCAAACTTAAATATTTGCCTTTGTGGATAAAATTTAAGGCAAATTCAATCAAAAGAAAGTTCAGATAAGAAAACACTCATGGTGGATCACAACCTCACAGCATTGCCCAATTCTGAGTATTTGAGCCCTAACTATTCAATGACTGCTTTTGCTCTGCTCCACTTCCTGCAAACTAAAAGCTGATTCAATACATTTTCTCTGTATGTGAATAAGATTTTGCAAGATGTTTATGAATTCAAAGACTTTACTGGGGACTAAAAGCCCCTACCCTAGACACTCCACTTGTAGGGTCCATAAATCAAATACTGAATCTTTCCTACGTCTTCCAGATGCAGCTACAAATGTTTTCAGTTGGCACAATAGCAAAAATGAGGAAGAGACTTTAGGATCCTCACATCCAGGTCTTAAATGCCATCACTAAAACTACTGTGCACATGAATTTGAAATACATTTGAAAACTAGAATTTTAGTCTCTCCCATTCTAATTTTCCTCTTCTGTAATATAATTTGAAGCCATAATGGTCTCAGGTTAAAGAATCAAGGAGAAAGTAGCTTCATTACAAGGTTTTTGCACATTTTAAGATTAAGATACAAACTTTATTTTTCATCATCACTTAACTAAATCCATACAAGTGAGATGTCACATAAGTGATTTTTAATCATATTACTCTATTGATTCCTTCAATTTTTAAAAGAATATTATTTTGGACTTTTATCTGCAAGGCTCTTAGTGTACTATTCTCTGCAAAGTACCACTGAAATTATATTTCTCTTCTCTGGTGACTAAAACTTTGGTGTCATAAGGAAATTTGTATTTGTTGTACTGATTAGAGTTGTGAATTAAATTCATAACCTTGGGGCTGGCCCGGTGGCGCAGCAGTTAATTCGCGCTTGGCAGCCCGGGGTTTACGGGTTCGGATCCCAGAGGCCTGCCGACACACTGCTTGTCACCCATGCCGTGGCGGCATCCCATATAAAGTGGAGGAAGATGGGCACGGATGTTAGCCCAGGGCCAGTCTTCCTCAGCAAAGAGAGGAAGATTAGCAACGGATGTTAGCTCAGGGCTGGTCTTCCTCACAAAAAAAAAAATTCATAACCTTAACATCCAGTTTTAACATTATTGAAAAACTATCTCCCACATACTAAATAACTACCATTACCA
The DNA here is from genome assembly GCA_031878705.1 of Tapirus indicus. Lineage (NCBI taxonomy): Eukaryota > Metazoa > Chordata > Mammalia > Perissodactyla > Tapiridae > Tapirus > Tapirus indicus. The sequence goes on along the minus strand of CM062919.1, from coordinate 96,504,575 downwards.
ATATAATAGGATTTATATATATAATATATATTAGTATATGTTATATGTACATATATATACATATTATATGTATGTATTATATATATGACTCTTTTAGCTCTTGAATAATCTGTTACTGTTTTTGTCATTCTTTGCTTTGTTTTTTAACTCTTGAATAACATTTCTGTTTTCGTCATTCTTAATAATAGGTTTCAAAACAGATTTTATGCCCAAATGGGTTTTATGCCTTGATGGTATCATGTCTAGGCATTAACCATGGTAACTATAGCGATTCATAGATCAACCACAGTAATAAGAAACATGCATCTTTATGGAGAACGGTAAATACAACTAATTTTATCTCAACTTTTTACTCACGATATTATCCATTTAAACCATTTGCATAGCATCATTTTAGTATATCTATTGAAAAAAGTATCATCCCATTTTATCCTATAAAAAACTTTTCAGTGTTGAGAAGAATTTCCAAATTGATGATAATAATAAGTTCAAAGAAGAAATAACATTTCCAGCCTAACATTTTCTATGGACCAAAACTGGCTTTGTACTTCAGGCTAAAGTGGAATATGTCAAGAAAATGTCGTTTTGGTCAATTAGTTTCAGTGTTTTCTGTTGTTCGTTTATTTTCTGTGTGTGATCTAGCATCATAGTTTTCTTTCATTTAGCTTTTCAAAAAATAAAAGAAGATCTGATGCCTAAATAGTTAAAGAATAGCTATGGAGCTGGTATAAATTTCAGCCACAAAGTTAAAAGAGCAAAAATGCAACTATTGTAGTAATGAAGGCATCATTTTATCTGATGTAGAAAATTTTATCTAGTAGTCACTCTTAAGTAAACTCAAGTTGTTACTTTTTTCAATCATTTCAAGTTTAAATTTGAACTAATTGAGAATAGACTCCTTTCTTGTTTTTTCTTCTAGAGATCAGTGCTAAACTCTAGGTGACTTACGCCAATGCCACTCCAGAGATGGAGAGGAGTGACCCTCTACCTCTCAGGTGTCATGTATCTCTGTTCTCTACTGGCATTCTCTGTCATTTGCCACATCTGACCATCAGACAGGTTCCCCCCTGATACTAGCACCAGCTAAGATGTAACTGTGATTCACCCAGTTCCCAGAAAGATAGCCGTTCCTAGTCTCCAGTTGGCTTGTCCTTCTTCTGCAGAAAAATCCCCACTGGTCTCAGTCTCTTTCTCTCTCCCCTCCCCCATTCTTCCCCACCTCTCTCTTCTATGTCCTAATCTAGGGCAAGCAGATGCTTTCCTAGATTACTCTGGAGCTTGGGAAACTGAGCAGGCAACTCTACCCCCTCTTGTGTAAGTCACCAAGTCATAGAAATGGTGCAGGGCCTTCTCAGTGAGGGCCTCTGTCTTTATCTGGAGAGTGGGGGACAAGGCTTCTCTGCTCTCGAGTCCTTAAACCTTAAAGGGAGTTGTATCACCTTCTGTTCTGGACTCACTGCCAAAGGCCGATGGTGGGAGAGAGAGAGAGATGGTGAGAGAGATGCCCTGCATGTAAAATTCCTCTCTGGACTCTCCTCTCTACCTCCCAACTCCAACACTGCCCAAAGGGCGGAGAAACCCGCTCAGATTTAACTTCCTCCAAGCTTCTATTAGTGTGTGTGTGTGTGTGTGCGTGTGTGTGTGTGTGAGAGAGAGAGAGAGAGAGAGAGAGAGAGAGAGGAAGACCAGCCCTGAGCTAACATCCATTGCCAATCCTCCTCTTTTTGCCGAGGAAGACTGGCCCTGGGCTAACATCCGTGCCCATCTTCCTCCACTTTATATGGCACACCGCCACAGCATGACTTGACAAGCTGTCCTCGCTGGGGATCCGAACCTGCGAACCCCAGCCCTCCGAAGCGAAGCGTGCGAACTTAACTGCTATGCCACCCAGCCAGCCCCTCAAAGCTTCTATTTTTAATGCCCAAACCTAAGTATCCAAATGTTCAGAAAGAGTGTGTGTCTTGGGTTTCAAGAATCTCTTTCAAACTCACGAAGGCAGTGAAGGTTTACTTACCTGGGGGAGTGGGGGGAGCCAAGACATATAAAACCGGTAAAGGTAAGGGAAAAAAAACCTCTGTTTATCTCAGAATTATTATCCTGCTACAACTACCTTCCATGATTAATAAATATAAAAACAGAAGACTGAATACAAGTGTATCTTAAGTATATTTAAAGCATTGAAAGATAAGAAAATTTTCCTCTATAAGTGGGTCATTGATTTTGTTTACTTTCGTAATTGTGACTTATGAACATTATTACAGCTAAGTTTTTACATCTCTATATAATAAGATAGATGTCTTGTTACTGATTTATTCAGAAAGAAATAAAAGTATTTCAGAATGTCCAAAGTAATTAAAAATTATCAGCCGACTTTTATTCCCACAGAAAGGCATTACTAATAAAAATCCCTAAAAGAAACTAAATTTACATCATATATGATATAGTCATCTCAGAATAGAATGTGTAGATATATTTCAATTATACATAATATCTTTTGGTTTCCCTCACTTTATTATAATGTTGTGTCCACAATGCCACAATGATCCATTAAATTGCTTTAAAAGTTAATTAACTGAAAAATCCAGTGAAACCAAATGTAAGTCAAAATCAACTCTCGTTTCAATTAACGTTAGTTCACTGAAACCTCAAATACATAAACAATATAAGCATTTTTGTTTTTATACAGAATCATGTATCTTCTTTAATAAGGTATGTTAGCTTTATAGTGAATAGAATAAAATTTTGGAAATGTGATATATAATATGCCAAGTTCTAATCTTACCTAGTTATCCCATCTTTATATGCTGCTTAGATCTTTCATTACTCACACTGTTTTACATTTTAAAAAATGGAATTGGTATGCAAAGACAGAAGGAGGTAAAAAGGAAGGAAAGAAATTGGAAGAAAAAGAAAAAAATATTTTTATATTTTGTACATTTTTATATTTTCCTGATACATTGGGTGATCAAACAATCATTTCTATGTCTTTCATATTTAAAGTTCAGCCCTCTCTTCTACACCTACCCATAGGTTTGCTTCCTCATCCTAAAAAGAAGGGGTGACAGGGGGGTCTAGGATTCCAAAGGGGATGTTCCACACTGCTGACAAACCACGCCACAAGCCAAAAACATGATATTAATGTTTGTCGTAGTAGAGCATTAAAACGTTTACCAAAAATGTAATTGTTTACTTCTAGGATATGTTAAATGTCTCAGGGCTAAGAAATATTCCAGAGCAGATATAATTTACTATCCAACAAGGAAACTCCCATAAAAAGTCTGGCTTAATTTTCATTTAAACTTGTTAAAGGTGGATAATGGTTGATTTTTTTTAATGTTTTTAAATTCCCAAAATAATTTAGTTATTATTTTTGTTATGGACTACTGATCCTTTTATAATTTTTTGACAGTAATAGCAGAGACAAGGTTGATCTTTCTGTTAGTCCTTTAAAGTACATTAACAATGGTCTCTCTACTATATCCACCAACAAATACAAATGTGTGCTGATCATCCACTGAAGTGACAATAAATTCTGTATGAGGATCTAGAAATGTACAGTCATCAGAAAACATAAAGAAAATAAGATATGAATGACCATCATAAGGGAGAAACTGAATAAAGGACAGTAAAGAAAAAGTTTTACATGAGCTCATAGAGGAACACAATTTTGCCTGAGGGACATCGAGATAATTTTTATAATGCAGGTGCCAGCTCGCTGGGCCTTCGGGACAGTCAAGATGTAATCAAGTGGACAAAGCAGGCCACTTCCAGCACAGAGAACTGAAAAGGAGGGAGAGTGAATGGGAAATTACTCATCTAGAAAATGCAAAATGCCCTAAATCACAAAATTGTCAACTGCTGAAAAGTCCTGCGAATCTTGTGGCAAGGGAAGTCCTTTTTAAAATGCAAATGGAATATATGAGCACCCAGCATCAATCACTTAAAATAAAAGGCAGTAAAACACAAATTTTTCTAACTTTCTGGCTTAACACCCAGACATATTCTAATGTGAACGCAGTAAACTGGAGGAGGATCAGTAGACTCAGTTCTAACGTGAATCCTGCATCCACTTGCTGAGCGACTGGAGAAAAGTTACTTGACTGTATGGGTCTCACCTAGAGAATGGAGATAATAAAACCTGCTCCATCACTGTCTCAAGGTTGTTGGGGGCATTAAAGAAAATGGAATTCAAAAGGAAATAAACACTTAAAAATGTATTACCTGGTAACAAGGTTTATACATGAACATATACTGTGCAATATATTGAAAAGTAATAAATTCTTCAATTTTCACACACATAGACACACACACACACACACAGGTGTTGAGAAGAAAGTGACAGCGATCGTGTGTTTGAACATGCCGAAGGAACGGGTTTTCCTATGGCTACAGGAAGTCTCCCATAACTTGATCTTCCATCAAAATGGAGCTTTATCCTCCTTCGGTCAAACATCTGAAGGCCCATCATGAACATCCTCCAGAGTTCCGGATTGGCCATTTTAGTCTAAGTTCTGGTGCCTTCTAGAACAGTGGCCACCAGATTCCCAAGCCACACAATGAAACTTCTCATCTAGACATTAAGAACAGTGTTTCCTCCTTTTTCTTTGCAGCCTTGAGAAAACAAAGGATTCATTTCATTAGATTTCAGCCATCAATGAATTATGAATTAGAGTGCAGGATTGTGCTATGTAACATGAGGGGCACATGTGGAATTCTTCCTTACTCTGTATCACATTTTTAAAAATATTTTTTAAATCATCTTGTAATATAGTAGGCATGAAATTATTTGAATAATGTGAAGCACTATCTAGTTGTGTGTTATTATTATCTAACTTGTAGAATTCTTCAAGGAATAAAAAAGAACCTTCTTTAAAGAATAAAAAAAAGTATAAAATGCCATATCATAGGCTCAACAATAAAAATAAAATAATCTGATAATGAGAAGTAAATGTGTATAATGTGGTTACATACTACTCTTTATTAAACTAAAGGCCAATTGTTTCTTCTTAAATAATTACTTCGTGTATGATTATGGATATTAACAAAGGGGTTTTTCTAAACACTCAATGTCTATCTTCTACTTTGCTTTGTTTTGTATCCATGCTTCAATTATATGAATTTTTGAAGAAGAAAAGAATAGCCCCACATCGTTTGGATGCACGTAACCTAGGTTTCACCACTAGATCATGCGATAACAGTGATGTTAATTTTCTTCCTCCAAACAACCATCTTTCCTAACATCTCTAAACGATCCCATTGCAGGCAAGCTCTTCATCAGCTGTACAGCTGTGACACAAGACAATGTGCAGCATAATCTGTTCTGCCACATCTGCTTGGTCTCTCACATATTTAACTAAGCTTTCATCTCTGAAGTGCAAAGATAATTATTTCCAGAAGTCACTGAAAGAAACGGGACCATTGGAGGAGACGGGTGTTAGAGATTTGCTTGACTTTCAGACAGTGAGAAAAAGTGAAAATCTCCAAAAAGAGGGATTTGTGAGATTCTACAGGAAGTATGTGTTTTACAGTTCAATTTTTGTCTTAGAGAACAAGAAATGTACTAAACATTGGAAAATCCCACGAGAGCAGGGGAAGCATGCTGTTCCACCATCATTCCAGTGAGTCGAGAGCTCCATGGACATCCAGAGAGAGCAAGACCTGTCCTGCAGTACTGAACAGCGACTAGCAGTGACGAGCCCTTAGCAGAGGCCCTCTGGCTCAGGCGTAGAGTTGCCTACCAGTCCCATAGGAACCAGAAAAGGCGGACTTTAACAAAGGAACATTAACTTAAATATTTCTGTTAACAACGTTAAGATCTCATTATGGTTCTGCTAAAACATATGTGATTACTGAATTTCTTTTTTATTAATCAACCAAATAAAAATAGTTCTTGTTTGTTTAGAATTTTGTTGTTGTTGTTAATTTTGTTTCTGCCATATCGTAACATTCAGAAATTGCCTATTTTTTTTTCTTTTCACCCATGCCTTGGTTATGACAGGATGAAAAAATAATTACTAGTAGGTCCTTTATTTGTTTGTGATAAATAAAGAAAGAGTTATATCCTACTCAATTAAAACAGGAAAAAATTTCATAAATAGCAGGGACATACTTGATTGCTATCCTGTTAAAAAACATAACTTGTAAACATTAGAATTCATTTTAAAGATGACATACTCAATATTTATTTCACCAGTTCCATGATGCTAACCATTACTTTGTGAAGATTACCATTACAGGGGCCCACCCCGTGCCATAGCCATTGGGTTCCCGCATTCCGCTTCGGTGCCCTGGGCTTCGCAGGTTCGAATCCTGGGCGCAGACCTACTCACCACTCATCAAGCCATGCTGAGGAGGCATCCCACATAGAGCAACTAGAAGGATATAGAACTATGACATACAACTATCTACTGGGGCTTTGGGCAGAAAAAAAGGAAAAAAGAAGGAAGATTGGCAACACGTTAGCTCAGGGTCAATCTTCCGAGAAAAAAAAATTGTTAAAAAAAAAGATTACCCTTACAATAATTAATTTGTTTAATACATACTATGTACCAAATACTGTGCTAAGAGCTTTACTTGAACTATCTTTTATGTTTTTAAACTTTTTATTATGGATATTTTCAATAATATATAAAAATAAAACAGTATCGCGATCTCCCATGTACCTCATAACCCATCCTTTACAATTATAAACTCATGACCATTCTATTTATTTCTATACTCCCACCCATTTCCTCTTATCTGTACTGTTTTGAAGTAAATCTTAACCTTCTTAGGATTTCATCCATAAACATTTCAATATATAATTTCTAGAAGACTAGAATTTGTTTTCAAAACAGTATCATTTTATATAATACTCAACACAACCTTATGAAGTTGGTCCTGTGAATACCTCCATTCCCCAGATGAGAACGCTAATACTTAGAGAAGTGAAGCATCTTGTCCAAAGTACCCTGCTAGTGTGTAGCCTCTTAGGGACTCAAATACAGCTCTATCTGAATTCAAAGTCGAAGCTCCTAAACATTACATTGGCTCTCTAATACAAGATAATTTCACTCTCTAGAAATTTTTCTGATTTTTTAAAATCTCAGTACTGACTGGTACCTCATGGTGATAACACCAACACAGTAAAAATGCTGTTAATCACTTCAAGAATTGAGAATTTTACTCAGGGCACTAGATGCCATGAATTTCTAAAAACTAAGGTGGTCACAGAAATCATTATATGCCTCTTTCCCTACTATCTTAAGTTCATCAAAACTTGTGACCTAGATATACAGACTCTTGTGATTCTGGCTCTAAAGTTAAAAAAGCCTCTGGTCATTGGTACTTTGAAGTATGAAGGTATAGAGAACTGCTGTCAGCCCTGATGTATATCCAGGCAGCCCAGGGAAAAGGCTGACCAGAATATGGTTAAGTCTAGGAGTTAACATTGCAGACATCTTAACATTTGTCCACAGCATTGCACATGGGCTAGTTAGGAGGGGGTGATACATAGGTGCTGCTAGCTGGTGACAGTTTTAGTTGTCATTTGTTTTTAATGTTGCCATTCTACACAGATCCTTATTCAAATAAAATGTACCTTTTAAAATAATTGTTATGCCTAAATATTTTTCTCTGAGATGAGTTATTTATGTCACTGTACTACTTGTAAAGCCAACATGGAATTACTTTCATATTCAGCTACTATGAATAATAACAACTATCACATGACGTGGAATTTCTCCATTGAAATAGAGCTGTATAATCACAGCAATTTCCATACAAATTATCCTAGGCCTGATTCTGGCCTAGAGAAACCTAACCTGCAATTTACAATTGCCAGATCACAGAGAAGTAGTTGTCACAGAGGCAGGCCTTTGGAATAGTCAAGGATTCAGCAAAAAGAGTGGTTTCCTTGGTTGATGGTGGAATGTCTGAGGAGGCTGAACTGGAAGAAGAGAAAATTTAAAAATCTTCACTTAGGATTCCTAACATTAAACTTACATCCTTGTCTACATTAAATAAGATTCCTTCTCTTTCAGCACATTTGGACCTTTACACAAACAAGTCAAAAATACATAGTAATTTTTCATTTTCCATTTGGCTCCTTAGCCTACTTCTTTATAGGATTTGATTCCATAAACGAGTACCATGTGTATACATGGTGGATATAAATATGGGTAAGTCATAGACTTGCCATTACAATCTGGTAGAGAGAGAATTATACTGATTACTATAATATATTGTAATATAAGATGTCTTTCCTATGAAAGGAAAGAAAATATAAGTAACATGCTATTGGGTTGGAGATGAGGGTCAAAGGAAGGACTGATATCATTCAACTGGGATGGAATAAAAACGTCATGACATTTGGGATAGGCCTTAGGACACCTCCTCTCTGCTTGTTTCACTCCTGCTAAATTTCAAATGAAGTGTCACCTTCTCCAGTAATCTTGCCATGACTCCCTCCCCAGGACTGAGTTCCATGGCCATTCTTAGTACTCCCATATTTCTATTATTGCCTTTCCTGGCAGTTCTAAAGTGATGCTGCCAAATCACAGTATCTTCTACTATATGAGTTCGTTGAATTACAGGGTATTGATTTATTCATCTTTGCATCATTTTTGCAATCCTGTCACAGAGTAGGTGCTCAAAGCTTTGTTGAATCCATGAATAATGCTAAGATTTAAACAGGATTACACCTCAGAAGAGAGGTAGTGTTAGAGGTACAGATTGGGAAATCACCAGCATAGAGGTGCTGGTTGCAGAATTTAAAGTGGATGAGCTCCCCAAGGGATATGACACAGAGGAAAAAGAGACAAGTCCTTGGTGGACTATCCTCCCAATAAGGCCTACTTTTACTGATACTACTTGCTCCCTGCTTCCAACCTTCTGCACCTCCTCCCACACCCTGAATGCCTCTCATCCTGCTTGAATTTTCTTTTTTTTTAATTGACTTTTAAGATAATATGTAATTTTTTACTTATTTATTATATTTATTGTCACCCAACTCCCCTGGTTAGAATATAAGTTTATGAAGGTTGGGACCTTTGAATATTCTGTTCAAAAATGCAGCCTGTTTAGTTGGCGCTTTGGCAGCCCGGGGTTCGCGGGTTCAGATCTCGGGTGCCGGCCAACGCACTACTTGTCAGCCATGCCGTGGCGGCGTCCCATATAAAGTAGAGGAAGATGGGCACGGATGTGAGCCCAGGGCCAGTCTTCCTCAGCAAAAAAGAGGAGGATTGGTAATGGATGTTAGCTCCTGGCTGATCTTCCTCACACACAAAATGCAGCCTTCTAAATATTTAGAACATAGCAAGCACTCAATAAATATTTGTTGAATTAATGAATAACTGTCTATATTTAGAATATTAAATAAGGAAGAAGAGAAATACAAAAAAGAGCAATTATAATATAGGAAGACAAATGTTAAGATCTAAATTGTAGAAACAGAAGGAGAAAGGGATTTTAATAAGTAGAGGGTAGGTAGGAATTGAAATAGCCATGAAGTGTTTTAGTAAGAAGGAATCTGAGAAGAGATTTCTGGATTTAGTAAATTCAGATCATTGATAATTACTGAACAATTTCTATGGTGGCGAATGAAGAAATCAGATATCAAAAGCTTGAAAATGAAGTCAAGGTTGAGAGAGAAAATGGCATCTAGCATAGACCCCTCTTTTGTGAAATTTAGTGGCAAATAGCAAGAGTAGTGAAAAAGAAATTTGAGGTAGTAACAGGGATGAGAAAATTGTAGATGGTTTTAAAACAAGGAACAAGGAACAAATGGCCATTTGGTAACATGCAGGGGAAAAAATGCTATAAAGAAATAAAATAATATTGGGGAAAAACCCAAAGGAGGCAGGCAGTGATGGTAACAAGACCACAGATAAGTTTAGCCTTTCCAAGTAGTCAACCAACTTCTTCCTCCAAAACTTAATAAAAAGGATAAGGCAAGTGCTTTACAGACAAATCACTTAGGAAGAGTGAAGAGAATACAAAGAGTTCACGTTGTATGGTGCAGTTTTCTGTTCATAACTGAATTTATGTCAGCTCATGTCCATATATACTACTCTATCCAAACATGAATATTATCAACAATATTAATCATGAGGCTGGATCACAGCATAATCCATTTGGCTACTTTCTACCTGAATAGATGCTGACGATGCAATACAGAAAATTCATTTGTTCAAAAGTATTTGTGAGCTATCTTTTATGGATCCATCCCTGTTCTAGGCATTGGGGCCACAGCAGTGAACAAAATGACAAAACTCCCTGCTAGAGGAGAGAAATAATAACCAGGATAAATAAGTCGAAAATATGATAGATTAAATGATGACGTACACCAAGAAGAAAAATAAAACAGGAAAGTGGTAGGGAGGGTAGTGTCCAGAACTGTGAAAGTTCTAAGAATTCACCCTATTGGCAAGCTAACAAATTAACTTTGAACAGTTTCATGGATGCTAGCAAAAGATGCGAGACTCCTGGGTCAAAGACAAAGGACTTTATTACTCACAACAAGCAGTAGCCAGAGTGTCAGACCGCACCATTTCCTCAAGGCTGAATTCCCACAGGGTGATGAAAAGAAGACCAGATGATGCCTACATATGTGGTGGGTTGCATTATAGGAGAGGAACACTGAGCTTAGGGAACCCAAATCGTTTATAACAGACAGTGAGTCTGCCTGACCTTTCTTGCAGAGGGAACATTACCTTTTTTATATTGACAGTAATCATGCCTCCTTGTGCTGCATAAGACAAAACTATTTTCATCTTCCAGAGCTGTTAGCTATGCAGACATCCTCAAAAAGATAGTCTAGAATAAAAGGCTATCAGTGTTTCATTTACAGAATGTACAGATACATGGGAGACACGTGGAGAATTATCACCTAGTAATATCAACCCCTCCTTTTACCAAATCTGTTCAGTTTGTCTCAATCAATGTTTTATTAAGGCTACTATCAACAGAATGCCAAGAAGCATGATGAGGCTAACCTTCACCTCAATCACGCCACCCAGGGTCCAAGACCCAACCACATGAACAAATCCTATAAACCACCATAGTCTACCCAAGAAAGTCAGGTGATTTTCTCCTAAAGTTTCTTTGTTGACCTTCCTACTTTGCCCAAGGCATTAATCCAGGTGCAAAGAAGAAGTCTAGGGCAATTTTACCATGCATAACCACCCTGACCAGTGAGTTAATGCTGGCCTGAATGTCTTCCAGGGCAAAGGTGGCATCGTTAATCAATTTAGCTAAAGTTAGGCACCAATTTCATACCACCTTTTCTAAATGGGTGATTCCCAAGGTAGGGATAACTTCCCACAGGGTGCACATACTAAGTCAGTTATCCCTCTGTGATACCTCCCTAGAAAGAGTAGTCTCATTTGGAGAGAACTTCACTGTCATCTGAGGGTTATATGATCTACTGCTGGTGTTTTTGTAAACCCTTGAAGGTCACTAATGATCAGCCCAATGATGCAACTTACCATTTTGGGTGAAGAGAAGCAAGTTAATGCCTGGCTTCTGAATAATAAGTATAGTTCCCAGGGGTGCATGTGGTGCCTCTGGAAAGGACATGTTGTTTACAATTGTCAGATCTCTCCGAGTGGGACCCACATCAGTCACAGAGCACAGGATGACAGTGCCTCCAAGGCAGCCTCCCATCTGCCTAGTGTGTCTTAGGATGCCCTTTTCAGGATACGGCTGAGTCTTTTTCTCAAGTTTTGAAGGACAGGCAGAGGGTAGTTAGTACAATGTGTCCTTTTTGTCCGTATCACCAGATGGGTGACACTCCTCCACCTGACTGAATGACTTCAATAACGGCCATGGGAATGGGGATGGGAAAGGCATCCATCCAGAGTGTGGACAGGTGTTTTGCATGGAAGGTGCAGGAGCTGGGGCCATTCCCTGCAGTTTCTGATAGGTTTCTCAGTAAAACTAAAGGGAATGTGATAAAATTATAGTCAAAGATGTCTGGGAGAGGATGACAGATCCATTAATCAGTTAAATTTAAGGTGCTTGAAGCAGTTTGGAAGAGTTGCACCAGAGCATTTTCCTTTCCAAGAAGGGGTCCAGGGACGATTCTGAACATAAAGATCATTAACGCCCCACTACTCCTCATACATTCTGAGGCATGGGTGTTCCCCGTCTAAGAGCCAGGGGGGTTGTTCTTTCTCTAATGCCATAAAGTCAATGTGTCCCATTCCAGTACTTTATTTTTTTCCAATTATCTCCTTCTTGCACTTAGACCTATACAGTATAGCGTATATAAAGAGAATAAAGAGAGAAAGACATTTTTATAAAATGTACAGAGACCCCAACTTTGGCCCACGTGGATCACTAGAGTCCATTTTTGAGGAACCCATTCCAACAGTCAACAATATCAGATGCCCATGACTTGGAAGGTTCTATAATTCCTTGACTATTAGTCCACCGTTCAGTGCTTTTTGCAATAAAAGCTCACCATTGTGAGATTGCAACTGGCACAGAAAGCTGAAAACATAACACAGACTAGTTTCAAGGCCCACAACAGTATTATCCAGAATCCACTGATTGAACTGGAACAACAAAATTGCAAACTGAAAAGTGTCAACAGCAGTGAGGTACCTCCACAGCCCCAAGAGGGGGTCATAGGTTCCATGGAGTCAATAAGTGAGACAAATATTTGCTTTGTCCGAAGTCACAAATATGGGATGCAGTGTGTTATGGGCTGAATTGTGTCCCCCCGAAATTCAAATGTTGAAATCCAATCCCCAGTATCTCAGAATGCAACTGTATTAGGAGATAGGTTCTCTAAAAAGGTAATTAAGTTAAGTTGAGGTCATTAGTGTAGGCCTTAATCCAATGTGACTGATGTCCTTATAAGAAGAGGAAATTTGGATTCACATATGGTACAGAAGGAAGACCATGTGAAGACACAGGGAGAAGAGAGCCATCGACAAGCCAAGGAGAGAGGCTTCAGAAGAAATCAACCCTGGCAACACCTTGATCTCAGACCTCTAGCTTCCAGAACTATGAGGAAATACATTTCTGTTGTTTAAGCCACCCAGTCTGTGGTACTGCGTTATAGCAGCCCAGGCAGACTAAGACTCAGTGGTAGCTTCTGCAACAGAAATACAGTCCTTGAATTTGTGCCCTGTCATTGATGATGGATGTGCTGCCATGTCTGGTTTGATGATGGGTCCAGTCAGCAATGGTGGTGATATGGGTGGTGAAGACTTGATCAGCACTTTATATCCAGTGAGTATCATGAGAAAACAGGCTCTTACGGTGAGTATCTATACCAGTGACCCAGATGGTTGAATCAGGATTTGTTTCCAGAGTTTGTGGCCCAAAGGAGGAATATTTAACCATCCAGCCTATAGCTGTCCAAGTGGCAGACCAAACAGGTATACCACTGGCAACAGCCCAAAAGTCAATAAAAGTACAAAAACTTCACCAACGGGAGTATTGACAAGGCTGTGAGAATGACCTTGAATTCTGCTCACTGAATGGACTGACCGTGTCCACTTTAGGTTCTGTTTAGCTGGTGCTGAAGTTGAACAGATGCAGCAGCCCACTGGGTACTATCAGGTTTCAGTTTAGCCAAACCATCAGTGAACCAAGCCTAGGCAATTAGGAGAACTCTGTCAACCCAGTGCCCCACTGAGCCAGCAGCTTTGTTTCAGGTGGTGCGATGGAGGATAAAGCTTCTCCCAAAGAAATAGCTGCCACTTTTTCTAATAAAGCGAAGATGCCACTGGAGCCAAGCCAGCTGCACTCTTGAATATACCATTTCTATTTGAAGAGTGAGATTTATTAGGCCCTTCCTAGCTTGTTAGTCATTGAATCCAAGTTGACCCACCACAAAATGGAGTTCACACATTCTTAATCTTTCAAGGACATCCTTGAAAGAATAATCTGGAACAAAATGCAGTGTCTCACTTGCAAGATGTTCCAAAATGAAAGCAACTTGTGGAGAATTGTCTCCCAACATGTACGGGTTGCGATTTTGGATACAGTGAGAGGGGAAGAATGAGAAGCTGGAATAAAGACCTAAAGAATGTGAGATTGGAAAAAATCTTTGTGGATATCTGTTGAATCATTCTCTTTTATTCATACAGAAACAGGGTGAATAAAAGATTGCTAAAGAATACTTGACTGAGAACTAGTAAACCTGGTTAGAGGGCCAGTCTTGTTCCTGACCATTTGTGTAAACTAGGGTAAAATCAACGGGAATTTCCCATTCTTGATGTTGTCTGCAACATGAAGGGGTTAGGCGAGGTGCGTTGTGAAGACCTTTCTGCCTCTGTGATTCCATGTTAACCTACACCTGCAGAAATCCATGGCACTTAAGAGTAAATCTTCAGATGATCATCATCAATAACATTCTGTACTTGAGAACCTGGATTTTTTCAAATGACCTCCTTGGTTAAAATGGTGGATTTCCCCACCAGCATCTCATCAAGGGCTGGCATTCCACACTGATTCATTATTTCTCATAATACTTATCTCAATCTGAAAATATATTTTATGTTGGGTTTTTTCTTTATTGTTTATTTCCTTCAGTAGAATGTATGTTTCACAAGGGCAAGTATTTTGTGTCTTTTTCACTTCCATATTTCTAATAGCTAAAATAGTACCTATCAGATAGTAGGGAAAAGATAAATACTTGTTGAATGTTATTGTTTAATTATGAAAATACTTGATCTGTCAGATTTCCTACTGAGTTGCATGCCTATCCACTGAGAATCCATTTTCAGGTCGAATGGGATTCTGAGAATATTTCCTACTTGTGACTTAAATATCATCCATTTCCTGATTTAGAGGCATTTTGCTAAATATAACGTCATTTTCAATCATGTTTCTAACTAAAAAAAAAAGGAAGAATTTACATAAATAATAATTTAAAGTCATATGACTATACCACTTTCATTGCTTCAAACATATTAATTTTTTAAAATTTGCTAATACTTTTTAAAATTTATCTGTCTCAATGAGTTGACTTGAGATGGAAAACCAGGTTGGATATCCTACATGATTTAATGAAATAATATAATATTTCTTGAAATGATTAAGATATTGAATAAGGAATTGCTTTTAACCATCTACTTGTATTCACATTTTTCTTCCCTCAGGAAAACATCAGTTTATCAATTTTGATAATTAACCTGAATTAACCAATAATTAACTTATTAACCAATGAACTTATTCATTAGTTGCAGTAACAGCATTATCATTTTTGATGTCATCTCAGCTCTTCAATATATGAAACGGAATTTTTTTAACTTTCCATACTTGCTTAGAATGTCAGGGCTAGTAAGTAGGCATTTCTTGGAATGTGTGACTCAAATTCCAGTCTTGTACAATTTTTTTCTTAATTCTGATTTAGTCCTCTTGTTTCTTCATTCCTCACAGAAACAACTATGGACTCATTTTTTTACTTCAAGTTTAGGAGTAAGGATGACATTGCTAACACTTTGAGAAAAGTAATGCTAAATGAGGACATGGACCTCCTAGAAGTGTCCCAAAAAGCAACTTTGTCGGGGAAAAGAGTAGGTAGATGATGGTACTGAAAAACATGACCTCCCCAGATGCCCTTCCTAGAACTTATCCTGGTAAGAAATAATATCATGACCACCTAAACTAAATAAAATAGAAGTAAATAAAATAAAATAGAAGAAACAAAAATAAAATTTTGGACAAGCAGTACAGTTTGTGATCACTAATATAAATTCTGAAATTGTGTGATCTGGATCCAGTTCTGACACCAACTCATGAGGCTAGGTGAGTCATTCAACCACCAGGAGCTTCAGTTTCCCTGTACGTGAACACTGGGTTAATAGTACTGCTAACCAACTGGACTTTTGGGAAGGCTACAAGAGATAACACTTGCAAAACACGTATCACAGTGTCTGGCAGACAATAAATTCTCGCTAAATCTTTGCCATTATTACCATTTTAAACTTCAACTGGCTAAACATCTTTATCAAAATATCTTCTGGTAAGCATAAGTCTTTAATCAATATTCCACATGTGTTCACCAAGAGTCTACTAAGCTAGCAATATCACAGTCATAAATATTCATTATGTAGCTGATAGAACCTATCTTAGCCTCGTTCCCTAGAAACAGAGTTCCAGGCAAAGGCAGATGTGCTAACACTTTGTGGAGGAGTGCAATCCAGAAACACATGCGAGAGGGAAAAGGTGAGAGGGATCAAATACAAGTAATGCTGGTCCCAGCTTCATGATGATTGCTCATTTTTACTAGATATCTCCAGTGTGCATTTATGAAGCTACTGAGTATCTAAACAATCCTTTTATGATGGAAAAATAGAGTCGAATTTCTCCAATGACACTCCGATTGTCCAAAATTTGCCCCAAGGGCATGAATACTTATGGGTTGGTTGCACATACATGGGTTCCCCGCAGATGCCCAAGTATCTTGCTACTCAGTGACAGGGAAGCCAGAGCAAGAGGTGCTCAGTGAGGAGGGTGAGCTGATGCTTTGGGACATTCCCATGAACAATACAAAGAAATAGGGAGCAGCTGCCACGGTAGGCCCATTTATCTATAAAAACAGGGACACCTCCTATAAGAGAGCAAGGCAAGTACATGTATCTGGAGTGGTGCATAAGCTGACTCTAATATAGATGCTAGCTAAGGGAGCTCAGAGTAAGGGAAATAGGATTGAGAATTCCTAGATGAATCAAATCATATCTGTTTCTCTTCTAAATTAGCTGGGCCTGGGTATATCAAGTTTCTCTGAATACCCAAAGCATTCACAAATGGATTCTATATGAGCCTCTCCATTAGACTTCAAGAAGTCTACTATTGCAATTGATCTGCAGTCTTTTCAAATACTATTTCATTCTCTGGCATGTGAATGAGCAAAATAACAAAAAGTTAACCAAAAAATTATTAGCTGAAACTATCTGTAACAGTACAGTTAGAAAACATGCTACATGTGAAGAAAAGAACTTTGTCAGTTCTTGTTTTCAAAAGCTATGCTAAAAATAGTTCATAACTTTCAAGATATATTCTGGTTAAATTTGAATGGAAAGAGAAGTAGGGAAGTGAAAAATATGAAGATTTTTAAAAGATGGTGCTTAGCCCACAGGGATTCTGCTTTAGTCTGTTAGATCAGTTTCAACCAAAGGTAGATAAATAGCCACTGTAGTGAGGTAAGTCTGATCATAAAATGGACAAAAATAACATCCGTTTTAGGAATTAGAAAAACATTAAACGTAGACTAGATAATTTGGAGGAGTCCTCTGCTGTGTACTAGAAAAGCCAGACAAAACATACAAAACATCTGCTTTAAGGCATGGGAGAACTAACATATCAGTGAAAAGTTACTGGTTCAGGATCTTGAGGTACAAAAGAGAACCAGAAAAGTGAGACCAACTCTGCGACTACTTTTCACTCTTTTTTTTTTTTTAATTTGAAAGAGGAAGGGTGAGAGAGTGCATGGTGCTTTTGACAGAGAGAACAGAAACACCCCAGAGCCTGCCAAAGGGAGTTCCCAGTTGAATCCCCTCACTTTTGGTTGGAACTCAGGAAAGCACCTTCAGATGATAAGGGTGAAGAATAAGGATAAGAGTGAAGTGACAGCATACAGCACTTGCAAGAACTACGGCTCAGCTTAAAATCATCTCACTACATGAAATTAGATGAAGATGATCCCCATTCCACACTTTTAGTGTTCCCAGATGGCTGGTTGGGGGAGAAGTAAATCCTCACCGGAAATTATAACATTATCCTCTTCTAGAATATTTTTAAGGGCAACCTGTAAACACATTGTTGTAGAGGAAGAGGCAGCAGGCAGTGGAGAGAGAAACAGGCACAGAAAAGCAACACTACTGAAAAAACAGCAAAAATAAACAATAGAAACAAACCCACAGGAACTCCAAATTTGAAGTTACGCTTATTCCGTTCAAGGACATAAAAGTTAAGACTTCACATTTTAGCAGAGAACTAAAATCAAGTTTTTAAATTAAGAAATTCCAAAACAACAAATAATTACCAAAGTTAAAATCTCAATGAACGGGTTCTATAGTGAATTAAAGATGATTGAAGAGAGAATTAGTGAACTGAGACGTAGGTCAGAAGAAAACTTTCAGAATGAAGTATGGAGAGACTAAAAAATGAAAAGTACAGAGAAGAAAATAAGAATTATAAAGGGATATAGTATAAAAGCCTAATGTAAATATAATAGAAATCCCAGAAGAAGAACAAAAGGATACTGGAACAGCAGTTATGTTTAAAGAAAAAATGGCTGAGAATGTTCCCAAACTGATGAATCAAACCACACATTCAAGAAGCCATACAAAGCACAAGTAGAAAAAACTACAAAGAAATCAATAGTTACTCACATCATGGTAAAACTGATGTGGAAAAGCACAATGAAAACCAAACCAAAGAGAAATCTTAAAAGCAATTAAAAGAAAAAAGAACAAATTACCTTCAAAACAGCAACAATTAGACTGACAGCTGACAGCTTACTCCTCAACAGAAGCAACATAATCAATATAACAAAAAAAGCAAAAAAAAAAAAAAAAATCCGGAAAGCTGTATTTGAAGTATTTAGATAAAATAATGATCTAAATTATAATCATATGCACAGCAAAGATAACTTCCAAAGATAAAGATGAAATTAAGACTTTTTCAGACAGACAAAAACTGAGAAAATTCACCTCTAGCAGGCTTGCATTTAAAATATTTTTCAGGCTGAATAAAATTTATCCCTGAGAGAAACTCAGAAATTCAAGAAGAAATAAAGAATGAAAAACATGATAAATGGTGGATAAATCTAAATGAATTAAGTATCTGATAAAAGACTGGTGGTGAATGTCTTTGTATGTTGCTATCCAGGGACTACAACATAGACGTATACATCAATTTCAAATGTGCCTCCAAGCTAACATACCATAACCAAGAGTTCAGCTCTCTCACTTTAGAGTCCTGCTGTCTAATATGGTAGCCACTAGCCACATATGGCTACTCAACACTTGAAATATGGCTAATCTAAATTGAGATAGGTTGTAAATACCAAATACACACTGGATTTGAGAACTTAATTTTTAATACAAATATTTTATTAATATTTTATATGATTAAATATTGGAATAATATGGATATATTGGGCTCAGTAAAATGTTATTAAAATTAATTTCATCTGTTTCGTTTTACTTGTTCTACTGTGGCTATTAAACCACTACAAATTGCAAAATTGCACTCTCTCTCTATTCTATTTTTATTGGGCAGTGCTACCTTAGAGCACGAATTCCATTACTTCAAAATGGAAAGTTCTATATTTGATATCCACCCTCTGAAATCACTGTATAAAGTTTATTAATAGCAGAGACAATAGTGATTCATGAACACTATGTCTTCTCTTTAAGATAAAGTAGTTAAATTTATCACTGTAAGAGTGACATCCATCCTTTAAACAAAAGTCCTTTACAAACGAGATCAACTTGTAAGGATACAGTTGGACAAAAGAAAGGCAGATTTGCAATTGTAGCAGCAGCCTCAGTACTCCACACCTTCTCTGCACTGAATCATCCTGCCTTGTAGGAGCCAACTGTATCAACACTAGTCAAGTTGCCTTCGGAGTTGTAAAACATTCAGTTTCTAAAAAAGGAAAGTGGTTATGTCTTAGAGATGGTTCATGTTTGTTATTTATTACAGTGTCTTGGTAAATACTTCAAGGTTTTGACATGTGAACAGCACATGGGAAATGAAATGAGGCATGAAGACCAGCCCATAAACTGTAAATGTGAATGCCACACAGAAACATGCATGATGATACAGAAAAGTACAGAGAGAAACTAGGCAGAAAGCACCACACACATATATGTAAATGTATGTATATTATGTATATGCCAAACTCTCCCCTCTTGCGTTCAAAAGGACATTTACTGTGCTCTTCCTCCAGAATGCTCGGTAACCAGCTGTTTAGAAGGCAAAATTTGTTCTGTGACATTATCTTTTATCTTCATCCCAGGCCCTGTTCCCTTGGAGGTCAGTGTGTACCTGGGATAAAGAAGTGATGCTATAGAAATTTTACCAACTGTGTGTGGGAACAAAGTAGTGGGACACTTCTTTCTATTCATACCAAACATGAAGCTGGAATATAATCCAGTGGGCACACTGCCATCTAAGCCTGGTATAGGAAGAAGTTGAGGAGAGAGAAATAATTGAGAAAATATTTTTATGTGTCCATAAATTAATCCCTTGAAGTGTTCCAATATCACTTCTTCAGATTATGAATCCTAATATCTATGCTTCTATTTTGCATATTAAGGTCATTCACAACCTTAATGACTCACGCCACCCGTTGCAACCTCATCTCACATTATGCTCACATGGGCCCTCTGCACTCCAGAAAGACCAACTTTTTTACTTTCCTGAGCATACCATTTTCTTTGACACTTGCACTTCTTCCCATGCTTTCCCTTCTATCTGGAATGTTCTTCCTCACTTCCTCGGTTTGCTTAAATCTATTTATTCTTCATAACTAAGCTCAAATTTCACATACTTAGTGAAACTTCACCTCATAAAAAATGATTTTTGGAATCGATTTTAAAACATTTTTAGATGAGTCTGTGGAAAACAGGAAAATAGTGTAATTTAATCAAGAATAACTTCAAGGATTTCATTAACAATTATTCAAATGTAATATGTTTGTGTAAAAACCTAGACTATACACATATATGTGTATATGAATACATATACACTTTCATAATTGCTCTCTGAAGAGGATATGAGGAATTCTATATACACACATGTGTGTATATATATATATGTGTGTATATATGTATATGCACATACAGTATTTATGTTAACCAACAAGAAAACTTTGCCACTATATTTGTTAATATTTTGGAAACAAAATCATTTTTAATGGTAACTGGAAATATAGTCATCATTATTTTGTTGTTAGAATATTTCCTCACTAAAATGACTAAAATGTTAGCTTATGATGAAAAAATAAACTCTATGATATGCAAAGGAATATCAACTTAAAATTTCAGCTTCAGTCATGACAACAAAAACATGTTTCTCTTCAAATTTAATTTCCACGAGAAACTATTCTAAATTAAAACCTTCCAGTGCAGTGTCCTTCCATTTTTTGCATTTTTACTACCTAGAGATCAAACAGTTTGACACAGCAAAAATTCTGGTGAGTTAGGAAGAAATGCTGATTGGTTTGTTGGCTGGTGGCCGGGGGAATGTTATGACCGAGTAATTATGTGTTCTGGACAGATGCATTAACCAGGCTTGGGGCTGGAGCCACTGGATATTATTTTAGTCATAAGGCTAGAGGAACTGAATCATTTTCAAAGCATTGGCTGGCTGACATTGACTTACTGATGCCTGTTCCAATGACTCTTTGGCAGCAACTTCCAACGCTGCACTTATGACATGGTAAACAAAAACTACATTAAAGGTTTGCTTTTTAATCATGAAGGAGTTCTACATTTCCACTAAGCTCTCTTGCTATTCATCAAGTCACACTGAAGGCTATTGCAGATTTTCACAGTCCTGTCTTCTGACAGAAGAATTGTAGCAATGTAACAGGCAGAAAGGCTTAGTCTTTTTGCAGCAATAAAAAGGCACATGATCAAAATTCAAAATGATAATAGAGTTTTACAATTGTTCTCAACTATTAAATAGACTGAAAGTTGACAATGCCTTTTACTTTATACCAAGGGCTTATTTCAATTCGTAAAATGACATTCTTTACAAAACATCTATCAGAAAAATATACATAATAATAAAATAATGTAGTCAACACGATGCCTTTTAGCTTCTAGGAAAAGACAATAAGTCTCATAATAATCAATTAGTTAGCCGCAGGTAACTTTCCCTTTTGTGGCATTTATACTTGAGTTTTACTTTGACATCAGGTACCAATTATAAATTTAATGATAATTTAATTGGAGCCATGCTTAGTTGTTGCAAATATTTTATACTGGTTATTAAAAAACAATAATTTTAAGACGATTTAACATAGAAGCATTTTTACTTCCTTTAATGATTTTGAATTATGAGAGCATAGTGGCATTTCTCTCAAATGTAGCACTACTAAAGGGAAATGCAAATAATAAAGTCAGGTTTCAGAACATTTGGAAGACTTGAATAGTTTTTTCATATTAGCAAATGATTAATTTTGATAGCTAGCAAGGTAGGTGATGGATGGATGAATGGATAGATAGACATAGATAGATGATATCTATAAAGATGGGAGTGTTTCATTGTTTTTAGTTATTTTTAGAATATAAATGACTACAAACTTTAAAGTATTAAGCGGAAAATATATTGGAGGATATTCTCCAGAATCAGATGTGCTTAAAAACATTCTTTGGAGATTCATCATTTGGGTTCAGTTTCATAACATTATTGTGATTTTCTTTCTTTTGATTACTCATAAGGTATCCAGCAGGGGAAAATAAAAAATCACTTTTTGTGATGGAACATTTTTTCTTTAATTACAAAAAACCCTCAGAAATAAGTCCATCAAAGTATGGTAATTACAGAATCAGTGCCTATGCTACAACTGTATATATCTTTTAAATAATAGCAACTGAAATTTCTAAGAAAAATACTTCATAAGAGATGATTACAAGTTAGTAATGAAATACATTAATGTGATCATTAAAATCATTGTTAATTATCTTATTTTTTTATTAACAAAGTTCACTATTTAAAATTTGTTTTTAAATGAGCTCATGTAGTAAATGCTATTCCTGTTTACTAAAGAGTCATCAGAAGTCTAGAGAGCTCAGTTAATTGGGAGGTACTTAATGAACTTGTAGGAAAAAAT
The DNA here is from genome assembly GCA_031878705.1 of Tapirus indicus. Classification (NCBI taxonomy): domain Eukaryota; kingdom Metazoa; phylum Chordata; class Mammalia; order Perissodactyla; family Tapiridae; genus Tapirus; species Tapirus indicus. The sequence goes on along the minus strand of CM062919.1, from coordinate 96,481,786 downwards.
TAGAAAAACTCCCTCTTAAACCATCAAGCAGATCCAAAAGCAATACAAACTGACATTGAATGTAATATCTGGGAAGAATTTACTGAGAGAAAAACTTAAAATGTATTTGAAAAGCAAAAGCCTTATAAATGAAACCACGATGATAAAAATGATGAAAAATTTCTTTCTGGGAGAATGCAGAAATAGAAAGGAGAAAATTGGGTTGGTGAAGAAAGAGACAGAGCAAAAAACACCAGTTTAACTATCTTGTCAGAATTGTATCATGTTTTCAGAAATGGTTGTTTATGATTCCAAAATACAGAACATAATGAAATTTACTGTGTTAAGAATTGTTAAACCTAATTAGATTACAATATTGAAATATATAATGAAATATCATAATGATACAATATTATACTATAATGAAACATTTTAGTCCATTTGAATTTAACACATGACCAATATAATTAACAAAAAAGCTTTTACAGGGAGAGAATATGTGCTATATCCCAACACTGAGAACGCACTGTAGAAACCTCTCACTTTAAAATTTCTATTCCTTTCTTTGCAAACATTTTCACAAAATAAAGTATTTTTTACTATTTTAATCATTTTAATAAACTTATTTTTGCTCTGAATTGTTACTAATTCACTAATAGTGTTAATTAGTGGAATTAATTAATTGCCACTTGAACTAATCACTAGTCAAACGAGTGGAATAAAATCAGTGCTATTTTATCATATGTGGTACAAATGAAACATGAATTAGTGCTATTTTATCATATGTGGCACATTCAACTCCTTTCTGTAAAACAAGAAATCAAAATAGTCGATAGTGTTGTTTAAGCTGTAAAATTTAAAATATTTAATGCATCTGCCACATAACATACAAATATCATCAATAAATAGATGTGTTCTTAATAAAAGGATTTTTTTGTTGTTATTTACACGGTCTAGTACTCAGTATTTGTTTCACCCTCATGCATTGTTTTCATTCAGTATATATATTGGATATATACATCAGTTATAATAATTCTGTATTTAAATATGAGAAATTCTGAAACTCATGTTTTCAAAAGTTTTTATGAGATGTTTTTTGGTTTTTAAAAACTCTATTCAATCAAATGTTCGCCTTGCTAAAGTACCAAAAAAAAAAGGGCAAAGAGACTTTGAAAAACAAGTCTTTGAAAGAGCAAAGTATAAAATAGGGTGAAAATGTTGAAAGGTATTTTATTACCATACGCTGTAGTAAATGTGAATTTAGCATAGAGTGGCCTAAATTAAATACAGAAGCTTATACAATGTTTTCTCTGATGGACCTAATGAAAATACAGTTTTTAAGCAAGCTTAAAAAAAAATACAAACAAAAGAATGCATGTTAATGTGAAATGATTCTCCGCTAGTGATTTTCTTTAAAAAAAAGAAAGTAACTTTCTATAAAGCCTAAACAAGATACAAAAGATACACAGACACACATCTGTCATATGTTTGCTGCTTTATAGTCACTGTTTTAAGAAAGGATGTGAGTTATGAAGTGAGTTCTTTTGTAAACATTCTAATAAAGTCTGGGGAAGATATACAAGACATCAGAACCCTTCAAGCTGCTGTTCTCTAAATAATACTAAGAATTATAGGAGAATCTTCAAGTTCCTTGTATAAATTGCTACACCAACTCAAAACACTAGGCTGCTTCATCATTTTTTAAATCCTTCTAAGAAAACCTGTGTTACTTTTCCACTTCACAGAGAAGTGAGAACACAGCGGTGAAGAATCTATATTTTATAAGATGTCCATGCTTTTTGAAGAAAGGGGTCAGTACATTTAATTTATGAGCCTAATTCCTTTTTTTTTTCCTCCTAAAACATCAAATCATTAGGTCTATTGAGGGTACCAACGATGACATGAGCATGACACAGAAAAGCCAATTAACCTCTGATTACTTTATTAACTGTAGCCTTTAAAAACTGAGGTGAAAAGACAGAAGATTTTAAAAGTATAGAACAAACAGTAGAATATCTCCTCTTGTTCTCGCCTGTCTTTTCTACTGAATATTTTTAAATTAAATAATTTAAATCCTTTGGGATTAATTTCCATAAAGACTGTTTAAAGAACTTAAATTCCTTCCTGTCTTCAGACTGCAGTTACTGCTATTCAACCCTTTTCCTAATAACTCTAATGACTCTTTTTAATAGCTTACTTTTATTACCCAATTCTAAACTAAAATCAACTCCTGAGCAAGGAAAGTTAAGAATTATAAAATTCTATTGCACTAGTTGAAGGAAAAATATTTTTCTTGGTTTGTAAAAATACAGGGAAGGAAATGTTAATATCATGAGAAAATCTAAAGCCAAAGTAAAAAAATAGACCTAATTCAAATTAACAAGCTATTATCAAAGTATTGATTGTTAACAAGCTTTTTTTTCATGGACTATTTGCAAGTTACAAGGTGAAAGCAACAAAGAAATATAAACATAACAATAGAAAAAATAAATTAAAAAACAAAAACTAACAGTACAGATTAAGTATATTGGCTCATGTAGGATGTGGAACTATAATAAACTTCCTAATATACTCTAATTAGTGTTTACTATTATTTCATAAGGATTTACATTCTTTAAATTTACTGTTAAATTTAGTCTGTGACTCTAACGTCATGAATTTATTTCTATTTTCTACAATAGGAATTACCTATGGACAAGAATGGCAACTGCAAAATTAGATGTTAAAAAAAGAAAAATAGAGAGAGAGCGAAGAGTTTGAGATTATAGAAGTTATAAGGGTATTTAAATTCTTACTTGCCTTTCTGTTAACAACACCCAGCAACTCTGGGACCCTCACCCTCTTTAACTGATGCTATGTAGTATTTATGCACGCATGACAACAAAATATGTTTCAATAAAAATATATTTGAACTAGCAAAGCAAAATTGCTTTAAGCTTTTGATCTGTCTCATAGCTCACATCTCTGAAAGTCTTTTCCTTTCAACAGTTACATTTAAAAAGTCAAAGATATACAGCTGACGATTCAAGCTGAATGACACCACGATAAACTATGGTTTCTCCTGAAGATAAAATACATCATAAATCGGTGCAACACTTACCTCATTTTAAATATTACTGTCTCCTTTTATCAGGTAACACTATATGACCTCCCCTTACCTCCCTTCTTCCCATATTTTACATGGGATTTTAATTCTATACAATGATCACAACCAGAATTTTTTTTAATTAAAATGGGATATATGGCTTTAAAGGCTTAGGTTATCTGATAGGCAGATTTAATTTTAAAAAAATAACAAGGACAGACTGACTTCTGATGCCCTGTAAAATGTAGCAATAACGAAATTATATCCATTTTTAAATTGTAGTAACTCTGTATACTGAGCTGCAATTTATCACATGGTGTAAAATGATAGGCAACACGGTTTAATAAAATGGAAATGCATTCACAACTAAACGGCTAAGAGATATTTTTGCAGGGAGTATGACAACATAATATGTAGCTTTTGCTCATTAAAATATCTATTCGTGAATTACAGCAGCCCCATCAACACTGTGTTTCCAGTGAACTGCTTGATTTATACCGACCAGTCTCCAGCCAAAAGTCATCTTTTTTCTGAATACTCAGATCTGGATTATACTCCCAAAACTATTAAATGTGCTAAATGTACGAGTATAAATCCTGATTATCATCTGCACAGCTTTGGATTCGCATCCTCCATCCTCCCAGGCCTGTTGAGAGGCGGGCTACCTTTGGCTGAAGTAGAGGCAGGAGGGCTCCCCCGGTTAGGCCAGAGCAGTCGTGAGAGAGGCGCCTGCGCGCAGCAGCCGCCGGGGAACCTGGCCGCTCCTCTGCCCTTTTACCTCTAAGGCCGCCCCACAGCAGACTCTGTTTGGCCCTTCCAGATACGTCAGTCTTCTCCATCACCAGGCAACATCAGTCACAAAGGATTTTTCCCATTTTCCAGCTGCTTTTGTCTGAAACTGGGGCTGGGAATAGAAACCTGTGGACTCAGTCCCCTGACTCAGGTTTCTAGAATACTCCGTTTTTAGAGTTCTTCCTGTCCTTCCAAAACACGTTAGATAGAAGCCATTTAATGGACTATATCCTTTCGTCAGGAAGTAGGTAACCACGGTCATCTGATGATTAAATCACACACTTTTAGGGAGATTCCCAAACTAGCTGAAAAATTCTTTATTGACTCAATGAGTTCTTTTTTAAATTATCATTCTTTTTTACGACACGAGGATTGCTTACTGAGAGCTCTACATACATAAGTAAATAATATATCCTATTTTCATATGATATGAAAAAGAAATAAAATGCCTTTTATACCATCCTATTGATTTTAAAGTTTTCCATTTAGGGCATGGTTTGTGAGGGTGGTCAAATTAGTGGTGATAGATTTGTTTTGAGGTGTATCAAACTGTTTCACTACCCCAGGCTCTATGGAACAATGCCATGCGTTAGCCACACCACTGCCTTGAGTTGACATGGGGTTAATAGTGCAGTCTATAACCTTGAAACAGAATGAAGTCAATTAGTTTCAACATACTCCCCAATGGCTATTTTAAACCCATATTTCTGAAGCCATGACTTTGCTCTAAGGGTGAAGTTCCCAGGCTTTGAATACTGCCAGTCTTCCTTCTCCCAACCTCTAAATAGCATTATCTCTATACTGTGGTTTTCTTTTCTTCCTTCTTGCCTCAAAAAATCGGTGTCCTTCTTTTCCACAAGGAAACCTCTCCACCTGTCCTTAATTTCATCTCTTCTTGACTCTCCAAGGACTTTGCGTCATCAATTACCTGCTCTTGTCCTTGCCACGGACTCCTTCCAATATGCCTTGAAAGACACATGGATCTACTTGGAAAAAAATTACTTCGTGTGTCCCTACCACATTCCTCCAGCTATTTTTCCATTTATATCCTATTTTTCATTGCTGTAAACTTCCAAGCACTCATCCTTCTCCTTCCATGGCACATAATCCACACATCATTCATTGTTTCATGTCTAGCTTCACAATAGATCTATAAACTCCATAAGGCAGAGATTAAGTTGTCTTGTTCCAGGCTCTGTCCTCAATGCCTAATACAGTTTCTGGCAGATAGGATGTATTCAAAAAATACTGATTATATTGGAAAATTTAATTTTAACAAGTGCTTCTTTTTTTCTTACCACTCTCACCATCACTCCAGAAAATCTGGTTTCTACCTCTCCACTCTCATGAAAATGTACGCTCATTAAAATATATGGTTTATACTTTCTCAACAATTACTTACAAATCAACAAGTGAAATAACATTTTCTCAGCCCCCACTCTTTTTAGGAATCTGATGCTGATGAGGACACTTTCTCTGAGGACCCTCCAGCTCACTGGTTCTTCTCACACTCCAGTCACTTTGATTCAGTCTCATTCCACCAAACTTTACAAACTAACACCTCCACCTACACCCAACCTCCTTGCCTGGAATGTTGCATCAGACTCCAATCTTTCCCATCTCAGTCGACACTGAGCTTTATTAAGACACCAATTTCCACTGTTCAAAAATTTCCAAAGCTTCTTACTGTTGGTATTATTAAGCCTAAACTCCTTATCCTGGCATTCAAGATCCTTCATAATCTGTACCTTAATCTCTCCAGCCACACCTGCCCAAGTTACTGAAAGTCAGCCTGATTACTTATTAAGACCACACAGGTCTTATATTTTCCTCCCTAGGACTTTTGCTTAATGTCAGTTGTCCTGCCTAGAATGCTTCTCCCTCCTTTCAGTCTATCCAAATATTATCCATCTTTTAATAACCAGTCCAGATTACTGTTTCTTTATTAAGGCCCAACAAAGAATTGCAAGTATAATGGAGTCCATTTGAACCATTGTTTTGGAAACCAACCACATGCTTAATATATATTTTCTTTTATTTGTTAGTTTTGTAATACATTCCTGATGTTCAAAATTCAAGGGGTACAAAAGTGTATACAAAGAAACATCTCTTTCTGAACCCCATCCTTCAACCAGCTAGGTTCCCTCCTGGAAGCAACCAACATTATCTGCTTCTTATGTGTCCTTCTAGAGATATGTTATTAGAAGCAAATCAAATTTACTACCTTTTAGTATGTTTAGCATTTTGTACCAAACAAATATGTATCTATCTATCTCCTTTATATTTAACATTTTATGTACTTACGTATTATCTTCCCATTTATGGAGACTGTGTGCCTTGGCTTCTTTATAGAAATATCTGTCACACAAATATCCCTTGATTGATTGTGCAATTCTTTCTTTCAAGTTTGGGATAGACTATTCAATGGTAAGACTGAATCTCCACCACCTTCCTCCTCAATTAAGAAGGATAAAAAAGCAAGCAGTAGGTTTTTTCAAACACTTCCTCCCCATCCACAGCCATTAAAGGAAAATTAAAGCATGACTGATCACATATGCAGATGTGCATTGTTTTACTGCGATAGTTTAATGTGTTCCAGATCCACGCACATATTACCATATTTCCTTTGGTTCTGATACATATGTGATACAAAGATTAACAGAATCACTGATTTGTAATGGATGATTCTGTTTCATTTTAGAAATCTCCCATTCCTGCAGCATTCCAAGTTCACTAAAGGTATGTTTGCATTGAAACTTTTGTTTCATAATTGCATCCATCTCCATTTCACATTGCGCATATTAGAAATGACATGAGAGCCCACCCACTTTGTTACTGCTTCCTAAATGCCCTGCAGTTTCCTATAATTATTTTAAATGTATATACCAAACTGTGAAATGATAAAGCCCTAAAATGTTTTTTATATAAAATTATAAAATAATACCTAGGAGTCAAGCACTGGAATTAAACTAAATGTCATTCATAGTTAAACCCTGTACCTAGCAGTACTAATTTAAAGTATTACCCAGTACATAATAAAGTAGCTGTTTGTGATCAAATGACTTACTTGGTCAGTAGAGAGTCAAAGCAGATAAACTAAATCCATTAGTTAAAAATCCTCAAAATCCATTAGTTAAAGAGTCTTTAGACTCTTTAGAACACTAATGTATACCCCACGCATGTCCCTGAATTAGGATATTACTTTCTGATTAATCTTGTGTTTAAATCAATGCCCAAGGTTTAAATATTCATTATAAAGGCTTGGTTTTTCTCAGGAAAAAGTATCTTGAACCAATAGATAAAATTCTAGTTTTAAAAAGTTAACATAGATTATTTTTATCTATACTAGCACTGATACTTTTAAAAATTAGATTTTTTTTTTTTTCAGAACTCTATGGAAAGTACAGTATTTTAAGCATAAGAATTTCGGTACCTTATTAAATCACCAGAATAGTAACATAGCTCTGGTTTATGTTATTTTTCTTAATGGCATATTTCCTTCCCAACTAGACATACACACACAAAATTTTCATAAATTTACTTTTATTCCTACAGGCCTTTCACCGAGAAGAGTCTCATAAGTGTAAAATTCATAGTAAATTACAAAATATTCAGGTGTGAGTGAGATTCAGTTGGATTCAGTCATTCTGATTCATCACAAAGATTGAGTTTATTTTTCATCCTCAATTTTAATAAATATGGGGGTTTTATTTCAGACTTTGGGTATACATTATCACCGATGGTTTAAATATTTACCAGCTAAGAAATTAAGTAACATTTAACAGTTAAACATATTGCTCAAGTGAGATGTTAAGACACTGTTAAGGTAGGTTGGAAACACTTAGCTTTGATAGGAATGATATATAGCCTGGGAAGTAAGTGAACTCAAATAATTACGCTGTCTTTGAAAGAGTGGCCTATTTATAAGTAGACCAGCCAATGAGACTGAGGTAGCAGTTGTCAAATGTACAGGAAGTAATTAAAGAAGCAGAGATTCTCTTCTTTTACTGGCTGTTTCTGGATTACATAGAGATTATGAAGAGAGACAAGAAAAATGACAGAGCGGCCTGAACAGCCCATCAAATTTTCTACTAAGAAAATTGTTTTTCTCCCCAGATAAACTTTCCAGTTAAAAAACACTTATGGTTTTCATTTTATACTGTATTGATTGTGATTTTGCACACAAAAATATTCGATTTCTACATTATTTTAACAAAACCACAGGGAAGTTTATTCCCCAGAGGACTTGTTCCCTGTCTCACCAGCATTTTGTAATTCTCTCCACCTTCAGTTCCTTTGGTTGGTTGCCATCTGGCATTGTGCCTTTGATTTTATGAATTAGGTCCCCAATTGTTTCTGCAGCTGTTATCAGTGCCGTCTGACCTGTCACAAATGGGAATAATAGGAAAAAATATCTCCACGACTTTCACAGCATTTCATTTCTGTGGCTCTCTTCCCAGACCGTGCATTGTGACTTTCTAGTGTACATTCCTCGACACAGATGGTGACATTACTAGACCCTTGGTTCAAGGAAGACATAAAAGTGACCCCTTTCCAGTAATCCTTGTAGATAAATATATTTGTGAATCTATGAATATAGGATCTATTAATTCTGTACATATTACATACATATATATGATTGTTCTCATTCATGGTTGCTGTTAATGCTTCTAATTATACAATTTCTCTCTATTTCCAACCAATTGTTTCTTATGTCTATCATGATGTCCATATCTTCCATAGTGATCTCATGCAAAATAATAATTTTCAAATTGTACTCCCAAAAGCCCAGGGGGAAGAAGTGAAAGAGATGGGGGCGGTGGGCTGCTACTGGCCTAGTTCTCAGGTTATAGATGCATCACCCTCCTTTCAACCAGGGCAGTTCTTTTTTAACTCATTTCATGTACTGGACTTCCAGGTAAAATTCTGTTTGAAGAAGGGGTTTCACTACTGATTTTGAGGATAAATGAATCCACTTACTACGAGAGATGACCCAGGCCAATTCAGCCCATAGATAGACAAGAAATTATTGTAGCTGAAAGACCTTTATCAACAACCTCCTCCAAAATATCTCCCCTTGTGGCAGAGCAGCCTAGAATTTCCACTTCTAGTCCCAACTCTTTTTAAGGCATTGAAAGCATCAGTTTTAGGGGAACTAAAATAGAATGGACAGGAGAACACATTAAACCATCCATTAGCACTTCCATATGAGTAAGTTTATCTATTAACTCTTGGGACCTAGTGGGGCCTGGAGAAAACCTAGTAAGTTTTGGTGAGGGAGGAGATAGATCACCACTTCAGGGAACTGGAAGTTACTTTGTGGCTGAGGAGTGAAGGGGACAAGAAGAAGAGGAATGGAACCCTGAACAGCAGAGGGCAGTGATGAGAAACCTAGGCTCTGAAAGTTGAGGCTTGTGAGCTAAGAGAGTGGAGGGCTGATGCCTAGTAAAGGGTGAGGGACCCCCCTCATCTGACCCTCCCCTTTACCAGCAGAGCTCTTACCTCCAGATCAACACAGATTTTCTTTTCTGTATGAGTACTTTATTCTTCTGATCATGTCAACTATAAATATTTTTGTTTTAACTGAATTTTACTCTGAAAGGCTTCTGTTTTCACCCCTACCAATAATGATGCCTACATAACATATATCATCCTGAGTTCTGTCTCTTTTGTAAAACGTGTCCATCCTTCCCCAAATTCAGGCAAGAAAGTTCTCAAACCTATGCACAAAATTTGTGATACACATTGACGTTTAGTGCCCCTATTTTTGCATATGAAGTTACTGATAAAGGCTCACCTAGGGTGCAAAGGGTAAATGTAATGCCATAAACCCCCTAATTATATTCTCCCTGCAGCAAGGTAAGGGCAGAGTATTTATTTAACTTCCACAATTTGTAAAATGAAGAGGGAAAAGGCCTACCGGGTCTAGTTTTTACATTACACTAAAGTGATAAGTAAAATTGAGTTATAGCTATGGCTCACTATATGCAAATTATTATTCTTCAGATTCAGGCCTGCACTGGAGCAAGCTTCCTTTAAGCAGACCTTTGTACACACGGTAATTTCGTGCTTCTGAGTTGAGATTCCCTGTCAATTCTACAGCCAAGTTTGCAGGCAGTTTAATTTGACAAAAGAAGAAGGAAGCAAGAAGACAGTATTTTATAAATACCGTGTAAAGTTTCAGTAAGTGTCAACTTCAGATGAGCGCGGGAGCTAAAGGAGAGGTGGCGGAGAACTGTAGGTAAGTGAAACTAGAACTCTACCCAGCATTTTCTTACCAGGAGTCCCCGCACTTGTGTATGAAATTTTCAGATACACATAGTAATATTGCCATGTAATCCTTTACAGTTGAAAAAGTGCATTTTCCCATTTCTGCAGCTTGTGATCCCTGAACACTTTCGAACTCATCAGAGAGACATCCAGGATACTACTTGAGGGTGAAAAACAGCCCTCCGGGCTCAGTACTCTTCAGGCACCGCCTCTCTGGGAAGGGGCCGCGCCCGCGCGCCCCCAGGGCCCGCAGGTCCCAGGACTGTGCGTGTGTTCGCGCGCACAGTGTCTAGCGCATGTAGCATGGTCAAGACACAAGGAACAGCTGTACCTTCCTGCAGGTGAGAGACTTCTTTTCTGCACAGTCTGCAGTTCTATCCGTCACGTTCAGAAGAAGCCATCCCAAAGTTCAAACACCTTTCTCAAGTTTTTAGCGCTACCGAGGATGCAGAGGTCGATGCCCTACTGATTCATCCATTCCTTTGATGACCAGATAAAATCAAGCCCTGCTCCCCGCTGTTTGATGTGCGGCTCCGTCCAGGTTCTTTTGGCTGCCCCAGCCCGGCGGCTTCCGCGGTGACTCATTCACTCCCCGCTTCCCGGTCCCCGCGCGAAGGCACCGATGGGATGGTCGCAGCAGCCTTTTTCTGCGAGTCATGTTGGTCTTTCTAAAGCTCTATTTACATAAATTACTTTTTTCTTTCATTAAGTAACCAGGATTTATTTTCTTTTCCCTCTGTATCAGCCATGCACACATTCAGTGCTGTAGAACCAAAGGTTTGTGTTCTTGTTTATTTTTATTTCTTCGGAGGCAGCTTCATATCAAACCGCAAAGTCAGAGAAAATAAACAGCTCGCGGTGGACTTTTCGCCTTTGTTTTTATTCTCCTTTTCCTTTGCGGATCGTTTTTAATTCTCCTCTTCATCAAGAGGCAATTAAATCAGTATCCTTGTGCGCAGCACGAGTGCAGGCGGGAGCAGGGAGGCGAGGCAAACCCGCCCGGGCCCTGAAGGCGTCGTCCTTGCCCTGGTATTAAATGGGCAACTTCTTTTCCCAGGGAGAGGAAGAGGGAGGGATTGAAAGACCTTCCAGCAAAATCAGTCACCGCCTAGAGAAACCGAGCGGGTTCTGGCTGCCACCTAGGTGCTGCTAATTCTCCCCAGGCAAGACCCACGTCCCTGGAGAGGAGGAGGAGAGTGAGATGCCAGCTGGGTAGAGGATCCAAACACAGCTGCTGATGGAGGGAGAAAATCCCGTTTCTCACTGAAGAACATGACCTGCTTTTTGTTTTGAAGTTGGCTTGGTGTCACTGAAGATCCCTGGAGCCGAGATCCCTTAGAAGACACTAAAAAATACTGAATTGTTGATTCCATGGCTTGAATGACGACAGACACTAGTTGAGAGTGGCATGGAGTACCCTTCTCCCCACTGCCACACAGAGGAAAATGAGCTCTGTGAGGGAAAAGAGGGGAAGGGTGTTGTTATCTGCTATGCAGTGCATCAGGTACATTCTAGAAAGACTGGGGAAAGGAAGGGCAGTGTAAGTTAAATTACACATAATAAAGAAATCTCTTATGTGGACAAGGAGAGATGTTTCAGCCAGGTGGCTGGGACTGTGCTGTATGCTTCTATTAAGAACCAGTTCTCTCAATGTCCAGCCCAAAGTGAGTCCTAATATAAACCTGTTCCTCCCTGCTAGAGTGGAAGCTCTAGGAAAGGTTTTTGTTTTAAATTGCTGTGTCCCTGTGCCAAGACCCCTAGGGAATAAATAAATATTTGTTAATTGAATGACAGAACATTAGAAGTCCCCCCCCACCACCACCATGAAACAGTGGGATTTACAAACCAAGACTAATGAAAGAAAGAGGAGACAGGGACTGTCTCTCTACCTACAGTTTTGGGAAGAACTAGGAAAATAAATTCTGGCTCAACATCACCTACTCTTTATAATAAAGGGAAGCAAAATCACACGTGGGTTGGGGGAAGTGGGGTGGGGAGCGCAGGGAGCGCTCCTAACATCTTTCCTTGGGTTTTTGGAGAGAAGAGATCCTGGGAACTGGGGGCTCAGATGGAAGGTGGCATAAACATTTGCTTTGTAAGATTAAATTTATAAACGCAAAACTGCAGAACTTTCAAACTACTGTCTAAGGAAAGGAAGACTATTCATTCAAAATACAGCTAACTGGTAAATGGATTTTGGAAAGGGCTCTTGTAAGAGAATTGTTGATCTTGGACCTTCCGGTTTAGCCTCTTATTCAGCTTCCCTCCTCTGGGTCCTTCTGGAAAGGGAATGCCCCGTGGCGAAGTGTTCTCTGGTCGCTCATAGACTAGACCAGACAGTCGACTCCCTCAACGCAACACCAACACCGGAGGAGATCCGATGCTCTGAGCCGGCGGCCCCCTCCCGGGCCCCCAGTCACCGTCATCACACCCGCTGCCCCCAGCTACTGACGGAGGCCATGTGCAGCTGCCATAATGTGTATAAAAGAACCTCTCCCAGACGTTGGTTTCCTCTATTCTTGGAATGCTTTTGGCAGATCCACAACGTTTGCAGGTCTCCTGGGAGTCTGAACATACATTTCCCTTATTTCAGACTAGATTCCAAAGTGTTAACTAGATTGAGCGCTTCCGACTACCTATCCTTCTCCCAGCGGAGAGCTCTCCCTTCTCAGCCGTCGAGGCGCGGGAGCGTGCGCCCTTGCAAACGTCAGCCTTTTTAATCCTCAGTGGGCAGAACCTCTTTCAGAGCTAGGATGATTCAAACCGCCCCTACGCTGTGTGACCCCGACTGAAGAGGCTGGTACGACCAAATTAAAAGTTGCTGCGGACGCCAGCTTTGGCCTGTCGCGGAAGTGCCGGGTCCTCGTGCGCGCCAGTCTCGCAGGGCAGAGCGCCCAGGCTCCGGGATCGCAGCCTCGCTTTTTTAGACACCAAGAAAAGCATGGCTTCCTTGGAATTCATCCCTTCCACCTGTGGAGAGAGGAGTGGGTGCAGCAGAGCCCGAGTTGAGGGTGGGGACTGCAGGGGGAAGAGGAACTGGAAAATGGGAAATACGCTTCTGCAGACCTTGGGTTATTCGGTTCTGAGATTAAGCGGCAGCGGTTAGGGGGTTTCAGTCCCCGCTACTCACTGGCCCAGACTGATCCTGGAGCTAGTTATGGGTGTTAAACTGGTACGCGGGTGGGGCAATTCATTAGGCAAGAAATGGATTAGTTGTTTATTATCTATAAACCTTCCAACCACAGCAACCAATCATAAAACCGCGGAAGGGCCTGTAAAGTAAAGCAGCCGCAAAGCCTCCACGTGGGCAGCGCGGACTTAGCGATGGTTCCCGGTGATACAAGGTCATTAGAGGAGAGGAGGAGAAGGAGGTGGGTGTCCACAATAAAGCGATTTGTCGGGAAATAATTTCCTAGATTGGGAATCACGATTTCTCTAAGTAGAATGAGAAAGGAGAAAAACTGGGGTGAGTTGGAGGGGGATGATGAGAGAAAGGAAGAAATAAGGCGTGGACGTCAACGGTGGGTGGTCATTACTGAGGTTGATAGCAGCAATACAAGCTATTGATCAAATGGGAAGAGCAATTTTAGTCTTTGTTCTTAGTGAAATACCTAGTCACCAACTATCAAAGCAGCCTAATAATATTTTACGAAGGGAACAAAGTTTAAAACTGGCATCTTTCTAGTAGCAGAAATTCACTTTTGAGTATGGCTGAGATGCTTCTTAAAATGAAACATTTTATTTTTAACATTTTCTAATAGGAATTAGTCTCTAATAATTACATAGGGTTTTAAAGTATGAAGTCTGGTGTGGTTGTTTTTTAACCAAATAGCTATTTTGTGTCTTAGGTGTTTTTTAAGACAAGCTTTAAACTCTCATTGTTTATTATATTTTACTATATTAGAAACAATGATTCAATATTTATGCTGGTTTTCTAATAACTAATTCAAGTATATTGTCAATTTGATGCAGAACCTAATACTTAGAAATCAAGTTATTGATAAATTTCTTAAATACAGTTTAGCAAATATATTGGTTTGGAAATTTATTAGGAATAAGTTTTAGAAACTCTAGTGACACCCCCCCCCCGAGGTTTCCTGTTTCTTAGATTTTAAAAACTTTTTACTGAAGTATACCAATCCAAAAAGGGACACAAATCATAAGTAAAAAGTTGATAAATAAAAATAATACTTCTCATATAATTACCTAGATCAAGAAAAGAGCATTACTAGCATCCTCGAAGTCTCCTTCATTAAAAAAAATCAATTTATTAGATTTTTCTTTGGGGTACGTTGATTTAAAATAGTTGTTCATCAAGTGCTCAGATTTCTTTTCAATAGTGGTATGGTGGGTCCCCGCCCCCCCCCCCCCCCCCGCGGATTATCTTCTGGAAAATAAAAATAAAATGCTTTGAGCTTTCCTGTGTTGAGGAGGGAACAAAAACAGCCTCCAAATCCATTTTTTTTCCTCCCTCTGGCAACACACACCCCTTCCCCCAGCCTCCCCTATTCCACACCGAGAGACACAACAAACAAACGATTACATGTTGAAAAACACATCTGAAAACAGAAAGGTCACGTTACTACCGAGTCCTGGCCAACATTAATCTGGTGTTTGGAAAACAGTTGACAGTTGAAGGTTGGGGTTTCTCTCTTTTCTACTCTGGGACGAAAACAAAGAGAGAGAGAGAGAGATCATTTGAGTGAATGAGAATAAAAGGGAAGAGATCACTACTTTGTGGCCTCTTTAGAAATAAATGCTTTGGGGGTTACCAACTTTCTAACCCAGATTTTTAAAAACAAACAAATGAAGGAAACTATAGGGACTAAGAGAAAATGGCTCGAGTTCGCATTTACTCTAAATGTGGAGCGGCGTGTATTTCCTAAAATAATTAATGGGAATAGTAAGAAATTATCACGAAAACGTCAAGCCCTGAACGCCTGAGGGGAGAGTTTGCTGGACGAAAACCAGTCCCTTTTCTAACAGCGTTTGGGAAGGTGAAAGTCGATTGCCCGACCGCTTGCCTCACTACCGCGCTTCTCGAAGCCCGCGCCCACCCCGTCCCCGGCTCTCCCGGCGCTCCGGCTCCGCGCGGAATTCCTCCCCCGGACTTGGATGGGTGCCGGTAACCCACTGCCCAGCGGCCCAAGCGGCTGGGAGGTGAGCAGGGTGTCTAGCACCCTGATATCTGAGATTCCTCTTATCTGAATTTGTGAGGTAGAATGAGAAAGATCTGATGTACATTCCTGGGACGATAAGTGGAAATATCACATAGAAAATTATACTGATAAATTGGTATGACAGCAGATAGTGAATTCTTCTCTACAGGCACCCTTAGATCCTCATCTCTCTAAAACAGAATGACTTTGAGAGGCTGGACGGCAGAGGGGGCCAAGCAGTGAGAGCGGGGAATCAAGAGATTTAGGATCAGGCAGTAGTTTTACTGGAGCTTTATGTGACCTCGAGAATGTCACTTTAACCTTGATGGGCTCAGGGTTCCCCGTGCACCAAAGGAGATCTGATGATGCGCTCTTGCGTTCTCTGATCGTTGGACAATAAGCAGGCCATCGCCAGCAGACCCGGTCGGTTGGCAGCACCTGCCCCCCCCCCCCGCCCCCCAGCGCCCTTTACATGTCTGTTAAAGTGCAAGCGCGAATTTGGAGCCAAGGAGAAATGGGAAGATTGGGGGCAAAGACTTGGGGCCGGGAAATTTCGCGCGGAGCCTGGGGCAGTTAACCTGCCTGGGGCCGGCGTGGCCGGAGCCAGCGAGATCGCTCTGCACCCGCTGTCCGGGCTGACAGTGATTTATGCGCTGGTGACACAAGTCGGCCGTAAACCTGGATTGTTAGACTGTATTTGGGAGCTGCGGCGGAGTTAACGCAGGACTGCTCAGCCCAGAGGACGGATCCTCCAACCTGCACGCTTTTCCCAGCCTCCACACCCGGAGCCCTACAGCTCCAGGGCGCGGAGATAGCTTTTCCTGCTTCATTGGATTCAATTTCAATCCTCTCGGTTAACTGACAGCATGTCCACTCCTGGACACGTCTGGCCGCAGGCCCCTCGGGGCTCTAGGCTATTTGGGGCGGGTCCTGGCGGCCGCGCGCCGGGCAGGTCACGGGGTCCAGGCGGTTGCGAAAGCCACCGAGCGCCCAGGTCCCGCGTGCGGACAGTGAGAACGTTCCGCCCTGGAGTTCAGTGTGAATCGCCTTGACAATAGCGGGTAGGCGGACGGGCCGTTTGCCTGGGGAAAGAATTATCCCTGATCATTCATTTAAGACGTGAACTCCTCCAAAACCCAGCAGCGGCTGCGCCCGCAGCCCCAGCGCCAGGCAAGCTGCCAAACTGCGCTCTCTATGAAGGAGCGAGACTGGTTCCATCCGGTTACAAATACACTTTTTTTTTTTTTTAAGCAATCAGATACCGAAGCGCTCAGCTCGCCATTCACAGTTCTAGGCAGGCTCTCTCCCCGAAGCTTGCGACGGCCTCACCAGACTGAGCGGAGCAAACGCCTCCGCCAGGCAGGCCTCGGGTGGGGGCCTCGGGTGGGGGCCACGTGGCGGCCGCGTGGCCTCTCATATGGTCGGTGGATGCTGACTTGACCCTTCCAGGTTCCCTCCCGGTTCGTTTCTCAGACCAGCAGTTCGAAAATTCATTTTATAACTTTCTCCAAACAAAAACACACGACTAAGAAAGATTGCAAAGAATTAAACTGAAGTCAGGCACCAATGTTTTGGAAAGATTTTCCCTTGAGGCTGGGGAAGGGGGCTCTCCCCCCTTACAATTCACGCTATTTCTCCAACTCTGTGTTCGACTTGGTTCCACAGAGCCACGCGGGCAGGGTCTTGAGACAGAACGGGGCAGAACGTGCTGTTCCTCTCCCTCCCTCCAGTGTTGAGTCCCCGAACCCCATCTCCACCCCCACCCCCCCACCCCCGCCCTTGATGCAGAGACGCGGGAAAAGCCGCCAATCTCTAGGCACCAGGCCTTGCGGTAGAAAGACTGTGAGATAAAGGATGCGATAGCGAGGCCTTAAGTGCTCCGAGGAGATAAGGTCCCTGAGTACTGGAGGAATTTAGCCCCGCTTCCCTGCTTTGCCTCTTGTTTATATCACGCCGCTTCCCCTCACCCCCAGCCCCAGCCCCAAGCACACACCTGGAGGGAGAGGAATAGTCCCGAGAGGTGGTTGGACAAGACACTCCATTCCCTCCAACCCCTGGCCGTCAGAATCCCCTACAGCCACGCGATTTGCTTAGTTCTGGTGGAAATTACTTAAGATATATCAGTGGTCCGGCGCAACAAAGCTGTAATGGAGACACTCTTCCCTTATTCATAAATATTACTCAGTTGTGTTAAAGGTTTTAAGTGAGTTTTATTCTGTCTGGAATCTCCGGTAGTACACATAAGATGCTGACAGAGATCGGGTATGGTTTGTGCTGGTCACGTGCCAGAACACAAAGTGAAAGGAAAAAAGGAACTAAAAGTTTTAAAAGGACACACGTAGCATTTAACATAACCGTGGACAAAACGCTCACATAATTTTTACGAGAACAGTTACAACGAAGAAACTACATTTTCAATTTAATAAAATGTAGTTCTTTTGGTCATTTGCGCAGTTTCTCTACATTGATGACGTTTGATTATAAAACTCTACTTTGGAGAAAAATTACTGCTCCCCTATCAGATGGCACCATGGCAGCAAATAGTATATTTGGCTTTTAAACATACAGTTATTCTGAAACAAAGTGTTTTTAACTACCTGACACATACACAA
Source organism: Tapirus indicus (assembly GCA_031878705.1). NCBI lineage: Eukaryota > Metazoa > Chordata > Mammalia > Perissodactyla > Tapiridae > Tapirus > Tapirus indicus. The sequence goes on along the minus strand of CM062919.1, from coordinate 96,463,889 downwards.
AACACTAAAAACACGGTCATATTTTAGAAATTATATTGCATTCCCCTTTATGAAATCAAAATTTACCCCATTTAAACTAAGAAAGAACAAGTAACTGTTTGGGTTAAACAATTTTTTTCTTAATTTCTAGATGTGGATTGGAAAGTAATAAATGAATATTTGCTAGAAATCCTTAAAAATCAAGATTAAAAGGCTGTATAATCTTCCTAGTGAAACATAACATAAATGACAGTTTCAAAAATGAAACTGTCATTTATAAATTTTACACTTTTATGAAACATAATTCACTTATATGTATTTTGTAGCAAAATAGAAGCCTTATTGTTAAGTTTAACCACATATTGTAATCTCACTTACCTAGATTTATTTTTATCTTCTAAAAGCCCTTCTCCCAAATAAGGGATCTTTTTATTTAAACAGCAAATTACATCAAAATATAAAATCTGAAGGAATTAGCTATTTGAAAGTTTTTTGACAACTTTAGAGATTGTATTTGTTGGTTTTTGTTTTCTCCTCCTAATTTCCATAATTCACGTGTGAATGAGTATTTGTGTCACCTTCACTATCTTTTCCCACATAAGTCATGCACATTAGGCAGGAAAAATTAATTTTGAAACTTTTATTTATTTTCAAAATGTTACACATCATTAGTGTCAGGTGAGTGAACTAAATTCAGACTCTTTTTTAGTCACAACGATAGAGCAAATAGCAGTAGTACTATATTGTTGATATTAAAAGACAAAACCTCTTAGCCTATGAAAATAACCTACCTACCTTCTCTTGATTTAAAAAGAAAATGTACATTGAATTATTTGGCAAGGCTTTATATAATCTGTGCTGGCAATAGTTTTTATCGTAAATATTAAAATTGAGATTATAGAGCTAGCTTTATTCCAATCAAAGAGAACTTCTGAATAATACAGGCATAAAAGGGAAAAGACTTCCCACATAGTCACACCCCAAACTTCCTATCCCCAGTGCAGCAGGAATAATCCTTTTATTCCATTAAAATGGTCACTAACCTTATAATAATAAAAGAGTGTTTTAATCTCTTACCTGAAAGAGTCTTGTCAATGTAACAGGAACTGAAATTGTGACTGTTCCATGTTGTCTATTACAGTTCAGGGCTCTGTACTGTTTTGCCTTTGTGAAGGCTAAAGTAACGATGTGTGACTATTGCCTCCTGGGACCCTTATTAAAATGAGATAGATAGCTGGTTCAAATAAGTGCTATAGACCTTGACCCAGGGATATAGTGGAGAAAAACAAATTATTTCACATACACTAAAAAAATAAAGTGTTATTCTAAATTTTTTTCTTGTGTATGTTATTTTGTATGTACATATGAATGTTATACTCAGTCAACAGATGTGTAAAAAATGATTATAAAAATGTTATTCAAACCTCTTTTTTTTTTCAGAGGGGTAAAAATTACCTTAGAAAGCAATTGCGTTGCAACTTCCACTTTCAAAGTCCTTGAAATATGAATATTTTAATTCATAATTTATATCTTTCTCATTCTAAAAAACTTTAGGCTTCTTCAAAGCTTGCATTTTAAAATTTTCTGTTGTTGGTAGGCTATGTATGTGAGGTTGCATTTCCTATCAACTCTATCAAAATAAAGTCATTATTTGCTTTGGATTTAATACTTATTTGGATGTGTGTGTATATTTGTCCAAAAGCATGAACTCTGGAGAGTTTTAAATCTATGCAACACAAATGAGTTTTATGTAATGAATATATACGGTTTCAGCTAAAAAAAAAACCCAAGACCTGTACCTCAACAATGTATTATTAAAACATATTAGGATACTGCCAGTCTAAGCCCATCTTGATTTGAGAAAAAAAGATTAAGTTCTTTTAATGAACTACTAGCATACTATTGTATATGTATACATATTTTGCTGATTTTAGAATGGAAATAATTCTCCTGAGAAAGAAATTTGAGGTGAATTACCCAGTGAATTTTTTCCAGCCCAAATTTTAAGGTGCTAAAACATAGGCATAATTTTACTTTCTGAAATATTTCCAAAAGAAAGTCTCAAAAATAAAAAACATGTAAGAGAAATACTCTATTTAAAAATTATGATCATGATTCTGCTTTTGAATATTACCAATACTGACGCCAGGAGAAATATGTTTAAGAGTTACTAATACTTTAGGCTCATTGAAGTAAAAGCATGGAACGTTATTTTGAAAAAGAAAAGTATAGATTCACGCATATGTGTATGTACTCTTTTTAAAAGAGGGCTAAAAGGGCTTCACAATTTTTGGCAGCAGAAAAAGAGAGTAACAAGCATTGCAGCCCAAAGCAAGAAGAATGCTAGTCATGTTTTTTAGACAAAGGAGAAAGGGCATTTTCCAGGGTAGATTTAGACTTATTTGCAGCAACTGGGGTAAAGAAGAGATAGGCTGTCACTAACTAAATCAAATGATCTGGATTGTCTGTCTACAGAGAGCAATGGTGACATCTCCCGTTCCTAATGAGCTCTGTAGACGTATCTCTAACCTGAGAACAGAGACCCTACCATACTTTTGAAATAATTTGGAACTTTCATTTCAGTTAGGAAATGTGTTTCCTCAACACCATTTGTGCCTATATTTTCAATTACGTTCTCCATAATAGTCTTCAAATGGAGTATGCCTCCAGTGATAATTCATCATTCATTTAGCAGCTATTTATTGACCGTCTACTAAGTGTCAGGCACTGTTCTAGGAGTACCAATGAAGAAAACAAAATCCTTGCCCTAGGTGGAGTTAGAGCAATTCTTTCTGAAGAGTATGGAAATTAATGATTAGGGAAAAAAAAAGTCCTGTAGTTTCCAGGTTATCCACTAGGTGGCAACGTTTGTAAAACTGACTGCTATATGCGGAGCAAAACTTGGTGCAAAGAATAGCGTTTCTATGTAAATTCCCACCATATTTTGTTCCAAATGTCTCTTTTTGAACACTAGTTAATAGCTAATGGTCAGAATACATCTTGTGTTCCGTTTTATAAAGAATTCCTTGCCAGGGGCTCATCTCTGCAAGAAAAGAAGAGAGCAGCTGCATTCCCCAGAGGCCTGTCTACAAGATCCCCAAGCTTATCTTAAGAAATTTCGCTCTTTTCCTCCCCATATTTCTCTGTGCCCCCAGGTGTGTGGATTACAGAAATCTAAGGGTCTGAACATCTGGCTTTGCATAGGGCCCCACAAAGCCTGGGGTCAATTTTATTCAAATTTAGATAAACTTAGGTATCATCACACTGTGATTTGCTCATTCGGGGAGATATTGTCCAAGACACTAGCATCTTAGAATAACATCCATGCTGACGAGTAGTCAAACACATATGCCAATATATATATATATATGCATGAAACCATGCATACATTTTGTTTGCAGAGACCCCTTGAGCGAGACCTCACACTTACACTGAAGAAATAAAACTGCTTCATTTATTCAGATCTCTCTTTGGGAGATATTTAAGATATTATTTCCAAATGAAATTGGACCTTTATTCATCTTTAGATCTCCCAAAGAGATTTTAAAAAATTTCCCTTCTTAGAGAAATGTTTATACAGGATGTGGAGATACCTGCAGCGTTGTTTAACTGTAGAGTCTGAGATTTTTCTCTACTTATTTAGTATATGAAGTCAAGATCTTTGTTTCTAGATGAGTGTTCTTTAAATCTGAATTGACATGTTAGAGATAAATATTTCTCTTTGTGAGGATGCACTCTCCGACAACTCTGTGTGCTCCCTTTCTAAGGACAAAATTAGTAGAATATTAACATTTTAAAATGTGTAGCTGAAAATTTTCTCCTTACATTTCCACTTTGATCATAGCATGCAGTTCATAAGACACTTGAAATGCATGCCTCACAGGAGAGTTCATCAGTTTGTCCATGAGTTTTGATAACAGTTGCTAATAAGCAAAGGAAAGACTATTTTATACATAAATTGGAAAGGTGGGTAAGGTTCCTGGTAAATGCGGTTGCTTTAGAGTTAGCAGAGTTCCAGGGTAACTATTGTTTGATGGAAAGTGGAAACATTTACGTGAAGCTCAGTGCCCTCAATACACAATCAGGCCCAATTTCTATCTACTCTGTTTAGCTTGGGGGCACTACACATAGTTTAGTTGTAATAACTTCACTTATTGATAACGATGATTATTTCATGCAGAAATCATTTGTAAAAAATTTATTTGTAGCTCTTAATGTAGTCAAGCCAAAGCATGTGGTGTGGTATTACTAGTGAACAATCTATTCTTTTTTTTTTTTTTTTTAATGATTTTTTTTTTTTTTTTTTTTGTGTGTGTGTGGGGAAGACCAGCCCTGAGCTAACATCTGTTGCCAATCTTCCCCTTTTTGCTGAGGAAGACTGGCCCTGGGCTAACATCCGTGCCCATCTTCCTCCACTTTATATGGGATGCCACCACGGCATGGCTGACAGGCAGTGCGTCGGCCGGCGCCCGGGATCCGAACTCGCGAACTCTGGGCTGCCAGGCGCGGACTAAACCGCTGCGCCACCAGGCGGCCCCAACAATCTATTCTTAAGATGATTTTAATTGAAAAAGAATTTGTCTGTATGAACAAAGGAAGGGGAGTTAAAAGGTGTTCAAGTATATACAGTGCTCCTAAACTGAAGATAGCAACTAGTTGTTATCCAGTCCCGCTGATGGAAAAACAAGAAAAACCCTAAAGGTTAAGCATAGGGAGACTTGGGGACTTTATGCTAGAAAAGGTGAAAGAATTTTAAAGAAATTAAGGTTATAAGTAATAGAATGGATTGTGATGGAGCTCATGGAATCCCCTTCCCTTGAGGTCTTTACCAGTAGAACTTTATATCAATAATCTGGGTTGAGGTTTTCTTTTTTTCTGTCTCTTCCCCACCTCCACATTAATTCTGCTTAGGATTTTAAGACCTGGGAATATAGCTTTTAGTGGTTTTAAAATAATTCCATTACAAAATTCTTTAATGAATTTGTTATGATGAAATTCTATTCCAGATTGCAATCATTTTAGGCTTTTCTCATAGACATATTGTCTTTTACTAGAATTTTACTTTTTATCTCACAAACAATATTACAGCAAGCAGAGTAAAACTTTAAATTAAAATTTTTCAGAACCACAAAATTTGGGGCCGGCCTGGTGTCATAGTGGTTAAGTTTGAACGCTCCACTTCGACGGCCTGGGTTTCATAGGTTTGGATCCTGGGCGCGGACCTACGCACTGCTTATCAAGCCATGCTGTGGCAGGCATCCCACATATAAAGTGGAGGAAGATGGGCTCAGATGTTAGCCCAGGGCCAAAAAAAAAAAAAAAAAAAAAACCCCACAAAATCCTCAGTAAATCAAATTTTTTTACTCAACCGTATTTTCTACTCATGTTTTTCAATATACAAACATATTTTCTTTGTAATTGTAATTATTGTATACATTCCAATTAAGTTTTTTTTAACTTAATATCTTATCCTAAACAGTTTCCCCTATTCTTAACAAGTTTTTATATTTTTCTGGGTTAATGGCTAAACTCCCTTAGACTTCTTCTCTAAACACACCCCTTCCCAATGTTTCTCATTTCAGTAAATGGCACCATCATCTATCCGGTTTTTAAAGCCTAAAATCTAGGAGCATTCATTTCTTTATATCTCTACTGCCACCAACCTTTTCCAAGCCTCCATGACCTTTCATCTGAACAACCTCAAAAGCCTGATAACTGGCTTCCTTACATTCATTCTTGCTCCAGCCTATTATCCATTCTTCACACAGCAATCAGAATGATTGTTTTAAAGACAGAAATCATATCATATCACTCCTCTTTTTAAAATCCTTCTATAAACTTCCATTGCACTTATATAGAATCCAAATTCCTTACTACTACCTACCAGGCCCTGCAAGACATGACCTCTGCCTTCTTTTCTAAACCCATTTTTTCTATGGGTTCCCTCATCCATTTATTCATTCATTTGTGCATTCCTCAAATATTTACCGACTTTTTCTTATGCTTCAGTGACTTGTTTAGGTGCTTGGAATAGAGAAGTGAATGAAACAGTGTCTTCCTTTATGAAGTTTATGTTCTATTGTACGTGGACCAATCTTTTTGCCTCACATCATTGGCATTTGCTGCTTCCCCTGCTTTGGAACATTCTTACCCAGATCTTCTCAGGGATGGATATATTTACGTAGATACAGATATACATACATATATAAATACATATCACTGTAGCCAGTACATCCAGGACTCACTAGCCTGTGACCTTTAAATAAAGTCATGCTTATCTCCTCAAAGCGTACCTGTGAAGATTAAATGAGTTAAAGAATACAAAGCCCTTAGCAGAGTAAGCATAATAGAAGAGTAAGATAAGTGTTCTCTACAATTTTGATTTTATTATCATTATCATCAATTAAATATCTCCACAATCTCTCCAGAGATTTCTGAGACTCAGTCCCTTATGGTGTTAATCAAACTACAAAATGATTCCTCTACAGGAATCCTAAGTTACCAACTACATTTCCAAGATGCTGAAAGATTATTTCCTTCTGGAGCCAGAGCTCTGCTGTGCAGCACGGTACGAATATCCCCGGCTTAACGGTATGGTTTTTAGCATGGATGCCAAGTGGAAAATCATTTAGAGATGTTTTTGATTGGAAACAAATTTTGACCCTTTGGTGCATTACCTTCAAGATGGTCCCACCGCAAAGTGTTTCAAGTTTTATTATTGCATTTATCACATTGTACTGTAGTCCCGGGTAGGGTGACAGTACTTCCTAGTTTATGCCTGTTGTCTTGAAGTACCATCTGGTTTAGCATTTCAGCACTCTCACAAGTGTCCTGGTTTAGACAATAAAATCTATAGTCCCCCAAGTTATGAGGCAGGTGCTTGGCTGGGGAGGCTGAGGAGCACCGGGGTGGTCCTAAGCCCAGTGTGGGCTTGTTAAGAGAAATTGGTGAGGCAGTGACCTAGAGATGTCTGGCTGATATGCATGCAGAAAAGGGCCTTGAGGGAAAACTGAGGCGCTGAAGGCTGAAGGCAGAATCAGTGGAGGAGAGTCAGGAGGGCCTCAAAGACTATGGCTAGGCCCTGTAAGGAGAGGGTTCCTCTTCCCATTTCTGCTAAGAACACACCATGTTCTAAGACAGTGAAGACTGCAGGGACCAGTACCATTTTGGCTCTTTTAGAGCTTGCAGTTGTAAGTGCATTTAGGATAGCATTCTGGTAAAGGAATTGAGGGCAATGAGACATAACCCAGGAGATGCTTTTCAACCCTAAGTCTCAGTGAGGTGTGAAACAGCTAAACTTGAGTTTCTGAGAAATATTCGGGTGTGGGAAGGTGAATTTGTGTGGGTCTTAATCATCATGGCAAGATTTAATTTGGTTTAGTATAATTTTAGTTTTGAGTCCCCCAATTATAGGGTCAATTACAGTCTATCCTTAAACAAAGACTATTTGATAAGTAGCACACCTCGTGTCCTGGCAAAGACCTGGTCTGGCAAGAGGAAACTTCTGAACAGACAGTACCTGCTTATTTAGCTTTAAAATTATATTGCGAGAGATTCTTTAGATTGAAACAGGATGGTATCTTTTTATATCCCAAGCATGTTATTAAAGTACTTCACGAGTTTTGAATATTTGGTTTGAGAACACATCAATTTGTTCATTCAATAAATATTTATTTGGATCCTACTGTTTTCCATGCACTGTGCTAAGTGATCATGACAACGTCAATATATGTATCTATTCCTGGGGTTTCTTCTATTATTTTTATGCTGAAGACTCTCTCAAAATGTTAGCTTAGCTTTTCTCCCCGATCTCTGCACTATATTAGGTTTCCAAACTAACTGCTGATACCTTCATGTAATTGTCCCATCTGTACTTAAATCTAACTGACCTCAAGGGGACTCATTCTCTCCCTCTCATCACCACCTTATTTCCAACCCAAGTAAACTTGTCATTCACTTGTGTTCCCTCTGTTTATAATGGCAACACCTTCTTCAGACTATTTGGAGTAATTTTTAACTTCTTTGTGTCCAACAGCCAGTAGCGTGCCAAGATGATTTACTTCCAAAATGTCTCTCAAATCTTTCCTCTACCATTTCCACTCCCAATAACAATGCTAAAGTTCAGAGTTCCATCATATTTCTCTTGTGTAATTACGGTAGACTTTCACAGATTTCCTTAAACTACATTCTGTTGCATTTCTACTTCATATTTTAGATTGGCTTTAGAAAGATCTTCCTTAATTACACATCAGAAATGACACCTTTCTTCATGAAAATCTCCAATTGCCTACAAAAATAAAATACCAAGTCTCTATTTTAGCATACACTTTCTCCAGTCTATATTTTCCAGTCCTTTCTTCCACTAAATCATTGCTCACACTTTACCCTCCAATTCCAGCAGATTCTTCTCTCTTCCATGACCCTCATACACTCTTACATTTCCATGCTTTTGAACATGCTGTTGCCCAGTAACACTTATTGAAATAACATTTGTCCTTTCACGCTCAGCTAGTTAGTATTAATTGTTCAAACTTCTCTCTCTAAAATACAAGTTTTTTTTTTTTTAAAGATCTTTTAGCACATTTTCTTCTGCTGTTTATTATGGTTAGTAATATACAAAATGTACTTGGGAATCTGTCTCCCTCGATCCCTATAAATGTTCACGTGAACCTCTGAAAGTCACATAACTTCTCCAGACCTCTGCAAAATTGCGGTGATAAATATAAAGCGTTATAAAACTGTATGTGATTAAGGTTGCCTTCCTCCCACTAAAGCCCACCAGAACAGGTGACAGTTTTCTTTATTTTTGCCTGTTTCATGGCACCTAGTTAATTCCTTCCTTGCACAAAATGAGCCATCTTTAAATGCTTACTTGAATATTTAAATTAAAACTTCACTGTAATGTAAAATGTAATGCCCTAAATTTATGTCATATTATAGGTACTTGGGGGCTATGGTGAACTTGAATAGGTGAGAAGTGACATTTCCCTTAGAATTAAATAGTGAGAAAAGCACAAAATGCATCAGAATAACTTTAGAAGAGTAGGCCATGCCCCTAATGTGATTGGCTATATTAAGGTTTTAGATAAATTGATGCAATCATAGGGAAAGTGTAGAGACATTCTATCAATGAAAAGGGGAACTGATGAAGGAAGGGGCAAAACATTGTCCCACTTAACAATATAAAATAAAGAGAAATATGACAGTAAATATGGCCAATACCTAGTAGAAAGTGATTTTAGCTATCAAATTTTTATTTATTTATTGGCACTAATCCCACTCATGAAGGCCCCACCACCCTCACCACCTAATCACCTCCCAAAGGCCCCACCTCCCAATCACATCACATTGGGGATTAGGTTCAACATATGAATCTGGGGGGACACATTCAGTCTATAGCACTAGCCAAGTGAGTACTATCTTTCACCTGAACTAGTGCAATTTGCTTTGTTGCCTCTCCTGCCCCCCCATTTCATTCTCACAAAACCCACAGTATTTGAAATGCAATTCTGATAATGGTTGGAACTGTGGTTTAGCTTCAATGATACTGGGCTCAGTTTGCCAGCTGCCTGGGATCTATTCCTTTTGGGGTACACTATTGTATTGTTTGATTTGTTTTTATGAGTATTATTTTATTTGTTCATTTGTATAAAAGGGGGGAAACTGCTGTTGTTTGTGTGATGTGTCATTCCCCATCATAACTTACACATCTCAGTGTTTGAACACATACTTGTGTTTATACACATACACACATTGAAAAAGCCAGGGTCACTAGCACCAAACAACTAATAGTGCGGACCCCTGGGAGTGGGAGTGAATGTGGGGGCAGAATGCTTATTATGTCTTATGTCTTTTATACTTTCCTTCTTTTTATTTAAAATTTTTAAATTAAAATTTTTTTTTTAATTTTAAATGCGTAAAAGTCATCTCTATTGAGAGATGCATTTTGCTGTTTCAGTCAGATATAAAACGTAAAGCATTTGATTCTGGTAACTTCCCTTGCTCTAATTCCATGATAATCAATCAACTGTCTGTAGGCTGTGAAAGAGAATGTACTGATCACATTTGGTAAGTCATCACTGTAACATTTCCTTTAGTTTTGGATTTAAAAATCAGTGCCACGGAAAATATATTTGCTTGACGTATGTTGACAAAACCAGATTTCTGAGGCTGAGAACCAGACCCAGAACCAACACAAATTCATCACAGTAGTAAATGCTACTCTGGGAGAGCTGATACAGGGCCCTGGAGCTCACCGAACCTTATAGGAGCTTGGCCTCCTTCAAGAGGTTTTCATTTCTCTGGCTTATTATTGACAACGGCCATAATCTTTTTGGTGGCATTTTGGAAAATACTATGCATTATTTTCTTTGTCTTGATTAATTAAGGGAAGGAGAGAAATATATGTATTTTTCATTTGTGCAGTAAGAATAAAAATCCCCCGTGTGAAATAAAATGAATAACTGTGAATTCCTTCATAAACACATTTCCTACATTAGATTTTGCAATTCATTTTTAGAGAAAAAATATGTAATGCAGCACCTAAACTGCAATAACACTAAAATTCACACACATTGAAGATAGTCTATATAATTTCTGAGAAGTTTAGAATACAATGAACTATTCAATGGCCTCAGGATTGAAAATGACATTTGCTTTGTAAGAAACTCATTGCAGGGCAATGTGATGGGTGACAGTTGTGCTGGTAGATCCACACAGCTACTTTCTTTTGCTCCTTTGATTGTCCCCTCCGTAAGCACAGCAGCCTTGATAAACTTTTCTAGGCCTCTCCACTGTTCTGTGCTTTTCTCAGACTGCCTACCACAGGAGCAGAAGCAAATGTTCCTTGGAAGGCTGGCTCTGGCAGAGGGTCTCTCTCCTCAGATTGCACACGTTCACACACCTCGGAAGAGACGGCTACTCTGAAATTGTTTAATATGAAAGCAATCTCTGTTCATGTTTTGTTTTGGTAAATATTGGCAACTACACATTATGTTAAATTTCTGCAAAGGTAGTCCTCGGATGTCTGTTATGTCTTCGAGACCTTCTCTAAGCTTTTGTTGGAAAAGATTCCTTTTGCTTGAACTCTTTTGGACAGGTTTTTAAAAGATGATAAACATTGGTATTGCTTTCTTTTGCAGTTAATTAAAGATGAAAGCAAAAATATATACTATATTTACCATCTAATAACTAGCCATAGGCGGTAACTTGGTTTTAGCTAATCATATCGATTTTTTTTAAACATAAGGACATGAGTAGATAAAAAAGGGGGTATTAAGTCAGATCACAACCTTAGAGCTTAATTTTAAAACTTGATTATAAAATTAGGTCATGCTGATGGCTAAAAAAAGTGTTTTCAAAATTGAAAAATGATTTCACCTTTTAAAAAACTCTTCATCTTAATTTTTTTAAGTAAAAAAAGAAAAACAGAAAGTTACCTGAGATCCTAGAGTCCTTGTTTAATTTTTAAAATAAATTAGGGAGGAGGAACACTAGTAAAGACTTTGTTTTCAAATAGTTTTTTTTGCAAAACGTCAACAACCTAAATATTTAAAAAGCGATTAGCCACTTGCAAAGAGACTGAAAACAGTATCTTAGCTATGTGTGCTCTCAAACATACATATTTCTGATTCAGACTTTTAAACTGTCAATACCCCAGAGACAATGCCATTGACGTGTACCTGGCACTAGTCCTGCCAGTTAATTTTTTCCCTAGAGACTGGTTTTGGGCGACAGAGTGGCGTCCGGGCTTCCCAGGTTGTTGCACTGACAAACTGCAGTGGTGGTAAAGTCAAGGAGCCTGACAAAATCTCATTAATCATTTTAAATTAAATCCAACCTTCCTGTCCAACCATGCCAAGAAGAAAGCTATTTTTTTTTTTTAACAAATGAAAATTTCCTCAGTAAAGATTTGGTATCTTTCTCGTGTTGGTCTTTAATTTGATTAGACAAAAATAAAATAAAACAATCCACTTTTCTAAGCTTGAAAACAAAACATTTGTCCAGAAATGATTTCACAGATCAACCAAGTGTCTTTTAAAAATAAAACAAATTTTGAATAAAAATACACGGAAACATTCTGAGGGGAAACTGTTAGTTAAATTAGGGACATCATTTATCTTTATTTTCTGTTAGTTCAATGAATTCATTTTGTTCTATCTAAAAAAAAATGATCGTTAAAAATATTTGAAAGAAAAAAATCCACTATCCATGATATTTTGGTATATTTTATTCCACTCTCTTTTTCCATCCATAGGTTTTGCTTTGTTTTACATAGTAATTGCAATGTGTGTATGTATACACATACATATGTATACATATATGTACAATTTCATATCCTTTTTAATATTCATCATTATTTGTAACTGATTTCCCATATTATTCATAAACATCATGGCTTTACAGTAATAGATCATGAGGATGTCTTTTGGTCTACTTGACCAGTGCCTAGCATAGTGTCTGGTACACAGTGTATACTCAAATATTTGCTAGTTAATCTGTTAGAACAGCCCCAACTTTTGGGCACTTCAATTGTTTCCATCTTTTTTCTCTTTAATTAAAAACAATGAAGGGACTAAGGGTAAAGTACTGCCTTTTCCCTATTTCGTATTATTTCCTTAGGATGGCCTCCCAGAAGCATATATTCACTTACGAATGCTTGGAAAGGAACTGTAGGCAGTTGTATTATTGACAGTGATATTTAAGAAGTTCACCTTAAACACAGGAAAACAGACTCCAATTAGAATAAACAGGTTGTTATTTTAAGTATTAAGACTTCTGAATAAGCTTACTTACTCTCATCAGCACCATATTTATAACATTGTAAAAAATGTAAAAGATCAATTTGGAAAAGTAACAAGATCAATGATTTAAATCTTAAAATTAAAAAAAGACAACCTTAAAGTAGTAATTCATCCAAATATTTAAAATTAGACGTCTTAAAGAGATGAATTTGTATCTAGAATAATATACGTAGGTTGAACACGTATTAATATTTTAAAAATTACTAATATTTTAAAAAGTTAACTTGACTATATTCTGATTTGTAAATTGTGTATACCTGAAAGCCCTGAATATATTTTTTTAAGATGGAAACAGTAAAGCCATTTTTCTATATGCTATATAGAAACTGAACCAGAGCTAAAATAATTCAATTGGATTTATTGAGAAACTGCTCTGGGCCAAGGTCTGTTTTCGGTACCAAGGGAGATAGAAGAAGAATAAGATTTCCCCCTGCAAGAATTGAGGAAGTTGCCCTGGAGAGGAATGAGCATGAGAGGACTCTGAAGAACAAATAACATTTCAATAGGTAAATATGGGGACGGGGTTACAAGCTTTCCAGAAGAAAAAACAGAGCAAATTAATGGAAGGATGAAAATACAGGGTTCATTGAGTGTTAGTTTTAACAGAATGTACTTAGGAAAATCCAGTTGATAAATTTGGAGGACTTTAAAAGTTTTTAAGCATTTTTTCCTTTTCTTAAACAAGTATGATCTGTATCAGAAAACATGACTGGTGATCGTGTACAGGAAGGATACACTAGCAGTACCAGTTGGTATGGTGTGTTCTCAGCTTGAAACAGTACAGCCCTTAGTAGGGAAGGGTGTAGACAGGCCTGAGTTGCAGTGGACCATAAGTACTCTTGTGGGTTTCAGCAGAGCTCAGATTACACATTGGGTAAGGGAATATTTGGTCAGAGACAATATAAAAGCCATTAGCACTACTGTGATTTTCTAGTCTCAAAGAACTCAGCCCCAAGTGTAAAAGGTAGACTCAAAAAGGCCTGAGTGTAGATGGGAACTTAGCTGGGCCGTAGCAAATGCAAAGCTCAGCATCCTTCTTGAAACTCTCCTTCCCTAGCTCTTGGGATACCATTTTCCTCTGGTCCTTCTACAGTTTCAACAACCTTTTTCCGACTTCTTTTTCTCTTCCCAAACCTAAAATGCTGTGTTTTCCACACAGCATTTCTTTTTACTCAACATACTCCCTAGAGGAGTTGTCTTTTTTCATGCTTCACTTAGTATAACATACTTTAAATACTAATATGACCCCCAAACTTACATATCCAGCCCCAATTTTTTTGAACTCTGGTCTTATTCTCCAGCTGCAGTCAATCAACGTTCTATCGATACTTTCAAATTCAAAATATCCCAAAATTGGGATGATTATTTTTTCCATTTCACTCCACTGGTTGCTTCTCCTAGTAGTTACCTTTGATAATAGGACAACCAGATCTTCACATTAGAAACCTTTCTCCAAAATCACTAAATCCTATCAATTTCCAGTGTTTGTTTTTTATTCATTCCTCCTCTCTGAATCCTCTTCCACTTGCCTAGTTCAAGTCTTATAATAGAATGTGACAGACTGGGAGCAGTCCTTGACTTTAACAAGAGCATGTTCTGATAAAGGAATTGGACATGTAGAAAATTATAATAATAAAGATATGTACAAAGTGCTATGGTTCACAAAGGAAGAAGCAATTAACACCAGTGTGACAGTCTTTGAGAGCTTTGATGAATAAATTATATTTGAGGTCAATCTTAGATGATGAGTAGGGGAACTTCAGATAGAGAGGGGAGTCAAAGACATCACAAAAATAACAGCTTGTAAAAGGCAAAGACAGACCAGACCACATTTGAGGAATGTTGGAGATGAGGTTTTAAAGATAAGCTGAGGCCAGCTTGTGAAGGATCTTATATGCCATGCTAAGGAGCCTATACTTAATTTTGTAGAAAAGGGAGACGTTGAAAGACTTTAAACAGATGTGTCATAAGGAGTTTGTGTTTTAGAAAGATAAATTTGTTATATCTGAAAGAAGGTCCAACAGTTCCCAACTTTGGGGGATATGCCTCCCCCGCAGGCACTTGGAAATATGTGGGGGCATTAATTGTATGTCACAATGACTGAGGGATGCTACTGGCATCTAGTAGGCAAAATCTGTGTTTATGTCCCCTACTGCATAGAGCAGTCTCCCATCAGGAGGAACATCCTTCCCCCAAAGCCAGGAGGACCTCCACTGAAAAACACTGAACTGCTAATTTAGTATATGTTTAATAAACATTTGTTATCATGCTTTTTCAGAGACAGAACATTTTAAAATTTCTACTCACCTAGTTTTAAAAATAACCAGGAATAAATTCCTATTCAGTAAGAACAGGAAGCAGTAAAAAGAATACTGCCCATGGGGCTGGCCCAGTGGCGTAGCAGTTAAGTTCGCGTGTTCTGCTTCAGCGGCCCAGGGTTTGCCAGTTCAGATCCTGGGTGTGGACCTACTCACCGCTCATCAAGCCATGCTGAGGTGGCATCCCATATAGTAGAGCTACAACTCTACAACTATGATACACAACTATGTACTGGGGCTTTGGGGAGAAAAAAAAAAAAGAGGAAGATTGGCAACAGATGTTAGCACAGGGCCAATCTTCCTCAAAAAAAAAAAAATGCTGCCCAATTACAGAGGGTCTTTCAGACCAACTCTCCAACAGACAAAGTCATAAACTCTGGACAAAATATAATAGTTCATTGAATGGGCTTAAAAGAAAAATGATTATAGAAGAGTCTATGAACTGGAATATAGATCAAGAGAAATAATCCAATTAAAGAAAAAAGAGAACAAAAAGATCAAAAAAATCAACAGATCTGTGAGATGATATCAACGGTTCTAGCACACATGTAAAGAAAAAGAGAAAAGAGAAAATGAGGCTGAAAATATATTTGACAAAATAGAGCAATGAGAGGAAAATGAAACTATTACAGAGGGAAAACAATTTGAGATATCACTGACTTCTCATTGGAAACAATGGAGGCCAGAAGACAATGGAACAAAACCTTTAATGTGCCAAAGTAAAAAACCTGTCAACACAGAATTATACATTCAGCAAAAATATTCTTCAATAAGGAAAAAAAAATAATGACTTTTCATATAAAAGAAAACTATGATACTTATTGCTAGCAGACCTGAACTGTACTGGATGTTAAAATATTTCAGGCTGAGATTAATGATACAAGGAAACTTGGATCTTCAGGAAAGAATAAGAGCATTAGAAATCATAAGGTGGATAAATACAAGTGAGTATTTTTCTCTTAATTTATTTAAATTTTATATGACTGTCCAAAGCAAATTATCATAGTGTGGATTTTATAATATATGCTATATGTAATACATATGTCAACTATAAGATAACAGATGGGGGAATGATGTAAACACATCTATATGGTTACAAGGTTTCTATATTTTATGTGAAGTGGCACAAAATTAACTGTAAATAGGCTGTGCAAAGTTGCATATCTTGATAAGGGTTTGGCTTACACACATGCATGAATTTGTGAAGACTCATTGATTAGTACAATTAAGATTTATGCATTTCATTGAATGTAAATTTTACCTAAAAAAGAAAAACCAAAAAAAAAAAAATGGATCTCTAGCTAATGATATGCAAGTTGAAGCCTTTAGGAATGAAGTGTACTAATGTCTGAAACCTATATTGACCTGTATAAAAACAATAAGATGGGTTGATTGATGGATAAAAGGATAGATGAATATGTGGTAAAGTGAATGCAGTAAAATTTTAATTGTAGAATCTAGGGAGTAGGCATATAGGCTTTCTCTGTAAGATATTTTAACTTTTTTTATATGTTTGACAATTTTCATAAGAAAACATTTAAAAAAAGAATACTGCCAATCTACATTTATGATCAGGTCAAGGTGGAAAAACAAAACAGAAAAAAAGGAAAAAAAATTAGGAAATGAAAGATACAAAAGAAAAGAAAAGAGATAGTCAAGCTAAAACAGAGAGGTAGAGAGAACAGAATGGTAAGGGAGAGACAGGGACGGAAAAAAACAAAGAAAAGATAGGAGCTAGAGAGAGAGGGCAAGATGACATTCACTGGAAAATAGGAATGATAATAATACGCTATCACTATTCTTTGTCTTTTGAAACTTAATAAATTAGTTTTGAAGTTAAAAATTAAAATTATTTTGTCATGGAATTTGAAATTATGCACATGTGAAAATTATTTAGATATTTGCTTCAGAATCTTAGAAATTATTTACTATCAGTCTAAAAGTCCCTTTGACTTTCAAAAATTGTTTGATTACCTCATGTTTTGTCCTTGAAAATTCTGTAGTACATCATTCCAGTTGTAATATTACCAACCACTACTGACTTGGCCAGATCTGGAAGGAAGCCAGGATTCCACACCTCTCATAAGGAGTTTCTACTCCCCCAGTTCCCTCCCCCTAAACTAACAGCTCTATGCATCACACAGTGTATCATTCCAAAGCTAATGCTTTTCACTTAATGGTATTTCCAGGGAACTCCTGACCTACCATATAAATATATTGTTCTCTATCATTCCAATGCTAAGTGTTTTAAATATTAAATAATTGTTAATTAAGCTATACTTGATACATTTGCTCTCAATTAAGCAGTGTTTTTCCTCTCATTGCCCAATCATGTAATATCTGTGAAGGCAGAGCCCATGTCTAGGTATCACTAGTACCCAGCACAGTGCTTAGCACCTGGAAGGCCCTTGGTAAATACTTATTGAATAAAGAACATTTACTATCCTTCACATTTCCCTTTCTGAACTGATTCTGAACAAAATCATCAAGATTCTGGAGAACAGAAAGTTTGACTAATAACTTCAGATATAAGTTCTAACAACATTTTGTTCTTACATGTAGAAATCTTATATTTTAACATATTTTGCTATCTCAAATGGTTTAAAGGACTTAGTGAGTCTTGACTAACCCATAAGTATTATATTATAAAAATAAGTGCCTGTTTTGCATACTAATATAGTAACAAATCAATACTCTTTTCAAAGTTCAAAGGAAAGGGAAGCTGGTATTGGCTTCTATCAAAGTCAGATCCAACTTTTAACGAAGACAGTAATAATCTCAGAATCAAATAAATTTCAGAACTCAGTTTGAGAGAAAAAGGAAAGGCTTTAGTTAAAATCTTTACAATAAAATAATTATGATTATAAATTTCTTTAGTTAAATATGTACACATTACATGGTATTTTAAAAAAGAATGGAAATGAATAAAGTTTTTCAGGCAAATCTAATGCACAAATATACCATCTTTTAGAGTAAAATGTCAGTTGAACATTCTTAAACAGCTGTGTCAGACAATGGCTCTGCTTTGTGCAAAACATGATAAGCAAAATTAAGAAAAATTCTGCAAAATTCTTTAGTTCCCCAAGGAAATTACTAAAAAAGAAAATAGTAAAAGAAAAAAAGGTCATATACTTAAGCTTGATTGTATACAGAGGCTAGAATGACCAGCACTAATGTAACCCCCCTATTTGCTAAATAAGTCCTTAAATAGCTTTAAAGTTAAAAGTTGAAGTCCTAGCAACTGTGCTTTTATGCAGCCACATGGCCAATAAGGTAGATGTTGTCATAAAGGTGCCCTACAAAATCTTCACTAATGTTTTGAGCAGCACGACGGGTATTTCGAATAAATTCTCTTTTTGACATTTTATTCTTCACATGAGGGCTAGTGAGGTCAATGGAAAGTAGAATCAAAGAGTAGCACAATACATAGACAGCATCTGGAATTAAAAAGAAACACTTTAAATTATTAGCTGGTTTAAAAAATGTGATCCCAAAGGAATTAAATTATGTAAAGATGTTCACAATTTCGAGAAATCAAGATTAGAAAATAACTAAATAAGGATGACCAACTCATCCCAGTCGGCCTGAGCCTTTCCCAGTTCTAGCATTGAAAGTCCTGTGTCCTGGGCAAACAGAGATGGATGATCATCCTACCTAAACACCAATTCAGTGAGTATTTTCTTCAGTTCCAAAGAACTTTAGAATAGTTCAGGAGTCTATAGTGAAAACTCATTTTAAATTTGAAAATTTCAGAATTGGCTTTATTGTCATCTTTGTTTTCAAATGTGATATACCCATTCAACTATCCATAAAGTACATTTGTTCTGTCAAGATATTTATCTTCCCATTCTTAAAAAAAAGTCACATTTATTTACAGGGAATGTTTTTACAAAAATCTAATTTAATTTGAAAGCATCTTTAATGACAAGAAATGTATTAACTTGGTTCTTGAAAATAAAATGTAAACAATTTATAAGATTATTAAATTATTCTCATTTAAGATATATATTTTAAAGTTCTATGGAATTTGCATATTAACTTCAAAAGAAAATCTTTAGGGAAAAGATTGATAAACCTGACTGAGCAAAAAATAAAATTTCTTCTTTACATATGCTTAGGGCAATATGTGATGTTTACCATCAAAATAGTAACAAACCACGATACTTGCTACTAATATGGTGTTTATTTCAGAATCCTGCAATCTCAAACTAAGTTAAACATTGTATCTTATAAAAGTATGTTCAACAAATTTCATATGATAGGTAAATGTTTTGTAATCTCTGCTTAATAAGATAAACACAATAAAATTTTTGATATGAAGAGATAACTAAATCTATATCAAATGAAAAAATATGTAGGAGACAGGCTATATTGTACACACACATATATACATGCAAACAATGAAAACTAGTTGTATTAAAAATAAATTTTAGTAGAAAAATTCTAGGTGTTACCTATGTAATATATGGATTATTAAAAACTTTAAAATTAATTTTTCAAGATTTAATTAGATTAGTAAAAATATCCAATGCTCAAACAAGAATAATTTTAAAAATTTATACAACTAAGTCTAACTTTCTTCCTAAAAGAGTAAGTTTATTATATATAAATGATATTATGACAAACTAAAGTATTCCTTCTAAGCTCCCATAAATAATGTATTCCACTGAAGTAGTCACTGCTACAAGCAGTAAAAGAAGTATTTGTAATTACTGAAAGCATGTTTCCCCATGGTGAGAAAAATGTCTCATATACTACTATTGTTACCTGGAGGTGGGAAGGGGGAAGGAAGGAATTCACTATACACATTCTTACCAGGACTAAGGCCAAGTTCTCGCATTAAATCAGGGTTACAAGCACAGAATCTATGTGAGAACTTTGTTATAAGAGTTTCAAGATACTCCCCACGCTCTTCAGGGGCATGGATATGACGAAAAAATTCTCTCAGTGCATTGGGCAAGAATTGATTTCTAAAATTATGCAATGTGACAAGGTCATCCAAGACATCTCTCCTAGTAGAAAAAGAAAAAGATACAGCTCTAGTTAACGTCTGTTTATTAAAAAATAAGAAAAATTATAAATTGTATTTTTGGATGAAAATACTTTATTATTGATCACCAGATAGCTAATCCCATAAAGAATATATAATTCTTAAAAATTAAAAAATATCTAACTATGATTATTTAAGAAATTAAGTGATTTAAAAAATTTTTTGTAAATAGGTTGTAACAAGGTGAAACTAGTATTTCTAACTATAAAATGAAGAAAAAAATGAACTTTGCGGTATAAAAAGGGCAGCTTCTTTTCAAGTGTCTTCTTGGCTAAATCCAAATAGCAACAGAATTCTTTACTTTTGAATTATGAAAATAATGAGAGTTTTCACCTTCCACACCAATCCACGTCACCAGAAGTAACAACTATTTATGTAGACTTTTTAAAATGTCTACATACACTGTATATTGTTCCAGAATTTGCTTTTGCTTATTTCACATAGTATATTGTGAACAGCTTTCCACATCTTTACCCATAGATTTAACTCATTCTTTTTTAATGGCTCCACAGTATCCCATCTGATGGATGTAACAATTCTACTGATATACATTTAGGTTATTTACAATTATATAAATATTTGTGTACATAAATTATTATTATTTGTTTTTGCTGAGGAATATTCACCCTGAGCTAACATCTGTTGTCAATCTTCCTCTTTAACATAAGCCACCGCCACAGCATGGCCACTGACAGATGAGTGGTGTGGTTCCGTGCCAGGGAACCGAACCTGGGCTACTGAAGCGGGGCACGCCGAACTTTAACCATTAGGCCACCGGGGCTGGCCCCATAAATTATTTTTTTATCAATAGCATTCTAATAAATAGTCACACTTTGTTCAATTCTTACTGAACTCAACCATGATTATATGATCACAATCTTTAATTTCTACCAATTGCTTATGGCAGGGATAGGCAAACTACAGCTAGTGGGCCAAATATGGCCCACTGCCTGCTTTTGTGAATAAAGTTTTATTAGAACACAGCCACACTCATTTGTTTACATACTGTCTACATCTGCTTTCACGACACAATGGCAGAGTTATAAATAGCTGTGACAGAGATTTTGCAACTAGATGATTTTGCATGTAGTATAGTTTTTAAAATAAAACAATTCATTAAAAGCATTACTTAACTAATTTTTGATGAAAACTTTAATTTGTTTTACCTTTCATCAAGATAGATTCTCAGTTTTTTCCAGTTTAGTGTTCTTGTACAGAAGATGAACTTTGCTATTTCCTTTGGTGAATCATCTAGGATACCCTTGGACATAAAGTAGTTCACTCCCTAAGGCCGAAAGACAAATCTACATAAATAAATCAGTCTTTATTTATACATTTTAACAATTAGGCAATAGCAGAACAATAGCCATAAATTCTTTCCAGCATTAATATATAGCTTTAACATGCAAAATACAAGCTAGAACTTGAACTGAAACTATTATTTGTGGTTGATAGTTTACATGCAATGGAAAGTAGGAAATTCAAAGTTAAGACTCCTAAAGAAATCCTAATTCAATTTTCTGGCTCATGTCAGTTAAAACTAACTATACAAAAATATGGCCTAAATGGGGGGCAGAAACTACTATATAGACTTTAAAATAAGCCTTGTAACAAACACTTCCACTAATAGAAAACATGATTTCTTAAAGCTCAGATACATATTCTAATACACTATTCAAGGAAATAGCTTCTTGAGAAAAAAAGATTCTCCAAATGAAAGACTAACAATTTTATTCTGGACAGAAAAATAACTAAATTATTTAACTTAAAGTAAAGTGGGCACAGTTCCAGGCAGGTTTATTGGTTGTACACACTTTGGCTTTAAGAATTGCTACATTCTATTGAGCTTCAATACACACTGAGGCAAAACATAGTAGGATAAAAAAAATTCAATGTTTTTCATAGGATTTATCTTTGAATTTCCTTTTCTCTGCATGCAAAGTTTTCCAGAGAAGCATTATCCATAAGTTTGTACCTACTTTAGATTTAAATCAACAACAGCAAAACATCAACAAAAAATCAAACGCTAACACCAGTATTCTCTCATGTACATGGAGGTCACATTCAAATAAATGCCTCGTGGATTTGAACGCATAGTTACTGAAATAAAAGGCAGGTGTGTTTATTTCAACTTGCAGTTATCCAGATACATGCATTCCCATGAATGCTTATGTCTGGATAATAGCATATTGTGTGCAGTTAATTGGTAGAGAAAATGACGTATTATATACATGCTACATACTGTTTTCACACATAAATTCCTTCAGCATTTCTTCCCTTTTACAAACACTTACATAGTACTCAGAAATATTGCACATATTAAGAATTCAAAAAGTTGGAAGAATTGTTACAAAAGACTCTTCAAGATAAAAACTCATAAAATTTTTATATTAAAAAATTTAAAAAGCAATTTGGTAGCATGAGGCAATGCTTTTGAAAGGTTATAATTATTTGTAAGTTATAATTCAAAGATAAGATTTTTTTCAATATAAAACTAATTTTATGAGCCATCAGGATAATATCCTAATAGCAATGTTATCAAATTCTCACGTGAATTTTAATAATACAAAAGTGATGCTAAAGCACTGATTTTAAAAATGTATATAAAGAACAGAATGTGATAATATGAAACTTTCTTGTCAACTCAGTTGTAAGCCATATTTCAGACTGCATCCTGGATCCAAGGCTAGAAAATGTAACATGATCAAGATGGAAAGCCAAAGAATTTGTTTGGAATGAGGCTCTCAGCAATTGTCTGAGGGGGCAGGAAGTAGAGAAATAATAATGCTTGTTCCATCCTTTCTTCCATTAGTTTGAATAATCGAGAGTTGACTGTATATTTAATTGATCTACTTAGCAAAAATTGTCTGGTTTGATTTTTTCCAAAATTCCTCCATTTAAAAGAATAACAATATTTCAGAAGTATTTCCAGTGCTTAATTTTAATCCAAGTGATTCAAAGAGAAAGGAATGTCAATTAAGTATTATTTAATAGGCTCTTTATTCATACCTACTTGTAAATCAATATTTAAGAGATGTAAAACTAATTCTAATCTCTGTTTTAAAAATTACACAAAACATAAAAACCACTAATATGATCCATTAAATAGTATATAATTCTCTAATTATATGATACATGCCATTTTAATATCACTTGATGCTCCTCAGTTATAAATTAACATTGGTATTTGCCTCATGTAAGCATCATAAAAACATACTGTTGGTCATTTCCTTTTTTATGGAATCATGTTTTGAGAATTTAATATCTAACTTAACTTGAGTTCTCCAAAATCAGTCAAACACAAGGAGTAAGCACATACACAAACAGTTTTAAACCCAGTCCTAAAAATGAGGAACACAGCTTGAAATAAGCCAATTCTGTTATGAGGAAAGAAGCCCATCAGTTTCAAGCCTGGGATTTCTCTGGAAAGGAAGATTACTTTAGAAGGGCTAGTAAACTGAAGGGTAAAGGGATGACAAATAGGAAAAGACATGGGACTAGATTACAATCGTCTTCAATCAGCAAGTTTGCAATCACCTGAATTCCTACTTTGTTATGTAAGCAATGAAATACAAAGGAAACCATAGCATGAGATCTGTTGAATAACTATACACTTGTTTAGTGAGTGGTATAAATATTTTTGATTTTTAATAAAGTTTTGGGAGAATGGTACAGAGAGATTCCTAGACCGCATAGCATATTAGTTATTAATCAGGACTAGAACTCTCAGCAGTGTGTGTGTGTGTGTGTGTGTGTGGGTGTGGGTGTGTGTGTGTGTCTCACAGGCTAAGGAAATCATGAACATTAGTCTGTATTAACACAGTTTCCAGAAAAGGGAAGGAAAGGGAAAAGGAAACATTTTAGTTCACTATCACCTACATGATTCACTATAAAAGTGTCCAATTTGGATGTCACATTTTATGAGGCATACGGACAAACTAGAACTTACCTGGATAAAGGAAATCAGGACCTGATAAAGACTGTTGAAAGGTCTAGAATTCATGTTATATAAGGAAGAGATGAGGGATGGAGGGATATTAGGCCTAAAGAAGATATTTAGGAAAGAAGACTTTCAGACATCTGAAAGGCTGTGTCACAAGAAAAAGGAACAGATATTGTGTGTAGTTTTAGTGATCTTAAGCTGATAAAAGCTATAGAACTTCTTCCCAGAAAAATGCACATACATATTTTTTAAACAGAAGTCAAATGCCTGAAGCCCATCTAAGGACTGCAGATTAGCAATCTCTATTCCAGCTGAGTGGAGGGGTATAGTTAGTGAGTGTCAGTAATAGGGAGGCAGGTTAGTGCCACATAAGGAAGGGCACGCTTGCAACTACAGCTAACTGAGTTATTCAGAGGCCAATAGTTTGTCATTTGCTTCATTTTATTTTATTTTTTTTACATTTCCAAAATAAGCTTAAGCTTCAAATTATTATTACATACTTACTTTGACGGCTTAATCTATATAAATTTTAACTGCATTGGGCAAACTCTACTTTGTTCAATTTATAGAATTATCTAAATTGTTACAGTTATAGTGTAGTTCCTTTTTTTCATGTGGAGATAACTGTAAGACATTTCTGACATATAACTCTGAGATAAATTATGATGGTGTCAGTCCTATAATGAGCTGGCTCCACAGTATAAAGCAAAGCTCTTGTCAGCTGAACGGAAACTACTGGCCAAGTGGATTTTATTTAAAAAATAGATTTAAAGGAAAGTTACAGTGAAGTAAATAAAATTCCTATTATGAAAATGGATTGGATATAGATATTAGGCTTCATAATTCTTTGTAAAAAAACTGGTAGATAACGTTTGTGTTACAAATCTTAAATTTCTTAGTAACGTGATTTTTGAAAGAAGTATCCATTTAATTTTAGATTTAAATATAAAGATGAACACTCAAAGACTAGTTTGTAAAACAGATATATTTATATCTGTGTATATACACATATAGATAGGTATGTATCTGTTTTAAAGTATTTCTAAAACATTGAATCAAAATAAATATATTAAAATAGTCTATATTTTTATTTAAAAATGTATTAGGCACAAGGCATATATGTGTATGCAAGGTATTCAGTGACAGACACCGAGAAGTATAAAACAGAATTTTACTCTAAGAAAATCTAAAATTTATCTGGAGAGACGAGACAGGTATACAAATAACTAGAATACACACATGTGATAAATCTATGACACAAGGCAGTCAAAGAAGGCCTAAATGAATGGGTATAAAAAATAAGTGTTTCAGTAGTCTAGTGAAAGGAAAAGTCACTGTAGGACAGGACATTTGAATGAGATTTCCTAGAATATCTACTTTGATGGAATGGTAGGGGTTTAGATAGCTCAGAATGAAGAGAACACTAGAGAAGAATATTTCAGCCAATATTGTATTATATAGTAAAAGCATTGTAAGATAAAAAACTCAGGCTATTCTCAGGAAAGAGGGGGAATTATCTTGGGTTTGAGAACAAGTCTGGAACCAGACTATAGAAGAAACAGTGCTGAATTTTAGGGTAAGAAGTTTATTTTCTTCCTTATCTGTAACTGGAAGCCTCCAAAGGCTTTTTAACATGATGAAGCGATAGCCTGCAATGTAAATTTGACAGTAATATAAAGAGAAATAATGGAAGGAAAATTAGACATAGGCTATTTCAACTGTCCAGCACTAAACATGTGGAAAAGCAATAGAAATGCAAAGTAAATAATCTATTCTAAAACATTGAAAAAAAACCCATATGCTACACATAAGAAAATAAATAGTGAGAGCATGGTTAATATGCTGGTTATCAAGCCAAGGGATAATGAAAAGTGAAAAATAAAGATAACTGATGTTTCTGGCTTAGATGAAGAGGGAAATGACACACACACAAAAAACACAGCTTATAGAGGGTGTTAAATTTGAAGGAAACAGTGATGAGTTTGGTCTTAGAAATGTTCAATTTCAAGTAATGATAGATACAACTAGAAAGGCAGAGTAGGCAGTTAGCAATGAAATAAGAAATAAAGAAAGTAAGGGTTGAAGTACAGATTGAGAATCTTGAATAAGAAGAATCAGTAAGGGAGCAGATAATTAAGAAGACAGGGATAGAACAATATCCCAGAGGCCAAGAGCCTTTGAAATGTAAATAAAAGGGTATACAATGCAATGACATAGTACAGTTGAAAGAGCATAATTTTCAGAAGAGGAAGTAAATCATGGCTCTGCCATTTAACAATTATGTGAACATAATTTACTCAACCTTTCTGAGCCTGTTTCAGTAAAAATCTTATTTAGATGGCTATCGTGAAGACATAAAAGTGCCTAGGATAGAACACGGCTAGTTTACTTTTTCTTTTACATAGCTCAAGGAGACAAAATGGGGAAAGGGGGCACTGGATTTGGTGATTCAGAGAAAAGAAAGTAGTGACTTTCAAGAGCTCTCTTTCTAGAGTAATGGGGGCTCAAGTGTAAGGAGAAAGCTAAGGAATGCGCTCAAGATAAGGAAACAGTATAGCCCACTCACTTGAAAAATATATTAGTACAAAGGAGGAAAAAATAAATGGCAAAATTAGAGGGCAAACAGATAAAATGAATTTTTTTTCAAGATAATTTTGACCTATACATGCCAGAAGACCAAAGAAAGAGAACTGAAGGAGACAGGAAAAGACTGAAGTGCAGGAGAAGGAGGAGATAACGGGAGCAGCAAGGTAGAGAAAAGGAGCAGAGAAAAGAATTGAAAATACAAATGGAGTTTATAATACTTTCTAAGTCTGCAGGAGAGGACAGTAGTGTTGGATCAGAGACAGGTATACTAAGAAATTGGTAAGAGCAGAAAACAGAGTGCATGTTGGTTTTCTTCTTAAAGCAGACAAACCATCTGGAGAGAGTTGGAAAAGAGAGAGCTGATTACCATTCAAGCAAAGTGGTAAAGATTTCTATCAACAACGGTGTGAGGTATAACAGGGAATCCTCCAGAAATAAACAAAAGGAGTGCCAAGCAGCAATGAGAACCCAGGTGAAGTTAATATGAATTCATCCCATCTCATGTGAAGGTTTGCTTTAAGAGAACAGATGCTTTCAGAGATTCAAGAAAAAAAAAAATCAAGAAATTTTGTAAAGCAGGTTCCATAGAATATATCACTAAAGTTTGTTATGCAAATGATAGTATGAAGATTTATACAATCAAATTAGAGTGGTCAGCTGTTTTGATGGAATTTGTTTAGGTGGCAAACACAAATAATTCAAGAAATCATAAACAAATAGCTTAAACCAATATTAAGGAATTTAGAAGGAAGTAAAAAGATGTTGGAGCTTAGTAAACCATATAATGCATATAATGCTCTTTTCACATAAGTCATGTTTTAAGATGTATCTACTTTGTTTCTTTTCTTCTATTACATAAATACCCATGCTTTCTCTCCTCTTTTAATAAGATGTATTTTTTTACTCCAATCATTATTATCCACAGTGTGCTTCAAAAGCAAAATCTACCACATATATATGTTCAGAACCAGAAAAAATATATTTGGGAAAAGAGTGAATTCTAGAAAACTAGGCATGCAAAGCCAAAGGAAAGGTAACAACTTTGCTCTGAACCTAAACCTGCTCTGATAAATAAATAAATAAAGTCTTACTCCAAAAAAAAAAAAAAAAAAAAGAGTACTGACTACTGGTACTGAAAGTACTGGCTACTGGCACAGACATTTGGCAGAAACATTGTGTAACAGTTGGTATCAGTAAAAGAAATCAGTAATAAAACAAAATTGTGGCATATGAGGGAGTATCCTTAATTTATTTTTCCTAAATAACAGCATAGTAAAGAAATTTAGGGAAAAAAAGGGTTTAGTTAGTTTTGTTCAATGTAAACAATGCAAATCTAGTACCATGTATACAATGTAAAATCCAGCACCAAGGCTCCTACTTTTCAATAAAACTGTCCTTAGAGCATATATAATAGAAAGAAAACTGGACACTGCACTTAATTTTCTTTTTAAAAGGACATCTGGGGGCTGGCCCAGTGGCATAGTGGTTAAGTTCGCCTGCTCTGCTTCGGCAGCCTGGGGTTTGCAGGTTTGGATCCCGGGCACGGACCTATGCACCACTTATCAAGCCATGCTGTGGCAGGCATGCCCCATATAAAGTAGAGGAAGATGGGCATAGATGTTAGCTCAGGGCCAATCTTCCTCAGCATAAAGAGGAAGATTGGCAGCAGATGTGAGCTCAGGGCTAATCTTCCTCTCCGAAAAAAATAAATAAAATGAAAGGACATCTGAAAACTTTTAAAATAACAATCCTTAAATTTTAACAATAAATATTTATAAAACAAAATAGCTCAATCTAGATTTCTAATTTTTCTTTCAATATGAGAACTGATATATTAATATTCAAGTATACATTTCAAACACAGTGAAATGAACAACTGAAATGTCACCTTTTCACAGTAAAAGTAATGTAAAAATTAGGAGATACAATGTATGTTATGAAAACCTTATTTTCTGGATGGTAAAAAATAATCAGCACATCAGATGGCAGTCCTCTACAGGTCAAATGGGAGTATTTCCATTGTCATGTACGAAAATAGCAGCAACAATAGTTAAGATTGAGTGCTCTGATACTATTTCTTCTTTTTTATAGTGCTTTCAGAAATGCTAAGAAAAATGTAAAATCTATTAATTTTTGTTCAGTGCAGCACTTCTCACTCTCCCTATTTAATCAGAGAATGTGTGTTCTACAGTTAAGGAAAAAAACCCACTCAGAACTTGAATAGGTGCAATTCATCTAGGGATATGTATTCTGAAAATAAAAAAAAAATCAACACCTTGCTTTTTATCTGCAGTAAACAAATGCGGAAGATTACTTAATGGGCAAATTTAAGACTAGGTATCCATGTTTTTATCCTGTCATTTCATTTCATTCTAATCACTAAGTTTTGCAATGTTTTCTCCTTTTTGTAAATTTCCATGCCACTCTCCTATGTGTAACTCTGACCTTCAGCACATACTTCAGAAATGTGACACCTTGCTTTTATTCATGATAATTTAAGCTGCTCATATATACTATATCTGTTATTCCCAATCTAGTCACTAGATTCAAAGACTAAAGTAAAAACTATGTCCAGGTTTTTAAAGTTGTCCTAGTGGAAAAATTATTTTATAAGAGCAATAAGTAGCGTTTTCCTCTTACTGAGGTACGCATTACTGGAAGGCTCTGTGTGACTTATAACTAAGAGGAAAGGGGGTAATGAAAATTGGGAAAGAAAGGTGAAGATAATTTTGATGTCAGTTTGAAATCTGAACTGCAGATTTCTGTCTTGTCTCCTCCCTAGGAAGAACAGAGAGCACACAATGGCCATACTTCTGTGGGAGAAGTGACAGCTGTGAAGAGAAGAGAGAGTGCCGAAATCCTGTAGCCAGTTCCCTCTGATACAGACTGAAATTGGTCAGAACACCACATTTTATCTGAAGGATAATGAAGAGTCATACTGTTCAGTTTTGAGTATGGACTATGAAATGAAATCAGTTTATTCATGGACCTTGTTCGAACTGGCAAGGACGTCAGCTTCCAAGACAATTTATAGAGGACTTTTCAGTACATTAAAGTGCACAAGGCTGAGAAATCGCTAAGAACAGTCACACATACACCCTAAATTATTTGTAGCTAGAAGATGTCAACAGGAAATAAAGGAGGGATAGTTCAAAGAAAATGAAAAGAAAAATGGAAAATGTGCTCTGATGGAGTCCAGGGAAAATGGAGGAGAAAATCCAGATCTTTCTACTCCTTTTCCATAGGAGACGAAGCAATGACATCAGACAAAACAACATAAACCTCATTATCTAAGGTTTTAAATAACAATAAAAAGTCCCTATTAATTAGTCTCATAGCCTCAAACAGAAAAAGAGCCACACCTGTGAGTTCTAATAGTTCCCAAAATCAATAAGAGGATGAAAATGAAGGTACTTCCTAAATGATAAATTACTACCAATAATTAAATGTAACAATCATTATTGTAATTATTGTTGACAAAGCTGCTGGTAGTGGAGGTAAGTCTCTTGGAAAAGCCCTTTCTATCTCTAATCTGTCTGTAAATTAGAAAAAAAAAGCATTCCAATCAAAATATGGAAAGAAAACTCTATTAAGTTAAGGTATGATTAATAACAATTCAAACTAATGAGAAAGTGACACATATTGAACACCAATGTTAGCTAATTTAGAATTCCTGCTTTATAAAAATCACACACAAATATTCCATTTGCAATGTGTGTGTATATGTATATATATTTATAGATTTACGGAGTTACATATATATATATAAAACTCCCTAAATGACTAACTCCACTTTGATAAATAAAAATTGTAGTGTTATCATATTACCTAGATTCTAATATGTACATTTATAAATATATTTTAACAGCTCTGAAACAATTTTGAAATAGCATTAAAAAAAAACCCCAAATCTTAATAGTAGACAAGCAGAAAAGCAAGCTGGGATTTAAATGGTAGTTTCACTGCCAGCGCATGTGTATACTTATTCATGTAATTAAAGTATCTGTTCATCCTACCACCATTTCAGCCAAGATAACATGTTTTAATGTGAACATAATTTTGGAACATAATTATTGCTTAAAATGTCCTCAAAAAGATTGAATTAAGCAGCCCCATTGAAACAAAAAGTTACTGTATCTGCAAAAGATTGCTCATCACTTGCCAGGAAACGAAATCAAAGGCAAAGGGTATCGCCATCTAAAGCCAGGAGATATTGGTGTGACAGATGTATACTTCATGGAGGACTATTACTCAGGTATCAAATATTTATCTACCAGAATCCAAAAGTTCCAGGAGAGGAAGAACCCCAAAGCCTAGAGCAGTGCCTGGTTCTTGGTAGTTTAAGCTGTTGTAGCTGTACTTCTAGTATAAATATAAAGCTACATTTTGTTGAGCACTTAGCAGCATTAAGCACTTAACATATATTATTTCCTTTAATAATCACAACACCACCATGACATAAGTATTATTTTTGTCCCCACTTCACAGATGGGTTAACTGAAGCAGAGTGATATTAAATAATTTGCCAAGGTCAAAGTCATACAACTAGTAAGAGGAAACATAAGTAATAAATATTTGTTGAATGAGTGTTTGAATCTATCTATACAAAGCTTCCTGCTGACTTTCAAGAAAAGCTGTAAACTTTTAAGGATTATAAAATCAACTAAGGGGTAAAAAAGAGAGAATAGCATAACAACAACAACAAAAACCTATAAGTTGGACCAAAACTCCAGTGTACTTTGAAATGTCTCAAATTATAAACTCTTAAAGGTTGGCGTCACCAATCCAAATAATAAAAAGCAACATGTTACTCTGACCATATGTTTAACTGCTGGGGCCCAAAGTGGTTCACAGAGATCTTAAGACTTTGATTGTAAAGAAGGCATCTTCAAAAACTTTATGATATGAAAAAAAAATGTTATATAATATTAGGGATAAATGTATACTACACTAGTTGGTTAAAAAATTGCATTAAATGTAGTGTTTTCTGCATACTCTCATATTTCAAAGCTGCTATTAAATTGATGGATGCTGTGCAATTGATAACATTCAAGAATTGAGGAAATATTTTCTTCTGATAAAGCACTCATATTTTAGAGTGACATTTATTGTGACATTGGTAGCAGCAATTGCTAAATTTAGGAAAGACATGTAGGAGAGACAACTACCTTGGACATTAAAGCTGAGAACTTAAATCTAGAAAGTAATGTCAAGCTTCACTGAAACTGTGGTCACATCAGATAAGGAAGAACATTTTGGAGGTATCAAGGTGGTCAGGCTATGATAAGGAAATAAAAGGCAAACAGATTTTTCTTTGAAATGTACTTAAAATTTTAACACAATATTACAAACTATCTAGGTACATTTATCTAAACTGGTAACAAAAGTAAAATTCAAACAGAAAAAATCTTGCTCATTTTAGCCTTTCACATTTTTAAATTTGGTGTCGGTAGTGTGGGTGTCGTGGTGCTAAAATATTTTAACTTTATTCTTTTGTCTAGTTGAAAGTCCTAGATCAATACATTGTCCACTAGTTTCTGTTTACTTTTATCCCAGACAATTCACACTAAATGCGATAATGGTATCTCCCATATCATATTGAGGAAAACAAAAGCAAATGTATCAGGTAGTTTGGCTGAGGAATAAACCATGGAATACTCTCGGACTGAATCTCTTTTTCAATTAGATTGACTAGAAGAGGGCCTTGGAAATTCGTTTCTCTTTGAAGCTTCTAAAAGGTTTACCCTGAGTCCACAAACATCCTTCTGTGGACTGACTCTACACCACATACTGGAATGAGTCCTGGAGACAAGGGAAAGGGAGGGTGGCCAAAATATATTATGGTGAGGGCAGGGTGTAAAATCAAGTTGATCTAATAGACACAGGATAAAGTTGCCTTCTCAAACACAATCAACACATGATGGATCAGATTAAAAAGAGATAGATAGATACATCCATACAGATCCATACACATGCCATGTTGCCCTCAAAAAAGTGAAAGGCCTCCAATTCAGTATGACTTGACTAGTTGCAATCAGATTGAAGGTATTAACCTATCTAGACAGAGGAGGATATTTAGCGTCTGAGTGGCATAATTTTTCACTTTGACTCTAAAGGTGATCAAGGGAAAGGGGCTTTGCCAATGAACTTGACCATTTTAGCTCTTTTGGGTAAGGAGAAAGCTTTTTAAGCTATATTCAGTGAAGGACTCCTCTCATTGTTAACTAGCTCCTTTTGCTCTGATTAAATTCTCAACAGCAAATTTGGGGCTAAATTTAATTAATTTGCTAAGGAAAATTAGCAATGTTTATTTTTATAAAAAATAATTTGTGTTCAGGATTACATATCAAATTCTTAATGAGTTTGGATAACAATAATGATGCATTAGGATGCTTCTGATCACAAACAATAAGAACCTCACTTCAAAAAAAAGTAAAGGGACTTATTACCTTGTATAACAAGAAGTTCCAAAGTAATTTGGCTCCAAGGTTGTTAGACTCACAAATGGCATCATGGACCTAATTCTTTCTTTCTAATTTGCTATTCTCAGTGTGTTACTAATACCCCTCATGGCTGCAAGATGGCTACAGGGGTTCCTGTCATTACATCCTCATACACCAATGCCCAGAAGCACATGTGTGCACACACACACACATACACACACAGTACTAATTTCCTTTGTCTCTTTTTGAAACCTAAACAAATCTTTCTCTGCAATTTCCTCCAGTCTCATAGGTTAGAACTGGATTACACGGATGCCATGGAAGCCAAGGGGAATAAAATTAACATGATTATCTTAGAATAATCTAAATTCAACTCTTGAGGCTGGCAAAGGAGCCAGCATTTCAGCTGGCTGAGGTTATTTATCTAGTGAGGAGTTAAAGTGATGGGATTTAAACCCTGCCCATGTAGGGCTATTGTGATTTTTTTAAACAATTTTACCATAGGATACAGTGGTATTAGAAGGAACACTAAAACATCTCCTGAGTTTCACCTATATCCTTCTGTTTTTCCCCACTCTCTGGGAGTAACTATTTCCTTCTGGTAATTAGACTTAATCACCTCAACAACAGCATAATTACCCACTCTCCTTCATACTTTTTTTTGGGGGGGGGGGCGTGTTTGCTCAGGGCAGGAGGACCTAAAATGGCAAGGAGGTAGTCTCAGCAACCAATTTGAATTGTTGTGCCTCTGGTGTCAATATTCCTCCTTTGGGTCCTAAAGCTTCTAAACCAGCAGAGCTCAGAAATAACTGAAGCAGAATCACAAATTTTGCAAGTAGCTCACTAGTAAAAATAGTCTTGCAGACACTTGAATATCTGCCCAAAGGCTATTTCATTCTTTTCACTGCTTCTACCATCTCAGCCACAGCTGCTAAATCATGATAAGAGTAAGCCAATCGTGTAATCCTTTCTATTCTGTTCTCTATTGGTCTAGGGGTTCTCTACTGGTCTAGCTACAGTTGCTAAATCGTGCTAAGTCTAAACTAATCATGTAATTCTTTCTATTCTGTTCTCTATTGGTCATATGATTCAGTTGTGTTCATAAGAAATGAACAGAAGCATACTGAAGGCTCCTGAAAAAGACTTTTTTCTCCCTAATAAGCACAAGAAATTTGAGGAGACAGTTTCTTTGTCCCCTTTCTTTGTGCTGAGGATACTTTCATATGAGAATGTAATGTTTGAGATGGTAGCTACCTTGTTATCAAGAGAGGGCAAAAGTTGGGGCTGGCCCTGTGGATAGTGGTTAGGTTCATGTGCTCTGCTTCAGCAGCTCAGGGTTCACAGGTTCGGATCCTGGGTGTGGACCTACACCACTCACCAAGCCATGCTGTGGCGGCAACCCACATACAAAATAGAGGAAGACTGGCATAAATGTTAGCTCAGGGGTAATCTTCCTCAAGCAAAAAAGGAGGAGGATTGGCAACAGATGTTAGTTCAGGGCCAATCTTCCTCACCAAAAAAAAACAGAGGGCAAAAGGCAACACACTGAGGGTCCACGATGAGATCAGCATATCACTGAAATAACTCTGGGATACCCACCTCTGGGTCTCTTTTTTTTTTTTTTTTACTGATGTCTTAATAGTTTATAACATTGTGGGGTTTTAGTTGTACATTATTATTTGTCTGTCAACATGTGGATGCATCCCTTCACCCCTTGTGCCCACCCCCAACCCCCTTTCCCTTGATAACCACCAGCCAGTTCTCAGTCTCTTTTGAAGTAAATAAATTTACAATTGAAGCCAGTATTAGTTAGGGACTCTGTTCCTTCCAGTCAAAAACACCCTAGCTGATACATACAGGGAAATTGGGTACTGCTATAGCAGATCACAAAATGTGAAATTGGCTGAATGCAGCAGCACAGTGAAGGCCCCAACTGAGGACCTCAGTGAAGGCACTGAGGACCTAACTATTCCTGGATACATTTTTGTTTAAAACATAAGCTAAGAACTTAGGAATTTTAGTTTATCTTTCTTTCAGCTATCAGGCATTGTTCAAAGTATACTCATCTTACTGTCAACCTGGCTCAAGTTTTACTACCTATAAGTTTATTCCTGAGAGACTGATTCATTTCCAGTAGAAAGATAAAGTCAAATTTCTAGACCTATAGAACTAAGAATAAAACCTTGAAAGGCAGTACATTTGCCAAACTAAAAAAGCATCTTAGTGGCCTGTCAGCCTTCACGGGGAATACCCCTGTGTTGCAGGAGAGAATAAGATTTAATATAGTGTAGAGAACGAGATGCCAAGGATATAATGATGAACCATCTGTTCCAAATTGTTTGACATGGATGCTTATATCAGTGTCTACAGGCAGTTATCTGAACTCAATATTGTTATCAGGTTTGTTGTACTACCCTTATTTCCCAAACTAACACTTTCCTTAACATATTAGATGACAATCAAAATATGGAACGTGGATAAACGTGGATAAACCTCTGTCTTTCAAGACTCAACTCTCAGTTTTCATTTTTTTAATAAATACTATCAGACCAAAGGAAAGAGAATAAATAATTATAGACTCATAGACTATCAATAAGAAAGAAGATTACAGGTAAAATAAACATCAGATAGCTGTCGGTGAACAACAGGGTATTTAAATCATTCCATCTAGGTGTCTGTCCATCTAGGAACACATATTTATTTACACATTGTAAAATTACAGATAATGTATACTAGCAAATCTCAGAATGTGTTTCCTGGAATGTTATTTTACAAAAAAACACCAAAACACAAAAAAACACTATGTCAAATAAATTTGGATAATACTGCATACAACACCCTCCTCTTGCATATTCACAACATGCATTAATGTGTTAAAGGTTTGGAAAAGCTATTCTGTAAATAAGCCAACTAATCATAACCTGTCATGGTCAAATGTATTAGACCTGGGAACTCCTTTGACTATGTCCATTATCCTATGGAATAATTATTCTAAACAATACACTTGGGTAATGCTTATCTGTACATTCTGATGATACCAATCAGAGTTTTCTATCCCTAGGAATAAAAATAAAAGTTATTTTTCATCACTGTTGCTATACTATGAAGTAACGGTAATAAACATTTTGCTGCTCTATATTGGGGCAAAAAAGTCAGTAAGATTTAATATCTGAGATATTATTCATAAGAATTGAGTATAAACTCCTGAGTTCGTTCTATAATGGAGAACTCCTACAAATTCCCTGTTTATATTTTAGCTGGTCCAACAACAAAAAGAGTATGTTATCTTGAAAATAGATTGCTTATGCATTCCCACTTAAAACATGTGCACAGGTCAAATTTAAAATATCTCTCACAATAGATTCTACCCCAGATCAATCTAATAAATTATAACATATATGCATGTAGATCTTTCTGTATGAACACAGGAAAAATGTGCTTAAATACTTTAAAAAAAGATTTCTTCATCTGACTCCATGAGGATATAAAAAGACTTTTAAAAGACATATTTACACAAACAAAAATAAACCTATAACATGTTAAAGTTAAACCATGTTCACTACCAATTTTTCAGACTCCAAATTTAAAAATAACTATGTCAAGAAAATGTTTAATACTAAATGGAACACAAGGAATATAGCTTACTGGTTGATAAGTAAAATTACTTTATTCTAATATTGCTAGTGGAATAAAATCAACACACGTAACTTGTACATGCAAGGGAAATACAGCCTAATGTAAACAGATGGTTTTCAGCACATTCCTTTACTAGAATGTGGTCACCTGCCACAAAGTACACAAGCTCATGCACAAGATCAAGACGTCACGTAGAGCTGAGATCACAACGTCATGCATATAACAACAGCGTGCTAGATCATCGTACCACAAACTGTGCAGATGCTCTCCCCCACCCCATGAGCCACTGCCAGCAGCTGCTGTGGAGTTTGGTTACCCATATCCGTGACATGAACGATGTCCTTTGGAGAATCTTGTTGCCTGTGGCTGTAAGTATTCTTATTTTTATAATATTTTAATGATGCTTGCTATCAAAATCTTAAGTACAGAACTAGAAATTATGGAAAAGTAGACTTTTTACAATACTGAACAATTATATACATCTCATCTCAGGTACTTACAATAAACACCCGTTACATTTAAACATATCATCAGAACTAATTTACTTGTCAGGCTTAAATGAACTGAAAATAACACATCTGATGACAGTGCTCCAGTGAGGAAGAAAAAAAAAATCAACCTCCAAAAAGTACTTCCTGATTTCTAGCACTCAAAAAACTTGGCAAGAGTCATTCTAAGACCTGGTTAAAGTATGACTCATACAGATAAGTTCTATATAAAAACATCTTTTAGGATAACTCTTTCAATTATGTGATTACAATTTTGAAGGCTTACCTTGGATAAACACCCAAATTGACATTGATTATTTATATTGGTCAATAAAAGGAAAGTTAGAATATAGTCATTAAAATACTTCCCCTCATTTCTCTACTCCTACAAGTGTATTTCAATGTCCTTTGCTGTCTATCCTATGTGCATTCTGGTAAAGATAGAATTCTATTTTGCTATTAGGCAACACCTGCTAAGTTACTGATGTTCATAAAAGCATAGAATTAGAATTCTGGAACCACAAGTTACTTTGAATGGTTCAGCTCTACGCCTCTTAGAAGTACTATATGTCCCTTTCAGAACGGTGAATTCAATATTTCTGGAATGCTCCAGGATATCTTTAAATCAGGCCAGGGAGTGAAGAAAAAGAAAATACAGCCAACTCTCAATAACAATGGGAGGTAGGATGGATAAGTAAAATCTGAAGATCTAAAAATCTTATTTTGATTAATAACTTCAATCCCCTCTCTTAGCAAACATTTGGCTTAAAATTTTTAAAAATTTTTTGTCAGATAAAAAGAGGACTTTAATTTTACCTCTTTTCTCTGCCCCCCCCTCCAAACACTCTAGAGGAGGTATAACAGAACTCTCTAGTCTGATATATGTAGCTGTAAAGATAGAAACATATTTTGACATCTAGCTTTTCCAATTTAGATACTTAAAACTGTATCATATTCTAGTATATGCGGGCCTATCTATATTTTCATCTTTGCATGAAAAGTATGGCTTTATAATTTGTTTTAAAAAATTGATACTCTCTTAGCAAGGAATGACTACTTACCATAACCAGTATCAGCAGTAAAATCCAACTTTTCTGACTTTGTAAATCTATAACTCAGTACTTACCAAGTTACATTTTTCTTAGAATGTAACATTTGCAAGTGATATAAATTGAAGATGACAGTTTTACTCAACATCAGTATAATTCATGACCAGAGTCAGTACCCCTTGATAAATTAGGCATGATAAGACTGGGGCTTGCAATACCCGCCTTTCCTGATTCTTATGCATCTAGAGGAAAACACTGTACTACTCTGCCTCAGTTCCTTTCCAGTAATCATCATTCAATTAACTCAAGAGACTAATGCAAAATATATATCTTATTATAGAGTTTGTCATATGAACTATTTTAATTAGCAACAAGTAATGTCTAATTCTAATAACAAGAATAATGAAGTCTCTGAAACCATGCCTTTCTTCAAATACATAGGTGTAGCAGAACCTCTTATACAGAGCAAGTATGCCATAGTGCAAGATCAAAAAGGTGACATGCTTACTGTTGTTATATATTTAAAAGGAAGAGAATTTGCTTTTGACCAAAATTAAAGTAAAAACAAGAGTATTTTATGATAAAAGGCATCAGAAAAAATTTACAGTGAAGGGACAAGTTACAAAACCTAAATTTATGATAAATAGTTTATCCACTCATTTGCCTTCTATAGAATGATTGCTAGAGTCTAAAAATCAATATTACATTGGTTTCAAATGTATAGTTTGAACTTTAACTTATAAATCATTCTATTTTCATTAAAAGTATCAGTCTTCTATTCATTGAAAGCAAAAGCTCTTTAAACAATGGTGAAAGGAGAGGAACAATATCTTAAATATTTATAACAGGCTTTATAATATATATACTTTGTTACATTTGTGGGGCTAAGACTTAACTGATAATGTGTGTGTGTCAGTAAACTTTTGCAATGGTATTATATTTTATTTTTTATTCATATACAAGAAAAATTTAACAAAGAAATCATATATAACAAGCAAAAATCAATTTAATTTTAAAAATATGTCATTTACAAAATCAGTATTTCTGTTTAATATTCAAATATCTTGCATGGGAGAAATATTTCTCTAATTACAACATTGCAAAAGTCAAGATATTTTAAAAACTATTTGACTGCATGACTTAAAACAGTCCTTAATACTTCTACAACAAATGAAAAAAGTTTGATTTTGAAAATTAAATAAATTAAAAGCCAGTTAAATTTTTCCACAGAAAATAATCCACCCACAAGTATTAGTTCTAAGTGCTATATAATTTCCATTCAATTTCTAAGAATAAGTCTAGTGGATATTTAAACATTTCTGAAAATCTTAACCTTTCCAGGAGTTGGAATGAGAATGGGGGGAAAAAGTCAGTGAAAGAACTGTCTTCACATTTTGATCATTCTTATATATTATGATAAGAAAGAATTAAATAACTAATAGAAGATTATTCAATTTTATAACAGAATCCATAAGCAGTTCCTATGGCAACATGAAATTAGATTGTTAAAGGCATTATTTAAAGACAACATTTTAATGTGTTGCAAACAAACAATGTCCTTTGTGATTATCTCTGATAAAAGTAGTATCATTATGGAATAGAAACAAAACAGGAAGAAAAAGCTACAGATAAAATTTGATGAACATATTTTGTGCTCTCCACTTATAATGTAGTAATATCTCAGTCAGGTCCAGCAGAGGACTGAATATATGTCATGGAAGCTGCCATACAAAGTGAGCAGGTAGAAAGATTTAGAATATGACACGGTAAGGTAAAGAGAAATGACAATGTCATATGTAGCATTAACTTCAATTACTGAGCTTCCCAGTGATTGAAAAGGCCCATTCAATGACTTGTTACTTTACTTGCAAGTTTATTATATTGGAAAGCTGCAGCAAGATAGTACTCAAGTCTAACTGTCACAAATATTCAAGTTCTTCACTTACCTCATCTGGATTGGCATTAAAGGTGAGGCTGCCTTCATCCAGCTGCATATACAATTTTCTAAAAGAAAATCCTAGAGGTAGGTTCTTATTATATATGGAACAGTGACCCCAAGTGGATTTACACAACCTGTAACAGTAAGATAAAATCAGATACGAAAACATTACTATATTTAACTTCCTAAGCTAACCATGTGTACACATGATAAAAATATTAACAGGAAATGATACAAAATTGGATATTATAGTTCTAAAGTTTTAAAATCGTTAATTCTGTACTTGTTTTTTATTGTTTACTAGAGTATGATAGACAAATGCCTTCAACTTAGCAATTCTGATAGTACTAAACAAATGTGAGTTACGAAGATTAATAATATTCATGAGTACTTTCTCGTTAGTGATGTGGAGTGGATTCTGACTCCTAGTGACCCTGCGTAGAGCAGAGTGGAACCTGCCCCATCTTTCTGCGCCATCCTCTCACCTTCCAGCACTATACCAGACAATACTCCAGTGCTATTCACAGGGTTTTCATGAGTACTATCTGAAGTTAAATATAAACTATTAATAATAATAGTAATGATGGCTACTAACATTTACCGAGTGCTTACTAGAGGCCAGGCCCTATTTAAAGCATTTTAATAGTATTAGCTTGCTTAATCTTTACAACAATCCTATGATGTTGGTGCTACAGATAAAGAAAGTTGCCCAGGGTCACACAGCTAATTTGCATAGAGGCAGGATTTGGACCCAAGGAGTCTTACTCCAGAGCTTGCTATCTTAACCAAGAAGCTAAACAGGATTAAGTAACTATGTGCTCTACTATGAAAAAAACTGAATGGGGGGAGGGGAAGATTGCTGGGCAGGGGGAGAACTTTGTTTTTTTAACAATACATATATTAACAACAGGCAAACTAAACATAGACATTGTTCGTAATTCTGTAGCTTCAATACATACATCAAAAGTTGTGATGTTAAGTTTAGCTGTGTTTAAGATAACTGTTTTAAAACACTGGTTCTTTACTATTACAGTGATACATGATTGTTTAAAAATTCTATAAAACCTAAAATGCCAACAGTTCATATCTCAAAACTCTTATTTCTACAGATCGAGATAGTTGTTTCCAACTCTGTACAGAGGCATTAGCTACCGGTTATTATTTGAAAGCTAAAGTTTTATCTTGTTACAATGCCTAGAAATTCTAGATAAATACCATGGATCATTAAATAAAAGTGCATTACTCTAGAGACATGGGGAATACTGAAACTATATTTTGATACACTTTTAATGACTCTTTATCTCAAAATTATCTGATTTTTGTGTGTGTTCAAAAACACCTACTTGTAGTGACATACATTAAAACAGTTTCACTTTCTGATATTCATTATTGATATTTG
Source organism: Tapirus indicus (assembly GCA_031878705.1). Taxonomy (NCBI): domain Eukaryota; kingdom Metazoa; phylum Chordata; class Mammalia; order Perissodactyla; family Tapiridae; genus Tapirus; species Tapirus indicus. The sequence goes on along the minus strand of CM062919.1, from coordinate 96,422,256 downwards.
GCTCAAACTTCCTTCTTTTCACACACACACACACACATGAACAGGAAAATAAGCAAAAGTTACTGTCTCAGCCTATGACATCAAAAATTGTGAGGATGGTGGATAATATCTAATTTAATATGAGAATATCTTCTTAATAGTTAATTTATATCCTTGCATTATTTTTACCAACCAAATGAAATCATTGATTTTAAAACAGTAAGTTTAGTAACTTGTTCAGAAAATTATCACTATTCTAGCAGCCTTTTTAATCTAGTCCCACAGCTTTTGACTTTTATTACTAAGCTGTGTGAAAGCAACAGAACTTCTCAACATTAATAAGTATTTAACACATCCAAAGTTAAAATAAAATCTGAGCCAGCCTTTAATTTAAAATGCTAGAAGCAATTTATTACTAAGAAAAAAAATTCAAGCATCATAAAAACAGACATAATTATGTGGTATACAATAAAAGAAGGATTTCTTTCAGAAATGAATAATCCTGATTTAAATCTCGAAGAATACATTCTGATTGAGTTCAGATAAGCTTAGAAATAAACCTTGTTTTCAAAGTTCAAATATAAGATCACAAATTAAGTTTGCTGGCAATATTAAAATATAGAAAAGATATTATTAATAAAGAATGAGTCAGTTTTAAAGTATTTTTATTTCTTCTTATGTTAAATGATTAAAAAATTAATAACTAATTTATTTTAAACACTACCAATTAATGGAATTTCCTCTCACTTCCATAGTACCTTCACTATAACAAGACAATGAGAAAATAACCAGATGACACTGATGATTTTTATCTATTTAGAGATTGAGAAATGAACTATATAATTAATACTTAATTCTGTAGCATCAGGAAGCCTGAATTAGGAATGTCATTGTTGGTAATACATTTTTGCTAAAGTTTGGCTATTTAGATAATTTATTAATTCTCTCAATTAGATTTTCATTTAGAAATTAAAGTCTCAAAAAGACTTTTGTTTTTAGATATGTTTTTATATTGTTAGGAAGTCCCATTTTAAAATAATGAGACTTAAATAAACTTCGGTAAAGAATGCCAGAAAACCCAAGATCCAATGCTTCTTCCACGTTTGGTAACATTTCCACAACTCAAGTATATGCTTCTATTTAAGGAGTAACTTAGGTTCCATGAAATAGATTCCATTCCACCAAATGTTCTTAGATTTATGGCTTAAATTTAAACTGGTATAATAGCTGCTGAAATTTCTATAATCTACTTTCACTTCAGCAAGTAGATTACCTCCTTGCTTTCTAAAACTTGCCTACTTTATTGATGAAATGTTGGTTAGAAAAAATAAAAAGTAGATGAAATATTCACCAGTAAAAGTTTATGCTAATAAGTACCACTGATAAAATATATACATATATATATATAAATAAGTAAACACATACACACATACTCCATTTGTAACCAATGAAAACAATAAGAGTTGGGGAATAATGATTTTTAAGTATGCCTATTCTTCATATGGGAAGCACAAACTACACTAGAGATGTGCACACTCTAAATTTTGGATTATAAATTCTCACTTAACAACTTGCATTTTTAGAATAAACTGACAAATTCTGATTTATAATAAACTGACACATCTTGACTGGTAACCTCTCTTCTAACTGTAAAGTCATTATTATCTTCTATACTGTCCTTGCCCCATGATCAAATTTGACTGTGATGATAACTGTAGCTTTATCTTCCTAGGTTTTAATAAAGAGCAACTCAAAATACAAGTCCAGGATAAAAAGAAATATTTCATAATACATATATATCTATTATAAAGAAACATTTAAGCATAATTATATTTAGAGATATTGGAATCAAACATGGTGGGTTGAACTTACCCTTGCCAAAGAAGTTCATCATTCGCGAGGTCCTGCCAAACACATGAAGCTAAGCAGAGGTCAGTTGCATTCAGGTAGGATAAGATGGTAAAGCTTAGCTCGGGGGGCAACATTTCCAAATTAATGAATCCTTCCTGTTCTTTAGATTTCCTTGCCTTCAAAAGATGATATATATCAATGCCTCCTTGGACTTGTTTACGATGAGTGGTGTTAGGAATGTTGCTGGCAGCCATCCTCCTGCTCTGCTCTCTGCTGAGGTAGCCTTGCTCACTATAGCCTTCCTGCTGTAGCTGCTGGTTTCTGGCCACTCTCCACAGCCCCTGACCCATCTGCAAGCCTAGGAGAAAGCCAGAATGTAGTAAGAAGGTTACATTCAAAAAGTAACCCACCTTTCCCTGGGGTACAACAACTCTGACATGAAGCATTCATTTATCAGAATTAACATTCCTCATTAAAGCTTATTAAAAGGAGTAGTGTATTACAAAGACTACTTGGAACATCATAAGTACAAAACTTGGACAGAAATATTTGGTTTCAGCATCACCTTTATCCCAGTTTGCTAACGACTTTTAAAGTCCACAGGTGACATAATCATTTTTCACATGGTAAGATTTAAAAGTTACTGATGTCCTAAAGACTCTTACAAATTATAATTATGTGGACTTATGGGCCAGTATTAAATACAGCTCTGATCAGAGCACAGGACTTTAGTTAAAAGGCCTCTAGACCCTGCTTTTTATCACAACTCAGGCTAAACTAAGCTAGCCCCTTTTAACCAAACTCCCAGATGCATAACAGCTGTGAAACAGGCTTTTAGTTTAATTCTTGCCAGTCTACATTTAAGTTGTAGACTGTAATAAAATGTAACATAGGCCCTGAAGTCTAATTCAGAAAGCTTATAAATTAGACACCTAGAACTCCATGATAAATAGCTCAGAAATGACTATTTGGTTTTGTTGTTGCTTTAAATAAACATTATAATTTAGACTAATTTTCCAGTTCTTCTCCATATAGCCCTATGGATTCCACAGAGGTACCTGGGAAAAGGCAAGAGGAGAAGGTGTGCTCCAGTCTCTTCCACCTCCATGTGACCTCCAGAACAGCTACGTTTATCTGTCACAAATATTGGGCTTCCTGGTATACAAATATTTAGAAAACTACTGACCTAGACTTCCTATTTGATCTTTGCTTTAAAATAACTTTTCCTGGGCAAATAAATTCATTGAGAAAAATGAAATCAGGAAGAGCTTTTAACTAACACAAATAATTACTTTCATGATCTCTTTTCCAAACAAAATATTCTTGTTTCATAAATCCAAGTTGACTACTAATATGTGTGTGTGTGTGTATTTCAAAAATTTGGGGGGAAAATTAATTTTTGTATAAAATCATTGAAATAAATTTCATAGCATGACCTAACCTTAAAATATGGTTTTGTTTTAATTAGCTGTTTACAACAAGGACTGGCAAAAAACAAAAACCAAAACCCACTGCCAACCAGAAATTTTGAAAATTACTAGGAATCATTTGGGAAAATTGTGTAGAATTTCAAAGAATGTCAAAGATACTATGTTTTAAATATTTAAAAAGGCATGATCCGGGCCGCCCGGTGGCGTAGCGGTTTCGTCCGCGCTTGGCAGCCCGGGGTTCGCCGATTCGGATCCCGGGCGCCCGCCAACGCACTGCATGTCAGCCACGCTGTGGCGGGGTCCCATATAAAGTAGAGGAAGATGGGCACGGATGTTAGCCCAGGGCCTGTCTTCCTCAGCAAAAAAAGAGGAGGATTAGCAACGGATGTTAGCTCAGGGCTGGTCTTCCTCACCAAAAAAATAAATAAATAAATAAAATAAAAAGGCATGATCCACATGTACATTTACTGAGTTATTGGCTATTATTTGGATAATTGGCACTATAACAGGTCACTTATTGATCAAAACAGAAAAAATAGGCCAGGATAGTTTTTCATGCTTTCTTCTTACAGTGAACTGCTTGGAAACCCAGCAGCTTAAGCTATAAAGGGATGGGGGCACAGGTACAAAGAGAAGGAACATATTAATGATTTTTAAATGTGGGGAAATTTGTTTTTGTAAAGAAACCACAAAAGATAACCCTTCCTCCCTATAGCACATACCACAATAATGGTAGCAGTTCCTAAATTAGTGGTTAAGCTATAATAATTAAATTCTTACTTTTAATATAGAATATTAAGAGAAAAGACAAGCCACAGACTGAGAGAAAATCTTTGCAAAATACTTATCTGATGAAGGACTGGTATCCAAAATATACAAAGAACTCTTAAAACTGAACAATAAGAAAGTAACCCACTTTAAATTCTCAAAAAAAATCTCAAGGATGCCTCACCAAAAAAGATATGCAGATAGCAAATAAGCATATGAAAAGATGCTCAGTATCATGTTATTAGGTAATCGCAAATCAAAATAACAATGAGATAATACAACACATCTATTAGAATGATTGAAATCCAAAACACTGACACCACCAAATGCTGGCAAGGATGTGGGAATGCAAAATGGTACAGTCACTTTGGAAGACAGTTTAGCAGTTTCTTACAAAACTAAACATGCTTTTACCATATGATCCAGCATTCATGCTCCTTGGTATCTACCCAAATAAGTTGAAAACTTATGTCCACACAAAAATCTGCACATGAATGTTTGTAGCAGCTTTAGTCACAAGTACCAAAACTTGTAACCAACCAAGATGTCCTTCAGTAGGTGAATGGATAAACTGTGCCACATCCACACAATGGAATATTTAGCTCTAAAAAGAAATGAGCTATCAAGCCATGAAAAGACATGTAGGAAACTTAAATGCATATTACTAAGTGAAAGAAGCTAATCTGAAAAGGCTACATAATACATGATTCCAATTATACGACATTCTGGAAAAGGCAAAACTACAGAGAGAATAAAAATGGTTAACACAGAAAAAAATATATATCAACAAAAATTTGTAAGGAGTTTTAAGTTTGCTTAATGTTTAAATATGCCATGTCATATTACAACATAAGTACAATTTAATTTTGACAAAAATTTAACATTTTAAGACTCATAATCATAAAGAAAGGTATTTTATTTTCATCATGGCTATTTCTCTGAAAATATCTAGAAATCACATTGCTTGCTAAGCTCATCTAGCATATCTGTTGTCATTTTAGATAATTGCATTTATTCCTGTCTTTTGCTTTTGCACCACTAAAGGTAAATAATCAAACATGGTAACTATTATGTTTGAAGTCTCAAGATTTAAGGTATATCAATTTCTGCGTATTTTCCCTACAGCATCCTTCTAGTGGCATATGGTTAAGCAGCTGTTGTTATTCTCAGGGATGTTGCTAGGGAACACAGAAACAAGGTGATTTCCCCAGGCTCTGGACTTTAATGGGATACTTAAATTGAGCATTGGATGATGTGATTCAGAAAGCATCCAGCAGGTAGAAGGAGGTAAAGCCCACAGCTGGTTCTTGGAAACAAAACAACACTCGATAAGGAGGGTGGAGGTGTGAGTCTCATGTACACATGATTCAGACAAAGAAAACCGCATTTTCTATTCTCCTATTGCTAAATAGTACTGCAAATTGCCTTTTTGGGACACCCTTTTCCCTTTAAAGCAGTTCTTGATACTGGGCAAGAACACAGTATGATTAACTACTTGAGGAAGATAATATCATAATATAATAGAATTATATATCATATAATAATAATATCATAAGTTTATCCTTTGGAGAAAGGAAAGGGTGTCCATAGTGTTCCATCCCCACTCCCAATCTTCCTTAGGGTAACAGGGATGTAGAATGTGGGTGGAACTGTCAGAAAAGTGATAAAACTTGCAATAGGACATGACATCCAATGCAGAAATTGTGAAGCAAGTCAGGGAGGTAGCATAGTGTTACAGACTGAAGTTGAACAGACTTGAGTTTAAATCCTGACTTGACACGTTATCACTTATAGGACCTTGGGGAATTTACTTGACTACTCTAAGCTTTAGTATCTTCATATGTAATGTGATAATTTGTGTATTATTTAATAATACTTATAGCTCAAAAGTCTGTGGTATTAAATGAGACAATGCATATAAAGTTCATTCCACAGCTAATAATCAACAAAATACTAGGTATTTGTTTTGACAAAATCGTATTTTCATAAAATGAAAACGATGAGCACTTTGGTAATAATGATACTTCAGTTGTCCTGATTTTCTGCCTGCCAAATAAACTCATTTGTTCATGTTGATACATGCACAGCTTTGTAGGGCTTGTACACCCAATTCTTCATCTCCTTTAGTTATTTGATACTTCACCCATGGTTATTTTTTCCTCATAAATGCAATGCTTTTATATAAATGACCAAACCAAAAACAAAACACCCCAAACCTAAAAATAAAAAGTCTATGTTATGTTCCACAAAAAATTTCAAAGCTCAGCATGCCAACAGTAATGGCATGAAACAGGTTCTTCTGTTATCATTAGTAATCTGTCAACATCTGGCTCTAAAAGAGATATAAACTATTATACAGTTTTCATGCTGGGTTCTTGCACAATTTCAAATTCTTTTTTGCGGCAGGGAGGGGAAGATCAGCCCTGAGCTAACATCTGTTGCCAATCTTCCTCTTTTTGCTAGACGAAGATTGTCACTGAGCTAACATCTGTGTCAATCTTCCTCTATTTTGTATGTGACATGGCTGCCACAGCACAGCTTGATGAGTGGTGTAGGTCTGTGCCTGGGATCCAAACCTGCGAACCCTGGGCCGCCAAAGCAGAGTGCACGAACTTAACCACTATGCCACCTCAAATTCTTGAAAACAGGTGTTTGGCCTGAATCAACCAAAACTTGATTTCAAAGTACTAAATCTTCAGCTTTGTCTTAAAGTTTTAATAAAATCTTGGTATAAAGATTTTCAACATTGAAACATAGCATTATAAAAAAAAATAGTACTCTGTTGTTTGTGCTAATTATTCAGTCAAAAAAATTAAGCTGCATAGTGGAATCACTGAATATGCAAAGAGTTTCAAATTGAAAAAAATTAAAGACAGGGGCCGCCTGGTGGCGCAGCGGTTTAGTCCACGCTTGGCAGCCCGGGGTTCGCAGGTTCGGATCCCGGGCGCCCGCCGACGCACTGCCTGTTAGCCACGCCGTGGCGGCATCCCATATAAAGTGGAGGAAGATGGGCACGGATGTTAGCCCAGGGCCAGTCTTCCTCGGCAAAAAGAGGAGGATTGGACGGATGTTAGCTCAGGGCTGGTCTTCCTCACAAAAAAAAAAAAAAAAAAAAATTAAAGACAAAAGAAGTTTGTGTATTTGAAATAGCTTTGGCATAAATATAAATTTTGTGATGAAACCATTGCTGATAATTTATTTGTTCACTCAAAACCAGTTGAGGAAAATAGATATTTATTTCTTGGAAATAATATTTACTCTTCTAAAAGCATAATTAGTCTATTTCATGTAGAAATAAGAAATATAGTCAACCTTGGAATTCGTGGCAGTTGTGTTCTATAAAGTTACTGCAAACACTGAATTAGTGAATACTGAACCACTGCTCCTCGGAGAAACAAAGGGCAAGTTCCTGCAAGCCTCTGGCCACATTTTTGCCTATTGATCAATACATAATTTTGTTTTATTTGTGTCTCTGTTTAAAGACACCTTATTTAATATACATTGTTGATTCATTAACATCAAACTCACCAGTCCTGATGGAAGCTTATCTAATACAGGTATTTTCTCTTTAAAGCCCCATCACAGCCTTCTTGCACTCAGGAACACTAGACAGCAAGCACTTCAGCTCTAAGATTGGGGCCATTTTAAACAGTGAAATCAGCAACACAAAAGTACAAAAATGTGAAAACTGTGGCACTGACCACACTTTTTCACATTTGATTCACATTTTTAAACAGACCATGAAAAGGACACTCGTTTACAATATGAGAGCTAAAACAAGAAGGTAGAGCACCGCCTTGTTCAACCTGAGCTGGGAATGCGTTCCTCCCAGACAACAGTTTTTCGCAGCTCTGCACATGTCTGAAAACAACAGTCAAAGTGCCCCGAGTATTGATTTGGGGGATAAAAAAGTAAATTTTAGTGTGTAGGTGAATTCACACAAAAAAATCTAGAAATAATAAGGATCAACTGTAAATTAATACTATTCAAGATGTCCCAAACCTTTTCTTCCAAATTTGAATTTATTTTGTTTAAAGTTTCTTTATCATGATCAGAGGATTTATAAAATCCTTTCTAAGGAGCTTCAAAATGAAACCAAAGATATTTTCTCTTGGTCTCCAAAAGTAGAAACAGTACTCCATTATTTATCATCTGAGAGAAATAAACAAGAATTTCATAATTACTTAGGTTACGCAGGAGAAATTATGCTAACAAAAAATTCTCTAGAAGATTTCAACATTGAAATTCTTCCTTTCAGAAGAGAAAAAAATTATGGGGAGAAAAATCAAGGCAAGTAGGGCACTATATTTTCTTATTTTTCATAATGGTAATAAAATTGATATTTATAAACAAAGATTTAGATACTATTTAGTAAGTTTAAATTTACACTTTACAGAGACTGATTAACACAAAATAAAATAAATCTTGGGACTCCTTTTTATTTTATTTTTTTAAATTATTTTATTTTATTTTATTATTTTTTGCTGGGAAAGATTTGCCCTGAGCTAACATCTGTTGCCAATCTTCTCTCCCTTTTTTTTTTCCTTCCCCAAAGCCCCAGTACAGTTGTATAGTCTAGTTCTAAGTCCTTCGATGTGAGCTGCCGCCACAACATGGCTACTGACAGATAAGTGGTGCAGTTCCACGTCCAGGAACTGAACCTGGGCTGCCGAAGCGGAGCATGCCGAACTTGAAGCACTCGGCCACCAGACTGGCTCTGGGGACTCCTTTTTAAATTGGATTAAGTATCAAATGAAGCAAGGGCCAAACAGGCAAATGAACATTATTCAAGAATTTCTGTTTTCCAGGAATTACGTGAACATGGCTACCAATTTAATTAATTTTGATCATTTTAATACAGTAGTCAAGTAATGCTTCCTGTGTCTCAGAGCTGTTATATACTGTTTTGGTTTACAGGCCAAATATTCATGTTTAATTCTGTACTACCTGCGAATGCACTTATGTACATGAGTACATGTACATGCAAATGTCCCACATGGACAAGAGACTCAAAAGCCTGGCATTAATGGCTACTGAACGGGGATTAGTAACCAAACTGAGCGGCCTTGAACACTCAGTGGTACTGTGGATAAATATGTCACAGCAGTTGAAAGATAGAAGCTATTTTATTAATTTAATCTCATGTATAAGAATTTCATATTTTGATGTTTAGTATCATATCTTACATTTCAAAGGTAACTTTCTGTTCCTAAAGCCCTACACTGCCATGGCACAGTAGCTAGGATGACATAAATGGAAATTGACATAATTTTAGGGAGATTTTGGCATTTTTCAAAAACAAAGTCTTTGAAAAATATTTATCAAGAAGAGTGCATAAAGCTTCTTGCTTAACTAAAGGTTAAGCAAACAGCCACTGTCACCTCTAAATAATCTGTTGTACCCCTACCTGACAACATTTTAGACATGTCACATCTATGATTATTATGCATATATGGTGTTTTTCCTTCCAAGAAAGCTCTTTTGGTATTACATAGCTTAATTTTAGCAAGTCCTGGTGGGCTATCGATTAAGACTCAGCGCTCTCACCACTGAGGCCCAGGGTTCGTTTCCCGGTCAGGGAACCACATCACTGGTCTGTTTGTTGTCATACTGTGGTAGCTGCATGTTGCTGTGACGCTGAAAGCTATGCCGCTGGTATTTCAAATATCGGCAGGGTAACACACCGGTGGACAGGCTTCAGTGGAGCTTCCAGACTAAGACAGACAAGGAAGAAGGCCCTGATCACCCATTTCCCCCAAAATGGCCATGAAAATCCTATGAATAGCAGCAGAGCATTGTCTGATACAGTGCTGGAAGGTGAGAGATTGGTGTAAAAAGACCAGGCAGGATTCCGCTCCGCTGTACACAGGATCGCTAGGAGCTGGAATTGACTCAACGGCACTAATAACAAACAATTTAAAAAATTTAAACTCTAAAATTATTTCAATTAATGCTAACATGGTTTCAGGAATAGGTTTTAAGCCAGGGCCAGGATAAATATAAATGGTAGGGTACCATCTCAACATGATTTGTGACTTATATCAGTTGGACAGTAGATAGAACAATAGATCGGTTCTAACTCACTTTTGAAAAAAATCTTTTATGGTCAACTCTTGGCTTCATGTTAAAGATGTAAGATTGAGCACATATATTTATCACCTTTCCCTCCTATTAAAATGAAAGAAAAGGAATAAAAAAGGTAGAAACTAAACCTAAAAGAGAAGGAAGACAGGATGTTGAGTGGACTTGAGATTTCAACTGATTTCTATAAAATGAAAGTAGGAGGAGTGGTTACTAAGGAAGCCACCAAGAGAAAGGAGGGGGACACTCTGGAATTGTGCAGGGAGGGTGGAAGCAGCTTATCTACCTTGCAGAACCCTTAAGAGGCTTTTTGGGGTCCAAAATACTGTATAAGCATGGGAGTAATTCAGAATAAAGTAAGGAACAAAAATCAGGAAATTAAAGTCTCTGAGTCACTGTTTCCTTACTTACATAACAACAAAAAAAATCCCTCTTTACAATTTTTGTGAGAATTAAATGAAATATGTGCATATGAAACGACAGACCACAACCTGTCCCCCAACACACATACGTCACGTGTCTAGAATGCTTAGGCATCTACTCCAACCCCTTCCCCTTATCCAGGTAAAATGAAGAAGCATTTTCTCTAAAGAAATTGAATGACCCTAGAGAAAAGACTCCCCTCCTCTCCTAACATTTACAAGTGGCCTAGTATAATGGGCTTTCAAACCAATCATCCCAAAGCAAGGGCCACCAGCCCTAACAATGCATACATCTATAAATCAACTCTTTCTTGTCTCAAAGATCCAATATTCAATCATTGAAGTGTGGCTGAAACTCTCACAATTACTTGGTTTATTTTTTCTCAATTTCCTCCAGTGACTCTTCAGTAAAAGTTAACAAGTTAATTTTTATCTTAATCTAATAGACATAGTTATAAAATCATACTCTACATATTGCATATTTTGAGAATTGGCCTAGAGTGGGAACCCACTGAAGCTCTGCTATATTTGAATGTGGGAAAAAGGTACATCTTCCTCCCAATTTTGACCTTTCCAGTTCACTTGGGACCCCCTTAAGGGCTACCAAGACACTCTTAAGGCAGTGTTTCTTAAATGTGGATTATGAACGTGTGAGTGAGCTATAAGAAAATCAAAACAAAACAAAAGCAATGCGATAATGTCAAAAGGGACATTAGAAGCTAATTTGGAGGAGCTCCTATTGGCGAAACTTGGGACAATTTGGGCACCAAAATAAAATTAAGGATAGTAATGGATTATAATTCATCATATAAAAAAAGAATCCATGAGCCTACATTGATGATCAATAAATATATAAATAAAGAAGAAAGGAAAGCTCTTCCTTACAGTAAAATGTTAACTAATAAAGATAGAAGGAATAATGAAGTCAGAAAAATCATCCTTTTACAAGCATCATAGAAAAAAATAATTCAGGCAAGAATTATCAGTGGATGCTGAGTCTGGAGTTATGATAAAGAATGGAATATTTAGAGTCTCAAAGTATTTCCTCACATATTACTCATTAATTACAGAAAGAAATTAAGAAATCAGACAGTATTTAACCAAATGATCAAAATTAACCTCACCAATAAGACAGAAAGGGACATCATGTGCCTCCGGACATGATACTCTAAGAAGGGCACAAGATCAATTACACAGTATTTGAGCCAAAAATGTATAACCTGAATCAGAACATGAGAAATATCAGAGAAACCCAAATAGAATCTGTAAAATGACAGAATTTTTTTCTTCAAAAATGCCAATGCCGTGAAGCCAAAGAAAGGCTGAGGAACAGTTCCAGACTAAAGGAGACTAAAAAGCATGACATCTAAATGCAATATGTGGATTGGATTTTGTACTGGAAAAAAAAAATTGCTACAATTTTTACTTTTATTATTCTATTATAGGAATGATTAAAAAACTAGGCGGGCTGAAATTGGATACAAATATTATATCAACGTTAAATTTTCTGAATTTGATAATTGGATAGTGGGTATTCAGGGTATTTTCTTGTTGTTAGGAAACACACTGAAGTGTTAAGGCATAATGTATGCACCATAGTTTCAAATGGTTCAGAAAAACAATAACGTCTACCTCTACGTAGAGAGCGATAAAGCAATGTTGCAAAATTTTTTAAATTGGTGAATCTGGGTACAGGGTATACGCTAGTTATTTTTATTAGTCTTACAGACTTTCGATAAACAGAAATCTGGTTGTGGAATCCAAGCACGTGACTTTGAAAAACTCAGAGTTTGAAGTGTCCTCAGTTTAAGAATTACTGCCCTCGGGCTTAGTGTAATACAGACTGAATACTGTTACTAAAGAGATAAGTGCTCAGCATTGTGGTTTAAGGGTAGTAGGAGATCCCAGAAAGGAAAACATCAAAATAGCCAGTAAGAATTATTTTTGCCATTTTTGATAAAAATTTTTAAAGAGTGGAGAAATTTTTTTAAAGAAAGTAGGAACAAAACACCCCTTTAATTTTTTCTTATGTGTGCAGATTTAAGGCTTGCAATTCCTGGCTGTGTTCCCTCGTTTTGTACATAACATTATGTACATAATATTTATTTATATAAATATTAAACAATAATACTGTTTTTGTCCTATAAATCACCATTTACTTAGTACTTACTCTGTGCCAAGCACTCTGTTAAAGTTTTTATATATTATCTCATTTTAATCCTCACAACAACCCTAATAGGTAGATATTATTATTCTGATTTTATAGCTGAGGAAATAGTGACTCAGAGAGGTTAAGCAACTTTGCCTGAGATCTCATAGCTGGCAAATGGAAAATTTAGGATTCAAACACAGGTCTGAGTCCAAAGCTCTTATTCTTAACCAACAAACCTTATGGTGCCCTTCCTCAGCAAAAAGAGGAGGATTGGCAACAGATGTTAGCTCAGAGCCAATCATCCTTACAAAAAAAAGAAAAGTCCTTTTGGCAGTATCACAAAATAAATCTGTCAATTAATAAGCAGAAATTTCTACTATAGATCTTCATAACACCTTCATATCCCCAGTAATCTGAATAATAAAGTACTTTATGGAGAGCATGTTAATTTCTTAGATCTTTCAAATTGATGTTGCAACTGTTGAGATCCATGTTCTTAAGCACATGTCTTGATTACAGAATACTAATATTTACTCAAACATATGTTCATTAAGATAATAATTTTGCAATTCACCTATCACATTGTGCTTTTATTCAATTTCCTTATAGTTTATTTATTAAAAGAAATAAAATTTAAAAGAAATATATATAAGCAGTCCTTGCTTTGTATAGTACTGTGCTAACTACTGGTTAACGGTTATTGTGGGACTGTCTAAAGCAAGGCCACGGTTCTAATATGCACGACTTTCAGTTAACACAGTACCATGCAAAGTGAGAATTGCTTGTAAGTACTAAAATGAGGAATTGATTCCACACAATAGGCTTTATGGATAAATCCAGTACCAAACACAGTGCCTTTGACTTATAAAGTACTCAGTAAATATGCTTTGATTGAATGAACGGATGAATGGTAAACAATGATAAAAAATGAATTCGATGAACTTTGATCTAAACTTCACATCTTTTGAAAATTAACTCATAATGGATCATAGACTTAAGTGTAAACATAAGATTATAAAACTTTTAGAAAAATATGTGTAAGGAAATATTAGGGATGTAGGGCTAGGCAAAGAGTTCTCAGACTTGACATCAAAAGCACAAATCATAAAAGTAAAAATTGATAAAGTAGACCTCATCAAAATTAAAAACTTTGGCTTTTTGAAAGCCCACATGAAGAAGATGAAAACACAAGCCACAGACTGAGAGAAAATATTTGCAAAAGATATGAACAGATATTTTGATAAGAGGACATACAAACGGCACATAAGCACATGATAAAATATTCATCATTATCCAGGAGGGAGGTAGGTGTAGTTATAAGAGGGCAGCACAGGGAATCCCTGTGGTGTTTGAATTGTTCAGTATCTTCACGGTGGTGCTGGATATGTGAACCTGTGCAGAATTTCATACACCCATTACACATGAGAGTAAAACTCAGGAAATCTGAATAAGATAGGTGGAATGTATTAATGTCAATATCCTGATTGTGATAGTATATTATAGTTTTGCAAAATGTTGTCATCCAGGGAAACTAGCAAAGTGTACAAGAGATCTCTCTGTATATTTCTTGCAACTGCATGTGTCTCTACAAGTATCTCGGAAAAAAAAAAAGACATAACTATACACGGGTGAATTTTATGGTATGTAAATGATACCTCAAAAAACTGCTTTGAAAAAAGAATTAGAGAGAAACTCTAATGAACACTTGAAAGAGGGTGATCAACGACACAGCAAGTCTAGTGTAATTTGACAAACAGTAAGTATTTTAGATTTCAGGAGATCCAACTAATTATTAAAAATCTATGACCTATGAATCATCTCTAACTTCATGGAAGTTACTATACTACAGGGCAAAAGAAGACAGGATCAAGGAATACAAATCCGTAAAGATACAAATCCTATAATGATGTTTTGACTATTTACATAGGATGAATCAATAATCAGGCAAAGGTATAAATGCAAATGGATTGATATTTGTGTGCTTCTAACTTGGTCTAAAAAAAAAGTTATTGTAAAATACATTAAAGAGAAAATTGGTATAATTACTCATTAAAAATCAAAGTACATAAACTAATGTCAATTAATTTGGATTGCTTCAAATATTATCATATTTTTAATGTGAAAATAATTATTTTATTTATTAAAAATACTTTAAAAATCAAACTTTTGTTTAAATCTCCTAAATTCTTATATATCCTTGTTTCTATGAAAATAACATTAATAACAATACTTTTATTATGCACCGAATAATTATCTGGAAGAGCCTATTTCTTTTTTAAAGTAAGTATTTAGACCTTTTGGTTCAAAAAATTAATTTCTAGTTTTATTATGCTGAGATTAGAGAATGTGGGCTATATGATATCTGCTTGAGACAAATGGGTAGGTTTTCTTGACACTGCTATTCTGGAGGGTGAATTTAAAGTCGGAGCTCCAATTATGCTATATGCTGTCACCTTAAATATTTCAAACAAGGTTTCTGAGCTTCTGTTTCCCATAAAGTGGGGGAAACCACTTCTATCTATTTTACAGGAATGCTATGAACCTTAACTGAGATAATATACACAAAAGCATCTTTTAATTTGTAAAGCAGTATGTAGGTCCTGACTCTTTTTTTTTTTCTAATGCAAAAATCTGAGTAACAGCTATACTTTTCTGACATGATTTTGGATGCAGTTTTCTCACTTTAAAAAAAAGAAATACAGTTTTATTCTAAGTGAATCTGTTGTAACATAGCACCAAGGCACTTCCACCTAGTAGGGAGTATAAATTAGATTAATTACCAACAACTATATCAGTTACTAATTTATCAAAGTTTATAAGAACAACACTTTTCTATTTACTTCCAGTAGATGGCTACATTTCTAAAAAAAATGGTATTTTTGACTGTATTTGTAACGTCTTGTTGTCTCTTCAAATGAGTAGAGTATTTCCACAAAAGAATTAGAGAGAAATTATTTTATAAATAGTTGTTGGTATATCTAATATAAAGCCTATCTGTAAAACATTAAGCAGCTTTAATCAAAACATCCTCAAGTAATAAGTTAAACATCAAATAAAGTACTGTTCTATAAGAAAAAGGTAACTGCATCAATACTTTTAGTAATTCCATGGCACTAAGCATTCAAATAGCACATGCTGTGGAGACAACTATATGTAATAAAGAATGGTTTATATACCATTTAGGTGGAGAATACACAGCGGAAGATGGGAATAGAAAGGAGCCTGGAGGTCTCTAAAAAGCATTCTTCTTTAAATACTTTGGTTTGAGGCAAACTAATTCAATGTCTCTTCCTAAGCAGTGTTAAATCACTGGTATGTGATGGTTGACACACAAATAATCTCACTTAAGTACTTATTGTAAAAGGTTAGTTTTCTTCAATATTTCTTAAACCTGTAAATAGTGGAATTTATAAGCAAGAAATTTCTTATCTCAGATAAAGATCTAAAATGTGTATCAAAAGAGACAGCTCTAAAAGGCAAATTCTAAGACTTAAAGATGAGGAAATTCACTTATTTATATCTTTCTAGGAAATTTCAATTTTTTTCAATTAGATTTTTGATTACTTTAAGTTTTAAAAATCTTTAAGTGATATCGTGTGATACTTAATGGCATAAGAACACGGGAGATTCTGTGAGAAAATAATTTCTATGATACACTTAGAATCAAACTGGCAGCCCAGCATTTATTTCTCTACTTCCAAGAGAACAGACCACCAAAGTAGTTTAAAACAGACTAAGTAGAGAAATATGAGGAAAAAAAAGAGAGAGGGGAAAAAAAAAAGAAAAAACCTGATAACCAATCACACCCCTAAAACTGAAAGGCAACAATTGTAGAGGAATGAAGGAAGAGTAAGTCCACAAGGGGGTCTTTGAAAGGAGAAAAGGGAAATAGCTAAGTACTAAGAGGTCACAAGGTACATTAAACACATAAAGAAAACCCACTCATTAAATTTAAAGATCTGGTCCTGCAAGAGCAGTTTTTGTTACTAAAAGGCATACTATTTGTAGTTGGTTTTTTTTTTAATTCAAAAAGATTTACAATATTAACTTTGTTTCTGAAGGTTTTCTTCCTGTTCTTTAATGTGATTCTATAATCAGTGTTACCAAATGGCATGTAAACAAATGTAAAAATTAAAATGCGTCATTTAAATGTAACCAAAAAGCTGAGAATTTTAGGCTTCTTAAATTCCTTCCGCTTATTTTGCAAGAAACGATCCAATGTTTTATCTTTTAAATAAAATAAATTTATCATACTTCTCACCAGCATTATTTTTAATTACACTGATTCTTACTTAACTGTAGTATTTACTTAACCCACTGTAATCAGCAGCTGCTATGGCAGCATATCCCAACCCACCTCCTTGGGGCACACCACAAAACACCCACTAACCACAATGGCCATTCCAATGACAGTTGTGGAATTAAAAAACAAAACAAAAACTGTAATTCTCACTGAATTTCTAGAAGCACATGTATTTTATTAAAGTTGTTTTAAAATATTAAGTAAAGTAATTCAATGAAATAGCAACATGAGTTAGATGTATATTTCATAGACTTCTTTCTGTATGGATGATTTTGATGCATTATCACAGGCCAGCCAAGAAATTAACCTCAATTTCCAAATTTGAATCAAGATGTAGAAAAAAGGGCCAGCCGGTGGTGCAGTGGTTTAGTTTGTGCTTTGGCAGCCCCGGGTTCGCAAGTTCGGATCCCAGGCACCGGCAGACGCTCTGCCTGTCAGCCATGCTGTGGCAGCGTCCCACATAAAGTAGAGGAAGATGGGCACGGATGTTAGCCCAGGACCAGTCTTCCTCAGCAAAAAAAGAGGATTGGCAACAGATGTAAGCTCAGGCTGGTCTTCCTCACACACACACAAAAAGATGTAGTTGCAGTTGGTTAAGTGATAAAATCACAATTTTAATGACTAGTTTTAATGCACTGTGATAGAAAGAAGAGACAATCTCTTGGTAATTTGATATTTTTATATTGTGAAATGAAGAAAATTACTCTTTTAATCTATGCAAAAGCATAGTAAACACACAAAACATTCCCTATGAAACTGATCATATAGAATAAATTAGGATGCATGTTTTAGCTTTTCTAGCAGTTATTACCATAAGATATTTTGTGGATGAAAGTATTTCAACTGTGTTATTTTCTCAAACATCTGTTTAAAATTTTGTAGACATCTAAGGGCCCAAAACTATATTAGTGTATTGACTGTAACCTACTATAAATGAAATACATTAACTTGATAGGGAGCCATAATTTAAAAACCAAATTTACAATTTGAGAATTGACGCATTCAGGCTTGTGTTAAGCACCTGAGGTATAAAAGATAAACTTGAATAAAACTTTACTAACAGATAAGGATTTACAACATCTTTCAAACCTAGAAGAAGCATAGGCAATTTTACAGTGGATCACAGACCAAACAGTGTCACAACAAACCCTGACGCCTATACCTTTAATTTCCAATAAGCCTATATGGTTGCCCGACAAAAGCTGTGCTGGGGACATGCAGCCAGGGAATGCTGAAAGACGGTGGTACCTGTCACCTAATAATGCTTAAAAACAGACATACGAGACACATTTCTATTCTAAGACACACCTTTCCCACCCCTATTTGATCTCATACCAACATAAAGACTGCCACTGACCCACATTCTTTCTACCCTAGAAAGGCTTACTTGTAGCCTTTCCTACTTTCTTTCCCCCTTAAAAGCTATCTTTGCTCAAGTTTATTTTGATACAATTTCAACCATATAAAATGGCAATAGGTAAGGAATACACAATCCCCAATTGTGATATGCTCTGCTCATGTACACCCTAAAAACACAAACATTCCTCACACTCATCATCCCTCAGGCAAAGTTTCCCAAGAAAAATAATAGGCCCCCTTTCATATAATTAGTAGGAAAAAAAGACCAAAAAAACACCATAACCCTTTACCAAGAGAGAGAACGTTTGTACAAGCTTATTTCTTTATAATCTGTCATTTCTCCTTGTCTGACTGCCTCTCCCTAGGATGCCTTTTTGCTCAATTATTTCTACCTATTAATTCCTAAAAGTTATCAGCCTGAGTATCTGTTAGCCAGCCTCTCTGATGGCCCTCCAAGATCCTTGCATCCTGGGGTTCATGCCCTTGTATAATCTTCTCACCAATGATTTTGAGTTGGACTTACTGACTCACTTCTAACAAATACAATAAGACAGTAGTGACAGAATACCACTTCTGAGATCAGGTTATAAAAGACTATAGAGTCTTGGGTGGTGATTGCTCACCCTAGGGGAAGCCAACTGTCATACTGTGAGGCAGCTTTATGGAGAAGCCCATGTGGTGGAGAACCTAGGCTCTCCAACAACCATGAAAGCACACTTGGAAGTGGATCCTGCTCCCGGTCCCGGCTCCGTGGAGCTTTCGTATGAGATCACAGCCCCCAGCTACAGCTTGACTACAACCTCATGAAAGACCTTGAGTCACACTGGCTCTGCTAAGCTGCTCCCGAATTTCTGACCCACAGAGATTGTGAGATAATAAATGTTTGTTGTTTTAAGCTGCTAAATTTTGGGGTAATCTGTTACTCAGCAATACATAATACAGTATCTCATCAGACAATTTGTCGAGTTAACTTGATAAAAATGGGAAGTTTCCTACTCAACCTGAAAAACAGAATAAAAGTTATTCTTCATTCTGAGGTCTGCTCAATTTTGTAAACCATTTTCTTAAGGGGGAAAAAACCCTCCTATCTCAGAAATATGGTTACCAAAATCCAAACATTAAAAGGAGAAGGAAAGTTGAAATGGAAAACATAAATTAGCTTCACTTTGCAGTAATAAAGGTCACAATATATCGATTTGGAGAGAAACACCTGGATCCTTAAAAATAAAAATTCCACTTGTTAAAACAAGTAGACTCAATTATTACGTTACTAAATACAGAGCCTAAAAATAAAGAAACCACTTAAATGCTGAGGATTGGGATTCATTTAAGTAATTTCATCCAAGTAAATAACATTTAATTGAGCACTCACCATGTAAGAAACTAGAGTCCAGTCACAGAGAAACAAACAAGAAACGACAAATTAAGAATTTGTCAAATTTATAACCAAAGTCTGACGGCTGGAGCAACTGGCAATCCACCGTGACCTTAACTGTATGTATCTGCATTCATATTACGGGATAGTATGTAAAGAACCGAAAACTGTGCCTATGCACCAAAAAACCCCACACAAAAACAACAAAACCCCACTCTACTTGAAAAGCAACACTTGGACAAGAGGGTAATCCTTGCCGTTTCTCGGCTTTGTTTCGGAATGAAGCTGAGTCACTACCTGGGGTCCCAAACTGACCTATACCCCAACGGCCTAGAAATACAAGGAACACACCTACTCCCGCCTCCTGACACAGACTCCTCATTTTAATAAGCCATGACTGCTGTCACTCAGGATGCCTTGCACTGTCATTGGTCCCAAAGTCTTGCTGGTTGGCAAGTTTCTGCCAACTGGCAACCACCGGCTGTTTATTTCCGAGAAGAAAAGTAGGGGTGTACAGGGAAAAGAGGCAAGAGCTCCGAAATATCTAGGCTGACGCGTGTACCTGAGCGACCTGCGATCCCCACCGCCGCCGCGACGAATCGGCCTCTGGGCGGGGGCTTTGAGCCAAAAAGAAAATGGCTCAGCCGGGAACTGGTGCCCAGGCCATGGAGAAGCCGGTCCAAACTTTACTTGTTCACGACGGTGGAGGTGCCAGCTGTGAGAATACCAGAAACAGCACGGGATTCCTCCGAATTCAGCACACCTCAAGCTGCAGCAGCCTGAGCTGCCGACTGTGCGAGTTTTGACGTTTCCTATTGTTGCCGGAAGTGACGTTCGGGTTCTGAGCCTTAAAGAAGAAGCATTTTTATCCCCGTTGTTTACGATTCGCTGTAGTGTCCCTGTTTCTCCCTTCGCCGCCCGAGCCGCTCTGAGCATCAAAACTAAACAAACTTCTAATATGGAACTTGGGATCGGACTGGCCATGGAAAAGGCTCTCAAAGAGTCACTTTCCTCAGGGGTCTGGACGAACGTGGTGTGGAATCTGCGGTGAGGAATCACGGAGCGCTGAGGAGCCGGCAGCTTTGAAGGTCTTGCCGCGGCTCGTGGCGGGCTGCGACTCACGGTTCGGGATACAAACGGTCGGCGCGAGAGGCGCGCCTGGGCGCGGGCGTCGGGCTGCAGGGACGCGTTGCTGGAGGCTGGGCACCGGCGGCTATCTTTGGTTGCATATGCTACCTCTCCCTCTCTCTGTTGTGCGGCGCCAGAGGCCTTCGGAGCCCGCTTCTTTGCTGGGCGACTGCTGGGTGAGCCAGGGGGAGATGGCGAGGCTGCGCCCTAGTTTGGGCAGAGGTCGCCTCTCACGGCTGCTCTTACCGAGGCCCCCGGCGGGGCGATTGACCACGTCTACCATTTCATCCTTTTAAACTAAGTGGAGGTCGGGGAGCCCTAGATATGCCTTGCCAACATACCCAACTGGTATATCCTTTTGAACAAAGTAGGAAGAATCGTGGCAGCTCTTCCTCTCAGATTAGGTTGTGACTTGGGAAGTTAGAGACTGGTTCCTCCTGTTGGATCCTCTGAGCTGCGGAGCGTTCCGGCCGCTCGGAAATACTAACTAGAAGGAAGAGATGAAAGTAGTCGATGTTTTCCTTGCTTGAATTTTCCTGGTGTTTCAGTATTTCTCCACCTTCCTAGAGGACTACAGACTTTTCCCTTACTAGGAAAAAAATAAATCTTGAGATTTTAATTCTGTAATTGTGGCTATAGTAGACTATTTTTCTAAAATTACCCACAAATCTTTTAACAGTTTTATATGTGTGGATGCAAATAATCCATAACCAGTATATAAATCAAAATTGGGATGAGTTTATTATGAGCCAAATTTGAGGACCATATAGCCCAGGAGAGTCATTTCACAAGGGAATGGAGCACTCCAAAGAAGTGGGAGTGTACAGAGTGGTTATGTATCCTCAAAGCGCGTGTATCACATGATTACAATGTCCCTTTTACAACAGTCACGAGATTGCCCTGTCGGGACAGGAATTGATGGACATAGCAGGTATGAGGTTGTCTGTCCTGATGGGCACAGCGGCTAGCAGGTCTGTTGTCTGGAGTTGGGTGGTCACAGGATGAGCTCAGCAATCAAATCCTAGCCTAGGGAAAAATGCTTATTCTTAAGGAAATGCCAGTGTGGGGGAAGTTGCGTCCTTATCTTCGGGGCATTTGTTCTTGTCTTTCAGACAGGGTAAATTCTTAAAGCAGATACACAATGCATGTTCAAAGGCCGTCAGGCCTTTTTGGAAAAACAAGGTAAGGCCGAATTAGTCTCACACCAAATGGCTTCCTCATATATTCCAATATATCCTCTTGCCATTTATTTATCATATGTGAACACAGCAATCCCACTGGGCTATATACTTGTCCCTTACTCCCTTTGTTTTTTCTTCAATTTCTCAGTGTTTTCCCCTTCCCAGATCTTTCTGTCTATCTCTTAGAGCAGTATTTCCCTAATATCTTTTGCGGAAAGTTTCATAAACTTAATTTTCCCTTATCTCTACTCCTCTCTATTTTTGATACACAGTTTTTAGATAATACTTAGCTTTATGAGCTATGTCACAAACCCTTAGCCATTGACCATAATCGTTACACTAGTCAGTTTAGTTGCTTCATTTTGAACAAAAATCACTCTGATTTCATGGGCATTCTATTGGGAGGCATCATTTAATGACTGCTAACAGCACTGAGATTGAGCTAGATTAAAAATCTTAAAGTGCTATTTTATACCATTTTCACAACATCTATGGTAATAAGTTCAGTTGGGCAGATCTGACTTGTAGAGAGAACTTTCTGGAGGAAGCTAGGAAGCAATATTGAGACCATCTTAATGGGTGAATCTATGCTACAAGCTGAGTAATGTATCCTTTCTTCTTTTGATTTCCTTTAAGGGATAAGGGTTATAAAGTGAAAATGTTAAGCGATTTTTTTCAAGTAAGTTATTTTTCTTCTCTGAAAGGACTATGTTAAAGTTTGCATAAGGTTTAGATTGGCTTCTTTAATATCTTAATTTTAGTGTTTTTCAATTTTATAATAGACTTAATGAAGCATTTCATGAAAATGTAGAATAGTATCTGTAATTTATTTTTATAATACTTTTTTTATCCCTTTATTTTTTCTATCCTGTTTATCACTTATCTCCTTCACCTACAGATCCAAGCTGTATTTGTATCTTATTCTTCTTGAAAATATTTATTCTGCTGGTACTGAAGAGGATGTGTTCCAGGGGCATACTTTGTTGTCAGAAATTCCATTACCAGAGGTAGAAATAATATGAGACTTCCAAGACTTCAAAGAAAGGAAAGATAGAAAGATACCATAAAGTATTGAATAAAACAAAATTACATGTGCTGGAAAGATGGAATATACATTTGGAAGAATTAAAGAAAGTCTGTGGGAAGAGAGAGAATTTATATTAAAGTTATAGAATGTTGTAGGGGGAAAAGGTGACCTTAGAAGGATTGTGTTAAGATAGATGGGTCTGGAACTTAAAATAAACTCAGACCTACTATACTGGCCAATGACAACACCCAAGAATATATTTTTTTGCAGTTACAGCCAGATTAGTTCCTACTTCGTCTTTCCCAGGAAAGTAAAGACTGGTTTTGGGAAGTCTTCTCTCTTACTGCTTCCATATGCCCATCTATCCTCCAGTCATCCTAAAAGATGTTAAGGTTTACCTTCTTGGCCAGTGTTTGGTATAATGTGATTTCAGGATCACTTCCTCTTTTTCTAGTTATCTCCATTTGACAGTACCTGAAATTCTCTCTGCCTAAATATGTAAATGTTTAGGTGAAGTAATTGATTGGCTGAAAAATACTGCTAAAACCCATGCGTGAGAGTATAAAAGTAAATTCGATAATTAACCTGTTCTTTCTCATGTTGATAAAGGAGAGGAGACTTGGAACAGGAGGATACTGTACTCCTAAAGAGGTGGAAATGGTACAGAATTGGATGGCTGGTGGCTTAAAATAGAAAGCTTACTAAATTTGGGATTTTGCCAATTGCTAGCCTTATTACCTCTAGTTATGTATAGATACAAAGAAGGTGTGTAACAAGATGATTTATATCCTGGGCAACTGCTGGAATGCTGACGAGGGGGAAAAGATCATACTGACTCTACTTCACCTGACTTATGAATTGTTCTGTTTTGTTTTTGATGTCAATGACTTCATTTTAAAGGAGCTTCATTCCCAGAGGATTCATTACTCAAGGTATTGTTATACATTATTTTCCTTCTGTGAGGTGTCCGTGGACAGTTAGAAATACATATTTTTAAGTGTAGTATTGAGCTTTGCCTTCCTGGTTGAATAGACTTACAGTTTAGAAGTCTTTTATCTCTTTCTAGCAAAGGTTCGTAACCATTTATTTACCTGTCTTACTATTTATTTATTTTATGAACCTCCTTTGGGAATAATCTCCTTTGAGAATCTAATGAAAGCCTTACCTCATGCAATAAAATGAGTCATTTAAAAATATAATTCCATGGTTTCTTTTCTTTGGGATTTTAAAGAATGAACCATTGTATTTAAAATCTCAAATATTGTTCATTTTTTTTGGTGCATACATATACACACACACATCTTCTGTTGTGTATATTCTTTGGAGTCGTATTCCTGTTTCATAGGCCTTGTGTGTGTCAACATTAGTAGACATAGACAATAAGTTTTCCAAAGTAATTTTACAATTTTCCCTTTCACAGCATTGTGTGAGTTTCAGATGCTCTACCCCCTACATTTTGGATTTACTTTGTAATTTCTTAATGCTTGATGAGATTATCTTTTCACATGTTTACTCTTTTGTAAAGATCCTGTTCAAGTCTCTTTCCTGTTTTTCTATTGAGTTGTCTTTTTCTTATTGCTTTATAGAAAGTTCTTTACATATTCTAGATATGAATCTTTTTGTTGGTTGTATATATTGACAGCATCATCTTCCACTTAATGGCTTATGTTTCCACTCTCTTAAGGGTGTCTTCTGATGAACAGAAGTTACTGATTTTAATGTGGTTCATTTTATCAGTCATAAGATAAGAAATCTTTCTCTGCCTGAAGATCATATTCTCCCCTGTGATCTCCAGAAAGCCTGGTTGTTTTACATTTTACATTTAGATCTTCAACAAACCTGGAATTAATTTTGTGAAGGATGTGAGGTATTCTTTACATCAAGAAGTCAAGATTTATTTATTCCATCTGGATATGTAGATAATACAGTACCATTTATTGAAAAAGACCATCTTTTCTCTAGGGCTACTCAGCATCAACTTTGTCATAAATCTAGATGATCAATATATACATGGTCTGTTTCTAGATTCTGTTCTGTTCCATTGTCCTGTTTGTATATCTTTTCACTAATTCTTAATTTATCTTCATAATGAGTCTTAGTCGTTAAATCCTCCAATTTTAATCTTCAAGATTGTATTATCCTTTATCTTTTGCATGTCTATATAAATTTTAGAATCAGCTTGTCGATTTCCACCTAAAAAAACTGCAGGGATTGTTTTTTTGTAGGAGGTGGGAAAGAATGCATTGAACCTATGGAACAATTTATCAGTTTAGTGAGTCTTCCAATCCTTAATCAAGGTGTATACCTCGTCTTTTTTAGGGCTTCTTTAATATATCTCAATAAAGTTTTATAGTTTTTTGTTTTGAGGTCTTACACATCTTTTCTAGATTTATTCACATTTATGGTATTGAGGCTATAGTGAATTATTTATACATATATAATTCTTTAAACATTTTCTAATTATTTAGGGAATACAGAGAAATACAATTGATTTTTGTATATTGGCCTTCTATCCAGCAACCTTGCTAAATTCACTTATTTCAGTTAGGACATCTGTGAATAATGACATTTTTATTTGTTTCTTTTATTTCTTTTTCTTGCATTTTTGTACTATCTGTCATCTCTAGTACAACGTTGAATAGAAATGATGAGAGTAGATAAGCTTGCCTCGTTCCCAATCTCAGAAAGAAAGTTTTCAGTATTTCACCATTAAGTATGATGTTTGCTGTAGACTTTTTTGTAGATATCCTTTATCAAATGCAGGCAGTTCCTTTCTATTCCTAATGTCCTAAGAATTACATCATGAATGAATGTTGAATTTTATCAAATGCCTTTTCTTCATGTATTGAAATCATTATAAGATTTTTCTGCTTTATTTGTTAATGCATTGAATTATACTGATTGCTTTTTTGTTTTGTTTTATACTTTGGGTTATAATCCAATACTGTTTTATTAATTTTGTTCTTCAAATTGTTTCAGCTATGATCATTGAGAGCTGTTTCGGTTGAATCCTGTGTCCCTTTGACATACTCCCATCAATGTGGGATTGGTTTGGTTGTTTTGTGTATACTTTCTAGAATTACATAATGCTTCAGGCTCATCTTGTATATTTCCTGCCCCAGTCCTACAATTGGCCATTTCTCCAGGGAGCCATGGTTCCTTTTATTGGAGAATAGCATTACACACCAAGATCTAGATGCTGGGTGTGCTTTTTGCTACTGGGGTGTTGTTGTTTTTAGTCACTTTTGGCTAACAGAGAAAGGAAATGTATGTGTGTATACTAAGCTGTCTATATACACATTCTATACTTTCAATATGAAACTGTCTGTATCTATACTGAGCTAAACATGAGTTCATACTGATGTCTCTAACTGTAATCCATTAGGCATGGCTCATTCTAGTCTCCTCCCCTTGCTCATCTATAAATTCCTGCTCCGGCAGTAAGAAACCTCGCTCCTACTCTTCAGCCATCCATTTACCTGATTGTTCAATTTTAGAATTTATGTATAGAAGTATCAGAATTAACTCAGACGTACATGGGAAACAACTTGATAAACTAGACTACAGTGTTTATGTGCAATTCATTTTGCCTTTAGTCTCATAGGCTCCACTCATTTCCAAAGTTAGTCAGCGCCTTTGTCACCCATCCCCTTCTATGAGGTTGTTTCACACATTGGTAATACAGTTAAACTCTCTTGTCACAGTCTGCATTCCTTCCTGGGATTTCCCAGCATCTTAAATGTTTTTTTAAAATTTGCATACGTTAAAATTTACTGTTTGTGCTGTATGGTTTTGTAGGTTTTGACAAATGCATAATGTCATGTATCTAACATTATTTTATTGTAAAGAATAGTTTTGCCTCTCTAAAAAATTCCCCTGCACTCATCTATTCAACCTTTCCTCCTCCCTCTGAATCCTTGGCAACTACTGATCTCTGTAGTTGTTACCTTTCCAGAATGTCATATAATTGAAATCATTCAGTATGTAGCCTTTTCAAGCTGATTTCTTTCATTTAGCAATATGCATTAAGGTCCATTCATGGTTTTTTTTCTGGTTTTATAGCTCATTAATTTTTCTTGCTGAGTAATATTCCGTTATATGGATGCACCACAGTTTTTTTTAACCCATTCACCTATTGAAAGACATCTTGGTTGCTTTTAGTTTTTGGTGATTGTGAATAGAGCTGCTATAAACATTTGCATGCAGGATCTTGTATGTACACAAGTTTTCAAATCAGTTGGGTAAATTCCTGTTAGCATGATTGCTGATTGTATGGTCAAAGTATGTTTAGCTTTGTAAGAATCTGCCAAACTGTCTTCCAGAATGGCTATACCATTTGCATTCCCACCAGCAATAAATGAGAGTTCCTGTTGCTCCATATGGTCATTAGCATTTGGTATTGTCAGTTTTTTGTATTCTAGCCATTATAATAGGTGTGTAGTGGTATCTCATTGGTTTTTCTTTTTTAATTTGCAATTACCTAGTGACATACAATGTTGAGCATCTTATCTTATATGCTTATTTGGCATCTGTATATCTTTGGTGAGATGTATTTTCAGATATATTGCCCATTTTTTAATTGGATTGTTTGTTTTGTTTTCTTACTCTTAAATTTAAGAGTCCTTTGTATATTTTGGAAACCAGTCTTTTATTCAATATGTGTTTTGTAAATATTCTCTCCCAGTCTGTTCCCTGTCTTTTCATTCTCTTAACAGTGTCTTTTGTAGAAAAGAAGTTTTTAATTTTAATGAAGTCCAACATCAATTTTTTTTCATGAATTATCCCCTGACATTATCTAAAAACTCATTGCTAAACCCAGGGAAGCAGAGAGGTAGTTGCCTAGCTGAGTGGGTTATCTATGTGGAGGTAGGAAGGGGGAGGGAAAGTAGGAATCTAGGGTTTAGTGGCTTCTTATATGGACGTTCAAATAATCATCCTTATTTCAACCCCGCTGGCCTTACCTCTCAGCCTCTCAGAAGATATCAGGGGCCCCTCATTTCTGAACCTATCTTGTTGCTGTTAGTTTCCTCCTAAATAGTCAGATGAGATTGGCCTATTCTGTTAGGTTGGTTATCACTCATCCATTTGCTTTCCGTCTTCCAAAATTTTGTTAATACATCCTCTGTCAAGTGGAATCCCTTCTTGTTCTCTTTGCCCTGGCGAATATATATGGTTTTAATCATTTACTTTCATTGTAGTGGTGTTTAGAAAAAGCAAATGAAGGTAACATGCATTTAATCTGCCATATTTAACCAGCTGAACCCTTTTTTTAATTTATCTATTTTTATTTTTTAAGCAAAGCATCTGATGGCAACTATATAAGGTTAGAGCCCTGGGAATAATGACTAAATTTGTGCTAAATTTCTTTGTCTCTATTTTTTTTACTGATTTTATTATGTAGCCTCTATAAGCATCCAAAATAGTCATTGGTGGAGATTATTTCAGGTTTAAATGTCTTCTCAAATGGTACTTTGTTGTTCAAAATAAAGTATTTGGGAGGGTGTCAAATGATATCAGACACATTGAAAGAACATGAACATAAGGCAAAGTTATTTTGTGTAAGGAGAAAATATTGGAGAAAAAGTGCTGCGCCTGACATTCAGGAATATATAGTAGATACAAGACAGTACTAGACCAGTAGGAAAGATAAATTAGTGGAGAGATAGCTAGGATAAATATGGTAAGTATCTATAGGAGATATAAACAAAATAAAGAAGCTTAAAAAAATACACAGGCTTACCCAATGTTTCATGGATTTTTATTTTTTAGGTGAAAAAATAGATTATTTCAAAAGCTGGAGCTGAATCTAAAGTTAAATAATGGCAACAGGTGATTTAAAAAGAAGCTTACGGAACCTAGAACAGGTGCTTCGCTCATTAAATTATCCTGAAGAGGTGGATTGTGTCGGGTAAGCTATAATATCAAACTTTTTTGTATTCTTTTAGGTAATGATTTGAGATAATATTTGACATAGGGGAGTATCTAAATAGAAATACAGATTTTATTCGGGTCCTTGAAAAAATGATTAAAATACTTTAGAAAGCAGTTAGAAAGGAGTTTGTTTCTAAGTATGAATTAATGAAAAATTTCAGCTCAAGAGATTTAAAACACCTTTTAGACATAGAAGCACAATATATACCAGTGTAAGTTATGGTCTCTGTAGAGCTTTTAAACTTTATGCTTTTAAAAGTATAATGGATTTCATTAGTTATATAATTTACCACCCTCATACATTCAGTTGGATTATATTTCTTTTTGATTTGAAAGATTCTAGTTAATAGATTTCTTTTTTTTTTATTTTTTATTTATTTATTTTTTATTGATGTCTTAGTTTATAACACTGTGGGGTTTTAGTTGTACATTTTTGTTTGTCCGTCACCTTGTGGATGTAACCCTTCACCCCTTGTGTCCCCCCACCCCCCTTCCCCTTGGTAACCACTAATCAGTTCTCTCTGTCCATGTGTTCACTTATATTCCATATATGAGTGAGTTCATGCAGTGTCTGTCCTTCTCTCTCTGGCTTATTTCACTTAACATAATACCCTCTAGGTCCATCCATGTTGTTGCAAATGGGACAATTGTGTCTTTTCTTATGGCTGAGTAGTATTCCATTGTATGTATATACCACATCTTCTTTAACCAATCATCAGTTGAGGGACACTTGGGTTGCTTCCACTTCTTGGCTATAGTGAATAATGCTGCAATGAACATAGGGGTGCATACGCCTCTTGTGATGGTTGATTTCACGTCCATTGGGTAGATGCCCAAGAGTGGTATTGCTGGATCATACGGTATTTCTATTTTTAATTTTTTGAGGACTCTCCATACTGTTTTCTGTAGAGGCTGCACCAGTTTGCATTCCCACCAGCAGTGAATGAGGGTTCCCGTTTCTCCACAACCTCTCCAGCATTTGTTGTTATTTGTCTTTGTGATTATAGCCATTCTAACCGGTGTAAGGTGATATCTCAGTGTCGTTTTGATTTGCATTTCCCTGATGATTAGTGATGTTGAACATCTTTTCATGTGTCTATTGGCCATCTGTATCTCTTCCTTGGAAAAATGTCTGTTCATATCCTCTGCCCATTTTTTGATTGGGTTGTTTGGTTTTTTTTGTTGCTCTAGTTAATAGATTTCTTATAACAACTTACACTGTGCTTGAAGACTGCTGTTAAGCTGTAAGCTGTCATTTAACGGACCCCACTTTGAACCTTTTGCTTTAGTTTCCACTTTCCAAATATGACTTACTTGCTTTTGTAGAATGTAACAGCATACATTTCTCCTATATTCATGCCAATCTAATGTGGTACTCGTGTCATCTTCTCTTCTTTAATACTTCTTGGCTGGGATTATTGATTGATTAAGTATTTCTCCTACTAGAGTGCAAGCTGAAGTCTGGTACTTTTATTTTGTTCACTGCAGAATTCCCACATCTAGAATTGTGCCTGGCATATATTAGAAGCTAATTAGACATTTATTCAATGACGGTGACAAGGGACAAGTCCAGATTAGGAATATGTTCAAGTAGTAGAGTGAAACTTGATTAAACTGACTACTAAGTAGAATTCTGGAGTGATGGGCTTTACTTATGAGAATGGATATTCTAATTGTATACTAGGGAAAGCTAACCCCAAGGGAAGGCTGCAAATGAAAGGATAGTGAGGAAAGTGAGGAGAAAGCTTAGCTCTAATGATTGTTATTACAGGCATCATATGTGAGAAGCAGAAGGTATTCCATTGTTGGCTTCCACAGTGTATACCAATCATATCTTAGTTCCTCAGAACAGCGAGATCTCTACTATCCAGACTTGCAGGGACTTAATCAGTTTGAGTAGCCAAGTTTCCTTCTTACCACTTTAAGCATCAACGTTTTAAAAGATATTTTGGATAGGAATAATTCTAAAATATACTGTCTTCTGAGCATAGCATTTAAACATTTGATTTTCTTATTGACCCAAGAGTATCATTAAGAACAATAATTTTTAAATTATTCATAACATAGTAATATCTGCAGGGTCTCTTGAGCTAGGTAATGCTGCTTACTGCTGCCTCTTCAGATTTCCCGTCCCCACACACGTACACACACACACTCCACGTGTTTTGATTCTTTCTACTGTTTCCCATTTTTAAATTTTTTCTTGGCATCTGCTGTTTTTTGTGTTGGTGTGCCAGTTTATATCTGTTTTTCTCGCTGTTTCTAATCTAAGTCCTTAGAAACTAGATAACCAAGATTTCTGAAATTGTATAATGTAAGCAGTGTGAAATGTAGACCTGGCTGTTTTGTATTCACACTGTGCATACACACAGTGTATGCACAGTGTGCACAGATTTTGCTGTTCAAAAGTATTGTTTTGCTTTTCTGTGTTTGAACTGTCTTACAAATAGACAAGGTTGTCAGAGTAGTTTTCTCATTGGGTAAAATATTATTGTACCTATAAACATAAAAGAGAAACAATTTATATTTGTCCTGAAAAACAAAATGTAATGTTATTGTCATATATTTGTTCTCTGCATTATTAAAAAAAAAAAATGGGGCTGGGATGGGGAGATTTATGTATGTCTTGAATTTTGTGGAAAACAAATGCATTTTTATAAGTACATTATTTCTTCAGTTGAACAAATGTAACTGGTTAATTGAACAGATCCCTCCTGGGCTTTGTTTCAGGAAAATCAGTGAAGGTACTTCACAGTGAGAAAATAAGATCTGTATGTGTAGACAGTGAGAAAACAGTACAAGACAGAGCATGAAGCTTCAGATACTGAATACTCTGGGAGTCGTTCTGGGAGGGATCAGCATGGATCACAAAGTTGAGGATAGCTTCATGGAGGGCTTGAGATTTGACCGATGACTCATAAAGAATAACAGAGAAGAGTGGTTGCCTTTCTAGATGGAGGAAGTAGCAGAAGCTAGTAAGGTACAGATTTCTAATGAGCCTGATGTAAGTGGAAAATAGTAAACTGATCAGCCTAGTCACAGTAGATGCCTTTTCCAGCCCTGCTCTCCTCATCTATAACTTAGAATTCGTGATATTTTACCTTTGCAGTTTTGTGGTAAAGAGCAAATGAGGTAATGTAACAAGTGTTTGCAAACTTGTGAAGTGTACTTGAGTACTGTAAGGTAGTATATTTGTTTTAGTAGGAGAAAATGGACTAGATCAAGTAAGGCTAAGCTTTGGAAAATCAGTAAATACTATGATAAATAGACTGTTGGTACTAAAGAGATATTGTAAGTTTTTGAGCAAATGAACAATAGCATTGCATAATAATTTGGCAAGACTGGTTTAGATTAGGGGATGGAATCTGAAGGGTCTTGTGCGTCACCTAATTATTCTGGCTGTAGTGTTATTATAAATTACTGACGTTTCTTATATTTCCCTGATTATCCAACTTGGTGGAATTATACTCATTAAATCTTTTTCTCTTTTTTTTCCTAACAGTTTGGTAAAGGGAGATACAGCAGCGTCTTTGCCCATCATCAGCTATTCCCTTACCTCATACTCACCTTATGTAGCTGAACTTCTGATGGAATCCAACATAGAGCTCATAGCAAAGAATGACTTGCGTTTTATAGATACTGTCTATAAGGTATTTTGAGTTTATGAAACAATAATTATTTTAGAAATCATTGAATGGCTTTTTAAGGTTAATGTTTTCATAATGACTCCTTAAATATATGCAGCATGTATATTGACAGAGAATCTTCATATACATTTATCTCATTTAAATGCAATCCTTATTCAAATCAAGACGTAATTCACATCTGCTTTATATTTCATACTCTAATAAATACGACAACTGGTAAACATTTGTCTCTGGTTATCATTTGCCCTTTTTATATCAAATTTTAGTAAAATTTGGTATACTGGCATAAGTTAGAAATATTTTATTGAGTAAAGTTTGTGGTTCATAGAATTATGAATTAATTTAATTGTTTGTAAGAAGGAACTACAGCTTTGGCTGAGATTTTATGTTCCTTGAGGTCTGAGACCATGTCTTATATCTACCCTAGAATCTATACTTGTACTATATGTTTACTGAACTTAATCTCATATTCGATTTTAAAAAACCCATACTTATTAATTTTTGCTCACTGCTGTGGTCTTCTTAAACTTAAAAAAAATCATAAAGCCTATTTATCAAATCAAATGTTAATTTTTCTTTTTTAAGTAGAGAGTTGCATTTGATAAAATGGAAGCTCTTATATCTTCTCTTTCTTTGCCTCTCACCCCAGAAAGCTTCTATGGAAACCTAAGAGGCACTTCTAAGAAATCCTAGAGTTCCACAGAGTAGGTTTTGAAAATATTGGTTTAGTCTATTTCTCTGATTTTACAAATGAGAAATTGAAACTCAGACACCTACTGACTTGTATAAAAATCATGTAGTGAAAGAATTATGAACAAATGAAACTATGGTTTTCTGACATCTGGTATGGTATTCTTTCTTCTATAGTGAGCTAAGGAGTTTTTCTAGTACCTACGAGGATATTTGAACTTTTTGATGATTAGATATCTTTTTCCATATCTCTCGACAGCCATCTATTCTTTGGTACATCCCTAGCTATCTGTTTTCTACCTGGATACCTCTCCCACCTAGTCATGACTCATACCACCCTGGCAAATCTCTTTAGTACCCTTTATTTAATAACTCGATCCTCCTCTTCTCAAAAATGACATTATGTCCCTGACCAGGTGGCCATTTATCATTTTGGATTTTTGAAGAAATCACTCCCAATTATTACATTGATTTATTCCCTCTTTACAGCTTCTTCGTGATCAATTTAATTATAAACCAATCTTGACAAAAAAGCAGTTTATCCAGTGTGGATTTGCAGAATGGAAAATTCAAATTGTTTGTGATATTTTGAATTGTGTGATGAAAAAGCATAAGGAGTTGAGTAGTCTTGAGAAGGTAATTTTTTAAATAGATTTTAACTTATGTGAAGTGGCCCAGTATTTTAATGTATAAAATCAATACCCTAGATAGCAAATGAATGCATAGTACAGTTACTGCCTTATTCACAGAGTGGGTAACCTTATAATGCCTAGTGTTTGCTTTAAATACTTGTTACTTGTTTTTACATATTTGTGACTTGTATCTACTCATCCTAAACTAACAGTCCAAACATAATACGTTTTCATCACTTCTTCAAAAACATGTAGTTTCATTAGACTCTCATTGTTTAGCAGTCATATTTCATATATGAAAATTCAAATGATAATAGAATTTAAATATACATCATGCTTTCACACAAAATTTATTACTATTATGCCTTAATACTTTTCTTTTAGACTCCATCACAACAAAGAAAAAAAATCAGTTCTGTTAAGTCAGAACCTTCTTCAGGTGTTGAGAAGACATCTACAGAACCTGTTGGTATTGACATCACTGGAAGGTTTATGACTTCAGGAAAGGTAGGAAAATACAAAGAAAATGTATCCTATAGTGTTAAGAGTTATTACCTAATTAATCCAATGTACAAGATTCACATTTCTGACTAGCATCTGCTAAAACATTCTAGTCAGATACTAGAGTGTAAGGATTTTTAATAGTGCATACCGTGTATTATCTGGGGAACATTCCTAAAGTTATAAGAAGAGAGTAGAAATGTAAAATTGAACAAGCTTTCTCTTTCTGTTTCTAATTCCTAATTCTGCCTCGCTTCCCAGATAGAACAGTGATGATTTAGGAAGGTTTATATTATGCAATCATGAACTTTTACTCTTAATTATGTATATAGTCTTCCTAAAACATGTGAACATATGAAGAGCCTGCCATTAGTTATAGTGATAGGTTATGATGATTCATTTACGTACATTCATATTTCTGTACCAGGAGTATGAATTATCCAGTGATTAATAGTCCTTAAACCTCTAATCTGTTTTTAGGTTAGTGTTTTCAATATTTTCTCTTTGCTATCTTCCCTGTCCTTGTCTGCTTCAAGTACCTGTGGCTGAATGAGTACAATGCATTTAGAGGTGGTTTTTCTTATCTGCAAGGGAAATTGAAGCCAAAATATCATTTTATAATGATAAAAATACTTTCAGCTATCTACCCTCTGGGGCAGGCTTTTTCTGAGATTGAAGGATAGAATACCAGATGAATAATCAATGTGTAATTAGATAATGGATGTGAATAGTTTCTGGGTGAAGTAAAATCTCGAGAATTATTTTTCCCCAATTGAAAATACATGAGTTATATAAACAGAATCTATTAAAAAGTTGTTTGTGCTTTTATGCCTTTATAAAAATTAGTGACATTTTACTGTAAGAAAAAGGTTCTTATGTCAATAAATTTTTTTAATATGTCTGTTTTGCTCCAGGTAGTGAGGGCAATAAGAAAAAGAATTAAAAGAGGCATTGTTTTTGAATACATGCCCATAGTTCTTGTCCATGTGAATCTCTAACTCATCAGCTCTTCTTGGTTTTGTACAGTTTTATTTTCTAATTGTTAAGTGGTTTGTATCCTTGCCCAACTAGAATTTGTATAAACAGAGATTTTCTTATGCCGATTTTTTTTTTACCTTCATTCTGCTTAGCACAGGATTAGGCACACTAATTAAATATGAGGTGATGTAACTGAATGTATTTTTCAATCTTCTTTTTCAATATGGGGACTGAGGGTTAAACTGAATTGTCCTAACAAAGGAAGATACAAAATTTCAAGACATTAGACTTGTTTTTAATTTTCTTAAAACAAAGTTTTCTTATCAAAATTTTATCAATTACATCAAATCTTTAATTATGAGAAATTTGAATATGTATTAAAAGTATTCTGATTTAGAAAAGTTGGAGTCAGTAAGTACATAAGCAAATATTGAGTCAATACTAAAGCAAATTGTCTTCTTTCCCAGTGCTATCAATAGAGTGCTGTTTGTGACTTCTGTGTCACACGTTAAGTTTTTATAGTGCATATATAGACTGAAAAAGGAAATAAGCAGAAGAGTCCTACGTAAATTCGTAGTTTGACCTAATGCCTTACTCTCAGGACTTTCCTCTGGTTGTTAATAAGTTTGAATTGTTAGCTGAAGGTCTGATATTTTGTGGTTTATTTAACAGGAGAAAGATTGTATTGAGTCCTACTCACAGAGCCAGTTCTTAATTATTTATATGTGAATTATGTGGTAACCTTTTTAAAATAGCTTTTTCTTGTGAAACATTTCAAACGCCCACAAAAGTACCCATTCTCAGTTTTAGCAATTTGTCAACTCTTTGCTAATCTTGTTTCATCTTTATTGTAACCACTTTTCCCAGCATCTTTCCCCCCAAGTCTGAAACATTTTAAACAAATCTCTGACATCATTGAATAGATATTTCAGTATTTTTCTAAAATGTAAGAATGTTTTTAAAAATTATAACCACAATTTCATCATCACACATAAAATATTAATAATATTAATAATAGTTTATAATGTTTGATGTACACATTATATGTGGTAATTTAAATGTTTGTAAATCTTAAAGGAAAGGTGGGTGTTCCTTTCGCAAATTACTACATGTATGTTTAAAATAATTGTGTGAGGAAAACATTGAAGCAGCTCTGACATATTTTTCTCTATGCAGAAGAAAGCTGTGGTGATCCGTCACCTGTATAATGAAGATAGTGTGAACATTCCTGAGGATAGGTTAAGTACAGTCACAGAGGTTAATGAAGCACTTGATCTGTGTGACTCAAAGGCTACTGAAGTAAAGATTCCTGAAGTAAAGCTCCCTGAAATCAAGTCTGATCAACAAGTAATAATTTTGGACTTCTTTAACAGATGCCAGTATTTCTTACTTTGATGTACATGATTATTTCAGCATCTAAACTTTGGAATATTTCTAGCCTTTTGAGTTATTAATCATGACACATTACCTTTGTCACCATTACTTAAGAATCAAGAAGTCTTACTGAGTATAATTCAAAAGGTATTATTTGCTGCTTATGTTTAGGGTACTAGGCTAAGTGTTATGGGTAATGCAAAGATGAATAAGACATAGTACTTGGCTTTAAACAGTTTACAATCTAGTGAGAGGTGAAGATATACTACTTTGTACGGTGAAAGTTCTCTACCACCTAGTCCCTATATTGATGAATGGAAAAAATTGGTACCCTGCTGCCTTTTCATTTTCCCTTTTGGGCCCTTGCTGTCCTTCTCTCTCTCTCTCTCTCTTTTTTCTCTCTCTCTTATAATACCATTTCTGTTACCTTATTGCCACAGACTCCATAATAGTGTCGAATTCTACTGCTTCTGCTAAAACTTCTTTTTCTGTCCTTCTTCTATGTCCTGTGACTTCTGTACATCTCAGTGTACAGTTGACATTTATAAAAACTACCAGATGGCCATTAGGCTTATTTCGTTTTTATAGCAAACTGAACAATTTCAATGCACTATCATTTCCTGGTCATTTCCTCTTTTACAAGAAGCTATAGTAGCCCTCCCTTATCCACAGAGGAGACATTCCAAGACCACCAGTGGATGCCTGAAACCACTGATAGTACTGAATTCTATATATACTATGTTTTTTCCGATACGTACATACCTATGATGAAGTTTAATTTATAAGTTAGGCACAGTAAGAGATTAACAACAATAATGAATAGCAAAACAGAACAATTTTAATTACAGTGATTACAATATACTGTAGTAGAAGTTACTATAGATCTTAGCAACCTCAGCATACGATGTTTTTCTTTCTTTATGAAGTTGAGAACTTTCACCTTTTTACTTAAAGGAAGCACTGTATGACTTCTCTCTGACATATCTGAATTGCCAGCATCACTAGTCTTGCACTTTAGGGCCATTATTAAGTAAAATAAGGGTTACTTGAACGCAAGCACTGCGATATGGTGACAGTCTATCTGATAACCAAGACATCTACTAAGTGACTAACAGGCGGGTAGCGTATACAGCGTGGGTACACTAGACAAAGGGATGATTCATGTCTGGGAAGGGACAGGGTGGAATGGAGTAGGCTGGTGTGAGATTTCATCACGCTATTCAGAACGGTGCACAATTTAAAACTTAGGAATTGTTTATTTCTGAAATTTTTCATCTAATATTTTTGGACCATGGTTGACTCAGGGTAACCTCGGAAAGTGAAACCTCGGATAAGTTTTTATTGTACTACCTGATATTGTTCTAAGAGCTTTATGCAAATTAACTCATTTAACCTTCACAAGAACCATATAAAGTAGGTACTGTTATATCTCTTTTTTTTGTAGATGAGGAAATTGAGGCGTCAAAGTCATACATCTCAGATGAGCTAGTTTAAGTGTCCAAGTGATCTGCCTCCAGAAATAGCATCCTTAACTCTCATGCTCTACTGCCTGTTGTAACTATTGAAATAGCACAATGGAAATGGGAATATATTGAATTTTAAAGGAATTTCAGTTTGTGTAATATTATTTTTAATCTTCCTAATTATTTTAGGACATAAAAGTTAATTCTGAGATTATTGCACTACAGACTAAACTTGCTGAATGCCAAGAAAAGCTTAAGAAACTGACTTGGATAGAGAGTAGATTAGACTCTTTGGAAGAAAAAATGAAAGGAAAAGTGATGGTAAATGAAAAAACCTGGACTAATCTTCTAAGTCGTGTCACTCTTCTTGAAACAGAAATTCTTTTGTCTAAAAAGGTATTTGCTTTCCTTAACATTTATAGAATATCTCAGATACAATAAAATATTTATTTTATTCATTGTTATGTGTGTATTCTCTTGGAAATGCCAAATAAGAGAATATTTAGGTAATGGGAAATATTTAATTGGAATGAAGTTCTGTTTAGACACAGCCTGTTTGGTGGTTGTTATGGCTACTGTTATTCTCTTCATCAGATAAGATAATCTGACAAACCTGTAAGTTGAGCTTTTAGAGCTGTTATTGAAGTACTTAAAATGAGATAAGGTATGTTTGATTTTATTTATGAAAAGCTTGAAATTACTTTATATCTTTTAATAGTACAAAGGGCCTGTCTTTACAGGGTGAAGAAAAAGTAAAGTTGGCAGAAGAGGAAAAAAACTTCCTTTTCTTATTCATTTACTTTAATCAAATTGCAAATTTCATAGGGACACTTACCAAATTTGCCATTGCCTTATGAAATCTGAGAAATTTGTTTCTTGATTTACTCAGAATTTCAATTTCTGGTCCTAGTCTATCTTTCCTTCCTAGAAAGTTAGTAGATTCAAGAAGGTTACTATCTGCTTTCACATTTAAAAGATTATTTCTTGTATGTGGGAATATTTGTTTTGCTATATAAATAAAATAATTAAAAATATTTAAGCATTTATCGTGTCATCTTTATATTTTATGCTTAGCAGTAAGAATGAAAAATGAGAATTTTTTTTTCATTTTATTCTAAATACTAAACTATATTATTCCAGAATGATGAATATATAGATTTTAATGAAATGAACGAAGACTGTGCTTCTAGTACTGACATGGATATTCTGAATCCTGGTAAGTTCTTACGATATTGGTATTAGTGATATGGTAAGGAATTTTCAGAAAAATAGTTTTATAGGTATTTGGAAATATTCCCACGCCTTATTTTTTAGAAGCTGCAAAGCTCCTAGGAACAAAGAAAATATTAAACTTACAGATTACTGAAGTCAAGGATTGCTAACAAAGCCAGCTTACATATCTTACATGACATAATGATTGAATAAATTCCAGTGTACAAAATTGCAGACTTTTAGAGATGTTTTACTCTTTTAATTTTGACGTCCTCTTGAATAATAAAAATGGACCTTCAAAGTTTCTAATTTAAACTTAAGCAGTAGCTTTCACATATGTAAATAATATATGTAAGAGAAGAAAACACATTTGTCAGTAACCTGTAAAGTATGAAAGACCTCTTGCATTTGAACAGTTCACTGACGACGATAAAATGAGAAGGATCTAAAATTAGGTAAGGTCTTCTCCATGTCACTTAACTTCACTATTGACGTTTTCGTTGTGACTGAGTGGCAAGGATAAGATTTCCAGGCTATTTTTCAGTGACAGCTTTTATTTTTTGAAAAGACGAAGGTCTAAATTTTGTCTCATGTTTGTAATTAAATCATATTTGCAGAAGATATATTTTGTCCAACTGAGAATACATAATGAAGTTAAATTTCAAAGTCTGTGGACATTTAATGTCATTAAATTTTTCAACTACTACATATATAACAATTTAATAATAATACCACCACCACCACATTATAGTGCTAACCGTGTGCCTGGCACTATTCTGTCTTCTATATTAACAAATTTAATTCTCAAAGCAACCATGCAAGGTAAGTACTATTATTATCCATGTTTTACAGGTGAGGAAACTGAAGTATAGAGAGAGAAATAACTATGCCAAAGGCCCCACAGCTATTGAATGATGGAACAGATTTGAATCCAGGCAACTTATCTGTGAAGTTTTCTTTTAACAACTGCATATTGAGTGCACATCCCAGTTTGATTGCACAGAGAACAATTTCAGTGATTAGGTTATTAAATACAATTATTTGAGATGCTGTTACAGGCACTAAATTGATTATAGACTACACATTTCAGATTTGATAAAATGTTGACTTTTTTTCATGTATTATTCATTCATTTACTCAACAGATTTCAAAGCTGAACTGTAAGATCCCTGACAGCAAGAACTTTATCTTGTGGTCTGTCTAGCAGACAGAAAGTACGCCTATACTTCTGTCTCCAGTATCTGTATATAGTAGAGCTCAAATTTTTATGCACTGAAAGAATATTGACTCTCTCTTTGCAAAACATTGCCTTTTCCAAGTTTGATTTTGCATGTTTGGGCTTATTGTTTTTTAACTAACATTATTACAGAACATACCTCTAATGCATTTAGTAAACACATAACCAAGTTTAAGGACTTAGGGTGATGAACCGGTAGGGCACTATTTGAAATGGGGTATAGATTATGAATAAGGTGAATACCTGGTCTCAAAAACTTTGTACTCTGACCCTGATCAATTAAGAGAGTCAAATTTA
This sequence comes from Tapirus indicus, assembly GCA_031878705.1. Lineage (NCBI taxonomy): Eukaryota > Metazoa > Chordata > Mammalia > Perissodactyla > Tapiridae > Tapirus > Tapirus indicus. The sequence goes on along the minus strand of CM062919.1, from coordinate 96,381,238 downwards.
TAAAGCCTTACACATTACACCTTCTATATACATCCTACTTGGAAGCACGGAGTTTGATTTCCTTTGAATGTTGAGAGCGATAATTCACCAAGCTGATCTTAGGATCATGTTAAATTGGGAATGGTTTTTGTGAAGTTCCAGATTCATTTTCCCTTTATCAGGAATACAAGGTATCTATGGGGGATTGTAAGGTATCTCTGTATTTTTATAAGAATGAGTTAGGAGAGGCTTTTATTATAAGGATTGGGCTTGTGTTGGGTGATTTTGGAGAGGGTTTAAAGAAACAAGGGTTCTTCTAGTTTGGGTGCTGTCAGGAAGCAGGAGCAATTTGATGATTGATAATAGGAATGAAATGAAGCTGAAATTTTCAAGGGGAAAGAAGCACTCATATTAGTGGAGAGAGGACAATAGCTGGTCATTTGTGTGGTTACATGGTGTCCTCATTCTGTCTATGTTCAGACATGACAGAGTGGTCTTACTTTTTTTCTGTTTCATCAAATAATGAAGTGACCTCATGATGTTGATTTTCTATGAAATTATTTATGTTCAGTAGGGGATACAATGACCTAGGTGTTAATTGCTAGACAGGCCATGACTGTCAGGGCTGCTTTTGTTTTTGCTTTGTTTATTTTGTGCCTTTTTCCTCAGAGAATAAAAGATATTAATAAAGTTGTGGTGCCACGAGAGTGTAATTTGTTCCAGTATGACTAGTAGAAAGGGTCCATGTGGGCACATGAAGGAAGTTGAAGCAGAAGTGTAGAAAGACCAAATCATGGAATTTGTGGGGTCATAGAAAGATTTTCAGCAAGGCTAATATCAGATTTGTGTTTCAGAAAGGTCATCATAAAAGCAGAATAGTGATTGACTAGAGGGAAGTAAGACAGGCAGTAATTTGAAGGGCATTTCAATGATCATTATTTCAAAACAATAATGAGGATGTCTACTAAGGCAGTGATAGTGAAGATAAAGAGGAAGTAGTTTATTTGGGGGATATTTAGATGTTAGAATTGATAGGCTTTGATTACTGATAGAAAGGGTGAAGGAGAGGGCGAAAGTCAAGACTGACCACTTGTGTTTGACTCGTGTGATTGGGTAGATAGTTGTTACTCTTTCATAAAATAGAGAATTCAGGAGGAGGAGAAAGTTTGGGAAAAAATAATGAGTTCACTTTTGAAGATATTAAATTATATATGAAATACTTAAGACAAAATATCAGAAATCAGTTGGATGTATATTTGACTCTTGATTTGAAAGGAGTGGCTTACAAATTACAATCAAATGGCAAAGGACCCAAGTGGTTCTTTTAACAAAATCAGGTCATAATCCTCCACAGTTGGCAGTAAAAGATTACTGGTCATGTGGGGAGAGTTGGCTAGAAAATCTAGGGTCCTGTACCTTAGAGATCCCCTTTCTTCACAGGGATCTGTTAGCAATTACCTCCGAAACTCCAAAACAACAGTGTCTTCAGGGGCCACTACTCTCTCTTTTCCCTTCCAACCAGGACTTAGTTACCACTTCTTTTCTCAATCTCTCATAGCACAGCTAGAAAACAAGCAAGAGTTTACTAAAGGCTCTGGAAAGCAATAGGAAAACTTGTCACAGAAAGTAATATGCGCATAACTGATCTGGCTGTTAAATATGGCTGTGTTCTGTATATGCCCCACTCTATAACCTCTGGAATGTCCTATATGGCTGTCTCTCTGAATAGTCCCCCAACCTGGCTCCTACCAGCTTTCTCCCACCATGAGATTGTTCCCTTGAACAAGGCTAGATAGACGTCTCAAAGTAGGTCCCAGAAAGCAAGGCAGAGAGCACTACTCCTTACCCTCCATTCTGTCTTCCCAGGCCTTGTTTCCTATCCTGGGATCTCCCTATTTTTGAATGACATAAAAAATATTTAGTACCTTGACAGGACACCTGTCTCTACCCATAGAAAGTAATTCAAGATTAGGGCATAATAGATATAGTTCTGGCCTAGATTCAAATTATTCCTTAAAATTACCTATTTCTGACAGCCCCTGCTAAAAGAGCTGGGTGTAGCTAGTCTTGAAAGTTGTATCATGTGATCTTGACCCCTGAGCTCAGCTAGTTGGATCAAGAGTAGACACCAATCCAAAGGGAGTTGAGCTAAATCATTTTCTCTTCCTTAGAAATTTTGGAATTAGGGCACCAAGAGTAAGTCAGTCAATGATGTTGAGCCTGGGTTAGACTGGCCATTTTGTCCAAGTTCATGCTGATGAGTAAGTAGAGGAATGGAGCAAATAGGCAAGAGAAGGAGACAAAAAAGACTGGCTCCATGAGAGATGAAAGTAAAAGTCTTTCTAGTTGTTTCAGTCCTCATGTGGTAATACTTTGTTCCCTAATTGAGGCTGTCTGTGTAGGCTTACGATAAAACTGTCTTTATGTAAACCTAAACTGGATGTCTGATTTTTTTTTTTTTGACCTTGTTTGTGCAGCTAAATGTACCGTGACTAAAATATAGGGCTTATGGGATTGATTTGACGGGATCATGTCTTATCTGCAATGTTCTGTAATTAATTCAGTTGCAGAAAAGATTTGCCATCATTTTATTGAATGAGTAGTATCAGGATACTGGAAATGGAAAGTTGTTCAGTTCTGTAGAAAAAGAAATCTGTGAACCCTGAATTTTAAGCATTATTTTTTCCATGCACATGAACTCAGGATAGAATATTTCTTGATTTATAAAAGTTTATATGGTCAGTTTTAGTAATAGTTGCCACCATTTTAAGAAAAGAATATACATGAGACAGTAGCTTATATTTAAAAATAAATTAACTTGGCTATTTATTCAATTGATTACTACCAGGATAAAGATAGCTACCTTTTGTAATTTTTTTTTTTTCTGCTGAGGAAGTTTCACCCTGAGCTAACATCTGTGCCGGTCTTCCTCTGTTTTGTATGTGGGTTGCCACCACAACATGGCCACTGACAAGTGGTGTAGGTTGTGCCCAGGAACCGAACCCAGACCGCTGAAGCAGAATGGGCTGAACTTAATCACTAGGCCACAGGACCAGCCCCTACCTTTTGTAATTTTTATTGGCCAATTTTTAACATCTAGATCTCCATATATAGGTCATTATCTTAAAAGAAAATTAACAATTCATCTGGATTTTACCAGTAGCTATTTTATATTAAAATGTTTGTTTTTCTTCCATCTATACATAAAATTTTTAGATATTTGACTACACTATGAAAGGAAAAGATAACCTGAAAATTAATTTCTCCACAGATAGAAAAAGCAAAGAGGAGAGGCAAGCAAGTATCCCTCTGCCCCCTGGTTATAGTACAGTGTCATCAGATTCAACTCCCAGAACCTCAACTGTTAACTACTCTGGTTTGAAAGATATTTCAGAGGTAAGAAAAACTGGCAATTGCTTAGATGATTTCCTTTCTAAGGTCAGGAGAACAAGCAAGCATTAGATTGAGTGTAGATGCCATTGGCAAGAAAAATACTGAAACTGTGTAAATCTTAGTTTCTCATAAAAATTCTTCATGATAAGTAAACAGTACTTAATCCAATGTTTTAGACTGTGTTTTATATGTTCGTGGTCCATCTTTGGTAATGGTTTGCTTTGAGAAATCACCTAAATTTGTTGCTTTTTAAATTAAAGGAAACAACAATCCAGAAAATGGAAAGGATGAAAAAAATGTAAGTAACAGAAGGGGGCAACAGAAATTCATTTCTCTATAGGGAATTGTATTGGATTACAGTATATATAGAATGTGCGTATGTGTTTCAAACCTTAAAGGTCTCTCAATCAGGTATGGAATTTCCTTCAGGACTCCAGTGGATAATAAATCTACCTACAGTTATGTGTTTGTGAGATGAGTCAGTGTTTTGATTTCCAACAAGTGATGTAAAACATTATTAATGGAATTAATTGCAGATTAAAGAGTGCAGAGATATTTTTGGTTGACAATTAATCGAGTATTATCTATTTTTGATAATTGATTTATCAAAATATTAAATAATATATGTAGATGGATGGTTTGGAGACGTTTTAAGTATTGTTAAAGTATTGCTGGTCTTTTTCCGAAAATCATTGGTAAGGTGATACTAAAAATGATACCTTTATCTAGTAGAATATGAAATTACATATGACTTTTTGAAGAGGAGTTGAAATATGAAATGAAATTGTTTAAGATTATTATACAGCCTACTACTTTAAAAAACTGTAATTTTTTTTAGAAGTACTGAAATAACTTATGCTACAAGAATTAAAGACACATTATTGACTCTAGTCGTTATTCCTCCCCTCTGGCCATAGTATACTTAATTTATTAACTGTAATTATACCTTTAAATAAGAAAAATATTGAAATTTGTTTTAGGCTCCAAAGCATAATTTCAACAACTTAAATCCTATACCTCATTATGAATTATTTATTTACTTAATATATTATTTATTTATTGTATTTCAGGTTTGAGGAAACTGCAGAGTTACTGAAATGTCCAAATCACTAATTATAGAACTTCCTGCATGAACTTCTCTAGGACTTTGGCTACTGTACATGTATATTCTAAGAATTTTCTATAAATCGTAATATATGACAATATTTTTAGTAAGATTTTGAATTCCATTTGGTATCTGAGTTTTTTAATTCAATATTGAATAAAAATTTTAATGTTTTGTAATATGATTATACTGCTTTACTGTCTTTTACTTTTCTTAGGAAAACTTATGTGCCAGTGCATTTCTTTTACAGGGTGAAGTTATTACAGCACTGTATTTTTGTGTTGACATTTGTTGGCAGTGGGCTAAGTAATATATTTTTTAAAGTACAGGCTTGAGGACCACGGTTTACATCCTGTTGGAAACACTCCAACTGGGACTTGCATATTGTACCCAGGAGGCTCTCACACACACCATCTTGCCATCTGTACTGACGAATATGTTGTAATGAAGAGTTAAAAATGCTCATTGAAAATTAAATAAAACAAAAATACGATTTCATGTGTTATCAAAAAGCAGCAACACATTTCCAGTTAATATTGAGAAAGTAAGGGTATGATTCTTTTGTATTTGGAAGCAGATCGGAAAGTCCACTGTGAAAAGTGTGTTCAGTATTTTAGTGCTTTATTCTGTAACATGTTTTAAGACCAGCAGCACAGACACAGATGGTGGCCGTCCAGTATTGCAAGAAACACAGTGAGGTTTTTCTGTTTTTTGTTTTTTTTGTTTGTTTGTTTTTTGTGGGGAAGACCAGCCCTGAGCTAACATCCGTCGCCAATCCTCCCCTTTTTGCTGAGGAAGACTGGCCCTGGGCTAACATCCGTGCCCATCTTCCTCCACTTTATATGGGACGCCGCCACGGCATGGCTGACAGGCAGTGCGTCAGCGGGCACCCGGGATCCGAGCTCGCGAACCCCGGGCTGCCAAGCGCGGACTAAACCGCTGCGCCACTGGGCGGCCCCTGTTTTTTTTAAAGTGATGCGAAGTTATATATTTTTCTGGAGAGAGAAAAAGTCTTAAATAAAATTCAATCAAGAGAAAAATGAAATTCACTTTAAATTACACAGATAAATTATCTTTTTCTAACTTTATACATAAAAAAATGTAATAATAGTCCTGGGTAATCTTAAAATTGATCCCATTATTTGGAAGGAAAAAAAATAATATTTTTTCATTTTTATTATTATTTAGATCATCTGATTATATTTATTTACTTGTCTGTTTATGTTATGTATGTGTAATTTGTTATTTATCACATATGAACATTAACGTTGTTAAAATTCTAAGTAGAAATTACTTTTAAGAAAACATTTTTAGTATTCTAACACATGTTTAGTCATTAGACTTTAAAATTGTGAACTTTTTTTTGTGTGTGAGGAAGATTAGCCCTGAGCTAACATCTGTTGCCAATCCTCCTCTTTTTGCTGAAGAAGATTGGCCCTGGGCTAACATCTGTGCCCATCTTCCTCTACTTTATATGGGACACTACCACAGCATGGCTTGACAAGCAGTGCATCGGTCCGTGCCTGGGATCCGAACCTTCAAACCCCAGGCCGCCCAAGCGGAGCACACACACTTAACTGCTATGCCACCCCGCTGGCCCCAAAATTATGAACTTTTGAATAAAATATCAGTACCACCATGGAATTGTAGCACCACCTTGTGGTTCATATGCCAGTATTTTACCTTTTATTAAAACAAGTGATTTTCCTTTTTGAAAGACTCAATTCCAATTTTAAAAAGTATTTTTGAAGTTTTCTTGTGCAAGGAAGAAGTGAATCTCCTTTTCTCTTTGTCTCTTCCCTCCCTCTCGTTTTTTCTTTATATAGTGTACATATACATACAATTAGATGATTTGAAATATTTTTAATCTCCTAATTTACATATAGTGTGCAAAATATAAGTATTTATTGAAAATGTAGTAAAAGATGTCTTATATTATCAAGTGGAAATTTGGAATCCAAATTTTTTTGTACTTTTATCTAGCAACTTAAACAAGAACTAATAAAATTGACTCATAATAATACCATACATTAACACTTACAAAGAATCCCACTATACTACTTTGCAAACATAACCTATGGAAAAAAGAAAGCAAATTTGACTTTGTTGAAGTTATTGAAGAGATGGCCAAATTATTTATTATTCTAGTTCTTTTAGAAATAGTAGAAAAAGTTAAGTTTTCTCTCTTAGGCAATTTGATAAATGGCTTGTAACAATAAACCAGCCCCTTTTGATTAACTTGAAGGTCTTGAGAAAGTGAGGGAGGGGAGTCCTGGAGAGATTATTTGGAGCTACATAATTAAACCCTTAGTTGACTGGAATTTTCACTAACTCTGGCCCCTTAATTCTCCTGAAAGCTGGATAAAAGGTATTTATTATACATACTATCAACATAAGTATCAGCAGCTTGTGCTGCCCTTTCTGTACTATCCTCTGAATAGGTCTGGATGGAGATCATCTAGGAACACTATAAAAATGCATAGGTAAATACTAGCCAGAACGGATTAAAAAGAAGTAACATCAGCTATATGAAAATTCTAGGCAAAGCTAAGGGCTGTTAAGTTGGAGAAAGTAGCTCTATGTTTGTTTTGCTCTAGTATTTTTAATGCAATGTTTTAACATGTACCATATTTCCTAAAAAATAAAACTTAAAGACTTTGGAACTGCCTTTTATGCCATTCATTACTCACAGCTTTACATAATTGACAGGCACTTGGGGAAGCATTAAACAGTAAAAGACCCTTGTCAGTTTTACAAACTACAACACTTTTTGAGCTCAAACAACATTATAGATGTAATTTTTACTTTTTAACAATCCTTAAGTTCGTCTGTCTTCTTTCTTTCAAGCTGAAGGATGTAGAGAGGGTGAAGAGGTGGAGGTAGTGTGAAACTTTAAAATTAAACTACAAAATTAAAACTTTAATTGTTGTATTGCTTGAGCTTTCACTAGTGTTTCTAGTGAAAAGGGCAAGTTTCTTATACCACTCAAAGAGTGAAGAAAGCTGGAAAACCAGTACTGACAGCAGTAGCAACACTGAGAATGTGCAAGTTTATTTTGGAGGAGAACTTTTTAAAATCCGTATTCATTTTATCATGATTTTTATTTATTTCTAAACTTGTAGGAATGGGGACTATATACTGTGTGTGTCTTATTTTTTCTCTCTGAAGTCCACTAAATCACTAATAAAAAAATTTAATTTGATCAAAAAAAATTTTTTTAATGTAAAATGTTCAACATTCAAAAATTAGGAACGGAAGAGTTATTCAATAAGTATCCCAAATGTATAAATTATTTGAATTTTATATTATGGATGGGTGTTAAGAAGAAAATAAAAAGGAGAGAATCACAATATTAATTACCCAGGAAAGTTGAACAGTGGGAGTTAGAGGGATGGGAAGGCTGAATATTTTGGAATAAGTCCTAATTTGTAGATCCAGTCCTGCAGTTCACTTAAGTTGATATGTAGTTGGAGTGCAAGTTGATATGTAGTTGGAGTGCAATCAACTTATTAAATCATTGGGTGTAGCTTTTCAATTCTTTTGGTGGTAGAATGCTGACACTTGTGGATACACACCAAAATTGTTCTATTCCTGTTTCTGAAATGTCTTTTGCTTGTCCCTATGGATTGGATCCTAAGTTCCCTCATCTACTGCCACGACTTACTTTTCACTTTTGTAGTTTACCAGTAAAATATACCCCAAGTAGATTCCTTCTTTTTTTTTTTTTTTTTTTTTTGTGGGGAAGACCAGCCCTGAGCTAACATCTGTTGCCAATCCTCCCCTTTTTGCTGAGGAAGACTGGCCCTGGGCTAACATCCGTGCCCATCTTCCTCCACTTTATATGGGACGCCGCCACGGCATGACTGACAGGCAGTGCGTCGGCGGGCACCCGGGATCCGAACTCGCGAACCCCGGGCTGCCAAGCGCGGACTAAACCGCTGCGCCACCGGGCGGCCCCTAGATTCCTTCTTTATAGGTCCTCAGTAGACAGCGTTTTTACTTCTTTTGTTATTTTGCTGTCTCTGAAACTTCCAATATTTTCTAAGAATATATCACTGTTAGGATGTTTATGAAAAAGAAATTTTAAATAAGCTGTGGATTAGTTACTGGTGGTTATAAATGTAAACTCTGTTAATCTGAATTAGAGTGGAGCCAGGATTGATCATTTTCAGATGCATTAGTAACTCACTTTCCATTTTTCCCTTCCCCCACTTTGATGAGGCAGCATTACCTTCTATCAGTCCTATTCCAGGTGGTTTATTGTTTTAGTGACTTTGCTGTCAGGAACACGACACAGAGTCTCACTCAGGCAGAGATTACTACTACTCCTAATACCCCCAACCCCAAGCCCTATCCTTTATACTGTTTCGTCCATTCATCTCCTTTCACACTGCCACTTCATTACCTCTTCTGGTTCTTTGCTTGCACTATTCACTATCTCCCTGCTTATAGTCTTTCCTCCTTCAGTGTATCCACACTGCTATGAAGTGTGTTTTTTGAGATGTTGCTTTGATTATGTCATGCTGCTGCTTAAAATGTATCTTTGAATTTTTCTTTTTCCTGCTGAGCAAAGCCCAAACTTACTCTGGACAACAAAGCCCCCCCCCCCTTTTTCTTTGAACTCTCATCTACCTTTCCGGCATCATTGCTGACAATTCAATAGAGTCTGTATACATAGTACTCTCTTAAATCATGCTTTTGCACACTATTTCTTTTGCTGAGAATGACTTTCCCTTCCAGCTGGCAAATTTCTTCTTATCCTCAAGGACACTGTACCTTCCTTGGAGAGTCTTTTCTCAACTTCAGAAGCTGAATTATATGCTCTGTCTCTTTGCTGATTTAGCATCTTGTTTATACTTTTGATTTGTACACCAATTTCATAGCTATTATTTGTTTATATGACTTTAATCTCCATTAGTTCTGTCTTTTGGTTTTCAATCTTCTTTAATGTTTGTTTTCCCCTAGTACCTAACATTGTTTGTTTATTCATTTATTCATTACAAACTAAGTGGTACTTAATAATTATTTGTTGACAATGAATATCAAATTATAATCAAGTTTTCCAGATAAGATTTTATCAAGTTGAAAGCTGGAGCCTGGTCAGTCATGCTATATCCTTTCTATGGAAGGAATATAATGACAGAAGAAAGATACAATCAGCATGAGTTCTAGAAAAAGGTCATCATACCTTGTTGGTATATTAATGAATGCATTTAGAATGTGTGTGTGTGTGTGTGTGTGTGTGTGTGTAGGTGTGGAAGGAGGGCACAGTGGCTACCGTGGTCAGTTTATACAGACCCCAGGGGCAGTTGTATTTTCTTTATTGAAGAATTGAAGTAGCAGAATATCATAACCAGATCTGAGTTTTTGAAGGATTTATTTTAGTGCTTTTGTTTGGAGAATGAATAAGAAATGGTAAGACTAGAGGTAGAGAAATCAGTTAGGAGGCTAGATTGTAAAGGGTAACTCAGATTAAGATGGCAGTGTAGGGAGCTGGCCCGGTGGCGCAGCGGTTTAGTCCGCGCTTGGCAGCCCGGGGTTCGCAGGTTCGGATCCCGGGTGCCCCCTGACGCACTGCCTGTCAGCCATGCCGTGGCGGCGTCCCATATGAAGTAGAGGAAGATGGGCACGATGTTAGCCCAGGGCCAGTCTTCCTCAAGCAAAAAAAAAAAAAAGAGGAAGATTAGCAACGGATGTTAGCTCAGGGCTGGTCTTCCTCACATAAAAAAAAAAAAAAAGATGGCAGTGGAGATGGAGGAAAATAATGGGATTTGAGAGAGAATGTGTTTCTTTCAATTTAAGACTACTTTCTTAAATAAGAAGAAGATAAATTTAAATCCGATTTAAGGACAGTCTTCAATTTAGTATCTGCACTGGGTGATGGGGGAGGATACTACACTGATGTTTAATCTAATACCTTGCCTGATTGGTCCTGGGCTGGAATCTTATTAGAAATACAAAATCTTGAGCCCTACTCCTGACCTACTGAATCTGATTCTGTGTTACACCAAGAACCCCAAGTCATCCGTAGGTATCTTAAGTTTGAGGAGCACTAGTTTATATTTACATACCTCTTGCTTTTTATCATAACCAACATTTGAGTCTAAGCCTTCAAATTCAGATTCTTTTGAATTGCTTTTGTCTAAATGCATACAACTTTTTAATCCATGTTTACTATCTTGGACTCTTTAGCACCTTTGAATGGATAGTTTTAGGGTTTTGCATGCATTTAATTAAATGGTTTTTTTTTTTTTTTTGGCTCGGTTGAATTACGTATAACTAGGAGTTAAAACATCCTTTCCCCCAAATTAGGTGTAAATTTTGCACAAAACAATGTTTGGTGTCTCATCAGTAATGATCCTTCACTAAGCATGCACAGGTCATACCAGTATCTTCTCTCTTTGAAATATCTGTTTGTGTTGAGAAATTTCCTAGTTTTCTACCTTAATCGTATTACCCCAAAGTGTCGTGGGCAATCTTCTTCTGCATATATCTTAACTTCTCAGTATTATGTCACAGAGTCACCTTTTTGAAGACATGGAAAGTGATTATTAGGGATTTATATATAACATTTAAATGAAAATTCAGTGATATGTGGTCTTAATAACTTTGGGAAAAAAAACATTTGTTAAGTACAACCCAATCCGAGAAGTGTTAAAATGAGGGAGGAAAAATGCATCTTAATGTTTAGGCTTGCCTAAAACAGCAGTTACCCTGAGATAATTTCCTGATAGTAGGAACCTGAGGCCTTGAGGGATTTTTCCCACATGTTTTTTCATCAGCCTCATTGGGAATAATTTGCATACAATAAAATTCACCAATTTAAGTGCATAATTCAATGAGTTTTGACAAATAAATACGTTCATGTAACCACCACCCTAATCAATATATAGAACATGCCCTTTTGCAATCAGTTCACTTCCTCTGTCCTTGGCCCCTAGCAACCACTAATTTGCATTCTGTCATTTTAGTTTTGCCATTTCTAGAATTTCATATAGACGTAATCATACAGTATTTTGCTTTCTAGATTCATCCATGTTGTATGTCTTAGTATTTCATTCCTTTATATTGCTGAGTAGTGTATTATTATGTGGAAATACCACAGTTTCTTTATTGGTTCATCAGTTTTTAGACATTGGGTTATTTCCACTTAGGGGGTATTATGAATAAAGCTGCTATGAACATTAGAATAAAAGTCTTTGAACAGACATTTTCACTTCTCTTGGGTAAATGCTTAGGAGTGGGATGGCCGGGTCACATGATAAGGTTATGTTTAATTTTATGAGAAACTGCTAAACTGTTTTCCAAAGAGGCTGTTACCATTTGGCTTTTCCCACCAACAACATATGAGAGTTCCTGTTGCTCTGCATCCTTGTCAACACTTGATTTTTGTCAGTCTTTTACTGGGCGTGTGTGTGGTGTAAGGCTGAAAATTAAGACTCGATATTAAGTGCTGCCTTGACATCTGGTAAAATGAGGAGGGCCTCACATGGCCTATTCACAGCTTCCCCTCCCTGCTTTGCTTCCATGAATAAGGTTCCCTAGCCTAACAACCTTCCTTATCAGGGGCACCAGGCTTATCCCTGAGTAGCAGATTTCAGTTCCATGCCAGCCGCTGAATTATTCAAAGAAACCAATCACATCTTCCTGCAGCAAGTGGTCACCTCACCATCATAATGCTACAAAGCCTGCCTCCCACAGCCCCTAATTGTTAACTGTTTCCAAGTGCAACCCCCATGTGGCCATGCATGGCATGCAGTGTCCTCCCACAGGCTGAGTACATGTAACTTAACTACAGTCTCACCTGTCCTGCTTTAGGTGCCATCCCCACGATCCTAGGGTAGGAATCTCTCCCTCACCAATTCAGTGAATAGGAGCTGATTAAAACAGTGTCTGATGGTGTCTCATGGTAGTTTTAGTTTACATTTCTCTAAGACGTTGAGCATCATGTACTTGTTTGCTGTCTATATATCTTCTTTGGTGGAAGTTTGTTCAAAGCTATTCTCTATCTTTAAATTAGGGTTGTTTGTCTTCCTATTGAGTTGTAAGAGTCCTTTGTGGAATACATGTTTTGCAAAGATTTTTCCCCACTCTGTGGCTTCCCGTTTATTTCCTTAACATTGCACTTTAAAAAGAGCAGAAATTTTAAATTTTAATAACATTCAATCAATTTATTAGTTATTGAGAGAGAGGTGTTCAAATATCCAACTATAACTGTAGTTGGAGTCTACAAAAAATTCTGTTTTTTCTTTGAGTTCTATGATATATTTGGAATCTCTGTTATTAGATGCATAAACATCTTGGACTATTTTCTAGGACAAATTGACTCCTTTATCATTATGATAATGGCCCTGTTTATCTCTAGTAATATTGTCTCTTCTGAAATCACTTTGATATTAATATAGCCACTCCAGCTTTCTTTTGGAAATTGTTATTATGGTATTTATTTATCATACTTTTAATGTATTTGTGTGTGTATTTAAAGTGGGTTTCCTGAAGATGATATATCGTTTGGTCTTGTTCTTTTATTTAATCTGAAAAATCTCTAGATCATTTACATTTAATTTGATTATGGATATGGTTGGGTTTATATCTACCACCTTCTTATGTTCTGTTTTTCTCATTTGTTCTTAGTTCTTTTTTTCCTGCCTTTTTTCTTTCATTATTTTGCGTTCACTGAATATTTTTTATATTTCTATTTTATCTCTTTTATTGCCTTATTAAATATTTTTTTTTGGTTGTTGCTCTAAGGTTTGCAGTATAAATCTTTGACTTATTACAGTCTACCTTCAAATAATATTATACCACTACAAGTAGCATAACAAGAACATTGTAACATTATACTTTCATTCCCCCTCAAAAGCCTTTTTTGTTATACATTTTACTTCTACGTATGTTATAAATTCCACAAAATATTGTCATTATTTTTGCTTTAAACATTCTTTCTTTATTATTTTTTATTAGAGTATAGTTGACATACAATAGTGTTAGTTTCAGGTGTACAATATAGTGACTCAACATTTATTTACCTTACAAAATGCCTGATAAAACTAGTAACCATCTGTCATCATACAAAGTTATTACAATGTTGTTGACTATATTCCCTATGCTATACATTATATCTCCATGACTTATTTATTTTGTGACTGGAATTTTGTACCTCTTATCCCCTTCACCTATTTCACCCTTCCCCCGACTCTCCTCCCCTCTGGCTACCACCAATTTGTTCTCTGTGTCTATGAGTCTGTGTTTGTTTTATTTGTTCATTTGTTTTGTTTTGTTTAGATTCCACATATAAGTGAATTCATACAGTATTCTTCTTTCTCTGTCTGGCTAATTTCTCTTAGTATAATACCCTCTAGATCCATCCATGTTGTCACAAATAGGAAAATTTCATTCTTTTTTATGGCCAAGTAATATTCCATTGTGTATGTGTGTGTGTATATGGATACTTAGGTTGCTTCCAAGTTTTGGCTATTGTAAATAATGCTGTAATGAGGTTGATCAGTCTATGATAAGCAGGCAAGAATATACAATTGGGAAAAGACAGTCTCTTCAAAAAATAATGTTGGGAAAATGGGACAGCCATGTGCAAAAGAATGAAACTGGACCACTTTATTATACCATGTACAAAAATAAACTCAAAATTCATTAAAGACTTAAATGTGAGACTTGAAACCATAAAACTCCTAGAAGAAAACATAGGTAGTAAACTCTTTGACATCAGTCTTAGCAATATTTTTTTGGATATGTTTCCTCAGGCAAGGGCAACAAAAGCAAAAGTCAACAAATGGGACAACATCAAACTAAAAAGCTTCTGCACAGCAAAGGAAGATCAACAAAACAAAGACAACCTACGAACTGTGAGAAGACGTTTGCAAATCATATATTCGATAAGGGATTAATATCCAAAATATATAAAGAACTCATACAACTCAATATCGAAAAAATGAATAATCCAATTAAAAAATGGGCAGAGGACCTGAATAGACATTTTCCCAAAGAAGATATACAGATGGCCAACAGGTACATGAAAAGATCCTCAAAATCACTAATCATCAGGGAAATGCAAATCAAAACCACAATGAGATGTCACCTCACCTGTCAGAATGGCTAAAAGACAAGAAATAATAAGTGTTGCTGAGGATGTGAAGAAAAGGGAACCCTAGTGCACTGTTGATGGGAATGTAAATTGGTGCAACCACTGTGGAAAATAGTATGGAGATTCCTCAAAAAATTAAAAATAGAAATATCATATGATCCAGCAATTCAACTTCTGAATATTTATCTGAAGAAAATGAAAACACTAACTAGAAAAGATAAACATTCCTTATTTTTTAAAGAAGTTTAAATAATTTTTTGTCTTTTATACATACCCACATGTTTGCCATTTCTGATGTGATTTATTCCTTTGTATGCATCCACATTTCCTCCTGATACCATTTTCCTTCTGTCTGAAGGGCTTTCTTTAACTTTTCTCACTGGTTAGCTGGTGATGAATTCTGAAAAAGTCTTTCTTTCACCTTCATTTTCAAAAGATATTTTTGCTGGGTATACAATTTTAAGTTAACAGGTTTTTAAATTGTTCTTTTAGCAATTTTTTTCATTTTATTTATTTTTTTATTGCAGTAACATTGGTTTATAACATTATACAAAGTTCAGGTGTACACCATTATATTTCCATTTCTGTATAGAAATGTTCACCACCCAAAGACTAATTACAATCCATCACCACACAAATATGCCTAATCATCCCTTTCACTCTCCTCCCTGTCCCCTTCCCCTCTGGTAGCCACCAATCCAATTTCTGTCTCTATGTGATTGTTTGTTGTTGTTTTTATCTTCTACTTATGAGAGCATATGGTATTTGACTTTCTCCCTTTGATTTATTTCACTTATCATAATACCCTCAAGGTCCATCCATGTTGTCACAAATGGCTGCATTTCATTGTTTCTTATGGCTGAGGAGTATTCCATTGTGTATATACACCACATCTTCTTTATCCATTCATCTCTTGGTGGGCACCTAGGTGACTTTCAAGCCTTGGCTATTGTGAATAATGCTGCAATGAACATAGGGGTGCATGTGTCTTTACACATTCATGTTTTCATGTTCTTTGGATAAGTACCCAGCAGTGGAATAGCTGGATCGTATGGTAGTCCTATCCTTAATTTTTTGAGGAATCTCCATACTGTTTTCCATATTGGCTGCACCAGTTTGCACCTCCACCGGCAGTGTCTGAGAGTTCCCTTCTCTCCACATCCTCTCCATTGCTTGTTGTTTCCTGTCTTGTTAATTGTAGCCATTCTGATGGGAGTGAGGTGATATCTCATTGTAGTTTTGATTTGCATTTCCCTGATAGTTAATAATGTTGAACATCTTTGCATGTACCTGTTGGCAGAAAACATGGAAATTCCAAGAGGAGCCCCAGGGACTCAGTGCATTAATCTCCTATGACTCCCAGCTGACATTCATTCTCCTTTTGTAAATTTTGTGTTCATCGGATTTATTCCCATGTGATTTCATCCCTGAAATAAAAATTTGAGAATTCCTTAAAAAGTATTTCCATCAAAAGAAAATGTGAGTTGATAAAGCAACGATGAAGTTTTCCTCAATAGAAATAACTAACAGGTTATTATTCAGAATATACAAAGAACATGTATAAATAAATAAGAATAATCCAATGGAAAAGAGTTCAAAAGACAATAGGAATTACTGAGAAAAGGAATCCTGAATGAGCAATATACATATGAAAATATACTCTGATAAGATACCCACTAAATCTAAAAAATCTAAAAGTCAAACAATATTAAATTTTGTTAAGGTTATCCTGTTAAGACAGAAAGTCTTAAATACTTCTAGTGGAAGTGCAATCAGTACAACCACTTTGCAAATAATTTGGCAAAAATCTCCTAAAGGGGAAGAAGTGCATATCCTAAGAACTAGCAATACCACACTGTGGCATATACCTTAGATAAATTCTCTCACAAGTACTTAAAGAAAATACAAGAGGGGCCATCCCAGTGGTGTAGTGGTTAAATTCCTGTGCTCCTCCTTGGCAGCCTGGGTTTGTGGGTTCAGATTCTGGGCATGGAACTATACACTGTTCATCAAGCCATGCTGTGGCAGTGTTCCATATACAAAATAGAGGAAGATAGGCATGGATGTTAGCTCAGGGACAATCTTCCTCAAGCAAAAAGAAGATTGGCAACAGATATTAGCTCAGGGGCAATCTTCCTCACCAAAAAAAAGAAAATATAAGAATATTCATAGTATTCATAGTAGCATTGCATGAAATCACCAAAAAATTTGAGACTGGAGAGTTAGAATCTTGTATATCATCCTAAGGAGCTTTACCTTGGGAAACAATGGGAAGCCATGGGGATCAGAATTTCGTTTTATAAAGATTACTTTGATGGTGTTTTAGAAGGAGAATTAGAAGAGGACAGAGCTAGAGGCAGGAGGACTGGTTAGGAAACCTTTGCAGTGTCCAGGAAAGAAATGGGGCTCAAGGTCAAGAAATAGCACTGGAGATAAAGGGGAGACAAAACAAAGAAATACTAAGCAGATAGATAGAATCAAAGAATTGTTGACTGGCTGGATAAGGAAAGGAGAAGAAAGGATGTTTCTGTCTTGGATGGATGATAGTCACCAAAGAATGTTGACAGTGGTCCTATGGAAAATCTCTTTTGAAGAGTCCTATCCTCGAATGGGTCCAATAGGATAAACAATCTCCAACCTATATTCCAGATAATTAAGTAATACATTGATTTGTTGGATAGACTTATTTATACGTGACTGATATGAATTTAGTACAATGTCTACTACAAACAATGATTTCGTATCTGCATAGTTTATTTTTTTGTTTTTGTTTTAATTTATTTTTTATTGCAGTAACATTGGTTTATAACATTGTATAAATTTCAGGTGTACATCATTTATACTTCTATTTCTGCATAGATAACATCACGTTGACCACCCTAATATGTATCTGCATAGTTTAAATCATAATTTTTCTGGCAGTAATGTCACAAAATTCTCCTACGGGACTCAAATACAATCTTTCTTCTTAAAATGACCTAAAATGGTCTCTGATAATTCATGAGACCATCCCTGTCTTCTCTGTTCTCCCAGTGATATTAAAAGGCAGGCTTTGTGGATTCATCAATCTGGGACCTATCTTCAAGTCCAAAGAATGTTGCATTGTTCATTTTGGTCATGGAATTAAAGACTATAGAATTGGTTTTTTGTGTTGGTTCTTTTCTCTCAAAAGTGAGGAGGCATAACAATAATTACTATGGAATAATTATGTAATTGTGATGGCTATAGTAGACACTTATTTGCTGTCCATTCTCGAATTTCCCTTCCTTTGGGGAATTTACCCAAATTTCCAAATGGACAAAAATGCCTTCTCTTTCTGAGCCATGTAGTTTTCAGTGAAGTGAATTCAGGAGTGGGCCCACTCATAGTAAGTCATTCTACTTATTCCCAGATACTGATTCACAGATGAGCAGATAACTGTAGGCAAAAAGCTTGGTCTTCTGGGAAAGAGAACTTTCCTCCTTTTTCACAGTAGCTACCAGAGAGACTTTCTCTCACTCTGTACAGTGTAGGGTGACTGTGTGTGTCTGGAGCTGTGCCTGTGCCTTATTTGTGCCTGAGTACAAAGCTGCCCCATGGAACCCAAAGAGGAAGCCAATATCTCAGAGGGTACAATGATAAGACTGTTGGAAATGCTGGGGGAAGCTTCTTCCAAATCCAGGTCTGCCTATGGACTTTTCATTTGCATGAGCCAATATACTGCTATTGTTATTAGAGGCCTTATGGGTGTAATGATGTATCCAGAAAATTGTGTGTAATTTTAAATCAAACATTTCTTTAGTTCTTTTCTCATGGCAAAGAATAATTATTCAATAAATATGATTTTTAACCATAATACTTTGACACATGTAAAAGATATTATTATTATACAACTCAAATTAATTAAATTCTACAAAAGAGGTATCAATTCCTCTTAACTTTCCAGGCCCAAACCATCATTTAACTGTATAAATTAAAATGGCTTTTAAAATCTGAAGTTACATAGAAAAATTTACAACAAACCATCAGCATTTAAGATTAGGATGTAGAAGAGTAAGGGCAATTATGCTTTCCCATTTTATTAGGTAGGCAAATCAGGATTAGTAGGAAAATACACAGGAAAGCACTTTGCTCAAACACAAAAAAATTACACATTTTAAAAAGAATTAGTTGTAAGAATTTTCAGAAAAGTTGTTAGCCCTTCCCCTCTAGTACAATTTCAGTTGATTTTAAGTTGTAAAAGCTAAAGTTAAAGGAGACACATGTTTTTAAATTGTTTTGGTATATCTTCAAAGTTATAAAAGTTATAAAGTAGTCAATGTTAAATATATATTTGGTAGTTTAACAATAACATTTTGCTTCCAGGATAATGTTCTCACACTTTATAGCTTTAAGAATGTACTTTACTCATGGGAACTCAAAATGTTATGCTATGAGAAGCAAGGGAAAAAGTTCAAAAGGTAGTCCATGACTTTTTTTTCTTTTAGGTTTATAAAAAGGATAAGACTGTTTGGATTATGTTGTTCTCTGATTTAGTAAAAAAGAAATGCTAATGAATATATGTTAACCTTCAGGTTATCAACATTCTTGCTCAAGATAGATTTATGGTAAAAATAGACTACTGAACTGTCTCGTTAAATTTTTAAAGATGAGTTTGGATGAGTTACAAATAACATCCTCTACCCTTAGGTCAAAAAGAATATGTAAACCCCAAATTTTTCAGATAAGAATACTTATTATAGTTTCAGCTTTCATACTTCCTAATAAAATGACTATGTAAGGATATACAATCTTTTTTATTTTTATTCTGAATATATAACACATTCATTTTTGAACATATTCAAAGTAACACATGTTCATTTCATTTTCATTTAAAAAATCTTTTAAAGTACAAAGAGCAAATTGCACCCAGAAATAACTTGTGTTAATATTTTGGTGTATCTAATTTTTTACTTTCTCTATGTGTATATTTATGTGGATTGTGTGTGTTATAAAAAATGTAGATTATATTTTAGATATAATTTTTAATTTTTTCATGGAACTCATGAGCATTTTCCATGTCATTGAATATGGTTTCAAATGCAAAATCTGGATTTTAATAGCTATAAAATATTCTCTCCCAGAAGTTCAACAAACATTTCACCTTCTTCAACATGGCAAGCATAACACGGTAATCTTTTAAATAATTTCTCTATTGTGTATCTTGCTGGCTTATAAAGTTCCTAAATATAAAAAGTGCCACGACAAATGCTTCTACATGTAAATCTTTAATGGAATGTATTATTATTTCCTTGGGATATGTTTTTAGGGTATGTGGTGATTAAGGTAACCGATATCTATTTCTGACTTGATGACCATAAAAGTTATACTCTTCTATAGAGTTTTTATTTAAGTGCACACTCACCACAATTGATTATTTTTATTTTTTCAATCTCTACTAATTAGTACATAAATTATATTCTTTCATCATTATATTTATTACTAACTTGTTTATTAAAGTAAGACAATTGCAGAGGTTTCTTATCCCCATAGCTCTTCACCTGAGCCCTACTCCCCAGAGGAAAAAACTTTGAACATTTTAACTGTTTCTTCTGGTGTCTATGTATTTCTAAAAAATATAGTTACAGTTTTCATTTGTTTGGTCTACTTTAGGCATTGCCTTTGGACTACCTATTATGAAAGAGGAAGAAATAGCACTCCAATTCCTATCTATCCATCCTACCAGTATGTTTATATCATATATATATATATATTTTTTTTGTGGGGAAGACCAGCCCTGAGCTAACATTTGTTGCCAATCCTCCCCTTTTTGCTGAGGAAGACTGGCCCTGGGCTAACATCCGTGCCCATCTTCCTCCACTTTATATGGGACACCGCCATGGCATGGCTGACAGGCAGTGCGTCGGCGGGTGCCCGGGATCCGAACCTGTGAACCCCGGGCTGCCAAGCGTGGACTAAACCGCTGCGCCACCGGGCGGCCCCCGTTTATATCATATTTTAATCTATCATTTTGTGGTTTCTTCCTAGAATCTTCCCACATGGATGGAGAGTACTCTGTCCTCTGGTTCCAAACTGGGCTGGCTGCTCTCTAGGCCTACTCCATACCATTCATCATGGAACTTTCCTTGGCCTCTCTCCTGTGTTTAATCTTCATTTCTTGGACCGCATGTCTTCCTCCCCTGGCTGTACTCCGATGTTTTAGTAGGGCTCATTCACTAAGTCCAAAGGCCCTCCAGAGTTCTGCCCGAAAAGCTGGCTCCCTCCCCCAGCTCCAGCTCCTTCAGTGGGCATATCCTAACCTTTGGCTATCTCCTTCCTGCTACATAGGCAACTCTTGTCCGACAGACTTCCATTTTCCAGCAATTTGTTAAAACCTCTGCTGATAGCCACTCACCCATACTCTTCATGGGGGTTTATAGCTTTCATATTCTTTTACTGTCGTGATAAATGGGAGCTGTGGAGGGTGGAAAAATACATGCTTTCTGAAAATAGAAGACCTGCTTCATCAACTTAAATATTTTTATCAACTTTAGAAAAAAATACCAGATCACTAGAGAAAAATTTAAACATTACAGAAGTACCAAAGTAGTCCATCCTTACTTTACTTTCACTGTCTATTAAGTCCACATGTAGGTAAAGAATAGTGAAAGGGACAAACATTGGCTGAGGGAGGTAGGAATTAAGACAGCTCAACAGTGAGAGCAGCAGGGAAAAAGCTGGGCAAATAAGATAGTTTTTTGTAGGGTTGGTTCTAAAGGCACAGTGTTCCACACAAGCTGGAGCAATAGGGAGAAAATAGATTAAGCCCCTTGTATCTAAGATCCTTACTCCTGTGTTGATTATATATTCTAAGCTGAACCACGTCATTCATTTCAGTGGAGTAGGAGAAAGCAGTGGCAATGGAAAGAGGGGAAAGTAATGGAGATAGCATTTGCTTACCCTTTGAACATGCAGCATCGGCAACACTCTAGATTCATTCTATTAATTGCATCAACCACATCTTATGAACACATTTCCATAGACTGTATATAATAGGCGTTGGCTCCGTTCATTGCATTTATTGACTCCTCAAATTGCTAACATACAATTTTTTCCATATCATTATCATCAAAGAAAATTCACTTTAATCTTTATGACCATATTTAAAACGGAAACTGTCTCCTCAACTGATCTGGGTCTCAAAGTGGCAGAGGTTTTATGTGCTTCACATTTGAACTGCCAAAGATCTCAGGCAATGCATGCATTAATCATGACCACTTACTGTTCTGATTCAGATGTCTGCTCAATACATAGGGTTAGAATCAGAGTGTGCCTCAGCCTAAAGAGAGACGTATTCAATCTGAACATATCTATAAATTCTGGCTCAAGCAATGTACTTTTGCAGTAATAAACACAATTTTGTTTTTAATTAGAGGGAAATGCACAGTATTCAACCTGTTGCCTTCCTGGAATTGAAGCCTAGAAAACATGGAGATATTCCTCTCTAATTAATGCATTTGCTAATAGAATCAACCCACCAGGATGTTAAGCCAACACTTCTTGCCCAGGGCAGAGTTCTTTGGGATTTACTAAAAATAGAAAATTGATTACACTGGGGACAGAGGACATTTATATTTATAGAAACACTTTAGAGAAGACAAGGCTTTTAAAAGCCAGAAAAGAAATCACTTTTAGGGGGATTTCAGAAAAATGTTGTAATCTTTTATTTTTAATAGGCATAAAAAGGATTGTCATATTGATATTGACCGAAATTAGGTGGTTAATTGAAGGTTTAACTTAAAAGGATGAATTGCTCTAACATTGGTTTAGAATTTTTCTATACTTCATACAGTTCAATTTTGTGGTCTGGCAAAGGCCCAACAGCCATTTATCTAGTATGCATACCTTTCCACAGCTGGATTTTCAAATATGATTATAAAGTTCATATGACAGAACTATCCTGAAAATAAATATGTCAGCAGGCTTTGCTTTATTTTATGCATTTATTCTGGATGTAACATAACTTGATACAAACACAGGCGACACTCAGACATTTTGCCAGAGCTATTCAAGTACAGCGGCGTTTGAGATTGTGGAAGGTGATTTAGAAACACCTGTGTTGAATATTTATATCCATGCCTTAAATCCTAAAAGCCTTGCAGTTTTATAGTCCTTTCGGGGAAAGACAGGAACTACATTAACACTTGTTAGCGTAACAGTTAATGCACTGCTGAGAAAGACTTCGTAAAAAATTTGAAAATTATGCAAAAAAAAGGAAGGGAAGATTAAAAAGGATTAATGTTTGATCAGTTTAGGAATATATTTTTTAGAAAATATATTTTTAGAAACATATCCTTTATATTCTGGGGCTTGGGAGCATGAAGGGAAGATGCATCAGAATAAAATTCTAAAGGTTACATTCAAATGAGCATCGTTGTTTGTAGTAACATTTAATGGAATGTAGCTAAGAAGGCCAGCTCATGTCGAAACAGTAATCAACAAGATATTCTGCTCAAGCTTGCTCTGTGTTGTCTTCTTGGAACCTCTGTCTTAACGATATTATTTCCACACTCTCCTCCCTCCCTCCTGTACATCTACTTGGTCCAACTTGGTGCCACACAAGGCAAAAAGCTTACTTAATTTGGTAGAAGACTATGTGCTGATAGATGAGTAGGGAGAAGAACAATAAAGTTTCTTCCTCTCTTTGTGGCAACATATTTATATTTAATAGCCATCACCTGGAGAAGCGCCTCCACCTCTCTTGTCAAGAAGAGTAATTTTTGGCCCGTGTAGTAGGAGTGCAGCACTGTAGCTCATGATGTAAATATTTTTTCAAAGTGGAAACTTTTATAGGCTATGAGATAATATGTTAGCCACATGAAGTGCCAGACTTTTGAAAAAGCCCCCCTCCTCCACAAGATAATCTTTATCAATAATAACAGTTAACACTAATCATTGCTAACATATTTGAGTACTTACTCTGATCGGGCAGAGTGGATTACATGTGTCATCTCATTTAAATATCCCAACAATCCTGTTAGGTAGATACTTGTGTTATCCCATCTTACTGATGAGACATCTGCATCAATTATCTATTGTGATTAGCAAACCACCTCCAAAATTAGCGGCTTAAAATATCAACCCTGAACTTAATGCGTGATTCTGTGGATAGCGTTTTGTGAGGGGCTTAGCTGGCTGGTTCTTGGTCTCGACCACGTTTAGGTGATCTGGCTGAACTCTATGAACTTGTGACCAGCTGGTGAGTCAGCTGGAGCCTGATTGCTTTGTAAAGGCCTTATCTGAGACAATAGGGCCTCTCTCTACAAAGTTTCTTATTCTCCAGCCCTGCTAGCCCAGGCTTGCTCATGTGGTGGCCTCAGGTTCCAAAAGCTCCAGAGTGGAAACTGCGAGACTTCTTGAGGCCCAGGCTTTGAACTAGCACAACCTCATTTCTAGTGTATTCTGTTGGTCAAAGCAAGTCCCAAGGCTTGCCAGTTTTCAAAGGGTGGGGAAATAGACTCCACTTCTTGGCAAGAGCTTCATTGGGACTATTTTTGCATTCTCCCCTTGTTTCTGAGTCAGAGAGATGTCATGACTTGCCAAAGATCCCACAGTTAATAAGTAACTAGACTCTCATACACCGCTCGTAGGAATTGTACAACTACCTTGGCAAACTGTTTGGCATTTTTTGAGTTGTTTGTCTTCTTCTTATTAAACTGTAAGTCTTCTTTATATTTTCTGGTGCAAGTTTTTCATCTGACATATGTGTTGTGAATATTTTCTCCCAGTTTTTGGCTTGCCTTTTCATTTTCTTAATAACATTTTTTGAAAAGCAAATGTTTTTCATTTTAATGAAGTCCAAGTTACCAATTATTTTCTTTCATGTCTTGTGCCTTTGGTGTTCTGTTTAAGAATGAGTAAGTGAATGAGAAGTAGTTGAGAAGAGTGAAAGTGTAGCCCCAGAGGTCTAAGGGTATTTGTTTTTTTTAAAAACAAATTTTGCATTCTATTTAATAAAATAAGCTTACTTGCCTTAACATAAAAACAATGCTTTACATATAAGTGAGTTTATCTGGTGCTCCAGGATAAAAGCCCATGCTTATTCCGTGTCACAGGACTGCACACCTTCAGAACATAAGAACTCCGAATGGCCACTTGCCTCAGAAACTAATATTATTATTCATAATGAGTCCCAATACAAATAAGAGCAATAAGGTTACATTTAAAAGGGGAACTGCTATGGTAGTTTATACATATATATATATATATATATATATATATATATATAATGAATTCTGCCTTAATCTTTTCTGACCATTGCCTATATTATTAACTCTCTATGTAGATTCAACTATTCAACTGCTTAAATATGTCCAAGCTACTAATAAACCTTCCTGAATGAATAGCAGATGAACAACTGAATATAAATGAAAACAGATGCCTCAAAGAAGAAGATCCAGAATTGTCATCAACTCTTCACGATCACTACATGTTTTCTCATATGCCCACAGCACATTGCCAAAGTTTATTGACTTCTTCCAAAATTTCTGTATGAAATTATGATTATGACCTTGCAGAGTTCAGGATTGCTGACTAAAGAGCATGCCTCCCCAGGATGTTTTTCAAAGGAGCTGGTATCCCCAGGAGTGCTGGGGGAGGGAGGTGCACAGATGCATTTCAGGACATTACTAGCCTGAACCCTGCTATATGCTAGAATCTTCCAAAGTTTGACTGCTTTCAGATCTGACAATCTGGAGTCACTCCATGATCCGGAGGCACAAGGCAAGCAGAAAAGGTTACCCACTGACTCTGTTTTTCGTATCCACATTCTTTTGCCTTTAAAATATATTTTTAAAAAATCTGACCTATTGGAATATCAATATTCCTATGAATATGCACACATAATTGCACAATAAATGTATTCATGATATATAAGAAAAGATGAGGCTGGCCTGGTGGTGTAGTGGTTAAGTTTGTGTGCCCTGCTTCAGCAGCCTGGAGTTTGTGGGTTCGGATCCTGGGTGTGGACCTATGCACCACTTGTCAAGCCATGCTGTGGCAAGCATCCCACATACAAACAGTAGAGGAAGATTGGCATGGATGTTAGCTCAGAGACAGTCTTCCTCAAGCAAAAAGAGGCAGATTGGCAATAGATCTTGGCTCAGGGCCTATCTTTCTCACCCACCAATGGAAAAAGAAAAGGTAAAACAAAAGAAAAGATGAGCCCTCACACAACATAAAACACATAACATAACATAAAACAAGGGTTTCTGCTCTAGAGATGTTTGCTTTACATTTAATGTCTGTTTAAATGTATGAATGGGGTCTGGCCCTGTGGCATAGTGGTTAAGTTCAGTGTGCTCAGCTTTGGCAGCTCGGGTTCGATTCCCACATGCAGACCTACACCACTTGTTGGTGGCCATGCTGTGGCAGTGACCCACATACAAAACAGAGGAAGATCGGCACAGATGTTAGCTAAGGGGGAATCTTCCTCAGCAAAAAAATAATAATAATAAAATGAAATAAAAAATAAATATGTATAAAATATGTTTAAGAAGTGATAATAGGTTAGAGCCAGCCCTGATGGCCTAGTGGTTAAAGTTTGGCATGCTCAGCTTTGGCAGCCAGAGTTCAGTTCCTGGGCACCGAACCACACCACTCATCTGTCAGTAGCCATACTGTGCTGGCAGCTCACACAGAAGAACTAGAAGGACCTACAACCAGAATATATAACTATGTACTGGGGCTTTGGGGAGAAAAAAAAAAAGGAGGAAGATTGGCAACAGATGTTAGCTCAGAGCAAATCTTTCCCAGGGCAGGCGGGGGGGGGGGGGCGGTGACTGGAAGAAGTGCTAATAGATTAGATGGTAAATAACTGAATGTGGCAGCTAGGACTAAGGTGTGTTATCGAGTTTTTATCCTCATTGGACAAATCCTAGAAGGCAGATAATTCATTTTGTACCTTGTTTCTACATACACATTAATTTAACTACTTAAATAATCTCATGGGTCTATAGCCTGATTCCATGTATATCTCTTTTTTTCTGACTCCTTTTCTGACAAAAACTATTGATTTTCAAAGACAGCTTAAGAGAGAGAAGATATATTCAGATACATGTGCATAGAGTGGTCAGAACACACATAGATGGTAGGGTATGAGGGGAGTGGTGGTGGTGAAGGAGAGGTGGGCTGTGAGAAGCATCAATAATTATTATTTTTTTGCATAGATGCAGATAAAAATATGTGTTAAAATATATGCCTATTATAACAACTGCTAAAATTATAGTTCATTTTGATAGAAAAATGTCTAGCTCAAAATCTAATTTCAGGCAACTGTTCACCAAACAGAATTACAATAATTATCTTTTCTGTATTTATTTTTCTGATTGTGTTAGTTATATTAAGCATTTACTGGCACTCTATATAATGTTTCACAACATGTGACTTGAATAAAGACAAGTTGTTAGAGCTTAGTATCTTAAGTATTTGAAAATTGACAGTGCTCATTTCTTCCTTTACAATTATTTCTGGTTTCATCTTATTTATGCCATTGCTTCTAGAATCAAGTAGCTCACTAAGTTTACAATGAAGTTATTCAAGTTTATGTATTATGTAGGAATATTATCGTTGCACAAAATCTTAATGCACAGGATTACTTTGAAAAATCATGAACAAATTTAAAAGCAGTCATTTTAAAATTATATATATATTTGGAAATGTCATAATTCTGAAGGAATGCACAGTATTAACATAAACTGCTAGATTTTTTTAAAGATTAAAATTTATTTTTTTACAGTTTAAAATATAATAAACAGTTTTTTTTTTTTTGGCGAGGAAGATTGGCCCTGAGCTAACATCTGTTGTCAATCTTCCTCTTTTTGCTTGAGGAAGATTTTCCCTGAGCTAACATCTGTGTGACTCTCCTCTATTTTGTATGTGGGACGCCTCCACAGCATGGCTTGATTGGCGGTGTGTAGGTCTGCACCAGAGATCCGAACCTGCAAACCCCAGGCTGCTGAAGTGGAGCATGTGAACTTAACCACTATGCCACCAGATGGCCCCTAATAAACTGTTCTACCTCCCAAAGACGCATACTTTTAATACAAGTTGTCTTCTAGGTTTTTTTGGGTGCACTTCTACATAACTGTGGCCATACTCTATATAGTTTATATCCTGCATTTTAAACTGAAAATTAAACATGTTTTTCCTATAATATTACCAAAATTTCATGCATACAACTTAAAATCCAAGTGACTGTGCCATAATTACTTTAGTTAACCCCATAATATTGCACACAAGTTTGCTATTATAAAAATGCTCTCATAAACATCTTACTACATGACACTTTCACAAATTTTAAATTATTTCTTTTACTTAGAGTATCAGTTAGGGTTCAACCAGAGAAGCAGAACCAGTAGGAGGTACATATGAAGAGATTTATTCCAAGGAACTGGCTCACCTGATTGTGGAGGCGGGCTAGGTGGATTCACAGGACAGGCTGTGAAGAAGGGCAGGCTGGAACTCTCTGGAATGGGCTGAAATTGCTCTCCACAAGCAGAATTTCTTCTGGGAAGGCTCAGCTTCATTTCAGTCTTTTTATGTGATTGAATAAAGCCCACTCAGATTGCTTAGGATAATCTCTTTTACTTACAGTCAATTGATTATGTACTTTAATCACATCTAAAAAATACCTTCACAGCAACACCTAGATAAGTGTTCAAGAATAACTGGGAACTGTAGCTTATTTAGCCAAGTTGACACATCAAAAGACCATCAGGGTTAAATTTTCAGAAGTAGAATTACTGAGTCAAAGAGAATGGAATTTTTAAAAAAAATCTGATAGTGTATTCAAGTTCCTTTTCTAAAGGGTGGTCACAATTTTCTATGCTTTCTCACTCTAGCCCTGTCTTTTCTTGGGATAGGTACCAGACTGCCTACCCTATACTATACAGTACTACGAACCAGCAACAGTTGACAGCACCCCTAAAATAAAAAATACTAGTGTCTCAAGCACAATGTTTCCTGGCAGTAAGTATTTAAGGACCCTGCTTCCCCAGGATGATCAGTCCACCTTCTCCACGACAACACCGAGACCCCTGAGCACTGTAGGAGCCTCACTGAGTAACTGCCCAGATCTTTTTATAGGTGAGAGTATGGATTAGTATTTACTCTTCATAAGAAATGTGTTAGGCATTTAGGGAGGAGATAGAGACTGTCCTCAACAAGTCTAAAGTTGACAGTAATTTTCAAATAAATATTTGATGTTATATTCATGCTAAGGTTTATTTTTATATATTTCTCTGGGAAATGGGGCTGAACCGTGAAGGGGAGAAAGAGCATTCTCTACCCACTCTGGGTCCTTTCTGGCTGGGCTACAAATTAAATTGAAAAAACACACCACTTTCGCTTCCACTGGACCCTGCAGGCAGAGATCCAGGAGACTGACGTGGTAAGAACTCTTACCTCCTGCCGGCTCTTTTCAGGGGTCCAGGAGCCAGCAAAGAGCATCCAACCAGTGAATTTTTATCCCATCGTAGTCACCAAACTGAAGGGGAGAAAGAGTATTCTCCCCCAACTCTGGGGCCTTTTTGGCTGGGGTATAAATCAAGTTGACATGAGGCTGAATAGCAGGAGAAAATCAAACAAAGCTTTATAACATGTATACATGGGAGAGACCTGGGGAAACTGAGTATCTCTTGATAAAATGGCGGAGGTTCTCCTCTTAAATAGACAAACGAGGATATTGGGGGTTGGGTCAGCTATGGGAGATTACCAGAAAGGCACAGTAAGGTCATCATGCAGATTTAAGACCTCGACTTCCACACTGACAAGTTTCTAGAGATGAGGTCATCTGCCCCTCTTCCCAGTACAGAGAAGGAGATACATTTACAAATGGAGAGTCTCCTTACAAATGTAAATATCTGGTAGACAGAACTTTGATAAGAATGGGCATAGCAAAGGCCCTCCCAGTCTATTGATACCCAGAGTTATCCAAGGTGATGGCCTGTCCCAGGGACAGGCTTTCCATCCCAAATCCCTTTAGACAGTTGTGGGGGGAAGGTCAAAACCTCCTCCAGCGAAAATAGACATTTTGAGTTGGCCAATTCTGATCCCCCACAACTATGTCTTTAAAAATCTATATAACTATAAATAAAAGGCAGACCTTTCTGAAGCTCCTTGTTTCAGTAGATCTATGTAAAGGTCCGTATTATTTTATCTTTAGAAACCTTCTTGTTAGGCAGAGGTTAGTGGACTGATTAATTGGATGGATTTGCAGATGAGATTTCCTTAAATTCTTAGTTCTACTATATACTATTTTTAAAAACCTGGACAAATAATCTCCCTAAACTTTAGTTTTCTCACTTCTAAAAGGGAAATAACATGCTCTCTCTCTTGTATGGTTGTATGAGGACTAAAGGAGTCAATTCATGTCAAATGTGTGGTAGACATGCTGGCACATGATGTGTAGGTACATGTGTGTGTGTACATATTTTCTGCTTGCTTTCTGTCCTCCAACCCCTACCCCAACCTTTCAAGAAATTTAGGGTCAGGACAGAAAGTAGAACTGGTTTGTAAATTGCTTTGTCTTCTATTTCCTTAAAGCCTCAAACCTTCAGAGAATGTAGGTTTTGAAGGAAGCAGGAAAGGGGGAGTGGGGTGTAATTTGAAGACAGAGATAGAGTGCCTTGAAAAAATGTAAAGGAATGAAAGTTCCTCCAGAGTGCACAGAGGGTCCCCAAAGCTGAAAGAGAGGAGGAGCGAGCTTGTGGATCCTGAGAGCAGAGGGATCTTCATGCTTAGTGGCAGTGCCTGAAAACCTGGGAAGACTTCCAAGAGGTGGGCCCTGCAGAGCCTCTGGCAGGGGGGCCTCAGGCAGCATCACAATAGATTCCTAAGGAGGTGTAGGAGCAACAAAGACCTGCCAAAGCTGAAGAAGCTGTACTGATAAGGTCAAGGGATAACTCTGGTAATTGCAAGGATTTTTGCATGGCCAGAAGACCCTGGTGTCATTTCATGTAACCCCAGAACGAAAGCATAACTCTGGGTTGGGCAGGGACAGATTCTCCCAGAAGAACTAAGTTTCACAGTAGCCCAATAGGTTAGGACTTGGAAATGGGATAGGGCTTGAAGAGTAGAAAAAGGAGTATTCACTGGCTGACATCTCTTAGTACTTCCTGCCTACTTATGGGCCCTGCTTGATCAGTTATATCTAATTTCAAGAATTTTGGATCTTTCCTTTTCATTGGCATTTGCCTCTAAACATGCTAAAAATCCCTCTTATCCTCAGACAACAGCATCAATTTCTCTTGATCCAACCATCCCATCAAGTTCCTGTACCCTTCCTTTTCTTCATTATCACGTTTCTTAAGAGTGTAGTCAGTCTTGGTGTGCCCACCTTCTTAAGTCCCATGTACGCCCCAACTGATTACTGTTTGGCTTATTTTCTCTCCATTGAGGAAAACTATTTTTACCTGGAAGACACAGGCTTTTGGCAGGCCAAATCCAAAATTTTTTGTTCTGCATCCTATTTAACCTCTGAGTAGCATTTGACAATGTATGCCACTCCTATGTGTCAAAAAGATTTGTTTTTTTAAGACTCTATTTTTTTGGAGCAGTTTTAGGTTTACAACAAAATTGAGAGGGATCTACAGAGATTTTCTAAATACTCCCTGCCCCCACACATGCATCAGAATGGTTATCAATGTCACTTACCAGAATGGTACATTTTTTACCAAGGATGAACCTACGTTGACTCATCAAATTCACCCAAAGTCCACAGTTTACCTTAGGATTCACTCTTGGTGTTGTACATTCTGTGGGTTGGACAAATGTATAGTGACATATATCCATCATTATAATAGCATATAGAGTATTTTGCTGCCCTAAAAAAGGCTTTAGTTTTTAATCCAGCATTGTACAAGGATGCTTTTAAAACTGTCTATAAAGCAATATTGTTGCAAATGGAAGTCACACCACCCCTCCTTTTTGATACCTGCTCCAATGTTTTATGTTCTACGATGCAGTTAATGCTCCTGTTGTGCTCCTATTTTGGCTAAGACTTACTCTGTCATTCCTCATTTCTTTCTTTTCATCAACTCTCAAATCCAAGAGGATGGCAAATCCTGTTGCTTCTACCTCAGAAGTATTTCTTAGCCATCCCTCTTCCTCCCAGTTTCTACTTGGGTAGGAAGCTCTCATTTATCTCTTAGTTAGAATATTTAATATTCCCTAATTGATCTTCTTGTTACCAGACTTCCATACTCTAGTGATATCTCACACTGTAAACCAAAGCCAATGATAGGAATCTCTCTCCCATTAAGTTCTCTATTGTCTCTCAGTATTGTCTCTTTATTGCCCTCAGGATGAAACACCTTATCTCAGTAAATCTCACACGGTGGTCCCTGGATCAGCAGAATTAGCTGAGAACTTGTTGGTAAAGTCTTGGGCACCACCCTAGACCTACTGAAAGCAAAACTCTTTGGTCCAGTGATCTGTGATTGAACAAGCCCTCCTCCAGGTGACTGATTCACATTTAAGCTGAACCATTGCCTCACTGGCTGGAAGACCCTTTTTGTTTTGGCTGGTACCAGATTTTCAGCCTCTCTTATATCTGCATTCCTCATGAGTTTTATGCTCCTTTCTCATTGATCTTCTCCTCCTGCAAGTGCCAGACTTTAGGACTGTTCTCTCCTGTGGTGTGGAATACCACACTTGCATTTTTCTTGGCAAATTGCTGTTATTTCTTCAATATCCATCTCAAATGCTGTGAGAACTCTGACCTCCCTCAAGAAACATACCTGTCCTGTCCTCCATCATTCTGTTCACATCTCTGTAACAGCATTTACCATGTTACATTTTAACTTATCTCTCTACGGAATATTTCCCTCCAAAGACTGTGAATTCCTTAGGTCTATAGACTAAGTTTTGTTCATCTTTGTACCCCTAGTGGCCTTGCTTTCTGTTTTTCTCTTCTTTTTTTGCTCCCTCCTTACACATAGGATTTCAGACAGTCGGAAAAATATTCTTGAAATGAGATATTTCTACTCAGCACCATAATGGAAATCAAGGAGCTTGGCAACTATTACAGCTTTGCAAAGGTCTTTATCACATTTCAGAGCAATAAGTTTCCTGTTGCTCTTTTGTCCACCTGCATACCTAAAATGACAGTAATTATTTGAGAGGCAGACTGATTCCCCTCATGTTCTTACCATATGTTATTTCTATTCTTACTTTCCCCATGTGTCTCAGAAGGCCCCTTTATACAACTTCCTGTGTGACCCCAAGATTCTGACAACAAGAATATAATATTTCCCAGGTGATTTGTCTCTGCTGTTCAAAATTCCTATTGCGTTAGATGCAGCTATTTCAATTCCCTCTCCTTTTTCTTGTTTGTTTTTAAAAATCCGATTTCCATTTTCAAGTGAAAGAACACTGTGTGGGTGAAGAGAAGGAATTGAGCAAAGGAGAATTCATTGTCACCACCTCAGGTTTGGACTCTGCTCGATGGCCTATTTCACTAAAATGTAGTGCTCTCTCCTTTCTCATATTTAATTCATTAAGATGAACATTAAAAAAAAAGAGGTAACTTTACTCCAGGTGTGAAAATATATCAGTTTACAAAAAATGGGAGCTGCTATTTGCCATTTGCAGATCAGCTGGGGGGTAGTTTGCTATTACTGTTGACTCATTATAAGTGTCTTCATGTTCCCCTAGCTTGGCGTTACACTATTCACTCAATGACTGCATCAAAGCACCAAATCTAATTCAATCCCTTAAAAATTTAATGCAGTTTCAACTGATAACTATACTTTCTCAGAGAGAATTGTGTGCCTTTTTCAGAGAAATAGATTATTTTAATTACCAGTGAAGCAGCTTGGGACTTTTTTGATTAATATCTAACAAAACAAAATCAACTAATAATTTTTAGATGAGCTTTTTATTTCATCATCGAGTATTTGACATTCCTTGATGATTTCCACAGATTTACTTTATATAATACGTAGAAAACCACATCTGCAAAGCCAGAAGCAGAGTGACTTCTTAAATGTAATTTTCATTGTCATTGATAGTGACAGATTTCTGACAAAACTCAGTGTCGGCTCTGAACTATTATAGCAGTTTCTTTTCCAACAGCAAGTAATTCTAACTTGACATAACAGTTAAGGTAGAAATTAAGGTCACGAGCTAAATCTCCTAAACCACAAACTGTTCAATTTCTTTCATGTAGGGAAACCTCAGGGTCAACCCATAACAGTTTCTTCCAGAAAAAAACAGAACTGTTACAATACTTTGAACCCCAGATAAGTGAGAGAAGTAAAATTGATGTGTTTCTAATGTTCCATTTCAAGATAATAACAATGGATCTATTCTTAAAGAAGTACATAAAGCTAAAGCTTTTGAGCCATAGCATCTATGTAGAGGATACATTTGGAGACCAGTTGTCTGAGGTGCTGCTGTGCTGCCCATATGTCTCAGTCTTCTGTAATGGGCCACGGAGACCAGATAATACAACACTTTTTTTTCCCCTGCAGACTCTGAGGAATCCTCTTTCCTTCTGTGACAAAGGCAGACAGAACCTCATCGTGAAACAGGGCTCTTCACTTGAACTGCTTAGCCTCTCCCAGTTGCCAGAAGTTGTTAACTAGCTATCATAAATTTGCCTTCCCTGAACATACCCAAAGGTTTGCCCCAAGTTTTACCTATTATGTTGGTGTATCTATTATGATTATTCTGAGGCAGGAGAATAATCAGCCTCAATCTGTACAGTAAAAGACAGAGGTAGGGATTAGGCTGACTGTAAAATTGTCTGTGTGGGAAGGAAGAGTGTAGCAGTTTTTCTCCCAGAAAAGCCCTGGGGAGGAGAATTTGGCTTTGTATTGTTACTGCCCAAGAGGGGGTCATCTGCTTGCCACAAGACATGTCAATAGTCGAGACGCAAGGTGGTAGGAGACAAAGGGTTTTATGACAGCTTGCTAGCAAGGGGGAAGATGGCTGACTGATGTCCAAAAGAAGCATCTTACAGAACAAAGACTACAGGCCAGTTATATAGGGGGCTGGTCTCTGGGTGGGGCAGACATCTGGTCTTCAGGTGGGGCAGACATCTGGTCTTAGTTCCTGATAATCTTTTGTTTAGCTGGATATGCATCAGAGACCAGAGCAATGCCCTATACCCTGATTTAGTTTAAGAACAAAATATGTATGGTAACTATGTATATAGTTACCATACATATAGTTAATATAGTTAATATGTATAGTAAAGATTACTGTTTACGTGAGGTGTGCCAATAGTATCACGATTGCCTTTTCCAGCATTGGAAAGAGGTGGTCAAACTCAATGATAAATGAAATCAACATCAGAATCTTGCACCGATTTGTTTCTTTCCAGTTGAGCTCTCAGAAAGGTACATTCCCTGAACACCCTAGGGATTGCTGGCTGAGCCTCTCAAGGAAGGCAATGATGCCAGGAGGGTGTGCTCTGCCTCCTGTGCTGTGAGAAGGAGTGTGTGAATGTTGTAATCAACAGCTTTCTATTTCCATCACCTCCCCTGCAACCTTTGTAGTTGAGTTCAGAAAACAAGCTGGAGGATAAGAAAGCTCCTTGGGATCTTGTTTGCACGGAATGCCATGGTGCATCTGAATGGCTGAGGTGTTAGGAGCCCTGCAAAATGATGGAGAAAGTAACAGTTCCTCCTCTGAAGGAACTTAATAACCACAATCTCCCCATGAGGGAGACCTATTGGCAAGTATTCACTGATAAGAAACTTGGAGTTAAAATTAATGAACCTGGCTGCAGTTACAAATGATAAATTAGTGAAAGTGTCTGGAAAAAAAAGCAAAACCCAGATATTGGGTCTTTCTGTTTTTGGCCTTTGTTTTAGGAAAAGAAGTGTGGAGGCAGAATAACCAATACCCATTCTATAGATAAGAGAGATAAGGTGAGTTTTTCCTAAGCCAGGGTAGGTATTATAACCTGGGAAGGCAGTTTCCACAAAGGAAGAAAGCTTTCTGAAGATGCCTGGTTTTCAGTACAGTCTTATACATTTTTAGAACAAACATAAATTAAACAGGCCCAGGATACATATTCATCAAAGTTTCAAAGAGGTAGCCAGTTGCAAACTGGCAGGTCAACATGACCCTGATGGGAAAGGGACAAATACAGGTGTTATCAATAGGGTGTTACCAATAGGGTGTAGGAGGGGAAGTATGCATTCTTAAGAGAACACATTCTTTAATGGTTAAAGCAGATGTACAATGTGTATTTGATAGGCTATAAGTCGGGCTTCTTTAGTTCAAGCTGAATCGGTTTTGAACCAGAAGTTACTCCATATACCTCAATATGTGAAAATCTCTTGTCAGAAGATACTCAGAGAAGTACCGGTTCCTCTCCTGCATAGCTGTTCAAAGATTTGGGGTTGGTTCTTTGACTAATTCTTATCACTGTTTCAGGGCTGATAAGGCTGATGGCTTAATGAATGAAAAAGTGTGTTTAACACTTACACTGGTTGTGGTTTTAACTTGTTCATTTATTCATTCAACACATTTTTATTAATCATTAGCTATGTTCCAGGTACTCTGGCTGGCACCAGGGCTGCTCTTCCTAGAAAACCTGAGTATTATTTTGATAATCATAGTGTGATGAACTAGGCAGCTTACTCTACTTCTCTGGGCCACATGTCAAGGAAATTATTGTTAAAATAAGTTGTTCTAACCCAACCAGTGCAGATAGCTTTTGTGACTGTGGGAGCATAAGACAGAATATTAGAGAAAATCAATTACTAAATAATGAGGGTCACATTCTTTGGGGATAAGTTGATAAAACTTAATGAAACATGAATATTGTGGACAGAAATCCTCCATTTGGAGCTCAAGATATTAATAACCATGACTCAAGTCCAACTCATTCTAATTCATTCAACCAACTACTTTGCTTGAATATTAGAATAAATTATAGAGGAAAACTGAGGAACTTGATTGATTTCATTAAAATAGGATTGATACTTATTCATTATTCTGCAATTTCTTTTCCGGTTTTATTAAGATGTAATTGACACATAACATTGTGTAAGTTTAAGGTGTACAATGTGTTGATTTGATACACTTATAAATTGCAAAATGATTTCCACCATAGTATTAGCTACCACCTCCATCCTGTCACATAGTTATCATTTCTTTTTTGTGGTGAGAACATTTGAGATCTACTCTCTTGGCAATGTTCAAAGTATATAATACAGTATTTTGGCTATAATCACCACGATGTACATTAGATCCCCAAGCTTGTTAATCTTATAACAGGAAGTTTGTACCTGTTGATGCAAAATAACCAATAACTATTCTATAGATAAGAGAAATAAGGTGAGTTTACCTGAGCCAGAGTGAGGATTATAACCTGGGAAGGCCTTAGAATGTGTTCCAGAGAAGGATGGTTTTCAGTACAGTCATATCTTTCTAGAACAAAGAACATACATTAAACACACCCAGGATACATTTTCATCGAAATTTCAAAGAGGTATTCAGTTGCAAATTAGCAGGTCAACCTGATCATGATGTCAGGAAAGGGACTAATCCGGGCATTACCAATAGGGCTTTACCAATAGGGTGTAGGAGGGGAAGTATGCATTCTTATCTTAAGACAGTACATTCTTTACTTTAATGGTTAAATAGATGTACAATGTGTGACAGATAGGCCATAATTCAGGCTTTTTAGTTCAAGCTGAATCAGTTTTGAACACAAATAGTTGCCCCATATACCTCAATATGTGAGAATCTCTTGTCATACTCTTTGACCAACATCTTCCCATTTTCCCCACCCCTCAACCCCTGGTAAACACCACTCTACTCTCTGTTTCTATGAGTTTGTCTTTTGTTAGATTCCACATGTAAGTGATATCATACAGTATTTCCACAAATATTTTTTGAACAACCAATTGATTTTGCTAGATTATAGTCTAGTAGAGGCAGATATTGTGGGGACCAGAATTGGCCACCTCAAGCACTGAAGGAGGCTTTGATCTTCCCTGCCCCCACTAACTGAAGTTATTTGGGATGGAAGGCCTGTCCTGGGACAGGGCGGCACCATGGATAACTCTGAGTGTTGACAGAGTGGGAGGGCCTTTGCTGGGCCCATTCTTATCAAAGTTCTGTTTGCCAGACATTTACATTTGTAAGGGAAATCTCCATTTGTAAAGGTATCTCCTTCTCTGTACCAGGGAGAAGGAGGGAATGACTTTATCTCTAGGGATCTTGTGGGTGCAGAAGGTGAAAACGTAAATCTGCATACTCTTGTTTACTGTGCTTTTCTTGTAATCCCTCATGGCTGACACTCCCAATACCCCCCAAAAATCCCCATTTGTCTATATAAGAGGAGAATCTCTGCTATTTTGTCAAGAGATACTCAGTTTCCCCTGGTCTCTCCCATGTATACATGTTATAAAGCTTTGCTTGGTTTTCTCCTGCTATTCAGCCTCATGTCAACTTAATTTGTAGCCCAGCCAGAAAGGCCCCAGAGTGGGTAGAAAATGCTCTTTCTCCCCTTCAATGTATAAACCAATAGTGCACTGCAACATATAAATTCTGAAACAGAAGGTTTTAAGGCTACAAGGGAGCATAAAAGACATTGTAAACCCAAAGAATGTTCTAGTTAACTGGTGATATAATATTTCCAGCATTCTCTTAAACACTCTGTCTTCTTCCTTTCCCTTTTCCCAGACGAAAAGAGGAAAAAAAAGATAAGTAAAAGAAATAGCATCAGATACTACCATGAGTGGTCAGATACTTATAGTTATCTTAAACCTGGTTTTCTTTTCTGTTTCTTTCTTTTCTTTAATCCTGTTTAACTAAATGACTTTACTTGACTAACATCTTAGAAGGATGTGTGGAGGCTACAAATACAATGATCAAAGTAGGTAGCCTTGGGAAAAAGAACTCCTAACAAAGCCCCAAACAACAGTAAGGGGAAAATGGGATTTTCTGATTTGTGTGTGTAAAACTGCATTTCATAGCATTCTGCTGAAGGTTAATCCTGAGTGATGATGCTTCCAAATAATTTGCTCAAATGTTTATTCATCTTGTTTTAATTCTGTTTCCTGACAGTTTAAAGCTACTTTAATTCTGAGATCTATATAAGGTGGTTTTATTCTATTATCCACAGAAGTATAAAGTTAGCATAAAGTTATTATTGCATTAAACCCAAAGGTGTTTTTTAAATATGGTGACTGATTATTAATCTTGGAGATAGGAGAGAAGTTCATTAAATAGTGCTGGTCCTGGAAGAATTATTGTCTTATCAGGGAGAAAAGATTCACAAGAAATAATCCAAAAGAGTATGTAGTCAAGTTTCAAAATGTGTGTATTATATATGTTCAGAGAATTGTGTTGATTGTTGGTTACCACAGAAATCCTCTTAAAACATGTGTGAGTAGGAGTCAACAGAACTGA
This sequence comes from Tapirus indicus, assembly GCA_031878705.1. Classification (NCBI taxonomy): domain Eukaryota; kingdom Metazoa; phylum Chordata; class Mammalia; order Perissodactyla; family Tapiridae; genus Tapirus; species Tapirus indicus. Next base: position 96,342,266 of record CM062919.1, on the reverse strand, counting down.
GCATTTTTATAGTCTTCACCCCTTATCTCCAAAGTCACCTTGGGGAAATTTCTTAATGTTTTATTGCCTCAGAGCCCTGATTGGTAAAGCGAGGATAACGAAGCCTACTTGTGTGTGAAGGGGATATATCCTTATGCCATCCCCAAATATGCCACTTTGACATATTGGTTATTTTGAGCTTAAGGCAATTGAGAAACAGCAAATACAAGACAAGCCATCTGTCCTGTCCTTTCTACCTAAAAGCAGGGCAAAAATGTTCCCTCTCTCCTGTACCAAGGCGAAGAGAGCAACTCTTATCACAAGAGATGGAGAGCTGGCACTAAGATGAGTCTACATAAAAAAACTTTACTAAAATAATCCTTATCTTTCATTATTTCCTACCCTCCCATGTATTTCCTAGTCACTTTCCTACAATTTATCAACCCTGGAAGCCCAAACCCCCTTTCCTTTGTCTAGTCACTTCTCCACAATTTATCAGCCTTGTTAAAATGGTATATAAACTCCTAGTCTAAGCACTTCTTTAGATTTTTCACTTCTTTTCTGTGAAACCCCAGTGCATGTAAGAATATTAACATCAATAAAAATTGCATGCAGTTTTTTCTTGTTAATCTTTTATTAGTTTAATTCACAGCTTCCTGGTCCCTAAGCCTAAGAGGGTAGAGAAAAAGTTTTTCCTCCCCTACACTTGCTAAGGATTAAATGAGATAAACTTTTAAGAAGTCATTTGTTCCATCGTAATGATTTTCAACATGACCACACCAAATTTGTCTCATTCAAATATAGACATAACATAACATAGTTAGAGAATATTATCCTAACATTTGGCCCAGAATTCTCGGTAGGCTGTTTCTGTTCAGAAAACATGCTCACAAATGCTGCGAGTATACCAGCTAGTGACTTCAGAGGAAGGGGAAGATGCTATGCATGAAGTGCAGAAGGTAACTACAACATGGAGTCATACACGTCATAGGCACCTAAAATGGAGCCAGGGGGCCACCAGGGAAGTTGCCAGGTGAAATGCAAACTTTTGAACTGTGCTTCACTGCTATCATTCTGACCTTCTTCTAAGAAATATGCTTACTCCCATGGGGAAGAACTTTCTGCCTTAGAAATGGCCTCAGCAACAAATTACATAGAGCCAAGAGGCTGACAAGATATTTTCACATACTGATTCTGTTTGAATGAAAGAAGCCTGGCTTATGGCCTATCAAACACACATTGTACATCTGCTTTAACCACTAAAGTAAAGAATGCACTCTCTTAAGATAAGAATGCATACTTCCCCTCCTAGGACAGTATGGGTAGCGCCCTATGCCCTGTTAGTAATGCCTGCCCATATAAGTCCCTTTCCTGACATCAGGGTCATGTTGACTTGCTAATTTGCAACTGCATACCTCTTTGAAACCTTGATTAATATGTATCCTGGGCATATTTAATGTATGTTCTTTGTTCTAAAAAGCTATGACTACCAAATATCATGCTTCTCCAGAATGCTTTCTTCCTTTGTGGAAACTGCCTTCCTGGATTATAATCCTCACCCTGGCTCAAGTAAACTCACCTTATCTCTCTTATCTATAGAATGGTTATTGGTTATTTTTGCTTCAACAAGGTAACAGTTGTTGCTAGCACCAATCACAAATCTTGCAAAACAATCTACGTAATTTATTTCTTTTTGCCTTTATAAACTCTTGCCTCCTTTCTTCTCTTTGGAGCACATTTGAGTTTCTACTCAAATCTGTGTCTCCCAAATTGCAATTTCTAAGACCCCAAATAAACATTTTTGATTCTTCTGCAGTTTATGCCTCTTATTTCTTGACATTTGTAGGAGAGCAAGAGATATCCTCTATCCTCTGGGTCCTTCTGGCTGGGATATGAATTAAATTGACATGAGACAGAATAACAGGAGAAAATCAAACAAGCTTTATAACATGTATATGTGGGAGAGGCCCAGGAAAACTGAGTAACTCAGCATTCTGGCCAAGGTTGTCATCTTAAATAGCATCTTCAGCTAAAGACGAAGGAGGATGTTGTGGGGGGGATGGTTTGGCACTTCAAAGGAGAGGAAGGCAATTCACATGAAAATGGAAAAGCAAATGTTTGGTGAACAGAACTTCGATAAGAATGGGCTTAACATGGACCCTCACAGTCTACCAATACCCGGAGTTATCTATGGTGATGGCCTGTCCTGGGGACAGGCCCTCTATCTTAAATTTCTTTTAGGCAGTGGGGGGAATGTCAAAGTTTCTTTCAGGATCTTTTGTTCTTGAAAATAATCAAGGCAAAGAGACATTTTGAGACCAATCCTGATCTCCCACACATTACCTGGTGTCAGAGACGTGGGATCCAGAGCAACTGACCTCCAATTTTGATGCTGCTTGTGGACATGAGCAAGATACCTGAAAGATGCCTTTATGTCCTCCTGTTTCCCCTGGCAGCTCCATCTCCCAGTACTAAGTCCTCCTGGGCCTGAACCTCCCACCTTGCTAGAGGTTCAGACCTTTGTTTGGGTGTCCCCTGTTGCTGGTGTCTGTTAGGGAACTTCTGTTCCTTCTGTTCTCACTTCTGGTAAGTATTTGCAAATGGGAAGTCCATTTTCTAAGAGGGCTGCCCCCTCTGGGACTCTTGCTGGTTTTATGTTTGAAGAATATGGTCCTACATGTAGATCTTTGTCTTGCTGGACTCATATTACTCAGGATGATCTAAGGCTTCTGGCCAAAATGGGGCTTCTTTGAAATTCCTAAGTTGGTTTACTTGCTCACCCGATTGGGAAAAAAAATTAAAGTTATTGAACAAAACAAATTGAATAAAAAGCTTATTTCAGTTGGTACTTTGAGGCCTCTAGATGAAACACTGAAAAGTTGCTTCCCTGCAAGCTGTTAATTCTAAACTCACTGAGGCCAATTCAGATCTCGTTCAAAGGCTTGCAAAGCTAGAAAAGTCAGTGACGCTTCTTTTGCTACTTCCTTTGCTCCTCCTCCACCCACTTGTCCCCCTCCTCAATACCCCTCTTTGTCTGAACTTCCTTTCTATAATGATGGCCCTGAAGTTCTGCTCAATTCTCCTATCATAACTGCCCCTTTCGGTGCTTTTCTTTCATGAGACTTTCATTTTCCAAAGTTTGCCAAGCAGTTTCTCCCTTGGGAACACCAGCTGGTTTTATGTTTAAGAACTATGGTCCCTTCACTTGTAAATTTCTATCTCCATGGACCAAATTACTAAGGATGACTTAAAATTATGATGGCCAACAGAAAAAACATTCTATTTAGATAAGATCATTTAAAAGGTGCACTTAAAAGCAAAGCCCTATAACCCTTCTGGGAACTCTTATTTAGACTATCCCCAATTCCTAAGACTGAAAGAAAACTTTAAAATCACAATTACACCAAAACTTCTAGGAAGAAACTTGCATCTTTTTCTCTCTGTCCTTTAAAGTTGTAAATTTTACCATGTCTTTAGAATGTAAACACCCCAGGAGATAACAGTCCATGACTGCCTGAGACTGAACCTGGCTAGCTCAATCAGTAAAGCCTGAGGTTAAAGGAAAAAAAGGGAAAAGTGTTTTGCTTTAAATGTAGGTTGCTAGAAAGGCTCTCTCACCCAAAATCTAATTCACAGCCCCTTTGTCTAAAGCAAATATAAAATTTAAAAGTAGTCTTTACAAATATTGATAATAAAAAACTTTTAAGCAAGTAACCTTAACTTGTTCCATCTGCTAGGGACATAATTATTTAGAAAATTAGTGAGTTTTGTATTGTACCTGATTCATGGCTGAAATTTTTTAAATAAAAACTAGTAGATCTCTGTTTGTGTCTGTCTATATATATATGTGTGCATGTTATAGATATGGTATTTTTCTACCTCTGGATGATATTATCAAAATTTATTTCTAAAGAGCTCTATTTAATAAACTTAAAGTAAGCACTTATGTAAATTATTTCTAAATATAATAGTAACTAACCCAAATGTTTTTCAAGTTAACGTGATATAGAATAATCTTTGGTAAATAAAAGCTTGTCTAAGTTTGTTGGTTTAATTAAAATAGGCATGTCTTTGGAGTTTTCGGCATTGGGTATAATGTAAATATGGAAGTTTTATTCTATCTGCTTTATTAGTCAAATAGGCTTATGCTATCTCTGTTACAAAATTTTTCACCAAAACAATGACTAAGATGATGGCTAACTGCTTTAATGTCTCATGAAATTTTCATGAATAACCTAAGTATGATTGTTAAGAACAAATGAATACTACAGATGTTAATAAATAAGGATTTTTAGAGGCACTAATTATGTTTTATGGTATGTATACTTAAATACAACTTCAAAACCTTTCAGTAACCTGAAACTTTAGAGTTTTGCTAAGTTAAATTAAATGATGGGAAATTCATTAAATATCTAGATCATTTCCAGAGAAGATAAGATAGTAAGACATTAATTACTGAACATAGGTTTATCTAATTTTGGCTTTTTATTACAGAAAGACTAAGAGGTGTTGGGATCTATTAGTGAATGTGTCTTGTGTCACATTAAACAATTTATGCTATGAGCAAGTATATATTTTCAGTAAAAGAAGGTATAAGGAATGGAGATATTTTTGTTAAGAAAGTAAATTTATCCTATAGTAAAACTAGTTATAGGAAAGAAGAAAGGACAAATTCTGAATGTAGAAAAGAAAGTTATAGAAGTTTATGGAAGAGAAACCCTGTGAAAAGAGTTTTATGTATGGTCAAGCTGGCTAAGGTTGGAATGAATTTAATTAAGTCAATGAGTTTTAGTGTCAAAAGTAAGCTGGTGCAAAAAATATGGTTTTATAAGGGCAAGGTTTCTTGGGCTTTTAGTCTGCTCTTGATGAAGAGATTATGAAATATTTTTCTTTATCTTTGACTAATCTGCCTAAAAGGTGGGGATTTCATGTTTTATCAAAATAATTTCCTGTGCTCTATGTTAGAAACTGAGTCTTTTCTATTAAAAGAGCTAAGTTTTTGCAGCTATGTAACCTTCTATATTTATCTTTGAAATTTTGTTATCACTTTGGTTAAATAGATAATTAAACATTAAGTTTTACAATGATCTGCCATCCTATTTAGGCAAGTGTTTTAAAACCTTCCATGATATTTTTGACATACTTCCCCAAATCAGATTCTAAATGAAGTCTTTTTCTGACCTCTAGCTAACTTTGGGACTTTTCAGAGGATCCTCGAAACATTTCAAAAGATTTTTTTCCCCTCTCCTTTTAAAAAGAGGGATATTAAGCTAATTAGGCTTATTGGATATGTTAAATTACATGGGAAGGATTATCAAATAAGAAATAACATTAAACCCTCTATGTTACATCTTTGTAAGTATATGTTATAAGAATTCCAGAAATTATGTGAAATTCCTGGAAATCTAATATGTCCTGGTATAAAATGTTGTCTGTCATCAAAATTGATGTTCACACTAAAAAGACTGAACCTAATATCAGAAAAGCGCCTTAGCTGACTTTTATGCAAAGGCAGCAATAACAGAATCTATAAAGGTTATGACACACGTGCATGAAATCCATTCTGCTTCTGCAAAGAAATCGATCCCTCATTGCCAGACTTCTGCCACCCTGATGTCCTTGTAACATGGCAACAATCTGTTCCTGAATCAGAGAAATGAAGATGGGTAATCAACAGCTGTAAACTAAACTAATAGGGCTATGGGAAACCCAAGATGGCTGCTTGGCTCTTCACGGGTCCCTGGCAAACCCCACTTTTTCTTTTTTACTTTCCTGCATCCACCATAGTGCATTAAGAAAAACTATTTCTGTCCCCAGAGGCCTCAGAACTCCTTCCTCTGGGTCCTTTGCACACTTGCAGTTGGATTTCATTCAACTGCTACTTAGTATGGGTTATCAGTATGTTCTGTTATTGTTTGTGTGTTCTTGGGATGGGTTAAAGCCTTCCCTTGCCACAAAGCTGATGTCCTCACAATGGCAAAGAAACTATTAGAAAGCATGCTTCCCACTGAGGGTATACTTTCTGCAATCTCCAGTGATTGAGGCACCCACTTCGCTAGGCAAATCATACAAGTCTTAACAAAAACCTTTCAGACAATCAAATTATCACTGTCCCTATCACCCTCAACCATCAGGCAAAGTCAAGAAAACTAATGGAAACACTGGATTCAAGCAGAACAAGTATTAATTACATAGGACTGCATGAACTGAGGAGGATGTGCTAATACTTTGTTTTTCCAGATTTAAAGAAATCTTTCCTCTTAAGCTATCAGCAATTTGGTAAGACATACCTCTGTGAGCAAAGATGAAACATTTTTTTTCTCTACATGATCCTTCTAGAGTTCATAAATTTTCAGTAAATACTCTTATTTTTACTTATATAAATAATCAGGACAAGTTTTTAATATAAACAAATGAGTTTTACTGTGATTATTTTTAGTAAAAAAATGAGGGTAATTGTAGAGAGAAAAATTATGTTTGCACTTTTGTAGATATTGGATTCTAGTACTGTTAAATTCCTTGAGGTTTTGGTATATACCTGATGACTGGACTCCCTTGGCCTGAGGTATTGCCTTTGGTCTAACTTCACAGTACCCTCTTTGGAAAACATAAACTCACTCCACATGGGATAGTCACCAGCAGACCAATGTCTATTCATTTACAATCTTCTGCAGATCCCTTACTGTCTCATGCTAGTATGACCAGCTACTGTAAGTCTCTAATATCTTATACTCACATCTATTATCAACAGGTTAAAGAAGCTTTCCCAGATTCCAAGTTAAAGGACCCTGTTGGTCACAGTCTAGTGACTGGGTATTCTGGAAGCATCATCAGAGGAAGACAGCCCTCAAGTCCTGTTGGAAAGACCTTACCAAGTGCTCCTGACCACTGCCACTGCCACAGAACTAGAAGGCATTGCATACTATGTGCTCCTTCTGGGTACACCTTGGTGTGTGATTACTATGAGGAACCATGGGCTTATGAATGTCTAGACAGCTAGCACATCACAGGACAATGTCTTTTAGGATACCATAATATTCCATTTCAGGTTTTTGTTAAAGAAAAAAAAACCAACTGCAATCTCATAGGTCTAGGCAAGAACTTGGTGACTCCCTTTCTACACCCCATCTACTCTCTATTGATTACCATTGCCAAAGTCTTTGTCTCTTGGATTGGTGTTGTCCATAATGATCTGTTGATAAAAATTTTTTTTTCCCCTAACCATAGCTAAACTGGCTAATTCTACCACTCAAGGCTTGGTTCAGCAACAAAAATCCCTGGATTCCCTAGTGAGGTTTCTATTACATAACCAAAAGGGACTCATTTATTTCCTTGCAGAACAGGGCAATATCTGTGCCATGGCCAACACCTCCTGCTATATCTGGATCCACTCTTCTGGTGAAGTTGAGTTAGAACTTGGAAAAATTATAAAAGTAGCACAGAATCCCTCTGGTACAGTGTCTTTTAATGACATCTTCTGGTTCCCTATCAATGTTTTCAGCCGGTTTCCTTCAGGTACAGGTGCTTGGGTGAGTTTAGGACTTCAAATATCGTTTATGACTATTATTGGAATTTTATTGTGTGTACTTGTATTTAAACTTCTTACACTACCACTCACTCAGATTTGCTCCAGAACTTCCACAAACACCAAGATTATGGTTGCCCAATGTATTGAAATGATAGATAAAGCTTATTCACCTGAACCTTCAGGTAACCAGATAAAAATCCCAGGTGAGGAAACCATGTCTAAGACTCATTTCCCAACCACCTTCTTCTTGCTCAAATGTGGCTGAGGCCTTCATCACTAGTTCCCACAGGTAATACACCTCACTTTCCCCCCTACATGGAACATGACCTTCTGGAATGAGCCTTCCTGGAAACATGGAATCAATACATCTTGATCAGCAATACCTTCTGATAATTGATTGTCAATAGTCACCAACAATTGAGCGGTGATGCTTTCTGATCAAAAGATCTCTGTCAAAATGGGAAAATGTTGAAGGTTATTACAAGATGGAGTCACACACATCGAAGTCACCTAAAATGGAGCCAGAAGGCCCTTAGGGAAGTGGGGCTTAGGTACATCTCTACCCAAGTGTAATGTAAATGTTTGAATTGTGCTTCACTGCTATCATCCTGACCTTCTTCTGAGAATTTTGCTTACTCCCATAGATAAGAACTTTCTATCTTAGAGGTGGCCTTAGCAACCAATCACATGTAGCCAAGAGGTAACAGTTGTTGCCAGCAACAATCACAAATCTTGCAAAGCAACCTGTGTGATTTATGCCTGTTTGCCTCTATAAACCCTTGTCTCTTTTGCTCTCCTCAGGGCACATCGAGTTTTCACTCAAATCTATGTCTCCTGAATTATGATTCCTAAGACCCCAAATAAAAATTTTTGATTCTCCTACAGTTGCTGCCTCTTATTTGTTGATAGAAGTAAGTCAGGAATGTGTTGTTTTGCTACTGAGAAGGACAGGGGAGAAGAGTGCAGTAAAGGGGGTGAGGAGGAGAGGACAGACAAGCCAGCAAAACAGAAAAGCAGATGCTGTGGAGAAAAGGAGCAAGGAGAGAAACTTCTGGCAGTGAGTGGTAAAAACGGATCTTGGGAACAGGACAATATAATAAGTGATATGTTTTTGCACCCCACCTCTCCAATCATCAGTAAAATCATATATGCTTTGGATCAATTTTTGAGGAACACAGTAAAGGAACTGTTTTATATCCAGGTCAACATGACACAGCACCTAGTGAGCATGTGTGAAACAGGAGCCCCAGAAGCAAAGGAAGTCATAAGATAGTAAACTGTCCAGAAATTAGCCAAAGATCATGAAATGTCTTTGGACTTCTGCAGCAAATGGAAATATACAGTTCAATCCAGGTTTATGTAGATCACCATGTGTCAGATGAAGTCCCATATGGCACACGACTACCATTGAGTTGTAAAGACACCAAGGAAGATTTCACATTGTTTCAAAGTCAGCTCCATTTGTGGACAGTTATTTTTAACATCTAATGAAATTCTTTGGTTTAAATCCTTCAGTTTAAACCAATAATATCCCACATCTTCTTTGTTCATCTGTACTAACTCAGCCTTGATTTTCCTAAATCAAGTACATCCCTGTGAATCTATTACTCTCACCTATATGGTCCTTAGAACAGAGAAATAAAATTACTAGAGATCATGAAGATACAGTATTCTTTGAGTGGAGATGATTATAAAACTATTTTTGCACGATTCTTCTCACACAGATATTTTTAAGGTCTAGTTATTTATATATTTTAAGGTCTAGATATTTTTAAGGTCTGTGTCTAGTGACGTTATGGCCTTCATTTTGGCCATTTCCTCCCTTCTTCTTTAACTGAGATCTCTCAATTGAATTATGCTCTGCGTTCCCAATTCCTTCTCTGATTGCCTCTGTAATTAAAATTGGGGGTGTGAGAGAAGCTCACATTCAAAGCAAATCCAGACTGAGTCAGCTGCAATGGTGTAGGCCTTACTGATGTAGGCAACTGTGGATAGTCATGTGATGACATTGCAGTAAAATGCTATACAACTTCAGTGTCATCTAACACTCCATTTAAAGGAGGTAAAACATGTCATGACAGATTCAAATTCATATTAGATGGGTTTGGGACAGGGAGAAGTCATTACAGAGCAATCGTTTGAGTAAAAATATTTAAGCAGCTGATGTTAAACACTCTAAGAGCACAGCCTATAAAATGGATCCTTATATGTTGGTAAAATTATACAACTGATTTCGTGTCAGCCAGTGCCAGTCCTGTCAGAGGTTCTAGGTTAACTTCTGTTGTGTCCTGTATCAGATCAGTGAAGTTTCAAACGTGGTGTTTCAAAAGTTTCAAAGGAAAAGTCTAGGTTTTTCCATTCTGTGAAACTCATGCGACATTCACAAATAGAGGTAAAGATGGGAAAATGGTTTTGTGCTCATGTTCATCAAGAATCTTCCCTTCTGCATTCAAATGTAAACTGTCAATCAATTTGGTAATAAGAGCCAATAAGATGTAAGAATGTTACCTGGGGTATATTTGTTCTTTATTTAAAAATAAAACTCCACTTTACATTATACATGCAACTCCCAAGATAAAAAAAAGTCATCAAACCTCCCAGAGTTCCTCAATATCATTAGTTTCTTCCTTTACAATGTGTCAGTCAAGCAAAAGGCAGTTTATTTCAGCATCCTTCAGTGGACCAGGCACGATGGTGATATTGTTCAACAGATCAGACTTTATTCCCAATCATAAGGAGTGAGCTTTTAAATCTTTAAATTTGAAGGAATTATTTTAAATACATGTTATTTTTATCAGAGAACTTTATTTTGTAAGTAAACCTTTAAGGAAATTAATTGTTTTGTCTCATGTTTTAGGCAACTCACAAACCACAGATAAATGTGAACTGATGACTACAAGCAGATTTTCCTTTCCTTCTACTATAGACACATTTCTCCTACTCTATTTGCTCACTTCAATCTTATATAAACTTAATCCAGCCTTTAAATTAATTCTTTTTTTTTTAAAGATACTTTTGAGGGCCAGCCTGGTGGTGCAGTGGTTAAGTTTGAGCTTTGGCAGCCTGGGGTTTGCAGGTTCGGATCCCGTTCATCAGCTGACACTCTGCTTGTCAACCATGCCATGGCGGCGTCCCATATAAAGTAGAGGAAGATGGGCACGGATGTTAGCCCAGGGCCAGTCTTCCTCAGCAAAAAGAGGAGGATTGGCAATGGATGTTAGCTCAGGGCTGGTCTTCCTCACAAAAAAGAAAAAAATAAATAAAAATACTTTTGTTCTCCAGTCTTTATTTCTTGGAGGGAAAGATTTGCCCTGAGATAACATCTGTTGCCAATCTTTCCCTCTCTTTTTCCTTTCCTCCTCAAAGCCCCAGTGCACAGTTGTACATCCGAGTTGTAAGTCCTTCTAGTCCTTTTATGTGAGCCACCACCACAGCATGGCAACTGACAGCTGGGTGGTGTGGTTCTGCAACTAGGAAAACAGGCCACTGATTGGGAGTGGTGGGAGTGCCAAACTTTAACCACTAGGCCACCAGGCTGGCTGTCAATTAATTCTATTTATTAATTCTATCAGTTTCTGCTGGATGATCAGTATGCTCTGGCTAGCAATTCACAGTTCTAGGAACACTGTGTGGGTGACATGAATTTGCTAACTCTTTGCTAGGGCCTGGTTTCTTTTCTATCCTCTCACTGTGGTGAGAATAATCCATTGTTATTGAACTCTTTGTTCTTTAGCACAATCAGGGCTCAAATTGCCTACACAATCGAGTGTTTAAAGGGAGATATAAAATGTGTGGTTTCAGCTTAAATGGGGAAAGAAATGCACTTAGGTCATTTCCATTCTGATTTCTTGAAGAATCCAGTGTGGTGCAGTGTCTTTATGGACAAGATGAGCAACACTGGTTTTCCCAGAGGCCTAGGCCTTTCTATGAGAATAACAGAAAAATGATCCTGTTGATACCTGGAGTGGGGAATGGTAAGCTGCTCTTTCAGATAATGACAATTCAAATGTTTGGGGAGGAGCTCTCAGAAGACATTTTAGTATTCAGGAGGGCTTACGGTGGTACCACACCAGGTCCATTTTTGCCTGCTGCCCAGAAAGCCAAACACTGAGACGATGAGACTGCAGCAGAGAGAGAGTTCAATGACAAGGCAGCCAAGTGAGGAAATGGGAGAAGGAATCTCAAATCCACTTCCCCAAAAACAAGGACTCAGGGATATTTATGGGGTAGGGGGCAAGGTGGTCTGAAATGATTGGAGGTGAAGAGAGAGGAGGTAATTGATGATCTGTACAAGTGTAGTCAGGCTTCATGCCCCCTTGTAGGACACGCATGTCCACAGAATGGCAGCTCCTGAAAAAATAGCTCAAAGACCCCACTATTATGGTGACCCAGGCCCCAGGGAGATGTTGTCTATAGGAACCTAGTGGGAGTCAGAAAGCATATTGCCCAAACTGCACAATTAACAATGGGTAAGTTTATCATGCAGACTTAAGTCCTAAGCCTTCCGTTCTGACAAGTTTCTAGGTTAGGCCTCCCCCCCCACTTCTTCCTGGTATGGGGAAGAAGATACCTTTACAACTGGAGATTTCCTTTGCAAATGTAAATATCTTTTACAGAGGGTAACCAGAATGAAGAATGGCTTAGCAAGGACCCTCCTCAGTACCTGGAGATGTCTATGGTGATGGCTTTTTCTGGGGGCAGGCCTCCCATCCCAAACTCTTTTGATCAGTTAGTGGGGATGGGGGTCAGAGTGTCTCTCCAGCAGGCAGAGACATATTTTGGGGTGGCCAATTCCAATCCCCCCCATTACTAGCTGCTTAATCATCAAGGGTTTCAATGGCAAAGTCAATTTGAGATAGTTTATTATTACCAACAACAACCTTTTTTATTTTTCACTAAGTAGAAATAAATGCATCTCTAGATATCATGAGATGGTGTTTCGTATTGGAAACAGCCCAGAACTTAACTGACAAGATGGTAGTTTTGTTCAAATTGCTATTACATACTAGCTAGGCCTTGGATAAGCTGCTTGCATTCCTGAGGCTTCACTTAGTAAAAGACAGCAAATTATAGAAAACTGTGTACATAGAATGTCAATAATTTGAGAGCCAAGGTCTGAGTACTGAAATGTAAAGGCATCTAGAAATTTCTATGGAAATTCTTCTCTTAATATATTTACAATAAAATGTTCACTGTGGTTTTTTTGTTTTTTTAATTTCTAGGAAGCATTTCTGTGAGTATTTCAGAGAAGAGACCTGGCTCAACAGAGGAGTGTGGGCAGCACAGATTTCCAGGAAGTCAGAACCCACTCAGGCATTTGTTTGAAGTCCAGGCCAAATATCCTAGTGGTGAAAGAAAACCTATTTCTTTCCTCCTTGAATTTTCTTTCAAGCTTCTCCGGCAAAGGTGATTGTGCAGTGGACATAGGCAATGTAATATACGTGTCAAATACTTACTGCAAGACCATGGGCAGTTCCTTTAGTGCTGTCCTCACAGGGTTGTTATGAGGATTAGATGAAGCCCTACACATTGCCTAGCATATTGTAAGTGCTCAGTAAGTATTAGGCATGATCAGCACGGTGCCTTTGCACTTCCACTTCCACTTGACCTCCACATGGGAGACTTGTCGCTATGGCCTCCCAACTAGACTTCCTGTCTCCAGCTTTGCCCCTCCCTAATTTAGCCTGCATATCAGTGTTAGATTAATTTTCCCAAACTATACCTTTAATTATATCACTTTCCTATTAAAAACCATCAATGACTTCCCATTTTCAAAAGGATAAATACAATTTAAAGTCCTTAACCTTTGTCCAGGACCCTGTGATTCTATCTGGCCTGTCTAGCCTCAACTAACTTTATGTCTATTTTTCCACAATATGACCATTCCACATCATTCAAATTGGTTTACCAGCAGTGTCCCATACATGTTTCTCCTTTACTTGAAACACTTTGCTTATTCCTCTCAGTTTAACTATCCAAATTCTACCCATTTATCAATACAAAGTTTAAGTACTACATTCTCTTGAACCTTCTTGACATTGCCAATACTCCTTGCTCTCTCTCTCTTCTTAAGACTTCTAGTACTCTATTTCCCATTGACTTGACTTTATGCCATTTATTACTTTATTTTGTCACAGAAATATGTGTTATTATTCTTTACCTACAGAAAAGGGTTATTAGTAGCTAAATTCTTTAGGCAATGTAATCTCCTTCAGGAAGGTAGAACTATTTATTTTACCAGATCAAGGATATAGGTTTATATATCATTTGCCTAGCATTTTAGTGCTGGTTGTGAGTTGTAAGATTTTACTTATTTATTTATTCTTTAATTGAGGTCACATTGGTTTATAACATTATGTAAATTTTAGGCATACATCTTTGTATTTCGACTTTTGTATAGACTGCATTGTGTTCACCACCAAAAGTCTAGTTGCTATCTGTCACTGTACACAATGTGCCCTTTACCCGCTTTTCCCTCCCCCCGCCCCCCCTCTGATAACCACCAATCTGTTCTCCATAACTATGTGTTTGCTTGTTTATCTTCCACATGTGTGTGAAATCATACAGTAACTGTCTTTCTCTGTCTGACATTTCTCATAGCATAATACCCTTAAGATCCATCCATATTTTCACAAATGGCAAGATTTCGTCTTTTTTATGGCTAAGTAGTATTCCATTGTATATATACACTGCATCTTCCCTATTCATTCATTTGTTGATGGACACTTAGGTTGCTTCCAAGTCTTGGCTATTGTGAACAAGGGTGCAATGAACATAGGGTGCATATATCTTTTTGAATTAGCATTTTCATGTTCTTTGGACAAACACCCAGAAGTGGAATAGCTGGATCAAGTGGTATTTCTATTTTTATTTTATTTATTTATTTTTTGTGAGGAAGACCAGCCCTGAGCTAACATCCATTACCAATCCTCCTCTTTGTTGCTGAGGAAGACTATCCATGCCCATCTTCCTCTACTTTATATGGGACGCTGCCACAGCATGGCTGACAAGCAGTGCATCGGCCCATGCCTGGGATCCTAACCTGCAAACCCCAGGCTGCCAAAGCGTGAACTTAACTGCTATGCCACCAGGCTGGCCCCTCTATTTTTATTTTTTGAGGACTCTCCATACTCTTTTCCATAGTGGCTGCACCAATTTACATTTCCACCAGCAGTATACGACATCCTCTCCAACACTTGTTATTTCATGTCTTTTTAATAATAGCCATTCTAATGAGGGTGAGGTGATATCTTGTTGTAGTTTTGATTTGCATTTCCCTAATAATTAGTGATGTTGAACATCCTTTCATGTGCCATCTGTAAATCTCCATTGGAAAAATGTCTGTTCATATCCTTCACCCATTTGTTTATTGGTTTGTTTGTTTGAGTTGTATGAGTTCTTTATATATTTTGGATATTAACCCCTTATCAGATATATGATTTGCAAATATTTACTCCCAATTGCTAGGCTATCTTTTCATTTTGTTGGTGGTTTCCTTTGCTGTGCAGAAGCTTTTTAGTTTGATGTAGTCCCATTTGTTTACTTTTTCTTTCATTTCTCTTGCTTGAGGAGACATATTTAAAAAGATATTGCTAAGACCAATGTCAAAGAGCATACTGTGTATGTTTTCTTCTAGGAGCTTTATGGTTTGAGGTCTTACATTCAAGTCTTTAAGCTATTTTGCGTTAATTTTTGTGTATGGTGTAAGATAATGGTCTACTTTCATTCTTTTGCATGTAGCTGTCCAGTTTCCCCAACATCATTTATTGAAGAGACATTCCTTTCTCTGTTGTATGTTCTTGGTTCCTTTGTTGAAAATTAGCTGTCTCTAGATGTGTGGGTTTATTTCTGGGCTCTTGATTATGTTCCATTGATCTTTGTGTCTGTTTTTGTGCTAGTACCATGCTGATTTGATTACTATAGCTTTGTAGTATATTTTGAGTTCAGGGAGTGTGATACCTCCAACTATGTACTTTTTTTCCAGAATTGCTTTAGCTATTTGAGTTTTTTGTTGTTCCATTTAAATTTTAGAATTCTTTGTTCTATTTTCATGAAAAATGTCTTTGGGATTCTGATTGAGATTGCACTGAATCTGTAGATTGCCAGGTAATATGGTCATTTTAATTATGTTAATTCTTCTAATCCATGAGCACAGACTATCTTTCCATTTCTTTCTGTCTTCAATTTCTTTCAACAATGTCTTACAGTTTTCAGTGTACAGGATTTGGCTTCTCATATCTTCTATGTATAAAATCATGTCATCTGCAAATAATGACAGTTTTATTTCTTCCTTTCCAATTTGGATACCTTTTGTTTCTTTTTCTTACTTAATTGCTATGGCTAGGACTTCCAATACTATGTTGAATAAGGTTGGTGAGAGTGGGCATCCTTGTCTTGCTCCTGTTCTTAAAGGGGTAGCTTTCAGTTTTTGACCATTTATGATGTTGGCTGTGGGTTTGTCGTATATGGCCATTATTATGTTAAGGTACTTTCCTTCTATACCCATTTTATTGAGAGTTTTTATCATAAATGGTTGTTGAAGCTTGTCAAATGCTTTCTCTGCAGCTATTGAGATGATCATGCAATTTTTACTTTTCCTTTTGTTAATGCGGTGTATCACATAGATTGATTTGAGGATGTTGAACCATCCCTGTGTTTCTGGAACAAATCCCACTTGATTGTGGTATATGATCCTTTTCATGTATTGTAGTATTTGATTTGCCAATATATATTTTTATTTTGTTGAGGTCATATTGACTTATATCATTGTGTAAATTTCAGGTGTACATTATTTATATTTCAGTTTCTTTATAGACTCCATTGTGTTCACCACCAAATAGTTTAGTTTCCATTACCATACATATGTGCTCCTTTTTGCCCTCCTTCCATCCACTTCTCTGGTAACCACTAAGATTCTCCTTATCTATGTGTTTGTTTGTTTATCTTCCACATATAAGTGAAATCACATGGTATTTGTCTTTCTCTGTCTGAGTTATTTCACTTTTGATTTGCTAATATTTTGTTGAATTTTTGCACCTATGTTCATCAGTGATATTGGCCTGTAATTTCCCTTTTTTGTGTTATCCTTGTCTGGTTTTCATATCAGGGTAGTGTTGGCCTTGTAAAACGAACCAGGAAGTGTCCTGCCCTCTTCAACTTTTTGGAAGAGTTTGAGAAGTATAGGTATCTTCTTTGAATGTTTGGAAGAATTCACCAGAGAAACCATCTGGTCCTGGACTTTTTTTTGCAAAGTTTTTGATTACTATCAATCTCTTTACTTGTGATTGGTCTATTCAGAGTCTCTGTTTCTTCTTGATTCAGTTTTGGGAAGTTGTATGATTCTAAGAATTTGTCAATTTCTTCTAGGTTACTCAATTTGTTGGTGTGTAGCTTTTCATAGTATTCTCTTATAATCCTTTGTATTTTTGTGATATGCACTGTAATTTCTCATCTGTCTTTTCTGATTTTATTTATTTAAGCCTTCTCTCTTTTTTCGTAGTGACTCTGGCTGAAGGTTTGTCAGTTTTATTTATCTTTTTAAAGAACTAGCTCTTAGTTCCATTGGTCTTTTCTATTGTCTTTTTACTCTTTACTTCATTTATTTCTGCTCTGATATTTATTATTTCCTTCCTTCTACTGACCTTGGGCTTTGTTTCTTCTTCTTTTTCTAGTTCTTTTAGGTGTAGTGTTAGATTGTTTGACATTTTTCTTGGTTTTTGAGGAAGGCCTGTATTGCTATAAACTTTCCTATTATTATCAGTTTTGCTGCATCCCGTAGATTTTGATATGTTGTATTTTCACTTTCATTTGTCTCCAGGTATTTTTTGATTTCTCCATTGGTCCAATACTTGTTCGGTAGCATGTTGTTATTTTCCACGTATTTGTGATGTTTCCAGTTTTCTTCTTGTAGTTGATTTCTAGTTTCATACCACTATGGTCAGAAAAGATGCTTGATATCATTTCAATGTTCTTAAATTTATTGAGACTTGTTTTGTTTCCAAATATATGTTCTGTCTTTGAGAATGTTCCATGTGCACTTGAGAAGAATGTGTATTCTACTGCTTTTTGAGGGAATGTTCTGTATATATCTATTAAGTACATCTGGTCTAGGGTTGCATTTAAGACCAATGTTTCCTTGTTGACTCTGTCTGGATGATCTATCCATTGATGTAAGTGGAGTATTAAATTAGTGTTTTGCTGTTAATTTCTCCCTTTAAGTCTGTTAATAGTTGCTTATATACTTCAGTGCTCCTATGTTAGGTTCATATATATTAATAAATGTCTTTTTGGTGGATTGTTCTCTTTATCATTATGTAATGTCCATCTTTGTCTCTTGCTATCTTTTTTGGTTTGAAGTTAGCTACATCCCCTTTCTTTTGCTTGCCATTTGCTTGGAATATCATCTTCCATCCCTTCATTTTGAGGCTATATTTGTCTTTAGAGCTGAGATGGGTCTTCTGGAGGCAGCATATTGTTGGGTTTTACTTTTTAATCCATCCAGCCACCCTGTGTCTTTTGATTGGTGAATTCAATCCATTTACATTTAGGGTGATTATTGTTATATGAGGGCTTAATACTGTCATTTTATCTTTTGTTTTCTGGTTGTCCTATATTTCCATTATTATTTTCACTTGTGTTTCTGTCTGCCATGTCAGTTTTGTGGTTTTCTGTGATGCATTTCTGAATTTCCTCTTTTTTTATGTTTCATGACTCTGCTCTGAATTTTGTTTTGTGGTTACCATGAGATTTATGTAAAAGACCTCATACATAGATAAGATAGTCCTTTTTCAGCTAATAGCATCATCTTATCTCCATTTGCCTATGAAGGTTCTGTCCTTTTCCTCTTTCCCCTCTATGTTCTTGTTGTCACAAATTATCCTTTTATGTATCATGAGTTGGTTACCAAATTGAAGTGGTTATAGTTATTTTTAATGCTTTCTTTTCCTTTAGCCTTTATGTTACAATTAAGTCTTTACTAACCTATTCTGGTATAAAGTTGCAATTTTTAAATTCTATCTGTCTATTTATGACCTTGCTTAAAGATTTGTATACCTTTGCCTTTTTGTTTCAGTAGGAGAACTCTTTTCAAGATTTCTTGTAAGGCAGTTCTAGTGGTGGTGAACTCCCTCAACTTTTGCTTTTCTGGGAAAGCCTTTATTTCTCCTTCATATTTGAAAGATAACTTTGCTGGATAGGTATTCTTGACTGACAGTTTTTTTGTTTTTTGTTTTTGCTGAGGAAGATTTACCCTGAGCTAACATTTGTTGCCAAACTTCCTCCTTTCTTTCTTTTCTTTGCAAGGAAGATTACCCCTGAGCTAACATCTGTTGCCAATCCTCCTCTTTTTGCTGAGGAAGATTGGCCCATGCCCATCCTCCTCTACTTTATATGGGATGTTGCCACAGCATGGCTTGACAAGTGGTGTATTGGTCCATGCCCCAGATCTGAACCTGATCTGGGCCACCAAAGCAGAGCACATGAACTTAACAGCTACACCACCATGCTGGCCCCTACCAATCATCCTCTTTTTGCTTGAGGATGATTCACCCTGAGCTAACGTCTTTGCCAATCTTCCTCTATTTTGTGTGTGGGTCTCTGCCACAGCATGGCCACTGATGAGTGGTCTAGCTCCATGCCAAGGATCCGAATTCAGGCTGGAAAGTGAAGTGAACTGAACTTAATCACTAAGCCACAGGGCTGGCCCCTGCCTGACAGTATTTATCTTTCAATATTTTAAATATGTCATCCTATTCTCTCCTGGCCTGTAGGGTTTCTGCTGAGATATCTGCTTGTAGTCTTATGGAGGTTCCTCTGTAGGTTTTTATTTTCTTCTCTCTAGCTGCCCTTGATAGTCTTTCTTTGTCATTGACTTTTGACAGTTTTCATATCATGTGCCTTGGAGAAGGTCTTTTTGCTTTGACATAATTAGGTGTTTTATTACCTTCATGTACTAGTATACCCAGTTTCTTCCTCAGGTTTGGGAATTTCTCAGTTATTGTTTCTTTAAAGAGGCTCTCTGCTCCCTTCTCCCTCTTCTCTCCTCCTGGAATACCCATTATCCTTACATTGCTTTTTATAATTGAGTTGGATATTTCTCATAGAATTTCCCCACTTTTTAAAAATCTTAGTTCTGTCTTCTCTTCCATGTGAATTATTTCTAGCTTTCTATCTTTGAGCTAGCTAATTCTCTCTTCCATATGGGCTGTTCTATTTCTAATGCTTTCTACTTTATTCTTCATCTCATTTATTGTGTTCTTCATCTCCAGAATTTCTGTTTGGTTCTTTTTTAGAGTTTCAATCTCTTTGGTGAAGTTTTCTTTCTGTTCATTAATTTTATTCCTGAGTTCATTGAATTGTATTTTTGAGTTTTCTGGTAATTTATTCAGTTTCTTCATGACAGTATTTTGAGTTCTCTGTCAGTTAGATCATAATCTTCTGTGACTTCAAGTTTGGTTTCTGGAGAGTTGTCATTTTCTTTTTATACTATCATGTCACTGTAACTTTTCATGGTGTTTGATGGGTTGTTCCTTTGCTGGTGCATTTGTGGTAGCAAACATCTTTTTTATTTGGGTAAGGCTTTGTTTACTTTGATTCTGAGCTGCTTCCAGTTGTATTTGAGATCCTGTACTTTCCACCCTTCACTGCATCTGCCAGAAGCATTGTCAGTGCCCTCACTGTGCTGCTTTCTGCTGCTGGTGCCTTGCTTCTTATGATGTTCCTGCAGTCATGGGTGTTGCCACTGGGGTCACTGGGCTGGTGAGCACCTCTGCTGTTTCCAGGGTTACCTGGGTCATGGGTTCCCCCACTATGGCAGGGAAAGGGGGAGAGTGAGGCAGGTGTTGGTGTCACAAGCACCTCCATCATATCCCAGTTTGTTGGGTCTGCAGGCCCCAGTGCTACAGGTGGGGGGCCTGAAGTTGTGGGCACCACTGCAACTGGGCAAGACTGGGGTGGTAGGCTCTGCTGTCACTGTTACCTGGCTGTCCATAGACTCTCCACAGGCTCTGGTACAGCTGTTGCATGTGCCACCTGTGCTGCTGCTCTTGGGTTTTCTGGGGATGTTGGCACTGCCACTGCTGGGGGCTCTGGGTTCACAGGTGTAACTGTCACTGCTGGGTGGGCCACAGTTGTGGATAATACTGTCATTGCTCTGGGGGGAGGGATACCTGGGTTGTGAGCACCACCAGGTTTCCTAAAGCCTTTTGTCTTAGGTGCTGGTGTGGTTCCTGGAACCTGAGTTCTTGGGCACTGCTGCAGTTGCTGGGGGTCCAGGGTCTTGAATGCAGCCCCCACTGCTGCAGGGGCCAGAGTTGAAGGCCCTGCCACTGGGGGAGGAGGAGGTGGCTGGGTCACAGGTATTGTTGTCATTCCTGGAGCCTCTAGTTGTGAGCCCTGCAGTGGTTCCTGGCACCTCCAGGGATGTGGGCTGCCCGGGTTCCTGGAGCCTCCATTCACAAACTTTACCATAGCTCCTGAGGCCCCTGGTTTCAGGCATGGCCTCAGTTCCTGGAACTTCTGATCTCAGGAGATGCCATTGCCACTCCTCTGGTTCCATTGCCTCCAGGAGGTCTAGCCCTCCTGGAGATGTATGGATCTCCTCCAGATGTATGGATCTCTCAAGTGCTCCAGTGTGCGGTGCAGAGTCTTTTGTTGGTCTATGAATGTCCTACTGGTTGTAACTTAGAGGAGAGAGACAAAAGGAGCAACTCACCCCACCATGATGCTGGTGTCACTGTTGGAGGTGTAAGATTTTAAAGCGAAGTTTACTTTGTTCTTCTGGCTTCTATTTGCTTATAAGTAGGTCTGTTCAGTTAACTTTGATGCAATTCTCCACTTTTTTTCTTTCTTTACATGCATAAAATAATTTCTTGTGTTACCTAGGAGAATGACAATTGTGTTTCAAAGATTATTCTGAGCTTTCTAGAAAACAAAATCCACTATGCATTTAATTTTACTGGTGCAAATGTACTTTTGCTATTCATATTTTGTGAAAGTTAAATTAAATAATAATCATGAGAATACTTCGTTCACTATAAAGCTTGTATAGACACTCTTGTTTTATGAATTATTTTCAAAATGCCAAAAATGAACAATACCCCTGCATTTCCACAGGGTAACAGCAATCTTGGACCCAATTCCTACATCCTTTCTCCCTTCAAATTGGTTATGATCACTTTCCCTCAGGTTCGTGAACTATATTTAGATATGAAGGAAAAAGAGACAAGTTGTCACTGGTGAAAAGGAACAGATGCACAGGCATTTCTGGTCACTCCCAGAGAGTTTTAGAATGGTTCAGGGTTTGCACGGCACCACTGAGCAAATTCTCTTTCCTGCTCTTATGCCAGAAATGGTTGAGCTTTAGAGAGCCATTCAGGCCTTGGCTGTTTTTAAAACTCCCTCTTTTGAAAAGATATGGATATGATCCTGAAAAGAAATATATATGTATATATATGTGTGTGTGTGTTTCACAATTCTAAGATTTATTGTCTTCAAAATATTAAATATCCAACAAAGTAACCCATAGGAAAAAGAGTACAATGCTATTATTATTTTTCAAAAAAAGTTAGGATGGAAAAAGTGGTGTCATGAAGTCAAGAGATGTTGATTTCCAAGATGGATCTATTTACTTATTGCATAAATATGAATAATTTTAAAAAATCTTAAACTTGCTGTCACTTATGGTTTTATTCCAGCCAATAATTCCCTATGTAGCCTTTTGGCTTTGCTTATAATGGGTTCAATTGGCTTCTCTGGGTCATCTTGCTTCTCTGGAAAAGTGAAGTATTTGCTGTCAGTGAAGTGGACTGAATCAACAAGGTGTCACTCTCTATATGCCACAAATTAGTGAGTTGTCAAGAGGTAGTGATGGTATGGGGGCAATGCTTTGGCTCACCCTAGGATGTCAAAGGAGACTCCAGGAACTTAGTAGACAGGCAGCCTGTTCTACTTTTCTTTCAAAACAATGATGTATTAAAAAAAGTAATATTATGAATTAGATCTTTATCTTCATAAGACATAAGTAACCACAGTGCTATAATGCCCCATGTAGAATTTAGTCAAGTATCAACTTTTGTATGTCAAGTTCATAAAATTCTGCTGTTCTTCTGTAGCAGAAGATTTCCTTACTCTTTGTTTCTTTCTCTTAGAATAGCAGAGAAAGTTTATTTTCATGAATTTGCTAAATGTTGGCCCTGTCTTTAAAAACTGGGTCAATAGAGTTGTTGGTGTTGAAATTCTCCAGCCCTCAAACTACATATGGGCATTCTGCATATTGAATCTGGTTAGTCTCATAAGCCTCTGGGAGCAAGAGCTTCCCCCTCTTTTCTATTTTGAATGCCCTAATTTTACTTGAAGACTACAAGATGCAATTAGTATAGGGACTGTGTTTGTTGCTTTTTAACCCTAGTGGCTAACACAGTACCTTAGATATACATTTGGGCTCTAGAAACATTTGACACTATTGATAATGGTAAAATATGATAAATAGTATTTTAAATTTTAGAAGAGTAGTATTTACTAAAGGAGTATTTACTATGTAACTGAGCACCGTGATACATTCACTTAATACTTTAACTCGTTTGTTCCTCACAATAATCCTATTTTACAGACGAGGAAATGGACTGACAGTAGGAATCTTGCTCAAGGTATAGGATGAATATATTTCATCTTAAAAGATAGGTTTGATTCAAGCTGTCACTGGAATTATCAGACTTTTTAATATCAGATTTGATTAATGATAGCTGACATTTATTGTGTTCTTAATATGTCAAGCACTGTTCTAAGTATTTTACATATATTAACTCAGCCTCACAGCAACACAAGGAGACAGGTGGATTATTACTTTTATTTTGGAGATGAAAAATGCAGACATTGAAAAGTTTCATGGGTAGGGCCCCGGGGTCCTGTAGCTGGTGAAGGGCCTATCCAGGATCAAAACCATGGAAGTTATTTCAAACCCTCTGCTCTCAGCTGATTTGTTATACAGCTTTTCACTTCAAATTAGGTTTAACCCAGCAGGTAAAGTTAAGATTATATAAGATTCTGTTCTTCATTTTAAATAATTTTCTGTGTATTTCCTACCTGAAGTCATTCAATGTTATTGAGCTTCTCTTTTTGTTTTTATAAAATTATGTCTAATCAATATTTTTACATGGGTTTCATCAAAAGACTGTTGGTGGGGACTGGTCCTGTGGCATAGTGGTTAAGTTCAGCACACTGCTTAATTGGCCCAGGTTCATGGATTCAGATCCCAGGCACGGACCTACACCACTCATCAGCCATGCTGTGGCAGTGACCCACATACAAAATAGAGGAAGACTGGCCCACATGTGAGCTCAGGGTGAATCTTTCTAAGCCAAAAAAAGACTGTTCTTGGGATTCATCATGCAATATGTTTAACTGTAAAGCAAAATAAAAATTGTATGTCATACACAAACACACCCAACTGATTTTTGACAAAGGTACAGAAATAATTCAATGGAAGAAGGATAGACTTTCAACAAATGGTGCTGGACCAATCAGACATCCTAAAAAAATGAACCTCAACCTAAACTTCACACCTGATTCAAAAATTAACTAAAAATAAATCATAGATTTAAATATAAAATGTAAGACTATAAAACATTTAGAACAAAAGCAAAAGAGAATATCATCAGGACTAAGGGCTGGGCAGAGTTCTTGGACATGACATCAAAAGCATGATACCTAATATTTCTTTTTTGATAAATTAGACCTCATCAAAACAACAAACTTTTGATCTGTGAAAGACCCTGTTCAGAGAATGAAAAGACAAGCTATACACTGGTAGATAACATTTTCAAATCACATATCTGACAAAGGAATTAAAGAATATGTAAAGAACTCTCAAATGTCAGCAGTAAAAAAAGAAAATGAGCAAAAGATATAAACAGATGTTTCCCAAAGAGATGTGGATCTCCAATGAGCAAATGGAAAGTTCTGCATCATAAGTTATTAGGGAAATGCACATTAAAATCACGTGAGATATCACTGTACACCTATCAGAATAGCTAAAATTGAAAATAGTGATAACACAAAATGCTGGCAAGAATGCCAAGAAACTGAATTTCTCATGCATTGTTGGTGGGAATCTGAAATGGTATAACCACTCTGAAGAGTTTGGCAGTTTCTCCAGGGGAATCTGTATACTATTTCTGCAACTCCCTGTGAACCTCTAATTATTTCATAATAAAAAGTTAAAGAAATCCCATGTCAATCATAATCAGATGGGAATGGGTTATGATTGCATTCGTCATTTTGTTGCAATGGTAAAAATGACATTATTTATAATAATGTTCATATAGTACACATGTATAGTTTATCTTTAAAAATTTTTATCTCTAGTTGTTTCAGACTAAAATAGCTAAAATATTCTAGCAATTTAAGAAAAAAAATCTTTTAAAATGCTAGTCATGGCTTGCTGCAGCAGAGATATTTTGTGTGAAGACATTTAGAAGAACCACTGGATGGCAGCAGAGGTTTGGGTTTGTGTGCATTTGGAGTTTGGGGAGGAAAGCTTAAAAAATAAGGGATAAATTTGGTTCTGCTCTCAGCAAATAAAAATCTGTAATGATGGACATTATTGGTAATTAGGAAGGTTTAAGCTGCAAATCCAATCATTAAAAAAACCAGCGTTGGTGCTAAGTAAAACTTAGAATAAGTAACACTGTGAGACACCATATGCAGAGTAAACTTGATAAAATAAATCTGGGGCTGACAGTCTGGGATGAAAATGGACAATTTTAGAGAAAAAAAGTTTGGCATTGAGTTCTGTGATGGCATTTGAAATTTTCTGGTTCAAAATCTTAATGACTTTCAGAAATTCTAAGCAAATCCTTTATATCTGCCTCCTCCCACTAATAATTACACAAAATTCAAAGGTTCTTCATTTCTTATCTGGGAAAACACCTTCCTCTTTTAGATTTATAGATGAAAGCAATCCAGTATATGAGGCAGAGGAACAAAATTTTGCTGTTTTTGTGATATCACATTTCAAAATACTCAGTGTCTTCTCATCTTGATAAAGCTGAGACAAAATCTCTGCCACTTGCTGGATTTTCCACAAAATTTACTTGCTAGGGGCAAATTGAGATATTGATTTAATACCCGGTTTCAAGAGATCCTATGATCTTCTTCACAGAGGTTAAGTCTTGAGGTTAACTCACTCATACATCTCATTCTAAATATATATTGTCAGCAAGGATATTTCTGAGGTATTTATTTGCATACGTTACTGTTATTTTGTGTCATCCTAATGTCAGATGGAATAAAACAATGGATATTAGGTCTGGGCTCTCTATGTAGGAGAGAGATTCAAAAATCTTGGTTGAATATTCACAGTAGTGTTAAAGCAAATTTCCATATGTCGGGCATCAGAACAATTTTTACAGTCACAATCAAATGGGCAAATTTTTAGTCTGCCTTCTATAATGTAAATCTAAACCTTAGGGAGACTGGGCAATGAGGGAGGAGTAGAATGTCTATAACGAGACAGCCACAGTGAGTTTGGGGTGGTAACAAAGTATAGCCCGTTGTGGGGTTTGAACGTGATAGCGCTATGAGGGAGCCTAGCATTGTGCCCACCCTAGAGCAGATGCCCAATAAATCCTATTTGCTGAGTACATGGTTGGGATCAGAAGATATTAATGCCAGCAGACTCTTAGCAGACTTAAGACTCTTAAACAGTCTTAATAGACTGTTTACAATCATAGAGCTAATACTAATGCCTTAATAGAGGAGAAAATCTGATATTTTCTCACTCTCTTTATCCACATCAGCAAACCTTAAGAATTCTGATTTTCATGAAATAGTAGTACTTCTGGATAGCCACCTTTGATATAAATAGCAAAACAAACACTCTGAGGAAGGTGGATGTCTGTAAGGTCTATTTTTCCCTAGAAGAATAAGATTGTTTGTTTTCTCTGTGGTTCTGTAGGTCAATAATAAAACAGTTAATTCATGAATAATATGAGTAAGTTTACTGTAATTGTGTGGTATGAGATGAAGCAATTAAAATGTCCTCACCCCTTTAATGTTTACCAACTTTTTACTTTTTCCTTAGCTTTGGTAACAAACATGATCTTGGATTTTGACATTGAAAAGTTTCCTGAAGAAAATTCTCTGGGGCCACCAAGGCTAATGAAGAGAGATGGACAATTAATAGTGATTCTGGAAAATTCACTGGAGTATATTCTTTTTATCATGTCTCCCCTAAGTTTTGTTTTTCTCAAAAACTTGACATATGATAAAGCACTGATAAATTTTGCATAAAATGTATTTTTCACTCTTCTTCCCTCTACTGCTTCTAATCCTTACTCTTTCAACTCCTGCATTTCTGTTTTTTCTTTACTTGCGATTTTTCCATTTGAAAAATCTATCCTTGACTCAAGAGAATCTTTTGGAGGGTATAAGTCTATACATACCTACAGACAGGCATTCAGGGAATTTGGCCCTGGGCTCAGAATCTAGGTGTTACTTTTTCTGAAGATGAATATCTAAACCTTTCAGGGTTAAATAGTATCATATTTAATTAAAGCTTTGACCTTACTCAGATGATTGGAAGCTGCATTTTGTTTCTTGAAGTCGGTCTCTAGAATCTCCTAGCAACAATTCTTAAGTGATTTCTTTTTAATACTCTTAGGCAAAGCACCAGGGGAATAGAGAAATGTTTTACTATAAGAGTTAATTTGATTCATGTGCTCAGCATCTGTACCCCAAACAGCACATTCCTGAGAAACTGCCTGAATCTTTGCACAAAAGAAATTGTCCACTGCATCATAAAGAAGAGGCCCTTTGGAACTAATCTCACCGCATATTTCAATACTTTGTGCTTTAAAATAGTAGTAGCTAAGTCAGAGCATGCTCCTCCAAGCATGCTCACAGAAGTGACCTGATTACTGTGACTCGTCATTTACAGGGAAGCTGTCTTTAAATGCTCAGATTGGGTTTTCAGTAGCATCACATTTATCCTCACCTCAGTCCTCTCAGCAAAGTAGCAAGAGGTAGTTACTCTAATTTTATTAATGACAACATTAAAGAAGAAAGTAAGAATATGATGGAGTAGATTGTTCCCAAACCCTTTTAGAAGAGTTTGGCTGTACAAACCAGATAAGTACTATTTACTTTTGTGAGCAGGCAATCTGTGCTACTAATTTCACAACTGAGTGGAAATCAAGCAAGGGAGCAGAAAAAAAAAAATCCCAAATTGTTTTAATAACCAGTACATGACTGATATTGTGTTAGGCACTATAAAGTGGTTTTATCATGAAATCTTCACAACCCTATGATAAAAATTTCTTTTTACACACAAGGAAACTGGAATTCAGCAAGGTGAGATGACTCAGTTCACACAGCTTGGAGCGGGTAGACACAGTTTTAAGCCCTAATTTGTCTGCCTCAACACCTAGCCTTTTTTGGAACCCTTGTGCACTGTTAGTGGGAATGCAAATTGGGACAGCCATTTTGGGAAACAGTACGAAGGATCCAGCAGTTCTCTTCTGAATATACATCCAGAGGAAATTAAATCAGTATCTCAAAGAGATACCTGCACTCCCATATTCATTGTAGCATTATTCACAATAGCCAACATATGGATACAACATATATATATACATATATATATATCTCACAATTTCTTTATCCATTCAGATGTCAGCAGACACTTATGTTAATATCATAGCCTTAAAAAAAGAAAGAGATTGTGCCACTTGCAATAACATGGATGGATTAACCTGAAGGCCATTATGCTAAATGAGATAAGCCAGAAACAGAAAGAAAAAAACTGCCAAAACTCACTTATATATGGAATCTAAAGAAGTTGAACTCATAGAAGCAGAGAGTAGAAGGGCGGTTACCAGGGCTGTGAGGTGGGGGAAATGGGGAGATATTGGTCAAAAGGTACAAAGTTGAAGTTATGTGGAATGAATAAATCTAGAGATCTAATGCACAGCATGATCACTATGATTAACAATACTGCGCTGAATACTGGAAATTTGCTAAGAAAGTAAAGTTCAGGTGCTCTCACCACACACAAAAATGGTAACTACCTGAGGAGATGATGTTAATTAGCTTGACTGTAGTAATCATTTGACTATATATATATGTATATCAAATCATTGCATTGTACACCTTAAATACATATAATTTTTATTTAAAAAAATATATATATAGTTAAAAGAAAAGACCTAGCCCTTTTCATCACAAGTCCTGACCTTTAAATTAAGAAGTGAACTGAAGTGAAAATCTCCTTCTGACCCAGAGATATAACTATACTGATGATTGGTCCAAAAAGCCATTCACTATTTGCTCTTTTCTTTTCTGCAATGTGGAGACCTTGCTGTTTCAGAAGCCAATCTCTGTTTTGGAGACAAAACAGATTTAGAGTTAGGCAGATCTGTTAGCTGTGGGACCTTGTATGAACAATGTTACTTCTCTAAGTCTCAATTTCCTTGTCTCTACTTTATTAAATTTACATAATATTTACTAGGCTGTGGAGAGGATTAAATGAGAAAGGTATCTGAAGTATCTAGCATAGAGCTTATCATGAAGTAAATTACTATCTCTTACATAGTGCACTGATTTTAAGGTATTTTTTGCCAAATTACTCATTAACGGCTCGCACCCGGATCTAGATTATCTAGTGTTTCACTATTCAAA
Organism: Tapirus indicus; assembly: GCA_031878705.1. Classification (NCBI taxonomy): domain Eukaryota; kingdom Metazoa; phylum Chordata; class Mammalia; order Perissodactyla; family Tapiridae; genus Tapirus; species Tapirus indicus. The sequence continues at coordinate 96,313,087 of CM062919.1, read as the reverse complement.
GTGTGGTCAGAGAATCAGCAGCACTGGCCTCACAAAGAGCTAGTTAGTGTAGGTGAGGAATATTCTTTTTCCCTTTATCTCTCTAAGTTCAATGGCAGAGACCCTTGAATCAATCTGATAAAAGACAGATTGACAAGAGAAAAAACAGTTTTAACACATGGGAAGTTCACAAAGAAAAAAATGTGACTCAAGGGGTTAACCAGATGATTGAGGTTTATATACCATCTTAGGCTAAAGAAAAGAAAAGGGGTTTTCAGTATCTAGGTCTGGGAAGCACATTATGGGAATGTGAGGGGAAGAAATGTGTGTAAATAAGGTTGTCTTGTTATGCAGATAAGAGTCCCTCAGGTGATAAGAATTGTCTCATGGAGTAACTCTCTTCCTGGTACAAAGTCATTTTTACACATGGAAATTTCCTTTACAAAATGGGAAATTTATGCAGTCATGTGCCACATAATGTTACGGTCAACAAGCAACCTCATATACTGTGGTGGTCCCATAAGATTAGTACCATGTAACCTGGGTATGTAGTAGGCTATACCACCTAGGTTTGTGTAAGCAACTCTGATGTTCGCACAACTATGAATGGCCTAACGATGCATTTCTCAGAAGGTGCCCCTGTCGTTAAGTGAAGCACGACTGTACTTTATTTTTAGGCAGCTGGTGGGGAGGTAAAGAGTTTTTCCTGCATCTGCTGGTTCTCAATTCCTTTAGCTCAAAAACAATCCTTACACCAAAGTGGCATATTTTGGGAGGCATATTCTGGTACCCTTCATTAGCTATACAGAGTCACAATCACAGGCTCCAGCCCAGATCTACTGAATAGGAACCCGCATTGTCACATGATCCTCAGATGATGTTTTAATGCACATGAAAATTTAAGAAGCATTCAAATATCAGAGTATTTTCTCTTCATTCTTGGCCTGTATAATAGGTAGGTCAGTTTACTTCCTCCCTTTCTATCTATAATACCAACTTTCTATGTCTCCTTACACACACACACATAGAAACACACACACGTATATACTCTGTGCCAGGCAGTATAATGAGAACTAAGGGTTCAGTAGTGAACAAAATGGACTTTGCTCTCCTGGAACTTGAAATTCCTGGAGGACAAGCATCATGAACAAAATTCCTCTGAGGGCATAAGGTTGAACCAGGAATACAGAACAGAAGTGTTTGTAAGCAAGGAGGTGGACATGCCACCTGAATTCATGAATTGACTTTTTTACTTATCCAGTGTTAAGGTCTGATGAGCAGCCTAAGCCTGACAAAATTAAAAATATATTTCCATGGGCTTGGGGAATCCTGTGAATCCAATGGTTATCAGTTGAATTGTTTGACTCAACAATTCTTGAAACATCTCGGTCTAGATCACGTTTGCTTTAGTAATGAACTCAAGGGAGCCACCAATTGTTCCATTAGAAGACTCAGTTTCTGCCCTGCCTTCCTAATCTGCACTAGGCTAATGGAATTAAGAACTCTTAAAATGAAGCTTGATAACTACAGCTTGTTTATTGAGACATCATAATCAGACAGACTCGTGGATGGCTTTCCTTTCCTATTCCAAGATATAATAAAGCTAAAAACTTGACCTTCCCTCATAGATGTAATTGTTGGGTTGATTGTTTCTCAGTTCTACAGCCCAAATTCTCATCCCAGAAGTACTGATTTAGTCACTTTACCAAGAGGTCGTAAGTACGTAAATGAGTTCTATTAGGTCTTCCAAAATGAATAAGACTCATATTACTTTGAAGCATGAAGTTTTTGTTGTTTTTCTCTTAAACCTCTAATATCAGAGAGACCAGGAAGCCAATGTGCAAACCTGAGAAAAGCAACTTTTTTTGGTGGGCTGAGGAAATTAGGGAAGCTGTCTTTGACGACACATCGATTTAGTTGCTGATTTACATGTTTGCATTTATTTTTGAATTGTGTGGATGTTAAGGCATCCTCTCTCTTTATAGTTACATTTTATTCATAGCAAAGCATAAGGGCTGTTTCGAGGAGTGTACCAAATGATGAGTGTTCCTTTCCAGTATCCAGGTGTCCTACCTGGATGTCATACCATCACATTATGAGAGGAGAAATTCTTTCACAATCCTGTGGTGACTAGTCATCAGGGCAATGCAAATCAAAACCAAAATGAGATATCACCTCACACCTGTTAGAATGGCTATTATCAAAAAGGCAAGAGATAAATGCTGGCGAGGATGTGGAGAAAAGGAAATATTTGTGCACTGTTGGTGGGAATGTAAACTGGTGTAGCCACTATGGAAAACAATATGGAGGTTCCTCAAAACATTAAAAATAGAATTGCCATATGATCCAGGAGTTCCACTTCTGGGTATATATCTGAAGGAAACAAAATCACTCTCTCGAAAAAATATCTGCACCCCCATCTTCATTGCAGCATTATTTACAATAGCCAAGACATGGAAGTCAAACTAAGTGTCCATTGACAGATGAATGGAAAAAGAAAATTTGTATATAGAGATAGTGGGGTACTCTTTAGTCATAAAATAGAAAGCAATCCTGCCATTTTTACAATATGGATGGACCTTAAGAGCACTATGTTAAGTGAAATAAATCAGACAGAGAAAGACAAATCTCACTTATATGTGAAATCTAAAAAAAACCAAACTCACAGATACAGATAACAGATTTGTGGTTCCCAGAGATGGGGGTTGGGTGGTGGATGAAATGAATGAAAAGGTATAAACTTCCAGTTATGAGATAAATAAATTCTGGAAATATAATGTGCAGCATGGTGACTAAAGTTAATAATACCGTATCATATATATGAAAGTTGCTAAGAGAGTAAATCTTAAAAGATCTCATCATAAGAAAAAAAATTTGTAACTATGTGAGGTGATAGATGTTAACTTATTGTGGTAATCATTTTGCAACATAAACATATATCAAATCATCATGATGTACACCTAAAATGAATCCAGTGTTGTATGTCAATTATCTCAATAAAATTGGGGAGAAAAAAAAGAAAAATAAAATAAATAATCCTATGATGTAGGTACTGTTATCATGCCTATTTTTCATGTGAGGAAACTATAGTGCAGCGATATTTATCACTTGAGCTTGTGATTAAATGTTTACCTGAAAGTGAATGTATAGGCCAAACATTTAAATAAATCCAAGAAAGATTCACATAGGTTAATTAATTGCTCTTTACCCAGTCTGAAGGGGACAATAGGATAACTTGGTTTTCTTTGGGAATATTTCATTTTCCATATTTTATTCTCCCACTTATGTCCTTAGATATCATGTACAGAACATTTTGTCCCCATTTGTATGGCATTGAAAAATTTTAAAGACTCCTATTTTGATTTAGTTTAGACCCTGAAGATGGAATATGATTTATTTTCCTTTTTATTTTGATACAATTTATTTTATTTTGATTTTTTATCATCTTACTTAAGTGTAACCCGTTTGCTAGCTAGGTCAACCTGAGTGAGTTACTTACTAGCTTTGGTCCTCAATTTCTTCACCTATAAAATGGGGGAAATAATAATACATACTTCACAGGGTTGTTCTAATGAGCAATGGGTTAATTTTTAAAAAGTGATTACACCAAGACTTGGCACATTAAGTAAGGGCTATGTGTTGGCTAAATAAAAATCAAAGAGGGATAATATGTTCAGAAAAATAAGCTTATTTTTTTTTCTAGATAATTTCTAATGGACTTTCTTTTGATTAAGATAAATTGAAATGTAAAACAGTGGCCCCTGAGTAGAAAAATCAGCATTTTCTTTGTAGAAGTATTTTCAAGGGTTGATTTAAAGTGTGCTGTAAGGGGGCCGCCTGGGGGCGCAGTGGTTTAGTTCGCACTTGGCAGCCCGGGGTTCACTGGTTCGGATCCCGGGCGCCCGCCGACGCACTGCTTGAGAGCCATGCTGTGGCGGCGTCCCATATAAAGTGGAGGAAGATGGGCACAGATGTTAGCCCAGGGCCAGTCTTCCTCAGCAAAAAGGGGAAGATTAGCAACGGATGTTAGCTCAGGGCTGGTCTTCCTCACACACACAAAAAATAAATTAAAAAAAAAAAATAAAGTGTGCTGTAAGGCTCATAGCTCTTCCCCTTTAGGCTGTGTTTCTCCAGCCAGAGTATCAAGGGCCAGGGTTGTATCTTTCTCATTCTTGCGCTCACAACACAACAGAGAATCTGCCAGAAAGTTGATATCTATGAAATGTTGGTTGAATTAATGAACATTAAATATATTCTCTCTTGGTAATTTTCCTGGAATTCTCAGCTTGGTCACACCCCCCCTTTTTCCAGACATCTTAGTTAGTTCAGATCTTTATGACTATGGCAAGTCGACCACAAAGTTACTGTGGTGGGAGAATTCTGACATAACTAGGAGTGACTGGAAGAGGCAGAAATTGATAGCACAATAACTTCCAGAAACCTTACCACCAAGTTCAGCATCCTCCAGTTAAATGTTGTTGAAATAAGTTTTGAAAATGAGGCCATGGCTTCATATCCTTCCATTTCTATCAACATGAAGAAGCACATAATCAAAATATCCCATGAGAAAAAAAAGAAGATAATTTGTGATAATGCCTGGATTTTAAACCATTTTGTCTGATGAGAAGACTAGCTTTTTAAAGGAGATCTCTGGGGAAATTCACCACTTAAAAAAAACTGTGTAGCAAATACTTATTGAACAATTTGGAAAATAAAATAATCTCTTTTCCACATTCACATCACTTTCTGGAAGTTGCAGATATGTATTTTAAAATATTACCATTGTTTTCAAAATATTTATTGATGTCCTGGGCTCTTACGGAGGGAAACAATGTATTTAGTATATGACTGTTCAATGAGTTTTAATTATCGTCATCATTATTATTGACATCAACACATTTAATACACTGTATTTCTCACCCCCTCCAATTCCTACCATATTACACTTCTTTCTTTGTCTAATCCAATCTTCCTCAGGTTTGATCCAAGCCTGGCTTATGGACTCACGCTTTTCCTACTCCCCTCGGTCCAGCAAGAGTTACAGTGTTGGAGTTTGCTCCCAGAAACCGTGCCTTACATCTCCTTCATCACTTCCTTGACCTGCTAGAAATCCGGTAGCTAAATGGGAGCAGCAAAACCAACCCCACAGTTACTTCTGCACACACTTTACCTCCACTGAAGTTAATGGTAACTATTTCCGCAGCATTGGAAAAGAGATTACTTAAAAAGTGTATAAGAGAGTAGTGGGGGAAGAAGAAGGGAGTATGAGAAAAAAGGATTATATAGAAGGTTGGTGAAAGTTATGAATGACAGCAGAGTAAAAGTGGATGAATGAGAAGGTAGGAGAAGGGATTTGTCTGGACTGAAAGGCAGCAATGGAGGAAAACGTGGAAGAGTGAAGTACCTAGTGAAGTAACCATGTGCATAGACTCTTTTCTCCTAAGACTCTTTCAGCGTTTCTTTCCTTAAATGTTTTTCTTTTTCGTAATATCATCTCAGAGAATTGCTTTGTTTTAACCTGCCAGGATTCTAGAAATCCATTTTTTTCTTCATGACGTCCTTCTTATGTCTCTAGGATGTGATAGAGGTAGACATATTAAAGTAAGATATATTACAAGACTAAAGAGACCCAGCGGGTTATGATTCCTATCAGCTATTAGCTTCTGTGGTTGCACTCTGTGACGTAGGTTGTATTGTGGATAACAGAAGAGAAAAGTAGCCCAACAGCATATTTGTTCTCTATGCCTGCGTTAGTCTGCTAGGGCTGCCATAACAAAATACCACAGACTGGGTGACTTAAACAACTGAAATGCATTGTCTCACAGGTCTGGAGGCTAAAAGTCTGAGATCAAGGTGTTAGCAGGGTTGGTTCCTTCTGAGGCTGTGAGAAAGAATCTGTTCCATGCTTCTCTCCTAGCTTCTGGTGGTTTGTTGGCAATCATTGGCATTCCTTGGCTTGTAGAAGCGTTACCCCAATCTCTGCTTTTATCTTTACATGGTGTTCTTCCTGTGCATGTGTATGTGGTCAAATTTCTCCTTTTTATAAGGACACCAGGCATATTGGATTAGGGGCTCACCCTTTTCCACTATGAGATCATCATAACTAATTACATCTGCAGTGCCTCTATTTTCAAATATGTAGGTCACATTCTGAATACTAGGAGTGGAGTTATAACTTCAACATATAAATTTTGGGGGGACACAATTCAATCCATACCAGTGCCAGTTTGGGAAAATTTAACTTAATTTACTGTTATTGGAAAACTATCATTTAGGTTGAGTGTTCTTCCTTGGTTAGGCCTTTGTAATGAATAAAATGCATGAACTTAAAGACCTTTCATTAACAAAGTACAACTCCAAGCTCTCATATGTATCTTGACTGGGAAACCCATCAATAGGAAGGGAGAGCAGGGCACCAATATAAACCGGTAACGGGTAAGGAAGGGTGCAGCTGAACGCAATTTGTCTCTCCTATTGGTCCAACCTGCAATCACAGAGCCCTTCTCTTTCAAAGGCCCAAGTTCCCTGAAGGAATCCTAATGGTCTGGTTTTATTTATTTTTTTTTATTGATGTCTTAAGAGTTTATAACATTGTGGGATTTTAGCTGTACACCATTTTTTGTCAGTCACCATGTGGATGCATCCCTTTACCCCTTGTGTCCACCCCCCACCCCCGACTAATGGTCTGTTTTTAATGAACTGTTTCTACAGTGGAATAAATTCCCTCCAAGTCCATCTTCACTCCTTCTCACATTTGTTAAAGGAAGCCCTACATGAGACTTATCTCCAATCTCTAGATATGGGATCTAGTAACAGAGAATCTATCCATTCCTTTTCTGTATCACTTAGTCTTAAGAATTAAGGGAAGACTGGGGAGAGGTGATTCCATTTCTGTTTTGTCTCTAGAATATATTTACAAACCCCATGAAAACATTTAGTCATAACCAAATTTACTGTACACATATCACACCCTCCTTGCCCCCCATATGTACACACACACACACACACACACACACACACACACACACTCTCTCTCTCTCTCTCTCTCTGTGCTGTGGGAAAGTATTAGGAGCAGTTGCTCATGGAATCTTCATTAAAGTTCCTGGGCAGTTTTAAGCTATTGGTTTATACTTGAAGATGAAGAGTATCTTATTTTTAACTCTGAACTTCTAGTACATGCAGGGAATCAGAAAGAAATGTGAGTCTGACTCAGAAAGGATGATTAGGGGAAAGCCATAGAGTTAATTAGAGCAAAAATAGTAACAGAATCACAAAAAGAATTTTACTTGGGATTTTTGAATCCCTAGAAGCTCCAAGTTATTTTTTTAGATACTGTTGGGAAAGTACTTTACACAAGCTGCTTTTTCCCCACCAACAAAAGCTGATATCAGAAACAAGTAAAAACTGCACACATGCCGTTTTCCATTTATTGCAATTCCTATTGGAAAAGGACTTTCATTGTCCAATTAGGAATTCTCAATAATACACACATGTGCTTGTATGATTGCGAGAGAATTTTGAATCTAATTTTTACAAAAACATGAAGGATATGTATTTATAAAAGGGAAAGTTAAAAATGGAAGAAAAGGTAAAGTCTGATTAATTATTTTGAGACTATTCTAGGGTTTTTTTCTTTCAAAACCAGAAAGTTCTCTTAAAAACTAAGAATTTTTAAAAAATATTTGTCCAGATATTTTAAGATTCCTTCCAATAGGTTCTGTTAATTTAATTAAATGAAGTCCTTAGGCTAAGGTGGTTCTAACCCCCCAGCAGCCTCTGTAAGCAACCCCAAACCTACACCAGAGCCAGTTCCTGTAACTGCCTCAAGGGTAAAAAGAGCAACCAATCACAAACATCCAGCTAAACTTTCCCAAATAATGCAACTGCTTAACTTATAGTCAAATAAGTCCCTTACTTTGCTTCTGCATTCTCTGTATAAAAACCTTGCCCCAAGCTCTTGTCGGTGGAGCGTTCCAAACCACTTCCGGTTTGGTGCTGCCAAATTAAATTGATAGTCGCTCAAATAAGCTCTTAGAAATTTTCATAATGCTTCAGTTTAACAGTACCGTCAAGGCACAGTTCTTTTCTTATAAAACCTTGCCCCTGGTTTCTGTGGCACCATAAGAGAGTGATTCAAGAAGAGCAAATGAACATTTACAGCACACACACACACACACACACACACACACACGTTTGCTGTTACTCCTCAGGTCTCAGGTTCTTTTATTTTTTTGGTGAGGAAGATTAGCTCTTAGCTCACTTCTGTTGCCAATCCTCCTCTTTTTGCTGCAGAAGATTGGCCCTGAGCTTACATCCACACCCATCTTATTCTATTTTGTGTATGGGATGCTGCCAAAGCATGGCTTGCTGAGTAGTGCATAGGCACGGATCTGAACCTGTGAACCCCAGGCCGCCAGAGCAGAGCATGCAAACTTAATCACTATGCCACAGGGCTGGCCCCTCAAGTCTCAGATTCTTGGGGATTGTGCTATAGACAGCGATGCTCACTAACATTCCATCCCTGCCCACATTTCTCAGTCTCTTTGCAATTATGCAGGACCTTGTGACTAGTTTTGGTCAAGGGTTGTGGGTAGAAATGATGTGTAATGTTTGTTACTTTGGCATAACAGCCTCTCTCAACTAATACAAAGATTTTGCAAACATACATCACACCACATTTAAAATTTTCAGATATTGGTAGTTTTATCTTCCTAAGTGTGAGAAAGATCTAGAAGGTGTATTGTGACAGACATGATCCCAGTCCTGGATCATCTTTCTAGGTGGGGAAGAGGAGGAGGCCAACTCATTTTTCTAGCTGGGGTAGTCTGATTTTTCAGATGACAGCAGATCAAAGTGACTGTCCCATCTTAAGAGGACCAAGTGACCACTAAGAATTTTAGGGTACTAACTGATGCCTTTTCACTTAAGAGACACCCAGGTCTACCCAGGACATTAATTGTCTTTGCATAATTTAAACATATTTTGAACTTCCAATTCAAATATTTAAATGTTTAACGGTTGAATCCTTCTGTTACTCACACATTTTAAGTAGCAGAGTCAACACGAACAGCCGTTACCTTACCTGAAAAGAAAATGCACCTTAAAATCAATTAGGCTCATCTCATTTGAATATTCTACTTATGAAAATACAAATTTAAATAGTCTCTTGAAAACTGATTTTTGACAAATCAGGTCTACTAAAATTATCTTTCAAGAAAGCAATTGCCTGAAGAAGCAGTGTAAAAAGAAGAAACTGGCCTTGCCTCATATTGCCCTAGGACAGTCCACCCTCCTCTCTCTGCCTGGATGTTCTGAGATTGCAGCCTCTTTAACCCTCAATAATTAGAGATAATAATTAGGGATATAGTTGGTCCAATTTTCATTGCTGCAAACAGTACATTTTAGAGTCCCCACCAGCTTTCTACTCTACCATCTGAGGTCCCAATTAAAATCAAAGCAGCAAGTGAAGCTTTACTACTTGAAAGTATCCCATTGATGCAAAACATTTTTTTTCCAATAGTTTTACTGAAGCTAAACCAGTTGTAACTAACTTTCTAAACTATGAAAAAGAGCTTTCTCTTTTGGCATTCTGTAATACTTGCGTGTTGTCTGCTCTGTTAATTGTGAAAAGTGTATCTACTATTTCAGAATACTCCCAGTGCAAATCATTAATATAGGAACATAGAGGGCATTTAATACCATTAATCCTTCCCCACAATTTTTAATGCACTCCTATAAGATTAAAGATTAGGGATAACTGTCAAAACCAGAGGGCTAATTCTGTGTGTCTCTTGGGTACCATGTATAGCTAAAGAAGAGCCAAAACTTTCTGTTTTTCTTATCAAGATTTGTATATTAATCAAAATTTGTATATTTGAGCTGCCAAATTTGAAGGTCAGCAATTTTGGATTGACTTTTTGACATATATAATGCTTCTGGATTTAAACACTGAAAATAAAAAAGCCTCAAATCAAACTGCAAGAGATGAAAAATACTGTGTCTGAGTATCTTCTGAACACAAACCCTTAACACATACTGTCGCCTCTGGCTGGAACACTCTTCCTCTCCCACTTCATTTGCTAAAAGCTATTATTCCTTCAGCCTTCATGTCTATCATCACTTCCTCAAGGAAACCTTGCCTGATCCCTTGGCTACATGATGTGATGGCACCAAATACCATCTGTTTATTATCCTTATCACAAATATAAGTTTACATGATTTAGGTGAGTATGTAATTAATCCCTGTCTCCATCACTATCCCAAGCACCGTGATGACATTAGTCATATTTGGTTTTGTTCACTATTATCTCCAATGCCTGGCATAGTACTCGGCACATGGAAAGGATTTGACACTTGTGGAAAGAAGGAAAGGAGGCAGGGGAGGACTGAGGGAAAGAAGGAGGAAGTCTCCCTTCTCTTTTTGCCCTTTCATGTACATAATATGTACATGTCAGCTTAAGCCACCCATCTACCTGGAGTTGGGATGTGACCTGCAAGGGACACAGAAGTATCCATGTTCTATGTTAAGGGTCCAAGACAGTGCTAGGAGCTGGGGGCCCTGCAGAGCCTAGCATGGAGCAAAGAGGGCACAGGGTATGGGAACTGAGTATGGTTGATGCTAGCAAAGAACCTATAAACGAGGTCGACGAGAACAGGAGCACTTCATTTCTGGTGCTGAGAGGGCCCCAGAACAGCTTCTTTGTGGCCCAGACCAGCCAGGACCCAGAGAAACTTGAGAGATTTCAAACAACCTTACACCCTGTTTCCCTCCACTCTCCAGCATGCCATGGGTTACTCCCATAAACTTGATTGTCACCCAGGAGGAAGGTTAAGAGAGGAGACAGAACTCTGGTTTAGCTTTTAGCTGGCTCATCTAAACAATGAGTTCCCTAGAAACTGTTTGAATGGGTGTGCGCCAAAATTTCCCCATCACTTGACTTTTCAGATTCTTTTTTTTCTGCTACCTCTCAGGATGAGAGCTTTTAAGTAAGATCAGATCCGTTCATAGAAAACAATTTTTTTTTCTTTTTACACATCTGAATGTAATGTGAGTAAATCTGCAATCTCACTACAGAGTTAAGAATCTGTTTTAACAATGGGAAGGCAATTAAATTTTTTTAAAGCACAGTTGATGGGAAGGACAGGATCATGTTGGTGTTTTGTGTTTCAAAAGTTCACTTCAGCCAAAGCAAGTAAGTGGAAGCTTAGAGACCTTTCAGAGACTACTATAATACTAAATGCAAAAACTGATTGAAAAAAATCAGATTTCAATAAAATAAAGATTTTAGTTATAATTCCTGATATATTTATATCTAGAGATTTCACCACTATCCCAAGGTGCCTAGATGACTGTGCTAAGAAAATAGTGTTAGAAGAAAGGCAAACCTCATTTTCCATGAATGCTAAGCTATTTTGACAGCAAACCACCATTTAAAAAAAATTCCTCATCTCTTCAGTGAGAGAACCATTTATTCCAAGAAATTGAAAAAAATTATAATAAATATTTTTACCACATGCATCAGAGTACATTGTCTAAGGCCATGTACTCTCTCTTTTTTTAGGAAGATCGGCCCTGAGCTAACATCTGTTGCCAATCTTCCTCTTTTTTTCTTCTTTCTCCCCAAAGCCCCAGTACATAGTTGTATATCCTATTTGTAGGTCCTTCTAGTTCGTCTATGTGGGAAGCCACCTCAGCATGGCTTGATGAGCAGTGTGTAGGTCTGAGCCCATGATCAGAACCGGTGAACCCTGGGCCACCAAAGCAGAATGCCCGAACTTAACCACGATGCCATCAGGTCAGCCGCTAAGGCCATGTACTCTTTGAGGAAGCAACAATCTGTTAAAACAATTCTACACCAAGAGCTCCACCACCATTCTTTCTCAGGCCAGAGGCTCCACCCTCATCTCAGGTGCTCCCAAACGTCCAATCCCATCATTAACTACTGAAGCAATTTATGAAGTTCTTTGAATGCACCTTTTCCGGATGGTTGGTAATTACACTGATAAGGAGGTTTGGTCCTTTAATTAATTAGTATCCGCTTGATTTGCCTAATTTCTTCTACTCCTCACTTACCAGGCTCTATCCTGTAAATCTTACTTTTGCAAAAGGCCTATACAAAATTTTCTTGTAATTTTGTATGTATTCAATGCAGAAAGAAAATTGAATATTCACAGTTTTGGAGTGCTTTTCCATCTTTAAAAATCCAAACTTGATTTTTGCTTGTATCTGTCATTCCGTATTTTAAGTAGATTTAAATTCAGTGGATTTCTTTTCTTTTTCTTTTTTCATTACATAGGTAATATATGATTGTTATCAAATAATTGAAAGATACAGATAAGTAAAAGCTAAAAAATAGTCATTTGTAATTACAACAGCATGGGGTAATCACTGTTATCTTCATCTTGTTACCTATCCTTCATATTCACATTATTGTTCTTTTTAAACATAAGAAGAGATCATGCTATATATACTGCTTTCAGCTCTGCTTTTTTCACTTAACAATATATTATGAATATGTTTCCATACTAGTAAATATTATTTTCAAACGTTATTTTAAATGGATACCTAATAATCCATTATATGAATGTGTCATAGTTCATCGAGCACCTATTTTTGAATATTCAAATTCTTCTCATTTTTTTCAAATATTGCAAACACAGCTACCCAGTTTTACAAAAACAGTTACAAAAACAGCTAAATGTTTGCACATATTGTGAATTACTTCCTTCAGATTAATTGGGAAATTTGTAATAAATTTAGGTGTCTTAACAGAATTGGTCCCTGTTGCCATTTTCCTGATCATGGAAAATAGGAAAATACCTAAGTTACTTTCCCACAGAAAAATATGACATAATAATGCTACAGTGAGCCATCCAGAGAGTCATTATGCATCCTCAGTCTCCCAATGGTGCTAATTAGTTTTGCATGGCCTGTTTCACCACATAGTTCAGTTCAGAAGGTATGGACTGCTAAAGGCCAAATGACTCACTGAAACATAATGTGTTTGAACCAATTAGAAAAATAATAAGAAATCTCAACTTGTATAACTTTATTGGAATTTCACAGAAAAAAATAACATCTTTAATTCCTGCGCATTAGCAGTGAATTGGGATTAATTTTTTTGACTAAATCACCCAGCTTGCTCCTAGAGACCTCCAGTAAAGTAGGAGGCAGATGAACTGATGACTGAAATTGTGGAGAAGGACCACATGGAGACCAGGGCTGCATAGTGCTGGTTTCTTCATTCCATTTTCTATGTGAAGGAGAGAGAGGGAGAGGAGAGAGAGATGAGACAAAGATTGGAAGGGTTGGCTTAGCCCTGGAGGTGCTCAAGCAGAGAATTTATGCTAATTTCATTCTCTAGATTCATGTGTTCTTGACTCTTAGAGAAGCAATTGGAGCAACCAATTTAGAAAGTAAGCCCACTAAGCAATGAGCTTTAGGCAATATGTTTAGAGCCCTTCAGAGAGTATAACTGGTTTGATAGGAATTATAAGTGCACAGTGGAAAACTAAGACTCACATGTCCAGATTGGTCTCTGATTACAACTCAGAAAGACAGAGAAAATGAGCACTATAATTTAAAGGCAAGGTAGCTTTTATTTCCAGATTCCATTGCCAGAAGTCTTCTCTGGCTTAAAAATACAGAATGATTTTTAAAATGAATCAAAATGTTGACACTTTAAATTTTCACTTATTTATTTAAAAGATATATTATCAAAATAATATATAATATATATGTATAATATATATATACTAAAATACATACGTATGTTGTAGATATACCAATATATGTAATATATAGAAAATTAATAATAAGAAATAAAACATACCAAACAATATAGAAAATAATACAATGAACACTCATGTTCAGATCATCCAGCTTAGGAAACAACGCTGCCAAGGCAGATTGTGTTTCCTCCCCAACTAAGTTGTGACATACATAAGTATTGCTAAAAATGTGTAACAATGTTGTACATATTTAAACTTTGTATAAATGAAACTATACTGCATTTTTCTGTAACTGATATTATGTTTGTGAGAATCAACCATATTAATACCTATATGACTACATCACTTGTTTATTGTTGAGTAGGATCACTCATATACCCAAATAAAATATATTTATCCATTCTCTTGTTGATGGACATTTAGCTTGTTTCCAATTCCTTGCTATTACACCCACTGCTGATATGAGCTTTCCTATCCATGGCTCCTGTTCATGGGTTTGAGAGGGTCTCTGGGAGATATTTCCAGGGTAGAATTCCTGAGTTATAGGATGCACACACTTCCAACCAAACCAGACTTTGACAAGTTAGACTCAAAGTGGTTCATTCAAGGTATACTCCAACCAACAGTGGATAAGAACGCTATTATTCCACATTCTGGGTATCACTTTGTATTATCAGGTTTTTCAACATTTGCCATTCTGATGAATGTGACATGATTGCAATTTGTATTTTTAGTTTCTAAGTTGACTATGTCTTTTTTTTAAAGACTTTATTTTTTTAGAGCAGTTTTAGGTTCACAGCACACTTGAGCAGAAGGTACGGAGGGTTATATATACCCCCACACACGCATAGCCTCCCCCTTATCAACATCACTCGCCAGAGTGGTACATTTGTTATGACTGATGCACCTACCCGTCATAATCGCCCCAAATCTATAGTTTACATTAGAGTTCACTCTTGGTGTTGTATGTTCTATAGATTTGGACAAATGTGTAATGACATGGATCCATCATTATAGTATCAAATAGAGTATCTTCACTGTCCTAAAAATCTGTGCCTGACCTATTCATCCTCTCATTCCTAACCCCTCGCAACCACTAATCTGTTTATGTTCTCCATAGTTTGCCTTTTCTAGAATGTCATGCAGTTGGAGACACATAGTAGGTAGCCTTTTCAGGTTACTGTCTTTCACTTAGTGATATGCATTTAAGCTTTCTCCATGTCTTTTCATGGCTTGATAGTTCATTTCTTTTTAGTGCTGAATAATATTCCATTGTTTGGATGTAGTACAGTTTATTTAGCCATTCACCCCCTGAAGGACATCTTGGTTGCTTCCAAATTTTGGCAACTATGAATAAATCTGCTTTAGACATCCATGTGCAGGATGTAAGTTTGCAACTCCTTTGGGTAAATACCAAGAAGTGGGATTGCTGGGTAGTATGGTACGAGTGTCTTTAGCTGAATATATCTTTTCATGAGTTTATTAGCCAATTGGGCTTCAGGTTTCTATTTTGAGAATTGCATATAAAAATCTTCTGCACATTTTTCCATTAAATTATTTCCTTTTTCTTATTGATTTCTTTATATTTCAGAATATTAATCTTCTACTGGTCAAAATCGTTTTCTTCCAGGCTTTGGCTTTTCTTTTAGTTTTGTGATGGGATAATTTTGGAAATGATTTTTTTAAATGTATCAGTTTTTAATTGATTGTGTTCTTTGTTTAAGGAATTCCTCTTGATGCTGAGGTTTTAAAGATAATTTATATTTTATTCAAAATGTCTTTAAGATTTGCTTTTCATCTGAATGTCATGTATCTTCAGAATATTTATTCTAGATATCTTATAGTTTTTCCTTTCAATTGTAAAAATCTATATTTAAAATAATTATATATTCTAATTGTTATTGTATACAGGAAGACAATAGAGTTTTTATAGTGATCATTGATTTAAAAATTTTTTTTAAATAAAAAATTTAAAAAAATTACTCACCATTAATTTAAATATATATTAAACATAATTTTGCAGATCGGTGCATTTTTTACTATTCTGTTAAAATCTTCCACCATGGAGATGGATTTTTTAATTTCTCCTTATGGTTGTGCCAAGTTTTGCTTTATTTATTTGGAGACTAGGGTGTTAATGCATGAAAGTAAACTGGAACTAAAACTGTTTCCATTATATGACGTTTTACCCTCCGAAAGCTTTTTGTCCTGATGTCTATTTTGTTTGATATTAATATAATAATAATTATTATTTTTTACTTAGTATATCTTTTTCTATGTATATCCTGCATAATTTTCTTATGGTTTTGCTTTTTTCTATGTATACCTGTGTATCTTTTTCTATACTTTTGCTTCTAATTTTTCTGATTCTGTTTACTTGTATCTCTTAGAGAGAGTATGTAGCTGTTTCTTTTTTAAATTCCAATCTGAAAATCTCTGTCTTTTAACTGACAAATTTAGTCCATTGATTTTTATTATGATTATGCATATATATTGATTTTTTTCTTTAAATGTGTATGTTTTAAAATATGCTTATTTCTTCTTACTTTACTGTTTATGGAACAGTGAGTTTTTTGAAATTCAATTTTCCCTGGTTAGAAGATACATACTTTATTTTAACTTTTTAGTGATTACCTTTAAAATTTCAATATAGATAGTTGACTAAACATAATTTAAAGTTAACCCTTAAACAGTACCAGGAATTTAGAATGCTAAGGGCCACTGGCCCAATTCATTTATAATTCTGGTTTCCTTTTTACTCTTGCTGGTGATTTCCCTAACTTTTTTTCCCACAGGTTAGTTTTGCATTTCAATAGATCTTTGTTACCTTGTATTTGTAGCATTATTTATTCCTTTCCAAGACAGGTAAAGTACAATATTGTCAGAAACAAAGTCAACTTTGACTTTCAATTCCGTGTAGTCCATCAACGTGGCCATTCTCTTCTTAAGGGCTGGCAGCTCTTTGTGGGACCGGAGAAGAGCATGAAGCACGGTGTGCTTCAGAGGAACAGGGTTGCCAAAATGGAGAGAGAAGCCCAGAGAGGAGGTTGGGGCAATGCTGAGGCAAGTCTCCTCTTCACAGTTGTACCTAAACCTGACCTAACCCACAGTTTTAACAGAGTAACATCCATTTCTCCTAAGGATTTACTGTTGCCTTTGTAAGAAGCAAACACATCATTGACTTGGAAAACAATGGGTTACTTTTTCCTGTTGAGTTTTCTGGGCAAGTGTTCTCCAGGGAGAGTGAGGGGGGGGGGGAATGTTTCCCTTTGATAGCTGCTGGAAAGCTATATGTTCCTTCAGAGCAGAAAAGTTGTTTTATGACACTTCAAAGGTAGAGTCCTTGGGCTTCTGCTGGGGACCAGCATCGTAGCTGCTATGACAGCAAATTACAATAGACTCCTTGCTCAGAAAAATCTACACAGTTGGGTCCCCTGGAGCTAGGTCTTTATCCTTTATTTGTTTCAGTTCAAGTTATGATTTCAATGGGAATCTTATTAGGACTGTAACAAAGGTTTGCTTATCTTGAAATGAGTTAAATCTGCCAAACCCATCCCCTACTTGCATAAGTAAGCAATTTCAGATAACAGTCACTGGCTAGTAATACAGCACTTCTTTGTGTGGTGTCTTAACTCCTGCTCTGTGTTCTCTCCTCTTAGGGTGTTATTTTGATGCTTAGGATGAATATGGAAAATTGTGTGCTAAGTCATCAGTTTAGAACTGGCCCTAAGTCCCCAGGGATCCTTCCTGCTGAGTCTTCCTCCTTATGACATGGGCTCCGGGCATTCATAAGAAACTGAGAGAGTAGGAAACACTGAGGAAAAGAATTCATCGATCACACGGGAAATACTGAGGATATAGGGGCTGGGATTGGTTGGACCAGAGAGGGACAGGAGAACAGAGATGTTTGGAGCAGTCAGTCACCTCAGTTCGTATTGGTATGACTGACACAAGGTGGGTCTGCTTTCCACGTAAATTCTGAGTAACTTGAAGAGCAGAATGATGCCTTATTCATCTTTGTATCTGCAGTGAGTCAGTGCCTGACGGAATGTCTGTTCAATCAAATCTGAATTGATAAGTATGTTTACAGCCCCACTTCAGAAGGTCAAAGTATAAACAGAAATTAGAAAGATGCATTTATTTTCATTTTTCCATTTGTGGTAGTCACTGGTGGAAAAAAAGTAAAACGAATAAAATAACAAGGTGTATTGTAATAGTCTCAAACAGAGTTTTGGGGGATTGCTATTTTAAGTTCTATGTAATAGTTCTCTACATTAAAAATATATTCACAAATGACTAACTCATGGTCTGATGGCCTATTCAGAAACTCGTAAGTGATAATATGTTAGTTTTAGCATTGCTGTATCCCCATTTATATTCTTCTCTTCCCATATGTGATTAGGATTTACAGAAGCAGTGGCTTCAAATGAGTGTTTTGTTGGGAGGAGGGGTTGGTTAGAGCCAGAAAATGGACCCCTAGGATGATTGTTCAGGATGCCTCCTCTGAAAAAGCCAGCTACTTGTGTTTAATTGTCACAGTATATCACCAAACTCCAGAGTTAGGGGGGATTTATTCACCAAATCTCAGACATCGAGGCCCAGGGAATTATTTCTTGATTCTTACTATATATCACCCCCAAAATAAGTATGTGAACCTCATCCAAGTGGCTGTGCATACTCAAAACACAAAGGGGTTTAAAATGATTTGGAATTATTGAAGCACCAATTGGACATATTTGGGTTATATCACAGAGGATAATTAGCAAATATTCTACAAAATGTCCCTTTGTACCAGGAGTTGGCAAACTATTGCCTATAAGCCAAATCTGACTGTTGCCTGTTTTCAAATGGTCTTGGAGATAAGAATTATTTTTGTTAAAAAAAAATCGAAAGAAGAATAATATTTTATGACAAATGAAAATTATTTGAAATTCAAGTTTCAGGCCTATAAATAAAGTTTAATTGGAACACAGCTACACTCATTCATTTACTTATTGTCTATGGCTGCTTTCATGCTACATCAGCAGAATTAAGTAGTTTCAATAGAGATGATATGGCCTGCAAAGCCTAGAATGTTTACTATCTGGTCCTTTACAGTGTAGGGAAGAAGAATTTAGTACCCCAAAACGTGTCTCTTTGGCTAGATTATTTATTTATTTTGCTGAGGAAGATTGGCATCTATGCCAATCTTCCTCTATTTTCTATGTAGGACACTGCCACAGCTTGGCTTGAGTGATGTATAGACCTGCACCTGGGATTCCAACCTGCGAACCCTGGGAGGCTAAAGTGGAGCACACAAACTTAAACACTATGCCACTGGGCCGGCCCCTGGCTGGATTATTTTTAAGAACAAAATAGGAAGAAACTTTGACCTTTCCCCTAACTGCCTAAAAGAATTTAAGATAGAAGGGCTGTTCCAGGAGGAAGCTATCACCATCGATGACTATAATATAATATTCTCTCCATGTCCCATTGTCTCTGCAAAGCATGGCAAGCATTTGTTTACCAACCATCTGCTTTTCCATCTTCTTGTGAATTGCCTTCCTCCCCTTTGAAATCCCAAACCACTACCTCCAACATCCTCTTTTGTCTGTAGCTGAAGATGGTATTTAAGGTGGTGGCTTTGGCCATTTTGGTGAGTTACTCAGTTTTCCTGGGTTTTTCCCGTGGGTACATGTTATTAAAATTTATTTGATTTTCTCCTGTTATTCTGTCTCATGGCAATTTAATTCTTAGACCAGCCAGAAGAACCTTAAAGGGTAGAGGTAAATTTCTTCCTCCCCTACAACAGAAAAAAAATTGATGCTCCCTGCTTCATACCATTGTCAAAGAGAATCCTGTGCCAAGATTCACCATGAGTCAGAGCCAGGTGTGATTACCTCTTGTTCTTTCATTTGTATATCAGTATGTATAAATGATCTTCCCTGTGGTCTCCACATAGCCAGGAGCAGAGCTTGAGTAATTGTCTGTAATTATTTTCTGATATTTTAGATGAGAAGAAGTCACAGGGAGACCCCCAGTCTGTATGTATATTAGCACTTGTACATAGACTGAAGAATTAAGAAGCCCATTTCCTGCATGACGCTATATTCTGGCACTACAGAGTCATCATAAAATTCTAATTTGAATACAGGATATCAGCTCTCTGCCCTTTCTATTTGGCCCCAATTTCTTTTGGTTTTTATGTTCTTCAAATAGCCAGGCTGTATTTGGGAAGGTTCAGAAGCCATGTAGATAATAGTTTTTTGCAGCTCATTCCCATGATTAAGGGTGGAATTTGCATGCCTTTAAGATTCTTTAAGGGGATCTCACTGGATTACTGGAACATCAAAAATTAAATAAAACTGTGCTGGCACCATGACACATACTATTTTTTTGGAGTGACATTCTGGGGGACCGGAATTCTATCCTCCTACTCCCGGGGCTCTGTGAAACCAAGGACACTCACTTCTGCTTCACAGAAACAAAGGCCATGATTAATATTCCATGATTAGCATTCTGCTGGTCTGAGAGTAAGGAGGACAGTGTTCAGTCCCATTTCTGCCTGCAACTAATTTTGTAGCTTTAAGCTCCTCATTTAAATTTTATGGACCTCAGTTTTTAAAATTACACACCAAATAGTTTGTCTAGATGACCTTAATGGACCTCTGTAACTCCAAACCATGATGCTCTTATTTTGACTTATTGCGGATTGCCTCTTCCCCCGTTGAATTGACTGCAAATACCTTGATTTTAATACATATTATATTTTTGCTGCCTATCTGAAATTTGGTAGAATTTGTTTTGCTTTTAAGGTAATTAAACTATTGCAATGAATAGATGTAATTAAAATATTGTAGTGAAATATTCTCCACTACATTTTAAAGGGAAGTCATCAGTATTAGGTGCCAGTTAATAATTACGTGAAAGCACAAAAACAGGAAAATAAGTTATATAAGATGACTAGCTCTATATACATAAAGTAAGAACATTCTGATGGTGAAGAAGTAGAGGAGTGGAAAAAAAGTCTCTAGGCATTTTATTAAACACAAAAAACAAAACCAATCTTCCTCTATCCATCTAAACCAAAGGAAGCAACTTCTCAAACTTTTGTCTTCTTCCATATCACCATGTTTCAGGGTCAAATTGTTTTTTTGGCATTTGTTGACTATTAAAGGCACAATGTTTGTCAGTTCAACCCTCTTCAGATTTTGTCAGTAATGAAAAAGGGAGACACGTGAAGAGAGAAGGGGCAGACGCAGCCAACAGAGAAGAGAAAGAATCTAAGAGGATGAGAGGGAAAGAAAGGAGAAATAACTTTTATTTTATTTTTTAGAAAAGAATCTTTGACCTCACGAAACACCTAGTGAATGTGTTTTGTTCTTCCTGATCCAACCTAAGAACAGAAAATTGAATTCAAGATTGACTACAAATACCCAATATAAGAAAGTTCTATTTGCTGTTTACTATGACAGGACACACTTCATCTAGAAGGTATTTTTTGATGGTAAGTTTAGACAGCCTGTTGTGTTTTTCAAATAGTTCACTGGTGAGCAGCCAGATATTTGAAGATAGTTTCTGCTTTATCTAGAGTTTGAAGATTGAATCAGAAAAAGTAGCACAATAGTTTAGTTTTGAAAGTAAATATTTTTAAACCAAATCACCTGGAGGATGATTTGTTATATATAACCAAATTGCATATAATATCTCTTTACTCCTTTTCTGTATAAATATTTACTCTAGGCAAATGGCACTTTGCATTGTCACATTGATAAGATTCCTCCCCACCTTCCTTACCCCCCCCCCCCCAAATGGGCTGCTCCTTTTTGAGGAAAAGGTTGTGTTTTTGTCACTTTGGTAGTTTGCTGTCAGGACACAAAATAGTGTTAGCGTTCTCTCACTTGCCAATCTAGACAAGTTTGAATGCATAGAGTCAGCATCTTATCTTGGAAAGAAGAACGATTCAAGATCTAGTGCTTTATTCACCAATAATGAATAGAATAATTCACCCATCTGTGCTTCAGTACACTAATATAAAATGAGGCCCAGTGGACAAAATTTAGCATTGTCTATCTCTAAAATTTTATGATTAGAGTAAAAACTAGACAGAAATGAGGTAATGCTTGAGATGAATTATTACACTGAAATTCTCCTCGACAAATTTTCAAGTACTGTAAGGACAAATCTGTCCATGACCGTCAGCTGACTGATAGCACGTTATTGCTACATGAGGTAAGCAAAAGACTATCAATTTATTTAACTTCTGTGAGCCAGGATACGCATTAATTGTTAAGCATACAAAAACAAATAAGTAATGGTCCCTGTCCCTAAACAAGTGTGGTAATGTTTGTAGATGAATATGTAAACTGAGTTAAACTATTACATAGTAGTAAATTAAAAGTATGTATTCAAACAAAAGGATTCAAGTATTTAAAATATTTGCTGACTGTATTAGTTTCCTATTGCTGCTGTAACAAATTACCACAAACTTAGTGGTTGAAAACATCACAAATTTATTATCTTGTAGTTCCAAAGGTCAGAAATAAAAATGGGTCTCAACTGAGCTAAAATCAGTGTGTTCATGGGGCTGTGTTCCTTCCTAGAGGTTTTAGGGGAGAATTCATTTTCTTGCATTTTCCAGCTTCTAGAGGCTTATGACTCTCTTCCATCTTCAAAGCCAGCAGTGGCCAGTCAAGTCCCTCTCATATCACATCACTCTGGCACTTTCACTTTTAAGGACCCTTATGATTGCTGTGGCTCACCCAGATAATCCAGATAGTATCCCATCTCAAGGTCAGTTTATTAGCGATCTTAATTCCATCTGCAATCTTAATTCCTCTTTACTATGTAACATAACATATTCATAGGTTCTGGGGATTTGGATGTGACATCTTTGGGAGGTCATTATTCTGCCTACCACACTGATGAATTATAAATATTAACTTTCTATTTAGCTTTCATGAGCAATTCCAGTTTATCTTACTCATGCCACATTCACTTAAAAACATTCACTTAGTTCCATAACTTTGAAGTCCTCCACAACTCTGAGTCTTTGAAAATTCATCCAGAACCCAAAGGAGAATTGTATTAGAACATCTCTGGCGTTGCTTTTGTGGAAGCTGTGGACCCATATTCCCCTTGTCCACTTTTAATTCTAGTTCATTCTGACCATGTGTTGTTTCAGTATGTACAACTCCAAGGAACTAATGTTTTATTAGTACCATCTGTTTACTACAGACCGTGAATCATCAATTGGCTCCCAACACTCTAAGGCCTTAGAAACTCTAATTCATAGGTCTTTGATGGTATCATTACAAAAACACTGAAAAACCTTTTTCACCAAGACAATATTGTAGTTAGAACTCATTGAAGCACTTCAATATTAAATATAATTCTTGCCTCCAAATAAGATGATGCTAAGAATTAATGACAGCAGATTATTCCACATTGCTCTATGAGGGTGACTTTTGATCAGAGAATTTCTAAATTATTCTCCCAGATTCTTACTTTCAAAATCAAATTCAATATTTTAGAACTAATAATGAGGGTAAAGAATACAGTCATAATAGGCATCATGGGCCTCACCAACCATCCTAAAGAAGAAGAATGGAATTGAATTATTATGATGCTGGACATGTGATTACTCAGTTCTTTTCAAATAAGAAAAAAATCATGGCATCAAGTTGTTGACTTCAGTCATTCTAATGCTGGGGTTAGAAGCCGAGTCCTGATTCCTTGATTCTTTTATAGTTTTAAAATAGATCTGCAGAATAGCTTCTATCCTAAGGACTTATTATGATTGAAGTCACATAGTAGAAACTAATTTAAATGCTTCTGTCTTTTGAAAATAACATTTGATGTCTTACTGACTGTAAAGAAAATACCTGTTAAATTTTAGGCATTTTGAAGCAATTATAAAACTTAAAGAAAAATTAAAACCATCCATAACTCTTGCCTACTTATAGATAAATTTTTGTTTTTTTCTCTCTAGTTGGCAGTAATCTCTTCTTGACTAATATGAAAAGAATCAGCTTTCTTAGCATTCTGCTTTTCTTGTCATCATTCATAATTCAACCAGCTTTATTTTACCAATTTACTTAAGATTCTTATACATAGTTCTGCAAAGCCTAAAAAAATAACAAACTAAATTTGTCTAGCTTATGGAAGTTCAGAAATGAGATTTACATAAGCATTACCTCTACACTATTCCTAACCTCCAGGGCCACTACGAGGCATTATTTTTAAAAAAAAGAAAGAAAAACATTGGGGATTTATTTTGTGCAAACATTGTGTTAACTCTGGGACATTAACATGTTAACAAATATTTGTTGGTTACTTAATGGAAATATCACAGACCACATAGTTTGGTCCAGGTTTGAAGACTGGTGAGAATGACTACTTAGACTTAGTTTAAGTTGCCTTCACTTCAAATTGCTACCATATCAGCAAACAAGCAGGGTAAGGGTTGAGCATGAGACCAAGAATAGAAGTGAGTGGTTGAAGCTCCACCATGTCTCCTTGGTTCCTCCGGAGGGGCTCCGAACTTTCAGCTTAGAAGGAATGAGAAACCCATCAAGTCAGGTGGACATATTTTTGCAATGTTATGGGTTGTAAGGAGCCACATCAGCATTCAGGGTCTACCCCATTATGGCATAAGGAAATCAGTGCTGTGCCACAGTTACACTTTTCCATGTCTTATTTCACTCTGCTTTGGGTCCACCCAATGTTTCAAGGCTAGAGGTCTGATCATTATCCAACACAGTACTAATGCTTAGCACTATGTAAGGGAGCACAAGACAGATAAGGTCTCTGACCCGATAGAATTTACATTCTGTAGGAGGCTAAATAAAATAGACAGTGGGAAAGAACATTGAGAAGGAAGGTTGATGTGTAAAATGATGTAGAGATGTAGCTAGTTCATGAGATAAAAATGAGTATCCAATGAGTATCTCTGGAATAGATAATAAACATACAGGAATGATGGGGGGATAGGTTGTTTCAATTAGTAGGATAAATAAAATGAAGAATCTTTTATCCCAGGGAAAGGTGTTTGGACATTATACTAAAAATAATAAGCAGTTGTTAAAATCTGTTGGAAAGATAGAGATGAGGTTTTTGAGAAGATTAAACTAGCTATTGTGTGCAGTAAATTTGGGTGATCAAAGATCAAAGGGGAAAATATGAGTGTGATGGTTAATTTTGTGTCAACTTGACTAGACCACAGAGTGCCCAGACATTTGGTCAAATATTATTCTGGGTGTGTCTGTGAGGTTGTTTCTGGATGAGATTAACATTTGAATTGGCAGACTTACCAAAGCAGATGCTCTCCCTAATGTGGGTGGGCCTCATCCAATCAGTTGAAGGCCTGAATACCATAGAATAAAAAAGCTGACCCTCCTGTGAATAAGAGGGAACTTCCTCCAGCCTGACTGCCTTCAGCTGGGACATCAGTTTTTCTTGCCTTCATACTCCAGCTGAAACATCAGCTCTTCCTGGGTCTTAAGCCTGCCAGCCTTCAGACTAGAAATACATTTCTTATTGGTTCTGTTTCCCTGGAGAACTTTGACTAATACAACTCGTTAAGATTTTTTTTTGTAGTATTCCAGGTGTAAAGTGGTAAAGGCAAGAACTAAGATGGTGACTCTGAAGAGGCAAAGGAAAGAACAAATGTGAGCTACATTATAAAGAAAAGTAACAAGAGTTTAGTGATTGAATAATTGACTGACTGAGGAGGGGATGAGAGAGGGATTGAGGATTAGAGGGGACCTGTCTCAGCCTGATTTTCCTAGAAAGTAGAGGCCTGAGCTAAAAATTACTTGGCACCACTTTAGTTGGGGGTGAATTTTCAGAGAAGCAAAAATGAGGTAAAATAGAAAGATAGACAAAGAGGGAGGGAAATCAAATACCAGATGGCCACAGTTTTACAAGAAACAGATAACTGCTCAGTCATGTTGGATTCCCCTGGAAAGGCTATATGGAATCACGTTGACTTGCAACTATCTGATAGGGAGGGGAGAATGAAGTTGATTTTATCTGCCAGCCACTTGCTCTCTCCCATCTCTTATTGGTCCAAGTTCATCCTGCGGGGCATTAATTCCCGTGCACTTGGGCATCCTTTGGGGAAGCCACATCCCAGGACAGCTGAAATGGTATATAGGGCTCTGGGTGAGCCAGCCAGCTGGTGTTAGAGAGCACCTCCTTGCCTGCCTGACTGCCTCAGAGCCTGATTGGATAAGCCAATGCCAGTGCTTGGACTTCATGCAGTCCTGTATCTCCTCATGCCTGAGCAGCAAGAGAGCCCAGGTGGGAGGTTAGAGGGTTGTAGTGAGAGGCATTGGACGAGGTGTGTCAAGAGTGCCTCTTAAGTGATCTGGGGACTGGCTGAGTAGATAAGACTCTAAGAACCAGTCTCTACTACAAGGAAATGACAGCACTCAATGAACCTCTTTCCAGGGAAGATCCAATA
This sequence comes from Tapirus indicus, assembly GCA_031878705.1. Taxonomy (NCBI): domain Eukaryota; kingdom Metazoa; phylum Chordata; class Mammalia; order Perissodactyla; family Tapiridae; genus Tapirus; species Tapirus indicus. Next base: position 96,286,932 of record CM062919.1, on the reverse strand, counting down.
CTTCTCTCTGTAGTAACAAGAACATGCTGGTGCCAATGCTCATCCTGGAGGGAAATCAGAAAACTATGGCCTGGTGTATCTGGAGGGTGCAAAACTGGGCCTGGAATAGTCAGTTCTTGAGACAAGGATGGTACCATTGACCAGAACAAGAAAGTCCCAAAGAGAAACTGACAGAGAACAGAAGGTCAATGATTAAGCATCTTGGTATGTTTTGATTTATGGTGTGGGAGGAAGAAGCGAAACCATGAAGGAAACCCAGAAAGAAGTGGGTGGTGAAGTAGGAGATGAATAAGAAAGTCCTTGAGGCTGAAGGAAGAGGAGGGGCCGATGAAGGAGTGATTAAAATTGGGAAATGCCACAGACATCAAGGTGGGGATTGAGAAAAGCCCAGGAGATTAGACAAAAATCTTCTTGTACGAGAGACTGAAATGAAGTACAGTGGAAAAAAGCTTGAGGAGTAAATTATTTCAAAGGAAATGAATACAATGAGGGAGAAAATATTGAGTGTAGGTAGTTCAAAGATATATTAGAGTAAGAGATAATGTTTATAGGATTAGGGTGGTGTAAGCATGTTTGCAGGCAGAGGAGAAGGACAAGAGATTGAAGATTTGGGAAAGAGGATTTATCTGAAGGAATGAGATTCCAGAAGGGGTGGAATACCCTTCATGTAGAGAAAGAGGATGATTTTGGCAAGGAGACAGGCACCTCTCCCTCTGAAAAAGGACTGAAGGAAGAGTAGGCACCTGAAAATACAGAGAAATCTAGAGGAGGAGGTCTATAGACACAGAGATGGTTTGAGGTGGAGGAAACAGTATTTGAGGGACTTTGTGATAAATGATTTATCTCAAGTCAATGTGGAGGCAAGACCCAGACTGGTGGTTAGACTAAGTGGCTGAGGACTGAGGAAAAAGATCCAAGTAGGTGCTGGAGAGAGAGTCAGCAGAGTTAATAAAAGAAAAGATGAGCTGCTGTGAGGACGTTGTTAATGGCGAATAGATAAATATACAGAGCAAATGTTTCAGTGGTCCTTGTACACACAATTTTATCCTTTTATTTTAATGTTTGGGGACTAATAGGAGAATTGTGGAAAGTAGATTTCCCAGGGTTGGGGATAGGTAGAACTGAAAATTACAGCATAAAAGGTGTCTGGGGCTCTAATGGAGGCAGTTTAAAGTTGTCAATCAGTGTTTCAGGCTGAACGGTTAGGGAATGAAGTCATAAGGTACTAATGACCTAGACAAAGTGGAGGGATTAAAGGACTAGCCATTATGCTAGCGGAGGAGCAAGATTAGTAATATGAGAGAGTGGGAAATGCTAGGTCAGAAAGTCGTGGTCAGAGAGGGAAACAGCTGAGTGAAAAGAGGAAGCAGAGAGAATAGTTTACATAGGCAGCAGATCCCTGCCCTTATGGAGCTCACACGCTATCAGGGGGTGGCCATCAATAAGTCAAAACCCTAGTGAATGAGTAAAGTACTTAGAAGTCTGAACAAAGAAAAGAAGACAGCAGAGTAAGGGGGATTGGGACTACAAGGGGAGGGTAGGATGGGATGTAAGTTTCCACAGTGGGGTTAGGGTGGGTCTCATTGAGAAGGTGCAGTTTGAGTAAAGATTGATGGAGGTAAAAGAGTGAGCCATGAAGAGGTCCAGGGGAAGAATGTTCTAAGGAGAAGGGACAGCTAAAGCAAAGGCTCTAAGTGGGAGCATGGAGTTGTGGAGGGCGTCCACAACTTTTCACTACATTGTGCTGTTGACCTGTGTCTTTTCTGAGCTGTAGAGATGCGAAGCCCAGTTTTTATGTCATGGTCAGAGAAAGGGAGGGCACACATTCTGCTCTGAATTCCTTCCCTCTATGTAGTAGCAGAACCCACCTTTTCATTTTTGTGCATTACTTTTAAAATATAGGAGTCTGGATGGCAGGCATTAGCTGTGAAGGTTCCTGGCTGTGGAAAAATTTCTTTTTACCCATCTGATCCTAAGCTAGAGGAATGAACTCAGAAATGGAGCAAATAAAACCAAACCCCTTTGGGATTTTGATATTTAGGAGGACGGATTCCTATCTATATAAAATGTTTCACTAGGTTTTTAGTCTATATTGGGTAGTCAGAGTGGCATGTAGGGACCTATGATTAATAGAGTCAACCGAAAGATCTCAGTAACAAAGTGTATTCTTAGTAGCTGATAGGAGAATTCTTCTAAGGAAGAAATCCAGCTTTCTTGTTAAAATGCCTGGCTGGATAAGCACTTGAGAATTCGTAGGTTTTGACGAAGACTTTGGATTTCGAGGATATAAAATTGGGGGTTTGAGTCAAGACTATTTCTTTAGGAGTCAGGGTGACCTTGGCTTGGATCTGGGTTACACAGGAGTTATGCGTGGAGTTAAAGACATAAGGGATGTTGTTAACACTAACTGGTTGTTAGTTACAAGATTGTACACATTCTATTAAGCATTGCTGACATATTCACACTTGACGTGGAATTATTCCTAAAGCACAAGAACTCTTTGATAAATGTTTCCTGAGCATCCATAATAATGAAACAAAAAAGGACTTGCAAAGATCACAAAAAACTGTTTAATCAACAATTAATCCCAGGAACAAGTTGTAAAATTAAATTCATCACAGGAAAGCACCATTTACTTTATCATTCTAACAAATAAATAATTTGAAATGGAGTTTGAGGAAATTTATAATCAAGGACAAGGACAAAGTTCAGACACCTGGTGTGAGTGACAGTGTCATTTGATAAAGCTCCCTGGTATGTCTGCAGTCATTTACTTACTTGTTTATAGAACCTTAGCTATGAAAGTTAATTGATCAAAAGAAACTTTTCTTTTCAAGATGTTCTTATAACCAACACAAAGACCACATTGTCTAAGATGAGCTCCTGCCCAAACATAATTAGGAATTGACACTATAATTTTTCAAGCCATATTGCTGGTGGAGTTAGAATCTAATAGTTTCTACCAACTGGTGACTGTGCCAGGAGGTTATAAAGAATGGTCAGTATGATGCTGGATAATATAAGTGCTCTCAACCCTTGCAGAAAATTCTCTAATTCTCACTCATCCACTGCATCAGTTAGGATGACAGCTTAGAAGTTTAATGTGTTTGCTGCCTCCCTGTGAATTAGAAGAGAAAAAGAGAGGAAAGGAGAGAAAAGAAAAGGGGATAAATGTCTTAGGTTGAACAACCTCATTGAAGGGAGAATGCAAAAACCAAACCAACTGCCCCTTTGAATACCGGTATTCAGGGAGAAAATTTTCTAACATAGACCATATAGATGGGAAAGAGACATCACCAACCATTAAATCAGGTAGAAGGAATTCATTTATAACTTCACCCCTGTCTGAAAATTGGATTGTGCTGGTGGTGCTGATGAGCAGGTGGACTGTACAGAGGTTGGGGGAAGATTAGCCCATTCATTTATCTAAAGAGGATCTCAGGGGAGAAATAAGAAGGATTCTTATGTAAGTGAACTTGAACTTCCAAGGAGGTACAAGGAGTATGTCTAGAATGCTTTAATTAGAAATGGGCTCTGATGTTGGGAATGCATTTCCTGATGAAACACCACCTTTAAATGATCTAGTCAGTTAGTCATCTAAAGCTACACCCAAGCAACAACTCTGGGCCACCACACCGGTGAAAGAGTTATGCAAGTCCATGTCTGCCTTAAGTGAATATTGAAGACAAAGGCAGTTAATTCTCCAAATCCTCAAGTATTTTCACTCATCTATGATTTCAGGTCATGGGAGTTACTTTAGTCATACCACAGAGCCAGGAAGAAAATGTGCTTCAGGAATATACTCTTTTTGGGATGCAATGACTCAACATTGTACAAGTTAATTAGAAATTGGCTAGTCATATATTACATTACTAAAATGGTTAGGATGGTGGGTCTTGTAATAATAGGCAAGATTTTTTTTAGTATAGCTTCTTCTGTGTACAGAGCTAGGTTTTGTTTTCTAGTACGCAGAAGGTGTTGAAAAATGTGGTTGTAGCAACCTAATATTGTAATGAGTGCTGTGAAAGCTGTAGATGCCCATCCCCCGCAGACAACTTGTATTTCAGTACCGTGTCTTTCATTCATCCTTTTGATGGCAAACAGACACAGTGTGTGGTACAGATAAAAACTACTCATTTATCTGTTTTCTAACTTCTTTTCTGTTCCTTGCTCCTCTTTTATTTCCAAGGTGTTTCTTTATTGATCACAGATCTTTTCAGGTATCTTTCCCTTCTAATTCTCAAATGAATATTTGTTACAGGGATATTACAGAAAATAATTGTTTGCCTGTTGCAATGTACATTTTCTGGGGGTCATCAGACATCACACTCAGCCCCTGGGCTGCTGTGACTTTGCGGTCTACCTGGGCAACTGGAGAGGGCTAGTCCTTCTACAGGGCTCTCTCAGAAGCACTACAAGCACCAGAAATTTGTTCCTATGTGAGAGAAAATGAAATATAAGCAAAAATAAATTGTGGCATTGTTTCTAGCTTTAAAGGCAGGATTTTGGATTTCAGGAACAAGGAAACTTGGAATGGAACTAACTATTCTAAAATTGACCTTGTCAGGTATTCAAAGATTCCCTGAGTTATACATTTTATTTTAAACTATAAATCAAGATCCTTATCTTGTTTTAACTTGAGCTTTTTTCTATTCCAAATAATAAAAGATGAAATATTAGGCAATTATCTATTTCCATCGCTACCAACTGGAGCAACACAACATCCTTTTATCTGATGATCTTATGTCCACTGTTGTTTCCCTTTGTTTTTCATATAGCAGAGAAAATGATTTTTTTTTTTTTTTTGGTGAGGAAGACTGACTCTAAGCTAATATCCGCTGCCAATCTTCCCCTTTTGGCTTGAGAAAGATTGGCTCTGAGCTAACATCTGTGCCAATCTTCCCCTATTTTATATGTGGGTTGCTGCCACAGTATGGCTTGACCATTGATGTATGTCCATGCCTGGGATCCGAACCTGTGAACCCGGGCCACTGAAGCGGAGCGCACCAAATGTAACCACTACGCCACTGGGCCAGCCCCTAAGCAAGATTTTTAGAAATTTTAGATGATATCATATCATGCCACTCACCTGATTACAACCTTCAGTGGTTCCAGGACTCTGTGTTTCAAAGTACTCAATTTTACTCGATAGAACTTTTCTCAATCAAGTGTTATTTAATCAGTTTGCTTAATATCTGTTTCTTCTGTCGAACTATTAGCTTTATGAAGATAGAGACCATATCAGTTTAAAAAATGCATTATTTTTCACCCATACAACATGAATAAGATAAAAATGTTTCCTGACCACATGAACCTTACAGTTTATGATTTTTTTTTATTATTTAAATTTCAGATGTAAAAGATTATAATTCAACATGTGTATAAATTACAAAGTAATCACCCCAAAAGTCTAGTTCCTACACATCACCCTACAATTGATCCCCTTCACACCTTTTGCCAACTCCCCAACCCCTTTCCCCTTTGGTAACCACCAATCTCTCTATATCTATGTGTTTGTTTTTAATTTTGCTTTTTCATTTGTTTTATTTTTTTAGATTCCACATATGAGTGAAATCATATATTTGTCTTTCTCCTTTTGGTTTATTTCACCTAGTGTAATACCCTCAAGGTCCATCTATGTTGTCACAATGGCAAGATTTCATTCTTTTTTATGGCTGAGTAGTATTCCATTGTGTGTGTGTGTTTGTGTGTGTGTGTGTATCACATTTTCCTTATCCATTCATCCATCGATGGACACTTCCATATCTTGGCTATTGTAAATAACACTGCAATGAACATAGTGGTGCATATATCTTTTCAAATTAGTGTAATCAAATTCATCAGATGAATACCCAGAAGTGGAATAGCTGGATCATATGGTAGTCCTATTCTTAATTTTTAAAGGAATTTCCATACTGTTTTCTGTAGTGGATGCACTAATTTACAATCACACCAACACTGTAGAAGGGTTCCCTTTTCTCCACATTCTCTTCAACACTTGTTATTTCTTGTCTTTTTGATAATAACCATTCTAACAGGTGAGAAGTGATGTCTTGTGGTTTTAGTTTGCATTTCCTAATGATTAGTGAGTTGAACATTTTTTCATGTCCATGTTAGCCATCTGTATGTCTTCTTAGGAACATGTCTATTCAGATCCTCTGCCCATTTTTTGAGTTGTTTGTTTTTTTGTTGTTGAGTTGTATGAGTACTTCATATATTTTGGTTATTAATCCATTATCAGATATATGATTTGCAAATATCTTCTTCCATTCACTAGGTTACCTTTCCATTTTGATGACGGTTTCCTTGGCTGTGCAGAAGCTTCTTAGTTTGATGTAGTCCCATTTGTTTATTTTTGTTCTTGTATCCCTTGCCTTTGGACTCAGATCCATAAGATCATCACTAAGACTAATGTCAAGGAGCTTACTGCCTATGTTTTCTTCTAGGAATTTTATGGTTTCAGGTCTTATATTCAACTCTTTAATCAATTTTGAGTTAGTTTTGTGTATGATGTAAGACAGTGGTCTAGTTTCACTCTTTTGTACATGGCTGACTAGTTTTCCCAGCACCATTTATTGGAGAGACTGTCCTTTCTTCATTGTATGTTCCTGGCTCCTTTGTCATAAATTGTCCATATATGTATGGGTTAATTTCTGGGCTCTCAATTCTATTCCATTGAATTCTATTCCATTGTGAAGTCTGTTTTTGTGCCAGTATCATACTGTTTTAACTGCTATAGCTTTGTAGTATAGTTTGAAGTCAGGGAGTGTGATACCTCTAGCTTTGTTCTTCTTTTTCAAGATTGCTTTGGCTATTCGGGATCTTTTCTGTGGTTCCACACAAATTTTAGAATTATTTGTTCTATACCTGTGAAATATGCCATTGAAAGTTTGATAGCGATTGTATTGAATCTGTAGACTGCTTTGGGTAGTAGGAACATTTTAACAATATTAACTCTTCCGATCCATGAGCATGAAATACTTTTCCATTTATTTGCATCTCCTTCAGTTTCTTTCATCAGTGTCTTATAATTTTCAGCATACAAGTCTTTTGCCTTTTGGGTTAAGTTTATTCCTAGGTATTTCATTCTTTTTGATGCAATTGTACATGGGATTGTTTTCTTTCCAATAATTTTATTGAGATTGTAATGGTTTATAACATTGTGTAATTTCGGGTGTACATTGTTATTTATCAATTTCTGAATAGACTTCTTTGTGCTCACCACCAGTGGTCTAATTATTGTCCATCACCACACATATGTGCCCCTTTACCCCTTTTCCCCACCCCCAACCCCCTTCCCCTTTGGTAACCACTGATCTGTTCTATTTATCTATGTATTTGTTTATTTTCCACATATGAGTGAAATCATGCATTATTTGTCTTTCTCTGGCTTATTTTGCTTAACATCATACCCTCAAGGACCATCCATGTTGTTGCAAATGGGGTGATATTTTTCTTTTTTATGGCTGAGTAGTATTCCCTTGTATATATATATATATATACCACATCTTTATCCATTCATCTGTAGAAGGGCACTTGGGTTGCTTCCACAACTTGGCTATTGTGAATAATGCTGCAGTGAACATAAGGATGCACAAATATCTTTGGATCATTGGTTTCAAGCTCTTTGGATAAATACCCAGCAGTGGGATAACTGGATCATAAGCAATTTCTATTTTTAATATTTTGAGAAATCTCCATACCATTTTCCATAGTGGCTGCACCAGTTTGCATTCTCACCAGCAGTGCACGAGGGTTCCCTTTTCTCCACATCCTCTTCAACATGTGTTGTTTTTTGTCTTGTTAATTATAGCCATTCTGATTGGCATGAGTTGATATCTCATTGTAGTTTTGATTTGCACTACCGTAAGATTTAGCGATGTTAAACATCGTTTCAAGTGTTTGCTGCCCATCTGTATATCTTCTTTGGAAAAATGCCAGTTCATATCCTCTGCCCATTTTTTGATTGGGTTGTTTTATTTTTGTTGTTGTTGTTGAGTTGTATGAGTTCTTTATATATTTTGGAAATTAATCCCTTGTCAGATATATGATTTGCAAATATTTTCTCCCAGTTGGTGGTTTGTCTTTTCACTTTGTTCATGGTTTCCTTTGCCTTGCAGAAGCATTTTAGTCTGATGTAGTCCCATTTGTTCATTTTTCTTCTTCTGTTTCCCTTGCCCAAGTATACATGGTAGTCAAAAAGATGCTGCTAAGATAATTGTCAATAGTGTACTGCCTATTTTTTCTTCTAGGAATTTTATGGTTTCAGGTCTTACATTCAAGTCTTTAATCCATTTTGAGTTAATTTCTGTGTGGGGGCAAGAAAATGATCTACTTTCATTCTTTTGCATTTGGCTATCCAGTTTTCCCAACACCATTTATTGATGAGACTTTCCTTTCTCCATTGTATGTTCTTGGCTCCTTTGTCAAAGAATAACTGTCCATAGATGTGTGGTTTTATTTCTGGGCTTTCACTTCTGTTCCATTGATCTATGTGTCTGTTTTTGTGCCATTACCATGCTGTTTTAATTACTGTAGCTTTGTAGTATATTTTGAAGTCAGGTATTGTGATGCCTCCAGCTTTGTTCTTTTTTCTTAGGATTGCTTTGGCTACTTCAGGTCTTTTGTTCTTCCATATAAATTTTAATATTCTTTGTTTTATTTCTGTGAAGAATGTGATTGGGATTCTGATTGGGATTGCATTGAATCTGTAGATTGCTTTAGGTAGTATGGGTATTTTGACTATGTTTATTCTTCCAAACCATGAGCATGGAATATCTTTCTATTTCCTTATGTCTTCTTCACTTTCTTTCAATAATGTGTTATAGTTTTCAGTGTGTAGGGCTTTCATCTCTTTGGTTAAGTTTATTCCTATATATTTTATTCTTTTTGTTGCAATTGTAAATAGGAATGTATTCTTGACTTCTCTTTTTGCTGGTTTATTGTTAGTGTATAAAAATGCAACCAATTTTTGTAAGTTGATTTTGTACCCTGCTATTTTGCTGTAGTTGTTGATTATTTCTAATGGTTTTCTGATGGATTCTTTAGAGTTTTCTATATATAGAATCATGTCATCTGTGAACAGCAAGCTTTTCACTTCTTCTCTTCCAATTTGGATTCCTTTTATTTCTTTTTCTTGCCTACTTGCTCTGGCCAAAACCTCTAGTACGATATTAAATAGGACTGGTGAGAGTGGGCACCCTTGTCTTGTTCCTGTTCTCAGAAGAATGGCTTTCAGTTTTTCACTGTTGAGTATGATATTGGCTGTGGGTTTGTCATATATGCCCTTTATTATGTTGAGTTACTTTCATTCTATGCCCATTTTATTGAGAGTTTTTGTCATAAATGGATGTTGGATCTTGTCAAATGCTTTCTCTGCATCTATTGAGATGATCCTGTGATTCTCATTCCTCATTTTGTTAATGTGGTGTATCACACTGATTGATTTGCAGGTGTTGAACCATCCCTGTGTCTCTGGTGTAAATCCCACTTGATCATGGTGCATGATCCTTTTAATGTATTGCTGTATTCAGTTTGCCAGTATTTGGTTGAGGATTTTTGCATTTATGTTCATCAGCAGTATTGGCCTGTAATTCTCCTTCTTTGTGTTATCCTTGTCTGGTTTTGGTATTAGGGTGATGTTGGCCTCATAGAATGAGTTAGGAAGTGTTCCATCTTCTTCAACTTTTTGAAATACTTTGAGAAGGATAGGTATTAAATCTTCTTTGAATGTTTGGTAGAATTCTCCAGAGAAGCCATCTGGTCCTGGACTTTTGTTTTTGGGGAGGTTTTTGATTACTGTTTTGATTTCTTGTGGTTGTTTATTTAGATTCTCTATTTCTTCTTGATTCAGTTTTGGGAGGTTGTATGAGTCTAATAATTTATCCATTTCTTCTAGATTATCCAATTTGTGGGCATATAGTTTTTCATAGTATTCTCTTGTAATCTTGTGTGTTTCTGCTGTATCCATTGTAATTTCTTCTCTTTCATTTCTAATTTTATTTATTTGACCTTTCTCCATTTTTTTCCAGGTGAGTCTGGCTAAGGGTTTGTCAATTTTGTCTATCTTCTCAAATAACCAGCTCTTAGTTTTATTGATCATTTCTACTGTTTTTTTAGTCTCTATTTCATTTATTTCTGCTCTGATTTTTATTATTTCTCTCCTTCTGCTGACTTTGGGCTTTGTTTTTTATCCTTTTTCTCATTCTGTTAGGTTTAATATTAGATTACTTATTTGAGATTCTTCTTTTTTGTAGAGGTGGGCTTGTATTGCTATAAATTTCCTTCTTAGAACTGCTTTTGCTGCATCCCATAAGAGTTGGTATGTTGTATTTTCATTTTCATTTATCTCCAGGTATTTTTTTAAATTCTCCTTTGATTTCTTCGTTGATCCAATGGTTGTTCAGTAGCATGTTGTTTAGTCTCCATATTTCTGACTTTCCCAGTTTTTTTTCCTTATAGTTGATTTCTAGTTTCATAGCATTGTGGTTGGAAAAAGATGCTTGATATGATTTCAATCTTCTTAAATTTATTGAGGCTTGCCTTTTTTCCCAACATATGGTCTATCTTTGAGAATTATCTGTATGCAATTGAGAAGAATGTGTATTCTTTTGTTTTTGGATGGAATGCTGTCTATATATCTATTACGTCCATCTGATCAAGTGTTTCATTTAAATCCACTATTTCCTTGTTGATTTTCTGTCTGGATGATCTGTCCATTGATGTAAGTGGGGTGTTGAGGTTCCCTACTATTATTGTGCTGCTGTTAATGTCTCCCTTTAGGTCTGTTAATAGTTGCTTTATGTACTTTGGTGTTCCTGTGTTAGGTGCATATATATTCATAAGTGTTATGTCCTCTTGGTGGAATGTCCCTTTTATCGTTATATACTGCCCCTCTTTGTCTCTCATTGTCTTTTTTAACTTGAAGTCTGCTTTTGTCCAGTATAAGTATGGCAACATCTGCCTTCTTTTGTTTGCCATTAGCTTGGAGTATCATCTTCCATCCTTTCACTCTGAACCTATGTTTGTCTACAGAGCTGAGATGTGTTTCCTGAAGGCAGCATATTGTTGGGTCTTGTTTTTTAATCCATCCAGCTACTCTGTGTCTTTTGATTGGAGAATTAAATCCGTTTACATTTAGAGTGATTATTGATATACAAGGGCTTAATACTGCCATTTTATCTCTTGCTTTCCAGTTGTTCTGTTTCCTTTGTTTCTCTTTTTTTGTATTTCTGACTGCCATTTCATTTTGGTGGTTTTCTGAGAAGGTTTTCTCTCTTTTTATGAATTGTGGCTCTGCTCTGATTTTTTATTTAGTGGTTACCATGATATCTGTATAAAAGATCTCACAGATGAAATAGTCCATTTTCTCATAGCCTCTTATCTCCATTAATCTAAGCAGGTTCCACCCCTTTCTCCTTCCCTTTCTGAGTTCTTGTCACAAATTATTCTGTTTTGTGTTGTGAGTTTGTGACTAAGTTGAAGTGTTTATAGTTACTTTTGATGTTTTCCTTTTCTTTATCTTTTAAGTTGTAATTGAGTATTTGCTTTCCTGTTCTGATAGAGAGCTGCAGTTTTATGATTTTATCTGTCTATTTATCTCCTTGCTCAAAGCTTTGTAGACCTTTGCCTTTTTGTTTCCAGTGTGAGGGCATCTTTAATCATTTCTGGTAGGGAAGGTCTAGTGGCAATGAACTCTTTCAGTTTTTGTTTCTCTGGGAAAGCTTTTATTTCTCCATCATATCTGAAGGAGAGTTTCACTGGATAGAGTATTCTAGGCTGAAAGTTCTTGTCTTTCAATATTTTGAATATATCATTCCATTCTCTCCTAGCATGTAAGGTTTCTGCTGAGAAATCCACTGAAAGCCTGATAGGGGTTCCTTTGTAGGTTATTTTCTTCTGCCTTGCTGCCCTTAATATTTTTTCTTTGTGGTTGACTTTTGCTGGTTTTACTATTATATGCCTTGGAGAAGGTCTTTTTGCATTGATGTAATTAGGCATTCTATTAGCTTCATGTATTTGTAAGTCTGGTTCCTTCTACAGGTTTGGGAAGTTCTCAGCTATTATTACTTTGAACAAACTCTCTGCTCCTTTCTCCCACTCTTCTCCCTGTGGAATACCTATAATCCTGATGTTGTTTTTCCTAATTGATTCAGGATATTTCCTGGAGAATTCCTTCATTTTTTAAAAATCTTAGCTCTCTCTCCTCCTCCACCTGTAGCATTTCTATATTTCTATCCTCTAACTCCCTAATTCTTTCCTCCATAATATCAGCTCTATTTTCTTGAGGATTCTAGATTATTTTTTATTTTATTAATTGTGTTCTTCATATCCAGGATTTCTGCTTGTTTTTTTCTCTTTTTTTTATAGTTTCAATCTCTGTGGTGAAGTATTCCTTCTTCTCATTAATTGTATTCCAGGGCTCATTGAACTGACTTTCTGAGTTTTCTTGTAACTCACTGAGTTTCTTTATGACAGCTATTTCAAATTCTCTGTCATTTAGATGGTAAATTTCTGTGCCTTCAGGATTGGTTTCTGGAGAATTGTCACTTTCCTTCTGATCTGAATTATTGCTATAGTTTCATGGTGTTTGATGAATGAATCTTTTGTTGGTACATCTGTGGTAGTATTAGGCCACAGATTCCACCTGCTGTCACTAGGGAGAAGCAGGAGCAGAGTTTCTGATCGCACCCCATCTGCTGGAAGTTGTGGGGGTGCTATGGGCACTTGCACTGGCCAGGAGAGTGTTCAGTCGCATGTGTAGGCTGTGCTTGGTGGGCGGGATTTCCTTGCAGTGTCTGAACCAGGGCCAATCCTTGGGGCTGCAGGGGCATGGTGGGCTCCACCACCACCAGGAAAGTGATCACAAACAGACTAAGGGCTGTCCCTGCTTCTTCATACAGTCACCCTGGGGCACATTCCCACTTTTTGGGCTCAGCGGTACTATGGGCACTTGTGCGGGCCAGGAGCATGGTTGCCCTGGCATGTAGATCTTCCCCTGCCTTTTCTTGTGGTCCTGCTCACTGATGTGCTTGGTGGGCAGGGTTTCCTTGCAGGGACCGAGCCAGGGCCACTTCTTGGGGCTGCAGGAGCAAGTGGCTCCCCCATTGCCAGGAAAGTGATCACAAGTGGGCTAAGACCTGCTATTGCCTCTTCCTGTGTGTCTCTCAGGCATCCTGATGTGCTGTGTGGGTTTCCTCTGATGGTCAATTAGTGTCCATTTAGTTGTAGTTCAAGTGGGGAGAGATGAAGGAAACAGCTCACTCTGCCTTGTTACTGACATCACTAGGATTATTTTCTTAATTTTTCTTTCTGATAGTTCGTTGTTAGTGTATAGAAATGCTACAGATGTCTGTATAATGATTTTGTATCCTGAAAATTTACTAAATTCATTTATTAGTTCTGACAGTTTTTTGGCAGAATCTTTAGGGTTTTCTAAATATAGTGTCATGTCATCTACACATAGTAACGGTTTTACATCTCTTCCAATTTAAATGTTTGATTTGTTTTTCTTGTCTAATTGCTGTGACTAGGACTTTTAATACTATGTTGAATAAAAGAGGCATAAGTGGGCATCCTTGTTTTGTTTCTGATCTTATAGGAAAAGAAAGCTTTTCCCCCTTGAGCACGTTAGCTGTAGGTTTGTCATATATGACCTTTATTATGTTGAAGTATGTTCTCTCTATATGCATTTTTGTTGAGAGTTTTAATCACAAATGAATATTAAATTTTATCAAATGCTTTTTCTGTATCTATTGAGATGATCATAATGATTTCTTTCCTTCATTTTGCTAATGTGGTATATCACATTGATTGATTTGCAGATGTTGAATCATCCTTGCATCCCTGGAATAAATCCCACTTGATCATGCTGTATGATCCTTTTAATGTATTGTTGAATTCAGTTTGCTCATATTTTGTTGAGGATTTTTGTGTCTATGTTCATCAAGGTTATCAGCTTGTAATTTTCTTTTCTTGTGGTGTCTTTTTCTGGTTTGGTATCAGGGTAATTCTGGCCTCATGAAATGTGTTTGGAAGCATTCCTTCCTCTTTAATTTTTTGGAAGAGTTTGAGAAGGATAGGTATTAATTTTTTTTTGACTATTTGGTAGAATCCAACAGGGAAGCCATCTTGTCCTGAACTTTTGTTTGTTGAGAGGTTTTTGATTACTGATTCAATCTCCTTACTAGTAATTGGTCTATTCAAGTTTTCTATTTCTACATGATTCAGTCTTAAATGATTGTCTGTTTCTAGGAATTTGTCCATTTCTTCTAGGTTGTCCAGTTTGTTGGTGTATAATTGTTCATAATAGTCTCTTATGATCTTTTGTATTTGTGGTATCATTTGTAACTTCTCCCTTTTCATTTCTGATTTTATTTATTTGAGCCCCTTCTCTTTTTTTTGGTTAGTACATCTAAAGGTTTGTCAATTTTGTTTTTCTTTTTGAAGAATGAGTTCTTATCATTGTTCTTTTCTTTTGTCTTTTTAATCTCTATGGTATTTATTTCTTCTCTGATCTTTATTATTTTTTTCCTTACATTAACTTTGGACTTTGTTCTTCTTTTTGTAATTCCTTTAGGTGTAAAATTAGATTGTTTATTTGGGATTTCTCTTGTTTCTTGAGGTAGGCCTGCATTTCCATGAACTTCCCCCCTAGAATTGCTTTTTCTACATCCCATAGATTTTGGTATGTTGCATTTCTGTTTTCATTAGCCTCTAGGTATTTTTAAATTTCTCTTTTGATTTCTTCAATGACCTATTTGGTGTTTAGTAGCGTGTTTGTTTATATTCATGTTTTTGTGTTGTTTCCAGTTTTCATTTTGTAATTGATTTCTAGTTTCGTACCATTGTGATCAGAGAAGATGCTTGATATGATTCAATCTTTTTAAATTTATTAAGGCTTGTTTTGTGGCCCAATATTTGATCTATATGGGAGAATATCCCATGTGCATTGAGAAGCATATGTATTCTGCTGCTTTTGGATGGAATACTCTGTATATATCTATTAAGTCCATCTGGTATAATGTGTTTTTTAAGGATGATGTTTTCTTATTGATTTTCTGTCTGGAAGATCTATCTGTTGCAGTAAGAGGGGTGTTAAAGTCCTCTACTATTATTGTATTGCTTTCAATTTTTCCCTTTAAGTTCATTAATATTTGCCTTACATATTTTAGTGCTTTTCTGTTGAGTGCATATATATTTATAAATGTTATATCTTATTGCTAGATTGACCCCTTTATCATTATGTAGTGTCCTTCTTTGTCTTTTATTACAGTCTTTGTTGTAAAGTCTATTTTATCTAAGATGACTATAGCACCACCAGCTTTCTTTTTGTTTCTACTTGCATGGAATATCTTTTTCCATCTCTTTACATTCAATCTGTGTATGCCCTTACTTCTGGAATGAGTCTGTTGAAGACAGCATATAGATGGGTCCTTGTTTTTTATCCATTCACCCACACTGTTTTGATTGACAAATTTAGTTCATTTACATTTAAAGTAATTATTGATAGATATGTAATTATTGCCATTTGTTACTTGTTTTCTGGCTCTTTTTGTAGTTCCCCTCTGTTCCTTTCTTCTTTTTCTTTCTTTCCTTGTGGTTTGATGGCTTTCTTTAGAGTTATGTTTAGATCCCTTTCTCATTTTCTTTTGTGTATTTACTATAAGCTTTTTCTTTGTGGTTACCAGGAGGTTCACATATAACATCCTATGTTTATAAGTCTCTTTTAAATTGATAGCAAGTTAAATTTGAACACAATCCAAAGCTTTACATTTTTACTCCCTCCCCTACATTTTGTCTTCTTGATAACACAGTTTACATCTTCTTATTTTATGAATCCCTTAACTAATTATTGTAATTTTAATTAATTTTACTGCTTTCATCTTTTGCCCTTCAAACTTATTTCATAAATGATTGATCTACTACCTTTATTAATATTTACCTTTTCCAGTGAGATTATTACTTTTGTATGCTTTTTTATTACTAATTTTTTTTCAGCTTAGAGAAGTCCATTAACATTTCTTGCAAGGCTGGTTTGGTGATGATGAGTTTCTTTAGCTTTTGCTTACCTGAAAAACTCTTACTCTCTTCTTCAATTCTGAATGATAACCTTGCCAGTTAGAGAATTCTTTATAGGAAATAATTTTCTTTTGGCACTTTGAATATGTCATGCCACTCCCTTCTGACCTGTAATTTTCTGCTGAAAAAAATCTCTGATATTCTTAGGTGGTTTCTCTTGTATGTAATAAGTTGTTCTTCTTTAGCTTTTAAGATTCTCTCTTTATCCTTAACTTTTACCATTTTAATTATAATGTGTCTTGGTGTGGTTCTCTTTGGGTTCATCTTATTTGGAACTCTCTGGGCTTCCTGGACCTGAATGTTTGTTTCCTTCCCCATATTAGAGAAGTTTTCAGCCATTATTTCTTCAAATAATTTTTCTTGCCCTTTCTTTCTCTTCTCTTTTTGAGATTCCTACAATGCAAATGTTATTCTGTTTGATATTGTCCTAGATCCATTAAGGTAGCTTCACTTTTTTAAATTCTATTTTCATGCTGTTCTGTCTGGGTAAGATCCACTGCTTTGTCTTCCAGTTAGCTGATTCATGTGTCTACTTTATTCATTCTATTATTGAATCCCTCTAGTTGTGTTTTTCAGTTCAGTTATAATTTCTGCTTGGTACTTTCTTATATTTTCTATCTCTTTGTTGGAGTTCTCACTGAATTCATCCATTCTTCTCCTTAGTTTGGAGAACATCTTTATGACCATTACTTTGAATTTTTTATCAGGTAGGTAGCTTGTCTCTATTTCATTAAGGTTTTTTTTTCTGGGGATCTGTCTTGTTCTTTGGTTTGAAAAATGTTCCTCTGTCTCCTCATTTTACCCAACTCTCTGTGTTTGTCTACGTGTATTAGGCAAAACAGCTACCTCTTCCAGTCTTGATGGAATGGTCTTTTGTAGGAGATAATCCATGGGGCCCAGAATCTCAATCTCCACCAGCTTCTTCAGCCAAGCACTCAAGTAGAGTCTCTCATGTGATCTGTATGCACCTGCCAGCTGTGGTGAGGTGGGAGCTATGATGTGGTGTTGGTGGGCTCTCACCTGGCCTGGTTGCCATGTGGGTGGCTGCTACACAGGGAGGGTGCATCATGGTGCCCTTGCCCAGGCTGGTTGTGTCATAGCTGCTTTTTAAGGTGGGCTGAGCACTGGCCCAGTTGTGGTGCTCCTGTTGTTTGAGGTGGGTGGGGTGTGGGGCACAGGACATTCACCCAGCTGTGTTGTGGGTTGGGCCGGGCATAGAGCGTGCCCAGAGGTGCTAGCAGGCTAGAGGGAGGGCACCGAAAATAGTCCCTGCCAGCTCTGTCATCAGCAAGTTAGAATAGATTTCAAAAATGGTGCCTACCAGCACTTCCATCCTTGGAGAAAGTCACAGCAGGTTCCTGCCTCTCCAACAGCCATTTTAAGATTAATAAGTAGGTCTCCCTCACTTATAGTCTAGGTGATTTTCAAACTGTTGCTTTTGTGTGGGATCTCAGGGCCAGTTGTTATGCCCGAAAGACTTTTAAGAGCATATTCTCCATTTCCTACAGTTCTGTGGTTCCCCTGGACTTAATCTCTGTTGATTTTTAAAAGCGGACATTTTGAGGATTTGTCTTTCTGGTGCTGGACACAAGGATCAGGGGGCCTGCTGTGGGGCACAGTCCTTTCACTCCTCAAGGGAAAATTCTGTATTCTTGGGATCCCTTCCCAATTATGGGTCACTTGGTGGAGTCCTGGGTGAGACTGTGTCTCTGTCTCTCTTCTTTGTTTCAACACATCTCTTTTATCTTTTGTTGTGCAGGCACTGTTCTTCCAGCTCTTAGATCCTGTTCAGAGGAAAATTATTCATACATAGAATATTTGTTGCATCTGTGGAAGAAGGTGAGTTCAGGGTCTACCTATGCTGCTATCTTGAAATCCTCTTGGACCTTGCAGTTTAGTATGGAAAATTAAAAAACAAAAAAAGGTAATAACTTAAAGTGTGATATGCAATTTTAGAGAAAATAATGCCACGGGAGTGCATGGCAAGAGTATCTAGTCAGTCTGAGGGATGAGGTTGGTAAGAAAAGAATTTCTGGTGTAAGTAATATATAAACTGAAACTTAAAAGACGAACAAAAGCTAACCAGGCAATGAAGATAGTTAAGAATGTTTCTAGAAGAGGGGAGAGATGCTAAAATAATTATATTATGGATGCTTGTAATATGGCTCAACATGGATGGTACTTGGTGTGTGAGGTAAGAGTGACAAAAAAGGACACTAGACAGGATGGATTGTGGGAGCCATTCTTGAGCTATTCAGAGCATCAGAAAGCCACTGAAGAGTTATAAACAAGGATTCAGAGGATCACAGGAGCACATTCAAGCTCTTGGGATTCATTGTGGAGAATTACCTGAGGGAGGATAGAGGTAAGCAAGTTAGAAGACAGTTTCAGTAACCTAAGTGAATTACCAGATGATTTGCAATAGGACAGTTGTGGGGCCATTGGAAAAAGACAAAAATCTGAACAATTATTAGGAGGTAGGTGAAACAAGATTTGATTTTTAATCGAGTATGGAAGTCAAGGAGGGAAAAGGGACAGGGAAAACTCTGAAATTTCTGGCTTGGGCAATAGGGAACACCTAGGAGAAGCTGACTGGAGGAGAGGGGAAGATGATGAGTTCAACTTTGGAATTACTGAGCTTAAAATACCCAGGGGCCATCAAAGTAGCGATGTCCAATAAGCAGGTATGCACACAATGAGGCTTTACAGAGAAACCTGGCACAAGGACTGAGCTCTATAACCACGGAAGTTGATAAAATCACCAGTGGTGCATGTATAGAGCAAGAAGAGAAGGTGGCCTAGGACTAAACTTTGAGGTAATACTTCATATTTAAAGGGCAAGCAGCAGAAGAGGACCTTTAAAAAATATCTGAAAGGAAAAGAGGTTAGAATTACAGAAGTCAATGGAAGAAAGTGTTTCAAGGACGGAGGGGTTGACAAAAATCCCCAGTAGATCTATCAAAAAGAAATTGACCAGTCGCCTTGAAAGTACTGGTTTCAGTAGCTTGGTAAGGGAGAAAGCTGGATTTCAGTGGGATACAAGGGAATGGGGATTAAAATAGATAACTTTTTCAAGATGCTTAGTTGAAAAGGTAGAGAGGTAGAGGGATAGATGGACGACTATGAGCAGTTAGCAAATTTTATTTTTCATATAGGAGATGCTCAAACATGCTACACACTTGTGCAAAATAAGCAGTAGAAAGTGAGGGGCTGAAGACACCAATGTAATTGAAGAGTATTTCAAATCTTTATATTCTAGAAATATCTATGATTTTCTAATATGTGGGTAAAATCAAATTATACTGTGTTACAATTAGTATTCCATTTTCGTGCAGTTTCCATTGTTTATCAAACATTGTAGAAGATTTAAGTTAGGCATGAAATTTATATTGATTCATAATTTCCCTAATGTAAACTTAGCTTGGATTTTATTATTTTTACAAGATGTTTGAAATGGGACTTTTTGGAGCATACCGATCTATTTGTTACACATTTCATGGCAAACGTCTTCAACTTTCTGAGCAACAGTATTGAGCATTATGGTAAACAGCCAAAGGGTGCAAAGCTACACAAATGTCTTGTTCTGGGGAAAGCAAAAATGTTTGTGGTATAAACTAGTCAGATATGTTATGCTAATGAGAGAAAAGTCAGTCTTGACACATTTCTGGCAGGTCTAGAAAAATATGAGCTATATTCTCTACCACACACGAAGAGTTGCCTCAGAGTAACAAAGGATATCATTGTTGAGCCTAGAAAGGGCCAAGAATGTGCTGTACTTGGACAGACTCTGTTCTCAGTAAGACCAGAATAGAAACCTCAGTGATTCTCTAGGTTGAACCAATTCAGAGATTTTGAAACTATCTAGTTTTCACTGGAAAATTAGGGGCCACCACTGAAGAACTCAAGAGGTGACAAATTCCACAAGGCTGTGCATTTGCTGAAGACTGGCCATGTTAGCAAGCACTAATCAGCTCCTATACCAGGTGATTAGAAACTGCAGAGAACTCTTTTGGGGATTACTGGAAAGAAAAAAAGAGTTGAATGTTACTTTCATTTCGTCCACACGTTCTTTCTCTTCCTATAGATAAAGTTGTGGGAATCATTCCAGAAAACAAAATGGAAAATGCAAATGTTGGTTGTTAGTGCAATAACAGAAACTTGTGATTAAGTTTTCAGAAAGTTAAATGAAAAGAGTTTAGTGCAGGATAAACTACAGCCCGTGGGCCAAATTAACTCACCAACTGTTTTTGTTAATAGTTTTATTAGAACGCAGCTTCACCCATTTGTTTATGTCTTGTCTATGGCTAGGGCAGAGTTTAGCAGTTGTGACAGAGACCTAATGGACTGCAAAGCTGAAAATATTTACCGTTTCGCTCTTTAGAGAAAAAGTTTTCCAGTCTTCTGGTTCAGTGAATCAGTTTAATTTTTAAAAATTTTCTTTCCATAGGTTCCTCTTTTGCATCCTGCCTATGAAAATATGCTGCAGCAAATAGCAAATGCAAAAGGTTAATTTATAAATTGAGTATATGTGACCAAAGGTTCAATTACCTCTCAATCAGCCTTCTCTGACTTGAGTGGAAATTGATGGGGAGCAATAGAAAGAGGTACATGTGTAAAGGTAAAAAGTGACAGTAGGGGCCAGCCTGGTGGTGTAGTGGTTAAATACATGCGCTCTGCTTTGGTGGCCTGGGGATGGCAGGTTCAGATCCCGGGTGTGGACCTATGCACTGCTCATCAAGCCATGCTGTGGCAGCATTCCATACACAAAATAGAGGAAGATGGTCACAGATGTTAGCTCAGGGCTAATCTTCCTCAGCAAAAGGGAAAAAACGTGACAGTAAAATAGCAAAGGAAACATTGATTCATAAGGTCAAATGCACTTCCAAAGAAAATATTTCCAATTTTAATATCATTTCAATCCCTTGTCAGATAACTCACAGACTCAATGTTTAAAGGGCTTAACATCAAATAAAATCGAATGGGTTTCATTCTTTTTCATTCTCTTGCTCTCATCGTGTTAATTTCTTTATAAGGCGGGAAACAAAAGCTGGAGGAAGAAAATGTGATGGGTACTGAAATGGCTTTTTTCTACTTGGTATTAGCGAAATTAAATCAAAACTCTCCACATAAAAACTGGAATCCTATTTCCTATGATGTGCTCTGTCAAACTGGGATTATCTCATTTCCACAATTCTCAGAAATTTTTTCTGTGGTAGGTTATTGTGGAATTTGATAAGCGAAGTTTCAATAATTTCTTTTACCTGTTCCTGGGCAAAAATAGATATCAAATGCTTAAAAACATACATACCCTTTGAACTAGCAATTCGTTTACTTCAAAATCATCCTAAATAAATTATTAAGGATATAGCCAAATATTTAGATATAGAATGCCCAATATAAAATTTTTTATAATAGATAAACATGAAAAATCTCTCAATGACTAATAATAGAAGATTTGGTTAAATAAATTATGGTGTATACATTAAATGGCCTATTAGCAGCCATTGAATGATATTGTAGGTAAATATCTCAACATGGAAAATGTTCATAATCTCATCTAGTGAAAGAAACAGGATAAACATGGTATGTACATTTTGGTCCAATTTTCATTTAAGGTTATACCTTTATACTTACATCCCAGTTGTGAATGCTAAAGTTTATAATTTTTTATGTGGCCTAATTAAGAAATATACACAAGTTTTTAATTGTGACTATTTTAATAATGAAATTATAGATATTTTAAATGTTAAAACTGTATGTTCACAATAAATGTTTTCTTTTTATATAACAATATTATTTTACATTTTATTAAAGGCTATTGTCCAATAATTAAATGTAAAAATAAAATTACAGTATATTTCAACTTCAATTGAATAGTTCTTGCTCATAATTTAAATTTTCACTTAAAATGTTTATGGAGTTACTTTGAAAGTTTCTGAAATGAAAGTGATACTACATTTGAATTGGACTTACTTGAGTAAAAAGCTGAGAAATAGACCTCTATTGATCTTAACAGTCCTGATTGAGAGATCACCAAGGGCATCGAACTAGATAAACTTTGAAGTTCATTTCTCATCTCATAATTCATTGAAAGCGCCTGAAGATGTGACCCTCAGGTCCTAATTTACTTCACATCAGAGACTCTGCTTTTAGAAGTCTATTGATTCTGGTATGAGTAAAATATGATGGTTAAAAGAGTCAATCCCACAAATCAAGAATCAAGTTTGGAGGTGATCATTTGCCAAAAAATAAGTTAGATTAGCTTAATAAATGTTGTCCTCTGCTTCTTTAGGTCACAGTGTTTTCGTAAAGCAGATGGGGTCTCACATCACAGCACAGTTGAGGTCTGGTCATAAATCTAGAACTTCCCTTTGAAAGGATCAAATTCGTGTTTAGGTAACCATGATGTTTCTATTATGCATTATCTGATCATTTATTTGTTAGTATAGATAGTCAAGATTTAAATTTTAATGCACTTGAAACTGAACAATTTGTAAAGTGACTTGAATTTGTTTTCTAACCAGATAATTTAATTTTGTAGTCCTTCTGATTGAACATTGGATGCGAGGGACTTGGGCTTCAATGTCCTTGGTAAACTATAGGGACATGGTACTTGTAAAATGTGATGGGGAAAAAGACCTCAAATTCATCCTTTCCATTTAAACCTAAACTTAAAAATATTTTATTTTCCCTAAAATTACACATAGAAATTTACTTTGGAAATTCTTGTAATGGAATATTTTAGTTCCTCTGGGAATATAATTACCTGCAATGAGTACTTACATTTTTTAGGAAATTACTGTTTCCCAAAGATAGAGGGCACACTGAGCTGCCATTTTATCTTGGATCCATTGGAACATGTTTTCAAGCTACTGCTTCTGACAGAGGTGATTTGACTCAAAATAAATTGTCAATAAAAGGAATATTGACTTGTACAGGTTTGATTTTACATATTATTATATATGAAATGGGCCTTTTTTTAAAACAAAAGGCAAGTCAAATCTCTGACTTACTAGTTATATTTGAAAAATTGGGGAAGAAGAAATAAGAAAGTAAAATTGTAATGTAGAAGACAAAATCAGATTGGTTCCTAAGAATATATTGGTATTCACTCATTAGATTACCAAATTTAATCAATATCAACATTCTTAATCACTAACAATTTATTTCAT
Source organism: Tapirus indicus (assembly GCA_031878705.1). Classification (NCBI taxonomy): domain Eukaryota; kingdom Metazoa; phylum Chordata; class Mammalia; order Perissodactyla; family Tapiridae; genus Tapirus; species Tapirus indicus. The sequence goes on along the minus strand of CM062919.1, from coordinate 96,263,680 downwards.
TCATAAAGCCTTCCATTATTAACCTTAAAGTGAAGGCAAAGATTCACATGACTAGGTATTTTGTTTGATGCTTTTGTCTTTTGGTACATAATGATGCGATAGAAATTGTTTTCCTGGGTAAACTGTCAGAATTTTTATGTTGTTTTATTAAAATCATTTATTTACTGCTGAGACTGGATTTTTAAGTTACATTTTTGACTAATTTTCCTCTGGAATTTGGTATTTGGATGTTAAAGTGACACACCATATATTTTTTTAAATGTAAAAACTATATTCTGAAAGATTTTTTTTTCTTTTTTGGTGAGGAAGATGGGCCCTGAGCTAAAATCTGTGCCAATCTTCCTCTATTTTGTATGAGGGGCACCACCACAGCATGGCTTGATGAACGGTGTGTAGGCCCGTGTGTGGGATCTGAACCCGTGAACCCCAGCCCACCAAAGTAGAGGGCGCAAACTTAACCACTATACCACCGGGCCAGCCCCTGAAAGATTTTTTGACATTCAAGAGAAGTATCTTTTTTTCACTGTTATTTAAAAGTATTTCACATAAGATGGTGAATAAACAAGGGCAATCATCTTTTGCTGAACCCAACTCGAGATGTCACAAAAGTGAGAGGGTGGTAGGTTGACCTGAAAAGGTAATATAAAATGTATGAGTATCCATTTGGGAAGGCAGATATGCTTAGTGTGGGCATGAAATCAAAGCCTAGGACAGGAGAGGACCTGGCCCAATGAATGACAGGATGAGATGGAGACTTTGGGTTGCAGTCTTTTATTCCCTACCATGCTCTGGTGGCAGATCGTTGCCTGTCTTATCGCTTACAAGGCAGGAAGAGCAGAACCAGCTGGGTCACGGAACCCTGCGGGCAGGCTAATGTGCCTCCAAGCAGGTCCTTATCATTCCTTCTCACATCTGCCATACTCCACAGGTAGGATTACAATTAAAAGAAGAAAATTTTGGAATCTTTGGAAAAGAGCAGGAACTGGGGTAGAGGAGTGGAACTGTATTAACGAGAAATTGAAATGCACAAAATAAACATCCTCAGGAAATAAGGATATTGGTGTTATGAAGCAAATTAAAAGGAAGAACCAAGCAGAAATATTGGCCCTAAAAAATAATAGTTGAAATAAAGTAGTCAATAGAGAAGATGAATAGATAAATGGTTACGGTTAAAGAATGAATTAGTGACAGGGAAAATTAGTCCAAGAAACTCTCTCAGAAGGCGTCATGCATGGATAAAGAAGTGCAAAATATAAAAGGAAAGGTAAGTAATAAGGAGGGTGGAAGCAGATATGTTAGCAGGACTTTAAGAGACACAGTAGGGTAAAAATTAACGGAGAGACTTTAGCTTCTGCTTAGGATGTAGAAAGCTGGGAAATGCATCACTCCTACCCTAACAACAAGAACACAAAATTGTACAAATGGTAAGTGCTTTTTGAACCCATCATAAAACTGAGACATCCCACCAATAACCTAGTCTGAAATCTAGGGAAAAGCAGGCACTTCCAGACACAGTTGTGAGTACTGGCTTACCTAGAATTGTACACAGGAGCAAGACAGGACCACACAGAAGCGGATAAGATTGTGTTTAAAATTTTCCACGAATTACTAAGGGCCAAGTGTGGACTAGCATGAGAGTATAGGAATCCTGTGAACTGCAGAAACAAGGGGATTCAGACCCATCCACAGACTCTTTTCCATGAATCTCAGTGAGTGCTCACAAAAAAGACTGGGAGTGGGGCAGAAGACTGGAGAAAGCCTTCCTTGTGGTACAGGTCAGAGAGAGGGAGTTTCCACCTCTGCTGGAAAGGGACAAAATCCTACCCTTCTCTTTCTCCCATATGGACAAAAGCCTTAAGGTGAGGAAGAACAGAATAACCTGATGCCCCCAGACTACCTACTGTGGCTGTGGTAAGGGAACAGAAAAAGTTCTCTGCCCTGGGTCCAGATCCTTAGGGAATCTCCTGTTGCTACCGGGGGGGGGGGGGGGGGGGAGGTGCAAGATCACTGAGGAAGCTCCACCTCCAAGATGCAGGCACATAGGACCTGCTAAGATTCAGGCTTAACCAAGGCAACAGAGTCTACAACAATGGCAGAAAGGATGGGAGAAAGGAGCATCTTGATTTAAGGTTCTTAAACTATATGTGACTTTGAAGCCATCGATGTGCAAAGGGTAAACATAAAAACAACAAAATCCAAACCTATCCTATTACAATAAAAAAGCAAGACCCAGCTATGCGGTCTCTATAAGTAACCCACTTTAAGTATAATGACAGAAATAGGTTGAAAGTAAAAAGCTGGAAAAAGGTATGCCATGTAAGCACTAATCAAAAGAAGGCTGGAGTGGCTATGTTAATATCAGGCATAGTAGACTGCAGAACAAGAATATTTCCAGGAATGAAGAGAGACATTACATAATGATAAAGGAGTAAATTCACCAAGAAAACACAACAATCCTAAATGTATAATGCACCTAACAAAGTGTTTCAAAATATATGAAGCAAAAACTGATAGAACTAAAAAGAGAAATAGACAAATCCACAATTATAGTTTGAAACCTCAACATTCCTCTCTCAGTAACTGACAGAGCAGGTAGATACACACTCAGTGAGAGCATAAAAATCTCAAAAACCACAATCAACCCACATGATCTAATTGACATGTTATTCACCCACACACAGCAGAATACACCATTTTCTCAAGTGCACTTGAAATGATCACCAAGATGGGCACCATATTCTGGGCTATAACACAGACCTTAACAAATTGAAAAGAATTGACATCATGCAAGTATATTCTCTGATCATAATGGAATAAAAAATGGAAAGATATCTGGAATAACACCCAAATTTGAAAATTAACAATTTGAAAATATTCCATGGTTCAAGTAGAAAGTCTCAAGGAAAATTAGAAGTATTTTGACTTGAATGAAAATGCAAGCACATTATGTAGACTGTAGCCATAGTAACACTTAAAGGGAATTTTACAGGATAAAGGAGTATCTTAGAAAAGAGAAAATGTCTTAAATCAATGCTCTAAGATTTTACCTTAAGAAACTAGGAAAGGAAGAACTAATTAAATTCATATCAAGCAGAAGGAAGGAAATAAGGAAGATAAAAGAAGAAATCAATGAAATTAAAATCAGAAAAACAACAAAAAATAAGTGAAACCAAAAACTAGTTCTTTGCAAAGATCAATGCAATTAATGAATCTCTAGCCAGATTGAGAAAAAAAGAGAGAAGAGACATTATCAATATCAGCAATGATGGGAAAGACATTATTATAGACATTGCATTAAAAGAATAATAAAGTTATATTTCAAACAATATTATGCCCATAAATAAAAAAACTTAGATGAAATAGGCAAATTCTGTGAAGGGCACACATTATCAAAGAGAGTCAAAGAGAAATAGATAATCTGAACTGGTCTCTTTCCATTAAAGAATAGAATCTGTGGCAAAACCTTCCAATAAAGAAAATTTCAGACTTAGATGGCTTCACAGGTAAATTCTATGGAACATATAAGGAAGAAATAATACCAATTCTATGAAGCTCTTATAGAAAATAGAAAAAGAGGAAACTACAACTCATTTGATTAAGCTAGCATTTCCTTGATACTAAAACCAGACAGTCTTTACAAGAAAAGAAAATTGCATATCAAAATCCTATATGAACATAGACACTACAGTCTTCCACTAAATGTCAGCAGATTGAATTATTAATATGTGAAAAAAGATAACACATCATGACCAAATGCAGTTTATTCCAGGAATAGAAATTTGGTTTAAAATTTGAAATGAATTGACGTAATTCACCATATTAAAGTACTAAAAAAGTGAAGTCATATGATTATTTCAATAAATGCAGAAAAAGCATTTGACAAAATTAAATATCCATTAATGATACAAACTCTCAATAAACTAGGAATAGGCAGGAACTTCCTCACTCTGATTAAAGACATCTTTGGAAAACATTCAGCCACTACCATACTTAATGGTGAAAGACTCTTCCCCTAAGATTGGAACCAAAGCACAGATGTCTGCAGTCACCTCTCCTATTCATTGTTGTTCTTGTCAATGCAATACAGAAAGAAAATGAAATAAAAAAGCATTCAGACTGGAAATGAAAAACTGTCCATCTTCATAGATTGTCTATTTAGAAAATTCCAAAGAATCTACCAAAAAAAGCAACTATCTACTAGCAATGAACACTATCTGCTTTCAAGACTTATTATAAAGTTATGGTAATCAAGTCAATGTCATTTTGGCAAAATGATAGACATACAGATGAATGGATCAGGATAGAGATTCTAGAAATTATAGCCACCCCATATGGTCAATTAATTTCTTATGGTCAATTAATTTTTGACAAATCTAATTGAATAAAGGAAGACTATCCTTTTTATTAAATGGCACTGGAAAAATGGGACAACTCCATGAAAAAAAACACACCTTGATCCACATCTCATACCATACAGAAAATTAACTAAAACGGTTCATAAACCTCAATGTACAATCAATAACTAGACAACTTCTAGAAGAAAATTTAGGAGAAAATTTTTTGACCTTGGGTTAAGCAAAGATTTCTTGGCTATGACAGCAAAACTGATTGATAGAAGAAGAAAGAAAAAGATAAACTCGACTTTACCAAAACCACGAACTTTTACTCTTCAAAATAAACTGTAAATAAAATGAAAAGATTGTTTGCAAAACATATACATCATAAGGGATTTTTATTTAGAATATATTAAGTACTCCTAAGAGTCAATAATAGGAAAGCAATCAATCCAATTAAAATATGGGCAAAATATCTGAATAGATATTTAACTAAAGAGAATATATTGGATGGAAAATAAGCACATGAAAAGATACTCAACATTATTTGTCATTAGTGAAATTTAAATGAAAGCTATAATGAAATACCACTATCTATTAGAATGGCTAAATTATAAAAAAACAAAACAAACAAAAACCTGACCGTATCAAGAGCTGGTGAGGATGTTGAGCAACTGAAACTCATTCATTGCTAGTGAAATGGAGAATGGTAGAGACACTTTGGAAAATAGTTTGACAGTTTCATAAAAAAATTAAACATATACTAACACATGACCCAGCAATTCCACTCCTAGGAATTTACCCAATTGAAATGCAAACCTATGCTCACACAAATATCTTTATGAAAATTGATGCAGTGCTTGTGTTTTATAATAGGCAAAAACTGGAAACAACTCCAATTGGGAACAGATAAACTGAGGTAAATCCATGCAATGGAATACTACTCAGCAAAAAAAAGGAGTAAATTCCTGATACATGCAACAGTATAGATGAATCTCAAATGTGTTATGAAAGTGAAAGAAGCCAACCTCAAAAGGTTACCTATTGTATGATTCCATTTATATGACATTCTGAAAAGGCAAAATTGTGGGACAGAATACAAATCATGGGTTGCCAGGTTTGGTGATATTGAGACTGGTTGACTACACAGTAGCATGAGGGAGTTTTTTGCAGTGGTGGAACTATTCCATCCACCCCTTGATTGTGGTGGTGATTATACAACTTTATGTGTTTGTCAAAACTCATAGTACTTTGCACTAAAAAATGTGAATATTATTGTACATAAACTTTACCTCAATTTAAAAATATAGAAAAATTAATAGGCGAGAGAAAATATTTAAAGAAATGAAAGGATATATTCTTCAAAATAAAAGAAAGATACAAGACTTCAGATCAGGAGTTCATAGAATGCTGTACAAGCTAGATAAGAAGAAAAAAAATGAACAATAAAAATCTCTACACATTGATATATAGTAGCGAAATTTAAGAACAACAAAGAAAAGAAGAGAATTCTAAAATCTTAGGGAAGAAAGAAGAGGTAATTTACAATGAAACAGGAATGAAACTAACATCACAGCATCAAAACTGGATAAAAGAAAAAAAGACAATAATAGTTGCCATTTTTGAAGTAATAGAGGTTCACATTCTGTCTCCTACAGTTGAATAAACTAGCTGTTAGATGTGAGATTGATTCAACGATATTCTCCAGCATAATATTGGACTTCAAAAAATCTTTTTAGTGTTTTTTAAAGAATTACTAAAGCAAGAAGAGAAACGCATCTACTAGTAAACAAATACACGCATACACATAACATACAAAGGTGAATGAATAACAGTTCATTGTTTTTATAAAAGAAGAAAAACAAAAGTAATCTGTGATAATTTAGGACTAAAATACTAGACGCCATCAATAGGGTAAATGGGGCACCATTGAGATGTATGTAATGGTGGAATTACATAGGAGAGAGCCTCCTTATTTTCTTATTTCTTGTTTGGTATGCCATTATCATTATAGTGGTTTACAAGAATAAAGAATGAAAGTAACACAAATTGTGTCCAAAACAAAGAGAAAGTAAGAGAAGATTAATATTTGGAACATTATAACAATCCTACAATTCACTTTCTTTCATATTTTATAAAGGTCTCATGCAGACTTGAAAACTAGGAAAGTACTGATGTGATCTTTAATTTCTGTTACGGGAAAAAGTTCTTTAAGCAAAAACAAGAACAAAAACAAACACTTGAAAATATACAGTAAAGCAATTTGGCAAAAATTTAGAATAGCAAAAATTAGGAAAATATTTGACAAGAAGCTATTAGGTTATTATTAATTTATTCTTTTCCAAGATGTCATTATTTTTAAATTAATGCATCTCTGACTACTAAGATTTGGTCCATTTATTTTTGTTATTTTCAAAGACGTGAAAACAGCCCACAAACTTTAGACATTAGCGTTATCTTCTTTTCTATTTGAGTTGCTAACCAATAACAAAGAGCCTGATCTGCATATTTTCTGCACATTTTAAGCCATATTTGAGTAAGTGTACTAAAGAATGATTAAATATTATAAAAGAAGGTAGCAAGTTTAAGAAAATGCTAAATTAAATCATAAATCAAAATCTAGGGTAAATGAGTTGTAAATTCTATAACCTATTAAGTAGGAGTATCCTAATCTGGAAAAGCAGTAAACTTAAGATTTGGGGAAAGAAAATTTACCATATTATTTTTGACTTTAGAGGGATCACAGACTCATTTGAAAATATGTAAAAATCTCTAATACCCAGTATTTTATCAGCCATGACCTTTTTGCCTAAATTAGTGAATGGATTCAATCATTAAAGCATTGTTTTTGGCTAGAGAAGACAAAATGGCCAAATTCTGACATGTCATGTTTAAACAGTCTTTCTTTATTTTTCTTCTAAATATAACTGTACAGACATATATTTTTAAATCTCACTCCTTCATGAAACTTTACTCAGTTTACATATTGCAAACATCTATCCTTTATAATATATTATATTCATATAATATGTTTAACACGCCAAATTCATAAGGAAGCTTTGACTTACTTTATGATTTAGATTTTTTGGGGGAACAAGATATCATAATGACTACTGTGGAAATTCATAAATAACCTCTACTGAGTTAGAGTCGTGAAGACCTGTGGGGGGGCTCTCATGCACTATCATACATTGCCAATTACTCCAAACCACAAGAGATGTATGCTTGCATCTCTGGCAGGAAGTGCAACTGCTTTACTACTGAAGGAAGATTTCTCTCCCCTTCTGGGAACAGCACAACCAATGAGAACTGCTGCAGCTCAGCCAATGAGAAGCCATTGCCACTCTGAACTGTCACTTTCCTCCAGTGGACTTTCCTTTAGAACAGCCCCTCCCTACTCCCCTTTTGTTCAATAAAATCAAGCTCCCTCCTTTGTCTTTCTGGATTTGCCTATGGTTGGCAATAGCATAAACATCCCAAATTACAATTCTTTGCTGATCCCAAATAAACTCACTTTTGCTGGAGAAATAATTGGCTGTCTATGTCTTTAAGGTCAACACTATCAAAATTAAAAATTTATGATTCAGCTCTCCTTCTTAAATTCCAAACACACGTTTTCCTATATCTTCTTCATTCTGGAATTGTGTGTCTCATAGGCACATCACACTCAATGCATGGCCATATTTATTATCTTTCTTTCTACATTGGCTCTTTTCTTCTTTTTCTCAGTCTGGTTAATGGAATCATCACCACTGTTAAAATAATCAAACAGAACAATTTAGTTGACCTATACAAATTTTATTTCATGCTTCTTGAAGCTGGCAGTCTCTACTCTCAAGAGTTCAGAGAACTGCAAAGTAAGAGAAAAGGGCCTCAAGCTTTTATAGAAAGAGGCCCGCAGGAAGCAAGGGAGAAATACTTGGCATAAGTTGATTGGCTGGAGTTGCATATCTGACCTTATTTAGAAAGATCAAAGAACAAGGAAGTAACTACAGAGCACAGAGTTGGCTTGGTGTTTGGGGATTGGCTGACTGGATATACTGCATGTCTGGTCAAGGGGAGCATTTATAGGGACATGAAAGTTATCTAAGTTTTGATTTGTTGACATGGAACCCTGGGCAGGAGCAGTTCCACATAGGCCTAGAAATTTATTTCAATACCAAGATGCTCAAGGTAGAAAAGCAGGCTTCATTTCAGAAGCTAGTGAAGTTCAGTGTGGTGTGAGGGAAAGTGTAGCACACTTGGGTGTGGGATAGGAATGGGCAGAATCCTTACAAAGCAACTTTCAAAATGTGTTCTTTAATGCAGATAGCAGTAATTTTCAAAATTATTTTTCATCTCTCCCTTAGCAGCACAGTCTCGGTTACAATATTTGTACTTTCTCATTGTCTCTCAAATACATTTGTTTATCTCCTCTTCTTTCTGCCACTTCCTTGGCTTATTTCTCATCTTGATTTTTTCACTAACCACTTTGTCTTCCCAACGTTGACTGCACCACACCCCCACACTTTCTGTCTATCCTCCACACTGCAGGAAGAGTGATGGTCATAAAGTGCAATCCTGATTTTATCACCATGACTCTTTAAAACCCCTCAACTGTTTGCAAAAATTAAAGATAACACCCAGTGTTAGTAAGCATGCCAGAAAATAGCATCTCATACGTTACTAATGGGAACAAAAATTGGTATTTTTCCAGAAACCAATTTGCCCTATGTAACCAAACATCTTTAAATAGTACTTGTTGGCCCAGCAGTGTCACTTACATGTACTTATTCTGATCTAAAAAAGAAAATCTGCTGTGGATTTTTGGCAAACCTTCTTTTATGAGCAAACTTCTAAAACCCTTCTCAACAACTGATCAGTATGTCAGATGAAAAGCAAGGATAAGAAATACTAATAATGAAAAAGAAAATGATGTTTATTAGTGCCAAGAGAATAAAATGCCAACTACATATCACAAAATCAAAGAAATGTCTGCAAAATTTAGGGAAAATTGAATCAACCTGAAGGAACCAAGACTGACAGAAGAATTCATTGTTGTGGAAAATAAAAGAACATTCTGGTGAGAAGTGGGGGACATACGGTTGATTTTGAGAGACTTGGGGACAATATTTACTGCCCATTGCTTCAGATCAAGACTATTAGAAGCAGGGCTGTGGTGCAAATGTGTCAAGCCACATGATTAATTGCTGATAGGATTTAAAGTAGGTTTAATTTTCTTCTTTATATTTTTCCCATTTAAAAATTTCAGTTGATAAACATGAATTAATTTAATTGACAGCAAAAAAAAAAAAATGACTCAGTGGTTCCTCAATACCCTTAATACAACAGGTAAATTGTTATCTTCTCTCTGTTTTATATTCTAGCTCTGCTGAAATATTTAGCTTTCCAAAATATGACATGCTCTTTTTTCTTCCACATCTTTGCAACTGCTTTCCACTGCAACTGTCTAAGGAGTTCCTTGTAATCATTTGTTACTCAACTAAAATTTACTGCCTATATGAAATACCCTGTGACATCATCTCCAGGCATAATATAGATTTCCACTTTTGTGATTCCAATGTACTCTGTCAACACCTCAGTTGTGGTACTTACACACTGGTGTGTGTACATTTCTCTCTTCTGTACCGTGAGAGCTCTAGGACTGCAGGGATTGTGTCACTTTAAACTTTGTGTGGAACTTACTAAATGTTTGTTGAATCAACACATAGGAAATGGAACATTAATATTTCACTTTCTTCAGTCTCTGCATTGGGTTCAGTGGGCAAATTTCTCACAATATTGCCTGGAGGACATCTTTGAGTAAAGGAGTATTTTTTAATATATTATTTTCTTTTTATATTTATCATTACAGTCATGTACCACCTATGATGTTTCAGTCAATGACAGACTGCATATACAGTTGTGGTCCCATAAGATTAGTACTATACAGCCTAGGTGTATACCATCTAGGTTTGCATAAGTACTGTAGGGGAGGAAGAAATTTTCCTCTACCCTTCTAGGTTCTTCTGGTTGGTATAAGAATTAAATTGACATGGGACAGATTAACAGGAGAAAAACAAAAAAAGTTTAATAACATGTATACCTGGGAGAAACCCAGGAAAATGAGGTAATTCACCAAAATGGCCAAAGCTGTCACCTTAAAAACAATCCTCAGCTAAAGACAAAAAAGATGCCGGGGGTGGGAAGAGTCAGGGACTTCAAAAGGAAGGAAAGCAATTCACAGGTAGGTGAAAAGGAGCAAACATTTGGAAAACAAGTGTTTGGTCACACAGAAACAGAAGAACACAGAGAGGGGCCCAATGAATAGGCTTTTCTAGGTTCTTCCTTGTCCACCACCTAGTTCATGTCCTGCTAAGGTGACAGCTCGCTTCCTGAGACAGGTTTTTGTATCTGAATTCTTTTAGGCAGTTAAGTGGGAGGTAACAAGAAAAACTTTCTGAGTCTTTTGTTTCTTAAAAATAATCAGCCTAAAATAATCCTCAGGTTAAAGAGACACATTCCTGGGTGGCAAATTTTGTTCCCTTTCAGTCCATTCTATGATATTTGCACAATAATGAAATCACCTAATGATGCATTTCTCAGAATGTGTCCCCCACATTAAGTGATAAATGACTGTATATATTCATTTCAAATGAGTAAGTATTTAATGACTTTTTATTCATTCTACACTTATTTATATTCTGTTCATTCTTCCAGAACAAGGAGATCATGTTTCTTGAGTTTGACTTGCTTCACATACATGATAAGTTGTATGCACATGAATTCACTTAAATTATTTCACAATATGATGACAAAATTTTCATCCCTTCAACAATAAAAGTCATTACAATTACTAATTGTATTTACTTCTCAGATGTGGATGTAAAGGGCTTTACATTGTACTGTGCAGAGGTGGTACACCTATGAAGTCTCAAGAAAACAAACTGATTGCTTTCACTTTTTTCTATGCTCATCTGCCAAGAAAAATTCAGAGCTAGCTTTTAGACTTTAGTCGATTAGATTTAGGGGAATTAGAAATATGTTCCTATGCAGAATGTTTTGTTACGATTTTATGCTGGGGGCTGGCCTGGTGGTGTAGTGTTTAAGTTCGCATGCTTCACTTTGGTGGCCCAGGGTTTGTGGGTTTGGATCCCGGGTAGGGACTGATGCACCACTCATCAAGCCATGCTGTGGCAGTGTCCCATATAAAGTAGAGGAAGATGGGCACAGACGTTAGCCCAGGGCCAATCTTCCTTAGCAAAAAAGAGGAGGATTGGTAACAGATGTTAGCTCAGGGCTAATCTTCCTCACACACAAAAAAAGATTTTATGCTGATAGTTAGTAAATTTTAAGCTTATTCAGATCTAAAGTACACAACTAAGTTCTTTCCAGAACCTCAACTAAACCTAATCTTTGGAGGAAAAAAGAAGAAATATAATTGTTTAATTTTAAGACAGATGTTAATTTTAAAAATGAATGATTAAAGATTTTAACTTTATTATAACATAATTATTTTTATTTCTTTTTAAACAAAACCATTAAACTGGTTCTTTCCAAAATTTAGACAAATGCTTTTAATAGTCCACCTTTTTGGCAAATTAGAAGGGTCTAGATTTTCATAAAGTTGTGAGCCCTGTGAAAACACACCTAGGTGTGCATTTTTTCCAGGTAAACGTAATAATACCCATAAATCATACTTAATTTTGGATTCTTATCTAAAATTACCTAGAAATAACTGCAAATATGGCAAAAGCTTTTTCTCAAGGTATGCAACATTTTACTCTCAAACTTTGGCTGAAATCTGAAACCAATGCGAGCTTTTACAGAAAAAGAGAAAAAAGGAAGATGGAAAAGCGAAGGAAGAGGTGAGGAAGGAAGCATATTAAGTAGAGGCCAATACCACTTTGCCAAAATGTAATTTTCTCATTAGATTAAAACATGTATTAATAAAACCTGCATTTTTAGTTTTAATTGTGATTCATGGTGTTATCTGTGAATCACTGGCATGACTACATGCACACAATACAAATAACACAAATTTCATTTCAAGTTTTCAGAATTTCTGGTTTGGCACTTTGCCAGTTTTTTTCAGGATAAGAGTAAGGGAAAAATAAAATTTCTACAGAAGTGTTGTTTCTTTCAAAAACATGATCCAGACTTCCATAGAAACATTGAATTTCCTATTGAGATTACTTAAGAAATGAGACTTCTTTTGTTATGTGAAATTTGGCATTGCTGCTCAGATGATTAGCTTGTAGAGAGTGTATTTTTCCTCATGTGTTTCCTGAAGTAATGGGTTAAGTAATATGACATGCTGTGGGCATGTCACAATCTGACTCAGTGACTCATATGTTGGCAGTGACCACGAAAGTAGAGCTACTGTGTTTGAAAGTAATGGGTAGCTAGCTACCTTCTTGACAGTTCAATATGAAAGTGAAATTTAAAGAATTTCAAAACAAAGAATATCTGCAAGGACTTGATTTCTGGATCTTTGAATTTTGCTATGAGAATTTTCACTAAAATAGAGTAAAAACCTAAACTTCAACATCAAGGCATATAGTGTTTGAGGGTTTTATTCCCACCCCAGCCCATCCTTTTAATTTTTCATAGTTCATTACTTTTATCTATTTCTGGATTTCATACACTGTAAATTCCTCTAGGATATTAAAGGTATGTTTAAAAATTATTTTTCAACAGCGAGGTGTCCTATTACCAGGATATATTCCAACACGATAAGATAGTGGAATTGAATGATAAGCAAACTATTTTCACTATTCCAAGAACTCAGTCTAGGAAAGTTTATTTAGCAATTGATAATTTTGAATAATTTCTCTTGAGGGATTTGGCAAAATAAAAGTCATTTGAATTATTAATTGTACTAGAAACATCAGGTACTACACGGGAAACTAGAAATCATACTGGCTTTCCAGTCTGGTTGACTAGGGTTTGAATCTTATCTTTGCGAGCTGCAAACTGTGTGAAGTTAGACAAATTCTTTACCCTCCATGAGCAACAGTTCCTCATTTCTAAATGAATAAAGAACAAATCAAGCCTGTAGGACTTTTTAAGATCGAAAAATGAGATGTAATTTTTCTAGCATCATGCTTGGCATAGGTAGATACTCCATTTATGGTAGTTACTGCTATAGTTTTAGACCAACAAACTGAAAAACATGATGCAGGTGCACCTACTAGTACTAGATAGATCAATAAAAACAGGTATTTTAGCAAATATAAAATTTTAATAATGAAAATAATGCAATGACTCAAAAGTTAATTTATAACTGTTGCATTACTGCTGTAAACATTTTGGCAATATTGGAACAACTTAATCTAAAATCTACACCATTTTTAAAGAAATATGTGGTTTTTTTTTTTGGCTTAATTAATTTGGCTTAAAAGCAAAAGATTGAGGGGAGGGGTTTTAAGACGGTGGAATGGGGAGACCCTGAACTCACCTCCTCCCAGGGACACAATAAATTTACAGATACATATGGAATAATTTTCCTTTGAAAAGGAACTGAGAACTAGATGGACAGTGTCCCACAACAAAAGATAAAAGAGAAACACAAAGGTGGGTAGGAGAGGCAGAGATACAGTCTCAAGTAGGACCCCGCCCAAGGATAGTGACCCACAATTGGGAAAGGATCCCCAAAGTATAGAACTTTCCCTTGAGGAGTAAAGGGATTGTGCCCACATCAGACATCCCAACCCTTGGGTTTGACACCAGAAAAATGATGCCCCCAAACATCTGGATTAAGTCCAGGGGAACTATAGAAATGTAAGGAACTGAGAACCTGCTCTTAAAAGTCTTGCACACAGATCCACTATCCCTGAGATCCAGTGCAAAAGCAACAGTTTGAAAAGTGACTAGACCAGAAGTGAGGAAGATCAATTTACTAATTCTAAAGCAGCTGCCAGAGAAGGAGGAACCTGCAGTGACTTTCTCTGAAGACAGAAGTGCTGGCTGCCACCATCTTTGGAAATTCATTCTAATTTGCTGGTGACAGAGCTGGTTGGTGCCATTTTTGGTGCCCTTCCTCTAGCTTGCCAGCACAGGTGGGCAGGCTCTGTGTCCCACCCACCCCACGTAATAGCTGCACAGCAGCCAGATCAGGCAAGTGCCCTGCACCCTGCCCACCTCACACCACATCTGCAGCCTCGCCATGGCTGGTAAGTGTGCACAGCCCACACAAGGGATGCCCTTGAGCATCTGGCTCTGGAGACAAGTGGAGATTGCACTTCTGGGCCTCACAAGTCATCTCCTATAAAAAAACCACTCCTTCAAGACTGGGAGAGGTAGCTGTTTTGCTCAATACATACAGACAAACACAGAGACTCAGATAAAATGAGGAGACAAAGGAATATTTCCAAAGTAAATAACAATACAAATCCCCAGAAGAAAACATTAATGAAATGGAGATAAGCAACCTGCCTAATAGAGTTTAATGTACTGGTCATAAAGATGCTGGCTGAACTCAAAAGAAGTGTCCAGTAATGAATGATTGGATAAAGAAGATGTGGTATATATACACGATGGAATACTACTCAGCCATGAGAGTGAAACATTGCCATTTGCAACAACATGGACAGATCTTGAGAGAATTACGCTAAGTGAAATAAACAAGAAAGAGAAAGACAAATACCTTATATGATTTCACTCATATGTGGACACTAGAACAAAACAAAGCTAAACTAAACAAGTGAACAAAGAAAACAAAACAAAAACTAACTAATAGACACTGAGACAGGTCAGTGCTTACCAGAGGGGAAGGGTGTTGGGGTTGCACTAAAGGGATGAAGGGGGTCAATTGTTGGGTGACAGATGGTAACTAGGCTTTTGGAGGTGATTACTTTGTAGTATATACAGATGTTGAATTATAATGTTGTGCACCTGAAACATATATATATATATTTTAAAAAGTTACCCAGAAATAGTTTGATTATTTCAAGGACGTAGAGAACCTTTTTAAATTTCTGTTTCCAGTTATCTAACTTTGGGAATTAATATTTTTTTAAAAAAGCAAATGTAAGAGTTTTCTATTCTTAATGTGGTAGAGTGAGAAAGATTTAAACATATAGTTTGGTATAATTTTAAGTTTACAGAGACATTGCCAGAATAAAACAAAAAATTCCCATATATTTGTCACCAAGCTCCAGCAGTTACTAATGCTTTTGCCCCAGTTACTCCATCATTCGCTCCTTGTAAACATATGTTTTACCTTTTGAAAGTAGTTGCAGACATCGCACCTCCTTACTCCCAAATACTTGAGTGTGTTTTTCTTAAGAACAAAGACACTCTCTTGCACAGCCAGTGAAATGACAAAATCAGAAAATAATGTAACATTGATACAATAGCACTACTTTGTCCAGAGCCCATATTTGAATTTTATCTATTATTCCAATAACTTTGTATATAACTATTTCTTCATGGTCTAAGGTTTTCAGATTTATGAATTACACTCAGTTGTCCTGTTTCTTGAGTGTCCTTTAATCTGGGATAATGCTTCAATCTTCTTTTTTTCCTCTCAAAATGTTGGCAGTTTTAAAGAGCACCTATAGTTTTGTAGAATGCCCATCAACTTGAGTTTATCTGATATTTCCTCTGATTAGATTCAGGTTATGCATGTTGGACAGGAAAACAGATGTGATGTTGTGACCTTCCCAGGGCGTCGCCTCAGGAGGAACATGATGTTGATTTTTCCCATTATTGGTGATATTAGCTATAATCATATGTCTCTGATGGTTCTGCTAGGTTTCTCCACTGGAAAGTCACTATTTCCCCCTTAGCAATTGATAAGTAATTTGTGGAGAGATACTTTGAGGCTATGTAAGTATTCTTTATTCCCCAAACTTTCACCTACTCTCAGCAGTCACTGATAATTTTTTCTTAAATCAGTTTTTTATTATAATGCTTGCAAAATGGTGACTTTCTAACGCTACCATTCTGCCCACATTTATTAGCTGACATTCTACTTAAAGTGATAACATTTCCTCCTCCCACTCCCCCCCATTTATTTAGTTTTAATTTATTTATTTGTATTTGTGTGGATTCATGGCTTCTTACTGTATTCATGGATTCTTATTGAATTTATTGCATTCATTGAATCTGTTACCACCATCGTTGTCAGCAATCTTTTTTCACACTTACGGTAGACTTTCTTTTTCTGGGGGTGGTTTTGTCTCAATCCTCTCTTGTCTTTCTTGTGTATTTTTTCATAAGCCCTTTGGTCTCTGCAAATGATTGCAGGGGGCTTCAAAAGTTGGCTCTGCTGGAATTTGGTGCCTATTTTTCTGCTCAAAGAAAATTTGCAGCTTGTAATATAGTCCGTCTTCTAGTTATGACAGAGGTGTGAATTTTGTGTGGGTTTATTTGTTCTTCTTGTTGTTTAGAGAGATCTGGATTAGATAACTGCCACTACATCAGCACCCAGGACTCTCAGATGCAAAGACTTTTAAAAGCTGGCGTCGAGTTTCCCTTAATGAAGCAGAGTTGTCTTTGTTCGTAAAATGATAAAACTTGAGAAGGTATTTTTCAATATAACATGGAAAGTTAATGGCATGGATAATAAGAAAATAAAAAAAGAGGGAAAGCCAATATTCTCTGTGAAAGTGATGAACAGATATTAGGAAAAGAATAGTGAAAAGAGTGAGAGAGAAGAGAGGAGGAAGGAACAGAGAAATGGCCAAGTGACATGACAGAGGTCTGTGGAGAAAAATGGACAGTAAGAAATTATTGAAGGCAGGTCAAAGAAGTGTAAAGATTGAGAATGTCTAATATTAAATTTTAAATGTTTTGAAGCCATGTAAATACATTTCTCTGTTATTCCAAACCATAATTAAACACACTACGTATACAAATACTACGGGTGAGCAGTTTGTAAGGGTATTCAAAGGAAAGACGTTTCTTTTTGTTTTTGGTTTGTCACAGAGCAGGAGACAGGAGAATAGTTATAGGAGATCAGACGCTAAGGACATCAACAGCCCAGGGGGGCCAGGCAGACAAAGCTAGAGTAACTATTAAGATATTAGTATCAGAGAATTCTCAGAAATCTTGGTGAGGGCACTAGATTTTCCCTAGAACATGGGATAGAGTGCTTGAATCATTTTTTTCTCACTTTTAAAGGTCAGGATGTCCTCAATGAATACACTTATCACACTAAAAGTGTTAAGGTTTTCTAGCATTTGAAAAGATAAGTGAAATTCATATGATTTAGGGTTCAGTTTATATGCAAGTTTTGGTTTTATCATGCATCAAAGAGGTTTGTACTCACTCGTGTGACTATTTCGATTTATTAAATTTGTCTCCCTAAGTAAGGTAGCCCAATTGCGCAGTAAATACTTGAATCCTACTACTCTGACAAGATCTCAGGAAAAAATAAGAATTAGATATAAGCTGTGAAATGGACTATGTCAGGAAAAGGCACATTTAATGGATAGATGTTATATGAAGAAGGGGACACAAAGACATGTTTAAGTGTAGGTCACAGACTGGGCCTGCTGTGCCTGGTGTTGTATGTATTCTGTTATAATGACCCCGCTGAGGACTATCCTCTCAGGACAAGAAAAGGTGGGGACTGGCAAGGTGAGAGCTGATCCACGAGGCATTTACCAGTAGCTGCATCTGCCACAGAGAGTGTGTTTTACTACAGTCAAGGACAGGAGAATGAAAGTATGGGTGATGGGTTCCAGTTCTATCTTTTCCATTATTTTATATGTAGAGTACCCAATAATTGGTTCTCTTTTCCTTTGCAGGATATGAAGGATGTATAAGTTCAGTTGAATGATGCAGGTAGGCTAGAAAGATTTGAAATAGAATATGCGCAAATTAGCCCAGAAGCTATGCTACGATAGGATCAAGCAATACTTGTAAAGAAACATATTCCTACCATGTGATAACTGTTAAAACCATCATTTGTTCATTAGAATCAGCCAAATACATAAATGGTTTATGTGATATTTACAGAGGGTTATAACCCACCTTACTGAGAGGTATTATAAACCACTTCTGTTAACTCTCAATGGCTCCACTCTTATCTCTCACAATTTCAGTAGCTTAGTTTCATGGAAATAATAGCGATTAAGTTCCAGCCTTCCATTAATTTTTGGTAACCTTGATCAAGTTTTGCAGCCCCGTCACCTGTAAAATTACATGGATAAAGTACATGATCTCAAAGATCACTTCCTGTCTTACATATCAGAGGTGCTGAGTCCCTTCATTCAATTAGATTGTATGAACGAGACATTACCTCTAAGGAGAACCATACTGGTACTCTGTAAGAGAGTCAAATAGAAAATGATATATCCCAGCCTTTTCACTTGCTAGCTTTAAAAACTCAGGCAAATCACTTAACCTCACTTTAATCACCTAGCTTCCTTATCTATGAAACGGTAAGAAGGAAAGGTAATAATGTGTCCTTTAGGGGTTGGTGAGAGGATTAAATGATGTAAAGTCTGTAAAGGATCTACCACAATATTGGACACATAACCAGTTGTCATTAAATGATTATTTTCTTCTTTACTTCAAATATATTATCATGATTTAAATTGGAGCTTTGATCATTGGGCTTGCAAATCAAGTAAGATATCGGTGGGTTGCCCACCTATTTCATTTTCAGAAACTTCATAATCATTTAGCCAAAAATTTCTGCAGTCCTCCCTTCTGACTGCTATGTTAGTCCTGATTCCTCACATAGTAATTATGCACATTTTGTTTCTGCCAGTTAAATTGCCACTAACTGGCCTCTGCCACTCTGGGATTCTTCCCTCTGTGTTGAAATAATGGCTCCAATTTCAATTGTAGGATCTCTCATCAGCATCCTTGGCATTTGTAAATTAGACACAGAAAGCTCCTTTCTTCAAAGATGTAGGTGTTCCACTCAGAAACGTTTGCCTCAAGCCCTTTGGCGAAGGGAGTGTCTTCTAGGCTTTCTTGGAAATAATAGTTGTGGGGTGGGTGGGTGAGTAACACACACCATAAATCTTCTCCAGAATTTTTACTTCATGAAGGCTTCACTATGTTCCTTTAATTTATATCAAAGAATTTTTAGTGTCACAACTTGGTTTATGTGGGTTTAATTTTTCAGCCAAACCAATCATTAGAACCACTCCCAATTGCTAGAAGTAGCACACTAAGTCCAGAATCTCTAAGTGATTAACAGAGATATTACTCATATTGACAAATCTAAACCCACATTTAAATTCCTCCTTTGTTGGTCAGAGTTCTCAGAATCAACTTCTTCACTGATTTCCAATATTTATGCATATAGAAATTAACTAAGTACTATGATGTTTTGGGTGTGTAATCCTTTCCTTCCCAAGTTTGGTTCTATAATCGGCATTCTGAAGCATATCCGTTTATATTCAACACATATCTATGAAGTGTTCAACCTCATGCCGGGTACTGTTCTCAGAACTGGAAATATAATAAGAAACAAAGTGAGTACAAATCCCTATCCTCATGGGACTTTCATTGTAGTGGGGGAGACAAAATAAATAAGATAAATAAAATATATATCATGTTATATTTGATGGCTTTAAGAGCTGAGAGAAATAATGCATGGAAGGAACATGTGAGAGATATATATGTGACATTTTAAATAGGGTGGCCACCAGGAAAGCTCACATTGAGAGAGTGTGAGTTTTGAGTGAAAAAAAGAAAGACATAAGATAGGTAGCCATGCATATATCTGAGATATATATGGTAGAGGGAATGTCGAATGCAAAGGCCCTGGGGTGAGAGTATGCCTGGTAACTTAGGGGAACATTAAATGGGCTAATATGCCTTAAGCAAAAAGAATGAGAGGAAAGTATAAGGACATGAAGTCAGCAAGGTGTTGGGGACCAGATCATGTAGGGCCTCATAGGTCCTAGTAAGGGCTTCGGCTTATATTCTGCTTGAGATTGGAAGCCATAGGGAAGGTTTTCAGCAGAGGAGCAACATAATTTGATTTCCATCTACTAGGATCATTCTGATTGCTCTTATGAGACTAGCATGTGTTTTGCTGGTGGGAGTGGGGGGAGGCAAAATTGACCAAGCACAGTACGATAGAGACCATTACGAGGTTATTGCAATAATTCAGTAAAAAGACTGTGGTGGCCTGGACCAGTGTAATAGCAGTGTGGCAAGTTAGAAGTGCAAGATTCTAGATATATATTGAAGATAGAGCTAACAGGATTCACATGAGGGATGTAACAGAAGGAGAGGAGTCGCCTAAAACATGACAAATTCTTTTACTGAAATGGGGATGACTATATGAGGAGCTGCTTTGGGACGGATTATCAGGAACTTAAATTTGGACGTGTTAGGTTTGAGATGCCTGACATTTTAAAGGAAATGTCAGGTAATATATTAGATTTGGGTCTGGTCATATGGGTTTGCAGTTCAGCATGTAGATGGTATTTAAAGGCTGCGGCCGGATAGGATCATTAGGGAGGGAATGTAGACAGAAAAGGAAAGAGGACTAGAGAGCTGTGAGACCCTCTAATATTTAAAGGTTGAGGAGATGAGAAGGAACCAAAATGGTATCCCAGTATCCTGAAAGTCAAGAGAAGTTTGCTTCAGCTGACTCTAATTACAAAACTGAGTGGGGGCAAGGTAAGATTCATCATGACAAGTGGCTTTTTCTTGCAAATGACTCCTTCAGATCAGACATAGCAATATTTTCAAGCAAGGGAAGAACATCTGTATAACACAAAGGTCTAAAGTCTGATTCCATGGACAAGGGAGGCTCAATGGGTGCTTGGAGTTTCGGGATACACGCAGAACTTCAAATCCTCCCATGTATCTCCATTTCAATTGTCCAGTGCTCGTTTAATACTGACCAATATGCTGCACTATGTACAGTTAAGAATATGGGCTGTGGAATCAGTCTGATTGCTTTAATTCCAGCTCCGTGACTACCAGCTATTTGACCTATGGAAATTGACTTAACCTCTCTGTGCTTTGGTTTCCTAATCTGTGAAATAGAGAAGACAATGACTTAAAAGTGTTCTTCTGATTATTAAATACAATAATACAAATATAGCACTTAGAACAGTGCCTTGAAGACAGCATTTCCTAAGTGTTAGCCATGACTATCATTATGAGACTTGGGGAGGCTAAGAATTCAACTGATATTACTATTTGCAACTCACAGGACAAATCTTGGCCACTTCAGCCCTGCAGCTGCCTGAGCTAGAGAATCATTTTGAGTGGGTTTAGAAAGTCCCTGGGTTTCTAAATGTCCTTGATTTGAGCCAAGAATTTAGCTTTTTAAACTTTTTAATGAGCTAACATTTTTGTTTAAATTCTATTTCATGATAGAATAGGGCTGATTTTTTTTTCATTATAGGAGTAATATAGTGTATTTGTTAAAAAACTACCGTTACAGACACATGAAAATAAAAAAGTTAAAATAAAATGAAAGCTCTTTATCCTGAGGTAAGATTAACATTTTGGTGAATATTCTTTTCCACTGTGTACATTCATGAAGCTCTGTGGACCTGCCTTTCCACAGGAGCCCCAAAAGCTCTCCACTTCAGGTCTCCAAGGTCTCCTCTGGTACAAGAGGAACTAAATCTTGCACTCATTTTCCCCATCAAGATCTTGGAAGAGCAAAGGCCATGTGTGGACCCTGTCAGCTCTTGAATCTGCCCTGGTTAGAAAAGGAAAATGGCAGTTGACTTGGATTTGAGAGAAGCAGGCTGCAGACTCAGAGTCATGCCTATTCTCTTTAATAAAGTGTCTAGTGACAACAAACTAACACTTCTCACGCCCATTCTTTGTGTTCTTCATGTACTTCATGCATTCTGTAGGCTAGGCGGTATAATCCCCTACAGCCTTACACCAGAAGGTATCTTATCCTAGGAGACCATAGGCAATACAGATTTTCCTTTTTATAATGACTGCTTATTCATAGCTTTTTGTCATACCATCTCTTGAGAAGCTTACCTCTTTGTGAATGACTCTTTTCTTTTTCAGTATAATGACATTTTTTACTCCAAAATGCACTAAAGATAAATATTACAAGAAGTGATATTTCAGCATTATGTTTTCAGGCAAAGACATACTCATCAATAGATTTGACAAAACAGTTTATAGTCTGAGAATATTCTATAGAACAGCGTTTGGATGAATAGAAAATTGTGCTATGTGTACACACACCAAGTGAAAAGGGATGATTCTTGAGTCTGTTCTGTGCATGCACCGTTTCTGTATTTTAAAGTACTCTTGTGTATGAAATTGTTTTGCTCTTAAAGTGCTTTCAATATTATAACAGTA
The DNA here is from genome assembly GCA_031878705.1 of Tapirus indicus. Lineage (NCBI taxonomy): Eukaryota > Metazoa > Chordata > Mammalia > Perissodactyla > Tapiridae > Tapirus > Tapirus indicus. Next base: position 96,241,103 of record CM062919.1, on the reverse strand, counting down.
GTTTTAAGTGCAGTTTTAGGTTGAAAATTCGTGAATAAAATGGTGCAAAAAGGAGTGTACCTTCCAAAGAATGACTGCCTTGCACTCTTCCTCCACTAGCTGCCATCTATGTTCCAGTTTCCTCTTTCTTTTTTGGTGAGGACATTAAACCTTCATTGCACTAAGTCTTCTATGTAAACTGTTTATTTTCCATTGTTGTTATTAATAACATAAACTTGTTTTCATTGTTCAATTTATATATTTTTATATTAATTGAAAATTGTTCGGGTGTCTTGGTTTGGGATGAAATGAATCATAATTTGTTTCATCAAAATTAATGGAATTAAAAAAAATTTAATGGCTTTTCATTTAGCAGCAAAGTTTTCAGGAATGGAAGTTATTGAGAAAGATATAGGTGTATTTATTTAGCTGTTTCACCACTGTTTCCCATGGGCTGCCCGATTCCCTTTCAGGAATATTAAGGAGACTACCTACCTATAGCCTCCCCAAACTAGATAATAAATCCTATATTCCCCATATTTTCATTTCTCACAACCCCCTTCCTATTAATATCTGTATTAGTCAGAAGTTTTGCTCATAAGAAGGGAAAGCAAATCTCGCTGTCATAGAAAATTGGGATTTCCTAGAATAATATACGGGGTTTGGAGAATTGAGGAGAATCTGGAAGGAGGAATCAAAGCTTCAGGGTCATTCTGTCCTGGAATTATAGCCCAAAGTTTCTGGCATTACTGCCACCACTCAGTCATTGCTAGTACCATTAGGTCTGACTTTTGTGCAATTAATCCTAATCATCCCTTAGTCATTGTCCCATTTGGTCCAAATTAAAAATAGTGGGTAAGACAGTCCAACTGGATGAACTTGAGTCTTGTGCCTGGATCTCGACCACCAGTGTGTGAATAGAAGTGTCTCTTCCCTTTGAATTCTGTAGGGGGAGGTGGGGCATTGCCCACCTTTAGTATCATGCCCATGGGCGATTCTTCTGAAAGAGAAAGGGAGAGTTTGTGTTGGAAAGTCAAAGGAAAACACATATCCTCTATAGTTGTCTTTATCTTAGAAGTAATGATAACTTAGCTACAAGGAAATAAATCTCTGGGGAGATCATTTTCAACGAGAAAAGAGAAACGTAAAGTAGCACCATATGCTAAATGAGGAGGAGGTAGCTTTGTGCAGGAATATCCCGCTGAGCTTTTTTGGCAGGGATCCTAATGCATAGATAGTTATTTTAATTGTCAAAGACTATAAGAAAATAGAAGAAGGGGTCTAATATTTAAATAGTGCAGTCATCATGCCATGTGAAGTCCAAATGCAGGATGATTCCCTGTGTGAACAAAGTTTGGAATATCAGTATGGTGTTCATAGTGACTGGGGTAATTTTATTTCAGGAAAATGGCATCATCTGCCGTGTTAAATTAATGCTGTTAATACAGTTTTTTTGTCTTTTGTTTATAAGTTTCTTTTGGTCTGATAGTTACATGAGAGCTATAAGAATAAAGGTGTTATATCTCTTTTTATGTTTGTGCATATCTAAGTCAAAGGGGCAATATATTACCCATTTTAGAGAAACACTACTCTTTCCTAGCTTTAATTAATATACATTCATACTTATCTTTATTCCAAATGCCATTAACTGACTTCTTATCCTTATTATAATGAAAGTAGAAGAAAACTGTTGTTTTGTATTGCTACTTCTGAGAAACTCTCATGTAGGAATCTTAACTGAATGGTTAAGAATTCAGGTTTTGGATTCAGACAGCTGTATGATCTTGGGAAAGGAACTTGGCTTTCAGTTTCTTTATTTAGAAAATGGACTAATAATACTCAAATCACTGGGTTGCATAGCAACCCAACAAATAAAACCTAGTACATGATAGGTATTTGATAAATAATAGATATTACTGTCAACTGTTAATAATACGGCATGAAAGCTTCAGTATTGTCTGAGGAAATATTTTCTGGGATGCTTGTAGTTTAATATTTATTAGGTGAAAATAGTGTTTCAATTCCCAGAAATTAGAATAGATTCAAAGAAAATGGCTGATCTGATCATTGAGGGAAGATTATTAAAGGACAGAACACGAAAAAGACAGGCTTCTTTGTTAAGTCTAAATCACTTCAGAGTCAACTGATGACCTATAGCCAGGGAAAGCCTGTTCATGGATGTTGACTCTCTTTGCAGCTCGTTTCTCTTCCACTTTTCTCTCATCTTTTATTTTCTCCTCCTCTTTCTGTCTCCTTCTCTCTCTTTAAAGCACCACAGAACCCTCTATACATGTTTTTGTTTTTTCTATTTCCTTCTCAAATATTCATATAGCTCCTTTTTTTTATTTATTATTTTTTTTGTGGGGAAGACCAGCCCTGAGCTAACATCCGTTGCTAATCCTCCCCTTTTTGCTGAGGAAGACTGGCCCTGGGCTAACATCATGCCCATCTTCCTCTACTTTATACGGGACGCCGCCACGGCATGGCTGACAGGCAGTGCGTCGGCGGGCGCCCGGGATCCGAACCCGCGAACCCCGGGCTGCCAAGCGCGAACTAAACCGCTGCGCCACTGGGCGGCCCCTCATATAGCTCTTTTTAATGATGAATTTAGACTTGTAAAATAGCAATTATAGTCATTTCTACTCTCTGTTCACCAAGTTTTCATAAAAAAAAAATTTTAAGCTTATTCTGCCAGACAAAAGTCTCAACATTTGCTTCTACTGCCTACACACACCTGACATTTTCCCGTGGCTGCTGCATGTGCAAGAGACTCTAAGGCCTTTAAGCACATGAATTCGTAGCTCAATCCTTTATTAGGAAACAGAGTCCACGCGCCTTGAACTCTACAATGGGAGCACACCGGGTCAGCCATCAAAGTCCTATTGAACATAAACTCATGACATAGGCTGCACATTAGAATAAGCTGAGAGTTTAAAAAAATACTAATACCTGGATTTTAACCCACTCAGATTCTGATTTAATTTGTTTGTAGTGGGACTGGGCATCTATCTTTTTAAAGTTCCCCCTGGTGTTTTTAAAGTTCAGCATTGAAAACCTTGGCTTTAGATCACTTCTGGCCCTAATTAATATCTATTGCCCTCTGCATCACGTAATTAAGCCATTTGTGGAATACTTGTCCCACCAGATAGTGGATGGCTAGCTCACCGGACATGCTGGGTCCTTGATGGATGATTATCATTCTTTTCATCTTAGACATACAGCTGACAGAATGCCCGTTGCCAGTAAACAGCAAGAAACTACAAGGAAGCTAGTAAAGTAACTGTGATATATCTAAAACAGTACATCAGTGATTGCCGAAAAAAAGAAAAATATAGTTATGTGATACAGAGGATTCCTGTATTAGGGTGGTGAGGTACAAGGGAGGCCTTGGATGGTTAGAGTTTCTTCAGTTCTGTGATTCTATGATTCTGGGTGTCTGAGGCCTAAAAGAGCAGCAATGGGGCTAGGGGGAAGACTTAAGCACCAAAGAGAAACAGTTTTGAAATCAGATGCTTGGGTTCCTATTTCTCTCTTGTGTTTCACGAGGGGTCTTTAGCAAATATCACAATTTATCCCCTGCAATTTTCTCTTCCCTTTCCTGGCAGACAAACTCTAGGTGAAAATATCTAAGTGGATTTCCTCCTTTCTCTTTAAAGTATTAATATTCCTGCTAAGACTTCAACCCACCAATAAATCCCACTGGTTTCAACTTTTCTAAAATACTTTTTCCCATAATGAAGGTGCAGCATCAGCATCTATTTACTTGTCTCTGATCATCGTGGAGAAAAGTGCGAAAGGCAAGCTAGTAGGCTTCACCTACATAGATGGAAAGATTAAGCCTTCTTCATTTTACCTAAATATTTCCTTCTCTGACTTACAGCATTTGGATATTTGATTAAATTCCAACTCATACAACTTCTTACTGCCAATCTCCATGTGGAAGTCCCATAGTAGAAACCTTGCCAATTATGCCCCATGTCACTGTCTCCACCTTCTCCCAATTGCTCCGCCATCCACCATCCACCATCCACCATCCACCCAGGGCCTAAAGCCAGAAAGCTATGTGGTGTCTACACTCCTTTTATATTTTTTTCCATCAATATCCAATCCATCACCACTATACCTCCTGAGAATCCTGGGATCTGTATATCTGTCACTTCTCTCCACCTCTACGTGAAAGCCCGTATATATGTCACCACTCTACCCCATCTGAATTACTGTGACAGCCTCCTTACTGATGGGCTTGCCTGAGCTTGGTGGAGACATTTTTCAGGCTGCAGGCAGAATATTTTAAAATGCAAACCCGATGATGCCACTACTGTAGCACTAGGGCACCTTCAACATTTCCTCATGTTTCGGGATAAAATTAAACTTCTTTCACAAGGACCTTAAGACTGTTCCTAATCTGTTCCCTGATTAATTCATTTCTAGTTAGTATCCCTTTTGATATTCTGCATTTCAGCCAGATTGAACTGATTTTACTTCTCCAAACATGCACTCTCAAGTCTGGGTCTCTGTACATACACCCCCCTCTCTCTGCCTTTCCCTAAAGTCTATCATCTTTCAATCTTAGTTGGCACTTCCTCCTAGAAGAGTAAGGCACCAGTCCTAGCATTTGTCACCAGGTAACTGCCTCTTTGTTTGTCTGTATTTCCCATATGACTGTAAATTGTAGGTGTGATTTGTATTTTGCTTGTCCAGCACTGTCTTCTCTGTATCCAGCAGAGTCTAACACACAGTGCTGCTTCTCTTTGTTACATGAATGAGTAAAACTTTTAATAAGACTCTGGAGTGTTATAAATTAGAGTAGTAATAACTTCCAGTTCTTTCTTTCTCTGGGTTAAATGTGTTTACCTCTATTGTAAAACTTGTAAGGAAAGGAAACCCTAAATGTGAATATAGTCTTCAAATCCCTTTGCAAATGACTTTCCCCTTGTCTTTCTTCAGCTCATACACTAATCTTCATGTTTGGAACGTCCACTGTATTTTCCAGTTTAATATCTTCTTGTTCAAAAGATCCACAATACAGAGTAAAAAATCTATTACTGTATTTACTAGTATGAAGTCAAGTTTATCATTTAAACAATTGTATTTATGTAACAAACTTTCTCAATTAACTTCATGAGAAATTGAAATTTAAGAGATGAAAATATATTTTTACAAACTGATACATTTAATTATCATTTTAGATAAACCTATTTTGGAGTCTGTGATATTCTTGTATTTATTTCACCAGTGTGACCAAGACTCAATGTGTTTACTGGCAACATAGTCAAGGGATTATACTAATGCATTGAAATAATAATAATATTGCAAATTTGGTGGTCTTCGGTGGTAGTATGCAAGTACCAAGTATGCACCAGCCCCTAGAAGTAGAAAAATCTCTGTGGGACATTAGGAATGCTAAGTAGCATTGTTTTGGGACAAATACAACAGAGCGTGGTCTGCTCTTTAATGGGATAAGTCTTGAATAGGGTAACGTGATGCTGGGCCACTTTGTTAGATATCAGTAAAACTCACGCAAACTCACCCCTGCAGACAGCTACTCCAGGTGTGACTTTGGTGGTCCCTTCGGTGGGGAGATGGTGTGAGTAGGAAGCAGAACCACCACCAGCAGCAATGATAAAGCAGTTGGCAGGCTTCAGAGGCCTCTCCATAAGAGGCTGGAGGCAAAGGAGGAGGAGAAAGATAGATGTTATACAGCAGCTGAGATGGCTTTCATATGAGGACACAGCAGACACAGCTTGAGACTTTAAGTAATACCCAGTGTAGTGTCCCATTCATTTCTCCAGTGAACATGAGAATTGGGGCAATTTTGTATCAAAATATTACTTCACAGTTATTCCCAGGTTGTAATGCTCTGGAAAACACAGCCTATTATTCTGTTTTTTGAGGAAATTTTTCCCTAAAGTTATTGGCTTTTGATCTTATGCTCTGGATATTATCTCACTTATTCTTGCAATAGTCCTATGTGGTTGGAATTGGCCAGAAATAATTGTTTGTACTTTGCAGATAGAGTGTCTTTATATCCAGTCATGCAAAGCCTCAGTCAATCAATCAGGAATAAAGCCAAGTCACTCCAACTTCTGATCTTACTAACTCTTGGCTATGACTGTACAGTCTTTGGGGAGTGGGGGTAGAATCCAAAATCTTGATTGTTTGTAGTTGTTTAAATTCCTAGTAGGTAGTAGAAACATACAGGACCATGAGTTAGTGAGAGTTCAATTTCCACTGGTGGTTCTGCTACTCATTCGCTGTGTGACCTTTGATGGAGTCACTTAGCCTCTTTGGGTTTCATTTCTTTCTTTGCAGATAAGGCGCTTGGGCCAAATCAGAGATGGTTGACCTGGGGTCCATGGATCTTGCCCTTCCCACACCAACAGTCACATCATCCATGAATGGGTTTCAGGGAGCTGACAAATCTAAAGTTCTGTGAGACCTGTGGAACACATGCGGTTTTCTAAGCAGACTGTTCAGAGGTAATATCAGATTTTCAAAGAAGTATGTGATTAAAAAATCGCTGACAACACACAAATCAACAAGATCAGAATATATAATTTCAAAGGCCCTAATTGACTTAAATACCTATGATTCTAAATATTTCAGGGTTACATGTGATATGTAAGAAGAAAAGCCCTTTCCCAGTGTAGTTTCCAAGTACTAATGGTTATAGGATTTCAAAACAAATTGCCCCAAAGCCAATCTTCAGAGGGACGTGAATAACTATGAGACGGTAGTCCATGATGTCATTATATCTGAATGTGTCTGGAATTCCAATACTTTTAAATCTCTTTGTTTGTTCTTATTTCAGGTTATATGTCTACATTTTCTTTGTGAGAACGCCTGAGGAATTGTTGAATCATTTGTTTTGCAGACATGTGCGTGCTCTAACTTCTCACAATATGTGAACGTTTTAAATAAAAATAAGAAGACAAATTTGGTTGAGATCCCAATATGTAAAGTTCATGTTTTTGGTTGCAAACTTGATTACATGCATCATGTTGAAATCAGAAATCATTCTAGGAGCTGTATATGGCTTTTGGAAAAAAAAAAAAGATTTTGGCAGCAAATAAGGGAGTTTCCTCAAAGTTTCTGAATGCTTATGTTATTCTCAGTGGGAGTTTGCCAATAGGACACTTAGAACTTGTGTTTTTGGAAAGCTAGGGAATTCTTATTATTATGCACATGGGAAAATATAGCAATTTGTTCTTTGGAGGATGCAATAAAATAAGTGGTTGTCTATCTGGTGGTCAGGGACAGGTTGAACGATTCCCAAGTTAATCTTTTTTTTCAGCCCCAGAATGTCTTACATGCACATTCCAGTGCAAGTGCCCCCAAATCTCTCTTTCTGGGCAACAACAGCCACTGATCATACCAGTGCAGAGACTGAAGCCGCTGCTCTGACGTCATGGTGTTCTAGACTGTCAGAGGCAGCTCTGGCTCCTCTGTTACTGTTCTCACCTTCTACCCCTTCACCATGTCCAGTGCATTCTTCATGCAGACATTTTCTAGATTTCTCCCTTTCTTTTCATTTCCACAATCACAATCCTTAATTCCAATTCACCTCAGCTATTGTGACTTCTATAAATGCCCTACCATTTCTTCCCATATTCTTTTATCCTGAGAATTAACTTATACCGAGTGGTAAGAATTATCTTTCTCATGCATTCTTGATCTTAATGTATATATGTTATAATATTTTATTTACTTGTGTATTTCAGGATCCTTTAGTACTTATCAGTACATACAAACAACCAACCAAAAGACTTGCTTTTATTTTTTTCCTCTCTCTGCACATATTCTCTATCTCAGTAAATTTGTCCAACACATATGTTCTGTGAGGAACTTGACACTAAAAAGAGAAAGATGATAGAAAAAAGCCTTTAGCACTGAAGGGAATCATAGTTTTGTACCTTAAACAGACATGTAGACAATTATACTTTTTTTCTCAGCACTTGTCAAAATGATAATAAATTGATTGATTGTTTAATTTTATCTCCCTCACCAGGGAATGGACCATGGCTGTCAGTTCAATGTTATTGCCAGCACCTAGTTCAGTGCCTGACACATAATAGGGGCATAAGGCATATTTGCTGAAGTTATTACTGAATTATAGTGAGGACAATAGTATTCTAATAGTGGCTCATCCAAGCTTCAGTGGTGATAGCTGGGATCTATTTACTTCTGCATAGAGAGATCAGAGAAGGTTTCACAAAAAAGACAATGCCTTGAGCAGAGACTTATAAGAATCAGTAAGAGGTGAAGAAAATCAGTCAGTCGGATACTGCTGCAGCAAAGGATAAATATAGGAGCTATTAGGAGACAGAGCTAGGAAGAACTTTTTTCTGTAGGCCTGCACTTCCTAAAGTATATTCTGAGGATACTGGTCCTGTCTGTTCAGAGAAAATTGTTTTTCATGGATTCCTGCTGATAAATGCGGGCTGGTCAATGTTTAACAACCAGATTTCTCGAAAAAATAAAAAGTCCTGATTTATAACATTTGTTGGGAAGAGTTGCAGAGAAGCACACCATTTTACAGCATTTTATAGTATTTCTACCACACAGATACAATAGATGTAACTTCAAGAACATGGATAGTAGTAACTGTATGAGAGGAAAAATAATTTTCCCTCTATCTTTTGAGTAGTAAAACACAGATTAACAAGAGAAAAACAAACAGAAGTATATTAACATGTATAGCTCATGTATACATGGGGGATACCCAGCGAAAAATGAGTATCTCCCCAAGGTGTCTTAGAATTCAGGATTAAATGCCATCTTAACAGGGAAAGGAGAGGGGAGATGTGGGCCGTCCTCAGGGAGAGAAAATGATTTTTAGGAAAGAAAATGAGCCTTTAGAAGAATAGATGGGAGGTATGATACTTTGTGACAAAGTTTGTCTGAGCATAATGTTGACTTCTAGTCTCTTCTCCACCAACAAGTCAATCCTCCCTGTCGATGAAACTCCTTAGTTGATGAATCCTTCCTGGATTATGACAATTGAATTCCTTTTGGAGGATCTGTGTTTAGGCAGATAAAGGGAGTTCGGAGAAACTCTCTCCCTGCGTTTGCTGTTTTGCAAGTGCCTACAGCTCAAAATAATCAATATGCCAAAGTGGCATATTTTCAGGTTCATATTCTGTTACCTTTATAATATAATTAGAAAGTGATGAATTTTGAGTATTTATTACCTTAGTTTTTAATATAATTTATTTAATTGTAAGTTTATATAATTTGCTTTTTATAATGGCTGTGTTTAACAGCTGACTTTCAAAATTTGTGAAATTTTAAGTTAGGTTTTATAAGCTAATAGCTGGATCCAACATATTGCAGGTCAAGTATACTTAATATAGTTTCCTTTTAGAGAGTCACTATGAATATTTGTTATTATTAAGGGTCCTGAGAAGTCTTGACGCAAACACACATATCTTCGTTAGTTTACTGATTGGACAATAAACTCTTTTTAGCGTAATAGGTACTGACAAGTCTCAGAACCAGAGTGACATGGTATCATATATTTGGGGTGCATGCTGACTCACTGTCCACTTTGCTTATCTCTATTCTATTACTGGAAATAATAACAAAATTTACTATTTCCTGTTACTTTCCTTTTTCCTTCTTTTTCCTAATTACTTATAAAACTAATGTATCCCCAGTGGAATGCCTACTCCAAACCATATTCTACCTTTTCAAATTTCTGCTTGACCCATACTTCTTTCAAGAAGTTTTTTGTTTATTTTCAGATAATTGTCTCCTGGTTGTAGTTAATGCCCATTACCCCAATTTTCTATTTCAGTCTTTTCTATTTCCTATCCTTATAATTTCTACTTGCCCAACAATTTTTTTCCATATCATACCATTTCTGTTGGATAAATACAGTTGTAAACATAATGTATTTGTAACGTGGATTTGTATTCACGCTTTTCTCATCTCTGCTAGTAGGTCACAATCTCATAGAGTGGACTCTGTGCCTTCCATATTTTCATAATTCTAGTAATGCCTGGTGCAGAATTCCTTAAAGAGTGTTTGCCCATAAAAACATTGTATTTCTAACCTAAGAAACTGGTGATTGTAAAGAAGATGTGACACACTCCTTCAGAATGCTCAGGTTTTATTTCCAGTTTACACAAGCTTGTTAACTGGAGGCAGAAGCCAATATAATGAAAGATTTTGGCAGCAGCTGGAAAACAATTCTCAATCTACATACTGGTTAGCTAGCGCAGAGGGCTGGCTGTTAGCCTTTCATTTGTCATCTGAACCTAAGACTCTCTGGAAGTGTGCCAAAAGAATAAATAAAAGAACATTTACTCTCCTATTTGCCCTTTAATCTGTTCCTCCCCCCTTCCTCCCTCTCCTCCTCCTCCCCTTCCTTCTTTTTCCTTTTTCTCCTCTTCTTGCCGCTTCTACTCCCATTCCCCCTCTCCTCTTTCTCTTCATTAATTTCAGTGTTACACTGGATAATTTTGCAATTTCAATCACACTCCAGGAATTTAGAAATAGAGCTGTCAACTTTAGAAATGTAAGGCAGAAAGGATTAAAAAATAAAACCCAATTATTATCATATTGTTTGCTGTGGCCACTGTATTCCTTGTCATCAAACTTCTTGATTTATTTCCCTAGAAATTTGAGAAATATGATAGGTAGCTCTGTAGCTCCCACTCATAGCTAAACTCTTAAAAGTGCAAACAATCTTCTATAACGCTATTGTGCTTAATAATGGTATAGAGAAATAATCCAGTCAATTTATGTTAGTATGCTTTCAGGTTGAAATATATCTATTACATGTAGAATACATTTAAGAACTTTTCCTCCCAATATTATATTATAAAATTAGAATATTTATTTTACCATTGAGTAAATTTATATATTATATTACCTCTAGAAGAAATCAGAGAAACCATATTTTTTAACTGCCTCTGATACGGAACCGAGTGGGCTTGCCTCCTGATGAGTTAAAATAAGACTCTACACCAGTGGAAGTTGTCTCACAAAGTAAAGTGTATTTGTAGCATATAGGAGGCCATGAGGAATCATTTCCAAAGTCATGGCGTCCCCAAACAAAGGGAAGCAGGAACTTTTATTTCAGTTGGGGAATGAATATTCAAAAAGGAGAGACAGGTGCACTGCAAATTATGGTAATGAGGCTTAATCTCCTCTTAAAGAAATCTTTGCATTAAAAATAAGGCAAGGTCATGGGCGTAGCTCTTCCAGGGAGGATTGGCTAGCTTCAGGGTGGTTGCTGGGTGTGTCTCCTTAACATAAAAAACAACTTGGAAAAACAGTTAAATGCTTCCAAGCCCACCCTTGAGTTCCTCGGGGTACTAATCGGTGACACAACTACAATACTACAAAGAAGAAGAACTTAAATGCACATAACTGGCTTGCTGAAAGTAAGAGGTAAAAAGCAGTTACATTCTCTCCTTAAAGTCAGGATACTTTCTTGTAATATAATTTAGAGTTTTTAAGGAATATTAATTCTTCATTCCCTAAGAGATTCATGTGATTTCTTCACTTGACTTTTGGAGCCCTATTCCCTCATTTCACCCCCCTTCATTTCCAAAAAACTTTCCCCAAAGGAGAAGAAAACTCTCCCTGGCCCTGCATGGCTCACTAGAAGATGAGGGGTTGAGTTGACCTCAGGGGTCACTGGAAAAGGACAGAAAGCTGGCTTGTGCCATAGAGAGAGAAAACTTATGAAGAACTAGCTTTAGAGTGAGGTGTTGTCCTCCTTTTCTGTGGTTTTTTCCTTCATGCCTAATGGTCTTATGCTGCCCCCTCTGTGTGAGGAAAGCCATTGGCAACCTCTTTCACAATGAAGGATTAAGGAATGTATTACAATTCCTCGAGAATTTGCCATTTAAAAGGTGGCACCTTAACATTCCATTCTACCATTGTTATGCAAAAGTGGAAGACTGGTCAAAAATAAGCACTTAAATTGCCATTGCTCTTTCAAAATCCAGGATATTTCATTGAATGCATGACTACTTGGAAAGAATGCTAACTGAATCTCATTCAACAGGGCTGTTTTTTTTTAAGGTGATCTGTCAATACAGGAGGTCCAGAGAACAATTGTAGTTAGATTCTGACAAGGGAAATAAATATGGCAGCAAACCTGGGCAAGGAGACCATTGGTGACAGAATGAGCTCATCCAAAAGACACCCCATGTTAAAGGAATTCTATCTCTGCCCTGATTGAATAATTGGCCTTGATCTTGCCCTCCTGATACTGGCTCAACACAAGGTTGACATAAGGAGAGCCATATTGTAGAAAAGAAACCCTATTGTATCTTTGAATGACCTCTGATTAACTAACCCAGGCATGCTCTGTGGGTTTTATGGCCCCTCCCGGCTGCTATAAGTTGACAACTTTGTTCTTTTGAGTTCCTTAGGAACGTGATGACCCCCAGGCAGGGAGTCTATGCTGATAGCCATCATCAATGACAACTGGAAGATCTGGGTACCAGGGCATTGCTCTGGTCTCTGGTGCATACCCAGTAAAACAAAAGACTATCAGGAACTAAGACCAGATGCCTCCCCCACCTGGAGACCAGCTCCCTATATAACTGGCCTGTAGTCTGTGTTCTGTAAGATGGTTCCTTCGGACATTGGTCAGCCATCCTCCCCCTTGCTAGCAAGCTGTAATAAAGTCCTTTCTCTCCTACCTCCTTGCCTCTTGACTATTGGTATGTCTTGCAGCAGGCAGACGACAGCCCCCCCTCCCCCACCATCTTGGGCGGTGACACTCCTGCCGGCAAAATATATTAAACAACTGTTTTTACATTTTGGAAACAGGCAACACAGGACAATGCTCCTTGAAAGAAAGGGAGCAAATAAGGTGAGCTCTACAATTGTCTTAGCTTTTTGCCTGGAAGCCCTTTCTGGATTGCTTCATAGGAAGAATCCAAGCAGAGGCAGTGGTTTCACAGATTCCACTGAAGAGACAGATTTAGAATTCATATAGGGGGAGGGGCTTCAATTTATGTGGCAAAGCACTAGTGAGGAAGCAGAAAAAGACCTACAGAAACTTGTGTACCAGTCCCTTTGAGGCTGCTGCTAAATCCTAAGCTGTGCAATGATGGAGTGAAAGTTTATTAGGCCAGGCAAAGAACGATCAGGGACCTGATAAATTTCCAGAACTCACACAGAGCTGAGAGGCTGTCAAGTTTCAAATAGCTGGAGTACAAAGGCCTCGTTAAGAAGATCAATAATAAAGACAGAAGACACAAACTGTTAATATCAGGAATAAAAGAGAAGTTATTACTGTAGATCTTACCAACATTTAAAGAACAATAAGGGAATATGAACACTTTAAACAAATTCCTTGTGACAAGAGATTTTCCCATGTTGAGGTATGGGGTAGCTATTCTGGTTCAAAACTGTTTTGTCTTGAACTGAAGAAGCCTGACTTATGGCCTGTCAAACATACGCTGTGCATCTGCTTTAACCATCAAAGAAAAGAATGCATTAAATATTATGTCAAAGTAAAAGAATGTGCTCTTTTAAGATACGAATGCATACTTCCCCTCTTACGCCCACCAGTATCAACAGTATCAGTAATGCCTGTATTAGCACTGCTGAAGATAAGTTCCCTCTCCTGGGCATCAGGGTCATGTTGACCTGCTAATTTGCAACTGAATATCTCTTTGAAACTCTGATGAATATGTACCCTGGGTATCTTAAAAGTATGTTCTTTGTTCAAAAAAGGTATAAAACTGTACTGAAGGGGCTGGCCCAGTGGTGTAGTGGTTCAGTTTGGCACACTCTGCTTTGGTGGCCCAGGTTTGGTTCCCAGGTGCGGACCTACAGCACTCGTCGGTGACCATGCTGTGGCAGCAACCCACATGCATAATAGAGGAAGATTGGCATAGATGTTAGCTCAGGGCCAATCTTCATCACCAAAAAAAAAGGTAAAAAAAAAAAAACTGTACTGAAAACATGCTTCTCCAGAAAGCTTTCTTCCTTTGTGGAAACTGCCATCCCAGGTTATAATCCTCAGCTTATCTCTCACCTAAAACTCTATCTCTCACCTGTAAAACTCACCTTATCTCTCTTATCTATAGAATGGTTAGTGGTTATTTTGCATGGATACTTGAATGCCACAAATTACCAAAACTGACACAAGATGAAGTAGAAAATCTGAATAGTAGACTGTGATGTTACTTTATGTTGAGATGGTAATTTAGGCTCTCCATTCTTCTTAGTTGGGGATGTTTTGGCTGAGGTAGCAGAGCTGCTTTCCTTAGCAAAACTCAGTGTAAAGGCCATAGAAATTTACACAAAAGAAGTACATAAAGCAGAAAGGGTGTCTAGATGTAGAGACACCAAGGTAGAGAATGTGGAGAGAGAATAATGAAAATGAAATCCCCCGAGAAATGCCTCATTGAAGAGTTAAAATGATGAAGTGAAGCTTGTGAGGGAGACTGAGGCATACCACTCAGAGAGAATAAAACTAGGACAGTGCAGCAGCTTGGAATCAAGCCATTAGGGAGGAATTCACTTGAGATTCAAGAGCTATTTCACAAAATATGGATGGAGAAGAGGCAGGTGAAAATGGGATTCTTATGACAGGTCAAGGGGTTAGTTTAAAAATGGGAGCAGGATATTTCTTTCTTTGCAACAAAAGTGAAGAAGTGGACAGGAAGAAATAAGGTAAACTTTCAGGTTAGAAAAGAAAGAAGTCAATAAAGCTTACTGTTAATGGCTTAAATCTTTTCAATGAAATAGCCTCTGGGTTTGGGTGTAGAGGATGTATTAGGAGTTTGAGGAATTCGGAAATTATTTAAACTAGCCTCTGTGGGAACTAGTGAAAATAAAGATTGCTAACTAGTTCAAGCCTGGTTGAATTTACTTAGCATGAGCTCTGAATGGGTACAATCTGCAGAAGTGGGTATGAGAATGATGAAAACCATAGGATGAACCCAAGAGAGGGGATTATCACTGCTGACATGACAAAATGCTAGGGGAACAAAGGATTCTAAGTTGAATTTTGGACATCACTGAAATGACTTACCATGAAGTCTAGACTGAGACAATAAAAATGGGGTTGAGATACGAAGGGACACAAGAAGAGCTTAGAGGAAGTTCTTTGAGATGTAGTATCTTCCCTCTGGGGGGGTAAAATGTTCTGGTTTATCTTCTTGTGCTGTCATTTAAGGTATGCTCCAACCATGTAATCTTTTTTTAACAAAAAAATTAATATTCTTTATGTTGAAATATTCTGTTGCCACACAAAAATATTCAATCATGCTTAACCTTCAAGAAAGGTAGTCAATTACAGTAAATGGCATCCCTCTCTCTCAGAGAGAGAGTCCTTATCATAAATGTAAGTTGTAAAGATACTTTCTCTTAAAGGCTAAGCCCAATTTTTCCTTTAATGTCCTCAAGGGAGAGGCCTACCAGTTGTTCCATCACTATTCAACTTTCTCTTCGCCAAGATTAATCACATCGCTACAGCCACATCATGTTTTTAACACTCTCCTAAAAATCTATTAGGTTGAATTACATGAAACTGTCATCTTTGTAGGTTTTTAATGGTTCTATTCTCACAGTTTTATATGGTTCAGCCTAATATTTCAAATTCCTTTTCTCTAACTTTGAAAATATTAGAATTAGACCTAGAATCTGATTGTTAGTGAGTGAAGTTTACAGTTTGCATATGCTGCAAATCAGCATGACTAATTTCCAAAGACCGAAAACGTGGCTCATCCTCAGGTCCTTTCAGTCATGCTCATGCGTAGCCTCTTCCCTGTCTTTTATTTCTATTGTGTGTCTTTTATTTCTACTGTGTCTTTTGTTTCTTTTCTTTTGGATTTAGCTCTCTTACGCAATTCTTACTCCACTTTATTTCTTCCCCACCAACTTCAATTTGATGCTTGACGCACCAATCAGCTTGCAAACTTAATGAAAAAGTCGGTATTTCACTATCCAAATAGACAAAAGGTTTTATAGCCTCAGAAGCAGGCCCCGATCTCTCATTGCTTCCTCTGACATTGACATGACAAACACTCTTTGCTGTCCAGGTTTGTGAATTGACAAGATGCTTAAATGAACAGTTGACTCCCTGGGGCAATAAGGGATAGAAGGACCACAGCCAGCACAGTTCTGTAAGTCAGCAGTCTAGCGTGGCATGGCTGGGTTCTCTGCTCAGGGTGTCACAAGACTGAAACCAAGGTGTAGGCTGGGCTGAATTGTCATCTGGAGGTTTTGGGGAAAAATCCACTTTGCAAGTTCACTCTTGTTGTTGGCAGAATTCAGTGCCTTGTGATGGTAGGACTGAGGTCTCTGATTCCTTGCTGGCTGCCAGTCAAAAACTGCTCTGTGCCTCTAGAAGCTGCCTGTATTCCTGTTAACAGGGCCCCTCATCTTTAAGCTAGAAATGGAGCATTAGAATCTGTCTTGTGTTTCTTGTCTCTGAATTCCTCTGCTCACAACCTTCTTTTTTGTATGCACAAAGTTTAATGGGGATTGTGAACCTGCTGAAAGTCCTATAATACATTCCAAAGTCCAGAGTAAGTCATTTGAGTTTATGTGTGGCTCTGATTGCCCTATTACTGTGAAAATTTGTAGTCTAAGTGCAGCTCTTCCAATGTAATGATGCCGAAGGATATCAGAAAGAATTGTCTAACTTGGTATCTTCTAAAAAAATAGACCATATATATTCTGTAGTTTGTGCATTAACCTTTGGATGACTAAAATCAAATTCTTTGAAAAGTAATGATCATTTTTTCCCTTTTTTTATATAATGTATTTCTCTAATATCTATCACAGTAAGTCCTAGATGCTTTACAGAAGAAATATTGGTCTCTACTGTACAAACTGTCCCATCTATTTTGACTTTGTACTTATGACTCATGTTTTCAGGCATCATTTATGCCAACTGTGTCAAAGAGCATTTGGATTTCTTTTTGCTTATTTCCTATCTAATGTTGGCTTATGAATATGCAGTTATATTTCCCCATTTCTGTTTTTTCCTAACCTGTTTTTTCAGAGCAAAATTTTTTCGTGTTGAGCTAAAGTGCCAGGTTGAGTTAACCTGTATTTTACTGACAACCTTGTGAGCGCTTAGCTAACATATACTATGCCTTTCTACAAAGATGTTAGCTGAAAGCATCAATTGTAAAATAAATAGGGTTTATCAATTTAAAAACATTTTCTATTACTTGCTTTTGTGTAGATTGACAAAACTAGAAGTGATGTTAATTTTCGACTTCAATTTTAGAAAAGAGACAAATTTCTAATTTTTAATTTAGAATGCCTTATCATTAGATATCTTTAAGAATTTATGGGCCGGCCCAGTGGCGTTGCGGTTTAGTTCGGGTGCTCCGCTTGGGTAGCCTGGGATTTGCATGTTCGGATCCTGGGCGCAGACTGATGCACTGTTTGTCAAGTCATGCTGTGGTGGCGTCCCATATAAAGTAGAGGAAGATGGGCACGGATGTTAGCCCAGGGCCAGTCTTCCTCAGCAAAAAGAGGAGGATTGGCAACAGATGTTAGCTCAGGGCTAACCTTCATCACACACACACACAAAAAGAATTTAACTTGTCTGACTGATATTTGTCACCTTGATTTGCCATGTGTATAATTCAATGATCTAGATATTGTGCAAACATCTTCAAAACTTGGCAATAAAGCACTACTTTCCATATCCAACATGTTAGCCAAGTTCCTGAATTAGCATTGTTTAAAGATATCTGTCCTCCTGAGACAACTCTAACTCAAATGAGACATTTTCTGGTGAACAATTTTCCAAGTTTTGAAGAAATCTGTGCACTGTGGTTCATCACAAACAGTAATTCAAAGGACTTGGTATTAGGGAAATGATTGTAAAACATCAAAATCCTGTGCTAAAACTTTTTTTTTTAAAGCAGCCACAGAAATGGCAGCATATCTTCAAGTGAACATTTAGTTTATCCCACCTGCCAAATATATAATATATGAATATATATTCATTTTTCTTGAAAATGGAAGAATGTGTAGGTTAAATAAATTTTAAAATATTCTTTGTCTTGTAATATCACTGACCCAGATTTGGGGAGGGTTTTCCCTTCCAGGTGAAAGATATTCTTGGGTTGGCTCTCCCTATTTTGTTGCTAGGTGAAAAATCTCTGTCTGGTGTTTCTTGGAATTTCATTCTTCTGTGCCACTATCTGGATGTTTGTCTCATGTCTCAGTCTCAGGGATGTGGGATGTGTGTGTGTGTGTGTGTGTGTGGGTGTGGAGGGAGGGAGATAAAATTCCAGAAGCAATCTTATTTTGCAAAATGTGCGCAATTATCAAGTACATTAGGCTAAATATCTCTGAAATCTGTGACGAGTTACAATTTCCTAAGAAGCAAATTGATTTTGTCCCACTGATTTTCTTAGGAAACAGTTAAATCTCCATTGCTCAAGTTTTACATCATCATTCCCTGGATAATTGTGCTTTCATCTTCTGGCTGAGAAAAAAGACATACTCCACTCCACTTACTTAAGTCAGGTAGTAATCGGAGAAGTGGAGATGTCCATCTTCAGCAGGGAATGGGGTGACCAGAAGTTGAGCAGATGGAGAGCTAAAATGACTTTCCAGCTTTCCTGAGTCAGGTCTCTATGGTCTACTTTTATTACTTTGTCTGAAATGCAAATTCTCAGCATGCCAGGCACACCCATATTCCAATGCAAGTACAAAAACAAAATTGAAAGCCAACCACAGTTGAGTTTGTTATTGTCTGCCACTTTGATTCATCTTGTCCCCTCCCCACTCCTTTCCACCCTCACTAATTGTAATAATCAAAAGTTGTTTCTGTTTAGTGGGAAAAACACATATATTAAGAGGGTAATTCAAACGAAGGGCTTTCCTATGTAGATAGATATCCAATTGACCAGAAGCCCCATCTTCTTGCTGGTGGCTCTGACCACCACCAGGTATTATTGACGTGTTGTTTCTTGGTGGTACAGCTGACCTTTACTGGGAAAGGTAATACAGAGACAGACTCTCATATCCAGCCCTTGTTGCTGTTGGGCCTGTTTTCTCTTCTCACACAAGATTAAGGGGTAGGCTTACTTGAGATTCTATGTTCTTACAAGGCTTATTGCTGAACTTGGCAGGAGCATTAAAATATCTTTATTAGAACTCATGAATCAAGTTCCATTGCAGACTTCATAACCTTCCAAATCTTGCTGCCTTCCTTTGTCAAACCTCACAGAAAGGCGTCGCTTAAAATAAAGTTTATTTTTGGGTGCAAAGATCCAAGGATAATGACAAATTTTGTTCTATAGCATACGTGGGAAGTCTTCATTTAAATTAAAACACATTAACCTGTGATTTAAAAATCTGTCTACAGAAGTTTCTTACACAATCCAGAGAATTTTGCCAATGGAAAGCGTGAAGCTGTAAAGGGAACTCTCACAGATTTTGAAAAGCACCAATACTTTCTTTGAGCCTGATGAAAATCCTTTGGCTTTGGGTCTTTAAAGATGCACATTGGAATAGTTATAACAGGAAATTCTGTTAGTGCTTTCTTAGACCAAAGGTTTGAAATTGCTCTTTCAAAATTGCTTCCAAGTTCTAGAAACTAGCCTGAGGGAATCTAAAATCTCAGAGATCTACAAGACTTAACCTGCCATTCAGACATGGGCCTAGCTATCAAGGAAAGCTATAGACAATGAGGGGACTTTTTGTTGTTGTTTTTTCTGAGGAAGATTTGCCCTGTGCTAACATTCATTACCAATCCTCGCCTGTTTTTGCTTGAGGAATTAGCCCTGAGCTAAAATCTGTGCCAGTCTTCCTCTACTTTATTTGTGGGTCTCTGCCACAGGATGGCTGACTAGTGGTATAGGTCCAAGCCCAGGATCCAAACCCGTGAACCTGGGCTGCTGAAGCGGAGTGCACCAAACTTCACCACTACACCACTGGGCTGGCCCCCATAGACAATGGGGGGATTTTTAAAATATTGATGGGAGAAAGTTTAGTGCATGTATAGGCTCTCCTAAACTTGAGTTGGCTTTTATAGCATGAGCTGCAGTCTGGAGGCCTCTCACAAGTGAAAGGTGACACAACAGACAAGTCTGCAGACTGGGCCACAGCGAATCCCAAACACATCTTTGATCCTAGAAATGGTGATGGGTGATGGAGGGAGAGGAAGCCAGTCTCTTAACCCAGGCGAAAGGTGGGAAAAGATAGAACATCAGTTACCAGAGATTAACAAAGGAGAGGCAGCATCTTCAAGGATTGTTTTGGTGTGTAATATCATTCTGTATAAGTGACAGGGGATAGATTAGAATAAAAATTCTGGGTGAATTCCAAGAATCATAGAATTGTCCAGATAAATAGGGTTTAATTGTGTTTTTAGAAGACTATTAGTTAGCCAAATCATTGTTCATGTATGTTATAGTTGTGGATATAAACACTTAATAGACCTATTGCTCCACACAAAGTAAAACTATTTTGTTTTTATGGTTTATGAAAATATTGTTGGTGAGTTGGAGGCATTAGCTTTATATCAAAAAATGCTGTGTTTTTAATATTGTATGTGATTATTTCATAGAGAATGATTCTGTGTTAGAAGAGAGAAGGAAATGCACTTGCTATTTCAGCTCCCGAAAGCTGAGCTAAACGATTCATGTATATTATGTCCCTTTAAGTCTCAGGTTACCCAAGAAAGCATTTTTTTCTATTGTGTAATAGCAGCTGACTGAAAACACTGAAATAGATTAAATCCTATTACCTTCACAGTGTTTATCTATTGCTCTTAATTGTTCGGAGGCACTACACCAGGGTGTAACCCTATTATTTTGAGAGGGTAAATTAGGAAATGGAACACCTTAGCTATATATGAGTGCATTTAACATGCCACCTGGCACATCTCACAGCCACTGCGTGCTGTAAACACTCGTTGTTTATTAAGTCTCACAAGTCAAACTTGACTGAATGGCTGAGGAAACAACACGCCATTGTTTTCCTCCTCAGTTGCTATCCATTAAAAACACTTTGGCTTGAAAGCTTATCCTTCCTTCCTATATATTTAAAGTCTCTGTCAAAAATTAAATGGAGTTTGAGCAAACTTTCAAAGATCTGGGAGGTGTTTGATGAAACTCTGGGTGTTTTTTTTGAGGTAATTACTGTGCCCTTTCTCTCTGGTACAGACTGCCCTTCACAGAAATCCCTGTAAATTAAACTCTTTTCCATGAGGTAGAGAGATGAAGAAAGAACACCTCTGTTTTAGTTTCCTCCATAGAATAATGCATATTTGCTTTATATCGTAAGAGGCTGACAGGTTTGGACTCTGCTTCCAGATGTCCAGATGGTTTAATAAAAAAAAGAATAATAATACATGACATATTTTCTTTTTCTGATCCAGAAAGAAACAGCTTCATGTCAAGTCAACTTGTAAGTTCTAAGTTGTAGGAAACTTATGTAAATAAAGAATACTGATAAAACAGAAGAAAACAGAACAGGTAAAGGCACTCTGTCCCAAAAAAAAGACATATAAAAAAATGACTTCTTTTAAACAAAGACTGAAATGTTTATATGATTTACCACAGTCTGAATTATGTGTAACCCTGAGGTAATCTCAAACCCAATATGTGTGCAAACAGCTAGTGTCCTAGAGCTACACTAAGACCATGTTTCAAGTTAAAACTAAAAGAAAAAAGACAGTATGAATAAGCAAGTTAAGAATATGAAGGCTTACCTAGGGCAGACATTCAACAACATCCAGACACATACTATTTAGAGTAAACTTGATTTATACTCATATAAAACTGCATAATCCCTAAAAATTAAAACTTTCCTTTCCAATATGAAGTCTAGTATTTTTAAAGCCTCTTGACTTTATCTTTTACCAAAAGTATGTATATGTAGTTCATAGACTTGTTCTTTTGTTTCACAATATCCACTTTAAACAAGGAAGACTGAAAGAGCCCTTAAAGATTTTGCAATTCCATTTTGACTATTTCCACAATTTAAAAATAACAAACCAGTGTTTTTAGAGAAAAAATGGAATGGAAAAATATTAAGATATGAATTTTAGATGAACTAAAATGTTCAGTGTCATACACTAAACACTGTATGTGAGGCCGTATTTACAACTGAAATATTGGAAGGAAATCCATTTAACCTTTGGAAAAATGCTTCTTTCCTTTTGTAATCCTCTTCTGCATGCAGTAATTTAAACACATTCATTATAGTATTACTGATTATTCTTAATACTTGATAATTTAATACACAAAGATTTCCTTCACATTTTTCATTGAATATACATATTACATACATAAGCATATAATATACATATAATATACATGAACGTATATACATATATATTCGCATAATCTTTAAACATCAAGGAATATTCTGAAAATTTAATTGAAAAATTCATGAATGAGTGTTATAGCAGTTTGTATACATATATCTTGAGTAATAGCCAGGCTATTCAAATAATTTCAGCCTTGAGTAAATGTGCTAGGATGACCAAAGTATTTCTGCTGAATTTTCCTAGTCATTTGGGGGGATGGGTGGGATAGAGGTGGGAGTAAAGCCCTGTGTATGTTGGACTGGGGGTCTGACAGGTACACCTGGCCAGTGAGTGCTTCTGAGCTCAACATTGGATCTGTTGATGTAATTGCTAATAGAGTACAGATAAAAATAAAATGATACAAATTAAAAAAATAAGAATAACATAAAATTGCTTGAGTACTATCTAAATTCAAACATTGTTCTAAGTGTAATGGATACATACCATTATGTAATATATTACATATACCATACATGATATGTTACATATATATAATTTCTCTTTAAAAGTCACAGCAATTCTGTGAGATAGTTACTATTAGTTTTATTATCTCAATTTTCTACATTAAAAAAAATTGAGATGGAAAGAAGTTAATTACTTATAGTAAATGAAAGCCACCTTTTTGGTGAGACCTAGATCTGGCTTCCTGACAGAAATTTTGATAAGGTCTTCCTCCTTGTCCGTGTAGGAGGAAACGTACTGAGGCTTGGCAGGCTCGAAGGCCAACTAGGCAAGTGACTGGACCTAAAAACATTAGACCTGAAGGCAACAGCTCAGACAGTTCTTTCCTTAGGTAATAATTATGCAGGGAAAACAAGGAGCTGATTTTAAAAATCAAAATTAGCTCTATCACAAAGAAACAGAGCTCGCACCCAGAAGGAAAGTAACCTTAATTGGTGTGACCTTCTGCTGTTATTCAGAGGCCCTTGGATTCTGTCATTGAGGTGGGTCCCTTATGAACTGGCCAATATATAACCTAGTGGAATGAACTTTAGACATGTATGTGGGAGGCTTAGGTTCTAGTCTTAGCTCTACCAGTGACTCAAGTGGCTTTAAGTATGTCATGGGAACACTGGGTAATCTATTAACAATAAAAACAAAAACAATATGCTCAAATGTTTTAAAAGAAAGACTTTTGAAACTCAAGATTTGATTACTTTTACTAAAATATGAAAATAAAACCTATTGCCATAGTCCTAACATATTTCCTCTGGAGCTTAATTATCCAATGTTCAGTGAACGTTTTGGTCCATTTCCTTGAAAATGTGTGGGAGAGGCAGAGAAGTAGAAGGAGGCAGGTGCATGGCTCATTGAAGAACAGCTTTAGGAGCTGCAAAGTCAGAAAATGAAAGATCATGTGTCTGCTTCATTTCTCTTATACTTTGTATTCAAAATCTAAAGCTTGCGGTTGAGCTACATATGTTATTTATAAAATTTTTTTAGATTTAGAAGTTGTCTACTGATGTTTAGCTAGCTAGTAAAGTAGGAATGATAAATTTTAGTGGATCCTTTACTGTTGAAAATATTGGTTTTCTTTAAATTTTTTTGTGAGGAGGATTAGCCCTGAGCTAACATCTGTTGCCAATCCTCCTCTTTTTGCTGAGGAAGACTGGCCCTGGGCTAACATCCGTGCCCATCTTCCTCTACCTTATATGGGATGCCGTCACAGCATGGCTGACAAGCGGTGTGTCAGTCTGTGCCCGGGATCCGAACCTGCGAATCCTGAGCCGCCAGAAGCAGAGCACGTGAACTTAACCACTACATCACCAGGCTGGCCCCTGAAAATGTTGGTTTTAAAAATTATAAATATATTCGGTATTTTTTCCATACAGAATCTTGTGGCTTTTGTAGCTTTGTTTTTCTCTTGGAAATATGCCAGTACACTGAAGGTTACAAGTCATATTGAGGAATTTACTTCAAGATTTTAGCAAACGCCATATTCTAAGGCTGTCATTTAGACAATTAAAGCTTCTGTCTTTGGGGTAGAGATTTTCAGAGGGAAATAAAAAAATAAGTTCCTGAGTTTGCCTCATGCCATTGTTTAAAATCCTTTCTGATAAGTACTTCATGTATTTTCTGAAAATTGGATTCAGATTCTTTGGCTAGATGAATGAAGTATAATTATCAATTGGTCATGGGGGCCACAACAAGAATGGTGTGCAAGCAGACTTTCTAAATTTAATTTTTTGACATCATAGTTACAAATGTTCTATTAGAGATCTATAAACAAATTTAAATTGATCTTTCTTCTGAGTCTAGGATTCTCTGCTACACTCCATTTAATTTAGTAACTCCAAGGTTCCTTTCTGGATTGCATTACAAATTTCTAGGGTGGGAGTTGGTATGTGGAATGGGGAATAATGAGGAAAATTAAGACTTTGTAGATCCTCTGGGTTGATAAACTTAGATATTCTACCAGGCTTAGTCTACTTCTGCCAGAACCTTTATGTAGAAGGACAGGCTGCTGGCAAATGAGCTAATGTGAAACCTAGAAGCCTAAACAGTATAATTTTAAATATTTCCTGATTAAACAAAATAAAAGTAAAAGGTCAGAATCTCAGAAATAGGAGGATGTGACATTAATCTACTGGTAAATTGATATCATGGTTCAAATCAAGCTTGAATGGTGTTCTTTTTTTCCTGAAAGCAAATCATAGACAAGATATATACAGCAAGATTTTTCACTTCAAAAAAACTGTATGCAGCATCAGTTTTTCTTAATATTGTAATTTTACACACTGAAGAGTTTTCTTAATATTGTAATTTTGTATAAAATATTAACTCAGTACCAAGTGGTAGTTTTACATCTTCATATAATGTTTCTCTCTCTCTTTCTTTTTTGGTTAGAAAGAAATTAAAACGTATTTTTAAAGTTTTTTTTTTTTTTCTGTAGAAAGAAAAACATATTTTTCCCAAGGTGATTTTATAAAGTTTTTTTTCAAGCTACTCCATAAATATTTGGAAACTTCCCTCAAATTAAACAATCTTTTATTTGATATGTTAGAAAAAAGGCAGTTATAGATGTATTAGATAGGTAGCAGAATGTCAGGAAAAAGACAGACCCCGTTTCTTTTGGAAAAGCGAAGTTAATTAAATAAGAGCTGGACCAACTTCAGTTATGTCTGGATGCAGTCCTAGTAGTTAATCATTGCTCTTTCCCAGTGAGACAAGTAGAAGTTTTTCACAAAGTTGGTTCCTTTCCAGTTTGGCTGGAGAGTGCAGCAGAGGAATCACGCAAATACCTTGAAAGGACAGATTGCCAAGAAAATGATTGACTGGCAGGATCGGGTGGAAGGAGAGAAGTGAGGAAAGAGAGCAGGAGGGCAAAATTGTAAGGTTTAAAATGTGGCATTATTCAGTTTGTTTGTAGCAGTTTCTGGCTTGAACCCTCTTCTAGTTCTATGACATATTCTCATTACTTTGCCGATTGTTGCCGTGAGGATTCATACTCTTATAAGTAGCCCAAACATGAGGATATAATTTATCAACATTATCTACATAGACTGGCTCTGGAGGAAATTAAAGTAAGTGAGGTCGTTTTGTGAATAATCTTTGTCACTTTACTACTCTTTCCTCACCCCCACCTGTCCTTATGGTCTGGTCTCAACTCAGCACTACCTTCTTCTGTAGGTTATCCTGGTCCAGAACTCTTTCTTCCATGCCCTTCCTCCACCTAATAAAATTTATATTCCATTTTCTGAGGGTTATTATCTCTGCTGGAGCTAATCTGGTAGATTAATGCCTGCTAAGTTGTTTAATAATAAGTAACTGTTCCTACCTTGCCCATCTAAGATTATAATTTTGAATACTAAGATCTTTTAAAGCTTTATCTTGAAAGAATGACTAATGTTGGATATTTTATATAATAGATCAGCTGGTTAGTAAAGAGAAAATTTTAGACTAAACAACTCCTAAATGACTCACTCCCCTTTCTGGGCATAATTTTCTAACAAAACTTTCAAAGTTAGCATCAAACATTTATAGGAAGCAATTGAATCAACTGCTACATATACACAATATCAAAAGAGTGCTTGCTCCTGATTAACTTTCAGTTTTTTCCATCTGATATTCTTGAATCCATGAAATGCTACAGTGAATGAAATGAGTAGTAGTGATTAATTTAACCATCACTACATTCTAGTATTCATTCCCCGGATAAGACTACCTTCCCAGATGCTTTATATATAGTTGGGATGTTTTTGGTTGCAAGTAACAGACCTTTGACTCAAATTAGCATAAATAATAACCCAGATTTATTGGCTCACATATCTGAAAAGGCCAGTCATGTTTTGACTAAAGCAGTCTCTCAGTTTTCTGTTATTCTCTTCACTGTGTCCTCTTCTGTATTCTGGCTGCATCCTCAGGTTGACTTCTGTCATAGTCACAAAATGGCTGCCAAGAGCAACCAGGGCAACATGTTACTTGATTCATATCCATGGGGAGAGAGACTGTCAGTTTCTATAATCATTTAACAAAAGTACTGAGATTTGCTCTGATTGGGCCAATCACTGTGGCCAGGAAGAAACCAAATGCTCATTGATCTGAGCTTGGGTAAAAGCCCCTACTGAAACCAATCTTTGTTTTAAGTGGGGAAAAACAATACAGCTTGAAGCAGGGATGGAATCAATCCATCCAAAGTTCATCACTATAGCGCAACGGGGGAGGGGTGTTTCCAAAGGAAAATCTGAATTCAGCTAGTAAAAGTGGAATAAATTTTAAGTATGTAACCAAATATTATTCACCAAGTTCCTTTATGTGGAGCCTATTCTTTCAACTTTTGATAAATGTACAGAGAAACAGAGGTATAGAGTTCATTGTTTGCCAAACAGGAAAATTGTATGTGACTCATATCTAGTTTGGCAAAGAAAGATCCTTTCTACGTTATGGTAACCAAATCTTTACTCATTTCTTAGAACTGGATATACATACTTAACCAAGTGAGAGATTCCAAGTAATATATAATTAAATGGTTCTTATAGCCCTGAGCCATGTGGAGGAGTTCTGAGATGCCACATACAATTAATTTAACATGAAAAGGACCAAGATGATACCCAGCCAAAGTTATGAATTCTACATGGTTTGGTGTAAGGTTTATAATGCCCATCCTGAGCCTGAAGACAGGGCATGGCTGAATATCCAATTTATAAAAATAGAATTCTGAGGAATCAATTCAGTGCTTAAAGTGTTATCTAGGAATCAATTTCCTTTATCCTCATCCTTCTTCTTATTTCTATTGCTATTATGTCTTCTAACAATCAATCGTTAGACATTTTAATTTGATGTCCTTATTATAGCTCCTACTTCATTACAGTGATTTTCTTTCAAGTAAATGAAGGAAAAAGGTAAAAGAAAATCTGTCTTCAAGTTTTCCACTTTCAGATCATCTTTTTCTAATATTTAATGACAACCCAGCTTGCAGAAAGCAACAAATAACTATTTTTCTGGTTGGTATTGACATATGGACCTATAGCCACCATGTTCCAACCCCCAACTTTATTGCTACTAGAGTCTCTATATTCAAAAATATCTTTACTTTCCTCTACTGCCTAGAATTCCTACTTGTAAGACCATTCCTTATTTGCTTTTAGATCTTGTCTCAACAAGTTACTTTTTAGAGTGCTTAATACAGCTTACATATAAAAATACGCTACTAATATGCAAATTAAATCATTGTGTCAAGCTTGGAATGTGAAATGGTTGATCCTTGCCTTTCTGGTCTTGGAGCGTGTCTTTTTTCACCTACATATTGCAAAGTTCTAGTTTTGAAAAAGAAGAATAGATGTGGAGGTCTACTTGCTACCCCAAAAGGGCAGGCATGGGTGAGACATTGCTGTGGAGAAGTGGCTATAACAGTATAAGAGTGGCCCTTGCAGAAAAAGGCCAGCAGGGTAAGGAGCTGGGAAGAGTACTACCATGAAATTTTCCATCGTCAGAGCGAAAAATTCAAATCTTTTCTGTCCACCAACTTAAGTTAAATCAATGTAAATCTAATTCCATGACTTTTATAGCCTAGGTGTTGGAAATCTATGGGATGGTCTGCCCAGCATCCCTCATTCTCGTGGGTACTATAGGACCTTCTCTATATTTCCTCTCTCCTGTCACTATCCTGTCCAGGGACAGACACCATACCTAAACTGGATCAACTGGAAGAGTTTTAGAAGTGAAAACTCTGAAGTGGAAGTCAATATCTTTTAGTATGGCAGGAGTGTAGATATAAAGGTAGAAGTGTGAGAGCAATTAGTGGCTGTGTTTTCTACTCTGTGGATAGGAGAAGCCAGAATGCAGTCAATAGTGTGATATTTGAGTCAAAGTCGTGAAAAATATGCAAGCTTCAATAGATGTCAGTTAAATCTAGAAAGAAACATGAAAAAGAAATACAAAATTCAATTAATTGGTGAAAAAAGTTAGCTAAAGCCTCAGGTGGCAGAATTCCATTTATTCAAATCAGATGGAAATATTAGACAAAGGAATGTCTTCAACCTTGTTGTCAGTGGTAGGAGTGGTATCAATTTGTATGTCTACTGTTTCTGGTCTTTCATACTGACCCCAAATCGTAGGTCAATAGCAATTTTAACATAGTGAGATGGCAATAACAGTTCTCTGAATAACAAAATTGTCTCCTTGAAGAGGTTTAAAATTAAATATAGAGACAGTTAAGTACATCAAATTAATAATTTGATATTAAGATAAGAATAATATCTACATTTGGTGGTAAAATATTTAGAATTTTAATATATATTAGTTATCTATTGATGCTATGATGGTTGATTTCATGTGCAACTTTGCTAGGCTGTGGTGTCCAGTTGTTTGGTCAAACACCAGTCTAGTTGTTGCTGTAAAGGTATTTTTTAGATGTGATTGACATTTAAATCAGTAGATTTTTGAGTAAAGCAGATTACCCTCCATAAAGTGGATGGGCCTCATCCAAGCAGTTGAAGGCCTTAGGAGAAAAGACTGAGGTTCCCTTAAGAGGAAGAAATTCTGCTATCCCCCCACCCCACTGTCCATGAGATTGCCTTTGGACTCAAGGTGGCAACATCAACTCTTGCTGGAATTGCCAGCCTGTCAGTCTGCCCTGCACATTTTGGACTAGCCAGCCCCCATTCTCTCTCTTTCTCTCTGTATATGCATGCACACACACACATACATGTATACATACACACGGCCTATTGGCTCCGTTTATCTAGAGAACCCTGACTAATACATTTTTATGACAAATGACTCCAAAACTTAGTGATTTAAAGCAACAAACATTTATTATTTCACAGTTTCTGTAGATCAGGAATCAAGGCACAGCTTTGCTGAATGCCTCTGCCTTAAAGTCTCTTCAGGACTGCAATCAAGATATTACCTGGGGCTGTAGTTTCATCTGAAGGCTTGACTCAGGGGAGGATCTTCTTCTAAGTTCATTTACCTGGTGGTTGGCAAGATTCAGTTCCTCATGGTTTGTTGAACTGAATGCCCCATTCATCACTGGCTGGTACCTGAAGACCTCCCTTGGCTCCTTGCCACATGGGTCCTCCAGAGGGTTCACAATATGGCATCTGGCTACATTAGAGCAAGCAATCAAGAGAGGAGGAGAGGTCACCAAAGGCAGAAGTCAGTCTTTTCATAACTTAATCTTGGAAGTAACATAGCATCACCTCTCAGGCATTCCATTCACTGGAAGTCACTAAATACCAGCCCTCCAAGGGGAGGGTATTACACAAGAATGTGTAATAAGAATACCAGGAGGTGAGGATCATGGGGGCCATCTTGGAGGCTGCCTACCACATTTAGTTTACTGTAGAATCTCACCGTTGAGGTTTTTGGTTCCTATTTAAAATTATAATTGAATAATTGACTTGAACTTATGATCTATGTTGAAAAACCACAGAGAATTTTTCTAAGATTATACAGACTATTGAGATGCTTGAGAGAACTTCAGATTTACCATACTTATAAATTTAATTTATTGGGTTTACTAGAGTAGTTTAAATGCCTGAGAAAGTACCTGGGAAAATTTCACTTGTCAGATCAGGCAACAAATACGTTAACCTTATAAATGCTATCCAAATGTTAAAGGCAATTACATTAACTAATTTATAAGAAGCCTGGTTGTTTAGTGAGTTCTGCAAACTGTTACTCAAACAGCAAAAAGAAAAAGTTGCTAAGAGTGTAAATCTTAAAAGTTCTCATCACAGAAAGTTTATGACCAATTGGTCAAAGACCAACTTGAAAGTGATTGTTAATTTTACTAAACTTATAAAGAGGATTTTATGATATATATAAAATAAAGTTAAGGGATTAAGGGAAACTAAATTTTAGAAGTTTTTACTTTAATAAATTGAGTATTAACTTAGGAAAATTCCAGTAACTATGATTGGTCCTTCCTATGCAAAAAACATTTCATGCCCTCAGAAAAAATAAAATCTTACATTGACAAAAGCCAGTCTGCAGAGAGAGAAGGAGCAAGAGATTCAAATAGACGAGAGGAAACAGGCAGTGCTGATACTTTTGGAATTCTTGGTTGCAATTGTTCCTGTCATTAATTGCATTCCTGTCCTTGAGTTCTGTAAGATACCTTGGTGTCCTTATTTCTTCTTTCACTTGAAACCAAGAGCTTGACCTCATATATGTTTTCCCCTAGAATCTCTTCTGCAGAAATGTAATTTGTGAAATACAAACTGGAGACAATATCTTCTCTAATAATAATGAGAGCCAGAAAACCTCTCCAGCATGGGAATGATGAGACCCAGAGTTTCATTCCTGAGCTACCATCATTTTTTTCCAGATCAGTTAATTTCCCTATTTATTAAAATAAAGTAGATTCAATACCTGATCCCTGCCTCACATGGATATGGAGAAAATAAATAATAAACTTCAAAATTTATTGAAAAGAATGATTCTAGTTCAAGGATACCAGAATTACAGTTACATTTCAATAATCTCCCCAAGGTAGTTTAAACTTCATTTATTTTCTAATATTGGGATAATAACAGTATCTGTCATAAGATTGTTACACAGTTTAAAAGGAAATGCTTGGCAGTGTCTGGAATAGAGTAAGCCTTCAGTAAGTATTATTGATGATGCTGCTGATGCTTTTTTTTTTTATTTTTGTGAGGAAGACCAGCCCTGAGCTAACATCCGTTGCCAATCCTCCTCTTTTTGCTGAGGAAGACTGGCCCTGGGCTAACATCTGTGCCCATCTTCCTCCACTTTATATGGGACGCCACCACAGCATGGCTGACAAGCAGTGCGTTGGCGGTCGCCTGGGATCCGAACCCGTGAACCCAGGACTGCCAAGCGCGAACTAAACCGCTGCGCCACTGGGCCGGCCCCTGCTGAAGCTTTTTAAAACGATGTACATGGCATCTAGAAAACCTGTGAGTTGTCCTAGGACTCTACCTCCTTTTCACTGCTCGTCTCCCATGTGACACGGCTGATTCGATTCCTAATTGTGCTCCAGTCTGTGTTTACCTCTTGATTTCTATTGTTATTGCATTTATTACAGCTTCTATCATCTCTCCCATGGAATTGTGCAATATTTTCCCAGTTAGTTATCCAGACTTTCAAGCTAGCCCTAACCTATTCCATTCTGAACCCACCCCAAAATTATCTTCTCAAACACAAACCTGTTCATATTACTTCTTATTAACACCCATGAAAGGTTCCCTATCGCCAACATAAAGTGCACAACTCTTAGGATGACACACAGGATGCTTCATAACAGCTTCCAACCCTAAGTTCTACTCTGAAGTCCTAGGGAACTGATTACAGCATGCCGAACTTGTGTAGTTTCCCTCTCCCTGGAACATCTTCCTCCCAAACTCTTAAAAATCCTTCAAGGTTGGGCTCAAGTGTCCTCTTTTTTATGAAGTCTTCTCCTTCCCTGACCCACTCAAGCAGAGTTTCCATTATAATGTTCCCATCGACATTATACATAAGTCTATTACAATCCTTATAACATGGAACTGAGATTTTTTCCTATACACTTGTGTTTTCCAAACACAATTGTGAGCTCCTTGAAGGCAAGGAGTGACTGATTCATCTTTGGATCCTTGGTGTCTAGTGCTATGCTTGAAGCAAGGTGGCTAGTCAATGAATGTGTGTGAAATTGAAGGTAGATATATAGATATTCTTGGAATTTACAATATTAAATGTAATTTCAATTTAAAATTATGTTTAAAAATTCACTCAGTAAATATCCTACTTAAAAGCTCTAAAAAATTAACTTTCCTCACAAATTTCTCTTCTATTGGAGGAAAGGACTGTTTTAGACTAAAACAGAGCACTAAATTAAGGCAAAGCAAATTTGTCTCTTTACGTAGGGGGACAGAGAAGAACAGAAAAGTATTTCATTACTTCAGTTTTTTACAGGCAGGCTAAAACATCGTTAAGGTAAGATTTGCTACAGATAAACTGAAATATAACAGAGTTGATTGACTATTTTTAAACGAAAAGGGGGGGATTGAAAGAAGGGTTAGTTTTCCCCTTTATTTACTTTTTATTTCCATCTTAATGGGGAGACACCACTGGGGTGGATTCAGGGAAGTTTGGGATTGAGAATTGCTATGGGGATGACTCAGCCTCTTCTCTCTACTATAAAATACTTAAGTAACCGAGAGGAAGTAAATGAAAAAAGACACTAGCATTTGCCTTAGAAATCTCTAAAAATGAGTAGTAGTCTTTTAAAAGAGAAAGTTTTATTGGAGATTGCCATTTCTAGCCTTTCTGGCTTCCTACTCATCAAGTTGTGTTTCTGTGTGTGTCTGTGTGTGTGTATGTGTGCAGGGCTCTCCAAATAGTGTTACTCTGCTTAGGCTTTTTTTTTTTAAGTTTTGAATATTTTACAGCAATGACAAAAAACAGGATTGTTTGAGTTTCGCATTCCTCATTAGTCACTCACCACAACTTGTAATAAGATGAGAAAAGATGATGGGAAGCAGAGACCAGTCGCTGCTCTGTTGTACCGTGTGTGTAATGATACTGAGAGACAGAGCAACTCAGCAACCCTGGGGCCCGTCTTATGATGTTTTCAAACTCAAGAGAAAAGAATTGCCTGGTATGACGTCCTGTGATGGATGGGACAGTTTTGTATAATGATTGATAGCCCCCTACCACTAAACAGTTCAAATCAACCAACAAGTAATAAGCACTTACTATGTACCAGTGAGGTGCTGGGAACCATGGAAAAGGTTGCTTTTCTGTCTTAGGTGCTATGATAATAAGAAAAGCTTATTCATTTTTCAATTAATCTGAATCAACAATGATTACAAACATCTGCATGCAGGCAATTAAATTCAGAAATCTATTCCTTATGCTTTTATACTAGGCCAAATGTGAAAAACATATTTCTCTGAAATTTATCCAAATCTCTTCCCAGCATCTTTACCCTAAAACTCCCATCACTCCCCCAGCCACCCTGATTTTAATTTTCTTCCATTTGCAGGAATTCTATTCTAACCATTGCCCTTGCGTATTCTCCTACTCCCTTCACTACGGGGAAGATTTACAGATGAGGATAGAAGGGAACTAGAGTAAGCAAAAATCAGGGGTGGGATTTGAGGAAGCCTGTAATTTGACAAGGATTAGCCAAGATAAGGCAGGAATGGTGAACTGTGGTCTGACTGTGAAAGACCTGGAACGTCTGGCTGAAGATCTGGACTTCTTGCCTCTGGAAATAGGAGGCAGAAGGTTTTGAGTTGGGGAGTGACCTGTTTAGAGGCATATGTTAGATTACACCTTTACAATATTTAAGGTTAATTGACTAGGACAAACACTGGAGGCTTGAGAGTAGTTAGAGAAAAATCAGAATACATCAGCACATGTAAGATGTTATGAGAACTTGACTTTGGGCAGTGGAAGTGGATCAGAGAAGAAGGGATGGGAAAACGAAAGATCCTAGGCTAGAAAGATCCGAATTTCTGATTCAACTTTATAAAAGGCAGCATGTTCACCCCCATAAAACCCTAAGTGTGTGCTTGTATTAGTCTCATAAATTTACACTCTCCCTTTAGTGGCTAGGTATAGGAAGAGGAAACAACAAAAAAGATAAATTTTATGACAACATTTTAGCAGTCATCAGATAAGGATGATAACATTTACTCAGGAAAACTGATGCTCAAAACGTCCTCAGTGCCAAGGAAACGTTCCCACCCCCATCCCTATGGACAGGAAGAATGGAGCAGGCCATTAATCAACTACCATTTTGTAAGCCTTTTGCCACAAAATCTGAATAAAATATGTATTGGGTTTATCCAAAATTAGATGGCCACTGTGACTCGTTTAAAAAGGTCCTTGCCAGAGGCCGGAAGTGGGCACCTAGGTGGCTGTGCTTTGGAGGAGCAGCCACAGAAGCAGCGAAATAGGGCCACACAGTCTGGAAAGGCTCCTATCAAAATACTTCAGATATTAAGTAGACGGGAGAAACCGGACACTTACAAAAGTTAGAAAGAAAGCAAAATAGTGCACAGATACCATGACCCTTTATGATTAAGGAAAGTATTACCATGAGTGGTATTTACTTTGTATAACCTTAACTGCAAAGACCAGCATATAGTACCATAAAATAGAAACAAAAGTTAAAAGCGATTTAAAGCTCTTTTGGTCCAAGTTCCTACTTACGCAGAAATTCTGTGGCTAGCTGGGATAAGCCTCAACCATCTCAATGATCAATGAAGTTTCTGCTTCCGGGGCAAACATATTTTATTTGAAGTATTTTAATTCTAATGGTACATTATACCATATCCTTTGCACCTTCACTTATTCATAGCTCTGTTCTCTGGAAAAAACTATGTCTATTCTATCTTCCATAAGACAGTTCCAAGAATTTGAAGTTTGCATATTTCTCCCATTGCACTTAAGATAAAACCCAAACTCCAGATTTCCAAAGCCCTCTTAAAATTGGTACTTAGACTCAAACACAATATCTTAGAAGTCATCTGATCAATACAAAGAAAAGTGGAGATATGAACTTCTGGTATTTGAGGAACTTTTTTTTTAAGACAGTACAGAATGCTTTTTTTAAGTTCTTTTAAGACAGTCTAGAGTGCTTTAGCCATTTAACCAATGTTTCATTCACTCATCCAACAATATTTACTTAATGCACACCATGTTTCCTGTACTCTTGTGTATGCTGGGATTAGATGGAGAACAGAAACAGATAAAGTCCTCGTTCCTATAAAGCTTATATTATGGTAGAGTAGAAAAAACATAATGAAGTAAAAACATGAACAACCAAGATAAATTCACATAGAGTCAATGCTGAGAAGGTAAAAACAAAAACAAGGGTGGTGTGATAACCTACGGTAGATAGCTAAATGGCTAACCTAGAGTGGTGGCCATGGGAGGCCATATGGAGGAAATAATATTAGAGCCGAGCCAATCTTGGAAATTTATGGGAAGAGAGCCATCTAGGCAGAAGAAAGAGTGAGTGCAAGGGCCTCGAGGGAGAGAAAGTTGGACATGTTCAAGGATCAGAGAAGCCGGTGAGCCTAGAGTGGTCAGAGAGGAGGGGAGTGAAAACAGGTGAGATCAGTGAGGGAAGGCTGTATCCTAACTGCACTGGGAAATCACTGGGGGTCATAAAGAGAAGTGAGGGATGATTTAATTTACAGTTTGATCATTTATACATTTATTTGTCTTCTCTTGGATCCACCATTATATGTACTGTTTTTTCTTCTCTCTTTTCTTCCTTTGGACTCATCAACTAATTATTATTATTCAAATTTCTTCTCAATTAACTTAGCTATACATTTTTCATCTTGTGTATTACACTAAGCATTCTTGACTTATTAATATCTAATATTAATTAATGGTTTTTACCAAATCCTAGAAAATATAAATACCTTAGAACACTTTAACTTTATTTATTCCCACTTGCCTTTTGTGCTTTCATGTATTTTAAATCCTAGAAGTCATTATTGTCATTGCTTAATAAAACAAATATTTGTTTTTATTTTCTCACACCTTTTCCTTTTCCATTACCCTTCATGCCTCTCTGCATTTTTCTTTCTCTGTTTGGGGATCCTTTTAGGTGCCTTGTATTTCTTTGAATGTGGATCTGTTGTGACAAATTTTCTCAGTTATTTTTTTTCCTGGAAATATCTTTATTGCACTTTCAATTTGAAAGTTTTTTTTTTTTTTTTTACCACATATAAAACTCTAGATTTTTGTTGTTTGTTTTGGAACTTTGAAATATCATTTCATTGTCTTCTGACTTACATAGTTTCTGTTAAGAAGACGGTTGCCGATTTGATTTTTGCTTCTTTGAAGATGATATGTATTTCTTTCCCTTTGGCTGGTTTTAGGATTTCTTCTGGTCAAGATTTTCAGTGGTTTTTACCATCATTTGGAAAAGTGTGTTTTTCTTCTTCTTGTCATTTTTATTGTTTCTTGAATCAGCAGCTTGAATTACTTTTGGAAAGTTCTTGAACATTAGTTTCCAATTTTGCTTCAGCCTCAATTTCTCTTTTCTTCTTTTCTAGAACTCTAATTGCACCTATGTTACACTGTTTATGGTCCATGTTTCTCTTCCTCTGTTTTCTGTATTTTCCATCCCCCTTTCTCTTTGTGTTTCAGTCTAGATATTTTTAATTGAATGCTAGAAAAATTGTGTATGAAAAATTATAGAAGATTTGGCTGATAATTTTTCTCCAGAGAAGGTTTTCATTAGCTTATGACAGACAAGTGGAATAGTAGTATATCAGCCAAATATAATAGGGGATTAAATCTGTTTTGAGTCTGGGTTTTAGTCTTCATAAGGCCTGGTCTCTATTTCTGGTTTGACCTTACTTGTAGAATAAAGTCTCTTGGGGGCCTCATATGAAAGCCTGGGCTGTTTTCTGTTACTTCACCACCATGATGGGAACTGACTGTTATTGATTTCTCCCCCACATGTGATACTGATGAGAGCTGTGCTTAGCTTTTCAATCTCCTAGCACTCACTTTAGACTTAGTTTGTCTGCCTCTCAAACCAAGCTGCTCAATGGATTCAACCATTGTTGAATGGTTTATGGCGAAACTGGCTCAGATCTTTGGGCTTTCTTTTCTGTACTTCCTTTCTCTCTGTAATCTTTTCCTCTCAAGTCCTGGATCCTTGGTAGTCCTAAACTCCATTTTTTTTCGCCTTAGCCATGTCTCTGTAACGTAGTAGCCATGCTCTGCTCTGTTTCTCAGCATTCCTTTGCAATTAAAAATTGGTCAGTGCCTCAAAGGAAAAGTAGCAAAAAAGTGCACTACACTCATTTCAGTGAGTCCCTTTTCTCTTCAGCATCTTGGTTCCTCAAACTCTGGTTGCCTGGGTAACTTTCCGACTGGCCATCAGCCAGATTTTTTTATTTGATCAAACTTTTCTAGTTTTCCTTTTATCTTTCCCTTCTTTCCTTCTTCCCTCCCTCCTTCCCCTCCTCTGCCCCTTGCTCCTTTCTTTCTTGAAGCTCATCAAAGCCAGAGGCTAGTTGGTAATTTTTATGGTATTGAGCATACTGTATTTAAAATTTTTGTGTGGGTGTTTTAGGATTTTTACTATTTTATTTTTCTATACTAACTTTGTTTTCAGAGGCTTCCTGTATCAGTTAGCATTTGCTGCATAACAAAGAACCTGTACATTGGTGGATTAAAACAGCAATTTATTTATCTCACAGTTCCGTGGGTTAGTAATTTGGACCGGGCTCAGCTGAGCAGCTCTGCTGCTTTGAGTCAGGCTTGGCTAATCTTGGACAGGGCTCACTCATGTATCTGCTGCTGGCTGTTAGATCAGCTGGGAACTAGCTGATTAGAGGGCTTTGGTTCTCCTCTGTGTGATCTCTCATCCACCAATAGCTTAGCCTCAGGCTTGTTCATGAGGTGGCAGGATTCCAAGCACAAAACCAGAAGCATGAAAG
This sequence comes from Tapirus indicus, assembly GCA_031878705.1. Lineage (NCBI taxonomy): Eukaryota > Metazoa > Chordata > Mammalia > Perissodactyla > Tapiridae > Tapirus > Tapirus indicus. The sequence continues at coordinate 96,202,991 of CM062919.1, read as the reverse complement.
ACCCCTTCAGAAATCACACAATATTGGTTCTCTTGCATTGTTTTGACAAAGGAGATAACAAGGCCAGCCTATATTCAAGGGGTGGAGAAATACACTCCACCTCTTGTTGGGAGAAGCTGCAAAGAATTACCGCTATTTTTTTGTAGTCTACAACACTTGCTAAAGTCATCATTACTTCTAATAATTTAGGTATTTTGGACTTTTGTACATTGATAGTCACATCCACTGCACATAATGATAGTTTTATTTTTTCCTTGCCAATTTTTACATTGCCATTTCCTTTCATGTCCTGATTGCACTGGATAGACCATCCAGTACAATTTCAAATAAAGGCAGAGATAGTGAACATCCTTGATTTGTTCCCAGTGGCAGAGGGAAAGATTTTTTTATACATTTCAGCATTGATATGCTGTAATTTTTTGGTGGATACCTTTTCTAAGACTAAGAAATCACTCTTCTATTATAAGTTTTCTATCCTTTTTTGGTGTCATTATTAAGAATTGATGTTGAATTTTATCAAATGCTTTTTCTGCATATATTAAGATAATCATGTAATTTTTCTTTTTCTTTTATTATGATAATTTTCACTGATTAAAATGGAACATTAGACCAAATTCAATTACTATCATAACCCAACATGTTGATTTCTGTTATTTTTTGGTGTGAAAGAATATTTTTGCTAATTTATTTAGGATTTTTATATTCATATTCATTATGGCAAAAGATTGACTGGTCTATACTTTTTTTTATAATATCCTTGGTAGGTTTTGTAATCAAGGTTATAAGATGGGAATTGGCCTCTTTTTTTGTTCTCTGGGAGAGTCCATGTAAAGTTGGAATTGCTTATTCCTTAAATATTTCGTAGAATTAACCAGTGAAACCATTTGGGCAAAGAATTTGCTTTATGGGAAGGTATTTAATTATAAATTAAATAAATTGGCTAGTTTGCAGTCTCTAGTAGTTATCTGATTAATCCAATTTTCTGCTTCTTCTGTGTCCATTTTAGTAAGTTGTATATTTCTATGTATTTGACCATTTTATTGAAATATATAAATTTACTGTTGTATATTTGTTAATAATATCCTTGTAATATCTTTTCATTTTCTGTAGGACCTGTTCTTATTCCTGAAATTAGTTATTCATGAATTTTCCTTTTATTTCCAATAGTGTGAGGTGTTTTACCCCAGTTTCATCTAATTTTAACTCCATGAACAGAACTGCTAAGTGAAAGAGTAACAGCTATAGCTAATAATCATTTGATAGGTTTTAGTTTATTAGTGATGGTTCCAGCAGGAAACAAATGACACTCTCAAAATGGCAATTTGAAGAAAGTTTAATACAACATTTATTTATAAAGTTACCTGCAGTGTTCAGGGAAACAGCAAGGGATAGTGTAGGACCCTGGGGCTAGTAACTGCAGCAGGTGTTACCACCCCTGGACCTGGAGGAGCAAAGGAGAGAATGGATCTCAGAATTTAGGGTGCATAACCATATGGAAAGGTCTTCCTAACTGATGCTGATACAGACAACTCAGGAATGAAGCCAAGGAAAAATACCCGACATTACTTCCCTCTGGTTTTCCAATCTCTTTTGAGAGCTCCTATTGACTGAACCAAATCAGGTGCTGAAAGGCAAGGAGTAGTTAGTCTTTTCATATCAGCAACCTAAGAAGCAAGATAGTCAACATGTTTGGGGAAGCCATTTTGTTATACTTCCCAGCAACGGAGAAACTCATAGACTCCAAGTGCAGAATAACAAGTACTTTAGCAAGAAAGCTGATCTTTGCTTTCAAAATAGTGAAGGAGGAAATAACTGAGTTGTCACCTAATAGATTAAAAAACTTTTTTAAAGGATAGATTGCTATGTGCTTTAGGAATATAATTTAGAGGGAGTTCATAGAACTGAGTAACTATTGCAACAAAACTCCTTTGATTCCCAGCTACTTATTTATGTGAACAAAGTTTCTTAAAACTTACTGCTATAATGGGAATACATTTGATACTGGTACTTATTTTATCCATAAAAAATATTTATATTTATCCTTGAATACATGAATTATTTGGGAAAAAAGCCTAATTTATATTAGTAAAAATGCATTTCTGATACATTTTACTTTCTATCTAAAAATATTTATAAAAATTTTAATATAGTTATTTTGATAAACTGTGAATTAATAATTTTAATAATACCAAAAATCCAAGGGAAATTTTTTTAGCATTTAGAGCCTTATGTTAAATGTGTGTGTGAGTGCCTGTGTGTTTATACTTGTTGTAGTTAACAATGATCATACAATAATTCCCTGGGAAACATTCTTTAGGACAAAATTCTACAGAGGAAGTGAATATGAGTGAAAAAGTAAAACAGAACAATACAATATTTCTGACTGTTCAAAAAGAACTTGTTCTTGAATTTTAAAGTAGATGACACGTATAAAATGGTTATGATATTTATTTTCCCATTGGATATTTAAAAATAATATTTAAAATATGCAAAAAGGACATACTTTGTAACAATTTAAACTTATACATATTATATTTAAACCTGAAAATATGAGCAGGGTATGGCAGAGATGGATGGCTTTCCACCAAGGATTCATACTCCCTTTCCAAAGAGTAGAGTTGTTGCTGGGAAGTAGCTTCCCAGGCAGGGGTTACATTTCCCAGAACTGCACCCCCACCCCTTGCATCTAGTTGGGGCCATCTGAGTAGCTCTCTGAATGGTTAGTAAGCAGGCTGGAGTGGATGAGAAGCAGGTGTGCCTTGTCCACTCTGAGTAGACTCTGATGCTGTAAATTATGGTGGAGCTGTGAGATGGAAGAAACCTGAATCCTTGAATCACCCTCTTGGCATGCTGACCACTCTACACCTGTACTAAATTCTTGTGTCTGAGAGGAATAAATTTAAAATAAATTTGTTAAGCCCCTGTAATTTTGGGATTTATCCCCTACAGTACCGAGCATTACCTTAACTAATACAGATTGACACCAGAAGTAGAACGCTGCCAAACACGAACAATAACAAACAAACTTAAAATATGTGGCTTTGGCTTAGTAGTGGGTGGTGAGGCTAGAAGAATGGAGGACCGTGTTAAGAAAAGATAAAACATTTGATAAGTATATTGTCTGCCACACCTACTCAGACTGATTTCCAGGTGAAGAGGTTAGAAAACAGAATGCTAGTGGTGTGTTTTGGTGTTTTCTGGTTACATTTAGCAGGTTATAGAACCAGGAGGTAAGGTCAGGCTGGTATTGGCTAGTTTGCAATAAAAATGGAAAGAAAAGGAGAAGAGAGAGTCCAGAAATTTGGTGCCTTTTGAGTAGGCAAAGTCAACTCGTTTTAGTCTCCAAATACAAAAAGGTAGGACTCAGAAATGTTTTCTGTGTTAAAGATCCATTAAAGCATAATTCTGCCAAAAATTGCAAATGTAGAGTTCTGTCCAAGCCTGCTTATCTCAACATAACTGCCATGATGTTGAAAGAAGAGACTGGGGTGAGGAAGTGCAAAGAAATATATCAGTCTTGAGCATAATGAATATTAATCATAGCTATTAAAGATGTTTGGGTGTTTCTCAGGCAAATGAAATCAACTGGAAACAAATAGATTAGAAGTCTGCTAATTTTTTAAAGAATTGTTCAGCTAAAGAAATCAAAAGCCAGACTGAAAAAGCCTTTAGCTGCTTAAGACTTAAAACAAATCTTGGGTTTTGAAACTTACACTGATAGGATAGAGTGTGTGAAAACTGCACAACTTCCCAGAAGATTTGGTACCAAAAGGGAAAAAAGGAGGATAATAGAACAAAAAGAATTTACCATAGGGCAGAGCCAGAGCCTCACCCAACCCAGCACAATGGTAAAATTATTAATCCTAAATTAAAGATTGCAGTAATGTCAAGAAAATTCCTTACTTCCGGGATAGAGACCTCACAATGCCTTCCGGTAGGATTGTATCATTGCTATTGACCAGTGATCCCATCCTTCCCTTTTCCAAATGAGAGATTTTTATTTTAAACTTTGTCTCTGCTTATCATTATAGAGTATGTGTGTGTGCATAGGTTAGATCATTGTCTTTTGAGTTCATAGGTCACCAGATCACAAGAACCACAGTGTCCTGATGGAGAGAACTGCACATCTACTGGAGATCTGGATTCGAGTTGGATACGGTAACTGCACGGGATTTTAGGATGTTTCCCTTGAATGGGAGTGAGTGTATTCAATGTGAGGAACAAGGAATTTATAGAGATACTAGATGTGGCAAAGACACAAAAGATTTGTCCATCAAAAATTCATGCTCCCTTTCTATTGTGTAGAATTGTTTCTGGGAGGTATGTGCCTACAGGTTCTACATTTCCCAGCATCCCTTGCATTTAGATAGGGCCATGGGACTACTTCTCACCAATGGACTATGAGTAAAATAATGCATGTTATTTCCAGGCTGAAATGTCCAAGAAGCAGGCATGTCTTTTCTATTCTCTCTTCTCCAGTCCACTGGCTGGAAGTGAATGACTCCAAAACCCTAGATGGTGGAGCTACAAGGCAGAAGGATACGGAAGCACCTCATGGAAAGCTGCTCACTGAATACCAGGATTAGATTCTTGCATGAGCAAAGAAAAACATTTTATTGTGTTAAGCCATGAATTTCAAGGTTTATCTGAATCTTCTGCTACTCTTACTCAACTATTACACAGTATACATAGTTCTAAAAACTACTTTGTGGGAGCAAAACATTTGAAAGCCACTGATGCAGTCCAGTTCTTCCAGTCTTTAATTAAATATGTATATATTTATATATTATATACATCTCACACACATATATAAATTTAAGGGCAATTAAAAATTTATTTAAATTTACACATTTAGATTTTAGATAATGGTGTCTGATCAGCATGCAATTGCTTTAGGACAACCTAAATCCAGGAATTTATTTACCAGTTTATCCTCTTACAATTTAAACTCAGCACGTTGAGCCCAAAGATCTGATAGAATTTGATAAGACACTCAACACGTTTTAGTATCATTGTATCCTTTATAGCATCTATACAGTGACGCTGAGATAGTATTTCTGAGCATATAGCTAAAGTGACAGCATAAGACAAACAAGACAAATGATTTTAAAGATTAGTGATAGGAATTAGTAATAAATTCATACATCTGTATGTGCAAATGTATAGACTGTTACTCATATGCAAGGTGACTGCAGGGTCATTAGCTATTGTGGAACTAGACTCCAGAACATTGCACCAGTTTATTCTTATGGAGTTAGGGTGATATCTTTACTCATGACTCATTTTTAAAAAGAAGCTTTAGTGGGTGCTAAGTAGCAAGCTCAAATCTACGATTGTAGCGGGGAAAAGATCAAATGTATATTATGCCTGTCATTTGTCTGTTTATTCTCAAATCCATTCCCTTCCATTATACTACTCAGCTCTGTATCACAAGGGGCTGAGGCTGCAAACTACATTTTCCTGACTCCCTTCTCAACCAGGAGAAACTGACAGGATATTGAAGGACAGGCAGATGGGAGATTTCAGGGTATTTCCTCCTCCTATTCTCTCTTAAGGTGGCATCTATGGCAGTGGCTGCCTCCTTCAGGGTTCCAACTCCCACTAGACGGTCCCTGCCCTGTAGTCCCAGCTTTGCTTGGCAGCCTCCCCAGTGGTTCCTGGGTGCTGGTAATATCCAGAGTCTCACAGGTTTGGAGGTGATAGTGCCTTCCTGCTGTTGCTGGGTTGCTTCATCATCCCATGTTTGGCTCTTCATTTCTTCCAGTATCTGTGTAACTAGTTCCCCATATTAGATTCCTCCAGCCTTGAATGCTATTTTCTTTTTTTTTGGGGTGAGAAAGATTAGCCCTGAGCTAACATCCGTTGCCAATCCTCCTCTTTTTGCTGAGGAAGATTGGCCCTGGGCTAACATCCATGCCCATCTTCCTCTACTTTATATGTGGGATGCCTGCCACAGCGTGTCTTGATAAGTAGTGTGTAGGTCCGTGCCTGGGATCCAAACCTGCGAACCCCAGGCTGATGAAAGTGGAGCCTGCGCACTTAACCACTATGCCACTGGGCTGGCCCCTTGAATGCTACTTTTCAGACCAGAATTTAATCAGCACACGTCTGCAGTAATATCTACATAGAACACAATATATTGAAACGTGTATATAAATTTACCAACAAAATAATTGCTCAGTAAGTATTTGTTGAATAAGTGAATATATGTGTGGAAGTGCTACTTGAAAACTGGGGTAAAAAAGATATTTTAATGGTTCCAAGTTAAACTTAGAAATTCCTATTAAAATTTAGTGTAACTATATGCTGACAATGAAATTTTAGTTAGAGGAATTAGAAGTGCTAATAAGTTTGAATGAAACCATAGGATTAAAGTGGTAGCATATCAGAGAGGGGCTGGCCCAGTGGCATAGTGGTTAAGTTTGCACACTCCACTTTGGTCAGCCTGGGGTTTGCAGGTTCGGACCCCCAGCGTGGATCTGCACACTGTTTATCAAGTCATGCTGTGGCAGGTATCCGACATATAAAGTAAAGGAAGATGGGCACGGATGTTAGCCCAGGGTCAACCTTCAGTAAAAAGCAGAGGATTGGCAACAGACATTAGCTCAGGGGTAATCTTTCTCACCAAAAAGTAAAATAAAATAAAAAATGGTAGCATATCAGAAATTCAAAAATGAAGGGAGTCTAGAGGCAAGATTGCAGTCAGTATCAAAGCAAGTAGTTTTTGAACCTTTTTCACTGTGCTTCACAATAAGAAATAGATTTTATACTGAGAATGAGTACAATCATATGTACATGGGATGCCTGCTGTATTTTCATTTTCTTCTCTTCTATCATATCCTATTCAATGGGACACGTACAGTTTGAAAAACATCAACCTAGGCATGTTATAGGAGCCATGATAGTCTTTGCAAACTTATCCAAAGGACTGAGGCATAACCAATCTTTTGTTCACTGTTCGTCTTTCTCTGTAGTGACTATCTACTGTTTTCGCTAGCTCAGCATGGATTCACCCACTTTCTGGTAATGGCAGCAAAATTTTCCTCTTGGAAACTACTCCTCTTCTTATCTTAGTCCACAGGGTTCAGGTCAATTTCCTGCCCACCTCTCCAGTCCCCCACCTCTCAATTCTACCAGCTCTGGGGGAGGCATGGCATCTGGTTCTGGTCAAGCAGAGTAGCCATCTCTCCGACCACGAGGCCTGTCTCAGTATTTGGCACTTAAGCTAAGCAAGGCCAGTGAGCTCTGTTGCCAAAACACAAGTTCTTGTTTTGCCAGACTGGAGCCTGGTGAGAATCAGGCTGTAGATCCTGGATGCCATCATATGAAGAGAGCTGCTAGGAGGGAAGCTAACAAGAAGAAAGAGATGAGGACTGATGACAACATTTGTCACCCTGGATCCAGTCACCTTTTCCCGTGCAACAGTCAATTCGCCTTCTGAAATTCTAACCTAAGAATAAAGCTACACTTCAAATGATATTTAGTATATGAAATGACAAACTTTATTAAAAATATTTTCAGATCTCTTCAGTAACCTAAATTTATGAACAGATAGAGCAAAAACAGACAGAAATCATCACATAATCACTTGTATCTTAAAGTATCACAAGTATCTAAAATTATTTTTATATGGGAAAATTAAGTATTGGACATTTCAGTGTCATTATCAAGTCTCAATGTCCACATATTTTGAATTTTGCTGCTCTGCTCTGGGAGCCCTGCTTCATTTATTAAGAAAAATACATTTGAAAAAAATATATTTTATTTACATTAGGATTTTCACTGAAAAATACAATGAAGAAAACTAAGGCTTTCTCTCCCCCAAATTTAATGTTTATTTTTTTCTCAACCAGTATATAGAGATATCATATAACATTATAGATTTATTTCAAGCTATTTATAGAAGATAAATTTTAATGTAAAATCACTTTTTAAAATGTAACTCACTTTTTTCAGTTTTACTCAGTATTTGATTTTATATGTCTGCATAGTTTATTGGTTTGAAAAAAATTAATTCAAAGCCAAAGTATACTGAAGGCTGCCAGTACAAAGAATTATCCATAAATGAAAAGTTCAAGCTGTAGCTTTGAACGTTACACTAGAAAAATAAGATAAGTGATACTCCACATACCTCTATCATTCACTGATTGGTTACTGCCACAATGTACAAACAAGTCTGTGCCTAATTATACAACTTATCTCTATTAGATGTTCACTGATGTTCATTTCTTGGTGTTTTTCAAATACATTATGTGAACATCTAGACAACAGTTATTCATATTCAAATTGCTCTTTAAAAGTGAAGGCAACAGTCCTTAATGGCAGAATTAAAACAGAGCAAGATATGACAACACTCCAGAACCTCTAGGAAATCCTTATCAATCTCACATGGATGGATTTTGCTCCAAGGTGGGAGCTCTGGAGTTAGCAGGCAAAGTGAATCACTTATATGATATTTCTATGAGGAAATGCTTGATTTGGAAATCTCGTGCTTTCACTATTATTAGCATTAATTATTGCTCACAAATAGTGTTACCCAAAGCAGGTGCATTTAACGATCCTATCTTAAAATACCTGACAGGGAAAACAGCAAAACATCACGTCTATTTTTACCTCTTGTCATGGCTTTGAGCCTACAAAAACTTTTACAGTTGAGGCTGTGACAAAATTGGTTTCTTCTCCTCAACAGCTATACCCAGAACACTAGGTAACTTCTGGAGATTAGAAAAAGAGTTATTGACAGGCACTTTTGAAATTGGTACAAATAAACAAAGAAGTAATCTGAAAAAAATTACATTTGTATTTTTTTTCTTAGTGAGCATGTCTGAAATATGACATTGTAGGAGCATTAACTATCCTTTTTGCTGTAACTGTTAAGAGTTTCATTCCTGAGATTTTTGGAGTCAATTACAGTTCTTAAAGTAAGCAAAGAGGAAAGAAATGTTTTTCCCAGACGGGAGGCTGAACTACGGATCAACATCTCAGCCAGTTACTTTCTGTCATTTTTCCATACATCAGATTTTTCATTTGGGATATATTTACATTGCAATTTATTCCTTAACTACTGGCCCCCAAATATACCACATCTTTAAAGAGCTGAAATGTTCAGCTGAAAGATGGTATATAAGGAAAAGATATTGTTACTAAACATTTACCATTGTATGTAGTTTCCCTCTTTAAAGTAGGCACATAGAAACAAAATGAGTTTTTTACATCTGGTTTGATTTAAATAACAATTCAAGTATCTCCTTTAAAAACTGATGCTCTGAAAAACATTAATATTTATGAACCACAAATTTAAATATATTTTCTAAAAGGCAGAATATTCCTTGAATATTCTTTGTTTTAATCATTACTTAGACTATAAAGATCAAAACCTGGCTTTGGTCCACGTCATATTTTTGATAGTTGCTTATTTTTTATCTATACACTTAACTAATCATTTAGAAAAAAATTAACATCAAATGCACGAAGGAAAGCTTCAAACGATAACATTTCATTTAAAAAGCTATATTCAAATGAAGATACGGTGTGAATATGTCATTTGTGCTTATTTTCAGTTGCGCCTGACATATAAGATGGTCACTGAGCTTTTGTGTGAAATGGAGTTGTATCATAGTCTTGAAAATGAATTCCCTTGGAAGTTGTGATCTTCATAATAGCGCCATTTAAAGCATCATCTTCAATGAGCGTTATTAACCCATTGGCAATCATTGATGGGCTGAAAATAAAGGAAACATTGGTGTGTTAAAACTAAAGATGAGACATAACTATCACTTCATTTTGAATTAGTTTTGAAGAATCTACCTTTAACATGTAATAGGGAAATGTATATCATAAAGCTATTGCTACCTCCCTTTTTTATTCAATTAGATAGTAACTACATTATATGATAAATTTAGTGGTAGATTTCCATGCCTAACCTTCTGTCATTTTGAAAGGAAGGATTTGTGAATTTATATTTATTATTTACATATAGAAAATAATTATTTTCTTATCTTTACCCTATCAGTAGAAGTATGTAGAGGAGAAGCATGAATAATTATAGCTAACATTTATTGAACTTCTATTATTTATGTGTTGCTGTTTTAAGTACCTTACATGTATCAACTTAGTTGTGGACTTTTAAAAGTCCAAGTTTGTTTTAGTATGATCTCCATTTACATGTGAGAAAACTGAGGTACCTAGAGGTTGACAGATAAGTTCATGGTCAGTGGTGGAGCCAGGATTTGATTCCAGGCGGTCATAATGATACATGACTCTGTATCATGAAACTCTAACAGCACTAACTCAGACATCGTTCACCAAACACGTGTGTTGATCAACTGTTCCTTATGAAAATGGTTGAAGTTAGGAGGCCATATGAAATTTCACAAAAGGAATATGTGAATATTGCTTGAAACTTAGGCCGATAAGGGATCATTGCTTCTAACGGTAACTAAACATCACCTTACAAACATCTGATTATGGCTGAAGGTATTAACGATGCATTATCTATATCTCAAAGCAAAATTCATAATGTACAAGCATAGTCATTCAGAAACCCAGAAAAAAAATTTTCTTTCAGAGAGTTCACCAAACCAAAACTTTGAAGCTTGTATTACTTTCTTAAATTTAAAAAGTTTATTTTTTCCCTTTTTATTGCTTATGTCTAGAAAATACTTTGTTCTATCATATAAAGGAAGAAGGTATAGTTTTACTTACTCCAAAATTCCATAGAATTTCATCATATCCTTGATATGATCCTTATATTCTATATATTGTCCCATGTTTTCCTCTTTTTCAATGGATTCAAGGATGGGCGTATTAACAAAGCCTGGGCAAATGGCATTCAGTCTCACACCACTGTTCATAAGATTAGCTGCCATCTGCCAATTAGAAGTAGAAGGTTGCAGGTTTCACTAGTTTTCTAAATGTCTAGTATAGGACAAACTGATAATTAAAGCTATTTAGAAGATTCTGATACGAAAAATACTACTCAGTTCTTTCTAGTTATATAACAATGACAATGTTAAGGTTGACTGATAGCAGAAAGTAAAAGAATACATACCTAAAGTGCTGAATTAATTCCTGAAAGCCTCACCTAATTAATTTTTTTAAAATCAATTTTAGCGGGCAACTCCTGAAAATACTTAATTACCTAAACTGCTCTTATCTACTGAACTCTGCAGGAACCTGAAAGTAAGAAGTTGAGGCTGAGAATTGATATCCCAAGTGTTTTTGCAAAGATTGGGGTCGTAGAACAGAGAATATTTGCGTAAAAATTACTGTTAGTGGAAAGGTTTAGGACTTTGATTCCCAAGATACTCTTAATAATTTGCACTATCCAGAAGACAATTTAAGTATGTTCGGATTAACATTCTTTGGCTTAATTTTCAACCTATTGATTTTAATTGAACTATTTGTAAAATAAAATGTAGTCAGTCCTCATGATTTATGGATTCCATTTGCTTCCTTGCTAAAATTTATTTGTAAACCCCAAAATCAATATTTGGGGAGCTTCTTGAGGTCATTTGTGGACATGCACAGAACAGCGAGAAATTTAAGTTGCCCAACTTGGACGTTCCAGCTGAGGTCAAACAAAACAATGTTCTGCTTTTTTGTTTTAGCTCTTATACTATAAACAAGTGTCCTTTCTGCAGTATATTTGGTCCATGGTTTTCTCATTTTCGTGCTTTTTGTTGGTGATTTCACTATTTAAAATGCCCCCCAGGCATAGTGCTGAAGTGCTGTCTACTGTTACTAAGTGTAAGAAGGCTGGGCTGTGCCTTACAGAGAAAATACATGTGTTAAGAGTAGCTTCCTACAGGTATGAGGAAGAAGTGCTGTTGGCCATGAGTTCAACGTCAATACAATACATATTAAATGATGTGCCTTTAAGTAGAAATTCACATAAAACTAGATTATGTACAGATTGGTTGATCAAAATGTTGTGACCAGAGGTTCACAGGAACTTAACCCCATCTCTCCCCTAAGAGCAGTGGTTCAGATTTGCTAATTCAGTGTTTGCAAGGGATTCTATAGAATATAACTACTGGAGAGAGGTCAAGATGGTGGCATAGGCGGACTCTGAACTCACCTCCTCCCACAGACACAGCAGATTTACTACTAATCTTGGAAAAATTACCCCTCAGAGAGAACTGAAACTGGATCAGAGGAACCCCTGCAACAAACGACAGCCCTAACTGAGGTGGAAGAGGCAGAAATTCCCTTCTGTAGGGAAAAAAAGTCACTTTCACAAGCTGCAATGCTTCACAGCCGCCCAGGAGCAATCCAAAGATACATAGCCTTCCCTGGAGGGGGCAGGGACCTGAGCCAGGGAGCATTGCACTATAGGCAGTTTTTGGACTCAGCACAACCAAGATGAATGTCATAATATCTGGCTTTGTTGGCTACTAACAACAATGGGGAATACCCCCAGAAAAGCTAGAACACAAAGAAATTAAAGCTGGTTCTTAAAGGGCCCACACACAAATTCACCCATTTCAGAAAGCAATCTAAAATCACCAGAAGGAAAGCCACACAGTGCTTTGGTGAAAAGAGACTCACCTGAAAGGCTCTGGGGGCATCCTGGTGAGAGGTGAGACTTCCCAAGGGACTGGGAGATTGGCAGTGGTCATTGTTGTGACCTGGTGTGGGCATGCTGACAGACATGCTGGGAGATGCCATTTAATTTCTCCCTATGGCCTGCTAGCCCAGGGTTTGACCCATCCACTAGAGCACCGATTTAATCTAGCTCAGCCAAGGGAAGCAGCCTGCCCTAGGGACTGGCACCAGCTAACAACAAGCCCTCAGGCAACTTTTGGGCCCACTTAAGGGAGCTGCCTGGATTCTCTGCAGCCTGGCAAGTGGGTCCACCTCTGTGGGGCAGGGTGAGCCCAAGGAGCAGGTGGAAAGTGTGGGGTCCCAGCCTTGGAGTGACTGGGTCCACTTTAGGGGATTGGGGCACACACACAGGGCAGGACTGTGTTGACTGTGTGTGTGGCACTGTGGATGGTGGGGCTTCTCAGCTGCAGAAGATTTTTGCTTCTCAAACAGCCACATAGGGGATTGGCCCCACCTTCCATAGCCTGAAACAACTGGGTGCTCCCTTGCCTGGGGCCAGCCCTACCCAGCTGCAACCCTCAGAGAGCTGACAAGAGCCTAATACGCCAGAGGCTTATAGCAACTGTAAGCCTCTGAGCCTAACAACCAGCCACGCAGGGGCCCACTCATTTAACAGAAAAACTGGAACAGGAATGTGCTATTAGACCTTGCAGCCAACTGTGCTGGGGCTCCCCACACTAGATAAAGAGACTGAAGGACCTACAACAACCACACAGAGCTGAGCATTACAACCAGCTGGCCAGGGAGACAGTTCAGCTTCCCTGGGCATCTACAGCAAGAGCAACCCAGCCACAACAGAAGGACATATGTAGCCCACACAGGGGTCACTCCTGAAACATTTTGAACTGGTGATGAGAGGGAAGCACATTGCTGGGCCTCATAAGGCATCCCTTTCCTAACGTCACCTCCCCAAGAACAGGAGATGTAGCTGACCTACCTAATACATAGATACAAGCACAGAGAAAGAGGCAAAATGAGGAGGCAAAGGAATATGTTCCAAGTAAGGGAACAGGACAAACCCCCAGAAAAAGAACTAAATGAAACAGAAATGAGCAATCTACCTGACAAAGAGTTCAAACAAAGAATCATAAGGATGCTCACTGATCTTGGGAGAAGAATGGATGAACTCAGTGAGAACATCAACAAAGAAATGGAAAATATAAAAAAGAAACAATCAGAAATGAAGAATACAATACTGGAAATGAAAAATTCACTAGAGGGACTCAAAAGCAGAGTAGAGGATACAGAAGAATGGATCAGCAAGCTGGATGAAAGACTAGAGGAAATCACCCAAGTTGAACAGATGAAAGAAAAAAGAATTAAAAAGAATGAGGACAGTCTAAGGGACCTCTGGGACAACATCAGGCACACTAACATCCATGTTATAGGTGTTCCAGAAGGAGAAAAGAGAGAGAAGGGGGCAGAGAATCTATTTGAAGAAATAATAGCTGAAAACTTTCCTAACCTAAGGAAGGAAACACACATCCAAGCACAGGAAGCACAGAGAGCACCAAAAAAACATAAACCCAAAGAGGCCCACACCAAGACACATCACAATTAAAGTGTCCAGAATTAAAGATAAAGAGAGAATCCCAAAAGCCACAAGAGAAAGGCAACAAGCCACATATAAAGGAAACCCCATAAGGCTATCAACTGACTTCTCAGCAGAAACCTTACAGGCTAGAAGAGAGTGGCATGATATATTAAAAGTGCTAAAAGGAAAAAGCCTACAGCCCAGAATACTCTACCTGGCAAGGTTATCATTCAGAATGGAAGGAGAGATAAAGACTTTCCCAGAAAAGCAAATTTAAAGGAGTTTATCTCCAAGAAACCTGTCCTACAAGAAATGCTAAAGGGACATATTTAAGGGGAGAGAGAAGACCCCAAATAAGAAAAAATTATCTATATCCATGATAAGAGGGTAACAGATACAAACGTACAAAAAAGAGGTTAGATAGGACATCAAAAACAGAGAATGTGGGAGGAGAGGAGTAAAAGAGTAGAGCTTTTAGAAAGAGGTCAAACTAAAGAGACCATCAACTTAATATACATTGCTATACACGTAGGTTATTACATATGAACCTCAGGGTAATCACAAACCAGAAACCTGTAATAAATACACAAAAAACTAAGAGAAAGGAATCCAAACATAATACTAAAGAAAGCCATCAAACCACAAGGGAAGAGAGCAAGAGAAGAAAGGAACAGAAAAGAACTACTAAAACACCCAGAAAAAAAGGGGGAAAATGGCAATAAGTACACACTTATCAGTAACTACTTTAAATGTCAATGGACTAAATGTTCCATTGAAAAGGCACAGGGTGGTTGATTGGATAAAAAAACAAGACACATATATATGCTGCATACAAGAGACATACTTTGAACCTAAAGACACTCACCAAATGAAAGTGAAGGTATGCAAAAAGATAGACAAGAGACAAAGAAGGGAACTACATAATGATCAAGGGAACAATCCAGAAAGAGGATATAACACTTGTAAATATTTATGCACCCAACATAGGAGCACCTAAATATAAAGAGCAATTATTAACACACATAAAAGGAGAAATAGACAGTAACACAATAATAGTAGGGGACTTTAACACTCCACTTACACCAATGGATAGATCATCCAAACAGAAGATCAACAAGGAAATACTGGCCTTAAACAACACATTAGACCAGATGGACTTAGTAGATATATACAGAACATTCCATCCAAAAACTGAAGACATATTCTTTTCAAATGCACATGGAACATTCTCCAGATTGATCAAATATTAGGCCACAAAACAAGTCTCCATAAATTTAAGAGGATTGAAATCACACCAAGCATCTTTTCTGACCACAATGGTATGAAACTAGAAATGAACTATAGGAAGAAAATCAGAAAAGCCACAAATATGTGGATATTAAACAAAATGCTACTGAACAATGACTGGGTCAATGAAGAAATCAAAGGAGAAATCAAAAAATACCTGGAGACAAATGAAAATATGACATGCCAGAATTTATGGGATACAGCAAAAGCAGTTCTAAGAGGGAAGTTTATAGCAATAAAAGCCTATCTCAACAAACAAGAAAAATCTCAAATAAACAATCTAACAGTGCACCTAAAGGAACTGGAAAAGGAAGAACAAACAAAGCACCAAATCAGTAGTAGGAGGGAAATAATTAAAATCAGAGCAGAGATAAATGAAATAGAGAAAAAAAAATGGAAAAAGTCAATAAAACCAAGAGCTGGCTCTTTGACAATATAAACAAAATTGACAATCCTTTAACTAGACTGACCAAGAAAAAAAGAGAGAAGGCTCAAATAAGTAAAATCAGAAATGAAAGAGGAGAAATTACAACAGACACCTCAGAAATACAAAAGATTGTAAGAGACTACTACGAAAAGATATATGCCAAGAAATCGGACAATCTATAAGAAATGGATAAATTCTTAGAGCCATACAATCTTCAAAAACTGAATCAAGAAGAAATAGAGAATTTGAATAGACCAATCACCAGTAAGGAGATTGAAACAGTAATAAAAAACCTCGCCCAAAATAAAAGTCCAGGGCTAGATGGCTTCCCTGGTGAATTCTACCAAACATTCACAGAACACTTAATACTTATCCTCCTCAAACTCTTCCAAAAAACTGAAGTGGAGGGGAAGCTTCCTAACTCATTCTATGACACCAACATTACCCTGATACCAAAATCAGACAAGGACAACACAAAAATAGAAAATTACAGGCTAATATCACTGATGAACATCAATACAAAAATCCTCAACAAAATACTAGCAAATCAAATACAATAATACATTAAAAAGATCATAGACCACGATCAAGTTGGATTCACTCCAGGGATGCAGGGATTGTCCAACACCTGCAAATCAATCAACATGATATACCACATTAATAAAATGAAGAATAAAAATCACATGATCATCTCAATAGATGCAGAGAAAGTATTTGACAAGATACAACATTCATTTATGATAAAAACTGTGAATAAAATGGGTACAGAAGGAAAGTACCTCAACATAATAAAGGCCATATATGACAAACCCACAGCTAATATCATCCTCAATGGTGAAAAACTGAAAGCTATCCATCTAAGAACAGGAACCAGAGAATGATGCTCACTTTCACCACTCCTATTTAACATAGTATTGGAAGTCCTGGCTAGAGCAATCAGGCAAGAAAAAGAAATAAAAGGGGTCCAGATTGGAAAGGAAGAAGTGAAACTGTCACTATTTGCAGATTACATGATTTTATATATATAAAACCCTAAAGAATCCACCATAAAACTTCTAGAAATAATAAAGTAATATGGTAAAGTTGCAGGATACAAAATCAACATACAAAAGTCAATTGTGTTTCTACACACTAAGAATGAAGTAGCAGAAAGAGAAATTAAGAATATGATCCTATTTACAATTGCAACAAAAAGAATAAAATACCTAGGAATAAACTTAACCAAAGAGGTGAAAGATGTGTACACTGAAAACTAGAAAACATTGTTGAAAGAAATTGAAGACACAAAGAAATGGAAAGATATTCTGTGCTCTTGGATTGGAAGAATTAACATAGTTAAAATGTCCATACTTCCTAAAGCAATCTACAGATTCAACGCAATCCCTATCAAAGTTCCAACAACACTTTTCACAGAAATAGAACAAAGAACCCTAAAATTTATATGGAACAACAACAGACCCTGAATAGCTAATGCAATACTGAGAAAATAGAACAAACCTGGAGGAATCACACTCCATGATTTCAAAATATACTACAAAGCTATAGTAACCAAAACAGCATGGTACTGGCACAAAAACAGACACACAGATCAATGGAATAGAATCAAGAGCCCAGAAATAAATCCACACAGCTACAAGGTAGCCAAGAACATGCAGTGGAGAAAGGAAAGTCTCTTCAACAAATGGTGTTGGAAAACTGGCAGGCATGTGCAAAAAAATGAAAGTTGGCCATTATCTTACACCATACACAAAAATTAACTCAAAATGGATTAAACACTTGAATGTAAGACCTGAAACCGTGAGACTTCTTGAAGAAAACATAGGCAGTACGCTCTTCGACATCAGTTTTAGCAACATATTTTCAAGTACTGTGTCTGACCAGGCAAGGGGAACAATAGAAAAAATAACCAAATGGGACTACATCTTACTAAAATCTTCTGCACAGCAGAGGACACCATCAACAAAATGAAAAGACAACCTAACAATTGTGAGAAGATATCTGCAAACCATATATCTGGTAAGTGGTTAATCTTCCAAATATATAAAGAACTCATACATCTCAACAACAAAAAAACTAAAACCCCAATTAAAAAATGGGCAAAAAACCTGAACAGACATTTCTCCAAAGATATACAGATGGCCAAAAGGCACATGGAAAGATGTTCAACATCATTAACTATCAAGGAAATGCAAATCAAAACTACAATGAGATATCACCTCACTCCCATCAGAATGGCTGTAATTAACAAGACAGGAAACAACAAGTGTTAGAGAGGATGTGGAGAGAAGGGAACTCTCATACACTGCTGGTGGGAGTGCAAGCTGGTGCAGCCACTATGGAAAACAGTTTGGAGATTCCTCAAAAAATTAAGACTAGAACTACCATTCAATCCAGATATTCCACTGCTGGGTATGTATGCAAACAACATGAAAAGACCAATACATAAAGATGCATGCACCCCTGTGTTCACTGCAGCATCGTTCACAATAGCCAAGATTTGGAAGCAACCTAAGTGCCCAATAAGGGAGGAATGGATCAAAAAAGATGTGTATATATACAAAATGGAATAGTACTCAGCCATAACAAATGATGAAATCCAGCCATTTGTAACAACATGGATGGACATTGAGGGTATTATGCTAAGTGAAATAAGCCAGAGGGAGAAGGTCTAAAACTGTATGATCTCACTCACAAGTAGAAGATAAAAACAACAACAAACACAGAGAGACAGAGATTGGATTGGTGGTTACCAGAGGGGAAGCGGGGAGGGAGGAGGGTGAAAGGGATGATGAGGCACATGTGTGTGGTGATGGATTGTAATTAGTATTTGGGTGGTGAACATGATGTCATCTATGCAGAAACAGAAGTATAATGATGTACACCTGAAATTTATACAATGTTATAAACCGATGTTACCGCAGTTAAAAAATTAAATTAAATTAAATTAAAAGAAAAAAAGAACATAACTACTGCGAATAATGATAATTGACTGTATAAATTTCCAGTCTTTTACGTGTAAATATAAAATTTCTGGTCTTTAAGATTTACTTTGCTTTTTAATAGTTTTATGTGTTCATTAAAAGTTGAACTAAAGATTAAGTATTTGCAAATTAAATAAAAATTTCCAATCAATTTAAGCTTGTGAGAACTGCTTGTCTTCCTTTTTGGTTGAACATTTACTGTTCACACATCTGTTTTCTCCATCCCTATATTTCTTCTCTTGTTGATATTTTCATCTTCATCTGTCTGGCCCCTTTCTTTGTCTCTTTGTCTCCCAACTGTTCTTTCCTCTTCTACTCTTTTCCTCTCTAATACATTCTCCAAATAGCAGACAGAATAATCTTCTTAAAATGGAAATCTGATCTTATCACTCCTGTGTATAAAAGATCCATTGATGGCTGCACTTAAAATGAAATCTAAGCTCATTACTGCGGCCCCTAATTCCCTTTTGGTCTGGCTCCTCCTTATATCGCCAGTCATCCCTCATCCGAGTCTCCCCTTGCTCTTCAAGCTCCCTTGAAGCTGCCTTTTTTTCAGTTACTATGAAAAGGCAAGCATTCTCACTTCACACTATCAATGCATGTGGTCAATTAGGTCTAAAATATTTTTCTAAGCTCTGTGCACCTTTCACCCTAGGCCTCCATGGAGACACCATCCTAGACTACTCTACCAAGCAAATACCTGCCCCACCCCTCCTACCCACCTACTCATACTCTCACTCATTTTTATCACATTCCAGTGACAGGTAATGTCTGGAGCATACTGCATATTCTACTTAAGGAAGACTGAAGTTAATAATTTTTAAATTTGGAGTCAATTTTAAAAATAAAGAATATCTTCCCATTATTTATCCTTAGGATATTTTTCAATAACACATCAGTGTTTAGAATCGACTTCATTTTAAAAATTATCTCTTCTTGATTCAGTCCTTTACGTGATCTGAAAAGTATTTTTTATAATAAAGATTGAAGTATAATGCTACTTTTCTACCTTTTATTCACATACATTGAACTCTATAATTTATTTTCCTGTACATGTTTCACATATGTACAAAAAGAGAAAAAGAGATATTGTGATTGTCACATCCTCACCGCTGCTGAGCGTGTGAATCCAATTATGCCATGCTTTGAGGCACAATAAACAGGCTGTTGTGCAACAGGCATGAGCCCTGAAACAAATAAAAAATTTAAAAATTAAAAAATAAGCAGACAAAGCACAATAACTGCCATGCAAATGAACAATTTGTGCTTGTTCAGTTTTAAGATCTAGAAAATACACTAAAACAATCACCAGACAACTCTGTAAAGCTCACTAGTCTTAGCATAGTTTATTCCTTCCATGACCTCTACTATACTGTCCAGAATTTATGGTAGGTAAGTTATAGCCTAGCGATGCAGCCAAGAGTGATATGTAAGTTTTTCTGTCTCCCTGACTTTCTGTAAAGAGAAGTCGATGTTATCTAAAACACAAAAAAGATCATCTTTAAATCCAGGAAGTTACCATCTAATTTTCAGTTTTTAAGCCTGGATTTTAAAAAGTATATATTCTATATTTTTTAAGACTTCCAAATGGCTAAGTTTAAGTTGCTTAAATGGGATTTGGAGATTATTATTTGTCTTTGCTATAAATTAGTATGCATTTCCCTGTCACCAGTTGCACCGAACGACGCCTCTAAGCGTTTAATTTCTTTTGATTTTGATCTGTAGTAGATGCCTAGATCTTCTCGTCCTATGACCTTGGAAAAGAAAATCAGAAATAAAAACGTGTAGTCCTATTTTATTTCCATTCATAATTATGTACTCACCAGAATTCAAGCAATTTTAGAATTGGTTCAACTTCCCACATATACACAATAGTAACTGTTCAAAAATATGATTAAATTCATGGTCTGGAGAAAAAAGTAGTACTATAGCAGGTAAAGGATCTTCCCCTACCCACTGGCTCAATCCTCCAAAAAGAAACAAGAAAAACCCATTTTACTGTAGTAACTATTACTGTCAAGCTTATTTCTCATAATAGTCAATTCTCTATCTAATCAACAGTTGAAACTTTTAACTACAGCCATCTGTATATTTCGGTTTTTAACCAATTTCTTGAATTAACTCATTTTAACATTTTTTAAATTTTTGATTTGAATCAAGAAAGAGTGATCCCTGATTACTATAATTTTATTAGTATCAAATGTCATGCTAATAATACTAAATTAGTCTGCTGAGACGTGTTCATCTCCACCCAGCTAACTAGTCCTAGAACAACTCGAATGAGTTGTGCCAAAGGTCAGCAAATAAATGCAGACCTTAACCACTCCCTGGGTGCCTGCCAGGTCTCAATTTACAAAGTATGTTTGCTCAAGAGCAGTTTAAATCCCTGAGGGTGGTAGATCACACATAGTGTGTCCACCCAATGATCTCAAAGACTGTAACATGTGGTTCTTTCCTTGTTTTTGTTTTTTTTTTAGGTTAAGTGAAATGTATAAGTTAATTAAGTTTGTTGGTGTCAGTCAACAAGAATTTATGATGCCTCCACAGGGTAACCAGGTGTATTAGGAGTTCGAGATAAAGGGAATAAATAGGTACAGCCAGGCGTCGCCGCTTCTTGCTCTTAGAAGTTAGCTGTCGTTTTACTCACGCCTTAAATGTTTATGAGACAAAGGCAGTGGCTGTAGGACGGTGTTCAGGGACTGCGGGGAATGCACAGTGAACCTCAGTCAGAGATAAGCTAGTTGACACAGCCACAAAAAGCACAAGGACACTCTTCTTAATGTTGTCAAACATGAATTTGGAATGAATTTTCGTTGTATACGTGGAGGTACTGAACTTCTGAACCCAAGCTAGTTCAAAGTGTCACAGAAGTGAAATAAATCAAATACTGTTCTGTTGGTTCTAAGAAGCAAGCACAAAGCATACACTTTCCTCTCAAGGTAGAACTGTAAATGCAACCAGAATGTGAAAGAATTTGTTTGCATTTTTGAAGTGGCCCTTGGTTTTATGAATCTTGTAACATTCTAACGACATTGTCCCTGCTATCCTGCAAAATGTTTACGCTTGCATTGCTTTCACTTTCTGATATTAGATCAAAGGCTGCAGAAATCAATTCCAGACATTCAGAAATCCAGTGTCCTTTTTCCTTTAGTTTTTTTTTTTTTACAGCTTGAGGTATAACTGACATACAATAAACTGCATATATTTAAAGTGTATGGTTTGGTAAGTTTTTTTTGACATATGTATACACCCATGACACCACGACCGACATCGAGATAACGAACATATCTATCACCCTACAAGTTTCCTTGTGCCCCTTTGTCATCCCTTCCCTCTGCCTTTCCCCTCCCCCAGGCAACCACTGATCTGCTTTGTGTCACTACAGATTAGTTTGCCTTCTCTAGAAGTTTATATAAATGTAATCATACAGTGTAAACTCCTTTATGGTCTGCCTTCTTTCACTCAGGATAATTACCATGAAATTCATCTATGTTGTAGTGTGTATCAATAGCTCATTTCTTTTTTTTTTGGAATAGTATTCCACTGTAAAGATATACCCATCAATTGCATGTACATTCACCTCTTGATAGATATTTTGGTTGTTTCCAGTATTGAGGTATTACAAATAAAGCAAGTTCTATTTTTCAATCATTTTATGTAGGCAAGTTGTAGTTAATTTAGTTATTAAATAGAGAGTTTTTATCTCCTCAGCACATGTAGATTTTAACTGTTGCTTCTGATATTTTGAACAGGTAAGGTGGGTTAGTGATCTGCAGTGCTTTTTCGTCAACTTGCCAATTGACTTTTAATGTAGAAATTTACTATTTTTACCTCAGTTTGCTGCTTTGAAAAGGGAGGCTAACTGGTGGGAGAAAAGCTTTTTTTTTTAAGGTTTTTGCTTTTCTTTTTGACAATGATTTTAATTGGGGTGGAAATATTTCAGAAATCCAACACTTTCTATTGGATCTCAAGACTCAGTTTTCCTTTACAAGTATAATAATATTGCAATTGTGGATTAGCTTCAGTATTGGTTAACCATACTTCTGTTACTTACCTTAGACACACAACAACAACATATGTTGTTTCTATGTGCTTCAAATAAAAACGAGTTCTGAGTCTGGTAAGCAGGGTCAGCACATGGAATTGTGCAAGGTGTGTATGGTATGACTCTGGGGATACCATTCACATGGTAGTTTGTGTAAATTATGTCCCCAAAGTTCCTGCGGTTTACAACCTGCACAACTGTACATGGCAGCCCTCTCTGGTAGAGGAGGATGACTGAGCAAAAGAGGCTGAGAAGGACAAACCAGCGGAGGTAGGAAGAAAACAAGCTAAGCACTGTGTCATAGAAATTAAAGATGGAAATATTTTAAGAAGCCTAGAGTGGTTACTGTTATCAAGTGCAGAATCAAATGAAAATCTTTCTCTTTGAGATATGAACATGTCTCAATATCACTTGTCCAAAAATAGTACCTCTCTTGGTCTCATATCTTTCTCCAGCTACCATTCCATTTCTCGAGGACAGAAAGTACTCAAAGAGTTATTATATTCATCATCTCTATTCTCTTCACTTCCCATTTGTTCCTCAACTCACTCTCATTAGGCTTTCATCTGACCACTCCAATCAAACAGATCTTAAGAGGTTGCCAATGACCAACAACTTGCTAAGGCTAACTCTCTTGTCTTCATCTTACTTGATACCTTCTTCAGCAGCAACCAAGACAGTTAATTATGCTCTTCTTGAAACACTTCCCTCTTTATGCTGGTGTCCTTCTACCTCACTCACTAGCAGCTCCTTCCCCATGTCCTCTGCTGGCTCCTCCTCACTGAGCAGACCCATCAATGTGCTGGAGAACTCCAGAGCTGGCCCTGGCCCTCTTTGCTTTTCTATGCACGCACTCTTTCCCTAGGTGACCTTACCCACTTCTGTGGATGAAATTCATTCTCTCAATGCCTCTCTCATATATATGCACATGCACACACTCACACTCTCTGTCTCTCTCTCTTTCACAGACACACACACACACACACACGATTCTCAAATTTAAATTCCAGATCTCCAGCCAGGATCTCTTACTCTGTTTAAAGCTCCAAAGAGGGAGCTTTGGGTTATTTACTGACATATTTCTCAACAGTTTTCTTTCCTTAAAATATGGTGTGTGCTAATTCAAAAGGTTTTATAGGAGTGAACTCATTCTAGTGTTTGGTACCAATTAAGTGCCAAATAAAATGAAAACATGTTTTAAATACAGTCGATTAAAATGTATAAAACCAGTGGAAAGACCACTATTTTATAATAATGTTATTTCTTATAATCTTTAATCATTTAAAAATGTCCTTCTTAATGGAATTCGTCTGGAGGGATTATAGTGCAGTGGTTTGGACTTTGGGTGCCAGACCAGCTGAACTCATCCTGAATCCACCATAGTGAGCTATGTTACCTTTGGAGGGGTAACTGCTATGTACCAGTGGTTTTCCTTCTGTGAACTAGAGTAGCAATAGTAGCTACTGTGAGTCTTGAATGAGCTAATTACATAAAATACTTAAAACAGTGCCTGGTATATAATAAGTACTACTATTTGCTATTATTTTTACATAAATATAAAGTTAAATATTTTTCCTTAAGATGAAACATCTCAAAGTCTTACCCTATTGACGTATTTACCTGCTTATCCACATTGTACTTTATGAAAATGTATCTTTTGCACTACAATGCCACAAATCTGGTACAACGTCCCAACTTGGTTTGGTTTCTGAACCTTGGCAAACTATGGACTGTTGCTAATCCTAATTCAAAAGCATGTATAGAAGTACATGCATTTAAGAACTATGTATTTAGTACCTTTTGAGTACAAAGGATAATGAAGTAGTATTTTAAATATACTCTATTGAAATGTGTAAAACCAATAGAAGGACCCCTGGTGCAGGGGTAGGGTAGAACTTCATTGGTTGAACAACCAGGCCACCCCATCTGACTTCACAGAGAGTTTTGCCAGTATAATAACTACAGTTGCTGGAGTGAATTTGGGTTTTTTAAATCTTGCAAATTAATTTCCATATACACAGGGAAATTATTTTGTCTTTAACTAATGTTAAAGGATTTAAGAACAACAATAAAACATAGGATTGTGATAATGAGAGAGCAGTCTCTAAAGAAATGTCATTTTGTTTAATGTTGTGAGAAATCTTGTGTTTAAAAATGGATAATTTATATTAAAAAAGTTAAGAAAAAAATCTTTCAATACTTATTCTTGTCCTGGCATTGTGCAAGTTTAGTTAGAGAATTGCAAAGTGGCTCTCTCCAAAATATAACACATCTAATTAGCAGCATGTTTACGTCATAAATGGACATAGATTTAGATTGTAGATTTAGAAAAAAATTACCAATAGAGGGAGAAATTCTACCCAGAGAGAAATATTTTCTACAACCACTCAGGATAACACCAAATGGCACTGACGAGATAATTATAAAAAAATTTTAAATACCTGAAAACTACATATGCAATTATAGAATAAGGAAGTCATTTAGAAAAATAGAATACAATTTCCATATCCACATTAGTTCTTCTATCTTTAATATTCTTTCTACTTATATTTACAACAGATGAGGGTTTTTTTTTGTGAGGAAGATTAGCCCTGAGCTAACATCCGTTGCCAATCCTCCTCTTTTTGCTGAGGAACACTGGCCCTAGGCTAACATCCGTGTCCATCTTCCTCTACCTTATATGGGACGCCGCCACGGCATGGCTTGACAAGCAGTGCATTGGTCTGCGCCTGGGATCAGGGCCTGCGAAACCTGGGCTGCCAGAAGTGGAGCCTGCAAACTAAACCGCTATGCCACTGGGGCGGCCCCTACAACAGATAAATTCAATCTCTACATCTCATAGGAGGTAAAAAAAAAGATTTTGTGCAAATAACTGAAATCTTCTCAGGGCGATTGAATTCTCAAACATTTTTTTTTAAATGGATAGAAACCATGTAAAATAGACTATACAGAAGTTCTAAGGAAATACAACTTGGGAAAATAAATTGAGAATTTAAGGATGCTGCTCTTTGCATGGTAAACTTGAGCTCAGCAACTGTGCCAAAAACCAGAAATCTGAATCCTTCACATTTTCTTCATAATCAAAACAGAAACTGTCTACTCATCTTTCTGTTTTTAGCCATAACTTCTCTAATATGAGAAAAAAGGGAGAACTAGTGAGAATCTATTTACGTTCACGCAGAAAGCTGACCAAAGTAACTGGTGGACTTCCTCATTAAGTACTTTTCCCACATACTAGAACACCTTATCTGATGCTGCTTTTTGCCCTCAGTCTCATGTTTGCCATTAACAAATCATGTTTTAAAGTGTGACATGACATAAAGAAGGGCATAAGCTTTCATAAACTACATCTTCTATAATAAAAATCTTTCCAGAAAGGTAACTTTGTCTGTTAAAAATTAACTTTGTTAATTCTTAGCAAGTTGCTCCTAATGTTCCACCAAAATCCTCCTTCCTAAAAGTTCAGTCATTGCTTATGCTGTGATCAGAGGAAACTGAGGTAAGCTTCCTTAGCCACTCAGAGAATATCCCTATGCAAACTAGAGGCTGGCTCCTCAAAGTGTGGTCCAAGGACCAGCATGAGAATTTCAAGAGCAGAATTTCAGGACCCACCCCAGACCTGACTCAGAATCTGCACCTGAACAAAGTCCCTGGGTAATGTCTATATATGTTAAATTCTAGAAGACTATTCATTTCCTAATAGTCTTTTTTTCCCCATGGCTAGGAAACCCTAAATCTTTTATCCATTCCTCAAAAGGCCAATTTATAAATATTTAATCTTTCCTACTGATTCCTTCCAGTCTGTGTCTTCTTAATAATTTTAAGCCCTAAGACAGCAAAATGGACACCATGAAGAACTTTGCCAGTACTAAACAAGAAAGGTGGCTCACATATTCATAACAGTTGGCATCTGACCAATTAGAAGCCAGATAATATAGGTTCATTGATTCCATGACATACACTAAAATATAGCAAAATAAAATTGCTTTTATTATTAGTGCTAATTCTCATCACATTTTCCAAGTAACACGGTCTACCTGAGATTAGTTGTTAAACTTTAAATTGAAGATAATTAAATTGACCTTTCTTATAAGGACCTGTAAAAGTTAAATGTGATGTCATATAACCAATAGTTTATCACAATGCCTGGAACTTGGCAGTTGCTAAATATGTTAGACTCCCTTCCTTATATCAAGAATATTTTCAGAGAGTGGTACCACATGATTTTCTTTCTTTGGCCCGGAGATGAAGGAAGGTGATCAATGCTTTAACTCACCTGAAATTTCTGGTCTGTTGTGACATTCCAGTCCAACCACTGCTCTTCAGGCCATGGGAGTCCCAACGCCTTGCAACTCAATATCATGTTTCTGTTTAAAAAGCTTATGCTACGCTAATGATTTAGTTCTGCATATTGGTAAGAGATACTGATATATAGCTTTTGGGGTAGAAATTTTGCCTACTTACTTTTATATCCCCATTTCCTTTCTGTAAATGTGCCACATGTCGATTTACTTGCATTTGCTACTTAAAGTGGTAACGTTAGCACTTCCTCCTTAATATAAACTGCTAGCTAGTTATATTACTTTAGATGAAATTTATAGCTCAAGTGAGTATGTCACTGGACTGGTATTTAATACATGCTAAAAAAAATTCTATGTTTTTCAAGTGTTTTCTTGAGATGCTCATGTTTTCAACTCAGAGCATGTAAGACTATCATAGGATCACTCACAAAATCTTGGGCCACTGAGTGACTTGCTTAGAGGCACAGAGAATGCCCAAGTGAACACCAAGACCTCAGTAGTTGAGTACGTAGCCAGATGGGAACGGATTAGTAGGCAGATTCCTTTTCCTGTGATAACTACATTGTCCTTCCCACTGCTTAAAGCAACTAAGTATAGAAGAAGCACACTTGATTCTTAAGGCATGTCCTATGGGAGCACAGCTGTTTAATAATCTGCATTAAATCAGACTTCACTCTTCTCTGTTGTTCCAACTTTTTCTTTTATAATAGCTAAGGACAGATGTGACAAAAGTCAGTGCAGGTTTATATATCACGTTTACAAACAAAAACTCATATAGAAGAGTCCGTGTGGTTAACAATGATCAGAACAACTCCTGGGACTCCAGACTGGAGCACACCCTTCCCTCACTATGCTGAGGAATCACTCTCCACTTTAACTACTCGTCTGTTTGTTAAACTTATTAATTGCATCTATACTCTGTCTGCGTCAGTGGTCATTACTCATTGACTACTCTGCCCAAACCCGTGTGTCAACTTAAGGTTTTACTATGACAGTGAAGGACTCCACCGAATTTGTGTAAGAGATCATGAGGACAGACTGTAGTTGAGTTGAATATTACCCACAGCCATTCCTTTAATAGAGTGAGCAGTGGGGGGAAAACAGGAAAAATCTGTGAGGAAGAAAAGTTTGGAAAACACAAAGAGGCCAACATTAGAAATACTTTTCCTACAATTTTATTTGTCAATTATGCCTCAATAAATCTGGGGAAAATAAAGAAATACATTGATTCTGGTAACTCCTCAAAGACTTTTTTGGTCACCTGACCTCTATCAACATGCTGTGACCTCAAGGGTATAAAATTGTTGGTAACATTTCTGAGGAAATTGTGAAGACTGAGAGGTCCACATTTATCTTCTTCTGCTATTAAAAAATTCTGAATTTTTATCAAACTAATCTCATTATGGGAAGAAAAGAAGCTCTTGGTGAGTGGATAAAATACAAGACAATACATTTTAATAGTCTTCTGAGATGAAGGCACCTTTGTGACAAAGCCCTGGGAGGGAGGAGAGGTAGCAGGGGATGTCCATATTGGCCAGTGGCAACTAGGAAACATTGTAAACCCCCCAGGTGTGGGACCTGCCTTCATAACAGTGAAGGTACCAAATCAAGCAGAACTGACAAAGATAAACTATTTAACTATTATAAATGGAGTTACTCTCCCTGTCAGGGGGAATCTCACAGGGAGAAGCAGTCCGGCACGCTATGATATTCATTAAATGTTAAGAGTGCCGGAAAGGTAATTTAAAACCAAACTGATCTTATCATTGAATTTAAATCCATTCATTGTTTTATCTGCATGATTAGAGAAAGATCCTGCACATGGCTCCAAATATTGGCTCTGAGATAGGCAGGAAGAGCATTAACACCCAGGGGTGGGTAATGTGATAAAACAAGCTCTTAGCCAAGAAAGCAAAGTGGATGTCTAATTGTAATCCTTAAATTGCTCTTCTCAATAGCGTGTTTTGACTTGTGACTTTGCTTAAACTCCCCAGATGTTCTCAGGGCTTTACTATGGGTGTCAAATGGGGCAAAAACTTATTAGTTTAGTACCATAGTCTTGAGATTAAAGCTGTGCCCAGGAGGCTGAAGACACTAGGAAATTACACTGCCTTAATCGAGTTATAGGAATTCAGTTTCTTTTACTTCACAGTTAGGCTAAGACAGACATAGATAGAGAGACAGATTAAGACACAAACTCATAGATAGAAGAGATAGATAATCCAATAGTTAAGACATAGGGGGTCTTGTATCAGGCTGCTTGCCTGTGAGTTCCAGCTCTACTGCTTCCTTGCTGTAAGCTTGTGCAAGATCCTCCCCTGCCTTGCTTTCCTCATCTGCACAAGAGGGACTACAGAATCTGCTTCACGGGGCTGTTGTAAGTGTTAAATGACATAATGCACACACAGCATTTAAAATAGTATCACGCAAACAGTAAGTGCTCAATGAATGTTGTTACTATATATTTAAATACTTTTATTGGATAAAAGGCAGTACTACATTGCATTTCTCTATTTATGCTCTTTGGGGGAAGTAAGCCTCCTTTTATTTTAGAATCTCTCCCAGAGAGTCCTAAATTGATCCATCCCTGATGCTTTTCAGCCTTCCTGAGAAGGAAATCAGTGCCTCCAGTGACATAAGGGCAAGGAGCCCCCTAGAGTGGTCATGGTTCTCCAAGCTCCGCTAGCCCTCTGAGCTTTTAGAGAGAATCCATGGAATTATGTCTTGATCACCACACCAGGTTTTTTCACATTTATATTTTTAATAAAATATTACATTTCTTTTTAATTCTACAATCATTTAAGTATTTTTTTTCTCATGACTTTATTTCAGAATAGTGTAGATTTAGCCTTAACAATTTGCCTCTAGGGTTTCAGCCTCCTAGGATCTAAAATTTGCCCGTCTCTGGGGCCAAATATCTCTTTTAAGTATTGCCCATGCTCTCACCTTTTAACGTATCCTTATAATTGAAATCTATAAGTAGATGTCATATTAGAAAAAATAACCAGATGACCCTGAAGAATTTACAGAACTAGGTCTGTAATAACTTTAGGGATGTCATTTTGTCTTTAAGTAACCCAGAAAATGAGAAGCTAGTCTATTTTTGAGAACTGGGATTTGAGAAGGGGATTTCTAAGTCTCCACTGGTGCTAGGTTTACAGTGGTTCAAGGACCATCTGCCAATGATTCCCAGAGGCATGAGAAAAATGCTGAGAGTCAGACACTGGTGTGGTCACAGGTAACTCCAAACTTGACTCCCCAAATACTACAGGAGCTGAGAGGTGGAAGACAGGGTGAGGGGTGGGGAACACCTATTCTGAAACCAACCAGATAATTTAAGAACGTCTCACTATTTTTGGACATGAATAGTTTAGACTTACTGTCAATACTGATTAGACTTCTAAAACTTCATAATTTCACTTGAACTATACAAGAACCCCTGATGACTTTTTTTCCTAGAATGTTAAAAGTCAAGTCACCTGGCTAAGTTGCTCCAAAAGTTCCTGCCAAACGTTTATAGCTAATATTGAGAAATGTGGTAAATCATACTGCCCTGAATAAAACATAGTTTGGATTGCATGTTGTGGCAAAGATGATTACTCTCCACTGAAATCCATTCTTTCCTCAGGTACACAGCTGGGCCGCATTTCCCAGACTCCCTTGTAGTCAGGTGAGCCATGAGATCAGGTCTATACTGGAACATGAGCAGAAGTGAGGTTTGCCATTACTGGGCTGGGGATTTTGGAAGAGCTATGCCTGCTCAGTGTTCTTCTCTTTCTGTTGGAGAGAAAGGAGTCCACCAGTGCCAGCGTAACCTTGGAAGTCCCATGTTGCAGAGCTTCTGCCAGCCTGGTTTTCCAAATGATTGCATGTAGAAGAGGTTCCCTGAAACAGGAATCTTGCCCTGGGCTGATATATGAGTGAGGAATACGCTTATACTATATTTAAGCCATTACATGTTTGGGTCTATTTATTATAGCAGTTTAGCATTGAAGGCAGAATATACCACTCTAAAATATGCCACTTTGACACAAGGATTATTTTGAGGTAAAAGCACTTGAAAAACAGCAGGTGCAAGTAGGGCACTCTGACCTCCCCTTTTCTTCCTGAAAGCTGAAGCTAAAACTCCAGTGTCAGAGATGCCCGCCTTCCTTATACTGGGAGGAAAGAGACATTCTTACCACCAGGGACGGAGCGACCAGGCCAAGAGAAGTCTACAAACAGACCTTGTTAAAATAAATTGACTTTTATCTTCTTTTAGGCTCCCCATCTATTTTAGTTACTTTTCCACAACGTCCTCTCTTTGTTCAACCTAGTTTATAAACACGTAGGCCTAGCTACCTCCTTGGGTCTTTGCTTTCCTATGGGGGCTCCCAGGTATACGTAAAAATCTGTATGCTTTTCTTCTGTCAATCTATCTCATGTCCCTTTAATTCTCGGGGCCATCCAGAGAGCCTAAGAGAATGGAGGTAAAGTCTGGCCTTCTCTACCGCGTATCCCAACTACTGCATATGCCATATTTTAAAATTACACGCTCTTACTAAAATCACATGGGAGTAGGATACCTTAACTTGGTTTTAGTACATTTTAATTTGTCAAAGGTACTTTCTTTCACACACATTACTGCTTAGGAATCTTACAACAACCTTTGAGAAATAGTAACTCTGGGAAAACATATATAAATGTTTTAAAAAATAGTACTGCAGTAAGATAAAATCTATAAACATATAGTTCAAACTTTTGATATTATGCAATAGAAAATTCCATAGAACCATTAAAAAAAACAAAAAAATTAAACACAGTTTCAATTTCAAATCCAAGTTGATAATAAATATATTTTGAAGATTTAATTTTGTGGTCCAAATTAATCATGAGATGATTATTAACATAACTGTCCTTACCTGCTAAAGATGACATATTGATAATGATGCCGCCTTCACCTCCATTTTGCTTACTCATGTAATCCAAACCAAGATAGGTTCCACTGATAACAGAAACCTAATCCAGAGGCATAAACAGGAAAAGCAACAGGGCCGTTACCTTTTATCATATAGTCACACACCAAAGTTTTTATTGCTATCCCAGACACCTAGGGAGATTTCTGCAATATTATCAATGAAAGATTTTGAAATGGCTGGGTTGTTTTTTAAAGCTAGTCATCGACCTGGATTTTCTTTTATTTGTTTAAAGTTGCCTCTGCAACTTTATCACATCTCTGCAAAACTTCACTTCACTTAGTTACCCAATCTGAGATTTTATGATTAAGGTTGTATTCCAATGGTGTTTTGTCACTTTAACTCAATTCTCAGCATCTTCAAGAATTCTATACATTCTTTTTATTTTCTAAATATTGGATTTAAAATTTATTTACCCTTCTTAGCATATGGTTCATATGTCCAGGTAGTCCACATTCATCTGGTCTGTTTAATTATCTTAGATCTTCAAGTATATAATAGTGGATACTCTGAATTTCCTATAGTTTTCTCTTTTTTTCCTAATAAAAACTCTATTTTGCATTTGTATCTGCCTCTTCCCTATGCCATACATAGAAAGGTGATTTACTCAGCTTTAGTATAGACATTGAATTAATCTAATTCGGTCATGGAAATCTCATTCTTCTTGCCAGCGACTGGTTTAGAAGCCAGCATGTGACCCATTTCTGGCCAGGGAGACCTGGGGAGCAGTCAGCTGGTGGGGTCCAGGTTGGGGAGAGGTGGTAGAATAGGATGCTGCTGAGAAAATTTTCTTTCCTCTTAAGAAAACCAGAAAGAAATGATTACATTACTCCCTTTTCATGCTTTGGATGGGTGCGATGGCTGGAATGAACAATTATATTGCTAGCATCCTAAGATGAAACCACCATGAAGGATGGCGGGTGGGAGAGATGAAAAGAAACCGGGTCCTGATGCTATCATTGAGCTGCAGCATCAAGCAATCCTGAACTCTGTGTTGTTTGAGATCACATAACTGTCTCACCCAGTTGGAGCGGGGGATTTTCTGTTTCTTGGACATATGGTCTTCAGTACTGTCTATCACTTAATTTTCTTTATCACTCCTGCAGCTGTCCTTTGATGGTTTACTCTGCTTCACTACTCATCTTCACGTGTAGGCACCTTTTCTGTTTTATTCTAACATTTAAGAATTCATCACTACCAAAAACAACTTGTGATATGAAACTTATATTTGAAAACTTAATTTCCCTTTTAGATTTAAGAACTCTTCTCCCTCCCAACTCAGACTTTTAAAAGGTGTAAATTTCCTTTTGACTTTAGCTTAATTCCTACTTCTTTCCTTCTTTACAATACTGCAAAGAAAGTGACACAATAAGATAATGAGTCTGAAACTGAGGGCACATATTGGTGTTTATCTTCTTTTTATTCTAAAAAGTCCTTTTGGAGTTTTCTTGACAAACATCCAGAGGTGCCTCTCTTCCTAACAGTAGTTCTAGAACAAAAAGGTAAACTGAAGATTCTATTCACTTAAGCTATGTGTCAGTTTGATATTAAGGAGGCTTAGGGAGAATAAGTAAAATCTCCACATGATTCCCTTTAAAAAGGAGAAACAAAACATTAATGGTTTATATAAGAAGGAAAAATGTAGATGGCTGAAATTACTGAAGTGAGTTAGATTCTGTTAGTTTCTGTCCAAGTCTGCAGCATGTCTGAACAGAATTTCTGTTTACGCATATTGGCGCTATGCTTTTATTCTCAGGTATTTACAGCTTTGCTGACACCCGTTTTAAGTTTTCAACAACTACAAGATGCAGCCAGATAGAAAATTTCGAAATGTTTGTTTTTAATTTTGTTTTAAAAGCAAGATTTATTTCCAGGTCTTTGGTGAGGAGGACAAAGGATTATCTTCCCATCCATTATCAGATTAAGAACTGAGTAACTTCAAATGAAGAGGTTCTTAGGATAAATCTACAAGACAAGGTCTAATGCTTTGGCTGTACATATATGATATTTTCATCTCTTTTCCTTTACTATAACAACCTCTTCTTTATCCCGGATTGTATATTAAAGGAAATGTTAGAAAACCATAGATAGAATAAAATGCTTCTTGTTAATATTCTAAATATATTTTTTGTCTTTTGGAAATGTCTACATATTTTATAGATTGGATCATAATAATATCAAGCATCTAGAAGAAAATAAAAATTATAGACATGTTCTAGCTACAAACACAAAATAGCTGGAATCCATAGTATTATTTTAGCCCATTTTGTGAAAGTAGTTAAAATTTTGCACTCAGCTCTCAAAGAAAAGAAAATCCTATGTCTAATTTCACATAGAATATTCAATTATTAATAAAATGATCAAATTAACACATGCTTACTCAATATTTTGGTTTTAAAGAGACAATTTTTATATGTTACACTGAAATTGTAATTATGTTGTATTATAAATCTTAAATTTTTTTAAATTCCCTTACACTGGGAATAATTCTCCAGTAATAAAGATAAATGGACAAATGGTAATAGCTTACTTGTTTAACTCTTTTTATTATGCATCATATCTTCCTATAACATACATACACATACATATATGTATATATGTTCCCATAACATATATATATATATAAAACATGTGTGTGCGTGTGTGTATACATTTGCTACTGAAATTTCCCAATATGTCATTTCCCTTATCTCCCTCCACTCTGGGATTCCTTTTAGTTTATTTCCAGTTCTTCTGCTACAGTGTAATTTTTTTAAATTCTGTCATCTAAATCATGAAGCTTTGCTCTTTAGGTTTCTTGTCTTTTCTCCAGCTCAGTTCTCAAGGAGTACTAATATAGATGACCATTTTTTCTGAAATTTTTTTTATCTTTTATTTTTTCATGTTCAAATTTTTTCCATTTGTGCTTATTTTGGGAGTAAATATTATTGTTTTCCCCCTTGCAGAAGCTACTTATAATTTAGCAAGCTCTGCCTAATTATAATAGTTCAACTGGATCTTTAGATATCATAGAATAGCAATAACTGAAAGTAGTTACTAATCAACATCCTTGGGAGCCAAGAAAAGGGAGTACATTTGAGGACAATGTTTCTATCCATGTCAACTCTTCAATTAGAGGTAGAGTAGGAGAGAGGAACCCACCTCATATAGAAATGAGATGGTGAGAATGAAGAATGTGTTAGTTTTTTATACTCTAGAGGGGAAATGCAATTTACTGAGTATTATGTAGTAGCGCTGTGCTGGATGCTTCATACACATTATGGTTTATTTAAGCTTAATCATTCTTAGAGGTAAGGAGACCACCTTCCTCCTTTCACAAACTGGGAAATTCATGATGAGAGCAATGAAATAAAAGCTCATGAATTCTAAATTCAGGACTGAAATCTTGTTTTGACTAATTATAAATGCATACCCATTCCAGTGCAAATCTTTAGTCAACCCTTGTATTTCCGGAAAAAAATAGTCACTAGCAATAGCAATCTATTTTGTTTAATTTTTATTTGAATATACTAAGGGATTCAATATATGTTAGTTATATGTCCAAATTAGATTATAAATCCCACTTGGCTGGGGATGAATTGTTTAGGTTTATTAAATCGTAAAAATGTAAAAGTACATTACAGAATGGCCTTATCAATATTCAAAATTAAGTCTACCTCTGCCCAACTGTCAGAGTAACCTTTGATAGTTATACAAAGACTCGTTCTCTCCTGAACGTTATTTGTGAACTCTGAGCAGCTATAAATAAGGCTGCAGCAGTTGGCTTCAGACTAAGGAGGAAGCACAGAATAGCCTAATGGAAACAAAAGACTAGGAAGAGGTTTAATGTATCCCTGGTGTGGGAAGAGTGGTGAGTTCCCCTGAGTGAAGAATAGAGAAGGGGTAAGTTTGGTAAGGAGTAAAAGTGGAAGGACAGATGATACTGTTTGGCAACAATGATGTATTAGGAAATCATCCAAACACTGTATTAAAACACAAAAATGAATATCCATGTATGTAAAATATATTATAGAATGGCAGTTTACTTATACAATAAATATTAATTAAACATCTCCTCTGTACACAAAACAATAATTTTCTGCTTTGAAAGAGCCTATAGTATACCAGCATAAATAAAATAATTCTAATAAAATTTGAAAATTGGTGCGCCCTCTGAGAATGGTATAAATACGTTACATAAGATTTCAGAAGAGGGAGATATATGCAGTGAGGTTCTTTAACTAAGTGGTTACTCTCTGACATGGACAGGAACATGGAAAAACACGCAAAAGAACACACGTGGAACTGTATAAGGAAGCAAAGTATATCCAGAGCAGAGTAAAAAAAATTTTATATAAACCACACACAAATATTTGCATTATACTAACAGAGATAATCAAGTTGGAAGGACAATGATTAGTCAGACTCTAATCTACTCTTGCAATAGGTGTCGTAGGTAGAAGGGGAAGTAACATGCTTTTAAATTATACATGAGTAACAAAGGTTGTATCTTACTGTCTCTGTGTAAAATTAAATAAACGCCCTCAGTCCCTGGAGTTAAGCTAATGAGTGACCTATGTCAGCAGAGTCCAAAGAAAAATAAAGGGCAGTTAAATTTCAATGAGGAGGGCTACAGGGGAGTGAGTTGTAATCAAAGCAGTCAAATAAAATTCCTCTGGCCTTCCAGAATTTTCTATTTGCAGATAATGTAGGAACTTTCCAACGTGGAGCAGGTGTTTATTCATCCGGGCTATATTAAAGCAAACACGCCCTCTCAGCTGGATGAAGACAGATAATTAAAATCCAATTGCCTTTGTAATAATCTCTTATTTTCATGTTTCTTTATGTTAACTCTAATCATTGCACACTATTTTCTGACACCCAATTTCTCAGGAAAGACACAGTAAGTGTCCATAATGAATGCATTGAACATAGGAACTTTATACCCTAATGACCTTTATCTATAAAATAGTTGCATCAGTAATATCTACAGCTATTCAAATATCAATAGTGATGCTAAAGAGAGAAAGCTGCTGTGCAATTTGTGCCTTTTGACTAGCATAGCTCAATTAAAAAAAATTCTTGTCACTTTACGTGGTTTTGGAGAGTGGCCTAAGTTTATAAAAACATATTCTTAAAAATTCCTGAAGCTCCCAGTTGATTGCATATTCATTTTTTTTGTTTGTTTTATCTGGTAGCCAAAGGATGTAATGAAATATGGTTCATAATAAGTCAGGGGTAACCATTAAATATAAAATGTACAGTTTTCTTACCAGCAGAAGAAAATTAAAATGCTCCAATGGAATTTAAGAAAGGAATGTACAAAGAACAAAAACAAAAAGAAAACTTAGTAAATATAAAATATGAACTAAAGTGGAAGAAATAAATCCTAACAGAAGAGTAAGAATAAATATAAGTGGCTTAAATTCACAAATATAAAAAACAGACATTTCCAGATGTGATTTAAAAAATAAGATCTCGCACTATACCATCGGTAAGAGACAAATTTAACACAAAATTTACATTTTCAAAATAAAGTAATAAAAAAAGATATGCCTAGGTAAATGTGAACCAAAAGAAAACATGGATACCAATTTTATACATGCAAATACACAATGGATCAAAAACATTACAGGTTGCAAATTAGGTACAACTTAAAAAAAATTCAAAGATCAATAAATTATAATCATCAGCAATTTATGCTTCAAATATTATAGGTTTATAATATAGGTCCAAACTGACAGAATTACTGAAAGAGGTAGGCAAATTAACATTTGTCATTTGAGATATGATTGCATTCTGTCCAAAAACTGACAGATCAAGGAGATAAAAGCAAATAATTGACATTCAAACCAAATAGGAATATTATAAGAAAAGAAAACTATAAGCTACTTTCATTTATAAGCAGAGAGACACAAATATAAAATTAAATTAGGTATTAACTAAGCAAATTCAATGGTGTATTAAACATTGATATACTATGACAAAGTAAGATTTTGCCAAGAGATGTGAGTATGGTTCACAATCAGAAAATATTTCATTTTATTTCACTACATTACTAGCCTAAAGTAGAAGAAAATCATAGAATTGTCTCGACTTAGGAAAAACAGTTGTCAGGTTTCTCTAAACTAACACACACAGACACACACACACACACACACACTTATGTGCGCTCACATACTTATCCCAGAAAGATTTTGAGGGAAACTTGATAAATAGGTTTTAAAGTTATTTTGAAATATGATATCCAGGAACACTTGAGACAAATTTTAAAAGAACTGGAAGGAAGGTGTGTGTATTTTAAAATAGTACCTTTTGTTCTTGGTTAAGGAATTTTACGCACCTGTCAAGTTTGGGGAGCAACTTTATATCCTTATCAAAGCGGTGCTTACAGATTTAGCTCTTTTGTGAGGTAGTGTAATTCTCATTACTTCCATTAAGTTATTACAGTTAAGTATTTACTCATGGGAATGTCAATTCAAGTCAAACATTTATTGACTAAGCACTATTTCAAGATACTATGTTGATTACTGAGAGAAGAACAAAGAAAAACATAACACAGTTCCTGTTTTTAAGGAGTTTATAATATCTGAGAAGATTATCTTGAAGTAGGGGGGCCACTCCCTGCATGTTTCCACACACACAGTGGTCCCTCTGTGCTTTCCACATGCCTGCTTTGAGAGACTAGTAAGAATGACCTTACCAAAGGCAGGGTGACCCCGTGCAACAGCCCAGCTCGGACATATTGCTTTAGCTAAGGTTTGAGTTTTACTAAACCCCAATATCTTATGTCAAGTGTGTTTATAAAATGCGGTAATCAACAAACTTATGATATAATGGAAAAAAACAGAAATTTTACTTCCTATTGTACATTTTTATAATTTAAGTAAGAGCTAAATAGTCATCAGACATTGTAGAAATTACACACACACACACACATCGACTTTCAGGATAAAAATCTTAATAATTACAAAGTCCAACAGTCACTTTTGTTTTTTGTTATATTCCTGGAATTAAAGTAAGATTTATTTTTCAAATAAA
Organism: Tapirus indicus; assembly: GCA_031878705.1. NCBI lineage: Eukaryota > Metazoa > Chordata > Mammalia > Perissodactyla > Tapiridae > Tapirus > Tapirus indicus. The sequence continues at coordinate 96,163,835 of CM062919.1, read as the reverse complement.
TAAGCCAGGAGTTGGCAAACTTTTTCTGAAAGGGTCAGATGGTAAATATTTTAGGCATTGCACATCATAGAGTACGTCACAATTATTCAACTCTGCTGTTGCAGCATGAAAGTAGCCAGAGACAATATGTAAATGAATAACTGTAGCTGTGTTCAAATAAAACTTTATTGACACCGAAATTTAACTTTTGTATACAGTCCTGCGCCACATAACATTTTGGTCAATGGTGAACCACGCATATGATGCATTTCTGAGTGTATTCCCGTCATTAGGCAATACGTGACTGTATTCATATATCTCCTATTATTCTTCTTTTAACTTTTTTTCAACCATTTAAAAGTGTAAAACTCATTTTTAGTGTGTGGGTCACACAAAAACAGGTGGTAGGCTAGTTTGGCCTTGGGGCCATAGTTGGCCAACTCTTAAGTTATGCAATAAACTATTTTTTTTCATATTTCCTTTTAGTATTTTAAGATTTATTTTCATAATTAGAAGTCTTGAATGTCTTCCTATTTGTAAAAGGAAATGCTTTTTTTCTAGCTTTCTGCAACTTCCCTTTTTCTATATTGTAGGTCATTGTATTGTTTTCATGAATATAAGAAACTTTTTCCTTTAAAAATACATTATTAAATAATTTTAGGCAATAAACATAGCTAAGATAGCTTACCAAATTAATTTGCAGCGTTTTTTCCCAGTTTTTCTCATTATTCACTCCAGCATTATTGACCAAAATGTCCAGTCTTCCAAAGTGGTCTACAACTTTTCTAAAAGTATCTTCAAAAAAAAAAAGGACATTATAGATACATTCATACTTTCCACATATACATTTAAGTCATATCCCGTGCCCTAAAATGAAGTTTTATTTATCTACCCTCAGAGTGAACCTTACACTCTTAGACTGTGACTTAATGCCTCGCTTCTCAAAGTATGGTTTGTGAGCCAGCAGCATCAACCAGTATTATCTGGGAGCTTGTTAGAAATGCAGAATCTGTGGCCACTACAGACCTACTGAATCAGAATCTTAACTTTAATAAGACCCGCAGATGATTTGTATGCACATTAAAGTTCTATAAGCAGTAACTGAATGGAGTAAGTTTTATCAGAGAACTGAGCATCCTAAGCTAAGAGCTCTTGGAAGTCAGTTTGGGCAGACAGCATCTGTCTGTCTCTAAAAAGTTACTAAAACTCTGTGGCTTAGACTTTGACAAATATCGTTTTTAATAAACCATATTATCTTCATAAAGTGTGATATTAAACACAAGTCTTATTCTGTATTCAGATCCATTATGATCATTTCAGGATGTTTCGATATCCTAGTAAGTAAAAGGCTACTTTTCATTCAGTTGATTTTATTTGATTACTGTAATTTTAATGTTTACTATTTCATTCTTGTATCCTTCTATTACTACTACTGTGTTATTAGTTGTATAAAAACTATGTTCAACCAGGGTAAAGTTTGCATAGATTCTGGGGCCTGAAGGTCACTCATTACGTTGTCCAATCACATATCCAGTCCTTGCAAACCCCTCTTAGCCAGTTCACAGTAGGCTTTACCATTTTTGTATTGACAAACACGTTATTTCTCAGAGCAGTCTTTTACATAGTTCTATTGATTTAAAGTTGCTTCCCTGGGCCTTTGAACCATTGGTTCTAGTTCTATTACTTGAAATTATAGATAACAATTGTGGTTGTTCTTCCAAATAAGAGAAATGTGCTCTCAGGTCCTTGGGCCAACATATGAGTTCCTTGAAAAAAGCAGGTCCACATAAACTTTATTTTGATTGAAAAAAAATCATAGAATTATTAACAACCACCAGACATATTGAGGAGCATGGATTAATCAGTTCCCAAATGGATAAATTAGTATGCAAGTTAACTGTCAAAAACAGTGCCAAGACTTTCTAACACACACCCTTGACAGCCCCCTTTACCAGACTGGAATGGAAAACAACAAAATAAAAACTGTTTCTTTTTTCATGGAATTTTTAAACTGCTTTTTAAGATCTCAAATTGATTCCAGAAAAGGTCCTCCAGTAGAAAACATCTAAGGAATACTCTTTGTTTTTATTGCATTCCATCCTAAATATGTTCTACTCTTCAGAACTCATAACTTATAGGAAATTAGGTTGTTAAATATGTATGTCTAATTGCTTTTTTAATTTTCTTTCCTCATTCTGGTCTCCACTGCATTCCTTATACTCTGCCCTTACCAACGTATGATACACCATCTTCTTTCTGACATACCACTGAATTCTGGGCTCAAGTGACTGACAATCTAGCTCTTGCTGACATTTACATGCTGTGGTACCCTTTATAATTTACCTAAACTCTCCGTGTTGCATTCTTTTCCTCTGTAAAATGAGTTATGTCTAGATCATCTCCAAGAACCTTTTCACCTCTGTATTTTTACGATTTCAATGAAGTCTCCCTTGGCCACATGTCTAAATAGCTTCAAAAGTTGTAGGCAGCATTAAATCCTGAAATTGGAAGAGTCAATGTCATAATTTCCTTAAATGCAAATAAATACTGATGTCCAGACAACATGTGGGTTTCTCATGACCAACATGAGAAATGAGTTGCCTTCTCCTGGTCATTCATTATGTGTCTGAGTTTCTTCCTCCAGAATCATTTATCCTTAAGGAATGTGTTTACAGCCAAAGTACTAATTTTAAACACTGGAAAGCAAAACAATTAAGGTTAAATGTCACATGTGAAACTATATAAATTCAGACAGAAATCGCTTTCAGATGATCTCTACTGTTCCCTATTCCATCAGCATGGATGTTGAGATTTGACATGACCCTATCCTTGATTCACAACACCATGTGCAATCAACAAAACTTTTATCCTCCGGCAAAAAACAGATCTCTTCCACCCATGCTTCTAATCCATGTTATAGATCTTTATTAGGATTTTCAGATTTTAATTACATAACTTCCTTTAAAACAATTTCCCTTAATTGTAGGGGAACACTGCCTTCTAACATACAACTCTCTTTTCACTTACAGAATATCCTGACATTTTCAAAGAAATTCATTCTTCAGTGCTCCTTTAAGAACAGGAATACTAGAATGACTTTTATGGAAGTTTTTTGGTTCCTTGATTAAAGATCTGCCTAACAATTTATTCAGTCTTTCAATAAAATTTTGTGAAATACAATTATTTTATTTTTCTATTTTTCCCAGAAAAAAATGTATTTTTTTCATGCAAATATATTTGGGCCTCAGACCAAATCTGTTTATTGTCTACGCCAATATTGTCCCTGATATTTCAGAAGTAGATTGGTCTATTTTAACGGAGTAAACGGAGACAGGAAAGCATTGAAGAAAGTCTGATAGAAATTTTTCTTCTGCAATTCTAACACTGCAGCACAGCTACTATTTTTAAAGTACTACCTCATGGGGGAAAACCCAGAGAGAACATCTGGTTAAAAGCATCTAGTACATCTGTGATGATGATCCTTAATCTTGCATTCTAGAATGTTTAAAAGAGAAACACAGCCACATTTGATTGTCATTGAACTCTGTGTCTTCCAGCTTTCTGGGAGAAGTTGTTTGTCACAGTCCCTTAGCCTACTTTAACTTGCCAAGTTCCATCTGCAGCTTCAATCATTTAATAATTACTGTAGCAGCACTGTCTTTGAATACACAAAGTCATTTTGATTACATTAAGTGCTGCCAAATGACTAAAATAAAAGCATTTCTCAAGCAGTCTTGGCTTCCCACCCCCCCCCCTTAGTTTTTATGGCTATTGGGATGTCAGGAGGAAACATAACAGTCCCAGCTATCTTAGAGGTAGCTGATCTCCAGGAGGCAGCCGAGCTGCCCGTACTCAGGTTGGCTCTCTGGCCCGGGCTGTCTTCAGGTTGTTGCTTGCTCAGGGCATGTTTCACGTTGATGGATTGATTCCCCTCTCTTACCTCTCAGTTGTTCCTGGTTAGCCACATCGCACTGGATGAATAAAGTCTTCTGAGGTTCAAACTGCTCATCCAGGGCAGCTTTACATTTTACACCTGCTTCAAGATTCCAATCGACCAGCGCTACCTACAGACAAGAGGAGAGGAATCGAGGTACTGCGCAGCTCGTGAAACAGACGCACAGTAAATAAGCAACAGGACGCTCCTGTCTTGAACCTGAAATTCAGCCAAGTTCGGGTTCTCTCCTAGCCGCTTTCGAGGTCTGCTCGAAAGCCTAAGCCTTAGCAGCTTTTGGAAGTGACAAGCTGGGCACTTCGGGCACAGCCTCCCCGTCTCCCCGGGAGCCCCTCGGCTGCTGGGGCGAGCCTGGGGTGGGCAGACAAGTTTCTGCGGTCGGGTGCCGCGCTTACCTTGGCGCCCTTGTGCAGCAGCGCCTCTGCAAAGGCTCGGCCGATGCCCTGCGCCGCGCCGGTCACCAGAGCCACTTTGCCGTTCACGTGCATGGTGCGGTCGCTGCTCGGGTGGTGGGCGAGCTCGGCGTCTCCGCGCGGCCGCAGCTTTTATGGCCCCCTGAGCGCGCGCGTGCAGCCCAGCTGGGCGCTCTCCTGCGAGTGGGCGGGGATGAAACTGTCAAGCCAGCGCCGGGGAACCCACGACTGTGTCACCTGGCTCTGAGCGCTCGCAGGCGCCAAGCTTCGCGATCTTTGCCTTCCTGACTCGCAGCCGAGCCCAGGTCAGAGCCGCCCCTCAGCCCCTGGCTGCGTGACTGGTGGGGAGCTGACAGGAAAAGCAGAAAGGTTATTGCTAAAGAAGATTTCCTTTCAGTGCTCTGAAGACCACCCTGATAAAAGGAGGGCAGAGGAGAGACCTGAGAGCCTGAAAGCCTCCTCCCGCCCCCAAGTCCTCCCCTCCCTACCCCCACCCGTCAAAAAAAACAGAAACAAACAGAAAAGCAAAATTTGAAGGATGTTGCTCTTTTGCCTTAATCTAAGTTTTTCTCTGAATTCCCTTCTCATGGCCACTGGGGTGGGGATGAAGGGAGCGGAGGTAACTAACACCACTGTTTTTCACTTAGTCGTGTTTTTGACAAAGTTGTACAGATATTAGAGATGAAAAGTGAACTGTGCTCTGGCCGGAAACGCCTGAATCATATCATTTCAAGGCTGGGACTTTAGGAATCTTGTTGGCACTTATGTTTCAGATCAGTGTCAACTGTGTGTCATCTTGAGAGCGCCCCGCAAGAACTGTCATCATTTACTTGCACAGGACTTCCAGAGTCGCTGTTACCCTGGTGAATTGTTGGTTCAAGGAATGCTTACTCACTGAATCATAGCAGCTTTAGAGGCTCCGACTTAAGAATGGGACAGAGGTTCCCCGTCTTTCAGGAACTTGAGTACAAGCTATGTATTGGGATGCTTTCAGTCAGGGCTATTCCGCTGACCTCATCTTTTTTTTTTTCTTTCTTTCTTTCACGTTATCACCCGCAGGCTTCAATTTTAATTCTGTAAGCTTAATACCTGGTTGGCATTTATTTTCATGAACAAAGAAATCTAAGCACTTGGGGAGATGCAAGTCAGGCAAAAGGCTTAAACTAACAGCAGAATGAATCCTTTGTGTACTTTGCTGTTTACAGGAGGCAAGGGGGAATGTGACTGGGTCAGCAGAGCAAGCCTGTTTGGGGAGGTGGTGTCAAATATATGTTGTCAGTAAACTACAGATGCAGAAGTCTTCAAAGTTGATTTGAAATTACATCTTGAAAAAATGTTGAGAAATTAAGATAGGGAGAGAGATGTTTATATTCTATCATGATAATTAACATCGTAATGTGAAGAGTGTGTTGAGGGATCATATTGAAAGAGAACAGCAGAGGACAAAAAAAAAAGAAACAAAAATCCAACACCTCTAGTGGCAGGCACAGAACACAGAAGAAGAGAAGGAAATTTTCCTTTTTTTTTTTTTTAAATCAGGAAAGAACTAACAAAGGAAGCGGAGAAGGAACCACTGGAGTGACAGGGGAACGACATGTTGGGAGAGCAAAGTGTTGCAGCACACATGGGGAAAAGTAGTTTCAAGAACAAAGGAGTGGTTAACAATGCAAAGTACTCTAATGAGCGCCAGGACATGTAGGATTATTTGCTACTTTGAATTTTTCAGAACAATAATCAGTGTGAGTAAATTTAGAAGACACAGAAACCAAATGGCTGAAATTTAAGAGAAGATGGCTGGTGAGAAGAAAAATATTGCAGGGGTTCACGATCAACATTACGTGAAAAGAGATTGGACATTAGTTGGAAAGATTAGAGGGCAAATAAGTTTTTCTTTTAAGAAAGAACAGGAGGACTGATTCAGCTTAAAAGGCCAGGAGTCAATGAGAGAGAATAGAGGAACAGGAAGCAGCATGGGAGGTGGGGCTGACAGGTAAGGGCATCAGCTTTGGATTCAGACAAAACGGGTTTGGATCTTGTCTGTGCTTCTGACCAGCTGTGTGACCTCGCACAAGTTGCTTCAGTTCTCTGTGCCTCAGATTCCTCATTAGTAAAGTAGTCGTTCCTATAAGAATCTGGTGAAAATTAAATTAGGTAATGCATATAAAGCACTTTGACAATGCCTGGCACAAAGTAATAACACAATACATATTAGTTCTGACTAATTACTTCCAGATTATTAATAAATAATACATGTGAGATAAAGAAAAATGTGAGAAGCCTTTTTTTTAGTACGTAGGAAGGGCTGGGGTCTAGGGCACAGTTAGGACCTCTTCACCCCTTTCTTTCTTTGTTTCCACTGTCACTGTCTTGTTCAGACCCTTATACTTTCTCCTGTGAAAGCAACAGCAGTTAGCCTTCTGAATTATTTCTTTGCCTTTAAATTTCTTATATCTAATTCAGTTTTCAGACTTCTCCCAGTAGAAGTTCTAAAACATAGATCTGATGGTATTTAGAAGTTCTAATTTTTTAAATCCTTAAAATATCTACCCTGCAGGGCATTGAGTAGGAGGCGGTCCCTGCCGGGTATCTTTCCGTGGCCTCTCTTGACACTCTAGGAAGCTGTGTCAGTTAGAAACCCACCACATTCTCCAAGCCTCAGGCCTTTGCCATACAGCATCTGCTCACCTGCCATACTTCCCCTCCCACTTTCTTCACTTGTCTTCCAACTCAGCTTAGAAAATTCTACCATGGAAATGCCGATCACACTATTCTAATTACTCTACAATCTCCGAGGGTCTTCAAGGAGGGCTGTGTCTTTTTCTCTGAGTATCTCCAGCATCCGGCACAAGGCCACTCAAAGTCTGCGCTCAAACATGTTGAATGAAGAAAAGTACAGGTAATTACGAGATATGTGCTCAAGAGAAGATGGGAAATTTGAACTCGATGGTGAGATTTCCCATAGATTGTGATTACCTTTTTATGCAACTTAAAAGTAAGACTGGAAAAATACATTGGTATGGTGTTTTTGAAGAATGTTTTGATATATTGTCATATTTCATATTAAATGTACATTTCGACTTAAAAATATCTGCAGGACATTATATATAGTATATTCTAAAAGCACAAAAAACACTCTTTACCCAGTAAACTTATCGGCCACTCCCTTGTGGTTTTTGATATACATTTCTCAGCTTCTATGTTCATAGCATTATTTAGATTCATTTATATTAGTTATATAATTCTATTATCAATTTAATTTGTATAATTAAAAATATAATTCTTGGCTAAAACTAAGTTAAATCTGAAACAAACCATCATTTGTATAATTTTGTGAAAGCATTCTTTTTTACAGGTTGTATTTTATTTAGTTTTTTGAACAAAGTTCTCTTAAAATGAAAACAAATAAAATGATGTGAAATTAAATCACAGTCAAATTAAAAAGGATGATTTTTCCTTTAAGGCAATTGCAGATATTGGGTATTGGACATTTACTCCGGGGCAGGCATCCCATAAAGGCTGAAAATACAACCTCTGAAATCAGACTGCCTGTGTGTGAATCCAACTCCTCACACCTCGCTGTGTGACCTTGAGCAAGTTACTTAACTTCTCTGAATCTCAGCTTCCTCATCAGTTAAGTGAGGATGATAATAGTACCTATTTCATAAAGTTGTTGTGAAGACTCAACTGAGTTAAGTAAATTCAAGTCAAATGCTTAGCCCTGTGACTGGCACGCAGCAAGTGTTACATAAATGCTATTACCACTAAGCACTCTACATGTGTAATTGCATTTATTATTTACAACCAAACCGTGAGGTAGTTATTATTGTGGTCATTTTACAGATGAGAACAGGTTTGGGGAGGTTAGGGACTTCGGCCGAGGTCACTTATCTAGAAAATTGAAGGAGATGGCTTTGACTCAAGGTGTGGCTGACTCCTGAGTGGTACTCTTTTTTGTTTTTTAAATTAAACTTTTTATTTTGAGATCATTGTAACTGAGCAGTACTTTTAGCTGTGATTAAATAGTGATTTCTGTAAGAAATATGTTTAAAATAGGCTTAAATTCAATTCGGAATTCCTTGAGCAAATATATATTTTCATACACACACTAGTCTGTGTTGGCTCAGTTCTGACCTGTTAAGACAGGCCAGTTCTAACTTGATTTTCCTTCATCCCATGCCCAGGGGTGAGCACAGACATCCCAAGATGCACCTCGTCACAGGCTCCAGCTTAGACAGAGGCGGTTCAGTCACATGACAAATATAAGCATGTTTAATTTTTAAATGATCACATATAAATCAATATAGAAATAGGCTTTTTCTTTATTGAAACCAAAAAGGCCTGCTGAAATAAGGCTGTTTCTGCTAATATTGGGGTCAAGGATTCTCGTCTTGGCTTTGCCTCTACAAGCTACAATAGAAGAACTGGCTGTTTTTGAATATCTACTATGTTCTTGTTCTTTTGTATGTCATCTCATGTAATCCTTTTACCAATCCTGTGATGTAATATTATTGTTTTTGTTTTATGGATGAAGGAACTGAGGCTCATGGAAGAGTAGTGACCTGTCCCAAGGTCACACTCTGAAATTTAGTAACAAACCTAAGTCATGGAGCTTCAAAGCCTTTGCTCTTCCCACCACATTTGGCTGTCTTCAATAAATGCATGTTCAAATGTGGTCTCTTCCTCTTTGCTAATTGTGTGATCGTGGGCTGGTTAATCAACCTCTGTGGTCCTACGTTTCCTGAGTTGTTAAATGAAGAATAACTTGACATTCCATGAAGCACCCAATACAGTGCTTGGCACTGATTGTGTGATCAATGAATATTATTATAGGTTCTTCCTTAATATTCATATTTATTTCTGGATTTAGCAATAAAGACAGTTAAAAATAGAAAAACAGTGATGATAAGGATAGATTTCCAGCTCCAGGATACAGATGAGATATTCCTCACTTCCATAGCGTATTAGTCTGCTAGGACTGCCATAACAGAATACCACAGACTCTGTGGCTTAAACAACAGAAATTTATTTTTCTCAGTTTTGGAGGCTAGAAGTCCAAGATCAAGGTGTTGGCAGGTTTGGTTTCTCCTGAGACTTCTCTCCTTGGCTTGTAGATGGCCACCTTCTCCCTGTGTCCTCACCTGCTCTTTCCTCTGCATGAGCCCCTGTGTTCAAATTTCTTCTTCTTATAAGGACTCCAGTCAGACTGGATTAGGGCCCACCCTAATGGCCTCAGTTTAACTTAATCACATCTTTAAAGGCCCTGTCTCCAAATTCAGTCCCATTCTGAGGTACTGGGGTTTAGGGCTTCAACAGGTGAATAGGTGAGGTGGGGTGGGGGAAGCACAATTCAGCCCCTAACAGAGGTTTTCCAATCTGGAACTGAAAGTCTATTTATTGACTATATTGGGGAACCTTATAGATGCATTAAGGATTGAACCAGTCTTGTGAGGTGTAATTGACAAAGCACCACCTACTCCTGTGAATGGTAAGAACTGGAAGACAGGGGAAACGGGAGAAGAATGGTCAAGGTTACACCTGCCCAGTGTGCACGTGTTGGTGATCTGTGACAGGGAAGGAGAGAAAAATAAATTCTTCTCTTGCATGTGACCTGAGGATTGAGAGCGAGGAATCGCTGAATAATTGATACACCATGTGCTCCAATATTGGCTGGCGTCAGTTGTAAACAACTGCTCTGAAGTAACTTCTACTTAATATGTTATGCTTATGTGATTTGTACGATTTATTCAACAAGTATTTTTGGGCACCAAAGATATGCCCTACACTAGGACATGAGGACCTGCAGTAAATAAAACAAATAGTCCCACCCCAATGGAGATTGTAACCTAATCTGGCTGGGGAGACAGACAATAATTTGGACACAGGCAGGTGTATGGGAGCACGGGTCAGAGGGACTTTACATAGTGAAGTGGGGGTGGGGAGAGACAAGTCTCCTGTAGGAAGTGTTATTTCTCCTGAAGCCTGACAGATGTTTAGGAGTGGTCCAGAGAGGAGGGGAAAGGTTGGTAAACAGGGGTCTGAAGTTCTAGGGCCTAGAAGAAAGGGAGAGCTCAGTATATGCAAACAATTAAAAGAAAAACTAAAGCTTGGGATGGTGGTGGAAAATGAGTGAATGGCAGATGAGGCTGGAGAAAAAGGCCATAGGCAGACCACTAAGAACGTTTTAAGCCATGAAATGGACTTCAGACTTCACTCGCAGACAATAGCAAGTCACTGAATGGCTTTACAAATCAGAGATCTCTCTTGGATTTGGATGTTTGAAAGATTGTCTTAGTCGCACTTGGAGAATGAGTTGTAGTCAGGGGCAACGGAAGCAAATCAGCTGTATTTATCCTATTTTATTGTTACAGAGTCTCAGGGTTTGGGAAGAACAAAGGAACTCGAGCGGCTCTGGTGAGGACAGCAAGGGAGTGGAAGGCTCTTGGCCAACCACAAGAATCGACATGACAGGACAGAATCAAGGGGAAGAATGTCAGTGAAACCTCTGGTGACAGTCACCCATTCAAGTTTGCATTAGATTGTTTTCTGTTTTTGAGTTTGTAGTACTCTTCATAATAATGAAAAGAATTATGTCGTGTATAATGCTGGATGTTAGGGCTTGTACATTTGGTTTTTAAATTTGGAGGAGGAAACTTTTTTGTACTTGGCTGAGCTGTTTCATCTCTGGTAGGTTATTATTCTTTCTGAACTTTTGGGTGGTGTCCTAGAAAATCTTTAAGGACTGGCTCATTTTTCTATTTGACAATTTAACTGTCTTGGTCAGAGAAGAGTAATCAGATTAGTCTTTTTGCAGTTCACGGTATGATGGGGAGAATGAAATACAAATTCCTGCATTTAAGGAATTCCCTGTACTTTTTGGACCCTCCCATATACAGTGGAGAGAACAACTTCTTTTCAATCGATGTCAAAACAGGCCCTGCTCTTCAGCATCTAGTAACAATAGAGGATAACTTTCAGAAGCCATTGCCTAGACTTTGAAGAGAGTCTTTTAATATATGATTTTCCATGTTTCATAAATTCTTAGAGTTTTTAAGGTAGTCAGTTTAATAACCTTTATAAATGAAGATCAAAAAACATTAATCAGTGAATCTATTTTTGGGTCTGAGAGTTAGAATACACAACCAGATTCAGAAACTTCCAGGATCTGTGACTTGGAAGTCAGGAGAATTTGCCCTAGTATAGGCTGATATGAAAGAGCCATATGGGCATATGCAAGTCAAATCCTCAGTTTTCTCATCTGTAACATTAGGGCTTGGATAAATTGGAGAGCTCCTCTAAGGGAGCTGGTTGCCCTCCCTTCTCCAATCCCCTGCTTCCCTCCTCCTTTCTCTCTCTCTCTTCTCCTCTTCCCTCCACGTTCTTTCTAAACCAGACTTAGAATTGCTTACAAGTAGGAAACCAACAATGGGAGTAGGACAGGGAGAACTGCTTGTTCTGGGGGATTTCTCCCTTGGTCAGGAGCCTCTGTGTGTGAGGGTGCAGGACTCAACTCTCAGAGCTACTTGAGCCCTGGCTAAGGTGGAAAATGAGAGAAGCCAACATGGGTGGTGGGATAGAGGAGGGTAGAGCCAAGAACATAGGTTGCAGTAATTCACACCTTTCCATCGCACTTGCCACAGGCTCTCTGCTTTTGAAGTATTGCTGAAGATCAGTGTGGCTTTATAACAACATAGAGTCATTAGAAAGAAAAACATAAAGGCTAGCTATAACATTTGCTAATACTAGGCAATTTGAATGTATGTCTCTGTTATATTGGATCAAACAACACTAACTGTAACAAATAACGTGTGTCGAGATATGGAATCTCAACTGGCCATCTTTATGTCAGAGGGCTATGAAGAGACACATTTGTTTCAAATGGGGACAAGTAAGTTAACTTTTAGAACAAAAGGAACATGCTCAAGTTGTTGTTGATCTGGAAATATCTTGTATTTATGAATTGGCTTCCTCAAGATGATCTAAAAATAAGAAGTAATGTTAGTTTAGTGCTTTATAATTTATTGAGTACATTTCATGAACATTCTCTCATTGATTTGGGAACACGCTGTAACTTCTGGGGTTATATCTGATCAAAGCAGCCTTTCATCCTTTCATTTGCTCTTTGACTCACAAAAGGGCACAAATAATTGGGAAAGTTAGGGCAAGTATTTTTTTTTTTTTTTTTTTTTGGTGAGGAAGGCCAGCCCTGAGCTAACATCCGTTGCTAATCCTCCTCTTTTTGCTGAGGAAGACTGGCCCTGGGCTAACATCCGTGCCCATCTTCCTCCACTTTATATGGGATGCCGCCACGGCATGGCTGACAGGCAGTGCGTCGGCGGGCGCCCGGGATCCGAACCAGCGAACCCCGGGCTGCCAAGCGCGGACTAAACCGCTGCGCCACCGGGCCGGCCCCTAGGGCAAGTATATTTTTATAGATACTTCTTTTTTAAAAACGATGTTATTGTTTGTTTTATTTTGCTTTTAAATATATTTGGACATATATAGGTAACTCAAACTATTAAGCTTTTTAATTGAATCCTGACACTGAAGTTGTCTTTTCAGGACTTTTGCTTTTGTGTAAATATCCTAGCTCGCTTTCACTCAGCTTTGGAATTTAGATTTCCTAATTGCTGTCAACCTTTTGAACCTGCAAAGGTTAGACCTTATATGTGCTTTGTAAATAACAGTACAAGTTAAAGATAGAGAAATTCCTACTGATAGCCTCTATCGGTTTTAACTGTAACTATGCGAGTAACCTAGATATCATGTGGCATTGGGGGAAATAGTTTGTCTTAGAAAGAGTATGAGAAAGAGGAGAGAGATGGAGGCTAAGACTGAGAGAGGAAGGAAGGGAGGAAGGAGAGGAGGGAAGTGAAACATTAGCACAAGATTCCTTGAACAGGCATCTCAGTCCCTTGCTTGGGAATCAAGGTCTCCTGCTCTGAAGCACAGTGACTGTCCAGGAAGGGCAGCCCTAAATAATGGTAGCAATGACAAGTGACTTGCTTGATAGTTAGATAAGATCAGGTGTCTTCTCACTAACCCACAGTGAAGGAAGATTCAGTTTTTGCACAGTTTCATTGCGTGGAGAGAGTAGCACTATTGGTAAACTCCTTCAAGTCCAGACACTTTGGAAATTTGCCTGATCTGGTTTTTGGAGGCAGTCCAGACTTGAATAAAGAAAGGAAAAAGATATCTCTTTCCCCTATATTTTTCATCTATTTATCTCACTATTTCTCATTTTCCTTGGGTACACTGGAATGGAAGCTCACTAATCCGGTTTCTTCTTCTTGATCTCTCCTCAATGCTATGGGTAACTTTAGGCAAAATATGCAAATTCCTTATTTTGCATAATAGTGTTTTTCTCCTTCTAAAACAAAAATATTTCTGCTATACACCATTTAAATAATTTATAGGGATTTTGTCAGGATTAATGAGGTAATAGATCATGGCAGGTGACTATGCTTATTCCACAGAATCCATTACTGTGTCTATTGGGCATTGCATTGATTTTGGGGTGGTCACTAGTTTATCAATCTCTACTAGAGAGCAGAACAGCAGTGCCTTTGTGTCTTATTATTTGGGGATTTTAAATGACAGTAGTAGTCCTGCCATCAGGAGCTCACCTCTAGTTGAAGGAGACAGAAAAAATAATTATTGCAGGTAGTGATAAGCAATACAAAAACAATAAAACAGAATTGGGGTAGAGTGACATGGGTGGGGGGAGAGGAAGGACTCCATGAGATCCAGTGGTGAAGAGAGGCCTCTGAGGAAGTGACATTGGAGTTGAGAAGGGAATAAGAAAGAGCCAGCTATGTGAAGATTGGAAGAAAATTGAAAAGAAAGGCATAAAGATTTGAAGAGTTTTATGAAGGTCAAAGCCTCTAATGCACTGAGATTTCTAAATTGCAGGGAGGGTAACATGTGAAAATATGTGAAACAAAACAAAACAACAACAACTACATATGTATACATAGAGAGGAGATAAAGTAGCTGATGTAACAGATGATAGTGAATATTTGAGTATCCGTAGCTTCTGTGATGCTATTTCATTTGTAGTCTTCTTTATGCAGGAGAACATTATTTGAACTAGAAAGAACAAAGCAAACATAGTCTGAAGATCACAAGAGGTCTAGAAGATTGAAAGGCATCACCTGGATACTTTTAAAATGAGTTAATTTTTAATCCAAACAAATGACATTCTTCAATGTCTAAGCATTTTCTTTTGTGATTGAACTGTGAACAAACTTGGAGGAGAATGTGGCAGGTGCCAGAAAGCCAGAAATGCACATGGCTATGTTTTCAAAAGACAAGTCAAGATGAGGGTTGGAGAAATGGGGTTGAGGAAAAGGTTAGCATAGATAAATTCCAGAAGTTGTAGAGGGATGACTTTGACTTTGACATCTACCTCCAGCATAATTCTATCCTTGAATGTTGAACCAATTATTTTCAAGCTCTTAGTGAGGCAAGATGGTTTACCACTAGGAGCCAGCCTGGACTGAATAAGAATTTCTCATGCTGAACTAACCTAATATAATTTCCAGATTGGAAAGTCAAGTAGGCAAAATAATTCTAGATTTGAGAAAGGCATGTGAAGAAAAAGTGTGGTTTAATAACGTGCTTTTTAAAGTTAACGTTTTGCACATTTCATTCAGTTTCCAAAAATACACAACTACATTAGAACTGGCAAATGTCTTTGCTGATAGTAACATGCCATAGAGTTTCATTAATAGTTCTCTCTCGCTCTCTTTCTTTTCAGAAATTTACATTTCAAGTGAAATGCATAAATGGCAAACATAAAATGTTTTTAGTAAACAGAATATCCATTTTTTAAAAATACACTAACAAATTCCAAATTTGCCTTTGAAGAGTGCAGGATAGGATAAATCTATTAATAATGAATATATAGTTATATTTACATCAGGTAAATTAGTATGAGACCCTATGAAACACTAAATTTATTCATTCTTTGAAAGTGAAAACATACTGTTGAGATGTGGAGTTAAATCTTCAATCTGTTGTAAATAAAATTATGTCCAGAGGTGTAATCTGTCAGTTGTGCGAGTGAGCTGTAATGTTACACATGTGATTTATGAGTGAGTTCACTTGATTAGATTTTAAATTACTTTTTATTTTGAAATAATCTCAAACTTAGAGAAATGTCCAAAGAATAGTATAAGGAGCTTTTTTTCCCAGAACCGTTTGCAAGTTAGCTGTCGACGTGATGCCACATCATCCCATAATATTTTGGGCCAACAAGCAAGGACATTCTCCTACATAAGTACAGTATAACCATCATAATTAAAATTTAACAGGGCTAAGGTGTAATGGATCAGTTGCAGAATAGTGCCAGAAAATGATTTTCTTGTTACTCTGATTTACAAATACTATATTATCTTTGTTATTATTATTATTATCAGTTATAACTTTATAAATGTTTTGGTACATGGAAATTTGTAATTGTTTTCTAATCACATTTTTTAAAAAAAAGTCTTTCTGACCTATTAAATTCATGTGATCTACAAAGAGAATATGATGAACTGAATATTGATGGTTTGAATTATACTGCCAGTGACAAAATATTGCCAATATATGCATGGCTTTGCTAATAATATGCAACAAAATGTTCACATTTAAACATATAAGTAAATCAATCTTAATTGCATTTACATTGTTATGTAATTGTATATACATTGTATATACATTGTTATGTTAACCCATAAAAATATACATATTTTACTAATTTTCTCATTTTGTCCATGGCAAGTGAAGTTATTCATAAGATGTGTAAAAATTTGACACATGAATTGAAATGCATTTGCTATCCTATTTTAACAGCATTATTTTAGATGAAAAATATTATTCCATTGAAGGAATAAACCAACATATTATAAGTTTATTTATAATATCCTGTGGTTGGCAATTTAGGTTATTTGCATTTTTACATTTTTCTTTTTTCTTTTTCTAATTATTTCCTTAGGTTAAATTCTTCAAAGTAAAATTCTTGGTTGAACAGGTTTGCCAGATTAACCTTCCAATGTGATACAAATGTATATTCCTACCAACTGGTATAAGAGTGACCATTTCTCTACTAACTACCTAATACTGTCATATTTTTAAGTATTTCTAAATGTGGACAAACAAAATTAAATAGTTGTTTTTATTTGAATTTGTATATCTTTCTTGCTAATGAGGTTGGATATTTTTCATGTGCTTATTGGTCATTTTTAGTTTGTTTATTCTGTGAATTGTCGACTCATTCACCTTATCCATTTTTTGTCACATTTTAAAATATTTTCATTTTGTGTGATAGTTACTAAAGCTATGAAATTACATTTTAGAAATGCATTCTGAAGAGATTATGCATTAAATGACATGATGTCTGGGATTATAAGTAAAATAACCCAGTAATGTGGTGGAGACCAATGGAACAGGAATGGCCATGAGATGATAGATGATGGAAGACTGGGGAAGAGTTCATGGAGCTTTATGGTACATTCCTCTCCATTTGTATATGCATATGCAAATATCCATTCCCAAAGGTAAGATATGTTCTTGTATCAATAATTTTATGTGTCACAAGGGATGGATTAAAAAGGGCAAGAAGGAAAATTTGGTTTCAAGGGTTTAAGCATGTATCAAAACATCAAATTATACACTGTAAATATGCAGCTTTATTTGTAATAGCCGCAAATCAGAAACAGACCAAATGTCCATTAACAGATGAATGGATAAACAAAGTGGTATATCCATATGGCAGAACACTCCTCAGCAATAAAAAGAATGAACTATTCACTTAAGTAACATTTATGAATCTTAAAATAATTGTGCAGCATGAAGGAAACTAGAATAAAAAAAGCAAACACTTTATGATTCCAATCATATAAAATTCTAGAAAATACAAAGTAACGTTGTCAAAGAAAGTAAATCAATGGTTGCCTGGAGGGCAGGTGAGGGCAGGGAGAGATTAAAAAAGGGCACAAGGTAAGTAGAGGGGTGATGCATGTGTTCATTAGCGTGATTATGATGGTTTCATGCTAATCCAATTGCACCCTTTAAATATGTGCAGTTTATAGCATGTCAATTATACCTCAACAAAACTTAAAAAAAAATGGTTCAAATAAAGTCCAGATCTACTATTTTTCAGAAGCCAGAAGGTTTGACAACCCTAAATTGACTCAACCATCTCTCTCTTCATCCCTTGGGAAGGGCAGCCCTCCATTAGGGTCAGGAAACATTGGCAAGCGAGAAAGACCCTTTCTCTCTGAGTCAACAGAAACTCTAGCTGGGTGATAAAGGCCACATCCCTGGACTATGGGGTTTCCCTTTTCTCTATTTCCATTTTCTTGACTGTGCAGCAATGGCCTTGAGGTGAACAGTCCAGAGGCTACAGGAGTAAACAAACCCTTGTTTTCTCTGATGATGAGCTCAACTCCAGGAAACACATCAGTATGAAGTATACACACTCGTCTGATACAGCTGTAGTCACTGGAACATCTGTGGGTGCACTTTCAGAAGAGGCACATTCTATCTAGTTTGGAGCAATCTCCTCCAGATCCTGTTAATCACACACAATGTTTCTGTACCAATTATGGTCTCAGCCTCACCCCTGTAGTCTTACCACAGGTGACACTAGCAAACTGAATTCTGGATGGTTCCTTTGCAGCTTCCCTCAATAGTGCTGGGCATTATGTGACATCCTCTGGGAAAAAGAGAATCAATTCAGCTTTCTCCCCAAAGCACTGGAGGCTGTCACAACAACTACCCCCTACTTAAGGTGACCTCTTGACCCACAAAAAATCCTGGCATCTAGGCCACAAAATAGGACCACAAATAGCTGTAGTCTTTCCTAGGTGGCTTTTGTGAGCAATGCAAATTTGACCAAAACTGGAAGAAGGTAAAATTCTTTGCAAGTTGCCAGCAATATCTAGACTGGGTCTTCTTGGCCAAATTTGGGTCAGGACCACGCCCTAACTAGTTAGAGACGAGGGAATGAAGCCTCCTAAGGGCTCAGACTCATCATGATTTTCTCCAGGGAATGGGAGGGAGAGAAGAGACATCTACCTTCCCTTATTACACTTGGGTGACTAATATATATGGTGGGGACCAGCCAGGTGGTAGAGGTGAAATGCCTTATGGCACAGAAACTAACAGTGACATAAATCTGGCAAGGATCCTGGCCTGGGCGGGTTAAAAGTGCAGTGCAGCTCATTAAAACTTCCCACAGTCCTAGAACTAGTGGGGAATCTCCCCACTGTGTATGTTCAGTTATATGGGGTTCAATTCAGGTAGATGGCTCCCTCACAAAGCCTCTCTACCAGTGTTGTTTTACTGAACAAGGAGCCCTTTCTCCAGTGTGAACTCTCTGATATTGAACAAGGTCAGATTTAAGGGTAAAGAATTTTCCACATTCATTGGACTTGTAAGGCCTTTCTCAAATGTGAACTCTCCAGTACTGAATAGGGCCAGGGCTTTTTCTAAAGGATTTCCCACACTTGCCACACTCATAAGGTCTTGCTCCAGAGTGTGAACTCTTTGGTGATTACTCAGGATGGAGCTTAGGCTAAAAGATTTTCCACGTTCTCTGTAGTGGTAAGCCCTGGCCCCAGTGTGACAAATAATGTTGGAGTTTTGGCTAAAGAATTTCCCACTCTCATAAAGCCTTTCCTCCATTGTGAATTCACCGATGCCGAACGAGTTTGTATTTGTAGCTGAAAGCTATCCCGAATTGGCTGCACTTATAATGACTTCTTCCACTGCGAAAGGACTCCCCACACTTGATTCCACTGTGTGACTTCAAGTGACCTGGTGCTAGACAAGGCCAGTGCTGCCCAAAGAAGTCCTTCCCAATCTCCCCGAGGTGAAGGGCAGTCTGTCACAAAGGAAGCCCTGTCCGTATCCCTTCTCCACTGTGCTCCTTCTGGTGTTGGTGTAAGTTTGCACTGAACCAGAATTGTTTCCCACATGCCTCACAAGTGTATGATTTCTGTACTCAGCCAGATACAAAACGTCTGTCACACCAGGACACTCATCTCACAGGAATGAGCCTTCTGGATGGATGGACCTGGCTGCGCCATCCTGTGCTGTGACGTTTTCCTACCGAAACATTCTGTGCAGAAGATGCCTCCTCATTTCCTGCTCCACACCAACTACCTACTGAGGTTATAGGTGCGAAGTTCTCCCTCATCATGTGGTACAGTTGTCTCAGAGCCTTATCAAAGAAACCCCATTCCTCCCAGGAGAAGTCATTAAAGTTTAGCCGTGTTCTTAAAGGTTATGCTGAAGCAGCTTCTGCTATGGGAGTCAATGGGTGCAGCAGGCTGTTAGCTGTGCTGACCAGGGAGGGGACACTGGAACAGGAACTGCTGTCCCTCGCTGGCCTAGATGTGTAGTCACCACAAGGGGGCCCAACCTGCAGACCCACCTCTGTGCAGTGGGGACAATGCCTCCCCTCAGGCTTCCCACCCTCATCACTTCAAGCCAGACTCAGTGTCTGGTGATTATGATCATCTCTTATACATTTTCTAAAAAGGTGATTTTATTAATGATTTATAAGAACATAGTGGATAAATCTATAGGCTTTGGAGTTAGTGATACAGCTTGGGTTCAGATTCTGGCACTGCTACTTTATGAATTTAAGCAAATTATTTCATCTTTCTGAGTTTCAGTTTCCTCATGTAAAAAAGAAGATAAAAATAATGCATACAAAAGTGTAGTAATGAATAAATGAGAGAATGTATGTAAAAGAGTTGGCCTGTCTGACATATTAAGCATGCAATAAATATTAGTAGCTTGCATTATTGTTAGTAAAAGTCATATATGTTACAATGAGATTGCTTCTGAAAGCCATTCCAATCGTTAAATTTCATAGCAGCACATTTGAGGTCATCTGAAGAATGTATAAAAAAAAAATGTACATTTTTGCAATGATTTTTCTGTCAATTTCCAAATTAAAAGTTTAGAGAAATCCTACAGGGACTTCAAGTTTATAGACTTGTCAAAGATATTGAAATGAAGGAATAACATATTGCAACTAAACTACCTTACATATCTGGTGTGCTTGTCTTTAAACAATATTAAAACTTGGAAGGATGAGGGGGCTGGCCCAGTGGCGTAGTAGGTAAGTTTGCATGCTCTGCTTTGGAGGCCTGGGGATCACAGGTTTGGATCCCGGGCATGGCCATACACACACCGCTTGTTAAGCCATGATGTGGCAGCATCCCACATACAAAATAGAGGAAGATTGGCACGGATGTTAGCTCAGGGACAATCTTCCTCACCAAAAAAAAATTGGAAGGATGATTGAGGCACTGAAAAATTAGGCGAAAACTCTAGTTTCCTTGATTTACAGAGTAATTATTTTTAACTTTGAGTCACTTAAGAAAGAAGGAATCTAATATGTAGAGCTTCCTGGTTTTGCATTATTATGTTATTAAATCCTTACAACAATTGTAGTAGTTATCGTTATTATGCACATGTTAATGTGGAAACCGAGGCTCACAAAGCTTAATTAAATTGCTCAAGTTCCTAACATTAGTAAATATTGTACCTTGTATTTGAGCCTAAGTCTTCTGACAGCAAAAAATCATATTTCCAGTACCCCATCCTCATCCAGCCAAACCTTGGCAGCCATGACTGCATAGTGTTGCTTAAACAAACGAATAAGAAATCTAAAGAAATGCAAAGACCTTCTTAACATCTGAGTGGTTCTTTTACTTTGAAAGAAATCCAGCCTAATCATACCTTTTTTTTAAAAACAAAAATGGAAATTTAAAGTTAAAATGGAAATCTTTGTAGAGAAAAATCTTATATAAGCTGACTGTCAATTAAAATTCTTGAACTGGCCTATAGTACTCCAGCTTATCAGGAGTGTTCATTAGCCCTTTCTTTTTGGCGACATTTAGACTTGGTCATGGTCTTAAATTCTCTTTTTGCCCGTTTTTAAAAATTGGCCTTGAAAGCATTTTGGTAGAAAATAATCGTCGACTGTAATTTGTTTCTTTTGAAATCAAGTTTATTTTCAAGTTTGAAAATCTATACTCAAAATTTTAAAAGAGACCATTATTAGCAGTAAGAAGGCGTGGTTCCTAAAATGGGTTGTCACTCAACTAGCATGGGAATTTTATGCTGGGAAGTCAGTGAATAAGCAAAAGAGTGACATGATGTGATTTTAAAGTAATCCCTCTGTGCTGTGGAAGAATAAGAGCAGACAAACTAAAACCAGTTAGAAGGTAACTGTAGTTGCCTAGCAGAAAGATACACTAAGTGGTAGCAATGATGATGGAAAGAAATAGACAGATGTGAGGAATATTTACAGTGAGATTGCAGATTCAAAGACGGTTTAAAAGTGTGTATGGGTGTGGTGGAATTGTGATTATTATCTCACAATAAGAAGAAAGAAATATTGAATAAATGTCAGATTATTAAAACAGGTAAAATAAAGACTTTCTCAAACAAACAAAAATTGCAGGAATTTGTTGCCAGTAGACCTGCCTTGCAAGTAATGTTAAAAGAAGTTCTTTAGAGAAGAGGAAAATGATATAGGTTAGAAACTCAGATCTATATAAAGAAAGGAAAGCATCAGAGAAGTGTTAAGGTAAAATAAAAATCTTTATTTTTCTTGTTCTTGATGTAATAGATAACAGTTTGTTCAACAATAATAATAGCAAGAATGTATTTGATTATGTATGCTTATGTATATATTTATGCTTAAGTGTGCTTATGTATAAGTAAAATGAAAGACAGCAATAATATAATAGATACAAGAGAGAAATTAGGATTATATTGTTATTGTAAAGAACTTGCTCTGGCTGTGAAGCAGCATAGTGTTATTTGAAAGTGGACTTGGATTAGTTGTAAATATATATTGCAAACTCTGGGGCAGCCACTCAGAAAAGAAGTATAATTGATATGGAGAGAAAATGCAATCATAAAAAGTGTTCAATTTGAACCACGAAAGGCAGAAAAAGAGTGGAAGACAAAAATAGGGCAACAAAGATAAAATGTTAACAAATATGGTAGATATTAATCCAACTATATCAATAATTACTTTAAACATCAATGATCTAAACACACCAGTTATAAGACAGAGATTCTCAGATTGGATCCCAAAACAAGAACCAAATGTATGTTGTCTACAAGAAACTCACTTTAAATATAAAGACACGTACAGATTAAAAGTAAATAGATGGAGAAAAATATAGTAGATAAGGCCAATCAAAAGAAAGTGGGAATAGGGGGGCTGGCCCTGTGGCATAGTGGTCAAGTTTGGCCCATTCCTCTTCTGCAGCCTGGATTTGTGGGTTCGGATCCTGGGTGTGGACCTACACCACTCTTCAGCCACACTGTGGGAATGACTTACATATAAAGTAGAGGAAAATTGGCACAGATGTTAGCTCAGGGCTAATCTTCCTCAAGCAAAAAAAAAAAAAAACCCCAAATGAGGAAGATTGGCAAACAGATGTCAGCCCAGGGCTAATCTTCCTCAGCAAGGAAAAAAAAAGTGGGAGTAGCTATATTAATTTCAGACAGAGTAGACCACAAAGCAAAGAAAGGTCCCAGGGATAAACAAGGGCATTACATAACAATAAAGAGGTCAATTCTCCGAAAAGACATAACAGTCCTCAATGTGTATCCACCTAACAACAGAGCAAAAACTGATAGAACTAAAAGGAGAAATAGATGAACCCACTATTATAGTTAGAGACTTTGGCACCCATCTATCAGAAATGGGCAGATCCAATAGGCATAAAATCAAGAAGGACATAGTTGAACTTAACACCACCATTATTCAACTAGATATAATGGACCTCTATAGACTGCTTGACCCAGCAACAACAGAATATATATTCTTCTCAAGCTCACATGAAACATTCACCAAGACAGATCTCATTCTAGGCCATAAACACACTTAACAAATGTAAAAGAATAGAAATCATACAGTGACTGCTCTCAGACACAATGGTATTAAACTAGAAATCAATAACAGAAAGATAACTGGAAAATCCCAAAATACTTGGAGACTAAACAACACATTTCTTTATAACACATCAGTCAAAGAAGGTATCATGATAGAAATTTTTAAAAAATTGAACTAAAAAAGAAAACATAACATCAAAATTTGTGGAATGCTTCAAAAGCAGTGCTTAGAGGGATATTTATAGTATTGAATGCATATATTAGAAAGGAAGAAAAATCTAAAATCAGTAATTTAAGCTTCCACCTTAGTAAACTAGAAGAAAATAGTAAATGAAATCCAAAGTAAGCAAAAGAAAAGCAATAATAAAAATTAGAGCAAAAATCAATGAAATTGAAAATGGGAAATCAATAGAGAAAATGAACAAGACAAGCTGATTCTTTCAAAAGATCAGTATAATTGATAAACCTCTAGCCAGGCTAACTAAGAAACAAAGAGAAAGGACACAAACTACCAATATTAGAAGTGAAAGAGGAGACATTGCTACAGCTCCCATGGACATTAAAAGGATAATAAAGGAATACTATTAACAACTCTATGCCCACAAATTTGATAACCTAGATGAAATGGATCAATTCCTTGAATGACACAATCTGCCAAAACTCACATGAGGAGAAAAAAAATCTGAATAGGCCTATATCTATTTTAAAAATTGAATAAATTATTATTTTTTTTTCTGAGGAAGATTGGCCCGGTGCTAACATCTGTTGCCAATCTTCCCCTTTCATCTTTTTTCTCCCCAAAGCCCCAGTACATAGTTGTGTATCATAGTTGTAGAGTTGTAACTCTTCTGTGTGGGACACTGTCTCAGCATGGCTTGATGAGCGGTGAGTAGGTCCACACCCAGGATCCAAACCGGTGAACCCTGGGCTGCTGAAGCAGAACATGTGAACTTAACTGCTATGCCACCAGGATGGCCCCTGAATAAATTATTAATAACCTTCCAACACAGAAAGCACAAGGTTCGTTGGTTCATTTTTGAATTCTACCAAACATACAAGGAAGAAATCACAGCAAATCTCTATAATTTCTTTCAGAGGATAGAAGCAGATTAATTACTTCCTAACTCATTCTATGAGGCGCACATTACCCTAAAACCACAGCCAGACAAAGTTACAGGAAAAGAAAACTACAGACCAATATCTCTCATGAACATAGATGCAAAAATCCTAAACAAAATATTAGCAAATTGGATGCAACAATGTATAAAAAGCCTTATACACCACAACCAAGTGGTATTTACCCCAAGTATACAAAGTTGGTTCAACATTTAAAAATCAATGAACATAATCCTTCATATCAATAGGCTAAAGAAGAAAAGTCACATGATTATATCAATAGATGCAGAAAAAGCATTTGACAAAACCCAATACCTATTTATGATAAAAACTCTCAGTAAATTCTCTAGGAATAGAGAGAAATTTCTTCATTTTGATAACAACTATCTACAAAAGACCTATAGGTAACATCATACTTAATAGTGAAAAACTAGCTTTTCCATTGTTATCAAGAACAAGGCAAGAATGTTCCCTCTCATCACTCCTTTCAACATTGTACTGGAATTCCTAGCTAATGCAATAAGACAAGAAAAGACAATAAAAAGTATACTGATGGAGAGGAGGAAATAAAACTGTCTTTATTCATAAATAACATGATTTTCTATGTAGAAAGTCCTAAAGAATCGATGAAAAAAAAGCTCTTGGAACTAATAAGCAATTATAGCAAGGTGGCAGGATACAAGGTTAGTATACAAAAGTCAATCACTTTCCTACACACCAGCAATGAACCAGTGGAATTTGAAATTAGAAACACAATACCATTTCTGTCAGCACCCCTAAAAATGAAATACTTAGGTATAAATCTAACAAAATATGTACAAAAACTGCAAAACTCTGATGAAAGAAATCAAAAAAACTTAAATAAATCATGCTTATGAATGGGAAGACTCAATATTATCAAGATGCCAGCTCTTCCCAACTTAATCTATAGATTCAATGCAAAATCCCATATGACATCCCAGCAAGTTATTTTGTGGATATCAACAAACTGATCCTAAAGTTTATATGGAGAGGCAAAAGACTGAGAACAATCAACACAATATTGAAGAAGGACAAAGTTGCAAGACTGAGGTTGCCCAACTTCAAAACTGACTACAAAGCTACAGTAATCAAGACAGTGTGATATTGGTGAAAGAAGAGACAAATAGATCAATGGAACAGAACAGAGATACCTGAAATAGACCCATATAAATATAGTCAAGCCATCTTTGACAAAGGAGCAAAGGCAGTACAGTGGAGCAAAGATAGTCTTTTCAACAAATACTGCTAGAACAATGGGACATCCACATGCAGAAAAATGAGTCTAGATACAGATCTTCACAGTACCTCCACAAAAATTGACTCAAAATGGATCACAGACCTAAATGAAAAAAGCAAAACTATAAAATTCTTGGAAGATAACAGAAGAGCAAATCTGCATGACCTTGAATTTGGCAATGACTTCATAGATCCAACACCAAGGGCATGATCCATGAGAGAAAGAATTTATAAGCTGGGCTCATTCAAATTAAAAATTTCTTCTATGTGAAAGGCATTTTCAAGAGAATGAGAATAAAAGCCACAGACTAGGAGAAAGTATTTGCAAAATATGCATCTGATAAAGGACTGTTATCCAAAATTTACAAAGAACTCTTAAAACTCAACAATAAGAAAATGAACAACCTGATTTAAAAATAGGCCTAAGATCTTAATAGGCACCTCAAACGAAGATATACAGATGACAAATAAATATACGAAAAGTTGCTCCACATCATATATCATTAGAGAAATGCAAATTAGAACAACAAGAGATATCATTGCACACCTACTAGAATGGCCAAAATCCAGAACAATGACAACACCAAATGCTGGTGAGGATGGGGAGCAACAGGAATTATCATTCATTGCTGATGAGAATGCAAAATGGTACAGCCACTATGGAAGACAGTTTAGTTTCTCAGAAAACTAAACATACTATTACCATAAAATCCAGTAATTGTGCTCCTTGGTATTTACCCAAAGGAGTTGAAAACTTTTTTGCACAAAAACCTGCACATGACTGTTTATGGCAACTTTATTCATAATTTCCAAAACTTGGAAGCAACCAAGATGTCCTTCAGTAGGGGAAAGGAAAAATAAACTGGTACATCCAGACAATGAAACATTATTCAGTGCTGAAAAGAAATGAGCTATCAAGCCATGAAAAGACATGGAGGAATCTCAAATGTATGTTACTAAGCTAAAGTAGCCAATTTAAAAAGGCTACATACTGCGTAATTCCAACTACGTGACATTCTGGAAAAGGCAAAACTATAGAGACGGTAAAAAGATCAGTGGTTGCCAGGGCTTAGTGGGGAGAGAGGGAAGAACAACGTAGCACGAAACATTTTTTAGGGCAGTGACACTATTAGGTAATGGTGCTATAATGGTAGGTACATTTCATTATACATTTGTCCAAAGCCATAGAATGTACAATAACAGGAATGACCTCTGATGTAAACTATGGCTTTGGGTGATAATGATGTGGCAATGTAGGTTCATCAATTGTAACAAATGTACCACTCTGTTGGGTACTATCTTGTGGATGGTGAGGGAGGTATAGGTTGTATGGGAAATCTCCATACGTTTTGCTCATTTTTTTTTTTTTGCTATGAACCTAAAATTGCTCTTCTTCCTTTATCTCCCTAACAATTACTGGTGAATATGAAACAATCTCTCCCTAGCGCATGTTTGCACTCCATTTGACTTTGCTCCTGAACTTCTGCTTTTACTTCTCTGCCCTGACCAATGAACAAAAGAGAGTCTGTACAACCACCATACCCAGTCGTCTTCTGGCTTTTTATATAAAACTTCACCGAAACCAACAAATCAAAAATCTTCTTCTAAATCTTTTCTATGTTCAACAAGTCCAAATAAGTCTACCACTTTCTCTGTACATACCTGACTTTTTTGGCGAATTAATTTAAAAAACCTAATAAAATGTTGGAAATTATTTAAAATATGATGGAAGACAGTTGTCATTATTTTTGCAAAGCATTCTGCTATAAAACTATTTTTTTCAAATAAATATTCAAAAAAATTGAATACAAATTTCAAAAAAATATTGTATTTTTGAACTTTTCCCATTACCTAAGCATTCATTATTTAAAATGCACTACTATAATCTTTTTGAGGCTTTTAAGCTTTAGATCTCCAGACCTTTGGACATTTTACTTGCTTCTTGCCTATCAGGCCTCTCTTGCTTTTTCTCTATTTCTCATCTTTTCTAGAATCCACATCCATTACAGGCATACCACATTTTATTGTGCTTTGCAGATATTGTGTTTTTCACAAATTGAAGGTTTATGGCAACACTACATAAAGTAATTCTATCAGCACTATTTTTCTAACAGCATTTGCTCACTTCAAGTCTCTGTGTTACATCTTGGTAATTTTCATAATATTTCAAGCTTTTTCATTATTATTGTATTTGTTACGGTGATGTATGATCCTGGTGTTAATATTGTAATTGTTTTGGGGTGACACAAACCAGGCACATAAAACACGGCAAACAATTGATAAATGGTTTATGTGTTTTGACTTTTCTACTGTCCTGCCATTCCCCCATTTCTCTCCCTCTCCTTAGGCCTCCCTATTCCCTGAGACACAGTATTGAAATAGGCCAATTAGTACTCCTACAATGGCCTCTAAGTGTTCAAGTGAAAGGAAGAGTCACATGTCTCTCACTTTAAATCAAAAGCTAGAAATGATTAAGCTTAGTGAGGAAGGCATGTTGAAAGCCAAGACAGGCTGAAAGCTAGGTCTCTTGCACCAAACAGTTAGCCAAGTTGTGACCACAAAGGGAAAGTTCTTGAAGGAAATTAAAAGTGCAACTCCAGTGAATACACAAATGATAAGTAAGTGAAACAGCCTTATTGCTGATATGGAAAAAGATTTAATGGTCTGGATAGAAGATCTAACCAGCCGTAACATTCCCTTAAGCCAAAGCCTAACCCAGAGCAAGGCCCTAACTCTCTTCAATTCTATGAAGACTGAGAGAGGTGAGGAAGCTGCAGAAGAAAAGTTTGAAGCTAGCAGAGGTTGGTTCATGAGGTTTAAGGAAAGAAGTCATCTCCATAACATAAAAGTACAAGATGAAGCAGCAAGTGCTAAAGTATAAGCTGTAGGAAGTTATCCAGAAGATCTAGCTAAGATAATTAGTGAAGGTGGCTATAATAAACAACTGATTTTCAATGTAGATGAAACATGTAGCCTTACATTGGAAGAAGATGCCATCTAGGACTTTCATAGCTGGAGAGAAGTCAATGCCTGGCTTCAAAGCTTCAAAGGATAGACTGACTCTCTTGTTAGGGGCTAATGCAGCTGGTGACTTTGAGTTGAAGCCAATGCTCATTTATCGTTCCAAAAACCTTAGGGTCCTTAAGAATTATGGTAAATCTACTCTGCCTGTGCTCTATAAATGGAACAACAAAGCCTGGATGACAGCACGTCTGTTTATAACATGATTTACCGAATATTTTAAGCCCGGTGTTGAGAACTACTACTTAGAGAAAAAGATTTCTTTCAAAATATTATTGCTCATTGACAAAGCACTTGGTCACCCAAGAGCTCTGATGGAGATGTACAATGAGATTAATGTTGTTTTCATGCCCGCTAACACAACATCCATTCTGCAGCCCATGGATCAAGGAGTAATTTCAACTTTCAAGTCTTATTATTTAATACATACATTTTGTAAGACTATAGCTGCCGTAAATAGTGATTCCTCTGATGGATCTGGGCAGAGTAAATTGAAAACCTTCTGGAAAGTGTTCACCATTCTAGATGCCATTAAGAACATTCATGGTTCACGGGAAGAGGTCAAAATATCAACATTAACAAGAGTTTGGAAGAAGTTGATTCCAGCCCTCATGAACAACTTTGAGGAGTTAAAGACTTCAGTAGAGGAAGTAATTGCCAATGTGGTGGAAATAGCAAGAGAACTGGAACTAGAGGTGGACCTTGAAGATGAGACTGAATTGTTGCAGTCTCATAAAGAAACTTTAACTGATGAGGAGTTGCTTCTTATGGATGAGCAAAGAAAGTGTTTTCTTGAGATAGAATCTACTCCTGGTGAAGATGCTGAGAAGATTGTTGAAATGATGACAAAGAGTTTAGAATATTATATAAACATAGTTGATGAAACAGCAGCAGAGTTTGAAATTATTGACTCCAATTTTGAGAAAAGTTCTACTGTGGGTAAAATGCTATCAAACAGCATCATACACTACAGAGAAATTGTCCATGAAAGAAAGAGTCAACTGATGCAGCAACTTCATTGTTGTCTATTTAAGAAATTGCCACAGCCATGCCAGCCTTCAGCAACCTCCACCCTGATCAGTCAGCAGCCATCAACACCAAGGCAAGACCCTCCACCAGCAAAATTTTTTAGCTAGCTAGCATTTTTTAGCAATACGCTATTTTTTAAGTTATGTACATTGTTGTTTTAGACACAATGCTATTGCACAATTAATAAACTACAGTATAGTGTAAACATAACTTTTATATGCAGTGGGGAAACCAAAAAATTCATGTGACTTGCTTTGTTGTGATATTCACTTTATTCCAGTGGTATGAAACCAAACCCACAATGTCTGTGAGGAATCTTATATGTGCATTACTTTTTTGCAATTACTCTAGTGCCATTGTCCAGCTACTGGATCTACACTGACACATCAATCTGACTTCTCTGTTTTCAAATTCAGGCTGCTAGGTTGACGTGAGGACAAATATAAACTAAAATGATAAGAGTGGCCCTCTCTGCTGTTGTCTCTCTCATGCCCTACTGTAGCTAATTCAAGCAGTAGAACTCTCTTCTAACTCTTTATCTCTGTTCTTCCTCCTTCACGGTCAGGAAGAGACCTTTTACTTCCTCTGAAAGTGTAAAGTGGAATTTCCTCTACATACTATCTACACACCTGTGACTCTCCCTCCTTTCTCCTTTCTTCTAGAGCATGCCAGCACTTCTTGGGCATTATTCTATTCTCTCCAATTGTATTTGAAATCTAGTCCTTTGCCTCTTCATGGCAATTCTATTTCACCATTTATCTGCTTTCTTTTCCCCTTATTTTTAGTTCCTCTTTCTCCACTAGCATCAATCTTGTGGCCTGTAAACATTTTCAATTTTCTTTTCTGTTGAATAAAAACAAAGAACTCCTGTGCTGTGATGTTTTGCTAATTTATTTTGATATTGGTGTATATTCATTATTTCAGATTAATCACTTCCCATTCATTCTTCAATCCATTAAAATCTGGCTTTCCCTTAACTTATTTTTTATTGTCTGTTTTCCCTGTGTCCATAATGGGTGCACCACAAAGGCAGACGTTTTGGTCTGATTTTTTTTTACTGTATCCAAACAGCTGAAGGAGTTCACTTTCTCCTTCTAAAGAACTCCATCTCCTGGGACATAATAGGCCATCAATAAATATTTTTTTGGATGAGTGAATGGATGATGGACACCTGAGCTAGCAACTGAGAGTAGTGAGAGGAAACAGGCCCATCTTAATTTTTCCCTTAAGATGATGACAATATCCATGCTGCAATGTCCACGCACACAGACACGTTTTGGACTATATCATCTTTTACTTCTTTTCCCCACCTGACCCTCTTTATCTCTTACTTCTTGATACACGTTCTTGCCTTCAGTTTCATGACCTTGCACTCTATGGTTTTTGCCAGGTAATTTTTAAGTCTTTTCAGGATTTTTTTTTGCAAGGTCCTTCTGTTCTGTTAACCTGTTGGTCTCAACTTTTAATGTTAATGTCTTCCCTTATCTTTATACATTTTATAGACTCCCTGAATAGGCACATTCATTGCCATGACATCAATTTTATCTTAATGCAAATCCTTCTCAAATGCAAAGCCTAGTTCTTGCACCTGAAATTCCATCTATATTTATCACTCTTTCTCACTTCCAACTACCCACAGAATCAACTTCTCCTCCCATGTTCCATAGGTGGGTGAATTGTGGCACCATCGCCCCACTATCCCATGTCAGCTACCATGGTGCTATCCTTACTCTTCCTTCACCTTTTCCTTCTTTTGCTAATCATTTTTCTTCTCCACTCTATTTTAATTCTGCAATATCTTCAGACTGACAATAAGTTTGTGGACAATTTCTACTTTCCAATAACCTTAAACTTTTACCCATTGTTGTAAAAATAATTGTTGTGTATTATAATTGTTTGTTCATTTGTCCCTTACACTCAAGAAAGTGTAAATTCTTTAATAGTGGGAAATATGTGATATTCGTTGTTATATTCCCAGTTCCTCACACATGGGCTAGCAATTAGTGTACAATTAAAAAATGTTTGTTGGAAGGATAAGAGATTCTACATAAATTGTAATTTTAAATGATTTAATTATTTCAGTATCTTTGAGTTTAATAGTATTGAGTACACAATAGCTGAAAATATATATTGGGGCAATAGTTTATTTTTGTATTTTTTTGTATTTTTTTTATTGGGGTAACGTTGGTTTATAACATCATGTAAATTTCAGGTGTACATCATTATATTTCTATTTCTGTATAGATTACATCATGTTTACCACCCAAACACTAGTTACAATCCATCACCCCACACATATGCCTAATCATCCCTTTTGTGGAGTGATAGTTTAGAGCTTTATCCTGATAGAGGAAATGGACTAGGCATTATAGATTTGAGTCAAAAACATGCTATTTGAGTAAACTCTATTAGTGTAAGAAACTCATGTTATAAAATTTCCACATAGAATCATCAATAAATACTACTACCACTACTAAACATGAAACCCTTCCTTTGCATGCCCATATACTTTTAACATTAGCAGATAGAGGGTATGGCTGCTGACAACTAGAAAAGTATGTTTAGATGTAGGGAAGATTATCTAAGGAGATACCTGCCTTGCCAAATAGTGATTATATGGCAGTGTGTCAGAAATGTAAAGAATCTAAGAAGTTCAAACTACAGCTTGGCCAAATTAATCTTAATATGCTGACGTCAGAGATTTTAAATATTCTAACGGAGGTTGTAAATTTCAGAAAAATTTAACCTTGCTCAGTAACTTGGAGCAAAATCATGATTCCTGAAAGTTTAATTTTTTTAATTAATTTATTTTTTGTGTGAGGAAGATTGGCCCTGAGCTAACATCTGTTGCCAATCCTCTTTTCACTTGAGGAACATCACTGAGCTAACATCTGTGCCAATCTTCCTCTGCTTTATATATGGGACACTGCTGCAGCAGGGCTTGATGAGCGATGTGTAGGTCCATGCCCAGGATACAAACCTGTGAACCCCAGGCCACTAAAGCGGAGTGCACTAACTTAATCACCACACCACCAGGTCAGCCCCCTAAATGTTTTATTTTTTAATACATTTTTAAGTGAATAGGCTTTAATTTTTAGAGCAGTTTTAGGTTTATAGAAAAATTGAGCAGAAAGTACAGAGTTCCTATGTACCCTCCCCTCTTTCTCCACTTGCCACCCTCTCCCTCTGCACATTTCCCTTATTATTACCTTGCATTAGTGTGGTATATTTGTTACAATTGATGATCCAACACTGATACATTAAAGGCCATAACATACATAACATACATAAACTCATGGCCATGGTTTATTTCAGTTTATTCTTTGTGTTGAATAATTCTATGTGTTTTGACAAATGCAAGTCATGTATCCATTATTACAGTGTTGTACAGAATAATCTCACTGTCCTAAAAATCCCCTGTGCTCCATCTATTTATCCATCCCTCCCTCCACCCAAACTCCTGGCAATCATTGATCTTTTTATTGTCTCTGTATTTTGCCTTTTCTAGAATTTCATGTATTTGGGATCAAACAGTATGTAGCTTTTTCAGACTTGCTTCTTTCATTTAGCAATATGCTTCAACACACATTCAATAAATGCTTTCAATGTACAAAGCATTGAGCTAGAAGCTGGAGAAATAATTCATCCATATAATGATCTTATGATCTAATAGGGCAAGCAGATATGTAAATAAATAAATTACAATAGATGGGGGTAAGTACAGAAACCTTATTAAAAATACATAGAGGTAGCTCAATAGAAAAAAAGAATTATCTATAGATGGGGGTAAATAGAGGGTAGTTTAGTTAAGCTTCCCAGAGGAAATGAATTCTGATCTGGGTTCTGAGACTAATCCAAAATCTGATTAAGATTTTGCCAGAACAAGGGAGTCATCCTTCTCCAGTTTCTTTATTTTGACAACTCCAGGAGCCATTTATACTAAATACATTTCATATATTCAGCTACTTGAAGACCACCTTCCTTCCATACACCCTTGATACCATCCAGGATTATATTGGCACTACAACCTGGGCACATGAAATACAGAAATAAGTGAGCTCAATTTGAAAGACTTGCCATGCATATGCAAATAATGATATTGGCCCAGTCTGCTTGCACTTTGACTTGTTTTTCTGTCGGTGATGATAAATTTGTGACCAATATGGCTGGAATGAAGGGTGTTGTCAGAGACTGTAAAAGAAAGTCATCTGTCCCGCACTAAACATATGACCTTCTATGCCAGAACAAACTGTCAAAATGGTTTAATGGTTGTTTGTTCAAACATAAATATATGCACAGCTATGCAAAATATATGCCCCAAAATATTGCTGAGCTATCCTTTAGGGAAATTTCTATTCTGATAAAATTAGTACAATAAAATGATTATGAATTATTTGAAGTTTTTTTTCCTTAATTTCCATGCCCCCTTGTATGGTTTGGGTATCTAATTATGAATATGAATTGGATGAAAACACTCAATAAATATTTGTTGGATGAAAGCATAAATATGAGGTTTATAATCCAGAGAATGAAAGACGTGAAACTAAATATCACATTGAGATTTTTTTTAAAAGAAACACTGATATTTCCTCTAATTCCTTATTCCTACTCTAATTTAGGCCATATAGTCTGCATCACTGCAAATAACCTTCAAAACATGAGGAGGTCTTATCATCAAACTATTACTTTATGTAATTGAAGTCATAACTCTTTGGATTATTGTGCATGGCAATCTCACAGGGAAATTTGCAGATGATGGATATAGCTTTAATTGGCTATTTGCCTCAGATCTTCTGAAAGACTCAACCTTTAGTCATGCTTTAAATAAAAAGAAATGCAGAGTGGCTCAAGTCATTTCCTGTACTTAAAACATTTGGCAAAAATGAGTTCCAGGGTTGTTAAAACCGATGTGTTCAATTTTGGCAGCTTCTTTTGTCCTCAGGGTACATTGTAACATCTGCTATCCCATAGTGCATATGCTAATCGCGAGAAGTCTTGTTTTATTATTGCTTTTTTTAAAATCCTTAAATATATATGAAAACTAAAGCTCACACAAGCCTTTTAGGGTGAATGATATTGTACAATTAGTTTTGTAGCCAAATTTGGGAAAAACACATTTTTCTCTTCATTTAAATACAAAACATATGAATTAAACACCTACAGAATAAATTTTCCTTTTTTTTTCTATACAAAGACCTTAATAAAAAGAAGAAATAAATTTCATTATTGAATTGCATCGTTGAAGAAGGCTTGTGATGACCTTGAAGGGTAGCAGACTATGTCACCACAAAATATGCCCCTTTGGCATCAGGATTATTTCGAGCTGAAGGCAGTTGAGAAGAAGCAGAGATAAGACAAAGCTCTCTGCCCTCCCTGTATTTGCCTAAAAGCAGGAAATAGATACGTAAAGGTGTTCCCTCTACCAGGAAGAACCGAAGTTAATCACCAGAGATAACTCTAGAGCCTAGATAAATCTAGATAACCCCAGAGGTGGCACCAGAGGAATCCATATAACAAGCGTTGCTAAAACTAGCCCTCATCTACCGTGGGTTTCCCCATATGTTTGCCTTTCCGCAATTTGCTGCCCCTGGAAGCTCGAGGTCTTTTTCTTTCGTCTTGACTTCTTTATAAGATTACTGTTCTCAAGTGACTTGTTAAGATGCTATATGAACAACAAATGCTGGAGAGGTTGTGGAGAAACGGGGACCCTCATTCACTGCTGGTGGGAATGCAAACTGGTGCAGCCTCTATGGAAAACAGTATGGAGAGTCCTCAAAAAATTAAAACTAGAAATACCGTATGATCCAGCAATCCCACTCTTGGGCATCTACCCAATGGACATGAAATCAGCCATCACAAGAGGTGTATGCACCCCTGTGTTCATTGCAGCATTATTCACTATAGCCAAGAAGTGGAAGCAACCCAAGTGTCCCTCGACTGATGATTGGTTAAAGAAGATGTGGTATATACATACAATGGAATACTACTCAGTCATAAGAAAAGACACAATTGTCCCATTCGCAACAACATGGATGGACCTAGAGGGTATTATGTTAAGTGAAATAAGCCAGAGAGAGAAGGACAGACTCTGCATGAACTCACTCATATATGGAATATAAGTGAACACACGGACAGAGAGAACTGATTGGTGGTTACCAAGGGGAAGGGGGGTCGGGGGGCACAAGGGGTGAAGGGTTACATCCACAAGGTGACGGACAAACAAAAATGTACAACTAAAACCCCACAGTGTTATAAACTAAGACATCAATAAAAAAAAAAATCCAAAAAAAAAAGATGCTATATGAACCCAAGTTCTAACCACCCCTTTGAGTTACTAATCCCTGAATATTCCTGTGTGAATGCATGTTGTACATGTTAGTAAACTTCTGTTTATTTTTCTCTTGTCAATCTGTCTTTTGTCAGTCTAATTTACAGGGCCCAGCCAAGGAATCTAAAATGGATAGAGGAAAAAGTAGTTTTTTTCTTCCCCCGCAATCTTAACTCCCACTGATATGCCTAGAGTAACAGTTCTTATCAAGTTTTTTCCCAGACCTGTGCCTTTCTTGGTTTCTCTAGCTGGGAGAGATTAGCCCCACGTGGCACAGACAGACAGAGTGGGCCCTGTCACAGCTGTTTCTACAATTACAAAACAAACAGCTATTCTAGTCTCAATGAGCTGTAGTTGAAGAAAAATTACAAGCCACTCACTTGCTAATGAAAAAGCCTTGGGGTTTAAAAAGTAACTTCTCTCATAACTTAGGAAATAAGTAGACACTCTTTAACCCAACCATCCTACAGCCCCAGTGTCTGCATGTGCGTGGGTGTGTGCATGTGTTATATGAATTAAACTTCAGATAAGCAAGATTTCAGGTGCACAGTTTGCTATTGTGTCACATATATATATATATGTAAATATATACTAAATAGTTGAATAATTTTTAAAATAAATTTCATTTTTAAAAACAGTTTCAGATTTATGGAAAGATTGTGATAGTAGAGAGTTTCCCTATATCCTGAACCCACTTTCCCCTACCGATAACATGTTAACATTAGTATGGTACATTTGTTATAATTAATGTACCAACATTGCCCATTATTATTAATAAAGTCCATTTGTTATGCAGATTGTCTTAGTTTTTACCTAATATCCTTTTTCTGTCTCAGGATCCTTTTCAAGATTCTACATTAGTTACAGTTAGTCCTCATGTCTTCTTAGGCCCCTCTTGGCTGTGACTGTTTCCCAGACTTTCCCTGTTTTTGACGACCTTGAGAGTTTTGAGGAGTACTGGGAAAGTGACTTGCATATTCTTTTCATTAATCACTCTCTTAAAAAGTGATTACTTAGCCCATATCCAGTAAGTAAATTTCACTTTGTGTGAGGTTGAGGGAGGCAAAAGAGTGATACTAATTATCTTGAAGTGAACTCAATGTCCCCACTGTCAGTTCTCATTGACAACATCTTCCCTGGTATAAAAGACTGGACATTTTTCCAGGATTCCTGCTGTATGAAAGAATATCCTCACCTTTTTTGGGGGCCCTCTTTTTAAAATATATTTTTCTGCAGATATCCTTGTCAACTGTGAAGGTCCTTCTGTGATGATCTAAGTGGCAATGGAGACAATTATGGGCCTTTCAGTTGGTGACGTTCAGGTGTCATCAGGTGCTATTCTGAATTTAAAGCGTGACTGTTCTGGGGTTCTCACATCTGATTGAAACATTGCATTATAGGCAGTATAGGAAATGTAGTGTGTGTGTGTGTAGTGTATGTGCGTTTGTTTCCAGTAGAGTACTTTCACTCATTCAAAAAATATTCGTTGAGCCCATGTTCTATGTCACTCACTGGATTAGTTTCACTGATGATTTCACTATGATTAATTTATGAACCATTGTCACTTGTCTGTTCCAGTGATTGCCCAGACTCTCTGTTCTCTATTCCCTGACTGAGTTTCCCAGTAAACTCTTGAAGATCAAATGTTAAGGAAATCAAATTATATTGACTTTACATTATAAACAAATTAAATCGGAAGTAAATTTTTTAAACTTTGAGTGAAAGAAGTAAATTCTATAGAAAGGTTGCTTTGTACCTAGATTATGATTATTGTAAAATGTATGAATGCAATACCTTGTGATTATAAATGTAAATCATTAAATTGGGAACAAAGTTTACGCATTTTGTGGAATTACTTCTTTTTCTTTCTTACTTCCAAGTCATTTGTTTTTCAAATGTTTTATAAATCAAGATTTTTAAAATTTTGTTGTAAACAAGATTTTTTAAAATTTTGTAAATCAAGATTTCGTAAATTTTGTAACTTTAATTTTTAACATTGTAAGCCAATATTTTTAGTCCCATAGTTTTGGCAAGCAGATTGAACCCATATTGACATACCGTGCAATCAACAAACACTGTCCACTAATAAAAAGGACAAAATTGAAGGGTTTTGGATCTTTGCATGGAAGTTTAAAAAAATGATTCTTAGCATGTAATTTAGTTATAATTACTTTGTGAATTCCAAGAATTAATTTTCTCACTTTTTGTCATGTCTTTTGATAGATATAAAATACAGTCTAGCATTAGGACTAGCTCTTACAAAGCATCATACTCAGAAAGAAATAAGTATTTTGAGAGTATGAAAAGCAAAGAGAAAAATTTACTGTTTCCTTATACCTTCTAAAAATATCACGTGCTCCAACGCTAATTATTTGCAAGTGCCTTGAAAATAATATAGTTTAAATATACAACATCAATATGAAATAAAACATTAGCTCTTGATTAGCAATATTTAAAAATTAAAAATAAGTAATTTCTGCAGAGGTTTTGTTTTTTGTTTTTCCAAATTAGAAACATTGAGGCATCCTGTGTAGCATGAATCTTAAATCCTGCTTAGTTTGGAGTGTGTCTGTAGAGAAACAAAATCAT
Organism: Tapirus indicus; assembly: GCA_031878705.1. NCBI lineage: Eukaryota > Metazoa > Chordata > Mammalia > Perissodactyla > Tapiridae > Tapirus > Tapirus indicus. The sequence continues at coordinate 96,125,236 of CM062919.1, read as the reverse complement.
CACTAATAGGTTGGAAACTTAAATAGAAGGTCACAAATTAAGTGTTCTATGGAATTGGGTGTATGGAAAGCGAGAGCTCAAGTCCTCTGTTTACCAATCATGTGCTATTTTTCCTTCTTACAGGAAGAGGGAATATTAATCCATTTATGTGCTCAGCTTTTAAGTATGTTATGCCACAGGTTTCATCATCTTTTATTATAAGATATCTGTATATGTGCATTAAGGAAGGATACGTATATTTTTAGGTTCCTGTGATTAAAATTCTTTTGTTCGGGGACCATGCTAGCTCATTCTAACTCTCCCTAATGTGTTTAGGGAGAGATTTGTCTCTCTTTTTAAAGATTCATGAAGGTTTGCCCCATACAAGAGCTATTGGATTAAGCCCCGGGGAAGCTATGAGTAATTTTCTTTTCATCAATTATACATTTGCCCCTATGTCTCCTAAGAATGTAGTAAAAGTTCAGAACATCCGTTTCTCCTAGAGTAGAGAGCCTCGAAATTCTCTAAAATGGTTTCACTGTAGGATGTCCTACCAAAGCCCTCCAAATTATCCATTCTCCAACGTGAGCAAGAAATGCCAGTTTAGGATATAGGACTCTTCAGATGCTTTAATTTTCCACCTGCAAACAGAAGCATTGTGGATAAAATACAAATATTCACATAGCATTGAATTTATAAATGTGTAATAAGAAATGAATGAGCGTGTAAAACCCACTGACCAGTTTCTTTCAATCTCATGAAAGTACTCTCTCACTGAGATTAAAAGAATGAAAGTATTGCTCAGCTCGGAGATGGGAGCTTCCCCTAATGTTGTGCAGCTCCCAATTAGTAACAACCATGTTTCTGGAGCTCAACAAACCACAGAAAGGAAAAAAAGAAGAAGAAACACATCTTATTGATCTTCCCTTTTTCCGATGCCAGGAAGCCAATAAAACGATGCAAATCCTGACCTTGGTCCTAAGCTATAAAGAAGAATGTTTAATAATAATAGTTTATTGTATTGGTTTGCTAGTATTGCCACAGCAAAGTGCCACAAACCAGGTGGCGTAAAACACCCAAAATTTATTGTCTCACAGTGCTGGAGTTTAGAAGTCTGAAATCTAGTACTCAGGGGCCGTGCTCCCTCGAGGAAATCTGTAGGCGAATCTTTCCTTGCCTCTCCTTGGCTTCTGGTGGTTTGCTGGCGATCTTTGGTTTTCCTTAATTTACAGCTGCATAACTCCAATCTCTGCCTTTGTGGTCACATGACATTCTCCCTGTGACTCTCTGTATTTAACATGGCCTTTTATAAGGACACCAGTCACACTGGATTAGGAGCCCACCCTACTCCAGTACGACCACATCTAAACTTAACTAAATACATCTACAATGACCCTATTTCCAAATAAGGTCACATTCAGAGGTACTGAGAGTTAGAACCTCAACTTATCTTTTTTGGGGGGGAGAGGGGGCAGAGACACAATTCAACCCGTAACACTTTATCATTTATTTTTTGTCACTTATACATTACATGTCCATGACTTGTTCTGAAAAGTGGAGTTACATTTACACTGGTAATACTTGTTCAGCAAATCTGAGCAGGCACTCTTAAAAGATACCAAGAAGAGAGGCTTCTTGTCATTAAGAAGGTTAGAATTTAGTTGAGGAAATAGACCATTTACAATTGTTGTATGTAAGGTGATAATCCCTATAATAACAATGGGGACAAAGTGTTGTGAGACCAGTTGATGGAGTGACAAATTTTTCTTGGCTTGAAGTGATTTTATTTTCTTTACACTTTAATGTTTTCTGTAGTGAGCATTTATTAGTTCAAGAAGACATTCTAGCAAAGGGGATAGACAAAGGAACATGGTTCAAGGCATGTAAGATATATGCCATAACCAAGCTATCTACTACTATGGAGAGAGAGATTATGTGGAATTGTTTTCTGTACAAGAGCCTTCATTTATTCATCCATCCATTCATTCATTCAACAAATATCTAACGAGTAACATTCAGGCACTGTCCCAGATGCTGAAGATACAATGTTGAAAACACAGATTACATTCTTGCTTTCAAGAAGTGTGTGGTTTGGTGGGAAAGGAGACCAAAAAAAAAAAAAAGATATAAATAAATTAAGTCATTACAATTTTAATGAAGAAAGCAAATTGGTGGTGAGACAACAGGAAATGTCTTCATTAGGAGGGAGTATTTAAACTCTGAATCCTGAAGGATGAGAAGGTGATGACCATGCAAAGAGCAGGAGAGTTTTGAGTGGGACTTTTGCTGGAGAGGTTCAGTAGAAAACTGGAGAGTAAGGTTTGCTGCTTGAACAAGTTTCAAATAAGAGATCTACATTTATAAATTATCTACAGAAAGGTGATACAGAATGTATTAGCCCAATACTGATAGCGAAGGTCAAGTACAATAACTTCCAAAATCCTTTAAGTTCTGACGTAGGCAGAGGAGATAAAAGGGAGCAATAGAGAAGCAAACATAAAAAAATTTGAGAAAAAGTGAAGAGAGAGAAGGACTGTGAGTTGTCAATAATGTTAAATTTTAGAGCAGTCTTGAAAGGGTGCTGGCAAAAGTGCTAGAAAAACATGAAGTAATTTGTCTATACTTAACATGCAAATGAATATGAACTTGTAAATATGTACACATTTTGCTTCAGCAATTCTAATTCTATACATTTGAGAAACTATCAGAAATGTATGTAAAGGTGTGTATACAAAGAAATAATTTTTAGGGTGGTTTATCATAAAAAGTAGGAGTGACCTACATATTCAATAATAGAAAATTGGTTTAATAAATTGTCATGTAGTCATACAATGGAATAGTACACAACTGTTAAAAAGTGTATTATAAAGTAACATGTCTCAAATTTTTGGTCTCAAGACTCTTTTACCCTCTTAAAAAGTGTGGAAGACTCCCAGGAGCTTTTGTTTGTGTGGGTTGTATCTATAATATTTGCCTCAGATCCAGTCTTACTCTTCTGATGGTACAGTCCAACTCTGATTCCTCTTTACTGTGCACTGGGACCAAGGTCATCAGGCACAAAGTAATGGCTTCTTAGACAAACAGACAAGCACAGAAACATAGCAGCATACGCTTTCTATAATGAGAAGGAAGAAAATTAATATAAGGGTTAACAAACTTCTTATATGACTTACCACCAAAAGTTGACTCTTGAGAATTCCAAGCAGACTGTATGAGTCAAGCTGCCTCAAAACTTCAAAATCAAAATCTAAACTAATATACTGTCTTTTCTTCTAGAATCTATCAAAATGGTTTTGAGGAATTTATAAGTAAGTTTCTAGGTAAGAGCCTTTTTCTGAATAAGGATAAATTGTAATGAACCTCCTGTGTTTGCTACTGTATTGTGGTATCCTTGTTGCTTGTTTAGCAATAGCCTAAACAGGCCCTGCAAGATGCTCAGAAAATGGTTTCATGGGTGTAGCTACAGGCTAAACAGGAATGCAGAGAAAAGAACTAACAGGCCGTCCTGGTTTCTCAGAAGTAATCCTGTATGTTTTAAGAGGCCTTCGTTAGGAGACATGTAGCTCCAAGCCTGTAGTGTCAAAGCTTTCCAGCTCACTCCTCTACTTATTAGGATTTAATCAAATAGTCTTAGTGCTGTAAGGAATCAGTGCAATAAACGATCACCACCTTACTGCAACCATCCTGTAAGATTCCTCATCCAGTGTTTGAATCCCTTGGGCAGTATCCCTCATGATTATTGACTAGGCTTCTTTTAACACCTTCAGTAATGTAAAACTCAATATCTACCCCGGGCAAACTGTTCTTTTATTAAATAACTCAAACTGTTATGAAGTTGTTTATGGCGAGCAGCAGAGTATTCCCTAAACAGAAAAGGTCTATTTTCTAATTCTATACCCTGGGATGACAGAGAACAACTCTGTTCCCTCTTCCGCTTGTTATTCTTTCAAATACTTGGAAGCAACCGTGATATTTTGCCTAAAATTCTTGTTTTCATCACAGATATTTATAGTTTGTTAATCACAAAGTTTTCAAGTGTCTTTACAATCCTCATCATTTTTCTCTGGATATGTTTTGAATTAAACAAGTCCCCAAATCTGAACACAAAATTCTAATATGTGTGCTATGTGTAGTAATGAGTAGTCCCATCAGCTTGTGCATTCCTATGGTGCTTACACTTAGACGAAAGTTTCAAGTATTTTTCCCATATGTTGTCTTACCTCTTTCTCTGTATTGTACTTTTTCTTAGTATTTCTTTTTACTCAATATTTGAACTTTGTTCCTAGCCCTGTGAAATCTAACAGTTGATACAATATAACAACCCAAAGATACTTTTGGATCTCTAATTTTTCATGCAAAAACTTGTCTGTCTTGACCAGCTTATAGGAATTTGTTTTTCCTTTGTATCTGAAAATGATGGCACTGAAAATATGCTCCATCTACTTTGCACTGGCAAAGCTATGCTGTAGGCGTATGGCTGGTGTCTGTTTTGATTTCTGGATGCCCATGCCATACTAGTTTTTAAATATTTTAAATGTCATCCACTCCTGCTTTTAGATGTGTGTCAAAGGGATTGAACATAGATTGAGGGATAGATTTAATATAAAACATCAGAATGATATCCATATGTGTTCCCCTCTAAAATGATGGAGAAAATAAAGTTACAAATGCTATATCATCTATAATATGCACAGGAAGGAAAGATTTGGAAAAATTCTTTTAATTAGCCAATTTCACTATTTTTGAAAAGATGATAATTACGAGAGTCAAATGTTATCCAACCTTCAGGAGTGCGTCTATTTGATGGTTTTGTTTAAAAAAGTTAATCTCTTTTAAGCAAAATATATTTGGAATGTTGAGTTCTTTCTGTGTGGCTTGGTCAAAATGGAAAATAATGCATTGTTCTCAGCTAAAATGGTTCTCTCTGACTATCTTCTTTCGATCTTTGTCCTTCATGCAGTTTTGAATCCGGATACATAATTTTCCTGCCAGAAGTGAATGCTTACTTCTCATTTGTTTTCATTTCCTGTTGCCTTCAGAGCTCCACAGAGAGAAGGTGCTATATCTGCAATCTCTAAGCCATGTGGTTTTCCCAGGCAGATTGTTTATTTAGTGGAAAAGATAGAAGAGAGGTCCACTCTATTTGTTTGGAGTTATATAAATATTCTTAAAAAGGAGGATTTCCTCATTTATTCCACTTTGGCTTTCCTGTTCAGGGAGAGTTTTAAAAGCACCTTTAATCACTATATGATGACAGCTTGAGTTACAATTCTATAATTGTACCAAATATATTAAAGACACTGGACATAAGAAAGGTAAGTGGAATAATAATTCTCAATTTCTTTCCACAGATATTATAAATGTGGGATTATCACATATATACATATTCCAAACCAGTTTATCATTATAAACCCAGTAATAAAAACAGCAAACATAGTGTTATAATAAGAGATGAATTCGGATGAAAGTTATCAAAGAAGAGACTGATATGTAATTATTTTATATATTTGGTCTTATAGTTTTATTTCTCTTTATCTCACATTCTTCCTCATATGAAGTTTGCTCACCAATTTGTAGTTGAAGTTGAAAAATTCTTAAAAAGGTACCATAATAGAAGAATATTTTTAATCAGAAACAATTTATTTTATATTCCCCTTGACATCATCTTGTGATTTAAGAGTTAAAATAAATATAGAACTCACATAAGACTGTTTATTAATAAACCTTAAAACATTTTACATGATTGCAAACATAATTAATTCTCAAATATGTAATGAGGATGGGACACATGGTACTACAGAGAGAAGAGAAACAGCAATGATTAAAATAACATTGAGAATACATTTTATAAATGTTATTATTTAACATAATAAGCATTTAAAATATTTCTATAAGCATATTATCTATGTTACAGATAACATTAGATAATACATATAATACTTATAATACGTATATTAATTATATTATATATTTTAATACACAATTTTTATAATGTATAATACACAATATTTATAGTATATATATATATATATATATATATTTTTTTTTTGTGGGGAAGACCAGCCCTGAGCTAACATCCGTCGCCAATCCTCCCCTTTTTGCTGAGGAAGACTGGCCCAGGGCTAACATCCGTGCCCATCTTCCTCCACTTTATATGGGACGCCGCCACGGCATGGCTGACAGGCAGTTCGTCGGTGGGCGCCCGGGATCCGAACTCGCAAACCCCGAGCTGCCAAGCGCGGACTAAACCGCTGCGCCACCGGGCGATAAAATAACATAATAGTATTTTGTGCTTGACATGCTTCAGGACCCACATTATAGGCTTTATATATTATCTCTTTAACGCTTGTGACTTTCAATGAGATAGGTCCTCCTTTACCTCCATTTTTTCCGTGAGGAAACAGGAGGAAAGATGTTAAGTAATATGCTCACAGCAACAGAGGTAGTAAGTGACATGTGTGGGGCAGAGCCTTACTTTATCCGACCCACATCTGTATATTAAAAGTATATAAAAAAGCTGATAATTGAGAGAACTATTATCCTGACTTTGCAATTTGTCACAGGACTTTGATCTTTGTATTAGATTTACCTTAAAAATTATATTTAGCCTAGTATAATAGTGAAATGATTTTGTTATTTCAGAGCTCAGAATTTGCTGAGTGACCGGCGCTAACCAGGGTTGGAATTTTTAATTTGCAGGGGCTAACTTACAAAGTAAATAATTGTGTAGATAATGGCAAAGACTCACATTAAAAACTGGGAGACAGGATATTTTGAAAGATTGTTTTGACAGGACTTCCTTAGTCCCTCTAAAAAGTTAATATATGATTTTATCAGAAATGAGAACAAAAAACTTGTTCTAAGAGTAAATCATATTTCTTATATCTATTACTATCCACAACAAGAAAAAAACCCAAAAGAAAATAAAAATAATAATCAAGCAGAAGTTGTAGAATGAGATCAGTGTTAGTACAATAGATATCATGTTTTCATCTTCAGTGAAAAATCTCTACAGGCACGGGTGGCAAAATCCTTCGATAGCAAACTTTTATGAAAGGATAGACGTTAAAACCATTAGGCAAAATCTCCAAGAATTACCAAATTACCTTTACTTTACAAATCTAGCATACAAAAACTTTGAGGCAACATTGTGTAGGAAGGGTAAAAATGGAGACTGAATCATAAGATGTAATTGAGTCCTCACAAAATTAACCTGGTTTCTAAGTCATTTAATAATGTGCCTATTAACCTAGAGTCCCAACTGAAAGAAATAGTACAAGTACCACTTAGACAGTATTTTTATTACCTGATGGAACTTTAATTTCTTCTTTTTCATTACTGAGGAATTAAGTGTAATTTAATTTTCTATTCAGATTGAACAATTACATTGAACATTGGAATTCCTAAGTGAATAAAGACATGTATCCTTTTATACTAGTTTTATATTTTGAATCTAAAATGTGATGGTAGCCTAGATGTGTGTTGGCTTGGCATTTTTACACTGTGGAGATTTGAATTACCTTAAGGGTTTTCATTTTATAGAGTGAATCCTTATAGATCAGTTATTGATTTTTTTCTCAGAACATTTTTATAGTGCATTAAACATTCAAGTATAAAAGTAGTGAAGTACAACCCCCAAAATGACTATACTAGCTCAACATAATTACTTGAAGAAAAGAAGGCAAAATGAGTATATAATGCTTATCTAAATCATGATATCCATAAATATAGGTGACCCTGTTTAAGGAGAAAAGAAAGTATTTAAATCACAGTGAAACAGCAAAGAAAGAGAAATGTCATGGATCCAATGTTATGTGAGGGACACGTCATGTTTCCTGTAAACAATAATAAGAGCTTGTCAAGTGTTTTATCATAGCTTCTTGAAGTTGACACATGACCTTTAGATTTGTCACGCACAGTACATGATTTTCTTTTTTGGAGTTGCACTGGTTTTGTTCTGCAACGAAGTACATTCATTATTCTGTTATTCTTTTTATTTAGAATTTTGGATGTTATTTCCAGAAGAGTCATAGTTTGAAGTGCCTCAAAATCTTTGAACTCAGAAGAGTAAAGAAAGTTGCTTTATGTCAAATATTATGATAAAAGCAAAGTAAAAAGCAAACAAACATGAATAAATGTTGGATAGACTTAAATAGTTTTCTTTGTGTTCATCTCAAGCATACATTGAAAGCTTATTAAACTGTATTAACTTGTGTAAAAGAATAAAAGAATCACAGCTCTGGAAGCTTCTCCTTTAGGCAGAATCACATCTGAAACAAACTGAACTGAGAGAAAGTATGATTGTGCAAAAGAACATAGAGGAAAGGGTTTTACACACTCCTGCAACAACTGTCCCAATTATGCTCATCTGTACTAACAGGTCACTTGTCCTTCCTTTTCAATTGTCTTCCTTTTACTATAAGTTAAGGCAAGTTGTTGCTTTCTCTTCTGTCCTCAGGTTTGGGTTACATTAGTCCACCACTGATGTGTGCCAGATGTTTCTTTGACCAAGATGACTAGTTCCTCTCTTTCTCCTCTAGGCAACTAACTGTAATTGCTTGAGCCTGTCACCATAGTTCTTTTTTATCAAGCCTTTCACCACCATGAACATTTCCTTCTACGCCTTTTCAGAGTCCTCCACAGCTTTCAGAAACTAAGGCTAGTTATCACTGACATGATTGACTGCCTTTATTTCCTAGTTATAATTTTCTCCATAAGATTTCTCTTCACAACTTTTCTTATGATACCTTTGAGCTATTTCCACCTACTAGTCTAATAATTCCATAACTTCTCCCTTTACATTTTTCAAGATGTTATGACACGAAAGGAAATGTGGGTGAATTGAAGCAGTGTGAAATAAAGCTAAGAGTGCTTCTAAAGAGAAGACTCATATACTACTGAACTTCTCTACTGTCAGAATATAAAGAGAGTCTATTATTTATCTTGCAAATCTGAGACCTGAATCACAAGACTTTCCTTACCTTAATAAACCTCCACTTAACAAAATGTTTGCAACTTACTGCTATTAACCATTAGAGTATTGGTAACATGGAGTGATGTAATTATCACTGTATAGGTCAGTTCAGAGCCTGCTTAACAAAACGATCTAATCTCAGATCTAACCTGTTTTGTTCCAAGGCTGATTTGGGAATTTTGTTTAGATTTCCTGCTCCTAATAGGTCTTTGAGCCATGTCTAGTGCTATAACTTATAGCCACTGGGTCTAGGTCACAATGACAATTCCTCATTGACTGGTTCCCTTCAATCAGTAAATACAGTGATTCACACATTAAGTAGGTGATATGTTCTGCAATTAGCCAGCCTGTAGAGCAAAAGCCACACCCATTGGAAATTACTGATAATATTTTAAACAGTCCGTGAAGTACACTGAACATGGTTCCAGGCATAAAAACCCCAAATAGTAATAGTATCCATACGCTAACACATGGAAAGGAAGATTCTCTAGTCTAGTCTAAGCTAGACTAAAGAAGAAAACTAAAGGAAGATCTATAATGTGTATGTCTGTCCGTTCAAACCAGTTTTCTTTTAAGATAGGCATTAATTTCCTAGGAGTAGATTGGATATGAATCGAAGACTCTAAAAGGATCCTGCTTCCTGGCACATTTTACTCCATTCTCTTTTCACAGTAAGCCTTATTCATGCCAATAGTGTCATAAGATGACAGAGAGAGTGAGGTCACTTCTACGCATGCAGATGAGATGCTGGTCAGGTTCTAAAGTCAGGGAGTTGGTTAACTGGGTAACGTTACAACTTGACTGTAACTTCCTTCGTCTGAACTGTCATATCTTTTTATTTATAACTCCTGTATGGATTACTATATTCTCTCTTTTGGTTATTAGTTATTTTTATATTTCTATTAGCTCTCCTATAGAGTCCAGGTCTTATATATATTTTTAATTCAATGAAACAATTGGCACTGGGGTCTGGCCTGGTGGCGTAGCAGTTAAGTTTGCACGTGCATCTCCAGCAGCCTGGGGTGTGCTGGTTCGGATCCTCAGTGCGGACATACTCACCGCTCATCAAGCCGTGCTGAGGCGGCGTCCCACATAGAAGAATTAGAACGACCTACAACTATGATATACAACTATGTACTGGAGCTTTGGGGAGAAAAAAAAAAAGAAAGTTGGCAACCGGTGTTAGCTCGGGCCCAATCTTCCTCAAAAAAAAAAAAAAAAGGGCACTAAATAAATGCTTGTTGAATAGCTGAATTAATTTCTCACCTACAACTTTCTAATTTATTTGTCTACATTCTAGTCCATGTCCAATCATATAGACTGTTGTTCTTTTTCTTCTTTTCATCATTTCTATTTATTATATTTATACATACAGCTTCCACCTTTCCTCTCTTCCTTCCTCCCTCCTTCTCTTTCTCATCTTCTTTCTGGCTACCTTCTCTTCTCCTATACTTCCCTTCTAGTCAACTCCATTCCAATTCATTTAATAGAGGTTTCATGTGTTTTAAAATAAATATTTAATGTTTTTATAAAAATTGTAACAGCTCATAAAAATTTTAGCAATTCAGAAAAGTATAAAGAAGAAAACAAGAATAAATTTAACACCCATGGTGATCATTCTAGATATCTCTAACAGCCTATCTGTAGACGGTTGGCTGAATGGACAATGATAATAAAAGCAGCCCCCACCAAGACATTTTGGCACTGTCAAACATGCTTTCAGTTTATATTTATTTGATCCTTCATGTGAAGTCATGACTATTTTCATCTCCATTTTCCAGGTGAGGAAATCGAGACTCCTGAAAGTTAAGCAACTTACCCAAGGTTACATAACCAGTAGAAGTTGAGTGAGTAAAAAAGTGCCCTTGGAATTGGTGAGGGAAATTAGGGAAGACAGAATGACATTATTTGTGTGTGTTTTAATTAATAGACTATTATTTTAGAGCAGTTTTAGGTTTACAGCAAAACTGAGCAGAAAGTAAGGAGAGTTCCCATATGCCCTCTCCCTACCCCTCAGCCTTCCTCCTCATCAACATCCCACACGAGTGGTACATTTCTTGCAATCTATGAACCAACATTGATACATCATTACCACACAAAGTTCACAGTTTATGTTACGATTCACTCTTTGTGTGGAACATTCTATGGGTTTTGACAATCGTATAATGACGGGTATCTACCATTATAATATCATATAGGATAATTTCACTGCCCTAAAAATCCTCCGTGTTCTACCTGTTCACCCTTCCCTCCTCACTAACCTCTGGCAACCAGTGATCTTTTTACTGCCTCCATTATTTTGCCGTTTCCAGAATGTCATGCAATTGGAATCATATAGTATGTTGTCTTTTCAGATTGGCTGATTTCACTTAGTAATATGCATTTAAGTTTCCTCCATGTTTTATCATGGCTTGATAAATGACATCTCTTTTGAGTAAGAAAATTTTAAGGAGCCATTAATAGCAATATTTTTATTTCACTCTGAAAAGAGATGTAAATGTACTTTTTCAAGAAAATTTTTTTTGTTATTTGAACACCTTCTACTTCTTCAGTGGAGTGTGGTCAGGAAGATATGAAAACTATGACAGACTAATTGGCATGGAAGTTAAATAACAAAATGTAATGAAAATGAGATTATCAATTCTGATCCAGGTTCATTGGGTAGCATGAACTATTAAGTATGTGGTTAGTTTTTACTGTTGGTCAAGTCTTTGCTGCAAGTAAGAACTAACTGTATACTTACAAAATTGAATGAAATCTAACAGTACATTGCCCAAAGAGAAAAGAAAGGTTTAAATTTGATTTTTTTTTCTGGATGGATGTTTGAAAAATACTTCTATTCTAATTTAATTAAAATGAAAGGTAGAGAATTAGGGCAGTCATTGCAAGTTCATGGTTAAATAAATATGACTATGGTAAAATCTGTCACAATGGGAAATAATTTTATCTGTTTTTCTATGCTTTAACTCTTATGCCCTATGTTTCTTTAATAATAAGACTCAGACTCAGATGTTAAAAGAATTTAAAGTGTCATCAAAATTGAGGATCTATGTATATATTATTACCGTTTGACTAAATGTTTAGCTGGTTGCTTTGGCATAGATATTAACTATGATACTTAACCATGAAGCACTGCTATGGATCCTAAATCATGGAATCTGCTTTTCAATCTTGCTCTAATCTTATCGGGGAATTTAATCAGCTGGGAACTTGATACAGATCACCACTAGAAAACTGAGTACATGATTACTGTCACTTGTGAGAGATTATTTTCTGAATATATGTATACAAACAAGGAATAGACTTTCACTTTGTTTTTACAATTGCTTTAAAAATAAATTCACACATATTTAGTAGAGATTTTGTTTATTTTAAAAATTAGTTTCAAACTTCAGTTACTTGAATTTAAAACTTCCCAATCTTCATTTTAAGGCAAAATTCAATTGGAATTTAAGTCAAATCCATCAGACACATATAGTAATTGTGTGAAATCAAGCCAAATCCCTTAAGTATAACTTATTAACATTAATTATTCTATTAACAATTGTTTGAAAGACCTAGTTCTGCACAGAACTTGATTTATTTTAAAGAAAATGAAGTAGAAAGATTAAATGAACTAAAATAAACTCAACTTCTTTATGGTATTTTCTTTTAAAAAATATTTATATATCAAGAATAAACAATGGTGGGGAAACTGCTGAAATCAGATAACAGTGTTCCATAATCTAGTGATTATAAAAGGTTGCAACTAATTGATAAAGGGGATGTGTTTATATATCTTCAAGACTTATCACCACTCCTTTTTAAACAGACATGATTCTTCTTTGGCAATTATGTTCTATGGGAAAATAAAACAACTCTATTTTGCTTTATAATTTTAACTTTGGAAGACAAAGCCCCAAATAAATGACTAAGTTTGCTTTGATTTCAATTATAGGCATACCTTGGAGATACTGTGGGTTTGGTTCCAGACAACCACAATAAAGCAAATATCACAGTAAAGCAAGTCACATGAACTTTTTGGTTTCCCAGTGCATATACAAGTTATGTTTACACTATATTGTAGTCTATTAAGTGTGCAATAGCATTATGTCTAAAAACAATATACATACCTTAACTGAAAAATAGTTTATTGCTAAAAAATGCTAGCCATCATATGAGCCTTCAGCAAGTCATAATCTTTTTGCTGGTGGAGGGTCTTGTAAAAAACGCATATCTGTGAAGTGCAATAAAGCAAAGCACAGTAAAACGAGGTATGCCTGTAAAAGTTAAACTTAAAAACTCAAACTTAAAAGAGTGAATGTATCCATTCTTGGGGAAATATCATTAAAAACAAAGTTTTCTCAACTCAGAAAACCTCTCTACAAAGGTAGTAGAGAAATAAACCAGTTTTACTATTGAATTAATATTACAGCATGTGATGCGTATCAGAGGCAGTTGGTTAAGAGACTGCAAAGTCAGAAAGGAATCTCACCCCCTTATACAGCCAAACAGATACAACCCATTACATACATGTTTCCAAGGTAATCAATTACTAGTCCTCAAGCTGGAGGACTTAGTATCTTTTGTCACATGTAGTTCATCCTAACTTTCTCTTGGTAATTGGGGAGACCCCTGTGGCTTTATCCGGAGGAGAAACAAACTTCATGTAAATTCAAGCAAGGCTCCAGGGAATTTAACTCTCACCCTCCCACAGGAATAGGAGCTGGGGTGCTACCTCCCTCGATATTTGCATTTCTAGAAGATGGCTCTGAGGCCTTTGAGGAAATATTCCCTAGTTGTGAGACTGGCAGAGACTTATTTAGTCATTATAAAGATTTACATACATCTGAAAAGGACAGAGAAAGAAATTCTGAAACAAAAGGGAGAGGGAGAAGAAGTGTCTTCCCTCTTATTTTCAATAGGGAAAATTAAGCTCTTATTTTTAATTTATATTTGCCCTTGTACTACCTGCAGGAATATAGATGGTATTATTTCATTATAATTCCCCTCCCCCTTTTTTAATCACCTGGAGAGTTTTCCTTAGGTGCTACCTATTTTTTTAACAGCTTTATTGAGGTAGAATTGACATACAATACACTGCACATATTTACAGTGTGCAATTTGATGTTTTGACGTATGTATAAATCTGTGAAACCACAGCCACAATCAAGATAGTGACCCACACGAGTTTTCTCCTGCTTCATTGTAATTCCTTCCTTGTGCCGCTCCTGCCCCTCCCCTCTCCTGGCACACAATGTTCTACTTCCTGTCACTATAGATTAGTTTCACTTTCCAGAGTGCTATATAAATGGAATTATTCAGTACATACTCTTTTATGTCTGAGTTTTCACTCAGCATAGGCATTTCGGACTCATCCATGTTGTTACAGGTAATGGTAGATCTTTCCTTTCATTGTTGAGTAGCATTCTTTTTAGCATATGCCACAATTTGCTAATTTACATTCACCTGTTAATGGACATTTGGCTTGGTTCCGGTTTTTTGGCTATTACAAATAAAACTTCAATAAACTGCATATGTGTCCCAGTCTTTGAATAGACATATACATCTTTTTTCTTGAGTAGATACCTAGGAGTGGAATGACTGAATTGTATGGTAGTCAAGAGTATCAGAATATGCCCCCCTAAAATATGCCTCTTTGGCATATGGATTATTTTGAGCTGATTATTTTGATAAAAAGCAGACACAAGGAGAAGCTCTTAAAACAGAGTAAAGTTACCATTTTATAAGGGAAATTTACATTTATAAAGGAAATCGCCATTTGTAAGGATGTCTCCCTGTCTACCAGGAAGAGAAGGATGACTTGCAATCACAAGAGAGTTTTATCAATGGAGAAGGCACTGACTTAAATCTGCATAACAAACCTTCCCCTTGTTTACCATGCTTTTCCTGGTAACCCCCCCATCACTGGCCTCCTCCACCCCACACACATTTTTTTCTTTTGTTTTTAGCGAAAGATATCTAAGCTGGAGTCCTAAGCCACCTCAGAGAGTTACTCATTTTTCCTGGGGTATCTCCCATGTATATGTGAGGTATACATGTTAATGAACTTTTGTTTTCCTCTTGTTGATCTGTCTTTATTACAGGTGTCTCAACTAAGAACTCAGAAGGGTAGAGGGAAAATTATGCTTAACTTTTAAATAAACTACTGGACCGGTTTTCTGGAGTGGCTGTATCTTTTTAAATACCTATTAGCAAAGTGTGACACACTTTGCAACACTTGGTATAGTTTGTTTTTTTTTTAATTTTAGTTAATCTAATAGGTGTATAGTGGTATCTCATTGTGGTTCATTAAAACTCTAATTATATATGCATTTCCTTAATTATAGTGATATCGAACATGTTGTCATGTGCTTACCTGCCACAGAAGGGGATCATTATATGCCAGCCTGAAATATGTCTCTTTGGCACAAAGATTATTTTGAACTGAGTGACTTGAGAAGTAGCAGACACAGGAAGAACTCTCTGCCCTCCCCCATTCTGCCTAAAAGCAGGGCATAAATTTCCCTTTGTAAAGGTGACATAAATTTCCATTTGTAAACGTATTTCCCTCTCCCGTACCAGGAAGAGTAGAACAACTCTTATCTTCATGACAAACCTTACTAAACAATCTTTATCTACCACACATTTCCTAGTCACCTTTTTCCAATCCCTAGCAGCCCAAACCCTCCTTTCTTTTGTCTAGTCACTTTTCCACAATGTATCACCCTTTATTAAAATGGCATATAAGCCCCCAAGTCTAACCTCCTCTTTTTAGGTTTTCACTTCTTTCCTGTGAATCTCCCACACATGTAAAATTAAAAGCAGTAGGAAAATTTTTATGCCTTTTTATCTTGTTAATCTGTCTTCTGTCAGTTTCACCTGCATGCCTTCGATAAATTACTCAAGAGGATGGAGAAAAGGTTTTCCTCCCCTATAGCATCCATACATCATTGGTGGTGTCTGTTAAAATTTTTGCCCAGTTTTCATTTTTAATTGGGTTGTTTGCTTACTGATTATTGAGTTTTGAGAGTTCTCTATATATTCTGACATAAATCCTTTATCAGATATATATTTTGCAAAAGCTTTATTCTAGTCTGTGGCTTGTTTTTTCATTCTCTTAACAGTGACTTTGAAGAGGAAAAGTGTATAATCTTGACGACTAATTTTTCAGTTTGTTCTTTTTATGGATCGTACTTGATATGTATGTACTAGATATGTACTATGATATGTACTAGATATGGTATCATACCTAAGAAAAATTTCACTAACTCAGTCACAAAGATTTTCTCCAATGTGTTTCTCTTGAAGTATTATAGTTTTAACTTTTACATTTAGGCCTATGATCCATTCTGAGTTAATTTTTTTCTATACCATGCAAGATATGGAGCAAAGTGGTTGTTTTTGTTAATTTTTGTTTTCTCATATGAATATTGTAGGGTAGGAAATTTGTCACCCAAAAATACGTCTCTTTGGCATAAGGATTGTTTTAGGCTGGTTATTTTTAAGCAATGGTAGACATGGGAGAACCTCTGAAAAAAAGTTGAAGTTACCCTTTGTAAAAGATATTTACCTTTGTAAGGGAAAACTCCATTTGTAAGGGTGTCTTCCTCATAGTCCAGGAAGAGGGGATGACCTTATTTCTAAAAACTGTTATGATGCAGAAGGCAACTGCTTAAATCTGCAAAACAACATTACTCTTGTTTATTCTGCTTTTCCTGCTAACCTATAACTGACTCCCACCCCCACCCCCAACGTCTTCTTTTGTCTTTAGCTGAAAATGTTATTTAAGGTGGTGGTTGTGGCCATTTTGATGAGCTACTCAGTTTTCCTGGGTCTCTCCCATGTATACAGGAGGCATATATACTACTAAACTTTTGTTTGATTTTCTCCTATTGATCTGTCTCTTGCCTCCCCTACAATATCTAATTATCCCAGTACCATTTTTTGAAAAGATCCTCTTTTGCCCACTGAAATGCCTTTGTACCTTTGTCAAAGCTCAATTGTCTTTGTATGTGTGGGTCTATTTTGGACTCTCTGTTATTTACTGTTGATATCTTTGTCTCTACTTCCATAGTATAATGTTTTAGTTATTGTAAGTTAATATGTCCCAAATCCAGTAGTGTTTACTCTCCAACTTTGTTCTGCCCTTTCAAAGTTGCTTTGGCTATTTAAGTCTTTTGCATTTTCATAGAAATTTTCAAAACAGCTTGTTAATTTCTGCAAAAATTTCTATCAGGGTTTTGATTGGAATTGCCTTGAATCTATACAGCAATTTGAGGACAACCAACATCTTAACAATGTTGAGAGTCCAACCCTGAATGAGCTATGTCTCTTCATTTTTTCAGGACTTTAATTTCTTTAATTTACCCATGTATTGCAAACTGTTAAATTAGTCATTAAAATAGGACTATAAGCCTACAAAAGAAAGGCTACTAAACTCTGCCTGCAATATAAGAGAACATTTTGGAGAGA
Source organism: Tapirus indicus (assembly GCA_031878705.1). Taxonomy (NCBI): domain Eukaryota; kingdom Metazoa; phylum Chordata; class Mammalia; order Perissodactyla; family Tapiridae; genus Tapirus; species Tapirus indicus. The sequence continues at coordinate 96,107,829 of CM062919.1, read as the reverse complement.
AGGTAAGTTTTCTTCTGACTCTTGTAGTAAATAGGTGATCACCAGGTTAACAAGTAAGCTTGGAGAGAAAAGGAGTACAAATGTACTGGGGGGTGAGTTAGGAGTAAACATTTAAAGATCTGTGAGCAGCTATGATTTGATGTATTTGAAACATTGGTGCATATGGGGAATAAGAAAGGAGAACATGAAGGGTCTTCCTGTGGCTAGACCCCTGTCTTATGTGCTCCTGAAGATAATTGGTCTTTTTCCTGTGAGCAATGGGGGCTGCTGAAGGATGTTAAACAGAGAAGTAACAAGTATGTTTAAAAGATCACTCTGAAAGTTAAATGACTTGTTTAAACATTTTTAAAGATGTTTATACTTTAACCTGTATAAACTCCTGGAGGAAAAGTCTTCATATTTGTGGAATATCATGAATACTGTGTAAATATTATTTTTTTGTTTGACTTAAATTTATCTGTTTTTAGCATTAAAAAATACATTGTACCTTTACTGACATTGGACTCTGGTGAGCAAGTTTAACCCTAACCCTGTACCTGATTCTAATGTTATCCATATTTTCCATGGTTTCAGTTCTTCTCAGCATATTTTCTCTTATCTTTGTTCAACTATACCAAAAGATTTCATTTTTTTCTTTTGTTGTCATTGTTTTTATTATGCCCAGTTATAAACTCCCTTATACACTTGGTAACAAATTAATTACCCCCTTTATGCATTCCTTGTCACTAATGCTTGCCCATACCCAATGCTGCCACCAAAGATGTCTTTTTCGTGTCTGTCATGTCACATAATTAAATAGTTATGATGTTTTTTTATTACATTATCTCTTGTAATTAACTCTCTTTATAAAACTAATTCAGTTGCTTTTCCTTCTTAGGCTGTTCACTCTAGGGGAGCAACATTCATTCACTGTTTTACTTACTTCCTCCTTTATTATAATCTAGGCAAGTGGAGGAGGGTAGGCTTCTTTTTTTTGGGGGGGGGGGGGAAGACCAGCCCTGAGCTAACATCTGTTGCCAATCCTCCCCTTTTTTTTTGCTGAGGAAGACTGGCCCTGGGCTAACATCCGTGCCCATCTTCCTCCACTTTATATGGGACGCCGCCATGGCATGACTGACAGGCAGTGCGTCCGCGGGCGCCTGGGATCCGAACTCGTGAACCCCGGGCTGCCAAGCGCGAACTAAACCGCTGCGCCACCGGGTGGCCCCGAAGGGTAGGCTTCTTAATGTTTCCTTGAATTCTTGTGTTCCTCTTAAAAAAGTGCCATCCTACCAACATACATTTTGTTCAACTTCTATAATGCACCTGAGTCTCTTTTACTAAAGATAGTGAGGACTGTACAGAGAATGCAGAGAATTTAGATTACACAGGTGTTATGGGTTATCAACTGAGTTAAGGTTTAGAGACAGTAAAATGAGGCCTTCTAAATTCTCAGTCATATTTCTTTTTCACTTTTATGTTTCAAAGTTAATTTCTACTGTTTCAAAGAAAACTATTCTTTCTAGTTAAATATTATTCCTTAATATTTTTTCTCCTCCTATATAATTTGTTTTGGTTACTGGCTATCTTTCCCTCACTAACTCTTAATATCTGGTTTTCCTAGCTCAGTAGGTTCCTCACTGACCTTAAAACAAACAGCTCTCTTCCCCACTGTATCAGTTTTATCTGTATCCCTTGAAGAAGGTGAAAGGATATTTCTGATTGGACCTAACTCTTCTGTTTACCAAGATACTTTTAAATACAATGCTTCCTAAAGTCACTATGGGGTCTTATAACACATGTTCCTGGACTAAACAGTAGGGATAAATTTGCCAAATTCCACATCTTCCTTGCAAACATATTGCTTATCCTCTTTAATCTTCTAAACATTGTTCACTCCAGCTTTTCAATTGGCTGTATCTTCACGTCTAGAATAGTATATATATCTGCTTTCTCTTAATCAAATATTACTCTATTTTTCTTTGTTCAAGCATAGAAATCTGGATTTACCTACTGTGTCACTGAAATACATCTTGATTATTGGAACATTTTATTATATTTTATTAACTTGTATTCCCACTTATATTTAAGATACAGTTCATGTAAATTATTCTCTACTTGACAAACATTTGAGTATTTTGAAACTAATTTTCTAATGTGACTTCTGGAATGATTTGGACCTAAAGAACTCTTCTGCTTGTATTAGGAACGGTTGTCATGAGACTGAGAAATATGGAGATGTGTGTAAAGGTAATGAGTAGTTAAGATTTTTTTCTCATACTTTTTCAGATAAAAGTCCAGCTACATTGCTTAGTTTAGTGTGGATTCATAATCAGAGTAACATGGTATTTATCAAAACTTTCAACTAAGTGAGACAGACTAAAATACAGAATCAAATATAGTTCTAGCTGAGACTAAAACAACCATTGTAAATAATAAATCAGACTTTTTCTCTTGATCACACACTTCCAAGTATTACATTGAACTTTCTCTTGTTATATTTAAACAGATGTATTATTGCTATGGTGACAGTCTAAACATAGTAGTGATTTAAGTTTCAGAATCTTTTTTTTTTCCTGAGGAAGATTGGCCCTGAGATAACATCTGTTGCCAATCTTCCTTCTTTTTTTTTTTTTTTTGTGGGGAAGACCAGCCCTGAGCTAACATCCGTCGCCAATCCTCCCCTTTTTGCTGAGGAAGACTGGCCCTGGGCTAACATCGTGCCCATCTTCCTCCACTTTATATGGGACGCCGCCACGGCATGGCTGACAGGCAGTGCGTCGGCGGGCGCCCGGGATCCGAACTCGCGAACCCCGGGCTGCCAAGCGTGGACTAAACCGCTGCGCCACCGGGGGGCCCCTAATCTTCCTTCTTTTTTGCTTTTTTTTTCCCTCCCCAAAGCCCCAGTAGATAGTTGTATGTTATAGTTGTTCATCCTTCTAGTTGCTCTATGTGAGACACTGCCTTAGCATGGCTTGATGAACAGTGCATCGGTCCGTGCCCAGGATCCAAACCAGCGAAACATGGGCCACTGAAGCAGAGCGTGTGAACTTAACTGCTATGCCACTGGGCCAGCCCCAAATTTCAGAAGCTTTTGAAGTGTGCAAAACATTTTAGAGGTAATTGCTTAAAAAATAAACAAATCATGACAATTTTCTACTATGAATCCAAAACCATTTTTTTGTGTGTGTGTGTGAGGAAGACCAGCCCTGAGCTAACATCCGTCGCCAATCCTCCTCTTTTTGCTGAGGAAGACTGGCCCTGGGCTAACATCTGTGCCCGTCTTCCACTACTTTATATGGGACGCCACCACGGCATGGCTGACATGCGGTGTGACCAGCCGCGCCTGGGATCCGAACCCGTGAACCCTGGGCTGCCAAGTGCGGACTAAACCGCTGTGCCACCAGGCGGCCACCCAAAACCATTTTAAATGAATTAGTATTTTACAAATCATAACAGTACCCTCATACATTTAAAGTAGTAATATACATATATAAGTATGTGTAAAACATACTTTTCATTCATCTACAGACAATTTTTGGATCAAATGTGGGTTCCCAGACACTTTGGATTGGAAACAACCGACCAGTGCAAATGGTGGGTGGAGTGCAAATGGGACAGCAGGATTTGGTCAGGGAAAAGAAGAGAGGCATTCACAACAAAAGTAGGTCACAGTGAGGTAAAGATGGTCAAATTTCTCGGTAATAAGAGATGCCAGCTTTTGTTCAGACATCCACACACTTGGCATCCCTAAAACTAAGAATGCAATGGGCATTTCAGGTCAAAGGGAGGCCAGGTCAAATGTTGAGATATGTCAGGCAGGAAATGCTCTGTGCGGTCAGTGTGTAGCCATGTGTTCTAACTTCTGGTTAGATTCCCTGTCTCTGGATAAAACCAGGAATTGCAATACTTTTGGAGATCTGTTATGAATTTGATCATATCTTCATGTTTTCTTGTCTGGTGGAGTTTTTACTAGCCCTAGCCCCATTGAATTGTAGCTAACCAAACTGACCACAGGTGACATTTTGCTACAAAGAGTTCAAGGGTATGGCTCAATTAATGGAAATAGATTTGTGGCGCCTCCATATAAATCCAAGAAATTCTAGAAACCAAGCCAAGTCAACCAATATGAATGTGAGCCAATGTTAAGTGAAAATAACTCCTGAGGCCACTGAGTACTACTTGGCATTGAATAGCAACAATTTGATTTATATTGCCTTTATGTTTTTACAAGATCAAAACTCCTATTTTTAGGAATTTTTTTTCAAATATACTTTGAAGAACAATTAACAATCTCTTTAAAATAACTGAGAAAATGTTGGGAAGGGTGTTGTGTCTACTTATTTAAGGCAAAAGGTATAAGATTTTTCTGTTTTTGTTTCATGCTTTGATCGCAATAAGCCATTTATTCTCCCTTTTAGACATTTAGGTTAAAAAGATTTAACTATTTCATAATAACTAATGTTTATTTCCCCCTGAAATTTTCAGATACTATTACTTTTCAATTCATTTCTTTTAAGATAGATATATTAATTTTGATTTATGTATATCACTATGAATTCAAAACCAAGATGATGAGGGATCGGTGAAAGCAATTGAGATCATGACAATCTCTGCAAATCCTCCCTCCCACCCTATTCTATTCAAAATCTATTCTAACATAGATTTTGAGGAACCGTTAAACATAGGTATTATTTTATCAATAATATAGGAATATAGGGAATGCTCCCCCAAAGCATTTAATTTAAAAAGCTAGGAAAAAAGTTTTATTTCACCAAGTGAACTAGATATAATGCAGTGCAATGGACTTATATTTAGATCTAATTTTTTTTTGCAAGAAATGCTATATATTGCTAGGATTTTCTTTTTTAAGTGTGAGTCTATTTTACTCAAATTGACACATGTGCACAAATTTAAAAAATCAAGAAAGTACTGAATAATACTTGATATATCAAAGAACTATCAAAAAATTTGCCAAAAGTTCGAACACATCAAATGACCTATTACTTACGTATTTTTCCCCTTGGGTTTCCCTTTCACAGCCTTCTGTTGTCCAGATCGTCAGAATGGCCTTTTTCTAGGCCTGACACCCAGCTGTCATTGTAGGACTTGCTTTTATTTTCCTGTTTTGAATTTTTTTTTTTAATCTCAAGCTTTCCACATTCTTAATTCACTCATTTATTTTGCCGAAACTTGTTGCCTAAGAGTTTGTAAAAATTTTAAGCTTGGTTTATCTAAAATTATCTTTATTATATCCTTACATTGATTTATAGTTTAGGTGAGTATATAACTATAGTCAAAAATTGTTATCTCCTGCCTCACAGTCCGTTCAGCATCTAGTGTTATTGGTAGAAAAAATTAGTTGATATTCGAATACTTCTTCTATTCTATGTGAGTGGTTTCCCACTCTACTTTCCCCAAGCTATTAGAATCCTCTTTTGATCCCTGGTGTTTTAGATTTTCCCACCTTTGTTTTGGGAAAAGTTTTGGAGTGGATGTGGTGGGGAGGGTCGTTTCAATCTGGAGACTCATATGATGGGAATGTTCTGAACTTTTACCCTGCTGCCTTGTCTGCTCTCTGTTTCTGGAGCTCCTTTTAGGTAGATATTGTACTTCCCAGACTGGTTCTCTGATTTTCTCTTTCCTCTACTATTTTCTTTCCATTGTCTATTTTTCTGCCTTTCATGAGATTTCCCTGACTTTATCTCCATTCTTCTATTGAACTTTTATTTCCATTATATTTGTAATTGCCAAGTTCTTTCTTGTTCTCTGATTGTCCCTTGTTGAATAGATATATATTTTCCCTGCCTTCAGATCCACGCCACACTGCTATCCTATTGTCTGCTAGTCCTTAGCATGTCTATGGAGGAAATTCATTAGTTCTTATGTCATAACTTCCTCCTTTTTCCCACAGCAGTGACCAATCTTCTACCTACTTTAAATTTAACAAATATTTATTCAAATCACTTATCCTCTATTATCTCTTCTTCCACTTTTCTTTGGCCATGTGGATTAATGTGCCTTTGGTACTTTACTGCTATTTTACTGAGGAGCTCAATACACCATTTTTAACTGTCTACTACAATTGTCTAGCCAGCACTGGTGGTCTAGTGGTTAAGATTCAGCGCTCTCACCAAAGTGACTCAGGTTCATTTCCCAGTCAGGAAACCACACCACCATCTGTCAGGTTGTCATACTGTGACAGCTGTGTGTTGCTGTGATAATGAAAGCTATACCACCAGTATTTCAAATACCAGCAGGGTCACTCATGGTGGACTGCTTTCAGTGGAGGTTCCAGACTAAGACAGACTAGGAAGACAGACCTGGCCACCCAGTTCCAAAAGAAACGGCCGTGAAAATCCTATGAACAGCAGCAGAGCATTGTCTGATACAGTGCCGGAAGGCGAGAGGATGGCGCAAAAAGACCGTACAGGGTTCTGCCCTGCTGTACACAGGGTCGCTAGGAGTTGGAATCAACTCAAGGGCACTAACAAAAAAAGTGATTATCAAAATTGAAACAACTTCTGAATATAATTCCTAGAATAGAATGCCATCTCTAAGCATTTTAGAATTTCAAGACAAAAATATTTTTTCTAGATTCTCCAAATTTATTTAAATGAAGATGTTTTAGACATACAAGTCTTTGTAAACAGCTAGTACCTGATTAATTTGAAAGAGAACATGAGAAAAATTTGCTAGTACTTTGAACCAGCTCCCTAAGTATTCAACACTGAAGATACATGTGCTATTTGAACCCCCTTTGTCTCAACATATAATTAATAAAATAGACATATACAAAATACTCCATTGGACAAACTTAGAGTTATTTGCAAGATCCTGCAAACAGCAGGAACTTTACCCCTTTCTCTGTCATCCAAACAGCATATCCGAATCTAAATGATTGTGGATAACATTATTAATAAATTTAATGTATTAAAATTTGTGTCTTAGACTAAATAACTTACTGATTTGGGAAAAAAATTGACTACCTCATTTTAAACACAAAACCAATTTCAGATGGATTGTTGATCTAAATATAAAAGGCAACACAATAAAGATTCTGGGATAACATATAAAACAATTTCTTCACATTTTGGGGAGAGGGGAGGATTTCCTAAACAGGACACAAAAACCACTATCCATTAAAAAAAAATTACGAAATTGGACTATATTAAAACCAGAAACTTTACCAAAGGACACCATTATGAGACTGGGTAGACAAGAGACAGAGTACAAGAATAGATTTGCAACTTATTTATCTTACAAAGAATATGAATAGAGGATATTGAAAGAACTTCAATAAGGAAAAGCTGAACCCTCTAATTGAAAAATTGGCAAAAGACTGCAACAGGAACATCATAAAAGAAGATATCCAAGTAGCCAAAATACTTTGAAAAAATATTTAACCTATTAATCATCAGGGAAATGCAGATTAAAACCACCATGAGATACCATTACACATGCACCAGGATAGCTGCCAAATTTAGCACAAAAAGAAAAAAAATAGGATTCCTAGATATATTCGATGTCAGAAAAACAATGAATAATTTTTTCAGTATAACTACATCCCAAATGTTTCAAATGTGAATAGAAGTCTTACATTTTATCTGGTAACACTAATCAGAAAGGCTACAATGGAAATATCAATATAGCAATATCAAGCGTTGATGACAACGTGGAGCAACTGGAACTTTCAAATACTTCTGTGTGGAATGGCACTTGGCACAAAACCACTTTGGAGAACTCTTTGGGAGTATTTATTAAAGGCGAACACAATAAATCGTAGGACTTAACAATTCCTCTCTCAGTAATATACCAAAAGACATGCACACTAATGTTCACCATAGCACTCTTTGTATTAAAATTATATTTAAAAAAACAAAACAAAACATACCTATTAATTATGCAATGAATAAATAAATTATGGTATAATCATACAACAGAATATCAAACAACAATACAGAAGAACAAACTGTAGCTATACTCAGCACGTTGATTATGCTCTGAAACACAATGTTGAGTAAAAAAAGGCTGATACAAACTAGTATATTTTAGATGGTTCTATTTGTATAAAGTTCAAAGACGAGCAGAATTAATCATGGTGTTAGAAATCAAGGCGGTGGTTTCCGTGAGGAAGGTGGTGACTGGCAGGAGGCACAAGTAGGAGATATGATGACGTTCTACTTCTTGATTTGGGTAATGGTCACATGGGTGTGTAGCTGTATAGCCTTTTGATTTGTGCACATTTCTTTGTGTAGGTTATATGTGACTAAGTTTTTTTAAACTAAATCATTCACAAATTTAGTGATTTGCTTTTAGTTATAGAAAGTGATTTGTGAATTTTGGCTAGTGAGTCATGACGACGTATTTGGAGTTGAACTGCTGTGAATAGCAGCTGTGCCTATGCTCAGGGGCAGTGGGTCTCAGCATTCTTCCGGACACTCCTGGGGGAGGAAAAGCAAAAGCGACTCTCTGGGCAAACCCTCCCAGCTGCACGTGTCAGCCTTGTTGAAAATAACTGTTCCTCAGGCCCAGGTCATTGTGCTGAAATCCGTCTCCTTCACTCTATTTTAAACATCCCCTCTCTGGTGTGCTATCTCTAGTTTGTGTCCTTTGTCTATCTTCCTGGTTGGCTGGGATTTGGCTTTGCTTTAAAGTTTAAATGTTTCCTCTTTGTATGCCTCAGCTTCATGCTTCGTGCTTGTTAACACTTAGGATAATCGGGATCAATCCCCGCCCTTCCTTGATCCTGTGCTCTGGGATTCTGTTTTTCTAGGCTGCAGATAAAATTAAAAGCATCATAGCACTATCTAGCTCTATAACTATGGGGTCCCTTGATCTCAGAACAGGAAAGCAAGAAGATACCATTAGGACTTAACCATTTATCATTATCACAAACTCTAATAATAATAATGACAATAATAAAAAGAAGAAGAAGAATGCAATGTGTCTTTGCTCCTGGTATGTGATCCTGGACTCTTGTTTGGTTGAAGACAGATCCCTAGTCTCCTGTTGGCTCTTCCTAAAATTCCCCAACTTTATTATTATTTTTTAACTTAGGAATGATCCTTAGCTTTATATCCTCTCCATGATCCTTTCCTGACCGTCTAGAAACTTGAGTACAAATCCTTTGGAACACGCTTTTTTATGTAGTGGAAAGAATGCTTTGGAGTCAGATAAACTTGGCTTTGTACTCAGGCTCTGCCATTTACCAGCTACGTGAACTTAAGCAAGTTACCCTCTGAGCCTCCATTAACTCTGATGTTAATGTTGATATTGATATTTAGAGCATAGAATTATGGGTTGATTATATGAAGCATAAGGCACTGATTGCTTTGCTTAGAGTACAGCAGACTTTCAAAAAAATGCTAGTTCCTGGGGCTGGCCCAGTGACATAGCAGTTAAGTTCGCACGCTCCGCTTTGGTGGCCCAGGGTTTTGCAGGTTCGGATCATGGGCGCGGACAGACTCACTGCTTGTCAAGTCATGCTGTGGTGACGTCCCATATAAAGTAGAGGAAGATGGGCACAGATGTTAGCCCAGGGCCAGTCTCCCTCAGCAAAAAAAAAAAAAAAAGAGGAGGATTGGCAACTGATTTTAGCTCAGGGCCGGTCTTCCTCACACACACAGACACCCAAAAATGCTAGTTCCTGTCCTTCAGCCTTTCTCTTCCATTCCTACCCTTCCACTCACCACTTAGCAGGTCATTGCTAAGTTATTTGATCAAAGGCCCCCAAATGCATCAATTATGTGATCATAACAACATCATCATGTACATAGCCACTTGAAAATTCAGTTTCTACAGAAATATCTTCAAATGATAATCTTGGAATGTAGTTATTGAATCCCATGCATGAAACATAAACAAACTGCAAGTGAATAAAATGACGAGGGATGTTGCGGAAAGATAGATCACCTGGTAGATAAGGGCACGTTGGCAAGGGAGGGGGAGAAGAGAGAGCAACCTAAACCATCAGAAGGGTAGTGTGAAAAGGGTGAAGCAGCACATTCCTTTCCAATTCTTCTTGTGACTCTTTCTGATATACTATGGACCAAACTTCCTGGACTAAAGTTTCATTTTCCCCAAATGTTCTCCTTTTGCTCACTCTCTATGACAGAAACAATCAAAAAAGTTATAGATACGTACTAAATACTTATTTGTTAAATGCATTAAATAAACGAATGAAATAATGACCAATACAATGTAGAAAGAGGATGAATTTTGGTATGAGAAAAAACGAGCCTAAATCCATGATCCACCACTTACTAGCCATGTGCCGTTGGAAAATTTAATTCAGTTGCATTGCCTAAGACTGTTTCCTAATGTGCCAAATGGAGATAATAATGTCTATCTCGTAGGACTGTGATGAGGTTTAAGATGATATTTATAAAGTCTTTAGCACATCACTCAGTAATGGTTATTACCAATACTACCACCACCACTACAACTATAACCACCACGTTAGCTATGTGTCTCATCCGCTTCATGTGTCCATTTCATGTTATGTGCCCATTTCATGCCTCACAGTCAAATTCCGATCCATTCTTCTTCTATTTAAAGGGAACAGAGACCCCAGGCTTGAATTCCAAAATGACACTAGAATGCTCTTCAGAGACAGATGCTCCTTGGCTGTTTTCAAGAGTCTTGGTTTGCTGACTTTTTCTAATATGGGAGTTCTTGGAGTCAGAGCCTCCCTCCTTCTCAACCTTCAGGAGTTACATCATCACCTGAGTCTTCTTCTCCAGACAACTGGAAAAAGACTTCAGTTCTTTTATATTCAATGTTTGTACCACTGGCTTAATGAATTTTGCTGCACTTTAAATAATCTATATACTCTTCAAACTACAGATGAAAATAAGAAACACTGGCGGGTCTACTCCGTCATCCAAAGTAAAATTTCCCTGGGCTATTTAAGTCAGATGTATATGTGTGAATAGGTTGGAGTTTGTTTCTGTAACTTAGCTTTTTTATGGCTGAGCTTCATCTTCCATCACATATATATAGGTTTAAATTTAATAAAAACTGTGGCATGGTAAACAAATATTTCTGAAAGCACAGTACAACATTTTCTCAAAGTATATGTCTCCCTTGATGACATTTTCTGTTGTTTTTGACAAAAAAAGTTTCTGTTCTAAACTCTGTTTAATATTTTGTAGTATAAGCTTTTTCCCCCTCTCTTTTATCATTTCCATAATTTGAAATGTTTTGTTGGTGTTGACAGTGCTCGTGTAACCAGTTTATGACATCGGTAGGATTTGAAATAGGTACAAACACAAAAGAAGTTTATTCCTTCTTCTTGAATGCTCCTTTTGACTTAATCTGTCAAATTATTCTCTTCTGTCCCTAGATAAAGATTTTGCAGCTTTTCCAGCCACTCTCAGGAATTAATGAATAGTGTCATTTTTTAGTGAGTAGAAAGTGCAATCCAGCCCAGTATAAAACCATCAATCTCTCTCCAGATTTAAATCTTCTCTCCTTCCCCAGCTCAGTCGTGCCGCAGGAAAACCTGCTGTGGGAAGAAGGGTAGTTAGTTTTGCACTGTTCCCCATCTTTTTTATTTACTTCTTCCCCTCTATTCGCTATGCAAGCCCCATCAGCAGTTTCCTGAGATGGGCGATATACATCCCAGCTGGCCCCCTTTGACGTTGGCCTCAGCCCCTGGCTTCTGGCAGCCACTCCACACTGACTCCATCTTTTGGGACACTTAATTCTAGACAGTGCTCTTGTATAACTCCTTTTCAAGGTGACACAAGCTCAAATCCTTTTATACAGCCCTCATCCAGTTTATGGGAAACATGACCTGCTGCTCTGGAAGAGCAGACCACATCCAAAGCACCCCTCTGTGCTCTTTGCCACAGGTTGCTCGAGTAAGCCTCTGGCCTCTAGACTCCCCAAGCATGAGTCAGGTACCAGACCCTACATTCCTCAATTTCCTGAGGTCACTGATCATTCTCAATCCATTCTTCTCACTTAGCATGGGGGTTTGAGGCTGGGGGTGGGAAGGGAAGCATCTATGAGATGCTCTAATGCTGAAAACTCTTTCTCTGAAGAAATCCACGCTCTGCTGTCTCTCGATTTTGAAACCTCTTTTTACATACATTTGAAATAACAATGAATTAAGGATTCATGGGACTTTTTTGTTTAACATCCTATTTATAAATTCCACATAGATGTTGGAATTTTTCTTTAGACTATATGGATCTTTCAAATTCTCTATTCTCTGTGGTGGAAGCTCAGCTGAGAGTAAGACAACAAAAATATGTTGAATATGTATTATGAAATTGTATGTCATGCATGGCAGAAAGTTCTTATAACAAATTTCTGATAGGTAAAATATGAATGATAATATATTTTAAATTTAACAGTGAAAGTATTGTCATTTATGATACTAACATAAAGAATGTAATGGTATATCAATTAAATGTGAGCTATCCTGTTTTCTTTTTATTTTTTTAATGTTTGAAGATCCTCCCTTTCTATTAATTTTACCATATTTGTATGGATACCTCACTAATTCCCTTTGTAATGGGATAAAATATAGTAAGCCAAAGCTTCTATACAAGCTGTAATTATCAGTCAAAACACTCACTCTTGAACAGTATAAAAATGTCACTTCAAAAGTTATTTGTAATAACACTTAAAATAGATTTGATTATAAAAGTAGTAAATGCTTATTGTAGAAAATTGAAAAATACAAGTTATACAACGAGGAGATTGAAATCACCAAGAATCTGGAAAATCAAGGATAGTTTCTTCTAAGTTTTGATGTATATTCTTCTAGTTTCCACTTGCACAGTGCATATTTTCTTTCTATTATGAAATCATATTGTGTATTTGCAGTTTATTCTACTTTTTAATTTAATACCATACATTAGCATTAATGTATAATAATACAGGACACAAGTATATTTTAATGGCTGATGAAAAAGCCATCATATAGTTATAACATCATATATTTTATCACATCTTTATTATTAGACATTTATATTGTTCCCAGATTTTATTATAATAAGCACATCAAGAAATTTCTTTATACATAAATCTATGTATATAGTTCTTACTATTACCTTAGAACATAGACCTACACTGACTGAATCAAAGATCAAAGGGTTTGAACATTTTGAGCTTCTTGAAAAATATATATAATTTATTTTCTAGCTTCTACCAGCAATGTTTGAGTACCAAACATTGATATTACCAAACCCTACTAGATTCAGTATTGTCTTTTAGATTTCAATAATTTCACACACGAAGGTGGTATTTTATTATTTGTATTTTTATTTCTCTGATAATCATGTGTTTTAGGTAGCTTCCATTTACAGTACATAAAAGTCTGAGCCGTCGAAACCATTCAATCTGAAACTGCCTAACTCAAAAGGAAATATTTAATGAGAATCTTTTCTAGTAGTTTAAAAAAATTGTATTGACTGTGATGGATTGGCAACTCTGTGTCTGTAAATCTGGGCCAAAACCATGTTGACTTTGGCTTATGTTCTAGAATTTTGTGGGTTTGACTTTTCAATTATTTTGTGTGCAGGAGAGAACTAAACTACCTTCTAAATACAATTCTGCCTTATTGTTAGCTTACCCTATTTCAGTTCCATGTGGTGTCAACCCTGTATTTCTTGTTGGCTTGCCTTTCCTGTGAGTGTCACCCTAATGAGTGCCTTCACCCTAGTGGCACCAGTTTTTCCTCGTAACAGCAGCTGAATCCAGTTTGCAGCTCTTCCAACACTTGCAGAACCAGCTCCATCACATCTCACCTCACCGATTTCGGCACCAGCCAGCAGGCGGCCGCTCTGCAGAAGTTGGGGTACCAGGAAGAGCCTTCTCCCAGCTCACAGGCACCCCACCAGTCAGGCGGCCTTCTCCTCCTCAGAAGTTTCACCTTCATGAGGCTCCTCCTCTAAGTTTCTAAGTTTTTTTTTTTTTTTTTTTTTTTTGTGGGGAAGACCAGCCCTGAGCTAACATCTGTTGCCAATCCTCCCCTTTTCTGCTGAGGAAGACTGGCCCTGGGCTAACATCCGTGCCCATCTTCCTCCACTTTATATGGGACGCCGCCACGGCATGGCTGACAGGCAGTGCGTCAGCGGGCGCTCGGGATCCGAACTCGCGAACCCCGTGCTGCCAAGCGCGGACTAAACCTCTGCGCCACCGGGCCGGCCCCTAAGTTTCTAAGTTTTAATTTCAACCTTTCTTCTTTGTTTCCCCATCTCTGAGGACATTAGCTATTTCCTGCAGTTGCTACCCCCATGGTATCTTCCAATTCCCTTTTTCCCTTTTGTCAACAGGTTAACAACTGTATATCTAATTAACAATTCTGTATATTAAATTATTTTTCCTTTAAATAACTAGTGAAATTTCTCTCTCTGGACTGGACTGCAACTGATGCACTCAGAAAAAGGCAGTAGCAGTAAATATGAACATATTCTCTTTATTGAAAATAAAGGACCAGATGTTTACAACAAAAAAGAGTCAGATAGTTGACACTTACTAATGTGCAGGAAACTTTGAATTAGATTTGGATTTTAGTTTGAGACATGTAGAATATTATGGTATAATACCTTTTAAAATTGAGAAGATGAAAGTGGCAAAAGTCAAAATAAGGGTTTTTCATAGGTGCTATGGACTGTATTATGTCCTCCCCAAATTTATATATTGGAGACCTAATCCCAAATGTGATGGTGTTTGGAGATGGGGCCTTTGAGAGGTAATTAGATTTAAATGAGGTCATCAGGGTGGGGTTCTCGGTATGAGATTAGCGCCTCTTTAAGAAGAGACACAGTGAGTTTGCTCTTTCTGCCTGCCATGTGAGGACACAGCGAGAAGCCAACTGTCTGGAAGACAAGAAGAGGGCCCTCACCAGAAACTACCGTGCTGGCACTCTAACCTTGGCCTCCCCAGCCCTCAGAACTGTGAGAGGATACATTTTTATGGTTTAAGCCACCAAGTCTATGGTATTTTGTTATGGCAGCCCAAACAGACTATTATAATAGTATAGAATGTTTTCCATCCTTTTTGAAAGAAATTACTAAAATTTAATGGTTTGTGAATGAAAACATTTTTAGGGAGAAATCCAAAGAAGAGGAAATGGTCTCCATACTCGTTGGCTCAGAGGAATTCTATGGTGTGGGATGCCAGAGACTGAGTCTTACAACTGACAGTCATTAACTTAAAACACAGTGATATTTCATTCACTTATGAAACCAATACCCCTGACCCTCTGATATAGTTTTCCAGGGGTAGAGTTGAATTCCCCCAGACCCAGGCTCACTTTCTTATATGAACCACCTCAGTGACCATGATGTTATAAGAACTTATTGAAAAGCAGAAGGAAAAGAGTTATTTTGATCAGGACCTGACTAAATGTGCGATTGCAGCCTGTTGGCATTGTGCCCTCGCATTGTGCCCAACTATTTTAGCCTTATTTGTAGTATTTTAGTACTTCGAAGGGCCAGATCGAATTTCTTGGGTTAGACAATGCTTGCCATCCTGGGAAGGAATTTCAAGTCACAGAGCACCAAGAGGCAGGTTAAAATGACCTTTTACTTTGGCAGTTGACAAAAGCCACTCTCCATAAAGGAAATAGAGAATGCTGAAAACCAAAAAAAGCGTTCCTAATGGTACTGTGGCCCAAAAAATGTTTAGTACCAACTCAACAATATAGGAATAAGGCTTCAAAACCTAAAAACCTTCTGAGAGGAGAAACATGAGAGAATAAGTCTTGAGGTAAGAGCAGGAAACAGTACAGGATAAAATGTTTGATTAAAGAAAAATAATAGGCAAATGGACTATGGATGTTAAAAAATGAGCAAGCACTTATTAGTACACATTTAGGTTTGTGGCACATTCTAACTTCTAGAAAAAAAGCTGATTGATGCAGCACCTGGTCTTCTGGGGGAATTTGTTTGGCTTCATTGTTGTGGGTTTGGGGAGGAGGCAGAGTAAGGATATGGAATGTGAATTTGTAGCAGTGATTATCCATTTTGGTTTTTAATTTTCATATTTAAATCCATGTTAAGAGTAAAAATATGATGTAATACTATAATTTTTTTTCTTACAACTGAGCTAAATCAGGTAGTTTACCATTTTTTGTGTGTGTGTGTGTGTGAGGAAGACTGGCCCTCAGCTAACATCTGTTGCCAATCCTCTTTTTGCTTGAGGAAGATTGTCCCTGAGCTGACATCTGTGCCAACCTTTCTCTATTTTTTGTATGTGGGATGCTGCCACAGCATGGCTTGATGAGTGGTGCGTAGGTCCATGCCTGGGATCCAAACCTGTGAACCCCGGACAGCTGAAGTGGAGCACATGAACTTAACCACTACACCACCAGGCCAGGCCCAGTTTCCCACTTTTTTTCATTCCTAAGAAGGCTGTATTTAGAGGTATCACTTCACAAATCCAGAGATGGAGAGATATGGAAATAAAATGATGCAAAAATAGTAAGAATATTTATATAGTAGTGCAATTGCTTCACAAGAGCTTAAAATTATTTTTGGAGTTTTATAAGACTAATCTTTTTCTTATTAAATCTTTCTCAGTGCTCCGTAGTCTGTGATCTTGTGAGCTGGAAATCAGCGTACATGATACAAATATTTCTGTGACAATCGTATAGCAGTTATGTGTCTGAGTGAATTATTGACTATCCTATTTTAAACTACTAACAGATTTAAAAGTATGGATATTACCTGTTCCTTAGCACAGCATACAAAAAGAAGGGGTCGTATGCTATTTGAGATTCAGATTATGCCTAGAACCTTTCATGAAAGGGCAATTTATCTCTGTCCCAAAATCAGATTGAGGGATGCAGCAAATCCGAGAGTCAAAAGAAAATGAGAACGGAGAAGGATTCAAGCCTTTCTTCTACATTTGCGTGTTCTAGTTGCTAAATTGTCAATAATTCAAAAGAGTTGGTTTCTAGTTGGAAATTATTGAGAAATTACCCAGGTGATGGAAAGCCTCAGGACCATGATAACCGGAAGTAGGAGGGCAGGATTATGTGCATCAGGGAATGTATAAATAAACACAAGAATATAAACGTCATGCCTGACCACTAGATGTTTATCTGAAGCAAGTAAGTAAAATGCATTCTACTTACTGAAAACTTTTGTGATTCCTCTTAAATGAGATTATTAACTATTTGTTTATACCTGATCTACAAATATATAAAGTGAGTTGTGCTTCTCTGTATTTCTTTATTTGCTTATTTATAATAACACAGAAAAATGCTTAAAATTGAGGGAAAAATCACCTACAATCCCAGGAAGTAATCTACTATTGTTTCTTTTATTCCTTTCAGTTGGTTTCATATACATATTTACATAATTGTAATCTTAGTGAAATTACAATTTTTTATTTTAAATTGCATTTTTATTTTAATATTTTAAAAATTATTGAATAAACACCTTATGTAAAAATTTCAATGACAATATAGCATGCATCATAACTATATATTATATTTTACATATAATATAGTATAGGTAGTACATATTCTATAATAATTATACACTATAATTTAAATATTCTTATTAGGTTCTTGATTTCTTTTTCTGTTAGAAACAATACTTCTGTAAACACCTTTGTTCACACACTTTTTGGGCTTACAATTTTTAATTGTTACCAAAGATAACAAAAATGAAAGGCCTATATGGACGTGAAGCTTATGGCTTGGAACTTATTAATGCAGTAATGGAATTAGCCAATATAAATTAGCCAGAGTTGCTAATGTATTCCTCATTAGCTGAGCTGGTGCTTTCTTTAATATGACCTTCAGAGAATTGTGGGAAAAGAGCACGAGGCACTTCACGGTGGTCCTACTTCCTGACTTCAATTTCTGACTCTGGATAGTTTCTCCTTCACCTGGCTGGAGACCCCTGGGTAAATGTGGTAATTGACCACTGAGGAAAATGAAAACCTGGCAGTGATAGGCTCTGAAATCAGTGGAGTTTTGGGCAGAATACTAGTGGGCTCATTGTACAAGCTCAGTGTGAGTGGGAAAGGAAAATATAAACGAAACCAAGAAATTCCAGTGAAAGTAGAGAAAGTCCGAGGTAAGAAAAACAAATTCTATGAAGTTTTCTTCAGAGACTCTTAGATTTCATGACCAGAATGGTGTTGAAGGAAGTAAAGGAAAGAAGATACTACTGGTTGTGTTTAGCAGCTCCAACTGCCATTGAAGTACTCAGAGTGTGGAAAAGAAGCGTATTTTGTCTAAGAATAAGAAAAATTAGTTTTGATGCGGTAGAGACTATTTAAAACAGACATTTGGCTACTTCATAGTGACCTGGGACCAACAAAATCTGTTTTTGCCAATTTGTCATTAGATCAATTTGCATCAAGCTGCCAAAATATTATTTTAATGGATTTTGTCAGTTTCAACTCTCAGTTAAATAGAAACACATGAATTCATTTAACCTCAATTTAACCTTATTTATTGTATACATGTGGCTTACATAGATTTAAAAAAATCTTTCAGTCACTAAACATATTTTTAAAATAAGTTGAACTTGTTGACTAGATTTTTCCAAGAAGGGTTTCCACGGATTTTTGAAAATAAACCTAAATGTGCCCGCCTAAATAGGACATTATTAAGGTATTCTTCCTGATCCTCTTGACTCTTTCCAAAACAAAAATTGAAATTTAGTTTGACCTCTTGTACCATGGTGTTTGCCATGTATTCCAAAACCAGATTATATTATCATCACAAATAAAACATTCAATAAAACAGCTGCCATGGAAAACGGATTTTGAATGGGGCATTCCAGAGATTTGTGTTAACTTTAGCATCAGCACAAGACAAAACTTGAGCTCTCATAGGATGTTTGGTACTCTGGCAGTTTATATATATATATATATTTTACAATTTGTGTGCTGATTAAATTAGTATTATTTAGTATAATACTAAGTAATATCATTTTGTTACCTAAGTGGAGTTTTGAATGGAATATTTTTCTATTGAGAAAAACCTAACAGGAATCTTTTTATTCAATTGATGACCGAGAAAGGGCTTTTTAAGCAAACTCGATGGAGTCAAATTTTAATTTGACTCCTACAGGAGAGCCCCTCTGTTGTTATACACTTTGGGTTGGTCTTAGTTTTTTCTCTCATTTCTCCTGCGATTGCAGTGAGCAGATAGCCATTATACCACATGAAACCTCCTTGTCCCTGCCCTGGCGCTCAGGGTGCTCACAGGAGTGGCCTGGTCAGTGATTCCGACACCTGTCCTCCATGGTGCTCTACTGATGGCAGAGCCATTCACTGGGGCAGGGTTATATGCTTTTGCTTTTTTTCCCTTCAATAATGGGATAAAATTATGAGCAAGAGTGTGTTTTTCGAGACAACATGGGGGAGGCATTGATAGATGACTTAAAATTTCTTGTATCTTCCCAGATATAATTGCGTCACTGTTTCATTAGACATTCGATACTATTACTACAGACACTCATTTAACCTGCAGGTGTTGGATTTCAATGATAACAATAGCTATTATTATCAATATCATAGCTAACACTTGTTGTATGTCAAGGAGCGTCAGCTAAGTACATCATGTGAACCTAGGGAGGGGTCATTATTACCCCGTTTTGTAGATGAAGCAGCTGAGGCTCAGCTTAAAGAAGTTTAAATAACTTGCTCGAGGTCACACAGAGGGTAAGAACAGGGTGGAGATGCAAATCCAGGTAGCCAGGCTCTAACTCAACATGCTGTGCTGATCTTTCCTCTTTGGCACTTTGTCTTTCTATCATAAACAGAGATTTTAAAATAACCTTGATTTTTCTGTATGTGTTTTTCAAGAATTTAAAATTATAGACTTTATTTATAAGGGTTGGCTCAATCTCTTACATAGAAAGCATGATATATCCAAGGATGTCTGAAAGCTGCTCAAGAGATTATTTCATACGAGGCACCTTACGAGGCTACAGTTGAGAAGGAAATATGAAGAGGCAAGTATGGTATCTGATCTGTGACCCAGCCCAACAGTCAAAGGGACATTTTCCCTGGTTTCTCAGTGGAATGGTAGCTCTCGATCAGTACTTGCTAAGTGCCAGGAGCTGCGAAAAACACTTTGATAGTAAGGTATCGTTCGATCAGTATTATTTGCAATTTGTAAATGAGGCAGCAGAGGCTCAGGGAGTTATGCAGCTTGTCAACTCTTACCCAGCTAATAAGTAGCAAAGTCAGGATTTGAACACCAGGCTGTTTGAGTCCAGAGCTTGTGCTTTTCGTAACTGTATCAAACTTTTCCACAATGTAGGTCTGGCTCAAGGAAGACTGAAGGTAATGCATGTGGACCTTGCTGTGTTATAAGCACTGGGATGTCTGTCACACCCCTGGAAGTGCCAGGTGTGATATTTTCCACAAGGATGCTGGCAACACTGGCAAGCAGGCCACCATCCTGAGGTGGCTCTGCAGTAGCAGATACCTGTGTGTTAGAGGAAGGAGGAGAGCATATGTGAAACTCTACTGGAGACTCTTCATCAAATCAGGGGAAGACTTAGACTGAAATCTCCCCATAAATGGCTACAAATACTTTGTCAAATTTCAGCACTAATGTTACTGTGCCCCATTTGTATTTACATATTTGTGTGGTCTAAGGATATTTTGTTAGATACAATTTCATGACAAAAATTAGCAGGAATTTGTGGAGCTCAGATTAAAGGAATAGCTAAGCACAATAAAAATCCATAAAGTAGATAAAACTTGTGTCACTAGAGAGAGAAACAATCTTTATTTTTAGAAATAATCTTAGCTATCTAAAGTCTATACCTTTAGATATAGACTATAGGATGCTGAGTCCCTCCATCTCTCTCTCTCTCTCTCTTTTTTTTTTTTTTTTGGCATAATACTCCTTTTTCTCCCTTCTAGATGAGAAAATTGCAAACACTCCCACCAACCGGGAAGGCATTTCCACTTTTCTTTGAGTGACTCCATTCTCTTCTCAAAATTTCCTAGCTAGGTGTACATGGCTGCTCCTATTTGTTCATTCTTATCATTCTCTGGGACCATGATCTTCCCTTGATGTGGGCCAGCTTCTCAGTTTTCTCTTTTAAAACTTATGTCTGTGATAATTTATGTGAAAGCATTTAGTGTAATACCTGACCCACAGCCTTGCACAATTCCAGACTTTCTATGTTAGAGAGGTCAAGGGCAGTGATCTTTTTTGAAGGAAGGGACTTGGGGATTTATCTTGGTGCTGTGTTTGCCTAGAAAGTACATTGCTTTTACTTACATTTTATGTTTATTTGGGGTGGCTTTGGGAAGGCTGTTGGAGCATGTGGAGGGACTGGATCCTCTCCCAAATTAGTGACAGTATTCTCACCAAAAGAGCAAGTATTTCAGAGTTTGTTGAAATTTATCTGAGCCCTTTATTGTGATACAGGAGATTTAAATTAGAATATTTGAGAGGTAGCATGAAAAGAATGATAGAAAATATATTTGTTAGCTTTCAGTTAATAGAATTTGACTGAATTCTTTTTTTTTTTTTCTTAATAGGACAGTAGAGCAAGAACATGGTTGATATTATTATTTAATCTCGCATCTGTTAATATTAGTAGAGTATCTTGTAGTTATAGCAGGTTTCATATTTAAATACTCCTTTTACTCAGTTGACTTATGTGAAATGATGGCTACAACCAAGTAATAATGGAGAATGGTTTGCCGTCTCAACATCCCTCCTCTCCTTCCTTTACTGGGTAGCTGCAATGTGATTTGAGTTCTATCATTCTCTCTCCAACTCTGGGGGTGAGCCCCTGTTCTAAGACAATCAGAGCAATCCCATTTCCCTTTGCCACAGTGATCCTTTCTTGGATAGCTGAGTACTCCAGACAGAAACCAATCTACACATGGCTCCCAGGGGTTGGATCAGAAGTGAGCATGTCATGAAGGAGAAACCAATTGGAATCAAATTCAGAACTTTTTTTGATGACTGTGAGAAGAGATGCCCTCTCTCACCCTGAATGTGAATGAGGTAGAATACACCTAGGAGTGCCATATTCTTCCATGTAGGAAGAGGCACTGAGGATGAAGCTGGCACAAGGAGAAGTACAGAGCCTAGAGAATCAATCACAAGGAAAAAGAGTGTGAACTTTGATTAAATCATGCTTAAAGTTTGTCCTCCTGGGCCTTCAGTTACATAAATTGATAAACTACATGAATCGATTAAGCCTGTTTTTTTGTTTTTTTGGCTGAGGGAGATTCACCCTGAGCTAACACCTGTGCCAATTTTCCTCACTTTTATATGTGGGATGCCGCCATAGCATGGCTGACGAGTGGTGTAGGTCTGAACCCAGGATGCAAACTGGCAAACCCTGGGCTGCCAAAGCAGAGCGTGCCAAACCTAACCACTAGGCCATGGGCGGGTCCCTAAGCCTGATTTTTTGTTTTTATTACTTGCAACCCAAAGCATCATAACTGTTATAAGAGTGTACAGCCAATGCCATTTTGGTGTACTTTAATAAGAATAATACAGTATCTTGCCTTGGGTGAGGAACTTTGGGATTTATTTTCAAGAATTTACATATGTTTCTTCATTAGGATTTAAAATGGTTGGTGGAGCAGCAGTACATAGTTTTATGATTATTCTTGCTTCAAAAGAAATTGTGATACAGAGAAATTAAGCACTTTGTGGCAATCCACTCCATAATTATGTAAAGCCAAGAAATCAGAGAAGAGGTTGTGCAGGAAAATAGAGGGGAAGAGTTGAATAACACAGTTATTTAAATGGGAAACAAGATAAATGGCATGGAAAACTCATTCTCTTTTGCTTCTCTTGTTACCAAATTAAAGGAAAAAATATAGGTTAGATTTTATAGTTGGAGAGAGTATGTTTATGTCTTTAGTCTCATTTTAAGACCTCAAACTATGTATAATAACAGGCCTTTTCAAAGCTTCATATATTGAAGTGAGAAGAAGGAACATGCACAGTTCTAATTGAAAGCTGGGTGCAAAGGAGGATTACCAATAAGATGATAAGATGATGAGCTTATTAATGTCTTCATTATTCCATTTTTTTTGGATTTGTCACATTCACATATTGTTAATAAATAAGAATGAATAGTACTTTTTCTTTTTTGGTAATCTGTTAACTGACTGTAAGTTTTTAAAAGGAATCCTGGCACACAGTGGCACTCCTCTCAAATTTGGAGGGCTAATCTAGGGGCATTACTCATAACGAGCAAGATAAGCCTGGGTCAGGGGCTGTGGCTGCCACCAAGTCAGCTTCCAGTTTTTGTTTTCAGGGCATGACTAGAGCCACAAAGCTATTTGTAAGCCTAGGTGAGTCATGGTTCATTAGCTGATAGTCATTCCATTGCTAGAAATTTCCATCATGAAAATGTCAAAATTAGAGTCCCCAAAAGTACCAAAAGATTTAAGAATGAGTTCCCAATTAAAACTCAGCATTTATGTGGATTAATAAAAGAGGAAGTACTCTCCAGAGTACTAAAATGCTCTCATTTGATAAAATATGAGAAGTTCGGGACAAGCAGACATGTGGCATCTTCAGTCTTTTTTCTTAGTTGCAAAATGTTGAATCTCAGTTTGCAGCCAATACCCAGATTGCTGCTTTACTATTTAAGTCTGCACTTTAAATTGTGTCCTCATTTATATTAAGGGGCATTATATTTTATGGAAAGTTCAGATTTTTCATAAGAAAAATTCTATTATTTAAGACATGTTTCTTCACTTTAGTGCCTCTAAAATAGAAGGCACTAATTTTTTAAAGGCATTAAGACCTTGTATGTTTGGCCATATGTACTATTGAATCCTCACATTAATATTGATTAAAAATAGCTTCTAGATGGATTACTAAATAGTCTATTTTATTCAATGACATTTGCCATCTGTATACTGTAAGCCCTGAGACTGGCATTTGCCTATAAAAACTTGTGATAGAATGCCTGTTTTATTCTCCAGATAAGACAGACACTATAATTCTTATCTCTGACCTTGACCAAAAAGATCTCATTGTTTCATTGTTCAAGATTGTGGCGTTATTTTGGTTCTCCTTAACTCAGCTTTTGTAAATACTTAATTTGGTCAGGAAAGATACCTTTAACACTCTCAAAATACTTTTCTCGAGATGCCATCACCTGAAAAGCCAACCATGCGCATATCATCAAATCAGATTTTATAAAGTCACAAGTGTGATGCCCATATATTAGTGAGCTTTGTTGAGACCATCAGGAGCAATATGGAAAGTCACACTCTCTTCTGGGCTCTTGTGAAGGCCTCCATATTTGTTAAGTCTACTCATTAGCAGCAAGAGAGAGAAAGAGACAATGTAATGTGCAGACTCTGTCCTATGGACAAAAGGATTACTTATACGATTTTCATTTGGGCAGGTGGAGGACATTTTTTTTTTTAGTGTATGCATTGTGGCATAAAAGAGGGATGCAGAGATAATGTAGTAAGAACTCAGGCACTCTTTGTGACTAATATTTGGCAGGTAAAGAGGATACAATTTTTCCTTCCTATGTTTTCAGTCTTTTCTCCATTTGTAGTATTCTGCCATGTATATATGCATGGTTCCTTCAAGGCAATGTCATAGTCAAGATTCCTTCTGGAAGAAAGTCATCCCATCTTCTCACTAGATGCATGAGAGAAGGAGACTAAAAATTTTGAAGATGATACATAAAAGTTGAAATCAGAAGGACATCAATTTCTCATTCATCTCTTTAAAAATAATGTAAAACAATTAAAGACAATTTTATTTAAAAAAATAAAAATGATTATATCAATAAACCAAAGTATCTTAACTAAAATTTACATTTTTACCATTTATTTATATGCACAAATATTACATACAATTATAACCACAGAATGCATATTTCCTTATTCTATAGAGTTGATAATCTTTTTTTCCATCTGTGTAATGTTTTACTTAATTGATGAGCCATAATTTATTTGAACACTCCCATGGAGTAAAACATATAAGTTTTTGATGAGATTTTGCTTTAGTATGCAATGCTAAGATTAACAGCTTTGTGAATAGAGCTCTTTTACTTCTTTAAAATAAATTTCCAGGAAAAGGGTCACTAGATCATAGTGAAGATAATTTTAATTTTTATTGGTACAATTTCTAAAAGAATTGCTTCAATTTCCTGTGCTTCGAGCAGTGTGTGAATGTTCTAGCTTCACCACATGATGGTTAATATTTGAGTATTGCCATTCACGCAGTCATTCATCAAATATTTATGCCAGGCAGTCTTCCAGGAGTTTGGGATACATCAATGAACAAAAGCAAACAAAAACATCTGTCCTTGTGGGGAGGAAAAAAGAATCTACTTAGTATGGGCTAAAATAGGCCATATAATTGGTTCTAATTTACTTTCTTTTAATCATTAGTGAGGACGGACATCTATCTATGTCTTTATTTACCTTTTTCATTCCTTTGTGTGAGAATTTTCTGCTCATATATTCTGGAACCAGTCTTCAAAGCAGAGATTCTGTGGCCATCATGGCCTCAGTGACCTAAATAAATTGCTCCAACATTTTCTTCTTCTTTTTTTTTTTCTTATTTCACAGCGTAATGTCTTCTCTCTCTCTCTCTCTCTTTGTAATAGAGGTAACATTGGTTTATAACATTATATAAATTTCAGGTGTACATTATGTTCACCACCAAAAATCTAGTTTCCATCTCTTACTGTAAAAATGACTCCTTTTACCCGTTTCACACTCCTCCCACCCTCCTTACCCTCAGGTAACCGCCAATCTGTTCTCTGTATCTATGTATTTTTTCGTTTTCTCTCTTTCACATATGAGTGAAATCATATGGTATTTGTTTTTCTCCATCTGACTTATTTCACGTAGCATAATATCCTCAAGGCCCATCCATGTTGTTGCAAATGAGACAATTTGTCTTTGTTTATGGCTGAGTAGTATTCCATTGTATATATATACCACATCTTTACCAGTCATCCGTTGATCAGCACTTAGGTTGTTTCCATTTCTTGACTGTTGTAAATAATGCAATAATGCATTTAGAGGAGCATGTATCTTTTCAAATTAGTGTTTTGGTATTCTTTAGATAAATACTCAGAAGTGGAATCGCTGAATAATATGGTAGTTCTATTCTTAATTTTTTGAGGAATCCCCAAAATGTTTTTCATAGTGGCTGCAACCAATTTATACTCCTAACAGCAGTGTATGAGAATTCCCTCTTTCCACATCCTTTCCAGTGTTTGTTATTTCTTGTCTTTTTAATAAAAGCCATTCTGACAGGCATGAGGTGATACCTCATTGTGGTTTTGATTTGCATTTCCCTAGTAATTAGTGACATTGGACATCTTCTTCATGTGCCTGTTGGCCATCTGTGTATCTTCTTTGGAAAAATGTTTGTTCAGATTCTCTGCCCATTTTTTAATCAGGTTATTTGGTTTTTTGCTGTTGAGTTGTAAGAGTTCTTTATAAATTGTGAATATTAACCCCTTATTGGATGTATGATTTTCAAATATCTTCTCTCAGTTGGTAGGTTGCCTTTTCATTTTGTTGATGGTTTCCTTCACTGTGCAGAAGATTTTTAGTTTGATGCAGCCCCATTTGTTTATTTTTGCTTTTGTTTCCCTAGCCTGATGAGACATATTCAAAAAGGCACCACAAGACTGACATCAAAGAGCATACTGCCTGTGTTTTCTTCCAGGAATTTTACCATTTGAGCAGTTACACTCAGTCTTTAATCCTTTTTGAGTTAATTTTTGTATATAGTGTAATATAGTCATCTACTTTCATTCTCTTACATGTGACTGCCCACTTTTACCAACACTATTTATTGAAGAGATTTTTCTTTCTCCATTGTACGTTCTTGACTTCTTTGTTGAAAATTAGCTGTCCATAGATGTGTGGGTTTATTTCTGGCCTCTCAATTCTGTTCCATTGATCTGTTTGTCTGTTTTTCTGCCAATACCATGCTGTTTTGATTACTATAGCTTTGTAGAATTCCATGAAATCAGGGAGTGTGATACCTCCAGCTTTGTTATTTTTTCTCAGAATTACTTTGGTTATATGGGGTCTTTTGTTATTCCACATAAGTTTTAGGATTCTTTGTTCTATTTTTGTGAAAAATGTCACTGGAATTTTGATAGGGATTGCATTGAATCTGTAGATTACTTTAGGTAATATGGACATTTTAACTACATTAATTCTTCTAGTCCATGAGCACAAAGTATCTTTCCATTTCTTTATGTCTTCGGTTTCTTTCAATATGTCTTAGTTTTCAGTGTATAGGTCTTTCACCTCCTTGGTTAAATTTATTCCTAGGTATTTTATTCTTTTTGTTGTGATTGTAAATGAGATTGTTTTCTTGATTTCTCTTTCTGCTAGTTTGTTGTTAGTGTATAGAAATGCAACTGATTTTTCTACATTGATTTTGGACTCGGCAACTTTACTGTATTTGTTAACTATTTCTCATAGTTTTTTGGTGGATTCTTTAGGGTTTTTTATTTTTAAATTCATTTCATCCATAAATAGTGACAGTTTTACTTCTTTCTTTCCAATTTAGATGTCTTTTATTTCTTCTTCTTGCCTAATTGCTCTGGAGAGGACTTCCAATACTATGTTGAATAAGAGCTGCAAGAATGGGCATCCCTGCCTTGTTCCTATTCTTAGAGGGATGGCTTTCAGCTTTCACTGTTGCATATGATGTTAGCTGTGGGTTTTCATATATGGCCTTTATTATGTTGAGGTACTTTCCTTCTAGACCCGCTTTATTGAGAGTTTTTATCAAAAATCAATGTTGAATCCTATCGAATGCTTTCTCTGCATCTATTAAGATGATCATATAATTTTTATTCATTATTTTGTTAATGTGGTGTATCACATTGATTGAATTGTGAATGTTGAACCATCCTTGCATCCCTGGAATAAATCCCACTTAATCATGGCATATAATCATGGTAATATGTTGTTGTATTCAGTTTGCTAACATTTTTTTGAGGATTTTTGCATCTACGTTCATCAGCGATATTGGCCTATAATTTTCTTTTTTGTGTGTTATCCTTGTCTGGTTTTGGTATTAGGGTAATATTTGCCTCATAAAATGAATTAGGAAGCTTCCCCTCCACTTCAATTTTTTGGAAGAGTTTGAGAAGGATAAGTATTAAATCTTTGTGTTTAGCAGAATTCACCAGAAAAGCTGTCTGGTCCTGAATTGTTTTTTGATTACACTTTCAATTTCTTTACTAGTGATTGGTCTATTCAGATTCTCTATTTCTTCTTGATTCAGTTTTGGGAGGTTGTATAATTCTAAGAATTCATCCATTTCTTCTAGGTTATCCATTTTGTTGGTGTATAGTTTTTCATAGTTGTCTTATAATCCTTTGTATTTCTGTGGTATCTGTTGTATTTTCTCCTCTTTCATGTCTGATTTTATTTATTTGAGCCTTCTCTCTTTTTTCTTAGTGGGTCTAGCTAAAGGTTTGTCAATTTTGTTTACTTTGTCAAAGAACCAGCTCTTAGTTTTATTGATCTTTTCTATTGTCTTTTAGTCTCTCATTTATTTCTGCTCTGATTTTTATTATTTCCTCCCCTTTAGTGACTTTGGGCTTCATTTGTTCTTCTTTTTCTAGTTCCTTTAGGTGTAATATTAGATTGTTTGAGATTTCTTTTGTTTTTTGAGGTAGGCCTGTATTTGCTATAAACTTTTTTTTTTTTTTTTTGTGGGACACCTCCACAACATGGTTGGTGAGTGAAGTAGGTTCACACCTGGGATCGAACCCATGAACCCCATCTGCCGAAGTGGAGTGCACAAAACTTTAACCACTTGGCCACAGAGCTGGGCCCTCCAGATATTTTTTGATTTCTCTATTGAACCAATAGTTGTTCAGGAGCATATTATTTAGTCTTCACATATTTGTGACTTTTTCAGCTTTCTTCTTGTAGTTGATTTCTAGTTTCACACTGTTGTGGTTGGAAAAGATGCTTGATATGATTTCAATCTTCTTAAATTTATTGAGACTTGTTTTGTGGCCTAACATGTGATCTATCCTGGAGAATGTTCCATGTGCTCTTGAAAAGAATGTGTATTCTGCAATTTTTGAATGAAATGTTCTGTGTATATCTACTAAGTCCATCTGGTGTAATGTCCCATTTAAGACTATTGTTTTCTTGTTGATTTTCTGTCTGGATGACCTATCCATTGATGTAAGTGGGGGTATTACAGTCCCTTACTATTATTGTATCACTTTCAATTTCCCCCTTTATTTTTGTTAATATGTGCTTTATAAATTTAGGTGCTTCTACATTAGGTGCATAAATATTTACAAATATTATATCCTCTTTTTGGATTTACCCCTTTATCATTATGTAATGTCCTTCTTTTCTTTTGTTACAGTACTTGTTTTTTTTGTTACAGTATTCTATTTTGTCTGATATGAGTATTGCTACCCCAGCTTTTTTTTTCATTTCCATTTGCGTGGAATATATTTTTCCATCCCCTCACTTTCAGTTTGTGTGTGTTTAGATCTGAAGTGAGTCTCTACTAGACAGCATATATGGGTCTTGCCTTTTTATCCATTCAACCACCCTATTCCTTTTGTTTGGAGCATTTAATTCATTTACATTTAAATTAATTATTGATAGATACATACTTATTGCTATTTTGTCAGTTGTTTTCTGGTTGTTTTTGTAGTTCTTTTCTGTTCTGTTCTTCTTCTCTTGATCTCTTCCCTTGTGGTTTGATGGTTTTCTTTAGTGTTATGTTTGGATTCCTTTCTCTTTATTTTTTGTGTATCTATTGTAAGTTTTTGGTTTGTGGTTACCATGAGGTTCCTATATATTGGCCTATATATACAGCAGTCTATTTTAGGTGATAGTCACTTAAGTTCAAACGTATTCTAAAAGCATTATATTTTTACTCTCCCCTCTATGTTTTATGTTTTGGATGTCATATTTACATCTTTTTACTTTGTGTATCCCTTAACTACCTATTGTAGTTATAGTTGATTGTACTACTTTTGTCTTTTAACCTTCATACTAGCTTTTGAAGAGACTGATCCATTGCTTTTATTAAACATTTGCCTTTACCAGTGAGATTTTTTTCTTTCATATATTTTCATATTTCTAGTCATGATCTTTTCTTTTATGCTTAAAGAAGACCCTTTAATATTGCTTATAAAACCAATTTAGTGGTAATGAACTTTTTAGTTTTTGCTTGTCTGGAAAACTCTTCATCTCTCCTTTAATCTGAATGATAACCTTACTGGGTAGAGTATTCTTGGTTGTAAGTTTTTTTCTTTAAGCACTTTAAACATATCATGCCACTCCCTTCTGGCCTGTAAAGTTTCTGCTAAAAAATCAGCTGATAGTCTTGTGGGGGTTCCCTTGTATGTGAGTTGTTGTTTTTCTCTTTATGCCTTTAAGATTCTCTCTTTAACTTTTGCCATTTTGGTTTATAATATATCTTGGTGTGGAGCTTTTTGAGTTCATCTTGTTTGGGGCTCTGTGCTTCTTAAACCTGGATGTCTGTTTCCTTCCCCATCTTAGGGAAGTTTTAGGCCATTATTTCTCCAAATAAGTTTTCTGCCACTTTCTCTCTCTCTTCTCCTTCTGGGACACCTATAATGTAAATGTTAGTATCTTGACATTGTCCCAGAGTTTCCTTAAATTGTCCTCATTTTCTTTTTTGCTGAGGAAGATTCACACTGTGCTAACATCTGTTGCCAATCTTCCTCTTTTTGCTTGAGGAAAATTTTCCCTGAGCTAACATCTGTGCCAATCTTCCTCTATTTTGTATGTGAGTCATCACCACAGCATGGCTGCCAATGAGTGGTGTAGGTCTGTGCCTGGGAATTGAACCTGGGCCCCCAAATCAGAGCATGATGATCTTAACCACTAGGCCACAGGGCTGGCCCAAATTGTCCTCATTTTTGGGGAGGAGGAAGACTGACCCTGCACTAACACCTGTTGCCAATCTTCATCTTTTTTCTATTTTTCTCCCCAAAGCCCCAGTACATAGTTGTGAATCATAGTTGTAGAGTTATAGCTCTTCTATATGGGATGTCACCTCAGCCTGGCTTGATGAGCTGTGAGTAGGTCCATGCCCAGGATCCAAACTAATGAACCCTGGGCTGCTGAAACAGAACACATGAACTTAACCTCTATGCCTCTGGGCTGGCCCCTGTCCTCACTTTTTAAAGTTCTTTTTTCTGTTTGTTCTTCTGATTGAGTGATTTCCACCTTTGTCTTCCAGATTGCTGCTCTGTTCTTCTGTATCATCTGTTCTGCTGTTGATTACCTCTAGTGTATTTTTCATTTCAGTTATTGTATTCCTCAGCATGATTGGATCTTTCTTATATTGTCTAACTCTCTGTTGAAGTTTTCACTGTGTTCCTCCATTTTTCTGAGTTCAGTGAGCATTTTTATAACCATCACTTTGAACTCTTCATCAGGTAAATTATTTATCTCCATTTCATTATATTTTTTTCCTGGGGTTTTATCTTGTTCTTTGGAACATATTCCTTTGTCTCTTCATTTTGTTTGACTCTCTGTTTTGTTTCTATGAATTAGGCAAAACAGCTACCTCTCCTCCTTTTAAAGGAGTGACCTTGTGTAGGATCATCCCCTGTGTAGATTGTGTGCACTGAGTGGCTTTGGCAGGACATCTGGAGCTGGAGTGGGGCATTGGCTGGAAAGTACCAGGCCACTCTGCACCTGGAGGTGCCCTAGCAAGGCAGCTGGAGCTGAAGTGGGTGCCAGTTGGGAAATCCCAGGCCTCTTGGTGCTTGGGGGTGCCCAGACAGGGTGGCTGGATCTGAAATGGGACACTGCCAGGGGAATCCCAGGCTGCTCTGTGCCTAGGGGTGCCCTGGCAGGACAACTGGAGCTGGAATGGGACACCAGATGGGGGGTCCCAGGTGGGTTGGCACCTGGGGCTGCCCTGGTGGGGTGACTGGATCACTCCAACATTTCAAGCAAGTCAGGACTATTGAGGCTTCTCAGTTTCTTATGCTCTGATGCATCGTTGTACTTCAGGTACCTGGTGACAAAGATTCCTGGTAATGCCTCACCACTAGTCATCACTTCCAGAAAACATGTCCCAAGGCAATGTAATAGAGATTATTAGCAGCCACAGCTATCAGCCACAACACCAAGCTTTCATACCCTGTTCTGTCAGTTTGTAGAACTCACCAAACACTTGGAGTGGATTAAATAGGTGATGTAGACTTCAACAGCTTAAAAATATTCATTTCTGCCACATTTCCTGCTACCTTTGAAAATTGTGTCAAGTTATTTAGTTGTCAAGTTATTTAGATAAGCTTGAGCTATACCCTCAGTGAGTCAGAATATAGTCTGGGTGTGACTTATGGGGAAAACGGCACTACCTTAAAAGCTTGTAATCAGGATCCGTATTGACTGAAGAATGGCAGCAGTTCTTTGTCAGATGGCTTTGCCTCAGCTGATTTGATTATGAGCACTCAAAAAATAAGGAACAAGTGCCCACAGCATAGAGCTTAAACACAAGTATATTATATACCATCACTTTAATGACAGTAAAAATAAAAATAACTCTAGGGACCAATATTCAAGTTAGGACAGACGATTTTGCCTTACACTTATTTCACTCCTAAACATCTCTAGGCTCATATATATTTTATGGAATAGCAAGTCCATGAAAAAATCCACTGTGGCTTCTATAAATAATTTCTCACCAAAATGCAGTGACCATCCACATAGTAAATCTCCTGCAAAGCCAAGAAAAAGGACAAATATACAGAATCTGAATCTACTTCCTCAGTAGATTTTAAGAGCTGTGTTTACACTGCATAGCTGAATATTGTTTATATTCATTTTGTTTTTAACTGGCAAAATGTGATCTCTTTAAAATGAAAATTTGATAATGTCTTTGTCCAGCCCCATAACTTGACATTTGACACCTTGTACCTATCCAGCTACTGGTGATTCTCTGTTGCCCCTCATGTCCTGGTCTTTGCCTCTTCTTCTGCCTGAAAAGATGCTTTGTTTTTCCTTTTCTGGTTAGCTCCTGATCATTCTTAAGCATGACCTGCCCTGGAAAGGTTTTCTTTTTTCCCAGCTTTATTGAGATATAATTGACATATAACATTATGTAAGTTTAAAGTGTACAACGGAATGAATTGATATGCTTACATATTGCATAATGATTACCACAATAAGGTTAGTTAACATATCCATCACCTTACACAGTTATCTTTGTGTGTGTGTGCATATGCGGTGAGAACATTTATGATTTACTTTCAGGAATTTTCAAGTATACAACACAGTAATGTTAACTATAGTCACCATCCTGTACGTTAGATCCCAAGAACTTATTCTTGTAACTGGGAATTTGTACCCTTTGGCTATCATCTCTCCATTTCCCCCACTCCCAGCCCTGGTAACCACTAATCTACTCTACATTTTTATGAATTCAGCTTTTTAAGATTCCACATATAAGTGAGATCATACGGTACTTCTCTTTCTCTGTCTGACTTATTTTACTTAGCAGAATGATCTCATGGTTTATCCATGTTGTCATGAAAGGCAGGATTTCCTTCTTTTTATGGCCGAATAATATTCTAGTGTATATATATATATATATATATATATATACCACATTTTCTTTATCCATTCATCGATCAAAGGATACTTAGGTTGTTTCCATGTCTTGGCTATTGTGAAAAAAGCTACAATGAAGATGGGGGTGCACATATCTCTTTGAGACAGTGATTTAATTTCTTTCAGATGAAGTGGGATTGCTATCCAATGGTAGTCCTCTTTTTAATTTTCTGAGGAACCACCATACTGTTTTCCATGGTGGCTGTACCAATTTACATTCCCTGGAAAGGTTTTTCAAATTCTTTCGTCCTCTCTCTATTCTCCTCAGCTAACTGCTTTAATAGCAGTATGTATAGTGTTTATTACACTACACCATATTTTAAATTTCACTCCCTTGCCTCTTTTCTTCACTACACTGAGCAACTTGGAGGCAGAAAATATTTATTTTATCATTATGTTTCCAGTCATGCTTGGAACATACTATGTTCTTGATAAAAATGAGTTGAGGGAATAAATGACAGAAAAAAACAAAAGAGGTACGAACTTTTAGACAATAGGGCTATTTTCACAATTGAGAGATAAAGGGCATGTTAACAAAGGGAGAGCACAGTATAAGATGATTGGCAGTTCCTATCTGAATCTTCTCTCAATTTTCTTGTGGGCCTTTTCAACAAATCTTCTTTTATAACTAAATATATGCTGTTATAATCATTCATTAGCTGCTTTTTAAATCTCTACAATATAGAGTTCTGCTTAAAATGAGCAGAGGTTCACATAATCTTTGCTTGATGTTTTAATAACAGAAAACAAAGGAAGTCAGTTCATAGGATGATAAGTATACCTATCTTCCAGTAAATACAAGGATACCTGTTATTACCTCAAATAACTTATGACTGATAGGCCGGACTGCAGCTGATTTATACGGCAGTGCTGATGCAATGATGGGATTGTTAGGGTGGTTATTTGCCTCTCATTTCTATATTCCTGAGGTAGGACATGTGAGATGAAAAGTGTTGGGTCATTTTTTTGTTTTCTTAGCTGGCATGGCAAAAGAAAAACTTCATAGAAATTACCGAAGGTAAGAAGAAATGTTATCCTTTACATTTACAAACTAATAATCAAGAGAAGAACGACTTAAATATGAAAAAACAGTTCTCCTAAACATTAGACTCAACATGAAACATTCACAGATGAGGAAGAAAAATTATATTTGTGGAAAGTAAAACTAAAACTATTTGAAACATCATAGAATTCATTAAGGTAGTGGGTTATTAAATAAGTCAAAATCATTAACTTCAGTAATACAAATAATCACCACTGAGAAGATTTATGAAAGAAAATATTTCAAATCAAATGATTATACATTGGTACCTATTTAACAAGAAATGAGCATGGCTATGAATAAAACTTTAAAACTCTACTGAGAGTTGTAAAACTGAAAACTACTTTAGTGAATGGAAAGATATAGTGCTCTTCAAAAGGAAAACTGAATAGTTTAAATATGTTAATTATCCATGAATTAACCCATTGATTAAAAATAATATGGGAACAAGATTGTACAGATAAGTTTTGAAAATGATACCAAATTTTTCTCTAGAAATATAAACATATGAAAATATCCAGAAAATTTTTGAAGCAGAAAAGTAATGAGTAGGTAGCCCTGCCGGAAATTAAACCATATTATGAAATTACAGGGATTAAAATACTTTATTTCTAGAGGAGACAGAAGAGTTGAACAAAATAAAAAGTCTAGAAATAGGCACCAAATCAATCACTGGTTAAAAGCTAATAGAAAATGATCAAAGGATATGATGAAGCATTTCAAAGGAAAAGAAATACAAACAGCTAATAAATATATAGAAAATGTTCAATCACTCCATTAATAAATGTAAATTAAAGCAACAATTTATCTTTTTCTACTTTCAAACAGGCAAAAATTATAAAAATTGATGATCTTTTTTATTGATAATCTTGGTGAGGATGTTGGTGAACAGATATATATTGATGACGGAGGATAAAGCGGTACAATACTTCTGGTGGACAATTTGGCAATAGCTGTAAAAATAAAGATGAACATTCCCTTTCATTCAGCAATTTTATTATTAGTGATTTTTCCTATGCACATATGTGGAGACATTTTCCAATACACATGTAAAAGATATTTATTGAAGGAAAGTAATTAAAGTGATGAATAGAAATGTCCATCAGTAAGTGAATGGGTAAGTAAATTTAATCAATACATCTATAGAATACTTTCCAATCATCAAAAAGAAAAAAAAGTAGATCTATACATATTTAAAATACACACATATACATGTGCAGAATATATCCTTTTTTTGGTAGGGTCAGTGCTGGAACTACTGTTTAAGAATAAAAAAGAAGTTGCTAATTGATCAGCATTTATCATCTTAGTCACCACTTTTCCTGCCCAATCTTTGTAGTCAATATCCTAGACTTGGTGGACAACGTTGCTCTTTCACCCAGATTTCTTGGATACCCTTTTATGTTTTCTCTGAAGGGTGGGAGCAAGCCCTGAGATGTGCTTTCAGAGAACTGCCTTGGGGCCACTGGAACTGATTTGCCAGCAGATGCAGACAGAAATGCCTGGAAATTTACTCCTCTGCACCCTGACTGCTATTAAACAGTGACTGCTGGATATAAGAAGATGAAAGCCTGGTTTCCTTATCTCTGGTTGGAATACCTCTGAGGAGCCACCGATACTCCAGTTTGTCAGTGGGGTCAGGCTGAAGCCTATTCAGCTGTGGGACTCATGCCTGTGGTCAACTTCTTTGCTTGGCTTCCTCTTTTTTCTCTGACCTGCCTCCCCCATTTTCTTACCCATCTCCCCTAGAAGTCCTTTCTTGATGAATCATTTGCAAGTGAATCCTGATCTCAGCATTTGCTTCTGGGGAACCAGACCTAAGACATTTATCCAAATACATACTATTGCCATTCAAGACCTGCTTATTGCTATACTGCCTTTTTTAACTTTTGGCAAGGCCTAGGGCAATCCCAGATTTCTCTCTTAAATTATTTAACATGAGAAAACAAAAGTAGTCAACTCACAGGAGACAGTCAGTGCAACTGTATCTTTAAAAAATATGTGAACATTATTACCTAGTAAAACAAGTTACAACTTTAGACGTTGGCTTTTTCATAATGTAGTGCCAAGTTCTCTTGAAATGATGATATGACAGGACCATTCAATCCAGGATATTGGCTTCATTCCTTCCTCTCCCAAATTGCTCAGGCAGTGTATCTAAGACGTAAATGCCCTAGGCTCTTTTCTGGGGGCTTTCTTGGCTTTCTCTGCCAATTATGGTTTGGTTTTGTACTATACACTGTTGTTCATTAGGAACAAGTTTAGAGCATTTAGTATCAAACAAGTGCCAACCAAACTAAAGTGAAAAATGGAATTCCAGGCCCTGTCCCAGCTCCTCTCATTCGCTCCCTGAGGATGAGAGATATGTAAATAATAAGAATCAATTTTGTGAGTAACTTCCAAACTCCATGTGATTATTTTTAGTAGTCACAACTCAAAAGCATGAAATGAGACTAGGTTTTAGGGAAAACACTCTTCCTGTAGCAAGTTTGGTGGTCTCTGCTGACATTCCTCTAACTATTCCAATCAGCTTTATCATAATAGTTGGATAGAACACATGCTAGCACAAGAGCTTGCTGCATATAAAACATGCTTGAGGTTAGGCCAAACACATAATTAAAGGATTTCTTGGGGGCCAGCCCCATGGCCTAGTGGTTAAATTTGGTCCACTCCACTTCAGCAGCCTGGGTTCAGATCCCGGGTGTGGACCTACACAACTTGTTGGTGGCCATGCAGTGGCAGCGGCCCACATACAAAATAGAGGAAGATTGGCACAGATGCTAGCTCAGGGCAAATCTTTCTCAAGCAACAAGAGGAAGATTGGTAACAGATGTTAGCTCAGGGTGAATCTTCCTCAGGAAAAAAAAAAAAAGGATTTCTATTCCATGGGAAAATTTCTTTTCCATAGAATTTTAGTTATTTTTGGTGTTTTATGGTTACTACTAATTGTACTCTATAACACTTATTGTCAGTTCCCACCTGTTTCTTCAGGAGAAGAAATTCCCGAAACATGCAATTTCATGAGTTTTGACAAATGCCTACACCCCTGCAACCACAACCCTATCAAGATATAGGATGTTACTAT
This sequence comes from Tapirus indicus, assembly GCA_031878705.1. Taxonomy (NCBI): domain Eukaryota; kingdom Metazoa; phylum Chordata; class Mammalia; order Perissodactyla; family Tapiridae; genus Tapirus; species Tapirus indicus. Next base: position 96,070,159 of record CM062919.1, on the reverse strand, counting down.
CCCTGGAAAATTCCCTCATACCTCTTCTCAGAGAGTTACTACTCCTCCTCACAACCAGAGTTAACTAATGTTATGTTTTTTTGTTTGTTTGTCATTATTGTTGTTGAACACAGATTAGTTTTACCTGTTCTAGAACTGCAAATCAATGGGCCCATATGGTATATACACTTTTGTGTCTAGCTTTCACTTAATATAACCTCTGGGAGAATCTTCTATGCTGTAACGGTAGTTCATTTCTTCTTATTGTTGAGAAATTTTCCACTGAATGAACATACCACAATTTGTCTATGCATTGTCTTGTTGATGGGCATTGGGATTGTTCACAGTTTTTGGCTATTATGATTAAAGCTGCTGACAACAGTCTTATATAAGTCATTGTGGATATGTTTTCATTTCTCTTGGGTAAATATGTAGGAGTGCAATTGCTGGGTCATATTGTAAGGGTATATTTAATCAAATAAGAAACTGCCAAACCTTTCCCCAAGTCAATTGTACCATTTTACTTTCCTACCAGCAACGTATGAGAGTTCTGGTTGCTCTCCAACATAGCATTAGATATTTTCAGTGTTTTAATTTTAGCAATTCTCGTGGATGTGTTGTGGTATTTCATTGTGGTTTTAATTTGTTATTTCCCTGATAACTAATGATGTTGAATACTTCTTAAAGTGCCTTTTAGCCAGTCATATATCCTTTTTGAAATATCTGTTAGCCCACTTAAAAAAGCTGAATTATCTGTCTTTTTAATTATTGGGTTGTAGGAGTTCATTATATAATCTAGATACAGTTTTTTTTTTTCAGTTTAGGATCTTATAAATATGTTTACACATTCTGTGGCTTGCCTGTTTATTTCATTAATAAGAGTTTTTTGATGAGAAGTTTTAAATTTTGATAAATTTTATTAATCACTTTTTTCTTTCATGGTTATTACTTTCTATGCCATACTTAAGAAGCTCTCATCTACTACCGGATCAAGAGGATATTACCCTATGGTTTCTTTCAGAAGATTTATGGTTTTAGGTTTTACGTTTAGGCCTGTGATCTATCCTGAATTAATATTTGTGCATGGTATGAGTTAGGAGTTGAAGTCCATTTCTTTCCCTAGAGGATAGAGAACACTGTTTCAACATTATTTGTTGATAAAAATTTCCTGGGATTTTGGGATAGCTGAAGATAATGGTACCTCCTCAGGTCCCTGCCTCCTAAAGTTTCCTCCCCAAAGAACACAGAATAAGACAGTTAAAGAGGGAAAAAAACTATGCCCTCGGCATAACTTAAATATAAGAGAATGCTCATATATCAAAATAACTAGAAAATTTAAAAGCAAAAGCATGAAATTCTAATGAGCAATCTGTTACTCTCCTATTCTGCTGCAAGGCTTTGTGGCAAGAAAAACCAGGCCAAGGAATACTGTGGGAAGAGAGAAGGGAGAAAGTGATGACCCACCAAAAAGAGTAAGTCCACCCTAAGTCTGAAAACAATTGAAAAAAAAAAGAAGTGTCTGGATAGACCAGAGCATTGTCTGCAAGAAAGGATGTGAAAGTATGCGTGATGTGAAGTGGCAGTCTTTCAAACGTAGCTTCTGGAGAAGAGAAAGGCAAACAGAAAGGAAGGAGTGGCAAGTGATGGAAGAGAAAAGAAGCAAAGGGAGAACTTTTGGAGGAGTCCTGCAAGACAAAAGACAAACAAAATATTAGCAATTTCATCTCCGTCACCACCAGAAATAATCCACTAAAGAACCTAGACTTTACTCTACTGAAGGAAGTTAGCGCCACTGAAGTACAAATCTCATAAAGCTCCCCAATACCATAAACATGAAAACAGAAACACATCCATACAAAGTTGTGAAAAATTAGAAAATGAATTCCAACATTCCACAGTGAAAATTTTCCGCTCAAAAAAAAAAAAAATCCATGAAGCAGAATCAGATGATAATCCCTCAGAAGGTTAGTTTGCTTTGTAGTTTACAGACTGAAAGGGATTCAGTATTTAGTACTACTATGGTCTAGAAGTTTGTGTCCCCCTAAAATTTATATGTTGAAATTCTAACCCCCAAAGGTGATGGTATTAGTAGGTGAGGCCTTTGGGAGGTGATTAAGGCATGAAGGTGGAGCCCTCCGTGAACGGAATTAGTGCCTTTACAAAAGAGATCCCTAGCTCTTCCATCATGTGGGAAACAACAAGAAGTCTGCTACCTGGCAGAGGGCTCTTACCTGACCATGTTGGTACTCTGATCCTGGCCTTCCAGCCTCCAGAACCATAAGAAATAAATTTCTGTTGTTTACAAGCTACCTAGTCACTGAACGGACTAGAAAGGGTCTTTCTGGCTACCCCACAGTGATCCAGGTAGCCTCTTATGGACTGCTGTCCGCACAATAGCTAAAATATGGTATGTTATGTGAACTACTCACTTTGGGTCAGGCTGAGCCACTAACAGGGCCTGGTGGTCCAAACTGGATAATCTCCAGGAGGAGGGAAACTGAGGCATGAGGCAGATATCTGGGTTTGGAGAGGGATAGGTTTAGCCCAGTCCCCTAACACCCCTACCCCACTTGAGGAGTTGAGGTTTGCAGTGAACAGGAGTCAAATGACCTGGAGTGGGAGACAGCCCATGCCCCTTCTAGGGTATTGTTCCTTTCCCCCATGTTGTGAGAAGCTCTTCTGCCTGGGAGCTTGTTCTTTAGAGATTGCTGGGCCCAAAGTGGCCACAGTCAAGTCAAATGCTCATGCCACACTGGCCTGGTTACAGGGCCCTTACTTGGGGGAGGGGAGCCATGCCACACCTACTTTTCCATCCCTCTGGATTTATTACTATTTTGCATTCTTAATGCCTGTCAATAAAGATTGTTTACCTTGGAAAACAATTCTTTTTAAATTTTAATACTGTTCTTAGTATTTACTCTTTTAAGTAATTTTTGCCTATCTTATTCCCTAATTTTCCATTGGCTATTGTCTCAAGTTAATACAACATACATTACATTATATTTGCTGGGAAAAGAATTAGGTTTGGTTATGTTGGGCTTTAATAAAAGGGGAGAAGAATATATTTCATTATGCTTAGGTACTAAATACCAAATATTTTCTAACACTGATGTCATTTTTTTTTCCCACTGAAAATCTGGTCGAAGGATTAAATGAATGGCCAGAAAAGACTTTGATACTGAAACCAAAATTCAAGGACCACAAGAAGAATTATCACAGAGATGAAGATAAGATTTTACATAAAATAGACTGGGAAGATTTCCACCTAAGAGAATTTCGAAAATTGTGCTACTGCTACTCATATTTCAAGAAGAAGGTACAAATCTTGGTTGTAAACGGTAAGTGACTGTAGAAATAATATTGGAAATTGCAACATAATATTTCCAAAGGTAAACCAAAAACTGGTTTTCATAGGGTCTGGGAGTACATGAATGTTTACTAAGAATTTGTCAGCATTACATAATACTGACTCAACAGCCTTCTTCCTATATTTGGAGGACACAAATGCTCAAATCACTAAGCAATGTACTCTTTAAGGAAGGAGGGCTATTTAATTCAGAGTCATATTGCCTAATTAATTATTACTATTGCCTAAATGACTTATGTTGCATAAGAGTACCAATCTTCTTATGCTGATTCAACATACCTTAAGCAAACAAAACTGAAAGCCTGCTAGAATATAAACACTTGAGGACTGGGTTTTTCTTGTTCACTACTGTAACATCAGTGCCAGGACAGTGTCTGGAAACGAGGAGGTACACAATAAAATTAGTTGAAGAAAACAAAGAAGGCTTATATGCAGGCAGTATAGTTTTCCTCTTTGTATCTCCATTACCTGGCACTTACTAGGAGTGCAATGAATGCTTACTGAATTAAGTCCCTAACCTGCTTTCCTTGAAACGGTGAGCTAGAAACTACAAAATTAAAATAGAAATGTACCATAAAATGTCAGGGGTTGCTGGTCAAGAAAGCCATATTTTTACAGGAGCCCTAAGATATGACTTTATTCTAATATTGTTCTGAATTCACTTATCCTATCGATGCTTTAAAATAATTATTGAGTTTAATCTTTGTTAATAAAGGTCTACTTATTTGTTTTCTGAAATTATTTTGATGATGTTTTCCAATCCACAATTGTACACCTACTAAAATTAATGTTTTTATACCTGATTTGCAATGCTATTTTAATGAGAACAGAGATGTGGATTTTGAGGGATCTCTTCCATTCTTGTGGCTTCATAGACCATCTACAAGCTGACTGTTCTTCGATCTGTCTTCAATTTCCACCGCTCTCAAACTCCAGACTCATCAAGTCCTACAGACAAGTAGACATCTTCACTTCCACTCGTCAGGAAACATAACCAGACGTACCCAATATGGAATTAGCTATCTTTCTCCGACCTGCTCTCCAGGGTCTAGTATCTCCGTGCCAATTCGTGGCTTCAACAATTTCCCCAAGCTAGTAATGTTCAATATTTCTTTCCGGATTATCCTCCACTGTGTTGAGAGTAAAAGATAATAACAAAGAGAAATGTGGTTCAGAGAAAATGAAGAGACCCAGGCTTTACTGCAGGCTTTACCAATCACCACCGGCACAGCCTGGCGCATGCGCATAATCACGCTGCTCCTAGATTTATGCGAGAAAGCCAGGTGTTGGAGTTGATAATTGCTAGGATTTTTCCCAGTTTAACGTTGACTCCTTGAAAATCTCTCTGGGGATGGAGCAATAATCTGACTTCATTTAGTTGCCAAATATAGTTGACAGTGAAGACCCATGTTTATAGTCAATTGTAAAATGCATATTAACGAAAAGGAAAATCTCTAAATTCTCTTCCTATCTGCGGGTTTTGGGCTATTTTTGCAATTTCCTCTCACTTGATGATGATTCCTCTCATTTTGATGACCACAACTTCTTTCTTCTAACTATCGAAATCTGACCATTCCTTCCGGCCTAAATTAATCCCTGTCATGAAATCTTAATTAGATATTTAGATTAGAAGAATGATTTACACACACTAAGAATTTACTCAGTAAAAAAATGACTCATTGAATAGTTTTTGTTTTTGTTTTTTTTCCAGGGATGGGTCTTATTTTGTTGTGGTTACAGCCATTTTTTCTTGCTTATTCCCTTCTGTCAATCATGGTCTGGATTTGTTGGGCAGCTAGCTAAGATGAGAAGTGTGTCACGTTGCCACAGAATGGAGTGCTGGTGCACATATGATCTGAAATTGGACCTTAACCTAACTGCCCTGTCCTCAGATAGATGGAGCTACCATGTCATAGTTAGGAGAACTGTGACAAAGATTCTCTGACTAAACTCTAATATGGCTTCCAGCAGCCTAAGACCATGTCCCTGGGATGACCCAGCACCCCTTGAGTTCCTGTCTGAAAAAACTCAAGGCTGCGAAAGGAATTCACCATTTGTTCCAGCTAACACCTGAGAATGGGCCCCAGACCTCTCTGTCTTAGAGCACTTATTAACAAAAACAAACAAACTTACTATTGTAAATTTTTCCTCTGTCCCTTTGAGATGTATATGTATCTCCTACAACCAAGGAGTGTCTTTTCCAAGGACTTGAAAGCCATTCCTTTGAAATGTGATCATCAGGAAGGATAGGGCCCCTGTCTCCTAATCTCTGTGGGAGGGTAGGAGCCTAACTTCAATAAGTGCTGGTTAGCAGGCACAGATGGCCTAACATTGATCAACCCTTTTACTCCGGTTTTTTGTAATTTTTCACTTCCTTGACTCTGTTGGAGCCTCCGCTCACTCCTCACTACTCTCTCCTCCTTTTAAAACACCCGTCAGCTCTGCACAAATTGAAGTAAATCTCAATTTACACTGGACTCTTCCCTACTGCTGTAGTAATCACAGTAAAATCTGTCTTTACTGTCTTTAACTAGTGTCCAGCTTTATCTTTGACAACTGTTATATAACTTGTGAAAAACAATTTGCTTTATTGCTATTTAGGGTAAAGTATAAAATCTATTGATAAATAATCTTCATTTTTGCCCTCTGTTGCATGGTCCGTTGCAAATACTGTCTATGATGACCATAGTTTTAGATCTGTCCTGTTGTCCAGACATTATTAGTCTGGTTGACTTCCAGTTATGGATTTGCAGAACTCTGAAATATTGGATGTAAAAATATTTTCTCTCCCATTTAGTGATCATCAAGACCACCATCTGACATTATTTAACAACAGGTTGTTCTGTACGTGCTTTTAAGGTCTGTAAATCCTTCCTGTTTTTGAAGCCAATTGTTTGAGTGTTCATAATTATTCAGGTTGTTATAGTTACAGGGTCTTTAGGATGACTATTTCATCTCTAAAACCCAATAGGAGACTATTTCTAAATGCAATAAACCGAGATTTGTTTTGCCAACATAAATACATGCATTTTGCAATTTTTAATAACATGACCATATATATATACACATATACACACATATACATATACATACATAGTATGCACAGTATATGTGTAGATATGTATGTTTGAGTGTTTGGTGAGGAGGTAAGCAGAATAGAACTTGCTAATGTTAGGATTTATGACAATAACAGTATTTATTACTTACCTACTATGTGTCAGAACTTTATGTACATTATATTTAATCCTTCCAACAAAACTGCAAGGTAGGCAATACTTTCCCAATTTCAAAATGAAGGAAGTGAGACTCAGAAAGACTTTGTAATAACGGAATTTAAACCTAAGCCTGTGTCATTCCTGAATCTGTGCCCTTTCTACTGTACCATGCTACTTCCTGACTCATATACAGTTGATGGTTTGGGAAAGAAAAATGTTTTTGCTGGACTATTCTTACCAATTTACTGATAGAATCAACTGCACTGCAAAAAATGTAAAGAGAAATCCCCGACTCAAACTTAGAGACAAAAAAAGGAGAATTTATGTGCCATTACACTGATATAGCCAAAATAATTTCAAAAATAATTTAACTATGTTCTATGATGACTTTGCTCCAAATGTTGTAGAATTCCATGAGACTGTGGAGAAAGATGAAAACTTGGCTGTTTTGCACACTTAGAATGAAGACATTGTATACTATTTTTTAATGTTGCAAAGAACTTGCCTGCGAGGTACATTAAAATTACATAAACAAAGGAAAAGACAGCTGTACAAAAGGAAATTGGCAAAAAAAATAAATAAAAACAAAAATAGCCTCCATGAATAGAAGTTAAATATTCAACTTGTTGACTTGTACCTCTTTTATGGCTTGTAATTTGTTTTTATTTCTCTTCTTGTCAGATTTGCTGCTAAGGTAGAAATAACTCTCTGCCTTTTTTTTTTCCAGTGTGTTATTACTTAGTTTTGCCTCTGCTGTAGCTTCCAACTATCTGTAGTTAAATTGTACTAACGTATTGGAGGAAATCATGAATGTACTACACTTAATGAAACTATTCTGCTTATTTGATAAAATAAGTTGTCTCAGCCCAAAGAACTTCTAGTTTTATTAATTAAATATGTATTGTGTCAGGGTTTACTATATAGTTTATAAGGTTAACTGTGACATAGCATTTTTTTCAAATCAGGAACTGGATTTCATCTCTCTGAAGGCTTCTAAATTACTGCTAGACAGGGCTTAATCTGATGGGCCAGATACAATTTAGAATCCATAGTAAGAACTCTTTTCAACTTTAGAATTAAACATAATTCTGTACAATTGTGGAACTTCTCATTTTGGTCTTGTAGGGTGGGAAAAAAATATTTTTCCTCTACTCCTCTTAGGTTCATTGGCTGGGGCCCTATAAATCAGACTGGCAAAAGACAGATTACCAAGAGAAAAATAAACAGAATTTTACTAACATGTGCATCATGCGTGTAGCCCTGGGAGCACCCAGTAATGAGAGAATAGTTAGAACTTGGGCTTATATACCATCTTAGGCTAAACAAAGGGAAAGGGGCTTTGGGGTTCTGGGGCTTCTGATTGGGGGACATAAGTTATGGAAAGGTGACCAGGAAAAGTATGGTAAACAAGGCTCATTTAGCAAGTTTTCTCATCCAGGTTTAAGTCAGAGCCTTCTCCATTGATAAGAGTTGTTTAAGCGTCCTCTTCCACCCGGTGCAGGAAAGAGAGACACCTTTACAAATGGAAATTTCCTTTATACTCTATTTAAAACATCCTCATTTATCTTTGCCCTCGAACATTTTTCTCTCTTGCCTTTTATCCTACTCTACTTTTCTTGCCCTGTGATGTCAGATATAAACACTTTTTTTTTTTTTGCTGAAGAAGATTCACCCTGAGCTAACATCCATTGCCAGTCCTCCTCTGTTTTTGCTTGAGGAAGATTAGCCCTGAGCCAACATCTTTGCCAATCTTCCTCTATTTTGTATGTGGGGCACCACCACAGCGTGGTTGATGAGTAGAATAGGTCTGCGCCCAGGATCTGAACCCACAAACCCAGGCTGTCAAAGCAGAGCAGGTGGAAGTTTACTACTTGGCCACAGGGCTGGGCCCTAAACACATTTTAAAGAAGACAACTAGGTGTTACTGAAACCCAAATTATGAAATGCAATTATTTTTATGAACTTTCTCATCAGTGCAGTTTCTAAAACATGGAAACAAGCTCCGGTCTAAATTCCTGAGTTTGGCAGTACAGGGGCAGCAGACATTTGGGACTCTGGGGAGAGACAGAGGGAGAAATGTGGCAGAGTGTGGAGAATCATATTCCCTTCCCTTCTCTTGAGTGTCCATGGGAACGTATACTAATCAATTCCAAGTGTGTCCATTTCAGACTGTGATTTCTTATACTTAATAGAACAGCAAAAGTCATTAGAAATGAGGGGGAGAGGGAAAGAAGAGCATTGGTAAGTGTGATTAGGATTAAATCAAGTCTTGAGAGGAAGACATATGGAATTCAATAGTTTGAACACTGTTTATCAGAATTCTATTAATTTTTACATTTTCTAGCTTACTTATTTCTTCTTTCTCAGACTTTGAGGAATGGTGTAATTTGTTTCCACTGTGTTATATAAGGCTCCTTCCGATGTATATTTTATTTCTTATTTTTCCATCACTTGATTTTGGATTCATTCAATGGGACATATTTGACTTTGTAAGTTTTCTATTTCATATAAACTTCATATAAATACAGTTTTATAAACCACAAAAGAACCTTTTGGGGCCTTTATGGACCTTCAAGACCTGATCTACTCCAACCTTATCATCTCTTTACCAATTCACTTACAGAGAAACTTACTATCTGTTTGAGGAGACAGATATACATGCAAACAGAAGATAGAGATTAATTTTAACTCAGACTGAATAAGAGAAAGAGGGTATATTTGAACTGACTTTAAAGGATGGCTAAAATTTCAATAAATCTTGGTAGGTGAACACTATCCCAGGTGGAAGGAACAGTATGAGCAAATTTTTGTACGGTATTTTGGCAACATACCAAGTTTCCTGGTATGATTTGTTTTCAGAGTGGTTGTGGAGGTGGGGTAAAGAGAAGTATTACCTGAGATTAGTCATAAAGAGTCTTGAAAACGTGCTCAGAAGTTAGGATAGTATTCTATTGTTTCCAGAAAATCATCAATATCTAGAGTGAGGAGAATGATAAGATTAGATCTGTGCTTTTTAAAGTTGTTTTTTTTTTTCCTTAAGCTCTATCACTTTCTGAAAGACTACACAGTTTATTTATCTACTATGTTTATTATTTATTATCTGTCTACACATCTACAGATTTTTGTCTACTTTTTAAAATGATGTTTCTAAATGGCTTACATGTGCCTGGTATAGAGAAGATAATAATCAATATATGGTGAAGGAATGAATGGATACATGCTCTGGGAAGTGAACTCCGGTGGTTATATGAGGACACATTGCCAGGAGATCCTACTTTCATTTAATCTCAAACTTGACTGGTCCTCTTAATACTTCTGAAACACACATGCTACATTTCCTTCTTGCTAATCCTCTCCCTTTGACCTAGGGTATTTTCTGTGGCCCAACCCTTCTCTTCACCTATTTGAATCTCACCAATGAGAAAGAATGGTTTGTAGGTCTAAGTTACGTTTCTTTTGCTTCCTCAAGACAGTAACCTTGCGTACGTGTAAAGTGTGCATAAAAATACTGCTTCATAGAATTGCTATGAGACTAAAATGAGAAGACCTATAAAATTCCTAGGAAAGTGTCTGATGTATAGTTATTCTCATTAGTCTCGTCAGGTGGGTAGCACAAGTGCCCTGTGTGCTTGTCAGCAGAGCAGAACTCTGCCTGGTCTTTTTGCACCATCCTCTCACCTTCTGGCATACATCAGACAATACTCTATTCATGGGGTTTTCACGGCCAATTTTTTAGGAAGTGGGTGGCCAGCTCCTTCTTCCTAGTCTGTCTTAGACTGGAAGATCTGCTGAAACCTGTCTGCCATGCCTGCTCACCACCGGTGATCCTGCTGGTGGTCGGTGACATAGCTTTCAGCATCACAACATGCAGCCACCATAGTAGGTAGTGTGGTTCCCCGACTGGGAAATGAACCCAGGCCATGGCAGTGAGAGCACGGAATCTTAACCACTAGACCGCCACCAATGTATTATAGATGCTCACTAAATATTAGTTTCCTTAACTTGTCATTTTTCAAGAACTCAAGTTTCTATCAGATCCTTCAAGTCTTTTCTAACCACTGGAGCCCGTAATTATTTCTCTCACTTCTGAAGTACATACTGTCTCATACACTCTGACATCATATTGCCTCTTGGCTAACATCTGCAATCTTTCTGATGCAAAGCCATGTACTGCCATGTATTCCAATTGTTCCTGAATGTGTCTGGCTTCAAGGAGTTACCACATCTGATTCTTTCTGTACATATTTCTTGTGAGTTTGCCTGCATTGCACCACTTTGTATTTAATCTTCCCCATATTTTATTCTTTCAATGTTATTTACTGAGAATCTATTAAGTCTAGGCATTGGAGATAAAACTAGGTAAACAGAACACATTTTCTCTCCCTCATGAAATTTACACTGTCATAGAATAAAGTTTTATTTTGCAACAACTTACTCCTACTGCTAATGTAATCATTTTGTACTATATACAAAAGATTCTCTGGAATGCTTGCCATGAAATTCCACAAAACTTGAACCTTTCTGGGTTTTTAATCTGAAGGACAATATAAGAGACTCGCATTGCACTATTATCAATTTTTTTGACGTCTGTTTGCTCCCTTATTATGCAGATTTCAGATCTTTTGGGCTATTATACAAGTATTCAGTGATACTGATTTTACAGTCTCATAGATGTGGGATTATTATGGTTTTTATTAACCAAGCCTTAAAACTATACTTAAATAAGAGTATTTACCAGATTTAATTCTGTCACAGGTAAGTTATTCTCCTTATTCTACATGCTAAGTTAGTGTGTGTGTATATATATGTGTGTGTGTGTGTGTTTATATTATATGAATTTATGCATATACATATTTAATATTGCATGTTTATAATTTGCTTTTTGTTCTTTAAATTATGAGCTCCTTTAGAACAAGCACTCTGTTACTTATTTTATAAGTCATTTTACTTTTCTGAATAATGTCACATTTGAGATGGATTGTCATTTCCTTTTAGAAGTTGATGATAATGAAAGACAACAGAAAATTTACTTTTTCTCTTACTTTAGGATCAGTATTTTAGCTCTGTACCTGGAGTAAGGAACATGAAGATGAGTATGAATGTTTATTCTCAAATATGTATTTCTCAATGTTCATTTGGAATCTAAAATCTTAAGGTCACAAGTCTCATTTATTGTATTGTGTTTCTATATATTTGCAGAAAATTAGAGAATCAGTCAAAATTGTTTTAAATTTAGGTTACAATAAAGTGTAACCATTCTCTAATTTTTAGTAAAAGAAGAAAAATTCATCTCTGCCCTTTTTATACCAGGTTGTAACATACACAAAACTGTGCTTCAAAAAATCTTGTTATATGGTAGTATTTAATATCCAAATTTCCTCCAGCTACCTCTAAATAAATCCAAGTGAGAAAAATATTTTGATACTTGAATTGCATTTTTGAAATAAGTGCAATAAAAATCTCCAAGAGAGAATAACGGTTAGGTGTTTTTAATGACAACAGTGTATACATCTTCTGACTCTTGGCATATTATGAACATGTTATTGAAGACTTTTTATAGCAAAAACCTATTAAGTACTTAGAAAAAAGGGCAGAGTGTCTTTAAAAATAAATCCTGTTTATTGTCCTCTCAAAATTATATACAAATGTCTTGTGTGTATAAATATGTATCTATGGGTCTGTCTATCTATCTATCTATCTATCTGTCTATCTATCTATCTATCTGTCTATCTATCTATCTAATTTCTTTTGTTAGCTGGTCTATGGTTTTCATCAGACCCTGAAACAAATTCTAGAACCTCTGCCTTAGGAGAAGCTGCAAAAGTTGCAAAGATTAAGAAATGTTCAAAACTAATTTTAACATTTAAGATAAGGAGATTGAGATAGTGAATTGAGAAAAATTTAAGTGATTATCAAGGAATGAAAGTAGACCACATATTTTGGATATTCAGTTATGATCTTGATTTTCTATTTTGCTTGGAAAAGAAAAAATGCACAGAATTACAGGAAAGAGAAGCCATGTGAAACAGGGAAAACTTTAAACTTATGTGAAAAAGCCCTTATTATCAAATGAATTTCTGTTAAATCCAACCACAACAGAGAGGTTTAAGGCAACAAAATATAGTTTCAACAGTAAAAATGGAAAAATTCAACAGACCTTTTTGCAATGAGAAGAAACTGAAGGGTTTTTTTTTTTTTTTTTTTTTATCAGTAAGACAGATACTTGGAATTATACTAAACACAACTGTAACTAACCATTTTTGAGAAGATACTAGCTTATTCCTGGGCATTTATGCAGCTATAAATTTAGCTATGAATTATATATCATAGTTTTAAACAAAAAATTGATATCAATGAACTTTTAATTTTATGCTATTAAAAAGTATAAAAGACTAGATCAAAAATTAAGAATTCTAAGACCCATTTTCTACCTCCCAAGAAAATGTCTCCTCTGATTTTCCAGGCAGTTATAATCATGTGGGGCTGCTTACCTACCTTTGTGCCTTCTCTTATTCTTTCTTCAGGAAACTTATTGGGTGTTAACTCTGTGCCAGGCATTATGTTAGACGCTAATGCTATAGTGATAAAAGAGAACTGCCTTCAAGGAGATCAGTCCAGGGCAGACAGAGAAGAAAACATGCAATTAAAATGAATCACTGTTAAGTGCTAGAAGAGAATATTGAGGATAACTGCAGGGATTTGGGGAACCTGGATAAGAGAAATTTAGTCCCCAGGTAGAGGAAGCAGTGACTGGCAGTGGGCGTGTCATAGCAGACATCTGGTAGGAGGTGGCATCTGAGTTGAGTCTGAAGAATTAGAATGCCTGGCCAGTTGAGAAAGGGCATGAATTTTTAGGAAATAGAAAAACATACAAATACAACGTGGCATGAAGTGTATGGCAAATTAAAAAATTGTAAGAATGACTAGAGCAAAGGATGTGGATGGTGCAGTGGCAAACTGGAGTCGGAGAATTTGGAAAGCCAGATCAAAATGTGACTGTGCTATTCTGCTGAAAAACTGTTTAGTGGCTTCCCATCACGTTCATGACATTGTCCACCCTCCTTAGTGTGGCATTTAGACCTCAAAGACTCTCTTGCGGGGTCACCCCACTGCTCACCACTGTGACTCTTCTCATTCCCCAATGTTGCCTCTTGGCTCTCATCCTTTCTGCTTCCTCCCCTAGGTGGCCTGGGATCCCTTTTATACCATGTGGAAGTCAAGGGCCACATGGATGCTAACATTTTTTTCCTTCTTGGTTTCTCCATGCCATGGCTTTGGTTTTACTCTGCTGCAGAAGCCATATGCAAGTGTTGGGTCACCCTACACAGTAGACATCAGAACCCCACTCAAAGCTTTGCGTGGAGAATGGGATATAAAAACCCCTTTATTCTTAGTTTTCCCTCTAATCTACATGCCTCCTTTGAGATTTCACCCCAAAGGGGACATGTATTTCTCACCTTGTGCCTGTCCCTGTCTCTCTGCCTCCTTGAAAATTCCACACTTCCTTGAGGGAGGAAGGGATGAGTTTTTCCCTCTGCCCTAGGGCAAGAGTTTCCCTTATGTCATATCCTAGCTTTTACATATCCCAGACTTATTGCAGTCTTAAGAGTCAATTTGACCAGATACCGGGCCTTGTTATATTATTGGGAGCTTAAAGCATTTAGAAAGTCTTCCTTTTGGCAAAGCATTTTATTTAAGTCTATAGACTTATTGTAGTCTCAAAAATCTTATTCTATATATCAGATTCTGAATATGGATTCTTTCTTTGCATTTACATTCTTTACCAGCAATCCTAAACCACCATGAAGCCAAAGTCTGCCTCTGATAGGATAGAGATGAGGTGGGTAAAAGGAAATGCAAAAGAGAAAAAGCACATTCACACCACTCTGCAAATGTGACCCTGAAACACTGGAAATGCTGTGATGCTGGAAGGAACAAGGCAATGTCTCAGGATCTTAATCTTTTGAAATAGAGATGGAAGTTCACACGTGGAACTTTCCAGGGAAAACTTCAAAACCAGTAAGGGTTTGATGCCGCTGTCATAAAGTAGAGCAAGAAAGCCAACCACGAAAGGGAAACATCAAATCGAGCAGAGAAGGAAAGGAAGTGTAATGTTACAGTAGATGTATTGTAGGGCCCCATGGCTTTCCTGAGTATTTTAGTTACATTTATAACCTTTGACATTATGCATTTGGTTCTCTATATTTCATATGAGAAGTGACTTATGGAAGAGACTATTAGATAAAATGGTATAGCTTAAGTATAGTAGGATGCAAGGTATACATTGCTAATTTGGATGATATTTCTTGTGTTTTTTTATACAGAAAAAGCATGTCTAGAAAACTTAGATTAGGTCTTGACTATATTACACAAATCATACAGAATGAAAGTAGAACAAAGCATATCAGCCTTGGGCTTTTGAACCTAAAAGCCTGTGCCTCAATTTATAATCAAATGTCAAAAAGATTAGCTCTATAAAGAGTAGGTACAGATGAACACTAGATGATTTCTTTGAAAACTCTAATTTGAATACAGATCACCTGGGGATTCTGTTAAAATGTAGATTCTGATTTGATAGGTCTGGGGCAGGGCCTGAGATTCTGCTTTACCCACGAGCCCCTGGGACACCCAAATGCCCCTAGTCATAGCCCACCCTATGAGCAAGACACTAACCAAGAGTTCTCTGACTTGATTGGCCTAACTGGGTTTCATAATAGTCTTGGGTGTTTAGGGACTTGTATTTTTCCAAATGAATTTCAGAATTAATTTATGTAGTGAAGGGCGGCAGAAGATGCCACCCCTAAATATGCCACTTGGCATAAGGATTATTTTGAGCTAAAGACACTTGAAAAACAGCAGATGCGAAAGGGATATTCTGACCTCCCCTTTTCTTCCTGAAAGCAGGAGAAAAAACTCCATGTGAAAGATGCCCTCTCTGTACTGGGAGAAAGGAAACATTTTTATCACCAGGGATGGGGAGTTGAGGCTGAGAAAAACATGTACAAACAAATCTTGTTAAAATAACTCATTGTCCTTTAGCCTCTCTATACATTTCAGTTACATTTTTACAATTGCCACTCTGTGTTCAATCTACTAGATAAGAATTTGGGTCTTGCTACTTTGAGTATTCATTTTTCTACAGGGGGGCTCCCATGTAGATGTAAATACGCTTTTCTCTTGCCAATCTGTTTTCTGTCAACTTATTCTCAGGCCCAGTCAAAGACCCTAAGAGAGTGGAGTTAAAGGTTGTCGTCTCTACAGTGGTTCATGAAAAATTCCCTGGAGATTTTGATTGGAATTGAATTTGATTTATAGATAAATTTGAGGAGAAATTGAAATATATATATATAATGTTGAATCATCCCACCCGCTAGTAATGTCTTTCTCCAATTATCTAAACTTTATTTTATGTCCATTTATAAGACTTAATAATTTTTGTAACTTCTGTATAACGGTTTTGCATATCTTTTATTAATTTTGTTGCTAGAAACACTATGTTTGTCGCTGCCATCACAAAGAGAATCTTTTTGTACTGTTAACATTTTCTAATAGATTACTGCTGGTGTGTAAAAACACACCACTTCTTCATATTGGTCTTTTCCCTGGAATTCCTGCAGAACTCTCTTTTTTGTTCTATTTAACAGGTTGTTTAAATATATATACATATTTAAATTTTCTATGAAGACAAATATTTAAAAATGATTATTCTGTCTCTTTCTTACCCTGCTACCCTATTTCTCTTTTACTTCTTTCTCTTATAGGCAAAGAACTCCAGTAGTGTTGATTTTTGTCAATCATAGTAGATGTTGTGTTGCCTTCTCTTAATGGGTGATACAACTATTAGTTCCTAGAACATACAAAATTATTTCCTACCTCAGGAAATTTTCACATACTATTCTCTCTGTCAGGGATGCTATCCTGTCCATAGTCTTCATGACTGTTTCCTTCACATCACTCATGCCAAAGCTTACATCTCACCAGTGAATAATTCCCGACTGTCATGAATAATGGTACAGGAACCAATGACAAACTAACAACTTAAGCAATTTAGGGGCAATTTATTGGCCCCAAACTGAAATGTGCAAAGGCGATGGTGGCTTTAGTCATGATTGGATTTGGTATTGAGAGATCCCTCTCTCTCTCTTTCATTTCCTAGACAAATTCCCTCTAGCTGTAAACGCAACCACAGTCCACTTCTTCCAAGCTTAGCAACTACACCAGGATGGGAGCTTCTTCCCCAGTTGAAATATCAGATTCTGATTGTCTTCACTTGAGTTATGTGCTCATCCCCAAACCAGTCACTATTATAGGAGAAAGAAATCACAATCCTATCTGTATGGCAGGTGGAATAGGCACTGTGGCCTTTGGAACAGTCTGTCCAAAATTTCTCAGCTCCAAGAATAAATAGTTCACAAATCATTGAGATTCAGACTGGATAGACCAAAACTTCTGAAGCCCACTAAACTTGCTTTGTAAAACTGGAGTCTTAATACCTACCTCACAGGGTATCATGAAGATTAAATGAGATAATGTATTTTTAAAAACTAGTACAATACTTTGCAATAGTAAGAATTAAAAAATAATCATCATTATTATAATTGTTTCTTGACATTTTATATTACAGGCGACAGTGACTAAAGAAAAAAGAGAAAAAAAAGCTGGGGCCATTTTCTCCTAAGATGTCACTGCCAATGGCAGGCACCCAGGCCTCATGAGCTCACTGATGTTCACGTCATTTGTAGAAAGGGGGAAGGAAGGAACACTAGGAATTGAACTTCATGATTTCCACTCACTGTCCTAAAGTCATTCCTTTCAGCTGGCTTGTGAAATATTTTCTAGGGTTATTATAGATCAATATATTAAATGGGCTTATCATTAAAGACATTGGTTTGCATGTAAAGTAGTCTAAAATATGCCAAGTAAACAATTTAGAAACAATTATTTGTTTGCAAATTATCCTGAGCAGCAGGGATAGTCTGCGCTGTCCAGATCTGCTTGATAGAAGTTTTCCTTTCACAGGTACATTTCTTCACCTGATTCAGGTGCTCTCACATTCTTGCTCCCAGATTCATGTCTTAGATTTGTCCTTCTAGAACTTTCCAAGTGAAGATATTAGAAGCAGAATGGAAGGGGGAGCTATACCAGTGGGGGACTGCAGGAACTCACTTTTGCAGGAAGAATTTCATGGGATGTCAAAGCCCAGTATGGTGAGAGAGAGATGGAACCAAAGAGACAGAGAGAGGCAAATATGGCTGAAAGACTGTGTTCAGAGCCAAGAACTGCAAGACAAATGAGACATTAAGAAAAGTAGGTTAAGGTGTTCCAGTCTATTTCTTGGAACAGGTTTTGTTGTTTTATTACTTCCTTTTATGTTTAAGCCATAGTGGGGTGTGTGTTTGGAGGGGGGTGTTTGAGTGTGGGTGTGTGCATTACAAGAAACACTGACAAGATAGACACTTATGCCAGCGAGAATCAAATAGAGTAAGTCAGACTGAAGCAGGCAGAGAGCCATCTCAGTTATTAAGATCTCAGTATTGGTCGATGTGTTTGGGGTCTGCTTTTCCAAATTTTGTGGATTTCCTATTTTTCTTTTTATTGATTTACCTTTTCCTTTATTTCTTTCTATCTGCTTGGATACTCTACTACTGCATGCCTGAGTGCATGACATACCTTCCAGGAACCAATTTTATTTCACATTTTCTCCTGGCCTATTCTTATCCATTCATACTATTGCCTGCTTTTCAGTTTGGTTGTTTTTCCCACTTTCTTTTGTTCCCACGTTTATCCAGATGTTGATTGCCTGTTCATTCTGACCTTAGATGCCAGTTTCAGCCTGTAAGTTTTGCCTGAGTCAGATGACTCACTTCCTGGATTGTGGGACAGGGATGGGTGGATTTTTCAAACCCTACAGTGGGCAGTCCAAAGAAGTCAAGAAGTAGTACGCATAGTCCCTGAGGTGGAAGAAGCAAGAAAGTGCTGAAGGGAGTAACTGCCTCCAAAAATCTTCAGTTCTTATGTAGTTTTATCCAACTCTAGCCTGGCTGATCCTAATTTGTTCACTACCCTCTCAAGTGATCTCTCTGTCACCACTCCTTTTAGTTCCTCTATCCATCACAACTAAGCCCTGATTATCTTTCTCAAAGCAAAGTAAGTTATGGTGCTCCTCTAATAACAATTTTTTTCTTGCTTCCCATTACTTAAAAGGAAACCTTCTTATCCCTATAAGTCCAAGCTTGACTACCAAGATCTTCACAACAGCAGCTTTCAAGCCTTACTTACCTCCCACTATTCATCACTTTTTCACCCCATGAACTTACACCCCATTCCAACAGTACTTCCTCAAATCATTTGTGTTATTTTATGATTTTTCAACATCACATATATTCCCTCAGCCTGGGATAGTTTTCTTCCATTTCTTTACCTCATCTTTTAAAACTGAGTTGCAAATATCATCTCTTCTTCCCAGGCTGATTATTTGAAATGTTCATTCTTTTTTTTGGGGGGGGGTGGTGGTAAGGAAGATTGGCCCTGAGCTAACATCTGTGCCCATCTTCCTCTATTTTGCATGTGGGTTGCCATCACAGCATGGGTTGGTGAGTGGTATAGTTCTGTGCCCAGGATCCAAACCTGTGAACCCAGATCACCAAAGGGGAATGTGCTGAACTTAACCATTATGCCACTGGACTGGCTCCTGTTCATTCATTTTTAATGCATTTTCTTTATATCTTCTAATAGTTCTCATTCTCCCCTCTCCTTCTTTTCATCCTTCTCTTCCTTTCCCTTCTTTCTTTCAACAAATATTCTTGGATTGTGTACTCTGCCAGATAGTGTGTTAAATTAAAACATATGGCCCCTGTCCTCAAGGAGCTTATAATTGTAGTGCAGTCTAGTTGTTTATTACTGATATCCCCCATTAGTCATAAACTACTTGGGGCAGGAATTGTCTTGCTGTCATTCAACTTTCAGTAATACTTAAATACAGCAGAGGGCACAGAATAGTCTCCCAGAAATGCTTAGAGAGAATGGACACAAAAATTAATAAATTTTTAAATAAAAAATTCATTTTTTCTAGATGTGTAATGTATGTTTAGTGTGTCTCTGTAATCCATCTGCCAAAACAAACAAACAAAAACAACACTACCGTTTAGGCACTGGACTAAGCTCGGTACGTGCCTGCTCTCATTTATACTTCACAACTCTCTGAAAAAGGTCCTCTTGTTATCCCTATTTGATATCTGAGGAAGCTAAGGTGGAGAATGGTTACTCACAGAGCTACTAAGGAAGTGGTGCAGCTGGGGCCTGCACCAATCTTGGTGGGCTTAACATCTGAGTTCTTGATCATTTGCTCTCTCAACTGTCTCCAGTTTCAGTCTTCTGGTCTTTCTTTGTAACCACTGGAATTATAATAAAAAGAGGGGTTTTTTTTCCTATCACGTATATACATTAAAACTCAAGTGGCCTAATGTTCATTCAATGTACCATGATTTTTATAAAAGAAAAAGTGTCCTATCTCAAAAACAAAAACAGAAAAGGAACATGGAGTGTTATAGTATTGAACATACACATTTAATTTTAAATATTGAAAACAAGAGTATGTCATAAGTTCCACTAAGGTATACACCAGAGTTACTGTTTGCTTAAAACTTTCTCAACTTGGTACAAAATGTTGCTACTTTAAATTTCAAACAGGATCACAATTAATTTCGCCATCATTTGGCAGCATGCTTAAAATAATGAGATTCTGAAGGCTTATACCCCATTGGGCATGTCCTGATGACAAAACAAAATGCCTAATGAAAGTAAAATAAACATTTACCAATAGAGATTAGGTGCCGTGGAGATACCAGCACTGGGAAATTGGTTTTATAATTTATTCTGCTATTATATTCTCCTTAAAGTTGGTCTCTATGTTGCTAGAAAGGTAGATAAAAGCCATTTACAATTTGTACCTGCCTAATGTTTTCGTATGCTGAATCAAATCAAAGAAGGAAGCACTTTGTTTCTAACATATGGAAAATTTTGTTTTCTGCTTTATATATATATAAAATAAATTATGTCACACTGATCATAAGATTGAGGTTGGCATTTTGTATTATGCTTTTGCTGTTCCTGAGGGCTTACTATGCTTCTCTCTATCATATTCACTATTCTATTTATTCAAAAAATATTTATTGTGTATTATTAACCTTTAGTTGAAGTGTTAGTCATAGGTGTACAGAAATTTGAAAAAATAAAGTTTGATCTCAAGGAACTCACTAAATGGGGGAGCTAGTCAAGAAAACCAATGATATCATGGGAAATAGCTGTTAATGTATACCTAGAAAATTTTGGAAGTCAGGAAAAAGAGGCCAGTAGAAAAGTCTGGGTTTACTATATTTAGTATGTTTCTATAATCTATTTGATAATAATTTCCAAACAGGAACTGAGTATTGTAAGATGATAACATGATGTTAACTACATACATTAGTCAGAGAGAATGCCATATATAAAGGCCTCCCCCAAATATGGTAATGTTTAGAAATTTGAAAGCAATTCAATATATTTGAAGCAAAAGGTATTTGTAGGTCCCAGGTGAGAGAAAGGGCTGGAGTAGTAGGATTTCCAGACCACAAAAGGCTTTCTAAATATTTTGTCAGCAATAAAATTCCACTAGAGAAGTTTAAGTATTGATATGACATGAGCAAAGTGTGTCTGTCTTTTTAGAACTAACCCTTTGGACTGATTGAGGGGTGACTAAAATCTGTGGTATGGGAATTGTTTGGAGTTTATATGAGAAAAGATTAAGATCTGAACACTAACAATGGCAGAAGGAACAGATATAAGATAATTCATCAGAATACACAACGACCAATTAAATCAAAGGGTGGTGAAAGAGAGGTTTCAGATAACTTGAAAATATATGGCACAATCCAGTGATGCTTCTGAGAGACAGAGAATACAAAAAGCTATGGTTTTGATTATGTTAAGTCTGGCATTAGAAATGATTTTAATATGTCTGTGAGGCATAGAGATGAAGAGATGGAAATTTAGAACCCTGGTCGGTGAACCGGGTTGTTGATATTGATTTGAGAGTTGTTATCACATGAATGATAGTTGCTTTTTGCTTGCATAGAATTGTTTGAAAATAACACATAGTATGAGTTGAGAAGAAAGCTAAAATTGAAGATAGCTGGCATAGAGAGGTCCAAGAAAGTCAAGGCAGAGAAGTGACCATTGGGTTTAGCAGTTAAAGGGTTGCCTGTGGGAGATAAATTTGGATAGAATAAGTGAGGTTAAATCCAGATACAAGTATGCTATAGATAATAAGGTATTAATTCATAACAATCATCCTAAAATCGTTGATTTTAAGGAGATCCAATGTCTGTTTAATAAATGAGTAAATTACATGGAATAAATATGGCAATGATATTGTTTTATGTCTTGGAGAGAACCCAGTCACCCTCCATGTAAATAATTCAATGGATCTCAAAAAAATATTAGTCATATGGGGCAAGAAGTTTTCCAAACATAGATCAGTATATGGATGGTGAATTCAAGTTGGCTAATTTGAGGAGTGCCACGCCACGTTATTTTGAAGATACTCTCTATTATAGCAAGTGGAGTTTCTTCAAAATCCAAGAGTTCTCATAAGGATTTGGGTGGAATAGGTTTCTGCACCAAGTAGATTTTCCCCAGAAGAACAGCAAGTTTCATCAGCTTTGCTGAACAATGAGAAAGTTATTAGGCTTTCAAGTGGATGAGGCTTTTTTTTTTTCCAATCATAGAATTTGATTGGAGTTGCTGGTTCTGTTTCATGTTGAGTTCAGCTCTTGTTTCCTTTCATGAAACATCTGTCTGAGAGCAATAACTATGTTGAAAGCCCTAAATTAATTTATGTCATTTATTATTTTTTTTGATTTTTAAATCCTTTTGTGCTAAGCATATCTTTTCTTAGTTGACTTTTGCATGTTGTTTTCATGTAAACTTTATTTTCTCATTGAATGTCTTCTACATTTAGAATCTTCCATCCTTTATTTGTTCTGCCTTTTTTAATTTTGGACATTATTCCCGAGCAGATACATGAAACATATCTCTCACATAAAAAATCTTTGTAGTCACCACATCATTAGTAGCATGGCAGGAAAAGGCCAGGAGATTAAAAACAAATTAAAAGATTGAATCCAAAAAACATAAAGTATGAAGTTCATAAATAAATTAAAACCTAAATTAACCTGTGACCAAGTAATAAGAAGCTTTAATTAATGGGATATAATTGGATTTACTTTCTTGAATTTAATATTCAAGAGGAAAAGTAAATTAAGCATTTATATTTGCTATCTGTATACTTCTGTAGCTATTTCCACACAACAAAAGTTGTATTTAAAATGATTGCCTGTTGACATTTAAATTCTCATCTTTTCAAACAACATAATTTTACTTTCTTACTGTATTATATTTATTATAGGAGAAAAGAAAACTACCAAGTTTTTGAGAGATTTTCAATAGCAGGACTCAAATTAAACAGGTTCTTATGTTAATTCTCAATTTAAAAAAGTCAGATAATAAGAACACCCATTCTCCAAGCATATAGGTTGATTGCAATTTAACTATGGTGTGTTTATAGAGGACTTGCTTAATAAATTATGTAATAATTTTAATATGTAATAATCTTATGTTACTGCCTTAGAATGGCCATACCAAGTAACAGTGGATATATCTGCATCATGGACAAAGTCTAGTACAACTCTAGGATTCAATAAATATGTTTTAAAATAGTGGAATATACTACAATCTTGTAATCTGACTAATAATGCAGATATAATTTAATTAATCCCAAAGAATCTGAGGAGTATGATGGCTGGATTGTTTCCAGATTATAGTTAGGAATACACATGAGATCCACAATATCTTTGATTGTTTTCTTATCCACGAAAAGGCTCTATTTAACAAGGAAAACAAATAGGACGTAATTCTCACAAACATGAGGAGATTCACAATCAACTATTATTGTGGATTGTACCTTTTGAACACTGTATATCCATATTGAATGCTTTTCTGAGATGAGTGTTCAGTTAAATCAAATTTTGAGTTGCTAGAGTCTTGTTAACTGAATCGATTGACAGTTTTAGCCCATACAGTTGAATGTTTGTTTATAGATGGCATTTTTACCTATCTATTCTTGCTCAGAAGACTGCTCTGCACCATGTGGTCTCAACAATTCTGTGCATTATATTTCTGTATGCTGTAACAAAAAATCAACAAGAGCTGTTAGATTCATACAATAGAATATTATTCTGCCATAAGAAAGGAGTAAAATAGTGATTCATGCTACAACATGGACGAACCTTGAAAGCAGTATGCTAGTGAAAGGAGCCAGACGCAAAAGGCTGCATACTGTAGGATTTAATTTGTATGAGATGTTCAGAATAGGCAAAGCCATAGAGACAGAAGGTAGGTCAGTGGTTGCCAATGGGTAGGAGAGGGGTGGGAGAGAATGGAGGGCTGACTGGTAATGGATATGGACATTCTTTTTAGGGTGATGAATTGTTCTGGATTTAGACAGTGATGATAGGTACATAACCCTGTGAATGTATTAAAGACCACTAAATTGTACATTTTAATTTATAGTAGGTGAGTGATATTTCAATTAAAGATGTTATTAAAATTAGCTAGAGCTATAAGTCTTCACCTTTTGGCCATTAAGCATTAATTAATTCAATGTGTATTTTTACCTTTTTTTGCAATTTATTCCTAAGAATGTGTTTTTCTTAAAGGCAAATAAATGAGGTAATAGATGTGTTAATTAACCTGATTGTGGGAATCCTTTCACAGTGCATATATAATTCAAATCATCATGTTGTACATTTTTACACTTGTGTACAATTGTACAACTGCACAATTTTCTTTGTCAATTATACCTCAATAAACCTGTGTGGGGGAAGAAATCTAGCAAGATAAAAGAAAAATGTGAGGCTTAGAAAACTGCAGCTGGAGAAGAGAGGACTGGCAAACTATAGATAAATGACCAGTAAACAGCCTAGTAAAGGTAATATGAAGGAAATAGGAAGATGATGTGGGGATTTCTTCTATGCTTCTAAAATGCCATCTTAGTTATTAGAACATAGACATCTTTTCTTTTCTCATCTTAGAACTTCTCTGCTTAAATAAGAAACACCCAGGGCAATTAAAAAACAAAGATGTTTTTCTTGCACTAATCATAGTACTAAAGTGATATGAATTGGAAACAGTTTAATCAAGTTGTAATTGAAGTAGTTTGAAGAAAAATTGAACTTGAGATACACCCTAGGAATGATAATGGTGGTAGTTTTGAGTTATGATGATCTGTTTCAATAAATGTTGTTGAAGATGTGATCTATGGTTAAATAATTTAATTTATGTTCGTGTGCAAAATAAAATAGGAGTGCTATATTTAAGAGACCATAGGAAGTGTTTTAACTGATCGATGTATGCCATAGGAGGACTTAGTTTGTGTTCCATGTCTGTGGAAATACAACTTCACATTCTGCAATTGGCTCTATTTGAGGCATCTTCATATGTACAAGAATCGATCAGTAAAGGGACAGGCAACGCCCGACATCTGACGCTATTTCCATGAGTTTTTACGTAGTCTCATTTTATTTTGGTACACGATTGTTGAATAATAAGATAAATCCTCCTTATGTGTATGTTTCATCCCTCTTACAACTACTCCTGGTGGTTGAGCTATTTATAAGCTATTCCTTTACATGTAAGTGGTTGCATCTCACCAATGACATTCATTATTATTTAGTGTACTTTAGGGTTTTCCTCCTTTCCTAAATAAAACCATAATGTTTCATCAATTTGTCTTGGATAGGAGAAGTAAACTTTTGCTTTTTACGGAGTCCTTTCCTAGGAAGCCTCCAAATGAATGCTATTCTTATAGCCTTCTTAAAGTTTCCCTCACACAGCTTGCATGTTCGATCTCTACTGTCTCCATACTAGATAACTCTCTTATCTTGGCCACAGCCAATGAAACCAGGAGTGGTTACTTAAACCAAACTAGACTAGTTTACAAAGTGGCTAAAAGATTAAGAGATAACCCAGATGCAAAATTCCGACCAATAGAAGCAGACTATATTGGAATGTGACTGGCTGAACTAATTAAATTCTTGCTTTTGGGGGGTTAGACTAAGGGACCCACTGAGAAGGTTAGTAGTTGGTAATGGGAACAGAAGCTGAAAGACAGTGTAGAGAACTGACAAGTCTAGAGAAGTCATTATACACACAGAAAAAGCTAGGGAAGACTCAGTCATTCACAGGAGCAGTTGAAGTAAAGACAGAATATGTTTGAGGCCCATAGCTGGAAATAGTGAGCCACCGAGTGTAGGAAGCAGTGTATGCCCGCTGTGAGGGTGTGACCGGGTAGCTATTTATTGCCAGTGTTTTGGTGTCTATTTTGAATGACTTTCCAACGTCTAGGAATATTGGCTTGGCAGTGTTTCATTCACTATTCATTCCACAAATACTTGGTCTACATGCCAAGCGCGTACTCTAAGTGGGAGATTTGTTCATGAACAGAAGCACTCTCAGCCTGGTGGAGTTTATATTCCAGTGGCCAAGATTATTTTCGTAATTTTTGTCATATCTTAATAATAAACCTTTATCACCTGAATTAATACAAGTGTACCTTTGTTCCTTGCAGTCTAAGAATATAATAAAAATGCTGTCTGTTTCTATTTCATTTTCACAGGCATAATCTTAAAATTTTTTTAAACAAATATGAATTCATTAAATTTTTATGACAATTCCAAAAGTGTTTAAATTTTACAGAAGAAGAAATGAAGGCAAAAAGGGAAAAAGAATTACCTAAAATAGGTGGAGCTGGTAGTACCATCTACTCCTAGTAGATGGTGCAACCAAGTTTTTAATTCAAGGAATATAGCTCCAACATTCATGGTCTTAACCACTTTTCTATGCTGCCTTTTAAAACACTTGTTGTGGAATTCTCTTGGTGTTCTAAGTAATTACATTTATATGCATCAGATTCTTCTGGTACTTATCTTGCATCTCCTAATTAATTTCATTTTTCTTGAGGGCAGGGTTACTATTCAGTCTTTAGTATGTATGATCACAAGTATCTGCAGCTAAGGGACTATGAACACCATTGGATGATGAAGTGATTATGCTACTGGTTACGTTGTTCACCAATTATATCAGAAGGTACTAATTGTTCTTTCTTGAAATCTTCCCAGAACCATCAATCATGATAGAAGCACATATTATCGTATAGAGTAACATCATGGTGAATCACAGTAATTCTCAGAGGGATGTGCATATTAACATATATTTCATACGCCATAAGCTCTGAGTCACAGGGGTGAATTGACATAACACAACTAGCCTCCAGGTACTACAGTAATTCTGAAAGATGACTCATGTTGTTTGTTATATAATATCATTGAGAAAGTTTTCCATATAATTCTAACCTTTGCTACATGGTAAATCTCTATTGGTTTAGGTTCCATTTTTTTTTAAATTTTCTTTAGGTTGTCTTATTATAGGGAATTGTGCAAAATGGCTGAAAATATGTAGATACTTGAAATCCATACACAGCATCCAGTTGACCTCACTCTGCCTCCTCAATTTACAACAGTGGTAGACACCAAACACAAAGTATTATGTTCACACTAAATTACTTACAAATATATTTTTAATATAGTCTATCTTATTTTTTGTTTCAACATATTGAATGTTGATGTAATTCACCAAGATCCAAACTCTACCACAGATGTTTTTGATATTGACCTGGTAGCCCCATTGGAGCAATGTTTGTTAAAAATCAAAGTTGAACATATCCCATTGAAATTCACTAGTGCAAAAGGATTAAAATGTACGAAATGCTACAGGTGGCTTTCAAATTTACCCCCTGATCTATGAACCTGTTACCAAGGAAACATTTTGCAAATGTTAGTAAATCTGTCACTTGCCTTTTTACACGTCTACATGGTTTGTGTGTGCTCTGAGCCCATTTTGCAGAGTGCTGCTGGCAGCTTCCATACCCATCACAATTATAAATACATTACAACCTCACAAAGAACTAAGCAGAATTGCCTGGGAGAAAAATTCTTCTGGTTTTCTTTTCAGTAGGAAAGCAATAAATAGAGGGTAACGTTGATTAAAAACAATTTCACCAGTTTTAAAAATCTGGAGTGATGGGATTGGAGGGAATTTGTAGAAAACCAATCAGAAAAACAAATTCAGCAATTGCAATGGTAACAATATTTAGACTAAATCATAATAAATAATCTAGATAATTGCAAATTTGAATGTTAATAACTTTGGGGACAACGTGATTAACAGATTAGATATCAGACAAAGTTTGCCTTGTAATATTATTTTCTGGGACAAATAAAAGACCATTTTATAGTTTAAGAAGACCTTTGTAACTGTGTTGTTTCCCACAAAAATTTACTTTTACATTGTGATCCAGATTCTCTTCTACTCTCAAATTCCCATCTTCAAGGCATATAAGGGGATATAAATTCTGAATATGAGAGGATTCTGGTACACTAAAATGCATTATTTTATCTATTTTGAAAAGGTAATTTAACTCCATTGAATATAGAGGGACATAAGCATTAGGCAAATTAATATTCCATAAACTGGATTGGTGCTTATATCTAGTCAGAATATTTATATTTAATTTTTTAAAGGAAATTATCAAGGAAGCTAGGCTATAAGCATCCTAACAATTCATGATATGTCTCAATTTCTATAATAACAACATTTGATAATTTGATATGTTTCATTAATTTATAAAACAACCATATATTTATTGATAAATACAATATAACTTACTAGATAAGTGGTTGATGTTGAGGTTACAAAAATAACATGCGGTCCCTACTCTAAATAATGCATTTCTAATGGGGACATGTAAACAGAAGAATTATGGTCATGTGATATTAGAGATATGAGTTAGGAAGAACATGTGAGCTTTCTATTGATCCCGGGCCTCATTGCTAAACTTTTAATTCAATCCATTAATAGGGAGATTGTAAAAAATATTAGTCTTGTTGTATGTGAGGAACAGCAAACTCATGGTTTCATGGATGGAGTGACATTTACTAGGATTAGGGAAAGGTCTAGGTAACTGAACAGGTCTACTACTAGGTAAAAGGCTATGACTGTCAGCATTTATAACACAGGAAAATGCACATATTTTTGGCCTCAAGCACTCTTTTTTCACTCCTGGTTTTTTTCACTAGAGATGACTAGAGAAAATTAATCTGGCTCAGAGGTAACTGGACTACTGCTAGATCATCCCCAAGGTTTAGATTGCTTTTATATGGACCAATGGTCTCATTTAGTGTGGTATATATTGAGCGGGGATCCTGAACTGAACTAATCTCCCCTAAATTCTAAAACCTGAGGATGACGTAAGGGCAGGTATGAATTTAGAAGAGGCAAAGGAAGACGACATATTTATCTTGGAACGTTTCAATTAACCACAACTCTACTTTATTGTAATAGCTTCTAACTTGCCAGAGTCATATAAAATTATTGTATACATTGAAAACTCTTGTGATTTATTTCAACCATGACTATCATTTCGTTTATGTGCTTGCTTTCCAGTTTTTGAAAATGATTGCTAAGCAGAGTTTATAAACTGCAAAAATACGTTAAATAAATTGTATTATTAATAAATATACTGAAACCGAAAGTAAACTCATAGTTTTAATTTTTATGCTCCATATCACACAAGCAATAAAAATGTCATAAATTTATTGAAGAGTAAACACATACCTAAAGAAAGGTGTGAGGTGAGTAATGAAGAGCAGAGGCACTTGAAGAACTTATAATTTCATGTTCACTTTCTTTCTCCATTACATGCTTCTCTATATACAATTTTAGCAGACTTAGCATAGTCTGCTGATGCCAATTCCTTTGTTTTTCAGTTATTCTGAAGTAGGAAGGGTAGATTATAATTTTACTTCCTAAATTATAATTTTACCATGTACAATAAATGTTGATTTACAATCTATTCTATTTTTCTTCAAATGACAGAGAGCAGAGATGAATCAAGGAATTTTATCCAAATGCTTTTCAAAATTAGAGATTCATGCATGAGATGAAAGTTTTTAATGTTTAATTAAAATATTTTTATTTTTATTATTAAATAGAAATTAAAGCTAAGAATGAAATAGCCATATATTGAAAGCCAGAAAGAAATAGTAAAAAGAAACATCTCAATAAACAAAGTTTTGCTTTTGTGGTTTAAATCATGCAATTAAGACACTATCACTATATGAAGGTATAGATTTTAAATCATACATTGAAATAGGCAAATAACATGACATATACTTGGACTAAAATTTGGTTATCTTGACAACATACTTTAATTTCCCATGGATTATTTCTCTTAAATATTTGACTCTATAGTATTAGAGGCCAGTTAACTCAGTCAAAGAAATTAAACTGGTTATGTCAGTGTTTTAAGATGGAGGTTTTTCACATGCTGGGATGATGAAAACACTAAGTAAGAATTCTCTTTGTCTCTTCTCCTTTCCTTTCATGGAAAGTCATCCCTACATCTAGCATTTTCAACCTTTTGGCATCCAGTCAATTGTGGAAGAGTCAAGTGACAAAAAAAAAGGGAAGTGGAGCAAGAACTTAAAGTTAGGATACAAATGGTGATGGGACCCCTTCATGTGTTTTTTGACTCAAAATTAATATATATCCTCAACAGCGCCAACCCTATATTTGTACTTTTTGAATTAGCTCAAGAGAGACTGCATGGTTCCCAGAAATAAACACTTCCACAAAGAACCTTTAATGAAACTGGAATGGAATTAGAAAACAAAATGGGTACCTGTGGCAGATTTTCCTCTATAACACTGAAATTTCTTTTCTATTTCTGTTTCTTATTATATACTCATTTTAATTTTA
Source organism: Tapirus indicus (assembly GCA_031878705.1). Lineage (NCBI taxonomy): Eukaryota > Metazoa > Chordata > Mammalia > Perissodactyla > Tapiridae > Tapirus > Tapirus indicus. The sequence goes on along the minus strand of CM062919.1, from coordinate 96,039,688 downwards.
TATTTCTTTCATGATATATTTTTTAACTTTATAGTAAAATTGTCACTCCTGGAAGATGTTAATATTTATCTTTCAGCTTCTGATCCTAGCAAACCAGGGTCCTCTTAACCTCAGTTTGAAGGGCAAGAACGAGGACCAACTAGGAGTGTACTTCTGGCTCCGTGAGTTACCAGGCTCGTAGCTTTGAGTAACATCGCCTTACATCTTTAGGCTCCATTTCGTCACTTGTAAAATAAGGGTTTTGAGTAGGTCATCCCCCAAAACTCTCTTTAATGAAACTGTTAAAGAGGAAGATTATACTGACTTGCATAATTTTTTTCACCTCGATACGTTCTTTTTTGCCAAAATATTGCCCACAATCATTAGTGAAATTAGTCTCATCATTTTAAATGACATCCACAATTCCCAAACCAATGAGAGGGAGCCATCTTGTGGTTTGGGCCCAAAGCGGCGTACATTTATAGGATTAGAGAATGTGTAATCTTTGAAAATATAATAGCCTTAGATATCTTATGAACGTGATATAAATTTTTAATTTACAGATAATTAAAAAACACTCTAATTCTGGTATAAGTAATTGTTCTTTAGACAATTCAGAGGACTCGTTTGAAACTAAGGGTATGTAGCACATAGCATGTTACTGTCTGTGATTTATTTTCTTAGTGAAAACCTTTCAGTATGTACTGTGTTAGTATTGTAATGCTTACTAGGCTACCAAAGGGGTTCAGGCCATCTCACTTAGGAAATAAGTCAGAGGACAGAATAATGATATTAAAATGGACATTTATATATTACCTTTTATATTCTGTAATTATATTTCTGAGTCATAAGAATCAAACATTTTGATCAGTTATGAATTTAAACATACTCACAATGGCAGGAGTTCATCATATTTTGTTGCTTAATATATAACAGATATTAAAAGATATGCATGTTTAGCATAAATAACACCAATGAAACAGTTAATAAAAATATGCTAACAATATTAATATTACTTTTTAAAGTTTCCTTTTAGAAACTAAATTATATTATCCACTGGGTGAATAAGTCATATGAACATATTTTCCCTAGATGCATTTCTTTATGATATAAAATAACATCTTTTTTCATTTATCCCCAAATTTTCATTAGTTAACTTTCACAGACAATATGAAAATGACGTTTCTAACATAACCAGTTCAGGACCAGTAAATGAGTTCTGAATTTTTTTAGAGGCAAAGTAAATTACAAAGACTATACTGGCTCCACTTATTTCTCATTATTCCTCTTATTCATTCAAACAGGGAAGAAACAAATCAATAACCTGAATTGGAAAAATATTTTAATTTACTATGTGCAACATATCAATTTAAATTCTGTAATTTTAGAAAACGTGAGTCGCTTGGAGATTATTGATTGCCTACAAACACTGCTAACATAAAGTGCACATAAGATAAGCCTCTCGTCCACGACCCATGGCTCCTGCAGATGTGGCTTCCTTCCTTGCTTTGCTCCTGAACGTGGAGGAAGCTTTCCTGTTTGCTACCCCTTGAGGTTTTCAGGGCCTAATCAGTAGAGACTCATAAAGATTTGTTGATGAGGAGGAGGAGAACAAAGAAAGCTCCTAGAGATAAGTGTTATCCCCAAGTGGACTCCTAGTATCAATTCCGGTATTTATTAAACACAATGTAACAGATTAAAACTATATTTCTTTTAAGGGATTTAATAATCCATTAGCAACCTTCTATCAGCAACCTTCTGGCAATGAAAAACTAAATCTATGCTTTTGGATTTTCTACTCTGTTTCACATAATTTGGGAATTTGAACAAATTCACTTTGTTTCCTATTTATATTGCATTCCATATTTTTTTGATTAGTCACTTAGGAAATACAAGTGGTCTTTCATAGACTAAGTATTTCAAGAAAAGTCAATTTGTATGAAAATACTTTTTTTGGGGGAAGTAATTGTTTCAAAAAAGACCATATAAATCCACAAATACAATTATTTCTGTAACAGATCATTTAGAAGAGTCTTTCTCTTTTTTTTACCCAGAAGGAAGCAGAATCTGACACTAACTCAAAAGATGGAACAAATGATATTTTATGGATGACTTAAAAACCATTCGGCTATATAACAGCAACTAATGTTGTCATTTGATTTCTAACTGGTATTCACTGTTTGGAGAACAACTTATCAGACAACTCATTCCTCATGTCACAGAATGGACTGTGGGTGAGTCTTCTTCCACAGCCCAGCTTCTAGCTAACTGTGTGTCTAAGTGAGTTTTTTAGAGCAGGACACTATTGGGTAAAGGGCATCTAAGTAGATGGTATTGAAAGGTGGTATTGAAAATGGTGAATATAAGGAGAATAATGAAAATATTTTAAACCATGGTAGTACAAATTGATTTTTAAAATCATAGTTTACCAGTAAGCTATAGTCACATTACACTTCTTCATATACATTTTGTTTAAGCATCTATCACCCACAGATACCTCTAGCACTTGTACTTACTGATGTCCTTGCCTGATTCTATGGCAGTCAAGAGTTTCCACTGATGTTATACTATGAACCATTCAAGCGCAACTCAAGCACTTAGTGAAGGCCAGCTCATCAATGAAAATCATAATGTCAAATTAGCAAGAAATTTTCAATCTCTCAATTTTCCTGAACCTTGAGCAGTCGACAACTATAACAATACATAAATTATAGGCACTCCAAAAATGAGACAAGTTATCATACACTATACTGCAATATTTTCTTAAATTTCTTATACATTAATTTTTCTCTTATTTCTTTACTAACTATTATACTATCACTAAACTCCAGCCTAATTGTGTAGAGGAAAAAGGGAAGCTGAATTTTCAGATTAGGAAAAAAAAGACCAACGTTCCATTTTGAAATGGTCTCTACGGGCAAGTTAAGTAAAAGTAGTTTATTCGATAAACAGATTTTAAGGAAAAGGCTTTCAAACAAAAAAAAATTATAAGTACAATAATGTCAAATCATTTTTCTAGACAGTAGCACATCTTCTCTCATTCTCTTCCGAACAGAAAAATTCCATTCACGATCCTCCTTATCGTACTCTTCCTAGAATGGAATGTGTATGTTAAGGCTTCTCTGTATGACATATCACTGGGTTTGTAATCTAGATGTAACAGTTTCCACCAGAACAGAAATGTAGTACGACTTTTGTTAGGAAAACAACATCACCCTTTGATAAAATTTGCTCTTTATTAAATTGGAACAAAAGAAGTATCCATATTCTTGGAAAGTGTTCATTTTTATTGTTTTCGATCAAATTATCTACAGTTACATGATAAATACCATATACTGCTCATGAGTTAACAAGTCTGATTAGTGTTTGTTGGTTGCAGAATTGAACTAAAGAGAATATAATGAGAAACAAGTTGATAAAATCATGCATAAATTTTTAAATATATTTTCAGCATAATTTCCTGAAAAAATATGACTTCATCTGGACAGGAAGACAGATAGACATCAGACTCAGGAATACATGTTTTAAATCTACAGAAAAATAATTAACACCATAAAATAGCAATACCTTTTTTTGGTAGTCTTTTAAACATCTTGGCTCACTAATAATAAAGTCACTGTATGCGATACTAAAATGGTACATAAAAACAGATGGCACATTTTCTTTTTTGTTTTGTTTTCCACAGCACATTATATAATATTTGTAGAATGGCAGGCTATTTCGCTTTATTTTTCCCTCTGGTATTATCATCTATCATACTTTAAAATACAAATTTAAGGAATAGCCATTGCATAATTCATAGAGATGAAAGTGAAGGAGTGCAAAATTATTCAAGCATATTCAAATACAGCCTTACAGCTGAATCCTTTCCTGGCCTTTAACCCACAGCTCCTCACCTCTTCATTTACATGAACAAGCCAGGCCGGATACTGTGTATTTAAGTGGGGTTGCCTGAAGGCGCCTTTGCTAAAACCACCCCAGAGAAAAATCACCTATTAAAATAAAACAATTAATTCATTTATATTTTTATTATAGCTTTACTCTAAAAATATGAATTATGTTTGGCTGATAGTTTTTAAAAAATCTGTATTACTTTGTAGGGTTTTACATAATATCTTCATATCACGAAACACATTTTTAAATACTTAATTTAAAATTATTGCTAAGTTTAGGAAGACATTTAAAGTTACTGTAAATAATTTATATAGACATTTCCATCAATTTCTATTTATCTAAATAGACAATTTTATATTTCATTATTTTATAAACCCCAAAATTATTGTTTAACACTTAAAGTATATTTCTGAATGGCTTAAATAAGAATAAAACTAATGATAAGGGGTTGAAAAGGGTATTGATTGATAGCCCACACGTAGGCAACAGATATGAAAAAATATATGATGCACTGTCTTAGGGAAATGCAGGAGACTTATTTGGAATTTATGAAGTAAAAGTCATTTCTTGATGAGGATAAACTTTTTTTTTTAATCACTTAGAGCTATGTCATATGGGAACAGGCTGCCTTCAGAGTAATGAGCTACCTGTTGCTCTAAGAGTTTTAGGATAATGTGGATAATTTGTACCAGGAATGTAATGTGAAGATTCTGACATTGGAGAGAAGCTGAACTGAAACTCCTCAAAGGTTTGTTTTTCATTCTAAAGATATAAATGGGAGATAACGAAAATGAATTTGAAGAAAGAAAGAATTATAAAACTTTCATGTTAAATCAAATCTTCTTAGAAGAATAGGTTTATGTATGTTCAGATCAATTGTTCTCACTTGTGGAACTTTGTCAATAATCCAGAATTTCACGTCTTACTCCAAACACACTGAATTCAGCACTTAGAACAGGCCCAGGTGTGTCGAGGGTGCTTGATGAATATTTGTTTAACCGATGACTGAATCATAATCTCCTATGTTGAACACTAGCATGTATATATTTTTAAGAACACATAAGGGATTCTGATGTACAGCCAGGGATCAGAATCCTTATTGTTTTTATAATACTCCACCAACTTAAAAATTCTCCTCTTCTTTTGCTTATGTATGAACCATAAAAAATACTGAGAAAATTGCCTAAGACACTATGAAGTATCCAATATTACTAGTTATTAGTAGCTGTCTTCAGGAAGAACTGTTTGACAACTGTTTAGTCATTCTTCAAAGACAGTCCAAGTAGTGTTTTAGAATTGTATTGTTAACAGTTGGAGAAAAATTTGATCCTTATAGCTTTGTTCATGTGTTATTGAGGCAAAATATTATGATTTCATAATTAAGAGATGGCCAAATCAGATGACTACACTGCTCATATTTCCCACTGGAAATCATTTATATTGCAAAACCAACCACAGAATTACAGACCTTTGTCCAGAAAAGTTAACTTCCTCAGCATTTCTAATTTGAAGGAATTTATCCCATTAATAACACATAATTATGTGTGCGTGTGTGTAAGAGAGATAAAAGGAAAGAGATGAAGATAACATTAAGAGAAAGTGTAGGAAAAACAAACAAAAATGAGTAAGAGGATCCTAGCCACTAGCTTGGCATTTCTCCATCATTTGGCCCGATTTCTGGGAGAAGTATCTCCAGAATATTTTCCCTGCCCTAGTTATTTTCAAAACCTAGGGAATTATATTTTATGCATGAGCTCTAAGCATCTTTCTTGTGGAAAAACATGCATCACTTTACTTTTTAAGTAATTAGAATAGCAGCTGTCTCCCTATGGAAGTTCACTGTCTAATATCAGTAGCTTTTAGAGAGAAATGGGGACTGGGATAAAAGTTTAACTTTAAAGTTTATAAAACGAATACAATTTATCGTGTACGTTGCTTATTTATTCATGAACAGTTTATACAACAATAAGAATAAAATGGGATTGCTGTATTTACCACTCTTTATAGTACATGAACAAGAAAATGAAAACCAGTGTATCTGCTAAGGAAGTTATCTCTTGGAAAGAGTAAAAGTGAAACTGGTATTATGGATATTTTATTTGCATTCAATCAAGAGGGAACCTGTGTGTCCATATACACTGTGGTTTCCAAAATATTGTATTAAAAAGGATCAGATTGTCTTAGAGCCACGAGCTGTAATTCTTCTAATCACTTTTAGCATCCCTTTAAAATGTCAAAATGATGAGTTGAAAAACTTCAAGGTCTAAAACACGTCATGGAAACTAGAGAGAGTACCTGCGTGCTTAGGTAAAAGTTATTATTCAGGGATCATTGAGATGGATATGATTATTCCTACACTGCTCTGAATGGCATTGTGACTCCAAATGAAGGATGCAGTAAGGAATTAGGAAGGCACTGTGGAGAACAAGACTCAGTTGTTATTATATTCAAAATTTCAGTCTTTTATAGGATTCTAATCTTCATGGTCATACCTTTCCACTGCCCATTATTGAGATACGTTCAGCTAAAGAAAGTGGTCTTGTCAAAATTATTCAAAAAACTGCACCAGAATGTCCTTCAATTTTGCTTGAGCAGATGACACAATTTGGGGTACAGTTCTAAGAGATATTGAAATTTGACACAAAAAATGTGCACTTTTTGCAACTAAATTCTTCTCTGAAATGCACGTAAAGCCAGCAACTGGCAATGCAAATTAAGTTTATAGTCTGTCAGAGTGGATTGTGCTAAAGTTTCAATATCACTATAATGGCATGTAACTCAGTCCAGAAGCCAAGCATAGGTAATAAAATTATCTAGTTCAAAAATTGAATACCCCAATTAATGAGCAAATGTAATCATAATTGTGCTTAATAACTGAGTATAATTCAAAAGACAAACTTGCCATTATAAAGATGCAAAAAATATCCTCTGAGTCACTAAGACAATTCTTCACTAATCCCCTCAGTGTACTAATAATTATTGGTTTATAGGTTATACTTCCATTGATTATATTTGCCTTGAATAGACTGTTAAATTTAAAATGCCTTGGGGGTAGAAACCACACTTATTCTCTTAATGTGTTTTAATCAAGTCCATTATTTTATTCTTTGCCTTGTCAGCATCAGTGAGTACTGATGGACTATGTATAAGTTTATGCTGTCTACTTGGAATGGCTTGCCTTTCTTTATAAGTTCAACTTAAACCTGGATAAGAAATACAGATGGTATATGCTGATAAATTTGAAGGTTTTTGCTATTATCTATGTTGCAAAGGACTTGAAATTTATTTTGGAGTAGGAGACATGACCTCCAAGATTGTCAGTGAGTGATTGGTCTAAGGACTGTGGCGCATTCATTCTCAGAGTTTCATTCTTAGAGTGCTGTAAGTTGTTGTTAGCGGACACATGAATTTCAATATCGTCAATTTCCTACTTTTTAATATTGAGAGTATTTTCTACTTTTAATATTGGCAAGTCCTATATTCCCTGAAGTCCATTTCATAGAATGTCTACTTTATAGATGAGAGGAAAATTTAGCAGCCAATATAATATTCAGTGCTCTGAAATGACTAGCAGGTTGAGGTATATCATGTTAAGAACCGGAAAGTATAGTTTAAAAAATAGGATGAAAGACATTCAGAAAAGGGAATGTATGGTATAGAAGATATATCTATTTTTCTCATAACTACTTAAGTTGCACAGAATGCTCAAGTAGTTAACAACTTGCTCTCTTCTGTTAAACCTGTTGGCTTATTTTTTCATTTTTTTAAATAAAATTACATTATCTTCCATATGATCCTAGGAATTAGTAAACTTAATGTACATATTCATATTTTAGGGATACATGGATTTTAAAGCATTTATAATTCAAAAATTAAGGTAAAGTTTATTAGAATATGTCCATAGAATAGGAATTGATTGTAGAATAAGATAAGTAGTCATAATGATCCCTAAACACGGCAACTGGGAGTTGGATGGGCTCTCTAGGTGAGTAACTATCATGAAGAAGCATCCGGAAGGTTGGAGAACTTTTAAAGACCCTTGGCTTTTTTGCTTCTACAGTTTCCTTCTGGATTCTATTTTAAGTAGTAAAGAAAGTTCTAGGTCCCCACTATAGCTGAACTCCAATTCTAAGGGTTGGGAAAGAAATAGAAGGATGGCACGTGTATGTTAAGGTACAAGGTTTCCTAAAAGTTCATATACTATTGAACAATATATTTCAATGGTTGAGATAATTATAAAAAAAAAGTGAAATAAACTGCATATGCAAAAATTACAAACTTTCTAATCTGGCTATTTTAAAATACTTCAGCATATCCATGTTGGAATTCTAACTTATGTGTGGGTAGTCAGTGTATACGCACATATTTTTATTTTCTCACCATTAATAGTTTTTTGTTTGGTTTAATTTGAAATATTAGGGTTTGACACAGGGCCTATTGAGGTAAATACTACCGTGGGATTCTAATTACAATGTAGTTTTCCAGTTTTATAGGGTCTATAAGAGTTCGTTAGAGGGGACACATTCCTTTGAACATTTTGGATTCAGCCATATTTGCCCTGCCACTGTTGCCATATGAGTGAAGGCTATCAGAATATTTTCTTAGTGTAGTAAGACAATGATAAGTATACACCTAAGCAAAGTATAATACTTCTGAGATAGAGATATTTCTACCATACCAACACCCCTGCTGACAAGTTGTCTCGTGGCTAGTATTTTTACGTTCCTAGTTTCAGGTTTAAAAAAGAGCTATTTTTAATATTCTCAAATGTGAAAACAAGTGATGTCTGGGAATTTCTTTTGGGACATAAATTCATTATATTTCTGTTTGCTTCTGGCAGAATTCACTTAATTTAAGCAATGATGGAGAACTTTTGAAATAAGATGTATGAAATATAGAAAAATGTATTCAAGCATTTCAGAGACATATTGAGACTATGTAGTTTATCATTACTTCAAACAGCCCAGTTTATCCTCAGAGAACACAAACATTGTATCTTGCTCTAATCTATGTTTAGCATGAGAATATATTTCCTTGGTTTTGGTTCATACACACCAAATGAAGAAACATGTTTAACTTTTGGGTGCACAGTCCTCAAAATAAATAAAGTAGATGACAATAACTTCTAAATTCCTAGTAGTGTTTAAATTACTCATAAAGAAGGGGATTTTGGTTTTTTACTAACAAATACTGCTGAACATACATTATTTTTTTTAAATTATTTTAAAAAAATACAGTTGGATAGACCAAAGTTCAACAACATTGAGAAATTTTTAGCTTTCGATGGCAGTTCTTTTAGTTTGAGAGTGGTTAAGGTCAGAAAATAGTACTATCTGGTTCAGGAACTGGCTCATTTTTTCCTCTTAAATATGAGTTAATCGTTTTCCTAATGTTTAAACCTTTCTCTGTCAGTAATTCGGTACACTGAGTTTCCATTTAGCCAATCTGACCAATAACTAAACATGTCTAAAAACGTTCTGGAGTTTTTTAAAAACACAACGTTAATGATAAAAATAATGCAAAAAATAGCAAAACTGAAAAAAAATCAGAGTCTGGATCAGTTTAACTAAGAACTCTCATATACTTGAATTAATTACACTGCACAAAATGAGTTAATGCCCCATTGTAGTTGAAATCATTCCATGGGGTTGCTGATACATTTTAGGTAAAAATTTTATTTTAAATTATTCACATCTACTGAATGGCTTATATATTGAAATCATTAATTCAGAAATATAAAAACAATCAATATTCACTTTACAGAAATGACTATTTCATGTAATTTAGAATTAAAATCTTCCCTCTGTCCATTTGGAGTGAAGAGTTTGAATTCATATAACGTTGATGGGAAAACTGTTCTTATTAAAAACTCTTTCATAAATCCATTTTGTTTTCATTAAATTGATTTTTATCAAAATGTAAATACTATAATTCCATTAAATTTTAAAATCTCATTGTAAGCTAAAATATAAAAGTCTTACTGAACTTCATTTAATTATATCAAAACATTAAACATAATTACATACAATTAAGCAGCTATTAAATATCTAACAAAACAAGGGTATTGGCTTGAATTTTTCAGTGTTTGGCAATAATTAAAAATACACAGCTATAAGACTTATTTTAAAACAATAATGTTGTTTTCAGTATTTCCACCTTCATTCATAGGGATATAAAGTTAAGAAAAAGTAGATTTTGTATATAATATGATTTCTTAAGCCATTTGTTTAAAATTTCTGAAGAGGGAAATTTAGTATTCTAAACAATTAAATTTAGTATCTAAACAATAAAAGTTTTTTATTTTAATCTTCTAATTTGAAATTATTTTTGTTATTACATTAAGTTGGTCTGATAGTATTTGTATGTACAATCTTCTATTACCATTGAGTGAGTTTTCCACTGAATTAACTGATTATTTTTTAATTTTGTAACTACGGTATAAGAAAATATTTTAAAGCCTCACACTATGAATTTTTTTTATCTTCAACATTTCTCTTTTCCTTTTATGAAGCTTATTGTGGAAATTTTACTTTTGTAAGATTTAATATCATTGAATTAAAAATCAAGGAATTCTAAAGTAGTTCTCACGTGCACTATTATGTGATATTGGCAGTAATACTTCCACTTATATGATTTACTGTGAAAGAACAGATAATATTAAATTAATATGAAGTAGAATCCCCATAACACATATATTTTATATCCATTAAAAGAAACTTAATCTGTCTCATGACTTTGCATAGCAAATCATAATAATACCTTTCCATGTGCCATTTTTACACAATGATCATCATTTTTACAGCAACCACACGTACACTCACACACATACACACACAGCCATGGTAAAGAAACTTTGTTTTGAATTGACCATTTGCACTTGCATGCCCCTAGAGACTTAATCTTGTTGCTGATGGATATCCTCATGCCTAAGAATTTTATAGATAACCCAGTAAAAAATATTAAAAATCAAAAAGGCTAATGGGAAGCAGGCTCGGGAGATGGTGTCAATCTTCTTGGCCCGGTCGATGAAGACTTTTCTCATTTCATCAGGGCTTTTTGGCATTACCTGGACAGGGTGGTTTGGGCCCTTTGTGGTCACACCATCTCTTGCTTGCAGACACGGTCCCATTCCATAGGCTGTAAAGCTGAATCGATTTTCTCTTACCTCATCATCCTGTCATAAGAAAAACATAAAAAAACACTTTAGTCATGGAAGAGAGCATATATAACAGGCATTTCAGGATCATAACTTAAACTTTATCATGATGAATGTTAACACTATTATAAAGAAAAGATAATTGAAGCATGTAAAGAGGAGTTGCTTTTTCTCTTTCAAGTTTCATTGATTTATCCTGCATCATATAGATGTGTCCATTAAGAAATATGAAACTCTCAAATGATATATTTTAATGGAAAAACAAAACATTCTGGTATTGTCTACATATTGCTAGAATACCTAAACAAATTGGGCAAGAAAAAAAATATTGGGATATTATGTTATATATGTTCATGTCCTAGATTTTTTTACATTATGTGTCTACATGGGTAAATATATGATGGCAAAGGGGAAAATACCAAGAGTGTTGACTGAATTTTTCTTTTGTATGGAGGCAAACTTTTTAATGCTTGTCGCCTACAATTTTCCATTACTTCACTGGAAAATACAGTCTAGCTCAACAAGACTGCTTGGTTTTTGTTACCCTCACTTAATGCCACTTCTATGTTTTACACTAACCCATTTGGAAGATTGTAAGATAGTCACATATTCTAGTTCATAAACAATTACTTTTCAGGTACATTGATTAAGTTTAAATTATGAATGTAATTTGGGAGAGGTTTATTTCATGTTAAAGGAAATTATAACTTATGTTCTAAAAAGTATTGTTACTTTTAAATGTTGCAAATTGAAGAGAAATCTCCATTTATATACATGAAAAGAAAATCAATATTTAAAGGAAAAATTATTTAATAAAAATATGATAAATGGAATGTGTTCATGATAGGAAAATATGGTACATGTATTTAATAATTTATAATGAAATTCACTCATGAATAATTTAATTTAATGCATTTATTTAGAAGGGAACAGTATACGGCTGCCAATTAATTGGATTTTTTTGCTACTAAAATTGAAAGTTTAAAAGATGACTTTTTTTAAAGTTATTATAGCTCTCCTTATATGAAAGTAATTTTTAATGGTAACATAAAAGATAAAAGTAATTAATTGACTCAAACTCTTGAAAAATTATTTTTGTTCTGTGAAAATAGAAGCTCAATGAACAGTATATTACAAAATATGAGGTGAAAAATAGAAATTAAAATGGATTCTAGAAATGAGAAGACCATAGTTGATGAAATAATGTATAAAATAGTTTTGGGGGAATTATGAAGTAAGACAATTCCACCTGAAAAACAAAAACATGATTATTGGAAAATATCTCAACTGTAAGATGTAGCAATTGAATTTTGAGAAAACAAGTCTGAAATAAAAGCTGATGTCCAAATTACGTGTCACTACTATTGTGATCTTGCAAAAATTGGAAATTGATTTTTCAATAGTCTTTAATAAAGATCTTCATTTATACTGACAACTTTTTTAGCTTCCATGGAAATTTTATGGTTAAATTATTGTTTGCTTTGAATTTTCTATATTTTGAAAAAAAGTAGATATACTAAGAATTAAACTGTTCTTATGTAAGTGCTGAAATAACATCCTTATAATTTAGTAAATCATGCTGGTATTTGCATTCCAGAAGGAAAACATAGGTCACTTGGGTAATATGCAAATTTTTGTATGCAAACCAGCTGAATGCTGAAGTATAAAGTAGCCTTTTAATTTACATTACCCCATGTGTTCAAAAAATTCATCTCAAAATAGCACAAAAGATAACTTCTCAATGAGCATTTACAGACCTATTAGTTGAACTAACTGAGAGAATGATTACAAAAATGCTAAAATTTTAGGACTCTAGCTGCTGTGTTTAATAAAGCAGAACTCATTGACTACCCTTTCTTTTTGCGGTTTTATTGAGAAATAATTGACATACATCACTGTAAAAGTTTAAGGTGTACAGCATGATGGTTTGACTTACATATATTGTGAAATGATTGCCACAATAGGTTTAGTTAACATCCATCATCTCATATAGATATAAAAAGAAAAGAAAAAAAATTCTCCTGTGATGAGAACTCTTAGGATCTACCCTCTTAACAACTGTCCTATATACAGCCATGTTGACCATAGTCATCATGTTGTACATTGCATCCCTAATACTTATTTATCTTATAACTGGAAGTTTGTACCTTTTAACCATCTTCCTCCATTGACTACATTTGTTCTGGAGAACTTGTTATTTTCAAACCTTTGGAGACCCCCAGCTGTTCATCTCAAAATAGAAACAATCCTTTTAAGATTTAACATATTTAGTGGACAATCGTATTTTTCTCAACTGAATCTTTCCACATAACTGACTGTGAGTAAAGAGTTAACATCAGGCCTGGGCTGTTTCAGGACTGCTGAGAATGTCTTCTGATCCCTCCAGCATCATTTCCTTGAATACAATAGAGTTAAGCTAAATGGGGAATGTGGAGTTTGCTTCATTTACTGCGAAGGAGGCGCCTGCAGTGCTGTGCAGTGGCCTGAAGGTCTATGGCCTACGTGACCGGACGGTATACATGTTTGTGGGAAATGAAGGCTGTGGCTTCTCTCTGTTGAGTTGATCACAATGCCGTGACTTTTGTTTGCGACAGCTGTATCCACATGCCCATGTGGGTGAGGGGCAAAAGAAGCTGTGCTCTTCACTGCCAGGCCTCCCGATGAGAAGATGCTGTGTCCAATGTGTAACCTGCCTCACATGCTCCCGGAGGACTGAGTAAATGTTTTATTAAACATTAAATAATTAAATAGTTAAAGCCTATTGTGTCTGGAGGGTCTGATTGACAATTTGAACCCAAAATCTCAGCGGTGGTCACAAGCTGACTTGGCTTTCAGATGATTTCAGACTCAATAGGCTGAAAGTTCTGGGAGGGAGTTCTGATGAGAACATGATACTGTTCTCCCTGGATATGATGGAGCAAAAGCTCTGTGGAAAACAACTGGGGATAAACTTGACTATTGGAAAGTGGGTGTCACAGACTTATCCCTTGTTAAATTGGCAGACGGGTGATCAGTGAGATAAAACTGAGGGGAAAGTTGTCAAGATTCAATTAACTCCTTGTCTCCTATTAATTGATCATCCATGAGAACTAAAACCACATGGGGAGGAAAGAGAAATGAGAGCAAGTAAAGCAAGCAGCTTCATGGCCTGCACTCAAGATAAAAACCAAGTCCAGTTGGGACTTGGAAGGACATTCCACTTAATCTTGATGTCACCTCTCTGCAACCCCAGGCAAACGACACTGGAAACTAGTGACTATTGTGCAGTCCTGTCCAAAGGAAATATAATAAGAGCCACAAATGAAAGCCATGTGTGCTATTTTAAATTTAAATTTTACATTAGCTACATTTTAATAAGTTAAAAGAAACAGGCAAAATTAATTTTAGTAATGCATATACTTTAACTTGATATGTCCTAAATTTACTCAAAGTAAAAACCAAGGAGATACTTTACATTCTTTATTTCATATAAGTCCTTGAAATCAGTGTATATTTTAACACATCTCAATTCAGACTTTATATGTCTAGGGTTCAATAGCCACATGTGGCTTGTAGCTACCATATTGGACAAAGCAATTGTAATATAAAGGAACTGGGTCTCTTTGCTGAGAAGTAACAGCAGATATCTGGGCATCCATGCTTTCCAGGATCTTTAGGCTAATTATCATAGGAGCTGATAATTTTTTCACATGCTGCAGCATGAAAAGCAATGTTTGGTGTGAATGCTAACTCCTAACTTGCTGCAGTGTTGTCACTCAGGAATTACTGGCAGGTGTGTAATCAATGACCCTTTTGGAGCAGGTGAAGGCTGGGGTGGTGTGAATCTATGCTGAGAAGGGAAGCCACCTGATTCTCTCACTGCTGTGAAATGGAACAGCCCTTTAGAAGAAGCTATGTGAAGGGAAATAGCAAACCTGGGCCGCCATACGATAATTAAAAAGCAGCCTAACCAAACCATATTCTCTGACCTAAACTCTGGTAGACATGTGAGTAGGGGAGTCCTTCAGGCATGGGTTCTCCATGTGGCTCTCCTTTGGGAAGGCGGGAGGGTATATATGATTCATGGGTACATATGCTCTTGTAGCTGCCATGCTGGGTTTCACTGATGGAAAAAAATGTCTGGGCTATTCAGAAGAAAGATCATGGCCAGAGGTAAATCTATAAGCTCTCTTTAGGTGGCTTTTAAGACACAGAAGGAAAATTGACAGGATTCCTATGAAAAATTTCCTGGCACATTATCACCAGCTGGGAGGAAGGAAATCTGTTCCAGTTCCGGCAGCTGTTTCCCTTAAGGAACCCTGTTAAATCTGCTGCTTTCATCTCAGAAGTTAAATCCAATGATGCCAATGGGGAATGGAAACAAAAGACACTGATACAGGTTGCTGAATTTACTCCATCCGTTAAGGCAGTTGAAACAAAGAAGATTGACTTGAAGGCCAGGATCTAGCTTTGCCCAGTTCTGAGTGGGGTTCCAAGGCCATTCTATGGTTAAAGTTGAATGGTTGGGGGTGGCGAACACAGCTTTTTAGGGATACTGGATGGCCAGTGCACAATATATGGTAATACTGCTGGGGAATGAGAATGAAATATTAAGAGCAAAAGAGAAGCTGGTGGGCCAGAGACAGAGTCATAGTAATGCTGTGATAGTAGGCATCCTGGTCATAGTACAAACTGCAGACAGGAAAATAAGGGACTAAAATATATCCAGTAGGTGGCATTGCCTTTGGCTAAACGTATAATTGGAAAGGAGGTGACACATGAATGAAGGATATTGCCATTTCTGGCTTGAGCCTAATCTTAGGCAGTTGTTCCCTAGTCCAGTTGTAGTTGGATGTACTATCGAATGGGAGCCCTTAGAATTGCCTAAACCCTCCTCTGTGGTAACTATTAAACAGTACAAGATTTCAGGAAGATAAAAGACACTCTCAGCTCTGATTAAGGAAATGGTGGGAGCAGGGGTGCTAGTCCCCCATCAATTTTCTCTAGAATAGCTCTGTCTGGCCTATGATAAAACTAAATGGGTTCTGAAGGCTGACTGCTGACTACTTAGCTTCACTAAAGAAGTCCCCCAACAGCCTCCACCATGATGGACATGGTGGAAACTGTTCAAGAGTTTCAGAAGGACAAAGGAGGATGGTATACTTTGATAGACTTGGCCTTCCTTTTAATCCCAATCTAAAAAAAAGTCAAATATCGTATGTCTTCATGTGGGGTAGACCCAATTAAGGAAAGCTGAATTCTCCAGTGTATTGTCACAACCTGGTTGGAAACGGTTTGGTCCAGATCACTGTCAAAAGTAAGTTGGTTAATGATACGTGTTAGTTTCTCTCTTCGAGGAGAAAGTCAAGGGAGGGATTGGAAACTATAGTGCACAATATATGTGACTAGGTAAAAGGGGCTAACTAATCCAGCTAAAATTCAGAGCTCAGCCCCATCAGTCTAGTTTCTGGAAATAACCTGGGCAAAAAACCACTAGAGAAAATTCACGAACAATAAATGACAAACTTCTATCTCTTCTGGATCCTACTGTGAGAAAAACAGCTTGTAGCACTGTTTGAAGTCTGGCACATACATTTTGGATTTCTGTTGGCCACACTGTATAAAGTGACTGTAAGACAGACTGAATTTGAAAGGGGAACAAGGATAAACTATGAGAGATCAGAGGTAGGCAACAGCCCAAGCTGTCTCTCTGAGGCCTTAAAATTAATGGACTGTAGGTATCTGCTACTAAAACACATGTAGACTGGAATTTCTAGAAAAAGCTCAATAGTGGCACCCTAAGGTGGCTGCAAGGATTCTAGACTAGAAAACTCTCTGATGCTGTGAATAGTTATAATCTATTTGAATCACAGCTACTGGTATTATCTTGTGCTATGGTAGAAACAGCCCCCAAACTGAAGGAATCTGAAGGGCATCCGACTATATTTAGGCCTAGGATATCTACCATGTCACGGGTCATGTCAAAAAGACATTCCAATCTAAGTTTCCTGATAAATAAAGATGGTACATTCAGGAACAAGCTAAGGAGAGTAACTCGGGCGAAGTATCTCATATCCATGAAAAGGTAGCCTATCTGACAATGGACCAGTGATGGAATCTCTGGTTGAGCTACCCAGAGTGGTATGAACCTCATAATTCTCTTCCCACTAAGGCAAAACAGGTCACCTGGCTCACTAGTGGAAACTCCCATACCTGTAGTAGAATAAATAACTGTAGTTGAAGAAAGCAAGGTAAGTCTACACAATAGGCTGACTTGAGAATCAGTATATGTGGCACTATCAAAAAATTGGTTCTTGCTCTCAGAGCAATATCTGGATATTCAAAGACTCCTGGGCCCTAGCCTGACTTATTTATGGTCAAGCAAATGGGCCCTTGTTAAATGGACAATTAAGAACATCCCAGAGTGGGAGATGCAATTTCTTCTAGAAATTCCAAGGTAGAATTAAATTAGGTCATGTAATCACTGCCCAGTTGTTGGGTCATAAGGTGCCTAGAGTGCCAAGGCAGATGTCTTGACTAGGCAATGGATGTAGCCATGGTGGTGTCCAGGCCATGCAGCAATGGACAAAACTGTGACATATTCTTCTGTGGCCCAATGAAGCCATTGATGTGGTGAGAGCTTGTCCTGAATATTAATAAGAGAAAAAATTGCTTGAAAATTGCCTTTAGGTAATTTCCTCTCCCAAGGACAAATGCTAACACATAGTTGGCAGATGGAATACTTAGGGTCTTTGCCCATGGCTTCTGGAGGATTGAATGGATTTTGGCAGGAATAGACAGCTAGTCCATCTTGGTCTTTGTTTACAATGTAACGGAAGCCGCAGCTGAAAATTCTATTAATGGCTTGGAACAAGACATTTTTATATCAGTTTGGCCCCCTGGAATAGATCTCATTGCACAAAGGAACACATTTAAAGATAGCCAGTGTATAAAATGGCCCAAGAGCACAACATAGTAAGGGCATATCATATCCCATCCATGGACAAAGCAGTGGTTTAAAATAGAGATTGGAATGAGCAATTAAAACATTTATTGTTAAAGACAGAATGACAAGGACATGAAGGGTTGGCTAGTTCACTGGAAGAGTGTGCAGACCACGTGGGGATGAGTGGTCATAAGCAGGAATGCCTTTACAAAGGTTTCTGGTTTCTAGTGGTGCAAGCGTGGGGGGTGAAGGGCAATGTTGTGACACAGCTCTGTCTTTCCCATCTCATAGGTTTTTCTTTTGTGTTACCTGATATGATGGTTCTGGGTCCAAGATTGCATTTGCATTTTCTAGCTGAAGGGATCATTATTGCTTATGATGCTATATCTATTTCTTTAAACTAGGAAGCCATTCATGGCCTCTGTGGGCAAGGGGACAAAAAGTCCTGTGCTTGAGTAGCTGCAAGCCCTCCCAGTTAGATGAAGATACTTCATCTGCTGTTTCTCCTGCCTTTTATCCTTCTATAAAGCTAAGTAAATGACATATGAGATCAAAGCTTACTTCTGTCTTGTAAGTATGATTGCCTCCTCAAACTTGGAATCAGAGCTATGGTGCTGTACTGAACAAAGCTATTTCACATCTGGAGATTGGTTTTAATAGAAAATGACACATTTGAACAATTTAAGGTTAATCGTCTTCATATAGCATTGGTCCATCATAAAAGCAGGCAACAGCATGTAAAATGACCATCAGTCTACGCGCATGTAATAATGACAGTCTAGGCGAGGGCAGTGTTTCTCACACCGTGGTCCATGTAACATCTGTCTCGGAATCACTCGGAGGGATTGCTGAGATCCAGTTTTCTGGATCTCAATTGCAGAGATTCCTTCGTACTCATTAGCATTTAGGTTGTCACAGTAATCTGCATTTCCAACAAGCTCTCCAGGGGTTTATAATGCACAGTCAAGCTGTAGAAGCAAAAGTTTCCAAGAAGCACAATGCAGCCATTCTAGTCAGCTTGAACTCATAGTGATGTAACATTTTTTGAATTCTTCTAACACTTCCTAATTTACATTTTAAGTGGTAGTTTAAGAAAACATACTCTGTGATGACATGTCTTTTGTTGTTAGTGACGTGGAGTTGATTCCGACTCTCAGTGACCCTGTGTACAGCACAGCGGAACCCTGCCTGGTCTTTTTGCGCCTTCCTCTCACCTTCTGGCGCTGTATCAGACAGTGCTTTGATACTATTCGTAGGGTTTTCATGGCCACTTTTTTTGGACGTGGGTGGCCAGGTCTTTCTTCCTAGTCTGTCTTAGTCTGGAAGCTCTGCTGAAACCTGTCCACTATGGGTGACCCTGCTGGTATTTTAAAACCTGTGGCATAGCTTTCAGCATCACAGCAACATGCAGCCGCCACAGTATGACAACTGACAGATAGGTGGTGTAGTTCCCTGAGCCCGGAAATGAACCCAGGCCACGGCAGTGAGAGGGCTGAATCTTAACCACTAGACCATCAGAGCTGGCTGACTTTTGTGTTAGTATTGAACTATTATTTTATTTTTTAATAATCCCTGTTTTTAAGTAAGGCTGTTTCTAGGTAAGGCTATATCTAGCTATATGACCTGTATCTTTATCCATTTTTAAATTTACTACAGGATCTAGGCATATCTTAGGAAATAGACTTTGAATAATTTTGTTATATAATGTGATTTAGTGCATTATTGTTTTCAAATGGAATATAATTTCACTAACAAATATGTCACCAATGGCTTTCCTGTTAGTTTTGGAGTTGAAGAAATAGAAACTTTTAATTCTAATATAAACGTTTCCCTCATTAAAATGTCTTGTTCAAATATTTATTTCTTGGTAATGGTAATAGAAAACAAGGTGTTGAGGAACACTTATGTTCTAAAAAATGAAAATAAATCAGATATTTGCATTATAAAAAATGTGTGTGCTATAGGAAATAGTTTTCAAATATTTTACATAGTCACAAATATATTAGATGGCCCAAATTTAAAATCTGACTCAAGATCGACATTCAAAATGCAAATGTTTTATTACAGTTAAGCAATTCCACGGCTTCATCCTTTATTGCCAGGAGTCTGGATAGTCTTAAACACTTAACTCTCAGATTCCTGGTTTCTTATTCCAGGAAAAGAAGATTATAGCACTATCTAGCAGGTTTTTTTAGGGTGACAAAGAATATATAAAACACCTGATAAGGTACTCAGATTGTTACTGTTGTATCATCAATGTTTTGTTTGTTATAATTGTATTATCATGGAAATGGCAAAGTACACAATCTGAAAGAAAAATACTAACGACTTGCATCATTTTATTACTAGATATTTTATTCCACAGAAACTAAACTAGCACTAACATGCTACATAAAATAGACCTACCTGGTTGTTTACTCCTCAGGTGGCCTTGTACTTGCGTACTTTTCACTAAAAATTAACCAACAGCATAACACTAAAAGGATCACTTTGCTACTCTAGACCTCACAGTCTCGTTATTACAATAGATAGATTTTGCTATACCACTGCTGGGATTCTTCGCAAATTTAATCCTGCAATCCAGGAGTCTTTAGTGTTGTATGTTCCATGAAACCACACAAATATTTTCGGTGTGCTCATGAGATGACACATGTGGAGTGATCTCACTTTTTCAGAAATAGGATCTCAGCACTATTGGACCAGACTCCAATCTGCACCCCAGGTGGTCAGAGGATGAGAGAGCCATAACCCTGAGATCTCAAAAAGGTCAAGCTATTTTTTTTAAATGACTGGTCTATTGGGATTCTTCTGAAGGACTATACTTAAAATAATAATTTTAAGCATGGATGAAGTCTTCTAATAGCTTATCATTAATATTAGATTACTACATTAGAAGGCACATTAAATTATTTTATGATGAAAACAATTTCTCTGCTTTTTAAAACTCAGTCATAAAATTATCCTGTGTTTATGCATGTTTAGATGTGCAGTGATATCCTTTATTCCAATTAGCACTCAAATATTTCTTTGAGATAATTCAATTTTCAGGAGACATCTTCAGCTTGAGTTTCTAATGGACTAAAGCCCAAAAAAAGCAAGGTGTTTAGAAAAACGTCTTAAACTTTTGACTCAGACACTGTGTGTTAGCCAATATTTAATTTTCATAAAATTAAGTCAACAACTCAAAATATAGGCAATAATACAGATTCAATAGAATGAGCTAAATAATATGACTGATTTAAAAAGTAAAACTGAATAGCTTAATTTACCCACAAATAAATCCTCTTAATATGCTTCAAGCAAGTTACAAGGATAAGCAATGAAGAATGTAAAAAAACCATTTAGTTAGTGTACAATTCTTCCTACAGAAGGACCTGTTTTTACTAAATTTGGAAATGAGAAAAATGTTTCAGTAATTAAGCATCAATACCATATTGTAAAACATTCTAAGTGCTTTTTCATTTTATTTAGAGAATTATGCCAAAGACTGACTCATGTAACATGCATATTATAACTAGAAGAATTAGAGATAGAAAATCCAAGGGTAGATATAGTCTTTCAGTTGAATTGCTTCTTCTCTATCATCAAACATAATATTAACATACACATGAGATGAGATTTAATTTCCTATCCTTAAAAATGGCCCCCCCACACAAAATCTTATTTGGGTGTGGGCATGGTAAGGGCATGAAGATAGCCAGTGAGTGGTAATGAAACATTAAGCATCTAAGAGAGCATGAGTGATGATTAGTTATGTGAATTGCTGTGAGAAACAACAGCATTAAATATGTTATTTTTACCCTAATGTTTCTCCCTTAGTAGGTTCCTTTGGGGTGTTCTTTATATGATCAAGATGTTAAGTAAATTATCTCAAAGTTCTTCCTGTTGAAATAATTTTCTGTAACTTTAATTGCCAAATAGTAAAATGACAGAGAAAGGAAAAGGGAATTGCTATTAATTTCCATTTACATGATTTCAAAGTGTGTGGATTTTGAAAAAAATTACTAATAATCATAACAATGGCTTATTTTTGTTGGGAAAAATCACCATCACTTGCAAAAATCTGAGGTAAGATGAAATATGTGAATGAATTAAAAAATTGCTTTTCTAAAGTAAATATCAGCCTAAAAGAAAGTATTCGGTTTAATACATCTATATACATTTCTATATCATCTAAAAATGGAAGGCTTAAAAAGAATGCAATTCTAGATGAGGTTAAAAATACTTTATAGCTGCAAGTCAATATAAAATTCTTTGAAATCTAGCTCCCAGGAGCACCTTGCACTTATTATAGATGACATGAATTAGTTATAAATTAGCAAAGTTTATGCTTGGCATATTGAATTTAGATTCAGAAATGGTTTGGAGATTACTGAAGGGTAAAATGTAAGCTTAAAAAGATGAATGTTTTAGCTGAAATATTATGAAAATATTGCACATATATTTTAGAGGATTGATGAAAAATCAATGAAATAATTTTAAAAAAACTCTATATATCTATTTCTAGCATGATGTGCTAGATTCTTTCAGTGGCAACTCATAATCATGGAGCGACATAATATACTACAATAGACAGCATATATAAAAAGTAATATATCAATTTTAGTTAGCTTTGAAATGGAAATCGCTATAATGCATGGGAAATTAGATTAAGTATAGATAAATTACTTTATTGAATATTATTTTCCTAAACAGATATTTCAGTGGGGATATAGTTCTAAGAAATAGCTGTGTTTAACATAAACTCTAAATTTTTGTTTGCAGGAAATAATTAAATTCTTACAAGTATTGTTTTATTTGAAAGGATGAAATTTCTAACCCTTGTATATCAATCAAAAAATTTTAGTTTGAAATTATTGGGAAATGACTTTTCCTCAGGTATGTATCAAAGAAATTTGTAGGAAATATTTACTTGTTGGAGGAATATCTTATATTCTAGAATATAGCATAAACTGACCTGGAATGACAACTTTATTAAATAATTTAGTGTATATGGGTGCCAGATTGCTTTCAAATGTGGGATCTCAAGACTTCACCCAAAATAGTATATATGTATATTTGTATTTGTCTGAAGACTATAGAGCTGACAAAATGTACAGGGCAGAGAAATCAATTATTTGCTATTCTTAGAAGTTATCTTGAGTTCTTTTTTTTTTTTTTCAAGTAAGACAGCATTTAAATACATAAGTAAATAAAATTTATAAGTTTTTGTACAGGTGGTCAAAATACAGTCAGTGATATCTTTATTAAAAAGGGATAACCCTCATGCCTAGCAAAATATAAATTTGGTCACTATTAAATCTAGAAC
The DNA here is from genome assembly GCA_031878705.1 of Tapirus indicus. NCBI lineage: Eukaryota > Metazoa > Chordata > Mammalia > Perissodactyla > Tapiridae > Tapirus > Tapirus indicus. The sequence continues at coordinate 96,016,426 of CM062919.1, read as the reverse complement.
TAATGGCCCATTCTTATTTCATTTGTGCACATAAATATTAATTAATATACAATAATAAGTAGGAAAATAGAGGTACCAGAATACTGTGTGAATGTGTATTCTCCCAGCAAACCATCGCATCACTAAATTGCAATGCAGAAGAAGCTACATGAAATGCACTAGAGCCATTCCACATCATCTGTATCTCTCAACAAATAACATGTGTTCAGAAATATTTTGGCATGTCTTTATAACCCTCCAAGACTAAAGTTATGACACATACATGGGAAGAGCAGCCTCCAATCAAAATATTTTCATAACATGCATACACCTACACACACAGCACTGGGGATGAGCGTCTATGACAAGGTGCAGTGGGTAATCAGCACACAGCAGGCTATGACAGTGTGGGGTGGGGAAATTTGGATAGAGGAGCAAACTTGTATTCTTTCACAACAGACAAAAGGTTCTCTCATACCTCAATGGAGGAAAAATTAAGGTATAAAATATCATATGCAATGCCTAAGCCAATGCTAAACCAAGTTAAAACTTTCCTAGGAATAATATTTATATCAGTGTAAGGTCCCCTGTTGTGACAAACTTTCCGTAATGAGGCTACTTTATTAACTTTGCTTATTCTGCCAGATTAGAGTGCTAGGAAAAACTCAGGTAAACCAGTACTCATGAAAATAAAGAGCATTGTGTCCACATTTAGACACATTTGGATTATGTTGATTTAAAGATTTAGATTGCTCAGACTGTTTCTAAGCAAAGTACATTGTTTTTAAAAAATGATGAATTGAGTTGGCCCAGAGAGTTATTAGACTGAGGAAAATAGTTTTCAAAAAGTCAAAATGATCAACCCCAAATTTGCACAATGATTAGAATATTATAAAAATAAATGAGATGTATATAATTTCTAAGGAATTAATTTGCTTTACCATGTTGTTTCTTTTTTTAAAGTAAGGATTTATTGACTTTTGATGAGGTAAACTTATTTTTCTCAAAGTTCTTATTGCACCGTTTTGTAAAGCAATTTTTAATTAAATATATATCTTTTATACTAAAGCTCCTACAAGCATTAATTTTTTAGTTAGGAGAGATTTAAATATATTCCTCTCCCAAAGAGGCTACTATATGTGATTATGCAAATTCAATGCAGTTAAAATTTTTTTAATTTACAATTAAGAGAATCAAGTAAAGATAATTGAATTAAGTGACTTTTTTTTCAGGTATGAAAATGAAGAGGTGGCTAGTTACATAGGGAACAAATATGCAATTTTAGGAGACAAGAAAAATAGTTGAGTGATTATATATTATAATGTAAGAAAACTTAGTAAGTGCCTTAAAATAATACTGGGTCTAGATACCTGCTACTTCAATATTTATCTAACATTATGTCTTTTGTCTATTCATCTAACATTATGTCTATTCTTAACTGAGGTGTGCAGTTGAGTCATCTGGGGAGGTGTTTTTAAGTATACTTTATCCCAGAAATTTTAGTTTAGTAGACTGGACTGCTTGTATATGATTTCCCAGGCTAAATTCTAGCCTTGGTATGTTTAAATTCAATCACTCAATGCTACATTATAAGCCACCAAGTCAGGCCACTAATATGCTCTACAGAAGTTTACCTTTCTAAATATTTAGCCATTATACTTGGACATGTGTTATTGCGATCTCTTTTTAACCAACCATTTCAAAGAATGCTACTACCAAAACCAAAATCATTCATTTACTATAAAGAATCTCAACATATCTTAACATTAAGAAGGAACTATAGGGGCTGGCCTGGTGGCGCAGTGGTTTAGGTCACGCTTTGGCAGCCCAGGGTTCGCGGGTTCGGAGCCTGGGTGCCCACCAATGCAGCACTCGTCAGCCATGCTGTGGCAGCGTCCGATGTAAAGCGGAGGAAGATGGGCACGGATGTTAGCCCAGGGCCAGTCTTCCCCAGCAAAAAAGAGGAGGATTGGCAACGGATGTTAGCTCAGGGTTGGTCTTCCTCACAAAAGGGGAAAAAAAGAAAAAGCATGAACTCTAAAAGATACATAAACAGACAAAACATTTTATTTTTGCCTTATTTTTAGGTCTCTATTTTCTAGCAAGAGGTCCCGCTTTGAGAACTTGTTTGTATAAATAAATTTCCTATTTATTTTGAAACTAATTTTGTCAAAGCATATGATTATTTCTTCTGTGGAGACTGTTAAAAGATACATGTGATATTTCTGTTTAACATATATTTAAAAATCATTTTGACCAATCAAATAACTCAGTTAATAAGATGAAGGATAATATTTAAATATCCTCTTACTGAGTGAGGGAAGACAAATGGAGTTTAGAAAGAGAGTATCCTTCTTAGCTGAAGGAGGATGGTAGTTGTTTGGTTTTAAATATGCAAGGGGCTGTGTTTCCCCACCAAACACTGCCTGGGTGCAGAATATGCTGTCTGCTTCTTTACTGATGACCACATCCCTCTACTTAGAGTTAAGAAAATGAATTTACCGTGTCTGAGAAACGGTAAAACTTCTCCAATGCAAAAGCTTCTGTCTGTAGGAAGGTAAAGTGGACCAGGAGGGATTGAGAAACCAGAGAATCAGTCATATATGATTAAATATAATTGCACAATTGGCTTTAATTGCATATATCGTTTTAACATACATATGTACCAATTAATAGATTTTCACATACGCAAGGTATCCATCCCCAAAGTATGAAATAAACCAAAAAAACACCAAAACCTATTTTCCTGCACGAAATCTTAATTACAATATTTACTCCCTGAATTTCAACTAGAGATTAAAAAAATAATAAGATATTATTATTTTGGCAATTCTACATTTTCCTAGAGTGTCAGTCACAAAAAAAATTAATCTTGCTGCCTTTCTGTGAGCAAAAGAATAATGGCATCAAATATTGTTATCTCGATACTCTTACAGGTGGTAAAACTGTATACAGAGCTGCTTTGGTAAAGATGATTTTATAAAGAGGAACCAGAATTGAGCATTAAACTTGTAGTCTATTACGTTATCCACTGGATAATGTGAATGTTGGATGTATGGTGGGTGTAGAAAGCTCTCAGCCCCTATATGGACACCACATGCATAATACTTCTCATTTCTCGTGTTTGCAGCACATGATTGATACATTCTAAATTGCATAGGAAGGAGAAAGGTAGAGAAATGGAAAATAAAAGTGAAAAAGCAAACCAACATGAGAGGGGGAAATAAATAGTACCTTACTTCTGATTAATGATAGTAAAAGGAAAACTTGTGTTTATCAACCACAAATGGGAAAGAAAGACAAGAGCTTCACTCCTGTCATATAGAACTTTTTGTCTTGTTATAGTGTTTCAGCCAGTGTCAGTATCATGAGAGAAAGGGGGAGCAAGTAAGAAGGGAGAAAGAAGCAGAGGAAAGAGAGAGAGAGGGAGGTGAGGAAGAAAGGAAAGTATAAGGAAACCGGGGTGTGTAGGGGGGAGGAGATGAAGAAAAGTTACTTCCCCATCAAAATATGTTTTAACATACAAATGATACCCTTTTATTTTCATAACAATTTGGTTAAATTCAAGCTCTAGCATTGTTTTTTGTTCAACGTATTACTGAGAGTATCGCAAGGTTGATGTTTCTTCCATGCTACTGTGAATTGGATATTTATTGGAGCGTGTGATGATTCTGGGGAGTCAAATAGACATGACTGAATAAGTTACTGCTTTGGAATACGTCTAACACTGAGTAGGCTCAGCATGGAGAGATCATGGCTTAGTGCTTTAAAAAAAAGTTTTATGAATATATAAATTGCAGTCAGTAATTCAGAAAACATAAGGGATCTTTAAAAAAAATTAAATCCTTTCGGGGCCGGCCCAGTGGCGCAGCGGTTTAGTCCGCTCTTGGCAGCCCAGGGTTCGCGGGTTCGGATCCCGGCCGCCCGCCGACACACCACTTGGCAGCCACGCTGTGGCGGCGTCCCATATAGAGTGGAGGAAGATGGGCACAGATGTTAGCCCAGGGCCAGTCTTCCTCCGCAAAAAGAGGAGGATTAACTACGGATGTTAGCTCAGGGCTGGTCTTCCTCACAAAAAAAAAAAAAAAAAAAAAAAAATTAAATCCTTTCAAAATCCTTAAAATGGACACTATATGAACCAGACTATTATTTTTAAGATTTGAGTATGTTTTGACTTAAATGTTTCAGTATATCGGATTCTGGCCACAATTTCTGCTGTTGTATACAACTTTGATAGCTCTTTATTGCTTAGGAATCCATTTGCTTTTAAAATGTCAGTTGGCACATTCACATTAAGACGTAAACTCGTAGATAAACTAGTCAATAGAAACTAAACTCTCCCTTACAGAAAAGGAAAGAAGGTTGATTGCAACTATGTGCATGTAAAGAGAGATGACATTACAAGTCTTAATAGAGGGGAGCAAACCCATTCTGTACATCCAAATCCAATTAGGAGATCATTTCTACAATTTCCTGTGGTTTCCCAATGATGTTCTAAATAAAATTTTTTCTGGGTTTCATTTATCAGGTGACAGGAAGCAAAAATAGCTCATTATTGTGTTTCCCATGGGGATTCAAAAAAAAACTCTTAAAAATATGAAAGTACGCTTAAAAAAGAGACCATATAGTTTTGCATGAACATCATAGTATTAATACATAGGTAATATTTGATGAAAATAATTAAAATAATCAGTTCGATAAAAGGAACAACTTTAATAGTTATATTTGATGACTTATATCAAGCAAAACACCAGAAACACTGCAAATGGGAAATGATATCTTTTGTTAATTGAAGCAAAAAATGTTGTTGTTCCAGGAAGTACATTAGAAAGAAGCTGATAAAGCTCTCATGTCACCAGATAAGCTATGGTAGACGTCACCATTTTCTCCATGAAGCTATTTTTGACAATTTAAGTTTCAGTTGGACAAAATCAGGGGAATATCATATCAGTTAGTCCCCAGTCTCCATTTCCTCTCTGTACATCCCTATTAAATATAACAAATTCACTTTCCAGTGAAAATTAGTATCCCAGCAAAGCCAATCCATTTAATCGCTTACCTTATTCTTTCTCTTTCGTCGAAATCTCAGAAGTTCTTTGTGTTGTCTTGATACAAAATTTACAGCTGCATATTCCAGAAGTGCTGAAAACACAAAAAGGAGGCATACTGCCATCCAAATGTCAATAGCTTTGACATATGAAACCTAGCCGAGAGAAAGAGAGAAGCAAATTGACTAACTTCCATTGAAGTCAAAACTGAATGTCTGATTCTAAATTGTACCATTTATATATCAGCTTGAAAAAAAAAGTATGATCCTAATGTTTTTTTTACTTAATAAGAATTTTTCAGAAATTAATCTTGCAAGTTTTATGTATTGGTAATATATTAAAATTTGTGTATTTTTGCCAAAATTTTTTTTTCAAATTAGGGACTTGCCCAAACATATGAAAGAAAAAATAAGATGAAATGTAATTTTACCTTCAAGGTAATATAACATAATGCTTGAATAATATGAAGTAACATTGAAATATAGATCATGCTGCTGACCTTTTAGTTTCATATTTTATTCATTAAAATTTTTTTATTTGAAATAATTTTAACCTTACAGACATCTTGCAAGAACAGTAAAAAGAGCTCCCAAGTCCCCTAGTTGTTAACATTTGGTCATGTTTATCTATTCATATACCTATATCTATATCTATTTCTATATCTATATGTTTTTCTCCCTGAACTGAGTGTGATTTGCATACATGACACCCCAGGACCCCTAAATGTTTATGTGTATTTTCTAGAAAAAAAAGGACACTCTCCTACATAACTCTTGCACAGCCAACAAAATCAGGAAATTAACATTGATAAAATACTATCATTTAATCCTAAAACCCCATTCCCATTTCATCAATGGTTCTAATAATGCCCTTTTCAGCAGAAAAACATTTTTTCCCAGTCCAGGATTTAATCTAGAATTATGTGTTGTATTTTGTCATCATATCTCTTTTGTCTTCGATGTAGAACATTTGCTCATTCCTTCCTTGCGTTTTGTGACCTTGATATTTTGGATAAATGCAGACCAGTTATTTTTTGAGTGTCTGTTGCTTTTGGTTTAGCTGATGTTTCCTTATTTTAGACTCAGGTTATGGCATTTTACTAGGAAGAGCAATGCCTTGTTTTTCACAATGTATCAGCTCAGGAGGCACTCATGTTGATCAGTTGGTTAAGGAGCTGTCTGCTGGGTTCCTCCACTATAAAGTTACCAATTTTCCTTTGTGTGGGGATGATTTGAAACTACCCAAATATCCTCTTACCCTTAAACTTTCCCTCTCTAGACATTGATGATGCTTGCCTGAATCCATTATTACAATGATGGTTTCCAAATGGTGATTTTCTAATTCTATCATTTCATTTACATTTATTAGTCAGCATTATATAGTAAGGAAAGTTTCTGTCTGCCACATTTATTTGTTCATCCATTTATTTATTTATATGTATCATATGGACTAATGAATAACGATTTTGTTCAATGGGTTGTAATGCATTAACATCATTATTCACATTATCCAGATTGGGTCAGTAGGAGCCCCTAGAAGTTAGCTGATATATCCTTTTGGCAAGTCCCCATCATGATTTGAGTACTTCCTTACTTTCTGGCACAAGATATTCCAGATTCGTCTTGTACTTTTCATGTTCCAGTCCTTGACTGAGCCCTTTCTCCAAGAATCCTTTCTTTAGTGGAGAACAGCTTTTAGAAATCAAGATCTGGGCACTAGGTAGGCTCATTGCTTCCTGAGTGTCACTGCTTCTAGGACCTCTCAGCAGACAGAGCTAGGAATTTTATATATATACATATCTCACATATGTATATATAACATATACTATGTAATATAATTTTATAATCATATATTTATATAATTATGTAATTTTATATAATAATATATAGTCATGCATCACTTAATGATGGGATGAGTTCTGAGAAATGCATTGTTAGGCAATTTCATAATTGTGCAAACATCATAGAGAGTAGTTACACAAATGTGGATGGTATAGCCTACTACACACCTAGGCTATACGATACTAACCTTGCAGGACCACCACTGTATATACTGTTCATTGTTGACTGAAATGTGTGGCACATGACTGTATAATTATTATGTAATTTATATATATATATATATATATATACACAAAACATATCTATCATCTGTCTCTCTATCCATCTACCTATCTATCTATGTATCATCTATCTATTTATATTTAAAGCATGAATTCACATGAATGGTAGAGTTCCAATTCAATACCACAGCATTCATTCTAGCCTTTACCCTTTCCATATATACTCTTTCTCTGACAGTGAGAAAAGTGACTCCCATTATCTTCAACATGTACTTAATTATTCTCCCTGTATGTAACTAATGTCTTAATTCTGCTGGCCACCCCCATCCTGAGTCCCATTGGCCCCAGCTGCCTCATGGGTTCTGGCCCCATACCTGATGGCCCCACAGGTTGCCTCAGTCCTGACCATCTCCTTGACTCCTGGACCCTGGTCTCACCAGCCCCAGCCAGCCTCCCTGACCCTGACCACCTCCTTAGCTCCATAGGGTCTTTCTGTCTCCTGTCGCCTCAAAGGTGAGGAAGAGAAGAGAAAGAAAGGGAAAAGAACAGAAAGAATAGAGAACTTAAAAAATTATTTTTAAGGAAAAAACACAATGAGGAGTGAAAGGAAGGGAAGAGTAAAGGAAGAGATAGGCCCCTAATTCCTGGAAGCAGACTCATATAGACCTAAGACCTATTTGGAGGGAACAATTCAGTAACCTTTAAGAAACAGCTTTAACATTGCTCTCAGGTTAATGGGGCAGTGATTTGAGGCTCTAATTGAACAAATATTGCTGTATATGTCAATTGCTCAAGGAAGAAAGTTTGCTTTGAGTTTTAGTGTCCTTTCTTATGGTATATGTGTATGTATTACACAAAGTGTTATACGATGCAAGTATTATCAGTAAAATCATTACCTTTTGTGGAGTAAGCATGAGATAATTCATTTTGTTGCATATCTTAGACGTGTCAATTAGATGTGGAGAAAAATTTCTCTCATTTGCCAAGAATTAGAATTAAGAACGGAAGATATTTATGAGAAGTATTTTTTTTCCAGCTTTTCCTGGGAAATGGACAATTACTTAGAAGTTTGCTTCCCCAATGATAGAAACAAATGTCCCCTTTCCAAGAAGATGTGGATCCAGGAGAGCAGAAAGCCAGGCCAAATGCAAGAAAAGATGCACTACCTCCCTCTTCGGACCCAGTAAAAGTTATCCTGAGGATCAAAACCTTATACTTTGGAAATTTGGCAATTTTTATGTCATTTGTATCTTCTGCATTTTTTTCTTCCTTATCATCCTTAATATTTGGTGAAGTTATCTTTGTCAAATGTCAGCCTGTGGAAATCTTGATCAAAGTTAGGATGTGGTTTAAAAGGGGAAGTGGCTCAAAATTTGTGGGAAAGTTATGGTGGAGGGAGCAGCAAATAAAGAAAAAAACGTCCCTCTCACCTTTCCCAGCTGGCCCATGAGGTGTCAGGCTAGAATTTGCCCAGGTCTGATTCAGAATCTCATGGCACCTGTGCTTACCTGAACATGTTGCATTGTAACTTTTTATTTTTTATTTTCATGCTGTTTAGAGTGTGAAGTGTTTAAGGGCAGATGGCATCTCTGTTTTGTTCACCACCACAATAGTGTTTGGCACATGTGTACACAGTTGCTGATTGAATGGGCAGATAAATGAAGGTACAAAATGTTAAAATATGGAGAAGAGTGAATCATACATGAGATTCACTTTCTGGAATGATACTCTGTTAATACCTTGGATTAAGATTGATTTTCTTTTAAAAAGAGGTCATTTCTTGATACTTCCAATAGTGTCAACTTACATATGAAATATGCCAACAAAGGAGCCCTCTACATTGCCTCTTGTATCTTAAGTTTGACTATTGCTGATCAGAATGACCTCTATGAGCAAAGAGAAATATGCCTCTGTTTTATTCCAGTGCTGTTAGTGTTCATCTGTTTGTATAGATTTAAATCTCATAAATTCTGCAATTATGCCAGAAATTTCTGGCTGCCCTTAAATGCATACACTCCTGGAAGATATAATACAACTTTCAAAGGCAATGTCTCAAACTACACCATTTCTGGAAGAATGTGACTCATGAAGTATGTGCGCATTCTTTAACAACCTGAATCTATAATGACATCAACCAAAGAGATTAAATCAGAAATTTAATTTCTAGATTAATCCAGTGAATGTTTCCAATCACAACAGACATAGGCAAACATCTTTTGTGCCTTCCAGGGTTCTGCTCGTTGTGAACAACTCCTGAGTGTTGAGCCTTAAAAGCCTACTTTCCTCATCCTCTCCTCTGAGCCCCTTCAGCAATTTCAACTCTTCTTCTGCCCCACCACGCTCTCTACCTTCCGAGTACAGCAAACACAGGGCCTGGGAAGTTGGGAACTCTAGGGCTCGTCACTTTAAAATAAAGACAGCAGTTCTTACTCCAGCACATTCACAACATATTTGTGACACACTACATACTGCCCACGTGATTCAGGATTATCACTGCTTTCTGCCCCCTACTGCCTACTGTCCTTTGGGGCACTCACTTTGCAATTTGGTTCATCCCTCTGGACCACCTTGCCAACAGTCCCATTGTCCATTGTGCTGTTGGAACCCTGATTCTATCTTAAGCAACAATCTCTCCTTAGTATTACTCCTTGAATACAACAGTATGAGAAAATAAAATCCAAATGGTTACTAATTAGATGCACCAGTCATGAGGACCTTTGTCCTGGAAACCACTCCAAAGCCACCCTGTTGAAGACTGCTTCCTCTTGAATCATGCTCTTCACTTGTCTCCTGTGACTCATGTTCTACAGGTTTCCCTCCCTCCTCTCTATGCCACTCTACTTTGTGGACCCTTCTTCCTTTGGGATGTGGCTGGCACCTCTTCTATTCTCACTCTGCAACTTCTCACTAGTGGACCTTATCTATTACCATGGATTCAATTCCTCCTCTCTGCTCATGACCCCCAAATCTCTGTTTCCTGACTAGACCCCTCTCTAGCCAGGATCTTACTTGACAGCACCTTTGGGATATCTCATGCACCTCAAACTTAATCCGACTAAAAAGAAAAAGCTATGAATCTGTACCAAACTCCCCTCAAAAAACAGCAAACAAACACAACTGCCTCTGCCTTCTTTTTAAAAGTCTGCATTCTGTTTGAGTTGTTCACCCCCAAATCTAGGAGTCTTCTCATTGTCTCATATCAAAGACCCAGCTCTGGTAATTATACTTTCTTGCTATTTCTCAAATTTATCATTTTCAGTCCTCTCCTACTGCCATCACATTAACATAATCTATTTCCCAGTCTCTTAAATCTATCCTTGGCACAACAATTAGTGATTATTTTTAAATGCAAATCTGATTGTGTCTCCTTCTACTTAAAACTCTTCATTTACCTTCCATTAGTTTAAAGTCCAAAATCTGTTTTATGGTGTTTAAAGCCCTGTGTGACTGGCCACCAGCTTACTTCTCTTACCACGTGCTTTTTTGTTCACTTTTTTTCTATGCAGCATTTAGTGAACACCATTGATGTACCCAAGTTCTGTTCTTAGTGTTGTAGTTACAGAGATGAGTAAGACAGACAAGATCCGTCTTCAAGGGAACTTACATTTAACCAGGAAAAATATGCAATAAAAAATAAATACGTAAATAAAGATAATTTAAGAGAAGTGCAATAAAGAAACTACAATAGGATAATTGTAGAGAAGAGAAGGACAGGACGAGGGGGGCTGTGCTAGATGGGGACGGTCAGTGAAGGCCTCTCTCAGGGTGTGATAATTACCATCTTATGTCACTTTCTTACTTGCTTATTATGCTCTGATTATACTTCCCTTCCTTTAGTTCTTGGAATCTGAAAGCAATTGACAAGCTCCATCCTGCCTCAGCAGCTTTGTACTCCCTGTTACTTCTGTCTGGAACACTCCTTCTTTTGGGTAACTGCTGTTTATCCCTCAGGAGTCAGCTTAAAAGCCACATTCTCAGGGAAACTTCAAAATGCCCAGACCAGGACAGTCCTTCTTACCTTCCTACCTCCACTTTCCTCATAGAACCCCTTTTTTCAGATTACTCACTACAATTGTAATTATATTATTTGCAGGTACTTCCTACAAGGTGACTGCTGGATGGTACCACTTGAACGTCTCACCTTCAGTTAATTACTCTTCCAATATCCCTAAATGCTTTCTATTTTCTAAAAACTTTGGTTAGACGGATGAAAAAATGAGTATGTTCTTGAAGATTTTGAGGTGAAATATCTATACTGATATTTTAACAAAGTATGTGTTGATAGCAAACACCAAATAATTCATCTTCTTGTTGACCTTGCCCCGTGTGCTGACATTATCCATTTAAGTATCTTTCTCCTTTCAGGCTAGTTTATCCCATTAGCTAAGACAAGACCAAGTCTTATTCACCTCTGTAATTTCTAGGACCTAGCACAGTGCTTGTTGTACTACTACAGGCTCTCAGATAATGTTGAATTGATTGAACCATATGGAGTGACCTATAATCATTGGTCATTTATTATTTGCGAAATAATTATAATAACTAACATGCCAGGAAATGTTCTTAGTAGTGTCTGTAGAACTACTGAGTGTTCTTAGTAATTGTCCAAAAGCAACACTTTTAATCCTTACAACCACTGAGGAAACTATTCCCATTTTAAAGATGAGGAGACGCAGGACAGTAAAATAACTTGCCACATAGCTGCTGCTATAGAGTGAACGTGTCCCTCCAAAATTCAGTTGTTGAAATCTAAACCCAAAGTGATGGTATTAGGAGGTGGGGCCTTTGAGCAGTGATTAGGTCATGAGGGCAGAGTCCTTATGAATGGGATTAGAACTTTTACAAAAAGGACCTCAGAGAAGTCCCTTGCCCCTTCCACCATGAGAGGACACAGCGAAAAGATCACCATCTATGAACCAGGAAGCAGGCTCTCACCACTCACTGAATCTGCCAGTACCTTGAACTTGGACTTCCCAGGCTCAGAACTGTGAGAAATAAATTTCTGTTGTCTATAAGCCCCCCAGTCTATGGTATTCTGTTAAAGCAATCTGAACAGACTAAGACAGCTACCAAGTTGAAAAGCTAGGATTTGAATACAACTAGTCTGGCTCCTGAGCCCATAAACTTAACCACTATTCTATATCACCTAGTTATTAGGCTGCTTCTATTTAAGCTACCACTGCAAATTAATAACTGTGAACACGCTAAGTAGGAATAACTCTCTGTATCTTAATGTTAGCTTTTATCTGATAGTTAAGAGTGAAGTCAGTACATAAAATACATATTGTAAGGTCCTCTGTATTTGCTGGTTCTGATCCTAAAATCTAACAATCAACTTTCTATCAGACAATGTAGAAAAGGAGACATGAGCACTGTATTTACCACATGAAAACAAACTGGTTGCTCTGGGGAAGCAAAACTAGATCAGAAAAACACTTTATCCTCTGAAATACAATGAAGGTCCCTCAACAGCATTCTTATGTTAATTATAATGAAGTGTTTTAAGAGCAGGGAGATCACTGCCTACTTGCCATATGACAATCTAGGAAGAGATCGGCTTGATTATCATTTGAGTGTGCAGAGCTAAATTACTGCAAGGCCTTCTCTTTTTCATTCTAAAAAATGTTTTATAACGTCGGGATGTTCTTTAGACATCTTATGTTATTTTTTCTTAGAAAAATTATGCATTCATTCTACTTTGCGATGTTATCATTAGAAAATAAAGTCTGCTTTTGTCCAAATATTGGATTTTATCATTATTAATCATCCTGGTTATAAAGATTAGAATCAAGTCCCCTTGGCTCTGGGAAGTAGTCATGTTCAGGGGGCTTGCTTAAACATGAATTTCTTTACACCTGCTCTTCCAATGATACAAGCAAGTGGGCATAAGGAGGACTCCAGCTAGGATATAATACAGTGACAAACAATCCCAAACCTCACTGGCTGGAAACAACAAAGGACACTCAATGTCCACTTGAGTTGAATGGTGACTCTGGACTAGTGTTGTCATTGTCATCCTCACTGTGACCTCAGCTGATGGGGCAATCACTCTCTGGAACACTGGCAGCAACCACAGCAGAGGAAAACCAGGGCACTGATGGGTCTCACGTTTGGTAATAAATGCTCCAGGCTAGAAGTGGAACAGGTCACTGTGCTCAAAACTCATTAGCCAGAACTGCTCGCAGTCAGCCTGACAACAAGAGAAGTGAGAGGTGCAGCCCTACCACGTACCTGAAAGGGAGAAAAAGCCACATGAGTGGCAGAGGGAGTAAGGATGGAGAAATTTCTACTATTCGTACTTCTGAAACAAAAACAAGGATCCCTACAAATACAGGATTGAGCACAAGTGTGGATTATGATCTGATCACTGTATATCTTGAATAGAAAATGAAAGCAGCTTTGTTAAAGAGCAAAACTCACTGCTTTATAGAAAGGAGCTGTTAATTAAAGTGTGACATAGAAAAAGAAACCTCCTCTTAGCTTTAGCCCCAAATTTCCTCAAACTATAGTGTCAGGTCAGAGTTCATTAAAATCAATTGTAAGAGGGATACAAAAAATAGGGTCTAGTGCTCTGAAGCACTACCTTAATCTAGGACAGGAAATAGATTATCTAGATGGCGGAGAGTAAAGACAGGCAAGGCTGCAAGCCAAATTCAGGCATGGGAATGAGTTTGCCTGCACGGCACATTGTCTCAGAAAAGAAAAAGAACATGCTTCTAAGTACAGGATGCACTTCAACAGTTGACCGTAGTACTCATCTCCATCCCTTATTAATTATACTAGACCACTTTGTTCCCTTATTTGTGCATACGCCCTCTGAAGTCATTTGATTTTGTGCTCTCTGATTCAGAGGAATAGATGGGTTGCATGTATCTCAAGCAATTCTTCATAAATAAATTAACTTTTATGCTAGCTTTTGGTAAGACTGCTGAGTAGCAACAATTTTAGATTATATTCCTTTACAAGTACATTGGGTGAGCTATATTATAAGTATGGCACCACATGCTGTAGTCGGGAGGCCTGACAAGAAGCACGCTTTTACCTTTCTCCACGCAGAGGTGGTCAAAAGGATTGCCTTGGGACCAATACTGTCCTATACCATAGCTCATAGATGACAGTGCATTAACGGGTAAATATTAATTAGATTATAACCCAGACTACTAAATTATAGTAAATTGTACTTACTAAATTATAAATTATAACCCAGACTACTATGAATCAATAGTTTCTAGAAATAGAAATTTATAATGCATTTACAAGCAGCACAGCTTTTAAGAATAAGAAATTGATTAAACCAGAACCTGGAGTTCGAATCACGAAATCTCATGCAAACTGACATGTAGGCACTCTATTTGGTTAATTTTCCAGGAACCACTTGAGAGTGAATATTCTGTCAATTCTTTTCTCAATCCAAATTTGCTTTTTATCTGATAAAGGTGCAACAAAGCATCCCAGTGTATTGCTTTTGATAGCTGAAATAGCCCTTCGAATAGAGTGATTTGTTCTGTCTTGAATCACAGTCAATCCCAATAGATTCTCCCAGTTCCTTAGAATTGTCAAACCGTGATGAGTAATTCTGGCTGTGGAATGGGCAAGTGACTCAGGCATACAGCTAAACACTTTTTCTCTGAGATATGCTGAAAAATTTCCTGCTTGGGTCATGACTTTTTTCCAGGGATTTTACTTCATATCACATTGCTTATTTGCTAATCTTTGGTTTTATAAAATCCAAATTCTAGTACACTTAATCCTACATTTCTCCCTAGTGTAAAACCTGTATAAGAATTTTGCATTTTGTAACATTTATAGGAAACAATATTAGTCTCAAAATCATTCTGAGCTTCATTTAAGACCTAAAGCCAGAGAGAGAATGGAATAAGAACAAAGGAAGAGAATAAACAATGTTTTAAAAACAGGTGTTGAAGGGGGATGAAGCTGATATTGAAAAAGCAAAAGGAACCGTCTGGAGGGCTGTTTTCTTGGGGCACTAGGCAGTGAGTCACACAGCACGGGATTTTGTGAGCTTTGACGCTTATCATCCCGGAGAGCAGCTCACAACAGCAGACCCCTATGATGTCACTTTCGTACTCATTATGATCCTCATAACCCTTAGCAAATGAATGATGCTTTGAACACAATATTTATTTTTCACATAAAGGTTTTTATTTTAAGAGATGAAATGTAACAGAGAATCATAATAGCAGAGCTGCATTATTTCCAAAGGGATGAACTTCACCAGTTCCTCCAGTCACCAGATAGGAAACTTGCAATCAGAAAGGCTAAGGGATTTTGAAAGATCACCCAGTTACCTCTGACCTCTGCTTCAGTTATGGGAGTTTTGCCATCATCTCTTCTGTAGGACATGACTCTTACATTTAATACTTAGATGAAACTGTAAAATCTAGATGTTGCTGGAAATGCTTCTTAGGTGCATGCTGTTAGTTCCAGGCATTTCTTAATATACTATCTTTTTTGACCTGCTCAGTTAAAATTGAATTATAGTTGTGATTTCTCTCTCCTCTGCACTTCTGTACTGGAGGTTTTGCATTTCTACAACGTCATCTTTATTGTAACCACACACCTTCCTATTCCCTTTTTTCCTGAGATCTAAGACCCTCCTTTATAACTTCAGACAGGAATTATGAAGACAGGTAAAGCCTGCAAGCTGCTTTTCAACACTGATTTAGGACCAAATTCTTTATTCCACTGGCAAAAGGGGAGTTTTACATCCATTTTTGTCTGTCAGGGGGGTTTGTGGTATGATTCTACAATATATGTGAATGTGGTAAAGGGAGTTTAAGACACTATTTAGGTAAAATTGTCTCAAAGTTGCATATACATCTCTTGTTTTTAAAGTTAGTTTGATGCCAAAGCCATTGTCATTCCAAAAAGTTTTTAAACTTCGTAATTTGATCATATACTTTTTCCTAATTGTGCCATCAGATTTAAGAACTTATGCAGTGACTGTCTCTATGTCGACTACAGAGGACATGCTTGCTAATTGTTAATTTTCAGTTTAATGAGATTAGTAAGCCTAGTAAACATAAGTTCTAAGATCAAACGTAGAACCATTGATATCTATCAATTTTCTATTCTTCTTAACATAGGACTCACCTATGTTTAGGAATTATCTATTTACAGATAGTAGATAAAACACTAATAAAATTGGATGACATTCACATGCATTATATCTTGTGATTTTAACAAAAAGGGTATTAATAAATAATTCTTTCATTTTCTGTGCCTTTTGTTTCTCTCTTTTACCTATGAGAATGTAATATGGAACCAAATTATTAGTATGTTCAATGAAAATCTTTAAAAACTAAAATACATATATTGCTCACATCAAATATTGTACTATAAAGTTAAATTTACTTACTAAATATTTTATCACATTAACAAATTAAAAATGAACCCACTTGCATCATATTTGTACTGAACTTGATTGATGTAATTTCAGTTAACTATATCTTGAATAGATATTAGACTCATATTTAAATGGTGAGGACCAAAACTTTACTGGCAGCAATAGTTATTAATTGCAATATTAATAGGAAAACCTGATTATTATGTAGCTCCCTCTCCCTCGTTTACATTAATCCTGACACAATGTACTCTCCTTTAAAACTGCAAGGTACAGTTTTTGAGAAGAATGAGAACTAATTAGATAACATGGTAGTGAATACAAATCCTTCATCTCTCTTCCCATCCCCTGTGTTTTTAGTGTAATGCCACATGTAGATCTTTGTGTGCCCACATAATCATGGTATCTAAATGAAAATATAACAGTTCAATTTATATTTCTAATAGTTGTAAACACTTCTATAGCTGGTATCTTTATGAAGAATAAAAATGTGATATGAAAACTTTATGTTTTCTAAGAACCACTGTTTTTATTATACTGAATGGTAGATATATGCTATATTTAAATTATTTTTAATTAATTTGGTGACTCTCAGAGGAAAAATATGCTTCTGCATAAGTAAAGAGTAATTCAATTGAGTTTTTACATTCTCTTTAGGGAGAGATGAAGAAATGACATACTCTTGCTTTTCAAGTTAAGACTAAGTACTAAGTAACTGTTTAAAAACTCACATTGTCTTTAAATATCAGCTTGATATTTACTCAGTAGACACATACTGTGTACTGATTTAGGCTCTGAGGATAGAAATACATAAAAGACAGTTTGTCCTCTCAAAATGCTACTCCTGGTGGGTTTACAGACAAATAAATGAGGGAAAAAAGTGAGAGGAAATTGTTCAGGGTAAACAGCTTTTAGTGCAGAATTTACAAATTTCATAGGCTATAGGATTCTGAGCTTTTGTGAAATATTTAATTGATTAGTCACCTTCAACATTTCAAATGTTTCTTATTTTTTAATGTTTAGTAACTGTTTTGAATGAGATGGCCATAGCGGTGGGGGCAGAGTGGGAGAAATCCACATAGAATTTTCCAGGGATTTCTCCCTCTTTTCTCTATTCATCCCCTCTTCCTCTCCTGTTTCTTGAGTATTTACTAATATGGCTGAGACTGGTCTAAGAAAGAAGACAGAGTTTTAGCAAATCATTGTCCCTGAGGTAGATAAGATTATTTGTTTATTGTCTTTTTTTTCCTCCTTCCTGTCCAAGGTTTCCCTGTGGGTGGAGTACACGCCCCACCCCCCTTGACTTTGAGTTTGGCTAGGAGACTAGTATGACTTATGGGATGAGAACAGAAGTGACTGTGTGCCAATTCTGAGCAAAACCTTGCATGTTTCTGCTTGCCTTCTTGCTTTCCTGCACCATTCCATGGAAAGAGCATGCTACTGGTAGCTGCAGTTCCCAAATGGGGAGACACATGGAGTAGACCAGAACAGACTCTGCAGCCTAGATCCAAGCCCATCCTAAGTCAGCCAATCTCTGACAAGCCCAGAAAAGGCAGAGGCAACTCACAGGCCTCTGAGCAAGAATAAATGTGGTAAACCATTAAGATTTGGGGATTATTTGTTATATAGAATAATTACAACCTAACTGCATTGAAACAGTCCCTATAGCTCCAGGAATCTCATAATATATTGTGTTAAGAGCTAATGTTTGAATGAACTTGGAATCCAGAGGTTCCCTCACTTCTGCCAAGTTTGTTTCTGAGTGGGTGAATGTGTGTGTGTGTGTGTGTGCACGCACGCACACACATACATTTGTCCAACATGCTAAGTTCAAAGGTCTCTGATGTGATAATAGGTTTGAAGCTCATTTTCAAAAGACAAACTAGTGTATATGATACTTGTGAACTTCTACAGATGATACAAAACAGAAAATATGCACCAAAGCGGGTCCTTATGAAATGGAATGAAAAAAAGAATGAAAGTAGGTCTCTAACAGGATATAATTAACGTTTAGAAGCAGAAAAGAAAGGGTAAAGTGTATGTAATATTGCTGTATACCCAAGATATTCCCAGAATTCCCTAATGTGGATTCTTTGTAGAACCTGTAGTTCCAAATTAAAATTATATTTTGTCCCTTCTACTGATTTTCTCTATTCCTACCCATTCCCCTGCCTTTCCTTTAATCCTCGATGTCCAGTTCATAAGCAAATCCTGTCTATTTCACCTCCAAATACATTATCGCCCCAAATATCTACCTCTTTCTAAATCCATCTGCTACTCTCTACCTCTGCTGCTACCAATCCAGCCAGACCATTATCTGCTCTTGACTACAATAGTTTCCCTGGTAGTTTCTCTGCTTCCACTTGTACCTTTTCTATCTGATCTTCACATGGAAGTCAGAGTGATCATTCCTCAATAAAATCCTTCCAAAATCCAACCAAAATAAACCTAATCCTTACCAAGGTTTATAAAACCCTCCATGATCTGGCTCCAGGATCACTGCCATTTTTTCTCACTCACTGTCCCCCCAAGCACACAGTGTTAGGAAGTGTCCCTAAAGTCATACAACTTTGAAAAGTTTCTGGCAGTAGAATGCATTGTCACCCTCTTCTGGCCACCCGATGAAGGCACTGCAGAAATGCCAAGTATCTCCAAGTTTCAAGAAATGAATCGTAGGAGTCTTGCTTTGATTTATCATGACACTGTAGAGGCCAATGCAACAGAAAATATCAGAGAGGAATCTCAGCTCTGTAGTTCTCAAGGTGCTGGCTAAAGTATATTCTTTGAGATTTTTTTACTCTGAGTCTTATATGACTGATTTCCAAGCTCCTTCTTATCCTAGAGGAGACGTATTGGGACAGAGCCTAGAAAAAACACTACACACCTATCATAAATTAATGATTTATTGTTTCTTCCTCCTATGTCAGATAATCCTATTGTTTTCCTACTTCCTAGACTTTTTCAATAGGAGAATGGTGAATGTTTCATTGGCAAGACTTTCAACCATCTAAGGGTTCTTTTGTGAGATTAAGAATAGCAGATCTTAAGGTGCATGGTTTCAGACACCTGTTCTTAGATGCATCTGTTTCTTGCCTCCTGGTCTTTCTAGCCCTCCAAAATCACAGAATTAGAATTGCATTTATCAAGAGATTTTCTGCTCTTTTGAATGATCTGATTCCAATAGGTTGATTCTTGCTGTTTATTCTGGGACTTTAGCATTTGCCTTCCTGAATTCTAAGGTACCTGATGGAATGTGCTCAGCTTCCCATTGCTTAACTATCACAAAGCCTAAGATGATATGGTCACTTTCTTTTAGGATACCACTTTGCTAATCAATTCCTTTTTGTGGGTCAGAATTAAATCTATCACATCTCCAGTGGTCATTGTCTCTATGATCTGAAAGATGCAGAGGTTTTGTATATATTTATGTGTATAATTGAACTCATGGCTGAAAATTCATTTCTTCCCTGAAATCATGGTGAAATTAATACCTTTTCAAAAATCTTTCCTATTTCTTGAGAAAAAGTATGAAGTCACCCCAGATCTTTCTTTCTTTAAAAAAAAAAACTTGTGTCTCCATTCTGTTTTTTTATTTATTGCTTTCCTTATTTCTGCTTCCTTCATTCAAATCTCCGTGTTCTCCCAATTTTGCCTTAATCTCTGTATCCAAATGCCTTTATGCTGTGCCTCATAGAAATTGCAGCTTCCTGAAATGGAGCATTTTGCACTCTTTCTGGTTGACAACTTACAGAATGAATGTTTTCATTTCTGTTTAGCTCATGAAGAAAATTAGTGAGAAAATATCTTCTCCCATTCATTAGGTTGCATTTTTGTTTTATTGATAATTTCCTTTGCTGTGCAAAGGTTTTTAGTTTGATTTTAGTTCCGTTTGTTTATTTTTGCTTTTGTTGTCCTTGCCTGAGGAGGCAGATCCAAAAAACATTGCTAAGACCAATGTCAAAGAATTTACTGCCTAAGTTTTCTTCTAGAAGTTTTATAGTGTCAGGTCTTACATTTAAGTCTTTAATTTATTTTGAGTTTATTTTCATATATGGTGTGAGAAAGTGGTCCAGTTTCATTCTTTTCCATGTGACTGTCCAATTTCCCAACACCATTTATCGAAGAGACTGTCTTTTCCCCATTGTATATTCTTGCCTCCTCTGTTATAGATTAATTGACCATATAAGTGTGGGTTTACTTCTGGGTTCTCTATTCTGTTCCATCGATCTATGTGTCTGTTTTTGTGCCAGCACCACACTGTTTTGATTAAAATAGCTTTGTAATAGAGTTGGAAATCAGGGAGTGTGGTAGCTCCAGCTGTGTTCTTCTTTCTCAAGATTGCTTTGGCTATTCGAAGTCTTTCGTGATTTCATAAAAATTTTAAGATTATTTGATCTAGTTCTGTGAAAATGCCATTCAGTATTTGATAGGGATTACATTGAATCTGTAGATTACTTTGGGTGATATGGACATTTTAACAATATTAATTCTTGTAATCTATAAGGATGGTATATCTTTCCATTTATTTGTGTCATCTTCAGTTTCTTTCATCAGTGTCTTATTGTTTTCAGAGTACAGGTCTTTCATCTCCTCGGTTAAGTTTATTCCTAGGTATTTTATTCTCTTTGATGCAATTATAAATGGGGTTGTTTTATTAATTTCTCTTTCTGATAGTTTGTTATTAGTGTATATAAATGCAACAGATTTCTGTATATTAATTTTGTATCCCTGCAACTTTACTGAATTCATTTATTAGTTCTAATGGTTTTTTGGTGAAGTCTTTAGGGTTTTCTATATACAGTATCATGTCATCTGCAAACAGTGATAGTTTTACTTTTCCCTTTTTAATTTGGATGCCTTTTTTTTCTTGTCTGAATGATGCAGCTAGGACTGCTATGCTGAATAAAAGTTGCAAGAGTGGGCATCCTTGTCTCTTTCTTGATCTTAGAGGAAAAGTTTTCAGCTTTCCACCATTGAGTGTGATGTTAGCTGTGGGTTTGTCATACATGGCCTTTATTATGTTGAGGTACATTTCCTCTATATCCACTTTGTTGAGAGTTTTTATCATAAATGGATGTTGAAATTTGTCAAATGCTTTTCTGCATGTATTGAGATAATCATATGATTTTTTATCTTCCTTTTTTTAATGTGGTGTACCACATTGATTGACTTGCAGATGTTGAACCATCCTTGCATCCCTGGAATAAATCCCACTTGATCATGGTGTATAATTCTTTTGACATATTGTTGGAGAAGATATTTGCAAATGATATATCTAATAAGGGGTTAATATCCAAAATATATAAAGAACTCATATAACTCCACATCAAAAAAAAAAAAACAAACAATCCAGTTAAAAAATGGCAGAGGACATGAACAGACATTTTCCCAAAAAAGACATACAGATGGCCAACAGACACATGAAAAGATGCTCAACATTACTAATCATCAGGGAAATGCAAATCAAAACCACAGTGAAATGGAAGCAACCTAAGTGTCCATTGATAGATGAATGAATGTAGAATGTGTGGTATATATATACAATGGAATATTATCAGCCATGAAAAATGAACTCTTACCATTTGAGACAATATGGATGGACCTAGAGAGTATTATACTAAGTGGAATAAGTCAGACAATGACAAATACCATGATTTCACTTATATGTGGAATCTAAAAAAGCAACACAAATTAACAAAGAAAACAAAACAGAAACAGACTCATAGATACACAGAAGAAACTGGTGGCTGTTAGAGGAGAGGGTATGGTGGGATGCGTGAAATAGGTGAAGGGTATTAAGAAGTACAAACTTTCAGTCATAAAATGAACAAGTTACAGGCATGCAATGTACAGCATGGGGAATACAGTCAATAATATTGTAATAACTTTGTATGCTGACAGATGGTAAGTAGACATATTGTGGTAATCCATTCATAATATATAAAAATATTGAATCACTTTGTTGTACACCTGAAACTAATATAATACTGTATGTCAATAAAAGAATGTTTAAATCTTAAAAAAAACAAGGAATATAAACTATTTTGTACCTCCTTTTTTGTTTAATAGAGAAGTGAATGCTTAATGGAAAAAAAATCAGTGAATAAACTGGCAATTTCCTTTACAAATTGCCTGTGGAACTTCGACCATTACTCAGGGCCCTTGAGACATCTGTACATATATAAATAAGCATCAAGACTTATTAGTTTAATCTTATAAGCAGATTTCTAATTTTTACTTGGACAATATTTTATAAAACACTACTTGATATAGATCATTTTGAAAATATGTTAATAAAAGCAAACCTTATTTTGAAAGACAAACCATTAAATCTTAGCAAGACAGAATAAGCATTGTTAAATATCATTTCTTCCTATATTAAGTAACATTTGTAATGATGAAATGTCCTGTCATCAACTTTTACTTATTTAGACATTTTAATCTAATAAATTGAATTATAGAATGCAATTCATAGTAAAAGTTAAGGGAGACATGACAGTAGATTTGTAATTTACTTGGCATGGCAGGTAGATAGTATCAAGTGCACAAGAAAAGTTAATACAATTTTATTACATTGAAGTACATCATTATAATGAAAATAATAGTGAAGCTTGTTGGAAGCTAGACAGGATTACTCAATTTAGACAGAAGAAATTTCTTTCTTAGAAGTCATTTAGGAGAAGAAAATAATTTTCTTCACATGTCTTGTGAAGAGAAATATTAGGTCTTTTACAAACCTCATAGAGGGAACAGTTTTATTCTAATTCTGGCAGCTCAGTATGGACTAAAATCAATGTATTAGATGAGTCTCCTTTGTATTGGCCTATGGCTAATTAAAATCCAAAAGAAAACAAACAAATAATAAACACTATATTTGGCCCAGGGTGCAGAACTATGGGCACTCATACAGTATTTGTGGGAGTGTAATTGCTGTAAATTTCTCTGTAGAGAAATTTGCAACACAAATCAATCTGTACAGCTATCAGTGCAACAACTCCAGGTCTAAGAATTTATACTAAGAAAATAGTGCAAAATATATGTAAAGCTATATATATGTGTATGTATACACACATATATATTCATGTATATAATGTTCATTATATAAATTTTCATTATTGTGTTAGTCCTAATAGTGTGTAAGTCAGTCATTATGGCACATCCACGCAAGGGAGTACTGTGATGCCATTTAAAGTTACCATACAGATTCAACGTACACACGTTTGATATATTTCTAAACTTTAAAAAATCTATCGATAAAAAATTCTATAATTATTATTGATGTTTAAATAATTGAGCATCATAACACAAACTGCAAATAAAAGACATCATTGGTTTGAAGAATTTTTTTCTTCATTTATTTCTATGTTTTACAAGTTTTCTGCCTTGATTATATAATACTTCAAAAATCCGTAGTGAATAATAAATACTATCGAAAAAGATCTGGAAAAACTGACAGTGATATATATTATATATATTTATATATTTATAAATAAGTAGTTGTGTATATATTCATTTAGTGTACTTACCTTTGGTAAGGAAGCTCGTGATCCTGAACTCTGTGTGGTCATAGTCAGCACAGTGGTTATTCCCAAAGCCACTCTCGCTGGAGCAGCATCCATATTGATCCAGAATGAAACCCAGGATAGAATAACAATCAGGAGACTGGGAATGTACATCTGGATCAGATAGTATCCCATTTGTCGTTCAAGATGGAATCGCACTTCTATACATGTAAACTTTCCTAATAGGTTGTAAAATAAATGCAGCAATTGGTAAAAATAGGTCTTTGTTATGGCATCAAATGTCACAATTTTGTTTTCATAATAATTTTGTTCTAAAATTTTCCATTATAATTAAATGGGATCCTAAGTCATATATGCAAATTGGTTTCCAAAAAATATTTTTTCTTATTTTTCTGCTAGCATCTAGAAGCAATGTAATATAAGACTGTCCTGTTTCAGAAAATAGTCTGTAATCTTATTACTTCACATTTCATTAGCAATTCATACTAGTCAAAGTACTCAAAAATCTATTATTTCACTTTATTCTTGTCTGCTTGCACAAATGTCTGCTCTTGCCACTTCTATTAAACCTTGTACTGGAGTCTTCTAGCCACGATAGTTAGGCAAACAATTAAATGAAAGGCATTTAGACTAAAAAGGAAGTAGTAAAACTATCTCTATAAGCGGAGGACATTACCTTGTATATAGAAAATCCTAAAGAATTCACCAAAATCTACTTGAACTGATGGGTTCAGCAAGGTTACAGGATACACTATTGGTATACAAAAATCAATTGTGTTTCTATAGACTAACAATGAACAATCCAAAAATTAAATTGAGAAAACAATCCCATTTACAATAGAACCAAGTAGAATAAAATACTTAGAAATAAATTTAACAAAAGAAGTGCAAGACTTCTACACTAAAAAATACAAAACAGTTGATTAAAATTAAAGAAGATCGAAATAAATGAAAAGTCATCTTATAGTTGTTTATCAGAAGACTTAATACGGTTAAGATTGCAATACTTCCCATATTGATCTACAAATTCATTGCAATCTTGATCAGAATTCCAATTGGCTTTTATGCAGACATTGACAAGCTGATCCTAAAATTAGTAGGGAAATGCAAGGTACCTAGAATAGCCAAAATAGTCTTGAGGGGAAAAAAAGAACAAATTTGGTGAACTCACACTTCCCAGTTTCAAGACTTGCTACAAATCTACAGTAATCACAAAGGGTGGTGCTGTCATAAGTATAGATATACAGATCAATGAAATAGAATTGAAAACCCAGAAATGATCATTTATGGTCAATTGATTTTCAACAAAGGGCTAAGACTATTCAATAGGGAAAGAATGGTCTCTTCAACAAATGGTTCAAGGAGAACTTTGAATTCACATGCAAAAGAATGAATTTCTACCCCTATCTTATACCATACTCAAAATTAACTCAGAATGGGTTTTGGACCTAAGTGTAAGGGTTAAAAGTATAAAATTCTTAGGAGAAAATGTAGGAGTAAATCTTTGTGACCTTGAATTAGGCAATGATTTCTTAAATACAATATCAAATCACAAGCGATAAAAGAAAATAATAACTTTGATTTCCTCAAAATTAAAAGCTTTTGTGTGTCAAATGACACAATTAGAAAAATGAAAATACAATCCATCATCTGGGAGAAAGTATATGCAAATCAATAATAAAAAGACAAATAACCCAGTTAGAATATAGCTAAAGGAATTGAATAAACATCTTTTTCCAAAGAAGATATGCAAATGTCAATAAGCTCATGAAAAATGCTCATCATTAGTCATGAGGGAAATGCAAATCAAAACCACAATGAGATACTACTTTATACCCACTGGAATGCCTATAATAAAAAAGACACAACAACAAGGGTTGGCTAGGATGTGGAGAAACTGGAATCCTCATTCATTGCTGGAGGGATTGTAAAATGGTGCAATCACTTTGAAAAAGAATTTGGCAGTCCTTTAAAATGTTAAACATATATTTACCATATGACCCAGCTTCCCACTACTAAGCATCTACCCAAGAGATATGACATATATCCACACAAATACTCATATACGAGTGTTCATAACAGCCAAAAGTTGGAAATACCCCAAATGTCTATCAAATGTTGAATGAATAAACAAAATATGGTATATCCACACAACAGAGTACTATTCAGCAATAAAAAAATGAAGTACTGAAACATGCTACCACAGAGATATACCTCAAAAACATTATGCTAAGTGAAAGAAGCCAGTTACAAAGACCACATATGATTCCACTGATATGAAACATCCAGAGAGTATAAATCTATGGAGACGGAAAGTTGACTAGTGTTTGCCTAGAGCTGCTGGGTGGAGATGACTGCTAATGGATATAAGGTTTATTTTTTTAGGTCATAAAATGTTCCAAAATTAGATTATAATGATGGTTGCACAACTCTGTAAATATACTAAAAACATTGAACTGTATTCTTTAAACATTCTGTAATCTATTCATTAAACTGTAGTCTTTAAAGGTGAATTTTATAAAGGGTAAACTATATTTCAGTAAAGCTGAATTTTTAAGAAGCATTCTTCAGTGATAAGATGAATATTCCCTGAGGATCTGATGAATGACATGGTGACCACAGTTGATAACACTGCATTGCATAATTGAAATTTCTTAAGAGTAGAATTTAAATGTTCTCACACACACAAAAAAAGATAAATATGTGAGGTGATGGATGTGTTAATTAACTTAATGGGGGGAATCCTTTCACAATGTACATATATCAAATCATCAGGCTATACACTTTAAATATTTTACAATTTTGTCAGTTATACCTCAATAAAGCTGGGAAGAAAAGAAAGCATTCTTGCTGATACAGATCTAAAGGAAAATTTTCCTGTTTAGAGGAAAACTGCTCCTCCCCCCATGGGAAGCAGGCTGTAATAGTCTCACCTATGCAGACAAATTTTCCATGTTCAAGTTCACTCAATTATTGTATTCAGTAAATATTTATTGAGCACCTACGTACTTCAGCAGACCCCAGAAATGTAGAAATAAAAAGAATAAATCCTTGGCTTTACAAATTTTGGTAATGAGGGAAACAGACAATACATAAGATACATATAAATTAAAGATCTAATTTCAGACAGTGAAAGCAGGAAGCAGAGAGAGGGGATTTGGGTGTTTAACATATGCCTGTTATGGAGAGTCATTTGAGGAGTTATATTTGAGCAGTCCTGAAGGTTGTGAGAGTATTGGGTTGTGAAGGTTGGGACAATTTGGGGAATGAGGCTCATGGACAGAAGGAAGAGCAAGTACAAAGGCCTTGAAGCAGGAATGAGTGTGGCATATATGAGAAAGCAAGCCATTGTGGCCAGATTACAGTGTAAGGGGGAGAGAGATAGAAGAGGGTTTTGGAGAGATGGGCAAGGGACACCACCAAGTTTGTGGTACTTTGTTGCAGCAGCCCTACCTAGGAAACTAATTCACCACCCTACACAAATTTGACAGTTTGTTTAGCATTTCTCCAAAAGTTGCCTTTCATTGTAATTGCCCCTAGAGAGTTGAGTAAGGACACTGATATTGACCTGCCTGCCTTTTTTCTCTGTGTTGAGATGTTACCTTTGAATTCACTACTAAATTACATACCGCTCTCACCCCTGAGTTTAAGAAAATGGCAGAGACTTTTTCACCAGATATTGTGAATTGGTTAAGGAGATAAAAGAGATTAGAGATCTTGTATTGTGAAAGGTCAGATCACAGTTCTGGAAAATGCTGAGCCCATGAGGAGTCACAGTTACTGTAATGAAATGATAAGACCAGCAGCTGATGCTCGTGGGTGGCCATGCACTAACCACATTGGAGTGATAGCTCAACCATGGGCAGTTTAACGGAACTTGTAGGAATAGGTGTGGCAGTTAAAATAGATATTATGGGAATAGGCCGTGCCAGTTGAGAGATGTGAACGGACATCACGAATGTGCAAATATCACATTAAGTCTTTCAATTCTTGGTGTTGATAACAATATCTGATGTCTATACTCAAAGGCAAAAGGCTACTGTGTCAGTGTGACTAGTAGGCGCCTAAACAATACCTTGAAATACATGAAACTGTGGCCAAAAAAAATTTAGCAAGTGAAGCCTTAAAAAAATAAAAGCAAGTTCATTCATTTCGTTAGCAAACACAATGCTTACTGCCCAAGAAGGGTTAAAAGTACATTTTATTGCTCACATAGAAACTAAGGGAACTTTTTTTGAAACATGATTCTATGTAACTGTGGGCTTTTTGCAAAAATATATATATATATATATATTTAAATACAATTGAACACCAAGCATTTCTTTAGTCCCATAGAAACTAATTATATAACAATATGCAAAGAGTCAAAACATCCATAAGTTTCAAATACACCCACGTTCTGCTCTATGACTATGAAAAACATTGAGCTATAGACAGTTAAAATAATTAACCGAGCACTATAATTAAGAAACATCTGAATATCATAAAACCACAAGTCATAGAGTAGTGGAGAATACTCAACCCCTACCTGTGTTGTAATGTTTAGTGCAGTATCGTAAATCTTTCTCTTCTTTCAACAGAAACTGGGGCAAAGTGAGTCCTTCTGCCACCTGTACAGGTGCCTCATCTTGCCATTCAAAAATGAGATCATTCATTGTATACCCAACTAGGCAAAACAAAATAAAAATATTCACAGCATAAAAAGGCATTCAAAGAAATGAAATAATTTTAGAAAATCACTCGTACAGTTCACATAGGATGGGAAGTCCAAACGATGTCATCTGAACTCTATCGACTGAGCTATGCATTGCACAATTCCATCTCACAAAAGTCTGTTGAAATCTATTTCTGTGTAATATTCATCAAGTAGTGTAAGAAAATGTAGTAGGCTAATAAATATAACATGGTATGTAGAAACCTTAAAGGACATGCATATGCATTCTTTCCTTGGGATAGGCAGCTATTGGATTAATGTGACAATTCATTTTGGTTCTACTCCATTATATTTCCCTTCACCTTTGTTCAAATTATTCAGGACTCTTTCAACAAAAGCTGATATTGTCACTGGTTAGGAAATGACCTAAACTATAACATCCGTGGTGGGGAAGTATCAGAGCTAACACCTTTCTTGATTTAATCATTAACTGTTTTAGTTTATGGCATCTGCTTCTATGTTCCAAGTCCCCAAGTGGACAAAATGATATTTTAAATAGAAATGTCTGCTATTCAGGGAAAATCAGAGTACAAAGAAAATCCACATGGAAGAGTGCGTGGAGGAGGAACCTGATATCACATACTATCAGTGAATTTAGGATAGAATTAACTAGTGTATTTTGTAATAAGTCTGCCAACTTTTAGTAAATTAAAATTTCATATTTCTCTAGGAAAAGTATCTAAGGAAAGCAGAATTTAATCTTTTTCTTCCCTCTGAGTGAGAAGCTGTTGAAATGTACGCTTGAAGGCTGCTACAGAGAGGGAGTCAAGAGTGAATGGAACCTGTAGGGGAAGACTGTTATTACAACACACAGCTACAATGGGGGTAGAAAGAGAAAGGAAACACAGTCTGGTGCCTGAACTAAGTCAAGTGGTCAGATAAAGGAAGCATTAGGCAGCAAACAAGGGAAACTGTCCCAAACAAATTCTCCTGTTGCTTATATTGTAGGGAAGAGGCTGTAAGAATGATTAGAAACAGCTGGTGTGGAGCAGGTTAGGCTGAACAGAGCAACGGGTAGGGAAGGGAACTGATCACCCTTCCCACAACACCTGGAAAAGAACCTCCCCAAAATAGCTGAATCTGGTCTAACTGTGGTGGTGGTGACCGAAGCCAGAGGCCCAGCTGCCCCCACCTGACACTTGGGCATACCTAGCAGCACTCACTTCACTGGCAATGGGGATGGTAGTAGTAAGGGCATCAGTGATTAGAGAATCTCCTTAGACTGTCTGGGATTCCTCTGTCAATGTTTTAGCAGCATACCATCAGTACGATGGCTCATTATGGATCAAGCACTATTTGGTAGAGGTGGTAAAGTCATCCAGACTGAAGGGGGCACATCTGAATTCTGGCTCCAGAACAGATATGGGAACCTGCAAGAAAATCCTCTAGACCATTAGACTTAGCACAGCAATGGCTCATGCTTGACTTGCTTATATCGGAATACATTTCATTGAACCCCACAATTAACAATTTGTTTGCTAATAATAGAAGGCTTTCACTTTTATTCCTAAGTCCTTTGGTATATCCATTATAAATACCATTTTACCTAGAAGGAAAAAAGGATCCATATTTCCCAAGGATCAAAAGATAGTGAAATAGGCACAAATTCTTATTTGCTTTCAGGTAAGATATACACCCTATTCTTCTATACTTGTAATCACTAAACACAAAATATGTGAAATTTTGTCCCAATTTACACAGATAAATGGACAAATGAACTGAAAACTCATTTTGTTTTTACATTCTAAATTTTTCTTAGGATCTTCTGTGAAAAGAAACTAGCTCTCTGAAATTCCCTCAAAGACAAGCTTTAGTTAGTCTCTAATGCAATCTATAGGCAGCACATTTAGCTTACTCTTGTGTTAAACAATCATCCACACTTAGTGATTTAGTGTGGGCATTTCATAATCAAACTATGCTAATTCATTATGGTCCATAAAATATTTAAGATTGAAATCAGAAGGAAAATAGTGAGATGGTATATTTAGGGGATAGTTCTTTTATTCTGAGTAACTTACTGAATGTTCAAGGAAAATAACTAAACGGTAATTTTGCCTCAGTAAACCTTCAAACATAACAAAAAAAAAAATCAAGACTCTTCTACACAGTTCAAAGTGTTTTAGCATCCTTATGCTCTTCGTTGGCAGGCCTTTATACAAGTCTGAGAATGTTAAGGAGAACAGACTGGCTAATGAGGTCAAGGTTGTGAGTTGAATTGCCTTGCACCGTAATAAGCTTCACAACAAGAAATATTTTATTCAGGAAACAAAGACATTAACTCTAACTTCAGCCAGTAATCTCATATGGTAGCTGCAGTGAAACATGTAAACAAATGGCTCAATGCAACCAAACACTTGTTTCTTCAACAATTATTTATTGAGCACGAGTAGGTGCATCCTGCTGGGCTTCGGGGAATGTGAGGTGCTATTCCCAGGTAGAAAATAAGTGGCATAGGAGAGGTACAAAGTGCTGTGTGCATTCAGAAAAGGGATCTATGATATCCACTTAGGTCTCACTTGAGTTAGATCTTGAAAAAAGGCAGGACTTGCACACAAAAAATGTGAGAGAAGGTGAGGCACTCAGGCAAAGGACACCGTATAATTAGTTGAAAGAAACTGCAAAGTCTCAAGTTTTATAATAGGAATAGCAATGACTTCATTTGTCTAGAGCCAGTTTGCATGAACGAGCATATGGAATGAAAAGATAAATTAACGAAAGATTGTGTAAAGCTTAAACTCCAGGTTGAAAAGTTTGATTTTTTAAGTTCTCTGTGGGCAGTGATAAACAATTGGAATCTTTTGAGCAGGGGTATGACGTGGCAAAAATTGTGCTTTAGAAACATGACTCTAGCAGAATCCTTTCATGAAACTCACAGGTCCAAACTGCTTTCATAATCAGAAGACATTATTTGCCTTTTTCCACTGCGCTGACATTTGCCCAGATGGTGAAAAAACAATGGTGGGTAAAACTTATAGTGCTTTAGTATAATTAAAGGCAGTGGCACCAAACCGTGCTGGTGGTTATTATTTTCTTTACCACTGTATCTCACAGTAAAAACAATGTCATTTTTATTTAAGAATGTCCTTGATCCTTGACAAAGCAGTAACAATTATAATTTTATTAAATTTTGATCCTTATATAAATGTCCTTTTGATATTCTGTGTGTCAAAATGGGAAGTACGTATAAAGCACTTCAGCTACATACTGATGATTCTTTTAAGGAAAAGCACTGGTGTGATTGATTTGCAAGTTAAACCAGCTGGTTTTTCTTGAAACACCATTTTTACTGAAAAAAATTACTGGCAAACTGTGGTTATTATGATTAGGTATACGGCAGACCATTTCCTTGAAAGTAAAGGAAATGAATGAACCTATCATGTCAAGGGAAACAGCTGTCAGTATTTGTCATCAATGATAGATTTTGAGCTGTCAAGTCAACATTACCATTTTGGAAAAATTGTTTTCCCAATACTTAAAGGTTTTTTGATTAGCTCAATGGTGATGTTAATAAATCCTTCAACATTGCACAAGAACATGTGTCAATGTTTGGAAAATCTGAATAACTCATTAAGCTAATATTTTCCAAATGACCAAAGTATGATGCTAAATATCATGTAAAAGATCCATTCAAAGTGCAAGTTAGACAAAAGGATTTTAATTTAGAAGAGTATGAAGAATTCATTGACATGGTTTCCAATTTCACATTGCAACTAACATTTAAGGAACTACCACATTCGTAAACTAAAGGGGATATTTTTTGCATAGTATAGAATTTCCTTTTTTAAGGCTGAATAGTATTCCATTGTATGTATATAGCACATTTTCTTTATTAATTTGTTTGTCAGTGAGCATGTAGGTTGTTTCCACATCTTGGCTATTATGAATAGTGCTGTAATGAACAGAAGCGTACTAATATTTCTTCAAGATTCTGAATTTCAGTTCTTTTGAATAAATATCCAGAAGTGGGATTACTGGATCACATGGTAGTCCTATTTTTAATTATTGCAACAATATGGATCAACCTTGAGGGCATTAGGCTAAGTGAAATAAACCAGTTACAGAAAGACAAATACTGCATGATTTCACTTATATGAGGGATCTAAAATAGCCAAAATTCACAGAATCAGAGTTGAGTGGTGGTTGCCAAGGGCTGGGGGGAAGGGAAAATGAGAAGCACTAATCAAGAGGCATAAAGTTTTAGTCAAACAAGATGAACAAGCTCTAGAGATCTGCTGAACAACATTGCACTTAGTCACCAATAATGTATTGTAAAAAAGATTTGATAAGAGTGTGGATCTCATGCTAACTGTTCTTGCCACAATAAAATAAATTTAATTGTTTAAGAAAGTTTTGTTTGCATTCTTGAAAAGGCAAAGAAAAAGAACTAGAACTCGCATTCTTTTGCAACTGTCCATCAGAAACGTCAGTCAGAGGTAATATTCCAGTAGATCATTTTGTCAAAATTGGAAATTAATTAAATATGTATTTAAGGGAAAGTAAGAAGTTAAAGAAATTTTCAAAGTTTCAAGTCTAAGACACTGACAGGTAGCTATGCCAGAGTTTTTGCTTATATTTCATGTCTTTATAGTAGCCTTCTCTGACCATCTTATAAAATACTTTTCCTCCAATCAGTCTACTTTGGTCCTTTCCTGTTTATTTTTCCCATAGAACTTATCTTTATCTGACATGGTATGTATTCATCAAGTTTTTATTTTGTTTATTTTCTACCTAGGCTCCTAGAATTTAAACTTCATAATATTTTCCAGTGCCTAAAATAGTATGTGGCATATAGCACGTGCTTGAATGTTTGAATTAGAAATAGAGAAGGGTGGCCCAGGGTTTGTGGGTTCAGAACCTGGGCGTGGACCTATGCACTGCTTATGAAGCCAAGCTGTGGTGGGATCCCATAAACAAAATAGAGAGGAAGATTGACAAAGATATTAGCTCACGGACAATCTTCCTCAAGCAAAAAGAGGAAGATTGGTAACAGATGTTAGCTCAGAACCAATCATCTTCACCAAAAAAAAAGAAATAGAGAAGGGGAGGGAAAGGATGCAGGTAGTAGATGTGTGTGTGTGTGTGTTTGTTTGGATTTGATGAGTTTATTTTGGGATTGAGTTTAAGATACTAACAGGAGATGAAGGTGTTAATGCTAACAAGTCTGAACATTGACTCATATATTGAGAATTGTTGAAATCATAGACCTATACATTGAAAGTGAGATCAAGATTGAAGATGTAGGTTTGAGAGTCATCCATCTACAGATGATATTAAAATTACTGAATATCTGAGAGTATGAAGAGAGATAATATATAAAGGAAGAAAAAAGCTATAGGAAGGATCTTAGAGAATAGCTTGGAAAGAGAAAGGCGAAGGCAGAAAAGTAATGAACAAAACAGGAAATTCAAGAAGGTATCTTTCAGCTAAATGTAAGTAAGAATGTTCTAAAAGAATTCTGTGACAGTGGAATTGGTAAGGTAGCAAGTTTCCCTCAAGCAGAGGCTAGGAAGTCATTTGTCAGGAATGTTATGAGACACTCAGTCATTGTATCAGTTAAAATAAATGAACTCCAAAACCTTTGCCAGCCCTCTGATTTTAGTCTTACAAATCTATCTATTTGGTACTGTTATAGAAACAGGAAGACAGATCAAAGATATAGTTCAGAAAGAGATCTAAGTACATACAAGCATTAAAAATTTGTGCTAATTGCATGTAGCACCGTAAGGGTGGGAGAAGATCAAATGGACCAGAGCAGTGTGAATATCTGTGGGGATGGAAAATAAGATGGAGATGTAATCTTGAGAGTGTAAAAAAGGCTTCTGGAGCCTGAAATTCTTGAGTGGTGTCTCTGGGGCTAACCCAGAGTGGGCAATGCCAAAATGCTAGCCAATGTTCAGCATTTGGTAGTGACATTGATACTCATAAGGAGAAGCAGCAGCGTGGCAATGATAGCCAGACACACTTTAGTTCAAGACCCCATAGACCCAGACACTCGTTTTTAACACTATAAGGGAGAGGGTGTCCTGAAGAATTTATGATATTGGACTTCTCATCAGCCTTCGTAAATGCAGAGCTTGAAATGAATTTATTTAGAAATAAAAAAAAAAACATGTACAATTTCTCGCAAGCAAACACCTTGGAAAAATATACTCCTGATATATATTTAAATAACTAATCATAATTTGAAGCAAAAATATGGGTTAAATAGATATGCGATTAATATGCTGTAGAAGTTTGCAATATTCGAAAGGGAAAAAATTGTAATTTTTCCTTGGGATCTTTTCTGGCCCTCTGAAAAAGAACATGCAAATTTCCAGTTTCACATTTCCCCCTCATGTCATCAGATAAGAAAGGAGGTTTTTTTTTTTTTAACTCTAGCTAAACATAATAAAGGGGGGAGGGTCTTGTCTATAAGATATCAGGAGATATAAATTTACAATCATTTAAAAAATTCTTCTATGTCATTAGGGAATTGCAAATCAAAACAACAAGATATGACTGCATACTCATTAGAACGGCCAAATTCCAGAACACTGACAACACCGAGTACTGACAGGGACGTGGAGCGGAGCAATAAGAAACTCTCATTCATTGCTGGTGGGATGCAAAAATGATACAGTCCCTTTGGAAGATAGTTTTGCG
Organism: Tapirus indicus; assembly: GCA_031878705.1. Classification (NCBI taxonomy): domain Eukaryota; kingdom Metazoa; phylum Chordata; class Mammalia; order Perissodactyla; family Tapiridae; genus Tapirus; species Tapirus indicus. The sequence continues at coordinate 95,981,094 of CM062919.1, read as the reverse complement.
CTTTCTTACAAAACTAAACACACTCTTACCATATGATCTAACAATCACACTCCTTGGTATTCACCCAAATGAGTTGAAAACCTGTCCACACAAAAACCTGCACACAGATGTTTATAGTAGCTTTATTCATAATTGCCAAAACTTGGAAGCAACCAGGACACCCTTTAGTAGGTAAATAGATAAATAAACAGTGGTACATCCAGACAATGGAATATTATTCCCCGCTAAAAAGAAATGAACTCTCAAGCCATGAAAAGACATGGAGGAAACTTAAATGCATATCACTAAGTGAAAGAAGCCAATCTGGAAAGGTTACATATTGTATAATTCCAACTACATGACATTCTAGAAAAGGCAAAATTATGGAGGCAGTAAAAATATCAATGGTTACCAGGGGTTTAGGAGGGAGGGAGGAAGGAATAGGCAAAGCACAAAGGATATTTAGGGCAGTGAAACTATTCTGTATGATACTATAATGGCATATACATTATTATATATTTGTTAAAACTCAGAGAATGTACACCACGGAGAGTGAACCCTAAAGTAGGTTCATAGATTGTAATAAATGTACCACTCTGGTGTGGAGTGTTGATACTGGGAGAGACTGTGCATGTATGTGGGCCTGGGGGAAGTATGGGAAATCTGTACCTTTTGCCCAATTTTGCTGTGAAACTAAAACTGCATTAAAAAATAAAGTCTTAAAAAATCTCATCAGTAAAAACATTCAAATATTACAAACACGAAAAAATCTTATTACTGAAATGTTGTCCTGGAATTTTTAACTAATTTATTAATTTGATAAACAATTACTGAGTGTCTACTCTATACAAGTACCTATGTAAGGCACTGGAACTATAAAACGACCTGGCTCCAGTCAAGTATAGTGGCAGCTGACAGTAAAACAGATAAACTGACAGATTGTGAAGAGTCGCACAGAGAAATAAACAGAGAATGTAGAAAAGAGGTCCTAAACTAAGCTGGAGGGTGGGAGCAGAAGGAGAATCAGATAAAATCTTCCAAAGGAATGATCGTAGGGACAAGTAATAATTATTCAGATGTAGCATGGTCAAAATAAACATCTACTACATTCAGATGTGAAAAATAAAGGGGCGTGTGTTTTCAATTGTTTATAACTGTTTCTATCTTAATATGACATCTCCATTCCATCTGACTGGGGAAGATTTGAGAGAGAACAACTCAAATTGACCAATGAAAGATGACACAATCTCTTTCTGGGAGCTTAGTCTTAAGAGAAAATGTTCAGTCTTTCAGGATTTCTCTTCTTTCTTTCTGCTAGTCAAGAAGCCACTTGGTTATAAGAAGGCTAACCATACATCTTTGTTTGCCAAGAGAACCATGGATTAGTTCTTTTTTCCTCATGTCCACTCTGACTTAGCACTTGTTCTAGATTTTTCATTTTTAGATTAGTTATTATTAATCATTGTTTCAAAATATATCATTATTGGTTTTATCAATTTTACTTCTAGATTCCTCCATGGTATAATAGAATATTAGACTATTTTAATATTAGGTTAAATCTGTAAAACAGCTGAGGTCAGCAATGGTCCATCTATCTTTAGCAGACCCTTTCAGCAACAAGGAAACTAATATCTCCCTTTCAAGGGCAGCTAATTCCGGATCGGAGTAGTGCAGAAGTGTTCAACTTTGTTCCCCCTGCTGGCCAGTTGGTGTACAAACCTGTGACTCCTGTGAAGTGTCAGTCAATGTCGAAGTGTCATGGAAAATTATATTAGTTGTAACTGAAAGCTGAGCAGTGCTGCTATGGACCATATAGAAAGTAATCTGAATGCTTTGAAACCTACAAACATTTATTTAATTAACTTGGCAACACATATTTTGTAATAAATCCTAGCAGCAATGGGCTAAAAGAAATGAAAGTTCAATATTAATTGAAAAATTAAGCACCAAATTTCCATTTCAAAAGAAAGTTGATGGTGAGTGTGCAACTTGAGCAAAATGTTGTTTATATTTAACATCTACAAAAGGGGCCACAGAGATAGCACTGTCCACATAAAAGACACAAATGAGCTGAAAACACATCAGCATCTATTTCAAAAGTTACAGTCTTTTTAAGAAGACTGCCCAAAGATGATCATTTGATATGTGCATTTGCAGGGGTGGCATTTACATATCACTCTACAAAAAAAGAGTTTTTATTCAGAACAAATGATTGGTTTTCTAAATTAATTTCACTATTTATTTCAAGTTTTCTTGGAAAACTGCAAAACAGGAAATTTGCAAGCAATTAAATGATGTTAGTTTGTTTCAGTTTCATTTCCTGCTTCAAAGAGAAAGTTGGTTAAATTAATTTTAAATGAGTTTAATTTTTTTTTTTTTTTTGTGGGGAAGACCAGCCCTGAGCTAACATCTGTTGCCAATCCTCCCCTTTTTGCTGAGGAAGACTGGCCCTGGGCTAACATCCGTGCCCATCTTCCTCTATTTTATATGGGACGCCACCACGGCATGGCTGACAGGCAGTGCGTCAGCGGGCGCCCGGGATCCGAACTCGCAAACCCCGGCTGCCAAGCGCGGACTAAACCGCTGTGCCACCTGGCGGCCCCTAAATGAGTTTAATTTTTAAATTCAATTCTGTAATCAAGGTAAAGCTTTTGGAATTACATTTGAAGATGGAATATGTGATGTCATTGTAAATTCTATTGTCAAGTTTCTCTTCAATTCATTTAAAAAGTTCAAATGTTCATTGAAAATAAATGTCACTTTGTGATAGATCTGAGTAAAATATGTGCTGGAACTCACCCTTGTGGTAAAAACTATGTTCTTACTAAATTAAGAAATGTATGGAGCTGCAGTATTCTTGGAATTAGTTCTGATGTATATAATTTATTTTACATCCATAAATTCTGTTACATTCTTTCAGTTGAAGAGAAGCTGTAGTTGTTAACATCTACAACTTTTTTTTTTTGATTGGTGAGGAAGATTGGCCCTGAGCTAACATAATGCCCAGCTTCCTCTATTTTATATGTGGGACACCACCACAGCATGGCTGCTGAGTGGTGCGTCGGTCTACACCCGGGATTCAGACTCCCAAACCCGGGGCTGCTGAAGGAGAGCACACGAACTTCACCACTATGCCCCTAGGCCAGGCCCCATTTACAACTTTTTTATATGGACACAGAACAACTGAACTGTAATTTTTTGTGTGTGACAAAGCTGATCTTGAATTAAAAATTATATTTCATCATGGCACAACATGCTTTGTCCATTTACTGCTTGTCATCAGTTAAACTTTTTAGAAGTTTGAACATTCGAAAAAGTACTTTGTAAATCAATTTATACGTTCTGCAATGGTATGGAACTTTTGGTAAATGGGTTCTCTAAATTTTGGTTGTATTTGTTCGAAATCAGTTGGAAATATTTAATCAAATTATTTTATGAATGGAGCACTAAACTGTTAGATTCTGAAACTTTTTAGCAAATAGGAATATAAAAGTGAAGTTTCTAAACAGGAACACACTGAGATTAATCCCTGCAATAGAAAGGGAAAAACGATGAGATCTCAAATAATGTACAATATTTATTTATTTATTTAATTTGATAACTGTGCTTTGGAATATTTTAGCTTATGGAAAGATTATATTAATGAACTGCTTGTTTTTAATTGGATAACTTATACTGAACTGAAAGGGAATCAAGAAGGCATATTTTCCAGCATCTAAATTAGGGAAAAAAATTAAAAAATATTCCTAAATAGAAGCAACTGATTTGACTGAGTTTTGTCCCATAAACATATGTGTTGACTAAATGTACTCTTATTAAAGACAAAGACAATATCTGTAAAAATATACGGACTGAAATAGTTACTTATTTCAATACAAAAAAGGGAAAATAAAGTTCGGAAATTATCAAGTATTTTAGCTATCAACTATATGGAGATTATTTTCTTAATAAAAAAATTATAGTGTATACAGCGGGGTCAACTGACAGTGTCAACAATTTCAAATTTAGTACCTAAATTGCAACTTTATAGAGGATTCCAGATTACTTTGATTTGCTCTAGTATACCCGCATATATTTCTTTAGAGAGGATTATATTTTAAAAAAGAGGTTAGAACTATTTTATTCATCTACTAATACAAAAAAAACCTCTCAGTTAATAAACAGGTATTGCAAAAATATAATAATTTAAATATCTGTGGTGCTCTTCTTTTACTCTCCAAAGTGGTCCCATTTTGATGATAAATTATATGGTCACCCTGATGATAGGGAGAAGCTTAAGTACACTCATGAGGAGAAATGAGTGGAAGGCCACTAGGACTTACATTGTTTTGCTGTCCTCTTTCCTCCTTCACAGCAGGATGTGTGGCCATTTGTCTGGGGGCTGTACCCTCTCATCTAACAAAGTTGAAGCTGGTAAAATTCATGGTCAGTTCTCTTGGCACTGTTGTGCTTTAATGTTTTCCTTTGTTACCAGGCAAGTCATATCGATTGTGATACAGAGTTTCAGCTATACCCTCCAACTGGGTATACCCTCTAACTTCACTCAAGCAGCCTTCAGCCTCTGTTCTAAGATCTTTTCACACTCTCCAAATACTAGGATATAGAAGCTACTTGATTATAAACCCCATGGTAAATCCGTTGGAAATTGAGATTCCCCGCTACATTACATGTTCACAGAATATATGGGGGCTTCTAGATCTCTTCCAAGTAATATAACAGCTATAAAAAACAGAGGAAGTGCTAATTTAGCTTGTCCACCTCTATAACTACCTACCTATCTTCTATCATCTATCTACCTAGGTATGAATATGCCACACTGATATATTTTTGTTTGTTATGGCTGCCTACCCTTCAAGGTAGTCCCCTCTCAGAACTCCTGGAGGGAAACGAGACACAGGATGCCTCCATTTTCCAAATCTCTCTAACTTCTCTAAAGCTTTTATTATTTTACTGCAATGTCTTCCTACTCCACTGTTTCCCAAACAGGTTGGGGTGATGTGTCCCTAAGGTACCTAGACAGACTCTTTCACCTCTCCCTCCTTTGGACATCTCTCATTCACTTGGAAAGAACTTCTACATCTTAACATTGTCACTGGGAATTCTCCCTTTATTCTGTTTGCTGTCTTTCCTACTCTATGACTTTATCTGCTCTAGACAGTTCCACCTCTTCTCATCTGTGGGTAACTTAGATAAAAACCTTTTCAATATAATATCTGTTAGAGTATAGATTTTAAATGTTATTGCACTAAAATTAATATAAACAAAATTTTCCATTCTCAATGTCAGCAAAAATTCCAATATGTATAGTAATGAGCTTACAAAAGAATGTAAAAATTAAATAATTAAACATTATGGAAAGACAGAAAAGAAGATTGGAGTAAAGATAGAGACATGCTGTGGTCTTGGAGAGAAAGACTCATCATTGTGAAAATGTTATTCTGCCATAACTGATCCATAACGTCAATGCAATTTAAATGAAAATCGTGGAATTTTCAACTGGAAATTAATCTGAAGCATAAAAGTGTATAAATAGCAAAGGCAGTGTTGAAAAATAAAAAGTAAAGAAGCAGACCTGTTTCACAGAGGACGAAATATACAAATGACTCTGTAGTGTTTAAATGGCTTCGGGTGTAGAGCCTCTGTACCAACTAGATAAATGGTACAGAACAGAGTCCAGAATCAGATCTCTACATGGAAATTCAAGGTGAAAATGACAAATGAAATCAATATAAAAAATTTTCAATAAATAATAAATTTAAAAATTTCTATCCACTTAGAAAAAGAGTTACACAAAAATAAAATCCACTTGCATTTAAAATGTAAGCACAACCTATACCATAAAATTTCTGGGTTAAAATACATGATATTTTTGTATTTTTGGCATGTAGAAGGCTTAATTTATTAAGAAAAATATTTAATTATATATATACACATATATTTAAAACTCTTTTTCTATGAAATATGACATAAAGTTAAAATAGCAATAATATATATAAAATAACACACATAAATAAAAACGAAAAGATAATCCCATATAAAAATCAGAGACGGTTTAAGCAGGCAATATGCAGAAGAAACAGTCATGGTAACGAAGTGTGCAGAGAAAAGAAAGCTCAACCTAACGGAGATGAAGATATCATAGATGCAATTCCACATCCATCAGATTAGAAAAAACCTTTAAATCTGAAGTAAAATGGAAATATTAATATGTTCGATACAAAATATTAGTTTTTAATTTTTCAGTATTTGTATCTTTGAAGTGTCTTATATATTTATAATCATAATATAGTGTGCACACACACACACAGTGAAAGAAAAGGGATCATAGGGCACACTTGAAAGTGGTTAACACTAGTGAGGATGATTGTGAGTTGAGGCTAAAGCAATGTTTCTGCTTGTTTTCCAGTGTCTATTGTTCAAATTTCATTGTACAAACATAATGATTTTGAAGACATTATTCAAATATATTATATTATCATATTTAAAAATCAAATGATCTTTGGTCACTTGAAAAAATAGCTTAAAAGACTACAGAAGAAAAAAAGAGGTTATTATTTAATACTTTATACCATGAGTAGTATATGAAAGAAATACTTATTCAAAGGGAGACTGTGGGCTGAGAATATATTTAAGTTCAAAATGAGCTTTGATATTTATTAATAAATTATAGATTCACATTGAGTTTTGAAAGTGAACTAGAATCATATTTGGCCCAGCTTTTTCAATTGAAAGAGAAACAGAGCTAGCGAGAGAGAGACTGAGATTTCTGGGTTTGACCCAGCTTGCAAATGGTTATGTTCTTAACTAGCAGCTGGAATTTAAAAACAAAAGGAAGAGAATGCTGACACTTGGCATATGCTTGCTGCCTATTGCCAGGAGAAATATTACTCAAGTAAATTTTATTGACCTGACAAGGAACAACTGCCATGTCAAACTATGTTTAACTAAAACATTTTTAGTTATAATTTGTGCATTTAATTTGAATAATTTTACCATAAACCAGGTTGTTATATGTGGTTTCATTTAAGTTATAGGCCTGCTAAATTATCTTCTTAGTAATTACACTTTCTCTAAAGCTCTTTGGTAGAACTAACCATTATTCTAAAACATTCTATAAACATTAGTCTACTAGTACTTTGTTTACTTGTCTCTTTGAAGACCTAATACTTCACTATAGACTACAGATTTAACTTTTCTCCCTCTTTCTCTTAGGATAATGGTGGAAATATAGTCTGTCTCCTAACCACTCTTCTTAAATGACAATCACACTGATACCAAATGGTTCACATTTCTCAAAACTTCACAAAATCACCACACATTGAACATACAGTGTTTTAAAGTTCTTGTGAGAAATCTCAACTAAAATCAGAAAAGGACCTGATCTTGAGCCCATTTTAATGATGAAAAGGCGTATATATGATTGGATGGATTTCTGCCCTAGGAGAGGTTATAAGAGGTCTCTGCCTGACTACTTCTTTGGAATAAACTCTGGGTTGTGGGAAAATATTCTGTGTCTGCCTACCAGAAGGTTAAGGTTCAGATCTGCTCAAATTTTCAAAACAATCAATTTATTTCATGGACCCAAACTATAATAAACAGATTCTGTGAGCCAACACCAGTTTGGCAATATCTAAAGATTGTGCAATGTTTGAAGAGAACAGGAAAGCACTATAATAATCTTTTGACAGCTCTCAGGGTTTTTTGATGCCTGATATTTCAGTATAACTAATCACTTACAAGGATCAAAAACTAGGCTAATCTAGAGAAAGAAGTTGTATGTGATATTAGCAAGAAGACCCACTTCAGATTCTTATTTTCAGAAGCATTTGAAGAGTGTCATTATGAAATGGCAGAAATTTTAACATGACTGGATAAACACCAGAGAATAAAATTGTAAATTTTTAGTTCAATTTCTCTGCAAGGTGAAATATAAAATGTCTATCCCTGCAATACATTCATCTAAGTGCTCAAGAGAAGACAATTAGCATTATGGTAATGAGCAGATTTCAAACATTGAAATGGTCTCATAACACATTTTTTTCTATTAATTAGTAGCTTTTTACTTTTTATTAAAACTTTAAACAAAAAAGAATAATGCCAAATGAGGCAAAAGATAGCTGATATTTTATATGCGGTGAAAGTCTATGTGAAAGGATTTCAATCTAAAATGGAACCAGAGGATATGAAATGGCAGTTTCAGAAGAATGGAACTTAACTGGGAGACTGATTTCCCAAAAATTCCTGCCTGATTTATAGAAGACTGAAAATTATCTCCTGACCAATGAACATCCACCAAGAATCTCTCCATCCTCAAGCCAATGAACTTACTGCTTGGACTCTGGCTGGACTTGCCCCACTTTGCACTCCTTGCCCATAAATACAGACTCTCCCAAACTCTCAATGGACTTGCCTATAGTTTGCCACAGTATATGTTTCCCAAATTGCAATTCCTCTGCTATTGCTGAATAAACTCAATTTCTTGCCTCAATTTACTTCTTTACAGTCATGAGCGCATAACAACACTTTGGTCAATGATGGACCACATTAATGACCGTGGTCCTATAAGATTAGTACCATATAGTCTAGGCCATACCATCTAGGTTTGTGTAAGTACACTCTACGGTGTGTGCACGACAAAATTGCCTAATGACGCATTTCTCGGAAGGTACCCCTGTCGTTAAGCCACCATGAATGTATTTAGTTTGACACCTATAACATCAAGTATACCTAAAATTAAAATGACATTTATGCAGAAAAACATCTGACTAACGGAAAGCGAACAACTTTATATTGTTCTGTTTCACCTCAAATAATCAAATTACGTAGCAAAATCAGTGTTGACTCAGAAGAAAAGTAGGTTTCTGGTAACCTTATATATTGTTGTGAGAACTACTGTAATAATAAAATTCCACCTAAGTTAGTGTGTTTCCAAATGAGATGTCCTTTTAACGGAATCATCACATCAAGAAATATTGAAGGCTTTACTATTTGAAGCTGCGCAAGTCTTAAATTGCTCATCACAAATAAACCAGAAGTTTAAAACTGTACTCAGTTTGAATTATTCCTATATTATTTTAGAGGATTAATATTTGTTAAATATTTTTTAAAATTGTTTTTAAAATTATTCAATTGTACTGTAATCCACACTACCAGGATATTTTTGTGAGTGTTCTAATTCACAATTTGCTAACTAAATGCTGATTATTTCTGGTAAAAGTGAAAAAAGAACTCCAGAAACAGAGTTTTTTGCATCCAAGGGATATGTCATGGCTATTTTCTAATGGAGATGACAGACACAGTGATTGTAATTAGGTTGAGGATGAAGGCTTGACCACAAATGAGAAAACTACATCCAGAATAATTTTCACCATTTCTGTGTCCAGACTACTCATAGATATATTCCACCAGTTCCAAAATAGCAATGTTGGGAAAATTTATGAGAACGATGGTGATCTAGGAAAAAAAGTCACTATTCCTAGAAAATATTGTAACTTCTACTGGTGGTATATTCGTATCATATTAATATATAAAGGGCATATTGCAGAAAACTCTCATATTTATGGATTCATCATAATTGTTATTTTAAATCAAAGTTCTCTAGCAGACCTGGGTATTGCAAACACAATGAAAGCTTCTTATTCCTGCCAAGTGCTAACAATTTGATAGCATTTTCTTTTCATATCTACATCTGGACTTTCCTTTGTACCCTGATGCAGAACTCAGAGAAATCAACAAATTGCTAGGAACCAGTGACTATAGATGAGGTTGTGAAGAAACAGGTCACTTGGGACTTCTGAAATCCTGGAAATTTGACTAGGCATTCTATAATTACCCCCAAAGACTTTAAAATCTCTTGGAATGTGAGCAAGATACCACACAAGCAAGAGTCTACTCATAGGGATCTATGACCACAAGTGCCCCAGAGGAAAAGGTATAAATTTAGCAGCCACAGTCATTGCCATCACTCCTCACATTTCCTGAGTTTTGATCTCAGTATTGTGTTAAAATGCTTTTAAAATCTGATTTATTAATGTAAACTCTTTAATCATACTCTTGTGTGCCTTTTAAAAATAGATTTTCTCCAAAGTTTCATATTTTCTCTCTTTTTTCTTATTTTCATTTTCATGTTTTCTAGTTTGGTTTGTTTTCCTCTTGATCTTCATTACAAATAATTCATGATATTATTTTTGTTTACTTGTTTGGTTTTGTTTTCCTCTTGATCCTTTTTGTAGATACACTATGGTTTCCGCATGCTATGTTCTTAATTTTGCATGTCAGATTTCTGATCTTGTATACTTAAATAACATGAAATCCTAGAGTTCAGGGAGCCTTTACTGTCATCTCTGGTAGCTCACTTATCTTAAAAAAGAGAAAACTGAGTTTCTGAAAAATTAGTGGATCTACATAATTTACATAGTTTCTTAATGAAATACTTAAAGTTATAATGCATTTTCCTGAATTTGTTCTCTTCTATAGGAAGCAGTGATGTCCTGCATAGTTTAAGGAATTATTAAGATTGGAGCCATCTCTGGGAAAGTGCTGCCCAAGTTTTGAAAGAGCATTCTCTGGAAAGGTCATTTGGAGTAGGTGGCAAATATGAGGTGTGGGGGAACTGAGGTTATTTGGGCAATTAATTAGGAGAAAGAAAATGGTGACAGCTCTAAGCAATAAATACAAACGGCAGGATCACAGAAAAAAGACATAATGATTTAAATTACAGGTAATCTTTGGTGTTCTAAAAGGACTACTGAACCTCACACCCATTAGGATGGCTACTATCAAAAAAACTAGATAATAAGTGTTGGTGAGGATGTGGAGAAATTGAAACCATTATGCACTATTGGAAGGAATGTCAAATGCTGCAGCCACTATCAAAAACAGGATGACAATTCCTCAAAAAATTAAAAATAGAATTACCCTGTTATCCAGAAATTCCATTTCTAGATATATGTTCAAAAGAATTAAAAGCAGGGTCTTGAAGAGATATTTGTACACCCATGTTCACAGCAGCATTATTCACAATAGCCAAAAGGTGGAAGCAACCCAAGTTTCCATCAATGGGTGAATGAATTGCATGTATACCACATACAAAATGTGGTATAATGGAATATTATTCAGGCTCATGCATGCTACAACATGGATAAACCTTGAGGTTGTTATGTTAAGTGCAATAATTCAGTCACGAAAAAGACAAATACTGTATGATTCCACTTACGTGAGATAACTAGAGTAGTCAAATTCACAGAAACAGAAAACAGAATGTGACTTCCAGGGGTTGCAGGCAGGAGGAAATAGGGAGTTGTTTAATGGGTATAGAGTTTCAGTTTTGCAAGATGAGAAAATTCTGGAGATTAGTTGCACAAAAAATGTGAATATACTTAACACTACTGAATTGTACGTCTAAAAATGGTTAAGATGGTAAATTTTATGTATGTGTATTTTACCACAATTAGAAAAAAAAATTACTGGCATTCTGGGAGAGGAGACGAATGATGTAAGCATAGCTTGCAGAAGACCTTGGTGGTATCGTGGCATGAGTTGAAAGTAGAGCTTGAGAAAAATACAATGAGTTAGCCTCAAGATGTCCTCCCAGTTACTCTGAGTGAAGAAGGAAGCTGTTCCAGGCAGATAACTGGATGTTCTCTTTAAAGAATCCTTGGGTTAGGGGCCGGCCTGGTGGCGTTGTTGTTAAGTTTGCGCTCTCTGCTTCAGTGGTCTGGAGTTCACAGGCTCTGATCCCAGGCACAGACCTATGCACCGTTTATCAAGCCATGCTATAGCAGGCATCCCACATAGAAAGTAAAGGAAGATGAGCATGGATGTTAGCCCAGGGCCAGTCTTCCTCAGCAAAAAATAGAGGAGGATTGGCAACAGATATTAGCTCATGGCTAATCTTCCCCACCAAAAAAATAAATCCTTGCGTTAAATATGATCGCAAGTGGGCACATTAGATGCCCTATGTAAGACAAACACACATTATTGACTCTAATTAAGAGAAAGAAAGAGAGCATTACTATCTTAATTTTCACCAGGATTTCTGGGTATAATAAATTGTAAACAAGAGAGACAATTTCCCCATCTTAATGGAGCTTGCATGTAGTAGGTGAGGGTGGGGTGTACAATAAAAATATAAACAGAAAAATAAAAAAATCATTTCAGATAATGATATGTATTACTGAAGAAATATTATCATATGGGATAGGAAGTGACTGGGGAGCACAGAGCTAACTGAGAAAAGATGGTCAGAAATCGCCTGAAGAATGCAAAGATGAAGAATTGCAAAGCTGTCAAGAGATTAAAGTTGAGGATATATTCAAGTTTATTAACAGGTAGATTCGTTGTATTAAAGATAAAAGAGCTTAACATGAAATCCACCCAGTTCTAGAGTAGTTAAAATTTAGTACGTGAGTAGGTAAATTAGGAAGCTGTGGTCGTTAGGAGCCACCATTAGGGTCATAAAGGAGAAGCCATGCATATTAATATCATGTCATGATCTTATTACTAAGTATGCTAGAACATTACGGTAAACTATAAATAGTGTTTTCGGCAAAATATTTGATGAATTCTAATGTTATCCTTCTGAACAAGGATTTCAAAATACTGTTAATGATAATATGTTTAAGTGATTAATAACTGATTTAAAGAGCAATTGCTAATTTTTTTCAGTAGCGGTCAATCAAGAGGAATACCTCTAGTCGCAGAATTTCCTCAGGCCTGTCCTTTGGGGAGCACATAACAGTATGCTGTTCAATTCTCTGGATGATTAACCAGGAGAAGTATGGATCATCAAGTTAGCATTATGGACTGAATCTAACAAGGTGACATTTAACTGGGGCAAAGGCAAATACTTTGCATTTAGTGAAGCGAACCAATTGGGTAAACATGGAATGCAGTACATAGGACTTAGCTGTAGTACTTAGCTAACTGTAGATGTGGTCTGAGTCAAGAGTGTTTTGCAGTTGCCTCTAAGGTACGAGTGATCTTAGACTGCAAGTCACAGAATGATTGGCACTGTCACCAGGTGGGGGTGCCCTACTGTGCATGTCTTGGTTTAGGCCAATTTTAATATGTGGGAAGACATCCAGGGGAGAGGAAATAGGCAGAGCAGGGAACTCTAAGTCTTTTCAGATGAGAAAGCAAGTGAAATTACTGTCTATATTTAACTTGTAGAACTAACTTAATACCCTAGCACAATTTACAAATATTTGGAAATCATCAGATAGATTTTAAAATGACTGATGCTTGTTATAAGTTTGTCGGCTATTAATTCATAGGAGTTTGCACTGTCTACTTCACAGTTGGGTGACTTTGGGAAAGTTATTTAACCTTTCTAAGCCTTAATTTGCTGATATTTAAAATGGAAATAAAACCTATCTCATTAGGTTGTGGTTAGGATTAAATCAAATAACATATGTAGTGGATATAAAATTACTGTGACATCATCTTTTTGTAAGACTTGTAACTACATTATGCTTTTATTATATTGTCATATGTTTAGAATATCTGATAATCAGCAAAAATTCAACCTACAAAGATGTGGACAGATTGGGAGAGAACGGTTATGGTGTTGAGTTGGATGAAATATTTAATGTTTACGTGGGGACTGATTTTATAAGTAGCTAGTTCACTGGTGAATATTTTTGTTTTGTGAAAAGTTGCTTTCTAACCAATATTGTAACTGCAGAGGTTTAAGTAATAAGTAACCAGACGGCAAGAGCTGTCTGTATCTCTGACCGGACAGGCAAAAAAGGCATGGTATTATTTTGAATAATATCCACACAGTTTTAAATTATGAGAGAGCTTGAATCTCTAACAGTAGAGATTATTAGGAAATAACTGTGAAAAATCATGTCCCAATTCTATCTTTTGCCTTAACCAGTCTTAGCATAAATTCCAGAGTAACTGGTCTGAGTCATATCAGATGTGGTTTTGAAATGAATCAGAAAAATTAAATAGCAAAAACCTCCCATCTATCTTTAGGTATTTCTAGCCAAAAACCTCATTAAAGCATGTTTCAAAAGTTTCTTAAAATTTTTGTCAGATTTTTTTCAAGTTGACCCTTAAAAATATCTTTTCTCGTAATTTTAGGGATTTAGGCTGTTCCTTTGGAAAAGTCTTTTCTTCACCAAATGATTTCTTTATATTTTCTTTTTCACACAGAATAATTAAAATTTCTTTAACTTTCTCACATTGGTGATGTTTTCCTCTTTTGTTACGTACATTCCTCTTTAGATATGAAATGCAGAATTAGACCCTTTATGGATATAGCGATAGTTGATGTATCTCATGTCATCTTTGTCTTTTAACAAACAACAGAACTTTACTATGACTCTAAGAAATTAACACCCAATATTCTTCCAATATCCAATAAAAATATCCTCCATTTCTTTTTTCACTTGGGGAAAAAACCGCCGATTTAGAAATTTTCCTTTTGGTGTCAATTAAAGGCCGAAAATTAAATCTTTAGTTTTTTTCTTACCTCTATTCCTGCACACTGATTTGTACTGTAAAATCCTTAGGGGCATAGACTAGCTGTGTTTCCTTCCCTCATATTTATGAAGCAAACAAACAAGATGCATTTATAAATAAAACTGTGATATCAATGAAAATCTGTCTTTTGAAAAGACAGCGTTATGTTTTACTTCATGTAGCCAATTAAAAAAGAAAACAGAGCCAGCCCTGATGGCCTGGTGGTTAAAGTTCAGTGCACTCTGCTTCAGTGACCCGGGGTTGGTTCCTGGGCACAGAATCACCAATCATCCGTCGGTAGCCATGCTGTGGCGGCGGCTTACAGAGAAGAATTAGAAGGAGTTACAACTAGAATATACAACTATGTGGTGGGGATTTGGGGAGGAAAACAAAAAAAGAGAGAGAGAGGAAGATTGGCAACAGATACTAGCTCAGGGTGAATCTTTCCCAGAAAAAAAAAAGAAAACAAAGACCATGCAGGGGAGCCTGAACTTCAGTAAACTAATACAAGCTAATCCTGAGAAGGAAGGTTAGTGATCACTTTAATATTTAGTTTATCTTCACTAGAAATGTCACTTGATTCTACATATTACCAGCAACAATTGCACACAAAAGTTAGGGTACAAATTACATAGTTTTTAAAATTAAATAAGACATTTAATTTAATAAGACATTAAATAAGACATTTTCTCAAGTAGGGCTTCATTGAAGAATTCTCTTTGTAGCATATATGAGTTAATATTCTTACTAATATTTGATTAGGTTTCTACTGATGTGAATTTTGGAGATGCAAATTGTCATGGTAATTGGGCTGTATTTTCCTGCTGAACTTGAGAGTAAAAAATGAGTCTTAGAAGGAAAGAGAAATAAATGAAACCAATACAATTTCTTTACAACCCAATAGCAAGCATTCACAATTTTTATTCCAGAATTCTCTTGTAAGGTTGAATGAAGGATGTTCTAGACCAGAGGAATAAATGGTTTGTTGAACTTCTGACTTTAATGAAAGCAGTGAGGCAAAACTCTGTTGAGATTTGAAGAATAAACACACTATGGGGTGGGCCTTTAGAGTTGATAAGGGAAATGTCTGAACTTGGAACAGAAACAGGACCAGGGCCACATTCTTTCCTTTGGCTTCAGTGGAATTCTCAGTGATGAGATTTAGCTTTCTAGGTTAATCTAAGGGTAAAGTTTCAATTTTATTGTGGTTATTTTATTTTGATTTTAAAGGGCAGCAGAATGAATCACTATGATAAACACCATTTGAATTACAGCTAAGAAATTTTTATTTATACTTAAATATTGAAAAAAAAAGTAATGTTGGTTTTCTAATTTTTTTGAAGTTCAATGAAAGTGCTGTATGAATCTACACTCCATGAGTAAATTAGGTTAATCACATTTGCCAAATAGCCTCTAGGAAACATATTGTTAAAATGTCACAAAGAGTTTTTCAATGTCTTTCTCTGTTTTCCTCTTTCCTTCTGTCCCCCAATTTTTCTTAAACTCAATGATCTTTTTTTTGGTTTTCATTTTTACTGATATCTTCAGAAATCTTAATTTTCTTCATATTTCCAAGCACTATTTCTAACCTTATTTCTCAATACTCGCAACCATTCCTAATTCAAGCTCTATTCTGACATGTCCTGCAATCTAAAATAAATTTCTAATTGAATATATATTTTCACTAGAAACACAGCGTGTTTAAGCAGAAGTCAGCTTCTGCACTACTTTTTCTATAAATCACCTGCTGTTTTCTAATTCATGTCAACGAAGCAGCATTCAGTCCTCCTGACAGAGAGAACTGGGGAGAATCATCTTTATGCTTCTTACGCAAGTCATTGAAAAAGTCTTCAAAATGTTTTCTCTTTTTCCCAGTATTGTCTCAGCTCTTTGAACTTATTAATTTATGATGAAATTAGCTATCTGTATGGATTTCTTTCCATTCCTTTTTTCAAATCAAGCTTTTGACTGAGGTTCTTTTCTAATGCCAGATCAGCAGATAAGATGGGAAAAGACAGAGTTGCTCAGGATTTTCTTTCATTGTTTTTAATCTGCTTTATCTACTATTATTTCCATTTCTCCACTCTTTTTTATATACAACCTAATTTTTTTTTTCCTTAAAGAGTTTCTCCAGGAGTGGGTCTAGGTTCTTAGACTTTTCAAAGTACCAGCTTTGGATTTTTATGTGATTCTTTGAATGCGCTATTATTCTTTTTGGTCTTCTTGAATGGAATGTCTAGCTCAACGGTTTTCAGCACAAAAAACTGCTTCAGCAATATCTCAAAATTTTGACACATAGTGCTTTCATTGTCATTTAGTACCACGTTTTTCTCTATTTCTTCTTTAAACAAAGAGTCATTTAGTTGGTTACCAGATATATAATTCTATAGTAATGTGTAACATGTTAATATATAGTAATTTTAATTATTATTGATTATATTGCATTTTAGTCAGACATCACATTCCATGATGTGTTGATTCTTAAGAATTTGTTGAAACTTCCTTTGTGGCTTGCTACATAATTTTTGTAAATGTTCTTGTATGCTAAAAACAAACAAACAAAACTATGAGTTTTCTCTATCTATAAATTACTTAATTGTTTTGTTCAAATATTTATACCTGTACTTTCAAATAAATTATTGATTTATCTATTTTTTTAAATTGCAGTTTTGCCTGCTTTTGCTTTATATATTTGGAAGTTATATGGAAGACATTTTCATAATCATTATAGCTCATTTACATATTGTCTCTACCAGCATGGGACCCAAGTGTTTGTCTCTTATGATTTTTTCCCTATAATTTATTTTTTTCTGATATTGAAGATTACTATCCTGGATTTTTTTAGACACATTTCTCTGATATGCCTTTTTCTATCTTTTTCTTTTTAAATTTTTTGCATGGTGTTTTTCAAAAGTGTTTAGTTGACAACATATTATTGTGTCTTACTATTTGTTAACATCTAGTTTGAGAATGTCTTTATTTTGCTATGTGAATTTAACCCTTTGCATTTATGTTAATTACTAATATTGAGAGCTAGTTTTGCTCTCTTTCTATGTTTCACATATACTATACTTAATTTTTATTTCTTTTATTTTTCTCCTTTCCTACATTCCATTTGATGAATCAGTATTTTTTAGCTCTGGTTTGAAAGTTATTTATTCTATTTTTATTCTTTGATGATATCCATAACTCATTCTTGTTTTCATTTTTCTCATCAATTTCTATTGCAAGTCTTCTCTTCCTCTGGATTTTCCCTGCAGGTCTCTTCCGAGTAACTCCCTTTTTCCTATACTAGGAATTTTGTATCATCCAGAGTTTAAAATCTAAGTCATGAATGGGCACTTTGGGGGCACAGGGTCATTGCAAGTTTAGACAAAACATACTTTCCTAAGGTATTTATTCATTCTTAATATTGTTCTTCCTTAGTCACTTTCTCCTTTTGCTAACAGTATGTCATTCACATGTGCTTATCATCTTTAATGTAATTATTATATTTGCATAAATAAACCCAATTTCTTTTCTTTTTTCCCCTTTGTGGTCAGAATTCATTCAACAGTAGACATTAGGTTCCTTACAGCTCTTGTTTTCTGGGAGGTTTAACTCTTTTAAATCATTAACTTGTCATTTTAAGCCATTATTAAAAAGAAAAAGATGTGGGTAATTGCTCTAAAAGAGTTTAAGAAAAACACCTTGAAGAATTTGACTTTAGTAGCTTCTACTTGGACAGGATTATTTAGCATCTGCTAAAGAAGTTTAATAGACAGTTATTTCTCTTGTGACCTAAATTAATTTCTAGTAAGAGGGCAGGAAGTATTTAATGCCTGAAATATGAAAGGGGCACATGAGGCAATCTACTCATTCCTGACAAAGGAATTAAGAAACAGGGGGCAGGAGGATCTGTTTTCCCATGTTGAGTTTTTTAATGATTTGGAAATGTTCTGGGAAAGGCAGAAACAATGAAAGGTCCTGTTTATGTCAGCACTTGTGTCCTACAAAATAGTCCAGTACGCTTTCCTTATTCTAAAAAAGAAATCTGGTGATCCTGCTATCCCTCAGGCACTATATTCTTTCTCATCTTTTTAAAATAACTAACATCCATAGAATAACAGATTTCACTTTCTCATCATGTACTTTAACTTTTTGTAATCCAGCTTTGACTTCCATCATTCTAGTCACATTTGTCTTTGTCATCAATAACAATGGCTCTTTTTTCAATTATCTTTTTTAGAAAACAACTTGCAACATTTGGTACTGTTAAACAGAGCTCCTTGACAGTCTCTCCTCTTTTGAGAAGAAATGATATTGATTTTAATTTGCCATCTACAATGACTCCTTGACTGGAATTCTTCCCAACAACGCCTAAATGTAGGCTTTCTTAAGGGTCTGTTCTTCTTTGAGTGTTTGTTTTCCTCTCTATATTCTCTCCTTCAGAAATTTCATCTTATTGTGTGAACCACTGTCTATATGGCTTTTAATATATCTTCAATTCTAACTCATCCTTTAGCTTTGGGCCTAAATTTCCCAAACCTCAAAACTATTAAGATTGGATTTATCAATATTACCTTCAACATTTACTTCTCATCCTAGAATCCTAGATTTTCTTCACTGTCAATATTTCCAGTATGATCCTATTTACCTATGCTCTTTAGCTCTGATTCATTAGTGCCCAGAGTCTGTACCTCCACTTTGTATTAAAGTGAATGAAGTGTGGAAGAGTATGCCACTCCAAAATATGCCACTTTAGTGTAAGGATTATTTTGAGCTAAAGACACTTGAAAAACAGCAGATGCAAGAAGGGCATTCTAATCTCTCCTTTTCTTCCTGAAAACAGGAGAAACTCCCATGTGAAAGATGTGCTCCCTGTACCAGGGAAAAAGAAATATTCTTCAATGGGGAATCAAAGTCAAGAGAATTCTGTACAAACAGACCTTGCTGAAATAATTCTTATTCTTTCTTCTGCCTCCCCACATAGTTTGCTTTTCCACAATTGCCTCTCTTTGTTCAACCTGGTATAAAAGCATTTAGGTTTTGCCACTTCTTTGAGTCTTCATTTCCTTATGAGGGATCCCATGTCATGTAAAACTTACATTAAATATATTTGTATCCTTTTCTCCCGTTAATCTGTTTTATGTCTGTTTAATTTTCAGACATAGCTGAAAAAGCCTAAGAGGGTAAAGATACAATTTTGTCACCCTTCCATTATTAACCTGTATTGTTTTTACCTTCCACATCATTCCTCTTTGTCCCTACTTTTATTCTTTTTTGTTGAAATATTATGAAATCTTCTAAATAGCCTTGATTCATTTGGCTGAAAGGATCTTTAAGAGAATAATATTGACGAAATCATTTTCTTGCTCCTAAATCTTGAACAGCTCCTCACTGCCCATTGGATAATATCCAGCATCTCTGGGTAGTAATTAGGGCATCAGTTTGTCTTAGACTATTTTGCATGTGATTTTTTTCTCAGTATCTTCCCATGCACCTAATTTTTCAACCAAGATACAGAATCAACCTGTCCTCAAAATGCCTTCGTGGTAATCTTTTGGGAATCGTTTGTTGCCCTTCCCCATATATGTTGCTAAATACTTACCCCCCAAAACTAGATTATTTTATTTTCCTTTTATTTACTTTAATACGTTATCCATGTGTACACCTAATATGTAAGAATTACTTATAAAGGCAATGTATTTAAATTTGGTAAGAAGGAGTTTTTATCAGAGAAGGAAATATTTCCGCTTCCTTACTTCAAGAGAAAGCAGATGCAGAGGGACGGTGGCATTTCCCCATGAAGTCGGCACGCCATCTAGTGACAGCTCCACCACTCTACAAACCTTGCCTCTGCCTCTGAGGCCTGAGTGTTTGAAGATGCACCTTCAAACTTTCCTCAAGGAATATGTCAAAACAGACCTTTTTCTCCCCTGATAAAATACAGTACCGCAAGAAAAATATTCCATAACGCTTACTTTTTGTATGGCACTAAACACTGTAAACTAACTAACTTTGGGTTGATTATATAGATCAGTTCAGAAAACAGAAGGACTTGGTTTTTATGTTAACATTAATCAGCGCTGCATATAGGTCCACTTTGAAAGAAGAAATTTAAAGGAATGCCTGTAAGCTTGGAAAAATCTCTGATAAAACGTGAGAAGCTTCTTTTCTCCTGAGATAACATACATGACATACCTAGCAGAGTATACTCTGAATAAATGCTAGGTGAGGGGCGGCAAAATGGTTCACAGTAAGTAGACTTTGGAGCCAGATTGCTTGTCGTTACCACCTCTGTGAATTGCAGCACAATCATCGCTCAAAACGACCATTTTCACGTCTGGAAACATGGGGATAAAAATGTCTTTGTTGTGAGTATAGGAAATAATATTTGCAGAAAAATATATATATGCTTGGTCTATAGCAGGCATTTGATTAAAAAGGTAATTTGTTTTTAACAATTACCATCCTTTTTAACCTTTGATGATTTGTATAGAGAAAATAGCCATTTTCAAGCTTAAAAACTCTTATTTCTAGGTCCTCTATTTCTTTATCATAGTATAGAGTGTATATTTGATAGACATCATTCCTTTCAATACCTGGTGAAAGATAACATGCCTACTTAGTAAATATCTGACAAAAACAATTGCAAATGAATTATCTATATAATCTATTAAAATTTATATCTACTACATTTTTTTTAAAGTATTCAGAAAAAGTTTTTTCTTACTTACAACTTTCCAGTTGCATTATGCATGTTTGTACATCCATTGGAAAATTCTTGAGATCCATTGGGCAGGAGAGTGTTAATGTCAATCTGAAAGAATTCAAAGTAATTACTTTAAAAAGAAATTTATGATATATTAATATTTCTCCTGTTCAGGGTACAATTGGAAAACAATGCTGCTTTGGTAGTGACTAACATCTATTCAAATAAAATTTTCTCCAGCTTGGGTATATTTTTTACTATGAAATAGCTATACCCTTAGATATAAATCTGTTTACTTGCAGGGAGAAAAGCTGTATATATAAACATCCAATCACATTTACAGATTTATTTTTTCCTTTGGAGAGGACTGTAGATGTCTAAAAGAGGTCTATATTTCCAGAAGAGTCTCTCAAAAAAGAAATTTGAGAGTGGGTTCTATAAAATTAATACCAAATGCCAAAAGTCACACTCCCCTAAAATTACATGGACAACATATTCGAGGAGGCAAGTATATCTGGGGAGTCAGAGTTCTGAATGTGGAAGAGCAGGGTGCAGAGAAACAATCCTGTGTGACAACTTTCAATCATCTTTAGAACTACATTGAGGAAGTTGTCAGTGAACATTCAGCAGTATTTAGCAGAGGAAAAAATTCTGAATCTGAAGGACTTGAAAATTCTAGGTGTTAGAATGGTGTTCCCTGCTATGAGACTAGGGCATTTCACCCGATCTTATTAGGGTCAAGAAATAGCCCTCTACACATGTAAATGGCGATGGATAGTGATTAGTCTTCAGGTGGTGAAGATGATTGTAGTCTACACAGAAAGTGAAATAAAATGATGTACACCAGAAATTTATACAATGTTATAAACTAATTTTACCTCAATAAAAAAAGAAATAGCCCTCTAAGATATGTGAGACATAATTCCATGCTCACCAAACAAACTTCTGATATGGCTTCAAGGTGGGATGACCTGGATGGTGTACACCAGCATTCCACCCCTTTCCACCTTACAGAAAGTATTTGTATGCTGGCATTCCAGATAATTCATCACTCTCGAATACTTTTTTTACTGCAAAAGTATACTACCAAAATATCTTCAGGGATTACCAAGAATTTGTAGTTCCTGGACCTGAGAAAAAGAAGCCCAGATCCAAACAAACCCAAGTCTGTTCAAACGAAGTTCTTTTCTGAGGACGCTCTAGCCAGCTCCTTTATGAAAAGCATTCCCTTTGAAATTCAGTATATCATTGAGCACCCTGGCTGGATTTGTTTACCTAAACTTTGTGACCATAGGTAGATCACTTCATTTCACTACATTTCAGTTTCCTCATCTCCAAATGAATATAATAATAGTACTTACTCCAGAGAGACATTGTGAGCAATACATGAGTTAATACATGTAAAGTGCTTAGACAAGTGCCTGACACATAGTAAACACTCAAAAAAACATTAGTTATTAAGGCTTACTAGTATAATCTACCACCCCCAGACTTCTCCATCTTCCCCTCTCCCAAATTATATAGAATGGTCTACATACAAATGCCATTTTGGAGAATGTGGTTACATTTTGTGGAGCTGCTGATTGTTTTTTGTTAAAGCTTAAATAGGTTTTATATATGATTTAATTCAGTCTTCTTTGTGCCCAGAGACGTAAAGGTATAATGATGTACATTCTATAGCGAAGACTCTTGGTGAGTCTTCACATAATTTGAGAGACATAAATGAACAGACATGTGAAGCTGCTGATTTTTAAGAGTCCCAGGAGGATCATTTGATAATGAATTCAAGTTAGAGTCCATAACACACTAAAATAATTTATAGAGTTCATTCTTCAAAAGAAATTTTCTCCTGGCTCAGCTAGGTTAAGTGATCCTGTAAGTAAGATCTCATAGATTTACAAAGTTCTCTCTTAAAAAGGC
The DNA here is from genome assembly GCA_031878705.1 of Tapirus indicus. Lineage (NCBI taxonomy): Eukaryota > Metazoa > Chordata > Mammalia > Perissodactyla > Tapiridae > Tapirus > Tapirus indicus. Next base: position 95,958,032 of record CM062919.1, on the reverse strand, counting down.
AACTGTAAAATCAGGTGGACACAATGTTCTCTGTCTTGTGAAAGAGTTTATTAGAAGTACATGCACAAGTACATTTTGAACGTACGCACATTAATTTTCCAAATATCCAAGGCTCTCTGGACAGTGAGTTTCAAATGTTGGCTTGGAGAACTAATTCTGTGACCTTTTGTATGGAAGTAAATAGCATTCTCAGAATCTTTTCCAGGCTTTCACCATGCGTGTGATGTCAAATTCATATCCTGGCTATTTTTCTGGCGTAAAATGAGAGACATTACATAATTCTTTTAAAAAAAGGTGCTTGAAAGAGATTATTTGGCAAAGAAAAACACTCTTTGTAGAACTTCTGTCATAAATCATATCCTGAAAAACATCTATTTATTGACTTTCTTTTTGTTTAAGGCACAATACAATTGCTTCTTTAACAGAATATGGATGAAAAAAATCTGTGTCAACTTGGTGACTGTGATACTGAATTTCTTCATCAAAACATTACACATAAATTAAAGATATGTCTTGACCACATCAAAAGAAAATTAAATCAAAAGGCAATTAATCACATTCTACTGTTTTGGAAATGAATATCTTCTTGTGTAAGAGGAGACACTAAGTTCTCTTTCTGAGACAAGACACATAAACAGGATGTGGAGTTTTTATTTTCTCTTAAGAAGTCTTGGCTTAGTGAAGTAGAAATGTTAAAAAAGATGACTATAATCTGTAACAAACAGTTGACCTCATTAAAAGTGAGGTGTTACTCATTTTTGAACAAGCATCGCCTAGAGTATAGCGTCCATCTCAACCATTAATTGAAGTATGAAGAAGTGTTTTCTGACTCCAGTTTAGGTTCTTTATGAAAATAAGTGTTTTTATTAGTTCCTGATATTTCTAAATTTAGTGTTATAAGGACAATTGCCTCTTAATTAATTATCGGCTTTGAATACTGTCTGTCATCATAATAGATAACACATCTACTGTGCTTGCTATGTGGTGGGCACTATTTAAATACTTTAAATAAATCTCATGTGTTTCTTACTACAAATTTGTAAGACAGATAAACTATATCACCCCTATTTTAGAGATGAGGAAACTGAGAGGTTGACTCACCTGACATTACAAAGCAGAAACTGCAGAGCTAAATTTGCAGCTCTGGCAGTCTGGCTCCAGATTCTATGCCCTGACCTTTAAGGACACTGCCTTTCAAAGGCATTGGAACATTTCTCATGAAAATGGGTTCTTTAATTACTATGACTTTTAAAAGTCTAATTAATATTAAAAGTCTAATTAAAACTCTAATTAATATGACTTTTATATTTCTATAACATAAGAGATATATTTCATACAGTATTAGTTATTACATTTAAAGTAAAAGTTACATAAGTGATTCTTCCAAAAGAAATCAGAGAAATGTAATTAAACATTAGAAAATATAAATATAAAGAATTTATATAAATATAAAGAATTTCCCCATGGATTTTTTTTTTTACTTGAGTGATTTGGTATTTTATTATGAATTATTCTACAAAAAGTAAATACTCACAAGAGATTAGATGGTTGGAGCACTAGAAGGGAGATTGTAACTAGTGTTCTAATCTGGAGTTTTGTTGTCATCTGATTGTAGAGATGATCATAAAGCTTATTAACCCATCACCAGTGCAAGCTCAGTATTGTTGATGGTCCCTTTAGGAAGCTGATATAAGCTATGGACCTCTTCAGAAAAATATACATAATCACACCCATGCAAAATTCTCCTTACAACATATATTTTATGGCATCATAAATTGACTTCCCTTGAATAAACAGCATCTTAAAAAGCATCTGTTGAAATAAGTTTAGTTTTTCTATTTAAAAACTAACATCTGTTAATGTTCAAAAAATAAATATATATTGCACAAATTTAATTCTTTTCACAACTGAATTTCAAAGAAAGAGTGATTATATTTAGCTTAAAGTTAAAATTGTGCTATGATTTTTGACAAGTTGCTGTGTGTAGCATTTTTATATAGTTTCCTGTTATCTGATTTTTAATGCAATAATACTTCTGTAATATGAGTAGCAAAGCTGGATATATTAGTAAAGTAAGCAGTAGATAATATTTAACTACCCTTGATGTGCTTCCATTATCACGTGATGGGGATATTACCATCCCCATTTTACAAGTGATGAAACTGGGGCTTAGATTAATATCTTGCAAGAATCCATATAGTGCTAATTTAAGGATTCTGGAAAATACCAGAAGTTACCCTTTTTTTTTGGTTTTGTTTTCTTTTTGGAAAGATAAAGGCAACAACTTTAGTGCCTATTGCATGCCTGACATTATGCCTGGTGCTTTACATACATTATTTCAGGCTCAAGGTAATTAATATTTTCACTCTCATGCATATAAGAAAAATGAGCCTTTCACAAGTAAAGTCACTTGTCCCAAATCACAGGTAGCAAGACATAGAGCCTGGATCTGGGTTGGGAGAGACAGACCTCCTTGGGCCTCTTGTGTGTCTTTGTTCACCTCTTGCCAGGCATACCGAGACTGTAAGGCCCTGGCTATTCTTTTCCCTGAGCCATTTCTCAGGATTGTTTATGCAGCTGCTAATTTTGAGAGATGAGACAATGTTGTTCCCCTGGACAAACAGAAGGCTTATCTACAGCTTGCTATAAACGCAGTGGATTCCCCAAACTCAGTGTTCCACAGCTGTGACACAGACCCACGGTGTGTGTTATATCCATCTGGGCCTGACCCATCATTTCAATGAGACTTTCGGACAAGGGAGAAGTTAGGCAAATACAGTCATGCATCGCTTAACAACAGGGATACACCCTGAGAAATGCACTGTTAGGCGATTTTGTCATTGTACGAACATCATAGAGTGTACTTGCACAAACCTAGATGGTATAACCCACTATACACCTAGGCTATATGGTACTCATCTTATGGGACCACCTGTCATTGACTGAGACGTCGTTATGCGATGCATGACTATATGCTGATGCTTATGCTGCTTGCTTGCAGTAAGTAGTAAATTCCTTTGTCTTTGACCCAGGAGTCTGTGTCTTTAGTCTGCACCGTAAAATAAGTAACAAGCTAGCTTTATAAGTAGAGCAAAACCAAATTCCAAACTTGACAATGTGGAATCATGTGTCTGACTCCAAAGCCCTCACTTGAAAAATACTTCATTTAAAAATTATCAGTATACTGGGGGCTGGCCCGGTGGCACAGCGGTTTAGTCCGCGCTTGGCAGCCCGGGGTTCGCTGGTTCGGATCCCGGGCGCCCACCGACGCACTGCCTGTCAGCCATGCCGTGGCGGCATCCCATATAAAGTGGAGGAAGATGGGCACGGATGTTAGCCCAGGGCCAGTCTTCCTCAGCAAAAAAAGAGGAGGATTAGCAACGGATGTTAGCTCAGGGCTGGTCTTCCTCACCAAAAAAAAAAAAAAAAAAAAAAAATTATCAGTATAATTCATGGATATTAATTAAAAGTTCAAACCATTATATAAAGCATATAAAAATGGTTGTATCTTTGCTCTACCCCTCTCTAACCTCATTTCAGCTCTAGCTCCTCAAAGGCAGCCTTTCTTTAGATATTTGTCTATGATTTACATTCATATATCTAAATTGCTACAATATTATGCTTGATTTTTAAAATTTGTGAGATCATCATTAATTTCCTACAAGGGAAAATAAGAATTTATTTCCCTTATGCTATACTCCATGTACACTTAACTCTCCAGCAATACTCAAAATTTAGTTATATAAACATGAATGGTTAAATTAATATTCAGTGTTTACATGTTATGAATATATAATCATTGTTCATGGTTAAGCTTGCTATAATTACAGGTCTTGTATAGCATTTTGTTTTCCCTAGTGCTAATAATGGTCTCATTTTAATAATCACTTCTGTTTCTACTCTCTACTATTACTTCAAATTCAGCAAACTATCAGAGCTACAAGGTCCCTCTCAATAGTTCCACACAACAGGTAATCTATCAGTTCCTTGTTTTTCACGAAATCTCTATTTTTATTTCTGTTCTTCCTTTCTAGTAGATATTAGACCTCTGTATTGATGTTCTGGTTTTCACATCCTTTCTTATTTTCTATTTCTTACTATCTTGATTCTACTTCTTGGGAGATTTCTTCATTTCATCTTTCAAATATTCTCCTGATTTTTTTTTTCCACTTTGGTTTACTATTTGTTCTTACTATGCTCTGAATGACTCCCTCTTTCCTTTCCTTTCCTATTTCATGCATGCAACTGTCTTATCTGTCTAGAGATTTTTTTTTATGGTCTCTCTGCTCCCTGCATCATTTCTTTTCTCTTTGTTTCTTTTTCTTTTCTTTTCTCTTTATTTCCTCTGTGTGTTTCTTCTTTCTAAGATGTCCTAAAATATCTGTTCATATTTAAGAATGAGGCACTAAAACCTATTTGGAGCTCAATTAGTAGCAGATGGTTCACTGAGTAATGGTCTCAACGGTAGGATGATAATATGGCTGCCCAGGTTTTTCACTGGTAGTTCCCCAATTGTTAGAATCTGTAGATCTTTTCTTTGAGCAAGTTAGTTTCTCCAAAGGAGTATTCTTCTGTGTACTGCTCAGTGGAAGTTTCAGTCTGGTTTTCAGCACTTTAGGGAGAACAGGGTATTACCATTGAGTGTGCAGACCTCACGTACTCCTCATTTTCTGGGGACGATGTCTCATGACAGATGTGAGCTGTGCCTGGAGTCCCTACTCCTGAAGCTCTTGGCACAACCTCTCTGAGGTTTTCTGTCCTCCTGCTTTGTGCCCAGTTCAGAAGGCAAAAAGGTGTCTCTAGTCTTAAGGACATGGGCAAGGAAGAGAAGGATCACTACTTTTCCCACGAAGTTTAAATCAATTTTTTTTTCTTTTCTTTTCTGGCCCCCAATTTTCTGAAGTCCTAGCTGCCTCAAATTTCTAAAAGTTTGAGGACATTATTTTCTTCCTTTTGGATTCCCCCACTTTGGCTTAGGTTTCAGCTCTCTCTGTCTAAGTTAGTTTTCACAAGTGTGTTCATTTTCAAGCTTCCTAAAATATGTTGTCATCACTCATCTCTTGCTGTCTTCTTTCCCATACTTTCATCCTCCTGTGTGTTAACGCCATTTTTATTCCTTATTCAGTTTATTTCTTTGTTTCAGCAGGTTTAACGAGTAAGTACAGATAAATGGATAAGTTCAACAGGTCAAGTTTGCCAGGACATCCTATTTCTTTCTTTAAACAAGCGGAAAGCCAAATCTATCGTGAAACATAACAGATGCTGTATTTGTAAATTGAACGAGATTTTCTTCCAGCACAACTTTTGTTAACAAAGAAACTATTTGCCATATGAAAATTTCAAAGTCCTGTGAGATTTCCAAAAACAACTCACAAAAAATAAATTTAGTCTTTGATCATGTGAGCCAGGACATAGCAAACAAGAACTAGGAGCTGAGACACATCATCTGTTTCAACTGAATTCATATTGAAAGACAAAAGATGCAATTCTGAATTATTCCACAACTTTCCTCAAAATATTAGAAATGCGAGTAATTCATAATGCATGGCATCATTTTGCAATTCCAATAAGACTTGATATAAACAACTAAATATCCGTAATCATATAGGATACACACACACACATTGTATTTCAATTCTATCAATGGAAATATTCTAGACATTATAACTTTGCAAAATGATCATTCCATGCTACCTGGTGATATATTCTTGCAAACGATGCCTGAAATTTTGTCCGAAATGAAACAGTACCTTATAATTAAAAATAAATTACACTTTTCACAAAGTTAATTTTCAAATTAGCAGGAAAAGAATTAAACGTGCTTTATTTACACCCTGTCATGGATTCTCTGAAATCCGTCATGAATCTTCAACACAGAGGAGTCAAGGATCATGACCTCAGGCTAAGAGCCTCCGTCACTTAAAATATATGTATTTAATTCATAAATAATACATAAATTTATCTGAAAATTTCAAACAATATAAACTTACATATTCTGTTCTCCTTTGTTCCTACCCAAATTCTACTACTCATTTCCATAGTTGGTTATTCTCAACCAATTGTCGGGCATCCTCCTGAATTTCTTGTATGGATTTACACACATGTGTATTTTTACATGCACAGTTATGCTTACATATCTAGAGTGTTTTAAATAAAAATAAACATAGAGCATTTACCTTAAACGTAAATATATTTTGGAGGCTTTTTCTTATGAATACATTAAGTTATATCTCATATGGGGTATTTCATGATACGGGGCTATCATTGTGTTCTGCCTTATTAATGAATGTACAGAGTCTTTCTTTTGTTGCTATTTCAGTCATGCAGTGTACATCTTTGAAAATGTATCTTATGTACAGATGAACACATAAGTGATGTGAGTTCCTAGAAGTAAAACTGCTGAGTTGAAGGACAAATGAATTTTATATTTTTATATATCCTAACAAATAATTTTCCCAAACAGTTAATACCAAGTCATATGCCCACAAAAAGGTTATTAGACAACCAACACTAAATATTATCATTCTTGTTAATTTCTGCCAATGTGTTTATTAAAAATGCTTTATTTGTTACTTTTCATTTCTGCCCTATACCAATGTTATAATTTTTGCCTCAACTGTCAAAGATAATTTAGAAAACTCAAGATGAGAAGAAAAGTCTGTTGTATTTATTCGTATTTTTGGTACTGTTTCCTTTCTTTCTTTCAGTGTTCCTTCTTTTATTTTTTCCTTTCTGTTTAGAAAACTTCCTTTAGCTCTACCTTCAGGGTAGGTCTCTTATGACAAATTCTCTTAGTTTTCCTTTATCCAAGAATGTCTCGATTTCCCTTTCATTCCTGAATGATATTTTCACTGGTACAACGTTCTAGAATGACAGTTCCTTTCTTTCAACAGTTGAAAAATATATCACTTCTTTCTGGCCTCCATGATTTCTGATGAGAAATCTGCTGTCATTCTAATTGTTTTTCCCCTATAGGTAAGGTGGTGGTATTCTCTGACTGCTTTCAGGATTTTTACTTAGCTTTCAGAAGTTTGTGTATGGTGTGACTTAGTAGGAATATCTTTGGGATTTATTGAACTTCTTGCATCTGTAGGTTTATGCCTTTTGCAAAATTCATAAAAATTTCAGCCATTAATTTCTCCAAGATTTTTTTTAGGTCCATACTCTACTCTCCCTCTCCATCTGAGACTCTGATGAATGACATGAATATTAGATCTTTTGTTGTACTACCACAGGACCCTGAGGCTATGTTGCCCTCTCCTCCTCCAATCTAATTTCTCTGTTGCTCAGAGTCAGTATTTTTAATTATTCTATCTTACAGCTCACGGATTCTTTCCTGTATCCTCTCCATTTTTCTATTGAGCCCATCTACTAGGTTTTTATTTTGGTTATTGTATTTTTCAGTTCTAAAATTTTCATTTGGTTCTACTTCATATCTTCTATTTCTTTGCTAAGGCTTTCTATTTTTTCATTTGTTTCAAGTATATTTGTAATTAATCATGGAAGCATTTTTATCATGGCCACTTTAAAGTCTTTGTCAGATAATTCTAACATCTTATCATCTTGATATTGGCATCAGTTGTCTTTTTTCACTCAGTCTGAGAACTTTCTGATTCTTTGTATAGTGAATAATTTTTTATTGGAGCCTAGTCATTTGTATATTATTTTATGAGACTCTGGATCTTATTTAAAATTTCTGTTTACACTGACTCTCTCTGACACTGGTCTGTCAGGGCAAGGGGGGTGATATCTTGCTACTTCCAGACTGAGGTAGAAGTCCAGGTTCCCTAATCAGCCTCCACTGACATACTAGGGGAGAGATTCCTTATTAATGCTATATATTCCAGCCCCCCACGTGCTCTCCGCTGACACCATGGTGGGAGTGGCCTTACCTCTACTGGGTGATTTTGAAAGTCCTGACTCTCCCCTAGGACTTCTCCGGCACTACCCCCGTGGGGAGGAAGAGAGGTGCCTTCTTACTGTTGAGTGAATGTGGAATTCCTGGCTCTCTGTGTGGTCTCCATTAACACTGCAAGGTTGGAGACTCACTACAGGCTGGTGGGAGATAAAAGTCCAGCTCACTATTTAGCTTTTCCTAGCACCAACTTGGCATGGGTGTTGGGTGACTTAAGGGTGTTGGGTGACCTGGCAAGACTGAAAGTCTGGGCTTCCCACTTGCACTTTGCTGGCTGGAGTGTGGGTGGGGGTCACATCTTTTTGTTAGGTGTTTGGCTGGGGTAAGGCAGTTGTCTAAAGGTTTTCTGTCTTGCTAGGTTGTCCCTTTCCTAATATCTAGAGAATGTCAGATTGGCTGGAGAAATTAGGCTTCTGATGGGACTTTTTGGTCTGTACCTATTGGTGTTTCCAGGTTGCTAGCTTCTTCATCTAAGTCTGGGATATATGAAGCAAAAAGAAAATTCCGTGAATTCACCTCCATGTTGTTTCTCAGCTCTCAAGGTCTTTAGTCAACCTATTTAAGTCTGCCCTTGGAAGTCTTCTTAACTTTGTTATACATTTTTGTCTAGGGTTTTTAGTTGTACTTAGCAGAAAGAATAGGTGAAATTATGTCTGCTCCATCTTCCCACTATCTTTTGATACTTACGCTTTTTAGTAATTTTCCAAAAAAGGTTCAAAATTCTCTTATTTAGTCCTAGGATTCACCCTTAAGTTATTCATTCATATGGGAATACAGGGCTTAATTAGTGTTGGGACTTGAAATCTTCCTTTATGTCTTATGTAGCAATTAATCATTCAATATTATATTAACACATATTAGTTGGTTTTCAGAAATCTGATGAAAGTTTCAGTTCACCTTAGAGTGATGTCACATTGTCACTCTTAAGAAATAAAACATGTATTGAAAAGAAGTTTGTTTACATAAAATTGGAAAATATGAAAAACAGATATAACATATTGGGATGAAGAGATAAGCACTATTTATAAAACCACTTTGTAGAAAAGTTTTCAAAATCACTTTGCTACTAAGATTAAATTTTCATTCTTGTTATTTCTATTTTATACTATTACCTGGCAAAAATAGCAACTATCCCTGATATTGGGCAGATGAACTCAGAATCAAATATCCCCATTCCATATAAGAAGAAAAGTTAACAAAAGGGAAAATAGAGAGATAAAATATAGGGAATTACTATTCAGCCTAAAGCCTCAGTATTAAGTTCACCTTGACATCTTTTAAAACATGTTACTGGTAATAACAAATATTTTTGAAACAGTTGCCTGATGCTATAAGTGGGGCATATTCTCTCTCTCCTAAGAAGTGTGACATGAATTCTGGTCCTGACTTCCTGTTTTTTTTTTTTTAAATTGAACTAAATGAAGAAAACAGTTATGGAAAATTTAAGATAATCATTTTATTTTAGAATATTTTTCAGGTGTGACACAAATCATCAAGTATATCACTCTAGGTAGCTACCTACTGATTTTATACCTGTTTGATATTTAATGAATAGCCAGAGTTGAGTGAGTTCTAAATTTCAACTGTCAAAAATGTTATTATTAGTGTTTACACTTTTGTATTGATTTTTGTTATGTTTTGGTATTACTTTTAAAAGGCTACATGGTCTTCTGAAAGATGTATAATAAATGACTAAAATGTAAATAACATCTTTTCTAGGGATTGTGTTAAAGGTTTTAATTGTTATCCATTTGTATATATTATAGTGATTTGTTTTTCTTCCCTGCCTTCTTCAAAGTTCATCAATAAATCACCACTTGCAGCATGTTAGAAAGGATGGAAATTGGATGACTAAGGTAAAAAATGCAAAAGGATCGCCAGAGAAGCTTTAGAAGATCTAAAAAATACATATACATGAAAAATAATTTATGGAAAATGGATCCCAAGCAAGCAAATCTAAATATTTCTTTACCTATAAATATTTAGGAAGTATACACAGATAAAAATATAATCACAGTGTATGATTCAGCTACCATTCAATTTGCCTTTAAGCTACCTGCAAACCTGGCTGATGTTAAGAACCTGGGCTACTTGTTAAAAAAGTGGATTTCCAAGAATTACTCATATAGTTCCTGGATCTAAAACTTGGGTCTGTTATTGTTGATTAGACATATTTGGGAAATGGTATATTAGAGGCACTCAAGTGGAACAATAAAAGCATTTACTCAAAAATTTCAAACTCTCACCAAAACCTTAAAAAAACCCACTCTATTTCACTGAAATCAAGAATTTAAGTCTATGACTCACCTTATTGAATAAAGGACATTTCCATTCTTGAAAATTCTTAACAATTTGTTGTCTGTAGTAACTTCATGAAAGTTGGCGCCCTTTTCATTGGCAAAGAACAAATCAGGTTTCCAAATGGAGTCCAACATGGAAGGGTCCAGGTCTAAAGAGTCATCGGGATATTCACTATATGCAAGGCGAGGATCATTCCATTTCTGACGAAGAAAGATATTCACTCTGTAATCCTATGATAAGAGAAAAAAAGGCAAAAAAAAAAAAAAAAAACCCTGCTTAATAAAGTTGAGAATCTTATGTGCTATTCTTCGGACTTCTCTGAATGAAAACAAAAGTCACCGACCTCCTTGTGAGCTTTCCACACCTACAATCCTCACTCATTACTACCGACAAGAGTCATTCCAGTTTGAGGCTTTGCCCACGTGTTTTGTGATCTATATGCCTCCAAAGAAGAGACCACGAAAGAGCACAGTTTTATCATGCTTACATTTTGCTGTTCCATTCAAATTTTACTCTCCTGGTTTCTCAGAATAAAATATCGTATTGCTATTAGACACTTGGAGTAAAATATTTTCAGCTTTGCATTTATTTTCTAGAACCGTTTCTTTTAGTGGACATCCAATAGCACCCAGAATGCATTTAGTGAAATTTTCCTGAAAGCTGTCTGCTTTATAAAAATGACCGTGTATACTTTACAATGGAGACACATTTTTCTCATGTTTAATGTAGGATGTAAATTCTATGAAATAGGTAATTTGGGAAAAATAAAAAGTGATTTTGGAATAATAAAAGAATAACAAAGGAACATTATTGCCAGTAATCCTTTAAAAAGACTTGGCTAATGAAATTTCCCAATTAGACCTTTCATAGTTAAATTAAAATGGGGAAGAGTCAATAATTTCAACCAAATTCTTGCTCACAATTTCTGGACTAATATATAGAATGACAAAGATTGATAGTTGGGTGTATGTGTGGTATCTGTACACAGTATATGAATATAAGCATCACCTATGACTTCTTAAATACAATTTTCCCCTTAGATTTTTGAAATGATCTAATAAATTAAACATGCAGACTTCATTATAAGCATAAGAAAGTGAACATTTTAAGAAAGCTTCATTTCCACAAAAAATAGCCAGGGCTGGAGATATTCAGAGAAACTGAACACTAGTTTTCATCTATTTTTTTTTATTCCTTGAATACCAAACTACCAGTCATCAGAATATAGTAACCAATATGTTCCCTTGATCATTATTTGTGCACTGAGACCTCTATCTTCTAACTGTAACTGAGGTTACATACCAGAAAATATTTTTTCTGCTTGCTAGGTGCCCCATGTATCTTTCAAAGTGACAATGGAGCAGAGTTCACTTCAGCTTTTTACCACAAAGCTCATGACAATGTGGAAATCTCACCAGCCACAGGGATCTGTAGAACCTGTAAACGGGGATATATGAACAAGCTTCTACCAGCCAAGGACAGGTCAGCCTCTCTGAGCCTAGAGTTCAGAGCACCAAGAAGCACAGCTCCATGGTTGGTGGCCCGTTCTCATGTCCCTTGCCATCCTGCAATCTGTGCCTCAGCCCTAACTACCACTAAAGGAATCAGTGATTGGACTAGAGCAGTTTCTCTTTGCTTTACCTATAGGAGAAAGCTAAAGCAAGACAACCTATAATGATACCTGTTGGGAAAAATAACTAATGAGTGAAGAATTTCCTTTTGGACTGATTCTTAAGATGTATGTTAAAAATGAAGTATTTTAATGCAGTGAGTAATATATTGAATGAGAACACTCTGTAGCTGTTCCTCTTTGTGAGGCTAAAATAAAGGTACTTTTCATCTGCAGTACGTGTAATAAAATTTTGTTTGAATCTCCTTATCTTTATGTTATTGGTTTGGTGATAAACTTTATAGACACAATCTCAGATCCTCCAGGAACACTTTTTGCTCCAAGAGTGAACTAATAAAAGACATCAAGTATCCTTCAGTTTCTATTTCTAAATCACACAAGGGAAAAAATCGACTGTCACCTGTCACCAAGGTCAAATATTATCCTACCACTGTGTTCTTTCTGTGAATAACCAAAAATATCTTTGTTTCCTAACGTGGTTAGGTCTTTGGTTTAGGGTCAGGGTCCAAAGCAAAACTCAAAAATGACCGTCTTCTGAAAACCTAGAAATCAGGTTTTAACAGTCCTCACAGTTTGGGTTTTGATCTGCCTGCAAATGAACATTGTGCTAGGAATATTTCTTATTAAACAACTAAATTCAGCATTTTGAAAATAAATTTTTAAGGCTGCTTCCTCATAGTCAATGTATCCCATTTATACCCAGCAACCAACCATATTAATTATTTTTGAATCCTGATCATTTGTAAAAATGTGCAAAGAAAAAGGTAAATAAAATGACGTAATCAAATAGTACCACCCTACAAGGAGTCCTTGTAACTCCAGTTGAAACAACCTGCCTATAATAAAAGACCACGGACTAAAGAAAACAGCTTTGTGAAACAGAGCCTAATGGATACGCATGTAGCATGCAAAAAAAAAAATTTAAATGGACTTAACTAAAGCCAGTTTAAAAATTCAATCATTCCTTGACTATACATAAACATTATTAACAGATTTTTTTTCCTGTTCACCTGGGCTATGCTTCAAAAAGAGTGAAATGTAGAACGCTTATATGTGAGTAAAAAAAGACAATAATAAATATGAGATAGTATATATTGAGAGTGAAATCAATATTTATATTTCACATTTCTAAAATCTAGACATGAATTTATTCATAAGTCTTGTAAGGCAACTGGATTGATGCTTATACGGAATCATAAAATTTTAGGACAGAGACGCTAATGATTCTTTTTCCCTACAAGCTCCTTTTGCAGTTATATACATTTTTTTCCAAACTCTTCAGAAGTTAATTTTATTTTTTCAGTTTTTTGCATGTCACATAATAAGTTATTTGTAAATGTATGCTATACTATATCATATATTATTAATATTGTACAACAGTGATTAAAATATAATCATTATTTCATAACATGCAAAGACTAATTTTGGAATTTTGGAAGTCAAATTTATTATTATTATGAGAAAAGAGTGGTAACATATTCTAATTACTTTAAATTAATTGTGTGAGAAAATATTTTGTTGACAAAGTAAAATTATATATCATCTTTGGTTTTGAAAATAAGTACCCAGGACAATGTAGTTTAAATGCCATCTGTATGTCACATAGTAACTAACAGACCCCATATGCATTTCCTGCCCCAATATTTGAAATTCTTACATTATGAGGTATAAAAAATTAATTCAATTAGGCAAATATTATAATGGTTAATATACCAGGCTCAGAAGTCTACTTGGGATCAAATCTCAGCTCTCCCAGCTTGCTAATCTCCCTGAGCCTTGTTTTTCATCTATAAAATAGGGATGATTTTAACAGCACTTCCTCTGATAAAGATGTGAGCATTGGCTTGAGCCACATAAAGTACTGAGAACCACACTCATTAAATATTAGCTTTTAGACTCTCAAAATTAGGGCCATATTAAACAGAAAATTGGTTGTATTTTCTGTTTCTAAATTAGTCTTTGAGGTACTAGGGGCATTTTGATTTGCCATAGAAGAATTTGGGACAGATAACTGTAATGTTGAAATCTGGTGAATAATATTGTGTGGAAAATTTGCAGAACTATTATAAGTTTATCATTAACTTTTCATATTAATTTTTGTATTTCGACATTTATGTATTTTTATCTTTTCTGTCTTTATTCAGGGTTGCCCCTTTCCCCTCTTGATGTATACATACATGCAAATATATATATATATATTTGTTTGTGTGTATAAGGCCCTTCTCCATAATAATAAATAGTAAATATAGATGCTCTAATTTCACTTTCTTCCAGAAATTCTACTAAGTGCTTTACGGATTATTCCTACCATTCTCTGAGCAAATCCATGAGGTAGGTATTATTATTTGCCTACCTTTACAGATGTGGACAATGGGACAAAGATATGTCAAGTAACTTCAAGAGGATTACAGAGCTAATAAGAGGCAGAGCTGTAATCCAGGCTCAGAGATGCTGGTTTCTGAGCTTTCTAGGATACACTGCCCACGTGACATACATACTGCCTTGATGTTATGATGTGATTGCCTTGTATGCAAACCAAACGTTTTATAAACTGATGCAAAGATTCTGGGTTTATGTGGTTTATGTGTTGTTTTGGTAAGGAATTTGGGGGGGGCTTACTGATTAAATCTAATAGGTGCCAGGTTGTCATTTCTCTGTAATAGTTACCCTGGGGGAAGACGGAATCTCGTAAAGGTTACAACCCAATGTATCAGCTAAAATGACATATAAAATATTACTTTCATCTTTTGCTGTATAGGGAACTATAGGATTGCTAGAAACTAACTGAAATGACCAATTAGAAAAAAATCGAAAAAAGCACCTAACGCTAACAAAGTGCTTCTCTTTCTTATGGTCCATAATTCAGTTAATTTTTAAGTTCCCTAGTGCTTTCAGGCAATTTTTAATCCAGCAGCCTACTCCCCCTTTCTCTTTCCTTTTCTCCCTGCCTTCTCACTCCCTTACTTCTGCCCTTCCCTCTCCTTTCTTTATTTCTCGGGGCCTCTGCGTCTCTGTCTCCCTCTCCCCAGCAGGCACGCAGGCAGTCACGCACTGCCTCTAGGACTGGCTGCCGATTTTCTATATTGGTGAGGTATGCAGTGTTTTTTAATTGTACTGTTACAGAGTAAAGAAAACAGGTATCTACAATGATATCACTGTTGACATCCTGATGCTTTTGTTTCCTTTCTTAGCTTTATCCTACACACTTTCACATAGTTGAAATTATATTGCACATGCGTTTTTGCATCTTTCATTTTCACTTAATGTATTTTATGCATTTCCTGGTATTCTTCTTAATCATAATTCCAGTGGCAATATGAGGCATTTTTTTATACAAATAAATTTTCATTTGATCGATTAGGGTCTACTGCGTATGGAATTATGCAATTTGCAAAAAACTTAAATGTTTTCATTTATTTTCAATAACTAAACATAGTTTTGCTTTATGTCTCAATAAATTTGAGGAAGAATTAGGAGTATAAAGTACCTCTAAAAAACAATGTGTCAGGCATATTATCAGAAGATAATTTTTCTAAAGAAAGCTCTTTGAAAATGTTATTGTAAAAATAATCATCACAAAATAGCATAAAAATAAATACTATCACCAAGTATTTTTTCTAAACAACTTGAATGCTTTTCCATTGATTGTAAAAATTTTCTTCGAAAATGGTGATTATAGTGGCAACTATCACTGCCTTTCTTATTTATAATTTGATTTAATGAGAATAGTTTTACAAATTCAACATTCAGTATACCAATTAATCTTTTGAAAAAGATACTCTTTCCCAGGTTAAAGAATTCAGTTTCTATGCCCATTTTTAACATTGTTGATGATACCTTTGTTAGGAAATGGTATTTAACTTTATTAAATTATTGGAAATTTATTTGAAAGTTATGTGACATTTAACTTGATATAAATTTTGCCCCACTGCATCATTATTCAGTTACTTTCTGTAAAAATAAGATGTAAATACCTAATCGCATGTGCATATATTTGAGCATGAGTATGTTGAAAAGTTAAGGTGGACCATATTTATTTTAGCTAAAAATTCAACAGAATTTATTCAAATTAAAAATATTAAAAAACAAATGTTATTTTCAAATTTATTTAGATTCATTCAACATATTTATTTTTCACATAGTGCCAACCTAGAACATAGTTTAGTGCTGTTGATACAATATTGAAAGATAACCACTGCTGTCAAATTGTTCATTATATTGTGGAAGATAGACTACAAACAGATAATTATCTTTCTACATTATAAGTGTTATGTTGGAGGCATACACAGCATGCTATGGAAATACAGGGCAGGAATAGCTAATAGGGACAGAGGTGGAAAAGTCAGGGAGGACTTTTTGAGGAAAATATAATTGGACTTGTTTTCCAAAATTAAAAAAAATGTAGATAGGCAAACATTGGGGACATAATAAAATGCGTCCTATAAAATATTTTGACACAAAAATCCAGTAATCACTGTATTTTTGTAGGATTAATACAAGAATTTGGCTGAACTATAATATTATAATTTATTTCTTTCATTTGATATTTACTGAACACCTTCTGAATAGCAGGCAATGTGCTGAAGATTATGAAGTTGAATTATGCATTGTGCCTGCCACCTGGAAGCGAACAATCTAGATGAGGAAAGGGAATGAAACCCAACATGAATAAAAGCAGGTCCTATGAAAGAAATATTCTGTGAAAATAATAACTTTACTGATTTTTTCCCTGGTGTCAGTCTTCTTTTTTTAAAAAAATAAAATAGAGTGTGAGAAAACAAGTCTTAAAGACTTGATGTGGTATATATGACAAACGTATTTATAAAGGATTTGTGCTTCCAGCAGACTGGTAAACTAGACACACCAAGGGGTCCTCTACTACAAATTATTTTCTGGATAAAGGTAAAAAATACATACTTTTTGAAAGCATTGTTGTCTTACAAGAAAAAAAGTGTATTCTTCAAAGACAAAAACAGTAACAAAAATGAGTGAGCTAAAGCCAAAGTGATAGGCGGTGGTGGTAAGCAAATACAAATGCCTGGATTGGAGACAGCCTTGGGCCACCTGAAGGGGGAAAGCTGAACCTACGCCCGAGGATTAATTAATTGGACCTTAAAGATTATCGTAGATTAAGTTAAATCAAATATAAGCTGTTGACAACAATAATTTACTGTAAACAAGAGAAAGCAGACATGCACTTCAATGGAAATACCAGATCAAGAATATGAAATAAGCGTGTAAAATATATTTAAAGAAATAAAAGATAAAGTCAGCAATAGGAGCCTATAATGACCAAGGATATTTGAAAAATAGAAAAAAGAACAATAATAAGTAAGATAAAAGTACAATTGTTGAAATTAAAGATTTAATCAATGTGTTAAAGCATATAAGAAACAGCTGAATAAAGAATTTGACTAGACTATAGAGCTGAAGAAATATCCTGGATTTAAATAGTGGGAACAAAGGAGAAAGAATTTGAAAAAAATGGTTGAGAGTCTTTGGGATAAAATGGGAAAGCCTAAAATAATCTACATCTGATTGGGATTCCAGAAGGATGAAATAAGGTAAAGAAAGTCAATATTCAGAGAAAATGACAAGAATTTTCCAGAACAAACAAAAGAAACTAATGCACAGATACAGGGAGCTTAAGTCATACCAATAAAGGTAAATAAAAAGAAGTGCATAAGAAGACATTGTATTAAAACTATAGAATATCAAAGGCAAAGAAATTGTGTTTAAAAGAAATCACTTTTCCATCGCCAAATAATATTCTACTGTACGGAATTCCACATTTTACTTACCCATTCATCAAAATGGAATGGAGTACTGACACGTGCTACAACATGAATGAATCTTGAAAATATTATGCTAAAGAAGCCAGTCACAAAAGGCCATGTATTGTATGATTCCTTTTATATAAAATGTCCACATTAGGCAAACCTATGGAGACTGAAAGTAGATTAGTAGTTGGGGAGAAGCGGGGAGTGACTGGCAGAAGGTACATGGTTTCTTTCAGGGTGATAAATGTTCAAAAGTGATTGTGATGATGGTTGCACAGCTGTGTGAATACACTAAAAATCATTTAATCATAGACTTTAAAGGATGAATTGTATGGTATGTATATAATCATCTTTATTGAAAAATACTTGGAATGGAAGCAAACTTCTCAACATCAATAATAAAACCCAGAACATAATAGGTTAACATTCTCAAAATATTAAGAGAAAATTATAGTTAACTTTGATTAGTGTACTCAGTAACATAATCTTTCAAAATTGAAGGTGAAAGAAATTCATTAAAGAAAAACATAGTTTTGTCTTGAACATTTATAAAATGGACTTTTAATTAATGTACTTCAGAAAAACAGAAAAAAAAAAACCTCGCAGAATGCTGTTCTGAAATGCAAAAAGAAATGAGGAACAAGAAACCGGCCAACACTGATATAAACTTGACTTCCTCTCTATAAAAAAATATTGCCATGAATGCATAATTTATGGGGTTGGAGTGAACTGAAATATTGAAAAAACAATATCATATACTATGACTGAAATCATAAGATATGTGGAAATAAATCTAAAAAAATGTGAAAGACTTTTATGTAGAACATTTTATCATTTCTTGAAAACTTAAGTACATAAATGAGAGCGATGCCATGATTATACAAAGAAAGATGAAATACTATAAAAGTAACATTTTTTTTCCAAATTAGTTGCTAGATTCAGTGTAATTTTTGTCAAAACCAACAAATTCTTTGAGGATATTGATAAGCTAATCTTGTAATTAATATGGAATACCACCAAAGTTGCACTCTTATAAAGGAAGAAAAAAAGTAGAGGGACTTTATGTAATAAGCACTTTAAAATGATTATAAAGCTGTAAAACATTATGTTATTGATGCAAAGACAAACTGACCAATGGGACAAAATGAAGGCTTTAAAAGCAGTCCCTATTTGATATTTGAAGGAAGTAGAGTTGCAGATTAGTGGTGGGTGGATGGACTACTTAATAAATAGTTCTGCATATGACAAAAACATTAAATTCTATCTCAACATGACACCACTCAAGAAAGCAAGTTTGGATGGATTAAAAGTTTAAATATGATGGGTAAAATTTAAAAAAAAAGAAAAAAGAAAGTAGAGTATTCTATGGCCTTGAGGTAGGGTATTTTCTTTTCTTTTTTTTTGTGGAAGAAGATTCACCCTGAGCTAACATCTGTGCCAATCTTCCTCTGTTTTGTATGTGGGTCACCTCCACAGCATGGCCACCAACGAGTGGTGTAGGTCCACACCTGGGAACCAAACTGGGGCCACCAAAGCAGAGTGTGCTGAACTTAACCACTAGGCCATGGGGCCAGCCCCTAGAGTATATTCTTTAAAAAGCACAATAACACTCATCATAAAATAAAAGTTAATAAATTCTATGACATCAAAATTAAGAAATTCTATTCATCAAAAGGTGACTTAAGGATAATGATGAGACAAACTACACTAGAAGAAGATATTTGCCACACAGCTATAAGTGACAAATAGCTATTGCCAGACTATGAAAGATCTTACACCAATTGATGAGAAAAGGGCAAACAACTGAGTAGAAAAACGGTCAAAAGAAGAGGAGACATTTCACTAGGCAGAGACCAAAAATGTCCAACAAATATGTGAAAAAAATTTCAAACTCATTGGTAAACAAAGAAATGCAAATTTAGATATTAATGAGATATCACCTTAGACTGACTAGGTTGTTGAAAATAGGAATTTTGACGATATCAGAATATGGCAAGTATATGGAGCAAAAGGATACCTTATACTGCTGGTAAAAGTAGAGAAAAGTGGAAAAAGTTGACACGTATCATAAATATGATATGTGAATACTCAAGATATAAATATTTTACTTCTACATATAAATCTTAAGTATAAACTCTTGCACATGTGCACCAGAAGACATATACAAAAATATTTATAGCAACATTGTTAGCTATAGTAAAAGATAAAAACAAAAACTGAACCAATCCAAATATCTATTGGCAGGAAAATGGATAATAAATTATGATATGTTGACAATATCAGACAGTACAGAGCAGTGAAAATGAATTAATGCTACCATTTGCAATAATGAGGACAAATCTTAGACATGTTAAATTTATTGCAAAAAGAGTGTCAAACATATGTTATGGTACCATTTTTGTAAAATGCAAAACCAGGCTCTCTCTCTCTCTCTATCATCTATTAATCTGTGTGTCTCTCTATCTAGTAAAATTGTGAGGGCAAATGAGGGAATTATGAAACAAAATTCACAATAGTGGTTACCTAGGGGAGATATTAGGGGAATGGGATTGGAGTGGATTATACAGGTATGCTTAATATTGGTAATGTTTTAGTTCTGAACTTATGTGGTGGTTTCAATCGTCTTTATGTTAAACTATACTTCATCACTTACATATATTATTTATGTAATTATATATCAAAATATTAATATCCAAATATGAAATGAATCACTGGAAATGTGCATTGGAACTACCCTATTCATTCATGGGAAAAACCTTATATATTGTAGTGTTCTGCCATTTATGTACCTTTTGCAATATATTTTTATAATTTTTAACACAAGTTATTATTAGCATCTTGCTATTGCACATCTTATATGATGTTGTGGTGGGTAGAGTGATAGTCCAAAGATGTCCACATCCTAATCCCCAGAACCTGTGAATGTGTAACCTTATTTGACAAAAGAGATTTTGTAGATGTGATTAAGTTAAGGACCTAGAGATGGGATTATCCAGATGAACCTGAGTAGTCACAGGATCCTTATAAGTGAAAGAGGGAGGCAGAGTCAGTGTCAGAGTGATGTGATGTGGGATTGAGTTGATTCAAGATAGAAGAAGAGGGCCACGAGCCAAAGAATGTGGGTAACCTCCAGCGTTGTAGAAGGCAAGGGAATGGATTCATTCCTAGAGCCTCCAGAAGGAACAGCCTTGATTTTAGCCCAGTAAAACCCATTTTGCACTTCTGATCTCTGGAATTGTAAGATAATACATTTGTGTTGTTTTAAGCCACTAAATTTGTGGCAATTTGTTACAGCAGTAATAGGAAACTGATAACATATGTCTTTTTGAATTGATTTGCACACATTATCATTCTCATTTTTTGAAGAAGTTTCTAGGAAAATAGATTTTTTTTTTTTGCTAGTTACTTGAGAGGGTAGAACATTTAAGGCAAAAATCACAGATTCATAGCCAAATGGAAAAATAACTCAGAATTCTTCCTGTTTTTAGGAGTCATAATCAGGGATCCTGGTTAATTTCCAGATGATCAGAAAATAACTTTCCTTTCTCAAAGAAATAAGGACAAAGCTCAAACTTCCTAACAAATGTCTCACTGGGTTAGTTTTCTAAGATTTTTCTAATTCTGAAGTACTGCACAACATAGGTTCCCTGCATCACAAAGTACAGAGCACTAATACTGAGTGGTGGAATAATCTCTCCTAATGTCATCTCCATAATATCCCCCATGTGGCCTGTACCACCTGCTCTGTGAACCCACACAGGGAGAGTGGTTGTCTGGGGCCACTGATTCTGAAATAATGGCCCATTGAGAAAGAGCTTTTCAGTTCTCAGTTACTAAACCAACAGGGAAGAAAGCCATTTTATAAGAACTTTTCAGACGCTCAGAAAGGTTATTTCAAATCTCCCCTTGACTTTTTCATTATCCATATGCTTAATTATACTCTGGAAAAGGGCAGAATTATTTTAAAATATGGAAAAACTTTTAAAGAACCAAATTATGTACCAAATCTGGAAAAATAAAGTTAAGAATTCCTAAGAATTAAAGTAGACTCTCAAAAACATGTAGAAAATGAAATATAAACAAAACCAATTCCTATTTTTCAGAAGTTGAGAGGTTTTTTCTTATAATAACAGTATTTAAAGGAAATATTAGTTATTGAAACTCATGTAATTTATCAGAATTGGTCAGAACATAAGTGTGTGGGGTCAATGAAATAACACTCTTTATGCCTCATTCAGTAACCCCTGTTTGAATATAAGACTTGTCTTCGTCTGTTAGGACTGCTATAACAGAATACCATAGACCATAGTTCTGGAGGCTGGAAGTCTGAGATTAGGGTGCCAACAGGGGAGTGAGGGCTCTTTCCAGGTTGCAGACTTCTCACTGTGTCCTCACATGGCAGAAGGGGCTACGGGGCTCTATGGGATCTCCTTATGAGAGCACTAATCCCGTTCATGAGGGCTCCACCCTCAGGATTTAAGCACCACTCAAAGGTCCCACTACTAATACTATCACCATTGGAGGGTTAGGATTTCAACATATGAATTTTGGAGGGACACAAACATTCAGATGATAGCAAGACTGAAAATTAAACCACTGGCAAAAAAAGAATAAAAAGCTATATTCCATTTAGAACACTGCCCAATGCTTACACTCTAAGGGAAGAATTGCTGGAGAAGTAAACTTAGTCCGTGGGAACCTTCTTCCAGAAGCCGATAGAGATTTATTCCAACTAATATAGTTCATTCAGTTTGGGCGTGATTTGCTTTAGAGATTAAGCTCTGCACAGAGCCAGAACTTGTAGTAGCTGCATCCTTTCAACAACAAATAGTACTGTATGTTGCTCTCTGCCTTAATGGGCTCCCGGCAGTGTTCCACAAGACCCCATGTATCTGGCAACACATTTCTGCCTCCAGTGCTCCCTTCTTGCGTTCCTACTCAATTCCCCTTTGTCTGCAAAGTGTGTGCCCAATTCACGGCCTCCTCACAAACTGGGAGAGACAGCCAGGGAGAAGGATGCGTCCTCTCCTTCACAGCAAGTTGTGCCAACAAATGTGTAGATGCGGGAAGAAAAAGGCACAGTTTCCTGTCTCATATTTTGGCCCAAATCAGTTTCTACACTTCTGTTCACTTCATTTTGTACTATACCAAGTAGAAAGGAAGTATATATGTTTCTCCTGGTTTAGGCAACACAGACATGAAAATTCTGTCATGACTACTTCCATTCATGACTCAAAATTTATATCCAACATAGAATGTGCTCGCTTGTGTGATTTTATTTCTACTTAATGTCAGTTACACAATTTGCAGGTTAAAATGACATAACCATTTACAGGTAGCACTTATTGATCTTCCATTTGTACGTTTAATGACGTGGGCAGTTGTCTGCTTATTATTACTTATTTTTTGGACTTCCATTAGACAATTGTTGTTCTACCACTGGAATATATGACTTGGATCATAAAAAGATAAAAGTCTTTTGGAAAATGATTTGGTCTTCAGAACATTTTATTGTTAATCAACACAATAAAATCTCCTCAAATCAAAAAATATTTCTAAGAACCCACTAACAGGAAGAGAACTTTTCTGAGGATAGCGGGGAGACACTTCACATTTTAAAGGATGGATAATACCATGCGCCATAAAATAATTTTTTGA
The DNA here is from genome assembly GCA_031878705.1 of Tapirus indicus. Taxonomy (NCBI): domain Eukaryota; kingdom Metazoa; phylum Chordata; class Mammalia; order Perissodactyla; family Tapiridae; genus Tapirus; species Tapirus indicus. Next base: position 95,934,748 of record CM062919.1, on the reverse strand, counting down.
AGATCTTCCACCTAGTGTGTTTTACTGAATGTCTGATATAAACTATGTTATAGTATATAATTAGTTTTTTTAATTTAGTTTAAGGTATAGTCAAATACATGTAACATTTATCATTACTGACATTTAGTACATTCTTGTGTAACCATCACCACCATCTAGTTCCAAATCATTTTCATCACCTCAAAAGGAAACCCTGTGCCTATTAAGCAATCACTTTCCATTCACCCTTTCCTCCAGCCCCTGGCAACAAATAATCTGCCTTCTGTCTCTATAAATTTGTCTACTCTGAGTATTTCATATTACTGGAATCATACAATCTGTGGCCTTTTGTGTCTGGCTTCTTTCATGTAGCATAATGTTTCCAAAGTTTATTATATGTGTGTTTTTAAAGTGTATTTAAGGACATAAAGATCATCTGTTTATTTTACAGCAACTTGAAGGGTCACATTGATAGAATTATATATACAAGGTGACATAATTTTAAAAATATAAATGTTTTTGAAAGTGAATGCCGTATATATAATCAAAAACTGCAATCAACATAAAAGATGCAAACAACTATAGTTAATTGAATGATTACTAACTTTGAGGCATGAAACTAGATGCCTTAAATATAATTTGGAATTGAAAAAATACTGATTAAAATTTGCCTTTCATATAAGTTTTCAGAAATATATTCAATCTCATAAAGGCCTAACAGCCTTATCTTTCATTACAAGTATTTTTCATGACAGCGATGTCTTGACACTATCAGTGTATCTAATTGATTCTCATCAATCAGGTCTTATTTTACTATCATATGTAATTTGGGAGTAATGTTACAGAACTGACTAACAAAGGAAGGAAGATTTATTCTGAAGCTCTGTAATGTGAAACATTACCAAAGTAAATAAATTACGCAAACCAGGGTTCCTTACATTAAGCATTTCCGGTTGGAATATATTTAGATTTTTAGTTATATATCTATGTATTTTTAAAATTCAATCTATTATTTTGAGGTAATGTTCACACTTCTCACAATTTTAATAAACTATAAACACTTAGCAGCTTGGATTTGGGGAAAAATATGGTTTAATAAATAAAAACAAAGGAATAGATATTATTGGCAAAAAATTTTTTTGTTTTTACATTTGTCCTGAGTAGGAAAATTAGTCATGTGAACAAATTATTCCAATAAATATTTACAAATTGTTCTCAACACTGAAACTTATTATCTGACTTTTACCTTTTAATCAATATTTAAATTTTCAGTGGGTTTTCTGAAAAACTTCTTATGTCTTTTGGGAATCTTTTGATATTGTATATCATTTACTATGAAATGTTAGAGGTTGAATATTAAAAGAAAAAAAGCTCCATTTTGTAAAAGTTTTAGTGAGTTAAACATTATATGTCAAGACAAAATTAAATTACATTTGGAACGCTGTTTTCATTCTGAGAAATCCAGATAATTCTTTTTTTTTTTTTTTTTTTTGGTGAGGAAGACCAGCCCTGAGCTAACATCCGTTGCTAATCCTCCTCTTTTTGCTGAGGAAGACCGGCCCTGGGCTAACATCCGTGCCCATCTTCCTCCACTTTATATAGGACGCCGCCACGGCATGGCTGACAAGCAGTTCGTCGGCGGGCGCCTGGGATTCGAATCAGCGAACCCCGGGCTGCCAAGCGCGGACTAAACCGCTGCGCCACCGGGCCGGCCCTTCCAGATAATTCTTAACTAGCTGTTTGTTGATTTGGAGATTGGCCAAGAAGCTGTGTGGAGGCTATTAACTGCACTTTAAAGCTGCAGAGGAATTAACTTCTTTTAGAAGCGATTATTGAATATTGCATCCTCTATTTAGGATAGTTCTTGAGAATAGCAGATGAAATGTTTGCTTCTTCTACATCAGATGAAATAACTACTTAAATAATCCATAATTTACTCTTAAAACAATTACCTAAATCGTACATATGCAACCTACCAAAATCAGAATTAAAAAGAAAATGGAATCAACCATGAGGGACTTGCTTGTTGGGTAGACAACACCATACATTTTAATATTTTCATATTTACAGATATTTGGGCTTACACATACATACTGAAAAGTATTCAGGTGTAGGGTATCATCATATGCACAAGATAAGTTGCCAAATTTCCATATATTTTCACTCTTCATAAAATATTTGGCAACCTGTGGATGTGCACTTCTATTTGAATTTGTAAACTTGAGGACATAAATATTTTATTAAATGCAAATCTGAAAGTGAGTTTAAGCACAATGTAGATGCTTAAACTTTTAGAAATACTGAAATGTGATTATTTCACTTCTACATTATAGTTGTGTCCTAGCTCATTTCTGAATCTATTGGTATATTATTTTCTCTGTAAAATTAGCTTGCTATTTATACTTGGATAGTTTCATGACAGGAAAATTATTTTTACTGACAAGAACCATGGAGTAAATTAAGTGTCTACCAATGCCATTTTATAGGACAAGAACGAATACTGAGATCTCGCTAATTTTCATTCAGACCTTGAGCTCTTACTGCAAGATACACAATACACCACTTATTACAAATAATACTGTCTCAAAGGCAAGACCTCTTTTATGGCGGCAGATTATTTTCTGTCATGTAATAGGCCCAGCCACCAACCACCTCAATCCCACTGAGTGACTTCTGTCGAAACCATGTGGAAAGATCTCCCCAAATCTCTGACCTACAAAATTATAAAATATGATAAGATGTTTGTTTTTATAAGTCACTAAGTTTTGGAGTAGTTTGAAATGCAGCAATAACAAATAGAATTAGGTAACTGGAAAACATGTGCAGTTGACTTTGGAACCAGGCAGAAGCTTGAAGGGCTTGGGGGACTTCTGACAGCTGAAGGAATGAGGAGGAAACTGTTATTTGAGGATGGATTAAAAAATCCATCCTTGTTTTGTGGTGGCAGAAAGTTTGGCAACACTGTCATCTCAGTAATGCGGGAAACAGAAAATGCCACTAATGAACTGTTGTATCTGGCCGAGGAGATTTCAGGGGAAAATCTTAAAAATGTCACTTCACGTTTTTATGGGCTCAGGGTAAAGATATTCTCAAAGCGAGGCTGTGGAACGCTTGTTTATACTTCAGAAGATTAAAAATTTGCCTCATAAATTTTCTCAACTAGATTAACAGGTTTCTAAGCGTCTTAAAAGCATTATCCCACGGAATCTTGACTCCCAGTACAAGGTAGAGAAGCCCACAAAAATGGTAAGAGAATTTAACCAGTACAAGCACCCTTTGCTTCAATTAAAATGGACAAGGAGAAAGCCAGCCCAGTGGCATAGTCGTTAAGTTTGCTCATTCTGCTTTGGCAGCCCAGGGTTTTCGGTTTTGGATCCCGAGTGCAGACCTACAGACTGCTCCTCAAGCCACGCTGTGGCAGCATCCCACATACAAAAATAGAGGAAGATTGGCACAGATGTTGGCTCAGGGACAGTCTTCCTCACCAAAAAAAAAAAAAAAAAAAAGGACAAGGACAATTCAAAATGCAAACAGCTTATAACGTTCTCAAATTTTTAATGGCAAGAAATGGAATGAAGGGCTACTCAACAGCAAACATGATCCATTTTTTACAGAAAAGTAAAGATGACTCAGAAAGCAGAACGAAGAGCCCAGATGGTGAAATCAAGACCCACACAGAATCATTTGCAGGGAGTAGGACTGGGCCCTAATCATGTAACTGGAGGGATATGCTTGACCAAACTTTAGAATTGCTATGAACCAGTGACCACAATGTACTCCCCGCCCCATGCCCCTTTTGAACGGGAGTGTCTGTTACAGTTATCTGGTCTTGCATCACCTTTGCATGTTAACTGTACGTGAGACAGATAACTTTCCTCTTGAATTCACAGATCTTTTCATCAAGAGGAAGCATAATCAAGATCTCCCTTTGGGAGCCTGATTTACACTTGGACCTGAATTAGATGGCAAGATCCTAGACTTTAAAACAATGCCATAATGGGACAAGGAAGCTGGGGTCTTTAGAAAGAGGTGTGTATATTTTCTATGCTGGAAGAATGTGAATAATTTGTCACTAGAGGGAAGATTGTATCAGATTAAAGATGGCCAAGAGCTTTCACCCTGTTTCTTGAAACACTCTGGGGCAAGCCGGCTACCACATAAGAAGTTAAATACCCCTGGTAAGCCATGCTGGAGGAGCCACATGTAGGTCATTTGGTCAAAAATCTCAGCTGAGTCCAGATTTCCAGCCATCCCCACTAAAGCACCAGACATGTTAGTGAAGCCATTTTGAACCCTCTGGACAAGCCAGTCTTCCAGCTGAATAAAACTGAATGGTTTGTGTCAATGACAAGTGGAATACAAAACTCATCTGGCTAACCCCTGTCCAAATTCCTGATCCACATAATTGTGAGATGTAGTAAAATGGTTGTTGTTTTAAGCCATTACATCATTAATATTGTCATTTTAATTTGTTTTTCAGTTCAGAGAGAGTCTACATCTACAGTTCTTACAAATGCGTAGAGGTGTGTAACCACCATCGTAACCAGGATACAGAATAGATCCCTCACCCACAAATACTCCCTTATGCTGCCCCTTTATAGTTAAGCCATCTCCGCACCTATCCTTTTAAAACCAGGGATCTATTCTTCATCCCTATAGTTTTGCCTTTTTTAGATTATCATATAAATGGAATCATGCAATATTTAGCCTTTTGAATCTGGCTCTTTTACTTAGCTTAAGTTATTGTGTATATCAGTTTATTCCTTTCACTTGCTGAGTAGTAATCCATTGTATGGACCTACCACAGTGTTTATTCACCCACTGATGGACTTTTGGTGTTTTTCCAGTGTTTTGTGATTATAGATAACTCTGATGTACACATTTGTATACAGGTTTTTCTATGAACACAAGTTTTTATTTCTCTAAAATCCCACCTAGGAGTGGACTACTGGGTAACATGCTAAGTGTATGTTTACATTTAAAAGAAAATGACAAACCGTTTTCTAGATTGGCTGTACAACTTTTACCCCCACCAACAACATATGAGACTTATAGTTGCTCTGCATCCTCACCTGTACTTGGTATCCTCAGATTTTTAAAATTTTAATTTTAGTGTTTTTAATATGTGTGTAATGGTAACTCATGGTGCTTTTAATTTGAATTTTGCTAATGATGTTGAGCAGCTTTTCATGAACTTATTTGCAATGTACATGTCTTTTTTTAGTGAAATGTCTGTTTGAATCACTTGCCCATTAAAACTTTTTTTTACTGTTAAGTTTTGAGAATTCTTTATATATTTTAGATATATGTCATTTGCCAAGATATAAGATTTGCAGACTTTTTTCCCCCACAGCATATAGCTTTTCTTTTCCTTCTATTAACAGCATATTTCACAGAGCATAAGTTTTTAATTATGATAAAGTTTACCTTATCAATTATTTATTTTCGAAATTGTGCTTTTGATGTTATAAGAACTCTTTGCCTAATTTAGATCACTGAAAATTTCTCTCGTTTTTGTTTTTTTGTAAAAATTTTATAGTTTTAGGTTTCATGTTTAAGATTATGATCCCTTATGAGTTAATTTTTGTATAAGGTATGAGTATATGTTGAGGATTTTTTTTTCTTTTTGTATGGATGAAAATTGTTCCAATACTATTTGTTGAAAAGACTGTATTTCCCCATTGAATTGCCTCTACAACTTTTTTAAAAATCAATTGATCATATATGTGTGGGTTTATTTCTAGACTCTCCATTCTTTTCCATTGATCCATGTGTCTAGCCTTTCACTAATACCACATTTTCTTGACTAATGTAGCTTATAGTAAGTTTTAATATTGAGTGATGCAAGTTTTTTAACTTGGTTCTTTCTTTTCACAATTATTTTGGCAATTTAAATTTCTTTTCCTTTCTTTGTAAATTTGAGAGCTTATCTGGATCTGAAAAATTTTTTGCTGGTATTTTGATTGAAATTGCATTAAAACTGTAGATCAATTTGAAGAGAACTGACATTTAAGCCATGTTGCATCTTCCGATTGATAAACAATATATGTCTCTTTGTTTATTTGTCTCCTTGATCTTTTTCATCAGCATTTTATAGTTTTCAGCCTATAGTTCCAGCACATATTTTGTTAGATGTATATACTTAAGTATTTCATTTTATTTGAAAATTTTACTTTTGTACTGAAATGGGATAAAATTCAGTATACCTATCATTTTACAGTTTCTAAATTTGGATAAACAATTAAGTAAATTATAAATACAGATAATATATTTGACAAGTTGTCTTGTGAAAATACTTCTCAAATTAAGACAGTAAATGAATGTAAATAGTATCTCTGAGTATATTGGGGCTGAAATATTTATGCATTTCAACTTTTAAAAAACTGCAATTGTAAATATCTTTATTAAGCAGAATTTCCTCTCAGTTTATCAAGTACTAGAGAGCAAATATTTTATCAATGAAAAATATTATGGTCTATTATGAGTTGATTGAAGATGTCAACACTTTCTAATTTAGTAAACATAAAATTCAACTTTGAAGAAGATTTCAGGTAATTTTATGAAAAAAAAACCCCTAAAATTAGAAGTAATAAGATCATATAGGAAAAAAATTAATTCTCATAAAAACATCAGTGGTGCAGTAGTAGAAATATACACAGCTAAGGAACTGATTAAGAAATATGACTATTTGTCAAGACAATTATTCTGCCTGTTATTTTTTAATGGTCAGATAATTTACATAAAAAAGATTTTTTTTGCTTGAATACACATACATACATATACACGCACATACAGGCACATATTATTTTTATTGTTTTATAAATAATTTTATTATATTATTGGAAATAGGTTTAAACAGAAATATTTTGTAGATTCACAATATAATAAAACTAATTTGTTGGTCAATAAATAAGAATTTTCAAAAGTGAAATTTCATTATTTTAGTTCCTCCTTTTATTCTCAAATTTTCTCTATTTGGAGAATAGATTATATGATCACCCTAACCGGAAGCATAGTAGCAAGTCCATTATATTATAATGACTCTCGCAGAGCCGGCTGCTCAAATACCCAGATATCCACTGGATCAATTGTAATTTATAGATACATCTAGCCTCTATTCTAAATGTAAAAGTAGTGCAAATAACTGTATTCAGAGTTCAGATATTGAATCAATTATCTTTTGCTGTGCAGCAAACCACCCAAAACGTAGTGGCATAAAGTATCAATTTTATTTGTTCTTGATTCTGTGGATCTCCAAAGTGGGCTAGAATCAACTGGGGGATCCTTCTGTTGGTCTTGCCTGGAATCACTCATGCAACTCTAGTCATTTGGCTGTTTGATTGGGGCTGAATGGTCTAAGATGCCTCAGTCACATGTCCAACAGTTAGTTGCTGACTGCTGACTTAGACACCTTGGTTCTGCATCACATGGCTTCTTATTGTCTTTTGGGCTAGAAAAGTCTTTCCCCAGCAGTCTCAGTGTTCTAAAAGGGTGAAAGCACAAGCTGCAATGTCTCTTGAGGTTTAGACTCAGAAACTTGCATATCACTTTTGTCACATCCTTTTTGATTAAAGCAAGTAACAAAACCAGTCCATGTTCAAGGAGAGAGGAAATAAAATTGATTCTACCTTTTGATGAGAGGAGCAGGAAAGCCACATTTTAAAGAGGTGTTTGAAGAGGTATGGGAGGAGTTATGGCAGTGATCTTTGCAAAAAATCTACTGTAAGGCATTAGGGCAATAGATGGAAAATGATTATGAGGAAAAGATCAAAAAGGCCAGGAGCTGATAAATGAGGAAAGGTGGCCTGTATTTTTCTCGAATATGCGTATCTCCTAGAGACATCACTGCTTTAAATCATAGCATTTTCTTAATAGTAAAATAATTTTTAATTATTGGTAAAGAAAATTTATAAATTAGTCAAACATAGTCTAAAAAACAGCAGCTTGACTAATTTCTTCTGACTGGACACCTTTCTCAGGAGGAGAAGGATCACATAAAGTATTTTAAAAACAGAGACTTCTTGTCTCTATTTATACCCTAAAAGTCCCGAATAGTTCATTTTTAAGGGATATGTAGGAAAAAACCATGTGAGTGCGATATAATAAGGGTATCCTATATTTTGAATTCAAGAAAATATTACTTTAAAACTGTGAGAATGCTATCTTCTTCTGGTGCAGACCCTATGAAGAACAGATCTCAACTGCAGGAGGTGAGATTATTTGTACATCTCTGAGTTTTGTTCAGCTCTGAATCCAAATAAATAAAACTTTCCTTTTCTTAGCACAGCATATGTGACATTAGCTAGAAATTCCCTAGCATAGTTTTTGTAAGAGTAATATTTAAAAAAATCAATAGGTATGACAAAGCATAATATAACTCAACAATTGTGTTTTTTAAAGAGAGAAATAGGAAGAAAATATATTAACATTTTAAGAAATATTCTTCACTAGGAGGCTGACAGTCCAAAATCGGCTCACTGGTTCAATATTAGCATGCATATTGACCAGGGGCATACCAAAGTCATTTGAGGCTAAGAGAATGTATTGTTCAGTGTTTTTAATATGAGCTATTTTGAGAAATATGATTTGAAGAGTAAGAGCACTGAAGCTTGCTTCAAAAATTGAAATGGTCAGACTGAATTAAGTTTTACAACATATTTTACAATCACTGTGATACTGAAAATTCTCAAGGGCAAACAACTTAGCCCTAATAAGAAATAAGAAATAGAGGCCCCAGAGAAGAAGGAGGATCAGAAAAATATATTGCACGCTGAATGTAAGAGTCACTAGGCTTTTATAAGGCAAAATACTGTTAAATTCATGCAGAAATTTAGGAAGGTAAAATATCTCCCTCTTTTGTTTGAATTGTTTGCTTTTTCCTCTCTGTTTTGAGAGTAAAAGCAAGGTAGACAGAAATTCAGACTTTCAGTGTAAGTTGTTTGCAAGTGGTAGTCTCCATGATCATGGCAGACAGATGAGAATTATTAGAAGAGAATTTCTGTGAACACATCATTCCTTTTCTTAAGATACCCTGGTCCTTGTGAAACTCAGTCTACATCCTGAGGAGTAGAGCTGATAGGAAGGGATGATGTAGAAGAGCGATGGCAGATTATTGAAGGCTCATTCTGTTGGCTCTTCTGTTTTGTCTTACCCTTCCCATTTTACAGCAGCAAGAAAGAACTACCTATTTGACTGTATAAAGCCCCATATATGTTTTGGAATAAAAGTATTTCTTTGGGAAATCTAGAAGTAAGGTATTTTTTCCATTCTAATTTTAGACTTACAGAAAAGTTGCATAAATAGTAAAGAGAGTTAATGTAAACTCTATGCAGCTTTTCCTAATGTTACTGTCTTATATAACAATAGTATAGTTTTTGAAACCAGAAAATTAACATCGATATAATATTATTAATTTACCTACAGACCTATTTTGAATGCCATGGGTTTTTCCTCTAATGTCCCTTTATTTTTGGTCTAGGATCCAATCCAAGATCCCACATTGCATTTAGCTGTCCATGTAGTCTCCTCCAGTCTATGATAGTCCCTCAGTCTTTTTTTGTCTTTCATGTCCTTGATACTTTTGAAGACTACTGGTCAGTTATTTTATAGAATGTCCCTCAATTTGGGTTTGTCTGATGTTTTCTCACAGTTAGATTGGTACTATTCATTTTTAACGAGAATATCACAGAAAGGATTCTGTTCCCTTCTCGTTGCATCCTATCAGTGGCATGTGATGTCGACATGTCTCATTATTGGTGATGTTAAGCTTGATTACTTAGCTAAGATGGTGTCTGCCAGGTTTATTCATGGTAAAGTTATAGTGAAATTTGTTACTGTTTGCATTATACTTTGGGTCCCCTCAGCCCAAATCCTGGCTGATTTCAATTATTTATTTGTTTTTGGTGAGGTAAAACATTACCATGGTTCAATAAGTTAGAGCTATACAAAATTGTTCTCCTAGATGCCCAGGGCATTAAAAACACATTTTGCCATTTCTAAAATTTCGATGTTATGTACAACGGATGTTTACATTTGTCAGCATTTCTATAACTTTAAGTTGAAAAACTCATTAAAACAATGGTGTATTTTAAAAGTAACAGCACCTTAGAAAGACAGGTGAACCCACAGGAATAATGAAGCCTTAAAGGTGAAGAATCTGGTGTATTTTAAAAGTATTTTAAAAGTAACAGCACCTTAGAAAGACAGGTGAACTCACAGGAATAATGAAGCCTTAAAGGTGAAGAATCTGGGTTATATTCAGAATTTATATTTTACACAATTGCAGCCAAACTACATATGCTATGGATACTGCTGTGATGTGTTCTCTTATTAGCCACCAAATATTCTGGCTTCTCTCTTTGTGATTCTTTTTTTGTGTGTGTGTGTGTGTAAGATCCATTGCCAATCCTCTTCTTTTTGCTGAGAAAGACTGGCCCTGGGCTAACATCTGTGCCCATCTTCCTCTACATGGGACGCTGCCACAGCATGGCTGACAAGCAGTGCATCTGCTGGCGCCTGGGATCCGAACCTGCGAACCCCAGGGCTACCAAAGCTCGAACTAAGCCACTGCGCCACCGGCCCGGCCCCCTCTTTGTGGTTCTTTCTTTGAAGAGGCATTATACATCCTTTCCTTCTGAACTCAGGAGAGGCCATGTGACCTAAGAAGTAAATATGAGAAAATAAGATAACGAAGAGGTAGGGGTGGTGATAGAAGGAAGAATACTTGAGGAAGGAACAGAAGCAAGATAAAATGTGGCATACTTGAAAAGGTGAAAGTTCACAGGGTATGTTTGGAATGCAGAGTGGTTAGGAGACATGGAGGGAGAAAGAGTCTGAAGATTTAAGATGAGACAGATTATATAGGCTATAGTAAGCCAAAAGAATTTGAACTTTACCCCAAGAGCAAATAATTGGAAGCCAATGAAAGAGCAGAAAAATGGCAGTATCTTATTTGAATTTGAGAAGGATCCCTGTAGCTTCAGGGTAGAGGTTGGTCCAGCAGCCAAGCACGAGCTGAGTTAGATGCTGTGGCTGTTACTGCCATGGCAGTGAGAGGTGATCTGCAGAGTGATGAAAAAGTGACAGATTTGAGAAATATTTGGGAGGTGGGATTGTTGGGACTTTGTGATTCATTAGGTATTGGAGTATGAGAGAGGAAGAGATGGGTTCTTAATTTTCTGGCCAACACAATGAGATAGCAAACTCAGGAGACAAAGCAGATTTGGATATAGTGAGCTTCAGAATTTTGTGCAATTGAGGAAAATCAACAGTTCAGATATTTGAGAAAAACTTACCTAAAATACAGTGTCAGTGTACAGTTCATTTTTTCTTCACTATTACATCATACACACACAGCATATACACACGTTTCAAATACTATGTCTCAAAGCTATTTAGGTTTGTTCACTTTCCCGCCCCTTTCATGTGGTGACAGTTAGGCTATAGCCACTGAGATAAAAATTACTGCTATATATGTGGATGGCAATTGAAACCAAGAGAGAAGATAAACTTATGTCAAGAGGATGACTATAGCAAGAAAAGTGCCAGTGACTGAACCCTGAGAATGAACAGCATTCAGGAAATAGAAAGTAGAAGAGAAGACTACAGATTCATCTGGAGAGTGAGAAACCAGATTCATCTGGTTAGAGTTAGAAAACCAGGAGATTGCTGAGTCAGAGAAGCCAAGAGAGTTTCCAAGAAGAGCATGATCAACTGCGGCAGAATCTGCAAAGAGGTCAACAAAGTTAAGGGCTAAGAATTCAATAGGGCTATTGGATGTTCTGGAAATAACAGTTTTAGTGAAGTGATTGGTGAGAAGCCAGGTAGGGAAAAGAGTATTAAATAAGGAGTTGGAGAATGGGATCATGTACAATCATTTGAAGTAATGTGGCTGTGAAAGGAGGGAGAGAAACATGGGAACAGGTAGAAGTGGACATGTGTCCAGGGAAAGCTTTAATTTTAGGAGGACAATTAGCAAATTGAAATGTTTAAGAGAGGGGACAGATAAGGAAAGGTGATAACACATTGAGTGTGGTCCTGGAATAAAAATTACTTTAGGATTTCATCTAGAAAAAATTGGGAATTAGTCTTATGTAGAAGGAGGGAAATATGCCTCAACATATTAGCAGGAATGTTAGGATGGATGTTAGCTTTTAGGTTTGGTGGCAGGTAGCTAAAGGGGTTTTTGTGTGCTGGTTTCTACTTCTTTTCTAAACACAGAAGTAAGGTCATCTGTTCAGAATAAGAAGACAGGTTTGGAAGTTTCATAACAGGTGTGGTCTATGTGAAAGACTTGCATTCAACTGCCCGTTTACCCTTTTTCTAATGTGTTTTCCTGTACTGCAGAAACCAGAAAGACAGAATAGCATTAAAGCTAGAGATCTTTATATCTATATTTTAATAAAAATTGTATGTATTTAAGATGTACAACATGATGATTTGATACACATATACATAGAGAAATGATTACTATGGTCAAGCTAATTAACGTACGGCCTCACATGGTTACCTTTTTTTTGGTGATAAGAGCACCTAAAATCTACCATCTTAGCATATTTCCTGCTAAGTCACCATGCTATACATTAGCTCTCTAGACTTATTCATCCTACATAACTGCAACTTTGTTCCCTTCAACCAATATCTCCCCATTTCCCCCACCTCACAGCCCGTGGTAACCACCATTTTACTCTGCTTCTATGAGTTCAACTTTATTTTTGTAGATTCTACACAAAAGTGAGATCATACACTACTTGTCTTTCTACGTCTGACTGATTTCACTTAAAACTAGTGATCTTGGTGTGGTGTAAGCTTCATTCAGGTGCACTTGGTGGCTTTGCCACAATCTGCTCATCTGAGTTTCGGTGGTTATGGCAGCACTGAGTTTTTCTGAGCAGTGTCCGTGGAGTTCCCATTTCCTGTCACTAGTTTCATGCTTGTTAAAGGAGCAAATATACAGTATTTTGTAAACAGTGCATATCTATTAGTTCACAGTGGCTCAGTTACTGTGATGGTTTTCTGATTCCTAGATTTCAGCAGAAAATGTGTTCCTGGAACCTCCTGATTTCCCATCTTCCTGATTCAGGCAGGTGGAGCAGCTCTGCTGACAAGCCAAATCTGGAGTGTAATTCTTCTTCTTCAGCTCTCCAGTAATTTTAGAAACATCTGATTCCCAGTAGTAAATCCCTTTTTGTGAAGTGCTTTCTGTTACTGAGGCTGAACACTAACTGGACCAGTACTTATCACCAGAGGTAAGTTGGAGGAATGGGGACCACGGACTGTTCAATTGGCCTGTTTGTGTTTGACGGCTATGCGTATTTCAATCCCTGAAAGGAGAGGACACTAATAATGCATGGAAACCAGTGGTAAAATTAACCGAAATTTTTACCCATGACCACCTAAAATGAAGTGTATGATTTTGCAGACCAAGTACTAACGGCCATAGCAAAATATAATGCCATAGGCATGAAAGATTCAAGGAACGAAAAGTGGGCTGCTTGCTTCTAACTGTACTGGGAGTTTAAAGAAAAAATATCTGGTTAGAAATTTAAATTCTTAGGTTAAGGCATGCCTGGAGAGCCAGGGCTTTTTCACGATTTGTCTCAAAGAGTATCTTCTGTAACGTCATGGGTGAGAATTGCGTGGTTGAAAACTAGAAGCAAAGGATGAATCTGTGGGTTACTAAACTATAAAGCACATTATATTCACTCTCTTGCAGGTGACTTATGTGAACGTTAAGGTCTTGGCTGGGAAAGAGCGAAACTTCAAGTATTAGAATGGTAAAGATTGGGAGGATTTGGAAAACTCCAAGTATCTTGAGCAGCGAAACTCCACTGCTCCCATGTTTGCAGAAGCAGCTCCTCCTCCCCAGTGTGAGGAAGGGGATGCCTATTCTCATACTTTGTCTCTACTAACCATTATTGCCCCCAGACCTATAGCTAAGATTAGATCCCTGAAAGCAGCCAGGGAACCAATTACAGTCAATCCCAGGAGGAAAAGTTTTACACTCCAAGGAATTGCTAGATGTTCCTAATTTGTACTGCGTAAATATTTACATGTGGAATAGATTCTGAGAGTACGAGACCACAGAGTGTGAAATAAAATTTTAGAATTGGTTAAATTTATTGATAAGGGTGCATTTACAGAGATTCAGGGTGTTAGCTCAGTGAGCTAAGAGTGGCTCCAAGTGTTGCTCATTTGGTTAACTGAAAGCTTGAACCAGCAGGGACCTGTGCTGAATGAAGTTGATATACTATTCATTTGTTAGTCAATTATAGAAGACATTCAAAGACTTAGGAAATAAGAGTCATAGAAGTGGATTTAAAATGTGTGACCAATTCATTCACTCCCCAACTATGTACCCTAAGAAGACTTTGAAAAATACACTGATGAGTGAAGGAACAGCACCTTTTTAAAAAGCACTGCGAGCTGGAGATATTGCCAGTCAAATGTGCTTCCACATTTCAGTGGTGATGGTAGTCGCCAGGGTGACAGATATCACTTAGCATTACTTACTTAATCCCAGAGGCAAAATAGACATGGTTACCCTAACTGGAGCAGATTTGGAGTGGGTATTCAGAACACGTGAATCACAGTGATAGATGGTTAATCATGGGGTCAATAGGCTTGAAATGTGTGGGTAGCTCATTAAGGAAGATTCTAATTGTTCTGAATAATCATAACAACTCTAGGGCTGATAAATAGAGGATTTACCTGAGTCGCCAAGAGAGACACAAAACTTTAATTAGAAGACATGAATGAGTTCACAGATTCAAGCTCCTTTGGAAAAGGACCCTTTAGTACACCACAAACCCATACTGAGATTCTTCCTACAGGGACCTGCAGCAATTTATTACGACTGTATGCTGAGGAACCGGAAATAGGAAGATCAGTGTTTCTGAGAACGCTGGACCACAGTTCTGAGTTATTTCCAGTCCCTGGACATAAAAAATACTACTATTGTCAACTGGTCAGAGTGGCAGGTTATGGTAGAGTCAGATAATAATGAAATTTTGATGAGAGCTTATCTCGCATTGGTTTCAGTGGTTTTGTGAATCCATTATGTTTTATTTTCTTGTTTCCTAAGTGAATGGCTGGTGATTTTATATTATAAAATCTCACCAGCTGCAGAATCCTCACACAATCTCTTTGACTTGTGGAGTAAGAACTATGAGTGCAGGAAGACCTATATGGAATTCTTTGAAACCCTTTTCTTGTCAATATAGTTAATGAAGCACAGCATTGGATTCTTGGAGGATCCAAAGAAATAGTGACTCCCTCAAAGACTTGTATGATGATGAGGTCATGACTCCTTTCATATCCTCATTTAACTTTCCTTTTGGGCCTATGCAGAAGACACTTGAATCTTGTGAAATGACAATGGATTATCTTAACTTCATTCAGCTGATTACTTCAATTATGGCTATTGTGCCATGTGTAATCTCTTTACTGGAGCAAACCAATACAGTCACTGGCACCTGGCTTATGACTGATGTGTTAAGTACATTTTTTTCTACATCTTTAAGCAGAGAACATCAGAGGCATTAGCTTTCATTTGGTAGAGATATCCTTGCTGTTTTGCAAAGAAGAAATAGGTAGATCCAACTCTGTGGCCTAGTTCCATAATTAAATCTATGAGAACAATGATCATGCAGCATCACAAGACATCCCACTGGTCTACTATATTGAAGATACCATGCTGCTAGAATACGTGAGTAGAAAATAGCTGATGTCTTTATCAGGGCCAGAGAATATGAGATAAACTCCAGGAGACTTCAGCAATGTTTTAGGGCATCAAGGGTTTGGAGTATGTCTGGATGTCTCTTTAAAAATGAAGGACAAGTTGTTTCCCTCCACTGAGAAAGAGAAACAATACTGGCTAGGCCTCTTTGAATGATGGCAGCAACATACACCACATGTGAGTCTGATGCTTTGACCCACTCATCAAATAACCATGAGACTACCAGTTTTGAGTGATGATCAACCTAGAGTTGCCCCTACAAACACCTCCAACATTTTTATAAGTATTTTAATCTTTGAACTTTATCCATTTCCACAAAAAAAAAAAAAAAAACGAATGTGTTTTGTTTTTATGCAATTCTGTGCTGAAAGACAGAAAAGAGAAAGAGATTTGAAATTAACATCAGAGGTTGAGACTTTTGGATTTGTTCAAACTTTGGCTCAGATTTTATGTTTTGACTAAGTCCTGGCTATATCCAAGGAGGTGGGTGATTGAAGTTAAGTGAAAAAGACGTCTCTTGAAGGTGAGGAGGTCGGGGGGATGGAGTTGTTGGTTGTTGGATCCACTTAGGATTAAGGCAGACCTGGTAATAGAGAAGATTATGGATCAGCTACCCGGTCTTAGATGAATGAGTAGAGTAACCACAACAGTGGCCTATGACAAGTCTAAGCTAGGAAGGAGTGTGGATAGTCAAAGATAGTAGGATGGAAGAGGAAGGGTCTGGAAGTGGAATAAAGAAGTGAGGAGGACTTCCTGATCTGAGATTCACAGGCTATGGAAGACTGAATGGCCTGCTCTTCAAGTGTTGCAGTAGTGGAGAGAGTCCTCCTTCAGTGATTACAAGAAAATGGAGATGCTCTTCATCAGAAGGGGGGCATGTGTGTGGGGGGGAGGGGGTAGCACGTAGGAGTAGGAAAAGTGAAGTTGTTATCCAAGAGATAGGGATTCTAGAGGGGACAGTGGATGAATTAAGGAGAGAAAGAAGAAGTGGGAGTCGGCTCATATGTGAGGCTGAGAGTGAGATGAGGAAAGAATGCCCCCAGAGCAATTCACATGTTGTGAATGAAAATATGTGGAATGTGAAACATGGCATCTGTAATCAGAATCAAGTGTTTGAAAGATTATTCCCAAGCCATATCTGGGTTAGTGGGGGTAGGATGGAGATCAGGGCAGAGGCCTGGTATCTGGTCCTGGGCATCTCTCTGCTGGCAGGTATACTAATAGGTGGGTTGATTTTCAAGTTCTTAGGGAAGTTTGTAGGAAATTCTTAAAAGTGTCTCAAGAAGAATTTTCCCATCAGGATCTACCTAGGGTACAGTTTCATCTTAGTAAAAATTATCCTTGCATCACCTTACCAAGGAAAAAGAGAAGCTTATCTATGTATATTTTTGAGTAAATTACACTTTTATAGAACCTTCCTCCAGCTAAGTCATGATAGTAATGTTATACGTCATATGTACTATGTTTATTTCACAAAGATTTGTTGCCACTGGAGCAGACTTGACGAATGAACTCCATGGGAAATATTTGGAGAACAATTTTATCAAATAGTGAAAGATATGATGCAACAATGGTTATCTGAGCAGAATCAGAACACAAATATCATCACAGAAGCAGAAAAAAAATCTGGCCCTTGTGTCTGACATGGAATATAAATCTGAAACAAATCTGAATGTACTTACAATTAGTGTAAGTGCGTGTACAGGCACACACATAATGTTTGAAAAATAATCTCTAAAAAAGAAGAAATTCATACATTAATGAAAGATAGAATATAGTTTGGCCTCTAGTCCATATGTATTAATAGTTTTGCAAACAGTTAGCAGCATAAAAATGTATCCCTTCCCCCTCAGAATACCCAGGGCTTCTGTCCCATTTTCTCCTGCTGTTCCATATGCCATCAAGCAATGAGAATAGAAATATTAGCCTTGGGCAAGCGCACTCATGAGTACCCTATAAATACATACGTTAGAGAACATATTCTCAGCAAGGACAATATTATTCCCAAGAGAGCAAAAATTGGTTCTTAGTGGGTGAAAAAAAATCTTACTCTTTTTACGTATAATTCAAAGACATACATAGAATATATAAACAGATATGCAGTATATCCGAAGTATTAAAATTTCATCGGGAGGGCAATTAGGGGAAAAGATGTCTAAAAAACTCCTTAGGGAGGCATAATGAAAAAAAAATGGTTGAGAAAAACTGTCTTAGAGAAAATTAAAGAGAAAAAGGGATGCAGGGCATATTCATTTCTTTTTGTGTCTGCTGTCAAATTTTGATTAACCATATTTAATTTTATAGTGCATGGCTGAGGAATAGCAATTATCTTTATAGCGAGTTAAAATATGATAAAGAGTAAAATATATTTAGAATCAGAATTTTTAGCCTTTTTAGTAGCTGCTTTTTTTTATACATAACAAGCATGTAGTACGAGGTATACAGAATAGTAAATGGTCACTGAAAGACTGAGTGAGCAGAAACCACTGGAAGACCTGATGCAGATAAGGAATGACTCTAGAAAAGAGAAAACCAGTGAAAGAACAACCTAAAGCAAACAAAATGACTCTCCCTAAAGAAAAGGTTTAAATTTCATCTGCTCAGCTCAGAGAGGGATCTGGCTGTTCTTTTATTACCTCTGGGAGAGAGTCATGTGCCAGTCCAGAGACTTCCTTGAAGTCTGGAAGTGAAACATCACCGTCCAACACCATTAAGGGGATGGAGGCAACTCCAGTGGGGAGAGAGGGAGACGAGAGTTCAGTTAGGGAAAAGTAGAGAGGAATTCTTCACTTGTTCCAAAAGTGGAGAGAAGAGTCCTATTAGGGCTGGAAGACTTAATGAAGAAGCAAGCGCTCCCAAATGTCTTCCCTATCCTAAGAGGAAAAATAAGACTTCATTATCGTCTCTAGACAAATTGAATGAGTTTCACAGAAGAAAGTTGCCCAAGACTTACCTGGGAATAATTACGGTTTATCTACTTAATGTTGATATATGTTATAGGCTCATTTTTGTTAATTAAACCTCTTAATATAGCTGTGGCAGGATTATTTGTCTCATGCTTTAGCTAGTCTCTGGAGTGTTGGCAATATACCAAGAAACTAAGGAGAATTTTTAAAAGATGGTGCAGATTATAGTAATACATACATGCTAATAAATCTATGTTTCTTCAGGCTCTCCCATAGAACAAATAGTTTGTTATCAAGACTCCTTGATGAGATTGAGAGAAAAATGATTTTCCTTATATTTTTAAAACCAAATCATGAAGTACCAAACTCATTATATATATATACATATATGTATATGTATGCATACATAATATGTATTACATATATGTAATATGTATTATATATACATACATATAATATGTGTGTATATATATAATACACCTATAATATGTAATACATATATATATAATGAGTTTAGTAAATAATGAGTTTAGTATACATATATTTAGTATATATATGTATATATATATATATACACACACACACATGTCATTGTCAAGTAGAAATTTTCCATATTTTTATTGACTCCCTAAGCAACTAGATCTGCTTAACTCTTTTGCCTGCATCTGTTCTATTTGACAAGGCACTTGTGGCACAGCCCTAGGTCCCTGTCAGTCTGGCTTATTTAAGCCCATCTGAAGCCCAGTTAGTTGGCTTGCTGTTTTGAAGACAGGCTGCTAGTTTCATCACAACAGAAACATGTCATCTAACTGGTCTAGAGAGTGTCAGTGTTAACTTTAACTCATCTGTCAGAGATTCAGCATCACAGCTGAAGAATTATTTGCAGTTTGATTGTCAAGTACTTAACATTAATTGACATGCTAAATCATGACTAAGTGACAAATTATGACTAGTGCCAATCTTCTCAGCGAACACAATTCCCCATCTCATTGCCCATTTCATCTTTAGAGGTTAAAATGACATTTTGGAGTGTATTCTTTCAGAAAATCAAATTCTCTTAGAAAACAGTGCTTGATGATAAATACCATGAAGATGGCCACCATTGCTATGAACTGTTCATGAGAAACAGATGACTTCTCTGTCATGTTAGGTGGCCAACAAAAGTGCTTAACTGATCTGGTAACAGAAAATTATATAAAACATCTTCCTCTAGAGGATCATGTGCAGATGATAGTCACTTTCCATTACCAATTAGCTGTATAGTAGGCAGCAAGAGGAGAGTGAAATTAAATGACACATATCTTTCACACTATATTTACCCCTACTTTCTTCCTCATTTTTTCCCAACCCAAATATTTCAAAGTCCTAACCAAAATACAATTAACCTTTCAATCTACTTAGCCAGAGTAAAAGGAAACTCCTCAAAGACATGTGGTCCAATAAAGGAGAGGAGTTTTGGAAATATGTGCCTGACAACTCCCTCCTGGGCATACAGTTTTCTTCCTGTTGTCATTAGCATCAGTTTCTTTTTGGCACTTTCGCCCCCATAGAATTGGAAATACACTTTTAAACGTCGTGTTTGTTTTAACGACATTGCAGCACACCTAAATAATCATAATCATTGTGATATTCTTTATAAGAAATTTTACCTGTGTGAACAGGATCTGCAGGCAGTCTCTTTTTGAGACATAGCTATTATAAGGATGGTCTTGAGGACGATTACACTAGGCAGAGATTTATTATATTTCTGATGGGGTCACCAGGATGTGTAACCTTCATGCATACCTATCTTTCTGCAGCCCTTCCCATAAATATGTCTTGTTTCTGATTCATGGTTATAAATGATAGTTCAGAACACATTCGTGCTGCCAGTCACTGGTTACTCATGCTTGAAATTAAAAATCTTTCAGACCATTGCTATTGCTATATTTGGCTAGGGTTTATCTATTATTCAAAGTAAGAAAAATAAGGCAGTGAGGATAAGATGTTAACAGACATAATTTTAATATTAAAAGGATAGCAGAATGCTTTCAGGCTATTCTAAAAGGAAGTGGAATAGCATCTATCTAATCACATGCTATATTAATATTATGGAATCTAGAAATATGAATTACACAGAAATAGTCACTGAATACTATTATGGCACTCATAAAATGAATGTACCTTTATTAGAACTTAACTCATTGGCAAGAGATATGAAGGAACAATGACTCATTTGGGGGAAAGGATACAAAAAGACAGAAAAAATGGACTTTCCTTCAAATTACACATATTTCCTTCCAACTGGCATGAAAACACATTCATTACTGTGAAACGTAGTCAACACCTGAAATAATTGCATCTTAATATTCTGGATTTTTAAACATTACTCTTCAATCACCATAAGCACTATATAATAGGAATTTTAATTTCTTATCATAGAGACCTCTCCAGACAAAATTTTAGCATTCTTAATGATGTTATCTCTCTATCAGTACAGCTGAAAAAGTGAATGCTTTTTGAGAAAAAAATATAAAATTACATGGAAAGATTTGAATAAAAAAACCAAGTTCATTTGGGTAATATTTGCCAACATTAACTTGATTGTACAATTAGTCACTTAGCTCATATTTTAGAGACTGTAGCACCAATTTAAGATGGTGGCCAGGACTCAGAATGGCAAAAACAGATCATACTGAAAAGCAGTAAAAATAACAGTTTATCCACTTGTGTCAAGGACCTTTTTTCCTTTTGGAAAAAGTACTCTTTGTTAGCCAGAATACATATACATATTCAACAAAATATATTTAAGAGCTACTTTGTGCTAAGAATTATCCTAATTGTTAATGATATAATGAGAAACATATCAGAATGGATCGCTGCTCTATGGAGCCTATAGTCAAAAAATTTAAATAAATTCCTATGGATTTAAATAAAATATTAAAAAGGAAAAGAAAAATAAAAGAAAAGTAAATTGGATAAAATAATAGGATGTCAATGAAGTTTATTTGCCAAATCAGTACAAGGAGTTAAATGCCACCCTAACAGAGCCAAATAAAGTACCATAAGAAAGACTTATCATCACAGTGTGTGAATAAATTGACTTAGTGGGAGTCATTGAGTTATTTGCAGTGAAGGAATCTAAAATGGATTTATATAAAAATGTAGTTTATTTGGGATTTTTATAAATTCCCAGTAATTTATTTACTAATGACAATTCTTAAAGATAGGAAATATGCAGTACAGAAATATAAAGAGATAGAAACTCTGACAGAGAGAATTAGGTATAGAGTAGCCAGTGTAATAGGTTTTACAGACAGAGTAAATGGAAAGACAAAAATTAAGTAGTAGTATTCTTAGCAGACTAATATTAGTCATAGATTCAGAAAGCAGCAAAAATCCCTAGCAGAATAAAAATAAATTAATATGTAAACTAATTAAGAAAAAAAGGAGCTAAAACCAAATTACCAATAAGAAGAATGAAAACGGAGACATTACCAAGATCCCTCAGATGAGAAGATAAGGCATTGTAAATAAGTTGATGTCAATAATTTGAAAATTTAAGAAAATGGACAAATTCCTTGAAAAACAAAACTTCTGCAAAATGTACACAACAGAAAAACTGAATAGTCCTATATCTGTTCAAAGAATGGAGTCTATAATTTAAAATCTATCCACAAATAAAATGACCAGCCCAGATGGCATTACTGGTGAATTTTACCAAATAGTTATGAAAGAAATAACACCACTTTTACACAAACTATTTTAGAGATTAGAAGAAGAAGGAGCACTTCCCAACTAATTTTTTGAAACTAGCATAATACTGTTACCACACACTGCTCTTGACATTGTAAGAAAAAAAATTATAGTTCAATATCCAAAATGAACATAGTAGCAAAAATCCTAAGCCAAATATTAGAAAATTAAATCCAGCAATCTATGAGAAGGATAATCAAATATGACCAGATAGGGTTTATCCAGGAATGCAAGGATGATTTACTATCCATATGGATTTACAAATCCATATTTGATTTTCTTCGACCATAATCCATAATATTAATAAAATGAAGGAGAAAAGTCAATTATTTCAATGAATGCTGAGATAACATTGAATAAAATTCAATGCCTCTTCATGAAAAAAAAAAAAACATAAAACCAAAACTCAGCATACACGTAATGAAAGAAAACTCTCTCAATCTGATAAAGAGCATTTAGAAGAAACCTATAGTTAATACCATTCTTAATTGTGAAATATTGCATACTTTCCCACTGATAACAGAAAGAAGACAAATGTAGCAATTCTTCATCCTTTTTATTTAGCATTGTATAGGAGTTGTGAACCAGTGCAAAAAGATAAGAAGGAAAAGGAGACAGGGAGAGGAGAAGGAGAAGGAGAGGGAGAGATATTTAATACATAAAGTTTGGAAAGGAA
This sequence comes from Tapirus indicus, assembly GCA_031878705.1. Lineage (NCBI taxonomy): Eukaryota > Metazoa > Chordata > Mammalia > Perissodactyla > Tapiridae > Tapirus > Tapirus indicus. The sequence continues at coordinate 95,911,716 of CM062919.1, read as the reverse complement.
GATGTACAACCGTCTTAGTTTGCTTAAACATTTTCATAGAAAATACAGAGAAATTGACAAAATACTGCTAGAACTATTTAAGTTATCAAGTTCTTAGGATATGTGTCAATATTCCAAAATATATTATGTGTCTATATAGTCATAGAAACAACTGGAAAATAAAATTTAAATTATAACATTTACACACACACACACACACACATTTCCAAGCTCTGTCTGCTGAGAGGGCCTAGAAGCAATGACACCTCAGTAGCAATGAGCACACCCAGATCTGGGTTTCTAATACCATTCTCCAATAAGAGGAACCAGGGATCCTTGGAGAAATGACTGATTCTAGGGCTGGGGCAGGAAATATACAAAGTGAGTTTGGAACATCTTATAGTGGCAAAATGAAAGAAGCACACAAAAACCAAAATGGTGGGAATATGTCAAATGGACGCAAGAGGCCACTGGTGAGCTCTCAATAGCCAAAACTGGAATGATGTGAGCAATAAAATATATAATGTAGCGTTGAACTATAACCCAAAGCACGAAATAAATACCCATGAGTGCATGATAGAAACAAACTATTGGACAAATAAATAAATGTCCTGTACAGAAGAATCCCGAATAATAGGTGGAAATGACCTCCTCAAGGAGGTGGAGCATAACCCTCCCCTACCTTTGGGTGTGGGCTGTGCACAGTGACTTCTTTCCAAAGAATACAGTAAGGAGAAGATGAAGAAAAAAGAGTAACTTTACAGTGGAAAAATCTGACAAACACTTACCTAAACCATGTGATCAAGCTTGACATTATCAGCGATGAGTCGTTGATAATGAGAGTACCTACAGTCCTATTTATATTACATACTCTTGATATGAAGTAATGAAAATAACACTTTACCTATGTGGTCTTCCTTCCAAAATCTCATGAGCCAGGTCTAGTCATTAAAAAAAACAAAAATATCAACTGAGAGATATTGTGCAAAATACCTGACCAGTACTCAAAATTGTTAAGGCCATCAAAAACAAGATAAATGTGAGGAGATATGACAACTAAATATAATGTAGTATCCTGGATAGATCCTGAGACAGAAAAAAAGACATTAGTAAGTACTAAGGAAATACCAAAAATGTATAGACTTTAGTTAATAATGTATCAAAGATTTGTTCATTAGTTGTGACAAACGTTATCATAATAATGCAAGACATGAATAATAGGGGGAACTGGGCAGGAGGCACAGGGGACCTTCCTATATGACCTTTGCAACTTTTCTGTAGACCTAAAACTATCCTAAAATAAAAAATGATTTAAAAAAACTGAAAAATATAACATTTACAACCACACATCAATACTTAGGAATAAACTTGACAAAATACATAACAACTTCAAAAAACATAGCTGAGAGTAACTGAGGAAGACAGATAAATTGCTATACTACGTTCATGGATTGGAAGACAATACCTGTTTTTTGGTTTGCTTTGTATTGAATGATTTCTGTGTTATGCAGAAAGTGTGGCAAGAGGAAACTTTTAATTCTGATGAAGGATATCTACACCAAACTCAAGCAAACGTTATATTTATTTTGTAAATATTAGAAATATTCCCTTTAAAGCCAGGAACAAAATAAATTTCATTCAACACTGTTTTTGCTTAAAAAGCAAGACAAGAAAAAGATGTAAAGCATAAAAAGACTGAAAGGAAGAAATTAACATGTTATTATTCCTAGATAAAATGATTTCATTAAGGAACTATAAAGTATTAGGCCTGAAATGAGAGCATATTATAGCATGTAAAAAACAATAGTTATATGTCAGCAATGAAGAGTTAGAAAATATAACTAAAATGTAATTTTAAAAATATATTAAAATTAAGGTGGAAATGATTACATTTAAAAGATGTGCAAGAAATTCTATGTCTGTTGAATGATATTAAATAATATTTAAGTAAAGGGAGAGAGACATTATATTCATGGATGGGAAGACTCAATATTTTAAGATAACTATTCTCGCAACACTCAGCTATATATTCAAGTTTATTTTGTGGTGAACTTTACAAGATGATTTTAAATTTATATGGAAAAGGAAACTTCCAAGAAGAGTTAAGAATACTTTGAAAAACAATAAAGTGTGTGTTTGGGAAGTTGTCCTATTAAATACCAAGTCTAATTTAAGACTATATTAAATATGACAATATAATATTGGTGCAGGCATAGAAAAATTAATCATTGGCACAGAACTGAGAACTGTGAAACAGACTCATTGAATTTAGAAATACATATGACAGAGGGATAATTACAAGTTATTGGAAGTAATTATTCAATTGTGAAATAAATAAAATTAAATGCCTACCACACATCATGCACACATACACAACTACACAAAATTCCAGGTGGACTAAAACCTATAGGAAAAGCAAAATTCTCTTAAGAGAAAACATAAGAAAATATGAACTTGGGTGAGAAAAGAATTACTTAAGAGAAGCACAAATCAGTAAGTAAAGCAAGGTTAGATTTTGTAAATTAAAATTAAAATAATTTATACATCAAAAGGCATCATAAACACATTGAAAAAAGCAGAACAGGTATTTAAAATGCATGTAACCGACAAACCATTCATCTTCAGAATAATATATGTGTGTGTGGTGTGTGTTTACATGTGTACAGTCATGTGTCACTTAATGATGGGGATATGTTCTGAGAAATGCATCGTTAAGGGATTTCATCATTGTGCGAACATCATAGAGTGTACTTACACAAGCTCAGATGGTGTAGCCTACTACATACCTAGGCTATATGGTACTAATCTTATGGGACCACCGTCGTATACGCAGTTAGTCGTTAACCCAAATGTCATTATGTGGCTCTACTATACAATAGAGACAAACGAGCATAAATGGGGAAAAGATATAAACGGCCATTTTGTACAAAGAACACCTGAATGGCTAAAAAACTTTCAAGAAAAATATGTAACCTAGCACTATTAATCAAGGAAATGCATGACAACAGCAATTAAATTTAGTGAGTAAATGCTAGTTATGGGAGATGTAAAACAAAAGGAAATCTTATAAAATTGCTAGTAGGTGGTTAAGACAAAATGACCACTTTAAAGAGCAATTTAGTAATATCTGAACCAAGAAATTTCACTCCTGAGTATTTCACCTTGGGCCAAATAATTCCACTCCTGGGTATATACCCTATAGAATATTCTACATATGTATATAGAAGATAATGTGCAACAAATTTCAATGCAGTTTTTTTGTAGTAGCAAAAACATTAGGAATCATTGAAATGTCCAACAAATGCAAAATGAATAAATACATTATGGATTACTTATTGAAATGAAAGTGAATAAAATAGTGTAAGCATCTAAGCTTACTCAAAAAAATGTACATTTGAACCAAAATATTGTTACATGTGGATACTACAATATGGCCATTTTGTTTATATTTTCATACATGCAGAATGGAATTTTATGTGTTAATATCAAATTCAGGAGCAAAGCTTCCTTTGGGAAGGCAGGGAAGCTGTGCTTTGGGCAAGAGTACACAGTTAACTTCAATTTATTTGTAATGTTTGATTGCTTAAGACAGTGATAGGTGCAGGAATGTTACTTATATTATTACCTCCACATTTTTGCATAAGTAACTTTATCTGATAAAAAATATACTTAGAAGAATGTGTAGGAGTATAAAGATTCCATTTAGAATATGTAAAGGGACACTATCAATTTTTTATGCCATATCCACTTAGATTTCTCTAGAGAATCTAATGATCCAATGATTCAAAGTAGCATCTACACGTGCATGATTATTGTTGCAACTAAAATGTGAACCTATCATTTATGTAGAAAATTGAAAAACTGTACAGTTTAACAATTCTGTGACATCACAGTGGACCCGCAGACACTCTTGCCACATTCTACCATACATCTCTGTAGACAGGCACTTGAAAAACTATTACTAAACCAAAATATGTCACCTTTTTTGTTTTTATTTTATAAAAGTAATTTATTCTATGGGCACTGGTGAGAAGTAGTGGTTCACTGAGTAAATATTGACTGAAGGCACACAGCAGAGCAATTCTCCCACTCTCTAACATATGTGTGACAAGATGGAGAGCCATCTGTTTTCGGAAGATGGGAAGTTAAGCCAACAAATCCATTTTGAAATACTGCTATATATAAACACCCAAACTACCACATAGATATATATGAGTTTAAAACAAAGCTCTACTTATAGATGCTTTCATCCTGGCATATAAGCCTTATCCACAACTCATCACAGGTTTGCAGGAGTAACGATTCACTTAGGAGTCACTTAACATGGAGATCTTAAGCTTCGCCTCATGGAAACAGGGTAAACAATCATGAGCTCCTTTTGTCAACACAAATTGAAAAGGCAGGACAGACACGCTTCTCTCACCAAGGCCATGTTGCAAAATGGGAAAGAGAATGACTCTAATGATGGTAAACAAGTTTTATCTTTAAATTCATTGTTTTAAGAACTGTGATTTCCAACAGTTACATCACTGTCTGCCTCAGAAGAATGTGAACTTGAAATAATGGAGACTGAACAAGTCCTTAGAGAATCTCATCATGTATACTGACACAGGACTCAAATGTGAGGGAAACAGGGAAGTTTAGAATTTCCATAATTTTTATAGAAAATAATTTGATGACTATATATCAAGAATAATAAATTTGTACTCAAGTGAGAATGGTTGACACTAAATTAGGTTAATCAGACAAACATTGGGAAAGACAAGTTTAACAGATAAAAAGAAATTTGAGCTCATGCTGTTGGAAAAATGCACACAAATATTGAAAAAACAACTTTGGTGCAAAAAGAAGATGCAAACTATGTTAAAGATTTGAATTAACTTAATTTTCAAAAGATAGCTAAAGAAGTAGAATATCTATTAGAGAAATTTTCTCAAGAATCAAATAATTACCTCAAATGGGACTAAAGTTGTATTTTAAAATGGTGAGAGATACAATAGGTTAATGACTAGACCAGCAGAGGAAGCTTAATATATTCGGTCAGTAAAGACACTCAAGACAGTTAAGATCTTTGTTAAGCAGGGATATGTAGATTGGGAGAATTATTTAGTTTTATTTTAGATATGAGTTCTCAGATTCAAAGATATTCATTAATGATTACAGGTAATTTGAAATTCTGTCCTCTATTTTAATACACTGTCTTAGTTGAATTAGGTTACTTGGATCATAAGAACAAGAGTAGACTATATTAGTATAAGAAGTGTGAATGTTTTAAAAATATGCTAATGCTTTTATAAAAATAATTCAAACAATATTATGGCAAATAAAACAATGGGATAAAGTTTAGTTGCAGAGCTGTGACGGTGGAAACTACGAATAAAATGCGTCAGCTTAATCAAGTGGCAACAGAATATTTTATGATTCTTAAGATACAAATACCATAACAAGTTCTAATTTTCTCTGCACCTGTGTAGATGGACACTATATTGCAGCTATTCTGACAACGTTAAAAAATGTACAAATATTGAATCTGATTATGTGAATAGAAATAATGTAACATGCTTAGGAATTTGGAAGACTGAAAAAGAAAGATGCCAAGGTGGACATAGCTAATTTTATGATACTTAACCTCTGGGGTGTTTGATTAATGTTCTTTGCTGCTGCTTCTGACCCTGAAGAGGAAAGTGATAGATGCTAAAAATGATTTCAAAGGGAATGCATTAGGATGGAATATGTGGGAATCGAAAGTGTTTCTATGCTAGAGAAGGGAAATAAAACTGAGTGAGAGTCACTGTGATAGTGTATTTGCAATATTCTGCAAGCTTTTTGTACAATATTATTCTATAAAGGAAGTCTGTCTAAAATTATTAAAGGTAAGAGATGTAATTGGGGTAGCCATCTGGATCATGTGTTATAACCACTTAGCGGTAGACTGATGAATTGTGTCATAAAAAAACAGTGATCTTCAGGAACCTGACAATCTTTGAGGTTTTAATAAAAAGGCAATCTGGCCACGTCTTCTCTTTTTTCCAAGTCCCTTCCTCCACCCCATAAAGACAAGTAGGCTGCAAACCTTTCCAATTACTGCCATTGAAAGTATTTCATGGAAACAATCTTGCAAATGAGAAAATATAATCCTATTTCCAGGTTTTCAGGATTGTACAGCGTGTATAGTAGCAATTAAAAATAGAAAGTTGCCTAGGCTAGAAATACAATTTGGGAAGTCTAAGTAGAAAAAATCCAGCAGAGATTCCTTCATCTTTAAATGTGATTTGGGCTGGGTATATACAAATGCAGGATATAAAAGAGGACCAGACATTCAGCCAGAATCCAGAATATATCAAAGTCTGAAACAGGATTATGGTTACTGTAGGGTCAGAATTGTACCAGAAACACACTCAGCTTATGAAAGCAAATTATATGCAGTCTCTGTGTTTACACACATGTACACACATTCATATTAACTTACATTCTGTAGTTAATTCTACATAATGCCCAAATATGTGAGTTCAGTTCTTCTCCACTGATGCTTTTATTGTAATTACATTGTATTGAGTTTGGACAAAACCTCAGAGATAATGCTAAATGAGGAAATATTGCAAATATGAGGAAAAGAGCATTTAAAAAAATAGTGCCTAAATAAAGTCTCTTCCTCTTGAGATAGATCCTCTATACACACATACATGCACACTTTGTGCTCTACACACATTTCCACAGAATAATTTGCATATTGGATTATATTTCCTTAGAAAATTGAATATCAAGTCATTCTAAGACATATAAGATGAACATAATTCTCTACTTAATAATGGTTTTGGAAGCTAATAAATTTTTAAGTATTTCATATCCTATAGTAGCTAAAATAAACTTTGAAAATTAATGCAAATTAGACTAGCTAAGTTTAGGAATGGAGTATAATTCTAGGTAATTTAAGGACCATAATACATAGTTTCAATTGAAAAAAGGTTGCTTGCTAGACAATTTTACAGATATTAGTGGTTCATGTGTCTATCTCTGTGTTTTATTTTAGCTAAAGTGCACAATAAAAGCTACATGGCAAAGAAGAGATACAACATGATCTTTAGAGAAAGTTATAAAATTCAAAACAGAATAAATTTGGCCTGTAATGATAACTTTTTTGGCTGTAATAGCTTGACTATATAAAATGTTCTCAATTACACAGTAATGAAGTCTCTGTTCGGTGAGTTTGGTTAATAAGGCTTACACTATAATTTACAAAACATTTATGGTGTTTGAGCAAATATTATATTCATTTGGAAAAGTAATCAAACAGAATATGTGACATAATATTATAAACATAAGTATAAATAATAATTAAACATGGAATTATTTACTTTTGTGCTTATGCCTCGTTATTAAAAACATTGAAAATAAATAATTTATATGGTAAAATTTTAGTTTTAATTTGAGATTTAATATTTAATTACTGAAATGGAAAAAAATCAATCTTGTTTTCACTTACATTTATTCCCTAACATACCATCTCTAAATGAAACATTGTTACCTGCAGTTGATTGCAATTTAATTATACCATTCATTTTATCTTTTAAAATCTCATTATATTAATTTTGGCTTTAAATTACATAACATGAGCAGGAAAATTGCCATTAAGGTAATTATAAATTGCTCCAGTGTGAAACTTGTTACAAAGTAAACACACCTACCATGGTTGTCTCGGCGATGGAGCCAAAGCTGTTTATGAATATGTTGCATGTGACATTAACTGGAGGGCCTGGAAAAGAGATTAAAACATAAGGGCTATTTAGATGCTTGTCTAAAATATTTTCAAATAACTCCATGCTTCTCATTAGTAGTTTTTAAACAGAGAGAATTATTCAATATATGTATACACATAAATGCTTAAAATTGAAGGCAATCATTCTGTGAAATCATCTGGATTGAAAATCACAAATTCATGATCTCCTTTGAACACTGATGCTGGCCGATCATATAGGCCATTAACCTCTTCTGGTCTTAGTTTCCTTGATCTAGATATCTCTAATGGCTCTGCACATATCTGATTTAGTAAGTCCAACATCTGAGCCCCTTCAGGGGGTTTCTATTGATTTTTCTGCCCAATGTATAGGCCATATGTTCCTGTTTCTTTGCATGTCACATATTTTTTTGTTGAAAATTGGATACTTTAGATAATATAATGTGGCACCTCTGGAAATCAGACTCCCAGTTCCAACCTACAGTTTGTTGCTGCTGATGTTTCTTGTTTTGTTGTTTGTTATTTAGTTACTTACTTGGATTAATACTGTAAAGTCTATAGTTCCCTAGAGTAAGTAGCCACTGGAAGTCTCTGCTCAGTGAGTTTAGTGGTCAACGAACGATTGGTCAGAGATTTCCTTAATGCTTTGAACCAATAAGTCTTCCACTCTTTGCCAAGAGACCTCATGTTTGTTTTGCCTTTAATGTTCATGCCTTATCCTTCACTTCCTGCTTGCACAGGGTCTGAGGTCAGTCAGAGGTGAGAGCCTGGGGCCCTCCTAGGACTTTCCTGGGCATGCACACAGCCCTACACATGTGTGTAGCCTCTAGATCCACAGAATATATCAGAACTTTTCAAAGCTGCCTATGGGCATCTCGTTCCCCAGATCTTTTAAAATTTTTATTCAGGCTCTTCTTTACCCGACCAGTATCACAGCCTTAGGCAGCTGCAGTGTTAAACAATTTCCTGTGATTGTTTTTAACAAATGCCCTGGTGATAGGATTTTCCCACTGAGGGAGTTCCCAGTCAAAGTCAAATAATGACAAGCCCTCTCGCTAGGACTCTTCTAGGGAGTGGGCCAGATGGGTCAAACAGTAACATTGCTCTGGGGATGGATTTTCTGAGGAGCAAACCTGGTCTGCCCCCTCTGGCAGCTGCTAGGTTGCTGGATGTTACAGCTTCTCTGGCTGAGAGGCTGCTGGTTTTCAAGGTTACAGTGGGGCTGGGGAGTGGGGCCATGCTTAAATGCCCTCTGTTCTTAGAGAAATTCCTCAGTGTTTCTTGAATAAAACACTCCTCAGAGTGTTGCAAGCTTTTGGTTAATTTTCAGTGTTCTGAAGGTTAATTCTGACATTTTTTCCAGTGTTTCTGTTGCTTTTTTGGAGGAGTGAATTTACAGAGATTCTCACTCCACCATTCCAGAAGTCCCCTGTAAGGGCCTGATTCAGCATTCATCATAAAACCAAGGATTCTTATTTTTATGAGGTCCATTTCTTCATTCCTTTATGAAATATCTAAAACCTGTGCACATCAAATTGAACAAGACACAAAGAGATTATCATCTAGCAGGGCAGAAGGAATAGGAATCAGTAAATTGTTGAGTACTACTTGTTACCAGGTACTGTGCTTTCTGATTCATAGATACCACTTAATCCATATAACACGGAGAGCAGATAATATTACATATTAGGGAATTAAAGTTCTGAGAGGATATGTAAAGTGCTAATAAATAGCACAGTCAGAATTTGAACCATTGATCTGATTCTAAGAATCATTCTTCTCCTGTCATATCAAGCTTTTCCCCAATCTTCTTCATATAACATAACATTCAAGGCACTTCATTATCTGGCTATAGACTTTGTTATTAGGCTGGTAGCTATATAAATAAAAAAACATTGAAATATTGTGCAGTAGGGGTTAAAATAACTCTGAGTTAAACTCTACCTGAAGTTAGTCAGATAAAGCCACACACAAAAACTGATATATAAGCATAATTTATTTTGCTTGTTCTTTTTACCTGAACATAATTAAGTAACTTAATTTTGCAAGGTTTGCCACAAAAAAGATAGCAGCCCTTGCCCTATATCATCATTTCCCCCTTGCTAGAGATAATGACTTCAACTCCTTTAATAGATTCTTTGGGTGTTTATCTCGGTTTCTCTAAACAGTAAGTTTATTTGCTGCTTTTAGATGTTTCAGTTTTAGGCATATGTTCTGATGCCCACAGCAGAAGATGAGGATTTTTATTTCACACACTATTCCTACTCCTAACATAAACCTTTTTTTCTATCCTCCCATTACCCAAATGTGGTTAAATTGTCATTGTTGTTAGATCAGTTTTTACTTTTTACATTATTATAACAAGGTAAATATTACCTTCAACTAAACCATATAACATACTACAATTACTTTTCCTTTCCTGCAGAAAATTTTCCTTAGGTTGATAATTGCTTCATATATTTCACATAGTTTCCTCCACATGTATCATTAACTTATCCACAAGTTCTGAAATGTCTAAATTATGTTTCAATATCAGACTCATAAGATATTCTATTAACTTTATCTTCCTTCAAACTTACTCTATTGTACATTTTTTGCTCTGGAACATAGCAGTCATTTGATGGTCTCCCATAATCATCTTACTGGGGATTACTTACATCTCTCTCATTTGTGGGATCTTCTTTCATGGTCCCCATACCTTCCTCTTTCTGGGTTTATTTCTTTATTTTAGTAGAACATATATTTCAGTAATTTTTTGAGAAATAGTGAATAAGGATGTAAGTTTTTGAGAACTTGTCGGTTCACAAATGTTCTTTTTTATGCCCTCACACTTAATTATCTATGTCTGGTACAAAATTTTAGGCTGAAAAGGGTTTTTTCTTATAAATTTTTTTTTTTTTTTTGTGAGGAAGACCAGCCGTGAGCTAACATCTGTTGCCAATCCTCCTCTTTTTTGATGAGGAAGACTGGCCCTGGGCTAACATCTGTGCCCATCTTCCTCCACTTTATATGGGACGCCGCCACAGCGTGGCTGACAGACAGTGCGTCGGCGGGCGACTGGGATCCGAACCCACGAACCGCGGGCTGCCAAGCGCGGACTTAACCGCTGCGCCACCGGGCGGCCCCTTTTCTTATAAATTTTAAAGACATTTCTTCATTATTTTCTATTTTCTAGTATTTCTGTTGAAAAGTCCAAAGCCATTCTGATTCTTGATCCTTTGCAAAGATAAAAAGGATGTTTTCTTTGTACCAATAGAAAAAATATATATATTAGTTAGAATAGTTTAAAATATCACTCGAAGTTTCAGTTTACATTTACTTGATTACTGGTGCACAATTTTCATCTTTGTTTTTCTGCTCATATTTTGATAGCCATTTATCTTGCTGGAATAAGGTAGAAAAAATCAATAAAATTATTTAAAAATGACCTCTAGGGTCCATAGGCTTATGAATCCTATGCACATTGAAATCATCTGGGGATCTTTAAAAAAAATTATTACCTGATTCTTACCTTTTAGTTTAGTTGGTATGGCATGCAATCAAGGTATTGGTATTTTTTAAACTTCCCCTAGGTGATTCAGATGTGCAACAATGTTGGAAACCAGTGGTCTAAGAAATTCCAGACTAGGAAACATCTGTGGCCATTATACCATAAGGCTAAAAATGAACTGGGGTTTTCTTAGAGATGGAGAAAGAGAGAGAGAGGAGTCAGGATTCAGAGCATTGAAAATGCAAGTCTATTAATTGTAATAAGAGAGTTGTCTGCTATAAATCTGGTCAACACTGCTAAGAAAACATAGTAGATGCTATGGGCTAGAAAGATCCCAAAGTCTATGGAGCACTGAGATGCCCATAACATTAAATTCAAACAGACATAGAAGCTAGATTGTTTTAAATATGAAAGATGGACATGTAAGACTAAGAAAACCCTATAAAAGTCTTGAATCCTAGCGGTGCTATAATTATGTGGTTACTAGTGAAAAGAGGTTTTTTTAATCTTTATTGGTTATTTCTAAACATTTCCAAATTTTTAAATTCCAAATTTTAAGACAATAGAAGTGTCTTATATGTCACTATGTTAGAGAGGAGAAACCACAGATATTTTACTCCATGATTATTTTATCCCATTATAAGAGAAGTGTGAAGTCACAATTAAGTGTTAGAAGATTTTTTCTTTTTAATTTAATGTAAGTCTAAATGTAAACTCTAAAATATATACACAGGCTGACTGGAATCTTGAGAAGCTAAATCCAATCTTTCATATTTTCTGGGTTATTCTCTTTTTTCTAGGGAACACTGAAACTCTGCTATTTTTCTTTTGCTGGTAACAGCAATATGAACCTAGGGAATATCATTTAGCTTGAGGTAAATTCTGTTGTGCTTTATTGCCTCACACCCTTTGAAAGAGGGAAAACAAGAGCATTAGTACTGGGTTAATTCGTCTTCCAATGAAATGCTGACAGAGGTAGATCCATGTTGGGGCAACATGGCTCACTATGAAGCAGCTACGAGGACTACCTGCTCCATGTGACTGTGATCTTTTTGGCTGAAACTGGAATAAATAAAACAGTGAGGGGATTTTTTTTTCATTTTAATTTAGCAAGGAGCAGGGTCTTTATTTTTTGGACTTGAATTTCTCTGTGGGCATTGGATAAAAGGTGAGGCATTATATTTTTTGGTCTTATCTTTTAATTTAATTATTGTCCATAGAATTATAGGTAATAGTGGTGAAAAATAGAATGAAGGTGAAAATTCAGGATAGGCATCATGGGCCTGAAGTTAGTAACATCTGTTCTGATGCCTTTCAGTGTCCCTTGGGAGCAGGCGCTATATGGCATGTCCTAATGATTCCAGGAACCTTCTGAAAGGAGTCATATTAAGTACTCTGTTAGGAGCAGGATTCCTTTGATATATTTGTTTTCTCCCTAAAATATGGCACTGGCATCCCAAGTTGACCAGAGGCTAATAGTGAGATCAATGAATAAAATTAGGAAAATAATGTTTCCATAGAAGAGCAATGGTCAAAGGAGAAGTGACTAATTTAGGCCTTCACTAATAGTTGGGAACATCATGCCTCACAGTACATGAAACAGATTCCTGCCCTTACTGCTCCACCATGCCTCCAATCAGATGCAGAAAGCTCTTCCTAAAAGCAGAAAGTCAGCCTAGTTTTAAATCTAAATTTCATGTGGTAGTAAAGTAAGTCACAGTGGTCTCAGGTCTAAATCTTTTTGTTTAATAGATCAGTTATCAGATGTGTCCCTTGCCTGGTTATTAGAACATACAAAAGTGCTATTTGGTTCCCATTTGACTACTTATTTGTATATGTATTCTTTTCTTCAGCAGAAAGAAAGGTGAATGGATTCAGGCAGCAAATCTTCATTCCAAATTTCAAAAATACAGCAGACAATTACTTGAAAGATATATATGTATATCTCACATATATAGAAATTATTTTATTTTTAAAAATTAAAAAAATATATTAAAGTATAAAGCAATTTGGAAAGAAAAGTCATTGTTTTTAAAGATAGTCTTGGGCTAGAACATGGAATTTCTTCAATGTGATGCAAAGGTATTTGGAATTTACCTAATGCACATGAAGAAGCCGTTACAGATTCTTGACCATGGGAGTGTAGTGAACCAATACAACATGGAGAATTGTTGAACAGATAGCAGAAGCTTAGAGACAGAAAAAACAGAAATTTATTGTAAGAGTCCAAATGGAAGGTAGAATGGCCCTGACCAAGGATAGTGACAGTGGAGATAGATTACAAAGAATGAGATGGATACAGTACCATAATGTTTATAAAGCACAGTATTGTACACTTGAAGCTTCCGGTTCATGTCAGATCAGGGCAGCAATCTTGGAGTAGCCTTTCTACCCTGGCTATTGACAGGTATATTCAAAAATTTTGTAGAGAATGAAGCTCAGAGAAGATTGTAAATCTTCTATTGCCATTACAGATAGCACCTGTTTTAGCAGTTCATGGCCGATCTGCTACTTCTCTGCACCAGTGCAAAAACTGTCACATCCATCTAATATACTGCTATGTTTAGCAACAGAGCAAATAACTGCTACTGCATACATATGGCAAATTGTGCTTTTAAATTGTTCATTACATTAGCCATCGTTGGCATGAAAAGGAAATGACAGTCGTTGCAGATGTTTTCAGCAGCATGTTTTCTTTTAGATGTCTCTTAAAGAAACAGAACTTGGCTTTTAAGCTCAGAGATGGATGAAGGCAAAATGTCAAAGTACAATGCAAAGCCTTGGCAATTATATCATTGCTATTCATATCAGGAAAAATTGTTTACCAGGCAGATCTGGAGCAAATAAACAAAGAAAAAACATTCCAAGTGTTCATGAAAATGACTCTCATTTTTAACGTAATGTATTAAAGCCTCTCCCTTTTTAAAGACAGAATGCAACTGAAAGATTAAATCACACAAAAAAATTCTCTTTAGTGATTTGTTTTTATTTTAGGTAAATATATATATGTAGTTATGTCACGAGTAGAGATATTATTATATTTGTTAATTGACAAAAGCATAGTTGATGAATTTAAATCCAGATTTTAAGTTATTTGTTAGGTACTTGAAAAAGGTTTAAAATTATGGAATAGAAATAGGTTCCAGTTTATTCTCACCCTTTCTCTGCCCCTTCCCTTTCCTTCCTGAAAATGTGTTCCTAAAGCATTCAGTTGGGCAATACAAGATAGGCTTCCATGCGGGGAATGGCTACGGGGAGTGTGGTAAACGAGAGCAGGATAAGGACATCTGTGGAGAAGGATTACATGGCATGGGGTGTGGGAGCCAGAGCGAGGAAGGAGGATGCTCCCGTAGTGGGACCGCCTGGTGTGGGGTATTAGAACCAGAGAAGGGTGAGGTGAGTGTCCACATATGGGCATCCTGGCGTGGGAAAGAGTCTCAACAGGAGCCTAGGGCATTTGTGCCGGAGACTGAGTGGCAGCAAACAAGAGAGATTCGTTACATATTGATCAAATACATAATTATATTAAGGATATTGGGAGCCAAGTTTCTTACTGTCAGAAGAGGAAGTGAGAATATGGAAACTCAGAAACCAGAATAAACCTAGGGTGCTGGAGATCTCGGTATGAACTCACAATTTCAACAGATAAAGAAGTAAATATATTGATGTAAATTAATGTATACAAATGTACATATATGTGTGTATATTGATGCATATATGTGTCTGTATATAGATACCTCCTGGTAGGCAGCAACTTAATCAATCAATTGAAGTGAACATTACCAGTAATGGTAAAAATTAACATGGTCCATTGCCTGATAAGATGCAATCAGAACATAGCATCACTTCTGTGGTATTCCTGTCAAGATGCATTACCTAAATCGAATTATGAGGAAATGTTAGACTAATGCAAGTTGGGGTACATTCTGTTAAATAAAGGAATAATAATATTTTTTAAAATGCCAAGATCATGACAGTCGTAGAAAGAATAAGGTCTGGTTTAGACTGCAGGAGACAATGAGAAATGATAAACAAAATATAAGATGTGATTCTAAACTGGATCCTTTTGCCATAAGGCAATTATTTAGATAATTGATAAAATTTGAATGGGGGTCTGCAAATTAGATGGTAGCAATATGTCCCTGTTAATTTGCTTATTTCAATGATTAGATTGTGGTTATCTAGGAGAATGTTCTTATTTGTATGATATATTCAATTATTGGGGCATCAGATCAACAACTTACTTTCAAGTGGTTTGGGAAAGAAAAGTCTTGTGCTATGTTTGCAAATCTTCTTTTAGTTTGAGATTGTTTTAAAATAAAAAAAGAGAAATTACTAGAGAAAGGATACATTAGAGAGTAAAAATCAAACAAAATCTATAAATATGGAGTGCAGAATCTAAATCTGTGAACATTTCAGATAAACACCTACAGTTTTAGAAAGGCTTATTATTAAAGAGATGCTTCTTGGTAAAATGACCTTGTATTATGTAAAAATGCAAATAGAAAATATACCTTTTTTGTGTGTGTGTGAGGAAGACCAGCCCTGAGCTAACATCCGTCGCTAATCCTCCTCTTTTTGCTGAGGAAGACCGGCCCTGGGCTAACATCCGTGCCCGTCTTCCTCCACTTTATATGGGACGCCGCAACGGCATGGCTGACAGGCAGTGCGTCGGCGGGCGCCCGGGATCCGAACTCGCGAACCCCGGGCTGCCAAGCGCGGACGAAACCGCTGCGCCACCGGGCGGCCCGAAAATATACCTTTTTAAAAAAATAATTGTGAATTTTATTCAAGGACAATAGTGTCTGGATGGATAGGAATAGTTAAAGGGGATAAAGGAGATGCTAACACTTTCCCTGAAAAAAAAATATATAGGTAGGAAACGAGTATTAGGTACATATGCCATTCTGGGGGTAGAATGTGTTGTAGCAGAATAGATTATTTGAAAACTGGATTTGTGATGTGGAAGAGATTAATGTAGAGAAATATTACAGATGAAAAGACAGAAGCCACAAAGACAGTGTGAACACAACAATGTTATACTGTTTAAAAACATTGGAGATAGAGTGAAAAAAACTTAAAAAAATACAATAAATGTTTCGGAGAAATACATAATCAGGTGATTGTTGAAAGAATACTTTCTGCCTGGATCCAAATTAGACTTAAGGATTGTCAAAGACCATCTACAAGCCCAGACAATAGGATCAGAGGAAAGAAACAAAATCCAGAAAAAGCTGGTAATATAGTCTAGTGAAATAATATTTTATTTTCTACAGATATACTTTCATTTGCTATTCAATTGCCTTTTATCTGTTAAAATGGCTTCTGGTTTCAAATGACTCCTGGAAGCTTCTATTTCAAGATGGGGATTGAACACAGTTTTCTTTCTCTCTGAGGATGTAAAAATGATATTAGTGAATAAAAGTGAGACTCAACATAGCACACCAAAGAGAATGGGAGGGAAGTTATAATTAGTTTAATGACACAAAATATAGAAGATTGAAGAAAATGCTTGACAGATGAAACACAGCAAAGCCTAAAATAAATGCAGGTTAGGAGGACTGCATGAAGAAGGGAGCTAATATGCTAAGAATGACCCGGGAAGGCAAAGGGGTCACCTTCTTCTATAGAGTCACCATCCATAGGGAAGGAAGTGGGGAGTAAGAAGGGGCCTGCAGAGAGAGGTCACAAGAACCTGTCTCAGAAAGCTCCCTGCTTCCCATCTATATTTCCATAGAGTTACCTGGCCTGGGGTTTAGCCCTATGGAATTTTTTAAAGGAATGAAAATAATATTTTTTCACTTTTTGCGAACATAGTTTATTAAAGTGACTAGAAACAATATGGTTCTGTTAATCAGTGCAGCCTTTTTAAGCATTTTCTTTTTTCCAGCTTTACTGAGATATAATTGACACACAACATTGTGTAAGTTTATATACCTTCTGTTGATTTGATACACTTACATAACGCGGTATGATTACCACCATAGCGTTAGCTAACGCCTCCATCACATCATGTAATTACTATTTCTTTTTTGTGGTGAGAAACTTTAAAATCTATCCTATTAGCATCTTTTAAGTATATAATACAATATTGTTAACTATAATCACAATGCTGTGCATTAGACCCCCAGAACTTACTCAACTTCTAATTGTTTGCAAAATGTGAAAAAAAAATGATTGAGGAAAACAGTGTTCCTGAGAATACCTCAAAACTAATGCCATCTCTGTTTCGGCCTCTGGAGGACCCCAGATCAAAGCCTAGTCGACACCCTACACTCATCTAAAGCAAATCTCTAGCCAGGGCAGTGACGTCTCTGTCAGATTTCCCTTTCAAGAGAGAGAAATGGCAGAAAACCACCTCCCTCTGCACACACACAGTAGACTAATCCTGTGTCAGCACCCAGGCAAATCAGCTCAATCCTTCCTGAACTACAGAGCGTTCCTATCACATATAAGAAAACTAGCAGCTTAAAGAGAGTGAACAAGATGAATAAACATAATTGTTCCCGCAGGAAGAAAAGAGAAATCATTGGACAAAAAAGAAAGAGAAGAGGTAGAATGCAAGAACGGAGGAATTAAATTAGCAATCTAGTTAGTGCAAAGGAATCTCATAATGCCTTCCTTGTAAAAGGCCTAGAAAGCAATCAAACAGATAAGAAGAGGTACTCACCGGAAGTAACCAATTTTACTTTTTGAGTATTTGCCTCAAAGAAGCAGAGCTACGCATAAGGATGGTTGAGCCAAGGAACTGCTGCTTTTCATCACTAGTATTTTTAGACAATTTAATTTTTACCAAGTACAGGCACATGATTTTTGCTATTGCCATAAGTAAAACAAACAGTTAAATATACAAAATCGTGCCTGCCTAGCAACCTGTGACACAACCTTCATGACTTCACATTCAAGAAAAATGGTTTAGGATAAAGAAGACTGTGAAGAGACCAAATATAATTACGGAATTAAAATCTCCCTAAACATTTCAGAAGTATACAAATAATTGCATATAATATCAACGAGTGATTTAGAGGACGAATCTGAACAAGTCTCTTTAAATGTAGAGGGAAAGGACAAAAGAGTAAAGGGTGTGAATTGGAGTGTGTTAGACATAGATGATGGAAGAAGAGATCAAAACTTGATTTCTTTATAATACTAAACGTCAGTAGGCAATGGAACAATATCTACAACATTTTGAGCTAGAATTCTGTAGCTCAATAACTGTGTAAAGTTTCTTTGATGTCAAATGTACAAAAAAGAGATTATCAGGGAATATTATTCAGCGACAAAAAGAAATGAGATATTAAACCATAAGAAGACACGGAAGAATCTTAAAAGCATATTGCTGAGTGAAGGATGCCAATCTGAAGTCTACATACTGCATGATTCTAAGTATATGACATTCTGGAAAGGACAAAACTCTAGAGAGTAAAAAGATCAGTAGTTGCCAGATCAGTGGTTTGGGTGCAGAGGAAGGAGAGATGGACGCTCATCGCTGAAGCACAGGGGATCTTTAGGGCAGTGAAACCATTCCGTATGATAAGTAATGATGGACATGTGGTTACACATTTGTCAAAACCCAGAAAATATACAACACAAAGAGTGAATCCTAATGTAAACTACGGACGTTGGTTAATAATAATGTGTCAATATTGATTCATCAATTGTAACTAATGTAACACGCTATGACAAGATGCAAACAATAGGGGAAGCTGGGGGGGATGGGAGAAGGTATGTGGGAACTCTCTGTACTTTCCAATCAATTTTTCTGTAAACCTAAAACTGCTCTAAAACACAGTCTAGAAATTAAAAAAAAAAAAAAGATGATCAGAAAAAAACAGAGCTCAGAAATTACATCAACTTACTCCTGTCACGAAAGAAAAAAGTATTTTTTTGTGCGTGTGAAGAGAGAGAAATAAAACTTGAAAATTGAAAAAAGAGTAGGATATAAATAAGAATTCAAGAAACTGTTGGTTACAAGGATTACTGGGTGTTTCCTTAATTTGTCTGGAACCCCAGGTCAGTAACATGATTAGACTGTGTGCTGACCAGTAGCTCTACAGCAGATCTGTGGTTTGTCTGGTACTTCGGTGCTTTCTCTCACTGTGCCTCCTTCAATTCTGCTTTTTCCTAAATAGGAAGAGTTCTAAAGAGAAAGGATTTCAAATTCCAGGAAAGAAATAGTGGCATCTACCTATTATTTTTGTTTTAAAAAAAATAAACAACTGTTTCTATATATATACCGTTTCTCCTCCCTAAGACCAAGTTTTTTGAAATAGTGATTTATGTAAAACTCTAATTTCTGTTGAATGATTAACTAGTTTAGTGACATATGGAGCTTTATTTGCTAATTCTTTTTAGCAGACTCCCAGATCATTTCCAAACTCATTTATTGTCATTAGGTGCATTTTTTATAGTGGTTCAAAAATGATTATATTTAACAGGGCAAAGATATAACAGATTTGAAGTTGTTTTTGTACTCAAATTATCCTAAAGGCACAGAGTCTTTCTTGGAGAAACCTGATTCTCTGAAATGTTTAAGATAAATTATGACTATTGTAGAGAGGAAGAGAACAGTTGATTAATCAGTGAAAAAGAAAGATAATGTTAGTGAGTTAGGAACCTAAATGTTTTAATTTCTTTCAATATTTATTTTTATAAATAGCCAATATTTATATTTAATTAATTATTGTTAAAAAATAAACAACAGGCCCCAAATGGAGTCACTTGTGCTAAGCCCCATGTCAGCAAACCAAGACTTAATACCTAAACTAATTGCAATTTCAGCCCCTCCCAGGAATGTGAACTTTAATCAGTCAATCTAGAATTTCCTGGTCAGCAGTAGAGAAGTAAGCTACCGGAGACCCTTCCATCCCCCAAAGAAAGAGGAGGTAATCAGCTCTTTCCTTATCCCTGCCCCCTTTTACTTGTAAAAGTATCCCATTTTGTACAGCTCTTGGGAGCATCTTTCAAATTGTTATATGGGATGCGGCCTGATTCATGAATTGTTGAATAAAGCAAATTAGATTTTTAAATTTACTCAGTTGAATTTTGCTTTTTAACATTACTAAAATAATTTTACATGGAAATGACTGTCTTATCTGTGCTCAGTACCAATTTAAAGTTCTTTAGGAGAATTATTTATTCCTACTTTTGTGTGGAGCATTTAAATGACATATTTAATATATTAATTCTTAAACAGATCAGATTTTAAAAGGTGTAGTTGTTTTTAGAGATGACATAAAGCAATACAAACTAGTGTCATAATTTTGGTTAAAGAAAAATGTCTGTATCTAGGTTAAAAAAAAGTTAGCAGTATGTGAAAGAGCAAAATCAAAGTTACATTTTAACAAAGTCATTTTATATTATTTAATAATTGTTGTCCAGTATGGCCTACAAAATAAATTTCCTTTTAATGTAAACATACTCGTGAAAACAATCAAATTTGAAACCAGTATTCCAGAAGTAAATTTCATAATAATGTATTTGAGCCTGGAATAATTAATATTATGTTCAAATGTTGACACTTTGAAAGGTGAAAAATGCTGTCACATTATTATTATAGTTTGCACTTCACTGATTTCTAGAGAGATTGAACATTCTTATTTATTTTCTGTATATTATCTGAGAATGTCAGTACTAAGATTTTATGTTTTTCTATTACAAAATTTATAAGTTCTTGAGACGTCAAACACACAGGTTTTTTCCCAATGCTTTTATATTTTTGGAAACACTTTCCTATTGTCTGATTAGTACCTAGGTAAGTTATTTTCTAAGTTTATTATTTTTTTTCATTAACACTTTAATCCATGAAGAAGAGAGGACTAAATCATTTAAGTTATTGTAATGTATTTTTCCATCTGTTTTGGTAAGTTCTCATTCCTATTTTCTTTCAAATATTTAGTTAACTTTTCTCATTTATTTTTTCAAAAAAACTTAGACTAGTGGAATATCACATTACTGATATTCATACCTTTAAAGTCTCATAGTCTCGTCTCTTTGACATATTAGAAGGGAAAGTATATATAATACCCACTTTAAATTAGTTCATTGGATTAGCTAGATCAATTCTTTAAAAGAAATCGACAAGGGGAAAAACACTTAATCAATATGGCAAAGGGACAGTGTATTTTTAGTCTTGTGAGATACCACATAGAAAAACTGAGTTAAATGTTATCAGGAGAACAGTTTCTGCACTTCATACTTCTATCTGATGGGCTTCTTTCTTGAAGAGGTACCGTGGGTCTCCAGGTACCTGACAACAGAAGGGTTGATCTTCCTCTCCTTGTTTGTCTAATCTGATAGCTCTCAGTTTAGTGTGTTAGCACCTAAATAGCTCAAAAATATTTAAATATATTTTATTTATATTTCAATGCTGGGCAATGAAATGAGCAAAAGATTATGATTTTATTTCATTCAGTAAAATGAAACAGTGTTGAATTTGCTTAGTTTGGAGGTGGAGTTGTGAGTGTCCCTGGAGACAATAACACTTGACTCTTGGCAAAAGAGGAAAAACGAGTATTAGCTAAAAATGAATCCATTGTTATTGGTTTTTTTTACCTGACATTATTGTTTTTGGTAATCAGATGCAGTATGCACTTGTTTTTCTTATATTCAGAGTACAAGATATCTTGAAAAAAAATAAAAGAGAGACCCTCACCACCCCCTTTTTCTCTGTTCCTTTAAGGACAGAGAAATTCTTACTGGGGAGTAATAATTGGATTCTCCTACTCTCAGTGAAAAAATCTACTCACCTCTGAACTGGCTTGGTTATCAGCTAGTTTTTAGAAACGTATTTTTATTTTGTTAAAAAAGAATCAATACTTATTTTAAGCAAGGTCAAATCCCTGGAGTCCTTTCCTGGCCTCACACATAAATAGTAATAGTTAATCACATTTAAGATGGTTTAAAGTTTCCTTTGTCTGTTAAATGATTGAAATAATAACATAAAAGTAAACTTTCCAAGAGAACAGCAGAGGCATTAGGACTACTATTGTGTGGTTAGTAACTCAGCTGTATTTTTTATTAAGATAACTGTCTGTTTGTGTGCTTTTTACATGTTCACAGACATGTGAAAATAGAATACATCTTCCTCTTTAATATTTAGTAAAAACAAAGCAATACTTCTGAATCACTGAATTTAGAGTCACCATAGTGAATCCACTAATTACCAGTCATGTTTCTTGTGGTTTACTTATATGACAACTGCATATTTTTCAATTCAAAATTAGTTCTCAACCTAATGTCAGGGATACTGCTTTTCCTCAATTTGTAAATATCCTCACAATGCTGAAATTTCTCATTTTTATTTGTATATGATACCCTTAGGCTCTATTATTTTCTCACAGCTTACATTCAGTGTTTTTCTCCTGCGCAGTTAAAAATATTTACGGTCAAAATGCTTAAAAACAAATCAAGAAATACAATCCACAATTTAAATGTTAAACTCATTTTAAAATTGAAGCAATTCGTTATTTTCTACTCATAAATTATCAACAAACTTTACTCCTATCTTTTTCTCCTGCTACCCATTGTTGGTATTTATTAGTCCTCTCTAATTAATTCTTACACCATTGGTAAGCAATCCTTTCATTTTAATCCCATAAGAACGAATTCAGGAAGAAAAATTATTGTAGACTACATTGTTTTTCTTTTCACCTTTAAGAATGAAAATAGCTTAACTGAATCCCATGGAAAAGGTATATATTCTCATAAGTTAGATTATTTTCTTTATTGAATGGAATAATATCTAAGAGATATTAAATAAGTAGAGGCATGGAAGCAGCTTTCAAATCTTTTATCCTAGATTAAATTACAGGACACATTGTGGTTCTGGATAATCCACATATAACTTGTGTAAATATGTTGCTTATCACTATACTAAACAGAACAAAAAAGGAGTGCTTTTAAGTTGGCAATCACTTTCCTATAAATTCAGGTAAAACATTTGGTAGGTGGAAAAATTTCTTAAACATTATCAGTGACTTTTAGTTATCCAGACCCTTGTTCAGCACATAAATTCAACAACTGTTTTATTCTCCACAATATAGAGAGTCCTGTGTGGGGAATTTAAAATATGGGAAGGTTTATTGCCAACTCTAGAAAAACTTCTATTCCAGTAGTGACAATATATATACTAACTTGTATTCCCTAAATGAATAATTTTCTAAAATGAATTCTCATGACAATAAGTATTATAACAGTTAGAGAAGGGTAAAAAAGAACACCGTTGGTCTAAAGAAGACAAATTATGGTAGCTATTAACATGAAAATAGATTTCTTGTTTCAAGATGTGTCTTTGGCTAATACAGTACTTGGAAGATTATAGGAAGTACAGCGCTAGAATTTTGGATGGAATCAATTTGAAAATTTATCTTGTTTAATCATATTTAAAACACATTTCATACATAGTAGTTAGCAGAACAATTACCTTTAAAATTGGGTCTGATTCTTGCATCATACCCTGATGTCCTCCCCATTAATTTGTCCAGAAAGTCAGAAGGTGACATTGGAGCACTTCGAGATCTTGCACTATCCGTTACCTTTGTTGCAACTAAACTATAAATGAGAAAAAGACACAGATTTTACCAAAAAAAAAGTTTTCCTGACAATTGGTACCTATAAATATAGAATAAAAATGCTAAGCAAAAATATGTTTGAAAACACAAAGAAAAGCTTTAGATACTATACAGTGAACATTATCATAATGACTGATTTTTTATAGATTTACAGTCAGTATTTATGTGACTTCACATGTATTCATCCCAAAGGTCAGAGGTACCATTATTTTGTGTTAAGTATGGAAACAAAGCCACTTCCAAATTATTAAGCTTTCAAAATTTGTATTTACCCGAACTTGATTTCTGATTGCAAATTTTAGCAAAAAGTATCCTTAAGTGATCCAGGCATAAGAAAATATGAAAGTTCAGCTGTGAAATACGATTCTTATTGCTTTTATTGAGTGAAAAAATCACTTTCAAATTTTGTGAATTTTGTGAATTTTTCTTAACAGTGATAAAATTTCTGTCCAATAGATTAAACAATCATGTTCTTTTCTTCAGTTGGAGTGCTTCCTATATTAGTAACATACCCAGTTAAATTCATTCTGCGTTCACTTTCTCATTCATGTACAGTACACTTTGTTCAGATCTAAAATTTGTGCATCAAGACTGAGAAATTACCATAAATGTGGTCTGTGCACCTGGATATTATATGATGAGAACCTGTGTCCAGGAAAGGTAAAGGGTTACTGTATTTTTTTATTCAAACATTTTCCTTTTTATGCAGCTGCTCTTCCAAGAAGCCCATAAGTCTAACTGCATCCCCGTCCAGCCCCTCATTTACCTAGGTTGGTCCACAAGCTAGGTTGAGCCTGCTTGCTAATATCAAATGATTCTTTTCATCCACAGAGCTTTGCTCACGGAACCAAAGCAGACATTCTGAGCATACATGTCTTTGAAACTGATATATTCAAACTGATATTACTTCCTGGAGATTGTCAATCATCACATCTTCCCAGCTCTGTCACTCATCTCAGAGCATTGCCAAACCATGAACCTTTGTGGTCATCACCTGAGCTCAGCAGTATCAAGTTATTAAATTCCTCTGCTAGAATTTTTCTAATAAGCAGTGAAAATGGGCCTTAAAGCCATCACCATTAAATTGCCTACCACACACGTATATTCAGGGATTCATAGACACAATTTTAAAATCCAGTATCAATGAGAAGGACATTTCTGAAAGCATAGTATCACAGCTAACAACACCTACTAACTATTGCCGTGTTCTAGAGGCTCTATCTAGTTCTGGACATTCTAAGTCACTTATCTTCCCAATGACTCACTCTGTCTTCCTCCCTAAACAAGCTTCTCCTTTCCCTATTCTGTTGGTTCCATATTACCTTATGACCCTTTATCTCTGATGATTACTGATCAGTTGAACTCCCTGCCATTGTGATCTCTGAAAGTTTATTCTAATGTAATCATCATCATCATCATCATGAAAAGAAAAAAAGAAGAAACTCACTACCTTCTCAAGAACTCTAGAACTTTCCTCTGCCATCTGGTTTTAAGTAACTTTTACCTGTTCTCTTAAGTAACATTTGCTTGTTTTCCATGGCTCAAGAATAGAGGGCAGAAAGGCATTGTCAGAGCTCTCATAGCTACATATTGCTGCTTCTTAACCCTCCCTTTTATTTCTTTTGCAAAATCCTTCCTTTCCATTTTTAGAAAATAAACATCTACATTCTCCAACCAACAAATAAACCAACTTACCTGGATCTGAACCAATAATACTCTGCCTCTCCCCTTTTAAAACATAACAGATAACCATGTAGCTGAGCCAGCAGTCCCTCACATTTTGCACTGGATGGGGGAGATTATCATAGATTATCCAGGTCAGCCCTACCTGCAATGACATGTATCATAAGAGAGGGTCAAAGGTATATTTGATTATAGGTAGAAGAGGGAAGGCAATGAGACTACAGAGAGAGAGAGAGACTAGAGTGATGTGGCCACAGCTAGGGAATTCCAGCAGTCAACAGAGGCTGGAAGAGGAAGGAACAGATTCTCCCCTAGAACCTCTGGAGCTTAGCATGATCCTACTCACACCTTGTTTTGGGTCCAGTGAACTCATTTCAGACTTCTGGCCTCCAGAACTGTGAGAGAATAAATTCCTGTTGTTTTAAGCCATCAAGTTTGTAGTCATTTGTTACAGCAGACACAGGACACTAATACACTAGGATATGGTATATATCTTCATGGTTCAAGATAGGCAAACATCTCATTCATCTCCTAAACAAGAATGTGTGGAAAGAGAAAGGTTTTCATGTAATTTATTAGGTGCAAAGCACTGTGTAAGAATAGTAAAGTATATAGAACACAAATTTGAATCCTTAAAGAATTCACAGTTCAGTAGATTACTCTATCTGGGCCCATCTGGGGTCTACAGGGAATCCTTGGGAAGTGTCGGTGATCAGGAGTTGGGAAGAAGTGAGATTACAAAGAAGAGAATGATTGGCTGGCTCCCTTCTTCCTACCACTATGAGCAAAATCTTTATGTTTTATAACAAGAATTCACAACCAAGCTCTGTAGAATGATGCTATAAAAAAATAAGAAAATTCTGAGCAGAGAAATAATTCTGGTTTTTTTACTAGTTACATTCCCTTCAGTGACACAATAGCCATTCAACTGCTTATGGACAATTAATTTTATTTCTAAAGATTCACAATTTTGACTCAAAAGGAATTACTGTCAGCAAAACTACAATGAATAATTAGCTAAAAAGCATTTCTACATAGTCCATCCTTTCCTTTTCTGAAGTGGGTGAAGGTTGTGCGTATGGGAAGACTTTCTATCACATACAACTCTTGCTCTGGTATATTTCTTCTAGAACTTTCTTCCTATTACAGTAATATCTGAGACTTGCACTATGTGAACATTAGTAGACTGTCTTCAGAGAACTGTAGTCATTGAAGAGAGCTTAGAGTAATAAATACATAGTATGAGGCTCCACATGACCAATCTGGAATCTTACTCTAATTTTTAAGTAGTCAACATCATCTGTACATACATATTCAAAAACATTTTGTTTGAGTTGTTAAAATTCAGGGTAGGAGGAAGCAGTGGGAAGAAATCTAAGATTAATTTAGAATGGATTTTGGACAAGAAACTTTATATTTATCATCAAGTCCATTTTTTTTTTTTTGTCTAAAGTTCCTAGTTTCAACAAAACTGTCATATTTATACCAAGTTATTAAGGTTGTTAGCAAATGACTCATGATCAGTATTTTTGAAGGAAGCAGCTTCGAATTTTTTAAAAGCATTTTATTTATAAAAATCTCAAAATCTATGTTAATTTGCCTGCCTCCCACACTTGGCTCTTCTTTTCTATGCTGTACCAAGTACTGAATTTACTATTAACTTTTCTTGGAAACTGTGTGTGAGATCATACACATTCCCATCAATGAACATTTTTTTCACTTAAGTATTTTATATATTCGTTTTTTTTTTTTTTTTTGCTGAGGAAGATTTGCCCTGAGCTAAGATCCATTGCCAATCTTCCTCTATTTTGTATGTGGACCGCTGCCACAGCCTGGCCATCAACAAGTGGTGTAGGTCTGCACCCAGGAAGCTAACCTGGGCTGCCAAAATGCAGTGCACTGAACTTAACCACTAGGCCACTGGGGCTAGCCCTATATTCTTATTTTTATAAGTCCTTATTTTATAAGGACTCTACTTGAAAGTTCAGAGACTTCAACTTCTGAGAGACTGGCAGAAACCTATTCACTTAAGTATTGAAATCAAACATCAAAATTTATCAAAAATGCAAGTCCCTTCCCCTCCTCCTCCCTCCCCTCCCATCCTCTTCAATGAGACAAAAAGGTAAATATATCCACTTTTGGAGGACAGAAGTCACCACTAAATACAGATGCTTTTAAGATGAATTTTAATATAATTGTCAATACCTATTTACCTCTGCTAAATGCACCTTAAAATTGAGAGACAATATGAAAGTTATAGCTGGGAAATGTAATGTGGGTTTGAGACAAGTATCAGCACATGGGGCCACAAACCTACATGCATATATTTTCATGAGTTGATTTGAACAGAAGGAAGAGTAACCTTGTGGGAAACACATCAGTGCTATGACTCCTGAGGCAGAGAAGGTTTGAGGTTATGTTAGAGAAAGACAGTTTACTATATATTGTATAGCTCCATGAATCAATCCTATACAGCTAGAATTCCTTGTATAAAAAATTTTAGCTATTATTATTTGAAACTTTTTGAGTTCTAGGAACACAAGCAATTGATACCTCTAGCCCCACTTTGAAAGATAAGTCACAGAATGAAAGAGATGAACACTCTTCTTATTCTTATGTGGCTTCAGTCTCTTTATGGGAGAACTAAAGGAAACCTGGATTGTCTGGGAATGTGTGAAGCTTTGAGCATTTCATGCTGTCAAAGGTTCAGAAATACCCAAAGTAAAACCAATGAATCATTGAAGTAATAATCAGTAAAAGTTTACTGTGCAGACACTGAAAAGACGGTTTGCAAACCGGAAGCACTCAGACCAAAACACGGAATGAGGCTCGGGGAATATGGCTATAAAGCAGCCTATATAGTGATAAAGCAGTGTCTGTTTATTCTTTGCAGTGATTGGTTATAATATTAGAATTTTCAGTGGCTTCCTCATATCAACTTGGGAAACAGGTCAAGATTTGCTTATAACTTCCAGAGGCACAAGCAAGAAATGGCCCAGGTCAAGTTAGTCTTGCAAAAAGAGCTAAATTAAACTTTGTTTGTATGACTAAATTGGTTCTGTCTGATCAGGGAACTTTCAAGATTGGTCTCCGTTTGTTTTTGATTTTAACGACATTAAAGCATACTGCCTTAGAAAAGGAATCAATGTTTGCCATGAAGACACTAGCAGTGAAGCAGACTTTAAATTGTTTGATATTAATTATTAAAAAAAAACAAGGCTGAAGTAGAAGAATATAAAAGGACTATTCTAGAATACCCCTGAAAACTTAGAGAAATAACTAAAAATTAACAGGTTACTGGGCTCTTGATTCTTTCCACTGTGGGCCATGTGCCAGGGAAATATGATCATCATTTTAAACTGATCTCATTTCTACCCAAAATTTTATGAGGGGTGGACTATTTTAATTTACCTAATGATAGAAATGATAGTTGCCTTCTGATTTCTTGGGCACGAGGTTTGTATACGTGATATCATTTAATTCTTATAACAGCCGTGCTAATTAGGCATTATTACGTATGTATTACAGATGAAGAAACTAAGGTATTTTTGCCAGGCCACTCAGATATTAAACGTATAAACCAATATTTTAAATCAAATCAAACTTTCCACTGAAAACAACTAGACAGTTAAAAAAAAATCTGTGCATTAGAGAGCTAAAAACACAGTAAAAAATCATGTGGCTAAGACCTAAGATGAAAGAAACTCACAGAAGTGAGCCAAGTATTTAGAGCTTCATTTCCCCTTAGGTGAATTCAGCTGAGGGGTAGCTGAGTGGTTAGCAATTTATGTACAAGTTTTGAAAGTTTTATGGATATAGGGTGACAAAAATTGTATTCCGGGACTCACCAAAAGGGTAAACTCCTATAAGTTGGTTTGAGATCTCAAAGAACTACAACTTTTGAGTAAAAATGAATCAAAAGTATAGAAGCCTTAACAGGAAGCTAAGCATAGCTTGGAATCATCTCGATTTCTGAAAATGGAATAAGATAATCATGGAGTGTTAGCAACCTAGCTCTCATAAATAAAAGCAAACATAAATTATTTTTGGAGAAAGGATAAAATATCATTATAAGCCTCGAATCATTCTAATTTTTTGTATACAATACTGGAATGCAATAAAAAAGTAGAAAAGATGAAAAAAAGAAGTAGAAGAGAAAAAAACTACAAGATTAAGACCAAGACAAATGTGGAATAAGAAATAGACACACAAATGATTCAGATGATGGAGTTGTCACTCGAACTTGAAATGATTAGTGCTTTATATGTTTAAAGAGTTAAAAAATAAGACTGATAATTTTAGCAGGGAAATATAACTACAAATAAGAAGCAAATGGAAATCTTCTTATCCAAAAATAAAATTAAGAACTCAACCATTTTTGATTAGGAACAGCTGAAAGAAGCATTAGTGATTTGGAATATAGATCATTAGAAAATGTACAGAGGAGACATGGGAAGACAATAAAATGAAAAATAGGGAATAGACAGCAAAAAACTTACAGTGAAAAAGTTTAACATCTCTAAAAATGGAAAGCCAGAATGTGAAGATAAGAGATTGGAACAGAAGCAATATGTGAAGAGTTAATTGCTGAGAATATCCTAAAACTAAGGATATCTAGCTGCCGAATCAATAAGTACTACAAATTCCAAGAAATATTTTTAAAATTTTCTTGATACATCAAAGCAAAACTGCCTTATTTTTTATAAACACAAGGAAAAAAACCATAAGTGCAATTGATATCAAAGCAATTTCACAGATTTTGTATGGACTCTAAATTACAAAAGGTTAATTTTAACTGATAGTTTTCTGATAATTATTTATGTTATTAATAGACACATCTCAATGAGGTACATTGGCTAATAATTCAGGAAATTGAAGTTTGGCTGCTTTATACAGTGGGCATTCTGTCTCACTTTCAAGTTATGTTCCATACTCTCAAGTGGATTCTTTGTGTGTGTGTGGTGTGTGTGTGTGTGGTGAGAACATATAAGATCTACTCTCTTAGCAGCTTTTAAATATATAATACAGGATTGTTAACTATAGTCACCATTCAAGTCAGTTCTTAACACTTCCTTTCAATCATACTGCATCTCCCAATTCCATTTATTCTCCCAATTTTCTAGATCACGGTTTGACACATCTTTTTTTCTCAAATTTTTAATACCTTATTCCCTACTCTTGCTCCTTGAGGGAATAGAATAAACCAAGAGACCTTAATTTCCCACTGCCATATCCCTCCTTCACCAGTGTTAGAAGGCATATAATCCTGCCTTCATTCCTATTACTATGGCTGGGCTGTCTTTGCCACCAGCATCGACCAACTTCTCAAATGCTCACTAGATCTCATCTACTTATTTATTCAAGAATATCATCTAGCCGTGTCTTTTCCATCAACAATACTTTCTCTATAGGATTATTCTAATCATCATACTAACCATGCTATTGTTTCTCTTATTAAAACAAGACAAAACAAAACAAAAATTCTCTTGACCCCACTACTCATTTCAGCTACCTATTTCTTCTTTCTCCTTAAAGCAAAATTCTGTGAAATAATTACTTATACTCACTGTGTTTAATTCCTTTCTTTATATTTTCTTTTGAACCTATATCAGCGTCTCTCACTACTCCATCAAAAAATGCTTTTGTCAAGGTCCCAATATCTACCACATTGTTAAATCCAATGGTTAATTTGTGTTACTCATCTTACATGAATAGCATAAAAAAACAGTTGATCACCAGCACCTTTTTGTAATACTTATTTCACTTGGCCTTCTGTAACCAGTTTTCTCTCACTTTTTCTCCTACTGCACATTTACTTTTGAATCTGTGTTGGTGGTTCCTCTTTATCACCTTGACCTCCCAATGTTGGAGTGCTTTTTCTTAATTATTGACTCTTTCCTCTAATTACACTTTCTCCCATGGTGATCTCATCCAGTTTCATGGCTTTAAATATGGTATAGAGTACATTGAACACTTTAATATTATGTCTCCAGTCATGAATTCTCCCTGCACTACAAACTATTAGGTCCAACTGCCTACTTGACATTTCCATTTGAATACCTGAAACTTAACATGTCCAAGTCAAACTCCTGCTATTCTCATACAAACTTGTTCCTTCTCCATTCTTTTCAAACTTGGTTAATGGCAACTCCATCTTTCCAGTTCTCAGGATGAAAATGTTTGATAACACTTGACTCCTCTTTTTCTTTCACATATGATATCTATCTGGTTGGCTCTACCTTCTAATTTTATCCATAATCCAACCACATCTCACTGTGTCCTCTTCAACTGCTCTAGTACAAACTACCACTAGCCATTTTCTTTGCTTGGAATGCTCATTGGTCCTCTATTCATCTAATTAACTTCCACTTATCCTTATGATCTAGGTTTAAGCATCATTTCCTCAGGAAGCCTTAGCTATTCCTTCTGATTTTGTGAAATTCTGCTAAAATGTTTCTCAAATTTGTGTCTCTCACTAGTAGCACTTGTTACAATTGAAATTGTAATTTTTATAGGATTAATCAATCAATCTCTATCTCCTACTTTGTAAAATCTGATCTTCAAGCAAAAACCATGATTGTTCCATTTGTTTTAACACCTCCTCCAAGTCTAGCAATAATCATGCTTAGAATATATGTTTAACACTAGAGAGGGTCCAGTGTTTCTCTCCTTCTGTCCATCTACCCAAGTTAAGAGTGATGTTAATGAATAATTAGGGAAGATCATAGAACAAATATTTAGAAATTGGAAAAAATTAAGATATAGAAATCTGAAAGAGAAAATTAAATCATCAAAGTTATACGTCTGAAAATCATCATTTAATGGTGGAACTGGAAAGTCATAAATTGGAATGTCATGGGTGCCTATTTAACCAGACCTGATATTGCAATGGTATCTACATTCAACGTTTACGTATATTAGTGCTTATAATGAATGT
The DNA here is from genome assembly GCA_031878705.1 of Tapirus indicus. Taxonomy (NCBI): domain Eukaryota; kingdom Metazoa; phylum Chordata; class Mammalia; order Perissodactyla; family Tapiridae; genus Tapirus; species Tapirus indicus. Next base: position 95,879,320 of record CM062919.1, on the reverse strand, counting down.
CTACGTTCAATGCTTGCTAGTTATCAGTGATAAATTACATATTGTTTATGTGTTTGTATGTGAAGGGTTATAGGTAGGGGATGGGGTGGGGAAGGAGGACTCCATTTAATTGTAAAACTAGATGACAAATGATTAGATAGTGTAGTCATTAGAGATGTCTTAACTCTAATCTTCATATAATTTTTTTGTTTTATCTATAAAATTTATTTTTATCATAAAATCACTCATTTTTAATAACACTTTCAAACTGCTGTGCTCAAAATTTATGGTAATTCTTATAACTCCTATGAAAACTTCCAACTTCTATGAAAACCATCTATTCTCATGGGTAATAGTTTACTTCTTTATAGATTTGGCATCAGCTTATTTCAACTGAAAGAACTGAAAGGCTCTAACACAACTAATTAAATGACTGATTTGTAGTTTCTTAATAACTTATTCATTTTAAAGAAAACTAAGTGTTTTAGATACATTGAAAATTACTTAGAGTAGACTTAATTGTTCCTATTATGTGTTGAGTGCACAAAATAATCATGGAAGTCGTCATGTTACAATGGTTGAAGCTCCATATGGAAAGCCAGGAGGCTACATTTTGTTCCGTTTTTGTCATTAACATAGTTGTTTCACCTCAGGAACCTGGATATTCTTTTACTAGTGTAAAAATGGAGACTTAAAGTGGCACATGTTTTTCACAGATAAGTTTAGTAAAACAAATGACATAATCTACACATATGTTTTGAAAAATACCAAGTTCTTATGCCAATGTTTGAATTTTGCATTTGATACCATAACTCTCTCGGTAAGGGATATTTTTAACTGAAATAAAGAGAAATTCACTCAAGCTAATTTATGTAAAAGGGCCTGGATGGTTATAGTAGCATCTCATGAAATTCAAGTGTGGAAAATATAGATAAACCTCAGAAAGCCTGAGCACCATAACAGAAAAGATCTGATTGACCCATCCCAGTTCACAGATTCAACTCATGGCTAAAGCCACTTTAGCAAGAGAGGTTCAAAGTCCCACTGCAAATATGTAGTTGTAGGAGCCTTAACTGACATACCCGTTCATTTCTCTTCCTTAAATAACTTCTCATGCAGGACATTCGGTCTTTCAGAACTCAACTGTTGAATGAATATTTAAAGCAATATTGATTTTACATTGTCTTCTGTTCAATAGTCTGATTTCAGTTTTTGTATTCTAGCAACATGTGAAATACTTCAAAAGAATTTTATTAATTTGTGTAAAACTCAGTGAAATTTTCTAGGAGGAGGGGCTGCTGAAATAGTAGTCCAGAATTTCAGTCAGGAAAAGACTGAATGGACAGACACAAGAGAAAATATCTTAGAATCTGTGGAATTATGGGAAGTACAAGAGACTAAAAGAATGTTAGTGAGTCTGGAATAGAGACAAAGAGTGTCAACATAATAACAAATGAAACTGGAGAGTGCTGTAGGTACCAGATCATGCAGTGCCTTATAGATCATACATGGACTTTTGTCTTTTAGCCCCATTTAGAAACAATTCAAGTGTTCAAGGTAAAAGCTGAAGATAGTTTGAGTATTTTGATGGCAGGGAGGTTGGAGAAGAGTAGAAGAATCTAAGAGCTATACAACTAATAAAATCCACAAAATTTAGTGATTGTTACTGGATATGAATGAGAGGAATATCTCAAGCATGACTGTAATGGTTTTAAAAATACTTACACAAACTTTTGATACTCCCCCCCTCAAAGGCTGGAGCCCACTTTTTCCTCCTCTTGAATGTTGGCTATACAAAGTAACTTGATGATGGCATGTGAATTCTCTAGTTAGGTCATAAAATGCATTGCTGCTTCCATCTAGCTCTCTTTTGGATCATTCACTATTCCCCACTCAAGTAGCTACATGGGAGAAACTGAGGGCTTCTACCAATAGAATTCACCACCCCACCAATCACTTCGATTCTCTACCCCAGTCTCTACCTTCAGATGACAGCAACCATGGCTGACATCTTGACAGTAACCTTGTGAAAGATTCTGAGCTAGAATATGTACTTAAGCCATTCCTGAATTTCTGACCCACAGAAACTTTGAGGCTGATAAATATTTTTTGTTGTTTTAAGCCATTAAATTTCAGGATAATGTGTTATGCAGCAATAGATAAGTAATATATTGACTGTTAGCTTTCTGGCTTGAACAACTGCATGTATGGAAATGCTATTCATTGATATAAGACAGAATTTAAGGAGGAACAGGTTTGAGAGTTACCATAATGGGTTCAATTTTAAACCTGATGAATTAGAGGAGGTTTTAAAACATCTAAGAGAAATTTTATACTATAATAGGTTATCCATATGGAGAAACAAAAAATTGCAATGATATTTTACTAGATGGTTTCTTTGAAAAATTTTAATAAGCATGCTGGCACCTAAGGGCGATCACACTTGCCATTCCTTCTGCCTAAAACAATCTTCTCTAGATAGCCGCTTTTATTGCCCCCTCATCACCTTCATATCTTCAGATGACACCTTCTCAAAAGGTCTAACTGAGTCACTTAGCTAAAAATGTCTTCCTTTCTCACATTTTCTCTCTTCTCTTTCAGCTTTACTTTTCTCCATAAAACTTATTTTTATCTAAAATACTATTTATTTTGATGTTTCCCTCTACTACATGATAACTTCATAAAAGTAGGGATTTTTGCTTGCTTACTGCTGTATCCCCAATACCTGGAATATTGATTGGCAAATAGGAGACATTACATAAATATTTTTGGAATAAATGAATAAATAGTACTTGAAATATGTCACTAGAGGGATAAGTAATATATATTTTTTAAACCAAGAAGATGCTATGTAAAATAGGTTGATATGGAACTCAATAAACTTTCAATAAATAAGTAATTTCTTATTCTTATTCTTATTTTCATAGAAGCTAGGTCTTCAAGAGAGTAGTTCAAGTAAGGATATGTTTCCCCAATGATGCTGTCTGACAAAGTTAGTTATTCAACTCTTTCAAGTTTAGTTTAGCTCCAGAGAGCAATAAAAACACTCTTTATTTGATTTAGAACATCACTGTCTCTTTCGAAAGTAGAGCACATAGAGTCTTTGTCTGGATGCTACTTCATATTTCCTCTCAGAGAAAAAAGTTTTCCCTTGAAAAGATGAGGTGAAAACTATAACAAAGACTTCTGAAGTTTGTAGTTCATGTTCTTATTCCACTTAAATGTTTTTGATAATTCATTTTTTAATCTGAGAAGTTCAAGTTTCTTAATTAGGTTTAAAGTTATAAACTGAAATCTGTAGCTTTATACACATATATCATTACACTAATAGCTGCATGCATATGCCTTTCAGCAAAACTATGTCTAATTCCCCAAAACAACAACAAAAGCAAGTATTTAAAATCTAAGAATAAACCAAACAAAAAATTCAAAATTCTTACAGAAGAGTAAAATAAGCAGATTGCCAAGATAAGACAAAGAAGAGTATTTGTTCTTCAATATTTTATTTATTATATATAACATACATTTTTATGTGTGTGTGTATATATATTATGCAGATGTGTATCTGTATACATTAATATATAGACATTTATATACATTAATATATAAAGATAAACATATATATACAGAACACATATTCCTGTATTCATTTTGTTGTATATACACAGTAAAAAACAGTTACCTAAGATTCTGGATGTAGTAGAGGAAAATACCAATAAACTGTCTGTGGCCAAGGAGTGTACATTATGGTAGAAGAAACAGACAGTAAACAAATAAACATAGAAGTTACAAAGATCATTAGAGACTGTTCCACGTTCTCAGAAGAAAATAGCCAGGGTGATGAAACAGAAAATAAAAGAGAGAGCCACACAGGTTGGATGGTAAGTAAAGACTTTGTAATGAATTGAAATGTGAGCTGAGTGTGGAGCAGAGGGAGGAATGTTCTAGGCAGAGGGAAGAGCTACTTTGAACTAATCGTGTTATGATAATCAACAATCTTGACAAATAATAACATAAACTTGATCTTTTATTTCATACCATGAATATAAACAAATTTCAGATAAATTAAAGTTCTAAATATAAGTGTGTAGATACTTAAACAAAATACTTTAAAATAGTTCTAGAGCAAGCATTTGTGTTTATTTCCTCTCCCTTGCAACATCCATTAAACTAGTACTAATTGACAAAAGAGGTATAAATGTTAACTAAAAGACAACAGGAAGGAGATATCAGCAAATTAGAGATTCCTACAAGTTCTGGAAGATGAAAAGAGAGGAAATAACAGAGAGATAGGTGAAGAGGGTGAGAATTTTCAGAAATGGATAAAAAACATGTGCTTTCAAAGAGAATGAGCCCACTGAAATCAGAGGAGGTTGAACTAATAGAGAACTATGTCTAAATTTATTACTGTAAAATTGCTAAACATTAAGATTTAAGAGAAGATCCTGAATGATTTTGAAAGAAAAAGGAAAATACAAAAGAATGAAACCAGACTGTCTTCAGGCTTTTAAATGAACATGTGTGAATGCTACAAGACAACAAGAAAATGCCTTCAAAGTTCTGGGTAAAAATTATTTTTATTCTGTATTTTCAACCCAATATTCCAGCTGTCAACCTACAAAAAACAAAAACCAGTTTAAGAGGCAAAGCATTTATTTGGGATCATAGAATTGCAATTCAGAGAGAGCACAGCTTCAGATAGAAACCCAAATAGTGTCCCAATTACAGGAGAGGGGCTCAGAGTTTTTATGAGAAAAAGGGAGGAAGATGAGGTAAGTTGTTTTAAAGAAGAGTTCATTGGTGCTAGATGAGGTAAGGCTAGGTTTGTACTCCGTAGATTGGCTTGAGATTTGATTATCAGGCAAAAGGCTATACTTGTATTTTGTTGATTGGTCAGTGATTTGGTCATTGGCAAAGTCCTATTTCATCAGTCCTTACAAACAGGATATTCCTGTCTTTACTGACTTCTTGTATTGTTGGTGGTTTGGTTCAGTTTGGAAGATAAAGAAAACAAGACGTGTAAGGCAATTCCTCTGAAATGGCTGCTCAGTCTCTATTTTAATATGGCCCCACTCATGTGATCTCTCAAACAGCCAATCTATGAATAAAGTGAGAAGTAATTAAGTAGCCACAAACACAAGGAACTGAATAGTGTGCCCGCATAAATGCTAAGGAAAATCGTTGAGAATATACTGCAGAAAAATGAGGAAGTAAACCAAGAAATAGAATCCTAGAAGGAGCTGCTACAACCTGGAAAGGAGTACAGTGATTCCTCAGATGAGATCTCTGCAGAAGACCTTGAAAACAAACAATATAGTTTTGATCAGAAGAAGAGAGAAATCTAGGACATTTTGCTGTGGGGTGCAGTGAGCTTTGAAATATATTTCATGCACAAAATTGTAGGATTAAGAGTTTGAGGGAAAAAATGAGTCTTTAAAGAAGCATTTGATCTCAGTAAAGACAAAAGAAGACAATTAGAAAATTGAGGAAAACAAAATGTAAAATAATAATAATATAAGGATATTATTTAGATATATGGAAATGATCATAATAAGAAAAACATACAAACATTTAAAAATGGTTGCTCTTAGGAAGGACAAGTATAAGGAAGATGGGACTAGAAGTGATGTGAACAGCATTAAAGCTTTCTGCACCATTTGACTTTTTAAACCCATATGCAAATTCTACTTTAAAAAAATTAAAGGATTAGAAATATACAAGAGTTTGTTTAAAATTTGTCATAGACAAGACAAGACAAAATGAAAAGCCTTAAAAGAAAAGCTGATTTATTTGGTACCTACACTTACTTTTTTCCTTCATTAGCTCTTTCTTGAAAATGTACAATATGCCAAGCATTGTTATGGGGGCTTTGGATTCAGCAACAAACAAAACAGATCCAAATCCGTAATGTCAGTGGGCTCACATTCTAGCAGAATGGATTATAATAAGCAAAAAACATCACAAATTAGTAAATTCTATACTATTTGAAAGAAAAGAAAATTTAGAACAGAGCAAAGGATAATCAGAGTGACAGGATGTATGGGGACCTGTTAAAATCTTAAATAGAGTAGTTAGGGCAAGTTTCATTGAGAAGGTGATACTTTATCGGGGTTGAACGAGGTCAGGGTGTTGGCCACCTGAGCATCTGAGGGGAGAGTATTCCAGGCAGAGAGAAAGTCAGTGCAAAGGCTCCAAGTCAACAGCATGCTTGATGTATTCACAGAACAAAAAGGGACTAGACCAGAGTTAGCAGTGGGGATAATAGTGAGAAATTAAGTCAAAGTGTTAAATGGAATACCAAATCATGTATGACATAAGAGCCTTTATAAGGAATTTGGCTTTTACTCTGAGTGAAATAGGAGATTTTAAGGCATTGAGTAGATACACAGAATGGCTTTCCTTTTGTTTATAAAGAATCACCATGACTGATCTGTTAAATACAGACTGGGGTGGGGCTGAGAGGGTTGGCAGAGACCAGTTAGATTATTGTCATAGTCCAGACTACGGTGGCTCAGACCAAGCTGTCACATTGGAGGTGATAAAAAGTGACTATATTTTGGATGTATTTTAAAGTTTGAGACAAGGTGATTTTCTGACAGATTCGAGTAAAAAAGACAGTGGGAAAAGATGAGACCATGTTTTTTGGCCTAAGTAACGGGAAGAGTAGATTTGATAATAACCAAAATGGGGAAGACTGAGAGTGGAGTAGGTTTAGGGCAAGAATCTGGAGATTGGTTTGGGATGTCTATTTGATATCCAAGATGCTGAGTATACAGTTAGTTCTGTGGGTCTGGAGTCTGAGGAAGGACATCATTTTGTTGTTTAAGGCACCAATTTGGAAAGTGTTATAGACATATAGATGTTATTTAAAGTCTGGAGACTAGAGCAGTTCACCAAGGAAGTAAGTATAGATACAAAAGAGAAGAGATGGAGGAGGAGGGAAGAAAACAGCAAAGCAGACTGGACTGGGAAGAGCAGCCAGTGAAGCAGGAGGAAAATCGAATTGGCCCTGGAAGCCAATTAGAGTAAGTATATCAAGGAGGAGGGAGTGCTCAACCATTGAATGCTGCTGATGGGTCGAATACGATGAGGACTGAGAATTAGCCATTTTATTTTGTTAGGTGGATGTCAACAGTGACTTTGACAAGCGCAGTTTCAGGGAATTGGTGGAGGTGAAAGCCTAATTTGAATGAGTTCAAGAGAGAATTAGAGAGAACTTGTGACAGTGAGTATGGCTCTAATGTGCAGATCGTTAAAATAATGCATCGATATTAAAAACTTACATATGACAAGGAGCACCATAACAAATGAAACAATCAAATTAAATAGTAGCTATGTAACAAAGCAGAAACATCTGAATTATATGAGGGACTCCAACAAATCATTTAGAAAAGGTAATCCAATGTAAGAATGGGCAAAGGAAGGATATGAACAAGCAATTCATAGGAAAAAAACAGAAATACACTTCAGTATATAGTATGAAATGAGTGATCAAACTCAGTAGTAATCAGGAAATGCTTATTTAAACAGAAACTAGATACTATTACTGTTGGCAAAACTTTCAAGGTGAGTAATATCAAAAATTGATGAATATATGGGTAAAAGTTGCCTTTTATATGCAATTTATACCCTGAAGGGCAGCATATACAGCCATTTGAAGGGGGAATTTCATGGTCTATATTTAAATTATTAAGCCATCTTCCTTATGACCCAGTACTATTTAATGCACTATTGGTTGTATTAATAAAAATAGAAAATGACCTAAATAGCTATCATAGTGTAGTTTTTTTTTTTTTTTTTTTTCTTTTTAGTGAGAAAGATTTGCCCTGAGCTAACATCTGTGACAATCTTCCTCTGGATCTGACTCTGGAGTACGGAGTGCTCTTGGACAATAAACTTAATAAAAACATTGGGTTATCAACAAATTCAAAGTTAGGAAGGTGAAATATTCTTGGCTGGTAGACTTTATTTTTACTTCAGTCAGAAAGGGACAGGGCACTCTAGAAGTCATGAGAGTAATCATTCAAAATCTAGAATGTGCCCTAAGAATGTTTGCTTTAGGGAATTTTACCAATTCTTTTGCTTAAATCCTATGTCCTCCACATGCCTTTCTTTGCTTATGGGAGCAGGAAAGGATCCCCCCTCCACTGAATTCTTATAGGCCATCGGGTTCTATCATTCACTGGTTTCCGTTGTTGATGTGTGATACTTACATGCCATAATCTCCTCTGCTAGCAGGAAACTTCAGGGAACTTCAGGGCTGAGAGCAGAGACTGTCATATAACCCCTCTCATTGGAATTAAATCAACAAACAGCATGAATACACTACTTTGCGAAAATTTCTAGTCTTTCTAGAGTTCAATATGATCATCCAAAGTTCAATTCAAGAGCATTTGTTCCTTATAGTCCAAATATACCTCAACCAGTCAAAAAATCACTGAGTGTGGTTTCAGAACCGTTTTTCTAGAGATAATTTCAAAGTGACTACATCAAACTGATGAGGGAAATGTTGATCAAGAATTGTGTTTCTCTTTTAAATCTCACTTGGCAAAATACCTCTTAGACCTTTAAAATATGCACAAAACTTGTTTTAGAAAACACTGTATAAATTTCATTTTAATCTAATATATGTGCATCATACAAAAAATTTCAGAAAAATAAGAAACAACAGCTTAATCTCACCACTCAGAGATGAGTGATAGAGAAATCATCCTTTTACTTGAGATTTTAACTGTTGTAAATATTTACAAAGGAAACAATACAGCAGAAGTGGTACTACTTTATTTTGAACTCTCTATTTTCTATTTTCAAATAATCATTCTTGCATCAATGCCTACTAATGAAATGAGTTTTTATAAATCCCCAAATCAATAAGATTCAGGTCACAAAAGCATGATGTTTTAAAGCACAAATTTCTGGTGTCTCTGAACATGAAAAGAGATGTACACAGAATATTAAAGTGGATCCAGACTGAGTTTCTTTTCCTAAAAAATATTGAACGAGCAGAGCACTTATTTATTCAGATTATGGTAGATATTCCCATTTGTGTGACTACAAAATGTTTATGTTAATGTCACCTTTCAATGGAAGGTGTTCTGACTTAAGCATATTCAAGACAGATTGGACGTTTTCCCTTCCTGTGGTGCAGGACACCCTACATTTGCCTTATCATTACACTCCTTCAAAAGAGAGAGAAATGGCACACAATGAAGGAGGAAATCAAAAAAAGGAGCAAAAAAAGAGTTTATAATCCAAAGTGGTAAAGAAAGGTAAATACAGCAATAAGTATGGTGTTATTCAATTTCCCTCTAGTGAAAATTAGACTATACCTCAAAGTTTTTATTGGACTATATTCTTTTTTAAAAATAAGAGAAGAGGTCAGCAAGATACAATTACTCGTGTCAACATTACACTTAAAGTGAATATTCAGCTGAGATTACTCTCTGACTCTTCTCCCTCTGCCCCACCTCTGTTTCCTTCTTCTTCCTTTCCACCTTCCTTCTCTGTATATGCCTAAACTATTTTGGGCAAAATGTTTACAGTTTCCCAGGAAACAAGAGGATTTTAAAACCCTCTAGATTATAGAAACTATTTTCTGTGGCAGTAAGAGCATACGTTTTCCTTTAATCAAGCATAACAAAATCCCTAGAGACAATGCTGTACAGGAAAAGGCTAGTTATTTTCAAGATGTAAAAGAAAAGGGTTCAGAAGTGGGAGTGTAAAATGTACGTCAATGTTGCCAGACTTGGTGTTCATGTATAGAACTACAAGAACAAAGAGCAAAATTTTGAAATTGGGTATCATTCTTATATTTTTTGATGAAAATATTAGTAAAAGAATCTCACCATGATTCTAACAGAATGAGTCATATTTCACCTTTTAAAGATGTGATCATTTCCCTTTCTACTGTAGAATAGCCTAAATTATAGTGCTTGTTTGGAAAAATTAGTAGTTAATTTGAATTAGGTGAGGTGGGTTCTACCTCAGGCTTTGCCACCCAAATTAGTGCAGTCTGAATAAAGATCATGTGTCTAGGCTTCGTTTTCCTCCTCTGCAGAGTGATGGGGGCATGTGCTGCAACGAGGCTGGACTGAATCCTCTAAGAGAACTCCTAGCACAGCCCTGCTATGGTACTAGACATAATGTAGATTTGGTTCTATTCTGTGTTTTGTAACTGTTCAATCAGCCTAAACTCATCTGCTTCATTGTTTATCTTTATCTCAGTTGATGACCTTGCCTCCTGCTTCAAAGAGATAATTGAGCATTCAGCTGCTGAATTATGAAATCACAACCCCCATATCTACAGCTTGCCATATTCTGCATATTCTAACCTCCTGTTTAGTTCCAGAGAAAGACTTAGCACTCTTCTGGTTCAAAAGCTACCCTTCAACTATTGCTCTTAAAACTATTCTTTTCCATCTTCTCAGTGTCTTGCTGCTTCTCTTCTGTACCCCTCTTGCCTCTTCCTAAGTATTTCCTAATCCACTGACTTCTTTCCTCTAGGCTAAAAACAAGCTTAAATCTTCTTCAATTTTAAAAACAAAACTAAACCAGTAAATCAAGAACTATCTCAACTGTGTCCACCATTTCTTCCCCTTCTAAAAGCCTCTTGAAAAAAGGAATCTATACATATCTTTTTCTTTAACTCACCATTCAGTGTTATACTAACATATTTGTTCATGTATTTTGCACCAAAAAGTGCACTTGAAAAGGCTACTAATAATATTCCATATTTCTTTTTGTTTCTAAGGCATTCAATATTATTGATCATTCTTTCATTTTCAAAACTCTTCTGTTAGGTTCTGTGACATACTCTGCGTTAGTTCTCCTTCTTATACCTCCTTTCTACCTTTTTTTTTTTTTTTTGCCAGTATCTCTCCTTCTTCCCATCCTCTAGAAGTTGATGTTCTTAAAACAGTGCTTTTCAAACCAGAATGTGCTTATGAATCATCTGCAGGGTTTGATAAAATGCAGGTTTGGATCAGAAAGTCTGTGGTGAAATTCAGAGTCTGCAGTTCTAACAACCTCCTAGGTGATGGTTATTCTGCTGGCTAAAGGACCACATTTTGAGAAGCAGTGCTCTAGGCAGGAAGGACTTTTCCACATATGCATGCCCCAGTGGATTACAGGAGTGCTGTGTTATCCATAGTTCAGCCTGCAGTGTATGAGATGGGGCTGGGGCAGAGAGACCCAGACTTGGTGACACTGAGTCACCAGCCTTGTTTGCTTACCCCAATGGGATGAAACATCCAGATGTGCTCAAGTATAAAAAATGTCAGAAATCCCTGCCCCAGAATTCCAGTCATCCAATCTCATCTACTCCCAGGTCTCGTACTCCCACCTTTGTGCTAATGTTTTCCACTAACTGGATATCTCATAGGCATCTCATCCACTATACATACCTGGAACTTAACTTGTGATACTTTTCTACACGGCTGTTCCTCGTCTTTTATGTTCTATTCCTGTCATGGCACTATTGTTCACCCACTTACTAGAGGTACAAATACAAAGATTATCCTAGACCATTCTTTCTTTTTCCTATGTCCAATTAGTGGACAAGTCTTTGTTTTTGTTTTTGTTTTTGTTTTTGTTTTGTCATTTCTCACATCTGCTCCTTTCTCTCCATTTTTAGGATGTCCTATTGCATTGACCATGCATTACTTTCCTTGATGCCAGTTATGCCCCTCCCCACCGTCAACATACTTTCTTCTAAGTTCTCCATATTACGTCTTTAGTGATCTTTATGAAACACAATCTGATCATGCTCTTTTCCTACTTATAATAGTTCCCTTTTGTGTCAGTTAAAGACTGAGTTCCATAGGGCAGAATACACTTCCAAGAAGTTAAACATGCCACTTCCATTTACAACTTAGTGGTCAGAACTTGGCCACATGGACACACAAGGCTGCCAGAGAGACTGGGAAATCTTTAACTTCTTGGAACTGCCTTTCAAGAGAGGTCTCTTCCTCTTTTTTGATGGCTGAAAAGCAGCTATGATGACTGGAATCAGAGCATGTGTCTTGGATCTCAATGAAGAAATCCCACGTTAAGGGTGGCAAAACGAGATAAAAGGGATTGATAAACTCCCATTCCAGACTTAGTCTGCTCAATTCCAGTTTTTTTTTTTTTGAAAGGAAAATAAATCTTTCTTAAACCAATATTAGTGTGTACTTTCTGTCACTCACAAAGGAACCTAATCTGAACTAACACGGCAATAAGGGGCTAGTCTTTTTCATCCCTTGTTATTTTCTTGCCATTCAACACCTCTCATATCTACCACTGTAATGGATTTTAGAAAAAAAATAGGTGTTTGGAATAAAGGCTACTGATATTAAATGAAGTGAGAAGTTATAGCTGTAATACTAACATATTTTCTGTTAAAGAGAGATTATCACATTTCTGATTATACTATTTAAAAAAATTGTACTCTGTAGATGGATATAGTTCTACACATTATATTTTTAAAGTAGCATGTTAAATATGATTACTTGGTCTATAAAAATGTCATTCATCCCTTCAAAGACAGAACTGAGACCTGACCCTGAATTTTTTTTCTCCAAATTCATTCTTTCTCACATGTGCACACAAATGCATGCACAGAGAAGACAGAATGCAAGATAAGTTAATTTAGAAGACATCTAAAATAAACTGGCTGTTTCCACTAGAAGTATAAATCTCACCTTCTTTTTTATTTTTTTGGTGTGGAAGATTAGCTCTGAGCTAACATCTGTGCCCATCTTCCTCTATTTTATGTGAGATGCCTACCACAGCATGGCTTGATAAACAATGCGTAGGTCTGTGCCTCGGATCCAAACTTGCGAACCCTGGGCCACCAAAGTGGAGCGTGTCAATTTAACCACTACACCACTGGGCCAGCCCCTCACCTTCTTTTTACTAGTATATTTTTCAGCTTGAATTTTCATTTGCCCTTGGAATTTTTTTTTCCAAATAAATTAACCTTTTCCAGTGTAATCTTTGCTGTAAGTTGACATATATGATAACTGTAAATATACACACAGAGAATGTTATGCACTTTGGCCTTTTGAAGTAGAGCAAAATTTTATGTTCACATATTATTATTTAGGGGGAAATATTTAGGCTACACATAAAACCTAATTGTCTAATATAGTCTCAGAAGACACCAACTGAGGACTACAGGGTCAGTATCTTTAATGATTCTCACCCTATTTAAGATTTGCAGGAAGAAAGAGATACCCTAAATTTCAGAGATTTAAAGAAAAAAAAGGATTTCATAACCTTTTATGGCATTTTAAAGTCGTTACTAAGAAACAACGTAAAACAGAAGGAAGATTTCTAATTGTTTTCTTCATGTAATCCTCTGCTACCTCTATTCTCCCCAATAAAGACAAGAGACAAGTTAAAGACACAGTACACACAGTTACGTCCCTTAGTGTTTGAATAGACTAAAGGTAAGTCTCATCCTAAAAAGGAATGATTTAAGAACTGGTGGAAAAAATAATTTAATGAGTACTATTTTATTATTTTTTTAATAAGAAAGTAATTTATAGAGACAGATTGTTTTTAAGTTTTTGGAATCAAGATTTTATTACATATGTCATTATTTCCCTTGTCAGGATTGTAATTGTTTGTTTATGTAAAGTCATACATTTCTTCTTTTCTTGATTTTTGTTTTATTTAATCTACTAATAATTAAGTTTCAGCCCTCAGACTTCTGATACACAGAACAAACACATTTAAATGATACGAATTAGCAAAAATATATGTATATTGACATCAACAGAACAAGTGAATATAAAGTAACTTATCCGAATATTTTCTTTCCTCATGTGATGACAGTAAAACATTTTGTTTAGATATAGAGAAACCTATTATTTGAATAAACATTTGCTGACGTTTTCTAACACCCTATAATAGTATATAGATTTCCCCTGGGAAGTTATCCTAAAACAAAATAAAGCATGGATTTATTACAAAAGGAAACTTAGAGATTCCATGGTAGAAATGTTACTGTGAAGTTTGTCATATCGTCCATTTCACATGGAAACTGGCCTGTTGCCTCTGCTAACAATGCTCTTCCTGCCTGAAGTGCTCTTCCCTCTTTCCTGCCCAAATTTCATCAACTGCTTAAGGACTATTTAAATTCCCTTTTTCTTTATAAAGAACTTATACTCCTTTCCATTCCAGAAAAGATGTTTTCTTTTCTCAATATTTATGATTGTTACTATTTTTGGTAGTTATTCCTGACTACATTTTCAATAATTGTCAGCCAAAAAAAAAAATCATCCTTCAACCACCCTTTATAGAGACTCTGGGGACTAAAACATTAAATTTATTTGAATAAACAGATTAAAAGACAAAAACAAATATTCTGTGATATCAATGGTTCTCAATTTATCTATGGAAATTGGAAACTTGTCAGTGATTCTGATCCCAGAGCTGTGATAGGTGCAATAATAGAAATTCAAATATTATGCCTGGAGAATATGCATTATTTATTACACTATTATTAGGATGGTCATTTAATTATGTCTTCTCTTTCCAGTGCAGAGATCTTATAAAAAGGAGATAATTTAAAATTATATGCCAATTTAAAGACATATTTTATATGTGTATGTATATTTTTATGTACATTTAATAGTTATTGACTACAGCTGCTATTATATGAAGTGTTATTTTCATTTTTCCAATGTTTAAAAGAGAAGAAGGTATCACAACATGAAAGCTCAGCACTGCTTCCTTTCATCGAGGTGGGGGTAGATCCCAAATAGGAATAAATGAGGTGAGTAGTGAGAAAATGGAAAAATGTCGATTTTCTGTGAAAGAAAAGAGAGGTAAGAGGCAAGTGGGTAAATATATTACCATAGGCAAATAAAATTAGGAATAAAGGAAAAATGAGGCACCAAATCCCTCACCAAATTTCCTCCTGTATGCTGGAAGCAGAGAAAGAGAGCACAGTATTTTTAGTTATGCCTAGAGAGAGTTACTTATTTGAAATTGCCAATCTGCTTTTGGAAAAAAACAAAAAAAAATGCTTCATTCCAGAAGTTAGTGAGCCTTTTCAGTGTGCTAGACACTCTTAAGCCCTAGAGACACTACCGGAAATATGTTACTGTCCCTCAAGGACTCCACAGTATGAACTAGAGGCAGTACTCAGGCAACTGTCACACCCCTGGGATATGTGCAATAATAAGGGCACTGGGTGCCTGGAAGCACACAGGAGGTATCCTCACCTAGACTTGGGGGAGATTAGAGAAGGTAAAGTGAGCTGAGTAGAAATTAGCCAGACAGATGGAATTCACATTTTCCTCCCAGTCATTTGATGGAGGCATTTGAGAAGTTGTTTCATTGAGGTTCAAATCACTTATCTTCTCCCAAGTCCCCACCTTCAGTATTGAATGGCCAGTCTGAACCAAAACAGTAACAAGCAAACACCATTTTCTGATGATTTGCTCACACCCTACTGACCATTAATCATCACTCCTCCTTTCTTTTCTGTTAGTTGCATTTTACTTGTTACTACAATTTTCTGCCAATCAGTTTTTATTTTTATTAGTAACTTTACTCTCAGCTTTTTATACATATCTTTCACCCCCTGAATTGGAGGATATCCAGAGCTAACATCAGTAGTAACTGTCGAGACCCTATTTTATTACAACTATACATTTAACTTTAAAAAGGAATGTGAACCTTTCCATTTATCTAACATCAAAAACAAAAGGAAGTCAACAGAGTCTAAATCATAGAAAAATAAACTTTAAATGATAATATCTCCAAGATTCTTTTTAAAAGATAGTTGCATGAAATTACGAAAGTCATCTAACAATGATGTTGGTAGGAGCAGTAGTGATTTGAAATTTATTGAGGGAAAGCCTAGTGACTTCTGGGAACCATGCGTATTTATGGAAAAAGATGTTCAAGTTCTCTAATGTTTTTAAGATTAACTTATCTTAAAGGGTGTCAATAGATAAATGATGCTAACTACTTGTTTATTTTACAAAGCTGCAAAGCCCTAATAAAATCCAAAACAAATAAATACTTGCTTTATTGCTTTATTTCTAGGTCATGACCCCAAATGGTAAAACTGTACAACTCTAGTCTAAGCAGCATCATGAAAAAAGTATCAACCGTTACACCATGCACTCACAGGAGTGACATCCACCCCAACGTGGGTGGGCAAAAGTTTTATCTTGAGGGTGAAAAATCTTATTCTTTTTATGTATAAAGCACAGATATATATATGCCATACATCAGCAAATATACAGTATACTGAGGTATTACAATTTCATGAGGTCAATTAGAAAAAAAGTCTAAAAATATCTTTAAAATTCTCCTTAGGAGGCAATCATAGGGAAAAAAAAGTTGAGAAATAATGCACTATACATACAAATGTCAATTTCTCGTGGTGCTAAGGAGAAGCAAACCCATCACTTTTCCACTAGATGCTGCCAATTTATATCTGTTGTATAATCTCTTCTCAGAGTAGGTAACATCTGAGATTTGTTTGATTCTTATCTTTTATGAGCTCTTGAACACAAGACTCCCTTTTCACTCCAAGTAGTAGCACAAATTTAAATAGAATAAAAATCTAAATTCACAGATAGATAGACAGATGTGACAGTCAGGCACATGCCATCTCAGGGCTTATTTATTGTTTATTGAACATCAACTCTATGTATGACGTTGAATTAAATATTATGGAGATAAAACAAAGATCAGAAACAATCCTATCTTGGTGGGACTTACGGTTAAGAAGGAGAGAGAAGACTTGCATGAAAATCTAAAACACACATTTGCAAGTGATGTCACATGTTCTCCCCTCTACAATGGTATATTGTTAAAAGTTGAGGTTCTGTTTCCCCAGTACTTTGCTCACTGCCTGGAATGTAGTCATTGCTCTATAAATTTTTATAAAGTTATACAGAGATTCAGGTAGAATGCTATTCAGGTAGAATACTCTGAAACTGGAGCATCTAAGCTTCATGCGTAGAACAACTGTAGGGAAAAGGTTATCAATGCAAACCATGCTTCAAATATAACCACATTTTCCACGAGCAGGAGGGTCATTCTGAGTGGAGAGTGAAGCATAAAAATAAGCAAAAAAATAGAGAGACAAATATTTGGGGGTCGCGTATACGAAAAAGGAGGTCAGTTTAGCTAGGAGAAAATAGAACAACATTTTAGTCTTTATTGATTAAAATCATTTGATAAATATTTTCTTTTGAGATAAAGAGGTCCTTATTGCTGGAAATTTTAAAGTTTATAGGATGACCACCTGATAGAGATATTTTTGAGAGATTCTGAAACTTAGGTAAAATGTTGGGTGGACCAGTTACCTCTAATGTAAGCCCAATCATTCTATGTCAGCAATGTTTGTATAATAGTATCAGAAATATCTCAGAATCTGGCCACAATTCCAAACTGGTCATGGCAAATGTTTGTATACACTCATAGAGAATTCATCATTTGCATTGGAAGTTATTCCATTCAATAAACTATTTCCAGAGGATGTTAATAATCTTTAGATTTTATGCTATTCCCAATTGTACCACAGAGGTTACTGCTTCTGTGCTTCAAATTGTCTGAGAGGTACTGGTAATACTTCCTCCTAAAAAGCATCTCTAGTATAGAAATTCCAAAAGAATTTCAGAAATGCACTGTGATGGAGCTGTTTCTCTTTTACCATCATTTCCTCTTCTGACAACATCTAAGGATTTTAAACTCTGTTTCCTTAAAAGGTGTGTGGTTGCCATGCAGTTGTTAGAATAGCTTCGTTTACTGCAGGTGAACAGCTCATTCTATGTGCACACTTTTTGTTTGTTGCTAAACAGTTGGTCCTGTCTTGGTATTCCTGCCTTCACTCCAGAATCAGTTCTCTGAAGGTCTCTCTTCCTGGCCCACTCCCTCAAGCAAGACAAAGCTACAGCTATACCATTCTCCTGGTGGAGAAAGACAAACAACTGACATTTCCACAGAGACATTTACCTAAACATGAACTTATTTTCAATAAGTATTGTTAACCCAAGTATGATGATAATCACATGGAGAAGGGTAAGAGGTTTGATGGGAGATCCACTATATATGCTTCATGAAGTAAGGAAAAGTAAAAGATGTACCTTCTCCAAAACAATTCCCTAAAAATCTCCTGAGAAAACTTAAGTAGGTAAAATATATTATCTGTGATTGTGGAATAGTTTATGAGATTAGTTGAAATCAGAGCATTGGAAGGATCTATAGAAAAGTGATAGAAAGATATATGCTATTGATAAGAGCAGGTCCTTGGGGTCAACACTATAAAACTATGGTAAATCTGTGACTTTGTGACTTGGTTATGATCAGTCTCACAGTTTAGCTCATGGCTCTCTGTAACTTCTCTGTGACCTGTTCCAAAATGTTTTACCATCAGTGCATATAAATATTTTCTCTATTCTTTCTTCTTTGCACACAGTCTGATTGTCTTCATAACACTTTGACTGGAAAATCTACAGTTCAAGCATTGTCTCTGCATTCCCAGCTAATAGCAGGATACCAATATCTACTGCTAGTATCTCAAACTCAAAACACCCCAAACCAATCTGTGTCCTCTTTTCTTCCAACAATCCAAACCCTCTCCCTGATTTTCTTTCTTTAAAGAGACCATACTTTGATGAAAAGTTCAAACATGGTCTCCAAATTCTTAAACAAGCAGATTATCCTTTTCTTCTTGTAGTTATGTCATTGTTGTTTGTTTACATAGTTCTTACTATTACTATTTATGTTGGCAATCTTATGATTAATTGTGATTTTGAGGTAAACTCTACCTTTGAAAGAGAGGGATTTATAGAGATATTTTGAGCCAAGTTATAAGACCATTCCTCTAATGACAACTATCGAGCAATAATTAAATTATTTGCTTCTAAATTTTATCAATATTCCATTGTGAAAGGAAGCCGTCACTCCTTCATATTTCTGCAGGTTGATTACTGTAGCCAGGTCAATTGTTGTTGCTAGCAGAACATGATTTAAAAACACAAATTGGAATTCCTTCAACTGAGTTGGACCATCATCCTTCCCTAAGCTTACTATGTGCCTATAGCATTCCTTTTGCCTAGGCTATGTTCTTTATATCTTATTTCTGCCCAACAAGCATCTTACAAGATCCAGCACAAGCACCAAGCCTTCTGGATCACTTCCCTATCTCATGTTCCCTACAACCTTGCTGTTGGTGTTTTTCTTCTGTCACTTGGCCCTTTGCTGGATTCTAAGTACCAAAATGGGAAAGGTGGTAGGTTCCCAATCATCCATAGCCAAATTATACCTAGCACAAAAGTTGTGCACAGAATTTGGTGAAGAAATCTTGTTGAATTGCTCAACATTATACATTAAACATATATTTGTTGATTGACTTGCCTCAGCACATAGTTGTGTGGTTAAAGGAGAGAAAAATTATACAGAAGAGAAAATATTTTACAAGCTGTTTTCTGAATCTTCAGGGCAAACTGCTTGAGACATTGACTAGAGAACTGGGCCGTAACCCTGCTATACTTGGGATAATGTAAGCTTATTTATAGATACAAATGGAAGAAGCATATATTACGTGTAGCATAATTTTTAAAAATCTATACAGGATCCTGCTACTGTACGTGCATATAAGTATCATCACAATAGTAAAACTTTACTCCTTGAAGTACATTTTTCTTCAATATCTTACATAAGAAAATAGAGCCAACATTAAAAAGGATTTTCCCC
The DNA here is from genome assembly GCA_031878705.1 of Tapirus indicus. Lineage (NCBI taxonomy): Eukaryota > Metazoa > Chordata > Mammalia > Perissodactyla > Tapiridae > Tapirus > Tapirus indicus. Next base: position 95,859,634 of record CM062919.1, on the reverse strand, counting down.
ATCCTCCAAAACATACTACAACCAAAATCCAGAAATTCTCTGCCAAAATGTTTTTCTTAGGCTATGAAGTAAACCAAGAAAACATTTTATTTGTGATTATCATGAAGTCTCAAATTCACACATTCAGTTTTTGGCACAATGTACCATAATTTACTCAAGTAGCAAGTCTGTGCTGTTATCAAACTGTAAAGATGAAAAATAAAATTGTATGTTATGAAAACAATCAATTTAAACAAAATATTTTGTTCTCCTGCTTTTGGAATTTGTTCTGAAGGCTCTTCTTAATCCTCACTTATCAGAATTTCAAAAAAAAAAATCTGAACACTGGTGTTTTGTTCTTCCTTTTATTAATATGAGAATTAGACATCAAAAGCCATGGAAGAATTGTTTCAAAAAATAGCAATATCTGAGCAACGTGTGAAAGTTTTAAGAACTTCACTACTTGGAAAATCAGATTCCTTCTGTCTGCTTATGCAATTTTCTCACTTGTGTTTAGTAATTCCCCTTTAAAAATTACATTTCTTATACCTGACATATCCTGATAATGAATACTTCTAATTGTATTATAGTAGTATATAGCAGTAAATATTTTTGTTCTGCTGTTTTTGACTTAATAAAACTCACTTAGTAAAAAGTACAAATCATCCCAAGATAACTGAAATATCATCTGCAAGCTCACAATGCTAGTTAAGAAAATGCTAGAAATATTATTATTGTAAGCATATAATAATATTGCACTGATCAAATTTTGTACTAGTAGAAGCAACAGGAATTCTCCATTGCTAATAGAAGCGTAATAGGTACAGCTACTTTGGAAAACTTGCAGTATTTACTAAAGCTAAACATACTCATATCCACCCATGATCCAGCAATTCCTCCCCAGAGAAAGTCTTGGACCCAATCCATACAGTCTCCTAAATGCATGTATTCACATGCATTCACAAAAAGACGTGTTCAGGGATGTTCATAGCAGCACTAGCCAAAATCTAAAAAATACCCAAATATCCCTCAACAAGGCAATGGATAAACTGTGATGTCTTCATACAGTGGAATACCATACAGCAATGAGAATAAACAAGCTATTGCTACATGCAACAATATGGATAAATCACATAAACAAAATGTTCATAAAAATAAAGCAGACTCAAATCAGTACTTAAAGTTCAAAAGCAAGAAAAACATATTTGTTGTCGTATAAGTGAGACTAGTGATTATCTTTGGACAAAGTAGTGCCTGGAAGACGATATGGTGGTGGGAGGGGGTGGGGCGAGTGCTTCCGTGATATTGACAATTCTACTTTTTGATCCATGGTCTCTTTACATGGGTGTGTTACCTTTGGGAAACTTTATATGGAATCTTACTTGTGCACTTTTCCGTGTGTATGTTATATCTCAATAAAAATTTTTAAAATCTTTAAAACATTTGAAAAAAAGCCTGTACTAGTAAATTATTTAATCATAAATATCTATGGTTCCTGATTGTTCTTCTTGCCTCCAATTGCCCTGAAAATAATATTTTTAAATAAAAAAGATATATTTATGAATTAATAAAAAATCATTTTTGTCTTTATTTTTTCTTTTACATGTTTCCTTTTTGGTCAACACATCACAAATAGACAACAAATAAAGAATAGTTTTCATAAAGACATTTATTTTACAAAATATTTCCAGTAGAGGGAGCTTCACTTTCTTTACTATAGAAAATTGTCTTTCAGGGGTCATCATTGAAAATAAAAATGTTTCATTTTTTTACATATGATTAAAGTTCTTCATTAAGCAATGAGTTACTCTCATCTAAGACTAGTCTAAGATAGAGAAAAATTTTATTCAATTTATGAAAGAAGAAAGAAAAACTTGATGAAGAATATATGTATTGCACAAACTTCTATATTGGGTATGTGTTTTTTAAGCGTTTACATTTTTGGATTATTCATAGAAAGCATTTTTAACTAAAATTATGTAAATTAATGAAGATAAATTCCTATGATCATCAAATAAAATTTTTGTGAATTTCAATAAAACTAGACAAAAATGAGAAGATCTAGTGATGAAGATTATATTATCTAAGATTACATTATGTATCTAAGAATATATTATAACAAATATCATGATGAATTGCCATTATACAAATTTGACTTCATTGACCAAATTGTTTCAGTTCCTGACATTAAGCTTCCTAAATCTAAGTACCTATCAATCAACTAAGCTATTTTGATTTCTTTAAAAAAAAAGGATGCATGTTATCATCTAAGATACTAAGAGATAATTCCAGTAAAATGATCAATTTCTCTTATAAGATGAATTTTGTAGTCTTTTTCATGAAATTTTCATAACTGTAAAAGCTCTACACTCTTTGCTTTGATCACTACATATAAAATTTGTGACAATTGTAAAGTTACAAAAATTTACTAAGTCATATTAAAATATTTTTCATTGAAAATATTCTGGTTTACAATAGTTCAACCCCTTCAGAAAAAAAATCAATAATTTAAGAAATGTAATAACTTTAGTTCCTGTTACTACAAGCATATCAAAACAATATAACTTTCTGGAGGGCAGTTTTTATGAGATACACTATGCTTTTCTAAGGTGCCTAAAGATGAAAAAATTGACATAGCAACCCAGAAAAGAATATTTACATATTTCAAATAGAAATCAATACACACATGACTTACTCTAATTATTTGGTTTCAATCCTCTTGAAAAGCTTGTGAGCCATAATAAATGGAAATCTTAAGGTAATTATAATAGTAAAATAAAATTTATGTTGGTGGTTCAAAAATCTATACAAGCAGAATCTTGCTTATACATCGTTTGATTAAGAATAAGGGTTAAATTATCTGATCTTTTGCCTCGTCTTTCTTCTGTTTAAATTAATTAAAATAACAACAAAAAAAGAAAGCCTACCAAATATGACTGGACATGATAAGGAAACAACATATCATAGAACAATTTTATTCTTCAATAGGTTTCTTATAATATTACTTTACCCAAAAAGATTATTCTTGACATAGAACATATCTAATGATTTATTTATGATTTTGCCTCCATGTATTACCTGAACTAAGCTCATCAGAAAATAGCACTTTCGAGGCTTTTATTTTTTTATTTATTTAACTTAACTTCTGAATATATAAACAATGTTTAGAATTTCTCTGATCAGTGAATGCTTATGTTCTAGATCTTTTTTGCCTTTTAAAAAGTAATGTTCCATTTCTAATTACTAAATGTTTTGTAACTTTCAAAAAGAGAGTAACACCCAGAATTTATAATTCACTTAGAAAAAGAAAACTCTAAAAGCAATTTGAGAAAGAAAATCTAGGCTTTGGAAATAATTTTTCTAGAGTAATTCTCAGCTGCAAATAATATAAGATGCCGGTTACTAAAATGCACTAATTAGTGAAAACAGAGCAAAGTTACATGTTTTCAGAGGTCTCAATAAATAGATTGCTAGATAGTTTTAGACAGAAAACAATGCGATTTAAGAGATACTTTCAGCAAATCAATTTCGAATTGCATTCTTGGCTTCATCAATAACAAGTGGTTGCAAGCTGGCACACAGGCTTTAATGAGTTCTCTAAATGTTAAATATAAGAGGACTCACCTGAGTAGCAGTGCTGCTTCCCAGAAGTAAAATCCCGAAACTAATGTCCGAAAGTGTCTCACGTGGGCCATGATCCGAAGAGATATTCAAGATCCTGAAATTAGTCTTATCCAAGAAGGCATGGGGAAGGAGAAAGCCAGGAATGAAAATGTGCAATCTAACTCCGTGTGGTGATGAAGACAGACGCCTGGAAAGCTTCAGCACCTTGGACAGCTCCCTGCATTCCGCTGAGACCTTCTCTTTCAAACACGTGCAATTCCCGTTTGAACCCTTCTCTGAGCACTGAGCAGAAGGGAGATTCACAGGGTTACAAATGTGAAGATGATTTCTACAGTGAAAGCGGAATAACGGGTGGGATGAAATGTCTGAAGTGCCTAGGTTCTGGGCAACAGTTCTCTGGAGCTCTAGCGGCAAAGGAAGAATGCTTCTCCTTTCCTGGCTCAGACCTGCGATTGGAGAAAGAACAGAAGTAACAGCCGGAACAACGATGCTTCTTCACCTGCTCCAAGCGCCGCCCGCCCGAATCCCCCTCTCTACCTTTGGGTAAAATCCGAGACAGCTAGCGCGGCAAAGGAGCGGGGGCGGGGTCAACTACACTGTCATGCCCGCCAATCACGACTGCACAGAGGGACAGAGTGACTGCCCATTCACGACGGTAGGCGGTGCTTAGCACTTCACCCTGAGGAGGGGGGGAAAAAAGCGTTGAGTGACTGATGCAGAGTCTAAACCGCGACTGAAGGAGTTGCGGGAAGGAAGCCTCAGAGCTAAGAACTGGAAAAGTCCGCGGCTTTTGTGAATTAGGTACCAGAATCGCGCTGGAGGGACCAGCCTTTATTCCCTTCCGGGAAAAGACACAATTTAATAATGAAAGGTCTTTGGGGATGTCACTCTTGTCTCCTTGACCCTACATCGAAATGGAATGACATAGAAATGTCAACAGTAAATCCAGACTGGGAAGGGGATAGAGAAGAGCAGAGAAAGTGGCGCTTGGGTACCAGAGGAACAGGAAAATCAGCTGCTTCTAGAATTCTCTCATAACCCTGGCCAGCTTCTGGCTGGGAAGCGTTGCTGAGTTTCCTTCAGTCATAATAAGGGTTCTAAAAAGATGAAGGTGGGAAATCTAAAGAGATGGCTGCCAGAGGCATAAGCCCACCCACCTTTTTTTTACATGTTTTCCACATCTTAACAAGTAAGTTCAAGTGAGACAGCTAGGTCATGTAGTATATCTCTTTTTCTGTCATCCTTCTCTCCATCCGCCCTCCGCCCCACCCCCCCACCCCCGCCATGACCATTTACATGGGGACTTGGATTGGAAGACTGGAAAGGAAAAGTGTGTGTCTATTCATGTGTGTGTGTATTTTTATTTAATGGAATTTTTAAAAATTAAAACTTATGCCATTAGATTTTTACAGTGGTTTTTATTTACTATCAACCAGGATCAAAATGTTCATTCCTTGAATCGTAACTTTTCCCCAAAATTCCCTCAGATATTTATTCGGAAATCCCTACTTTAATCTATTAATTTTCTCAATGACTAGACTACATGCCAAGAACGTCTTCTTACTCTTCTCACAAACGTTTTCTCCTTAATTGAATTCCAACGGCAATTGACATATCAATTATCCTGTAATTCTCTATTTAACTGGAAGAGTATAAGCCACTACCTTCCAACCCTCTCAAATGATGACACAGTGAAAAAAATTCTCTTTTCTCTTTACTCTTTGGTAGACAAGCCTATTTACATTCAGTGAAAATAAAGAATTGTTTAATTTATTTCCATACGTTATTACTATACCTGTCTCTTTTCATATCTTGTTTTTCTGATTTAAATCACAAACTTTCAGAAGTCTCATAAGGAATATCATTGATTCTGCCCATAAATATTTGCATCCATGCTATTTTAATTAACTCAGTTTTTCAGTGAATCTCTTGAAAGCTCACTAAGTACAAAGGCTTTTCAGTTGTCATTCTTTGAATAGCAGTAATTGTTTTTAAAACCACACATAATTTAAAAAAACTTACTATATTTCAAGAAGACCTGGATTCATTATCTTGTTTCACCACTAATTGGATTCCCCTTGATTAATCCTCCACTGTGACTATTAAGGGTTTTTTGTTTGTTTGTTTCAGTAAATCAGATGATGCCACTTTTATTCCCCAAACCTTTCAATGCCTTTCCATTGCAACAGATTAACATCCACATTCCTCTTCACAACTGACAAGGCTCTGAGTGATTTTCCATTGACAATCTCCTTAGCTTCATGTTTTACTGGTCTCCCTTTTCCTCACTATGCACCAGTCACATGAGCTGTTTCTGATCTCAAGATTTTTCTACTTTAAACACTCTGCTTCTTGAGCTTCCTATGTCTAGTCTCTTTTCAGGCTTTTACTCACAGTATGAGCACGTCTCTCTTTCTTTCTTTCTACAAAAATTTTCCTTTTACTTTTATATCAGGATTTATTTCCTAAACAGATTAAATTATAATTTGATGTTTGCCTTTGTTTGAATACTCCTGGAAGGCAGGGAGAAGATCCATCTTTATGCCTAGCACAATGTCTGGCATGTACTAAGTGATCAAGAAATATTTCTTGAGTGAATAAATGACTGAATGAGTGAATGCATTAGCAATCTTTGCTTTTTGCTTCTCCCTTTTCTAGATTCCGTCCTTACTAATCTATCTTAACTCATTCTTTCTTTATAAAATCATTTAAGATCTTTAGATTATGGTGTTTTTTCCATGCCAAACATATTCCTTAACTATCTAAAAATAACCTTCAAAAAGATGCTGATAAGACCGATGTCAGAGTGTGCTGCCTATATTTTCTTCTAAGAGTTTTATGGTTTCAGGTCTTACATTCAAGTCTTTAATCCATTTTGAGTTAATTTTTGTGTATGGGGAAAGATAATGGTCTATTTTCATTCTTTTGCATGTGGCTGTCCAGTTTTCCCAACACTATTTATTGAAGAGACTTTCTTTTCTCCATTGTATGTTCTTGGCTCCTTTGTCGAAGATTAGCTGTCTGTAGATGTGTGGTTTTATTTCTGGACTTTCAATTCTGTTCCATTGATCTGTCTGTTTTTGTTCCAGTACCATGCTGTTTTGATTACTATAGCTTTGTAGTATATTTTGAAGTCAGGGATTGTGATGTCTCAAGCTTTGTTCTTTTTTTCTCAGGATTGCTTTGGCTATTTGGGGTCTTTTGTTGTTCCAGTAAATTTTACGATTCTTTGTTCTATTTTTGTGAAGAATGTCATTGGGATTCTGATTCATATTGCATTGAATCTGTAGATTGCTTTAGGTGGTATGGACATTTTAACTATGCTTATTCTTCCAATCCATGAACATGGAATATCTTTCCATTTCTTTATGTCTTCTTTGATTTCTTTCAATAATGTCATAGTTTTCAGTGTATAGGTCTTTCACCTCCTTGGTTAAATTTATTCCTAGATATTTTATTCTTTCTGTTGCAATGGTAAATGAGATGGTTTTCTTGACTTATTTTTCTGCTAGTTCGTTATTAGTGTATAGAAATGCAACTGATTTTTGTAAGTTGATTTTGTACGCTGCAACTTTGCTGTAGTTGTTGATTATTTCTAATAGTTTTCTGATGGATTCCTTTAGGGTTTTCTATATATAGAATCATGTCATCCACAAACAGTGAGAGTTTTATTTCTTCCTTTCCAGTTTGGATCCCTTTTATTTCTTTTTCTTGCCTAATTGCTCTGGTCAAAACCTCCAGTACTGTTTTGAATGGGAGTGGTGAGAGTGGGCACCCTTGTCTTGTTCCTGTTCTCAGAGGGATGGCTTTAAGTTTTTCACCATTAAGTATGATATTGACTGTGAGTTTGTCATATACAGCCTTTATCATTTTGAGGCACTTTCTTTCTTTACCCATTTTATTGAGAGTTTTTATCATAAATGGATGTTGGATTTTATCAAATGCTTTCTCTGCATCTATTGAGATGATCATGTGATTTTTATTCCTCATTTTGTTAATGTGGTGTATGATATTGATTGATTTGTGGATATTGAACTATCCCTGTGTCCCTGGTATAAATCCCACTTGATCGTGGTGTATGATCCTTTTAATGTATTGCTGTTTGCCAATTTGCCATTTTTTTTGAAGATTTTTTATCTATGTTCATCAGCAGTATTGGCCTGTAACTTTCCTTCTTTGTGTTGTCCTTGCCTGTTTTGGTATCAGGGTAATGTTGGCTTCACAGAATTAGTTAGGAAGCATTCTGTCTTCTTCAAGTTTTTGGAATAATTTGAGAAGGTTAGGTATTATATCTTTGAATCAGTCTTAGCAGCATCTTTTTGAATATCATGTCTACTCATGCAAGGGAAACAAAATAAAAAATAAACAAATGGGACTACATCAGACTAATAAGCTTCTGCAAAGCAAAGGAAACCATCAACAAAATAAAGAGACAACCCACCAACTGAGAGGAAAGATTGGCAAATCATGTATCCGAGAAGGGATTAACTTCCAAAATATATAAAGAACTCATACAACTCAGCAACAAAAAAACAAACAACCCACTTAAAAAATGGGTAGAGGATATGAATAGACATTTTTCCAAAGAAGATATACAGATGGCCAATAGGCACATAAAAAGAATTAGGGGAATGCAAATCAAAACTACAATGAGATATCACCTTACACCTGTCAGAATGGCTATAATTAACAATACAAAAAATAACAAATGTTGGAGAGGATGTGGAGAAAAGGGAAGGTTCATACACTGCTGGTAGGAATGCAAACTGGTGCAGCCACTATGGAAAACAGTATGGAGATTTCTCAAAAAGTTAAAAATAGAAATACCATACAATCCAGCTATCCCACTACTGGTTATTTATCCAAAGAACATTAAATCAACAATCCAAATAGATTTATTCACCCCTATGTTCATTGCAGCCTTATTCACAATAGCCAAGATGTGGAAGCCACCCAAGTGCCCATCAAGTGATGAATGGATAAAGAAGATGTGGTATACATACATACATACATATATATATATTATTTTTTTTTACAATGGAATACTACTCAGCCATAAAAAGACAAAATCATCCCATTTGCAACAACAAGGATGGACCACCTTGAGGGTTTTATGTTAAGCTAAATAAGCCAGACAAAGATTAACTCAGTTATGATTTCACTCATATGTAGAAGATAAGCGAACACATGGATAAAGAGAACAGATTAGTGGTTATCAGAGGGGAAGGGAGTAGGGGAGTGGGCTAAAGGGATAAAAGGACACATACGTATGGTGATGGATTAAAAACTACACTATTGGAGGGGGGCACGATACAGTCTATACAGAAATTGAAATATAATAATGTACACCTGAAATTGTGCAGTGTTATAAACCATTATGACCTCAATAAAATAATTTTTAAAAAGCTAAAAACATTTTTAATTAAAAAATAAAAATAACCTTCAAGTTTATATGTGTGCCCTCAGTTCACTCTGAGAGTGTCTTATTTATAAATAAGATTAATATTATCCACTATATTATGATTTTTACTATTTTGACTTTCAGACTGGCATCTTTTTTCTCTATGTTGTGGTGATAATTTGCCATATTTCCCTAAATGACTTTAAAGAGTGGGATATTTGAAGCACTTAGTTGATTGAATATTTCATTCTTTCTCTAAATGTTTGGTATCAAGTAGGAAAAACTTGTAAAAGTACCTCCAAATTATTTCCTCAAACAGTTTATTCATCAACAAATATAGAATTTATAATATGCACGATCTTAGGTGCTTCCTGGGATGCACATGTGAATGAGAAACAAATCTTGTCCTAGAGGAATTACAGTCTATATAGTGCGTAAGATGTACATGAATATTCATAGTGTCTCATAGAATGTCAGTACTGAAGGAAGCAAAGAAAAATAACTTGGGAATTCAAATGCATTACTTCAAAATGAAAAGCATGAGAGGATTTAAAAATGTTCATAGAGTAGGAAATATTTAACAAGGCTTTGAAACCAGTTCATAGTTCATGTTTAGAATTTGAATGTGTGGAAATTACAGGGGAAAACTTTGTAGGAAAAAGGTAAAAAATCTCCAAAAGCATAGAAGCAGAAAAAGTGGGGTGAGTAGGATTTAAGTGATAATATTTGTGTAGTTAATTGTTGTATTGTATACTTTACGTGTTATCTTGATTTCTGCTCTCGAGACCCTAAGGTAACATAATCTTGTCCATGTTTTAATGATGAGGGAATTGAGGTCCTTGAGCAGCTTTTCCAATATCACACTATTATTACTTTAAGGCAGAAATGACATTCAAATTTTACTTAACTTCTAAACAATTTACATTATTGGTATGAAAGAAAGGGGTGACTAAAGGAAAGCAGCAGAAATAAGTTTGAGGCATATCACAGAGGACTGCAGATACTGGCCAAATAATGCACAAAGTTAAAAATTGTTGCTAAATTTTCTGAATAGTTGCAACATGTAAACATGATTGTAATGTCAGGAAATACCTTCATCCACTTATTAACGCACCAACCAATAAAATCTCCATTTCCTACTTACACTCCTGGACACGTTTTCCCAATGTGTAGATTTCTCCATCAGAAGCCTCTGACATATTGAAATATAAAAAGCTTTAAAACAAAACCCAAAGCACCAAACCTTAACCGGTGTCCTTTTCATTTTTCACCTGAGATGAATTCTGAGTATGATACTCTTTCTCAGTATCATATACATGTTATCATATACTGAATTGATATGGCCGTCAACTATAGATTGGAGGATATAGCAATACCTTGTTTTCAAAATGAAAACACTGTGGAAGTGTGAGAACACACTTCCAAATAAATTCTACACAATATTTTCTTCAAAACTCTAACTTAATTTGAAAGTGATGTATACTGATATACATTGTTAAATTTCCAGACTCCAATGAAACCCCGAGAAGTTCAGCAATCCCTTAGCCTTATCACACTTTATATACCCATATTGATGTTTCTCTAAAATAATATTATTTACTTTGTCAACAGAAAGTTCAGCCATAGGACATGGACTCCTAGCGAACTTGAATTATTGAGCAATAGCTAACCACTTGTGATTTGAAGTCTAAATATTGCAATTCTATTACATTGTAGGATAATACATTAATGATACATCTATTCATCTCCACAGCTTTTGTCAAAAACACAGTAAGAATAAACATTAAGAACTTGTCTATTAAAACATATTAATTAGATAACAATTAGGGTGCGTATATAATCAGCAGAATATGTAATTGATATGCTACCTATAGAAACAATTTTAATCCATGAACTTATACAGCTAATAAATATTCTATGATTTGACTGTTAATTTTAATTTCTGAAAATGATTAAATTTATTTGTATTTTACAGGAAAATTATCACTCGAACTTTCTCCCAAATTTCTTTAAGATTTCCTTAATGATTTATTTCTAGTATTTTTGACAGAGTAGATATCCTAAAAAAAAAAAGCTCATTCCCCAAATATTTAAAGTATCAGGAAAATACTTGTTTAAAAAACCTAAATGCTTGGCTGAGACTGCACAGAAATCAGAGGCCCAAACCAATGAAAGAGCAGGCAGCCAAAAAGGAGGTGAGGCCTAAAGCTAAAAGGATCCCAACAGTAACCAACTGATCTTGGGCTAGATCTTCAGTTTTTGCCAGATGCCCACTGAAATGGAGGCAAGGACTAGAGCTCAAACAAAGACCTAAAAGACATATGTCTTTAAACCAGAAATCCCAGAAATTAATAACTATAGGAAGCAGTTGAGAAAAACTATCCACATTCTCAGAAGGAAACTTGTCTATCTCAGCTTTAGCTCTGAATGGAGGCAGAAAAATCTAATTGAAATGTTTTTTGACAAAAAAGAACTCACACAGTTTTTGAGCCAGATTTACCACCACCTGTGGCCACATAAATGCCAAGTTACAAATATGTATTCAACTGGTACTGTGATTTTAATGTCCTAGAAATCTGGCAGAAATAACTATAGATACTCCCTGGAGGAATATATCTTAAGACAAAGTCTAAAAGAAGTCTCATAAATAAAGTTCCAAAGAACATATGCTCAATATCAAAAAAATAAAACACGCGAATAGACGAGCCACCTTGAATTAGAGTCAACAAAGCAGTTAAAACACAATTAGAAGTGCAAAGACACTAGATATTGGAATAAATGGCTACAGAATGTAAAATAAGTGTGTTTAATATGTTAAAAGAATAAAAATACGACTAGGACCCTAAAATTGGCCAGGTAGATTTGACAAATAACCAAAAGAGTATCTAAAAGTAAAAATTATAATAGCTGAAATTAAAAAACATTGGATGGTTGAAACAGCAGATTAAATATGCTGAAAGAGAATTAATGGATTAAAAGATAGATCTGAAAAATTATGAAGTGTGAACCACATAGAGTCAAAGGTATTCAAAACAAGTTTAAAGTCATGGAGAAGAGATTCATAATTTCCAGTAAACATCATATTTGTGTTCCCAAAAAAAGAAAGTATAAATTAAATAAGGGATAAGTAAAATATGAAGAGATAATAACCAAATATCTTATCAAAATGATTAAAGACATGAATTCGTACATTATAGAAGAGCAAAGTGTCCCAGTAGGACAAATGGAGAGAAAACTACAGGTAGACTCACCTTAATACTGTTAAAGAAGAAAATATTCAATGTCAATTGTTAAAGACTTCATTCAAGGGGGGAAGGGGGCTATCATGATAGGTGTAGGGACCACTGAGATGGAATTTTGCAATGGGGGAGAGAGATTGGGTTCAACTCTAAATACAGCGTGAGCGAGTGAGATTTTATAGCCAAGGGGCAGGGTGGGAATCAGTGGATAGAAAATCACTAAGAGGAAATGGGTAAGGAGGGATTCTGGCTAAACTGACCTAGTAGGGTTCTCGCTCTGAGCAGGCTAGCCTACCAGAGGGATGGTGGAGGATGAGAAACATGATCAGATATCAATGGTCATCAGATATTGAGGGTGAGGGGTTTTGGTTAAAATGACTTAGCAGAATTCTTGATAAAATTTGAGAATATAAAGATAAACACCGAAGTCCAAAAGTCAAGCCAAGTTGGAAAAGAGTCCAGGGGAGGCCGAGAAGAGTTTGGTCAATGAGAAAATCTTTGTCAATACAACTGCATAATATTAAAGACATAGAGAAAATCTCAAAATCCACTACAGAGAAAATATAGATTATTTTAAATAACGAAAATAAAGACTAATAGCTATTTACAGTTTATAAGAATCAGGAATAAACTAAAGGATATCTGGAAGGATAAAAGTAAAAGGAAGGGAAAGTACATCAGGTAACTACTAACCAAAAAAAAAGGCTGGGGTAGCTACACTAATATTAGACAAAATTAAAGGAAATTATATATTTACACACAAAGAAGGTGTTTATATAATGAAAAAAGTTTCACCAGAAAAATACAAAACTTCTAAATTTGTATGTGCCTAAGAATACAGCTTCAAAACATGTAAAACAAACAAAAAAGGGATAAATCTACCACTATAATGGGACATTTTAATATACTATTCAATAGCTGTTAGATCAACCATACAAAAATATAGATAGGATACGAGTTTTGAAAAAAAAGTATTTTTGATGTTATATATTATGTATATAATTAACAAATTTAATCCAGTGAATAGTTATACAATATTACATCCCAAAATTTTGTAATAATCATTCTTTTTAGACGTGCATTGAACATGTCTACAAAAAGTTGAATATAATGATGTAGGCTACAAGTAAGTTTCAACTAATTTAAAGTGCTATCATCTCAGAGAATGCATTTATGACTGAAATTCAATAAAGTTAAAATGAATGACTATGTATTAAGAAATTGTTGATGCAAGCAAATATATAAATATATATTATTATGTATTCCAAATCAGAAAATAATTAAAAATTAAAAATAACAAAGATACTACACATTAAAAGCTGCTAAACAGATGATTAATTAGAAATGTGCAGCCTTAAATGGTCATAAAATAAATGCTAAAATTCATAAATGTAGAAGGAAGGAATAAATGAAAAAAAATAGTTAAAGTGGAAAACAAAGGTAAAATAGATGATCATGAAAGCCAAATGTTGTTTTTGAATTTTATATTTGTTTAATGATAATATAATTATAACATATTAGTCAAAATATTGGTAGGCAGGATATTTCCTTAAAAATAATATAATAATATTCTATTCAAAATATTGGTAGGCAGAGTAAAAAAATCAAGAATAATGAAGACTGACAACCCAATAGAAAAAAAATATGGAAATATTTCATGAACTGGAATTCAAAAAAAAAGGTCATTTATGTAATTAAAGATGGTAAACTCTATTTGTAATTAATGACTGCAAATTAAATCATGAGGGACAATTTTAGAGCTGACGGATATGCAAAGTTAAATTTAATCATAATACCAATTGTTCCAAGAATGTGGCTCAATATAGAACTTATAGAGTGCTAATGAAAATATACATAATATAAGATTGATTAGCAGAAATTTTGTCCTGCCCAAAATGTCCATAAGACATTTCATCTATAAAACATTTGGTCCATGCCAAAAGGTCCTTAACATTTGGTCCTGTCTAAAACATCCATCAGACATTTGGTCCACACCAAAGATCCTTGATATTTGCAGGACCATTTGATCCTGTCCAAAATGTCCATCGGATATTTGGTTCATGCCAAAAGGTCCTTGATGTCTGGTTATATTTGATCCTGTCCATACATCCATGGAGACATTTGGTCCATGCTGAAAGGTCTTTGATATGCTCATGGATGTTTTATACAGAACCAAATGTCAAGGACCTTTTGGCTTGGACCAAATGTATTATGGACATTTTGGACAGGACCAAATGTCCTGCAAGGATAAGACCAATTAATCTAATGGTTGTAAGCCCATTGTTGTGTATTTTGTTTGCAATAGGAAATTGTCTGTTCTCTCCTTTAAATTAAAACTCTCCAAAAAATTCTTCTGAGTGGCATATATTAGAATATCTCTTTTTAAGTCTACTTAGTTAAGTAGTTATTAATTATTTATTCTATTTAAGAAAAAGTGCATTGTTTAAAATGATTCAATAATTCTTTTACTTTTGAATCTTCAAACTAAACCTTCTTTTTCTTTCTGTAATTTCCCCCTACCTTCACTAATTGAAATACAGACTATGAGTTATTTTACTAGGGAGGGTCCCACTTGACACTTCAATAAGGTGATTAGACTTAAACAATGACTAGCCCTTAAGCCAATTAGATATTTTTCTGTTTTTTGTTTAATACATTGGAAAGGCAACATTCTATGCTTTATTTTTCACTCAAGTGAAAATTCAAATAAATTACCCAAGGGGTAATTTGTAGATAAAAACTTTTGTAGTAGCAACAATACCTTTGAGTGTTTTTTAAAATGTTCATTCTTTTTTTAGCTGGTAATGTGTAAGGTGTACATGTGAAATTCTGAAGTTGCTTATGATAATATTCTCTTGGTTCTCATGATCGTCTCAGGTCGTCCTATGGAGCCCTTTGGACTAAAGTCCTTTTAGTATTCCATCTTCCTCCAGAATTTTGTGCTGCAATTTGCCTACCTTTATGGTATGTGGAGTCATGACCCATCCAGAGCTTAATTAATGTATTCAGTAGATTATTAAGGATAGACAGTTGACATAAATATGGCTATTGCAGGTTGAATCATATCCCTTGAAAGGAGACATGTTTGGAGTCTTAACCCCCAGTACCTCAGAATGTGACCTTATTTGGTGATAGGGTCTTCAAGACCCTGTGATGATCAAGTTAAATGAATCATTAGGATGGGTCCTAATCCAGTATGACTGGTGTCCTTATGAAAAGGGTAACTTTGGACACAGAGACAGACACACATAAAGGGGCTACGATATAAAGAGACACAGGGAGAAGATGACCATCTACAAGCAAAGAGAGAGGCCTGGAATGGATCTTTCTCTCCCAGCCTTCAGAAGGAAACAACTCTGCCAACACCTTGAATTTGGACTCCTAGCCTCCAGAATTGTAAGACAATAAATTTCAGTTGTTTAAGACACCCCAGTCGTGTTACTAATGCATATGACTCCACACATTTTCTCCAAATTCCTGACTACCTGTGTTTTCAAAGGCAAATGGTTGTTTTAGTCAGTCCACATCTGGGAAGAGAAGATTTAGACTTGAAGGAGCTCTCAATGGAAAGAACTGGTAAGGACTCTTTCTTCCCTGGGCTAGAATAGAGTTACCATTTTCCCAGAAAAACCTGGCACACAGAAATTCTTAGAGGAAAATTTGATGTTGGTGGAATTTTGCCCAATGAGTGTGACCTTAGGGATTAGGGAGGAGCTGAACTAGGTTCTCTGCTCCCAAAGTTGAGAAAATGCCTGGAAACCTGGGAACAAGAAAGCTTCATCCTGCTATTCAACAAGGGATTGGCAGCCTTTCTGGTCCTGCACCATTAGCTCAGGGTTGTAGAAACTAGCCAGACTACCTCCACGTGTTTATTCCTACCACCAGATCTAAGGGCTAACAAAGAAAATAACAAGCCATCTAAGGGGTTCTAACAGCCAGAGAGAGGAAAATCCAGTCAGAACAAACACATTTCATGTCAGCAAAATAGAGTTGCTGCAAGAGACAGAAAGGTACTTTAACAAACAAATAAAAAACCTCAAGGAAACTCAAGTGTATCCTAATCACAAAGAAATGCTTTCTGGAACTAAAATAATATGATTTCCCAACTAAATACTTTGGTAGGTAAACTGAAAGACAGTATGCTTAAATTGTGAAACTATTTAAAGATACAGAAGATCTACTAAAAGAAATTTCTCAAAGCACAGAGTGAAAATATAAAGAGGTACAAGTTATGATGGAAAAAAAAAAACCCTCAAACAACTCACCATTTTGAAAGTAGATGAAATAAAAATAACAAAATATTAGGACTTTTATGAGAAAAAAGTGACAGAGTTTAAGAGATAGTAAGTAGCAAATATATGAAGAAATCTCTTCATGAGTTGGATAAAGAACCAGATTATCAGATTGATGAGTCTCAGTAAGTTTTAGGCCAGTTTGAAAAGAAAATAATCAAAGTTAGGCAAACTCTGCTGTAATTAATAAGTTTAAAATCAAGAAAAAACATTAAAAATTTTCAGATATATTCTAATGCAAAAATTTAAACACATTATTAGAAGAAAAGAACCCAGCAATATATCCAAGGAAAAAAAATACTCTGCAACCAAGTGGAGTTTATAGCAAGAAGGCAAGAGTCTTTCAACATAAGGAAACATGCCAACATGATCAATTATCAACAGATTTAAGAAGTAAAACATATGATCACTAATGCAATTTGGTAAGATTTGATAAAATTTCTAAATTTCAAAAATAAAACAAGTATGTATGTAAAATATTTGAATGCAATAAATATTGTCAAACGTGCTGCAGGAAATATTTTGTTATAAGTTAAAGCATTAAACTATTTTAATCAAATTCGGAAATTAAACTATTAGTCTACAGTGCCTTGGTGATTTTGGTGAATGTAATAAAGCATTTGAAATAATGAAATGACTCATATAGAACACAAAAGTGAAGGTAAACTACTAAAAAACTCAGAAGTAAGAATATTCAGTACGGTCTATTTATATAAGATAAACAGATATACATTTAAGTGGATAGAGGAGAATGGAGACATACAAATGGAAAAGAAAAAAACCATTTAATGTCTCCATAATGTCTATTATTATCAGCACTTACGTATTTTTGTAAAATGATATATGGTGTTCATACATGTAAAGAAGAATCTTGGCATGTTTTTCAATAATTATTAGGGCTCTGAAACATTAGTACCCACTGTTTGGGAGATAGTCTTGAAGAACTATAACTGCATTAAGCATTTTAGACCAGTTTTCTTGTCAATTATCAACACAGAGCGTTTTTCTTATTTTCTTCAAATTATATAAAAAGTGCTGACTCAGCCAATCAAATTAGTTTTTGCCTCATGCACAGTTTTGTCACAATTTTGTTCCCTCATGTTTATTGGTGGTTGAAAATTAATACCTACTATGTCACATAGATGATATTTATGACATGAATTCTATAGCTAATAAACACAATATGATATTTTATTTGTTTTACAGGTTACCATCAGAAATTTTGATTTGTAAATATTGACTTAACCTCGTTCTATGTAGTGTTTAGGAAAAAGAAGAAGAAAGTTATAAAAAATAAAACATTAATTCCGCTAACGTGTCCTTTTCATTTCTGAAGTTAAAAAACATCTATCACATGGTTAACTCTTTCCCCATCAATATTTGAATTATCCTCAGAATATCATGCTTTTTGTCTTTGTAACACTATGTTGCTATGAACAACTTAAAACATAAAAATACTCTTAAAGATGTTGTAAAAAGCTTATTTTAATATAATTACATATATTATATGTTTCCTTTTTGAATTGATTTTTTACTACTATATTATTTATACTTTATTTTGACATTGAACAATTTTGCTTTTAGGCAAAGCATTTAATTGTATTTTTATTACAAAAGATTTTCTCCAATCAGGTTACAGTTATTTTCCAGTTAATAATTTCTCCTTTTGTCTGCCTTATAATAAAATTTTCCTATATGCTTAACTTCTTCAAAGGTATTAACTAGTATATTAGCTGAAAACTACTATAATGTCAGAAGAATTATAATTTGCACTACAAACCTTCAACTGGGAACTAGATTCTTCAGTGTTCTGTTTTACATATGGTACATGATCTGTTTAGAGGATAATGTAATTCATTAAATTTATGCATAATGTGCTCTTATTTGCCTGAAACTACGTTGATTTCTTTTCCTGTAAGCACAGTAGTTAGGCTGTAGCTTGGGGTTGCATTTTTTTTTTCTTAAAATTACTCACCATGCCGTTCATAACATTCCCGGGAATTATTTATTTTATAACTGGAGAGTTGTACATTTTGACCACCTTCATCCATTTCTCCCACCCCCCAATCCCCACCTTTGGCAACCACCAATCTGTTCTCTGTATCTATGATTTGGGGTTTGTTTGTTTTTAGATTCCATGTGTAATGAGATTGTACAGTATTTGACTTTGTCTGACTTATTTCACTTAGCATCATGCCCTCAAGGTCCAGCCATGTTATTTCAAATGGCAGGATTTCCTTCTTTTTATGGCTGAATAATATTCCATTTTACACACACATATATATATATTTGTATATATATATATCTCACATTTTCTTTAGCCATTCATTCATTTATAGACACTTAGTTTGCTTTCATATCTTGGCTATTGTAAATAATGCTGCTATGAACATGAGGGGGATGCAGATATCTCTTAAATGTAGTGTTTTCATTTCTTTTGGATAAATACCAGAAGTGGAATTACTGGATTGTATGGTATTTCTATTTTTAATTTTTTGAGGAACCTCCATACTGTTTTCCATAGCGGCTGCGCCAATTTATATTCTCATCAACAGTGCACAAGGGTTCCCTTTTCTCCACATCCTCGCCAACATTTTTCTTTTTGATAATAACCATTCTAACAAGTAGGAGGTAATATCTCATTGTTGTTTTGATTTGCATTTCCCTGATGATTACATTGGGCACATTTTTATGTACTGGGAGTTGCTTTTTACTTGAAAACTGGAACAGTTGCAGCTTCAATAGTTGTCACTATATATATACTTTTTTTTTTTAGAAAGACTTGACCTGCATGTCTAGTTTTGAAGTAGGAGGAAAGGGTCCATGAGACACGGAAAGCTGGTAACCTCTGGAAGCTGGAAAATGCAGGGAAACAGATGCTCCCTTAGAGTCTCCAGAAAGGAGCACAGCTCTGCCCACACCTTGATTTTAGCCCGTGAGATCTGTGTCAGATGCTTGACCTACAGAACTGTAAGATAATAATAATTTGTTACAGCAGCGATATGAAAATAATACAATGCTGGAATTTTGAGATTGTCTTTTAAAACTAAGACAACCAGCACTGTGTGTGAGAACTTCATAGGTTTTCCTTACAGATTAGATTCACAAACTAAAATTTAGATCATATTCTAATAATCAACTTGCTGAAATTGTTTTTGAAATATCTTTTTATTTGAAATTTTACTTCATACACTTTATAAATTCTCTTATATTTTAGCACTGGTTACATTAGATTTGTAACTTATGCAACTTTATAGAGAAGGTTTAATGTAAACCAAATATAAATGGTGTATTATATGTCAATTGTATCTCAATAAAGATGAAAAAAAAGAAAAATAAATCTCCTATTCTATAACAAAAAAGTGGAGTAAAGGTCACTATACTTGATGAGGCAGTGGAACTTAGAATAGACGCTCAATTACTGAGATGGAAGCTAAGAATATGTTATGTTAAGATTAAATCTTTTGAAAAAGAAATTCTTAATTTCTTAATGGAGAAACTTTATTTCAACAACCCCACCCATCTACCCACTCAATAGATTTAGATACCTGACCTCTATACTCTATGCTTATATCAATTTTAGAATTTGTCATAAGTATTTCAAATTTTTATATGCATGCATGTTTCTTCATTAAACTAGGAGCTCCTTTAAGGATAATATCTTATTTTGGCCTACATCACAGCTTTAAAACTTACTGAAGTACCTGACATGTTTAGAACTAAATGAATGTTTAGAATGAATGAATAAATAAAATGTGTATTTTTAATAACGATTGATGTAGCATCATTTTTGGTAAGTTGGAATTTTTCTCCAGGATGGTTGATTTGCCTTCATTTTCTAGTGACAGGATTGAAGAATGGTCTACATGTTAATTCAGCCTGTTTTCATACCAAGGGATATTTTTCATATTAAATAGATACTATTGAAGCAGACAGTCCTGAATTAGTTGCCCGAAACAAATGAAACAGAGCTTTGATGCTACATATGCAAACAAATGTTTCACAGTAGCAGTTTCAAATCTGTGGTCACAATGATTAGTATTCTATTTGTTTGCAAAGCATTTTTATTAGTTATCTTCTGGACATTTTTAAAATTTTAATTATCTAGATTATTTAATATGCATTTTCTCTTTCTTATGCCCTGAAGGAAAAAATGTTAAAAGTGTAAATATTTTAAAAGGATGAATGCTTCACATCTTAGAGATATTTTATTATTTGTGTCCTACAAATATGACTTACAAATATGAAATACAAATGAAATATAAAATATGAAATACAAATATGATATGAGAAAGACATTTATTTGCTGAGACACCAGAGTTTTAAGGAAACTTCAAGACCAAAAAAAGATTTTTAACATTGGGTATATCTGGCCTGAATTCAAGTCTCAGTATTGGCACTTAATCTCTTTGTTACCTTGGGCAAAGTCCTTGTTCTAATTTAGTTTTAATTACTTATCTATAAAATAAAATTTATAATCTGTTTCATATATTTTCCTTTGCTCTTCAACCTTCAAAAAAGTCTGACTTCTTTAGAATTCCTCTTGAAACTTCCATTGTTATTAATTGAAAAGTTTGTAACTCTATTACCATTTGATTGTATCCACTGATAAAACATTTTAATGTTTAAAGATACTTAGATTTTATTAACTTTGAAAATAATAGCTTTATTGAGAGAGAATTTACATTTGTACCATAAAAATTCACCCTTTAAAAATGTACATTTCAGTAATTTTTAAGTATATTCGTATAACTGTGCAACCATTATCAGTATCTGATTTTAGAACATTTTAACCATACCCTCCCAAAAAAAAAACCCATACCCATCAACAGTCACTTCCCATTTTCCCCTGTCTCCAGCCCCTGGGAACCACTAACCTACTTTTTGTCTCCATAGATTAGCCTACTCTAGACATTTCATATAAATGAAATCATACAATATGTGGGCTTTTGTGCTAACTTGTTTCATTAGCATAATGTTTTTCAGATTTGTTGTAATACTTTGACCCTGATTTCTTAAATTAGTTTGATATCTAGCAAACATAAGTGCTTATGGTTCTATTTTTTAAGTTATTTAATAGACTTTATTTTTAGAGCAGCTTTAGGTTCACAGCAAGATTGAGCAGAAGGTGCAGAGATTTCCCATAAGGTCCTTGCCACTACCCATGCATAGCCTCCCCCATTATCAACATCCCCAGACTGGTACATTTGTTACAATTGATGAGCCTACATTTGAACACCATTATCACCCAAAGTACATACTTTATATTAGGGTTCACCCTTCGTGTTCTACATTCTGTGGATTTAGACAAATGTATAAGAACTTGTAACCACTATTACAGTATCATACAGAATAGTTTTATTGCCCTAAAAATCCTCTGTGCTCTACCTATTCACCCCTTCCTCCCCACTAACCCTTAGCAATCACTGTTCTTTTTATCGTCTCCATAATTTTGCCTCTTTTGGAACATCATATGGTCAGAATCATACAGTATGTAGAATTTTCAGGTTGGCTTCTTCCACTTAGTAATATGCAGTTACTCCATGTTTCCATGTCTTTTCTTGGCTTGATAGCTCATTTCTTTTTAGCACTGAATAACATTCCATTGTCTGGATGTAACATAGTTTATTTGTCCATTCTCCTACTTTTTCAGTTTCGTTGATTTCTGTTCTGATTTTTACTATTGCTTTTGTCTCGCTTGCTTCGGATTTAATTTGCTCTTATTTTCCTAGTTTCCTAAGGTGGAAGCTTAGGATATTGATTTCAGATCTTTCTTCTTTTCTAATGTATTCATTCAATGCTATAATTTTCCCTATAAGCATGGCTTTTGCTGGATCCCATAAATTTTGATAAATTGTGTTTTTATTTTCATTTAGTTAAAAATATTTTTAATTTCTCTTGAGATTTCTTCTTTGACCTATGTGTTGTTTAGAAGTTTGTTGTTTAATATCCATGTATTTTGGGATTTTCTAGCTATCTTTCTGTTATTGGTTTCTAGTTTAATTCCATTGTGATGTGAGAGCAGACGTTGAATGATTTCTGTTTTTTTAAATATGTTGAAGTGTGTTTCATGGCCCAGAATGTGGTCTATTCTGGGGATTGCTCCATGTGAACTTGAGAAGCATGTGTATTCTGCTGATGTTGGATGAAGTAGTCTATAGATGTCCATTATATCCAGTTGATTTATAGTGTTATTGAGTTCAGTTACATCCTTACTGATTTTCTTCCTGCTGAATCTATCCATTTCTGATAGAGGTGTGTTGAAGTCCCCAGCTATAATAATGGATTCAGTTGCAATAGTAGAAATGCTGTAAATAGGCCTTTAGTAATATCAGTAAGTTGTAGGAGGTGAGAAAGTGTTCCATAGTCCTATGATTAGGTCTCAGCCCTTTAATGAGCCTGTGCCTCTAGACTGAACTTCACAAGTGCTTCTCAGTTTATTTTTTTTTCACCCCCTATGTGTATAGGATGGGTAGAATGGGCTGGAGTTGGGTATTTCTCTTCCCTCAGGTCAGTTAGGCTCTTGTTAAATGGTTTCTCCTAAGGGCGGACTATGTTAAGCAGAACAGAATGCTCTGGTGTATTTCAAAATGGTTCTTTCCCCCTCCACCTGCTTCCAGCATGAGGAGATTTTTCTCTGATATTCATTGTGAGAACCTGGTAGAGCTCCAGGAGGTCAAACTCACAAAAGTGTAGGGCCTTCCTTATGACTGTTGGTCCCCTGGAGATTTTATCTCTCTGACTTAGCCAGCAATTCTTCATTCACAGTTCAGGTTTCACTTCCCTGGCACTGGTTCCTGTGATGGTTTCTGCTCTGGTAAGTTGGGATTCTTTTTATTTGCCTGTTGGTCTTCCAGTTTCGGAAGCATTAGTTTACCCTGAGGAGAGATCTCTTATCTCTTATGGATCTAAGAAGAGTTGTTGATTTTTCAGTTTGTTCAGCTTTTTACTTGTCGTTAAGATGGAGTGGCCACTTCCAAGCTTCTTACCTGCTGGACCAGAAACATGAAGTTTCTTATAGTTCTATTTTAAAGTTCTTTAAAAGCCTAACCTGATCTGAGATTTTTTGATTTTCACAGTTTTAAGGATTTCTTGGCCTTTTTAATTACTGCATATTTTAGCCTGTAGAGAGGACTTCACTTGAGCCTAAACCTAATCATTTTAAGATGTAGGCATATTTAAGGCATTTCAAGAAGAAAGTAGGGTCTATGTATATGTATAAATGAATACTAAGGAAAAAATAATTTATTTTAAAAGTAGACTCAAGTCATATAAATTAAACGATACATTAGCTTCATTTCAGTTTCTCAATATGCTTAGCTATCTTTTGCTAAAGAATTTAAATTTACTTTTGCTTCTAAATGGAATATTCAATTCTCTGCATGGGTAACTCCTCTTTTCCTGCATGTTGTCAGGTTAAATCCTCCCCTGAGAAGGTTTCCCTGACCATTGTATGTAAAGCAGCCACCACATCTGGTACTTTCTATTACATCACCCACTTTATTTACTTCATAGGTAGTAATTATTTATTTATTTACTTACTTATTTTCTGTCTTTCCTCCCCTAAGGTAAGGTCCAAGAGGTAAATACTTCCTTTGACTTCCCACTTGGCGTTTCCCTGTGTTCTAAGACGCAAAAAAGAGAGAGTGAAAAATACAGAAAGAGAAAGACAGATGAAGACAGAGAGATGGGAAATAGATGTTTTTCTGTAATATCAAATATTGAAAAATCGAGAACACAGATCAGAGACAACATTTGTGCTGATTGATGAGACAAGGGTGGCAAATTTCGCAGCATGCCTGGCCTAGTTTGTGGGGTCCTCAACATTCACAGTCAGTAATAATTGGTGCAGATGTTAACACCAAGGTCAGCCCCCAGGGTAGATATTTGAATCCGTGACAGCAGCAGATGCAGTTGTGTCTCTAGTGGGTACTTTTAGCACAGCTGTCATTTGGGGAATAACAATAACTGGGATATTCAGTGAGCAAAAGAAGAAAGAGAAAGTGCTAAAACCCATGCAGCCATCTTAGAGACAACTAACTTCTTGGAGCTTTGGGTGTGACACTTCCAGGAATCTCTCGAAATCATCTAGGAAGAAATTGAGGGAGGCTTGATTTCCTGAAGTATAAATAAGAACAGGCAGTGCTTGGGAAATTTTACTTTGTTTTAATATTTTCTTATTGCCTGTCTAATGAGGCCTAAGAAACAAAGGTTTCCTTCAGCAAATAATTAATCTTATTTGTTTGCCCCTTTGAGAGAGAAATCAGGAGACAAAAAAAAAAAAAAAATCATCACCTATATCTAAGAATTTTCTGTACACAAGAGAACACAAAAATCTAAAACAAGTAGTAGTTTCTCTTTTTTTAGCCATATAAATTAGGAAAAAGAATGTAGATGTTTAGAACAATTAACTTGTTTTTTCCAAGCACCTTGAGTTTAAAGCCAACTTCTCTGATGCTTAATGTAAAAAGAAATCATGGAAAACTTTATTCTCTTACTTTTCCAAATGTCTTCATATCCCAGTATCCCATCATGCTACATAATATTTCCCCCAATGGAAAGAACATACAAACACTTTACTTGGGTGTCTTAACTTCCCTGCAGTATAAAGTGAAATTTATAGCAATCTATACTCAGTCTTGGCTGTGAATGTTGGCATTGCTCTTGTCTCCTCCCCTAAACAATGGACTACTGGTGGTTACCTATGTTCTGTACACCAGTTTTCCATTCATGTGATAAAAGGGTCTCAGCTTGGTCATACACTTTTAAAAAGAAATGCTGAGTAGGTCCATCTTGGTCACTGCTCTTGATTTTTTGTTCTTTACTTCATGTGAATACCTGTGGTGAGTAATGATGTGAGGAGTTTTCTTGTCTTACTCTAATCTGTAGTATATGGAAGATATTCCATCTCACAATGACTTTATTATAGTTAGTATGATCTACCATTTCTTTCTACAGATAATTACTTCAACAGGACATGAAGTTCACGTATTATCTTTAAGGCATAGGATCCCACGATATTGAACTCTAATTTTTCATCCAAGTCTGACTCCCTGCACCTAGGTTATATTAAAATTGTGTGTTTCCTTAGAACACTTTGAGACTGAAAAACTTAAAACAATTTCAAGTAAAATTATACTTTATGTTTGTAGATGAACATTAAAATCTTAAATCTTGACATTTATCCAACAGGAAATTTAATTTAGAAATAGGTGAAGGACATTTCTAAAATTAGAGATGAGATTTGAGGGTCAAAAATAAAGATGATGGGGGCTGGCCCAGTGGCGTAGTGGTTAAGCTTGCTCACTCTGCTTCAGTGTCCGGGATTTGCCAGTTTGGATCCTGGGCACAGACCTACGCTCAGCTCATCAAGCCATGCTGAGGTGGTGTCCCACTAGAGCAACTAGAAGGATATACAACTATGACATATAACCATCTACTGGGGCTTTGGGGTGAAAAAAAGAAAAAAAAGGAGGAAGATTGGCAACAGATGTTAGCTCAGGGTCAATCTTCCTCAGAAAAACAAAAAAACAAAGATGATGCTTCTTATTTTTCATTTTCTTTTTTTCAATATTGCTCTGGGTAAAACAGATGCATGTTATAGTTATTATTGGATTCTCTCCAATTTATGATATTATGTATTTTATATTCATGCAAAACTTCAAGAATAGGTTATTCTATATCTAGAAAATAAGAATGATATTTATAAATCTATAAAGCAGGACCTATAAACTAATATTTCTTAAATATCTCATAAATTGTATATAAGCAGATATTTGAATATTTATTTCCTTCCTTTCAGCTATCCACACATTAAAATATGAATCTCTAAGCTTCCATAACTTTTCCTCAAAGTCTTTAGTATAAGATATTAATATATAAATGTTTTCAACTTTTAGAGAAAATATAGTAGCATAATATTATGAATATTAGAACAAGACAGTATCCACACCAAAAGAAATAAATAAATTATTATTTGCATGAATGGTCACATCTTTTAGGACAATAGGCATAGTCACGATATAAATTTAAATAAGCGATCATATACTATTTCAGAGTTGTTTTAGCCTGTTTTGGGATTTTGGTATATTGTCTTTTACAACACAAACTGTACTGTAAAAATGCTGCTTCCTTCAAAAACTTAAAGAAGTGTTATATTTTTTTCCTCCTCAATCAACACAAAGTGATGGATCTGAAAAAATAAGTGAAACACAAACTGGAAATTGTGACCTGTATGCCTTGCTCCAGGAGTCGGAAGTTTGGACAGATCGTATTTTCACAGTAAGAGTACTGTCTGCCTGGGAGTGCTTGGCTCGAGTGGAGGCTTCAATATACCCAGTCCTCAGACTAGCTACAACACTGCACAGCAGCAAGCAGGGTCTCCTTCCCCCAATGGGCCCTTGCTGATAAAAGTTTACCACGCTCATGACCTGTGTTTGGGATAAATTTAGCCCAAAAATGTGTTCATATAAGCGCTGGGCTTTAGTTGTTGCACCTAAACTACACAGTAGGTGTCTTGCCTACTTGATAGACTTTTTGTCTGAACCTCTTGACCTTGAATCCCAGTGCTATCCTTTGTTAAAACAACAACTTGATAAACTTCAAATTATTTGAATTGCCTCAAATTACTTGAAATGCAGCCCTAACCCATGTACCCCTGTATGACAAATTTGACTAGGTACTTTCAGACTTTTACCCTACTCCCTAAGCCATGTCTTTTTCCAGAATTTTTTTCCCATGTTTTCAGAGAATATTTATTGACAGGAAAAATGTTCATGATAATTAGTTAGGTAGAAAATGTAAGTTAAGTTACAAGAGTGTACGTTTGGACTGAATGTTTATATTCTCCCCTCCCACCACCAAAATTAAAATGTTGAAGCCCTAACCCCCCAAGCGATGGTTTTGGGTGTGGGCTTGCAGTTTAGACAAAGTCATGAGGGAGGGCCCCCGTAATGGGATTAGTGCCCTTATAAGAAGAGGGAGAGAGGGCAAGCCTGGTGGTGTAGTGGTTAAGTTCATGCACTCTGCTTCGGCGGCCTGGGGTTCATGGGTTTGGATCCTGGATGTGGACCTCCACACCACACATCAAGCCATGCTGTGATGGCATCCCGTATACAAAGTACAGGAGGATTGGCATGGATGTTAGCTCAGGAACCATCTTCCTCAAGCAAAAAAGAGGAAGATTGGCAACAGATGTTAGCTCAGGGCCAATCTTCCTCACCAAAAACAAATGTTAAAAGAAGAGGAAGAGCGACTAGAGCTCTCTCCTTCCACCATCTAAGGACACAGCAAGAAGGTGGCTGTCTACAAGCCAGGAAGAGGGTCCTCACCAGGAACTGCATTTGCTGGCACCTCGATCTTGGAATTCCCAGCCTTCAGAACTGTGAGAAATAAATGTCTGTTGTTTAAGCTACCTTGTCTATGGTATTTTGGTATAGTAGTCCAAGCTGACTAATATAGTATGGATAGTGTATTCCTATGTTTTTCCAGTAATTTTTGCACGAATCTTTATATGGATATCTAGATTAGAAGTGCCTTTCATTCTCAGCAGTTGAATCCACTGGTTCCCTGTTTGACTGACTTAAAATTTTTTCTCTAGGATGTTTTTAAAAACTAAAAAATCTATACCTTTTAAGATTTATTCCAAAGACATATGCACCCAGGTAATGTACAATTAGGGCATTTGCATCATGGTGGTAAGAATCATAATCTTAACATTTACTAGATAAGCTATAAAAATAAGAGCAAACATTAATTGTGTGTGTACTATGTTCTAGCCACTGAGTTAAAGTTTCATATACCTTATCTTATGTGATTCTGTTAAGAACCCATGAGGGAGTAGACAATATTATTTTCATAATATAGAAGAGAGAAAAGGGGCTTAAGAGAGATTATGTAACTTGTTTGTAGTCAAACAGCAGAGCAAATCTGACTCAGCCCCATGCCTGACTGACTCCAAAGGCCATATTCTTAGCTATATCACACTGACTTTTGTGTATGGAATGTTAATTAAGTCTTCTCCGCCTCTGAATGGTGGGGTGAGGAAGATGACCTGATTTCTTATGACTTTGGACATGATGTGTTGGCTTACATCTGAATATATTTTAGAGTCATGAAAGGTTTAGTTTTTCTTTCTGTTTAAAATTATATTCAATGTTTAAGATAGCCTATAGTGTGTTAGTCACTGGGTCACTAATCATATCCACTGGGATACTGGGCTGTTCAATCTCAACCCTAACTATGCAGAACCAAAAGCATTGGTGGTCATTCCACTCAGTAGGTAGAAATAAAGGCTCTTCTCATATTTCTGGCCAATACCCTCCTTAGTAATTTTTTTCTGAATCATGAATCATTGCAAATGACCTAGCTGTTTGGTATGCCATTTTATTTTATTTATTTATTTTTTTGCGAGGAAGACCAGCCCTGAGCTAACATCCACTGCCGATCCTCCTCTTTTTGCTGAGGAAGACTGGCCCTGGGCTAACATCTATGCCCGTCTTCCTCTACTTTATATGGGATGCCGCCACGGCAGGGCTGACAAGCAGTGCGTCAGCAGGCGCCTGGGATCCGAACCTGCGAACCCCGGGCTGCCAAGCGCGAACTTAACTGCTGTGCCACCAGGTGGCCCCGGTATGCCATTTTAAACTTTGCAAGATGGCAGATTAAAGACATCCTTCTTTAGAATTATGGACTATAAAAACAAATTGCAGTTGCTATTCAAACTCCCTAGTTCAACCATGTAAATTTTCATGGTAAGGGCCTGTTTTTTGATAATATCAACTAGAATCAACAATGGGCTCATAGACAAGGTATTTGATGGGCCTTTTATATCCCTTACTATCCACAGGCATCGGTATCACTGAACATTGGAATAATCTCTTCAAAAATTGACTCAAAAAATTTCTGACTTTACGTCTTTACCTCCTTCTGATCCATATACCTTAGAAAGGCACATTAGTCAATGAATGCAGCTATCTCCAGAAAAGTATCATTTCTTCTTGGATGCTTCTTGGGTAAGGATCAGGATGAAAGTGATGAGGGTTATACAGACCTATTTTGAAAATTGAGGATTCTGCCCTGACCATTCCTGGGTATGATGTTTCTTTCTTTCCCCCAGCAATAACCCCAGCCTGGCCTGGTTGGTGTACCCTCTTGGTGTCCGTCTAGTGAAAAGAAGACCTAGGAGATTCAAACTTAATTCTGATTTAGCTACTTTGTTTCTCTTATTGGATTAACATGGTCCTAGATCGTAATGGAATGACTACTTTGTTGAGTACATTGTTTACCAATTCCCCCATAGTGGCCCATGTGTACCCTTTTGGGTGATATAGTGGGTTTCTGTAAGTTTTATGAAAATTCCCTTTCACCTCTTGTACCTGAATTTTCCAGACAAAAGCTTTGGGTGTGACTAGGGGATGATTGGGGGGGGGGGGAGATGCAATTATAACAAGTGGAAAGGGATTTGGGGGTTGTAGCAGACAGATAGGATGGCTCCACAGGATTCTCACATCTTTATATGGTGGCAGAAAGCTTAGCAAAATTGTCTCCTAATGTTAGTGGAAAGCAGAACTTGTAAGTGATGAACTTGTTTGTTGAGCTAAGGAGATTTCCAAGCAAAGTGTTGAAGGTATCATCTTTGTCTCTTTCTTCTGCTTATAGTAAAGAGCAAGAGAGAGAGAGACATTGAGAGTAAAACTGTTAAACAAAAAGGAACCAGGACTTGATAAGTTTGGAAATTCTCACTATATTAAGATGGCAAAAGATGCTAAAATTTAGACTTCTAAAATCTTGGCATAGGGAAAAAGCCAAGGATGTGACTGTATAAAGGTTTGCTAAAACTTCAGACAAAAACGAAAAGTTAGAGCATGCATTCACACAAAGGGCCTTTTGAAAAGATCAAGAAGGGCTCTTTGAAGAGATTAATCAAACCATAGGGCCTCCAGGAGGCTTAAGGCTATTGACCCTTATCCATCTCAGCAGGAAGAAGATAGAGAAGGGATTAATTTGGAAAGATTTTTGAAGGAGGGTTTTGTTAAATGGAGCTAACCCCATTGAAATCCAAGGGATACCTACAAAGTTTTTAGAAGTTTATTTAAAAACAAACAAACAAACAAAAAACACTGCTTATTGGACTGAAAGGGAGAGAGAGTGAAAAATGAAAGGAAGTTGGCAGATCTCCAAAACTCTACTGGCAGGAAGCAGGCTGATAAAATTATTGAGGTTCAGAAGTGTACTACCTTTCATGAAAAAGGAAGAACCTAGAGGGTGGAGCTAAATGACATGGAGGGTTATCCCCAGATCTTGAAAACTAATCAAGAAATGCCAAACATTTGCCCAACTGTATTTCAGATCTGCTGAACTAGTGACCCATTGGTACCTTCCATTGTCTCTCCTTTTCAACTGGGACTGCTGAAGGATACCAGAATATACCACCCCAAAATATGCCTCTTTAGCATAAGGATTATTTTGAGAAACTGCAGGCACAGGAGAAGCTCTGAAAACAGGGTAGAGGTTGCCCTTTTGTAAAGGAAATCTACATTCATAAAGGAAATTTACATTAAATTGCCTGTACCAGGAAGATAGTGATTATCAGAGATCACTTTTTTCGATGGAGAGACTTATCTGCATGGCAGGGAAACTTTTGTTTACTAAACATTTCCTCTTCTCATCTTCCTTTGAATTGCCTCCCCTTCTCGCAACATCTTTCTTTTGTCTTTAACTGAAGATGATATTTAAGGTGGTGGTTTGGGCCATTTTGGGGAGTTAATCAGTTTTCCTGGGTATCTCTCATGTATACATGTTAACAAAAATTCTGGGGGCTGGCCCAGTGGCATAGTGGTTAAGTTCATGTGCTCCGCTCTGGTGGCCCAGGGTTCATGGGTTCGAATCCTGGGCATGGACCTGCGCACCACTCATCAAGCCATGCTGTGGCAGTGACCACATACAAAATAGAGGAAGATGGGCACAGATGTTAGCTCAGGGCTGATCTTCCTTACCCCCCCCCAAAAAAAATCCCAAAAAACTTCTGTTTGTTTTTTCTCTTGTTAATCTGTCTTTCATTACAAGGAGCGGGGGTGTCTCAGCAAAGAACTAAGAAGGGTAAAGGGAAATTTATTTTTTCTCTCCTACACTGTTATAGGAGTTATCCTATGTTAGTCTCACCATTTTATATTGGTGTTTTGGGTGTTGATGGCTTGTTTCTCTAGTTTTGCAAGTGCACAGATGGAAAAGAATTGTGCCTTAGGAGCTGTACTTAACAGATTACAACCAGGGGTCTTATCTGCACCTGGACTTGATTTAGATGATGAGATTTTGGATTTTGGACTTGATGAATGAATAACACCCTTGAGAACCTTGGGAGGCAGTGAGTGTATGTTACATGTAGGAAGGATGTGAATCACTGAGGGCCAGAGGACAGACTATGGGGGGACAGACCATAGGGTGACCCACCATAACTCCTTCCTCCTGGTGTACACTTCCTTCTAATCCTTTTGAAACCAGGGGCCAACTTGCTTTAACTATACTCAGTTAGTTGTCTGTTTGCAAAAGTAGTTAGGTAATGCATTATTAAAGCCCACCCTATACATAATATCTCTGACACTTGGGTCACCATGGTAACAGGTGCTTGAGTTTTTCAGGAACTGAGAGTCAACTCTTTGTCCAGTTCAGGCTTGTTAAGACCACTGACTCATCAACTGGGCCTGCTTGGATGCCCAATAGGTGACACTTTGATGTCAGGGAGCCAAAAAGTCCATCCTCACATCATGATAACACCACCATTTTGTGAACATGCGTCTTATAAAGAGTCATGAAGCTTGACTACTCTTGTGCAGATCATCTACTACCTCACTTCTCCTTACTTCCAATCATCTATTCCCACACGTCAGACCACCCTGCCCCCGTATCCCACAAATATCCCTAATCCTCATTTTCGAGGATGTGGATTTGAGACTTGTTCCTCTATCTCCTTGCTTGGCTGCCTTTCTCTGTTGCAAACTCATCATCTTGGTGATTGGCATACTGTGC
Source organism: Tapirus indicus (assembly GCA_031878705.1). Lineage (NCBI taxonomy): Eukaryota > Metazoa > Chordata > Mammalia > Perissodactyla > Tapiridae > Tapirus > Tapirus indicus. Next base: position 95,827,073 of record CM062919.1, on the reverse strand, counting down.
AGTCAGCAAAATGAGCCTCATTCATAATACTTTTCCATTGGTTATAGGCATGACCTGTGACAGCAAAGGTGATCACTCACATATGATCACATGGGTCATTCCCATGATTACTTTACAACCTTATATAGCAAAGGTGATGGGATGTCACTTCTCTGACTACATTATAATATCCATGTGTTGCTGGCCTTGAAGAAGCAAGCTATTATATCACAAGGAATGATGGTGTAAAGAACTGTGGCTGGCCTCTAGTTGTCAAGGTAGGCTCCAGTAAGAAACTGAAGTCCTAGTCCTGCAGCCACAAAGAAATAAATTCTGCCAATAACTTGAAGGATCTTGGATGCAGATTTTTCTCAGTCAAGCCTCTGATAAGACCAGAGCCCTGACCAATGCCTGAATTTCAGCTGATGAAACCCTGAGCAGAGAATCCAGTTAAGCCAAGCCCAGACTCCTGACCTATAGAAATTGTGAAATAGTAAATGACAGCTGTTTTAAGCTGACAAAGTTGTAATAATTTGTTACACCACACAGAAACCTAAAACAAGGATGGTGGAGGGAGAAAAGCCTCAGCACTTTGGGAAGGAACACCTCAGACCCCAGAATGTAGGGAGGAGGAAGAATATTAAATATTTTCTTTGTCTTTCTGACTACCCAAGGAGCCTTCCTCATGAAGAAAAATGCCCTGATATGCTCTGTAGTGGTTAATTTTATGTGTCAAACGTTTTGGGGCTAAGGGATGCTGAGATAGCTAGGTAAAACTTTATTTCTGGGTGTGTCTATGAGGGTGTCTCTGGAAGAGATTATCATTTAAATCAATAGACTGAATAAAGAATATTGCCCTCACCAATGTGGGTGGGCATCATCCAATCCATTGAGGGTCTGGGTAGGACAAAAAGTGGACGAAGGACAATTTTACTCTCTACTTGAGCTGAAACATCTATCTTCACCTGCCCTGAGACATCAGTGCTCCTGGTTCTCGGGCCTTTGGGCTTCGACTGGTACTACACCCCTGGCTTTCCTGGGCTTCCAGTTTGCAGATGGCAGATCATGGGACCTCTCTGCCTCCCTAATCATGTAAGCCAATCTCTCATAATAAATCTCTCCTTATATATTATATATATTCTATTGATTCTATTTCTTTGGAGAGCCCTAACTAATATATGCTCTCACAGACTGTTGTAAGCATCTTAAATTTTATTCACTGCTATGTCTACAATTCTTCACCAGATGGCTCAAACACATTTTTTTTTCTGAAGATTTGCCTTGAGCCAACTTCTGTTGCCAATCTTCCTCTTTTTGCTTGAGGAAGATTCACCCTGAGCAAACATCTGTGCCAATCTTCCTCTGTTTTGTATGTGGGTCACCACCACAGCATGGCCACCAATGAGTGGTGTAGATCTGTGCCTGACACAACTTGATCATCAATCTCATTGATAATTCTTTTAGAACAGCAAAGGATGGCTCTGGCTCTTCTGTCTCCCATGTAAAACAACTATCATCACCTCTGAATGTCTTTCCAATCCCCATTGCCACAGTTGTAACTCAGTCATTCCATCAGACAGATGATTGCATGTGGCTAGTGACACGGACAACAGTACAAGTTGAACTGACTGCTCTCAGGTAGTCCCTTCAAAATCAATGACTAAACTCAACTATTCAAAATAAATAAGAAATCCTAAGGCTTATTAGCAAGCTAGGAAGCCATATTGGAGGCCCTGTCAAGCCAGGCCGCCTGAAAGATATAGACCCCACCCGGGAGAGGGGATCCCAACAGTTGTAAACTACTTTCTCATTCTAGGGCCATTGTTTGTGTCCTATGACTGCACTTCTTGTACAAAAGTTAGCTGATAACTTACCTTCTGCCCAAACATATGTTTACTTGTACTTTAATGGTGATTATTAGGGAACTTCAAAGTATTTTGGGTAACATTACCAGTAGATCAGGTAGCCATGTGACAACTGCAGAGATCTCTTCCAAATGTGGCTACCCTTGTTTACTCAGGGGAACCTCTTGGAAGTGTAACTGCCTCATTAATTAGGCACACACTGTGGGCAGTTTCCCTTTTTCTAAAATTGTTATAATCATGGGAGGTTCACATTAATTTGACCAAGAATGGCAGATTAACAAATGTGAGTGGCCAGACAGCACATACATGTGGCCTTCTGAAAATATTTCTAGAAATGAGCTATAGATGAGTGCTCAAGGCAGACCATCTTAGTAAGCAGCAGAAGGGGTGATTCCATTTACTCTTTTGCCAAGTTCTGCAATTTCAAGGCCCAAAAGTCCTATAGCCCCAAAATTTCTCTTGGAGTTTGGCGTCTTGCCTCTGCTAAATCTTGAGCATTATTCTAGAATGTGATGAGCAATGAAGGACTTGACTATCTATCATTGATTGTAAGTTTCCTCTACAAAATGCTATTTCTGCTGGTCTAGTGTATGTGCTATATAGGCATTCATCTTTGTTCATTTATTATTTCACACATCTTTAGAATTACTTTGTTCAACATAGAAATATTACTGGATGAGGGGTGCTACTGCAACTAATTATTGACATGTGGCAATTTATTAGTGGTTGAGCAACACACTAACAATATGTCAGGATAGAATGTTGGATAACTGTGTTATTATGTGACAAATATTTAGTAAAATTGCTGCCTGATATAATATGGAAAGCAGACCAAGGTTATACTGGACCTGTAGCTCTTGGGAAAATTGATTCTAAAAATTAAAAGCATTGGTATATTTTGGCTTTATTTTTTTCTGCCATTTGAATAGAACTTTAAGAAACAACTTAGTTCATGAAAGAATTATGTGTTTTGAGAGCTAAAACAGGAGGGAATAGAATTTAGAGTTTAGCAAGATTGGGAAAATCTTCTGACAACAATAGTAAGATAAGACTAAAAACAGACTTTAGGAAACAAAGACCTAGTAAGATTTTTCAGTTAATTTAAGTGCCTCAATCCTGAAGCAAAAATAAGATAAAGGTTTTACTTTTTCTACTAAGCCTACTGTTTTAGGTGGCCTCAAGACAGCCACTATTAGGTTGAGAGTGAAGGGTGTGGGGGAGAGGAAGCAAGAAATAAGACAGACGAGAACTATTTCTAAGAAAGAACTTTGATATGGTTCCTGGTACCTAGAACTGGCTAGAAGCAAAAGCCTTCCCAAGTTGTAGGGATTTTATTACCAAAGAAACCAAATACCTGGCACAGAAAGCCTTTGGCATTTGTTCCCTAAACTGTTATCAGGTCCCAAAACTTGCCTAAGCAGAAAGCAGACTGCCAAAGCTCTGCAGCCATCACGGAGTGTGTAACACTGACAGCCACCTCACCTGTGACTGTACAGAAACATGAACTGGGAAAAATTATGCAGAGTGCAGTCAAGGTTCATAGAAGACAATGTTCTGTGTTGTTACTTTCAGAGAATAGAATCAGGGTCTAATCAAATCACCTTCACTACTGGCAGAGCAGCTCTTCATGATGCCTCCCACAGAATTGCATTTTTGGTATTTTTTCCCATTCTTCACTTCTCTGAATGTTCAAGTGTTTTTTATTATGGGTATCTTTTCCCTGCTCCATAACTGTATAATGGATTGGTGAGGGGATATGGGCATATAATCGTCTTCTAGTCAATAGGACACAGGACCATGACAATATACTTGACACCAAGATCCCGGATTTCGAGCCCAGAGCAGAGGTCTCGGATGCCTTAGGGACAGTCTGAGCCCAATTAAAAAGCAGCCTGAGTGCCTGAATCGTCATGTGGATGAAAGCAAGATCTACACAAATACATTAATGAGAAATATAATTCTACTTTGTTAAGCCACTGAAACTGGAGACTTATTTCTTACAGAACTAGTGTTACCCTAAGTTGGTGATTCTCAAACTTATGTTCACTTTCAGCCCCTAAGAAGACTTTTTTAGACATTTTTTCCTAATCACTCCTTCTCATTGTTTTAACACCATAGATATAATCTACATCTGTTCATGTACTATATGTATATGTGTGGTTTATACATAGAGTAAGATTCACTGCTCCTCTCCCACCCAGAACCAATTTTTGTCCCCTTGGGGGTGCTGTTGTCCCAATTGAGATTGCATGCCCTAAATGATATTAAGATATGTTATCTCTCTCCTGCCCACCTCTCTTACCTCAAATTTCCCACCTATCCCTACATATTAATCATGTGAACCTTCTTTCAATTCCTTGAACATATCAAGCTCTTCTGAACCTAAGACCTTTCTTGCTTTTTTCTTTTTTTTTCCCCTTGAAACTCTTAATTTCAGCCTTTGCACTACTGATTTTGCAACCACGGGCCCATTTAGAGCCAGTTCGAACAGACCCCATCTCTTATCAACAGAGTGATTAAGAATTGTCTTTCAGAAAATTTGCAGAGTCACATAGCCAGAGCACGTGCAGAAGAAATCTTGACCTGAAATGACTGTGGAACCAAAGGTTCCCCTCCTCATGGAACCAAAGGACAGGAACATGACAGGAACTTAAAAATCAGACTCTTATCAGAATTGAGGGGTCCATCATTCAGGAAGATCCAGTGTTAAATTCCTTCCTCACCTTACCGTAAATGTTTAGAAACTTACCATAAATGTTTGAAGCCCATCAATCAAAACCTGTCCTGCCAGCGTTTCCACATGCCAGCCTCTTCTCCATAACCTCTAAAATTTCACCCCAAATCCTGAATTGGGGAGACAGATCTGAGGGCATATGCCCCCTGTCTCCCTGCAGATCAAACTTGCAGAATAAATCTGATTTCTTTTCCCAAAAGCTTATGTCATAATTAATTGGCTTTTTTATGCACATTGGGCAAGAGAACCCCAATTTTGTGTGGTGACAAGTCCCTCTCATTCTTCATAATATTTCTTAGAATTTTCTTAAATGTTACTTTCACAGAGCAATCTGATTCTAAAGTGGTTCTACCCTTGTAATTCTCTCTTAGTATTCTCATTTTCTTTAATAGCACTTATGACAATTTCAAATAATATATTTGACTGTTTTGATACTTAACACCTGTTTCACTCACTACAAAACACTCCATATAATGCTCAGAATCTAGTGTTGAAGTAAATTTCTAAGCCCAGGAGGGAGCCACTCCTGCCAGGGATGCCATGTCAGAAAACCAAAACTTAGATTACTTTTATGTCCCTGTAGATGCTCTGCTTGACCAGAAATGTGGTATATCCAGGCAGTCAATCCCCAACTGCCAAGAATCTGTAGTGATTTCCTTGCTCTAAAGTCTGATATGCAACCCCAGCCAATCAACTTAAGCCAAATACTCTTTCCTTATTCCCTGATTGACCTGCCAGCCTTAAAAAAAAAATCCCTGACCTCTTAATCCCTGACCTCCTAACCAAACATGGCTTGTTTCCACATTGCTACTTCCAACACTCTACAAGACTCACTCTTCCTAAATATCCCTCAGGAAGAGGGCTCCACTGCTCATAAGGCACTGCACTCACCCAATACATGGATTGCTTTTCCTTGGATAAAGGACATCAAACTCATTACTAAATTGTTTTATTTTTGTCATTTGACAATAGCTAATTAATATTGAAGAGTGGATATAAAACATTTAAAAGTGAAGGAAAGAAGAATGTAGGAAGGGAGGAATCAATAGCAGGTCAACTCCACTCTTCTTTTACCCTTCTTTTCCCTCCACTTCCTCTTCTGCTCTCTAGAGTTCAAAGTTTGTATCTGGTGTAGGGGAGGAAAAATAATTTTCCTCTCCCTTCTGAGTTCACAGCTGAGAGTCCTTATAATAAAAAAACAAAAAAGATCAACAAGAGAAAAATAAACAGAAGTTTATTAACACATATACCTCATGAATACATGGGAGACACCCAGGGAAACTGAGTAACTCCCTGAGATGACTCAAGCCACCACCTTAAATATCATCTTCAACTAAAGAAAAGAAAGAAAGTGTGTGTGGTTTGGGGCAGTTATGGAAGATGTAGGGGATCAGAATTGGCCACCACAAATTGTGTCTCTTTGGCTTGATTATCTTTAAGAACAAAAGACTCTGAAAGAAACTTTGACGTCCCCCCACAACTGCCTAAAAGAATTTAAAATAGAAGGGCCTGTTCCAGGAAGGAGCTAATAACATAAGATAACTGTAAAGTAATGTAAAATGTGTCTCTTAGGTCACATTGTCTGTAGTTGGCCCATTTACATTTTCATCTCCAAGTAAATTGCCTTCCTCTCCATGTAAATTGCCTTCCTCTCCCTTGACATCCCAAATCGCTACCCCCAACACCCTCCTTTGTCTTTAGCTGAAGATGATATTTAAACTGGCAGCTCAGCCATTTTGGTGAGTTACCCAGTTTTCCTGGGTTTCTCCTATGTATACATGTTATAAACTTTGTTCGATTTTCTCCTATTATTCTGTCTCATGTCAATTTAATCCATAGCCCAGCCAGAAGGACCCCAGGGGTAGAGGATTTGTCTTCCTCCCCAGAGAGATTCCAGGAAAAGCATGTAAACAAGGGTAAAGTTTTGTTATGCGGTGTTTAAGTCAGTGTTATCTTCATTGATAGAGTTCCAGGTGATTTAGAGTCATCTTTCTCTTCCTGGTACAGAGAGGGAGACATCCTTACAAATGGAGATTTCCTTTATAAATGTAAATTTCCCTTACAAAAGGGCAACTTCTACTCTTGTTTTTAGATTTTCTCTGGTGTCTGCAGTTTCTCAGAAATAATCAGCTCAAAATAATCCTGGTACCAAAGAGGTATATTTTGGGATGGCGTATTCTGCTATCTTTCACAATTTATGGTGGTTTGCTGCTAATGTGGCATAAACATATGACGTGATGGGTCTAACAATAATCAATATGTGCTGGAGAGTTTCAATCACGTGGTCATTTGATGTTTCACAATCAGACACTCAGTCTCTACTAAGGCCCCAAATCCGGAAGTTGTGTTGCAAATGGTATACAGTTCCCTGCTGAAGGTGGGAAGATCTTATTCCAAACCCTAGTGGTCTGTTCTATGACTCTCTTATTAGAATATTCCAAGGACTCTACACAATGTTCTTTTCTATAGCAGGAGTCAGCATACTATAGCCCATGGGCCAAATCTGATTCAGGGCCTGTTTTTATAATTAAAATTTTATTGGAACACAGCCGTATTCATTTGCTTATGTATTGTCTATGGCTGTGCTGGCACTACAATCATGGAGTTAAGTAATTCTGCTATAATGGCAGGGTTGAATATTTGCACCACATCAGCAGAGTTTAGTAGTTGCAACAGAGACCCTATGGCCCTCAAAGCCTAAAATATTTTCTATCTGGCCATTTGCAGGAAGAGTTTGCTGACTCTTGCTCTATAACATCATTGGATCTGTTAGATTATATGACCCAAGTGGCAGAGCTGTTTGTACTGTAGCCTACATCTGATGCTTAGCTGTTATCACACAAAGGGCACGATCTTCTCTCCACAAGACAAAATCCAATCGTCAAGAGGCAAGATGGTGGCAAAGAAAGGGCATTTTATTACAGATTGCTAACAAGAGGGAAGATGGCCAAATAATGTCCAAAAGAACCATCTTAAGGGGGCACAAAAATCTTACAACAGTTATATAAGCCAGTGAGTTATAGGGGAGGGAGTTAGGAATGTTGACCCTCTGGTGTTACAGACTGGGAGCTGCCACACCAGATCTAAGGAATTCAAAAGAACAGTTATCATCCTATCACAACTGGGAGGTACATGCACAAGTAGGGGTCATAAAATCTACAGGGCAGTGAGATCTCCTGGAGGGTTCATGCCCAGCTGGGTTAGTTAGTTAGAGGTCATTCAAAGTTACAATAGGATTTCCTTTTCTACAATAAGCTTCCCTTATGTCAACCTTGTCTTCAGCTGGTATCAGAGCCTTCTGCTCTGGATCCCATTTGAAATTGGTAGCCCTCTAAGTCACCTGATAAATGAATCAGTGCAATATTTTGTAGTATGGTATATGCTCTTTCAAAAATCCAAAAATGTCTACCAAGCACTGTGACTCTCTTAGTGGCAGAAAGTTCCAGTATCCTGGCATGCCCTAGATCATTGGACCCTTAAAAGTTTTATGAATGTGGCAAGCCCTTTCCTCTAGCAAGACCTTGACTTAACAAGGCACACAGAATATTTACTAATTCTTGCTTACTAAGTCCTCAACAAAGAACCAGAGAGATGTTCCATAAAATGTCCGGATAATCAAGATCCCTTCATAGTATACTGTGACAGAATGTAGCAGAGTTAACACAATCCTAGGGCAAGATCATGTACTACTTACTGTCCATCTCAATGAATGCTTTTGATTTTCATTCCTGATGGGAAATAAAATGAAATATATTCACTAGATTAATAGCTACAGCATTAATTTTCTATTGCTGCTATGACTAATTACCACAAACTTAGTGGCTTGAAACAACACAAATTTATCTTCTGACAGTTCTGTAGATCAGAAATCCAACACAGATCTCACTGGGGCTAAGATTAAGCTGTCAGGTGGGGGCATTCCTTTCTGGAGGCACTAGAGGAGATTCTTTTACCTTGCCTTTTCCAGTTTCTAGATTCCACCCACTTTCTTTGGCACATGGCCCCCTCCCCCCAAACTCCATTGAGTTTGGCATCAGTTTCTACCATCTGACTTGAAATGCAGTAGTGTTTCTGATTTTCTATCCTGGCAAGGAGGAAGAGGCAGTATCAGAACTTCTGCTTATTCTTTTCTACCACAATGGTTTTCATCCACAGAGCAGGGAACCAATGTGAGGGTTCTGCCAGCTCCCAAGACTATCCATGTTAACACACTCAGGGACTGTTAAAATGACCACAGAGGGAGTGAATGGACTTGTTGGATCCATATTATAGATGGACTTGGTCCAGGAGTCTATCATATGACATCTACAACCCTCACCCCACTTTAACAGGTGGGTATTGATGATGTTTTGTTTTTCTTCTGCTCAACTTAGCTTAGACTTTATTTCCAACAGTTCTAGGAAGATCTGTGAATTCTTTTTTCTACAATATACTGTTACTGTGGATATGGGATGCAGGCCATTTGGGAAAAGATTGGGGGAATATCTCCTGTATTTACTTACTGTGGTATCAGGATCCTTCTAAATAAAGACCTAATTTGCCCTTCAAACTCTGTTAATAAACTTTCTGAAAAGGAGGTATACCTGCTTTGTCAAGAGAGATATTTCTCTATACATTCATTAGTGATACAGAACACATTACTGACAATACACATTGTGGTAGGCAGAATTCTAAATTGATCCCCAAGATTCCTGCCCCCTGGGGCATGCACCCTTGTATAATTCCCTCACCTTGAACATGGCCAGAACCTGTGAATATGATGGGATTTCACTTTTGTGATTAGGTTACTAATTAGTTGACTTCAAGTTGATCAAAAGGGAGATTATCTGAAGGGACTTGATCTAGTCAGGTGAGACCTAAAAAGAACTGAGACCTTCCTGAAGTCAGAGAGACTGGAATATGAGAGTGTCTACGGAGGACCCGAGGGCAGACTCTATGAAAAAGAGTAACCCTTGGCCAATAGCAAGCAAGAAAAGCCCTCAGCCCTACAACCACAAGGAACTAAATTCCACCAGCGCTTGAATGACTTTGGACAAGGACCCCGAGATCCAGTTGAAAACCCAGTCCTGGCAAACGCCTTGATTTCAGTCTGCAGAGACCCTGAGTGAGGAACCCAAATAATCTGTGGCTGGACTCCTAACACAGAGGAGCTGGGAGAAAATAAAATTGTGCTAAAATACTAAGTTTCTGGTAATTTGTTAGGCAGAAATAGAAAACTAATGCACATTTAATAATTTAGCAAGTATTTATAATATTCCTGCCAATGAACTAAACAAAGTATTATAAAAAGTTTCTGCTAAAATTACCCAAAATGGGTCTGTCACTGTGTATTGTTAAGAATGTGTGTGTGCGTGTTTGTGATATTTTAATTACTTTATTATTCATGGGGAATCTCTTTAATTAATATAATTGCTATCATTTAAATGTTTGTGTCCCCCTAAAATTTGTATGCTGAAATCCCACCCCCCCCGGAAGACGATGTTATTAGGAGATGGGGCCTTTGGGAGGTGCTTAAGTCATGAGGGTGGAGCCCTCTTGAATGGAATTAGTGCCTTATAAAAGAGGCTGCAGAGAGATTCCTAGCCCCTTCCACCCTGTGAGGACACAGTGAGAAGGGATTGGCTATGAACCAGGAAGACAGCCCTCACCAGAATGTCACCATGTTGGCGCTCCTTGATCTTGGACTTCCAGCCTCCAGAATAGTCAGAAAACATTTCCGTTGTTTGTAGACTACCCAGTCTGTGGTATTTTGTTATAGCAGCCTGAATGACTAAGATAATGATCACTGTCAACACAACTGTGACATTTCTTTGTGGTGGTCTTTATGAGAATATGAAATACTTGGCTTCTGTTTTCATATACTTTATTTTTATTCATATATATCTGAAGTAATAATGTTTGAAGATCTATTTTATATTTTAATTACTAGCATTTTCCTGCATAATGAGTGCAATGATTTTTACTGTTTGCTCAACTACAAGTCTGAGATAAAAATGTCTACTTCCTGTTTCAAGGAAAATATTTTGTCTTCTCATTTGTTGTAGACACAGTTCAAGGGAAACCTAGTATTATATTATTTGTTCTAATTTTAAAAGTAGATATACAATATTCTCTGATACTAATTTAAACATATAATTTTCCATTCTATACTCTATTTGTATGTTTGCTGTTTTATTTTGCCTGCTTTTACATAAATCTTTGCTTTAGACTGTTTATCTTTCCTCTTTAAAAATTCCCATAACCAACAACTAGTATGAAAGGAACATTTAAGACACTCACTGTATTCATTAACTTTACCCCCTAAATCTCCTGCCTGGTGATAATAGGACTAATAACTCATTCAGGTGACTTGCCAAGGTAACACAACTAGTCAGCGGGAGAACCAGATTGTTTTAAACATAGTTCATTACTTTTGGACCATATAGGTGGCTATTTTTTTTCAGATCTTTATAGAAATGAAACAAATGACAGAGAAAATTTCACTTATCTGTTTCTGCAAATCCATATGTTATACAAAAGAAAATGTCCTTCGGAAATTGCAATGCTGATACAAAACATAGGAAAACAAAACAAAACAAAAACAGAGTTTTGAGTTTCCCAGGTAAAGTCAAATCAATCAGACCACACTGTGTAAAATCCCTGAGGTGTCCTGGAACTCAGAAATATTAAATATTGACTGTATGGAGTAGACTTCATAGCTTCTAATTCATTACCCTACTTATTGATTGTTTGCAGATTTTTCTTACTTCTTCGAGGATAATAAAGTAGAATGAATTGTGTTCTTTACTTTCCATAATACAGCTAGACAGAAATACAAATATAAGCAAGAACATTTATATACATAAATTTGCTTTGCTGGGTCTCAGGAAAGAATCCCTGTGGCTGAGCTTTTATATAAGTCATGACAGCAAGTGTAGAGTTGAACTGGAAATGATTGAGAGAGAAGACATTTACAGTATAAAATACATAATTTATGAAGGCACAAATGGGTTTATAAAGTTCAGAGAAAATAGTTTTGTTAACTTCTGTGAGAAAAAAGGAAAAATTGGGGACTAATGAGATGAAATAGTTCAAGCAAGAGTATTTGATGAAGGGCTTGAATAATTAGGCTATTTAATGTAATCCTCAAATGAATAAAATATAGATTATTTCCCTAATTTTCAGACAAGGAGCTGCAAACTGAGAAGTAGAAGGGGGATAAAAAAAGTTACTAAAAAATCTTTCAAGAAAAAAAATTTTCCTTTATTGTTTATTTGAGGTCTCTGTCTCAGCTCTTTGTTTTTTTTTACTGGATGGCTCAAACTTATATAAGGTAAATATGCTCTGGATGGTGGGAGTGCAGTTTGCAGGTTGGATGTGGCTCCCACATCATGCTCTGAGAGGTACCACAGCAAACTCTTTGAGAGCGTGGTCTCTAGAGCCAGTTTCCCAGTTTGTAATCCCAGTTTAAGCATCTATTAGTGCCTGGTCTTGGGAAAATTACTTAACTTCTGATTCCTCAACTATATTGCTTGTAGGATCTACCTCATAGGGTTATTATAAGGATCAAATGAGATAATTTTTTAATGCATGTAAAACAGTGCCTGGTGCATACTAAGAACCATATAAGGAGATATATTAAATGAAAATAGATAGATTTACTCCCTTTACATTTAATATACTCCATAGTGTAGCAATCACCATATCAACTTTCCAGAAAGGGAACAACATGAAATTTTTGGAAAGGTCATAGAATTTGAAACAATTCAGCATGAAATTAGCCAAATAAATTTGTGAAACATGTCATAGTTATCATGAAGACAACCACAAGTTTTCATTAAGATAGATATAGTAAAGAAAGGAAACATAATGACACCAAACCTGGTGGTTCTAATCAGGTTTACCACTATTTTATGCTCTCTCATAAGTGTCACATATATGCATAGATGGAGACAGTGACCTCAGTCACATTAGCTGAATAATTTGTAATCACTATATCTAAGTGATATAAAATATTAGGAAAAAACAAAAAATGAGGATGCTTATGTAGTTGTTTGATCTTCTTTATACCAAACATACAAATACTGCTCATATCTTTGTGTATTTCAATATTTAAAAGTTATCTCACATTTTTGACAAAGTATGGAGACAAACATTGAGAGCTTTGCAAGTTTACAGGCATTTGGGAGTTAAAATAATTTCTGAAAAGTGTTCCTATTATGTAACAATTGTTTGGTGTCAACACTAAACTGTACTCAGTACAAAACAAAGATTTAATCATAGCCTAAGCCTATTGTCTTCATTAAAGTTCCTCTAATGAGCAACTGCTAGGGCAATATTTCATTCTGAAAACAAGAAAGTTCTAGTTTCAAATTTAAATGCATTTAAATTAGTATTTAAATGTATTCTATAAACATGTATCAGGCTGTTATTATTCAGTATGATCATTGTTGTGGTGATTATTGTGCACCATTTACTGAACACTCACTGTGTATTTGGAGCTTTGCTAAATACAATGTGTTTAACTCCTGTGGATTTCTGAGGACTTTTTTTTTCCATGAGAACACAAAATGTATTACAACATCTTCCTTCAAGCGTAACACATAGTGATAAAATGTTAAAGGAATCTGATTTTTTATTTTTGTTTCTTAACAGTTTTGTCTCTTCATTGGAATTTAGGAACTCAGGAAAATTTAATTTTTTTTAAATCATAGCTAATTGGTAGGTTGGTTTTCTTGTGAATTTAGGGGTTTTATTCTGAGACTATATCTTTTTAAAAAACAAACATTTTTAATATTTTTTATCTAGTTATTTGATTAGTGTTCTCTTTATATTATGCAATTTTTCTGTTTTTACCTGATTTATCTGATTTATATTTTATAATTATTTCAAATATATTTTTATTAATTTTGAAAAAAACACTGCAAGTGTTATATAATGTAATTCTACAAAACAGTATTTAATATCATAATTGAAACATTATTTTTCATATCCAAAATTGCTTTTTATTTTGGTTAGATTTCCAAATATTTTGGTTGGGAATCTTTCAGTGTTTTCCTTCAGTTGCATGACTTGGATGTCAATGCATTTGTTTAGACAAAACCTCATTGAAGAGCTGAAACAAGCACATTCAACCACTTCCCTTGTTCCTGTGAAAGTCTCTAAAAAACAAATTGAGAAATAAACAGAATCATCACAGAAATAATGCCATTGAACACCAAACACTGTTAAATATTGTAGTTGGAAGTTTGTTAACTTGGACATTTCTTCAAAGTGAGGAACTTGGCTAACGTCAAATCGTTTGATTGGAATAATTATCTTTCAAAGGTTTTTGTTAAAAAAGAGATCTTTTTAAATCTTACTACTGTGAAACTTTTCAGTGAAACATGATTTATGAGTAAATCAGATCACATGATTTATGAGTAAAATACTTTGTGGTATGAGATGTTATGTTCATAGATCCATAAATTCAACAGATAGCAATTCAATGATAGTGAATTGTGTTGACATTATTGATTTTGTAACTAAAAATCATTTATCATTGCATTAGAGTGCATTTCTTTTTTTTATATATTAATGGAAATAAATTAACATAATAGTACAGGTAAAGGGCATTATATTTTTATATTAATAATTATTTTGCACTTTGATATTTGATTGATTTTCGGTTATAAATTCATATTGAAGTCCGTTTCCAGAAAATTTACTGATAGTGAAATAAGTGTTTGCCAAAAGCCTAATGCAACTTTAAACATTCATATCTTCAGAAATATGAATGCTACAATTTACCAAAAAATTAAAAATTATTTATATTTCATTAACACATAATTAGTTTTGTAAAGTTTGAATAGTAAATTTTTTTAACAATTGCCATCTGTGATCAAAGAGAAAAATTAAGGTTAAAAAAATTTGCTCTTCAAAATTCACAGAATTTAATTTAATTCTTTTAGAAAAGTGAAAAGAAATAAACATATGTAATTAAGTTTTAAATGATTTATGTGTAATTTGTAGCATTCATGCTTCTGAAGATATTAAACCTGAAAGTAGCATAAGATTTTGGGGACAGTCTTTATGTTTCTAAAATTTTTTTGTGTGTGTGTGAATAGAGCTATCCCAAAGTGGATCAGTCTCTGTCAAACTGATCACATTATCAGGAACTTCTTAAATATTACCTAGATAACTTCGATATGTATTTTTAGTTGAAATTTTCATTGAGATAATTGAAGATTCACATACAGTTGTAGAAATATAATAGAAATCCCATGAGCACTTTATCTAGTCCTCCCCATTCCATAGTAATATTTTGCAGAACTGCAGTATAACATCACAACCAGGATATTGACATTGGTATAATCCACCTATCTTATTCAGGTTCCTCCAGTTTTGCTTGTGCTTATTTGCCTGTGTGTGCATGCGTGTACATGCATGTGTGTATTTAATTCAATACAATTTTATCACATGTGTAGGTTCATGTATCTGTTACCATAGTCAAGCTACTTAACAGTTCCAGTATCAGAAAGATCTTTCATGTTGCCCTTCTATAGCCATACCCACTTCTCTTCCACCCCACCCACTATTCCCCAACCCAATATTTCAAAAATGTTATATAAATGGTGTCACACAGTATGTAAATTTTGTGGCTTAGCTTTTTTCATTCAGCATAATTTCCTGGAGAGTCATTTAAGTTGTTGTGTTTATGCTTTTTATTGATGAGTAGCATTCTCTGAAATGTATGTACCAGAGTTGTTTAACCACCCCGCTCTTGAAGGACGCTGGGCTGATTCCAGTTTTTGGCTGTTGCACGTAAAGCTGTCTTAAAAGATAATCTGAGGCATATTAAAAATTTGAAGAGTTTGAGCAAAACTTGATTATAACTAGGCAGCAACAAACCAAAAGTGATTAGGAACACTCCACCACCGTGAGCTAGGAGAATAACTTACATAGGGAAGGCGTGGAAGCAAAGAAATTATTTGATTGGCTATAGCTTAAGGCTTAGTTGGTTGTTTCTGATTAGTTGTCCTTAGGTTTTGATTTTGTAACCTTGAGGCATTTACAGGTTTAGATTTTGGTTTGCTTACATAGGCCACCAAGGCATTACAGCCACCTCAGTTTAATGGCCTCGTTGTTAATTAATTTAACAATTCTCTCCCTTTGATCATCCTCTCATACATGAGAGCTTGACCAAAAATTTGATATTAGCGCCACTCTCAGTCACCATCAAGTTTAAGTTGTTCTGGTTTTGTTGTGAAACTCATAGGTTATGATGTCAGGTTCGTAGAAGAATTGTTTTTGCTCTTCATCTCGTTGTTCATCTTGTTTCTGCTTCTCCAAGCATGGTGAGACCATTTGATGTACTGTGAATAGGAATTGAAGATCTTTGAGATCCTTGAATAACTAGCAGACTTAATCGTAATTTCACTTATTAGAAGTGTATCCATGAGTATAAATTTTAATTTTTATTAAAGATTCTATCACCAAATCACCCAAACACTAGATTTCAATTTGTCTTTGACTCTTCCTTCTTTCTCACTATCCCAAATAATTTTTCAAGTTTTACAAATTTTGCCTGTTTCTA
Organism: Tapirus indicus; assembly: GCA_031878705.1. NCBI lineage: Eukaryota > Metazoa > Chordata > Mammalia > Perissodactyla > Tapiridae > Tapirus > Tapirus indicus. The sequence continues at coordinate 95,810,941 of CM062919.1, read as the reverse complement.
ATATAGAAACTTCTCCATTATATTTTTTAAGCTTTCAAGAGGTATTACAGATTACCATATGAAAACATTTAACTACATGCAAAATTTTATTTCAGCCATAAAATACATTTTAAAAATAATTAAAATAAAAGAGGAAAAGCACAAAGGAACATTAATAGAAAATATGTTAGGCATAATTTCACATGCAAATTTTATTTTTATAAGTTAAGTAAATAGTTAAGAAAAATGTAAATGGCAGAGGATGTAAATGGATGTTTCAAAAGAATTTATTAGTTAATATGAAAAATATTACAACTTTATACCTGATTTAGGGATATTTGATTATATGAGAAATATTACAAGCTTCTGCATTTTCCCCAAGGCTTTGAGCTCAGACATATGACTGTGTTTGAGAAACATTATTCTTTGAACATTTGGATACAGTCAAATAGGATTTCCTTTCTCTAATTTAAATATTATGCACAGGAACATACAAACTAAAAATGCTGATTTTCCACTCCATGCTAAAGACAATAATGTGGCTGACCATTCCAACACTTACCACCTTTCTCCATGGCTCCTTTTACCCATTCTTCCTCTCCCCTTTCAAGTCTGAGCTTCAATAGCCTTCATTTTATTGCCTTTTGCCTAAATTAGCTAAAATCTGCTTGCTTTTTTCTTTCTTGTTTGCAATCAAAGATTTCTGAATGATGCAGAGTAAAAGATAAATAATAATTTCACAAGATTTAGCTTAAATTAACATCAATTATTTCTTGGAAAACACAATCCATATTAGGGAGAATCTTTTAATCTCAATCTTAGCATAGTGCGGAGAAAGAGAAAGAACAGCTATTCAATTGTAAGAAGAATGCTTTCTCTGACAGCAGTTATGTCCAAAGAGCTTTGGCATATACGTCCTTATTTATCATTACTGGGGAAATGAGAATCACTTTTACAAGGTAAATTTGTTTGTTTTTTAGATAGGGGAAGCTGAAGCTGCAACATAAAGGCTGTACAAAATCTCATTTAATTATTTATCAAAGAGATGACAAAAACAAACAATGAAATACCATTTAAAACAATAGCTTTTAAACTTGTAATTTCAGCAATAACAATAATTTCTAATGCTATTGAGAATTCTTTGAAATGGAAGTTCAGAAAGTTCAAGTGTCTTGTTCAAGTATGCGGCTACTAAATGAGCAAGCTATGATTCATATTAGGATTGGCCTATTGTAATGGGTCACAGTATATTGTCTTACAGATAAAATCAGATGGAGTCAGTTACAGTAACTGACTGCAAAATATAAGAGGCAGATATTTCACAGCATCATGTTTAAAGTATGGTGTCAAATTCTATCAAGATCCCACTATACTGGAATTTTTTCTTCATATATGTAATTAAGGATCTGGTCAATTACAGAGAAACAAAAAGAGTTAGGAGGGGACATGATAATGTGGCAAACTAAAGATAGAAAGAGGCAGGATTATTACATACTAAATTTGTTGGAACAGTAGTTTCCCTATCAAAACTTTTCAAACATTGGTTAATGACCCTATAAAAGCAACCTGAGAATTATATGAAGGCAAAGAATGCTCAGATATCCAATGAGAATTATAGATTATAGAACTCTGCAGGGTTGAGCCATTTCTACCACTTTTTCCTTTGGCTCTTCAGATGTCACCCAACAGTCAATATCTTATAGTTCCACGTCACCCTAAGCTTTTCAATACTGGTGTTCAACAATTTATTACTGGTTTTCAACAATTGATTATGACTTATTACTGGTCTTCAACATTTTATTATGATTGTTTTCAACAATTTATTATGATTTATTACTGGTTTTCAACAACTTATTACTGGTTTTCAACAATTTGTGTGGTTTTCCTTATGTTTATCCTTCTTGGAGGTTGTTGACCATCTTGAACTATGGTTTTATAGTTTTCATCAAATTTGTAAAAGCTTCAGGCATTGCTTATTCAAAATTTTTTTTCTGATTGCCCTTCTTCTAAGACTGTAATTGCAATTATGTTAGACCACTTGACATTGTCTTTTAGTTCATGATGCACTGTTCATTTTATTCAGTTATGCTTTTCTCTGCCTTAGTTTGAGTAGTTTCTCTTGCCATTTCTTCAAGTTTACTGACTTTTTCTTCTGTATTATATAATCTGTACTATTCCATATACTTTTTGCTTTTCAATATTGTATTTTCCACCAATAGACATAACATTATAATTTTAAAATTTCTTCCACTTCTTACCTCACTATGCTCATGTTTTCCTTTTACCTTCTTGAATATGTTGATCATATTTATGATAACTTCTCATTGTTTTAAACCTCTTATCTGCCAATACCATCATCTTTGTAGTGTACCATTTTTACTAATTGACATTTCTTCTAATTATTGGTCATATTTTTCTGTTTATTTGCAGGCCTAACAATATATTTTATTTTATTTATTTATTTTGCTGATAAGATTCACCCTGAGCTAACATCTGTTGCCAATCTGCCTCTTTTTTTCTTTTTTGTGAGGAAGATTGGCCCTGGGCTACCATCTGCGCCCATCTTCCTCTACTTTATATGGGATGCCACCACAGCATGGCTTGGCAACTGATGTGTCAGTCTGCACCTGGGATCCAAACCTGTGAACCCTGGGCCACTGAAATGGAGAGTGTGAATTTAACCACTATGCCACTGGGCCAGCCCCCCCATCTGCCTCTTTTTATATGTGAGCCTCCACCACAGCATGGCCACTGATAGGTGAGTGGTGTAGGTCTGCGCCCGAGAACCGAACTCAGGCCACCAAAGAGGAGCAGTCCGAACTTAACCGCTAGGCCACCGGGGCTGGCCCAATGTAATTTATTTTAAATTTTATGTTCCCAGGTTTTAGATTTCATTATGTTCCTTTATATAGAGCTACACTTTCTACTAATGTACAGCTAGGGTATTTGGAATCAATTGACCCCTTTCAATACTTGCTTATATGATTTTTTAGGGTAAATCCAGAGCAGCCATTTAGTTCACAGTATATTTACTCCTACTACTTAGCCAACAAACTTCTCAGGTCTCTACCCAACGCCCCTTGTATTACAATGTCTTTTCACTCTGGCTGGTGGGAACATGAATTATTCTCTTCTACCTAGAAGAGTGTGTGGAAATGTACCCAGGTATTAGCTGTTTTACAAAAACAAGACACTAATGCCCACTTGGTGCATAGGCCTGAACCACCTACATCTTTCCACACTATGTTGTCTCTGTGCAATATGTTTGCATTATTCTGTTATTTTTTCTTGTAAAAATGACTTTTTAATTTTTTAAGGGATATATGTTCATGTAGTATATATTCAAGACAGAAAAGTTTAAAAAGAAGATAAATATCCCAGAGGCATCAGCACCCACCCATGCATCATTCCTATTGAAATTTTGGAAGCCATTCTTTTGAATATCTTTTTCTTCTGGATATCTCTTTATGTAACTATACATTTACTTAAATAGGCTCATATTGCACACAACTATTTTGGAGCATGCTTTTTCTAACAATGCATCATGGAACTATTTCTATGTCAATAAATATGAATCTACACTATCATTTTAAAGATCTACATAGATTTCCTTTGTAGAGATGTACAAAGATGTGAGTCTTTTTCAACCTTTGTGCTGGATACTTGGTTATTCCTTTCAATTTGAAGACACATGTCTTTCCGTCCTTGAAATTTTTTAAATAATTTCTCTTAAATTTCCTACCATCAGCTATCTCTATTCTGTTGTTCTGGAACTCTTATTTTTTGGATGTGACATTTCCTGGGAAGATTTTTCTAATTTTCTTATATTTTCTCTCTCTTTTTGAAGTTTTTTTAAGTTTTTTATGAAGGAATTTCTCAATTTATTTCCAATCCTCCCATTAATTTTTAAAAATTTCTATTCTCATATTTTGAATTTCTAAGAGCTCTTTTTTGTTTCTCTCTCTCTCTCTGTCTTTTTTTTTTGGTGGGGAAGATCGGCCCTGAGCTAACATCTATTTCCAATCTTCCTCTTTTTGCTTGAGAGAGATTATCACTGAGCTAACATCTGTGCCAATCTTCCTGTATTTTGTATGTGGGGCACTGCCACAGCATGGCTTGATGAGCAGTGTGTATGTCCATGCCTAGGATCCAAACACACAAACCCTGGGCTGCCAAAGTGGAGAGGGCAAACCTAACCACTCTGCCGGGCTGGCCCCTCTCTCTATTCTTCTAAAGCATGATGTACTTGTCACTATGGATGTAGAGCCTCTCCTGATCTGAGAATCTTATCCTATCTCAAACATCCAGTGATATTTGGCTGTTCACTTGTATTTCAGAGGAGACACGAAAACACTGTTTAGAAGCTGTTGTGAGAGGGCAGCACTTACAGACAGGTAGGTGGTCTGGAGGGTGACTTGGCTGGGCCTTTTCATAGGGAGAACAATGACTGGCCATATCTGTAGGTCTTTTATCTTACCTTGGATTGTTTCTGCAGAGAAAAATCCTCTGGTCCTTTGTGTGCAAGGAGTGTGTCTGAACACCAGCATTCTGAGGCAAGTGGGCAGGCCTGCATTTAACAGGCCCAGGCCAAGAACATAAATAGCCAAGAACACCTACAGTTTTTAAAACAAGCTGCTCTTACGGCCCTGCCTTGAGGTCTGCCCATGCTTGACTCAGAGGCTGTAGTGGCCATGCTCTCCCCACATGCACTGCTGCCTGCAAACCTGAATAGTGGCAAGGATCTGCTGGGATTGGGAGGGTGGAAATTTGGACAAACCTCTATCAGTTTCCTAAGGCTGCTGTAACAAAATAAATTTATTCTGTCACTGTTTTAGAGGCCACAAGTCTGAAACCAAGGTGTTGACAGAGCTGTGCTCCCTCTGAAGTTTCTAGGAGAGAATCCTTTCTTGCCTCTTTCAGTTACTGGTGGTTCCAGGTGTCCTTGGCTTATAGCAGAACAACTCCAATCTCTGCTTTTATCTTCACATGGCCTTCCCTCTGTGTTTTTCCCCAGTGCCTGTGTGTCTTCATTGTTATTTATTTCCTATATGTCTTTACTCAGTCATCTGTTGTTAAAGATTTGGCTCTGCTTGCTGCATGTTAGGGTGCTGCATGCTCTGCATGTATTAAGGAACCAGAAATATGACATATAACTCTCAAGGGATTTAAAAAAAGGCAGAGAAGTTTCTTTTGCAATTCCTTAGGGACAAGTTTCTGACTGAAAGTCAACTTTTAAGCTATTGTGTACTATATTAGTCAGGGTTCTCCAGGGAAATCTATATATAACGAGATAAATAAATAAATAAATAAATAAGAAAATGTATTATATACATATATAAAAAGAGATTTATTATAATGAATTGGCTCACACAATTATGGAGGTTGGGAAGTCCAAAATCTGCAGAGGTGATGTCCTAATTTAAGTTGGAAGGCCAGCAGCTGCTCTAGAACTAGGAAAAGCCGATGTCCCAGTTCAAAAGCCATTGGGCCTTCAACTCACTGGATGAGACCCACTCACATTATGGAGGGTAATTTTCTTTTCTCAGTCTACCCATTTAAGTGTTAATTTTATCCAAAAATACCCTCACAGAAACACCTAGAATAAAGTTTGACCAAATATCTGGCAGCCTGTGGCCCATTCAAGTTGACACATAAAATTAACCATCACAAGTACCTTTATTTTCAGTATTATATTAGGGAATGACTGCAGAATACATAAATGGGATTATGACTTGGTCCTAGCCTGTAGAAAATATGTGTACAACTTATTATAAAATTTTTCTCTAAAAGGTATTAGTGACAGACACAAACCATGTGCTATTGAAAGATGCTACAGAAACATTGAAGAAAGATGTCTGTGAGAATTTTCTGAGGAAATAATTTTTGGGATGGTTTTGAAGAATTGGAAAGCTTTCAAGTGATAAGAAAAGACATTCTAAGTGAAAAAAACTTTGTGAGAAAAAACGTTAAGGATTTTGGGAAACATATAGAAATAGATGAAGTGCTGTTCAAATATACGGCAGTATTTCTGAAAAGAAGAGTATATTTCTAAAGAAATATATTGTACTATTTCTGAAGAGTTGAGTTATAAGAATGAAATCAGGGAGAGGATTATTGAGAGTGATCTTAAATGTCATGCTAATAATTTAGATTTTATTCTGTAGGCCATGGATCAGGTAGCCATAAAGCATATAATCTTCAAAGAGTAGACAGGAGACTGAGGACTTCTCCCATTGAGGACAAGGTGCATAAGTGACAGGTATATATGTGGAAGTAAAAAGGTGTAGAACTGAATGAAGTTTGTATTTGCCTTATATCTAATAAATATGAGCATGCTTTCATAATTTTATTGGCCATTGGCTAGCCTCTTTTGAGGAGTGACTATTCAACTTCTTTAACCAGTTTTCTACTGGGTTGTCTGTCTTACTCATTGATTTGAAGGAGAGCATATGTTCTAGATATGAGTCCTTTTTCATATATGTATTTTGCAAATACCTTCTCCATGTCTGTAGCTTGCATTTTCATTCGTTTAAGGGTTTTTTATGAGTAGAATCTTTTAATTTAAATGTAGTCCAATTTATCAAGTTTTTCTTTTAAACTTACCAGTTTTTGTTTTTGTTTAAGAAATTCTTTGACTAGTTCAAGGCCATAAAATTGTTCTCTCATGTTTTCTGCTGAGAGTTTTATTGATTTACTTTTGACATTTAGTCTGAAATCAATCAATATCAAAATCAAAAGAAACAGAAGAATGAGGATGCTAGGGAACAATAAGAAAGTAAATAACAGAATGACAGACTTCATCCCTAATTTATCAATAATTACTTTAAGCTTTTATGGTCTATATGTAATAATTAAGAGGCAGAATGGAAAGAAAAACTTGCCCCAACTACATGCTGTATTCAAGAAATTCACTTCCAAACATGACATAGGCAGGTGGAAAGTAAGGGGTGGAAAATATGTATCCTGAAACATTAATTAAAAAGGCATGATTGGATATATTAGTATCAGGTAAAGTAGACTTCAGAGCCAAGAAAATTACTAGGAAAAAAGAGAGACATTACATAATGATAACATGATCAATCCACCAAGAATATATAGCAATCTTAAATATATAAATATTGCTAGAGACTGAACTGTGTTCCCTTAGAATTCATATGGTAAAGCCCTAACCCCCAGTGAGACTGTTTTTGGAATAAGAAAGTAAACAAGATTAAATAAGGTCATGAGGGCTGGGCCCCAATCCAATAGTATTTGTGTCCTTATATGAGGAGACACCAGAACTCTCTCTTTCCCCCATGTGAGGACACAGTGAGAAGATGGCTGTGTCCAAGTCAGGAAGAGAGCCCTTACTGGGAACTGAATCAGCTGGCACCTTGATCTTAGACTTCCTAGACTCCAGAACTATGAGAAAATAAATTTCTGTTGTTTAAGCTACCCAGTCTATGGTATTTTATTATAGCAGCCCTAGCAGGCAGCCAGGTACCAAAAGATAAAGCTTCAAAATACAAGAAGCAAAAACAAATAGAGCTGAAAGAAGGAAATTATAGTTAAGAACTTCACAATTACAGTTAAGAACTTCTCAGTAATATACAAATACTAAATAGAAAATCAACAAGAATATACAAGACGTGAACAATGCTATCAACTAACACTACCAGCTACTTGATTTTACAGAACATCCTGTCTAGCAACAGCTGAATACATATTCTTTTCCAGTGCTCATGGAACAGTCACCAGAGTAACCATATCTTGAATCACAAAAGAAACCTCAGTCAATTTAAAAGAATTGAAATCACACAGAGTGTGCTTTTTAACCACAATAGATTCAATTAGAAATCAATATCAGAGACACCAGGAAAATCTTTAAAACATGGAAGTTAAATAACACACTTTTAAATATTCCATGGATAAATAGGAAGTCTTGAAATAAAACATACATACAATTGAATGAAAATGAAAACACAACACATCAAAATTTGTAGGATACAGCTATAACAGTGCTAAGGGACAAATTTATAACACTAAATTCTTATATTAGAAAAGAGCTCTCATGTCAATAATCTACATTCTTGTCTAAAGAAACTAGTTAAGAGAGCAAAATAAACCCAAGCAGCAGAAGCAAGGAAATAATAAAGATAAAAGCAGAAATAAAGTAAGTTGAAACAGGAACAATAGAGAAAAATAATGAAACAAAAAGCTGGTTCTTCAAATAAAATCAGTACAGTTGATAAACCTCAAGCAAGACAGACGAAAATTAAAAGAAAGAAAACACATTATCAACGTTAGATACTAAACAGGGGATATTACAGTACCTCCAATAGTCATTAAAAGGGTAATAAAGGAATACTATGAACAAGTTTATGCTCATAAATTTAACAACATAAAAGGAATGAACTTATTCTTCAAAAATCATAAACTCCCAAAAGTTGGCCAGGTGAAATAGATAACCATTAAAGAAATTGAATTCATAACTAGAAAGCTCCCTGCACCCCAATTATCCAGGCCCAGGTGGTCCTACTAGACAATTATTTTACCAAACATTTAAGAAGAATTTATACTAATTTTACACATTCTCTTCCAGAAAAAAAAGGCAAATAATTTATACTTTCCATTTTATTTTATGGGATCAGAATTATCCTGATACCAAAAACAGACAAAGTACAAAAATAGAAAATTAAAGGCTAATATCTCTCATGAATTAAGACACAAAGATCTTCAACAACACAAAAGGAAATCAAATCCAACAGTGTATAAAAAGAATTATATACTATGACCAAGTGAGATTTATTCCAGTTATCCGAGCCTGGAACAAGGTTTGAAAATCAGTCAATGTAATCCACCATTTCAACATGCTTAAGAAGGATAACCACATATCAATTGACACAGAAGCATTTGAAAAAATTTGACATACATTCATTTAAAAAAAAAACCCTTCTCAACAAACAAGGAATAGATGAGACTTTCAATCTCATGAAGATAACCTACAAAGAAACTGACAGCTAACATCATATTTATTGATGAGAAACTGTACATTTTCCCTCTAAGATTGGGAACACTGCAAGGATGACCACTCACAGCACTCTTATTGAACATGGTACTGAAAGTTCTAGCCCTACAATAAGGCAGGAAAATTAAAAAGCATACAGATTGGAAAGGAAGAACTAAAACTGTCTCTATTTGCAGATGTCAAAATTGTCTACATAAAAATCCTTAAGAAATCTATGCCCAAATCCCATAAATAGTGAGTTCAACAAGGTCACAGGATACAAATCAACACACAAAATGAATCAATTTCTATATACTAAAAATGAATGTAGGAAATTAAAATTAAAAACACAATACTATTTACAATTTTCCCAAAGAAAGTGAAATACATAGGTATACACTTAGCAAAACATGTCCTGGATCTGTATGCTGAAAATTACAAAATGCTGATGGAAGAATTGAAAAAGACTTAAATAAATGGAGCGATATAGCATGTTCATGAATTTGAAGACGATGTATTATGTCAGTTTTCTATAACTTGATCTATAGATTTAATGTTATTCCTACTGAAATCTCAGCAAAGGCTGTGTAGACATCAATAAGCTTATTCTAAAATTTATAAGGAAAAGAAAAGGTCTTTGTATAGGTAAAATAATTTTGAAAAAGAAGAAGAAAGTGGATGATTAACTCTTCCCCATTCTAGAGCTTACCATGTAGCTGAAGTGACCAAGAGAGTGTAGTACCAGAATAGGTATAAACACATAGATAAATGAGAACATATTAGAGAACTCAGAAATACCCTCACACAAATGTGCTCAATTAAATTTGACTAAGGAGCAAAAGCAATCCATGGAGAAGGAAAAGCCTTTTCAACAAATGGTGCTGGAACAGTTGAACATCCATAGCTAAATCAAATGAGCCTCAACCTTATCCTCACATCTTAAACAAAATTAACTCAAGGTGGATCAAACACTTGAGTGTTAAATATAAAACTGTAAAAATTTTAGAACAAAACCTAGGAGAAAATCTTCAGGATCTAGAACTAGGCAAAGAGATTTTAGACTTGACACTAAAAGCATAATCAATTTATGGAAAATTGATAAATTGCACCTCAAAATATAAAAAAAAAAGAAAAAATTTTTCCTCTGCAAAAGACACAGTTAACAGAGACTTAGCTTCCCGGGTGTCACCTGGGTTATGAAAACTAGAGATAAAACTTGATTAGGTAACTCAATCTTTTCTGATAAAATTTTGCAACAAAGTGTTTGTAATGTTTGAACAAATTATTGTTATCACTTTGGTTATTCTGTGTGCATAAATATTACAGAAGGTTATTGGGGCAGCATCAAACAGCACGAGACAGTTTGAGATAGCTGATACGTTTCAGCTTTTGAAGAGTTTGCTGTTTTTAATAAATCCTTTTCGTTCAGAATTCAGAGTGAACAACTTTCTTTAAATATTAATTATATTACAACCATTAAGGACTGTCTGTTTTAATAGTCAACTAGGATATTGTCTTTAATATAGATAGCAAACTAAATAACTGAGTTTCTTTGGATATTACTTTATAAGTAGATATTCAATTTTTTAATGTGTTGAGATATTCAAAGAAATTAGAAAAGAAACACTTTCATAGTGTGTTGAAATTATAAACAACCTCAAGACTCATCTAACTGCTCTTAGAAATTTTATTTCATAAAACTCTTGCAAGGTGTCAAGCTTATATCAGAGCTGAGTAAAGTAAGACATGATTAGCGTAGTATTTTATAACAAAAAGGTTGGCATTAACCAATAAAAGCACATTATGATCATTTGATTAAAGTGTGTCTCTCCTCTCAAGATTTAGCTCAATAAGAGGAAATAGAGACTTCTCCTCGCCATTGTGTCTCCACCACTTGGCAGCATGCTTGCCACGTGGTTGATGCTCAGTAAACACTTGAATAAATTCAGCGTGTACCAGGCATGGTGTAGCTTCCATTCAGTGGATGAATATCTACGCTTTTGGGAAAAAATTGACTTTCCATTTATTAATCCAATGTTCTAATTTGTTCGAGTCTTAAAATGTTTTGGGCTCTTTTAGGAAAACTAAGAGGCAGCTAGAGATGTCACACAGTCATATTAAGAGTATCACACCAGGGTTTAGTTCTAAGTAACCACGAGGTGATAAAGAAATGAAGCAAACATGGCCTAGGACCCATCAGAGAAGACACAAAAAGAGGCCAACAGAAAGCAGTGAAAGAGCTCTTTGAGATAAAAGAGAGAATTTTTAAGGGTTGTCTCTTGGGAGTTATACAATAAAGTCATAATTACTGCTTAAAAATGTACATTGATATTGCAAACCGTGAGTTCACTTTTTTTCACTGACTGAACTGAAACAAATTGCACAGTTTTAGCATTCAAAGTGTTTCCATAACTCTTTCTCTTGCATTTTTAACTTTGTCAAAGAGCTTTTCTGGTTAGTTACAAAGATAACTACTTCCTTGCTGCACAATGACGAAGGAATAGACTTTAGTGTCTACAAAGTGGACATACACACTGGTCATACACAGTGGTCTCTAAAAGTTTTCACCCAACATTAAGTCTTTTCTTATAGTAAAATGTCAATTCAATGGGAAAAGTCACAGAAAGGGAGTGTGAGTGGGCAACAAAGTAGCAGATGCATTTCAATAAGTCAACCTCAAGAAACTGCATTTAGATAAAAATAATTTTTAAAATACTATATGATGATGGAGGGAGTCTGAGCTACATGATGCAACCCAACAGATAATTTAAGTGTGAGTGTAGATCATGTCCCAGAGATTCTGGCCAGAGCGAGTCAGTCAACCAAAAATGGTGTCAAAATTGCTTCTGCATCAAGGGAATTGAATCCCAACTCAGTTCAAAATGCTAAGCCTCAACCTGGAATGGTATGTGGAACTCTGATAGCAGATCATAAATACATATAGTGACAGTGAAAAAGAGAAAAACTACAGGGAAAAAGAGCTAGGGGTTATGTAGGTATAAGAATAGACTAGTATCTGTTTTATTTATTTCTGGTTTATCAAAAAAAATTAATTCTGAGAATGGATATAATGAAAAGTTGAGAAACTCATCAAAGATATAAAAAGAGTAAAATATTTTTTCCTTCTACTTCTTTCACTTCCAGGCTCTTTTCAACCCTTTGTCATTGGTTTATATTCACGTCACTCTAGCATAATTGATGCAGCCCTGTCTTTAACTTCTCAGAAGAATTTAAGAGAATCCACAGCTCTCTCATCTTGAAACATCCTCAACTGTAATGACACAAGACTTAGCTGATTTCCCTTCTACTTTCCTGTGGCTCCTTCTCCATCTCTTGCTAGATGTTCCTCCTCTGTTTGACTTCTTCATATTGAAATTCTTCAGGGTTCCTAATGAGACACCTTCTTTCATTGTACAACATTGTGTCTAAACACAGTGTCCTTGTGTGATGTCATCAGGTCCTCTGACCAGGACTTTCAAATTTGTGTTTTCAGGCCTGATTTCTCACCTGAGCTCTGGAATCATGTTTTGGCTGATTCCTTGACATATCCTCTTAGATATTTATTAGGTATAAAAACACTAGCAAGACCAGAAGCAGAATTCCTGATTACCTTCCTCATCCCACTCATTGCCTCTCTTCCTGATCCCTTGCTTTTCAGACAATGGTACTATCATCTACCCAGTTATTCAGACCAAAAACTTAGGAGACATTCCTGACACTCTCTCTTGACCCCAACAGAAAACCCATCAGCAAATTCAGTTGATTTTACTTTCAATATATATTCCAAGTTCCATCACTTCTCCCCATCTCTACAAATACCACATGGGTCTACCATTATTTCTCATCTAGAATATTAAAATAGCCTTTGAACAGACCTCCCCATTTTCACATAACAGTGCTATCTAGTCTCTCCAGGATAATGAATAATGGTAGAACAATGAGAGAAGCTATCATGAGAATGATAGAGAGAACTTCTAAAAATGTAAATTCACACTCCTTAAAAGTAATTTCACACTCCTTCCTGAAAGCAAAAGCATAAAACCTCCAATGTTACTTGCAATAAAATTAATTCCTCTTACCATGGTCTACCAGTCTCTACCAAATCTGGCCTCTGCTTATTTCTAGGCTTACCTAGTATCCCACCTCTTGCTCACTAAATTCTAGTCAAAATAGCCTTTTTTCTGTTTTCAGAATATGTTAAATTACTTCCAACATGGTGCCATATTATTTGTTTTTCCCCTTATCCAAAAAGTTCTTCATGCACAACTTTGCAATACAGATTTCTCTTTTGCGTTCAGGTATTGGCTCCAATGTAATAGTGGCCTTTACAGAGCCCTCAATCTTCACTAGTATGACTACTCACTCCCAGGACATTTTGTATCAAATATGACATTAAGTGTATTCTTTTTATAGCACTTATTTCCACTTAAATGATCTTTTGTGCATTCATTTTCTATGATTTGTCCTCTCTATCAGTAATTTATTTGTCTCGTTTATTGTCCTGTTTCACACACCTACAAACCCTTTGGCTCTTTTTGGCACTCAACAAATATTTTTAATACATTTTTCAGAAAGAAAGAAATGGCATTATTTAGGTCATCATCCCATTCCTGAAGTGACAGTTATCCCTAAATATTTGAGAGGCATCTTTTTTAATTTTTTAGAGAATAATGTATACTTATATGACATACTATGTTATCACAATTTTAATAAGCAAATGTTGAAGTAATGTAGGTAACAAAGGTTGATCTTTTAAGGAATTAAATGTTTTCTCAACATAACCTGGTAAGACCCTTTCTTGTAATCTTTGTGACTATGTGATAGACTTCTACCCTCAATAAGTGATCATCTAGTGAGTGAATTGTGGATCTGTCTGATCATTGCTTCTACACTACTAGGAATCTCTCCCACGGGGTCCTTCTTTCAACTAGTCAATGGCTTACTCCTAATCAATCAGTTCCTGAGCCTGCTTTGTCTCTATGGCCTTAGCTATAGATGCCAGTGATCCAACAGTGAGGAAATAGGAACATTTTTCAATTTCTCTGTATCAATCTGACTTTGTTAATGGAACTTTGATCCCAGTGAATCCAATTGCCTTGTTATCACCGTAAAACAAATAATTTTTATAGAGATGCTAATACGTATCTATAATTTATCACTTCAGAGCGCTTGGTATATAAACTGCTTCAAAATATTTACATAAATCAATGAATAAACAATTGAGAAGGGAAATTATTTTAAAATATAAAGTTATTTAAAATTATAAAATACAATTTAAAAATACAAAGTGAAGAATATGCATAAATTTAAAAGTCAGGAGGAGTAATTTTGCTCTTCCATACCAGATTTTTCTGTACAATTATGCAAAAAAGCTCTTGCTTTGCTTCACTTTCCTGTCCCCTCTCCTGTCATCATACCATGGCTCTGGACATACAGAACTCCTTGTCATTGCCTTTTCAAAATTACCCTCACTTCCTCCATATAGAATGATCTGTCAAACCCTATGCAGTATCACTTTCTTTGTGAGGCCTTCTCTGACTTGCCTCCTTGGAGCTTAGTGAGCAAGTAGAGTGATACATTTAGTAAATATCCATTGAAAGAGTGAATATTATCCTAATTAGAGATGACTTTTAGTTCTATGTTGAAACATTGATATGCTGCTTCTATTTGTAAACAGCTACCCCAAAGTAGATGTATATGATTCCTTTCATGGTCACTAAATACCTAATTTATCAGTTGAAACAAACAATACACTTAGATTCCTCAGCTCTGGTGTCAACAGATAATCATCCTGCCATATTTTACACATTTCTTAGCAAGTTTAGTCAAATACATCTTTTAGTCCTCAGAAGCACACTGCAAATTTATGACATTGTTTTCTTAGTTTGCACCCAGACTCTAACATTCTTATTAGTATGTTATGAACTGAATGTTTGTGTCCCCATACAATTATTACGTTGAAACTCTAATCCCCAATGTGATGGTATTTGGAGATGGGGACTTTGAGAGTAGTTAAGTCATGAGGGTGGAGCCCTCATGATGGGATTAGTGCCCTTATAAGAGATGGGAGGGAGCTCACTTCCTTTCTCTCTGCTCTCTGCCGTGAGAAGATGTAATGAGAAGATGGCCATCCGCGAACTAGGAAGAGGAGCCTCACCAAAAACCACATCTGTTCACATCTTGCTCTTGGACTTCCTACCTTCTAGAGCTGTTAGAAATAAATATTTGTTGTTTAAGCCACCCTGTCTACAGTCATTTGTTATTGCAGCCTGAGAAGACTAAGACATGGTGCAATATTTTTAAAATGTGTAATGTGGAATACATAAACAAATCTTCAGTAATAACTAATGTAATGATTCTCTAACATCCACTCATCCTCTCTGAAAAATTTTGAACCTCCATATATGTCAAATCCTGAAGATTTAAGTCAATAGAAGCGAGCATTAAATGTACAAAACAAGAGCATAGATGTCTTTCTGACCTATTGGAATCACAGCCACTTTGAAAAGTTACTTTATTTGTAGTAGCATTAAATTCCTCATATATATCAATTTAAGACTATATCTAGACTTAAAGTAGACTTAAAATTATCTTATGTAAAGTGATTGGCACATGATAAGTACTTAAATTTGTTAGTTCCCTTCCCTTTAGGGAATACAGAGAGGATATGTATTCCTATAGAGATATTGATTTTCTTTGCTTATTTGTGTCGGGGTCGGGGGAGGCAGGAGGGGGTTGGAGTAAAAAATATATAGAGGTGAAATGACTGATAGTGAAATTTAATAAATCCCTCTAATAGGCACAAACCTTTGGAAATGACATTTTCCACACTAAGGAGATGTTAGATGCTTTTAGTGTAATCAGGGTTAAAATGAAGAATATTATTATAATCATTTCCTATTTTTTGCTGTAATAAATTACCACACACTTAGTAGCTTAAAACAATACAAATTTAGTATCCTATAGTTCTGAGGGTGGAAGTCTGAGTGAGTCTTACAAGGATAAAATCAAGATGTCAGAGGGGCTGGCTCCTTCTGGAGGCTCCAGGGCAGAATCCTTGTCCTTGCTTCTTCCAGCTTTGAGAGGAAGCTGCTTATGGCTCCTTCCTCTATGTTCAAACCAGCTGGATAGCATTTTCTGTCCTCTCTGATCAACTGCCTTTGTTTCATAAGGACCTATGACTACACTGGGCCCACTCAGATAATCCAGGCTGATCTCCCTATTTCAAGGTAGTTAATCACATCTGCAATCCTTTTTGCTATATAAAGTAACGTATTCACAGGTTCCACAGATTAGAATGTGAACATCTTTGGGGAGCCATCATTCAGCCTATCTTAGTTACAATAGAGCTTTTTTTTCTTCCTTATACATTGTGAGGTAAAATGGCCTAGTAGTGCATGAAAAAGCTACAGGTATTCAATGTCCTTTAACAAAGGTAAATGGTCTTTCTCCCTGCATACACTGACTTCCAAACAAAATTATTTATTTTTTGAGAAGTGGATTCCTTCAGTTTTTTATATTGATCTGTATTAGCTTCATCTTTGTTCCTAATTTTTGATTAGGAGGTGGTAGCAATGAAAGCAGAGTGGAGAAAGGGCGTGCACGTGTGTGTGTGTGTGTGTGTATAAAGGTCAAAACTCACAGCAATCGTAGAGGGTACCCTTGTGGCATAAAAGAATCTGTGCGTCTTCATTAATGCCTTCTTCTGTACCAAGTTGAAGGCATTCAACAACTCTAGAGCAACCTATCTTAGGATGTGAGCATGAATAGTATATACACCTCCAATGATATATCACAAAAAATAATAACTTTTTTGATACAATTTTTTGTAACTGTGTTCAGTCTCTGGATGATTGCTAGCAATATATGTTTATAAAATGGCAATTTTGCCATTTAGGAGGTGCTATCGACTGAATGTTTGTGTCCCACAAAATTCATATGTTTAAATCCTAACCCCGGTGTTATGGTATTAGGAGGTGGGGGCTTTGGGAGATGACTAAATCTTGAATGTGGAGCCTTCACGAATGGGATTAGTGCCCTTGTAAAGAGATCCCAGAATGCTCCCTTGCCCGTCCTGATATGTGAGGACACGGAGAAATGACAGCTCTCTATGAACCAGGAATTTTGTCCTCACCAGACACTGAATCCTCCTGTACCTAGATCTTAGACTTTCCAGCCTTCAGAACTGTAAGAAATAAATGTTTGTTATTAAAGCCACACAGTTTATGGTATGTTTGTTATAGCAGCGTAAGCTAAGACAGGGGATGAAAATAACTGAGTGGACTATAGCGTAAGGTGTCATTGAAATTTCATTGCTCTACTGTTTCGTCTAATCTCTGTCCTAAAGAAAGTGACACACATCTCCTGTTGAGTCCTTATGTCCCCAAATGTAAAGGTCAAATATCAAGCTTAAAGGAAGTAGAAGACTGCATAATCTATTATTCCTATTCTATATAAAATAAAACCATAGATTTGTTTCTTTTTACACTACGATCAAATATATTTTACACATAGTCTTTATTAACAAACCTGAAGAGATCAAATAAATGTTTTCACATTATGATAATAGCTTTCTTTAAAAGTCCTTCTGATTTCTGATTACCATTGCTCATCGGGTGCTCAGATGTTCAATTCACGAGGTCTCCTTTATTGCCAGATGGAGCACCCCTCTTTTTCTTGCCCCTGTCATGATTGTTCATCCCTCACACTTGGGGTCATCATTGAAGCTCCTTGTTTTTGGATCCACTCTGAGGATTCACTGGGTTTTTTTCCCCAACAATTTTCCCACAAAATGCTATCTGATATTCATCTTTTTTTTTTCAATTTCTGTAACTACTACTTTAGCCTTTTCAATTGCTTCTTGACTAATTTTCTTTTTTTCACTATCAACTTCATTTATCAGTTTGGTTACTCCTTCTGGACCTAGAAGAGGTTGTGAGGCCCTGGTCACGCATGTCATAGGGAGCTTGATCTCAGCGTACATAGATCCTCATGGCTGTTGCAGTGGTCTACATAGATTTGGTTATAGTTCAATGTCTGTGGAATTTCTCAAAACGCTGACTAAATATCAAAGGATATAACAGTCCATGACTAAGTTATCTACAGTCATCATATATAAATATCTAATAAAAACATAAAAAATGAGGTTATAACTTCCAGGTATAAAATAAATAAGTCATGGAAATATAGTGTACAGCATGGTGACTACAGTTAATAATACTGCCTTGTATATTTGAAAGTTGTTAAGAGAGTAGATTTTTAACAGTTCTCATCACAAGAAAAACAATTTTTTTGTAACTATGTATGGTGATGGATATTAAATAGAATTATTGTGGTGACCATTTCACAATATATATAAATAACAAATCATTATGTTGTATACCTGAAACTAATATAATTTTATGTCAATTATATCTCAATAAAAAGAATATTTAAAAATTAGTGAATAATTACTATATATGTATAGTTATGTTTTTATTATATATATGAGTGATGGTACATAGTGACTATATATATACACTATAATATGTAATATAGAGAGAATATATAATATACTCGAATATAATACTATAGTATAATATAATATATAATATAGTATAATATATAATATAGTATAATATATAATATAGTATAATATATAATATAGTATATTACTATAATAATATATAGTATATGGTATAAATATAGTATAATATTACTATAATAATATTATAGTATATATATATAGTAATTAATTCACTTATGTTTTTATTTTCCCATTTGAAAATATGGCCAACTCTTATTGTTCAAACTCTTCTTATAAAATAAGTTCACATTAATGGATTTTTGTGAACAAATGGAATAAATCATTATATAGAATAGATTAGAAAACTGAAAATGGAAGGAATTCTTCATTCAACCACATTTTGATTCAAATCTCAGTTCTGTCTCTGATTAGCAGTTTGATTTTGGGTGACTTGAATGTTCTGAGTCTCAATTCTTCACAGGTAAAGATGAGGATAGCAGATAACTTACAGAGTTGTTGAAGGGGTGGAGGGTGATGTAGATATAAAGTGTCTCATATGAAGCCTGGGTTATAGTAAGTGTTCAGAAATAATACCAATTGTGTTTGTTATTGTTATGGATCACAATGACATTGATTCAAAAGTAGTTTACCTCTTTTTTTGTAACTATAATGTTTCCTCGAAATTAGTGAGAACTTAGTCAAAACTTCAGTGATATGTGAGTATACGGACATGTTAAAAATGATTAAAAACAAATTAGGTGATACAAACAAACTTTAACACTTCATGAAGTGAACGGTCTCTTTTTGGAGAACTGCAAAAAGGGGCAGAAGGAAGCTTGTATAGGATAAAGAGTAAAGAACAAGGAAGAGAAAAATAGAAAATATCTCATTGTGGGGCTGGTTTGGTGGCCTAGTGGTTAACTTCACATGCTCTGCTTTGGCGGCCCAGGGTTCACAGGTTTGGATCCTGGGCATGGACCTATGCACTGCTCATCAAGCCCTACTGTAGCAGTGTCCCACATATAAAGTAGCGGAAGATGGGCATGGATGTTAGCCCAGGGCCAGTCTTCCTCAGCAAAAAGAGGAAGATTGGCAACAGATGTTAGCTCAGGGGTAATCTTCATCACAAAAAAAAAAAGAAAAAAGAAAATATCTCATTGGCTGGGGCCACACAGTCAACCTTGTTTGGGGTGAGAAGGTACAGAGTTGGCTTGGTGTCTGGGGATTGATTGAAAATGCTGCATTTCTGGCCAAGTGGAGCATTTACATGGACATGAACATTAATTTAAGTTTTATTTGCCCACGTGGCACCCTGGGAAGGAGTAGTTCTAACTTGGGCCTAGAAAGTTATTTCAGTAGACGCAAGTTAAGTGCTACATTAATTATTGAAAACCGCTTAAGGCAGTCATTTAATTTAATGATAGTGCTTTGGTTGATTTATTTTGATTAGTATAGTTGTAAAAATGTAGGGTTTATTTTGTAAATATTCTATTATAAACTTGTGTAACGTTTTCTCATAAAATATAAGCAGAAAAATATATTTCCTATCTATGGGATACTTATTTGGAAGAATTACATAAGACTTTCAAAAACTTAATTTAAAATAAATGCTTTAGGTTAATCAAATTACGTTTGAGATGATTCTTAACTGAAAATTCCTATAGATTAGAAAGCATACCCATGTCATAGAACTCTTTTGAATTAGACCTTGTAAATCACTGGTAATGGTGACAGAAATAAAATGACAAACCTTAAAATGTTTACATTTCTCTTCACATGTTGTAAGCTCGTTTTATAATTCAAAAGTTTACTTATCTTTGCTTACACATTAAAATTATTCTAAATGACATAAGTTATTACTCTGTAATGCTTCACAAACTATTGAACAGCTACAGTTAATGAATTAAAAGTAAGGATATTTTTAAAATAGATTATAAAAGTTTAATAGATGCTAACTTTTCATATTGTAAATTTATAATTATTCAACTTCATCATAAAAGCCTTTAATTAACTTTTATAACTTTGTCTCATAATTATACATGAAAAATCTTTTCAATTAATAATGACTACTATGGTTTTCTTGGTAGCAAAATTTTGGCTAATTACTTATGTTCATGAAATAATATGAACCCTCTATTATTGGGGTTCTAATATAAGGACTAAAATATTTTTATTATTTCAACATGCATTCTTAATTTTAAATTTATAGTTTGATTGAGAATTGTGAATATATACATATATATAACAATTGCCGACACGTTGACTTAATCAGAAGTAATAGGTCAGGTTAGTACTAACAAGTCATGTTGGGGCTTATTCTTCCATGCTCCCACTTATTGTCTGGGGTCAAGTCCTGTTCTCTGTTACCGAGGGGCTATGAGCTTTATTATTTTAGCTATCTGTGTGGGATTGTCAACACAGGAAAAAAGTGAAGGTTGTTACATTAGATGATCCATGGTCAATATGAAGAAAGTTGTTCTTAGAAAACCTATACTTTAAGATTAAAAACAAAGAATGACTCATATATGGCTACCCTGGCTGGACAAAACAGGGCACTCTTTGGCTAGGAAGGGTCTACAAGGACAGAGTCTTGGCCACCATATTTTGATTGATCTTCAACAACAAATGTACTCAGGTCTTGGCAATTCCCTTGTCTATTCCTAGGGCCATTTAGGTCAGATCCTTTCATTACTGCTGCGTGAAACATCTCCTCTGAGTTGTAATTCCATCTCCCTCTTTCTTCAGTTGAGGGCCTCTCTTTCTGATGCTCAAAAATGTTTTGAAGGTAAAAAATCTGAATATTAATTGATGTAGTAAAGATTTTACTTCTCCGTAAAGTAGAATTTGAGTTGACCTGTGAGAAATGACCTTGCTAAATACTAAACTTATGAATTAGCTTGGTGAAAATCAGTTGAGAGGAAGAAAGAGAGAGGGTGTTAAATTGGGTCACAGGAATTAATTGTTAGAGCTGCTGCTGAATAAGAGATCTACCCCTCACCACAAGCCTTGTTATTCTGCTTGTGATGATCCTTGACATTTATGCTCTTTTCTTTCTTTTTTTTTTGAGGGATTTGAATGTTTGAATGTTTAGGATGACTTTCAGCTATGGGATGGAGAGAACAGGCTTTTTTTTCTGTATTTGTCAGGATAATAATAACTGATCACTGATGCGCTAATTGCATTGTGACAATGAAAATGTATTTATACAAAGTGCTTTTAGCTCATTCTTCCTGTAGGATAGACTTTTGCGAATTTTTAACAAGAAAAACATTTAACACAATACGTTTCCTCTGGAATTTAAGTGTGGATTTATTTTAAGTTGGATAACACGTCATATGCGTTTAAATAAACTGTACTACTCACTGTACTCAGCATTACTCTGGGCCATATATAACAAGGAAGGAACTTTGTACTGTATAAATCATATCTTTTAATATCATGAAGTATTAACTAAAATGATATTTGGCCTCTTAAACAATTCCCCAGCCTCACAAACCAACACTGGACATGGTCTGATAATTTAAGAAAGACTAACACCCACCCACACACACAGAGCTTCTGTTTCCCTTTGACTTTTTAGATAAGCTGTGGGCTAGTCAAATTTGAGAAATAAAATGACTGTTTAGTTCCTTTGAGGACTGAATCTTGCACTTTGAATTACTTTTAAAAAGGCAAATATAAACCCATTTGGATTACTATGTGTTTAACCTGAAAATAATCCATAAAATGAACCAGATAGAGATTGACATATAGATCTATAGATATTTATAGATAGAAACAGATGTATATATAAATCTAATGCACTGGTAGAATCAGCAGGAATATCTCTCAGTGTTTTGTCAATGATTTTAACCTGAAATGACATTTCCCCCTCTGACATGAACATATATTATTGAGGTTGGATTTTAGTCAAAATCTGAGTTTTATAGTGCTATTTTTAAAATTGATTTATTATAAGTCTTGATATGTTCACAAATTGAACCATTGTTGACTACTCACTACCAAAGATGGAATACAGAATTAAAGTATAAAATTATTACTGCTGGACTACTCACTACCAAAGATGGAATACAGAATTAAAGTATAAAATTATTACTGCTGGTTCCATCTAAAAAAATTCATTGCTTTTAAAATTAGTGTTATGAGTCATATAATTAATAAAAAATGAGTTACTATTTTAATTTATAAGCATTCTGTTCATAAAAATTGATTACAATAATCATGCAAAAATGGAAATAGAGCTTAGAATTTAGCATTATTTTCTATTTACTCTGTGATTTATTATAATCTCTTAAGTATTCTACATACCTAGTGGTTAGCTGACTTTCCAGAGAAAATGGCTTTGTTTGTGACACAGTATTAGAACTAACTTCCACCAAAATGGTAGAAAACTGCATAAAAACTAGCTGCTGGGTTCTGATATCATCTCAGATATACCCCCTACAGTAATAAAAAAAACTCTTAAAAAATACAAATTCATGATTTTTCCAATCGGACAATGAAAGTTGCAATGGGAAAAAATTAAAATAAAGTTGGGAATGTGAAAAGCACTCTCAGGGAGAAACAGGATCCAGGAATTTGCTTACCTGAGACATAAGATGCGTTAGTGGCATACAAGGTGGTAAGAAGAATCAATTGGAAAATTTTAAATAATTGCTCAAGTCTGAGTATGGCTGAACATGAAAGCTGGAAGCCCCATTGGGACACAGGCAAATGTAAGTCTGTATGTTTTTGCAACCCCACCAGGTGCTCACAGGGAAGACAAGAAAATCCTAAGAAATCGTCTCTCCTGGCACTGTCTAGGGAATGAAACAGCATCCACTGCCTGTATCCACCCAGTCTCATCATCTCCACCTTCCCTATGGAAACAAAGCCTTAATGTGCAAGATCATAAAAACCTGTTGCCTGAGGGCACAAATAGGAGCCCACTGTAGTTGTGAGAGAAGAAGGAGAAAAAGAACCCTACTCCTTGGGAAAGGCAGAATGCATTCTAAGCCCAGCATTACCTCTGGAAGATGGGCAAGGACATTTGTGAAAGCCTCACATCTAGGACCTGTGTTTACAGCACCTGCCGAAGACCATAGCTTAACCCCTCCTCCCTTAGCTTCCAACCACCATACTCACAAGATTCAAGTAAATGAAAAGTGGAACACAGCTGGGAGAGATGCAAGAGAGAGATCCTTTCTGGTGAGCAGCACGAAGTGGAGAATAAAATGTGATATTTCATACAGAAAAAGAGTAAAGTTAGAATTGACAGTAAAACTATATTAAATCCTACTTAGCAATGGCAGGAGACTGTCCTTGCAAAATCTTTCTTATAGGATCTTCCTTAATTCTTCAATTTATACACTTTGAACAGAAATGGTATTAGAAAAATAGTTGCACTAGTTTAGCTGAACAAAAAGGGAAAAAAATCAATTGGGGCAATTAATGAAGTTTCTCTAAGGGGGATCAAGTGACCAATTTTCCTTTATCTCATAAGGGCCAATTTCTCTAAATATTAAAAAAAGAATCTTGCAAATGTTTGATTGACAGACCCTATGTCATATATCCTGACACTCTTATCCAACCTCTCCCTGGGGGCCAACAACTATCATGCTCCAGTTACCTGCAATAGCCTTCAAATACTTTGCATGTCCCTGTCCAACTGTCACCCTCAGATCTTTAATTGAGAAACATTCTTTCCTCCTTTGTGACATCACGTCCACTAACTAAATGGGGCTGGTGTGGGGAATTCACTATAAAATAGCTGCTCTCCTGATGGCCTTTTCCTGGACATCCCTGAGGACTCCTTGATCATAATCAGGTCACAGATAATTTAAACATTGATTTACCTGTACTCTTAATAGAAGGTCTAAGAATTAATCATAACTATGCTGATTTTCCAATATTATTTGGGCTGAACCTATCAGTTTCACGCTGAACCCTCCCAACGTCTACCCAGACTTGCACCATATCCTCTAAAACCAGAACCAAAAGAAGTACTAGAATCAGTAAGATAAAAACCTAATAGAGAAATGAGTCATTAACCCTTGTACTATTCCTTGTAATACGTCTATTCTCCAAGTTAAAAAAAGAAAAGAAAAAAAAATCCAAAGGGCAAGGACACAGATTTGTTCAGAATCTCAGGAGTATAAATCAAATAATCATCTCCTACTTCCCTGTAGTACCAAATCCAAATATTCTTTTCTCTTCAGTGCACCATAAAGCTGCATATTTTACAGCTTAAATCCATTTTCTGTTCTTTTAACATCTTTTTTATTCAAAGAGTCATTTCTTTGCTTTCTCCTGGGAAAGTCAATAAAGTCCTCAAATCAAATGTAAGATCTCAAGAGTCTTACATTTCCCTACATTTTATTTTTATCTCATATATTGATCAGCTTTTGTTGTACTCTACAGTTGATTTGAGCGCTAGAATTGACTCCATCTATCTTCTTACTGTTTTATCTTTAATTTATTTTGTTTTATGCACTTTCTAAAGAGAAGTAAAAATTTTGTCAAAGTAAAGTGTATTCCTTAGGGGATAATTTATCCCAAGAAGGTAAATTTCTCACTCCTGAAAAAATTGTAACAATTCAGAATTTTCCCACGTTAGTAACTAAGAGACCATGCAGAGGATTCCTGGGTCTCAATGGCTTTAGTAGACAATGGGCTCCCAACTGTATTCATTTCCTATTGCTGCACAATTAGCACAAACTTAGATGCTTAAAGCAACATACATTTATGATGTCACAACGCCCATGGTCAGGAGTCCAGGCGTGGCTTATGTGGGCACTCTGCTCAGGGTCTTGAAAGCTGAAATCTAAGTATCAGCCACACTGCAGTTCTCTTCTGGAGCCTGAGGTCCTCTTCCAAGCTCATTAGGGTATTGATAGAATTTACTACCTTGTGGTTGTAGCACTGAGGCCCTCAACTTCTAGAGGCTGCTGCTCTCTGCTGGCAACTTTCAACATGGCTCTTTGTTTCACTTTGAGGCCAACAGGAGGGTCTCTTGCTTTTATGGCTTTTACCTGGTTCAGTCCCACCCAGAATGACATCCCTTTTGAATCACTCAAAGTCAACCAATTAGGGACCTCAATTACATCTGTAAAATATTTTCACCTTTGCCATGTAACAAAATCTAATCACAGAAGTGACATTGATCATGTTCACAGATCCTACCTACATGCAAGGGGAGGGGGTTGTACAAGGGCATGCACATCAGGGAATTTTAGGGGCTACTTTTAGCATTCTGCCTACAGCACTAATTTTCAGAAATTGTCTCATTACTGCATGACTTAGTCATGCAGTTAACCAAATCTTTTGTTTGTTAACCAAATCTCTTCCCTGGAAATTTAAGCATGAATAGGCATTTTGTGGTTTAAAAATTAGCTCTTTGGGGGCCACCCCTGTGGCATAGTGGTTGGGTTTGGCACGCTCCACTCTGCAGGCCTGGGTTTGTGGGTTCGTATCTAAGAAGTAATCATAATTATGCTGATTTTCCAATATTATTTGGGACTGACTTGCACCACTCATCAATCATGCTGTGGTGGCAACCCACATACAAAGTAGAGGAAGATTGGTGCAGATGTTAGCTCTGGGCTAATCTTCCTCAAGCAAAAAAAAGAGGAAGATTCACAATAGATATTAGCTTAGGGCGAATCTTCCTCAGCAAAAAAAAAAAAAAAAACTCTTCAACAACTTCTCACTATAGGCCTACCTCATCATAAATCTCACTATCTATTCACACATAAGAGATCTGAACAAGCCCTTGGTGTTCTGACTCAGCTTTATGGAATCATTACAGATCAATACCACACAGCTGTTTTTCTATTGACCCAGTACCAAAGTCCTGGGTCATTTAAAGCTTCTAGCAGCAGTTGCCAACTTGGGAGCTCCTACTAACAGGATTTCATTTAGGGTCTGTCTTACTCTTAATGGTCCCTTATGTTGCCAATCTTTGCTGCCCACTGAAAATATGCAATATTTCCCAATAAGAAGGCTTACTTCCTATGAAGTCTTATCACTCTCTCTCTCTTGCATTTCCATTCATCATTGAAATACTTTAAATCTTACTTCTGTTCTTCCATAGAAGACAGAAAGCTCATGACTCCCTAACTGCTGTTCTTTAAATATCTAATAGATTTATTAAAATACCCCCAATAAGTTTGTTAAAACATGCCTAGAAATCTGGATTTAATCTTGTTTGTTTGTAGGTCATATCTTAAGAAGGAAACCAAAAAATATAGGACAGGATACATTGTAACAGATCTCAACTCACCATTAGAGTGACTCCTTCCCAGAAGCAAAAATCTGCCCAGGTGACAGAATTTGTTGTGGTCCCAATAGCTTCCCAGCTAAATTAAAAAAGAGGGTTTATGCCTAGACTAATAGTTGAAATTGAAAGAAAAAGAAAACTTTGTAGAGAGTCTATTATTTCTGAAAGCTTTAGAGAAAACAAACATGCTTACCTAAGTAGGAACCCTAATTTAGAATGGTCAGCAGATTAGAAGCATTTTAAGAACTCTAATGATTTTTAAGGAGTTGGCTATTTTCAAGATAGAAGTCCATTCCAAAAGAGATGTCAGAGCAAAAGGAAATGCCCTAGTTGATCATTATGCCAAACGGCTGTCCTCACCAAGATCCCAATCCTCACAATACTAAAAGAGATGATATTTTTGGCGAAGTTCAAAAAGAATGTTATGGAATATTATACAATGCCAGCCTTTGGTTCCAGAGTCAGAAAAAGGCATGGAAATAACCCCTTCCACTCTCGGCCTCAAATGAAATCTTGAAAAATTTTACATGGTATTACCCACACATCTGGGACAAATTGGCCACTGTACTCAATCAACATTGGTAAGGAAATAAATGTCGTTGCCTGTTGCTGATGAGTGGTACCCAAAATTTATAATACTATTTGACAAACCCATGAGGACATTTTGACCAAAAACAAATCTTTGGGTGGTCCCCAACAACTGGTAGTCCAAAGCCAACTGGTTATTATTCAAAAACTGCAGAGGGATACGTGGCCTTGTTAAACTGATGACTGCCTTAAGGATCATAGCTGAGGACGTCACCTGGTATCCATTTTGGACCATGAGTTCCCACTCTCAGAAAAAGAGTTAGTTAAATGAATTCCAGAATGAGATAAACTGCACCTTGAATTTAGGACCCAAATCCTAACTGCTCAAGCGGAATTCTGGATTTTTCTTCTCTGCTCAAGCCTCTTCACTTCATGCTTTACATAAGAGCCAGAAATAGGATGACTTCTACATGCCATGGTTCAGAGACTAGTGGGATGGTGTTGGGGCAGGGGGTCTAGTCACTGCTACCAACACTTGGCCAAAACGGCACTTAATTGGACAGGTAGGCAGTCGTTCAGAATAGACCCCTTCAGATATAGTATTGGCTTTTGAGGGTGAATATATATGATTTTAGGAGACGAACATTGAGCTGGCATCCTTACAAATCTCTCTGGCATTTTTAAACTTACTAAAATAATTTGGGGAATGTGGAATCATTAAATTTGGGTAATTTGGCTAAAACTCCCATATTGGTTCCACAGGCTCTTTGGATTAGGAAAAAATGAGGTGAGTAGTTGCATATCGATGACAACACAATTTTTTTGTTGTTCATAAGCAAGAAATTCAGGCACCAACTTAGTTATCCTGCTCCAGCAGTATATTTGCCACAGTACTCTTATAACTACCCAACTTGCGAAGAATACTGGACAACAGCATTCACAGAACCGTTGTTAAAAGAGCCAGCATTTCTGGTGGTAGCACTCATGATTTTGTGTGTTTAACAAGTTTAACAAAAGACCGTTAGGCATACTTAAGTTTGAGGATCAATGGTCTACAAAGGACAACAATTTTTTTTTCACAGAGGGCAATCATTATTGCCCTTTTATACTCTAACAAAAACAACAGCAACATGTTTTTTAACGTACTCATCTAAAGGTGGGAAAGAAGGATAGGTCTACTTTGTCAACTTGGATAAATCTGACATAGGCAATTATAAATAACAAGGTGATCAATGTCTACGCCCTTAGAACCTAGAAGTGAGCTTAAAAACATCAAGGAAGTATTCTAAAAAATGTAAACTACTCTGCTAGTTTTCAAGAAAATAATTTCTAGGGTATACAGCATATATATTTGATATGGTCCTTTGTGATAACAGGGTATCCAAATGTGTTATTTGAATAAATAAAGAACATGTTTTAATGTGCCATTAAGAAGAGAGGCTTTGGAACATAGGGTGAGTAATAAGAATAATATATAACTATATTGATATAGAGTACATATCTGTAGGTTGCTCTTAGAAAAATGTATAGACAAAAACATTAATGTACTTTAATAAATAGCATTCCCTTCAATCACAAACATTAACACTTTAAAAATACTATATTTACATCACAGATATGTAATAGGGCAGCATTCACTCTCACATTAAAAAATGATGATACTCATAAGAGATAAGAAATAAAATAAGGATACTGCTAATGTGATTTGTAAAATACAAATTTTATATTTGAGTGTTGCATATCATAACTGTACACCCTGTGTTTACTTAGGATAAATATTGAATCTTTTTGAAAGGGATGCAAACACACAAAACAAGTACTATACAAATGTAAATGCATGCACAATAACTGAAAAGATACATACCAACCTGTTAATAATTGTTACTCCTGGGAAGAAGCACGAGATTAAGCATAAAAAAGGGAGTCTTCATTTCTTATTTTATAAAAGTCTGAATTGTTTAAAAATGAATATGTATCTTTGAGTTAATTTTTTAACTTTAAAGACAATTAAAATAAAATTTTGATTTAGATATCCAAATATATTTTCATAGATACTTGGTAATGCTCCAAGAAAATAGTCAATTTAAAGAGATATCTATGTTAAATGCCATGAAATCAAACAAAACAATCTCTCTCTGTATTTCTCTACATACATATACATACACACATATACACAGACAGACACATACGTGTATGTGAAATAAAATGATTTTTCCTTAAACTTCAAAGAGCAAATAATTATATTAAGAAACTTTTGTGTGTGTGAAAACCAATTTATTAAATTGATCCTTAACAGTTGGACAACTTCCAATAGTGTAAATGAATGAAATCCAGCAATGAAGTATTTCCTTTGAAGATTAAGATTTATACATGAGAATGCTCTGGAGGGAAACCTATCTTTTCCACAGTGGAAATGATTGTAAAGTTAAATATATAGCATTGTTTAACATGGAATTGTGAAGAATGAGATTAAAATAAGACTAAAAAAAGGTGAAGAGCATATTGGATAATGTGAGATCATTTTCAAACATAGAGTATTTACTCTGAGGATCCACTTTAAAGAGAAATGGTTAATGATCCTTAAAATTCACTTTTACATGGTGTTATATTGTTATACACTTAACTATAATACCTCTTTTTCATATTAATATATTATTAATCATGATGTATGATTCTTTTAATGTATTGTTGAATTCAGTTTGCTAATATTTTGCTGAGGATTTTTGCATGTATGTTCTTCAGGGATATTGGACTATAATTTTCCTTTCTTTGGTGTCCTTGTTTGGTTTTGGTATCAGGGTAATGCTAGGCTTGTAAATGAGTTTGAAAGTGTTTTCTCCTCTTCTATTTTTTGGGAGAGTTTGAGAAAGACTGGTATTAATTATTCTTTGAATATTTGGCAGAATTCACCAGTGAAGCTGTCTGGTCCTAGACTTCTGTTTTGGGGGAGGTTTTTATTACTGATTCAACCTACTTACTAGTAATCAGACTGTTCAAATTTTCTATTTCTTCATGATTCAGTCTTCACAGGTTGTATGTCTCTAGGAATTTTTCTGTTTTTTGTAGGTTGTCAAATTTATTGGCATATAATTTTTTATATTATGAACCTTTGTATTTCTGTGATATCAGTTGTGGTATCAGTTGTCCTCTTTCATTTCTGATATTATTTATTTCTGATATTGTTTATCTCTCTTTTTCTTGATGAGTCTAACTAGTCAGTTTTAACTCAATGAGTCAACTTGTTTATCTTTTCAGAGAACCAACTTTTACC
The DNA here is from genome assembly GCA_031878705.1 of Tapirus indicus. Lineage (NCBI taxonomy): Eukaryota > Metazoa > Chordata > Mammalia > Perissodactyla > Tapiridae > Tapirus > Tapirus indicus. The sequence goes on along the minus strand of CM062919.1, from coordinate 95,780,415 downwards.
TTTATTGATCATCTCTATTGTCTTTTTAGTCTCTATTTCATTTATTTCCACTCTGCTCTTTGTTATTTCCATCCTTCTACTAACTTTGAGCTTCAATTGTTCTTCTTTTTTGAGTTTCTTGAAATATAATATTAGGTTGTTTATCTGAAATTTTTCTTGTTTCTTGATGTAGGCATTTATAGTCATGAAATTCTCTCTTAAAACTCCTTTTGCTACATCCCGTAAGTATATCGCACAATATTGGTATATTGCATTTTCATTTTCATTGTTTCAGGTATTTTTTATTTATCTTTTGATTTGATCTCCAGGCATTTGTGAATTTTCCAGTTTTCTTCTTATGATTGATTTCTAGTTTCATACCATTGTGGTTAGAAAAGATACTTAATATGATTTCAGTCTTCTTAAATTTATTAAGACTTATTTTGTGGCCTATCATATGATCTATCCTGGAGAATGTTCCATGTACATTTAAGGAGAATGTGTATCCTGTTGCTTTTGGATGGAATGTTCTGTATATATCTGTTAAGTCCATCTTGTCTAACGTGTCATTTAAGGCTGATATGTCCTTATTGATTATCTGTTTGGATGATCTAACCATTGATGTAAGCATAATATTAAAGTCCCCTACTATTGTTATATTGGTGTCTTTTTCTCCCTTTAGGTCTGTTATATTTGCTTTATATGTTTAGGTTCTTCCATATAGGGGGCATAAATATTTACAAATGTTATATCTTCTTGTTGGATTGATCCCTTTATCATTACATAATGCCCTTCTTTGTTTCTTATTAGTCTTTGTTTTAAATTGTTTTGTCTTATGTAAGTATACCTACCCAGCTTTCTTTTCATTTTCACTTGCATGGAATATTTTTTTCATCCTTTCACTTTCAGTCTATGTATCCTTACATTGAAGTGAGTCTCTTTTAGGCAATATATAGATGGGGCTTGGTTTTTATCCATTTAGCTACCCTATGTCTTTTGGTTGGAGAATTTAGTCCACTTACATGTAAAGTAATGATTGATAGGTATACACTTATTGCCAATATGTTAATTGGTTCTGGCTGTATTGTAGTTCCTCTCTGTTCCTTTCTTTCTCTTGCTCTCTTCCTTCGTGGTTTGATGATTTTCTTTAATAATGTGCTTAGATTCCTTTCTCTTTGTCTTTTGTATATCTACTATAGGTTTTTGTTTTGTCATTACCATGAGGATTACATATAACATTTTACATTTATACCAGTCTATTTTAAATTGATTACTTAAGTTGGAATGCACTCTAAAACTCTATATTTTTACTATCCCCCTTCACATTTTATGTTTTTGATGTCACGTGTTACATCTTTTTATTTTGTGTGTCCTTTAATTATTGTAGTTATACTTATTTTTACTACTTTTGTCTTTAAACCTTCTTACTAGCTTTATAAGTGATTAATTCACCACCTTTACTATATATTTACCTTTACCACTGAGATTTATACTTTTATATATTTTATTGTTACTAATTAGTGCCCTTTCTTTTCAGCTTAAAAAAGTTCCTTTAACAATTCTTTTAAGACCAGTTTAGCAGTGTTGGACTCCCTTAGCTTTTGTTTGTCTGAAAAACTCTCTGTCTTTCCTTCAATTCTGAATGATAAATTTGCTGGGTAGAGTATTCTTGATTGGAAATTTTTTCTTTCAGCACTTTGAATATATTGTGTCACTTCCTTCTGGCCTGCAAAGTTTCTGCTGAAAAATCTGCTGATGGTCTTATTGGGGTTCCCTTGTATGTAACAAGTTGTTTTTTCTCTTCCTGCTTTTAAGATTCTCTCCTTTCTTTAACTTTTAGCATTTTAACTACAAATGTGTCCTGGTGTGGGTCTCTTTGGGTAAATCTAATTTGGAACTTTATGGGCTTCCTAGACCTAGATGTTTGTTTCCTTCCTCATATTAAGGAAGTTTTCAGCCATTATTTATTCAAATAAGTTTTCTGCCCCCTTTTCTCTGTCTTCTCCTTCTGAGACCCCTATAATGCAAACGATGTCCACTTGATGTTATCCCATAAATCACTTAAGCTATCTTCACCTTTTTTCATTCTGGTTTATTTGTTTATTTATTTTTGCTGCTCTGATTGGGTGAGCTCTGCTGCCCTTCTTTGCATTCACTGATTGTTTATTCTGCTTCATCTACTCTGCTTTAAGTTCCTTTACTGTATTTTTCAGTTCAGTTATTGTATTTTTCATTTCTATGACTTCTGTTTGATACTTGCTTATATTTTATATCTCTTTCTTGAAATTCTCATGGTATTCATCCATTCTTCTCTTGAGTTCAGTGAGCATCTTTGTGATCACTACTTTGAACTCTTTACCTAGTAAGTTACTTATCTCCATTCCATTAAAGTTTTTTCTGAGGTTTTTCTTGTTCTTATGTTTGGAATATATTCCTCTATTTCCTCATTTTGCTTGATTCTCTGTGTTAGTTTCTGTGAATTAGATGAAACAGCCACTTCTCCCAATCTGGAAGGAGTGGCCTCATGCAGGAGATAAACCCTATTGTTCAACCCTGCTCTAGCTCTTGGTTGTCTCTCAAACAAAGAGAACACAAAGATGGCATCCACTGGATTATGTGCACTGAGAGCATCTCCATAGACACCCTAAATGTGTGCCAAACCTGAAGCCTTCCCCTCAAGCCAAAGCTCCAGACAAGCAAATAGGCCTCTTTCACAGAAACACTGGGAGCATATTTTGGTCTGTGCAGTGCCCTGGGGGTGGTAGCTTGCTAAAAACTGTCTCTGCAATAGTTACACTCCCACAGGACCCAGGTACTCAAGCACCCCTGGCCACCAGAGTCAGGTGATAAAGAGGCAGCCCCTGAGCAGTGGCTGCAAAAACCAGGGCACTAGATATAAAAACCAGGCACCAGATGTGTGTAAGGACTCTTCTCCAAGAGACACTCTGTATCATGGCCGAGGGAGAGCATAAAGATAGCACCCACGCTCCAATGTCTTCACCTCAATGTGTTCTCTTTCTCATTTGCCCAATGTGTAGGAGTCAATCAGTGAGTTTTTAGGTTTTTACAGAGGAAATTGTTCATTTGTAGCTGTAGATTTGCTGCATCTGTGCGAGGAGGTATGTTCAGGATCTTCTTGCATCACCATCTTGAACCCTATTATGAAACTTTTAATATGCTTTTTCACATTCTTTAAATGAAAAACCATTAAATATGCATAATTTGCTATGTCTTGATTAGACCAGAGTGAAACAGACTACATGTTTCATTTTACAAAAATTAGAAACAATATTTGTAGATGCTCATCCTGTCCTCTTTTCACTTTCATATTTGCTCATGTTGAAGTTTCCTCCCTTTCTATTATCTCCCCTCTGGATCATTAGACTTAAAATAATACACAATTTTGATGCTTCTCAGTTGCATACATAGTCTGGAAAAGAGATAAATGAATAAAATTGTTTATAGAAATGAAGAAAGGAAAACATCTTGCTCCAGCTAATTACTTTTTCTTTTATTTTTTTTCCAAGATAATGATGGATTTATCATTACTATTACATTTTCCGAATGACAGTTGGAAAGCTCTCTGAATTTAACCTAAACATAACCTAAAATTAGGAGTTAATTCAGAAGCCAAATACAACTTAAAGGCCATTATTTAAATTTTATTCACTTATCATTCCCTAATTTCTAAATTAGGGAATTTCTAAACTTGAGACTAATTAATATTCTCTTGTTTTATATTTGCTGAAGATGAAGAAATGTTTTTATAAGGAAGGAAGCCATGATCTCAAATATTCAGGATAAAAATAAATTCTTTTCATATTTGAAATTTGAGACCCGAAACTTCGAGAGTAAGCTATTAACACAATTTTATATTTTAAAAAAGTCATTTATAAGTTGTCATGGTCTAATAATCTTGACAGGAAATATAACCCTCATATTTAATACATTTGATTTTAACCATTTGAAAAGAGGATAGTCACAAATTTCTATTTGGTGTTAAAATAATTTGTGACTTAGTCCATTGCCAGATATTTAATATTGAAATATTTAAAGTATGATACTACCTTTGCCTTCAATAAAGCTTGAATTCAAGTCACAGAGAATTCATTTAAAACATCCTGTATAGTTGGCAGTATTTCCCTTTATCTCAGAGACTCGTAATTTATTGCCTCCAACTCTCAAATCATATAGTATTTTACAAACTCCTATATCATTTTGGTATTCATTTCAGCTTGAAGAATAAATGTCTTCCAAATTATATATGGATCAATGTCTCATGAAATATTTCACCAAATTCAGTGTTTTTCATGAAATAGGACTTTAGAGATAATTATATAGAATGTGGTTGAGCTGAAATTTCTCCCATAAGCTAATCAATTGCAGTCCAATTCTGTCACAATTCATCCATAATTACACATACACACACACTTAGGTGCATACTTTATATAAAGGAAATATCAAAATAAATATCAACACATAATCTTTTGGTCTGCCAAACTTTGTAGAAGTAGTAGTAATAACAATAATATCAATAACAAACTGCAGTGATTCAATCTATTATCTATCTGTCTATCTATCTATCTGTCTACTATTTTCACTTGTGGCCCCATAGCACTTAACTCAATTACTTTATTATGTCTTACCGCAAATACCACAACCACCATTCTAAAATTTTTTCTATGTGCTCTCTGCAATATTCAACTTAACTACCAACTCTTAGTTGATAAACTTGCTTCCTACATGAAATACTTGATCGATTTCTCCCCTCTTCCTTTCTACCCTCAATGCCTCTTTTTCACTCTCATCTCTGAGAACTAGCTGGTTGTTATTTTCTCTTTTTAGAGTTAACCTTTTTCCCGAGCCCACAGTTCTTTTAATTACCACCCCTACTAGGTCTTGTGTCTTCAGTTATCCTCCCACTTTTCCTTAAATTTCCTGCTAACAACTGATTTCTTCCTCCCTCCTAACAATACGTCAAGATCTCTTTTTATCTTAAAGCAACATCAACAACAATAGGAAACAATCAGTTAAGCACAGAAGAACAAATTAACATGTGCAAATGCATTTCAATCTTGATCATTTTTTTCTTTCTTTAATCTCTTTTTAACTTTATTTTTCAGGCTATAGTTGCCCATTATTAAAAGAGTTTCTTAATGATAATATTCACAAATTAATTATTTCTGCCTCCATATACACTCTCCCTGTAAGAATTCCAGCCCCTCTCTAATTCCTTACAATTTATTCCGGGAGTTCCCAGGAAGATATTTACACTCATTCTGTGAATTTGTACTGCTATCTACCATGTGGCAACTTTTCTCCCATGTATGTGTCATTTCTCTGCCAATGGCAAACATTCAACCACACAGACACCACCCTGCTGAGGCCCAGGCTGTCTATCATAGTGTCTCCAAATGAGAGTTCTGCTATTTGAGTAAGAAAATTGTCTCTTCCTCAGGTGAAGCTGCTAACATCAAGGCTGCCTCACCTTCTGCACTCTTAGTTTTCTCCTTTTTCTTCTTTGTTGTGAACAGTCCTCTTGCCCAAAATTGAGGTATACCAGTCCTTGAAGACTGGGCCAGAGGCCAGACTGATTGGCAGGCATCACGTACTTCAATCATTCCTTTTCTCTGTTTTTTCTGTCTCTGTTACCTTAGGATAAGATATGTTCTTAAATGATTCCTTGACATTGATTTTCCTTCTTTTCACAATTTTTATGATTTTTAATTCTTTTTCTTGCCTTATTGTATACCCAAAGTTCTCCAATACAGTGATGAATGGAATCGTTAGAGTGGACATCTTTGCTTTGTTCTTGAAAGCATTTCGTCTTTCACAGTTACATATGAGAACCTTATCTTTCATAGATGACCTTTATCAAATTAAGGAAGATTATTTCTATTTCAATTTATGTGAGAGGTTTTTTTGTCATGAATATTTTCTATCATAAATTTTGTGAAATGCTTGTTCTGCAAATACTGACATAATCATAGTTATTTCCCCTCCTTTATTCTATTCATATGGTGGATTACATGTATTAATTTCAAATGTAAGCCAACTTTCAGTTCTTGTGATAAACTCCTCCTGGGACATACTGTATTATCACTTTATATATTGGTAGATTTGATTACTAATAATTTGTTCAGATTTGACACTATGTTCATGAGTGATATTGTTTGATAAATTCATTTTCTTCTAATATCTTTGATAGGTTTTTATATCAGAGTTAAGTATACTTCATAAAGCAAATTGAGATGTGGTCATTCTGTGTCTCATGTGCTAAAGGACTTTCATTGGTATATTTCTTTCTGAAATGCTTCTGGAATACAATGTTGAAATCACCTGGGTCTAAAATTTTCTTTGTTCAGAAGATTTTGATAAATTCAGTTTCTTTAATAGATTCATGACAATTCAGATTTTCTTTGTAATCTTAAATTACTTTTGATAAATTGTATGTTTTTAAGGAAATTATTCATTTCATGAAGTTATTCATAATATCCCTTTTTTATTCTTTTGGTGTCTGTAGGATCTGAAGTGACATCACCTTTTTCATTCCTGAAAATGGTAATGTATGTTTTCCCTTTTATCTCTTGATTATTCTCACTGGGAGTTTATCATTTTTATTAATCTTTCCAAAGAGGACATTTTGACTTTGTTAATTTTCTACTTTCATGATTTCTATTCTTTATTATTTCCTTCCTTCTGCCAGCTTTAGATTTAATTTACTTTTTTCTTGATTGTATGTTTATTCTTTTCTAATAATAGAATTTTCTAGTGTTTTCTAATAATAGCATATTTCTAATCATTCCTAAAAATAACATTGCTTTAGCTGCATCTTATAGATTTTAGATATGTTTTGTTATTCATTATAACTCAGCTTGAAATAGTTTTTTAATTTCTCTTGAGATTTCTTTATTGACACATGGAGTTTTGGGGAATGTATTGTTCATTTACAAATGTTAAAGGATTTTCTAGATATCTTATTATTAAGTTCTAATTTGATTTTGTTATGGTGAGATAACATACTTTGAACTAGTTCAATATTTTGAAATTTATTGAGTCTAAGTTTATGGCCCTGTATATGGTGTATCTTAGTGAATGTTCCATGCAAATTTGAAAGGAATGTGTATTTCACAGAGGTTGGGAACAGTATTCTATCAATGTCAATTAGGTCAAGATGTTAGACAGAGTCATTCAGGTCTTCTATATTTTTACTGTTTCTGTGACTAGTGTCAAAGGTTCAGAAAAAGCCCAAATAAAACCAATGAATCAGTGAAGTAGTAATTAGTAAAAATGTATTGTGCACACACCAAAAGGAAAGTCTGCAAAACAGGAACATTCAAACCAAAACATTAAATTACCACTCTAAAATTACCCTCATTTCTACCAAAGATAGCCAAATTAAGACTAATTGTTTGCAAAGGAAGTCAGCTCTCAATAAACTTGGCCTGATTATTTACATAAGTGTGGCAAGAATAGTAATTGACCATAAAAACTGACTTTTCTGGAACTTTCATAAGGAGTCTCAGATTGAACTTTTAAAAGCCTCTCAAGACCAGAAAGCCAAGCCAAGGACTTGCCATCAGATTTTGCCTGAAACACCTATAGATTTGGATAAATTCCTCTCTTCCTGAGGTCCCCCAAATATCCTGAGGTTCCTGAACCTGCCAGGAAGTGACCTTCCTTACTCACCTGGTAAGGCTGCTGGGGACCCCGTAAGCAAGGTACCAGGCCAGTATTTCCAAGGGACTTTATTGGTTCCATAAAGTCAACCTTTGTTTCTTAAAGCTTCTGGTTGTATATGAGTCTATGTATGTCTATCTCAAATATGACATTCCAGTCAAAGTCTTGGTAACATAACCAATGTTTCCAATCATGTCCTGTTACAAAAAGAACAAATTCTTATTGAACTTCTGCAAATAATTATATTGCCATAAAGAATATTCACTAAGTTTCCAAATTCTGGAGGGATCAGGTAGGGAGAATAAGTAATTGTTTCAATTCTGCTTACAAAGGCGTAATTGACCAGATTGCTGTAAGTCATATTTAGCTCAAGAGGAAAGGTTTCTTTATATCTGCAACACAAGATTAAAGAATGAGCAATATTTTCAACAAAAGTCATAAAAATTACAATCATCCTCAATAGTTCATTCAGTCCTATGTTATCAATTCTTGTTCTGCTTGAATCCAGTTTTTCCATTAGTTCTGGAAATTCTTATCCAGTTCACTTTTATCATCTTAAAGTTATCAGAAAATTGTACTTGCCAAAGTTAACATTATATTAGGACATATCAGATTTCCAGGAATTTTACATAATTTCTGGAACATTTGTAATGTACACAATATAAAGAAGGCTTATTTGACAATGCTTCTCATGTAATTTCACATAATATCTCACTTTTTTATGAACAAAGAGAACAAATCCCTTGAGAAGTTCCAGGGACCCTCTGGAAAATTCTAAAGTGAGTTCAAGATCAAAAGGATTTGATTTGGGCAAGTTTGTCAAAAATATCAAAAAGTTTGGACACTTAGTCAAATAGAATTATATAGTTTTTTTTTTAAGTAATCAAAGACCTGATAAAGACAAAAACCAGGATTTTTGTTTTCTAGACAGATTACATTAAACGTAAAGACAGATCTTTGTTTACATGTAATACAGTGGGAAAGGATACAACTTGACTTTGATTTTTTTCCTTTGCAATAATTCCTTCCATAAATAAGACTTTACATTGTATGTATAGCCTATAATTGGTCTTAGATCATGGAGAATGTTAAGGACATAGCTTAAGAAATCTAGACCATGTTTTTTGCAGTCTATTGATACTCTGGACACACACAAAAAAACATTTTCCAAATGCATGCTCAGGCAAAAAATTAAATAAAATGGAGTTTTTAATTTAAATTCACATCTAATTTGGACACACACAGCATGATTGTATTATTTGTCAAAAAATAGTATACATTATTATATATTATAAGTTGTGTAAGACTAATATATTTTCTGTGGCTTTTTAATGTAGATTGAACATTAAACAGACCTCAATTAAATATGTAATGTTTGGAAGGTATATTATTAACTGACATAGTGGATATGTATGGTAATAAATTGTATGTGTGTGTGTGTGTGTGTGTGTGTGTGCCCACATGTTGTTAAATATTAAAAGAGCTTCCAAGCTACAGAAGTATAGAAGTCACAGTGAAGTTTTCAATCAAAAGATTTTAATTTTCACATGGAGTTCTAAAAAAGCAATGAAAAGAGAAATAGAGAAATACATTAGCTAGCCAGATTGATATAGTTATGGTAACAATTAATTTGAAGATCACACCCAATTGGAATCGCTGTGTTGATTGTCCAATTGATAAATTAGTCCATGATTGCTCTTTTTAACCATTGGAATCTTGGTTTGGTAGAAATGAAGGTAAGTATCAAAACGCCTTAAGTATTTAAAAATGTGAAGACAAATTCAAGTCATATATAAACTTTAAATAAATAACTGGAATGTAACTATCACCAGGAAATTTAATAAACCCAGTGTAAACAAAACATAATATTTCTTTTTAACTCTATTGGCAGCAGTAGCTAATCAATTGAAATGTCCCTACAAATCCAATCATGAAGAGCTTAAGCCCTAAATATGTCATGACAGACTTCTGGTATTCTCTCCAAAATTTCAAGACCCTGGAAGTTGTCACATAGTCTTTCAACAAGAAAAAAAAGTCAAACAAACTGAAATTAATGACTTTTCTTGGGCCATCAGAGAATTAAAGTCACAGAGCAAATTGTCACCTGAAATCTCGAGAGATGCAAATACAGAGCATCACATCTAAGATATACTTACTTGGAGCAGAAGTTGTTGAAGCCATGAACTGGTAGGAACACTTTAAGGGTAATTTTGATGAACTCTAGAGGCTGAGTGTAGACTAGCCTGAGAACAAGAAACTTTTTGGAGAAGGTGCCATCTTATGAGGGCCCTTGCACTTTTGTGGGTTTTACCTCTAGGAATTCCACCAAGTTCTCATTATGAAGAGCAAAGGGAAATATCCTCCTGGCTCTGAAAGGGGGCAGGGAAAATGAACCATTTTTTAATATTTCCAGAAAATTCTTCCTAACAAATGCCTACTTTCCAAAGGAAAAGACTTTATCAGAGACTTATTTCACTTGTGAGTAAGGCAATTACCAACTCTAGCCCCTTCTAGTGTTCCTGGCTCATCTAAGGGGATAAAGGAGCTAGGAAACACTTGTGAAGATCACTGACTGTGGACAAAGCCCCACTAAAAGACTAAAATTTAATTGTAAGACTATAGAATGCTTCTTATCTCTCATATCTTAACACCACATCATTAGGGCTCCAGTATATTAGCAGTGGGTTATAGCTGTGAGAACTAAAAGGTGTGGACTTTATATAAGAAAGCATTATTAGGAAAAGCCTAAGACCACAGAGGGGACAAAACCAAGGAAGGTAGAGAAATTTGACATCTCTGACACCTACAGCTATAGCAAATATTAGACACAGTCCAACTCCAAGGCAAATTGACACAAAACTTTACACTAAAGGTCCATTTACCTTTGTCCCTCTTATCTGTCACTCCATGTCCAGCTTTTGAGAAAAAGTCACAAACATGCTAGCAGAAAAGGAAAAGCACAATCTGAAGAGAAAAAGCAAGCATCACAGCCAAAATCTATTATGATAGAGACTTTGGAATTATCAGACAGGGAATTTAAATTAAATATGATTAATATGTTAAGGGCCCCAATGAAAAAAAACAGACAACATGCAAGAATGGATGGGTAATGTAAGGAGAGAGATGGAAACTCTAAGAAAAAAACTATTAAAATAAAATGGGCTCATCAGTAGACCGGACATGGCCAAGGAGAGAATCAGTGAACTTGAAGATATACCAATAGAAACTTCCCAAACTTCAAAGAAAAAAGAATGAAGAAAGCAAAACAGAATATGCAATAACTGTGGAACAATTACAAAAAAGCATAGCATATGTGTAATGGGAATACCAGAAAAAGAAAGAGAAAAAGGAGCACAAGAAATATTTGAAGTAATAATGGCTGATAATTTTCTAAAATTAGTGAGAGACAAAACCCACAGATCCAACCAAACACCACACAAGATAAATACCAAAAAGTTTATACCTAGGCATGTAATATTCAAGCTGCAGAAAAACAAGGAAAGGGTGATTGCTGGGAAGATGGTGGCCTAGGGGGACTCTGAACTCACCCCCTCCCATGGACACAATAAATTTACAACTACTCTTGGAAAAATTGCCCCCGAGAACTGAATGCTGGATAAAAAGAACCCCCACGACAAGGGACAGTGCTGACTGTGGTGGAAGAGACAGAGATTCCTTTCTGGAGAGGAAAAAGTCACATTCTAACTGTGACACTTCACAGTCAGGAGCAACCTTAAGGTATAAAGTGTTCCCTGGAGGAGTGGGGGATCTGAGTCTGAGAACTTTGCCACAACAAGCAGCTTTTGGATTAAGCACAACCAAGGCAAGTGCCATAATATCTGGCATTGCAGGCTTTTAACAACAACAAGGAATAGCCCCAGAAAAGCTATCAAAAATAAGGGAAGAAAAAGCCTGCTCTTAAAGGGCCCATGCAAAAATTCACCCATTTCAGAAAGCAACCTAAAATCACCAGAAAGAAAGGTGTACAGTACTGTGGTGAAAAGAGACTCACTTGATAGTCTCTGGGCACATCTCAGCAAGAGGTAAGACCTCTCCAGGCTGAGACCACTTCCCCAGGGACTGAGATATTGGCAGAAGTCATTGTTGTGACCTAGTACAAGTGTGCTGACACAGATGCTGGCAGAGGCTATTGGAGTTCTTCCCCTCACCTGTTAGTGCAGAGGTCTCCCCCACCCGCTAGGGCACTGATTTAATCCAGCTCAGCCAGGGAAGGCAGCCCACCCTAGGGACTGGCCACACCCAACAGCAAGCTCTTAGACAACTTATGGTCCCACATAGGTGGGGTGTGTGGGACCTCTGCAGCAGGGTGAATGAATCTGCTTCAGTGGGTTGGGGCATGCACATGGGGTAGGACTGCATTGATAGGGTGTGTGGACCTGTGGGCAGTGGAGCTTGTGCAGCAGACTTATGCTTCTCAAACAACCACATAGAGGATCAGCCCCACATTCCCATACCTGAAACAATTGTGTGCTGCTACACCTGGGGCTGGCCCCACCCACTTGTGCTCCTGAGAGAGCTGATAACAGCCTTGCAGGCTGGAGGCCTACAGCAATTGTAAGCCCCTGAGCATAGCAACCAGCCATGCAGGGGGCCTACTCATTTAACAGAAAAACTACAGCAGGGATGTTCTATTAGACCTTAGCACCAACTGTGCTGGGGCTCCCCATACCCAACAAAGTAAGTGAAGAGGCAATAGCAGCCACAAGCAGCTAAACAATACAACCAGCCAGCCAGGGAGACAGCCTAGCCTCGCCATGCACCTATGGCAAGAGCAACCCTGCCACAACAGGACACATGTAGTCCACACAGGGGACACTCCTGGAATATTTGGAACTGGTGATGAGAGGGAAGCACACTGCTGGGCTTCACAAGGCATCTCTTGCATAAGGCCACCTCTCCAAGATTGGGAGACATAGCTGATCTACCTAATACATAGTTATAAGCACAGAAAAAGAGGCAAAATGAGGAGACAAAGGAATATGTTCCAAATAAGGGAATAGGACAAATACTCAGGAAAAGAACTAAACAAAACAGATATAAACAATCCACCTGACAAAGAGTAAAAACTAATAGTCATAAGGATGCTCACTGATCTTGGGAGAAGAATAGATGAATTCAGTGAGAACAAATAATTGGAAAATATAAAAAAACAATCAGAAATGAAGAATAGAATACTGGAAATAAAAAATTCACCAGAGGGACTCAATAGCAGAGTAGATGATACAGAAGAATGGATGAGTGAGCCAGATAAAAGACTAGAGGAAATCACCCAAGCTGAACAGATAACAGAAAAAAAAAATTAAAAAGGATGAGAACAGTCTAAGGGCCCTCTGGGACAACATCAAGCACACTGTTCTACTGCATGCCCAGCTGGGTGAGCAGTGTGGGATAAGTTGCTAAGATACCAAAGAAAAGATCCAGAGATAGTGAGAAAGACATATGGATTTATTGGGAGTTACTTACAGGAAATGTCCAGTGGTGTCCAGCTGAACAGAAGTGTACACCCACTATCACTCCCCGAGAGAAGCTTGCTTAAGTAGGCAGAGGAGCAAAGGCTACATGCTTGCCAAGGAGGACTGTCCCTGTATGACCTGCATTCCAGGGACCAGAGTTCCCCCTGGAGGGCTTCCATATTCCCTCAGACTGTGACAGTCTTTGTGCTAACTATCCCATGAGAAACAGCTGGGCTGGCTAAGCCCAGGATTGTTATCCTCATGAGTGCTGGCAATATAGCCCAGACAAGGGGCTTCAGGAGGCATGGCTTAAAGGGCACATAGGCTAGTGCCCCTACGTGCACTAGCATCCATATTATAGGTGTCCCAGAAGAAGAGAAAGACAAAGGGGCAGAGAATCTATTTAAAGAAATAATAGCTGAAAACATTCTTAACCTAAGGAAGGAAACAGACATCCAGGTACAGGAAGCACAAAGAGCACCAAACAAGATAACCCAAGGAGGCCCACACAAAGACACATCATAATTAAAATGTCAACAATTAAAGAGAGAATCCTAAAAGCTGCAAGAGAAAGGCAACAAGTTACATGCAAAGGAAACCCTATAAGGCTATCAGCTGACTTCTCAGCAGAAACCTTACAGGCTAGAATGGAGTAGCATGATATATTTTAAGCACTGAAAGGAAAAAACCTACAGCCAAGAATACTCTGCCTGGCAAGGTTATCATTCAGAATGGAAGGAGAGATAAAGAGTTTCCCAGAGAAGCAAAAATTAAAGGAGTTTATCACCAAGAAACCAGTCTTACAAGAAATGCTAAAGGGACTTATTTAAGTGGGAAAGAGAAGACCACAAATAGGAATAAGAAAGTTATGAAGAAAAAAAGCAACAAAATCACTGATAAAGGCAAACATACAGTAAAGGTAACAGGTCAACCACATATGAAGATAATATTAAGGTCAAAAGAAAAGTACTAAAATTACCTATTTCCATTGTAAGAGGGTAATGGATACACATGCACAAAAAGAGGTTAAACATGATACCAAAAATATAAACTGTGGGAGGAAGGGAGTAAAAGAGTAAAGCTTCTAGCAAGAGATCAAACTTAAGAGACTATCAACTTAATACAGATTGCCATTTACATAGGTTATTATATATGAATCTCATGGTAATCACAAACCAGAAAGCTATAATAAATACACAAAAAATTAGAGAATGGAACCCAAATGTGATACTAAAGAAATCAATCAAACCACAAGGGAAGAGAGCAAGAGAAGAAGAGAGGAACAAAGAAGAACTACTAAAACACCCAGAAAAAAAGTAATGAAATGTCAATAAGTGCACACTTATCAATAGATACTTTAAATGTCAATGGACTAAATGCTGCAATCAAGACATAGGGTGGCAGATAGGACAAAGAAACAAGATGCGTATATATGCTGCATACAAGAGACACACTTCAGACTTAAAGACACTCACAAACTGAAAGTGAAGGGATGGAAAAGATACTCCATGAAAATGAAATTAAAGCTGTGGGAATTGAAAAGAAAGTTGGAGTAGCAATACTCATATCAGACAAAGTAGATTTTAAAACAAAAACTGTAACCAGAGACAAAGAAGGGTGCTACGTAATGATAAAGGGAACAATCCAACAAGAGGATATAACACTTCTAAATATCTATGTGCCCAACATAGGAGCACCTAAATATATAAGGCAATTATTAATAGACATAAAAGGAGAAATTGACAGTAACACAATGATAGTAGAAGACTTTAACACCCCACTTACACCAATAGATAGATCATCCAAACAGAAGATCAATAAGGAAACATTGGCCTTAAATGACATATTAGGCCAGACGGACCAGGTGCATACAGAACATCCCACCCAAAAAGCACAGAATACACATTCTTTTCAAATGCACATGAAACATTCTCCAGGATAGACCACATATTAACCACAAAACAGAAGATTGAAATAATACCAAGCATCTTTTCTGACCACAATGGTATGAAACTAGAAATGAACAACAGGGAGAAAATTGGAAAAGTCACAAATATGTGGAGATTGAACAAAATGCTATTGAACAACCATGGGGTCAATGAAGAAATCAAAGGAGAAATTAAAAATACCTGGAGACAAAATAAAATGAAAGTACAACATGCCAAAATTTATGGGATACAGCAAAAGTGGTTCTAAGAGGGAAGTTTATAGCAATACAGGCCTACCTCAACAAACAAGAAAAATCTCAAATAAACAATCTAACAGTGTACCTAAAGGAACTGGAAAAAGAAGAACAAACAGCCCCAAATCAGCTGAAGGAAAGAAACAATAAAAATCAGAGCATAAATAAATTAGAGACAAAAAAATATAGAGGAAATCAATGAAACTAAGAGCTGGTTCTTTGAAAAGATAAAATTGACAAACCTTTAGCTAGCCTCACCAAGAAAAAAGAGAAGGCTCAAATACATAAAATAGGAAGTGAAAGAGCAGAAATTACACTGGACACCTCAGAAATACAAAAGATTGTAAGAGAATACTATGAAAAGCTATATGCCAAAAAATGGGATAATCTAGAAGAAATAGGTAAGTTCTTAGAATCATATGATCTTCAAAAACTGAATCGAGAAGAAATAGAGAAGTTGAATAGACTAATCACCAGTAAGAAGATCAAAACAGTAACCAAAAAGTCCCAAAAAATAAAACTCAAGACCAGACGGCTTTCCCGGTGAATTCTACCAAATATTCAAAGATTTTATACTTATCCTTCTGAAAAATTGAAGAGGATAGGACAGTTCCTAACTCATTTTATAAGACCAACATTACCCTGACACCAAAACCAGACAAGGACAACAACAAAAAGAAAATTACAGGCCAATATCCCTGATGAACATAGATGCAAAAATCCTCCACAAAATGTCAGCAAACTGAATTCAACAATACATTAAAATGATCTTACATTATGATCAAATGGGATTTTTTCCTGGATGCAAGGATGCTTCAACATCTTCAAATTAATCAGTGTGATACACTACATTAGCAACATGAAAAATAAAAGTTATATGATCATCTCAATAGATACAGAAAAAGAATTTGACAAAAATCAACAAAGTTTTGTGGTAAAAACTCTCAACAAACTAAGTATAGAGGGAACATACCTCAACATAATAAAGGCCATATATGCAAGCCCACAGCTAACATCATACTCAGCGGTGAAAAATTGAAAGCTTTTCTTCTAAGGTCAGGAATAAGACAAGGATGTCTGTTCTTGCCACTTTCATTCAATATAGTACTGGGAGTCTTAGCCAAAGCAGTTAGGCAAGAAAAAGAAATAAAAAGAATCCAAATCAGAAAGGAAGAAGTAAAACTGTCACTGTTTGCAGATGACATGATATTATATATAGAAACTCTAAAGATTCCGCCAAAAAACTGTTAGAACTAATAAACAAATTCAGTAAAGTTGCAAGATACAAAATTGATATACAAACATCTGTTGCATTTCTATACACTAATAGCAAACTATGAGAAAGACAAATTAAGAAAACAATCCCGCTCCCAGTTGCACAAAAAGAATAAAATATCTAGGAATAAATTTAACCAAGAACGTGAAAAGAAACCAAGAACACTGAAAACTATAAGACATTGATGACAGAAATTCAAGAAGATACAAATAAATAAAAAGGTATTCAGTGCTCACAGAGTGGAAGAATTAATATTGTTAAAATGTCTATCTTATTCAAAGTGATATATAGATTCAGTACAATCCCTATCAAAATTTCAATGGCATTTTTCACAGAAATAGAATGAATAATCCTAAAATTTGTATGGAACCATAAAAGACCCTGAATAGCCAAAACAGTCTTGAGAAAAGCTGGAGGCATCACACTTTCTGACTTTAAACTATATTGCAAAGCTATAGTAATCAAAACAGTATGGTATTGGCATAAAAACAAACACATGGATCAATGGAACAGAATAGAGAACCCAGAAATAAACCCACACATATGTGGTCAATTAATTTATGACAAAAGAACTAGTAATACAATAGGGAAAGGATAGTCTCTATTAAATGGTGTTGGGAAAACTGGACAGCCACATGCAAAAAGTTAAACTAGACCACTATTTTATAATACACAAAAATCAACTCAAATTGTATTAAAGACTTGAAATTGGAATTGAATATATGTTTTTTCAAAGAAGACATACAAATGGCCAACAGGTATGTGAAAAAGTGCTCAACATCAGTAATCATCAGAGAAATACAAATCAAAACCACAGTGAGATATCACCTTACACCTGTTAGAATGGCTATTATTCAAAATACAAGAAATAACAAGTGTTGGCAAGAATGCGGATAAAAAGAAACGCTTGTACACTGTTGGCAGAAATGTAAATTGGTGCAGCAACTATGGAAAACAGTATGGAGGGTCCTCAGAAAATTAAAAATAGTACTAACATATGATCCAGCAATTTCACTCTTGGGCATTTATCCAAAGAAAGCAAAATCACTATTTCAAAAAGACAACTTCACTCTCATGTTCATTGCAGCATTATTTGCAGTCACCAAAATGTGGAAACAACTTAAGTGTCCTTCAACAGACAAATGGATAAAGAAAATGTAGTTTATAAATACAGTGGAATATTATTTAGCCATAAAAAAGAAGGGATTCCTGCTGTTTGCAATAACCTGGATGAACCTCGAGAGCATTATGCTAAGTGAAATAAGTTGAGACAGAAAGATGAATACTGTAGGATCTCATTTAAATGTGAATTTAAAAAATAACAAACAAAGCAAACTCATAGATACAAAGACAAGATTGGTAGATGCCAAAGTTGGGTGGGGGGAGGGTGGGTGAAACAGGTGAAGGAAGTCAAAAGTTACAAAGTTAGAGTTATAAGATAAATAAGTCTTGGGAATAGAATGTATAGTGTGATGACTATAGTTAACAGTACTATATTGTATATTTGAAAGTTGCTGAGAGAGTAAAGGTTAAAATTTCTCATCATAAGAAAAAAATTGTAACTATTTGTGGTGATGGATGTTAATTAGGCTTATTGTGGTGATCATTTCACAATAAATACATATATTGTATCTTTATGTTGTACACCTGAAAGCAGTGTAATATTCTATGTCAATCATATCTCAAAAAAACCTTTTCCTAGTTGTCTATAGGATTAAATATATCAATATTATTTAATTTGTTCAATTCTGAAAGTGAGGTATATATTTAGATATGAAGTTTTTATAAGGCAAAAATATAAGGACAAATATAATTGTTTTCCACTACAATACCAGTTTTTTAAACTCAGAGAATATTAATAATATGAGAATATATAATTATTTCCTAATAATAGTGATAACCACATTGATGGTACATTATAAAACTGTAAATGAGGATTTTTTTCAGAGAGGAAATTGGGAAAACTGTATTAAGGATATAACAAACGAATGTACTTCTACTCTTTGCGGTATATAGTTCTATGGATTTTGTCAAATGCATAGTGTCATTCATCTGCCACCATAGTACTATACAGAACAGTTCAATCACTCCAAAAACTCCCTCATGCTGTGATTTTATGTTCAACTACTCACCACAGTCCCAGCTCTTGGCACTTGCTTATATGTTTTCCATTCCCCCCCCCTTTTTTTGGCCATTTTTAGAATGTTACACAAATGAAGCCGTATAGTATTTAGTTTTTTGGATCTGGCTTTTCTCACTAGCAAAATGCATACAAGATTCATCTGTGTTGTTGCATAAATCAGTATTCAGTATCCTTTTTATCACTGAGTAGTGCCTATCTTCCTTGAGTTAAGATGGAGTTTCATCCTAATAAACCAATTGTAAGTTGAAAATATCGTAAATTGAAAATGCATTTACTACAGCTAATCTACTGAACATCATAGTTTAGCCTAGCCTACCTTAAACGTGCTCAGAACACTTACGTTAGCCTACTGTTAGGCAAAATTATCTAATGCAAAGCCTATTTTTTAATAAAGTGTTGAATATCTCATGTATTGAATTTCTTTATTAAATTTATTGACTACTGCACTAAAAGTGAAAAACAGAATGGTTGTGTGAGTACAAAGTGGTTGTAAGTGTGTCAGTTATTTACCCTTGTGATCGTGTAGCTGACTGGGAGCTGTGGCTGGCTGCCACTGCCCAGCATCACAAGAAAGTATCATACCACATATTACTGGCCTGGGGAATGATCAAAACTCAAAGTATGGTTTCTACTAAATACGTACAGCTTTCGCACCATCATAAAATTGAAAAATCATCAGTCAAACCATCCTAAGGTCGGCACGGTCTGTATACCATTGCATGCATGTTCTGCTGTTGGTTTAATTTGTCGAAAGTCATCTGTACTATTTCTGTTTTGGGAGACTATGGATTAAACCAGTGTAGACACTCACATTCACATGTTTTTGTGTGAACATAAGTTTTCAACTCACTGGGGCAAATACCTAAAAGTAGGATGGCTGGGTTGATGGTAAGTATGTTTAATTTCATAATGAACTGCTAAACTGTTTTCTTTCTTTCTTTCTTTTTTTTTTTGGTGAGGAAGATTGGCCCTGAGCTAACACCTGTTGCCAATCTTCCTCTACTTTTTGTATATGGGACGTGGCCACAGCATGGCTTGATGTGTAGTGTGTAGGTCCACAACCAGGATCCAAAGCCATGAATTCCACCAAAGTGGAGCGCATGAATCCAACCACTATGCAACCAGGCCAGCCCCAGGCACTATCTTTCCTGATGATCATATTTCAAAGAGATGGCTCCCAATTCCTTGAGAAAGACACTCCTGGGTTGTAAAACTGGCAAGATTCTGGGAAAAGATTTAGATCTCAAAAGGTCAGAGAATAAATTTGTAATTGCAAGCTGTCTAAGATAAATGCTCTAAGAAAAGGCAGATTGGAGACCTATAATCAGGAAAAAAAAAAGTCTAAAATTTGGTCAAGCTAAGGAAAGGTTAAGGCCATCTTGGTCAATACCAAATTACTTTAAATTTCGTGAATGCCTTCTGCACTTCTTGCACTTTCTTGTCTTTGCACACATTGTTGTCTCTCTGTTAAATATCCTTCCTCTCTTGTTCTCAAGATGGTGTCCTTATTTTGTTGCAAGAATCTGCTCAACCATAACCTCTTCTATAAAGCACACCCTGGCCACTCCTTATCAGTTGATAAAGTACTTCTTTGTACCACCTTTTATCTTAAGTTTCACTTCTTTAAAAAGTATATTCTGATGCTTTCAAAAAGAACTAGCTATCTTCTCTTTTTGGACACTTGGTGCCATAAAATGTCTTCAAGTAAAGAATTTGCATTATTTCATTATTTATACCTCTCACTCATTCTTTTTCATCTATTTAATCTCCATATCAAACTATATGCCGACGTGTATAAACTTGAAACTAAATAAGCACTCAGAGACACTTTTAAATTGAATAAAGCAATTTTCACACGGTATTCAAGTTTTTAACAGTACATCTTTACTTCTTGTCTCTAAATAACTTGAGTTCATTCATCTTCTAAAAAAACCCCTAACACACTGTCTGGCAGTTGCTCACTGATTATTTAATGAGTAAGTAGATGAATAATAATAATTCATAAAGAAAAAATATTTTTTAGAAAATTAGGAATCTTTTATCTAAACTGTGACTATTATACTAAAATCTTAGAAAAATTGAATTTTTATAATAATTAAAGGCCTTGGTGTCTATATATAAACAGTGGTTGCATCTACTTTCTTCAGCTATTCATTTTCTTTTTCACAGATCACCAACTCTTTTTCTAAGTGATCATATCTCTCTTCTCCTGGAATCAGAAACTCTACTTCAAAAAATTACTCTAGGTCTGGCACCATGGATAAGTTCTGCGCACTCTGCTTCAGCGGCATGGGTTCATGGGTTTGGATCCCAGGAGCAGACTTATCCCACTCATCAAGCCATGCTGTGGAGAAACCTACATACAAAATAGAGGAAGATCGGTGCATATGTTAGCTCAGGGCATATCTTCCTCCGCAAAAAAAAAAAAAAAACTCTAGACCTAACAATTAAACAGCCCTTATGACATTGACTATCTTGATGTAGAAGAATGGTTTTCTTCAGGGAAATTTTACATTTATGTGTTCAAATACCACTTTAGTATACTGTTATTTTTCTATAGTCTTTAAAAACCTATGGAAACTTTTATTTTTCAGCCTACTATCTTTGTGTTTAGTTATTAAACGTTAGCTTATCAAACTGCTAAATTTAGGCTTTACTTGTCTCATTTTCTCCAATAATATTCATCACTTTATAATCCTCATTTCTCATTTTAGGTAGAACACAAAACAAATTCTCCCTTCAGTCTCATGATTTGTGAACAAAAACTGACGTGAAAGCTCAGAGGATGATGCTCTCAGAAAGTCATTTAGCAATACTCCTGTGATTGTATAACTATCAGGCAAGAAGACTTATTTGACTACGTCCCCGTCTAGTCCTCTCTGTGTGGGCTCAGATCTCTTTGGCAGTGGAAGGGAGCAGGTAAAGCAAGTAAGCAGAGGGCAGTCAAAGTCATTACCAAACCACACCCACTAAATGTGTGCTAACATTTCCTACCTGAGAATTACTTCTAAATAGAAAAGTCATCAAGTAGAAGAAATGGAAAAATGTGGATAAACACATATTTGGTTTATTGACATGGGTCTTACCATATCTACATGAGAAACAAAGGGCAAATATCAATTTCAAGATATTGTTCAGAATTTTAATTCTCACATTCAAACTTTTTTTAATTTAAAATTCAAACTCCTCTATTGAATGTGCCCTTTAGGCAAATTCCTCTCAGATTCAAACTTAGCTCCTTTCTTTCTCTTGTAGCCACATGAATATATATATTTTCCAAATCCAAGTCTCCAAGCACCTCGTTAACTGATACATAACTTTCTAGTCACAAAAATTATCTTTATCCATACCTACATTGTATTTCCGCCCACCAAAATTAACCAGGAGTACATACATATTCCATTTTATGCTAGAAATCCCTTAAAGGCTAATTTTCTATATTTTGTCATTAATTTCAAGTTTGTCTCTATTTCTCTATTTTAAAAAAAATCCCTCATGGTTAGTACTCACTGTTATATATGCACAATATCTTTCTCTCTCTCTCTCTCTCTCTCTCTCTCACACACACACACACACACACACACACACACACACAGAGAGAAAAATGTTTTGGTGAACTAATCAACGTGTTTTTCTCTATTTATATTATATTTTTTTCCACATTTTATTCATTGAAATGGCTGCATATGAGGCCTTCAGTACCTAATGATGAGAGAGTACAATCAGAGGGTAAAGACGTAAAATTCTTGGCCTATAACTTCAAATCCAGGGGTAAGCTGAGTAAAGATTTTGAATGATATTAAGCAGAACCATTTTTTCCCTCCCTTCTCTTCCCCTTTGTCTCAAGCTAAATGAAAATCTTCCAGTGATGTGGAGGGGAAATTCTGAGAAGGAAACAGAAGGGTTAGATACTAGGAAGATGTAAGAAAGAAGCTCCTCCATTACAAAATTAGCCATAAGGCAAGGAGCGATGGAAAAAAATTACCAGGAATCAAGAATAAGTAAGACCTATTGTCCATTCATACCTGACTGTCCAGGGAACCTGAAAATCTTCCCAAATCTCCTAGGCCTAAGCAGACAGTCTTGAAGCATCTTCACAGATAGAACCCACATGGTTTGATCATTACAAAGAGCTTTACAATATTTCATGGACTAGCAGAGAGTGAGGTAAATGTGAAATAGAGGGCAAGTGGCCCTAAGGATGTCTTATAATATTGGCTAGAAGAATCTAGAGAAGAAAGCAGATTGGAGCATAAAACTAGTAACCGGATCAGGGTTGGTGAATTATCTCAGGTGATATCAAGAAGGTCTCTGCCTGAGAATGAGCAGAATAGGATACAAGCAGAGGACAAAGCACATTCACAGACCAGAGCATTTGTTCCTTCCTCTCTATGCTTAGAAGTCACATAAGCCTCTTAGAATTGATGGAAAATTCCAGAGAAAAGGAAGAAGGCAAAATCTTGAATGCCCTGAGTGTAAATTTGAAGTGAGAGAAAATACAGAAATAGCTGAGTTGAACTTGAATTGCCTACAATTATCTCTTTAACATGAGGTAGAAAAAGGGCTTGAGATAAAAGTTAAATTATATAAAATCAAAGAGTTGCATGCCTACCAATCTCTATTTTTTAATGTCATAAATTATTTAACTAATTATAAAGTTTATCACCCTGCATTTCTCTTTATTATAACAGTGTTACTGTGATATAATTTACATACACCGTGTTCAGCCTTTTAAACCATATAATACAGTAATTCTGAGTGTATTCACAGAGTTTTGCAACCATCACCACTATCTAACTACAGAATATATTTATGCTCCCAAGGAAACCCTATACCCATTAGCAATCACTTCCATTGGGAGTGTCCCCTACTCCCAGATGCTGGCAACCACTACTCTACTTTCCATTTACGTAGATACGCCTGTTATAGACATTTCACATAAACAGCATCATACAATATGTAGCTTTTTGTGTCTGGCTTCATTCACTTAGCATAATGTTTCCAAGATTCATCCATGTTGTAGCAGTAGCAGTATTTCATTTATTTGTATTGCTGAATAATATTCCATTGTGTGGATACGCCACATTTTGTTTATCCACTTATCAGTTAATGGACATTTAGGTCGTTTCTACCTTTTGGCTATTATGAATAATGCTACTATGAACATTCATGTAAAGTTTTTGTGTGGACATATTTCATTTTTCTTGCATATATACTTAGGAGTGGAATTGCTGGGTCATATGTTCTCTATTATTAACATTTTGAAGGACTGTCAAACTGTCTTCCAAAATGGCTGCACCATTTGACATCTCACCAGCAACATATGAGTTTCGTTTTCTCCATATCTTGACAATACTTATTATTGTCCATCTTTTTGATAGTCAACCTAGGGGGTATTAAGTGATATCTTGTGGTTTTGATTTTCATTGCCCTGATGGCTAATCATGTTGAGCATCTTTTCATGTGCTTCTTGGCCATGAGAAATGGCCATTTTTTGGGAAATGTCTATTCAGATTCTTTGCATCTCTCTCTTTCGATATGGAGATCCTCATTTCTTTGCCCTGATTGTCTCTGACCTGCTCAATTTGGAGTCTGTTCCACATAGTTTGTCCTTATTGTGGGGCTCTGTCCTGATAGCGACTTCTTTGTTCAATTTTGAGTTTATAAAGACCAAGTTTCCCCTTATTGTGGGGCTTTGTCCTGATAGCGACTTCTTTGTTCAATTTTGAGTTTATAAAGACCAAACTCCAGGTCCTTCAGATCTTACCATCAACAGCTTGTACTCAGTTGTAAATTGGAGTGTGCAAACTCTTCCCAGTTTCAAATGCCCTTTTCAGATTTGACCTGCTTCAATTTCCATTGAGAATCTGATGACTACTTTAAGCTTCTCCTGTTCTCTGGACCATAAAACCCCCTTTTGCTTTCTTCTGCTTGCTTTTACACAGAGGTGAGGCAATACCGCACAGGTCTTACAGCTATTGGTGATTTTTTCCTACCCTGCATATTTGGAGAGGGGAGCATTTTGTATGTGTCTGGGGCATTTTGTCACTTAGTTTTGTTATAGATATTATTCACAGCTTTTAGATTTTGCTATCTTACCTGCTCTATCTGTTTTTACAGAAGATTAGGGAAGATAAAAACTTATTCTCTGCCTCTACCATATTCCAAGAATTCTCTGTATTGAGCTGTATCCAAATGCCATCTAAGAGGAGTTGCAACTCCTCCACATTCTTATATGTTTATAAGCACACCTATGCAATCCTTTGTGATTGTCTGACCTGAAGATTTCATCTGGATTTTCCTTTCATGGATTGAAAGTTTTGCTCATTTATAACTCCAGACCCTTTCAAATGATTTATGCCATATTTTTCTCAATTATTGACTATCTTTCTGGTAACTAGAACATATTTTGAATAAATAATTTCAAAATGAAAATGTAAGATAGTGTATTTTCTGAAATGTCACATACTTCAGAAATCTTCCTGTTAACTTGATCCATAAATGAATACAATGCTTGGTTCACAATATTGTCCTGTTAATATTCCCCACAGTTCTCAATTGAATTGGGGATTTAAAATTTTAGAGAACACTGAGGTCAGTATTATTTTATTTCTCTTTATACATTTTATCTTTTGGTGAGATTGCAGGAACCTAGGTTTGTTTTTTTTTTTTTTTTTTTTGGTGAACAAGATTAGCCCTGAGCTAATGGATATTGCCAGCCCTCCTCTTTTTGCTGAGGAAGATTGGCCCTGGGCTAACATCCGTTACCATCTTCCTCCACTTTACATGTGGGATGCCTGCCACAACATGGCTTGACAAGCAGTGCATCAATCCGCTTCCTGGATCTGAACTTGCGAACCCTGGGCCACCAGAGCAGAGTGTGCGAACTTAACTGCTATGCCACCAGGTCTGCCCCAGGAACCTAGATTTTTAAGGAATCATTCAATATTGGTCTTGGTCATTTAACGCTTTTCTACACCAATATGTCTTAAATGTCCTGCAGATTATGGTGAAACCTATTTTTGTGCATCTTCATGAGTCTTTTGTCAGCTCAGTGGAGTTTTATTTAATTATGTTTCTCATAGTACACAGTTTCGGATGTGATACTTTCATTCTCAGAAATTTCTACTTAAGAGTTTTAGTTTTAATCTCTATTTCCTTCATATTTACCATTTTCTTTCTTTGCACTTCAATTTCCATGTTTAAATGCACATTCCTATAGTCAAAACACTTATTTGGCTTTTTCTAGTGTAATTCTAATCATAATTCCAACTGATGCAAATTTGAATTCAGATATTGCATTTTAGTTTCCTATGAACAAATCCCTCCTTTTTCAATTCCTCTTATTATTCTTTTCATCTATTTATATTTCACCTCATAATTTTTATCTGGCTACAAAAAAGTACTCATTTATCCTAGTAAAGATGCTGAAAGTGGTTCCCATAAAGGTAAACATTCTCCTCACCTTGTAATGCAGGCTTTCTGGACCACCTTCTAAAAAGGAGAAATCTATGCATACATGGTTTTCCCTTCAGAAAGTTTGCCTTTCACACCATACTATCCCCTTGGATCTGATCAAATTTGCACCTAAGAGGTGCACTTGAAAAATCTGATTAATGTGCATAATTCTCATTCAGTGCTTCTCACTATAGGCAGCATATCTGTTGGGACATTTTAAGATAATAATATATGAGCTTCATCTCCAGAGATTCTGACTCAGATGTTCTGGGGTTTTACATCCTCCACAGGAGATGCTGATGCATAGATAGAATTGAAAGCCATTTTCATAGTTCAATTTTCAAGTCTATCAGTATTTTGTCCAGTGAGTCTGCTCGAAAGAGATCCTCAACTTGGCCCACAACTAACTTCTCTGATACTGTAGTTAGATGCAAAAAGATAAGTTAACAGAGGTATAAACAATACTCTATTTCCTTAGAAAGATGTGCCTGCTAAGTAGAAGTAATCCTTTAGTATGTTTAGTATATATTACATTACCTGAATCTATAGATAGAAAGAAAAGTAGATGGACAAGTAGATGTACACATATATATGTACATACATATATATAGTTATACATATATATAGTTATAAATATTTTCTATATCACAGGCATCATAAACATGAGGAGAAAAAAATTGCCAGAACTGCAGGGTTTTTTTTTTTTTTACCAAATACTCCAATTACACCATCAAAGGATCCTTGTCTGGAAAACCAGTCAATCCCCTGGATAAGGTCTATATTTTATCTCCTCTCAACTAAAACAGTTTTATAAAACATACATAACAGAAGTGTCTACATATAATACAAGATATATCATCAGAAATGCATTGAGTGTCTGTTATATGCCAAGGTAACTTCCCACAGGAAATTTAGAGTTTATTGTGAGAGCAAAATATGTAAATAAGAAAAACAACATAAGGTCAATGAGCACATGTACACAAAAGATATTCTTGGGACACTTTGAGGTTTGAGACCACAGGGAGCAATTCTTGGAGGAGGTTACAACTGGATTTTCTTTTTGTGGCATCTCTTTATTCAAAGGTAATATGATACAATCTGACATTTACAATATTTATGTCTTTTCTGAAAGATGAGACCCAAGAGAACAATGCAGGGTGAGATTATATAGTGTGAAATTTGTGTAGCATTCCAAAGTATTAAGGCACACGTATACTTCATTATCATTAAAATTCTATATATCAGTAAAGGACTATCTGTAAATGAAATTCTGTAATTGGAGTACATGTCTCACAAGAAATATATTCTTCTGAAAATTACATTTTAACTGGTGGCCCTGAGCCACTATTATGACATTATTTTGAATCCAGGTTTTGAGAAAACTTGTATTTTACCCATATTGTTATTGCAATCTTGTACAAATTGAGACTTCCCCAATTGGGAAAAAAAATCATAACATCACATTAAAACAATGTGTGAGTATAGGATTTAATGTTGTGATTAAAGTATATTTCACAGTTTCAACTGTCTCTTTCAGAGAAATGAATATTGATTTC
The DNA here is from genome assembly GCA_031878705.1 of Tapirus indicus. NCBI lineage: Eukaryota > Metazoa > Chordata > Mammalia > Perissodactyla > Tapiridae > Tapirus > Tapirus indicus. The sequence continues at coordinate 95,752,667 of CM062919.1, read as the reverse complement.
TCAATATAAGGTATGAGTGTATTTTGGGACAAAAGCAGTGTCAATATTATAGCTAAATCTTTATTGACTACCTATGTTCCCTTTGTAGTTGGAGCTTCAGAGATGAACAAGACACAGGCCCAGCTCTCCAGGAGCTTGCTTATAGTGTTCATTGAGTTAAAATGTTTTTGCAGGGGTTTTTTTTGGTGAGGAAGACCAGCCCTGAGCTACTATCCATTGCCAATCCTCCTCTTTTTGCTGAGGAAGACAGGCCCTGGGCTAACATCTGTGCCATCTTCCTCTATATGGACACTGCCACAGCATGGCTTGACAAGTGGTGCATCGATCTGCGCCCAGGATCTGAACCCGTGAACCCTGGGCTGCCGAAGCAGAGCACGAGAACTTAACCACTACACAACCGGGCCAGCCCCAAAATGTTTTTTCTTAAAATAACCCTACTACCTCATGCATAGTTAGTGAGTGTCTGATAAGAACTTTTCTCTTTTTTTGCCTTTTGCTGCTTTCTGATACTTCTGAGGCTTAGAGTATCTAGGAAGCAATACAAAATTTACAAAATCAGCAAGTTAATCTGATTGTCTTAATTTATATAGAGGTTTTGATTAAATAGATTCACAGTGCTGTAGTCCCATTGATTACTCCCTTCTTTGAACATTTGATACAGCATTTAGCTTCATTATTCATTCAATAATTATTAGAAAGGCTGTACAGCGCTATGATAAAAAAATGTAGACTTCTGAGTTAGCAAATTGGGTTTGTTTCTGTACTGCATGAATCACTTATTAGTTATGTCAAATTATGCGAAGACTTAGTTTCATCATTTGGAAGATGGACATAGTAATAGGATCTACCTTTTAAGATTGCCTGAGAGAATCATATGAAGTGATATACGTACTGGTTTTAATGTACTGGTAGAAACATAGAAAGCGTGCCCCAAATGTTAACTAAACAAAATGACCATATAATTTATTGTCAAACTTGGATACTTTTGGGAGCAAAAGGAAAGCAGTATTAACCAGTACACCGGGACAACAGGTACAAATCCAGGGCAAAAGTGGATGCAAGTCAATGTAATAAAATACTATATTGCAGACACTCAGAATCAGCAATCTGATATTCTGTGTTGGATTCCTCTCAAAGGAGATAGTCCAAACCCAGCAATCACTTTGCTCTGGGGGAATTCTATATTTACAATAGTAACATAGTTTCTACTTGACCTTGATACCTAAATGAAAGTCAAAAGTGAGAGAAGTTTTTGAATTGTTTCCTTCAACATGTGCAGCAAAGAAAAAGCCTAAATAAGATTTTGAAATACCAAAAATTATTATTTCTAATTTACCTTAATTTTTACTCAACTAAGGTAAATTTGCTAAAAATTTGAGATTGTTTTAGAACAAAATTTTTAACTACTTTTAGACAGAATATACCATTTTCTGAATTTACTTGGTTTATTTTCTTTTACCACTATAAATTTTTTCCCCTAAGAACTCATTAAAAACTTTAAAGAAAGCTGTTAAAACATAATAAAACAAAGTTTTACTATTATCATTTATTATTAAAACATAAAACAATATTTTTTTATTTTTAAAAGCCTTTCAAAATATTGGAGCTAGAAACTATCAAACGTATTTTTCTCAAATAAATTGCTCCTGCTTGTATTTGAATAAACACCCATATAATAAAGCCTCTAATTAATGCCACTTTTCATTGCTATTCTAAATGAATTAAAACTAAAATTAACCTTTTATTGAGGCATAAAGTTTATGTCATATAAAACACAAAAACACACAGCCATAATATCCTTACCATTTTTTTGTTAGACTCAAATCTTTAAATGAAATACTAAGAGGAATAAATGATTCAGAGGATGCTCTTTTTCAGTTTTAAAGAGATATTTTTATCCCAATAGAACACATTGAGAATTTGTCATCCCTGGGGAAATTTTAAATAAAATTAGTTCCCTTTACTTCTGGAGAATGAGACTTTCCTGAACAAGAGGACCAAGAGTCAGTGCTGTTCCTTCCTAGATTCTCTCATCTGAAAATAATCTAGTCGTTACTCCAGGTAAATTAATTTCACTTTTCACTTCTCTAGTACAAGGAGTTTTAATTTTTATTACGATAAAACAGTTAGATATTTAAAATATATGTTACGCAGGTACATTCTCATTAAGACTTTTTGCATTATCCAGAGAGACGGTAAAATGTTAACTCATAATTTGCATATAACTTCCTTAAAGAGAGTCTTCTTCCTTAAAGAAAGAGGTCTCTATTTCCTTTACTTCACATCTGAAAGGAAGAATGAATTGTGAGAATTCATTTAGTCATCTAGTCCATCCGAGTTACGCAAATGATGATTTATCCATTTTTAAAAGACTTAAATTATTTTTTCAATTATCTTCAATTTTCATTCCAATTTTTAAAATTAATCACTGTACTTTGATTAATTAATCACTGTACTTCTAAAGATTCTTACTGTTGAATTCTTAGTTGACTCCCCTTCAATAGTCAGATTTCAAGAATATCTGGTTTTTATCTTGCGAAAAGTAATCCTTCATAAACTTAAACTTCTGTAGGTACACCAAGTCATTTCTGCCTCCCGCTTCATCAAGATTTCTATACCGAAAAGCTATAATATTCTTTAAGGTTCCCAAACAGATCATATTTGCTCTCCCGTGAATGTCTTCATACATGCTATTTCCTCATTTCTTTACCTACCCTATTCACCTAGTTACTTCCTATGAATTCTTCAAATATCATGTCAAATATATTTTAACATTAGAAATATTCTTCAAATATTTTTAAGAAAAAAAAACTTTAAAGAAAAGACTTTTCTGACTTGTCAGATTGGAGCAGTTCCTATTCCTCGTCTACACCACATCTTACACTTTTTCATAAAAGAAGAATCTCAGAACGGCAACTAGTCAGTGCCTACTCTTCCACCTGAATGACAATGTCATTATTCCTGAGGCCAAGAGTAAAAGAAGCAAGTGATACAGGCTAAGGCAAATTTTTCACGATGAAGGCAGTTAGTGATTTGTCGTTGCTTGCTGTCCAACAAAATGCAGTGACATTTGCATTGTCTTGTGGCAATAACCGATATTAATAGATGACAAAATGTTCTCAGAACTGCTGTTGAAGAATATAAGAGGAAAATATTAATTTTTGACTAATTTGTTTCTGAAAAAGCATAGTGGACAATAGATTATTTGAAGAGGCTTTAAAAATATATGAAGACAGCTTCTTCAAGCATGTGGATATGACAGCAAGGAAATTTCAAAGCGGAGAGAACAAATGAAAAGAGAGGTTCAAAGATGAAAAAAATATAAAGAATCTTGGGACAGGGCAAAAACTCTACTATGTAGGATGAATTACATGGTGGACGTAGAACTACCCAATTTTGGAAGATTAACTAAGGACGGAACAAAGGGGACTTCAGTGACAATGTTGTGCCTAAGTTCAGTAATACGACCCGACATCAGAAATCTCTGGTCCTTCATCTGCATTTTTGGTAGGGAGAAATTTTATCTCAAATGGAGACTATATGAGAGAAGTAGAAAAATAGTTAAAATGAATTGAGAGCGAGAGAGGGTACAGAGGAGATTTCTTAAAGTTTTCTTTATAAGAATCTCACTTTATGTAGGGAAGAAACTATAATAGTTTCTATAGAAGTGTAACACAATAGTGTTACACTTCTCTCTTGTTCGTTTTTTCTAAATCCAGACTTTGCTTAGCTTCCATAAAATGCCTATGTTTCCATCAAATGTACACTGAAACAAAGGTAAATTTATGCTGATCAGGATAACCTTGTTATAAGAGAGATGTTCGCACCGGTATGAATCACAAGATGATCATGAGATCATCTGAATAGCTTGTCTGGGCTGGGAATATGAGAACAGAGGATGGATAATGTGTTAGTTTCTTAGGGCTGCCCTAACAAATCACCACAAAATTGGTGACTTAAAACAGTAGAATTTTATTCTTTCACAGTTTTAAAGGCCAAGAGTCTGAAATCCTAGTGTTGGCAGGGCCAAGCTCCCTTTGAAGGCTCTGGGGGAGAATCTTTCCTTGCTTCTTCCAGATTCTAGTGGCTCCAGGGGGTCCTTGGCTTGTTGGCAGCATCACTGCAATCTGTACCTCCGTCTTTACGTGGGTCTTCACGTGGCCTTCTCCACTATGTGTCTTTGCATCTTCTTCCCTTTTCATTTCTGATAAGGACATTTGTGATTGGATTTAGAGCCCACCATAATCCCCAATGATCTCATCTCACAATCCTTAAGTATATCTACAAAGACCCTCTCTTCTAAATAAGGTCACATTCGCAGGTTCCAGGGGTTAGGACACAGACATAATTTTTTGGGAGCCACTATTCAACCCACCATAGGTAGTTAATACTAATCTCTTCTTTGATCACAATACTCACAAATATATACTTCCTTTTCTAAGAGCATGTCATAAAACACTGTCTAATTCAATAGAAATACTAAGGCAGGCTAAGGAGAGACTTTAATTATCTACTCTAGAAGTCAACTGTAACAAGGAATAGTCAAATGTTTTATCACTGTGGTTTGAATATTCTCAAAATAGGGCAGAAAAATGAACCATCAAAAAACTAGATTTTTTTTTTCCTTTCATACCTCAAGGAATGATTCCTTTCTAAGGCAGCACATGTGAATGAATGTCTTTCTTATTTTTGTTTAAGAAATTTGGAAAACATTTTCCATATAAATATTTGAATGAAAATAAACAATAAAAAAGTAGTATTTGGCAACTGTTTATTAGAGTTGGGAATTGTAAACACACATATTTCACATTGAGTTATGTTCATCAGTGAGACATCATGAAAAAAAAAAGTAGCTTACTTGCTTGAAAGGAAGGTCAGATTTCAAAAGGAAGGGCTTTCCAAATAAAAAATACAACAAGAATTAAAAAAAAAAATCCCAAGGTCATCAAGTTTACAGTTAACTGGTGGAAGAATAGCAGTTTTCTCACGATTATCAGGAACACAAGAATCATTACAAATCTGTAGATATCAGCTTTGTAAATGTCATGGATAAAATATTTTGCTGTTCTTGTTGAGGAATCAGAAACTTATATGACAAAGGTAGGTTTTTTTTCTAGCTAGGGAGTGGTTCTATACAGAGTTAGGTTGGGAGTTTTTGTATTTTTTATCTCAGGGTGTGAAGTGGTTAGTTTTATTTTGTGATGGTGGGAGGTGAGGTTCTTGATTACGCTGCATAGTGGCAGAACAAGATACCAGTTTTGCTTTCTCAGCACCTCCTTCTGGTCAAGGATTTGTTTACGTAAGCTTATTTAGCTACCTTCTGACTTGGTATCATTAGTGTGAAGTTTTGCTCATTTGGAATTTTTTTAACATAGGTATAGAAAGCAATATTGGTTAATATTCAAAGTCACTGTGTTAACATAATGGCAGCTATATGAAATTAAAACATGAGGATTAACACCTGTCTAGAGGACTTGTAAAGTCTCTGTTATCATAATTGTGATTACTTGCATAAATCAGAATTATTTTTACTGCACTTATCTGCATATTTATCAAGATCAAAAAAAAAAGAGCCATTCATTTTACCTCTATCAGATTTCCTGTGAATCCTCTCTGACTACAAAGGCTTCTCTTTTTTCTTACCAATGTCTCCTATTATGCCAATGTTTCTTGCCTATATGAAAGTGACGTTAATTATTTAGTGACAGTAATTACATAGTTTAAGAGGACTTTATAGGCATCATTTCACATATGACGTAGAGTCCTTGTTGCTTAATAGAGGACTTACCAGACCTAATTAAATGATATTTGACTTTAAATGTGACATTTTTAGCATAGTAATGACTATAAATTTGATTTATCTGAAGAAAGCCTAGTGAAAAAAAGAGAGAGAATTTTATTGGCCTGTGAAAATGATTATGCAGTCATAAGTAGCAAAGGAAATCAATCAGGACTTTTTGCATGCTATTTAACCATTGTTTTAAGTGGTATTGTAGTCAAGACCAATAAATATATGACATTGCCTAGAGAATCATTATTAAGTTTCCATCATCATTTATTTGCTTTTAATCTATAGTTAGAATTTTCATGTATTTATTATTTTATGAATTCAGAGGGAATAGCTGAGACAAGATTCCATTTGAAGTGGACTTAATTTCAGTTTGGACAAATACACCCCGCTAAATTGAGGCTATAGATACAACAACAGAATGATTTAAAATTTCTCAGTTACATTCTAGGCTAGTTAATAATTCTTGTTCTGTTGATCTTGGGTTAGTGGTAGCAATACTTTTCAAAAACTTGCCTGCTACTGGACTAAATGAGTCATGAAAATCCTGACTCAATCACTTGATGTGTCTGAAAAATGTCAATTTATTGTGGGATGTCATCTAATACAGTGAAGCCTATTCCCATGAGTCTACTCCTTGTATTAATAAAGAATACCTTGTATGGTCCTTAATTGTCATATTATTCTTTTGATCTTCCTTCCAGAAAAGTCAACTTCTGATCTGTAGCTTGTAGCATAGGCCTTACCACAAATGTACAGAAAAAAAACCCAGAATTCACCTAATGATGATGATGATAAAACTGAATAGTTTGATTATTACAATACACATTATTTTAGGAGAAACTAGTCAATGATTACACTAAAAGTAAGAATGTCAATTTGTTGTCCATTATTGTCCCTGAGTACGTACAAGAACCTGAATGTAATTTTACCTATCCCGAATGGTACACACTTGAAACACATTTATATAAATCACATTTTATTTTCCATAAATAATGTAACTGTAAATATAATTAAAATTATAATAAACATAATTATAAAATATCCTGAATCAAAAAAGTCATAGTAAAATTTAATATTTTATTTCTATTTAAATATTTTAATCATTTAAATATTTATATTTTATTTTTGTTTGAAATAAAATATAAAACATCACATAAAAATTATGGGATACAGCTAAAGCAGAATTTAGAAGGAAATCTATACACTTGAATACATTAGAAAAGAAGAAAGCATCCATCTCTAAAAGTAAACACGTCTATTTCATGAATTAAAAAATAAAGGACAGAAAAATAATGTGAAGAAAGGAAAAAAGCAGTAAAAATTAAATCAGGAAGTAATAAGATAGAAAATGAGAGAAGTTAACAAAGACGCCATCTCATTCCCAAAGGTAGTGATATCCTTTTGTCTCCATGCATGGGTGGAAGATTCTTTCGTATTTCTTTTATTCTCACTACTCATATGAAAAGGATGGTGAAATGAAAGCATTCTAGTTTCTTTACATCTATTACCGAATCACTAGTCCTCCAACTCATGTGAAAATCCCTCTCCATTTGAAATAATGGAATTATAACAATAGCTCGTTTTCTGTCCCACTTTCCCCTCTTTATTACAGTCCTTCATGTCATTAGCCACTTTTATTAAAGTTTCTGGAAATTTAACTTAATATTTATCTTAAGAGTTTATGTTAAGAGCTTAAAACAAAAACAAAATAACTGTGGCTGACTTATCCAATAACCTATCTTGGATCTATTCAACTTCAGAAACTTAAAAACCAGTATATCATTCTGTGACCATAGCCTTTATGAAGTAACAAGCAAACAAGCAAACAAAAAGAAGTGTAAATAAAAAAAAAATTAGGACACTTGCAGAATCCACGTGTTTGAATAGTGAAACTTAACATTTTAGAGATGTTTCATGTGAAAGGAAAGTCTATGTTATGGTAAAATCCATGTTATTGGAGTCAATGTTATTGGTCATTTACATTATCAACAACTCTATCACTTTGGTCCCTCCATTTTCTCCAACATTAGCAAATAATTCCTTCCCTCACTTTATGACCTTGAAGTATCACATGGAGAGTTATTAGGAGCAGAATTCTACTTTCAAAGCTCTTTTCTTTTTTTTTTATTTTAAAAACATATCCCTCAGTTGATCTCCCCACTCCACATCCCTGGTTTAAATATCATTTATACCTTGAAGTCTCTCAATCTCAGTCTTGACAGTTAAGCTCCAGACTAGACTATTTCACAACTTAGTGGAAATCTCCAATTTGATAAACTCATAAGGACTTCCAACTAAATGCATTTAACACTGAATTCTTCATCTCCCTGGCCAGACTCCTTGACTAGAGACCTGGCATCCTATATATTGTTAGCAGCATAATCACCAATCTAGTCTCCCGACATAAACATAGATAAACATAGGAATGTTTTAAGTCTCTGAATTCTTCACTGGGCTTATCAACTATTTGAAAAGTAAATCAATTTTTGGTATTTCTTGGCAATGTCTTCTTTCCTCCATTCTTATAATTACTACTGTGTATCTCGTCAAACTTGAATTACTGAAAAAGCCTTCCTACACATTGCTTAAAATGAATGAACTAAAACACCTAACTTAAAAGAGACTTGTCTTCACCCCTTTGGGCTGCTATGACAAAATTACCACAGACTGGGTGGCTTAAATAGCAACATTTGTTTTTCACATTTCTGGAGGCTGAGAAGTCCAATATCAAGGTGCCAGCAGATTCAGTGTCTAGCAAGAGCCCACTTCCTGGTCCATAGACAGCTGTCTTGGCTCTATGTCCTCACATAGTGCAAAAAGACAGCTCTCAGGGGTTCCTTTTATCAAGGAACTCATCCCATTCATGAGGGTTCCACTCCATTCCCAATACCTAATTACCTCCTACACATCCCACCTCTTAATACCATCACATTGTAGGTAAGGATTTCAACATATGAATTTTGGGGTGACACAAACATTCAACCTATAACATTCTACCTCTAGCTGCTCCAAAATTAATTCCTTCTCATATACAAAATTCATTCCATTCCAGCTCCAAAAGTCTTAACTTGTTCCAGCATCAACTCTAAAGTCCCAAGTGTCATCTAAATATCATCTAAGTTAGATATGGTTGAGACTCAAGATATGATTTAACCTAAAGCAAATTTTCTCTTCAGCTGTGAACATGTGAAATCAAATAAGTTATGTGCTTCCAAAATACAATGTTGGGGCAGGCATAAGATGGACATTCCCCTTCCAAAATGGGGAGATAAGAGAGATGAAAAGGATGATGGGCCCCATTAAGTCTAAAAGCTAACAAGGCAAATTCCATTAAAACTTAGGCTCAAGAATAATCCTCTTTGGCTTTATGTTCTGCTTTCCAGACCCACTGGGGCAGAGATCCCACCTTCTGAACCCACTGGTGTAAAGGTCCTGTTTTCTGGACCCACTGGGTAGCAATGTCACCCCCACAACTCATTGGGGTGCTGCTCATATGCGGCTTTCTGAGGTGGCCCCACCCATGCTTCTGTTCTCTGTTGGGATGGGGGTTGCACCTCCAGGGCTAGAGCCCAAGTGGATCCATCCCCACAGCTCCCCTGGGTGTTGGTCCCACCCTTTGAAATTGGGGCAGAGGAATCCCTGTCTCCTGGGTTAGTGCACTCTAGCTCTTTGGTGGGAGTGGCAGTCCAGATGATCTCCAAATCATCTTTGGCATCTTTCTCTTTTCTTGAATAGTGCATATTTGCATCCACATAGCTCTATGATCCTGTTGTTAGGGTCTAAAGAGTCTGACAATCTTTCTTTATTTTGTCCCATTTTCTGTTTCTTTTAGTCCCAGTTCACAATGTTTCCGCTAGTATAATCCTATTTCTATTCCTGGCTTCAGTTGAGATGACTGAGTAAATCCATGGTTCACACCCACGCTCCTTATCAAGTGATCCATCAGTGTCCTCTTCCAAAAGTGTTTTCTCATTTTTTGTAATATGGACAGGCTGAAAATTTTCCAAATCTTTAAGTTCTGGTTCCTTTTTACTTAACAATTCTGTCTTCAATTCATTTATCTATTCTCACATTTTCTATAAGCAGTCAGGGGAAACCAAGCCACTCCTTCAACACTTTGCTTAGAAATCTCAGCTAAATATCCAATTTTATCACTCAAAAGTACTCCCTTCCACAAAACACTAGAACACGAAGGCAATTCAGCCACGTTCTTTGCCATTTTATGACAAGGATTGTCTTTCCTCTAGTTTCCAATAGCACATCCCTCATTGCCATTTGAGACCTCATCAGAATGGACTTTGGCATCCACATTTCTACCAACATTCTATTTATGGTTACTTAGGTATTCTCTAATAAGATGAAAGCTTTCTCTACAGCTCTCCTCTTTTTTTTCTGAGCTCTTACTGGAATTACCTTTAAAATTCTGTTCATGACAATCTAGGCTTTTTCTGGCATATGCCTCAAAACTCTTCCAGCCTCTACTCATTACCCACCTCCAAAGTCACTTCCACATTTGTAGGTATTTGTTACAGCAGCACCGCCACTTCTTGGTAACAATTTTCTGTCTTAGCTCGTTTGGGCTGCTATAACAAAGTATCATAGAATGGTTGGCTTAAACAAGAAACATTTATTACTCACAGTTTTCCTGGCTGGGAAGTCCAAAATCAAGGTGCCAGCAGATTCGGTGTCTGGTGAGGGCCCACTTCCTGGCTCATAGACAGCTTTCTTTTGCTGTGTTCTCACAAGGTGAAAAAACAAAGAGCACTCTCTTGGGTCCCTTTTATAATGGTAATAATCCCATTCATAAGGGCTCCACCTTCATGACCCAATTACCTCCTAAAGGCCCCATTTCCTAATGCCATCCCGCTAGGGGTTAGGATTTTAATATACGAATTTTAGGGAGACACAAACATTCACTCCATAATAAGACTATAAACATAGATTTTATAAACTCTAAAGTGTCCTCCTAGAAGTATAAATCATACACACATATACGCATACATCTGTACATTTTGTGGTATGTGTTTTATAGAGTTCATTGATTTTTAAAAAATGCCTGATACCCAAAAAAGTTTACATCCACTTGCCAAGATGTCTTTATGCAAGTTATTTTGCATGAATAGATGGCCTTTCATGACTTCTACCTATTTCAGACTGCGTCTCCTATCATTCTCTGCTTCAAAACATGTGCCAATGTAAAAAACATCATTCACTAAACATACTTTTATTTCACACCTCTTGCCTTTTGAGCATTTTGTTATCTCTCCCTTAGGAATAACCTTTTCTGATTATTGGACTAAAAAATTCCATGTATCTTTCAAAACAAAGTACAAATATTTTCTCTCATAGAAAAACTTTGTATGGCTTATTTGTTTAAAATTATATTTTAAATATAATGACTTATTTGTTTGAAATTATATTTCGCAACTTAACATGAGGAATTATATATTATTTGTATTTATATATGAAATTGTATGTGACTGCGTTTAAAGGTCTAACTTCATACTAACACATACACGTAATAGTATGTGGCAATATCATTTGCTTTATACATCTAGAGCACAGCACAGTGCCTGGGGCACAGGAAGCTGCTGACTGGCTAGAGCAGAGCAAACAGCTGAGGGGATTCTAAAACAGAAACTATTCTATTGCTAGGGTGGCTCTGCCCTCCTGACACTTAGCTACACCAGTGATCACACACTCTGAGAAGCCTATTTCCTGTTTGTGGAATCCCAGAAGTCTTCATTTCATTCAATCTCTGTCCCCTTTAGCCCAAAATAATAGTGTTATTGCTGATATAACATTCTCAAGAACCTTGATTTTTTTCTTCAAATATTAAGGTAATCCATACCATTAGACACAAGGGCTCTCCACAGATCTTTCTTGGATAACCTCATCTGTATTCCTGGTTTCTGCTGAGATAACTGATGGCATCCATAGTCACATGCCTAATCTCTTCTCTGCCCTCAAGAAGTTCAAAATTTAGTGTGGGAGTCAACACACACCCACCCCCACACACACACCCCCACCCACACACACACACACCCTCAATAAATACAGTAGTTCAAATGGGAGACTGAGACTTTCTGAAACGCAAATGGAATGCCAGATACAGACACATGAGAATATATTTAAAACAGCACTAGTAGTGAGGACTAAAAGAATTTAAAGATAAGAAATTAATAAATTTTTGAAAGACAGAATACATATGGAATCATAATGTTATAACCAAAATGTTCAAGGAAGTCTAAGTGGCAGTGGAAACCACACTTCCATTTAGAGTTCCAGAGAGTTTCAGAAAGAGAAAAAAAAATGTGGGAAGTGAGCTAGAATTGATGATGATATGTAAATTGAATATCTATAAAATGTTTCTAAAGAACCAAAATTCAATCAAGTAAATTTGAAGATCTAATTGTCTTTATTCAACAATTCATGAATCAAGCAGCATCTCATCTAGCAAGCAGAGAGATACTCCAAGGAGTATACAAAATGGAAGATTTTTGTAGGAAAGAGGGTGGGGCAGGAAAATTATTAGCAAAACAAAATGAAGGATTATTTTGGGCCAGGATATCTTTTCTTTGAGGGGAAGGGAACCAGCAAGGGTTTTATCATGCAGATTGTCTCTTCCTCTGGGGCATGGAGAGGGCCCACATGACAGATTACCTCATTGGTACTGTCCAGAAAATTCCAGGTGGGTTGATGAAGATTACATTTCTGAGGAAAGTCAAAACTGCAATTAAGTTAGGAATTAAATTTAGGTTTGGTATCACAGGCTTTAGCACAAGTGATGCTATTTTGGGTCTGTGGTTTTCTCTTTAACAATATGTTCCCAACATCCACTCACTCACCCTCAGTGTGAATGGAAAATATATACTTTAGGTTGGAAGCAAAGAACTGTGTGCAGACTGACTGCATAGTAAAGTAGAGACACTTAATGTGGGTATGAGCTTCTCCTATATAGAAAATCAGGAGCTACCACAGCACTGATCACACCGATCATGATTGTTAGTGATCCCTAGGGGACCAGTGACTCACAAGAGGATCCTTTTGCCAGAGCCACTCGTGCCAATAGTACGAGTCCAGATTTGGAATAGTAGAGCAGAAACTTTATTCATTGATCAACAAATGGAGGAGGCAGAGCTCCTGCTCTAAAGCACCATCTCACAGAAGGGAAGGTGAGCAACGTTCTTGTGGGATGTGAAGGAGGAAGAGTCTTCATGTCCTCGCTCAGGATGAGGGCATTTGGGATATAAGCAGATCTTCCCTTCTTGCACACAGCACCTTTTGCACATGTTTCCTTTTGAGCACAGCATCCCATCGCCATCTTGTACCTTTCTGGTTTGGACCAGTTCTGCGGTTTGGCCATCTGGCAATGTTCTGCCTTGGTTCTGATAAGCAGAATACAGAATACAACACAGAATATTGAAACAATTACCTGCGTTATTGGACATCACTATGCATATCACAGTCATGTATTTCATATGCACACACATTAAAGTTACACACACAACATTAAATCACTAGGTGGATAAAGATGCTAATTAGTAGACCTAATATTTAAAAAAGTAATAACTGCTTAACAAGAGAAGACTGATTAAAAAAATTGTTTAAAACATAAGAGCTAAAGGACCACTGCCCATAGTAGGTAGAAAAAATACAGTAATTTAAGAGAAGTTATTGCTAAGAATAACAAATAAATATCCGATTGACTCCAAACTCAGAGTCTACTAATTTATAGATTAAATTGGAGTTCAGGGCACTCAGAGGGTAAGCAATTAAAATTGAATCCAGAATAGCTCTGAAAATTGGGATGATCTATTTTGGGTAGGTTACACATTTATATTTATGAATGAGTGGGCTTGGATAGGGTGTTATTATTCATCTCCATTCTAATTATTAAAAAAATGTCATTTTTAACATCACTTAATATATGACCATAGACATGCATTTTCTATTTCAGTATACATATATTTTAGATTGCTATAATAAAACATTATCATAAACAAAAGATTTAAAAAGGAAAAATGAAAGACAGAAAATAAAACTAATGAAATGTACGTTAATGACAGTATTAAAGGCATTTTTCTCAAAATATGATATCTGAAAGTTCTTAAATAATATAGCCAAATATTCTTGCTTATCAGGCAAATACCTGCTATATTTTGTAAATGTGAATCCAAGAACAGAGTATGAAGTGATATAGTATTTATTGATTTGATATTTACTTTGAGCTGAATGTGTCCAACATCTGCCTGATCAAACCCTGAACTGTCTATCAGGAAAAGCCACCCCTACTCCTGGCATAGAATAACCCATATTCTGTGATATTGGGGAGCTAAGGAAAGAAAAGGGGATGAATATTAAACAAAAAAGACTGGACTCTGTTTTCTGCTTGAATGCAAGACAATGCTGTGGCGCACAGCGACTATATAGATGGGAAGATGATTTTATCTTCCTTTTATTCTTTGGAGAAAAGTATGCCTGCCTTCAGGGGAGATCAACATTGCGGCTCTCAATAAGCCAATGTTGTTTTATCCAGATCATTAGGCATTTTAAAATTATTAGGTGCAATAAACAAGAGCCAATTTAAAATTAAGCAGAAAAGTAAATACCAAAAGTTTCAGCTGTATAAGACCTCAAAACTTGATATTAAATGTAAGTCATCTTATGTTATAATTACACTCATTAAAGAACCTCAGATCAATTTTATTCTCCACACATTTTATGAAAAGAGCAAACATCAAATGTACACATCAAGTGTACAGGTTCAAAACTTAAAGGTTAAATTTAATTCACGATAGGCCTTTACTAGTTCTTACTTTTCTACCTTTCCATACACAGTTTTCTTGGAAAACACCAAAAGGGGCAAGCTTTGGTTTCAGGAATTGATTATTTTACTATCCTCTTTATTTGTCTCCTTCCTTCAATTTTCAAAACTCGGCAATTGAAATTAGACCTTCTCCCTAACTGAGTGTCCTTAAAAAGCACTTTGATTATGATCTCCTCTATTTAGAAACAGTAGGTTCTTCCCTATTGTGCTCAGGACAAAGTATTGCTGCTTCAGACCATTTCTTTTCTTTCTTTCTTTTTTTTTTGTGAGGAAGACCAGCCCTGAGTTAACATCCACTGCCAATCCTCCTCCTTTTTTGCTGAGGAAGACTGGCCCTGGGCTAACATCCGTGCCCATCTTCCTCTACTTTATATGTGGGGTGCCTGCCACAGCATGGCTTGATGAGCAGTGCAGAAGTCTGTGCCTGGGATCCGAACCTGTGAACCCCAGGCTGACGAAGCAGAGCGCGTGAACTTAACCACCATGCCACCGGGCTGGCCCCCGCATAAAATTTTTTAAAAAGTATTTGGTGACGATTCTTATAACTGATTTTATAAGGTTTTTAAAAAATTATTGTAAGAAGACATAACATTAAGTTTACCATCTACCTGTTTTTGAGAATATAATTCATTGGTGTTATGTATATTCACATGATTTGACTACTTTCAATATTTCTTGAGGGGAATTATGTAGTATCTGTCCTTTTGTGACTGGCTTATTTCCTTAGCATAATATCCTTGAGGTTCATCCATGCTGTAGCATGAGACAGTTTTTCCTTCTTTTTAAAGACTGCATAATATTCCGTTGCATGCATAAAATGTGTGAGGGACATTTGGGTTGCTTCCACCTCTTGGATATTGTGAATAATGCTGTGATGAACATGGCTTTGCAAATATCTTTGAGATCATGTTTTCAGTTTTTTTGATGTATATCTAGAAGTAGGATTGCTGGATCATATGGTAATTCTAATTTTAATTTTCTGAGAAACCTCCATTCTGTTTCCATAATGGCTCCCCTATTTTACATTCCCACCAACAGTGCACAAGAGTTCCAATTTCTCCACATCCTCATCAACACTCATTATTTTCTATTTCTTGGATACTGGTCATCCTAATGGGTGTGAGGTAATAATTTCATTGTTATTTTGATTTGCTAGTGATGTTGAGCTTCTTTTCATGTGCTTATTGGCCATGTGTACACCTTTTTCTGAGAAATGTCTATTCGATGACCTTTGTCCATTTTTAATAGTGTTATTTTTGTTGTTGTTGAGTTGTAGAAGTTCCTCATACATTCGAAATATTCATCCCTTATTCGATACATGATTCACAATTTTTTTCTCCCAATACTTAGATTGCCTTTTCACTCTGTTCATTATTTATTTTGACATGCAATGATTTTTAAGTTTAGTGTAGTTCCATTTGTCTATTTTTTATTTTGTTGCCTGTGCTTTTTGTGTTATATCCAAGAAATCATTGCCAAATTGAATTTTCTTGTGTTTCCTTCAAGGAGTTTAATAATTTTAGGTATTACTTTTAGGTCTTTAGTCCATGTTGAGACATTTTTGTACAGTAGCTCCCCTTAGCCACAGGGGTACATTCCAAGACCTCCAGAGGATGCCTGAAACCACGGACAGTACTATATATACTATGTTTTTTCCTATACATACATATTTGAGGTGCAACAGCAAGACTAGCACAAATTTTTTTTCTCCTTCACAATTTTATGGATAGAAGATTTGTTCTTATCACAGATCTTAGCAATTTGAGCATATGATTTATTTTTCTTTCCTTATTAAGCCTAGAACTTTCAGTTTTTCACCTAAAGGAAGTGCCTTATGGCTTCTCCTTAGCATATCTGAATTGCCAGCATCACTACTCTTGGATTAGCAGACATTTGGTCCTGTCCAAAACGTCCATAAAACATTTGGTCCGTGCCAAAATTTCCTTGATATTTGGTCCCGTCCAAATGAGGGCTTTTCATATATCGTCTTTATTATGCTGAGATAATTTCCTTCAATTCCTAGTTTTTTGAGAGTTTTTATCATGAAAGGGTGTTGAATTCTGTCAAGCATTTATTCTGAATCTTTTTAGATGATCACATGATTTTACCTTTAATTATGGTAACTTGGTATATCACATTAATTGATTTTCATATGTTGAACCACCCTTGCATCTCAGGGATAATTCCCACTTGATCATGGTATGTGATCCTTTTTATGTGCTTTTGGATTTGGTTTGCTAGCATTTTGTAGATGATTTTTGCATCTATATTCATCAGGGATATTGTCTATATTCTTCTCTTCTAGTGGTGTTTTCCTTTGGCTGAGCTATCAGTGTAATTCTGGCCTTATAAAATGAGTTTAGAAGTCTTCTTTTTAATTTTTTGAAAGAGTTTGAAAAGTATTAGTGCTAATTCTTCTTAAAATGTTTTGTAGAATTCTCTAGTAAAACTATCTGGTCTTGGGCCTTCTTTGTTGGGAGGTTTTTGATTACTGCTTCAGTTTCCTCACTAGTTATACATCTGTTTAGACTGTATTTTTTCATGATTTAGTCTTAGAAGGTTTTATAGTTCTAGGAATTTATTTTTTTTAGGTTATCTAGTTTGTTGATGTGTAAGTTCATAGTAGTCCCTTATGATCCTTTATATTTCTGTGGTATCAGTTGTAAGTCTTTTCTTTCATTTCTGATTTTATTTATTTGAGCCCTCTCATTTTCTTGGTGAGTCTAGCTAAAGGTTTGTCAGTTTTGTTTATCTTTTGAAAGAACCAGCTCTTAGTTTCATTGATCTTTTCTATTGTTTTTTAGTCTCTATTTCATTTATTTCTGCTCTGATCTTTGCTATTTCCCTCATTCTGCTAGCTTTGGGCTTCGTTTGTTCTTCTTTTTCTAGTTCCTTGAGGTGTAAAGTTAGGTTGCTTATTTGAGATTTTTCTTGTCTCCTGAGGTAAACATCTATCATTATGAACTTTCTTCCTAGTACTGCTTTTGCTGCAGCTCATAAGTTTTACTATGTGTGTTTTCAGTTTTGTTTGTCTCAAGATATTTTCTAATTTCCTTTTTGATTTGACTCAATCTTGTTCAAGAGTGTGTTTTTAAATTTCAACCTATCTGTGAATTTTTTGCTTTCCCTTCAGTCTTTGATTTCTAGTTTCTTTACATTATAATTACAAAAGATATCTGATATAACTTCAATTTTTTTTAATTTGTTGAGATTTGTTTTGTGACTGAATATGTGATCTATTCTGGAGAAATATCCATGTGCACTTGAGAAGAATGTGTATTCTGCTGCACATTCCACATGGGTGGAATATTCTGTATATGTCTTTTAGATTGACTGGGTCTACAGTGCTATTCAAATCCTTTCTTTCCTTGATGATATTCAATCTGGATGTCCCATCCTTTATTGAAAGTGGAGTATTGAAGTCTCCTACAATTATTGTATTGGTGTCTATTTCTCCCTTCAGTTCTGTCAATCTTTGCTTTATATATCTAGATTCTCTGATATTGGGTGCATATATATTTATACTTCTTCCTTGTGGGTTGATTCATTTATCATTATATAATGTGCTTCTTTATCTCTTGTGACTGTTTTTGACTTAAAGTCTATTCTTTCTGATATAAGTGCAGTCATTCCTGCTCTCTTTTGGTTACTATTTACATGGAATATCTTTTCCCAATCTTCAGTTTTAGCCTATGTGTTTCCTTATATTGAAAGTGAGTTTTTTCTAGACAGTATTTAATTGAGTCTTATTTTTTTTTAAATTTATTTGGCCACTCTATGTCTTTTGATTAGGGAGTTCAATCCATTTATATTTAAAATTTTATTGACAAAGAACAATTTAACATTGCTTTTTTTGTTAGTTTTCTGTTAATCTTATTTTTCTTTTGTCTGTTTTTTGCTCTCTTGTCTTTCTTTGTGTTTTGTTGATTTTATTAATGTTAAAATGCATTGGTTTCTTTCTTTTTTATCTTTTGTGTAACTTCTATGCGTATTTTTTGTGTGTGGTAACTTTGTGGATTACATAAAATATCTTATAGTTAAGGTAGTCTATGTTAAGCTGATAACAACTTAAGTTCAATTGCATACAAAAACTCCACACTTTGACTTCTTTTCAGCTCACACTTTGTTACTGTTGTCACAATTTACATCTCTTCTTATTGTGTATCTTTTAACATGCTTTTTAGTTATATTTTTTCTTCTATCTTTTAACTTTTATACTAGAATTAAAAGTGATTTACTCACCACAATTACAGTAATACCCTATCCTGCTTTTGTCTATTATTTATGTATATATATTTCATACTTATGCTTTCATGTTGCTGTTGTCTGGTCATGTCTTTATGTTGCCTTCATTCTTGAAAGACAGTTTTGCCAGGTGTAGTATTCTTGGTTGACTTTTTTTTTTCCCAGCATTTTGACTACATCATCCCACTCGCTCCAAGCTTGCAAGATTTCTGCTGAAAAGCCCACTTATAGTCTTATGGTGGTTCCTTTCTATGTGACATGTTGCTTTCTCTTGCCACTTTCAAAATTCTTTGTCTTTGACTTTTCACAATTTGATTATAATGAGTCTTGGTGTGGATTTCTTTGGGTTCATCTTAGTTTAGGCATTTTGGGCTTTGTGTATCTGGATGTCCATTTCTTTCCTCAGATTTGGGAAACTTTCAGACATCACTTTTTGAAAAAGCTTTCTGGTCATTTCTCTCTTCTCTTTCTGGGACTTCCATCATGTGTTTGTTAGTCTTCTTGTTGGTGTCTTATAAGTCCATTGCTTTCTTCATTCTTTTTTTTTTTCTCTTTGACTGAATAATTAGCAATGACTTGTCTTCAAGTCCCCTGATCCTTTTTTCTACTTTATCTAGTCTGATGCCCTTCCTGGACTACCCAGAATCATTGGACTGTGTTCATATCTAGAGATGGGAGGAGCAGAAGCCAGCAGGCTTGTGTCTTCTTATGTCATTTGGTGGAGGGGTGGGAGACATCAGGCTTTATGAATGGTACCGCCTTGTCTATATAGGCTACCATTCCCCATTCCCTGCCCTAGTGTTGAGCTGAAGTTGGGTCAGATAGTTGGAATTTCACTGCTACCTCTAAAGGCAGATAAATTGGCTAGTTACCTGGATATTGAATGAGGGTTAGGCTGACCTGCCAAGGCTATTATATTGCCAATGTAGGTGAGTTGAACAGCCCACCAGTGCTCTAATTGTGGAGTTTCTCTTGGGTTGGCCTATAAGTCTTGAAGTTGCCACTCTGGTGACACTTGGTCATTCACTGAATCACCACACATATGCCTTAAGAGCAGGTGCTGGAGAACTCTACTGCTTCTTTGTTGAACTTGTCCATTCTCTGTCATTTGGTCAGAGAGAACAAACTATTCTCATTTTTTTGTCTATGCCTGCTGGTGGTTCTGCATTAAAGACCTCTCCAGCATCCACATGAAAGATTAAAAGAAAACCCAGGGAACTCACTGTGTTGCTGTTCCTCAAGACTAGACGTCACTAGCCAGCCTTTCTTTTCCTTTTATCTTTCAGAGGTTTTTTGTTTTGTTTGTTTTCCATTGAATTATTTCTAGGGTATTAGTTGTATTTAGAGAGAATAATCAGAGAAAACTGAATCTATGCCACCTTGTTCCAGAAGCTAAATTAACCACAGGTGTTGAATAAGTTTCTACATTAAGAATGTAATCAAATGTTAACACTTTTTGAGTAACATTCCAAAGAACAATAAAAGCCAAGCCAACCATTATTTACTATGTAAAGAATTAAGCTAGGCAATATAGGAGATACTAGCATTTGTGAAATACAAATAATGTTCTTGAGTACTTCGTCTGACAAGTCTATGAGGAGAGTAATACAGGGAAGAGAAAAGAAAACTATATAAACATTTTGTTCTAGGGAGGTATGTGGTAAGTACCATAAAAGAGATTAAAAAATAACTTGAATATTTTATTAAGAATATGTCTCTTAGGTAATATTATCAAGTAATTTATCACTTGAGGTTGAAAAAGAGAGGTATAATGGGGCCAGCCCCATGTTGTAGTGGTTAAATTTGGCGCACTCTACTTCAGCAGCCAGGGTTCATGGGTTTGGATCCTGGGCGTGAACTTACACCACTCATCATTCATGCTGTGGCAGCATCCCACATACAAAATAGAGGAAAACTGGCACAGATGTTAGCTCAGGGCTAATCTTCCTCAAGCAAAAAAAGAGGAAGACTGGCAACAGATGCTAGTTCAGGACAAATCTTCCTTACCAAAAAAAAAGACATATTATTACTTAAGGCAATTTAACACGTGTAAATTGAGATAATCCCAGTGATCCAAGATATATGGTCACCTTACCCTTAAGACCCTTTGTTTTAACTATTTATTGTGGAAATGCTCATGCATATTCATATATTTAGAGAATAGTAAAATGAACCCTTATTTGCCTGTCATCCAGGTTTAATAACTATAAATCTAAAGCCAGTTTTCATTCTTCTATACACCCTCAGGCCTCTCTGCCCTATCAATATTTAAGAGCAAGTTCTAGGCAGTTTCTTGAGTCATTCCTTAATCAAAACACACCAATCGCTTTTATTGCATGCCTTTCTCTTTCCCCCCACCAGGCCCTCTCATAACCACCCCCATCTATATCTTGCTTTTTATTTTACTTATAGGGCTGATGCTCTAATGGTTCAACTCTGCCAGAAGACATCCTTAATGATTACTCCTGCATACTGGCCAGCTCAGAATAAAGATTCAGACCATCTGTGACTCCCAGCCCTGTCTGCCTTCTTCTCTGGACCAATGTTTCCACATGGTGGCTTCATAATGACTGTGATTGAAGCCCTGTTGTACATGAGGATCATACTCCTGATACACTGGCTTGGAGTGTTTCTGTCCTCTTCTGGACACACCTGGGCTGAGAATCCCCAATATCACAGTCCCCCAGAAGTGGTGATTCCCTTGAAGGTATCTGGCACTGGCAGAGGCATGAAACCTACAGGCAGGCTCTCTTATAGCCTGCATTTTGGGGGAAAGAGACATGTTGTCCACATGAGGGTCAAGAAGCATTTGCTATCTAGACACCTCCCAGTGTTCACCTACACAGACCAGGGTGCTCTCCTTGAAGACCAGCCTTTTGTTCGGAATGACTGCCACTATCATGGTTATGTGGAAGGGGACCTGGAATCCCTGGTTGCCCTCAGTACCTGTTTTGGTGGCTTTCAAGGATTGTTACAGATAAATAACATTGTTTATGAAATTAAGCCCATGGATTTTTCTTCCAAATTTGAACATCTTGTATATAAAATGGACAGTGAGGAGACCCAATTCCCAACCATGAAATCTGACTTTATGCAAGAGGATGTTGTGCGCCAATTGGAGTTTCAAGAGACTGATAATTATACTTTGAAGCAAAGTTCTTATGTGGGCTGGTGGATCCATAACTTCCTTATTGAAATGGCAGTGGTGGTGGACCATACTCTCTATCTTCATTATAAAAGGAATGTCTCAAAGTTGCAGGAAAATCTATATACTATTGTAAATATAGTGGATTCCATTTATGAGGTAATGGGTCTTAAGTTGTTATTGTTTGGTATGGAGGTCTGGACTGAAAAAAACTACATTGAAGTAGATGATATAAGGAGATCTCTGAAACAATTTTGCTATTGGAGGGCTGACAATCTTAGTCCCCGCCTAGAAAATGATGCTGTACAACTTTTTATACATAAAACATTAAGAGGATTAAGTGGTTTAGGTTACGTTGAAGGACTGTGTAAATCACACCGTAGTTGTGCAGTTGTTACTTGGGTAAACAAAACCTTGTCCATTATTGCAATTGCAGTGGCTCATCATATAGGTCATAATTTGGGTATGTTTCATGATGCTCCAACGTGTAGGTGTGCACATGCTAAATGTATAATGAATTATGATAATCCACCAATAACTAAATTTAGCAATTGTAGTTATTCTTCTTTTTGGGGATATTCTATAAAACAGGCAAAATGTTTGCTCTACACTGTGCACACAAAGGATATGTTTACACTGACTCGCTGTGGGAATGGTGTTGTTGAAGAAGAAGAGGAGTGTGACTGTGGAACTTTACAGAGTTGTTCAAAAGATCCCTGTTGTCTGTTAAACTGTACTCTGAGTTTTGGATCTACTTGTGGTTTTGGGCTTTGTTGCAAGGACTGCAAGTTTTTACCAACAGGGAGTGTATGTAGAAAGCAGGTCAATGAATGTGATCTTCCAGAGTGGTGCAATGGAACATCCCATATGTGTCCAGATGATGTATATGTGGAGGATGGAATTCCCTGTAATACCAGTGCCTACTGCTATGGAAAGAGCTGCAATAACCGTGACAAACAATGTAGGCAGATTTTTGGCCAAGAGGCAAAGAGTGCAAATCACAGTTGTTACAAACAAGTGAACACTAAAGGTGACCGTTTTGGTAACTGTGGTCTCAAAGACTCTTCATACGTAAAATGTAATATCTCAGATAGCCTGTGTGGGAGAGTTCAGTGTGAGAACGTGACAAAAATTCCCGTTATGAGTGATCATTCTACTGTGCATTGGGCTCACATTAATGGCGTCATCTGCTGGGGTATAGACTACCATTTTGGGATGACCACACTTGATATTGGTGAAGTGAAAGATGGCACAGAGTGTGGCCCAGAACATGTCTGCATCCACAGGAAGTGTGTCCATTTGTCTCACTTGGATAGTGAATGTTCACCTAAGTTCTGTAACATGAGGGGGATCTGTAACAATAAACATCACTGCCATTGCAACTATATGTGGGACCCTCCCAACTGCCTACAAAAAGGCAGTGGAGGTAGTATCGACAGTGGCCCACCCCCTCAGAGAGAGAAGATTAAGAAGATTTATTTGTTACAATTTTTGCTTTTTTGGTTGCTTATTTTATTATGTTGTCTTCTTTTGCTTTGTAAGAAGAAAAAAACTAAGAAAAAAGAGGAAAAAAATCAGGCTCACCTTAAAAAAGAAGAAAATGTTGAGGCACAACAATCAAAAGAAAAGCAAAATATTCAGATTCAACATGGAAAAAAAGTTCAAAATGTTCTGACTCAACCTGCAAAAGAAAATCAAAAATTTGAGAATCAGTCTAGAATGTCAACATCTCAGAGTCAACGTGGCAAACAAAATCAATCAATACACAAAGGTGCATCCAAATAGGTATCCATTAAAAAAGGTAATTCCTAGAGTGTTTCTACTTATTCTTCATTATTTTAAACAATTGGAAGGTGTGTTTTTCCTGAAATTTGTTTCTATATTTTCTGGGAAAAGGCATGGCACATGGATAGTGTACCAGTTTTTAAGTTACTGCACCTCAGCTCCAAATCCTCTTCCCATTTTGTACTCTGCATTGTAAGAACCACATTTCTACCACACCAGCCCTCTTCCTATAGGGATCTACAACAGGGAGAATGAGTAGCAGTTTGGAAATCTGGGAGATCTGTTTGCTTCCTGTATGTCAATGTTACCTCAATAACAGATTTTACACTGGCAGTTATGCTTAGTTTCAATATCTTTTTTTTTCATTCACTCAGGATCAATCTCATTGTCAGCCTGAGAGATACCCATAACTGTCTGCTGTGTTACCCTCAGAGTTCTAAGTCCCAGCTCTTTGAGCTCTCTACCAATATCCCAAATCTTCTGCACCAGCTTAGCAGTATCTACTGTCACAATTCTGAGTCTCAGATCAATGGGGCCTACACTACAATTCTCTAGATTCAAGTAACTCCAAGGTCTTCCCTTTGCTCCTCAGCTCCATGAATGAAATCACCCTCTCGCAGTTGGTATTTCATGGTTACTAAGCAGTTAGTAGCACGATGTCTCTCTTGTGTTCTTCAGTAGTCTTTAACCCAATTCCTTACATTTAATTCTATCCCTCTAAAATCGCTGATGTGAATTTTTTTCTGACTGAATTGAGACTGTTACAGTACTAGTCTTAGTATAATGAAGAAAATGGGAGTGAGGGGGCATCAAAAGTTTTGTTTCTGTTTCAGTTTTTCCTTATCATCTTTACCATTTTGGGAGAATTATTTAAATTTACTGCAAGTTTCCATCAAAATAAGAAAGGACAAGATGATAACAACAGTTTTTTCTCAATTTCTGAGT
The DNA here is from genome assembly GCA_031878705.1 of Tapirus indicus. Classification (NCBI taxonomy): domain Eukaryota; kingdom Metazoa; phylum Chordata; class Mammalia; order Perissodactyla; family Tapiridae; genus Tapirus; species Tapirus indicus. Next base: position 95,727,926 of record CM062919.1, on the reverse strand, counting down.
TCCTTTAATTATAAAATGAGATAAAGAAGTTACTTTCAATTCTAGGTGGATCTTGGTAAACAAGTGATTTTTCTGAAAACAACAATGACTATACAATGCCAAATAAATTTTTAAAAATTGTATTTTAAAAGTATCAGAGAGCTGTGGAGGAAATGAAGATTAGAAGACTTAAAAATTATAGACAAGGGAAAAATTTTTGAATTATCAGTGCTTCTTTCCCCCTGAAACAAAAATGTTTCCTGGAACATGATTAAGAATCAAGCTTGGCCCATCCAGTTAAAATGCTTCTGTTGGAGAAAGAGAAACCTGAAAACCTCTTAGTGTGTAGAATAGACTAGATTGATAAATTAGACACTTAAGGACATAAAATTCACATCAGTTTTCTCCACACCACATGTGCTGAGTTTAGGTTCTCTGTGGGAGGCTGGGGAGATAGGTTGAAGCTTCTAAAGGCAGAAATATCTACAACCTGTTGAGTTAGAAATGAAGACCTAGTGGAAGGGGGCTCACCTCAAGGATGTGTACTTCCTTCCCCTTAAAACATTTGCCTGATTTTGAAAGAATATAGACTAGAGATTGGGTTTTGAAGATTTAAGTCTCAGGATGTAATCACTCTGCTTTCAGAGCTGAGAACATAGTCACATGGGCTCTCAATAGAACGTCCAGTAAGGTCTATATGTCTTACTAAAACTACACTTTTTTCTGACCAAACTCAATTCCTAATTGTATTCAGTTATCAGTCACTCACCCTTATCTTCCAAACAGAGGAAAGATGGAAATTTCTTGAGTCAAGGGTAATTTGACCCTGAACTTCTATGGTTCTTTATACATAACATCTAGCATACAATAAAAAATTGTCACACATAATAAGAGGAAGAAATTATGGCCAATAATAAGAAAAAAATAACAACAATGATAGTAAAAGAGAAGCTAGAAGCCATCTGAAAGATGGTCCAGAGAGTGGAAAAGATGATAATGAACAGAAAAGCCACTATGATTACTGTTTTAGAGAAACTGGAAGAAAAATGAATAAACTACGTGAAAGAAGGTAGATTCATTTCACCAAAAAATTGGCATCTGTGCAACGTTATCAAATATATATTCTAGAGTTGAAAAAATAAAATGTCTACATTCAGAAAGTCAGTGAACAGTTTGAATTATAGACTGCATTGTGCAGTTAACTGGATTAGCTAACCAGAAGAAAAGTCAGTGAAAAAATCGATTACACACAGAGAAAAAAAATCATTAAGAAATAGGATAAATGATAACATAGAACATGTCAATAAGCCTGCAATCATTAAAATACAGTCCCAGTCTAGGAGGAGAAAGAAAATCAAATAGAATAAAAAAGATATAAAATGGCTGAGATTTTCCCAAAGGTATGGAAACACATCACCCCATTGCTTCAAGAAACTCAATGAATTTCAAGCATAATAAACACACAGAAATACACACCTAAGCAGATCATAGTAAAACTGTTGAATATCAGAGACAGTGAGAAATCTTAAGAACAGTCAGAGATAAAATATCCACATCTTAAGAGGAATGACAATAAGAGAGATGGCCAACCTTAATAAAATGAGTAAATGAAGAAGACAATGGAATAACACATTTACTCAATAAATGTAATTGCCAAACTAGAATTCTTTAGTTTGTGAAAATAATCTTCAAGCACGAAGGAGAACAAAACTTTCCTTTGGCAAACAAATCATTACCAGCAGGTCAGCACTCAAAGAAATACCAATTTTTCTTTGTTTAGTCAGGAGAAAATATGATACCAGAAAGAAACATGAATGTGCAGGTGGGTGCAAAGTACACAAGAAACAGTAAATATGTGGGGAAAATAATTAAAATTAACTGTGCAAAACAATACTAATAGTATCTTATGGATTATAAATATGTGCAGAACACAATGCAAACATTTGTCACAAAAGTTGGAAGGTATATAAAGAGTTAAAAGGTCTAAGGTTTTAGCCATATTGGGAAGAGGTAAATTATTTATATGGATTATACTATACGATGTTGAAGATGCATGTTGCAATCTCTAGGGTAAACATTAAAATAATAAGATTATGTAAATATAAGAAGTTGACTGAAGGAAAAAAGCATAATAAATGATATTTGATTACTACAAATATAGGCAAGTGAGGAGAAAAAAACATACAGCAAGTATGTGAATATAGAAAAAGAAATAAGACTATGGTAGATATGAGGCCTATGTGAAATGGATTACATTAACCAAGTAAAAGACTGAGATATGTCAGAGTGAATACAGAAGAAAATCTAGCATTATGCTGTTTATTACAATCATAGTTTAAAACTAGAAACAGAGAGAGTGTAAAAACTTGAAAAAGATTTTTTCCATGCACATATTAACCAAATTAAGTTAGTATAATTCTCTTAATATCTGATAATAAAGACTTTAAGGCATGAAGCATTACCAGAAATAAGGGGGGATATTTTATAATGATAAAAGGCAAATCATCAGGAAGATATGACAGTCCTGAATGTGTATGCATCCACTAATATAAAGTCAAATATATAGGGGAAAATGTGGAAATAGACAAGTGCATAATCTCCAAGAGGGAGACTTTTAACTCACTTTGCTCAATAGTAATAGAAAGAGTAGATAACAAATTTTGCAGGTTAAGAAGATTTTCAGTATATAATTAACAAACTTGATCGAATAGACACATAAAAAGAGGGAATACTAAACCCAAAAGTGGCTAAATTCACTTTGGTTCATCTGCATATGGACTATTACCAAAGTCTACCTTATGGTGGGACAGAAGGAAAGCCCCAACAAATTTCATATGGTTTTAATCAAGAAGAATAGTTTCTCTAAATCCTATATAATTAAGCTAGAAGTCAATAGCATTGTAGATAGCTAGAAAAACTCTAATTGTCTGGTACAATTCTGACTCTGATCCCACTTCTGATCATCAACTAAGATTCTGCACCAGATTCCAATGTAGAGTGGGGGTTCTCCACAGTACCATGCAATCTTCTATACCAGTTGGGTGTCCTGCAATTCAACTTAATTCTAACACTATCTACCTGGAGATAGTATCAGATCCCACAGATCAAGGGCTCAGTCCTACAAGACTGCTCCTCCTACACTTTAGACATCAATCACAAGTCCAGGTTGTCACCTGTGCTTCTGACCAAACAACTATAGAGCTGAGGTTTCAACGACCCCATCCTTGGGTTTGATTAGTTTGTTACAGCAGCACACAGAACTCACAGAAACATTTACTTACTAGATTACCAGTTTGTTATAAAAGGATATAACTCAGGAACAGCCAGATGGAAGAAATGCATATAGGGAAAGGTATGTGGGAAGGGGCACAAAGCTTCCCTGTCCTCTCCAGCAGTGCCACCCTCCCTGAATCTTCACATTTTCACCAACCATGAAGCTCTCTGAACCCTGTCCTTTAGGAGTTTTATGAAGGCTTTATTACCTAGACATAATTGATTAAATCATTGGTGATTGATGAATAAACTCAATCTCCACTCCTCTTCCCTCCACAGAGATTAAGGGTAGGGTGAGACTGAAAGTTTCAACCCTCTAATCACATGGTTGGCTCCACTGGCAGCCAGCCCCCATCCTCAGGTGGTTTCCAAAATTCACTTCATTAACATAAGAAAAGACAACTCTAATGCTCTAATCACTGAGAAAATTGCAAGGTTTATAGGGGCTCTGTGCAAGAAATGCAGATGAAGACCAAATATAAATTTCTTATTATAAATCACAGTATCACAACATTATACCTGGAAATGCAAGAATAGATTTCTAAATAATCTATATGTCATGGAGGAATCAAAACCAAAATTAGGAAATTTTTTGAACTAAGATGCAAATAACTACAGATATGTAAATTACTTAGTATTTAACTAAAGCACTGTTTTAAGGAAAAAGTACAGTCTTATACACTTATGTCAGAAAAAAGGAAAGGACTAAAGATGCATTGATTTAACTTTCCTTGTTAAGAAATTAGGAAAATAACACATTAAATCTATGGCAATTAGAGAGGGCCATCATAAAACTAGGAGAAGGAATCAATAAAATTAGAATAAATGCACAATGGAGAAAATCAGCAAAGAGAAAATTTGATTCATTGAATGGATTTTTAAAATATCATAAAACCCTAGTATGACTCATGAAGAAAATAAACCAGGTTTTGAACAGAAGTGGAAAAGGAACAATACAAAAGAGTACGTATAATGAAAAAACATGAAGTTCTTTACCACTATATTTGACAATTTGGCTAAATAAACAATTATCTTGGGGCTGGCCTGGTGGCATAGCAGTTAAGTTTGTGCATTCTGCAGCCCAGGGTGCACCAATTCAGATCCTGGGCACAGACCTACTCATCACTCATCAAGCCATGCTGAGGCATCCTGTATAGAAGAGCTACAACTCTACAACTATGATACACAACTATGTACTGGCGCTTTGGGGAGAAAAAGGAAAAAAGAGGAAGATTGGCAACAGATGTTAGGGCAGGGCCAATCTTCCTTTAAAAAAATCAAAAAAAGAATAAATAAAAACAAAAAACAAGTTTATTGAACAATTCAAATTACTGAGACAATATTAGAAATAAATATTAAAGAGACTGAATCAGTGTTACAAAGAATTGGCTAGTCCCAGATAACATTTTCAGTGATATCATCCAAAATTGTAAGAAATATATACCATTAAATTTGCAAGAACTTTGGGAAAGAAAAAAGAAGGAATAGCTCAAAATTCTCTTTATGAATCTTGGGGTATCTTAATTCTCAAAACAGACAAGGACATTACACATCAAAATATTTGCAAACCAATTTCTTTCATGAGAATAGATATAATATTCTTAAAATGTTTATAAAGCAAATAAATTTCAGCATTTTTTTGTAAATAATGATACATCATTATGATCTAATGGTTTATGTTTTAGGTATTTCTAATTATCAGAAGACCTTTCTCTATAATTCACATTAACAGAGTACCTGAGAAAATTATATCTCAATAGATGCAAAAAATTATTTCATCAAAGTTAATACCCATTCATAAAATCTATTAGCCTACAAGAAATAGAGGGGGATTTTCTTAACATAATTGAATCTATCTAGAAAAAAATGACCAAAAAATACCTATAGGAAACATCTTATGTAATGATGAACTATACGAGACTTTCTAAGGACATTGATGAAGAGACAGGACAGCATCCGCTCTCCACTTCTGAACATGTTACTGGATGTACTAGACAGAATAATATGAGAAATAAAATGGCATAAGGATGAGAATGGAAGAAATAAAGCTGTTTTTATTCAGAGTTGGCATTATATTATACCTAGAAAACACAAATTAGAATTATTAAGTTAATGGAGCATGCTTGCTGATTATAAGGTCATTATTCCATGCTCAATTTCTAATACCATCAACAAGCAGATAGAAATGAAATTAAAAACTAATTTAATTTCTATTAGTATCAAACATAACATTTCACTATATATATAGAGAGAGAGAGAGAGAGAGAGAATCATTATGTTGTACACCTGAAACTAATATAATGTTATGTGTCAATTATATCTCAATTAAAAAATAAAAAGAAGAAACTAGCTGATACTTTGCCAACAGTATAAGCTGGTGGGATAGATTTAGGTCTACAAGGACCCCAATCACAGAAATAAATGACTTAGGCCTATATCCCACCCCCAAGATTGCTAAGAAATCAGCAGCAGAGGAAATACCTTTGGTAAGTAGAGAAAACTCACTAAGTCTTGCACATTCTCATGGTCCTTGGATTCCTTGCCCTGCTCAAGTTGTATTCAAAGGGGAACCAAAACATTCTGACACTATAGCTCACCGCCCTCTAGCTCAAACATTGACAAGATGGAAGAGTCAGTTCTGTGCAGGAGGTCAGGAGTTGGGTTAGCTGCCAGTGAATTCAATCTAATTAAAGCTGTAGCCCAGCATTAGTTCAATTCAACTCATGAAGGAATCTAAATGCCCAATTCCTCACATTACTCTCCATTTTTCTTTTCTTCATAATGTCCAGAATAAAATTAAAAATTATGAGATATACCAAAATGTAGAAAATATAACCCATAATCAAGAAAATAGGTGAACTAGATATTGGAATTACTAGATGAGGACTTTAAAATAAATATTATAAATTTATTTTTAAAAATATACAAGTAAAGATAGGTAAGGGAATTTCAGGAGAAAAATAGAAACTCCAAAATATGGATATTTTAGAACTGGAAAATGCAATATCTGAAATCAAAATTCATTGGATAAGTTTTATAATAAATTGGACACTAAATAAAATATCAGTGAACTTGAAGATAGGTTGATAAGAATCATCCATATTGAAACACAGGCAGAGAAAAAAATGATTGGTAAAAAATATGAGCAGAGCATCGATGACCTGTGGACAGCATCAAGCAATCTAACATTCCTGTGTTTTTGAAGTCCTGGAAAAGGAGAGAGAAGATGTTACAGAAAAAAATTTTCTTTAAGAATTAATGGCCAAAATTCTTTTCCATTTTTTGTTGTTGTTCTTAAGGAAGATTGACCCTGAGCTAACATCTGTGCCAATCCTCCTCTACTTTGTATGTGGGACACTGCCACAGCATGGCTTGATGAGTAGTGTAGAACTGTGCCCGGGATCTGAACCTGTGAACCTGGGCCGCCGAAGTGGAGTGTGCCAAACTTAACCACTATGCTACCAGGCTAGCTCCCCAAATTTGATTTAAAACATTAAACCACAGACCTGAGAAACTCATCAAACTTCAAGCAGGATAAGTGCAAAGAAAATCATATCCGAGTACATTATGTTCAAACTGTTGAAAACCAAGGATAAAGGAGATGAGATGTGAAGAATGAGTAGGAGTTAGACAGGCAGGAGTGGTCAGGGAGCAAGAGAGATCATTCCAGGCAGAGTGGACAAGTTTAAAGGCCCACAGCAAGTGGTTCTAGGAATTGAAAGAAATCCTTTGGAGTTAAATGTGGAGTTAGACTAGTGAGAGGTGAGGTTAGAAAAATAAGCAAGAGCCATAGAGAGAGACTTGTGAGCACATTAAGCTGAGAGAAATGGGAAACAAAATTATATCCTGGGTAATATAATCAGATTTGCCTTTGTAAAAAGTCACTGCAGCTATAATATATAGAACAGGTTGGAGGGACACAAGACGGAGGCAGGAAGAAGCTGTTGCAATAACCCAGGTATAAGAGAATGTTGGACAGAACTTGAGATGTGGCAGTAAGGATGGAGAGTTACAAATAGATGGAAGGACTATTTAAGAACTAGAAGACATAGGACTAGAGTGTTTAAATATAAAGGAGAATGGAGTACATAGCAACTATTACAACTGTGTAACTTTTCCAACTTTTCCTACCTACCCACATGCCACTCTCATTACCTTGTGCCAAATAGAATGATTGTCCTCAAATGCAATGCTGATCATATCATTCCCCTACTTAAAGCTCTTTAGTGGTTTCCATTGTGACTCTGCTTGGAAAAAACACTTATCAAATATTGAGGAATAAAATATGTGCAAGATTTCTACACTAATCAGTACAAAATATTGCTAAGAAAAATTAAACAAGGCACAACTAAATAAGATATGTACCATATTCATTGAATGAAGAGCTAATTTTGTAAAAGTGTCAATTATATCTAGATTAATGTATGAATTGAGTAAAACCCTAACCATAAGAGGTTATTTTATTTTCTAAACTCGAGAAGCTAAACCTAAAGCTAAAGCAAAAACTCTAAGTGTGAAAAGAATCATGTTATTTGAAGAAAAACAACATAGCAAGGAAGTTCACTATCAGATAGCCAGACATATTATGAAACTATAGAAATTAAAATAATGTGATACTGACCAATGAAATAAAATAGGTAAATAGGATACCCATTTGTAAAAGATACGTCTTTATCTCTACATCACAGATTTAAGTGTTGAAGGTTAATCAATAACTATTGGAGGAAAACATAGGAGTACAGTGTTACGACCTTGGAGCAGACAATGATTTCTTAAATAAAAAAGAAAATTGATAACTTTAAAAGAAAAACTTGATAGATTAGACTACATTTAATTTGAGTATCTACTCATAAAAAAAAAAAGAGACCAAAAAATGAAAATGCAAACAGATGTTTAGAAAATGTTTACATAACCCATATATGAAAAAGAACTATATCTAGGACAGATAGATCTCCTTCAAACCAATGTGAGATAGACATACAGCCCAACAGAAGATTGGCAAAGAACTTGAACAACCATTTCTGAAAAGAGCCTCACTAATGGCCAGTAAACTTATGAAAGTCTGTTCAAAAGTATTAGAAATGAGGGAAATGCAAACTTCACCAAATCCTGCTCTATTTTCCTTTCAGGAAGAGATCTGTGAATTATGTGTCTTGCCTTCAAGGGGAGAAATCTTCAGCCTACTATCTACTCTGTGAACTCTACCTGGCTTATGGCTACCCGGCCCATGGCCAACAGAGAAAAATCTTAATTGTTAACATGACACTTAATAATATTCTCAATAATCCTCTGCCTGCTTTCATTTGTACCACTCAACTCTCCTATTTGGAAATACTATGATATGTTTGAACAGCCCTTCAAACTATTTCTACATGAGCCCTATGTTTCCCAAAATTGTAGCTTTTTTCTTTTTTTTACAATATTTTGTTCACTAAGAATGCCCTTCCTTATCTTTTGAAATCTTTCCCATCCTTCAAAAGTTATTATAGTTCAGTAAGATGGTAGAATAAGAGGCTCCCTGTTCATATCCTCCCATAGCAACAATAATTTGGCAGCCATCCATGCACAAAAGTGCCTTTATGGGAGTTTTGGAATCCAGATAAGAACTTGCAAAACACCAGTGGAGCCCCAAACCAAAGAGATGTTTTAAGAAAGCATATCTGTGCCCAGGTAGCAGGCTCATGGACAGTGATCCCAGCTACAAACCCAGAAACAAACCTATCTCCTTGTGGACTCAGCTACAGCCCAAACTTGGCCATGGTCTTGCCACCAGCACCATTTGCTATGGAAGCAGAGATGAGTCACCCCTGTCCATGCCCCTGGAAGCTGGCCTGTAGACTTCATTCTGACTGTGGATCTTGAAGCAGCCCTGTAACTCATCTCTAATCCATCTTAGTTGTGATCTGGTAGCAGTCCTGCCTTCCCAGAGACCTGTCAGGAGTTACACTGTCCATGCCCCTGTAGGCTGGCCTGCAGAACCCAGCTCAACCGTGGATCTTGCTCTTCCCACCTGTAGTCCAGGAGCAGTCTTGCTCACCCAGGGAACCACTGGGAAACATGCCTGTTTGTGCCCCTGGAGGCAGACCTGCAAACCTCAGCTACACTGTGGATCTTGAGTGGCCCAGTTACCCAGCTCCAGCCCCTCCTAGCCCTGGTCCAGAAGCATTCCAGAGTACTAAGGAACCCACCCGGAGATATGCCCATGCATGCTCCCAGAGGCAGGCCCACCAAACTTGGTCCAACTGAGGAACTAAAAGTGGCCCTATAACCCAACTATAACTCCTCTCACCTGTGAACTGAGAGCAGTCATGCTCACCCAGGGACATGTTGGGAGACATGCACATCAGTGCCCCTAGTGGCATTCTTGCTAACCTTCATCTGATTATGGATCTTGAAGTGCCTTGTAACCTGGCTGCAGGCCCTCTAAGGCCTCTCAGTATGAGGGCAGTTCTGCCCACCCAAGGACCCACCTAGTGAACTGGTGGGAGGCCTCCCAGAAATAGGTAGAAGCTATGCCCATCTGACATATGACAACAGGCCCATCATTTTCAAACCCAACTGTTGACCATGAAATGGACTTTTGTCTCAGTGCCAGCTCTACTGATCAAGGTACTGGAAGCAGTCCTGTTCATACAGGGAACAGACATTATCCACAAACCCTTATCCCACTGGGAATAGGCCCACCAACCATGAACTATAACTGTGAACTCAGCAGCAACCACAAGACTAAGTTGAAATCCCATTCAACTGTGATTCTGGAGAGAACGCCACCAGCCCAGGAACCTGACAGGAGAGTGGTATTAGCTGCCAAAACCAGTCTGTAAAGACTGGAAGAGATGTGTTTACTCCTTCAAATGCATAGACACCAATGTAAGGTTACATAGATGGTTAATCAGGCAAATGTGACGCCACTAAACAAAACTAATAAAACTCTAGTAACTGACACCAAAGAACTGGAGATCTAAGAATTGCCTGACAAAGAATTCAAAATAATCACATTAAAGAATCTCAATGACATGCAAAAGAACAGACAGAAAGCTAAATGAGATCAAGAAAACAAAGCATGAACAAAGAGAGAAGTTTAATAAAGAAGTAGAAATCATAAAAAAAGAATCAGACAGAAATCCTGGAGCATTAAAACTCTAGGATACAAGAATACAACTACAGAACTAAGAAAACTCAATAGAGAGCTTCACTAACAGACTTGATCATGAAAAAAGAACAAATTAGTGAACTTGAAGACAAGTCATTTAAAATTAGCCAATTAGAGGAACAAAAAGACAAAGGAGTGAAAAAAGCATATGGGACCTATAGGGTAAAATATACCCATTATGGGAGACTCAGAAGGATAAAAGAAAGAGAGGAGTAGAAAGTTTATTTAAAGAAATAATGTCTGAAAACTTCCCATATCTTGAGAGGGATATGGACATTCAGTTTCATGAAGCTTTAATGGACCCTAAGCAAGATCAACCCAAAGAAGATTACCCTGAGACAGATTATAATCAAATTGTCAAAAGTCAAAGACAAAAAGAGAATTTTGAAAGAAGCAAGAAACAAGCAACTCATCACATGCAAGAGAACTTTCACAGGCAATCTGCAGATTTCTTAGTAGAAATCTTGCAGGCTGGGAGGTAGTGGGATGATATATTAAAAGTGCTGAAAGGAGAAAACTGCCAACCAAGAGTACCATACCTGGCAAAATTGTCCTCCAGAAATGAAAGAGAGATAAAAACATTCCTAGAAAAATAAAAGCTGAGGGAGTTCATCACCGCTAGAACTGCCTTACAAATAATGCCAAAGGGAGTTCTTCAAGTTGAAACAAAACAATGCTAAGTAATCCAAGTAACAATATGAAAACACGTGAAAGTATAAAACGCACTAGTAAAAGTAAATATGCAGTAAATTCAGAATACTTTAATACTGTAATGGTGGACTGTAAGTCACTTTTAACTATTATAAAAGTTTAAAAAGACAAGCATAAAAAATGATAGCTATGATAATTTGTTAATTTATACACAATATAAAAAGATGTAAATTTTGACATCAATAGCATAAGTGTAGAGTTTTTGTATGCAACTGAAGTTAAGTTGTTAACAGCTTAGATTGTTATAACTATAAGATGTTTTATGTAAGCTTCATGGTAACCATAAAGCAAAAACCACTAGTAGACATAAAAAAAAATAAAGAGAAAGGAATAAAAGTATATCTCAAAAAAAATCAACAAATCACAAAGAAAGACAGCAAGAGAGGAAGAAAGGAAAGAATGAACTACAAAAATATGGGAAGAAAATTAACAAAATGGCAATGTTGTCTTACCTATTAATAATTGCTTTAAATGTAAATGGATTAAATTCTCCAATCAAAAGACAGAGTGTATGAATAGATTAAAAAACAAGATCCAAAGATATATTACCTAGAGATACTTATTTTAGAATTAAAGATACACATGGGATGAAAGTAAAGGGATGGAAAAAGATATTCCATGCAAATGGTAACCAAAAGAGAGCAGGGGTGACTATACCTATATCAGATAAAAGAGACCATCAGGCAAAATCTATCACAAGAGAAAAAGAAGGTCATTATATAATAACAAAGAGGTCAATTCAATGAAAATATAATAATTATAAATATATACACACCCAATATTGTAGCATCTAAATAGATAAAACAAATATTAACAGAACTGAAGGGAGAAATAGACAGCAATAAAATAATAGTAGAGGACTTCAATATCCCACTTTCAAAAATGGATAGATTACTCAGGCAGAAAATCAACAAGGAAGGAGTAGATTTAAATAACAACTATAAACCAAATGGACTTAAGAGATATATACAGAACAATTCATCCATTAGTAGCACAAAACATATTCTGGAACATTATCCAGGAGAGATCATATGTTAGGCTACAAAACAGGTCTTAATAAATTTAAGATTGAAATCATATCAAGTGTCTTTTCCTTCCACAAGGGTATGAGACCAGAAGTCAGTAACAGGAGGAAAATTGGAAAATTCACAAATATGTGGAAATTAAACATATACTCCTGTACAACCAATGGATCAATGAAGAAATCAAAGGAGAAATAAAAAATAACTTGAGAAATTAAAGTGAAAGCACTACACATCAAACTTATGGGATGCACCAAAAGCAGTTCTAAGAGGAAAGTTTATAGCAATAAATGCCTACATTAAGGAAAAAGAAATGTCTACAATGAATAAACTAAGTTATACCTCATGGAACTAGAAAAAGAACAAGCTATGTCAAATAAAGAAATAATAAAAATTAGAGTAGAAACAAATGAAGTAGAGACTAGAAATATGATTAAAATATCAATGTGACCTAGATTTAATTTTTTTAAAGATTAAAATATAAAAACCTTTTGCCAGACTAACAAAGGGAAAAAGACAGAGAATTTAAATAAATAAAATTATAAATGAATGAGGAGACATTACAACTGACGCCATCACAATACAAAGAATCATAAAAGATTACTATAAACAATTACATGCCAAAAAAATTGGAGAACCTAGAAGAAATGGATAAATTCCTAGAAATGTACAATCTACCAAGACTGAATCATGAAGAAAAAGAAAATTTGAACACACCAATAATGAGTAACAAGACTGAAGAGGTAATCAAAAACCTCTGAACAATGAAAAGCAGCCCATGGCACTTTCAAGCTGTTTATGAAGCCACCACTATCTTGATACCAAAGTCATATAAGGACACTACAGGAAAAGAAGATTACAGATCAATATCTCTGGTAAACATAGATTCAAAAATCCTCCTCAACAAGCTCCTCAACAAAAATGCTCAACCAGAAAATTGAATCCAACAGCACATTAAAAGGATCATATGCCATGATCAAGTGGGATTTATTATGGAGTGCAGGGATGATTCAGCATATGCGAATCATTAAACACGATGCATTACATTAACAAAATGAAAGATAAAATCATATGATCAAGGATGCCCATTCTTGCCACTTTTATTCAACTTAGCATTGGAAGTCCTAGCAAGAACAATTAGGCAAGAAAAAGATATCAAAGTTATCCAAATTGGAAAGGAAGAAGTAAAACTGTCTCTATTTGCAGATGGTATGATATTCTATATAGAAAACCCTAAAGACTCCACAAAAAAACTGTTAGAACTAATAAATGATTTTAGTAAATTTTAAAGATACAAAATCAACATACAAAAATCAATTGTGTTTATACACACTGACAACAAATTATCCAAAAAGGAAATTAAAAAAGAAACTTCATTTACAATAGCAGAAAAAGAATAAAATACCTAGGAACAAATTTAACCAAAGAGGTGAGAGACCTGTACACTGACAACTATAAGACACTGATGAAAGAAACTGAAGACACAAATAAATAGAGAGATATACTGTGCTCATGGACTGGAAGAATTAATATTGTTAAAATGTCCATGCTACCCAAAGCTATCTATGGATTAAAGGCAATCTCTATGTAAATTCCAATGGCATTTTTTACAGGAATAAAGAACACAGTCCTAAAATGGGTAGGGCAACATGAAAACCCCAAATAGCCAAGGAATCTGGAGAAAGATGAACACAGTTGAAGGCATCACACTACCTGATTTGAAACTATGTCACAAAATTGTAGTAATCAAAACAGTATGGTACTGCCATAAAAACAGACACATAGACCAATGGAAGAGAAGAAAGAGCCCAGAAATAAACCCACACACAAATGGTCAGCTAATCTTCAACACCAAAAATACACAATGGGGAAAAATAGTCTCTTCAGTAAATGGTGTTGGAAAAACTGGATATTGAGATGCAAAATAATGAAACTGGACCTTTATCTCACACCATACACAAAAATGAACTCAAAATGAATTAAAGACTTAAATGTAAGACCTGAAACTATAAAATCACTAGAAGAAAACACAGGGTAAAAGCTCCTTGACATTGGTCTTAGAAATGATTTTTGGATATGATACCAAAACCACTGGCAAGTAAAGCAAAAAATAAATGAGGATTATGTCAAACTAAAAAACTTCTGCACAACAAAAGAAACAACAGAGTGAAAAAGCAACTAACAGAATGGGAGAAATGTTTGCAAACCATATATCTGATAAGGAGTTAATATCCAAAAACATATAGAAAACTGATAGGACTCAATAGCAGAAAAACCAAATAACCCAATTTAAAAAATGGCAAATAGCTGAGTAGACACGATTTTAAAGACATACAAATAGCTAACATTTATATGAAAAAGTGCTCCACATCGCTAACATCCAGGAGAGATAAGTTAAAATCACAATGAAATATCAGCTCACTTCTGTTAGAATGGCTATTATCAAAAAGACAATAGGTAACAAGTGTTGGAGAGGGTGTAGAGAAAAGGAAAGTTTCATACACTGTTGAAGAGGATTTAAATTGGTACAGCCAGTATGAAAAACTAGATGGGGTTTCCTCAACATTTTGTTCACTTAGAATGCCTCTCCTAATCTTTTGAAATTCTTCTCATCCTTCAAATATTATTACAAAAATTATTTCCTCAGGAAGTTCATTCAAATTCCCATAGGTGACTTTCTTTCATGATTCAGTAACATCTTTCCATACCACATTGTTTGTGTCTGTCATGTAATTTGGTACAATAACTTTCATAGTAAAATTTTATCATCAGCTGTTCACATATTTTCCAGAGGTCAGGGACCAAGTCAAAGTCCCAATTATGTATTCTATAGTCCCTAAAGTAATACTAAACATAAAGGTACTCAATAGTGTAAAACTGAATTTTAATCAGAAGCTTGACTCTAGTGAATTTTCATAAGAATTTTCACTGAGAGTTTGCTGATCCCTTGATGATTCTTTTATGAGTCATTTTATTTCTTGTTCCTTAATTTTGTCAGCACCCTAATATGCAGCAAGCAGAGTCAGGCCTTTACAACAAGTGACTGAGAAAAGCAATACAGTAAATAACAACTGAATAGTACAAATAAATTGCTGAGAGATGTGAGAGTGTGGATAGAGATAAATGGATCAAGCCTACGCACCAGGTAAGTATTAATGTCTTGTTTTTTGTAAAACAGCCAGTATTTAGGTACCTTTCTACATGCTCTTTTGTGTACCTAGGATGACAAAAGAATGGGGAATAATTCATATTCTCACAGCAGACTGGAAAGGTCTTGTGGCACAAGGGGTATTGTGAGCATCGTCAGAAGTATGTTGTCTTAGCAGTAGGGCAAAATAAGCCCTGAACTAAATGGCTGTTCAGACCAACATCATTTTGATCAAGAAGTGGGATAGAAGGTTTGAAAATAGGCAGAGAGTAGAATAGGTAGGGACTGATAGGCCAAGATAAGAGAAATTAACTTTATTATAGGTAATATTGGAGATGTATAAGTAGTTGCTTTTAGGAAGGAGTGTGAAATTATTTGATTTACATTTTTAGGAGTTCTCTCTGACCTCTCTGGAAAAACTAGATAACCCTGTTATGTGGAGTTGAAAAGATCAGTCGAGGGCCATTGCAATATTACAGGTGAGAGAGAATGATAGGGTGAGGTGTTTTGGTAGACACAGTGAGAAGAGACCAGTTTGGGAATATATATTGAAGGTGAAACCAGCTGAATTTGGTGATGGTTTTTATGCTGGAGTCAAGGGAAAGTGAGTCAGGAATGACTCCTCAGTTTTAGAGATGAGGAACTGGATAGATGATAGTGTTCTTATCTGTGAAGGTAAGGATCAGGAGTTACAGTTGGTCAAGGATAAGGGTGAATAGAATTCGGTCTCTGGCCTTGCTAGGTTTTTTTCTTTCTTTCTTTTTTAATTGTGGTAAAAGTATACATAACATAAAATTCATCACTTTATCATTTATATATTTATTCATTTTTTTGGTGAGAAAGAGTTGCCCTGAGCTAACATCTGTGCCAATCTTCTTCTATTTTGTATGTGGGATGTTGCCACAGCATGGTCACTGACAGATGAGCAGTGCAGGTCTGCGCCCAGGATCTGCCAAAGTTGAGTGTGCTGAACTTAACCACCAGGCTACAGGGCCAGCCCTCATCACTTTATCTTAACTGTTTACTTAAATGGCATTTAGTACATGTATGTTATTTTGCAACCATCACAATTCATCTTTAGAACCTTTTCATCATTACAACCTGAAACTCTGTTTCCATTATATCATAGGTCCCCATTCTGCCTTGCTGTGGCTCCTGGAAATCACATTCTATTTTCTGTCTCTTTGAATTTGACTACTCTAAGTGTCTCAGTGGAGGTGGAATATCAGTAAAATAATACAATAAATTTCTTTTTGTGTCTGTCTTATTTCACTTAGTATAATATCTTCAAGTTTTCTCTATATTGTACCATGTATGACAATTTCACTCCATTTAAAGTCAAAATAATTTTTCATTGTAAATATATTCCACATTTTGTTTATTCATCCTTTGATGGACATTTGCATTTTTTCCACCTAATTAGGGGCTTTTTTTTTTCACATCAAATGAAGAGGAGATGTGAAGTAGTCAGCCAAATTGATCCCAGACATTAAGTAAGAGTTCAAGCATCATAATATAAATATGAAAGTCCTGGCATAGGTCTTGATGACATCACATAGAAATAGAGTGTGTTCAGCAGAAAAGGGTGTCTCATTAGGAACCTTGGAGAACTCCAACACGAAGAAGTCAGAGGAGAAGCATTCAGCAAAGGATCAAGAAACAGCTATGAGTAGGAAGGTAAATCAACTGAGCCTTGTATTGCTAAAGAGTGTTTTAAGATGACAGAGCTGTGGACTGTCTGAAATCCTGCTGAAAAATTTAGTAATAAAAACACGGGGTTGTTTCCATTGTAATGGAATGACATGAATGGAAACTGATTACATACATATGAGAAGTAATTGTGAGGGTAAGAAGTTGAAGTAAAACATCTTTTTCTCTTTTCGTATCTTTCATAAGTTTTTCAACTTCCCATTATATCCTTTCTCAGAATCCATTTTTTAATACATCAAATATAAATAAAACAGATGTTGATCCTTTCTTACAGCACACTCCCAAGTTCCCTTTATTTGATTTTGTTTTCAGTGTTGCTTTATCTGCTTATGATCTGCTATCAGAGATCCACATACCACTCCAGGTCATGGCTTAGTTTTTTGAACAAAAGAACTAAATTCTGTCACAGAGCAAGTTTGAGGCTATTTTCAGTTGAGCAACCCACCCAGGGAAGAATCTATAATAAGGGATAATGTACATCATATTTAAATCCTCTGCAGGTCAAATTGTATAGCTCAGACTGACTCCACTACAACAGAGACTATTTAAAATTAGTTTTCTATAAAGGCAGTCTTTTGGATTTAACCTATTGAAACTCACCTGCCACTTTTCAGTTCACTCACACTATCTTTCTGTGATTTTTTTCATTGAATTGGCATTTTACTATTGGAGAAGCTTAATGTTGGCTGATAACTTTTAGAGACCACTATGTACTCCCAATATACACTTTGTAGAGACTCAGGTAGTTATTTTGTACCTAACCAAAAGACAACAATTCACATGTAAATTTCTTTGACATAGTTAAAAATACATAAGAAAAGAGATACAGAAAAATTTTGAGGGCTGAAACAATACAATTTGCTTCAGTTTACTCAGTGAAAAAAAGTGAATATGTACTTTACAATTTCCATGTTCTCTTCTTGGTTAAAAACAATTTTTTGTTGTTCTACAGTATCATGTTTACCTCAGATGACTAACTCTGAGACAAGTTTGTCACCATGAAAGAGCTTCATGACTTAACATTTGTACTAAAAGTAGATAGATAAGGTTTGAGGCTATTCATGATTCCAACATAATGTAACAACAAGATTTTTTTCTTTTTTAATTTCCTTAGACATCCAATGAATTTTTAAAAAATTATTGTTTATCTCTTTACAGGAGATAAAGTTATAGTTAAAGAAACAGCAATTTATGTAAAATATATACTACATAAAATGCTCTAGTTGAATAGTTTACAAAGTGGTCTTCAGTGGTTGTGACACAATATTATAAAGTAATTTACTTTGATTTCTGAATGAAAAGGATTTATCAAAAACAGCAAACTGTCCTTACAAATTTAAAACATTTCGGCTACCTCAAACTATCTCACAATTTTTGATACTGGCCAAATAGCCTTCTGTAATATATATGCATAGAGAATAATCCCAGTGTTAGCATTAATTGGTTCAAATTAACAAATATATTGTGGGAAAAATGTTGCCTAAAATCCTGGGCTTACCTCATCAGGTTTTATTTCTAGTTTTCATAACCCAGGTAAAACTAGGTAAGGCAAAGCTCTAAACTCACACCTTGAGGACCATTTAAATGTTTTAAAATGTAGCTCATGTAGTTGCTTCATAGCTTTAAAATGAATAACATTTGTTTTGTTTTTACATTTTATAATTGGAATAAAATTCCTTTTGCCACAAGGCAAATATTTTTAAAGCAGAAAACAAAAAAATAAAATAATATAATATCTTATGCATTGTGTTTTCCTACCTGGAAATAATCCTAAATATTCTATAGAGTTTAAAATAGACCTCATTTTATAGGAAAAAAAATGCTTAAGGGATATTTACGATAACCTCATTAAATAGAAACTTGAAGTCCATATCCTTCTTCCTCTTACGGGAGAATAAAAAGATCTAATTTTGTTTAAAATCAAAACTATTCAAGTTTTCAGAACAGTTCAATCATTCTTGACCTAAAGTTATACTCCTAGCCCAATGATAAAATGATGAATACTTCAATATCTCCATAATCCTTCACTTTATGAAATTGTTTCAAAAACACCCCAAATTTGGCTTGACTCTTTCTTTTGCAAATAATTTCTTAGTACATTTTGATCTGGTCAGATATTGCTAGAAAACTAAGGCACAGTCCTTAGTCATCTACTCAAGACTTCAATTTCAAAAGGAGACATCTCTGGATACAACTCTATAATATATAAGACTAAGAGATTGAATAAACATTTTGATAGAAACATCAACAATGTTCAAGTTTAGATCTGGGCTGAAAAATGAACACTTCAGTTATTCATAATCATAAATGCTTTCTTAAACTCCAAGTGGTACTCACGGATCCCCCTTTCCCATTGAAATTTTGATTTCAGTCATGTAAGGGGGACATTTAGTCCCACTGGAGATCTGATTCTGAGACATGTTAAAATGTATTCAGAACTAGATGATATAGTAAACTGGACAGCTACCTCCTAAGATTCTATGGTTCAAAAGGATGACACCTTACTCTGAAGATTGTTGGATCAAGATCTATGGTCTGGGCAATAGGTTTACATCTGAAATTAGATTTAGGGTTTATGTTCTTTTCCATCTATTATTCCCTTTTATTTTGTCTTGTCCTTTTGTTAACTACTTTCTTTTCTATAAACTCCTGTAATTTCCCAAGTTCCTTGCTCCAATAATTGCTAAATTCACCATTTTATTCTAAATATTTGATTTTTATCTGACCATAATACCTGTAAAATATTTACATTGAAACATTTACACACTTTAAATAGACACTAGCCCACTAACAATTGCCTTATGATTAATATTTCTGGGATTCTCAAAGAAATCCAAGAGATATAAGAAAAGAAAGAGATGTGGGACCAATCAAGGAAATATGCTTCAATTATTTTCTCATAAAACCATACAAGTGTGGAAATAAGTTTGTGCATGTGCTGATGGCCTTTCCAAGTCCTTAAAGTAGCTACCTAAGTTGCTAACATTTCATTGAGTCACCCTTTAACTATTCATAATGGCTCAAAATAAAAGATATTACTGGTGTGAACAAGACTTTTCTACTCCGACCCAGATTTCTGAGCTAAAATATGTGATAAAATAGTTTTTGTTCCAATAGGCAAAATATTTAAAATTTAGAGGCACAACAGGCAAGAATGAACTCAATAGCTAAAACAATACTAAATAATAGAGCTGTTCTCAACTGTTTGCTAGTCAACAAAGACAGAATCTGTACTATAGCTAATACATCTTTTTACACCTGGGTAAAGACTTGGAAAAGATAACATTAAAAAGTTCCATACACACACACACACAAAACCAAAACCCATAACTCATAGATACAGAGAACAGATTGGTAGTTACCAGAGGTGGGAGGGTGGGGTATGGACAAAATGGGTGACGGTGGTCAAAAAGTACAAACCTCCAGTTGTAAAATAAATAAGTCCTAAGGATGCAATATACAGCATAGTAACTATAGTCAATAATACTGTATTGTATATTTGAAAGTTGCTGAGACAATAGATCTTAAAAGTTCTCATCATAAGAAAAAAAATTGTAATTATGTGTGGTGATGGATGTTAACTAGACTTATTATGGTAACCATTTTGCTGTCACCAATCTGTTAAAAAGCAATATTCAGCTGAGTAAATTTGAAGATCTAATTGGCTTCATTAAACAATTCATGAATTGGACAGTATCTCATTGGGCAAGCACAAAGATATTCAGAGGGGTTACACAACATAGAAGGCTTTTATTGTAAGGAGGGTGGGACAAGGAAAGAAAGTCATCAGCAAAGAAAAAAATGAAAGTTAATTGGAGGAAAGTAAACATTCAGATAATGATGGCTTTTCATTGGCTGAACTGCGACATTTTCCTTTGGCTGGGCTTGTTGCTGGGCAAGAAGGAAGTCTTCCTTCCTCCTGCTGGAGTAAAAGTCATTGCACTTCCTATTTAGGAGTGCAAGGTACATCTCCTCCTGTTGGGGTTTGTAACTGATGTCTTCCTGGTGGGGCCTGTAATTGATATCTTCTTGTTTGGGGTAATTGATAGGTTTAGTAGGGCATGAGAGCTCCCTCTACAGGCCTTCCTGATTCCAATTTATTGGAAGTTTTATTAATTTTCACAATAGAAATATCAAATCATTATGTTGTATGCCTGAAACTAATATAATGTTATATGTCAATTATATCTCAATAAAAATTAATCACTTAGGAAAAAATAATGCTACTTAGTTAAGAAATATTGACTTACCAGATCCTAGACTCACTCTTCAAACTAGGCCTAGAACATAAAGAAAATTAGTAAGCCCATGTTTTTGCTAATAACACTTATAAAAGTTCTCCAACATTTTACACTGATCCGCTCTGTGATATCCAGATAAAGAAATGTTATCACAGAGACATTAAATTAGTCCAGGAAATGATCATGAGCAAATTTACTCCATTAGGACTAATATGATGGAAGTCAGGAAGAAAAAAATAGTCCAATGAAGGAAACGTTGCCAGACTTAGTAAGATGGTAGGTCTAATGGAAGGACACTAACACATAAAAAACTCTCAGACAGGGGCCGGCCTGGTGGCATAGTAGTTAAGTTTGCACGCTCCGCTTTAGAGGCCCGGGGTTCACAGGCTGGATCCCAGGTGTGGGACCTACACATTGCTCATTGAGCCATGCTGTGGCAGTGTCCCACATACAAAATAGAGGAAGATTGGCACAGATGCTAGCTTAGAGTCAATCGTCCTCACCAAAAAACAAAAAAACAAAAAACCACCTCCTCTTTGTTTGACAGCTAAGTTGTCAAATTTAGAGGAGTCATAAATAATTAACCTTGTGTCTGTGGATAACCTCAGCAAACTTGCTAATGTCAGAATGTTCAAGAATTTGGATAACCAGCAGGTAGTCAGTATAGCCATTAAATTTACCCCCACACAGTTTTTTTATTACTTTCTCTCATCTTTTAAATGTCATCTTTTTTTTTTTTTTTTTTTTTTTGACTGACAACAGTCTCAAAACTGTTCTCCCACATATAGGAAGCAAATACTAAAGGACTTAAATTATTCTTGGACATTAAGAAGTTTCAGATCATCATTGATGGTTGGATTCTTTAGAAAAAGTTTTATATTAGGGGTAAACTTTTTTTCTGGACCTCAGAGTACTTGAAGTATTCTGTAACATGAGGGAACTTTGAGGAAATAATATGAAACCAAGGTAATAGCATGAGCAAAGATACTGAAGCAAAGTGATCATAAAGTGTATATGCAGACCATAAGGTGGGCCTGAGGAAGCTTGTCTGATTTAGCCATGTTGAAGATAAATCAGAAATAAGGTTGTATAGAGAAGGTGGAGCCAGACTGGGGAGAAATTTGAAAGTCAGTTGTTATGGTTTGTAGAACTGAGAGATTCTTGTTGCTAAGAAACCAATTTATAACTTAATAAAGTGAGAGACAAAGAGGAGATTTATGCTTTCTTTTGCCATGGGAGGTCTCAAATAAAAATCTTTGTTTATCAAAACGGGAAGTACAAATCATCTATGTTTAAGGTCACAGCTAGAAAGGATAATGGAAACCATTAATTCTTCTACCAGTAGATCATTCAAGAAGTTTGGCTTTAAGGAGAGATGCACTAAGTATTTAGTCATGCATGTACACATACACACATACATAGACACATCCATACATACACATACACACGCACCAGAAATTTTTGTTGCCAAGTGTTCAGATCCTATTGAGAATACAAGTTCTTTAAAAGTTTTTCAACTATTGTATTTTATTCTTTGATATTCATTAAAATTATCCTTTGAAAGGTTTTATTTCACAGTTTATAAAATATTGAATTAAGCTGTAAATTGCAGTGAGAGAGAGTTGGCAATTAGGGCACCAATTTTTTATTTGAAGAAACTTTGGGAAGTAGAAGGAAGAGTTGACAAAAAACAAAAGAGGAAATCTCCCAGTATATTTTTAAGTCTGTATTTTTAGAAAACAAGGATTTTCAATAATGATAATCCACATTATTCATGAAAATACGATGTTTCTTCAGATATTTTAGTATCTGGAATTCCAAAAATAATGTAATGAGTACAAAGAAAGTCTGGCTCAAATATTTTTGGAGTCTGTTCTCTACCTTTTCACAAGCTGAAGTAAGGAATAAATTTTGATCAATAATAATCTTTTTCATTCACAGAAAGTGACATTTAATAGCAGCAAAATAAAAATAAGAGAACATATCAAAGAGAGCAAATCAAAATATTAGGATTTTACTTACAAGTTAGACATATTTGCCTCCAATGTTTCATCTAGTGATATTACTTTTTTTTTTTTTACAGGTCCCTAACATTTTGTG
The DNA here is from genome assembly GCA_031878705.1 of Tapirus indicus. Lineage (NCBI taxonomy): Eukaryota > Metazoa > Chordata > Mammalia > Perissodactyla > Tapiridae > Tapirus > Tapirus indicus. Next base: position 95,704,589 of record CM062919.1, on the reverse strand, counting down.
AAATAATGTATCTTCCCTTTAGCAGTAGGAACATTCCCAAGTGATTCAAGCTCCAATGTCATCTTAATGATCAAGATCAAGATAATATTGTCTCAATGTATTTCTCCCCAACAATATGAATCTACATAGCAAAGTTTAAGACAAATAACAAATTCTTCATTAAACGAGAGTAAAATAATGAATCCTTGGTTTAGCGATATAAATTAACTTGATTAAAAGTCAACAATAATAAAAGGAACACAGATCTTCAGCCACAGGCGCCCAGAGATAACGCAGAAAGCCAGAGAGTTATGAAGGCACTGTGACAAAGAACAAAGAAAATGCATTGAAAGAATAGGATGGTTTGAAATAATGATCTGTTCACGAATTCATCCTTTAGCCTGGGGACTCAGGATATAATACCTAAATACTGAGTGTGTTTCCCCATTTTAGGCATCCCTTACCCATATTGTTTTGTGGTTTGTTTTTTTTACCCCCAGTGGTGTTGGCCATTTTGTTGTAAAAGAGGAGAAAGCAAGAATCTGCAGAAATCCAGTTTGGGTTGAGGATTTGGCAAACAGTGGTTGAACTGATTGAGACTGGATATTGGTTGCCTAGGGATGGAAAGAAAATCAGTGGGTTGCTGAGAAAAAGAGTATAAAATAAAAAAGAATCATTTGAGGTCTCTATGAATTTAAGGAGTAAGTTTGGATGAAGAAAATACATTGAGGTTTGTGCAGGATTGATTTGGGAGACTGGTGGAAGAGTAAGAACAAATCTTAAAAGCAGTGTAAGCAGATGGTTCCTGGTGTAGTGGTTTGGAAGTATCTTTGAGAATTGAAACAACAGGGCCCTAGCCTCTGGATCATATTGTATATGGGGATTCTGAGAATGGGAAGTTTTCATGCCACAAAGCACCACACTGTTGAGAGCCAGGTTTTAATAAAACCAGCAGGTTTGGGGGAGTTTTCCATGAAAATATGAAGAGAAACACAACTGTTGCTGCTTTTTGTGAAAGGAGGATTCCAAATACAACAGAGGAAATTTTTTGTAAATATCTTTTGTTAGCCATTCTAATAGATACATAGTGAGAGTGCCCGTTGGTTTGAATTTACGTTTCTCTACTGACTAGTTACGTTGATGATATTTTCACATTCTAATAGTCATGTGTGTACCCTCTTCAGTGAAATGCCTGTTCAAGTATTTTGACCATATTCTAATTGGATTGCCTGTTTTATTCATGTTGTCTTTTGAGAGGCTTTATATACTACAGACACAGGTTATTTATCAGATGCATGCTTTGAAAATATATTCTCCTTTTACATAATTTTTCATTCTTTCCCAGCTATATTGAAATATAACTGATATATAACATCATGTAAGTTTAAGGTGCATAACATGATGATACACATATATTGCAAGATGATTACCACAGAAGGTTAGTTAACACATCCATCATCTCAAATAATTAGAATATCTGTTTTTGTGGTGAGAATATTTAAGATTTACTCCTTTAGAAATTTTCAAGAGTATAATACAGGTTTGTTGACTATACTCATCATGTTGTACATCAGATCCTCTGTATTTATTGAACTTATACCTGGAAATTTGTAACTTTTGACCACCGTCTCCCCATTTCCCCTAACCCCTAGCCCCTGGTAACCACCACTCTACTTTCTGTCTCTATGAGCTCAGTTTTTTAGATTCTACATGTAAATAATATCATACAATATTTGTCTTATTTGTCTTTCTTTGTCTAACTTATTTCACCCTGCATAACACCCTCAAGGTCCATCCATGTTGTCTCAAATAGCAGAATCTCCTTTTTTATGACTGAATTATATATATAATTTTCAGCCATAAACTTCCATTATATATATATATAATATAAATATGTCTATTTTTATTTGTCACTATTGTTATGTGTAACTATTTTTATGTCTATGTGTCTATTTTTATGCCACTACCATATAGTTTTAGCTATTATAGCTTTGTAGTATAGTTTTAAACTATTAAATCATATAATTTTAAGTCACTTGATATATATATATATATAAGTACTATTCAACCATAAAATTCCATTACATATATATAAATGATATTCCTTTATATGTGTATGAATAATGTTCATCCATAAAATTCCATTTTATATGGAATATTATTCAGTCACAAAAAGATCTTGCCATTTGCATAAACACAGATGGAACTTAGTATATATATATCTTTCTGAGATTGTGATTTCATTTCCTTTGAATTTATACCCAGAAGCAGGATTGCTGACTTATATGGTAGCTCTATTTTTAATTTTTGAGGAACCTCCATACTCTTTTCCATAGTGGCTGTAACAATTTACCTTCCCGCCAACAGTACACTAGAGTTTCTTTTTCTCCATGCTCTCTCCAACACTTATCTCTTGTCTTTTATTGATAAGTCATTCTAACAGATGAGATGTTATCTCAGTGTGGTTTTGATTTGCATTTCTCTGATGGCAAGTGATGTTGAGCATCTTTTCATGTTGGCCATTTGGATTCTTCCTTGGAAAAATGTCTATTCAGTTCCCCTGTTCATTTTTTTAATTGATTTTTTTTCTATTGAGTTGTATGAGTTCCTTATACATTTTGGATATTAACCTCTTATCTGATATATGATTTGCAAATAGTTTCTCCCATTCCATAGATTGTCTTTTCATTTTATTGATGATTTCTTTTGCAGTGCAGAAGTTTTTTAGTTTGACATAGTCACACTTGTTTATTATTGCTTTTGTTGCTTGTGCTTTTGGTGTCATATCCCTATAATTGTAGCCAAGACAGTGTAAAGGAGCTTTTTCCCTGTCTTCCTCTAGGAGTTTTAAAATTTCAGGTCTTACATTTAGTCTTTAATTCATTTTGAGTCAACTTTTGTGAGTGGTGTGAAATAGTGGTCTAATTTCATTCTTTTGAATGTGGATATCCAGTTTTCCCAGCACTATTTATCAAAAAGACAACCTTTTCTCCATTAAGTATTCTTGTCTCCTTTGTTAAAAATTAGTTGACTGCATATGCATGGGATTATTTCTGGTCTCACTTTTCTGTTCCACTAGGCTGTGTCTACTTTTATGCCAGTATCATACAGTTTTGATTACTATAGCTTTGTAGTACAGTTTTAAATCAGGAAGTATGTTGTCTCCAGCTTTGTTTTCCTTTCTCTATATTGCTGTGGCTATTTAGGATCTTGTGTGCTTCCATACAAATTTAATGATTGTATTTTTCTATTTTTGGGAAAAATACCATTGGAATTTTCTTAGGGGTTGTGTTGAATCAGTAGATAGCATTGGGTAGTACAGACATTTAAAAATTAATAATTATTCCCATCCATGAGTATGAATATCTTTCCATTTGTTTGTGTCTTCAATTGCTTTCATCAGTGTCTTATAGTTTTCAGTGTACAGATCTTTCATCTCTATGGTTCAATTTATTTGTAAGTATTTTATTGTTTTTGATGCTATTGTAAATGGGATTATTTTATTTTTCTTTCAGGTATTTCATTGCAAGTGTATAGAAATGCAACCAATTTTTGTATGTTTATTTTGTATCTTGCAACTTTACTGAACTCATTTATCAGTTCTAAAAGTTTTTTAGTAGAATCTTTAGGGTTTTCTATATAAAATATCATGTCTTCTGCAAACAGAGACAATTTTACTTCTTCTTTTCTGATTTGGATATCTTTTATTTCTTTTTCTTGCCTATTGCTCTAGCTAGGACTTGTAGCACTATGTTGAATAAAAGTGGTGGAAGTGGGCATTCTTGTCTTGGTCCTGATTTTAGAGGGAAATCCTTCAGCTCTTCACCATTGAGTGTGATGTTAGCTATGGTATTGTCCTTCATGGCATTTATTATTTTGATGTCTGTTTCTTCCATACCCAATTTTTTGAAAGCTTTTATCCTGAAAGGATGTTTAATTTTGTCAAATGCTTTTCCCGCATCTGTTAAGATGATCATATGATTTTTATCCTTCTTTTCATCAATGTATTATTTCACATTTATTGATTTGCAAATGTTGAACAATTATTTCATCCGAGGGATATATCCCACTTGATCATGGTGTATGATCCCTTTAAAGTGCTGTTGAATTAAGTGTGCTAAAATTTTTTTTTTTGAGAATTTTTGCATCTATAACCATCAGTGATTATTGGCTTGTAGTGTTTTTGTTTGTAGTGTCTTCATCTGTCTTTGGTATCAGGGTAATGCTGGCCTCATAAAATAAGTTTGAGAGTGTTCCCTCTTCTTCAATTTTTGGAAGAATTTGAGAGGGATGACACTAACTATTCTTTAAATATTTGGTAGAATTCACCAGTGAAACCATTTGATCCTGAATTTTTCTTTGTTGAGAGATTTTTGATTATTGATTCAATGTCCTTATAATTGGTCTGTTCAGATTTCCTATTTCTTCATGATTCAGTGTTGATATGCTGTATGTTCCTAGGAATTTATCCATTTCTTCTAAGTTATCCAATATTGTCATATAACTGTTCATAGTAGTGTTTTATAATCCTTTGTATTTCTGTGGTTTTTGTTGTAATCTTTTTGCTTTCATTTATAATTTTGTTTTTGAGTCCTCTGTCTTTTTTCTTAGTCTAGTTAAAGGTTTGCCAATTTTGTTTTATTTTTCAAAAAACCAACTATTAGTTTTATATATTTCCTTGGGCCTTTTAATTCTCTATTTCATTTATTTCCACTCTAATCCTTGTTATTTCCTTCATTCTACTAATTTGGGCTTAGTTTGTTCAACTTTTTTGAATTCCTTGAAGTGTAAGTTAGGGTGTTTATTTGAGATCTTATTTTTACTTAATGTAGGCATTTATTGCTATGAACTTTCCTCTTAGAACTACTTTTTCTGTATTCCATAACTTTTGGTATGTTACATTTTCATTTTATTTCTCTCAAGATACTTTCTGATTTCCCTTTGGTTTCCTCTTTGATCCATTGGTTGTTCAGGAGTGTGTTGTTTAATTTCCACATATTTGTGACTTTTTAGTTTTCCTTCCAGTACTGATTTCTAGTTTCATTCCAGTATAATCAGAAAAGATACTAGATATTATTTCTACCTTAAATTTGTTAAAGCTTTTCTGTTAGTGTTTGTGTCCCAATATATAATCTATCCTGGAGAATGTTCTGTTTATGTTTGAGAAGAATTTGTATTCTGGTGCTGTTGGATGGAATGTTCTGTATATGTCTCCTAAGTCTTTTTGGTCTATCATGTTATTCAAGTCTACTATTTCCTTATAAATTTTCTGTGTGAGTGATCTATCCAATGTTGAAAATGGGTTTTTGAAGTTCCCTACTATTATTGTATTCCTGTCTATTTCTTCCTCCAGTTCTGTTAATATTTACTTTAAATATTTAGGCCCTCCATGTGGCTTCATGTTTATTAACAATTGTTATATCACTTGATGAACTGGCCCCTTTATCTTTATATAGTGACGTTCTTTGTCTTTTATGACTAATTTTGACTAAAAGTCTGTTTTATTTGATTTAAGTATAGTCACTGCTGCTTTTTTTGTTTACCATTAGCATGGACTATCTTTTTTTGTCCCCATACAGACCTATAAGTTTGCTCCAGCCCTACCTAATAGTGGGCTGAGAACAGTATTTTCTGTCCAAGAATTTGGCAGGAATTCTTGCCCATGCATGCCTCCTAAGCCAGGTCTACAGACATTGGTCCTGTCTGTGTACCCTGAAGCAGCCCTGGGACTTGGTTCTAGCCCCTCTCAGACATGGTCTGGGGCTTGTCCTGCCCTCTTAGGGACCCATTCAATGACTTGGCAGGAGCTCTTCCAGAGAACTGGTGGAAGCCACACATATCTGCACAACCAATAATAGGCTTGTCCTCTCCATATCCAACTGTGGACCTTGAAGCAGACTCTTCATCCAGTGCTAGCCCTACTGAGTAAGATCCTGGAGGAATGCCCACCTAAGACCTTGGTAACAGGCCCACCAATGGCAAAACCTGCTGTAAACCAAGCAACAGTTATGTGACTCAGCTCCAAGCCAGCTCGACTGAGATTTTGGATGTAATCTCATCAGCCCAAGGAACAACAGGAGAAGATCTTTACCTTCTGAAATTGGTCTGTGAACACTGGAAGGGATATTTATGCATTCAAATACACAGATACGAATGTAAGGGGACACAGATCATGAAGAATCAGACTAACATGACACCATCAAAGGAAACTAACAAGGGTTAACTAATCTATCCCAAAGAGATGGTGATCTAACAATTTCCTGACAAAGAATTCCAAGTAATCTTCTTAAAGACACTCAACAAAATGCAAAAAAACACAGATAGACAACTAAATGAAATCAGGAAAATAATCCATGAACAAAGAGAAAAGTTTCATAAAGAAATAAAAACCCTAAAAAGGAACTAAACAGACATCCTGGTGGTGAAGACTACAATGACAGAAATGAAAAATTCAATAGAGAGCTTCAAAGGTAGACTCCATCATGCCAAAGAGAGAATCAGCAAACTCAAAGACAAATCATTTGAAATTCACCAGTTAGAGGAACAAAAAGACAAAAAAATTTAAAAGAGTAAAGAAAGCCTACCTGAAATATAACAAACAAATGAATATACACATCATGAAAGTCCCAGTGGAAGAAGAGAAAAAGAAAGGGGCAGAAAGCTTATTTAAAGAAACAATAGCTGAAAAATGTCCCAAAGCTTAGGAGAGTTATGGACATCCAGGTACATGAAGCTCAAAGGACCCCATGCAAGATTAACCCAGAGAAGAATACTCCAAGATATATTATAATCAAATTGTTAAAAGTGAAACATAAAGAGAGAATTTTGAAAGAACTGAGACAAAAATGACTGATCTCATACAAGGAAACCCTTGAAAGGCCATCAGCAAATTTCTCAGCAGATTCCTTGCAGGCCAGAAGGGAGTGGGATGATATATTCAAAGATATGAAGAAAAAAAAGACTGCTAGTGGAGAATACTATATCCAGCAAAACTGTCCTTCAGAAATGAAAGAGAGGTAAAGAAAATCCCAGACAAACAAAAGCTGAGGGAGTTTATCAACACTAGCCTGACTTGCAAGATATGCTGAAAGGAGTTCTTCCAGATGAAGTAAAAGAATGTCAGAAAACAACATGAAAACATAGGAAAGTAAAAACCCACTGGTAAAGATAAATAAATAGTCAAATTTAGAATACTCTAATACTGTAATGGTAGTGTGTAAATCACTTTTATATCTATTATAAACATTAAAAGACAATAATACAAAAAGAATTAAAGCTACAAAATTTGATAATGAGTGCAAAATATAAGAAAATGTAAAGTGTGACATCAGTAGCATAAAACATGGAGGAAGAGAAGTAAAAGTATAGACTTTTTATATGTGATTGATGGTAAGTTATCAGCTTAAAATAGATGGTTATAACTATAAGATGTTTTATGTAAGGCTTATAGTAACCAAAAAACAAAAATTTCTAGTATATTTATAAAAGGTAAAGAGAAGGAATTAAAGAACACCATAAGAAAAAAATAAATCACAAAGGAAGACAGCAAGAGAGGAAGAAAGGAACAAAGGAAGTACAAAAAAGTCAGAAAACAATTAACAAAATGGCAATAGTAAGACTTTACCTATCATAATTAAATTAAATGTAAGTAGATTAAATTCTCCAGTAAAAGACACAGAGTGGCTATATGAATAATAAAAAACAAGAGCCAACAGTGTTACTACAAGAGATTCATGTTAGCTTTAAAGACACAAATAGGTGGAAAGTAAAGGGACAGAAAAGATGTTCCATGAAAATGAATCAAAAGACAGCAAGAGTGTCTATATTTATATCAGATAAGGGAGACTTTCATTCAAAATTGGTCACAAAAGACAAAGAAGGTCATTATAGAGTGATAAAAGGGTCAATTCATCAAAAGGAAGCAAGAATTGTACATGTATATGTGCCCAATCTTGGAGCACATAAATATTTAAAACAAATATTAATAGAACTGAAGGGAGAAGTCGACAGCAATACAATCATAGTTGGGGACTTCATTACCTGACTTTCAGCAATAGATAGATCATCCAGACAGAAAATTAATATGGAAACAGAGCACTTGAATAACACCATAGATCAAATGGACCTGAGAGACATATACTGAACATTCCATCAAACAGTAGCAGAATACACATTCTCCTCAAGTGCACACAGAATATTCCCCTGCATAGATCATATGTTGGGCCATAAAACGAGTCTTAACAAATTTAAGAAGACTGACGTCATGGCAGTCTCTCTTCTGATCACATTGGTATGAAAATACTAAGTAATAATAGGAGAAAAATTCACAAATATGTGTCAATTAAACACCACACTATGAAAAACCAGTGGGTCAAAGAATTAATCAAAGAGAAATCAAAAAGTATCTTAGACAAACAAAAACGGAAACACAACACACCAAAACTTATGGGATACAATGAAAGCAGTGAAAGAGAAAAGTTCATAGTGATAAATGCCCACATTAAGAAAAAGAAAATATTTCAAATAAACTAACTTTACACCTCAAGAAACTGGGGGAAAAAACCCCCACTAAGCCAAAGTTAACACAACGGGGGAAATAATAAAAATTAGAGAAGAAATTACTCAGGTGGAAGAAGAGAGAGAAATAAGATTTTTGAAAAACGGAGAAATTCTACAAGAAATGTCAGACTCAATTAGGAAAAGCAACATAAGGATAACGGGTATCCCAGAAGGAGAAGAGAGGGAGAAGGGACCAGAGAGCTTAATCAAAGAAATAATAGCTGAGAATGTCCAAAACGCTGGGTAAGAAACTGGATATACAAGTACATGAAGCAAATAGAACTCCTAACTATCTCAATGCAAAAAAATCTTCTCCAAGGCACTTTATATTGAAACTGTCAAAAGTCAATGACAAGGGCCATTCTGGTAGTGTAGTGGCTGGGTTTCACGCACTCTGCTTTGGTGGCCCAGGGTTCGCAGTTTCAGATCCCAGGTGAAGACCTATGCACCACTTATCAAAGCCATGCTGTGGCGGCATCCCATATAAAGTAGAGGAAGATGGGCATGGATGTTAGCCCAGTGCCAATCTTCCTCAACAGAAAAGAGGAGGATTGCCAACAAACGTTAGCTCAGGGCTAATCTTCCTCAAAAAAAAAAAAGTCAATGACAAAGAAAGAACGTTAAGGGTGACCAGAGAGAAAAAAAACCAATAACCTATAAAGGAACACCCAGTTAGTGTATCAGTTGATTTCTCAGCAAAACTCTATAGGCCAGGAGAAAGTGGAATGATCTATTCAGAATATTGAATAATAAAAACTATCAGCCAAGAATACCCTATGTGGGGCCGCCCGGTGGCGCAGCGGTTTAGTCTGCACTTGGCAACCCGGGGTTGGCGGGTTCGATCCTGGGAGCCGGCCGACGCACCGCTTGTCAGCCATGCCGTGGCAGCATCCCATATAAGGTAGAGGAAGATGGGCACAGATGTTAGCCCAGGGCCAGTCTTCCTCAGCAAAAAAAAAAAGAGGAGGACTAGCAATGGACATTAGCTCAGGGCTGGTCTTCCTCACCAAAAAAAAAAAAAAAAAAAGAATACCCTATGTAATAAAGTTATCTTTCAAATATGAAGGAGAAATAAAGTCTTTCCCAAACAAACTAAAGCTGAGGGAGTTCATCGCCACCAGACCTGCCTTATGAGAAATCTTGAAAAGAGCTCGCCTACCTGAAACAAAAAGGCAAAGGTGTAAAAACCTTTAAGCAAGGTGATAAATAGATAGGCAGAATCAGACAATTGCAACTCTATATCAGAATAGGTTAGTAAACAGTTAGCATAAAGGCCAAAGGGAAAAAAGCATTAAAAATAACTATAACCACTTCAACTTGGTAACAAATTCACAATACAAAAGGGGATAATCTGTGACAACAAAAATATAGAAGTGGAAGAGGAAAAGGATGGAATCTGCATAGACAAATGGAGATAGATGCTATCAGCAGAAAAAGGACTATCTCATCTATGAGATCTTTTACACAAATCACTGGTAACCACACAAAAAAATTCAGAGCATAGTCACAAAATACAAAAAATTGAGGAAATTGAGAAAAAAATTACAGAAAGCCACCAAACTGAAATGGCAGACAGAAATGCAAGGAAAAAGAAACAATGGAAACATAGAAAAACCAGAAAACAAAAGATAAAGTGGCAGTATTAAGCCCTCATATATCAACAACCACTCTAAATGGAAATGGATTGAATTCACCAATCAAAAGACATAGAGGAGCTGGATGAATTAAAAAAACAGACCCACAATATGCTGCCTCCAGGAAACACATCTCAGCTCTAAAGACAAACATAGGCTCAGAGTGAAGGGATGGAAGATGATACTCCAGACAAATGGCAACCAAAATAAAACAGGTGTAGCCATACCTCTATGGAACAAAATAGACATCAAGCCTAAAAAGATAACAAGAGACAAGATGAACACTATCTATTGATGAAAGGGACATTAAACCAAAGAAACATAACATTTATTAATATATATGCACCTAACATAGGAGCACCAAACTATATAAAACAACTATTAACAGACCTAAAGGGAGAAATTGACAGCAACAGATTAATAGTAGGGGAGTTTAACATCTCACTTACATCAATAGATAGATAATCAAATCAGAAAGTCAACAAGGAAACATTGGTTTTAAATGAAACACTACACCAGATGGCCTCAATAGACATATATAGAATATCCCACCCAAAAGCAGCAAAATACACATTCTTCTCAAATGCGCATGGAATATTCTCAAAGATAGATCATATGTTGCAAGACAAAACAAGACTCAATAAATTTAAGATTAAAATCATATCAAGAATCTTTTCCAACTACAATGATATGAAACTAGAAATCAACTATGAAGAAAAACTGGAAAAATCATAAATATGTGGAGACTAAATAACATGTTACTGGAAAACTATTGGATCAATGAAGAAATGAAAAGAGAAATCAAAAAAATACCTGGAGACAAATGAAAATGAAAACACAACATACCAAAATTATGGGAAGCAACAAAAGCAGTACTAAGAGGAAAGTTTATAGAACACTTGCCTACATTAAGAAACAAGAAAAACCTCAAATAATCTAACACTACACCTAAAGGAACTAGAAAAAAAGAAGTACAAAGAAAACACAAAGTCAGTATAGGAAAGAAATAATAAAAATTAGAATGGAAATAAGTGAAATAAAGACTAAAAAGACAATAGAAAAGACCAATGAAACTAAAAGCTGGTTCTTTCAAAAGATAAATAAAATTGATAAAGCTTTAGCTAAACTCACTATGAAAAAGAGAGCCAGTGCTCAAATAAATAAAATCAGAAATGAAAGAGGAAAAATTACAACAGATATCACAGAAATACAAAGTAAATAAGAGAATACTATGAAAACTATATGACAACAAGTTAGATAACCTAGAAAAAATGGATAAATTCTTAGAATTACACAACTCCCAAAACCGAATCAAGAAGAAATAGAGAATATGAATAGACCAATCACAAGAGATCGAAACAGTAATCAAATATCTCCCCAAAAACAAAATTTCAGGGCCAAACGACTTCTCTGGTGAATTCTGCCAAACATTCAGAGAAGATTTAATACCTATCCTTCTCAAACTCTTCCAAAAAATTGAAGATGAGGGAACATTTCCAAATTCATTTTACAAGGCTGGCATTATCCTGATACCAAAGCTAGATAAGGACATCACAAGAAAAGAAAATTATAGACCAATATAACTGAGCAACATAGATGCAAAAATCCTCAACAAAATCCTAGCAAACCAAATTTAATAGCACATTAAAACCTTTAAACACTATGATCAAGTGAGATTTACCCCTGGATTGCAAGGATGGTTCAATATACAGAAATCAATAAACATGCTACACCATATTAACAAATGAAGGATTAAAATCATATGATCATCTCAATAGATGCAGGAAAAGCATTTTACAAAGTTCAACATCTTTCATGATAAAAACTGTCAACAAATTAGGTATAGGAGGAATGCACCTCAACATAATAAAGGCGATATATGACAAGCCCACAGCTCATATCATACTCAATGGTGAAAAGCTGAAAACTTTTATTCTGTCATCAGGAACAAGAAAAGGGTGCCCACTCTCACCACTTCTATTCAACATAATACTGGAAATCCTAATAAGAACAATTAAGCAAGATTAAGAAATAAAAGACATCCAAATAGAAAGGAACATGTAAAATTGTCTCTATTTGCAGAGGACATGATATTATCTATAGAAAATGTTAAAGACTTCACCAAAAAACTGTTAGAGCTAATGAATGAATTCAGTAAAGTTGCAGGATACAAAATCAACATGCAAAAATAGTTTCTCTTCCATACACTAACATTGAACTATCTGAAAAAGATAAGAAAACAAGCCCATTTAAAATAGCTTTAGTTGGGGCTGGCCCAGTGGCGTAGTGGTTAACTTCATGTGCTCTGCTTCAGCAGCCCGGGGTTCAAAGATTCCAATCCTGGGTGCAGACTGACACACTGCTTGTCAGTGTGTGGCAGCTGTGGCAGCATCCCATATAAAGTAGAGAAAGATGGGCACGGATGTTAGCCCAGGGCCAAGCTTCCTCAGCAAAAAAGAGGAGGATTGGCAATGGAGGTTAGCTCAGGTCTAGTCTTCCTCACAAAAAAAGTAATAAAATAGCTTTAGTTAGGAATAAATTGAACCAAGAAAGCTAAATATCTGTACAAAGAAAACTATAAGATATTGAGGAAAGAAATTGAAAATGACACAAATTAATGAAAAGATATTCTGTGCTTATGGATTGGAAGAATTAATATTGTTAAAATGCCCCTAATACCCAAAGTAATCTATAAATTTAATGCAATCCTTATCAAAATTCCAATGGCATTTTTCACAGAAATAGAACAATCCTAAAATTTGTATGGAACCCCAAAAACCCTGAATAGCCAAAGCAATCTTGAGAAAGAACAAAGCTGGAGGCAACACACTTCCTGATTTCAAACTATATTACAAAGCCATAGTAATCAAAACAGTATATATTGGCATAAAAACAGAAACATAGATCGATGTAATAGAATGGAGAGCCCAGAAAAAAACCCATGCATATATAGTCAAATAATTTACGGCAAAGGATCCAATAATATACACGGGAAAAGACAGTCTCTTCAAAATAATGATGTTGGGAAAACTGGACCACCACATATGAAAGAATGAAATGGGAGAACTGTCTTATGCCACACACAAAAATCAATTAAAAATGGATTCAAGACTGGAATGTAAGATCTGAAACCATAAAACTTTTAGAAGAAAACATGGAGTAAGATCCTTGACATTGGCCTTGGCAATAATTTTTTTATTTGACACCAAAAGCAAAGGCAACAAAAACAAAATAAACAAGTGGGATTCTGTCAAACTAAAACACTTCTGTACAGCAAAGGAGGCCATCAAGAAAATGAAAAGGCCATCTACTAAATAGGAAAAAATATTTGCAAATCTTGTGTCTGATAAGTAGTAAATTTCCAAAATATATAAAGAACTTGTACAACTCAATAACAAAAAATCCCAAACAATCTGAATAAAAAGTTGGGCAGAGGATCTGAATAGACATTTTTCCAAAGACAGAGCTATACAACAGGTACATGAAAAGGTGCTGAATATCACTAATCATTAGGGAAAAGAAAATCAAAACCACAATGAGTATCACCTCAAGTCTGTTAGAATGGCTATCATCAAAATGACAAGAAATAAAGAGAGTTGACAAGGATGTAGCAAAACGAGAACCCTTGTGACTATTGGTGGGAATGTAAACTGGTGCAGCCACTATGGAAAACAGTATGAAGGTTCCTCAAAAAATTAAAATAAAACTACCACATCATCTAGCAATTTCACTTCTGGGAATTTATCTGTAGGAAGCAAAAACTCTATGTTGAAGAGAAATCTGCACCCCCGTGTCTTACAGCATTATTTATAGTAGGCAAGACGTGTAAACAAGCTAAGCATCCATCAACAGATGAGTGGATAAAGAATAGGTGGTATATACAATAGGATATTATTCAGCCATATAAAAGAAGGAAATCCTGCTATTTGTTACAACACAGACGGATCTTGAAGGCTTTATGCTAAATGAAATGTCAGACAGAGAAAGACAAATACTGAATGATCTCACTTATATGTGGAATATTAAAAAAAAAAGGGAGAAACAAACTCATAGGTACAGGGAACAGATTGGTGGTTGCCAGAAGTGGGAGGTGGGGGGATGGGCAAGCAGGATGTGGCCAGTCAAAATTATAAACTTTCAGTTATAAAATAAATAAGTTCTGAGGATATAATGTACAGCATAGTGATTACAGTTAACAATACTGTATTGTATATTTGAAAATTGCTAGGAGAGTAGATCTTAAAAGTTCTCATCACAAGAAAAAAAAGAACTGTGTGGTGATGGATGTTAACTAAATTTATTGTGGTTATCGTTTTATGCAATATATACATGTTTCAAATCATGATGTAGTTCGCCTAATACTAATACAATGTTATATGTCAATTATATCTCAATTTTAAAAAAAAGCTAACGAGATCTAAGCTTTAATCAGATGAAATATCTCACAAGTATTAATATCTTTTATTAAATTAGAGAAAAGGAGGGGGAAACCTATGGTTTTAAAATTATCTGAAACTAGGAACGAGATTATTCTTATTAAAGGCCTTAGAAAAATGAACCCTGGCAACAAAGATTTCAAATGAGCTTTTTAAAATAAGTTATTCTCTCTAACAAGCAGCCCAATTTTAACTGTGAAAGCTTCTAGTGCATAATCCAAAGGTTGCTTTTCCTCTCAGGATGGTAAGGCTGTGCTCTCTGTACTTGTCAAAGCAGGCTTATGTATAGTGCTTGCATGGGCTCCTAAACTGTCAATTAACAGATTTTCTAGTTTGTGGTTTCTCTAAAGCTCTTTGCTCCCCACCCACTTTGAACCATTTCCCTGCTTATTAGCAGTAACATTGTACCTTCAGAAAGGGAAGGATGACCCTCAAGTCAAGCTATCTAGGTGTTATTTGTAGGATTAGTAAAATAGGCAACGGCATAGACAATTGAGTTCTAGTTTTCAACTGGGTTTAGGGTCAAGTGTGGATTTGAGTGTTTCCTTAACTTGGCAACATTTTGAAGCATTCTGATCACCTAAAATTGATCAACTATGTATAAAATGTTTAGACTCTAGTGTTTTTTTCTTTTTTTCAGATAGTCAGGAAGCCCATATGTGGTCCATTGCCCTAAGTTACTTTTCAAAGGCAACTTGTTGAAAAGGATTTGCAGCTAGAGAAAAGGTGACAAGGTGACATTTGCTGGATGCAAAGACTTTTGTCATAATAATCAGCTGCTTTCTGGTCTGTAAGAGAAAGATTCATTTGGCTTTCATTTATTGTTTCTAATATCAGCTCTGGGTCTCCATAATAACATTCCACAAGTCTGCAAAGAGCCAGGGTTTGAGTGATAGATGCCTTTGAAATGGCTTAGACCTTAATTTCAGCTGGAAAGTCAGGCAAATGTTTTCTCCTGTGTATATCTTTTGGAGGAAATGTTCACCATGCTATATGATAAATTAACTAATAAAACTGATTTTCAGGTGAAAAAAAGGAAGAAAATGAAAACAGCTTTGCTGAATAATGCTTATGATTGATAGCTATCTCTTGGAGTTTTGAACCTTTCCCTTACTGCCCAAAAAGACATAAAAAACTTCTCAGACACTCAGTTAATTTGGGGCCCAGGAGGGGGAATAATGCGTCCCTTGTTTATTGGCCAAGAATTTCCCTAAGACTCTCTCTACCAAAATCTACTTTGAATATTTCATTGGATTCTTCTACCAGTCTTTGTTCTATTGTTCATTTTTATTCGGTTTTTACATAGCTGCAAACATTTGATAGACATCTTTCTCTTTTTTGCCAAATATTATATCATAAATATTCTCCCATACCATATAAAAGTTGGGAGCATATTTTTTCCAAAGAAATTATAGTTCAATTGGAGATACAATACCACTTTACAAAAAGCAACCACAAGCAGAATTTAAAATGCACAATACTATAGAGAATAGAATACTTATTGAGAATTTTGATGGGAGATATACTTTGGAACTGGCCTAAGTTGGAGATGCTAAGAGAACTAACAGGCAGACATTACACAGAGACAGGTTATCATTTACAATCTATTTCTTAATCTCTCAAGATTTTCCAGAGAATATCTAATTAACCAAACTCATTTTCTTTTATGACTTCAGCCTTTCTGCTCAAGGGCTTATTGCCTATCAGTCCATTTTCCCAACAAATGTAAAGGTAAAACTATTTTTAGACTGCATTTTTTCTTTTTCCACTCTTATAAAACTTGTTTTGCATTTGTTCATTGTAATAGCTTAATGATCATTTTCCATCGTATAGGAGAGTAAATTTTCATGCAGATATCTACAAAATATCTTTTGATTATTTGACATATATCTGGAGTTTTCACTAAGATACTACAGAACAAAAATGTGCTGGCTATCCATGAATGCTGGCACTCCTGGATTACTTAAACCCTTGGTGCACTATCCTTAATTCCTTCTGTAATTAGTGTGGTGGTCAGGGTCTTTCATTTTCTTGGCTGCTAAATCTATTTCTTGTCCAAGATCATTTTTGGTTCTGATTTTGATTGGCACATAGACAATTATTCATCTTTGTTGGTGACATCATGTGGATTCTGATTTTTAATTTGATGGCTCATTTCTTTAGTGATTTCTGTTGGGTCGAAGAAAATATGTTCTCTTTCAAGTGGCAGGTGACTGATAATTTGGATTTTAATTCTTATTTGTTTATCTGGTTTTTTCTGTTTGTTTTTTAAGACATTTGGTTTTAGGGGGTTTTTTTGAGGAAGATTGACCCTGAGCTAACATCTGTTGCCAATCTTCCTCTTTTTCCTTTTTCTCCCCAAAGCCCCAGTACATAGTTGTATATGCTGGTTGTAGGTCTTTCTGGTTCTTCCATGGGGACACCCCCTCAGCATGGCTTGATGAGCAGTGAGTAGGTCCGTGCCCAGGATCTTAACTGTTTATCCACTTTTATTTTTCTTTAGGGTTTAGTATTTCCTGAAATTTTAGTCCAAAGTTTTGAGAAGTCATTAGTCTCTTGGTTAGAGCCATCTGTGTTTGTTTGGGTTGATATCTTCTTCTATCTCCCCAAATCTCAGCATTTTTCATGTATACACACTATAGGTCAGATAGCTGTCAATATCTACAAAAATAAAATTCCTCTATTGAAGTTGATACTTAAATAAAATGACTCCTTATGGTAACTTTTGAATTTAGTATAGCGATAAGCTTTAGAAGAGATTTAGAATTAAAAAAGAATTCTTAGCAGAGAATGGGCACCTTCTTTCAGTTAGCATGCCAAATCTGCAAAACAAATAATAGCAACACTATCGCTTCAAAACTCTTGAAATAAGGTTAAAGAAAGCAGAGCAAGGAAATGTATTTTATAAAAAACATGTTCGTTATCTATTGCTACATGAAAAATCGCCAGAAATCTAGTGGCTTAAAACAACATATGTAGTGAAACTATTCTGTATAATGCTGTAATGGTGGACACAAATTATTATACATTTGTCCAAACTCATCCAATCTACAGTATAAAGAGTGAAGCATAATGTAACCTGTGGACTTTAGTTAATAATAATATATCAATATTGGTTCATCAATTGTAATAAATGTACTACACTATTGCAAGATGTTAATGACAGGAGAAACTGAAGGAGGGGCAGTGGTGGGGGGGATATGGAAACTCTGTACTTTTTGCTCACTTTTTTGTAAACCTAAAACTGTTCTAAAAATAAAATGTATTAATTAACACACACATATGTGTATTATCTCACAATTTCTGTAGATTAAGCATTCAGGGACAGTTTAGATGAATTCTTTGCTCAGGGCCTCACAGACTATAATGAAAGTATTGGCTGGGGTGCATTCCCATCTAGATGCTCACTTAGGTAAAAATATGCCTCCAAGTCATTCAGATTGTTGGCAGAATTCATTTGCTTGTGACAATATGACTGAGGGTCCTGTCTTCTGTTAGCTGGAAGTCACCCACAGTTTCCCGCCATGTGGCCTTTTACATAAGTAGTTCATGACCTGGCTCTTTGCTTCTTTAAATCCAGCATTTGAATCTCTCATCCCAATCTGCTAAAACAGTCTTATAAAAATATATTAAATCATGGGATTGATATCTCATCACCTTGGCATATCATGTAATCCAGTGTAGGGAGTGACATCCCACTACCTTGCCATATTCTGTTGAGTAGAAGCAAGTCACAAGTTCCACTCACTTTCAAAGAAAGGGGATTACATAAAAGTGTGACTTAGTGGGGGTCACCGTAGTGTGTGTGCAACACAAGTTACACATCTAAGTAAAAAGTGGTAGCATTCAAAAGCTATATGGAAGTATGTTTATAATTTCCCAAATGTTAAGCAAGTTCAGACAATTAAAAAAGAACTGATAAAATCAACTTTATTATTGTGACATAGACATTGGAATGACTGTCCTGCTGTATACAGAAGAGACACAAAATTATCAGATTTTTAACAGTGATATTCTCTGAAATATCAATTAGTGCTTAATTATATCTTTTTGTTCTTGAATCAACATTCTGTTTCCACTTTAAATGTGGTGCTTTATAACATTTGGCAAATTTAACTTGCCAAAGATTTAATAAACTTTTCTCTTTGGGAATTTAAATAATTTTTCAAAAAATAAATTTAACCTACATAATATTTGTGTTTCTATAGGGAATTAATATATTCTATACATTTTCTTAAATTTTCATGGAGAAACTAATAAGCTGTGTAACTATTTATTTACAGGAAGGAAACTCAAGAATTTCTAGGAAAAATCTTTGTGCTTTAAATGTGCTTCTTTTTAAAAAAATTCTTATAGTAGCAGTAACTTATTAGGCAAAAAGTGATTTAGTTCTGAGTTATATTAATGACCTTGGTTGCTAGATTATAAAAATAGAAACAAAGGAATTAATGGGAAATTTAGTATTTGTAAGCAGAGTAAAAATTAAATATTTTATACATATTTGTATTTTAAAAGCCAATGCGATATTCTAATGAATATTGTCGTCAGAAAAATTAGACTCATTTATTAACTAGGTTTAAACTCTATTAAATGTTCTTTCATTTCATCAGTGTGCAAATATAAACTTAACATAATAGTCTAGTTATGTGAGCCTTGGTTTTATTTTTCTCTTTAGAGCTCTAAATAATTTAAATAGAATATTCTAGTTTTATTCAAACAATTTTACTGGTTAGATAAGATAATATCACTTCATTTGGGATTCTAAAATTGTAAAATTGTATGTTCAACTAAATTAAATTAGAAATATCTTGATAAAAACTATAAATATTTATAGCACTGCAGATAATAAATGCTCAATTATCTGAATTCTATTCCCACAAAGTTATCCTAAAGATTTTTTCCCTTCATCTTAGGAAAGATGAGATTCTAAAATAACTATAAATTTGGTATTTGCTATATTTTATGTGCAAATTTCATGACTGTCTAATAGCTGTTCTAACACAAAGCATGTTGTCTTATTTGACTGATGTTTAACCCTGAAGAAAGCTCTTCATATATTAACTTGTTAAGATATTTTTACATATTTTACATATGGCCAAGTATAATCAAGGTATACTTTAAATATATGTTAATTTCTAGACACTTTGTTATAAAATATTTTGTCAATGAAAGCTCTTTTTTTCCGCCCTGATACAAGCCTGACACCTTGCAAAAGTTTTATAAGTTAACATGTCTACTAATAGCAGATAAGCTGTTGTATTTATTTATGATTTCTACATACTATAAAAGTCAAAGTTTTTTTTTTTTCCTTAACAATTTATTCAGGTATCACATGTAAAGGAATGGCTCCATGTTACCGTCATGGCAACCTTGCAGGTACATATTCTCTTAGTCCGCATAAACACAGCTGGTTCTAAACCTTAGGAGAACAACTGCTATCCTCTCATGACCTGAGAGCATAAGAAGCTATGAGGACCTACCAGAAAGCCATCCTCCACCTGCCTTCTTATCTTCCCAGGAGGCTGTCACAAGAGTTTTTCCTCTCCTCCCAGGTTCTGATGAGGTATGGCCCTCTGTATCACCCTCCTGCTAAAGACAGAGCTGCAGCCTGTAAAAGTACTTAACTTCACCATGAAATCAGTTCCTCAGCTTTTTTGTTTTAATGTCATTCTGTGGAAAAGGATTGAGAGCTGGCACATTTGCTACCTTTGCTTTTGTTGTCCATGTAAATAATAAACTGTGTGAATCAAATGAGGGCTCATTGTTTCTTTATCAGTGAAATACTTCAGTGTTGCTTTATACTTCAATCAATAGCTACTTACTGGACATAAAGTAGTATTCAAAGTAAGTTAATACTAAGGAAAATGCCCTAGCTGTTTATAATACAAAATAAAAAGGTCTGACTAATTTAACTACAATTAATGCCATAAGGACAGTTGTTCACTATGATTTTTAAATAAAACATTTATTTAAAAAAGACATCAAACTGACATTACAAATTTGAATGACACCAACTATCTCAAAGTGTCTCATAATACTAGATGTTGCCCCAGTACATCTTCAGAACTTTAGTATTTCTGCAGCAAAGAAAAAACCTAAGTGACAGAATTAATTAATTCAAACATTACAAATATAATGTAGGGAAATTTTTCCCCAAAAGAGTTTGGATACCTAATGTCACCATGTGTATAATTTTTGTAACTCAGGTGAAACTCAATAGAGCAAAGAAAGCTCTGATCCTTACCACAAGGACCATTAACATTTACAAATAAATTTTAATCAGTTGCTTCAGATTTTAAAGACTTTAATTTGTATGTTGCTTTTACATTTTTAATTGGATTAAAACTTTCCATTGACAAAATGCTAATGTTTTAACTCTTGCCTTTTCTCCACCAAAAAAATACATATATATATCATTGTGTTTTTCCCAGCTGGAGAATATGTTTCATACTCTCAGGAGAGAAAAAAGAACCTCATTTTATGGGCAAAATACTTAGGAGAACATGGAAAATGGGTAGACACTAAGCCTCCAAATATTATCTCATGACTAATATTTCCCAGATCCTTAAAAAATCCCCAAAGATATCAGAAAATAAAGGGACAAGAAACTAATTATAGAAATCAGAGCCCAACTATTTTCTCAGGAAACCATACAAAACCATTTCATGATTTGTTTAACTTTCCCCAGCTTAAATTTTTTCTCTATAATCAGACCAATTCAATATAGGTAATTGATTCTTACTGTAACCATAAGCAAACATTTTTATTTTTCTCAATGTAAATCTCCTCCAATATACTCCTTAACTAATCAAATGGACTTCCTGTGTTTATTGTATGACAATGTTTTTCATATGGACAGGTGGTTTTTTTAAGTACTTAAGTAATCCCCTCGGTTGCTCAAATTTTAAGAGCCAAATGTAATTAGTTACCAGGAGTGATCCAAGACACAAGATTTCACCTCTATGTATCAGAGTTTTACTTTGGTTCCTAAACAAAATATGGGATACACAATTTCTGTGACTGTCTCAAATAAATGAGATAACTAACTTTAGAGACTCAACAAACAAATATAAAACCAATGGCTAAAATAATCTTAAATAAACGAATAGTTCTCAACTATTTATTGGTCACCAAGACAAAATCCATACAATAACTGTTACCAAACACAAACACAGGTTCATTTACCCAATGAGCAGAAAAGCCAATCACCAAAATGTCAAGCTTATAGCAAGGAAAGAGGTTTATTCTTGAAAGGCAGCCAGACAAGGAGATGGGAGTGAAAAACTCAAATCCACCTCCTTGAAGGGAAAAATGTAGGGTTTTTTTTTTCTGGAGTTTTAGGCAGGGAAGGAGCAGCAATGTGCTAGGGTTTTAGGTAGGGGATGAGGAGCATGTGGCCTTGCTGGCTGGCGCCTTCCCACTTGGTTTATCTTGAGTCTCTGGGGTCATCTTCAGCCTGCGTTTGGCCTTGTGAGATTGAATCCTTCTTTTCCCTGACTGTATGGACCTTGATTTTTCTGGGAAAAACAATTCACTCATAACAGAAAGATCTGGTTAGTTTTAGTAGCTGAGTATGTGTGTGCACAGCTGCAGTTAGCAAAGCTTATGTCAAATTTCTGTCTCTCTCTTTTTTTTTCTTTTCTCTACCCAGAGAAAATTTTAACTCATTTCTTCTTGGTTTTGGTACATCTTTTATACCTGGGTTAAGACTTGTAAACAAGACAAAATAAACAATCAATTATGAAAAGAAAATCATAAAGCTAAATTAAGTTAGCCAAGTTAATCCTTATTCTTATTCTTCTAATTAAGACTCGAGCATATAGAAAACTGAATAGGGCCAAATTTTTCTTATTATACATATTGACATTCTCATAAAGTTATCCTTCCTACCCATCTAATAGCTAGGGAGTTGAATGTCACTACAGGGCCATTAAATTATGCCAAAGAGATAAAAAAATTCATGGTCAAATCTTGTCCTTTAGGAACTAGTTGTGACCAAAGCTACGGAAAAATGGGAAAGTCCAATGAGGGAAAAGGTACAGGCCTTTACCAACTAAGATGGAAGGATAATGAAAAGACACTGGCAAGTTAAACTGGCAGACAATACCAGAGAAAACCTCCTTTTTTGTTCCACAGCTAAACTCTCAAAGATAACAAATAACTAAACCTGTTTCCATGGTTCATCCCACCTAACTTGCTAAATGTAGACATCCCAGATTAGCATTTTTAACTGCTAGCTAGTCCATTTACCTATTAAATTTATTTTCACACTAGTTTTTTTCACCTCTTTCTCCTACTAAATTTTATTTTTGTTCTTTCTTGCTGACAATTCAATACTGTTCTCCCTCAGAGATGGAGCAGATTTGTGTGCAGATACTTAATGTCTTTGAGATATTCTTTGATACTAAAATGAGGTATAGATGATTATTGATGTCTGGTTTCTTTAGAGAAGGTTTTATAAAAGGGGCAAACTTTTTTTCTGTAACTTCAGGTGTTCTATAATGTGATTCAATATTAAGGAAATAATCTGGGAACAGGAGAATAGTGTGAGCAAATTACTGCAACTGAAGTGTTTAAACCGCGTGTAGGAAGCACATAGGTTGTGGGTAAGGAAACTAGTTGGATTTCTTCACATTGAAGAGAAATTAAAAATAAAGCAGGATGGAGGTGGTAAAGCCACATTGGGAAGGAACTTTAGCCAGTTCTCATGTGTATATAATTTAGAAAGTCTTGCTTCTAAGCAACTGTATCTAGAACTTAATCAAAAGAAAGACAAAGAGGAAGGGATTTCTATTTCCCTTTGCCTTTCCCTGAGGTCTCAAAAATAAATCTTTGTTCATAAAGATGGGGGGTACAAATTGTAAGTGGGGTCATAGTTAGAAAGGACCTTGAAAACCACTAATTTTTCTGCTAGTAAGCCACTATGGAAAACAGTGTGAGGGCTCCTCAAAAAAATTAAGAGTAGAGCTACCATATGATCCAGCTATTCCACTTATGGATATTTCTCCAAGGAGCAAGAAAACACTAAGTCAAAAGGAACGCCTATGTTCACTGTAGCGTTATTCACTATAGCCAAGACTTGGAAACAACATAAGTGCCCATCAGTGGATGAATGGATCAAGAAAATGTGGTGTATATATATATATATACAATGGAATACTACTCAGCCATAAAAAAGATGAAATCTTGCCATTTGTGACAACATGGATGCACCCTGAGGGTATTATGTTAAGTCAAATAAATCAGATGGAGACAGGCAAATACTACATGATTTCACTCACTGGTGGAAGACAAAAACAATGGCAACAAATGAAAACATAGATACAGAGATTAGATTGGTGGTTACCAGAGGGGACGGGGGCAGGGGAGGGAGGAGGTCTAAAGGGGTTATAGGGTACATGTGTACAGTGACAGATGGTAAATAGTCTTTGGGTGGTGAACATGATGTAGTATACACAGAAATTGAAATATAATGATGTACACTGAAATTTGTATAATCTTATAAACCAATGTTACCTCAATAAAAAAATAAAATAATATAAAATCACAATTCACTTAAAAATACTGATGTAGGCTATGAATGAGAGTGAGGGAGAGGTATTAATTAGGCTACAGATATTGATAAACTTGAAGAAACTGGGAAGAAGAAGAAAGTAGTTATACAAGATGCATAGAAAATCTGACAGTGTAATTTGAAGTCACCATACTATTAGTGGCATCATTACACTTATTAATGTAAATGTTATTTTCTTTCAGGAGGTTTGGTCTCTGGAGTCATCAAATACTATAATGTAATGAGGACAAAGATAATCTGGCTCAAAATTTCTTTGGCATCTCTTCTCCTCTTATTACCGGATACCAAACTGAAGTCTAAAGAATGAATTCTAGTAAAGATTTATATAGGTTTAGTTCATTCTCAACAGTGCATTATTATTCATTAATAATCGCTATCTATCACAACAGTATTCAACCCTCTAGAGCAAGTATGGAGCAAATATATATCAATAGAGACATAAAGACTTAGTTAGGATTTTGGAATTTTACTCACAATTTAGAGATGCTTGTCTTCAGAGGTCTCATCTAGTGATCTTGAGTTATTTTTGTGTGTTCTTGGCATTTCATGAAATACGGTGCTTGCCCTTTAGTACTTGGAAAGTACCCAAGTAAACCAGGTGCTTTTGTCACCTTAATGATGGGGATAACATTTAACTTGAAATAAGTCTTTTCCTCCTATCTGCAACCTGATAGCAAAGTTTAACACAAATATCAAATCCTGTATTAAACAAGGCTAATGAGGAATTCTTCATTTAACCATTTAAACTACCATGATCGAAAGTCAACAATAACAACTTGTGAAAACAAAAACAGTGTAGAATTTGTTCTGTGCCTATTGTTCTGTGCATTGATGAAGAAATTTAGAAATTCAGAAAGTTGAGAAACTTGTGGACAACAAAGGACATAGTATTAAAGTTTAAGAGTGTTTGAAATAAATATCTGTTCACAACGTCAACCTTTAGGTTGGGGTGTCAGAGTATCTCATTCCAATTCTGATTGTGTTTCTTCCTTTTAAGCATCTTTGTAAATATAGTCTTATATTTTTCCCAGTACTGTTAGCAGTTTGTTGTAGCAATGAAAGGATCAATTCAGTTTGGGTTGAGGAGTTAGGCAAATTTTGTTTGAATTAATGAACTCTAGAGCAGGGCTACATAAGGATGGAAGGGAAAATAATGTGTTACTGAAAAAAGTGGAATAAAATGGAAAGAATAGTTATTTGAGTCCTCTATGAATTTGAGGAGTAGATTTAGATTAAGAATAAAAATTGTGGTAAACTATTTAAGATGTAAGAGCTGGGATGGTTGAGCAGGATAATACAATACAGGTCATGGTCATAGGTTGATGCCTAAAGAAAACTGAAGGTGAGCTGTAAAGGTAAAATAAAGTGAATGTTGTATATAGGTTGCCTACATTCTTGCTAAACACAGTCAGAATGTGGATATGTTGTTGGAGAAGAAATTTATAAATCAGACATCAAATTCCTTGAGGTTTGTGCAAGATTGATTTGGGAGTTGGTATAAGAGTAAGAAAGAAAGATAAATGGTGATTTAATGAGATGGCTACCAGTCTAGAGGTTGCAAGTGGCTTTGGTAGTCAAAGAAAATTGTGACAAAATATCTGGTCTGTATGGCACATGGGGATTCTGACAATGGAAATCTTCCCCTCTGCAGGGCTTCACATTGCTGGGATCAGTTTCAGTAGAATTAAATAGGCATAAGGAGCTCTCCATGAACAAATGTGAATACAGAGGCAATTGTTGCTTTTCATGAAAGAAAGTGACAGGAAAATGATTGAAGAGAGAGAGGAGATCAAGGAACACTGAATCTAGGTGGAAGAAGAAGAAGAAATGGATAAAGCATCCTGGGGATGATAGGTGCTGAATCAGGCATCTTCCATCTTTGTATCTCCTACTATGGGAAGTGGTGTTTGATCAGTGTGATTTAGATCCCTCCTGGCAGACTTCACTCTCCTCTGTTTCTTTTTTTAACTAGGCCAGAGGTTCTTAATGTCATTACCTTAAATAATCTCATTATCTTTATAACCTGATAAAGACTATGGGTCCTCTCACTAGAAAAATAAAACAAGGACATTATGCATAAAATATTGGATGCAATTTTATAAGCCCTTCAAGTCTTTTCATACCCTAATTACTCTGCTCAAATTTGTGTGATGGGCCAGTAACTTATTTAGGCTTGTATCATTCATTTATTTTTCCCAAGTGTGTAGTAGTATCTGCATCATTATGTGGTTTTATTAATTCTTTAATGAAGAAAGTACCAAGTGAGTCTTCTAGCTGATGTGCTAGTGCCAGAGTTCTCATTTTCACAAATATGAGATAAATACATTTGAAGGTCTATTTCTGAAGCTGGTTACCTTGCAATTCTAAAAATGCTAGGGACTATAAGGCTTTTACCTCCAAAAAACAACCCCACCTTCCCCAAAGTTTTCTTCCCTCCTTTTTGGATTCATTAATTTCCTCTTTACTTCTGAAACCACTTCCTTCTGTCCTCAGTATCCCTCAATCTCCTACTATTTCCTAACAATTTGATTTCCTTTACATTTCATACAACCACATATTTTGAAAAATATTATTTTTATTAAGAATAATATCAATTATAAACACATTTTGAATAACATACATCTATCATCTCAACATATTTCTCCCTCAAATTCTACCATTGTTTATTGAACTGAACTAGGCATTACAGTGGATACTAATATTTGACACCAGGCAATTGACACTTTGCAATTTGACAGGACTAGAAAATGGGAGGAACACTGGAAAAAGACAAGTAAATGAGTAATTGTGCTATAGGAAAGTATATGTGAACTACCATGAAAGATTTTGTAATATGATATACGTGTGTTTCTTATATATGTCTCTTGAATAGTGTGACCAAATAATTTATCATTTGAAATTAAAAGGAAGAATGATTAATATTTATGTCAACATATATAAAGTGAAAGTCCCACAGCAAACCAAGATATATGTTCATCTTTCTGCCTAGATCCTTTTGTGTTAAATATTTATTGTGGAAATTATCGCATATATACATTTATTTAGAGGGCAGTATAATGAATCCATATGTGCACATTAGCCAGGTTCAGTAATTTTCAACCTATGGTCAATCACCATTCTTTTGTAGTCTCCCAATCTCATTCAGTGTTACCAATATTAAGAGCAAATCTAAGGCAGTATATTGAGTCATGTCTTGAGCCAAATACTAATCACTTTTATCCCACTCCCTTCTCATTCGTCCCCATTCCTGTCTGCTCATAACCACTCTCATTCCCACGTTTCTTTTAATTTTTATAGTGCTGCTTCTCTGATGGTTCAATCTGCCAAAAGATACATCCTTGAAGGTCAGTGCTGCATTGAGCCAGCTGAGAGAGAGGAGGCAGAAGAGTGATGCTTCCTTCTCTGTCCTCTTTTGCTCTCATCAATGGCTCCATATGGTGGATCCATAATGGCTGCGAGTGAGGCCCTGTTGCATGTGAGGATCACTTCTCTGCTGCTCTGGCTGAGGGTGTTTCTGGTCCTTTCTGGCCTCGGGTTGGGCTCTCCCAACGCCGAGTTCCCTTAGAAGTGATGATTCCCTTAAGGGTAACAGGTACTGACAAAGGCATGAAGCTTTCAGGCTGGCTCTCTTACAGCCTGCATTTTGGGGGCCAGTGAAATGTTCTCCACATGAAGGTCAGGAAGCTTTTGTTGTCCTGACATCTCCCAGTGTCCACCTACACAGACCAGGGTGCTCTCATTGAGGACCAGCTATTTGTCCTGAATGACTGCTACTATCATGGTTATGTGCTGAGGGACCCAGAATCCCTGGTTGCCCTCAGTACCTGTTTTGGGGACTTTTGAAGAATAGTACAAACAAATGGCATTTATGAAATTGAACCCCAAAGGTTTTCTACCACATATAAACATCTGGTATACAACATGAACAGTAAAGAAAACAAAATTCCTATTCACAAAATGTGGCTTAAAAGAAGAAATAGCACAACAATTGAAGTTCCAAGAGAGTGAAAATTTCACTCTGAAACTGCTCTCATGAAGAATGACGGGCCCACATGTATTTTGTTGAAACGACAGTGGTAGTAGACCACGACCAATTCCTTCATTCAAGAAGTAGTATCTCAAAGGTACAGGAGGAAATCTGCATTGTTGCCAATACTGTAGATTCTTATTTTGATTCACTGGCAACTGATGTGATTTTATTTGGGTTTGCAATCTGGAATCAAGAAGATCCCATGCAAACAGATGACAAAGATTAGTTACTGAAGGACGGTTTACACTTGGAAGATAATCACCTCTAATTTCTGCCTGCATCATGATGTTGCCCATCTTTTTGTAAATAAATATTTTGACATTACTCTTAGTGTCACTTATGTGCAGGAATATGTAAGCATCAGGTTGATTGTGCATTTGAAAGTTTCAGAGAGATCAGTTTGAGAGATTTTGCATTCACCATGACTCATGAACTCAATTATAATTTGGGTAAGAAGCATGATGAAAAAATGTTGTATGTATTGGTAAAATTGTGCATAGTGGATCCAACAAAATCAGAGACTAGTAGATTCAACAAATGCTATGCTTATTTTTGTGACACCGTTGTGTAAAAGGGATGTATGCATAACTCGTCAAATCCAGAGGGCATCTTAAGCAGAAGCACTGTGGAAACAGTGTGGTTGAAGGAGAGGAGTGTGACTGCAGAACCTTACAGCATTGTGTAAGAGATACGTGTTGTCTGTCAAACTGCACTCTGAGTTTTGAGGCTGCTTATGCTTTGGGCTTTGTTGCAAAGACTACAAGTTAATGTCATCAGGTGAAGTC
Source organism: Tapirus indicus (assembly GCA_031878705.1). Lineage (NCBI taxonomy): Eukaryota > Metazoa > Chordata > Mammalia > Perissodactyla > Tapiridae > Tapirus > Tapirus indicus. The sequence goes on along the minus strand of CM062919.1, from coordinate 95,675,592 downwards.
TGTAGAGAAGAGGACAATGAATGTGACCTTCCAGAGTGGTGCAGTGGGATATGCTATCAGTGTCTAGAAGATGTGCATGTGCAGGATGGGATCCTATGTGTAGGTTGTGGGTACTGCTATGAAAAGTGATGCAATAACCATGCTGAACAGTGTAGGGAGATTTTTGATGAAGGGTCAAAGAGTGCAAATCAAAGTTGCAACAGGGAAATGAATGCCCCAAATGATTGTTTTGGTCACTGTGGTATGCATGGCTCTACATATGTAAAATGTAATATTTCAGATATCCTGTATAAAAGAGTTCAGCATGAGAATAGGAGAGGAATTCACTTTTTGAGAGATCATTCCACTAGGCATTGGAATCACTTCAATGGCCTTACTTGGACTCACTTCAATGCTGAGGTACAGACGACCATTTTGGGATGACCATACCTGATACTGGTGAAGTGAAAGATGGCACAGAGTGTGGTCCAGAACATATCTGCATCCATAAGAAGTATGTCCATATGTCTTTTTTGAAAAGTGATTGTTTGCCTCAGACCTATAACATGAGGGGTATCTACAACAATAAACATCAGTGCTATTGCAATGTCAAGGCCCTCCCCCCACCACCTACCAGGAAAAGGCAATGGAGGTGGTGTTGACAGCTCCCCACCCCCTACAGAAAAAGAAGAAAGACAGGGTTAACAGGAACTATTTTAGTTGATTGCTTTCTTCATGTTATTTTTATATTTGTCCATTTTCCTTTCTTTTTTTTTTTTGTGAGGAAGATTAGCCCTGAACTAACATCCATTGCCAGTCCTCCACTTTTTTCTGAGGATGATCAGTCCATGCCCATCTTCCTCTACTTTATACATGGGACACCTGCCACAGCATGGCTTGATAAGAGGTGTGTAGGTCTGTGCCTGGGATCTGAACCTGCAAACCCTGATCTGCCAAAACAGAGTGTGCAAACTTAAACCACTATGCCACTGGGCCAGCCCCCATTTTCCTTTTTAAAAAGTGAACAAAGCCACCTGAGGAAGAAAAGCAAACAAGTTCAGAATTACCCTAACATAGAAGATAAAAAATTTGAGTTCAGAAAAGAAACCCAATCCTTAATAAGTCTTCCCCATGTATGAAGTTTTAGCTTGCTGGCCATAGAAATGTTAGTGCATGTGTCAGAGGCCATTGATAAACATTATTTCCATTTCTGGCTTTCTCCATTTCTTTCCATGTATTTGATCTGATGTCAATCCTTACCCTAATACAGCTTCATCTCCAACCTGCTTCTTTGTGTTGTTATTGTCAAATATACTACACTTCTATATGTTATAGGTCCAACTATCAAACTTAATTGCTAATGTTTGATGCAAATACTTTTTAAATCAGAGAAGAAAGGAGAATAAATATGTAGTTATACTGTCTTTTATCAGTATCTAAATTACCTTTATTGGTGTTTGTTTTTTCATGTGGACATGAATTACTGTCTGGTGTCGCTTCCTTTCAGTTTGAAGAATGTTCTTTGGTATTTCTTGTAAGTCAGGTCTCCTGGCAACAAGTTCTCTCACTTTTTTTTTTTTAATCTAGAACATCGTTATTTATCTTTTGTTTTTGAAAGTTGTCTTTGCCAGATATAGGATTCTTGTTTGATTTGTTTTTCTTTCTGTACTTTGAATATGTCATCTCACTGCCTTCTAGACTTTATTGTTTCTGATGAGAAGTCAGCTTCAAACTTGTTGTGGTTTCCTTGTATGTAATAAATCATTTTTCTCTTGCTGCTTTCAAGTTTTTCTCTATATCTTTCACTTTCATAATTTTTACTATGATGTGTCTGCATATGGGTCTCTTTGTGTTTACCTCACTTCGAGTCCCCTGAATTTCATGTATGTGTAGATTTTTTTCATCAAGTTTGGAAAGTTTTCAGTCACTATTTCTTTGAATATCTTTTTTGTCCCTTTCTTTCTGTCTTCTGCTCCTGAAATTCTCATTGTGGGTATGTAAGTGCATGTAATGGTGCCCCGCAGTTTTTAGTGGCATTATTTATTTTTCCTTATGTTTAATTATTTCTTTTCTTCAGATTGCATACTTTCTATTGATCTATCTTCAAGGTCACTGAATTTTTTTATGCCGACTAAAATCTACTGTTGAGCTCTTTTAGGGAGTTTTCATTTGGCTTATTTTCTTTTTTAACTCCAGAATTAACATTTGGTTCTTTTTCATAATATCTGTCTTTTATTGCTATTCTCTATTTGGTAAGTTATTGTTATTAGATTTTCCTCTATTCATAAGTAGTTTCCTTCAGTTCTTGGAACAGATTTCTTTTAGCTGTTTTGAATTCTTCATCTGCCAATTTTAACATCTAAGCCTTTTCAAAGATAGTTTCAATTTCCTTATTTTTCACCCTGTGTATGGGTAACATATTATTATTTTTGTATGTGTCTTTAATTTTTTGTTGAAAACTGGATATTTCAGATATCATATTATAGCAAATCCATAACTGATGCCTACTCCCAGACTTTTTATTTGTTCACTCATGCTTTTATTAGGTCAGAGTCTCGGCTGTAATAATTATCTGAAGTTTATTTGCCTCACATTGTGCAACCTCTTATGTCTTTGCTGACATGTCTTATTTGTATCTTTTAGCTTGACTACCTAATGATCTACTCTTGGCCAGCATAAGCCACTTATTTAAAATAATCTGTTCCTAAGACCCCTGATTCAGTTAGATTTTCACTCTCACTATTGGATGTGCGCGCGTGTGTGTATGTGTGGTTTGGAGATTGCTTTCAGAGTTTAGGGAATTTGTAACTTTGTCCTGCATTCATCCAGAGACTCGTAGCACTGAAGTTCCTTCTCTAGTTGCTCCTCAGATGGTGAAGCCATTGCCATACTCGCCACAGATGAGTGTGATTTTATTTTCAGTCTAGCTTCCTAGGAATTTCCCGTGGATCAGACTAGCTTATTGTTCATCCAGTGCTCTGTTAGAGATTATACTTGGACTTCTTGAGCCAGTAATGCTTCTGCCCTTTGCTCATGGAAACATATGTGGCTTAGGGAAGGTTTCAGATCTGCCATAGGTCATACTCTGATTACTACTGAGTAGATGCAGCCTTGCATAAATGCACAGCCTTCTAGACACCCAAGTATGAGTGTGATGCCAAGGTGAATCTTGTTGGCTGTCTCTTTCCCTGCTTCTCTCTGTTAAAGTTCTGGCTGGTCTCCCATTTTGCTATAGCTACTCAGTTCACTGAGATACTAGTTCTCTCTTAATTTCTCTTACCAAAATCTCCATTATTTTCAACAATACCCTCAGTTATGAACATCTCTGTTCCAATTAAAGTCAGTCTCCTCAAGAAGAGCTATTCTTATGGCCAGGTTCTCCCCTGGGAAGTACATCTGTGCCTCAATACATGAGCTGCTTCTTCTGAAGTGACATTCCCACTCTACAAGAGGGCCTGGTATACCTTGGTCTTCTTGGCTTACCCCTCCTGGCATGAAATCTGACTATGAGCAATCCAGGACAGGAAAAATTATGTCCTCAGTAGTCTAGGTCTGCTGTACCTAGAGCAGAACCCTTAACATATGAGTGGGAGCTGGGTGGTTGGGCTGGGTCATGGCGACCCAGAGAAGAGCTTCCACAACACTACATAAGCGGTTTGCCCCTGCTTGGGTGAAACCAGAGTCTCAGACTTGGAATTGAGATTTGAGGTAGGCATCATCATCTTAGCCACACCTGTCCAGAATAGAATTTACATAACACAGAACACAAGATTGTAGCTCAAATGCCACAGATTATTGCTGTTTTTACAAAGATTTAGTATATTTTCTTGGATAAATGTTTCTCCATTTGTTGTATCTCCTTAGGTAAATTCCAGGGAATTTTTAAAAATAACTTTCACCAGTTAAATAGTTGGTGTGATGGTGAGAAGGTACATTGAGCTTCTAGCACAATCATTCCAAAACTCCTGCTCCTATGGCAATTTAAAAAAGAAAAAAGCAGATTACACTACCAGATATCCTAAACTGTCATAAAGCTATAGAACTCAAGATAGTGTGGTATTGCCAAGAATAGATTAGAGAGACCAAATGGTGTTTTCAGTAACTTGTTCTGGGTCAACTGGATATCTATATGGAAATGATGTAGCTTTTTCACTGCTCACACTGTACACTAAAAACAATTCCAGATGGATTTCAGATCTAAATTCCAAAGGTAAATACTAAACAAAAGCTGTAATTTTCAAAGAAAAACTTCATAGGACTTTAAATTAAAAAGTTTTTTTTTTATCAAAAAGCTCCATTAAAATAATGAAAATGAAAGCCATTTGGATATTTGGAGAATATGTTTGCAAAACATGTATATAAAAAAGGATGTATATTCAGAATATATAGAAGTACTTCAAACCAATGAGGTAAGAGAAAGATAACCCAATAGAAAATTGGGCAAATAACTCAGTCACTTCTTGGGGGGAGATATCTAATAGCTAATAAACATATGTAAAAATGTTCAACCTTTTTATTTATCAGGGATATGGAAATTAAAACTGCAATTTGATACCATTTTACACACACCAATATACTAAAATAAAAATTTTGAAACAGTCAAGTGTTAGCAAGGATATGAATTAATTGAAACTCTCATACATTGCTGTAGATGTGTAAATTCACACGTCCACTTGGAAAACTGCTTTGAAGTATCTACTGAGCTCAAGTTTATGCACACACTCTGATTGAACAATTCCAATCCAAGTCATAAGCCCAATGGAAGTGTCTCCGTATTTCTACTGAATGACATGTATTAAAATGTTCATAGAAATACTAATTAATCATAATGGCCAAAAAACTGGAAACTACCAAATGTCCATCAGTGGTAGCCTAGATAAATAACTTGTGCTATATTCAAATGCTGGAATAATATATAATAATACATAGGAATAATATCTATAATAATATATAATATATAGGAATGAGAATGAATGATGTAAAGTCATGTAAAAATATGGATAAATTTTCTAAACAAGATACTGAGTGATATAACCAGACACAGAAGAATGCATATTGTATGATTCCATTTATATGAATCACAAAATAAGTGAAACTATTCTATGCTCTTAGAAATCAGTGGAGGGTCTACTTTTGAGAGGGGTAAAAAAGAGAGAGAATAAAGAACGCCTGTCGTGTGCTGGTGATATTAGGATTCTTGATCTTGATATTGGTTAAATAGGCATATTCTGCTATGAAAATCCTTCAATCTACACCCTTGTGATTTGCTTATTTTTTAGTGCATATTATAATTTAACCAATTTAAAAATAATAATACACAGCACCTAAAGTCTTGGACATTGTGAGGAAAAAAAAGAGCGTTAAAACAAAAATCTCCTGAAACCTTTATCCTGTGTGCTTCGTGGCCAAGCTTGACTGCTCTAACTGCTTGCCTTAATTTTATTTTAAAAAGACCAGCCAAACTTTGTACTCTTAATATGTAGTTTCCTTACTAAAACATATATTTCATCAGGGTAGGCAGGGACTTTTGTCTGTTTCATTCCATTGTGTATATATATATATTATTTTAAATATTAAAATAAAATCTTTTAAGAAATAAATGGTAGAACTAAGAAAAATGGTGAAATCAACTAAGAAAGTCCTTGTATACAATGACAGTGAATCTAATTTTAGATATATAATGAGAATTGTGTTAGAGAGCTCAGAGGGAGAACTTCTGGATATTAAAAACAAAGCCTCTTTCAGTTAGTAGGATTTGAAGCTAATTAATTAACCACACTGATATTTTGAAATAAAATAAAGATTGACTCGGGAAAAAAGTTACCTATAAATTATAATTTTTCTAATGATTTTAAAATCATCTTTGTTTTATTTAAATAGAGGAAATTAACCTTTACATATTACTTCAGCAATTAGCAAATTCTATTTGCTCTAAATTCAATAATATCAACAGAAGACATTATTTGCTTCATCAAGTAGCATGATTAACATGCATATAACTTACTTAGGTAGTTATATAATGGGAATTTCATCAGGAAAATTAGAAGAAAGAGGAAGGTATAGCACTTGGAATAATTATAATCAGGTATGTGACCACTAAGCAAAACATGAAACGAGAATTTGATAATATTCTCACTATTTGACTTATGAATATGCTTACGTCAAATCACAGCTACCTAACCAATATATTGATCTGAACTTTTTCATTGATTTGTTATACTAATAATATTATAAGAAAAATAGCTGTGAATCCTTGTTTTACTTTTTTGTCATGTAGACTCAGTGTGTGTAAAAAGGGTGAATGTATTTCCCTTAATAATGTAACATTGGTGTATGATTTAGTAATTTCATTAATAAATTTTAACTATTTTCACAAGCCTTAATCTTGTGACTTTCGTTGTTTCTCTAGATTCCTAGAATTCTATACCAAATATAATAACTAATTCAAAGAAGCATACAGTGGAGGATATGCATTTTGTAAAACTACTGTGACCTAGTTTAAAACAATCATACAGGGAGAGTAAAAAAAAAAAAAAAAACCTACAAAAAATCATACAAGAGGGGCCGCAGCGGTTTAGTTCACGTTTTGGCAGCCCGGGATTCGCGGGTTCGGCTTCAGGCACCAGCTGACACACTGCTTGTCAGCCATGCCGTGGCGGCGTCCCATATAAAGTAGGGGAAGATGGGCACGGATGTTAGCCCAGGGCCAGTCTTCCTCAGCAAAAAAAAAAAAAAAAAAAAGAGGAGAAGGATTGGCAACGGATGTTAGCTCCCGGCTGGTCTTCCTCACACACACACACAAAAGTCATACCAGAAGAGTATAAAAAGGAGAGATAAAAAGCCAGTGTCATTTCTGAGCATATACAGTACTAAGCGGTAACTCAAGGTTGTCAGTTATTTTCCTGAGGCTGTCATGAGAGCAAAAATTATACATAAAATTGTAGTCTGACTCCCTACTTCTAGAGTAATCAGGTCAGTTTTGTTTCTAATTATTTGTTTGTTTTTTAAAATAAACTTTATTTTAAAATGATTTTAGATTAAAGAAATATTGCAAAGAAAGTTCAGAGTTCCTGGAAACCAAATCCCATGCCAAGTTTCTCCCATTGTTGACAGTTTACATTACTATGATACATTTGTTACAACTAATAAAACAATACTAATACATTATTATTAACTAAAGTCTCTATTTTTTTTTTTTTTTTTTTTGTGGGGAAGACCAGCCCTGAGCTAACATCTGTTGCCAATCTTCCCCTTTTTGCTGAGGAAGACTGGCCCTGGGCTAACATCCGTGCCCATCTTCCTCCACTTTATATGGGATGCCGCCACGGCATGGCTGACAGGCAGTGCATCTGCGAGTGCCCGGGATCTGAACTCGCGAACCCCGGGCTGCCAAGCGCAGGCTAAACCGCTGCGCCACCGGGCGGCCCCCTAAAGTCTATATTTTTTTAAAAAATTCTTTAATTTTATCCATTTTTTTCCTTTTCCAGCTTCCTACATGTGATCTCACATGACATTTAGTTGTCCTGTCTCCTTAGACTCCTCTTGGCTGTGACTCTTTCTCAGATTTCCCTTGGTTTTGATGACCTTGACATTTTCAAGGTGTACTGGTCTGGTATTTTATAGAAAGTTTGTCAGTTTGGGTTTGTCTAATTCTTCTTTTTTATGATTCAACTGAGGTTTTGTGATTGGGGGAGGAGTATGGCAGAAATAAACTATCATTTTTATCACAACATTATCAAGGGTGCATGCTATCAACACGACTTACCAGTGATCATCACCTGGCTGAGTTAGCCTTTGTCTGGTTTCTACATGTAATGTCACATCCCTTCACCTTATTCCTATAGTATACTCTTTGGAAGATATTCACTATGCGTCGCCCACAGTTATAGGGTAAGGAGATATGCTCCAACTCCTTGAGGGAAGAATATCTACATAAATTATTCAGAATTCTTCTGCACAGGAGATAGGTCTCTTCTCTCCATTTATTTATTTCTTCAGTGATTTATTGATATCAGTGTGGACTCAAGGACATTTATTTTACACTTTGTCATTCAAATTGTTCTGGTTTTGGCCATTGAGAAAACTTTAAGTTAGTTGCTGTGTCCCTTTGACATAGGACCATCTTTTTTTTTCTTTTGAGCATTTTCTTACTCTCTGGTGTTATAAGATGCTCTAGACTCATTTTGTATATTATCTGTCCCAGGCCTAGAATTAGTCATATTTCCAAGAAATTCTGATTCCTTTTATTGGAGAATAGTATTAGAAACCAAGATATGGGCGCTGGATTTGTACACACACACACACACACACACACACACACACACATGCTCATATGTATATATCTGTATCTATATCAAGATGTATTAACTCGATCTATATTAAGCTACAAATGAGTTCATACTGATGTGCTGATGTGTCTCATTCTAGTCAACTACCACATGGTTCATTCTAGTCTTTGTCTCTTAACTATCTGTACTCTCATCTCAGCCAGTGCAATACTGAGGGATCTTGTTCTCAACATTCACTGTTCATTTTCTTATTTGCTCTCACTATATATGTACAGTGGTTTCAAAATTAATAACATGCATCCTCATGAGAAACTTTACCATCCAGAGTTTTAAGTCTTTTAGTTTCCACCCTTTTAGAAGGTTATTTAGGTCATCACCATTTTTAATTACTTACTTCAGATTATGTCATATTTGCAATACAATTAGACTTTTTTGGTTACTGGCTGCATTCCATTCCAGAATCCTACCACCTACTATTGATTTTTGAAAGTTGCATGCATTTACTTTCACTCTTTGTGCTGTAAAGTTCTGTGAGTGTTGACAAGTTCATAGTATCATGTATCCTCCATTATGATATTATACATAATAGTTTCACTGTGCTAAATAATCCCTCGTGCTTTATGTTTTTATCCCTCCCACCCAACCCAAACCCCAGTGGTTTTTAAACCTCTGCTCTGTTTCGCATTTCTATAGTTTTGACTTTTCCAGAATATTATATAGACTAAATAAACTAGACTAGATATCATACAGTGTGTTGCTTTTTCAGACTGCCTTCTCTCAGTTAGTGTTATGAATTTAAGTTGCATCATGTTGTTACACGGATTGATAGTTTATTCTTTTTATCACTGAAAAGTATTACAATGTGTATATGTACTACAGTTTGTTTAACTGTGTACCTATTGAAAGACAGCTTTGTTTCATCCAGGTTTTGATGATTATGAGTAAAGCTGCTATAAACCTTCACATACAGTTTGTGTGGACATGTGTTTTCAAATCAGTTTGCTAAATGTCTAGAAGCATGACTACTGGATCATGTGGTAAATCTATATTTAAAATATGTTTAATTTGCATATCCCCAATAAAACTGATGTGTGCATCTTTTTATACCCTTATATGCAATCTGAATGTCTTCTTCAGTGAGGTGTCTTTAGCCTGTTTTTAATTCAGTTGTTTTTTTTCCTACTGTTGAGTTATGAGTTCTTTTTTTTTAAAATACTAATAGCCATGAATTTTTATTTGATTTTTTTATGATTATTTGTTACCCTGATTACAAAGAAATGGCAATTTCTACTTCCATGAAGAAAAATTACTCTTAAAGCTTTCACTTCCTATAAAAAAAATCTAAGATTATTAACTTTAAAACTAGGTAATGGCAGTAGTCATAAAAATGCATTTGTATAGTGTTTGAGTTTTAAATACTCTGCTTTTAGTTGAACACTTTCACACAAATTAGCATATTTAATGTTTATCAACACCCTGGATAGTATTTTTATCTCCATTTTACAGATGAAGAAACTAAGACCTAAGGTTACAGAGCTTCTTAGTGGCAGAAGTATCTGATATTTACTTTTGAAGCCAAAATTCTGAAACTAGAAAGTCTTACACAGGCAGGAATATTTTCAGTCCATATTTTAATGGAAAACATAATTTAGTTTTAACCAAAATAAAAAGTCCAAGGCATTGCTTTCCGTAACAAGTCAGAAAAAAATCATAATTGAGATTGTCACATTTATTAAGTCATATTTTGACTGCATTAGCAAGTAAAAACGATGCATAACTAAAATATCTTGAACAAATGTTAATCAGAAAAGTTATAAGAGTTCTTTGTATATATTCAATGTCTTTTATCAGGCATATGATACACAAGGGTTTTTCCCAGTCTCAAACTTGTGTTTTCATTCGGTTAATATTGTCTTCCTTAGAGTAAAAGTTATTAATTTAAACAAATTTTTCTCTTAAGGATTGTGTTTTTTGTATTATATCTAACAATTTATCACCAAACCCATTAAAATCACAGATTTTCTCCTAGAAGTTGTTTAGTTTTGCATTTTACATATAAGCTTGTGACTCATTTTGAGACAAATTTGGTGTAAGTTGTGAGGTCTTTGTCTAGATTATTTTCTTTTCTTGCATATGGATGTCCAATTGATCCAGCATCATTTTTCTTTGTCAAATTGTCTTTGTAGCTTTGCCAAACTTAATTAACAATATTTGTGTGGGTCTACTTCTAGACTCTGTGTTATGTTCCGTTGTTCAATTAATCTATTCTTTTGCCAGAATCACTGTCTTGATTAGGGTTGTTTAACAGTAATTCTTAAAATCAGATCATGTGAGCCCTGCATTTTTATTCCTTTTTTTCAGAATTATGTTGGCTATTTTAGATCTTCTGTTTTCTGTACATTAGATTCAGTTTTTTGATATCTCTAAAAACCTTGCTGTGATTTTGATGGGGACTGCACTGAATCTGTAGATCACATTAGGAAGAATTGACATCTTAACAATATTGAGTCTTTGATTCATGAATTTGGAACATATCTCCAGGTATTTATATCTTTTTAAAATTTCTGTCGTCAGCTTTTTGTAGTTTTCTGCATATAATTCCTGCACATATTTTGTTAGATATATGCCTAAGTATTTCTCTCTTTTTTGGTGTTTTGTAAATGGTATTTTAAAAAATTTAATAGACTTTTTTTAAGAGAAGTTTTAGGTTCACAGAAAAATTCAGAGGAAAGTACAGAGATATCCTCTATACCCATCTCTACACCTGCATAGCCTCCCTCATTGTTAACATCCCCCAACAGAGTGGTACATTGGTTACAATCGATGAACCTACATTGGCACAGCATTATCTCACAAAGTCTGTAATTGACATTAGGCTCCACTCTTAGTGTTGTATGTTCTATGGGTTTTGGAAGACATATAATGACATGTATCCATTAACAGTATCGTACACAATAGTTTTGCTGTGCTAAAAAATCCTCTGTGCTCTGCCAATTCATCTCTCCTTGCCCCCAATCCCTGGCAATCACTAATATTTTTACTGTCTCTGTAGTTTTGTATTTTCTAGAATGTCATATAGTTGGAGTCGTACAGTATGTAGCCTTTTCAGATTGGCTTCTTTCACTTACTAACATATGTTCAAGATTTCTCCATGTCTTTTCATGGCTTAATAGCTCATTTCCTTTTAGCACTGAATAACGTTCCATTGTTTGGATGTACCACAGTTTATTTATCCATTCGCCTACTGAGGGACATCTTGGTTGCTTCCAAGTTTTGGCAATTATGAATAAAGCTGCTATAAACATCCACATGCAGATTTTGTGCAGACATAAGTTTTCAGTTATTTTGGGTAAATATGAAGAAGCATGAATCCTGGATCATTTGGTGAAAGTATGTTTAGTTTTGTAAGAACTGTCTTCCAAAGTGGGTGTATCATTGTACATTCCCATTGGCATTGAATGAGATTTCCTGTTGCTCCACACCCATGCATGCATTTTGTGTGTCTGTGTTTTGGATTTTGTCCATCATGATAGGTGTGTAGTGGTATCTGTGCTTTGTTTTAACTTACAATACTCTAATGACATAGATCTCTACATTTTTATACACTCAGTTGTAACAAAGTTCAATACTGTACTAATGCACTTCAAAATTTGTGCATGAGAAAGTAAGGTTTATTGAACAAATACAACTGTTATATAGTAAAAAGTTTTTATTGTAAAAGGTGAGTTATGGCTTCCTAAGTATTTGTATCCATTTCATTCATGTTTCCTAACTATTGGTTATACTTTTGGTTTACTGGTTTTTTTTACATTTCTGTAGTCCTTATGGTGCTTAGAATACTGACTTTAATTCTTCAACACCTAAATAATTTAAAGAAAAAAAGTTTATTTTTTTGTCTATACTTTTATTTAATAAATAAATTGCAGGTAATTTACAGTTTTATTCAAAAATGCAACAAATAAAATATAATATATACCTTCCTTGAGATGCCATGTTAATTGAGCCACAACAGATAGTAGTAGAGGCAGAGTAAGTAAGGAGAAACCTCATCAAAATTAAAACTTTTTGTCTGTCTCTCTAGGCAGTTTCTGTCCGTGTAACCATCATACTTAAAAATATTTTAAAACATTTAAAGTATAAAGGAAAGTACAGTGAAACCTTGTATTATCCAAATTATCAAGATTTTGCCACATGTGGTTTATGTATCCCTTTCTTTGTCTTTGCAAAAGCATTTAAAGCAAATACCAAATGTCATTTTACCTCTGAAACGCTTAAAAAACCACCTGTTTTTACATAACGGTAAAAACAGTATCACATCCAACAAAATTAGCAAGTGCTTCCTTGATATCAGCTAATAATAATCAAATATGTCAGATGGCACAAAAATTATATCATATATTTATGTTCACCTTGTTGCATGAGGTTGTGTTTCTTTAGTTTCTTGTATTCTAGAATAGCTTCCCTCTCTCTGCCTTTTTTTGCTGTTGTTGTTGCTTTACCTTTAATTTATGTTAGAAACCAAATTAGTTGTTCGGAAAAAGTACCATTACTTGGATGTATCTGTTTTGTTTTTGAGGTGTAGTTTCAATTGTTCCTCTATCACTTGTTTTGCCATTTAAGTGGAATGTGACCTCAAGGTGTGGTTAGATACAAATCAAGTTCTTCAGCAAGAATATGTAAGTGCTTCATACCAAATTGTGTTGGTAAGCACACAAAATTTAGTTGTCCCACTTTTGGGACTACTAAAGTTTATGAATGGATTTATGTGGTAATACCTTCATTCTTCTATTTGTAGAGTATTCCAATAATTTTTCATATCATGAGTTTTCCACCAATTATCTTATTCTTAATCAATTATTAAAACTAAACTGCTCTGCACTGACTATATCAGACAACCATGATTAACACAAACTAATATTGAGAAAAGAATTCAATGTTTTTGTATTTTTTAATGTCATATTTTGAGACCGCAAGAGTTGATCATTCAAATGAAAACTTTGCATATGGAGTTTAATAATCACTATTTATTTAATGATGTTTATACATTGACCTCAATTATTAGTGATGTATTAGAGCCAATCTTCACATCAATACCACATCACACATACACAACTTGCCTATGAATGTTTCTACAAAAAAATAATGACACTAACTCCAATATAATCATTAACTTATAGAGAGGAAGCAATATTAAATACATTCTGTCTTAAGTGAATAATATTACAATAAGTTTTAAAAGGACAAAGTATTGGTAGTAAAGCTAAAGAAGCCTGTAAAGTCTTACTGAGTCATAGAATTGACATGCAGTGTGTAATTTGACTAATCAGAGTGTATCATAATACAAGAAACATAAATTCTTCATGATAAGTAAAACAAGGTAAAAATGGTTTTTGGCCTAAAATTTGAGACTCAGTTATAATAAATATTTTTCTAATTCTTGTTTTATTTTCTATTCGGAAACAGGCTGGGACAATTTTCTATGGCATATCTGTCTTAAATTGTAAGATATAAAATAGAATGGTAACAAAGATAAATACTTTTAAAATATTTCATAAAATTCAAATTGATATTTCGGAGTTTTTTCCCAACTTTATTGAGATATTATTGACATATATGTAAGTTTAAGATGTACAACATCATGATCTGATACACATATATATGCAAAATAATTACCAAAATACGGTTTGTTAACACTTCCAACCCCTCATGTAATTACCTTTATTTTTTCTGGTGATAACATTTAAGATCTACTCTCTTAACAATTTTCAGATATATAATATTGCATCATTAATTATAGTCACCATACTATATATTAGATTCCCAGAACTTATTCATCTTGTAGCAGGAAGATTATACCCTTGACCAACATGTCTCCATTTTCCCCAACCCCCAGGCCCTGGCAACCACCATTCTACTCTCTCTTTCTATGAGTTTGGTTTTAGATTTCACATAAAAGTGATGTCATACAGTATTTGTCTTTCTCTTTATTTTACTTAGCATAATGCCTTCAAGGTTCATTCAGGTTGTCAAGAAAAGCAGGATTACCTTCTTTTTATGGCTAAATAATATTTCATTTTATACATACACCACATCTTCTTTATCCATTGACTTATCAATTGACACTAGAGTTGTTTCCATACCTTGGCTACTGTGAATAATGCTACAATGGACATGGGTGTGCATACATCCCTTCAAGATACTGATTCTATTCCCTGAGATATACATCCAGAAGTGGGATTGCTAGAACATATAATGGTTCTATTTTTAATTTTTTGGAGAATCTTTATACTATTTTCCATAGTGGCTACACCAATTTACATTTCCAACAATAGTGCACAATGGTTTTCTTTTCCCCACATCCTTGCCAACATTTATCGTTTCGTCTTTTTGATGACAGCCATTCTAACAGGTGTGAGGTGATATCTCATTGTGGTTTTGATTTGCATTTCCCTGATGATTAGTGATGATGAGCTTTCTTGTATCTATCTGTTGGCCATTTGTATGTCTTCCTTAGAAAAATTTCTATTCAGGTTCTCTGCCCGTGTTTTGATCAGATTTTTTTTCTTTCTTTTTTTTTTTTTTTTTTTGCTATTGAGTTCCATGAGCTTCTTAAATATATTGGATATTAATCCCTTATTAGATGGATGGTTTGCAAATATTTTCTCCAATTTCATAGCTGCCTTTTCATTTTTTTCATAGTATCTTTCGCTTTGCAGAAGCTTTTAGTGTGATATATTCTCACCTGTTTATTTTTGCTTTTGTTGCCTCTGCTTTTGGTATCACATCCAAAGATCTTTGCCAAGACCAATGTCAAGGAGCTTTTTCTGCATGTTTTTTCTTTCTAGGAGCTTTACAGTTTCAGGTCTTCCATTTAAGTCTTTAATCCATTATGAGTTAATTTTTGTGTGTGGTGTTATATAGAGGTCCATTTCAATCTTTTGCACGTGAATATTCAGTTTTCCCACAGCCATTTATTGAAGGGCCTGTTCTTTCCCCATTGAGTATTATTGGCTCCCTTGTCAAATACTCATTGATTGTATATGTGTGGGTTTATTTCTGGTTTCTGGATTCTGTTCCAATGGTCTATGTTTCTGTTTTTATGCTACAACTATACTCTTTTAGTTGCTATAGCTTTGTAATAAAGTTTGAAATCAGAAATTGTGATGCCTTCTGCTTCGTTCTTCCTTCTCAGAACTGCTTTGACTCATTGGGGTCTTTTTGGTTCCATACAAATTCTTGAATTGTTTTTTCTATTTCTGTGATAAATTTCATTGGAATCATGACAACAATTTTCCTGAATTTATAGATGGCTTTAGGTGGTATGGGCATTCAATATTAATTCTTCTGATCCATGAACGTGGGATAGCTATCCATTTATTTGTGTCTTCTTCAATATCTTTCATCAGTGTCTTGGAATTTTCATCATACAGATCTTTCACCTTCTTGGTTAAATTTATTCTAAGTCTATTATTCTTTTTGATGCTATTTTAAAGAGATTTTCTTTATTTCTATTTAAGGTAGTTCATTGTTAGTGTATAGAAATGCAACTAATATTTGTATATTGAATATCTATCCTTCAACTTTACTAAATTTGTTCACTGGCTTTAAGTTTTTGGTGAGTATAAGGTTTTTTATATATAAGACAATATCTTGTGAAAATAAAGACATTTTACTTTTCCTTTCTGATTTGGATGCCTTTTATCTCTTTTCTCGCCTAATTGCTCTGACCAGGACTTTCAGTACTATGCCGAGTAGGAGTGGTGAGAGTGAACACCCTTGTCTTTTTCCTCATCTTAGCAGGAGAGCTTTCAAACTTTCACCATTGAGTATGATGTTATCTATGGGTTTAAAATATATGGTCTTTATTATGTTGAAGTACAGTGCTACATTATCCAATTTGTTGAGAGTTTGTAATCATGAAAGGATGTTGAATTTTTCAAATGCTTTTTCTGCATCCATTGAGATGATCATATGATTTTTACCTTTCATTCTATTAATGTGGCATATCACTTTTGTTTGCAATATGTTGAAACATCCTTGCATCCCTGGAATAAATCCCATTTGATCATGGTGTAGTATCCTTTTAATGTGTTGTTGAAATTGGTTTGATAGTATTTTGTTGAGATGTTTAGCATCTATAATTTTTTAGGGATATTGCTCTGTAGTTTTCCTGTAGTGTCCTTATCTGGCTTTGGTATCAAGGTATGCTGGCCACATAAGATGAGTTTGGAAATGTCTCCTCCTCTTCAATATTTTATAAGACTT
Source organism: Tapirus indicus (assembly GCA_031878705.1). NCBI lineage: Eukaryota > Metazoa > Chordata > Mammalia > Perissodactyla > Tapiridae > Tapirus > Tapirus indicus. Next base: position 95,659,060 of record CM062919.1, on the reverse strand, counting down.
GAAAGGGATTGGCATAATTCTTCTTTAAAATTTGGTCAAAATCACCTGTGAAGAATGTGCATTCTGCTGTTGTTTGGTGAAATACTCTGTATATGTCTGTAGCTCCATTGGTCTAAGGTATATTAAGTCCAATGTTTCCATATTGATTTATTGTCTGAATGCTTTGTCCATTGTAGAAAGTGGGGTATTTAGGCCTCTACTATTATTGTATTGCTGTCTATTTCTCCACTCAGATATGCTAATATTTGCTTCATATATTTAGGTGCCTCAATGTTGGCTGCATATATATTTACACTTGTTATATCTCTTGATGAATTGACAACTTATCATTATAATGACCTTCTTAGTGTTTTGGCACACTTTTTGAATAAAATCTATTTTGTCTAAGGTAAATATAGCTAACCCTGCTCTCTTTTGGTTTCTCTTTGCATGGAATATCTTCTCCTATCCCTTCAATTTCAGTCTATAGCTGGCCTTAAAGCTAAAAGGAGACTTTTGTAGGCAGCATATAGTTGGGTCTTCTTTTTTTAATCTGTTCAGCCATTCTATGCCTTTTGATTAGAGAATTTAATTCATTTATACTTAAAGTAATTATTGATAGGTAAGGACTTACTAATGTCATTCTATTCATTGTATTATGGCTGTTTTGTAGTTCCCTTGTTCCTTTCTTCCTCTTTTGCTGAATTTCTTTGTGAATAGATAATTTTTATAGTGGTATGCTTGATTCCCTTGTCTTTATCTTTTGTGTATCTACTATAGGTGTTTGCTTTGTGATTACCATGCAGTTTATATAAAATATCTTATTATATAATCATCTATTTTAAGGTGATAACAATTTTGGTCTCACACAAAAACTTAACTGTTACTCCCAACCCCATGTTTTATGTGTTTGATGTCACAATTTATCTTTTTAAAATTGTGTCTCTGTTAATAAATTATTGTAGCTAAAGTCACATTTATTGCTTTTGTTCTTTAACCTTTATGCTAGTGTTAAGTGATTAACACATTATGACATTAGAGTATTCTGAATTTGACTCTGTATTTACATTTACCATTAGGTTTTATATTTTTATATATATTGATGTTACTAATTAGTGTCTTTTTATTTCAACTTGAAGCACTCCTTTCACCATTTCTTGTAATGCAGGCATAGTGGTGATGAACTCCTTCAGCTTTTGCTTGTTTGAGAAAGTCTTTATCCGTACTTCACTTCTAAAAGACAACTTCAATGGGTATTCTTGGTTGGCATTCTTTTTCTTTTGGCACTCTGAATATACTTCTCACTCTCTCCTGGCCTATGAGGTTTCTGCTGAGAAACCCAATGATAGTTTCATGGGGTATGCTCATAAGTGAGGATTATTTTTTCTTGCTGCTTTTAAAATTCTCTCTTTGTATTTGATATAGACAGTCTTATTATAATGTGTCTTGGAGAAGATGGTTTAGGGTTGAAATTTTGGGGTGATCTATTAGCTTCATGAGCTAGGATGCCTAAATCTCTCCCCAGATTTGTAAATTTCTCAGCCATTATTTCTTTAAGTAAGATTTCTGCCTCTTTCTCCCTTTCTTCTCCTTCTGGAGCTCTAATATGGCATAGATTGTTTCTTTTAATGATAGCTCATAAATCACATAGGCTTTCATCACTCTTTTTCATTATTTTTTCTTTTTCGCTCCTCTGACTGGATCACTCCAAATGATCTGTCTTTGAGTTTACTAATTCCTTCTTCTGCTTGGTCAAGTCTGCTGTTGAAGTTCTCTATTGAATTCTTCAGTTCAATCATTGTATTCTTCAACTCTAGGATTTATTTTTTGGTTTTAATGGTTTCTATATCTTTGTTGAACTTCTCATTTTGTTCATATGTCGTTTTCCTAATTTTATTTAGTTGTCTATCTCTGTTTTCTTGTTGTTCACTGAATTTCTTTAAAAGAATTATTCTGAATTCTATGTCAGTCCATAGTTCTCCAATTCTTTACTCAGTCATTGGAGTTTTACTAGTTTTCTTTGTAGGTGTCATGTTTCTTTGGTTATTCATGATTGTTGTGGCCTTGTGTTGGTATTTGAACATTTGGGGAAGTAGGCACATCTTACAGTATTTACAGACTGACTTTGGCAGGTAAACCACTTTACCAGTCAGTTTGTCCAGAGATCTGGGTGGTCCATCTGGTGATGACCATGGGTAGGCTTGTTGCTGGAAACTACTGTGGGAATCAGAGCCAGGTGGGAAAACTTGAACTGCAATTGGTGAATTGCTAGAGGCCCAGTGTGAACAAGTCTGAAAGTTAAAAATTGTAGGGTAACCTAATCATAGGAAGAACCTCACACTTTTGTGAGATTTACTTTTAGGAGCTTGACCAGGTTTGCATAGTAAATTTTGGAGAAAAATCACTTGTGCTTCTGGTATGGGCAGGGGGAAGGGAACCACTTTGATTATACCAGAGCACTCACTCTTCTTAACAAGGCCTTCCCCGAGGGGAAACTAGTTAACCAGAGCCTAACATGCTAGGGTACTTCAGAGCTTAACTGAACTGGGAGAAGGGAAATACTCAAATCCAGCCAGCTCTACCTTTCCACCGGGTAGAATGGACATTCCCAACTCTAGCACATTCTAGTCATCCTGTCCACATAGGACTAGAGAGAAACAAAACTGAGAAACACTTGTGAAGTTCACAGTCCAAAGGCCTAAGCTCAGTAAAAGACTGAGACCTTACTATAGGATTATAGAATGCTTTCCTCTTTCAACATCTTACCACCACATTAGTAAAGGATTATATACAGTAGTTCCTTTTACTCAAATATCATGTCCAACTGTCAAGAAAAATTACAAGGCATATTAAAAAGGAACACATATAGTTTGAAGAGATTAAACAAGCATCATAACCATACATCACAACCAGGCAGGGATGTTGGAATTATCTGACCAGGAATTTAAAGTGACTATGATTAATATACTAAGGTATTTCAGTATAAAGTAGACAAGATACAAAAGCAGAGGCAATGCAAGCAGAGAGGTGGAAATCCTAAGAAAGATCCAAAAAGAAATGTTAGAGAGAAAAAACATTGTAACAGAAATGAAAAATGCCTTTGAAAGGCTTATTAATAAACTGGACTAGGCTAAGGAAAGAATCTCTGAGCTTGAAAATATATTAATTTTCAAATTGAAAATTTGAACCTGATTTTCAAATTTTCAACCTGAAGTGTAGAGAACAAAGACTAATAAAAATAGAATGAATATCCAAGAGCTGTGTGACAATTACAAAAGGTATAATATACACCTAATGGAAGAAGAAGAAAGGCAAAGAAATGAAGAAGATACTTGAAACAATAATGACTGATAATTTCCCCAAATTAATGTCAGATATCCAAACACAGGTACAGGAAGTCAGAGAACATCAAGCAGGATAAATGCCAAAAAAAATCTATACATACACATATCATTTTCAAACCACAGAAAATCAAAGATAAAGAAAAATCCTGGCAGATGCCAGAGGGAAAAAAATCAAATATCTATATGGGAACAAAGATAAGAATTACATCAGATTTCTCAGAAACCAAGCCTTGAAGAAGAAAGTGGAGTGAAATATTTAATGTATTGAGAGAAAATAGCTACCAACCGAGAATTCTGTATCTGAAAAATTATTCCCCCAAATTAAAGGAGAGATAAAGACTTTCTAAAAAAATTAAGGGAATTTGTTACCAGTAGACCTGCCTTGCAAGAAATGTTAAAAGAAGTTATTTAGAGAAGGAAAATAATATGTCAGAAACTCGAATTTGCATTAAAAAAAGTAAGAGCACTGAAAAAGAAATAGGTGAGGGTAAAATCAACGTTTTTATTTTTCTTATTCTTAATTTATCTATCAGATAGCATTTTAATCAAAATAATAGCAACTATATATAAGAATTGGAGGGAAGAATTTGGATTATTTTGTTATTTTAAGGTACTCACACTACCTGTAAATTGGTATAGTGCTATTTGAGAGTGAACTTGGATTACTTTTAAAAATCTATTGCAAACTCTAGAGCAATGACTAAAATAAGAAGTATGACTAATATGTTAAGAAAGAAGTGAAAACAGAATCATACAAAATGTTCAGTTAAACCAAAAAAGGCAGGAAAATAGTGGAAGACAAAAATAGGAGCAAAGAATAAGGGCAACAAATAGAAAACAATAATAAATATGGCACATAGTAATCCAACTATATCAATAATCACTTTGAAAGTCAATACTTGAGATGTGGCAGGAAAAAGAGATTTTCAGAGTGGATCAAAAAACAAGACTCACCTATATGTTGCCTACAAGAAACCTACTTTCAATATAAGGATACATATAGATTAAAAGTAAATAGATGGAGACAAAAACTACCATGCTAACACCAATCAAAAGAAGCAGGAGTAGCTATATAAATTTCAGACAGAGCATAATTCAAAGCAAAAGAATTTATCAGGGATAAAGAAGGTTATTACATAATAATAAAGGAGTCAATTCTCCAAGAAGACATAACAGTCTTTAATGGGTATGCTCCTAACAGCAGACAGTTGAATAATTTGAGAGAAAAGCCGAGAGCTGCAAGGAGAAATAAGTGGGTCCACTGTCAAAGTTGAGACCTCAGCACCCCCTCATCAGAAGTAGGCAGAGCCAGCAGGCAGGAAATCAGTTAGGCATAGTTGAACTCAAAAACACCACAAATAAAGTGGATATAATGGACATGCATAGATTGCTTTATCAAACAGCAGAATATACATTCTTCTCAATTCATGTGGAACATCCACCAAGATAGGCCACATTCTGGGCACTGAAACACTCTTGAACAAATTTAAAAGAATGGAAATCATACAATGTCTTCTCTCAAACCACAATGGAATTAAAGTAGAAGTCAACAGCAGAAAAATAACTGGAAAATCCCCAAACACTTGGAGATTAAATAACACATTTCTGAATAACACATGAGTCAAAGAATTCTCAATAGAAATTTAAAAATATTTTGAAAATGTGAAAATAAAAACATGCTCATCAAAATTTGTGGGATACAGTGAAAGCATGCTCAGAGGGAAATTCATAGCATTGTCTGCATATTATAAATGAAGAAATATCTCAAATCAATACTCTAAGATTCCACCTTAGGAAACAAGAAAAAGAAGATCAAATTAAATCCAAAGTAAGCAGAAGAAAAGTAATAATGAGAATTAGAGCAGAAATCAATGATATTAAAAACAGAAAATCAATAGATAAAGTCAACAAAACCAAAAGCTGATTCTTTGAAACCATCAATAAATAATAAGCCTCTAGCCAGGTTGAAAAAGAAAAAAGAGAGAGGGCACAAACTACTAATATCAGAAATGAAAGAGAGGACATCACTGCAGCTCCTGTGAACATTAAAAAGATAAGAAAGGAATAGAATCAACAAATTTATGCCTGTAGATTTGATAACCTACATGCAATAGACCAATTCCTTGAAAGATATAAGCTGGCAACACACACAAAAGTAGAAATAGGCAATCTGTATAGGCTCACATCTATTAAAGTAATTGAATTAATAAATAATAACTTTCCAAAACATGAAGCAACCATACAGATTTGTTCCCTGGTGAATTCTACCAATATTTAAGGAAGAAATCATATCAATACTCTACAATCTCTTTTAGAAAATAGAAGCAGAGGGAATACTTCCTAACTCATTCTGTGAGGCCAGCAAAAACCAAAGAGATTACAAGAAAGTAAAACTACGGACTAGTATCTCTCGTGAACATATCTGCAAAATCCTCAACAAAATATTAGGAAATTGCATCCAACAATGTATAAAAAATTATACACCACAACCTGATGTGATTTATACCAAGTATGCAAGGTTGGTTCAACATTCAAAAATAAATTAGTGTAATCCATAACTCAACAGCCTAAAGAAGAAAAATCCCATTATCATATTAATAGATGCAAAAAAAGCTTTTGACAAAATCCAACACACATTTGTAATAAAAACTCTAAGTAAACTGGAAAGACAAGGGAACTTTCACAACTCAAAAAAGAATCTACAAAAATCTACAACTAAAATCACATGTAATGGTGAGAAAGTCAAAGCTTTTCACTAAGGTTAGGAACAAGGCAATGATGTTATCTCTCACCACTGCTTTTCAATATTGTACTCTAGGTCCTTGCTAATGCAACAAGAGAAGAAAAGGAAATAGATACACAGATTGGAAAGGAAGAAATAAAAATGTCTTTGTTTACGGATGACTTGTTTATTTATATAGAAAATCTGAAGGAATCAGCAAAAACTCCCAAAACTAATGAGATATACGAGGGTGCAGGATACAAGGTTAATATACAAAAGTCAATTGATTTAAACAAGTGAAATTTGAAATTAAAAATGCTATATCAATCAACAGTACATTAAATAGATCATACACTAAAATCAGGTAGGAAATATTCAAATGGTGCAAGGTTGGTTCATTATCCACAAATCAATTGATGTGATGCGCCAATATCTGCAAATCAATTAACATGATACACCATATTGACAAAATAAAACATAAAAATCATACGATCATCTCGATAGATGTAGAAAAATAATTTGATGTAGAAAACTAAATTCAACATTCGTTCATGATAAAAACTCTCAACAAATTAGGTACAGAGGGATTGTACCTCAACATGCTAAAGGCCATAGATGGCAAGCCCACAGTTAACATCATAATAAATGGTGAAATCTTAAAACATTTTCTCTAAGATCAGGAACACAACAAGGATGCCCACTGTTAGCACTTTTATTCAACACAGTATGGAATGTCCTAGCCAGAGCAATTAGGCAAGAAAAAGGAGGAAAAGGCATCCAAATCAGAAAGGAAGAAGTGAAAGTGTCTCCATTTGCAGATGACATAATATTATACATATTTAGAAATCCCTGAAGACTTCACACACACAACAAAAAAACTGTTAGAACTAATAAATGAACTTAGTAAATTGCAGGATATAAAATCAATATACAAAAATCACTTTAGTTTCTATACACTATAAATGAACTATTAGAAATAGAAATTAAGAAAACAATCCCACATACAAGGTCATATAAAAGAATAAAATAACTAGAAACAAAATTAATCAAGGGGTTGAAAGATCTGTACACTGAAAACTATAAAACATTGATGAAAGAAACTGAAGAAGATACAAATAAATGAAAGAAATTCCTTGCTCAAGGAATGGAAGAATTAATATTGTTAAAATGTCCATATTACTGAAAGCAATCTATGGATTCAACACAATCCCTATCAAAATACCAGAAATAGAACAAACAATCCTAAAATTTGTATGGAACCACAAGATCCTGAATAGCTAAAGCAAACTTGATAAGAGAATAAAGCTGCAGGCATCACGCTTCCTGATTTCAAACTATAATACAAATATATAGTAATCAAAACAGTATGGTTTTGGCATAAAAACAGAAACGTAGATCAATGGAACAGATTGGAGAGCCCACAAATAAACCCAGGCATATATGTTCAGTTAATTTACAAGAGAGCCAAGAACACACAATGGGGAAATGATAGTCTCTTCACTTAATGGTGTTGGGAAAACTGGACCCCTATCTTTATCTAACCCAAAAACCAACTCAAAATGGATTAAATACCTGAACATAAGACCTGAAATCATAAAACTTTTAGAAGAAAACATAAGGGGGTAAGCTCCTTAATGTTGGTGTTGGCAATGATTTTTGGATTTGACACCAAAAGCAAAGGCAACAAAAGCACAAATAAACAAATGGGACTACATACGCTCTGCACAACAAAGGAAACCATCAACAAAAAGAGAAGCCAACCTATGGAATGGGAGAAAATATTTGCCAATTATATATCTGAAAAGGGGTTAATATCCAAAATATAAAGGGAACTCACACAATTCAATAGTGAAAACACCAATCTGATTTAGAAATGGCAGAGGAACTGAATAGCCATTTTCCAAAGAAGACATACAAATGGCCATCAGGTACATGAAAAAGGTGGTTCACGTTATTAATCATAAGAGAAACACAAATCAAAACCTCAATAAGATATCACTTCATATCTGTTAGAATGGCCATCATTCAAGAAGATAAGAGATAACAAGAGTTAGTAAAGATGTGGAGAAAAGGGAACATTTGTAGACTGTTGGCAATGTAAATTGGTGCAGACACTATGAAAACCAGTATGGAGGTTCCTCAAAACATTAAAAATAGGGGGCCGCCTGGTGGCGCAGTGGTTTACTTCGTGCTTGGCAGCCCAGGGTTCGCGAGTTTGGATCCCGGGCGCCCACTGACGCACTGCTTGTCAGCCACGCTGTGGCGGCGTCCCATATAAAGTGGAGGAAGATGGGCACAGATGTTAGCCCAGGGCCAGTCTTCCTCAGCAAAAAGAGGAGGATTAGCAATGGATGTTAGCTCAGGGCTGGTCTTCCTCACACACACACACACAAAAATTAAAAATAGGACTACCATATGATCTAGCAATTCCACTTTGGGGTATGTATCCAAAGGAAATGAAAACAGGATGTTGAGGAGGTATTGATTTCCCATGTTAATTGCAGCATTATTCACAATAGCCAAGATACAGAAACAATCTGTGTCCATTGATGGATGAATAGATAAAGAAGATGTGGTATATATACACACACACACACACAATGGAATATTATTCAGCCACAAAAAATAAGGAAATTTTGCCAGTGACAACACGATGGACCTTGAAGTCATCATACTAAGTGAATTAAGCTAGATATAAAAAGACTACATGGTATCACTTATATGTGGAATTTAAAAAAAAAAAGAACAAAAAAGTCAGTATCATAGAATAGAAACATGGCTGCCAGGGGCTGGGGTTGGGGAAAATAGGTAGAGGTTGGTAAAAGGGTACACGTTTCCAGCTAAAAGATGAACAAAGTCTTAGGATCTAATGTATAACATAGTGACTATAGTTGATAACACTGTATTGTATAATTGAAATTGCTAAAAGAGTAATACTTAAATGATCTCACAAAAAAAAAATTAAGTAGGTGAGATTCTGTTTGTGTAAACTGAACAGATGGGAGAATCCTATATATATACATATATATAATCCTTGAGAGGTGATGCACATTTTAAATATCTTACAATTTCATTTGTCGATTATACCTCAATAAACTTGAAAAAATTCAATGCCATTTACATTAGCACTCCCAAAAATGACATACATGGGTATAATTCTAATAGAATATGTAAAAAGATGTATGAGAAAAACTACAAAACTCTGATAAATGAAATCAGTCAATTAATCGAGCAATGAAAAGATATTCTAAATAAACTAGACAGGTATTCTAGATGTAAGTTTAAGAAATGGAGAGATACTGGGTAATGTCAGTCCTCTAACATTGTTCTTCTCTTTCAATACTGTGTTGGTGATTCTGGATCTTTCACCTCTCCATATAAAATTTAGAATCAGTATGTCAATATCCACGAAATAACTTGTGAGACTTTGGGAGAAGGGAGGGCTAAATAGGCAGAGTGTGAAGAATTTTTAGGGAAGTGAAACTCCTCTGTATGATACCATAATGGTGGATACATATCATTATAAATTTGTCTAAAGCCATAAAATGTACAATACCAAGAGTGAACTCTAATGTAAACTATGGACTTTCAGTGATAATGATATCTGAATATAGGTTCATCAATTATAGCAAATGTTGATAATTCGGAATGGCTATGCAAGTGGGGAGGCAGGGGATATATGGCAAATCTCTATACCTTTACCTCACTTGTACAGTGAAACTAAAACTTCACTAAAAATAAAGTCTATTAAATAAGAATAGTTCATTACCCTAGAAAAATTTTGGGAGACAGAGTGTGGACTGAAGTAGCTTGTGCCCTGTATAAGTGTCATCAATATTTTCCTTCCCTCTTCACCCATGCTATTTTCTCATTATGAGATGAAATTTTCTTCTTCCTCCTTATCATTATCTTCCCATTCCCACTTGGATCTGACCTGGCTTTACACTTTTCTTGACTGACGCAATGTGGCAAAAGTGACATAAAGGCACTTCTGATGCTCAGTTCTAGGAAGACTAGGTTTCTGCCTGGGCCTCCTGGAGGGTTTGCACTTAGAACGCTCCAGAGTGAGGATAGCTCTAAGCTTCAGATCAATATATAAAAACTCTCTAGCAAACAGACCCTGAAGAGCCTAGTATTGGCTATCTTTGCCAAGGCACCAGACATTTGAGTGAAAGGACCTCAGAACTTCATGACCAGTCAAACTATCAGCTGAATGCCACCAGGTGGACTTTGGTTGATATCACATGGAACAAAAATTGAACCACCAAGTTCTGCATAAATTCCTAGGCTACACATTTGTGAGATTTAACTAAATGTATTCTGTTTTAAGCCACTAAATTAGAGTAACTTGTTATAAAGCCTAAGTAACCTGAACAGATTGTGTCAAGTAAGCCAATATTTATGTTTCAACTTTAAACATTGCTGCTTTGTGATAACATGCCCAAGATTTGATAAAAAGATTTCTGTTTGTGGAGTGTGAATTATGTTTTTGCAAACAAATTTGCATAACTTTTCTATTTCTTGATGGATTAATATATCCAACTATAGATTTTCTTTAATTTGCATGGAATTAACTGCTTTTGACTGGTTTGAAAAAACTAATAAGCAGTATAGATATAAATTTACATAAAGGAAACTCAAGATTTCTAGAAAACAATATACAATTTATATTTTAAATATGCTGCTCCTATAACTCAGGGAGAGAATGTGGCTTAATGCTCATAATATTGATGGCCTTGGTTACTGGATTATAAGATAAGAAGCAAAAGAATTTATGGGAAATTTATACTGGTAAGCAAATTAAAATTTAATATTTCATAGATAATTGTAGATATCTATAATATGTAGATATTTAAGATAAGACATAAGATATGTTATCTGTAGATAGATAACAACTTAATGCTCTATACCTAATCAAGATGACCATTACCAAAATTTTATCTGTTAAACAATAAAATAATTGTTATAAAATAATGTTCACTGTCTCACTCTATCAACATGTAGAAATAAAATTAATATGATAATCTACTTTATAAAACTCTCTCATCTTTTCATTTTGTTTCTCTTCAAAATCTAATAAATTTGCTCATTTATTTTTTTATTCACATAAAGATTGTTTTGTGTACAGCAACACCATTTAACATGAGATCTGTCCTCTTAACAAATTTTTATTTCACAATAAAATATTGTTAACTATAGACACAATGTTGCACAGCAGATCTGTAGAAATTACTCATCTTGCATAACCGAAACCTCATATCTATTGAACAGCAGCTTCCTATTTTCTCCCTTCTCCCAGGAATCATGATTCTCAGGAATCACCATTCCACTCTCTGTTTCTATGAGTTTGACTATTGTAGATACCTCATATAAGTGGAATCATGAGTATTTGTCCTTCTGTGATTCACTTATTTCATTAAGCATAACGTCCCACCAGGTTCATCCATGTTGTCGACATCACAGGATTTCCTTCTTTTAGAGCTAAATAATATTTCTTCATATGAATATGCCACACTTTCTCTATCCATTCATCTGTTAATGGACATTCAATGGACATTGTTTCCATACCTTAGCTATCGTGAATAATGCTTCAAGGAATATGGAAGTGCAGCTGTTACTTCAAGATACTGATTTCAATACTTTGGACATATACCCAGAAGTGGACTTGCTGGATCATATGGTAGTTTTAATGTTTTGAGGACTCTCCATACTGTTTTCCATAGTGGCTGCATCATTTTGCATTCTCACTAACATCCACATCCTTACCATAACTTGCTCTCTCTCTTATTTTTTTTTAATAATAGCCATCCTAACAGGTGCTATGTGATAGCACATTGTTGCTTTGATTTGCATTTCCCTGATGATTGATGTTAAGCATATTTCATATACCTGTTGGTTATTTGTATGTCTTCTTTGGAGAAATGTCTGTTCAAGTCTTTTGCCCATTTTTTATTTTTATTTATTTTTGCTACTGAGCTGTATGAATTCCTTATATGTTTTGGATATTAACTCCTTATCAGACATATGATTTGTAAATATTTTCTTCCATTCCAAAGGTAGCCTTTTCACTGTGTTGACTGTTTCCTTTGCTGTGCAGAAGATTTTACTTTGATGTAGTCCCACTTGTCTATTTTTGTTGTTGTTGCTTCTTGTGCTTTTGGTAACATATCCAAGAAATCATTGCCAAGACCAATATCATAAAGCTTTCCCCCCGTATTTTCTTTTAGAAGTTTTGTAGTTCCAAGTCTTATGTTTAAATCTTTAATCCATTTTGAATTTACTTTTGTGTATGTAAGATAAGGGTCCAAGTTCATTCTTCTGTGTATGGCAATCCAGTGTTCCTAACACCATTTGTTGAAGAGATTATCCTTTCCCATTGTGCATTCTTGTCACCTTTTTTGACCATCAATTTACCATATTGCGTGCTTTGTTTCTGAGCTCTTTTTCTGTTCCATTAGTCTGTATGTCTGTTTTTAACCAGGACTGTACTGCTTTAATTATTACAGGTTTGTAATATACTTTGAAATGAGGATATGTGATGCTTCCAGCTTTGTTCTTCTTCCTCAAGATTGCTTTGAATATTAATTCTTTTGTGGTTTCATATAAATGTTAGGATTGTTGTTTCTATTTCTGTAAAGAATGCTTTGGGATTGCATTGAACCTGTAGATTGTTTTGGGTAGTGTGGACATTATAACAATATTAATTCTTCCAATCCATGAACATGGGATTTCTTTCAATTTATTTGTCTTCTTTAATTTCTTTTATCAGTATTATATAGTTTCAAGTGTTCAAATCTTTCATCTCCTTGATTAAGGTTTTCCTAACTATTTTATTATTTAAGATGTATTGTAAGTGTGATTGTTTTCTCAATTTCTTAATTTCCTTGTCAGATAGTTCTTTGTGTGTAGAAACACCATTGATTTTTTGCATGTTGATTTTGTATCTTACAACTTTACTGATTTCACTTATTGGTTTTAACCTATTTTTGTGGAGTTTTTAGGGGTTTTGTGTGTGTGTGTGAGGAAGATTAGCCCTGAGCTAAAGTCTGTGCCCACCTTCCTCTATTTTACATGGGATGCCTGCCACAGCATGGCTTGATAAGGGGTGTGTAGGTCCGCACCCAGGATCCAAACCTGCCAACCCTGGGCTGCCGTAACAGAGTGCGCTTAACCACTATGCCACCGGGCTGGCCCCTAGGGTTTTTTATAAGATCATGTTGTCTGTAGAGATAATTTTACTTCTTTCATTCACACTTGGATGCTTTTATTTCTCTTTCTTGCCTAATTGCTCTGGCTAGGACATCCATTACTTGGTTGAATAAAAGTGGTAAAGTGGCAAAAGTGGCATCCTTGTCTTGTTCCTGATCTTTGAGGAAATGCTCTCAGCTTTTCACCATTGTGTATGATGTTAGCTGTGGGCTTTTCAGATATGCCTTTATTATGTTATGTTCCCTTTATACCACTTTATTAGGAGTTTGTATCATGAAAGGCTACTTAATTTTGTCAAATAATTTTTCTCATTCTATTGAGATAATAATGCGATTTTTATCCTTCATTCTGTTAATGTGGTGTATCACAATAATTTCATTGCACATGTTGAATCATTTTTGCATCCTAGGGATAAATCCTACATGGTTGTGGTATTTGATCCTTCCAATGTGCTTTTGGATTTGGTCTGTTAGTATTTTGTTGAGATTTTTGCATCTATATTCATCAGGGGTATTGGCCTGTAGTTTCTTTTCTTGTAATGACTTTGTGTGGCTTTGACAGCTTAATGATGGCCTCATTAAATGAAGTTGAAAATGTTTCCTCTAACTTTTTGCAAGACTTTGAGAAGAATTTGGTATCAATTTTTTAAATGTTTGGTGGAATTCACCAGTGAAATCATTTTGTCCTAGGCATTTCTTTGTTTGAAAGTTTTTATTATAAGTTTAATCTCCTTATTTATTATTTTCTTTTTCATATTTTATATTTCTTTATAATTCAGTTCTGGTAGGTTGTATGTTTCTAAGAATTTATTCATTTCTTCTAGGTTATCCAATTTGTGGGTGTATAATTGTTCATAGTAGTCTTTTATGATCCATTATTATTTCTGTTTCATCAGTTGTAATGTCTCCTCTTTCTTTACTGATTTTCTTTAATATTCCTCCATTTTCTTTGAATTAGGCTAGTTAAAGAAAGGTTTGTACAATTTTATCATCTCAAGAAACGTATTCTGTTTCAATGATATTTCTATTGGGATTTTTTTAAAATCTCTATTATGTTTATTTGTGCTCTAATCTTTGTTTACTTCCTTCTAGGAACTTTGGAATTAGTTTATTTTGTGTTTTCTAATTCCATCATGTGTAAAGTTAGGTTGTTATTTAAGATCTTTCTTGTTAAATGTAGGTATTTATTGTTATAACCTTCCCTCTTAGTACTGCTTTTGCTGCATTTCATAAGCTCTAATATTTTTATTTTGTTTTCATTTGTCTTGAGATATTTTCTGATGTCTATTTTGATTTATTCTTTGACTCATTGGTTGTTCAAGACTGTGTTGTTAATATTCCATATATTTGTGAAATTTCCAGTTTTTTTATGTTAGTGATTTCTAGTTACATTCCATTATAGTTGGAAAAGATACTTGGCATTATTTCAATGTTCTTAAATTTGTTAAGACTCGTTTTGTGATGTAACATGTGACCCAGCTTGGAGAATGTTCCATGTGCACTTGAAAAGAATGTGTATTCTGCTGCTGTTTGATGGATAGTTCTGTATATGTTTAATATGTTTATTTGGTCTATTGTTTTGTTGAAGTCTGCTATTTCCTTATTGATATACTTCACAATATTGAAAGAGGGAATACCAAATTCTCCTACTACTAATGTATTGCTGTCTATTTCTTCCTTCAGATCTGTCAATATTTGCTTTAGATATTTAGGTGCTCTGATGTTGGATGAATATATATTTATAGTTACTATATCTTCTTGATGAATTGACCCTTTTATCATTATATAATGACTTTGTTTCTTGTGGAAGTTTTGGAATAAAAAATCTATTTTGTCTGATATAAGTATAGTCACTGCTGTTCTCTTTTGTTTACCATTTACCTGAAATATCTTCCTCTATCCCTTCATTTTCAGACTGTTTGTTCTTAAATCTAAATTTAGTCTCTTGTAGACAGAATATAGTTGGATCTTGTTTTATTTTCCATGTATGAGTGAAACCATATGGTATTTGACTTTCTTCATCTGACTTTTCCATTTGGCATAATACCCTCAAGGTCCATCTAAGTTGTCACAAATGGCAAGATTTCATCTTTTTATGGCTGAGTAGTATTCCATTGTATATATATATATATATATATATATATGTATATATATATATATATATACCTCATCTTCTTTATCCATTCATCCATTGGTGGACATTTATGTTGTATCCAAGTCTTGTCTATTATGAATAATGCTGCAATGAACATATGGGTGTGTATATCTTTTTGAATTAGTGTTTTCATGTTCTTTGGATAAATACCCAGAAGTAGAATAGCTGGATCACATGGTAGTTTTACTCTTAATTTTTTGAGAAATCTTTGTATTGTTTTCCATAGTGGCTGCACCAGGTTACATTTCCTACAGTCTACAAGGTTTCCCTTTGCTCCACATCCTCTCTAACACTTGGTATTTAGTGTCTTTTAAGTAATAGCCATTCTGATGGGCATGAGGTGATATCTCATTGTGATTTTGATTTGCATTACCCTAATAATTAGTGATGTTGAACACTTTTTCATGTGCCTGTTGGCCATCTGTATATCTTCTCTGGAAGTATGTCTGTTCAGATCCTCTGCCCATTTTTTGATGAGATTGTTTTTTTTCTTGTTGAGTTGTATTAGCTCTTTATATATTTTGGAGATTAACCCCTTATCAGATATATGATTTGCAAATGTCTTCTCCCAACTTTTAGATTGTCTTTTTGTTTTCTTGATGGTTTCCTTTCCTGTGCAGAAGCTTTTCAGTGTGATCTAGTCCCATTTGTTTATTTTGTTTGTTTCCCTTGCCTTAGAAGACGTGATATTCAAAAAGAGACTGCTAAGACAAACGTCTTAGATGTCAAATGTCCATTGTCAAAAAACATATTGCCTATGTTTTCTTCTGGAGTTTCATGGTTTCAGGTCATACATTCAAGTCTTTAATCCATTTTGAGTTAATTTTTATGTATGGTGTAAGATAAGGGTCTACTTTTATTCTTTTGCATGTGGCTGTCCAGTTTTCCCAACAACATGTATTGAAGACACTTTTATTTCTCCATTGTATGCTTTTGGCTCCTCTTTCAAATATTAGCTGTCCATAGATGTGTAGGTTTATTTCTGGGCTATCATTTCTGTTCCATCGATCTGTGTGTCCATTTTTCTGCCAGTACCATGTTGTTTTGATTACTATAGATTTGTAGTATATTTTGAAATCAGGGAGTGTGATAACTCCAGCTTTTTTTTTTTTTTCTTCAGAATTGCTTTGACTATTTGGCTATTTGGGGTCTATTTCCACGAAAAAATGTGTTGGAACTTTGATAGAGATTGCATTGATTGCTATAGATTGCTTTAGGAAGTATGAATGTTTTAACTAGGTTAATCCATGAGCATAAAATATCTTTCCATTTCTTTGTGTCTTCTTCGATTTCTTTCAAAAATGTTTTATAGTTTTCAGCATACAGGTATTTTACCTCCTTGGTTAAATTTATTCCTAGGTATTTTATTCTTTTGTTACAATTGTTAGTAGTATTGCATTCTTGATTTCTCTTTCTGCTATTTCATTGTTAGGGTATAGAAACACAACTAATTTTTGTGTGTTGATTTTGTACCCTGCAACTTTACTGTATTCCTTTATTATTTCTACTAGTTTTTTGGCAGTCTTTAGGGTTTTCTATATATGGAATCATGTCATCCACAAATAGTGACAGTTTTACTTTTTCCTTTCCATTTTAGATTCCTTTTATTTCTTTTTATTGTCTAACTGCTATGGCTAAGACTTCAAATACTCTATTAATTTGTCTCTAACAATATTTCTATTAAGAGTGGCAAAAGTGAGCCTCCTTGTCTTGTTCCAGTTCTTAGAGGGATAGCTTTCAGTTTTTCACTTTTGAGTATCATGTTAGCTGTGGTTCTTTATATATAGCCTTTATTATATTGAGGTACTTTCCTTCAATACCCATTTTATTCAGAGTTTTTATCATAAATGCATGCTGTATCTTGTCAAAAGCTTTTATTTGATCAACGCCTAATTTGATATTAAAATGACCATGTGATTTTTTATTCTTCATTTTGTTAATGTGGTGTATCATACTGACTGATTTGCAGGTGTTGAACCATCCTTGCATCCCTGGAATAAATTCCACTTGATCATGGTGTATGATCCTTTTAATGTATTATTGCATTCAATTTGCTAATATTTTGTTGAGGATTTTTACATCCATATTCATCAGTGATAATGGCCTGTAACTTTTTCTTGTGTTGTCCTTGTCTGGTTTAGGTATCATGGTTGTGTTGGCCTTGTAGAATGAGTTAAGAAGCATCACCTCCTGTTCAATTTTTGGATAACTTTGAGAAGGATAGATATTAAATCTTTGAATGTTTGGTAGAATTTACCAGGGAAGCCATCTGGTCCTGACCTTTTGTTTTGGGGAGGTTCTTGATTACTGTTTCTATCTCCTTACTAGTTATCAGTCCATTTACATTCTCTGTTTCTTCTTGATCTAGTTTTGTAAGGTTGTATAATTCTAAGAATTTATCCATTTCTTCCAGGTTATCTAATTTGTTGGTGTATAGCTTTTTGTAGTATTCTCTTATAATCCTTTGTATTTCTGTGATATCCATTGTAATTTTTCCTCTTTTGTTTCCAATTTTATCTATTTGAGCCTTCTCTCTTTTTTTCTTGGTGAGTCTAGCTAAAGGTTTGCCAATTTTGTTTATCTTTTCAAAGAACCAGCTCTTAGTTTCATTGATCTTTCCTACTGTCTTTTTAGTCTCTATTTCAATTATTTCTGCTCTGATTTTTATTATTTCCTTCCTTCTACTGACTTTGGGCTGTTTGTTCTTCTTTTTCCAGTTCCTTTAGGTACACTGTTAGATTGTTTATTTGAGATTTTTCTTGTTTGTGGAGGTAGGCCTGTATTGCTATAAACTTCCTTCTTAGTAGTGATTTTGCTGTATCCCATAGATTTTGGTATGTTATATTTTCAGTTTCATTTGTCTGCAGACATTTTTTATTTGTCTTTTGATTTTTTTGTTGACCCAACAGTTGTTCGGTAGCACTTTTTAAAATCTCTACATATTTGTGACCTTTCCAGTTTTCTTCCAGTAATTGATTTCTGGATTTATACCCCATCATCAGAAAGCTTGCTTGAAATTATTTCAATCTTTTTAAATTTATTGAGACTTTTTGTTTTGTGGCCTAACATGTGATCTATCCTGGAAAATGTCCAAGTGCATTCAAAAAGAATGTGTATTCTCACTTTTGGGATGGAATATTCTGTGTATATCTATTAAGTCCATCTGGTCTATTGTGTCATTTAAGGCCAAAGTTTTCTTATTGATCTTCTGTCTGGATGATGTATTCATTGATGTAAGTAGAGTGTTAAAGTCCCCTATTATTATTGTGTTACTGTCAATTTCTCATTTATTTCTGTTAATATTTGCTTTACGTATTTATGTGTGTCTATGTTGGGTGCACAGATATTTACGACTGTTAGATCCTCTTGTATTGTTGCTTTTATCATTATGTAATGCCTTTCTTTGTCTCTTGTTACAATTTTTGTTTTAATATCTATTTTGTCTGATATAAGTTTTGCTACTCCAGCTTTCTTTTCATTTCTATTTGCATGTAGTATCTTTTTTCCATCCTTTCACTTTCAGTTTGTGAGTGTTTTTAGGTCTGAAGTATGTCTTTTGTATGCAGCATATTTATGGGTCTTGTTTTTATCCAATCAACCACACTATGTCTTTTGATTGGTGTATTTAATCCATTTACATTTAAATAACTATTGAAGTATGTACTTATTGCCATTTTGTTACTTTTTTGGGATGTTTTTGTAATTCTTTGTTCCTTTCTTCTTCTCTTGCTCTCTTCCCTTGTGATTTGATGACTTTCCTTAGTATTATGTTTGGGTTCCTTTGTCTTTACTTTTTTGTGTATCTATTGTAGGTTTTTGGTTAGTGGCTGCCACAGGTCCCTATGTGATAATCTATGTGTATAGCAACCTATACTAAGTTGATGGTCTCTTAAGTTTGACCTCTTACTAAAAGCCCTACACTTCTACTCTGCCCCACCTCCACATTTTGTTTTTGATATATTTTACCTGTTTTATTTTTGTGTATCTGTTAACCTCTTATCATATAGATGATTTTAGTACTTTTGTCTTTTGACCTTCATAGTAGCTTTATAGGTGATAGATCCTCTACCTTTCCTGTATATTTCCCTTTACCAGTGATATTTTTTCTTTGATAATTTTCTTGTTCCTATTTGTCACCTTTTTCTTTTCTACTTAAATAAGTCCCTTTAACATTTCTCATAAGGCCAGTTTAGTGGTGATGAACTCCTTTAGTTTTTCTTGTATGGAAAACTCTTTATCTCTCCTTCCATTCTGAGTGATAACCTTGCCATGTAGAGTATTCTTGGTCATAGTTTTTTTTCCCTTCAGCACTTTGAAAATATCATTCTACTCCCTTCTAGCTTGTTGGTTTTCTGCAGAAAAGTCAGCTGATAGCCTCATGGACTTTTCTTTTTATGTAACTTGTTGCTTTTTTCTTGCAGCTTTTAGGATTGTCTCTCTATCTTTTATTCTTGACATTTAAATTATAATGTGTCTTGGTATGGGCCTCTTTGAGTTCATCATGTTTGGTCCTCTCTGTGCTTTCTGTACCTGGATGTCTGTTTCCTTTCCCATGTTAGATAAGTTTTTGACTATTATTTCTTCAAATAAGTTACCTTTCCTTTTGTCTGTCTCTTCTCCTTCTGGAACATCTATAATGCAAATGTTAGTAGACTTAATGTTGTTCCAGAGGTCCCTTAGACTGTCTTCCTTCTTTTTAATTTTTTTTCTTTTCAGCTTGGGTGATTTCCTCTACTTTTTTGTCCCAATCACTGACCCACTCCTCTGTGTCACCTACTCTGCTATTGATGTCCTCCAGTGAATTTTCTATTTCCATTATTGTATTCTTCAGCTCTGATTGGTTCTTTTTTATACTTTCTAATTCTTTGTTGAAGCTCTCACTGTGTTCATCTATTCTTCCACCCAGTTCAGTAAGCCTCCTTATGAATATTAGTTAGTACTTTATCAGGTAGATTGTTTATCTCCCTTTCATTTAGTTCTTTTTCTGAGGATTTGTCCTATTCTTTTATTTGAAACAAATTCCTTTGTCTTCTCATTTTGCCTACTTCTCTGTGCTTATTTCTATGTATTAGGTAGATCAGTTACTTCTCCCAAGTTTATAAATATGGCCTTATGTAGGAGATGTCTTATGGGGCCCAGCAGTGTGTTCTCCTCTCATCACCCAGGCCAAATGCTCCAGGGGTGTCCCTTGTGTGGGCTTTGCATGCTCTTCTGTTGTGGGGGGGTAGCTATTGCTGTGGGCATGTGGGTAGCCTGGGCTGGCCCCCAGGCTGCTGGTTGCAAGCTCTGGCCATATGTGGCTTCTATGGGCACATTATTCAGTGAGGTAAGCACCCAGCATGGCTGGCTGTGAGGTCTGGTAGTGCAGAAATACTGAAGTTTTTCTGGTAAGCCAGGTCCCCAGTGTGGCTGGTTTCTAGGCCCATGGCCACACAACTGCTGCAGACTGATGGTGTGGCTGGCTACTTGGCCCTGTGGCACTTGGCTGCCCCAGATGCATTGGTTTTGGGCAGGCTTCAGGTGACACTAGCTGTGCTGCACACAGCTGCTGTCGTCTTGCTTTTGGGTGGGGTAGGCCTCTGGCAAGAACTTGCTACTCAGCCCTGCAGTGCACAGCTGCCTCAGGAGCACTGATGGGTGGCGTGGGCCCCAGGTGCAACACTGTGCAATTATTTTAGACTTTGGTAGGTGGGGAAAATCCCCTGTATGGCTGCTTCCAAGGCCCAGTGGGTCAAGTCTGCTGGGGGCTCACTGGTGGGTGGAGCTAATCCTTGGTGGGGAGGATGCCTGCTGCCTGGCTGCACTCAATTGCTTTGGGTGCTCTAGTGGGCAGGGCATGCTCCTACACTAACAGGCTAGAAGAAGGATTCCAATAGCACCTGCCAGCATCTGTGTCAGCACAACTGAACTAGGTCACTATAATGGCTGCCACCAGTATTTGAGTCTCTAGTGGGTGGGCCCAGCCACCTCCTGCCTCTCCAGGATGCACTCTGAGCTTAGTAAGTGAGTCTCTTACCAATGGACTATGCACTTTCTGTCTGGTGTTTTTGTGCTGGTTTCCGGGTGGACTGAACCTTGTGTGAGCCCTTTAAGAGCAGGCTTTTCTTTCCCTGAAGTTCTATAGCTTTCCTGGGCATATTCCCCATTGGTTTTCAAAGCTAGGTATTATGGGATCTCATCTCTCTTGTGCTGGATCTAAAGGCTGGAGTGACAAATGTGGAACTCAAATCTCCCTCTCCTCCAGGTAAAGCTCTGTACCTTTGAAATCACTCCTGACTGTGAAGTGCCATGGCTAGGGTGTGGTTTTTCCCTCAGCAGGGCTGTATCTCTGCCTCTTCCACCCCTCTCTGTGTTGTCTCTTATTGTTAAGGTTCTTTTTATCCAGTTTCCAGATCTTTCTCAGAGGAAATTTTTCCACAGCGAGTTGTAAGTTTGTTGTGTCCTTGGGAGGAGGCAAGTTCAGGATCCTCCTATACTGTCATCTTCCCCAAAGTCCTCATCCATTTACTTTTAAAGTAATTATTGATAGGTAAGATTTTTTTTTTCTTTACTTTAGGAAAATTGGGATGCTAACATAATTATATCTATTTTGCATTCTCAATATTTTATTGACTCAAAACTCCTTTCTTGGTCTCCAGTTGCTGAAGGAGCTTTTACATTTCCTACGTAAAATTACAACACTTGAATTTGGATATTTGTAATATGCTCATCCTTTTAATTATCTGTGCCTAAAACAGAATGTCAAGTTTTAGAGAGGCTTATTCAAGACCATTGCTTGGTCTTAAAATTTCTGTGACCTCATGGTTTAATTTAAACATCTTTTCCTTTTTATCAGTTACAACTGAGATATAAATAGCACCCATAACTTTCCATCTAGCCACTTACTATCTAAAAAATTCTCATTTCTACATGACCATTAAATGTTACACAAGTCCAAATTCAGCAAAACTAGTTCTCCTTTTTAATGAATGTAAGCTTCATGAGTGCCTGGTAAATGCTCAAACTAAATGCATGTTTTCTAATTTGGCTGATATTCAATGCTGAAGATAACTCTATTAAGATTTTATTTGGTTATGATTAGTATGACAAGCATAATCAAGGTGTACTCTTCATGGAGATGCTGTGTTTTCTAGACTGTTAAAAAATATTCTGTTAATTACAACTCATTCTACTCATCCTTGATACAAGTATCCAAAGCAACTCAATTATTTATATTAAAGTCTGTACTAAAGAAAATGTCACTGCTGAGTATTATAAAAACTAAAACACTCTTAGTAATTTAAACACAATTAATGTCATAAGGACAGTTGTTCATTAGGATTTCTTAATTAAAATGATTCATTTTTTAAAAGATATCAAACTTACTTCACAAATTAAAATATCAGCTATCTCAATCTGTCATATATATTCAGTGTCATCCAAGTAATTTTCTGACATCTACTTACACAACAAAGAAATACTCAAGTGAGAGAATAAACTAACTCAAACATTACAAGCATAATATGGAGAAAATTTTACCCAAAAAAGTTTGCAAATGAAATATTGTCTTGTGTACAATTTTTATAACTCAATTGAAATAGAGTTGAATAAGTGCTGAATTCCTACCACGAGCCATTTCAACTTATACTAATAAATGTTAATCCATTGCTTCAATGACCTAAGAAGTCTTAATTTTTATTTTGCTACATGTTCTAGTTGAAAAAAACTTTCCCTTGTCAAAAGGCTAATGCTTTGAATCATATCCCACCCCTCAGATAATATCACTGTGTTTCTCCTACCTGGGGAATACCTTTAATACTCCCTGTAGGTTAACAAAAAACCTCATTTTATAATCAAAATACTTAAGGGAGCATGTAAAATGTTCTCATTAATTAGACACTTCAAGATCTACTTCATTGCACATAGTTCAACAAATTCAGAAAAGTTTAAACTTTCTAAATTACCCATGGCCCAGAGGTCTATTCCTATCTCTAGCAAAAAAGTATCCAATACTTCAAAATCTCTGTGAAGTTTACCATATGAAATTCTTCCAAAAAGAACTAATTCTAGGCTTGACACTTTCTGTGATGGATTCCAACTTGGTACCTTCTGATCTTGTCAGAAAACTAGTGCATTGTCCATAGCCATATACACAAAGGATGAGATTTTGTTCCCAAATGGAACATACATCACTGGATACAGCTCTATATTATACGTAACTATGAGACTGATTAAATATATTGTAAGAGACACCAAAAAAATGTCAACTTAGGACCGTGTCTAAAGTTACCATTCCTGAAATTCTTAATCATGAATACTGATTTAAGCTTCAGGACATACACTAAACAATTCATGCTTCTTCATCTAGTTATACTTTCAGTCATAAAACCAGGACACCTAGTCCCACTGGAGGTCTGATGCAGAGGCACAGTAAAGTGTGCCCAATGGACAAATATAAATTCATTCGCTAGAATAGTCCTAAATAATAAAACAGTTCTCAACTATTTACTGGTGAATGAACACAAAATTCACATAATAACTGTCTTAGTCCATTCATGCTGCCGTGAAAAAATACCACAGACTAAGTGGCTTATAAACAGTAGGAATTTTTGCTCAGAATTCTAGAGGCTGAGCAACAGATATCAGGGTCAGCATGGTTGAGTGAGGGCCCTTCTTCAGGTGGTAGTATTTTTGTTGCATCCCCACATGGCGGAAGGGACTAGGGAGCTCTGTGGGATCTCTTTTATAACACTGATCCCATTAATGAGGGCTCCACCCTCAAGACTTAATCACCTCCTAAAGACACCACCTACTAACCTCATCATCTTTGGTGGTTAAGATTTCAATAAATCAATTTTGGGGGAACAAAAACATTCAGGCCATAGTAATAATTAATACATCTTTTATGCTTGAGTAAAATTTGTTCTCCCTACTGGATGAAGCATATTTATGACAATATGAAATGTATTTGAATTAATTTAATTAATTTTAGAAAGACAGAAAAGTTCCAGATTATTACTGATGTCCAGATTCCTTGTAAAATAGTTTAAATAGGGTCAAACTTTTTTTCTGGAACTTGAAGTGTTCCATAATGTGGTTCAATGTTGGGAAAATAATCTGGGGACCAGGACAACAGTATGAGCATAACTACTGAAGCTAAAGTGTTTATACTGTATGTAGGGAGTACATACAATGGAGATAAAGAATACAGTAAGATTTATTCATATTAAAGAGTAACTAGAAGTAAAGTTTGAGGGAGATGGTAAAGTCGCAGTGAGAAGACCTTTAGCCAATTGCCTAGGTCTATAGAATGGAGAGAATTTTGTTGCTAAACAGGTAGATCTAGGAATTAATCAAATGAGAGACAAAAAGGAAGGGAATTTATGTTTCTCTTTGTCATTTGAGGTCTCAAATAAAATCTTTGTTCAAAGAGTTGGGCAACACAAACTATCTGTGAATATCGCTTTACCTAGAAAGGACCATGGGAACCATTAATTATTCTGCTGGTAAGTCATACAAGAACTTAGCTGTAAAGAAGAAAGCAGTGGTATATGTATATGAATGAATACACACACACAAACACTTTGACAAGCATTCATATTTTGAGGAGGATCTTTACCCTTTATCATTTCCTATTCTACCCTATTTTACTTGTTTGAGAGCACCAAGTTGTGTTTTTAATGGGTTGTTACTAATAGCTTGGAAAACACTGAATTAGGTTCCAAATGGGATTGAGAAGGGAAGTGGTAATTAGGGAACAGAGGTCAATGAATTTGATGAAGCTGTGGGGAGAAGAAAAAAAGAATTTATAAAGATGATGAATAACAGTCTACTTAGAAGTCTCTGTACTATTATGGCATGATACCACATTACCAAGGAAAATGTTACTCTCTCAAGAGGTACAGTCTCTGGAGTCATTGTATAAAATAATGTAATGGGGGCAAAAGCAGTGTGGCTCAAATATCCTTTGGAGTTTGTTTTCCTATTACCTGCTTGCAAGCTGAGGTCTTAGGTATAATTTCAGATGGTTTTATATTGGTCATGTTCACTCAAACAGTGCTATATTATTGATAAATAACTCTTTTCTATCACAATCACAATCCATATTCCATAATAACTACCAAATATATATCAAGAGACACATGGAGAGAAAATCAGTATATTAGGATTTTACTCACAATTTAGAGGTGTTATCATCAAAGATGTCATTTAGTAATCTTATTTTATTCTTATGTCTCTTGGCATTTTGTGAAATATGCCTTTCTTTAGTACTGGAAAAGCACCCAAGTAATCTATGTACTCTTGCCACTTCAATGATGAGGATACTGTGGAACCTAAAACAAGTCCCCTGTCAACTATATGCAACCACAAAGCAAACACTAAGAAAAATATTAGATCCTGTATTAAATGTGGACAAGATGAAGAATTCTTGATTTTACAATTTAAACTAACATTATTGATATTTAATAATAACTTGAAAAAACAAAGACAATGTAGATTTTCAGCTGAGAGTTCTATGTATTGATGAGGAAATTTAGAAAATCAGAAAGTTAAGAAACAATGTGGACAACAAAGCTCAAATTATTAAAAGCATGAAGAGTTTGCAATCAATATCTATTCATGATTTCATTCTTTAGGGCTGAAGTATGAGGCTACCTCATCCCAATTTGTGTGCTTCCGCTTTAACATACTCTGTGATTTATTTCCCCAGCAGCACTGGTAGTTTGTTGTAGGAGTGGCAAAAGCAGGGGAAATTGATTAATCTAGTTTGGGTTGAGGACTTTAGCCAACAGTGGTTGAATTGATGGAGCCTAGAGCTAGGCTATAGGGATAAAAGGTAAAATAAAGGAAACTTAAAAAGTGGGAAAAAATGAAACAAAAAGGGATTTAAGTCTTTTATAAATTTGAGGAGTAAGTTCTGATTAAGAATAATAGTTGTGGTTAATTTTTAATATGTAAGAGTTAGGATAGTCGAGGGTGATAATATGATACGGGTCAGGGCCAGATGTCATTGACTGAATAGTGTTGAAAATGAATTATAAAGGTAAAATAAAGTGAATGTTGTATGGGTTGACTACATGCTCATTAAATATAGAAAGTGGGTAAACTTATTGGTGGATAATAAATTAGTAAATCATATTCCCAGTTCTTTGAGGTTTGTGCAGGGTTGATTTAGGAGTTGGTGTAAGAGTAAGAAAGGTAAATAGTGGTTTAATGAGATGGTTATTAGTTTAGTGGTTTTGAAGTGGCTTTGGTGCTCAATGCAAACTGCAATTAGACATCTGGTCTGTATGGAATATGGGGATTCTCAGAATGAAAATCTTCTCTGCTGGGCTTCACATTGTTGACTGGTAAGTTTAGTAGAATTAAGTAGGAATAAGGAGCTTTCCATGAAGAACTGTGAGTAGAGAGGAGCAACTGTTGTCGCTTTTCATGAAAGGAAGTTTCCATAAGTGAAAGAAAAATTATTCCATAGAAAAGAGGTCAAGGAACATAAGAGTTAAGATAAAAAAAGAATTAAGCAGAAATTGGTACAGGGTCTAGGAAATAAGTCCTGAATCAGGTATCTTTGATTTTTATATTCTGACTGTGGGAAGTGGATTTTATCAGTGTGTTTTAGGTCCCTCATAGCAGACTTCACTTTCCTGTGATTTTTAAGTTTGTCCAAGGGTTCTTGATGTCATTACTTTAAGCACTCTCAGTACTTTAATGATCTGATGATGACTCTGCATATTCACACTAGATAAATAAAAATAGGCATTTTATGTGTAAAATATTGAATGCAATTTTACAAATTTCTAATGTGTATCTTTGCCCTAACCACTCTGTTCACATTTGTGCTCAAGATCATTAACTTATTTAGGCTTATATGTTTTTTGGTGAGGAAGATTGGCCCTGAGCTAACATCTGTGCCAATCTTCCTCTATTTTGTATGTGGGATGCTGCCACAGCATGACTTGATGAGCAGTGTGTAGGTCTTTACCCAGGACCCGAACCCGTGAACCCTGGGTCCCTGAAGCGGAGAGTGTGAACTTAACCACTATGCAGCCGGGCCGGCCCTTATGTATACGTATTTTTGTTTATGAGATAACTGCATTTGAAGGTTGAACTTGGGAGTTGGTTACCCTGCAATCCTAAAAAATGCAGAGATTTAGATGTCTTTGGCCCTGTAAGACAATGTTGCATTCCCCGAAACTATCCTCCCTCCTTTTGGGATTTATTGATTTCCTTAGCTTTTCTGAAGAAATTTTATTTTGCCTTCAATGTACTCCCATCTCCAACTGTTACTCTCCCAGTTAGCTTGATTTCCCTCCATTTTATATGACCAGAGGATTTGAAAAATATTCTTAAGAGTGTAATGAAATATAAACATATTTGAGTTACTCCATCCATATTTGAGTAACATCCATCTCGACCCATGGAACTCCCCCCTCCACCACCAAGGTTGTCTATTGCTGATTGAACATTATGGTACATACTAATACATGTATAAGACAATCGATAATTTGACCTTTGCAGTTTGACAGAATTAGATGAAAGAGGAACACAGGAAGGAAATAGGACCAGTAATAATTTGTTACATGGCTATAAATATTAAGGACAATGAGAAAAAAAAATAATATATGTATTTTCAATATGTCTCTCCTGAGTAATGTGATTAAATAATTTATCATTTGAAATTGAAAGGAAAAACTATATATTGATATTTATACCAAGTCAGTCCATATAAAGAATCCCCCTCAAAACATAAGTTCACCTTTCCTTAAGACCCTTTTGTTTTAAATATTTATTGTGGAAATGTTCACACTTATTTACATATTTAGAGAACAGTATAATTAATCACTATGTGTCCTTCATCTAGGTTCAATAAGTGTCAGCCCACAGCCAATCACCATTCTTTTGTACACCCAAAGTCTCACTCTGCCTCACCATTATTTAAGGGCAAATACAATGCAGTATATTGAGTCATGTCTTGAGCCAAACACTAACCCATTTTAATCCATACCCTTCTTTTCTTCCTCTACCTTGACCTGCTCATAGCTCTCACCCCTGTCTCTGCCCTTCTTTACATCTTTTACTTTGTGTTTCTGCTCTGATGGTGTGACTCTGCCAGAGGACAGATTTTTAAGATCAGCACTGCATAGAGCCATCTCAGAGGGAGGAGACCAAACAGTGATGTATTCTGCCCTGTCCTCTTTGGTTCTTACCAATGGCTCCATATAGTGGTGCCATAATGGCTATGGGTGAGGCCCTGGTGCATGTGAGGATCACTTTTGTTGCTCTGGCTAGCAGTGTTTCTGTTCCTTTCTGGATGGTCCTAAATTGGGCACTCCTGACTCCATGGTCCCCTAGAAGTGGTGATTTCCTTGAGGGTAACAGGCGCTGGCAAAGGCATGAAGCCTCCAGGCTGGCTGTCTTACAGCCTGCATTTTGGGAGCCAGAAACATATTCTCCACATGAAAGTCGATAAGCTTTTGCTGTCTAAACACTACCCAGTGTTCACCTACACAAATAGGTGTGCTCTCGTTGAAGATTAGCCTTTTGTCCAGAATGACTGCTACTATCACAGTTTTTTGGAGCAGCATCCAGAATCCCTGGTTGCCCTCAGTACCTGTTTTGGGGGCTTTTGAGGATTGTTACAGACAAATGACATCATTTATGAAGACAAGCCTGAAAAGCTTTCTACAGCATTTGAACATTTGACACATAAGATGGACAGTGACAAGACACAATTCTCGTGCATGAGATGTAGATTAACAGATGAAGAAATAGTATGACAATTGAGGTTTCAAGAGAGCAATAATTCTACTTTGATGCAAAGTGGATACGAAGGCCGTTGGACCCACAAGTGGTTTCCTTAACTGGCAGTGGTGGTAGACCACAGTTGGTATTGTCATCCCAAAAGTAATACCTCAAATGTGCAGAATAAAGCATGCCTTACTATCAATGAAATAGATAAATTTTTTAATTCACTGGATGTTGATGAAATTTTAATTAGAATTGAGATCTGGACTGAAGGAAACCCCATTCCAGCAGATATCAGAGATGGTCTCGGGGGGGATTTGCCCCTGGAAGAGAACAAGCTTTAATACCCACTTGCCCCATAATGTTGCACATCTTTTTGTAAAGGAGGCATATCATATCTATCTTGGCTTAGCCTTTGTTGGAATAGTACGTGATCTTCATTATTATTGTGGATTTGATAGTTTCTTGGATGATAATTTGTTTGATTTTGCATTTATTATGTCACATGTGATCAGTCATAATTGAGGGCATGATGAAAACACTTGCAAATGTGAGGATCAAATATGATGTTTGCGTCAAAAACAGAGGCAAATAGATTTAGCAACTGCAGTTATGCTGACTTTTGGGACACCACTGCAAAAACAAAATGTTTGTATGTTTCACCAAGTACAGGGAACATCTTTATACAGACACACTGTGGGAAAAGTATGTTTGAAGAAGGAGAAGAGTATGACTGTAGCTCCTTACATTTGTGTAGAAATGATGCGTCTTGTCAGTCAAACTGCACTCTGAGACCTGTTGCTGCTTGTGTTTTGGTCTCTGTTGCAAAGACTGCAACTTCATGCCATCAGGCAAAGTGTGTAGAAAAGAGGACAATAAAAGTGATCTCCCAGAGTGGTGTGATAGGACATTGTATCATTGTCCAGCAGATGTGTATATGCAGAACGGGATCTCGTGCATGGCCAGTGGCTACTGCTATGCAAAGAGATGCAATAACCATGATGAACAGTGTAGGAAAATTTTTGGCAAAGAGGTCAAGAGTGCAAATCAGAGTTGCTACAAGGAAGTGAACACCCGAGGTGACTGTTTTGGTCACTGTAGTTTCAATGGCTCTAC
This sequence comes from Tapirus indicus, assembly GCA_031878705.1. Taxonomy (NCBI): domain Eukaryota; kingdom Metazoa; phylum Chordata; class Mammalia; order Perissodactyla; family Tapiridae; genus Tapirus; species Tapirus indicus. The sequence goes on along the minus strand of CM062919.1, from coordinate 95,628,811 downwards.
ATGTGTACAATGTAACATCTCAGATATCCTGTATGGGAGGGTTCAGTGTGAGAACATGACAGAAATTTCTCTTCTGAGAGATCATTGTACTGTGTATTGGACTCACCTCAATGGTGTCACCTCCTGGGGTACAGATTACTATTTTGGGATGACCATACCTGATATTGGTGAAGTAAAAGATGGTACAGAGTGTGGTGTAGAACATATCTGCATCCAAAGGAGGTGTGTCCAAATATCACGTTTGGAAAGTGACTGTTCACCTGAGACCTGCAATATGAAAGGAATCTGCAGCAATAGACATCACTGCCATTGCAGCTATGAGTGAGACCCTCACAACTATCTGGTGAAAGGCAGTGGAGGTGGTGTTGATAGTGGCCCACACCCTCAATGAAATGAGAATGAAAATGCATAAGTGAAGGGCTCCCTGCTACTATTTTTGTTGATTCCTTTTTTTGTTTTATTATTATGTTTGTTAACTTTGCTTTTTATGAGACTCAAAAAATCAGCTAAGGAGAAGAGCAAAATGTTCCGATTTCGCCTAAAGAAAAAGCAAAATATTCCAGTTCCATTTTAGAAAGAAAAGCAAAAATTTACCAGTTCGTAAAAGAAATCCAATTCCTATGAAATTTTTCATGTATAAAGGTTTAGTCTCCTGGCAGTAGAAATGTTACAGCATGTGTCATAATCATTGACAAAAAAAATCCCTGAGGTTTTTTATTATTTGGGAACATAAACATTAGCCATTACACAATTAGCAAAATATAATAATTTCTATATATTTCAACTTTCCATTATTTTAAGTAATTTTAGTGGTCAATTTTTCGTGGAATTAGCTCTTAGTGTTTCTTGAGCAAAATCATAGCTCATGGATGGGGTGTCTGTGTGTGTATGGTGTGTGTTTAATTTGCTGTCTCTCAATTTCAAACATCCTTCTCTTTTGTACTCTGCTTTCTCACACAGTGAATGGGAACCTACAAATCACATTTCCTCTTTGCTAATCTCACTAGTAATTTCTGCAAATAGGGAGACCTAGAGGAGACTGGAAACTTGGGAGATTTTTTGATTGCTGTTCATGTCAGGGTTGCCTCATTAACAGCTCTCATCTTTGCAAAGACAGTAACATTCAGTCTGCACATTATTACTATATATATATAATAAATACTATAATTATATATTATAATTATATGCTACATAATATATATATATATATATTTTTAGTAACTCCCAGAAGTGATATTACTGTCAGCCTCAGAGATACTGGCATAGCTACCAAGCATCTTACCGCCAGATTTCTGAGTCTGAGGTCTTTGAGTTCTCCACCAAATTTCTGAGGTTCCAAGACCAGGTTGGTTAACCCTATTTTCAGAGGTAAGATCTATGGGGCCTACTCCAAAGGAGTAATTCCCAATAACCTCACCTCTTCCCTTTGATCTCCAGTCGCAGGAACAATAGCTACACTTTCTTTTTAGTAACTCATGGTTTCTCTCAGTGGTGCGGTTTCATTTTGTTACTGAACTCTCACTGATACAGTACTTATCTTGGTATAATGGAGAACACAGGAAGGAGTCTAACATCAGAAATTTTGAATTTTTCACACCATTGCCCTTTACCATCTTGGGGACATGATTTACAATTAGATAGAATTACCTCAAAATCCCAAAAGATAGGAAAATAATACTTGCCACTAAACTCCTTTGTAACTTTACTTATAACATGGATGAAGAACATACTTACAATTCTACGTAGGATGTATAAATCTTTGCAACCATGTTTCCTCTGGAAAGAAAATCTAGAAAAAAAACCAATTTTATATATATATATATATATATATAGACACACGCATATATATATTTTTTTTCTTGGTGAGGAAGATTGGCCCTGAGCTAACATCTGTGCCAATCTTCCTCTATTTTGTATGTGGGACGCCACCACAGCGTGGCTTCATGAGTAGTGTGTAGGTCCGCACCCAGGATCCAAACCTACAAACCCTGGGCCTCCAAAGCAGAGCATGCGAACTTAACCACTATGCCACTGGTCCACCCCAGTCCAATTATATTTTGAAAATCATGTTTCAAAGACATCGCAGAGCTGAGGAAGCAACGTGGAGGAGATAAACTAAAATTTCAGGCCAGGAAAGCAATTCTGAAAAACATGGAATCATGCTAGCTGTTTTTTCCTCTGAGCACTTGCTGATGCTGGATGTGAACTGAGCCTCAGGCTTGGCCCAGTTAGAGAACCTCTGCTGAGGGAAAGAGAAATCCCCAGTGCTCTTAGTTACTACATAGGTTCAGATGTCTTCGTAAACTAGACTTTGAGGGGCCCCTAATTCACAATCATTTTTCCCCAAGTCACAATTGCTTAATTTCAGAGCTTTGTGGGATATTGGTGAGCTAGTCTGAAATTTCTCAAAGGCATACTTCCTTAATATCTTGTTATATTTTGGACACGAGACATAGTAAAAGCAGGCTTATCTGAAGCACATGTACTGTCTCCCCATAATGCACTTACCTGATTTTGATGTTGCATGTGGCAAGAGGCTGGAGAGCTGGGTTGTGAACCTCTAGATGATAGGGATTAATCCCCCATAATCTTTCAGAGCTGAGAAAATAGAGTCACACAAACTCCAATTGAAAGTCTAGCAGGCCCATGCCTGAGCAACATCAGAAAAGGAGAATTAGCCCAAGATTTACCCAACACTCACTCACCTCTGACCTGGCACAATCCTTGACTGGATTTAGATAACCAGCTCCTCAGTCTACCTTCCTAACAGAGGAAAGAGAGAAAACTCTCCAGAGGAGCCACCTGGAGCTTCGGTGGTTGTTTTACACACAATCACCTGCATACAGTAAAACTTTACCATGTATGCAAGGAGGAAATATTCTGATCTATTACTAATAGAAGAAAGAAAAGAAGGAGAGACTACAAGTAGTGTCAAGATGATCCAGATAGTGGAGCAAGAATACATGAAAAAAAAAAAAAAACCTCTGATGAATACATTTTAAAATAAAAGAAAAATACACAAAAAATATGAAGGAACATAGAATATTCTCAATGAGTTAGAATCTATATAAGAGTATCAAATGGACATTTTAGAACTAAAACTTACCATGCATGACAAGAATTCAGTGGATGGTTTGAACACATCAGGTTACAGAATTACTCATCTGGAGGACAGAAAAATCCCCACACCGATGTACACAGAAAAATAAAAGCATAAAAATAAGTGTTTAAGAAATAAATGGAATATATCAAAAGTTGTAACATACCTAATATTGGAGACCTAGAAAAAGTGAAAGAGGGAATGAATAAAAACAATATTAAACAGGTGTTTGTTGGCAATTTTTTTAAAAGGTAGGAAAGATATCAACATGTTGCTTGATAAGTTGTCTTTCCCCAGTTTCTTTCATTTTCCTGTTTGCAGACACTTAAGAATCTATCTTCAGTTTGCTGATCTTTCTTCTACCTGCCAAAATTTCCTGCTGATCTTTTCTACTACATTTTTTATTTTGGTTATTATTCTTTTCAGTTCGAGATTTTCCATTCAGTTCTATTTATTTGTTTATTTATTTAAGGTTTTATATCTCTATTGATATTTAGCACGGCTTTTTGTACAGCTACTATTTAGTCAGAAGTTGTACTTAATCCCCTTAAGCCACTGAGGCCTCTATCCTTTGTTGACGAATCTGACTGTGGCCTGGGAATGTTTCAAGTATGCCGCATTCCATACTCTGATTGCTATCGAGTGGATACACCTTAGCACACGTGAACAGACTTGTAGACACATGGTGATGAGTGTGATCTGAGGAGGAATCTTGTTGGCTGTCTCTTTCCCTGGTCTTTTTGTTAATTTCTTGGCCCATCTGCCATTTTGTTTGATGCTATTAGGTTCATGGAGTTGACAGCCAATTCTTAAACACTTGGCACCAAAATCTCCATTGTTTTCAGAAATACCCTATTCATAAACTTCTCCCTTCTGTGTACCAAGTAAAGTCCATCTCCTCACCAGAGCTCTCCCTATGACCTGGCTCTATGCTGGCAGCACATCTATGCCACTACATAGGAGCACTAGGTATAGACAGAATATCTCTCTATCCCAGTGACATCCTCACTCCACAAGTCGATATGAGAGGAAGGTGGTTGGACATGGTCTTTTTAGCTTGCCCCTCCTGACATAGAACTGTTGCTTTACATGTGAGCTGGGTCAAGTAAAATTGGGGACTCGGTATTCTAGGCCTGTTTTGCCTGTGGCATAACTCTCATCCTTTTAGTAAGAGCTAGGTGATTGACTCTGTTCATGCCTATATAATATAATTTCCAAAACAGGAAACTAGGGGAGGAACAGGTAAGTATGAGGTCTGTTCCTACTTGGATGAAACTACAGCACTAGACTAGGGGCTTAGGGTTGAATGAACTCCCTTTGTCTTGGCCACATCTGTCCAGAATACAGAGTAACACAGACCTGGGGGAAGAGATTATGTTATGTCACATGCCACAGTTTCTTTTACTAAGAAAAGATACGTTTTTAATCCTTTTACTAAGATTTAGAAGATATGTTTAGATAAATAGTTCTCCATTTGTTGTATGTCCTTAGATATATTGCCAGAGACATTAAATTTTTTTCTTTATTTTCAACAGTTAAACGGTTCTTGCACTAAAGAGAGGGTTTACCTAGCTCTTCACCAATCACACTATAATTCCCACTCAACTGACATAAAGAAGACAAAAACTACCAGAAATCCAGGACTATTATAAAACTATAGAAATTAAGATAGGTACTGACCAGTGAAATGGTCAGTACTCTTAAAGAGGCCAAACACAGTTTTCAATGGTTTGTGTTGGTCAATTGGGATACATACGGAAATGAAGTATCTTTATCTCTACCTTACAATGGACACAATTCCAGATGGACTTAAGTTCTCAGTGTCCAAGGTAAATCAATAAACTATCAAATGAAAACAGAGAAGGTTAACTGTATGACCAGGGAGTAGGCAGTTTACTTGAAAAAACAAAACAAATCTCCAAGTGAAAACATTACTTGCTAAATAGGACATTAAAATTAAAAGTGTCTATTGTTCAGAAAATACCATTAAAGAATGAAAATGTAAGCCACTCGGATATTTGGAGAATATATTTGTAAAATACATACATGAAAAAGAATTCTTATAAAGAACATATTTGACTCTTTCAACACTGATATTAAAGAATAGAAACAGAAATTGGTCAAAGAATTCAGGCACTTCTCAAAAGAGGATATCCCATAGCCAGTAAACATATGAAAAAGTGGTCAACATTTTAGTTATCAGGCAAATATATATTAAAACTGTAATTTGATAGCATTGTATACACACCAGGATGGCTAAAATAAAAGTTTTGATTGAACATATCAAATTTAAGCAAGATTTTGGATAATTAAAACTCTAATACATTGGTGCTGGATGTGAAAGTTGGTAGAAACACATTGGAAAACTGCTTTGAATTATTTCCTATGCCTGAATATACCATACTACTGTGAGCAACTATAATCCGAGTCACAGGCTCAATGGAAATGTCTCCATATTTTCACTGAATGATGTGTACTACAATATTCATAGGAAAACTAATCATAATGGCCCCAAACTGGAAACCAACAAATGTCCATCAATGGTAGCTTGGATGAATAGCTTGTAGTATATTGACATGGCAGAGTACTACACAGAATGGGAAAGAATGCTCTACAAATACATGTCACAAAATGGATGGATTTACAAACAAAATGTTGAGTGAAATCAACAAGCTACAGTAGAGTACATACGTTATAATTTCATTTATAGGAAGCATAAAACAGGTGAAACTAATCCATGCTATTAAAACTCAGTATAGGGCTTATTCTTGGAGGGCACAATATGCATAGTATATGGAAATACAAAATTTTAAAATAAATAATATAAAGAAGAATTTGTATAGCGTAAAAATGTAAGTTTTGAAAAAAAGGCCTTCTGAAAGCTTTTCCTGGATGTTGCTCAGCCAAGTTTGACCACTCTAACTCTTTGCCTTATTTCGGTTGAGAAAAAAGTAATGCAATCTGACTTCTCTTCAAATATACAATTCATGACAAAATATGTTTAATTAGAGTAGGTGCAGATTTTATCTGTTTTAGTCCATAGTATATTTTTAAACATAGACAATGAGAGATTTAAGAATCCAAATGGAAAAACTAGATAAAATGAGATCAATTAGGAAAGTCATTTTACAAAATGAAAGTAAATTTAATCATAGATACGTAATGGGAATTGTACTAGTGAGTGCACAGGGAAGAAACTGAATATTTAAAATTAAAGAGATACACATTTAGCAGAAGCTCTTCATTAATTAATAGCACCAATCTTTTGAAATAAAAAAAGGCATTGACTTATGAAAAGAATTTAGTTTAAAATGTACTTTCTCAAGTAATCATTATCATTTAAATTTTGTTGAAGTATAGGCAATCATTGCCTACTTCTCCAGCAGTTAATAAATCATGTTTATTCTAAATTCAATAATATTAATAGAAGTTATTATTTGTGCCACCAGTCAGCATGATGAACTTTCAGATAACTTAGTAACATAGCTATGTAATGAAAACTGTCAAAAAACAAGGAGAGAAAAGAGGAAGGTATAGTATTTGGAAAAATTATGGTCCAATGTGTACTGCTAAGAAAAATTTGAAATGGAGATTTGATAATAATCTATTTGATTTATGAAGATGTGTACCTCAAATCACTGCTGCCTGAACTTTTTTAATTGGTTTATTATACCAATCAAATTAAAAGAAAAAAAGTTGTGAAACTTCATTTTCCTTTTTGACATGTAGACGCAGTGTCTGTAAAGGTGATGCATATATTTCATTTAATAATGTAACTTTCTTTTGTGACTTAGTAACCTTTTTAATGAATTGTATTTATTTTTACATGTGTTAATCTTGTGACTCTCATTATCTCTCTATACCAGAATTCTTTACTTAATATACTACTTAGTTTTCAAAGAAGCATATGAACACTGATTTCTTAGGATAAATTGTCACATGCATATTATAGTAAAATCCATTTTTTTCCAAATTATTTTAGAATTACTTTATACATAAATCTTAAAACAAAATTTTATGTCAATGGGTAAACATAATAAAATGACAACTAGGAAGTGATAGAGGTGTAGTTAGAACACTGGGTTATGTTACAAAAGAAAAAGCAGTGAATATTAAAAAGTTAAGTATATAACCAAGAAATCAGAAAATAAAGTGACTGATGGTGCACAAATATAGAAAAGAAAACAAATTAAGGTACAATTAAGAATTAATGGCTTTTATAGCATATAAATCTTTGGAGATATTGGTTAAGGAAAAAAGGAAGACAAAGATGAAGAACTGTAAGGCAAAAAATAAAGACCAGAAAACAGATCCAAGAGAGACTAATAAAATGTTGAGAGGATAATATGAAAACTTAGGATTTAAATTTAAAATTTAAAACCGTTAAGTGAACTTTTTTGAAAAATGTGACGAACACAAAAATAAATTTAAAACACTGAACAAACTATAATAAGAAAAGGAATTGGATTATTATTTTAAAATGTATCCACAACAAAAATAACAGTCCCAGGAGAGTTTGTAGACAACTCCCCAAATATTCATTGATCAAAAAATTCCAAGCTGTATGCAAATTCTTCAGGATAATATAGTAGGGGATATAATATAACTCATTTTACAAAACAAAATAAAACAATCAGATAAGGATAGTGTGAAAAAGCAAGCTTAAAGGCCAAACTAACTTCTGAACACACATAGTAGTAAAAGATAAAGCAAGGTTAGTAGTTATTTCCCCCAACGCAGTCATGAGTGCAAAAATTAGAAAACATGAGATAGCGTTCTGACTCCCTATGTTTATGCTAGCTTAGTCAGATAAGTTCTGTTTTTGTATATTTATTCATTTGTTTGTTTATTTATGGATTGAGAAAGCCTTTTGTTTTAAAATTGTTTTAGATGCATAAAATGTTGCAAAAACTTCAGAGAGTTCCTGTAAATCAAATCCTACACCCAGTTTCCACTACTGTTAAAACTTACATTGCTAGCAAAAGTTTGTTACAACTAATGAGACAATATTTGCACATTATTATTAACTAACATCCATACTATTGGGGGTTTTTTTCTTTGTTTTTTTGAGGAAGATTGGCCAATCTCCTTCTTTTTCTTTTTTCGCTCCAAAGCCCCAGTACATAGTTGTATATCATAGTTGTAGAGTTGTAGCTTTTCTATGTGGGATGCCACCTCAGCATGGCTTGACGTGCAGTGAGTAGGTCCGTGCCCAGGATCTGAACCAGTGAACCCCGGGCCACCGAAGTGGAACGTGCAAACTTAACCGCTACACCATTGGGCCGGCCCCCTACATCCATACTTTTTACAGATTTCTTTAGTTTGTAGCCAATGTTCTTTTTCTGTTCCAGGATCTCATACTAGCCTTGATCATCTTTGTCAGGTTTCTCTATGTAATGCTATTCCCCTTTGCCCACTTCCATGCTGTGATCTTTGGAGAGTAGTCACTATGCACAGCTCACAGTTAAGGGGTGGGGATTTGAGGGGGGAGTATGTACATAAAGTATTTGGAATTCTTCTGCATGGGAGAGTGGTCTCTTCTCTCCCCATTTACTTCTCTCTTCAGTCATTTAGTCACATCAATATGGGCTGATATTTATTTTAAGATTTGTTGTAAATGTACATTGAGAGGACTTTCAACTAGTTCTGGTGTCTCTTTGACATTGCTCCATGTTGGTTTTTTGAGCACTTCCTTATTTTCTGGAATTAGAAGAAGATCCAGGTTCATATCATTTTTGTTTGTTTGGTTTTTGCTTGAGGAAGATTAGTCCTGAGCTAACATTCGTGCCAATCTTCCTCTATTTTTTTTTCACGATTATTTCAAATCATCCCTCGTCTTTAGAAAGACATTTGAAGTCGTTTATCAACTCTTCACTTTTTCCTGTGTCCAGCTGGATTTCTAATAAAATAACTGAGAGATTATAGTATTTTCATTTTGACTTTAAAACAGAAAGAATCTTTGTTTATACATCCAATTGAATTCATATCAAAGATCGAAATGTGAAGATTGTTTGAAGTGGTACTGGGAACTTATTGTAGGCTTTCCTAATTTCAATCTCTTTATTGTTTAAAAATGACAGAAAACCATGGCATGGTTATTGAACTACTGACTCAAGGTCTAACGCTACACTGTTATACTCTTCTTTTTGTTCCAGCACAAGTACTGTGCAAATAACATTTCTCCTTTGCCAGATGGCCTCCTGCCAACAGGGGGTGCTCAGGAGCTATTGGAAGGGGGTGATGGGAGGAGGCACCTGTTTCTTCCTGTGCTTGCTGCTCTTGTGACCATTCTTCTACAATAGCCCTTAGTCCTGTAAGTGATAATTGGTTCCAGCAGTAGTTGGCCCCATCCGCCCATTCTATTTCCTCCCAGAAGCATCTTTTTCACACATTCTATGAAGTACCAACCATGGGAGTCAGAAAGGATAGTCATCCTTTCTTTGTTACATCAGTAGTCCCTTTCAGCCTAAATAATGTAGCAGGACAACATTAGATATATTTTGTCTGATGAAGGAAAGACAGACGAAGGAAGCAAGGAAGGAAGGAAGAGAAAAAGAAAGAATGCCAAATGTGGTTTTCTTTTGTTTTGCTTTATTTTTGTTTTCCAGTTGAAACTGAAAACAATTAGATATTCACAAAATTAATACTTTAAATGAACTAACCCATTTTATTTCCTTTATGTTATTGGATATGTAATTTTAGAGTATTAAAACATTTAGGAGAATAAACTGTATCAGATTTGTCAAAGTTTTAACTATAGTGCAATAAATACTAAACTTGGGATACAATTTTTATATGTATAAACATTTGTTTCATTAATTGTAAGTACTTAGAGGAATTAATTGTAAAATACTTAGAGGAATATTATTTTTCTAATGATACCAAAGTTGGGAATTATTATATGTGTGGGACTGTACCCCAAATAAACATAATTTGAGGTAAAGCAATCTTTTAAATTCATCTGTGGCCTTCACGAACAAGTAAAAGAGAATATTTACACTAGTAAGTTTATGCCTCTATGTATTAATTCACTCCACAAAGAAAAAATATAGCCAATGAAAAATAAGATATAAGAATTCTAATTGAATTTGATTTTAGACTCAGAAATATTATGTTTTTAGATTAATATTAAATAGAGAAGAATGTAGCCAATGGGCTTTCATATTAGAGTCATCCCAAACACTAGGATTTATTAGTAATTTATAATAAATCAGTGATCTAGACACTTTGCTCACAGAGAATTTTTTGGACTCAAAAGAGTTCTTTGAGGTAAGTATTACTTTTATTCCCATTTTACAGATGAGGAAACTAAGGCACAAAGACATTTTATTGCTTACCTATGATTCATATATTATTATGTTCAAGTGAGTAGTTATGTTTCCAAATAAAGATACTAACGTTCTCTCCTGATCAGCAACTCTACCTTGAATTGATAAACTTCGTATAAATTAACTGCATTCCCTTCTTAAACCAGAAAACTTCTAAGAAAAAAAGATAAATTATTTATATATTGTTACATGTCTAATGCACAATTTTTATAAAACTCTTTTTGTGAATATTTGTGTCAGGAAAACTTGGCAACTGTTTGGATTACATGTACATGTAAATTCATATAATATTAACATCACTTACTGCCATAATATGCAGGAAAATCCATACTTTCTGGCTTTCATTAGCTAAAATGATATTTAGACAATGTATTAGTTTCCTATTGCTATGTAACAAATTTTACAAATTTAGTGGCTTAAAACAACACAGATTTTTTATTTTACAGTTCTGGAGCTCAGAAGTCTGAAATGGGTTTCACTGGGCTGAAATCAACAGCCATGCTCCCTCTGGAAACTCTGGGAGACAGTCCTTTCCTGTGCCTTTCCAGCTTCTAGAAGTCACCGGCATTCCCAGGCCTTAGGCTCATACCTCCATCTTCAAAAACAGCACTGTAGGTCTTCCAATCTCTCTCTAACTCTGACCTTCTACTCCCGAGGTCACATCTCCTTCTCTGCTTCTGACTCCCTGTTTTCCTCTTATGAAGATCCTGGTGATTACACTGGATATCCTAGATAATGCAGAATAATCTTCCCATCTCAGGACCTTAACTTAATAATCTCTGCAAAATCTTTTTGTTGTGTAAAGTAACACAGACAAAGTTTGGGGACTAGGATGTGGACATCTTTCAGGGGCATTATTCGGTCTACCACAGCAACTAATGGCCATTCACTGAGTTAGCCAATATCTGTTGAGCACCAAACATGTGCCAGGCATTAGTCTAGACACTGGGAATAATGGTGAACAAAAAGGCCAAATTCTGAACCCTCCTGGAGTTTGCAGTCTAGTGAAGAAGATAGAAAGTAAGCAAAACTAAGTAAGGAATATTAACAGGTCAGATGGTGATAATGCTATAAAGAAAATTAAGCAGGAAAGTGGAATACAGAGACTTGAGGGTATTACATTGTAAACACTGTGGGTAGAGAAGGCTGCTCTCAGAAGCAAAAATCTCAAGGTGGCAAGGGCTTCAGGGAGGAGCATGCCAGGTGTGTTCAAGCAACCACATATTGAACCAGATGAGAGTAGTGGGACAGGAGGTCTGCAAAGAAAAGGGAGCCAAACTTTCAGGGCCTGATAGCACACTTTTATAAGTTTGGCTACTTTGTGGTTATTTTCATTGAGATGACACCACTGGTAATAAGCAGAGTTGTAATAAAGTTGACTTGGATTTTGACATGTCCAATATGGCTGTTATTATGAAAATAGACAGAGGGAGTAAGAGGAAAAAAAAGAAAAGATTAATTAGGACACTACTGGAATAATCCAAGAAGGGAGAACCATAAATTGAAAATAAGAAGAGAGGAAGAGGGGAAGATTTTGTGTGTGTGTGTGTGTGTGTTGGTGGTGTTTTGGGCTATGGTTGTGGTGTTTGGATCAATATGTCTGTTGGTACATGTCATATGAGACATCTGTTGGCTGTACAAGTGGTGGAGTATATTACAATGGACATAGGAAGCTGGAATTCAGGAGGAGAGTCTTGGAAGAAGTTGCAAGTTATCAGCCTGTAAGAAGATAAATGAAGCCATGAGATAGAATGAGATCCCCAAGGACATGAGTGTAGACACAAAATGAGAAGAGATTCAAATGCTGTGCCCAGGGGCACTCTGGTTCAAGTGTCTCAGTCAGAACATTAAGACTCTGCTGAACTTGTGTCAACATTAAGGTTTTTATACTGCTTAAATACCATGTGTAACTGTTATATATATCCATTATTTCTACAATCAACTAAGACATGGGAATTATCTATTGAAATGGCATGGTAAATTGTTTCAATAAATTATATTTTTTCATCCTACAGAGCTTAACATTTTTGGCCAAGCACTAAAAGTTAATAAATTGAAAGGCTTTCACCCTAATTTTCACAAGATGTCTTCAAATTATTATCACTTTAATAATATTTCTACTTGAGTCTATATTAAAATATGTTTTGCTTCAAAGAGTATATAATTTCCAATGTCTATAAAACTATCTACGTGTTTATGGCAATTTTATTTATTTAACTTACTAGCTCACTCATTTTTATGGTTTGTCAAATTGTCAGTATTAATAACTAAAACACTGTTTTCTTTGTAAGGTTAAAGAAAGTATTGATGACACTGTAAAAACACTTATTAACATGAAATTTCATTTTAAGAATCATTTTTATTTTTTCCTTACCTTAAATGGCACTAGGAGTATCTAAGCTATTCCAATTTTGCAAGGCAAAAGACTACATATGATAGGTTTAATATTAATTTTGTCTCTTTTTTGTACTTCTGCACATTCAGGGATTCATCATTATTATGTTGAAGAAGAATACAAACTACTTATTCTTTTATTATTCTCTCTTACATGTGGGTATTCATTTTTAATATACCCTTTATAAATCCTTGCATTTTTAAATATCAATATAACTATCCTTAATGACAATAAGCTAAATATAAAGTAAAAATTTAGTATAAACAGTGGTAATTTCATAATTCAACTTATAATTTATATTATTAGTTACTCAAAATTTATCACAATTAATATTATACATATAACAAACCAATATGGAAGTTTTTCAACATTTTAAAAACAAGTATACCTGGATCTTAACTATAGGCCATGGAGAGAAAAACTATTGTAGATATGATGATTTTTGAAAGCATCACCGAATGGCTATCATGAAAGAAGCAGAAAATGCTACAAATGAAAAAATTGTTTCAGAAAGAGGGAGAGATCATCAGTTCCAAGATCTCAAAAAAGAGGAGACAGAGACAAAAGAGAAGGAACAAAGAGAGAGAGAGAGAATGTGTGTGTGTGTGTGTATGTATGTTATCTGTGTGTGTATACATATATATACACATATATATATTTTTTTATATATATAATATATATAAATAAATATGTAGAGGGAGAGAGAGAGAGAGAGACTTTGGACACTTAATCCTGGTAACCATCCCTTCATCACTTGAAATGATTGCAGACAGTCTTACTGTGCTCCTATAGTCCCCTATGTTCAAGATTCAAAATTGTGGTCAGGAGCATCTGATTGGTGGACATAGGTCAAATGCCCATTTCTCAGCCAGGGAATAGATATGGGAACAACTTTTATCTGTGGATTCAGTAGTAAAATGTGTATCCCTACCTCCCACTTACCTGAGGACAGGCCAAAAGGAGAAAGATAGATGATTAATTTTACTCAACGCTTCCTCAAAACATGTGCTAGAACCCTAAAAAGAAATCTACAAGCTTATAATTGTACTCACTGCAGGTGCCTTCTTTGTGATTTGAGTATTGTGGAGATGTTTCCTTCATCTTTTTGTTACACAGACTGACCTTTCCTAAATTACTTCCCTCTCCACGACAGCTGTACTGCTGATTGTATCACACTTGGACTATAGCAGATGGGGGTCCCAGCTACTTCTGCTGTGTACCTGCTAATAAAGACCTTGGGGCAGAGCTGACAGATCTCTTCTAATGATTTAGCTCATTTCAACGCTAGGCCCTTTATTAATTGGAATCCCTTGCATCCCTTTACTTATCCTCTTCCGGCTTTCATGCCCAATTGCAAAATCACTTGCAAGCCTTATTGGGCTCCCCTGTCTTTCTTCATTTCCTGGCCAAGGAAGTAAAAGTGTAAAATCTTATCCAAAGAGGCCTTTGAGAGTTTCCTTTTCTCTTGTTGGTTAATTAATTTGAATCAGAATTTCTCCTCCATGCCTTCCTTGTTCCCCAGTAAGAACACCATGATATTGAGCCCATCTCACAAATAAGAAAACCAAGGACCATAATAGCAGAAAACTCTTGTGATCTGTTGCTGTGGAAGAGCCATTCGTTTGAAGCGTACCCATAATCAGCATCATCCTAGGAGAGACTCCTCTTTAAAATTTTAACAAGTTATGGATAGACAAAGAAAGTAAAGATATCTGAAAAGAAATCGCTGAAAGATGTGATGTAAGGCAGAATAATATGGTGTCTTATCAGTCAAATGAAGAAAGTATTTATTCATCCCCCATGTCAGATGCTGCTAATGGGCTAGCTGATGTGGAAACTGAGGTCTCAGTTTTGGAGTTAATGACATGGAGGTATTAGTATGCTTGACCAAACCAGCTATGGAGGAGTGGAGGGAGAAAAACATGTTTGGAAAGCAGTGATAAGACATCGTACAAAAGTGAAGTATTTGGCTTTAGATTGGAACCAAGTGTTATAAAAAGGGAGTGCATGGACATGGATGTAGATAGGGGAATATATATGGATGTGGAATCATGATTGCTTCCGCTTTCTGAATAAATTGATAAGCAAGATCATTAGCTGAGAGTGAGATTTGGTAAGACTGAGAAGAGAGAAGAAGGTAAGAGAAGTAATCTAGAGTGATCTAGATTGACTGGGAGAACGGGTTGGCAGCTCAGACTAAGGATGCTCTTGCGCTTAAGTGTCATGAACTTAAAAGAAACTACTCTTCAGGACTGAGGATTTCTCCAGCAAAGGTCTGCAGCATTAGCAGACAGTTAGTCTACAGATAGTTGGTCTCAAATATGGTCAGACTTGTTGGAGATAGGGACCACTTACAGAGTGAGAAACAAGGGAGTTGAATGAACATGCAGGACAAAAATTATGAAATTGAACCATGTAACTTAAACTTTACTGGGTAGATAGTGGACGGATGACATACAAAGGCAAAGGTTGTGAAAATGGCAACAGGATCTATGGATTGGAAGTTTTGATGAGGTTGAGGAGCTTATGGCCTTGAGGTGCTGGAGAGAATCATTCTTCTCTGCCCTCAAGAAGTTCAAAAGGTGGTGTGCAGTAAAACCACACACACACAGGCACAACACCTCAATACAGCAATTCAAGATGGTACTCTGAGAACCTTCCTTAACACAATTGGAATGGCAGTAAATAACACCAGAACAATTTGAAATAGCACTACTGGGAGAGGACTGGAGGAGTTCAGAACATCATCCAGCTAAAGAAGTTTTGAAAGACAAAAGGCATATGGAACCATAGTGTTATAACCAGAATTTTCAAAGGAATCTAAGTCAGATGTAGAAATCACATTGAGAAGAGTAGGAAATGAGATAGGAATAATGGTAATATGTATGCTGAATATCTGTAATGTGTCCCTAGTATCCACTCACTCCCAGAGTGAATGGAAAATGTATACTTCAGATTAAAACTAAGGAACTCTGTGTGAAGATTTCGGACTGCCTGCAAGACCAATGTCAGTACACCTAATGAGGCTACAATGCCCATGGGTATAATCTTCCACAATTGGCATTTGAAGGGGTTCTTTATTCTGTATGTTGTTTTTACACTCTCTACTAAAGAGATGATTGTGTTCTTGTATACATCCAATGGGTACTTTAACTTCCTAGGGTGAAATAAAGAAACCACATAGGTAAATATCAATAGAAGCAACCCTTTCAAGTACCTACATTAAACCAATGTGTCTTTTATTCATAAACAAGGACAGGCAACCAACAATGATGAGACATTTGAGAAAACCTAAAAATAACAAAGAGAAGGACCAAAGTGGCAGCAATTAACAGTTAATGCTCGAGGGAATAAGGGTAATTCAGGGAATTTTTTTTTAATCTTGATGAGTATATTCTGAGATTTACTGCACTTAGACACATCAAGGAATGCCTATGTGAACCAAAAACATGTACAAGAATGCTCATAGAAGCTTTACTTAAAATTTCCCTAAATGAAAATAACCCAACTTTCTCTGAGAGGTAGAATAGATAAACAAATATAACATTTTCAACAGAATTCTGTGCAACGACAGTAAAGTAAAGCAATAACGAAAAGAACTAACAACACACGGTCACATGAATGCATCTCATGGGGATAATGAGGAGTGAAAGAAGTCAGAAAAATGTCTACATACTGTCTGGTTCCATTCATGTAGAATTCAAAGTTAGGAAGAGTGTATCTATTGTAACAGATATTGGAACTGTGATTGAAGGTTTTGGAGGTATTAGGAAATCAGTGGGAGGAGGAATGAGGGACTCTACTGAAGTGGTGCTGAGAACAGACTTTCTTGTGATACTCTAATATTCCAATACCCAGACTGATCTATATCTATCTATCATCTATCTATCTATCTATCTATCTATCTATCTATCATCTATCTATCTATCTATCTATCTATCTATCTATCTAATCTATCTATCTATCTATCTATCTATCTATCTATCTATCTATCTATCTATCTATCTATCTATCTGTCATCTATCTATCTATCTATCTATCATCTATCTATCTATCTATCTATCTATCTATCTATCTATCTATCTATCTATGTGGTATCAATCTGTTCTCTCAGATCACTGTTAACTGGGAAAATCAAAACAATCAAAAGGGACTCTCAACTCCATCTATTGATGTGTCAAATAGCCCTACCTTCCCTTCTGTAATTATAAGAGTATTTGTGCTCATATATAAAGCTAAGTCTTCCAAGTGTGCATTGGATTTCATTCCCTCTAGTGTATTCAAGAACATCATTCCAGTAATTCTTCTCTATACCTACCTCTGTCATTTCTCACTCTCAAGTTGATAACTAACCACGTTGGTTCTTTCCCTGTCTCATAAAAGTTCTCCCTCGATCCCAATTCCCCTTCCTCTCTGGATCCATGTGATTATCTCATTTGCAGTTAAGCTCTTTGAAATCTTTTTCTATACCTGCGGTCCCCAAGACCTGTCTTTCTCGTCTTCCTCTTCAATTATGCTTTCTCCTTGATTATACCACCGAAACTGATCTTGTCAATATCATTAATGATTTCCTTTTGCTAAATCAAAATGTCAATTTTCAATCTTCATCATACTTCACCTGTTAAAGATTTTGACATTGTGGTTCACTCTCTCCTCTTTGGAACACTTTGGTCAATTTTGTCCTGGAGAAACAACACACTTTATTTTTCTCCTACTTCACAGGTCACTCCTTCTGGATATTCTTGGCTGGTGACTCTACTTACCACAAGCTATTTACCTAGATTAGTCGCTGTTTTGGTTTAATTGAATAAATTTGATATGTAACGTTGTGTAAGTTTAACAGAGTGTTACTTTGTTACATTTATATGTTATAATATGATTTCCAAAGTAGTGATATTTATCACGTTGCATATTTATGGTACAATATTACTGTCTATCTTTCTTGTACTGTGCATTAGACTGTATGGTTTGTTTACCACTCATTACAGGTTGTCCCCTTAAACACCAGTAACCCAATCCCCACTCCCTCATTGACTGGTAACCACCATTTTACTCTGTTTTTTACAAGTTTAACTTTTTAAGATTCCACATATCAGTGATATCATACAGTACCTTTATTTCTCTGTCTGACTTGTCTCACTTAGCATAATATGCTCAAGTCCATCCATGTTGTTACAAATGGCAGGATATCCTCATTTCTCATGGCTAAATAATATTCCATTGTGTATATGTACCAAAACCTTTTTTTTTTTTTTGTCTGTTCATTTGTTAATGGGCATTTCAGTTGTTTCCATATCTTGGCTATTGTGAATACTGCTGGGATAAGCATGGGAGTGCATATATCCTGTCAAAATCTTGTTTATATTTCCTTTGTGTGTACACCCAGATGTGGAATTGCTGGATCATATGGTAGTTCTATTTTTAATTTTTTGAGGAACCTCCATATTGTGTTCCATAGTGGTTGGACCAATTTACTTTCCCATCAACAATATCTAAGGGTTCCCATTTCACCACATCATCTCCTGCATCTGTTGTCTTTTGTCTTCTTGATGATAGCCGTTCTAACAGGTGTGAGGTGATACCTCATTCTGGTTTTGGTTTGCATTTCCCTGGTGATTAGTGAGGTTGAGGATCTTCTCATGTGGCCTGTTGCCCATTTTGTTGTCTTCTTTGGAAAAATGTCCTTTTAGTCCTTCTGTCCATTTTTTAATCAGATCGTTTGTGTTTTGTTATTAAGTTTACTGAGTTCTCTCTATAAATTCCGAGTTCTCTATCTATATTTACTGAGTTCTCTATCTATTTTGGATATTAACCGCTTATCCAATGTATGGTTTGCAACAATTTTCTCCCATTCTGTAGGTTGTCTTTTCATTTTGTTGATTGTTTCTTTTGCTGTGCAGAAGCTTTTGAGTTTGGTGTAGTCTCATCTGTTGATTTCTGCTTTTGTTGTTTGTGCTTTTGGTATCATAGCCAAAAAATCACTGCAAAGACCAATATTGAAGAGCTTCTTCGTTACATTTTCTTCTAGGAGTTATGTGGTATCAGGTTTTATGTTTAAGTTTTTGATTGCTTTTGAGTTAGTTTTGTGAGTAGTGTGGGATTGGGGTCCAATTGCATTATTCTGCATGTGTTTCTCCAGTTTTCTCAGCACCATTTCTAAAAGAGACTATTCTTTCACCATTGGTTATTCTTGGCTCTTTTGTTTAATATAGTTGACCACATATGCAGGGATTTAATTCTGGGCTCTCTATTCTCTTTCATTGCTTGATGTGTCTATTTTTGTGCCAGTACCATACTGTTCCTATTACCATGGCTTTATAGTACACTTTGAACTCCAGAAGCATGATACTGGAGTTGTTCTTTTTTCTCAGGATTGCTTTGGCTCTTTGGGATCTTTTGTGGTTCCACACAAATTTTAGGATTGTTCCTTCTATTTCTGTGAAGAAGGCTTTTGGTATTTTCTTGGGAATTGCATTTAATCTGTAGATGGCCTTGGGTAGTATGGCCATTTTAACAATGATAATTCTTGGGATTCATGAGCATCTGATCTCTGTCCAAGAATTTGTGTCTTCCTTGATTTCTTTCAGCAAAGTCTTACAGTTTTCACTGTACAGATCTTTCACTTCTTTGGTTAAATTTATTCCTAAGTATTTTATTGTTTTTGATGCTATTGTGAATGGGATAGTTTTCTTCATTTCTTTTCAGATGCTTCATCATTAGTGTAAAGCAATGCAACTGATTTCCATATGTTGATTTTGTATCCTGCCACTTTACCAAAACTGTTAATTCCAACAGTTTTTTGACTGACTCAGGTATGTTCCTCCTAGAACCAATCTGGTATGGATTTTCATCATGAAAGAATGTTGTATTTTGTCAAATGCTTTTTCTCTATTGAGATGATCATGTAATTTTTATCTTTCGTTTTATTGATGTGATATATTACAATTATTGATTCCCGTACGTTGAAACCTCCTTGCATCCCAGGGATAAATCTCACATGGTCATGGTGGACATACTTTTAATGTGTTCTTGAATTTGCTTTGTTCAACTTTTGTTGAAAATTTTTGCATCTATATTCATCAGAGCTATTGGTGTGTAGTTTTCTTTTCTTGTGGTATCCTTTTTTGGTTTTGGTATCAAGGTAATGCTGGTTTCATAGAATGAATTTGGAGTCGTCCCTCATCTTCAATATTTTGGAAGATTTTGAGGAGAAGTGGTCTCATCTCTTTAAATGTTTGGGAGGATTCTCCAGTGAAGCCAACTACGCCTGGAGTTTTCTCTGTTGGGAGTTTTATGACTGCTGATTCAATATCTTTCCTCATTATTGGTTTGTTCAGATTTTCTATTTCTGGCTGATTCAGTCTTGGTAGGTTGTATGTTTCTACAAATGTATCCATTTCTTCTAGATTATGTAATTTGTTGGCATATAATTGTTCATAGTAGTCTCTTATCATTCTACATACTTCTGTAGTATCAGTTGAATGTCTCCTCTTTCGTTCCTAATTTTATTTGAGTCTTCTCTCTTTTTTTTTTTTTTTTTTTAGTTAGTATAGCTAAAGCTTTGTCAATTTTGTTTATCTTTTTGGAGAACCAGATCTTAGTTTCCTTGAACTTTTGTATTGTTTTCCTGGACTCTATTTCATTTATTTCTGCTCTGGTCTTTATTATTTCCTTCCTTCTGCTACCTTTGGTCTTAATTTGTTCTTCATTTTCTAGTTCCTTGAAGCATTAAGTTAGGTTGTTTTTTGAGATCATTCTAATGTCTTAACATATGCATTTATTACTATTAAATTTCCTGTCATAATTGCTTTTGCTGCATCCCACAACATTTCATATGTTGTATTCCCGTTTTCATTTGTTTTGAGATAATTTTTAATTTCCCTTTTAATTTCTTCTATGACCCAATGGCTGTTCAGAAGTGTGTTGTTTAGTCTCCACCTATTTGTAGATTTTCCACCTTTCCTCTTATTGTTGATTTCTAGTTCCATACTACGATGGTCAGAGAGGATAGTTGGCAAAACTTCAGTCTTCTTAAATTTGCTAAGATTTGTTTGCTAGCCTATAACATAGTCTGTCTTAGAGGATGCTCCATGTGCTCTTGAGAAGCATGTGTATCCTGCTGCTGTTGGATGAAATGTTCTGTATGTTTGTTAAGTCCATTTGTTCTAAAGTGTGATCCTATTCCAATGTTTCCTTGTTGATTTTCTGTCTAGATGATCTATCCATTGCTGACAGTTGGGTATTGAAATCTCTTACTATTATTGCATTGTTTTCTATTTCTCCCTTAAGATCTGTTAGTATTTTCTTGATACATTTTGGTGCTTGGGTGTTGGCAGCATAAATATTTGCAATTGTTATATCTTCTTGACGTACTGACCCCTTTATCATTATATAATGATTTTCTTTGTTTCTTGTTAACCTCTTTGGCTTCAAGTCTATTTTGTCTGATATAAGTATAGCTACGCCTGCCTTTTTTTAGATTCCATTTACTTGGAATATCATCTTCATCCTTTCACTTTGAGCCCACGTGTGTCTTTAGAGCTGAAATGAATCTCTTGTAGGCAGCATAGAGTTGGGTCTTGTTTCCTTTACCTATTCAGCCCCTCTGTGCCTTGTGGTTGGTGAGTTCAATCCATTTACATTTAGAGTGATTACTGATGTATAAAGATTAACTACTGACATTTTATCTTTTACCTTCTGGTTACTTTGTCTCTCCATTGTTTCTTTTTCCTTCTTCTTCTATCTACCTTTATAAGTTGGTGCTTTTACGTAGTGATTTACTCATTTTCCCCTTTTTACTATTTTGTGACTCTGCTCTAGTTTTTGCTTTGTGGTTACTATAAGGTTAACACAAGCACCTTATACATAAAATAGTCCTTTTTCTGCTGATAGCAATTTGTCTTCATTCATTTACAAAGCTTCCATCATTTTACTCTTCCCCTTTTATATTTTTTGATGTCACAAATTATCTCTTTTTATGCTGTGATTTTGTTACCAAGTTGTAATAGATATAGATACTTTTAGTCTTTTACTTTAATCTTTAGGCTATATCTAAAAATGTAATATGCTATTCTAAAAAAAGAGTTAGAGTTGTCTAATTCTGACTGTCCATTTATCACCTTCATAAGATTTTGTGTACTTTCATCTTTTTGTTTCAGCTTGATGAGCTCCTCTCAATCTTTCTCGTAAGGCAGGTCTAGTGGTGGTAAACTCACTCTGCTTTTCTTTGTCTGGGAAAGATTTTACTTCCCCATCACATCTGAAGAATAACTTTGCTAGGTAGAGTATTCTTGGCTGGCAGTTTTTATCTTTTAATTTTTTGAATATGTCATTCACTCTTTCCTGGTCTGTAGAGTTTATGATAAGAAATCTGCTGAGAGCCTGATGGGGGTTCCTTTGTAAATTAAAGTCTTTTTTTTTTTTTTATCTTAACTGCCTTTAAAATTCTGTCTTTATCATTGACTTTTGACAGTTTTCTATAATGTGTCTTGGAGAAGATCTTTTTTTGCATTGAGATAATAAGGTGTTCTATTAGCTACATAAACTTGTATATCCAGTTCTTTTTCCAGGTTCAGGAAGTTATTAGCTATTATTCCTTTAAATACCCTCTCTGCTCCCTTCTCCCTCTCTTCTCCTTATTGTATTACCATTAATCTTATGTTGGCCCTGCTAATATAGTATGGGGTTTTGTCATAAGGTTTGTCCCTTTTTCAAAATCTTAGTTTTTTCTCCTCTTCCACCTGAATAATTTTTATATTCCTATCTTCAAGCTCATTTATTCTCTCTTCCATCTGATCTCTATTTTCAGTGCTTTCTAAGGCATTCCTTATTTACTGAGTTCTTCAGCTCTAGAATTTCTGCTTGGTTATTTTTTAGAATTTTAATCTCTTCAGTAAAGTAGTCCTTCTGTTTGTTAATTTTATTCCTGAGATCATTGTATTGCCTTTCTGTGTTTTCCTTTAGCCCGTTGACTCTCTTCAGGACTATTTTGAATTCTTAATCACTTAGATCACAATACTCCATGCTTTGAGATTTGGTTGCTGGAAACTTGTCATTTTTTCTGTTCCTGTATTACCATGATTTTTCATTGTATTTGGTAAAAGTTGCCTCTGCCACTGCATTAGAAGGAGCGAACACCACTTTGTTTACTGTGATTCCAACAGGTCAAGGGGTTGGTAATTAAGAGCCTTCCTTTTGTTTTCCAAAATGTGACACTGTAGCAAAAGTTTTTGGTTTCTCTTACTAGAGATGATTGCTGCTAAGTTTAGGAGCACATGCTTATAAAAAGAAGGCTGGCAGAGAAAGAAAATAAAAGGTGGTGGCAGACTGGGGGAAGGTGTGTGCCTGGCACTTGGGGCTTTGGGTGTGCCCATGACCTGGTAGGGAGATCCTTGAGTGGGGCTGTACCAAAGGACTGTGGGCAGTTCCTTTACCAGAATCCTCAAGGCAGAAAGAAGGAAGTGATTTCCTTCAGTTCTCTTTGCCTTCTTCTCTTTCCTTTCCCTCCTCCAGTCACTGTGGTCTCCCCTCAGAGACAGCAAAAAGGTCCTTCTAGCTAGAGCAAATGCAACTGGACAGACCCCCACACACCCTCCTACTTCTCTCCCAGAAAGGTCATGCTGGCCCATTTCCAGATCTGCTGTCACCACCTCCACCAACACTCCCCTCACCCCCACAGATTCCTTTGAAGTTTAATCCACCACATTCATGAGCATAGATCAATGGATCTCTCAGGTGTCCTGGTGTGCTGTGCAGAGGTACTTTTTTTCAGATATTGATGTGCAATTCGATTTAAATCAAAGGGGGAAAAAAGGAATGACTCATCTCACCATGATGCTGATGTAACCTTGTCCCAATTTTTGGCCCTCAGGTAGCCTTATTTTATCTCCCTTATTCTCGCCCTCTGTCTCTCTCATTCCATTTGTGATTGCATGGTTATTAATGCCATAAGTGTCCTGGCCATCAATATCTCCAGTCTATAACTCACATCCGTACATATCTATATTGAACTGTGTATTGGATGCCTCACATTTAACCTGTCCAAGACAAACATCTTCATATTTCTTCCCAAACCTGCCTCACTCACTCTATTCTTCAGTTCAGATTATGGCCACATTATTCTTTTGGGCATATTACTCTGAAGTTTTCCTTGACTCCACCTTTATTTATTTTACCTCTCAACAACTTTCAATCAGCAAGAAAATATTTTGGAATACCAAGAAGCCATGTTTGGAAAACTCAATCTGTATAATAAGTGGAGACATTTTGACATGAAGTAGGGATAATGATATAATTGAAGTCAGGAAAGTCACTAACCTATTGCACATATTCAGGAAAAAATAACAGGATTTCCTCAACTGGATGAAGAATGTCTGCAAAAATAAACCTACCTATAGCTGACATCATACTTAATAATGAGAAATTACGAGCTTTCTCACTAAGACTGGGAATAAGGCAAGGATGTCCCCTCTTACACTCCTTTTCAACATTGTACTGGAAGTCTTATCTAATGCAATATGATGAGAAAAGGATAAATAAGTACATATATTTGGAAGGAAGAAATAAAACTCCCTTTGTTTTTAGATGACATGATTGTCTAGTAGAAAATTCCAAACAAATTGACCAAAAAAAATATCCTGGAACTAATAATAAGTGATTGTATTCCACCAAGTTTGCAGGATACAAGGTTAATATACAAAGTCAATTGCTTTCCTACATACTACCAATGTATAATTGGAATTGTCATTAAAACACAATATCATTTACATTAGCAGCCCCCAAATCTACATACTTACATATAAATCAAACAAAATATGTACAAAATCTGTCTGAAGAAATAAATCAAAGATGAAGTAAGGAAGTAGAGAAATATTCCATGTTCATGGATGGGAATTCTCAATAGTGTCAAGATGTTAGTTCTTCCCAACATGACCTATACATTGAACACATATAAATCAAAATCACAGCAAGTTAATTTGTGGATATTGAAAAAGTGATTCTAAAGTTTATATGGAGGGCAAAAAATGCAGAAGAGGAAACACAATATTTAGAGAGAATAACAAAGTTGGAAGATTGACACAATCCAACTACAGCACTTACTACAAAGATACAGTAATCAAGAGTGTATGATATTGGTGAAAAAGTTGACCAACAGATTAATGGGATGAAACAAAATAGAGATCTCATCAAATAGACCCACGCAAATATAGCCAACTTATCTTTGAAAAAGTAACAAAAACCATACAACAAAGAAAAGATAGTATTTTGAACAAATGATGCTGGAAAAACTGGAGAGCCACATGCAAAATAATAAATCTAGAAACATATAGACCTTATATCCTTCATAAAACCAACTGAAAATGGATCAAAGGCCTAAATGTAAAACATAAAACTTAACTCTTACATGCTAACATATGAGAAAATCTAGATCAGCTTTGGTTGAAAAGACGTTTTGGATACAACAAAAGACACAATTCATGAAAGAAAGAAATAACAAGTTAGATTCCATTAAAATTAAAAAATGTTACTCTGAAAAGTCATTGTTAAAAGAATGAAAAGACATGTCACAGATTTGCGAAAAAAATATTTTCAAAGGACATATCTTATAAAGGGACAGTTATCTAAAATACATATTAAAAACTTTTAAAGCTCAACAGTAAAAAATTAACAAACTGATAAAGACTAGGCAAGAGATCTGAAAAGACATTAACTTAACATGATATACAAATGGAAAATAAGCACATGAAAACAACTTCAATATCATAAACATTAGGGAATTGCAAATTCAAACAGCAAGTAGACACAACTAAATACTTGTTAAAATGTCCAAAATCCCATACACTGACTACACCAATTGTGGATATAGAGCAACAGGAACTCTCCTTGATTGTTAGTGGGAGCACAGAATGGAACAGCTACCTTGGAAGATAGTTTGGCATATTCCTACAAAATTAAACATACTCTAACCATATGACTCATCTGAAAACTTCTGTCCACACAAAAACCTGCACACAGATGTTTGTAGAAACTGCATTAATAATGGCCAAAACTTGGAAACAACCAAGATGTAAGTCAGCATGTCAATAGATATACAAGCAGTGGTGCATCCAGACAATGGAATATTATCCAGCATTAAAGGAAATGAACCCTCAAGGTGTTAAAAAACATGGAGAAATCTTGAATATACATTAGTAACTGACAGAAGCCAATTTAAGAAAAGGCTGTATACTGATTGATTCCAACTATATGACATTCTGGAGAAGACAAAACTATGGAGACAATAAACAGGTCAGTGGTAGCCAGATGTTTGGAGGGTGGAGAGGAGAACAGGTGGAGCATAGAGGATCTTTAGGACAGTGAAACTATTGTGTATGATACTATAATGGTGGACACATGTTATTATACCTTTTTCAAATCCATTAGAAAATACAACACTAAGAGTGAATCCTAATGTAAACTATGGACTTTGGTTGATAAGGATGTGTCAATGTAGGTTCATCATTACTAACAAATGGACTGTTCTGGTGGGGGATGTTGATGGTCAGGGAGATTGTATGGGAGGAGGTATATGAGAACTCTTCACGTTTCCCTCAAATTTTCTGTGAACCTAAAATACTTAAAAAATAAAGCCTACATTAAAACAAAACAAAACAGAATTTAGTCAATGATTTTGGTGAGATAAAAGACAATAGTGGCTACAGTAAAGACTGGAGAAGGATACATTTGGGTTTCCAGATTTAAACACTGTTGGGTTTTAAATAATTAATTGAATTGATACAGAGAGTTATGTTGCTTTAAAAAATAAATTAAATGATAACATAATCAGGTTGGTACTCTCCTAGTTAACAAGGAAGAGCAGAATGCACAAAGATGTTACACTGTCCTGTCGGGTCCACATGTAAAGCTTAGCCAGACAGCTTCGGTTCAGTTCTTGACAAGGATATCTTCTAGCTGTATGACCCCAGGAAACTTATTCTCCTTGAATCTCAATATTCACTTAAGTACATTTGGACTAATACTATCTATTTCATGAATTGTGAGAATTTAAAACTTGTAGGCATATGGGGTGCTTAGAACAGCACCAGGCATTTAGTAAGTGCTTTATATATATCAGACATGTATCTATAATATAAAATAATAAATAGAAAGTTTCTGGTTTAGTTAAATAAACATATGCTTCAAAGAATTCACTTGAAACTTATTTTAAAGAGTTTGCAATCTATTTTCAGCACTACATTTGTTGCAGCAATTTATAATAATATAAATGTGCATCAAAAACACTAGTTATGGGAGAGTGACATCAGCATCTTGGTGGAGTGAGCTCTCCCCTTAGACTCTCCCCTCTGAGCTACAACAAAGAGGACATTCATAGACCAACAGAGGACAATCACACAACACAAAAGATGTCAGAGAGACCCACACTGCCATATGTCTGAAGGTGGAGGTGCTTGACCCCCCAGAGGAAGTGGAAGGAGGTAAGGAGGGCTCCTCTCCCTCCCTGAATGGCAGAAAACCTGGGACCACACAGTTCTCAGAGAGAGGGAGGAGTGGTGGCCCTCTGTGGGAAAACCGTCAGTGTGGAAGCTCCCTCACAGCGCAATGGAATCCCCCACATGGAGGAGACACAACTGTTGCAGTGGTGTATTCATCAAGTTCACACCCCAGAGGAGCAGGGAATGAGGGAAGAGCAAGAAATCCCTGTGATCCAGCAGATGAAAGAAAGCGCCCCTCCCCCACCCAGCACTTCAAAACAGCTAGTTGGCCAGAGTGCTCACGGATAAGTGGGGGGGGGGGGCTCAGAATACACAGCTCTTGACCACTACCCAGAGGCAGCAGGTGAAAGCTCTAACCAGATACTCTCACTATGTGGACACAAATCCATGCTGTCAAACAGTATGAAAAACTATATTAAATCTCCAGGCCAGAAGGAAAATTACAAGCACCCAGAAATCAATCCTGAAGGCATAGAAATTTATAGTGTAAATCACAGAGAATTCAAAATACCTATCATAAAAAATCTCAATGAGTTACTAGAGAATACAGACAGTTCAATGAAATCAGGAAATTCTTCACAAAAGAGATTGAAACTATATTGAAAAACCAATCAGAAATGTTGGAGGTTAAAACACAATTGAGGAGATAAAGAAAAATTTGGAGTCTTTAAATAACAGAGCTGACAATATGGAGGATAGAATAGCAATCTAGAGGATAGGAATGCAGAAATGCTCCCGATGGAGGAGAAGAGAGAACTAAGACCAGAAAGAAATGAAGAAATTCTCCAAGAAATATGTGACTCAACTAGGAAATGCAACATAAGGATTATAGGTATTTCAGAGGGAGAAGAGAGGGGAAAAGGAGCAGAGAGCTTGTTCAAAGAAATAATAGCTGAGAACTTTCCAAACCAGGGAAGAAGCTGGAAATATAAGTGACTGAACACAATAGATCTCCTAACTATATAAACATAAAACAACCCTCTCTAAGACTTATATTACTAAAGCTGTTAAAGTCAATGGCAAACAAAAAATATTAAGGAAAACAAGACAGAGGAAAATAATGCACAAAGGAACTCCTATCAGGCTTTCAGTGGATTTCTCAGCAGAAACCTTACAGGCTAGGAGAGAGTGGAATGATGTATTCAAAATTCTGAAAGATAAAAACTTCAGCCAAGAATACTCTATCCAGTGAAAATATCATTCAGATATGGTGGACAAATAAAAACTTTCCCAGATAAACAACAGCTAAGGGTGTTCATCGCCACAAGACCACCAGTACAAGAAGTGCTCAAGATGTTCTTCATAGCTGAAAAAATAAGAGAGAGAGAGAGAGAGAGAGAGAGAGAGAAGATACAAAGCCTTGAGAAAGGAGAAACATAGGTAGACAAAATCACAAAAATTGCAGCTTTCTATCAGAACAGGTTAGCAAACACTTAATTATAACATCAAAGATAAAGGGAAAGAAAACACCGAAAATAAATATGATTTCACCATTTTCACCACAAACTCACTACATAAGATGGAATAAGTTCTGACAAAAATAACTTAGAAGGGAAAGAGAAAAGGGGAGGAATCAACTTACTCAAGGAAATAAGAGGCAACCAGAAAATGGATATCTCATCTATGAGATTTTTTATACAAACTTCATGGCAACCACTAAACAAATAATCAGAACAGAGACAAATATGATAAAAAGAAAACTAAGAAAACCATCATAGAGACCTACCAAACTGAATTGGTAGTCTAAAACACACAGGATGAGAAACAAAGGAAATGCAGAAGAACTGGAAAATGAGTGATAAAATAACAGTATTAAGTCCTCATAAATCAATAATCACTCTAAATGTCAATGGATTGAATTCTCCAATCAAAAGACACAGAGAAGTTGTATGGATTAAAAAACAAGACCCAACAGTATGCTGCCTCCAGGGAACACATCTCAGTTCTTAAGACAAACACAGTCTCAGAGTGAAGGGATGTAAGATGATACTCCAAGGTAATGGCAAACAAAAGAAAGCAGGTGTTGTGATAATTATATCGGACAAAGTAGACTTCAAGATAAAACAGGTGATGTGAGACAAAGAGGGACAATATATATGCACCCAACACAGGAGCACCAAAGTACATAAAGCAACTATTAGCACACATAAAAGGAGATATTAACAACAACACAATAATGGTAGGGGACCTTAACACCCCACTTACATCAATGGAGAGATATTCCAGATAGAAAGTCAATAAGGAACTAGAGGACTTAAATGAAAACTAGACCAGATGGACATAAGATATAGAGAGCACTCCATCCAAAGAAAGCAAAATGCACATTCTTCTCAAGCATGCATGCAACGTTCTCAAGGATAGACCATATGTTGGGATACAAGGCAAGATTCCATAAATTTAAGAAGATTGAAATCATAACAAGCATCCTTTCTGACTATGATGCTATGAAACTAGAAATCAACTACAAGAAAAAAACTGGGAAAGTGACAAAGACGTGGAGACTAAACATGCTACTGAAAAACAAATGGGTCATTGAGGAAATTAAAGGAGAAATTTAAAAAATCTATTGACAAATGAAAATGAAAATACACCATACCAACTCATATGAGATGCAGCAAAAGTAGTTTTGAGAGGGAAATCCACAGCAATATAGGCCCAACTTAACAAACAAGAAAAATCCCAAATGAGCAATCTTAAACTAGACCTAACAGAATTAGAAAAGGAAGAACAAAGCAAGCCCAAAGTCTGCAGAAGGAGAGAATTAATAAAAATTAGAGTAGAATTAAGTGAAATTGAAAGCAGTACAAAAGAGTAGAAAGGATCAAAGAAACAAAGAACTGATTCTTTGAGAAGATAAACAAAATTGACCAACCCTTAGCCAGACTCAGTAAGAAAACAGAGAGAAGGCTCAAATAAATAAAATTAGAAAGGAAAGAGGAGAAGTTACAATGGATATCACAGAAATACAAAGGACTGTAAGAGAATACTATGAAAAACTTTATGCCAACAAATTGGACAATCTAGAAGAAATGGATAAATTCTT
This sequence comes from Tapirus indicus, assembly GCA_031878705.1. Classification (NCBI taxonomy): domain Eukaryota; kingdom Metazoa; phylum Chordata; class Mammalia; order Perissodactyla; family Tapiridae; genus Tapirus; species Tapirus indicus. Next base: position 95,598,453 of record CM062919.1, on the reverse strand, counting down.
AGACTCATACAACCTCCCAAAACTGAATCAAGAAGAACTAGAGATTCTAAATAGGACAATCACAAGTAAAGAGATTAAAACACTAAACAAAAACCTCCCCCCAAAATAAAAGTCCAGGACCAGATGGCTTCTCTGGAGAATTCCACCAAATATTCAAAGATTTAAGACCTATCCTTCTCAAACTATTCCGAAAAATAGAGGAAGATGGAACAATTCCTAACACATTCTATGAGGCCAACATCACCCTGATATCAAAGTCAGACAAGGGTAATACAAAGAAGGAAAACTACAGGCCAATAGTGCTGATGAACACAGATGCAAAAATCCTCAAAGTAATATTGGCAAACCAAATACAGCAATACACTAAAAAGGTCACACACCATGATCAAGTGCAATTTATACCAGGGACACAGGGATGGTTCAACATTCGCAAATCAATCAATGTGATACACCACATTAACAAAATGAGGACTAAAACCACACAATCATCTCAATAGATGAAGAGAAAGCATTTGAGAAGATACAACATCCATTTATGATTTAAAAAATCTCAATAAAATGGGTAAAGAAGGAAAGTGCCTCAACATAATAAAGGTCATATATTACAAACTCACAACCAACATCATACTCAATGGGGAAAAACTGAAAGCCATTCCTCCGAGAACAGGAACAAGATAAGCGTGCCCACTCTCACCACTTTTATTCAACATAGTAGTGGAGGGTTTGGCCAGAGCAATTAGGCAAGAAAAAGAATAAAAGGACTCCAAATAGGCAATAAAGAAGTGAAGCTCTTGCTGTTTGCAGATGACACAATTTTATATACAGAAAACCCTAAAGAATCCATCAAAAACTGTTAAAAATAATCAACTACAGCAAAGTTGCAAGGTACAAGATCAACATACAAAAATCAGTTGCATTTCTATACTCTAATAATGAACTAACAGAAAGAGAACTCAAGAATACAATTCCATTTACAATCACAACAAAAAGAATAAAATATCTGGGAATAAATTTAACCAAGGAGGTGAAAGACCTATACAATGAAAACTATGAGACATTATTGAAAGAAATCGATGATGACATAAAGAAATGGAAAGATATCCCATGCACATGGATTGGAAGAATAAACATAGTTAAAATGTCCATACTACCTAAAGCAATCTACAGATTCAATGCAATACCAATCAGAATCCCAATGACAGTTTTCACAGAAATAGAACAAAGAATCCTAAAATTTATTGGAACAACAAAAGACTCCAAATAGCTAAAGCAATCCTGAGAAATAAGAACAAAGTTGGAGGCATCATAATCCCTGACTTCAAAATATACTACAATACTGTAATAATCAAAACAGCATGGTACTGGTACAAAAACAGACACACAGAACAATGGAACAGAATTGAAAGCTCAGAAATAAAACCACACAACTATGGACAGATAATTTTCAACATAGGAGCTAAGAACATACTATGGAGAAAGGAAAGTCTCTTCAATATACGGTGCTGGGAAAACTGGACAGCAACATGCAAAATAATGAAAGTAGACCATTATCTTTCACCACACACAAAAATTAACTCAAAATGGATCAAAGACTTGAAGCTAAGACCTGAAACCATAAAACTCCTAGAAGAAAATGTAGGCAGTACAGTCTTTGACATTGGCCTTAGAGGGACCTTTTCAAATTCCATGTCTACCTGGACAGGGGGAACAAAAGAAAAAATAAACAAGTAGGACTTCATCAGACTAAAGAGCTTCTGCAAGGTAAAGGAAACCAGAATCAAAATGAAAGGACAACCCACCAGCTGGGAGAAAATATTTGCAAATCATATACCCAACAAGGGGTTAATCCTCATAATATATAAAGAACTCATACAACTGAACAACAAAAAAACAAACAACCTAATAAAAAATGGGCAGAGGATATGAACAGATATTTTCCAAGAAAGATATACAGATGGCCAATAGGCACATGAAAAGATGTTCAACATCACTAATCATCAGGGAAATGCAAATCAAAACTACACTAAGATATCACCTTACACCCCTTAGAATGGCTATAATCACCAAGATAAAAAATAAGAAATGTTGGAGTGGTTGCTGAGAAAACAGAAACCTCATACACTGCTGGTGGGGATGCAGATTGGTACAGCCTCTATGGAAAACAGTATGGAGATTCTTCACAAAATTAAAAGTAGAAATACCATATGACCCAGCTCTCCCACCACTGGGTAGTTACCCAAAGAACTTGAAATCAACAATCCAAAGAGGCTTATGCACCCCTATGTTCGCTGCAGCATTATTCACTATAGCCAAGAGGTGGAAGCAACCCAAGTGTCCACTGACTGAGGAAGGAATAAAGAAGATGTGGTGTACATATACAATGGAATACTACTCAGCCATAAAAAGACAAAACCATCCCATTTGCAACAACATGGATAGACTTAGAGCATATTATGTCAAGCAAAATAAACCAGACAAAGACAAACACCATATGATTGTACTCATATGTGGAAGATAAACTAACAGACAGAAAGAATAGTTTGGTGGTTACCAGAGGGAAGGGGGTTGGAGTGTGGGCACAAGGGGTGAATGGGTGCTTTTACATGCTGGCTGATAAATGACAATGTATAACTAAGATTTCAAAATGTTATAAACTAGTATGACCTCAATAAAAAAAATACCAGTTATGCTGATTAGAATCTTACTGAATAGATGTTTTCATTCATTTATTTTCTGAAAAATTACCCTTTATTGAAGAGTGCTGTTTCCTTCGATGCTATGGAGTAAAGAATTTAACCTTTCTCTTTCATTTTTCACTTCAATCATTGCATTACCCTTTACAGACATTTCTAATCCAGGCTTCAGTATCCCTAATCCATCCTTCACTACACCTAGAGTCGTACACAGGAATAGTGTAAATCTGCTCGTGTAACTCACCTCCTTAGAGTCCCTCTACTTTTCCTCATCACAGTTAAAGTAATTAAACTAAAAAATTCAAGGCACATTTCAGCTTTACATTCCTCTCCTCCAAATCTTTACACACATCAATAAAGTAAAATACAGAAGATAGAATGTGTGAATGTGGCAGATTCTCTCATATCTCTCTGACTTTCTACACCATGGAATATCTGCATGGAGCTACCTTCCTTGTATTTCTCCCCCTCCCACCAATTCAATCAATATGTAGTCGTGGCCTTCTTTGTGCCAAGTATTATGTCATATATTAAGTCACCATGATTCTCCTCACGATTCACTTCTACTTATCCTTCAAGACTCAAGTCACCTTTACATCCTCTGAAGTCTTTCCTAAACCCTTTGATGATCAAAGTTATTTTTGTGATAGCAGGTTTCCTATGCTGATGCTTGATTGTGGCTTGTTAAAGGAGGAACAGGCAGTGAGCCTTAATAAATTCCCTTAGCATCCTGAAATTCCAAAAAAATTAGAATATAAGTAAAATCAACAAAATGATTGGAAGATGAAGCTTAAAGCAAGTCTCCTAGCTCACCACAACGACCACTTTCCCCTAAGCTTCTCCTAAATACTAAATTGGGAGCCATAACAGCACTGCCCACATTCTATACTGATTGTTAGTTTACTTTTTGTTAACCTAAAAGAATTTGATTTCTTGAAGGATACTAATTATAGAGCTGTTTTCTATGTATTCAGAATCTCACTCAATACCAAACATACAGTTGATATAAAACAAATATTTCTATATTTTGCCTTTACTAAATTCTTTAGGCAAAAAGTAAGCCTCTGTAGAAGAGGGACTTTTTTATATGAGTAAATATGTAGAAGCAGTGTGAAATTAAAAGGCTTCTGCTCCAATACCCAACATAAATTGTTGGGAAGGTCTGCATCATGCTCCCAAATGCAAGTTCCTGTGGATGATAATATTTTAGAATGCTTTGAGCATTATGGCAGAGTGAGTTGTTCCCTTTGTCTCACCCCTCTAAGTTACAACTAAATGGACACCCATTAACCATCAGAGGATTCCCTTTGCAGCATAAGAAGATGCCTGAGAAATCAATGAAACTATACATCTGAAGGTGGGTGGGCTGGCCCCCTGGGACCAGTGGGACTAGGGGAACAATTCCCTGCCTCTCCCCAGCAGCAATGATCCAGGATGTAGGTGTTCAAACAGTGGGTGGCACAACTGTGAGTGGAGGTGGGGTAGCCAGAACCACGTGAAAATGCTTGCAGACTGGTGGAAGCATGGCCTGCTGGAGAGCCCACCATGCCATGGCAGCCCTGCCTATGTGAACATTCTCCCCCAAGTGGTGGTGGTTCAGCTCACACAAAGGCACTCTGCCTGAGTGGTGGCCCTGCCAGCATGAGCATGACCCATTCACTGAGGGCCCAGCCCAGCCCACTCAAAGGCACCCTGCTGAGTGGCTGTGACCCAGGCCACACAAACCCAGAGTGGCCAATGAGCACAACTATGAGCAGACAGGGCTGGAACAGGAAAAACAACCCCATCTCCCACCCCCAATTGTGGCAGGTGGAATCTGCAACCAGATGCAACAGGAATCATAGAAGAACCAGTGACCCAGCCCCCAGTGGTGGCAACCCCAATACCAGCTCTATCAGCAGTGGGGCTGTATACAAGTTGCCAGGTCCCCAGGCCCCTTTGGCAACAGTGACACCAGTGAACCTAGCACACCTGGCAAGAGTGAAACCAGCACTCCAAGACAACTGGGAACAGCAGTGCAGGTGATGCATGGGACAGCAATATTTGAGTCCATGGAGAGCCATCAGAGGAACACAAGAACCAGGTGACCAGAACCAAAGTAATCAAAGCAGGGTCCAAATAAGAAAAGGTGATTACTACTACAAATGTGCCAGCAGAGGATTAATTCATCAAACGCTATAAAGAACTATAACAACAGTGCAGAAAAGAAGGAAAATGACAACTCTCCAGATACCAAACCTGAAGTCACAGAAAACTACAAACTAACTGACAGAGAATTCAAAATAGTTATCATAAAAGAAATTCAATGCATTTCAAGAAAACTCAGACAGTTCAATGAGTTCAGGAAAAAATTAATGAACACAATGACTACATCACCAAAGAGATTTAAGCTCTGACCAGAAACCAAACAGAAATTCTGGATATGAAAAACACAATTAATGATAAAAAATGATATGGAAAGCATAAAAAATAGAGTAGATCTTATGGAGTAGTGAATTACTGACCTCAAAGAAAGAAAACTAGAAATGCTTCAGGTAGAGGAGGAGAGAGAACTAAGATTTACAAAAACTGAAGCAATTCTTCAAGAAATATCCCTCTCAATTAGGATTATAGGTGTCCCAGATGTAGAAGACAGGGAGAAAGGAGCAGAGAGCTTGTTCAAAGAAAGAACAGCTGAGAACTTCCCAAACCTGGGGAAGGAACTGGAGACATAGGTACATGAAGCCTATAGAACTCCTAATTACATCATTGCCAAAAGACCTTATCCATGGCATATATTAACACTGTCAAAAGTCAATGACAAGCATGATGTCAGCATCATGGTGGAATGGATTATTCCCTTTGTCTCTTCCCTCTAAGTTACAACTAAACAGACATTCTTTAACCAACAGAGGGTTCCCTAAAGAGCACAATAGGATGCCTGAGGGATCTATGCACCCATACATCTGAAGCTGGGTGGACTGGATCCCCATGAAGCAGTAGAACTAGGTAAGCAGACCCTTCCCTCTCCATGGCAGCAGTGATCCAGGTTGCAGAACTTCAAACAGTGGGTGGTGTGAGGCAAGGGTAGCTTGGCCCAAGTGCAAATGCTTTTGGAATGATAGGCCAGCTCATGGGAGCACCCACCAGGTTACGGTGGCCCTGCCAATGGGAATGCTCTCCACTGAGAGGTGATGGCTCAGTCTCCATGAGTGCACCCTGCACACCAAGTGCAGCAGCTCAGCTGTACTGCCCATAAGGGCAGTGCCGGCCCATGCCAAAGAAAGCACACTTCCTGCCTAGCGAAGCAGCTCAGCTGTTCACCCACTAAGCACAGTAGCTGCCTGCTCATGAGAGTGACCCTCCTGCTTAGCACAGAGACTCCACCCCCTACCACCTGCTAAGCAGCTACAGCCAGCCTGCCCAAATGCAGTGCAGCTCTATCAGCACAACTACCAGTAGATGGGGTGGGATTAGAGAACAGCTCCTACACACCCTCATTGGTGGCAGGTGGAATCTTTGACGTGATACTATCACAAATCCACCAGCAAAGGATCAATTCACCAAACAACATGAAGAACTATAGTAACACTTCAGAGCAGAAGGAAAATGACAAGTCTGCAGAAACCAATCCTAATATTACAGAAGTTTACAATTTAAATGACAGATAGTTAAAAATAATTGTCACAAAGAAACTCAATGAGTTACAAGACAACTCAGAAAGACAGTTCAATAAGCTCAGGAATAAAATCAATGAGCAGAAGAAATACTTCACCAAAGATATTGAAGCTCTTAAAAATTATACAGAATTTCTGGATATGAAGAACACAAGTAATGAGATAAAAAAATCCAGAATCCTTAAATAATAGAGGTGCTGTTATGGAGGAAAGAATTTGTAAGTTAGAGCATAGACACATAGAAATGCTTCAGGTGGAGCAGGAGGGAGAACTAAGATTTCAGAAAAATGAAGACATTCTTTGAGAAATATCCAACTCAATTAGGAAAAGTGAAGTAAGGATTATAGGTATTCCAGGGGGAGAAGAGAGGGAGAAAGGAGCAGAGAACTTGTTCAAAGAAATAATACCAGAGAACTTCCAAAACCTGGCGAAGGAACTGGACTTTCAAGTGCATGAAGCAAACAGAACTCCTAATCACATGAATGGAAAACACCTCCAAGCCTATAACAGTAAAACTGGCAACAGTAAATGACAAATAAAAAATATTAAGGGCAGCAAGGCAGGAGAAAATAACCTACAAGGGAATCCCTATCAGATTTTCAGCGGATTTCTCAGCAGAAATCTTACAGGCTAAGAGAGAATGGAATGATACAGTTAAAATACTGAAAGACAAAAACTTTCAGCCAAGAATACTCTATCAAGAGAAACTATCCTTCAGGCAGGACGGAGAAATAAAAACTTTCCCAGATATGCAAAAGCTGAGGAATTTCATCTCCACTAGACCTGCCTTACAAGTAATGATGAAGGAAGCCCTCCTACCTGAAACAAAAAGGCAAAGGTTTACAAAGCTTTGGCCAAGAAGATATATAGACAAAATCAGAAAACTGCAGCTCTCTATCAGAACACGTTAGCAAACACTTAATTATAACATACAAGAAAATGGGAAGGAAAGTATCAAAAATAACTAGAGACACTTCAATAAACTCACAACACAAAAAAGAATAATTTGTGACAAAAATAGATCAGAATGGGAGGAGGAAGGTGATGGAACCTGCTTAGGGTAATGGAGACAAGAGGCTATCAGAAAATGGACTATCTCATCTACGACACCGTTTATAAAAACCTCATGGTAACCACTAAAAAAATCAGAGCAGAGTCACAAATCATATATAAAGAGAAAACTGAGAAAATGACAAATGTGAAATGGCAGTCAGAAATACAAGGGAAAAGAAACAAACGCAATATAAAACAACTGGAAAACAAAATATAAAATGGCACTATCAAGCCCTCATATATCAACAATCACCCTAAATGTAAATAGATTGAATTCTCCAATCAAGACACACAGTGGCTGGCTGGATTGAAACACAAGACCCAACAATATGCTGCCTCCAGGAAACACATCTCAGCTCTAAAGACAAACATAAACTCAGAGTAAAAGGATGGAAGATGACATTCCAAGCCAATTGCAAGCAAAAGAAAGCAGGTGTTGCCATACTTATTCAGACAAAGCAGACTTCAAGATAAAGACAATGAGAGACAAAGAGGGGCAATATATAATGATAAAAGGGTACACTTCACCAAGAGGATATAACACTTATGAATATATATGCACTTAAAACTGAAGCACCAAAGTATATAAAGCAACTATTAACAGACATGAAGGGAGAAACTGACAGCAACACAATAACAATAGGGAACCTCAACACCCCACTTACATCAATGGATAGATCATCCAGACAGAAAGTCAAGAAGGAAACAGTAGCCTTAAATGAAACATAAGTTCAGATGAACTTAACAGATACAAATAGAATATTCCATCCAAAAACAGCAGAATACACATTCTTCACAAGTTTACATGGAACATTCTCAAAGATAGACCATATGCTGGGAAACAAGGCAAGCCTCAATACATTTAAGAAGATTGAAATCATATCAAACATCTTTTCCAACCACAATGCTATGAAACTTGAAATCAACTACACGAAAAAAGCTATGAAAGGCACATATATGTGGAGAGTAAACAACATGCTACTGAACAACCATTGGATCGATAAAGAAATCAAAGGAAAAATCAAAAAATAACTAGAGACAAATGTACATGAAAATACAACATACCAGCTCTTATGGTATGAAGAAAAATGGTACTAAGAGGAAAATTTATAGCAATACAGGCCTACCTCAACAAACAAGAAAAAATCTCAAATGAGTAATCTTAAACTACACCTAACAGAACAAGAAAAAGAAAAACAAAGCCCACAGTCAGCAGAAAGATGGAACTGATAAAAATTAGAGCAGAAATAAATGAAATGGAGACTGAAAAAACAAAAGGATCAATGAAACAAAGAGCTCATTCTTTGAGAAGATAAACAAAATTGATAAGCCCTTAGCCAGACTAAGAAAAAAAGAGAAGGTGCAAATAAATAAAATTCAAAGAGGTACAACAGATACCACAGAAATACAAAGGACTATAAGAGGTACTATGAAAAACTATATGCCAACAAATTGGATAACCCAGAAGAAATGGATAAATTCTTAGAATCATACAACCTCCCAAAGCTGAATCAAGAAGATATAGAGAATCTGAATAGACCACTCACAAGTAAAGAGTTTGAAACAATAATCAAAACCTTCTCAAAAAACAAAAGTCCAGGACCAGATGGCTTCTCTGGTGAAGTTACCAAACATTCAAAGAAGAATTAAAATCTATCCTTCTCAAACTGTTACAAAAGATTGAGGAAGACAGAAGGCTGCCTAACTCATTCTATGAAGCCAACATCAACATGATACCAAAACCAGACAAGGACAACACAAAGAAGGAAATTTACAGTCCAACACTGGTGACGAATGTAGATGCAAAAATCCCTCAATGAAATATTGGCAAAACCAAAAACAGCATAAACTAAAAGGATCATACACTACCTCAAAGTGGGATTTATACCAGGGATGCAGGGATGGTTCAACATCCACAAATCAATCAACGTGATACACCACATTAACAAATGAGGAATAAAAATCACATGATCATCACAACAGATGCAGAGAAAGGATCTGACAAGATCCATCATCCATTTGATAAAGTCTCAATAAAATGGGTATAGAAGGAAAGTACCTCAACATAATAAAGGCCATATATGACAAACCCACAGCCAACATCATGTTTAACAGTGAGAAACCAAAAGCCAACCCTTTGAGAACAGGAACAAGATAAGTGTGCCCTCTCTTGCCACTCCTATTCCACACAGTACTGGAGGTTTTGGGTGGAGAAATTAGGCAAGAAAAGTAAATAAAAGGTATCCAAATTGCAAAGGAAGAAATAAACTCTTGCTCTTTGGGGACAATATGATTCTATGTATAAAAAACCCTAAAGAATCCACCCAGAAAACTTATTAGAAATAATCAACTACAGCAAATTTGCAGGGTACAAAATCACCTTAAAAAATGAGTTGCATTTCTATACACTAATAACAAACTAGCAGAAAAAGAATTCAACAATATAATCCCATTTACCATCACAACAAAAAGAATAAAGTATCTAGAAATAAATTTAACCACGGAGGTGAAAGACCCATACAATGAAAACTACAGGACATTATTGAAAGAAATCTAAAACATAAAGAAATGGGAAGCTATTCCATGCTCATGGATTTGAAGAACAAACATAGTTAAAATGTCCATATTACCTAAAGCAATCTAGAGATTCAATGGAATCCCAATCAGAATCCCAATGACATCCTTCATGGGATAGAACAAAGAATCATAAAATTTATATGAAGCAAAAAAAGACAAAAATAGTCAAAGCAATTCTGAGTAAAAAGAACAAAGCAGGAGATATTACAATCCCTGACTGCAAAATATACTACAAATCTATAGTGACAAAAACAGCCTGGCACTGGCAGAAAAACAGACACATGGATCAATGGAACAGAATGGAAAGCTCAGAAATAATAGCACATATCTATGAACACCTAATCTTCAACAAGGGAACCAAGAACATACAATGGAGAAAGGAAAGTCTCTTCAATAAATGATGTTGGGAAAATGGGACGGCCATGTGCAAAAGAATGAAAGTAGATCATTATCCTACACTATACACAAAAAATAACTCCAAATGGATGGAAGAGTTGAATGTAAGACCTGAAACCATAAAAATCCTAGAAAAAAACAAGGCATTACACTCTTTGACATTGGTCTTAGCAGTATCTTTTCGAATACCATGTGTATTCAGGCACAGCAAACAAAAGAAAAAATAAGAAAATGGGATTACATCAGACTGAAAAGCCTCTGCAAGGCAAAGGAAATCATCAACAAAATGAAGTGACAACACACCAACTGGGTGAAAATATTTGCAAATCATATATCTGACCAGGGGTTAATTTCCAAAATATATCAAGAACTCATATAACTCAACAACAATAAAACCACCAACCCAATCAAAAAAGGGGTGGAGGAAATGAACAGACATTTTTTGAAAGAAGATACAAAGATGGCCAACAGGCACATGAAAAGATGTTCAACACCACTAATTGTTAGGGAAATAGAAATCAAAACTACAATTAGATTTCACCTTACATGCATCAGAATGGCTATAACTAACAAGACAAGAAATAACAAATGTTGGAGAGGATGTGGAGAAAAGGGAACCCTCACACACTGACAGTGGGAATGCAAAATGGTGCAACCACTACGGAAAACAGTATGGAGATTTCTCAAAAAATTAAAATAGAAATACCATATGATCCAGTTATCCTACTATGAGATATTTATCCAAAGAACATGAAATAAACAATTCAAAGAGATATATGCATCCCTATGTTCATCACAGCATTATTCACAATACGCAAGACATGGAAGCAACCCAAGTGCCCATCACTGAATGAATGGATACAGACGATGTGGTGTTTATATATACAGTGGAATACTACTCCACCATAAAAAAGACAAAATTGTGCCATTTGCAATAACATAGATGGACACTGAGGGTCTTACGCTAAGTGAAACAAACCAGACAGGAAAAGACAAACACCATGTGATTTCATTCATATGTGGAAGGTAGGTAAATAAACACATGGATAAAGAGAACAGATTAGTGGTTCCCAGAGTGGAAGCAGGTGGGGGAGGAAAGTGAAAGGGGTAAAGGGGCACACATGAATGGTGATGAATAAAAACTAGACTTCTGGTGGTGAACACGATGCAGTCTATACAGAAACTGATATATAATAATGTACACCTGAAATTTACACAGTTATAAGTCAATATGACTTCAATTAAATAATAGAAATAATTTTGAATGCTTTGATGTACACAACTTACAGGTAAAAGCGTGTTCTAATTTGCAGAAGATGCACAAGATTGGTATCAAATGTCTTTCTTCTAAAAGTGACCACATACAAAACTGACGCCATATCTTAAAATATTAGGATATTAATACTGATATTAACCTGAATAGATTCTTAAGGTGTATTTTCTTTATTTGGTGAGGAAGATTGGCCCTGAGCTAATACCTGTTGCCAATCTTCCTCTATTCTGTACACAGGATGCTACCATAGCACAGCTTGGTGAGCAGTATGTAGGTCTGTGCCCGGGATCTGAACCTGCAAACCCTGGGTTGCCAAAGAGGAGTGCGGAAACTTAACCACATCACCAGGCCAGCCCACATATAGTTGTTAGTATAGAGAATTCTGATCCTAGAGAATGTTCCTTGTGCATATGAGAAGAACATGTCTTCCGCTGATGTTGGGTGGAAGGCTCATTCGTTGCTGGTGGAAATGAAAAATGAGGGAAGGCTAGGCATGTGTGGGGGCAGGGGATATATGAGAAATCTCTGTACCTTCAGCTCATTGTACAGTGATCTTTAAATTGCTCAAAGAATCAAGTCGATTAAAAGAAGTAGTTCCTCTCCCTAGATGAAGTTTGAGAATTAGGTGGACTGAAGTGGCTTGTGTCCTTTATGGGTGTGATTAATATCTTCCTTCTCTCTGCACAAATGCCTTTTTCTCATTATGAGATGGAATTTATTCCTCCTCCTCACCACCTTCCCATCCCCACTTAGATCTGAACTGGCTTACACTTCCTTGACTAATAGAATGTGGCAACAGTGCCGTACTGGCACTTCTGAAGCTAAGTCCGAGGAAGACTTTCAGTTTCTGCCTGGACCTTCTAGAATGTGTGTGATCAGAACACTCTGGTGTAAGATAACTCCCTGCTTCAGAGGAAATATGTAGGCTCTCTAATAAACACTCTCTGCCAAGTCCAGCCTTCTGTCCACCTCTGTGAAGTCACCAGACATGCAAATGAAGGAACACAGACCCTCAGGACCAGCCAAACCATCAGCTGAATGCCACCAGGTGAACTTTAGTTTATATCGCATGGAGCAGAAAAATTGCCCAACCAAGTCCTGCTGAAAATTAGCCTACATATTTGTGAAATTTTATGAAATGTATTTTGTTTGAAGCCACTAAATTAGCATAATTTGTTAAACAACAATCAGTAACCTGAACAAATTGTGTCCAGTTACCTTTTCTGTGGGCAAACTTCTCTTTACTTACCCACCCTGAGACAATGGAGCCTCCAGATCTGCTCTAGTAGACAGAACACTTCAAGATGGGAACCTCACTAGCATATCTCTGAAGAAATCAAGGTGAACTGCATGTCATTAAGAGAAGAAAATGCGAAGAGCTGTCTTGAAAAATGTTTCTGAATAGTAGCTAAACTTGGGATTTTGAACCTTCCTCCTCAGATTAAAAAAAAAAATACAAAAAAACCTCACAGTTAATTTTGGGTTCTGAGAGGAGGTGTGATGCCTCCCTTGATTTCTGGCCAAGAATCTCCCTACAACTCACTCCCCAAATACCGATGCTAAGTACTTGATTGGATTCTTCTATCAGTCTTTGATGTATTCCTTGACATATATCTGGAGATTTCACTTAGATATTGATAACAAAATGTAGCATTTTAACGTGCACTTTGGCATTCCCAAAACACTTAAGCATTTGTTAAGTATCCTTAATTCCTCCTACTTGTGCCAAAAGTTTCTTATCCAAAAATAATTTTGGTTCTGTTTGGTTTGAACATTGACAATTATTTGTCTTCATTTGTGACAGTGGTGTGGATTCTGATTTTTAATTTTGTGGTACATTCATTTAGAGATTTCTGTTGAGTAGCAGATGACCTATTCTCTTTCAAGTGGCAGATGAGTGTGAATTTGGATTTTGCTTGTTGTTTACATATTTCTTTAGGATTTAGATGTTTGCTGATATTTGAGACTACATGTTATAGAATTCATTAGTACCTTGTTATATTCTATAGTAGTTATTCTGTAGTTATAGAATTCATTAGTATCATAGAGAAATCTGTGTTTATATTATGTTGCAGGAAAGTGTGATTATTTTTTTTACAACACGAATGACTGTCTTTTGACACTTCCCAAATCTTTGCCCTTTTCTATCTCTACTTATTACAAGCCACATAGTTAACAAACCTGCAAAATCAAATTCCTGTACCAAAGATGATGTTTATACAAAATTGTGCTCTATGGGAACCTTTGAGTCTAGTACAGAGATATACCCCAGTATTACTTTGGAGTAATAAGAAAACCACATCTCTAGCTCAGAGTCATCAGGTTTTTTGTTTGTTTTTGGTTAGCATGAAAAACAAATAGCAAACAACAAAATTGTCTGTTCAAGATGTTTTAAATAAGACTAAAGATGGCAGAGAAATAAAAAGTATTTCCTAAAATGTACAACAGTTATTGATTGTTGTGTAAGAAATTACTCCAAATCAAGTGGCTTAACACAACACAAATTTATTAGCTCAGAGTTTCAATGAATCAGGCCTCTGGGCACAGTTTAACTAGATCTGTCAACCACCATCCTACTCTCTGTTTCTACGAGTTTGACTATTTCAGATACCTCATATAAGTGGAATTATGCAGTATTTGTCCGTCTGTGACTGGCTGATTTCACTTAGCATGATGTTCACCAGGTTCATCCATATTGTCATGTATGGCAGGATTTCCTTCTTTTAATGCTGAATAATATTCTATTTTATGTATATACCACCCTTTCTTTATTCATCTGTTGATGGACATTTAGGTTGTTCCCATATTTTAGCTATTGTGAATAACGCTGCAATGAATGTGTGATTGCAGTTACCTATTTGAGATACTGATTTCAATTCTTTGGATGTACACCCAGAAGCAGAATTACTGAAGCATATAGTGGTTCTATTTTTAATATTTTGAGGAGCCTCCATATTGTTTTCCATGGTGGCTGCACCAATTTACATTCCCACCAACAGTGTAGTAGAGTTCTCATTGCTCCACATTCTCACCAAAATTTGCAAAAAAAAATATATATATATATATGTATATATATATATGTATATATATATATATATATATATATTATAATAGCCATACTAACATATAGGAGATGATATCTCACTCTGTTTTTGATTTGTATTTCCTTGATGATTAGGGATGCTGAGCATCTTTTCATCTATTTGTTGGTCATTTCCATGTCTTCACTGGGGGAATATTTATCCACATCTCTGCCCATATTTTTACTCAGATTACTGCTTCTTTGCTCTTGAGTTGTAAGAATTTCTTATGTATTTTGGATATAAACCCGCATTGGATATACAGTTTGCAAATTTTTCACCCATTCTGCATGTTGCCCTTTCACTTTGTTGATTTTCTCCTTTACTGTGCAGAAGTGTTTTGTTTTGTTCTGTTTCTTTGGTGCAGTCCCACTTATCTATTTTCTAAGTGTTAACGTCTTCATCTCCTCCAGTAAATTCATTCCTAAGTATGTTATTCTTTTTGACAATATTGTACTTGTGATTGTTTTTTAATTTCTTAATTTCCTTGTCAGGTATTTCATTGTTTGTGTATCGATATGTCAGTAACTTTTGCATGCTGATTTTGTATCCTGCAACTTGATTGATTGTGTTTATTAGTTCTAACTATTTTTTGTGGAGTCTTTAGGGTCGTTTACATATAAGATCATGTCATCTGCAAACTGAGGTACTTTTACGTCATCCTTTCAGACTTGGCTGCTTTTCCTTCCTTTTCTCGCCTAATTGCTTTAGGTAAGCCTTCCAGTACTCTGTTGAATAGAAGTAGTGAGAGTGGGTATTCTTGCCTCAGTTCTAATCCTAGAGGAAACCTTTCATGGTTCACTCTTGAATGTGGTGTTAGTTGTGGGCTTCTCGTATATAGCCTTTATTTGTTGGAGTAAATTCCTTCTATACCCAGTTTGTTGAGAGTTTTTAATCACACAGGCTGTTTAATTTTGTTTAAAAAATTTTCTGTATCTATTAAGATAACCATGTGATTTTCATCTTTCATTCTATTAATGTGGTCTATCACTGTAATTGATTTACACATGCTGAACCCTCCTTGTTTCCCACAGATAAATGCCACATGGTCATGGTGTAGGATCCCTTTAATGTGCTGCTGGGATCACTTTGCTAGTATTTGTTTAAGATTTTTGTATCTATATTTATCAAAGATATTGGTCTGTAGTTTTCTTTTCTTGTAATGTCTTGTCTGGCTTTGGTATCAGGTTAATACTGGCCTCATAAAATGAGTTGGAAGTGTTCCTCCTCCTTTAATTTTTTGGACAACTTTGAGAAGGATTAGTGTTCATTTCTTAAATGTTTAGTGGAATTTATCAGTAAAGCAATCTGGTCCTAGGCTTTTCTTTCTTGGGAGATTTGTGTTTATTGAATCTATCCTCTTATTCATTATGATTCTGCTCATATTTTCTATTTCTTCATGATTTAGTTTTGGTAGGTTTATGTTTCTAGGAATCTATCCATTTCTTCTTAGTTATCCAATTTGCTGGTATAATTATTAATCATACTCACTTATGATCCTTTTTCGTTTCTGTGTTATCAGTTGTAATGTCTCCTCTTCATTTCTGATTTCATTTATTTGAGTCTTCTTTTTTCTTAGTTTAGCAAAAGTTTTGTCAATTTGTTTACCTTTTAAAGAAAACAGCTCTTAGTTTCATTGATTTTGTGATTATTTTTATTCCTCTATTATGTTTACTTCTGCTAATTGTTATTTACTTCTTTCTGCTAACTTTGGGCTTAGTTTCTTTGCCTTCTTCTAGTCCCTTGAGGCATAAAGTTAGTTTATTTGATATCTTTCTTCTTTTTAAAAGTGTTTACCTCTTAAACTTCCCTCTTAGTAGTGCTTTTCTTGCATTCCATACGTTTCTGAATTTCTATCTTTGTTTTCATTTGTTTTGGGATATGTTTTGTTTCCCCTTGATTTATTTTCCCACTAATTTGTGTATTTTCCAGTTTCCTTCTGTTCTTGATTTCTAGTCATTTCATTGTGGCTGGAAAAGATACTTGGTATTATTTCAATCCTCTCAAACATATTAGGACTTGTCACCTAATATATGATTTAGCTTGGAGAATGTTCCATGTGCCTTTGAGAAGAATGTGTATTCAGCTGCTGTTGGATGCAATGTTCTTCATATGTCTCTTAAGATCATTTGGTGTATAGTGTTGTTCAATATGATATTTCCTTATTGATACTCTTTATATGATTGAAAGTGGGGCATTAAAGCCTCCTGCTATCACTGTATTGCTGTCTATTTGTTCCTTCAGAACTGTCAATATTTGTTTTACATATTTAGATGCCCTGGAGTTGGGTGCATATATATTTATAATTATGATATCTTCCTGATGAATTGACCATTTTGTCATTATATAAATGCTTTTTTTGTCTTTTGGGACAGCCTTTGACTTAAAGTATATTTTGTCTGATATAGTATAGCCACTGCTGCTCTCTTTTGTTACCATTTACATGGAGTATCTTTTTCCACCCTTTAACTTTCAGCTTATGTGTGTTCTTAATTCTAAAATGATTCTGTTGTAGACAGCATATACTTGGATCTTGTTTTTTATGCATTCAGCCGCTTTATGTTTTTTGACTGGAGCATTTCATCCATTTATATTTAAAGTAATTATTGGTAGGTAAGATTTTTTTCTTTTACCTTAGGAAATTTGGAATACTAATGTAATTATATCTGTTTTGTATTCTCTATATTTTATTTACTCAAAACTCCTCTCTTGGTCTCTGATGCTGAAAGAGATTTTTTACTTTCCTAAGAAAATATTACAACACTTGATTTTGGATATTTATAACATGCTAATCCCATTTAACTATTTGTGCCTAAAATATAATGTTAAATTTGGAGCGGCTTATATTATAAAACCATTGTCTTTCTTGACATTCACTTGACCTAACAGATTTAAACATCTTTTTATTTTTATCAATTAAAACTGATTGATGAACAGCATTCAATCCTTTTTAGTTAGCCAATAACTCACAAAAAATTCTGTTTTCTACATGAACGTCAAATGGTGTAATATTTAATAGTGTAGCATGTTATATCTACACTAGTTCTTTTTAAAACATGTAAATCTCATGATTGGTAATACTAAAATACAATGCACATCTTTTTCAAATTTGGCTGATATTCAATACTGAGGGTAACTCTGTCATCACAGTTTCATCTGTCAATATATTATTTGATTATGACTAGTATCAGAAGCAATCAATGTATACTTTTAAAGGAGTGGCAGTGTCTTCTAGACACTTTGTTATAAGATTTTCTGTTAATCACAATTAATTCCACTCATCTCTGAAACAAATATCCAAACAACTCAATTATTTAAAGTCTATTCTAAAGAAAATGTCCTAGCTGACTATTATGAAAACTAAAAGGCACTTACTAACTTAAAGACAATGTTATAAGAACAGTTGTTCACTATGATTTCTTAACAGAAATAATTTATTTTTAAAAAGACATCATCCTGACCTCATAAATTAAAATGTCAGCTATCTCAATCTCTTTCATATATTCACTGTTGTCCAATCTTCTGACCTCTCTTCATGCAACAAAGAAAAACACAAGTGACAGAATAAACCAGCTCAAACATTATAAGCATAATGTGGGGAAAATTTTACTCAAAAGTGTTGTGATACCCAATATTGTACAATTTTTATAACCCAGGTAAAATTTGGTAAAGAAGCCTCTGAATCTCTACTGTAATAGACATTTACACAGTAACAAATTACCTTTAAGCAGTTCCTTCAATGATTTAAAAATGCTTTAATTTTTGTTTTGTTGTTACATTTCCTAATTGAATTAAAACTTGCCATTGTCAAAGGCTAAAGTTTTAAATCTTATCTCACACACCAGAAAGTATCACTTTGTTTTTTCCACTTGGAGAATATATTTAATACTTTCTGGAGATTAAAAAGAACCTCATTTTATAGTCAAAATACTTAAGAGAACACATAAAATACTCTCATTGAATAGATACGTCAAGGTCTACTTCATTTCAAATAATTCTGGGAGGATCACAAAGGACCTAGAAGTGTTTTAAACTCAAAACTATCCAACATATCAAAAATTCTAACTCATCCTTGGCCTAGAGGTTTACTATCTATTATAAAAAAGCATCTAATACTTCATAATCTCCATAATGATTGCAATATGAAATTCTTACAAAGAGACAACTTCTTGCCTTGATACCTCCTTAGTTCTACCTTGGCTCATTCTGGTCTTCTCAGATACTTTCAGAAAACTAGTGCATTGTCCAAACACCCAAGGTAAGAGGTCTCATTTCCAAAAGGGACGTCCATTACTGGATACAACTCTATATATTACACATAACCATGAGATAGATTAATATATTAGAAGTGATGCCAAAAGAAGTCAAGGGTAGAACTGTGTCTAAAATTACCATTCCAGATATTCTTAATCATGAATACTATTATAAACTCCTGGACATACACTAATCAATTCATGTTTTTTCATGTAATCACAAAACCAGGACATTCTGTCCCACTGGAGACTGATGTAGACACACACTAAAATGCGCCCAGAATTGGATGACTTTGAGTAGACTGCCTCATCCCCAGACTCTATAGATCAAAGAATATGTTGCCTAATGCTGACCAGCTACAAGCAAAATCCTTCCCTTTTATTTCAGTCTTGTTTCTTTGTTGACCGCTGTCTTTTCAGTAAACCTGTTATGCACTAAATGTTTCTGCCCACCAAAATTCACATGTTCAGGCTCTAAACTCTAATGTGATGGTATTAGCAGATGGGGCTCTAGCAGATAATCGGGTTTAGATAAGGTCATGAGGGTGGAGCTCCCGTGTTAGGATTAGTGACTTTTATAAGATGAGAAAGAGATACCAGAGCTTTCTCTCTCCACTATATGAAGATACAAACAGAAGATGGCCCTCCTCCTGCAAGCCAGGAAGAGGTCCCTCACCAAGAATAAAATCAACTGGCACCTTGATCTTGGACCTCCTAGGCTCCAGAATTATGAGAAATAAATATCTGTTGTTTAACTCACTCCTTCTATGGTAACATGTTATAGCAGCCTAAGCTGACTAAGACAAAATGCTTTCTATTTCCTGACTTGCCATTCTATAATAACTGAAATGTTTGTAATTTTATTCCATCTGTTGAGTTTATTATCTAGCCTCAAAACCTTTTAAAATATCATTAATTCAAAACTTCTACATGCTTTGAGTAGACACTAAGACCCTAAAAATTACTGGATGACCAGTATTTCCCAGCACCTCAAAGAAACCCAAAAGACATCAGAAATAAAGGGTCATGGGAAATCAGGGCTCAATTATGTTCTCAAGACACCATATACAAGCATTTCATAATTGTTTAACTTCTCTCAATTTTTTTTTCTCTACAATCAGACCAATTAAATGCATATAATTGATTCCTACTGATAACCACATCCAAACATTTTTATCTCCTCAGTGTAAACCTTGTACTTCTTAAATAATTAAATGGCATTCCTGGCTTTATCAAATGAAAAGGTGTTTTGTATATGGACAAATGAATTATTCAAGAACTAAAAATATTCCCATCAGTTGCTCATATTTAATAAGAGCCAAATGTGTTAACTTTGACTTTACTTCTGTTTTTGAGGATTTTACCTTGACCCAAAGTTCCTAAACTATGATATGTGATGATAATCTCTGTGACAAAGGTCCAAATAAATGGAACAACTTCAAATGTAGAGAGCCAACAAATAAATATAATCTCATTGGCTAAAATAGTCCTAAATAACAGAACAGTTCTCAACTATTTACTCATCAGTCAACACAAAATCCATACATTAACTATCTTTTCCATTCAGGCTACTAAAACAAAATACAACAGACTAGGTGGCTTACAAATAGCAGAATTTATTGCTCCTAGTGCTAGAGGCTAGAAGCCAGAGATCAGAGTGCTAGCATGGCTGAGTTAGAGCCCTCTTCAATATCACATATTTCTTGTTGTATTCTCTCATGGCAGAAGGAGCTAGGGAACTCCATAGGATCTCCTTTATAAGAGCACTAACCCTATTCATGAGGGCTACACCCTCATGACCTACCTAGCTCCCAAAGCCTCACCTACTCATACCAATACCTTTGGGGGTTAGGATTTCAACATATGCATTTGGGGGGATACAAACATTCAGACAATAGCAATAAATAGTACATCTTTGATGCCTGAGTAAAACATGTAAAAATAAGAAATAAATAAATAACCAATTATAAAAAGAAAGGCATTCAGTTAGTTAATGTTGATCAAATGAAACATTCGGTCTTATTTTTCTAGTTCAGACTAGAGCATATAGAAAATTTGGATGATCCAAAATTTTCTCATAATGCATATTGACATTCTCTTACATTTATCTCTCCTCCTTTCTCTAACATCTAGGTAATTAAAAGTCCATTAAATTAAACCACATTGTGATAAGTTGAATTGTGTCCCCTAAAATTCATGTGTTGAAGTCGTAACTTCCAGTAACCTCAGAAAGTGATCACATTTGGAAATAGGATTGTTGCAGATGTAATTGGTTAAGATGACTTTATCCAAGAGTAAGGTGGGTCCCTACTCCAATATGACTGCTGTATTAAAAAACTGACACATTTTGGACATGGGGAGAAAATCGGGTGAAGACTGGAATTATGCTGCCACAAGCCAAGGACCTACACAATGATAGGAGAGAAGCCTGGAATAGATCCTTCCTCAGTGCCTTCAGAGGGAGTATGGCCTTGCAGATCTATGACATTGGACTCCCAGCCTCCAGAGCTTTCAGACAAAAATTTCTAAGCGGCTCATTTTGTGGTACTTTCTTACAGCATTAAGAGAGAGATTTAAAACTGTCATAGTCAAATTTGGTCCTTTAAGAAGTAGTTGTGATGAAAGTTGGGGAGAAAGTGAAAAAGTCCAAGGAAGGAAAAGGTGCAGCTCTGGAATGGACTTACTAAGGTGGAGGGCCATTCGAAAGACACTGGCAGATATCAAACCACTAGACATTACCAACCTCTTCCCTGTCCCATAGGATAATCTCTCCAAGATTATATAAAACTACTCACTTCCATGGTTTACCCCATCCAGCTTGCAGTCTTCCCAGGTTGGCATTTGTTAACTGCCAGCTAGTCAATTTACCTATTAAGTGTATGCCCACGCTACTTTTTTTTTTTTCTTTTTGTGAGGAAGACCAGCCCTGAGCTAACATCTGTTGTCAATCCTCCTCTTTTTGCTGAGGAAGACTGGACCTGGACTAACATCTGTGTCCATCTTCCTCTACTTTATATGGGACGCCGCCACGGCATGGCTGACAAGTAGTGCATCGGTGGGTGCCCAGGACCAGAACCCGCAAACCCCTGGCTGCCAAGCACGAACTTAACCACTGCACCACCGGGCCAGCCCCTTAAGCTTTTTTTTTTTTATGCTGAAGTTATTCAATTTGGGCAACTGTCCTCGATTCTGACAGTATGCCTTTTACAGCTAAAATTCTATTTTGAAAGGAAGGAGATTTTATACCTTAAATTGTTTTTTAAGGGCTCTAAATGGCACAATAAAAATGCTCTATACATTTCCAAATTCCTTGAACTTTTGTTAGTATCTGAAATTTAAAAGACTGGAGTAATCTAAAACAAGCTGTCCCATGACTATGGAATGTCAGTAACAAAGTAAGAACCAATAAGTGGTGTCAGATGTCTGCTATGGCCAAGTAGGGAAGCCTGCAAATGAGCCTTCAGACAGGAATCCCTTGACTTGAGAATACTCAATTTAATATTGTACGCTAATTAGTTTTCCTATCTTAAAACTATGTTATCTCGAGTAGCTCAAAATAATCACCCATTATTTATGCCTTTCAAACCTTGTGTTTACTATTGGTTGGCTGATCAAACTTTTATAAAAATTAACAGATACTGCAAACACAAATGTCACCTCAGGTACTCCCAGAACAATATGTATTAATGGAGTTAGAAGAAATGAATTCAGTTGGGCTGGCCTAGGAGAGTCAAGCAGAGAGGCCTCAATTTCCTCAGAGAATCACTGGTCCTCATCACAGAGCTTCCACTTGTTACTGGGTGATGTCAGGCATCTCATCACTTTTCCTCAGCTTCACCTTTCTTCATTTTAAAAAATATATTTGACATAAAACATTGTGTAAATTTAAGGTGTACAAAATGCTGATTTGATACATTTATAGTAATATTATTGCCACTGTAGCCATAGTTAGTACCCTGTCACCTCACCTAATTATCATTTTTTTTTTTGGTTGAATAATTAAGATCTAGTGTCTTAGCAAGTTTGATAATTATAATACAATATTGCTGTCTATATTCACTCTACGGTGCATTAGATCTCTAGGACTTATTTACTACCAGCTGCAAGTTTGTACCCTTAAACAACATCTCTTCAGAGGCCCAGGTAACCACCATATTACTCTCTGTTTTTATGAGTTTGGCTTTCTTTAGGTTCCACATATAAGAGCTATCATACAGCATTTGGCTTTCTCTGTCTGACTTACCCTTATCGCATTCAGGATAATGTCCTCAAGATCCATCCATGTTGTCAAAAATGGAAGGATTCCTTCTTTCTCACGGCTGAATAATATTCCATTGTGTGTGTATATATTCATCTGTTGATGGGAACTTAGGTTGTTTCCATATCTTGGGTATTATGTTGCAATAAACAGGGGAGTGCATATATCTCTTTGACATCATGTTTCATTTCCTTTGGGTATATACCTAGAAGTGGAATTGCTGGATCATATGGTAGATCTATTTTCAAGTTTTCGAGGAACTTCCATATTATTTTCCATAGTGGCTGAACCAATTTACATTCCACTACCATTGTATAAGGGTTCCATTTTCTCCATATCCTCACCAACACTGTTATCACTCGTCGTCTTGATGATAGCCATTCTAACAGGTGTGAGGTGACATCTCATTGTGGGTTTGATTTGCATTTCCCTGATGATAAGTGATGTTGAGCATCTTTTCAAGTACATGTTGGCCATTTACATGTCTTCTTTGGAAAAAAAACTCTCTTTTGATCTTCTGCCCAGTTTTTAATCAGATTGTTTGTTTTTTGTTATTGAGTTGTATGAGTTTTTTATATATTTTGGATATTAACCTCTTACCCAATATATGGTTTGAAGAAAATCTTTTCCCATTCTGTAGGTTGCCTTTTCATTTTGTTGATCATTTCTTTTGCTGTGCAGAACCTTTTAACTTTGATGTAGTCCCACTTGTTGATTTTTGCTTTTATTGTTTGTGTCTTTGGTGTCATATCCAAAAAATTATTGCCAAGACCAATGCCAATGAGCTTCTTCTCTATGTTTTCTTATAGGAGTTTTATGGTATCAGGTCTTACATTCAGTCTTTGATCCATTTTGAATTAACTTTTGTAAGTGCTGTAAGATAGGGGTCCGATTTTATCTTTCTGCATGTGTTTGTCCATTTTTTTTCACCACCATTTGTTAAAGAGACTATCTTTTCCCCACTGATTGTTCTTGGTTCCCTTGTCAAATATTAGTGGACCATATATGTGGGGGTTTAATTCTGGGCTCTCTATTCAGTTCCTATGGTCTATGTATGATTTTTGTGCCAGTACCACATTATTTTAATTACTATAGCTTTGTAGTACAGTTTGAAATGAAGAAATGTGATGCCTCTGTCTTTGTTCTTCTTTCTCAGAATTGCCTTGGCTATTTGGGGGTCATTTTGATTCCATATAAATTTTAGGACTGTTTTTAATCTTTCTAGGAAGAATACCATTGGTATTTTGATAGAGATTACATTAAATCTATAGATGGCTTTGAGTAGTAGGCACATTTCAACAAAATTAATTCTTCCAATTCATGAACACAGAATATCTTTCCATTTGTTTGAGTCTTCTTCAATTTCTCTCTACAGAAGCTTATAGTTCTTGCTGTACAGATCTTTCACTTCCTTGGTTAAATTTATTCCTAGGTATATTATTTGATTGATGTTGTGGATAGGATAGTTTTCTTTAATTGTTTTTCAAATATTTTATTATAGTGCAGAGAAATGCAACTGATTTATAAGTTTATTTTATGTCCTTCAACTTTACTAAACTCATTGACTAGTTCCAACAGCTTTTGTGTTGAGTCTGAAATATTCTACATGCAAAATTTTATCTGCAAATGATGACAATTTTACTTCTTTCTTTTCTATTTGGATGTCTTTTATTTATTTATTTTTTGTCTTGCCTAATTGCTCTAGCTAGGACTTCCAGCACTATGTTGAATAAGAGTGGTGAGTCGGCATTCTTGTCTTGCTCTTGATACTAAAGGAAAAGCTTCCAATTTTACACCATTGAGAATAATGTTAGCCATGAGATCATTACATAGGGCCTTTATTGTGTGAGGTATTCTCTTCCATAACTAACCTGTTGAGGATTTTTATCATGAAAGTCTGTGCTATTTTGTGAAATGATTTTTTGCATCTATTGAGATGATCGTGTAATTTTTATCTTTCATTCTATTAATGTGTTGTGTCACATTTATTGATTTGCATATGTGGAAACATCCTTGCATCTCAGGGATAAATCCTATTTGGTTATGGTGTACTATCCTTTTAATGTGTTCTTGAATTCGGTTTGCTAATATGTTGTTGAGAATTTTTGCATGTATATTCATCAGGGATATCAGTCTATAGTTTTATTTTGTTGTAGTGTCCTTATCTAGCATTGGTATTTGGGTAATGCTAGCCTTGAAGAATGAGTTTGGAAGTGTTCCCTCCTTTTCAATTTTTTGGAAGAGCTTGAGGACTACTGATGGTTCTGATTTTTAGAAGAACTTGAGGATTTTCTTGAAATGTTTAGTAGAATTCACCAGTGAAGCCATTTGGTCCTGGGTTTTTCTCTGTTGGGAAGGTTTTGATTACTGATTTAATTTTTCACACATTGTTCTGTTCAGATCTTCTATTTCTTCCTGATTCAGTCTTGGTAGGTTGTGCATTTCTAGGAATTTTTCCATTTCTTCTCAGTTATCTAATTTCTTGGCATATAATTGTTCATAGTAGTCTCTTTTGATCCTATATATTTCTGTAGTATCAGTTATAATGTCTCCTCTTTCATTCTAATTTTATTTTTTGAGTCTCTTCTCTCTTATTTTACTCTAGCTAAAGGTTTATCAAAATGTTTATCTTTGTGAAAAACCAGCTCTTAGTTTCATCGATCCTTTCTGTTGTTTTTCTGGTCTCTATTTCATTTATTTTGCTCTGGTATTTATTATTCCTTTCCTCCCGTGACATTTGGTCTTAATTTGTCCTTTTTTTCCTAGTTTCTTGAGGTGTAAATTTAGGTTCTTTATTTGAGATCTAATTCCTTAACTTAAGAATTTATCACTAAAAACTTCCCACTTGGAGCTGCTTTCCCAGCATGGCATAGATTTTGGTATGTTGTGTTTCCATTTTCATTTGTTTTCAGATTTTTTTATTCCCCTTTTGATTTCTTCTTTAACCCATTGCTTATTCTGAAGTGTGTTTTTTAGTTTCCATATATTCGTAGATTTTTCAGCTTTCCTCTTACCATTGATTTTCACACCACTGTGGTCAGATAAGATAGTTCATATAATTTCAATCTTCTCAAATTTGCTAAGACTTGTTTTATGCCCTATCACATGATCTATACTAGATAATGTTTCATGTGCAGTTGGGAAGAAAGTTATTCTGTTGCTCTGAGATGGAATGTTCTATATATGTTTGTTAAGCCCATTTAGTCTAAAGTAGCATTCAATTTCAACATTTTCTTGTTGATTTTCTGTCTGGATGATCTACCCACTTCAGAAAGCAGGGTATTGAAGTTCCTTCCTCTTACTGTATTGTTGTCTATTTCTGCCTTCAGATCTGTTAGCATTTACTCAACATATTTAGGTGCTCTGATTTTGGGTGCATATATATTTAGGATAGTTATATCTTCTTGACGTATTGACCCCTTCATCACTATATAATTATTATTTTGTTTCTAGTTTCCATTTTGGCTTAAAGTGTATTTTGTCTGATATAAGTATGGCTACTCCCACTTTGTGTTGGTTTCCACTTACATAGAATATCTTCTTCCATCTCTTTAAGCCTAAGTGTGTTTTTAAAACTAAAATGCGTCACTTGTAGGCAGCATACAGTTGGGTCTTTTTTTGAATCAATCCAGCTAGCATGTACCTTTGGATTGGTGAATTCAGTCTCTTTAAATTTAGAGTAATTATTGATATGTAAGGACTTACTATTGGCATCTTATGGATTGCTTTGTTTTTTGGGTTTTGTGGTTTTGTTTTTTTTTTTGTATTTTCATTGTTTATGTTTTCCCCTCTGTTTCTACCTACCCTTTAAATTGGTGGTTTTTCACAGTAGTAACACTGTTTTTCCCTATTTTATTATTTTCCTGAATATATTCTAGACTTTTGCTTTGTAGTTACCACGAAGCTTATAGAAAATATCTCAAAGATAAAACAGTCCTTTTTATGGTGATAACAGCTTATATTATTTGCCTATAAAGGCACCATCCTTTTACTCCTCCCCCTTGATATTTTTGATTTCACAATTTACCCACTTTTATCTTGTGCATTCACTCACATAGTATATTTATTTATTTATTTTTTATTTATTTATTTTTTTGTGAGGAAGACCAGCCCTGAGCTAACATCCGTTGCCAATCCTCCCCTTTTTGCTGAGGAAGACTGGCTCTGGGCTAACATCTGTGCCTGTCTTTCTCCACTTTATATGGGACGCCGCCACAGCATGGCTGACATGCGGTGTGTCGGCAGGCGCCCGGGATCCGAACCTGCGAACCCCAGGCTGCCAAGCGCGGACGAAACCGCTGCGCCACTGGGTGGCCCCCAGTATATTTATTTTTAATACTCTATTTCTTTAAACTTTTATACTATCAGAAAGGGTTTAATATACCAACCTATCACACAACTGGAATTTTCTAAATCTGGCTATATGTTTTTCACTTTTACCAGTGTGCTGTATACTTTTTTATGTTTTCATGTTACTGATTTGCATTTTTTTTCATTCCAGCTTGAAGAACTCCTTTCATATTCCTTGCAAGGCAGGTCTAGTGATGATGAACTCCCTCAGCTTTTGTTTGCCTGGAATAGTCTTTATGTCTCCTTCAAACCCAAAGGATAACTTTGATGGATAGAGTATTCTTCTGTGGCAATTTTTCTCTCGTGGTACTTTGAATATGCCATTCTACTTTCTCTTGGCCTGTAGGGTTTCTGCTGAAAAATCCACTGATAAGCTAATGGCGGTTCCTCTGTAAGTTGCATTCTTCTTTTTTCCTGGCTGCCTTAGAATTCTTTATCTTTGATTTTGATAGTTTTATTGTAATTTGTCTTGAAAAAATCTTTTGTCTTGTAGACAATAGGGTGATCTATTAACTTCTCGGATTGGATGTCCAAATATCCCCAGGTATGGAAAATTTTCAGCTATTAATTCTTTAAGTTTTCTCCATCTTTATTCTCTTGTGCTATTTCCAAATTCCTATTAGCTAAGTCATTTATTCTCTCTTCCACCTGCTCTTCTCTACTACAGATGCTCTGTATTGTATTCTTCATCTCATTCATTGAATTCTTTAGCTCCAAAATTTTATTGGGTACTTTGTTATGGTTTCCAATTTTTTTTCTTTGTAAAGAAATTACTCTTTTCATTTATCTTCTTCCTGATCTCATTGAATCATCTTTCTTAGTTTTCTTGTAGTTTGTTGAGTTGGCTCAGTACAGCTATTTTCAATTCCTTATGGGCTAGAATGCAGTATACCATGTCTCTGAGCTCAGTTGTCAAAGAATCATTGATATCTTTTGGTGGTGGCATATTTCCTTGATTTTTAAGTCTCTTGCTCTCACTACCACACATAAGGAGCCTGTCACACCATGGGGGCAGGTGGTCACTTAGCACCTGGGGCTTGGAGTGTCCATGGCCAGTAGGGAGATCCTCCAGTGGGGTACTCCCATAGGTTGTAGGCAGACTTCCCGTTAGGGTCCTAAATCCACAGAAGGAAACACATTCTTTCATGCCCTTTAATATCCTTGTCTGCTTTCTTCCCTTTATCCTCCTTCTGCCAGTCATGGAAGTCCCTCCTCAGAAATCAGGGTCTTCTGGAGAGAAACAAGTTTCTCCAGATGTGACCACCACAACTGGATTATCTGGGTAGTCACACACTGTCTTCCACCGCCCCCACAGGAAACGTCACCTCTTTCCATCTTGTCTCAGGGAGACATCACTGCCACTGCCAAACAGCTCAGTCCCCTGCAGTGTCAACTTGGGGAGGGGGACAGCTCTGGCAGAGTTCCTCTTTCTCTGCTGCATCCATACTCTTCCTTATCCCACTCCAATGGTGTATTGAAATCTCCCTTGTGGCAGGCTGGACTTCTGTAAATTCTCTCTTGCCTGTGTGTTTCTGCCTAGATCAGCACTCTCCAAGTTTTTGCCCCCTTGACCAAAGCTAGTGGAGGCAGGGCAGTTCACTAACTCCCTTGGATCCTGCACTTACCAAGGTCTTGTTTATTTATTTTCTGATGCACAGATAGACAAGGATCCTCCCAGGTTCCTTCCAGGTGCTGAGGCACTCTTGTTCATGTATGGATGTCTAATTAGTTGTTAAAAAAGGGGGGGAGAGAAAGGAGGAATGACTTAGGTCACCATAAGGCTGATATTACCACCCACACTATATTTAATTCATCTCTCTTATTTTAAGTTTTGTTTTGCCTTTTCTTGCTGACACCAGTTCTTCCTAATAGATGAAGCATATTTTGTTTGCAGATATAAAATGTCTGAGTTATTCATTGAGCTAATAAAGAAAGCTACAGATGATTTCTGATGTCTGAATTCTTGTAAAATGGTTTAACTTCTTTCTGGAACTTGAAGTAATTCAAGTGTTCCGTAATATGGTTCAATGTTGAGGGAATAATCTGGGACCAGGGCAACAGTATGAGCAAAAGTAATGAAGCTAAATTGTTTCTACTGTATGTAGGGAACAGATAGAATGGGGATAAGGAATATAGTCAGATTCATTCACATTGAAAAGTAATTTGAAGTAAAGTTTGACAGAGATGTTGGAGTGGGAGTGAGGAGGACCTTTAGCCAGTTGCCATGGTCTGTAGAATTGGAAGAGTCTTGTTGCTAAGCAGTTAAATCTAGAACACAATCAAATGAGAGATGAAAGTGAAGGGACTTTATTTCTGTTTGTTATGTAACTTCGAATAAAAATCTTTGTTCACAGAAAAACGGGTGGCTCAAACCATCAGTGATAGGGCTATAGCTGGAAAAGACCATGGGAACCATTAATTCTACTACTGGTAAGTTATTCAAGAATTTAGTTGTAAGGGAGAGAAGCACTAGTATTTGTGCATACTTATATAAAACACACACACACATACATAGAAACATGATTCTTTGCCAATTTTTCAGATCTTGGGGAGGATCTGTAATTTTTATTATGTCCTATTCTGCTCTATTTTACTTGGTTGAGAGCCAAAAAGTTGTATTTTTCATGTGTTGTTACTCATAGCCTGGAAAAAAACTGAATTAGGTTATAAATGACAGTGAGAAGGGAGGCGGTAAGTAGGGAACAGAGATTGTTGAATTTGATGAAGCTCTGGGGAGATGAAAAAATAATATAGAAAAGAAGTTATATCACAGTCTACACATAATAATAGAGAAAATATTGTGACTCTGTACCACATTATTCACGAAAATGTTATAGTCTCTCAGGAGGTGTGTCTCATGACACACTGGATAATATAACGTTATTGGGAAAATGCAGTCTTGCTCAAATATCTTGGAGTTTGTTTTCCTATTACCCTTGGAAGCTAAGGTCAGAGGAATAAATTCTGACCAATTTAAATTGCTTAAACTCACTCTTAATAGCACTATATTATTTATAAATAATTCTTTTCCATCACAATTCATACTCTATAATAATCACCAAATATATACCAAGAGAGACATGGAGAATAAGTCTCTTAGGATTTCACTCACAAGTTAGAGGTGTTGTCCTCAAAGGTTTCATTTAGGGAGCTTATGTTCTTCTTGTGGGCTCTTGGCATTTTGTGAAATATTCCTCCTCTTTGGTACTAGATGAGTACCCAAGTATCCTAGGAACTTTGGTGACTTTAATGATGAGGATAATGTTCAGTCTGAAACAAATCCCGTCAACTATCTGCAACAATAAAGTAAAGACAAAGAAAAATGTCAGATCCTTATTAAACAGGCACAAAATGAAGAATCTTGGTTTTACAATTTGAACGGTCATTATTGAAATTTAATAATAATGACTTGTGACAACAAAGTCAATAGATTTTCAGCTGAGGGTCCTATATATTGATGAGGAAATTTAGAACATCAGACAGTTAAGAAACAATGTGGACACAAAGCACAAATGATTAAAAGTATAAAATTAGTTGAAATAAATACCTGTTCATGGTTTTATCCTTTTGGCTGAAGTTTCATGCTATCTCGTTCCAATTTGTAGTTTCCATCTTTTACACATTCATTCCCCTAAAGATACCTTGTGATTTACATTCCCAGCAGTTTTGGCAGTTTGTTGTAAGTAGCAAAAGCAGGGGAAAAGATTAAACTAGTTTGCATTGCAGATTTTAGCCAACAGTGGTTGAACTGACAGAGTCTAGAGCCAGGCTATAGGGATAAACTTAAAATGAAGGGAACTTTTATAAGTGGGAGAAATCTAAAGGAAAGTTATTTTATTTATTTATTTATTTTTTTGTGGGGAAGACCAGCCCTGAGCTAACATCCGTTGCTAATCCTCCCCTTTTTGCTGAGGAAGACTGGCCCTGGGCTAACATCGTGCCCATCTTCCTCCACTCCATATGGGACACCACCATGGCATGGCTGACAGGCAGTGCATCGGCGGGCGCCCGGGATCCGAACCCGCGAACCCCGGCCTGCCAAGCGCGGAGTAAACTGCTGCTCCACCAGGCGGCCCCTAAAGCAAAGTTATTTTTGACTCTCATAAATTTGAGGAGTACATTTTGATTAAGAATAAACATTGTGGTCAAATATTTAATATGTAATAGTGAGGACAGTCAAGGGTGATAATAAGATATAGGTCATGACCATAGGTCAATAGCTAAGTATTGTTGAAAATGAGTTGTAAATCTAAGATCAACTAGGTGTTGTATGGGTTATCCACATGCTCACTAAACCCAGAATGGTGGTAAAATTATTGGTGGAGAGGAAATTAGCAAATCAGACTCCTAACTCTTTGAGGTTTGCACACGATTGGTTTGGGAGTTGGTGTAAGAGAAGGAAAGGTGAATGGTGGTTTAATGGGATAGCCGCCAGGTTAGTAGTTTGGAAGGGGCTTTGGCTTCACGTAGTTGACTGGTAGGGTTAGTATAATTAAGTAGCAATAAGGAGCTTTCCATTAAGAAGTGTGAGTAGAGGGAAGTAATTGTTGTTGCCTTTCATGAAAGCAAGATTCCATAAATGACAATAAAATGATTCCAGAGAAGAGAGGTCAAGAACACAGAATCTCTAGTGAACATCAAATCAAGGAAAAAAATAATTAAGCAGAAATGGGTTGAGGATCTAGGAGGTGATGTATCCTTAATCAGGCACATTTCATTGTTATATTACTGACTATGGGAAGTGGATTTGATTAGTCTGAACTAGATCCCTTATAGCAGACTTCACTTTTCTATTTTTTTAACTACAACAAGCGTTCTTGATGTCATTACTTTAAGCATTCTTATTACTTTAATGATCTGAGGAAGACTGTGGATATTCTTAATAGAGAAATAAAAATAAGGATTGTATATGTAAAAGATTGAATGCAATTTTACATATTCCTATTGTGTATCTTTGCACCAATCACTCTGTCCAAATTTGAGCTCCAGACCATTAAATTATCTAGACCTGTATTTCTCTCCCAAGTATTTATCACACTGTCTGGATACTATGTGTATTTACTAATACTTTATTCAAAGAAGAAAGTAACAAATTTGTATTGACATTGTGCTAGTATCAGGTTTCACTTTAACAAATATGTAATAATACATTTGTATATTGAGATAACTTTTTGTATTTTTCATAGAAGAGATACATATATGTGTGTGTAATTTTACTTATGATGTAAGTACACTTTAAGGTCAAACTTGGGAACTAGTTACCTTGCAATCCTATAAATGTAGGGATTTGATGTTTTTGCCACTGTAAGGAAATATTCCCTTCCCAAAAGCTTTACTCCCTCCTTTTAGGATTGATGGATTTCCTTTGCATTTCTGAAGAAACTTTATCTTGCCTTCAATATACTCCCATCTCCAAACTGTTACTCTCCCAGCTAGTTTGATTTCCTCCCATTTTATATGGCTAGAGGTTTTAAAAGTGTTGTTCTAAGTAAGAGTATAATCAGATATAAACACTTTTGAGTAACATCCAACACAAACTCACTTTACTGCTCCTTCCAATACCACGATTGTCTATCAGTTATAGAACTAAAGTACCATTACGTAGACACTAATATTTGTGAAAGAAAATTAATGCATTGACCCTTGCAGTTTCACAAGCTTAGATGGAAAAAGGAATCAGAAAGGAGATGGGATATGCAAAACTTCATTACATGGAAGTATATATTATGGACAATGAGAACAAAGAATAATTTGAATAATTTTTATATCTCTTCTAAATAATATAACTAAATAATTTTTCATTTCAAAGTGAAGAGAAGACCTTTTTATTGATATCTATACCAAGTCCATATGTACAAATCAAGACTCTCCATCAAAACATGATATATGTTCACTTTTCCATTAAGACCCTTTTGTTTTATATATTTATTGCAGGAATGTTATTACATATTCACATTTAGAGAACAGTATAAAGAATCCATATGTCTTCTTCATCTAGGTTCAATAAATATCAACCCGGCCAGTCATCATTCTTTTGTACACCCACATTTTCACTCTGCCTCACCATTATTTAAGAGCAAATGCAATGCAGTATACTGAGTCATGTCTTAAACCAAACACCCACAGATTTTAATCCACACCCCTCTCTTCCTCCTCCACCTTGGCCTGTTAATAACCCCCACCCCTGTCTCTGCCATTCTTTTCATTTTTTCTTTTAGTGTTGCCGCTCTGACGGTGTGACTCTGCCAGAGGACAGATTCAAGGTCAGCACTGCATACAGTCAGTTCAGACGGAGGAGACAGAACAGTGATTCTTCTTGCCCTGTCTTCTTTTGCTCTCACCAATGGATGCATATGGTGTCTCCATAATAGCTGTGGTTGAGACCCTGGTGCATGTGAGGATCATTCTCCTGCTACCCTGGGAAAGGGCGCTTCTGTTCCTTTCTGCATGGTCCCACATTGGGTTCTCTCAACGCCATGGTCCCCCAGAAGTGGTGATCCCCTTGAGGGTAACAGGCACTGGTGTTGGCATGAATCCCTCAGGCTGGCTATCTTATAGCCTGCATTTTGGGGGCCAGAGACACATAGTCCACATGAAGGTCAAGAAGCTTTTTCTGTCCAGAAAC
The DNA here is from genome assembly GCA_031878705.1 of Tapirus indicus. Taxonomy (NCBI): domain Eukaryota; kingdom Metazoa; phylum Chordata; class Mammalia; order Perissodactyla; family Tapiridae; genus Tapirus; species Tapirus indicus. The sequence continues at coordinate 95,564,239 of CM062919.1, read as the reverse complement.
CTCCCAGTGTTCACCTACACAGACCAGGGTGCTCTCCTCGAGGACCAGCCTTTTGTCCAGAATGACTGCTACTACCATGGTTATGTTGAGGGGGACCCAGAATCCATGGTTGGCTTGAGTACCTGTTTTGGGGGCTTTCAAGGAATAATACAGACAAAGGACATTGCTTATGAAATTGAGCCCAAAAGGCTTTCTACCCTATTTGAACATCTGGTATATATGTTGGACAGTGAGGAGACACAGTCCCCACCCATGACATGTGGATTAACAGATGAAGAAATAGCACAACAACTGAAGTTTCAAGAGAGTGATAATTTCACTTTGATGCAAAGTTCGTATGAAGGCTGGTGGACCCACAGGCGGTATCTTGAACTGGCAGTGATAGTAGATCACAATCATTATGTTCATCGTGGAAGTAATATCACAAAGGTGCAGGTGGAAGTATGTACTATTATGCATCATGTCAGTTACTATTTAAAATCACTGGATGTTGATGCAATTTTAAGTGGAATTGAGATATGGACTGAAAGAAACCTCGTTGCAATGGAGAACATAGTGGTATCCCTGAAGAAATTTTGTGACTGGAAGAGAAGAGTCTTTAATATCCGCGTGCACCATGACATGGCACAAGTTTTTGTAAGGAAAGTATTTGGTACCTATTTCGGCTTATCCCATGTTGGGACAGTATGTACCAGTCATCATAATTGTGGAATTGAGAGTTTCATGACTGAGAACCTCCATAGTTTTGCACATACTGTGTCACATGAGCTTGGTCATAGTATGGGTATGACGCATGATGATAACACATGTAAATGTGGGTTGAGTAAGTGCATAATGTTTCCAGGAAGGAGAGGATTGACACCTAGATTTAGCAACTGCAGTTACGCTCAGTTTTGGAACCTCATGGTAAAAACAAACTGTATGAGAAATCCACCAAAACCAGAGCATATCTTCAAGATGACACGCTGTGGGAACAGTGTGGTTGAAGAAGGAGAAGAGTGTGACTGTGGCTCCTTAGAATTGTGTACAAAAGATTTATGTTGTCAGTCAAACTGCACTCTGAGTCCTGGGGCTGATTGTGCTTTTGGGCTTTGCTGCAAAGACTGCAAATTCATGCCATCAGGCCAGGTGTGTAGAGAAAAGAAAAATGAATGTGATCTTCCAGAGTGGTGCAATGGGACATCTTATCAGTGTCCAGAAGATGTGTATATGCAGGATGGGTTCTCATGTATGGGTGGTGGCTACTGCTATGAAAAGAGGTGCAATAACCGTCATGAACAGTGTAGAAAAATTTTTGGCAAAGAGGCCAGAAGTGCAAACCCGAGTTGCTACAGGATGATGAACACCCGAGGTGACCGTTTCGGTCACTGTGGTTTAAGAGACACTACATATGTACGGTGTAATATCTCAGATATTCTGTGTGGGAGGGTTCAGTGTGAGAAAGTCGCACAAATTCCCCTTCTGAGAGATCATTCTACTGTGCATTGGGTTCACCTCAATGGCGTCACCTGCTGGGGTACAGACTACCATTTTGGGATGACCATACCTGATATTGGTGAAGTGAAAGATGGTACAGAGTGTGGTACAGAACATATCTGCATCCAAAGGAAGTGTGTTCCTATGTCACGTTTGGACAGTAATTGTTCACCTGAGACCTGCAATATGAATGGAGTCTGCAACAATAGACATCACTGCCATTGCAACTATGACTGGAACCCTCCTGACTGCCTGGAAAATGGCACTGGAGGTAGTATTGATAGTGGCCCACCACCCCCTCAGAGAAAAGAGAAAAAAATGGTGCGAAGGAAGAGCTACCTGACACTATATTTGTTGATTCCTCTTATTGTTTTATTATCATGTTTGTTAATTTGGCTTTGTATGAGACGCAAAAAAAATGATAAGAAAGAAGAGCAGAATGTTCCAACTCAAAAAGAGGATACATCACAGCAAAATATTCTGAGTTCACCTCAGAAAGAAAAGCAAAATGTTTAGATTTCAAAAGAGAAACCCAATCGCAAAAGAACTTTCTCATGGATGAAGTTTTAGACTCCTGGCAGTAGAAACGTTACAGCATGTGTCATAATCGTTGACGGAAAATCCCAGAGATTTTTTTATCATTTGGGATCATAAATAGCCATTAAACAATTAGCAAAATTAACCAATTACCAGCATATTTCTGCTTTTCATCAAGCAATATTAGTGGTTAATTTTTCATGGAATTAGTGTTTTGTGTTTTCTGAGCAAAAGAACAGCTCACGGATGGTATGTGTGTGTTTTTAATTTGCTGCTTCTCAATATCAAACCTCTTCCCTTTTGTACTCTGCTTTGTCACACAGGGAATGGGAACCTGCAAATCACAATCTTTTTTGTCAGTCCTCTCCCTACTACTTTGTGCCAACAAGGGAAACAACAAAGATACTGGAAACTCGGAGGATTTTTTGATTGGTGTTCATGTCAGTGTTGCCTCATTAACAGCTTTTCACCTTGGCATCAACAGTAACTTTCTGTCTACACATTATTTACACACATATATACCATCTTTCATATATTATATAATATTTTATATATATACATATATTTATTGACAACACTGAGAACCAACTGTAGTGTCATTCTCAGATGTACTGGCACAGCTACCAAGCAGCTCACCCTCCGAGTTTTGAGACCCAGGTCTTTGAGTCCTCCACCAAATCCCTGTGGTTCCAGCACCAGGGTGGCTAACCCTCTCCTCAGAGGTCAGATTCCTAGATCCATGGGATCTATTCCAAAATTATAGGCTCCCAGAACCCCACAACTCTTCTTTGATCTCCAGGCCCAGGAGCAATAGCTACACTTTCTTGTTACTAACTCATGGTTTCTCTCAGTGGTGCGGTTTCCATTTGTTACTGAACTCTCACTGATACAGTACTTATCCTGCCATAATGGAGAATATAGGAAGGAGTCTGACATCAGAAGGTTTGAATTTTTCACAATACTGCTCTTTATCATCTTGGAGACATGACTTACATTTATAGAATTACTTCAAAATCCGAAAAGATAGGAAAATAATCCTTGCCACTGAATTCCTTTGTAACTTTACTTATAAAAATAGGATAAAGAAGATACTTACAATTCTATGTAAGATATACAAGTCTTGGCAGACCACGTTTCCTCTGGGAAAAAAACCCCTAGAAAATCCCAATTATCTTTTAAGAATATATTTTAAGGATATCATAGAGCAGACGAAGCAATGTGGAGTAGATGATCTAAAATTTCAGGCCAGGAAAGCAATTCTGAAAAACATGGAATCATGCTAGCTGTTTTTTCCTCTGAGCACTTGCTGATGCTGGATGTGAACTGAGCCTCAGGCTTGGCCCAGTTAGAGAACCTCTGCTGAGGGAAAGAGAAATCCCCAGTGCTCTTAGTTACTACATAGGTTCAGATGTCTTCGTAAACTAGACTTTGAGGGGCCCCTAATTCACAATCATTTTTCCCCAAGTCACAATTGCTTAATTTCAGAGCTTTGTGGGATATTGGTGAGCTAGTCTGAAATTTCTCAAAGGCATACTTCCTTAATATCTTGTTATATTTTGGACACGAGACATAGTAAAAGCAGGCTTATCTGAAGCACATGTACTGTCTCCCCATAATGCACTTACCTGATTTTGATGTTGCATGTGGCAAGAGGCTGGAGAGCTGGGTTGTGAACCTCTAGATGATAGGGATTAATCCCCCATAATCTTTCAGAGCTGAGAAAATAGAGTCACACAAACTCCAATTGAAAGTCTAGCAGGCCCATGCCTGAGCAACATCAGAAAAGGAGAATTAGCCCAAGATTTACCCAACACTCACTCACCTCTGACCTGGCACAATCCTTGACTGGATTTAGATAACCAGCTCCTCAGTCTACCTTCCTAACAGAGGAAAGAGAGAAAACTCTCCAGAGGAGCCACCTGGAGCTTCGGTGGTTGTTTTACACACAATCACCTGCGTACAGTAAAACTTTACCATGTATGCAAAGAGTCAAAATTTCTGATCTATTACTAAGAGAAGAAAATAAGAAGGAAAGTAAAGGAGAGACTACAAGTAGTGTCAAGTTGATCCAGATAGTGGAGCAAGAATACATGAAAGCAAAATTATGATTAATATGTTAAAATAGAAGAAACATATACCAAATATAATAAACAATGTAGAATATCCTCAGTGAGTTGGAGTCTATACAAAAGTATCAAATGGATATTTTAGAACCAAAATTATCATATATATTAAGACTTCAGTGGATGGTTTGAACACTAGTTTGGCCATATCAGATTACAGAATTACTCACCTAGAAGACAGGTCAATGGAAAAATCCCCACAGTGATGTATGCAGAAAAATGAAAGTATACACATAAGTGTTTAAGAAATAAATGGAATATAGCAAAAGGTCTAACATCCTGCATATTGCAGATCAAAAGATAGTGAAAAAAGTGAGTAGACAATATTCAAGAGCTGTTTTCTGGTAATTTGTTTTAAACGGAGGAAAGATATCAACCCATTGCTTAAGAGTCAGTCATTTACTTCTCAGAGGCACCGTCAATTTTTCTTTCTCTTGTTTCTTTTTTCTCAGAATGTGAGATCCTTAAAATCTATCTTCAAAATGCTTATTTTTTCTTCTTATTTTTTTATCTTAGATTTTATGTCTTTTTGGATATTCAGCGTGGCTTTTTGTACAGCTTATTATTTGGTCAGAAGTTATGCTTAATCCCCTTAAGCCACTGAGGCCTCTACATTTTGTTAGTGAATTATATTGTTGCCTGAAAATGCTTCAAGTCTGCCACATATCATACTCTGGTTGCTACCGAGTGGATGCACCTTAGCACACATGAACACTCTTCTAGACACATAGTGATAAATGTGATCCAGGAGGAATTTTGTTGGCTGTCTCTTTTCCTGGTCTCTTTGTTAAACTTCTGGTGGACTGCCATTTTGCTTGTTGCTATTAGGTTCATGGAGGTGTTAGCCTACTCTTAAATGCTTGGCATCAAAATTTCCATTGTTTTCACCATTACCCTTATTCATGAACTTCTCCATTCTCTTGTACCAAATAAAATCTGTCTCCTCACCAGAGCTCTCGGTGCCCTGGCTCTCCCCTGGCAGAACATCTGTGCCACTACATAGGAGCTGTATGTATATATGGTATATTTCTCTATCAGAGTGACATTCCAACTCTACAAGTTGATGTGAGAGGAAGATGGTAGACCATGGTCTTCTTAGCTTGCTCCTCCTGGCATAGAACAGTTGCTCTCCAAGTGAGTTGGGTCAAGCAAAATTGGGTACTCAATATTGTGCCTGAGGCACAATTCCCACCCTTTGAGTGAGAGCTGGGGAATTAAAATTGTTCATGCCCATGTAATATATAATTTCCAAAACAGGAAGCTAAGAGAGGAACAGGTAAGTGTGAGGTCTGTCCCTACTTGGATGAAACTACAGCACTAGACTGGGAGCTTAGTGTTGAATGAGCCCCCACATCTGTCCAGAATACAGAAAGTAATACTGACCTGAGGGAAGGGATTGTATTATAGGTCAAATGACACAGTTTCTTTTAGCTTTTAACAAGATTTAGAAGATTTGTTTGGATAAATGTTTCTCCACTTGTTGTATGCCCTTAGATCAATTTCCAGAGATATTAATTTTTTTTGAAATTTTTCGTCAGTTAAATGATTGTGCACTAAGGAAAGGATCTACATAGCTCTTCACACAATCACTCTAGAATTCCCACTCACCTCACATTTTGAAGAAGAAAAAAACAGTACCAGACATCCAGGGCTATTAAAGCTATAGAAATTAAGATAGCTAGGTACTGACCAGTGAAATACAACAGAGAGACCAAATGGACATTTTAACAGCTTGTGTTGGTCAATTGATACCTATGTGAAAACAATGTATCTTTATCTCTACCTCACACTGTACAGTAAGACCAATTCCAGATGGACTTAGAATCTAATGTCAAAGGTAAGTCAATAAAGCTATCCAAGGAAAACAGAGAAAGATGACTTCAAGACCACAGAGCAGGCAAATATTACTTGAACAAAATCAAAATCTCTAAGTGAGAACATTACTTGCTAAGTAGGACATTAAAAATAAAAGTGTCTGTTGTTCAGAAAACACCATTCAAGAATGAAAATGCAAGCCCTTTGGGTATTTGGAGAATATATTTGCAAAATGCAAAAATGAAAAATGATTCATATACAGAATATATAGGCCTCATTTAACAACACTATGATATTAAAGAAAGACAGCCCAAAGGAAAATGGGCCAAAGAATTCAGTCACTTCTCAAAAGAAGATATCCAAGAGACAGTAAATATATAAAAAGATGATCAACTTTTTAGTTATCAGGGAAATGCAAATTAAAACTGCAATTTGATTACATTTTATATACACCAGAATGGCTAAAATAAAAGTTTGATTGAACATATCGTAGGTAAGCAAGGCTACAGATAATTAAAATTCTAATACGTTGGTATTAGGTGTGAAAATTGGTAGAAACACACTGGAAAATTGCTTTGAATTATTTCCTATGCCTGAATATATCACATACTCTGAGGAATTAACTATCTGAGTTATAGGCCTGACGGAAATGTCTCTGTGTTTTCACTGAATGGCAAGCCCTAAAATGTTCATAGACATATAAATCATAATGGCCCCAAACTGGAAACCAACAAATGTTCATCCATGGTAGCCTGGATAAATAATTTATGGTATATTCCCATGCTGGAGTACTACACAGGAATAAGAAGGAATGCTCTACAAATACTTGTCCCAAAATGAATGAATTTACAAAGTATTCAGTGAAATAAATGAGCTAGAGTTCATTTGATATAATTCTATTTATAGCAAGCACAAAACAGGTGAAACTACTTCAGGCTATTAAAGGGATAGGGCCTACTCTTAGAGGACACACAAAGTACGCACGGTGTTGATTTTAAACAACTAGCCAGTTATTTCTCCAGCAAAAATGGTTTCATTGAGGATCAGCAAAGAATTGCAATTTGTGGACTGCAACCATGGTGAGCCTCACTCATGCAAGTCCCGAGCAACAAGGGGATAAATTCTTCATGGGTGGAAGAGGAAGCTGGGAACACTTTGTAAACAAAGAGCACACTGGAGGAGACTGAGAATTCAGTGTAGTGACTTTTCATTGCCTGAGTTGTGACAGTCTCTCATTGGCTGAGCTGTTGTAGGGCAAGAAGGAGAAGTCTTTTTCCTGTTGGGCTCTGCAATCCTAGTAGGGCATGAGAACTCCCCCTTCTGGCTTCTGCACTCCCTTTTAAATAAGATTTCTGCTGATTAATTTTCACAATAGTATACCTAAATACAAAATTTTTAAATATTTAATAGAAGGTACAGAAAAATTTCACTAGTGTAAAAGTGTGTTTTTAAAAATATTGTTTTACATGATTACAGAAGTAATATGCAAAAATTACAACTGTTGGGAAATAGAATATCACAAATAATAAAGTTAAAATCACCTGTAAGCCAACTACACAAAATTACAAAAATCATAAGATTTAGTGTATATCTTTTTAGCATTTTATTAAAATGCAAGGATCTCCAATATTTTTTTAAAATGGTGTTATACTCCCTATGTATTTGGCCATAGTTATTCAACAAATACTTGTTGATTTTTTACTATGAATGTGTATGCAGACACTATTTTGTACTCTTCTCCTCACAATAATATACTATAAAATTGATCCATGATATTAACTGCTCTCAATATCATTTTCAATACCTGCAAAGTATTTCATAGAATGAGCATATCATATTTTATTTTATTTTTATTTTCACCAATTTTGAATTTATTAACATTTTATAAATTATACTTGAGCATTTTGATAAAGGAATACAAATAAAATTATCTTTTTTTATGTTATATAATCTTTTTAAATTGAGGTCACATTGGTTTATAATATATAAGTTTCAGGTATATATCATTATACTTTGACTTCTGTGTAGACTGCATTGTGTCCACCACTAAAAGTTTAGTTAACCTCTGTCACTGTACACATGTGCCTCTTTGCTCCTTTTGCCCTTCCCCCACACCCTTCCCCTCCAGTAACCACCAATATGTTCTCTGTATCTATGTGTTTATTTGTTTATCTTCCACATATGAGTGAATTCATATGTTAATTTTATTTCTCCATCTTACTTATTTCACTTAGCATAATATCCTCAAGGTCCATCCATGCTGTTGCAAATGGCAAGATTTCATCTTTTTTGTAGATAATTAGTATTCTGTTGTATATACATACCACATCTTCTTTATCCGTTCATCTCTTGGTGGGCACTTAGGTTGTTTCCAAGTCTTGGCTATTATGAATAATGCTGCAATGAACATAAGGGTGCATACCTTTTTGAATTACTGTTTTTGGGTTCTTTGGATAAATACCCAGGAGTGAAACAGCTGGATCATATCGTATTTCTATTTTCAATTTTTTGAGGAATCTCCATACTCTTTTCCATCGCAGCTGCTTAATTTACATTCCCACCAGCAGTGTATGAGGGTTCCCTTTCCTCCACATCCTCTCCAAGACCTGTTATTTCTTATCTTTTTAATAATAACCATTGTGATGAGTGTAAGGTGATTTCTCATTGTGGTTTTGATTTGCATTTCCCTAATAATTAGTGATGTTGAACATCTTTTCATGTGCCTGTTGACCATCTGTATATCTTTGCAAATATGTCTGTTCATATCTTCTGCCCATTTTTTAATTGAGTTGTTGGATTTCTTTGTTGTTGTTGTATAAGTTCTTTACATATTTTGGATATTAACCACTTATCAGATACATGATCTGCAACTATCTTCTCCCAGTTGTTGGGTTCTCTGCATTTTGCTAATGGTTTCCTTTGCTGTACAGAAGCTTTTTAGTTTGATATAATCCCATCTGTTTATTTTTTTCTTTGGCTTCCCTTGCCTGAGGAGACACGATATTCAAAAAGAGACTGCTAAGGCTGATGACAAAGAGCATACTGCCATGTTTTCTTCTAGGAGTTTTGTGATTTCAGGTCTTACATTCAAGTCTTTAATCTATTTTGAGTTAGTTTTTGTGTATAATGTAGGGTGGTGGTCTACTTTCATTCTTTTGCATGCGGCTGTCCAGTCTTCCCAAAACTATTGAAGAGACTTTCTCCACTATATGGTCTTGACCCCTTTGTTGAAAATTAGTTGTCCATAGATGTGTGGATTGATTTTTGGGCTCTCAATTCTGTTCTATTGATCTGTGTGTCTATTTTTGTGCCAGTATCATGCTGTTTTGATTATTATAGCTTTGTATAGTATTTTGAAATCAGGGATCATGATGCCTCCAGCTTTGTTGTTTTTTCCCAGGATTGCTTTGGCTATTCCTTTTGTTGTTTCACAGAAATTTTAGAGTTCCTTGTTCTATTTCCATGAAAAATATTCTTGGGATTCTTATTGGGATTGCACTGAATCTTTAGGTTTGTTTAGGTAATATGGACATTTTAACTTTGTTAATTCTCCCAATCCATGAGTATGGAATATCTTTCCACTTCTTTATGTCTTTTTCAATTTCTTTCATCAATATCTTACGGTTTTCAGCATACAGGTCTTTCATTTCCTTGGTTAAATTCATTCCTACGTATTTTATTCGTTTTGTTGTGCTTGTAAATGGGTTCATATTCTTGATTTCTCTTCCTGCTAGTTTGTTGTTAGTATACAGAATTGACTGATTTTTGTGTGTTGATTTTGTACTATGTCCCTTGACTGTATTCGTTAATTATTTCTAATAGTTTTTTGGTGGATTCTTTACAATTTTTTATGTATAGAATCATGTCATCCACAAATAGTGACAGTTTTACTTCTTCTTTTCCAATTTCGATCCCTTTTATTTCTTTTTCTTGCCTCATTGCTCTGGCTAGGACTTTCAATACTACGTTGAATAAGAGTGGCAAGAGTGGGCATCCTTGTCTCACTCCTGTTCTTAGAGAAATAGCTTTCAGTTTTTCAACATTCAGTGTGATATTGGCTGTGGGTTTGCCATATATGTCCTTTATTATGTTGAGGTACTTTCCTTCTACACCCATTTTATTAAGACTTTTTATCATAAATGGATGTTGAATCTTGTCAAATGCTTTCTCTGCATCTATTGAGATGATCATATGATTTTTATTCTTCATTTTATTAATGTGGCATATAACATTGATTTGCAGATGTTGAACCATTCCTATGTCCCTGGAATAAATCTCATTTGATCATTGTGTATGATCCTTTTACTGCATTGTTGTATTTGAGATGCTAATATTTTGTTGAGGATTTCATATCTATGTTCATTAGTGATATTAGCCTGTATTTTCCTTTTTTGTGTTGTCCTTGTCTGGTTTTGGTACCACGGTAATGTTGGCATTGTAAAACAAATTAGGAAGTATCTTATCCTCTTTAATATTTTGAAAAAGTTTGAGAAGCATAGGTATTAAATCTTCTTTGAATGTTTGGTAGAATTCACCACAGAAGCCATCTGGTCTTAGACATTTGTTTTCTGGGAAATTTTTGATTATGGTTTCAATCTCTTTACCTGTGACTAGTCTATTCATATTCTCTGCTTCTTCTTGATTCAGTTTTGGGAATTTTTATCATTCTAGATTTTTCCATTTCTTCTACGTTACTCAATTTATTGTTCTATAGTTTTTCATAGTATTCTCTTATAATTCTTTGTATTTCTGTGTTATCCACTGTAACTTCTCCTCTTTTGATTCTGATTTCATTTATTTGAGCCTTCTCCCTTCTATTCTTAGTGAATCTACCTAACGGTTTGTCAATATTGTTTATCTTTTCAAAGAACCACCTCTTAGTTTCATTGAACTTTCCTATTGTTTTTGTAGTCTCTATTTCATTTATTTTTGCTCTGGTTTTTATTATTTCCTTTCTTCTAATGACTTCAGGCTTCATTTGTTCTTTTTCTAGTTCCTTTGGGTGTAATGTTATATTTTTTATTTGAGATTTATATTGGTTTTAGATGGAGGCTTCTATTGCTATATACTTCCCTCTTAGTATTGCTTTTGCTGCAACCCATAAGTTTTGGTATGTTGTGTTTTCATTTTCATTCATCTTCAGGTATTTTTGGATTTTTCCTTTGATTTCTTCATTGATCCAATAGTTGTTCAGTAGCATGTTGTTTAGTTTCCACATATTTGTGACTCTTCCAACTTTCCTATTGTAGTTGATTTATAGTTTCATCTCACTGTGGTTGGAAAATATGCTTGATATGATTTCAATCTTAAATTTATTGAGGTTTGTTTCCCAACATATGGTCTATTTTTGAGAATGTTCCATGTACACTTGAGAAGAATGTATATTCTGCTGCTTTGGGATGGAATGTTCTACATGTATCTATTAAGTCCATCTGGTCTAAGGCCAGTGTTTCCTAGTTGACTTTCTGTCTGGATGACCTATCCATTAATGCTAGTTGGGTATTTAAATTTCCTACTATTATTGTATTGCTGTCAATTTCTCCCTTTAGGTCTGTTAATAGTTGCTTTATATACTTTGGTGCTGATTTGTTAGGTGAATATGTGTTAATAAATGTTATGTCTTCTTGATGGAATGTCCCCTTAATCATTATATAATGTCTATCTTTGTCTCTTGTTTCTTTTCTGGCTTGACATCTGTTGTGTCTGATATAAGTATGGCTACACCTGCTTTCATTTGTTTGTGCAATTTGCTTTGAGTATCATCTTCCATCCCTTCATTTTGAGCCTATGTTTGTCTTTAGAGCTGAGATGTGTTTCCTGGAGGCAGCAAATTGTTGGGTCTTGTTTTTTAATCCACCCAGCTACTCTGTGTCTTTTGATTGGTGAATTTAATCAATTTACATTTAGGGTGAGTATTGATATATGAAAGCTTAACGCTGCCATTTTACCTTTTGTTTTCTGGTTGTTCTCTATTTCCATTGTTTCTTTTTCATTGTGTTTCTGTCTGCCATTTCAGCTTGGTGGTTTTCTGTGATGTGTTTATCCGTTTCCTCTTTTTCATGTTTTGTGACTCTGCTCCAAAAATTTTTGTGTGGTTACCATGAGGTTTGTATAAAAGATCTCATAGATAATATAGTCCTTTTTCTGCTGATAGTATCTTATCTCCATTTGCCTATGCAGGTTCCATCTTTTTCCTCTTTACCTTCTGTGTTCTTGTTGTCACAAATTATCCCTCTTTGTGTTGTGAGGTTGTTATAAATTGAAATCGTTATATTTATTTTCAATGTTTTCTTTCCCTTTAGCCTTTATGCTATAATTGTTTAGTAACCTATTCTGATATAGAGTTGTAATTTTCTGATTCGGTCTATTTATCACCTTGCTCAAAGCTTAGTATATCTTTGCCTTTTTGTTTCAGGTAGATGGCTTCTTGCAACATTTGTTGTAAGGCAGACCTAGTAGTGATAAACTCCTCAGCTCTTGTTTGTCTTAGAAAGTCTTTATTTCTCCTTCATATCTGAAGGATAACTTTTCTGGGTAGAGTATTCTTGGCTGAGAGCTTTTATCTTTCAATATTTTGAATATATCATTCCACTCTCTCCTAGCCTGTAGAGTTTCTGCTGAGAAATCCACTGAGAGCCTAATGGAGGTTCCTTTGAAAGTTATTTTCTTCTCTCTGGCCACCCTTACGATTCTTTCTTTGTCATGGACTTTTCATAGTTTTAATATAATGTGCCTTGGAGAAGGTCTTTTTGCGTTGAGATAATTAGGTGTTTTATTAGCTTCATGTATTTGCATATACAGCTTGTTCCCCAGGTTTGGGAAGTTCTCAGCTATTATTTCTTTAAATAAGTTCTCTGTTCCTTTCTCCCTCTCTTCTCCTTCTGGCTTATCCATTATCCTTTCGTTGATTTTCGTAATTGAGTCAGATATTTCTAGTAGAATTTCTCCATTTTTAAAAATCTTAGCTGTCTCTCTTCTTCCACCTGAATCATTTCTTTCTTTTTTGTTGTTGTTGTTTTTTGTTTTGGTGAGGAAGATTCACCCTGAGCTAACATCTGTTGCCAATCTTCTTCTTTATTTTTTCTGGCTTGAGGAAGATTAGCCCTGGGCTAATATCCATGCCAATCTTCCTCTATTTTGTATGTGGGTTGCTGCCACAGCACGGCCGATGAGCGGTATAGGTCCACACCTGGGATTCAAAGCCATGGACCCAGGCTGCTAAAGCAGAGCCTGCCAAACTTAACCACCATGCCACTAGGCCCACCTGAATCATTTCTAGATTTCTATCTTTGAGCTCACTAATTCTCTCTTCCATATGACTACTGTATTTCCAGTGCTCTATAATATTTTTCATCTCATTAATTGTGTTCTTCATCTCCAGAATTTCTGTGGGTTTTTTTTAGAGTTTCCATCTCTTTGATGAAGTATTTCTTCTGTTCATTAATGTTATTCTTGAACTCATTGAACTGTCTTTCTGAGTTTTCTTGTAACTCACTGAGTTTCTTCGTGACAGGTATTTTGAATTCTCTGTCAGTTAGATTGCAATCTTCTGTGACTTCACGTTTGGTTTCTGGAAAGTTGTCATTTCTTTTTGCTCTACTGTGTTACTAGAGTTCTTCATGGTGCTTGATGAGTTGATCACATGCCCACACATTTGTGGTAGTAAATACCGTTCTTATTTGGGTAACTCTTTGGTTACTTTGATTCTGAGCTGCTTCTGATTTATTTGAAACCTGTGCTTTGCACCCTCCACTGCCTCTGCCAGAGGCATCATCAGTGCCCTCCTTGTGCTACTTGTACCTTTGAGATTGTTGGTGCCTTGCTGTAGTTGTGGGTGTCACCACTTGGTGCACCAGGCTGCAAGCACCTCTGCTGCTTCAGGAGTTGCCTGGGTCCCATGTTCCCCAACTGTGGTGGAAGGGAGGGGAAGACTGAGGGAGGTGTCAAGGTCACGGGCGTCTCCACCACATCTGGGTGTGTTGGGTCTGCAGGCCCTGCTGGTACTACTGGGGAGGCTGACATTGTGGGCATCTCTGCAGCTGTGGGGGGGACTGGGATCATGTTCTCTGCTGTCACTCTAACCTGGCTCTTTGTGGGCACTCTATGGGTTAGGTGCTGCTGCTGTGTGTGCTTCCTTTGCTGCTCTTCCTGAGTTATGTGGGGGTGCTAGATTTGCAGAGGGCCAGGGTCTTGTATGCAGCCCCCACTGCTGGCAGTGCTGGTGTCAGGGGTGCCACTGCTGGGGGCTGGGTCGCAAGCACCTCTGCAGCTTCTGAAGCCTCAAGTCATAGGCTCCACCTGTCACTGCTGGCAGAGGAGTAGGAGCTGAGAAGCAATTGCCACTGTGGCTCCTGTAGCCTCTGGTCTTGGGCACCAGCACAATTCCTGGAATCTTAGGTCACAAGCACCACCACCACTGCTGGGGTATCAGGGTCTTGGATGCAGATCCATGCTGAAAGGGCTGGTGTGGGAGGCACTACTGCTGGGGGAGAGGAAGGAGACTGGTTCACAGGGATTATCATTGGTTCCCAGAGACTCCAGTCATGAGCCCACAGTGATTCCTTGCATCTCTGGGAGTATGGGCTGCCTGGATTCCTGGGGCCTCCAGTCTCAAGTGTGACTGCAGTTCATGGGACCTCCAGTCTTGGGAGCTGCTGCCGCTGCTTCCCTGTTTCCACCACCTCCCAGAGTTCCAATCCACCCACCTTCAGATGTATAGACGTATGGATCTCTCAGGTGTTCAGGTGTCCTATGCAGAGAGTCACTTGTTGGTCCATGGATATCCTACTGGATGTACCCTAGAGGTGAGAGACAAAAGGAAAAACTCACTACGCCATGATGCTGATGTCATCTCTCCAAAGTGTAAGTTTGAAAACACGACCTTTTGAAAGCTTTTCCAGTGTGCTGCCCTGCCAAGCCTGACTGCTCTAACTAGCTCTTTGCCCTATTCTGGTTGAGAAAGAAATAATGCACTCTGACTTCTCTTCAAATAATATTTGATTAGAGTAGGCGGCAAGTGAGCACACAAGAAAGAAACTGAATATTTACAATTAAACACCTTGTTCATTCAGCAGAATCTCTTCCTTAATTAAGAGCACCAAATTTGAAATATAATAAAAAGTTTTCTTGAAAAAGGAATTTAGTATAAAATGTAATTTCTCTAGTGATTATATCATTTAAATTTTGTTCAAGTACAGGCAATCACTGCCTATTAGTCTAGCAATTAATAAATCATGTTTACTCTAAATTCAATAATATTAATAGAAGTCATTCTTTATGCCACCAGTCAGCATGATGAACTTTCAGATAACTTAGTAACATAGTTATATACTGGAACTTTTTTCAGAAAACAAGGAGAGAAAAGAGAGAGGTATAGTATTTTAATAATTACCATCAAGCATGTAACTGGTAAAAAAATTTGAAATGGGGGTTTGATAATATTCTCACTATTTGAGTTATAAAAATTCCTATCTCTAATCCCAGCTGCCTATTCAATATTTTGACCTGAAGTTTTTCATTGGTTGGTTATCTTAATCAAATTAAAAGAAAAAAGAGTTGTGAATCTTCATTTTCCTTTTGGACATGTAGACTTGATGTCCATAAAGGTGGTGCATATATTTCCTTTAATGACGTAACTTTGGTATGTGACTTAGTAACCTTCTTAATAAATTTTACTTATTTTACATGTATTAATCTAGTGACCCTCATTGTCTTTCTATGACAGAATTGTATACTTAATATACTACTCAGATTTCAAAGAAGCATATAAACACTGATTTCTTAGGATGAATTGGCACATCCATATTATAGTAAAATCCATATTTTCCAGATCACTTTAGAATTATTTTAATACTTAAGTCTTAAAACTCATATAAAATTGTATATCAATGGGTAAAAATAATAAAATGAAAACTAAGAAATGATACAGGTCAGGTTAGAACACTGGGTTATATTACATCAGAAAAAGCAGTGAGTATTAAAAAGTTAACTATATAATCAAGAAATTAGAAAATAAATCAGTGAAGGTGCACAAATATAGAAAAGGAAACAAATTAAGGTGCAATTAAGAATTAATGGGGGCTGGCCCAGTGCCGAAGCAGTAAAGTTCACATGCTCTGCTTTGGCAGCCTGGGGTTCACAGGTTCAGATCTGGGGTGCAGACCGACACACTGCTTGTCAAGCCATGCTGTGGCAGCATCCCATATAAAGTAGAGGAAGATGGGCATGGATGTTAGCCCACGGCCAATCTTCCTCAGGCAAAAAAAAAAAAAAAGGAGGATTGGCAACAGATGTTAGCTCAGGGCTGGTCTTCCTCACACACACAAAGAATTAATGGCTTTTGTAGTATATAAATCTTTGGAGATTTGATTAAGGAAAAAAGACAAAGATGAAAAATGGTAAAGCAAAAAATGAAGACTAAACAATAGATCCAAGAGAGACTAACAAAATGTTGAGAGAATAATATGAAAACAATATGAATTTATTTATAAACTTAAGTGGACTGTTTTGAAAAATGTGAAATACAAAAATAAATTCAAAACCCTGAACAATCTATAATAAAAAAAAGGAATTGGATTATCAGTTTAAAATGTGCCCACAACAAAAACAGCAGTCCCAGGAGAGTTTACAGACAAGGCTCCAAATGTTCAAGGATCAAAAAATTCTGAACTATATGCAAATTCTCCAAGGTAATATATAATAGGGGATATAATGTAGCTCATTTTACAAAACTAGCAAAATGAAATAAAATAATCAGATAAGGATAGTATGAAAAATCAAGATTAAAGGCCAAACATTTCTGAACACACATAGTAGTAAGAGATAAGTAAAGGTTAACAGTTATTTCCCCCAAGGCAGTCATGAATGCAAAAATTACAAAACATGAGTGTTCTGACTCCCTATGTTTATGCTAGCTTAATCAGGTAAATTTTGTTTTTAAATATTCATTCATTTGTTTATAAATTTAGATAACCCTTTTAAAATAGTTTTAGATGTGGAAAAATGTTGCAAAAATACTTCAGAGAGTTCCTGAAAACCAAATCCTGTACCCGGTTTCCGCTGTTGTTAAATCCTACTTAGTTTCAAACATTTGTCACAACTAATAGGACAATTTGCACATTATTATTAACTAATGTCCACACTTTTTACAGATTTCTTGAATTTGTATCCAATATACATTTTTTTATTCCAGAATCCGATTCAGAACACCATATTACATTTAGTTGCCATATCTCCTTGGGCTCCTCTTGACTGCAACTCTTTCTCAGACTTTCCTTATTCTGATGTTCTTGACATTTTTCAGGAGCACTGCTCAGGTATTTTGTAAAAGGTCGTTAAATTTGGAAATCTCTTTTTTTAATGGTGAAACTGGTTTTAAGGTGGAAGATGCAGAAGTTTTTCACATCCTATCAAGGGTACATGCTACAAACACGACTTATCTACGATCATACTAGCCTTCATCACCTGGCTAAGACAGTCTTTGTCAGGTTTCTCTTTGTAATGCTACTCCCCCTCCTTCATTTCCATACTGTATTCTTTGAAAAGAAGTCGCTATACATAGCACTCAATTAAAGGGTGGGGAGCTATGGGCAGAGTACGGACATAAAGTATTTGGAATTTTTCTCCATGGGAGAGTGGTCTCTTCTCCATTTACTTATCTTTTCAGGCATTTATTCATATCACCATGGGCTAATATTTATTTTACAGCAAGTTCTAAAATATGTACAATATGTTATAGTTCTGACCAGTAAGAGGACTTTCAGTTAGTTCTTGTGTCCCTCTGGGTTCTAGGTAATTTCGCTGCCAGCATCTTCTACACAAGCAGTTTCACCACAAGTATTAGGATTTTTCTTCAAAAGGAAACCCATGTGTAATCAAATGAAACCCAAACTGACAATCAACCAGTTGTTTTATCTTTTACAGAAAAATTGCCTTTATGGCCAATTAGTTGTCTGGCAAAAATGTTTGCAGGGAAACTGCTTGTGGCAAAAATGCTTCTGGGGAAAATGGGATGTTGTCCCTGGACAGAACCATGTTGCTTTTTGGAGCACTTCCTTATTTTCTGGCATTACAAGAAGTTCCAGGTTCAAATCGTATGTTTAAATCAAAAAATAAAACTTTCTTGACTAACAGATGACATGATTGATTTCACAGAAAAACCTGAGGACTCCTTAAAATACATGTACTTGAAGTAAAAAGTATATTTAGCCAGTGAGTAGGGCACTATGTAAATTTATAAGACGAACTATATTTTATACCAGCATCAGATAGAAAATAAATTACATGCACTATTTCATGTGCAATATAAAACCACCAGGTATTTAACCAAATATGTGCAAGGGACCGCTCTCTTGGGAACAATAAGGCATTGCTGAGGTATCTTTAAAATGATCCAGATAAATGAAGATATTTATCATGTTCGTGGGTATAAAGACTCAATATTTTTGAGATGACCATTCTTCCCCAATTGACGTACAGGCCGATCTTAACATTTATACAGAAATCCAAAGTACCTAGAACGTCCAGAACAATCTTCGTACAGTACAATGCTGTCATACTTACATGACCTGTCCTCAGACTTACTACAGTGCTTCAGTAATCAAGACAGCATAGTACTGGAATAATGCTCAACAACTAGATTAATGAACACCATGAAGACTGTAAATAAGACAGTATTTATATGGTCATTCATTTTTCCATAGCAAAAAATGGGAAAATAAAATCTTTTAAAGACATGATATTGGAATAAATGTCTATTCATATAGAATAAAATGGACTTTAACTTCTACTTTACAACATACCAACACAGTTGAGATGCAGTGTGGATCTGAACAACAACCAAAATCCACAAAAATTTTGCAGAAAATATCTTCATGATGGGGGTACACAAAGATTTCCTAGACAACAGAAAAGAAAAGCTATTAAAAAGTGATAAAGTTAATCAAAAATAAAAATTTCTTGCCATCCAAAGTCACTTCTAAGAAAATGACCCAGAATGGCTAAAATTTACAAATATTAGCAAAAATGTGGAATCACTAGAATTTTCAACCACTATTAGTGGGAGAGTTTAAACTGTATAATTACTATAGAAAGTTTTGGCTATTTCTCTTTAAAACTATGATCCAGCAATTCCACTCATTTTATGATTCATAGCAACTGAGTTGTTTAAGTTTGAAAATAACATATAGTTATGATGTTACGAGAATAAAATAAATAAATTAGTAGAGTGAAATCTTTTTCAAACTTACAGAGATATGCTTCCAATTAAAAAAAATACCTACAAATGTTTGAAAGCTCTTTGACTATTTAAAACCATCTTAGAGCTGAATCTAAATTTTGATATTCAATTTGGAGGTATTTGCAAATCATGCAGATGAAAGATAGCACAATTAAATTTCCTGTCACATTCATGCCCACAGTATTCAGATAAGCGATATTTGTAGTAGCACAATTACAAAGGCTAAAAAGCATTTACTGAAACTTTATTTTATTCCTCTCATTCTTCCCAAACTAAAATTAGGCCACCTCTTTAAAAAGTTACAAAATTTATTAAATCAAATATAAAACTATAAATATTTATAAAAGCCAAAGTAAAATGATTAGAGCAACAATCAAACCTCTTCATTATCTGAATCAGAATTTTTTTTCCATAAGTTACCATAAAGATGTTTATTATTTAGAAGTAAATGGAGAAAGAGAGCGACAGCACAAAAAACGTATGTTTGATTCTCATAAGAGGCTAGTTTGTTATTGGCAGTGTTGCTGTACAAGGTCATAAATCCTACCAATCTGAATAGAGCTTTTACGCTCAACAAGATATTGATCTATTTAGAATTAACCTGAATCCCATTACTTACTTCAGTAAAGAATTCTAACTCTTTGGATTATATTGCTAAATAAAGCTTTATATTATGAAATGTACCATGATTTGAATAGAAAGTTTTCAAGAAATAACTGAGTTTTCATCCATGTTCCAATACATTTAAGGCAGCACTAAGTATGCTTTATTTTGCTAAATCTCATTAAAAAAAACAATTTGATCAATAATTGTTGTAAATTAATATAATCATTTTCTCTATTTGGTTATTTCATTATTAAGGATTATAGCTTAAGGTTTCAGGATTTATACTTTAAAATAAAATCCCAGTGTATTAAATGATGGCATATTTTTTCCTATATTTACTAATTACTTACTTCCTTTCCCTCTTTTCTATCTTGGATGAAAAGTAAACACTTCTGGGTAATAAATAAGAGTGTATATATATTATATATATATATATATATATTTCCAATAAGACCTAGTAAGTTAATGGACTCAAAACATTGTAATTAAATTAGTTTTTCTTTATCCTTAAAAAATTGATCAGTTTAAGTTGGATTATCCAATACCTGGAAAATTAAAAATTAGTTCAATATAATAGGAAAACCATGTTTTTTCCCACATCTCTTCATTTATAACAATTTCCAAGTTATTTCACTTTCAAATTAGTAACAGAAAATTAAACAAAATTGATGCTGTGAAAATACTCATCAATTTGATTTGCTCAAAGCATTCAAGAAGTAATTTCAAAAGTTGATGGGTCATCTGTTTCTTTCTATTTAAATGATTGCAGAGAGCACTGTCCAAACTTCAGACACCCTTCAATATAAATCAAATGACTTAATAAGTGCACGTTTCAAAACTGAGCTTCTAAATCAGATATCAGCAGAACAGTTGCAAGTAAAATAATCAGGCAAATGCTGGAACATTTTGTGCTTTCTCATTGATTCTCAAAAACACCATCTAACAAGGAACTATTGACGCATTTCTGCCACTTACCACAGAAGTCCACCAAGGACTAACAAAATAACACCAACAGGGTATTTGCCATTGACAAAAGAAAACCCCCTCGCCTTCATTATTAGCATTAACATTGTGAACAAGTGGGATGTGCTTGAAAAACAAGACTGAGAGACAGAACTTAAAAAACAAAACAAACTTAAAAAAACAACAACTGAGAACTATCACTATAAATTCCACATTAGACATCTCGTTGCACTACTCTAGACTCTGCTGGAATACTCATTTTTATTGAAATATTTTTCATTTAACTTCTTATTAAGTAAAATTTACATACCATAAAATTCCCTCATTGTAAGTATAATTTTTTCAACATGTTTAATAAGTTTATGAACTTGTGCAATCATGACCATAAGCCAGTTTTAGAATATTCCCGTCATCTCAAAGTTCCTCTCCCGCTTGTGTGAAGTTTATTCTGTACTCACCTCCCGCTAGGCAACACTGACTCTATCAATTTGCCTTTACTTGTCAGTTCATGTTATGGAATCAGGTGATATATAGTCATTTGTTTCTAATTTCTTTCATTTAGAATAATGTTTCTGAGGCCCATACTGTAAGTGTATTCAAAGTTCATTCATTTCTTTACTAATGAATCGTATTCTATTGTATAGATGTTCCTTATTTTGGTTATCTATTCACCAGTTCATAAACAATACATTGTTTCCAGGTTTTGGCTAGTGTGTATAATTTCTCTGTGATTTTCAAGTACACGTCTTTGTGTGGACACGAGTTCTTATTCCTCTTAGGTCATATGGTAAGTTTATGTGTAACTCAAAGAAACTATCACACTATTTCCCAAAGTGTCTGTAACACATTACCTTCCTACAAGTAATGTATGGTAGTTCCAGGTTCTTCACATCTTCACTCAAACTCAATATTGTCTTTTTTTATTATAGCCTTTCTAGTGGATATGGTGGTATTTCTTTGTGGTTTTCACTTGCATTCCCCTAACGAAAAATGACGCTGAGAACCTTTCCAAGTACTTGTGAGCCATTCATATACCTTCTTTAGTACATTGTCTATAAAAATGTTTTTTACTTGGAATTTTGTCTTCTTCTTAAAAAGTCATAAGAATTCTTTATATATTCTGAATACAAGTCTTGTACAAATACGTGATTAACAAATATTTTCTCCCAGTCTGCAGGTATTTTCTTTTTAATAGTTTCTTTTAAAGCACAGTTTTTAATTTTGATGAACCCTAATTTTTTTTCTTTTTTCTTCTATGAGTCGTACTTTTGGTTTCAAATCTAAGAGTGTTTGCCAAATTGAAGGTCACAAAGACTTTCTCCACTGTTTTCTTTGAGAAGCTAAAGTACTTTTTTTCTTATGTTTATGTCTATAATTCCATCTTGAGTTAATTCTGTGTTATGGTAGTTAAGTTGCTATTTTTCCTTGCTTACAGATATCCAATTGTCCAAACAAAAACTGTAGAAAAGACATGTCTATTCTTTCCCCCATAGCATTAGCTGGGCATACTTTTGGAAAATCAATTGAATATTTGTGTAAGGATTTATTACTTTATACTCAAGTCTGTATTGGTTTTTACATCCATCTTCCTTCTTTTACTCTGAGCATCTAGCTTAAGTTTGTCACTTTTGTTAATCTTTTCAAATAAACAGCTTTTAATTTTGTGGATTTTCTCTATTGCTTTATGTCTTCTATTTCATTGATTTATGCTTATATCTTTATTATTTCATTTCTTCACTTTATGCTTAGGTTGCTCTTTTTTTGCTTTTCTTTCTTTTTAATGTGTAAGTTATTCACACAATCTATTTTCCACTAAGCACTGCTTTAGGTGCATTCCATAAATCTTGTACTTTTTTTTTTATTACACTCAGTTCAAAATATTTTCTAACACCACCTGTGATTTCTTCTTTGATTTGTGGGGTTATGTAGAAGTGTGTGGTTTGTTGCCAAATGTTGGGATGATCATCTACCTTGAGTTGATTACACATTTAAATATATGAAAGAGTGGCCTTGGTTAGGATGTTATTATTCAGTTCCTTTTTACATGTGTTCATTAAAGAATGCTATATTCCTGATGTATATTAAGTTATTCCCTTTTTATTTGAAAATTTATATCATTTTATAATCATTCAACATATGACAATGTATACTTTTACTTTCTATTTCATTTATATTCATAAGATTTCTATCATAAAAGATTGTTAAAAATAACAGATTAGCTATTGAAAAAGATTTAAAAGAAAATAAAGCTAATAAAATATATGTTAATGACAGATTTCAGGGTATCTTTTCCAAAATATATATCTGAAATGTCTAATATAATATACACAAGTTATCTACCTTATCAAGCATATCACTGCTATGTTTTGTGAACCATGAATCCAGGAAAGAGGTAGGAAGTGGTACGACATGATGGTTTCTTTGAGCTATATGTTTCAAATACTTGGCTCATCAAACCATGAATTGTCTGATCAGAATAAGAGGAAAAACCACCCTTCCTCCTGACCTAGAATAACTCATATTCTGTGTTGTTAGGAGATGAGGGAAGAAGAAAGCATGGATTAAAAAAAGACTGGACTCTCTCTGCTGTTGTAGTACAAGAGGATGTTATGTTACATGGTTACTGTATAAATGGAAAAATGATTTTATTTTTCCTTTGTGCCTCCTTAGAGAAAGATTTATGTTTGCCTTTAGGGGGAAATCAACATTGCAGTCAATATCTATTTATTGCACATGTCAACAAGCAATTGTTCTACTTTATGCAAATATCTTTAAGTATTTTTGCATTATTAGGAGAAATATATAGACATAAGCCAAATAAAGCTAAGGAGAGAAACGGAACCAATACTAAAACTTTCAGCTGCATAAGATCTCAAAACTTGATATAAAATATATATTGTCCTATTTTATAATTACACAATCATTTAAAGATCTCGGATTAATTTTATCCTCCACACATTTTAGGAAGAGAGCAAAGATCTAATGAACATATTAAGTGTACTGGTTTCAAACCTAATGCCCCAAATTTATTCACTACAAGGCTTTACTAATTCTTACTTTTGGGCCTTTCCATACACCATGTCTTTGGAAAACACCTAAAGAAGCTGGCATTTGTTACATGCGTTGATTATTCTATTATCAAATTTATTGTTTACTTCTCTCCATTTTTAACACCCTGCAGTAGAAATTAGATGTTTTTGCCTAACTGAGCTTCACTTAAAGGCATTTTCTTTATGACACTTCCTATTTAGAAACGTTAGGTTCTTACCTATTTTGGTCAGGACAAAGTAAACATGCTTTAGATCAGGTCTTAAAACACATCATAATCTAGCCTCACAATGTACAGCTAATAATGTCTAAAATAGCCTTTAGCATTCTCCTCAGTACCCCCTTAGGACTTTAACTCATTCCTCTCACCCAGAAGTTTTCTTCCAACCAATATCTATTAACACGCAATACTCATTCTTCAAAGGTCCTTCCCTCATTCAATTTAAGAATACATCTTTCCCACTCTGTGAAGTTCTCTGCAGCTACATTGACTGGTGCTTCCTAAACATCTCTATACATTGCATTCAGTAGTCAATTTGATCTTATTAATGTATATTTCCTTGTCTTTTTGTTTAATATTGTTCATAAATATTTTTTCCAAATCCATAAAGAGGTATTTTATTTATTGTGGCATGTAAGTCTCAACTAGGAAAACATGCACATAGATAAATCTCTCCAAATCCATATTTTAAAAAATGGGATGGAGGTGGGTGTGTAAAAATGAGTTAGGACTATAGAAGCACTCCATTTATAATACCATGGATTTGTGCTCAGTATACTCAGTCTTTTGCATATAGTGGTTGTGGTAGTAGTAGCAGTAGTAAATAGAAATAGAAAACACTTGGTGCTAACCACTGTACTGAGCTTGACTCTGATTCTCACAAGATCCCTGTTACAGGGATGAAAACACTTCCACATACAGATTTTAGGTAATCAGCCCAAGAAATCTGGCTCCAGATTACATTCTTATCACACTATCGACTCTCCAACAAAGGTAGAATTGACTAAGTTAATTATTTAGTTAACTTCTATATAAAAATTCATTAACAAATTGTATACTTTCTAAAATTCATTTTTCCATATCTGTAACATAATGCTTTACAAATCAGTACAGCCAAATATGAAAGACTGATGTACCTTTTTCCATGTAGGGTAAAGCTATGTTTTTTCCATTCTTCACACACAAACACAAATAATATTTAAGCCAATTCCTCTTTAGATCAATAATAGTGTGAAAAACATTATGAATACAAGGGCTTTACATATGATAATTGATTTAGCACACATATGAAAAATAATTGCACTATTATGACAGGAAGGACCACCTTTCCCAAATCTTCTCAACAAAAAGCTCAACAGACAGTACTTTCTTCATAGTTTTGTCTCATTTGTGTTGTAAATATCCTTAAAAGATAGGTTGCTAATCAACATTTACTGAGTATCCACTCTGCAATGAGCACAATGCTAAGCAATATTTTCATACATGTGATAGCCTACTATTTCACAGCCTCCTGTTACTTTTATCTGGATATCTTACCCTATTATTTATGTCTATTAAACCACTGAATTGCACCCAGCTGGATAAAATACCCCACAGATTTTCATGCCCAATATGATTTCTACTTCTGATTTGAGATATTTAGCATTAAGAGACTGTAAAGTATAATACTTTAGGGACACCTAAATGGCTGCACTGAAGATTCAAGTAGCCCATTATTTTTTAACAGGCAGAGGGCTATTTTGGATGTCCAGAAGATGCCTTTATTCACAGTTCTTAAGAATTACTTTTGGATTTTTCCAACCATTTTGTCTCGTATTTACAGATCTTGCATAAAATACAAGTATAGCTAGGGCAACACGAGTTTCAACTGACATGATTTAAAATGCAAGATGTTTGATTCTCTATAAATTAAAACTAAAAATTTCATGATGATTTCTGGAAGTGAATTTATGAGCTGTTGACTCTAACTGTTCACTGCTTTTAGATCACAGCTCTTCCACTGTGGATTCTCTCTCTCAATTAGTATGCAAGTTTATATTGTAGCAGTTCTCACCAAAGGAAGTCATTGCTAGAAACTTAAAGTACTTCAAAAACCACAGATCTGAAAATCTGAGTACAATTTTATTTTCTGCCTCAGTTGAAGTTGAGTGCAGACGTCTAATGACCTTTGACTCAGCTATAAAGAGATTAGCCCTCTACCATCCCCACAAAATGACAAGGCATCCTTTTTAAATTCTGTTTTGATTAGCTAAATAAATACTTGCATGTCAGGTGGATTTATTTGTATTGTGAGGTGTTTTCTTTCTTTTTTGTTTAATTAGAGATTTTTTTGCGTGTTTCCGTGGTTTT
This sequence comes from Tapirus indicus, assembly GCA_031878705.1. Classification (NCBI taxonomy): domain Eukaryota; kingdom Metazoa; phylum Chordata; class Mammalia; order Perissodactyla; family Tapiridae; genus Tapirus; species Tapirus indicus. Next base: position 95,538,084 of record CM062919.1, on the reverse strand, counting down.
TCTTCATATTATTTTGTGATAAGCAGATTGTGTTTATTTTTGTCTCAGCAATAACAATGATTTACTAGCTGATCCACCAGGATTCTTGTTCAAAACATTTTATTGATCTTGTCAGGTCTTGACAATATGTCATTTAGGATGAGGGTCCTGGTATATGTAACTAGAAAGCTCAGGAGAAGGAAGAGTTCTGTAGAGGGTAACAGCACTATAATGACGGTTTTTATGAACACCTCCTAAACCTATTTCATTGCAAATCCTAAACTTCTAAACTTCTGATTCCAACTGGAAGACAAATGGTCCCAAAAGGGTAATAGATACTTCTCAGCCATGCAGGTTGTCAATCATTTCTCAAAATAAAGAAGGACTTTTATAGACAATGTTTTAATGTCACATTTCTGATCCTCTAATACCTTATATCAGGTTCCCTAGAATCATGCCCTGTGATGATGATTCTCCTTCAGGTGCTTTATAAAGATGATGCTCTGAGAAAAAAAAAGTGATAGGAAAGAAAGGAAGTGGAATAGGGAAAGGGAAAGAGCTAAGGAAGAATGTGTTCTTGCTAGAATGTAATGTGTGCCCATCCACAAAAATGTTTCTGGAACGTGAATTTTTATCATTGAGTAAATTTCATGTTGAAGTAAGAGGAATGCCCTTTTGTTAACCCAGCTCAGTACCTCCGTTATCAATCAGTCATTGGCTGTAGGCTGCTTGGGTGAGCAATTGTTGGAGGAAGGGAGAAGAAGGATTATAAAACCATCCAGCCTCGGATTGCTTACTCAAGTTGATCCCAGGACAGTTCTCAAGCGAAGAGTGTAGCTGTGAGCCACTAGCAGCCTACCATCATGTCAATTTAAACGAGAGGGGCATAGCCAGCTGGGGGGTGGGTGCACCAGTCCACTAAAGGAAATCTGGGGCAGAGCACCAATAATGTCTCCTATACTAAATAACTATGGCATGATATTCCTTTTTTTTTTTTAAGAGGCATTTTTAAAGAGGAAACGAAAATAAGGAATGAAGGAAGGGATACAGCATATGAGTCCTGAAAATATAAGCACAGTCCAATTAAACATGTGAGTATACAGGTAATTGGACTCATTTTCTCACAATTATTTCAAATTATCCCTTGTGTTTAGAAAGACATTTGAAGTAGTTTATTGACTCTTCACTTTTTCCTGTTCCAGCTAGATAACTAATAAAATAACTGAGAGATTATAGTATTTCATTCTGACTTTAAAACAGAAAGAATCTTTGTTTATACATCCAATTGAATTCATATCAGATTAGATATGTGAAGATTGTTTGAAGTGGTACTGGGAACTTATTGTAGGCTTTCCTAATTTCAAGCTCTTTATTGGGTTAAAAATGATGGAAAACCATAGCATGGTTATTGAACTACTGACTCAAGGTCTAACACCACGCTGTTATACTCTTCTTTGTGTTCCAGCACAAGTACTCTGCAAATTACACTTCTTTGCCAGATGGCCTCCTGCCAACAGGTGGTGCTCAGGAGCTATTGGAAGGGGGTGATGGGAGGAGGCGCCTGTTTCTTCCTGTGCTTGCTGCTCCTGTGACCATCCTTCTACAATAGCCCTTAGTCTTGTGGTGGTAATTGGCTCCAGCAGTAGTTGGCCCCATCCACCCATTCTATTTCCTCCCAGATGCATGTTTTCACACATTCTATAAAGTACCAACCATGGGAGTCAGAAAGGATAGTCATCATTTCTTTGTTACATCAGTAGTCCCTTTCAGCCTAAAAAATGTTGTAGGACAACATTAGATTACATTTGTCTAAAGAAAGAAAGGATGGAAAGGAGGAAGAAAGGAAGGAGGGAGGAAGGAAAGAAGAGGGAAGGAGGAAAGAAAAGAGAGAGAGGAAGGAAGGAACGACGGAAGGGAGGAAAGAAAAGTAGGGAAAAAGAAATAGCCAAATGTGGTTTTGTTTTCTTTTGCTTTGTTTTTTGTTTTCCAGCTGCAAACTGGAAACTGGATATTCACAAAATTAATACTTTAAATGAACTGACCCATTTCATTTCCTTTATGTTATTGTGTATATAATTATAAACGGAGTTAAAACATTTAGGAGAATCAGCTATATCAGATTTCTCAAAGGTTTAACTAACTATAATCAAAAAATATTAAATTGGATATAGTTTTTTATATTCATAAACATTTGTTGCATTAATTATATAAGTACTATAAAATATTTAGAGGAATATTAATTTGCTAATGATATCAAAATTGGGAATTATTATATGTGTGGGATTGTACCTCAAATAAATATAAAAGTGTGGTAAAACAATATTGAAATTCATCTGCGGCCTCACTAACAAGTAAAAGAGAATAGTTACAATGATAAGTTTATGACTCTAAATTAATTCAGTTTCTAAGGAAAAATGTAGCCAATGGAAAATAAGATAGCATTCTAATTGAGCTTGATTTTAGACTCAGAAAAATTACATGTTCTTAGACTAATATTAAATAGAGAAGAATGTAGACAATGGGCTTTCATACTAGAAACAGTCATCCCAAACACTGGGATTTGTTAGGTATTTATAAAAGTCAATGTTCTAGACACTGTGCTCACAGACTTTTTTGGTCTCAAAAGAGTTCTTGGAGGTAGTATTACTTTTACGCCCATTTTACAGATCAGGAAACTAAGACAGAGATATTTCATTGCTTACCCCTGATTAATATATTATTATGTTTAAGTGAGAGGTTATGATTCCAAAGATATAAAATTTCTCTCTGATCAGCAACTCTGCCTAGAATTGATAAACTTTATATAAATTAACTGCATTCTTTTTTTTTTTTTTTTTGAGGAAGATCAGCCCTGAGCTAACATCTGTTGCCAATCCTCCTCTTTTGTTTTCTGTTGAGGAAGATGGGCCCTGGGCTACCACCTGTGCCCATCTTCCTCTACTTTATATGGGACAATGTCACAGCATGGCTTGACAAGCGGGGCCGTCAGTCTGTACCCAGGATCGAACCTGCGAACCCTGGGCCACCAAAGCACAGCGCACAAACTTAACCACTGTGCCACCAGGCCAGCCCCTGCATTCTCTTCTTAAACCACATAACTTCTAAGTAGAAAGGTAAGGTATTTAGATATCATTACAAGTACAATGAACAATTTTCTATAAAACACTTGTTTGTGAAAATTTGTGTCAGGAAAACCTGGTAATGGTTTGGATTACATGTACATGTAAATTCATATAACATTAACAACCTTAAATGCCATAATTTCCAGTACAATCCATAGTTCTGGTTTTGATTTGTTAAAATGATATTTAGACAATGTAACTATGTTAGTTCCCTATTGCTGCGTAACATATTTTACAAATTTAGTGGTTTAAAACAACACAGATTTTTTATTTTACAGTTCTGGAGGTCAGAAGTCTGAAATGGGTTTCACCAGGCTGAATTCAAGAGCCATACTCCCTCTGGAAACTCAAGGGGAGAGTCCTTTCCTGTGCCTTTTCCAGCTTCTAGAAGTCACCAGCATTCCCAGGCTTGGCGCTCATTCCTCCATCTTCAAAACCAGCAGTGTAGCTCTTCCAATCTCTCTCTAACTCTGACCCTCGACTTCTGAGGTCACATCTTCTTCTCTGCCTCTGACGCCCTACTTTCCTCTTATGAAGACCCTGGTGATTACATTGGATATCCTGGATAATGCAGGATAATCTTCCCATCTCAGGACCTTAACTTAATCATCTCTGCAAACCCTTTTTCTTCTGTAAAGTAACACACACACAGGTTTGGGGACTAGGATGTGGACATCTTTCAGGGGGCATTCACAGCAACTAATGCTCATTCACTGAGTTAGCCAATATCTCTTGAGCACCAAACACATGCCAGGCATTATTCTAGGCACTGGGAATAACAGTGAACAAAAAGACCAAATTCTGAACCCTCCTGGAGTTTACAGTCTAGGGAGGAATACAGAAAGTAAGCAAAACTAAGTAAGGAATATATAATAGGTCAGATGGTGATAATGCTATGAAGAAAAATTAAGCAGGAAAGTGGAATACAGAGACTTGAGGGTATTACATTGTAAACACTGTGGGTAGAGAAGGCTGCTCTCAGAAGCAAAAATCTCAAGGTGGCAAGGGCTTCAGGGAGGAGCATGTCAGGTGTGTTCGAGCAACCACATATTGAACCAGATGAGAGTAGTGGGACAGGAGGTCTGTGAAGAAAAGGGAGCCAAACTTTCAGGGCCTGATAGCACACTTTTATAAGTTTGGCTACTTTGTGGTTATTCTCAGTGAGATGATACCACTGGTATAATAACCAGAGTTGTAATAAAGTTGTCTTGGATTTGGACACGTCCAATATGGCTGTTATTATGAAAATAGACAGAGGAAGTAAGAGATAAAAGAGAAAAGATTAATTAGGACACTATTGAAATAATCTAAGAAGGGGGAACCATAAATTGAAAATAAAAAGAAAGGAAGAAGGGCAGATTGTGTGTGTGTGTGTGTGTGTGTGTGTGTGTGTGTGTGTGTGTGTGTGTGTGTGTTGGTGGTTTGGGCTGTGGTTGTGGTGTTTGGATCAATACGTCTGTTGGTACATGTCATATGAGACATCTGTTGGCTGTACAAGTGGTGGTATATATTACAATGGATATAGGAAGCTGGAATTCAGGGGGAGAGTCTTGGAACAAGTTGCAAGTCATCAACCTGCATGATAAATGAAGCCATGAGACAGAATGAGATTACCAAGGACATGAGTGTAGACATAAAATAAGGAGAGATTCAAATACTGTGCCCAGGCACACTCTGCTTCAAGTGTCTCAGTCAGAACATTCAGACTCTGCTGAACTTGTGGCAACAACATTAAGGCTTTTCTACTCCTTAAATACCATGTATAACTGTTATATATATCCATTATTTCTACAATCAACTAAGACATGGGAATTGTCTATTGAAATGGCATGGTAAATTATTTCAATAAATTATATTTTTTCATCCTACAGAGCTTAACATTTTTGGCCAAGTATTAAAAGTTAATACATTGAAAGGCTTTCACTCTATTTTTCACATCACGTGTTCAAATTATTAGGGCTTTTAATAATTTTTCTATCTGAGTCCATATTACAATATGTTCTGTTTCAAAGAGTATATCATTTTCAATGTCTACAAAACAATTTACATCTTTTTTGGCAATTTTATTTATTTAATTTATTGGCTGTCTCGTTTTTATGATTTGTCAATTTGTCAGTATTAATAATTAAAACATTGTTTTCTTTGTAAGGCTAAAGGAAATATTGACAACACTGTAAAATTATCACCTCTGAACATCAAATTTCTTTTTAAAAAATCACGTTCATTTCATTTTGTCCTTACCTTAAATGGCATCACAGATTTTTAAGCTGCTCCAATTTTGTATGACAAAAGATTACATGATGTGGTTTAATATTAATTTTGATCTTTGTACTTCGGCAGACTCAGGGATTCATGATTATTATGTTTAAGAAGAAGACAAAAATATGTATTCTTGTGTTACTCTCTTAAATCTGGGTACTCATTTTTAATATTTCATTATAAATCCTTGAATTTATAAATATCAATACACTACATGCTTACTGCTCACATGTAATAACAATAAGCTAAAAATAAAGTAAAAATTTAGTATAAATTGTGGTAAATTCATAATTGAACTTATATTATAATTTATATCATTAGTTACTGAACATTTATCACAATTAATATTATACATATAAGATACCGATATGGAAGTTTTTCAACATTTTAAAAACAAGTATACCTATGTCTTAACTATAAGCCATGGAGAGAACAACTATTGTAGATATGGTGATTTTTGAAAGCCTCACCTAATGGCTATCATGAAAGAAGTAGAAAATGCTACAAATGAAAAAACTGTTTCAAAGAGGGAGAGATCATCAGTGCCAAGATCTCAAAAAAGAGGAGACAGAGACAAGAGAGAAGGAACAAAGAGAGAGAGGGGGAATGTTTGTGTGTGTGTGTGTGTGTGTGTGTGTGTGTTATCTGTGTATATATACACAGAGCGGGGGGGAGAGAGAGAGAGAGACTTTGGACACTTAATCCTGGTAATCATCCCTTTATCACTGGAAATGACTGCAGACAGTCCTACTGTGCTCCTATAGTGTGAAATAAACTGCATAGGTAAATATCGATAGAAATAACCCTTTCAAATGCTTACATTAAACCAATGTGTCCTTTATTCATAAACAAGGACAGGCAACCAACGATGACGAGACATATGAGAAAACCTAAAAATAACAAAGAGAAGGACCAAAGTGGCAGCAATTAACAATTAACACTGGAGGGAATAGAGGTAATTCAGAGAATATTTTTTTATTTCAATGAGTATATTCTGAGATTTACTTCATTTATAAACATCAAGGAATGCCTATGTGAACCAAAAACACGTACAAGAATATTCATAGAAGCTTTACGTAAAATTGCCCCAAACTGAAAATAACCCAACTTTCTCTCAGTAGTAGAATGGATAATAAAATATAACCTTTGCACAATGGAATTCTGTGCAAGAACCATAAAGTAAAACAACTACAACAAAAAGAACTAACAACACACAGTAACGTGAATGCATCTCATGGACATATGAGGAGTGAAAGAAGTCAGAAAAATCTGTTTGAATCCATTCACATAGAATTTAAAGTTAGGCAGAACTCACATATTTTAACAGTTATCTGAGTTGTGATTACCTTTGGAGGTATTAGGTACTCAATGTGAGGGGAATGAGGGAGCCTACTGAAGTGGGGTTGAAAATAGACTATATCTTGATCTAGGTACACTAGACATAGAGTGCTGACACTGCTCGTCAGCCATGCTGTGGCGGCGTCCCATATGAAGTAGAGGAAGATGGGCACGGATGTTAGCCCAGGGCCAGTCTTCCTCAGCAAAAAGAGGAGGATTGGCAACAGATGTTAGCTCAGGGCTGGTCTTCCCCACAAAAGTAAATAAATAAATAAATAAAAATAAAATATTAGTATATGAATATTGATATAAAACTGAATACATAGTTACAGTATATTTTCTAAAGAAAAACATATTTTAAGCATTTTCTGATAATAATACAGAGAAGAAAATGACTATGATTAAAAACAAGATTATACTAAAAATATTTTAAAACCATATTTATGCCTAAATTTATTTTCTCAAAACTATTAGTATGTGATATATTTACATCATACTCCACCTATTTGGTTTCCTAGATACATATGTTCTTCTAGATATACATACACTTTTTATTTGCCCACTCCGTTTTGTGATTATGAATTCATACTCTGAGGGAAACTAGAGTGGTTAATTAGCACTAATCACTGTATTTCATATTTCATGTACATCACTGGCTTAATTTTAAGTTTCACTTACTGATGACAGGACTGAGAGTCAGACAGCTCTGTACGACATGGTAGTTAATAGCTGGAGGAGTTGGTTCTACAGCCCAGGTCTTTCTGACTTCACTGAAACACCATCTCCTTGCTGCTGCTTTACTTCTTTGGGCCTGCTTGCCCTGCCATGCACTAAGAACACATACATATAGAATTCTGAACAAACTCAGAAGGAAAATTTCATAAATCCCTTTCTTATGAGATATTCATGAACTATGGGTAAAGCACCAACTTTTATATAACAGGTTAAGGGATTTATTCTCTAATGTTTACATTCAACTTTTATGTTTCTTAGTTTATAGAGACCTTTCATTTTTTTCATTAGACTTTTTTTTTTTTTTTTGGATGGTTTTATTTTTACAGTAAAACTGAGCAGAAGATACGGGCATTTCCATATTCCCCTTGCCCTGACCATCCCCCCTCCCCGGATGGTTCTTTTGTCACAATTGATGAACCTGTGTTGACACATCATTATCACCCAAAGTCCAAATTTTTCATTAGAGTTACTCTTGGTGTTATATATTCAGTAGATTTTCACAAACGTATAATGACATGTATCCACCATTATAGTATCATACACAATATTTTCACTGCCCTAAAAATCTTCTATGCTGCAACTAATCATCCCTCCCTTCCCCAAAACTCCTGGTAACCACTGATCTTTTTACTGTCTCCCTAGTTTTGTGTTCTCTAGAATGTCATATGGTTGGAAACATATAGTATGTAGCATTTTAAGATTGACTTCCTTCACTTAGTAATAAGAATTGAAGCTTCCTTCATGTTTTTCACGCTTTATAGCAAATTTTCCTTTAGTGCTGAATAACATTCCTTTGTCTGGATATACCAACATTCACTTATCCAGTCACCTCCTGAAAAACTACTTGGTTGCTTCCAAATTTTGGCTATCATGAATAAAGCTGCCGTAAACATCTGAGTGCAGGTTTTTTGTGAGGACCTATGTTTTAAAGTCCTCTGGGTAAATACCAAGGAGCAGAACTGCTGGATCCTATGGTTAGAGTATGTTGAGTTTTGTAAGCAACTATCAAACTGTCATCAATAGGGTCTGTGCCATTTGGCATTCCTACCAGCAACATATGAGAGGTCCTGTTGTTCCACGTCCTTGTCAGCATTTAATGCTGTCTGTGTTTTGGATTTTGGCTATCCCAATAGGTGTGTTTGTATCTCATTGTTCTTTAAATTTACAACTCCCTAAAGACATTTGACTTTTACATTTTTATACACTCAGTTTTTAAAAACCTCAAAACTGTACTAATGCACTTCAAAATTTGTACATAGAAAGTTATATCTATTCCAAAAAATACAACTGTTATTTGGTAAAATAGTTTTTGTTGCAAAAGGTGAGCTATGACCTCCTAAGTATTTGTGTCAATTTCCTCCATGTTTTCTGATCCTATCAGTTATGCTTTTGGTTTATTGTTTTTCAGACATTTGTGAGCTCTAGAGTGCATAGAATACTGCCTTTCTTAAACACTCAAATAATTTAAAGAAAAATATTTATTTTTTAGTATAAACTAATATTTAATCAATAAATTCCAGGTAATTTAAAATTTTATTCAAAAGTGTAACAAACAAAATATTAAATCCCTTTTCCATGACCTGTCCTGTTAGCTGAGCACAACAATTATTTGTAGAGGCAGATTAAGTAAACCCAAATCTTGTCTAAATTAAAATGTGTTGCCTATCCTGCCAGGTAATTTCTGTCGGTGGAGCCACCATACATAAAAAATATTTTGAAATATATTTAAGGTATAAAGGGAAGTATAATGAAACGTTATATTACCCAAATCTTCAAGATTTTGCCACATGTGGTTTTACATATCACTTTTTTTCTCTGTCTTTCTTTGCTAAAGCATTTAAAGCAAACTGCACATGTCATGTTACACTTGAAACTCTACAAAAAGACCATTAAACCATTGTCATATCAAACAAAATTAACAAGTGTCTCTTTGATATCAGTTAATTATCAGTAATCAATTTCTCTGATGTCATAAAGAAATCACTCCTTATGTTTATGTAAATGAGTTTCCATGCCAGTATTACACTGCATTGCACTTGGTTGTTTCTTAAGTTTCTTGTATTCTAGATCAGTTCCCCTTCACCTGTGTGTTTTTATATTTGTTGTTGTTGTTAAAGCCTTTAATTTATTTTGGAAACCTAATTAGTTGTTCTGAAGAAAGTGTCATCTCTTGGATACGTCTGTTAGTTTTTAAGGTGTACTTTAAATTGCTCCTCTATTACTTGTTTTTCTGTGCAAATGCCATTTACTCTTGAGTTTTGATTAGATGCAGACCAAGTCTTTTAGCAAGAATACGTCATAGATTGTTCTAATTGCTTCATATTCAATTACATTGGGAAGCACACACAGACTGGTTGCCTCACTTTGGGGGATGCTAAAGTTTATGAATATATTCAGGTGCTAACAGCTTCATGTTTCTATTGGTACAGATTCCAGTTAATTTTTCATGTCATGAGTTTCACACTGACCACATGAATCAATTATCAAAACGAAATTTTTCTGCACTGACTTTATTAGATAACCGTGATTGAGATAAACTAATATTGAGAAAAAGAATTCAATGTTTTTCTGTTCCTGAATGTCATACAAAACAGCAAGAGTTGATTACTTCAAATGAAAACTTTACATATGAAACTAATCAACACTAACTGCAAAAGGTTTACCTTAATTATTGACCTTATTTATTGATTATTGAGTTTAATTATTAATTATGGTCAATATTGACCTTAATTATTAATTATGTTATTTCAAAGCTAATCGTCCACCACTTTCCCAGTCACACACACAAATTGACTACTACAAATGCTTCTCCAAAAAATAATATATATAATATATAATATATATATATCAACTCCTTATCAGATAAATGGTTTGCCAATATTTTCACCTATTCCGTAGGCTGCATTTTCTTTTTGTTCATTGTGTCTTTTCTTGTGCACAAGTTTGTGGTTTGTTGTAATCACAATTGTTCAATTTAGCTTTTGTTGCTTGTTGCACATTCAAAAAATTGTTGCCAAGACCAAAGTCAAGAATTTCTTTCTCTATATTTCTTCTAGGAGTTTACACTTTGGGCATCCATTTATGTCCCTAATCCATTTCAGTTTAAATTTTGTGAGTGGTATATATGGGGTTCTAATTTCATTCTTTTGCATATTAACATCCAGTTTGCCCAACATTATTTATTGAAGAGACCATCCTTTCCCTATTGAGTATTCTTGACTCCCTTTTTAAACATTAGTTGACCATATAGTCATGGGTTTATTTCTAGTTTTTCCATTCTGTTCCAATAGTCTATGTGTCTGTTTGTATGGCAGTACCATTCTGTTTTAATTACTGTAGCTTTGTAATGAAGTTTGAAAACAAGGAATTGTGACAGCTCCAGCTTTGCTATTCCTTCTCCTTTTGTCTTTGGGGTCTTTTCTGGTTCCATACAAAATTATAGGATAGTTTTCCCTATTTATGTGATAAATATCATTGGAATTTTGATAGAGATTGAATTGAATCTATAGATGTCTTTAGATTGTGTGGATATTTTAAGAATATTAATTCTTTTGATCCATGAACATGGAATATCTTTCCATTTATTTATGTATTCTTCAATTTCTTTCATCAAAGTCTAATAGTTTTTAATGTAGAGATCTTTCAATTCATTGGTTAAACTTATTCCTAAGTATTTTATTTTATTTCATGATATTGTAAATGGGATTTTTTTCTTTATTTCTCTTTCATATAGTTCATTGTTTTTGTTGTTCATATTTTGGTGAAGATCGGCCCTGAGCTAACATCTGTTGCCAATCTTCCTCCATTTTGTATACAGGATGACACCATAGCACAACTTGATGAGCGGTATGTAGGTCTGTGCCCAGGATGCGAACCTGCGAACCCCAGGCCACCAAAGAAGAGTATGGAAACTTAACCACTACACCACCAGGCCGGCCCACATATAGTTCATTGTTAGTATATAGAATTGTGATCATACGGAATGTTCCTTGTGCCATTGAGAAGAACATGTATACTGCTGCTGTTGGGTGGAAGGCTCATTCATTGCTGCTGGAAATGAAAAATGAGCAAAGGTTATGCATGTGTGGGGGAGGGGATATATGAGAAATCTCTGTACCTTCAGCTCATTGTACAGTGATCTTTAAATTGCTCAAAGAATCAAGTCAATTAAAAGAAGTAGTTCCTCTCCCTAGATGAAGTTTGAGAGTTAGGTGGACTGAAGTGGCTTGTGTCCTTTATGGGTGTGATTAATATCTTCCTTCTCTCTGCACAAATGCCTTTTTCTCATTATGAGATGGAATTTATTCTTCCTCCTCCTCACCACCTTCCCATCCCCACTTAGATCTGAACTGGCTTACACTTCCCTGACTAATAGAATGTGGCAACAGTGCCGTACCGGCACTTCTGAAGCTAAGTCCGAGGAAGACTTTCAGTTTCTGCCTGGACCTTCTAGAATGTGTGTGATCAGAACACTCTGGTGTAAGGATGACTCCCTGCTTCAGAGGAAATATGTAGGCTCTCTAATAAACACTCTCTGCCAAGTCCAGCCTTCTGTCCACCTCTGTGAAGTCACCAGACATGCAAATGAAGGAACACAGACCCTCAGGACCAGCCAAACCATCAGCTGAATGCCACCAGGTGAACTTTAGTTTATATCGCATGGAGCAGAAAAATTGCCCAACCAAGTCCTGCTGAAAATTAGCCTACATATTTGTGAAATTTTATGAAATGTATTTTGTTTGAAGCCACTAAACTAGCATAATTTGTTAAACAATAAGTAACCTGAACAAATTGTGTCCAGTTACCTTTTCTGTGGGCAAACTTCTCTTTACTTACCCACCCTGAGACAATGGAGCCTCCAGATCTGCTCTAGTAGACAGAACACTTCAAGATGGGAACCTCACTAGCATATCTCTGAAGAAATCAATGTGAACTGCATGTCATTAAGAGAAGAAAATGCAAAGAGCTGTGTTGAAAAATGCTTCTGACTATTGCTAATCTTGGAATTTTGAACCTTCCTCCTGCTACCAAAAAGAAAAACCAAATCAAAACAATACAAAAAAAACCTCACAGTTAATTTTGGATTCAGAGAGGAGGTTTTTGATTTTTGGCCAAGAATCTCCCTAAGACTCACTCCACAAATACCGATGCTAAATACTTGATTGGATTCTTCTATCAGTCTTTGATGTATTCTTTGACATACATCTGGAGATTTCACTTAGATAACAAAATGTAGCATTTTAACATGTATCTTGGCATTCCCAGAACACTTAAGCATTTGTTCACTATCCTTAATTCCTCCTACTAGTGCCAAAAGTTTCTTATCCAAAAATAATTTTGGTTCTGATTTTGGTTTGAACATTGACAATTATTTGTCTTCATTTGTGACAGTGGTGTGGATTCTGATTTTTAATTTTGTGGTACATTGATTTAGAGATCTCTGCTGTGTAGCAGATGATCTATTCTCTTTCAAGTGGCAGATGAGTGTGAATTTGGATTTTTCTTGTTTATTTATATATTTCTTTAGGATTTAGATGTTTGCTGATATTTGAGACTACATGTTACAGAATTCATTAGTACTTTGACTTTCCAATCATAGAGAGAAATCTGTGTTTATATTATGTTGCATGAAAGTGTGATTTTTTTTTTTTTTTTTTTACAACATGAATGATTGTCTTTTCATACTTCCCAAATCTTTGTCCTTTTCTATCTCTACTCATTATGGGCCACATAGTTAAAAAACCTGCAAAATGAAATTCCTGTACCAAAGATGATGTTTATACAAAACTGTGCTCTTACAGGAACCTTTGAGTCTAGTACAGGGATATACCTAAGTAGCATTTTAGCTTAATAAGAAAACCAAATCTCTAAGCTCAGAGTCATCAGCTTTTTTTTTTCCGTTAGCATGAAAAACAAATAGCATAAAACAAAATTATCCTTTCAAGACCCCTTAAATAAGACTAAAGATGGCAGAGAAAGAAAAATTATTTCCTAAAAAGTACAATAGTTATTGATTGCTGTGTAAGAAATTACTCCAAATCTAGTGCCTTAAAACAACATAAACTTATTATCCCAGAGTTTCAGTGAATCAGGCATCTGGGCATAGCTTAACTAGATCTCATTCTCAGGGTCTCACAAGACATTGGTCAGGCTGTGTTCTCTGAAGGCTCAACTGGGAATGAATTCACTTGCAAGTTCATTCACATTGTTGGCACAATTCATTTTGGGGGGCTATATGTCTAACGGTGCTGCCTTATTACTGTCTCTCAGCTGGGGGTCTTCCTCAGTCCCCTGCCAACTGGAAAATTAACTATCCTGTTGGATTCACAAGGAAATTCACAGAATGTTCTATTTCACCAGTGATGCTTCTCTGAAAGTTCCAATGATGTTAATTACATTACTTTATTCTTTAATCAACATTCTAGTAAAAAAACCAATGTTTTTGTTTCAACTTTAAAGCTTGCAGCTTTATTTCAATGTGCCTTAAATTTGATAAAAAATTTTCTGTTTGAGGAGTATAAACTATTTTTTTGAAAAAAAATGAGTAATTTTTCTATTTCTGGAGGGAATTAATATATTCAATTGTAGATTTTCTTAAATATCATGGAAGTAACTGTTTTGACTGGTTTATAAAAGCTAATAAGCAGTATGCATATAGATTTATATAAAGGAAACTCAAGTTTTCCAGGAAAGATGTTCAATTTATGCTTTAAATATGCTACTCCTGTAACTCAGGGGGAGAAAGCGGCTTAGCTCTCATAATATTCAAGGCCTGAATTACTGTATTAGAAGAAGTAAAAGAATTAGTGGGACATATACTACTTATAAGCAATATACAAATGTAATATTTCATACCTAATTACAGTTGAAAACTTAATACAATATTCCTAAAGAAGATTATCATTGGCAAAATTGGATATTATTGATAAAACAATGTTCCCTCTCTTCTTATATCAGTATGTAGAAATAAAATTTACATAAATACTCTATGAAACTCTTTTTTCTTAGTCTATTTTGTCTTGATTTCTAAAAAATTTGATATTTTTTTATTCACATATAGATTGATTGATTTATTTTCTGGTAACAACACTTAATATGAGATCTATCCTCCTGACAAACTTTTAATAGCACAATACAATACCGTTAACTATATCTGTTGTACAACAGATCTCTATAACTTATTCATTTTCCATAACTATAAGTATATACCCAGGGAACTGCAACTCTCCATTTCCGCCTCCCCCCAGATTCTATCAACCACCATTCTACTGTGTTTCTATGAGTTTGATTATTTCGGATACCTCATATAAGTGGAATTATTCAGTATTTGTCCATCTATGACTGGCTGATTTCACTAAGCATAATGTTCACCAGGTTCATCTATATTGTCATGCATGGCAGGATTTCCTTCTTTTTAATGCTGAATAATATTCTATTTTATGTTTATGCCACACTTTCTTTATTCACCTGTTAATGGACATTTAGGTTGTTCCCATATTTTAGCTATTATGAATAATGCTGCAATGAATGTGTGATTGCAGTTATCTACTCGAAATACTGATTTCAATTCTTTGGATATATACCCAGAAGTGGAATTACTGAAGCATATGGTGGTTCTATTTTTAATATCACGAGGAACCTCCATATGCTTTTCCATAGTGACTGCACCAATTTATATTCCCACCAACAGTGTACTAGAGTTCCCATTTCTCCACATCCTCGCCAAAACTTACAAATATATATGTATTTTTTAATAGCCCTACTAATATATATGAGGTGATATCTTACTCTGTTTTTGATTTGTATTTCCTTGATGATTAGTGAGACTGAGCATCTTTTCATATATCTGTTGGTCATTTGCATGTCTTCACTGGAGGAATATCCATCTGAATCTTTGCCTAGTTTTCATTCAGATTATTGTTTCCTTGCTGTCGAGTTGTAAGAATTCCTTACATATTTTGGATATAAACTCTCATCGGATATACGGTTTGCAAATATTTTCACCCATTCTGCATGTTGCCTTTTCACTCTGTTGATTTTCTCCTTTGCTGTGCAGAAGTGTTGTTTTGTTTTGTTGTGTGTTGTTTGTTTTTTTTTTTTTTTTTTTGCTGCAGTCCCACTTATCTATTTTCTAAGTGTAAATGTTTTCATCTCCTTCAGTAAATTTATTCCTAAGTATGTTCTTCTTTTTGACAGTATTGTACTTGTGATTGTTTTTTAATTTCTTAATTTCCTTGTTGGGTAGTTCATTGTTTGTGTATAGATCTGCCAATAATTTTTACATGCTGATTTTGTATCCTGCAACTTGACTGATTGTGTTTATTAGTTCTAACAGTATTTTTTGTGGAGTCTTTAGGGTTGTTTACATATAAGATCCTGTCATCTGCAAATCAAGATAATTTTACATCATCCTTTCAGACTTGGCTGCTTTTCTTTCCTTTTCCCACCTAATTGCTTTAGGTACGGCTTCCAGTACTATGCTGAATAGAAGTAGTGAGAGTGGGCATTCCTGCCTTGGTCCTAATCCTAGAGGAAACCCTTCATTGTTCACTCTTGAACGTGGTGTTAGTTGTGGGCTTCTCATATATAGCCTTTATTTGTTGGAGTAAATTCCTTCCATACCCAGTTTGTTGAGAGTTTTTGTTATGAAAGGCTGTTTAATTTTGTCAAAAAATTTTTCTGGCAGCCAGCCCAGTGGCGTAGTGGTTAAGTTCAGCACTCTCCACTTCAGCGGCCTGGGGTTCCTGGGTTTGGATCCCTGGCGCTGACCTACACCACCCATCAGCCATGTTGTGGCAGCAACCCACATACAAAATAGAAGACTGGCATAGATGTTAGCTCAGGGCCAATCCTCCTCACCAAAAAAAAAAAAAAAGCAAAATACAATTAGTAAATTCCTTCTATACCCAGTTAGTTGAAAGGTTTTTTTTATCACGAAAGTCTATTTAATTTTGCCAAAAAAAAAATTTCAGCATCTATTAGGATAATTGTGGGATTTTTATCTTTCATTCTATTAATGTGGCTTATCACAATAATTGATTTGCAGATGCTGAACCATCCTTGTATCCCAGGGATAAATCCCACATGGTCATGGTATATGATTCCTTTAATGTGCTGTTAGGTTCAGTTTGCTATTTGTTTGAGATTTTTGCCTCTACATTCATCAGAGATATTGGTCTGTAGTTTTCTTTTCTTACAGTGTCATTGTCTGGCTTTGGTATCAGGTTAATACTGGCCTCATAAAATCAGTTTGGAAGTGTTCCTCCTTCTTTAATTTTTTGGACAACTTTGAGAAGGATTAATGCTAATTCCTTAGATGTTTAGTGAAATTCACCACTGGCTTCACCAGTGAAGCCATCTGGTCCTAGTCTTTTTTTGTTGTTAGGAGGTTTTGCTTACTGAATCTATCTTCTGGTTCTGCTCATACTTTCTATTTCTTCATGATTCAGTTTTGGTAGGTTTATGTTTCTAGGAATCTATCCATTTCTTCTCAGTTGTCCAATTTGCTGGTATAATTATTTGTGGTACTCACTTATGTTCCTTTTTTATTTCTGTGTTACCAGTTGTAATGTCTCCTCTTCATTTCTGATTTCATTTATTTGAGACTTCTCTCTTTTTTTCTCAGTTCGTTTAGCTAAAGATTAATCAGTTTGCTCACCTTTTAAAGAAAACAGCTCTAGTTTCAGATTTTTCCTGTTAGTTTTCTACCTCTATTACATTTATTTCTGCTCTAATCATTATTATTTACTTCCTTCTGGTAATTTTGAGCTTAGTTTGTTTGTCTTTCTAGTTCCTTAAGGTGTAGTTTGTTTTTTTGAGATCCTTCTTCCTTTTAAGCATTTATCTCTATAAACTTCCCTCTTAGTAGTGCTTGTGTTGCATTCCATAAATTCTGATATTTGTATTTTGATTTTGTTTCAAGATATTTTTTGTTTTCCCTTTTGATTTCTTCTTTGACCTGTTGGTTGTTCATCAGTGTGTTGTTTATTTTCCACCAACTTGTGAATTTTCCAGTTTCCTTCTGTCCTTGATTTCTAGTTTCATTCCATTGTGACTGGAAAAGATCCTTGACATGATTTCAAAATTCTCAAATATGTCAAGACTTGTTTTGTGAGCCTCACGTGATCTAGCTTGGAGAAGGTTTTGTGGCCATTTCAGAAGAAAGTATATTCAACTACTGTTGGATGGAAAGTTCTTTATAGGTCTCTTAAATTCATTTGGTCTATAGTGTTGTTCAATATGCTTTTTTTAAATTCATATTCTTTACATTATTGAAAGTGGGGTATTGAAGCCTCCTGCTGTTATTGTATTGCTGTCTATTCTTTCTTCAGATCTGTGAATATTTGCTTTATATATGTAGGCGCTCTAATGTTGCATACATATAAAATTATAATTATTATATCTTCCCGATGAATTGACCCTTTTATCATTATATAATGACTTTCTTTGTCTTTTGTGACAGTTTTTGACTTGAAGTCTATTCTGTCTGATATAAGGATAGCTACCACTGCTCTTCTTTGGTTACCATTTGCATGGAATATCTTTTTCCACCCCTTCACTTTCAGCTTATGTGTCCTTAAATCTAAAGTTAGTCTGTGGTAGACATACTTGGATCTTGCTTTTTGATTCATTCAAGCACTTGATGTTTTTTGACCGGGGGAGATTCATCCATTTATATTTTAAGTAATTATTAATAGGTAAGATTTTTTTCCTTCATCTTAGGAAACTTGGGATACCAATAAAATTATATCTGTTTGGTATTCTCCATATTATATGTACTCAAAACTCTTCTCTTGATAGGACAATGTCAAGATGGTGGTGTCAGCAGACTCTGAACTCACCTCCTCCCTGGGACACAATGAATTTACAACTACTCTTGGAACAATTACCCCTAAGAGAGAACTGAAAACTGGATAAAAAGAACCCCCACAACAAGGGATGGTGCTGACTGAGGTGGAAGAGGCAGAAATTCCTTTCTGGAGAGAAAAAAGCCACCTTCTAGCCATGATGCTTCACGGCCAGGTGGGAGCAACTTTAAGGTATGAAGCCTTCCCTGGTGGAGTCGGGGATCTCAGCGGGGAAGTGTCACCACAATAAGCAGCTTTTGGACTCAGCACAACTGAGACAAGTGTCATAATACCTGGCTTTGCTGGGTATTAACTATAATGGGGAATACCCCTAGAAAAGCTATCAAACATAAGGGTGGGGGGGGGAAACCCTGCTCTTAAAGGGCCCATACACAAATTCCCTGTCTCAGAACGCAACCTAAAATCACCAGAAAGAAAGGTGCACAGTCCTTTGATGAAAAGAGACTCACCTGACAGGCTCTCGGTGCATCTCAGTGAGAGGTGAGACCTCTCTAAGGACTGAGACATTGGTGGCAGCCATTATTGTGACATAGTACAGGTGTGCTGACACAGACTCTGGCAGATGCCATTGGAGTATTCCCCTGGCCTGTTAGCCCTGGGTCTGCTCCACCCATTAGATCACTGATTTAATCCTGCTCAGCCAGGGGAGGCAGCCTGCCCTAGGGACTGGCCCCATCCAATAGGAAGCCCTTGGGAACCTTGTGGGCCCACATGGGTGGGGTGCCTGGAACCTCTGCAACCGGGCAAGGGGATCTGCCTCTGCGGGGCAGGGTGTGCACAAGAGGTGGGCCTGCACTGGTAGAGTGGGGGGGGGGGCTCTGCAGTGAGGTGACTGAGTCCAATTCAGTGGATTGGGGCATATGCTCGGGGCAGCACTGTGTTGACAGAGTGTCTGACCCTGTGGATGGTGGGGCCTGTCAGCTGCAGCTGACTTGTGTTTCTCAAACAGCCACATAGGGAATCAGCCCCACTTTCAAAAGCCTGAAACAACTGGTTGCTTCCTTCAGCTGCAACCCTGAGAGAGCTGACAAGAGCCTTGTAGGACAGAGGCCTGCAGCAATTGTAAGCCCCTGAGCCTAGCAACCAGCTACACAGGGGGCCTACTCACTTAACAGAAAAACTGCAACAGGAATGTGCTATCAGACCTTGAAGACAACTATGCTGGGGCTCCCCATGCCTGATAAAGTGACTGAAAGGACCATAGCAGCCACACACAGCTGAGCATTACAACCAGGTGACCAGGGGTGCAGCCTAGCCACACCAGGCACCTACAGCAAAAGCAACCCTGCCATAACAGAAGGACACATGTAGCCCACACAGGAGACACTCCTAGAACATTTGGAACTGGTGACGAGAGGGAAGCACACTGCTGGGCCTCATAAGGCATCTCTTCAAGATTGGGAAACATAGCTGACCTATCTAACAGATAGATATAAGCACAGAGAAAGAAGCAAAATGAGGAGACAAAGGAATATGTTCCAAGTAAGGGAACAGGACAAAGCCCCAGAAAAATAACTAAACAAAACATAAACAATCTACCTGGGAAGTTTGTTCAAACAAAGAGTCAAAGGATGCTCACTGATCTTGGGAGAAGAATGGATGAACTCAGTGATAACTTCAACAAAGAATTGGAAAATCTACAAAAGAAACCATCAGGAATGAAGAATACAATACTGGAAATGAAATATTCACTAGAGGGACTCAATAGCAGAGTAGAAGATACAGAAGAACAGATCAGAGAGCTGGATGAAAGACAAGAGGAAATCACCCAAGCTGAATAGATAAAAGAAAAAAGAATTTAAAAGAACGAGGACAGTCTAAGGGACCTCTGGGACAACATCAAGTGCACTAATATCTGTTATAGGTGTCCCCGAAGGAGAAGAGAGAGACAAAGGGGCACAGAATCTATTTGAAGAAATAATAGCTGAAAACTTCCCAAAGCTAGGGAAGGAAACAGACATCCAGGCACAGGGAGCAAACAGAGCACCAAAAAAGATAAACTCAAAGAGGCCCATATCAAGACACATCATAATTAAAATGTCAAGAATTAAAGATAAAGAGAGAATCCTAAAAGCCACGAGAGAAAGGCAACAAGTTACATACAAAGGAAACCCCATAAGGCTATCAGCTGACTTCTCAGCAGAAACCTGACAGGCTAGAAGGGACTGGCATGATATATTTAAAGTGCTGAAAGGAAAAAACCTATAGCCAAGAATACTCTACCCGGCAAGGAATGAAAGGAGAGATATACAGTTTCCCAAACAAGCAAAAACTCAAGGAGTTTACCACCAAGAAACCAACTTTACAAGAAATGCTAAGGGGACTGATTTAAGTGGAAAAGAGAAGACCACAAATAACAATAAGAAAATTATCAAGAAAAAAAAACCTAATAAAATCACTGGTAAAGGAAAATATACAATAAAGGTAGCAGATCAACCACCTATGAAGCTAATATGAAGTTGAAAAAACAGAAGTACTAAATTTATCTGTTTCCATGATAAGAGGGTAACAGATACATATGCACACAAAAAAGAGGTTAGATATGATATCAAAAACATAAAATGTCAGAGGAGGGGAGTAAAACAGTAGAACTTTTAGCAAGAGGTCAAACTAAACAGACCATCAACTTAATATAGATTGCTATATATATATAGGTTATTATATATGAACCTCATGGTAATCACAAGCCAGAAACCTATAATAAATACAAAAAATTAAGAGAAAGAAACCCAAACGTAATGCTAAAGAAAGTCATCAAACCACAACGGAAGAGAGCAAAAGAAGAAAGGAACAGAGAAGAACTAAACACCCAGATAAAAAGTAACAAAATGGCAATAAGTATATTCTTATAAATAGCTACTTTAAATGTCAATGGACTAAATGCTCCAATCAAAAGGCACAGGGTGGCCGATTCCATGAAAAACAAGACCTATATACATGCTGCATAAAACACAAACACTTCAGACCTAAAGACACTCATAAACTGAAAGCAAAGAGATGGAAAAAGATACTCCATTCAAGTGGCAATGAAAAGAAAGCTGGGGTAGCAATACTTATCTCAGACAAAATAGACTTTAAAACAAAAACCATAACAAGAGACAAAGAAGGGCAGTACATAATGATAAAGGGAACAATCCAACAAAAGGAGATAACACTTGTATATATCTATGCGCCCAACACAGGAGAACCTAAATATATAAAGCAATTATTAAGAGATATAAAAGGAGAAATAAACAGCACTACAAAAATAGTGGAGACTTTAACATCCCACTTCCACCAATGGATAGATCATCCAAACAGAAAATCAATAAGGAAACACTGGCCATAAATAAGACATGAGACCAGTTGGACTTAGTAGATATATACAGAACATTCCATCCAAAAACCACAGAATACACATTCTTTTCAAATGCACACGGAACATTCTCCAGGATAGATCACAAATTAGGCCACAAAACAAGTCTCAATAAATTTAAGAAGACTGAAATAATACCAAGCATCTTTTCTGACCACAATGGCATGAAACAAGAAATCAACTACAGGAAGAAAATTGGAAAAGCAACAAATATATGGAGATTAAACAAAATGTTACTGGACAATGACTGAGTCAATGGAGAAATCAAAAAAATACCTGGAGACAAATGAAACTGAAAATATGACACGCCAAAATTTACAGAACACAGCAAAAGCAATTCTAAGGGGGAAGTTTATAGCCATAGAAGCCTACCTCAAACAACAAGGAAAATCCCAAATAAACAATCTAACAGTGCACCCAAAGAAAGTGGAAAAAGAAGAACAAAGCCCCAAATCAGTAGAAGGAAGGAAATAATAAAAATCAGAGTAGAAATAAATAAAATAGAGACTAAAAGAAGAAAAAAAAATCAATGAAACTAAGAGCTGGTTCTTTGAAAAGATAAACGAGATTGACACGCCAGTAGCTAGACTCACCAAGAGAAAAAGAGAGAAGGCTCAAATAAATAAAATCATAAATTAAAGAGGAAAAATTACAACACACACCCCATAAATACAAATGATTATAAGAGAATACAAAGAAAAGCTATATGTCAACAAATTGGATAATCTAGAAGAAATGGATAAATTCTTAGAATCACACAACCTTCCAAAACTGAATCAAGAAGAAATCAAGAACTTGAATAGACCAATCATCAGTAAGGAGATCAAAACAGCAATCAAAAACTCCCCAAAAAATAAAAATCCAGGACCAGACCACTTACCTGATGAACGAAACATTCAAAGACTTAATACATATCCTTCTCAAACCCTTCCAAAAAATTGAAGAGGATGGGAAGCTTCCCAACTCATTCTATGAAGCCAACATTACCAATACCCAAACCAGACAAGGACAACACAAAAAAATAAAATTACAGGCCAATATCACTGATTAACATTGATGCAAAAATCCTCAACAAAATACTAGCAAACCAAATACAATACATTAAAAAGATCATACACCATGATCAAGTGGGATTTATGCCAGGGATGCAGGGATGGAAAGCTATGCTGAATTATAATAGTATAAGCTCCACAAGTGAACTTAAATTTACCATCTCACCAGATTAAATGACTTTTTTCCATTCACTCTACTAAACATACTAATATGCTCAAGTCACCTGAATTATCTTGAAGGTAATATACTCCTTAACATGTCTGCACATTTCTGTCCCCAGGAGCTACACTAAATGCTTACCTACAGTTCACTGTAATTGTCCCCAGACCTTTTTATGGTGCTTGTATCTTTATTGTAATTACATGTTTAATTTAATGCCACATAAACTCATGAAATATGAATATAAAAAGTGAGAAGTTTTTGTTTATGTTAAACTGAAAAAGAATACTTCCAAGATTCCGAAGGGTGTGAAAGATGACATAAGTGGAGCCATATTAAAATAGAGCAGGAGCAGCCATTTCAGAGGAATTGCCTTGCACATCTTGTTTTCTTTACCTTCCAAACTAGACCAAACCACCAACATTCTAAGAAGTCAGTAAGGACAAGAATATACTGTTTGTAAGGACTGATGAAACTGGACTTTGCCAATGACCAAATCATTAACCAATCAATGAAGTACAGTCTAGCTTGCCTGATGACTGAATCTTAAGCCAATCTATGAAGTACAAACCTAACCTTACCTCATCTAACACCAATCAACTCTTCTCTAATACAACTCACCTCATCTTCCTCCCCTTTTCCCATAAAACCCCTGAGCCCCCTCCTGTAATTGGGACACTATTTGGGTTTCTACCTGAATCTGTGCTCTCTCTGAATTGCAATTCTATGATCCCAAATAAATGCTTCGCCTCTTGAACTGGTTTTTGTTTTTCTACGTGGACAAGGGCAAATAACTGCTGCTGAAACAGTATGAGGAAGACATCTATAAAACTTGGGGAAATAATCAGAAGCTGCTATAAAGGATTTTTGCAATCAGATTGTTTTGCAAGTGCCTGTGAATTCTCTCTCTATTTTCGTAAAACAAAATAAGAATTCAGAGGTATTATCTTCTGAGGTTTGGAAGATCTGTCACTTATGGGAAAAACTGTGAGGTAGTTTAAAGTTTTTTCTGCCTATATACACATTAATTTTCTGGACTCCTGTTGTTTCTCTAGGGCTTTACATGTGAAATGAGGCTTGATTCTCCCCAGGCTTTTGCATCTTTAAAATCCATTGATGTAAATTGCCACTTAAAAGGGGTTTAGGCAATAAAGAAACAGGATCTCTCTTCCTGGCTCCCCCTCTAAAGCTGCTCCTCAGCTAGGGGAGAACCTTTGTTAGTCGGGATGGAGGCAGAGAATGGATTAGTCTTTTTCTTCTCCATAAACTTTCCTCCCTAAAGTTCATTATTTTTCACAAGTTATTTCCATTCCCCTTAATGACTAAATATCGATAACCAAAATCCAGACTCCCTTTTCTCTGCTTTCTGATGTCTTTTAACTGAGGCCATGAAAAGTAAATAAATGGCTTAGCATTTTGAAAGTTTTCCAATGGAAGGAAAGACAAAATTGAGTGAAGAGAAATTCAGAGAAAAAGTTCATCAGTGGTTCAAAAATGTTATTTACCGTAAATATGACCTCAAATTAATAATCTAGTTTTCCAGCTTTGTAAATTTCCACAGCTCTTTTCCAGGCTTGTATGGGGGACACAGTTAGATTATGTTTCACACTTTCTAGCTATTTTCTTAAAAAATTTTTTTTCAACGAGTATCCATGTGTATATTGAAAACTATTGAAACACCTTCTTTTTTTTTTTTTTTCTGGGGAAGACTGGCCCTGGGCTAACATCCATGCCCATCTTCCTCTACTTTATATGGGACGCCGCCACAGCATGGCTGACAAGCGGTGGGTCGGCCAGCGCCCGAGATTGGAACCCGCAAACCCCAGACCCAAAGCGCGAACTAAACCGCTGCGCCACCGGGCCGGCCCCAACACCTTCCTTTTATTAAATGTATTTTTTATATTTGTATTTAAACATGTGATGCTTCTGAAATTTAATTCTCTGTAAAGATTAGGTAGGGATCCAATTTACTTTTTCTCCAGTTGGCTGCCTAGTCCACCAAAATATATTTTCTCTATTCCAGTTTTATAAAATGACATTTATCACACAATAATTTTTATAAATTTGTGTTTCTCTATCTTTTTCATTTAACAATGTGTGTGTTCAAATGCTAGTAGAAAGTTTTTAACTATTCTAGTCCCACATATTTTAAAATATCTTTTAGTGATTTTTTTCCCATCATTTCTCTAATTTTATAGAATTGACATGGCTATCTTTACATGTTTTTTTCATTAACTTTAGAAACAATTTGCCTAATTCTAAACATGATCTTACTGGTATTTTCCTGGGTTCAAGTTAAGTGATAAATAATTTAGGGAAAATTTAATCCTTATGAAATGGAATATTCCCATCTAAGAACAAAGTACGTTACTTTTCATTTTGTTTCTTTGTTTTCTCTTTTTGGTGCTTCATTACATAAATCTTACACATTTTCTATTAGGTGTATTCCTTTAAATGAGGTCTTTTCATTAACTATATATTTAAACAGATTTTTGTTTGTATTTGTTAATGGTGGTATCTGCCCTGTAGGCTTTTGAATCCACTTATATACTGAATTCTTATCATTTTGGTTTATAGATTAGCTTTATTATTTCTCTGTTTACTAATTTTTTTAGTTTTTATCTTTATTATTTACTTCCTTTGGCTTCACCTCAGTTTCCTTTATGCATTTTGTAAACATTCATAATACTGAAATTCTTACCAGTTTGGTTTGTTGATTAGCTTTATTAATTTTTTATTTATATTTTTTCTTTGGTTTTTTTTTTTTTTTTTTGGTGAGGAAGACTAGCCCTGAGCCAACACCTGTTGCCAATCCTCCTCTTTTTTTGCTGAGGAAGATCAGCCCTGTGCTAATATCAAGTGCCCATCTTCATCTACTTTATACATGGGACACCTGCCACAGCATGGCTTGATAAGCAGTGTGTAGGTCCACGCCCGGGATCCAAACCTGTGAACCTTGGGCTGCCAAAGCATAGCAAGTTAACTTAACCACTATGCCACCAGGCTGGCCCCTGTTTGTTTTTATTTTCATCATTTACTTTCTTCCACTTTGCTTCAATTTATTTTATTGTAATTTTTACTCTATATTTTATGAATAGACTGCTTAATTTATTTAGTTTACTCTTTGTTATTGACATAGATTATTAAACTATGCATTTTCCTTTGAGAATAACCTTAAATGTAGCTAAGAGATTATAATATGTAATATTTTATTACTGTTTTGAAGAAATCATTTGGTTTGGTTTACAGTTTTTCTTGGGCACAAGAATTCTGTAAGTGACAGCTTTTAAATACTCAAATGGAAAGAATTTTGAAAAATAATAATATTGAGTTCTAATTTTATGGCACTGTTATCAGAACATGGTTTATATGATATTGTTGCTTTTTGTAATCTATTGAAGCTTTCACTATGACTTGATATAGTGTCAATTTTCATGCAAATTTTATTGACTGTTGAAAAGAAGTTGAAATACCCTATTTTAAGTTTTACGCCTAGCAATCAGATATACCTTATTAATTTGGCTATTTAGATTTACTTTTTGTTCATCTAAATGTCAGGAATGGAGAAGGCAAATAAGAGACTCTTCATTTTTTCCTCTATTTTCTCTTTTTGCGAGGAAGATTAGTCCTGAGCTAACATCCATTGCCAATCCTCCTCTCTTTGCTGAGGAAGACTGGCCCTGGGCTAACATCTGTGCCCATCTTCCTCTGCTTTATATGGGATGCCGCCACAGCATGGCTTGACAAGCAGTGCATTGGTTCACACCCGGGATCTGAACCTGTGAACTCTGGACTGCCAGAAGCGGAGCATGCAAACAACCACTACGCTGGGCCAGCTCTCTCTTTTCTTTTTTCTTTTAGTAAATACTGCTTGATGAGTTTTGAAATATGTTATTTTATTCATAGACTTTCTTAACTGTCATATTTTTGTTGAAAATTAAGCTATTTAGCATTGGAAATTCTTCCCACATTTAATTATTTTTATCCTGAATCCCCATGATCTGAGTTTAAGATTACAACCTTTACTTTCTTTTTGCTTCTATGCTTTGACTGGCATAATTTGTTAATCTCTTTTTATTAAACTTTTTCTGAATAACTCTCCTGTTGTTTTCATTGTGTCTCAAATACAGCAAGCAGTTGGTTTTGAGAGGAGATAATATGAATATTCCTTTTTTTCTTAAAGCATGAAAATAATCCCACTTATATGTAGTGATATTACAACTAGCTCATTATATTTTTTATTATTATTTTCTGTTTTTAAGATTTTTTAAAAGTCTCCAAAAGTCACCTGTTAACTTTGTGTAAGGGAGAGACAGGGTATGTAATCTGAAACAGGAATTTTGAGCTGTTCTTCATTGGTAATGTTTCCTCTCATTGGATCCCTGTGTTTTGCTAATTTTGTGTATTTTCCTGAAATCCTATTTGAACTTCACTCATGTGGAAGCTCATCCTCATATATTGTGCCTCAGTTTTACATTTAACTTTTATTTTATGTATGTATCTAAAGATGGATTTTTTTCATTTTTTTTTTTTGTTCTCCTACTGTTTGCATTTACTTCTCTTGACAGAAAAAAAAAAATGCCAATGAGAACTGAATAACTCAATTCTCAGTTTGTCATCCAATCCTGTTAGAATGTCAGCTTTAACGTGTCTATTTCCTTACTATTTTCTGCTGCAATGCTAATTCCCTTTTTACTTTATATATCTGTCCAATTATTTGAATGTTAGCCTAACACTGATCTTATAGATGTATGCTTCTTTTCTTTATCATCTCAAGTTTCCATGTAACCTCTTAAACTAAAAGTCAAGAGAATGTACTTCGACAGTTGTACAACATTTTAAAATCCCTTTCTGTCTTTCTGCATCATTGTGATGGACATTCATTTTGTACAATCAAATCCATCTTAATAGTCTTTTACTTGCATTGATTCTTTTTCAGCAGCTTTTGATCATCTCTTACATGCTATGGTTATTTTTGAGTAACAGTGATTTGCATTAATGGGTATTAGGTTCTGCTATGTATAATAGAAAATTCAAAAATTACAATGGTTTAAAGAACATAGATGTTGATTTTCTCTTATTTAAAAATAGTTCAGAGACAGTCGGAATAGCAGCATTAGGGTGTCAGCAGGTGCTAGAGGCCTTGTCCTCCTGCTCAACCATCATACGTTTGGTTTGGGCTGCAGTGAGGAAGAGCAGAGTAGTAATGAAGAAGCCCTTCTGGCTACTTTAGTTTCTTATAAGCCCTCTTACTGACACAGCACCTAGTGCTTTTATTTATTTTTTGATAGACAAAAATAGTCACAATGCCACACCTAGGGGCCAGGGAGACTGGGAAAGATATGTATTGCTATTATTAACTTTTAATTTCCTAATGTGCCTGGCTAAAATCTGGGTACTTATGAATGTGATCATGAAGATTAAATAACTTGCATTCTCACTTTACTGGCTGATATATGCATGAAGTATTTACATTATTAACTATTTTACTTCAGTGAATACATTGTAAAAGGGAAACATAAAAGGCATGGGATAAGGAAGTTAAGATATTCCAAAAAGTATAAACAAAGGAGATGGTCCAATGCATATTTAATAATTACAGGTGTAATGATTTTACATTCTGGTTAATAGTAAGAGACATACTTAGAAAAATACTGTGGATTTCAATTGTAGAAGACTATTAATGTAAGAATAACAACATAACACTTGATACCATATTAATAGTCCCTTACTTTATCATCAAGGTATTATGCTCATTTATGTAGTAAGCATAACTAAGATTATTTCCTTATTTTTCCATTTCCTGAATAGAATCATTTTTAATTTGGCTTCTTGACTTGAGTTGTCTTATTTGGAATACATGATTTAACTTTATAAAGAAATGCTTACTATCTATTCAGAATAGGAAGTATTTTATCTTTCCCAGCCAAGGAGATCAAATGGAGCCCAGAGATTTTTGCAAAAGTTAAAAGAACATAACAGCCAAGTTTCCTACTTGCTCAAAATATTAATTCCCATTGTAGTACTAATCTTGTTGACTGTTTAACAAATGTGTTATGTAACTCTTGGCTAAGAATGTATTGTTCACTCACATGCATAAAATTTGAGCCCATGTTATAAAACAGCAAGTTATTAAATGCTAACACAGGAATTTTACTCTCTTTAAATTTATGAGGAAAAACATTCGTGCCTTTTACACTGTGTTATTATGCCATACTGAAACACAGTTTGCAATATATTTCCAAATTAAAAAGAAATAGTAATTTTTATATGCTGGTGTCAGATTTATGCATTAATAATTCAGAATTTAATCATTGATTTTTCTCTAATGTCATATAGTCCTTTTAAACTCTTATCTCAAATAACTATATAATTTATTTTACATTGTCATTTCCAAATAACTAAAAGGGCATTAAAATAATGGTCTGGGAGTGACAGGATCAAGTCAAGATGGCAACATAGGTCATTCCCAACTTCAGTCCCCCTCACAAGAAGATCAACTAGCAATTATCCATAGACAAGACACCACTGAGAAAATTCCACAACCCAGGATGAAGTTGAAGCAAGCTCGTGGATCACAGAGACCAAGAAGAACCACATTAGAAGGGTAAGAGGAGCAGCAACATTCTGACCACACTGCCCCTCCCCCCAGGGCTGGCACAGCACCACACTGAGAAGGCCCTCCCAGGCCTATAGTTTCTCCAGTGAGAAAAAGTGAGCCCAAGGTGGACATCCAGCTCCCCCAACATTGCAAGAAGCTTCCCAGGGGACTCACTCAGGTCTCACCTCACAAAGGTCACTGGGAGACATTGTGGGGCTTGACCACTAGGGAACTGATAGAGACTAAGAAGGGAGGTTGGGATTGTAGGAACCAGCAATCATATCTTGGCAGATCATATTCCTCCCTGCTGTAGACCCAAACAGAGCCAGTGGCTCAGTCCATCTTCAGAGCTGAGCTGGTGGCCCCATCTGGCCAGGGAGTTCAGTTGGTAGTTCTACCTGATTTGGGCTAATAAGCCCTACTAACTGTGGAATCTGTTCTATGGCCCCACTTCAGGAGGGAAGAAAATTCAAAGCCCTGCCTAACTGCTGAATAGAGCCCCCAGTATACCCAATGAAAAAACCTGAACATAAAATCTGGCCAGCCATGGAGCCCATCCATTAGCCACACTTGAGCAGGGAGACAGGCCAACAGTACTGCCCAACTGTAAAGTATAGCCTCTGGCTGGCATAACCAGGGACCCTGAAAAGTGCCTGTGGAGAGCCTCAGAATCCAGCCTACAGAACTACCCAGCCAATGGAGCCCCAGCCCCAACCTACAGCAAAACCTAATCTAGGGCCTTGCCTGATTGCTGAATACAGCCTGCAGCTTTGGGAAGACGGGGAGCCCAGCTAGCACCTAATTGTGGAGTATAGCCTGAAGTCCCACCCAATGAGGAAGCCTGGACGGTGACCCTGACTGACCATGGAGCACAGAATCTAACATCACTCAACAGCTGCATACAGCTGGAGGCCCCATCCAACCAGTAAGCCTGGCCAGCAACCTTGCCTAACAGTGGAGCACAGCCAGCAGACTACCTAACTGTGAAATCCAGCTTGTAGCACCACCCAAATACAAGGCACAGTTGGTTTGCATACCTGCCTGATAAGCCTTGTCCTGCTTGACAATCAGGTAAATATAACACCACCAAAGGAACCTAATAAAGCCCCAATAACTAACCATAAAGAAGTGGAGACCTACAAACTGTCTGAGAAAGAATTCAAAATAATCCTCTTAAACAAGTTTAGTGAACTACAAGAACACACAGATAGAAAACTAAATGGAATTAGAAAAACAATGCATGAACAAAATGAGAAGTTCAACAAAGAAATAGAAACCATCAAGAAAAACAAACAGAAATCCTAGAACTGAAGAATACATGACTGAACTGAAGAATTCAACAGAGAGCTTCAAAAGCAAACTCAACTAAGAAAAAGAATCAGTGAACTAGACGATAGGTCATTTGAAATTATCCAGTCAGAGAAGCAAAAAGAATGAAAAAGTAAAGAAAGTTTAAGGAAATTTAAGAAAACAATATAGGCATTTTTTGTGAATCCCAGAAGAAGAAAGAAAGCAAAAGGGACAGAAAGTGTATTTAAAGCAATAATGGCTGAAAACTTCCCAAACTTGGTGAAAGCAATGGACATCCAAATTCATGAGATCCAAAAGATCCCAAATAGGTTAAACCCAAGAAGAGCTACAATGAGACAATTTTAATTAAATTGTCAAAAGTCAAAGACAGAGAGAGGATTCTGAAAGCAGCAAGAGAAAAGCAACCATACAAGAGAACACCTATAAAACTATAAGTGGATTTCTCAATAGAAACTTTGTAGGCCAGAAAAAAGTTGGATGATTGCTTGACAGATGAAGCAAATCTGTCCTCAGAAATGAAGGAGAGGAACATTTAAAGAACAAGCAGAGGAGGGAGAATCTGAAAAGGAGAGTAAGAACACTAGAAGTTGAGATGGCAGATAGGAGGACACTGAACTCACCTCCTCCCACAGACACAACAAATCTACAACTACCTATGGAACACCTCTGAGAAAGATCTAGAAACTGGATAAAAAGAACCCCCACAATAAGGGACAACATTGACAGGGGTGGAAGAGGCAGAAATACACCTCTGTTGAGGAAAAACTCACAGCCTACCCATGGTGCTTCATGGCTGGGAGAAATCTTAAAGGTACAAAGCTTCTCCCAGAGGAGCAGGGAGATCTGAGCAGGGAATCTATGCTACAATAGGCATCCCAGCCTTTGGATTCAGCACAACTGAGACAAGATCCCTTAGTACCTGACTTGGCTGGCTTTGTAAACCAATGGGAAATACTCAGAGAAAAACTATCAAACTTCAGAGAAAGAAGAACCTGCTCTTAAAGGGTCCAGGCACAGATGCACCCATTCTGGAAACAAACACAAAAACACCAGAAAGAAAGGGGCATAGTCCATTGGTAAAAGGGACTCACTAAGCTCTGAGTGCATCTCAGAGAGGCATGAGGCAACTGGGCACACCTCCTCAGGGACTAAGACACTGGTGGCAGCCCTTACTGTGACCTAGTGCAGTCATGCTGACATGGATGCTGGCAGATGCCATTAAGTTTCTTCCTCTGGCCTGTTAGCACAGGGGCTTGCCCCACCCACTAGAGCACAGCCAGGTCAAGCAGCCCACCCCAGGAACTGATCATGCCCACCAGCAAGCCCTCAGCAAACTTGTGGGCCAATGTAGGCAGGGAGTGTAGGACCTCTGCAGCCGGGTGAGTGGGTCAGCCTCAGTGGGATGGGGCATGTATGTAGGTGGGCCTGTGTTGGCACAGTGTGTGCACCCAAGGGTGGTGGAGCATGTTAGCTGCTGCACACTTATGCCCCAGCCATCTCAAACAGCCACACTTGGAATCTATCCGGCATTCTGATGCCTGAAATGATTGTGCACTGCCACACCAGGAGCTGGCCCCACCCATCTGTGCTGCTGAGAGAGCCAACAACGGCTCCACACTATAGATAGCCACACCAGAGGCCTGAAGCAATTGTGAGCCCCTGAGCCTAGCAACCAGGCACACTGGGGGCCTCACTCACTTACCAGCAAAACAGCACTAGTTCTGTGCTTTTAGACCTCACAGTATGCTGTGCTAGGCCGTGCCCTGCCCAATGAAGTGACCATAGCAGCCACACATGGCTGAGCCTTACAACTAGCCAGGCTGGGGGCCAACCTACCCTACCTGTACACCTGTGCAAGAGAAACCCCACCACAATGGAAAGGCACACATAGCCCACACAGGAGACACTCCTGGAACATTTGGAACAGGAGATGAGAGGGAAGCACATTGGTGGGCCCCATAAGGCCTCTCTTACAGAAGGCCACATTTCCAAGATCGGGAGATGTAACAGATCTACCTAATACATAGATATAAGCCTAGAAATAAATCCATCCATAAATGGTCAACTAATGGGAACCAAAGTACTCAAAGGAGAAAAGACAGTCTCTTCAATAATGGTGTTGGGAAAACTGGACATTCAATATGAAAAAGAATGAAATTGGACCCCTATTTTACACTGCTCACAAAAATTAACTTAAAATGGATTAAAGAGTTAAGTGCAAGTCCTGAAACCATAAATCTCCTAGAAAAAACCATATGGGAAAACCTCCTTGAAATTGGCCTTGGCAAAGTTTTTATGGATATGACACCAAAAACACAAGCAACAAAAGCAAAAAATAAACAAGTCGGACTACAACTAACTGAAAAGTTTCTGCACAGCAAAAGAAATAATCAACAAACTAAAAAGGTAACCTATGGAATGGGAGAAAATATTTGTAATCAATATATCTGATATGGGTTTAATAACCAAAATATATGAGGAACTCATACAACTTAATAGCAAAAAAACAAATAATCCAATTTAAAATTGGGCAAAGGAACTGAACAGACATTTTTCTAAAGAAGATATTCAAATGGCCAACAGATACAGGAAAAAGTGCTCAACATTACTAATCATCAGAGACACACAAATCAAAACCACAATGAGATATCACTTCACAGTCATTAGAATGGTTATGATCAAAACAACAAGAGATAACAAGTGCTGGTAAAGATACAGAGAAAAGGGAGCCCTTGTACATTGTTGGTGGGAATGTAAACTGATATACTCACTATGGAAAACAGCATGGAGGTTCCTCAAAAAATTAAAAATAAAACTACCATAGTATCCAGCAATCCCACTTCTGGGTATATATCCTAACGAAAAGAAATTACTATGTTGAAGAGGTATCTGCTCCCCATTCACTGCAGCATTATGTACAATTGCCAAGACATGAAAATGACCTATGCCTTTCTATGGATAAATGGATAAAGAAAATGTGATATATATGACTATTATTCAGCCATAAAAAAGAATGAAGTCATGCCATTTGAGACAACATGGATGAAGCTTGATGTTGTTAAGTGAAATAAGTTAGATAGAAAAAGACATATACTATATGATCTTATTTTTATGTGGAATCAGAAAAAACTGAACTTATAGAAGCAGAGATCAGATTGGTAGTTGCCACAGGCCAGGAAGGTTGGGGAGGGAATGAGTGAAGGTGTTCAAAAGGTATAAACTCCCAGTTATAAGATAAGTTCCATGAACATAATGTACAGCATTGTGAATTTAATTAACAATACTGTATTGTATATTTGAAAGTCGCTAAGAGAGTAGACCTTAAAAAGTTCTTACCATACACAAAAAAATGTAACTACATGAGGTTATGGATATGTTAACTAACTTTATTGTGGTAATCTATTTGTAATAGATAGATATATCAAATCATTACACTGTGCACCTTAAACATACATAATGTATATGTCAATTATATCTCCATAAACCTGAAACAAAATAAAATTATTCTTATAAAAAGAAAATAAAAGAACAGTCTGGAAATAACAAAAACTCATGATGTTTAATTGCATAATGAAGGAATTAATTTATTTTGAATAAGTAATCTTCAGGTCAATTGATTTTATATTTTAACTTTTAGACTCTTTATAAATAAATATTATAAAATTAAATTAATTGTTTTCTCTATCAAAAAACTTAAAAATACTAATAGAAGAAAAATGAAAATAGTTCATTTCTAATGTCTATAATGATCCACTCATGGTTTATAATGCCCAATTACTTCCTTAGTATTTATAACTAATTTAGAGTGACTAAAACGAAAAGAAATAGGAAAGAAACTTATTTATTGCTACCATTCTATCAGAAAAATCTCTCCTCAAAATATTAGAAATTAAGATTTTTATTGAAGTAAATTGCAGACTACTAATCAAGTTGAGAACTACATTACAATGAATTTACTTTTTTAAAACAATTTCATATTTTTCTTACATTTACAAATGTTTCCAAATTACATTTGTATATTTATATGTATATATACTTTGTAAGTATATATACAGTTGCATATTATATTTCAATTATAAAATTAAAATACCATCACATGATTGCATTATATTTAAAAGAAATGACAGGGAGAAGCACTTTCAGAATGGTGATGTGAGGAGCCCTGCAGATCCTGTCCCTACCAAGACAACTATAAATGAAAAAATTTATTAAAAAAAACCACAAAGTTCCTGGGAATTGTACAATTGGCATACAGCAAATGGAAGTACATTTATTCAGGAATATCTGCTAAATCTTGATAAGATGATCAAGTCTATGGCATTTGAGCCACAACCCACTTCCTTACCTTCCCTTCCTCAGCTCAGGCTAATGGGAGCTATAATACTCAAGGCAGGTGTGGCTAGAAGTTGAGACTCTCTCTTCCCCCAGTTCCCAATTTTAGGTGATAGTTTCTCTCGAGGAAGGGCAATCTGCAAGCATTTCTCATCTTCCCCACCTCTGCATTCCATGAGCTCTATTCTAGGAACATGTGGCTGTGGCCAAGAGGTCTGGGGCTCTCTTTGACCACCTAGCCCCAATTCACAAGGCAGAAACTCTCCCATTGGGGTGGAAGGTAGAGAATACTAGGCCATGATTACCCCTACCCCAGTTTGGTCATAGGGCAGAAGTTCCATGCCTAAAGAGGCAAGCCTAGAAGACCAGTAGCTATCACACCTGCACAGTGCCCCACTTGTATAACAGAAGTGTCATTCCAAAAGAAGAGGCTTTCTGTCCCTGCTCCAGGTCCTCAGGAGGAGTGACTCAACTACAGAGTCATTCCAGGGGAGAAACAGACAATAAGTCCAGAAAGCTCCATTGTTGTCTCTAAGGTGACTGCCTTCATTTGGAACAAAGCTTGGGGATATTCTGGCCTAAACTCATTGTCTACAGCAATAGATATTTTGGTGGTGAGCGATTAGGAGACTAACGGTTCCATGATAGCAAAAAGCAAAAGAGTAGAATACCTGGAAATTTAACAAAGGGAAAAGGAGAGAAAACACTCCTGGCATTAGAGGACGTGTCAAATATTGATCTCCAAGACAATTTCTGCAAAGGGATCTGAGTTTATTTGGATCAGACTGTGGAACAATTTATGCCCAAGGCAGATGTCAAGACAACAGAGCAATCAGCCAGCAATTAGTAAAGGTTAATACCAATGGAGGGAGACCAGCTAGAAACTTAACAGGGAGTACAGAGAATGAAAGAATCAAAGAGCACTTGATTAAAACCACAATTGTTCCTTGGTGAGGAAGATTAGGGTTGCTGTGCACATGCCCAATGCTATGCCCTCTGAAGAACGTCATCAGAGGCTGCATATGTAGGGGAAATAGATTTCACTGAACTACTCCAGTTGGGTCACTAAATAAATTAATAAGCAAGCAAACAACAAGAATATCAAGTTGGGGTGGGGGATCTGTATATAGAGTTGCTACAATGTATTATCTAAAATACCCAGTTTTTGACAACATTTAGAAGACACGTAAATTTAGGAAAGTGTGACACCTCCTCCATAGAAACACACACAACAGAAAACAAAACACACACAAAAATAAACAGTAATTGAAACCGTCTCTGGCAGGGTTCAGAAGTTGGATTTAGCAGACAGATTTCAAAGCAGCTATTATAAATATGTTCCAAGAACTAAAAGAAACAATGATCAAAGAATTAAAGGAAAGCATGATGATGAAGTCATAAGAAATAATGAATATTAATAAAAAGCTAGAAATTATAAAAAAAGAACCCAATGGAAATTCTGGAGATGAGAAGCATAACTAGAAAAATTCATGAGAAGAGATGAGCAGAAAACTTCAGCAAGAAAAAGATAAGGAATCACCAAATCTGAAGATAAAATGATAGAAATTATGCAATCTGAAGTATTCATAAAAAAACAGAATGAAGAAAAATGAACAGAGCCACAAAGATATGTGGGATATCATTAAGCAAACCAACATATGCAATAGGAGTGCCATAAGGACAGGAGGGAAAGAATAGACAAAAATATTTGAAAAAATGATGGCTGAAAACTTCCCAACATGTTAATATAAAAATATTAACCTATTCATCCAAGAAGCTCAGCAAAACACAAGTATGATAAATACAAACAGAGAAAGCCCCAGACAAATGATAGAAAAAATGTTGAAAGACAAAGACAAGGCAAACAGAAAATCTTGAAAGCAGCAAGAGAAAAATGACCATCATATACAAGAGAACCCCAATAAGATGGTTAACTGACTCCTCATCAGAAATAAGAGGCCAGAAGGCAGTGGGATGACATATTTAAAGTTCTGAGAGAACAAAAACAAGGTCAAGAAACAAACTTACATCCAGCAAAACGATCTTTCAAAAATGAAGGCACTCAGCTAAATATAAAGTGAGAAAGATGTTGCTAGCACTCCACCTTTCAAAAACTAATGAAGGATGGTCTTCAGGCTGAAATCAAGTGAAACCAGAGCATAATTCAAATCTTCACAAAAAAACAGAGTACCAGAAAATTAACTGTGTAAGTAATTATAAAAGACAGTATAATTGTATATTTCTTCTCCTTTCTTCTCTTATGTGATTTAAAAAGCATTTGTATAAAACTATGTACATGATTGTATTGTTGGGCCTATAACATATAGCAGTGTAACATATTTGACAATAACAGCACAAAGAAAGCAAGCATGAAAGAGAGGGTGCCAGTATCAACCTTACATAAATAAAAAAGATCATAAAGAGAATATTATGAAAAAAATGTATGCCGACATATTAAATAACCTAGGTGAAATGGACAAATTCCTAGAAAGATATAAACTATTGAAAACGACTTAAAAAGAAAGAGAAAACTGGAATAGACCTATAGCAAGTAACTAAGTAAATAAAGCCACAATAATCCAAACGAAATGTGCAAAACAGGCAAATCCATAGAGACAGAAAGTTCATTAGTGGTTTCTTAGGCCTGTGGGGTTGGGGAGGGTAAAGGGGAATGACTAACATGTGAGATTTCTTTTCTGGGGTGAAGATATATTCTACACATTAGATCGTGGTGATGTTTGCATAACTCTAAATATACTCAAAATCATTGAATCATATTGGGTAAATAGTATGGTATGCAAATTATACTTCAATAAAGCTGTTAAAAATATTAGCCAATTGGTTTTTATTTTTAAAAATAAGGTTAACATTCTTCACTTGTATGTTTGGGTACAAACAATATTACATATTTTCACTCTTCTAAGGAAAAAGAAAGTATCTCGGAAGAAAGGGAAAAGTTCATACAAATGCAGAGACTCTCTTTTCTAAGCAATTTTCTTAAAATAGCTAATTTCTCTAGAATTTTTGATACTAGATTTTGGTATAATATTACATTATTTAACTGAATTCAAAAACTAAAGATGAAAGCCCTTTGGCAAAGACTCTCTTCTTTAAACAGGTTCCTCTGAGCCCTCTTCAACTAGGCCTCAACCTAAAAACTGCAGACTCTCTGCCCAGATGGTTTTATCCACTCCCCCACTCCCACACTAAGAGAACTAAGAACTAACTAAGAGAACAAACACTAACATAGTTTCTAACACCTCAATTCTGCACACCTAGGATGACCCTAGCCTCCCTTAAGTGTCTATTGCCAGGAGAATTATTGTTTGTTCCAGCCAAAACCTGGTAATAAACAGATAGGACCCCAAATCCCACTCTTGGAGCAGCTACTTTAGAAAGCTTGCAGTTGTAAATCCTTTCTCTCTCCCTTTGAGATGTAGAACTACAGCCCCCTAGAACTGTCCTTTTAAGGACCTGAGAGCTGTCTCTTTGAAATGCAAACATTCAGGAAAATAATTCTTGCTCCCAGCCCAGCCCAGCCCAGTGGGCACCTTGCTCTAATTTGCACCACTATCTCCTGTTATAAAGATAAAATATAGAAGGTTGCTCCTCCTCCAGATAAGCACCAATTAACAAATCCAATCTCTGCTGTAGCGGCTTTTTCCCTCTCCCCTCTCCCTCATTCTCCCTTTAAAATGCCCAGTCACCTCTGCATAAATCAGAATGGAGCTCAGCTCTTTCCCTACTGTGGGTAAGTTATTGAATAAAATCTGTTTTCACCTCTGTAACTAATGTCTGACTGCATTTATCTCTGACGCCTTCACTTAGTCTTTCAGAACCTTTTTTCTTTTTCTTTTTTGGTGAGGAAGATTAGCCCTGAGCTAATATCTGTGGCCAATCCTCCTCTTCTTGTTAAGAAAGATTGGCCCTGAGCTAACATCTGAGCCCATCTTCCTCTATTTTGTTATGTGGGATGCCGCACAGCATGGCTTGATGAGTGGTGTGTAGGTCCACGCCCAGGATCCAAACCTTCAAACTCCGGGCTGCCAAAGCAGAGCATGCAAACTTAATCAGTATGCCACCAGGCCAGCCCCTAGAAACCTTTTTTTATACCTTGTTTCTTGGTTCACATTCTTTCCCTGAATATCAAACTTGTGTTTGTTTTGATTAAAAACAAACTCAAAGTTTTTGTGGTATTGATAGAACCTAACAAAAAAATTTCAATTGGTTAAAATGAACTACATTCTTGGGATTCAATTTATGCTATAAATAAGAATAAATGTCCCAGGGGATTTAGATGCATACAATAATAACAAAAAATAACAATCGATTGATATTTATTCTAACATAAATCTTTAAAAGTTTATGAATTATGCATCTCAACTTCCCTTTATATCTAATACAATTTTTATCCTACTGCTATTTTCTACTACTTGGCTTAAAAGTCGTAATAACAAATGCTCTTGCATAATGATATCAAAAATAAAATTGTTTGAACATTCATTTGATGTTCATAGTATTTATGGTTTAATTTTAATACTCCCAGAGTATCTTAAAGAAACAAATCCCCTTTTTATGTTATTTTCTTAACTGATATGCTAAAATTTAAGAAATAATAACATAGAACATTAGAAGCTAACAGCTCTGCACTGAGGCTTTAAGTTTAGAAATAACAAATACAAAACATAGGGCTATCCCATGGCATACTAATTAGTGTAGTTAATAAACAGTCTCTGAACACTAGGCCAATTGGACTTGTGAAAGAGAGTATAATTTACCACTTAATACTGACACTGCCATTTTTAGCTGAGTACACTGCTACATAACTAAAAACCTTTATTTTCCAACTTCCCATGCAACTGAATGTGGCCTTGCAAATAAATTTTGACCATTAGGATGTAAAAGGAAGTGATGAGATGTAAAAAATAATATGGCAATTTTATGACATTGTCTATGAAAAAGAGGCTTGATAGTCTTTGACCTTTTGTCCATCATGCTGACTGAAATTCAGACAAGATGTCTGGAACTGTAGGAGCCATCTTGGATCAGGAGGACTAGGGCTACACAGTAAAATAGTGAGCTGGAATGGGTCTGAATCCCTAATGAATTCATAAAGCTGCCTTCTCATTCCTGGCAAGGCTACCTTGAAGCTCTAGAAGGAAAGAAAGAAACAACTTTTGTTTAAACCAATACTTTGGAGAATTAATAGCTCAAGTTTCTGAGAAATGCAAGGCACGAGCAGTCAGAGGGCTCACCTCATTTGTTTCTTGTCTCTCAGAAAACACTATCCTTTGTAGCCTGATGTATAGTGCCTTTCAAACAATTGTTTCATATATTTTGTTGAGGTTTGGTTATTTCAGGGAAGAGGGTAATTTTTGCCCTTATTTTATCTTTACCAGAAGCAGAAATTTCTAAGCATTTTGATTAACCATGACTTCACCAAAACAAAATTTCTGATTTGCAAACTAAAATTTCCATCAGCAGGTGAATGGCTTGGCTAAACAAGTTTTACATGTTAATAAAGTGAAATATTAATCAGCAAGAAATAAAACTATGGATTCACACAACATGGATGAATCTCAAAAGCATTTTGCTGAGCATAGGTAAATGGATACTAGAGACTATATTCCAAATTATTCCACTTATGAAAAATCCTGGAAAAGGCAAATCTAATCTGTAGTGATAGAAAGCAGACCAGAGATTGCCTGGAACCAAGGATGAGAGAGTTGAGCACAAAGTAAACTTGGGGGATGACTGAAATGCTCTATATCTTAATAGGGATGGTTGTTACATGATTATATATATATATATGTCAAAACTCATCAGACTGTACACTTAAAATGAATTGATTTTATCATATGTAAATTCCACCACAGTAAAATTGGTGAAAACAACAACAAAAATGTAACATACATTCTGCAACTTTGCTTTGTCTTTTAAAAAAATTAAAAACTGAGAAAAAACAAGACTTTTATATTTACCATCATGTTTACCATTTCCAGGGCTCTTCATTCCATTGGGTAGATCCAAGATTTATTTGATATCATTTCCTTGCATCTGGGGCATTTTCTTTTCTATTGCTACACATCTATTCTATCTTATACCTTTCTTTTCTATTTTATCATGCCTAAGTGTCTTTCTGTTACAACTTTAAATATTAAATATAACAAAATCCCTTTTTGTAACTGATGATCTTGTATTACCAAAGCATGGTTATGACTATCACTAATGCAAACACAGAAATGTAGACATAGAAAGAGGGAATGGTGGTGTGATTATGTCACACTATCTACTGTTTCAAAACATACTATAACAATTCCTAGAATTGTGTATGACTGCAGGTTTTGAGTTTTCACTTTTTCTAGAAAGAGATTTCTAGTTAGAAACACATATTTGGTTAATTAAATACTATGTTTGGATTTGATTCAGTTAATTCAGCATTTCCAAAAATGTGATCCAGTATATTTGGGTGATTAATAGGTGTTACATGCAAGAAAGTATATGTAGTGATTAATTATCACTTAGAAAATTCTTGTATTAACAAAGTTGAATTTTCTTTCCCTAAGACTCTCAAAGCTGTAAATGTTTTCATATGCATAGAACTAAAACAGTATATGTCTCTCACTTCTATTCATAGAATGTGCGAACAAATATTTTATGTCACATCTTTGATCAAGAAAAATTTGAAGTGAGATTTATGAATCTTCCTTTAAGCTGGGTGTATCATCTGCTTAGAAGGAAACTAAAGCAAATCACTTCCAATGAAATCATATTATTTATTAGGGCTCACTGTTATAAACTGCTTTTCTCTGGCAAAAAGAGAAGCTAAAAATACAAAATATTTATGACCTGGAAGCTAAGCACAGAATTCCTCAGTTACAAACCAGATTTTTATAAGTAAAGATGATTAAAACTTGACAAAGTTTCTATTTCTGTTTTCCAGTCATTCAATTTGAGATAATCAAGATTTTTTTCCTGTATGATTGCCTCCTGAGTTTCATCTGCATTATATATAGCTTTCAAACTTTTTTAAAAATTACCTGGAATCAAATGCTGTGTTTGTAAAAATAATGTTAGACTATGAAATATGTGCCTATAAAGTTGTAAATGACCTCACTAATGGATTTTTTGTTCCTTTTTCTTTTTGTGTTTCTCAAACATGCTATAAAAATCCAGGATAACTTTTGAGCTTTTGAGATAGTTGCTCTCAATTATTTTCTCCCTTTTAAAAAGAATTTAGTAAAAAAAAAAATTAAGTGATTCTCATTTTTTAAAAATAAAAATACAAACCAGAGCATTGTTTATACAATGACACATATTATGTAGCTACAAGATGGGGTATAGTATGCAGGTCTTTCTGAAAGTATCTGACCTTTGAAAACTTGTTCCAAGTTTTCTGAAACTGAAAATTCTGTTTTATGTTATCAGTTTTATTTAAGTCCATGAAAGCATCTCAACAAATACAACTACTATCAACAGAGCAATGTAACAAAGTGAGCAAATTAGAGATATTTCAATTTTTCCTACACCATATTTAAAAATTTCACGATTACTGAACAACTGTCATATGCCGGGCTTTCGTCTAGCTTTAAAGGAAGTAGAGAAAAGTACAGAAATGAAGACAACATAAACCATAAACTCATAAAATCACAGAGTAAATGTAGAGAGGCTGCTTTACTATGTTATATATTCGACAAGAAGTGTATAAAGTGGTATGTGAAATTAATTACTAAAGATAATAAAATTATACTGAGGAAAATGAATTAAAATATCAGGTGAAGAGAAGCAAGTTTTTAAAAGAGGGACACTTTTAGGAATTATATATGTTGTTTTATATGTTTTATAAATGTGAAACCATTTACAAGAAAAAAGCAGTTATGTTGAATTCAAGACCCCCAAATGCCAACACTTTTAATAATGGAGAAGATGGATTATAAGAAGCTAACTTAGCATTGAAATATGTTAATGTGTTGGAACACTAGTTGTGAGACTTAAGAAAATATATATGTACAAAACAATGTATAAATGAAGTCTTCCCATGTAGTGAGTACAGTGCTTCAAAAGATCTGATGATCTATTTCATAAATAATAACCTGACGT
This sequence comes from Tapirus indicus, assembly GCA_031878705.1. Classification (NCBI taxonomy): domain Eukaryota; kingdom Metazoa; phylum Chordata; class Mammalia; order Perissodactyla; family Tapiridae; genus Tapirus; species Tapirus indicus. Next base: position 95,494,872 of record CM062919.1, on the reverse strand, counting down.
GAAAAAAAAAGAGGCATTTAGTTCCTTTTCCTTACTGTTAGTGTACTTTATACTGCTTCAACACTATTGTGGTGTAACTTTCATGGTATGCTTATCCGTTAACTCATGTTTTTCTTTATAAATGTCTATTCTGTTTTGTTTTGTTGTAATTTCAACCTTCTCTACTCCATCCTAACGAAAAGTTGTTATCAAGGAACAGTCCTGCAACTAGCCTCCAGTTTCAATAGAATACTTTAAATAAATCTTTTGAAAAAGGAAGGAAAAACTAAAACCTTATAGTTTTCTTTCAGTTTGAAGGGAAGATAAGAGTCAAAGAAAATATCAGCTATAGATATTAGAAGGATAGATATATAGCTATACAACTATAGCTATATACTATATAACTATAGATATATAGAAGGAAAGAAATGAAAGGAATCAAAATGATGTTGGGAATGTGAAGTGTATGAAGATTCATGTTCATTGAGTTTTAACATGCATTAATCTTTTATAATTTCAGATAAATACTAGATATCAGAACACAAATATAAAGAAAAAATCCAATATTCTGTCAGTGTGATCAATATATTTGGATGTTGAAAATTTGATTTATTTAATAATTTAAGAAGATTGATCATGGCAATTTGAATCAACAGTTATTATGATTCTGAAATATGTTTTTAATAGAGCATCAAATGAGTGTTGATATAAGAATATTTTTGACAAATTTTATTTGGTAAATAGATTTTGAAAAAAATTATTTACTATAAATATTCCCTAAAAATAGAATTGAATAGTTCGGTGATTTGAAAAACAGATCATAAAGTGTTATTCGCAGGAAACTGCTCCAACAAATTAAATGTTATAACAACTGTCTGGGAAAGTAAGCTAGTTCTATAGGGACCAGAATTCATGGGGAGTTTTATGGATAGCAAAATTCTAACATCTGTAGGAAATTATGTTAGAATCTATTTGCTCTGTTGTCCCTCAAAGTATGAAAGAGGAACCATTTACTTGATAATCTAAATTTAATAGATAATCTAGATAACTACAAATGTAAATATTATGAAACCAAATTTACAATTTTTCATCATTTTCTATTATTGCAAGGGAGTAATCTACATTAAAATCCCTCATACACACAAAAAGAAGAAATAACTAATATGTCATCAATTTTTCTACTCTGCATTCTGGAATAAATCAAATAGGAGAATACTCTATAAATTTACTATTAATATTTCATTTAATTTTTATGGCATTTTTAAATTTCTGGGGAAAATTTGGCTAATGACAAATGTGAGCCTCTCCACTTTGCTTCCATTCAACTAGTTATATATATGAATTTTTAAAACAGTCATGCATGACTACAAAATGAGAACAAATAATGTTATATAACATCTTGAAAACATGATATACTTTTTAGATTTTTTTCCAGCTTTATTGAGGTATAAATGACAAATAAAAGTTGTATATATTTAAGATGTATAATGTGACATTTTAATATATGTATACATTGTGAAGTGATTACCACAATCAAGCTAATTAACATTTCCATCACCTCACACAGTTACCATTGTGTGTGTGTGTGCGCGCGCGCACGCGCGCGTGCATGTGTGGGTGGGGGGTAAACACACAATCCAGTCTTTTAGCAAATTTCAAGTATTTGATACAGTCTTACAAACTATAATCACCATGCTGTACATTAGATTTCCAGAATTATTCATCCAGCATAAATAAATGAAACTTTGTACCCTTTGACCAACATCTCCCCATTTCCCCCATTCCTCAACTCCTGCCAACCAGCATCTACTCTCTGCTTTCATGAGTTTGATTTTTTTTAGATTTCATGTATAAGTGAGATCATGCAGCAGCTGTCTTCTGTCTGGCTTATTTCCTAAAGCATTACATCCACCAGGTTTTATCCATGTTGTCACAAATGGCAAGATTTCCTTCTTTTTCATGGCTGAATAATATTCCATTGGATATATATAAATTTTCCTTATCCATTCATCCATCAATGGAGCCTTAGGTTATTTCCGTATCATGACTACTGTGACAATACTACACTTAACATGGGAGTACAGATATCTCCATCACTTTGAGATACTGATCTTATTCCCTTTGGATATATACCCAAAAGTGGAATTGATAGATCATATGGTAGTTCTATTTTTAACTTTTTGAGGAACCAAAATAGTATTTTCTATCATGGCTTTATGAACTTACATTCCCACCAACAATGTACAAGGGTTCCCTTTCCTCTACATCCTCACCAACACTTGTCATCTTTTGTCTTTTTGATAATAGCCATTCTAACAGGTGTGAGGTGATATCTCATTGTGGTATTGATTTGTATTTCCCTGATGACTAGTGATATTGATCATCTTTTCATATAACTTGGCCATTTGCATGTCTTCTTTTGAGAAATGTTTATTCAGGTCTTATGTCCATTTTGTAATTGAGTTATTTGGTTTTTGTTGTTATTTAGTTGCTGGATTTCCTTATATATTTTGGATATTAACCCTTTATCAAACATATGTTTTGAAATATTTTCTCCCATTCCATATGTTGTCTCTTCACTCTATTATTTTCTTTGCTGTGCAGAAGCTTTTCAATCGGATGTACCCCACTTGTCTATTTTTGCTTTTGTTGACTCTACTTTTGGGGTCATATCCAAAAAATCATAGCCCAGACCAATGTCAAGAAGGTTTTTGCCTGTTTTCTTCTAGTAGTTTCACAATTTCAGGTACAATACTTTTATTTGTATTTATTAAACAGCCATTTTACTGAAGCAGCAAACAAATGTATATGTTTCTAATGTCATATATTGTAATGTATATTTTGTAATAAATCTATGAAGCCTGGTAACACGTATTAATATAAAAAGTAGCTTCATAAGGATGAAATGTCTACAGTGTTATCTCAATACCAATATGTTCTCTACCTACATTTCACAATTTACTTAATTAAAAAAGTGAGGCAAACTCCTAAATTAGAATCTGTTGATTATTTGTACATATTTGTCAAGGGGATATTAAGCTATTCATTAACTAGCTGAAATATGATCTCAAGTGCGACTAGGTATTTGTTTCTTTCTCTGTGCTAAATACCATTTTATCCCACATTTATTGCAACAAATTTTCTACTGAATTTTAACTTACTTTATTTTATTTTTTTGAACTCATAATCATAGTAAATGAAACACTATCTCACTGGCTTATGAATTATTACCTTTACTAACATCATTTAATTTACTTATTAAAAGTACAATGAATCTAATTCATAATTCAAGAACTATTACTTCATTAAGGACTTGCATCTTTCATTATGCCCTTCACTATAACAACCCCATTTCCCTAACAGGAATGGTCACTATCAAGACTTTTGTGTGCTCATTTTGGCAGCACATATACTAAAATTGGAATGATACAGAGAAGATTAGCATGGCCCCTGAGAAAGGATAACAGGCAAATTCATGGTGTTCCTTATTTCTCAAATTTAAGTTGTTATCAACTTAAAATAGACTATAATAGATATAAGTTGTAATACGCAAACTTCACAGTAGCCACAAAGCAAAATCCTATAGTACATACACAAAAGATGAGGAGAAAGAAATCTAAGCATACCACTAAAGAAAGTCATCAAACCACAAAGAAAGAGAGCAAAAGAAGAAGAAGGGAACAGATAGGAACTACAAAACAGCCAAAAAACAATTACCAAAATGACAATAAGTACATACCTATCAAGAATTATTTTAAATGTAAATGGACTAAATTATCCAATCAAAAGATATAGAGTATCCTAATGGATAAAAAAACAAGACCCATCTATATCTTGCCTACAAGAGACTCACTTCAGATGCAAGGACAAGCACAAGCAGAAAGTGAAGAAAAGAAAAAGATATTCCATGAAAATGGAAACCAAAAGAAAGCTGGGACAGCTATATGTATATCAGACAAAAAAGACTTTAAAACAAATACTATAACAAGAGACAAAGAAGGGCATTACATAATGATAAAGGAGTCAATCCAACAAGAAAATATAACATTTGTAAATATTTATGCACTCAACAGAGGAGTACCTAAATATATAAAGCAATATTAACAGACCTAATAGGAGAAATTGATGGCAATATAATAATAGTAGGGGATGTTAAAACCCCTTTACATTAATGGATAGATCATCTAGACAGAAAATCAATAAGGAAACATCGGTCTTAAATGACACATTATACCAGATGGACTTAACAGACATATACCAAACATTTAATCCAAAAGGAACAGAATATACATTCTCCTCAAGTATACATGGATCATTCCCCCAAATAGATAATATGTTGGGCCACAAAACAAGTCTTAATAAATTTAAGAGGACTGAAATCATATCAAGCATCTTTTAAGACCACAATGGTATGAAACCAGAAATAAATTACCAGAAGAAAACTGGAAAATTCACAAATATGTGGAGATTAAACAACATGCTACTCAACAACCAATGGGTGAAAGACAAAATCAAAAGATAAATCAAAAAAATTTTAAGAGAAACAAAAATGAAAGCAGTTTCTAAGAGGGAAGATTATAGTGATAAATGCCTACCGCAAGAAACAAGAAAAATCTCAATCTAATTTAACACCTCAGAGAACTAGAAGAAAGAAGAACAAACAAAGCTCAAAGTTATAGAAGTAAAGAAATATCAAAGATCAGAACAGAAATAAATGAAGTAGAGATTAAAAAGATAATAGAAAAGATACGTGAAACTAAGCTGGTTCCTTGAAAAGATAAACAAAATCGACAAACCTTTAGCTAGACTCACCAGAAAAAAAGAGAGGACTCAAATAAACAATATCAGAAATGAAAGAGAAGTCTTTACAACTGATACCACAGAAATACAAAGGATTATAGAGACTACTATGAACAATTATACACCAACAAACTGGACAACCTAGAAGAAATGGATAAATTTCTACAAATATATAACCTACCAGGATTGACTCATGAAGAAATAGAAAATCTGAACAGACCAATTACCAGTAAAGTAATTAAAAATCTCCAAAAAACAAAACTCCAGATGGTGAATTCTAGTAAACATGCAAAGAATTAATACCAATCCTTCTCAAAGTTGAAGAGGGAATACTCCAAACTCAATTTACTAGGCCAGTATTAACCTGATACCAAAACCAGAAAAGGATTCCAGAAGAAAAGAAAATTTCAGGCCAATATCCCTAAGGAACATATAGGCAAAAATCCTCAACAAAATATTAGCAAACCAAATTCAATAATACATTAAAAGGATCATACCCCATGATCAAGAGGGATTTATTCCAGGGAAGGGATTTATTCCATGTATCAAAATCTGCAAATCAAGGTGATACACCACATTAACAAAATGAAGAATAAAAATCATATGATCATCTCAACAGATGCAGAAAAAGCATTTGACAAAATTCAACACCCACTCATGTTAAAAATTATTAACAAAGTGGGTATTCAGGGAATGTACCTCAACATGTATACCTTAACATATGTACCTCAACCAAATAAAGGCCATATATGGCAAACCCACAGCTAATACCATAACAACAGGGAAAAGCTGAAAACTTTTCCTCTAAGACCAGGAACAAGACAAGATGTCCACTCTTGCCGCTATATTCAACACAGTATTGAAAATCCTAGCCAGAGCAATAGTGCAAGAAAAAAAAAATAAAAGTCATTTGATTAGAAAGGAAGAAATAAAACTGTCACTATTTGCAGATGACATAAACTTATATTTAGAAAACCCTAAAGACTCCACAAAAAAAACTGTCAGAACTAATAAATGAATTTAGTAAAGTTTCAGGATAGAAAATCAATACACAAAAATCTGTTGCATTCCTATACACTAACAACAAACTATCAGAAAGAGAATTCAAGAAAACAATTCCATTTATAATTGCATCAAAAAGAATAAAATACCCAGGAATAAATTTAAACAAGAAGATGAAAGATCTGTGCATTGAAAACTATAAAACATTAATGACAGAAATTGAAGAAGATAGAAATATATTCCACATTCATGGATTGGAAGAATTAATATTGTTAAAATGTCCATACTACCCAAAGCAGTCTACAGATTCAATGCAATCCCTACCAAAATTCCAATGGCATTTTTCACAGAAATAATACAAACATGCCTAAAATATGTATGGAACCACAAAAGACCCTGAACAGCCAAAGCAATCTTGACAAAGAAGAACAAAGCTGGAGTCATCATGCTTCCTGATTCCAAACTATATTACAAACCTATCATAATCAAAACAGTATGGTATTGACATAAAAACAGACACAGAGATCAATGGAACAAAATAGAGACCCCCACAATAAACCCATGCATATCTAGCCAATTAATTTATGACAAAGGAGCCAAAAACATACAATGGGGAAAGAAAAGTCTCTTCAATAAATGATGCTGAGAAAACTGGACAGCCATATGCAAAAGAATGAAAACGTACCAGTATTTTACATCATACACAAAAATTAACTCAAAATGGATTAAAGACTTAAATTTAAGACCTGAAACCATAAAACTCCTAGAAGAAAACAGGTGGTAAGCTCTTTGACATAGGTCTTGGTGATGATTTTTTGAATCTGACACCCAAAGCAAAGGCAACAAAAGCAAAAATAAACAAGTTGAGACTGCATCAAACTAAAAAGCCTCTGCACAGCAAAGTAAACCATCAACAAAATGAAAAGGCAACCTTTTCTGAATGGAAGAAAGTATTTGGAAATCATATATGTCCAACAAGGGGTTAATATCCAAAATATATAAATAACTCATACAACTCAACAGCAAAAAAGAAAAAACAATCCAATTAAAAAACGGGTAGAAGATCTGAACAGACATTTTTCCAAAGAAGATATACAGATGGTCAATAGGTACATGAAAACACCATTAAATATCAAGGAACTGAAAATCAAAACCACAATGAGCTATCACCTCACATCTGCTGGAATGGCTCTTATCAAAGAGACATGAAATAACAAGTGTTAACGAGGGTGTAGAGAAAAGGAAACCTTTGTGCACTGTTGGTGGGAATGTAAATTGGTACAGCCACTATGGAAAACAGTGTGAAGGTTCCTCAAAAAATTAAAAGTAGAACTACCATATGATCCAGTGATTCCACCTTTGGATATTTATACAAAGAAAATGAAAACACTAACTTGAAAAGATACATGCATCCCCATGTTCACTGTAGCATTATTTACAATAGCCAAGATATAGAAAAAATCTAAGTGTCCATTGAATGAATGAATAAAGAAACTGAGGTACATATATATGCAATGGAATATTATTCTGTGATAAAAAGAAGGAAATCTTGCCATTGTGAAAACATGGATGGATCTTGAGGGCATTACGCTAAGTGAAATTACGTCAGACAGAAAGACAAATACCATATGATCTCACTTACATGTGGAATCTAAAAACAAAAACAAACAAGCTCATAGAAATAGAGAACAGACTGGTTGTTGCCAGAGGTCAGGGGTGGGAAGGGAGAAATGGGTGAAGGGGGTCAAAAGGAACAAACTCGTATTTATAATATAAAGACGTCATGAGGATGTAATGTACAGCATGGTGACTATAGATACTGTATTGCATATTTGAAAGTTGCTAAGAGTTCTCATCACAAAAAGTTCTCATCCTAAAAGTTCTCATCACAAGAAAAAAAATTTCTAACTACATAAGGATGGTAACTAGACAGTGTGGTTATCATTTCACAATGTATACAAATATTGAGTCATGTTGTACACCTGAAACTAATATAATATGTCAATTATATCTCAATTTAAAACAAGTAAAATTAAATTTAAAAAAAGAATTGTTTAATATTTCCCTTGCCATTTTTAAAGTTTAATAACATATCTATATCTCTAGACAATAAATTGGTTTAGCATTTTATTTTTAACTTTTAAAAAACGTATATTAGATTACTAAATATTTTTATAAAGTTAAGCAACATTAAAACTTGTATGTAACATTCTGGGCTTCTTTTTCATTTGGTATTATCAACTTTTGTTTTATTCCTTCTCCTGTCTATGAGTTTAATATTTTCTCCAGATATTATTATGAACTGCTATAAAAATCACTATAAATATCTCCTTGTGTACAAGGACTAAAGTTCCTCTTATGTATATATGATATCAATAAGCCATTGCTGTGTAACAAATAAATGCTAAAAGTCAGTGGCACATAAAAAATAGTCCTTTATTATCATGCTCGCAGTTCTTTGTGATCATCTGTGGCAGCATTGTTCAACTTACCTCTCATTATTCTAGAACATAAAAGCTCGCCAGATCATGTTTTATGATGATAAAAGCTCCATTGTGCAAGTACACTTCAAGGCTTTGCTTATGTTATATCCATGAACATCTTTTTTTTTTTTTTTTTTTTGGTGAGGAAGACCAGCCCTGAGCTAACATCCGTTGCTAATCCTCCTCTTTTTGCTGAGGGAGACTGGCCCTGGGCTAACATCCGTGCCCATCTTCCTCCACTTTATATGGGACGCCACCACGGCATGGCTGACAGGCAGTGCGTCGGCGGGCGCCTGGGATCCGAACCAGCGAACCCCGGGCTGCCAAGCGCGGACTAAACCGCTGCGCCACCGGGCCGGCCCCCATGAACATCTTTTTAACTAAAGATAAAGCCAACATCATTAGAATGAGGAAGAATATTCTGCCCACAGTTGGAGAAGAGAGTGAATATTTTGAAAACTAATCCAAATTATCACATAGTCCTAGTAGTGAAATGTCTAAAACATATTATATGCAAATACTGAGATTTATAGTATAATGTCTAATTGTTTTCCAAAGTGGTTACATAAAATTATATTCCCACCCATTTACAGTATATAAGATCTCTGCATCACATTCTATTCTACATTTGACTATTGAAACATCAATGTTTTGCTATATTTGCTTTAAGGTGTCTTGAAAATTATATTAGCATTCTGAAATACATTAATCTGTCATTTATAGATTCTAGTGCCTTGTTTAATAAGCCCTTCCCTATACAATAATTTAAAGATATTCACTTTATTATTACTAAACATTTTCAATTTGGTCTTGATGTTTATGGTCTACACCCATCTGAAATTATTTTTAACAATTTTATTGAAGTATAGTTTACATGCTATGAAGTTCATTCATTTTAAAGTGTAAAGTTATTCAATCATCACTACAGTTCAATTTAGGATATTCTCATCATTCCAAAAAGATCCTCTGTGCCAATTTGTAGACAATTCTCATTCTCTCCCCACTTCCAGGCAACAACTAATCTACTTTATGTCTCTATAGATTTATATTTTCTGGATATTTTATATAAATGGAATCATACAATATGTGGCCTTTTGCATGTAGCTTCTCTCACTTAGCATCATGTTTTTGAGATTCACCTACCTTACAGCACTTATCAGTACCTCATTCTTTTTTATTGCTGAATAGCTTTTCATTTGTATACCACCTTTTGTTTATCTGTTCAACAGATGATGTGTATATGGCTTGTTTTCACTTGTTGGATAGTATAAATAATTCTTCTATGAATACTTGTATACAAGACTTTGTGTGGACATATTTTCATTTTTCTTGGATTGATTACCTAAAGGAAAAATTACTGGGTAATATAGAAAATTTCTGTTTAACTTTTTAAAAATAATTCCAAACCATTTTCCACTGTGGATTAATCATTTTACATTTCCAATAATAAAGTATGAGTTTCCAGTTTTTCCATATCCTCCATGCCTACAGCTTTCTTATTATCTTTTTTACTATAGCCATTCTAATGGTTTGAAGTAGTTTAACATGCATTTCCCTAAGGACTAATGACACTGAGTGTAATTTCTTATGCTTACTGACTATTTGCACATTTTTTTGGTGAACGTTTTTTCAAATATTTTCCCATTTTTAATTGTGTTATTACTGTAGTTATTATTTATTTGTGGGAGTTCTTTAAATATTTTGGATATTATGAAATCAGATATCTGATTTGCAGATTTTTTTACCCAGACTGGGGCTTGTATTTTCATATTTTAGGTGATATCATGGAAGCACAAAGTTTTTGAATTTTATTGAAGTCCAAATTATAGATTTTTTTCTAATCACTTCTGCTTTTGATGATGTATCTAAGAAATATTTGCTTAACCCAGAGTTATGAATATTTACTTCTATGTTTTCTTGTAAGCCTTTAAAAATTTTAGCTGTAACACTTAGGTCTACGATCCATTTCAAGATAACTTTGGTGTATGATGTGAGGTTTGGGTCCAAATGTATTGTTTTCCAAGTGGATATCCAATTGTCTCAAAACTATTTCTTGGAAAGACTCTCCTGTTCCCACTGAACTGCCTTGGCAGTATTGTTGAAAATCAGATGACCATAAATGGAAGAGTTCATTTTTTACTCTCAATTCTATTTCATGATTTATATGTTTATCTTGTGCCAATACCACAATGTCTTGATTATTGTAACTTTGTAGTAAGCTTTGGAATTCCAATGTTTAAGTCTTCACAATTTGTTCTTTATTATCAAGGTCTTTTGGTTCTTCATAGTGCTTCATATTTCAAGACAAATTTTAAGAACAGCTGGCCAATTTATGGGGAAAAAAAGGAAAGAAAGAAAATCTGCCTAGATTTCGGCAGAGATTGCATTTAATTTACAGATAATTAGGGGGAGAATAACCATCATAATATTGAGTCTTGTAATCCATGAGCATAGATTCTCTCCTTTTATTTGGACCTTCTTTAATTTCTTTCAGTTTTTGATTATTGAATGTACAAGCTATGTGCTCCTTTTGTAAAATCATTCTTAAACATTTTATTCTCTTTGATGCTATTGTGAATGAAATTGTCTTCATTTCATTATTGGATTGCTCATAATACATAGAGAATACAATTGATTTCTATATATGGGTCTTATATCCACTAAAGTTGCTGAACACCTTTATTAGGTTCTAGTTCTATTGTTGTTGCTTTGATGTGTGGATCTCTTAAGATTTTTACATTCAGGATTATTTCATGAGTGAATAAAGACAGTTTTACTTCTTTCTTTACAATCTGGATAACTGCATTTCTTTTGCTTGCCTGATTGTACTATTAAAACCTCTAATACAATGCTGAATGGATGTGGTAAGAATAGATACCCTTGCCTTGTCCCTGATCTTAAAGGAAGCATTCAGTCTTTCATTATTAAGTATAAAGCTAGTTGTAGGTTTTTTGTAAATGCCCTCTATCAGACAGGAAATTTCCTTCTATTCCAAGTATGTTGAGCATTTTTTAAAATCATGAATGGGTGTTGGATTTTGTCAAATGATTTTTCTGATTCTATTGAGAAGATAATGTGCTTTTCTGTCTTTTTATCTGTTATTACAGTGTATTACACTGATTGATTTTGGGATGTTAAATTAACCTGGCTTGTATGGGATAAAGCCATTTAGTCATGGGAAGTGTTTTCTCCCTTTCTATTTTCTAGAAAAGTTTGTAAAGATTTAGTATTATCATTTTTTCTAAATATTTTGTAGAATTATGATCCTGGATTTCCTTTATTGAAAGATTTTTAATTATTAATTCGATTTCTTGTTATAGGCCTATTTATATTTTCTATTTTTTTCCTAAATCAATTTTGGTAACTTGTATCCTTCTATAATTTTTCCATTTCATCTAACTTGTCTTATTTGTTGACATAAAGTTTTTAATAGTATTTTCTTATCAACCTGGAATTACACTGATCTTTTAAAAGAACTAACTTTTGGTTTTATTGAGTTTTTCTGTTTCCTATCTCATTGATTTCCTCACTATTCATTATTATTATATTTTTCCTTCTGTTTGCTTTGGGTTTAATTTGCTGTGCTTTTTCTTGTTTATTAAGGTGGAAGCTTAGGTTATTGATTTGAGATAATTCTTCTTTTCTAATATAAGCAGTTTGTTATGGATATCTTTAATGTTATATAGCCATGCATTTACATTAGGTTAAGAACTGTGTACAAAAATAGTTCTTTACCTAAGATTAGAGTTGTATCTTCTAATTCTTATAAAGTTCAAAGGGAATCGATTGTACATTAATGGCTCCCCTCTCCTATTCATATTACCTCTTATGCTTTTCAATGTGATCTCTCCTCCCTGCCCAAACTAGTTCAAGACTTTCAATGGAGCTTCATCTGGCAGTGATAATTAGTAAACTCAAATCCCTTTTCTTTGGGTTTTCTTTTGGGAGGTTGTTACATCTGAATTCAGCCTCTTTTTTTTATCATACCATTACAAATATATTTCAAAGATTTATTTCCATACTGCTACATTCTGGATGCACAGAGATGAGGAACTTGTATCAGAATATTTGCAAGAAAATGAGACCATTTATACTGAAAAATTACCTGCTCTTAGCAAGTTTCTTTTTATATTTTATGATAAAAACATCTCCCTTCAGTTTCTTAAAACTGCATTTCCTAATGTTCCCTTTAGTATTCCAGGCTAATAAGTTTCAAAGAGAGGAAAAAGTATTAGTATTTTCCAAGCTCTAGAAAGAGAAACAGTGCAGGTAAAAAAAAACAAAAGAAACTTTATTTTTATACTTAATACTATTATTTGTTATTTGAAATTTATATAAAATATGTATCTTAGAACTTGTGTACGTGATGACTACTTTGTAATAAGTTACAAAATATCGGATTAATTTTTCAATTAATGTTGCTGTAGCCTATTAAGTGCTGGCATTATACTTGATATGGAAACACCAAGATATGATTCTAATTAAGGAAGAAAAGAGCAACAAATATGTTTCATATTGTACTCTAACTGAATAATTTTAAAATTACATTTGTTTTTCTACACGCATTTGAAAATTTCTCTAATGCTTATGTGTCAAAAAGGTTAAAACTAAGTACAAATATTTTTAATTGTTAAACTTTTCCTAATATTAAAGGATTTTATTCTTGAACATCAGAGGTAGATGGACGTGCTTGGTTCTGACAAGGATATGTAAGATTTTCACATGCAAAATACCAAATGCCAGATGTGCTTTATCTGTTTTAGATGGAAGATGAATATAAATGAGGTCAAGTACTCAGTGTGCATAGCATGACATTTAAAAATGTTTCTACTCACACATCTTGTTTTCAGTAACATTTTAAACCCGTCAGTTGGTAAAATTAAATGACATTCCCTAAGACATCATTAAATTAAAACCTGGTAAAGGAGACTATTTATTAGTCACCTTTTTTAAAATTAGTGACATTGAAAAGAGGATTACATCACTGTTTAAAATTCTAAAAGGAAATTACATTGGCAGACTCCTGAAACATGCCTTAAAAATCATGAATCTAAATGCTTGCAATAACTATAAATCTATGATATAAATGAGATGTGCTTATCCTGACTGGTGCAACCTAAGGAGAAAAATTAAAAACATATTTCTTTAAGCAAGGAAAGCATAAAGTTTATTTTAAATATTGATGCACTGGTGATGGATGTAGGCAGTCTAGAAGAAACAAAGCCATTGTCAGCAATGAAGCATCATAAAAATAATTGTTATAGAAAGCATTTAAGACAAAATCATTATAAAACTACATCTTTCATGATCTGCCAAGTTTTTGAAATTGTTAAATTATAATAATCCAGGGAATGACAGACTCATCAATAATTGAGAAACATAAATTACAAAAGAATGATGTGTGAAGAATAGAAAAAAAATAATATTTGACTTTGGAAAAATACAGGAAAAGTAAACGATTACTGGCTGCCATGTATTTATTACCTACTATGTGCCTGGCACTATGATAGGTACTACATGTAGATTATTTCTAATTATTTGAACATTGCTGAAGATGTGTGTCCTCTTTTAAGGGTAAAAGCACTTGTTTGTTATCACTTACAAGTAGCTGGAAAAATGAGGATTTGAACTAAGATTACCAAACTCAAAACCCATGGAAAGAATTTTTCAGGTGAGAGTATCACCACCATCTATCATTTCATTATGGGCCTGGAAAATATAACTCATTTAACAAATATTTTTGAATATCTTCTTTGTGCCAGTCATTAATAAGGCTCTGGGAGAAGACAATGGATAAACAGACAAAAATCCATGTTTTATGGAGCTTATATTTTAGTATGGGAAAACAGACATACAAAAAAATAAACAATAAAATACAATACATGAAATGTCATATGATGAAATACATTATAGAAAAAAATATAAGACAGGGCAAGTTGGGATTCAGGGGGAGTCAATTTTAAATAGAGTATCCAAGGAAAGACTCACTAAGAGTGGTTTTGCAGAAAATCTGAAAGAGGGAAGAGAATTTATAGGAATTTTATCTGGAAAAATAGAACTCCAGCACAAGGAAACAGCAAGTAAAAAAACTTTGAGGTGGTAATATGCTTGTATTTTTGAGGAACAATAAGGGATAATTGTGGTTACAGAGAAATGTGGAAGAGAGAAACTTGTAGGCAAAGACAAGATAGATAGAGGAGGAAGACCATAAGTGGTGTAAGCTCCTTGGTTCTCATCTTAAATGAGATAAGAAGCCAATGGAGGTTTTATGGTAAAGTAGTTACACAATATAACACGTCTTATAAGGATCACTTGAACTTCTCTGTTGAGTGTAAACTATAGGTAACGAAAAAAACAGAAAAAACAATTAATAGACAATAAGCTACTTAGAGATGATAGTAGCTTGGACCAGTGTGGTAGAAGTGTAAGTGGTAAGAAGTGGTTGGCTCCTGAGTACATGTTGAAGGACTTGCCAACAGAATTTACTGATTGATTGGCTAAAGACAGTAAATGAAAGAACAGAGTCAAGAACAAATTCAGGGTATTTGCCCTACGAAACTAGAAGGAAAGAGTTGCTATTCACTAAGAGAGAGAAAAAAAGGAACAGAGCAAATTTGGGGGAAATATCTTTTTTTGTTTGATTTTTGGATATCTTTGGTAAGCAATGGTTATTAAACATTGGAGGTACTGAATCAGGACATACAGGAGTCAAGTTTAGATAAATGTCTCAGACTGTTGGTATAAATTTAGGAGTCTGTTTAAATAGGTTTTATTATTATTTAGGAATGGGTAAGGCCAACAGATAAGGAGATGACTGCCACTGATACTTTAATGATACACTGTTACAAGATAGTTTATGATACTCACAAATCCCAAGAGAGGGACTACATGTCACACCATGGGGGGACACATGAGGAAGCACCAGGATCAGTCATAAGACAGACGGAAAGAAAGAAACCATGGGCAAGAGCCTTAATGTAGTTTCTGTGGGCAGGAACAGGTAAGACAGGGTAAGCAAGCTTAGGACTGGCCAATTTGAATAGTTATTAAGGCTTATAATTAATTAATAATACTAATCAAAACAATTATTAATTAAAATTTATTGTTATTAATAATTACCAGGAGGCTCTGGGACACAGGGGCTTTCCCTAGTTGTCTGATGCCTAACCCTGGGGTTATCAGAGCAAGTGTATAGTGGCCTAGAGTGTGAGAGCCTAAAAAGGGAGGTAGGTGAAAGTGTAGACTCTATTGGTTTGTTTGTATTTGAAAAGTGCACCCCTGGGAGGAGGACTCCTCTCAAGGAAGAGGGGGTGATGAGGGAGGTAGGAGGCCAAGGCAAGGTGGCTCAGAACAAGGTGTGTCTAGCATAGGCATGCAGGGCAGATGTTAAAGAATCAAGTTTACATGTTAGAAACATGGTTAATACAGAGTCATCACTGATAGATGGTGTTTGAAGCCATGATTATGAATGAGAGCTTTAAGATAAAAATGAAAAGCAAAGTGCTTAAAATATTGGTAAACAAGTAGAAGTTGATGCAGTAGGAGTATTCTTGGAGTCAGGTGAAGAAAAAACCTTCAAGGAAAAGGTAATGACCAATTATGTCAAATGTTGCTGAGAAGACACATAAGAAGAGGACTAAGACTGGCCATTTTATTTAAAATGTTGTTAATTAATCACTTTGATAACAGCTTCAGGTAAGCAGTGGAGTAGAAACCCTAATTTTTCAGGATTCAAGAGTGAGTGGAGGATAGACAGTCATAAAAATTGCAGTGTAAGGACCTTTGAGAATTCTGCTCTTTAATAGCAGTGAGGAAAGACATATATTCCCCAATCAAAATTTTTAGAAATCTAGAAATTAACTAAAGGCTTGCAGCAATCTAGAGAGGTTTGTTCTAGAAAATTGGCTGAATCTAAGTAAGAATATGAAGTTTTGTGTTGTTTTAACTTGTCCTATTCCCGTTCCCCTCTCTCCAGCTCCTCAGGGAAAAAAATGATAGAAGCCTGATAGCCACCAAAGGGGAGAATGGGGTTGGAGCTCCTACACCTCATCTCTGAAGAGCTGCCATTATTTGACTTATTTGGTGGTTTCATGGAAGACCCCTCTTACAAAGCTATCTTTATTTGACCTGACTTGGGTCTCCTGCACTGAAAAAGCCTTTTTCCTAGGAATGTTGGCTGAAAACATTTGGAGGTAATTTGTTTAACTTTGTAGCTGCCTACAGTAATGGTTAACAGTTGGAGCAAACATTAGGCTAAGCAAAAATTTTAAAAGGAAAAGATAGAAAATAAGATATCCACTAGGACATTGAAAAGATCCAACATACTCGGGAATGTAGAAGGTCACACACATGTGTAGGCCACACACATGCCCAGAATTGTACATTTCATCAAAAAAACCTAAGAAAGATCTAAGTTATCATCTCTAGCTGACCTTGAGACTGCAGAGAAGCAGGAAGTGAAGGCTTTGGAAGAGTTGGCTGATTGCTGAAGGTATGCTCCAACACATACCCGGAACCACTTAGCAAAGATTGGCAGTCTTTCTGGTTTCAGATATTTAAGGATATCTCTGTCTAATCATTAATTAACCACTCACCTAACCAAGAAGAGATTTCAGTGTCTACACACAACAAAGAGTAAATAATTGCAGAATAAGAAAGAATTTGCAGAAAAGTCACTAAGTAAACAACAACAACACATAAAAACAATAAAATACCCTGGCAGGGGGCAGAATCTGATTTCAAGAGTTATCACACTGTAGTATTGAAGTGTCCAGCTTTCAATAAAAAATTATGAGACATGCAAAGAAACAAGAAAGTTCTACACAGGTTAAAAAAGAAATCAAAACAAACTGTCCCTGAGAAGGCATATATGTTTGATTTATAGACAAAGACTTTAAATAAACTATTTTAAATATTTAAAGAACTAAAAGAAGCTATGTCTAAAGAACTAAAGGAAGGATGAGACCAATGTCTCCCAAACAGAGACTATCAATAAAGAGATAAAATTGTAATACAGAACCATGTAAAATTCTGAAATTGGAAAATACAACTGAAATGAAAATTTCACTAGAGAGATTAAAGAGTATATTTGATCAGATGGGAAAAAAAACCGCAGTGAACTTTAAGATAGGTCAATTGAAATGATTCAGTCTAAGGAGCAGAGAGAAAAATGAATGAATAAAAATCAACAGATCTCCAAAGACCCATGGGACATCAAAATTATCAATATGTACATAACGTGAGTGCTAAAAGGAGATAAGGGAGAAAGGGGGACAAAAAGAACATTTGAAAAAAAATGGCTGAAAACTTCTCAAATTTGATGAAAAACATTATACATCCAAGAAGCTCAATGAACTCAGATAGGATAAACTCGAAGATATCTACACTTAGACACAACATAATCTAACCACTGAAAATCAAAGAGAAAGAGGATCTTTAAATCAGCAAGCGAGAAGTCACTCATCTTGTATGGGGAATTCTCAATAAAATTAAGAGCTGAATTCTCATCAGAAACCATGGAGGGCTGACATATATCAGGTGGTGAGATGACATATTTAAGGTCCTGAGAGAAAAAGATTATCAACAAAGAATCTGATATCTAGCAAAAGTATCCTTCAAAATTTAAATAGAAATTAAGATATTCCCAAATCAATTAAAAAATGAGAATTTATCAATTACATTCTGGGTTAAATCCCACTTAGTCACGGTGTATTTGTAATATGTTTCTGGGTTTGGTTTGCTTGTATTTTGCTGAGATTTTTTGCATCTATATTTGCAAGGGATATTGGCCTGTGGTTTTCCATTTTGTGAATCCTTTGTCTGGTTTTGGTATCAAGGTAATAATACTGGCCTCATTAAATGAGTTGGGAATTTTTCCCTCCCCTTCTAATTTTTGGAGATCTTGCTAAAGGTAGTCATTAATTCTTTAAATGTTTGGTATAATTCACCAGTGAAGCTATCTAGTCATTTTCACTGTAGGAATTTTTAAATAATGAATTCAATGTCTTTACTTGTTATTGGACTATCCAGACTTTTTCCTTCTTCTTGAGTCAGTTTTGGCAATTTGTTCTTTCTAGAAATTTGTGCATTTTATCTTGGTCACTTAACATATTGGTATACAATCATTCACAGTATCTTCTTATAATCATTGTTCTGTAAGTTTGGTAGAAATGTCCCTGGTTTTAGTAATTTGAGTCCTCTCTTTTTGTCTTTAATCAATGTAGCTAAAAATTTGTCTCTCCTTTCTTTTTCGTTTTTTTTCCAACTTTTGGCTTATTGATTTTCTCTATTATTTTTCTATTTTCTATTTCATTGTCTCCATTCTAATCTATATTATCTCCTTATCTCCTTTTCTGCCTTCTTTGTGTTTATATATATATATATATATATATATATATATATATATATATATTTGTTGTTGTTGTTGTTGTTGTTGAGGAAGATTCGCCCTGAGGTAACATCTGTTGCCAATTTTCCTCTATTTTTTATGTGGGTCACCACCACAGAATGGCTGACAAATGGTGTAGGTCCATGCTCAGGATCTGAATCTGTGAACTGAAGTGGAGCACACCAAGCTTAACACTACACCATGGAGCCGGCCCCATCTTTGTGTTTAATATGTTTTCCTTTTTCAAATATCTTAAACTGAGAGGTTATTGATTTGAGATCCTCCTTTTTAATATATAATAAGTTTATATCTGTAAATATCCCTCCAGGCATTGCTTTTGCTGAAGCCTGTATGTTTTGGCACGTTGGATTTTCATTTTCATTCATCTCAAAGCATTTTCTAATATTCCTTGTGATTTCTTTTTTAACCCAATGGTTATTTAGCTTTGTGTTGTTTAATTTCCACATATTAGATAATTTCCCAAGTATCCTTGTTATTTACTATTAATTTCATTCCATTGTGCTTAGAAGAAAATGGATAGGAGCAGCAATCCCAAATGGAGTATATACTGTTACCAAAATCCAAAGAAACACAAGCACTGGACTTCTTATTTGGTAGTAGGAGAAAAAGAGGTACAACAACTTGTTCTCTACTTTAAAAAGTATGCATTGACCTGCTCAACACTAATGAACTCCTAAAATTTTTACTGGTGAGTAGTAAGTTCTTTGAGAGGTACATCTTCCACTCTCTGGCAAGCATATCTCTTACTAAGATATATAGGATACTTTCTCACCTTGTCCAATTAGTATAATGTCACCAATTAGTGGACTGGTGTAACACTTTTAGATGTTCAAAGCTGTATGGATTCTATTGTGACATGGAGCAGGGTAGTTAACAAAGCCCTGAAGCAAAACAGTAAAGGTGTATTGCTGTATTTGCTATGTGAAGTTGAAATGCTTTTCCAACTCCCCACTTACGGGGTTTCCAGAGGGAAGCATTCACCAAATCAATAGTTTAATACTAAGTACCAGAGGCTGTGTGGATCTCTTGCAGTAAAAATAATACATCCAGTACAGTAACTCTGATTGATATTACCAGCTGATTAATTTTATGTTAGTCCATCATCCCCCCTCATAGTCCACATACTTTTTTAAAAGCAAGGGAGTTTAAGTGAATAAAAATGTGATAGGCACTATTATCTCTGCATTTCTCAAGTCTTTGATGGTGTTAATACCTGAAATTTTTTCAGGACTTTGGTATTACTCCTTATTTACTCACTTGATTATAGGGAGAGGCACAGTTTCGGGGGCTTGTACTTGAACTCTCTTACTATAATGGCCCTAACTCAAGTCGGGGAATCAATTTAATTTTACACCAACTGCTAAGAATATTTATCACAATTATCCATTTGGAAACAGTGAGAAAACACAGGGAAGTCTGCAGATGCACTGGACACACTATGAAATGAACTCAAGTCAAAACTACATTTATCACCTGGCCTCCTTAATCTCTGAATCAAACAGAGGACTATAGTGGCATTTTGTGTTGTACAAAATGTGTCATTTCTATGTAGTCATCTTTATCAGTCCACATTTATCCTTCAAAATGGCTACAGGTCTCCTTGGGAAAGGTCTGGAATAATACGTACTGCATACACTTGTGCTGACATTTCAACTTCTTAAGGGGTCCCAGCCTCCTCTCCAATGTACTCTGCATCAGTAAATTGACAGATCTGTAAACTTAGATGAAGGACAATGATTTTTGATAGTGGAAGCTGATGCCAGGCCTTTTCTCACTTATGTTAATTTTTTTCTTACTATGGAAAACAAGGAATATCCTAGTTAACTGTTTACTTGCTTCATCCCTAAAAACACCATGATTTTTTTAGCCAACGCTATAAATTCCTTCAAATAATGGAACCTTGAAAGCCAATTCTGCCTTTCTGCCCACTATAATAATTATGTCCACCATGCATCTAATAATAAAATTCTGCCATGTTGCTTTTGTTATTCTGGGATCTCATAATCCCTACCTTTCTCATTGATATTAGGCATCCAGTTCTACAGAAGAATCCCCTACAATCAATCCAAGTCTAGACTAATGCTTTATCTTAAAAGTGATAGAGTCAATCTCACTACAGAGTTTCTTATTGCCATTTCTTATTGCCAAAATAGGGAGTATCCTTTGGACCCACCCCTGAGAAAAATACCCAGGTAGTAGATCCATCCCAATATTTCCATCAACCTTTACAAAACTATGCCAAAGAAGTTTCAGCATATCTGCTTCATTGCTGTAGACCATCTCTGAGTGCAGGCTTCAAGGAACCATTCTAGAAAACTAAGACCAGCTTTACAGTCCTTGACAAACCACTGAATCCTATCATAAGGAACATGCTTCATGTCAATGAATTTTCCTCTATATAGCTTTATACCCTATACCACTTAGCCTAATTCATTAAAATCTCCCACTCTTTATGTTTGCAAATTTTATTGGTACATATTAGCCAAGTCATGTAATTCTTTTGATATGTAGGCAGTTGTTTTACAGATCAGAACTTGTACTTCCACATCATACTTAGATTTTATTCTGTTATCAAGCTGTTGTTATGATGTGGGTGAATTCTGAAGAGAACAAGCATCACTTTGTGAGCTACTTCTTAATATGAAGACACGACGTGGTATCCCACTGAAAGGGAGGCTTTCCTCTTACCATAAAGAAGAAGAGGCTGTTTCTACCAGCTGGTAGGATTCAGGGGAATTAGTGGTCAGGACTATCAGCCTCCAGTCAATGCCCCTATCCTACATGTCCAAGTTCCATTCATTCCCTATCAGGGCCCGAACTTTTACATAGGAGACCTGACAAAGATGGTCAGTTACTGTCCTTTGCAACTCTGCCATCCTTAAAATCAGATCACAGGCACAGTTTCAGACTGAGGAAAATAAAGTTTTTCCCTAAATACGCAATAGACCTTCAGAGTCTGACCTTCAGAGTCTGCTAAAAACTTTGAACTTATCCTTTCTTTTACAGGTTCTCCATTATCATTAAAGGTACCACTGCTCTCATACTACTTCACTGCTGGAAGTTATTTAATCTCCCAATATCCTTCTGTTCACCTATAATTCATCCAAATTAACCACAGGTGAAAGCTTAAGTACTCCATAATGTGGTATCTATTATTTTCAGACAAATGGAAAGTAAAATTCAAATATTCTATATTGAATGTCTTCTTTTTAGAATAACCTCCAGTGTAAACTTTCATAGCCTGGGTTACCAATAAAGAAAAGTCTGATATGAGGATTCACTTGTGATTCTCTTTATGAGAGGTACAGTCTCAAGGCAGCAAGAGTGAGTGAATAGAGAAGTGAGGGAGAAAATAAGCCCTCACAAGATACCAGTGATGAGTTACTGTAGTAGCCACTGTTTGACAATGAACTACAAAGAAACATAAGAAATTGCTTGACTGGTTTAACAACTTAGCCATAAAAGACATCTTGAAATAAGCTACATGGAGAAATATTCCAGGGTCCATGATTTATTTCTCCATGTAATCTATCCAGGGATAGATGGGGAGAGAGGGAGGAGAGGAAATTTATCTGCCTGGATCCCTCCTGTCTTCTATTTCCAGCTGATCAAAATTCACCCCAAAAGAAATTGTCTTCCACATTTCTATATGATATCTCTGTCCAACTGGTGGCTGCTTGGGAATCCAGGTGTCATAAACTGGTGTGTGGAGGGAATATATCCTCTATGCTTATTTATGAATGCTGAACATTTGTTTGACACACGTAAATATGAGATGTACACAGAAAAAGGTTCTTCATAACAGTCTCCAGCCATATGACATATAGAGCAGTAGAACCCCTTTTGCTAATGTCCTTGAAAACTCTCTCTCAGTAAAGATAGAAAGAGTGATCAAAGTTTGCCTCTAAGTCATAAATTGGTTTTATATTCAGGGAAAATGCCACGACTTTAAATTACACACAGATTTCCCATTTCAAAACTCAGCAGACAGTGCGTTACATATCTAAGCACTCATGACAAGACAATAAGTTCATCAAAATACCATGAAATAAACTTGACATTAAGTATTGAGATGAGGCAATCTCTGGAAGAAAAGAACTTAACACTATAACAAAGGCAGTGGGGACAAATGATTCCCCTTATACTTGTTTACAAAACCATGGTAGACAGTATCTTTGAGTCAAAAAGTGCCCGAAGAACACCTCTGTGCCCAAGGCAAACTGCATTTTTCAATTCAATAATTGCTACATTTCATAAAAAGGATTTTTACTGACTGCTACCCTTTCTGCAGTCCTTCCTTCAACCAATTCACCTGAATAACTCCCATTCTTTAAGTCTCAATTTAAGCCACTTTTTCAGTCCATGAACTACTCTTTCAATTTCCCCATGTATACACTTTCCTTTCATTCCTTAATTCCTCTATCAAAGCAGTAATTGCCTTCTATGATAATTACAAATTTCCTTGTCATTATCTCATGCCCAATGACAGCCCTAGTGTTTTCACAGGCCCTAATACAGTGTCTGACAAGTACAATGTTGTGTATTGAACAGGAATTTGCTAAATAAATTCTGGGCCCTACATGACACAGCCCCAGCTACCCACTGTTCTGTTCGACTCTCTTTCACTCATTTTACTCCAGCTACACTAGCCTCCTTGGCATCTCCACTTGCACTGTCCTCTTCCTTTGCTCAAATCTTTTTCATTTGTTTATAGCCCTCATCCCAACTACTCCCTTCACAGCTTTTTCCCCCTTATCTCTTATCACAAGCTGACCTATTACAGGCTTACATTTGTATTTACCATTCATTATTATATGCCCAGAGCTTCAAATAATGTTCAAGAAATAATTTACGAATAAAGAAATGAATGAGTAAAAGATGGAGGGGAATATGGAAGCAAAAAAAGAATTTCTTAGGAGCACCATTTAATAGGCAATAATACATTTGAGGAAAATAAAAACTACTTATGCCTACGTACGAAGCTGTTTTCTAGGTACTTAAAATATGACACTTAATTTAATATTCTGAAGTCCCTTTGAGACAGATATTATTCAAATTTTAAACAGAAAACTAAGTCTGAGTAAGCCTAGGTAAATACTTGAAAGGCACAAGTAACAATGTGGCAGAGCCAAGGAGCAGTCTCTTGTTTGACTTGACTGTCTGTTCTGTTCCTTTACAACATACATTCTAGAACTTACAGAGTACAAAATTACATGATGCCCAACATTGAGGGGGAAATTTAGACATGGTTTAATTACCCATGAATGATTATAGCTCATCTTAGGAATAATATTTTTTAAAAAAGAAGAAAATTCAAATGGTCAAACATTAATTAACATGTCTGTAAAAATTATTTCTCTGAAACATAACCAGTTAACAAGGAATGTTAGTGAAAACATCATATTAGCATTAACAGATAAAAAATAGTATTATCTGATTCTCTGAATATATGCTCTACATGGGTAAAATTACTTTCAAAATTTGGTCTATAGTAATTGCTTGGGCATAAACAGACAGATATTTCAGACAGACTATTTTTGCAGTCTTCTTTGTTGGCATTTAGTACGTTAAAATGGTAAAATAAATGAATGGTCTGCTCTAAATATCTATAAATAGTAAACCAATAAAATTATTTTAGTTGATATATCAATGCTGTAGCACACACTTGGAAAACTAAGATGATAAATGCCTACAAATTAGTGTAGTATTATATTACTATATAGTTTTTTTTCAGAGTAAACACACCTGTAGGTTTATTATTTTATTTTTATTTTCATAAATTTTATTTTTTCTAGCTTTATTGAGATATACCTGACATATAACATCATGTAAGTGTAAGGTGTAATATGATGATTTGATATACATTTATACTGGGAAATGATAACCACAATAAGGTTAGTTAACATATCCATTACCGTGCATAGTTATCATTTTTTAGTGTAGTGAGAACATTTAAGCTACCTACATGCTACTCTCTCAGCAACTTTCAAGTGTACGATAAAATTACTATAAAACTTTCATTCTGTAATTTTCCACAGAGAATACAGCAAACTGCTAGATGTTTTTCAGCAATGCTAGGTAAAGCAGTGAGGTTCTCAAGTGTAATGAAGACACCAGCATTGAATTTAACTGATTTAATGATTTACCAAGTAATGTAACAAAAGGTGAATTTTGATTTCTCACTAACATCCCATCTCTGGGAATCTCAACCTCCACTCAAAAAATTTACTTCTTTGAATACAAGAGAAAACAATGAAAAACACACAAGTTCAATATGTTAACTAGACTTATTGTGGTGATCATTTCACAATATATACATATAGTGAAACATTATGTTGTACACTTGAAGCCAATATGTCATATGTAAATTACATCTCAACAAAAGTACTGTATTTATAACCACCCATCCAGGAACAGATACTTCCTTAATAAATATGTAATTTTATAATTTTTATTTGAAAGAAACTCTATGTATTTCATCCTGTATTCAAGAAACAAGTCATAATGCACAGGCTCAGGATCTAACCTGAGGTCACAGGTCATATCCTATCATCATCTTATCTCAGCCTATTTAAAATCTAAATCAGGGCTGCCCGGTGGCACAGCGGTTTAGTTCGCGCTTGGCAGCCCGGGATTCGCCGGTTCGGATCCCGGGCGCCTGCCGACGCACTGCTTGTCAGCCACGCTGTGGCGGCGTCCCATATAAAGTAGAGGAAGATGGGCACGGATGTTAGCCCAGGGCCAGTCTTCCTCAGCAAAAAGAGGAAGATTAGCAACGGATGTTAGTTCAGGGCTGGTCTTCCTCACAAAAAATAAAAAAATAAAATCTAAATCATACTCCTCGTTAAACCAGCTCTCCTTCCTACTCTCCCTTCTTCCATCATCCTCTGTATCTCAAGATTTGTTAACTTTGATACCTGGTATCTCTTTCTTACCCCAGTATCAGTTCTAACTATCCTGGGAAATACAACTCTTCCTTTAAAAGTTTCCATAAGAATCTCTGCCGTCTTTAATCTGCTTTACACACTATTGCCAGATTAATCATATATTCTTTTGCTAATTATATAAGCCCCCAAATTACAACCCAAATTATATAAACCCAAACTATATAAATGTTGAAAAACATCTGGCATTCTCATTGGTTTTAGGATAAAATGTAAACATCTCTGATGAGCTTTTAAATCTCCCATAATCCTAAATATACAACTTTATCTAGACAAATAAAATGAAGAGATTTAAAAATTACAGAAAGAACAGTTATTGGGACAGAGGGAAGGGCGGTCACATACTAAAAGGTGTAAAACTTAAAAGAAGTACAAGGCATATTCTGGAGTAAGAAACAGACCAATTCCATTAGTATAGGAGGGAATAATTGGAGGAGAGGCTGAAAAGTAGGCTGGGTCCACACTTGTAAGACTTATGTGCTAATCTAAGGATTTTTAGTAGGCAACAAGAGAAATCAACATGGATTTTATTATTATTATTATTTTATTTAGGTCATATTGGCTTATAACATTGTGTAAATTTCAGGTGTACATTATTATATATCAGTTTCTGTATTCACCACTAACAGTCTAGCTTTTATCTTTCACCATACATATGTGCTCCTTTACCCCTTCTGCACACCCTCCACCCCATTCCTCACTGGTAACCACTAACCTGTTCTCCTTATCTACCTTATTGGTTTATCTTCCACATAAGAGTGAAATCATATGGTATTTGTCTTTCTTTGCCTGACTTATTTCACTTAGCATAACACCCTCAAGGCCCATCCATGTCACAAATGGCACGATTTTGTCTTTTTTATGGCTGTGTAGTTTTCCACCACATCTTCTTTATCCATTCATCCGATGATGTGCACCTGGGTTGCTTCCACATCTTGGCTATTATGAATAATGCTGCAATGAACATAAGGGTGCATAAATCATTTTCAATTATTGATTTCATGCTCTTTAAATAAATACCCAGTAGTGAAATAGGTGGTTCAAATGGTATTTCTATTTTTAATTTTTTGAGAAATCACCATACTGTTTTCCATACTGCCTGCACCAGTTTGCATCCTCACCAGCAGTGTATGAGGGTTCCCTTTTCTCCACATCCTCTCCCACAATTGTTATTTCTTGTCTTGTTAAATTATAGCCATTCTGTTTTTAGAGCTGAGACAGGTTTCCTGGAGGCACCATATTGTTGTGTTTTCTTTTTTAATCCAGCTAGCCACTCTGTCTTTTAATTGGTGAATTCAATCCATTTATATTTAGAGTGATTATTGATATATGAGTGCTTAATACTGCCACTTTATCTCTTGTTTTCTGGATGCTCTATATTTCCTTTTTTTTCCTTTGTATTTCTGTCTGCCATTTCTGTTTCAGTTTTCTCAGTTTTCTCTTTATTTATGATTTGTGACTCTGCTCTGATTTTTTATTTTGTGGCTACCATGAGGTTTATTAAAATATCTCATCAATGAGATAGTCCTTGTTCTGATAGCTTCTTATCTCCATTAGCCTATGCAGGTTCCATCCTTTTCCTCTTCCCTTTCTATGTGATTGTTGTCACAAATTATTCTTTTTTGTTTTTTGAGTTTGTGACCTAATCGAAGTGGTTATAGTTATTTTTGATGCTTTCTTTCCCTTTACATTATAATTAAGTGTTTACTAACCTATTCTGATAGTTGCAACTTTCTGTTTGTCTATTTATCTCCTTGCTCAAAGCTTTGTAAACCTTTCCCTTTTTGTTTCAGGTCAGTAGTCTCCTTTCAACATTTCTTGTAAGGCAGGTCTAGCAGCAATGAACTCTTTCAGCTTTTGTTTGTCGGGAAAGCTTTTATTTCTCTGTTATATCTGAAGGATAATTTCACTGGATATAGTATTCTTGGCTGATAGTTTTTGTCTTTCAATATTTTGAATATATCATTTCAGTCTCTCTTAGCCTGGAGGGTTTCTGCTGAGAAATCCACTGAAAGCCTGATGGGGATTCCTTTGTAGGTTTTCTTCTCTCTTGCTGCTCTTGATATTTTTCCTTTATCATTGACTTTTGCCAGTTTTACTATTATGTGCCTTGGAGAAGGTCTTTTGCATTGAGGTAATTAGGAGTTCTATTAGCTTCACGTACTTGCATGTCCAGTTCCTTCCCCAGGTTTGGGAAGTTCACTCCTATTACTTCAGTGAATAAGCTCTCTGCTCCTTTCTGCCTATCTTCTCCTTCTGGGATGTCTATAATCCTTATGTTAATTTTCCTAATTGAGTTGGATATTTCTCAAGGAATTTATTTATATTTTTTTTTAGATCTTAGTTCTCTCCTTCTCCACCTGAATCATTTCCAGGTTTCTAACTTCTAGCTCACTAGTTCTCTCCTCCATCCAGTCTGCCCTGTTTTTAACACTCTCTACATTATTTTTCATCTCATTAATTATGTTCTTCATCTCCAGAATTCCTGGAGTTTTTTAGAGTTTCAATCTCTTTGGTGAATGAAGTATTCCTCCTGTCTGTTAATTTTATTCCTGAGCTAACTGAACTTTCTGAGTTTTCTTGTAACTCGCTGAGTTTATGACAGCTATTTTGAATTCTCTGTCAGTTAGACTGTAATCTTCTGTGACTTCAATTTGGTTTCTGGAGAGGTTTCATTCCCTTTCTGTTCTGCAGTGCTACTGCAGTTCTTCATGGTATTTCATGAATTGATCCTCAGCCAGCACATCTGTGGTAGTAACCACCTTTTCTCATTTGGGTATGGCTTTTACTTTGGTTCTTAGGTGCTTCTGGTTGTATTTGAGAACCTGCACTTTCCACTCTCCACTGCCCCTGCTAGAGGCATCATCAGTGCCCTCCTTGTGCTGCCTTGTGCCTCTGAGGTTGCTAGTGCCTTGCTTCTTACGATATCACTGCAGTCTAAGGTCTTGCCACTGGAGTCACCTGGCTGTGAGCACTTCTGCTTCTGGGGTCACTTGGTCTCATGTTCCTCCACTGGCTCAGATGCTGCTGCCCCATGCACTATCTGCGCTGTTCCTCCTGGATGTCTGGGGGTTGTCAGAGGTGCTGGGTTCATGGTGTCACAGTAGCTTCCAGGGTCCTGGGGACCAGGTGACTTGTATACAGCCCACGTTGCTGGTGGAGCTGGTGTCAGCAGTGCCACACTGGGGGCTCTGTCACCGGTTCTGCTGTGGTTCCTGAAGCCTCTGTTCACAGGTTCCACTTGCCACTGCTGTGGGGGAGCAGGGGCTGCTTTTTTTTGCTGCTGTCACATCTGCTTGCAGTCACTTGGGCCAGGGCACCCACCTCCTCTGCTCCATCAGCAGTCACTGGGAGGAGCCCACTACCTCCAGTCACAGCTACATGAGCTCTTATGTGAGAATCCATGCTCTGAATTGCTGTTACCAGGGGAGGGGGAGGAGGATGCTCTCCTAGTTCCACTGCCTTCTGGGGTCCAGTCCACCCATCTTCAAATGCATAGATGCATGATCTTTTATGCATCCAATTGTGTTGTGTAAACAATCCTTTGTTGGTCAATGTCTGATTCATTATAACTTAGAGGGGAAAGACCAAGGAAACAACTTACTCAGCCATGATGCTAATGTCACTCTCTCCCATGGATTTTTTTGAACAGAAGAATGACAAAGTGATGCTCAAGGAAAATTATTCAGGGCCTAAAGTATAGGATGTAATGGTGAAGTAGTGAAATAAAAAATAGCGGCAAAGGAATATCTCAGTTATTGTACATAGTCTAAGCATAAAGTGAAAAAGATTTGAATAGTGGCAGGAACGTTAGGCAACAAGAAGAAACTATTCCTTCTCAGCTATTATTGGTATACACAAACCTCCTCAAATAACCAATCGTATAGTGTTGCATCCCAACAGGTACCTGTGGAGGTGCATGGGTAGGAGTGGTTATAAAATTCACCCACATAGTATTTGAATAATTTCTGTTAATTTTAATCAATCTGGAAAGCAATAAAAAACATAGAAGTTCAAGCAATTATTGTGTACAATTAAAATTTCCAAATTTTTCCGTGTCATTTGAATTAAGTTTTTTGTGTTTGATCAAGGTTGCTTTACCAATATTTTCCTCGCCCATCGCCATCCCACAGTTCCTTATTCTGGGGTAATAAGCCTTACATTCTATTTAATATTCCCTACTTGAATCATTGCTGGGGACAGATCCCAAAAGTGACCCTCTCTAAGAAAACAAGCCAGACCTCACTCCATCTCTGAGATAATTTTTGTCAGGCCATGTGGACCTTATCCACACCAGCCTAAATGACATTCTAAGACAGTGAGAACTCTCCTGAGATACTTCATGCTGTGTCTTTCGCCTTCCAGAATCCTAGTCCACAATCTATTCTGGAGTGCTGGTAACTATCAACACAGAAAGGAGTCAAAGATCATCCCTTATAAGAATTTTATCTTCTAGAAAATGGGTAGCAATAAATGATCAGATATTTGCTAATAATAGTACAGTTTGAGATCTAAAGCAAAAAATCAATTATCTATGCATTCAAATCAGTAGACCTTCTCTAGGTAATAAAATCTTCAATTATCCTGAAAGTTGAAGCAGAAAAATCCATTAATTCTCAGTAACCAGTATCTCAGTATGTACCATCAATGTATTGTAGAGGAGTTAAATCCACACCCCTCTTTTTCTCTATTTAGAAAGTTTCCCTTTTATTTAGAAATTTAGAAAAAGTAAATTTTAGAAAAATTTAGAAATTTCTTTTTTATTCTTTATTTAGAATACATTAACTTAGGTAATCATTAATCTTGATTATGGGGTAATGAAAATATTAATCTTGATTATGAGGAAGAAAAAGCAGAAGGAATATTTTTTGAAAGGAGATCAAAAGGTTTATTTCCACATGTGCAAAGTACCCTTGAATAGCCAATAATGAAAGTAATCATAGAAAATGCATTTTGCCTATGAAACACATAGCTTCTTGTATTTATTGCTTCATATATCCTACACTTAAAATTTGACCATGCCCACCTGCATTTTAAAATTCCTAATAATTCCAAAAGAAAACCATTTTAAAGTATATTATAGAGTTTCTGGAAATTGTTTGAACACAAAACTCCTTTTTTTCTGAGTAATGCTATTTGGCACTTAAAATTTTTCTTTGAAATCTTTTTCTTCTATGGAGCTACTGATGCTACTATTTCCACAAATACCCCAAATGTATCACTAGGACAGAGTAAAAAGGTAGGATCCTCCGCAGATTAAATAAATAGGTTGGGTTTTTAGTTTTGTAACAATGGCAGGATTAGTTGACTTCATCATTAAAACTAGAATTTACATATAACATTTAATGCACTCTTTGAGCACACATGATTTCAAGTCATTACGGTTTTATTCTGATTAAATCTTGACCCCTATCTTTGTTGCTAATCAATACCTCAGGAAATGAAAACTTGTAAAGAGGAGTAATGAGGACTCTTCAGTAAATCACAGATTGACCCAAGAAGTATTATGATCAAGACATGGTGGAATTGCCTCATGTGATTTTTTTCTCTTTCTTCTTACTATGAAAATACTGTTGAAAGTTGAAAGACTTCTACCTAAAAATATTTCAGGCAATCATTTCAATGACATTCAATGTCACAATTGCCTGATTTGCACATAGAAAAGATTTGGGAAGTTCTGAAATTTCATATTTACCCACATTAGCAAGTCTGGTAGGAAGTACTATCAATAGAAGTATGTATCACACCAACTATAACCAAAATGTTGCTGATCAGAGTAAAGCCTTCCATAAATCAAAAAATCAAACTCATGAAATGGTAATGGGAGAGAAGTACATAAAATCTGTATAAAATTTCTGTACTAAAAGAAATTCGGTTCTTCACAATTCTGTTAGATAGATAAGCTTCTTGAACCCTTTCACATTGTCTACCTGTCATCTATACAGCATCTTCAGATAGTTCTTGCATCTCAGCTTAACCCTAATGATTAGATTCTTCATACTCTTTCCTTGTTTCCCAAGCTTCCACTTCAGGGGACACTGTCTTCTTTTCTCTTTTGTTCTATTATTGAGCATACACCTGATAAACTGCCATGACAATACTCAATTTACAGAATTGCAGGTTTGGCAAGCTCGGACCACAACACAACAATGCAAATTTAGAGGACTTCAGATTAAATTACTCTTTTGTTCTCTTCTGCATTTTTATTTTCCAAAGCAGCTTAGCATTTTTCTTATTACTATCTTTGATATCTGCACTTATTAAAATATTTAGCTTTGATCTTCTGATTTTAGCTCAAAAATGTAGAGAGCTGGGTGGATGCCAACCATCACCCAACAAGAAAAATGCTGGATATATTCAAAGTTAACAAATTTTCTTGAACCCATCAGAGAATTGAGGTTACAAGGCAAACAACAAACCTGAAATTAAGACATAGAGTTAGGTGCCTGCAGCTTAAAGCAGACCCCAAGCATTAATTTTCTTGGGGAAGATACCACTGGACACCATAGAAGCCAGTAGGAATATGAAACTATAAACTTGAATGCATTGCTGAAGGTTGAGTATGGGCTAGCATGAAAGTGGGAAGTCTACAGACCATTCATATTTGGGGTCCCCATACTTTTTCAGGTGTTTCCTCCAGGAAATCCACTAGGCTATCCTGGAAATGATCAGAGAGAATCCCCCAAAGTGCTGGCTCAGGTAGGAGAACATCAGTCACTGTGGAGATCTGCTGACATCTTTTGCCCCTATCTGCTTTATAAAATAAAGGGCTTAATCTGTAGGGAGAAGAACAGTGAGGCCTGTAACCTGCAGGCAGATCCAAGAAGCTCAGAGAACATCAAACAATATAAAAAACAAACAAACAAATGGAAGTCCACATTTGGACAGAGCATGTTTGAGCTGCAGAAATCCAAAAGATAAAGAGAAAACCTTGAAGGAAACTGGCAGATGGTGGTGGTGGTGTACTTACAAAGACAAAAGAAAAAGAATTACAGCAGACTTTTCATCAGAAACCATGTAAGCAATAAGTCAATGAAGTGACATCTTTAAATTCTTAAAAGAGGAAAAAATCCTGTTAACTCAGAATTTCCTATCCAGCAAAAACACTCTTCAAAAGTGAAAAAACCAAAAATACAGAGTTGCTCAGAGAACAATAACTGATGGAATTTATTGCCTACAGACTTACTCTATAAGAAATGTTAAAGGAAATTCTTCAGTATAAAGAAGTATGGTATAGGTCAGAAACTTGGACAATAACAAGAATCAGAAATGGAATAAATGAAAGCAAAACATTCTCTTTTATTTCTTATTGTTAATTGTTCTAAATGATAAACGATTTAAAGCAATAATAATAACAATGTATTGGATGCTTATATGTAAAATGGAATGTATGACAACAATGATACAAGAAATAGAATGGAGGAATCAGGAATAAATGGTGATAGTATCTTTACATGACACATAAAGAAGTATAATGGTATTTGAAAGTGGACCCAGATTATTTAAAAATGTATATTTTAAACCAGAAGGCAACTACTGAAAAGGTTAGAAGTCACAGATATTAAGTCAATTGAGGAAATAAAAGGAAATAAAAAATTCTCAATTAAAACAAGAAAAGGTAGAAAGAAAGAATAAATGCAACAAACAGGAAACATCAAGGAGATAGATTTCTAATCCAACTATATCAATAATAACTTTCAATGCTAATGGTCTAAACACATTAGTGAAAATACAGAGATTGTGAGACTGGATTTTAAAAAAAGCAATAACCAACGCAATGATGTTCACATGCAACCTCATTTTAAATATAAAGACTTTCATAAATTAAAAGCAATGGGATAAAGGAAGATAATATTCAAACACTAACCAAAAGAAAGCTAGAGTAGCTATATTTATTTCAGATGAATTAGACTTCTGAACAGGGAAGATAATCAGGGATAAATATGGACAGATATTAAATAATAATAAAGAGACAAATTCTCAAAGAAGACTTAACACTCCTAAACGTGTATTTAGCTAATAGCATAGTGTCACAATACATAAGACAAAAAACAATACATCTGAATGGAGAAATAGAAAAATCCACATGGCAAGGGCTATGGTGAGAACAGAATTCATGCTCCACCTATTGGACCAACATTCAAAGGAAATAATGCAGTTAGTAAGAAAACCGGTTGCCCAGTGTATATTAATGTGCTCAACTAATAAGTGTGGGACTTTTGAAAAGAAGAGGATAATCTACAAGAGAACTGGTCCTGAGAGAGGAAAAGAATGATGGGTATTATGAGGAAGGACAACAAATGTACATGGTCTATACTGATCCTGTGAGAGCAAGTTCCTCTGAGACAGGGTTTCTAACAAACTTCCTGGGGTGGTTTTTATAGTTCCAGAGCAGACACCACGGGCAATAAGTCAAGGCTAGAGATCTTGTCCAGTGAAGCTCTCCCTATATTTCTGCAACTCTTACCTTTCTATGTCTTATCAGCTGCATTTAGTCTTGGAAGGGAGGGTGATTACTGGAGGTTCCTGTCACTTAGCAGCCACAAGGATCTGTAAGAGTGAGCTGGGCTCCAGCCCCGTGGAGCTCAGGGTCTAGGACACATTAAGTGAGAATTTAGACAGTAGAAGGCAGAAGACAATGTTGGGGTTAGTTTCGACACCCACCCGAGTAAACGGTGAACAAAATGGTATAATATTGTATGGAAGACAGAGACCCCCACAGAGCAGAGGTCCTGGGGAGGGTGATCATAACCCCATGGGGTCAATGGGTGCCCGTCAGAAGGTCCCATGTGAGGAAAGTGTGAGCACATGGGGGCTAGAGAGCCTGAGCTCAGTGTACAGGGTGCACGGACTGTGCTGATGTCACTGGATGTGGGAAATATCTCTCAGTCACAGGGAAGATGAGAGACTTCAGGATGTTCTCTTTGTCAAGAAAGAAAAACAAGACTTATAGGAACTTGGTGAAGGAACGATCCCAAGTTACTGGTGACATCTCGTCTGCAAACAGACAACATCACTTCCTTGTTTGTTGACTGCATTGAAAATATGAGAAATCAGAGCCCAAAGAGAAAACATGAAATGTAGTGGGGCAGCTAAGAGTTTGGAGAGGAAATCCTTGATCCCAGTGAGAAGCAACAGCTTAGGCCTATCTCCAATGATGTTTTAATTATTTTTGCCTCAGGACTCTTCATGTGAAACTAAGCATTGGGATGAGGTAGTAGGGAGTCTTACTCTGCACAGCTGCTTCCCAAGCTGCATTCTCAGCCTCTGAATTTACATTGCATATTAAGTCTCTCTAATTGATTGTGAGCAATGGAAAGCTCTTTGAGGAACCCAGAGTTACTTAGCTTTTCCTCTTGCAGATTTTCTGAAATATCTCCATTCTTACTGAGTTACAAGTTACTTTACAAATGCACACATATAATCACTGAACTCCATAATCAATGTACATGAATGCATTTCAGAGCTGAATTTCCAGGTATGACCTTCCAAGCAATTTTTTATAGTGAACTACATTTTATCCCAATGACTTCTGTTTCTTAGAAATTTCTGCCTAAAGAAAAAATAATCTGACATTTATTTTGAAGAAACTTTATTACAGCAGTCCCAGGAAACCTTAAATGAGACAATATAAAACATTTAAAGGATTGCTAAAGTCAGGATTTAAAACAATTTACATGGACTGTAAATTCTTTTCAGGCTTGATTCTGAGACTATTTCCATGGTAGCTCCTCAATAAATATTTAGTGAATAATTATATGATTTCATTCTGTCCTCATTTAACAATTTTAGAAATCATATGTTCCAGTTATCTATTGCTACATTGGAAATCACCCCAGAACCAAGTAGTTTAAAACAACCATAACATATATTTTGTTCACAAATTTGCAATTTGGGCAAGATTGGTAAGAATAACTTTTCTATGGTCCATATGGTATCAGCTGGGGTGGACCAAAGACTGAAGATGGAAGTAGCTAAAGATTTAGCCTTTCACTTGCCTGGTAGTTGATCCTGTCTGTTAGCTGACAACTTCACTGGGCCCGTGACTAGAGCACCTATACAAGATCTTTTTATGTACCTGCTTGGTTTACTCATAACATGATGGCTGCGTTCCATGAGTTAGCATCCCAAGAGAGAAAGAGAGTCAAGAAGAACGACCATTGTCTTTTATGACCTAGCCTTTCAAGTGATGCAGCATCATTTCTGCAGTAATCTATTCATTCATTCAATGTGAGTTAATAAGATTTTCCTGGATTCAAGGGGATGAAAATGAGACATCACTCTTTAACAGGAGGAATGTCAAAGTATTTGTGGTCATGTTTAAAGCCACTAAAGGCTTCTCTCTGGCCACAAGTTATTTATATTTCTTCCAAATGCAAAATGCATTCCTTCTCTTTTAAGACTCCCCAAAGTCTTGTCTATTCAATATCAGACTTGGGCTCATGTTCCAGGATCTCATCATCTAAATTACATGAATCTATACCTTGAGTGCATTTTCTTAAGCACTGCTGCTAGAGTATGGTTCTTCTTTGCCTGAAAACCTATAAACTAAAGAGAAAACTTTTCTTCCCACACAATAAACATGCAGTGGTTCAAAATGGGGGGAAAAATGGAAGTACACAGCAATCAGAAGCACACAGCAATCATTAGTCCTTGGTGATTCGGAAATCCAGTCAGGCACATATTGTCAGTTCCTTGATGAGGGCTTAAAACTACTTTCTACAAGTTGTTTGTCACGGTTCTTGTCTCTCTCCTGTGGGGTCTTGGTTCTCCCTTCTGAGTCATTCTTCCTTTTCCATAAAACATAGGCCACATTTTCAGTACTGTAGTTTTTCCAGCCTATCCCGGACCATGGAAGTTTGGGATCTAATTCCCTCCAGTCACTGTGTACTCATTCTGTCCTTCTCAGTTCAAGCTGGTATATATTCTTTAAACAAAATTATGGGTTTCTTATGAATCAATTTATAATCTGTTCCATTAGACAAAAGCCATACCCACTCATCTCTTGAGTTCATAGTGTGACTGCCGTAAGACAGCAGCCTTATGATTTCTAGAAGCTCCATTGTTTAGTAGTATTCTATTCATTAGAAGTGAGTCAATAAGGCCAGTCCTTATTCCAGGGAAGGGGAATAAGACTCTATTTTTGTATGGTTGGAGGGTCAAAGAATTTGCAAACATATTTAATACTTCAGTGTCATGTAAATTTAATTTTGATTTTAAATTTTTTTTGCAAACTTAATTCAGTTTGTACGTTAAGTACAGACTATTCTAAGTTAACTTGATTAAGGAGTAAATAAAATATCTCTTGAGAGTTTAGAAAATTGAGTGAAGTTATTTCTACATTGTGTGTCCCAGGTTCTTTTCAATCTTATGCCATTCACATTTTAGGATGCCAGGTTTTATGGAGATGAAATAAGAAATATGTGTGAAAGAGATATATAAACAGGAAAGTTTTCTAGAATTAAAGTACAGAATTATCATCACTACCAGGAAAAACCTTCCTTCCTTAATTGGTTGCAATCCCATACTGAACTGACCATGCTATACCATAATAAAATTGCCTTTCCTTGAAAAATGAGAAATATTTTTCCTTTTTAGAAATGTATATTTTTTAAGTCATTACAATGAGAAGTTCTGCTTTTCCATGAACTTTCTTTTAGTCTTTCTGCATACCAATTTTCCTAAATCTAAAGTGCAAAATGTGGGTGTTATCTAGCACTCTCTGCATCTATATTGTTATTATATTAATTATACTTTACCTCTTGGTAAAACAACACTATAAAAATATCATGAAACCTACTTTACATATAGCTATCACTTTCATTAATTCCATTTAATGTATTTAATGATGTGAACTTATTTTAAAAATAACTCTGAATTAGTAAGTGACTGTCAAATTATAAACTCCAACTATAATACTATTGAAATGATTTTTCACTCAACCATTTGAATTTAACAGAAACTAACTGTCATTGATTTCATTCCCATGGGCAATAGTCTCTAGGAAATAAAATTAAAAGCAGCGTTGCGTTTATGTAGATTTTAGCCACATGTTTATCTTCCACTGAGATGTAAAATATCTAAACAATAAAAATAAATCTTTTCTCTTTCTTGTTTAACCAAAGAGCACAAAGATAAGTTAGTCAATTTTATGGCTGATAGTGAAGCCATCTTTTTTAATTTCTAAAGTTGTTTAGCATGCTCAAACAAGTTTAGCTATTTTCCACTTTCCTTCACACTCATTCTACCATTTCCAGTGATCTTTTTGCCTTTGATCAATACCCAATAGCACGAAACCTTTCTAGCAGTGCTTATTCAAGTGTGTTTCACATTAACGATCTTGGTCTGCTGGAAAACCAATTACACATTCTTCCATTTAATCTCTGCTCTGTAATGGATAATGCCTGCGTTAAAGATATGCCAGCAGCGGATTGCTGCAAGTGCAGGAGCACACATAACTGAGATTGCTTTAAGAAAAATGGCCAAGCAAGATGTGACCTAAGAAACTCTTGAAATAAATCAAGATAGTGAAATAATTTATTTTCTTTACTTTAGTAAAGTATATTTACTTATACTCTAATTTCTCAAATGATATACCATTTATGTTATCTCAAAGAGTAAGTTAATAATTATATATCCAATGTCTTTCTTGGGAAAAATCAGGCAAGATTATAAAAAATCCATTCAATCATAGTTTATTAACGACTTAATATATGCAAGAGACTGTTAAAACTTAAATCTCATTATTTCACTTATATGAAAAAGAGAATATTTATAGGCTTAGGTAAGTATAATTTTTTTGGTAATATACATAGATGCTAATAATAGTTACCTCTGTAGGAAAGCAGCTGGAAATCTGGAGGGAAAAGATGACTTACTTTCCTTTGTGTACACTGGTCAAAATGCTTTATTTAGAAACCTATTTTAAAAATAAAAAACATTCAAATCTAAACTAGTTGACCTATATCAAGTTAGCTTATCGAGAACAACGTACTGCTATCATCACTAAAAAATAGCTAATTGATTTTGGGGAATTAGTGTTTAGAATCATGAAAGCATACAAGTAGTAACTGTGACCAAACAAACTGTACAAGCCAAAGGGCATCTATAGGACATTCAAAAATTCATCCTTTCTGGGAAAAGAATTGCATTGGACCTTAATCAGCGAGAGAGTTACTGGACAGAAATACATGTTTGAATACATGGAGGATAAATAAATTTCGAGTCAGTTGAAAATCTTTTGAGTATCCATATTGAGTTCATGGCATCTCTCCAATGGTCTCTTTTTATTCATATTCATCTTTCAGATATCACTCAAAACTAAAATTAAAAAAGATAATAATCCACACACATATTTTTCTTCCATGAGTAGTACTTTTGGTTCTTAAAATTTGGAATGATGTGAAATGTTGTTAATACAGTAAATTTTTACGTTTAAATTTTGAGACTCTATCTGTATGAAAGCAGAATATTATACTTTTTAATTGTATTTATTTCCAATTATTTATACCTTATAATGGTTCATAAATACATTAAGTAATGGTATTTCAACTGAAAATTATAATGATAGTTTCTGATATTCTAAAATCTTAAACAATTCATTTAAGTGTCCTACTTCAGACTCTCATGCTATCACTCATGTTTATCGTATTGAGGAGTTCTACACAAATGCCTCATTTATCAACTGCATCAATTTAGAATAAAAATATCTATAAATTAGGTGCTGGCCCCATGGCCTAGTGGTTAAGTTTGGCACTCTCCACTTCGGCAGCCTAGGTTTGGTTCTTGGGCACAGACCTACAGCACTGGTTGGCGGCCATGCTGCGGCAGCGACCCACACACAAAATAGAGGAAGACTGGCACAGACGTTAGCTCAGGGAGTATCTTCCTCAAGCAAAGAAAAAGAGGAAGATTGGCAACAGATATTAGCTCAAGGTGAATCTTCCTCAGCAAAAAAAAAAGAAAAAGAAAATCTATAAATTACAATAAAATATTTCAAGTACATACCTAAAAAAAATCATTGAGACATTAGACCAATTACTATTATTCAAGATAGTTATAATTTATTTGGTTGGCTGTCCAATACCATTTAGTGATTTCTTACACTGAACCAGGCTTTTTGCTAACTGCTTTATACAGATCTGATTTAGTCCTCACAAGAAATGTAACGAGTTTCACAAGCAATATATATAGGACTTAGAGAAGTTTAGCAACTTTTTTAGATACCACAGCTCTTAAATATTAGAGCTGGGCTCCTATCTCTACGAGTATGACTTTACATTCCAAGCTCTTAAAATCTAATTTATATTCCTAATTTCAAAAATGTGCATTTAATTTTTATTTGCTTTTCTAAAACATATTGAGCATTTGAATGATTGATTGAAGTTAATAAAAATGCCTCCTTATTGTTGGATGCTATATCTGGGTTAAGGTAGGTGGTAAAAGGTAAACATAACCACATATCTATATATATTAGTTTAAGGAGTTGGAATTAAAATTCATCAACACAAAAATCACTCCTCAAATAGGTTTCAGATGTGTTGGAGAAGCTGGATAAACCATTCAGAAGTCTTTATAACTATTGGTGCATACATAAAATGTTTAGAATTTCCCCTGAGATGGTGTATTATCTCAGAATAATTCCACATGTCTCCAGTTTAACAAAAGAATTTACAATACATTTCATTACTGCTTTCATCTTAATTTCCTTTTTTTACTGTAACTTCTTTATTCATCATAATCACAGTTAATATAAACATAAAGCAGATAACCATAATGTATAAGACTGTGTATATAATTTCTAAACAAATTGGTTTTCCTTCACATTTCTAATCACATATTTCTAAGACACACAGTCTATCTTCCTTTATTATAGCTTAACTCTAAAATCTCTTCTCTAGTTATAGTGCACCACTTCCTCATAATATCACGAAGTATTTCTACAGAACAGGTCATCTGTTACGTGAGAAAAAAAAATTGAAAAATTGGAACACATTTCAAGTACCCGCCTCAATCTTTATGCATAACAAAAAAGTCCAAGTTCTACAGGTGAGCAATGCGAACAAACATTATTGTATATTTTAAAACAAAATATTGGACATAAATTTTAGAGAAGGTTCACCTTACGGACCTAATACAATAAATTCCAGTTTAGAAATATATCAACATATTTTAAAATAGCTTTCACAGAAATGCCTTGAACTTTTGTGTATTTTATTATAATTGTTATATCTTTATAAATTTATGACTTTGATTTTCTACATGGAAAGCCTGGAAAAGATGGAGGATGGTGGATGAAGATGAAGACTAAAACACAGCACAGAGGATTTTTATGTTTGAATGGCATTCAGTATTTATTGTGGAAAACTGACTGTCATCATGGATATTTTAGACAAGTAACTTTATAAAGTTATATTTTAAACACTATACATTTCTGAGATAGGTCTAATTCAACAAACATGTTTTGAGTCCTAGTTCATCACTGGGGCTCTACGCCGGCACTTGACAACAAGTAATTCAACACTAAACTCTCAAGTTCCACGTACATGTTCACTAACAGTCAAAGCTCTCACAAACTGCTTACCTGTACCAAGATCGGTAATTATTGAATTCTAATATTTAAATGGCCAGTTAACTAATGGGGAGAGACCTGGAATATAAAGAACACAAGAGAAGAAATTTTAAAAATGAGACTAATTCAAGTTTTATAAATGATAGCAATTTATAAGTTCTGTGACGACACATAAATATATTCCATGATTTAAAACAAGGTACCACTCTATCTTTTGTTTTTATCCTTAGTACTGTACCTATTGTTTTCTATGTTAATTTTTATCT
Organism: Tapirus indicus; assembly: GCA_031878705.1. Classification (NCBI taxonomy): domain Eukaryota; kingdom Metazoa; phylum Chordata; class Mammalia; order Perissodactyla; family Tapiridae; genus Tapirus; species Tapirus indicus. The sequence goes on along the minus strand of CM062919.1, from coordinate 95,453,419 downwards.
GTTATTTAAAATTATAAAATCATAGTATCCTTGATAATTATTTATGTAACCTCTTTACCCACCCTTATTTTTTAAAACTAACATAATTTGTAGGGACTGTTATGTTTCTAAATATTAGAACTACAACTCACTACTTTATTCTGTTTTTAGTAACTGTGTAAGATTACTAAGGATAGGAACAAGCTTTTTATCTTCCAGGTAGATGTTAAATTGGTACCTATTTAACTATATATTCAAATCAGAGTGAGAACCTAGCTTGTGAAAAATAAAAGTTGCAGTAAGGTCAGGGTGGGGGATGGGGGTCAATTGAAGAGCTAGATAATCAAGAAAATTGGTTGCTGAAAACTGCTGTTTTTACTTTCCAGCAGCAAAATGACCTTCTCAATCTGGTAAATAATGTTAATTCTGAATTTAGAAACTACTAGATCAAATTGTTTACATCCTTTGAACTCAAGCAACTCAACAAAGACGACAACAGGAGAAATACATGTGAATGACCTTCCTTCTGGCAGAAAACAAAGCTGAGGTTATTGTCCACTTGTATTAGGTTATCATGTAGTTCAGAGAATATTTTATGAATTTTAAACAGATGTAAAATCAACTCCATGTTCTTCTCCAAAGTGAACACAATATTTTTGATTTAAATGTTATGTAATTATTTGTTTCAATTTGTATTTTTTTAAATTATTTTATTGTGGTCATATTGGCTTATAACATTGTGTAAATTTCGGGTATACATTATTATATATCAGTTTCTGTATAGACTGCATTGTGTTCACCACCAATAGTCTAGTTTTTAATCCATCACCATACATATGAGCCCCATACCCCTTTTGCCCTTGCCCCTACCCCCTGCCCCTCTGGTAACTACTGATCTGTTCTCTGTATCCATGTGTTTGTTTATCTTCCACATATGAGTGAAATCATGCAGTGTTTGTCTTTGTCTAGCTTATTTCGCTTAGCATAATACCCTCAAAGTCTATCCATGTTGTTGCAATTGGCATGATTTTGTCTTTTTTATGGCTGAGTAGTATTCCATTGTGTGTGTATATATATATATATATATACACACACACACACACATGGATACATATATATATATGTATATGTATACATATATATATACATCTATATATACATGTATATATATGGATACATCTTCATTATCCACTTATTCATTGATGGGCACTTAGGTTGCTTCCATGTCTTGCTACTGTGAATAATGCTGCAATGAACATAGAGATGCATAAATCTCTTTGAATTGTTGATTTCATGTTCTTTGGGTAAATGTCCCATAGTGAGATAGCTGGATCATATGGTATTTCTATTTTTAATTTTTGAGAAATCTCCATACCATTTTCCATAGTGGCTGCACCAGTTTGCATTCCTACCAGCAGTATATGAGGTTCCCTTTTCTCCAACATTTGTTATTTTCTTCTTGTCAATTATAGCCATTCTGATGGGTGTAAGAGGATATCTCATTGTAGTTTTGATTTGTATTTCCCTAATAATTGTGATGTTGAACATTTTTTCATGTGCCTGTTGGCCATCTCTGTATCTTTTTTGGAAAAATGTCTCTTCATATCCTCTGCCCATTTTTTTAATTAAGTTGGTTTTTTATTGTTAAGTTGTACAAGTACTTTATACATCTTGGACCCCTTGTCAGATATATGATTTGCAAATATTTTCTCCTAGTTGGCAGGTTGTCTTTTCATTTTGTTCATGGTTTCCTTCCCCTGAAGAGCATTTTAGTCTGATGTAGTCCCATTTGTTTATTTTTTCTTTTGTTTCCCTTGCCTGAGTAGACATGGTATTCAAAAAGATACTGCTAAGACCAATGTCAGAGTGTACTGCCTATATTTTCTTCTAAGAGTTTTATGGTTTCAGATCTTATATTCAAGTCTTTAATCCATTTTGAGTTAATTTTTGTGTATGGTGTAACATAATAGTCTTCTTTCATTCTTTTACATGTGGCCGTCCGGTTTTCCCAACACCATTTACTGAAGAGACTTTCCTTTCTCCACTGTATGTTCTTTGCCCCATTGTTGAAGATTAGCTGTCCATAGATGTGTGGTTTTATTTCTGGGATCTCAATTTTGTTCTGTTAATCTGTGTCTGTTTTTCTGCCAGCACCATGCTGTTTTGATTACTATAGTTTTGTGGTATATTTTGAAGTCAAGGATTGTGATACTTCAGCTTTGTTCTTTTTTCATAGGATTGCTTTGGCTATTTGGGGTCTTTTGTTGCCCCATATGAATTTTAGGATTCTTTGTTCTATATCCACGATAAATGTCATTGGGATTCTGATTGGGATTGCATTGAGTCTGTAGATTGCTTTAGGTAATATGGAAATTTTAACTCTATTTATTCTTCCAATCCATAAGCATGGAATATCTTTCCATTTCTTTACGTCTTCTTTGATTTCTTTCAATAATGTCTTATAGTTTTCAATGTATAGGTCTTTCACCTCCTTGGTTAGATTTATTCCTAGGTATTTTATTCTAGTCATTGTGATTGTACATGGGATTATATTCTTAACTTCTCTTTATACTAGTTTGTTATTAGTGTATAGAAATGCAATTGATTTTTGTATGCTGATTTTGTACCTGCAACTTTGCTGTAGTGGTTGATTTCTAATAGTTATCTGGTGGATTTAGGGTTTTTCATAGAGAGAATCACGTCATCCACAACTAGTGAGAGTTTTACTTCTTCCTTTCCAATTTGGATCCACTTTATTTCTTTTTCTTACCTAATTGCTCTGGCTAAAACCTCAAGTACTATGTTGAGTAAGAGTGGTGAGAGTGGGCACCTTTGTTGTGTTCCTGTTCTCAGAGGAATGGCTTTCAGTTTTTCACCGTTAAGTATGATGTTGGCTGTGAGTTTGTCATATATGGCCTTTATTATGTTGAGGTACTTTCCTTCCATACTCATTTTATTGAGAGTTTTTATCATAAATGGATGTTGGATCTTGTCAAATGCTTTCTCTGCATCTACTGAGACGATCATGTGATTTTTATTCTTAATTTTTTTAATGTGGTATATATCACACTGATTGATTTGGGGGATGTTTAATGGTCCCTGTATCCCTGGAATAAATCTTACTTGATTATGGTGTATGATCCTTTTAATGTGTTGTATTTGATTTGCTAGTATTTTATTGAGGATTTTTGCATTGTTGTTTGTCAGTGATATTTACCTGTAATTTTCCTTTTTTGTGTTGTCCTTGTCTGGTTTTGATATCAGGGTAAGTTGACCTCATAGAATGACTAAGGAAGCATCCCATTCTTTTCAATATTTTGGAATAGTTTGAGAAAGATAGGTACTAAATCTTCTTTGAATGTGTGGTAGAATTCACGAGAGAAGCCATCTGGTCCCAGAATTTTCTATTTGGGGAGGTTTTTGATTACTGTTTCAATCTCTTTACTTGTTATTGGTCTATTCAGATTCTCTAGTTCTTGATTCAGTTTTGGGAGGTTGTATGATTCGAAGAATTTATCCATTTCTTCTAGATTATCCAGTTTGTTGGTATACTTTTCATAGTATTCTCTTATAATTCTTTGTATTTCTGTGGTAGCCATTGTAATTTCCCCTCTTTCATTTCTCATTTGAGTCTTTTCTCTTTTGTCCTTAGTGAGTCTGGCTAAGAGTTTGTCAATTTTTTTGTCTCCTGGAAGAAGAAGCTCTTAGTTTCAATGATCCTTTCTATTGTTTTTTCAGTCTCCATTTCATTTATTTCTGCTCTGATTTTTATTATTTCCTTTCTACTGACTTTGTGCTTTGTTCTTTTTCTAGTTCTTTTACGTGTAGTTTAAGATTACTTATTTGAGATTTTTCTTGTTTGTTGAGGTAGGCCTATATTGCTGTAAACAGGTCAATTTTATTTTTTTATGTTCAAGCTACTGAAATTATTCTAGGGCAATCTAGAAATTTTTGGCATGCATTTTTTTAGCTTTAATCATCGTTTATATTCAAATGATTTGTTCATATAATATAAAGAACTCCAAATTATAAGTGCTAGAAAAGTGAACATAAATATAAATGGATTGATATATGAACTTAAAGAATTTTTGTTTATTACAACTATATTCACATGACCTTAAAAAATAATTTACTACATAATTAATATGAACTATATTGTCAGAAAATTTCTATGCATAAAAGCAATGATTTATTCCTTAACTACTTAAAAATTTTTAATCAACTTTAAAAAGCAAAAATTAAACAGAAACTGGAAAAGATAAAGGAAAATTATGTTTAATTTATAAAAAGCTCGTATAAATTGGTAAAGCACAAATATCCAAAGAGGTAACTACTTTCCTTTCGTGATATTTAAAAGTTTGAACCTTGTTTTATACTTATATATGTATTTGTTTATTTCCCCTACTGGCTCACCCTTGGGAATATATTTCAAATCAAAATGATTTAAGTGCTCTTAAAGGATTTTAAAAATACAAGAACCTCAATATTATTGTTATATCAAGTATAATTTGTGTGAATGGTGCTCACAGTGAACAGACTCTAAAAGAAGCCACTTGGCCATAAAATTGATTTTGAAATAAGTAACACAGCAAGAAAATATACTTTTAAACTAACTATGTTGGCAAGGTATTAATATGACTAGTCTGCGTTTTTGTCATTTGTTAGATTCGGCTGTTAAATACTTTCAGTCTCTACCAAACACTAGCAGAGAATACATTTAATTATATGAGACCAGATTTGTAAAAAGAATTGGGGGGGACTTTTTTTCTTCAAATCTTTAGGTACCTCTGGACAAATGAGAGCAGAGAATAGTGCTTTTTACAGACTTGTAGAAAATGAAATAAACACAAAGTTTAGGCAAAGCTGAAATGTTATTATTTTCTTTCACTGTCCCTCTTAATTCTTATAAAGATAATGCCATTATTTCAATAAAAGCAACAGATAATAAAGATTCATAAAACCATCATGCTAACATTTTTAATAATAGAACACTATTAAACATTTGCATTCCATAAGGGGATTTTAAAAAAATTAGAGAAAGATGACATAATTGATTTATAAATAGCAATTTTATAAAAAGCATTCTATAGAAGAAATTTCTAATGGCAGTGTTCTAATATATTGTTAAAATTATAATTGTGAGCTTTTTGAATACTGATATGAGGTTACATTAATTTCAGGGTGCCATAATGAGTGCTGAAGAAATGAAAACCAGGTTTAATTAATAACTAGAATATGCTCCCTTCATTTTATGTGAAACTAATACTGAAACATTTTATCATTTTTTTCAAAATTCTCCCATACTTAAGAGTTTAAAATGGATATTTTATATCAGATTTCTATTTATCATAAGTAAAAAGGGTTAATTAAAGAAGTTTAGATACTTCACAGAATCTTTGGATTGTTGGACAAATAAACCTAAGGTTAAGTTTCCAAGAAGGGCCCCCAAAACAAGGGCTGGAAATATAATTGGTAGGTTCAAAGTGAGGTACCAAGTGAATATGTGGGGTCCCTTGTTCAAAAAGTATAGAAAAGATTCTGAAATATAAAGGCTTTACATTCTTCTGTTGTCTATCTTGACTTCTCATATTGTTTTTTGATAATGTCATTCTAAATAAATAAGAATTAAAATGCAAAATATTTGCATGAATTTTTTAAGACTATTTTTTTAGCAGTTGTATATTCACAGCAAAATTGAGGAAAAGGTACAGAGATATCCCATATACACCCTGCCCCCACACATGCATAATAGCCTCCATAATTAATATCTTCTACCAGAGTGGTACATTTGTTAAAATTGATGAACTTACATTGACAGATCATTATCATTCAAAGTCCAGAATTTACATTAGGGCTCACTCATGGCGGTGTACATTTTACATGTTTGGACACATGTATAATGATATGTATCCACTATTATAGTATCATACAGAACAATTTCCCTTCCCTAAAAATCCTCTGTGCTCCACCTATTCATCCCTCCCTCCCTTAAACTCTGACAATCATTGAACTTTTTACTGTTTCCATAGTTTTGCCTTTTCCGGAACTTCATATAGTGGAATCATACAGTATGTAGCCTTGTCAGATTGTCTTCTTTCACCTAATAATATACATTTAAGTTTCCTCCATGTCTTTTTCATCGCTTGATAGCTCATTTCTTTTTAGTGCTGAATAACATTCCATTGTTTGTATGCATCGCCACTTATTTATCCATTCACCTATTGAAGGACATCTTGGTTGCTTCTAAGTTTTAGCCATTATGAATAAAGCTACTATAAACATCTTGGGGCAAGTTTTTCTGTGGACATAAGTTTTCAACTTCTCTGGGTAAATACCAAGGATCATGACTGCTGATCACATGGTAAGAGCATGTTTAGTTTTATAAGAAACCACAAAACTTTCTTCCAAAGTGGCTATACCATTTTGCATTCCCACCAGCATGAATGAAAGTTCTTGTTGCTGCACATCTTCACCAGCATTTGGTGGTGTCTGTGTTTCAGAATTTGACCACATTGTTATAATTTCCATTTCCCTGATGACTTATAATGTGGAGCACCTTTACATACTCTTATTTGCCAAGTGTATATCTTCTTTGGTAAGGCATCTATTAAGGTCTTTAGCTCATGTTTTAATTGAGTTGTTTTGTTATTGTTGGGTCTTAAGGGTTCTTTGTATATTTTGGGTAACCTCCCTTTAACAGATAAGTCTTTTGCAAATATTTCCTCCGAGTCTGTGGCTTATTTTTTATTCTCTTGAGACTGACTTTCACAGAGCAAACATTTTTAATTTCAATGAAATCCAGCTTATCAACTTTTGCTCTCATGGATAGTGACTTTGGTATCTAAAAAGTCATCTCCAAACCTAAATTCACCTAGATTATCTCCTATGTTATCCTCTAGGAGTTTTTATAGATTTGCATTTTACATTTAGGTCTATGGTCCATTTTGAATTAACTTTTGGGAAGGGTAGAAGGTCTGTGTCTAGAATCACTTTTTTGCATTTGGATGTCCAGTCGTTCCAGCACTATTTGTCGAAAAGACAATAATTTCTCCATTTTATTTCCTTTGCCCCATTTGTCACATATCAGTTGAATATATTTATGTGAGTCTATTTCTAGGCTCTCTATTCTGTTCCAGTGACTTATATGTCTATTCTTTCACCAATACCATACTGTCTTGATTACTGCAGCTTTATGGTAAGTCTTGAAGTTTGGCAGTGTCAGTCCTCCAACTTTATTCTTCTGCTTCAATATTGTGTCAGATATTCTAGGTCTTTTGCCTCTCCATATAAACTTTAGAGTGAGTCTGTCAACATTCACAAACTAACTTGGTGAGATTTTGTTTGGATTTGTATTGAATCTAGAAATCAAGTTGAGAAGAACTGACATCTTTACAATATTGAGTCTTCCTATCCATGAACATGAAATATCTCTTCCTTTATTTCTTCCTTAATTTCATTCACCAGAGTTTTGTAGTTTTCCTCATATAGATATTGTACATATTTTGTTAGATTTATAACTATTTCATTTTGGGGAGTGCTAATACAAATGGTATAATTTTTTATTTCAAATTCCACTTACTAGTGGTATTTAGGAAAGCAACTGACTTTTGTATATTAACCTTATATCTTGCAAACTTTCTATAATCACATATTAGTTCCAGGAGTTTTTTTGATTCTTTTGGATTTTCTACATAGACAATCATATTATCTGTGAACAAAGTCAGTTTCACTTCTCCCTTCCAAGTGTATACCTTTTATTTCCTTTTCTGGTGGTAAAAGGGGACATCCTTGCCTTGTACCTGATCTTAGTGGGAAAACTTTGAGTTTTTCACTATTAAGTATGATATTAGCTGTAGATTTTCTGTATATATTCTTCATTGAGATAGTTACCCTCTATTCCTAGTTTACTGACCGTTTTTATCATGAATGGATGTTGGATTTTGTCAAATACTTTTTCTATATCTATTGATATGATCACATTTGTCTTCTGTTAACGTGATGGATTCTGTTAATGCCTGTTAATGTGATGGATTACACTAATTGATTTTTGAACATTGAGCCAGCCTTGCATACCCAGGATAAATCACACTTGCTAATGTTGTATAATTCTTTGTAAACATTGTTGCATTTAATTTGCTAATATTTTCTTGAGGATTTTTGCATCTATGTTCATTAGAGATATTACTCTAGTGTTCTCTTGTAATGTCTTTGTCTGGTTTTGGTATTAGGGGAATATTGGCCTTGTAGAATGAATTAGGAAATATTCCCCTGCATCTAACTTCTGAAGGAGATTGTAGAGAATTAGTATAATTTCTTTCTTAAATATTCGGTGGAATTCACCAGTGAACCCATATGGGCCTGGTGCTTTCTATTTTGATTTAATTTCTTTCTGTTTTTGATTCAATTTCTTAATAGCTATAGCCTATTCATATCATTTATTTCTTCTTGTGTGAGTTTTTGCAAATTGTGTCTTTCAAGGAATTAGTGCATTTCATCTAGGTTATCTAATTTGTGGGTATAGAATTGTTTATAATATTCTTTTATTATCCTTTTAATTCCCATCAGATCTATATTGATATACCCTCATTCATTCATGATATTAGTCATTTGTGTCCTCTTTTTTTTTTTTTTTCTTACTTAAGCTGGCTAGAGGCTTACCGATTTTATTGATCTTTTCAAAGAACCAGCCTTTGGCATCATTGATTTACTCTTCTATTTCCTGTTTTCAATTTCACTGATTTCTGCTCTAATTTTTATTATTTCCTTTCTTCTACTTACTTTAAATTTAATTTGTTTTTCTTTTTCTAGTTTGCTAAGGAAGAAGCTTAGATTATTGATTTTATATATGTCTTCTGATCTAATATACGCATTCAATGCCACAAATTTCCCTCAATCTTTGCTTTTTCTGCATCACAAATTCTCATGTTTTCCTTTTGATTTAGTTCAAAAAATTTTTAATTTCTCTTTTCTTCTTTGACCCATGTGTTATTTAAGTGTGTGTTATTTAATCTCCACGTACTTTAGGATTTTCCAGTTATTTTTCTGTTATTTATTTCTAATTTAATTCCTTTAGGGTCTGAGAGCAGAAATTGTATGATTTCTATTCTTTTAAATTTGTTAAGGCATTTTTTATGACCCAGAATGTGGTCTACCTTGGTGAATGTTCCACACGAGCTTGAGAAGAATGTGTATTCTGATGCTGTATGAAACAGTCTATAGATGTCAGTTATATCCAGTTAATTCCTGGTGTTTTTGAGTTCAGTTATGTCCCTACTGATTTTCTGCCTACTGGATCTGTCCATTTCTGACAGAGAGATGTTGATATCTTCAACTTTAATAGTGGATTCATCTATTTCTTCTTGCAGTTCAGTAAGATTTTGCCTCACATATTTTGCCACTGTGTTGTAAGGTGCATACACATTAAGGATTGTTATGTCTTCTTGGAGAATTGACTCCTTTATCATTACATAATGTCCCTCTCGATTTTTAACGTGTATCTTTATAGTATGCAATCCCAGTTTTAAATGCAAATGTAAAAGTATTTAACTAGTATCTGGAATCCCTGAAGTTGTACAATCTGTATCTCAAAGCCCCTTCGCGTATATGTATTTTGATCTTACCAGAATGCTGGAAATTCTGGACAAAACCAACTCAACTGTTTTTATTTCACATTTTGATAAAAACATATCAATAATCTCTACTTTTGGCTTACTGATGAGTATGGGAAAGACTTAAAGGATAAAAAATTATGGGTTTCACTATGTTTACCTTTCCTTCTATGTCATCATTCTAGGTGTAAATAATTGACTAGTACCATAATTAAGAAATAACATAATTAAGAAAAGACATGATAGGATTTCTTGATTACTCATTTCTTAAAATACCATTGCCATTGTCATATTTAAAGTGAGTTCTGGTTCAAATGGAAAGTGTGGTCTCTGAGTGTTGTCATCACCCTCACTTACTCTGTTGTGAGACTTAATATGCTTACCTTGTGCTCACTTTGAGTCTCCTTGAACCCCCAATCATTATTGGTCCTTTGGATTCTGTGCTAAGGGAGGCACTGCAAACATTCTATCTGAATGTGGAAACAAGGAACAGTGGCAGAAATGCATACTGCACATATCTCCTCTGCTCACGTGCATGCTCCATTGCTCCACACACTTCACTTTCAAAACACACATTCAAAGATAAAATCATTAAAAAATTCCAGATGGTGACAGCAGGTCATCAAATAATGTGTGTGGTCCTTCCAAGCATGGGGCCCTGTGTTATTGCATAGGTATCATGCCCATGAAGTTAGCCTAAATGATGGAATAGAACTGATCTGATAAAGAAATTGCAGCTCCTGGCATCACCAAACATTAAATGTCAGAACTTTACTCCAATCATACTGAACACGATGATGGTTTCTCAAGGACATATCAGTATCATAAAGTTGACCATCCAACCACCACTGAGCCCCTAAAACCAAATGACATTCCTGTCAGTGATGCTTGCAGAATGAGCTTACACACTAATTTTTTTTTTCTGGATCAAAGTCTTACATTTATTTGTACAACTCTAATACAACCTAAATCACTTACCCGCATATTAGTTGCAAGGGAAACCAAGAATCAGAAATATTTGAGAAAGCATGACTTTGATATGGTAATCTCTCAAGAGAACAAAAGTTAAATTGATATTTGTGTTGTTTCCAATTTTGGTCTATTATACATAAAACTCCTATGAACATTCACATACAAATCTTTTTGTGGACATAAGTTTTCATTCTCTTTGTTAAATACATAAAGGTTGCATTGCTGAGTCATACACTGAGTAAATTATTAACATGATAATAAATTGCCAAACTATTTTCCCAAGTGGCCATTCCATTTTGAACTCCCATCAAGCAATGTGTGTGTTTCAGTTGCTCCACATCCTTACAACAATTAGTACTGTCATTTATTTTAATGTTAGCCGTTCTGGTGAGGCAATATTAGCATTATATTCTCATTTAAAATTGCATTCATACAGGACTAATAACATTGTGCATATTTGCTATTCATATTAAATAGCCTGGCTCCAGGCCAAAATGCTATGCCTAGGTGATCTCACAGGCCCAACCACAGGCAATTACAAGGCTTTGCTTAGCAAGCTTCATGCTCTCCCTACCCGACTTGGTGCATAAGCAAAGTATTATACTTTTCTAGAAGAAGTTGCAGTCAAGAACCCGTGGCTGGCTGTACCCTTACATATATCTACATTCCCAGCCCAGGCACCTCCTTTTGGCTGAGTCCTCCTAATTGAGTTAGTTAAGGTACTTTTCTCCACTCTGACTCAGCATTTTTCAACTCCTCACCCTTCTCAATTTTCCTCCCCCTAGTCTCTCACGTCCATAAAAAGGCAAGAGCCTTTTGCTATGGCCTTCTGGCAATGAGATGATTCCCCCCACATCTGCACTGTCATTTGACCCTTGCTTGGTATCATTCTTTGGGGGAAAAAATGGAATATCTAACAGTGAGATCATTTTTCTTTCACCTCTTGTTTGCACTGTCACAGTAAATAAATAAAGGCTTGATTATTACTTTCAATATGGCCTGTTGTCCTAATTGACCACCTCAACACTTTGCAATTAGACATATATATTATTTTGTGAAGTGTCTGCCCAAATTTTTGTTTATTTTTTGAGGTAGTCTTCTTATTAACGGGCTGTAAACGCTTTTTATACATTCTGGATACAGCTCCTCAATTAGATATATGTTTTGCAAATATTTTGTACCAGTATTTTCTTTACTGTGGGTTTTGAAAGGCAAAAGTATTTCTGCAAAATCAAATTTATCAAAAGTCTGTTTTATTATAATTCATGTAAAATATAAATCATTTCTCAAGTAATTTACTTTGTCACATTTATAAAATTCAAGACAGCATATATGTGAGTCTCTTTCTGGACTCTCAATTTCATTGATCTATGTCCACTGATCTATGTATTTTCTGAAGCTAATACCACCCCTTCTTGATTACTGCAGATTTACATTGTCTTGAAATCAGATCACGTATGACCTCCAACTCTATTTTTAAAATTGTTTTAGTTTTTCTAGATACTTACATTTCTATATAAATTGAGAATTAGGTTGTCAATTACTACAAAGAGATTCCACTTGAGATTCGGATTCTGATTTTATTGAATCTATAGATTAATTTAGTCAAAATTGGCATAGCAACAAAATTGAGTATTCTATCCATGAACATAGGGTATCTCACCATTTATTTAGTTCTTCTTTAATTCCTCTCAGTATCATGTTGCAGTTTTAAGTGTACTGACACATGCACATATTGGTTACATTTATTCCTACAATTTTATGTTTTAATATTCTATTATAAATAATAATTTTCATTTTGTTTTCCAGAAATTCATTCCTAATATAATAGTGCTTAAAAATTGGGGGGAAGGCTAAATGTGCCTTCCAGGCTGAGCCTCCAGGGTTAATACAGAGTACTTAATAGAAAATTTAACTACTAGGTGACACTATCAGGCAAGTAGAATTTTACAAGGTCATCAATATTAATGTTGAACCTAGGGATCCCATCACATTTATGAGCCATACATATCTCCATATAATCTCTTTTATAACACCTATAATTCTTAGTGACCCAAGTATGGGACACTACTGACTATTATTGTCAGGAGCAACAGCTAAAACAATAGCAACATGGATTTTGACTTATTTCTGCCTTTCACTTCTCACAGAGGGCATCTGATTGGTAGAACCTAACTTACATCAAAACTTTAACAGAATACAGTCTAGAAAGTAGTGTTTCCAGGTTCTAAAGGTTGAGAAATAAATGCATACTGAATGCCAACTTAACAAATCCATCATATGTACAGTGATAGAAGCACAGTCATAATGTGATTGATCTACTGCTGTATTTATTTACAAATACTGTTATGCCAATTTATACTCACACCAAAATCCACTGTGACACTAGTTTCACTATCTTATCAAATATGTGCTACTTTTAAAAAGAAACATGGCATATTATTCTTTTAATTTATCTTATTTTTAATTAGCTTGATTGTTTTAATTTTTTGTGCTTTTAAAATATTTTTCTCATTTGTTGAAATGACTATTTGATTTTTTAATTCAGTTTTGTGTTGATCAGTTTTTGAATTTATTCCTTCTCAGGAATTAGTAATCTGTTTTCTCCTCCATACATATTTGGCTTTGAATTTTTGTCATTTTTTTAAATCAATTTTTATTTGGTTTTGTCATTTGTTTGTTTTCCATTACACATATTAAAAAATATTTACTTCACACCTACTATTTTCTAGAGTTGGTAGGACAAGACCTCACAGATACAGGGTAAACAAAAACAGGCTCAGATGGGCAGAGATATGACTCTACCTATAAATTAAGTGACCAACAAATCAATCTAAAATTGCAGCTTAAGAAGGCAACATGAAGGAAAAATAAATTGTTGTAAGGGTGTGTAACAATTATCTGATGCTGAAGTTTCTATGGAATTTTGCCTGGGCAGATAATAATTCAGAATAAAGAAGAAATAATCAGTCAAAGGCAGGAAGCTTAAATGAGGTTGTCCAAAGAGAATTAAAGACAAGATAGAGACTAGTGCAAGCTGAAGCTGGAGAGGTAGGGAGAAAAATAATCACGCCAATCAGACAAACTTTCAAAGCCTTTAAGTACCAGAAGTCTTCAATATTCTTGAAGTTAAATATATCAGTCATTCATTTTGTGTTTTATTCCATTATTTTATATGTAATCTCTCACTTCACATACTTGATTATTAATTATTCCTCTTTACTTTTGGTAAGCAAATATTTACCATATTGTAACAGAAGAATACTTAAATCACATAAGCTTTGTGACACAAACAAGAAGAAAAATTATTCTCTATTAATGAGAATATAATAGTAACACGTGTGGCTGAATAGCAAAAAAAAAATTTTAAGTCATTAACTGAATTTATCATTATAGCCTGTGCTTTCTTTTAAAGATATTTCTATAAATTAAAGATTTTGCTGTTTATCAAGTTGATCAAAGCAGAAACCTGTGTGCTTTCCAAGAATCCTCTATAATTCTCATATCTCCCCCATAACAGCAATCACCAAGTGGTCTATAAATCTTATCTCCTTAAATATATCTCAATTCTATATGCACCATTTTTAGCTTATGGCAATTTTCAAAGTTCAGCTTCTTATCATCTCCTTCCAGGAATACTGCAACTGAGTGTTATTGGATCTCTCTACCTCTAGATTTATAATCTTCAAATCCATTCTCCATACTGATACCAGATTGCTCTAAAATGTAATTCAACAATGTCATCCACTTGTATTTTATTTCTTATAATTATGCATTTATTTTTTTATTAACATTTTCCATACTGCTTTATAAACCCTGTGCACAGGCACAATGTCTACTTTGTTTACCAGTGTAATCAATGACTAGAAGGTAAGTAGTATGAGATAAATAACTGTGGAATGAGTAAATGTTTCCAAAAGTTCATTGGCTTTCCCTGACCTCCAGAGTAAAGACAAGTTCCTTTAGAATGGCATAAACCTCTATGACCAGGCTCCTGACCTTTCACCCTTCTCACGACATACTTCATGGTTCAGTAATTCAGGGCTGCAAACACCATGGTGCGCAGGGGCACCTCTTGCTTTTGCCCATCTCCCCTTTGCTTGGAGCAAAATCTCCCCTCCCAGTTTGAAATCTTAAACATGACCATCTATTACAAAATTTTCATGTAATTGGAGTAGTAGGCTCCTCATCTGTTTTCAGTTTGGATGTATGCAATCTGTATGTAGCTAATATTTACAAGTTTTAGTGAAAGTAACTTTTTATATCTGCTTATTCCACTTTGGCATAAATTTCTACAAAGCCGAGACATCTTTTATTTGTGTTTTTTATCTCCAGCATCTATCATGTCTGGCACATAATAGGTATTTTAAAAATTTTAAGTAAACAGAACCAAGTAAATATTGCATAAGGTAAATGATAAGAAACATAAATAAAACAAGAGAGAAGTAATGAATACTCCAGGAAGTTATCTTTTTTTGGCATTATAAGCTTTATTTAGAATATAATTGTGAATATGAATTCTTAACGTTTTATTGTAATTTAGAATAGGTCCCTAGGGATGTAAAAACTTTAAAGGGACATTTTTGGAAAAATGCTTCATTAATAAATCCCTTCCCTTATGTGAAATGATCAATTCTAATTACTTTTGATGCTGTTCTCTCCAAATTCTCTTTACTCCTCTGAGATAGTCTTTCTTATAAAAGTTTCAAAAAATGATTCCAGATTTGGCTTTCCTGTTTGTTCCCCAAAGATCTAGTAAAATTGACAATACATGGGAAAGTAATATGAAAATATGTAAAGAAATGAATTGCTAAAATCTCACTAAGAAAAGAATTTGGTGAATTCATAAATTTCTGTAAAGGGATAGTATCTGCCATAAGATAATAAGGAATTACTAGGTGTCTTTCGTGTTAATTTTTAGCACTATGACTATGTAGCTTAATGATTCCCATGACAACAATTTATATTTTTTTGCTTAGTTTATTATTTATAAAATGGCTTTTGTCATCTAAATGAGTATTTTAAAACAAAATTTTATTCCTCTGAAGTCTTTCATGATTTCCTTTGTGAAAAATCTGTAGAAAGAGTAATTATATTAATTCAGTTGAATAATTCAATCATTCTTTTAGTGATATTTATTCATTCTAAACTTTGGGTTGATAACTAAAGCTTAATTTATTTAATAGCAGAATATCCTTAAATGAATTAAAGTTAAAATGTTGTTATTGACCTTCTCTGAACATGCTATTAGAATTTGATTACTCTAGTAACTGGTATAGTCAGCCCTGGTGGTCTAATGGTTAAGATTCAGCACTCTCACTTGGTCAGGGAACAACATCACCCATCCCTGGATGTCATTCTATGACAGCCATATGTTGCTCTGATGCTGAAAGCTATGCCACTGGTATTTCAAATACCAACAGGGTCATCCATGGTGGACAGGTTTCAGCAGAGCTTCCAGACTAAGACTAAGAACAAGGACCAGACCAACCTCTTCAGAAAAAACTTGGCCATGAAAACCTTGTGAATAGCAGTGGAGCATTGTCTGATACAGGCCGGAAGGTGAGAGGATGGCGCAAAAAGACCATGTAGGGTTTCACTCTGCTGTACACAGGGTCACTAGGAGTTGGAATTGACTTTACAGCACCAACAAAAAAGTAAATGGCATATTAATCTATAATTATATAATAATAATAAATGCAATATTTTCTTAAATATTTATGACTATTTATCCCCATTTCCCATTCTATTCCTCCTGCTGTTCAGAAGTTACCTCATTATTGCATTTAACACTCTTTCATTTCAAAAGTAAAATGGCCAAGGAAGAATCAGGAGTAAAAGAATAAGTAAGCAATAAAAAGTTTTTGCAAAAGGGAGTTTCAGATCATTTTATATGTACATAAGGAAAACAATATTTCTTTGATGAAAAAATGAAAGTGTTCTTTAACTGTCCTTGTGATTAAAAATCCCTAAATTACATGGTCTATTTTTCCCTCAAGCTTCAGTAGCAGAATATAACTTTTTAAGAGTTAAACTAAAAGACATAATTGCATAATAAATAACTTACACTCTGAAAAAAGTAGAGCAATGATAAACACCAACCTGAAAAGGACAGTGTGAAATTGCTGAAAGAGTAAAAGAAGGAAAAGAGGTCAAAAAGGAGTATGGCAAGTTGAAAAATTATGATAGTACAAAAAAAATGCATACAGCTTCAAAATGACACACAATTGTGATATGTGCAGAGCCTTAAACACATTAATGAATTTTGCAGCATAAAAATTAAAGAAAAGTAGGGGCCGGCCCGGTGGCGCAGCGGTTTAGTTCGTGCTTGGCAGCCCAGGGTTCGCGGGTTCGGATCCTTGGCGCCCACCGACGCACTGCTTGTCAGCCATGCTGTGGCGGCGTCCCATATAAAGTAGAGGAAGATGGGCATTGATGTTAGCCCAGGGCCAGTCTTCCTCAGCAAAAAGAGGAGGATTAGCAACAGATGTTAGCTCAGGGCTGGTCTTCCTCACAAAAAAAAAAAATTAAAGAAAAGTAATATTTACTACTTTTATTTGACTTATGTAATTTACTTCAATAAATAGAACTTCAGGAGGATTGAAAATATAATCAAAGTTGTTCATGAGAAATTAATGGCACACATTTATATCATGAATATACATTTTCAATATTTAGTTTGCTTGAGCCTTCAAAGTATTTTCTTAGGAGAGTAAATGGGAAGTAATTTTATAAAGCAGGAATTAGAATTAAGCTTATAAGAAGTAATAAAGACAATATATTAGTTTTCTTTAGTTGTTGATAATATGAAGTTTTTGGTTTCCTTTGGTTTTCCTGCTTGGAAGAACCAGAGAATACTCTAGTTCTCCATATTCAGATATTTTTATCAGACTTTTTCTGTTTGCAATTATGATTGGAGAATATCATATATTTGAAAATATTTCACCTATTAGCTATTCCAACATTAAAATTACATAGGTAAGGAAACTGAAGTCCAGAAGTGGAAAGTAGTTGCTCAGAGTGACATAGCTAGTTGTTTAAGTCATGGCTGAAAATGACAGTGTTCTGATTCAAATAAAGATCTGTCCCTGTCTTACAGGAACTTGGAGATTAGTAAAGACAAAGATACACTAAATAATAACTCACATAAAGTGATATAATTGTAATACTAAAAATATATGAAGGTACCTTGGGAGCATAGAAGGGCTAATAAACATTTTCCTTTTCAGGGAAAGCAAGATTTAAATTGTGTCTTGAAGGATGTGGAGGAATTAAATCAGATGGAGAAGTATCTCTTTGTAGATAGGAAAAGGAAGTAGAAGCATTCCATGCAGAAGAAACAGCAAAAAACAGCATCATGACTCTGAAAAGGATCATAGAAAATAGTGAAGAACACAATGAGGCTAGAGTGTAGAATGTACTGTCATGTGTGAGATAGCAAGACATGAGGTAGGAAAGTAGTGTACTTCATCAAATATATGCCAAGTGTCTACCATATATCAAACACTGTTTTAAACACTGATTATATAAAATATTAATAAGGCATGGTCCAGCCTTTAAGGAGCTAGGATAAAATGTGATAGACAACTGTATCAGTAAAGAATAAAGTATAATTTTCTACTTAGATTATAATACTAAATTAAGACAATGAGATGATTTTGACATGGCTTCACTTTAATATTCTTGTTACATAGTGGTTAATCTCTAAATCACACTTAACAAAATTTTATTTTTATCAAAACTTGCTAGTGTGAAATCTGCTTTCACACTTAAACAGTACTTCCCTGAATGCATCCTATTCATTTTTAGAATCTAGTAGCATATCATACTATTATTATGAGATTTTATTTTTAAAAAGGTAATTAGAATCATTTAATTTTAGAGCTAGAAGTAATGTAAACGATCAACTAGTTCATCTCCTCATTTTAAGCAGGGGATATTGAGGCCAAAGATCAATAACTTTCTTCAGGACACTTAGCCAATACACTAAAAATCCAGGTCTCCTGATCTTTCTTTCATACCATGGTACATATTTAATTTTAAAAACAACTTTTCTTCATAGTATTCTGAAGTATAGAGGGAAAATAGTATGTTAATTGTGATTCACAAAGATCATTATCTTACTCCCTTGACTTTAAAGCACTAGAAATTAAACCAACAGCTCTACTTAAATCAAAATAACTGGTTCAGTCCACCAAAGCAAGAGGAATAAATCAACAAACTACTTTTTGATTTATAACATGGTGACATGATAACCTTTACATCTTATAGTCACTAGTCCATAAGGTCTGTGAATGCAAACACTGCACACCTTGTTAAGCATTTTAAACCAGCTTAAAACTCACATACCTATCATAGGTAAACACAGTGCATAACAACTGGTATGTTAAGTTTTGAATCTTATTCAATATTCTACCATTACCAATATTGATTGAATAAATGAATAAAAGCGAGTGAAGGCTGTATATATTTGTCCAGGACATTCTCTTTTCTACTATTGTGTCCAGAACCTGCACTGAATAATTATTTCATACCCTGCATTTTCTTTTAGGCATATACAACTGAAAACAACCTAAAAATATTGCCCCTGTGAAGCATATATCTATTGAAAGAATTACCAAATACTTATTGAAAAGAATTAAACACTGATAGTTTATTACACGTATTAAAAAGTGTAAAATATAAAAGACGGATGTGGGAGATTCTAAGGTCTTTTGTAATGATCCCAGAATCATATTTTCCAAAGCCATCATTTTAATGTTACCTAGAAATGTAGCCTCAACTATGAGCAGATTGACTAAACCTGTTTATTTTCAATATCTCAACTAGTTTGCAAAGATTTAATTAGTGCTAAAAAATGCAAAAAAAATTGCTGTGGGATTTCAGAAGGAAGTTAAACATTGCTTTATGTCCACATTTTAAAGTAAATTTTATCTCAAAGATCAATTAATTTTCCTACTGTGTATGCTAATCTTTTGTGTATCTTGTTTCCTAATAACATACAAGAAAATTTTGTAAAGCCTGATTTTTTAAATATATATTTCCTAAAAGCAACAAAGGCAAGTCAACATTTTTACATTTAACTTTAAATAGGGTCAATTATTTTTATTGCACAAACACAGACATATGATATATGTAAACAGAAATACATATACCTGTCTGTAACATGCTGTCAAGTCAGCTACCACCCCTGGCGACCCTATGAATGAGTGACGTCCACAATGTCCTGTCCTCAGCAGCCCTACTCAGCTCCTTGTAGACTCATGCCTATGGCTTCCTTTATGGAGTCAATCCATCTCATATTTGGTCTTCCTCTTTGCCTGCTGCCTTCTACTTTTCCCAGCATAGTTGTCTTTTCCAAAGAATCCTGCCTTCTCATAATGTGCCCAAAGTAGAAGAGCCTCAGTTTTATCATTTTTGCCTCCAGCAATAGTTCAGGCCTAATTTGCTCTAGGACCCATGTGTTCATCTTTCTGGCAGTCCAGAGTCTCCAAAGAGCTCTCCTCCAACATCACATTTCAAATGAACCAATTTTTTTTCTGTCAGCTTTCTTCACTGTCCAGCTTTCGCACCCGTGCATAGTAATCAGGAATATGACGGTGTGGATAATCTTGGTCTCGGTCTCTAACAACACTTCCTTCCACTTGACCATCTTTCCTAATTCTTTCATTGCTGCCCTTCCAAGTCTCAGTCTTCTCTTGATTTCTGGACTGCAGTCTCCATTTAAATTCATGGCTGAACCAAGGTAAATAAAATCTTTACCAATTTCAATGTTCTCATTATCCACGTTAAAGTTATGTAGTTCTGCAGTCATGATTTTTGTCTTCTTGATGTTCAAATGCAGTCCTGCTTTGGCACTTTCTTCTACTTTCATCAGAAGTCTTTTCAAGTCATTGCTGCTTTCTGCCAGTAAGATGGTGGCATCTGCGTATTTCAGATTGCTGATATTTCTTCCACCAATTTTTACTCCTCTTTCAAAGGAAATAAGTCACCAGGGGTAGATGGGGTATCAATAGAACTATTTCAAGCCACAGAGACTGAATTTGTCAAAATCCTAACAAGAATACGCCAACAAACATGGAAAACAAAACAATGGCCTACAGACTGGAAATGTTCGATATACATCAAAATCCCCATGAAAGGAGGTGCCAAGGAGTGCAGTAACTACAGGAACATTGTCTAACTTCCCATGCAAGTAAAGTGATGCTCAAGGTGCTGCAACAAAGGCTTTTACCTTATATGAAGCAAGAAATGCCTGATGTCTAAGCTGGATTTCAAAAAGGGAGAAGCACATGAGATCTAATTCTGATTATATGTTGGCTACTGGAGTGCTCCAAAGAATTTCAGAAGAAGCTTAGTCTATGTTTTATTGACTACAGTAAAGCCTTTGACTATGTGGATCATGAAAAGCTATGGGCTTGTCTGAAAGAAATGGGCGTGCCTCCGTACTTGATTGTTTTGATGCCTAATCTGTATTATGGATAAGAAGCCACTGTTAGGACAGAATATGGAGACAGAATGGTTTCCTATAGATATATGTCATATCTATTTAATCTGTACACAGAATGCATCATATACATTCACCTAGACATGCACAAAAAACATATAAAATTGAACATACAGAACTCAATTCATTTTTGTAATGGCTAGCATTATATGTCCTGTATGATGATGCTTCTTTAGGAGGAAAGTATAGTCAAACACTATGGCTACAGACTTGTTTCCATTATGCAGAGATTGCTTCATATGACTTTCTTTGGTCACAAGACAACACACATGTACACCCTATAAACTTCTTGAATGCATTACTTACATTTCAGAATATTAAATGACACAATATGATAAAAAATAATAAGATAAATATATAATGTGTTACTTATTCTGATAGGCAGAATAATGGCCCAAAGATATCCATGCCCTAATCTTGGAACCTGTGAATACATTATCTTACATGACAAAAGGGACTCTGCAGAGGTGTTTAAGGTTAAGGACCTTTAGATGGGGATTTTATCCTAGACTATCCCAGTGGGGTCAATCTAATCACACAAGTGCTAACATTTGGGGGACCTTTCAGGCTGCGATCAAAGGAAATTTGAAGACACTACACTACTAGCTATGAAGATGGAGGAACAGGCCACAGGCCAAGGAATGCAGAAAGCCTCAAGAATTTGGAAAAGTCAAAGAAATAGATTCTCCCATTAAAACCCCAGAAAGGAATGCAGCCTTGCTGACTCTTTAATTTAAGACCCATAAGATCCATTTCAGCCTTCTACAGAAGTGTAAGATAAATTGTGTTGTTTTACCCCAATAAGTTTGTGATAATTTGTTATGGCGGCAATAGAGACTGAATACATTCATATTTCATATTTTTTAAAATGTTTCATTAAAACATACACCCTCAGCAAAAACACTAAGCAATGACGGATGTACAGACTTGCTTTCTGGAAGCAAAATGTCTTTAGATTCAGACAGTGTGACGTTTTATCCTAAGCCTGCTACTTGGTGTGACCTAAGCGTAATGACCCCTTCCAAGTTCAATTCTGCGTATATGATATGGGAATACAGTGAACTTTCTTATAGTATTATTGAAAAATCACATGGGAAAATACATGTAAATACTAAGTTCAGATTTCTTGGCAGAACTCTCATTGTCTTACAATTTGTACCACAGCTTTGTAATTCAAATAAAGATTGTTAAGTATTTTTGACTATTCCATTAAATTAAGCTAAATGATATCTTACCTGGAACTTGGATCTGTAAAATCAGAATGTTTGCTGGAACGGTTCTAGGCAGATAGATAAAGCCTAATAATACTTAGATCAGGAATTAAATCATACAATATTAAGCCAGCAACTTCAAGATAATCTGTTATGCTGTTTAAAAAAATGATAATGACTCTCAGTGAAGTTAGAATTTTAGCCAGTGGATCACATATTTTCTTTTTTTTTCTTATATGGTGATACTCAGATATTCTTTTCAATAAATTAGAAAAGGGGAACATTATTTCTATAAGCATATATTTTTTTAATAATTTAACTCTAAATAGTAATACAGTTTATTATAAAACTAATGCTAAAAAGCATGCACTATGATACAGTACATTTCTATATAGAATGAACTACTTAAAAAATATTACCTAGGGTCTCTTTGTTCAAGTCAGTTACAAAATACTTGGAAATATAGGACTAAAAAAAGAAAATAGAAGACAGAGAAAATGAGTAGTGTGCTGGAAAACACTAAGCTGAGATTGAAAAGAGTAGGCCTCTCATTTTTACTCTATGACCATTTGTGAACCACTGAGTCAGTACACTATTACAAACACATACACATGTTATTTTGGTATGTATATATCTATATTTATTTATACCTATCACTATTTCAATATATTTATTTTCAACTTGTGTGTGTGTGTTACTGTGATAGATATCCTGACTACACACCCTCCCCCTTTCTACTTTCTGACCAACTCAATTACGGTAAGGTTTGGCTTTTGCAATGTTCTCACCTAATCTATGCCTTTTGGCTAGTGATTTGTCTAAGAATTATCTGTTTTGGTCAATGAGACATAAGGGAAATTTTTCTAGGGGTACTGAGAAATGTGTTTAAATGTGGTTGAACACATTTTCGCTTTTCTCTCTCTTTAAATGAGGTTGTAATGAGAATATTCTGCTTGTTGCTGCTGGGACTATTTTTTTTACCATGACACAAAGAGCTAACAAATTTTATTCCAGACTATTTCCCAGAGATTAAGATTTATATCAATAACTTATTCCATTTCTTTCGATTTTCCAAAGGTAACTCAGTCTCAGTAACTTTATCATCCAAACCCCCTCCTTCCCAAACTGGCCCTTTAACCTCTAATGATGAAAACACTCACCTACTTGCACATGTCAGAATCCTAAGAAAAATTTTACTAACACTTCCATCCACTAACATCTGTGCCCAATTCATCACCAAGTCAAGTCCATTTTATCTCCAATTTTTTACATATTTTTTCAAATCCCCACTAGTACCACTCTAGTATAAGCCAAACAGATTTCTTGCCTGGACTACAGCATAGAATCCTCCTATAGAATCCTTCACTTTAAGAAAATGAATCATATTTCAAATTCTAGCCAAACACATTTGAGGAATTCTTAGTTCTGATAACATAGTGGACTGAGCTAATCTAGATTCTTTTTTCGATTACAACCACAAATACACCACGGAAAAATTATTTAAAAATGTAAATACACTGGTAAGTTTGAAAGAAAAAATTACAATCTGAAGGTATCAAGCAGTGGAATCAGAAAATTTGTCAATTCACTTATTCAAGGTCCTGGGTGAATATTGGACTCAATTATAGGTTTTGACATCTATTTGGGAATAGCACATGTGTCCTTGGGCCTCCTAAGGCAAGAACCTAGACTGAGAAATTTGCATAAAGTCAGGATTCTCCACACACTGTGGACTATTAAGACTGCATACTGGTCCAATAAAATGGCAGGGAATAAAATGGAAGGAAGGCTCTGGGTAGAGAATACTTCAAAGAATACTTTAAAACTTCAAGCTTACTCTTTTCTGGTGTTTGGAGTAAGAATTTACAATAGTATGTGGCTCCCTTTTGATTTCAGTTGAGATGGACTGATATATTTTTTCATTAGATCTTTTTTATGTTTTTATCTCTATTAATAAATTTGCTGAAATCCTTACGTTAAGTTTGGTGGTTTTTTTTCTGTTGAATGTGACTTGGTAAGTTTTTCTCTGGCTGACAGAAATGATACAGGTCTATAGTTCACTTTTATTCTCTCTTCCCTGAGTATAATATTAAAGTTACATAAACTTTATAATATTAAGTAGATTAAAAATTTTCTAAGTACGAACCTGAAAGAGATCCACATTTAACAATCATGAAAACTCTAGAAACTTTTTTTCAAGTAACTCTTTGAAAGTTATGCCAATCCCTTCTTTGATGGTCTTCTCAGACTTCGTGATTTTCAGGTAATTTTGTTATTATTTAGTTTATTTAATATGTAGGGAAGGAAAAATAATTTTCCATGAACTCCATTCTTCTGAGTTCTTAGCTGAGGCTCCTGAAATAAAAGACAGACTAACAAGAGAAAAACAAACAAGTATACTAACACATATAGCTCATGTATACATGGAAGATACCCAGGGAAAAATGAGTAACTCCCCAAAGTGGCTTAGAATTCAGGCTTAAATACCATGTTAATAGGGAAAGGGGAGGGGGAATGTACGCTTCGTAGGGAAGGAGAAATGATTTTTAGGGAAGATGAACGGGCCCTTTACAGAATGGATGGGAAATCTGATAGTTTGCGACAGTTTGTCTAGGTGTGGTTCAACTTCTAGTCTCTCCTGTGACAAGAGTCAATCCTCCTTGATTGATGAAACTCCCAGGGAGGGGAATCTATGACAACTGAGTTCCTGTGGGAGGATCTGCTTTTAGACAGATAAAGGGAGTTCAGAAAAAGCCTCTTCCTGTATTTTCTGTTTTTCAAGTGTCTACAGCTCAAAATAATCAATATATCAAAATAGTATATTTGGGAGTGGCATGTCCTGAACTCCTACAGTCATATTTAGGGTGGCATATTCTGATACCCTTCAACATTTTTCATCATTTCCTTCATAAATTCAATTTTATTAACATATAATTTGCACAGAGTTATCTTACTAATTTAAATCTTGTCAATTATTTGCTGTTTTACCCCTTTCTTATTTTAGTTGTGTGTGTCTTGTTGGTTTTGTTTCATTTTACTTCACTGAGGTTTACTGATCTTATTTTATTTTCCAAGAAAAAAAGAACTTGAGCTTATGGAATCAACTTCGTTATTGTTTTTAAATTAATTAATATTTGTATTTCTTCTCATATATCTTGGTCTATTTGCAATATTTTTCCTTCAAATTTTCGTTAAGCCGAAACTCTTCTATATAGACACTAGGAAATGTCAATTACACATTCTCCTTTCACTCTCATTTCACTTTTGCACACTAATGGCACCAGTGAAATTATCATTAAAATCATAAATAACTCTCTCTTATCTCTTCACTCCATCTTCACAGATATTGATATACATCTCTCACCAAAACACCACAGTAAACTCATGAGAACCAGGTTTTACTTCTACAATCCATCTTAAGGACAGCAATGATCTTTCTAAGAGGCAAATCAAATGAGTTTGCTTGATATTTCATGATTTTAAATGATTTCCCATTCCTATTCTGGAACTAACCCATGTTAATTGGCACTTCAGGATATGACCAATTTTTCCTCTTCAACCTTATCTCCTCTCATTCTCACAAACCCACCCTAGATTCCAGGGATACAAAATAAACATGACTCCCCAAGAATTCCAGAATTTCTCACACTGACACATGCTGGTTTTTCTACTCGTAATACTCATCCTTCAAATTTGACTTACTCTTCTATGAAGCCACTAGGAAATTTAAAATCCACTTTTCCTCTCATTTTACCATGAATATACTTTGAGATTACATATATATGTATATAAATACATAAATTTATTATATATATTTTATGTATACGTGTATATTCAATATAAATGACATATATATTCTATATAAAAAACAGTTGTGTGTATGTGTTTCTTTCACATCTTTGTTTCTACAGCTTTTAGCAAAATGCCTGGTCTTTTGTAAATACTCAATACTTTCTAATGAATTAGAATGAGGTGCTTTCCTTTCCATCTACCTGAATGCTTATAAAGGATCATTAAAAATAAAAAAAAAAATCTGCTTTTAAATTCTTCTGAAGTATACTACTACTACTTTCTATAGGAATAAAACATATGACTGAATTTCAAAAAATTACAAGTATTCATTTCTTTAGCAGACATCAGGATGCTAATAACCATAACACATACGGTTTATAAAAAAGGTAGTTTTTTCATTTTTTTGTTAAGTTGCCAACTCACATCTGTGAACAGTAAAAGCTTTAATTTCTCACTCTTGTTGTCTACAAAGAAACATTTAAAAGGTGAGACTTTATACTGTAATTTGTGGTTCACTAATAACTTAAATTTTGAATTACTCAGCTATCTTATAAGTCAAAAGAAAATTAACACTCTTTCCTCCCTTTTACACTCTGTGGAAAGCATGATATGTTTACTGAAGTAAGTCAAGGTTATTAATGGGGAGCTAAGCCTTATCTAATACAGTTTATATTGCTTTAATCCTTTTCTAATTTTGTCATTATTTACCATATTAAATCTACTCATTGTAAAATACCTATTATCTAAATACGTATAGTTTAAAAGAATTTGTGATCCATTCATCTTCTGCCTGCTTTCTTCATCCCCTAATATTCCAATGTCTGACATCAACATCTACCTCCACGAAAAGAAAGCGATAACCTACTGAAATGAACAACTACTTTTTAAAATATTTTAAAGTCAAGTAAGACTCTTCATGTAAATGCAAATATATGCACACATTCAAAACTTATGTTTTTATTCCAAATTTGTCAAATATAACATTCTAATAATTGATACATTTCAAATATACTCACATATAAAGGGCTGTAAAGAGTCCTTACTAGAACAGAAATGTTTCTAAGCTGGAACATTAAAAATTAAGATACATACATTTTGTTTACTGTCAAATGACTTGCTCAATTTACTGAAATAGCTGATTTTTCATGTGAAGTGATGCTATATATGTCTGGGGAAAAACATGAGTTTCAGGCATTAAAAAGCTGACTTCTTCCAGGGTATTCCTTTCCAAAGTAAATCAACAATTAAAAGCTCCTAGTAATAACCCATTTTATTATTGGGAAAAACACAATTGAACTATTTCTTGGCTCACTTATTGTTTTGTGGTGTTAATGTTTGCGTAGGCCGAAGGTGCCTTAAGTTAAGAAGAGAATGTTAATTACACTGTTAGATATAAATAGATATAGATATATATGAATCCTTAAATCTTAATCACAATAGCCCTAGGACACCTTCTAATAACCCTAGAAATTTCATGTTTCTATCAAATACCCTATCCAAAAATTTTGGATAGGCTGAACCTACACTTTATCTATCTAAATCTTCCTCCAATATAGCACAGACTCAAAAGCTCCCAGACTGACTCATGTAGCTTTTGTCCCACAGTTACAAAGCTTGGCACATACAATATCCTGATATCCATGATAACTCTTATTCTTTCAGCTAAGCAATATAGTTGATGTATCTTCATATATTCAATGAATAAGTAAAATTTACATAAATTATTTTATACTTAATTATATGCATGCCCATTTCTGTCAGTACAACGCCTGTGCCCTGATGGTAGGCTTGATTTCTGCACTGGCACACCGGCCTGCCTAGCAGAATGATATTCTGTATAGCAAGTGTTCCACTGGTCTTGAATTTGACTTAACCTTTCCAATTCTTCATTTTTCTCTGTGTCTGAGGTGAAAAGTCAATCTCAGTCAGAAATTAGTCATCTGAGCTCCAAATTATTGCATTTTGGATAAGGGTTTCTTAAACAGAAGTTATAAATAGACTGCTTGGGAAGGAAAACAATATTTAACAGAATAATTTTAACTCCTTTTGTTTGTGTCTTTACAGATTATAAAACCAAAGTAGTTTAACAATAAATTATAAACCAGCCTAGGAAACCAATACAATTAAATTAACAACACTCTTTTAATGTGACGATTATTAAAGTAGTTTAATAATAAATTATAAACCAGCCTAGGAAACCAATACAATTAACAACACTCTTTTAATGTGACGATTGATGCTGCTTTCCTAATAAGCATATAAAATATGAATTTGGTATGAATGGATATAGTACCAATTGTTTTGACTTTAAAATACTTAACTTATGTGATCCTTATGGCAACTCAATAATTTAATCATTTTTCTCTATTACAATTAATATGAAAATTCCATCTGTACCACAAGTACTTACATTTTATTTTTCACTTTGGACAAATGTTCAATTTATATAATTAATTCTGCTTTGTCCTTTTCTTCACAGGCTCATACAATAAACATGGCATTATTTGCAATTATTAATAGAAGTGAAAATGCAGAAACTTAAATTATGGGATCACACTCAATTTTAAGAAGTTCATCTGATTGATATATAGTATATATTTTTATCAATCAGAAAAACAGAATTTGAAAAATATATTATTGAATAGGAACATCATATTGTCAAGTATTTTGTGATTTGTGGTCCCTTGTTTTTCATAATATTGTCTGGGATCATTCAGCAGCTCTTACATGTTTAATCTTCAGAGAACTTGTTATATAAATTCTAATATGCGGCAGACAATGTTTGGGCATTGGGATTATATAAGTGAATGAGAGACAAATGTGCCCTTCTCTTATAGTGCTTATAGCGTTGTTTTTGTTCTTAGTGCCACCTAATCAATTCCAAATCCTAGCGCCCCTGTGTACAGCAGAGCAGAACCCTGCCCAGTCTTTTTTG
The DNA here is from genome assembly GCA_031878705.1 of Tapirus indicus. Lineage (NCBI taxonomy): Eukaryota > Metazoa > Chordata > Mammalia > Perissodactyla > Tapiridae > Tapirus > Tapirus indicus. The sequence continues at coordinate 95,424,415 of CM062919.1, read as the reverse complement.
TGCCATTCTTTCATCTTCAGGCACTATCTCAGACAATGCTCTGCTGCTATTTTAATTTTAATTTTTTCAGAAGTGGGTGGCCAGTTTTTTCTTCCTAGTCTGTCTTAGTCTGGAAGCTCCACTAAAACCTGTCCATTATGGGTGACCCTGCTAGTATCTGAAATACCAGTGGCATAGCTTTCAGCATCAGAGCAACATGTAGCCACCACAGTATGACAACTGGCAGATGGGTGGTGTGGTTCCCTGACCAGGAAATGAACCTGGGCCACAGCAATAAGAGCACCAAATCGTAACCACTAAACCACCAGGGCTGGATAGTGCTTATAGTACTGTGTAGTAAATAGACATTAGACTATTAAATAGCATACTTTTATAGTTATATAGTTGATAATGGAAGAAGGCAAAACAATATATTGGTGTAAATGTGTGGGCTTTTGGAGACAGACAGCTGGGTTCAAACCCCATCTCAACGACTTTTCATAACTGTAGTATTTAACATCTTTAAGACTTTAGTTCTCTCATTTGCAAAAGTGCAAAATAAACATTCCTATACACTAGAATTATTCTGAAGATTTATTAAACTAATTGATGGAAGCTATTTTGTACATAAATAATGCTAAAAGTACTAATTCTTTTTAACATTACAATCCAGAACCAGCAAGTTTAGCCTGCCACAGAGTCTTGGATGCTCGTAGAAGACACACGATGCCTGAGCCAGGGATAAAGTTCTTTACTAACCTGTTTGAGCAGTTGTGGGGGAGCACAGTGTACATTCCCTGTGCTGCTGTTCCCACAGGGCAGCAAAAAGAGGGCCAGGAGACTACTGCACACATGGTGGATTTCACTCCAGTAGAAGAACTCAAATCTTAGGGGATGCTAAGGTAAGTCTGCCTGACTTTTCTCCAGAGGGAGACATTATCTTTGTTATACCAGACAGCAAACAAACCTGACCTGTGCTCCAGAAAAAAAACACTAGCTGTACCTTCCAAGGGTTTGCTAAAAAATTTTCTTGAAAACATAGTTCAGAACAAAGGCAGCTTGTGTCTTTGCTTAAAATATGTACAGAATGTTTTTCCTAACAATTATTATTTGGTGTAAATATATGAAAGAAATGTTCACAGTAAAAGAAGATATTTTTTTCTCCTGGGGGAGGGGTTAATTTATGGAGGAGGCGATTGGAAAAACTAGAAAATTAGGTTTAGGTAGAAAGGTGAAGAATGAACAGGTGCTTTCCACGTGAAGCAAAGAATGAGTGTAGTTGGTGGGGTCTGAAAGGCTTTGTTAGGAGGGTGCAGAGCAAGGAAACAGCTCACATAGGCCCTGAAAGTAAAGCTGTATGGTTAATTGATAAAATAGAGAAAAAACCAAAGTCCCTGGAGCAGAATAAACTAGGGAGAAAGCACATTAAAAAAAAAAAGTAGATAGAGATCAGATCATTATCCACTAAAGATTTCAAATTTTATGTTAAAGAAATGAATAGCATTTCTATATAAACATCAGGAGCAGTTTGCCAATCTCTGCAAAAAAAAAAAAAAATCCTGCTGCGATATCTATAGGGGTTTAATGAATCAATAGATCTTCTTGGGGAGAATTGCCATCTTAACCACATTGAGTTGTCTGATTCATGAACATGGAATATGTCTCCATTTATTTAGATCTGCTTTAGTTTCTCTCATCAGTTCTGTAGTTTTCAGTTTACAAGTCTTACACTTCTTTTTTAAAAAAAATGTAGTCCTAGATATGTCATTATGCTATTGGCAATAGAATTTTTTTCTTAAGTTCATTTTCAGACTGTTCATTTTCAGTACATAAAAATATAATTAACTTTTGTATATTGATCTGGTATCCTGAAACCTTGCTGAATGCATTTATTATCCTGTGAAAAATGCAAGATGCAGAACTGTGCATTCTATATGTTTAATTGGTCTAATAAGTAAGGAAAATAAAAGTATGTTTGTATATGCATAGTTGCTAATTTTGCCAAATTTTCCAGAAGAATTAAGTAAAATGAAAATGGTTAACTTAAAGGATGAGAATTGGAAAGTGGAGTGGATGGATCAGAGATGGAAGCAAGATGATTTTATCTTTTTAAGTAGTTTTGATCTTTAAATCCATATAAATGTTTTACATAATCAAAGTTAAATCAAAAAGAAAAATAATTAAAATGAACAAACTGTTGAAGTCAAAAACAAATTGAAACAAGTGAATCTAAATGAGTATCAAATTGGCAATATAATACACAAAGAAAATAATTATTTCAAGTGATATTTGAACACAGTTGTCTGACTACATATATTTAATGAGATATAGTCTAAAAGCCAGGAGTCTTATACATTAGTCAGTAGTTTTACTGCTAATACTAACACTGGTTTCATTATTGGAAATTATTTTAGTATATTACAGTATAAATATTGCTACAATCTAAATATTTGTGCCCCCCCCCAAATTCATATGTTGAATCCTAACCCCCAAGGATGATGGTATCAGGAGGTAGAGCCTTTGGGAGGTGATTAGGTCATGAGGCTGGAGACCTCATGAATGGGATTAGTGCCCTGATAAAGACATCCCACAGAGCTCCCTAGTCCCTTCCATCATGTGAGGACAACGCAAAATAGTGCTGGCAATGAACCAGGAAGACGGCTCACCTGACCATGCCAGCACCTTGACCTTGGACTTCTAGCCTCCAGAACTGTGAGAAACAAATTTCTGTTGCTTATAAACTACCTAGTCTGTGGTATTTGTTTTAGCAGCCAGAACAGACTAAGATAAATATAAATAAAAATGTGAATGCTATTAGAAACATGATTTTTCAGTATAAGAAAAATAATATAAAAATAAAAGTGTAAAATTCCCAATAACTTTAATTTAAAATTAGAAATATCAATATAAACTAGGAACCAAGTATATTTCCGAGCTCAGTATGCTCTGTTCCTAGACTATTTGGAATCCTCAGGTGTTGCATTAGGCAATTACACATGCATTATTTCCTTTATTCCTCCCAGGAATTTGGTAGGTTAGATATTATTATTATTATACTCTAGAAATTATAAAGCTGAAAGGGAGGTAAGCTTATATGCTTTCCAAGAGGTCACCCAGTAATTTGTGGTTCAGAATCAGTAACAGAATCATTAAGTAACAGAATCATTATCAAACTAATTTCTGATTCCCAAATCTATGTTTTTGCTATACTACATGTCTTAATATCATGCTTTGATCTCCAACAAGCTGCCACGAGAGCAGTCTGTTTCAACCCAAAGAAGGGACTAAATTAGGAATATTCAGCTATCATGAGAATTCACTTCTTCTGAGAGGCAGAGCAGACCTCAAAATAAGCCCTATAGTGACACAAGTAGAAAAGACCAGTACCCATCAGTTAGCCATGCGCAATACATCATTCTTCCATGAGGGAGAGCTAATCACTGTCAACCTGCATATTGTCTGGAGCACCACATTGAGTGTGCTTCAAAGAATCCAGTCAAGACTGATGAGCGATATCTGTCATGGACACTCAGGAAGGGTACGAATGTATATGTCCTACATTTGCCCTTACTAACCAAGACACTGTCTTTTTCTTTGCTACATATCTTAATACCTTCTAAAATTCTTAATACCCTCTAAAATTCAGGAATCTTGCTGACTCATTTGGGCATACAGAGAAGTCGATGCTCTCACACATATTTTTTAACCATGCCCTCTTTCCCTTTGGGAAAGAAAAAACATACTTTGTCTTTTCAAATGCAAATACAATTTCCCAGGATTTTCACACATAAAAAAAAACCTTTTATGAGTGTTTGTGGGGGGTTCTCTTAAACTCAAAGCATAAAGAATTATTCTTCTTTACTTTCATAAAAGATCTACAAATTATTTAAAAATCCACTAAGTATAAAAAGAGATGTATAAAAAGATTCCCAGATTTAAGCAAATCATAGTTAGCACAACATATTCAAATGCAATTCATGAACTGCAAATCAGGCTAGCCTACTGCTTAGGATGGTCAAGGAAAAATAAGTTTATTATATCTTTCATTGTTACTTGAAGTGAAACATTTTAAGAGAAAACAAGCAAAGATTTTACTAATGCAGTTTGTATTTTGATGTCTATTTTTTAATTTAATCAGGCACATGATTTTATCCAAAATGTATCCAGGTTTTTCTTTACAGGTAAATTTAGAGGATAACATTTGCAATCTATAGCATTATCTCTAAATATATCCTGTGAATAACAACCAAAAGTGTAGACTATCTATACTCATGATGGCTCACTAATCCCCAATAATGCTTAAAGAATGTGCTTCAAGTAAGCCTGCTTGGCATCTTGTTTATGGTAGACAGCCAAATGTTGTTGTCAATCTTCATAAAATCTGTTGCATTATATTATTCCAATTCTACTCGTATATATGCAAAATTATTAAAAACTTTGTATATAAAATATATTAATTTAAACATTTTTAAAACTTTTCGTTTTTGTTTCCTATAAAAAGTGTCATAATAATATCTGGCATCTTCTTGGTAAAAGGACAAACATGGGAAATGAAAGCACAGCTCAGAGATTATTTAAATTGATATCTACCCGGGTTTTTTCCCAACTTTACTGAGGTATAATTGGTATATAAAAAAACTGCACACGTGGGTGGGGATGGGCAAAATAGGTGAAGGTGGTCAAGGGATACAAACTTCCAGTTACAAAATAAATAAGTCCTAGGGATGTAACGTACAGCATGGTGACTACAGTCATAATACTGTATTGTATATTCAAAACTTGCTAAAAGAGTATATCTTAAAAGTTCTCATTACAAAAAAAAAGTCTGTCTACTGTGTGTGGTGACAGATGTTAACTAGAGTTATCATGGTGATCATTTTACAATATATACATAGATATAATCATAACATTGTACACCTGAAACTAATATAATGTTATATGTCAATTATAACTCAATAAAAAGTACAAAACAAAAATAATTTGTAAATTATGAATTCCTATTTTTTAAAAAAGTTTAAAATACACAAATATATAAATTGTTGGCAAATAAATCTCAAATGTGAGATTAATGCTGAGACATAAGAATAATCCTCCTTCAAGTCATTGCTCAACTCTCACCTTTTCAAGGAGGCTATCCCGACCACCATATTTAATATTGCAATATGTATTTATTCATATATTCGCCAACTATTAAATGACATTCCTTTAAATTGTGGCATATTTCAAAGCTAAAATATTTATGATGACAGGTATCAACTGGTTCTCCAGAGCAGTGTATCAAAGGTGGTCCCTGAACCAGCAGCATCAACATCACCTGGGAGCTTGCTAGAAATGCAAATTCTCAGGCCCCACCCCATCTGAATCAGGAACCCCAGGGGTGGCGCCCAGCAATCTGTGTTTAGGTGATTTGGGGGCACACTAAAGTTTGACATCCACTGATCTAGAGTACAATGAAACCCCCAAAAATGTCCCAGAGGGGAAAACTTTCATACATCCCAAAGTTGATAAAGACTGAAACATTTTGTACATAAAAATTGGCCTTGTAAGTTAGGAAAAAGAAGCCAATATGCTATATGGACCTAATGTTATGAATCATGAATTTACTCATTTCAACAAAGCCACACTGAATCTCCACTCTTTGACCTTTTTTTCTCTATGAAAGCTCAACTGAAAAAGACAAAAAAATTGCATACAACATATACAATATGGTGAATTTGGTCATATGTATACACTCATATTACCATCACCTCAATCCCGATAATAAACATACCCATCATCTCCGAAAGTTTCCCGTGTCCCTTTTGGTTTTTTATAGTAGGAACATTTAACATAAGATCTATCCTCCTAACACACTTTTTAGTATACAACACCTTATTGTTAACTACAGGCACTATGCTGTACAGCAAATCTCTGGAATGTACTCATCCTGTGTAACCATAACTTTATACCGATTGAACAACAATTCCCCATAGCCTTGTCTTCCTGTCCCCTGTAACCACCACTCTACTGTCTACTTCTATACCTTCAACTATTGTAGATACCTCATATAAGAGGAATCATGCAGTATTTATCCTTCTGTGACTGACCTATTTCACTTAGCATAACATCTTCTGGGCCCATACATGTTGTTGCAGATGGTAGGATTTTCCTTTTTTTAAGGATGATTATTATTGTATGTATATACAACACTTTCTTTATTCATTCACCTGTCAGTGAACGTTTTGGTTGCTTCCATGTCTTGTCTATTGTGAATAATGCTGCAATGAACACAAGAGTTCAGATATCTCTTCAAGATCCTGATTAAAACTCTTTTAGATATATACACAGAAATGAAATTGCTAAATCATATGGTAGTTCTATTTTTAATTTTTTGAGGAACCTCCATACTGTTTTCTATAGTGGTTACACCATTTAACATTCCCACCAACCGTGTACAAGGGTTCCAATTTCTCTACATCCTCTCCAACACTTATCGTTTGTTTTTGTTTTTTTCTTAACAGCCAATCTAAAAGGCATGAGGTAATATCTCATTTTGGTTTTGATTTGCATTTCCCTGATGATTAGTGATGCTGAGCATCTTTTTACATACCTGTTGGCCATTTGCAAGTCATCTTTGGAGAAATGTGTGTTCAAGTCCTTTGCCTATTTTTAATGGGGTTAACTTGGGTTTTTTTTGCTACTAGGTTTTAGAGTTCCTTATACATATTGGAAATCAAGAATAAACTCATAATCCTTCATTCAAAATTTGAAAATATATTAAATAAACACCTGGCTGCTGAAAAATTTTAAAAGAAACTTGAAAATATTCACCACCCAAAGGTTGTCACGATTTGAAGAAATTATTTAATAGTGAAAAACAGTTATGTTCCATTTCTCATGTTTTTAGAGGACAGAGGATATTTATGCTATACTTCAAAGAAGCAAAATTGTGAGAGGAGCATTTCTGTCACTCTTGACAATCTTTTACTTATCTGCAGATGAGAGGGACTAAATTATCTAACCGATAAAACTGGAAATGGATTTAACCGTATGTGCCTAAGGTTTTTCCTCCTTTTTAGGTCCACTCACTCCCAAGATGTATGCCTCTTGTTCTCCTACTGCTTTCCTTCATTAAGACACAAGGGTCAGGACTCCAACCTAACTTCTGAAGGAAACCTGAATGCCTACATCGGTCTTTCTGTCTCTCTTTTTCTGTCTCATCTCAACTTGAAGAGAACTTCTGAATAAGAGGATATACTCTTCAGACTTAAACTCTCCCCCAGGTGGGTCATTCCAGAGTTCAGACACAGAAGGAGGAATTAAAGAAGGCTGTTTTCAAATCAAAGAGGATTAGCAATAAAGTTCATATTAAGAATTCCACTCTTGGGACTCAACTGTCTATGTTCAATTGCTTCCAAACTCATAAGAGATCTAAGTGTTACAAGCAATTTTCACTTTGAAACATGGAAGTCATGAAAGTGGAAAATATGCCTTTTAGCTACTATAAAGACCAAGACCCTGTATTAAACAAAAGCCACCAAATGTTATGCAAAATACTAGTTAGAAAAAGGGACATTGAAAAGTAGACTTCACCTAAATTGCACATATTATATAACTGTAGACATTATTCCTGGGTCTACTTAAATTCTCCTTATAGATGAATAAAGTCATAATGTTATGAAGAGAAATATGATAATGGATATCCTTAAGGATGATGTGAACTAATACTTATTGAGCATCCACTGTGCTTTAGGAACATTAGGTATTTTTTCCCTACTTCTGTATCCAGAGATCCTAGATTTTGTCTGGAATATATTAGGAACCCAGTTAATATCTGTTGAATGAGAGAATGAAAAATAAGTAAATATATTGATTTTTTCCCCAGAATAATTATAGTAAATTCTTAACAATTCCCTCCTATGCATTCTGCACATGGCAACTAAAATCATGCATAAGATGGCTGGGGCTGAGAGTGGAAATTATTTTGAAGTAAATATAATTCTAAGGCATATGAAACAAAGAATATGGAAGTTTTGAGTTCCTGTAGTTACAGCCTCCCCCTATGTCTTTCAGATATTAAGTCCAATTACCTGACTTGGTTTTTAGAAGGTTTTATAGAAGGTGAATACAGTTGTGTAGTGTTTCAAAAGAACCAAAAAAAAAGGAACAAAAGAATGAGGTACACTAAACTATGACTTTCATTTCATATATAATAGCATGGACTTCCAAATTAGATAGTTCTACATTTTTTACCACAAAAGAAGTAATGCAGAGGTTAATGAGATAACATTAATTGTTGCCTTAATTTGACAGCTCACCAGTAACTCTAGATAAATTTCCACTGACATATTTGAATATTGCATAAATAAACTGAATGACCTTTATACATGTAGCTTACTACAGAGCAGGGACATGTATTTATATATGTAGCACCATAGAGTGCTATATTTCTGAAGCTTAATAGCAAAAAGAAAATCAATGTACAGAGTGAATTACAGTTAAAAACATAACAACATATTTTTAGTATTACAAAAAACAACAAACTACAGACTATACCCTGGAATGTTATATAATTCAAAACAGAATGGAGCAATACTTCATATAAGAAAATCTAGGCCAATTCAAAATAGATACTCATGTTCTACTGGAATATCAAAGTATATGCTAATGGTAGTTATAAAAAATCTGCTTTAATAAATTATCACATTTTCCTGCCTAAAGTTTAAATTAGGCCTCTGGAACACTGAATTGCTCCAGTTATAATATCAGTGGGCAACAACTTAATATAATGAATTCCAGGTTTTTAACAGTATTTTCAATTTTCATTAAATTTTGAGAGAATAGAGATCATTACACGAGCCCTAGCAAGAAAAGTTATAAAGGAATCTCTTAAAGCTTTAAGTTTAAATAAATGGTTCTTATGCATTACTTCCCAGATTAATTCCATTTGATTAGTCTATTAGGAGAACACACTGAGGTTTAGATGAATTGGCTTTTTGCCATTTTATGTTGTAAAATTTAATAATTCAGTTAAGCCAAGCAAGGATTTCTAGAAAGAAGTATTATAATCACAGATTTGTAAGATTCACAAAATAAGGTCATTTTTTTCTCAGTGAAATGTCACTTTCAGATATAATATACAAAGAAAAATTATTTCAGTTACAATAAACAGATTATATATGTATATAGATGCATAATATAGATATATATGTACATATGCATGCACATATATATATTAAGTATGTACCTAAAGAGGAGATGAAGAATCCTACACTAAACTTTTAGAAAGCATTGTCATTTTCTGAAGTTTTTTCTAAACAGTTATCTCTAAAGAGACTAATCGTCAAAATATAAATGTAAAATCTTATTTATGATTTGTTAAAAACAATTAGACCCAGACTTAATAGCATAATTAAAGTAACAGAGTTTATTTGGAGATTGCCACTTCTAAAATTTTACGTATTTATGGGAAAGTAGTTGAGATTAAAAAGGATGGAGATATAATTATTAAAATAGGCTTAAAGAACCACCGGAAATCATTTAGATCATTCTTCTATCTCTGGCTGGATCCACTCTAAATATCTCTGTTCTTAAAGCTCTCTATAATATTTCATTTTATAATTTCTATTCATAACATTAACATCTTGACAATTTCAAAAAAGTCTTTTTACAATCATAGTTATATTTTTACACTCTCAAGAAATTTTAATGAACTAGATGGTAGCTGCCAAATGATAAAACCAAATTAGGCCGCTGCTATTTACATAACCTTAGCACAGAGACTAAAAGAGTAAAGCATCTTTGATTAGATCTATAAGAATGTATTGGTTTATTTTAAAACCAGAATAAAATGGATCTTCATATATTTACAGGAAAGGTATATCATCCCCAACTGGTTCATTTCTATCGTGAAAAAATCATACTACCACTTGTCTAAAGGCATTCAAGTCTCAATCAACTTAAATAAGCAGGACAAACCAGAATTATGTTTCCATATGATTGTGAATCTGTTTTGAGTGTAGTAGTAGATTTATATTTCTGAATCAAGAAGAAAAGAGGACACACAACCCTCTGATAGTATGAAACAAATGTCTAAACCTTAAGAAAATTCTCCTTATCAACATGAACATAATTCTTGTTTGCCTTAATAGTAAGATGGATACAAATGCTACCCTTTGTGAGGATTTACCATGCACTGGGCTCTATGGGAAGCCCTATATAAGTCTTCTCGTTTAATCTTCACTATGGCCACACGCGAAGACATTTGTTTTTACCTTTCGCATGTGAGGAACCTGAGGTCTCAAGAGGTTATACTCCTATAAAGTTATGAAGTTACTAGGTGGGAGCACTGCAATATCTGATTTCAAAGCCTAAGCATTTATTCATCACCCATTACTTTTTTAAATAAAGGACTGTAACATTGACCTCAAAATGCTAGGCCAAAAAAAAAAAAGTACACCTAGGGGAAATTGGGAGGCAGGAAATAATAAAATAGAAGCAAATATTAATTAAATGGACGTTAACCAAACAGAATAGAGAGAATCAATAGGATGAAAATATATTCTTTTTAAGAAAGCACAATAAATAGGCAAACCTCCAGAAATATAGACAAAAAAGAGATAAAGCCACCACTAAAAATATTAGTCATGAAAAATTGTGATATTATTATATACACAGCATAGCAGATATTTAAAACATTATAAATAAATGCTGTGGGAAAATTAACAAGAAACCTAGACACAACATGTCATTTTAAGTAAAAATAGAAATAAATAATAATTTGTAAAGTTAAAAATCTGATTGACAAAAATGGAATTAAAATTAGAGGTACTATTTTCCCTACATTTGACCCAAAGAGACAGCAGTCTCCAAAGATAAACAGGTGAGGGTTAAACTTTAAGGAACATATCTCTTTACTAACAAGCAAAAATTATTTCAGAGGATAAAAATAGAGAAAAAGATATTCAACTAATCTTATGGGTAGAGTAAAATTTGGACAAGAACTATGCAAGAAAAGAAAGACTGATTTCACTTACAGAAATCGATGCAAAAATCATAAATAACACATCATCAGCAAAAGAAGGAAGTGACATTTTCATAAGCAGAGGGGGAAAATTACATTTTCATAAAGTAGAGTTTATTTTAAAAGGCAAGCACACTTTAATATCAGAAAATATCATAAAATATGATTTCTTACCAGATTAAAGGAGGCAAAATACATGCTCATTTCAATAGCTGCAGAAAAAGAATTGAATAACATTTAAGCTCTATTCACAATAAAAGGAATTTCTTAGCCAAGCAGGAATAAAAGACAAATTCCTTAACCTGATCATAGATATCACTGAGAAGCTTACTATTGAACATTCTTTAAAATGAATTTTTTAGAAGTATTCATAGTGAAATTAGGAATAAGTCAATGTTGCTCTATATCAGCACTTAGTAACTTTTTATTTAAGGGCTCAGATTAAGTAGACTGAGAAGTAAAAACTATGGAAATGAAAAACAAATACAAAAACTGCCATTAAATATAGCTTATATGAATTTCTACATAAAAAACTCTAATACACAGGCAAAGTCTAAAAGCTAAGAAGTTTAGGAAATATAAAATATTTTAAATAATAAAGAATTCTTACAAATCAATATAAATGACAATCATAAATTGGTTTGTCATATACTTTAAAAATCAATGAGCACAGAAACTGGAACTCTTACAATGGAAAGAAAGGTAAATAGTTACAACCACTTTGGACAATATGGCAGTATCTCAAAGCTGGATATATGCACAAAAGCATATGATCTAGGAATTCCAATCCTAGCTATATATCCATCTGAAATGTGTATTTATATCCTTCAAAAGAGATGCATATGACTGTTCATGGCAACACTATCCATTACAGCCAAAAATAGTAAAAACTCAAATATGGGCTACTTAATAAATGATGTTAGGATACTTTAAATGTCCGTATAGAAAAACAAAACATAAGAAGATAAGAATTTCACCTAAGCCCGTACATAAAATTCCTAGTAGATTAAAGATCTAAATGTCAGAGAGGAAAAAAGAGACTTAGAAAATCATCTCCAAGTTTTGGGCAGAAATATGGAGAAAAGAAATTCTCACACACTGTTGCTGGAAGTTTGAATTGGCACAACTATTTCCTAGAGTTATTTAGCAATAGCTATCAGAAGTAATGGTTTGCATTTACTTTGATCTGGTCATTCTAAGTCTATGTATCTATCAGAGAAATTCTTGCACATGTGCATATGAAAAAAAACCTGGAGTATGTGTTACAGAATTTAAAAAAAAAAGTGAAAACATTTTAATTGTCCACTACTTGGAAGGGAATACATACACTTTTGAATAGTCATATAATATGCTACTAAATAGCAATTTGGGTAAATAAATTAGAGGCGCATGAAGCAATAAAGCTAAATGTCTGAAATAACCGCATTGTGTGAAAAAGCAAATGCTAATAATTTGTACAATATTTTGCCATCTATATACAACTTGAAAATATGTAAAAGAAGTCTATACTGTTTCTGGACACATACCAGTGTATCATGGAATGATATCACTCCAAATCACTACCAAACTCTTAATATTAGCTACTTCTGACAAGGCAGAACTGCAGTGTGATGCAGTGAAGTAGGGGAGGGTACTCACTGGAAATTCCGCTATCTCTATTTGTTTAAAAAAATATATGAAGCAATGAGGTAAAATGTAAAAATTTAATGGAAATGTAGTAGGATATACAACTTTTTCGATAAGTTGAAGTATTTCATAATTTTTAAAAATAAGTGAGTATTCTATTCAGATATCAAGTAGTTATCTGATTAGGGTCAGAAGGAACATAAAATTATGTTAACTGAAAACAAAAAGGAACTAATTAGTATAATATAATTTTAGCTTATATTAAAACAATTTATTTGTATCAGTCCAGCTTCAGCTGTGAGAAAGAAAAACTTCTCCACCTATGTTAAAAAGAAGACTTAATACCGGGAATTAGTTGATTACAAAATTCACATGAAAGGCCGAAAAACAGACTCTGAGCTTGAGTCTGCAGTGACTCGCAAACCATTTTTCTGCCATAATCGTGAAGACGGGTGTATCAGAGTTCTCCAGAGAAAGAGAACCAACAGGATATGTACAATCCTACCTTCGGGGCGAACCTGAAAGCACGGCTCTTCCCAGGTCTCAAGCCCGCTGGGTTTCCGACCGGAAGTTACACGATCTGCTCCAGGGTTCTCCCTCACAGAAGTATGGAGGCCGAGAAGTCCCAAAATCTGTGTCCGATTTAAACCGGAGAACCCGAGTCTTCGGTGTAACTTCCGGTCGAGAACCCAGGAGGCTTGAGATCAGGGAAGAGACGCGTTTCAGTTCCCCTCTGAAGACAGAACTGCCTCAAAAGGAAGGATCAAATATTCCGTCTGTCGTTGTCTCTCTCTCTGGATAATGTTCATTCTTTTTCTAGTTCACTCATGATCTCACCTCGGTATCCTGTGTTCTAAATACTAAATTATAAAGTTCACCACCACCAATTCACCACATCTAAAAATAGGAGAAAAAAGAAAGGTGGGGGGCGAGGGAAGGCGAATGTTGTTTAATATGTATACACAAGTATCACATAGCGTGGGGAGAGATGGAGATATGTATCAGGATGAAAGAAATTCTTTCCATTTCCATTTCTTGTTTTCTTTGCCCTCAGCCTACATTTCTACCGGTCAGGACCTTTACATAATAGGATGACTCACTCAGAGCTTTTTTAAAAAGCCAGTTTCTGCCTGATGGAGCAGCAGAATGTATCAATTTTATTACATATTGATCCTTGAGTACACATCTTTTTATTATTGTGTGTGATAAAATAAGAGGATCGGGTAAAGCACTTCTGCTGAATACTGGCATAACGGGTATTTCACACACACACACAAAAAAAACAACCCACTCAGTGTGACTGAGTTGTAAGCTGAACTAGCTACTTTCACAGAATGCAATTTTTACTTTGAACAACTGACAAACAATGGTTATTCAGTCCCGATTATTTGGCAGATATTTTCTTTTTAAAATGAACAGAACAGTTACTTCAAGGACAGCAACTGACTAATTTTTATTAACGATAAAATTTGCACTTTCAAGTGAATACTAAAATTTCAGAAAATTTGGAACCACCACTGTGAGCGTATGTTCTAACACAATGTCTTTTCTGATGAGATTAGTTGTAAAATCAAAGAATGTGATTTTTTTATTGTTTTATTGAAATGTATGAAATGAGGAAGTTCTGCCTTACTTAGTGAACTGATATTTTCCAAATTGGTAAGATAGTCATCCCATGCAAGGTATGCCAATAAATTTTAATGTAACAATAAAAAATAGTTATTGATATGCTTCCATTTAGTTTCACTAACTGCAACTAATGTTTAAGAAACTACCACTTGCTGAGTTTTGAAATAGTACCTGAGAAGAATATCTATAATTATCCAAAAATGTTATTAAGATATCACTCCCTTTTCCTCTGTGAGGATGAATTTTGTTCCTATACTTTAACCAATAAATCATATAGCAACAGATAAAATTCCTGAGCAGACATGAGAATCTATCCAATCTCTCTTCTATTAAGCCAGACATTAAAAATGCCACTTATCTCATTAAATATTTGCTTTGGAAAATACAATTGTTCTTCATTAAATATGTTAACATGTATTGCATTTATTATTGTCATTATAAACAAATTAATACATATTTTTAATTCTTACATTTTAATTTTAGTACAGTAAATATCAATATATATAACCCAGTGTTATGGAGTATATTAATTTTATATGATTTTTTCAGTATAACCTAGGAAATCTATCAGTCAGGATTAAATTCAGCTATGATTAATAGAGAATTGAAAAATAGTGGCTTAAGCAAGATACAAGTTAAATTTCTCATGGAAAAATTGGGCATGCAGGCAATTGAGGGTTAGTATAATTGTATTGCACATTTTACTCAGTATTCAAGTATAGTTATACTTGAATATCTGCAAGTTTTGTTATAATTACATGCAAATAACATGTTTTAAGAGTTTTAAATAGGAGGATAATTTAGATGACTAAAATCCATGATATTCCTTCACATCATTTTTTCTTACTGAAAAATCTGTTAAAACACATTCTAATGCATTTAGCAAAGGGAGAAAGAGAAAAACCTCCGGTTATGACTCCAAGAGACTTTGGGGAACAGACATATCTAGTATAGAGTTTTTGCTGTGGGCTGTAAGATATAAAAAAATCTTTGTTAATTCTTGTGGAATATTCAATATTGTCTATATTTGTCATTTAAAATAAATCATATTCAAAAACATTTCAGCCTGATGGGACGAATAGGGCATCAGAAACCTAGATGTGAGAGTCATCTTCTTAAACTCTTGACCTACGTTTGTGCTAAAAGGGAAAACAAGGGGGGGTATTGTAGATTGGATACCCAGTATTACAGATTGAGAGGGCAGCTGCAGATCCATCAATAAGTTCTTGTACACAGAATAGCAGGCATATAGAGCTACAAGGTTAAAAAGAATGGGTTGAATGAGCTACTTTTGTTAAATTTCAGGCAGGAAGCAACGCTTTAGAATGAGATGTGCAACATAAACTTTGTGAAGAATTTTTTTCCAGCTTTATGAGGAATAATTGATAAATAAACATTGTATATATTTAAGGTGTACAATGTGATGATTTGAAATATGTACATTGTGAAGTGATTACCACAGTCAAGTTAACACACATCCATCACCTTACATAGTTACGTTTTGTGTGTGTGTGTGGAGAGAACACTTAAGATCTACCCTCAGCAAATTTCAAGTATACAATACAGTATTATTAACTAAAGTCTCCAAGTCACCGTGCTGTACATTAGATCCTTGTTCATCTTATAACTGAAAGTTTGTACCATTTGGCCAATATCTCCCATTTTTCCCCCAGTCCCAAGCCCTTGGCAACCACCATTCTACCCTCTGCTTCTATGAGTTCTGTTTTTATAGATTCCACATGTAAGCAAGATCATAACAATATTTGTCTTTCTGTGTCTGGTTTATTTCACTTAACATAATCTCCTCCAGGTTCCTCCATGTTATTGCTAATGAAAGGATTTCCTTCTTTTTTAATACTGAATAATATTCCATTATGTGTGTGTGTGTGTGTATACATATGTGTGTGATATATACACATCACATTTTTTTATCCATTCATCTGATTACAATAATACATTATGAGTAGGATTTAGGTAAAAAAGAGAGGAAAAAATTCATCTCAGAAAATAAATATTATCAAAATCATAAGAGTAGACAAATTTCCAAAGAAAATTTGAGTTGTGGAATAATTTGAAGTGATAAGATACAAAAATGGGCTTTCAAACAGTAGAAATCTTGACAAACTAGGGAGTTACATGTGCCAGTTACAGGCATCAGAATGCTATTGCAATTATATTAGCAAGTAAGCTGCGTTATGTAAGCCATGTTGTTAGTGCATCATTCTAAAGCATTGTGAAGCAGAAAATGGAGGTTTAAGAAAAGAAGGCTATGAAGACAATAACAAAGCATGATGTGGAAATGATCAGAAGTTAAGGGAATGTCAATTTCACAGTAACTGCTGCTGTCAGAAAATGTTGGAGACTATGTTCTTTAGGAGTAACAGAGTTTTCCCTGTTATTTCACTGTTCTAACAGTGTAGTTAGTGGTGGGAATATACCATTAATTTTAAAACCACTCTTGGGGTGATATTATTTATTTTTATTTTTATTTTTTAGCACAGATTGTTGGCCTATCCCCCTGGACCAATTGATCCTGAATGGAGATCAGAAATCTGTGTTAAATCCTCAGATAGCATTTTTTTAATCTCAGCCATGTTTGAAATTTGCCTGATTAGATCATCCTGAAGTGTTCTTCCAACTCTTAAGCCTAACTTCAGTTAAAATATGATATCACTGTAAAAATTCACCAATGAAAAACACAGTATTTTTCTATTTGTTTTCAAAAGTGCATTCACTATGTCCTAAAGCATAAATCATTAGTAGATGTTTGTAACTGGACTCGTGGATATATAAATCAATGATTAATTATGAGTTTATTTGAAATATAATAACCTAAAATCTATTTGCAGATATGTCCTAGAGGCATCTCAGATCCTCTATGTGTTAGTTAGCTACTATTCATCCTTAAGAAATTACATAACTTGAAGGTTTTTTTCACACTTTTTATATTTAAGTAACATATTTTGGTTTGAGATTTAGCTTCTACTATGGGAGCTGATATTATTGTTTCTTCACCTCAAAGTCTTCCTTATCTGTTTATTGATAAGAACCACCTAAAACATATTATGGTTTGTATGGCATTTTAATCTTGTCATAGTCTGTTATTAAGTTATAATTAGTTTAAAGATGGGCTTTAGTAAATCTGTATTTTTATCTGACCAGCCTTGTTAATTTTGTTTGTTCTTAGGTCAAGTTGGAGCCATTTATGATTCATTTTTGTATAGACTCAATTCAACAAACCAAATACACTGGTCATAGGTTCAAACAATTTACTATTCACCAATGTGCAGATAGGTTAAACTGCATATAAATGAAAGACAGGATCACTTTTGAAACTAAAACTTGAAAATTTTGAAATGAGAATATGACCATCAGTTTAATAAGAATAAACATCTTTCATTCACTGTTATGACTTTGTTCAATTAACATTTGTTAATTAGAGCCCAGGATGCCAAATGGTGAGTTGTGGTTTGACAACAGAATACAGAGAAATTGAAATAGAGAAATTTATTACTCACAGGCACTGGAGGATAGCCTGAGATAGCCTGTCTTCTGCTTAGTTTGATGCTCGTATCAGAAGAATGAACATAGTAATATTTTTATTGTAATGATGTCACCTATCATTTGCAAATAGACTTTACAAAGGATTTTCCAATGCATTACCTCCCATAATAAACCAAAATGAAGAAGCATTTTAAGGGCTCACTGAAATTTTCTTTAATCACGTTAGTTAATGAACAGTGTAACTTTTGGAGCCAAGACAAGACATGGAAATCAGAATTTTAATATGTAACAGAGTACAGCAAGGTGAGAAAATATTGGATAAGTGGATGTGTCTGCCTTTTTTGTTGAGATCTTGTATGTACATGGCTACAAAGAGTGTACCACTGGGTTATCATTGAACATGAAATCTTATATTGGTAGTAGCAAATATTAAACACAAAATTCTTTATGCAGATTAAAATATTATAATGGATAGAAAACAAAAACATAATTTTTTATTAATTTTCCACCAAGTTAATTGAATTTCCTTAAGGGCCAATAATGTCAACGATTACAGACACTAAATACTTTACATTCTGTAATAAAGTTTTTAATATTCCCTGATTCACTCCACCTACAAAGACAGTCTTCCATGTTCTAACCTTAGTTTGAACAAAACACTTAATCAGGCTATAAATGATGCCAAACAAAAGAAAAGTGGTCAAAACAAGTCCCTAAGTGTTTATTAGCATGTTGACTTACTAACTCAAGAAGACACTAAGTAACCTAGTAAACTTAATTATACAAAGAACTCATTTAAAGAATCACTTCTGTAAGCTCCTTGCTCAAGCTTATCCCAATTTTATGTCTACACACATTGTTGATTGAAGAATAGATCCTAAATAGCTTCAGATAGTTAGCTATCATAATATTATCAGGCATCTAATCAACTATACTGCTGAATAATGCATCAAGCAAAATTCAATAATGATATTTAGAGTTTATCACTATAATCTAATATCTGTAAGTCTGATATGATTTATCAATAGCTTCTAATTTCCAATAAAGGAGCTATTTTTAAAGGAGCATACTGTTTCATTAAACTATACTGTATATTAATTGGAAAGAAATAATCTATAGGACTATTCATTATCAGTGAATATTTAAGTAGCATTCACAATGTTTTAACTGCAATATTTCGGAAATACTGTGCCAAATATTCAGACATACCTACTCTCTTGGAATTTACATTCTAGAAAAACATTTCCTGAAACGTCATTTTTATTCTCTCTGATGATTATAAAGTAATTATTATTTAATTAATTCTCTTTATTCTTTTGATGTATGCTCTCTGTTTAACTAGGTGACATGAAATATCCCATCATCGGTTAGAGAAAATATACTATACATTCTACAGTAGAAAACATACCACAATAGGCTATTCTTATCTCATTCTTAGTTTTAGGTGTCCCTTATTACATGTGTTTCTCTTATGAGACATAGGTCCTATATCATGCCTCAGAAGTTTCTCTCCTTTCCAACTGAGTCATGTTTAGTAGATGAGGAATAGAAAGCATTCTGGCTTCTCCCAATTCTCAGTGTTTCCAAATTTCTGGCCTTTGCCTTCTCATTCTCTTCTCCATGTAGAAGGTTATTTATTCTTATGGTTTTTTTATCATTGCTATTTGAATAATTAGAAGTATTAAGCAGTCTTAATAAAGGATTATTCATAAAGAAGGACAGAATAATCATCTGAAATGAAGAAAAGACCAATATTCATTAGTTATTGCTGAAAATATTGAGATCTTGAATGAAAAGAATTTAAGAGAAATCCTATATCATTAGTATTCCTATTTGAGAAACCCATTCCCATTGCCCAGCACAGAGAAAGCTTTCAGTAAATATTTGCTGAAAGAATGAATAAAGTTTTATCAGAAGTTCATTTGCTAAAATTGAGTAATAACTCTATTTTTCTTTTAACTTGTTTGTTTCTAATTATTTTTCTTAGATCCTTTACTGAGAATCTATATAGAAAAGATGGATATGAGTCAGCCAAATTTGTTAAAATGTGGCTTGCTTTTGCTCTTCTTAACAAAACAACACAGCCCTGCTTGGAGGGCAGAGGTGTCATTTTAACTTCACTTTCTTCACAATTACACATGATTGAAATATCTGTGGCAACTGGTTCTTTATTTAGACACATGCAATGAATCAGTGGTATGATTAATATGAGTGGAATAATAGGCAGAGAAAACATCAACAAAAAGTAGACATGGTTTATATTCACCCACTTTTCAAGCAAAGGAAGTTTTCTTCAACCTTTCCTGCAAAATACAAGGCATAAAACAGACAAATGAAGAAATGAGAGATCTTGAACCCCACCTCCTCACTTTCCATTTCTTCTCTTCTCTGTTCTGTCCTAATGGGGAACCAATGTCTGAGGCACTTTAGAGCAGACCTTCTTATCCTGAGGTCTGCAAGCCCCAAGAAGGTACATGGACAGAGCTTTTGAAGTCCACAAAATTGAATAGGATAAAACTACATTTTTATTTTTCTTAACCTCTAAATGAAATTTACCCCATTTTCTTCAATTGTGTGTGGGCACCACATTAGAGTATATTAGCAGGAGGTTACCAAAGGGATCCTTGGGGTAAAGTGGGTTAGGAATTCCTGCCTTGTGAGAATTTTAAGGGCTTCTGAGTCTTGGCTGAAAGCAAAGGCTTTATTTGAAGGGGCTCCGGTTGTGGGCTGACAGCAGCATTTAGTATGACTTCCCACAAGTCACTTAATGTATCTGAAAGGGAAAATGTATAAAACATCCCCTCAGGTTTGTTGTGAGGATTCCTTGATAAAATATGTGTGAAAGTAATTTTAGATTATAAAACACTATTCAAATATGTAGTGTATTATTCATTCTATACTAGTGAGTGGTCTTTACAAATGACATTAGTGATTTTATTTTTAGAAATAGACATTTCTAAATGCACATTATTCTTTTACCTCCTATTAGGTTAGTGTATATTATGATGATGAGAACATATTTTTTATAATATCTTTTTACTTGAGCCTTCAAAATCTAGTTTGCCTAGATTTTTTCAAAGGTGTAATTTTATACATCTGAAAAATCAGATGTATAACAGATTGATGATATTCAGATTTTATACATCTGAAAAATATCAAAAAACATTTAGGATGAATATTGGATGTGTCACAAAATCAACAAACCAAAATTTGTGTACTTTATATTACCAATGTTTAGACTTCATTTAAATTTTATTACATTAGAATGTAGACAGAATCCTATTATCCTTGGACAGTTAATTACTAAAAATTTTACCAGAGTAAGATGAAATTAGGAAAAAATACTTTGAACAGGCAGAGTTACTAGCAGCAGATGTGTTATTCTGCAACCGACAGCAAGGCGTGAGGGAGAAATAGACATTATTATAACTTAAAGAAATTACCAATGAATAATAATGATGATGATGTTAAGCAAATCAGTCCACCATCCCAGATCACAGCAACAGGGTACTATGCATATATCAAAAGAATATACATACAAGGGAAAAATTTGTACTTTCAAAAATAGACATTCAGAAGCGAGACATGTTAACCTGGGATAAGGTTTTTTGTATGAAAATATATACAATGAATTCTTGTAACTTTTTAAAATACACACACACAGTATTCTCATCTCTTTTCTGATTTGAACCTTTTCAATTTGATACTCTTTCAGAAAATTCCCTTGGCTTACACAACAAACATATTTGAGAAACTGAAAAACAAAAAACTAGATTTCGTACTACAAAAAGATATAAATATTGAAATGTGTTAGAATTTTAGAACATAATTTAAAATGCCAAAACAATTGTCTAAAGTAGAGCCCTTGTAAATTAGAGGGAGCATTATTATCTGTATTTCATATGAGGGAAGACTGTCCAAGTTTTTCCTCTAAGTCTCCAATATTAGGTACATTACGAGAATGTAAAATAAAAAAAGTGATTTCCTCAAAGTGTCAATGGATCATAAATAATCAACTAAAATGCCTCTTACAAGCAACAATTATTCATAATTAGGCAGAATTTTTGTCGTTTTTGTAGTAGGACACATTTTTTAAATTCTTCTCTTAAATTCTCCCAAGCACAAACTCAAGGCAAACAAAAAAAGGATGCCAAGTTGTAAAACATTTAGAAATATCCTCTTTGCAACCTCTCTCTTCACCTTTGTCCTCTAGAGTAACAATCATAACAGGGTAGTGGATATTTTTCTATACCTTCCACCATGAATATATGTATGTAGTTATATATACTGGTTAATTGATTTTTACAAAAACAGGGTCATTAAGATTACACTTACACATAAAGTAATAATCACAATGTTTTTACAAAACAAGTGAAATGCTTATTTTGCTCATAGGAATCAGGGCCTTTGAATTACTATTACCTCACCACACTTTCTCTGCCTTCCTTTACAAATCCTGGATTTTTCTGAAACAATTTAAAACTTTTAGTTCTAATCTATTATGGATGTTTCCTTACAGCATATTTCTTCATTTATAAAATCGTTACTTAATTCTTACATTATAAATTTCTACTCACACTACCATCACTCCTTTGGATTTTACACCACATATATATGGAAAAATTCATTGTACGCAACTGTTCCTTCTCCTCTTCACCTTTTGTAACTTGATATTACTGATCTAACTCACTTTTAGTTTCATTATACAATTTGGACTTCCTCAAAGGAAGTCCACGTATGTTTTACTTTCTGAATCTTGGTGAATCCATCTGTCTGCAATCCATCTGTCATGACTCGTGTCATGACACGAGTGTTATCATGCTACACATAGGATTCTTGTGTATCCATTATTTTCTTTCAGTAGTTAGACGTAATTGTACTGTATTCTGGTTTCCAATGTTGCACTTACATTCTACTAAAATTTACTATAATACTCCAGACATTAATTTATATTTTAAAATCCAATTATATAAAAACTTTCCAAGAGCATAACCCATAATTTGTCATTTTTGTTTCAGACATACTTTACCTGATTCTAATGTAAAGTTCTTACTAAGGTGGAATAAGGACAATTATTTTTTATAGATATCTTTATATTTGTGCTTATTTATTCCTAACAAGAAATTAATCCTGAGAAATGGAGTTCTGTCACTACTTAACAGATGAAGGAATTAAGACTTGTCAAATTTTAATGCCTTATTCCCCAACTATAATTTCAAACCAGCTAACAGAAAAATATAACACATGAATCTTACCAGGGAACGGAAATTAAAAATTGACCACAGACAGACCAAATAGATCTTTTATTTTGGCAGTGCAGTGTATTTTTAATTTAATTTCAACTATAGTATATACATTGGGAGAGTTCATGTAAAACTTTAAATGCTACAAATTATGAAAAATCAGAAGATACAGCCAAACGGGCGTGTCTTCTCTCAGAGAAAGCACACGTTTTCCATTTGACCACAACCTGTCTATAGTCCTAATTTAAACAGCTTCTCCTTTTGGATATTTCAATTGGTGTTGAGACACCTGGATTCAATTTAACTAACACTTGTACGTTCATTTAATAATAGGCATACAACATGCAAATTTCCAGAGATGCAAAGATGGCACACAGACTCATACACTTCCCTCTTCTAGCACACTCAAAACAGCAGCCAAGAAACATTTATTCATTGCATCCTTCCATAGTGTAAGGCCCTATATAATGTACTGTGGGATATATAATTTTATTGAAGTCTCAATTATACCTTCACATACTTCACAATCTAATAAGCAAGAAAGGCATAGACATAAATAACCATATAACAAAGTGACAGTGAGTAAAACTAAGAAATGTGCACTGGTAGACTTTTGGGCATTGAGTTATTGTGCCTATTGCAATATGGTTTTGTCTTGAAGAAAAATAATTTTCCCAATGCCAATTTCCTGAGAAGTAGTTAATCCTGCAAACAGAATTTAAGAATGTATTTTGACTGAGTGAAGGAATACCTTCTCTCTAGGTCTGAGAGAAGGACTCAAAGAGAGGAAGATACTTGGTTTTCCTTCAGTGCATTTGAGCTACTGCTACCAAGCTGATACAGGGCAAGAATACATATATCATGAAGACTCTGCTTTTGACTACTAAACTGGGAATAGCTGCAGTGGAGCTATTGTGAAGTGGCTTGTATTTAGAGCAAGAATGTATGTCTGAGTCCCAGATCCACTAATAGGTACAGAGCCAGCAGAACCTACTGAGAAGAGCGGTGTTTCCTCTCCAGGCTATGGAGGAGTAACAGCAGAGTCACCAGCAGAGATCGCTGTGCCCAGCCAAGAGGTGACAGCAAAGATCAGCACCCACAGAGGAAGCAGGGCTATAGCATGATGAAAAGTTTGGTGCAAAATAACCTAACTGACCAATATTCTAAAACATGAGACACTCGAGACATTAACTTCCGTAAGCAGGTAAAGGGTTCTCATGATTTAATAACTGTGTGTAACCAGGGAGTGTAATCTCAATTTGAAATCAGGTTTAGGTGAGGTCCAGCATATATGGATCAAATCTTAATAAAAGAGGTTGAAATAATGAAGAATGGAGACACCTAGTGTATAGGTTTTTGGCTATTTTTTTTAAGAGGGAAATTTAACAGTTGTTGACAACTGAAAATACTTTGTGGAGGAGTTGTTATTTAAGCTAATTCTAAGGGGGAAGAAATGTATAATTTCAGCTACTATGTGTGGGGTAAGTTCTTCCCAGAGAAAGGAAATCACTTGAAAGAAGACCGTGTGAAATACAGCATGGTTTTGAAAAGAAACAAATGGTTTATTTGGAGCCTAGGTAAGTATGATGTTCCTTTTTAACTATCTTTGAGAAAGATAAATCGTGGCGCCAATGGCAGGAGTACACGTGCAATTGTGCATGTGTATGAGTCTCTGTCATTCTAGGTGAGGGAGTGCTTGATACTCAGTGGGGCCATTTAGGCTTCATCAGTGTTTCTGCCGATGGAACCCTAAGGCAGCTCAGCTACACTGCTACCGATAAACGAACTCTAGCATTTTCTCACCTTTGTAAATAGTGCATACAGCATTTTTGGACTGTTTTTATCCCAATTTTGAAATCATTTTCTCTCCAGCTTTCCCAAAATTCTAGGCAATTCATTTTTCCTTTTCTCTCTTATCAAAATTTCTTAGCTTTTGTCCCTGAAAGAAAATTTGCTAAATCAAAAAGGGAAAATTTGGGGGCCGTCTCAGTGGCATAGTGGCTAAGTTCGCGCACTCCGCTTCAGCAGCCTGGGGTTCACAGGTGCGGATCCCGGGCGCGGACTTGCACACTGCTTATCAAGCCATGCTGTGGCAGGTGTCCCACATATAAAGTGGAGGAAGATGGGCACGGATGTTAGCCCAGGGCCAGTCTTGCTCAGCAAAAAGAGGAGGATTGGCAACGGATGTTAACTTAGGGCTAATCTTCCTCATCAAAAAAAAAAAGACAGAAAGTTAATTAAATCAAATTAATTTAATGAAATTAAAGTCTGCACAATATCTTTTTGCTAACGTGATTATGATTTTGGTCTGAAAGATGTTTTTACCAAATTTTGGTTTGTCATCTTAGAAAAATCTATGACACATTTTATTGAAAGTAATTTTATTCTAATTATAATATGGCATTTAATAGAGTGATTCAAAGGAACATTTTCATACAATGCTGTACATCAAGAACACTCAATAAATTTACTTCCACCCAAAATATCTGGAATACAAATGTAGGGAGGATCTCCACTTGTAAAGATTTGGGAAATGAAATTTAGCATTGCTGCTGATTAATTTTGAGTCTGCCCTTATCAGAACAGTCAGCCTTGATTTCATTAGCAATGAGCATGTCAAAGGCAGTTGGTTTGTTTCAGCCTCAGATCCCTGGTTTTACTAAATCTAACCTGGAGTAGCCTCAAGTAATACTGAAGCTTATCAAATCTAAAAACTATCAGAATAGGCAGCAAGGTACAAAGTTGTTATGAAGGGCCCATGTAGTGTTCACTAGGAGAGAAAGATGATTATGCACAGGAGGTTGACTTTTACTACTTTAATTTATAATTCAGATAGAGTAACATCCTTTTGTAAGACTTTCCATATATTATGGTATACTTGCTACTTAAGTCAGAAAATAATATCTAGCCTCAACATATTTTATATTTTTAACCTTCCCACAACTATGTATCTCTACAGAAAAGCCTGATAAGGATACAGATAGCAAAAATTTAAGTTATAAATAGCAATCACTTTGCTACAGTATCTGAGAGGTAAGGCTCATCTATGGAGGAAGGAAAAAGAGATCAACAAAAGGGAGCAGATGCAAATATCTAGGATGTCTTAAATCATTGGAAATTGATCTTTCTCAGGATCTCTTGTGTATCAGAAATATATTATCAAATTAACATTTATAAACATATAAAATAATAAGATCCCATGTGTATGTTAGGAAAGAGGAGTGGAAGAGAAGAAACAAAATAATGGGTAAAATCTAAAAGCATCCCTAAAGAGTAAATTTGAAAAAAATAACCTGATGTTCAATAGGTCCACAATGCTTCAAAACACACAGCTTCAAAAAGCAACTGAACTATTACCAAAGAATAAGAAAAAAGGTATGATTACAATTCTATTGATATTTGTTCAATGAGCTGGTAAATTTGATAAATGAAAGGTTGTTATTAATATATTTGAGGGGAGGAGATATAAAGTAGGCGCTGGGGGCACACGCTTTGGAGAAAGAATGTCTGGTTTCAAATCCTGGCTCCTATGCGTATTAGCTAAGTGACCTTGAGAAACGTCTTTCACTTATCACGACCTTAGATGCATTTTCTTGACCTACAAGGCCTAACACGATCTCATCCCGGCTACCTTTCTGACCCATTTTCCACCAGTCTCTCTAACTCACACTGTACTTGCTTTTCCTAAAACACTTCAGTAAGTCAAGGCCTTTGCCCTTGCTGTTCTCTCTGGACATTCTCATAGCAGACTCCTTCCCCTTTATTTAAGTCTCCGCCAATGAGAGCTCCTCAGAGAGGCTTTTCCTAATCACCATATATAACAGCATACCTCCACCCACTCACTTTTTATCACTTCATCCCATTTGATTTGATTTTTTCTCCATAGTATTTATCACTGACATTTTATTACATATGTATGTATATGTATACATGTGAATATGTGTGCATGCATGATTTCCTGGGTTTTTTCATATTTGCCTGATCAGAATATAAGGTCCACAAAGAAGAGGGACTTTAACCATTTTATTCATCAACCAGAGCAATTGACATATAGTATGTACTCTGTAAATAGGTATTTATCACAAGTATGAATGTATGAATTAATAAATAAAGATATTATTACATACCTCATAATTTTTTTAGGCAGAGTACCTGACACATTGAAGGCACTTAAGAAATGTTGTTATTACTACTACATGTATCAAATTTCTCTTTCTGTTAATGTTTAAAATAAACAATAACTTTTAAATAATCAATTTATTCACTTTTCTATCCTAGGCGTTGCTACATGTATTGGTACTGAATCTATACTTCATCTATGAATAGAACTGCACCCTGGTCCTTATTAATCATCCTTTCAATGAAGTAGGAAAAAAGAGAGATTGCATAGTCCTCTACCATTCTATAAATAGATGTGATTCCACATACGTTATTTGCTCTATGTGCAGACTTTTTATAATAAGATTAAGTTAAACATACACATGAATATTACTTATTTGTAATTATTCAGATGATAAAGAAGAAAACTCTTTTTATTTGGGGTAAAACATCTGTTGCTTCTTTTCCTATTTGATAACATTTTTTTCTGTGCAGGTCAATTTAACCAGAAAGTCATTATGAGATTAAAAAAATATATTCTTACTTTAAAAATAGATTCCTAAGCAAGCACCTGCTGATCTTTGTATGACTTACAATATTAAAGACAGAGAGTCAAATCCATTCCTTCCAGAATGTTTTATTAGTTGTTTTTCCCCCCAAATATAAAGGAAGAACATAAAGTAAACAAATGTGTTTATTTTATATTTGCATAACCTTTTAAAAAAACTTACTGTGGTAAGAATACTTAATGGGATATCTACCCTCTTAACAAATTTTAACTGTACAATGCAATATTGTCAACTGTAAGCACATTGTACAGCAGATCTTTAGAACTTAAAAGCATTTTTCTTTTTTAATGTGGATTTTAAAAGTAATGAAAACATATAGCTCTTTTTCTATATCTTTGTGTTCTACTCATACATACATATACACTTATAACAATAAGTTGTATACATTATTGTTATATGTGTAAGTTATTGTTGTAAGTATATATGCATATATATGTATATTTATATTGTTATAAGTAAGAAATCGATATCATGAATGTAATCTAAGTATTTCCTGACAGGAACGACATTTTGTGATAGACATCTATCATATATTATGTTTGATATTTTTTCTACATTACTGAAAATTGCATGATGCTGTTTGTTTTTCATTTTTTTGGTTTTTTTAGTCTCAATTTATTTCTTATAGTTATGATTTTTTTCTTTCTCCTCCTTTTCCCCTTTTATTGGAAGGTTGACTTCTTTTTTGATTATTTATTTGACTTTTTTTCTTCTCTCTTATTTTACCACTTCTGGTTTGTAATTCATAATGATTTTTGCTGTGCTTTCCGTAGTTAACTCTCTTCCAAACCGTAAAATGACCTTGATCATTTGAACTCTTTATATCTCTTCTAACATACCATTTAATTTATCATTTTAGATATATCTTTTAGTTTACCCCACACATTAGATATTTTTACATAGACCCCACTGATTTAGTTTTACTGATATGTCCACCAATTTATTTATTTATAATTTCTTCTTGCATCTGAGATTGACCTTCTGTAGTCATTCTTTACCTGAGATGAGACTTTCTGATCTTCCTCTGATGGATAGCAACACGTGATAAACTCCGTTTTCTTTGTGTGTCTTGGTTTTTCTGAAAATATTTTTATTTTGCCCTTGTTTTTGAAAAATAGTTTTACTGGGTAATACTTGGAACCTTGTCTTTTGACTTCCATAGCATAAATTGAGTGATCATGCTTTTTTCTTTGTAAGAGGAACAAAGAAGATGATGAGTATAGCCACAAGGATGTTTTTAGATTTGGTGTTAATCTGAGCAACTTTTAGTCTGAGGGTAGTGGTCATTTGACAGATTTGAGGAGATAGGCTAAAGCATGAAGTAAATCATCTTAGAGAATGGTAAAGTGAATATTCTAGGAAACAATTGTAAGATCACCATGGAAGAGTGAGTGTTAATTTGAGATTAGTGATTAAAATTTAAAGTAAGCCAATCAGCAGAATATCATGATTTTTCTACAGCACCATTTGGTGCTTAAATGTGAAAAAGGAGAAAGTGAATTTGGGGGTTAACCCCAAGCTATTGAAAGTCAAGCATGAAAGAGCAAGGAGCAAGGAGCAAAAGTGTTAGGATTATATGCAAGGGAATGATTTCTATTTGAACCATTGAATATACTCTGGATAGGGGGAAATTAAAATGATTGAGGTGAATGAATGGAGAGAAAATAGTAAGGTCAATAGATTAAAGGTTTAATGGAATTGAAGAATTGTAGCAGAGAGACTGCTAGAGAAAATGATCAAGAAGGTCATGATGTATGGTTAATAAATGGGATGACTGAGATAGAAATTTAAGGCAATTTTGTATTTCTGATTATGATATCCTCAGTGCACGGTGGGAGTGGGATGCTGCTATGGAGGGAAGAAAATGGGCCACAAAGTGAAGAGATTGGGGACTGGGAGGATAAGACTATACTACCTCATGAAAGGGGTCATCCACATGGATATCAAAGTGACTCAGAATTAATGCCATTTAGCCTAGTCACTTCCATAATTTTGAATATATTTGGTAGAAACAATATAAACGATATATTGTATGTTACCCACTGAAGAAAAATTTGTATTTTATTTATGTTTCAATCATGTATTCTAAAACCAAATTCTGGAGCTCAGATGTGTGTCTCTGAAATAAAGATACAGCAAACCTAATGTGGCACTGGTATTTATTAGGTGCATCAGGAAGAGTGAATTCTGTTTCTAGCTATGTTGCCATCTAGTAGCATAAACCTTAGCCAAGTCAAATAACCTTTCAAGGTCTCAGTAATCTTGCAGGTAAAAACACAGATTTGAATTAAAGATAATTTAAAATAGTTTTTTTGAAAACCAAGGGCCTTGGAGTTTATTTAGTTTATTGTTTGCTAAAGTACAGTTCATTGGCTTTGCCCTTTAAGTTCATATAATTGTTTTTATTGTAATTTCCCCCACCACTGAGGTTTTATGCTTCTATATATTTCTATGGTATCTGTCACCATGGCATCTGCATTCCAACCAACAAACTGTGTAAAAATAGCAGGTATGTGTGAAGAAACATTGTCAAACCCTGTCCTTATCATAATGCAGGTATTAATGCAGAATAAAGATTATACCTTGGGGTCCTTAGAGCTTGCTGTTCACATGATTACAGAGAATTTTAAGGGGGAAAGGACAATTTTTGCAGTTTCTCCAAATGTATGAGCATGCAACATAATATCTACAGCCACAAAATAAATATGTATATTAAAAAATCTCCTCCTTTCTAATCATAACTATAATTGGAAACTTGAAGGACAAATAGCTGTATAGAAAATGTGAAAACTAGTACAAATGCACGCAAGCAATAATAGTGATAGAGAATGGAAAACTAAAATAGACTCCTCGTAACGTTTGCACTTTCTGTTGTTATTGTTTTGAAGGAATCCACTATCTTTAATGATTATGAGCAAGTTAAGATTTTTTTTAATGTGTAGATAGAATAAAGAAGAGAATGATCGCTAGGAAATGAGTTCAAAGAGACTGAGCTGCTATTATATATCAAAGTGGTGGGCACTCCAGTATGAATCTGGAAAGATTAGAATCACACATATAAATTTGGGGGTCATAGTATTAAAATGTTGTCTTTAGGGGGCCGGCCCCATGGCATAGTGGTTAAGGTCAGCATGCTCCATTTCAGTGGCCCACGTCTGTGGGTTTGGATCCCAGGTACAGACCTACTCCACTCATAAGCCAATGCTGTGGTGGCAACCCACATACAAAATAGAGGAAGATTGGCACAGATGTTAGCTTAGGGCTAATCTTCCTCAAGTGAAAAAAAAAGAAGATTGGAAATAAATGTTAGCTCAGGGTGAATGTTCCTCAGCAAAAAAAAAAGAAAAAAAATGTTGGCTTTAAAGCTGTGGCACTAGATATGACTTGCAAAGTGTATTATAGATTGAGAAAAAAGAGCAGGCCTAGAAATGGGTTATAGGGTATTCCATTATGTAGTGGTCTCGAGAGGAACAGGCACCAGCAAAGGAGATTGAGAAGGCTCTACCAGTGAGGATGATGGAGAAACAAGAAAGTGTAGGGTACCAGGATCTAAGAGAAAAAACTTTTCAAGGAGACTACGATGCAAAACTATGTCCGGTGCTATTAGTATAATAAGATAATTATTTTGTTTAGCAAGAGATAACTAATTTAATTATGCTGAGTTGCAGCATGTCAACTTGTAGTAGTAGAGATAGTAAGATGTGACTAGATTCTGGATATTTTTGAAGAGAGAGACATCCCAATTTGCCAATGGCCTGGATGTGGGGAGTGAGAGAATGTCTTCAAAGTGTTGGGTATGAACAATGAAACTATAAAATTACCATGAACTATTACAGACAAGACTGTGAGAATAAAGGTTTGGGACTGCAGAATAGGAGGTCATATTTAGACATGGTAAGTTTGAGATAAGTATTAGACATTCAAGTACAGTTGTGTGTTGCTTAACAACAGGGATACATTCTGAGAAACGTGTCATTAGGTTATTTCATCATTGTGCAAACATCATAGAGTGTACTTACACAAATCTAGATGGTATAGCCTACTACACATCTAGGCTATACAGTATTAACCTTATGAGAACACCATAGTATATGTGGTCCTTCATTGACTGAAAAGTCCTTATGCAGTGCATGACTGTAGAGTTACTGAGGAGGAATTAGATAGAAGTGTCTAGACTGGGGAACAAAGATCCACACTGGAGACTGCATGCGATTACAAAGAGTGTGAGTGTGCGGTAACTGAGTCCCTCACCCTTCACAGGAACTAAAAAAGATTTGGCAATATCATAGGATTTATACATACATTTATACAGGCACCCCTTCCCCATGAATCATCTATTCATATTCTTTGTCCATTTTTGCATTGGCGTATTGATATTTTTTCATGTAGGTTTTAGGAGTTCCATATATTTGAAGGGAAATAGCCTTTTCTCTATCATGTGAGTAGCAATTGCTTTCCTTTTTCTTTATTCAACTTTTTCTTAAACCTTAAGATGCTTTTGGTCATGCAGAATGAATATATTAATCATTTAGTTTTAAATTATTTGCTGTGATTGTTGTTTTGTTTTGTTTGCTGAGGAAAATTCACCCTGAGCTAACACTTGTGCCAGTCTTCTATTTTGTATGTGGGTCATTGCGGCAGCATGGCCACTTCCAAGTGGTGTAGTTCCACACCCAGGAACCAAACCTGGGCTGCCAAAGCAGCATACACTGAACTTAACCACTAGGCCACAGGGCCAGCCCCTGTGATTGTTGTTTTTAATGCTTACAAGGTATTTTCTATTTGAGATTATACACACATGATTCTTTCACATTTCCTTTTAGTATTTTTTTTTTAATTTAAATCTTTATCTTGCGTTAAATTTATTTTGTTAAAAGGCATAAGTGAGGTTTGCAGGGCTTTTATTTTCTGCAGATGACTTCTCAGTTGTTCTAGCACCAAAACTGTTATCCCACTGGCAAATATCAGTTTGAGCAGGAAAAAAATAAAGTAATACAGATTGCTTGAGTCATATAATTAAGAAAGTTAAAATAGAGGAATTGAGGACAATGGCACTAGAATTTCAGGAATATACAGTTTTTCAAGGATATACAGAATATATATTTTTTAATGATGACATATGAAGTCATAAAAATAATACAATTAATAAAAGCATGAAACTTAAGAACATAATTCAAGACTCAATGTCATTCACTCTAGATTGTTGGACCACATGCATTTCATTTAGAGAAAAATAACAACCCAAAAAAACTGTAAAAAATACAGATCCTGTTAGGAAATTAGGAAACATACTTCTAAATAGTACAGAGGTCAGAAGAAATTTTAATGGAAATTAGGAAACCTTTGGAGTTGACTAATAATTAAGATACCACATTTGGAATTGTAGCTAACATGGAAATTAGAAAGAAAGATATGGCCTCAAATACTTATATTGGAAGAGAAGAATGACTAAAGATTAATGTGATAAGAATTGAACTCAATATGAGAGATGGCAGCATAGCAGAATAGATCCAAAGTAAGGAGACAGGTATAAAAAGCAAAAAAATCAAAACAGGAAAAAATTTGTTTGTAAACTAGTATGGATAAATGAAGCAGAAAGGATGCTCTTGAAAACTGAAAATTGGGAAAATTTTTGTTCAAAAATTTTTAAAAGAAAATATATAATAATTAGAATAGTATAGAAAACAAACAAAAAGAGGAAAATACAAACTAATTTGTGTCAATACATTTAAAAATAATAAAGAAATGCACAAATCCCAGATAAATTAAATTTTTTAAAAAGTGAAAACCTGAATAACCCTACAGTTATGAAAGAAAATGGATCAGTAGAAGTAAAAATATATACCTCAAAATAAAACACAGGCATGAGGAGTTTAATAATCATGTTTTACCAAACATTCAAAAACAATTCCAAATTGGAAAAATGGAACAGGAAATATATGGGAAAACATCATAATGTATAAGGCTGGCATAATTCATCAAAATCTAACAGAGATAGAACAGCAATAACAAACACAAAAAAATTATAGGCTAATTTAACTCATAAATATAGATACTAATTTTCTGTACAATGCATTAGCAAACAAACTCAGTAAATGTATTAAGGGCTGACATCAGCATCATGGTGGAGTAAGTTGTTCCCTTTGTCTCTCCTCTCTAAGGTACAACCAGTAGGACATCCATAGACTAACAAAGGACTCTCTGCACAGGACACCAGAACACCTGAGAGATCCATACATCTGTATATCTGAAGGTGGGTGGACTGGACCTCCAGGAAGCAGTGAAGCCAGGGGGGCAGTGGTGGCAGTTCCCAAGACTGGATGTTCCAGGATCTGAGGCTGTACCTGTGACGAGAGGCCCCAGGAACTGAAGTAAAAGCCCATAAATGGAGGCCCCGGGAATCCAGGCAGTCCACGCTACCAGAAGTGCCAGGAATCACTGCAGGCCTCTGACCAAAGACTCCTGGAGTCGCAGCAATACCTCTGACCCAGCCTCCTCCCCCAGTGGTGGCACCTCTGGCACTGGACCCCTGGCAGTGGTGGCGGTGCCTGGGACCTGAGTTTCCAAAAAGCACACTGGCACCAGAGACCAGAGACTTCAGGAGCCACAGTGGCACTTGCAGCTCAACCACTACCTCCCCCTCAGCAGTGGTGGATGGCACTTGCGATCTGAGACTTCAGGAAACACAGTGATGCCCGCAACCCAGCTCCCTCCACCTTCCCTGGTGGCAGTGCCTCTGACCCTGGCCCTTCCAGCAGTGAGAAATGCATCTAAGATCCCAGTATCCCCAGCAGTGGCAGAAACACCCATGAACTGAGATTCTAGAAATCAGGCTGCCACTTGAGACCAGAGGCTGCAGGAACTGCAGCAACATTCACAGCTCAGCCCCTACCACTCCTCCAGCAGTGGGGGTTGCACCTCTGACAATTGTCCCGCCTGCAGCTGGGGCTGCATACAAGATGCTGGGACCCTGGCACAGCAGCAACACTGATAAACCCAGCACCCCTGGCAGCAGAATTATCAGTGCCCCTAGATAACCTGGGAGCAGCAGCACACATGGCACACATGACAGCAGCTCCTGAACCCAAGGAGAGCCAGGCACCAGCAACACCAGAGCCCATGTACCCAGTCCCAATCAGCTGCAGAGGTGCCTGCAACTTTGGCCCCCCCCCCATAGCAGTGACACCTGCAGATCCAACAAACTCAGACTTGGCAGAGGTGCACGTGATCCCAGCTCCCACCCCAGCAGCCCCCTCCCTCCTGCCACAATGGGGGAACACACAACCCAGGCAACCCAAGAAGCAGCAGAGGTGCTGGCAGCCCAGTGATCCTGGTGGAGACACCTGCAACTGCAGTGATATCATAAGCAACAAGGTACCAGCAACCTTGGAGGCACAAGCAGCACAAGGAGGGCACTGATGATGCCTCTGACAGAGGGAGTGGAGGGTAGAGAGTGCAGGCTCTCAAATACAATCAGAAACCCTCAGAAAAAAGTAGATGAAGCTGTACCCAAATGGAAAGGTATTTGCTATCACAAATGCGCTGGCAGAACAACACATCAAGCACCATGAAGAACTACAATAACAGGGTATCACACACACACACAAAAAGGACAGATTTTCAGAAACCAAACTTGAAGTCATGGAAGATTCCAATCTAACTGATAGAGAATTCAAGATATCTGTCATGAAGAAACTCAACAACTTACAAGAAAACTCAGAAAGATGGTTCAATGAGCTCAGGAATAAAATTAATGAGCAGAAGGAGTACTTCACCAAAGTGATTGAAACTCTAAAAAAAAAAAAAAAACAAATAGAAATTCTGGAGTTGAAGAACACAATAAGTGATATGAAGAATAAAGTAGAAAGTATTGGAAATAGAGCAGGCCATATGGAAGAGAGAAGTAGTGAGCTTAAAGATAGAAATATAGAAATAATTCAAGTGGAAGAGGGGAAGGAACTAAGATTTTTTAAAAATGGAGAAATCCTAGAGAAATATTCAACTCACTTAGAAGAAACATAAGGATAATGGGTATCCGACAAGAAGAAGAGAGGGAGAAAGGAGCAGAGAGCTTTAACAGCTAACAACTTTCCAAAAAGGCAAAGGTATACAAAACTTTAAGCAAGGTGATAAATAGACATATAGAATAAGAAAATTGTAACTGTATATCAGAATAGGTTAGTAAACACTTAATTATAACATATTTGCTAGTATTTTGTTGAGGATTTTTGCATCTATGTTCATCAGCGATATTGGCTTGTAATTCTCATTTTTTGTGTTGTCCTTTGGTTTTGGTATCAGGGTGATGTTGGCCTCATAAAATGAGTTAAGGAAGTGTCTCGTCATCTTCAATTTTTTGGAAGAGTTTGAGAAGGATAGATATTAAGTCTTCTTTGAATGTTTAGTAGAATTCACCAGATAAGTTGTCTGGTCCTGGACTTGTGTTTTTCAGGAGGTTTTTGATTACTGTTTTGATTTCTTGACTTGTGATTGGTGTATTCAGATTCTCTATTTCTTCTTGATTCAGTTTTGGGAGGTTGTATAACTCTAAGAATTTATCTATTTCTTCTAGGTTATTCAATTTCTTGGCATATAGCTTTTCATAGTATTCTCTTATAATCCCTTATATTTCTGTGGTATCCATCATATTTTCTCCTCTTTCATTTCTAATTTTATTTATTTGAGACTTCTCTCCTTTTTAGTTGTGAGTCTAGCTAAGGGGTTGTCAGTTTTGTTTATGTTTTCAAAGAACCAGCTCTTAGTTTCATAGATCTTTTCTGTTGTCTTTTCAGTATCTATTTCATTTATTTACGCTCTGATTTTTGTTATTTCCTTTCTTCTACTGAATTTGCACTTCATTTGTTCTTCTTTTTCTAGTTCTTTTAGGTGTAGTGTTAGATTGTTTGAGATTTTTCTTGTTTGTTGAGGTAAACCTGTATTACTATATACTTCCCCATTAGTACTGCTTTTGCTGGATCCCATAAGTTTTGGTATGTTATGTTTTCATTTTCATTTGTCTCCATGTGTTTTTTGACTTCTTCATTGATCCAATAGTTGTTCAGTAGTATGTTGTTTAGTCTGCACATATTTGTGACTTTTCCAGTTTTATTTTTGTAGTTGATTTCTAGTTTCATACCATTGTGGTCAGAGAAGATGATTGATATAATTTCAATCTTCTTAAATTTATTGAGGCTTGTTTCATCTTCCAACATATGGTCTACCTTTGAGAATGTTCCATGTGCACTTGAGAAGAATGTGTATTCTGCTGCTTTTGGATGGAATATTTTATATACATCTATTAAGTCCATCTGGTCTAGTGTTTCATTTAAGGCCAATGTTTTCTTGTTGACTCTCTGTCTAGATGATCTATCCATTGACTTAGGTGGGGTATTAAAGTCTCCTACTATCATTGTGTTGCTGTCAATTTCTCCTTTTAGGTTTTCTTGGTTGAATGTCCCCTTTGTTATTATATAACGTCCATCTTTGTCTCTTGTTATCTATTTAGACCTGAAGTCTATTTTCTCTGATACAAGTATGGCTACATTCTTTTTCTTTTGGTTGCCATTTACTTGGACTATCATCTTCTATCCCTTCACTTGGAGCTTATGTTTGTCTTTAGAGCTGAGAAGGGTCTCCTGGAGACAGTATATTGTTGGATCTTCCATCTATACATCTGAAGGTGGGTCAACTGGACCTTGCGTATGTGGTGGAACCAGAGGAGCAACAGCAGTGGCTCCCAAAACCAGAGGCCCCAGAAACTGTGGCAGTACCTGCAACCAGAGGCTCCAGGAACTGCAGTAATGCCCATGAACAGAGGACCCAGGAACTGAAGCAGCCTACACTCCCAGAGGCTCCAGGAAACACTGCAGTGCCCAGGATGAAGGCTCTAGAAACTGCAGTGGTGCCCCAGACCTGGCCCCTTCCACCTTCCCCAATAGCAGTGCCTCCAATCCTGTCCCTCCCAGCAGTGGGGACTGTATCCAAGACCCTGGTACCCCCAGCAGTGGCAGCAATGCCTGTGATCTGAGGTTCCAGGAACTAATTGGTGCCCAAGAGCAAAGACTCCAGGAACTGCAGTGGTGCTCATGACTCAGTCCCTCCTCCTCTCCAAGCAGTGCTGGTAGCGCCCTTGACCCAAGACTCTAGGACCCACTGTGATGTCCACAACCAATGCTGTGATGCTCCAGGAAATGCTGTGATGCCTGTGACCCAGCCTCAACCCCATCTCCCAGTGGTGGTGCCTCTGAACCTGGTCCTCCCAGCAATGGGGGCTGGATCCAAGATCCTGGGCCACAGTGTAGTGGTGGTGGTGCCCATGATCTGAGGTTCCAGAAACTGTGCTGGCACCCAAGACCAGAGGCATCAGGAACCACAGTGTCACTTGTGATGACTCCACCCCACCCCCTCCCCAGCAATGGTGGCAGTGCCCACAAGAGGCTCCAGGAACTGCAGGACCTGTGACCCAGGTACCATTCCCCCATGGCTGTGGTGGTGGTGCCCATGACCCCAGCCCACCTGCCAGTGGCAGTGACATCCACAAACCCAGTGGCAGTGCAAGTACCCCCAGAAAACCTGAGAGAACAGCATAGGTAGTGTATGCAGCAACAGTGCCCGAGGCTGTGAGGAAAATGGTAACAGCAACAGCACAACCCATGACCTTGGTCCCATTGACCTGTAGCAGCACCCACAACTCCAGCCCCTACCCCTTGGGCAGTGGTGCCTGCAGATCCAACAAACCTGGATATGGCAGAGATGCCTGTGACCCCAGCTTCCCACCCTGCCCTTCCCATCCTCCCACTGCAGTGTGGGAACCCGTGACCCAGACAACCCTGGAAGCAGCAGAAGTACTTGCCAGCCCAGTGAACCTGTTGGCAATGCCAGTGACTGCATCAATGCTGTAAACAGCAAGACACCAACAACCCTGGGGACACAAGCAGCACAAGGGCACTGACAACACCTTTGACAGAGGCAGTGGAGGGAGGAAAACTCAGGCTCTCAAATACAACCAGAACAGCTCAGTATCAAAGAAAGCAAGACTTATCCAAGTAAGAAAGGTGTTTGCTACCACAAATGCACCAGCAGAGGAACAACTCATCAAGCACAGTGAAAAACTACAGTACCTTGGTATCACAAAAAGAAAATGACAATTCTCCAGAAACCAAATTTGAAGTCATGGAAGACTGATCTATCTGATAGAGAATCCAAAATAGCTGTCATGAAAAAATTCAATGAGCTATGAGAAAACTCAGAAAGATGGTTCAATGAGCTCAGGAATAAAATTAATGAACAGAAGGAGTACTTCACCAGAGAATCTTCACAGATTCTCTAAAAAAGAATCAAACAAATTCTGGAGCTGAAGAACTCAATAAATGAGTTGAAGAATAAAGTAGAAATCAGACCATATAGAAGAGAGAATTAGTAAGCTTGAAGATAGAAATCTAGAAATGATTCAAGTGGAAGAGGAGAGAGAAATAAGATTTTTTAAAAATGGAAAAATATATCAGAGCTTGGAGTTATACTTATTATTCTGCAAAACCCAGGTCCTTTACACCAGAGCTTTTCAAAATATATGTGATGAAGGAGAACAGATCCATTGTGGACAGACCAATACTTTTGTAAACTACAATAAAAACAAATTACTAGAAAAATTAAAAAATTTATTGTGTAAAAATACAAACCCAATTTATTATTATTATTCTATTTAAGACACAAACTTTTTCTGTCAAATATTAAACAAATATCCAAGATTGCTTTCAGTTGCTATACTTTTCTCACTGAAAATTGGCAACAAATCATTTGCAGTCCTGCCCTGGTCTTCAGACCACATTTAGTAGGACTGCTTTCTTTACACTATGCCATGTTCTGGGAACATCCAGGGTGCTGGATTCACACTCTAGTAGAATTTCTGGTAGATATTTTGTATACAGGAAAACTTCTTACGTGTTATGAAATAAGGTTTGAAAGTACAAATTTTTATGGTGGGTAGGTAGGGGTAGTAAATAAACACGTGCAATTAAAATAAAGCTTCGTTGTTTGTTTTTTGAGACATCTATGGCAGATAGGCTGAGAAGATTGATTGGGAAAAATATTTCTGTTTAGGAATTTGAGTTTTATCTTGTAGCAAATGAGGAGCAATTGTACACATTTAGCTTCCAAGAGACATAGACTACCTTTTAAGGTGACTATATGATGCCATAGTGCTTTACGTTTGGTACATACATATGTCAAAGTGAAGAATGTGACATAGAAGAATTTATTCAGATTAACTGTATTTATTGGTATCTATCTGGAAAGAAATTTGTAAAATATTAAAAAAGAAAACATTAATTTTGACCTAGAACTTAGTAGATCATGTTAATTGGTTTATTTATAACCAATTCCAAAGATAGCATAGTATTTAAATGGAGGCATGAGTATTGAGACAATTAAGTGTGAAATTTGGAAAGATGCAGTACTAGGCAGGAGGGATTTTATTAGTGGTATATAGATGCAGCTTTTTATATGTTCATTTTGTGTTAATAAATAAACTGTTCCCATGATTCACAGGCCAAAGTTGATCAACCAGTGTCTAACTAAAGAAATAATTGTAGAATGCCTGTCCTTTTCCAAGAGACTTTAGTTACTATTACTCCCCAAATTCTCTAATGCTTCATTCCGTTTAGACCAAGTATGGTTTTTTTCCTGTTTCTGTACTCCCATTGGAAGGAATCAGTAAAAAAGACATCTCTATTTAAGTTCTTTACCATCACAATTCACTGTAAATCAAACTAAATGAAGTTAATGTTAGGATGGTAAGACCACAAGAGGAATAGTTGTTCAAAACTCTTATATTCTCTCTAGCAAAAGTTCACTGCATTTATCAATTCATCAAATAATTTCCTCTTTCCTTTTTGCTAACCATCTAATAAGATTTAGTGAAAAACACAAGAGTTTATTCATTCATTTAAAATATATTTATTGAGTGCCTTCTATGTACCAGTGACTAATCTGGTCATAAAACAGACAAAAACACATGCTCTCATGAAGCTTACATTAATTATGCCTTATTAAACAATGGACATAAGGAATAAGTATTTCAAATAGGATATTACAGAGTGATATATTATTTATGAAAAGTTAGAGCAGGAAAGTGAGATAAGGCTTTCCAGTGGATGGGAACAGTTGCAATTTCAAAAAGGGTGAACTGAGCAGAACTCATTGAGAGGGTGATAGAAAGAGGACCCAGCAAGTGTGGGTGTCCTAGGTGAGAGCTAGAACTTGAGGAAAATTCAGTGTGACTGGCATGAAGGAGTGAGGGGGAGAGTAGTAGAAGATAAATTCAGAGAGGAAAGGAAGATGGGGAGGGGTGGGGACTGTCATAAAGACATCCACTTCTGCTTTAGAGTGAAAAGAGGAGCAACTGCATGATTTTCAGTAGAAGAGCAGAGAGTTTATGCTTCAAAAGGTGCACCCTGAAGGGTATAAGGGAAGAAGCATAGCAACTAATTTGGAGGCTATTAACACTAATGAAAATGAGAGATGATAATGACTCAGTCCAAGGTGACAGCAGTGAAAGTAGTGAAAAGCAGTCAGATTTTGCATATATTTTGAAAGCAGAACCCACAGATTTCCTGAATTATTAGGAAAGCAATGCATCATGTATGACTCCAAGATTTTACCTAAACATCTTGAAGGACGAAGTTCCCATCAAACTAAACTGGATAAAGCTAGGGGTGGAACAGATTTTAGGGATAAGGTGAGAAGTTGAATTTTGGAGTTGAGGGGAAAAATATGTATAGAGACATAAATCTAGATATCAACAGGATGTAGAAGAAATATAAAGCCACGTAACTGAATGATATCACAAATAGTGTAAGTAAGGTGGAGGGCTAAGTTCATAAGCACATAGAATTATTTTTTCCTACATAGGAGTCATGAAAATGACTCTTTCTTTGCATTTTTTGATTTATTGCTACTTATTGTTGAAATATATTATTTTCATCTATGTCATTCTTAAAACTATATCAACTCTAAAAAGTGGACATGTATCCCCAGTTATGGTTGCATATGCCTTCTAATAGCCATTGTGGAAAACTATACAATATAAAGTGAAACAATTTTAAAATATACTTTAGTCCAAAATTTTCACTAAAGTTTCTTTAAAAATTGAAATTATTTGATCCTATTTTGTGTCTTATAAATGCAGCAGTAGTTTGACCTAAAAATAAAATGCTAATCTCTAAGGCCTTAATTTTCTTGAAGAGCTAAGATTTTTTTAAGTAAATGAGATTTTAGACTTCAGTCACACAGCTGTGATACCATATATCTTTCTCTAACCCAGTGTTACATTATTAAATCTTGATTCTAGGGCTAGCCACGTTTTCAGAATGATAGAAATATGCAAAAACATCCATTAGAATGGCAAGAGTCATTAGAATAAAGATTTCCTTTTCTCACATATGTAAGCCTGGCATGTACAAGATTATCTGGTACATAGTAACTACTCAAAAAATATTTGTCAAGAGGATGAATAGTTAAAATTACCATCTATCTCAGCTGCCTCTCACTCTCTGCTAAAACGACAATTTGAAAATTTGTCATTCCATTCTTCAAAATGGTAGCAGAAACCAAATTTATCTCAACTTGTTAGCTGATGATCTGTAATTTTCTTTTAGCATTGGAAAGAAATCTTAGCCAATGCCTAGTCAAAACATCCTGTGTGTTAGCCACAATGAGAATAGTAATGAGACTGACAGAAAAATGGCAAAAGTAACACTAAAGGATAGATGTTCTTTTAATGATAAATAAAACACATGTAAAGAAATTTCAGAAGTCGAAGCAGGAAGCTCTCAGATGCAAGTATAAGATTTTTAGTTTCCCCGATCCAGCAGTAAATTTCATCAACAGATTTTCTAGATAAAATTAGTGTAAAAAGCCTGGAGGTTAGCTAAACTTCATACTTAATATATAAGAAAAATAGCATATCAATAAAAGGATGATGGTCCTTATGAAAATTATTAAACATGACTCAGTGAAGAAAATGATGGTAATATACATCTTGCATTATCCAAAAAAGAGGCACTTGAATAATTTTGCCAAAAATTTCAATCTACTTGTACATATGCTCTTTTAGTGGGTGTCGATAGCTGCAGTAAGCATTGGAATCATCCAACTGATTTCTTTTGGCTTGAGTACCATTTTTAAAATTTTGCACTCACGAAGAAAATACCTGTTACAATTTTGCTTCCCATGTACTTTCCTACAGTTAGAGAGCTAACATACAATATTGATTATATCCAAATCCACTTGACATTTAAATTGAATATTGACAGTGAATAAATCATCATATTTTGTCTTTTAAAGGTTTTAGACGTGTTATTTTGTTTCCTGGAGATTAATCAGCACAGATTGCTCTGAAAAGACTGAGTTTCTGGGGAAGTTATTCTACCACAGAAATTTACCAGGAAGTTGCCATGGATGGCCCATTTCCAGATCCCTTTCTCACTGTAACCTAAAATCTAAATTCCAACTGAAGCCATGGGGAAATTACAGTCTGAAGCCACTGAGACTTTAGATATGGAAAACTAAATATGCATCATTATCTAATTATTGTCAACATCAAGTTATTCTAGGCCCTACTGATTTAAACCAATTCCATCTGAGTAACTCAAAGAAGTTCCCACAATAGAATCACCTGTGATCTCAAGTGAGCTGGATGACTTTGGTAATAATAGGTGGAGCAAAAGTCATGAAGAAGTCACAAGAACTCCAAGAAGCAGCAGCACATGTGACAAGTTATAAAGCATGTGTGTTGTGGGTACAACAGAAATTTATAAAAGAGGTGAGGATAATATGATTAATGTTTCAGCTATCTATTACTACATAACAAACCATCCTACAATTTAGTAGCTTACAACAAAAACAATTTATCTCTTGATCCTGTGTGGTGTTGGTTTGCCTGGGCTGACTCATGTACCTCCATTTAGATGGAGTTAGTTATACTGGAAAGTCCAAAATAGCCTTACCCATATGCCTGTCACTTGTGCTGGCTGTTGACTGGAAAACCTCAATTCTTTACCACTTGTCTTCTTATCTTCCTATAGCCTAGATGCAGACAGCAAGGAGGTCTCAGGGCTGCACAGTGGTAAAAACAGAGGCTACAATTCCTCTTAAGAGGCCTGGTCTTGGAAGTCACACTCATTTACTCTTGTCATATTCTGTTGTTCAAAGCAAATTACAGATTCCTCCCAGATTCAGAAAGACAGGCAGTAGACTCGACCACTTGATGGAAGGAGGGGCATAGTTGCATTCTAAAGATACATGATGGATCAGAGAAATTTTTGTGCAATCATTGCAAGCAGTCATTAAGACTTAGTTTGGTGAACAACATAATTTGTCTATTTCACATACAAAACACATCCAGATCCTCACAAAAATCACATTGAATTACAGCAGACAGCCCAAGTTCTAAGTCCAGGATCTCATTATCTAAAT
The DNA here is from genome assembly GCA_031878705.1 of Tapirus indicus. Taxonomy (NCBI): domain Eukaryota; kingdom Metazoa; phylum Chordata; class Mammalia; order Perissodactyla; family Tapiridae; genus Tapirus; species Tapirus indicus. The sequence goes on along the minus strand of CM062919.1, from coordinate 95,380,292 downwards.
CCTCTCCAGAAGGGAGTGAATCTCAGCAGATGCTCTTCATCAGGCGCAGCTTCTTTCCTAAAGCTGTTTGCAAGCCAGGTACCTGTGAACTAATGCCTTCAACACACCCAACATATACCATAGGAGACAGGAACAGGATTATCACCAGATGTAATCACTCCCGTTCATTAAGAAGATAAAGAAGAGGAGGCAATTATCAGTCACAGATTATGAAATAAAGCAATATAAAACATAAAGAGCTTTTAAACATTTATTAAAACCATTAAATCCTAAAAATCAGTGAGGAAAGTGTAAAAAAAGGTAGAAAAGAAAGAATAATAGAAAACTCAGATATGTATGAAAAATAATAGCATAGATATAAATTACTCACAAAATAAAAGATGATTCTTTGAAAATAATTTAAGAGAGAAGAATTATAGAAAAATTTGTCAAAGATAAAAGATAGCACAAAGAAAATATATAAGGAACTATTAAGAGGACATACATATAAATAGAGTGAAAAATGATAAGATAATATTATGGCCAACATTTTGGTTTTAATTTAAAACTTAACCAAATGGAAAATCCCAACAGAAGTGTAAATACCTAAACCAACTGCAGAATGTATAGAAAATCAATAATCATTAAGTAATACACAAATAATTATCAAAAAATTGAGCATGCAATTAGCCCTCTACTCTTATATACCCAAACTCCAGACATTTTTTTACATAGTAGTTTTGCCAAGCTTTTAAGAAAATCATAATCTTTAATTTCTATGAGGTTCCAGAGAAAACAAAAATTAAGGGATTTTACCAACTCATCTTATAAGGTTAGTATAAGTTTAATATGCAAAAAGGACAAGTACAAAAGAACATTATATACCAATATCAAATATGAACAAAATGGGGAAAAAAATTAAAGTCATAGCAAATGCTTCCAACTATCTATAGTAATAATATACCATGACCAATAGAGTTTATCCAAAGAATGCAAGAATAGCTTAGAATCAGACAAAAAAATCTATCAATCTAATTCATCTAATTAGCACATTAAGGGAGAAAAAAACATGATCCACTCAATAGATGAAGACGATCAAATTGATAAAATTCTATGTTTATCCATGACAAAACACTTATAAAATGAAAAATGGATGGAAATTTCTTAATCTGATTATGGGTTTCTTTCAAAAATCTGTGCTAATATACTAAAGTTTACGTTTAGAAAATAAATGAAATTATGCCATTCAAATGAGAAATAAAAGGATGCACATTATTGATGTTCTTAACATAAGAACAGAGGTTCTAGGCAAAGATATTAGACAAGAAATAAAAATAAGAAATATGAAGATGGAAAAGAAAGAGACAAAATTATCATTACTTGGCTAAATTAAAAACTCCGAGGGGACAGCTCTGTGGTGTACTGGTTAAGTCTGGTGCATGCCACGTCAGAGGTCTAGTTCATGAGTTCGGATCTTGGGTGCGGACCTACACCACTCATCAAGCCATGCCGTGGCAGCAAGCCACCTACAAAATAGAGGAAGACTGGCACAGATGTTAGCTCAGGGCTAATCATCCTCAAGCAAAAAAAGAGGAAGATTGGCAACAGATGTTAGCTCAAAGCAAATCTTCCTCACCAAAAAGAAAAAAAAATATCCGAGTAGTTTCAGAAAATTATAAGACTAGTAAAAGAATACATTAAGGTTACTACATTTAGTCAAAAGCCAATAGAGGTTCTTTTTTAACCATTAATAATCAGATACAAAATGCAATACTGCAAAATGAAAATAGAAATAAACCTATGAAGTACTTTACATAAATCTACTAACATATCACCAAGACCTTCTTAATAGAAAATTAGACAGCCTTATTTGATGACATAAATGAAACCTGAATAAATAAGGAGCCCTATCACTTGCATAGATGTAAAACCTCATTATTTTAAAGATGGCAATTAACACCAAATTAATGTATAAATATAGTGGATCAAAACAAGCTGATCTTAAAAATATTTGGAAGCTACAAAGTTCAATAAATAGATAAGATTTTTTAAAGAGGAAAGACATTTCTCCACCCTTCTATCAAGACATATTGGGAGGTTTTACAAATATTTATTTCCAATAATTTTAATTTCACTGAATTTGAAATATTAAGAGAGGTGATGATGTTAAATTAGATGATTAACCAACCACAGATTTATAAGTGATTTGAGGGGAAAATTTTAAAAGAACTAATTAAACTTATCTTCAGAGATTAAGGTAAAATACTCCATCTGGCCATCAAAGAAGACTATACCAACAAAAATATTAGCTCCAAGTATTGGGTTACATGAGGACCTATGTACACACAGAAAAAGATGCTGAAGTAACCACTATGAATTAATTAGAGACCATCCAAACCTCTTCTTGGGATGCAGGTCTTTCCTTACTATTGTGTAAAAGATCACAGAACTGTCTTGAACCAACTCTGATTTAACAAGAAGGAAAGAAAAACAAATAGGGTAAGGTTTTTCTTGCTCCTTTTCCCTTGATTAGTTCCTAGCCTCCAAACAATTAATTGTTGGTCACCTATATAATCTAAAATTACCAGATACCTCAATACTTCTTGAAAATTACCAGACTTTTACTGTACTATTACATGTAAAGTGAATACTCTTACGTCCTGGTGTAGCAAATGTAATGCTCTGTTCAATCCTTTGAATACACATTCCCTGTGTAAGTAGTCCAGGTAATTTAGGAAGAAGTGACCTCAATTAACTCATGCCTGTAAGAGAATAAGCTACTTCAACTATTTGTTAGCATTTTAAATTTCACTAATTTTATGTAGCAGAAAGACTTTATCATTCTTAGAATGAATTGGTTTTCATTTTGATTGACATTTGTTTAAATATGATTTTTTTTGATCATTAGAAGCATTCATGCTTTTAGGTGCTAAATTATTTTTAAATAGCTAAATTATTTAATAATTAATAGCTAAATTATTTAAATAGCTAACTTATTTTTAAATACCTGCTAAAATTTTTAATAAAATAAGTATTTTTCATTTAAATTATTTTTAAATGAATATCTGTTTATTGGGGAGGAGTAACAGCAATCAGAGTTTAGCAAAAGTGATAAGAAATTATTTTTTTAAAGATAATAACTGGCATGGCCCATTTCCTTTCTCATCAAATAATGCTATTTGTAATTTATTTTCTGTTCATTACTAAAGTTAAAATGTTTCATTTTGTTTTTCTCTGTTAAAGAGTAAATGTGTTTTTCTGGTTTTATTATTTATTGATGTTTTAATAGTTCATAACATTGTGAAATTTTAATTGTACATTATTGTTTGTCAGTCACCATATAAGTGCATCCCTTCACCCCTTGTGCCCACCCTCCCTCCCCCTTGCACCCGCTAACCACCAAACTGTTCTTTGCGTCCATGTGTTAGTTTATATTCCACAAATGAGTGAAATCATGCAGTGTTTGTCTTTCTCTCTCTGGCTTATTTCACTTAACATAATTCCCTCCAGGTCCATCCATGTTGCTGCGAATGGGACAATTTTGTCTTTTTTAATGGCTGAGTAATATTCCATTGTATATATATGTATGTATATATATACACCACATCTTCTTTATCCAATCATCAGTCAAGGGATACTCGGGTTGCTTCCACTTCCTGGCTGTAGTGAATAATGCTGCAGTGAACATAGGGGTGCATAAATCTCTTTGGATTGTTAATTTCAGATTCATTGGATAAATACCCAGTAGTGGGATAGCTGGATCATAAGATATTTCTATTTTTAATTTTTTGAGGAATCTCCATACAGTTTTCCATAGAGGCTGCAGCAGTTTGCATTCACACCAGCAGTGAATTAGAGTTCCCATTTCTCCACAACCTCTTCAACATTTGTTGGTTTTTGTCTTGGTGATTATAGCCATTCTAATGGGTGTAAGGTGATATCTTAGTGTAGGTTTGATTTGCATTTCCCTGATGATTAGTGATGTTGAGCATCTTTTTATGTGCTTGTTGGCCATCCGTATACCTTCCTTGGTAAAATGTCTGTTCATATCCTCTGCCCAATTTTTGATTGGGTTGTTTATTTTCTGTTGTTCAGTTGTGTGAGTTCTTTATATATTATGAATATTCACCCCTTGTCAGATATATGATTTGCAAATGATTTCTCCCAGCTGTTGGGTTGTCTATTCGTTTTCATCCTGGTTTCATTTGCCTTGTAGAAGCTCTTTAATCTGATGAAGTCCCACTTGTTTATTTTTTCTTTTGTTTCTCTTGTCCGAGTAGACATGGAATTCAAAAAGATCTCTTTCTGACTGATGTCAAATAGCGTAGTGCCTAAACTTTATTCCAGGAGTTTTATAGTTTCAGGTCTAACTTCCACGTCTTCGATCCAATTTGAGTCAATTTTGTCTATGGTGATAGAAGATGGTCTACTTTTGCATGTGGCTGTCCAATTTTCCCAGCACCATTTGTTGAAGAGACTTTTCTTTCTCCATTGTATGTTCCTCACTCTTTTGTTGAAGATTAGCTGCCTGTAGATGTGTGGTTTTATTTATGGGCTTTCAATTCTGTTCCATTGATCTGTGTGTCTATTTTTGTATGAGTACCATGCTGTTTTGATTACTATCACTTTGTAGTATATTTTGAAGTCAGGGATCATGATGCCTCCAGCTTTGTTCTTTTTTCTCAGGATTGCTTTAGCTATTTGGGGTCTTTTTTTGCCCCATATGAATGCTAGTATTCTTTTTTCTTTTTCTGTGAAAAATGTCATTGGGATTCTGATTGGGATTGCATTAAATCTGTAGATCACTTTAGGTAGTATGGACATTTTAACTATGTTTATTCTTCCAATCCATGTGCATGGGATATTTTTCCATTTCTTTATGTCATCATCAATTTCTTTCAATAGTGTCTTATAGTTTTCATTGTATAGGTCTTTCATTTCCTTGGTTACCAGATATTTTATTCTTTTTGCTGCAATTGTAGATGGGATTGACTCTTTGAGTTCTCTTTGAGTTCTCTTTCTGTTGGTCGTTATTAGAGTATAGAAATGCAACTGATTTTGGAAAGTTGATTTTATACTCTGTGACTTTGCTGTAGTTGTTGAGTATTTCTAATAGTTTTCCAATGGATTCTTTAGGGTTTTCTATACATAAAAGCATGTCATCTGCAAATAGTGAGAGTTTCACTTCTTTGTTGCCTATTTGGAGTCCTTTTATTCCCTTTTCTTGCCTAATTGCTCTTGCCCAAACCCCCAGTACTATGTTGAATAAGAGTGACAAGAGTGGGTACCCTTGTCTTGTTCCTGTTCTCAGAGGAATGGCTTTCAGTTTTTCCTCATTGAGTATGATGTTGGCTGTGGGTTTGTCATCTATGGCCTTTATTATGTTGAGGTACTTTCCTTCTATACCCATTTTGTTGAGAGTTTTTATCATAAATCAATGTTGGATCTTGTCAAATGCCTTCTCTGCATCAATTGAGATGATCATGTGGTTTTTATTCTTCATTTTGTTAATGTGGTGTATCACGTTGATTGATTTGCAGATGTTGAACCATCCTTATGTCACTAGTATAAATCCCACTTGGTCATGGTGCATGGTCTTTTTGATATATTGCTGTATTCGGTTTGCCGATATTTTGTTGAGGATTTTTGCATCTATGTTCATTAGCGATATTGGCCTGTAGTTTCCTTTTTTGTATTGTCTTTGTCTGGCTTTGGTGTCAGGGTGATGTTGGCCTCAGAGAATGTGCTAAGAAGTGCTCCATCTTCCTCTATTTTCTGGAAAAGTTTGAGAAGGATAGGTATTAATTCTTCTTTGAATGTTTGGTAAAATTCTCCAGAGAAGCCATCTGGTCCTAGACTTTTATTTTGGGGGAGGTTTTTGATTACTGTTTCAATCTCTTTACTTGTGATTGGTCTATTCGGGTTCTCTATTTCTTGATTCAGTTGTAGGTTGTATGAGTCTAAGAATTTATCCATTTCTCCTAGATTGTCTGATTTGTTGGCATATAGTTTTTCATAGTATTCTGTTATAATCCTTTGTATTTCTGTGGTATCTGTTGTAATCTCTCCTTTCATATCTAATTTTATTTATTTGACCCTTCTCTGCTTTTTTCTTAGTGAGTGTAGCTAAGGATTTGTCAATTTTGTTTATCTTCTCATAAAACCAACTCTTTGTTTCATTAACTCTTTCTACTGTTGTTTGGTTTCAATTTCATTGATTTCTGCTCTGTTTTATTACTTCCCTCCTTCTGCTGACTTGGCTTTGTTTGTTTTCTTTTTCTAGTTCTGTTAGGTGTAGTTTAAGATTGCTTATTTGGGATTTTTCCTGTTTGTTGAGGTGGACCTGTATTGCTATGTGTTTCCCTCTCAGGACCCCTTTTGCTGTATCCCATATGAGTTGGTGTGGTGTATTTTCATTTTCATTTGTCTCCAGCTATTTTTTGATTTCTCCTTCATGATCCATTGGTTATTCAGTAGCTTGTTGTTTAGTCTCCACATCTTTGTCACTTTCCCAGTTTTTTCCTTGTAGTTGATTTCTAGTTTCATAACTTTATGGTCAGAAAAGATGCTTGTTATGATTTCAATCTTCTTAAATTTATAGAGGCTTGCCTTGTTTCCCAGCATATGATCTATCCTTGAGAATGTTTCATGTGCACTTGAGAATAATGTGTAATCTGCTGTTTTTGAGTGGAGTGCTCTGTATATATCTATTAAGTCCATCTCATCTAGCTTGTCATTTTAAGTACACTATTTCCTTATTGACTTTTTGTCTGGATGATCTATCCATTGATGTGAGTGGGGTCTCTGGCCCCCTACTATTATTGTGTTGTTGGTAATATCTCCTTTTAGGGCTTTTAATAGATGTTATGTACTTTGGTGCTCCTGTGTTGGGTGCACATATATTTATAAGTGATATGTCCTCTTGGTGGTGTGTCCCTTTTATCATTATATATTGCCTCTCATTGTCTCTCATTACCCTTTTCATCTTGAAGTCTACTTTGTCTAAGTATCACAACAGCTGCTTTTCTTTGTTTGCCATTAGCTTGGAGTATTGTCTTCCATTCTTTTACTCTGAGCCTGTATATGTCTTTAGAGCTGAGATGTGTTTCCTGGAGGCAGCAAATTGTTGGGTCTTATTTTTTAATCCATCCCACCACACTGTGTCTTTTGATTGGAGAATTCAATCCATTTACATTTGGAATGATTATTGATATGTGAGGGTTTAAATTTGCTACTTTATTACTCATATTCCAGATCTTTTGTATTTGCTTTCTTTCTTTTCCTATGTGTTGAGGACTACCAATTCAGTTTAACAGTTCTGTATGATGGTTTTCTTATTTTCTCTTTATTTATCATATGTGTCTGTCTTCTGAATATTAGTTTAGTGGTTACTGTGAGGTTTGTCTAAAAAATCTCATAGACAAGATAGTCCATTTTCTGATGGCCTCTTATTTCCTTTGACTAAGCCAATTCAGTCCCTTTCCTCTTCCCTTCTAAGTTATTGTTGTCACAACTTATTCAGTCTTGTGTTGTGATTTTGTGTTTAAAGTGATGAGGTTATATTTATTTTTGTTTTCCTTCCCTTGATATTTAATGTTATAATTAAGTGTTTGCTAACCTATTCTGATAGAGAGCTGCAATTTACCTGATTTTGTCCACCTATTTTCTCCTTGCTCAAAGCTTTGCATCCCCTTTCTTTTTTTTTTTTTTTTTTTCAGGCATGGGGCCTTCTTGAGCATTTCTTGCAGTGGGGGTCTTGTGGCAACGAACTTCCTAAGCTTTTGTTTATCTGGATAGTTACTACTTCGTCATATCTGAAGGATATTTTCCCTGGATAGAGTATTCTTGGCTGGAAATTTTTGTCTTTCAGAATTTTGAATATATCATTCCATTCTCTCCTAGCCTGTAGAGTTTCTGATGAAAAATCTGCTAACAGTCTGATTCAAATTCCTTTATATGTTATCTTTTTTTTCTCTTGCTGTGCTTAATATTTTTTCTTTGTCATTAACTTTTGCCCACTTTACAACTGTATGCCTTGGAGATGGCTTTTTTTGTTGATATATTTAGGACATCTATTGACTTCATTCACTTGCATTTCCAGCTCCTTCCCCAGGTTTGGGAAGTTCTCAGCTATTATTTCTTTGAACAAGCTCTCTGCTCCTTTTTCTTCTCTCTTCTCCCTCTGGGATACCTATAATCATTATCTTGCATTTCTTAATTGAGTAGGATATTTCTCAGAGAATTTCTTCATTTCTTTTTAGTCTTAGTTCTCCCTCCTCTTCCATCTGTAGCCGTTCTGTGTCCCTATCCTCAATAATACTAATTCTTTCCTCCACATTGTTAGCTCTGTTCTTTAAAGATTCCAGATTTTTCTTTGTCTCCTCCATTGTGCTTTTTGACTCCAACATTTCTAATTGGTTTTTCTTTATAGTTTCAATCTCTTTTGTGAAGAAGCTCCTAATTTCATTGAATTGTCTATCCATATTCTCTTGTAATTCTTTGAGCTTTTTTATGATAGCTATTTTGAATTCTCTCTCATTTAGGTTATAAATTTCTGTGCCTTCAGGATTGATTTTTTGGATGCTTGTCATTTTCCTTCTGGTTTGGAGATTTAATGTATTTTTGCATTGTGTTTGAGAGTGTGGTTTTATTTTTCCTCCTCCTGAAGATATCTGGTCACAGATTCCACTTGTTGGCACGAGGTGGAGGTCAATAGCTGTGTATTGTGAGCCCCTGAGATCTGCAGGTGTTCTGGCTGGACTGAAGCACAGCTGGGCTGATGCATGGCTGAGCTGGGGTGCCAAGCTAGGGAACCATGCACAGCTGAGCTGGGGCTCCACATGCTGCTGAGAAGGGGCACCAGGCTGGGGTGCCACTTTCAGTTGATCTGGGGCACCAGGCTGGGGCTCTGAGTGTGGCTGGGCTGGGGCTCTGAGTGCAGCTGGGCTAGAGAGCCATGAGCCACTGGTCCAGGCTGTGATGCTGAACCAGGACACTGAGAGCAGCTGAGCTGGGATGCCAAGGGGGGATGGGCGCCTACCTTCACCTCCCTGGTCCCAGGGGCCCCTAGTTCTTCTCTTGCTATCTGCTCTCCTGGAGTGTTATTTGATGAGGACAACCCCCAAACTGTTCCATTCCCTCCATGTGGGTGCTCCCCACGGGCTGTGAGGGAACTTGGAGAGTGAAGGTTCTCCTGTGGAGGGTTGCCCCTACCCCACCTATCTGAGAGCTGCACAGTCTTGGTCTCAGGGTTGCTGTTGTTTAGGAAGGAGGGGAGCCTTCCTTACCTCCTTCCACTTCCTCTGTGGCTTCCAGCACCACTGCCATCAGATGTAAGGCTGCGTGGGTCCTTCAGAAGTCTTATGTGTAGTGTGAAAGACCTCTGTTGACATATGAATGACCTTTTTGTTGTATCTTAGCAGGGAGAGTTTAGGGGAAAAGCTCACTCTGCCATGATGCTGACATCACTCAAGAGTGAATGTTTTTTAAACTTTTGTGTCACAAATTCATTATCTGGTAAGTAATAAAAACTTTGCCTCTCACATTGTTGTTTTTGAATGTGCCAGGAAACCAAAATCAATATTAATTTAAGAATTTCTTATACAGTGGCAAATTTTTTTTTGAAAACACTCTTGTTTGTATTACAAGTCTCAGAGATGGACACATATATCTATGGCCTAAAGGTCACTAATATGGAAGACCCTCTTTCTTCTAATTAATTTTCTTCTCATCTATAAACAAATAGTTCTTCCATAATTGTCCTACAGTTGGTATGATTTTTTTGATTATTCTAGCTTTACAGTAAGACAATTCAAAGTACACAAAGTGCATCTCCTTCTATCTTTGAAAATATTTCAAATTTCAATGTTCCCTTTGATTTTGTCCTAGTATTTAGGCTTTACACATTTAGTGGGCTTTTTTTCTATTGTATTTGACTAAATTATTAATTTATAATTTATAAATGTGCTCTTGAGGAAATATAAAATTGTCTTTTTGAACTTTCTATTTTTGAACTAGCCTTTTGAACTTTCCATTCTTATTCAAGCAGATACAACACACTAAATTTTAAGGAAATAAAGAAATCTTTTACTCTTGCTCCACATTAATTAGCATGAGAGGTCAAGTCACATGCTCCTTTAGAGACTTGCAATTAATCCAGAAATTGGCTATTTCCCCTCATTGGTTAAGACTTGCCACCTCATTTTCACAGCCCTCCCACAAATTCTAGGTTATAAAATTTTGAAAAACAATTTTCAGTCTAACGTCCTTATGTCAGACCTGAAAACACCCTCTTAGAAAGGCATAGTCACCAATGACATTTCAACTCACATATTCAAATTCTTACCAGAAGCCAGCTGAGCCCTGGCCCTCAGCAACTGCCCTTCAAGTTTCTATTTAAAGCAATAAGAAAGTCATGAAATAATGTCCCACTGGCCACAACATTTAAGTAATTCTAAAACGTATTTTGGGGCTACTTTATATTCTTGAAATCCAGTTTATTTTATATATTTAATTTGTTAATATCAGGGGTAATAGACTGCAACATTTTAAATTTCTGTTGATTTTTAAATGTCACTTTATATGTTACAGACGTTTATTTTTCAAATAATTTATTACTCATTGGATACTTCTAATAACAATATGTGGTTGGCAAGTATGAATAACATACTTAACAAATAAAAAAATATTTCAAAGACATTTGCTGTAAGTTAAAACAACTATAGGTAGGTTTGGTACTAGAATTGAGATAAAAATAAGACCTTTAGTATAGTTGTATTTTTATTTTATAAATGTTGCTGTTTAACCTTTTATTTCATCACAAACTATATACCCTTTGCCCCTAAAGTGTACATGTATGATTTAATTAATATTAAATTATTTTTTGCCTGATTATTTTTTATTTTTAATTATCAATATTATTAGTTAGACATGATGTAGACCTAAAATGAAGTTAGTGAACTATTACATTGTTTATTTTTTTAATTTATTTTTTTGGTGAGGAAGATTAACCCTGAGCTAACATCCATTTGCCAATCCTCTTCTTTTTGTTGAGGAAGATTGGCCCTGGGCTAACATCCATGCCCGTCTTCCTCTTCTTTATACGGGATGCCATCACAGCATGGCTTGACAAGTAGTACGTTGGTCCATGCCCAGGATCTGATCCTGTGAACCCCGGGCCGCTGAAGCAGAGCACGTGAACTTAACCACTATGCCACCAGGCCAGCCCCTACATTGCTTATTTTTGATACTAGTATCTAGCTATTGTAAAATATCTTTCAACTATCATCAAATTTTACAATACTGTTCCACATGTGATTTTCTGCACTGTCAATTCCTGCCATATTGCAGCCAAATAAGAAATTTCTATACCTACTCAGTAGTTGTTTTTTATCCCCTTCATGACTAAAATGCTGAGACATTAAATCTCCTATTACTATGGGAGATTTTTTTAATATAAAAAGTGTTTCTAACACAAGTTGCTGCCTGAAATCTGTTTGAATTTTAAAACTCTGCTTCCTAACTCATGTGGATTACTTTATTGGTAATAGAAGGCTTTATTGTTCTTGAAGTATCTTTTTCTACATCTGTGTTCTGTGAAATAAATCAAACAGCAGAGGATACGCTTCCACATGGAAAATAGAGGAGAAAATAAAGAAGCTAGCTTAAAATAATTTATATTAAATATCTCTAGAGCTTTAGAAACCTGTGGGTGTTTTTTGGAAAAGATTGTAGACCTTTCAAAATGTTTACTGCCTCTTTCACATCCTGTTATAGTTTCATTTTGTAATGCTTTGTTGTGTTACTTTCAGGGCAAAAAGAAATGAAGAATATATTTTACATGAAGATTACGTATAAAAATCCATAACAATGCTTCCTAAGAAGTTCATATTGAAATGATTTAAACATTTTTTCAAAGGTACAAGTATTTTCCATATTTATTCTCCTGATCAGCTGAGTTCATGTGTATCAATGTCTTGTCCCCTTCCAGTTTACAGGTTATGCTTAATCCACCTATCGATCTCCCCCAAATCAAAGCTCACTTTCTTTCCCTTCTCTTTTTCAATTTTGTAGTCATTTCAGTGGAAAGTCTTATTCAATGGAAAGACCTTACTTCAAAGTCTTCTAAAAGATCATGCCCTCAAGGCTATGCCTAAACTTTCACACTTATGTGACTTATTAAGGTATTTCCTTAAAGAAAAATAGATTCCTTTCCAGGAGAAATGCTGGTATCAATAATTAGAATACTTCCTTTATGATTTTACATATGAAGTTTCAGAAGCTTAATATGGGAAATGATCATTTTTATTTTCCCTTTTCCAAATTTATCCAGCATACTCTCTGTTTTTGCAAATGGGGCAAAACATAAGTAACAATTCATTTCCACTTTGTGGTGCAACCAATCTACACATCTGCAAACCTAATACACTCTAAAGAGGTTCATTGTCCAATAACCACAGAAATATTTACAAAATTTTATTCTTTGCAAAAAAATGTAATTTTGGAGAATTTCTTTGCATCGTACACGTAATGCATTCAATAAAATGTTCACTTTCCTACTCCACCTGAGTTTTGCTATGACCTACAGCAACTTGGCCAGTCATTGAAAAGGCATAACAGATCAAAGATCAAGGCATTCAGATGTAGTCAGTTCCTGTTAGATGTTAACCTCAGTTAATCTGATCCAGCTCACCTGAATTCACCCCAATTGAGAGGCAGTGGCTAAGAAGAAAGGCACATAAGAGTATTTGACTTGGATTCAAACAACCTGAAGTTAGAGTCTAGCTGAAAAATTATATGTGCAAGCCATATCTTCTCTCTTGGTCTTAGTTCCTTTATCTGAAAAAATAAATGGATTTGGTGTTATTTGTTGAATAATTTTCAGTTGTTTGTTTTGTGATTTTTTAATTTGTTGTATAGGGTATATAGGGCAATTTGTTAAATACTAGAGGTATGATTACTTTGCTTAAGGAGAGGGGAAGTAAGATGTACAGGAGCATATGATTATGTTTAGAATTCACAAGACAGTAGATTACAGCTGCTTATTAGGAGATGCTTTTTTCATTTTATTTTAGTATTCTAGAACTTTATCCCACTTAGGATAATGTACTAATCCAATGAAATGATAATTTTGGCTTCTAATCAGTTCAGCTCATGAAAATTCAAGGCAAAAGATGTATTTCATTCTGTATGTCAACCTTTCAAAACAAATACTCTTGGACATGCCCCTCTTTCAATTTAAATGTGATATGTGAAAGGAGATTAAAAGGATGTAAATGTTAGAGATTACAGCTGCAGCAATTGGTTTATTGAATGTTTTTCAGTTTTCCCTGGTTCAATAAACTTAAATCTAATGGCAGAGATTAACCAGCAGACAAACTACAGTCCAAAGAAAGTCACTACATCACTTTCGTACCAAAGGAGAGTCACTCATCTGGGAGAGTGTACCACCCTCAGAACAAGGACTAGGCAACAGAAGGACAAACATATCACTTCTCTTTTGTTCACTTTATCTCAAGTAAGAACTAAGATGACCAAGTATGAGTACTTTATTCAGGTTGCCTACACAGGTTACTTAGACTTGGAAGTAAATGAGCTTTGTCTATTTTTGAAAGATTAGGCTTTCCAACACGACATGTTTCAGGACTATGATTAAAAGTGTAGTGATTTTAAGAACTCTGACACAAAGCAAGTGACCACGATGGAAAACAATGTTGCTGGGGATACCAAAAATCAATTAAAAATTAGCCCTTAGAGTGGAATTTTATGTTGGAAAGGCAGATCCCAGAAAGACTTTTGACACCACCTGATTGGCAATCAGGAGGTTTTCCCTGTGAAAACTTGGGTGGAATGTCTTGTCTGGCAGGTACTCAGGATCTCCCAGTTATCTGATTGTAAAAATTACCAAGAGAGCATATTATAATACATGCTAAAATTCATGTCCCCAAACCCAGAAATAATCAATCAGACTCCAAACATGGTCCTATGGATCTCATATTTTAAGAACTAGACCAAATAATTCTTACACACAGGCATTTTGTAAAAGAATGCTCTCCATATTTTTTCTCTAGTACAATTGTTATAACTATCCTTTGAATCACTTAGTTTAAAATTATCAGTACCCAGAATCAACTCCAGTCCAGTTGAATCAAAATCCCTAGTTGTGGAGCCTGGGGATCACCATCTATAAAAAATTTCCCAAGTGATTTTAATGTTTAGTCACGTTTAGGAAACACTGGTTAAGTTGTACTTATACATAAATGTTTCTCAAACTTTAAAATGCATACAGGTCACCTGGGGATCTTGTCAAAATGCAGATTCTGATTCAGGTCTGGGTGGGGTCTGAGATTCTGCATTTCTAACAAGCTTGTAGGTGATGTAGATGCTGCAGGTTCAAAGACCATTAAGAAACAATGACCTAAAACACTTGATTAAAATGGAGCAGTGATTAATTCTGCTACTTGCCCAGAATGGCTAAATAAAATTACCAAATTACAAAGTAAAAGGAGGTTGAATGTGTAGAAGTCATCTTTTGTACACAAACTAAGGAATAGTGACTCTATCTGCTACCCCCAGTGTTGTGTTCCTTTTAGACTCAGTCTAATTTTGAGTTTGGACCACAGTTATCAGGAATGGCAAACACACAAGTCATAAATCAACTGATCGCCATAAAATGCTTTTTATTGATACATAAGTTGTCAGATTTTTTCTTTTCTTTCTTAAACTCCTTGTCATAACTTTTTAATTCACTGACAGAAAGTGGGTGCCCATTTTTCTTGGGTTTAAGTCACTTTTCTTCTTTGCTTGATTTGGTCTTCTCCATACTTTCTTCTAATGCTTTCTAATGAAATGTACCAGCTTCTTGCCATCGTTTGTCCTTTGGCTTCCATTCCAAAGAAATAGTCCCCCCTGGTTTATAGCATCCCTTTGTTTAGAAACTGAAATAGTATTAGTAAGGACACTGCAAGTGAGGGTTCCATAATTAGCTAACCACAGAACCTTTCTCTCTCTTTTTCTTCACTGTGATGACAATTTTTGTGGGTATTGTTGAAATTGTCTCCCTGTTGAGATCAACATAGAAGGGCTTGGTCTACCTTCCCATTGGTAAAAAGAATGTTCCCTATGAAATTTTTATTCATCTGCCATTTTTAACTAAAAATTGTTACTGTAGCAATTCTAGAGCTATTATTCACAGCATGTACTTTGTAATCAGTATAAATAAGAATATTAAATTGATGTTTATATTTCAGGATAAGTATGATCTACATTTAAGGATCTTGATTTCATAGAAACAATTTGCAACATGATGATTTCCACATTTTTAGCTCTGGGTGATTGAGCTAAGGAAAAAAGTCTAAGAGCTCATGGCAATTTTTAGTTCCCCAGATAGAAACTGGACAGAGTTTAAGGTGTTGCATTTTTTATGGAAAAATACTTTCAGTGCATGTTTTTCATATGCCATTAACATCAACATTAATATAATAAAACAGAATAAGTAACTGATATATGTTCGTTATAGCTTCAACAGGTTTTAATCATAATGCAAATGAAGGAAAAATACCAGATAAGCACACTTTTTAAAAAGGTTTTTAATTTTTAAATTAAATAATTAACTCAAAATTTTTAAACAAATCAATTCAGTGATGGCAAACTGAGCATGACGTTTTGTGTACCAAATAAACTACAACTAAAAGGATCCAAGCCCTGGAAAATATATAATAGAAAAAATTATAGTGAGCGGAGATAGACAAGAATGATTAATTCTTTTATCATTTTCATGTTTCAGCTTCATTTGGCTGGCAAGAGCTAGGTGGTAATTCTATCCATGAAGAGCATTAGAATGATATAAAATGAAAAGAAATATAAAAAAACATTTTTGGTTAAATATAATTTATTTCCTTTTATCCATATAAGTGTGTTTCACCATTAAGTACTGACTATAATTCTTTCATGAACATACTTTGGAATTTAGTGCAAATAGTTTAAGTCTGGATATTAAAGAGAACAGAGTGAACGTAAACTTTACTTGGAAAATTGACCTTAGAAATCGATCCCATATCTGGAAGCACTTATTCAATAAATATCTTGTATTCTGCCAAAAGGATGGGTTGAGTATTACCATTAATCAAGTATTCATTTAAATTAGTATTTGTATTTTTAGCCTGTAATGTCTCTCTAAAATATAATTTGATATTGTTTGATGGTTCATAAGGCACCTTAAGACCTCATATTTCAGTGTTATCACTATGAACCTCAGTTATTGTTGTGCTACAAATATATGGCAGTGCTGAGAGTTCTGGATGATAGAATAATAGAGAGACAAGACTTTTATTTTACTTTTGAGTGGAGAATGATCCAGCAGGGCATCTTAATCTCTGAAACTTCTAGGAGAAAGACACTCATCTTCACTTTAAAGTTAGATTATCTCAGCCTTAAGGGAAGGTCATGGGCAAGGGAAGGTCAGAATCAATACTTACAATATGATACAGAGTTGTAAGATTCCTTAATTTTGTGTATAGCTTGAAGACTGTCAGAGGTGTCTGCAAAAGGACTATCAATAGCAAAATATCTCCTCTTGGGGATGAAAGTTCCACTTTCTAGAACTTCTGTTTAACTTTACCGAAATAAAATGAAACAAAATATACACACACTCACCACAAATAGGAAAATATTTAAGCCACTAATATAATAAGGTGAGTTTTACTCCCAGAAAATAATCAGTCACATATTAAAGTTTCAGGGGAAAAAATAAGACCTGTGACAAGAAGAGAAAATTCTAGTTACTTTCTGCTAGTAAGATACTGGGAGAGCACATAAAATGAGGTGGCACTAAGTGATGGGGGGATATATTAAGGAATGGGACTGAGAGAATAGTCTTTTAGGTAATTACCTTTTTTCACTTTGACATAGTAAAGTATCTGAGATGGAAGGCAGGCCTAAGGGTCATCACAACTGGTAATTTGGTGCTGACTGTATTCTATATTCTACAATAATTTCATAGTGAGCTGTAAAGCATAGATCTTAGTCAACTCAGGCTGCTATAACAAAATACCACATACTGGTTGGCTTATAATAACAGAAATTTATTCCTCACAGTTCTGGAGGCTGGAGGTCCAAGGTCAGGATGCCAGCAGTTAGATTCTGATGGGAACCCTCTTCCTGGTAGCAGACTGCTGACTTCTCGTTGTTTCCTCACATGGTAAAGAGCAGAGACAGGAAACAAGCTCTCTCCAATTCTTACAAAGGCACTAATCCCATTCATGGGGGCTCCACCTTCCTGACCTCATCTAATCATAATTACCTCCCAAAGGCTCCACCTCCTAATACCATCACATGGGGTGTATGGTTTCAACATAAGGATTTGGGGTGGGCACAAACATTCAGTCCATAGCAGCATATTTTTGAAGTTACATTTTACTAATGCCTTTTTGGAATTCAGACTCACAAATAAAAACAAATGCATCCAACTGATGGGGAGAATAAATGTCAAAAAAAGATTAGACTGCTTAGATTGGACTGCTTTCTTCCTTTTCCTTTATTTTGTGACTGTAAGGACATGCAGTCCAACCAAACTAGAATGGGAAAATAGGCAGACCATCCATCTCTCAATAATGAAAACTGAGAATTTAATATGATTATGCATAATATGCATTTCAAAGGATTTGGGGTGTTTGATACAAAGTGAAACAATGAAAATAAAAGCTTAGAGGTCAATATAATAAATACATGTCCTTCATTTCACAAGTGGAGACTTTCAACTTCTGGAAAGCTTAAATTATTTGTCCAAAGTTTCTCAACAAATTAGTTGAAGAATTTTGTCTAAAAGACCTCTGTGCAGTATTTATACAATATTTATGCTATTTGTTAAGCCAAGTTTTCTCAATCCTATTCAATTATAAATGTTTGAACTTGGACATGTTATTTAATTTCTTAAATATGTTTTCTCATCTATAAAATGTGAGTAATAATACTAGCTTGACTTGGTCCTTTGGAAAGTTAAAGTACCCAACATATATGAAAACACCTACCAGAATAAACACTCTATGTATGCCTGTTTCTTTTTCATTGTGCTTTTATGTTGAACTTTTTGCAATTAATGAATTTATTTTTAATTGATTTTTGACATTAAAAACTAGCTTTGGGGAACGTCTAAGCATCTCACAAGATTGCTCTATAAGACAAAATTAGAGTAAATCATGAAAAGTTCTCGAAGAAGTATAAGGAATATAAATGGGAGGAAAGAGCCACCTTATATAATCTACAATTGTCTTTCTGGAGTTAAGCAAAATTAAATATTAAATTCTTCCTAACAGTGAGGATTTAGCACCTTTTCTCATCCTGAATAAAGTCTTTGTATGAAATGTAAACAAACTCAAAGGCAAAAATCAGGCTGTATTATATAACGCCCATGCCAAAACTCTGGTGAATTAGAAAATCTAAAAACACTTCTGAAATTAGTAGCTTCTTATAATTCCAAGATCACATAGAAATCAGGTGGGTTTTTTTTTTTCCTGGTTCTATAAATAGTGGAAATAGTGCTATTTCTTAGAGCTGCAGTATCTGCTTCATGTCTCCATTCAGTGATGTCAAAGTGTAAAAGAGGTGTAATCCGAAAGAAAAAAACTGTTTAGAATATTTTTTGTGAATTGATAAAGAAAACTGTTAAATTTCTCTCCTCCAAGTTTATCAAAGATCCTCTGCAGCCGCCAAGACTCTAGGGGCCAAAATTCGAGAGAGAAAGGAAGCTGATTGAGGTAAGTTCAACATTCCATATACAGCTTTCCTCCCCCCAAATCTGAGAGATATATAGAACATATGTCCAATGTAATGAAAAGTGTAATTGACACATAGAGAAACTGTTTAAAACAAAAGCAGGATATCCATATTCTTTTCAAGCGCATGTAGAAGAGTTACTGAAAAGTCATCATTTGTCTGACCATATAACTAGTTTCAACAAATATCAAAAACATTAAATCAAACATAGTATGTTTCTGATCACAGTTGAACTAAGCTAATAATAGCAAAATAATCATTAGCTAATGCAAGATGTTTGTACATGAAGACATGTCTGAAGGACCCATGCATGAAAGAATCAGTCACAGTGGAATTTGGAAAATAATTAGATAATAAAACTATAATTTATCCAAATTTAAGGAAACAGCTGAAGCTTGATTAAAAGATAATTTACCACTTCAAAATACATTTATTAGAAAATAGGAAAGGTAACAAATCACTTTTCCAATTGTCATCTCAAGAAAGTAGGAACAAAACTACAAATTAAACCTAAGAAAGAAGTAGAGGGGAAATAATAAAGAAAAATTATAAAAGCTAATATTATTGTAACAACTTTTTATAACTCTTCTTTTTGTTTTCTACACAATTTAAAAGGCTAATGTTTAAAGAAATTAGCCTAAAAATATTATTATTGTAACTTTGGTTTTTAACTCCACTTTTTACTTTCTACATAATTTAAAAGAATTATTAGTTTATGTCTGGGGGGACACATGTATAAATATGTAATTTGGTGACATCAACAACCAAAAGGATACAGCCGATCTGTAAAGGAGCAGAGTTTTTGTATAGTATTGAAGTTAAACTAGTATAAATTCAAATTAGTGTTATAACTTTAGGATGGTAAGTGTAATCCCCAGGTAACTACAAAGAAAATAGGCATAACATATATACAAAAGGACAAGAGAAAGGAATCTAAATGTTTCACTACAAAAAATAAACTGAATGCAAAAGAAAACATTAGTGTAGGAAACAAGGCACTAAAAAGCTATACCACATAGAAAACAGATAGCAAAATGACAGAAGTTAGGTCTCTCCTTATCAGCAGTTGTTTTAAATGTAAATGGATTAAACTCTCCAGTCTAAATACAAAAATTGACAGAATGGATTAAAAAGATGATCCAACTATATGCTATTTACTAGAGACTAACTTTACATCTAAAGATACCAATAAGTTGAAAGCGAAAGGATGGAAAAAGATATTCCATGCAAATAATAACCAAAAGAGAGTAGGAATGGCTGTACTAATATCAGGAAAAGAGGGCTTTCAATCAAAAAAGTTTACAAGAGTCAAAGAAGGACACTATATATTAATAAAGGGTTCACTGAAGCAAGAAGATACAACAATTATAAACTTGTATGCACCTAATAACAGTCCATCAAAGTATATGAAGCAAAAACCGACAAAACTGAAGGGAGAAATTGACAGTTCTATAATAATACTTGGAGACTTGAATACCTCACTCTCAGTAATCGATAGAATAACCAGAGAGAAGATAAAGAAATAGAACACAGAAACAACACAATAAACCAACAGCCCTGAAAGACATATAGAGAACACTCTCCCCAACAACAGCATACATATTCTTCTCAACTGCACAGAAAACATTTTCCAAGATAGACTATATTTTAGGCCATAAATTAAATCTCAATAGATTTTAAAGATAGATCATTCAAAGTATCTTCTCCAACCACAACTAGATGAAGTTAGATATCCATAAGTGAAGTAAAACAAGAAAATTAACAATTTTGCGGGAATTAAACAACAAATGGATTAAAGAAGAGATCACAAGGGAAATTATAAAATACTTATAAGCAAATGAAAATGAAACCACCACAGCAAAACTTATGGGACATAGTAAAAGCAGTGCTGGGGGGAAATTTATAGCTATAAACATTTACATTAAAAAACAAGAAAGGGGGGCCGCCCGGTGGCGCAGCGGTTTAGTCCGCGCTTGGCAGCCTGGGGTTCGCTGGTTCGGAGCCCGGGCGCCTGCCAATGCACTGCTTGTCAGCCATGCCGTGGCGGCGTCCCATACAAAGGAGAGGAAGGTGGGCACAGATGTTAGCCCAGGGACAGTCTTCCTCAGCAAAAAGAGGAGGAGCGGCAGTGGATGTTAGCTCAGGGCTGGTCTTCCTCGCAAAAAACAAGAAAGATCTCAAATCAACAATCTAATTTTGCAACTTAAGGAACTAGGGAAAAGAAGAAAAAACTACAGCCAAAGCTAGCAGAAGGAAGGAAATAATAAAGATTAGAGCAGAGACAAGTGAAATAGATAATAGAAAAACAATAGAGAAAATCAACAAACCCAAGTTGATTCTCTAAAAAGATCAACAAAATTGACAAACTTCTAACTAGAAGGACTAAGAAAAAAGAAGAGGACTCAAATTTCTAAAATCAGAAATGAAAGTGGGGACATTATTACCAATTCTACAGAAATAAACAGGATTACAACAGAGTACTGTGAACAATTATAAGCCAAAAAATTAATAACCTAGATGAAATAGACAAAATCCTAGAAACACAAAACCTATCAAGACTAAATCATGAAGAAATAGAATGTGAATAATCCTGTAGCTGGTAAGGAGATTGAATCAGCATTCAAAGATCTTCTGACAAAGGAAAGTCTGCATATGACAAATTCACTGGTAAAATCTACCAAAGAAGGAATAGCACCAATCCTTCTCAAACTTTTCCAAAAACTTTAAAAGGAAGGAACTCTTCTTAACTCATTCTGTGAGGACACAATTACCCTGATACCAAGGCCAAAGATACTACTAGAAAAGAAAGCTATAGACCAATATCCTTTATGTATATTGATGCAAAAATCCTCAACAAAATACTAGAAAACCAAATTCAGCATCATATTAAAAGGATTATACAGGGCTAATAGAACAGAATAGAGAGCTCACAAATAAACATTTACATATAGGGTCATATGATTTTTGACAAAATCTTCAATGGGAAAAGGACAGCTTTTCAAAAATGATGCTGGGAAAACCAAATATCCACATGCAAAAGAATGATGTTGGACACTTACCTTACACCATATATAAAAATTAATTAGAAAATGGATCCATAACTTAAATGTAAGACCTAAAACTATAAAACTCTTAGAAGAAACCATAGCACAAAAGCCTCATGTATTTGGCAATCATTTCTTTGATATGAAACTGTAGGCACAGGCAACAAAATAAAAAATAGATAAATGGACTTCATGAAAAAATTTTAAATTTGTGTGTCAAAAGATGCTATCAATAGAGAAAAAAGGCAACTCACAGTATGGGTGAAAATATTTGCAAATCATATGTATGATAAGGGATTAATATCTGGAATATATAGAGAACTAAAACTCAACAACCAAAAAACAAACAACCTCATTCAAAAATGGGCAAAAGACTTGAATAGACATTTCTCCAAAGACAATATATAAATGGCCAATAAGCACATGAAAGATGCTCAGCATCACTAATTATTAGGGAAATGCAAATCAAAAACATCATAAAATACCACTTCATATCCATTAGAATGGCTACTATTTAAAAAAAATGAAAAAGAAGTGTTGGTGAGGATGTGGAAAAATTGGAACCCTTGTGCTCTGTTGATGGGAATGTAAAATGATACAGCCATTGTGGAAAACAGAATGGCAGTTCCTCAAAAAATTAAAAATTGAATTACCATATGATCCAGCAATTCTACATCTGGGTATATACCCCAAAGAATTGAAAACATGGTCACAAAGAGATATTATACATAGCAGTTGTATTCACAGTAGCTAAAAAGTGGAAGCAACCCAAATATCCACTGACAGATGAATGGATAAGCAAAATGTGATATATACATGCAAGAGAATATTATTCAGCCTTAAAAAGGAAGGAGATTCTGACATATGCTACAACATGGATGAACCTTGAGGACATTATCCTAAGTGAAATAAGCCAGTCATGGAAGAACAAATACTATATGGTTTCACTTATATGAGGTAGTTGAAATCATAGAGACAGGTGGTAGAATGGTGGCAGGAGCTGGGGGGAGAGGGAAATGGGAAGGTACTGTTTAATGAGTATAGAGTTTCAGTTTTGCAAGATGAAAAGAGTTCTGGAGATGATGGTGATGGTTGTGCAACAATATGAATGTACTTCGTATCAGTGAACTGTGCATTTAAAATTGTTAAGATGGTTAATCTCATTATGCGAATCTCACCACAATAGAAAAAAACTTCAATAACTCCATATTACCTTTCAGATGAATTTTAAACTCTTAACAGGGATTACAAAGCTCCTGTTCTAGCCTCTGACAATCAGTACAGCCTTCTCTCTCCTCTTCTGAGTACTCTTTCCACTTCTCCCTTTTTCAGCCATATTGAACTTCCTTCACTGTCTGCAATATGTGGGATACTCTCTCACCAAATACATCTCTCAAAATGTTGAGTTTCTATGTCTGGAATCCTCCCAAACCCTTTATAAAAGCAATGCTGATTCATTAAACATTTTAGAAATTCTCAAAATTCAGATAAAGAAGAAAAAACTCCCCAAATTCACTTTACCATGATTAAATTTTGCTATATTGTCTCAGTCTTTTTTCAGATATAATAATGATAAATATCACTTGTTAAATGTGCCTTAAGTGCTGTGAACTACATCAGGCACACAAAATCCCTGCAACAGAGATATTATCATCCACAATTTACTGGTGAGGAAAACCTGATTAAGAAAGTTTTAATGACTTCCCCATGGTTGAATAGCAATAATTCTAACCCAAAATGCATTGTTTTTCATAATAATAACAATAGTAAACACACCATTAATATTTATTGAGAATTCACCATATACATACTAAATATTTTAAATTTATTAACTCATTTAATCCTGACAACAGCCCTATGATACAGTTACTACTACTTTTCACATTTTCCTGATGAGTTTTAAATTGCTTAAAGCCATGTTCAAGGCCACAAAACAGGTAAGTTCTCTACCCAAAGTTTGAAGGCACATCTGTCTGATTCTGAATCCATGATTCTAATTTTGTTCTCTCCTATCAAAGTGCATTTTCTTTTATATGCTGATTTCATATTTTAAACATTATTCATATGTTACACAGACTTTTCTATTTTGTATATCTTGGATCCACTCTCTACCCTTCTCCCCGTGCACATGAAGCACATTAGCATGAATCCTTCTCTTTGGGTTCAACCAATGGTGAGCAGCGGCAGAGGAATGGAGAGAGAAGGGAGAGTGAGGAAGTGTTTTTATTCTACTATCTCCTTCTTCTGTGGTATCAGGATGGGAAGATGTCTCCACATGGTTCTGTCTCCACAGTAACTGTTTCCAGCCCTTGCCCCCTCAGGACTGAGCCTCAGGGTACTGCACTGTTCCTTGTAGTTTTCTATACTTTTGTAAATAATTCTTTCATTAACCCAGATGACCCAGTTGGAGCACGCCATCTATCTCCTGGCAGGACAACAGATAGGTTCATTTTTCTTATTACTCAGAAGGTATATTCATGTTATTAAAATGCATTCATATATAATTTGATTGGCTATAGAATATAGGGATTTATACCATAGTTTCTCCCATATCCCTATTTTGGGACATTTAAGTAGTTTCCAATTTTTTAAATCATAAAGGATTCAATGATCAACATATTTGTGCCAAAAGCTTAGACTAGTTTCCTTTGATTTAATTCTTAAATTAAAATTACAGGGTAAAAGTATGAATAATTTAAAGATACTTAACTCTTATTGCCAAATTGCTTTTCCAAAGTGTGCTAATTTATATTCCCAATGAACAGGATTCAAACACTGCCTTTTCCTTTTCCAGGAGCATTGACAGTTTAGAGCATTATTTTTAATAGTGACTGATTTTATAGAACTGTCACTCTATATATATGATATAATAAAAACATATCACCCTATGTCATTTATAAATTAATTTCTCTCCTCAGTAAATAAATTAATAAGCTTCTTGAAGGAGTATGCAGATAAACAAAAATAGACAAGGCATGAGGCATGTGTGCTGACTAAGCACACAACTTGGATAAATCATGTAAGGGTAAGATATGTGTTAGGAAAACAGCCATCCCACAATCTGTTGCCCCTCCCTGGGATTATCCCATTAATGCCCTACACCTGGAACATTCTCTTATATGGAGTTGAGTGCTGAGCTGCTGCCTGGCCCCAAATTCTTCTTCCTTATTAGGAGAAATTTTTGCCTATTCTGGGTAGCAGTGAACTTCCTTGTACTGCTTAAACATGTACATTAACTGGTGCCTGGCCAGCCACACTAGTATCTTCCCTACATGGGTACAGAATGGCCTCCTCTGTGCATCATGAGAGGGGTTTATACAGTCCATAGCCCTGTGTCAGCTATTGGAAGAGACCCACTGGTGTTGGGGACTGAGGTGTACTACAGATGGTGATCTTGCAAAATCTTTTCTGTGATTAAAGGGTTGTTCCAACCAGTGCCTTGTGTGGCAAGTCCACCTTGGCAACTTGGAACCCATAGGTGATGTAGTGGGCTGAGATCTTTTGGCTTCTACTTCTGGTGGTTGTCACTGTTAGACTCTTTGTCATCCCCTACATGATGGTAATCCTCACTTGGGATTGGTGGCTGGATCTTCTGATTAGATAACATGTCTTACCTGTATGATGTCATCAGACCAACAAGAAATGAAACAGTGCTTTGAGAAGTTCAAAGTCCAAACCAGGCAGACAGTCCCAAAAGTGATTTAACACGCATTTGAGGGATTAGAGAGAAAGGCCGAGAACAAGCTGAGTAAATAGCACAGATGAGAGACATTAAAGCTAATTTGAATGCTCGTGTCAATGATCTAATAAGGAGGAGAAAACTGATGATGTGAGAGAGAAAGGGACAATCCCAGGAGTGAAGCTGTTGAGTAGAAGATATGTCGTGGAATCAAGTAGCCTCTAGAGCACAGGCACTTCATCTATGGTGACAGAAAAGGGGTATGGCTGCAAGTAAGTAGTAGACATATTGATGAGAGAATGGAAATTCTCTTCTGTTCACTTAGGTATTCTCAGTGATTAAAAAAACAGGATCATCAGCTGAGTATGTGGAGAAGGGAGGTCTGAGGAATTTATGGATCTGTTGCTCAAGACAACAATCAGCCACAACATAATGGAGATAACAATGAAGAAAGCAAAGACAAGTATGAGGTCGGCACCAAGAAAAAGCCATAGAGTGAGAGAGACTGAAAATCTCTGAAGGCGTTCTCACTAGATAATGAGGATGATGTACCTGGAATATAATGAACAATTGAGAAGTTTGTAAAGGTTTTTATTTGAAATATTTACACTGCTGGTAGTTTTAAATTTTTATAAATATAGGTTTTGATATTTGAAACATGTTGAGGGAGAAAAATCTCTTTATCTTTGTTTACAGGTAATTAAACATTATTGCTAATTGTATTTGTTCAGTATTGACAGCTATATTATATAGTAAATGTGGGGGAAATCCATTTGGAAAGTGTCAAACTACTTTTCCAGGCATCATTATGGTTGTAGCATATTTTCTTTTTCACTGTGAAAAGATTCCCACCATCTAGTTAATTAACAAACTTTAGCATATTTTCAATTAGTGTCTATATGTTAATGTGTAAATAGCAATAGAAAAAAAGTTAATTAAAAAAATTGCTACTTATATCAACCTGTCCTCTTTTCCAAATACCATATATTTTGTACATAGTGTTTACAAATCTTGGGTTTACCAGACTATATTTTCCCTGTTTGTGGGCTTTGAAGAAGTAAAGCATTTTTGTGGTAGATAAATGTTATTTTAATTTTAAAAATATTTATAATAATGTAAAAGACAAAAATAAAGATTCATTTTATGGTTTTTTTCCCTCATGTACCATAAAAATATATTTATTGCTTGTCATTGTGTAGGTTGATAAATCAAACATAATCAAAATGTTCCAACATTCAGATATGGAAATGATCTCATGAAGTTTGAGATGATCCACTAATTTCAAGCCATGTATACAAGTCATACTTAACCAAATATTTTAATTTTCTTAAATCCAGAAATAAATATGATAAAATAACCTGAATATGCTATGCTTTTCAAAGAAATTTGTCCCATGGATTTGGCATAGGGCCCAATTCCTGAATGTTTAAAACTTTGAATAATTGATATTCTGGTCATTTGTTTTTGAAAAGCCTCACCTGAGTGTGTGTATCCACTTAATTTTCTGTGCTTCAGACCAGATAATTGCTTTTTTCCCCTATTTTTTTCTAAATAAAAAGAAGAAAGTCTTGACTGCTTACAACACAATGCATTCAGGTAGTTATAATGATTAATTAGAAAATGAAATGTTCAAGGTAAGTAGTTGGGGCTGTGCAAACCAGGCATACGAAAGGTATTTCCTAGCACTTACAAATAGATGGCACTCCATAACAGGGCTTTGGCCAGTGAAAGTGATGTGTGCCACTTCTAGGCTTGACCTCCAAATGCATGCAGTCCTCCAGGTTCTCTCTCTTCATTCATTGACTAGCTCAATGAGGAAAACCTAGCAAAACTCCAAGACTCTGAGAGTCAGGGATGCCACTAGATGAAAGGATTTCTGAATATTTGTATGGTCCAGACATCTCCCTAGCCCACCAAGCAATCACATTGAATTGTGAAATGAGGGAGAAATAGTACTTCATTACTATAATCCACTAGTATTTTTAGGTCATTTGTTACAGCAGCCAGCATTACTCACCTTGACCCAGATTGACCTGAGTATAAATTCTGGTTACACTTTTGCATCTTTAATCAAGAAACTTAATTTTCTCTCACCTGTAAATTGATAATACCTATTTAAGAGATTATTATAAATGAATGAGATATTTTCTACAATGCCTCTCAAACATTAGGATTCACGTTTGGCATTTATTACTAAATATAGTTTCTAATTTAATCCTTTAAGTATTACGATTTTTCTTACAACTGTGATTAACACATTTCTAAAATTAATTATTCACTTCCTTGCCATAATAATCAAAATGTACTGAAAATATTTAACCCTGTATTAGGGAAGCTTATTTTCATAATCAACATCAATTAAAACTAATGGCTTCAGGGTTTCTCTGGGACTTTTTTTTCAATATATGTATCATTGACATATAACATTATATTAGTTTCAAGTGTACAACATAATGATTCAATATTTGTGTATATTGTGAAATGATCACCACAATGAGTCTAGTTAACATCCATCACCATATATAGTTACAAATTTTTTTCCTATGATGAAAACTTTTAAGATCTACTCTCTTAGCAACTTTCAAATATACCATACAGTATTATTAACTATAGTCCCCATGCTGTACGTTACCTCCCCATGACTTATTTATTTTATAGTTGGCAGTTTGTACTTTTTAACCCCCTTTACCCATTTTGCCCACCCCTTAGCCCCCACCTCTGGCAACCACCAATCTATTCTCTGTATCCATGAGCTTCATTTTTTCAGTTAGTTTGTTTGTTTTTGTTTCTTTAGGGCTTTTTTAGGTTCCACATACAGTCATGTGCGCCAAAACATTTCAATCAATGACAAACGACATTTATGACAGTGGTCCCATAAGATTAGTGCTATATAGCCTAGGTGTGTAGTAGGCTATACCATCTAGGTTTGTGTTGTAAGTATACTCTATGATGTTCGCACAACAATGAAATCACCTAATGACACACTTCTCAGCAAGTGTCCCTGTCATTAAGTGAGACATGACTGTATAAGAGAGATCATATGGTATTTGTCTTTCTCTGATATATTTCACTTAGCTCAAGGTCCATCCAGTGTTGTTGCAAATGATGAGATTTCATTCTTTTCTATGGCTGAATAATATTCCATTGTGTATATACATATAATATGTATTCTTTATCCATTCATCCAAGCATGGACATTTAGGTTGTTTCCATATCTTGGCTATTGCAGATAATGCTGCAGTGAACATGGGGGTGCACATATCTTTTTGAGTTAGTGTTTTGTTTTCCTCAGATAGATATCCAGAAGTGGAACTGCTGGATCATATGATAGTTCTGTTTTTAATTTTTTTAGTAACCTCCATACTGTTTTCCAAAGTGGCTGCGCTAATGTACATTCCCCCCAACAGTGCACAAGGGTTCACTTTCCTCCACATTTGTGCCAACACTTGTTATTTCTTGTCTTTTTGATAATTGTTCTCTTTAGACTTTCTATTTCTTCATGATTCAGTCTTGGTAATTTGTATGTTTCTAAAAATTTATCCATGTCTTCTAGGTTGTCCAATATTTTTGACATATAATTGTTCATAGTAGTCTCCTGTGATCCTTTGTATTTCTTTTTTTTTTTTTTTTTTGCTGAGGAAGATTTGCCCTGAGCTAACATCTGTATCAATCTTCCTCAATTTTTAGTATGTGGGCAACCAGCACAGCATGGCCACTAACAGAGCAGTGTAGGTCCACACATGGGAACCAAACCCAAGCCGCTGAAGCAGAATGCACTGAACTTAACTAGTAGGCCACCAGGGCTGGCCCAATCCTTTGTATTTCTATGGTATCAGGTTGTGTCTCCTCTTTCATTTCTGGCTTTATTTATTTGAGTCCTCAATCTTTTTTTCTTGGTGAGTCTTAGCTAAAGGTTCATCTCTCTTGTTATCTTTTAAAAAGCAGCTCTTCTTTTCACTAATCTTTTCTATTGTCTTTTCACCTCTACTTCATTTATTTCTGCTCTAATCTTTCTTATTTCCTTCTTTCTACTAACTTTGGGCTTAGTTTGTTCTTTTTCTGTTTCTTTGAAGTTTAAAGGTAGGTTGTTTATTTGAATTTTTCTTGTTTCTTGAAGTAACCATGTATCACTATGAACTTCCTCTAAGAACTTCTTTTGCTGCATAAATTTTGGTATGTTGTATTTCTGTTTTCGTTTGCCCTAAGGTATTTTTTTATTTCCTTTTTGATTTCTTCTTTGACACATTGGGTGTTCAAGAGAGTGTTGTTTAATCTCCATATAATTGTGAATATTCCAGTTTTCTTCTCATAATGGATTTCTATTTTTATATCATTGTGGTTGGAAAATATGCTTGATATGGTTTTAATTTTATCAAATTTATTGACTTGCTTTGTAGCCTAACATATGATCTATACTGAAGAATTTTCCACATGTGCTTGAAAAGAATGTGTATTCTGTTGCTTTTGCATGGAATGTTCAGTATATACCTAAGTTTGTCTGGTCTGATGTATCATTTAATAGCAATGTTTTCTTATTGATTTTCTGTCTGGATGACCCATCCATTGAAGAATCAGGTGTAGTAGAGTTCCCTACTATTATTGTATGCTGTCTATTTCCCCTTTAGTTCTGTTAATATTGCCTTACAGGCATATCTCAGAGATATTTCAGGTTTAGTTCCAGACCATCGCAATAAAGTGACTATCACAGTAAAGTGAGTCACACTAATTTTTTAGTTTCCCTGTGTATATAAAAGTTATTTTTAGCCTGTACTGTAGTCTATTAAGTGTGCAGTAGCATTATGTCTAAAGACACAATGTACATACCTTAATTTAAAAATGCTTGGGACTGGACCAGTGGCATAGTTGTTAAGTTTACATGCTCCACTTCAGCAGCCCAGGGTTCACAGGTTAGAATCCCAGGCACAGACTGATGCACCATTCATCAAGCCATGCTGTGGTGGCATCCCACATGCAAAATGGAGGAAGATGGGCACAGATGTTAGCTCAGGGCCAATCTTCCTCAGCTAAAAGAGGAGGATTGGAGAGAGATGTTGGCTCAGGGCCAGTCTTCCTCACACCAAAAAAAAATTCTTTATTGCTAAAAAATGCTAATCATCATCTGAGCCTTCAGTGAGGCATAATCTTTTTGCTGATGAAGGATCTTGTAAAAACTTCTCTATACCCAAAGTGCAATAAAGTGAAGTATAACAAAACAAGATATGCTTGTATATATATTTAGGTGCTCCTATGTTGGGAGGATAAATATTTACTAATGTTACATCCTCTTTTGGGATTGACCTCTTTATCATTATGTAATAACCTTCTTTATCTTTTATTATGGTCTTTGTTTTAAAGTCTCTTTTTTCTGACATAGGGATAGCCTCTCCAGCTTTCTTTTGTTTTTCATTTGCTTGGGATATCTTTTTCCATCCTTTCACTTTCAGTCTGTGTGTATCCTTAGATCTGAAGTGAGTCTCTTTTAGTAGCATATAGTTGGTCTTCTTTTTTATCCATTCAGCTACTTTATCTCTTTTGACTGGAGAATTTAGTTCATTTACATTTAAAATAGTCATTGATAGGTATGTACTTAACGTCATTTTGTTAAATGTTTTCTGACTGTTTTGTAGTTCTTCTATTCCTTTCTTCTTCTCTTGCTCTCTTCCTTTGTGATTTGATGATTCTACTCACTCCCCCCATTTTGTATTTTTGGTGTCACAATTTACATCTTTTTATCTTGTGTATCCCTCGGCAAATATTGTAGTTATATTTATTTTTATTACTTTTGTATTTTAACCTTCATATTAGCTTTATAAGTGTTTAATCTACTACCCCTACAACATTAGATTATTCTGAATTTTACTATGTATACACCTTTACCAGTGAGATTTATACTTGCATATGTTTTCTTGTTACTTATTAGTGTCCTTTTCTTTCAGCAAAAGTAAGTCCCTTTAACATTTCTTGTAAGGCTAGTGATGATGAACTCCTTTAACTTTTGCTTGTCTGGAAATTTCTTTATCTCTCCTTCAATTGTGAATGACAAGTTTGTCAGATAGAGTATTCTTGATTGGAAGTTTTTTCTTTCATGCCTCTCCCTTCTGGCCTGCAAAGTTTCTGCTGGAACTTACTTATGGGGGTTCCTATGTATGAAACAAGTTGTGGGTTTTTTTTTCTGAGGAAGATTTGCCCTGAGCTAACATCTGTTGCCAATCTTCCTCTTTTTAGTATGTCAGCTCCTGCAACAGCATGGCCACTGACAGCTGAGTGGTGTAGGTCTGTGCCCAGGAACCAAACCCAGGCTGCTGAAGCAGAGTGCACTGAACTTTATCACTAGGCCACCAGGCTGGTCCTAACAAGTTGTTGTTTTAAATTTGCTGCTTTTAAGATTCTCTCTTTGTCTTTAAGTTTTGATATTTTAATTATAATGTGTCTTGGTGTGGGACTCTTTGAGTTCCTCTTATTCAAACTCTACAGGCTTCCTGGATCTGGATGTCTGTTTTCTTCCTTTGATTAGGGAAGTTTTCCCATAAGTCTCTTAACCTATCTTCACTTTTTTCATTCTTTTTTCTTTTTGCTACTCTGATTGGGTGAGTTCCACTGCCCTGTCTTCGAGTTCACTGTTCCTTTCCTCTGCTTCATCTAGTCTGTGGTTAAACCTTTGTAGTGTACTTTTTAGTTCAGTTATTGTATTCTTCAGCTCTGTGACTTCTATTTGCTACTTTCTTATATTTTCTATATCTTTGTTGAAGTTCTCACTATGTTCATTCATTCTTCTCCCAATCTCAGTGAGCACTCTTATGACCATTTTTTTGAGCTCTTGGGTAAATCACTCATCTCCATTTCATTAAGGACATTTTCTGAAGTTTTATCTTGTTCTTTCATTTGAAATATATTCCTTTGTTTCTTTCTTTTCCTTGTATCTCTATATTGCTTTCTATGCATAAAATAAAAGAGTCACCTCTTCCAACCTTGAAGAAGTAGCTTTGTGTGGGAGATGAATCTTATTGTTCAACCTTTCCCTAGCTATTGGTTATCTCTCAAACTTTTGTAATCTATTTTATTTTTAGTGGATCAGAGTAGTTGACAGTGTGCCAGGACCTGCCAGTCTCAAAGAGGAGGATCTCAGTCAGCACCTAGATTTAGGCTGATTGAAAGTCAGACCCTCAGGTAGCAGCTTTTAAAGTATGCAAATATATACAGTCCTGTGGGACCACAAGCATAAGTGGGGCTTATATTCTTGTGTAAAGTCCATTCTGTAATTATTTCCTTCTAATCATTTTTTTTTATTCATTGACGTGGAGTTGTATGACCTCCAAGGCAATGTTATGTTGCAAAATTATTTATTAATTTATTAGTAAAATAATCTTCTCAAAAGTTTTCCTTTCATCCTTTTGAAAATATTTTATTCTGGCATTATCTATGCTTCTGACATGTCTGTAACATTAAAAACATTACTTACTTATATATTGTTAACACAAAGGATTATGACAAAGACATCACATTCAGATTCACTCTTCTTTGTGCTCTATTCTTCAATTTTATTGTTGGAAGTGAGATTGCATGTACCCATTTTATCCTCCCACTTAACATTGAAGTCTTCTGGACAACTTCTTTATCAATAGGCCACATAGCCTCTTGATGAACACTGCTGGTGATGGATATACTCACAAGGTCATCTATTCTAAATCTATTTATGTTGTTTAAAAGTTTTATCTGCCTAGGGAAAAAAAATCTAAATGTTTCAATATCTGCCTCCCTGAAAAATCTATTATTGGTCCTTAGTTGTGATCTTTGGAGCAAATAAAACTCATCAATCCCCTATCACCCTCATGCATTTTTAAAGTGGTGCTGAAAGTATAATTTGTTATAGGAACACATATATATTTACTATAACCTGAGGCAGAAACCTAGCATGAAGTAGCTCAAGACAGTAAATGAAAAGTTACAAAGAAGCTAAACAGCCTCTTTCTGTACATCAACTTCATTCTTCTCTATTTGCTGACTTGAATTCTCTCATCAGCCCTCTTGGTAGCAAAGAAAAGCTATCATGTTCTGAGAGAGTATCTAATTGTCTCCTTTTAGTTCAGATGTCAACCTCCAGTCCAATTAGCTGTGGTCAATTGGACCACAGGGTTGTGGAGTTAAACCCTTACAGGTGAAAAAGAGTTAAAGGAGGGCTGTCTCTAAGCTTTGCAAATACCCACAAAAGAGGATTATAACGTCTTAATGACACTGAGTCTTTAAATTCAGCCACCTACTTTCCTAACATTTCCCATTCTTAACTTCTCTAACTATCTCACATATTCTTCACATAGCTTCAAGACACCTCATTGATTGCTCACCTACTTCTAGAAACTCAATAGTTGATCATGTTTCTGAAATCATGTTCTCACAGGTAGGGAGAAAATGCCTTTCATCTCAATTTAATACCAATATTAATCTATTTAAATACAATCATATTTTATCTAAAAATTATTTTATAATAGTATCTTATGTTAAAAGTTCTATTTAAAGTGACTGGCTATTATTACTGTATACAGATTTTAAGTGTTGTCTATCAGTCTTTTTTCCCATTTACCTTTCTCTTAGTTTTAGACATTTAGTTTCAAGGTTTTTTGTTTGTTTGTTTAAATAGATGCCACATGGATATCTTTATACTTAAATGTCTCTCTTGGAGTATTTCTTTAGAAGAGATGCCTAAAAAGATCTGAGTTAATGTTAGTTGCTAAATTGATTTGCAGAATGCCCATACCAATGAGGCTTATTAATGCAAATAAAATGTATCATTATTTTTTCTGAAAGAAAATTTTGATACATAATTCTAATGTAGATTAATCTAAATCATGACATTTAGATTTATCAGCATCACCCACATCTTAGAAATTATACTTTGTAAATAATTAAATCTTGTAAACTTTGCATATACCCTACATAAATATAAATAAATCTATATGCAAAAGGAGACTTTCTTTTTGTGCAATATACAGTCTAATCAAACTCTCTGAGGGCTTTAAAGATGCTCCATATAACAAACCTTCTTCATGTGATTTTTTTTAGAATCACTTTAGCCTACAATGTCCTTTGATATATTATCAGTAAATAAGTTAATATTTATTAATGTTTATTGAATATCAGTTATATTCCAGAAAGGATATGAGGCAACTGTATGCTAAAATAAATGCCAATGTATTTTTAAAAACTAAATTTGAGAATGATTGCCTTCTATAAAAGAGTACATTAGTGTTTTGTCACTCATACTAGTGTGATGTGAGCCATTGGCGTGGGAAGGTGATAGCAGATAGGGAAGAATTTTGTAGAAAATTAAGCTGAGATCCAAATGATGAAATATATGTTATCTCAAAGAGTAGGTGAGAGACGAAAATAATATTTTAGAAAATAGAGATTTGAGTTGCCTATTATAAAGCTCTGAGGTGAAGATTAAACAACATGCTTATGAAAAACCCATAGGTCAAAGAAGAAATCAAAAGAGAAATAAAAAGAATCTTGAGGTAAATAAAAATGGAAACACAATATACCAAAACTTATAGGATGCAACAAAAATAATTCTAAGAGGAAAGTTTCTAGAGATAAACACCTACATTAAGAAAAACAGAAAGATCACAAATACAACCTAACTTTATACTTCAAGGAATTACAAAAAGATGAACAAACTAAGCCTAAAGTTAGTAGAAGGAAGAAATAACAAAGATCTTAGCAGAAATAAATGAGATAGAGACTAAAACACAGTAGAACTGATCAATGAAACGAAGAGCTGATTTTCTTAAAAAGATAAACAAAATAGATCAATCTTTAGCTACACTATCCAGAAAAAGAGAGAAAGGACTGAAATAAATAAAATCAGAAATGAAAGAGGAGACATTACAATTGATACCACACAAATGTGAAGGATCATAAGAGAGTACTATGAACAATTATACACCAATGAATTGGATAACCTAGAAGAAATGGATAAATTCCTAGAAATAGAAACTACCAAGACTGAATCACGAAGAAACAGGAAATCTGAACAGAACAATTACTAGTAAGGGGTTGAATTAGTAATCAAAGACCTGCCAATAAACAAAAGTCCAAGACCAGATGGCTACATGGTGAGTTATACCAAACATTTAAAGATTTAATAGCAATCCTTCTCAAACTGTTCCAAAAAGTTGGAGAGCAAGGAACACTTCCAAACTCATTTTACTAGGCCAGAATTACCCTAATAACAAAACCAGACAAGGATACCACAAGATAAGAAATTATAGGCTAGTATCCCTGGTGAACATAAATGCAAAAATTCTCTACAAAATATTAGCAAACCATCAGATGGCCTATCCATGCTACAGAAACACCCTGTAGGTTTGGGAAAGCCTCCACAATGAATATTTTCCTTAGTGTCAGAAGAATAAGACTGAGAGACACCCTTGAATTCAACAAATGTCAAAAATTTATATTTTAATTAAATTTTAATCCAGGATCTTCCCTGACTCTTTAATCTAAATTAGGCCCTGTACATTTTTCTTCTTTTTACTTATTACATTGTATACATATACGTATGTCTATAATTGTTTAATTAATATTTACTGTGTTAATTTCCTCCCCTATCAAAGCTTTCCTGTATTTGTAAATTGGGTTTCTTGAGAAGTTGCCTTCATTATTTTTTTAGGTCTCTAGAGGATATGTCCTATGACAAATAATATGTAAATATACTGGTATACCAAGCCTTATGGAGATATCTCTATAGGTCCATTTGAGTTCAACAGTAGCACAACTATGGAATTCATCTCTGTCCACACCACAAACCACCAAGATGCCCACCCACACATTTTATGAGATCTTAAGAGTGTCGAAGGCTATTGAAGGTACTTTCACCCTTGTTCTTACATTGGGGGTGAGGGGCTGAACACAATTACAGAGTTACAGAGAGGCATCCTTCCTGGACATTAAGGGGTGGTATACTACTTATTTTTGATGAGAGTTCCTCTTGAGATACCAACCGACAGGATAATTAAAAGTTTCCCAGCACTGTCAATGGCAGACTAACGCAGAAACTGGAGCAGTTTGGACTCCATGGGATCTAGTGCCCATGTGCTTGCCTTGTGCTGGTGGTGGATGGTACTGCTCACCTTGAGTCTCTCTCTGCTGATCCTGTTCATGTTAACTTGGCTCTGGCAGGCACTGGGGTTATTCATGAGCCTCAACATCATCTCACCCTCTTCAAGTCTCCTCCACCTGTCCTCTCAATAATCCCCATCCTCATACATTTTTCCAAATTTTTTAATCTTTAATTTCAACTTCAGTTTTGATATCAAAAGCCAAAGTTTTAAAAATTTTGCTCCCAATTTCCTTTGTGATAACTCTGTCCTTGGCAGTTTGGATCACCTCTAATATAGCTATCGGCATGTTGTATGTTTGTTCAGAAAAAAAAAAAACTTACTATACCAAAATATTTTCATACCATTTATAATCTATGAAGTAAGTCACAGCTCATGTTCAGTAAGAACCGTCTTCTCCATTCTAAGTGTATCTTTAAGATCTGTATTCAATATAGGAAGGAATACATAGCAATCTTTTTTCTGAGTTGTCAAGTGTTTAATAGATATTTAAATGTAATGAACTGGTGATTTCACTTTCAACAAACATTAGATAGTCGTGGATAATAATCATCCAACTGGTGTCTGCATACAGTTTTGCCCCCTTTAAACACTTCTCCACACTGTAGCCAGAGAGTCTTTTACAAAATGTGAATTTGTTTTTACCATCTCTTCCTTTTGATCTTATCATTATAACACAACTACTTATATGACCTACAATGTCTCACAAGGTATTTTTCCTGCCTCGCTCACCATCTCCATCCTGTACTACAATTGTGTGACTCTCTGAACTTCACACATATTGGTCATTTCTCATTTCATTGACTATACCATGAGATCTATTGCTACTGGGCCATTGTAAATGCTATTCTCATGCACTGAAATGCTCTCTGAATCCACCCAGTCTCACCATCTCTTCTCACTCTTTTGGCACTGTTGACAAGATAGACCAGAATGACCTTGTAATGTGCAGTTTATAAAGTAAGTGGACAAAACTGACACTATCTGCAAGAAGCTCCAGTATCAAAAGATCCTAACACCATTGTATAGCAATTGGTGGACCTGAACTATGAGCCCTATAGAAGCATCTCCACCAACCACAAAATCGCTAAGGCAGGAGCCAATTGGCACTTCTAATTCCTTTCTCAGAACGGGATGGGTATATACACATATATGTCACTTTTAATACATATATATTTTATACATATATGCATATTTGTATATGTACATACATATGTATGTCTATATATATACACACATACATATATATGTGTATATACATATATATGTAAATGTATCAATAAAGTAATAAAGTGTATTTTAACAAAATACTTTATTATAAAGTAGTATTTTAAAAGTAATAAAAGTTACTTGAAGATCAGAAACTGTTAACACAACTTCAATAAGTACAAATACTTTATTAAAGAATCTATCTGCCAACATTATACCATGCATTATTAGGGAAAAAGCTTTTGCTATAGACATTCAATCTTCTTTTCCAGAAAATAAAGTAAAAATAGACTTTTTTAAAGTAAAAATAAGCTTTTTAAAAAGTTGCAGTTCCATTAAGGGCTATTGGCATTTAGGCAAAGATACCCTCCTCTCCTCAAAAAAAGAAATATTTTTAATGATGAAAAGCTATTACTCAGTGTCATTTTAATCATTGCATTTCCTCAATACATTCAAGAAAGCTAAAACAGAACAAATTCAAGTGTAACTACATTATTTAATCAAAATCCAGCTGTTGGGGAAAATACTGACTCAGTATAAAGCTTGCAGCAAACCCATAAATTTGAAAGTAATATCTCAGTAAAGAATGAATAACTTATTGAAATTTTTAAAATGCCAGTGCACTTTTCCTTCCTAGACTGCTTGCAGAGCATTTTTAAACATAATTATCATTGACTTCTGATTTAATGCATTGCTTTCATCTCTCCTGACTATGCCATTACTTAAACTCATATGCATTTTGTAATTGAATATTTTTCCTTTGGCCTCAACAGTCCTGGTACCTGTTTGCTGCTATCCAGTCTCCTTAACAGTTTTGGCCATATTGGTTGAACAGGTCTTATAAATTACCAACAATCTAGATTCAAAACAGGATATTGATAATGTTATGCTTCTGTAATGGAAGCACTGTTACTATATCTGAGTTGGTTTGGAAACACATATTTAGTCAACATAGTGAAGTGCATACAAATCAAATAAAAATCAAGCCATCATACAAATTAATTTTGTTGAAAATGTATGAAGTGGAAGAAACAGGAAGAAAATTAGAGATTTTTTACAGACATCTAGAGCAAGATTTTAAGTGAATTTAAAGAGATTAATATCAAGAATGTTGCTAATTCAATCACTTCCATACATGGTTTGGGCGTTCAAAATCTGATATTTTCTACCAATAAATTTCACTTCACAAACTCTAATTATTTTAAAATAATTATAATTTAGTACAAGGAAGTCTGGGTCTTTTTATCGATTTATCAGTATTATTCCTAACCTTAAAACTTGTTTCTGCATTTAAACTCTTCAGTTCACTATGAAAATGTGCTTTTTCTTTCTTTTCTTTTTTTTTTTTTTTGACCTAGACCTTCTCACATTTCGCAAAGCTTCAGAAGTTTGCTATCCACAGATTCTCAGGTGAACATGATTACCCTTCCCCCCTTTCACTGCTCCCCTCTCTCCAGCAACCTGACTTCAGGGAAACTTTTTTACTTACTTATTTGCAAACTACTGATGAACTGGTTCTGATTGCCCTGCTTTTCTGATGCACACAGTCCAGTTTACATGTCATCTAAACATACGTAAAAAAAGTAATCAGAATAATCTTCATAGGAAAAATTTAGTTAGAGGAGGGAGTCAGAAGAGAAAGCACAGGGAAGAAGGCCTTGTAAGAGTACAAACAGTTTCAGTATCTTTGGAGGGCAGGGTGTGTTGTCTTGACCAACATAAATTCAACTAAACACATAAATGGAGCAAGTTCAGAAAAGACCTTTAAGGCGTGGGGTGACATAATCAGATTTGCTTTAAACATTTAACTTTGACTTCATTGTGAAGTAAGGTGGAGGAAGGAAGGCTGTAAGTGAATTAAACTTACCTCTCAAAAAGATATTTTAATTACTTTTTTTAGGAAGATTTTAAAAATATATGTTTGAACTCCAGGACAACTGATTTCCATAAAACTTGTTCATTCAAGATATATAAGGGTAAACCATTAGACCCTTAAATCTAGAATTTCAAAAGTCCATTGCAATAGGTATTAGATAGGCTGCTAGTGTAGGGGAGGAAGAATATTCCTCTACCCTCTAGGTTCTTTCGGCTGATCTAAGAATTAAATTGACATGAGACTGAATAACAAGAGAAAATCAAACAAACTTAATAACATGTATATATGGGAGTGTGGGGGATCAGAATTGGCCACCTCAAGATGTGTCTCTTTACCTTGTTCTGAAGGAGGCTTTGACCTTTCACCTCCCCCAATTGTCTAAGGGAATTTGGGATGGAAGGCCTGTCCCTGGGATGGGCCTTCACCTTGGATGACTCTGGGTATTGATAGACTGGAAGAGTCTTTGCTACACCCATTCCTATCAAAGTTCTGTTTACCAAGCAGAACATTTGTAAGGGAAATCTTCATTTGTAAAGGTATCTCCTTCTCTGTACTGGGAAGAGGGGTGGATAACCTCATCTCTAGAAACTTGTCCATGTGGAAGGCAAGGCCTTAAATCTGCATAATAACCTTACTGTACTTTTCTTGTAATCCCTTGTGGCTGACACTCCCAACTCCCCCCCAAAATCCTCATTTGTCTATATAAGAGGAGAATCTCCACCATTTTGTCAAGAGAAACTCCCTGGTCTCTCCCATGTATACATGTTATAAAGCTTTGTTTGATTTTCTCCTGCTATTTGTCCTCATGTCAATTTAATTTGTAACCCAGCGAGAAAGGACCCAGAGTGGGTAGAGAATGCTCCTTCTCCCCATCAGGAGAAACCCAAGAAAACTGAGTAACTTGCTAAAATGGCCAAAGCCACCACCTTAAATATCATCTTCAACTAAAGACAAAGGAGGATGTTGGGTTAGTGATTTTGGACTTCAAAGGGGAGGAAAGCAATTCACATGGAAATGGAAAAGCAAATGGTTGGTAAACAAATGTTTGTCATACATTGTGAAGACAATGGGATATGGGGAGGACTTTGATTTAATGAGCCTTGCTAGGTTCCTCTCTGTCTACTACACCCAGTCTATTTTGTACTATAGTTATCTATGGTATTAGCTCCTTCCTGGAACAGGCCTTCTATCTTAAATTCTTTTAGGCAGTTAAGAGGAAATTCAGAGTTTCTTCCTGAGTCTTTTGTACTTAAAATAATCAAGTCAAAGAGACACATTTTGGGGTGGCAAATTCTGATCCCCCAACTAGACAGTAGTAAGAAGATCTGATATATACCCCCAGCTCTACATAGTGTCTCACAATTTAGTATAGGACAAGCCTTCTATAGCTCTGAGCTTTTGTGTTCTCTACAATAAAATAAAGAGTTGATAATCTTTTAAGACATTGTTCTTTGTTCTTCTTCAGAATGACATAATATGTAATAGGATATGGTAAATAGCTGTGCCTGACTGTGATAAAATGGCTGAAAAGGAACAAGTTAGGTAAAAAATAATCTTTAAAGTTTATAACTTATGGTCCCCAAATTGTATTGAAGAAGAACCCAACATACTCTGAGGTTCTGTCAAGATTCTTGCCCCATTAAGTGGCCATATTTTGCCCCAGGTTCTCCTGGTATCCTGGCCACGGGTAATTGGATCAAAGCACAAGGTAAGTGCAAATAAAGTGGATCCTCTGAATGTGAAACACATGGAGATTTTCATAGATAATAGAGAAGCACAGAAGTAGAAAGACACAGAAATAATACATAGTAAACAGAATCTGGTAGCATTCCAAGAAAGAGTCCATAAAAAATAAGGTGAATTCTGTGATAGCAGAGACTAGGCTAGGCTTCCATTCAAATTTTAATATTTGCCAAACAACAAAATTTGTTTCTATCCCAGCACTATTCTAATCAGAAAATAAGGATATGATAGACTTAGGATTCAAAAAGCAACTAAGTGAAATAAAATGGGTTCATTTCCAAAAAAATTGCTGACTGGCAGTGCACTCACTTCCAAGGTTAGAGCTTTCGTCTTTAGTCACAGTGGTTTCTTCAGTGTGGCAGAGATTAATTCCTTTTCTACTATAGTCCATTAGTGCTAGATTGAAAAATCACAAGTATATTCACATCATGCACTTTCACCAAAACAGTTCAGTATAAATAGTTTCAAATTAATTATTTAATTGGAATTATTTCAGCCCCCAGTGATGCCCGGGGAACCTGTTCAATGAGAGACCTTATTAATTGACCTAAAACACTAAACGAAGACATGTTTCTCAGAAACTCAGTTTTAAGAACTTGTAAATCAATAAAGCAGGCTCCAAATTTCCCTTGATACTAGAAAAAAATAATATAAGCATACAGTCTCACGGTGTGCTTGTAATTTTAAATGTTTCTTTCCCAGAGCTAACACTTAAAAAATAATTACATTCTCTAGCATTTCATTTTCTTTTTTTGACAAAATTATTTGTCAAGGACATTGGCATCCACTAAAGATTTTGTTGTTTACAAATAGCTTGTGGTGTTTAAGTACATCTGCTGCATAAATATGAGACTATCTTAACACACTCTTATTGTAACACCACTGACGTTTCTCAATTTTAGAGTCTCCTTCCTCTCTACAATCTGTCCAAACAAGCTGAATTTCAATGCAAGAATTCACAGTCTAATCAAAATTATTGGGTTTTTGTTGCAGATGTGTAATTCCGCCTAGTAAAGAGCACACAAAGCAAAAGGCATTGCTGAATGCAACACGTCACCAAAGAACACAATTAGGAAGAAAATGGTACTTGAAAAATGGGATAGTCATGTTTCTCATAAACTCAGACTTAGAAGTGCTCTGGTTTGTGACAACAAAGAGAAGTCTCCAGATCAAATATTACTCCTGTATGCCCATGTATAGCAAGGATTTCTTATCATTATCAAATATCAAAATTTTCTGTACTCATTTACAATTATCCAGAATATGTAAATATATACGTAGCTTAGAAAGTATTTATAAAATGCAGAAATATGAAGTCTCTTGCTAGAGTATATATTATTTTTGAATAAAACACAGCTTCTATAATAAAACAATATTGTTTAATCCCACTTGATTACCTCATATCTGTATATCTTTCCTAATATTTGTAAAAGGTAGAAAGATGAAGAGCAGCTGCAAAAGTACATCTGGCCCACTAGTGTGATAGATCCAAGGTGGAATTTCCCTCCTAATCAAATCAGAGTATAATTCTTTTAATATAATCAACAGGATTTTTAAAAATATTTTTAGTAGAGGTTTGCATTTTATAACTCCTTTCTCACTTTATTATTTCTCCCTGAATTTTAAGATATAATCTATATAGTTTAAAGAAACTAATTCTCTATTGAAGTAAAGTTGGTTAGATCTTTTATTCATATAACTCATATAATTCATATAAATGTTAAGCATACAAAATCATACAATTCTTATACATCTCATCTCTCCTAGAGCAGAAATAGTAAGCTACTAATTCCAAAATCTCCTTTTCTTGTGAGATTCTCACGTCCTTTCATGATGAATATCTTAGGTCTTTTGAGGTTTAATTGTAAATCCACAAATTAAAATAACCAAAAAAAGCCCCTAATGGGACTTATATGTCATTTTGTATTCATACATGCATTTATGTCC
This sequence comes from Tapirus indicus, assembly GCA_031878705.1. NCBI lineage: Eukaryota > Metazoa > Chordata > Mammalia > Perissodactyla > Tapiridae > Tapirus > Tapirus indicus. The sequence continues at coordinate 95,336,930 of CM062919.1, read as the reverse complement.
TTCTAGAAATGACTATTAATGGATATATGAATGAATAAACTAGATGAATATAAATTTCCCACTGCTGTATGCTGTGTGTCACATTCTAGACACAATAAAAGAAGTATTCACCCAAAGATTCTCCTAATTTGATTTCGTTGTTTTCACTGTTGGAGATAAGCTCTTTGCCACCCTTGGTTAAAGATAGTTTTGACTTTCTGAAAGTAAACTAAATATTTCAGGAATAAATAACATTTACTTGTAGCTGTTTCATGCTGCAAGGATAGTAATAATTACTTCTCTTGTAGCTCAAAATCCTGTCAACAGCTCGCTGAAAAAAATCAATAGCATCTTGATTTCAGTTTTTCATCTTGATATTCATTTATGGGTTACCTTTCAAAAGAATGTGCTTATAATGAAGAAAGACCATACCAGGGTCTAGATTTATTCTCTCAGCTGATAGCTAATTAAATAAAACAGTCAGCATTCATATGCTTTCATCAGTAAGAAGAAAAAACAATTAGAAAGCAGCCCCAGAGGAAAAGGCATGATTCTGTATACATCAGTGTCAGCGCTGCACTACTTAGATGTTTAACGTCTAGCAGGTATACACTTCTTCTGGTCCTTGGATCATTTGCAGAGAAAGTCAGGATGGGCTACCTCCTCTCAAAAATCCCTGCTGGTCTAATATTCTATGTATTTTAAGTCAGAAAGTTGAAAAGCATAAACCCAATTTGAAGACTCTGAAAACATGCCATATGAAATGAGCCTGAACACCTGATCCACTGTGGATGATTCCGTTTACATAATGTGGAAGGAAAGCATCTCAGTACCTCTGCAGGCACAGTCATACATTGTTTATTTACACATAGATCAAGAGTTTCATGCAGCACTTTGAAGAAACGGAAAGAGCCAAGATTGCAAGTTATGGACTTCTATAAGAACCTTCTATGAATCTTTCCTGACTCAACATGTGGTGTTATACATAGCTAATGTAAAACAAATTATGTTTTCAGTGTGCAGTGTGTGTTTAACAATTCTTAAACAGGTAACTTAGATGTCTGGGCGTATGAGTATGCATATCTAATTGTAATGCTTTGCTCTTGACTTGTTGATCTCAGAGAAAAGATTTGAGCTTTCAATATGTTTTAATACTGTAGCATCCTGAGACAGAGACCTCATTCTCATACACTCTGATCTTCCTCCAAGATTTTAAAGTGTATATTATTTCAAACAAATAATTCTGAGATTTTAGAGTCAGTTAGATGTCCACTAAAAATCCCCACTCTTCTGCAGTGTAGACTTGTGTCTGCAAAGTGGCTGCTCAGCCAGTCTATATTTCCCAACTCCTTTTTCTGGGGAATTATACAGTGGCCACATAACTAATTCTGGCCAGTGGATGTGAAATTATATGTGAATGGAAATTATATGTTGCACCTCTAGGCTGACATGGTTAAGAAGAGCATTTGCCTTATCCATCCTCTTTTTCTATTTGCCAGCTGAGAGTAAAGGACTCCAATTTCCTAGGAGATGGCAAAACTCACATGGGAAGCTATCTTTCTGAATCATCACGTGGAAGGCAGGCCTTACACCCCACATAATTTCTCACTCATGTCACATGAGTGAGAAATTAATTTCTATTGTGTTAAGCCGTGGAAATGAAGGGCATTGTTTTTTTACAGCATTTAGACTTCCTTGATTCAACCACTATAGGCAAAGACACTTGAGGACGGACTTTTCATATTCGTGTAAACTATTAGAAGAAACCCTAACCGATGTTTATTTTCATTTTGTAAATAACTTATTCTATAGAGACCACTCATATCTAATATTAATTAAGGAATTAAAAAATACCAGTCCTCTGCCTCATCTTGGTATATATTTACTCGATAGGATACCTCTGTTTGTTTGCATTGATTAATTTGTCATGCTCAGTGGTAAGCCATGACACTTTGGACAGGGATAACACAACACATTGGACAAGGATAAAAATAGCTTTGAAAAACTCATGCTTCCTCCCTGTTAAGTCTACCCTTGAGAAAAGGAGGTTTTCTCCCCCTTTTCAGTTTAATTGCTTCCCTGATTCTTTGAGCACAGTGGGAGATATTCCCAGTGGAGTAGCTGTTGCTGAAGCAATCCTGCAGTATCTCCAGGGAAATTTCTAGTGAGGAGTGTGAAAATCAGTGTTTATTAAAATGTGTACTTATTTTTTTAACATATTCTCACGTCTCAAAACAAGGTATGAGTATGATACAGACAAGCACTGCAGAAAATGTCTAAATGTTGGTATATATAGGTAAGAAACTTCTTCAGGGACACTTTCCAAGTCATTACAACAGCAACAACAACAACAAAAATCTCAGTTTTAAAATGTTTGGTTAATGATATGTAGTTATGTTTTTTACTCTTTTACAATGCTAGCATTACACAGATGCTCCTTTCAGATGGAAAGCACAGCTGTTCGTTATCATTAATATTTCATCCAAATGCACAAAGATATGAATTGTGGGAAAGCCATTTATAATAATGAAGCTTTTTTTTTTCCAATTCTAGGATATATGAAGTTTCACCCTTGGTGGCTTCAAAACAATAATAGCTTTATAATTTGGGGGATTTTTAAACCAAGGAGGAATCAGATGAAATTTCAAGAATATGGATAAACCAGTGCCTGTAACAACACTTTAAGAATTGATTTGTATATGTGTTTAGTGACTTCACTTTTCAAGATTGAGACACCTAAGTAGAATACAAAATTCAAAAGCATAAATTAAGTTGCAATTCTTCTTGTTTGGATATTGCCAAATAAAACAATCCTCAACTTAAATGCTCTTGTAAATACAATTAGATTGAATGGGTCAACTTGTTTAACATTTTCAAAGTACTGTTATATATAATTACTGTATTGAATTAAGAAGCACAGAATCCTCATGAAAATACACAACAACATTTAAATATTGTATTAGAAAAAATACATGAAAGAATTATGTTTGACAGGCCACTGGATTTACTATATTTACTGAATATATATTCTGTAAATACTGCTCTCTCTGAACAAAATGTGTTTCCTTCATTTTCTACTGCTTTATCAGTGGTAGACTTTGTACCAAATCCTCTGATATTCATCTATAAATTAATATTGATTCCCACCTAGTTCCTCCCATGGCAGAATTTCAATTCCCACAATTCAGATCTACTTGCACACTCGACTCCACATCATATTCTGGGAAAAACTTTGTGGCTAGTCTGTGAAATGTTAAGGGAGGCATAGACTTTAAATTGGCTCTGCATTTTCAGCCTAGCTAGATTCATATCAACCAGCCCTGGTGGTCTAGTGGATAAGATTTGATGCTCTCACTGCCATGGCCTGGATTCCTTTCCTGGTCGAGGAACCACACCACCCATCTGTTGATTGTCATACTGTGATGCCTGGGTGTTGCTCTGATGCTGAAAGTTATGCCACCAGTATTCAAATACCAGCAGGGTCACCCATGGCAGACGGGTTTCAGAAGAGCTTCCAGACTAAGACAGACTAGGAAGAAAGACGTGGCCACACACTTCCAAAAAAATTGGCCATGTAAACCTTATGAATAGCAGCAGAGCATTGTCTGATATAGTGCCACAAGATGAGACAATGGCACAAAAATACCCAGTCACTAGGAGTTGGAATTGACTCAAGGGCGCTACCAACAAAGACTCATATCATGTAGCATTGGCTTCTGTATTGTTCTATATGAGCAAGTCGCCACTTCTTATACCAGATCTCACAAGAGAATCTCGGTTTTGTCCCTTCTGTATGAATCCTGTCTTTTATGGCTAGTGACCCAGTCTGACTGGGCTGAGGGTCTAGTTTCTACATGTGGGACTTTGCTACATAATACCAAACACTGTCAACTACTGGGCTGTCAAACATGATCTCCCTGGGTGTTAGGTGGCTGAAGCTCAGCAGTCTATTTGAGGACACGAGAAAAAGTCAGGAGAATTGCAGAGAGCTTGGTCCTGACATTCCTCATCTGGTGAACCAGTACCGCAACTGCCTATCCTCAAATATCTCATTATACCTGAGAACAAACTGTGACGTGTTAAGATGCCATCCTACTGTGTCTATTACCAATAGCCAGCCAGTAGTATTAACAGATACAGTCCTAGAAGATCTTGCTTTCCTCTGAGAACTGATATTTTCTCCCTTTTGATAATCAGAGCAAAGCACTTAACCTCTTGCTCTGGCTGCCAAAAATCTTAGTGCCAGCTTTTATGCTTAATCACAGAAATTGTGGTGACCTTTATTGTTGGTTCATATGACCTCTTACGCACTCTCAACTGATTTTCTCTTCCTATTTCCATTCTTATTCTGTCTTTCCCAACTCTCTCTAGAGGCTTATTTGAAAAGAGAAAAGACATATGGATGTAATGTTAAATGGATTTATTTGCAGCTTTTCATAAGAATTGTACAAAATCTCCCAATATTCAACTTGATCCTTCTTATGCTTAATCCCTTTATTGTTCTGGATATCAGATGTCATTAATCATTAAACTAAAGAAATATATTAAGTGTGTATGCTTAACCAGGAGCCAGGCTAAAGTCAGGGAGAGGGAAGTAAACAAAACAATTATGGACCTAGTGCTCATACAGTTTATAGGATCAAGTACAACTTACAAATAATTTGTTTAGAGATTTTACCTTTATCAGTTAGAACAATTAAGTGAATATTTAAACCGAGATCTAAGGCAGGGTTACTTTAAGTTGATGCTAACTATCAAATATTTGAAAAATAAAAGTGAAAGCTTTTTTTTTTCTGAAAACATCAGAAGATTAGAGCATCCACTTTTATCAAGATGTCTTCTTTTATCGTAATTTCATTTTTTGTCTCATGAATGTTAATGATTTTGGTATAACTTCAGTGAACTCACATGTTTATTAATATTCAATGCCGTATTCCTTCAAATATAAAAATTGGAAACTGTGCTCACTGAAAGTATTTTAAGAGAACTATCTGAGCTGGAGATCTGCACAGGGACAGCATTCCCTGAGTACCTTGTCATTTGAAATCTACTCTAAAGTCCGGAGAACACAGCTAAAAAGAATAATTATTTCTCCAGAGTAATAAAATACTATAGTTTGAAAATAGAGCAGTAAATATACACTGAATGAATGCACAAATAAAAATGCAGAGTGTTATAAAAAAAATTGTAGTTAATCCAGAGCCGAAATAAACAGATAATACAAAGAGCCAGAAGCTGTATCTTAACACTGTATAGTGATGATATTGATAAGGACGTTGTCAGTACACTGCAGAGTCCTCAGACTTCTTGGGATTTACCAAACAAAGATTAAATTGGGCTCATTAAAAAGTAGTGATAAGCATTTCTTAGGAAGTTTCAAAAGTCCATTTTTTGAGTTGGTAATTCATGTGATAAATACGTTTCAATAAGCCAGAATATCAGTTCTGTAAGCTATCTCATCTATTTTTTTAATAATTACAGCAACTGTAACAATAGTTACCTAAACATCTTCAAGAAGACCATTGTTTTCTTTTTAATATTAGGCTTTTAAAAAAATTATAGTAAACACAGTCATTTCTAAATAGAGGAGGGAAATTACTTGCATGAACACTTGTTCCTTCCTGGGAGATTAGGCAAATGTTCCACCACAACTTCATAGGAAGCAGTATGTTATCTGGTCCTTTTGCCACCTCTGTATTTTGCTCAGTAGAAATAGCATCTGCTCAGTTGTTTCTAGATTGTTGAAGAATGTGCTTACACTAAGTTTGCAGATGAGCAAAACCTCTTCTGCATCCTGTCAATTGGGCACGAGCTACTAGTCCTCAATGCTTTGATGCTTGAATAGGAAATTGCAGTGCATATTGAACTGGGGGGAGGGAAACTGTTCCATTCCTAGAAAAGGACAGAATATGGAAAACATCCTGTTTAGTGTAGTGTGGTAAAAAGAGCCTGGGGCCTGGGAGATGACCGAGCTTGTTTTTAGGTCCTGCTCCGTCAAAGAAAAAATTGTGTGACCATCCATCAAATAGGATGTCTCACCTACGTTACAAAACTGAGAAAAATGAGATGTGATGAAGAGATAAGGAAAGGTTTTTAAGATTCAAATTACTTTATAAATACTAACTGTGCCCCACAGGGATACCATGGAACCTTATCCTTCACACAAGGATGGCTTAGAAAATCCACTCTTTCCAAATGAGTTTTTCTTCCTCCACCCCACCTTCCCCTGGATAAATCTTCAAATTGATTTGCCTTAAAGGTTTAGACACATTCATTCTCTGACCCTTTCTCTCTCTGTTTCACAAATTCTCCCTTGTCTTTTCACCTGCCACTAATATATTCCAGACACTGTAATGACCCAAGACATGCCCCTTTAGTCAGAACCTTGTAGATACTGGCCTTAATTCAGTCCCAATACTTCACAATAATTGTAATCATTCTCTCCTGTCAGTGTAAGAACCCCTTAAAGTATAAGTGCATTCAGCTCCAATTACTTACTGCCCTTTTATGCTTAAATAAATGGTTGTCAACTAGATTTTCTTTCTTAGTGACAGTTAAAGTTTTATAAGACAGACAGTTTCATTAGACTGAGATACTTGAATACATCTATCTTTTTCCTAACTAATTGGCAGTTCATCATTTTTTATGCAATATCATAATAGATACAGCCAGAGATTCAACATGGAAACTTCCTGCCTGAGTTAATACTAATCAGTTTTCATATTTGAATGCTGAAGAATGTGTTTCTCAGAAATTATATTTGGTCAAACATAGGAAAACAAACAATTGTTGCTAACATTGCTCCATTTAAACATTTTCACTCATTATCTCTTATTTTTCATTTAAACAGATTATATTGAATATATCCCAAAGTTTCAGAGCCTCAATAAGAAGGGTAGACAAAATATTGTACAAAGATATCCAGAGAGTAATCACAACATTTATGACCTCAGAAGAAGACTACGTTGAGCTTTTCAGGGACCTGAGATCTCCACTTCCTTGGTCAAGGTCTCATTTAAAGGCAGACTGACAGGCTCCCTAAGAAGCTCCTTCATTACTTTGATTTCTTTCTGTCACTGCCTGTCCCATGCAGGAATCATGCTCCCTACTCCTGACTGTTAGGGTTATATCTTTGAATGCTACAAGGTTTCAACCGTAGAATCAGTATATCCTGGAAGAATTTCTCTACTAGGTACCCTGTTGGGACAGAAGGTAAGAAAAAGAAAAAAGAAAGGAGCTGGTATATAAAAAATGGTCCCCTCTGCAAGGGATTAAGTTCAGATATAACCTGGAATATGAAGATTTCAGTTCATTCAGACTGGCAGAAGCTTCCAACAGTCCCATTTTTAGTATGCTAATAACTGGCCAAATTAATGAAAAACAAGGGAGCATTTCCACTTAGGTAAGTCAAATCTGTTGTGTTTGTGGAATTTCCAGATAGTTAATTATGCCTAGATTTAGCTATGGTCTTTTAAATATTGTATGCACAATAACACAAAATTAGTAGAAAGCCACTAATCCAGCCAGCCAATTAACTCTACCTAGGTGCTGCATTTTTGCATTGGAAATTACTTTGAAGAAAACTAGGACAGAAACATTAAACCAGGGAATAATATTTTTAGAAGATTGTGTATGGAATAAAATCCATGTTGGGTTAGTTAAACCCAAACCATTTACATTAGTACAATATTTATATTAGTATAATATTCAATCAAGCAAAAGACCGTTTTGTCTAAACAATCTGTTGTTTTGCACTGATGTGTGGCAATACGTAAAGTCATTATTTGAGCTTCCAAAACATTATTTCTCTTTGTTACATCAAGTTACAAAATGCATCCCATGTGCTTCCCAAACATTATTTCTCTTCTGTCAAGTTACCAATGCATCCTATCATCTGTGTCCATGCTTGAACATTTCTACCTCCCAATATGCTCAATATCATCCCATTAAACAAACTATGCGTTACATCTCATTTAAAGTACATTTGATAAAATGGACTTTTATAATTTCAATCTTCATATTATTTCATATTAATAAGCACACAGGAAAAGGAAACGATCTTTTCAAATGACTTACAGTCAAGAAAACAAGCCCCTCTTACCTACTGGAAAGTGTAAATGCAGAGACCACACCTAATTTCAGAATCCTTCAGCAGTGCTGACACCTATACGCACGTCTTTCTTCATAGCTTATGAGCATTAATGGATGAGAGACGTATGGTTCTCTGAAGAGTGAAGAGCACTAGCTCTCTGAGAATGAAATATTATTGAACAGTTATTGAGGAAAGTAGAAGAGGAAAAATAGAGGGAATGGGTCTGCAGAAGGCAGGAATGGAGTGTTTAGCTATAAAATAATCAAGAATAAAGCATTACAAAAGGTTAAGGAGGGGAAAGCCACATTAAAGTTGACTGTCAAATACTGATCAGCTAATTAGTATGAAATGTAAGTTGTTGATAACAAGTTAACATTCAGTGCTTTACTATGTCCATGACTGTGTATCATCTATTATCGTGGGTTTGGTATATTTTTTTCTGGTACTGTCAGTGTTAATACAAATTATTAAGCTAAAACAATTTTAGAAAGATACATCCCTAAATAAAGTTAGATGAAATGGAGAAGATTGATGATAAAAATGGCACATTTTCTTAAGAAGCTGCAAACCAGGCATTATTTCCCTACTACTTTGAGGAAAAAGATTATGCTGTGAAAATTATGTGTCCAAAATTTCAACCTCTAAGATCAATATCATTTCAAAAGTGTTGGATGGGATTCTTTTTTTTAATGCTACACTTTGCAAGAAGAAAGGAAAGAGGGAGGTAGAAAGGAATAAGCAAGACAGGTAGTAAGGCAGGCATTTCTTGTTTTCTGAACAAAGTTTTCGGACTACTTTCAGTTAGTTGTGTCTATTTGCACCTACTCATCCATTAATTTTATTTTTTGTTTTAGTAAGTGATACGTTTCTATTTAAACATCTAATACACTTTCTTTTTATTGTATACTTTTTATGTCATTCAACTGTATTTCTTTAAATTTAATTTTTATAATGTATATTGTTTCCTTTTTCTAATCAAAGAAACATACAGTCATTATGAAAATTTTGAAATAAATATATAGTAGTACCATGAAGAGAAGGAAATAAAAATTTCTTTAACTCTATCCCCAAAGTAATTTTTAAAGCTGTGATAGTATTTCTTCTTAATTCATCTTAGTCTCTCTCACTTTCTCTCTTTTTTCCATGATCAGTGTATGTGGCCTGTGTGTGTGTGTACATATTTGTAAAAGGAACAGAGCCAGAGAGTAATTTTTCAGTTGAATTCATTTTGTAATTTTGTCCCAACTTGAGGTTATAGGGTCCCCAGAGTTACCCACCTTGCTTTATTTATTTATTTATTTTGGCGAGGAAGATTGGCCCTGAGCTAACATCTGTTGCCAATCTTCCTCTTTTTTTTGCTTGAGTAAGACTGTCCCAAGCCTACACCTGTGTCAATCCTCCTTTATTTTTTTGTGTGTGGGAAACCACCACAGCATGGCTTGACGAGCAGCGTGCAGGTCTGCACCTGGGATCTGAACCTGCGAACCCCAGACCACTGAAGCAGAGCGTGCGAATCCAACCACTATGCCACCCGGATGGCCCCCATCTTGCTTTTTAATTAATACTTAATCATTAATATTTTCTTATTTAATTAACTGATTTAAAACATAATTGTTAATAGATATATAATAATATAGGTGTAATATTATTAACAGTTTTCTCCTTTATTTTTTCTTTCATCCAAAAAATATTTGTTGAATATTCACTGTTCTAATTGTTAGACATATAGTGGAGATATGACATAGTCCTTGCTTTCAAGGAGCTTATAATTTAACTGTTGGCTAGTGTGTGTGTGTGTGTGTGTGTGTGTGTGTGATTTTTTTTAATGCACTGTACTTGGCTATTATAAATTACCTTGCAAATTTCTGAAATCCTGTCCAAATATTTCCTTAGGGCAAACTTGAACACCTGGAATTACTAGATCAAGATTTATGACGGTTTTTAATCTGTCAATATTGCCAAATTCGTATGAATAGATCAACTTGCATCCACATCATGTAAGAGTACCTGCTTCACTCCACCTTGGCCAGCCCTCTCACTGCCCTTCAGAAGAATCTAGCAGTAGTGATGGAGATTATGTGTTCACCATGTGCCAGGTATTATACCAGTGTCATCCAAGTGTGCTCAGAAACCAGCTCTCTGAGAAAGAGTGGCAAAAGCCCTATTTGTGGCATTATCCAAATTTCCGGGTGGATATGCCTCCAGCATGGCTGATTTCAAGCCTCCAATGGCTTAACAACTGGCTCCCAAATCTCTGACTGTTTAACAACTGAATCTACGAAAATGGTACTAGCACATTGTTCATTTCAATACTCGTTTTACAGATAAAAGGATTGGGTTTGGAGAAGTCAAATAACTTGCCACTGATTACACAGCTCAGGGTCAGCAAGCCAGGAGTAAACCTGACATTTCTCTGAGGATGGAGCTGGTGTTCTTAACCATTTCTCCTGCCTCCCTTTCAGAGCTATGACTACTAAGGTTTTTTTCTACAACATTAATTTGAATTTGGCTTCTTCGTATTCTATTGCCTGCTTCAAAAAGTAGAGATTCTTTAAAAAAAAAGTTCATAATTGCACAAATCAAAAAGATTTCTTTTTTCTCAGTATAATGTTTGTAGCCCTGTTTTTCCACTTTTGCTTTAAACTTGTTTGAATTGTCACACTGGTATTCCAATAGATATGGATTCTTGAAAAAATCTTTCACTTACTCAAGTAAAAAATAAAAAATGTGGTGAATATATGGAGCAATTTGTAGGAATGCATACTATTGGTTCACATCAGTTTTATTTGTTTGGGATTTTCTTTCAACTCTTCTTGTTAAAAGAATATTATTTAAAAAGGAAACCTGCATTATAATCCTTGCTACATTGGACTAAAATTAATAGCCCAAAGCACAAATCCAAGACAGAAGGGCTAAGAAAAATTAATATTCTTTTTTCCATTACCTGATCAAAAGTTCTATGATGGGGAAAATGAATCATGGAAAAAGAATTTTCCGTGTGAGTTCAGTTTTACATTCCATGAGTAAAATATCACATAAAAAAGTAGAAAAACATTTTGAAGTGATTGGTATATCCATATACAACACACAAAAACTTGTGAGATGCAGCCACAGCAGTGCTATGAGAAAAATTTATAGCCTTAAATAATTATATTTGAAAAGAAGTGTTTAAAATCAATTATCTAAATCCCATTTTAAGAAGCTAAAAACTAAGATCAAATTAAACACAGATTATGTACAATTATGCCATAAAAATAGAAGACCAGTATTCAATTAATATAGAGAATATAATAAAACTAAATTTGGTTCTTTGGAAAGATTGATAAAATTGATAAAACGCTTAGAAATGCAAACTGAGGAAAGAGAACCAATGTCAGAAATATATGAGGGAACAAATAACACTATATATCTTACAAACATTAAATGTATTGTAAGAGAATATTTTGGACATCCTTATGTCAATAAATTCTATACTTTCAATGAAATAGAAAATTCCTTTTAAAAAACAGCATACCAGGGCCGGCCCAGTGGCGCAGCGGTTTAGTTCGCGCTTGGCAGCCCGGGGTTTGCGGGTTCGATCCCGGGCGCCCGCCAACGCGCTGCTTGTCAGCCATGCCGTGGCGGCGTCCCATATAAAATAGAGGAAGATGGGCACGGATGTTAGCCCAGGGCCAGTCTTCCTCAGCAAAAAGAGAAGGATTAGCAACGGATGTTAGCTCAGGGCTGGTCTTCCTCACCAAATAAATAAATAAATAAATAAAAATAATAATAAAAAACAGCATACCAGGGCAGCCCAGTGGCAAAGCAGTTAAGTTCGTGCTCTGTGTCTGTGGCCCAGGGTTTGCAGGTTTGGATCCCAGGCTCGGACCAACGCACCGCTCATCAAGCCATGCTGTGGTGTGTGGTGGCATCCCATATAAAGTAGAGGAAGATGGGAATGGATGATAGCCCAGGGCCAATCTTCCTCACAGAAAACAAAAAAACAGCATACCAAAATTGACCCAAAATGAAACAGAAAATCTGAACAGTACTAGAGAAATGAAATTCATTATCAAAAACTTTCCTACTAAAAATGTTTCATCTCAGGAGGCATCATTGGTGAGTTTTATTAAACATTTAAGAAAAAAGTAATATTCATCTTGACAAATTATTTTTTTAAGAAGAAAGAGGAACAGTTCCTACTGCATTTTGTGAGACCAGCATTATCCTGATAACATACCAGAAAAAGACCTTTCAATAAGAAATCCATAAGCCACTATTTCTCATAAACCTTAAAACAAAAATCCTTAGCAATGTCAGCAAATTTTAACCTTATAACTAAGTAGACTTTGTCCCAGAAATCCAAAGCTGTTTTAACATTCAAAAAGCAATCAACTTTGCCATATTAACAGACTAAAAAAGAAAAAGTGTATGATCAATTCAGTAGATGTAAAAAAAGCATCTGTCAAAATTCAACACCCATGCATAATAAAAGCTCTCAGCAAACTAGAAGTACAAAATAATTTTCTCAATATGAAAAAGGGGATCTGTAAAAACCTATGGCAAACATCACACTGAGTAATGAAGCCTAAACACTTTTGTCCTAAGAATGGGAACAAAGTAAGGGTGTTTGCTCACTCCAATTCTATGGAGCATGTAACATAACCGGTGTGGTAAAGTCAGAAAGAAAGAAATTAAAGGTTTACACATTGGAAAGACAAAAGCAAAGCTCAAATTATTTATAAAAGAAACAATCATGAACACAGGAAATCCTAAGGAATCTACAAAAAGCCTACTAGGACAAGTAAGTGAATTTAGCAAGGTTGCAGATAAAAAGTAAATACAAAATGCCATTTGTATTTCTATATATTAATAATAAAAAGGGGAAATTATAATCCACACAATACCATTTACAATAGCATTAAAATCTTGAAATATTTTAGAACAAATTTCACAAAATAGGTGCAAAATATGTACATTTAAAATTGTAAATATTGCTGGGAGAAATTGATGAAAACCTAATTAAATAAGTAAGAGATACTATTAGTGACAAATTGAAAGACTCAAAGTTGTTTGTTGCCGATTCTCATTATATTAGTCAATAGATTTAATGAAATCTAAATCAATATTCCAATAGGCTTTTTCTGTAGATATTGATAAGTTGAATTTTAAATGGAAATGCAAAGGACCCAGAATAGCCAAAATAATTTTTTAAAAGAACAAGAGTTGAATGATATATATTACCCGATATACATCACATTATAGGACTTACTATAAAGTTATAGGAATCAAGACAGTATGGTATAGGGACGAATATAAACAAAGAGATCAATGGGACAGTATGGATACACCAGACACACATGTACAGTCAATAGCTTTTCACAAAGGTGGCAAAGTATTTCAATGGGGAAAGGATAGCCTATTAAATAAGCTGTGTTGGACCAGCTAGATATCCATTTGATTAAAAACAAAACAAAACCTTAACTTCTGTGTCAAATCATGCTTGAAAATTAGCTTTAAATGGTTTGTACACCTAAATGTAAAAGGTAAAACTTTTAGAAACATAAAAGAGTAACTTTACAAACTTTGGGTAGGCAAAAACTTATTAGATAGGACAAAAAAATCACAAACTGTAAAAAAAAAAAAAAAAGGATAAAATAGACTTCAACAAAATATAAAATTTCTGATCTTTGAAAGACACCATTAAGAAAATGAAAAAGTAAGACACAAACTGGAAAAAAATATTCATAATGCATGTATCTGGCACAGGATGAGTATCCAGTAAACAACTCTTTTATCTCAATCATGATAAGTGACCAATAAGTATATGAAAAGATGCTCAGCCCTTTTAGTCATCAGTGAAATATAAATTCCATTCAGCAGTTACCACTACTCACCCACTAGGATAGCTAAAATTAAAAAGACTGAAAATACCAAGTGTTTGTGAGAGTTTGGAGCAACTGGGAACTCTCATACATAACTGGTGAGAATGTAAGAGAGTTTATCAGATTATTAGAAACTGTACATACACTTACCATAAACAAAAGTAGTGAGAATCATGTCTATACAAATAATTGTACACAAAAACCATATTCAAAACAGCTATGCTTATTGCAGCCAGAAACTGAAAAATAACACAAAATCCATCAAGAAGTGAATGGATAAAAATTATTGTGATAAATATATATAATGAAATACCACCCAAAATAAACATAAACCAACTGCTAATATGTCACGACACAGATGAATCTCAATAATATTATGCTGAGCTAAAGAAGCAAGACATAATAAAGTACATATAGCATGATTTCATTTATATTAAATTCTAGAACAGGTAAAACTAATCTGTAGTTACAGAAAGCATGTCAGTGGTTTTCTGAGGTTAGTACAACAGGAGCTTGATTCAAAGAGGCAAGAGGCAAGCTTTCAGGTGGTGGAAATGTCCTATGTTTTAATTTTCACTGTGGTTACAATAATGCATAAGTTTTTCATAACTCAAACTGTACCTTTTAAAATGGGCGCATTTTGTATAAATTATAACATCAATGCAAACAATATTTTAAGAAGACAATCTAGCAAAAAAAAGAATTGAGCACACACTTCAAAAAAGAAGGTATTCAAGTGGCCAATAATTACATGAAAAAGTTCTCAATATCATTAATCATGAGAAAAAGGCAAATTAAACCCACAAGGAGATATTACCACACACCCACACAAGTGGATTAAAAGTCTGACAAACTAAATGTTGGTGAATGGAGCAACTGGAACTTTTGCATATTGCTAGTGGGATTAGAAAAAGTTTCAAATCACTTTAGAAACTGTTTGGTAGTTTCTTATACTAGCATACAACTACCCTGTGGTTGATCAATTTCACTCCTACATATTTCCAAAAGAAATACAAAAATAAGCCCACAAAAAAAGACTGAAAAAAGAATATTTATAGGTCCAAACTGTTCAAAATGTCCATAAATCTGAAGAATGAATAAAAAATTGTAGTATATTCATAAAAGGGAACATTTTTTTCAGCAATAAAAGTCTTAGTGTAATAACAAGATGGGTGAATCTCAAAACATCTTAAAAGAACAGGTAAAACTATTCTATAGTGATAGAAATTAAATAGTGGCTACCTCTGCATCATGGGAATGACTGGAAATGGACATTGAGAATCTTCTGGGGTGATGGAAACATTTATCTTGGTTGAGATGGTAGTTATTCAGATGCAAACATTTATTGAAACATCAAATCTTGCACTTAAGATCTATGCATTCATATCATCTAACAGAAATTTTAATTCAATATGAAAATATACAAGTTCTGTATAAAAAAATTTTTTTAAACCCTGAATGAATAAAAGACTTAACAAATGGACGGGCATACCATTGTCCTCATTAAAGAAGATCAGATTTCACAAAGATCATTTAATTTATAAAACTTACACAATTACAATAGACTAGCCCTACTGATATTTTAACGTATAATTCTTCAATAATTAAAACAATGCGATATCAGCCACAAGAACAAAGATTCAGATTAATGGATCATGTTGGAAAGTCTCAAAAAGGCACAAACACATGTAAGAATTTAGGATGATAATAATGTTACCACTTAAAATGAATAAGAGAAAATGGACTTTTCAAAAAATAACATTGCAACAACTGACTAGCTATCTGGAAAAATAAATTCAGATTTATATCTTGTAACTTATACCAGAATAAATCCCAGTTTGTTTACAGATTTAATGTAACATATGAAAACATAAAAGCACTAGAAGAAATCATGACACAATTATTCTATAATTTAAAATTAGGGAAGGCTTTTCTAAAAGCTACATAAAACATGGAAGTCACAATAGAAAATAATGCTAAATTTAAGTATAAAAATATATATTCTGTTTATGTATAATAAAAAAAGGAATCAAAAGACAAGTGGCAAATGACAGTATATAGAGTAAGGGGAGAATTATTTGCAAAACATATGGTTCACAAAAAAAGTGAATACAAAAAGCTTTTATACATAAAAAATACTCTCTCATAATAAGGTAAACTTAAATTAAAACCAAATTAATATATCAGTTATCACTTAGATTGAGAGTCTCAATTTTGATAGCACACTAATAAAGATCTTGGTAAAAGGCATTGTCATACATGACTAGAAAGAATATAAATTGGTACAACCCTGTCAAGGACAATATAGCAACATTTATAAAAATTTTGGAGACAATTAACTTTTGACTTGGCAATATTGCTTCCAGAAATCATCTTAAAGACATAACCACATGTATGTAAAGTGGTGTATGTACAAGTTATACTTGGTTCCTGGTGTGATATTCTTCTGAAGTTATTTTTCTTTGTCCTGCCTCATCTTATCTAAGATTGTGTGTTGGAGGGGAAGCCATCTCAGAAGAGGTATCTCTAACCCGTTCCCTTTCTTCAGCTGATTCTGGAACAGAGTGAAAGATTTTGTTCACTATCCTCAATAGGAAAATTAAGCTAACCTGGTATTCATCCACTGGGAAATAAAAGGATTATTCTTAAAATAATAATATTTATTATCTAGCTATCTAATTTTTTTTGGCAGGGAAAGATTTTCCCTAAGCTAACATCTGTTGCCAGTCTTCATCCTTTTTTTGTTTCCTTCTCCCCAACCCCAAAGCCCCAGTAAATGGTCAGGTATAGTTGTAAGTTCTTCTAGTTCTTTTCTTTTTTTTATGTGAGCCTCTGCTGCAGCATGGCTACTGACTGACGAGTGGTGTGACAAGGAACCGAACCTAGGCTGCCAAAGTGGAGCTCACTGAACTTTAACCACTAGGCCATCAGGGCTGGCTCTTTATCTAATATTGATAATCATATTACTGTCTTACAGATACAATACTTTAGAGTTACTATGTTTTTAATTAAATAATTTGATATGTTTTTTAATATAAACCATGAAATAGTAGTATAATATATGTAGCACAGATGAGTAAACTGAAGTTCAGACAGTTCAAATGAATCATCTTAAGCCACATAACTAATTCAGTTGGGAACTTTGGAATTGAAGTATGTTTTCTGGTACAAAGGAGATATTTCTCCACAAAGTTCATGACAATGATCCCAAATACATTTCAGCCTGCTATCTTGATCAACTATGTATTGATTATTTACTTAGAAGCACTAACTGACAATAATATATACATGTTAGTAGATGTTATACTATATATATATATATATATATATATATATAATTGTATACCTCCTAAAATATGGTAATAGGGCTTCCAAAGTTATCTAGTTATCGAGAGCCCTATGAGAATTCTTCAAAGCTATTTTCTCATAGGTCTCTTGTCAACTCTAAAAGCTCAGTTAACTTCTTTAGGTCACTAGTCAAGTAAGCAAAGATTATAATTTGCCACATCTTGTAGTAAGCCTAACTTTATTAAAATAAATTACAAAATGAACAAACAAAAACACTGATCCCAGAGTTTTCTAATTTCAAGTTCAATCTAAATGGATAACCTGGTCAACAACAGTAGTATTGATCTTCTCTTTTCTCTGTCTTCAAAAGACATTTTGATAGACAAATCATTTAGATAGACAAATCACATAATAAACTAACTTTACAATTAGCGATGATATCCATTTATTTGTCTTTCAAATGAGGAAATATAGTTATATGTTGACAAGAATAATAGATTGGTCTTATGCAGAAAGAGTAATTGGTGGTTGTTTTTTAACCTTTTCCAGTAATTATCACCAAAGATGCTATAACAGAGACCACATAAACATTAAATTTCATCAAATTCCTTAGTTATCACATATAAATAACTGAATTCCTTTAATGTAAATCAAAAGCTAAT
The DNA here is from genome assembly GCA_031878705.1 of Tapirus indicus. Classification (NCBI taxonomy): domain Eukaryota; kingdom Metazoa; phylum Chordata; class Mammalia; order Perissodactyla; family Tapiridae; genus Tapirus; species Tapirus indicus. The sequence continues at coordinate 95,319,045 of CM062919.1, read as the reverse complement.
CTGAAGTATGCTTCTCTCCCAGTGTCTACCCTATATTGTCAAGTACTGCCAAAGAGAGATGATAAAATAGTTTGATTCCTGGTATACTATGTATCTGTATTATCTAAGCAGCACATGGGATGTGGGAAATACGTAGGAAGGGTGTCATGATTGCATGCAGAGGCAATCACACGGGCTTGGTACTCAAGACTTTACTATGGAGAATGTGTTTTTGTTTATTTGTTTGTTTGACTTTGCACTTATTTAAAAGTTTAATGTGACTGACAACTTTGATTTTTCTTAAGTCATGAGTGAATGCTTCTAGTAATGCTTCCCTATCACACTGCAATTCGTGGTAATATATTGGCATTCATTAATCCTGTGTTTTAAAGATTTCTTTTGTGCCCCTTTTTCTAAGGGTATAAGAATGCAGAGGATAATTGCAGTTGAGGAGGTAAGCAGATTAATGCCATAAAGTAATAAAAGACCTCAACATTTTGATATAAATCTCCAATCTCAGAATCTCTTGAAAGGACTGTTCCTCCTTTTATTGTCAATGATAGTCATTTCATTTTCCACTTTTCTATGAACTCCTGACAGATAAGTAAACCAAACGAGGTTTTGAAAATATTCTGAACTTCAATTACCATTTTCCAATTCTAAGGTATAAGATGAAGTTCTAGCTTGTGAATCATGAATTTAATAACTGCAGGGTATCCTAGAATGCCAAACAGGAAAAAAATAAAAAGCAGGCCTTGCCTCCTGAAAACCAGGCAGGGCCTCTTGATGCTCTGGTCAGATAAAGTCAAGGGTTCAATTTCGAAAACTTAGTTTCATGCCAAACCTCTTAATCTTCACAATGATCAACTTTGTTGATAAATGGGGATTTAGTGAGACAGTGTCTGAATTGGTTCAAATCCTTCCCACACTTCAAAAAATAGCTAAAATCAAATAATATTAATGGTAGTAGGCCAGTGATGCTATTTTTGTTTGAGAAAGACTATAAATAAATACTGTTTTGCAAACATTTCTTCTCTATTGAAGAAGAGAATTGAATGTCTGTTTGCTGAAGTTAAAGCAATCTGGAACTCAATTTATCAGCTATGGATCTGCTTTAGGAGCATGTACGCTAACATCTTTAGGCTACGATAAAGATTTATTTAGTGTGCATCCAGCTAACTCATTTTCTTTCTCTTGGCGAATTCCAGTTTTACATTGATTTTCTGAGAATAACTGGGTTGCAACAATCAGTGTTTATTTGGGTAGTGAATTGACTCTATCAGTCTGAAAATAAATGGCCTACTTTTTCTTATTAAAATCTTCACAAGTCTATACAATAAAAAATATTCATAGGTCATTGGGTGGATGGTAAATCCTCTGTGAAATCTCAGAGTCAAAAAATGTGACTTTTCTCAAAATAAGTACTGAAATTATAGAAGTTCCAAAGTTCATTTAAATGAATGTTATTTTAAAACCAGGAATGAAGAGATGCTATCAAAGTCCTCAGTTTTGTTTTGTTTTCCCTCAGAAATGGACAATCTCTATTTTAAATAAGATGTCAGGGGCCAGCTGGTGGCCTAGCATGTAAATTTGCGCATTCCACTTTGGCGGCTTGGGGTTTGCCGGTTTGGATCCTGGGTGCGGACCTACTCACTGCTCATCAAGCCATGCTGAGGTGGTGTCCCACATAGAGGAGCTACAACTCTACAACTATGATATACAACTATGTTCTGGGGCTTTGGGGAGAAAAAAGAAAAAGAGGAAGATTGGCAACAGATGTTAGCACAGAGCCAATCTTCCTCAAAAAAATAAATAATAATAAATAAATAAGATGTCAAACTGAGACACTGAAACTTTATTCAATGATTGACCTTAGTATTTTAATTTAGTGTTTGTTTGCTTGTTTAATGTGGACAATTGAAATCTGCTTGCAGGAGAAGTCAGAAGAGAAAGTCAATGTCACTGGGAAAGACAGAAGACTGAACAAGAGCTAAGACGGGTATTCCAGCATGAGAAGCTAACAAGAGAAACCAAGGAAGACAAGGAGAGGATGAAGGAAAGCAAGGCAAAATCATTGAGAATGATTCAAATTAAACCTCTAGGTTTCTGCCATAGTTCTATCAGAATGATGTAGAGAAGGAAGATAAATGCACTTAATGGTGACCCAGAGAAAAGGTTGAATGTGTTAAGAAGCACATCAGGCAAAGTTGAGGGCTTCTACTATAACCCAGTTTTTACCTACTGGCTGTGGCAATCTTGGACAAGTAGCTAAAACTCTCTGAGCCTCAATGGCTAATTCGTAAAATGGGTATAAAACTACCCATCCAGAGGATGCTGCTGGCATTGTTATTAGGATCAACTTAGAAAGTAGAAAAAGAGCTAGCAAATGTTACCTACTCTTACTAGCGTCATCAGTAGTTAAGACCCTCTCCTCTCTTTTCCCTCTTTGTTGGTGAGAAGCTTCTTCCATTTCCTTTGGTTTCTGTTTGTCAATTTATACTTCTCATACATGTGATGATTTCATGTTTGAGAATATTCACTTTCACTCCATTTTAGCCATCCATACTTAGACAGTTTTTCTAAAACTGTGGTCATATACTATTGGCTGCAGAATCCCTAGATCTTTGCTTTAAGTGGGTATTTACGTGCCCATCCCAAAACTACCGAATCTAAACCTCTCTGAGTAAGACTTAGAAATATGCTTTCATAACAAATCCTCAGATGATTTTAATTGCAGTTTGGAAACCACATCTGACTCCCTGACCTATCCTTTGATCTGTCTGACCTAATCTGACCTAATCACCTTTCTTCACTCTGAAATAACTGTTCACAATGTATGACTTTTTCATCTTTTGTCAGAACTTCCAGCACAGAGACAGTTGTTTTCATAACTCTCTCATGAGTAATCAGGCTCCTGGACAAAATAGCTATGTGATTTTCAGGCCTGAACATAGGCAATTACAAAGACTTCACCTGACAGGACTCATGGGGAAAGCTGTGCTCCCCACACCAAACTCAGGGCACAGCCAGTGCATTACAGGCTCTGGAGGGAATTGCAGTCAAGCACTCAGACCCCCCTGGCTGGCCTTGCTATTCTGCTTAGCTGCATTCCTAGCTCAGGTGCCTTCATTTGGAGGCCTCTTTATCTGGAGGCTTCTGCAGAGGCCTTCCTTAGGCACCTCTGCAAAAACCTCTTTATAGGGGAAGGTAGGGGAAACTTGAAGACACATCTCTCACTTCTGGCTCAGTACTCAGCACTTTTCCACTATTAACTCTTTCCCCTCTCCCTCCCCTTGGCCCCCAGGTCCATGAAACTGCTGGAACCTTTTGTTTGGGGCTCCCTCAGCAATGAGATGACCCTTACTTTTGTGCTGATCCACCTGCCCTTAAACAGGGTGATAGTTGGAGCTTTCTCTGGTTTAGCTTCTTCCTTATACTATCACAGTAAATGAAAAGGCTTAGCTGTTACTGTTCTTTTTCGGCTTGTTTTTTTTAATTGGCTACTCTGGCAGCTCAGCTCTCTCTCCAGCTCAGCTGAGCTCCTGACATCACCATGCTCCAACTCTCTTGCAACTCTTCCCAAATCTGTCCTTCAGTATTATGAAGCATCTGGGAAAAACAAACTTAAAAAAAAAAAATTAATCCTCGTGGAACTCAACTGTTTTCATTCCCTGAGCCTATACTGGGCTGCTGACAGCTACAGGAAAATCACACCACAATCCAGACCTTTGAAAATATAATTTAATAATCACCAACCTCAACCAGGCCCTCAACATTGCCAGCAATCGTATTATTTCCTCCTTAGTTCTGTTGTTTCACTCACTCATCACCTGATTTATATTTTCCACCATATCCAACTTCTGATCTCACTTTTTCCCCTGTGGGTCCCAGAAGATTCTTTGATTCATAGCTAACAAAAGAAATAAGAACCAAAAACAAAAACTGCCTCAACTTCCTGTTACTGACCTTAAAACCCATCTTTCCTCCCTTCTCTTGTTTACGATGAAATCTCCCTTTTATTTTCAACATCTAATATCTTTTTTTTTTTTTTGGTGAGGAAGATTAGCCCTGAACTAACATCTGTTGCCAATCCTCCTCTTTTTGCTGAAGAGGATTGGCCCTGGGCTAACGTCCGTGTCCATCTTCCTCCACTTTATATGTGGGACGCCGCCACAGCATGGCTTGATAAGTGGTGCATAGGTCTGCGCCCAGGATGTGAACCTGAGAACCCTGGGCCACCAAAGCGGAGCATGCAAACTCAACCACTATGCCACCAGGCCAGCCCCTCAATATCTAATATCTTAATCTCTACTCTACTCATTATTTCCCACCTTCTCAAGGACTTTATTATATTGATTTTTCTCTCTCCTTCTTGTATTGACGAGCCTTTTGCACTCTACTGGCTGCTTCACATTAACCTTTAAACATCTTCAATTTTCTCCCACCTTAGAAGAAAAAGAAAAAGAAAATATAAGCAGTCCCACATCGCCCCCTGTTTGGAAATTCCAGCCTGTATACAGCTCTACTTTCTTGCTATTTAGTACTTGAAATGTAGCTGGTGCAACTACTGAAGTGATTTTTTAAATATTATTTAATTTCAATTAATTTCAGTTTCAACTTAAGTAGACATAGTGGCTAGTGGCTATTATATTGGACAAGCAAATCCAGATAAACAGTAAAACTTAAATTTCAAAGCTTATCATGACAACATAACTAGCAACAACATTAATATCTCAATATAAACAAAAGTTAAGTTTTAAGAACTTAGTCATGATTTAATAGAAGAAAAGCCATCTACATTTTACGATTTTCCATTTCAAGCAGATTGAGCTTCTCCATGAGTAGTAATAACTATTCCAGCTATGCTAACTCATAGAGATAACTAAATATATTTATTTTTTAAATAATATGTTATCATTAGATTTGGTGTTATGATAAAAATAATTGTGTATTATAGAACATTTCCATTCTTGGAGAAAGGTCTAATAGGAATAACTTGTTTACACTTTTCTGATGTCAAAAATAATGCCATTTGGGGGGCTGACCCTATGGCATAGTGGTTAAGTTCGGTGTGCTCCCCTTCTGTGGCCCAGGTACACAAGTTCAGGTCCCAAGCACAGACCTACTCCACTCATCAGCCATGCTCTGGCAGCAAACCATGTACAAAATAGAGGAAGACTGACTACAGATGTTAGCTTAGGGTGAATCTTCCTCAACAACAACAAAAAGGCAAAGTGGTAAAAAAAGATGCCATTGGTCATTTTTAGAGTGGTGAACAAGTACATGACAAATGAAGTCTTTTTTGTTATATTGAACTTGTGTGTGCATCTTTGTGGAAACAATAGACTCTGTAATTTCACTCACTTTTACCAATTCCACCACAGATTTAACAGTTACAAGTTAAACATAGAAACATTATTCTTAAATAAGTATCAAAGTAAGATGTTACTACTTCATAGGCAGTATGAGTTCCAATGAAGCATTTCAGAACATATTTTCCAATACTTTTTATCTATTTACTCACTCAAAAATCTATAGTTCCTCTTAAAATGATCACTGAGTTCTATAATTACGTTTTTCTCACCATGACTGCAGTCTATGCCTGTTCCAAATGTTATATTTACAGTAATAATTTTTTTTATGTTAAGTGTGTTAGTCAAGAGCTTGGCATATTGTGGAGTGGGGCAATCAATGAAAAGTGTTATGAAAGTAGAAAAAGTTTAAATTGTATTTTCTTAAAATATTTTTTCTCTTTGTGTAAACAAGGGCAAGAATGCAAAGCATCAACAATTTATATAAACATCCATTGCATTTCAAATAACTACTATTGCCTCTGTCTTCATTTCAGGTCACCTCAGATAGGTGATCCTGTATCTTTCCAATCAGGTATACATGTAAAAACACGGTTGAAATTTGAAACATGCAAACATTGATTCTAGAAGCCTTTTAATAAAGTTTCTGTCCATGCCTGTTATGCTCACATTACACCAAGATAAATAATAAGTTAACGTGGAGCACTGAAATAAATTGTTATAGTTCCTAGTCATTAACCCTGTAGTGTACTGAGGCACAGTATACTATACTTTATATAGGCTATACCAATAAATTTACACAGTGTAGTAGTAATTTAAAGGCAGTGATAAAGGACAGCATGGGGCACTGATTGGGAGGCCGTGTGCCAGATTGCGTGGGTTGGAGTCCTAGCTCCCACACTTCCTAGGCACATCCACTTGGGTAAGTTACTTAAGTTCTTTGTGCATTCCTCATCTGCAAAATATGAAAAATGATGGAACCCACCGCAAAGGATCCCTATGAATATATATGAGTTCATGTTTGCAAAGAATTTAGCACAGTCCTTCAGGACCAATGTAGGCATTCTCCTAGATGCCAGGAATATTAGCTGCTGAAGGCTCTCTCTCCATGAGAGTTGCCTTTAGCTGAAATAAACAGCCTGCTCAGAGTTATGACCCTGCCTTCCTCATCGGCAACCCATATCAAATGTGGTCAATGTGATAATACAAAAGCTCAGCCCCTTGCCTCGATGTGGGACATCTCTGAACGGCCATCCCAGTGTCAGAGCTCCCCATGGTTTCTGTGGAGGGCTCTATGGTAACTACATCGCAAATCAACTTCTCCCACTTCTTTTACAGATATTATTTCTGAGATCCTTTCCACATAAATGCCCTGAGGGCAATGTCTGTTTCAGAATCTGTTTCCTTAAACCCAACACACTACAGTGGTTGCCAGGAGTGGCCCTACAAAGTACACTCTGTAATGTGATTGTGGAGCTGAATCATCCACTGACCACAATGAGGTGGCAAAGAAGAGCACGTCACTGACATTAGGAAGAGTACTGCTAGCCCCAACAGGTTATAGCAGTGCAATTGCTAAACTTTCACCAGTAGTGAACTGTAATGGGCATGTAATTGCGTGGGATTGGATCCTGAAAGAGATAGATGAAGTGGGGAGGGCAAAGAAGTTGGATAAGGGAAAGTTTATCGATACAGTACCAGTCTTCTATACTGCAAGATTTGACATGCTGGCAAGCATGCAGGGAGATGGTGTAAACCCATTGCTGGGGTGGCATTCTTGAAAAATTGCAGACATTTATGGGTTATGCTAAAAGGAATAGAAAGGGAAGAATTGCCTTAGTAGATGATAAGAAAAAAAGAAAAGTTCAGAGAAGTAATCATGCTGCACTAGATATGCTACATAATCCCAGAAACCCGACTATATCCTGGGCAGGGGAGAAGGGAACAGAGAATACTCTGTTTATTAAAATGATGAAAATTGCTCCAGTGGAAGGGGTTCCATCATCTTTGAGAAGCCTAGACTGTTTCCTGTAGAAGAGAGTTAGAGGTAGGAGTTAATGCTACAGAACTGAACTCCTTAATGGCAATGGGGATCATAGAATTCTGAAAGTACAATTTCAGATGGTGCAATTATTTAATGAGCAGCAAGTTTAGAGTGGCAGCCAGGGTGGAATAACCCTTAGGGACCCCAGAGGCAATATAGAAGAACAGCCATCAAGAATATTGCTCCATCTCTACATTCAAAATAAATCATGGATCAGGATGCTGAGGGCAGCTATCCTAACAAGAAGTAATAATGTTCCCAATTTCCAGGTTTGTGTCAGTTTTTCAGACCTAGACCACAGTGATTTAAGGAGACACTGAGTCCACAGGAGAACACATATGCTTCAACAAATGTTTATGGTAATGATTTCCCCAGCACTTCCCCAACCAACAGCCACTTACTCAGGTAGCCATATGCTCAGGAAAGAAGAATACCCAGACATTTCAAGGACTGTTGCATACAAGATCTGAGTTCAAGACCTAAAGGATGTAATGAGGTTGTAGCTTATCCCCAATAAAAATAAGGGTAAGGAAGAATCTGGAAAGTAACATTGTACCATCTAAACTCAAATAAGTAGTAACTATAATACCAGTTTCAGTGCCAGACATTTTGTCTTTGCTAGAACTACATAGCATGACCTCACTGTGGTCATTGATCTGAAAAATTGCATAACTGTCCAAACTCTCTCAGGAAGGGTTCCCAGAAGTAGTTCTCATTTATGTGGAAGTGATAAAAATACCTGTTTATGCTCTTACACCAGGGATAGGCTAACTCTCCCACCATCTACTATAATGAAAAGTAGACCTGAAAAAGAGCTGAACTACCTGGTCATTCCACAGAAAATCATGATGGATATGTGGATAAAATTGTATTAAAAGGACTTGACAAGCAAGAAGTACACTGGAGGTCTTGGTAAAATAGGTAAACTCCACAGGATGGGAAATAAATCCTATGAAAATTCCAGGGACATTTGTAAGGATCCAGTAATCTGTGGCATACCTTGGCATCTTTCCAAAGTAAAGAACAAATTACTGCATATTTCATCTTTCATCACTCAGAAGACAGATCGATAGCTGGAGGATATCTAGGTTCTGGAAGGAACCTCTTCCTTACTTGGAAATACTACCTTATCCCAGCTGCCAAGTGACATGGAAGGCTTCCCACTTCGAGTAGGGGCCAGAAAAAGAAAGGGCTGTGGAGTAGGCTCAGGCTACAGTGCAAACATCCTCCCATTTGATCCATATGGCCCAGCAGGCCCTACGGTAAAGTATCACAGGTGGAAAAAGACTGCATGTATAGTTTATGGCTGGCCCCAATGAGAGAATCACAATATAGATCCTCTGTAACAGAGAAATATATGGCCTTAGAAAAACAGCTTCCAACTCTGTTTGAAGAGACAGAGCACCTGACTTTGCAGCCAGAACTAGCCAACATGCCTAAGGATCTATCAGACCTAACAAGTCATCAGGTTAGGTGGTCCTACCAGCAATCCATTGAAAACTGCAAGTGGTTCATCCAGTATTAAGCACAAACAGGGCCAGAATGTACAAATAATCTGCATGAACAGATAGCCTAGACCGCCGAGTCGTCAATCATTGTTACATCAGTGCCTATTTTTACTTTGGATTAAGAGATAAAGGTACCTTATGACTAGAGAGAGAAAGTGATGCAACAGCTTTTTAAAGTTATAACTGAAGTACCAGCTTGGAAATAATACAATATGAGAACATAACACCCTTCAGGCTTCAGTATACACTTGAAAGCAATGATCTTTATATGGAGCTGTGTCCACAATATGTAGAACATATGGGTCCAGGGAGCAAGGGGTAGAAGTAGGCTTGGATCCACGTACTGTCACTCTCAGTGACTGCTTGAGGAATTTGTGAAACCCATATCTCCAGGCTCTGAGGGTCTAGAGATCCTGGATCCCAGAGAAGGAAACACTTCCACCAGTAGATACAGCGAGAGTCTCACATGTGTAAGATTTTTAAAACCTGCAAACAAGATCAAATATTGGCTTTTAATATTATAAAAATATATGAGAATTATCAACACAAAATCATGACGGAATAAGAGGTATATGATCAGGAGATACACAAAATCTTCAATATAGCTGTAACATTTTAACTGATTTTTATTACTTAAAAATACATTTAAAGAACTGACATTTTTAATATGTTGATGAAACTGGTGATATTATATTCATTCTGTACGGTGATATTATAGACAATTGAACAGCTGAGTGCTCCACTGTGACCTGGGCGTGGCACTTGGGGAGAGAGTCACATAGACCACGATGTGACTGATACCACATGGAGTCGTGTAGTGTGTTGATTCCATGTTCATTTCTACATATTTGTAATATTTTACTATTAGATCGATACACAAACAAACCAAGTTTCATATGATAAGTAAATGAAAAGCAATAGTACATATTGGAGTATAGAGGGAAGCTACTTGGTGTAAAACTAATTCGGTCTGACCTTGTTTTTTCCAAAAGAGCCTGATGTGGCCTGTTGAGCATGCATTGTACACCTGCTTTAAATATTTACTATGTCGCAAAGACAAGAATGATGCCCTTAAAGATAGGGATGTAACTTTCCCCATATCAGCATTTCTTTAAGGATAAGCATCTCTCTGTAAACTAAGTATTCGTTACTGATCTGCTGTGACCTTGTGACCACCCATCTGCTGTGCCAGCAAAGGAATCTTATGACTATTGTAAAAGGGACATTGCTATCATACGTGGTGTATGCTTTTTGTTCCAAGATGATATATAACCACTCTATACACCCTACTTCTTTGGTGCACTTCCTTCCTTAAAGGAAGGAAGGCCCCAGTCTAGTTCTCAGGTCTGGCTCATAATAAGCTCACCCCAATTTTGATTTATAGATTATGGATTATTTGAGTCCACACATACAAGTTAAGTAATTCACCTATAATCACCCAGACTGTCAAAGGAATAGCTCTCCTACTCAGGCCTGAATGAACCCATGGCTTGCAACCACAGGATGGATTAAAATAATGGAAATATTTTAATTAATGTTAGCCCATATGTGGAACAATCATGTCACTTTAATTGTGATCACAACTTTATCCAGTGGGTATAATCTTACTTTACTTCTCAATTAAAAACCTGGAAGGGCCATGACTGGCCTTCTGGTCATTAAGATAATTTAAAAAGTCTTTTTATTACTTTTAGTCATTAAAAGTAATTCATTTCTGTAATTAGAATGCCTGCCATAATTAGAATGCCAGCAATAACTCTGAACTTGACTTAGATTGAACTTCCTTCCAGCTACAGTGTTAAGTTGTGCAGAGGACGGGGGCAGCTATGTAATGAGATAGGCTGCTTCATGCATGGCTGACTGGCTTTTGGCTCTTGATTTCTGAGATGGTGAAAGTAGGTTCTATCGCCCTTGGACAGTTGTGAATTTTTTGAAAATAGAGGTTCCCTCTTGTACTCCTGTCTTCTGCAGTTCGTTGATCCAGTCATATGACAGAGGCTGTGCATCCAGCTTTATCTTCTTTCTGCTGAGATCTCCCCTGGAGCAGCCTTTGTGGACAGGATCCAACTGGATCACTTGCAAACTTTCTCTCCTGCGTATGTTACCAAGCAAGGGCTCGCCACCTGACGCACACAGAAGCCGATACCGTGGCACACCAGTCTTTGAGAGAAGAAGCAGTTTATTGCACAATCAATTGGCAAGGAGACAGAAAGACAGGCTCTTAACTCTGTCTCCCCAATCCAGGGTATGGGATAAGGTTTAACGTATCAAGGAGGGTAGGCTGGTACGCGGAAGCACTGGCAGGATGATTTTCGATTGTCCGATCAAAATTTTCTCTTCTGCGCATGCTCCTGGCTGGCTCACCCCTGAAAAATAGCTTTAACAATCCTATTGTTAAGATGAGGTCAGTTATGAGAGGTCACCAGGAAAAGCACAGTAAACAAGGGTAAAGTTGTTATGCAGATTTAAATCATTGCCTTCTCTATTGTTAACAGTTTCTAGAGATTTAGAGTCATCTTTCCTGGCACAGAGAGGGAGACACCCTTACAAATGGAGATTCCTTTTATAAATGTAAATTTCCGTTACAAATGGATAACTTCTAGGTTTTCAGAGCTTGCCCTATGTCTGATGGTTTTTTAATAATCATCAGCTCAAAATAGCCCTTATGCCAAAGAGAGATATTTTGAGGTGGCAAATTCTGTTCCTGGTCCTGTGGTTACACACAGTCCAGGATGGTCAACTGAAAGAATCAAGCAACTCTTGCTCCGGTAAACTTAAGAGGAGCATGCAGATCCCAACAGAACTAATCTGGCTCTGATACCAAAGAAGTTAATTTCATCCCCTTGGTTTCCTGGGAAGGATTAAAACCTTGGTCCTCATTCCACTTTATCTTTATTAGATGTGGATTAGCCTCCTGTCCTCATATGCAGGAAATACATTTCAACACTTTCCAATGATCCCCTTGAAGTCCCTTAACTGGGTTTGTGCTAGGGTATAGTTCTCATCCCCCGCCCCACCCGCCGACCTCCACCAATTTCTGGGGAATGGAGGGGAGGAATTCAGATTACTGTCATCCTTCTCTCCAAATAAACTTCACCAATCTATTCAATTCCATCCTTTTACTCCATCCTTTATCCGGCTAGTGGTTACCAAAGTAGGGAAACAGCTTCTTGGGACCATTTCCTTTCTAAATCTACATATGGAGAGGGAGCTGGCAAATTCTACTCTTCCTCCAGTGAAGAGAGATGAAAAGGCCAGTCTCATCATTTTTGTTGGTATTTTATCAATTCTATAGCAACTGTTGAAAATACAGGAAAAACAAGGTTGTAGAGTTACTGTAACATACCTAGAAGGACATTTACATATTGCTCAGCAGAAAAGCTGTAGAGAACTCAGCTGGAACCAAGTTCTACCCTTCAAAATTCTGGAATGTTTCCAAAAGGAAATACCACCAGAGTCATTTAAATTTTACTGAAGCACTGTGGAAAAGAAAAAAATAACAATTAACATACTTTAAAAAGTGATGTTTGCTTTAAAAAAATTACCTATATTGAGAACTATTCCAATTGCCCCAAAGCTTACCAACACATTTTTAAAACAAACACAACACATGCATATGGTTAAAAACTAAACTGTAGAGGCTGAGGAAAATTAAAAGTTTTACCCCTGTCCCAGTCCCTTTTCAAGGAGTTAATTTCTCTAAAGAATTCTTTATCTTTCCATTAAAAAGTGCATATATTCAGGATATATAAGTAATATATATAATTCTGATTTATTTGTACAATTATAATTGTACTAGGTACATACTTTTGTGTGTGTGATTTTTGGAGGAGAGTTTGAAACCAACAAACAGTCAGCCATTGATGATTAAGCAGGAGTAACTAGGGGGGATGGGAATTGGCCACCTCAAAATATGTCTCTGCCTGAAAGACACTCCGACCCCCACCCCCACTAACTGACCAAAAGAGTTTGAGATGGGAGGCCTGCCCCCAGAACAGGCCATCACCGTAGATATCTCTGGGTATCTGGGAGGGTCCTTGCTAAGCCCATTCTTAGTTCTGATTACCCTTTGTAAGAGATATTTGTATTTGTAAAGGAAATCTCCATTTGTAAAAGTATCCTCTTCCCTGTACCAGGAAGAAGGGGGAGAAGGCCTTATCTAGAAACTTATCAGAATGGAAGGTGAGAACTTAAATCTGCATGATAAACTTACCCATTGTTAATTGTGCTGTTCAGGCAATATGCTATCTGACTCCCACTAGGTTCCTATAGATGGCATCTCCCTGGAGACTGGGTCACCATGGTAATGGGTGTTTGAGCTATTTTTCTCAGGAATTGGACCACCTTGCCCACTTCAGGCCAGTTGAGACCACCACCCATCAACTGGGCCCCACAGACATATGTTTGATAAAGGACCTTTTGATGTCAAGAGGTTAAAACTCCACCCTCAGGGCTTGCTAACACCACCATTCTGTGAACATGCGTCCTACGAAGAGGCGTGAAGCCTGACAACGCTTGCGCAGATCATCAATTACCTCATCTCTCCTCACCTCCAGTCATTTCAGACCACCTTGCCCCCTACCCCATAAATATCCCTGAGTCCCTATTTTTGGAGAAGCAGATTTGAGATTCATTCTCCTGTTTCTTCACTTGGCTTGCCTTGTGATTATTAGACCCTCTCTCTCTGCTGCAATCTCATCGTCTCAGTGTTTGGCTTTCTGGGTGGTGGGCAAAAACACACCTGATGTGGTAACAAGTTCATTCTTTTTTTATTGAGATATAATTGACATATAACATTATATTAATTTCAAGTGTATAACATAGTGATTTAATATTTGTATACATTGTGAAATGATCACCACAATAAGCCTAGCTAACATCCATCATGACACATATATACAATTTCTTTTCTTATGGTGAGAACTTTTAAAATTTAGTCTCTTAACAACTTTCAAATATACAATACAGTATTATTAACTATATTCAGCATGCTGTACATTACATTCCATGACATTTGTTTTATAACAGGAAGTTTTGTTCCCTTAATAATATATCTTTTTCCAACACCAGTGCATGTAGAGCTCCTCATTATATGAAATAGCTGGATTTCAGAGGCAAAAAGCCTTTTATTTAACCAATCCTGTGTTGATAATTATTTAGGTCATTTTCATTCTTTTTACTGTTACTACTAAGTAACAGTAAAAAGGATGTAAAAAGCATCCTTGTATATGTATCATGGAAGATTTGAAAGAATACCCATGAGATAAATTTCTAGCTGAATCACTGGGCCAATGAGGACATGCATGGTAGCTTTTAATGAATAGTCTAATTGCCTTCCAACATACTTGCACCAATTAATACTTTCACAGTGACTAATAGTGAAAATTTCCCCAAATTTTCACAGAAAAGAAGGTTATCAAACTCCTAAATCTTGGCTTTTCTACAGAAGAAAAATAGTATATATGTAATCATCCTTTCCTATATTTGTTGCCAAAGTGGATTTGTTTTACTGTCAATTGAGAATCCACCTCATTTATTTCTTTTCTAATTGTTGTTAGTCTAAAAAAAAAATTTATCTGTGGGCCGGTCCCATGGTGTAGTGGTTAATTTTGACACACTCTGCTTCAGTGGCCCAGGTTCGTGGTTTCAGATCCCAGGTGCAGACCTACACCACTTGTCAGCCATGCTGTGGTGGTGGCCCACATACAAAATAGAGGAAGACTGGCATAGATGTTAGCTCAGGGCTAACCTTCCTCAAGCAAAAAAAGAGGAGGATTGGCAACAGATGTTAGCTCAGGGTGAATCTTCCTCAGCAAAAAAATATGTAAATAAATAACCTGTAGTCTCTTGTATAAACTGCTGAAATTAGCCTTTGTCCATTATATGAGTTACAATTTTTTTCTTTCAATATGTCACAAGCATAGTTAGTATGCAGAAGCTGCTTAAAGATTTTACATAATTAAATTTATCAATCATTCCCTTAGCAAAAACTATGATTTTAAGTTGAAAATCGAGGAATTAGAACAAAATTATTTATAATTGTTTTTCTGCCTTATTTTTACTTTTTACATTTGCTTGTATTTGATAATGCTTTGCAAGTTTTAAATTCATACTTACATAAATGTCAGTGCTTATTTTAACTGGGAAAGTCCACGCCATTTAGAAGTTATAATCTTTAGGTCTCTAAAAAAGAAATACCAATATTAAGTATATAAAATAGAAAGTTTCATGTGTGTTATCTCATATAATCCTTTTCATAACATGCTGTGTAGCTTTATTATCCCTTTTTACAGATGGAGGAATCGAGGCTCAGAGAAGTGAAACCATTGTCTCAGATCGCACACTGAGCATGTAGGTAGGTCTAACTGATATCAGTGCCCAGCAATTGTTTCTGGTGCCGCAATGCCTCTCAGCTCAGTTCAAGTTTGTTTGCATAGGAAATATTATGGCCCAGAGCTTTGTTTGTTGGTTAGTTATTTTTTTAACATAGTCACCTGCCACTTTTTTCTGATCAGAAAATATGATTCTTAGAGTACAGATGTCTTATTCTATGCACATTAAAAGTGAGTCCAAAAATGAAGTTGTTGAAACCTAAGACCAAATTTCCCAATTCTCATTCCCAAAGCACACATCTGAATAATCCAAAACAATTTTGAAAAATAAATATTACAATAATATTGGCTGGAAGGAACAGGTAATCAAAAAAGAAAAAGATAGGTTACCTTGATAGCCATATGATTTAAAGTTGCCATTTATTTTTGGTAATTGTTTTATAGGTATTATCCACTGCCTCTTCATTATCATTTTCAATGCAAATTATTTAGAATAAAGAGTATAAAAGGGTGCCTTTTAGTCTACTCACCACAGTTCAGAGAATGGGAATGTGGGACCCAAAATTTTCTCATATATGTTCACAAGCATCTGTTAGTTGCTCTGTGGAGCCATTTACTTTTTCCTAACATGCCACAAGTAATACTTGGAATTGTAGGTCAATAGTTTTGACTAAGTTGTTATATCATCCCATAAGGTGAAAAAGGAGGTATCTTTAGGGAATAGAATCTTTTCTGTGATATGAGTTTGAACTTTCCGTTTAAAAAGTCACTTATGCCGGCCCGGTGGCGCAGCGGTTTAGTCCGCGCTTGGCAGCCCGGGGTTCGCTGGTTTGTATCCCGGGCGCCCGCCGACGCACTGCCTGTCAGCCATGCCGTGGCGGCGTCCCATATAAAGTGGAGGAAGATGGGCACAGATGTTAGCCCAGGGCCAGTCTTCCTCAGCAAAAAGAGGAGGATTGGCAACAGATGTTAGCTCAGGGCTGGTCTTCCTCACCAAAAAAAATAAATAAATAAAAAGTCACTTGTGCAATGAGAGAACTGTCTTTCTTCAAAGGTGAACTCAACTTATCATATGTGCTGTATTTGTGTTGATAGCTGAATACCAACTTGCATTTGGCAATAATGTTGCCCCTTCTGGATTAAAATATGGTCATTTCAACTCTCGCCATTCCCTTCCTTTAACGTGATCTAAATTCTTAGGAGCTTCACGTATGCCCTGGCAGCAAAGGAGGTGTGTCTGCTCCACGTCACTTTGTCTCTTCTCACTGACCACCAGTGTAGTGCAGCTGACCCAGCCAAGGATATAGCTTCTGCCTATTTCTGGCCATCATCATTCCCTGACATCTGCTGTAGTTGGATGAGAGGGGAGTGAGGGTATCCATTGTGGTCTCCTATGGCCACCTATAGCAAGGGCCATGTATTCAGCATCTTTCTCATGACCACAGACTTCTTTCTGACAGTCTGCTAGGTTCTCTTAGTATTTTTGCAGGGGCTGAAAATACTTAGCTACATTTCTTACCACATTGTCCTAAAGGAAACTGTGAATCAGCCCATCTGACTAGATATGCTCACTAATTACTAACCTACCAATCAGTCACCATATTGGCTACAGGACTTGCCACAGAGGCTTTAGCTTTGGAACTCCCGAAATTATTGTGGCTTCTATCACATTTTTTACAGTTTCCACTAGAGTGGAAGGGTGTGGAGCAGTTGGGAGAGCGGTGATGCTTGCCAGAAAGCTGCTACTCAAGAAATCAGCATTTAAAATCTCATCTTGCCCCTCTAGTTCTCCTTTTCTTCCCACAAACTGGTTGAATTTATATCTTTTGGAGCAGAAATAACTTCCCTCATCATCATGCAGTCTTCCTTATTCTGTGGTTTATAGTTTAAACTTAGTCTCCTAGGTTTTTATTCTTTATCTTTAAAGTGATTTCAAAGACTCTTTTCTCTCTTAAGCTGTCATCATAAGCTTTCAAGGGCTTATTTTAGAATATAAAGGAACACTTTTCTACTTTTTCTCCACATATCTGCCTTTCTCTTGAGGACAGAATTATGGAAATATCTTTGATGCCAGAATGATGTGGAGAAAGGCACTGGGTACAGGGAAGTAGAGGGGGTGATCTTAAGGATGATCAAGTAGCCTTTTAATATCTCAAGCTACTATACTCTTACACCAGTAAAAAGTGATAGAGAATAGTCAAGTTAGAGAAAGCCATCAGGAGAAAAGAGGCTAAATCTAAAGAGGAATTAAACACATCCCATTTTCTCTCTTTATAGTAATGGTTGCTCTGTAATGAATGATGTTCATGCTGCCAAGTAGAATATCTAGCAGCTTTGCACAATTCATCACTCCTTCCTTCTTGAGACACTTTTGTTCACTCAGGTTCCAGGACTGTTTCTGTCTCCTCTGCTTCATCCTATAAAATTTGAGGAATTTTACCTTAAATTCAATTTGTGAAACTATTTCTCTTTGTTATTAACCAAAGTGATCTCATTTGGTTTCATGACTTTAAATAATAGCAACATGCTAATCACTATCAATTGTTGATTTCTACTTTGGGGGAATTAGGGATTTACTCATTTCCTCTGGTTATATGTATCTTAGACATCTTAAATTTAAAATGTCCAAAACCAAATTCACTTCCCCTAAAACATGTTACTCAAACAATCTCCCCATCTCAGTAATGGTAATTCCATTCTTCCTAGTAAACTTTAGACCAAAATTTTTTTCTGACACCCTTTATCCAATCTAGTAGTAAATTCTGCCAGCTCTACTTTCAAAATATATTCAAAATTTGATCATTTCTTCCCACCTTAACCAATACCACCTTTGCCTCAGCCACTATTATCTCATCTATGATATTGTAAGTGCTTCCTAATTGGGAATTCCTAATTTCCATTTTTACCTTTTCTCCCCTCCAGTCTGTTCTGCACACAATTTCAAGGGGGAGCCTCTTAAAGCATAAGAAGAAAATTTCACTTTGTCCTCAAAGCCCTCCAGTAGCTTTCTGTTTCATTCAGGAGGAAAAATAAAAGGGATAAAGTCCTTGCAGACACCAAATATGTCACATATAATCAAGTGCCTGGTTACTTCTTACCTTTAACATTCTTCCACTTAACTAACCTCCAGCCACACAGGATTCCCTGCTGTTCCTTGAGCATTCTGCTGACTTAGGACTTTTGCACTTGCTGTTCCCACTGCCTTGAACAATCTTCCTGTGGGTTTCCTAGAAAACAGAGCCTGTGACAACATTTCCTTGCTAATCTTTTATTGGATGTTGCAATCTCAGGAAAGCAAGAGTGTGAGGAAAAGGGAAGTAGATAAGGAAGAATGGAATGCAAATACAATGTAGTGTGTGACTGAGCTGGCCATATTTACCAAAAAACATAGCTGATTGCTAGTATGTGCAGTAAGTCTCTGGAGAGGTCTTAGAGAGGCGCTGCCTCTCAGGGCAGTCTGTCAGAGTAAAGAAGGAGAAGAATTAAGTTGCTAGCTCATTCTTGTCTCTCACTGCTTAAAATTTAACCCATAGGGATTCAACTCCCTCATACTTCCTAAGTTCATCAGTAGCACTGAGCAGAAAAACATGGCTGAATGTTCTGTACTGAATCTGGTACAGCCCACCTCTTGTATACATAGATTCACTTACACCCTCTTCTAAGAACGTGATGCCCTCAATTCTTCCACCTAGAGAGGAAGTACAAGTCCAACAAAGATGAGACCATTTACAATATCCCAAAGACCTAAAACTATAACTCCTGGGACTACAGCTATTCCAGAATTCTTAAGTGATCTTTTTCAACCTTCCTCAACTTCCCATTCCATATTCCTCTCATCTTCATCCAGAAATTTGGGTGATCTAGTTTGTTTGCCTAGAAGGTCTTCCCAAACCTGAGGGGTCATAACTCTTCCTGGCCTTGTCCTTAACAGACCATACTTGCTGTAATAACCCATCACTGTTACCACCGAACAGGAATGCCTCAAAAAATACCTCAGAAAAACCTTTAGGCTTCAGACATATACCTCCATACTACTTGTGTGTAATAGCAATCGCAGCTCCCAGAGGTGTATTTATAGTGAAGCTAGTTAATCTTAAGATCCTATGTCTGTAGCTTACAAGGGCTCCTTCAAAAACTCTGTGTCTAATTTCTTATTAGTAATTTTTATTCTCTTTTTATAAAGAAGTCCTCCCACAAAATTTTATAATCTTCAGCCTCCACAAAATTTGGATAATCAGTGTCAACTACTCTAGTGAGTACAATAATTCCTCTTTTTTCCCGTTGATCCCCTGGCTTAAGACATCTAAATAAATGGTAGCAGCTGCTTCCAGTTCAGTGTAATATATATAATGACTCCTGGCAGATGTGTTACTCCCAGAAAAAAATGACTTCTAACCTGACAAAGCTTAAAATTGCAGAATCATCAAACGCAATTGCACAGTTGGTCACTAAGAGTGATGTGAGAGAAGCCAATCCCACTTTAGACTTTGCTTCCTGGATCCATGTCTGCTAGTTCTTGAGAACATAGTACTATAGATTGGCCATTGGTTCAATGGTAGGATTGTTTCTTGGAGGATAGAGTCCTAAACCTAAGCTGACATCTCAGATAAGCGTTTAACCAGCTGGTCCACTATTCTATTCAGGGGAGCTGCTTCTAAGGTATAGGGTACACGGTAAGTTCCGTGAATTCTACATTTGTAAACACATTGCTGCATCTCCCATGCCATAAGACTTGTCAATTTGAGGCAATATTGAATGGAATGCCAGGTCAATAGAAAAGTCCTTCTGTATGTTCTCAGATAGTGCTGCACGCAGAATCATTATGACCCAGACTCTGCCGTGAAGGCAATGATGGTGCTCAATGATTCTCTCTCCAATGAAGGTCAAAATCTTATCTGTGTGGTTTATAAGAATCTGGTTG
The DNA here is from genome assembly GCA_031878705.1 of Tapirus indicus. Taxonomy (NCBI): domain Eukaryota; kingdom Metazoa; phylum Chordata; class Mammalia; order Perissodactyla; family Tapiridae; genus Tapirus; species Tapirus indicus. The sequence continues at coordinate 95,298,949 of CM062919.1, read as the reverse complement.
GTACCAGGCAATCTCTCTAGAGGGTCATCAAATACACTGAGCAGATAATTATGGCAGAGCAAACCTGGGGAGGTGCATAAACATGACTTTCCCTCTCACTTCTTTCAAGTCTATTCTCAAATATAATCATATTTGGGAGGCCTTCACTTACCCCTTCATATAAAATAGTGTTATTTCCACACTATCTCTCCAGATCCAACCTATCTGCTTTTATTTTTCCTTGAAACACCCATCACATCTAACATATTAAATATTGACTTGTTTATTTTTAATGGCTATATTACCACACCAAAATGTAAGCTTCGTAAAAGCTCACATTTTGTCTGTTAAATTCTCTATAACTAAAACAATTTTGGTACATACTTGGCTATTAATAAATATTTCATAAATATGTAAATTAATGCATTGAAGGATGGATTTTAGAGTAATTGAGGTCTTTACAAATAATAATGTATCATTCAGAGAAGGCAGAGCTGGTTAGAAAGCCATTGTAGAGCACCCAGCTTGGACCCTGTGACGACACAGTGACAGTCAGCAGGCTTCACAATAGAGGTGGGCCTGGAACATGCATTTTCTATTCTTCAGTCACACTCAGAGAATTGGGATTTAGGAAGTAGGGTAAAGGACTGGGATTTTCTTATAAGGAAAAAAGAAAAATCCAAAAAATAAGAGTATACAGTAGTCCCCCTTTATCTGCCATTTCGCTTTTGAAAATATTAAGTGGAAAACTCCAGAAATAAACAATTCATAAATTTTAAATTGCACACCATTCTGAGTAGTTTGATGAAATCTCGCACCATCCCACTCTGTCCCGCCTGGGATGTGAATCATTCTTTTGTCCAGCATATCCCTGCTGTATACACTGTCTTCCCGTTAGTCCCTTAGTAGCTGTCTGGGTTATCAGATCGATTATGATTCTCATAATTTCAGTCTTTTTGGAATGTCCTAAGTAGTGACAAAATCCAGAAATGATTCTTTGGTTAAATTATTTTTCCATTAGCCTACACCACTAATCCAAGAAGAAAGGGTGGAAGGATTAAATGTGTTTACTATGGTAGAGATCCCTAGATTTCTGATACCTCACAGAGGGAAATCATCTTCATTATAAATCAACATTTAGGACCAGAGTGGAAAGAAAAATCAAATTTTATCCATCTTGGCATCATTCTCCCCCATATCACAAGTCTCATCTCGACAATATGTACAGAAAATAGCTCCCGCATTTCTTGAATGATCCTAAGACTAGCAATGATTATGTGATATTAACAATAAGCATGAAATAATAAAAGTTTCATAATCAGCTATCTTACTATGAAAAAGGAGCAGGAATTGCATGAGCTAAGCTGATGCTGTGCTATTCATGAACTCAAGAGGAACAGTAATCCTGAGCAGAGTTTCCCTGAGATGTACCCAGCAGAGCAACTTTTAACAGAACTGAGTTCACATTTTATCACAGCATGTACTTTATGCGGACCCTTGGGGAAAATTCCCTTCAGTATGAGAATCAGAAATAGTTGAACTTCTGAAAAACTGGTTTGCTGTTCTTAATGGACATTAAGTATTGTGTAACTGATCTTGTTTGCCCCCTTTTTTGTAAGAAAGGTTGGAATGACTTATCAATTCTCCTCCAGCAGGCATAGCTGCCCTGCATGTTTCATTTTTGTGGGAAAAGTACATTATGGCTTTATCTTATTTTTTAGCAAAAAAGGAAGATTAATTTTTTTCTTCATTTCTCCATTTCCTTGGTTAATTTTGGATGCCATAGTATCTCAGCCCTGCATAGTCTCTCAGCACACAATCCAATTTAAATATACATATTTCCCTTCTCTTCTCATAGAGACCCATAAATCATAAGCTATTTACATTCATTAACTATTCCAGAAAAATGAGATAAATTGATGATGTAGTTATTTTATCATTCTATTGCACCAGGAAATACACAAATGGTAAAACAAATGAATTCAACCCAGATAAGAATCTTGGTGTATTATTGCTAGTACAAAATTAAAACATAAAGAATATGTTACCTACCAGCATTTCATTCATAAATCTCATCTATCCACTGGGTAGTTCATTTCTTCAACTGCTTTGTCTAAATGAATTAACTGAGCTCAGAAAACCAGATAGGTTGACTAACAATTCATATAAAACAAAACAAGCTTAGGCTAAGCAACCCAAGAGCCAGAGGCAAGCTCTTGAAGATAAATTTCTCTCTATGCCAGAAAGAATGAGAGGATTTTCTGTTAAGCAGTATGATGAGATTGGAGGGAGGGAAAAGGGGGATGTTGAGACAAGCTTACACTTCTCCAAAGATTGTTTAGCCTCGATGAGAATTATGCCATGCACAGGCAGTAACATAAACTCAGTTTACACTATCTCTATGCCATTAATGCTTTCAAACACGGTAAGGCTGGAGAAGGAATATACTAAAATAAAATATGAGAAGTTAAAGATATTTGCTCAGTTGTGTAGCCATTAAATTACACACATTGATCATAACAATATATATTCTGAATGCTGCATTTTTCCACAACATATAGAAAAGTTTGGGGGAAATTAATATTTATAAAAATATGCTCTTCTGTGGAGTACCACAGATGAAAGGAAAGGCAGGCATTGCTTTCTGTGATTAAATTTTCCTTGTGTCTTCTCTTTTATTTCTAACTATTGCTTCTACCACCACCATCTTGCTGTGAGGGCAATCTTTTTGACTAGACGTATGTAAATTCCATTTTTCCTTGGGTTAGCTAAGGAAGATTTGGAATTCTCAAAAGAATTTTTGTTACAGAGCAATGGGCTCATTCTGCTTGCCACAAGACTAGCCAAAAAGTCAGGAGGCAAGTTGGTGGAATAGAAAGGGTTTATTTGTTTTTGCCAACAAAGATGGAAGATGGTGGACTGGTGTCCTTAAAGTCCATCATCCAGAACAAAGACTACAGGCCAGTTACCTAGGGGCTGGTCTCCAGGTGGGGTAGACATCTGGTCTTAGTTCCTGATAATCTTTTATTTTTCCTTCCTTGTGACAATATGTTCCTGTTTTTGAGACACTGGTTATGCATCAGAGACCAGAGTGATGCTCTATACCAGGATTTAGTTTAAAGATAATAAGAATATGTATAGTAAAGATTACTGGTTTATGTGAATGGTGCCAACATTTTTACTACTGAATTGAAGGAACATAATACAAAAGGAAATAAAACAGAATTACAAAAAAAGAAAAATGACTTCAGAAGCCCAGAAACATAATTGTTGACAGAGGATGTATTTATTTTCATTCCAAGAGAAATAAAGTTTAAGCAAAAAACAAAAATTGATCTGGCAAGCAAAAATTTACAAGTTTCTTCCCCTTCTTAAAATCTCCCCAAGGGTTTCACTTATTACAGTAAAACTCCCTCGTAGATTTTTCATAAGCTGGCTTCAATACACCTCTCCAGCCTTCCCCAAGTGTGCCCTACTTGTCTGTCACTTTTCCTTGACTCATCAGCTGTTCCTTCTCTCAGGGGAAATCCCTATAACCTCTCACCAGAAAAATGTGAAGTCTGGGGCAAATAGCACTTCATCTGAGATGTTTTCCTTAAAATTCCGTGGCAGAGTTAACCGCTTTTTTATGTCACCACTTTTTTAATATAATTCCCATATTTATTTATCCCCTCATTATAATGCATTTTCCTCAGTAGTTGCTCTGAAGACTGTCTGCCCTACCTAACTATGAGCTTATTATACCATGTATGTGTTAACTTTGTAGTCTCAGCTGATCCATAGTAGCATGCAATAAATCTTTATTGAATTAATAAAATTGGAATGTAGGGCACTTCAAATCCCAATACAGTTTTTTAATCTTAGTAATATTTTCCTGCTCATCACAGTCATGTACTAGTGAGTTGGTCATATTTCAATGGGAACTTTTATCAGTTCTATGCCTCAAATCCTGTATGTAATTTCTAAGAAATATCAGCATATTCAATTGTCTGTTTTGTCACTCAGAAAAAAACAATTTTCTCAGTGTTATAACCAATTCGAGTAAGTAATCTGGTTAAAGATTGTTCTGGCCAGAATCAGAAAATTATTAAAGTCTAATCAGGAAAAATTGCAAAGTCATAAAACTTTGAAATAGTTTTATTAATAAAGCAAATAGTAAGTTGTTTGATCTTGTAATCAACTTTAAAATTGTGAAGCCCATTATAATCACACGTACTTGGAAAAGCAAGGGTCCTGGTGGCACCTACTGAGGTTTATACTTAATCCTACTTATCTGGATTGTATCTCCCAAATGATATTCTGATTTGGGTTTGTTTCAAGTTCTTTGGAGTTTATCTGTTACATAAAACTGAAGGGTATGGTAAAAATCAGTTAAGAAAGATCTGGTGTTGAATCCTGACTCTTCCATGAACTAAATGCTCATGAGTGTTATAATCAAAATCTTGGAATCTCAGTTTATCTTATATAAGACAGATACAATCTTTTGGATTCAGCATGTTGAAAGTTCAATGAGATTATTCATGTAAGACTATTATGTATAGAAGATTTTAATATCTGTAAGAACTAACTGATCTTTTCTTCCTGAAATCATTTTCTTTGTGTCCCTAGCTTAGGGACATGATCTGAGCATACAGATCTTCTTTGTATAAATGAGGATTTTTATTTTCATTTAAGAGAAAACCAAACTAAAGTAGTTTGGACAAATAGGTTTATATTTTTCGTGGCCTAGAACAAGGAATAGAGTGGTAGGCCATTTCTGGAGGCTGCAAGTCCAAGCAGCACTTTTGTGGAAAGTGTTGGTGCCCCCCCCATCTGTCATTAGCAGGAAAGTAAAAGACCTTCCCTATGTCTGAGTGACTGGAATGGAGTGACATTGCTACACTCGGTTGCAAGGGAGTCTGGGAAACTGGGCATCTCACCTTCCATCACTTAAGTGGGAAATAGCAAGAGAGAAGGGTGTTGGAAATTGGCTTTTGACATTTCTCTTACTTTACCACTGAGATATTTAAATATTAAGAAAATGCTAATATTAGAGCCAAATAAATGCATGATATGATCAAGCTGCTCTCATTTCAAAGCAAACATTATCAGTTAAGCTTAAAATATAGCCAAGGAAAAGAAAATACACCTAATTTCACTTTTCTTAACTCCTTATTAAATAACAATATACTACTTTGTTTTTCCCCGTCAGTGTGTTTATGTTGTCCGTGTGAAATGCAGTTAGGTTCGTTTGTTTCTAGTTGAATTCTATTTGGGTTTACCTTTCCCTATGCTTGTTTATTGAATCAGTTTTTGAGTTTTGTGAAATATTAATATGATTTTAAATTCAGAATTTTTAAAAAGGTATACTCAGAGAAGTATCCTGCTCACATCCTTGCTACTGTTCCAATCCTCCCATCCTCTCTACCACTTTCCCACCTACCCTCTATAAGTAAGTAATCACATTCACTTCTGATTTATCCTGTATGTTTTGGACAAATCAGCAAACACATATGTTCTGGTTTGGGGGTTTTTGTCCATTTTCTATCTGATTTTGGTCTTGTTCTCCTCAACCAATTTGTTGTTAGTGGCATGAAGTCAATTGCAACTCCCAGTGACTCTGTATACAGCAGAGCAGAACCCTGCTGGGTCTTTGTGCACCATCTTCTCATCTTCTGCTGTATCAGACGATGCTCCACTGCTATTCCTAGGGTTTTCATGCCCAATTTTTTTGGATGTGGGTGGCCAGGTTCTTCTTCCTAGTCTGTCTTAGTCTGGAAGCTCTGCTGAAATCTGTCCACCATGGGTGACCCTGCTGGTATTTGAAATATCGGTGGCACAGCTTTCAGCATCACAGCAACATGCAGCCACCACAGTATGACAACCGACAGGTGGGTGATGTGGTTCTCTGACCAGGAAACAAACCCAGGCTGCAGTGGTGAGAGTGTGGAATCATAACAACTAGATCACTAGGGCTGACTCCTCAACCAATAAGAGTCATTTATTTCGGATGTTAGCCCTTTATCTGTGACAGATGTTGCAAATGTTATCTTCCAGATGTCCCAATATTGTCTCTTGTCAGTCACCCCTTGACATTTTTAAAAACTTTTCTTGACCATACACAAAGCATTTTTTTTTAATTTTAGGCACTTTTATTGGTCATTTCTTTCATTACATCTGGATTTTGAGTCATAGCTAGAAAATCTTATTTGCACGTAGCTTATAGAAGAATATATTTCTGTTTCTTGTAATACTTGAATTATTTCATTTTTACATTTAAATCTGTGATCCTGAGATTGCTTATTTTTAAGTCAAAAATCAAGCATCAGAAATTTGAAATGTATATATTATATTTATAATTCTTATTTAATTCTCCATTGATTAATATGTGTTTAAGTAAGATTTTCTGGATAGTCACAGATACAAATGTATTTTCAATTATATTGTCAATTCAATATGCAATGGATAGGATAAATGTGGAAATACAAGTTATAACAGAGCTGTTACAGTTTATTTATCTGTTCATATATCTAAAATATTTAACCTAAAAAGAATCATTTGAGAAAAAGACAAATCCATAAAGTGATATTATTTTAAAACATTTTCCAGTTTATGATCTTTTAATTATTGTGGAAAATTTTTATAAGTACAATTATTTACACTTGTCTTAAGTAAGGTATTTTAAAATAATAGTTTACAGTTAAAAATTACTCAAGGAATGAGGCCATAGTTCCTCCTCCCACTTCTTATTACCAATTTTATAACAAAAATGTATATTTCAATGATCTTTAAAAGGTAAGTGCTGAATATAGCATATCATGCTATTTCAAAGTATTTCAGGTTATTTTTCACCTTGAAGTTATTTTGATCTTAAATGTTCCATGAAAGGCCATAATGCATGAGTATCTCTAAATCATATGCATTATGTAAGAGCAATGTTGTCTTGTTTTTTATTGGACACTACTAGAAAAAACTGAAAAGAATAATAATGATGCAAATTCTGATCTTGGCTTCATTTTGTCTACGCTGACTTCCATCGAAATCATATAAATCTATAGAAGTTTACATTTGATAATAGTTAAAGACAACGTCATAGACAAAAACAATTTTCAAATGTGATCATAGTATCTGGTCAGGATTTGAGAAGTGGGATTATAAAACATTATATATAATATCACATTATACTGAAAATCATTTTAGATAACAACTACTCTTTCTTCAGATGAAATAATGAGACGAACTAGAAAATACAGCCATGTGCTACATAATGACACTTCAGTCAATAATGAGCTGCGTATGTGATGGTGGTTCCATAAAATTACAAAGGAGCTGAAAAATCCCTATCACCTAGTACCTCATAGGCATCATAGCTGTCCTAACCCCACAGCGCAACATATTACCCATATGCTTGTGGAGATGCTGATGTAGACCGATCTACTGTGCTGCCAGTCATATAAAAGTATGGCACAGACAATTATGTACAGCACATAATACTTGATAATGACAATAATGACTATGCTAATGGTTTATGTACTTATTATACTAAACTTTTTGTCATTATTTTAGAATATACTCTTTCTACTTGTAAAAAAAAGTTTACTGTAAAACAATATGTTACACCGGCAGCAGCCTCATACGTCTCTTGTTTACCGTGTCTCTTGAATGCATCATTTTCTCTTGTGCTTGATTTAATCTCATGTTTTGTTCATGTGGCCCCTAGGCATACAAAATCCACTGCTAACATTGCCAGTCAGAGGCTACTTCAAGTGATTGACCTGGAAATGAAATTAAACGTGATTAAGAACTATGAAAGTGGAAAATCAGTAATGGTTATTGCTCACCAGTAATATCCCATTCCACCATAGCTACAACCTTCAGGATCAAGAACAAGTAATGGAAGGCATTGAAGGATCTGCTTCACTGAAGCCAATGAGACTGACAAAACTTCGAGAAGGGCCCACTTCAGACATGGAGAAACTTCTAATGACCTGGATTGAAGACCAGAATACTGCTGAGAGGGAAAGTGTATCCCTCTCAGCACCATGACTAACACAGCCAAAGAAAAAGGTTGTTTGCAGTGTTAAAAGAAAAGGCTGGACCCTACTATGATGTTGAATTTATCACTAGCTCTGGGTGGTTTAAATAATTCAAGAATTCTTATTCATTACATAATGTGTTAGTGAGTGGTAAGTCTGTGAGTGCTGATGTGAAAACAGCTGAAGAATTTTTAGAAACTCTAGATAATCTGATTGTGGAGGAAAATTACTTGCCAGAGCAAATACTCAATATGGATGAAACCTCCCTATTCTGGAAACGGATGCCTGAAAGGACTTTCATCCATAAGGAGGCCAAATCAATGCCAGGTTTCAAGGCTTTTAAGGACAGGATAACAGTCTTGCTTGGGGAGAGTGTTGCAGGCTACAAAATGAAACTCTTTGTGATCTCGCACAGTAAGAATCCCCGGGCCTTCAAGCATATCAATAAGCACACACTGCCAGTGTACTACAGGAGCAATAGGAAGTCATGGGTGACCAAGTGCCTCTTCCAAGATGCCCTCCTGAATTGCTATGCCGGTGAAATCGAGAAGTATTGTTTGGAGAATAGCATACCTTTTGAGATTTTGCTTATTATCGATAATGCTCTTGGACATCTACCTTTTATTGATGACCTTCATCCCAACATCAAAGCAGTGTTTCTCCCTCCAAATGCCATGTTTTTGATCCAACCAATGGATCAAGGAGTTATAGCAGCTTTTAATGCCTACTACCTGGGCAGAACCTTTGCCCAGGCTATTGTTGCAACTGAGAAGACACTGATGCAATTCTGGAAGGACTACAACATCTACAACTGCATCAAGAACTGTGCTTGGGCTTGGGGTGATGTCACCAAGGGGCGTATGAATGACATCTAGAAGAAGACACTCAAGAGGTTTGTCCATGACTTCAAAGGATTTTCCAAGGATGAGGAGGTTGCAAAAATAAACAAGGCTGTGGTTGAGATGGCAAACAACTTTAACCTGGGTGTGGATGAGGATGACACTGAACAACACCTAGAGATGGTTCCTGAGGAATTGACTGATGAAGAATTATTGGAACTAGAACAGGAATGCACAACTGAAGAAGAGAAAAGAAAACTGCAGGAGAAAAAAATGAAGAACCCCCAAGAAAATTCACAGTGAAGTGTCTAGCAGAAGCTTTTGCAGACCTCAACAAGCTCCTTAAAAAGTTTGAAAACAGGGACCCCAACACCAAAAGGTTTTCATTAATGGAGAAGAATGTTCATGGTGTGTTATCTCCTTACGAGAAAATCTATGATGACAAAAAGAAACAACCAAGCAAACCACCATGGACATATTTCTGAAAAAAAGTGACACTTCCTCAAGAAGAGCCTGAGGCAGGTCCTTCAGGAGGTATTCCAGAAGAAGGCATTGGCATCATAGGTGACAGCTCCGTACATGTTATTGCCCCTGAAGACCTTCCAGTGGGACAAGATGTGAAGGTGAAAGATAGTGATATGGATGATCCTGACCCTGTGTAGGCCTAGGCTAATGTGTGTGCTTCTGTCTTGTCTTTAAAAAAAAGTTTAAAAAGTAAAAAAAAAAAACTAAAAAAATTTAAAAATAGAAAAAAGCTTATAAAATAAGGATAAAAAGAGAAAATATTTTTGTACAGCCGTACAATGTGTTTGTGTTTTAAGCTGTGTTATTAGAAAAGGGTGAAAAAGTTGAAAAAAGTTTATAATGTAAAAAAGTTACAGTAAGCTAAGGTAAATTTATTATTGAAGAAAGAAAAATATTTTTCATAAATTTAGTGCCGCCTAAGTGTAGGGTTTATAAAGTCCACAGTGGTGTACAGTGACGTCCTAGGCCTTCACATTCCCTCACGACTCACTCACAGACTCACCCAAAGCAACTTCCAGTCCTGCAAGCTCCATTCATGGTAAGTGCCTTCACAGATGTACCATCTTTTATACTGTATTTTTACTGTACCTGCTCTATGTTTAGATACACAAATACTTACTGCTGTGTTGCAATTGCCTACAGTATTCAGTAGAGAAACATGCTGTACAGGTTTGTAGACTAGAGGCAATAGGCTATACCATATAGCCTAGGTGTGTAGTAGGCTCTTCCATCTAGGTTTGTGTAAGTACACTCTATGATGTTCTCACAATGATAAAAATCACTTAACAATGCATTTCTCGGAACGTATCCCCATCGTTAAGCGGTGCATGACCATATACATTTTGTTCATCTGTAAATCAAATTTCTCCCCAGATACATTTATTCCATTACTTTCTGAATAGTCTTATCTCAATTTGAGGAATAAAATTTATATTTTTAAAAATGAAAATGTCATAAGATAAGGTATTTCATAAATTGTATACAAAAGAATAAGAAAATGTTTATGCAGCATTTTCTATTTTGATAGATAGGCAATATTTGAATATTGTCCCTATACTATTTCCCTTTATGACATAGTCCAAGGATACCACTTTTAAGGTGAGAGGCATAATGCATAAATTTCGATGTTGGGAAAATAGCAAAGGTCACATCGCAGTTTTAAATATTAAGTTGTTAGTTCCTCCCAACCCAATTCTCCTAAGCTGAGGTAGCCAAATAAATGCTTAGATTGTCTTTCTATCACTTTAAGATGTAATAATGAAGGCCTTGGATAATTTCTAGCATCAGATTAAATCTTATAGTTGTCCGTAATTACACCAATAAAAATGGGGAGGAAGGTGAAACATAAAATATATTTATGAGAGTCTGACCATCTTTAGCAGACATGATTCTAAAATTACTGAGCAGTGTAATTATAATTATTTGCTGTGATACAAAACCACATGCAGTTTTCTGTCTACTTGGGAAAATCTGATATCAGAGACCTCATCATTGGTGGCCTTACTTTCCCACATAAATACGATAAAATTTTAGGTATTCCAAAAATATTCAGTAGTCACACCTTCTTCAATTCACACATTATTGATCTGGTAAACCTTTTTAGATGAGAGAAATAGTTTGTGTACTCATCAACTATATATTCATGCTACATAGTTCAATTAAGGGATGTTTTAACTATAAAATAAATATTCTTGACCATGTATTTAAGCCATCATAATGATTCTGTTGTACCAGATACATAACCAGTTGTTTGCTCCCTCTTTAGATTATAATTTTTGCATTTGACAGTGTTGACCACTAGTTGTGGTTGTTACTGTTGTTGTTTTCTGATATGTTTTCCACCAGCATAATGCTTTGTTCAGAATGATTGTATTTGTACCAAGAAACCTGACAAAGGTCTTGATCCACAACTTCCTAAATGCCCAATAAATCAAATTTGCATTGAAATTTTAATACAAAATTTGCCCCCTCTTTACCCTAAAGCTTAAAGACATTAAATAACAAGAGAAACAAGATGAGGGATGACTCACATTTTGTCACTCCAGTAGTCTCATATTGAGATAGTCCCATGTTTGTTCATTTATTCATCAAATATTTACTGAATTCCTCATACGTGCCAAACAATGGACAAGGCTATCAGAGACACAGTGCTGAACTAAGAGCAAATGTCCCTGTCCTGCTGAAGTTGCCATCTGACTAGAAACAAGTATTAAATCACTAATTGTTCAAATCAAATATACAATTAAAAATGATAGATGTATTCTAAGAAGAAAAATAAATTATAATAAAATAAAGATATGACAAATTCATAGGGCTCAGGGAAAGCTTCACACATACACGTAGTTCCTACTCATGTTTAGGGTTTCTATATATATACACACACAGTGCACACACACACATATTTGCATGTGTATATATCATATATACAAATGTGTATATGTATAATATATATGTACACACACAGATACTTTAACATAAGTAGGAGTTAGACAAGAAAAGTTGAAGATAAGAGGAAGGAAAGAAAGATACAGAATATGCAAAGGGCCTGAGGTCACAAAGAGTTGACAAAAGGCCAATGTGGGTGCAGCACAGAAAGAGAGCCAGCAGAAGGTAAGACCAAGATGGAATAAAGGGCCAGATTATGCAGAACTTTACTGGCTATATTAGAGACTTTAAATTTTATACTATGTAATGGAAGCCTTCGAAGGGTCTTTAAAAAAGAGTGGAACAGCAGTTTCCCTTTGTCTATAATGTACAAAATTGTTAGGGTGGGTATGGGAGGTAATTATGAAAGTGGGGGAAACAAGTCTGAAGTAGTACAAATGAAAACTGCTGGTAGCTTGGCCAAGGGGGCTGCCTTTTTATACAGAAAAAGTGAATAGAAACAAGAACTTTTTGAAGTAAAGACAGGGTATTGATACGAATCGGTGGGAGGCGAAAGAAAAGTTTCTAGCAAGGGCAAGTGGATGGTGGATATTTGAGGAAGCACACTGGAGGAGGAAAAGATTGCAGGGGCACCATGAGGAGCTGAGTGCATCCATGTTTATTAATTTGAGAAGCTTGTGAGCCATCTAGTGGAGATGTCAAGGAGGGAATTAAATGTCAAAGTCTAAAGTTAAAAAGTCGTTTGAGATTTCATGTGCATTTCTCTGGCACACAAATAATGTTTAAAGTCAGCGAATGGAGAAGATTACCTAAATTGAGAGTACTTATTGAGAGAAGACCCACTATCAAGTATAAAGGAATCCAACATATAGAATAAGGGATCTTGATATTTTTTGTGTGTATAAAATTTATGATAAAATGCAGTCCCAGCCCCACTCACAAAAAGTCTGGACTGGAACCCAGAAATATGCATTTAAAAAATATTCCTTATAATTCTGAGGTAGTTTTTTCATTTTGAGAATAAAACATTAGCATTGTTTTCAGCTTGAAAAAAAAAAACAGGAGTCAAAAAAGGACACTGCACAGTTCTAGATGTAATCCCTTAGGTTCAAAAAGTGAAATACTAAAGGTCAATGTGCCCGAAGCATGGAGAAATATGACAAAGGATGAGGCCAGAGAAATGAGCAAGGACTACATTACGTTGTGTCTTGTAGGCTATAATAAGAATTTGGGACTTTTTCTTTAGGGTTATGGTAAGGCATAAAAGGCTTTAGTCATAATTGGCATGAGCAGATACACGTTATAGAAAAAATAACTGATTGCAGAGACTGGTTTTCATGAAGAAGACTGAATATGGAGGGTCCAGTTAATAGTTGCAGTTCTCTTGGTAATTAGAAATAGGATGGTGATGATGTGAATGGAACGAATATAGATTTGAGGAAAATGTAGAAAGAAAAATGGCCAGGATTTGATAATGTACGTGATATGGAAAGGGATGAAAGTTAGGGAAAGGGTAGGGTGAGCTTAACAAACCCAGTTTTTGGCTTACCCAAGTGTATGGAAGATGGAACTCATCATGGCCACAGGAAATGTTGAAAGAGAAATTGGCTTTGGGGACATTAGGTAGAGGTGGGAGGATCATGAGTGTTGTTTCTCCATGATGAGCTGGAATGAGACACTAAAATGCAGACGTTAAATGGGCCCCACAGTGGAGGCTGACAGATGTATAAAGGTGCAGGTAGTAACTAAAGCTTTGAGTGTCTATAAGATCATCTATGAAGAAGAAATGGCATAGTAGGAATTGCTCTCTGAGCGAGGAGAGAAATCCTCAATTATAAATAATGTACATGACAATGATGTAAATTAACACTAGGAATTTTATTAGAATCATTCAAAGCCAGCTACTTTTTTTTAAAGTAACGTGAATTGACATGGGAAAAGGTACAATGAAAAATCTTTATTATTTTTCATCTATGTTAATGTCCATATGTCTGAAGTGCAAAACTTTATACATCAAGTTGATATTCACCTCACAGATTACTAAAAAACATAAGTATATATTACATTTTATTACAGTTTGTCAACACTTAATAATGACGTGTGTCAGTTTATCTCCCCAACTTGAGTATAAATCTATGTGTACCAAGAGTCAGATTATTTGGTTCTTTGAATCTCTTGAAATACTTGGCTCAATTCTAATCGGAATATATATATATTCTATATATATAGATAGATAGATATCTAATATATAATATATAACTAATATTCAGTAATATTTTTAGTTTCTAGATAAAAACTATTAGAATTTTTAGCATGATAAATGACAATTGATGTGGACTTTTCTTTTGACTTAATTTTATAAATTCAAGGAACTAACAGCCAGATTTTCTCCTACTGTTAAAGAGAGACACTGATGTGAGGTTAATCAGAGGGAGATTTCTGAATAATAAAACAAAGACTTTAACTTGAAAAATCAGAGATAATTATCTACTACAAAAGAGAAACATTTTATTGATATAAATACATTTCATTTATATTACATTTAATACACGACAGACACCATTAATAATTATTAAAGAATTATACTCTTTAAGAAAAGTGGAAAAACTTTCCCTTTAGTTAGGAAGAAAAGAAAGCATACACACAAACTCAAACATACACACTATTTTAAGCTGTTTCCTATTTTATTTTAAAAAATACTGAGCAAATTAGTATATTGCTCAAAACACCAAAACAATAACAAAATTATGGGATTTTTCAGGATCTTCACTCTTAATTCAATTTATTATTTGGAGCCTGTGAGGAGCAAGGTAAAAATATATATATCGGAATATAGAATTTTCTACCTTATAGGAATTCTAACAAATGGCCATCAAAGAAAGAAAATAATAATTAAAAGAAAGGGAAATTGGAATGAAAAAGGAAAGATAAATAGGAAAGAAGGAAGGAATAGAGAAAGGGTTAGAAGAGGACTGGAAAGAGGGAGGGAGGGAGGGAGGGCAGGAGAAAGGAAAGAAGGAAGGAAGGGAGAGAGAGAGAGGAAGGGAAGGAGGAAGACAAGAAGATAGAAGGATGGAAGTGAGGAGGAAGGAAAAGAAAGAAAGGAATGATGGAGAGAGGGAGGGAGAGAAGGAAAAAGGACAGAAGGGTGGGAAGACTTTCTTTTTCAAAAGATTTTTTTAAAGGTTTGATGTTTTCCAGATTTATTATTTTGGCTTATCTGGTACTAAATATTTTCATCTTCATTATAGAAATTGTGTTTCTTTTTATATGTAAATAAGCTTTGGGGAAAAGAAAAAGGCCAGTCACTCTGCAGAATTCCTCACACTTTGAAATGACTCTCAAGTACCTGTTCAAGTCTGTTCGAGTCCTGTTTAGCCTCGGAAGTCCTTGAGGGTTCGTTATCGTGTTATCGTTCCTACTACACCTCTCATCTCTGGAGAGAAAAATTACTTTAGCAACTGTGGAGAAGGCTAGAACAAGTTAAAGAAATGTCCTGTGATCCCAGACCACTTTACAGACTCAAGTACGTCCCAAGTGAACATTTTCTATAGTGAAAATTTATGGAGTGTGGTGCGAGTCAGTCTATAGAATTAATCTTTAAGTGCTTTGTCTCTTTATGAGAACAGTATCTACCCACTACTTTAAATATTCATAATACTTCTGTCTTCCTCAACAGCCTGTTCACTCTACAATTAAATGATGTATGGAGGGGCTGGCCCGGTGGTGTAGCAGTTAAGTTCGCGCACTCGGACTGGGCGGCCCAGGGTTCACGGGTTCAGATCCCAGGCAAGGACCAATGCACCGCTTGTTAAGCCATGCTGTGGCAGCATCCCATATAAAGTAGAGGAAGATGGGCATGGATATTAGCCCAGGGCCAATCTTCCTCAGCAAAAAGAGGAGGATTGGCAACGGATGTTAGCTCAGGGCTAATGTTCCTCACACACACAAAAAATGATATATGTACTGACATAATACTGTTGATATTGTGGTATATAATTATGTCTCCTGGTGTATCCAGTCCTTTTGCCATGTAATTTAGACCTTAAGTTACAAGTAACATTGAAAGTAGAATTTATATATTATCATATATTTTATAGATTATGTTTATAAATAATGGTTCTTTAATAAAGACATTATAGTTACTGAGACTCATTATAAAATTTTAATAAGTGTAAATTATTTAGTGATGAATTATAAAAGGTAAAATAAAAGAGAGCAAAATGAAATTTTGCTTAATAACTGAATATTTTTTCTTCATTCTGAACCTCCATTTTTCTGATGTCAGAAAACATATTCTAACTTTTTAGCCCAAGCCATTGATTTCTTGAAAATTTTTAAGATTTGTGTCTTAGTCACAGTGTGATTTAGCAATTCTAAATCAGGCATATTTATCACGCCACTCCACCATTTCTTCATCCCAAAATATATTTATGTGCTTAGAAGTACAAAGTAGTGGAGAAGATTAGTCACAGTTAACCCATAAACGCCAGCAAGCCTTGGTTAGTCATCTAGGCTAACCCATAGATGCCAGTAAGCACCCAATGTCTTTGTAGTATGGCTCCACCACATAGACAGTAACCACAATTTGTTTCAATGAATGGCAACTGAGTTCTTATAGACTTCTCTGACATATTTGATCCTCTTTCAGAAGGAAGTGCACTCCTTACTCTCCTTATCTCACTTTATGTTCACACAAATCACTCTGAAAACATTTCAATTTTCCAAGGGATCATTTATGGCTGATAGTCAGTTAATATTACCAAGAACTTCTGTTGGGCACAAGGGAAATGTTTGAGCCATGGGTAACCCTACCATCTCCCATCTGGTTCTGCCACTCCAGCACCTGTACTCCTCCCACAGTGTTCTCATCCTCCACAGTGAAGGTTAAACCTACCGCTGGTTCTGGGTCTCTGTAAACACCAGCTAAGGAATATAATTTGCATATTTTTTTCTTTGGCTTGCTTCTTCCAGGTAATTCACTATCCTTACTCCCTCAACCACCCTCTCCCATTTCAATGCTGGAGATCTAAACGAGGGTATTCAGAAGAGACAGGGAAAACAGAATATACAGGAAACTATTATTATGTCTGAGTTCCTTACCACTGGTTAAAGAGACAGAACATAGTAACCAGGGGAGAGCTAATCTCGGTGAAGAAAAACAAGATAGAAAAATCCAGTCCCATAGTGTACGTGAAATGGTCCTTTTTATGTTTCTTTTACATTAGTTTTCTCCTAGAGCTGTAAAGTAGTATCTGGTGCCTCAGACTAGCTTAGAATGGCTAAGCACACCAGCTGCTCCTTATTCTTCTAAAAAAACCCTAGGATAATATTAACTTTAAAGCCCACAATTCCCCTATAAACAGTAGCCAACAGTGCAGAGTTTCACTGTCAGATCCTGTTTGAACCTGTGGTAGAATCCATTAGGTGTGGAAAGGGAAATATATGTTGCCTACAAACTGATGACCGTGACCAGAATTACAGCTTATAGAGATAAAGGAAAAAAATCAGATTATTTTTCAGAAGATTAGTGCCAGAAAAAAACTAAAGAACATCTGTCTCCATGTTCGCTTTTAAAGATAAGAAAAAGTTCCAGGATCCATATGGTGATGGACAAATAATAATGTACAACTAAAACCCCACAATGTTATAAACTATTAAGACATCAAAAAAATTTTTAAAAAAAGGAAAAGTTCCAGGGAGATTAAATGATGTGCCCAAAGACACAAAATGAGTTGACTGTAGGTTGAGACTGGAACAGTGAAGAGCCTCTTATGATTCTCAAGTTAACACTTTTTCTACTGTACCACACTTCTCCAAACCTAATTTTTTTAAACATTATCATTAAGGAATTGCAGAACAGACTGTCTTCTATCATCATTATTACTTTGGTAAATACGAGTTGAGAAAAAATATTAAAGAAAATATTTGTTAATTGCCTACTGGTTGCTAGATGCTGGGTTAGGCTTTTGGAGGTAGGATGGGTGGGGAGAACATTAAATGATAGTTTTACCTTATTTGGGAGATGAGAAATTGACAGCTAGAGGATAAATAATAATTGAAGGAAGTAAAGGAAAAACTCTAAGTGAGTCTTTTCTGTAGTTCCCTCCACTGAAATTCAGAGAGGACTAAAGCCGCTGTGGTTGGAATTGTCTTGAAAGACTTCATGGGAAGTTAAGATCTCTGTAGCCTGGAAAGCTGGACAGGATTTAGATAAGCAGTGATATTTATAAAAACATGGCTTTATGAGCAAAGAGTGATACATGCTCAACTTTTTTTTATTCATCCTTCTAAAACCCTGACATTTGTGGATTTGTCCACAAATGTCATATGACAATGTGTAAGTGAAACTTTTTAAATGTCACAGTTCTTATCTATATAAAAAATAAATAAAAAACAACAAAAGAGCACAAAGGATGTGTTTGAGCTGGATAATATAAGAACTTGGTAGAATATTGCCTCAGAGAAAGAGAGAACATTTTATGCAAAGGCATTGAGAAGCTCTAGACAGTGTCATGAGGTATTCATATCAACTTTAGAGAAGACGACTAGAGGAGAGTCCCTTTCCATTCCCTAGGTCTGTTTAAGGAAATGACAGCGGAATTCTTTTGTATATTAGGAGAAAGGGCATTTTAGTTGCTTCAGCAATATGTGGAAAATAAATTTTATTTCAAAATGACGGAAGAAGTTGTCCAAAGCAAAAAAAAAGTCAACTGGCTGCTCTGGTTTTACTGTGTGAAAGCAAAAGAGTTTGCAGTCTCTATGCTCTCTCTCTCCCTCTCTTGCCATCTCACTCTTTTTCACTCTATCTCTCTTGCTTCTCCTTTGTTCCTTCTCCTCATTTCCCTTTCATCCTTCTTCTTTTCTCATAAATTTAGGAATATGATGTTATAATGGAAATTATGTATTTAGAATGGTGCTACCATCAAGATAAATGCATATAAATGCCAAAAAGTAAAAGAAAAAAGAGAGAGAGTACAATACAGCAGCAATAGCAGAGGCCTTAGTTGCAGATAAATCTAGAAGCAAATTCTGATTCATTTACATTCTATTCGTGTGACTTGAGGCTGGTTAATTAATCTCACTGAGTTTTCTATTCAAAATCTGTAAAATAGAAATAATAAACATCTCACATCGGATGGTAACAAGAGGCCTAATGCAGTTCTGGGCTAACATAGTAATAAAAAAATTTAATCTTCTTCCTTACCTCCTCACTAGAAATCAATAAGGATTTCATATTTTCTTTTGTCTATTATAAGAAGAGTAGATACTTATGAAATTTTGCTATATATTAGATGCAAGTGAAGTGTTATATTTTTTTAACGAATCCATTGACATCAAAAGAAGATATTTCCCCTGGATGAAACAGAGTTAAATATTTTCAATGTGTATGAGTTAGTTTTGATCAATGAATATATTTTCTGAGACCCTTCATTTTTTATTATAGAGAAGAATGGAAACATGTAACTATTTTGAAATGTGCACATAGGCACTTGAACTAAACCCACACATCTCAGATTTTAGGGAAAAAATGTGAATATTTTAGGAAGCCAAGTTTAATTTTCCAAACATGCTTTGTCCAATATACTCCTAAATTCAAAAACAAATCTATGCTATTTATTTCATATGACTTCATTCTGAGTAAAAATAAAACTCAGAGTAATATCATCAATATCAAACATGAATTTTTGAATAGTCTTGTGAACAATTTACATTTTGGAATAGTGCACTCCCAATACTATTTTTCTTATGATAAACTTTCTATTTTTGTTAACTTTTAGAAAGTTTAGGTATCACAGAATTTCATCACCAATAAAGAATATAAAGTGTCAATATATCTAGAGCTTTGTCATCACTTGTATCCTTTATATTCAGTATGATGGTCAGACCAGAAAGAACTGGGGAAGACAATTAAGCAGGAAGGAAAATCTGAAAAAGAAACGAGGCAAATGTTTATACATATCTATTCACTGTATCTGGGCAATCAGAAATAAATAAATAAAGCAATAGTAATATTTTCAAATTGAATTTTATTTTAGAGGAAACAAAGAAATTAACATTAAAATGGAAAACAATGCTGCTGTAGGTTTGCTATTCCTTATCTGAACTCAGATATCTATGAATTGGATAAATGCAATTTTCTAATGAAATGAAATCAACCACATTTCTTATGACTCCTTAAACAAATTCTACCACAAAATTTAGAACTCTCATGATGCTAACCCCAGTTATACTTTGCTTTATGCTCTAAGGTATTACATATCTTTCTAAAGTATTAAAAACTGAATCTACAACTTAAAGTCAGCATGAGAATGAAAACCAAATGACTCTGAACAAGACAGAATATGTCAGAATAATGTTGTTTTTCAAAAGTCCTTATTTTATTGTACTTGTATATGCCCCAGAGTTACCGTACACAGAAGTGACCTGTAATGTGAAAAGTAATGTAATGATATTATCTATCACTTAAGTATGTCTTCTTTCTCTGTTTCACACTCCCTATTTTTCTTCTTCTTTTTTTCTTTCTCTCTTTCCCTTTTCTTATTCATTCAGCACTTACTGAATACCCACTCACCTCCAGGCAGAGAACAGGTGATAAAGCTATGCACTTTGCTTTTAGAGATTTTTTTGTCACTGTACACATTTTCTATTACCACAAAGCCTCTTTTGGACTTGTTTCCAAACACAGTTTATGAGCCTTACAAGGAAATAACACTGAGAACTTGAGTTTGATCAAAACCTTATCCTCTAACTTGACTCTGTATTTTTTGGCTATTTCAAAAATTAAGATGTGTCACTAAAGAGCAGGGATTTTCCAACTTAGAAAATATTAAAGATACTGTACATCAGATTCCGAACATGGTTCTATGTAAATGATTCATGAAAACAGAAGTCTAAATGTATTGTTCAAATGACTGATCATGGGCACTGAATAATTACATCTCAGTGAATTGTATCTTACTCCTCTGATAATCTATGTCTTTCTCAAAATGGAGGAAAATACAAGCAGTAATGATTTAGGGATTTATTACCAAGTTTCTTTTTTATTTAAGTATCTTCTGATTCACCCAAACTCAGCTCACTCAAGCAGGTGGCCACAGAAACTCACCATTTTCCCTTTGCTCTTCTTGACCTCTCCATTCTTCTTCCTCAA
Source organism: Tapirus indicus (assembly GCA_031878705.1). Classification (NCBI taxonomy): domain Eukaryota; kingdom Metazoa; phylum Chordata; class Mammalia; order Perissodactyla; family Tapiridae; genus Tapirus; species Tapirus indicus. Next base: position 95,278,052 of record CM062919.1, on the reverse strand, counting down.
CCAGTTGCTGCCATATACTTTTCCTTGTTACCAGGGTATATCTTTTCTGCCTTTCACCCAGGAGTAGTCCAGGTTATGTGGAGTGAGGAAGAGGAAGGAGAAAGCAGCTAAAACTTCAGAGCTACTGCTTTTCCAGTTTGTCACACCTGGTTCACTTCCCCAGGTATCTAAAAATACCCATCCCATAGACCTTTTCTGTTACTCAACTCAAAATCCTCACCTCAGCCTCACAAACCAATTGAGCCTAGGCTGTGAAGACTCAGTCCTGGTTCCCTCAATATGCTACAACTGTTTTGACTCATTCCTCCTCCTCCTGAAGCATTTATTTACTGTATTTGGCAACACCTTAAACCAACGACTAGAAGAGTTTGGGGACTACATTTTTTTGTTTGTTTTTTATTGTTGTCGTTATTTTTATCTTTAAAAAAATGATTATTTTTCAGTTAAATATCATCGACCTACAAACTGCTTTTAACATTCACTCCTTCAAAAATTTCATTGAAATGACAGGGTTTTTATAAAAACAAAATTAAGTCTAAATCAGCAGTGGAAGACCTGGAAAACTGCAGTGCAGTTACAATACCAAAAGACTAGAAGCAGTTGGAGCTGAGAAAGATGTGGGTCAAGAGTAGTCAATTGGGCAAATAGAGAAGACTGTAATCAGCTACGCTCTGCCTGCCCCACACCACACCCCCAGGGGATGACTGGCTCCGTCTTTAAGACACAATCAGGAGGAAGACTCTGGAGTGGGGTTTCTGCAGTAGAAGACCAATAAGTTGGGGTTTGTGGAGAGATAGATGGCCCAAAGGCCAGAAAACCTACTATGACAATAAGAAACGGGAAGATACCTGCGCATCCTAAAGAAAAGCCTTACCTCTTCTTCACACCAACACCTCAGATCAATAAGTAGAAGAGTTATGCTGGAGAAAAACATAGAGGTAAAGGATATAAGCAAGAACTTTACCAAAAAATTGCCAACAAAAATAAGAGGGTTAGTTCAACAAATAAGCAGGAACATAATATTGCTATTACTGCTACTACTACTTGGGTTAAATTTACATAAAGAATTTATTAGTGCCATACATGGTACTAAGCATATTACAAGCATGAATTCATGCAATTAACACAACATCATTGATATTATCATCCCCATTTTATAGATAAGGAAAATGAGGTTTAGAAAAGTATAGTACCTTCACCAATTTCTTACAGCAAATATATGAAAGAGCCACAGTTTTGCCTGACTCCAGCATATTTATTTTTAATGACTAAGAGCTAGATTTAAATTTCCAATTTGAACAATGAAATAAAAATTTCCACTTATGGGGTTGGCAAATGCTTAAATGATTGCAATGTCAATGTTAGCTAGGCTGATGAGAGTGTAATTTTGTGAAACATTTTTGGCAAGTAATTTGTCAATAATTTGGTTGCAACCTGCAAAAGGTGCATCAAAGGAGGAATGATTAAATAAAGTATTAGTTGTTACATATAATGGAATACTATGCAGTCTTTAAAAATTTGAGGCAGAACTCTATCTACTGACATGAAAATATATCCAGATGCTACAGACTGTTTGCATCCCCCCCAAAATGTATATGTTGAGATTCTAACCCCCAGTGTGATGGTAGTATAAAGTGGGGCTTTTGGTAGGTGATTAGATCATGAGGGTGAAGCCCTCAGAAATGGGATTAGTGCCCTCATAAAGAGACCCCAGAGAGTTCTATTTAATCAAACTATTAACAATGTACTCATAAAAAGGAGATGGTCTTAAAGAACATCAAATAAAAGTGATCTTTTATTTATTTTTCTTTTACTAATGAATTCATTTTCTTTTTCAACAACAATAACAACTTAAAAAACACGTGTTACCTATTCTTTTTGTAACATGAGAGAAAAAAATAAACTAAAAATGGATTTTACCCAAACATAACAAGTCATAATTTCTACATCTAAATGAAAAAAATCAGTCTGTTGCAAAACCACCTGAAATCTTCAAACTGTATAAATAAAACTACAGATATTTGAAATATAAATAGCAATTTGTTTTCACTTTTTATCATTTTCATATGTGTTAATATTATCTGGGATTTTCAATAATGATGTCAATAAAATAGTCTAAAATTTCATCATGTTGATATTGTTCTTACTTCTCAGAAAAACATATTATTTTCTGTTTTCTTTAGAAATGATATGAAGAGAGTGATTTTAATAACAATTAGCCTAAATGACAACCACTAGCATTTTATAGCCATTCATTTCTTTGACTTTCTAGAATATCTCATCATTGTAATTGTTTATGTCAGATTACAGGTTTGAGATGTGGCAAATACTTGATTCCACTGCAATCAAAGAAGCTAGAGCATATACAAGAATATGTCACCTGTAGCAAAATCTTCATTGGTATTACCACCATAGGATGTTGCATTAGTCTGCTCAGGCTGCCATAACAAAATACCACAGTCTGGGGGACTTAAACAACAGAAATTTATTTCTCACATTTCTGGAGACTGGAAGTCCAAGATTAAGGTGTCAGCAGGATTGGTTTCTGCTGAGGCCGCTCTCCTTGGCTTGTAGACAGCCGCCTTCTCATGGCCTTTCCTCTGTGTGAGCACAGAGAGAGAGATACCTTTTGTCTTCTTATAAGGACACCAATCCTATTGGATTAGAGCTTAATTAGACCCTAATCACTTCATTTCACTTTAGTTATCTCCTTAAAGACCCTGTCTCCAAATATAGCCACACTGGGTGTTAAGGCTTCAACATATGAATTCATTGAATTCCATAACAGGCATAGCAGGCATTAAGTCTTTCTTTTCTATTAAGATATCTAGTCTATCTCAAAAATATAACTCATTGATTGTACAAATTCTGTTTGTTTCATTTTTGTTGGTAGTGGCAGAGGGCAGGAAGAAGGGTGAATAAAATGCTAATGCATAATTGTAAATATCTAGCCTCTTTTTTCAAAAAATATTTTGGTAGTGTTACGTATGACCTTCACAATTTTATTTACTATTTTTGTTTTAGTGTATAAAACGTGTGCGTGTGTACATACTAAATAATAAATTGTAACATCAGGCATCAGGAAATAAGTATTATAATCAGAATGTCCTCAGTCATCATTGGCTTGAGAATACAAATAAAGTCATTTCTACATTAATATCTGAAACTCAGAAGTTTCTAGACCCTAGATGCCTACATAAGTAAACCAGTCCCTTGCTAAATCTCCTTTAAAAAAAAAAAAATCTCTGTTGTCTAGCAAGAATTTCTCATATGTGATCTAAGTCAATCCCTGAGCCTGATCTTTATAAACCAACTCCAGTGACTCTCCTAACCAGGGCCCTGAAACGGCTTAAGAAGTTGAACTCTCCACTTCCCAAGGCTACCAGATTTGACAGTAAATGTATCTGGATCTTGATTTTTTTAGGGTTTGGTATTTTATTTTCTAGGCTGTCTTAGTCTGCTTGGGCTGACATAACAAAATACCATGACTGGCTGGCTTATTTAAGAAATTTCTTTTCTCACAGTTCTGGAGGCTGGTAAATCCAAGATCAAGGTACTGGCCAATTCAGTTCCTGGTGAGAGCTCTCTTCCTGGCTTGCAGACAGCCACCTCCTAGATGCATCCTCATATGGCAGAGAGAGAGAGCTCTGGTGTCCCTTCCCCTCTTTATATGGCCACCAGTCCTAGTGGATTAGGACAACACCATATGACCTCATTTAACCTTATGACTTTCTTTCAAGCCCCTATCTCCAAATACAGTCACATTGGGGGTTAGGGCTTCAACATATAAATTTGGGGGGAACACAAACATTCAGTCCATAACATAGACCCCCATACAAATAGGAAGTGGCAATTTGAAGTGACTTTGGAATTTGAAGTGGCAAATTGGAAGTAACTTTGAAGAAACATAACCATAAGAGTCAATATCATTGCCATGCCTTCTTGTCTTCCAATTCAAAATGAGTGAAAAGATCAAACATATTTCAAGATACAGTATACTGAAAAATATCCATTTTAGATTCAATGGGATTCCTTGATGTTTCTCCTTTTTTCACTTCCCCAAATAAATTTAAATTCTTGGATCCCAAGAAATCATTGTTTTTAAGTATTAGAATTTTCTGACAGTTTCATGCTCCATTAGTGATCAAATACACACATGATTTTTCATACAAAAATGACTAAAAATTTTCCCAAAGTGTTGAATTTAAGCAGCCAATATATAATTTTTTTATCCATTTGTACTTGTTTTCAAAATAATGGGTTGTTTTACTAAATTCAACTCATTTTGTCTTCTTTTGTTTTGTTTTGTTAATTTGCTTGCTTGATTGTTTAACCACTGAGGGTGTGCAAACATAAAAGACAGAAGAAATCAAAGAAGGTGAATAAAAACAGTTTTTACATGCCCTAGAATTTGAATATAAAAGAGGAAAAATTGTATTTGTATTTCTTGGAAGTAGCTGTAAGCAAAATAAATCAATCTTTGTCTCTTGTCATTATGTGAAGGCAGAGAAATATTTTTAAAAAGATATATCTCATGGAGAAGAGTCTCTTCTTTTCTTCTCATTATTTTAGCAAGAGATATCATTTTCTTGTGGTGACTGTAGGAGTGTGACCGCGCAGTTACAACCACTTCTCATTATGTTTCAGCCTAACAGGAACAGGGATAATTTCAGCCTTGCTACCCGGTGATTGCAAATGTGCTTATTATCTGTGTCTCCTCTGAATTTGCAAGAGTACAATATGTTCCATCTCTTGTTTGTTTGTCAGCAGGAAGAAAATATTTTTTATGGTCCCCATCCATGCTAAGTTCTAAAGGAATGAGAATGCCAGATCTTACTACAAAAAAAGTTTGTATCCAAGATTAAATAACGTATCCTCCAAATTAATAAATTTACAAAAATTTAATAACAGTCTATGTAAAGTACATTACCATTTTCTCTAACTCTAGAATTATGAAGGAATACACTTGATTCATAGCAAATATGCTTTTACTTTTCCTGTTATTTGGCTAGTAATTTATCTTACAAAACAGTCATTTAAAATATTATTTTCCTAAGCTTTTTGGATTATAATAATCTTCTAGAATTCACATCACTTCTTACATATCAAAGCAGAAGCCAACTTAATACTGTATGTATTTTAAGTACTCTCTTTAGAATCTTTCTTACTTAAGTTGTAAGGAAGATAATATTCCCCACTGATCATCATTTGTTTTAAACTAAGAGTATAAATCCAAATTCTTTATGCCTTTCTAGACTTTCAGTAAATTTCAGACTCAAAGATAACAGTCTTGCAATCTGCTGTGGTCACTATTATATCTCCAGCCCAGAGCACAGAGCCTGGCATACAAAAAATATTTATTGAATAAATAAATGAATGAATGGGCTTCATATTCTTTCTCCTCTGAATTTACTCAACATTGACCAACACTAACAAAACACCAGGGAAATTTTAAGCAGGATAAAAACAATCCAGGGGTCACCAAATGCCATAGACTTTAAACAGCATCAGGTGGGTCAAGATAAACCCCAAAGAAGATAAATCCCAATCTCAGTGACACAAACATTAAGAGATATGCAAACTTTGAAATAAAACATATATTTTAATCATCTAGCTTTTAAATAAAAGTGCATTTCCACAAGCAAATAGTCACCATTTTAGCTTCACAATGAAATAGTATTTCTAAAATTTTACACGAAGCATTTTTTTTGCTCTATCTGCTCTTTTGCCCAAAGGCATTTTTCCCTTATTGAAAAATCACTTACAGCATAGTGTTCATTCAAGAAAATGGTCTCAGCTATTCTTGTACTTTATAGAGACTGTGAATTCTATTTTGTCAGGTTTGTTTTAATCTATCTGGACGATATACATGTAGATGCATAGGAATAGGAGGAAGTCCACCCAGAATGAAAACCGTCATGTGGAAGCATGCTTCAGACTTCTCTACAAACAACAGAGCCATTTCACTGCCTTGGCTCTGGACTCATTCATCTGTTGTCTACGCTCATTTTTGGTTTATTGCTTTGTTTCTCAGTTCATTTATCACCCAGTCACTTGTTTTATGTCTCAGAGTCACAGCCCATTTATATGAGTGCATGGAAGGCCCACAAATCTGAAGGGTGCTACACCTGAGGGCCTTCTCTGTCTTTGGTTGCAGAGATGGAAATATTATGGTCCTTCAACACATAAAACTGCATATTTAAAATGGGAAGTGCTTATGCACCTTAGTAGCTGAGCAAGTGAGCAATCTACAGTCAACCCAAATTTATCCAAGCATCCATTTTTATCTAGTGTTTTGTAAGATTTCTAGAATTCCAAATTCCAAGTTTTCTAATAGAAATGTAAGTTGGATTGCTTTACTTTAAATTCACCTATTCTTTTTTCATTGTTTCTATTAAGAAGAACAGAAATGCAACCCCTCAAAATGCCTATTCTTCTCCAGTGATGGAGAAGGAGGGCCCAGAGGAGGAAGAAGACCCAGCACCCTTCAAGCAACCATGTGGCAGAGGAATGTCAAGATGGGACAGCAGTGGCTACTTAATATCTCTCCCCGTTCACAACGGGGCATAGCTTTTTGGCCATGTTATTACAAGCTTGAGTGTGAGTGAAATAAAGTCAATTATTAACTTTCTGCAAATGCTGACCTGTTGCTTTTGCCATCCCTCGGCTTACAGCAGTCTCCAGAAACCTGCCTTTTATGTATTTAGAACTAAGGAAACTGAAGTTTTTTATGTACTTAAGGCTGTCTGTCTGGACAATAAAACAATTTGTATGCCACCCAATTTGTCCGTTAATTCTTACATTTGTATAGGAAAAATAAGAAATGTTTTATAAATCTATAAGCCCAGAAAAAAATCTCATGCTGTGGGAGAACTAAAATTAAAACAAACAAAAGTTCTTTTAATTGCTTTCTTGACAGTGTCTAGTCCCTCAAATGGCCGACAAAGGAAGCCCGCAGTGATACCATAATGTTTAGATGCACTGTTTCAGTTTAATCACGGTATAAAAATGAGATATTTCTCTATAATTCAGTTAGGGTTCAACTAGAGAAGCAGAACCATGAGATAAGTATATATTAAAGGTTTCATTACAAGTAATTGGCCTACAAAATTGTGTGGACTTGCTAAACAAGTCCAAAATCAGTAAGGCAGGTGTTCAGGAAAGGAAGATAATGAGCAGGCTGGAACTCCACGAACACCAGCTGAGGCATGGAGTTCAAAGAACAATTGGAACGCAAACATGCTAGAACTCAAAGGGCATAAGATCAGCAAAAGCCTCAGGCTGCTTGTACAGGCTTACCTGATTGGACCAGGCCCACCCAAGATAGTCTACCTTTTGATAAACTTAAAGTCAGTTGATTAGGGACTTAAATCAACTCTCCAAAATCTCTTCACAGCAGCACCTAGATTCATATTTGATTGAATAATTTGGAACTGTAGTTCAGTCTCGCTAAATTGACCATTAAAATGCTATCACTTCAGGCATGGTCACACTTCCTTTGAAAAAACATTAACACTCAAACTCTTGGGAGTCTAACTGATTGTAAATTCTAAGATCAGTTTTTATTTCTACCACAAAAGGCATTTAAAACACTTTCCACTGATTCCTGTCTGGAGGCTATTTTGGGGCTAGTGCACTGAGCTGTTGGACATGCACCAGGATACATTCAGATGCAGGCTGAGGACAAATAAGCTTGAAATTTTCAAATGGATATTCTGGTTTAGCTTTGTCCCTAACTATCAGATCATCAAAAATTTAGCTATAGAAAAAAGTGCCAAGCTTTGGCCCAAAGATTCTCACCTGCTAGGAAACTCAGAACACAAGTGAACGCAATCCTCTGACTGGCAGGCCTTCCCCGTAGGGGAGGTGGTTGTTGCAGGGTAGCTTCAGGCAGGCTGGGGGCCAGACTGTAATCCGCACACAGATAATGATCAACATTATGTGATACCTAGGCAGGATTTTTATACAAGAGTTGGGCTCCTCTCTCACTAATGATTTTGTTTTCTGTTTTGTTTTGTTTTAAGAGAGAAGACAGTACTCTCTCTCTACCCACCTCTCTTTCATTTCTTCTCCTTTCCTTTCTTTTCAGAATTTTACAAACTGAGGTCAGGAGTGCTTTCAATCAAGTCTCCCAGACGAGAAGAAAAAATCCAACACGATTGCCAGAGCTCTTTCTTTTCTCTTCTCTCTTCAGAAAGGAAGGAGGAATTCCAAGGCTTGGAGCTGGAAAAATGAATAAGTAAAAATTAAAATGAATGCCAGAAAGTAGGAGGGAATGGCAAGGGCAGAGGAAGGAAGTTAACCACACCTTTTTCTTCTACTTTTTTTTAACCCAGGACCCTGTGCTAAAACATCGCATGTAAGACCGGATAATAGTGATATGACAGAACTGTGCTTTCAAACAATGGTTTGTATGTATTCTATCACATAGATTTAGATGTTATATTACAGACCCTATTTGTTAAATGAACAATAGGAGGCAAAAAAATTACAGAACTAATATTTCATTTATGTTTTATATTTCAAAAGAAACTGGAGTTCAATGGTCTTGATTCTTGGACTTCAAATAGGATTATCCTGCACCAAATTCAACTACTATGAAGAAAGATTTGTCTCGGGCTTCAAACAATACTGTAGATGATGTTAACTTCTCGTGCTTGTGTCTTGGTTTCTCATTGTAACCTTTAATGACAAGGATAATATCTTGACCCTAAAAGACTAGACAACATTAAGTAGCTAAAGTCTATTTAAAAACTATTGGAACTTCTGCTTCTGGGAAGATGGAGTAGATGTACTACTCCCAATTTTTCTTGCTAATTACAACTAAAAACCCTGTATTGTATATAACACAACTATAAGAAGATTCTGAAAGGCAGAAAGAAGAAGGCAGACTAGCTAGGGAGGAGAAGCCTAGCAAGACGGAAATCTTTTAGACAATAATTGCTCTACTCCAGCCAAAAAACACAGAAAAAATTATGGTCAGCAAAGACCCAGTGGGTATCTAGACTTGCACCACAGCCAGATTGTAACAAAGAGCTCTGACTCCCTTCTCCCATCTTTGCCATCACCTGGGTGTTATCACATAAGACCAAGTAAGGAGTTGGTACTTTCATTTCTACTGGGAGGGCAACAAGACCTCCAACCTCAATGTCAGTGGAGACAATGTGGAGAGCCTAGATTTCCACCTCAACCCAGGAGTAACAAGGTGCCCCTCCCTTTTGCTACTGATGTGGTGTCAGAGGAACCCTGTGTAGAGTCAGGACTTTTCACTACTGCCTAGTGGTAATAAGATCCCAAGCTACCACAGCATAAGTGGGGGTCAAAAAGAGTATAGTAAAAAAGCACTTCTACCCCTGCCAGTCAGGGAGATATCAGTGAAGGCCTAGTGGGAAGCCAGAACTCCTATCTTCACCCATAGATAATGAGGAACACCTCCCCTCGGTTGTCAAGAGTAGCCAAGTAGGTACCCTGCACTTCTACCCACATCTAGCAGTAATGAGGCAGCACCATGCCCTCTCCTACCAGAGTGGCTCCAGAGACAGCAAGCTAAAAGAAAAGACTTCAATAAGATCCATAAACTCATAACATAATACACAAAATGTCCACATTTGTATTGAAAAATCACTTGTTATACCAAAAGCTAGGAGGATCTCAAATTGAATGAAAAAAGTACAGTGGATAGATGCCAACCCTGAGATGTCAAGAGTGTTAGAAATATCTGACTGAAAATTTAAAGCAGCCATCATTGAAATGATTTGATGAGCAATTACCATCATGCTTGAAACAGATTTAAAAAATAGAGATTCTCAACAAAGAAACAGGAAGAGTTGGCAAAAAAAGAAACAGAAGATGTAAAAAAGAACCAAATGAAAATTTTAGGACTGAAAAACACAAAGACCAAAAAGGGAAAGATCTCAGTGATGCGCTCAACAACAGAATGAAAGAGACAGAGGAAAGAATCAGTGAACTTGACAATGAAACAATAGAAATTGCCCAATGTAAATAACAGAGATTAAAGTAGCCCTTAAAAAGTATCAACAGAGCCCCAGGAATGTATGGGGCTATAAAAACTGATCAAATACTAATAATCGCTAGAGTCTTACAAGGAGAGGAAAAAGAGGGTATGGCTAAAAATGTATTCCAGGAATTAATGACAGAAAATTCCCAAATTCTGCAAAGATATAAACCTCCAGATTCAAAAGGCTGACTGAACCTTTAACAGAATAAACCCAAAGAAATTCACACCAAGATATATCATAGTCAAACTTCTAAAGAGTAAATACAAAGAAAAAATACTGAAAGCAGTGAGAGGAAAAAAACCACCTTGTTGATAAGGAAAGAACAAGTCAAATGACAGTAGATTTCTCATCAAAAACCATCTAGATCAGAAGGAAGCAACAGAATATTTTTCAAGTGCTGAAAGAAAAGAATTGTCAACGTAGAATTCTATATGCATGAAAATATTATTCAGGAATTAAGAGGACATCAAAACATTTCTCTGTTTTGATGAAAGAAAACCAAAAGAATTTGTTGCCAGTAGAACTACCTTAAAAGAATGGCTGGAGGAAGTTCTCTAAACAGAGAAGGAATGATAAAAGAAGGAAATGGAACACCAGGAAGGAAGAAAAAACATGGTAAGCAAAAATATGGACAAATTCAATACATTTTCCTTCCTTCTTGAGTTTTCAAAATTATGTTTGATGGTGGAAGCAAAATTATAATACTGTCTGATATGGTTCTAAATGTAAATAGAGGAAAAATTTAAGGCAATTATTTATAAGTGAGAGAAGGTAGATGGATATAAAAGGAGGTAAAGTTTCTACATATCACTCTAACTGGTAAAATGATAACACCAATAGACTATAAGTTATGCACATATAATCTAATATCTAGAATAATCCCTAAAAATGTTACACAGAGACACTCAAAAATACTATAGATAAATAAAAATAAAATTATAAAAAATGTTTAACCCACAGTAAAGCAGGAAAAAGCAAACAGAAATGAAAACAGAAGGACAAAACAGAAAGCAAAAAATAAAATGGCAGACTTAAGTCCCAACATATCAATAATTACATTAAATGCAAGTGGTATACTTACATCAGTAATTGCATTAAATGTAATTGGTCTGAAACACAGATATTGGCACTGTGGGTTACAAAACATGACCCAACTATATGCTGTCTACAGTAAACTCACTTCAAATATAAGGCAATTTGAAAGTAAAAGGATAGAAAATGATATATCATGCAAATATTAATTGAAAGAAAGAAGGATTGGCTATATTAATATTAGATAAAATACTTGGAAGCAAAGAAAATTACCAGAGACACAGAGGGACATTTTATAATGATAAAAGGATCAATCCAACAAAAAGACATAGCAATCCTATACAGGTATGCACCAAATAACAGAGCTGCAAAATATGTGAAGCAACACCAGATAGAACTGAAAGAATAAATAGAAAAATCCACAATTACATTAGGAGACTTCAACAGTCTCCTCTCCCAACAATTTATATAACAAATAGAAAACCAGCAAGAATATAAAACACAGTAACAACATCAACCAACGGTATTTAATCAATATTCGTGAACACTCTAGTTAACTAAAGCAGAATCCACAATTATTTTTGAGTGCCTGTGAAACATATACCAAATTATACTATATCCTGGGATATAAAACAAACCTCGACAAATTTAAAAGAATTGAAATCATAGACAGCATGTTCTCTGACCACAATGGAATCAAACTAGAAATCAATAATAAGATAAGAGGAAAATCTCCAAACACTTGGAAACTACACAGTACAATTCTAAATAACATACGTGTCAATGAGAAAGTCTCAAGGGAAATAAAAAATACACTGAACTGAACTAAAATAACATACAACATGTCAAAATTTGGTAGACACAGATAAAGCAGTGCTGACAGGGAACTTCATAAAAACAAATGCATACATTAGAGGAGAAAAGTCTCAAGTCAATAATCTAAGCTCCTACTAGAAAAGAAAAGTAAAATAAACCCAAAGTAAGCAGAAAGAATAAAATAATAAAGATAAGAGTAGAAATCAATAAAAGTGAAAACAGAAAAACAGTAGAGACTGTCAATGAAACACTGGTTCTTTGAAAGTACCAATAAAATCAAAAATATCCAGCAAGACTGACAAAGGAAAGAAAAGAAGATACAAATTAACCAATATCAGGAATGAAACAGGAGATACCACTACAGTCCCTGTGGACTGAAAAAAATAATACTGAAATGCTGAGAACAATTTTACACTTATAAATTTGACAACATAGATGAAATGGAGCTATTCTTAAAAAAAAAAAAAAAAGCCTACCACAATTCACCCAATATAAAATCAATAATTTGAATAGCTCTCTCTTAAGGAAATTAAAGTTTTAAATTTAAAACTCCGAAACAAGAAATGTCTAGTCCCAGATGGTTTCATTGCAGAATTCTACCAAATGTGTAAAGAATAATTAAAACGAATTCTATGTAATCTGTTCCAGAAAATAGAAGATGATGAAGGGAACATTTCCCAATTCATTATATGAAGCTAATATTACCCTGATACCAAAAGAAGGCAAAGACAGTACCAAAAAAAAGAAAAACAGATGCATATCCCTCATGAATATAGACACAAAATCCTTTACAAAAATATAAGCAAATAGAATTCAGCAAATAAAAAGAATTATGACCACGTTAAGTTTATTGCAGACATGCAAGTCTGGTTCTAAATTGGCAAATCATCAACATAATCTACCATATTAACAGACTAAAGAAGGAAAATCAAAAGATCATATTGATTGGTACATAAAAAGCATTTGACAAAGTTCAAAACCCATTTATGATTAAAAAAAACAAAAAAATTCCTAGGAAAATAGGACTAGAGGGGAACTTCCTCAACTTGTTGAAGAGCATCTCTAAAACCTCCAGTTAACAGTTAACCATAACAATTAACATCAGACTTAATGTTAAAGCCTGAATACTTTACTCCTAACATTGGAGAAAGGGCAAAGATGTCCACTCGATTACTCTTATTCAGTGTAGTGCTGGAAGTTTGAGCTAGTGTAATAAAGCAAGTAAAAGAAATACATAGCTGAAAGGAAGAAATAAAACTATTTCCAAATGACATGATAGTCTACATACAAAATCCCAAAGAATCTACAAAAAATATAAGAAGCTGTAGTAACTAACAAATGAGTTCAACAAGGCTGCAGGATATAAAATCAACATACAAAAATCAACTGTACTTCTATAATAGCAATAAACATATGTATATTGATATTGAAAATATAATACGTTTACTGTCCCTCAAAAAAAAGTAATACTTAGGAGTAAATCTAGCAAAACATGCACAAGACATGTATGTTGAAAACACAAAATGCTGAGGAAAGAAATCAAAGATGATTTAAGAAAATGGAGAGATGATCGTGAGTTGGAAAATTCAACATACAAAAGATATCCATTCTCTCCAAATTGATATACAGGTTTAACACAATTTCTATCAAAATCTATTGAGACTTCTTTTGCAGATATAGAAAAACTTAGTCTAAGATTTATAAGGAAAGGGAAAGGAACTAGAATAAGCTAAAACAATTTGGGGAGAAAAAGAATAAAATGGAAAGAATCAGTCTTCTCAATTTCAAGATATTATATAACTACAGTAATCAAGACTCTGATATTGGTAAGGGACAGACAAATAAATAGACTAGAGAAGTCAGAAAGAGATCCACATAAATATGTCCAAATGATGTGTGGCAAAGTTCCAAATGGAATTCAATGAAGGAAAAATGGCTTTTTCAACAAATGGTGCTGGAGCACGTAGACATTCAGAGACGAAAAAACAAAAAAAGCTCTAACTCTTACAACTTATACAAAAATGAACTCACAGCAGATCACGGGCTTAAATATAAAACTACAAATCTTTTAGGAAGAAAAGGAGAAAATCCCCAAGATCTACAGCTAGGAAAAGACTTGTTTAACTTAAATACCAAAAACAAAATCCTTAACAGAAAAATTTGATAATTTGGACTTTAACAAAACTGAAAAATTTTGCTCTGCAAAAGACTCTTAAAAGATGAAAGACAAGCTATAAGCTGAAGAAAATATTTGCAAACCACATATTTGACAAAGGACTAGTATCTAGAAAGTATAAAAATCTTTCAAACTCAACAGTAAAAATAAATCCAATAATAAAAATAAATCCAGTAAGAAAAAAAATCCAATTAGAAAATGGGCAAAATTAGTGAAAGGTATTTCACCGAAGAGGGTATACAGATAGCCATTAATCATATGCTGAGAAGCTCAGCATCGTTAGTCGTTAGGGAACTGCTTACTAAAACAGCAACAGGAAATCACTGCACACAATCAGACTGGCTAAAATAGAAAATAGTGACAACACAAAATACTGGTGAGGATACAGAGAGACTGGACACTCATACATTGCTGGTGGGAATATAAAATTGTACAGCCACTCTGGAAAATAGTCTGTCAGTTTCTTTACAAGCTAAACGTGTAACCTCTATACAGCCAAGCAATTGCACTCCTGGGCATTTATCCCAGAAAATTAAAACCTATGTTCATAAAGAATCTATACATGAATGTTTATAGCAGCTTTATTTGTAATCGCCAAAAACTGGAAATAACCCAGGTATACTTAGATGGATGAATGGTTAAACAAACTGTGGTGCAACCAGACCTCGAATAGTACTTGGCAATAAAAAAAGGAATGAACTATTTATACATGCAGAAATATTGATGAATCTCTAAAGAATTATGCTGAGTGAAAAAAGCCAATCCCAAAAGGTTGCATCCTTTTTGAGTCTATTTATATAACATTCTTGAAATATCAAAATTATATAAATGTAGAACAGATTAATGGTTGCCAAGGCTTAAAGAGCAGGTGTGGTAGGAGGGAAGCGGGTAAGGCTAAAAAAGGGTAACTTGAGAAATGCTTGTGATAATGGAAATGTTTTGTAAATTGACTATATCAACTTCAAAATCCTGATTGTGCTATTATACTATAGATTTGCAAGATGTTACCATGGGGCAACCTGGGTAAGGAGTTCACGGCTTCTCTCTGTATTATTTTTTACAACTGTATGTGAATCCACAGTTATCTCAAAATAGGAAGTTTAATTTTTTAAAAAATCTATTCAGGAGAAAATATGAAATTTTAACTATGGGCTTCAAAGAGCTTTTAGTGGAGGAGTGTAACATGAAAATAAAAATATATTACCTTATTTGGTACATTTGGTACATTTTATCAATCAATATGTCCATCTCAATAAATGAGATGTATGTTTATACATACATTATCCCCATTATGACCACAAAAAATGATAGAGGAGGGTCAATATGCCCATTTTAGAGTTAAGGAAACAGGGCCAGATTGAAGAGAATTGCCCAAAGTTAAAAAGCTACTACATGACTAAGTTTACAAGATAGCAAAGATCTTAAAACCCCTAAGAGCAAACTTGAAAGTACCAGTGGTTCCATGGAAATGTCTCAGGACCATCATAACAAGCAGAGCATTTAGTAAGAGAGACTCTTGGTGCTCAAGACCCATTTCAAAGAGAACAGTACTTTAAAAAAAAATCTGTATTACATAACGGGCTCTGTGTAATGTTTGAATAAAAGGTTTACTGCTAACAATATACTAATATAGTGCACTAATGAAAGGCAGCTGTTTTCTGAGATTCCCTACTAGGAAGCTTTTATAGTCATGTCAAGAACCCTGCTTTGTTGTTGACAGGTGGTCTTCCAATCACATGTCATAATAAAGGTCTCTCTACACGTGGTCAGCCATCGTGATTACTGAGGAAATACTTCTCATTAACGCCATCCATTGTTCAAAGATGTAAATTTCAAAAGAGAGAATAAACAGCTTTGTTCAGACATTGCTGCTTAGATTATAGAACCGTGCAGTCTAAACACTGGCATCAAGTCAGCCATTTGGGGACCAAGTGGACATCATGTATGTCCTAGTCATAATGCACATCTACTCATGTGCCCTTTTACAGAACTTTAATATTTATAACAAACGGCAGCTTCCAACGTACACACAAAAAAAATCTATATCAGGCAAACAAAGACCTCCATCCTACAAATCATATTTACATTCTGACTCCACAGTACATGAAAATAAGTTCAATAAGATCAATTTCTTTTCAAAGTGATTTTAAAATGTTTAGTCATAATAATAGCTAATATTTGTTAAGCACTTACCTTGTGCCAGACATTGTTCTAAGCACTTTAAAGGTATTAAGATATTTAGTCCTCACCATAACCCTATAAGGTAGGTACTATTATCATCTATTCTTTTATAATTGAGGAAACTGAGGGAAGGAGAGGTTAGTAGATGTCCCCAGCACTTGGGAGTCAATATTCAAACCCAGGCAATCTGACACCAGTGTCTGTGATCCCAATCACTAGAACAAGAGGCAAGAGAATGCCTTTCAAAATTCATTAGACTTCACTAGAATGAAGTTTAAAACTGTCACAACAATTAAAAATCACCTGTTATTATGTAACCTTATTTACATAAAAGCTAATGAAGCACAGAGTTGTCAGATGACACAGGACACGTACTGTAATTTATATAATAGTGCACATCAATATCAGTGGATCCAAAGTTCAAGATTTGGCTTCCAGTAGATAGACAAATAGTTTTTTGTTAAATAACAATAACAATGCTACACTAGAGAGAAAACTATGATGCTCCAAGTGACTCCCATGCTGCTCTCATCACTGAACATACAAGGAACACTTGTTCCTGCAAGACTCTCCTATACCTGGCTGGATAGACCAGACATTAAAGCCCAGGCCATAGGCAGGAATCTATAGGGTAGATAGAGGTTTTTGAGATTACCTGGGCAATAACTCTGCCCCCAAAGAAAAATAACCAACACAATGACTCAGATACCTTCTCTTGAGGACTCTGAACATGAGATTAAAAAAAATAATAAAAGTAGTTATTTGGTATGTAAGTGAAAGAAGTAGTTTCAAGAAGGTTGTATTGGTTTCCTACTGCTGCTGTAACAAATTACAACAAACTTAGTGGGTTACAACACAAATTTATTATCTTACAGTTCTGGAGGTCAGGAGTCCAAAATAGGGTTCATTGGGCTAAAATTCAGGGGTTGGCAGGGCCAGTTCTTTCTGGAGGCTCTAAGAGGAGGATTTACACAAAGAGCGAATTTCCAGCTTCTAGAAGCTACCTGAATTCCTTGGCTCATGGACCGCTTCAGCAGCAGCATCACTCTGACCCCTGCTTTTCTTGTCACATCTCTGACTTCCGCTTTCCTCTTCACTATTTAAGGACCTTTGTCAGTGGGTCCACCCTCATAATCCAGGATAATCTCTTCATCTCAAAATCCTTAATTTAATCACATCTGCAAAGTCTCTTTTTGCCATTTAAAGTAAACATGCTCGTGGTTTTGGTGGGATTAGGAGGTGGACATCTTTGAGGGCCCATTATCCTGCCCAGCACAAGTAGACTGTAGTGGGTAAGAGCCTAGCTCTACAACCCAGCTGAGAGTGTGGAATCCCACTTCCACCATTGACCAGCCGTGTTAGCTGGGCAAATTATCCAACCTCTATCTCTGTTTCCTCTTCTTGAAAAAGGGAGTCATGATAGTACCTACCTTATAAATCTGAGATTAAATGGACTAATAAACATAAAAAACTTAGAACAGTGCTTGGCATATAATAATCACCATATAAATCTTATCTTTAAGACAAAAAAAAGATAATATTTAATGTCCTCTTTAAGACAAGGGACACATAGGGAGAAGCAGAGAAATGGTTGACTTCTAATATTTCTTAAAGTGCTACCATAAAACCAAGATAAAACCTTTCATTAATCTTTGCAGAAGTCTACAAACCTTGTAAACATCATACCAAATAATATGAGTTGTAAACTTGTAAAAATAGTTAATTAAATACCCGTTTTGGGTAATTTGGTAAATTGGTTATCTGACAAATAATTTTCTGTGAATTACCTTTCAACCTATTGATCATCAGTGATTTGGCCTTCCTCTATGTTACAAATACAATTTTTCTTCTTGGAAAAGTTTCCATTCGCTAATATAAAGGAAGGTGCAAGAGTTCATTTTATGTGTCAACTTGATTAGGCTGTGGCACCCAGATATTTGGTCAAACACCAGTCTGGATATTGTGTGAAGGTATTTTTTGAATGAGATTAACATTTAAATCAGTAGACTTTGAGTAAAGCCAATTACCCTCCATAACATGAGTGAGCCTCAACCAGTCATTTGAAGGTTGTAAGAGAAAACAAACTGAGATCCCCCAGGAAAAGGAAATTCTGCCTCCAGACTGCCTTCAGACTCAAGATGGCAACACTCTTCCCTGAGCCTCCAGCCTGCTGGCCTCCACAGTCACATGTGCCAATTTCTCTCAATAGACATAGATAGGTGATACATAGATAGAAGATGATAGATAGATGATAGAGATAGATAGATAGATAGATAGATAGATAGATAGATAGATAGATAGATAGATAGATAGATGATAGATAGATCCTATTGGTTCTGTTTCTCTGGAGAGTCCTGACTAATACAGGGTGGAAAATGAAAAATAAATTCCTTTGTAATACTGGTTCATCTAGTGCAACATTCTATATTCCCCTGCTAGACCATCTGCTAAATCCCTCAAGTCCTAACACAAATGTATTAACCTCCCAAAGGTTTTTCCAATTCCCTATTCTGTACTAGCCTTTCCTATAATTATCCTCCCAAATAAGCTTTGATCATGCCTGCAATTGCTCATTATGTTGACTGTTTCTTCAGTGGATTATTATATCCTCGAAATTATGCTTGTGTCTTAAGGGCCTGTGGTAAATGGATGGATGACAGAATGGAGGGATGAATCAACAGATAAATAAAGCCAGCTATCAAAACCCGAGTCTTTCAAACCATTAGATGTGCTCCACTACAAGACACTCCCAATAAATTTTTAAGTATTTCAAGAGAAGTTTGAATCCTTCAAGTTAGTGCTGTTTTCTCTACATTCTGATCTCAACATTATAGCAATTCACTTGAGTGATAGAAATGCTTCTAACAATGAGCTTTATTGATAACAATTTAAGTGGAAGGAATTATTGGACACAAAATGTCTAGAAGTTTCATCACTGCAGTTAACCATCTTCAGTATATTGCTAGACTGAAGTCATAATTTAGAAGGTCAGCTATGCCTTCTAAATTATGTCTTCAAATATATGTTTAGTGATAAATGAGCAAGACATTTTTCAGGCTTTTGTTATATAGGTGTATTCAACCACAGAAACAGTTCTATTACATAAATGTTTAGTGCTCCAAGAAACGTCTTGTCCATTTTTATCCAGACAGATTTATTAGTGAATTAGGGGATTTTTGTTTTGTTTTGTTTTGTTTTTGGTACTATTCTTTTGTGAATTCATTTTTCAGTGAGTTTCAGCATAAAAACAGGTTACATTTGAGAGCAATGGAGTTAGATGAATGTGATTTTTCATTGATACTATTAAGGGCAAGAATCCCAAATCTCAGTAGAAATGGACTGCTGTGGCATTGCTGTGAAGGTTTTAGGATTCAAACAAGAGAAGAACCCTTACAAGTCTCTCCACAAAAACCTTTTGACATTAATAACTTTAGCTCTCCTGATGAAAGCATACTAAATGACAAAAGAGAGAGAGAGCAGTGATTCTTTCCTGCTCACCAAAAACTTGGAATATAGTCATTTTACATGTTAAGACCTATTGGTATCATAAAAAGATTTTTCTTAACAGTCAGCTAAGACCAGACAGTGTTCTATTCCAAAGATTTCTATGATCCAGTGTTACTATTTTTGTACTTTTCAAAAGCCTGATGACATTGTATTCCTTCTAAGTTACTAGGGCTACATGCACAGTGTTTATATTTGGGCCCCTTCACAGTAGGTTTTGCCTCAATAAAGAATATTTGTCATTGTTGTTAACTCTTTGTCTGTTTAATACTTTCTAAGCATATCCTTCCATACACAACTTTATGGAAAATAAATATAATGAATGGATTAATGATCATAATTAAAATTAGCAGTAACTACTCTCTATTGAATGCTTATTAGTGATAGGATTAAATTGAATATATTACCTAATTTAATCCTAATGAGAATTATGAAAAGTATACACTATTATTTTCTACTCCATTTTGTGGATGAACTTTTCAAAAATTTTCATGGAGTAAATAATTTTTCCAAAGTGAGAAATCTAATAAATAGCAGAACATGAATTCTGGGCTAAACCACAGTATATCTGATTTCAGAGTTCTAGTTCTTAACTATCACTCTCCACTCTCCCCCAAAAGTCCCCAAAACACATTGTGTTGTGACTAGCCCACCAAACATTTTCTTTCGCAAACACCATTTTTGTGTAAGGCATTGATCTAGGAGCTGTGTTTCACTTAAAAAAAAAAAAAGTCAATCAGTATCAGATTTCTCTTTAAATATACATTTAATCCACTGAGGGACAAAAATAGCCACAGAAGACCATTAGTCTTTGCCAATTGCAGTTTTTACTATTTATATAGAGTTCCAAAAGTTCGTGACGGTAACAATTTTTTGGCTGTACTCTGACAGATGTTAAAATTGGGTTCTCTTTGATGTTAATTTGTATGTACAAACCACTCAGCTAGTGAGTAAACCAAACCATCCTTCTAGCACACACATCATGATGAAGGGCTTTCTTGAAAAATAGTCAAGGAAATCAACTGCTAGTGCTGTGATTGACATGCAGAAAAAGTAGAGGTGTCCAAAATGTCGCCCCTTCCTCCACCTTTTACCAGGAAATAGAAGTTTGAAATAAAGTGCTAAATGGCAAATTCTTTAAGAATATGGATGTCTTCCATTATCCTATGTGGAAACAAGGAAAAAGAAAATTGTAAAACTAGCATCTTCAGTTATTACAGCTGGGAAAGGAAAAATTGTCAGCTAAATTGTGTTTACACATTTGCTGACTTTTAAAGCCTTGGGATGTACTTTTCCTGGATGTCAACTGTCATTTACAGAAACAGGTTTTTTTTAAGTGATACAATATGCTAAAGGATCATAGAAGATAGAGAAGACACTTCTGACTAGGGAGAAATCTGGAAAAACCATAGAAGGGAAGCACAATTTGAGCTGACCTTTGAGGATAAAAGAATTTTGACAGAAATAGTAGCTTCAATTGTTTATTTGTTTTGAGGGAGTACAATTTCCAGAGTGTTAATGAAGTTACTATTCTTCAGAGGTTGAAATAATGGAAAATAAGAGTAAGCAAATAAGTGGAAATCAAATCAGTTTATATACAGCAGTAAAACTGAATAAACCGTACCTAGGATATAGCTCTCATCTAGCTATGAAACAACAGAGTTCCCCAAAGTCTCGTAATAAATAAAATAAGTTCAGTGACCAAGTGAATGTCACCAGAGATTAAAGACGCCTTTTGCATTATTGGTAGATATCTCCCTATAAAAGAAAACAAAAACACACACTGATTATGAAAGAAAAGGATATTCAATTATTTTAGAGATGAATGAGATTGAAAATAAAATTCTTAGTACATTCACCTTCCCCTGACTTAAATTAAAACCAAATTAATTGTGGGAACTTTGATTTTCATTTTATCTCCTTATGTGCCTTCATATTGGTGATATAAATGAAAGAAATCCACCATGGGGAAAATTATTTTCTATACTAGGTAAATACTCAAGTGTTTGTTTCAGCATGCTAAATGTGGATATGGTTAGGGGTAGGAGGAAGGTTTTCAGTGAGCAGGTAGGTTTGAAATCAATAGCAAGAGAAGCTACCATAAATCCTGTATAAAAACAGAAGCTCCAAATATACCACCCCTCCTTACCGTCAATCCATAGAATGCTGGTCTCAAGAGAGCTAAGGAGAATAAAGTCTGGAGCCGTTAAGGAATGGGTTCAGTCAGAACAGAAAAAAAGAGAAAAAGGTTATTAATGCAGAAACAACTTGGCAGAGCTGACCCAGGAGGATAGTTGCTAGAGAGGCGCTGTTCCTCTCTGGCAGCCTTCACGCTCCAAGATAGTCCACAGCTGATGCTGAAGAAGAAAATTGTGCTATATTTTTTTGACAAGTCCTTCCCGTAGATACAATCCAACACAGGCCCCAGTTTCCTTCTTGGAGTCAAATATGCATATTTAGTTTTAAAAAAATAAAACACACATTTCCATGGCTACAGCATTAATATATTTCTTATAGTTGATCCTGTGAGGGTTTCTGGACCTCTCGCGATAAAGATCGTATCTATTTTTGACCTTTAGATTTGCCCATGCTGAAGATGAATAGGTAATGTTAGTAAACAATTTTCTCTTCATTTCTTTCCATTTGCATTCTTGTTTTTTTTGCAATCACCAACACAAGTTGAACAATCAAGCTAATTTTAGTCAATTCCAGCCCTGCAGCCCAACACCTCCAGGCCCTCCCCAGGACTTCACCTTATTCTTACTCATTTTCCTTGAGCTAGTGGTGAACACCTTCTCTCAAAAGAGTTTCTCACAACAGAGCTTATGGAAACGACCTATTCCACAGACTTCATCTTCCTATTAACATCAGCACTTGAGAAGAAAGGCAGTATCTGGCTAGGGGGATACCAATGTACAGCCTGACCTACTTTCCCTCTAAGGACCAGATCATGCTGATCAGTGTGGCTCGGTCTCTGTGGCTCCTTCCTTTGTCATTTCTCATAAATGACCCTTTTGGGTTTTTTCCTCACAAGCCGGTTTTCCTGTCTCACAGTACAACTTTCTCTAGGACCTCATCTATTTAAGTGTGAACCCCAGTTGTGAATCAGGATAAAGTCCCTCAAACTCTTCCAAATTAGGAGATGTATTTGGGCCTCTGTACTTGCATGTTTGCACTTTCCATGACAGCTAAACATTTTTTCAGAACATACTCTGACAGATATGAAGCTCATTCACCCATTGCAATCTGCTGTCCTCTGGGAGGGCTGTTGATTAAACCCTTAGGTTGGCCCAGACAAGCAAATATACCCCATCAAACCAGAAAAGTTGGAACATTCCCAGTAAACCCTTGTTAAAATGGCAAATTCAAGGTTAGAAACTGCATATAAAATTTCCCCAGTGCCTCAAAATGATCGACTCTAATAATCATTCCTTCTAATTCAGCAGCCCTGAGTTTTGCAATTACCAATTCTTCTGACACAAGCCTGAGCCCTCTAGTACTCAACACAACAAAAATAACCCCACAGGAGGAGGTACATCTTAGTCTAAAAATATGACTGTAATCAAGAGAAAACTAGGAGATCGAAAAGCCAAAAAGAGTTCACGAAACTCAATTAGGTCCATAAGTGGTGACAGCAGATCAAAGCAATCTAAAAGCATCTGATAAAATTCAGCACATAAAGAGCTTTTTCACTCTCATACTTTATGTACTCCCATACTGTGTTTCCCAAAGCTTATACCTCTATTATAACAATGCCCTACTCTGGTATTTGCCAATCTCTAGCCAAAGGTACTCTATTTTTCTAACCACTTTTGTTTTTGTAATTCCTGTGTGCTTACCTCTTTCACCATTGTTTAAACTGATTTTAACTTCTAGCTCAACCTATGTTTTCCTTCCTTTGATCTGAACTTGTTGAACTTCTCCTATTACACATCAGCATGGGGGATATCATAATGAAAGTATAGACATTGTGACTTCCCTCAATATTTTACCTACCACTTAACTGAGAACACAGATAAGTAGCAGGCAATTGTTAATAATTGCTGTGATCGAGGACATGATGACATAGAGTATGACTACATACAGAATGATACATGTAGTGCCTAACCCGAACTTGTTGCATCAGCAAATCCCTGTGAAAGGGAGTGGTGCTTATGCTCTCTATGTCCTTGAATCCTACTGTTGCCAAACCAAGTGGGCTCGCCTCCTGGTGAGTTAAATAAGACTCTACACCAGTGAAAGCTGTCTCACAAAGTAAAGTGTATTTGCAGCAAATAGGAGGCCATGAGGACCCATTTCCAAAGTCATGGCATCCTTGAACAAAGGGCAGGAACTTTTATTTCAGATGAGAAATAAATATTCAAAATGGAGAGGTGGGTATTCACTTGGCTGGCTCAGTTGGAAAACATGCTTCCACATACACTGCAAGTTACAGTAATGAGGTCTAAGCTCCTCCTGGAAAGATCTTAGCATTAAAGGTAAGGCAAAGGTCATGGGTGCAGCTCTTGTGGTGAGGCTTGATGAGTTTCAGGATAGTTATTGGTTACATCTCCTTAACATACAAAAGGAAGAAACAATTTGGAGAAACAGTTAATTGCTTCCAAACCCACCCTTGAGTTTCCCAAGGCACCTAGTCAGAGACACTGACATGATTTCTCCCCCTCACAAGTAGTTTAAATTGGTGGGATGAGAATCAAGAGTGGATGTATACAGCTACTGCTGCAGTGGTGGAAAATATGAACCACCTTCTGCCCTTAAAAATTCTACCACAATTTGCTAGGGAGAACTGGTTTTTTTCTGCTTACATGGTGTGATAGTTAATTTTATGTGTCACCCTGACTGGACCATGGGTGCCCAGACATTTGGTCAAACATTATTCTGGATGTATCTGTGAGGGGACCCTGACTAGTGCACGTGGCTCTGTTGAAATTGGATATAATGGTGTGCTCTTTCTTACATCTAAGGCAGTCTGTACTTTCTGAAGAATGTAAGGCATTTTTATGATCATATTTTCATCCCTACCCTCACTCCAATTGATCAGTAAGCTTTTTACCTGAATAATTTTATTAAGTAAAATATACCCACTGGGCTATTTGCTTGCTTTTTATTTTGAGGCAAAGAGAATTCTGGACCCAAAATTAGAGCAATTAGATGGGTCTTTGTTTTTGATTACTCAGTATCTGTCATATTTATTCTCAACAGCACATCATAAGCCAAAACATCCTAACTTTTATTCTAGGCAGCCAGGATCAGAAGGATGATCAGTAACAAGATCAGAAATACTAAATACTGTTGTGCCATAATGACGATCATATGAGACAGAATTACACCCTGCATGTAAATATTTAATAATAAATATACTTGATTCATTGCTGCTGGAGGAACTTGATCTAGAAAAAATTTTGATCATTTTTAGAAAACGTAGCTATATTTGTAATGCTAAGTTTATTTTTGTTTTTTTTTTAACTTTTAAATGATTTCAGTTGCACTTCATTTGTTTTGTTTCCAAGTAATTAATAATGCTAGCCATTTCTATTCACTGTATTTTACAAAACATCACACAAAATAAAAGAGCATTCCTTGAAGGTATGAAGCAATTAGCTTTTACTATTTCCAATCTTCATAACACAATTCCTAAAGGAGAAATAGATTCTGGCCAGCTAATGAAAAGTTTACATCATATTACCTTGGTTTTACATGAGAAAGCTTTGACAAAGTTTATTCTTACAGAGGAGACTTTTTCCAAGAAAAAATATGTACAAATGATAAACTATCATTTTGACCATATTTCAGTTCACTTACTCCAAATTTAAGTAGCTTTTGACTATTCCACATCCTTAAACACGACCTACTTCAATGTGTTTGTGGCCTCTACTAAATGGAAAACACCTAGTACTAAAGGAGCATACATTCGTAAAGAGATTAGGAGCATGCATATGTTAATTTTAATTTCATTCTTTATGCCTACATAATTCATTAATTCATGAATCCTGAATTTACTTGTGGCTTTAGTATGAAAAATAAAGATTCATCTTATGAAGGAAAGACATTATAAGCAAGGGTCACTAACTTTTAAAAAAATCCTTACTTTCAAATATAAATTCGGTTGAATTTTTGTTCTAGATATTCACTGAACTGGAATAATATCTCCACATTGAATGGAGGCAGCAGTGCAAAAATCGTTGAGATATTTTTCTCTTTCTTTCTAAGAACTTGCAATATTTTTGCCTGCCAAATTTCACTTTTTCACATACATATAAATGTAACTAATATTGCCAAGCTATATTAATTCTCACTTGTTCAAAGCCTTATAAAATGGAAAACCAGAGGTAAAAAAGCAAGCATATATTATTTTAATAGTACTTTTAGAGCTATTCTCTGAAAGCAACACATCAAATTCAGAATGTATCCTCACCTTGAAAAAGAGTAAATGAAAAGAAATGACATGAATGAAATTCATGAAATAAAAGTGCAAATGGGCTTTCAGCTGTTAGCAGTCAGATGTTTGTTTATAGGATGATGTTCAGTGATCCAGAAAAGTCTGGCTAGAAGCGAATCCCCTGTGTTGTACTCACCTCTCCTCACCCTTTCTATGTGCAGCTCGATAAGGTAAAATTATTTGCCTATTGGAGATGCAGACAAAGAACTGTGTAAAGCGGCAAAGCAGAGTCTTGCCTACAGGAATGACAAATCAAAACAACTGCACTGCTTCTAGTGTCTTGGGAGACCTCATGGCATCAGGAATCAGGCACTACCTTGTAAGGAGATAGTTCTGCTGTGCTTTAAGAAGAGCTGCTATCAATAATACACATGAGCATCTTACGACAGTCGCCATTCTTATCCAGCCAAGAGTATGAAACAGGCTTCGCCATTTCTACAAATATTCCTTGGCAAACTGTGTTCATTTTAAACTTTTGTTTTTTGTCACCAACTTTTCATTTTCCATTTCAATCTGTGTTCCATACTGATTGCCAAATACCCACTTGTCTAATATTCTGGAGGATTAGGGACTTTTTAAGTTTTTTGAGAGTCCATACTCTCTGAGGTTGTGATTACAAAGAACACTAATTGAGTTATTCGTCTTGGAGTTGGGTAGTATCTGGTACTGGATAATGCAAAGAGAGAGATCATATCTCATGTTCAGTCTTAATATTTGTCGCTCATTTTGCAAAAATCTTGCTTGCTCATCCTACAAGTTCTTATTTCCAAGAATTTGAGCTTCAATTGAAGCTGTTTCTGATGAGGTGGCCAGTCTAGGTAAGTAACATTATCTCTGTATAAATAGCAGACATAGGGAGAAAGCAGGCTAGATGGTAGATAATACAAGTCATCAGTCACATAGTTGGAGTCCCTGAGGGGGAAAACAAACAAGTCACACACATAGAGAAATGGATGCTAACATATCATTCTGTAAAATGCTTTGTACTTCCAAAAAGGAAGGAAGGAAGCATGGGAGGGAGGGAGAGAGGAAAGGAGGGAGGGAGGAAGGAAGAAAGGAAGGAAGGAAAGAGAAAAGAACTCTGAAAATAAACATGGCATAGGGATCGGATCTTATGTATTTTTCTGTACAGAACAGATATGGAAGTTCTTGGAAAGAAATTTTCTAATACATATCTACTTCATGATAATGGCTGAGAAAAACTAAAGCAAATTGATTTTATAAGAAACAAAAATTAACCTGGATCCTACAGCAGAATACTTGAATCCTATTCTAAATAATTTATAATAATTATCCATGCTCTTCAGTATCTACAATATGAATTTCAAAACCCTAATTAGGCTCAGAGTAATTCTCCAGATAAACAGCATTACTTCTACATTTGATAACTAAGATGGTGAATGGAGTGTCTGAAAGCAATGTGGATAGTAGTGAAAAGTAAAACCTAATGTGATCTTAGAAATATTTGAGGATATTGTCTTACAAAATACTGATGTGAATATATGGGTTACATACTACTGATCAGGAATATCTTAAGCAAACCATCCCTGCATTGCTGCACACAAAGGGAATGTTTAACAAGGTTAGATTAAAAATTAGCATGGTGGGGGAGAGGGGCACAGGGAAGAGACATTTAAGATGAGCTCTGAATGACAAAAAAGAGCCTGTCGTGCCAAATTCTAGAGAAGAGTATCTCAGACTTGAGGGAACTTTCTGGAATTGTGATAAAGTTCCATGTCTTGATGGGGGGCTTGGGTTACACAAGTGCATGCATTTGTCAAAATTCAGATATTTCTGATTTTTTCCTGTTGGTGTAACTGGTAAATGAATGACTGTTTGTTTATTCATTTTCTGTTGTCCCACTAGAATGTAAACCCCATGAGAACAGGGACCTTATCTGGTTTCTTCACGACTATATCCTCAGCAACTAGCTCAGAGCTGATAACACTCAATAAATATTCATTGAATGAATAAAACTCAATTCAAGGTATTGTATGTTAACATTTTATGATAAATGTCTCTAATTCAATCAAATTACAAAAATCTGTTTATTCAAATGAAAAAAAAATTTCCCTTGTTGAGCTTTGATGCTATAAAGAAGCAGTTCAATCCTGGGCTAGGAGTGAGAAAACCCAAATTTTGTGTTATAGACTGAACTTTTGTACTCCTCCAAAATTCATATGTTGAAACTCTATCCCCTAATGTGATGGTATTAGGACGTAGGGCTTTTGGAAAGTATTTAGGATTAAATGAGTTCAAGAGGGTAGAGCCCTCAAGAATGGGATTAGTGCCCTATAAGAGTCATGAA
This sequence comes from Tapirus indicus, assembly GCA_031878705.1. Classification (NCBI taxonomy): domain Eukaryota; kingdom Metazoa; phylum Chordata; class Mammalia; order Perissodactyla; family Tapiridae; genus Tapirus; species Tapirus indicus. The sequence goes on along the minus strand of CM062919.1, from coordinate 95,249,577 downwards.
AGAGCCTGCTTCTCTCTGATCTCTGCCATGTGAGGATATAATGATAAGTCTGAAGTCTGAAATCTGGAAGAGAGCTCTCACAAGGACCCAACCTTGATGATAACCTGACCTCAGACTTCCAGCCTCCAGAACTGTGAGAAATAAATTGCTATTTTTTACAAGCTGAAAAAAAATAAGTATGGTATTTATGCTTCTAATAGGAGGAATCTGTTTTGAGATTGGATTTCAACCATAGTTACCATTTTGCTAAAGAAAAACAATGTGCTTCTCTCCTACTTGGTGTGTTTCAGACAGCACAGGCAGGTTTATGGGATACACAGAGTGATGCAGAAAAGAAAAAGAGAAATTAAAGCCTTTCTCAGAGTGAAAAACAACAAGCAATGTTCAGAGTGCACCTGAAGGAGAAAAATCTCTGAAAGGGAAATCCTTACTCTGCTTTGAATTTCAAACTAGATTTGTTAATTTCCTAGTGGAATATTGCTGTAGAAATCTAGCCTTTGTTGAGGAAGAAAGGAGTTTTCTAAATTCCAAAGACAGTTTCCCTTGTATAACAAGGACAAAGCTTAGAGACACAGGATAGCGCACAATAGTGATGACACAAATGGGATCCCAGACTCACAGGAAGCAGAACAGGCTTCCAGGAGCAGGAGACAAGGTGGAAGGGACAATGCCTCCTAGGGCTCTGCTCAGGGTGGAGGTAAGAGGCAGAGGGAAGCGGGAAACCACAGGGAAAGTTGAAAGTGCAGGGGGCTTGTTTTCTGTTTCCGTTTGATACTCTAGTTTTCCTGTCATTGGATCAGCAGAAATAGTTTTGCCAGTGTAAAATATGACTTTTAGAGAAATTAAGAAAGTTAACACTTTTTCCATCTGAGGTAAATTCGGAGCCTGCTTCTCTAATATTGATGACCTCTTATACTTTACCTGCTATGGATTTTTAGGCTTTCCAACTTCCTACCTAAAGTTTTCAGCCAACAGCCAGTGAGGAACAGGGGCCTACTGACAGCTATAAAGGAACTTGGAAGCCAATTCTCCAGCCCCAGTCAAGCCTTGAGGTGGCTGTGGCTCTGGCCAACAGTTGGACAACAATCCCTTGAAAGACCCTGAGCCAGAACTGCTCAGTAAATCTGTTTCCAGATTTCTCAGAAACTGTATGGGAAGATAGACATTTTCTTTTTTAAACTGCTAATTTGAGGAGTTATTCGTTACACAGCAATAGAATACTAATACATCAGTTGAAGACGTTGCAGTCACATTCCCTTCCTTCTGCCTTTTATCGTCTTGTCTTTCTCACCTACGGGAAGGTGATAGCAGCTCAAGACAAGGTTGACATAAGGGAAGCCATATTGTAGAAAAGAAACTCTATTGTAACTTTGAGTGACCTCTGATTAACTAGCCCAGACATGCTCTGTTGATTTTATGGCACCTCCCAGCTGCTATAAGTTCTTTTGAGTTCCTTAGGAATGTGATGACCCCTGGGCAGAGCCTATGTTGATAGCCATCATCAATGACAACTGAAAGATCTGGGTACCAGAGCATTGTTCTGGTCTCTGGTGCATATCCAGTAAAACAAAAGACTTGGAACTAAAGAACTATCAGGAAATATCAGGACTATCAGGACATGAGTTGGCCATCTTCCCTCTTGCTAGCAAGCTATAAAAAAAAGTCTTTTCTCTTCCTACCACCTTGCCTCACCACCTTGCCTCTTGACTATTGGCATGTCTTGTGGTGGGCAGACAAACCTCCTTTTTGGGTGGTAACAAAGGTATGACATCTCTCTAGTCTCAAGAACTTCTGGATAATCCCATTGATTATTATTTTAGTTCTAAGGTAGGTTTGATTCATTCATTAAGATAATTATCTTAGCTATAACTCCAACTTTTGATGAAAAATTTATGAACTGGTGCTAACTGGTCTAGTTAGGGATTTATGTAGATATAAACATAAAACAGTTTTATTTTTCCAATAATTTCATAGCTTTCATTCTTCCAAACTTATCTTCCTACTTAATTACCATACAATTCAATTGTCTCATTCAGCAGTGGTCTTCTATAAGCCCCCCAAACTATCTACTTTCCATGCCAACTCTTACCCTTGCTGGCACATGCAAAATCCACCTTTAATTCCTCTAGGGAATCAAGAACATGAAGAGGAATAGCGATCCTGGCCCCCTTTCTATCTACTACTTCTTAGTCGTGCCGTCTCCTTCCACTATTCTTCTTCTCTTTTCTGATAGCACCAAAACAGTCAAGGTAAATGAGTAACTAAACAGAAATCCACCTTGGAAACAAAATCCTAGTGCCCATTTCTTGTGGCACCTCAAATCTGACAAAGCATTTCTCTTAAGGCTGTTAGCATCACTCTATACTCCCCCTTGTGGAGGAGGGAAACCACACTTTATAAATATTGTACTTGCCCAAAATTTGATTTCCATCTCCCTCTCACATCGTCTCTTATCCTGATGGGGCTGGTGAGTTCTCTGAGCCTAAAAAATATGATTCTTGATGTCTTTTCTTAACTAAGCACCTTAGTGACCAGTTCTTATATTCTGCACACAACATCATGCAGTTACATGGTAAAAGTCTCAAACTGGTCCAGGACCAAATGGAAGGCCCTCTTGATGCAATCTCATGGCCTAGTCATCTCTCACTGTCTCCTCTACATAATTAGAGAAAGTACTTCTTCCAGCAACATATTTTTGAAATCCACATTGAATGACATAGGTGTTCAAACTTTCCTTTCACAGGCTGCTTCCTTTGGAAGTTTCTTCAGGAAGCTTCTTGAGATAATCACCCTGATAATCTCACACAGTACAATCTATACTGTCCAGCTGAAGCATTCATTCTTGAATACTATGCCCCTGGTGATTCAGAGCTCAGGTCAGAATCGTCTCTCCCACATCTTTCCAACTGGAAGATTACACTCACTTCTAGTGCCTCCCCGTTCCTCTAATAGTTTGAAGCCAAAGTGAGTGTGACCTAGCCCAGTCGGACTTGGCTGTGCACATTGCCATGCTACCCAATCCCAGATCAGCTCCCAAATACTCAATGACTAGTGTAAACCCAGAATAAAATGTGATATTAAATGATCAAGCATATTAAAAAAATCCAATTGTTCTTCATTTTTTGCCTCAAGTGTTCAGTGTTCGTATACAGTTCACCTGGAGCGGACAGCAGGGGGTTCTTCATCTTCAATACACATCCCTTTGCTTCTTCTTTCCAGCCATGGTTTACTTCATTCTTATCCTTCTCAAATAGTTCTACATCTTACTCTCTTACTCTTGTCCTTCATATCACTCTCCCAGAATATCAGTCACAGGTGGTCTTTCACAATGAAGACAGAGAGAAGAGATGAACCTTCAGATTCCACACATCACTGGAAGCGAATGACCTTCAGAGGTTGTTGGAAAATGGTTTTAACCGTTCAGGCCTCAGATGGAGAAAACTACAAGACAATTTTTTTGCTAACATACCAGCTTTTATAGCCCAACTTCAGTTAGTTATTGTGCAAAGAGTATCTGTTTCCTCTATCTTCTACCACACCCTCCTCCCAACTTCTATTCTCATTGCTTTTATAGGATACGACAAAATCCTCGAGGAGTGGATGGGTGAATACCCCACCCTAGGAAAGGTGTGTCTATGGGGAAAGATTCTACCACCCAGACAAATCTGACATTTTCATCACAATTAAGAAAAGAAGATGCTTTCCAATGCCTATTTGAATTATAGCTCTGACATAATGCCTTTTTGATGTTTTATTGAATTTATAATGTGAAAAGGAAATGCGATTTTTGAAGTAGTCTTTTAAAAAATGAAAAAAAAATACAGCTGCAATGCATACAGAAGGAATTAAATAGGATTGGCTTATGCTTGATTGCCAGCTTTATAGTCAGTATTCATGTTGGTTTTTTGTTTATAAGAGCTATTACTTGCTTGAAAAGTTTATCACATTCAAGGGCAAGGTGTATAGAAATAATACGTTAATAATCAAAATTTTTACCATTGAATGCAATATTCAGCTATATAAAAAAATAAATAGTACTTGTTAAAGTATACCTGGCAAGAATAGTTCCTTCAGGAGAGAGAAATGACAACAAGAAAAAAGGAGACACTAATTGAAAAAACAAAATCTGAAAGTGAAACAGTGACAGCTATCTCAGGGAAAAGAAAATATAATTTGCCTCCCTAATAGCTAACAGTTCTTCAAGCACATGCCAGCAAGGTCTGCAAGGGTACTCTTTGCCACTAATATTTGAGATGAGTGCACTCGCCTGAGGAGACTGAAAGAAGAAAGGTTAGAATGATTCATCTGTCCCAGATACCTGCTGCTGCCTGAGGAGCTAGAAGGAAACATGAGTGAAAAGAACAAATGCCTTTAACAAGGAATGGACTTTATTAATAACAATTCCTCAGCACAGTGGTATAGGGAAGAATAAGACAAATAGGGACAGAAGAAGGCTCCAGACAGCACAAGCCTAAAGGGACAAAGTCAACAATCAAAAGAAATGTAAGATGATGAACTGGATGGTGCTGCTTGGAAAAGTCTAATAAGTGAGCTGAAGGAGACCGTTCTGATTTAACCATTCTAGAGATGTAAACCTTAACCCTGAAGAATTTTTTGAAAGTTTCAGAAATTAATATCAGTTACTTGCAACAAAATGCTTGAGGTTTCAAAAAGCAGGACTTTAGAAGTGGAAGTTCTTCCTTGGCACATAGACTTGGTAGAAAATCTATAAATTAATTTTAACTGTAATTATAAATACATATAGGTATACACAAACATATTTCTATATAATTATAAAAAAAGTCAAGGAAAATTGTATGTGACTATGTCATTAACATCAGAGAAATACCAATTCTAGAAGAAAATTCAGTTGAAATGTAGATTTTTTTTTACTGTGTATCTTAAAAAGACAAATTTATTTAATAATTATGGCAAAATAATGGTGAAAATATTATTCTATTTTTATTCTTTCCTTTAGTAAACTGATTTAGTATAAATAGATTTATTATCTTACATTAGTTATAGTCAGTTCAGTTGCAAAATTCAACTGTACACAAAAATTGATGAGTATTATCAGCTTACAAAAAAAAAGTTAGCTATAATGCGAAGTCTCAGAACAAATCACTGTTCCTATAACTCAGATACTTTATAAACCATAACAGAAAACATACTTGCTTGATTTTTGTGTCTTAATTCACCATATGATTATATGCAATATTTCCCATGCCCCAAGAATTGTACTGGGTATTGGAGATTCAAAGGAAAATAGGACTCCCTTGAGTGAGCCCTGTTTGCCTAGTGGTTCAGTTTTGGCTCTCTCACTGCTTCAGCAGCCTGGGTTCAGTTCCAAGGCACAGAACCACACCACTTGTCTGCCAGTAGCCATGCTGTGGCGGCGGCTCACATAGAAGAACTAGAAGGACTTACAACTAGAATATACAACTATGCACTGGGGCTTTGGGGAGGAAAAAAAAATAAAGGAAAAATACAACTCTCTTCCCACCCTTAGGAAACATACAGTCAAAGGAAGACAAGCCAAAAACAGACTTTGCTGTGCATTCTATTATATGTGATGATGATGATGATAATAATAATAATAATGGAGACAATTATAAGCTGATATTTCTTTAACTCAGTCCTAGCTAGAAAAGTGTAACTAAAGTTAGAAGCAATCAACCTCAGAAGTTAATAAGAAACACTGAAATACAGGACTGTCTTTAAGAGCAGACATTCTGAACTAGCTGTTACATTTTACTAGAAAGATAAAGAAGAAGTTGAAGAATGTTTATATAACACTTATACAACATACAAGTTAAAACTGTACTTATTCCATTTTTTGTATCCTAAGTTTACATTTCTATCTCTGTTTGTAATAAAAAGAAAGAACTTTTCTTTAATAAAATGATAGTTTAAGTAGCTCCAAATCATGTGCACTAATAAGCTTGATGTAATTACGCAACCAGAACTAACAACACTCTGTTAATAAATTAAATATCTAGGAGAAAATGTACACTATTTGGATAACAGATTTAAACAAGTTCATTGTGGGGAAACCTGGGTATGTTGTCAACGTAATGAGAGATAGCAGGGAAGAAGCATCAGGGAGGCTCCCAATTTGGCACTTAGATGACTGGCACCTAAACTGAATGTACTCCCTATAACATGCCCCAACGAGGCTTTCCCAAAGTTCCTAAAATTCCTCATTTTTTCAGTCTTTAGATGGAGTTTTTCATGGTTCCTACAGCTCAAGTATTATTTAGAAACTACCTCATACCCCTATTAAATATATTTAACACCATCACATTGGCTCAAATTTACGGCAGATTGGTTATATGGTCAAATGACAAAATCCAGAGGGATAAGATAGGCAAATATTATAGTCAAGGATTCCAGGGATCATCTGATATATGAAAGATGGCAATGACGTAACCAGAGTTTTCCATGACAGCCCTTCCTGAAAATATTCTGGCCCACTGTCTCCATCAAGCACACTCCTGTAATTATCACATCCTGTAATCATTTCCTTTGATTGAAGTATGATCACCATATGACAACCAAAGATGAGGTAATATAGTTGGCAACTCTGAAAAAATAAAAGGGAAGATGAGGGCATAAACCTCCTTGGAAAAAGGTCCATCAGAAGGGAGAAGGGCATGGTTTTAAATATATGAGGAGTTGGTCACATTCACTTGTAACCAGTGAAATGTAAATCAAAACAACACTCAGATAACATTCTAGTCCTATTAGTTTGGCAAAAATTAGAAGACAGAAAAATAGTACATATTAAAGAGATATGTGAACCAGTACATAGTAAAATTAAGAAGTTGTAAACCCTATGACACAGCGATTCCATTCTCTATCCTCAAGAAATTCTCACACAATCATGAGTTCTCAATGCAAGACATTAATTTCAGCAGTATTGTGAGGGTGGAAACTTTGAGGTTCATCACAAGGAGAATGGATAAATAAAATATAGTATATATACACTATGGAAAACTATGTAATAGTTAAAATGACCAAATAGATGAACAAGGATCTATCTTACAAACATAAAGTAGAGGTTATTTTAAAAAATGCAAAACCAGATGAAGTTTATAACACAATGCCATTTACACAAAATAAAAAGACCCTAAAAAACTATATATTTTTCAAGAATACATAAATATTCAATATTTCATTTATTTATGCATTCTTTCATTTAACAAATATTTATTAAATTTCTATTCTGCATACTAGTTGCTGGGGATATATTGATTAGCAAAAACAGATACAATCTATACTTTCCTGGAAATTTGAATCTAGTAGGGTACTATGAGCTGAATTGTGTCTCCCCAGAACCCCCTAACCTCCATTACCTCAGCATGTGACTGTATTTGGAAGTAGGGCCTTTAAAGATGTGATTAAGTTAAAATGAGGCAATTATAGTGGGTGCTAAAGTAATCTGACTAGTGTCTTTACAAGGATAGGAAATCTGGACACAAAAGAAAGACATCAGGGGTATGTGTCCCTGCAAAGGGACAAGAATGTGAACAGACAGCAAGAGAGCAGCCAAATGCAAGCTAAGGAGAGAGGCTAGGTAGTATCTCAAACAGTTTCACAATTTTAAAAATTTTTAGTAATTTTTTGTGTGTTTCCTCCTATCATATGCCATACGGAGAAATAGTCAGAGAATCTTATTTACAACAAAGGCAGAATTTGCATTAACAAACCCTCCCAAAAATAACAATTAAAAATTTCAGGATAATGATATACGAAAAGAAAATAGCTTGAAGGCATTAGATAAAGAATAAAAGCAGGAAGAAACTGGAGACAATTTGAGGCTTGAATCAGGGATCTGCACTAGATAGGATTAGCATTTACCTAGTCACTCCTCAGTCCATTCAAAGAAAATGCTGCAGTCTTCCTGGCTTAAAGAAAGAGAAAATGGATTTTAAGGTAGTCACACAGCTAGGAAGCAGGGGAGCAGGAAGAAATATTAGAAGTAGGATAGCTAAAATCTATGTATAAAAGTGGTCCAAAGCCATGACTGCCCTCTTAACTGTATCTGCAGAGGGAAGACTGCAGGTTCTGAGGGAAAACAGCTGGAAGGCTGGAAGAACTGAACACAGATTTCAGCTGCTGCCCAAAACAAGGGAGACAAACTTTGGAGTTTGAGTTCAACCAAGATAACCAGCTATTAAAATTAAAAACTATATCCTTCAGAGAAAGAACAGAATTTAGAATCTCTGCAATGTATAAATCCTAATGTCCATTAAACAATAAAAAATTACTGGATAGCCAAAGAAACAGAAAAATGTGAAGATGGTCCAAAGAAAACCAGACAATAGATTACAAGATGACTCATATATTGGAATTAACAGACAAGAAAGTTAAAATAGCTCTAGAACTTAAAATATAATCACCTTGAATGAACAGTTGGAAAATCTCAGCAGAGATAAGGAAACAATATAAAAGAATGAAACAAAAATTTTCAAACTGAAAAATAAAATATAAGAAATGAAAAATGTACTGGATAGACTAAATAGCAAATTGCAGATGGCAGAAGAAAGTGCCAGTGAACCTGATGACAGGTCAACAGAAATTGTCTAATCTAAAGACAGAGAAATAAAAAGGATCACAAGGAACCAGTCTATCTTACAAATAATTAGAGTCTCAGAGAGATAGGGACAGAAGAAAATTTGAAGAAATAAGGGGTGAGAATTTCACTAAATTGTTGCAAACATAAACTTACAGCTACAAGTAGCTGGGCAAACTTGAAACAATATACACACAAAGAAAACTACACCTAGGCACGCCATAGTCAAACTACTGAAAACCAAAAATAAAGAGAAAAAGCAGCCAGAGAAAGAAAGATAAATTGCTTCAAAAACAATGGAGATCCAAAGAAAACAAAACAATATCTTTAAAGTGTTAAGCTCTCCTGCTTTCTTCTTCCCTGCAAATTCTGTTTATTATGTTTTGTTCCATTTTACATATCATTAACTCCCTTCTAGTCCATGTGAACTCATTCTTCAAATCTTAGTTTAAGCATTTCTTCTCATAAATCCTTCGTCTTTGTTAATATAGTGAAGTCCCAATTATAACCCTAACCTCAATCTAGCGTTCTTTTTTTAAAAAATGCTTTTCTTCCCACTAGAGTATGAGCTCTTTTACCATAACATTCATTTTTGTATGATCTCCTTCTATGTTGCCTGGCAGTAGCAGATCCTTAACAAACTGATTCAGTGATTCAATTTTAGTACAAGATGCTATATATTAGGAAGTGACCAAAATATGTGTCCATGCTATCAGTTTAGACTCTAATGGGGAAGCAGATATTAAAGAAGTAAAACAAAATTAAGAATTATATCACAAATTGTGCCAAGTGAAAGAAATAAATTGTTTATACAAAGGAAAAGAACAGGAAAAAGAAGAAAAGAAAATAACTTAATAAACCCAATTTCGAGTTGGAGTCAAGGAGAATTTCACAGAGAAAGTAATATTTTAATTGTCACCTTGAAATCAATGTTTTTAATTACTGAGAACAATTTGTTTTGTCTTGTTACTCAAATGTATGTGCTTAAATCGATTTTTTAAGACATTCAAACATTTTGAAGAGGAACATCTTACTTAGGTTTTTTAATGTTCTCCTCTAGACTCCATTATCCCATAATGAATTGTTAACAAAAACAAGATTTATTCATTACTTAAAAAAAAAATCATTGCAGTGACAATGGTGCTTTTTATAATGATTAAAATAACGAAATAAGTTTTTACTTTTTGAAAAATCTGTTTTAACAGTTAAAATTGAGTCTATAAAACACAAAATTTGTAGTCAAATGAAAAGTCTTAATTATTTGAATTGAATACAATAACAATTCAATCTCTTTATATATAGCTATGGACTAAATGTGTCCCCCCTAAATTCATATGCAGAAATTCTAACCACCAAAAATGATGGTATTGAGAGATGAGGCCTTTGAAAGGTGCTTAAGTTATGAGGTGCAGAGCACTTATGATTGGGATTAGTGTCCCCACAAAAGAGGCTCCAGAAAGATCCTTTGCCCCTTCTACCATGACAACACAGGAAAAGGCGCCTGCCATAAGCCAGAAAGAGGGCCCTCGCTGGACCATGCTGGTGCTTTGATCTTGGATGTCCCAGCCCCCAGAACTGTCAGAAATAAATTTCTATTGTTTATAAGCTACCCATTCTGTGGTATTTTGTTATAGCAGCCCAAACGAACTAAGACATATATTAATAGCATAAATGTTAAATACAGGACAAGAGAGAAGAGAAGTAGTAAAAACAAAGCCAATACTTTGAGGAAATAATGGTTAATAGAGAAGTTTTGAAAGAAAATTAATTGAGCACCAGATTTATAATAGGCACTAAATAAAGGAATGTTACATGAAAAATAAATAAAACATTATTTTTAGTTGGTAGAGCAAATCTGAGTTTGCTGCTATATTTATAAATAGATAACATTAAGAACAGAGTTGGGAAGAAACTATAATCATAATCAAGGAGGAATAAATGATCTAATTTAGCACTTCTAGCTCCAGCATTACTGGGGACTACATGACACAAAAACCCTATCCCTGAAATCACCCAAATATGTTGAATAAGATATTTGGGTGGGTGTGTGTGTGTGTGTGTGTGTGTGTGTGTGTGTGTAAGAACACTTAACATGAGATCTACCCTCTTAAAAAATTTTAGGTGTACAATACTGACTTCTTAACCATAAGCACTATGTAGCATAGTAAGTCTCTAGAACTCGTTCATCTTACATAACTGAAACTACTTTATATCCATTAAAAACTGGTTCAGAGGGTAGATTTCATGTTAAGTGTTTTTGCCACACACATAAAAAGGAAGGCAGGAGAAAACTTTTGGAGCTGATGGATATGTTTGTTACCTTGACTGTGGTGATGGTTTTATGGGTGTGTGCCTATCTCCAAACTCATCAAATTGTATGCAATAAACATGTCCAGTTTTTTTTATTTCAATTATGCCTCAATAAAGCTGTTAAAAAAACAGCAATAACAACAAAGATATTTAAAGAATCTTCTTGAGTGAATCAATAAGCCAGCAGGAAATTAAGTAATATTTAGAGCAGGAATTAAGGAATACATAGAGAAGGAATTGAATGCAAGTGGAAATATACTTAATGATGCAATAAACGCAGTTATAAATGTTTTACATTTTTTGAGAATCACATGAAATAAAACATCAGAATTCCTATGTTTGTAGGGCACAAATGTAAAACAGTAATAAAACAGAAGGTATTTCTGTGCATGAATATTCATGTTTTATTCATGTGAAGGTATGGGATTGTATTGTGGCAGATTTGACACATTTGGTCCTGACAAACTTTGACAGTGCTAGATGAAATGACATGCAATATTGTGCTAACACAGCAAAATAGCCTTAGGAAACAAATGTCCAAATGACAAAAAGCACACATATTCATCAATAATGCAATGTATTTAGTATAAAAGTAATCTGATTACACAATATCTCAGTAAAACATAGCAGCAATTTTAAGGTGAGAAATTTGTGCAGAAATAGAGCATACCCGAAAATCAGTAGCAGCTTCATTTGGTAAATACATTAACTTGATACGCACTATGGTCTTTCATTATGGCTTGTTACAATGAATCATAATTATATTCAGCTCTGTTAATGAAAGACAGTTTGTTTTCTTCAGTCTGACATTCCCAATAATCTTCACAGAAAATTATGTAGAACATACAATTGACATAATTAATGCTTCTCAAACTGATATATTTTAAATTCAATGGTCAAAATGTTTTGAGAGCCTAACTAGCCTACTCCGGGACTAAAGGCTACATAACATCATTTTGTTCTAGTTGTTTTCAATAAGAGACTTTTACTTAAACCTGATGAGTTCTCTGACCAAAATATTTTGAGACCCCTCAAAGATCATGAAGAGTCATGAGAAGACCAGAGAGCATGAGAAGGTTATGATTACCTGGAATGCTTATAAATCAAATAAAAATGAACTAGGTCAACATCTCATCATTGGAAGAAAGAATATTCAATGTTACTTTAAAATACTAAGAAAGTGTAGTCGCATTTATTACATTTTTAAGTTTAAGAGATTTGCCTGCCAGAAGTTACCCCAAAAATAGTGTTTTCAAATTATAGAAAATTCATAAAAAGTTCCCAATCTGTTGCTAATTTTAATCCATTTTGTGGGTCAAAATGAAATATATGGCTTACTTGTCTCAGCGTGATTGCACAGAATTAGTCAAAATAATCAATACCATGTACCAAATGAACAGATAAATAAAATAAATTATCCAGATTTATCAGTCAAGTGTTAAAGCCATCTGGCACCTACTCAGGAGAGCAGACTGTACGTCTCTGTCCTCAATTCTGTGTTTAGTGTCATCAAGTTGGTAGCTTGAAATCAAAATTGGCAAATGCTACAAATCAGGTCCCTTCTTCCCCTCAATGGAGAGCTAACAGACAAACATTTACCTACACGTCATCACATGAAATACTATGTGGCCAATACTTATCTGTTAGTGATTACAGTACATAGAGGTTTTAATAGAAAGTACTTGCAGCTATTTTAACATGTTTTTGCCATATGAAAGCCATCAATGTATGGCTTTATCCATCACAAGCACAAGTATAATCTGCTTATGAACAAAATTGTACTTTGTCATAGCTATATGGAAGGCAAGAACTAAGGGCTGCAAGCACCCTTTGAATGCATTAATATGGATAAAGAATATTATTCAGGGGCTGCCCGGTGGCGCAGCGGTTTAGTCCACGCTTGGCAGCCCAGGGTTCACAGGTTCGGATCCCGGGTGCCCACCAACACACTGCTCGTCAGCCACGCCATGGCGGCATCCCATATAAAGTAGAGGAAGACAGGCACAGATGTTAGCCCAGGGCCAGTCTTCCTCAGCAAAAAAAAGGAGGATTGGTGACAGATGTTAGCTCAGGGCTGGTCTTCCTCACAAAAAAAAAAAAAAAAGAATATTATTCAGCTATAAAAAAGAAAGAAATCCTGCCATTTGTCACAATATGGATGAAACTTGAGGGCTTATGCTAAGTGAAATGTGAGATAAAGACAAATACTGTATGATGTCACTTATATGTGGAATCCAAAAAAATCAAACTCATAGAAACAGAGAACATGGTGGTGGTTGCCAGAGGTGGGGGGGGTGGATTGGGGGAAGGTAGTCTAAGATGAATAAATTTGGGAGATGTAATGTACAGCATGGTGACTATAGTTAACAACAGTGTATTATATATTTGAAAGTTGCTAAGAGAGTAGATCTTAAAAGTTCTCATCACAAAAAAAAATTTTACCTATGTGAGGTAATGGATGTATCAACTAAACTTATTGTGGTAGTTGTTTCACAATATATACATGTATCAAATCATTACACTGTACATCTTAAACTTATACAATGTTATATGTCAGTTATATCTCAATAAAACTGGAAGTAAAGAGAATCAAAAAACTATATAAACGTCAGGTCCCTCAAGACTGGGATTCACTATGACAAGGACCTTAGAATCCTTTAATGTTAATCACATCCTCTTTACTCATATGCTTTTGTTTCATGTATTTTGTGTACTTTAATTAAAAAAATTTTTTTTACAAAATCACAGGAACCATTAAAGGAATATATAAAATGGAGACACAATTCATTTATGGATTGGAAAACTCAGAATTGAAAAATAGCCAATTCTTCCTAAATTGATTCAATGCAATTCCAACAAAACAGATTCAGTTCAATTCCAATGAAGCAATTTCAATATAATTCCAATAACAATTTAAGTGACAAATTTAGGATCTTGACAGGTTGATTCAAGAAGGCAATAGTGTAAAAGTGAAAAATAGCCAACGCACACTTAAAGCTGAAGAACACACTGGGGGAAATTGGCCTCTACTCAATATCAAGACTTATTATGAGCCTGTTTTAATTAAGACATAATTAATTAATTGCTGCCATAAGGATAGTACATAGACCAATGGAATAAAATACTAAGGCCAGAGTGATGTCAGATTGCTATGTTGGATCAGTGGTGAAAGGACAAGAGTTTTCAATAACTGTTGCTTGAACACTGGGTTATCCACATGGGAGCAAGTATCCCTAAATCTGCATTATAAAAATCAAGTCCAATAATATCCCTAATCTCATTATACACAAAAATAAATCCCAGGTGCATTACTGAAAAAGGAAAGATGAATGTAATTTTAGGAGAAAATTAGGAGATTATGACATCAAGGTAGAGAAAAGAAACAAACATAAAACATAGCATCAACTATAAAGCTAAATATTAACATTCTAATGCATTAAAATGCTGTTTATGAGGAGATGCCATAAAGCCAGTGAAGAGAAAAGCCACATATTGAGAGAAGATATCGATAAAATACCCAGCAAAATGGGGAAAATGGCATTTTTTATTTTTAACAAATAAGGAACCACAAATTTTCATAACAAAACACTAAAAGATGGAAAAAATCAAGTCTTAATGAGATTTGGAGCAACAGGAACTCTCATTCTCAAATGGTACAACTGTACATTTGTTTAAACTTTTTGTTTCGGTACTTGCTTCTAGTCATTCCTGCACAGAAGTCTCTCTCCACTGACTTTTGTGATAATGCTTTCATTAATTTCACTCAGACAACAATTCAGACCATAGACCCTCATTGTCCACATCATAGACTCTAGTTGGGTTGACTACAGGCAAATTACAACTACTGTTGCCATCTTTAAACTATTAAAAAAAATGTTTACTGGTTCCACTTTGGAACACTTAACTGCATCATACTTAGACTATTTCTGAGTTCACAATTTGGGAAATTTAAAGAAAGGAAAATCGGCACTAATTAATAGTAGAAACATAAAAAGAGCATAGAATTTTTAAGGAGACCAGATGATGCACATTCTAAAATCAGAACTAAGCAGAAAACTGTTTTACTGATGTGGGGCAACATCAGTGAAATGTGTTACAGCTGTGAATTCACTGAAACAGGTGGATTATTTTTTGTATGGAATAATTTTTAGCTTGTTTAGATTTGATCAGCCCATATACAGCTTTTTATTTTTCTAAGTGTATGCATTTAGGCTGGGGGGAAAATCAAATAACTGAATAGTTTATATTTTTAAGTAGAGTACTTTAAAACTGTAAAGGTTCGCATTTCCTCAATATCAACATTTTTGTCTCAAAAATATTGACTTTTCTTATTCTTCTTATCTTATACCAGATACTGGAATTCAATTTTTTTGTGTGTATGTGAGGAAGATTAGCCTTGAGCTAACATCTGTTGCCAATCCTCCTCTTTCTGCTGAGGAAGATTGGCCCAGGGCTAACGTCTGTGCCCATTTCCCTCTACTTTATATGTGGGATGCCCACCATAGCATGGCTTGACAAGTGGCATGTAGGTCCGCACCCAGGATCCTGTGAACCCCGAGCGGACAGAAGCAGAGTGCTCGAATTTAACTGCTACGCCACTGGGCCAGCCCCTGGAGTTCAATTTTTAAAAGAAGCAAACAATGAGAAAATACGGAATTTCTGACCACCTTAACATTTGATAGTTCCAAGTTCAGAATAAATTAATTTCTATTCCAATTTCAATGTTCAATGTCCTCCAAAGTCCTTCTCTTCTCCCTCTAGTTTTTTTCCCTCTTTTGGTTTGTTATACTTCAAGAGTACAAAGTCAAAAAAAATAGGAGCTATAATTCATGTTTCTTTCTCTCATCTTCACATCCAATTTCTCACAAGATTCCACCTAAATATCTCTCAACGTTGTCTTTCTTTTTTTTAGCTCCAACATTCACAAGCCATTGCCTGAACTATTGAAATAACCTATGAATTTGTCTGCCTGCATCTGGTTTCATTCCCATCAAATTAATACAAATCATTGCCACTCAATTGATCTTTTCAAATGCAAAAACAATGTTATTTCCAAGATTAAAATGTCTGTTTGGCTTCTCATGATTACAGCACAAAGTGTGAGTTCTTTATCATCACATCCATCATCTGGTCTCTGCTTATACTTTCAGCCTCATCTCAACATATTCTCTGCCTCAAAATTTACACATCAGTAATTCCATAAAATCTCCTCCCTTCTTCTCCCAACCACCACACCTCACATTTTTCAAAAGGAGCTCAGATACTTCTCTACTAGGAAGATTTCCTGCCCAGCCCATCTCTCCAAGCGGCCCCCACACTCCCTCCTTGTGCCATTACACATTTCTGTCCCTGTGTGTCTTTTGCAGGTGGCATCAGTTACGAATGAGAAGAGCTGTCATCAGATATTGTTAAATTGTGTCAGCTTTTGTCACTAAGTATTCCCCAACACCTGGTGGGCCACTTGTCATTCATTGCCTCAGGAAAGAAATGTCAGAGCAAGGAAAAGGCTTATGAGTTCCAAAACTCAGGCTTAGGCCCTGACAGGACTCAGTAGATGGAAGAACAACCTCCTGAATCAGAGCAAGCAATATCGTCAGAGATCATAGTAGGGAAAAAATGAGAGAGGCAGGTACACCCAAACTCAAAGCTGTGGAACCCACTGGGAAAGGTACAAAAGAACATCCAATGATTGAAAGACAATCACTTCATATTTTCACATCTGTGATTCCTGGTGAAGAATTGACAATAGCAAACATATAATGTCCACTTGAACTTCACTAATATGTAAAGCAATGTATTTTAATGGTTTGGGTATGTTTTTCTTTTATTTTGTTTTCCCATTTCTGTGCTAAATCAATGATTACTACAGGATATAGCAAAATTAGAATGCAGCCTTTCAGCAAACCAGAAAATGCTCTGTTTCCTATCGTTAAGATCTGAAATTTTATCTAGCCAAAAACTATTTCATGGGTCACTTTACATAATAAGGAAAAATGTTATTTCTTTTTTTTTCCTTTGCTGTTCCTATTCATTTTTATTCTGGCAATAGTGATTTTAAGAGGAAAAAAAGTAGGATACAACTTGTACACCATTATTACATTAATATAAAAATATATCCTTACAAACATACAAAAACTGGAAGATACTCAATATTGAAACAATTATGATTGAATATTAGAATTGAAATACAAAAATCTTTACGTGTTAAAAAAAAGAATATCCAAGCAATCCGAGTAACTTTGTGTTATCTGATTGCAAATGGGATCTATGCTTCCCCTGCCCCAAGCAGAAACCCAAGAGGTTAAGACTCCAAAATAAAAATAAGAAAATATTGAAGGCACATTTGTAACTAACGCAAACCACTTATCAGCACCCAAAGGAGAATGGGCATCTCAGCAAATGTCAGTGAGTACTGACTAAGGATCAGATCTTCCTCCACCGTGGTGGTTTGGAATCAAATGCAAACGTGGGGTAAAGGGGTGAAAACTCTGAACTGATGTGAACAGTAGGGACTTGAAATATGAAATAAAGATGTAGAAAACTAAAGCTGCATTTCCTGTGAACATGACTTGGATAGAAATTTATACCTCCTGAAGACCAGACTCTGGGGTGGGAGAGTAGTGAGCCCTGAGTTTCAGGTGCTTCTGTTAACACGATGTGACCATCGAGGGGTGACAGTGAGAAGGCCCTCTGGAATCCCATGTGCCCTGTACTGTAGAACAGACGGTTACTGATGATGACTTGTGCTAATTTTGTTCTTGTATGATCTTTATTTTCCATAGTGCCACAAAGAGATTTAGCTGATTCATTTTAATTACTGTTACTCTGATAAGTGAAAAATCGTGTTATTGCTATTCTATTTTTAAATTAAAAATGAAATTGAAGCTCTTAAAAATATTGTTTGCCCATTTTCATTTTATCTGATTTTGTAAAATGCTTTATTATATAATTTGGCCATTGTTTCTATCAGTTTGGTTTTTCCCAATGACATATACATATGTTATATATTAAAAATTTTTGGTTTCTTATATGTAACAAGTCCTTTTTCTTTTTCCTTATTTTCACATTGACATTATGAAGGTTTATTATTTTTATTTTTTGTCATAATGAAGATTAAATTTTCATATTTCAAATTCAGGAATCACTTTATTTTGGATTTCTTGGCTTCATAGTTTAATTTAAAAAATGCTTTCTTGGGGCCGCCCGGTGGCGCAGCGGTTTAGTCCGCGCTTGGCAGCCCGGGGTTCGTGGGTTCGGATCCCGGGCGCCCGCCGACGCACTGCCTGTCAGCCAGGCCGTGGCGGCGTCCCATATCAAATGGAGGAAGATGGGCATTGATGTTAGCCCAGGGCCAGTCTTCCTCAGCAAAAAGGGGAGGATTGGAACAGATGTTAGCTCAGGGCTGGTCTTCCCCACAAAAAAAAAAAAAAAAAAAAAAAAATGCTTTCTCGGGGCTGGCCTAGTGATCTAGTGGTTAAGTTCGGCGCGCTCTGCTTCAGTAGCCCGGGTTCAGTTCCTGGGAGCAGACTGACACCATTTGTTGGTGGCCATGCTGTGGCGGTGACCCACATACAAAATAGAGGAAGAGTGGCACAGATGTTAGCTCAGGGAAAATCTTCCTAAACAACAAAAACAAAAATGCTTTCTCACTAAAAATATTAATGTATATAGTCTTCTCAGACTTATATGATGTGAATTTTTATATTATATGTTGAATGTATTCTGGTATAAAGAATTAACTATAGACCCAGCTTCCTCTTCTTTCCCATTATTTTCGCATCATGTTATATTTTACCAGCAGACTGTGTTCACTGCTCTCTCCTCTGTGGTAGTCCCTCCCTCCTCATCCTCCTTGACTAGTCACTTATTTCTATTCTTCAGGAGAACTTCAGAATAATTTTGTGAAGTTTCACTCCCCACTCTGAAAAAAAGTCTTGACATTTTTACTGGGTTGACATGTAATCTATAGATCCTTTTATGGAAAATTCACATATTTAAAATATGGAGTCTTCAAGAATGAGGTGGTTTCTTCAATTTATTCAAGTCTTCTTTTAAGTGCCTCAGCTTATTTCAAAAGTTTTATTTACACGTGGGTTTTACATATTTTGCATTACACTCATCATGAGGCATATTATTGTTCATATTCTTAATGTGAATATAATATTTACTTCCTTATGTTTCCTTACTAGCTTTGTACTAGTAATGCTTTGATTTTGATATATAGTTGATGCAACCAGCTATAGTAATTAATTACCTTTTTGTGCTTTTCCATTTTTCAGTGAAGTCTTCTGGAATTTGAAGTGTTCTGTCATATAACTTGCTGATAATTATATTTTTCCTCTAGGTTTCCATTATTTATATCACTCATTTCATTCTCTTTTCTAAGTGCATTTATTGACTAACTTTTCAAGGACAGTGTTAAGCAATTTTGGGAATAGAAGCAAAATTTAGAATTAGCTTCAGATATAGAGTTGTTTATCTGCAGCAGTAGAAAGGGACACTAAACTGAGATTTCTGTTCATCTTTCCTCTGGGTCATCAGTGCCTCTACCAATTCTTAATTTTCTTATTCCCTTGTCTTTGCTTTCTCCATTCTCTGAAGTCTTTGTTGTGTGGTACAGGAACTTTGAAATTTACCAGGTCTCTCCCACTTTTTCCCTTTTCAGAGAATAACAAACCTGATAAACCCTGAAATTCCCTGACCCAAGTTAAGTGCTCTTCGCCCATAGTGGGGGACTATAGCTTGCATTTTGCATCGGTCCCTGTTCTACCAACTTACTGCCACCCCATATCCCTACTCTGAATTCTTCCTTCTAGATATCTGTTCTCTGCAGGAGTCCACTCATTTTCTGCCCCTATACTGCTTCAGAAGGAATTGGAGAGGAATCACTCAGTAATTCATGGAAAATCCTGTCTGTGGATGACAATTTTCAGTTTATGGAATGAACTTGTACCCTGTCTTTCATTTGTGTTCTACTGCTCCTAATTATTTTTGTCCAGCTTATTGAATTTTAGGGAAGGAATTTTATTGATCTGTTTTATGCAACTGTATTTCCCCAGAGGATGAGGGTTTTGTTTAGGAAAGATAGCTAGCTCTAAGAGAAAGACTGTTGACCAGGAAACCAGTCAACGGCTATTGTTATAAGCCAATCAAGAAATGATGGAGCAGATGAGGAGGAGCTGCATGAAGGCTCATCAGGATTGATTATGTGCAAAATAAATGCATTTCTGGTTCAGATACTATATGGTAAATATATGTCATATATTGTACAAAGTGCTATCAAAAAACTATTATTGATTTTACATGAAAACCCTATGAAGTAGTTAATAGTATCTATAATTTTAAAATGGTGACCCTAATCTGCCAAAAATTTAAATAATTAATTCATAGCCTTATAGCAGTTTAAGCTCAGGTCTCCAAACAATGGACAGTGTATGATTTGAACCTTATGATTAGTACAGCATTCTCTTCAATTAGTAATTGTTTTGGCAGTCATCTTTTTTAAGCACTGAAAATGAAAAACATTTTTAGACAGCAGATTTTCTTTTGTTCCTATTAGTACTTTATAGACCTAAAGCAAGGCATGAGGTATTCAGTAATTTTGAAACTATGAAACCAAGATATGGTTTCCTAGCAACTGACAATGCCTAAAAGCTTCTTCCCTTTGTTTCAAAAAATGTTTACAGTATACAAATATTTTCTTTCATATTTTAGCTTCTTTTACATTTATCTTTTCAAAAAAATTTATTTTAAAAATTCAGTTATTTAGTGTCCAAAACCTTTAAGATTTAAGGTCATCAAATCTGTATATAGCTTCATAGGAGGTAAAATGAATTGAAAATTCATATTTAGAAAGAAAATACTGCATGGTTGTGGTTGAAGTGTGTGTGAATTTCCTGTGTAAAGAATCTCGGAGCAGCACTAAGAGCTGCTATTAGAACGAGTAACACAGGCAAACTCTAACGGTATTTCCTTTGGTTAGTAAAATGAAATAGAGATGTAGTAGCAGGGACGCTTCAGCAGCCAGGCGGAGAGGAAGTAATCAAAAGTGTACACTGTGGCTTCTAAGAAACAGAGGTGAGGCATGTGGGAATAACTGAGCAAAACCAGAAATGGACAATAGGAAACCACCAGAACACCAGGGAGCTGGGGGCAGAGATCTGAGTGTCACACAGGTTCCAATCTAGGCTCTGCCAGCTACTAGCCGTCTTTTTGCAGATTTATGACTGTTCGGGCTTCAAGTTTCTTACCTGTAAAATGGTCACTAGCTGTTCTTTTAGGCTGCTTAGCATCTAAATCTTCTAAACTTGACAAAATTCCTCATCATATGAATCTTGATGGAAGACAGAGCTCTCCTCTCTCTGTAGAAACTTAAAATGCCAGATACTGCCCTGCCTACTTTGATGCTAGTGTCAGGCACCTGCTCCAGACTAAGGACCTCAGATAATTATCTCTGGGATGGAGGCAATTACAACAAAGTCACATTCCTCAGGGGCAGGGGTAGCATTGCTAGGGCTCAGAGGGCAGCAGTTCCCAGGACATCAGCCATGCAAGTTGCAGTAACTATTGTTTGGCAGTGGTGGCGGCCATTTTCTCAGTGGATGAGTTGTCTGGTATTGTCATAGGAATTAAGGATACATAAGATTTATTCCTGTGTGTATATCCTCCAAGACTGGGTTTCTACCTGTCTGGGGAATTCTATTAGCTCTCCACCATCATTTTAATTCATTTATTTTTTGCTTAGGTCAAACAAAGTCTACTTCCAGGTGCTAGCACTAATGATTCAAAATTGTCTTTTATATAGCACCATTGTAAAGACTAACAAGATAATGCAGGTTATATAATTAACACAGGAACTGGAAAGCAGTATGTTTGATAATATTGATAATAATATTTTATCAGTAAAATAATGTTCAATGTTTGATAATAATATTAATGTTATTATCAATTAAAATGGTATTATTCCTTGGCCACTTAAGTACGATTTTCCAGGGGATAAAAATGTCACTCACATGTCAGACCGTTTTAGTCCCCACTCTTTCAAAGGTTTACAAGGAAAGAGAAAAGCCAGAGAGTAAGACAAAAAGTATCAAGGTAAAGAAGCAGGAAAATGAACACTGGAGGCAGATGAAGGTTAATTCAAATCTGCTTTTTTCACTTCCTTGAGCAAAGACTTTTAATCTTTCTGAATCTTAGTTTGCCATCTGTTAATTGTGCATGAATAATTCCTAACTTTAAGGTTGTAATGAGGGTGATAAAAATACACTCAAAACATTTATCACGTTGCCAGACTTGGATAATGAGACTAATAAATGGTAGCTATTGTTCCAGGAAGTTTGTTATTCTTTCTTTCATTTAATTCATACAATTCACTCACACACCTTGCATAACAGGTACACAAGACAGGTAAGAGTTTCTACTAGGTATAAGTCTCTTCAAATAGTTTTCACTCAGATGCTTATATTCAAATGTTTACTATTTCATTAGATGCAGCAGGATATTGCAAAGACTTTTATAATATGTATATTTTTAAAATATGCAAAACTTGGAAATAAAGCTGATGGTTGCAAGCCCTTTCCATGTCACATGGGGCGTTTATTTGACAGACTAGCCCAAGGGTTATTTAATTATATAGGAGAAGTCATCTATGTGTGTGTCTTCGCTATAAACTGTTTGAGTAAAGCTCAGATACCGTGAGTTGCATGTTGTCTTGAATTTTTCTGTCCAACAAAAAAGGTAATCCCAAAGGTTACCATTTTATTGCCATGTAGGGCACTAACCAGTTTGCATCTATTAACTAATTCATTTCAACATGCCTTTGACTATGTAAGTCTCCCTTCTTGACTTCTCCCTAGAATGTTTTATCATCTACAGATACCCTCATCTATTAATGAACTGAATAAAATCTTTGACATGTGTTCATTTTATGTTTGTGTGAGAGTCATGGCTTTAAATTTTTGAAAAATATGCTTTGGCATATTAACATTATATCTTAGCAAACACTATATTTTAGCAAACATTGAATCTTATAATGTCAGACCATACTAAAAACAGCAGCTATTTATGTTATCTAAGTGTTTCAAAACTTGTCAAACACTGTGGTGATAACATTTGAGGATAATTCTTACAATAGCCATACAATTTTTTAATGATTAGTAAAAATGTATTCATTAAGTGGATCCTGAGATGAATCCCTAAATTACTAGCATGCTGTGTGATGTGGGTAACCAACTTAAACTTTAAGACTTCAGATTCTTTAAAATGAAGACATTAAACTAGAAAATATCTAATCTATCTTCTGTCCAAAAATTAGATTTTTAAGTATAATTGCTATTAAGTAGCATTTTGGATTACTATCTTGAATTTTTGATGTATTTTCAACGAACAAAATGATAAGTGAGTTAAAATAAATCAGGAAATATGTAAAGATTATAAAATAGAGACAGAAAAGTTGCAGTGACTCCTAAACTCCTATCTACTTAGAAAAAATATTTTGCTTGAGTAGAAACTCAGGAAAATATGAAAGAAGCTTATTCAAAGAAAATGCATATCTTGAATCCTAGAATATGCTATTTCCAATCCCTGGCAGTCATAAACCCTGAATCCTGGTAGCTTGATTATCTGGCCTGACAAGGACAATTTTGGTAAAATTATAGGAAAAGTTCATGTTTGTACCTCCCCACTCACCTCATGTGTTCCCTCTCAGAGAATCCATTTCCTCAGAAGTACCCTGAGCCCTTATTTAATCACTAAGCCAATAAACATTTGTGTAAAGAATTACTATGGCATGATATCATAAGCTAAAAACATAGACCTGGATATAATGTGGTTTTGCCCTCAAAGAGCTAGAGTTTATTGAGGAAAAAGAAACAAGTAACCAGTATAGGTAAAATGTAATGCATTATAATGGAAAGGATAAAAGTAGGGAAAAGGGATCTGGCAAAAATCCAGAATACTCTCTGAAGGAGATGATACTTCAACTGAAATTTGAGAAAGAATTATAATAATAATAAATGAGGTGAAAAGGGAAGGGCATTGTAATCAGAGGAAATAGCATGGACAATGATAGAGAGTGAAGCAGCATTATACATTTGGGAAACTGCTGGTATTTCTTTATAGCTGAATCAAAAATAATTGTGGCAGTAACAGAAACCAAGACCTAAGAAATAGGAAGGAAGAGATAATGAAGAGCTTAAATGATCAACTTGATTACTTTTAAATGCATCTGATATAAATGAAGAAATATGAAGAGTTTTAAATAGGAAAGTGACATGATCTATGTTGCCATTTAAAAAGCTAACTCTAGCAGCATTGTAGAGTCTGACAGATTTAGCATCTTTTTTGCTCTAATCTGAATAATAATAACAATACTAATAACAATAAGGTAGGTCCAAACTAAGGACATTGGGAATAGAGAAAATGAGTAGGAGAGAGAACTTGAGAAAAGAGGACTTGAAAAAAAAAATGAAGAATAAATGATGAGAAAAGAGCTTGGATGAGCAGGAGGGATATGAGTCAACACTGATCACCAGATTCTGCCTTAGGAAACTCGGTTGATAAGGGAGACATTTTCCAAGGTGGGAAATATTGGAAGTTAAGCCAATTTGATGTGTAGAACCATAGAGGAGTGTTAAAAAAAATTAGTTTTAATAATTGGTTTAAGGTGCTATGAGACACCCAAGCAGAGATTTCAATTAGGCAGTTACAGAGAGGTAAAGCATGAGAGATTGAGACTGCAAATATATATTTGGGATACTTGAATATATTTGGGATTTGAATGAGATTATCTTGGAAGAATATATGGTAGGAGATAAACATGAGGCTAAACATACAGCCTTAGACATTAAGAATATTTGCAGGTCAGGCAGAGGAGTGGGACTCATGAACAGGTCTGAGAAGATCCCAAGGAGTTAGGAGGAAAACTAAAAGTGTGTTTTTATATAAACCAAAGTTAAGAGTTTGAAGAAAGATAAAATGGTAAAAAGTATCATAATCTACAGAGAGATTTAAGACAAAAAAAGACCTTTGACTTTGAGAATGTGGACGTGAATGCTGATTTTACAGAGTAATTTGGTAGAACATGGAAAGAGAAGCCAAGTCCAGGAAGGAATGGTCAATGAGGAAGTAGAGAAAACCTGGATGACTGCTTTAAGAAGCTTCCCCAGAAGATAAAGGAAGAAATTGTAGAATAACTAGGGGGGATTGTGATTTATATGGCAGAAATGGGAGGATTGTTTATGTGTTAAGAGTGAATGGATGAGTAAGAGAGTCTGAGTTGACAAATCAGGAGAGAGTGAGTGCAGTTCTGGGAGGCAGCAGTTGATGGAATCCACATCAGTGGAAGATGACTTTTCAGAAGGAGGAGCAGGTCATCTACAGGTAAGAGGAAACATGCAAGTTATAGTTTGGGATGATAGGAATAGAATTTGAAAAGTCCTTAATTACCCTAAATGCCTTTATATTGCTAAACAATAAATACTATTTATGAGTTCATGATAGGGATCTGGTGACTGAATATGACTTTTCTAGGAAGTTTTTGCATTTTATAAGAGGGATAATTGTGAAACACTGTGCATTTAGGAGAGGAGATTTGGAGAGTAAGGTAAAGGTATTTATTGTATGTTTTATATGTGCTATCTCATTTAATACTCATACTAATCTTCTACTTATTCCAGTTTAAGAAAAGAGAAAAACAAGCCTCAGAAATCTGTAGTATTTTATCTGAAGTCACAAAATTAGTAAACTCTCTTGTTCAATTTTTGCTGTCTTTCTTTCTTTTTCTTTTTCTGACTTCAAAGCCTATTCTTCTACTACCAAGTATACCCCCTTATTGCTTAAATTCCTCAAATCAGACTAGGAAGTCAATCATTGCCTCCATTTGCAAATGGCACCAGCCATAGATCTTTCATCATAAATTCAGCTTAGATTATTCCAAAGTCATATTGTTCTTCAGGCACAGGGAAAGAGATCCAAAGTCCAAAGGTGTTTTATAGTCTGAAATAATTGACTGGTTTTAGGAAGTGACAGAAATTAAATGCCAATATTTCTAATGTAACAATTTACTTTGAGAGAAAAAGGTATGAATTTCCTTTTCCAATTGGTGGTTATTGCATGAAAATTAAAAAGAACAATCAATATATCACCTATCAATCCAAACCTGCACCACAATCTACACGTTTACTAACTTCTTCTGAAACCCAGGGTCATTCACATACCTTTATTCTTGACCTGAAAGATCCTAATACCAAGTTTTATGCGGTGAAAACTTTTTAACTTTTGAGAAGTATCTGATTGTTTACATAAATACTGATCAAAAATGCACTTTTAAAGAATCTTTAAACGTATCATATTTTTGAAAAGTAGGGGAAGGTAAGAGAAAGGCCAAATGGTGTATTACCCTTTCCCTGCTGTATTTCATTTGGGGAAAATATAACTGACAGATCATCACAATAAGAATAAAAACAGTGATAATTCTTGTTTTCTTTTAAATCATATCAACCATAAAAAATGAAGTATCAGGTTATATAATTTCAAAAAGTAATTTACTATGTTCTTAACTAGAAGTCTTGGAAAAGTTTTCCTAAAACAGATCTGGGGCTCTGTGTAAGCAATCTAAACAGATAATATAAAATAAGAAATAATTCACTTGTTTTTAATTGTGTCTACGCATGTGGCAGTAGAATCATATAATAGACTCCCATTTCTTATAATCCTTCAATGAATACTATTCCAGATTACTCTCAAGTTCTAAGGAATATATTTTTTAAATTCTTCCTATGCCAGGACATGTATGTCTAAGAAACTCATCTCAGTTCTCCTAGATTCCTTCCACAGTGTTGTAGATTCAAAAACCTACTGTTCTATTCTCATTCATATATTTTCCTTGCCTCTGTTTCTCTTGTTCTCCAGGATGCCAAAAGCAGTTTCTGATCATCTCTGACCTTAACAAATGACTGTGAAAAAAAAAAATGGGTATACAAAAGTACGGATTTTTACCTGTCTTAATGAAGTTGTAGAAAAATTGCCTATTGCTCTACTTTCTTATTTTCATTTGACAGTCTGGCACTATTAGGACAGTCACTCTCAGATTTGTCTTGAAATGTTGTTCATCTGCGGACTGTCAGAGCAGGAGGCTATATAAAAAGTACAGCCCAAGGCAACATTACTCAGACCACAGTATTCCTGGAAGATTTGATGTCAGAGCACCTCATTAGTGGCCTCAGGCTGTGGTGCTTCAGGCACCCCCTGGGCCTGGTAACACAGGCCTTGGGACCATCCAAGTACTACAAGTTACAAAAAGGAATCTACTTTTGGAGAGAGGCTTGACTTGCTTTGTCATCTACATGGTCTTAAAATAAGCTGACAGCAGAGGCATCACATTAGACTTCATTAGCCCACCCTGATCTTTTCTTTCTTTGACATTTTCTCCTAAGGAAGGTGCTTCCGAATGCTTTTTCTTTTTTTTTCTTATGTTGCCTGTTTCACTCCAGTATTTATTTTCCCTGTATGTGGTAAGGTCAGAATAGGAAAAGATGTCACTTCATACTTTATACTTTGAGCACTGATCTTTTTACTTCCTTTCTATTTCATACTCACATTTTTCTTTCACTCATCCCTATTTTAACCAGTTGTCTTTAATCATGTTTTCTTTTGAGAGGAAACTTAGCTTATTTTTTAAATACAAATCTGCCTGAAAAAATACCCACAATCTCACTTCTTCCATAACACAGCATTTTGAGAGCTCATTTTGAAACTGGGTACCTGAGAGTTACTGTGAATATTCAATAAGAACATGGTTACCCTTCAACCTTGTTCCTAACACATCCAAAGATGAAAAGAAGTTAGTACCCACGTAAATCCTAGATAAATAACCTTAGTCCTCGTTAGATGTGTTTGTTGAGACGAAATGCTTGCTTTGCAGCCCACGCATTGTTGTTAATTTGCTGTTTTCTTGTTTAACCAGAGGGGTGACTCAAGGGTCACCAGGATTTATGAGCTTGTTTCACAGAAGAAAAAGAATGCCTTTAAGGAAGTTATGGTCACCAGATAACCAGCCCCCAGCTGCCGCTAACACCAAGAAGTCTGGTTGCCCAAGGGCTTATCTGGACTGAAAGAAACACAGACTTTCCCTCTGTTTCTCCAAAACTTCTTCTTCCAAGCCCCTTAGTCTATAGAGACCCTTTGCCTTCTTCTTTCCTTATGGCAGATTTGAGAGAACCTATCCTCCCACCTTCTTGTTTTGACCAACTTGAATAAACCTTTCTCTACCTCTAAGAACTAATGCCTCAGTGATTGACTTACTGCACATGGGGCACACAAACTTGAGAATAAGAAGTTAGGTATCAATTTCACTTGACTAGTAGTTTTAGAGTGTCATCCATTACATTTACATTAAGGTAACATAAAGAGTGAGCTTTCTGATACAGATGGCTTCTGAGCCCATATCAGTAATTTTCTAACAGACTATGATTTTATATCTTCATGATCTACAAATAAGATTGAACTAAATTAGCATTCTTGAAGAGAAAATATTTTTAAATATATAAAGGTCATTTGTTGGGTGTCGGCATCAAAAGGTAAAAAGACAAAATGGTATATCTGACACAACACTTCGATTCTGTCATCCTGGCTCCAGAGTAGACCACTTTGATGAATCTGGTTTATCTTCTTAGAGGTTACATAAACTTATAGCTCTGAGTTTTTATGACTCCTATATCACGGCCAAATAAGTGAGATTATGAGTCAGAAGTTCAAGGTAAAGCTACAAGTCTGCTGTGATTTGGCTTCAGATGGTTTTCTCTGCTGCTTCCCACCAGTTTTTTCTGTCAAAACAAATCTAGCTCCTAGCTGACACCTTACTCACTTGGATGCTACTTCAGATTTGGGGCAGTCACTGGCTTATTCCTTCTGAAAACTCAGGCAGGGCATTTGGATTCTAACTCTTCTTAGATCAATTATCTTTCCTTTCTTAGGGAAAAAAAAAAACTTTAATGAAGCATTTAATATTATTTTGGCTATTGACCTGGTAGTACTCTAGAGAAAATATTTTCATATTTCTGTACGGTTTTCTGAAACTTGGGTTAAAGGATAAGCCTTGAAATTTAAAGAATGATTGAATAGCCACAGACAATGGGAGAGATTTATAGTCTATTTGTTTACATTTCAAATGGGGAATGAAACTCTGATCTGCAGAATTTAACATTTACATCTCAAAGGACTGTAAAGACCTTCCAGAGCAAAGGTTTCTCTCCCTCCCTCAGGAAGGGAAGAGAGCAGCAGGTAGCCCATATGAGCTGGTAGATTCATAATTTCAGTGTTCCTCTTCTGCACTACAGAGCCCTGCACTTATTGCTTTAAGTGATAATAAGTCTCGTATCCAAAAAAACCTCACGTTTGCTTTCAGGATAATATAAATAAATGTAGATGTTAAAAACTCATCAAACCTGTAAAAACTTCTTTTAATTTATGATTCATCTTGAGCCAAATATATTCAATATCAGAAAAGAAAAGCAAATATGGTAAAAAATATTCAGGTTAGGAAAATTCACATGCGAAGATAACATTCTCTTTATGTTTTTGAAGTATGCCTCAAGGTTAAAAATCAGAAAGAAATTTAAGAATTTCATCTTCCATTTTCCAGTTCTATAGAAAAATAAAGAAAGAAAATCTTTGCCAATAATCATTACTAGGAGTTCACAGATTAAAAACATATTATCTTACACCTATCAGAAGAGCCAAAATCCAAAACACTGGCCACACCAAAAGCTGGCGAGGATGCAGAGCAACAGGAGTTCTCATTCATTACTGCTGGGAATGCAAAATCGTACAGCCACTTTGGAAGACAGTTTGACAGTTTCTTACAAAACTAAACACACTCTTACCATAAGATCCAGCAACTGCGCTCTTTGGCATTTAGCCAAAAGGGTTGAAAACTTTTGCCTACACAAAAAAAGTTGTACATGGATTTTCATAGTATCTTTATTCATAATTGCCAAAACTTGGGAGCAACCAAGATGTCCTTCAGTAGGTCAGTGGATAAATAAACTGTGGTACATCCAGACAATGGAATATTATTCAGTGGTCAGAAGAAATGAGCCATCTCACTTCTCTCCTCATGCAAAGACATGGGGAACCTTAAATGCATATTACTAAGTAGTATGCATTGGAAAGAAGCCAACCTGAAAAGGCTATATAGTGTATGATTCCAACTAAATGACATTCTGAAAAAGGAAAAACTATGGAGACAATAAGAAGATAAGTGGTTGTCAGGGGTTAGCAGGGAGGGAGGGATGAATCAGTGGAGTACAGAGGATTTTTAGGGCAATGAAACTTCTTATGATACTGTAATGGTGGACATAAGTCATCATACATTTGTCAAAACCCTAGAATATACAACACCAAAAGTGAGCCATAATGTAAACTGCGGACTTTGGATGATAATGATGCATCAATGTAGGTTCATCGGTTGTAACAATGTACCACTCTGGTACAAGATATTAATGGTGGTGGAGGTCATGGATGTGTGGGGCAGAGGTCTAAGGGAAATCTCTGTACCTGTGTCTCAATTTTGGTAGCGTTTTCTACCCATAAGAGAAATGGCAATGAGATGTGGGGATATAAAATCAAATAACTATGGTCCAGATTAAAATCTTAAACTGATACCCTTTCAGAATGGGAATTTTAGTCACATAAGTAATTTGCTTATAACCTGACTTGTAGTTACACTGCTCATAATCTATGGAAAACTAATTTTCCTTCCTTTAGTTTTTGGTTACAAAATCTATAAATATATTTGTAAAATGATTTTGTAAAATTTGTAAAAGTTTTGTCAATCCTGGAAAATATAACATTAGTCAATAATTTACTAGACTTTATAATGAATTTCTATTACCCCAATACTAATGTAACCTGGACATAAAATAACGGAGAAAATAGTAGCAGACATCTGTCTGAGCAAGAATGCTTTCAAATTCAAGTAAGAAGTCCAATTGTCAGTGGCTTAAAACATTGCTTATTTTTTTATATAAAGTAAACTCTGATGTTAGCAGTTCTTGTCATTTAGTGCTCAACAATGTCATTAAGACCCATGGCTAGGAGCTTTTCATATTTTTGCTAATGTTTTCCATTCATAATCATGTTAGTTGCCTCATGGTCACAAGAAGGCTGCTGTAGCACAGTATCAGGTCTGAGCTCAAGGCAAAAAAGAACATAGGGGAAATATCAGCCACATTTGTCTCTTTTATCAGACAAGCAAAAACCATCCTAGAAATCCCCCATCACACTTACCCTAAAATGTCATTGGACAGGTTGCAGACAATCTGGCAAAAGACAACAGGATAGTTATGATTGACAGGCAAGTCATGATCTATGGCCAGAGGCTGGATTCTGTTATAAGAAAGATGGGAAATGAATATTGCCTGGGCAATTGAAAGTATATTCCATACCATGCCAACCAATCCTATTCACCAAACCTGCATGGGTTTGCGTGGCCAGAGGAGAGAGAGCTATCACCCATCTGGAGCTAATTTCCAGGCAGCCAGGACTCTCACTCCCTCATTTTCCTATCTGATACCTCACATTTGTATAGTCATTATAAAGCTACATTTCCAATAATTTTTGTATTGAAGACAGAAGTTGATCCTTTGTTATAGGGGGAAAAATGTAGGCAGTAAAAGAAACAGTACCTGGGAAAATCATTATGGGAATTTTATATTTTCATTACTCTCTCTAACAAAGGAAATGTTATAAACTGCTTCAAACTCTCTAGGAATAAATTTTACAATTTACAGCAAGACAATCAGTTAGTAGCATCAGGAGATATATTTTCATATCAGTAGTTACTAAATGGCAATAAAATATCAAGAAGTTAGAGCCTGTGCATATCAACCAGGCCTCAGGTTTAATGCCTTAGTAGATGATGTTAATAGTGGAGAGGTAACAACTGAGAAAGACTGAAGTGATTCCTCCCACCCTGCTTTCAGTACAAAAGTAGTTATGGATAGATCTCTGATTAATTAGATGAATTCAAAGACTAATAGGCCTGTGAAAATATAATTTTTTAAAAAAACAAGAACACACACGATTCAACTTTTAAAAGAAATGCACACATTTGAAAAATAAGAAGATTTGTTAAAGAATAAATTTATATTACCATAAAATTCAAAACATTTAACCTTTGTGAAATAAGAAATGAAGGTGAAATGGTAAGCCAACACTGTGGATGAAAATAAATAATATGTAAAAAGAAAAAAAAGAAACAATACGGACAGGAATGTGACACAGCAATTAAATTGTCATAGTGGAATTCAAATTAGCATTATAATTTTTAAAGCATTGCATATATTTAAATTTGAGTGAATTTGAAGTTAAAAACTACAGACTGGCCAACAAAATTATACACTAAGGAAAAACAAGAATGTGATTACTATAAATAGCATGTAACAAATACAGCCAAAGCTGTACTCAGAAACAAATTCACATCCACAATAGTTCCTGTGAAAAGGAACAATGATGAGAACTTGACCAGTTTTCAATCTAAAAAATTGAAAAATAACTATATAAAGCTAAAGCAAGGAAATGGAAGGAAATAAAGCTGTGAGGAGCTGGGAGGTTAGGGAATGGAAATGGAATTCAGTGTAACAAGAAAAGTGCAATACTTCCATGAATCCAGTAAAAACATTCTACTGAAAGATACAAAAGTAGACCGGAATAAGAAATTCTTAAATAACACTTACTACGCACCAGACAATAACCTATGTTAATTATTTAATTCTGACTATTGTCCAAGGAGGTAGATACTTTTGTTCTGCCTTTTATAGATGAAGAAAACAAATGCAGAGAAGCTAAGTAACTTTCCCCAGTTCACAAAGACAAGTAGCAAAACCAGAATCTGAATCTAGCAATCTGTTTCCCGACTCCCGGCTCTGGGCTCCTAACCTTATACTAGGTAAACCACATCTCTGAAATGCATCAATAAATGTAAAGTAATTTCAAGCAAGAACTCGAGGTATGTTTTTGGACTTAAAAAACTAATTATAAATTATATTTTAAGAATATTCAGAATGTTTTGATTTGGAAGAATAATAGAGATTGATTTTACCATCAGTTATTATGAAACACATAATTAGTAATGTTCTATAATTAGACTATGTGGATCATTGTAACATAATAGAAAGTAATAAAATTAACTTCACTAAAATGAAATATATGCAATGATGAGATCTCAGTCAGTGGTAAAAGGATTATTTAGCAAACAGACAAATGTCTATTAGAAAATGTTCCTATGTATAAAATGAATTACAGATTTCATAATTAATTTTTTTGATGAAGGACCTGCAAAATATATACACTGACATTTACCTGATCTTGAATTGGGCAAGTATTTTCTAAATACAAAAATGAGAAATGGATAAATTGATCAATTTAAGTATAAAACGTTATGAGTCAATATGGCAGAAATCACAAAAATAATGAAAAAGTAAACTGAAACTGAAATATAAGCTTAAAATAGATATAAAAAGAAAATATTTAATAGAGTATTCTACCAAGTCAGTTAAAGGAAAAAATAAAAACCCCAATTTTAAAACATAAAATGTAATTCTAGCAAAGTTATCCCTTAAAAAGGAACACAAATGATGAATAGGCAGTAAAATAATAAAATTTGTTATCAAAGAAACACAGAATAAAGTAGTATTTACATGTTATCAAATTGTCAAAGTTTTAAAAACTTTTGAAAATAGTTCCATGAACCAGGCATGCTTGTGCACTGTTGGTGGCAATATAAATTGGTGCAAGCTTCATTGAACATAATTTGACAAAAAAAATATTAACGTACTAAAGCATGCTAAGAATTTTTTTTTTTAATTTGGTGTATGGTGTAAGAGGGGTGGCATGATTTCTAAGCTTTTATTTCTATATTAGGTGGTTTCATACTATCTATCTGTCTATCATCTATCTATCCATCCACACACGCATGCACACACGTAAACCCAATATTTGAGATGAAACCCATGTAGAAATGAAAGTGATAAAGAAAAACTGTAGCCATGCAAAAGCTTACTTCAAAAGGAAAGACAGTGAAAGAGATTCGTCCTCTAGCAAGCACAAGTGCATAGTGCATAATTTATTGCACATTTTCTTCCAATTTTACATAATAGCTTGCATTGTTCAGGCACCAGTGTTAGCTATACCAATTTGATTGCTTTTTTATGGCAGAGAGTTATAGTGCTACAAAGTCCATTATTTTTTATATCACTTTTAATAAGCAATTCATTTTAGGGTTTTTGAACAAAAGGAAATGAAAACCTGTACCTCTTGCAGATGGGTATTCCCAATGGCTTCTATATTTAATGGAAAATGAAGCCTGAACACCTCGCTTACCCAATTGATTTTAACAAGTACTGCATATCACTGGGCCATGCTTTCAGATGCTCGCCAGAGAATCTTACCGAAATCTGAATGCTTGAAGAAGTTGGGAAGAATATAATAGAACCAAACTATGAAATGGTAATAAAAGAGATATCAAATTGGCAAGCCCTTCCCTTAGTCAGAATTTCTTTTACATTATATTTACATCAAGCTCACATCTTCTGGTGGAAAGAGACATGGTAAGTCTGCTCAGGTTAAATTCTAACAGTGGATAGAAAATTAAAAAATAAAAGAAAGGCTAGTGTAGAAATGTAGGAATTGCTATGTGACCCCGCATTTCAATCCAAAAGAAAACAACATCCAAAGGATGCTGTGAGCTGCTAAGCTAATTAGTAGCAGAGATTTGTAATTTTAAGGTCTTCAGGAAGGAGGACGGATGTGTCTCAGGGGTGTCATTTGCTCCTGTTTATCACGACTGGGCCTTCCCTTTTCTGCCTCGATCCATTTTAACTGACCAGTGAAGGATGGAGTGGCTTTTACAGCTTCAGTCTGTTTTGGTAAATCTATTTAATTAGACTTATAAAGCAAGAATTCATTATTAAATGTATGATTCAAGAAATTATTAACCTGAGTAGATACCTATTGCTCTTCAAATGATATCTGTATTTTGCATAATAGTTTTAGAATGCTAAATATTTTTTAAGTAACATAATAGGGAGGCAAATGTGTAGAAATGAATATTTTAGATTAGAATGAGCGCAGGTAGAATCATTTGTCAACTCTTGGCAAAGCAGAGTAACGTCTTATAGAGGCAGGTTTTTCTCATCTGCAGAAATTGTTTGTTCAGAGGTATGCAGCATATTTCACACAATTGATAGATTTCACCATCCAACACCTAGAAACTGAAAACATGTCTTCTAGCTTTAGACAACAAAGCGACATTTGTTTCAATCAATTCTCCTAAAGTGAAATACAAACAGAAACATCAGTTTTATGAAAACATTTTTCTTCTTTTGGTCTGTGAATGATTTGACATTAAGGTTCAAACTTACTTTTAAGTCCTTACATTCTGTAAATTCTATAAATCTTATTTTCCTAGCAATGTCATTTTATCAATATCTTATAGGGTGGCCAAAATAAAAGTATAAAATCAAGCAGTGGTTCCCAAGTTTGTCAAAACCAAAAGAATTAACCTACCTATATTCGTTTCCCGGGGCTGACAGAACAAGGTGTCAGAAACTGGCTGGCTTAAAACAACGATTCTCTCACAGTTCTGGAGGCCACAACACTGAAACCAAAGTGTAAGGAGGATCACACCCTCTGACACCTCCGGGAAGAGGACCCTTCCTTGCCTCTTTCAGCTCGCAGTAGTCTCAGGTGTTCCCTGGCCTATGGAGCAGAAGGCCAATCTTTGCCTCCATCTTCACTAGGTTGTTTCCCCTCTGTGTTGTGACTTTGTTAAATTAACATTTGTTAAGTAGAGCCCCGAGGTGTCAGATGGTGAGCCATGATTCAGCAAAAAACCCCAATAGAAACTGAAACAGAAAAGTTTATTACTCACAGGTCCTGGAGGAAGCACAGCATGCCTTGAGGGGTCACTTTGGGAGGTCAAGGCAGAGTGAAGACAGAGAGAGAGACACAGGACCTGGTGCACATGCCTTTATTAGGGTCTGTAGATGGAGCCCTTTGGGGTTCCCAGGCTAAGGCCAGGTTGGTCAATTCAAAACAAAAAGAGCAGGGTTTTGGTAAGCTCCAGGAACATCTCATCTAAGGGATACAGAAGGGGAATGCCCTGGGAGGTAAGATAGACTGTTGCTTACAAGGGCAGCTGGGGAACTCATACCAGGAACTTACATTTGCTTGTAACTCCTCATGCTGCTATTAAGGGCATGAGCTTGCAGGAGGGGCTAGTGTCAGTTTCAGGTCCCTGCAGGCCACGTGGCCATCCAAAATGAATGCTGAGGCAGCAACATCTGGAGTACTTCAGCTAAACTCTCCGCACTTCGCCTTCACATAGCCTTTTGGTAAGGAGTCAGCCATATTGAATTAAGGCCAACCCTATTGCCCTCATTTTAATTTGATTACATCTGCAAAGACCCCATTTCCAAATAAAGTTGCATACACAGGTATCAGGAGTTAGTATTTCAACATTTCTTTGGGGAAACACTATTCAACCCCTAAGACTATACTAAATAAAAACCTAAGAATATTCACACGAATGATCTTGCTTAATCTTCACAATAACCTTGTAAGAAAAGCACTGTTTTTGCACAATTCACCAAGAGAGATACTAAAATTCAGAGTTTAACAGTTAGTGCTAGAGTCAAGTTTCTGATGTCAAATCAGGGAATACCTTCTCCATAGTTCTGAATCTCGTAAACAAAAATTAACATAATTTAATATCAGAGATGTTAACTATATTTAGTATACATATTTTCCTGATTTTTATCTAGGATCTCCTGGAAATATGTAGTTATCTGAGTTTTGGAAATGTTGTTTATAGTCATAAGAGTAATATTCAGGTTTTATATCTACTAATTAGGAGCAGAGAGGATTAAGTAGAAGGATAAAAAGAAAAAGAAAAAGAAGATAAACAAATTTTGAAAATCAAATAGAACATTTACGTAACTATATTTGGGAAATATATTCCATGTTTGCATCTATTACATTTTTTAAAATGTGAATATAAACACTCAAATCCATATTGTTTGCTAATGGCAAGTACATGTTCCCTTTTGAAATACCGTGACATCCTTATTAATGCCTTCAAGTAGTATATAGATTAAAACTATGAAAGATGTACCAT
The DNA here is from genome assembly GCA_031878705.1 of Tapirus indicus. Taxonomy (NCBI): domain Eukaryota; kingdom Metazoa; phylum Chordata; class Mammalia; order Perissodactyla; family Tapiridae; genus Tapirus; species Tapirus indicus. The sequence goes on along the minus strand of CM062919.1, from coordinate 95,212,519 downwards.
GATTTGACTTTTGCTGCTTCTCTATTACAAATGTAATATAAAATGTAAAATAATGTAAATGTAGTGTAACAAAATCCCCTTTGATAGATATGTATATGACATAAAATATATCATCCTCACTAAAAATATACAATAAAGTTTTTTTATGGCAAATATTCAAAGTTTTATTATTCAACAAGATGGCAGATATGCTATAAAAATCAAATCAATGGCAATTTCTACCATCTTTCAAAATTCTCACCCATCTTCACAAATTTGCCAGTGTCAGAAAACTGATAAATCTCTCTGGTACAAATAAACTGGTAGAACAGAAGGAGAACAGGCTCCCGGTTAGTGGAATTAAAGGACAACATTAATGGTGATATAACTCTTCTTATCAGTTGCCATTTACCTGTTATTTGTTTAGTTATCCCTTTAAGTAAACTTTTTAGCCATCTGGCTTTAAAGAATGTTTGGAGGGAGAATACATACCCCTGCTTGCCTGAATCTGTTTATAATATTGCTCAAAAATTATCTTATGATTTTTTTTTATATTTAACTAACTTACAGAATCAAAAATTTTAAAAGGTACACGTGCACAAAGGCAAGAACAAACCGAAACAGTGAACATTTTGGCTGACGCTCCAGTTGCCCTGAGGGCAGAGGGCATATTAAAGCAGGAACCTGGGGCTTGAGTTTTCATGTCCACACAGAGACAGGAGATGAGGCCAGGAAACAACAACAAAAAACTAGGGTGAAAGAATCGGTATCCAGGTTTGACACAATACGTTATCTACAATGTCTACTTTGAAACAAAAAATTAAAAGTCATGAAAAGAAACAGGGAAGTGTGACTCATACACAGGAAAAAAAGGCAACAGAAACTGCCTGTCAGAGGGACCAGATATCAGATTTTAAAAGATTTCAAAGCAGCCATTATAAATGTGTTCAAAGAACTAAAGGAGTGCTTAAATAAATAAAAGAAAGTATGATGACAATGCCTCATCAACTAAAGAATATCAATAAACAGATAGAAACCATAAAAAAGAGTCAGATAAAAATTCTGGAGTTGAAAGTACAATAACTGAAATGAAAAAAAATCCTTAAGAGCCAGCCCTAGATGGCCTAGTGGTTAGAGTACAGTGCACTCCGCTTTGGTAGCCCAGGTTCATTTCCTGGTTGTGGAACCACACCACTGGTCTGTCAGTAGCCGTGCTGTGGTGGCAGCTCACATAGATGAACTAGAAGGACGTACAACTAGAATATACAACTAGGTATTGGGGCTTTGGGGAGGAAAAAAAAAGAGAGAGAGGAAAATTGGCAGCAGATGTTAGCTCAGGGCAAATCTTTCCCAGCAAAAAAAAAAAAAAAAAAATCATTAAAAGGGCTCATCAGTAGATTTGAACTGGCAAAAGAAAGAATCAGTGAATTTGAAGATAGATTGATATGAAGTATGTAATCTGAAAAACAGAAAGAAAAAAGATTGAAGAAAAATAAACAGTTCTTCAGAGTAAGGCGGGACACCAATAAGTATACCAACATATACACGATAGGCGAGCCAGAAGAGAGAGAAAGAGAGGAGAAAAAATATTCAAATAAAATAAAGACTAAAACTTCCAAAATTTTATGAGAAACTTTACACATCCAAGAGCCCAACAAACTCTAAAAGGATAAGTGGAAAGAGACCACGCCATACACATCATAATAAAAACGCTAAAAGCCAACAACAAGAGAAAATCTTGAAAGTAGTAAGAAAAAAAAAAAATCAAGCACCCAAGTAAATAGTGCAATAACTGAATTTGTGTGGCCTAGAGATATTCGTGTACTATAACAGTGAGTGATACAATTGTTGCCTATATTTTATATCTTTTAGATACTTTTAATTTTTCAAATTGCTCCCCAAATCCTAGTATTCAAACGTCAAATTTACGAATAAAAAGAATAACAACTACTAGAATCCAAGAACAGATGGATTGAGGAAATTCAGTATTAATGTTTTTAAACTGATCCTGGTTAATCACGTCTATGTAAGAAGTGATAAATCATTTAATGTGGCTTTTTTCATGAATTCATAACGTAAACTCCCTCAAAAGTAATATGTAACTACCATTCCACTTGCAATACAGTGCAAATCTATCAAATTTTTTAAATATGCAAAGTAATATAAAAAAAGAAATCATGTAAAAACTTTTTAGTTAATCCAAAAAATAATATGCTTCATATTTTGTTTATATTACGTCTAACTCAGCATTTATTGGCAAAAGACAACATCATCTATGGAAAGAAAGCAGAATTTATTATTTGAAGATCAGATTTTAAGTTCTCACTGACATTTGCTGGCAATATATATTTGCTTACTTGAATCAAATTTTCAGGGCTTGATGTTTTTATCTATAAACTAAAAATATTGTCTTTAGACCCAAAGAAACAAGTCACAGTAGAATGTACTGTGAGATATGAAGCATTTATAGACTTTAGTTTTCATGTGGGCTATGTTACGGCCATTCTACTCCCCTAAACAATGAATTCTGTGAAGACGGATGTTATCAACTGCGTACAACGCCTAATCTATGAGATTTATCAACACTTACTTGACAGGAACTGATACACCCTCTGTTGAAAATTGAAAGCATTGGAGAGTGATGTGTATTTGAAATACAAAATGCTGTTCTCAAAGTTCTGCTTTCTTGAACTGTAATTAAACATGTTTCCTATTTAACAGGTAAGTCAAGAAAACGAAATGTTCAGATCAATGAGTGATGAATCATACAACGCCAGTAGACAAAATTAGCCACTCTTGGCTATTAGAGGTTACTTTTTCTGGTGAAAAAATGTGTTTTATAAATTATATTTGTCTTAGATTATTGATTTTACCAAACTCTACTTCCTTCACCATTCCTATCTCATAGAGAAATACACATTCCTAATAAAAACACTGATTTTCTGGAATGTTGTCTTTGTTATCCCATTTATGTAAAAAGATACATAGGTATGATATATTAAAATGACATTTTGTTTTGTAAGAGAGTATACTATCTTATTATTTCAATAGAATTATCTTTTATTGTAAAAATAAGTGGAAGCAAATTAACTAGAGAGCCTTTTAAATTCTCAACTCCCTTTCTTCATTTCCTTTTTTATGTACCCTTTTCCCAAGACTACCACTCAGTTCTTAAGAGAAAAGGCAAATCATTGACATTGTGATGGCAAGAAGTTTTGTTTTTAAGAACTATGTTCAACAAGAGTCAAAGCAAAATAAATCAAACTGAACAAATAATTAGCCAAAGAGTTAAGTTCAATTCTGTAAGCAATGGTGATCTTTGATAGATCAGGATTAAATCCTAATTCTGTCATTCACTATCTATGTAATCATCTATTTTTTTCTACTAATTTAGTAGCCTATGATGATAAGCCAGACACTCTAGTAGGTGCTCTGAATACATTATCTCACTTTTCATTCTATTTTGCTGAGAAGAAAACCGAGATTCAGAGAAAAAGTCATTTGCCCAACATGGTACAGAGGGTAAGAAGTATGAGACTAGAGCACATAAGATTGTTGGTCTTTAATAGCAATGCAACCACTAGTTAAGTGTGGGATGTTGAGCAATTTATTAAACATTTCCTGCCCAATTTCATCCTCTGTACAATAAGGACAATCATATCTATCTCACAAAATTATCATGGTTACAAATGAGATGAGTCTTTGTGAACATACTTAGCAGAGTATTTGTCATATAATAAGCAATGAAAGTTTAATACTTAGACAAATGACCTCCCGCAAACATATCACTCACATAATATAAATTCCTAAAGTTACAAATCATCTACAACAGAGATGTCCCTCCGTCACCTATAATTAATTTCCATTGTACTTGTTCAGAAGCAAAAGTGAATTTGAACATGGTTAGTGTGGTGACTTCTATTCTAAATTATAGAATCTACTCATCTTTCTTCTATGCACTAATAATTTAACCTTCAAAAGCATTGCTCATGCAATCTGGAAAGTGAGAAGAATTCTAAGAAATTTTTGTTTTATAAAACTAGGAATATTTTGAAGCATTTGTCTTATTAAGATTTTTCTCCTTTAGTAATAGAGAAATTCATGGAGCTAGAAGATAAAGACAGAGTGCCAGGCCAGAAACCCAAAATTTAAATTCTATACAATTCCAATGTGCTAGATAATATTCATAAAATGAACACATCATGCTTTCTATAGTTCCAAGAAATATTCTAATTACATTGATATGAAATGGCTCATTTAATCTGGACAATAACCTATGAGATATGTATGATTATTATTCCAGTTAACAGATGAAGAAACTGAGGCATAGAAAGATTAAGTAACTTGTTTAAGGTCACACATCTAATGAGTGTCAGAGCTACACAGAGTATCCTTGTGAAAGTTGCTTAACCCATGTGAGCCTCTATTCTAAACCATGAATAGAGGTTTAAGGTAACACAGAAGGTGGGATTTTTAAATCAGACTTGCATGAATCACATCTCTTAGCCAGTGTCATTTTTTATTAATAATTCAACGGATAGTGGTGGTTGTGAGACATACGCAAATTCGGAAACTCTGGGATTCTTAAAGCAGCTATTCGGATCTTTTCTTGATGCATTAGAACATGTTCTCACCCATATTTAATACATGAGGTCTCCAAGTGAGCCAAACAGGACATCACTTGGACAACGAAAGCCTTTAAATCATGAAGCATCTCTCTTTTACACTCCTATAATTACACAGCTCACACTGACATTTTCCAGTGGATCATGACTCATAAATCCATAGACTCCTCTTTTGTTTACCATAAGCAACCCAGACAGACTGCACACTGCCAAAAATATTCTCTCAGTAAGAACTGTCCTTTATCTTTCCACCAGTAAATCGCATCAGGAGGCACATTTACAAGGTGATTTGACCAGATCATTTCTCCCCAGTCGTCCCTTAGGTTAGAACTGGGCACCGATCATCAGCTAAACTAAACCTTTTTTCCCAGGGTTGAACTAGATTATATCCAAAATATCTTTCAACCCTATCACTGTGTTATTCAAAGTCAGTTGTGTTATAACCCACGCTCCTCTCACTTAATATTAAATTCTCATTAACATCTAAAATCATTTAGTAGGTTAAAGAGATAAGCATGGCAAAATACTGTTGCCGGAATTTAATCCTTCACTATGGAATTAAAAATGTTAAATATATTTAAGCAGCTCACGAGATTTTTGCCACAGAATTACTCAATATAACCTTGTCAGCTGAAAAAAAGTAATAATTCAATAAGCAATTTTAAAAGCTTCATAAGTTTTCAAGTTTTTTTCCTCCACTTGCCTGCTATTGAGCAGCCAGAGATTCAGTTATAGCTGTCAAGAACTCATAGCTCACCACGTTACAATAATAATATATTGTCTTCGAAAACTGACGCGAAGAATTACCTACATCTTTTAAGCTGCATATTGATTTTTTGAAATGGTTTATGTTATTCAAAACACCTCAAAATCATGGTACTCTTTAAGAAATATGAAGAAATATTGCAACATTTAATTCTATATTGCATTAGAAAGTTTTAATAGCTTAAAATGATTTATATATATGTTTTCATTATGCAAATATAATAATAAGCATGTCTCCCCAAAACAACTAACAGAATAATTATTTTTCTTCCTAGCTTCTTTACTAATTTACATTTGCTACTTTTTTATTCATTCTATCATCTTTAGACAGGTGACAATTGGCACTACAGTTTTAAGAAAAATATTGGTGATAAGTACAAAATCGGTGATAAGTATAAAAAAGGTGATAAATATACTTATTGGTAATAAGCATTAAAAAACCTACCCAAATAGAACAGAAATACACTGTGTAACATTAAATGAAAAATTAAATAATGAAAGTACAAAGAGTGAAATAATAAAAATAAAAGTAGAAGTGAGAAAATGAATAGACATAGAATGTAGAATAGATTCTAGCATTGCTCTGTGTGTGTGTGTGTGTGTGTATGTACATATCTTACTGATTATATACTCATGCATATACATTGATGTGCAACCAGGTTAGTGACATATATTTTCCCCAATCATTATTTGTGTTATGATTACTTTTCAATTTTTAAAATCATATGTATGGATCTTCCTTTGTGACATTTTATTTATAGTTATAATTTCCTTCCTCGTCTTGTTGTCAGAGAAATATTGACTTTATTTTCATATAGTTTTAAAGGTTTTATTTTTATATATTTAAATCATTAATCCCTCTGGATAAAAATAAGTAATGAGTGGGGCCAGCCTGGTGGCGTAGTGGTTAAGTTTGAGTGCTCCACTTTGGCGGCCCGCGGTTCTCAGGTTCAGATCCCGGGCACAGGCCTACGCACTGCTTATCAAGCCATGCTGTGGCAGTGTCCCATATAAAGTAGAGGAAGATGGGCACAGATATTAGCCCAGGGCCAGTCTTCCTCAGCAAAAAGAAGAGAAATGGCAATGGATGTTAGCTCAGAGCTAGTCTTCCTCACACACACAAAAATAATAAATAAGTCATGAGAACAAATTTAGGGATAGTGAAAAATATAAGGATCATCTGCAATTATACCATATTCTGAAGAAATATACATTTTCAAGTTGGCTCATTAAGGATTAGAAAATGTAAAATAGTCAAGGATTAAGGGAGCCACTTAAAATTTTCAAACAATAAATTCTTTAAGTACTATAAAACTCATGGCTGGTGAAGAATTTAGCAGGCTAGGCACTGGTGGGTGTGTAAACTACTACAAAGGTTCAGCACAGCACATTGGCAATAGAAATCATGAGCCATAAAATTCTCCACAGCAATAACTCTCCTTCCAAGAAACAATGCTACTAAATAATCTCAAACTTAAATGATGACTAACAAATCAAAATATTAATTGTGCCATTAGTTGTAATAGTGAAAAACTAGAAGAAATCTAAATGTCCCACAATGGGGAAACAGCCCAGTAGATTGTGATTTATATAAAGGAGGAAATATATAGATTTCAAAATAAATTTTACTAAAAATGTTAATGCTGCAGATGTGCACAAGGTTTATTTAAAATCTATGATACAAAACTGTATACGCAGTATAATCCTTTTATATAAAAGATATAAAGTTTACAATTTATAATTAACACACACATATACACTGAAAAATGAAAAGAAGAAAATACACTAGAATGACCCTCTAGAAAAAGAAATGGATGTATGATTTTTGTTTACCTTCTTTCACTTTTCTGTCATCCGTGCCAATATCCATGTTTTTATTTGGGTCTTCATTACAGCAACCAAATCTGCATCCTAACTAACTCACTGTTTTTGAGACTGTGAATTTGTATTTAATAAAATGGAAAAGGATCCTTTAAGAACAATTTATAAAAATGCTGAAGGATAATTATTCAGATTTCTGGATTTAAAAGTCTGCCCTTTGAGGGTCCTGCTTGCTGTTCCAAAAGAAACTAAGTTTCCCATAAAAACTCTGAGTCTTAGTGGCATCCTGTCATAATTTAGAAATTGCCACACTGGGTTAACTCACAATCACTCAGCCCAAAACTTATCTGGTTGACAGAGAGAGATACTGAGTGACCATTCTGTTCCTTGATTACCCCCTATATGATTACCCCAACCTGTTAGCCATGCTCTCCAGTTATCTCTAGTTTAATTTAATAACTCATTACAGATCTGATAAGCATGCAAAATATGGATTCCATTTTCTCCCAGCTTTCAAGAAATGCAATAATTGTATTCTACTATCTTCTCACGTTTGTTCTAGCAACGATCTTACTACAGGTGTGAATTCTTTCAATTAATGAGTTTGGTGCTTCTATTGCATTTGTGGTGTGTGCTTGCGTGTGTGATTCTTAATCGTATTCTTATTTGTAAACTTTAACTCCATCATGCTCTTTGTGAAGTCTAAAAAGTCTGTGTCTTTCTAATGAATGGCGAGGAGGGCATGATGGGCTGCTGGGGAAAGGTGAGCCAGCAGCTGAGCCGAACACTGAGTGCCCCGTTCCCCCCGTGTACGGGATTGCTGGGAAACTGCCCTGTGTCTCGAACTAGAGCGCAAACACTGCTTCTCTCAGGGATGATGGAGGGTATTTAACAAAAATCATTTTGTTCAGAGCCAGAGACTTGATCAATGTCAGTGATACAAAGCAAGAGAGTTTATTTCCTGCTACCCCCAACATCACCTAGTCAAGTTTCCCGATTCCCAGATTGCTCCAGTGTCCCCCACAGCCAAACTTGGAACGCCCTTGGAGCCACTGCTATACGTTTGCAGTTCTCTCCTGGGTACATTTTGGCTTCAGTTATCTTTTCCAAACTCACCTCATTTGCCTTCCTGCTTCAAGTATTTTCTACTAGTTGCTGCCCACCCACCCCTTGATGTTCTTCTTGTTTATCATGGTAGTTATGGGTTTTACTTATCATTTTTTAAAAAATTCATTTTCTGTCATTTCTAAGGGTTCAGATTCTGGCAAGTGATGGTATTTTAATATAATAAAAATTTTAAGAACTCCTTCTAAACGTATCTTAGATGATTTTATTTCATTTTTAAAAACTCCTTAGTTCTGGGGCCGCCCGGCAGTGCAGCGGTTTAGTCCGCGCTTGGCAGCCCGGGGTTCGCGGGTTCGGATCCCGGGCGCCCGCCGACGCACTGCCTGTCAGTCATGCCGTGGCGGCGTCCCATATAAAGTGGAGGAAGATGGGCACAGATGTTAGCCCAGGGCCAGTCTTCCTCAGCAAATAGAGGAGGATTAGCAACGATGTTACCTCAGGGCTGATTTTCCTCACAAAAAAAATAATAAACTCCTCAGTTCTTAAAAATAACATTATATTTTAAAATCTTGGGGAATTTAGGGGAAAAATACATGTCTTTATGAAAGTCATTGTAACAAGGAAAATGGTTCTCCAGTCTTCTTTTGTATTTCTTACAAATAATTGTTTTATAAAGATCAGACATGCTTTTTCAAAAGTATTTCAAAATTTTGTTTTTGGTATTAAAACAATTATATAACCGTTTAAAGGGATTTGGTAATGTTTACTTGATTCTCATTGGTTTTTCATTTATTGAATTATGTAATCTTTCATTTCTTATGTACTTTTTACATTTTTCCCTTTGACTTTTTAATATTTCCTATTATCTTATCTAAGATTTCCAGGGGAAAAAGAATTTTAAATACAGGAGTCAGAATGGTTATGCTGGTATTTTTTTCTAGCTAGTTGAGATGAGCTAAATTCTGACATTACTATTAGGTTTTTTTTTAATCAATTTATTGTTATACTTTAAACAAATCTTGATTTATGATATTATCTGCTCTATTATTGAAGGTAGGAAAATAATGTGACAAGTTCTGATGTTTATATATTTATTGTAGAATGTATGCTTTATTTTAATATTATATTATGTTTACCAAACTTGAGAGTTTCCATCTTTCTACCAGTGATTTTAACATTTATATTTAGTTTAGTAATTGATATATGTCTTAATTCTATTGTGTAGGTTATGCACTTATATGTATCTTGTCAATTCCTTAATTTTACTATAAGGCCTACTTTCCTTTGGTGTTTTTTTTCTCTCTCTCTCTCTCTCTTATTTGGAAGGTAGAGACTCTTGTGTTTATTTAAAATATTATTATTTTGTATTCAAGTCTGTTTAAATCCTAGTATAAACCCTCTTTATTTGGCTACCAATATCAAGCTTGGAATAGTATATATTGACTCTCCCTGATGTGAGATGAATTCAGTACATCCACTTCCTGTTATTGTTGGACCACCAGATTTTAGTGTGGCTACATTAAAAATGAAATGAAAATAAAATACGTAGGAATACTTACTCATTCAAATGTAATTTTTTAAAAAATTTTCTTGGTGAGGTTGAGGAGAATAATACATTGCACATCACAGAATATTTCTATAAATGCCCTACATGCATCTTTTTTCTCCCATAATTATATTCCTTATGCCAATTGTGTCTTATCTCTCTCCTTTTTCTCCCTCTCAAATAAAATACGTCTCCTTGTTCCTTTGTCTTCTCTCAAGTCCTTGTCCTCTCAACTCTCCTTCCCTCTCTTCTCTCCCTTCTTTCCCTCAGCTCCTCCCCTATTCAAACTTGCTCCTATTCTCTCCCCCAAAAGCCACAGAGTTGCTGTTGGTCAGTCTTCAGTTACCTAATAGAGAAGTTTTCCCTCTCTCATTTTCTCTAATTTCCACTCATTACCACACTTAATAAATCAAATCATTTGGAGGGATTAGCTCTCCTCTGAAGAATTGGTAATTGCATAAAAATACTTATAATTACTCACCTGTAACATTCTTCTACTAGTAAAACAAGCGATGGTCATACACAAAGAGAGAAGCACTATTTGGTGGCTTCTCTACCATCTTGAGGTTCATGGCCCAACCCTCTCCCCTGTTCTCCCTCCCTACAGGGTTGGACTTTAGATTCAGTGATTCCATTTTATGTACAACACAGAAAAGGCAATCCATAAAAAATTTTTTTAATTTGGATTTCATTAAAATTAAAAACTTCTTCTCTGTGAAAGACACTAAGAGAATGAAAAGACAAGCCATAGACTGGGGAGAAATATTTGCAAAACACATATCTTATAAAGGCCTGTTATCAAAAATATACAAAGAACCCTTAAAATTCAATGATAGGAAAACAAACACTATTAAAAAGTAGACAGATCTAAACAGATATCTCACCAAAGAAGATGTACAGATGGCAAAGAAGTATATGAAAAGATGCTCTACATAATATGTCATTAGGGAAGCACAAATTAAAACAACAATGATGTACCATTATATACACCTAGAATGTAGAATGGCCAAATCCAAAACACTGCCACCACCAAATGCTGGGAAGGATCTGGAACAACATGAACTCTCATTTATTGGTGGTGGCAACACAAAATAGTACAGACACTTTGGAAGACAGTTTCACATTTTACAAAGCTAAACCTAGGATCCAGCAATTGTGCTCCTTGTTATTTACCCAAATGAGTTGAAAACTACTGTCCACACAAAAACCTGCACCCGGCGGTTTACCGTATCTTTATTCACAATTGCCAAAATCTGGAAGCAAACAAAATGTCTTTCAATAGATGAATCAGACACTGTGGTATATCTATAGAAGGGAATATTATTCAGCAATAAAAAGAAATGAGCTATCAAGCCACACAAAGGCATGTTAGAATCCTAAGCATATTGCTAAGTGAAAGAAGCCTGTGTGAAAAGGCTATACACTGTTTGATTCTGACTATATGACATTCTGGAAAAGACAAAACTATGGAGACAGCAAATAGATCAGTGGTTACCAGTGGTTTAGGGGGAGTGAAGAATAGGTGGAGTACAGGGGATTTTTTGGGCAGTGGAACTATTCTGAATTGGACTGTAATGGTGAGTACATGACATTATACATATGTCAAAACTCATAGTACTATACAACACAAAGAATGAACCCTAATATAGACTGTGGACTTTAGTTAATCATAATGTATCAATATTGTTTCATTAATTATAAGAAATACACCACACTAAAGTAAGAATTGAATAATAGGGAAAACTCTAGGGGTGTATGAGAGGGAGTATACGGAAACTGTACAGTCTGTTCAATTTTTCTGTAAACCTAAAATTATTCTAAAAGATAAAATTTATTGATTTTTTAAAAGTAAGACTGTTAAGAATAGCAGTGTCAATATTACAGAGCTAGCTAGTAACAAGCATATGATTAGATTACTTATATCAAAGTTTTCCCTTTACTATATTCTTCTATCTAATCCAAAAAGACAATGGTGATGAATATGTTGTGATAAAAACCAATTGAAAAAAAAGATTTTGAGGAATTACAAAACTACTATATACTTGCACCTCAATTATAGAATTACTTTAATTCTACTCTCCAGACCTCCATTGATGAAGTTGACGTAAGGATGAAAATTGGTAGAGAAGTGTACTGGAAAGTTCTGTAGCTGGAGTCAGAAAGATCTGTGTTTTAATCATGTCTGATCTTTAATAACTATGTGGCCTCTGTTAGGTTTTAATCTACAAGATGCAGGATACCACCCATATCATAGACTTACTTTTAGAATAAGATTTGAATTTAGCTGAAGCACATAGAATAAGATTTGGCATTTAGTAACACTACAGTGAGCCACGAGTGCTTCTTATAACTAAATGTCTAGCAAATAGCAGGCACTATTATTGCACAATTGGCTTGCATAGAGGTGAGATGTTCAAAGTCCACTTAAAAATATTTCTTTGTTGCGCACATTTTCCCTCTTTACTATACAAGTAATAGAAGTTCATTACAGAGAGTTTGGAAGATGGCAGCATAGGAGGATCCTGAGCTTTCCTCTTCCCACGGACACAACAAACATACAAGTATGAGTGGAATACTTTCCTCCAAGAGATATCTGGAAAATAGATGAAAAGAGCCTCCACAACAAGGAACAACACCCAGAGGGGTGGAAGAGGCAGAAACACAGTTTCACTGAGGAAAAAACCACACCCTAGCCATGGGGTTTCCTGAAAAGCAATGTTGAAAGCAATGTCAAAGGTACAGAGCTTTTCCCAGAGGAGCAAGGGATTTGAGCTCCACATTAGGCACCCAGCCCTTAGATCTAGCACAGAAAAGACAAGAGCCCCAAACACCTGGCTTTGAACACCAATGAGGAATACACCCTGGAAAACTACAGAACTTCAGGGAAAGGAAAACCTGCTCCTAAAGGGCTCGTGCACAGACTCAATTGACCCAAAAACCAGTGCAAAGACACTGGGTAGAAAAGCACATAGTTCATAAGTAAAAGAGATTCACTTACTAAGCTTGGAGTGCCTCCCGGAGAGGCAGGAGGCAGCTGGGGCCCCACTCAGGGATGGCAGACATTTTTGTGACCTCATTCAGCTGTGCTGACATGCAGGTACCATTTTGGAGTCCTCCCTTTAGCCTGTTAGCATGTGGGCCTGCCCCACTCAATAGTGCACCAAAGGCAGACACATTCAGCTGGGCAGCACAGTCAGCTTGTGACAAGGGCTTGCCTCACCCACCAGTGAGCCTGCAGCAGTTGCATGCCACTGGGCCTTGCAACCAGCCACAACAGGGGTCTGGTCCACCCACCAACACACCTGCAACAGTCACACAATGAGAACTTCAACAAAGAGTTAGAAAATATAAAAAAGAACCAATCAGAGCTGAAGAATACAATAACTGAAATGAAATGTTCACTAGATGGAATCAACAGCACATTAGATGATATAGAAGAATAGATCAGCAATCTGTACAAGAGAGTAGAGGAAATCACTCAAGCTGAACAGAAAAAAGAATTTAAAAAAACAAGGACAGTTTAAGGAATCTCTGGGACAACATCAAGCATACTAAAATTTGCATTTTAGGTGTCCTAGAAGGAGAATAGAGAGAGAAAGGAGCAGAGAATTTATTTGAAGAAATAATCGCTAGAAACTTCCCTAATCTGGAGAAGGAAACAGACATGCAGGTCCAGGAAGCACAGAGGGTCCCAAACAAAATGGCTCCCAAAGAGGGTCTCAAAGAGGCTCATGCCAAGAAACGTTATAATTAAAATGTGAAGAATTAAAGATAAAGAGAGAATCTTAAAAGCTGCCAAGAGAAAACCAACAAGTTACTTACAAGGGAACTCCCATAAGACTATCAGCTGACTTTTTAGTAGAAACTTTACAACTTTACACGGGAGTGGTGTGATATATTCAAAGTGCTGAAAGGAAGAAATCTACAACCAAGAATACTCTACCTGACAAGGTTATCATTCAGAATGGAAGGAGAGATAGAGAGTTTTCCAGAAAAGCAAAAACTAAGAAGTTTATCACCACTAAACTGGCCTTACAAGAAATGTTAAAGGGATTTCTTTAAGTGGAAAAGCAAAAGCTACAAATGGAAATAAGAAAAGTATCAAAGAAACAAATATTACTGGTAAAGGCAAATATATAGTAAAGGTAGCAAGTCAATCAGTTATAAAGCTAGTATGAAGATCAAAAGACAACAGTACTAAAATTATCTACATCTACGATAAGAGATTAAGGGATACACAAAATCAAAAGAGGTAAGATATGATGCCAAAAACATAAAATGTGGGAGGGGGAGTAACAATGTAGGGCTTTTAGAATGTGTTCAAACTTAGACTGTCAACTTAATACACACTGCTATACACATAGATTGTTATATACAAACTTCATGGTAACCACAAACCAAAAAGTAATAATAAATACACAAAAATAAAGAGAAAGGAATCCAAGCATAGCACTAAAGACAGTCATCAGATCGCAAGGGAAGAAAGCAAGAGAAGAAGAGAAGAACTCTGAAAACATCCAGAAAAAAGTAACCAAATGGCAATAAGTATATATATATATCAATAATTACTTTAAATGTAAAAGGAGTAAAAGCTCCAATCAAAAGACAAGGGTGGCTGAATGGATTCAAAAACAAGATTCATATATATGCTTCATACAAGAGACATACCTCAGATCTAAAGACACATAGACTGAAAGTGAAGGGATGGAAAAAGACATTCCATCCAAAGGGAAATGAAAAGAAAGCTGGGTTGGCAATATTTATATCAGACAACATAGACTTTAAAACAAAAACTGTAACAAGAGATATAGAAGGGCATTACATAATGATAAAGGGAACAATCAAACAAGAGGATATAACACTTGTAAATATGTGCCTAACATAGGAACACCTAAATACATAAAGCAAATATTAACAGACATAAAAGGAGAAATTGACAGTAACTCAGTAATAGTAGCGGACTCTAAAACCCCACTTACATCAATGGATAGATCATCCAGAGAGAAAATCAGTAAGAAACATTGGCCTTAAATAACACATTAGACCAGAGGGACTTAATAGATATATGCAGAACATTCCATTCAAAAACAGCAGAATACACATTCTTTTCAAGTGCACATGGAATATTCTCTAGAATAGATTACCTATTAGGCAACAAAACAAATCTCAGTAAATTTAAAAAGATTGAAATCGTATCAAGAATTTTTTCTGACAGCAGTGGTATGAAACTAGAAATCAATTATAAGAAGAACACTGGAAAAAACACAAACACATGGAGGCTAAACAACATGCTACTAAACAAGCAGTGGGTCAATGAACACATCAAAAAGGAAATCAAAAAAATACCTCGAGACAAATGAACACAGAAACACAATCGTCCAAAATCTATGGGACTCAGCAAAAGCAGTTCCAAGAGGAAAGTTTAAAGACATATAGGCCTATCTCCAGAAACAAGAAAAATCTCAAATAAACAATCTAACTTTACACCTAGAGGAACTAGAAAATGAAGAACAAACAAAGCCCAAACAGTAGAAGGAAAGAAGCAATAAAGATCAGAACAGAAATAAATAAAATAGAGACAAGAAATAGAAAAAATCAATGAAACTAAGAGCTGGTTCTTTTAAAAGGTAAACAAAATTGATAAACCATGAGTCAGACAGTCAAAAAAGAAAAGAGAGGGCTCAAATAAATAAAATCAGAAATGGAAAAAGAGAAGTTACTTGGAAGTTATTACAGAAAAACAGAGGATCATAAGAGATTATTACAAACAATTATGTGCTAACAATTGGACAACCTAGAAGAAATGGATAAATTCCTAGAATCCTACAACTTCCCAAGACTGAATCAGGAAGAAATAGAAAATCTGAACAGACCCATTACTAGTAATGAGATTGAATCAGTAATTTAAAAAACCCCCAACAAACAGAAGTCCAGGACCAGATGGCTTTCAAGTGAATTCTACCAAACAATTTAAAGAAGAGTTAACACCTATCCTTCTCAAACTATCCCAAAAAGTTGAAGAGAAAGGATTATTCCCAAACTCATTCTACAAGACCAGCATTACCCTGATACCAAAATCAGACAAAGACATCAAAAAAAGAGAGAAAATTACAGGCCAATATCCCTGATGAACATAGAGGCAAAAATCCTCAACAAAATATTAGCAAGCCAAATTTAACAGTACATCAAAAGGATCATATAACATGACCAAGTGGGATTTATTCCAGAGATGCAAGGATGGTTCAATATCTGCAAATCAATCAACATATACACTACACTAACAAAACAAAGGATAAAATTATGTGATCATCTCAATAGATGCAGAAAAACATTTGACAAAATTCAACATTCATTTATGATAAAAACTCTCAACAAAGTGGGTGTAGAGGGAACATACATCAATATAATAAAGGCCATATATGACAAGCCCACAGGTAACATCATACTCAATTGTGAAAAGCTGAAAACATTTCCTCTAAGATCAGAAATGAGCTAAGGATGCCCACTCTTGCCACTTTTATTCAACACAGTATTGGAAGTCCTAGCAACAGCAGTCAGACAAGAAAAAGAAATAAAAGGCAACCAAATTGGAAAAGAAGTAAAACTGTCACTATTTGCAGATGAAATGATATTTTATATAGAAAACCCTAAAGACTCCACCAAAAAAAAATATTAGAACTAACAAATGAATTCAGTAAAATTTCAGGATACAAAATCAATATTCAGAAATCTGTTGTATTTCTATATACTAACGAACAATCAGAAAGAGAAATTAAGAAAACAATCTCATTTACAATTACATCAAAAAGAATAAAATACCTAGGAATAAATTTAACCAAGGAGGTTAAAGACCTGTACTCAGAAAACTGTAAGACACTGATGAAAGAAAATGAAGATGACACAAAGAAGTGGAAAGATATATGATGCTCGTGGATTGGAAGAATTAATATTGTTAAAATGTCCATACTACTCAAAGCAGATTGAATCTACAGATTCAATGCAATCCCTATCAAAATACCAATGGCATTTTTCACAGAACTAGAACAAATAATACTAAATGTGGTTATGAAACCACAAAAGACCATAAATAGTCAAAGCAATCTTAAGAAAGAAGAACAAAGCTGGAAGAATCATGCTCACTGATTTTAAACTATACTACAAAGCTATGGTAATCAAAACTATATGATACTGGCACAAAAACAGACACATAGATCAATGGAAGAGAACAGAGAGCCCAGAAATAAACCCACACATATATGGTCAATTAATCTACGACAAAGGAAGCAAGAACATACAAGGGGGAAAAGACAGTCTCTTCAATAAATGATGTTGGGAAAACTGGACAGCAATATGCAAAAGAATGAAACTGGACCACTTTCTTACACCATATACAAAAAATAAACTCAAAGTGGATTAAAGACTTAAATGTAAGAACTGAAACCATAAAACTCCTAGAAGCAAACAAAAAGTAAACTCTTTGACATCAGTCTCAATATTTTTCTGGATCTGTCTCCTCAGGCAGAGGCAACAAAAGCAAAAATAAATAAATGGGACTACATATACAAAAAGTTTGCGTAGCAAAGGAAAACGTCAGTAAAACAAAAAGGCAACCTACTGAATGGGAGAAGATATTTGCAAATGATATATCTGATAATGCATTAATATCTAAAATATATAAAGAATTCATACAACTCAATATCAAAAAAACCCAAATAATCCAATTAAAAAATAGGCAAGGGACCTGAACAAATAAAGAAGACATACAGATGGCTGACTGGTACATGAAAATGTGCTCAACATTACTAATTACCAGGGAATTGCAAATCAAAACCAAAATGGAATATCACCTCACACCTGTCAGAATGGCTATCAAAAAGACAACAAATAATAAATGTTGGCAAGGATGTGGAGAAAAGGGAACCCTCGTGCACCATTGATGGGACTGTAAATTCGTGCAACCATTATGGAAAACAGTATGGAAGTTCCTCAAAAAACTAAAAATAGAACTACCATATGATCTGGCAATACCACTTCTGGGTATATATCCAAAGAAAATGAAAACACTAATTCAAAAAGATATATGCACCTCTATGTTAAGTGCAGCATTATTTACGATAGCCAAGATATGGAAGCAACTTAAGTGTCCATCAGTAGAAGAAGGGATAAAGAAGATGTGGTATATATATACAATGAAATATTACTTAGCCATGAAAAAGAATGAAATCCTGCCATTTGCAACAATGTGGATGGATCTAGAGGTTATTATGCTAAGTGAAATAAGCCAATTAGAGAAAGAAGAATACTGTATGATTTCACTTATATGTGGATTCTAAAAAAACAAAACAAATGAACAAACAAAACAAAACAGAAACAGACTCATGGATACAGAGAACAAATTGGTGGTAGCCAGAGGAGAGGGGGGTGGGGGAAATGATGAAATAGGTGAAGAAGATAAGAGGTACAAACTTTCAGTCATAAAATAAATAAGTCATGGGAATGTAATGTATACATAGAGAATGTGGTCAACAATATCAAAATAACTTTGTATGATGAGAGATGGTTACAGTCTTAACAGGGTGATCATTTTGTAATGTAAATAAACGTTGAATCACTATGTTGTACACCTGAAACTAATATAATATTGTATGTCAACTATACTTCAATAAAGAAAGATAAAAAATAAATTTTTTAAAAAAGGAAGTTCATTATACAGTGTGATAGTTAATTTTATGTGGCAACCTGACTGGGCCACAGGGTGCCCAGGTATTTTGTCAAACATTATTCTGGGTGTTTCTGTGAGAGTGTTTTTGGATGAGATTAACATTTAAATCAGTAGACTGAGTAAAGCAGATTGCCCTCACTAATGTGTGTGAGCCTCACCCAATCAGTTGAAGGCCTGAATAGAACGAAAAGGATGACTCTCACCAAGTAAGAGAGGTCTTCCTGCTTGACTGATTTCAAACTGGGCATAGGCTTTTTCTTGCCTTCTAACTCAAATTGAAACAACAGCCCTCCTAGTTCTCAGGACTTTGGACTTGGACTAGAACTAAACCATCAGCTCTCCTGTGTCTCCAGCTTGCCAACTCACATTGTAGATCTCGAGACTTGCTCTCTTCTATAATTGTATGAGCCAATTCCTTAGAATAAATCTCTTTCTATATATATACACACACACATACCCAATTGGTTCTGTTTCTCTGGAGAACCCTAAAACATATAGTAAGTACAAATTAAATCTTGTTGACTGGATGACAAAGTTACATCCTAATTCTTGTAATGTCCACTTGCATTGAGGTTCCTCTTTTACTCATTAAGATTGATTTGTTTCTACACTTGTTTGCCTAAAAGGCCTGACTTCCTTATTTTTACATATACTTTGAAAATAAGATTGCCCTTATAATTATTTGGGTAATCTTAGTGAGTCTGTTATTAAGGATAACTGACTTATCCTTAGCTTCTTTTTAATTGCATTTCTGTACCATTATATACTAAGTAGGATTCGATATCTACATATCAACATTATAAGCTTCCATTACTTTTTTTTTAATTTGCTGGTATACCTTTTTTAATAAAACAAGTATTTATAGAGAAAACATAGTTATAGTTTTTAAAGGTAGATATGAAATGGGACTCGTGTTTAGGTCATTCTTCCTTGCATACAAAAGAAGAAAAAGCATTGTAAAATAGTGCCTACTGTGAATTTCTGAAAGAATTTCTGAAACACTCTACTGGTATAAACAATTAGCAAAGCCTTCCACTCCCACTTCCCCCAAAAAACACATCATCATATAAACTTTAATCAAAAACTTCAAACCCGAGAGAGCATTTTCTTCAAGTGTAGTAAAATAAGACTTTTTTCTATTATTTAATGACTCTTTACCCTTCATAAATTGTTTGACTTTTATAGAATAAGCATATTTAGAAGTACTTCATTTAAAAAAGTTATAAAACTACACAAGTGACTTATCACATGGGAGCTTTTACGCCTATCAGGAAAATAAAAGGTCATCTTTTACTTTAGCTAACACAAGTCTATTAGGCCAATCAATTCTACATGTTAATGCAGGAAAGACAAATTTTGCCTCTGATGGGTTTAGTTGACATCATTACATAAATTTCTTTCAGATAATAATATATAAATGCCCTGAAAAAACATAAATTTTATTTTAAAATTCATTTTGTCACATTTTTATAATTCAAAGTTACAGAGACATTCTTGACTTCTTATTCCCACATCTCTTTTCTTCCTAGAGATACAAGTTACCATAGTGAAATTTTCTCTGCCAGCTAAAACTCCTACTTAATATTCTATTTCCTGTAATAAACAATTAGATTATATAAATGTGACACGTGTCAAATGGCAATTTCAAACATTAAAATTATCTTCTTAATAGGTTACCACCCTAGAGGTTACCACCCTGAGTTTGAAGAAGAAATTTTTAAATCATTTCATAACATTAAACATCATGTTTTCAATTTCAATCATTTTAAATTTTATATCGAAGTCCATCTTTTCAGTGTTTATATCAGATGCAAACATGCAGATGCATATTCCAGTGTGCTCAGTGGTTTCAGCGTGTTGCCAGACTCCAGATCACACTTTGTCCTTTTGGTTTGGACATTCACAGCACATTGTTTTTAAGAGAACTGTGTGCTCCACATAGCACCAAGTCTCCGAAACAAAACCCCAACACATGAAATGTGCCGATGGCCTGTCTAACCCCAACAGTGATGCTTGTGACAGCAGAAATGAAGACAGCTAGAGCTCTGTGCCCTTTAAAAGCAGTCAAAATTGTTCAACATCAAGAGAAATAAACAGAAATTGTCACAATGCAAGTGCTTATTCCAACTTAAACATAATCTACTATAACCAAACATACAAATAACTGATCTGTGTTGGCTAATGTTTTGTGTATATAGAAGGGTCAGCAGTCTTCAGAAAACACAAAGAGTTGACAGCGGTAACTTACTGTAGAACATCAAAATTGGTGAGATGGAGGAAAAAAATAAATAAATAATGTTAAACCAGTTTCCTTAGCAACTAACCAATTGACCTAAAAAAGAAAAGGATTTTTTCTGTCTACTCTGAACTATATGCTGCTACATAATTTGCTTATTATTGACTCCATATAAAGGAGAATGTATAAAGGAGTAAAGGCTTTTTTTCATTATTTTAGTGTCCAAAAGTCATGGGATTTTATCAACACGTAAAAGCCATTTAAATACAAATGTTTTCCCATCCATTATTTAGAACAAGACTATAAGAAGATAAAACCAGAGAGTTTCGCTGGATTTTCAATATAATATTGAAATACCTGACTTATCTTTCTATTAGTCATTGTGCACGAATATGAGAAAGGTCATGGTGAGAATATCTGGAATTGTATTTATATGAGAAATGTGATGAGAAGATAATTTTGCAATAATGACAAAAACAAAATATCTTGGCGACACAGCAATGAGCCAGAATTTGTTTGGGAGGGTAGAATCAGAAGTTTCTCCGTGCTGTGTGGGGACAAACAATGGACACCCAGAAGGACGTGAAACCCCCAAAACAACAGCCAGTGATGTTTATCTGTGGGAAAGGTCGCATAGAAAATGAAATAATATCCAGGGATCTAATCAGATGCAGAGAATGTGGATACAGAATAATGTGCAGGAAGAGGACTAAAAGACTGGTGGTTTCCAATGCTCCATGAAACACGGAATTCAGAGGAATATCTTCATTTGTATTTGGGTTTGCTGTTAAATGTTTCTCATTGTTGCATGGCTTTTGATTAGTGCATTTATCTTTATGAATACAGTTATATACATATGATTTCATTTTAAAAACCATATTTTATTTAGGTATCTGTTAATAGTTTATATAACAAAATTATTTTTTGTTCAACTGCACGATTTATAATTTAATTTTATTGTATATGTAATCCGACACACAATGAAGGTTAAAAGTGCTTCCTCAAACCACAGTTTTCATCAAAACCTAGAATCATCTGGGACCCTTGTTATAAATGAAGGTTTCTAGGGCCCGCTAAACGTCTGATTAAGTAAGCTCCTTGGAAACCACTGACATCAACTAAGTGAACTCTCTAACACCATTCTGAATAGATTACACCAATGCACTTACTGTCAGTGTGCACATAGGATTCTGAGTTATATTTTTCATTTGTTAACTTGGCGTAGGCCTTTCTGTATTTGTCTGTAATGCTTGACTATTTTTTAAATCTTGAGAGAAGGAAAAGAAACTTTAATGGTTGTTTTCTGCAAGGCAAAATCAACCCCAAGTAAAGTGGATGAAGCAGACTTAAGGCAGGTGCAGTTTCCCAGGTGTAATCATTTATTAAGGTAAAAAAATTTGCTTTCAGGATATAAAAATAATAGGGACTGGTTTACATTGAATTACTGGACAAATGTTTAAAATTTTTGCCTTGATCTTTGGGATAGGGAATTGATGGTCACACCTATATTCCATTTGTTCCAGAATTCCATCGTTATGGAATGTCAAGGTGGTCTCCCTAACATTCACTTTGAAGATTAGACACGTTCCAACTTTATTAATAGCTATGAGTGTCTCTGACATTCAAAAAATTATCTATGCCAATTTTTACAAACACCTGTGTTCTACTACCATGCTTGAATACTAAGTTCTATAAATTTATTATGCGCTATAAAAGTACTACCTGCTCAAATTTTTAAAGAGTGTTTCCTTGGTCTAGGTTTTCCTTTAGCTATGGCTTTCATTTCATTTCATTTCATTTACATTCCTCCGTGACCTTGTCCTTTTTAGACAAAGAAGTCCCCATAAATGTGATATCTCTATGACAGCCCCCTAAACAAACCCCAACCCACTGGATAATGTAGCTACTCTACTCTTAACTATTCTGATTTCATCAGAGGTCCTTTGTGTTATCAGTAGTTTAATTAAATATTGTTATTTTGTTAACTAGACACCAGTTCAATGGAAAAGTATTAGCACTGGAACTCTAGATTACCATTCAGTCAGTCACTTACCTCTTTGTGTCCCCTTCATCTATAAAATGGGAGTAACTTTACCTTGTGCCTACCTGGACAGTTTTAAGAAAAAAAATGGGAAAATACATACAAAATTGCTTTAAAAAATTCTTTCGAATAGTGCTTTATAAACATAAAAATCGGTAAATCTGAGCTTGAAGTTAACACATAACTTGTCCCCTACGAAACTGCTTACCAACAACCACAGATATGGGAAAAGCACTGGAAATTGGTTCAAATGCAACCCTTCTACTCAATGACTGGCCAGTTTGCTTCATTTCTTTTAACGTGAGCTTCACTGGCAAAGTGGAGGAATTATGGTGGTCAGTACATAGAGGTAACAGTGCTTTGAAACTCTGAAGCTATCTTCAGAGATTGAAGTTATGAAGAATTCAAAAACAGTAGGTGAAATCAGAAACGACAGTCCTAAGGAAGAATAAAATATCATATAAAGTGAGAAAGTGTAAAGTGGGAAGATGTAAAAACACGTTGCCTCCTCACACATATAAATGCATGCACATCCCCACCCCTCCTAGAATAAATTCTATGTAGGAAATTAGTCAAGAGGGAGTGGTTATTTGAGCAGAGGACTGAGGGGTGAGAGGAAACCTGCCATAGGAAGGCAAGGGAAAGGAACGTTCTTGAAATAGAGGAAACACCCAGTGTAAAAGCTCCGGGTGGAAAGTAAGCTTGTCTTGTTCCCACTTCAGAATGAAGCCCATGTGACTCACACTTCAAGGTAGGCAGAGGCCGGCTCACTTAGGACCTTGTGGTGAGAAGCCATTGGGATAGTAAGTGGGAGAGCGACACAGTTCAAGACTTAAAAGATTACTCAGGCTGTTCTGTGAGACTGGACAATACAGGGACAGGTGACAGTGAGAAAGCCAGTTAGGGGCCACCTGGGATAGTTCAGGGTAACAAGAATGGTGGCTGGGCCAGGCCAGTAACGTGGAGGGAGTAAGAAGTAGCTGGTAGTGAGATGTTTTGAAGTTGAGCTAATAGGACTTATTGATGGGTTGGTTAGTTCTCTATAAACAACATGGACTTTGGCAAAAGGCTTTGAGTCCACATACCCACAGTGCCCCTTGATAGCAGGAGGTGTGACTTTACCAGGGTTCACTTTTCTCATTTGTAAGATAGGCATGAACTAATAACACCTACCTCAAAGGATTGCTGCAAGATAAAGTGAAATAATCCATAAAAGCTCTCAGTCTAATAAATGTTAACTATTATTATCACCATTACTGTACTTATTACCATTTTCCTCACAGATGACTGCATTCACCTTAGGACTAGTCTCCCAGCTACCAGCCCTGCTGTCCTCCATGCTCTTCAGATTGCTCTTTCTCAAATACAAATTTCGTGACACTGTCCTGCTGAGAATCCTCAGTGGCCACCATTTTGATAAAATCAAAACTATCAGAAACAGTACATTTGGTCCTTGATAATCTGACTCCTTTCCTACCTCAGTCACCACTTCAATCCACCTCTCACTTAATCCTTTGGTCCTAAGAAGACATTTGCAGTTCCTTAAGCGGGTAACAGGCCTTATCTCTTTCCTGCCTGTGCCTTTTCCCGCGCCTTTCCCTCTGCTTGAAATGACTTTTTCTGGTGTCCTTCGCTGAACTTTTCAGGACTCAACTTGAGTGTAGTCTCCTTCAGGAAGCTTTTTCTGACTTTCCAATCTGATTCAGTGTTCTCTCTTAAGAGATCCCATAATATCTAGTCTAGACTGTAAATTCCATACAAGAAAAACTGTAATATTACCTAAGCTTGGTCCAGCGTGGGGCATATAATAGATGCTCAATAAATGTTGAATGAGTTGCACTTAAAAAAAAATCTAAAAACATAAAATGTGCTCTTCATTTGACATTCTTTTGAGCAGAGGAGGGAAAACCTTCCTATATGGCACCCATGATTGCTAGGAATCTCAGCTTTCACAAAAGAATGCTAACCCTACCCACACATCAGATGTGACTTATGCCTGTGAATCCAACTGGCATTCACAGAACAGCTGCATGAAGCTAGTTTTCAGAGAATAGCCCACTGGTCCAGATATTATTATATCTGCTCCTCTATCAATCTATATCAATAGAGAGATGTGTAATTAAACTATTTCATTTTTACTTCATCCAAATCATCTTTACTGAAAAAAGCTCCAGTGTAATGACATCAATATAGATTGAGGATTATTAAAATAGCCCTTGAAACTGTATGAGAATATTGTCCCAAAAGTTGTGGGAAGCACTTTTACAGATTACTTTTTTAGATTGAATGGCAAGAGAAATTCCTGCATAATCATACTTCATACTTCATTCTATGAAATTGCTTGCACTTATTTTCTTATATTGTGATTTGATTATTAGCCAGAATTCCTTAGTCTCATGCATTGCTAGTCATCTTAGAGCCAAATTTGTACCCCTCTCATAGTAAGTATATAGGTTATAATAGTGTGGGGTGTCTTTGTCTCATTCCTAAATAATCTATTGCCCCTACCCTTATTCTACTTTCTCCTTTTGTCTCACCTCAAATTATGAATTCTGGTATTAATTGGTAACACTACTTATAGTAACACGGAGTAAAAAATATGCTGCAGAATGTCTCAAATGCACGGAAGCTCATCTCATGTTGACATGAAGAGTCTAGGAAAGGTGTTTCTGGTAGGCTGAGTCTACCTCCACGTGGTCATTCAATAACCCAGCTAACAAAGACTTTGCCATCTTCAACATGTGGCTTTCAATGTAACAGAGGACATCTTTATCAACTCAACAGGAAGAAAGAAAGAACATGAAGTAGTATATCAAGAAGTTTCTTATGGTCCAGGCTTTGAAGGGATATCCATCACTTCTGTTCACATTCCCTGGCTAGAAGTGGCATGGCCTCATCTAACTGCATGGGAGGCTGGGATATATAGTCTAATTACGAGCCCCAAGCAGAATCCAATGTCAATTTGTTGAACAGCTAGCAGTATCTGCTACAGACATATATTGTTAAGTCCCAAACCCTGACTAGACAGGCAGAGTAGCATTAAATAGAAGTAACTGTATTGAAGAATGTATTTAAAACACTCACAATAGAAGCATAATGTTGGGTAAAAACTCAAGTTAAATAATGTAGAATATAAAAGTAGTAAAAATTTCAATCTCCCTAAATTTCAAACTTTTGTTACATTTGAAGATTAAACATTTAAGAAAATGAATATTGTGTTATTTATTTAGATTAAATAAACGTTATCTTCACTTTGGAAGAGAAAACACAGCCAAAACTGAATTGAGATTATTGCATAGTGTTTACGTTTTGTGGAACATAATTTTTTCAGACTTAATACTGACTTTGTTGACTCACATATACAGAATTTTACTGGAGGATGAGCATAATATTTTATTAGCAATGCCATCTTGTTACGCTGAATTACATAACATTTTAGAGAATGAGTCAAGTGAAGAACAAAACCTTTTTTACATAATGTCAACAGGGAGATAAGTATATCTTATATACTTATATTATATGAGGTACTTAGTCAAAATCACGAAGGCAGAACGTATAATGGTGGTTGCCAGGGGCTGGAGAGAGGGAAGAATGAGGAGTTATTCTTTCATAGGTATGGAGTTCAGTTTCATTTCAAATTTACAAGATGAAAAGAGTTATGGGGACGGATAGTGGTGATGGCAACACAACAATGTGAATGCATTTAATGCCACTGAACAGTACACTTAAAAATGGTTAAGATGGTAAATTTTATGTTGTGTGTATTTAGCCCAATAAAAAAAGAAGAAAAAACAAAGAATAACACACAAAGAAGAAAGAAATGATTAATCTGGCATTTGAAATATGGGCAAAACTCCTAAACAAACATTAGCAAAGTGAGCCTCGCACTGTATGGAAAGCCTCATGTATTGTGACCAAGAAAGGTTTTGTCCTAGAAATGCAAGAAGGTTGCAGTTTATTAAGAAAACTACTAAGGAATTAATGTTAACAGATTAAAGGAGAGAAACCTCTCATCATCTCAATAGATATTGAAATAGCAATTGATAGAATTCAACATATGTTTCTTTAACAAAATCCTTAATCAGCTAGAGATAGGAGGAAACTTCCTTAAATTGCTGAAAGCATATTTGACATAAGCCGGCTGGCGCAGCAGCCATGTAGATCCTGGCACAATCATTGTCAAGGTGTTTCCTACTCTACTGACCTGTCTTGTGTTTGGCTCTTGATTCCTATCAGCTAACCTTGATCCTCACTGTTGTTTCAATTTAGTAACTGGGTTTTGTTTCCTATAAGGAAGAAACATTGGCTGTGGTGGATGCTTCAGTCATGTAGTTCCTAGAATTAAACACTAAGCCATTTTGAAACTCTGATGGGAATCACATATAATTTCAAGGTCACTGCTTTATCTGTTTGTGACATTCCTTAGGCATTTATTGCAACTAATTTTGAACTATCTAACCAGGAAAACTACGTGCCTTAATCTTACCTATACTTTTCCTTCTTTCCTAATAACCCTTTAACTGCCCTCTCCCCCATTTAGAAGAGCATATGTATTTTCCTCTTCACTGCACACTTTAACCCCCATGTAGATATGAAATGCAAAAATCATGGACAGGAAGTGTGCTCGGAAAACAGGCCATGGTCTGTGGGCAAGGGAGGAAACTTAAACTTCAGCTAGACCACCATCTTCTGTAAAACAAAAGAGAGGTTTCCAGTAACCAGCCTGGTGAGTTGTAAGAACCAAAGAAGACATAGAAGCTTAAGAATTCTGCCAAAAGAGAGAGCTAGAATAGTGGAGCAGTGGGCCAATACAAAGACAGAGAAAACCTCAGTAACAACATCATCAAACAGAATACCCCATCTGAAGGTAACTAGCAAAGATTTAAAGAAGTGTCTGCTACTTCAAATGTGAAAGCAGCAACACAAAACTGGAAAGAATATGAAAAATCAAAGAAACATGCTATTACAAAAAGAAGGTAGTAATTCTCTAATAACTGAGCTCATCTTCCCCAGCTATGCTGGTCACACCTGAAGAAGCCTGTTTTTCTCCAACAACACTCGGAGGCATGACCTCCATGTCTGGGGGGAGGGAGAGAAGGGGAAGGGAGTAGATACGAATTTCAAAGGGAATTAAAGGGACGCAGTCCCAGCTGACTGCTTCAGGACTTCAGTTGGAAGTCTGCACTTAAGCCTCTGGGAGTACCCGACCCAAGAATCTCTCCACTAGGTCCATAGGCACCCCCAACACCTTGAGTGCTAAATCCACAACTTCCCCCTACCCCGCAGCTGGATCCTTGGGTTTGCTTCTGAGTGCTGCAGTGAGAGTAGGTCCAGTAATTACAGCGCTCTCAGAAAAGCAGACCAGGGTCTGTAGGCAAGGCAGAAATCACAAACTGGAGCTTTAGTGCCACCCTCTGGAAAACAAAAAGAGTTTCCAGCAGCCAGCCTGGTGAACTGTAAAAACAAGAGAAAACATAAAGTCTTTAGAATTCTGCCACGAGAGAAAGAGAGAGAGAGAGAGAGAAAAGACTGGAGAAGGTTTACCCATACAAATCCTAAACAACTCCAGATAATGCAACACCAACAAATAGCACCCCATCTCAAGACAACCATTAAATTTTAGGAATAATCAAGGAAATATGCCATTGCTAAAAAGAAAATAATAATTCTCCAACAATCAAGCTCAAATCCATAGAATATTATGATCTAGATGATAAAGAATTCAAAATAGATGCTTGAGAAAATACTAACTCAAACATATATTTGCACCCCCGCGTTCATAGCAGCATTATTTATGATATCCATACATGGAAACAACCTAAGTGTCCATCAACAGATGAA
This sequence comes from Tapirus indicus, assembly GCA_031878705.1. Lineage (NCBI taxonomy): Eukaryota > Metazoa > Chordata > Mammalia > Perissodactyla > Tapiridae > Tapirus > Tapirus indicus. Next base: position 95,183,878 of record CM062919.1, on the reverse strand, counting down.
TGGATAAAGAAGCTGTGATATATATACATATATAATGGAATATTATTCAGCCATAAAAAATGAGGGAATCCTGCCATTTACTATATGGATGAACCTTAAGAACATTATGCTAAGTGAAATAAGTCAGACAGAGAAAGACAAATACCATATTATCTCACTTACATCTGGAATCCAAAAACACAAACAAAAAATCCCACCAAATTCATAGAAAAAGAAATCAGATTTGTGCTTACCAGAAGGGGAGGGGGAATTGGAGAAAGGTGGTCAAATGATACAAACTTCTAGTACAAGATAAATACATAGTAGAGATGTAATATGCAGCATGATGACTATAGTTAATACTGCTGTATAATATATGTAAAAGTTATTAAGAGAGTAAATCCTAAGAGTTCTCATCATAAGGAAAAAACATTTTTCTTTCACTTTTTATTCTATCTATATGAGATGATGGATGCTAACTAAACTTGTTGCAGTAATCACTTCACAATATGTTAGTCAAACCATTTTGCTGTACACCTTAAACTTATATGGTGATGAATGTCAATTATACCTCAATAAAACTGAAAAAAAAATTAAACGGAAAAAAATAGCTTACTTGAAAAAACTGAATGAGCTACAAGAAAACTATGAAAAAAATAGTTCACTGATATAAGGAAAATGACCAAAATAAGCTCTTTACCAAAGATATAGAAATCATAAAAAGAACCAAACAAATTATGGAGCCGAAGAATTCAATGAACGCAATTGAGAGTGTCTGTAGTAGAGTAGAGCAGGTGGAAGATAGAATAAGTGAGTTAGAGGATAGGAATTTTGAAATAGCACAATTAGAAGAGAACAAAGAAAAAAGAGCAAAAAAAGCCTGCATGATCTATAGGATTCCAACAAAAAGACAAATATTAAAGTACTCTGGATTCCAGAAGTAGAAAGAGGGTGAATGGGGCAGAAAGTTTATTTAAAGGTGTAATAGCTGAAAACTTCTCAAAACCAGGGAAAGACTTGGACATCTAAGTTTCCAAAGCTAGTAGATTATCTCAATGTGAAAAGATGTTCTCCAAGACACTTTATAATGAAACTATCAAAAATCAAAGGTAAAGAAACAATTCTAAAGGCAGCCAGGGGAAAAAAGAGTGTAACTTACCAAGGAACCACCATTAGGCTCTCAGTGGATTTCTCAGCAGAAACTCTATAGGCCAAGAGAGCACAATGATACACTCAAAGTGTTGAAAGATAAAAATTGCCAGACCAGAGCACTCTATCTGGGAAAGTTATGCTTCAGATATGAAGGAGAAATGAAGACTTTCCCAGACAAACAAAAGCTACGGAAGTTGATCACCATTAGACCTGCCTTGCAAGAAATGCTGAAAGGAGTTCTTCAAGCTGAAATGAAAAGATGCTAATCAGTGACATGAAAACATATGAAAGTGCACAACACACTGGTAAAAGTGAAAAATACATTGCTAGATTTAGAAAACCCTAATTCTATATTAGGATGGTGTGTTAATCACTTAACTATACTAAAAAGGTTAAAAGAAAGAGTATTAAAAATAACTATAACTGCTATTATTTGTTAACAAACATATAGCATAAAAAGAGGTAAATTGTGATATCAAAAATATAAAAGAGAGGCAAAAAGTGTGGAACCTTTGTAGGCTATTGAAGATGTTAGAATCATCATAAAATGGACTGTTTTATCTATGAGATGGTTTATGTAAGCCTCATGGTAACCACAAAGCAAAAATCTAGAGTAGATTCACAAAAGATAAAAAGGGAGACAGAGCACACCACCATGGAAAATCACTAATTTACAAAGGTAAGCAGAAACAGAAGGGAAAAGAAACAATATAAACACAAAATAATCAGAAAGCAATCAATAAGACATTCGTAATTCCTTACATATCAATAATTACTCTACGTAAATGGATTGAATTCACCAATCAAAAGGCACAGAGTGGCTGGATGGATTAAAAAACAAGACCCAAGTATATGCTGCCTACAAGAGACTCACTTCAGCTTTAAAGACACACATAGGCTCAAAGTGTAGGGATGAAAAAGATATTCCATGCAATTTATCAGATAAAATAGACTTCAAGTCAAAAACAGTAACAAGAGACAAAAAATATTTATAATTATAAAGGGGTCAATACATCAAGAAGATATAACAATCATAAATATATATACCCCCAACATTGAAACACCTAAATATATTAAACAAATACTAACAGATATGAAGAGAGAAATATACAATACAATAATAGTAGGGAACCTTAATACCCCACTTTCAGCAATAGGTAGAAATTCCAGACAGAAAATCAACAAGGAAACATTGGACTTGAACCATACTTCAGACCAAATGGATCTAACAGATGTATATGGAACATTCTATCCAACAGCAGCAGCAGAATACACATTCTTCTCAAATACACATGGAACATTCTCCAGGATAAACCATATGCCAGAACACAAAATAAGTTTTAGCAAATTTAAAAAGAATGATATCATACCAAGTATCTTTTCTGATCATAATGGTGTGAAACTAGAAACCAACAACATGAGGAAAGTGGAAAAATCCACAAATACGTGGAAACTGAATGACACACTTCTAAACAGCCAATGGGTCAAAGAAAATATCAAAAGGGAACAAAAAATATCTCGAAACAAATGAAATGGAAACCCAAAATACTAAAATCTATGGAATGCTACAAAAGCGGTTCTTAGAGGGAAATGTATAGTGATAATGAATATATTAATAAATTAGAAAGATCTCAAATAAACAATCTAATTTAACACCTCAAAACTAGAAAAAGAACATATTAGTAGATTGGGTATAGAAGGAACATACCTCAACATAATAAAGACCATATATGACAAATCCACATCTCACATCATAACTAAATGATGAATAATTGAAAGTTCTTCCTCTAAGATCAGGAACAAGACAAGGGTGCCCACTCTCACCACTCTTATTCAGCATAGTACTGGAAGTCCCAACTAGAGCAATTAGGCAAGTCAAAAAAATAAAAGGCATCCAAATCAGAATGGATTAAGTAAAATTGTCATTATTTGCAGATGATATGATTTTATGTAGAGAAAAATCCAAACACTTGACCAAAGAACTGTTGTAACTAATCAAGAATTCAATAAAGTTGAAGGAAATAAAATCTATGTACAGAAGTTGGTTGCATTTCTATACACTAAAAACAAAACATATGAATAAGAAATGAAGAAAGATATCCAATTTACAAGAGTATCAAAAACAATAAAATGCCTAGGAATAAATTTAACCATGGAAATGAAAGATTTGTGCAACAAAAACTACAAGACTTCATTGAAAGAAATTGAGGAAGACACAAACAAATGGAAAGACATCCTGTATCATGGATCAGAAGAATTAATATTGTTAAAATGTCAATACTAACCAAACTCATCTATAGATTCAATGCAATCCCTATCAAAATTCCAATGGCGTTTTTCACAAAAATTGATAAAATAACCCTAACATATTATGAAACCACAAAAGACCCCAAATAGCCAAAACAATCGTGAGAAAGAGGAACAAAGCTAGAGACATCACACTTCCTGATTTCAAACTGTATTGCAAACCTATTGTAATTAAAACAGTATAGTACTGGCATAAAAATAGATACATTAGATACACATAACAATGGAACGGAATAGAGAGCCCAGAAATAAATGCCTGCACATACAGTCAACTAATATAAAATGGAGCCAAAAATACTCAATGGGGAAAGAGTAGTCTCCTTAACAAATAATGTTGGAAAAACTGGATAAACACTGCAGAAAAATGAAATTGGACCTCTATCTTACACCAGTCACAAAAATTAACTCAAAATTGATCAAAGACTTAAACATAAGACCTGATACCATTAAACTCCCAGAAGAAAACATAGGGAAGAAGGTCCTCAACACTGGTCTTGGCAATGATATTTTGGTTATGACACCAAAAGCACAAACAACAATAGCAAAAATCGATAAGTAACTACACCAAACTTTAAAGCTTCTGCATAGTGAAAGAAACAATCAACAAAATAAAAATGCAACCTACAGAATGGGGAGAAATATTTGAAACCAAATATCAGATAAGGGGTCAATACCTAAAATATATAAAGAACTAATTTAACCCAATAACAAAAAAAAAATCAGTTAAAAAATGGGCAGATGAACTAAATAGACATTTTTCCAAAGAAGATGTCCAAATGGCCAACAGGTACGTGAAAAGATGCTCCACATCACTAATCATCAGGGAAGTGCAAATCAAAACATACTCCCAAGAGGCAAAGCTTTGTGCAATACACCTTTGAGGATATTGTGTCTCAACAGTAGACGGAGTCTTCATTGTTGGGAAGACACTGAATAACCACGTGAACAGAATGCTCTTCCAGTAGAGGAATGACAGCTTTTGTTCACAGCCACCTCACTGCTTGTACAATAGGCTCATACATCAATTAGTCATTGAGGCAGGAATAGAAGCTCTGCATGACCCTAACCACACAAGCCTTTCACCAAACTCATCTAGTAATGGCAATTGCTGAACATCTGGCCTGTCAGCATCAGAGACCAATACTGAGCCCAAATATAATACCACCCTTCAGAGGCTTGTTGGCAAGTTGATTACCTTGGGCTACTCCTCCCTGGAAGGAGAAATCATTCAGCCTTATTAGATTGACACACATATTTGGGGGTATGAATTTGCCTGTCTCACACAGTGCCTTAGCAGTGCTGCTATGCAAGGACTCATAAAGTAATTTACTATCATGAGATCCCACATGACATCACCTTGAACCAAGTGACTCACTTAATGGCAAAGAAAATGCAACAATGAGCACATGACCATGAAATTTACTGGTCTTACCATGTGCTTTCTCACCCAGAAGCTTACAGGCTTGTAACGTTGAAATGCTCGTAAAGACGAAGGCACTATCTTAAAGATGTCGCACTACAGTGTTGCAGCACTATATTTTAAGATGTAACAAATATTTTGAACCAATGGTCAGTATATGATTCTGTATTCCCAATAGCTAGGATATGTGGGTCTGAAAATCAAGGTATGGATGTAGGATTAGCCCCTCTGGTCTGTCCTAGGGACACGCTTGGGGAATTTGTGCTTCCTATTCCCACATCTTTAGGCTCCATTGAGCCAAAGTTTTAGGTTTTCACTGTGCGATTGCTTCTACAAGGGGACACAATAAGGGTTCCACTAACCTTAAATCTATGACTGCCATCTGGTTATTTTGAACTCAGAAGACTAGACAACAAAGACAGAAATTACTACACTGACAGAGTTAATTGGTCCTAATTACCATAGGGGAGGTATCATAAAGAGGGCAAAGAAAACCTTAGGGGATTCACTGGGATGTCTCCTTGGTGTTCCATGTCCAGTGATAACCATGAATTAACAATTTTAGTCATCACAGCCTGACTAGGACACAGTAACCTGGGTCTCAGACATCACAAGGATGAAGGTCTGCCTTACACCACAGGGCAAGCAATGGATCAACAGAAGTGCTGTCCAAGGATGAGGGACATCTAGAAGAAAGATGATGAATATCAGTTATAGCCTCAAGACGAACTGCAAGTAGCAAGGCCTGTAAGTTTCCTAACCCTAGTGTTTCACATATTTTTTGAATTATAACTAGCCACAATCATAAAATATCAGGGACAAGATGGAATAGATTTAACATGGGACATAAGAGAATCTGAGTGGTGCAAGGGATGGACATATTATACACTGTTGCTGCACTGCTCTTATCCCTTGGCATTCTTCCTATACAGTGAGGGATGCTTACCTTGAATACCCGAGACTCTTCCTTAGGAATTTTGAGGACACAGCATGCCAGAAGTAGTTAGCACCCCTGGAAGTAGCACTCGGTCAATGATGTATAAAGAGTTGTGTAAATAGATATCCCAGCTTCCTCATCTTTCCAACTGGCACAACTCTGAAGGGTATTCTATACTTCATTCTAGAGTTCACCTGGAAATGATATACCCAAAATGGTAACTGTCTTCAAATTCATTTTTTTCAATTTCTTCTCTTCCTTGCCTCATTTCCCCACTCTTCTACTGGTGTTTATTGCAATCGCCTCCATACAAAGCTATTGGCACTAAAATCCTTGTCTCAGAATTTGCATCTTAGATAAAACTAAAACAATATCATTAACCACGTTTATCCCTGGTTGTGAAAACTCTCCTATTTTATTGTTATCACACAGGTATCTTTTCCAAAATTATCATGTATGTGTGTGAAGCTTTCTCCATCATTACAATATATACTCCATGGAAGCAGGAATTTTGTCTGTCTTTCCCACTACGATATTCCCACAACTTAGACAGTGCTTGGCACATACTAAGTGCTTAAAAAATGTAGAATAATTTACTGTATTAAGTTACTTGATTTTCTAATGCCCATTCTTTCATTTCCAGATAAATATTGCTTGGTCATGACGTATTATCCTTTTATTTTGAAGTTAAATTCAATTTGAGAATAGTTAATGTAGGATTTGTATCTATGTTCATACATTAGATTGGCTATTTTTATCTTTGGCTGTCTGTGGCAAGTGGTTTCTAAGGTAATCCTCAATTATTCCTGCTCCTTGGTTCACACCCATGTGCAAACCTGTCCCCCTGAGCATGGGCTGGACTTACTGACTTACACATAATGACTAGAGTATATCACAAGAGATGGGATACCATTTTCAAAATCAGATTATAAAAAGACTGGCACTTTCATTTTGGGTATGCTCTCACACCTTTTCTCAGGTCACTTATTCTTGGGCAAGCCAGTTGCCATGTTGTGATGTAGTTTTATGGAGAGGTCCATGTTCAAAGAACTGAGGCCCGCCAACAGTGAGTTTAGAAAGAAACCTCTCCCAGCCTTCAGATGAGAATGCAGCCCCAGCTGACAGCTTTGTCTACAACTTCATGAAAGACCTTGAGCCAAAGGCACCTAGCTAAGCCACACCCAGATTCCTGACCTGGAGAAACAGTGGGGTATTAAACGTTTGTTGTTTTAAGCCACTACATTTTGGGGTATTTTGTTATGCAATAATATATAACTAATACATTGCCCTGTGACATTTGTATATTGTGGTTATTCTATTTCACAAAACTTGTTGAGTAGCTACCTGGCTTATTCTATCATCTGAATTATTCTCATAAAATAGAAATTATCTATTCCTTGAAAGTTGTGCATTAAATCTAGTTCACTCTAGTACCTTTTGAATGTGACTTTGACTACGTGCAACTTTATTTGATTGGCCAACTTACTGACTTCTATTTCCCTAAAAGTGTCCATTTCATTCAGATATTTGGTGTAGGGAGTTCATAGTACTCTATTATAATTTTTAAATTCTTCTCTACCTGTTATTTTAATGGAAAAGAAATAAGCCAAAATGGTAATGATCTTTTAAGTGGTAGAATAATTCATTATATTTATTATTATCTTAATGATGTTATGGGTTTTCCAGTTTTAAAATAAAAATATATTACTTAGGAACCAGAATGAAAAAACAATGTATATTTATTATATAGGCATATATGTAATGTATGTGTGTATATATGCATATATATATACTTGTTTTTATACAGAGAAAGAGTTATTAGTGATTTAGCAGAAGTATATTCAGTAGAAAGATGAGGGAAGATGTCAGAAACCTGTTGGGTAAGAAGTGAACAGAAAGAACTGGAAATAGAGCATATACTATGATTTTCCTGAGAGGAAAGGGGAAAAATGAGGGTCTTATGTAAAAAGTAAACTAAAGACAAGGGAGGTAATTGTATATTTTGCTGAGGTATATTTTGTTGAGACTGAAGGTAAGGAAACAATGCATTTAGAAATATTACAGCAACAAGAAGAAAAAAAATAATTGATGCAGCAAGGATGCCAAAGCTTTCGATACTGATGAGTACAGGGAAGGAAGATAGACAACGAATACTTGATTATCAATTTTTGGTGAGTATCCAGTGCCTTTCTGGAGAGCTATGTTCCATAAAACCCAATAATTCCTAGGGCTAATTTACTATCTTATGGTAAATTAACTCTTTTCTCCTTCTGCTGTGACAATTTGTACTTTGATAGCTTGATAGCTGATTTTGTTCTCTGTGTTCTTTCAAGGACAGGCATTTTTCAAAGTACCTTATCATTCTTTACTGATGCCCTAAGCAACCTGGTGATAAGCTACCTTTCAACACTCACCTGGTGCCCATCAACCCGCCCCCCGAATGCAGTGAACCTTCCTTTGGCCCTTCCTTTGATGTCCCTGATTGCCAGCCCATGGATCACACAATGTTCTTGGTTTTCCTAGGCAGCCTTCCAAGCCCACATCCTGGCTCTAAGTCTGTCTGGATGGGTAACAAATGTTTATAGAAAATGTCAATGTGTCACTGAAGATTCTGCCCTTAGTGTTCCACAAGTGAACTCAATATTTTGTGCTTATAAATGTGGTTGCTTTGCAAAGTAAGCTATGCTTCCAAAGCTTTTCCTCATGATCAAGAAGGCAAGAACATGAGAAAAACCAATAAATTTTGGATCCATGATCAGAGATGCTAAAGATCCCAGGCCAGCTGGGTTTAAGTATATGGAGCAGTCATCAGTAACCAGCACAACCTCCATTGACCCCCAAGATCCCCCTGTGAGGTTTTTTCTTTTTTTGGTAAGAAAGATTAGCCCTGAGCTAACATCTGCTGCCAATCCTCCTCTTTTTGCTGAGGAAGATTTACCCTGGGCTAACATCCATGCCCATCTTTCTCTACTTTATATGAGATGCCACCACAGCATGGCTTGACAAGCGGTGCGTGGGTCTGCACCTGGGATCCGAACCTGCGAACCCCGGGCCGCTGAAGTGGAGTACACGAACTTAAACACTATGCCACCAGGCTGCCCCCCCCATGAGTTTTTAGGGTGCTAGGAGAGGCTTATTTTTCAGGTGCCACTGTCCCAGCAACTTCAGAGGAGGGTAAACCTGAACCCAGGCTTAGGGAAAGTCACCCCCAGAGCTCTCAGCTCCCTCATTGGTCCTCCTTAGGGTAAGTCTTGTGAGGTTTGCCTCCAGTAATGGCACTACAAGCCTCCACCAATTTCCCATCCCTGATTCAGCTCAAGATGTCATTTTCAAAGTTTCAATAGCTGGGGAGGACCTGCTCAAATAATTTAACTTCATGTCCCATTCACTAAAACTCTGAAGTAGAAGGAGCACCCAGAGGAAGCCATGGCAGAAAGGACATTCCTTCTTAGTATGGAGAAAAGTTACTTAACCTGGAGTAAGACCATCTAAGAAATTATGAGGATCAAATAAGATCATGAATGTGAATGCATTTTGCAGTTTCTTACTCATGCCTTCTTTAAGCATTCCCTAGGCCATCCAAACTACTCTTTTGTTCTTTTATGTTCATTTCCTTAGTGTCTATGAAGTACTTTGTGCCACTTTGTCAGACATATGCTCATATTGCATTTCCATTGCTTTTTATATATTATTTGCTTTCCTAAGTGCATCTAAGGCTCACTATTTCTTTTTGATTCCTCTCCCATTACATATAACTGTGATGTGTAAACAATTTGTGTTCACTAAGACTTTAGATATAAAAATTAGTTGATCTCATTCCGTTGGTTGGAGAGAGAAATAAACCAAAGCTTTTCTATGTCTCACTAGCCTGTGTATGGTTTCAAATGTAATTTCTTTGCTTAAGTCTGCTAATGTACATTCCCCAAAATATTGATAAATATGCATGCTGTTATATCTAGTGTTTCTCTTCCTATTGCTGTGGAAATAAAGTGAGTACTTTTACTCTATAAATGCTGCCTTAACCTTTACTGTTCCTCCAGGAACCATAAGAAAATGATTTTTCAACAGAATATCTCTCCTGCCTTCATCATGGACACTCCTTCTTGGTAACTGCTGTGCATCCTACTGTCTTTGCCCACACCCTGTCAGCATTTGAGAAATGTAATTTGAATAACTGATAGTCATGTTCATTGCATACCGTCTCCTCATGTTCTTGCTACTGAAAGCTTCAATAATCAAGCAACAACTCACCTCTTGAGTACTAAATACACAAAGACGCTCTCTTCATCTCAGCTACTGACTCTCTGTAACTGACTTATTCAACCATGAGCGCCTTGCTTTCCATCCTTGGGGTCTTTGCCTTGTTGTCCATAGCTCCTCAAGGTAAGACAAAAACCTTTCGTTCCAGAGTTGTGAAAATATAAATGAAAGAGAATGCAAGGTCTTCCAAGAGTTTTAAAATGAATTAGAGAAGGGAAGATTGTAGCACACAATGAAGAAGGTGAGAGGAGCGCATTAGCTGTTCCCAGGAATGGAGAGTGAATGCTAGGACAACATCCATATGGTAATGCCCTTTGATGATTTAACCTATTGTGAACTCTAACTTGAGGGCTGTGTTTGATCCAAAGATGGTGGGAGGATGTTCACAGGACACAGAAAATTTGGAGAATTGAAAAAATGGAAAGTGAGTGGTGATTCGAAGAAAAGCCAGGGGTCAAAAGGAGGCTGCTCCATCATAACTTGTGGTTCACAGAACACTCATCACTGATCTATGTAAGGGCCCAAGTGGAAACTACTTTGTGTATGGTGGAAGCTAAGATTTCATCTTAACACTTAACCAAATAACCAATTATACAGCCATACTTATTAAATAATCAATACTAAATCAATCTAACCTTCCCAAATTAATTTTAAAATCCACCAATATAACAAATATATATTAATCTTTGGGCCTATAACTTGGATTTATACTATTATCTATTCACTTATTTACCTTTTCTGATGCACATACTACCTTAGAGCACATTTTAATACTTGGCTATTCAAGATTTCCCTCAGAGTTCTTGGTTTTTTATATTTTTTATTGAGATACAAGTCACAATATAATTCACTCTTTTTTTTTTTTTTTTTTTTTTTTGTGGGGAAGACCAGCCCTGAGCTAACATCCGTCGCCAATCCTCCCCTTTTTGCTGAGGAAGACGGGCCCTGAGCTAACATCAATGCCCATCTTCCTCCACTTTATATGGGACGCCGCCACAGCGTGGCTGACAGGCAGTGCGTCGGCGGGCGCTCAGGATCTGAACTCTCGAACCCCGGGCTGCCAAGCGCGGACGAAACCGCTGCGCCACCGGGCAGCCCCTAATTCACTCTTTTAAAGTGTACCATTTCAGTGTTTTTCTGTATATTCATAAAGTTGTGCAACCATCGCCACTATCTAAAGGAAACTCCATATTCGTTAGCAGTCATTCCCCATCCTCCCCTCCTCTTAGACCCTGGCAACTACTAATCTACTTTCTGTCTCTATCAATTTACCTATTCTGGACATTTAATACAATCATACAAAATATGACCCTTTGTGTCTGTTTTCTTTCACTTAGCATAATGTTTTTCAAAGTTCATCCATGTTGTAGCATGTATCAATACTTAATCCCTTTCAACTGATGAATAGTATTCTATTAAATGGATACACTACCTTTTATTCATCCATTCATCAGTTGATAGTTATTTGGATTGTTTCTACTTTGGGGCTATTATGAATGATGTTACTATGAACATTTATGTCCAACTTTTTGAGTGGACATATTTTCAATTCTCTCAGGTATATTCCTGAGAGAATAAAATTTTATTCCTGGGAATAAAATTGCTGTGTTATGTGGTAACTCTATGCTTCACTTTCTGAGGAATTGCCAAACAATTTTCCACAGCTGCTTGCTTCATTTTACAGTCCCGCCAGCAATGCATGAGAGTTCCAATTTCTCCACATCCTCACCAACACTCGCTATTGTCTTTTTTATTATAGTCATCTTAGTTGGTGTAAACTGATATCTCGTTGTAGTTTTAATTTGCATTTAATTTGCAACATTAATGATGTTGATCAACTTTTCATGTGTTTATTGACCATTTGTATATCTTCTTTATAGAAATGTCTATTCAAATTCTTTACTCATTTTCTAGTTAGGTTGTCATTTATCCTTGAGTTGTCAGTTGTGAACTTTTATTGAGTCCTTTATATATTCTGGACACTAAACCTTTACCAAATATGGGTTTGCAAATATGCTCTCCCATTCTGTGGATTGCTTTTTTTTAATATTTTACTGGACATGCTTGCTATACCAGTGAGTATGTTTTCAAGTTCAAATTACAAACAAGTCAGACTCAATTGGCTTAAACAATAAATAAAATATATTATACATAACAAGAAGTCCAAAGTTCAGACAATTCCAAAACTGGTTAACACAGCAGATCCATATCCATCAAGTGTCAGAAGAGTGTCAGATTTATCCTTGACTCACTCTTCTCGTGGTCCTTAAGACAGCTATCCTTTTCCTAGACATCATATTCAGACCCACCACCTTATATCAGAATAAAAGCAGGGCATTTCTTCTTATATCAACAAGGAATACTTTCCCAGAAGTTCCCCAGAAATGGGTTACTTACCCACCCTCAAACTAATTGCCAGCAAAGAAATGGAGAACACTATTATATGCCTAGGATGTTTAGAAAGGTCTTAAACAACAAAACAACATTAGGACTCTGGAAGCAAGGACATATATTAGGACCGTGGCACCTAAGCACAAACATCTATACGATATTGCTTAGTTTTGTCACATGGCTTTAAAATTCATATAAATGGAACTATATGGTATATACTGTTTGTATCTGGCTTACTTCACTCCAACACATTCATGAAATTTAACTATGTTGCTGTGTGCAACTGCAATTCATTAATTTTTATTACCTATATAGTGTATTATCATAAAAATATACCAAAATTTATTTATTCATTTTACCATTGATGGACATTTAGGTCATTTCCTGGTTCTGACTGCTATGAATACTATTACTACCATAAATTTTCGATAAATCATTCTTTCTGTATGTGTGAACACGTTTTTATTAGGTTTATATCTAGGAATTAAAATGTTTGCCATAGGGCATGCGTATCTTCAACTTTAGGAAATAGAACCAAAAGTTTCCCAAGCAGTTGAGCAAATTTACACTCTCTTCAGCAGTGTAGAACAGCTCTTATTGGTCCACATCGCTGTTAAATTATAGCCATTCAGGCAGATGTATGGTAGTAACTGAGTGTAATTTACATTTAAATTTCTAGATTACTAATCAGATTGAGGATACTATCCTTTTTTATCAGCCATTTTAATATCAATTCTTAAAGTACCTTTCAAGTATTTTGCCCATTGTCCCATTGAGTTGTTATTTTCTCAGTGATCTGTAGGGTTTCATTCTAAATTCTGGATTCAAGTGCTTGATTAGGTGTCTTACAGACATCTTCTGCTCTATGACTTGTCTTTTCACCCCCTTTATGATGCCATTTTATGGACAGGCATTCTTAATATTAATTTAGTCCAATTTATCAGACTTCTTTTTAATTTAGTGCTTTTTGTGTTCCTTTCTCTACCTAAAGGTCATAAAGATATTCTCTAATTATCTTCTTCAAAAAGCTTTCCATTATCTTCCAAAAGCTTTATTATTTTGCCTATTATATTTAGATTGTAAATTTCTACCTGGTATTGATTTTTGTGAAATGGGGGTCAAAATTTGTTACTTGTTTTTACCATATGGGTAGCTAATTGACCCAGCATCCTTTCTTAAAAAAAAAATATCTTTTTCTCAATGACTTAAGAGCCCTCTTAGTGATGAATCTAGTGTCTGCTCTAGGCCATCTATTCTGTTCCATTGCTCTATTTGTCTCTCTTGGCACAGATAATACACTATTTTAACTAATGACAATTTATGATGTCTTCATATCTGGTAAAGAAAGATATCTACATTTTCTCTTTTTTTAAAGAGTGTTTGAATATTCTCGTCCCTTTGAATTTCCATATAAATTTTAGAATCAGCTATTCAAGTGCACATACACACATTTCATGATGATTTTCATGAAGATTGCAGCAAATCTAGAGATCAGTTTGGAGAAAGCTGGCATCTTTAGAAACTTGAATCTTTCTGAAGCTTTGTACTGGTTTGAAATCAGGAAGTAGAATGCCTCCAGCTTTGTTCTTCTTTCTTAAGTTTGCTTTGGCTATTCAGGGTCTTTTTGGTTCCATGTGAATTTTAGGATCATATTTTCTATTTCTGTAAAAAAAACCATTGAGCTTGTGATAGAGATTGCATTGAATCAGTAGATCATTGTTGGTAGTATGAATATTTAAAAAACATTAAGTCTTCCAATCCATGAACATGAGCTATCTTTCCATATATTTGTGCATTCTTTAATTTCTTTTATCATTGATTTGCAGTTTCCAGTGTATGAGACTTTAATCTCCTTTGATTAAATTTATCCCTAAGTATTTTATTCTTTTTGATGTTATTATAAATGAGATTTTTCCTTAATTTCCTTTCTGGATAATTCATTGTTAGCGTGTGAACATGCAACTGATTTTTGTATGTTGATTTTATATTCTATAACTTTACCAAATTCATTTATTAGTTCTAACAGTTTTTTGTTGAAATCTTTAGGGTTTCTACATATAAGATCAAGTGATCAGAAAACAGAGATAATTTTATCTTTTCCTTTCTGATTTGGATGACATTTCTTTTTCTTAAAACAGTATGGTACGGGCATTAAAACAAACATGTAGAACAATGGAGCAGACTAGACAATCCAGAAATAAACTTATGCATACATTGTCAACTGATTTTTGACAAGGGTACCAAGAATATAAAATGGGGAAAGGACAATCTCTTCAACAAGTGGTGCTGGTAAAACTGGATATCTATATGCAAAAGAATGAAATTGGACCCTTATCTTACACTATACACAAAAATCAATTCAAAATGGATTAAATATTCAAACTTAAGACCGAAAACTATAAAAATCCTAAAAGAAAACATAGGGGGAAAATTTTCTTGACATTGGTTTTGACGATGATTTCTTGGATATGACACCAAAAGCACAAGGAACAAAGCAAAATTAGGCAAGTGGGACTACATCAAACTAAAAAGCTCTGAGCAGCAAGTGAAACAATCAAAAGAGAGAAAATATAGCCTACAGAGTGGGAGAAAATATTTGCAAGCCATATATCTGATAAGAAGTTAATATCCAAAATACATAAGGATCTCATACTAGTGAATAGCAAAATCATCATCGTCTGATTTAAAAATGGCAAAGTATTTGAATAGACATTTCTCCAAAAAAGATATACAAATGGCCAACAAGTATATTAAAGGATGCTCAACATTACTAATCATCAGGGAAATGCATGTCAAAACTACAATGAGATATCACTTTACATGAGTTAGGGTGGCTATTATCAAAAACACAAACAATAACAAATATTGGCAAAGATGTGGAGACACTGGAACCCTTGTACACTGCTGGTAGGAATGTAAAATGATGTAGCTGCTATGGAAAACAATATGGAGGTCCCTCAAAAAATTAAAAATGAGAATGATGTCAGCATCATGGCAGCATAAGACATCCCTTCTTTTTATTCCCCCCTTCTTAACAACTAATTAGGCATCCATCCATGAACAAAAGTTGTGGTACCCAGTACCATATGCCAAGGGACTCAAGAGGAGTCTCACTCACCTGCGCATCAAGTAATAGGCAGACAGACCCCAGTACAAGTTACAGAGCCAGCTAGAGCCTTATCCCAGACTTTCTCAGCCACAGTTAGGGAAAACCAGAAGAATGCTGATGTAGGCAGGCACCCACAGATGACAGACCCTTTGTAGAAGTCCAGGCTTTCAGAGGAGAGATTACAGCACCCTGTTGGAGAAAAAAAACTGGTTTGGACACATAGGAGAGGGTAAAAAGAACTTTGACAATGCTGCCTCACAGTGTGGGGCCAAACTAGCCAGTGGTGACCTCACCCACAGGGAAAGATAGAGCCCTGAAAAGGTCCCAGTCCACACACCCTGAGTATTGAGGCAGGACCTCCACAACTGAGGATGGAGGGGAGGTAGGAGCTCATAAAAGAGGCATACAAGAATATCAAAGGACATTAGAGGGACACAGTTCCTGCTGACTGTTTTCAGGTCTCCAGCAGGAAGCCTGACCATGAACTACTAGGAGAACCTCACTCAAGGATCCCCTCAACTGGACTGTGGGCACCCTGAACATCCCAGGTGCTAAACCCACACCTCCCTCCACTCTGTGGCTGGCCCCTGTGGCTGCCTCCTAACTCTGTGGTGCAAGAAAAGCTCTAGTAAACAGAGAGTTCCTGCAGAAGACAGGGGTTTTGGGCAAAGGAAAAACCAAAAACATGAGCTGTAGGTCATCTTCTGAAAAGAAAGGAGAGGTTTCCAGCAGCCAGCATGGTGAATTGTAAGAATTGGAGAAGACACACAAGCTTAAGAATTCTGCCACAAGAGGGAGCAAGAAGTGTGGAACAGGGGTATCCATACAAGGTTGGAGAAAGTCACAGATATAAGCAGGACCAACAAAAAAAAATCTCCCAAGTAAAGATTTAAGGGGATGTAGGTCCCTTAAATCCAAAAGCAGCAATGCAAACTGCAAAAACATGAAGAATCAAGGAAATATCATCACTAAAAGATAAAAATAATCCTCCAATAATCCAATTCAAAATTTTAGAATTTTGCAATTTTGCTGATAAAGAACTCAAAATGACTGTTTCAAGGAAACTAAATGAGCTACAAGAAAACACAGAAAGTTCAATTTAATCAAGAAAACTATTCATGAACAAAATGAGAAATTTGATAGAGAGATAGAAGTCATAAAAAAGAACCAAACAGAAATAAATTCTGGAGCTAAAGAATTCAATGAAGAAAATGAAAAATGCAATAGAGAGCATCTACAGTAGAATAGATCAAACAGAAGGTAGACTCTGTGATCTAGAGGATAGGAACTTGGAAATAACCCAGTCAGAGAAGAAGAACAACAGCAACAAAAGAATAAAAGAGTAATGAAAGCCCATGTGATCTATGGGGCACCATCAAAAATACAAATAGTAGAATAATTGGAGTTCCAGAAGGAGAAAAGGAGATAAAAGTGGCAGACAGTCTATTTCAAGAAATAATGGCTGAGAAATTCCCAAGCCTGGGGAGAGACTTGACATCGAAGTTCGTGAAGTTAACAGATCACCCCATTATTTCAATTCAAAACAATCTTCTCCAAGACACGTTATAATGAAACAGTCAAAAATCAAAGACAAAGGGAGAATCCTGAAAGAAGCAAGAGAAAAAAAGATTGTAATCCACAAAAGAACACTCACAACACTATCAGCAGATTTCTCAATAGAAACCCTCAAGCAAGGAGAGTGGAATGATGTATTCAAAGGGGAAAAATTGCCAGTCAAGCATACTCTATATGGCAAAGTTATTCAGAAATGAACAAAAAATAATTTCCCAGACAAAAGCTAGGGAGCTTTTTATCACTAGACCTGCCTTGCAAGAAATACTGAAAGTTCTTCAAGCAGAAATAAAAAGATGCTAATTAGTAACATGAAAATATGCAACACATTAGTAAAGGCAAATATACACACAGATTTAGAAAACTCTAATTCCGTAATATGAAAGCATGTTAACCACTTAACTATAGCATAAAGTTTAAAATAAGAGTATTATAAATAACTATAGCTACTATAATTTATTAATGAATACACAATATAAAAGGAGATAAATTGTGACATGAGAAACATAAAAATGGGGCTGGCCCAGTGGTGTAGTGGTTAAGTTTGCACACTCCACTTTGGCAGCCTGGGATTTGCAGGTTCGGATCCCGGGCACAGACAGATGCATCGCTTGTCAAGCCATGCTGTGGCGGCATCCCATGTAAAGCAGAGGAAGATGGGCACAGATGTTAGCCCAGGGCCAGTCTTCCTCAGGAAAAAAGAGGAGGATTGGCAATGGATGTTAGCTCAGGGCTGGTCTTCTTCTCACCCACAAAACACATAAAAGGGACAGGAAAAAAGTAGAGCTTTTGAGCGCAGTTGAAGTTAAGTTGCTAGCAGCTTAAAAGGGACTGTTTTATCTATAAAATGTTTTGTGTAAGCCTCACAATAACCATAAATCAAAAGTCAATAGTACATTTACAAAAGAAAAAGAGAGACCAAAAAAAAGAGCATACACCATGGAAAATCACCAACTCACAAAGGGAGAAAGAAAGTAAGGAAAAAAGAAACAATGGAAATACAAAATGGTCAAAGAGCAATTAAGATGGTATTAGTTAGTCCTTACATGTCAATATTTACTCTAAAGGTAAATAGATTGAATTCCCCAATCAAAAGAACAGGGTGGCTGGATAGATTTAAAAAACTAACTATATGCTGTCTACAAGAGACCAACTTCAGTTTTAAGGACACACATAGATTCAAAGTGAAGGGATGGAAAAAGATATTCCAAGCAAGTGGAAACCAAAAGAAAGTAGGGTAACTATACTTATAGCAGACAAAATAGACACTAAGCCAAAAATAGCAACAAGACAGAAAGTCATTATATAATGAAAAAGGAGTCAATTCATCAAGAAGATATGGCAATCATAAATATATATGCACTCAACATCAGAGTACCTAAATATATTAAGCAATTACTAACAAATCTGAAGGGAGGAATAAACAACAATACAATGATAATAGGGGATTTCAATACCTCCTTTTCAGCAATGAATAGATCATCTAGAAAGAAAATCAAGAAGAAAGCCCTGGAATTAAACCAATGGAGCTAACAGACATTTATACAGCATTTATATTCCATCCAACAGCAAAAGAATACACAGTCTTCTCAAGTGCACACAGAATATTCTCCAGGATAGATCATATGTTAGGCCACAAGAGAAGTCTTAGTAAACTTAAGACTGAAATCATACCAAGTATCTTTTCCAACCACAATGGTATGAAACTAGAAATCAACAAGAAGAAGGCTGGAAATTTTACAAACGTGGAAACTAAACAACACACTCCTAAATGACCAATGGGTCAAAGAAGAAATCAAAAGGGAAATCAAAAAAATTTCAACATAAATGAAAATGGAAACACAGCACACCAAATCCTTTGGGATGCTACAAAAGCAGTTCTGAGTAGCAAGTTTATAGTGATAAATGCATATATTAAGAAAATAGACTTCAAATAAACAAGCTCACTTTACACCCAAGAAACCAAAAAAGAAAAACAAACTAAGCCCAAAGTCAACAGAAGGAAGAAAATTACAAAGATAAAAGTGGAAATAAATAAAACAGATACCAGAAAAAAATTAAAAGATCAAGAAAACTAAAAGCTGGGTTTTTTATTGTAAAACATACAAACCTGTAGCTAGACTAAGGAAAAAAAGAGAGAAGCCTCAAATAAACAAAATCAAAAATGAAAGAGGAGACATTACAACTGATACCACAGAAATACTTGGACCATAAGAGACTACTATGAACAATTATATGCCAACAAATTGGGCAACCTAGAAGAAATGAATTTCTTGAAACATACAACCTACCAAGACTGAGTCAGGAAGAAATAGAAAATCTGAACAAATCAATAATGAGTAATGAGATTGAGTCAGTAATCAAAAATCTTCCAACACAGAAAAACCTAGGACCAAATGATTTCATTGGTGAATTCTACCAAGCATTTAAAGAAGAACTAACACCAACCTTTCTCAAACTTCCAAAAAATTGAAGAGGAGGAAATATTCTCAAACTCATTTTATGAGGCCAGCATTATCCTGACACCAAAGCCAGATAAGAATACTATAAGAAAGCAAGGCCACAGACCAATATTTCTGATGAACACAGATGCAAAAATTCTCAATGAAATATTAGCAAACAAAATTCAACAACACATTAAAAGGATCATACAACATAATCAAGTGGGATTTATCCCTGGAATGCAGGGATGATTAAAAGTTTCTGGATCTCTGTCATTCCTTTTTTGCTTCTCCATTGCCCTTTCTTTCTCTGAGTTTTTCTATCAGCCCTTCCAACTCCTGTGTTTTCCTTTTGGGTAAAATATTTAGAGTAGCATCTGTTTTCCTGATTGCATTCTATTAGATGCATATGGTAACAAAATTAATAGTTATAAAAATTAATATATCAAGTATGAAACCATTTTAACAGTTGGAAATTATAATGGAAAAAAATTAAATCATAAAAGAAAAATTACATAATACATAGAAAAATTCCTAGAAGTTATATGAAGAAAAGTAAAATATATAATACAAAGTCATAAGAATATTTAATGAATAAAGTATAATTTATCCTGAGATAGGAACTATCTGTATTGTTAAATGGAGAAATTCTGCCTCATTTTGTCTACAAATTCAAACCCCAATCAAAATCAAGAAAGGATTTTTTATTTTAGTAATAAAATTATTTTAAATACATCTTGAAGAATATGCAAGGAAATAATTCTAAATAAATATAATGAAGACAAGCCAGTATTACTAAATATAGGAATAATTTAAAACAATATGATGCTGGTGCCAGAAAGGACAGGCCTATCATTGCAAGACAATTGAAAATCCAAAAGTACATCCAATCATTTATTCTAAGTTGCATGATAAAAAAAGAATTTTAAATAAATGAACTAAATATCTATTATTTAATTAAATATTTCATTCATGTGCAATTTTGTTAGAAAGAATGAGGTAGAAATATATTATCTTGCAAGTGGATACTTCACACTTCACAATTAAATTAATAGGTGGACTACTAGATGGACTAGATATATAAATGTATGAAAGGACTAAATATATAAATGTATGAAAGGAAAGTCTAAACATACCAAAAGTACAAGTGAAAATATATGCATAATATTGAAATGGTGACAATCTCTCTAAGCAAGACACAAATGCTGCAAACTATAAAAAGGTGATAATTTGACTATCAAAAATTAAACAGAAAACTATGTAAAGCAAAGCAACCAAAGCAAAAACAAAGTTAAATGATAAACTGAAGAAAATCATTTGCAATGTGTATGACAGAAAAATCCCTAATATTTCTAAATCAACAAAAGCACAAACAAAAAAATGTATTATGCCCTTTTATATATGACAAACCCTGTTCTAACCATGAAAAATAAGAATGATGAACAACAGTAACTGAACTTCTCTCATAAAATAAGAATAAAATGAACACTTCTTTTTCTAATAAGCAAGGAATATGATCAGAAATTCACAAAAGAAACAACAAAAATTTCAAGTGCAAATGAAAGGATGCTCAACGTCATTAAGAATTAAAGAAATGAAATTGTAAAATGCAAAATGAAACAATAATCATGTACTCTTTACCTGACAGAGGGGCAAAGATTTTAAGAGATTCATAATAACTACTCTCAGAACAATTATATGGAAAGGCAATTTGGCAACATCCTGTAACCATTTTAGTGGAAAAAATCAACTCTTTGGGAATTAAACATAAATGTACTTCCTTTAATCTCTAACAACTGGATTCTCCCCAAAACTCTCACC
Organism: Tapirus indicus; assembly: GCA_031878705.1. NCBI lineage: Eukaryota > Metazoa > Chordata > Mammalia > Perissodactyla > Tapiridae > Tapirus > Tapirus indicus. The sequence goes on along the minus strand of CM062919.1, from coordinate 95,162,489 downwards.
TCCTCACTGAATGACTTCTCAGTTTGAATTCACACATTTCAGATGCTTGGTTATTGCAATAGCCTTGTTCTGTTCTCAATACTTAGTTGTGTTAATTTTAAAATTTCAAATTCATATCTCCCCAAAACAAAATGGAAAATGGCTCTAGAGAGCTAAAAAGAATGCAGCCAAACTTGGTTTGCTCATTTACACACTTCCTTTCTTCTTGACCTTACTTATTAAGTGTTGTAAAATATTGAATAATTCTATTTAAAACCATAAATAGAAAGTCAGCTAAGCATGGAGAGCAAATGCTAGACCACAGAGAGATGCAGTTGTACTCAAATCTAAGTATTCCTTTATGGTGGATATGAAAATCTGTTAACTTCTTTGCACAAAACTTTTTACAGCAGTCTTCCCTGGTCCAGAAACTGAGTAGAATTCTCATTCCAACATGTGAACATACTTAAAGCTGATTATTGGAAAAATTCATTTTTGTTCCTATAAATGTTTGTCATTTTTGTCAGATGTTTGTCATGAATGTTTGCCATTATGGAAAGAATTTAAACAGTTTATTAACCTTCAAAGCAAATCACCATCTTTAAGGTGCATGCTCAGGATTCACTCCTCCTAATTCTTTCATTTCTACCACCCTCCACCTCCAGGACAGCAAGGACACTATTATTTGCTGCGTACTCCAATGTCAATAACCATGACAAGCATATAATCTCTGCACTCTAATTATTGCTGGAATAGGTAAATCAAGCATAGCATACCTCACCATCAAATACTTGCTATTAGCCTAAACTTTTAATTCATCTACAAATAATAGATAGAAATAATAGCTTAAAAGATATTCTATAAATTCATTGCAACAGCTCATATAAATTTCAGCAGTCAGTCCACTGAAAAAGTACATGTATAAATTACATTACTTGGGTTTCTAAACAATTCTTTAAAAGCAATATTAATCTCTTCGTTATAATTCTAAATTTAATATACACAATTTAAAATTGCTATGGAGATGTTCTTCTGGTTTCTGGTCCAGGACATAAGAAGCTTGGTACCATCACTCCCATTTTTACGGCAAGAAAAAAGTGGAACAGAATAATGTCAGCATCACGGCTGAGTGAGTTATTCCCATTGTCTTCCCCCTCTAAGTTACAGCCAACCAGACATCCGTTGGCCAACAGAGGATTCCCTATATAGCACAACAGGATGCGTCAGAAATCCACACATCTATACATCTGAAGGTGGGTGGACTGGACCCCCAGGAGGCAGGGGAACTAGGGGAGCAGCCCCCTCCCCTTCTCCCACCAGCAGTGATCCAGGGCATGGAGGAGAAAGAGTGAGCATTGCAGCTTGTGCTACTGTGAGCTGATGTGGCAGGAGCAAGAAAGACAGGTGTGGCTTGCTTCCTGCCCATCTCCCAGTGGATCCAGCATGCACACCCCCTCCCGCTCCCCCAGAAATGACCAGTTCTTTCCAACAGTGGGGGTAGTATACAAAGCTTGGGTATTCTCAGCTGGGGTGGGACACCCTAACCTGAGTTTTCAAAACATACTGGCCAGCACCAGAGACCAGCAGCTGCATGAACGAGCAGCAACAACACCCTCTCCCAGCTTAGTCCCTGCTCCTCCCGAGTGCTGGAGTGGGGAACCAGAGAAAAGAGGCTTCAGGAACCACAGAAGAACCAGTGATCCAGCCCCAGTGGTGGCACCCATAACACCCCCTCCACCAGCAGCAGGGACTGCAAACAAGTCCCCAGTTCCTTGAGTCCCTGGCAGTGACAGCAACAACCATGAACCCAGCACCCTGGCAACAGTGCAACCAGCACCCTAGACAATCCAGGGAAGGTCGTGCACAGGGCAGCAGCATCTGAGCACAGGGAGAACCTGTGGAGACCCAGTGCAGGAACACGAGGCCCAGGCAACCTTGAAAGCAGCAGAAGTGCTCGCAGCCTGGTGACCCTAGTGGCAACGCCTGAGACTGCAGTGACATTGTAAGCAGCAAGGCTCTGGCAACCTCAGAAACACAAGTGGCACAAGGAGGGCACTGATGATGCCTCTGGCAGAGGCAGTGGAGGGTGGAAAGTGCAGGCTCTCAAATACAACCAGAAGCAGCTCAGAACCAAAGTAATGAAAGCCATACGAAAAAAGAAAGGTGGTCACTACCACAAATGTGCTGGTAGAGGATCAATTCATCAAACACCATGAAGAACTACAGTAACTTGGAAGAACAGAAGGAAAATGACAACTCTCCAGAAACCAAACTTGAAGCCACAGAAGATTACAAGCTAACTGAGAATTCAAAACAGCTGTCATAAACAAACTGAACAAGTTACAAGAAAAACCAGATAGTTCAATGAGCTCAGGAATAAAATTAAAGAGAAGGAGTACTTCACCAAGGAGATTGAAACTCTAAAAAAAAAAAAACAGAAATTCTGAAAATAAAGAACACAATGAGCTAAAAAAATATATAGAAAGCATTAAAAGTAGAGCAGAATTTATGGAGGAGAAAATTAGTGAGCTCAAAGATAGAAACCTAGAAATGATTCAAATGGAGGAGGAGAGAGAATTAATATTTTAAAGAAATAAACAAATTCTTTGAGAAATATCCAACTCAATTAGGAAAAGTAACATAAGGATTATAGGTATCAAAGAGGGAGGAGGAAGGAAGAAAGGAGCAGACAGTTTATTCAAAGAAATAATAGCGGAGACTTTTCCAAACCTGAGAAAGGAACTGGACATGCAGCTAATGAAGGACATGAAGCTAATAGAACTTCTGATTACCTCAATGCAAAAAGACCTTCTCCAGGGCATATAATATTAAAACTGTAAAAAGCTAATGACAAAAAAAGAATAATAAGGGCAGCAAGAGAGAAGAAAATAACCTACAAAGGAACCCCCATCAGGCTTTCAGATTTCTCAGCAGAAACCCTACAGTCTAGGAAAGAGTGGGATGATATATTCAAAATACTGAAAGACAAAAACTATCAGCCAAGACTACTCGATTGAGTGACACTTTCCTTCAGATATTATGGAGAAATAAAAGCTTTCTCAGACAAACAAGAGCTAGACTTGCCTTGCAAGAAATATTGAAAGGTGCCCTCCTACCTGAAACAAAAGGCAAAGGTTTACAAACCTTTGAGTAGGGAGATAAATAGACAGACAGAATCAGAAAATAGCAGCTCTATATCAGAATAGGTTAGTAAACAATTATAACATAAGGGGTAAAGTGAAAGAAACTATCAAAAATAACTATAACCACTTCAGTTTGGTCACAAATTCACAACACAAAAAGAATAATTTGTGACAACAGAAACGTAGAAGGGGAAGAGGAAAAGGACAGAACCTGCATAGGATAATGGAGATAAGAAGCTATCAGAAAAAGGACAATATCATCCATGAGATCTTTTATACAAACCTCATGGTAACCTCAAAGTAAAAAATCAGAGCAAAGTCACAAATCATAAATAAAGAGAAAACTGAGGAAACCATCACAGAAAACCACCAAACTGAAATGGCAGTCAGAAATACAAGGGAAGAGAAACAATGGAAATATAGAACTGGAAAACAAGATATAAAATGGAAGTATTAAGCCCTCATATATCAATAATCACTCTAAATGTGAATGGATTGAATTCTCCAGTCAAAAGACACAGAGTAGCTGGATGGATTAAAAAACACAATCCAACAATATGTTGCCTCCAGGAAACACATCTCAGCTCTAAAGACAAATACAGGCTCAGAGTGAAGGGATGGAAGATGATACTCCAAGAAAATTGCAAGCCAAAGAAAGCAAGTGTTGCCATACTTATGTCAGACAAAGCAGATTTCAAGATAAAAATGAAAATGAGAGACAAAGAGGGGCAGTATATAATGATAAAAGGGACATGCCACCAACAGGACATAACACTTATGAATATATATGCATCTAACACAGGAGCACCAAAGTACATAAAGCAACTATTAACAGACCTAAAGGGAGAAATTGGAAGCAACACAATAACATAGGGGACCTTAATATCCCACTTACATGAGTGGATAGACAATCCAGACAGAAAGTCAACAAGGAAACAGTGGCCTTAAATGTAACACTAGGCCAGATGGACTTAATAGATGCATACAGAATGTTCCAATGAAAAACAGCAGAATACACATTCTTCTCAAGTGCATGTGGAATCTTCTCAAAGATAGACCATATCCTGGGAAATTAGGCAAGCCTCAATAAATTTCAGAAGACTGAAATCATGTCAAGCACCTTTTCCAACCACAATGTTATGAAACTAGAGATGAACTACAAGAAAAATGCTGGGGGAAGTCACACATATGTGGAGACTAAGCAACACAGTACTGAACAACTATTGGACTGATGAAGAAATCAAAGGAGAAATAGAAAAATACGTGGAGACAAATGAATATGAAAACACAACATACCAAAATTTATGAGATGCAGCAAAAGCAGTACTAAGAGGGAAGTTTATAGCAACACAGGCCTACCTCAAGAAACAAAAAAAAAAATCTCAAATAAACAATCTTATACTGGACCTAAAAGAACTGGAAAAAGAAGAACAAACAAAGCCCAAAGTCAGTAGAACAAAGGAAATAGTAAAAATTCAAGCAGAAATAAACAAAATAGAGACTAAAAAACACAATAAAAAGGATCAACGTAACTAAAAGCTGGTTCTTTGAGAAGATAAACAAAATTGACTAAATTTAGCCAGATTCACTAAGAAAAAAAGGAGAGAATACTCAAATAAATAAAGTCAGAAGTGAACGAGGGGAAATTACAATGGACACCACAGAAATACAAAGTATTACAAGAGAAGACTATGAAAAACTATATGTCAACAAAATGGATAACCTAGAAGAAATGGATAAATAAACCTCCCAAAACTGAATCAAGAAAACATAGAGATTCTGAACAGTTCAATCACAGGTAAAGAGATTGAAACAGTAATCAAAAACCTCTTAAAAAACAAAAGTCCAGGACCAGATGGCTTCTCTGGTAAATTCTACCAAACATTCAAAGAAGATTTAATACCTATCCTTCTCAAACTCTTCTGAAAAATTGAAGAGGATGGAACCCTTCCTAACTCACCTTACAAGGCCAACATTACCCTGATACCAAAACCAGACAAAGACAATGCAAAAAAGGAAAATTACAGGCCAATATTATTGATGAACATAGATGCAAAAATCCTCAACAAAATATTAGCAAATCAAATACAACAAAACATTAAAAGGATCACACACCACAATCAAGTGGGTTTTATTCGAGGGATGCAGGGATGCTTCAATATCCACAAACCAATCAATGTGATATACCACATTAACAAAATGAAGAATAAAAATCACATGATCATCTCAATAGATGCAGAGAAAGCATATGATGAGATCCAATGTCTATTTATGATAAAAACTCTCAATAAAATGGGTATAGGATGAAAGTACCTCAATGTAATAAAGGGCATATATGACAAACCCACAGGAAACATCATACTGAATGGTGAAAAACTGAAAGCTATTCCTCTAAGAACAGGAACAAGACAAGGATGCCCACTTTCCCCACTCTTGTTCAACATAGTATTGGAAGTTTTAGCCATAGCAACTAGGCAAGAAAAAGAAATAAAAGGGATCTAAATTGGAAAGGAAGAAGTAAACCTGCCACTATTTGCAGATGACATGATTCTATATACGGAAAAACCTAAAGAATCCACCAGAAAACAATTAGAAATAATCAACAAATACAGTAGAGTTGCAAGGTACAAAATCAACATACAAAAATCAGTTGCATTTTATACACTAATAACAACCTAGCAGAAAGAGAAATCAAGACTACAATCCCATTTGTGATCACAATAAAAAGAATGAAATACCTAGGAATAAATTTAACCACGAAGGTGAGAGACCTATACACTGAAAACTATAAGACATCATTGAAAGAAATCAAAGAAGACATAAAGAAATGGAAAGATACTCCATGCTCATGGATTGGAAGAATAAACATACTCAAAATGTCCATATTACCTAAAGCAATCTACAGATTCAATGCAATCCCAATCAGAATCCCAAAGACATTCTTCACAGAAATACAACAAAGAATGCTAAAATTTTTGTGGAACAACAAAAGACCCCAAATAGCCAAAGCAATCCTCAGAGAAAAGAACAAAGTTGGAGGGATCACACTCCCTGAATTCAACATATACTACAAAGCTATAGTAATCAAAACAGTATGGTAGGGCAGAAAAAAAGACACAGAGATCAATGGAACAGAACTGAGAGCCCAGAAATAAAACCACACATCTGTGGATAGCTAATCTTCAACAAAGGAGCCAAGACTACACAACGGAGAAATGTAAATCTATATAATAAATGGTGTTGAGAATACTGGACAGCCATGTGCAAAAGCATGAACATAGACCATTATCTTAGACCATACACAAAAATTAACTCAAAATGGATTAAAGACTTGAATGTAAGACCTGAAGCCATAAAACTCCTAGAAGAAAATATAGGCAGTATACTCTCTGACTTCAGCCTTAACAGTGTCTTTTTGAATACCACGTCTACTCAGGCAAGAGAAACAAAAAATAAACAAATGGTACTACTCAGACTAAAATGTTTCTGCACAGCAAAGGAAACCATCAACAAAACAAAAAGACAACCCACCAACTAGGAGGAAATATTAGTAAATCATATATCTGACAAGGGGTAAATTTCCAAAACATATAAAAAACTCATACAACTCAACAACCAAAAAATGAACAACTCGATCAGAGAATGGGCAGAGGATACAAACAGACATTTTCCCAAAGAAGATGTACAGATGGCCAACAGGCATATGAAAAGATGCTCAACATCACTAATTATTATGGAAATGCAAACCAAAACTGCAACGAGATATCACCTCACACCTGTCAGAATGGTTATAATTAACAAGACAAGAAACAACAAGTGTTGGAGAGGATGTGGAGAAAAGGGAACCCTCATACACTGCTTATAAAGGAACATAGCTGGGAAATGCTGGTAATAAATTTCATTTTTGTTTTATCTTTTCTAAACATAAATTTTATTTTATTTTTTCCAGCTTTATTGAGATATAATTGACATATAACATTGTGTAAGTTTAAGGTGTACTACATGTGGATTTGATACATGTATATATTCCAAAATGATTACAACCATAACTAACATCTCCATTACATCACATAATTACCATTTATTTTTTGTGGTGAGAACATTTAAGATTTGTTCTCCTAGCAACTTTCAAGTATATAATACAATATTATTAATGATAATCACCATTCTGTATATTAGATAACTAGAACTTATTCATCTTATAACTGGACATTTGTACCCTTTGACCAACATCTCCCCATTTCCTCCACCCCCTCAGCCCTTGGTAACCACCATTCTACTCTCTGTTTCTATGAGTTCAACTTTTTGTAGATTCCACATATAAATGATAACATACAGTATTTACATTTCTCTGTCTGATTTATAAAATAAAGAATTTCCAAGACAAACAAAACTTGAAGGAATGGGTCATCAGCAGAATTGCCTTACAAAAAATGTTAAAAGAAATTCTTCATTTATACTCAACAGTATAAAACTGAAAGCTTTTCCTCTAAGATCAGGAACAAGGCAAGAATGCCCACCCTTGACATTTCTATTCAACATAGTACTGGGAGTCATAGCCAGAGTAATTAGGTAAGAAAAAGAAATAAAAAGTATGCAAATTAAAAGGAAAAGTTATTTATCTCCATGGGCAGATAACATGGTTTTATGTGTAGAAAACCCTAAGATGTCACCAAAAAACTCTTAGAACTAGTAAAAGAATTCAAGATGTTACAGAATACAAAATCAACATACAAAAACCAGTTACATTTCGGAGTGACGTCAGCATCATGGTGGAGTGAGATTCCTTCTTTGAATCTCTGCCCCCTACGACACAACGAAAACATCATTCACATTCCAACAGAGCTCAATCAAACACTACGAAGGACTTCTGAGAAACCCCTGCTGCCATACATCAGACGGTGGAGGCACGGGAAGCCCAGGAGGACGGGAGGAGAGGTAGGAGGTTGTACTCCCCCTCCCCAATCAATCAGCAAAGACAGCGCAGTTCCCGGAAAGAGGGGGGAGGGGTGGCCCACAGCAGGGAAAACTATCGCCATCCAGGTGCTCTCACAGACTGTCGCGAGATCCCCACTGGGAAGCGACGACGGACTGTTTAGGGGGTGTAGCAAACACCCTAAGAGAGCCAGAAAGGAAACACCCAGGTCAAACAGGAGAAAGAGAGGACCCCTCCCCCCACACACCCGGCGTTTCAGCATAATCCCTCCAGGGGCTGCAGCCGCCTCAGAGCAAACCGCTCGCCATCTCCATCTAGTGGCAGCAGGGGGAAACTGCAGGACCAAACTATCATGAGGGGAAAAAATAAGGATGTCCCCGTCGGATCCTTGCGTCAATTTGCCAGGGCTACAGACCAAAAGGAAAATGACAAACACCCAGAAACCAACCCTGAAGGCACAGAATTTGATAACCTGAATGACAGAGAATTCAAAATAGCTATCATAAACAAACTCAATGAAATACAAGAGAACACACAGAAACAAATCAACAAATTCAGGGATTATGTCACAAAAGAGTGAAACCCTAAAGAAAAACCAATCAGAATTATTGGAGATGAAAAACAAAATCAACGAGATAGTGGAAAAAATGGAGTCTTTGAAGAGCAGAACTGACAATATGGAGGAACGAATTAGCACTATTGAGGATAGCCACGCAGAAATGCTCCTGGTACAGGAGGAGAGAGAGCTAAGACTAAAAAGAAATGAAGAAATTCTTCGAGAAATATCAGACTCAATGAGGAAAAGCAACATAAGGATAATAGGTATTCCAGAAGGAGAAGAAAGAGAAAAAGGAGCAGAGAGTTTGTTCAAAGAAATAATAGCTGAGAACTTCCCCAACCTAGGGAACGAGAGGGAAATAACAGTGAATGAAATCAATAGATCACCTAAATATATAAACAGGAATAAAAAATCATCTCGTCACATAGTAGCAAACTTGAAGAATACCCGTGACAAGGAAATAATATTGAAGGCAGCTAAACAAAAAAACAAAATAACATACAAAGGAAACCCCATCAGGCTCTCAGCTGATTTCTCGACAGAAGCTCTACAGGCTAGGAGAGACTGGAATGATATATTCAAAATCATGAAAGACAAAAACCTTCAGCTGAGAATACTTTATCCAGCAAAAATATCCTTCAAATACGATGGAGAAACAATAACTCTCCCTGATAAACAAAAGCTAAGAGAGTTCGTCACCACAAGACCCCCACTACAAGAAATGTTCAAGAAGGCCCTTAGGCCTGAAAAAAAACAAATGAGAAAGGGGATACAAAGATTTCAGCAAGGAGAAAAGCAAAGGAGACTAAACCAGAACAAAATACAGTTGGAAAACATCAAAAATTAATTCAAGCTCATCACTGGAAACACACATTCATGACACAATCTGGAATAAAGAGATAACAAATAAGGAGGGGAAGAGGTAAGGGATTGAATCGACCCAGCCTCAGGAAAAAGGAGGCATCTGAAAATGTACTTTCTTATCCAGGAGATCGCTTATATAAACCGCACGGTGACCACTAAACAAACAACCAGAAGAGAACCACACATGACAAATAAAGAGAAAACCAAGAGAATGAGCATGCAGAAATAACAAATTGAATTTGCAGTCCGAAACACAAGGGACAAGAAACGAAGGAAATGCAAAAGAACCAGAAGATGAACAATAAAATAGCAACATTAAACCCTCATATATCAATAATCACTCTAAATGTAAATGGATTGAATTCTCCAATCAAAAGACACAGAGTGGCAGGATGGATTAAAAACCAAGATCCAACAATCTGCTGCCTCCAGGAAACACATCTCAGCTCTAAAGACAAACACAGACTCAAAATAAAAGGATGGAAAACAATACTCCAAGCTAATGGCAAACAAAAGAAAGCAGGAGTAGCCATACTTATATCAGACAAAGTAGACTTCAAGATAAAAAAAGGTAATGAGAGACAAAGAAGGGCACTATATAATGATAAAAGGGATACTTCACCAAGAAGACATAACACTTATAAATATCGATGCACCCAACACAGGAGCACCAAAGTACATAAAACAACTGCTAAAAAACCTTAAAGGAGATATTAACAATAACACAATAATAGTAGGGGATCTTAATACCCCCCTTACATCAATAGATAAATCATCCAGACAAAAAGTCAATAAGGAAATAATGGACTTAAACGAGAAACTAGATGCAATGGATTTAATAGATATATACAGAGCACTCCACCCAAAAAAACAGAGTACACATTCTTCTCAAGTGCACATGGAACATTCTCAAGGATAGACCATATATTAGGAAACAAGGCAAACCTCTATAAATTTAAGAAGATTGAAATCATTACAAGCATCTTTTCTGATCATAATGCTGTGAAACTAGAAATCAACTGCAAGGAAAAAACTAGGAAAGGGACAAAGATGTGGAGACTAAACAACATGCTACTGAACAACCAATGGGTCGTTGATGAAATTAAAGGAGAAATCAAAAACTATCTGGAGACAAATGAAAAGGAAAATACACCATACCAACTCATATGGGATGCAACAAAAGCAGTCCTGGGAGGGAAATTCATAGCAATGCAAGCTCACCTTAACAAACAAGAAAAATCCCCAATAAATAACCTTAAATTGCACCTAACAGAGTTGGAAAAAGAAGAACAGACAAAGCCCCGAATCAGCAGAAGGACGGAAATAATAAAAATCAGAGCAGAAATAAATGAAATTGAAACCAAAAAAACAGTAGAAAGGATCAATGAAACAAAGAGCTGGTTCTTTGAGAAGATAAATAAAATTGATAAACCCTTAGCCAGACTCACTAAGAAAAAAAGGGAGAAGACTCAAATAAATAAAATTAGAAATGAAAGAGGAGAAATTACAACAGACACCACAGAAATACAAGGGATTATTAGGGAATACTATGAAAAACTTTATGCCAACAAATTGGACAACCTAGAGGAAATGGACAAATTCTTGGACGCGTACAACCTCCCAAAACTGAATCAAGAAGAAATAGAGAATCTGAACAGACCAATCACAAGTAAAGAGATTGAAACAGTAATCAAAAACCTCCCAAAAAATAAAAGCCCAGGACCAGATGGCTTCCCTGGAGAATTTTATCAAACGTTCAAAGAAGATTTAGCACCTATCCTTCTCAAACTATTCCAAAAAATAGAGGAAGATGGAATACTTCCCAACATATTCTATGAGGCCGACATCATGCTGATACCAAAGCCAGACAAGGACAATACAAAGAAGGAAAACTACAGGCCAATATCACTGATGAACATAGATGCAAAAATCCTCAACAAAATATTGGCAAACTGAATACAGCAATACATCAAAAAGATCATAAACCACGATCAAGTGGGATTTATACCAGGGACACAGGGATGGTTCAACATCCGCAAATCAATCAACGTGATACACCACATTAACAAAATAAAGAATAAAAACCACATGATCATCTCAATCGATGCAGAGAAGGCATTCGACAAGATCCAGCATCCATTTATGATAAAAACTCTCAACAAAATGGGTATAGAAGGAAAGTACCTCAACATAATAAGGGCCATATATGACAAACCTACAGCAAACATCCTACTCAACTGGGAAAAACTGAAAGCCATTCCTTTGAGGACAGGAACAAGACAAGGGTGCCTACTCTCACTGCTCTTATTCAACATAGTACTGGAAGTTCTGGCCAGAGCAATTAGGCAAGAAAAAGGAATAAAAGGACTCCAAATAGGCAATGAAGAAGTGAAACTCTCACTATTTGCAGACCACATGATCCTATACATAGAAAACCCCAAAAATTCCATCGGAAAACTACTAGAAACAATCAACAACTACAGTAAAGTGTCAGGGTATAAAATCAACTTACAAAAATCAATTGCATTTCTATACACTAACGATGAAACAACAGAAAGAGAACTCAAAAAGACAATCCTATTTACAATTGCAACAAAGAGAATAAAATATCTGGGAATAAATTTAACCAAGGAGGTCAAAGACCTATACAATGAAAACTATAAGACACTATTGAAAGAAATTGAGGAGGACATAAAGAAATGGAAAAATATTCCATGCACATGGATTGGAAGAATAAATATAGTTAAAATATCCATTCTACCTAAAGCAATCTACAGATTCAATGCAATCCCAATCAGAATCCCAATGTCATTCTTCACGGTAATAGAACAAAAACTACTGAAATTCGTATGGGGCAACAAAAGAGCCCGAATAGCTAAAGCAATTCTGAAAAAAAAGAACAAAGCTGGAGGCATCACAATCCCTGATTTCAAAATATACTATAAAGCTACAGTAATCAAAACAGCATGGTACTGGTACAAGAATAGACACACAGATCAATGGAACAGAATTGAAAGCCCAGAAATAAAACCACACACCTATGGACAGCTAATCTTTGACAAAGGAGCAAAGAACATACAATGGAGAGAGGGAAGTCTCTTCAATAAATGGTGCTGGGAAAATTGGACAGCAACATGCAAAAGAATGAAAGTAGACCATCTCCTATCGCCATATACAAAAATCAATTCAAAATGGATCAAAGACCTGAAAGTGAGACCTGAAACTATAAAACTCCTGGAAGAAAATATAGGCAGTACACTAATTGCGATTGGACATAAAGGGATCCTTTCAGATTCCATGTCTACCCAGACAAGGGAAACAAAAGAAAAAATAAACAAGTGGGACCTCATCAGACTAAAGAGCTTCTACAAGGCAAATGAAACCAGGATCAAAATGAATAAACAACCCACCAGCTGGGAGAAAATATTTGCAAATCGTTTGTCCGACAAGGGATTAATCTCAGTAATATATAAAGATCTCATACAACTGAGCAACAAAAAAACAAACAACCCGATCAAAAAATGGGCAGAGGATATGAACAGACATTTTTCCAAGGAAGAGATACAGATGGCCAATAGACACATGAAAAGATGTTCAACATCACTAATCATCAGGGAAATGCAAATCAAAACTACACTGAGATATCACCTTACACTGGTTAGAATGGCTATAATCACAAAGACAAATAACAACAAATGCTGGAGAGGTTGTGGAGAAACAGGGACCCTCATTCACTGCTGGTGGGAATGCAAACTGGTGCAGCCTCTATGGAAAACAGTATGGAGAGTCCTCAAAAAATTAAAAATAGAAATACCGTATGATCCAGCAATACCACTCTTGGGCATCTACCCAATGGATGTGAAATCAACCATCACAAGAGGCGTATGCACCCCTATGTTCATTGCAGCATTATTCACTATAGCCCAGAAGTGGAAGCAACCCAAGTGTCCCTCAACTGATGACTGGTTAAAGAAGATGTGGTATATACATACAATGGAATACTACTCAGCCATAAGAAAGGACACAATTGTCCCATTTGCAACAACATGGAAGGACCTAGAGGGTATTATGTTAAGTGAAGTAAGCCAGAGAGAGAAGGACAGACACTGCATGAACTCACTCATATATGGAATATAAGTGAACACACGGACAGAGAGAACTGATTGGTGGTTACCAAGGGGAAGGGGGGTGGGGGGGCATCCCCACCCCCCTTGTGGAAGGGTTACATCCACAAGGTGATGGACAAACAAAAATGTACAACTAAAACCCCACAGTGTTATAAACTAAGACATCAATAAAAAAAAAACAGTTACATTTCCATACACTAACAAACTATTTAAAAAAGAAATTATGAAACCAATACATTTACAATAGCATCAAAAAAATCAAATATTTAGGAATACAAGTTAACCAAGGAGGTGAAAGATTCGTACACTGAAAACTACAAAACAATGATGAAAGAAATTAAGGAAGACACAAATAAATGGAAAGATACCTTGTGTTCATGGACTGAGAGAATTAATATTGTTAAAATGTTCATACTACCCAAAGCAATCTACAGATTCAATAAAATCCCTAAGAAAATCCTAATGTCATTTTTACAGAAATAGAAAAAACAATCCTAAAACATCTAAAAAAATTAAAACAAAGATAAAATAATATTTAAAAGAATAAAAGATCCTAAAATTCATATGGAAACACAAAAGTCCCTGACTAGCCAAAACAATTTTGAGCAAGAAAAACGAAGCTGGAGGCATCACGCTTCACGATTTCAAAATATATTCAAAGCTGCAATAATTTTAAAAGTACAGTACTGACATAAAACCAGAAACATAGATGAATAGAAGAGAATAGAGAGCCCAGAAATAAACCCACACATATAGAGTCAACTGATATTCAACAAGGGTGCCAAGACTACACAATGGAGAAAGGACAGTCTCTTCAATAAACAGTGTTAGGAAAACTGGATAGCCACATGCAAATGAGTACATATATAGAGATGGATTCAAAATCTATTCAAAATGGAGTAAAGATTTAAACATGAGACCTGAAACTATAAAATTCCTAGAAGAAAACGTGGAAGAGCTTCATGACATTGGTCTTGGCAATAATTTCATGGATATGCACCAAAGCACAAGCAACAAAAGCAAAATTAGACAAATAGGACAACATCAAATTAAAAAGCTTCTGCACAGCAAAGGGAACAATCAAAAGTGTGAAAAGGAGGAAATATTTGGAAACCGTATACTCAATATGGATTAATATTCAAAATACATAAAGAACTCACACAACTCAATAGCAAAAAAAAATAATAAACCAATTTAAAAATGAGCAAAGGACTTGAATAGATATTTTTCCAAATAAGATATACAAATATCCAACAGAAATACAAAAAGGTGTTCAACATCACTAGTCAAAGAAATGCAAATTAAAACCATAATGAGATATCACCTCACATCTATTACAATGGCTATAAAAAAATCAAAAGATAAATGTTGGTGAATATATGCAGTAAAGGGAACCCTTGCACACTTTTGGTGGGAATGTAAATTGGTACAGCCATTATGGAAAACAGTATGAAAGTTCCTCAAAAAACTAAAGTTAGAACTACCATATGATCCAGCAATCCCACTTCTGAGTATATATTCAAAGGAAATGAAATCAGGATATTGAAGTAATATCTGTACTCCCATGTTCATTGTAGCGTTATTCACACTGCCAAGATAAGGAAACAACATAAGAGCCTAGTGATGGATGAATGGGTAAAGAAATTATGGTATATATAAAACAGAATGTTACTCAGCCTTAAAAAAAAAAGAAACTATAGAATTTACAACATTAACAAACCTGAAGGACATTATGCTAAGTCAAATAAGCGAGACACAGAAAGACCAATACCATATGATCTCATTTATATGTGGAATATAAAAAAGTCAAACACAAAGAAGTAGATAATATAATAGTGGTTGCCAGGGGATGGGGGTGGGAGGAATGGAGAAATACTGGTCAAAAGGTACAAACTTTCGGCTATAAAATGAACAAGTTCTAGAGACTACACGTACAGCATGATGACTATAGTTAATAACAATGTACTACATACTTGAAACTTGCTAAGAGAATAGATCTCAAGTGATCTTACCACACAAAAAAAGAAGATAACTAAACTATGTGAGATGGTGGGTATGTTAATCATCTTGTGGTGCTAATCAATTCACAATGTATATTATATCAAAACATCACCTTGTACCCCTTAAATATATACAATTTTTATTAGTCAATCATTCCTCAATAAAAGTGAAAACACACACACACACACAAAGAAAATGTGATATATACATAAAATAGGTCATTATTCAGCCTTAAAAAGGAAGGAAATCCTGCCATTTGTGGCAACATGGATGGACCTGGAGGACATATGCTAAATAAGCCAGACACAGAAAGACAAACATGATCTCATCCACCTGTGAAATCTAAAAAAGTCAAACTCATAGTAATAGAATAGAATCGTGGTTACCTAGGGCTGAGGATGGAGGAAAGGGGGAGTTGTTGGTCAAAGGGTACAAGTTTCAGTACACAAGTTCTGAAGTTCTACTATATACGTAGTACTTATTGCTAACAATACTGTATTGTACACTGAATTTTGCTAAGAGGATAGATCTTATGCTAAGTATTCTTACCAATAATAATAATAATAATAATGGAGGTGGAAGGAACTTTGGTAGGTGATGAATCTGTCTGTGGCCTTGATGGTGGTAATGGTTTCACAGGTGTATACTTGTCCCCAAACTTATTGAGTGGGATACGTTAAACTTGTACAGCCTTTTACGCATCAGTCATATCATTAAAAAGTGGTTAAAGGGGGCCACCCGGTGGCGCAGCGGTTTAGTCCGCGCTTGGCAGCCCGGGGTTCGTGAGTTCGGATCCCGGGCGCCCGCCGACGCACTGTCTGTCAGCCATGCCGTGGCGGCGTCCCATATAAAGTAGAGGAAGATGGGCACGGATGTTAGCCCAGGGCCAGTCTTCCTCAGCAAAAAAAAAAAGGGGAAGATTGGCAACAGATGTTAGCTCAGGGCTGGTCTTCGCCACAAAAAAAAAAAAAAGTGGTTAAAAAAACAAAAATAGATTAAAGAAAATGTCTCTCTATTAAAGTATTACAACTAAACAATGAAAAAGACATTATATAATTACAGTATCACCAATATACAACCCCCATTGTATTAATGAATCTAGCCATTGAGAATCAACAGCTGCTTTCATCTCCAAAAGAGAGACAACCAGACATTCTGGGCCTCCTGATAAAACACACACACACCCAACAGCAGCTACAGTACAGCCAACTAAAGGAGTCAAAAGTGAGTCTGATCAAGGCTCTGAATCCAGCTACCAATTTGCTGAAAATACAGAGGACACAGGAACATGCTGAATTCTCCCAGAGTATGCAATCAGAAAAATACAAACTAGGGGAAACACTACAGGTTAAACATCTCAGCTTCTTCAACAAAAAATTGTAAGAAAAGGATTTGGGAAGGACTTGTAAATTTAAAGGGAATATCAAAAATTGTAATGAGAAAAAACTATAGTCTAGGGATGAAACCTCAGTTATTAAAACTATTTTTGATAAGTAAGGAAATGATTACTATAAAATTTAGGATAGGTTTTTTTGGGGGGCAAAGGATAGAAGGGAATGCCTGTCTGTGTGTGTGTGAGAGAGAGAAACAGAGAAAGAAAGAAAGAGAGAAGGGGAGAGAAAACTGGAAACCAAAGTGAGAGATTATGGCTTATGGGACCTTGTGCAGATCTCAGAAACTTCCTTAGTAAACTGAAATTTTAAGCCTAAATACACTGGAAAGTTGGAACCAAGACCCAACTCCCTGTGTCCCCTTCTCATTCTCAATTGGTGACTTTTTTTTATTTCACCAAGAAAGTAACAAGAAAAACAACAACAACAAAAAAGCAACAAGAAATATCTTCCCCATCTTCCCACCACCATATATCTTCACCTAATTTCATCCTACTCTGCTTCTCTTCATTCTCTGATTTAAGGTTAACCTCCCCGACTTGTACACCAGATTTTATCCCCACTCACATTTAAGGACTCTGAAATTAAACATTCTTTCTTGCATCATGAATCCTCATCCCTAAATTGATCATTCATTTTAGACAGAAATATTCTGTATAGTTCTCATCAAAAACGCCGTCCCTTTTCAGCTACTGCCTCATTTATCTACTCTCTTTATAGAAGAAATTCTGATTTATCTTTATTCAATATCTCTACTTTTCTCTCCTACATTCTTTTTTTGTTATTTTTTTTGTTTTAATTTATTATGAAACACTTCAGACATTAAAATATACAAATATGTAATATAATATTTTCTCTTTTCAAAGCCAGAAGCTTATTTTTTAACGAGGGATGTCCTTCAGGATACTACAATTGCAGAATGAAGTGCAATGCTGATGAATATGCAATTAGATACTGTGCTGACTGGAGCATCTGCTGCAGAGTGAAGAAGATTGAATTTAGGAGAAAAAAGAAGTGGTGAAAAGTCTAACTCCATCTTCTTCAGACTCCAGGAAAAGAAACTAAAAATGTTTAAAACTCTCTTGTCTATATAAGAATAATTAATATGATGGATAAAGGAAATTCATGGTAATTATATGTTTAGATGGTCAGGTTAAAATAAATATAAATTTTATGAAGACTTACATTCTATTTTCATGTGTGCACTTTTACTTTCATTTCCTCAATTTATATCCACAACCACACTGTTGTTTCACATATAGTACTATATCCCAGCCCCATCACTTATTAACTGTTTGACCTTGGGCAAGTTCTTTAGTCTCTCTCAGCCTCAATATCCTTACCTATAAAATGAGATAACAATAGTATCTATATCATGGAGTTCTGAGGATTATATGAGTTAACACATGTGAATGTCTTAAATGCTCCTGATGCCAATATAAGCTCCATATGTGTTAACTATAATTTCATGGGACCAGACAGTGTGATCTGTCCTATAGCTTTTTGGAATTTATTGAATCATTCTTCATGGTCTAAGATAAAATTGATGTTTGTTAAAATTTCATGTGGTTTTGAAAATAGGGTATATTTTCTGTTTATGAGATGTACAATCTTATATAAACACAATATATTTACACAACATTGTTTTTTATTGAGGTCACATTGGTTTATAACATTATATAAATTTCATCATTATATTTCGTCTTCTATATAGACTGCATCGTGTTCACCACTAAAAGTCTAGTTGCCAGCAGTCACTGTACACATGTGCCCCTTTAACCCCCACCACATCCTTCCCCTCAAAAAATAGAAATTCCATATGATTCAGTTATGCAACATTATTGTATTTCAGTAATCTAGGACTGGAACGCTGGTGGTGAGAACTAAGAAAGAAAAGATTCAGGATGGATTTCAGAAGTAGCATTGACAGAATCTAGTGGCCATATGATATAATGAGAAGATATGGAAGACGATACTGAGATTGCAAAGCTGGGAAAGAGATAGGTAGCAATATAGCTCACTAAACTAGAGAGGCCAGAAGAGAGAGTAGGTCAGGAGTCAGGGGAGAGTCAATAAAGATATTCTGGCATAATGGAGTTCAAGTCAGGTAGAGGATACGACTATCAGTCCACTAGGCACTATTTGCAAAAGTATACTACTTACAAAAGTATAACTTTATTCTTTACAAATGAACTTAATTCCTATTATGAACCTCATTCCGTCTCGTCACAGAAACTTAAACTTAGTCAAGTCAGAGTTGCTCCTCTTTTCTCCAAGTTACTTGTAAGTTCCAGAGGAATTAAGCAGTGGTGAGGCATCTGGAGAGAATTGATTATGTTAACATTACTAACACGTCCTCATTCCTACTTGGTCTTCAGTCACCAGTCAATGTATAACTGCTGAGTTGCCTCTTAGCCTTAATAAAATTCTTAAAACTCTTTGGGCGAGGCTCATTCTTCAGCTCATGGGATAATTCTGCTACTCAGGCATCATTTTAGGTTACCAGAAATTCAGGTGGGAATATCTCTGGCTTCACCACTTCCATGCTGATCTCAGCCATACAGGGATTCTGCTACTGCTCCTCTCCCATGCTGGAGAACCTGTGTGAGGGAAAGGGAACCAACGCACTGAGACTATCTCAGACCTCTCTACTACAGAAAACTATGCAATCAATCCTACGCGATGGTCTTGCCATCTTTTTGAGTTCCACTAGCATAAGGAAACACTGGTGTACTGTGCTCTCAGACTCTGCCTGGAGTTTCCTCTACTACCTGCTCCCATTTCCCTTCCCTCCAATTACATGAATCCCAGGACTGGAGAGAGAAACAGTGACCCACCTTTATCTAAGCTGTCATTCTTCCTTCACTCCTAGACTCTCCCTCTGCTTCTACCTTATTCAAGATTTGGTTTAGGGAAGGAATCATGCACTTAATTCATCTGCATTCTCCAAAATCTATCATAAAATCTCAATCCAAGTGTCCAAGAGAATACAGACTGTTGAAATGCAGAAGCCTGCTCTTTGTTTCTCTCTTTCTGAGGAGAAAAGGTACACATTGTTTAGAATATGGTAATGGTGAACTAAGTGTTCTGGATTTTAAAAACAGAAAAAAAAAGACAGATTAAATATTTTTAAATGTTCTTTAAATCAATGAAGATCTGAAAAATTAGTAAGGAACTTCCCAAGCAAAATCCAAGACTAGGGTAGGCAACTTTTAAGATGGCTCCCAATGATGGTTGCCTCCTGGTATTCATGCTTTTATGTAATCCTTTCCTATTTAGCCACTTACTTCTAATGGATAGTATATAGCAAAAGTGATGGAATGTCACTTCCAAGATTAGGTTACAAAAGGACTCTGACTTCCATCTTTCTCTCCCTTTCTTGCTCACTCTCTCTCTTGACATCGCTGATAGAAGCCAGCTGTCATGTTGTGTTCTGCCCTATGGAAAGACCAACATGGTAAAGAAGTGAAGGAAGCCTCCATCCAACAGCCAGTGAGAAACAGAAGCCCTCAGTCCAACATCTCACAAGGAGCTGAATCCGGCCAACAGACATGTGAGTGAGGTTGGAAGCGATTCTGCCCCCAGTTGAGCCTGCAGATGAAATTGAAGCCCCTGCATACACCCTGACTGCAGCCCTATGAGAGACCTTGAGGCTGAGGCACCCATTTAAGCCACACCCAAATTCCTGACCCACAGAAACTGTGAGATCATAAATGTTTGCTCTTTTAAGCTGCCAACTTTGGGGGTAATTTGTTACACAGCAATAGATAACTAGTATGATAAGGAGACAATAAGAACTCACAGAGTTAAGCTCTGACATCAAGGTGATTTTACATAGGAGCATATGCCAATTTAAAAAAAAGAGGCAACTGAAAGGCTAAACTGTACTTTTAGAGTGAAAAGTCAGAATTCTGGGTGAGCCTCCAATAAAAGTCACCCATGCTTTTAAGTCCTGAAGGAATGTATTGTAGCAGTAGAGGCAAAAGAAAAGTTACCCCCTCTTACACAAAGTACAACTTGACTTCACATCATTTGGGTGGCTAGAAATATATAAAGAGATTTATTATAAGGAATTGACTCACAAGATTATGGCAGCTGGGAAGCCCCAAGATCTGCAGTTGGCAAACAGAGACACAGGAGAGCCAATGTGTAGTCACAGTCTGATTCCAAATGCCTGAAAACCAAGAAAGCCAGTGGTGTAAGTTCCAGTCTGAAAGTCAGCAGACTGGAAACCCAAAAAGGGTAGTGTTTCAATTCATCCAAAGCCAGAAAAGACTGATATCCTAGCTCAAGGCAGGCAGTTAGGAGGAGTTCTCATTTACTCCCAGGAGGGTTGGCCTTTTTGTTCCATACAGACCTTCAACTAATTAGATGAGTCCCACCCACATTAAAGGAGGCAATCTACTTTACTCAGTCTACTGATTGAAACATTAATCCCATCCAAAAGCACCCTCACAGACACACCCAGCATAATGTTTGACCAAATATCTAGGCACTCTATGGCCCAGTCAAGTGAACACACACAATTAACCCTAATAAAGAATAAGGGTAAAATAAAGACATTTTCAACTAAGCAAAATTGAAATAATTAGCCCTTACAGGCATACATTACAAAATATTTTAGAATATGCTCCTGGAAGACAGAAAATCATCCCATATGAAAGGATAAAGATGTAGGAAGTAGTAAATGTGTGACTATATCTAAATAAAAGTGTACTATATAAAACAATGTTTTGTAGAATACATAAAATAAATTTAAAATTCTACATATATTTCAGGAAGGAGTTTAAGGAATTACAAGTGTTCTAAGGTCCTTGTATTCCAAAAAGAGAACAAAGGTATCAGTTAACATTAGATTAGATAAGACAATTACATATGTTGCAATTTTTAATGGGAACTATTTTTAAAAAAATAGAAAAAGAGCAGGTAACTTCTAAATTACTAGAAGTAGAAAACTTAATGATATAAGAACATAACCAATATAAACGTAGGTAGGATGTAAGATTTAAAAAATACATAAATGTGTGAGACAAATAGAACAAAATAATTTGATAGCTTCTAACCCAATTATGTCAGTAATTACACTAAATATAAATAAACCAAATGGTGGAATTGAAAGAAAAAGAATGTCAGTAAAAATTCAAACTATATGCACATTACAAAAGACATATAAAAAGAATACACAAATATTAAAAATAAAAGAACAGAAAAGTATAATGAGAACAATTACTCATCAAAAGAAATCTGGTATAGCTATATTAACAGCAAACAAAATAGATATTAAGACATTTAAGCTTTACTAAACACAAAGAAAATCATTTCTTTTCTTTTTTTTCTTTTTGATGAGGAAGATTAGCCCTGATCTAACATCTGTGCCCATCTTCCTCCCTTTTATATGTGGGATGCTGCCACAGCATGGCTTGGTAAGCAGTGCGTAGGTCCATGCCTGGGATATAACCTGTGAACCCCAGGCCGCTGAAGTGGAGCATGTGAACCCAACCACTATGCCATGAGGCCGGCCCCAAGAAAGTCATTTCTTTATTACGAAATATTCAAATATCATCAAGAAATTATAAAATTCTAATAACATGTTTAAAATTAAGTAAATCAAGGATAAATAAGATAAATCTCCAATCACAGTAGAAGATTTTATCACACATCTCCCAGTAACAAAGAGAAAAGGCAGAAAAATAAGTCCACCAGGATACAGAAATTTTTAACATGATTAGCAACGTTGGCCTAATGGGTATCTGTAGATTACTGCATCCAAGTGTAAAATGTATATTCTTCTCAAGGATTCATGGAATGTTTACCAAAAATTACCCCAAACCAGCCAAAAGGCAAGTCTCATATGTCAAAGAATAGATGTCATCTCAATTTTATTCTCAGATGAAATTGTGTTGAAAATCAATAACAAAAAGATAATGTGAAAAATAAATTCCATAAATATATAGGTTGAATTATGTGTCCCCCCATAAGATGTTGAACTCTGTCTTAATCCATTCAGGCTGCTATAACAAAAATATCATAAACAGTGTGGCTTATAAACAATAGAGATTTATTTCTCATAGTTCTACAGGCTGGGGAGTCCAAGATCAAGGGGCTGGCAAATTCAGTGTTTGGTGAAGGCCCACTTCCTGGTTCATAGATGGTCATCTTCTCGCTGTCTCCTCACCTGGTGGGAAGGGGTGAGGGAGCTCTCTGGGGTCTCTTTACAAGGGCACTAATATCATTCATGAGGGCTCTACCCTCATGACCTAATCACCTCCCAAAGGCCCCACTTCCAAATACCATCACTTTGGGGATTAGGTTTCAAAATGTGAATTTTAGAGGGACACATTCAGTCTAAAGCAAAGTCTTCACTCCAATAACTGTGAATGTGGTCTCGTTTGGAAATTGGGGGCTTTGCAGATGATCAAGTTAAGATGAAGTCATTAGGGTGAACCCTAATCCAATATGACTGGTGTCTTTATAAAAAAAATGGAAGCTTGAACACAGACATATGCATGCAGGGAGAATGCCAGGTTAAGACGAAGGCAGAGGTTGGAGCCAAGCAAGGCCGAAGATTGCCGCCAACCACCAACAGCTAGGAGAAAAGCACAGAACAGATTCTCCCTCACATCTTTCAGACGAAAACAATCCAGCCGAAACCTGGATCTCAGACTTCTAGCCTCCATAATGCTGAGACAATACATCTCTGTTGTTTAAGCCATCCAGTTTGTGGTACTTTATTATGGTAGCCCTAGGGAACTAATACACCATGCTTTTTGAAATTTAGAAATATGGACCTAAATAATTCTTGAGTCAAAGAAAAAATACTTGAAAATAGGACATATTGTGCAATGAATAAGAACAAAAATATTATATTTCATAAACTGTGGGATACAACTAAAATACTATCCAGATAAGAATTATAGCCTTAAATTAGAAGACTGAAATCAGAAAATAGATTTACTCCCTTTACCTCTCAAACAAACAGAATTTGAAGGAAGGAAAAACGTATGTATTAATAAAATGGAAATTTTAAATTAAATGGTAGATCTGTAGAAAATACAACTTACTCAAACCGGCATAAGAAGAAACAGAAAACCTAAATAGTCTAAAAACTTTTAAAATTGAATCCTTTAATTAAAAACATTCCCACAAGTAAATTCCAAGCCTAGATTAACTTCTTGGTAAGTGAGATATATAAAGAAGAAAAATGCCAATTGTATACAATTCTCCAAAAGAAAAGGAAAAGAGGGAAGATGTGCCTTCTCATTCCTAAAGTTAGCATAAACTTCACACCAAAACCTAAAGGACAATACAAGAAAAGAAATTTCAGGCCATTACACTATAAATACACAAGCAAAACTTGCAAGGGTTTGGACCACACATGTAGCACCCCAACATTTAAGGTTTCCATCCACGGAACCAGTTCCAAAATCACTTAGATCTGAGAGCCAATGGGCTTGACAATTGGCAGTCCTCCAGGGCCACATGAAACAAGGAGACACTTCTAAACAGAAGTGCAGGAACTTCCCACAGCTCTCCCCCAGGCTCAGTGCAGAGGGTGCAGGCAGAAAGGCAAGGCTTGCAGCTTCTCCCTGGAAAGGGTTCGACTGCATATTTTGCCAAGTGCTGCCCAAGGGTCAGGCTTCTAATAAGCCTGCATCTAGGAGCTGACTGAGTTTCTCCAGGAGCATGAAATCAAGGGCTTGTAGGCACTTCCCCACCTTCTCCCCCCAGCTTTGCTCCAGCTGTGAAACGAAGTCCTCAACTTCTCTCTGGAAGGAGCTTGTCCATTTATCTAGCACTCCGACGTTTATGGCTGCCACTTGAGGGACTAGCTCCCAAATCACCTAGCTCTGAAAGCCAACAGGGCTCAGCATTCGTGAGCATTTCACTGCATTTGCAAGATCCCTGGGACCACATTAAACAGAAGTAGTTATAAAGAGAAGTGCTCTCACTTCCTGTGGCTGTCTCCCTGGGCTCAGTGTGGAGAAAACAGGTGAAAAAACAAGGCTCCCACTTTCTCCCTGGATGGGGTTTGACTGCATAATTTCCTAGATGTTGCCCAGGTGTCATGCCTCTAATTAGCCTGCATCTGAGAGCTCACAAGGCACATCATTAGTAGTCTTCTGGGATCCTGAATGGATATATGGGAACTTCCTGGGCCTTCTCCCCCAGGTTTGTCTCCACAATAAAACAAAGTCTCCAGCTTCTCCCTGAGAGAAATTGTCCGCAGATCTAGTGCCCCTAATTCTATGGCTGCCACACAAGGGACTGGCTCCTAAATAACCGAGCTCTGGGAACTGATAGAGCTCAGTATTTGTGAGTCCCCCAGGACCACAGAGAACAAATACATGGTATTATACAGACACACAAGAACTCCCAGAGCTGTTCACAATGACAGCACAGACTGAGTAGGCAAAAACACCTGGCTCCCAGTTTCTTCTTGATATGAGCTAGATTGCACAGATAACATCCCAACCTTCCCAGCTGCTGCCCAATTTTTGGTCTTTCCCTGCAGCAGGGAGCTGACCAGGCAGGCAGCTGGCAGTCCTCCAGAAGACAGAACAAGCCTGTGGGCTTTTCCCTCTCCCTTGGGGCACTGAAGGACCATGGCACACCCTAATCTCCTGGGGGCCACGAAGAGCACAGACAGCAGCTGGGACAAGGACAAAGGTTTGAGAGGCACCCAGAATCTCAGGCTGGGCTGATTGGCAAGGTTCATCTCCTACGCAAGGCTAGTCTGTTGAGACTAGGAGAGGTGGTTGTTTTATTTAATGTGCAGAAACCAAAACAGAAAGTTAAACAAAATGAAGAAACAGGGAAATGTCCAAACGAAAGAAAAAGATATATCTACAGAAACCAAACCTAATGAAACAGAAAAAAATATAATCAATTTCACAAAAATCAATTTCAAGTGAATTATAGGATTTAATAAGAAATGTGAAATAATAAAAAACTAAATTTGGGCAAATTTATAGGTTTTTCAGATGACACAAAAACACTAACAAAAAGAAAAAGAATGATAAACCTTTCCACATTAGCAGTAAGAAATTTCATTGATAAAAGATAGAACACACTCTACTAACAAATCACTTGTATCCAGAATATGCATGTATGACTATATGCATGTATGCATCTATAGTCAATAAGTAAAAGATAACCTAACACAAAAGTTTACCAAAAGAAGAAAATAGGTACTTATAAAAGAAGGTAACCAAATCATCAATAAATGTAAATAAAGGTATTCAATATCATTTGTGCAATTAGGGAAATGCAAATTAAAACCTGTACACACTCATCAGACAGGCTAAAACTGAAAACTTTGGGGCCAGGCCAGTGGCATAGTGGTTAAATTTGCACACTCCACTTTGGTGGCTCAGAGATTGCAGTTTCAGATCCCGGCTGTGGACATATGCACCACTTATCAAGCCATGCTGTGGCAGGCATCCCACATAAAATAAAAGAGGATGGGCACGATATTAGCCCAGGGCCAATCTTCCTCAGCAAAAAGAGGAGGATTGGCAACAGATGTTAGCTCAGCACTAATCTTCCTCACCAAAAAAGAAAAAAGAAAAACCTCTTATAATATCAAGTGTTTGAAAGGGTATAAAACAAAAGAAACCTGCATATTCTGATGATAGGAGGATTAAATTGGTACAATTACTCTGGCAAAAAAGTTGGCACTATCTAGAATAGTTTAAAATATGACATACCCTATGACCTAGCATTTCCACTGCCAAGTGTGGACCCTACATAAGTGTGTGCTTGTGTTCACCTGAATGTATATACAAGAATTTTCATAGCAGAATATTTCATAATAGCCCCAAACTGGAAAAACCTAAGTTCTCATCAATAGAGGAGTAGATTGTACTACACTACATGTTAGCAACGTGGATGAATCTTTAAAAAACAGAAAAGTTAGGCTTATACACAGCAAACATACCTCATGATTCCATTTGAACAAATTTCAAAAACAAGTAGAACTAAACTATATTTTTAGAATGCATGCTTAGCTAGAAAGGTATAAAGAAAAGCAAGGAAATAATTTCCTGGTGAAAAGGGAAAATGGATGGTTGTGATTGGGAAAGAAAGGCTGTAAGAAAGGCTTCTGAGGTTCTGGCGACTGTCTATTTCCTGACCTGAGTGGTGTTTCCATGTGTGTTTGCTTTTCAATAATTCATTTATTTGCACATTTAGATTTTATACACTTTTCTCTATGTATGTTATAATTCACAGTAAAGATGAATTAATAAAATAAAAATAGTATCCTATCCCAGATGCATTATAGGATATCTTAGGTCAAGTTGCCCCATAAGACACTGGCAGACACTTCCAAAAAGGAACAGATATAAGACAAATTACAGTAAGTGCTGTTAACAGAATACTGTCCTGAAGTGAGGAAGAGGAATAAGTAGAATAAAATTCTGATTACTCTCTTATACTGAGAGATTATATACTGGCTCGAACCTTCTGTTTTCTAGAGTTTTCTGCCTTCATATCAACTTCAGGATGATAGTAACTTCCAAAGAGAATAGGAAGAAAAAGGCATGAAAAAGTGAAGCTTTAGCTATATCTGAAACGATGTGTTTCTGTAAGAAAAAAAAAATGCGATTTTAACGTTTTTACTTTTCTATATACTTAAAAAATTTTATAAAATTTAAAAATAGAAGTGCACAAACACTAGAAGGAAGTAAAGAAGAATATTATATTACTCAGATTTCAGATTGAAATGAGACATCTTAAATTAGAAAGAAAATCCAGAAGTCCTAAAGGGCTTTGCTGACAGACGTGACTACATTAAAATTTAAAACTCTACGTGGCAAAAGTCACAAAAACGAAATAAGACTAGAAATGCATCCGAGCAGAAAAAAAAGGTAAAGGATATGAAAAACCAATTCAGCAACAAAAAAATGCAAATAGCCAATAAGCATTACAAAAAAGATCTATAATCTCACTAGGCAATCATAGAAACACCAATTCTATCACAGACGGCTTTTTTAAAATTCTTAACTTTGTAAGAATTTTTTTTAAGCTTTCAGTACATGGTTGTGTATCCTAGTTTGTTTTTCATTCTCTATGTGAGCCGCCACCACAGTACAACTGACAGATGGTGGTTCCTCAACTGGGAATCAGACCTGGGCCGCATGGTGAGAGAGAATCTTAACCACTAGACTACCAGGGCTGGCTCTGTAAGAATTTTCTTGAAGGATATTATCCAGTGCAGGTGGACCTATAGAGAAATAGGTGCTCTCAAACCTCATTCGTGAGACTATAAATTACTAAAATCTCTTTAGAAATAATTCGGTCATGACTAATAAAATCTAAAATGCACATGTGGTGTTGTAGAGCAATTCCACTTGAGAATCTCTCTCATGTGAATAAAAACACAATACACTAAAATAACATGTGAAAGAAAGTTTATTGCAATACTCTTTGTAATGGAAAACAAATCTAGAAACTACATGCAATCAGACTGATTGGCACATCTATGCCATTTAAAATTACTCATCTATTGAAAGGAATAATTTAGGTCTGTTTTAATTGGCCTGAAAAGATGTTCTTGATAAATTATTAAGTTGAAAAATAGCAAATTACAGAGTATGATTCTATTATCGGAAATAAGAAATCATAATGTGTGTATATATATATATGTACACATATAGGAAAGAAAACAGAAAATTAAAAGGATAAATATCAAAGTGTTGGCAAACACATCAAAAAAGTTACCTCATAGGGATTGGATCACAGGTGAAGAGGCAGTTATTATTTTCTTTGTATACCTCAGCTGTCTTGACATGTTACAATAAGTGGAGATTACACGTGTAACAAAAAATTAAAGAGGAAAATGTGATTATCATTATTATAACTTTGTAGGAAAACAATTAGAAATTTTAAGATAGAGATTATTCAAGATACATGTAAGTTCTCACAGAATGAGCATAAATTTTTCATTTAAATTTAAACATATTTCTGTGCCTCTTGGCCAGGAACATCATGTGAAGCAGGCTGAGTCCTTCAAAGAAATGACAACAAAAACCTGTTGCTCTACATTTTTCTGTACTATCTTCCTCCTTGGGTATAGTGTGAGAAAAGCTGCCAAAACAAAACTGGCAGATTTTATGTACCCAGACTCATGCCTCTCTTAAACTCAAAGAAATCTCTCAATGCTCCCCCTTGGATTGCCCAATGCACTGCCCACCACTTGCTTCTGGTGGTGGAATAATGGAGCCAGGCAACCACCTATGCCTGGAACAGCTGCTGCTCACCAGTCTGTGTTACCAGGAGAAAAGACTCCTTCCTGTTATACGACCCCTGAGGGAGCTAGCTGTGGGTATGTTGTACAGTAAATGACAGCGGTGCACCTTTCATCTCCAAAGCTAACTTTATTAACAGGGAAAACTTGAAGAATCCTTCTATGTCATCTGAGCATTTCCAGTAGGACTTTTATATAAATAATCCTGCAGTTTCTTACTCCAATTTAGTCTTATTTACCATTTAGTAACACTTTTGCATAATTCTCTCTGCAGAAGTTCTGCCATTCTAAGAGAAGGCATCCAACTGTACCTCCTAATGCATCCTAATACCTCTGCCTGGTTCTTTACTAGGTATTCTGCTCTTCCACTCCCTCTATTCTGAGATCACCAGTAAAGCATTACAGCTTTCTCATGCCCTGCTGCCTTACTTTTTTAAAAAATCAAATCATTGTAAAATTAAATATTTTCAAAAATATTTTATTAAATCAGTGTCATCTTTATATGGGGACAGAATATAAATAATTGATTGATTTCCATAACAAAACAACTTCTTTCCCACCAACACACTCATTCATTCTTAGGTTAGAATAGGGTTAAGGATACAATAGTAAATAAGACACAGCTCTTGCTCCAAGAAGTATACAATGTAGAGGGGAAGGCGGAGAAGTAACCAGACAATTATGTCCCAGATCATAAAGCATTCCTGGCACTATATCAATCACCTTTAAATTAAATGACAGGATTCCTGCCTGCCTGCCATGAACTCGTGAATGATCTTAATCTTTTACTAATTATAATCATAATTATAAAAATTATCAAAAATTATAATCAGCTATCTAAAGCACAACTGAAAAATTTATGGTTCAATATAAATATTCATTCAACTAGATATGTGACATTTAATATTTGGGGGAATATAGACCTCTTTGAGAATATTTATGAAATATTTAGTTATGAAAAAATTAAGAAATTTGTGAAAACTCTACCAAGAAAAGAATTTACATAAGTAAAACAGTTTCCATTGTTTTGTGACTTCCTAAGGACTCATGAACTCAAGAAAACATCCACATTATGGATCACAGGAAGGCTAATCCTGGTACCAAGTCAAATCACAAAAAAGCAGTCTAATAATATTATATTACTTTAGAATCCCCAGGGGAAAGTCTTTACAGATTACAATTGAGCATTATTCCCTTGACTTCAAGTTGGAACTATTTTTAAAAATTGATATCTACAGATGGACTAAAACTGGACATTAAAAAATTATGATCAAAGACATCCAATATTTTGATCAAGATCTCATAAAAATACACAACATAACTTCCTCTCTAAATTCAAATATTTCAGTGACATTTAAAATTAAGGGTGTTGAGAACCATTGAGTGAAAGAGTTGGAAGGAAAGGACGTTGTGGCCACGGAGTTGGATGGTTGACTACAAGATTCCAAAGGTGAAGGTGAGCATCACTGGAGGTGAGGCAGTCAATAAATGAAGACAGCAGGGTGCCTGATGGTTTTTTTGTGGATTCTGAAGTCACTGAAGATGATGGGAGGACAAGAGGTGGATAGCAAGTCTCTGATCCAGGTATTTAATGATAGAGGAGGGATGTCTGAGAGGCCCATGTGTGACAGGAACTAGGAGAGAAAGACGGTGATTTAACCAAGTGGCATAAGTCCCAAAGGAATTGGAAAATTTTTATTGAAGTATAATTGACATGCAATATCCTGTTAGTTTTAGGTGTACATTATAGTGATTAGATATTTGTGTACGTTATGAAAAATCACCACAATAAGTCTAGTTACCATCTGTCACCATACAAAGTTACTACAATATTATTGACTATATTCCCTATGCTGTACATGACATCCCCGAGACTTTGTAATTTTACAACTGGAAGTCTGTACCTCTTAATCTCCTTTACCTATTTCTCCCACCTCTCAACCTCTCCCCGCCTCCTCCAACCACCAGTTTGTTTCCTGTATCTATGAGTCTGTTTCTGTTTTGTTTTGCTTGTTTGTTTTGTTTTTTAGATTCCACATATAAGTGAAATCATATGGTATTTGTCTTTCTCTGTCTGACTTATTTCACTTAATACCCTCTAGGTCCCTCCATGTTGTTGAAAATGGCAAGATTTCATTTTTTGTGTGGCTGAGTAATATTCCACTTTATATATACACCACATCTTCTTTATCTATTCATCTATCAGTGGACACTTAGTTTGCTTCCATATCTTAGCTATTGTAAATAATGTTGCAATGAACATAGGGGTGCATATATCTCTTTGAATTAATGTTTTTGTTTTCTTCAGATAAATACCCAGAAGTGGAATTGCTGGATCATATGGTAGCTCTATTTTTAATTTTTTAAGGAAACTCCTTACTATTTTCCATAGTGGCTGCATCAATTTACATTCCCACCAACAGTGCACAAAGGTTGCCTTTTCTCCACATCCTCTCTAACACTTGGTATTTTTTGTCTTTTTGATAGTAACCATTCTGACGGGTGTGAGGTGGTATCTCATTAATGCTTGGATTCCTCTGTCCCAGGATGATGTCCCACTCCTACTCTCCTTTCTATACTCTCATTTCATGGTTAACAAAGTCCCCTGAAGCTCATCTCTGCACTTTAAAATTTTCCATTCCTTTGGAATATCTCATTTTCTAAGAAGCCTGGTGCTCTCTCTCTCCTCCCTTAATAATGCCTTCATATTTCAGAAAAGAAGATAATTTAATCTCATATATAAAACACTTAGAATTGTTAAGTGGCATTTTAGTCTTTTGGGGCTGCTATAACAAAATAGCATAAGTTAGGTGGCTTATAAACAACAAATATTTGTTTCTCACAGTTCTGGAGGCTGGGAAGTTCAAGATCATGGCAGCAGCAGATTCAGTGCCTGGTGAGAGCCTGTTTCCTCATTGGTGGCCATCTTCTCATTGTAACCTCACATGGTGGAAGGGGCAAGGGACGTCTCTGGAGCCTCTTTTACAAGGGCACTAACTCCATGAGGGCTATGCATTCTTGACCTAATCACCTCCCAGAGGCCCCACCTCCTAATACCATTGCCTTGGAGGCTAGGCTTTTAACATATAATTTTGGGGAGGGACACAAATTTTCAGCCTATAGCAGGTTATGAGTTACTAGATGGAAAGACTTTTTACAAACATTTTAAGCCTTTCCTGTAAGTACAAAATAAGGAAATTTCTCCCATCTCCTGCATGTGCATGTGTATGTGTGTGATCATGTATAAAAAGGTCAAGGGGTAGATGTCTTGTGCTGACACCTGAGACACAATAATTTCTGTTGTTTCATTAACAAATGAGAGGAAAATGTCTTGGTTTCATACCCCAAAATCCATCATCAGCCCCCACATCCTACTTTCTCTACCCAAGAAACTCTGAAATGTATTTGGAGAAGCATTTGGTTCCAGGGAATCTTACAGTTGTAATTTCAGGAGGAAAGCACATAACCTATATTAAGGCAATGATTATATCCCATCTCTTTACCCACATTGAATGGTACCAATATGGCACATAAACTAAGCTGGTCAAATCAGAGAGAATCTCACAATATTTGACAGGCATGTTGAACAAGATACACTCTCTTGATTATCGGTTGTCTAATCTGATATTAAATCCATCTATTAATTTCTTAAGTTCAGTTATTTACCATTTCTAAATTTTTAATTAATTTATAAATTAAAATAATGGCTTCTTAATTAAATTAATGACATTTTTAAATTGAAATTTTTGAGATAATTATAGATTAACATACAGTTGTAAAAAATAATACAGAGAAATCCTATGTACATTTTATCCAATTTACCCAAATGGTAACATCTTGCAAAAGTTTAGCACAATATCACAACCAGTATTTTATCTTGGATACAGTTGAGATACAGAATATTTCCATCACCGCAGAATTCTTCATGTTGCCTTTCATAGCCACATCCACTTTCCTCCTGTCTCCACCTCCTCCTTATTTCCAGGGAACCAATAATAAGTTCTCCGTTTCTATTATTTTGTCATTTAAACGGAATCATACATTATATAACTTTTGGGGTTGGCCTTTTCCTATATTTTTGAGATTTACTAAGATATAATTGACAGATAACATTGTGTAAGTTTAAGGTATAAAACGTGATGATTTGTAACACTTATATATTGCAAAGTGATAACTAAAGTAGGGTTAACTGACGCTTCCATCACCTCATATAATTATCATTTCTGTGCTGAGAACATTTAAAGTCTATTCTCTTAGCAACTTCAAAGTATATAATTCAGTATTGGTAAATATTATCACCATGCTGAACTTATTCATCTTATAACTGGAAGTTTATACCCTTTGAAGATCATTCCTGAATTTCCCTCACCATCAAGCCCTTAACAACTACCCTTCTAATCTCTGTTTACATGAGTTTGGCTTTCTTAGATTCCACATATAAGTGAGATCATACACTCTTTGTCTTTCTCTGTCTGACTTATTTCACTTAGCATAATGCCTTCATGGTTCATCCATGTTGTAGCAAATGGCACAATTTCTTTCTGTATCGTAGTTGAAAAATAAACCTGAATGATTAATAATAATTAAATAAATTATATATATATATATATATATATCACATCTTCTTTATCCATTCATCACTGAATAGACACCTAGGTTGTCTCCATATCTTGCCTATTTTGAATAATGCTGCAATGAACATGGAGGGCAGATGTGTCTTAGACATCCTAATTTCATTTCCTTTGGATATATACTCAGAGTAGGGATTCCTGGATCATATGGTAGATCTAATTTAAACTTTTTGAGGAAACTCCATACTGTTTTCCATAGTGGCTGAACCAATGTTCAATCCCAAAAAACAGTGCATTGGGATTCCCTTTTCTCCACATCCTCACCTACACTTATTTCCTGTCTTTTTGATAATAGCCATTCTAACAGGCATGAGGTGATATCTCATTACGGTTTTGATTTGCATTTCAGATCAAATCATTTGCATTGATGATGAGTGATGTTGAACATCTTTTCATGTACTTATTGGCCATTTGTATGTCTTCTGTGGAAAAATGTCTATTCAGATCCTCTGCCCATTTTTTAATCAGGGTTATTTGGTTTTCCTGTTGAATTGGATGAATTTCTTTTGTATTTTGGACATTAACCTCTTATCAGATATGTGATTTTCAAATATTTTCTCTGTTCCGTAGGTTGGCTTTTCATTTTGTTGATTGTTTCTTTTGCTATGCTGAAGATTTTCAGTTTGATGCAGTCCTACTTATCTATTTTTGCTTTTGTTGCTTGTGCTTTTGGTTCATATCCAAAAAATCATTGCCGAGACCACTGTCAGAGAGCATTTTTCCTATGTTTTCTTTTAGGAGTTTTATAGTTTCAGGTCTCACATTTAAGTCTTTAATCCATTTAGAGTTGATTTTTGTGAGTGGTATAAGATAGGAGTCCAATTTCATTCTGCATGTGATTATCTGCATGTCCCAACATCACTTATTGAAGAGATTATCCTTTCCTCACTGAATAGTCTTGGCTCCCTTGACAGATATTAGGTACAAGCAGGGGCTTGTTTCTGGGCTCTCAATTATATTCCTTTGGTCAGTGTGTCTATTTAATGCCTGCATCATACTGTGTTAATTACTATAGCTTTGTAGTATAGTTTGAAATCATGAAATGTGATGACTCCAGCTTTGTTCTTCTTTTTCAGGATTACTTGGGCTATTTGGAGCCTTTTTTGATTCCAAACAAATATCGGGGTTTTTTTCATTTCCGGGAAAAATGTCTTTGAAATTTTGATAGGTATTGCCTTGAAATCTACAGATGGCTTTGGGTAGTAAGGACATTTTAACAATATTAATCTTCTGATCTATGAACACAGGATATTGTTGGGGAAGGATGGAGAATCTGCCCGTCTACCCTTTCCGTTAAGGTTCTTATGGCTGCTCAAATAATTAAAAAGGCAGGTTAGCAGAAGAAAATAAAACAAAGTTTAATAACGTGTGTACATGGGAGAAACTCAGGGACAACTGAGCAACTCAGCATTCTGGCTGAGGTTGTCATCTTAAATAGCATCTTCAGCTAAAGACAGAGGAGGATGTTGGGGTAGTGATTTGGAACTTCAAAGGGGAGGAAGGCAATTCATATGGAGATGGAAAAGCAAATGTTTGTCAGACAACTGTTTACCGGGCCATCTATAGAGAATGTGGCCTGAGATACAGAATTTTGATAAGATGGGCTTGTTGGTGCCTTTCTTATCACAGCTATTTTACATTATACTATAGTTAGCTCATGGTATTGGCTCCTTCCTGGAACAGACCTTCTATCTTAAATTCTTTTAGGAATTTGGGGGAAGGCCAAATGTTCTTCCTGAGTCTTCTGAGTCTTTATTGTCTTAAGCTCGAAATAATTCGCATGCCAGAGTAGCGCATCTTGGGGTGGCCTGCCCTGAACCCCATCAATATCTTTCAATCTATTTGTGTCTTCTTCAATTTCTTTCATCAAAGTTTTATAGTTTTCAGTCTACAGATCTTTCATCTCTTTGGTTGTTTATTCCTAAGTATTTTATTCTTTTTGATGCTATTGTGAATAGGATTGTTTTCTTTATATCTTTTTTAGATATCTTGTTGTTAGTATACAGAAATGCAATTGACTTCTGTATGTTGATTTTGTATCCTGCAATTTTACTAAATTCATTGATTAGTTTCAACAGTTTTTGTGGTGGAATCTCTAGAACTTTCTATATGTAAGATCATATTATCTGTAAATAAGACAACTTTATTTATTTCTTCCTTTCTAAACTGGATGCCTTTTACTTCTTTTTCTTGTCTGATTCCCCTGATGAGAATTTCCAGTACTGTGTTTAATAAGAGTAGCGAGAGTGGGCACCCTTGTCTTGCTCCTGATCTTAGAAGAAAAGCTTTCACCCTTTCACTGTTGACAATCACACTAGATGTGGGCTTGTCATGTATATAGATTCCTTCTATAACCAATTTGTTGAGAGTTTTTCATGAAAGGATGTTATATTTTGTGAAATGCCTTTTCTGCATCAATTGAGATGATCATATCATTTTTACCTTCATTCTATTAATGTGATGTATCACACTTATTGATTTGCATATGTTGAACCACCCTTGCATTCCAGGGAGTTATCACTGGGTCATGGTGTATAATCCTTTTCATGTGCTCTTGAATTCAGTTTGCTAATATTTTGTTGAGAATTTTTGCATCTATATTTATCAGGGTAATTGGCCTGTATTTTTCTTTTCTTGTAGTGTCCTTATCTAGCTTTGGTAGCGTGGAATGTTGGCCTTGTAAAATATGTTTAAGAATGTTCTCTCCTCTTCAGTTTTTTTGAAGAGTTTCAGAAGGATTCTTTAAAGATTTTGTAAACATTCTTCAAATATCTGGTAGAACTCCCCACTGAAACCATC
Source organism: Tapirus indicus (assembly GCA_031878705.1). Classification (NCBI taxonomy): domain Eukaryota; kingdom Metazoa; phylum Chordata; class Mammalia; order Perissodactyla; family Tapiridae; genus Tapirus; species Tapirus indicus. Next base: position 95,125,812 of record CM062919.1, on the reverse strand, counting down.
TGGTCCTGGACTTTTGTTTGTTGGGAGATTTCTGATTACTGATTCAATCTCCTGAATCATTATTGGTCTATTTGAATTTTCTGCCTCTTCATTAGTCAGTGTTGATAGGTTGTATGTTTCTAAGAATTTATCCATTTCTTCTAGATTATTTAACTTGTTAATGTATAATTGTTCATAGTAGTCTCTTATGATTCTTTGTATTTCAGTTGTGTTAATTTTAATATCTCCTCTTTCATTACTGATTTTATTTGAGTCTTCTCTCTTTTTTTCTGAGTCTTTTCTCTTTTTAATCTAACTAAAGTTTTGTCAATGTTCTTTCTTTTTTTAAAGCACCAGTTCTTAGTTTTGTTGATTTTTTTCTACTGTTGATCTGGGTTTTTGGTCTCTATTTCATTTTTACTTGCTCATTTTTACAAGCATACGGTTGGTTCTTGTTTTTTTATCCATTCAGCCACTATGGCTTTTGATTGGAGAATTTAATCCATTTACATTGGAGTAATTATTGGTAGGTAAGGACTTATTAATGCCATCTTATAAATTATTTTCTGGTTGCTTTGTAATTCCCTTGTTCCTTTATTTCTCTCTTGCTGCCTTCCTTTGTGAATAGATGATTTTCTATAGTGGTATGCTTTGATTCACTTCTCTTTATCTTTTTTTTTTTTTTTGGTGAGGAAGATTAGCCCTGAGCTAACATCTGTGCCCATCTTCCTCTATTTTATGGGACGCCTGCTATAGAATGGCTTGACAAGCATCATAGGTCCACACCCAGGATCTGAACCTGTGAAACACTGGCTGCCAAAGCAAAGCACACAGACTTAACCACTACACCACTGGGCAGGCCCCCACTTCTCTTTATCTTTTGTGAATCTACTGTAGGTTTTTGCTTTGTGGTTACTATGAGGCTTACATAAAACATGTATATAACAGCCAATTTCATACTGATAAAAACTTATCTTTGCATACAAAAACCCTACTCTTTATTCTCCCTCTTTTATGTTTTTGATGCCACAAGTTACCCCTTTATATTGTGTATCTTAATGAATTATTATAGCCATTTTTTAATACTCTGTCTTTTAACCTTTATACTAGAGTTAAGTGTTTAATACACCACCATATGACATATACATTAGGGTATTCTGAATCTTCTATACTTGCCTTTAGCAGTGTGTGCTACATTTTTATATGTTCTCATGTTACTAATTAGCATGCTTTCATTTCTATTTGAATAACTCCTTTCAGCTTTTCTTTTAAGACAGATCTAGTGGTAATGACCTCACTCACCTTTTGTTTGTCTGAGAAAGTCTTTATCTCGCCTTCATTTCTGTAGGACATCTTTGCCAGATACTGTATTCTTGGTTGTCCATTTTTTTCTTTCAGAGCTATGAATATATCATCCCACGCTCTCCTGTCCTGTAATGTTCTGGCTGAGAAATCCACTGATAGCTTTATGGGGTTTCCATTCTAAATGGCAAGTTTCTTTCTCCTGCTACTTTTAAGATTCTCTCTGTATTTGAATTTTGACAGTTTAATTATAATATGTCTTGGAGAGGATCTCTTCAAGTTAATTCAGTTTGGTGACCTATGAGCTTCATGAACTTGGATGGTGAAATCTGTCACCAAATTTGGGAAGCTCTCAATCATTATTTCTTTAAATAAACTTTCTGCCCCCTTCTCCCTCTCTTCTTCTTTTGGGACTCCAATAATTTGCAAATTGCTTCTTTTGATGGTATCCTGTAGATTGTATAATCTTTCTTCACTTTATAAAATTCTTTTTTCTTTGTTCTCCTCTGACTGGATAAATTCAAAATTCCTGTCTTCTAACTGACAGATTTTTTTCTTCTGCTTGATCCATTCTGCTGTTGATGCTGTCTATTGCATTTTCATTTTATTCTTTTTATTCTTCAGCTCCAGAATTTCTGTTTGGTTCCTTTTTATGATTTTTATGTCTTTGTTAACTTTTCATTTTTTGTGTCTATTGTGTTCCTGGTCTTGTTGAATTTTCTTTATGTGTTCTCCTGTAGCTCATTGAGATTCCTTAAAATAGCTGTTTTGAATTTTACGTGTCTTTGTGATCAGTTACTAGAAGATTATTGGGATCCTTTAGTGATTCATGTTTCCTTGATTTTTCACGTTTTGAAGTTTTGCATTGCTGTCAGCATTTGAAGTAGCAGCCACCTCCTCCAATCTTTACTAACTGCCTTCAGGAGAGAATATTTTCCATCGGTCCTGCTAGGAATTCAGAGACCTTCTCAGACCTTCTATGGATATGCCTGCTCCATGCATCTTGCCCTCTCTTGCTACAGAATTGTTAAGTTTTTATGCCTTCTCTTGATCCTGCAATGCACCAGGCCAGGTGCTTACAGCCTCCCCTTCACTTTCCCAAGGGTGTCACTAAAGCCCAAGCTTGTGGTCTATCCAGGCCTGCATATTCATGCTGGCTTTCTGTGCATGCTGACTAGCCATCTGCCAAAGCTTGCTCTTGCCACTGCCATTGGGAGCATGCACAGGGACCCAACTACAGGGTTGGGGTGGGTGTGATGAGGTGTGTGGCATGCCAGGGGTGCCTGTGGGTCAATTAGGGGTATCCACAGGTGACACATCTCCAGTGGCTCATGGTCAGGCTTCTTGATGGAGTCAGCAATGCAATTAGCAGGATCCATATTCCTTCAATATTCTCCAAGAGTCCTATATGTCACCCTCCCAGCCTCTTCCTTTCCTCCAGTTATGGAGCTCACAATTCAGTACTCCAGATGGGGTGAGAGAGAAATGGGCCTCTTGGCAGTTTCCTGCATAGCTAAGGAAGCCAGTCATTCACTCACACCCTCTCACTTTCCCCTGCAGGAAAAACACAGGCCAGGCTAAGATGTCTCTTGGCCTTGAGCTGGTGCTGCTTTGGGGGAGGGGTGATGCAGGTAAAGTCAAACTGTTCCTCTTATCCTCTCCAGTCCATCCAAACTTGTATTTTTTCTTTAGTATACTGGAACTTCACTGGAAACTTGGACTTCCACAAAGGCTCACTTGTCCATAGGTAATTCTCTAAGATAGTGTTCTCCAGGCACTCCTGGGCCATGGCCAAGAGAGGCTGGAGCCAGTTCATGGGCCACTGCAAGGTCCGTAGCTATGACCAAGGTCTGCATGTCTATTATCCAAAGCACAGATGGGAAAAACTCCTCCTGGATTCCTTGGTGTATGGCACTGCATCCCACAGCTTCCAAAAAGGCACTTTTGTCCATGGGTGGATGTCAAATTGTTGTTGAGGGGGGAATAAGATTAAGGGATATCTTATTCAGCCATGTTGCTTATGTTACTCCCTCTAAATTTTTCTTTTGATTCTTTTGCATGGTTTCTAGTTCTCTGCCAAAATTTTTATATTGTCTTTGAATTTTTTTAACATATTATAGTTACCTTTATGTCCATGTCAGATAGGTCCATTATCTGGACTTTCTGCATATCTATTTCTATTGCCATTTTTTCTCTTGGTCAGTCAAATCTTGTCTTCTCTTGTGCCTTGTCATTTGTGACTCAGTGAAATTGTGTATAAAAATTACAAAAATAATTTGAGGCTTTGGATGATATTTTCTTCTTTAGAGAGAATATAGTTTCCTTCTATTTATCAGCTAGACTAGTAGCATTAGAAATTGTAGATCAACTTAATCCAATGAATATTAAAATAATTCACAATTAAGTGTCAGTTAAAACAAGGGGACCAGTAACTCCTTACCTTCTAGGCTAGGACTTACTTCTGAAATTTCACATCTAATTACAATAGATTTAAATTTCTCACAATGTACTTGTCAATTCCAGGAACACCTCAGCATATTGATCTCACTTCGGTATATAGACAAGGTGGCCTTGTCTAGCTCCAGTTCGATGTATATCTTGGTCCTTCTATGGATATTGTTTTTCTGGGTGGTAGCACAAACTTGGACTGTTCAGTATCTCAGATTTAATATTCTGAATTTCCAAATAGGAGAGTGAGAAATTGAAAACTGGCTAGAGTAGTACACAACATCAAGTAAAGTGGGGGTTTTTTGGGAAGGAGGTGGGAGTAAACTTTATATCCCACTGTAAAGGTACAATTTAGCCACATCTACAGTATCTCTGAGATTGTTTTATTTATGTATACATTTTTATATATTTTATTCAATTATTCTCATCCCCTTTTCCTATTATCCTATGTTAAATATGTTCCAGAAAATAGACCCATAGAGTTCCGTATCTTGCATTATTTCTATCTTGTTTATGCAAATAGATTGTAAAACCCTCTAAAATAGAAATAAATGTCACACTTCTTTGTATGCCAGGTGCTTTGCACAAGTCTTGCCTTAAAAACTTTCCTATATTCCTTTAAAGGCTCAATATAGAGTTACCTAAGAATACATACCCATATGAAAACATATGTCCACAAAAAAACTGGAGTACAAATGTTCATATCAGCATTATTCATAATAACCAATAGTGAAAACAACCCAAATGTCCCTCAACTGAGAAATGGATAAGCAAAATACTGTATATACAAACACTGGAATATTATTTAGCAATAAAAAGAAATTAAATACTGATACATGCTACGATGTGGATGAACTCCAAAAACACTTTAAAAAATGAAAAAAGCTAGTCATTAGCAACAACATATTGTATGATTCCATCTATATGAAATATCCAGAATAGGCAAATCTACAGAGGCAGAAAGTAAACTGGTGGTTAACCACAGCTGGGAGGATGTGGTAGGGAGGGAACAGGGCAGTAGTGAATGCTAAGGGGTGCAGGGTTTCTTTTTGGGGTAATGAAAATATTCTAAAATTGATTATGGTGGTAGTTACACAACTCTGTGACTATATTAAAAGCCATCGAAATGTACACATTAAATGTGTGAATTGTGTGGTATGTGAATCATATCCCAATAAAGCTGTTAAAAAAAGAAAAGATTTTTCTATCTCTTTTGTCTTTCCATCTCCACTACCACTATCTCAAATCATGATTCTATCATTTCATACCTTGGCTACAGTAAACTTTCCAACACATTATCCCTACTTTTCAAATAACCTCTAAATTAATGCAGTCTTCGTAAGGCACATAGAGTAAAAATTTTAATGCAAATTTATCCATATATTCTGCCTTTTTAGGGCCTTCAATTTCTTGCCAAATGCCTACATAATGAGCCTAAGACCTTCAGTCTGACTTATAAGGACCTTCAGTGTTTGATTCCTGCTTATCTCTTGCTACTTATTTCCTAATATTTTGGCATCCAGCTAGTCAGAATTATATGGTGTTACCCTGACATGATATGCCTGATCCTCTCACAACCAGATCTTTTTATACCCAGCTCCCTCTTCTCCTAGGTGGCACCTCCTCAACTGACTAACTTCTACATTTCACTAGGAGCTCAGCAAGGAGGCTCCTCCACCAGGAATTCTCAATCTGACCCCACCAATGTGTTCTTTTAGAGCCCTATTTTTAGTCTATTTTAACCCTTTGAAACACTGAATTATTATTCATGATTATCCTCAGCCTGTTTTGAAAAGGGGAAAAACGTTGGTTTCGGGCAACTGCTTGACAGGTTCTCTTCTGACACTATAGTATTCATCTGCATTCCCTCCAGTACAGTGGTCCAACTGCAGCCAAGGAAAACTTTTTTTTCTCCTATGGTCAGGCAAATTTCCTTACATCATGCCATATCTAAATGTCAGAGATCTTTGGGAAGTCTGGTCCCTAACCCTGAGAAGTTCCAGAAAACTAAATTCTATTCCATTTTTAGGGACGAGCATAAAGAGTTTGGCAAAAATTATCCATTAGGCTTGTTTTCAAATGATCTTTATATAGCTTTAAAGGATGAAATAGTAAATATGATTGGATAATTAATCATATGGGATACAATTTAAGGTAAATTTTAAAACATGAGATACTAATACACAAAAACCAGGATGGCCTAAATTAATGAGACTGACAATACCAATTGTTACTAGCATGTAAAATAGCAATAACTCTTCTACATTCATGGAAGGAGTATAAAATTGATACACCCTCTTTATGAAAGTCTTTGACTACATCTACAAAAGCTAAACAAACACCTACCTTATAGCCCAGAAATTACATTCCTAGGATATGCCAAAGAGAAATGAATACTTATGCCCACCAAAAGATATGCAAAATAAAGTTTATAGCAGCCTTATTAACAATAGCCAGAAATTAGAAATAACCCAAATATGCATCAACAATTGAAGGGTAAATAAGTTGTAATATATTTATACAGTGAACTATTTTACAGCAATAAAAAGGTAAACAAATGCTACATGGAAAATCTAAATACATCTCACAGGCATAATGATATGAAAAAAAATCAAATTCAAAAAAATGCTACATGATACTATGTTTACGAAGATTGAAAATACGTAAAATTATGGTGCTAGAAGTCAGAATAGTATTCATACTTTTGGTGGTGGGGGGAGAGAGAAAAGAGTTGAATGGAAGGAGTTAAGAAGTCTTCTAGGTGCTGGAAACATTCTGTACCCTGATTCAGATGGTAAGCACATGTGTGTAAAACATGTAAATTTTAATTGATCTGGATATTTAAGATGTATGCACTTTATTGTATGAACAGTATCTTCCAATGAAAAGGGTGTTGTTGTTGTCATCATTGAAATCTGAGATGGGATATCTGTCTCCCAGTACTGCATCTGGCTTTATTAATTGTGTTACTTTAGGGAGACTACTTTATCTTTCTGAACTTCAGGATTTTTAATCTGTAAAAGGAGGATGCAACGAGGTTGATATTTTTGGTAGTAACTTCTAATACCAGATTATTCTTTGAGGGAAGGATCTGTGGTATGTGTAGAAAAAATACTTTGATAATTAACTTTGATGTCCATGATTAAACCTGGATCGTGGCATTAGCAGAAGCCTAAAAAAGGAAAAAATGCATTAGATAGTCTGCATGAGAAATCAGTGAGTTGTTTGTTGTTCCTAGGAGGAAGAGAAAGAAAAAAAGTGAAAGAAGGCAGGACTGTGGAGAAATGAGAACCATTTTGTGCACACAATTCTGTAATATGTATATACCTAAAACTGGAATTGCTAATTCAATGAGGTTGACTATCTTTTCATATGTTTATTGAATATTAGATATCGTCTTTTATCAAATGCCTGTTCAAATATATTGATTATTTTTCTATTAGGTGATTTGCCTTTTTCTCACAGATTTGTAGGAATTATTTATAGATTCTAGTTATGAGTACTTTGTCAGTTATAACTGATGCAAAGATTATCTTCTGCTCTGTGGCTTCTCATTCACTCTTTCAATAGAGTATTATAATTAAATGAAGTTTAATTTAAAGGTAGTCAAATGCATCAATTTTTTTCTTTATTTTGAAAGGTTTTCTCTGTCCTGTAGTTTTCCTCGCTTTACTGAGGTATGACTAACAAATAAAAATTTTTATGATGGTGGAGCCTGAAGCAGCCCTGTTACTTGGCTACAGCACTCTCAGCCACAATCCGGGTGTCGTCCTGCCTGCCGAGGGACCCAGCAGGAAACATGCTCCTCTATGCCCCCAAAGGCAGGCCTACAGAACTTGGTCTAACTGCAGATCTTGACACATTCCTGTGACCTAGATCCAGCCCCTCTCTGCCTGGTCTGGTCAAAGTCCTGTTCACTGAGGAACCCACAGAAGGCACACTTCACCATGCCCGCAGCTACAGGCCTACAGAACTTGGCCCTGGCTGTGGACCTGGAGCAGCCCTGTGACTCAGTTCCAACCCATCACAGCCATGGTCCAGGGCCAGTTCTGCCTACTCAGAGACCTGTTCAATGACCTGGTGAGAGCCTTAACAAGGACCCAGTGGGAGCCATGCCCATCTGCTCACCAGGTAACAGATCCAAAATCTGTGAACACAACTGCAAACCCTGAAGTGGACCCTTACCTCAGGGCCAGGTAAACTGATAAAGGTCATGGAGACAGCCCCAACCACCTAAATACCAGATAGGATCTACACCCACCCAAGCCCCTGGTAGAAGTCCTGACAACCACAGAACCCATGGTGGACACAGCAGGAGTCACATGACCTGGCTCCAGGCCTGCTCAACTGTAATCCCAGAGGCAAGACCATCAGCAGGGGGACACAATAGGAGAAGGTCTTAACCTGCAAAAACCAGTATGTAAGACTAGAAGAGGATTTCCTAATTCAAATGCACAAATACCAATGTAAGGCTACACAGATCAAGAAGAATCAGGCAAACATAACACCACTAAAGGAAACTAATAAAGTTCTAGTAACCAACCCCTATAATTGGAGATCTATGAATTACCTGACAAAGAATTAAAAACAATCATCTTAAAAAATTCAGTGATGTGAAGGAGAAGACAGATAGACAACTAAATAAAATCAGAAAAACAATAAATAAAAAAGTGAGATGTTTAATAAAAAAATAGAAACCATAAAAAAAGAACCAAACAGAAATCATGGAGCTGAAGAATATAAGAAAAATTCAATATAAAGTTTCAATAGCACACTTGATCATACGGAAGAAAGAATTAGTGAACTCAAAGACATATCATTTGAAATTAGCCAGTTTGAGGAACTGAATCAAAATGCAAAGCAAAGAAAGCATATGGGACATCAGAAACGAACTAATGTAGTCATCAGGGAAGTCCCAAAGGAGAAGGGAGAGAGTGGGGGATAAAAATCTTATTTAAAGAAATAATGGTTGAAAATTTTCCAAATCTTGGGAAGGATTTGGACAAGATACATGAAGTTCAAAGAACTTCTAGCAAGATCAACCCAAAGAAGATTATCCCAAGACATATTATAATCAAATTGCAAAAAATCGTAGAGAGACAATTTTGAAAGCAGCAGGAGAAAAGGGACTCATCACAAACAAGGTAACTTCAATAAGGCTATAAGTCGTTTTCTCAGTAGAAATTTTGCTGGCCAGGAAAAATATGGGATGAAATTTTCAAAGTGCTGAAAGAAAAAATTACAAACCAAGAATACCTGGCAAAGCTTTCCTTCAGAAATAAAAAGGAGATAAAGGTAGTCTCAGACAAATAAAAGCTGAAGGAGTTTATCACCACTAGACATGCCTTAGAGAAATCCTAAAGGCAGTCCTTCAGGTTGAGATGAAAAGAAGCTAAGTAGCAACATGAAAACATATGAAAGTATAAAACTTACTGGTAAAGTAAATATATAGTCAAATTCAGAATACTGCAATACAGTAATGGTGGTGTGTAAATCACTTTTAAGTCTAGTATAAAGTTAAAATACAAAAGTATTAAAAATTACTATAGGTACAATAATTTCTTAATAGATACACAAAAAAAAGATGTAAAGTATGGTATCAGTAGTATAAAATGAGGGGGAAGAGAGAAAATAAAAAGTATAAAGTTTTGTATGTGATTGAAGTTACACTGTTAGTTTAAAATAGACTGTTATAGCTATAACATGTTTTATGTAAGCCTTATGGTAATCACACACACACAAAAAAAAGCTCTGGTAGATACACAACAGATAAAGAAAAGGAATCAAAGCATACCACTGAAAAATCAACAAATCACAGAAGACAGCAAGAGAGGAACAAAGGAACTACAAAACAGTCAGAATACAACTAACAAATGGCAATAGTTAGTCCATAATCTATCAATAATTACATCAAATGTAAATGAATTAAATTATCCAATTGAAAGACATAGAGTGCTGAATGAATAAAAAATAAGATCCAAGTGAGATCAGCAAGTTGGAGAGCTAGGAAGTCCAACCACTTTCTCCCCCACAAAAAAACAACAAATAAACAAGCACAGACCAACAAAAATAGTTCAGGGAAAGTTCTGGACTACAACAAAGGAGCAGCAAAAACACTGCAGAGCTCAAAAACTGAGCTACAGAGAAAAGCATAGAAGGCATTTTACTTGTGTCACCTCATCTTCCAATCCAGAGAATCTCTATGCCAGGAGGAATTTTACTCCATGGGGAGAAGAAGGTCAGGAGAACCACTACAAGCCCCACTGCTGTGGATGTTTGCAGCCTTTGCTACCAAGGACTACCACAATCTTCACCAATGCTGATCCTAGCCAACAGAGTTGCTTGGAGTCCCTGCTGCTGCATCTCCTTCACAGGGCTGGAGCTGTTGCTGTGGTGAAACCTACCCCAGGGGTCCCAGTCACTGCTGTGCCTCATTCTCAGTGATTGAAACACCACAGCGCCTCACCATAACACAGATGGTAGCTGCCACTGTCTTGTGCTCCACTCCCAGTCCCAAGTCACAGCTTTGTTCCACAATTACAGGGCAGCTGCCACTTCTCTGAGCCATAACCCCTGGGTGCCAGTCATGCTTTGACTGCCATTACCAGGGCTAGCTACCCCTGCCCTGAACCTCATCCCCCAGGTCCCAGGTCACAGCTTTAATGTGCCACCACTATGGACGTGCTGCTGCTATTCTACAACAGCCCTCTGGGACCAGAGTTAGGACTTTAACCTACCATTCCCAATCAGTGCTGCTACTGGTCCCACGCTACCTCTGCACCATGTCATCCAAGGATCACACCACTGCTATGTTCCCTGCCCTCTGCCTGAATCACTGCAGTGAGCCCCAGAAACCCAGAACATGGTTCCACAGGACATCTGCACACGCCAACACCTTAGACACCAGTGCCACTGCTACAGCAAGTGTACCTATGCCCCAGGATCCAGAAGCTGTGGTAGCTCCACGTGTGCCTGATCCTAGGACCCTGACTCTGCTGCTTCTCTGAGTGCCAACATGCCAGGCACCAAGAGGGATTCCCCTCAGCTAGAACTTCCTCCCATGAGCTAAAAAAGAACAGAAAGATGCCAGCAGCCTTCACTTCTGAGGATCCCATAGCCTTAGCTGCCACTGTCACACTCAAGATCTCTGTAGTTTGGAGCACAAAAGACCCCCCCCCAGTCTGTGCCAACATTTACCTCAGCTGACAGAGATGCCAGAGACTATACCACAGTGCTCTCCAGGAACCAAAGGCACTACCTCCCACCCAGCCAGTCCAAAAAGGCTGGAAAAGGTGACTACTCCCTCAAATGCACAGACATCAATGCAAAGACATCAGAAACACAAAAAGCAAGGAAATATGACAACATCAAAGGATATTAATAATTTTCCAGTAACTGACACCAAAGGAATGTAGATCAGTGAGTTACCTGTAGAAGAATTCAAAATAATTATTTTAAGGATGCTCAGTGAGATTCAAGAGAACACAGATAGACAACCCAATGAACACAAGGAAACAACGCATGAACAAAATGAGTTCAACAAAGAGATAGAAATCACAAAAAGACCCAAACAGCAATTCTGGAGCAGAATGAATAAATGAATAAAATTTTTAAAATACAATAGAGTGCTTCAACAGTAGGCTCTATTAGGAGAAGAATGAATCTGTGAACTTGAAGACAGAGCTCTTGATATCATTCAGTCAGAGGACAAAAAAGAAATTAGAATGAAAAAGAATGAAGAAAACATAGCTGAATAATTGGACATCATTAAGTGAAACAATATTCACATTATCGGAGTCCCTGAAGGAGAACAGAGAGAGAAAAGGACAAAAAACTTACATAAAGTATAATGGCTGAAAACTTCCCAATTCTGGGGTAAGATATGGCCATCCAAGTACATGAAGCACAAAGCTCCCCAAACAGATTCAACCCAAAGAGATCTTCGCTGAGACACATTATAATCAAGCTCTCAAAAATCAAAGAGAGCAAGAGAAAAAAAGACTCATCACATACAAGTGAGTACTGATAAGGCCATCAGCAGATTGCTCAGGCAGAAAACTTTCAGGCCAAAAGAGAGTGAGATGATATATTCAAAGTGCTCAAAGAAAAAAAAACTGTCAGTCAAGAATACTTTTCCCAGCAAAGTAGTCCTTCAGAAATGAAGGAGAGATGAAGAATCTCCCAGACAAACAAAAGTTGAGAGAATTTATCACCACTAGAATTGTCTTAAAAGAAATGCTAAAGGGAGTTCTTCAAGCTGAAATGAAAGGATGCTAATAACATGCAAACATATGAAAGTAGAAAATTCACTGGTAAAGATAAACATATAGTCAAATTCAAAATACTCTAATATTGCAATGATGATGTATTAAAATTTTTAATTCTAGCATACAGGTTAAAAGAAAAAAGCGTCAAAAATAATTATAACTACAATATTTTGTTAATGGATACTCAGTGTAAAAAGATTTAAACTGGGACACCAGCTTAAATTGGTGGGGGTAGGCAAGTAAATGTGTGGACTTTTTATGCAATTAAAGTTATTACCAGCTTAAAATAGACTAACTATAACATGTATTATGACAGCTTCATGGTAATCACAAAGGAAAAACCTATAATAGATACATAAACAAAGAAAAAAATCAAAGAATATGAGTACAAAAAAATCAATTAACAAAGAAAGACAGCAGGAGAGGAAGAAAGAAAGAAAAAAACTCCAAAAAAATCACAAAGCAACTAACAAAAGGGTGATAGTAAGTTTTTATTAATAATTACTTCAAATGTTAATGGTTTAAATTTTCTAATAAAAGACATAGAATGGCTTAACAGATCAAACAATAAAAAAAGGCCTAGCTATATGCTGCCTATAAGAGACATATTAAAGGTTTAAGGACGCTTATAAGCTGAAAGTGAAAGGATGGAAAAAGACATTCCACATAAACAAAAAACAAAAGAGAGTATAGATAGCTATACTTACATCAGACAAAATAGAGTTTAAGTCAAAAGCTATAAGAAAAGACAAAGAAAGTCATTGTATAATAAAAAAGGGGTCAATTCATCAAGAGACAATAACAATTATAAATATATATTTGCACAATATTGGAGGACGTAAACAAATTAAACAATTATTAACAGATCTGAAGGCAAAAGTAGACAGCAATACAATAATAGTAGGGGAACTCAATACCCCACTTTCAAAAATAGATAGACCATCCAGACAGAAAATCAATAAGGAAATAAATAGACTTGAACTACACTTTCAACTAAATGGACCTAACGGATATATTCAGAAAAATTCTATCCAACAGCAGCAGAATACACTTTATTCTCAAGTACACACAGAAAATTCTCTGAGATAAATGATATGTTAGGCCACAAAACAAGTCTTAAAATTTAAGATTGAAATTATAGAAAGTATGTTTTTCCAAATGCAGTATTATGAAACTAGAAATCAATAACAAGAGAAAAGCTGGAAATTTCCCTAGTGGAATACATAGAAACAATACTTTTCTGAAAAACTAATGAGCCAAAGAAGAAATCAAAAGGTAAATCAAAAAACGTATTGAGACAAATGAAAATGGACACATCACATACTAAAATTTATGGGATGCAGCAAAAGTAGTTCTAAGCGGGAAGTTTATGGTGATAAAGACCTACATCAAAAAGAAAAGAAAAATCTCAAATAAACAACCTAACCTGACACCGCAAGGAACTAGGAAAGGAAGAACAAACTAAGCTGAAAGTTAGCAGAAGGAAGGAAAAAATGAAGATTAGAGTGGAAATAAACTAATTAGGCACTAGAAACACAATAGAAAATATCAATTAAACTAAGAGCTGGTTTTTTAGAACTAAACAAAATTGATAAACCTTTAGCCAGACCAAGAAAAAAGAAAGATGACTCAAATTAATAAAATTATAAACAAAAGATGAGACACTAAAACTGGTATCACAGAAATACAAATAACCATCAGAGACTACTACAAACAATTATACACCAACTTAGAGGAAATGGATAAATTCCTAGAAACACATAACATACCAAGATTGAATTGTGAAGTAACATAACATCTGAACAGACCAATAATAAGCAAGCAGGAATAAATCAGGAATAAAAAATCTCCCAAAAAGTTAAACCCCAGGACCAGATGGTTCCACTGGTGAATTCTACCATTTTTAACGATTCTAACCATTTTAACCATCTACCATTCTAACATTTTAAAAAGACTTAATGCCAATCTTTCTCAAATATTCCAAAAACTTGAAGAGAAAGTAACACTTCCAAATTCATTTTAAAGGCCAGCATTACCTTGCCACTGATATCAGATAAAGAAAATACAAGAAAAGAAAATTACAGGCCAATATCCCTTATGAACAAAATGCAAAATCCTCAACAAAATATTAGCAAACTGAATTCAAGAGCACATCAAAAGGATCACACACCATAATCAAGTGGAATTCATCCCTGGGACGCAACAATGTTAAACATATACAAATCTATAAATATGATACACCATATTAACAGAACAAAAGATAAAAATCACATAATCATTTCAATAGGTACAGAAAGAGCATTTGAAAAATCTAACACCCTTTCGTGGTAAAAAATCTATAAAAATTAGGTATAGAAGGAATGTTCCTCAACATAATAAAGGCCATATACAACAAGCCCACATCTAACATCATACTCAGTGCTAAAGATCTTTTCCTCCAAGATAAGGAAAAAGACAAAGGTGCCCATTCTCACCAGTTTTATTCAACACAGTACTGGAAGTCCTAGCCATAGAAATTACACAAGAAAAAGAAATAAAAGTTATCCAAATCAGAAAAGAAGTAAAATTGCCCTTGTTTGCAAATGGCATGAGTTTATATATAGAAAACACTAAAGACTCCACCAAAAAACTATTAGAACTAATAAATGACCAACATCATTTATTAAATAGACTATAGTTTTCCCATTGTGTGTTTTTGGCACTCTTGTCAAATATCAGTCAACTGTATATGTGTGGGATTAGCTCTGGGCTCTTTATTCTGTTCATTGGTGTGTGCGTGTTTTTATGCCAGTTCCATACTATTTTGATCACTATAGCTTTGTAATATTGTTTGAAGTTAGGAGTGTGATGCCTCCAATTTCGTTCTTTCTCAAGATTGCTTTGGTTACTCAGGGTCTTTTGTGGTTTCATGGGAGTTTTAGGATTGGTTTTTTTGTTTTGTTTTTTTTTTGGCTGAGGAAGAGTTGCCCTGAGCTAGCATCTGTTGCCAATCTTCCTCTATTTTGTATGTGAGCCACCACCACAGCATGGCCACTGGTAGACAAGTGATTTAGATCTGTGCCCAGGAACTGAACCCAGGCCACCAAAGCAGAGCATGCCAAACTTAACCACTTGGCCACCGGGGCTGCCCCAGTAAAACTTTTGAAAGAAACACACAAGTTGTCTCTGAGAGGTGGGGCTTAAGGGTAACTTTTCCTTCCTCATAATGTTTAACATTTTACAAATTTTCTAAAATCAGCATTTAATTTTTGTTGTGAGATGAAACCCAGACAAAATAAATTTTATTTATTTAGAAAAGAAAAAAGCATATAGTTCTCAGGTCTCCTTTAGTACTTTTGGAAAATCCATGTGGGGGTACAGCTTGCCAATAGAAAAAGCTGTCAAACCAGAAAGGGCTGTCAGTTCTTTCCTCACATAAGCACTGCCAACTCAGCTGCCTCCAGGCAGATCCATGTAAGATATCTACCGGGAGAAGGATATACCCCAGACCTGGGAGGTTTGCATGGGAGGGTGTGCCCACCCTTCCCTTTCTGTTCTCTGACAGCCAGTGTCAGACCCTGCCACCAGCCTCCTCAACAGAAGCTCTTAGCCATGAAGCCTCTGCTCAATGTGTTTGTCTTTCTCTTCTTTTGGGACTCAACACTGGAAGGTAAAATGGGAATCTTCCTGGGGGGGTCCTTTGTCCAGAACAATTCCACTATGCAAACCTATGAATGTCCTCCTACCACGGACCCTCTAATTTTCAAAGTGGAAAAAGCATCAACCAGCTTTGGTGTCAGCAAGACCTGAGCTTGAATCTTGGCTCTCCTACTTGTTAGCTGTTTAGACAAACAGCTTTAGACAAAAGCCTGAGCTTCTCTGAACCTTAGTTTCTTCATTTACAAAATGGAAATAATAATACTGACCTCAGAGTCTTGCAAGGATTAAATGGGATAATGTATAGAATATGCATATACATGATATGTACAGCACCGACTCATGAGAGCTATCATTATATTTTCATTAGTAATGCCTCATCCTGTTTTGCCACTATTGTTCTGTCTCTAATTCAGGAACATATCTAGGCATAATAGTCAACAGCAGCAAATAGTGATAACACAATTTGTTAAGCTTTCTAGTATACTGAAATTGCTCATAGTTAATTTACGATTTGTAGATTACTTAGGTAAATGGGGAGATAGATTTGGAGCTGCTTGTTCCAAGAGAATTAATGAGCTTTATGTGACACAAGAAATGTCTGATCAGATGAGGTAGCAGCTAGAGAGACATGAGAGCACTGACGAGCTTCATACTCTAGCTTGACCATATCCATTACTGACTTCAGAAATCTCATCTTGAATATTCTTTTCACTCATTGTTACTTAATCAGTTCAAATCCATATGTTATAGGATCCCATTTAATTTCTCATCATACGTGAAGTATTCTTTAGGCAGATGAATCAGATTTTCAGATCACATGACTCAACAGGCTAGATTTAAGGATTCATAGCATCCAGGCCTCTTGAAGCTGTTGATGGGACCAATTCCACTATGGTTTATGGCAATGGATTCATGGCTTCTAGACAGTCAACAACTGCAGATAGTCTGCAATGTTCCATTTAGTGCCTTAAACATTCCCAAAGCTTGTCATTTCCATAGGAATTTCTCATCTTGTTATGTAGATGTTACATTTCATCTTTTCTTTTTTTCCTTAGGACAATTATCCTCCAAGGTAGGATGACTTAATTAGGGGCATAGGGTATATGTTGCCTCAAAATTTCTACAGACAGTCAAATCTAGGCACTCTTTTCCTTTTAGCACCCTCTTACATATGAAAATAAGGAAAACATTCATATTTTGATAATTCTACAGAGTAGCATGTCTACAAAATTGTAAGGTCAGCTAAAATGCCTGATATCTTTCACATATCTTTTTGTCTAGACTGAAAATTCTTTGAGATTAAGGTCTATATCATACTCAAATCTGTACTTCAACAGTACCTGGATTTATAAAAACTGGTTTGTGAATAAACAAATAATTAAATAATGAGTGAAGGACTACATTCTTAGGTTACTTGATTGTGTAGAGTATATTAGTTGACCAATTTGGGCAAACTTCCAAGTCACTAATTGTCTTAGTCACCCCAGATTGTCATTACAAAATACCACAGACTGTGTGACTTGAACAAAATTTATTTTTTCACTGTTCTGGAGGCTAGAAAGTGCAAGATCAGGTGCAAGCCAATTCACTTTCTGATGAGAGCTATCTTTCTGGCTTGTAGACAGCCATCTTCTCTCTGTGTTCTCCACCAATAATGTCTCCAATCCTATTGGATTAGGGCCTCACTCTTATGACCTCATTTAACTCTAATTACCTCCTAAAGTCCCTATGTCCAAATACAGTCACATTGGGGGTTGGGGTTTCAACATATGAATTTGGGCAGGGGGGACACAATTCAATCATAGCACTAGTTAGTTAATTTTCTTTCAGTTACAGAATCAATCACTATGATCAAGTCTCCTTGGAATCCAGTTTAATAAAAATGGAGTGATTAGCCATTCTATAGTCCAATAAGTCCTATTGTGAATTATCTTTCCATTCATTTTCTTTCCAGGCTTGAATCCATTGTCATCAGAAATGCACAAGCAATGCCATGGAAATGGAATCTGCAGACTTGAGTGCTATGGAAGTGAAATGTTAGTTGCCTACTGTATGTTTCAGCTGGAGTGCTGTATCAAAGGAAACCCTGGGCCCTGACATGAGAAGCCAGTGAATGCCAATTAACTTGGAAGTCTTTGACCCTCCCCATCTTCCACATAGCCAGGGAATTTGGATTAAACTGTGACATTGATGTGGCTGTTGGTTTTTAAGCATTTTTTATAAGCCATCAGAGTCTTATGATCTTGGATTTGAAAAGCGGAGCTATAGCCTTCCTAAAGATAGCTAAGCTTCTCATGAAAACAACTCAGAATATATTTTCTCATTTCAAAGTGATATCCATGTTCTCCTCAGTACCTATTTCTCTTTTTACTCATAGAAAGGATGCCTTAATTATTCACAGAGGCTTCAAATTACAGAAACATCTTTTTATGTGTAGGCTTTACCCTACTGTCCCTTCAGCTCCCCATTCACCTTTTCTTTGAATCTTCCGTCTACAGAGGAACAGATCTGCCCTGGCCCCCTGATGACCCTGTATATCTTTCACATAGACCACATGGGTAAGGCTTAACTGTAGTATGGCCTGAGCCTTGACAAATTCTGACCCTGTGGCTCTTCTTGAAACACAAGGAGAAAGGCTATGCTGTTATGGGCTGCCATGAAGCAGGTTCTCATCCACCTCCCTGGTTTCAGGGAATGGAACATGGGACTTTGCACCTTGGCCCCCTTAGGGTTCAGCTACAAGCTATAAGACCACTTGGCTATGGTTTAGAGTTGGTTCCTTAGCAGCAGAGTGGCCCACCGTCTCTGCTACCCACCATCTGGTCCCTCTGGTTGGGTGTCATCCCGCGGGACTAGGAGCTAATACCATGCTTTGCTGTATGTGTAAGTAGTAAACTATCTAAATCCATTTGGGCTTATTGTTTTCTTTACCAGCCAACCTTATAAAAGTGTGGCAGGCAAACCTTGCAACTTCTGTTGTGGTGCTGGTTGTCCTTCTGACTACTGTGATGCTGCCAAATGTCTGCCTAACTGCTCAACACCATCAACCCATACACAGATGCATGAGTGTGTGAGTTCTGCATGTGCTGTTCAGGATGAGGGGTGTGGTGGCAGAGGAGGGTAGATTCTGGTTGTGGAGCAATTTTTTTCAGCTTCAATACTGAATACAGCTTAGACTCTCTAGTGATTCTGAGATGGTGGGGCTCTAGCCAAAAATAGCCAATTGCTGGTCTGGTACAGGGCTGAGGAAACAATGGCTAAGACTTGGCTTAAAATGACAGTACTGCCTTTCCAGCCAATCACTGCAATTGGAAATAGATGAAACGAGAACAGTGGGTGAGAAACAATGAGAGGTTGTGAGGGATTCTACCCTCCCAGACACTGTTCAACCTTTGACAAAATCCAATGTTGGTATTTTTAGGGAGGAAGACACCAAAAATTCAGTAGAGTGTGTCCTCCTTCCAGTGGCCCAAACTCTCCTGTGGAGTCAGTAGGGGAGATGGGTTAAAATGGGGTGGGATTAGAGATGGCCTGGAATGGTAACCATGGTTATTAAGTATCCAGAGTAAGAAATGCATCCAGAGAGAACCCAGGAAAATTATCAGACTCTGAAGGAGGCAGGGGAATCCTCACCTGAAGAGCACTGAATCTTCTGGAACTGTGGCCTCATAACATCCCAGGTAGCCTTAGGCTTCCTTCTCATTTTACTTTTTCAATTCAGACATTTTGAAGAGCCTCTGTTTCCAACTGGATGAGGAGACACTGTTAGAAACCCAGTAAAGAAGTGATCCTCAAAGCAAGGGAGAGAACATGAGTTCTGTCTGCTGGAAGAATCAGAATCTCTGGAATCTGGTTATGTCTTGAACAGACAAAACTTTCCACCACTACAAGAAACCAAAGAAAGATAGATAAGCCAAAACTATACTGCCTCTACCTTACTATTTCACAAACCCAAACCTCTACATTCATATATCCTGTCAGGAAATGAACTCTTATTAACAATGGTAGCTGCAAACTGCTTTATTCTTTTGACACAAAGTGTGTGTATTACATGGATACTTCTCTAGCTTTTCTGGGCTTTAAATATGGAACCTGAACAGAAATTGGCTAACTAGGGTCAGTCTGTACATTGACATATCCAAAAGAAACTCAATTCTAAGACCCAAAGCCTTTTAAAAATAATATATTTACCAAATGTCTTAGTAAAGCAACAAAATGTGGAAGAGTTTTGTCACAATATAGAGCAAACTTGCTTCAAAGTTCTTTCTGGATATCACTCCCTGACATTCCACTCACCCAGTGACGAAAACTGTGTGGTCTAAAAGTGATGCTTGGGACGTCTAGAATTTGTAATCGAGATTCTGAGAAGACAAGAAAAAGCTCTGTCTTTAGGGACACTCATTTTTACTTAAAGCTGACTTAAATAAGAAGTGGAATTGATGTCTCTCAATTAGCCAAGGAGCTGATCAGCCAGAACTGACTCGTTAAAGATTCAGAGATCACAGCAAGAACTACAGAGAGAGATTTTAACCCTGCCTTCTCCTTTTGCTCAGCTTCTCCAGAGTCAAGGTAGGGTAGAGAAAGAAAATCCATTGCTTTCCCTAATGCTCTAAGGGACTCTCTTCACCCACTTGATTCCTGTGACCATGAGCCAGGGAGACAGACACATCATCATCTCCCTCCCCTTCTCATATCTCACAAGATGGTGGGATGGCCCCTGTGTTTTGAACTTGTCCTGTAATCAGCTATAATATAAAATGATCATGGATGGCTTGCTTAATTAGATTGGAATCCCATAAAGAGCAGGATTTTAGTTTTCTGAGGTTTTCTATTCTGGAACACTTTTATCATTCAGGATTTGCATTTCAGATCTTGTTAATTTGCTTAAATATTGGAAACTTTGATTCGTTTGTATATTTGCTTGAATTTGCAATTCTGAGTCAATAACTATTAATTGCTTGCTTATTCCAAAGAGGAGTTCTTTCTCTTTTCCAAATCAATACACTTTTAAGCTTCCTTCAAGTATGGAATGCAGGTCTAACTGCATAGGCAACTTCCTTCAGTACGAAGTTGGCTGTGGGTTTGTCGTATACGACCTTTATTTTGTTGAGGTACATTCCTTCCATATCCAATTTGTTGAGGGTGTTTAACATGAAAAGATGTATTTTGTCAAATGCTTTTTCTGTATCTATTGAGATGATCATTTGATATGTATCTTTAATTTTATTCATTTGATGCATCACATTTATTATTTGGGTACGTTGGACATCCTTACATCCCAGGGATAAATCCCACTTGATCATGGTATATGATCCTTTCATTGTGTTGTAGAATTCAGTTTCTACTATTTTGGTGAGAACTTCACTTCTATATTTATAGAAATATTGGTCTATAGTTCTCTTTTCTTATAGTGTCCTTATCTGGTTTTGGTGTCAGGGCAATGCTGGCCTCATAAAATAAGTTTGGGAGTGTTTCTTCCTCTTCAATTTTTTGGAAGAGTTTGAGAAGGATTAGTATTAATTCTTCTTTAGATGTTTGGTGGAATTCACCAGTGGAACCATCTGATCCTGGGCTTTTCTTTCTTGGAAGATTTTTGATTACTGATTCAATCTCCTTACTTGTTATTGGTCCATTCAGATTTTCTATTTTTTCCTGATTTAATCTTGGTAGGTTGTATATTTCTAGGAACTTACCCATTTTTTCTAGGTTATCCAATTTGTTGGCATATAATTTCTCATACTAGTCTCTTATGATCCTATATATTTCTGTGGAATCAGTTGTAATGTCCCCCCTTTCATTTCTGATTTTATTTATTTAGTCTTCTCTTTTTTTCTTAGTCTAGCTAAAGGTTTGTCAATTTTGTTTGTCTTTTCAGAAAAATAGCTCTTGGTTTCATTG
Organism: Tapirus indicus; assembly: GCA_031878705.1. Taxonomy (NCBI): domain Eukaryota; kingdom Metazoa; phylum Chordata; class Mammalia; order Perissodactyla; family Tapiridae; genus Tapirus; species Tapirus indicus. Next base: position 95,104,279 of record CM062919.1, on the reverse strand, counting down.
AACTTTTCTATTGTTTTCTGGTCTTTATTTTATTTATTTCTACCATAATCTTTGTTATTTCCTTCCTTCTGCTAACTTTGGGCTTAGTTTGTTTATTTTTTCTAGTTCCTTGAGGTGTAAAGTGATCTGGTTTATTTGAGATATTTTTCCTTAATGTGTGCATTTATTGCTATAAACTTCCCTCTAAGGACTACTTTTGCAGCATCCCATAGGTTTTGGCATGTCATGTTTTCATATTCATTTGTTTTGAGGTATTTTTTTATTTCCCTTTTGATTTCTTCTTTAACCCATTAGTTGTTCAGGAGTGTGTTGTTTTGTTTCCACATTTATAAATTTTCCAGGTTTCCTCTTGTTGATTTCTACTTTTAAGCATTGTGGTTAGAAAAGACACTTGTTATAATTTCAATCTTATTAAATTTGCTAAGACTTGTTTTGTGGCCTGTTATGTGATCTATCGTGGAGAATGTTTTGTATGCACTTGAGAACAATGTGTACTCTGCTACTGTTGGATGGAATGTTCTATATATGTCTGTTAGGTCCGTTTGGGCTAATGAATGGTTCAAGTCCAATGTTTCTTCGTTGATATTCTCTCTGAATGATCTATCCATTGCTGAAGGTGGAGTGAAATCCCCTACTAATGTATTATTGTCTATTTCTTCCTTCAGATCTGTTAACATTTGCCTAATATATTTAAGTGCTGCAATGTTGTGTGCATATATATTTACAATCATTATATCTTCTTGATGAATTGACCCCTTTATCATTATATAATGGTCTTGTTTATCTCTTGTTACTGTTTTTGACTTAAAATCTATATTGGCTGATGTAAATATAGCTACCTCCAGTTTCTTTTGGTTTGCACTTGAATAAAATATCCTTTTCCATCCTTTCCCTTCAAACCTATGTGTGTCCTTAAAGCTGAAGTGAGTCTCTTGTAGGCAACATATAATTTGTTCTTGCTTTTTTTATCCACCCAACCACTCTGTCCTTTTGATCGGAGAATTCAATCCATTTTCATGTAGAGTAATTATTGATATGTAAGGACTTAACTAATGCCATCTTACTAATTTCTTTCTGGCTACTTTGTATTTCTGTTGTTCCTTTTTTCTCTCTTGCTGCCTAGCTTTGTGAACTGGTGATATTCAGTGGTGGGCTTTGATTCCTTTCTTTTTATCTTTTGTGAGTCTACTATAGGTTTTTGCTTTGTGGTTTCCATGAGGCTCACATGAAATATCTTATAGATATAACAATCCATTTTATCCTGGTAGCAACTTAACTTTGATCACACACAAAACACTACCCTTTTACTCACCCTCTTTTACGTTTAAGATGTCATGATTTACCTCTTTTTATATTGTGTATTCATTAAAATTATAATAGCTATAGTTATTTTAATACACTTTTCCTTTAACCTTTATACTATGGTTGAGTAGTTAACACACCATCATATTGCAGAATTAGAGTTTTCTAAGTCTGACTGTATATATACCTTTAGCAGTATATTGTATATTTTTGTATGTTTTCATTAACTAATTAGTGTCTTTTCATTTCTGTTTGAAATACTCTATTAGCATGTCTTGTAAGGCAGGCCTAGTGGTGAAGAACTCCCTCAGCTCTTGTTTTTCTTGGAAAGTCTTTATTTCTCATTCATTTCTGAAGGATAACTTTGCTGGATAAAATATTCTTGGCTAGCATTTTTTTATCTTTCGGCATTTTAAATATATCATACCACTTTCTCCTGACCTATAAGTTTCTGCTGAGAAACCTACTGATAGCCTAATGGGGGGGGGTTGTATTATGATTTTTTTTCTTTTGCTGCTTTTAGGATTCTCTACTTGTCTTTGATTTTTGACAGTTTTATTATGTGTCTTGTAGAAGATCCCCTTGAATTGAAATAATGGAATGATCTATTAGTTTCATGAACTTGGATGTTAAGTCTCTGTCTAAGATTGAGAATTTCTCAACTATTATATCATTAAATGACTTTTTGCCCCTTCTCCCTCTCTTCTCCTTCTGGAGCTGTAACGATTCTAATATTCATTCTTTTGATGGTAACCTATACCACAGATCATGCAGGCTTTCTTTGCTCTTTTTTATTCTTTTCTTGTAGTTCTTCTCTGACTGAGTTATTTCAAAGTTCTCATCACTGATTCTATTTTCTCTTTGATCTATTTTGCTTTTGATGCTCTCTGTTGCATTTTTATTTCATTCATTTAATTTTTCAGCTCCAGAATTTCCATTTGGGGCTTTTTAAATGATTTCTACCTCTTCATTAAATTTTTCATTCTATTTGTGTATTGTTTTCCTGATTTCATTGAACTGTCCTTCTGGTTTTTCTTGTAGCTCATTGAGTTTCTTCAAAGAGCTATTTTGAATTCTTTACTAGGTAAATTACAGATCTCCTTGTCTTTGGGTTCAGTTATTAGAAAATTACTGTGATCTTTTATGATGTCATGTTTCCTTCCTTCTTCATGTTCCTTGGAGATTGCTGATTTCACATCTCAAGTAGCACTGTCCCCCTCCAATTGTTACTAGCAGATGGGAGATACTTTTCATTGGTCTTGCTTATATCTGGGACTTTCTTTGACTGTGTATGAATACACCAATTCCATATTTCATGCACCTTCTTGTGGCAGAATCTTATGCTTGTGTGTCTTCTCTCAATTTTACAATGCACCAGGCTGACTGCAAGAAAACTCTTGATTTCCCAAAGGTGGCACTACAGCTCCAGAGTGTGATTTCTCCCTTGCCCACAGACTTTGCCTTTTTTTCTATGTGTGCTCCCTGTCCACCTGAGCTTGCTCTTGCCACCACCCTCAGGAGCACACACAAGGAGTCGGCCACAGACTGGATGGATATGTAGGTTGGCACTCAGGGAATTAGGGGAGCCTGCAGGCCCAGTGGAGGGATCCCCAGGTGAGATATTCCCAGTGGCTTATGGGCAGGCTTCTTGCTGTGCTCCAGAATGCAGTCAGCAGGAACCACATCCCTTTAGTTCACTCTAATATTCTTTCTGCCTCTTTCCTGGTCTCCACCCTCCCCCCAGTCAAGAAGATCTCACTTTGTTACTCTGGGAAGAGATGGGCTTCTTTAGCACATCCTGCACAGCTGGGGAAGCTGGACACTCACTCACTGCTCTCTGTTTCCCTCCATGGGTGAGATCTGCAGCCTCCTAGAGCTCTCAGGACACCACTTTGTGGGGAGGGGTGATACTGGTAAAGTTTCTCTTTCCCAGTCCAATGCGTACAAATTTGTATTTTCTATTTTTAGCTTCCAGAGTGCTGGAACTTCTCCTCTGTAAAACCTGGACTTCTACAAAGGCTCTCTTGTCCATGGGTGTCTGTTCAAGTCAGCATTCTGCTGGTGCTCCCAGACCATGGCCAACAAGGGCTGAAGCTGATTTACAGGCTCCTGCTTGTTCCATAGCCCATACCAAAATCTGTTTGCCTCTTACCTGATGCACAGATGAGTGAGACTCCTACCAGGTCCCTTGGTGTATGGTGTTGGACCACAGTGTTGTGAAATGAGAATTAAATAACTGAAGGAAAGATGTAAATTTTACAATGTGGAAATTAAAAAACACACTCCTGAACAACCAATGAGTCAAAAACAAATCAAAATGGATATCAAATAATAACTTCAAACAAATGAAAATGGAAACACAATGTACCAAACCCTATGAGATGCTGCAAAAACAGTTCTAAGAGGAAAGTTTAGCAATAAATGTCTACATTAAGAAAACAAAGAAACATCTCACATAAATAAACTAACTTTACAGTGCAAGTATTTATAAAGAAGAATAAACTAAGCTTAAAGTTAGGAGAAGGAAGAAAATAGCAAATATCAGAGTAGAAATAATAAAATAGAGACCATACAAATACAGAAAAGATCAACAAAACTACGGGTTGCTTTTAGAAAAGATAAAATTGACATTTAGCTAAACTAACTAAGAAAAAAAGAATATTGAATAAGTAAAATCAGAAATGAAAGAGGAAACCTTACAACCGATAACATAGAAATACAAAGGATCATAAGAAACTACTATGAACAATTATACACCAACAAATTGAACAACCTAGAAGATATGGATAAATTCCTAGAAAAAAACTGCCTATTGAGACAATCATTAAAAAAATAGAAAGTCTGAACAGATCAATAATGAGCAAAGAGATTAAATCAGTAATCAAAAACATCCCAAGAAAAAAAAAGTCCAGAGGCCTGCCCAGTGGCATAGTGGTTACATTCACATGCTTCACTTTGGTGGCCTGGGGTTTGCTGGTTCAGATCCTAGGTGCAGACCTACACACTGCTCATCAAGCCATGCTGTGGCAGGCATCCCACATATAAAGTAGAAGAAAATGGGCATAGATGTTAGCCCAGGGCCAATCTTCCTCAGCAAAAAGAGGAAGATTGACAACAGATGTTAGGTCAAGGCTAATCTTTCTCACCAAAAAAAAGAAGAAAAAAAGTCCAGGACCAGATGGTGTCACTGATGAATTCTACCAAACCTTTAAAAAAGAATTAATTCCAATGCTTTTCAAACTCTTTCAAAAAATTGAAGGGAAGAAATTACTCCTGAACTCATTTTATGAGACCAGCATTACCCTGTTATCAAAGCCAGGTAAAGATGCTACAAGAAAATAAAATTACAGACCAATATCCCTAATGAATACAGATGCAAAAATTCTCAATAAAATATTATCAAACTAAATTTAACAGCACAAGAAAAGATCACACACCATGATCAAGTGGGACTTACTCCTGGGATGTAGGGATGGTTCAACACATGCAAATCAATAAATGTGATACACCATAGAATGAATGATAAAAATCATATGATCTTTCAATAGATGCAGGAAAAGTATTTGACAAAATACAACATATTTTCCTGATAGAAACTCTTAACAAATTGGTATAGAAGGAATATACTTAACATAGTAAAGCCCTTATATGACAAGCCTACAGCTAACATCATACTCGATGGTGCAAGGTTGAAAGCTCTTCCTCTAAGATCAAAACCAAGACAAGGGTGCCCCATGTCACCACTCCTAGTCCACATAATACTGGAAGTCCTAGCCAGATCAATTAGGCAAGAAAAATAAACGAAAGTCATCCAAATCAGAAAGGAAGAAATAAAATTTGCAGATGACATGACCTTACCTATAGAAAATCCTAAAGACCACCAAAAAACTGTTAGTACTAATAAACAAATTCAATAAAGTTGCAGAATACAAAACCAATACACAGAAAGCAGTTGTATTTTATACACTAACAACAAAATATCTGAAAAAGAATAAAGAAAAATTCAATTTGCAATGGCATCGCAAACAATAAAATATTTAAGAATAAATTTAACCAAGAAGGTGACAGATTTGTACACTGAAAACTATAAGACTTTTATGAAAGAAACTGAGTAAGACATAAATAAATGGAAAGATATCCCATGTTCATGGTTAGGAAGAATTAATATTGTTAAAATGTCTGTACTACCCAAAGTCATCTATATTCAATGCAATCCCTAACAAAATTCCATTGGCATTCTTCACAAAAAAAAATAGAGAAAACAATCCTAAAATTTATATGGAACTACAAAAGATTCCAAATAGCCAAAGCAATCTGGAGAAAGAAGAACAGAGTTGAAAGCATCACACTTTCTAGCTTCAAACTATATCATCAAGCTATAGTAATCAAAGCAGTATGGCACTTGCATAAAAACAGCCATGTAGAGCAATTGAACAGAATTGAGAGCCCAAAAATAAACACTTGCATTTACAGTCAACTAATATTCAACAAAGAAACCAAGAATACTCAATGGGGAAAAGAGTCTCTTCAACAAATGGTGCTGGGAAAACTGGTTAAACACAGGCAAAACAATGAAATTAGACCCCTATCTTACACCACTCACAAAAATTAACTCAAAATGGCTTAAAGATATAAGTGTAAGACCTGAAACTCCTAGAAGAAAACATAGAGGAAAAGCTCCTTGATATTTGTCTTGGTAATGATTTTTTGGATATGACCCCCAAGACACAAGCAACATAAGTAAAAATAAACATGTGGAACTACATACTAGAAGTTCCTACACAGCAAAGGAAACCATCAACAATATGAAAAGGCAATCTACAGAATGGGAGAAAATATTTGCAAATCATATAGCTGATAAGTGGTTAACTTCCAAAATATGTGAAGAATTCATACAACTCAACAGCAAAAATTAATAATAATAATCTGATTTAAAAATGGACAGAGGACCCGACTAGACATTTTTCCAAAGAAGACATATCTGTTACGTGGCTATTTTATAAAAGACAAGAGATAAGTGTTGGCAAGGATGTGGAGAAAATAGAATCCTTGAGCACTGTTGATGAGAAAGTAAGTTGGTACAGCCACTATGGAAAACAGTATGGAGGGGCCTCAAAAAGTTTAAAATATTACTACCATATGATCTAGCAATCCCACTTCTGTATATAAAACCAGAGGAAATGAAATCAGGATCTTCAAGTGATAACTGCACTTCCACATTCATTGTAGCATTGTTCACAACAGCCAAGATATGGAAATAACCTAAGTGTCTCTCTACAGATGAATGGATAAAGAAAATGTGGCATATATAATGGAATGTTATTCAGCCATAAGAAAGAGGAAATCCTGCCATTTGCAACAACATGGATGGAACTTGAAGGCATTATTCTAAGTGAAATAAGTCAGACAAAGAAAGGTAAACACGGTATGATATCACTTATATGTGGAATATATAAAAGCCAAACTCATAGAGACAGAAAGTACAGTGATGGTTGCCACGGGCTGAGGGGTGAGGTTATGGGGAGATGTCAGTCAAAGTGTACAAACTTCCAGTTATAATATGAATCAGTTCTGGGGATCTAGTGCACATCATGGTGACTATAGTTAATACTGTATTATATACTTGAAAGTTGCTAAGAGAGATCTTAAACGTTCTCATCACAAAATAAAAATGGTAATTATGTAAGGTGATGGAGGTGTTAATCAACCTTATTGTGTAGTTATTTCACTACATATATTTGTACCAAATCATCACTTTGTATAACTTAAACTTACACAATGTTGTATGTCAATATTATCTCAATAAAGCAGGAAAAAGAAAACCTCAACAATAAGAAAACAAAGAACTCAATTAAGAAATGGGCCAAAGACCTAAACAGATACCTCACCACAGAAACAGAGACAGCAAATAAGCATATGAAAAGATGCTCTACATTATATGCCATCAAGTAATCGCAAAAAGAAAAACAATAATGAGATGCCACTACACACCTATTAGAATGGCCAAAATCCAGACCATTGACAACAGCAATGCTGGCGAGAATGTGAAGTAACGGAAACTCTAGTCATTGGTGGTGGGAATGCAAAATAGTACAGCCACTTGGAAGACTGGGAACTTCTTTAAAAATTAAAATACTCTGATCATATGATCCAGCTATCATGCTCATTGGTATTTTTCCAAAGGAAATGAAAATCTATGTCCACACAAAAACCTGCACATACGTTTACAGCAGATTCTTTGATAACTGACAACTTGGAGGCAACCAAGATGTCCTTCAGTAGATGAATGGATAAATAAACTATGGTACATCCACAATGGGATATATTCAGCACTAAAAGGAAATGAGTCATCAAGCCATGAAAAGACACGGAGGAAAGTTAAATGCATATTACTGAGTGAAAGAAGCCAATCTAAACAGGCTACATACCGTAGGTTCTAACTATATGACATTCTGGAAAAGGCAAAACTATGGAGACAGTAAAAAGATTAGTGATTTACAGGAGTTAAAGGTGAGGGAGGAACAAATAGGTGGAGCACAGAGGATTTTTAGAGCAGTGAAAACACGTTGTATGATGTTATAATGATGGATACATGTCAATATACATTTGTCCAAACCCATAGTATGTACAACACTGAGTGAAGCCTAATGCAAACTACAAACTACTCTGGGTGATAATGATGTGTCAATGTAGATTCATCAACTAACAAATGTACCACTCTGGTGCAGGATGTTGATAGTGAGGGAGGCTGTGTACGTGTGAGGGCAGGGAGCATGTGGGACTCTCTGCACCTGTTTGCTGTGAACCTAAAACTTCTCTAAACAATTAGTCTATTAAAATACAAAAAATAAAGAATAAGCTACTGATATATGCTACAAGATGGATAAAGCTCAAATGCATTACATTAAATGAAAAAGCCAGATTTATCAGGCAACATTCTGTATGATTCTATTTTAATGACTTTCTGAAAATGGCAAAACTTGAGGCACAGAAAACAGATCAGTGATTTCCAGGAACTGAGGGTAACAGGAGAGGTTTTCTTCAAAGGCATATGAAAGAATATTTTGGGATGACACAATTGCTCCATATGTTTATTGTGGTGTGATTGCACAACTGTATTTGTCTGTCAAAGCTTAAAGATGGATACACTAAAAGGGGTTATTTTTACTCCATGCATATTACCCCTTAAGGAAAATGAGTAAAAAGGCATAAAATTTGTCATTTAAAAAAAGGAGTAAACCTATCTTATTTGCAAATGACATGATTATTTACAAAGAAAACCATAAGATTTAATCAGAAATATTAGAATTAATAAGTGAGTTAAGTGAAGTTATGGGATGCAAAGTCATTATAAAATCAATTGTATTTTTGTATGCCACCTGCAAAAAAAATTAAAAAGACAATTCCACTTGCAGTAGCATCAAAAACAAAATCATTGGAAATACTTTTTTTAGAAGATATGCAAGATCTCTTCACTAAAAACTATAAAGCATTGCAGCAATAAATAAAAGAAGACCTAAATGGAGGTATACACTATATTCATGAATCGGAAGATTCAATATTGTTAAGGTGTCAATTCTTTCTAAAATGAACTGTAGATTCAACACAATCCCAGTCATAATCTCAGCAGACTTTTCATAGAAACTGACAAATTGACTCTAAAATTGGTATAGAAATGTAAAGGACTTAGAATTTTAAAATGATATTGAAATAGAAGAACCAAGTTGCAGAACTATCACTATATGAATTTAAGACTTACTCTAAAGTCATATTAAGAAAAGCAGCATGGTAACATTTAAGGATTAACTGATAGATTAATGGAACAGAATAGAGAATCCAGAAATCAACCAACTCTTACAGGGTCAGTTGATTTTGTAACATGTTGCCAAGGATATCCAATGGGAAAAGTGCAATCTCTTCAACATATGCTGCTAGAACAACTTAATATTCATATACAAAAAAATAAATATTTTCCCCTACCTCACACTATACTCAAAATTCATTCTAGATGAATCATAAAAGTAAACATAAAAGCTAAGTTCAGAGGAGAATATTTTTGTTACTTGTGGGTAGGCAAAGGGTTCTTAGAACACAAAAAATGATAACTATAAAAAGAAAAACATTGATAAATTTGACTTCAACAAAATTTAAAATTATCAATCATCAAAACACATCATTAAGAAACTAAATAATAGAAAGGATTAGGAACTCAATAATAGAAAGACCAAAAAAACAATAAAAATGGGCACGAGATTTGAACATACACTTGACAAAAGAAATATAGAAATTGCCAAGAATCACATTAAAAAGTGTTGATCAGTGATCAGGAAAATACAAACTACAACGATAGTGAGATATCGTTGCATGTACACGCTGCAATGGCTAAAAATCAAATAGGCTGACAACGTCAAATATTAGCAAAGATGTGGAGAAATTGGAACTCTCATACATTATTAGTAGAAGTGTAAATGTACAACCCTTTGGAAAAAGTTCTCAAGTTTTCTTATAAAATTAAATATACATCCATACAATAGACTATTTGACAACTTAGAAATAAAATACTGACATATGCTGCAACATGGATGAACCATGGAAAATCTTATACTAAGTGAAAGAAGCCAGTCAAGAAAACCACATATCATATGATTTCATTTATATAAAATGTTCAGATCAGGCAAATCAATAGAGACAAAAAGTAGATTATAGGTTGCCTAGGACAGAGCAGGAATAGAAAGAAATAGAGTCTTATGGGTTAAATTTTGTCCCCCAAAATTTGTATTTTGAAGTCCTAATTCCTAGTATCTCAGAATGTGACTTTATTTGGAATTAGGATCATTGCAGATATAGTTAGTTAAGATGAGGTCATTAGCATGGACCCTAATCCCATATGACTGGGTTCCTTATTAAAAGGGGAAATTTGGACACAGACATACACACAAGGAGAATGCCATGTGAAGACGAAGGCAGAGACCTACAAGCCAAGAAATGCCAAAAATTCCCTACAAACCACCAAAAGCTGGGAGAGAGATGGAATAAATTCTCTGTCACAGCCCTTAGAAGAAACCAACCCTGCCAACACCTTGATCTTAGATTTACAGCCTTTAGAACAATGATACAATACATTTCTGTTGTTTAATCCACCCAGTCTGTGTTACCTTGTTATGGCAGCCCTGGCACACTAATACAGGTTTTGGTACTGGGAAATGGGGTGTTGCTGTAACAAATACCTAAAAATGTGGAAGTGGCTTTGGAATCGGGTAATGGGTAGAGATTGGAAGAGTTTTGAGGTGCATGACAGAGAGAGTCTAGATCGCCTTGAGGAGAATGTTGGTAGAAATATGGACATTAAAGGATATTCTAGGGAGGGCTCAGAAAGAAAAAGAGATCTATAAGGAAAGCTTCTATCATCTTAAAGATCACAGACAAAGTTAGAAATAATGAATGTGGTTCTAATGAGGTCTCAGATTAAAATGAGAAGCATGTTATTGGAATCTGAAGGAAAGGAGATCCTTGTTATTAAGTGGCAGAGGATTTGGCTGAATTGTGTTCTGCCAGATGAAAAGTAGAACTCAGGTATTCAGCTGAGGATATTTCTAAGCAAAATTTTGAAGACATGGCCTGGTTTCTCCTTGCTGCTTGTATTAAAACGCAAGAAGAGAGAAATAAATTGAAGAGAGAATTGTCTAGAAAAAAGGAAATGGAACGTGAAGATTTGGAAAATTCTCAGCCTATCCATATTGCAAGAATGAGAAAGGGTGCTCTGGAGAGAACTCTAAGGGTGAAGCAGGACAACCATTTGCTGAAGAAATTAGGTGTGTGACTTGCAGATCCAACCAATCATCTCAGCAGAAATGTTGTCAGCTTGAACCAAAGGTGACAGAGACAGAGCAAAATGAAGAAAGGCTGTCGGACTTCTGGGATGCTACAGGCAGGAAATGGCTGGATAGAGCTTTCAGCTGTGAACGTGTGTTAACTTTCAAGAAAAAGGAAGAATGACCTTGAAGGTCATTCCAAAGCCAGCAGTGCTACCACTGCCACCACAGGTCCAAAAGGCACAAGGCCAGAGGGCAGGGCCACCACCCCAGTAGGCCTGGAGGACAGAGCATCAAGGCAAAATGGATTATTCTCAAACCTTCAAATCTAATGGAATTTGCCCTGCTTGGTTTCAGACTTGCATAGGACCCATGACCACTCTCTTCCTTCCAATTTCTCCCTTTGTCTCTCCTATGCCTGTCCCATCATTGTATTTTAGAAGCAGATAACTTGTTATCTAGTTTCACAAGTTCATAGACAGAAAGGAATTTTGCCTCAGGATTATCTGTTCCCCATGTTTCACTCATACATACTTTAGATGATATTTAGATGAGATTTTGAACTTAGGAGTTGATGATGGAATGAGTAATGACTTTTGGGTATGTTGGGACGGGATAAATGTATTCTGCATGTGAGAAAGATATGCATTTTGGAGGAGTTAGAATGTTAGAATGTAATGGGTTGAATTGTATCCCCCTAAAATCCATATGTTGAAGTCCTAACCCCCAGTATCTCAGAATGTGACCTTATTTACAAACAGGGTTGTTGCAGATGTTAAGAAGAGGTCATTGGGGTGGTCCCTTATCCAATATGACTGATGTCCTTTACAAAGGGGAAATTTGGACACAGACACATGCACACAAGGAGAATACCATGTGAAAGTGAAGACAGATCAGGGTGATGCTTCCATAAGCCGAGGGACGCAAGCAAACCACCAGAAGCCAGGTGAGAGGCATGAAACAGATTCTCTCACAGCCTTCTGAAGGAACCAACCCTGCTGACATCTTGATCTTAGACTCATAGCATTCAGAACAATTACACAATAAATTTCTATTGTTAAAGCCACTTGGATTGTGGTACTTTGTTATGGCAGCCCTAGCAAACTAACACAAGGAGTAACTACAGAATTTCTTTTGGGAATGACAAAAATATTCTAAAATTAATTGTGGTGATGGTTGCACAACTCTGTGAATAGAATAAAAACCATTGACTTGTACACTTATGAGGGGTGAATTTTATGGTATTATGGAATGTGAATTATATATCAATAAAGTTGTTTAAGAGGAAAATTAAACATACAACTACCTTATGAGTGAGAAATTCTACTCATAGGTATTTACCCAAGAGAAATAAAAGCTTATCATCACAAAAAGATTTGTACAGGAATGTTTACTGCAGCCTTATCACAACAGCCAAAAAGTGGAAACAGCCCAGATGTGCATCAAGAGGAGGACGGATAAGCAAACTGCAGTGAGGTCATACAATAGAACGCTACTTGGCAATAAAAAGGAGTGGACTATAGATACAAGCAACATCATAGAAGGACCTAAAAATATTATCTAAACGGAGGGAAAATCCTTACCCAACAGAGTACAGACTCTAATGATATCCTCCCTATTAAGTTCTAGAATAGGCAAACCGAACCTATGGTTAACATAAAACACAACAGCAGTTGCTGCTCAGAAACTAGAAAGTTGGTGTCTGATATCAACTGGAAAAGGGCATGAGGGAACTTTCGGTAGTGATGTAAATGTTTGATATCTTGATAGGGTTTAGATTACACAGGTATATGCATTTGTCAAACCTCTTCAAATGGTACATTTACGATCTATGCATTTAATTGTATGCAAATATTTTTTTAAACATGAAAAGAAACTATTGAACTCTTATTAATGATATCATTCTGAAGTATTTAGGGACAAGTGTACTGATAGTTCTAAGTTACTATGAAATGCATACAAAAAGTTAGACAGATTGGTGGATATATTTTTTACATCCATAGAAATAAGTTCTTTGTGTGGAGCTGGAGGGCTGATATTGGCCTTAATCCATTGGCATAAGTTCAGTTGTATGTGGGATAAGGGATGTAAAGGAGCAAATTTTTGCAAAGATTCCTAGAAGGAGAGAGGAATGTAGAGTCAATAGAATGGTATCTCTTTCCCTTCCAGGCCACATAAACATCTGCCTAGTCCTATGCAGAAACAGACTGCAGGAAGCAGGAATAAATGCTGTTTTCAGAAGGAACTCTGTGAGACCTGAGACCACAAGCAGCATTGATGTGATGCCTAGGTGATGAAAAAAAATACAGAACAGGAGTATTTACCTGCCTCAGTATGGATCATAGTATGAGGCTGGCTCAGTGAAGCCTGCAGGGAATGTGGCAGCCCTTTGTTTTGCCCCAAAGAATACCAAGAGACAGCAGTGTGAATAGGGCAGCACCAACCCCAGTGGCAACTACAGAGGGAAGATCTCACCTTCTAGTCAAATTTCTAATAGCAGACACCAACACAGGGACCCAAACAAGAAAAGCATGAAAAAAATTTTAGGGAGGTCCCATAAGACATATCCAAGGTCTCTCAGCAGTAAATAAGTGATTTGAGGTAGATAAGATGAGGAAGCACAACCCAGGACAATTATAACTCCATTGCTATTTGGAGACCTGATGAAACTCATATATCACAGATGGCTAAGTTAGAAAAATTAAGACTGGCCTCTTTTAATCTACTCTATTCCACAAACACATATGGACCAATTGAGTCCATAACAGCAAACACTAAAAAAGGAAGAAAAGAACGGGCCCTGTTTTTTTATTCTAGTAGATAAGATAGGAACCACCTGTACTACCTACTCACCCCACCTGAGCAGGACACTCTCAGGATAGATGTAGAGGATGGCAGGAGTGATGGTATTGACACTGAAACATGACTTGGCTGTGTATATAATCACCTTTGTCCTTTTCTTAGAAGAGCCAAAAGAGTCTAGTTCAGTCTCAGGATGTAATCTGCACAGAATGGGTGCTTCACCCATCACAGCATCCAGTGTTTATTTAGAGCTCCAAACTTTGATACTGTTCCCTACCAGGAGTTTGCCCATCAGGAGCAAATCTATTCTTCCTCTCCCTGTCATATTAGAAGAGATGCTTTTCTCTCATTGGCTTAATTCCTCCTAAAACTTATTCAAGAAAGACAGGGGCTGAATCATTATTAACTTGAATGATTTACCTTGCTTACGATGATGAAATTTAATAATATTTAAGAATTGAAACATTTTATAGCCTTGTCAAACCAAATAGTACAAAATTTCTCTAACTGTACATTGTAAACTACAACATACTCCATATTTAAACTTAAATATTTTCAATATAAATTTTACTTTATTATTTCCAATGTCAAATAATGAGTGTTCCTTAGGAGGTTCCCAAGTAGAACAAGTTAGACAATGCAATAGAAAAATGGATGAAAGTCTTGAACAGGTACAACACAAATAAGGATATCTAAATGGCCAATAAATGTGAAAAAGTGCTCAGCTTCATTAGTCATCAGTGAAGTGCAAATTAAATTACCATATGCCATCACTATATACCCTCTCGAATAAAAAAAAAGGCAGAAAATGCTAGTTGTGGAAAATGATGTAAAGCAACAAGAACTCTCAGACACTGTGGGTGGGAATATAAATTGATACAACCAACTTGGAAGACAATTTGGCAATATCTACTAACACTGAATTTATGCATGGCCTAGGACTAGCGATTCCACTTCTGGGTATATACCCACAGAAATACTTGCATATAAGCCTTAAAAAACATGTATGCAGGCCGGCCCAGTGGCATAGTGGTTAAGTCTGCGTGCTCCACTTCAGCAGCCCAGGGTTCGCAGGTTCGGATCCCAGGCGTGGACCGATGCACTGCTTGTCAAGCCATGCTGTGGTGTCATCCCACATACTGTAGAGGAAAATGGGCACAGATGTTAGCCCAGGGCCAGTCTTCCTCAGCAAAAAGAGGAGGATTGGCAACAGATGTTAGCTCAGGGCTGGTCTTCCTCACAAAAAAAAAAAAAAAATTGTACAAGAATGTTTACCACAGTATTATTTTAAAAAGCCAAAAACTGGGGGGCTGGCCGGTGGCGCAGCAGTTTAGTTTGCGCTTTGGCAGCCCAGGGTTCATGAGTTCTGATCCCGGTCGCCCACCAACGCACTGCTTGTCAGCCATGCTGTGGTGGCGTCCCATATAAAGTAGAGGAAGATGGGCATGGATGTTAGCCCAGGGCCAGTCTTCCTCAGCAAAAAGAGAAGGATTGGCAATTGATGCTAGCTCAGGGCTGGTCTTCCTCACAAAAAATAAAAAATTTAAAAGCCAAAAACTGGAAACTACACAAATGATCATCTATACTAGAATATTCAAATAAGTTGCGGTACATTCCCCAATATAATATTACACAACATTGAGAATGAATAAACTACAATTACATCAAACAATATGAATAAATGTCATAAAAATAATTGACCTTAAAAGAAGCCAGACACAAAGGAGTACCTACTGTATGATTCCACTTACATAAAGTTCAAAACCAGGTACCAAGATTTACACTATTTTAAAGTCAGGCTAGGGATTATCCTTTGTGGAGTAGTGACTGGGATATTGTAATATTCTGTCTTTCATCTGGGCGCTGGTTCTATGGGTGTGTTAAATTTGTGAAATTCATGTTCACTTATGATTTGTACACTTTTCTGATTGTATGGCATACTTCAAAAAAAGTTTTCAGGAAATTTTTAAAAAGGAATAAATTAGCAAAAAGAAAAATACTGGAGACAAAGAATTTATCTAAAAGATTATTTCTATAGGAGAGATGATGAATGCCTCTGAATAAAGAGAAACACAGCAGACACAGAAACACCGATTGGCTAGAGCCATTGTTTTAATGGGATGGTGCAACTAAGAAGGATCCGGTCCCCAGAGGAAATCAGCAGGAACCTCAGATACCCACAACTATTTCCCAACCAGTGTAGGTAAATACTTTTTGTTAATGCAACACAGACTTAAAGGATTACAAAAAATATGATATTCTTCACTTTTTGCACATGATTTCTTGCAAACACCTTTCGTCCGCCAGCATGTAGCAAAGACTCTTCTTATGTACAAATTCATTCCACTTCTAACTGCCAACAGAAACAAAGGTAAATGCACAGTGTCCTTCAGGGTCATGATGCCATGGATAAATTAGACTGAACACTATACTTTATAACTTTTTAATGGCAACTTGGATACGATCAAAACATCCCAGTCATGTTATGGCTAAATGCCCCTTTTGCAGTTGCTCTTAAGTTATTTTCCAGAGACCCTATTATAAGTCATCAGTTCCCATGGTCCCCACTTACACAAATCACTAATCAACTATGTGTAGGTAACTGAGCCCAGCTGATCCAGCTTGGAACTATTTTCTATGGAAAAAACATTTAGACCTCAGAGTAATCCCAAGAGTCTGCCAAGGCCCTATACCAGGAGGCTTGCAGGGTCTGGGATAGCACTAAGGGAGTTTGAGATTATCAAAGTGTCAGCTTTAAGAAGGAAAGATCACTGACCTAGAATTACAGACACCTATGCTTCTAGCCCTGCATTCCTAATAAATTTCTGTGTGATTTTTAACCAAATGCCCTACTACCTGCCTTGGCTTAATCACAGGGTACTTGAAAGCATCCCATAGGATAACAAATATGAAATAGTTTGAAATACCTGAAACACATATCTAAATCTATTGCTAGTCTTTTTCCTAACCTTAAGACTTGGGTGCCTCTTGAGGGGTAGAGCAGGAGAGGTAAGAAGGCAGTTTAAGAGGGCGAAGGTCGCTCCGAGTCACCCTACTAAATTATCCACCTTCCTGAGCTAAGCCTCATCAGTCTTTCCACCCAGATGGCCCATGGGACCATCTATTGGGCCTTTGTGGTGTGAGAATAATCAGTGTGGTATGACCAAAGGCTATTGGCAAGCAAACTTGCCTGCTGTGTACATGTTAGCCCTGGGGCACCCCTCTGGGGAAAAAGGAGTCCAGTGGAGACAGTGCAAAGTGTGGTGCAGGGGGTAAAAGCTTTCTGCAGACCCCAGCAAACCACAAGCAAAAGAGTTTTTGAGAACGTCCATTTCAGTGACTCAAGTGGACCCTTCTCGGTACTATCAAGTTGCTGGCTTCCATCCAGAGGATATAAATTCCAACCCCACAAACTGATGTTCCATAGGATCCCATCACGCTGTGAGTTAATATATTTGAACAACCAGATTTGTTTGCTGATTCTGCTCGGCATCAAATTTGCCTTGGTTTCTAAACACCTGAAAAATAATCTGGGTAACTGACAGGAGTGCAAGTTCTAAGAGTCCTAAAGGAACGGCCTCCCTCCCACCCCCAAATTCTACCTGTCCTCTAAAGGTCTCATGCTTTTGATCTGCCCCACTTTTGCCAGTACCATCAATCCAACTTTCCCCTCAAACTTCACAGACTCCCCAGACCAAAATCCAGAGCCACTTTCTTCTCTGAAGAGAGACGTCTCCTGTTATATGTTCTTAGCATCTACTCTCCATTCCCTGGAAGAGCCCGGAGCGTCCATCTCTGCTCACATCCCTCCCCGTTTCAGCTTCCTTTGTCCAAGCCCTGCCTCCTTCTCACTCTTGTAGAACCTCAGGCCCTCTTCCCCTTCACTGTTCATAATTTCACAGGGAGGGGAATTCCATTTTACCTGGTGGAACATAGGAGAGCAAGACAAGGACCACAAGGACCAAAAGTAAGCTCCTCATAGCTGAACCAATCAGCCAAAAGACAGCTGAGAGTCACTCTATATGTAGCCCTCAAGAGATGGGGAGCTGCATGGCTAGTGAACCTTTTAAGAACAAGAACATCTGCTTGCTCCACTGAACAGTCCAATGAACTAAAGGTCTGACTTTGAACGTGACATCGCACCATTAAAACACGCTTCACAAGTGCCACTTGCATGATGGCAACTGAATTCACACTGTGTGAACAGCCCTACTCTAGGCCTCAGTAAGGTGCTGTGTAGGTATCTTTGTATCTTCATTGTACATCCACTTAACAAATGCCTATAGTGTGCAGAGAACTGTAAGGTCACCTTATATAGTTGACAAAGTGTTTTCAATAGTTGTTTCCAATCTCTCTCTCTCTCACAGACACACACACACACACACACACACACACACAAACCCAGGTAGATATTATTATCCCATTTTAAAAGCAAAGAACATGAGGCTCAGGTGGAATAAATGACTTTCCCAAGTTCACCCAGATTGTAAATGCCAGCAACATAACTTACACACATGTTTTCCTGACTCCTATATACATGAGAATTAAAGGATGGCCCTGCCCAGTTCTAGTGCAGCTGCAATCTATTTAGGGAAATAAGAGCTTCCCAAAGAGCATGGGCAAATCCCTATAACACCAGCAACGTGAGTCTGGAGAGCACACTGAGTCTTACAGCTCCCCACTGAGCACCTGCTATGTGCTGGGCAATGTGGGATAGACAAAGAAATTGATGATAGAACTCTTGCTTTGGAGGGACTGAAGGTCAATGGTGCTTGACAGTTTACAAAGTGTTTTAAGCTTTACAAAAGCTCTATCTGATATTGTATAAATAATATAGAACCCAGAATCAGACAACCTGAGTTCTGATCTGGACTCAGCTTGATGAGCTTTCAATAAGGCACTTGCTTCACCTCTCTAAATGTCAGTTTTCTCACTTATAAAATAGGTTGTACACCATCAGTGCTACCTATCACAAAAGGTTGTTGTGAAGTCAAATGAAGCAATTCTTGTGAAAAGTCCTTTATACAATGTACATTTACCAGGTTGTCAGACCATATAACAGAAGAAGACATTTAAAGATAGAGATGGTGGAGATAGTGCTCCTCCTGGAAGAGCCAGGACAGGAGCCAATTATTTCATCACTCTGCCATGTGTTTTTTTTCACCACATAAAACATATATATATAGTTTGTGATGTGATTGAGATTGCAGATCTGCGGAAGACTCATAAAATAACCTCAGAGAAAAAAGTTACTAAGTAAAGAAAGAGTGGAAGGCACGAGTTTGGAGGACCCCAAAGGGAAATGACCAAAGGAGCACGAGTCCACTGAGGGACACACCCCTGAGGACCACTTTCTAACCTGGAACTTTAGGTACGGTCAGATCTGCACTCTTTCACCCCATCTGGCTCTGATCTCCTCTTCTCCAACCAACCTCCTTGGTCTCCAACTCTACTCCTTCCAGTGTGGCCTCCAGAGCCCCAGTGCCTTCTACTTTCTATTTTCTCCCCAGCACACCCTTCCACTCCTGTGCCCCAGTGAAATGCTGGGTTCTCCTCTGAGGATACTGCTTCCGAGCAGCATTTGGTGGTTGGAGGCTGTTCATCTGCTGAGGCTCCACACATCATGGGACAGGCAAGCAGCATTTCACAATATCCTAGCAGGTCCAAGCTATTTCCAGAACAATATCAGACACAATCCCGATGCCTCCTTTCCCTCACCCCACCCACATTGCATTGGTCATCAAATCTTACCAATTCTGACTCCAATGTACAGCTCACACGCATCCATTTTTCTCCATCTCCACTACCATCACACAATTTAAGGGATCACCATCTGTCACTGAACCAATTAAATGGCCTCCTAACTGGTCTCCCAGATCATTTTTGCATATTTACCGTTCATTCTCCATGCAGTAACCAAAATGACCTTTGTAAAACTGAAATTAGATCATGCATTTTCCCTATGTAAAACCTTTCACTGGCTTTCTATCGGGCTAAAGTAGAAACTGCTTATGGAGGACAAGGTCCAGCCTGATCTGGCCCCGGTTGCCTCTCCCAGCCCAGCTCCTCTCATTTGCCCACTCACTCACTGTATTCCACCCCGCTGGACTTTACTTTTCTCAAACATACTCACCTCAAAGCTTTCACACATACTATTCACACCTCCTGGAAATCTGCATCACCCTCTCCTAATCTTCACGTAACATTTCCTCATTTAAAAGGATGGTATCAGCCTCTTCCACAGGATGAATTTTCCTGAACACTCTCTACCTAAATTATATTCCTCCTTGTTAATTTTTGTCATAGGACTGTTTTCATTGTTAGCATATTAGAATTAGAATATTAAAATATTAGAATTCTATATTTGTGTGTTTACATTTTTCTTGATTTAATATTTGTTTCCTCCACTTGACCATAAGCTCAATGAGAGCATGGACTATCACATATAAATGACGTCACATCAACTAAATTCAGATTTTTTTCTAGAGCACTATGCTAGTTTCCTAGGGCTGTCACAACAAAGTACTACAAACTGGATGGCCTAAACAACAGAAATGTATCATCTCACAGTTCTGGAGGCTAGATATCTGAAATCAAGTTGTCTTCAGGATTGGTTCTTTCCGAGGGCTGTGAGAGAAGAATCTGTTCCAGCCCTCTCTTCTAGCTTCTGGTAGCCTCAGGCATTCCACGGCTTACAAATGATGTTCTCCCCGTGTCTTCACATTTCCTTCCCTCTGTATGTGTCCAGTTTTGCCCTTCTTATAAGGACATAGCCATATTGGATTAGGACCCTTAATGACTTCATCTTAACTTGATCATCTGCAGAGACCCTATTTCCAAATAAGGTCACATTCACAGGTACTGGAGGTTAGGATTTCAATATCTTTTGGGAGAACACAATTCAACCCAAAACAACCATTAACCTTCCATCTTCCTGGGTAATATCCATGACCCAAATGACATCATTTGACACAATTTTTTTTTCTAGAACATTGTTATTCTTTTTTCTCCCACCACACTGCACAGAAGAAAAGTCATCCACTGAACAGCTTCTACTCCTGGGTTTCTGAAAGCCACTGGAGAACATCACACAATCCTGCAGGCAGGCTGAGTTTAGAAATTAGATCATTCCTTTGACAGATCCTAGTCAATCTCAGGTGCTATTTGACCTCACTACCCACCACAACCCATCCTACTCTCAGCGGATTATTTTGCTTTCTATTTCAGAGAAAATAGAAGTTAGAGGGTTAGAGGTTAACCCCATAGTAAAACCACCCATATCATGAAATAGATCTTTGCAGCCACCCCAGAAACCTCTCCATATGCACCCATCCCAATCATAATCCCCCCAAGTTACCACTAGCCTAACTTTTATCGTAATCATGTCCTTGAATTTCTTGATAGTTTTATCACCCAATAGTGCATTCTTACAAATTAAAATTTCATCTTGCCCATTTTTCATTTGATATGTCTGTTTGGCCTCTTCTTATCTCTGCATTCTCCCTCCCGCTCTCGTACAATTTATCTGCTGAAGAACGTAGGACACTTGACCTGCAGAGTGACCCACGACCTGGATTCTGCTGATTGTATACTCGCTCGTGGTGCAGTTCAACTTGTACCCCTGTCCTCACATTTCCTGAAAATAGGCAGCTAAATCCAGAGGCCTGATCGGACTCAGGTTCCATTTTTTAGCAGAACTATAAGTTTTCTTAAGTCTTTTCATCAGGAGGCTCACGATATCTGGTTGTATCTCTTTTTTGTGCTTTCAGTAACCATTGATAATCAATGCCTGGATCCATTAATTCATCAAGGGTTGCAAAAGGGTGATATTCTAATTGTCAATGTCATTTTTTTACAGGAATAGAAAAAACAATTCTAAAATCGGTATGGAATCACAAAAGATCCCAAGTAGCCAAAGCAATGCTGAGAAAAAACAAAGCTGGAGGAATCACACTTCCTGATTTCAAATTACATTACAAAGCCATAGTGTTCAAAACAGTACGGACCTGGCATAAAAATAAGCACATGGACTAATGGAACAGAATCAAGAGCCCAGAAATAAACCCATACATATATGGTTAATTAACATTTTACAAGAGAACTAATACTCAATGGAGAAAAGACAGTCTCTCCAATAAATGGTGCTGGGAAAACTGGATAGTCATATGCAAAAGATGAAACTTACCTCTGTCTGACACTACTCAGAAAAATTGACTCAAAATAGATTAAAGACTTAAATGTGAGACACGAAATCATAAAATTCCTAGAAGAAAACAGGAGAAAAAGACTTCTTCACATGGGTTTTGGCAGTGATTTTTTTTGGATACGACACCTAAGGCATAAGCAAAAAAATTTAAAACAAGTGGGACTACATCAAACTAAAAAGCTTCTGCACAGCAAAGGAAATGATCAACAAAATGAAAAGGCAACCTACAGAACTGGAAAAATATATTTGCAAACTACATATATGATAAGGGGTTAATATCCAAAATATATAAGGAACTCATGCAACTCAACAGCAAAAAAATGAAATAAAATAATCCGATTAAAATATGGGCAAAGGACCCGAATAGACATTTTTCCAAAGAAGATATTTAAATGGCCAATGGGTGCATGAAAGGTGCTCAACTCACTAATCACTAGGGAAACACAAATCAAAATCACAATGAGATGTCACTTCACACATGTCAAGATGGATATTATCAAAAAGACATGAGATAACAAATGGTGGTAAGGATGTGGAGAAAAGAGAATCCTCACACACTGCTGGTGGAATGTAAATTGGTACAGCTACTGTGGAAAACAGTATGGAGGTTCCTCAAAAACTTAAAAACAGAAATACCATATGATCAAGCAATCTCACTTTTGGGTATATAGCCAAAGGAAATGAAATTACTATCCCAAAGAGATATCTGCACTCCTGTGTTCATTGCAGCATTATTCACGATAGCCAAAACATGGAAACAACCTAAGTGTCCATCAACAGATGGATGGATAAGAAAATGTGATGCATATATGTACACAATGGAATACTACTTAGCCATAAAAAAATAAGGAGATCCTGCCATTTGCAATGACATGAAAGGAACTCAAAGACATTATGCTAAGTGAAATAAGTCAGACAGAGAAAGATAAATACTGTATGATCTCACTTATATATGGAATCTGAAAAACCAAACACACAGAAACAGAGATCAGATTTGTGGTTGCCAGAGGCAGAGGTGGGAGGTAGAGGAAAAGTGGGTAAAGCTAGTCAAAAGGTACAAACTTCTAGTCATAAGATAAATAAGTTCTGGGGATGTAATGTACAACATGATAAATATAGCTAACAATAGTTTTTTGTATATTTGAAATTTGCTAAGAGAAGAGATCTTAAAAGTTCTTATCACAAGGGAAAAAAATGTAACTATGTCAGGTGATGGATGTTATCTAAACTTACTGTGCTAATCATTTTGCAATATTTACATATGTCAAATCAATATTTCACACCTTAAACTTGTACAATGTCAGTTATACCTCAATAAAACTGAGGGGAAAATCTAAGCAGTAGGCAGATTAACCAAATTTCTTAGGACGTTCAGAGAATTTGATTTAGAGAATGTTAAAGATGACCTTAGAGCTCAACCTTCCCAGTCCCTTTATTTTGGATACGGAAAGCAACAGTCAAGGTCACACAGATGGTCATGAGAGAGGTAGATCTAGAACTCTAGACTCCCAGAGCTGTTATCTTTTTTCCAGCTTTATTGAGTATGATTGACAAAAAAAGATTCTATATATTTAAGGTATACAACATGATGTTTTGATATACATGTACACTGTGAAATGATTCCGCCACCTAAGCCAATTAACCTACCCATCACTTCACTTATTGGCCTTTTTTTATGGTGAGAACACCTAAGAACTACTCTCTTAGCAAATTTCAAGTACACAATACAACACCTTATTACTAGCGCTATCTTTTATATATACTCTGCCTTCCCTAGGTGTTCTAGAGTTTTCTTCAGTCATATCTTATCATGATATGATGCATCTACACATACACACATACACTGCCAATCTCTGAAGCATGAGGTTTTACATGGATGGTGTATTGAAATATTGACATGAGAGGAAGAGGAAAATGGGTATAGCAGAGGAGATTCTTTGATCCTAAGGTAAGATTTTACCAGTCCCCAAAATCTGAGAATCCCTTGTGAGGCTCTCAATGTCTACAATGCATAAGGAAATCTTATCATAATATTAAAATAATCTCCAAGTTTAATCACTATTTTTATAGGCTTTTTTTTTTTACTAAATATGAAGTAGAGTTACTACCATCCTTCTTTGTCTCCTAGGCCCCTTCTTCTTCCACCCCTCTTTTATCCTACAATGTTCTCCAGAGTCTATCCTCAGCACCCTCCTTTATTCATTTTGCAGACTCCTTGTGGGTGATTCTAGCTGTACTTATAGCTTGAAATCTGGTGAACGCTACGTGAGTGTAGTAATCAGGGTTCTACAACAGGACTGCTGAGCACTCATGGAGAAAAATTACACAATAAAGGAGATTAGCAACCCCATTAAGTCAGAGAAGTGCTCAGAGCTGTGTGACAACCCTTCCGCCTTCCTAGTCTGCACTATCTCCCAAATCCCACTATAACTGTCTCAAAGTTCCTACACTTTCCTCAGACCTTGCACCTCACCATCTCCACTCTCCCTCTCTGGCAACAGAACCTTGTACATCTCAAAATTCTACCATCCTACACACTCACCTCAGCCTGCACTCCTCCTTCCCTCCTTCCTGCCTATTACAATGGAAGAGGTTACTCCATCCAACAAAGGTCTGGGTCAACTGTTTCAAACTGGAACATGCATACCCTTGAGAGTTAAAACTTTTTTCCACGGAAATTGAGGATAGAAACAAGGAGCCCCATTTCCTTGACATCTATATTTACTCTGCCTCAACACATCTGGAGTTGAGGCATCATGCCAGTTCTCCTTCCCAAATCTTCGTTTCACAATGACCTTCTTCCTGCTTTATAAATGAAGACCTTACCCGAAAGCACCCATCCCAAATCTTGCCCTGATGCAACAACTTAAGGTATTAAATCTCCTAGGCAACAGAATGACAATCCAAACTTTTGGTCTGGAGAATTTCTTTAATGAAAGCCAAAATGCTTTTGCCCCCATTGGTATGTTCCAAATTCAAGTATATTATATATAAGGTGGCAAAATTAATGACAATTTTAATTTAACTACCTCACCTTTTTCATCCTCCACCTACTGAGAGTATGCATTGCTCCTGAGAGAAGGCTCCATGAAAATAAAGCATGGGAAGAAATACTGAAGATGGTGATGCCTTATTTCATCTAGGTAACAAAGTCATGGCAGGGCTCCATGCTTATATGTTTATATATCTTGGACTTATAATTCAGAAGTGAGACTCTGTGGCAGAGGCTAGGAATTAACTTGCTTGATTGAATGGAAAAATCAAGTCAGACCTTTTCTGATGGAAGGTAGGGCTGATTAAGCTGATTAGTTTGGTTAGTTTATATGGTGGATATTTTCCACAAATTAAATGAGCTAGCACTGGAGTTTTGAATTTTAATAAAATATATTTAAATCACATGATAAGATAAAAGCAGTTATCAGAAAAATTATATTGGCAAACATATACAGAAATTAACAGTATTTTAATTTCCCAGCTCTATGAAAATAGAGGGTTAAATGAGACGCCTCTAAGTAACTTAAAGCCTTTTTGGTAAACTCAGAAATTAATAAAGCAATGATTCTAAAACCTGGGTAATAAATGTTTTCATAAATCAGGTGTTTATAATTCTTTCATACCAGCAAAACTGAAGGGGGACATAATTACCTGTCGACTGGTAGAGCGTTTTTAAAAATTGCTATGATAGGTCACTAATGCTTTCTTAGCATATAACTCAGAATTCAAGGAATTCTGTCAAGAGACAGTGCTATAATAAAACTCCTTTCATTTCGATCTACTTAATTTACAAATAAGCTTCCTTAATGAGTTGTGTCTAAAAAAAAGGAATAGAATTAATTATAGAACCGTATTCTAGCAATAAGTATTATTTATCCAAAGATATGTGAACAAACTGAAAAAAATTATTTTATCCATCTCATTAGAAATAAATTTTCAATCCAGTTTTACTTTATAAATTGAATAATTACTTATCAAAATTGATTTTATGTTTTTTTGTTCAATTGAATACTAATAATAATGATAATGACCACTTGATCCAGAAAACATGTTTAATGCTAGGCCCACAAGACATGAAAAAAGTATAAATTTCTATTTTATTGCAGAGAAATAAAATAGGACATTAAATCCTACGTTTGCCTTAGTTCACCTTTCCTTTTCACAGGCAAATTTCTGAAAATAACTGTCTCTGTTCACTTATATTTTATCACTTTCCACTTACTACAGTCTGCTGTCTGCATTCATCACTCAAATAAAAAAATGGTCACAAAGGACCTCTTTTTATTAAGTTTGATACACATTTTCCCCAACCTCATAACAGAATTTAGCAATATTGACCCTTCCCCTTTTTCCATCTTATCCTGATTTTTGATTACTAGGCCTATACTCCCTGGTTTTTCTCCTGCCTCTTGCCAGTCTTTCTTGATTCCCATTGCAGGCTCCTCTGCTGATATTTTTCCCTTAAATGTTAGTATTCCCCAAGGTTTTGTCCAAGGCCTTGTTTTTAATCTCACTCAAGAGGTTTCCCCAAGGCGATACCAACCACCTTATCTTTTTCCCAACAACTTCCAAAATCATATCTCATACCCCACTTTCTCTCCTGAATGTCAGCCAGGAGCATCTGCCCACTTCCTCTTATGTACAGTGTGAAGAGCATGGGTGTTAGTCAGGTTATTCTGAGTGCAAGACTTGCCCCAAAACAATGTTCGTGTCCTGAGGAAAACTACTTCACCTCTCTGTGCCTCAATTTTCTCATTTTTAAAATGGAGATAATAGGATTTCTACTAGTTATAAAGGATTAAATAAGACAATGTTGTTGAGGCAAAGTGCTCAACATTGTCAGTGCCCTCGATGTTAGCTACTAGGGTAACCACGGTTTGGATAAGGTCCAAAACAGAACTAATTTCTCCATTCAAGCCTGCTGCTCCCTCATGCCCCACATCAGTGAATGGACCAACACCTGCTCAATTAGCCATGCTGGAAACCTGAATGCTGTTGTCCACCTTGCCCTTTTTCCTCACTCTCCCCTCTATTTAGTCAAAACCCAAGCCCTTCCCATTTTATTTCCTAAATTTCTCTGGACTTTGTCCACTTTGAGTTTTGTATTCCCACTGTACCACACCTTAGCCTAAGCCACCACCTCTCTCCCTTAGATTACTACAACCTCTAACAAGTTTCCCTGACTCCAATCTTGACTTCCCCAATGCATTCTCCTGCCACAACGATCCTTCTAAAACATCTGAATACTTTTCTCCTTCGCCCAAAGCCTTCAATTGTGTTGCACTCCCTACAGGATACAGCCAAATCCTTTCCTTAGTAAGATGAACAAGACCCTTACCTGACCTTACCTCACCTCCTCCCACCCAAATACACCATACCTTCTCCCTCTGAGTTTACACATAAAGTGCCTTCTGTCTGCAAGTCTTTTTCTTCCTATCCTCACAACCACCACTTTGCCTGTCCAAAATTTAAGACAGGCACTTCAATTATCAGTTTTGTGATGCTTTTTGAGATTCTCCTGTCCCTCCCAGGCTCCATCACCCACACCGTTAGATGATGTTCTTCTGTATTCCTCGGGCAGCCAAGTAAACCTCTAATAGTGTACTTACCACTTTATATTTTAATTTTTTCTGTCCCTGTCAGCCTCATATCTCTGCTCCATTGCTGACACATGATATAAGCTCAAAAAACGTTTGTTGAAAAATGAATGTGTGGGAACTGTCAGTACTATCTTTGCAACTTTTTTGTAAATCTAAAACTATTCTGAAATAAAAATTTTATGTAAATAAAAATGAATGAACAATTATTATCTTTTTAAATTTTTAATAAGACTAACACTGGTTAAAAAAAAATAAAATTTCAGGGTTGCCCCAGTGGCATAGTAGTTAGGTTCCCACGCTCTGCTTTGGCACCCCAGGGTTTGCGGGTTCATATCCCAGGCACAGACTGACACACCGTGCATCAAGCCATCCTGTGGCAGCATACCACGTACAAAATGGAGGAGGATGGGCACAGATGTTACCTCAGGAGACTCATCCATCTGTGCCCTGGGAAATAGGCCCATAGTCAGTCTGACTGTGGATCTTGAAGGGGTCCCATAACCTGGATACAGTCACCCTCAGCCATCGTCCAGGAGTGTTCTTGCCTACCCAGGGACCCAGAAGGAAACACACCCATCTGTGCCCAGGAAGCAGGCCTACCAACATCAGTCCAACTGCGGATCCAGAAGTAGTCATTGACCAGGCTCCAGACCCACTTAGCTGGGTCTGGGGGTAGTCCTATCTACCCAGAAACCTAGTAGGAGGCATGCCAATCTGTGCCCCTGGAGATAAGCCAGCATATTTCGGTCCCAGCTGTGGACCATGAAGTAGCCCTGTGACTCAGTTCAGCCCCTCTCAGCCATGATCCAAGGCAAATCCTTCCCATCCTGGGACCCACCCTGGGACCTGTCAGGAGCCCTCCCAAGAACTCTGAAGGAGCCACATGCATCTGCACACCTGATAACAAGCCTACCATCTGTGGACACTTGTCCCAGCCCTACTGACTAAGGTCCTGCAGGCAGTCCGGTCTACCCAGGGACCAGAGATAATCCATGCCCATCCAAGCACCAGGTAACAGGCCTGCCAACTATGGATCCTACTACATATCCAATAGCAGCCATGTGACCTGGCTCTAACTCTGCTCAACTGTGACCCCAAAGACAATACCATCAGCCCAGGGACCCAAAATGAGAAAGTCTTTAGCTGACAAAACCAGTCTGTAAAAACTTGAACAGGTGTTTGTTCCTTTAAATACGTAGACACAGACACAAGACTACATGTATCACAAAGAATCAGGCAAACGTGATGCCACTAAAGGACACTAATAAAGCTACAACAACTGACCCTAGTGAAATGAAGATCTGCAAGTTGGCTAAGAAAGAATTCAAAATAATCATCTTCAAGGAGCTCAATGAGATGCAAGAGAACACAGATAGACAACTAAATGAAAACAATACATGAACAAAGTGACAAGTTTAATGAAGAAATAGAAACTACAAAAAAGAACCAAATAGAACTCCAGGAGCTGAAGAATACAATGACAAAAATGAAATATTTGATAGAGAGATTCAACAGCAGACTCAATCATGCAGAAAAATCAGTGAACCCGAACACAAGTTATTTGAAATCAGCCAGGTAGAGGAATATAAAGAAAAAAGAATGAAAAACAATGAATAAACATATAGGATTTATAGGACACCATTAAGGAAACAAATACATGAATTGTGAGAGTCTCAGAAGGAAAAGAGAGAAAGTTTATTTAAAGAAATAATAGCTGAAAATTTCCTGCATCTTGTGAGGGATATGGAAATCTAGATACGAAGCTTAAAAGGGCCCAAGCAAGGTAAACTCAAAGAAAATTACCTCCATATATTAATGCAATTGTTAAAAGTCAAAGGCAAAGAGAGAATTTTTGAAGCAGCAAGAGAAAAAAAATTATGGCATGCAAAGGAACTCCCATATGGCTGTGACCAAATTTCTCAGCAGAAACCTTACAGGACAGGAAGAAGTGGAATGACATATTCAAAGTGCAGAAAGAAAAACAAGAATATTACAACCAGCAAAGCTTTCCGTCAGAAATGAAGTAAAGATAAAGACATTAACAAACAAACGAAAGCTGAGGGGGTTGATCATCACTAGAGTTTCCTTAAAAAAAAAAAAAGCTAAAGGGGGTTCTTCAATTTGAAACAAAAGAACACTGAGAGATAGCATGAATAAACAACCTAACTTTATACCTCAAGGATTTAGAAAAAGAAGAGTAAACTAAGCCCAAAGTTAGCAGAAGGAAGGAAATATTAATATTAGAGCAGAAATAAATGAAATAGAGACTAGAAAGACAATAGAAAAAAGTTAACAAAACTGAGAGTTGATTTTTTGAAAAGATATACAAAAGTGACAAACCACTAGCTAGAATAATCAAGAAAAAAAGGCAGAAGACTCAAAATTGTAAATGAAAGATGAGACAATACAACTGATACCACAGAAATACAAAGAATCAGAGACTATTATGAACAATTATAACCCAAAACATTAGATAACCTAGAAGAAATGGATAAATTCCTAAACACATGCAACCTACTAAGACTGAATCATGAAGAAACGGAAAATCTGAACTGATCAATAATGAGTAAGGAGATTGAGGCAGTAACCAAAAATCTCCAAACATATAAAAGCCCAGAATCAGATGGACTCACGGGTGAACTCTGGAAAATATTTAAAGAAGAATTAATTTATACTTCTCAAACTCTTCCAAAATTTTAAGAGGAGGGAACACTTCCAAACTCGTTTTCACGAGGTCAGCATTACCCTCATACCAAAGCCAGATAAACACTACAAGAAAAGAAAATCACAAGCCAATATCCCTGAAGAACATCGATGTACAAATCCTCAACAAAATACTAGGAAACTGAATTCAACAACACATTAAACTTGTCAAACACCATGATGAAGTGGGATTTATCTCTGGGATGCAAGGATGATTCAACCTGTGCAGATTAAATGTTATAAACCTGATTAACAAAACGAAAGATAAAATCACATTATCATCTCAGTAGATGTAGAAAAAGCATTTGACAAAATTCAACAGTCTTTCATGATAAAACTCTCAACAAATTAGTAATTAAAGGAATGTAGCTCAACATAATAAAGGCCATATATGACAAGCTCACAGTCAACATGGGACTCGATGGTGAAAGGCTGAAAGCTTTTCCTCTAAGATCAGCAGCAAGACAAGAGGGCCCACTCTCACCACTTGTGTTCAACATGGTACTGGAAGTCCTAGAAAGGACAACTGGGAAATAAAAAGAAATAAAAAGCATCTAAATCAGAAAGGAAGAAGCTAATTTGTCTCTGTTTCCAGATGACATGCTTTTATATATAGAAAATCCTAAAGACTCTACCAAAACTGCTAAAACTAATAAATAAATTCAGAAAAGCTGCAGAATAAAAAGTCAGCAAACAAAAATTATTTGTTTTTCTATACATCTAACAACAATGTATCTGTAAGAATATTAAGAAAACAATCTCATTTACAATAGCATCAAACACAATGAAATATTTAAGAGTAAATTTAACCAAGGAGGTTAAAAATGTACACACTAAAAACTATAAGACATTGATTAAAGAAATGGAAGAAAACACAAATAAATGGAAAGATATTGCATATTCATGGGTTAAAGAATTATTATTGTTAAAATGTCCACACTAACCAAAGTAATCCACAGATTCAATGCAATCTCTATCAAAATTTCAATGGTATTTTTCACAGAAATAGAGAAAACAATCCTAAAATTCATATAGAACCCAAAAAAACCACATAGCCAAAGCAATCTTAAGCCAGAAGAACAGAGCTGGAGGCATCTCATTTCCTGATTTCAAACTGTATTACAAAGCTATATTAATCAAAACAGTATGGTCCAGGCATAAAAACAGGCACATAAACCAAAGGAACAGAATCGAGAGCCCAGAAATAAACCCATGCATGTACAGTCAACTAATATTTGACAAGGGCATCAAGAACACACAATGGGGAAAGGATAGTCTCTTCAGTAAATGGTGTTGGGAAAACTGGATAGCCACAAGTAAAACAATGAAATTGTACCTTTATCTTTTAACATATACAAAATTTTACTGGAAATGGATTAAAGACTTAAATGTAAGACCTGAAACTATAAAATTTCTGGGAGAAAACATGATGTTGGTCTTAACAATGATTTTTTTTGATATAACACCAAAAGCAAAAATAGACAAGTGGGACTATATCAAACTTTTGTACAGCAAGGGAAAAAATCAACAAATGAAAAGACAACCTATGGAGTGGGAGAAAATATTTGCAAATCATATATCCCATAAGGGGTTAAGATCCAAAATATAAGAAGCTTCTCAATTCAACAGTAAAAAAAGTACCAGATAACCTGATTAAAAATGGGCAAAGTACCTGAACAGAAGTTTCTCCAAAGACATGCAAATGGCCAACAGGTACATGAAAAGGTGCTCAACATCACTAATCACCAGGGAAATGCAAATCAAATCCACAATTAGCTATCATCACTTAATAACTCAATTATATTAATCATAGCTTAATAGCTAATAGCTATTAGCTGTTAAGATGGCTATCATCAAAAAGAAGGAGATAAGAAGTGTTGCCAAGAATATGGAGAAAAGAGAACCCCTGTGTACTCTCAGTGGGGATGTAAATTGGTACAGAAATTATGGAAAACATTGAGTTCCTCAAAAAAGTTAAAAATAGAACTATGATATGATCAATCAATCCCACTCCTGAGTATATACCAAAGGAAATAAAATCACTATCTTGAAACGAGATCTGCACCCCCATGTTCATTGCAGCATTATTCATGATAACAAAGACATGGGAAAAAAAACCTAAGTATCCATCAATGGATGAATGGATAAAGAAAATGTGGTATATATACACAATGGAATATTATTCCATCATAAAAAAGAAGAAAATTCTGCCATTTACAATAAGAATGAACCGAAAAGACATTATGCTAAGTAAAATAGGCCAGACACAGAAAGACAAATACTGTATGATCTCAGTTATATGTGAAATCTAAAATTGTTGGACCTATGGAAATAGAGTTGATTGTTGGTTGCCAGGGGCTGAGGGGTGGGGAAATGGGAAGATGTTGGTCAAAGTGTATAAACTTTCAGTCATAAGATGAATAAGTTCTGAAAATAAAATGTACAGTATGGTGACTATAGTTAATAATACTGTATTATATATTTGAAGTTTGCTGAAAGAGTAGATCTTAAATGTCACAGCACAAATATAAAATGGTAACTATGTGAGGTAACGCATGTGTTTACTAACCTTATATGGTATTCATTTCCCAATATATACGTAAAACAAATCATCATGTTGTGTACCATAAACTTACACAATGTTATTTGTCATTTACATCTCAATAAAGCTGAGGAAAAAAACAAAAGGAGAAGAGATAACAAATGGTGATGAAGGTGTGAAGAAAAGAGATCCTTGTACACTGTTGGTGGGAATATGGATTGGTACAGCCATTACGAAAAACAGTATGGAAGTTCCTCAAAAAATTAAACTTATACGATCCAGCAATCCCACTTCTGGGTACATATCTAAAGGAAATGAAATCATTATCTTGAAGAGATATCTACACTCCCATACTCATTGCAGCATTAATCACAATAGTCTAGATATGGAAACAATCTAAATGTCCATCAATGGATGAATGGATAAAGAAAATGTAATAGATATGGATATATAGATATAAAGATATATATAGAAATATATAATGGAATATTACTCAAAGAAGGAAATCTTACCATTTGTGACAACATGGATAAACCCAGAGGACATTATGCTAAATAAAATAAGTCAGACAAAGAACAAATACTATATGATCTCATTTATATGTGGAATTTTTAAAAGTCAAACTCATAGAACCAGAGAGTAAAACAGTGGCTGGCAAGGGCTGGGAGGTGGGGTAAATGGAAGGATGTTGGTCAAAGGGTACAAACTTTCAGTTAAGATGAGGATGAATATGTTCTGGGGATCTAATATATACCATGGTGAATACAGTTAGTAATACTGTACCATATGCTTGAAATTTGCTAAGAGAGTAGACCTTAAGTGTTATCACCAAAAAAGGTAACTATGTGAGGTGATGGATGAATTAAATAACTTGATTGTGGTAATCACTTCACATTGTATACACACATTAAATCATCACATTGTACTCCTTTAAAAAAACCCATTTTACAACCCAAATATATACAATTCTTATTTGTCAATTATACCTCAATAAAGTTGGGAATAAAAAGAAAAGAAATCATAGAATAATCCCACGAACTTTGGGTAGGCAATTTTTCAATATGACACTGAAAGCACAAGTGACAAAAGAAAAAATAAATTCAGACTCCATCAAAAATAAAGGTTTCGTGCTTCAAAGGACACCATCAAGAAAGTATAAAGACAACCCACAAAATGAGAAAAAATATTTGCAAATCGTATATCTGATAGAAGACATATGCTAAATATATAAAGAACTCATACAACTCATCAATAAAAGACAAATAACCCAATTTAAAAATGAACAAAGGTTTGAATGGGCATTTCTCCAAAGAAGATGTACAAATGGCCAATAAGCACATGAAATGTGCTCGATAAAAATGAAGCATTAGTGTGGGCAGCCCAGTGGCATAGTGGTTGAGTTCACGCACTCCACTTCAGAAGCCTGGGGTGCGCAGGTTTGGATCCCGGGTGCGGACCTGTGCACCGTTCATCAAGCCATACTGTGGCAGCCTCCCATATATTAAGTAGAGGAAGATGTGCGCAGATGTTAGCCCAGGGCTGTCTTCCTCAGCAAAAAGAGGAGGATTGGCAACAGATGTTAGCTCAGGGCTAATCTTCTTCACCAAAAAAAAATTAAACACTAGAAAAATACAAATCAAAACCACAATGAGATATCACTTCACACTCACTAGGACGGTTATAATTTTTTTTAATAGACAATAACAAGGCTAGTAAGGGTGTGGAGAATTTGGAATTCTCATACATTGCTGCTGGGGATGTAAATGATGCAACCACTTTGGAAAAGTATCTGGAAGTTCCTCAAAATGTTAATTATGGAGTTGTCATATGACCCATCAATTCCACTTCTAGGATATACACCTAACAGAATTGAAGACATATGTTCATACAAAAACTTGTACACAAATATTCATAGCAATATTATTCATAATAGTCAAAAAGTGGAAACAACCAAAATGTCCATTGACTAATGAATAGATAAACAAATGTAATATATCCATACCTAGACTATTATTTGTCCATAAAACATAAAGAATCCTAAAATGTGGATGAACCTTGAAAACATTATGCTAAATAAAAAGAAGCCAGTGCAAAAACTATGTATTTTATGATTCCAGATATATAAAATGTGCAGAACAAGCAAATATATAGAGACAGAATGTAGATTAGTGGTTGCCTAGGACTGGGAATGATTTGAAGGCAATGGGAAGTGACTGCTAGTAGGTACAGGGTTTCTTTTTGGGGTGAAAAAATGTTCAGAAGTTAGTGGCATCATTGCATACCCTGTGAATATCTTAAAAACCACTTTAAATGGATGAATTTTATTGTGTGTTAATTATATCTCTATGAAACTGTTATTTAAAAAGAGAAAAAAAATTGCAGCAATGGGCCTGAGCCCATTGAATTCACTGGTCTTACCATGTTCCCCACCACCTTGAAGCAACTGGCTTGATAAATCAGTGGTACTACCTCTTGAAGACTCAGTTACAGTTCCAGATAAGTGGCAACACTTTGAAGGGTAGGGCAAGGTTCTTCAGAAGGCCGTATGTACTCTGAATCAGTGTCCAATATATAGTACCCTTTCTATCATGGCCAAAGTTCACGGGTCCAAGAATCACTGGGGTGGCACCACTCGCTATTGTCCCTAGTGATCACTAGGGACAAATTTTTACTTCCAGATCCTGCAGCTTTATGCTCTTCTAGCCTAGAGATTTTAGTTCCAGAGGGATAAATGCTTCCATCAAGAGACACAATAATGACTCCATTGAACTGGAAGTTAAGGCTGCCTCCTGGCCTCTTTGGGCTCCTCATGCCTCTGAACCAAGAGGCAAGGAAGGGAGTTACGGTGTTGGCTGGGTGATTGATCCTGACTACCGAGGGGAAATTGGACTACTACACAATGGAAGTAAGGAAGAGCATATCTGGAATACAGGAGATCCCTTAGGGCATCTCTTAGTATTACCATGCTTTGTGATTAAGGTCAATGGAAAAGTACAACTCAATCCAGGAAGGATTAGTGATGGCCCAGAGCCTTCAGAAATGAAGGATTGGGTCACCTCACCAGGTAAAGAACCATGACCAGCTGAGGTACTTGCTTAAGGCACAGAGAATACAGAATGAGTAGCAGAAGAAGGTAGTTATAAATACCTGCTGTGACCATATAACCAATTACAGAAATGAAGCCTGTAATTATCATGAGTATTTCCTACTTATTTTGTTATAAATACATTTGTGTGTATGTAATACATATATATATATCAAACAGATATCTTTGGTTTTCTTCCTCTTGTTCCCTTCTCATATAAGATGTATTGACTTTATATCAGTATTTACGTATTGTTAATTTTATGTCATAGTATTCAAGTTGCAGGGTATCAGGAGAAGAGTAAACATCATTCAAGGACTTTATTTCCTCTTCTGGGGAAGAGATTAGCACTCTTCTGGGGAAGAGATTTTCTGTTGTATGCAGGATAGTTGTATCATGTTAGGAGAAATTATGACCTTGTTATTGTTTTTATTTGAAGATTAAGTATGGTTTAAGGAGATGTACATAGGTGTCAAGTTGACAAGGGGTGGACTCGTGATGGTTAGTTTTGTGTATCAACTTGACTGGGCTAAGGGATGCCCAGAAAGCTGGTAAAACATTATTTTGGGGTGTGTCTGTGAGGGTGTTGCCAGAAGAAATTAACATTTGAATTGGTGACCTGAGTAAAGTAGACGGCTGTACCCAATGTGGGTGGGCATCATCCAATCCATCGAAAGCCCGAATAGAACAAAAAGATGAAAGAAGCGTGAATTCACTCTCTCTACTTGAGCTGAGACATCCATTCTCCTGCCCTTGGACATCAGCATTCCTGGTTCTCAGGATTTTGGACTCAGATTGGGACTTAGATCCAGATTCTCAGGCCTTTGGACTTGCACTGAATTGCACTACCAGCTTTCCTGCTTCTCCAGGTTGCAGATGATAGATCATGGGACTTCTTAGCCTCCATAACCATGTAGCCAATTCTTATGATACACAATATATATTAATTCTTATTATATATATATATATATATATATATATATACACACACACACATACACATATACACGTATGGGCACTATAGATACATATACATATGAAATATATATATACACATACACACAGGTGGATGGAATGGTCTCTTGTGTGTGTGTGTGTGTGTGTGTGTATGTGTGTATGCAATTGTTTTTTAGATGTGACACTGAAAGCACAGGCAACAAAAGAAAAAAAATATTTGGCTCTGTTTCTCTGGAGAACCCTAATACAATTACTAAAGGTTTTTTTAATATTAAGTCAGAAAAAATCAAAATATTTTCAGAAAAAAATCAGAAAGATTTTTTTAAATTACCAAACAGAACTTTAAGAATTGAACAATATTGCCATTAAAAATGTTTAAATCTTATAACTAAGTTAAACAGCATATTTGACATAGCTGAAGAGAACAAAATAGTGAACTGGACATATTTGGGAGGTAAAATGACTCTGAAAACACAACAGAAAGATTCTTATAAATGGAACTTATAAATGGAAAATGTAAAAGAGAGTTTTAAGACAAATGGGGTAAAGAGAAGATCCAATAAACATCAATAAGAAGAGATTACACAGAACATAGTAGAGACAATATTCCGAGAGATAATAGCAAAAAAATTTCCAGAACTTTTAAAAGACATGAATTCTCAGATTCAGAAAATACAAATCCTGAGAAAGATAAATTTTCAAAAATCTACAACTGGATACACTGAGGTAAAACTACAATACACTGAAGACAAGGAGAATGTTTTAAAGGAACCAGAAACAAAGATAAACTGCCTACAAAAAAGTGGCAATGAGATTGATGGTAGACTTCTTAACAGTGAAATAAAGACAAAAGGCAGTGAAATAATATCTACAAACTGTTGAGAGAAAATATCAATCTAAATTTTTATACCCTGATAAGCTGTGTGAGTGAGCATTCAAAAATGTTAGGAGTTCACCATTGACAAATCACCACTGAAACAAAGACTAAAAGATGCACTTCATAAAGCAGTAAATTAAGCCCAGAGAGAAGAATTGAGATGAAAAAGTACTAATGAGCAAACAAATCATCTACATCATAAAACATAAATAAGCAATGACTATGTAAAATAATAAAATGTATAAATAAGTAATTTAGAGGTATAAAAATAAGTTTAAATTAAAATACTGAACACAACATGTAAGGTGAGAAGGAAACTACTGCAGTAAAACATTATAAAGTGTTCGTATTATTTGGAAGAAGGTGAAGATAATGATTAATTGGAGACATTGTTCACTCAAGTTCACTTATTAAAAATAAACAGAATGAAAAAATTTTCATTCTATAAGAATGAAAATAGAATATGTAACTTCCAAACCAAAGGAAGGGTAAAACTCAATCAGTCCAAGG
Organism: Tapirus indicus; assembly: GCA_031878705.1. Taxonomy (NCBI): domain Eukaryota; kingdom Metazoa; phylum Chordata; class Mammalia; order Perissodactyla; family Tapiridae; genus Tapirus; species Tapirus indicus. Next base: position 95,065,889 of record CM062919.1, on the reverse strand, counting down.
AACAATAACCAGATAAATAAATAGATAAATACATAAATAAGTAAATGACATGGTAAATAGCACAAAAAATACAGAAACAAATTATTAGTTATTGCAGCAAATATAAATGGACTATAATTACCAGTTAAAAGACAGAGGTTCTCAGATTGAATTCATTTTTTATTTTTTTGTGAGGAAGATTAGCCCTGGGCTAACATCTGTGCCCATCTTCCTCTACTTTATACGTGTAACACCTGCCACAGCATGACTTGATAAGCGGTGTGTGGGTCCACACCTGGGATCAGAACTTGTGAACCAAGATCCAAACTCGTGATCCCCAGGCCACTGAAGTGGAGCACACGAACGTAACCACTATGCCACCGGGCCGGACCCTTGAATTTATTTTTTTTAATCTGGCAGTAACCTATTTACAAAAGTGACAACAAAACCTAAGGACAAAGAAATGTGGGATATAAAAGATGGAAAAAATATGTCAGATCTAGCAAAGACAGTGGATTGTATACTCCAATATACTTTCTCCTATTTTTCTTTAGTAATTAGCCAGAGTGCAGGGCCACTGAGCACTTATATTATTTAGATACAGCTCAGCGGCCCGTTCACTACTGAGCTTTATGATTTCACATCTCCTAGCAGCTATAAATACTCAAGCCCACAAACTAGATTTGCATTGCTAGGCAAAAACACCCAAGACCCTTCTGGTTTACAGAGATCAGGGTTCTGATGTGTGCTTGACTGTTTCCTTTGGCTTTACATTTTAATGTCATCAAACTGGGTACCTAAGTTTAGAATTGTTATATCTTCCTGTTTCTTATCATTATGTGGTGATCCTCTTTGCTTTTTTGCCCAGAAACATTACATATCTTGTCTCAAATCCTCCTTTTGCTAACGTTCACAAAGCTCACCAGCTTTCTATAGAATATAATTTGCTTTTGGTGACAGTTAGGATCTGGTATGCTGCAAATAATGGGAAACCCCCAAATAAGAGTGACTTAAATAAGATAGAATTTTATTTCTCTCTGATATAAAGGAGACCTAGAAGGAAGTTGAAATGGCTACCATATTGAGTAGCTGGAAAACACTATGTGCCCTTATACCTCTGACACCAGCAGCAACAAATCACGCTTAGCTCAAGCTAGGAGGAGACCATCTGCATCCCACAATACCCTATGATTAATAAATCATTGGACCCAATGAGGAGCCTTTCCATCTTTAAGAATAAGGTATAAGATATGGAAATGTACTCCATCTACAAGATAAGCCTCAACATTAATATTATTTCAACTTTGGGAAGCATGTATTAGGACACAAACCAAGGAAAATCAACATAAGATGTGTGGACTTTGAACTCATATCAATAAATATATTATTCTCTGGCCAAACCCTCACCAATGTAATTGTGAGCATGAGCTTCTCTAACTGTGTCTGTCCTCCAGCAGGGCATGAGGGGCTCACACAAAATACCCTTGCTGCACCCCAGCAGACATAAGAATATTCCAATCTCATGTTGACTGTTTCTCACCATAAATTAATATATTGTGATACTTGTTTTGTAAATCAATCTTATGAGCCTGGTTTATGTGAATCTGACCCTGGGGGATAGATATGCTTTGGGGAAGTGGAAAACCAAGAGATAGACCCTGGATTATGGTAAATGCACAAGTGTAATGAGAACACCCGAGTCAGACTACTTTTCTTCAGATATTCACATTACCTCTCCCTCAACCTCTGCATAGGCTTTTCTTGTACAATATCACTTTCTTATTAATAATTCTATAGTGGACATTACCTACTTGAGCAATGTTTCAGTGTAAGGGGTAAGCCAACTGAAGCGTTACATAAAGAGCTGACTGGACTGTTGAAAAAGCTAATCTTGCCCACAAATCCATCTTGCACAGAACTCCTCAATAGATCTCTCCAAAAGGCAAATCAGACCTTATTACTTCCTTGCACACCCTCCAGGAGTTCCTCTACAACACATTCAGTCTACACTTGTTAAAATTTCACTCATAGCCCTTTGTAACTTGGCTCTCCTTCCCTCTCCAGCCTCATCTGCAACCACACCCCATGTTCCAGTGATACATAAATATGTGTTCATACCTGCACACACTATACTCTTCTACTTCTCTGTGCCCTGATCCTGTGGATCTATTGAGTTTCCCTGGAGCCCATTTCCTGTATTTCCTGACTAACTCCTACTTATCCTTAAAGATTCTATTCCAGGGTATCATCTCCTCCAGAAGTCCTTCCTTGCTTCCCCCAAAGTTCAATTTGGTACCTCAAGTTTCCATTGCATCTTGTACATAAAATTATTGTAGCTCTTACCTCATTATTTTAAAATTATAACCTAATGACCCATGTGACAGTGAGGGCAAGAATCTTCTCTATTCCCTACATCTCTGGAACACAGAACAGGGCCTGCCATAAAGTAGAGTGCCACAAATGTTGGCCACATTAAATTGAACTGAATCTCCCCGCTTTTTCTGCTCTTTGGAGCTCTCCATTTTCATGCCCCATGCTGGATTTCTCCTCCACACCCACAGTGATCCTGGCCCTTGCATGTGTTTCCATGTTGAGTCTGTGCCTCACTTCTTACAGGTAGAGTCTGAGTAAGGGAACAGTGGGCTGATGATCTGCTCACAGTTATAAGTAAGGCAGAACGTTTGTCACATACCAGATTCATGACCAGTGTTGCCGAGCTGCCTTTCTCCACAGCCCCTCACAGAAATCCGTGGAGACAAGGTCAGCCCAGTTTGCTACAATTGTGCTAGGAAATTTGAGGAGGGGGAAGACACTAAAATGTCCAAAGGAAAAAATTCTGTTCTGTAGACAATCTGGCAGAAGCTAAGGAAGAATACAAGCTAGCCCTGGGGACTCCTGGGTGCTAGCCCTGCGGACTTCTGGGCACTAGTCCCAGTGACATGAAGGCATCCAATCTTGAAAGCAAGCACTGAGGCCTTTATTCCCTGTGTGTGGCCTGGAATCAGTTCCAAGCCAATATCTCCTCACAGAATGTCCTAAAACTCTAAACATCATTAAATCTTGCTGAAGGTAATAAATTGATTCACCTAATTACACAGCCCCTTCCAGGTAGATGTGTCTCTTGATTACTAGGGACAACCAGACCTCACTTTCTCTCTGAAATTCTCCAGGCACAGAAAGTGATTTCTTTATTATCCTCATGTTGTAGTGGCGTTATGTGTAACCAGCTGGATTCTTCCTGCTTGGGTTTGAGCTTGGGTTTTGGTCTGAAGTCATCTCTCAGAGCCTGTAGGGTCTCAGAGAGACTGAAACTATAATCTTAAAGCTCACTCTAAGCCTTGCCCTAATATACAGTTAGGGGAACATGGTGAAAGAGTGGAAGGTTCTGAACCATGCCCAAGAAGAGCCAGGATTTAAGTCAAGTTTTGCCAGTAATAAGAGGAGTTGTTGACTGATAGGACTATACAAATAAGGTCAAGCCACTTTCTACTTCATTTTCTTCTTTTCCTGATGAAAAGAGGAAGAAGGAAAAAAAGAACTAACAATTACTAAGCGCCCACAATCCCTTTGTTTTGTATTTGTCATCTCCATTTATCCACACAATAATCCTATAAAGAGGTACATTTATTTTCATCTTACAGATGAATAAATCCAGATTCAGAGAAATTAGGTAACATTCAATATAGCATAACTTATAAGTAGCAGAGCCCAAAGGCCAACCTAAATCTATCAGAAGCTAAGGTTTATGTTCTTTCCACCATACCATGAGGCCAACCTCAATGGAACATTGGTAGAGAAGTTTTGGGATTCACAAAAGAGACCATTCTATCTCATTTATTCCCTTTTGGAGCTCTGAGTTTTAGTATCTGAGCATGGACCCTGTATAGAGAGTTAATCTTCTTTAAGCTTTCCCACCGAATGGACTGTTTCTACATCTCTCCTCTCCTGGAAGTCAAGCACTCACATGGCACAGCCCTCGTGTCTCTGATGCAAGGTTTATGGCTTCTTTACTTTTTTGCCTTATTTTTTCACCCCTTGTCTGTCTTGAAAGTCTTCTCTTGTTCTTGAGTAGGTTTAATATCCTATAATACATATTTCTAACAGAAGGCCAATGTCTGCAGCAGACAATAATAACAAGTAGTGAATAAGAGTGTAAACTTTGGAGTCAGGTCACCTTGGTACAACTCACAGCTCTTCCAATTGCATCTCATCTGCCCAAGCATCAAATTCCTCGACTGTAAACTATGGACTAAAATATACCTACCACATAAAAATATAGCAAGGGGAAAACTAGAATGAACACCATGGTCTTGGATTAAAATTGGAGGTATCAGTGTGAAATACAGATTAAAAAGTGACGTGCATGTGTGTGTATGTTTGGGTGTGCACCTATGTACGTATGTTTCCTAGCCCAAACCACTGAGAGAATCTGGAAGAACAGCACCCTAATAGTAATGAGCATATCTAGGACTCAGATCTTGGCTTCTAAATATCAGTCTCCACTAGACAGAACCAGAGATCCTTGGACAGATGGCTGATTACAGGTCTGGGTCAGGGAGAAAGCAAGATAAGATAAGCCTGGAAAAATGTGTTGTGCCGGAAAGCAAGAAAGTGCTCAAAGAATGATAGAGACATGGCAAAAGGAAATAGGGACTAGTTTGAAGGGGCTTCCACTGGCCAAATCTGAACAATGCAAGCATCAAAATAAATAATGATATTAACAGATTAAACCTCATTGAATAAAACAGCAGTCGCTGAGTACTCATACACATACATACATACAGAGAGAGAAGAGAAAGCCTTCCTTACAGTAGAATGTCAACTAATAAATGTAGAAAGAATAATGGAATTTTTTAAATCACCATTTAGTAAGCATTATATAATAATTCACACACAAAAACATAAATGGATGCTTTAGCTAGTGAGTGAAAGTGGAATGAGAACCAGAATTTTACATTGCCCTAAAGTGAATTTTACATTTCTCCACCCACAAAATATTAATTAGTAAAGAGGGAAACACAGCTGTAAAGTAGAAAACCTCTAAGACACAACTTTAACCAGTGATCAAAGTTAATACCACTAGTGATGGGACAAATCATCTGATAGTGAGAACACAACTTCCATTCTGTAATAGCCTACTCCCACACACACAAAAAAGCACCATCAGGGTCTAATCATGAAGAAACTTCAGACAAACCCAAATTAAGGGACATTCTGCAAAATGATTGACCAATACTCTTCAGAAATGTCAGGGCCATAAAAGTTAAGGACAGGCTGAATAACTGTTCAGCCTTTAAAAAGGAGAAAGAGTAATATGACGAATGCAGTGCATGATTTGATACTTTCTTTTTGCTAAAAACAATATTATTGAGACAGTTGAAAAATCTCAGATAGGATCTCTGAGTGAAGGGTAAATAGAAGCTCTTTATACTCTTCTTGAAGTTCTTCTGTAAGTTGGAAATTATTCCAAAATTAAAAGGTCATAAAAGACCTACCTCAGAGTGTTATGCAGATTAAAGGGGCTCTTGTATACAAGTCGCTTAGCATGGTGTCAAGCGCATGGTAACCCTCCACAATGGTAGTAATGAAGAGAAGAGGAATGTTAACTTCCAATTCCAAAATGCTGTATTAAATCTAACTCAGTAAGTATGTTTTAAACACATAGCACTAAATTGAAACTAGGTAGTATACACTTAGGTGGAAGAATGGATCTAACACTATCTGAGCTTAGAAACTACTTAGGAAAATAGGATTTGCATGAAGCTGCAGAAGGGTGCCAAAATGAAAGGCAATATTTAATTAAGCAGTAGATTAATTGTAACAACATAATCACTACAGGGCCAGAAAGAGAGAAAATTAACTTGCGGATTATCTGCCAGGAAATTGCTGGTCATTTTACATGCTTTCTCTCCTTATTTCTCCTTAAAGAAGCATTTTTTCTATTTTTCAGGTGGAGGCAATGAGGTCAGAGACAAATACCAATAATTTCTAAATTCCACTTGAGAACTTATGGCCTGACAATGGGATAAAATAAAGTCTAAAACTAAGGGTATGTTCTGGAAGCATTGAAAGGTATGACATAAAGGAATAAAATCAAGAATGTCTTTCAACAAATATTTATTTAGCCCTTATCTTGTACCAGATTGGAGACACTAGGAAAGTAATAAAAGGTCCCTGCTCCTCCATGAAGGTTTTGTAAAGAATCCTAGTAACAACATTGATCCCAGAAGCGATGATGTATAACCTTTTACCAAGATTTCATTTGAACCTCACTAAGACCCCAAGTGGAAGAAAACACAGTATATTACAACGAATACTTAAATAGAGATCTCCACTTCTGGAATATGGTGGACCAAGTATTCTGAAACACTCTCCACACAGAAATAAATCAGATGCTGCATAAATTACACAGACAATATTCAAATGCATTATTGTCCTCACAATAAAATAATGGCAATTACCAAAGATTGATAAAAACAAAAATGAATAAATTGAAACTAGAGTGGTAAACAAACACAAAAGCTGAGATTGCCTTGGCACAAATACTAATGTCAGGAACCTAGACTTCTGAGGACTAACATTGGTTGGGGAAAGGTGAGAGACTAGGCTTTGAATCAGAGCGAAGTGGGGGAACTGAGGCTGAGACCCTGAACAGAGCTGGAACACCCAGAGTTTACAAACTCAAGGAAAGTTTAGGATGGGGGGAAAAGGTCCATCTGAGAGCAAAGGCAGACAACAAGACATTTGTCTGTCTCTCTCCATCCTCCCTCAAGGATTCATGATCATAGGCCTGATATCAGCCACTATGCACCTGATTTCTAAAATGTTGAAATATTTCCATATCAATTGACAACTAGCTACTGCCTTGATCCTCCCATTATGTACCCTATGTGCTCCTGTTCCAGATCCCAAAGTATTCCACAATCTAGCATAAACCATTCAGAAGTAGCATTTTTACTGCTAGGTTGTTTTCAGCAAAGAAAGTGCTTCTGTTAGACAAAGTTTTAACCAACCATGGTGTTTTACTTTTAGGATTTACAATTGGAAATAACTAACTATGCCATTGATGGTCACTTGTTGGCCTTTATTAAATTGGAACTGCTTAATCAAATTGATGTCTAATTCTTTATAACCAAAATAAACTGTCCTCAGGAGTGACATCAGCAAGATGGTGGACTAGGACTCTGCAGGCCCTCCTTCCTCCCATAGAGACACTGGCTCAACAATAATACACAGACCAATTCCCTTTGTGAGAAATCCAGAAACCAGTTAAGAGGGTCCTGCAATCCAGGTAAACATGAAAATGGCTCCAGCAGAGCTCATAGGAAAATTTGTGGCACTCACTCACCACAGTCTCTCCCCACAGTTCAGCATGGCACAATCAGGAGAACACTCCCAGATCCTTGCTTCTCCCTGGATAAGGAAAGAAAAGATTGAAACATACATCCCATGTTCAGACTTTTCAGGGGGCTTCCCAAGGGACTAGTTTCTGTCTTGTCTGAATCTAAGCACTGAAAAGAAAAGGTGCCAGATTGGGAGCCACTGAGAACAAAAGCAACAATTTGGAGCACTCATTCACCATAGTCCCTCTCCCCAGCTCAGTATGGAACAAGTGAGAGAAAACTCCCAACTCTCAACTTCTCCTTGGGGAGAAAAAGAGTTGGAATATGTATCCAATGTTTTTTCGGGGCTGCCTGAAGGACTGGATTCTGCCTCACCTGTCTCAAAACACTGATGAAACTCAGCATATTCTAGATATCTGGGTGCCACTGAGAACAAGAGAGAGCTGGGAGGCTTGCTGCTGGTCTAGGAGACCTCAGCTACAGCAGACAGAGGCCAATACAGTTCAGCAGCCTCTCCCTCAGGGGAGAAAAAATAGTGGAGCATGCATCTAAGATTCTGACTTTTTGAGGGATTTCCTATGAAACTAGTTTCTGTCTCACAGAAGAAGGGTCCTGGCATATCCCAGAAGCCTTGAGGCTGCTAAAAACAGAAGTGAGCTGGACAGTTTGTGGTAGCTCCAGAGAACTTACAGTGCTGCAGACAAACACTACAGGGATCAAGAGATTAAAAGCTCCTGAAAAAAAGAGACCATCAAATTCATTTAACTGGAAATTTGATTGTGCAGGTCCAGAAAATATGCATCCACAGAAAAGGATTGACAGTCCCCAAGAATCTCTAGCAAGGCTGTTTGAGAAGGTGCAGAGGTGGTCCGTGTAGAGTGGGAGAGTTGGCCATTTTTTCAAATGTGCAGATGCAAAACACAGTCGTAAGTCACATGAAGAAACAAGAAAACATGGCCCAATCAAAGAAACAATGTCCATCTCTGGAAATGAGCCCTAATGAAGCAAAGGTTTCAAATGACATCTCACAAAGAATACAAAATAACTGGCATAAAGATGGTCAATGAGCTCATGAAAACAATACCTTAATAAAATGAGAATATCAACAAAGAGATAGAAAGTACTTTAAAAGAATGAAACTGAAATTTTAGACCTGAAGAATACAATAGCTGAAAAGAAAAATTCAGTGGAGGAGTTCAACAACAGACTGGATCAAGTAGAAGAAAGAATCAGCCAACATGAAGACAGGTCTTTTGAAATTACCCAGTCAGAGGAGCAAAAATAAAAATAAATGAAAAAGAAAGAAGATTAAGGGATTTCTAGGACACCATCAAGCAGAACAATATATGCATTATAGGAGTCTCAGAAAGAGAGCAGAGAGAGAAAGAGGCAGGAAGTTTATTTGAAGAAATAATAACCAAAACTTCCAAATCTGGGGGAAAAATTGGATATCTAGATTCATGAAGCCTAATAGGCCCCAACTAGGAAAAAATTCAAAGTTCAACTGAGGCATATTATAATCATCTTGTCAAAAGTCAATAATAGAGAATTTTGAAAGCAGCAAGAGAAGAGACTTTTCCCATACAAGAGAGCTCCCATTAGACTATCAGCATATCTCTCAGCAGAAACCTTGCAGGTCAGAAGGGAATGAAATGATATATTCAAACTTTTGAAAGAAAAAACTGCCACCAAGAATATTATATCAGGCAAACTATCCTTCAAAAATGAAGGAGAAAAAGACTTTCCTAGACAAAGAAAAGCTGAGGGAGTTCATCATTACTAGAGCTGCCTTACAGGAAATGCTAAAAGGAGTCCTTTTAAGTTGAAATGAAAGAATGCCAGAAAGTAACAGGAAAATATAAAGTTCGCTGGTAAAGAAAAATGTATAGACAACTGCAGAAAAATGTAATACTGTAATTGTGCTGTGTAGATCACTTGTAATTCTAATGTAAAATTTAAAATACATAGCATAAACATAGCTATATAAGTGTATGTTAATGGATACAAATAAAAAAGGATGCAACCTATGACATCAATAACATAAATTGGGGAGGGAGTAAAAAAGTAGAGCTCTTGAATGCAATTAAAGTTAAATTGTCTTCAGCTTAAAATGGATTGCCATCACTATAAGATGCTTTATGTAAGCCCATGGTAACCAAAAATATTACCTATTGAAGATACACAAAATAAAATGAGAATGGAATCAAAGCATGTCACAACAACAAAAAAAATTAATAAAACTAAAAGAAAGACAGTAAGAGAGAAAAAGAGGGACAGAAAATCTACAAGAAAACATTTAACAAACTGGTACTATTAAGTTCTTCCTTATAAGTAATTGTGTTAAACGTAAATGGATTAAGCTGTCTAATAAAAAAATAGAGTGACTAAATGGATTTTAAAAATACAAGATCCAACTATATGCTGCCTCACTTTAGATTTAAAGACACACACAGGCTGAAAGTGAAAAAGTGAAAAAAGATATTCCATGCAAATGAAAACCAAAAGACACAAGGAGTGGCCATACTTATATCAGACAAAATAGATTTTAAGTCCAAAACTGTCAGAAGAGACAAAGAAGGACATTATGTGATGATAAAAGAGTCAATATAGGAAGATACAGTAATTATAAATATGTATACACCAGTAATACAACACTTAAATATATGAAGCAAACATTCACAGAACTGAAGTGAGAAATACACAGCAACACACTAATAGTAGGATATTTCAATACCCCACTTTCAAAATGGACAGAATATCCAGAGTCAAGGTCAACAAAAACAGAGGAGTCGAACAATATTATAGTCCAAATGGAACTAACAGACATATACAGAATATTGCATCGAAAAGCAGGAGAGCACACATTCTTCCCATGAGCACATGGAATATTCTCCAGGATAGATAACATGTTAGGTCAAAAAACAAGTCTTAAAAAATTTAAGAAGATTTAATCATTCCAGGTATCTTCTCTGACCACAATAGAATGAAACTACAAAACAATAGCAAAAGGAAAACTGGAAAATTCAAAATATGTAGATTTAAGCAACACACTCTTGAATGAGTATGAAATCAAAAGGGAAATTAGAAAATATCTTAAGACATGGACCAGCCTGGTGGCATAGTGGTTAAGGTCACACGCTGTACTTCAGTGACGCGGGGTTCACAGGTTTGGATCCCAGGCATAGACCAATGCACCACTTGTCAAGCCATGCTGTGGTGGCGTCCCACACAAAGTAGAGGAAGACAGGCACAGATGTTAGCCCAGGGCCAATCTCCCTCAGCACAAAAGAGGAGGATTGGCAACGGATGTTAGTTCAGGGCTAGGCTTCCTCACAAAAGAAAAAAAAAAAAGTATATATATATATATATATATATATATATATATATATATATATCTCTTAAGACAAAGGAAAGTGAAAACATAACATACCAAACTTATGAGATGCAACAAAAGCAACACTAATAAGGAAGTTTATAGCAATAAATGACTACATTAAGAAAAAAGAAAGATCTCAAATACACAACTTAAATTTACACCTCTGGAACTAGAGAAAGAAGAACAAACTAAATGCAAAGTTAACAGAAGATAGGAAATAATAAAGATTAGAGCAGAAATAAATAAAAGAGACCAAAAAAACAATAGGAAAGACCAATAAAACTAAGAGTTGAATTTTTCTCCAGCTTTATTGAGATGTAATTGACATATGTTGTATAAGTTTAAGGCGTACAATGTGTTGATTCAATACATTTATATATTGCAAAATGATTACCACCATAGCATTAGCTAACATTTCCATATGCTCACATAATCACTATTTCTTTTTTGTGGTGTGAATATGTAGATCTGCTGTCTTAGCAACTTTCAAATACATAATACTGTATTATTAGCTACAATCACCATACTATATATTAAATCCCCAGAACTTGTTAATCTTATAACTGGAAGTTTGTACACTTTGACCAATATCTACCTTGAACTCAGAAACAGAGAGGAGTTGCTTTTTTGAAAAGATCAATAAATTGACAAACTTTTAGCTAGCCTAACTAAGAAAGAAAAAATCAAATAGAATCAAATGAAAAAGGATACATTAAAATTGATGCCACAGAAATAAAAAGGATCATAAAAGACTACTATACACCAACAAATTGGATAACCTAGAAGAAATGGATAAATTTCCAGAAATACAACCTACCAAGACTGAATCATAAAGAAATAGAAATTATGAAGCAAGTAAGGAGATTGAATCAGTAATCAAAAACCTCCCAAAAATGAACACTAACAATGAACCATCTCAAAAGGAAGTTAAGAAAACAATCCCTTGTACAATAGCATCAAAAAGAATAAAATAGGATGTCACGAAGATGATAAAGTAGGAGATCCCAGCCTCTGTTTCTCAACAAAGATCAACAATTAGACAGCTATCCATGAAGGAAAATAGTGCTGGGTGAGTTCAGGAGTCCACTTAAGAAGCTTCTAGAACTCAGTGGGAGAAAAATGCTCAGAATAACTGCACAAAAAGGGAAAGAAGAACAGCTTCATTCTGCCTACATCGTCCTACCCACCAAACCAACACTTCTCAGTACCAAGAGGGAACTCCTCAGCTCTAAACAGTTCCACTAGCCAGGAAAGGGAGAGCAGGGTGAGTGACCAGCTTCCTCAGACTTTCAGGGCACTGCATTAAGGACCTGCTTCAATTTCACCCCACTCAGAGACTGGCGAAGCTGAAACATCTAGAGATGGCCAGGAACAAGGAAGAAAGGCAGGGGCTACCAGTATCACCCACACAGTGGGAGTAACCATGGTTCCTAGTGGTCCACTCTGCAGGGGACCCCAGCAGACTTCACTGCCTCCACAGCCCTTGAGGACAATGTAGACCCCCCTCTAGATTTCATCCCTGAGGACCTCACGGCAGACCCCAAAGGCTTTCGCTGCTGAAGAAACCATCAGCCAGAACAGCCGCCTCAGACCACTGAAGATTTCACCTCTAAGATTTTCTCCCCACAGGTTTTCACACTTGCAGACACCAGCCACCTGAATCCACCCACTCCCTCTACCCACAGGAGACTGAGATCTGCACTACAAGCCAGTGTGGCCTCTGTGGCTGCATGTGTACAAGACAGCAGCATAGACACCTGCAGCTGACCCCCACCACTGTGCACAGGCTCATGGCTAACCCCTATAGCCAAGTTCATGCACACCACCAACTCAAATCCCATCACCGACTTCTACTGCCAAGAATGTGCCTATGACAAGCCCCTACAGCCACACAAATAATGCCAACAGCCAAGGCCACCACAACTGCCTGTGGTCCTGGATCTGGCCCTGACTCCTGTTACAGGCCTGCATTGCTGGGCTCACCTACAGCTAGCTTCTGCAGCTTGCACTTATACACTTCAGGCCTGACTCCCATCACTAGCCTCCACTGCCAATGGTGTGCCCATAGTGAGACCCTGCAGCTACAGGAGGGCACACCAACAGCCAAGGCCCTCACAGTTGCTAGTGGGCCTGGATGCAGTAATGACTTCTGTCACTGGCCTGCACCACTGGGCTTACCTGAAACTAGTCCCTGTAGCTGCACACCTGAACCCCACAGACCTGACCCCTGTCACCAGACTCCATGGCTGTGCATTCACTCAGGGCAATACCCTGCAGCAACAGATGTGCACCCTGAGAACCAGGGCCCACATAGCTGCTAGTGTGCCCTCAGTTTGCACCAGCCCCTGCTGCTGGCCCTGGCCCTCACCAATATATGTGTGTCTGTAGCTGGCCGTACCATTACACAGGCACCTGCAGCTGGCCCCCAGAGCCAAATGTGTGCACATCACTGGCTCTGGACACCATCACCAACTGCCCTGGCCCCTAACTGCTGGACCTGGAGGTGCAGCTGAGGACCCCAGTAGCCACTGAAACCACTGCAGTCCTCCTGCAACTCTTGCCAAGGATCAAGCAGTAGTCAAAGTCATGGACCACAGCAGCTAGAGCCCACCAGACATCATGCCAAACCCCACCCAGAACTGAGCTGCCACATGACCCTGCGCTTGGGGGGTCACACCACAAGACCAGGGCTCACATCACAGTCCAGCATGCCCTCCCCACACAGGAAAAAGTCATTCCTTACTGAAGTCAGTCCATGAAGTCTGGAAAAAATGACTGCTTCTTCAAATGTGCAGACCCCTCCGTAAGGCTACAGGGATAATGAAGAATCAGCAAAACACAACACCCCCAAAGGAACACAGTAAACTTCCAGTAACTAACTCCAATGAAATGGAGATACAAGAATTGCCTGACAAAGAATTCAAAATATTTCTTCTAAATATGCACAGAGCTACAAGAGAACACAGATAAATGATTTAGTGAAGTCAGGAAAGCAATACAAGAAAAAATGAGAAGTTCAACAAAAAGATAGAAAACATAAAAAAGAGTCAAGCAGGAATTTGGGACATGAAGAATACAATGACTGAACTGAAGAATTCAATACAGAACTTCAACAGCAGACTGCACCAACAGAAAAGAATCAGTGAACTTAAAGACACATCATTTGAAATTATTTAAACTGAGGAGCAAAAAGAAAAAGAATGAAAAGGAATGAAGAAAGCCTAGGAGACTTATTCTCACCATTAAGATCAATAATCTATGCATCACTGGGGTCCAGAATATTGAAATAATACCAAGTGTCTTTTCCAACCATAATGATATAAAAATAGAAATCAGTAACAGGAGGAAAGCTGGAAAATTCACAAACATGTAGAAATTAAACAACATAATCCTGAACAACCAATGAGTCAAAATAGAAATCAAAAGGGAAATTTAAAAAATAACTTGAACCTAGAAGAAATGAAAAAATTCCTAGAAACATGCAACTTACTAAGACTGAATCATGAAGAAATAGAAAATCTGAATGGACCAATTACAAGTAAGGAGATTCTTCAATCAAAAACCTCCCATCAAAGAAAATCCCAGAACCAGATGGTTTTACTGGTAAATTCTACCAAGCAATTAAAAAAGAATTCGTTACAATCTTTCTCAAACTCTTCCAAAATTTGAAGAGCATGAAACACTCCCAAACTAATTTTATGAGGTCATCATATCCTGACCACAGCCAGATAAGGACACTAAAAGAAAAGAAAACTACAGGACAATATACCTGATGAACATTGATGCAAAATTCTCCACAAAATACTAGCAAACTGAATTCAATAGGACATTAAAAGGACCATATACCATTATCAGGCAGGATTCATCTCTGGGATGCCAGGATGGTTCAACATATGTAAATAAATAAATGTGATACACCACATTAATATAGTGAAGATAAAAATTATATGATCATTTCAATAGATGCAGAAAAAGCATTTAACAAATTTCAACATCCTTTCTAATAAAACTTACAACAAAGTGAGTATAGAAGGCACATATCTCAACATAATAAAGGCCGTATACGACCCAAGCCAACATCATGCTCAATGGTGAAAGGTTGAAAGCCTTTCCTCTGAGATCAGAAACGAGATATGGGTGCCCAATCTCACTACCCTTATTCAACAAAATACCGGAAGTCCTAGCCAGAGCAATCAGGCAAAAAAAGAAAAAGAGAAGACAACTTTCAAATCAGAAAGGAAGAAGTAAAGTTGTCTTTGTTTGCACATGATATGATCTTATCTATAGAAAATCCTAAAGACTCCACCCAAAAACTGTTAGAACCAGTTGACAAATTCAACAAAGTTGCAGGATACAAAATCAATGTACAAAAATCAGTAGCATTTCTGTACCCCAACAATAAACTACCTGAAAAAGAAATAAAGAAAACAATCCCATTTGCAATAGCATCAAAAAGAATAAAATACTTTATTTTATCTGTACACTTAAAACTATAAGACTTTGATGAAAGATATCAAAGAAGACACAAATGGAAAGATATCCCATGTTCATGGGTCAAAAGAATTAATACTGGTAAAATGCCCAAACTACACAAAGCCATCTATAGATTCAATGCAATCCCTATCAAAATTCCAAGGGAATTTGTCACAGAAGTGGAAGAAACAAAGCTAAAATTTGTGTGGAACCACAAAAGAGTGTGAATAGCCAAAGCAATCCTGAGAAAGAAAAACAAAGCTAACAGCATCACACTTCCTGATTTCAAACTATATTACAAAATTATAGTAATCATAACATTATGCTACTGGCATAAAATAGACACAGAGATCAATGGAACATAATCAGGAGCCCAGAAATAAACCCATGTGTATACGGTCAACTAATACTTGACAAAGGAACCAAGAGATTCCATGGGGAAAGGATACTCTCTTCAATAACTAGTACTGAGACTGCTGGAAAGATGGCTGCATAGGGGGACTCTGAACTCACCTCCTGCCACAGACACAACTAATCTACAACTACCTGTGGAACAATTACCTCTGAGAGAGAACTGGAAACTGGATAAAAAGAACCCCCACAACAAGGGACAACACTGACAGAGATGGAAAAGGCAGAAATACCCCTCTTCTAAGGAAAAAAACACATTCTAGCCATGGCACTTCAGAGCTGGGAGCAATCTTTGTGTGTGTGTGTGTGTGTGTGAGGAAGACCAGCCCTGAGCTAGCATCCATTGCCAATCCTCCTCTTTTTTGCTGAGGAAGACTGGCCCTGGGCTAACATCCGTGCCCATCTTCCTCTAGTTTATATGGGACACTGCCACAGCATGGCTGACCAGCAGTGTGTCAGCCAGTGCCCGGGATCTGAATCCACGAACCCCAGGCTGCCAAAGCATGAACTAAACCACTGCACCACCGGGCCAGCCCCTGGGAGCAATCTCGAGGTAAGAAGCTTTTCCTGGAGGAGTGGGGGAACTGAGCAGGAGGGCTATGCCACAATAAGCAGCTTTGAATTCAGCACAACTGAGAAGAAAGCCATAATACCTGGCTTGCTGGTCATTAAAACCAACAGGGAATACCCCCAGAACAGCTGTTGAACATAAAAGAAAGAAAAGCCTGCTCTTGAAGGGCCTACACACAGATTCGCCCATTCAAGAAACCAACACAAAATCACCAGAAAGAAAGGTGCATAGTCCTTTGGTAAAATAGACTCACTTGATAAACTCTGAGCACATCTGAGAGAGGCAGGAGGCAGCTGGGCCCACCTCCCCAGGAACTGAGACACTGGCGGCAGCCATTATTATGACCTAGTACATGCACACTGACAAAGACATTGGCAGACGTCATTGGATTTCTTCCTCTGGCCTGATAACAAAGGGGTTTTCCCTGCCCACTAGAGCACCAACTTAACCCAGCTCAGCCAGGGCAGGCAGCCCACCCTAGGAACTGGCCCCACCCACCAGCAAATCTTCAGGGAACTTTTGGGCCTGCATAAGTGGGGTGTGCGGGACCTCTGCAGAAGGGTGAGTGGATCTGCCTCAGTGGGGTGGAGTATACACATGGGGCAGGACTGCATTGGTGGGGTGTGTGGGCCAGTGAGTAGTGGGGAGTGCTGACTTGTGCACAGACTTGTGTCCCTGGCCATCTCCAACAGCCACACAGGGGATCTACCCCACATTCCAATGCTTGATTGTGTGCTGCCACACTGGGCGCCAGCCCCACCCAGCTGTGCTCCTGAGAGAGCTGACAACAGCCTCACAGGCTGGAGGCCTACAGCAATTGTGAGCATTTGAGCCTAACAACCAGCCTCAGTGGGGGCCTGACTCACTTAACAGAAAAACAGCAGCAGGTGTGTGCTATTAGACCTTGCAGCCAGCCATGCTGGGGCTTCCCCACCCAATAGAGTGACTAAAGTGACCATAGCAGCCACACATGGCAGAGCCTTACAAACAGCCAGCCCTGGAGCCAGCCTAGCCTACTCACTCACCTGCAGCAAGAGAAACCCCACCACAACACAAGGGCACATGTAGCCCACACAGGGGACACTCCTGGAACATTTGGAACTAGTGACAAGAGGGAAGCACATCGCTGGGCCCCATAAAGCATCTCTTACATAAGACCACATCTCCAAGATCAGGAGACACAGCTGATCTACTTATTATGTAGACATAAGCACAGAGAAGTAGGCAAAAGAGGAGACAAAGGAATATGTTCCAAACAAGGGAAAAAGAAAAAGAACTAAACAAAACAGAGATAAACAATCTACCTGATAGAGTACAAACTAATAGTCATAGGATGCTCACTGATCTTGGGAGAAGAATGGATGAATACAGTGAGAACTTCAACAAAATATTGGAAAATATAGAAAATCAGTAGAAGGAAGGAAATAATAACAACCAAGGAATAAATAAATGAAATAGAGGTTAAAAAATCAATGAAACTAAAAGCTGATTCTTTGAAAAGATAAACAAAATTGACGAACCTTTAGCTAGACTCACCAAGAAAAAAAAGAGAGATGGCTCAAATCAATAAAATCAAGAATGAAAGAGGAGAAATTACAATGAACACCTCAGAAATACAAATGATTATAAAACAATACTATGAAAAGATGTAGGCCAATAAATTGGATAATCCAGAAGAAATGGATAAATTCTCAGAATCATACAACTTTACAAACTGAATCAAGAAGAAATAGAGAATTTGGATAGACTGATGACCAGTAAGGTGATTAAAACAGTAATGAAAAATCTTCCCCAAAATAAAAGTCCAATAAAAGACCAGATGGCTTCCCTGGTGAATTCTACCAACCATTCAAAGAAGACGTGATACCTATCCTTCTCAAACTCTTCCAAAAAATTGAAGAAGAGAGGAAGCTTCCTAACTCATTCTATGAGGCCAACATTATCCTGATATCAAAACCAGACAAGGACAACACAAAAAAAGAAAATTACAGGCTGATGAACATTTGTGCAAAAATCCTCAAGAAAATATTAGCAAATCAAATACAACAACACATTAAAAAGATCAGACACCATGATCAAGTGGGATTCATTCCAGAGATGGAGGGATGCTTCAACATCCGCAAATCAATCAACCTGATACACCACATGAATAAAATAAAGAATAAAAATCAGATAGTCCTCTCAATAGATGCAGAGAAAGCATTTGACAAGATACAGCATCCATTTATGATAAAAACTCTGAATAAAATGGGTGTAGAAGGAAAGTACCTCAACATAATAAAGTCCATATATGACAAACCTACAGCTAATATCAAACTCAATGGTGATAAACTGAAAGCTATCCCTTTAAAAACAGGAGTCAGACAAGGATGTCCACTTTTGCCACTTTTATTTAACACTGTATTGGAAGTCCTAGCCAAAGCAATCAGGCAAGAAAAAGAAATAAAGGGAATCCAACTTGGAAAGGAAGAAGAAAAACTGTCATTATTTGCATACGACATGATTTTATATACAGAAAACCCCAAAGAATCCACCAAAAAACTATTAAAAATAATAAATGAATATGGTAAAGTTGCAGGATACAAAATCAAATACAAAAATCAGTTGTGTTTCCATACACTAGCAATGAAATAGCAGAAAAGAAATTAAGAATACAATCCCATTTACCATCACAACAAAAAGAATAAAATACCTGGAAATAAACTTAGCCAAAGAGGTGAAAGACCTCTACACTGAAAACTATAAAACATTGTTGAAAGAAACTGAAGAGGACACAAAGAAATGGAAAAATATTCTGTGCTCATTGATTGGAAGAATTAACATAGTTAAAATGTCCATACTTCCTAAAGCAATCTACAGATTCAATGCAATCCCTATCAAAGTTTCAACCAAATTTTTCACAGAAATAGACCAAAGAATTCTAAAATTTATATAGAACAACAAAAGACCCTGAATAGCCAAAGGAATCCTGAGAAAAAAGAACAAAACTGGAGATGTCAAACTCCCTGATTTCAAAATATATTACGAAGTTATAGTAATCAAAACAGCATGGTGCTGGCACAAAAATGGATACACAGATAATGGAACAGAATCAAGAGCCCAGAAATAAACCCACACATCTATGGACAGCTAATTTTTGACAAGGGAACCAAGAACACACAATGGAAAAAGGAAAGTCTCCAAAAAGTGGTGTTCGGAAAACTGGAGAGCCACATGCAAAAGAATGAAAGTAGACCATTATCTTACACCACACACAAAAATTAACTCAAAATATATTAAAGACTTGAATGTAAGATGTGAAACCGTAAAAATTCTAGAAGAAAACATTGTACGTTCTTTGACATCAGTCTTAGCATCACCTTTTTGAATACCATCTATCACCAGGCAAGGGAAACAAAAGAAAAATAAACAAATGGGGCTACATCAAACTAAAAGTCTTCTCCACAGCAAAGGAAATCATTCATAAAACAAAAAGACAACCTAACAATTGGGAGAAGATATTTTCAAACCATATATCTGATAAGGGGTTAATATCCAAAATATATAAAGAATTCATAGAACTAAACAACAAGGAAACAAACAACCCAATTTAAAAATGGGCAAAGGATCCGAACAGACAATTTTCAAAAAAAGATATATAGGTGGCCAACAGGCACATGAAAAGATGTTCAGCATCACTAATTATTAGGAAAATGCAAACCAAAACTACAATGAGATATCACCTCATGCCTGTCAGAATGGCTATAATTAACAAGACAAGAAATTACAAGTGTCGGAGAAGATGTGGAGAAAAGAGAACCCTCATACACTGTTGGTGGGAATGTAAACTGGTGCAGCCGCTATGGAAAACAGTATGGAGATTCCTCAAAAAGTTAAGAATAGAACTACCATATGATCCAGTGATTCCACTTCTGGGTATTTATCCAAAGGACATGAAAACACTAAGTCAAAAAGACATTTGCAGCCCTATGTTCATTGCAGCATTATTCACAATAGCCAAGACTTGGAAACAACCTAAGTGTCCATCAGTGGATGAATGGATAAAGAAGATGTGATATATATACACAATGGAATACTACTCAGGTATAAAAAAAGATGAAATCTTGCCATTTGCAACAACATGGATGGAACTTGAGGGTAATATGCTAACCGAAATAAGTCAGACAGAGAAGGTCAAATACTGCATGATTTCACCCATAAGTAGAAGATAAAAACAACAACAACAAACAAACAGATAGACACAGAAATTAGATTGATGGTTACTAGAGAGGAAGGAGGGCGGGGGAGGCCAGAGGGGTGATAGAACATATGTGTACTAGGACGGATGTTAATTAGTCTTTGGGTGGTGGACATGATGTAGTCTACACAGAAATCAAAATATAATGATGGACACCTGAAATTTATATAATGTTATAAACCAATGTTACCTCAATAAAAAAACAAATAAATAAATAGTACAGAGAAAACTGGATAAATACATGCAGAAGAATGAAACCTAACTTATACCACTTACAGAAATTAATATGAAATGCATTAAAGACTTAAACATCAGACTTGAAACCGTAAAACTCCTAGAAGAAAACATAGGAGGAAAGCTCCCTGACATTGTTCTCAGCAATAGTTTTTTTGGATACGAAACCAAAAGCATAAACAACACAAGCAAAAATTAATAAGTAGGACTACATCCAACTAAAAACTTCTGCACAGCAAAAGAAACAATCAAAAAAATGAAAAGGTATTCTATGGAATGGGAGAAAATATTTGCATATTGTATACCTGAAAAAGGGTTAATACCCAAAATATATAAACAACTCATACAACTCAATAGCAAAAAATAAACAATCCAATTTAAAAATAGGCAGAGGAACTGAATAGACATTTTTCCAAAGAAGACATATAAATGGCCAACAGGTACATGAAAAGGAGTTCAACATCACTAATCATAAGGGAAATGCAAGTCAAAACCACAAAGAGATATTACTTCATATCTGTTAGAATGGCTATTATCAAAAAGACATAGATAACAAGTGCTGACGAGGATGTGGAGAAAAGAGAACACCTGTGCACTGTTGGTGCACATAGTAATACAGCCACTATGGAAAACAGTATGGAGGTTCCTCAAAAAAATTAAAAATAAAACAATTATATGATCCAGCAATTCCACTCCTGGGTATATATCCAAAGGAAATGAAATTAGCATCTCAGAGATATCTGCACTCCCCCATGTTCATTCCAGCATTATTCACCATAACCAAGACATGGAAACAACCTAAGTGTCCACCTACAGATGAATGGATAAAGAAGATGTGGTAATTATATACAATAGAATATTATTCAGCCATGAGAAAGATGGACACCCTGCTATTTACAACTACATGGATGGAACTTGAGCGCATTATGCTAAGTGAAATAAGTCAGACAGAGAAAGACAAATACTGTATGACATCACTCATATGCGGAATCTAAAAAAGCTGAACTCATAGAAAGAGAGTGTAGAATGGTGGTTACCAGGGGATGGGGAGCAGGAGGATGGGACAGATGTTGCTGAAGTGTACAAACTTGTAACGAGTAAGAAATAAGTCCTAGAGATCTAATGCAAAGTATAGTGAATATAGACGGCAACATTGTATTATAATCATCAAACTTGCTAAGAGACTAGAACTTAATTATTTGAACCACTAAAAAATGATCATTATGTAACATAATAGGGGTGCTAATTATTGCTACAATGGAAATCATATTATAATATGTAAATGTATCAAATTAACATGTTGTACACCTTAAATTTACACAGTCCTATGTCAAATATATTTCAAAAAATTTTAAAAATTATGACTATATGAGGTGATGGATATGTCAATTAGCTTGATTGTGGTAATCATTTCACAATGTATATGCATATCAAAACATCATATTGTACACCATAAATGTATACAATTTTTATTTATCAGTTATACCTCAATAAAGCCGGGGGAAAATTTAAAAATAAATTTTTAAAAAAGGAAAGAACAGGGGCCGGTCAGTGGCGTACTGATTAAGTTCGCACGCTCCACTTCGGTGGCCTGGGGTTTTGCAGGCTCGGATCCCAGGCAGGAGCAGACACACAGCTTGTCAAGCCATGCTGTGGCGGCGTCCCATATAAACTAGAGGAAGATGGGCAAAATGTTAGCCCAGGGCCGGTCTTCCTCAGATAAAAAAAAAATGAGGAGGATTGGCAACAGATGTTAGCACTGGGCTAGTCTTCCTCACAAAAACAAATAAATAAATAAAAATAAAAAATAAATTAAATAAAAAAGGAAAGAACAAATTGCTGATACATGCAATCATGTGGATGAATCTCACAGACATTGTGCTAAGGGAAACTAAATGCAAAAGAGCACATGCCATATAATTCCATTTATACGAAATCCTAGAACAGGCAAAGCTAACCTATAGTGAAAGAAATCAGTTCACTAGTTATCCGGGGCAGATGGAAAATGGGATATTGACACAACATTACTTCTGTGAAATTCTCGCAAAAAAAATTTATAAACTAAATTAACCATAGAAAACATAAGACAAACCAAAAATCAAGGGACATTCTGCAAAATAAATGGCAAGCACACATCAAAACTGTCAAGATCAAGATCATAAAAGATAAAGAAAGACTAAACAACTGATCCAGATCAAAGAAGATTAAACAGAATGCAAAATTTAGGACTGCATTCTGAACCTGAAAAAAAATGAGATTTTTTTTTTTTTGCTATCAAGAAATTGATTAGGGGGCTGGCCCGGTGGCACAGCGGTTTAGTTCACACTTGGCAGCCCAAGGTTCGCGGGTTCGGATCCCAGGTGCCCTCCGGTGCACTGCCTGTCAGCCATGCTGTGGTGGCGTCCCATATAAAGTAGAGGAAGATGGGCACAGATGTTAGCCCAGGGCCAGTCTTCCTCACAAAAAAAAAAAAAGAAAGAAAAGAAATTGATTAGGACAATTGAGAAATTTGAATAAGGTCTGTGGTCTGTGGGTTAAATAGTGTACTTTACCAATGTTAATATCTTTATTTTAATACTTGCACTGTGATTACTGTGTTTATTTAAATATGCCATAAACTTTTTCATACATAGAATTTATTTCTTGATTTGCCATTCTGTCCCTCACTCTCTGTTTGTACACAAGAACCATACTATATTAATTGTTCTCATTTGGTTATACATTTACTCCTTCCCCCACTTCAAGATTTTTTTATCTTCTGCCTAGATTACTGCAATAGGTTTAAACTGGACTAACTCCATGTTCTCTCCCCCTACAACCATTCTCCAAGCTGCTGTCAGAGCCACAATGTTAAATGATCTTAAATGCTCAGTGTTAAATGATCATTAAATGCTCTCTATCATGATTTCTATGAATCCCAAACTCACAGCCTAAATTTTAGTCATTGAAAATTACTTGAAATTCACCATATGTGTCATGCTCTTTCTCATTTCTGTGCCTGTGCACACACTGTTACCCTACTCCATGCTCTCCTCCCTCGTCCCCCCATTTTCTTAGCTAAATCCTACAGAACATCCAAGACTCAGCACAGTGTCGCCTATTCTGGGATGCTTTCTCAGGCTCCTCCAATTTGAGTTCATGCCCCTGACTCTTTCTTCCACACAATGTTATCGCTGTTTACATGTCTGTGTTTTGGAGAAAACAAGCTTCTTGAAGGCAGGGTCTACAGACTATTCATCTTTGTGTCTCCAGTGGCTGATGGTGTGTGCCATATGGTATACACTTAATAATTATTTGATGACGAGATAAATAAATAAGTCCCTTACTATAGCAATGGTTTGGGAGTTAATCTAATAACTGCGTTGTAAATTACATGACTGTTCTGATCCTCAGTTGTGTCATCTAAAGAGAGAGGAAAGATTATCACTAAGATCCCTTTCCACTCCAGCAGTCATTGATTCCAGAACTTTCTGGTCTATTCTGGTGGTCTATTCAGTGTGTGTGTCTTAGATCCCCAAGTAGACTACAAGTTTGTTGAAGACAGAGATTATACATATAGCGTCTTCTCCACCTTGAATCTTTGCCATACAGATAGGCAAAATAAATTGGTATTTAAGGACTATGATATTGGTATCATCTCAGAGACTCAATGTCTCCCCCTAAAATAAACCTCTCTTCCCCTCCTCCCCTCATTTCCTCTCTCCACCCCTCTCTCTTTCTCTCTCTCACCTGTGCTTCCATCATCAAATCTCTTTGACTCCCACCCTCCTGCCTTTCTCTTATAAGACCTTGTGGTTCCATCGGGCTCACTCAGATAACTCGGGCTGATCTCCACATCTCAAGATCCGTAATTTAATCACATATGCAAATTCCCTTTTGCCACATATGATAACATATTCACAGATTCCAGAGATTAGGATGTGGACATCACTGAGGACCACCACAGATGCCATTAGGAAAGTGAAATGGCAAAACACCGTGTGGGAGAATACTATTTGCTGCACATATGACCCACTAAGGGCTTGTATAGGGAAAATGTAAAGAATATCTACAAATTATTTATAATGGACAAACCAACAGAAAAAATGAACAAATGACTGGAATAGACACTTATCAAAAGAGGATATCCAAATGACCCATAAACATGTGGAAAGATACCCCACCTTATTTGTAATCAGGAAAATCAAATTAATCTGCAATGAGGTAGATAACCACTAGATAACTATCAAGTTGTCTGAAGTGTAGAGGTTTGACAATACCAAGCCGTGCTTAGGGTGTGGAGTGATCAAAATTCTTATACTTCGCTGATGGGTATATAAATTAGTAAAATGTACTTTGGTAAACAGCTTGGCATTTAGACAAATTGAAGTTATGCACACCCCGTGACTTAGTAATTTCACTCCAAGGCATCTATCCTACAGAAAGCAAGCCTGTGTGAGCAGAATATTAGTACGAGAATGCCCACAGTAGCACTCTTTGTAATCACTGGAAACAGCCCAAATACTGTCAACAGTGGCAAATATATTAAGTAGCCAACATATTGAGATAAAAACTAACTAATGCTGCACAGAGAAACACAAATAAATCTTAGAAACATAATAAAGAACGAAGCCAGCCACAAACAATACAGCTGTGCTGACATTTATAGATAGACCAAAAACAGGCAAATGAAACTACCATGTTTAGTGATGCATAGTAAAACCATAAATCGAAGCAAGAAAGTGATGATTATCCAGGTCAGAGCGTGGTTCCCTTATCAGGGAGGGAACGGGCTGTGATCACTTAATGGCGCACTGGGACTTTCTGTGGTGCTGGAAAAGGTCTGTTTTCTTGACCTGAGTGGTGGTTACTCAGTGATTGCTATATGTTCAGTCATTACATATATGATTTACTTATTTTTCTTTTTGTATATTGAATTTCATCTTTTATCAATGATTTATTTTAAAAGTTTAAAAATAAGAGCCATGGGGGAAAATAAACTTGCACATGGGGAGAAATCAACAGCGGAAGTCACTGCACTCGGAAACTATCTGATTAGTGAATGAGGCAGCTGAAAAGGGGGCTTGCTCCTTCAACAGGGTAATTCATTAGTGGAGCATAGGATGTGTAATGGATGTGTTTTTCTAGAAGGTAGACATGATAAGGAGAGCACGAGAATTCTATGAAACTAAGATGAAGGAAGAAAGCACCAACGGAGCAATGCTAAAGAGGAAAGAATGAAGCTGTTTGTGTTTCCCTGGGAGCTTTGCCCAACAAAACCTCAGGCAGGAGGTGGGAACACTCAGCACAGTTAGGAGAAGCTCCTGTCCAAAGCTTGGGATGGTGATTTAATCAGGACATGCGTGGGTGGAATGGAAAAGGTCCATCTTGAATACATACTGATCTCCAAATGCATTTTAGATCTACTTTTCCAGAATTGTGTATCAGAGGGGCTCAGAGTATTTAGAAAACGTTTGGTTCATACTTCCCATATTCCCTAACGCACGTTTGAACAACTTAAAATATGTAGAGAAGGACAGAGTTACCAACCAAGAATCAAGAGAGCTGAATGTTTGATGACAGCACAGCCCACAGCTTGATTCTTTCCTTTGTGCAAGCCCAAGCCTTTCACCACTCCGAGCCTTGATTTCTCCATCTCTGAAAGGATGAGGTGGTACCACAGAGCCCATGCCATGTCTACGGTAGCATGAATTGTATGCCCACTGCAGGGTCTCCTGGGAGGCTTCCATGGGTCATGCAAGGGAATCCTCAGCCCTGATCTAGCACTGACCTACCTACTTCTAGTCCACCAGCTCGCTATCTCTCCCCTACTCCCATTCCAACCTACCGCAGTGCTCTCAATGCGCATTGTTGGAACCCAGAATAGAACTCTCTCAGCGATGTTTTGCATTCATTAAGAAGTCTCTTGGAGAGAGTCTGTAGAAGAGAAAGAAACACAGCTATGGTGGTGGAATTTAGTAATTAAGGAGTAGAAGAAGAGGAAGAAGAAGGAGAGGAAGGGGAGGGGGAGGGGGAAGAAGAAGAAGGCGAAGAAAATCTATAACAGAATAAATACAATACATTTTGTAAGCTTTATCTTATTTAATCCTCTAAAAGCACTCTTACAATGCTCTTTTTGAGAAGCGGAAGCTAGAGTTCAGAGATGCTAAATAATTTATCCAAGGGCATATGACTGCAAAATGGAGCGTAACCAATAAAACTATGCTCTACTGCCACTTTACAGACTCAGAATCCAACAGCCGTGGGCCACTTGGGTACAAGCCTGCCTTAAGGGGCAAGAATGAAACTAAAGTTAGTCTATTGTCAATTCTTGGTCCTCCACCACCACTCCAGGGGAGACAGACCTAATGACCCTTCCCCAGAACGGCGTCCCTGTAGCTCCCGGGAGGCGTTGTCCTGCTCCATTCCTGACACTGGGCATCCAACCTTGAATACAGGACTGAACTGGCTCATCCAGGGGAGAGGCCCAACTCACCCACTCCAAAGAGAGAACCCGTCCCACAACCCTCAAAGTTCCCAAATTCTAGCCAATATTTCGTACCAGCCATTTGGAAAACAAAGCCCCTCAGTGAACTTTTCTGGTGGAAAGGTTCCCTGCAGCATCTGCATCCACCCAGGTGAATAAATCTGCCACCCGAAGAGAAGGCTGTCCCTTCTCTACTATGTCTTAGCACACACAACTCTTGGTCACTCCAACAGTTGACACTTTGAGACCCTTTGTTTCTTAGCACACTGCAAGTCCTTGCTCACATCCTTTCTAGCCTTGAATTAAGCCTGTGTCTTATAACATCACTTCTCTGAGCTCCTGTGTTCTCAGTGGGACTCCAAAGGAAAGGAGAAACAAAGTAGATGCTTTCCCTGCCATTTTTCTATCAGTATACATTTGAAGTTATAGGGAAAGTGTTTGGGCCTGGACACGAGGATGCCTGGTCTCTGCTCCTGTTCTGCCTTGACTGAATCCCTTCTTCTCCCACGATTTGTAGAAGAGGAAGTAGCATGGAATGGCCCAGGGACTCTTTTACCTCTAACCCTGAAGGTGCCCTTCCAGGTAGAATGAGGCCAGTGTTCGGCCCCACCCAGCCTCACTCAGCTCTATAAAGGCAGCCTCCCCCAGGAAGTTCCAGCTCTGTGCCCTCCTCAGCGATGAGGCTCTGTCTCTCTGGGTTATTCTTCCTCCTGGTGATCTCATTGCCTTCAGGTAAGATGATAGGTACAGGTCTGATCATGAAAGTGGGGGTCTTCCAAGGACTGAGGCACTTAAAAACCCCGGTGAGTATAAGCCCAGCAGGGGGACATCAAAATCAGATGGACCAGCAGGCTGGCGATGGGATGTGGGTTAGTGATCATCGGCCCCCCCCCTGCTCATCTGTTGTTACGTCCTGAAGTTCTGCCAAACCTGGAGAGAGGGGAGCCAGTTTCATGATACGCATATCACTGTTCAGCTCCCCAAATTCCTATTTCCCCTCAACTTCCTTTGATCGGCCTTAGACGGGCGGCCCTCGCTGAAATGTGATAAGAGGTAAGAGGATAGAGTTCAGAAAGTAAATCACAGAATGATAAGCCATCCACCAGGAAGAAAGGACAGGCCTAGGATTTCTCTCAACCTCTTAAAGACTGATTTTTCTTTGCCGTTTTTTTTTTCCTTCAGGGAACGGTTTGTTTGGAAATGACGGAGTAGAACTTCGTACTTGTATTGCAGTTGGTGGCAGATGTTTTTTCGGTTGTAGAATGGGATGGAAGTGGGTGGCATTCTGTCACAACATAATGTCTTGTTGCATAGAAATGAAGAAAAATAAACCCCCCGCGGCCCTACTGCCATGACCCTTACCTCATGGGTCCAATTAAAAGGATGTATGAATGGCCAAAAGGACAAAATCCTCCATCTGTGTGTAAGGATCGTTAATGAGCCATGGGTAGCAAATGGGGGACAGCTTCTGACCAATTTACTGGCAAAACCCAGGACATATTTTGTAAAGGGGCACTGAGGCAAAATGCATCTCCTATTCTTTTTTCTGCCATCCCATCTCCAATCACTAATTCCTATTACAAATTCAAATTCACTTGATTAATACATGACCACTGGCCCAAGGATATGCCATACCCTGAGCCTAATAATAAAAGCCTACCATGTGCCAGTCACACTTTTAAGTGGATTACATATGTTGTCACTTAATTCTCACAACAAAATCTATTATTTCTCCTGTTTTGCAGATGAAGAAACTTTTCAAAGGTCATACAACCGGTAAGAGTTAGTTAGCACAGAGTTTGAACCCAGACAGTCTTGATGCAGCATACTTTCCTGTTTCCTGAGAGTAATTGACCTCTCAATTACTAAGAATAGGAATCTAGCCGGAAGTTTTGATTGTAGATTGTAGTCCAATGAGGAGTCAAGAATCCAGCTAGGTCCATGGAATAGCAAGCCCCTCAAAACTCTTCTTATGGCTCAAAGTCATAATGCTCTTGGTTGATAAGTTGTATCTGTGACTCCACTCAGTGGCTCTGATGATTCAAGACCAGTGTTGCCCTAAGAATCCACATACCAAACATCACTGCTGTCACCACTGCAGTGGAAGCAATAGGCCATCCATACCCATACAACACTTCCAGCTGTCTGCAGGGCAGCACTGTTCAGCAGCACTTTCTCACCACTTCCCCAGTGTCCCCACCCAGGGGCAGAGGTCACAGATCTTCAAGACCCTTGTCATTGTCTGCTCAGGAAAAGAGAACAGTAGCTGAGTTTCTGGGCTTCCCTTCTCCAAGGATGTGCCTGAAGGAAACACATCTGAATACCTGCGCTGGAATGCTAAGCAGGGCTCCACTCTCCCAGAAGACCTGCCTGCCCAGACTACTCCATATCTCTAATCTTCAACATTCCAGCAAAAAAGAAAAACCAGAAGTCATCACTAGTCAATGGGGCTAGCCTCCCAGGACATTTGTATTTTAGCTGGTCCTTTAGCTGGACCTCTCTTTGTCTAGAGGGGTTCTGTGGTGCTGGACTATCTGTATTTGCTAATTTAAACCCACCCCCTAACCAAAAGAAAGGGAGAGGTGGTGCAAAAGCTTGCAAAGTAATATAAATGCGAGGAAATTAACATAAAAACAGAAAATAAAAAGAGAAAGCTGGGTGAAGGGGAAAGGCAAATATTCTTTCACCATATTTCAAAAGGGTCCAAAACCCCCCAAAAAGGCTAAACATTCCTACCATTTTTTTATGGTTCCTAAGGCCATGATTGCTTCAGGCTGGGGTGAGATACTGCTCTACCTTTGACAGTGAGGTGCAGGAAGAGACACGTGACACTGTCTTTGATTTTCTGCAGCGCAGCTTAGATAAGACTGGAATATTCAAAGTGCTTCTTGCTGAAAACCCATATGTGAAATTATCCGAAATTACTGAATTATCACACATAAAAGCCATTATGTATTCACCTTGTGGCTCCATGGGCGTAACCTTAGAAGTAGTTGTCAAGGCCATTCCCTTTGAGGAAGCCAAATGTGCGAGTCTTTTCTCCCCATATCCCAGGCCAGCCATGGGGAAGGTCTATGATTTAGGCTTAGCAAATCGAATGTCTGTCCCCAAGAACTGGACTTGAGTGAATGATATCACACACGGGTGCCACTGGAGAACAGATTTGTCCTAGTACAGCAGACTATTTCAGGACCGTGATGAAGCAGGGTGGCCCCTCAGGACTCTTTCATTTATGGCCATATTTCAAGCCTGTCCTATGAGGCCCAGATATCTTTCTAGCACATTCCTCTTAAGCTTAAAAATGTCCAGAGTTAATGTCTGTTACTTGAAACCAAGAAATCTGAATGATACTGAGAACTCTTACTGTGACTTCATCATGTAGTCATTTCAGGATTAAGTGAGGCAATGTATGGAATTATGTATGTAACATGCTTAGCGTCGTATCGTCTGGCTCAAGTATTCTGGCAGTGCACTGGCCAGGTTCCAGTACACAAAGGGGAGGATTGTGCCACCCTTGGGGAAGGCATTGAAGACGAGCAGCACCCCGACCCCTAACTTACATGCACTATGAAACCAGTACAGGGGTGGCAGCAGGAATCAGAGCAGGGATCCACACACACAAAAGGAAAGCAGATCTCAGCGACAGAATCAAACCCAGGTCCCCAACACCACCACCTTACTATAAAATTCTTCTTCCAGAATCAAACTTGGACGTGTAAGGTTTTGGCTATGTATTTGTGTCCTGGCTCTGACGAAACAAATTACCACAAACTGGATGGCTTAAAACAAGTTCTAGAGGCTAGAAGTCCAAAATCAGGGTATAGGCAGGGTCACATTCCCTTTGAATGTTTCTAGAAAAGAATATATCTAGACATTCTTTTTTGTCTCTTTCTAGCTTCTAGTGGTTACTGGCAATCCTCGGCATTCCTGGGCTACGGCTGCATCACTTCAATCTCTGTCTCTGTCTTCACGTTTTTCTTACTTGTCTGCACATGTCTCTGTGTCTTCACATGGCCTTCTTATAAGAACACCCGTCTTTGGATTTAAGGCTGACCCTAATCCGGTATGACCTCATCTCAACTAATTACATCTACAAAGACCCTGTTTCTCAACAAGGTCACAGTCTGAAGTTCCAAGTGGACAGAATTTGGGGGGAACACTCTTCAACCCAGTACAGGCTATAAATAGGGGATGTGCATTTTCTTTTGGGGAAGTAGAGGCCTTTCTTTCCCCATATCTTTTTACACACAATGAGGAGAGCTAAGCCCAGGAGAGGATTTGCAAATGAATCAATCTTTGCCATGAAAACTAACATTTTTCCTCTTACTGGACATTCCCCAGATTCCCCCCTGGAGAATAAGCAAAGGATAAGCTGGTCCCTAGCCTCAAGATGCTTGGACCTATTTGGAGAGATAGAATCATAAATAATCACAACACATGCTGACAGATCTTATAGAAATCCATGAGGTGATCTGCAGGCCTTCCTATGACACAGGAAGCTTTTTTTCCCCGGCTTTATTGAGGTATAATTCACAATTTAAAATTGTATATATTTAAGATGTACAACTCAATGATTTGATATAAGTATATGTTGTCAAATAATCACCACAAGCAAGCCAATTCACATACCTATCACCTCACAGAGTGTGCGTGTGTGTGTGTGTGTGTGTGTGTGTGTTGAGAAGACTGAAGATCTACCCTCTTAGCAAATTTCAAGTGTACAATACAGTATCATTGACACATGAAGCTTTGAAGCCGAGGTGGAGGTGAGCAGTAGGATATACTGCAAATCTGGTGCTTCGTGTGGAAGCATGGAGAAAATTCTAGAAAATATAGTCCATAGGGAGACACCCAGCCCAGATGGAATGAAAGCAGAAAGTACCTCATCCACCAATTCTGTGCTCTCACTGGGCCGGTGTCTCCATAAGTCATATATTAAAAATATATATATATTTAGCTGTCAAATAATAATGATAGCAAAATTCCAATCCTGCGTCTCCTAAGTTGCATTAAGGGGGTCCAATCTGGAGCCATAGAAACTCTTCCCAAAAGCCAGTTTCTGCACCCTTCAGTGTTCACATATGCTCCAACTTTGTACACCCAACTTCAGACCCTTCTCGCCGGAACAGAACTTTCTCTCTCTTTGGCCCTTATTCCCAGCTTAACTTAACTGTCCTGAGTCTTCCTATCTCTTCTCTCACTACCCAATCCCCAACTTTGAATCTCAGGATGCAAAAACCACTCTAGGAGAAACTGTTCTTAGTAGGATGGGTGAGTGGAAGTGAGAGAGGGGAAAAAATGGGGAACATTCTGGCATTAAGTGGTGCCTCTGGGGTGTCCTTCTTAGAACCAGTTCATGTTCCCTCTCTGGCCAACAGTCTGGTAGTGATGGGGTGGGGCCTGAGATGAACAATCAGGTCGTGGAGCCAGAACTATGCAGAACAGAACCAGGTTATATTGTCTCCCCTGAGATTATTATTATGTCCACCATCGCTGGGATTGTGCCAGATCCTAAGAAAGGAATTCTGTTAGCAAGACTAGCTACATCCTACCCTTGGTTGCTCCAAGTGCCAGTGTAAGAGCAGAGACCTCTTAAGTTTCCCCAGACCAGCCTTTGGTGGGGATCACATGTCTCCAATCTCTGTGATAATGGCGCATTGTGCTAGGCACATGCCCAGACATCCCAGCAGACAGGCCTATGGCTGGGGGGTCATAGGCAGACTCCCAGGGTTAAGGCCTAGCCTGTTGGCAAGTACAGTCAGCCACAGCAGTTCAGAGGCTGGATTCCCTGCATTCTTCCCCTCCAGAGTGAACTGGGGCAGTAGTGAGCTCCACCCATCAGATCCAGGTGGGGTATCCTACCCACAAAATCCAGGTAGCAGCCCCTGCTGCTCAGGTCTTCTCCACAAGCCACCAGCAGAGAGGTTCTGACTCCATAAGACACAAAGTACTTTTGAATCAACCTGTTGGGACAAGAGTGCCTTCTACATATGGTGGTTTGATTTGGGGATGTGAGCAGTTTTTTCTCAAATTACAGAATACAGAGCCGAGGCATGGTCTTCTGAGGACAAGAGGAACTTCACCATTACAAAGCTGGTAAAAGTAGCAGTTCCCCAAGCTCCTCCCTCAAAACACTCGAATGCTGCATATTTCACAAGCAGCGCCAGCCCTAGCGTGTGTGGAGTTGCAACAGGCAATGCCAATGGTCATGTGCCGAAGTGGCTATGACTTGACTATTTCAGACCTCAGGTTGCCTCTGGGTTGTGACTTCTTAACTCGGACTGGACTCAGTCCCAGTGAGAAATACAGGAAGCCAGTGATTATGAGCTCTGAATGCTCACACGAGTCCCTGACCCTGATTTCTAAGGTTGTGTGGGAAGAAGTCCCGAAGTTTTGTTCTCTAAAATTAGAGCAGGTTACTCAACAAACAGCCAGTCAATCAAGTGACCTGATATTTTAAAATCTTTCACAGCCTAAAGTACAGGTGTAAAAACTAACATTCAGAGCAGTTAACACATTTTCCCAAGACCACACAATGGCAAAGCTGGAACTCCAACATGGGTGCAGCCACTCCCTTTCCGTGTCCTGATCTGTCAGATGAAGCCCTGGACTCTCTGAGAGCCCTACTGGCACCAGAAGTTTCCAGAGGTGGTTACAAAAGGTTAGAACAGCATGAATCAGGACTTCAGGAGAAACCAACCCCTCAAACAGGACCATAAGACAGGAACACTTAGGCTCGTATACTGAGACTCTGAAAGGACTTTGTGGTTTGAACTTCCAAGAAATTTCCTTCCCAATATCCAGGGCAGGGGACTTCCCAGCTTCTGTCCATTTCTCCCCACAGGCTAGTCCCACGCTTCTGCTCAGGATGGGGAGGTAAACAAGTGTGGAGTAGAGAAGAAGAAAAAGAAACTGGCCTTCCTGTTGGTCAGGCAGGTCACTCCCAGAGGGATAAAAGACCTTGACCCGAGGTGTTTGGGCTACATCTGGAGGGGGCTTCCCCTCCCTTGACCTTGAGGGCAGACTGACTCCTGGACGCCTGGCCTTCTCCATCCAGAGTCCCAACAAGTACAACCAGTCCCTTGACAGCATTCAATGAGCCTGGAGAAAGGCAAACCAGAGGAAGAAGCATTGCTGCTTTGATAGACCTAAACTTTCCTGGAGGGAGCAAAAGCCTTTATTTGATTTGACATCCCTTGAGAATGTCACAATCTTCCTATACTCTCCATCTGTATTCACAAGGCCTGTCATCCGCAGTTGACCTCCTGACACGGAGCGGGTATTCTAGATAGGGGATGACCTCCATGCACACCAGAAATAAGCAAACTGGCTTTCTGACTTCACAAGCAGATGTCTTGGGGGGTTGGTTACTACAACATAATTGCTTCTGGGGAAGCAGCCAGATCAACTTTCTGAACTTCTATTTGCTAGGTTAATTTCACCCCAAGTCCTGAGGACCCTGAACCAGGCCCATGGTAGCCCAAATATAAAAGCCCCTCAGGAGAGCTGACCGAATATTATCTGAACATTCCCTCATCAGTGCTCCATTCTGTGCTGACCCAGGGGAATCTCCAGTTCCTCTCAGTTCTGCAACTCCCTGCTACAGGTCAGCAGCCTTGGTTATTCCGGAAAGCAACAAGGGATTAATTTTAGCCCAAAGTCCATTTATTCTGCTCCCAATGTCCTTCAAAGGAAGATGGAAAATAACTCAATCCTACGAACTTTAATTGAGGGAGAACATGATGCTTCCCCTTCACGTCTATAAATGGGTGCCTGCTTAGGTGGGTGCCTGGAGACTCTGCTCCAGGCATGAAGGTTCTCCTCTCTGTCTCTCTGTCTGTATGTCTCTCTCTCGTGTGCCCTCCGTCTGTCTCTCTCTCTCTCTGTCTCTCCTTCTTCTCCTGGCCCAATCTCTCCCAGGTAAAGCAGAATCTTTGGAGAATACTAAGAAGATAATTGTTAGTAAATACGAGTTTCTGCTGGCCCAGGGTTACCTAAGACGATGTCTGGCCTGAGAGCTCTTCTGGAGGATCATTGTTATGCCCTGCCCATGGTGAACTACCATGGACAAGGTCTGCTTCTCCCCACCTTTGCATAGCCAGATGGAGATCTGGGCTGCAGGACACTTGGTATGGGACTCGAGACACATCTGATGACAGAATGCCTGAGAGGCAGTGGGAGCAGTTCCAGCACTAAGGAGCTCACAGTGTTCCCAGGGCCCCTGGTGGCCTGGCTTGATTTCAGGGGCCTGTAAAGCCACCAGGACTCATTAATGGGAGCTGGACTGTGTACTAGAATGGGCTTCAGTATCAGACAACCTGGATTTAAATCTGGGTTCTTCCTAAGCCACTTATTAGCCAGGTGACCTTGAGCAAGTCATTTAACCTCTGTCAGCCTCCATTTTTTCTTCCCTGGGAAGGGAATAATCGGGAAGAAGAAGAAGAGGGGAATAATAAGAGAAGTGACTTCATAGCATGGTTGGGAGGCTTGAGAAAGCTAAAAAGTGCTCAGCACAGAGCCTGGCATACAGTAACTCTCAATAATTATTAACCAGTAAGTAAGCGCTCAGTACAGAATAGTTATTGTTGCTGCTGCTGTTAACGTGGGAGCAGCCCACTGCCCTGGGATTCTTGTCAAGTTCTCATCTCACTGCACCACATCGATGGTGCAATGGGCCACGGTAGCAGCCCCCAGAAGCCTCTAGGACTCAGGGTCACTAACCGTTAGAATGACCTAGTCCTAGAGGTACCAATCACTGGAGAGGAGAGACTTGTGGTCCAGCTGCTGGAAGATGGTGCTGGGGAGACGTGTCCCAGAGCCAGCATGTCTTTCCCAGTCATGCTGCATCCCTCCCTCACCCCTCCCACCTTCCTGCTAGGAAACCACATGGTTCACAAGCAAAGCCCTGGCCTGGGAGCCCCAAAGCTGGCGATTTTCCCCTCTCATGCACTATGACCCTGGGCACATCACGTCAACTCTGTGCAATAGGAAGTGTGGACTGGATTTACCGTGGAACTCCCTACTGAGGAGGGTGCCATCGAGAAAACAGTCTGGAGACGTAGCAGGTGCCCAGGTCATGACTAGCTTGGAGGCACCACAGACGGAATGCCCCGTGGCCAGTGTCCTACGAGGGGAGGGGGCAGTAGGTGCCTCCCCCAGCATGCACTGTCTGAAAAGAATTTAAAAACAATCATAAAGCCAATGAAAAGTCAGTCTACTCTTTATTTTCACCACGCACTAGTAATTCTGAACAATGTCAATGATGAAATACTTCTGGGGACAGGGAGTGGGTACCCCTCCCACTGTCCTTGATGTGACATTGCCCTCGATCCACAGCTCTGATCTCTTAGCCTCTATATTTCTTAAAATGCTCCATGTCAGCACCCACCCCCTTTGTCTACGATAATGTTCTTTCTCTTCCTGCCCCAGCTGCTGAATGCCCCCCACTGAGATCAGCCATACCTGGGAACCTCAACCTTGGGGTCCCCAAGTTCCCCTCACCTTTGCTCCTATGCTGTGTCCACTCCTGGCTCTGTACCCGGTGTGGCATCCTGGCCAGCAAAAGAGAAAATGGGCTCACTTATTGGTTGCACCAGCTCTGGGACCTTGGGCAACTCAAGTAGCCTCTCTGAACCCTGATTTTCTCATTTGTAAAATGGGCATAGTACACAGCATACACACTTGTGAAAATCAACCAAGACACTGTATATGCGAGCCTCTGAAAGACTTAGACAAGCATGAGTTGCTTTTGTTTTGTTTTGTTTATCCATCCCCATTTTGTAATGAACTGTGACTCAGTTCCTTTGAGTCACAGAACATGAGTCAGAGCCCTGTCCACCTCTGATCCCACTCCTGCTCTGCTCTCATTTGTTTTAAAGGACAGTGTCTCGGGTACAATATTTCAGGCCTGCTCTGAGAGACGGGGAGCCTCATCTCCCTGATTCTAGATTCCAAGCTCCCATGAATGCAGCCCAAAACCAAATGCACTTGGTGAACCACACCACTGACTCCACCAGTAGGAATCTTCTGTCTATGGGAGCCAGTTCATCTTTTTCTCAGATGCTGTAGTCAATCTTTATCCTCCCAAAATGGATATTGTGTCACTGATTTTTTTTTTTTTTAACCTATGGGCACAAACTTAAACATTTGCTCCAGTTTGCCTTTGTTTTATTAGATTTGGCCTCTCATGCCCCTCTGTTGAGATCTTTCAGGATCCAGACTCTGCCCTGCTATGATGAGGCAAAAAATTCACTGTGGGGGTGGGCAAGAGGGCCAGCAGCATGGCCAAGCCCATAACCTGCCCCAGGAGAACAGCCCATAAGCCTGCCCCAGGCCAGGCTTGGGGAGCATCTGCCCTCCCAGATTCCACTCCTGGAACCCTTGCCTTGGGTTTTGTGTGCAAGTTCAGGGCAATAATGAATAAATGACAAGGTGGACAATGTTGATATTTGGAACCTTCCATCCTTCTCTTTGCTGTCACCTTCTTTCTCCTTTACTAGACCCCCTACTGCCCCACTCTCAACAAAGATCATCCCCAATTGCCCAAGGCAAGTTGACTCCATAAAGGGAATCCAATTGCAAGAGCCAGCGAACTTTCTGGAAAAGGCCAGAGAATAAATATATTAGGCTTTACAGATCTTTGCAGCGTGAAAGCAGTTGTGTTTCAATAAAACTTTATTTATAAAAACAGGCAGGATTTGGCCCACAGGGATTGGTTTGCTAAGCCCTGCTCTAACAGGACATTTCAGCTGCCCTGGCCCACAATGGAACCCTGTGTGAGCCACATTAAGTGCTGAGGGTCCAGAGGAGCCTGCGCCAGGATATCTGCCCTCAAGGGGCTTATAATCTCCACGTGACTTTGAAAGATGAATAAGTATACCAATGGAAACATTTAATGCTATCCATTAATAAATATCCCCACTATTCTTTCATTTGCTCCTCAAACATTTCCTGTGCAACTACTATGTTTCCAGCACCATGCTAGACTTGGTGGGGAGGTGGAGATGAACAAGCCCCTCACACTGCCCTCAGGGGGTTCCCTGCTCCACTGACTGTATGAGCCTGGCTTCTGGGGCTTCTATCCTAGGAAGATTGGAGAGTGCACACAGACAAGAGCGTCAAGGACAACAGCAACAAGAAGTAGAGGTACTCGAATCGCCCCTGTACACATTCCTTCTTTATCCCACCAACGTGATTTCGGACAAGTTATTGAACTTCTCTAAATCTCAGCTTCTCCTCCTCTTAAGATAACAATAATACTGGGTTGGCCCCATGGCCTAGTGGTTAAGTTCGGCACAGTCCACTTTTGCGGCCCAGGTTCGGTTCCCAGATGTGGACCTACATCACTTGTTGGCAGCCAAGCTGTGGCAGCAACCCACATACAAAATAGAGGAAGACTGGCACGGGTGTTAGCTCAGGGCTAATCTTCCTTGGCAAAAAAAAAAAAAAAAAAGATAATAATAATACTTATCCCAAAGGATTGTCACCAAGCTTAAATGAGACATTTGCGAAGCACAGGGCCCAGCACATATTAGATGCTTAATAAATGATAGTCATATTGATTCCAAAAAAAAAAAAAACTTCCTTATCAACGCTACTTCTGACCATTCTGTGCAATTCTGGGTTATGTTTATTCCTTTCAGGGAGAGAACAAAGCATCCCAAAATGCAAAAATTCGTTCATTTATTCATTTGTTTTTTGTATTCATTTATTCATGTAACAAATGTATGATTCACAGCTACTACATGAATAGGCACCAAAAAAAGGCCATGATCTCTGTCCTCTGAGTCTATAGCATAGTAGAGGCGATAAACCAAAAGTAAATAAATAAACAAACAAATCAATAATTTCTTGATTCAATAACAGCTGAGTCATTACCCTGTGCCAGGTATTGGAGGAGGTACCTTACTCCTTTATTATATCTCATTATTATTAAACAAATAAGTAAGCATGACCTGTGATATAGACCAAGTTTAAATAGATTACAAGGCTGAAGGAAATCAATCCACATGAAGGCAGAAACAACTTTCATTCATCCAACAGCTCCTACTATTCTGTGACCCAAGCACTAAAGGCCTCAGCCAGCTCTTCCTCCCCTTGTCACCCTGCTTCTTTTGTGGTCACGGCTCAAAGCATCCCTTATGGAGAAGGACCCTTTCCTGCCACCAGGTGGCAGACTCTGTCCATTTTGCTCCCTCTCTGCAGCCTCACAACTGCTCAGAGTCCATAGGGAGCACCAGCTGACAATGTCCCAGTGTCTTCTTTAACATCCTGCTTGACAATCAGTTACTTCCTTTCCTTTGAGGTCCCTGTAGTCAGTGCAATGCTGGGTGCAGAGTCAGCATTCAATAAAAAGCAAAGTTGATTAATAAAGGCAGAGCCCCCTCTGAGCTGTGATTTCTCCACAATACTGTCCACTCCAGAGTGATCTGTAACCCTATACTTACAGAACATGACAATTTACAGAAATAAAGGCACAGAGAGGTTAAAGCTGTGGTCTTAGCCACACAGCAAGTGGGATTAAGAGCCCACATAAAAATTCAAGCCAAGGACCACAGCAATCAGTGTCCTAACCATGGACTGAGGGAGCGGTCACAGAGCTGGATGAGGCTGTACCAAGGGGACACTCCTGTGCTGCTGGGTCTGACCCAAAGAAAGCAGCCCCAAGTGTGGGCCAGTGAGGCAGCAGCCAGGAGGAGCTGCTGCCCAAGGCAGCTCCCTCGTCTGAAAACACGCACACACCGACACCTGGATCTGGAAAGGCCCTCAGAAATCACCCCTATGGAGAGAAAACTGAGGCCCAGAGAGGGAAAGGGACTTGGCCAGGATCATGTTACTGGTGAGGCCAGAAACCAGAAAAGGCCCCAGGTCTTCTGAGAGGTGGCCCAGTGTCCCATACTCCACACCACATATATTTAGGGAAGGGAGCTGGCCAAACCGTGGGCCACAAATAAAATTTTTTTAATCCTTTTCAACTTTGCCTATTTTGGAAAAGGGATACATGCCATCTTATGTAGGACTAGAAAGTGGACCCAGATTAATTGCAATCCAAAAGGGACTCAAGTCATTGACAATCTTCTAAGAGCCTTTGGAAGCTCCAAGTCTAGCTCTCCCTCATTTGTCAACGCTGCACGAAGCAGAGCCTGCAGTGAGAATGACAGGGTGAGAAGGAAAGCCCAAACCCCCGGTGCTCAAGAGGCTAGTAGGGAGAGTTCCTATTTTCACCACCAGGGGGCGCAGCCTGCCTGTTTGTCCAGCTCATCCAAGCAACGAAATTGTCCGCTGTTCTCCCGTCCTGTGAGTCTTTCCAGAGCCAAGATGACCATTCGCTCCGCTTTTCCGCTTATAGGAGGCAACTTTCAACAACTTTTGGACGAGTGGAACAGAAAACTGCAAAAGAGTGAACTGGGATCTAAACCGCACATCACACTGGAGCAGCCAGAGAGATGAAATTGTACTTTGTTGTTTGGGTTGGGGGGGTTGGGGGGGAAGAGAAAAGGAGCATATTTATTGGTCTAATATGATAAACATGGCAACTCTCCCTAAGTTAAGCTATAAATTGAATGTGACCTCATTAAAAATATCAAAAAGTTTAAAATCAAACAAGCTAATTCTAAACCTCATATGAAAAAAATTAAAAGTAAGAATCTCATTGAAAATTCTAAAATGAAGAGTAGATAAGTAGCCCTTCTGGATGTTAATTATTCAGTCTCGATAATTAAAACAGTGTGATAATGGCATATGACTGCACAGGTCGTTAAAGTCAAGATAGGGACCCAATACAAAAGAGCATTTACAAATGATAGGCCATCTAATCAAGGATTATTCAATAACTGGTGTCAGGAAAACTAGAGAGCCATCTGGAAAACTTATAAGCTTGGATCCTTGCCTCATATGTTAAACTAAAATAAATTCCAAATGGATCAAAGTTGTAAAGATAATAAGAGGAATCCATGACAGAACTAGAAGAAAGCCTCTGATCATTTTATAACCTGTCTACCCGAAATAAAGCACAAGTACTACTATGGATGGAATGTTTGTGTCCCCCCAAAGTTTGTATGTTTGAATCCTAACCCCCAATGTGATGGTATTAGGAGGTGGGG
This sequence comes from Tapirus indicus, assembly GCA_031878705.1. Lineage (NCBI taxonomy): Eukaryota > Metazoa > Chordata > Mammalia > Perissodactyla > Tapiridae > Tapirus > Tapirus indicus. The sequence continues at coordinate 95,024,697 of CM062919.1, read as the reverse complement.
CCTTTGGGTGGTGATTAGGTCACAAGGATGGAGCCCTCATGAATGGGATTAGCGCCCTTATGAGAGTCGTGAGAGAGCCTCCTTCCTTTCTCTGCTCTCTGCCCTGGGAGGACACAAAGGAAAGGATGTGAGGACACAGTCATCCACAAACCAGGAAGCAGGCCCTCACCAGACACTGGATCTGCCGGCACCTTGATCTTGGGCTTTCCAGCCTCCAAGGCTGTGAGAAATAAATGTATGTTGTTTGAGACACCCAGTCTATGGTATTTTGCTATAACAGCCTGAACTAAGATGGACACCATTTTAAAATAATGGATGGACTACACAAAACCAATAATTTCTTCATGTAAAAGTCAAAACACTAAGTATGAACTGGGAACATAATTAGGAAATATAATAAATATTAAATTTTTAGAAGTTAGAGTAAAACTTCCAATTAAAACATTTTAAAATTTTAATAAGACCTTTGAAATTACTTCTCTGAATATATATTTTTCATATCCATTTTTATCCTTCAAAAAGTCACAGACATTTCCTGATAGAGACTTTTAACGATGAGCTCCTCAAGTTTTTAATAGTCACTATCTATGAGAACCCTGTTCAAACATATGAGTGATAAAAATCAACTTAAACCATTTTTACAGTCACTCAAAAGTTTGTAACAATCAAAATTATACATGAAGAATCTAACAGCTCTTCCTTTTCTTTCACTGACAAATGTAATGTTTAAATCGTTTATAACAGTGAGGATAGATTTTGAATCCATACAAAATTTTCCAAAATAATGATGCTCTGATTTGTTGAATGTGTATTTTAAAATAATGATGAAGCTCTAATTTGAGAAAAGCCACTGTCAGCTGGCTGGGAGCACGTCACATGCAATCGGACTAAAGCATCTGGAAAATGTGAAGACAGCTCCAGAGCCACTCACTAGAGCACCACCTGCCAGGAGCCCTCAGCTAAAGCCTTGCTCTCCCACCCGTACCAGCCCCACCTTGGCAATACACCTGGCACTTGGGCACCAGGATGACTGCCTCCCCCAGCAGCCCCCGGGATCCCTGGTCTGTGATGGACAAGCTGGGCTCTGCAGTCGGGCTCGGGTGGGTGTCAGGGATGGAGTCTCTCTCTTGCCAGCAACAGCACCGAATCCAGGCCATCCACAGAGTGCACAGAACCTGCTTCCTGCGGCCCCACGCTGGCCAACTGCCCTATGGAGGCTGCTAGCAGCAGGAGGCACCTGGCTGGGCTCCTGCTGTCCCAGGCCCAGCCCAGGGCTGAGGGGATCAACATGTTGTGGCACCTCAGTTGGCAGGTGTCTTAGTCCATTCAGGCTGCTATAACAAAATACCACAGACTGGATGGCTTACAGACAGCAGAAACTTATTGCTCACAGTTCTAGAGGCTGGAAGTCCAAGATCAAGGTGCTGGTAGATCCCGTGTCTGGTGAGAGCCTGCTTCCTGGCTCACAGCCAGTGCCTTCTCTCTGTGTCCTTACATGGGGGAAGGGGCTAGGGAGCTCTCTGAAGTCTCTTTCACAGGGGCACTAATCCCTCATAAGGGTTCCACAGTCATGACTAAGCACCTCCCAAGTAAGTCCCACCTCTGAATACCATCACCCTGGGGGTTAGGATTTCAACATGTGAATCTGGGGGGAGACAAACATTCAGACCACAGCAGAAGGGGTGAGGCTCTTGGCCTCAGCTGCTCTGGGTTTCAGGCCTGTTTTTGCTGTCTTTCAGCTTCTCTCTATTTCTGACTCCTTCACGTTGTAAGTCACGTGTCATATCCCACTCCTGACAAAAAGGAAGACATTTTTCTCTGTCTGGCCAAAATCCCAAGATGGGCTTTCGGTAGAGTCCAAGAGATTTAGTCAGTGCTGGACTCAGTTTCCCTTTTATCCACTAATCATGGGCTCGGGGTAATCCAGTGATTCTTCCTCTGTGCTCTTTGCTTCCACTTTCCAAGGCCCCACCTGCTCTTATCCACCTCCCATCAAGAGCTTTTCTCCAGCGCTTCTGTTCCCTAAGAGATCTGTCCTCAACCGTGCCGCGGGGCCCAGGACCCTGGGGCTCAGATGGTCCTTCTTCTGGTCTTGACCACCTTGATTCCTGGTCAACCTGGTCTTATGTCCATGGGTGCCCTCACCTTGAATGGGCTCACACTTCTATCATCCCTCTGATTTTACCTTGCAACACTCTCTGTTGCTTAATTTGGGTGGGAAGGGTGACTTCCAGCACAGTCCCTCCAGGACCACCCTTTCCCTTCAAGGAGAGGAGGATGGGTCCGGACCCCGCCAACAGCTGCAGCGCTTCTTGCCCTTCCTGCCGCCATCATGCTGCAGTCCCAGCTTGGGGATAGTACATACTGACACTGGGTTTTAAAAAATTAAAGATATTAAATAGGAATTGGACGCCAACGAGAATCCGCCAGCTCCTAATGCCAACTCCAGACTGGACTTCTAGACACAAACCAACTCTGTCACCTCTAGGGAAGGCCTATGCCATTTTGTGTCAAAGATTTCACTATCTCTAGCTTTGGAAATTTTCTTCACTCAAAAGCATTAAGCTGTCTTTAAACTAAAATGCAGCCATATCTTAAGAATTCCTTCCCCCTCATGCAAAGAATTTTCTTCCTTTATAGTGAAAATACTCTGTGTGATACTATAATGATGGATACATGTCATTCTATGCTTGTCCAAACCCATAGAATGTTCAACACCAAGAGTGAACCCTGATCTAACTATGGACTCAGGGTGATGATGACGTGCCCATGTAGGCCCATCAGTTGTAACAATGTACCTCTGTGGTGGGGGATGTTGAAGTGGGGAGGCTGTGTGTGTGGAGACGGGGGTACATGGGAAATCTCTGTACCTTCCACTCAATTTTGCTGTAAATCTAAAACTGCTCTAAAAAATAAAGTCCATAAAAAAAAGAGAAAAGAACAAACTACTGCTACTCACCTGAGCAGAAGAGTAGGGTGAGCCTGACAGACAGAATTATGAGGAAGGAACGCAGACACCAAAGAGCAATGCTGTGTGACTCCGTTTATATGAATTTCAAGAACATGCAAAACTACAACAGCAGTCATGGTTGCGGTTGTTGTGGGCGATGACAGGGAAGGAGCACAGAGAGACAGGTCTATGTCTGCATCTGGTGGTGCTGACACGCGTATATTCATCAGTAAAAGTGCATCAATCTGTACACATGAGATCTGTGTACTCTACGCTGAACTTCAATTTAAAAACTAAGTGACACTCGGAAGCGTGCCCACTTCTCGCTTCATGAAGATGAATCTGAACCCCAAGCTTTGCTGAGGTCCAGAGAGAAAACTTGCACTCTGTCTGGGGCTCCCTCAAAGACAGTGACAAATGACAGAAGTACGTGTAGAGCAAGGCAAAGAGTTTACAGCTTAGAATGTCCTTTGGGTTCTCTCCTTCTGTAGAATGGCATACGGTCCAAAGGAGTGCTCACACCAGATCACAACTGAATCGTTCACAGCATCAGCCTGACAAAATCTGTAGGAGGCCTACAAATTCCCCGATCCCTGATATTTCAACCAAACTCTCATTTTCTCTTCCAGATTTGCTAACAATGCACAGACGCTCCTCACCAGTCCTCTGCCCTCCTAGGCCCCCATTCCCACCCACCACCGCCCCCCCCCCACCATGGGCACTCCCCAGATAAGACTCAGGCTTTCCAACCTGTGGCGCCAGCCTGGGAAAGGCAGACAGAGCACGGGCCCTGTGGCCCCTCCGCCTGCTCCCCCCAGCCCTTCCCTTCCCTGGCACCAAAACAGATGACTTCATCTGCGGGACCCTGCTCCTATCAGCTGCCAGGCCTCCCTGGGACCAGGGGGGAGGGAGCCTGGAGGCAGAGGACGGCCTGAGCTCTGGTTACTTTGGCACAGGCTGGGGCTCTGTGAAGTGTCAGCTTCAGCCTTCAAATCAGAGGAGCCCCACGCTTGTTCTGGGGGTTCCTGCTGCCCCGCCCAGCAATGCCCCTGCACACAGCCACCTCCCCCTGTCCAGCCTCTGCCCTCCTGTGTGCTGCACTGGGGTACAAGGCAGCTGCATGTGGCAGCCACCACTTAGCCAGGAGCAGAAGGCCAGAGGGAGCCTCCCTTTGTCTCTCAAAATAAAACTTCCACTCCTGGTCCTAGTTCCCACGCTGTGAGGGCAGACCCTTTATTTTTGTCCATGTTGGTAGTCTCCATCCAGCCCAGTGCATCATCAGTTCAGCTCAGGAACTAACGTCTCAGTCACTGGCCACTTTTAATGTCTTCATACCTGCTCCAGTGTCACATGAGAACATGGGATACCTGCTCACGCAGGCAATGGCCCCAGGGAAATGGCTGTGTCCTGCTGGGGCGTGTCACCACTCTGGTGGCTTCACCGCTGGTATCGTTTTCCAGTCTGGTGCAGCGCTTCAGGGATGCTGGTTCCTGCTCCGGCCGGGGTGGGTCTCATGTTGTCACCTACAGAGGACGGGCTCAGGAGCTGGGCTCTGGCTTCTCACAGCCATGTGATCTTAAGCAAAGTAAGTTCCCTAACCTCTCCGGACCCCAGTTGCCTCATCTGTAAGGTGGGGATATAATTGTTACTCTCTCAGAGCACTGTTGTAAGGATCAGATAAATTAGTACTTCATGCCCGGCATGTAGTAAACGCTCAATAAATGTGGGTTTTTTGTAATACCTGGGTCTATCTCACACCAGTGGTCTCTGTGATATGGTGGTCAGCTCACTCCACCCCCAACAGTTTGACTGCACCACACTTTGGGTGTACAAATGGGGACTCTCTGTCCCCCCCCCCCGGGAGCCCCTGGGCTCCCTCTTGCTGGATCACAGGGCCCACCTGGGCCCTCTTCTACCCTGGCCTCCATCCTCTCCTTCCAGGCCAGGACACACTGTGACTCCTGGTGCCCAGGCACTTCAACCACCTCCTGACTTCAGAACTCGCTAGACAGAGAAGCAGACTTGGTCAAGCGGACATTTGTCAAACATCAGGGGAGAATCGCATTGTGCCATTTCCCCACCCCAGAGAGGAAGGCATTGTGCCGTCCTAGCATCTCCCCAGGTAATGCTCTCCCTCAGGTCCTCTCTCTCCCTTTCCACTCACTTCCTATACCTTTCTGGAAGCACCGGGCCAGTTTATTCTCTCCAACCTTTGTGTTGAGCATCTCTTCTTGGCCAGGAGTCATCTCCAAGGCAGACTCTGCACCTCCCTCTTAGAGGTTGGGTGTGGGACAGGTTGTCAGGGAGCAGGAAGAGCCTTGGAAAGTAGTTCTCATCCCCTGTGCTTCCCAGATTTCACATTCGTTCTAAATACCATCTCTTTCTTAGTACCTCTAACAGCTTCCTGCATTTTTATGAGGCTTTTGTCTTTCCATATCCTGACTTTAACATCCCTTACTCCCCGACAACAGTTCCATACTTGGAAGGGTGGTTTTTATGTCTCCATCTAGTGCCTGTGAGCACTGAGAAAGGAGAGAGCCAATGACTTGCCCAATGTCACATAGCTTGTTCCAGAACAGGATCTGGACATCCTGGTTCTGGTTCTAGAGAGCAGGCCCTGTATCCATCTGACTGCTCCAACAGAGGAGGTTTACTCCCTCCTTTAGGGACAGCTGGGCAAGGGTACGTAGGGCTGGCCTCCAGATTCTCTCTGCACCAGTCCTGATAGCCCACCAGTCGGGCTAATAACCATGCAGAGCCTCCTATTAACGCCTCCTGAGGGTCTGCACGTGCTAGGCACTGTGCGGGCACTGGGAACGCCCAGGCACTTAAATTCCCCCAGACAGTAAAACCCTCCAAGACTACAGTCTTCATGAGATATCACTTTTTAATTATGATAATGGTGAGAGTGCTGATTGACACTTTGCTGGCAGTAGGGAAGACAACCATTTTGGATGGCGACCGGACTCCATGGTTCAAAACACTTTAAAACCGTGACCCCAAATATTCCAGCTATTCTCCTTGACCCTCCCCTCTCCTTCCAAACATCACATCTAGCTCAAACCTTTTCCGGCTCCCACTCTAAATTCCTGCCTCTGCACTTCAGCTTCGCTCTTGCTTCTGGCCCGTTGTTTGCGTTTGGTTTTCCCTAAGTTTCATATTTACCCTAAATTCTTTTACAGAATTCTGCCTTGAACCCACCTCCCTGACTCTTCCCAGTCCAGACAGGCTCTGGGCAGACACTCCCAGTTGTGGTCGCTCACATCTGAACACAGAGCCCCAGTTACACGGTTGTGTGGTTAGGATATCAGTGTACAGTAAATGAGAAAGTAAGAAAGTCTGAGCATCTGGGAGACTGGAGAGCAAAAGGCTCTGATGGTTTCTGAGGAAAAAGCCAGTAGCTTCATCAACTAAGGCTAGAAATTTAGACTTACATACAACCAGCGCATAAACCCTCCTTCCAGACAGGTTACCCCTCAAGTCCACCCTTAATGTTTCTTTTTCCCTTTTCAACCATATTACACGGAGATGCTCATGTTGGGAGCTCAGGAGGGCATAAATGTGGCTTAGTCTGTCTACCCCTTCTTAAGGATGCACACAGAGGTCTGGCCCCAAGAGCACATACTGGAGAGCATCTGGCTTCCTCCCTCTAGGAGTCGCTGCTGGGTAGACCCAGCTCCCATCAAGGTGGAGCATAGCAGGGCCCATATTTCTCAAGTCCGGAGACCCAGGTTCTCCACTTCCCAGCTATGCAACCTGGGGCGAGTCATTTAATCTTGTAGGCTTCAGTTTCCTCCTCCAAAACAGATATAAGAAGTCCTGCTCCACCTCCCTCCCGGGTTGTGAGGACTGATTGAGATCGTTGGTATGGGCCACCTTCACCCTCGGTACAGCCCCACACAGCCTCCAGGTTTCCAAGCAGAGTCTCACAGGCTCCAGCCTCTCCTCCCAAGCTCTGGATATGAGGACACAGAGCAGTCTATTCCTCTGGCCTTGTCAGTATGGAGCTACCCGGCCATCCTGAGGGAACAGGAGCCCCACCCATCACTGCTGGTCTCCCGCGTGCCCTTCTCCATGCCTTTACTTGACATGTAGAAGAAACGACTCAACGTGGATATCAGTAGCAGCCTAGATCAGCAGCACCAAGACCATAAACATCAGACACAGCAGCAAGGAACACGGTGCAGGGGGGTGGGGGGGGATATGATCTAGAATTATAATATAATTATAATGCCAGAGGGATCCTAGACACTGCCAGACCCTGAAGTCCTTGAGGGCAGAAATGGGGACTTACTGTTTTTTGTATTCTTTAGGACTAGCAGTATACCTGGCGCTTACTAAACTATAATAGGATGCCACAGTGTAGATCCTGAGAGGTGCGAGAAGGGAGGGAGACATTGGTGGGAGACAGAGGTCTTGTTATCAGGGCATCCCACCCAGAGTGCCTGGGAACGGTAGAAAGAGAGGAAGGAGGTTTACAAACTTGTGCGTGCACCTCAGCTGAGCCACTTTGCTGTCTGTGTAGAGTAACCCTGTGGTTACTCTAATTACCCTGGTTTGCTGCTGCCATACACAGGTGATTCTGGGCACCAGTGTATCCCCAGCACCGCCGCAATCATGGGTTTAACCCCTCCTCCTAGGTCACCATCACCTCTACCCCTCTGATCTGCTCAGAGCTGTTCATCCTGCCCGGGTCCTGGGCCGGGCCCCAGGCACAGCCATGCTGGCCGAGGCTGCTCAGGAGGGGTGGGTGGAGGGCTGTGGAGAAGCTGTCAGGCTGCGGTATTATTGTCCAGATCTGGGAGGCCACTTATCTGGGACGCCCACACGGGGAAATGAGATAGTCCAGCAGCACTGTTCCCACCAATATTCTTATCTCGACTGGAAAGAAGACTGTGTTTGTGTATGTGTGATTTTATAAACTCTCATGTACGTCTATTTGAGTGCTTTTCATTCCATGACTTCTGACCATATGGATTATGTTTGTGTAATTTTATGATTTGAATACAAAGTGTGAGTCTATGAAGTGTGTCTGTTTGATATGTCAGAAGAGAAGTAAATGGTAAAAAGGGAGGCAAGAGGTGGGAGATACTGAAGGAGAAAAGCAGCATTAGGAGAAAGCATTAAAAAGATTGAAAACAATCAGTTATGGTGAAAGGATGAGAAAATGAGTATTTTCATACAGTGATTAGGAAAGTTGTGTATCGATACAGCCCTTTCAGAGAACAATCTCCAAATGTTAAAATTTTGAAAAGTTAAATGTGTCTTCTCTTCACTGATAAGTCGATTTTCCACATCTACCCAAGAGAAATCCTTGCATATGTACACAAAGAGATGTACAAGAATGTTCATTGCAGAATTATCATAGCAGCAAAAATTATAAACAACCTAAATGTCACTTGACAGGGGAGTGGCTAAATATATTATCCTATGGTATATCAATAATCTAGAATACTAAGTATCATTCAGAAAAAACAAAAAAGATCTTTACATCAAAATGGAAAGATTCCCCCAAATATGTAAGTTAAAAAAAATTGCATAATTTTTTATATAATTGCAGAATCTATAAATAAAATAATCTATGAATAAATCTTAAAATCTATAAATAAATCAGAATTTAAAAACTGCAGAATCTATATGGATTATACCACATAAGGAAAAAATTTATATATATACATGTATATGTTTCTATATAGAGAAATAGATATCTATGTCTATATGTATATCTATGTCTATATGTATATCTATGTCTATATCTATATCTGCAGCCATATCTATAGAGAGAGAACCTGGAAGGTGTACAGACCAAAATGACAGAAGCAGTTACCTCTAAAGAAGAGAGCTAGAATTAAAGGTGGGGAAAGCATCTTTTGCTTTATGTGCATTATCTGAATTGTCCTACAATGGAAGTAAGTTTCTGTATGACTTGTGCAATTATCAATGCTTCTTAATTTTTTTTAAGAAATCAGCAACACTAAACTCCACTCACCATAGACCTAATCTAATCTAGACCCAATCTAAACAAAAACCAGGAAAGGAAATGACTATCTTGTTTTCCATGGCAAACCTGTGATTCAGCCTGGTTCTCATCCTCCTGGTGAGGTGAAGATGGGAGCAGGAGCAGCCTGGAAGAAAGACACTCAGGTCACCACCACACCCTGACCTACCTAGTATAAATGGTGGAGGGGGCGTATTTCTACCTGTGTTGTTCTGGAAAGCAGCTACCACTGCAGAAAATCAAGAAAGGGTGCCTGAAAGATTTCCCCAGAGAATTAGATGCAGAAAAAGGTTCAATTTGGGCCAATCTTTTTTTTTTCTTTATTTTATCAATTGGGAAACTGAGGCCTGAAGAGGTAGAGCAGAGCGAAAATTAATCCCTGCAAGTCTACAATTATTTCTTCTCCTCTCTCTGGGCAGGAGGAGAGAGAGGAAAATTCAATCTGTAGACAGCAATGAAAATCTTCACTCCCCCACCCAAAGAGAAATTCTGGCAAAGCTCTTAAACTTGAGCAGACCCACAGATACTGCTAGAATAATCCAAAATCTCACTACCTGGAGGATGGGAGGCAGGGAGCCTAGGACCAGAAGGTAAAAACTAAAGCTCTCAGGCTCTACTGACCCTCCTCGCAAACTCTCTTTTGCCCAACATGGAACTCCTACCCACAAGGGAGGTGCCAAGGCCAACCAGAACTAGTGACGAAGAAAGTGTCCCCCATTCCTCGACCTCAGGTCCAAAGCAGTTCTCTAGAGTCATAGTTTAGCTGTGTATAAAATTCTAGGTCATCAGTCATTCTCCTTGAGCACCTTATTCCATTATCTTCTATTTTTCGTAGCTGTTGAAAAGTCTGCTCAGTCTAATTGGCATGCCCTGGTATATTAATCCATCTTTTCTCTCTGATTGCTTTAGAAATTTTCTCCTCATCTTTGATGTTTTACAATGTGTCTGGGAATAGATTTTGTTTAATCCTGTTTAAGACTGTGTTTATTGAATCTAAGGATACTTGTCCTTTATTAATTCTGGAAAATTCTCAGATATTATCCCTTCAGATATTGCCTCTTCAAATAATTTGTTCTTTGCATTCCTTCCTTTTGCTTTAGTTTGAATTCCCTGAAAGCAGAGCCTGAGAGAAGGATTGAAGTGCAATTCGTTTATTCAGGAAGAGATTCCAGTGATCCGAAACAGTGAGGTATGGAGAGTGAAACAAGAAATTCAATAAAATTTGCATTATTGAACCAGTTACCACTGTGACTAACTGGGGCTCAATCCTGCAGAGGATTCTTCAGAGAACTTTGCAGTATATGCCTCAGATTGTTTCAACAAAGAACAATTGAACTGAGACATTTATTTCCTTACTCCCATCCTCTGTTGGTTGAGGGCTGCTGCTAGGAGAGTTAACACCTTCAAACTTCTGAACTGTGTTTATGTGTAAGCTAAGTGGGCTTCTACAGTGTTGGTGAAAGCCTAGGGTTAGAACAGAGAGACACTGTGGCGTGTGGTTGAGAAAGGATGTTGGCATTGTGCATGGAATTACCCACCCCTGCTGCACCAGGTGGGTGGAGGGGGTTAGCACAAGTCACCACCACCATCATCTTCAGATTTGTGGTGACATCTCTCAGTCCACCTTTCATGTCTCATAACTTCACTTTCATATTTCCCATCTCCTTTTTGTTCTGGGCCTCATTTGTGGCACTTTCCTCAGATCTATATTCCTATTTGCTAGTTTTCTCTTTAGCCATATCTAAACTGCTATTCTTTTGCCTAATAGTATTTTCTTATGGTTTCTAGTTCTTCTTTCATCTCTAACATATTTATTTTCTTTCAGATTGTCCCATTATCTCAGTCTCTTGGGGTTGGTAATCCTGCTGTTCATCATGTCTTCTGTCTTTCTATCATGATAAGCTATTTTCCTATGTGTTTTATAATTTATTACTGTGAAACTATTTTCAGTGAAGATTCACTCAACCCAGCCCCACTCCCGTCTTGCTGCTCTACCATGGGAACCACATGCACTCTAGGAAGAGTATTGCTCCTCCAGGCAGTATTTTATTTGATTCTGCCAAACATTCCAGGGGTATCAGAAACTTGGGACCAGTTATTTTTACTGCGGTAAAATATACATAATACAATATGTACCATTTTAACCATTTTTAAGTGCACAGTTCAGTGGCATTAAGTACATTTGCATTGTTGTGCAACAATCCCCACCATCCAGAACTTTTTCAGCATCCCCAACTGAAACTCTACACCCGTTAAACAATAACTCCCCATTCTCTCCTCCCTTCAGCCCCTGGTAACCACCATTCTGTGAATTCGACCCTATGTCTCTATGAATTTGACGTGTCTAGGTACCTCATATAAGTGGAATCATACAATATCTGCCCTTTTGTCACTGGCTTATTTCACTTAGCATAATATCTTTAATATTCATCCATGTTGTAGCATGTGTCAGAATTTCATTCCTTGTACACCTAAAACTAATACAATGCTATATGTCAATTATATCTCAATTTGAAAAATAAATAAAAAGAATTTCATTCTTTTTTAAGGCTGAATAATATTCCACTGTATGAGGGCCGGCCCAGTGGTGCAGTGGGTTAGTTCACACTTGGCAGCCCTGGGTTCACGGGTTCGGATCCCAGGCACCGGCTGACACACTCCTTGTCAGCCATGCCGTGGCAGCGTCCCATATAAAAGTGGAGGAAGATGGGCATGATGTTAGCCCAGGGCCAGTCTTCCTCAGCAAAAAGAGGAGGATTAGCAACAGATGTTAGCTCAGGGCTGGTCTTCCTCACCAAAAAAAAAAATATTCCACTGTATGTATATGCCACATTTTGTTTATCCATTCATCCATGAATGGACATTTGGATGTTTGAGGCCCAATTTTTAAGTGAATTTCTCAGCTGGAGTTTTGGGTTGTTCTGGGAGATGTTTTTCCCACCCAGAGTGCCAGGCAAACAAGGTCTCCCTCACCAATGGGTAAGGGGTTTTAGTCCCTCTTTCACTGAACATGCAGCTTTCCAAGGGCCCTGACTTATGCAGGGGTCTCAGGTCCAACTTCCCTTTCTTACAGGCCTAGGGCCTCACCATGTGTCCCTGTGAGAGTGTTAAAACCCAAGCCCCCAGCCAGTAGGACCCAGTTCCTGGTCAGAATCTGCCCCACCCAGACTCCAGGACCCACAGCATCAGCTCTCACACTAACTACTCTGGCTTTCAATTCCCTCTTCATCCCTGGAAACTTGGGGTTTCCCTTTCTTGCTTTGAAGAAGTGGTTTTCAACCTTCGTTCATGCTAGAATCAACTGGGGACGTTTAAAAAACCCCAGGACACAACCCAGACTAATCACATTCAGATCTCTGGTAATCAAAAGTGAGGTTATTTAAACAAAAAAATATATTATGTAAATAATCCTATAAGAGACACCTGGATGTGTAAAAAATTATGAAGGTGAACTTGAATTGTCAAAATACAGTGAGCTCTGCTCTAGCCCTGCTGCCTTTGTTAGGCAGCTTCTGGGCTCTAGTCCTAACAGTGGGAAATTGTGGTCTGTGGTTCTCTCTAGGCTGCGAGCTTAATCTGCAAATAATACCGATTGTCAATTTTAACTGCCTCCTTCAGCCTCCTGCGTGGGATCTCCCTTGCAAAGCCCAGATTTGGTGCCATTAACATTCATTGTTCCCCCCACATCTTCCTATGGGGAATGGACCATTTTTCAACAACAGCAAAGAAATGAGTCTGTCTAGTATCAAACAGGCAAATGCACGTATCATCTTCATCCTGTCACCTCAATTGAAGAGTGCCATTCCTCTTTAGCCCGTACATGAGTCTTTGGTTGACGTTCAGTTACTTGTGTCAACTGCAATAAACCTATTAATGATAATAACAGCAGTCAGCAAGTATTAACAACTTTTGCTATTTAAACTGCCCTGCTGCCATCAAGGCCAAGAACGTGGACCCCAAATTTTACATTCTTACTTTTTATTGTCCTTATATAAATGTAATTATACAATATATAATGAATACATAACTTATACTATATAATACATATATAGTATAATTATATACTATATAATAAATATAATAATTATTACTATTATAAACTATTTTAAATGTAGAGATAAATGCATTAAAACAGACTCCAATATTACCACCTCCAGGATTTAATAGATATTGATACTTTGTCATTGGCTTCAGATCTCTTTAAAGGAAAAAGAAAATCTATAGATGGAGCCAAAATCCTTACCAAGCTCTGCATCCCTCCCCTCCCCAGAGGTAACTACTGTCTTGAAGTTATAACACGTTTATCATTTGAAAACATATTTTATACTTTTTCTACATGTGCATATATTCATAAATAACACAGAATTGCATGCGTTTAAAATTTTTTACATAAATTGCATCGGAGTGAAGGGAATGACTGCTTACTCCACTCATGTGCAGTGTCTGCATTTTCCGGTAGGTGTCACTAGCGTTCCAGTCATCGAGGGATACAGGTTTTTGGTTTTGATTTTTTTCTGTTCTCAGTGAATGGTTTGGAATTTCCATCTGTGGAAATTTTTACTCTCGTTTGCAATTGAGACTGTCTACATGCAAGATACAGGAGCTTTATTTTTCAAACCTTTATTTTTCAATGGTACCTCAGATTATTTATTTCAATTCTTTCCCTAAAGGGAAGGCTCGTGAGACCTGGGGAGTGGAGAAAGGCACTGAGCAGAGGAGGGAGACCTGCGTTCTAGTCCCAGCGCCTCAACTAACCAGCTGTGCCACCCTCGGCAGGCAGGGGACCTCCCTGGGTCCCAGCGCTCCCCTCTGTAGAGTAAGGGAGTTGGACTCCTTCAAGGGAGAGCAAATCATTGCACCTCACACGCCAGCTCTGGTCCTTTGACAGTGGCTCCCTGGGGGCTGCTCTGGGCGGAGACATAAAAATTTCCATAATCCACAAGCGATAGAGGGGAACTGGCAGCTAGTATGCCTGGGGTTTGCCATCCCCGGAGGGGGCCATCTCTGAAGGCCCTCCTGGCTGTAAACTCACCTCCTCCCCGCCATGTGGCTGTATAACTGCCCCCACCCCCAGATCCGCAGGCCTGGGGCCGTGACCATCATCTCATCTCCGTGACCCACAGATTTCATTGTATTCATTTTATTTTTAAAGTGGGTGTGGCTTGTTTTAAACCCCAGGAAGGCTTAGCGAGATTAAACCTCGTAGGTGGCCAGTTTAGGGTCAGGGAGTCCCGAAGCTGAGAAACTGGACTGTGATCTGGCCTTGGCTTTTCCTGAAACCACCTTGAAGATTAACCCTGGCCCCCCAGATCCTGAATGCACACATGTACTTCCCCACTCACTAAAATGTGCCAACAGATGCAGCAAATTTGATGAAACAAGAAAAAGCCCAGAGAAGAAGTGCTGCCAGTTTGATATTTTTCCAGGAGTCAGTGGTGGCCAGGGTCTTGCCATTAGACGTCTGTCCTGAAAACTGTTTGGCCTGGAGGCAGGGGTATGGGTCAATGGTGTGGGCCATGAGCCCCAGGAGGTCCGGGTCGCCTGTGGCAATCTCCAGAGGGCTCAGAGCAGGCTCCCGGTGCACGCTCCTCCCACTGGCCCCTCCCTGACCTGCCCTCTCTCTGGCCTCAGGGCCCTGGGGGAGGCCTGAAGAGGCCGTGGGAGTTTGGCTACCATTATCCGGCCCTTATCTGAGCCCACTTAGTTCAATGACTAGGGGCCGACCTGAGGGTCACGTCTGTCTCCAGAGAGACAGTGGTATCTCGGTGACCTGCGGAAACCTTGGCATGAGCTCATGCTTTTCTGACGACAGAGAGGACCCCGGCCATATCACAGCCCCGCGCCCCCACCCCCAGCGTCTGGCATGAGCCCCGTGAAGGCTCCACCATTACTCACTGAAATAGCAACACTGATAACTGCAGCAGACAGAAATACATTGATGAATTTCCATTCAGAAAAGTGCCTCCTCCCGCCAGCCCCTCTGTCTTCACACGGTCTCACTCGGATGGACACTCAGGCTCAGAGGCAGGGCCTTTCTCTTGACAGAGCCTCAAAACTATCACTATCCCACCACCACCACCACCATGAAGATACGGCGTGTCCATAACCCCTAAAGAAGTATATATCCAGGAAATCGTGCTGAAACATACCCTCTCCTCATTCAGGAAAACACCATAAGGACATCTGTATGTTCCCAAATCTGACACAGCCTGACAAATGGTAGGCTGCCCAATATAAATAGACTGGGTTGAATTAGATTGGGTAGGGTTGACAGCACACAGGACCAGGAAGCAGGTCACCCAGTTGCTGGCCCTGCCTCAACTCCCTGGGGGACCTTGGGCAAGTTAGTTTCTTCTCTCTGGTCCACATGGAGTTACTCTATATAGTCTTAAAATCTTTGTCTGTTAACAGGAGCATTTAGTGCATTTACATTTAGCATAATTACTGACATATTTGCGTTTAAATCTACCACTTCTTTTGTGATTTTCTTTTGCCTTAGCTACTCTAGGCTTGTTTTTCTCTCTCTTCTTGCCATCACTTGACTTTATTAATTTTGTCATTCCATTTTCTTCCCTTTATTACCTTGGAAGTTTTAAACCCTATCTTTATGATGATTACCCTAGAAATTACAACGAGCAGAGTTAACTTCTTATCAAAGTCTAAAGTTGAGCAATATGTTTATACCACTCCCAGACAATATAACAACCTGTAACAATTTAATTCCACTTACACCCTCCAGTTTATATGCTATTGCTATATATTTCAATTTTTCTAGTTGTTATTTCAAAGCCCACAAATTATTATTATTACTGTTTTATACAGTGTGTGTTCATTTACATTTACCCATATATTCACTCACTTTCTTTGATCTCTATTTATTCTTGCATCTCAGTCCTTCCATCTGGGGTTGTTTTACTGTTTGCCTGAGGCACATCCTATAGAATTCTCTTACATGGGTCTAATATTAGAAAATTCCTTCTGGGTTTCTTTATCTGGAAATGTCTTTATTTGCTCTTATTCTTATAAAGATATTTAACTGTACAGAATTCTAGATTGGCAGTTATTTTCTTTCAGCACATTGAAAGTATTTGCTTAGCTTGTAGATTCCATTGTTACTGGTGTGGTCATCTCTTTTTTTCTCCTCTGGCTACTTTTAAGATTCTTTTCTTTGTCTTTGGTTTTCTGCAGTTTTACTAAGATGCATCTAGTATAAATGTATGTTTTCTTTATTCACCTAGAGATTTATTCTATTATACTTGAAGCTGTGGATTGGAGTTTTTTATCAATTCTGGAAAATCTTTAGCTATTATTCATTCATACATTGTCTCTCTTCTATTCTCTCTTGTCTCCTTCTGGGACTCCAACCAAATATATATGAGACGCTCTTATCTATCTTTTATATCTCCTATACTTTCTTCTCCATTTTCCATTGTTTTGTCTCTCTGTATTACATTCCAGATGATTTCTTCTGGCTAATTTCCTTTTCACTAATTCTCTCTTTACTTATGTCTAATCTGCTATTACACCCAGCCATTGAACTTATAATTTTTGGTTATTGTATGTTTCATTTATAAACGTTCTATTTGGTTTCTGTTAAGATCTGTTATGTCACTTTAGAAAGTTTCCTGTAGATATTTTCAAGCTTCTCTTTTATTTCTTTAAGCATACTAAGTATATTTTTGTGGGGATATACTTGGAATATATATCCAGAGATCCCTTCTTTGTCTGATTATTCCAATAGTCAAAGTATTTGTAGATCTGCTTCTATTGTCTGTTCTTTCTGCTGTTCTCCTCATGGTACTTTGTTTTCTTTTGGTACCAGGTTCCCTTTTACTGTGAGCTGCTTATTATACTTGAAAAAAATATTTATAGCAATAATTTCAGATCCAGGATGAAACTACCTTTCTCCAAAGAGGATTTCTCTTGCTTCTGTCAGGTGCCTAGGGGCTATGCACCTCCAGAGCTACCTTAAACCACATTCAAACCTTAAGGTTCCTTGGACCACCCGGGCAATGAGAACCCCAATTGCTAACCCTCAGTAGGACAGATGTGCATCTGGTTCACCCTTACTCTAGAGAGGTAGCCCTTTGTGATTCCAGCATATTGTGAGAGAAATTTCCTATTAGACTCTCCAACTTTCATGGGCTTGGACTTTTATTTCTGTCCCCATCACCCAATTCATGATGATGTCAAAGGAAAGTCCAAATTTACCAGGATCAGTAAACACCCTCAAGACAAAAGTGATTTCCAGGTTCTGCTTACATCTCGAGGTACTTCAATTTTGACCTGATAATTTGGTACTATTATGTCCATATTAAATGCTTTGAAGATCTTTTTTTATTCCAGAATTTATTGTTTTCAGTAGGAGGTATTT
This sequence comes from Tapirus indicus, assembly GCA_031878705.1. NCBI lineage: Eukaryota > Metazoa > Chordata > Mammalia > Perissodactyla > Tapiridae > Tapirus > Tapirus indicus. Next base: position 95,007,375 of record CM062919.1, on the reverse strand, counting down.
GGCCCAAATAACTTAACCTGCCATGTCCTGATCTCTTGAGCTTGTTTAACATTTATTTAACTAATAGTTTGGTGGTTTCCCACAACCAAAAAACATTCTGTCTCAGAGGAATATTTAAAGACAGATAACAGCTAGCAGCTTTGAAAAGATGGTTTTTGTGGCTTCTACCAAGATGTTTAAAACTAAAAGTATTACATCTTAATCTTTAACTATCTAGATAATATAATTCCCATAGTTTTTCATGTTCTTTGATAGACACCTGTATTTGTTACCTATTGCCACATAAATTATCACAAACTTAGAGACTTAAAACAACATATATTTATTATTTCACAGTTTCTGTGCATTGGAATACAAGAATGGTTTATCTGAGTCCTCTGCCTCGGGTTCTCTCAGAAGGCTGCAATCGAAACATCAGTCAGGGCTGGGGGCTCATCTGAAGGCTCAACTAAGGAAGGATCTGTTTCCAGGCTCACTTAACGTGTTATTAGCAGGATTCAGTTCCTTTTGGAATGATAGATTGAAGGCCTTAGTTCCCAGGTGACTGTCGGCTAAAGGCTGCCCTCATTCTCTTGTCACGTGGACTTCCCAAACTTGTTTCATCAAAGCCAGCAAGGGAGTGTCTCATAGCAAGACAGCAGTCAAAGTCTTTTGTAATCTAATCATGGAGGTGACATCTCCTCGTATTGAGGTATTCAGTTAGTTAGAAGCAAGTGACTCAAAGGGAAAAGATAACACAGGTGTGAATACTAGGAGGCTGGGATCATTGGGGACCATTTCAGAAGCTGCCTGTTGCAACATCCTCTGGATAGGCTTTCATGTGTGGACACAGGTGAGGCCCCAGGAAGTGCTCAGTGTGACAACTCCTCTCCATCCAGGGGACACTTTGTTTCAAACTTCATGCTTCAAAGTCAGCCAAATGGGTGAGAGTCCTGGATATATCACATAATAGCTGAGTGACCTTAAACAAATTACTTAACTTCTCTGGACCTTAGTTTCTTAATCTGTAAACTGGATAATAAATATCTTCAAAGGGCTTACACAATCTAATATTCAGGCAGCATGCCAATCAGTTCTTGAAATACTGAAATACTTCCAACCCCGCTGGTAAAATACTTGTTTCCATGAGCCTCCTGGAGGTCTCTTGGCCACCCCAGTATTCCTGATCCTTCCCTCAGGACCTTCTTGCACCCCGTGCTATCCAGCAATTACAGGAATAACGTCTGGCACAACAGCGGGCCTCTAGGACCACACTCCAGCACCATGCAGGACATTTTCATCCTCTCCCCCCCTGAATGTAAAATGTTTTTAATATCGCCTTTGGTTGTTGGTATTGTATAAACGTTCAAGTCTCCAAGAGCACACTCAATAAACAGAACCCCACTTTCCTGCCAGTATTCCAAAAACTTTTGAGAAATAAAGAAGTAAAGATGGAGATCCTGGTTTTGAATCTACTCACCAAGTAGTCCCGTTCACAGAAGCTGAATGAGATGGTCTTGCCTGTCGGATCCCAGCCAGCAGTGGACCAGGGTGGGCCTAGAAGGCACTCAGGGAAAACCTCCCCTAGTGGAAATCAGGTGTGGGAAAACAGGGTTCTTGCTTCCCAAGACCATGTAAGTAAACCACCTGGCACAGTTTGCCACCTGATGTAGAGAAGGAAGCTTTCACATTTGCATTTGGAGAAGAGACTCTGCACCCCAGCTCTGGCTCTGCCAGTGGCACTGGAACCTAACTGCCTGGGTTCAAATCCCAGCCCCACTAGTAACTAACCGTGTGACTTGGGCAGGGTTTTTCATTGTGAGGCCTCTCAAGTCAGGCTGCCTAGTTTGAATCCCAGATCTGCTCCTCCCTGCTCTGGCCTTGGGTGATTTGTTAACCCTCTCTTGGCTCCATTTCCTCACCTGGGCTACCTCTTAGGGTTTTTGTGGTGATCAAATGAGTTCACGTATGTACAAAACTCAGAACAGTCTCTGCAAGTAGTAAGTATTCAATCAACGGAAGCCACTGTTATTCAATAAATAATCCAAATAAAGCACTCAGCACTTCATAAGTGTCCAATTATAATTATTAATCGCGCCTCAGGTGACTCGCCTGCAAAGTGGGAATAACAATACCTACCTCAAAATGTAGGAGAAAATGCTGAATGAAACCCTACATGCAAGTTAGTCAATTTTATTTAAATGTCTCATTTTACAAACATCTTTTATCCCTCCCCCAGGTGATGCTGGGGCTAGAATGATGACGGCAGTTATTAGACAGGAGAACTTGTCAAGAATGGGGCCCAGGAGATGGGGGAGAGATAGGGGACGGGAGCCAGCACTACTGCTTCCCAGCACCACCTCCTGGAGGCCCGGCCAGCTCTGTCACACTGACCGCTTCAACAGAGCCCTTTCAAGGGCAGATCTGAAAAGAGTGCTTTTCACAAGTCCCCTGAAGAGGCCAGAGGCTTTGACCACAGAACTGCAAGAGGCCAAGAAGAGCACCTGGTCCAAACCCAGAAGCCCCGGGCCGTTTTGGGAGAGACCCTGAGTCCACACACCCTGACAGCACCCTCAGTCCTCCCTGCGGCCATGTGGATATTTGTCCCCAGGAGGAGGCTGCACAGAGGGGCAGGATGCCCATGAGAAGATGTGGACAGGGCCCAGGGAAACCCACGGCTGGGCTCGGCCTGGCCCTGCCTTTAGGTACGTGGGCACCTTGAGCGAGTCAAGTCACCTCTCTCAGCCTCCGTTTCTGTAATGGGCATAACGTCCTTGCCCGCCTACCTCCCAAAGGACTGGACCTCCTCCTAGATGGTAAGTTTGAACTCTTTGCATCTAAAGCATTTTACAAATGTGGGCCAAGTGCTCTCCCAGCTCCCCGGCTCCTCCCTGCCAACCCAGGCAGGGGGCACGACCCTCCTCGGCCTCCAGGGACTGTGTGGAAAATGCTGGCCAAATCCAAGCCCTGCCCCATTTTCACCCCAATAAATGTCCCCTCTCGTGGCACCCTCTCCACCATTAGATGCCTCCTTCGGCATACTAAATTGTCCGGGGAGCACATTTCAGGCTTCACTTCCTACCCATTCATTCACCTAACAGTCTGAACCCACACTGCGCATGCCTGACCCCATGCAGGCTCTGGGGACATAGAATAAGAATGCCCTCTGTCACCAAGGGAAGAAAATCAACTGACAGGGCCAGGGGTGATCAGAGCAACAAAACAAAGAAGTGTGGGGTCGCTAGGAGTATGAGGAAGGTACCCCACCCAGCCCCCCGGCCAGGGCTGGGTGCCAAGAGGAGAAAGGGCCTGCACGGAGTCCTCAAGATGAGCAGGTGCTGCTTGGGCAGAGAAGGGTGGAAGAGCATGCCAAGAGGAACAGCCTGTGCAAAGGGAGGCAGAGGACAGGGGGACCCGGAGGGTGTTGCCATCTCCACATCTCTGAGAGAGGGGCCACAGCTCCCCCTCCCTCCCAGAGAGCACATCCACTCCAGGGACTGAGGGTAGAAGGTGCTCAGAGCCGTGGCAGCAAAGCTGAGAAGCCACCAGCTGAATTCTGAGAACCAGGCTCCACGTCAGGTCAAAACCTCAGGATCTGTCCCCAAAAATACGACTCTTTTTTTCTTCTCCTCTTATCTGTGTAAATACCCACACACGTTCCCTGTTCTCCTCTGCTGAGACCAGGTCAAGACCCCGACCTCTGAGTCTTTCCTTCCTCAGGCTCCACCCCTGTCCCCTCAGTCAAGGGGGCCATGGCCACACTGCCCCCCTCCCCGGCTGCCCCCCCTCAGCTCTGTGTCTGCAGCCACATCCGAGACACGGGTGTCCCCGAGGACGGGCAGACATGTGGGGAGACTTCAGGGAGATCAAGGGTGCCAGCCGGGAGAGGAAAACAGGAAGGTAGTGGTGATAAGGAGAGAGTCTCCAGGGAAGTGGAAAAAACTTTTAAAAATAGCAGGTTTGGGGAAATCCTGGCCTGAAGAGTGGCAGTCCCCGGTCATCAGGATGAGCACGAAGCTGGCCTGGAAACATTCTTTGGCACAAGGCAGGGGAAAAAAGACACATCTGTGTGCTGCTGGTCGTGGCTCCTCAAGGAGGCTGGCCCATTCATTCACTCAGTACGACATTTATGAAGGGCCTATTTTTTTTATGTTTTGCACAAACACAAATCTGACAGGTCCCTGTGGGCCGAGGTGCCTGGGGAGCACCAGGCTTAGTTTTCCTGAGCATGCCAGGCACACTCCTGCCTTGGGGCCTTTGCACTTGTTTGTCCTCTGCCTGGAATGCTCTCCCACAGATACTCACGTCACTCCTTTCCTCATCTTCCTCAGGTCTTTAGTAAAATGTCACCTTCTCTATGATGCCTTCCCTGACCATCTTATTTAAAATTGATGGGGCCAGCCCAGTGGCGCAGCAGTTTAGTTCGCGCTTGGCAGCCCGGGGTTCGCGGGTTCGGATCCTGGGCGCCCGCCGACGGACTGCCTGTCAGCCACGCCGTGGCGGCGTCCCATATAAAGTGGAGGAAGATGGGCACGGATGTTAACCCAGGGCCAGTCTTCCTCAGCAAAAAGAGAGGAAGATGAGCAACGGACGTTAGCTCAGGGCTGGTCTTCCTCACACACACAAAAATAAATTAAATAAATAAATAAATAAAATTGAAGTGACACCTCTCCCCCCGAAAAAGTTCTTATCCTTATCCTCCTAGGCATGCCCCTAACATTTGTAAAGCCTGGAACAAGAGTAAAAATGGTGGTCCCCAAAATATGACCCGCCCCCTTTCTCCTCCACCCCCATTTCCACCAGGCACATCAAGGAGCTTCACACATCCACGTCAACATCCCAGCTATGTCCCCAGCAAGAAGCCACCCCTTGATCACATCTCAGGCTTAGGGGTACATACACCTGGATTCCATTTCACTCTCTAAGGTCAGACCTGGGGAAAATCCACACAAACCCTGAACGTGGGCTCAGTGCCATAGGGCAGGAAATTTCAAGGTCCTGGGTAACCAGAATGCAGTCTAGAAAGGCGGTTCAGGCTCCCAGGGGTGCATCCCCTTGGCCTGGCAAACTCCTCACCATGAAGGAGGGCCAGGGCAGGCTTCTAAAGTGTGGGGCTTAGGGCAGGGGTCCCTCTGGCCCAGGTCTAAGGGTGGGATTGTCCCTTCCCTACTTTATTTTTCTCCATCTGATATACTATATATTTTACTTGTGTGTTTGGCTTGTTACCTGATTCCCTCCAGTAAAATGTAAGCCCCAAAGAAGGCAGGGACCTATTTTGATCACTAGTACATTCTCTGTACTTATAACAGTACCTGTCACATAGTAGACGCTCAACAAATATTTGTTTACTAAATACCATTATTTGGGGGGTTTGAGATGCCAGAATAGAAGCCAGGCTGGGGGATCCCTTGTCTCCATAAAGTTTCTTTGTTCTACAGGAGGCTTACAGCACCAAAGATGGTACGGCACATGGTGCCAAACTCTTTCTTTTCAAATCTGCAAACCCTAGAGAGGAAACTACGAGTTTCACTCTTTTAGAAGATAGCTAAAAGGATACAGCGGTGCATTTTAACTGTGTATGTGATATTTACTTCAATATACACGTACTCAGTGAATGTGGATTGTGACAAAGACTCTCTCCTTGACCAACTTTAATCAGGCTCCCGTTCTGTCTTCAGGCTGCCTGACCCAGTTTTAGCAAGAATCCTGCTAAGTCAGTTTAGCGAGAATCCCCCCACCCTTGAGATCTGATCACCCTGATATCTGATCGCCCTGGATATCTATCTGATCAAGTTCCTCATGCCCCACCCTTGATGGCTAAGTCTTTGACCTGCCTTTAGCAAGAATCCTGTTAGATCAGCTTGGCAAGAATCCCCCTACCCTTGATGTCTCCTCTTAGTCATTTTCCATCCACTGACCCCCACCCTGCTCCTTGGCAATAAATCCCCACTTGTCCTTGTATTCAGAGTTGAGCCCGGTCTCTCTCCCCTACTGCAACAGTCATGACCCCTATTGCAATAGTCTTGAATAAAGTCTTCCTTACCATTTTAACAAGTGTCAGAATAATTTCTCTTTAAAGGAATACAAAAATCTATCAGCTGGGGTCTCCAGCCTCAAAGAGTTCCAGTCAAGTGGGGAAGTCAGATGCAAAAACCAATAGGCAACTACAAGATAATAAGTACGAAAATAAAAGAATGGTCAGGTGTCATCAACACCCAGATAAGAGAGCAATTAACACTTCCTTGAGAGGGGTAACGTGGGTTGAAGGGTGAGTAGGAGTTCCCACTTTCTGGAAGCTCAACAACTAGCTGCAAAAGTATAACTTTTGCACATTAAAAGGTGGTTAATATATATATGATCTTATGTTTGTAAAACACATGTTTTTTCACAGAAAAAAATTTTAAATCTAGGATAATTAATAAAAATTAATTAAAAATTAACAGTAGTTATGTCAAGGTAGTAGGATAATGGGTGATTCTTACTTTTTTGTACAAAAGAGCACAATATATTAACCTTTTAATTCGAAAACAGTAACATAATTAACAGACCACGCCCACACATCCAACAGGAGCTTTTGGTCCTGGAGCTCGGGTGGCAGCCTCCTGTCAGAAGTCCTGGAAGGCTCAAGAGCAAGCGGAGCCTTTAAGGGTGTGCAGATAGCAGGCAGAGTGAGCTGGGGGAGATGTCTTCCAGGCCAAGGGAGCGGCCCCCAAATGGTGTCGAAGTGCGAAATCACAGAGATGTTTTGGGGGGATAGCCAGCCCATCTGCCTGGGTAGAGAGTAGTAGCTAAGACCGGAAGAGTAGGCTGAAGCCGGATCGCGGGGTACGCAATTGCAGGCACAGACTTTTGTTCTCTAACCTACAGGCTCAGGGCGCCCCACAGCGCGGCTTGGAGCAAGGAGGCTCTGTCTTCACCCCCGAGGCCTCTCACCCCCACCCCCCATGTTACAGATGACGAGATGCTCATACGCGGCACAGCTGCATCTGGATCCCAAGTCTCTTCACCGCACGCCTTGGGTGAATCAGCAGGAGAGGACCTGGATGTCCAGAAAACAGGAGTTTGATAAAGAAGGAGGAAGAGAAGGCAGGAATTCCCAGGGAACCCGGAGAGGAAGGAGAAGAGGGAAACCCGCATGCCCCATGAGATCTGTGAACGTCCTGCAGGCACGGGTGGGAGGGTCCCAACTCAGACCTCAGGACGGGGCTTCCCTCAGTCACAGACCTGTGCACAGATTCCACTCTCACAAGGGCGGGAAAGGGGGAAACGCTTAAGTCACAACGGTAGAGGCTGTGGAAGTGCCTCCAGCTGACAATGTGTCGCTATTTGTCCTCTATGGGGAGAAGGTGCCCCCTCGCCTGGGATAGTTTCCACACAATCCGATCTGGACCAAAACTGGCGTCTCCCGACCCGCCTCCGCACCTAGAACGTCCCTCGCTTACTCCTGGTGACGGCTACTGTTCTCCAGGTTGGCCGCTGGGTGGCGCTGTCGGCACTAATTGATGGAGCCGCTGGGCTCCGCAGCCCCTGGAAGGACCGCCTATGATGTGACGTGGATCCTGGGGCTTCTCCTCCACCCCCAGCTACCCTGGGCTGGGTCCGGAAAGATCAAGGTTCATGGCGACTTCAAGGGGCCCACCTGCAGGCCTGAGTTAGAAACAAACACAAACCCAAAGCGCCAGCTCTGGCTGATTTTGGAGTGGGACTCCGGAAGAGGGTCTGTAGAATCTACGTAAGACGATAGGACAGGAATGAGGACTGTCCATTTTACAGTTGAGGAGACTGGTCCCTTGAGATTATAGGATTTACTCAAGTTTCTGCGGCTCCAAAGTTTAGTGAGCACAGTTGTTTCTCTTTTTGTTCTTTGTTTTGTGAACCGTGCATGTTTGTGCAATAAATGAAAACGGCAGAAGGGGGTGGAATCAACAGGGAAATGAGAGAGTAGAACATAGGCCTGAGCTATGATTTGAGAGCTGATAAATTATGTGGGAGGTCCCAACTAGCTGGTGCTGGAACCTGCCCTGGGAATGACTCCACCTCAGTCTCTCAACTAGAGAAAGAGTAATGGAGCCAACACCTCAGCGAGTTCCACTGTAAAATGGGCATACTGACCAATGCCCTGCCCATCTCAAAAGGAAGAAGTATAGCAGGCAAGGACATGTTTTTAAAACTGTTACATGCCCAATAAGTGTAAAGAATAATGAATATCCTCATCCTAATTATCATTGTTGCCAAAGTCATTGCCCAGGGATCTACAAAACATTTCTGTGGTAGCAGAGCAAAGACCTCCAAACCCACACCCCTGGCTGCTTCTGCTTTACTAGGATGTCGGTTTGGAGATGGGATTAATCTATAGTGTTTACACTTTGCAGCCAAATTTCCTGGTAATTTGTATAGCCATAGTTTGAAGGATTTTCAACCAGGAGCCATAAGGGGGCTGGGACCAAAAAGTGGAAAGAGGTGCCCAGACTCAGTGACCTTCCCAGTCACATGGGCCCCATTTCAGAGGTTATGATGCCATAAGAGGCCTACCAATTTCATCTCTCCCTGCCTCCTCTGCCATGTGACCCTCTTCCCTGCATTTTCCCAGGTCCTTACAATTTCCCCCACCAACAACAGACTTCTGGTCATGATGAGGGCAGGGAGCTATAGAAGTCAAGAGGAAAACTAGACAGGGCCCACTGTCCCTATGTGAATAACTTACATCTTTATAACACTCTCTATACTTTGCTTTCACTCACTCAGAAGAAGACAAACAGCCCAATTTCAAAAATGGGCAAAAGGCTTGAATAAACACTTCACAAAAGAAGATATATGGATGGCCAGTAAGCACATTAGTCATTAGGGAAATGCAGATTAAAACCATGATGAGATACCACCACACACCTACTGGAATGACTGCACTAAAAGACTGACCACATCAAGTGTTGGTGAGGACGTGGGACAACTGGAACTCTCACACACAGCTGGTGAGAATGTAAACTGGTACCACCACTTCAAAACACAGCTTGACAGTTTCTTAAAAAGTTCAGCATACACCTACACATGACCTAGCCATTCCACTTTTAGGTATGTACCCAAGAGAAATTAAAATGTTGGTTCACACAGAAGTTTGCACTTGAATGTTCATAGCAGCTTTCTTTATAATAGCCAAGAAATGGAAACAAGCCAAACTTCCATTGATGGTGAATGGATAAACAAATTGTGATCTACCCATTGGATGGAATAGCACTCAGCAATAAAGAGAGTGAACTATTGATCCATGCACCTATATAGATAAATCTCCAAATAAGAAGCCAGACAAAAAAGAGCACATACTGTATGATTCTTTATATATAAAATTCTAGAAAATGCAATAAAATTCATTGTGAGAGCAAGATCAGTGGTTGTCTGTGATGGGGATAGAGAGAAAAGCAGGAGGGAGGAATTATGAAGGGGCCCAAGAAAACTTTTGGAGGGGATGGACGTTTTCATTATCTTGATCAATATAATGGTTTCATGGTGTATATTTATGGGTCAAAACTAATCAAAGTGTACTTGTTAAATACATGCTGTTTATTGTATGTCAATTATACCTCAATGAAGCTGTTACAATTTTTTAAAAGGAACACACTATTGATAGACATAACAACATAAATGATTGTCAAAATCATTATGTTGAATGAAAGAAGCCAGACATAAAAAAGAATGCACTGTATGGCTCCATTTATATAAAATTCTTGAAAACTAATACTTAGTAGCAGACAGCATATCAGTGGTTGCCTGGGGGCAGGGGTGGAAGTAGGGGTGGATTACAAAGGGGCATAAGGATACTTTTGGGGGTGATGGAAGTATTTGCTGTCTTAGTTATGGTGATGGTTTCATTGACCTAGGCATATGTCAAAGCTCATCAAATTATACACCATGTATATGTGTAGTTTACCATAAGTCAATTATACCTCAAAATAGTTGTTTAAAAATGCATCAAAGCATCAAAAAAATTATGAAATATAGTTACAACCAATGGGATATTGCAGAAATGACAGTGTGCAGCTTCTGAGGCAAAGTCATAAAAGACGTTTTGGCTTCTGTCTTGCTCTCTCACGGATCACTCACTCGGGGAAGCCAGCCACCATGTTGTGAGGACACTAAAACAGCCCAAATGGAAAGAAACTGAGGCCTCCTGCCAACAGCCAGCACCAACTTTCCAGCCATGTGAGTTGGCCACCTTGGAAGCAGATCCTCCAGCCCTAGTCAAGTCTTCAGATGACAGCAGCCCCTGGCCAATATCCTAACTGGAATTCCATTCTGAGCCGGAACAGCCCAGCTCCAACAGCTCCCAAATTCCTAATCCATAGAAACTGTGAGATCATAAATGATTGTCATTGTTTTAAACTACTAAGTTTTGGGATAATCTGTCTCTCAACAAGAGATAACTAATGTAGGTAGTGCTTGGCAAAAGCACTAAACAAGAGATAGAGAGCTGAGTTTCAGTTCCTGCTCTTCCACTTACTGCTGTGTCATTTTCCTCTTTGAGCCTACTCATTGTCAAGAATACCATAGACTGAGTGGCGTAAGCAGCAAACATTTATTTCTCACAGTTCTGGAGGCTGGAATTCCAAGATCAAGGTGCCAGCAGATCCAGTGTCTGGTGAGAGCCCTCTTCCTGGCTTGTAGACAGCTGCCTTCTCGCTGTGTCCTCATGTGGTGGAGACAGAGCTCTGATCTCTTTCTCTTCTTATAAGGACACTGATGCCATCATGGGGGCCCCACTCTCATAACCTCATATAAACCTAATCATCTCTCAAAGGCCCCACTGCCTAATACCATCCCACTGGGGGTTAGGGCTTCAACATGTGAATTGGGGGGGGGACAAACATGCAGTCCATAACAGTTATCTTTAAAACAAATAGCATGAAAGTACGACTTGCCTCACAAGTTTGTTTAAGGGATCCAACAGGTATAAAACATCCAACACAGCGCTGGCCCAAGGAAGAGACTTAACACATGCTGGTTGCCTTCTCGAACCACACTTCTCCCCATTCTCCCACTTACCATGAATCTTCTCCTCCATCAAGTGGACTTGAAATACCTGCCTCCAGGGTGGTTGTGGGGGTCAAATGGGAGAGTGTATTTGGAGAAGCTTTGTCAACTCTAAAGTCCTTCCCAGTGCTGTTATCAGCACTTAAGGGCCTGTCTTGGGAGAATCTGCATAATGTGGCTTCCTCTATTGGAAGGTCAAATTGGGGGTCCACCAGGAGTCATTGGTATCATGTGAATATGGATGGAAAGCTAAAGAAAGACTTCTCCCCACTGCTGACAGCAGGCCCACATGCTCTCTATTGCCAAAGTGCTGGAGCCTTGTAAAGCTCACATGCCAAAGTAGAGAAAGGCATGTGACTCCACGGTCAGGAGACACTGAGGTAGCTGCGTGGGCCAAAGAACCAGAGAGGAAGCAAAAATGCCAAAAATAAAAGATCTTTCATAATGACCTCTGAAGAAACAAGCAGAGTTTTGCTGCGCTGTGAGGTCTGTACCTCGTGCTGAGTGCTCCCAGTTCCCAGGCTCCGCCCTCCCCACCCTTCATCCAGCCCTCAGGTCCTCCTGAAATGGGAACTGGCCTGGGGGTGACCTCACCTAAGTCATGCCTGACTGTAGGTCAGGAAACATGCAAACTGGGGAAGGGAAGGAGAAAAGAAAACAACCACCGTGACTTGGTCAAATTTATGCCTGCAAAGCCCTATTAGCGAAAGTTTTGCTCCCTGAAAATTTTGCCTCAAAATCTGGATTTCTTTCTTGTTTTTCTATTCTTTTATTCTAAAATACCTGGAAAAAGCCATGAATGAAGACTTTTTAAGAGCAGGCTAGACATCATAGAAACCAAATGAGGTACAACTCCGTAAATCAGTATGTATGAATGTTAGGTCTATAACACTGGATCAGAAAAGCGTGTCACCAAACTGGGACGTACAACAATTGTGACAAACCTCAAAATAAATAGAAGCAAACAAGTATCATTTACGGATTCATAATTCACAATAATGCAAGTTTTAAAAAAGGCAAAATCGTGACATATATTCAATTTTGAGTAGCTGTTCCCTCTGGGAAGGAAGGAGAGCTAAGGAAAGTGTATCCAGGTGCTGCCCTTTCATGGCCCATGTTGTTATTCTTAAGCTGGGTAGCAGGGTTACAAACATGCATTTCATGATTATGGTTCATAACCCGAATGTTTTTCACATTCTCTCTTAAAATCTGGATTTCTTTTATTCAATTTTCCTATAATATTTTGCACAGAAGTGAATAGAAACACATTAAAGAATTTTGAAAAGTTAAAAGGGAGAAAATCTTCCACAGTCCTACCATCTTATCTGTATTTCAGCTCACAGCCTCCTCTCTTTCCCCACGCAGAGGGTTTCTTTTAGCCTAGTCATAATCATACTGCACATATTTCTGCTCTTAACATTGTGTCATAAGCAGTTTTCTAAATTTCTAAATTATCTAAAATCTAAATTTCTTTATATCTAAAATCTTCAAAATCATTCTTCTTCATGGCCACATAAGGGAATATCTATAATTCTTCATGAAAATTCCAAGAATCCCAATGACTTCTGTACAGTATACATGAGTTTAGAAAAACTATATGCTGTTGTATTAGTCTCCTAGGGCTGCCATAACAAATTACCACAAACTGGATGGCTTAAAACAATAGAAATGTATTCTTCACAGTTCTAGAAGTCAGAAGTCCAAACTCAAGGTATCAGCAGGACCATACTCCCCTCAAAGGACCTAGGAAAGAAAAAATCCTTCCTTGCCTTTCTCCTAGCTTCTGGTGACTCCTGGCAATCCTTGGGTTCCCTGGCGTATAGCTGATCACTCTAATCTCTGCCTCTTTCTTCATATCTCTTTGTTCTCTGTATGTTTCTGTGTGTCCTCTCCTCTTCCTACAAGGACACCAGTCACTGGATTTAGGGTCAACTCTAATTAAGTATAATCTCAACCTAATTACATCTGCAAAGACCCGACTTCCAAATAAGGTCACACTCTGAGGTTCCAGATGGACCTGAATTTGACAAACTCCAGCTGCCTTCTGCAAAAATCTGAAACACCAAAAACTGGCTTTTAAACAAGGCATCAGTGGGCAGCTACAAGCCAACCAATCCAAGTATACTGGCTGTGGGCTCTTAATCCATATTGTAGAAAGTCTGCACTGAAAGAGATCTTGGAGATCTGTCCTAAATTCTCATTTCATCAATAAGAAATTTGAGGGGGTGAATGGTAAGGTGATTTATCCTAGGACACTCACATTTCCAGTTACATTTAAGGAGTCCTCCTCAGGCCAATGCTAATTGGGTCTAAAATAAAGCTCAGCCTACATCTCGAGGACCTTTTTCAGGCTTGTATTGTTTACTTACTGCTGAGTAATAAATTAGCACACACTTAGCACCTTAAAACAACACACATCTATTATCACACAGTTTCTGTGGGTCAGGAACCTGGACACAGCTTTGCCGTCTTCTGCTTCAGGGTCTCTCACAAGGCTGCACTCAAGGTGTCGGCTGAGGTTGAGGTCTCATCTGAAGCTCAGCTGGGGAAGGATCTGTTTCCAGGCTCACCTGTGTGGTTGTCAAAAGGATTCCATTCCTTTTGGGCTGTTGGGCTGAGGGCCTCAGTTCCTCGCTGGCTTTTGGCCAGAAGCCACCCTCAGTTTCTTGCCTTGTGGGCCTCCCCACAGGCTGGGTGACTTAAACAACAGAAATTTATTTTCTCGTGGCTCTGGAGGCTGGAAATCCAAGATCAAGGTGTTAAAAATGTTGATTTCTTCTGAGGCCTCTCTCTGGCTTGTAGATGGTGGCCTTCTCACTGTGTCCCCACATGGCCTTTTCCCTCTGTGTGTGCTTGTCTGGCTTCTACATTTCCTCTTCTTATAAGGACCCAGTCAGATTGGATTAGGGCCCACTCTAAAGGCCTCATTTAACTCGATCACCTCTTTAAAGACCTTAACTCCAAATACTGTCCACTTTGACATACTTGGGTTAGGGTTTCAACCTATAAATTGGGGAGGGGGCAAAATTCAGCCTATAACACAGACCTGACCTCAGGTTAGCAGCTCTTGCCATCCTTGGCTCTCACCATTAGACTGGCAGCCCGAGTCCGTCTGACTGAGGAGAGCTCCACCAGTAGCCTCAGAGCCCCTGGGAGAACTTCTTACAGGGCAGAGTCCAGGGGCCTGTGAATTGCTGCATTCTCGACTCCTGCCACTGCCCCGGCCTCCTTTACTCTGGGCATCAACTCCAGCATTTGGGGCCCCAAATGGACACCTCTGGACAGCTATTTTCCCTAATCCACAAATTCCCCCTTACTCCTCAGGGCCCTCTCCCCCACACTCTGGCCCTTTCTGAACTGCTCCTCAAGCCCTATTGCTCATAGCTCGGCTGCTCTCCTTGACCTGCCAGTGACCCTCACACTCAGCGGGTCTGTGGACAGATCCTATCAGGCACACACCACTGATTGTATAGATCTCCTGGGGACGCTGCCTTCACTGGAATTCCACAAGTACACACCCTCCTGGTTGTCTTCTTCCTTAGCTGCTTCTTCCTGGTTCCTCCTTGTGTCCCTGACCTCTTAACCTTGGAGTGTCTTCAAGCTCACTCCCCGGGCTTGTTTTTCTAGCTGTTCTTACTACTTTGGTGAATTCAATCAGTCTCGTGGCATTAGATACCTTGATACACTGATTACTTGCAAATCTCTATCTCCACTTTAGCTGCTGTGAACTCCAGATTCAGCTCTCTACTCAACATCGCGGCTCGAATATTTAATAGGGTATCTGGACGTGTCCAAAACTAAGTTCCTGGCTTCCCCCAGAAAACTCCCTCCTCTGAATCTTTCCCCACCTAACTATGGCAAATCTATTCTTCCAGTTGCTTAGGCCAAAAAATCTTGGAGTCATCCTTGATTCCTCCTTTTCTCTCATAGCCCACATCAAATCCATCAGGCAGTCTTCAGAATATTCAGTATTCAGAATATTGCCACTTCTCACCCCCTCCCCTGCAACCTCCCTGGCCCCAGTCACCCTCTTCTCTCACCTGGATTATTGCAGCAGCCTCCTAACTAGCTTCCCTGCTTCTGCCTCTACTCCCGTTCAGCTCATTCACAACCCAGCAGCCAGAAAGCGTCTGTTAAAACCTAAGTCAATCATAGCACTTCCCTGTTTAAAATCCACCAACAGCTCCCATAACACTCACAGTCAAAGCCAAGGCACAGGAAGGAGAATGGGGGTTGTCAGGGGCTGGGGGAGGGGGAGGAGGAGTGAGTGTTTAATGGGTGCAGGGTTTCAGTTTGGGAAGATGAAAAAGTTCTGGAGATGGATGGCGGTGATGTTTGCACAGCAATGGGAATGTACTTAATGTCACTGAAAATCGCACTTAAAAATGGTTAAAAAGGTCAATTTTATGCTATGTGTATGTTATCATAATAAAAATAAGTAGATAGGATAGATAGATAGATTAAAAAAAAAAAAAAGCCAAAGCCCTGCACGTTCTGACTGCCTTTTATTTTCCTGACATCATCTCCTACCACCCCCGTCTCAGAGATTCCACTTCAGTCACACAGGCCTCCTTACTGTTCTTCAGACACACTGGGCATTCAGCACTTTTGCATTTGCTAATCTCTCAGTCAGTTGAAAATGCTCTTCCCCAGATATCTGGATGGCTCCACTACTCCCCTCCTCACCCTCTGCTGGGGGGTGAGGGACCTTCCCACGCCGTCCTATCTAAAATTGCAAACCATACCTCGTTGGTACTTCCTATTCACCCTCTCTGCTTTATTTTTTCCCATCAAGTATCACCATCTGACACACCATATTATTATTTGTGCATCTTTTTTGTGTGTGTCTATCTTCTATCACTGCAACGGGAGTTCCCTGGAGCTGAGACTTTTATCTGCTTTATTTACTGCCGCATCCCCTGCTCCTAGAACAGTGCCTGGCGCAGGCAGATGCCCAATAAAACGTTTAACTTAGTATTTATTGTGGCATTGGAAGTATTTTTTTTAAAAACTAGAAATATTATAAATTCATGATAAAATTACAGTCTTTCTATACAAATCTTCTGCAAACAATGAAAAAAAAGTGAGACCATGAAAGCTATGTAGAAACAAAGGGAAATGTTCATGATCAAAGTGGAGGTGGCTATGTACATTATAATTGCAAGAACCTAAAATAAGTATTCATGTGGGCAAGAATGGAAAGAAGTGTGCAAAATGAGAACAGCTTTTAGGATAATAGGAATACTTTTATTTCCTCTCAGAAAAAATTAGCGTTATTATTAGTTAGAATATTCAGAACTACTATGTGCCAGATAATATTCTAAACGAATTACAAGTATAGTCTCATTTAATCATCACAAAAATAAGCCCTGTACTATGGTGGTAAGACGTTTAGTAACTTGGTCAGGATCACCAGAGAGCGACAGAAGCCAAGCCAAACTTACATCTGACTCACATCGAAGTATTGACCAATTTCTGAATGAGTCAGCTGTATCCACAATGGCACCACATAACCAACCACCCCAAAACCTTGGTGGCTTGCAACATAGGTATTTGGTCTCCTGCTTGTTGGTTTTCAGGTCAACTGTGACTTGACAGATCTAGACTGGGCTTCGCTGGGGAACTTGTCTCAAGCGGCAGGCCACACGTGTGGCTCGGGTCAGCTCCGCGTTTGTTCTGAGGCCCATGCTGAAGGGGCATGTTCTTAATCAGTGTCCTACACTCCTGGTGGCTCTTCTCCTGCACACGCCATGCTCTTCCCTACACGTGCCCTTTTACTCAGAGCATTGTTCCCTTACCTCTTGTGAAGACCTAGGGACCTAGGCTGGTCTTAAAAATTCAATACTCAGAGGGGCCGGCCCAGTGGTGCAGTGGTTTAGTCCGCGCTTGGCAGCCCGGGGTTCGTGGGTTCGGATCCCGGGCGCCCACCGACGCACTGCCTGTCAGCCATGCCGTGGCGGCGTCCCATATAAAGTAGAGGAAGATGGGCACGGATGTTAGCCCAGGGCCAGTCTTCCTCACAAAAAAAAAAAAAAATTCAATACCCAGAGCTGTTAAATATCTGAAAATCACATGCCGTCATGAAAACAGAGCCAAATTAAGACCTGAGTTGACGGTCTAGTTCTACCATTTGCCAGGCAGGAGGTTTCGGGCAAAACTGAGAAAATCTCTAGACTTCCTTTCTCTATCTAAAAATGGAAACCATGTGATTAATAGTCAAAGTATTTAGTGACCAATCTGCTGCCTGGAGGCTTCTGCTGTGCTAGATATTAACTCTTTCAAGCTCTTTAGTTCAGAGAGTCCCAGGGAGGTCTTGAGAGGTGAGGGAGGGGCAGTGGGGGAGGCACTCAGGGGTCTTTTCCACTGCAGGACTACTTCACTGTTCTCTGACCCGTGAGGACACCACTGCGTCCAAATTGACTGTCATCCCTGGAGATCAAGTGTCCTAGCCCTCCTGTAAGGATAAGGTTGTGTTCACCAAGAAATTATGGAATCAAGGAGGGAGGAAGTTGCCATCTTAATAGGAAAATCCTTCAGGTCCCAAAGGTGCCACCTAGCCAGGCAGCCTTCAAAACTGCGGGATGCTGCCTGAAAGTCTCCATCACCTGAGGCAGAACCTCTGATGACGGATTTCTTTGTGACAATTTTGCCTTTCAGGACACAGGAATCAGTACTACCTGCAGCCAGTAGAACAAGAACAGTTCATAATCGTTTTGTCTGGTCTCATTTTGTATCTGTTTATTCATTTGTTTTTCATTTAAGCCAGCATTGAAAAAGCAAGAGACTGCACCTAAAAAGACGGACTTCTACGGAATAAACCAGAAGATATGGCAATATTCTGCTGGCAACCCCAGAATGGCCAGAATCTGCTTGAACTGAGTAGAAGTTATCCCTTTATTTAAGGCCTACAAGCTCCATTTCTCCCCATTCCTCACCACTGCCTTGGCCTCCTCCCAACACTGAGGTCAAGTATTAATTACCACTTGTCATAGCCCCAGAACTATCTTTGCTCCTAATAGAGAAATATTTCTCTGTGTAAGGCTCTTCTCAAAAATGGGAAAAAGTGGGCCGGCCCGTTGGCTCAGCGGTTTAGTTCGCGCTTGGCAGCCCAGGGTTCGCAGGTTCGGATCCCGGGCGCCCACCGACACACTGCTTGTCAGCCATGCCGTGGCGGCGTCCCATATAAAGTAGAGGAAGATGGGCACGGATGTTAGCCCAGGGCTAGTCTTCCTCAGCAAAAACGAGGAAGATTGGCAGGGCTGGTCTTCCTCACAAAAAAAAAAGATACAAAATAAAAAAAAAAATGGGAAAAGGAACTCAGAGCTGCCAACTCAGGGAAGCCTCTGATGGACATGACAAAGGCGGTGTACGAAATATGGAAGGGGGCCCACAGGGACGTTGTGTACCACTGTGCAATACCCCTTATCACTTCTGTGAATGGCACCCCCTAGGGTTGTGCAGTGAACAGTCTGCACAGCTGTTCAGCGCATTCTGGAGGCACAAGAAAGATACAGATGTGGCAAAGACCCACAAGAGCAGGGCGGGCAGGCTATGGCCCCAAATGGGGCTGGGGGAGTGCACTAAGGTTGACAAAAGGAGCCCTTTCAGTTTTACTAGAAGAAAGAAAAGGGGCCGGCCTGGTGGCGTAGCAGTTAAGTTCACACATTCTGCTTCAGCACCCCAGGGTTCACACGTTTGGATCCCGGACGCAGACCAGTGCACCGCTTTTCAAGCCATGCCTCAGCAGCATCCCATATAAAGTAGAGGAAGATGGGCACGGATGTTAGCCCAGGGCCAGTCTTCCTCAGCAAAAAGAGGAGGATTGGCAATGGATGTTAGCTCAGGGCTAATCTTCCTCACACACACAAAAAAAGAAGAGAAGTGAGGAAGGCTTGGGATTGATTTTGATGGCAGACCACAGAAGAAAATGAATGCATTTAAGTCCTTTCTGCTTTCATCTTGACCAAAGCACATGATCCTCAAGGGGGAGAGGGCAGAGCAAACAACAGGAGGCCTCTGAAGTCCGAGGTTAGCAGGTTGCACCTTGTCCACATCGGCTGGAAGCTGGGACTTGCAGAGGACTCTGGACTCAGGAGCAAATGAGGCATAACTGGCCTCTCTGGGTGAGGCCTCACTTTGATGCTTTCTACAGCAGTAAAAAGGAGGTTTCTGGACACCAAGCGACAGAGACCAGACAAAATGGTTTTGTGTTCCCTTTATTTCCTTACCACAGGGCCCTCCCTTGGGCACAGGGTGAACCTTCCGGGGGCCTGGGGGAGGTGCACTAGAGAGTAGCTTCAAGCCCCTGTCTTCCTTCCCCTAGGGCAGAAAGGGGGCTGCCAAAGACACACCACCATAATCCCCTTACTGCGTTTGTAACAATGAGGGGCTAGTATTTTCTTTTTTACCTGTCAGGTTGAAACATTAAAAAGTAAGCATACTTTGTAGACCCAGAGGGGCTGCTGCAAGAAATTCTGCAGGCAGGGCGAGGGGAATACAAACCTGGGTGAGGGATCTCAAGACTAGAAGGTAGTCACAGCTTAGTTCCATCTTCCCCCCCGAGGGTAATGAATTTATTGCACAGTTAGTGCTGCGGCCTCTTGGGACCCATGGGGGCCTGGCTTAGAGGCTCTCTCAGAGGTCCACGGACTAAATTGACAGGAGGGGCTGGGAAGGCGAGGACTGAGGAAGGAGCGGCGATGAGCGCAGAGACGCCCACGTGCAGGCCAGAAACGGGGTCCCGAGAAGGGACAGAGATGAGCGGGGCACCATCTGGCTTCCCAGGGCACTTAGGCCCACATGACCACAAGGCCGGTGACTACGGAGAACCGAGAACCGGAAGAACGATGCTGGCGGCCACAGAGAGCGCCCTTCCCGCCAGGGATCAATAAAGGCTTCAGGGAAGAGATGCGCTTGTTCTTGGCCTGGAGCTTCGAGGTGGAAATGGGGAGAGAAGAGAGCATTTGAAGCAGACGGCACCGCAAAAACACATTTCAGAGGCGTGTTGTGGAAGAGCATGTGTGAAAACTCTTCCGAACAGAAGGCCCACGGAGTCTGTTATTACCTCCTTCCTTCCCCGGCTAGCTGCGCCCCCGAGCCCGGGTCCACTTCCGGCCACGCCCAGCCTCTGCACGCCCCGTCCTCCCAAAATTTCGTTCTGCTGTTCCCTCACTGGGAAAGATCTGTGGCGTTTGCTCCCCACGTCCCCTCCTGCTGTTGAAATTGTTTTTCAAAGTCTGACTCAGAGGTCTCTTTGATAAAGCCTTCCCTGATTCTCCCAGTCAGAATTCCAGTCACTCCCTCTCTATCTCCTCCTCCTCTGCCTGAATGTGTGTGTGTGTGTGTGTGTGTGTGTTGAAGTGCAACTCATCTGGTTCCCCATCTAGAATACCACCAGCTCCTTGTGGGGCTCCGGGGCTCCCTCTGCTTCCTGCCCACCCTGTTCTCCCTGGCACCTGGCTCAAGAAGTCCCCTGGGTTGGTCCTGGTTACTGCTCCTGACTGAATTGCTGAATCCCAGTCAAATGAGCTGCATGCGTGTCCTGGCTTTACTGCTGACCAACCTACTTGGGTCCTTGGACAGATTACCTCACTTGTGCCTCAGGTTTCTCGTCTGTTAAAAGGTCTCATAGGGTTGATGTAAAGACTCAGTGACATTGTGCACTGAAAGTGCATGTTGACTGTTATTATCATTTATATTTACTTGTTATGTATGTGTAACATATATTTTTAAATCTGTCTTTGAGAACTCCAAAGTCCTTTTCACCTTGAACCCAGAGAAGAATTTGCTTCAATGACTGCAATTGAGCAAAAGTCTCGGACCCGTCCTTGGGCTCACAGCGACCTGGGACTATTCTGGAAAGACAAAGGAATTCCTGTCATCCTCTTTGCAGCTCAAAGCATAGATCAGGGCTTATCTATAAAATATTTAGGGCAGGGCCTTTGCTACACTATACTTTCATAGCCAGTCAACATTTTTATAAATAAAAGAATATTATTACTCATAATAATAAAGGGGATGAGAGACATGTGGTTTCATTATGTCACCCTACGGAGACAGGGGAAGTCAGGTGACTTAATGAAGAGTTTGAACATTAGAAATCTGAGAAAAAATCTCTTGCCTTTAGAAAAACTATCCATGACCCCACTGCTTCTAGAGGAAGTGGCACTTGGGTTTAGTGGGGAGCGCTGTCCCCTCACCCCCACCCCAGAGCTGTACTGCTCCATGGTTGGGTCCATTCTGGAGGCCACGCTTTCAGGAAGATTGTGGCAAATGGTAAAAAGCCCAGTCAGGATGATGTCAGGTCTGGGAACCATATCCCAAGAGCATAAGCTGATGGAACTGAGCCTATTTGGCCCTACACCAAAGGATATGGCAGCCTCGCCTGGGCAGAAAGCGATATTTGAACCTGGGGAGTGAGGCAGGTAGGGCAGAGATGCAACTCTGTTTCAGGAAATTCAGACATCAGAGAGGCCTTGTGAGGTAGCAAGCATCCCCGCACTCCAATCATTCAAGCACAGGGCCAGTGACCACTAGCCAGGGTTTGCATCACCCATAGAAAGTGCTACTGCCTGTACGGAATGTACAGGGTGTCGCAGAAGGTTGATCTCCTTGAAAGCAGAGAGCCTGTCTCGACCCTGCCTGTATCCCCAACATCCAGTACAGTACCTGGCACTTACAAGGCCCTCAATCATGTTTAAGTACATTTCAATTTTAAGATTACTTAGACTCCTTCAAAGACTATAACATATAAATGATAACACTACTGAGAGACACCTTCTCACCAAAGAGGCTCCGCTTACATGGATATATAAATATCCACTAAACACTCTTTCTTCACTTATGCAGCAAACAGCCCATCACAAAAGGCGCAAGAGGTGGGTTGTAACACAGCATTTTTTGACCTGGTAGCAACACATTTTCTTCATATGCCAGAGCCAGCAAACAATTTCTCAGTAATACTAGCCCCAGAAAAGTACCCGAGGGTAGACTCTTTGCTTATGGAGCAATCCTGAGCAGGCTTTTCATGTTCCTCTCTTCTTGCCAGTAATTAGCTTTTACTATTAAATTCTGAGAAAAATACCACTATCACCCCCCTGCATAATTACCAACTCCCAAACCACAGAAACATTCCAGACGTGGGAGCAGGAAGACAGAGGCTGGGGGGGGAATGGCAGTATCTCATAATAATGAGCACCTATAGAAGCCACTACTTGGCTACAAGCTTTACGTGGTGTTATGGGCTGAACTGTGTCCCTCCAAAATTCCTGTGTTGATGCCCTAACCCCTAGTACCTCTGAATATGACTGTTCTTGGAGATAGGGTCTTTAAAGATGTGATTAAATTAAAATGAGGCCAGGCCTTTGGGGTTGGCCCTAATCCAATCTGACCAGTGTACTTATAAGAAGAGGAAATTTCAACACAGAGAGACAGTGGTGCTCAAGCACAGAGGAAGGACCATGTGAGGACAAAGAGAGAAGGCAGCCATCTGTAAGCCAACAAGAGATCCGAAGAAACCAACCCTACCAACACCTCCAGAACTGTGAGGAAATAAATTTCTGTTGTTTAAGCCCCCTAGTCTGTGGTATTTTGTTATGGCAGCCTGAGCAGACCTAGTGCGACCGAGATATCTCATTTCACCCTTATAACTACTCTGATTACTTTCCTAATTTTGTAGAAGAAATTGAGGCTCAGAGAAGTCAGTTCATTTGTCCCAGTTCTCACAGTGAATAAGTGGCATAGCCAGGATTTGATATTAAGTCTGTGGGTTCTTTCTATCACATCAAGTTGTCTAGAAAACTGTGTCTTCTTGAAAATACTCTAGAAGCTATCCCATACTGGACCAGTCCATGTAGGATGTTCCAATGGAAGGGATTTCTTGCTAGTATCATAGGGAAGGTGGGCCCCACTCAGTTCAATCGCCTGCACTTGCTTCACCACCACCTACAGCAATGTCATCTGAACCTGGAGACCTGATGTCAAACTAACAGGGAAGGCTCCATCAAGTCCTCACAGGGTATTAGAGCCACATAGTGTCCAATAGGACCTGACAGGAAGCAGCTGGGGGGTGGGGGCAGGCATTCTTTGCACTGTCTGAAGGAGACACTATTATACAAACTCTAATCTCAGCCCCTATCCTCATGGATACCAGAGAGTGGTGCCCCTTACCTAATAATTATGGTGATGACCGTCACCTACAACTTCCATCTACCGAGCACTATGGTAGGCATTTGACAAATGTTATTTCTAATCTTGCCATCCATTTTGTGAGGTAAATACTGTCAATGAAAAATAACCAGTAACCATTCTATAGATAAGAGAGATAAGGCAAGTTTTACTTGAGCCAGGGTGAGGATTATAACCCAGGAAGGCAGTTGCCACAAAGGAAGAAAGCATTCTGGAGAAGCACGGTTTTCAGCACAGTCACACCTTTTTAGAACAAAGAACATACATTAAACACAACCAGGATACATATTCATCAAAGTTTCAAAGAGGTATTCAGTTGCAAATTAGGAGGTCAACATGACCCTGATGTTGGGAGAGGGACCAATATGGGCACTGGGCATTGGGCATTACCAACAGGGCATAGGAGGGGAAGTATGCATTCTTAAGAGAGTGCATTCTTTAATGGTTAAAGCAGATGTACAATGTATGTTTGATAGGCCACAAGTCAGGCTTCTTCAGTTCAAGCCGAATCAGTTTTGAACCAGAAGTTACCCCATATACCTCAATATGTGAAAATCTCTTGTCAATACTATCCCCGTATCACAGATGACACAGAGTAGGAAACTGAAGTCACTTAGAAAGGCTCAGTGACTTGCTCAAGGGCGCACCACCCAACAAGGCACAGAACCTGAATTCTAGCTCCCCAAAGCCTGTCCTTCATCTACACTGCCCTACCTCACGCCTAGAGAAACCAGAGGACACACAGAGACACAACGTGCAGGTCACTAGTGGTGCTCCCAAGACCCCTAAGAAGACCCCCCAAGAGACCCCTGAAGCCTCTTCAGTGGGGGAGCCACTACAGGAGCCAAGAGACCTCCAGGGATGATAACCTCATCACCCACCTAATTAAAATGGGAACTCAGCCAGGAATAGACCAAAGATGGTCTACAGATAGTGCATTCCTGCCAAGCCATCTCCCTGGCTCCTAGCAGCCTGTTTTTCTCAGCCCCACGCTCTTGACCCACACTCCAGCAGGCAGCCGGGGGCTGGGGAAGCCAGCATCACACTATGACCTTGGCATTGGTAAACTCTGGCGCTGGGAACACCAGCACGGTGATGATCCCTATCAGTGAATGCCTGCATTGTGTGCGTTGACATCTGTCGCAAGCGGGGATACCAGGCACCTGAGTGTGCCTGGAAGGACGGGCAGCATGGGCAGTGCATTCAGATCCACGATGCTTAATCCAGGAACTTGGGTTCTAATTAGTTCTAGTTCGCATGGGTCATATGTCCATGTTATTTCTCTAGGCCTCATCCTCCTTAACTCTCTATTAAGGGGTTAAGCTCAATCATCTCTGAAGACTGTTAAAACACCAGTGTTTTTAGATTCCATTCCCTGGATTTCATCTCTAACCTAGAGTGGCTATATCAAGCCCCTTGTTATAGTCTGGGTTCTCCAGAGAAACAGAACCAATAGAATATATATATATAGAGAGAGAGAGAGAGGAGATTTATTCTAGGAATTGGCTCACATGGTTATGGAGGCTGAGAAGTCTCACAATCTGCTGTCTGCAAACTGGAGAACCAGGAAATCCTGTGGTATAATTCAGTCTGAGATTAAAGTCCTGAGAACCAGGGGAGCCGAGGGTGTAACTTCCAGTCTGAGGTCAAAGGCCTGAGAACTAGTGGGCCACTGGTGTAAGTCATGAAGTCCAAAGGGCCAAGAACCAGGAGCTCAGATGTCTGAGGGCAGGAGAAGATGGTCAGTTGTCCCATCTCAAGAGGAGAGAAAGAATTCACCCTTCCTTTGCCCTTTTGTTCCATCTGGGACCCCAATGGACTGGATGATGCCCCCCCACATTGCTGAGGGCCGATTTCTGTATGAAATCAAATGCTAATCTCTCACAGACACACCCAGAAATAACGTTTTATCACCCATCTGGACATCCCTTAGCCCAGTCAAGTTTACACGTAAAATTAACCATCACACTCCTAGATGAGAATCAGAGTCAAACTTTATAATTCATACATTTACTCCCTTCCTCAATCATTCAGCCGCTGTCCACTAAGTGCCTACTGTGAGCCAAATATTGGAATAGCTACAGAAAGACCTTGGAAGAGAGTAAGATAGCACTTGATAAGCAGGTCTACCAGACCCCTGAAGGTACGCAGCCTCCAGATAAATACCTTTGGTTGGGCCAACTGATTAACATCTGTCTCTCCACCTAGATCCTAAGTTCCTTATCAGCCCTGCTTGCCACTCAGCCACAATGCCTGGTACAGTGCCTGACACATAGTAGGCAATATAAATGTACAAACACTGCACATCTGAAGAATACATTATTTTTATATTAATACAGACACAAACATATTACATGGATGAAAGTCGAACTTCACATGCATTTTCAAGAAGAGATGAGGAAGGGATGAACAGGTGGAGCACAGGGGGTTTTTAGGGCAGTGAAACTACACCGTATGATACTACAATGGTGGACACATGTCATTGTAAATTTGTCCAAACCCACAGAATGTACAACACTGAGTGAACCCCAATGTAACTATGGACTCTGGGTGATAATGACGTGTCAATGTAAGTTCATCGGTTGTAACAAATGTACCACTCTGGTGGGGGATGCTGATATTCGGTGAAGCTATGCCTGCATGGGGGGCAGGGTGTATATGGCAAACTCTGCACCTTCCTCTCAGTTTTGCTGTGAATCTAAAACAGCTCTAAAAAAATAAAGCCTATTTATGGGCTGGCCCTGTGGCATAGTGGTTAAAGCTCTGTGTGCTCCACTTCAGCAACCCAGGGTTTGCAGGTCCAGACCCCGGGTGCGGAACTACATCACTCACCAGCCATGCTGTGGCAGTGACCCACGTACAAAATAGCGGAAGATGGGCAGCAGATGTTAGCGCAGGGCAAACGTTCCTCAGCAAGGAAAAAACCAAATAAATAAATAAAAATAATAAAGTCTATTTTAAAAAACTCCAGGGCAAATTTGCTCTCCAGATAGGCGTGTCTAGAACATGTTTCCTCTCCCAAGAGAGCTTCTGGAGCACAGCAATAACGCCAACTGGGAAGGTGCTGTGCCCCCACCCAGCTGCTGAGTTTCCCTGCTGGCCAGCTCATCTGCTCTCTACAAGCACACCCTGGAACAGTGGGGGCCAGAACAACTTTGGGTCTTCAGCCATGGACAACCCCACCAGGTCAGTCTTGCCCTGACCCTCTTAATTCAGCCGAGCAAGGTTGGAATTTCCAAAAGAAACTTTCCTAGAGAAGTGAAATTAAAAAGAGAGAGTACAGCTGGCCCAGAACTATAACTAGCAGGATCTTTAGCCTAGGGGTGGGGGTGGGGGTAGATGAGATCTTGTGGGTTGAATGAGACTTCAGAGGCTTCAGAGAATGGGTAGGCTGCTCTGGGTGACACAGGGAAAGAATGGGTTGTTTTGCCACTGAAAGGGAAGGGGAAAGATATATGATGGAGGGAAGGAGCCAGAAAGATGGGGAAGTCGGGACTACGTGAAATCCAGCAAGGTGGGGTCACCAAAGAAGATTTTCTGAAAGAAGATACCTCATGTTCTGGATGCATTTCTGCAAGACAAAACCCTCCTGCATCTCTAGACCACCTCCTCCCCATCCTCACTGCCGACTCCCAAATCTCCACGAGGGGCCAGGATTTGTGTGATCTTCAGGTGTGTGGAAATCAAGCAAGGTGTGGAGTTTTATATCTTCAGAAAGCAAGCACAGCCTCCTCCCCCAGTGCTCCTCCTTCACCTGGAGATTTGCAAACATCTTAGGGACCGCTTTAAACATCCAAAGGCTGGGAAAATGTAAGATTTCCATCCATTTACCTGGATCTAAAGGGAGGGGAGGCCCCAGTCGAAAACCTAAAGTGCAAGCAAGAAAACAGAAAAGCAAAAAGGGACAAGTTAATAGATATTTTGCCTTAACTCAGGTTTGTCTTAGACACACAGACCCTGGTTCCCCCACTACCCCCCCACCCCCCAGCAGCTGATGTGCTGGTCCACTGCAAAGGCTGGCCCCAGGATTTAGCAAAGCCAGTCCTTTTTCCCTTGGCTTCCTGACCTACATCTGGCTCAGCGCTACCAGTGGCCTCTGACAACAGGCCCAGTCACGCTAGAATCCTGCCTCCCACATGTCATCTTCCCTCTGTTGGTAGGAGGCTCCATTCTTTTACCGGTTCACAAGCCGGTAACCCTAGCCAGCCTTCCATGAAGCCCGTGTTCCAGGACTGAAGGCCACTTCTGGTTGAATGAAAGGCAGTAAACTGAGCTGGGATTAAGGCTGTACTCTGCCCCCATTGAATGCTCAAGCCCTTTGCAGAGCTTGTTGCGAAATTCACTAACTTCCTCCACTTGCTCCCCGATGACTGATAAACTTCTTCCTTCACACACATAAATGAGATGATTAACAATCGAACAATGCTTTATACGTCCAGTCACAGACACACATACCAATTAGAGGAGGTCTTCTCACCTACACAGAACCCTAGATAAACGAACAGGATGGAAGGCTCACACAGGTAAACATCTGGAGGAAACAAAGGATTTCTTGTCACATGAATTTCTAAAATCTGAAGACATCCTCAAACAAAAGCAGAATTCATGAAAAATAAGCACACTTCTTTGAAGATTAGTTAATTTTTGAAAATTACTTATTGGCCATCTATAGCAAACAAGACACTGTTTCTGAAATCAGTAGAGAAATTAGACCAGTCTCCATGGCTGAATTCACTGGTATCTAAAATGAGCCAGTGCAATCATTATGCATTTAAACGGAAACAGTTTACTCTTTACTTTCCCTTAGCAAAAGGAATCACATACAGAGAAACTATTTCTGCTGGAATGTGGTAATAAAACTTTTCTTCCATTTGGACTACGGGCTGGGGCAAAATGATTGAGAAACCCTTGTCAACACAAAATAACCAATAATCATTCTGTAGATAAGAGGGATAAGGTTAGTTTTACTTGACCAAGCTGAGGATTGTAACCTGGAAGGGCAGTTTCCACAAAGGAAGAAAGCATTCCAGAGAAGCATGGTTTTCAGTACGGTTTTATACTTTTTTAGAACAAAGAACATATATTAAACACGCCCAGGATACATATTCATCAAAGTTTCACAGAGGTATTCAGTTGCAAGTTAGCAGGTCAACAGGACTCTGAGGTCAGGAAAGGGAACTTATCTTCAGGAGTGCTAATACTGGGTACCAATGCTGCTGGGCCTAGGAGGGGAAGTATGCATTCTTATCTCAAAAGAGTACATTCTTTTACTTTGAGATAATGTTGAATGCATTCTATACTTTAATGGTTAAAGTAGATGTACAATGTAAGTTTGAAAGGCCATAAGTCAGGCTTCTTTAGTTCAAGCCAAAACAGTGTTGAACCAGAATAGCTACCCCATACCTCAATATGTGAAAATCTCTTGTCACTCCAAATTAGGGTACTTCCCTATTGTCATTCCTCCTGATAACTTTGCTGATTGGACATTCAATATTCCCTGCTGAGGGCATGGAGCTGCTTTTCCACGGAGGGCCAAGTAAATAGGTCTGTCCCTAGGGGAAATTTAGTATCTAGGACAAAAACACTCTGAAACGTTCCATGAAACCCCAAAGCATGGGACCGGAAGTGGACTCATCAATTCTCTGTAACTCAGACCCTCTTTGCAAGCCTCTCAGCAGCCGTGGAGTGGGTCCAGGGGACCACACTGTGCTAAAGATGGTGACTGTTCTCAGAAAAAGAGACAGGAAGAACACTGGACTGAGTCAGGAGGATTAGCTACTTAAGTGCATGTGACCTTGGCAAACCGCCCAGCCTCTCCTCGGTTTTCTCATCTGGGAAAAGCCTACCTCACAAGGCTGCTAAGGGGCTCCAAGTAGAAAAGGTTATGAGGGTGAGAATGCATTGTGAACTGTATACGAGGGCAAATATGCTCACATGCATTGTCAGTACTTTTGATTTTGAGCAGGCTGAATGATAGCTCATGCTTACTGAGCTTGCTCTGTGCTGGGCACACATGCGTTAACTCCCTGCCATGGACTGAATTGTGTCCCCCCCAATTTCATGTGTTGAAGCCCTAACCCCCGGTGGGATGGTATTTGGAGATGGGGCCTCTGGAAAGTAATTAGGTTGAGATGAAGTCATGAGAGTGCTCTTATAAGAAGAGACATCAGACAGCTTGCTTCCTCTCTCTCCACCCACTGGCTTGGAGGAAAGATCACATGAGGACACAGTGAGAAGGTGGCCATTTTCAACCCAAGGAGAGAACCCTCACCAGACACCAACCCTGTAGGCATCTTGAGCTTGGACTTCCAGCCTCCAGACTGTGAGAAATAAAATCCTGTTGTTTCAGCCACCCTGTCTATGGTATTTTGTTATGGCAGCCCGAGCAGACTAAGACACTCCCTTGATCTCATAACATCCCTATGAGATCAGTCCTATTATCACTGCCGTTCCACAGATGAGGAAAAAGGAGCCCAGAGTGTGCAATGAACTTGCTTAAAGCCAAGGCCACCAACTGGGAAGAGGTGGAACCAGGATTATGAATTCGTGACAGAGACCAGCCAGAGCTCACCGAAACCATCTGTTCCTGAGCACACAGCTAAACCACATTTCCCAGCCTTGTGACATCCAGAGAGTTTTCTTCAGTGGAATGTATGTGAAAGCACTGTATAGGGTAGTGGGGAGTGAAGAGGACATGGATGTTTCCTCCATTCTTTCCCTTCCCTTTGACAGGGACCTCAGGGTCCATGGGTAGGAGATGGCAGTGCAACAAGAAGGAAGCAGCCTGGGTCCCTCAGTGATAGCACGAAGCAGAGTACCTCGCCACATCCAACCCTCACTGGTCTCCAACTTTAGTGAGAAATGAACTATTGTTGGGATAGGCCTGTTTGTTATAGCAGCTTGTATTACTTATCCTGACTAATACATCCCCAAGAGTCCTTCTTAATGGGACTATTAAACACTCTCTTGACTATATCCATAGGCAGCAAGTAGGTACTACCATTTAGGATGGCTTAACAATATAAAGTTAGTTCTAGACATCAAGTATCAGCAAGGTAACCAAACCATGATCATATGTAAAAATGATGAAGATATTTGTTTGCAATATAAAAATCTGAATGAATACTATCTTAATTCTAACCTAGGAAATAACACAAAGATGTTTTTTAAATGAATATAGAAAAGCTCATTTACTATGGCACTTACCTTCAAGGAAATTTACTTTGATTACTAACACATACGCAACCTGATGCAACATGGTTTATAGCAAAGTTCCCTTCTAACTTCCAGTACTCAGCACAGCCCCTGTCCCCCAATAGACTGTCAATTAACATTTGTTGAGGAAATGACTGGCCTTTGCTCTCTTGTTTTCTGCTCACTACCTGGTTGAGACACATACGGTCAGGAATGTCCCCAATCAGTTTTTTCTCTGCAGTTTCCAAATAGCCTGCCTCTTCTGGGAAAGTCCAAAGCAGCCCTCTCCTTTAGGACAGTGTTAGGGACTGAACAATTTTCCCCCAAAATTCATGTGTTGAAGCCCCAACCATAAGGACCTCAGATTGTGACTGAATTTGGAGATAGGGCCTTTAAAGAGGTGATTGTGTTAAATGAGGCCTTTAGGGTGAGCCCCAATCCAATCTGACTGGTGTCCTTATAAGAAAAGGAGATTAGGACACAAAAAGAGATACCAAGGATGTGTGTGCACAGAAAAAAAGGGATATCTGAGCCCAGTTTTGAAGAATAGTTTTTGTGGAGTTGTTTTCAATTTATATTTTTTGTTTCATATGCTTATTAGACCAGAACTTTTATTCCAACGTGAAATTATGAAAATTGTCAAAGACAACAAAACTGGAAGAATTTTACAGTGAATTTTATGATGAATACTGGTTCACCCACCACGCAGATTCTACTATCAACATTTTACTGCATTTGCTTTATTGCACATCTATCTACCCATCTCTCACTTCCTCCAACCATCCATCCATCCTCTTAATGCATTTCAGAGTAAATTGCAGTAACTTCCCTTTCAGCATCCATATCATTAACCAGAATCCAGTATTGCTTACAATGGCTTCTTTTGATGTAAAATGTATCTGCAATGGTGAAATGCACAAATCTGAAGTGTATTTTCCCCGAGAGTTGACAAGGACATACACCTGTGTAACCCAAAACCCTGTCAAGATATAGACCATAATCATCACCCCAGAAAGTTCTCAAGCCCCTTCTCAGTCAATTTCAACCCTCACCATCCCCAGAGGCAACCACCATTATAATTTTTGTTCCACCATACAATAGTTTGCTTGTTCTAGAACTTCATTTTAAAAGGAACCATATGGTATGCCCTCTTTTGCATATGATTTCTTTCACTCAGCATAATGTTTTTGAGACTGATCTTGTAGTTGTGTGTAACAGGAATTTGATCCCTTTTTGTGTTTGGGGAGGATATCGGATATACCACAGCTTGTTGACCCATCCTCCTACAGATGGACACCTGGTCTGTTTCTAGTTTTTAGCTATTACGAATAAAGCCACTATGAACATTCTTGT
Organism: Tapirus indicus; assembly: GCA_031878705.1. NCBI lineage: Eukaryota > Metazoa > Chordata > Mammalia > Perissodactyla > Tapiridae > Tapirus > Tapirus indicus. Next base: position 94,975,641 of record CM062919.1, on the reverse strand, counting down.
ACAAGTCTTTTTGTGGCCATTTACTTTCTTTCTCTTGGTTAAATACATAAAAATGGAATTGCTGGGTCATAGGATAAGGGTATATTTAGTTTTTATAAAAAACAACCTTCCAGAGTGTTTCTTAAAACAAAGCGGCTGTACCCTCTTATTCTTGCACCAATAATATATGAGAACCTTCATTGCTCCACATCCTTGCCAACATTTGGTGTTGTCAGTGATTTTAATAAGACCAGAAATTTTTATATATGTGGCTCTGGGCATTAGGTAATGGGAAAGGCTTTGTCATCAGTAAGTGTGTGTCCGTAGGGCACTGTGGTTGGTGCATTATACAGAATCTAATCTAAATTTATTTCTCATAGCAACCCATTTAGAGGCTGGGAAAAGTGAAGTAACCGTGAAACTAGGACTCAAACCCAGGTTTTTCTGGTTCCTTTTTTTTGTACCCTGGCTAGGACTAGCGAAACAACAGGGTATTGAGAAGGGGGATCCCTGTGCAAGGCAGCATTGTCAACTTTTCCCATTGGTCAGGCCCCTCCAGGAAGCTCAGAAGATTCTGGTTCATGGTAGAATCTGGTGCTTCTGGCCCTGTAGGTTTGGATGAATTGGGACAGGGGATATAGGGGGAATGAAATACTCCTCTGAACACTTGCTTCCTTCCACCTGCTAGAGGTCTCAGGAGACCAAGCTCTTGGGCTCATAAAAGGTCTGAAGGAAGAATGAGGGGCCCAAGGAGACCTTCCAAAGGTCTTACCTGTTGCCCTAAGCCTCTGAGGGAAGGCACCTCTGGGTGCCAAGGAGTGCTGGTTACAACTCAAATTCCAATTACAGTTCTGCTTGGTTTAAATAACATCACCCAAATGGGCTATTTGACCCAGAGGGAGCTAATTCCGTTCCTGGAGAGCACTCAGGTTTATTTGAGTGACTGCGTTCAGTGCTGGGGTTTGAAACACAAACAGAGAGAAAACGGAATGAATGAAGCCCATCCATTTAGTCCTCACAGTTTTACGAGGTAACTACAACTATCTTCATTAGCCAGATAAGCAATCTGTCACTTATACAAAATCACACAGTTCTATGTGGCAGATTCCAAACTCTGTCCACCTCCTAGCAGAAGAGATTGACGCCAGGGCTACAGAATCACAGGCTTGGAGCTGGAGTGCTGAGAGAACCTTCTATTCCACCAGATCAGATGTGGGAATCCACGCCAAGGCAATGTTCTCAAAAAGACAGCCTCAGTTTCCACTGCACGTGTTCCGTGTCTAGGCCCCACCTCTGAGACAAAAGGCTGAAGCGTATGGATCCTGAGGGAAGGGAGAGCCTTCCAAGCAGTCTTCGTAGGGACTAGAGCCCGAAACAGGCAAGAAAGGAAGTTCCCCTGCAGAGGGACGCTGGCAAACTGCAGATCCCCAGCAAAGGGAGAACAACGCTTAGTAGAAGGAGTGCCATGCACCCCTGGGCTACTTCTCCAGGTGATCTACTTACATTTTAACAGCAATTTCCTGAGCACAAAATACCTTGGCCAGAAAAAAGCCACTCGTTGTCCCTTCCTAAAATTCCATCACAGACTCTGTGGCTCACAGGTGTGTGAGTTGTAGCCACTCCTAATGCCTGACAGGCAGGAGAGAGGCTGGGGCTGCAGATTCATGGGGCCCTGTTAAAAATACTGCTCTGCCCCTAATAAACTGTGTTAACTTAGGCTAAATTAGGACTTCTCTGAGTCCATTTTTCTTCATCTGTAAAATGGGGAGAACTTTCCCACATCACAGGGGAGAATATTTTTTAAAAGGTGTGTATTACATAATAGATGATCAATAATTATTATCATTCTCCTTCCCTCCTGTCTTCACCAAATAGATTGTTAAAAACAAAGTTAACTTGTTCTATCATGTTAAATATCGTCAGGTTCCTTTTGGGGATGGTGAAAACAGTTCCATGTTGTCACAGTTTTGCTTGGGGCCTGTGCCCTTCCTTTTGTCCTGTTGCTGTCCTTTTACACCAGTCTGGGGAGGAAGTTTGGTCTGATCTTCTAAGACGCTTGCAATTCTAAGCCTGAAGGTAAACTTGAACTAATGGATTTAAGCAGCAAAAAGAAAATAGAGGATCACTCTTACCAGGTGTCACTCTGTTGGGTCAATACCTGGGAGAAAGAACTGGCCAAAGCCATCAGAATGTCAACAGACCATCAATGAAAAATCTATCCAGCAAGGAGTCTAACTCCGTGGGATTTAGAAGCTGGCAGAGAGAGGTCAGGGGAAAACAAACTTACAAGGATTTACAAATAAGTGGAAAACAAATTAGGCGTTTCCTCAGAAAATGGACTTCTTAAAGGACAGCCAAAAAAAAGAAAAAAAAGATTGTTTCTACTCTAGCCTTTTCCAGTACTTTCCTAATCAACCCTCCTTTTTTGGTAATAGGTTTATTGAGATATGACTGACTTACCATAATAGTCACCTGTTTAAAGTGTACAATTCAATGGTTTTTAGTATGTCCACAGGGTACATATATACATATGCATATATGTATATATACATACATATATGCATATGTATATATACCATCACCACGATCAATTTTAGAACATTTATTATCCCAAAAAGAAACCCCATATTACAGCTATCACCTCTGAAATCTACAATCTCCCCTTCCCCCCAGCCCAAGCAAATCACTAACCTACTTTCTGTCTCTATGGATTTTTCTGTTCTGGACACTTCATATAAATGGAATCATATAACATCTGGCCTTTGTGACTGGCTCCTTTCACTTAGCATAAATGTTTTCAAGGTTTATCCATGTTGTAGCACAAGCCGATATTTCATTTCTTTTTATGAATGAATAATATTCCATTGCATGGGCATATGACATTTTGTTTACCCATTCATCAGTGGATGGACATTGAATTGTTCCACCTTTTGGTTATTGTGAATAATGCTGCAATGAACATTTGGGTACAAGTTTCTATGAAGACATATGTTTTTATCTCTTTTGCTTATATACCTAGGCCTCTTTTCCAGAGGCTCAGCAGGCAAACAGCTTCTGCACATACAGGCCAAGGCCATTCTGTAAATTCTGAGGGCTATTCCCCGACCCCAAACCTGGCAGGTTAAGCCAAAACTGCACTAACCCTCAAGGTCCACTTCATTCATTTATGCATTCACTCAATGAATATGTATTCATTCATAATATGAATAAGTGCCAGGCATTCTGCTACATGCTGGGGATGCAGAGGGAACAACACAGAGCTTAAGATCCAGAGGTAGGTGAGGAAAATAAGTAAATTATGTGGCATGTTCCTTTCTCCATGAAGCATTCCTGGATGCCCCAGGAAGAGTTAATTCCACTTTAGCAGTACTTGTTTATTTTTGTTTTGTTTTATTTCAAAAGCAATTTCTACTTCTATAACGGCACCCATCCAAAATTCCATAAAATTGGGATGATGTGTGTCAAGCACTCAGCACTCCTCCTGTGAGGCTGTAAAGATGAGAGAGAGAGAGAAAGACAGATTTATCACGGTTATGTGTGTGTCCTCTCCATTTGTGCCTCCACTTGTTAGCTCAATTACAGAATTCAACAATGACTGACATCCATACAGAAAGGGGACATGTCAAAACATTGATGCGCAGTCTGGAGTCCAAGGCTGGAGTCTCTTCCTCCTTCCTATTGTCCTAAGTTCCTCGGGAACTCCACTCAATTGAGGATTTAGTAACCTTGTTCCGACTCTGAGACTTCTTTCCTTCCACTCCTATCCTTAATAGGGACCAAATGGGTGCAAGTACACGTGTCCAGAGAGCTCTCTATGAGCCCTGGCAGGCACAAGGACTATGTGACAGCTGATGGTCAGGTGTCTGCAGGATTCACATAGCCAGGGCCTCTTGGAGTTGGCCAGACTTACAGTTTTCTTATTACTAGTAGCACCAGGGTAAAATACTAGACCTTACCAGATAAAATGCCAGCCTCTTGAATAAAACTGGGATTATACCTACCTTGCAAGATTGTTATAAGGATTAGAAACATCTGGGTATTCTTGGAGAGGGGCAGGTCTTGAGTTACCCCACCATCTCCATCAGCCTCTCCCGACACGCCCCCAAATGAACTCCAGGTGAAACAGCATGCGGCTGTGTACACCCCCTTCAGGACAGGCCTCCTGGCATCCTCTTCCAAACGGATTTCTGCCCCGAAGGTCCTTCTCCTCTATAGAAATCCTGACGCAGCTCCTGAAATTAGTACTCAGTGGTAATAGCTGCCGTTTTTAATTGTTATTACATAGCAGCAGTATCTTATAGGCCCGTTCTCAGAATATTAACGCTAAAAGGGCCTCTGGGAGGCCTGCTACCTTGATAACCCCAACTCTGGCAGTGGTTTCTGAATGAATGAAATAGGGGATAGTCATCCCTTCCACCAAGCAAGAATCCAGCAGGCCTTCAATGTGCTGCGTTCAGGCAGCGGGGGGCCCCAGGTGGAGGCCCTTAGGGCCACCTTCAGCTCCTTCTGCTCCCCACGGGCCCCAATCCGCAGGGCTGGAGGCCGGCAGGGCTCAGAGCCCCTATTCCCGGGCTGGCCAGCCGGCACCCAGCGGGATCTCCTGGAGCCGAGGCGGGCGCGGGGTCCAAAGCGGAAGCTGGAGGTGGGGGTGCAGGGTCCGCGGGCCGTTGGGCGGGGACCCGGGGTGGGGTGCGGGGCCCGCAGGGGGAGCCGGGGGCGGGGTGGGGCGGGGTGCGGGCGGCCGGCTGGCCGCGCTCACGTGACGAGTCAGCCGGGCGCGAGGGGCGGGGCCGGCGCGGTACATAGGCGCGGGGGCGCTCCGGAAAGCGACTGCGGCTGTTCGGGCACCGGCGCCGGCACCGGCTGGGGCGAGCTCGCAGGCTGCAGGCCCAGGCTGTCGGCGGCGGAGCTCGGTGAGTGCGGGCGGGCCGGGGCGCGGGCGCAGCGCCAGCGCGGCGGAAGTGACCTTGGCCGAGGATGGGGAGAGTGGGGCCCCTCTGCGCCCCGCTCCGGGCCCAGGCGCGCTCCCGCGGCGTCCCCAGGGCCGGCGGGAAGAGGGGACCCTCGGGCTGTCACAGCCTGGCGGGCAGGGGTGGCAGCCCGCGCACTCCGAAAAGTCTCTGTGGTGAGAAAAGCAAAAAACAACCCTCACGCGTGCAGCCGGGCACCCCGCCCCCACTGCGGCCCGGAAGCTCGCGCCCGCCGGCCCCTGCCCTCTAGGGCTGTGTTCGTGACCCGGGGCAGGGTCAGCCCGACCCCGCGGTCCGCCGGACTCCAGGGCCAGACCGGGAGGCAGCCGGGGCGGAGCTCGGGAGTTTCCTGGGGAGATCGAGGGAGGAGCCTGCGAGGAAGAGCTTGGCCCGGATCCCAGTGACTTGCGGCTAGAATCTGGCTCCTCAGCCCCCAGTGAGCTTCTGAACCTCAGTTTCCTCAGCAAAATTGCTAAGATAATAGTATCTACCTGCATCTGTTTTAGGTGTTTTCTTATTCCAAAAGGTTTGCCTGGGCAACTTTCTGCACACAATCACACACAATTCCAGGGACCCCAGAAGACAGGAGCCTGGGACTGGGTGGAGTAGGGTGGAACCCACACGAAGAGTTAAATCCACAGATGGGAGGAGAAACTAAGCAGAGAGGCTAGGAGACTGTATAGGGCATGGGGCCCAGCCCCCCTCTCCCTGGGAGTATGGGGGGGGGGGAGGATGCCACTCCCTACTCCTTGACTGCTATGGAAGGGAGACAGTGCCTCAGGCCCAGGGTGGTGTGGGAGAGGGGAAAAGCAGGGCAGAGTCCCTGGGGCATCACCTCTTTCCTCAGTTAATGACCCTGAAGGTCTGGGAGAGGGAGCGTCTAGGGGGGGCAGTGTGGGGTGACTGAATTGGGAGGGCCAGCAAGCAGTCCAGATAGATGTGAATTGGGTTTGCCTTCTTAGTGGACATAGGTCAACCCCTTCCCCAGGCTCTGAGGAAGCCAACAGGCTGTTGCAGGGAGAAGGACAACAACCAAGCCTTCCCATCCCTCCACCTGACTCGGTAGAGACCCTCACACCGGGTAGGAGTGGAGGTGGTTGGGTTCAAAGGGAGACCTAGCACATTTTGTTACCTTGAAAAAACTGGTCCTCAAGTGCTTCCACCAGAGGAGAATGCAGCTGAGATGCTTTCATTCAGTTGAATTTATAGATGCGGAACGATAAGGTGATGAGGCTTAGAAGGGGGTCTGTTTTGGTAAAGCCTGCTTTCCTTTTCTTCCATAACATCCTTAGTGGAGAATTGTTTCCTGTTGGCACTGGTGATGGTGACCGAGAGCCCTTGAGCTTTGTAGAGAAAGGGGCTGGGCTGCCCCCACCCTGTGTGGCTTTCCCAAAGAGAGAGTTGAGCACAAACCTTTTTTGGGCATTTGCCCTAAAGCTGGGGTACTGCTGGTGGAAAAGCGCAGATCCCTTATCTGGGGGCTTCCCAGCCCCCAGGGGGAGGCAACATAGGCCAGACGCAGCCCTGGCTCCAATAGCTCCCCTGATGTTGGGTCAGGACAGCCCTGTTTCCGAACTGGTCAGACGGTGAGGCTGGAAGCCCTTTGTCTCCAGGATGAACCTGCCTATGTGCTGCCGATTCAGCAGCTTGAGCTGAGGCCCTTCTTGTCGATGGGGTCTGTTTCCGACTGCTGGACCTGGGAGCCGGAGTGGGAGGCTGCACACATTTTAGGGGTAGGAGAAATTTTGTGTTACTGTTGGCAGTTGAATTGAGAAGTGAAGGGAGAGCACTTTCAGGGGAGCCTTGGAACATCTGTCTTAAATGTGGTAATGAGCTGTGATTGTGTAGAGTGTCCCTGTCCTTGGGAGAGAAGGACTGAAATATTTCAGGGTGGGGACTCACAATGTCTGCCACCAATTTTTGATAGATTAGCGTAAGGAAAGTATTAGCAATATGAGGTTGAACTATGTGAAATGGGAATTTGTGTGGGTTGAGAAGGATGGATATCTGGGCACTTTCATATGGTTCAACCTCACGCGTAGAGAGATGGTGGGGGTCGACAATAGATTGATGAATTGAGTTGAGGCACATACAGATGTGTATTGTACCCACTGGATATTGGGAAGCAGTCGGCAGTCTACACCGGGTCCCATAGCCTCATCTCTTGGCTTACGCTCTCAGCGCGCACTCCAGGAGCCCCCTAAGAGAGGAGGGAGCGTGGGATAGAAATCCCCAGTCCTTCCATGGTTAATAATGTTCATATTCCACCCTAGTTTGGACAGGGAGGGGGATCTAGGGATCAAATGCCATTTCATATTTAGACCAAATCTGTTTTTAACCTCAAGCCTCATCCCCACTCCCTATCCACGGTGCCTGGGGCTTCCAAGTCTCAGGCACGTGTGGGGTTTGTAGGGTGAGTGCATTCCCTCTTGTTTACCACTCCTCTTTGCAGGCAGCAGGTTTCAGCTGCTTTGCTCTGCAAGTCCATTATTGCTCCTGTGCCGTCTTTGTGCCAGCTCCTGGTCTTCCTGAGGGACATTGTAGCTCCTGTCTGCTCTTCTCTGTAAAATTCTCCTGCATGTTTTTTTGTACTTTTAATACTTTGTATCAATGCATGGACAATATTATTTAAATTGATGTAACTTTAATTATACTGCATGTATCCTTTTCCACTGATGTTCCCCAAAGTGATAGTGATACATATAGCTCTAGTTAATTCATCTTAAATGCACAGTGTATATATCTACTGAGGGAAAATTAGGTGGTTTTGCTTTTTCACTCTTGCTCACAGCGCTACAGTAAATATCCTAGTATCTTTCAGACACTTGCAAGAATTTCTAGGGCAAAAGTAGGAGAAGTAGAGTTAATTGCTGAGTGGTGAGGTGTGCGCATCTTCCAGTTTGCTCGGTACTGACAGTGCTGTCCAGTGAGCTTTCACCAACGTATACTCCCAGTGGTGGTAAGGGTTCATGTCCCTAATTTTTACCAACACTAGATATTACCAGACTTTAATTTTTACCAATCTGATGGGCTTGAAATAGTGTCCCTGTTTTAATTTTCATGACTAGGAATTCACATTTAATTCTTTGCCCTAGGAAATTTTGATTAGTGAAGCTTTTCCATTTTTGTTGTTGATCAGTGATAGTGTTTGTAGGTTTTAATGTGTTTGTGAACAGCTGGAACGCACTAAGGTTTCTTTCTATCCTAGCCTAGGTATCTGGACTTCTGCAATTAGATAATGTTTTCTAGCTTTTTAACTCTCAGAATGCATATGAGTTTTGGGTACTGGCAGTCTGACTCTCCCACTTTACAGATGAAAAAACTGAGGCACCTGCAAGTTTGTGACATTATGGGCGTCACTCAAATAATTGTGGTGGAATTTCTCCTAGAATTTGATCGCTTAACAGTTTTCCATCCCTGCTTAGGTAGACCATTCAGGGCTTGCTCTTGGTCTTTTCTCAATCACCAGTTTCCTGCACCTGTAAAACAAAAACCTTATGCAAGACCAGAGGTCCTCTTCCAGCATTACTGTTTGATGAATGCTGGGTACTGGGAAGGATGCATGCCTGCAGTGTTGACTGTGTTATCTGTCTGTACCAGGCCAATAACTCATTTAGTCTGGTCATCAAGATAACCTAGAGTTACCAGCAAGGATGGGGAGGAGGGGGGTGGGACAGATAGCACCAAGATAGTAATCTGATTCGGTATAGAGCACTGTGAGAACATCTAGATATTCTGCCAAGAGACCCAGCAGGGGCTGGGCTTCTCCATGACCCTTGACCTGGACTTGGGCAGGATGTGCTTTCTCACACACACACATGCACGCACACACAAGTCACACGGCCTCCAGGCTTGCGCAAGACCTGGGAAGGTGGTGCCAGCCAAGGGCTTCAGCCACTCCAGGGTTGAGGCATTGTCAGACATCATCTGGGAGCCGTCTGCCGCCTGTTCTCGATCCACTTAATTCTACAGGTGTTGGAGGGTGCTTTGTTCCGGTGGGCCAGAGAGCAGAAAGCAGAATAAACCATCATTTGAGGGTTTATCGCTAAAAGTAAGGGGATCATGATTTTTCATCCACACTGGGATACTTTTGAGAATAAAAACAATTACCCTGGGACAGCAAGAGTTAACTGGCCTGTGCATAAGGAGATGTATACTCACCCCACTGGTGAGTGAGAAACAGTTTCCTGGTGGCAGTTCATTGCTAGCACTGCCTGCTCTGAGCCAGGCTGCATGGAAGGCACTTTTAAAAATAAAGCATCTCCTTCCATCTCCCAACAGCCTTGTGAGGTGAGTATCTCTTCCCGGGGGCCCCAGGAGAGGAAACCAGGACCAAGCCATAGGGCCGAGGCCTTTCCCTTGCTTGCTTTTGTGACTGCCAGTGTCTCAGCTGCCCCAGCCAGCAGGGAGATGTAATCTAGCCTGTGATCGAATTAGGGAGGCGCTGTGTTCCTGCAGGCTGGAGAGGCACGGAACACAAATCTCATTTAGGTCTCTAAGGATTTCTAAAAGCTTTTATAAAGTCATCCCAGGGTCCTTCAGAATCCAGGGAGTGTACCCATTTTAGAAACCGAGACATGGGGATGTAGTGCCCCCCTCAGCATCTCAGTCAGTTTCAGAGGTGACGAGCGAAGCTGGTGAGCACAGGCTTCCAGAACTTTGCCCAGATTGTCGTGTTTCTCAACAATACAAAATATTTCGACTGCTGAGCGCCTTTCTGGGGTCCACTGTTGTAAGCCTAAGATAGTTATTTTCTTCTCTTTGCAGGATGTGGGCTGCTGTGGCTGATCTTAAGCAATGTTCCATTTGTGGGCACTGTAGCTACACAGTTTCCAGACACTGTGGGAGAGTAGCTTGACTAGGCTGGCCCCGCTGAACCTGGTGGGAATTAGTCACTTATTTTGGACAGATGATTGGCAGGTGGGCAGCAGGGGAAGTAGCTGTGAGTGGCCTAAAGGGTTTAGGTGGGTGAGGCAGGTGTGGGGGCCTCCTCACTGCTTCTCCTGGTCCCCTTGGAGCCTGCTGGCAGCCAGCTAGAGTGGACGCCTTTTCTGGGTCACAGCAGTTGCTTGGGGGCATCCAGCTGCAGGGAGCCTGGCTCTGGGCGACGGAGAGCCAGCCGGGGCCTGTTGATCCTCACAGCTTTAAGGAGACAAGTAATGACCAGGAGCCGTTTTTGTTTTTTTAAAGATCATAAGCTGAGAAGCAGGTTAAACCCGTTTCCTTTACGAGCAAAGACATAAAACATGAAAGACCACATCAAGGCTGTGATTCAGACTCAAAAAGGGGAGGTCTTGGGTCTCCTTCAGGTCGATCACAGCATATTTGAGATCAGGGCACGGATGTCAGCCACCACAGCGGTACTCGGCATTGGGGTGTAACTGGGCAAACTGAAGTCAAGGGGAAGCGGAGATCTGCCCAGCGTTGTTGTGTGGGTGTACTGAAGTGGTCGGAACTTTAGGAACAACTGCTGGTAGTGACAGCAAGAGACAAGTCTTTGTGGAAGAGAGAAACTTATAAAGTTCTCTAGCAAGGTCCCACTGAATCTTCACCAAACCTCCCTTCCCCCTTCCTTCCCCCTAACCTAGAGCCCCTCTGCTGATGTATGAGGTACAACCTTAATATGTGGCAATTGGCAAAATGTAGCCACTCAATTTTTTGATTCTTTAGAGCCGACTTGAAAGAGGTCAGCGGTATATGGACAGCACCAGTGGGCAAGGAGGAGCAAAGTACTGAAGGAAAGACGGTCGGTGGACATTCATTCATCTTTTTCTGCATTAGCCAGAAGATTGCAGCTGGCTTATTTGGACATGTCGGGTGTATATGTCTTGTCTCCTTAGATCCAGTACAGATTTAGAATTCAGTCTACCTGAGGGCTCTATAACCTCGTAAGAAAGCTTTTTTAAAAATCAAGGTTGACGGCAGCCAAAACTGACTTCATGTCCTTAGGGATGTCGCGACTTGACACCTCCTGCAACTCGGCATCAGCTCATCTGCTCTGTTCATTCCACCTCCTTCCAGAGTCCCAAGGTCCACATTAGTCCCAGAAATGGCCTCAAGGTAGTCTGGGGAATGGTTCTGCTGTGAGGGGAGGTTGAAGGATCACCTGGCCACAGGCCATTTTTTGCACATGACGATATTCTACAGAACTTCAGTGGAATATGCTTCCATATAAACCGTTAAGTGTTCTAGGGGTTTGGAGAGGAAAGAAGTGAGAGAGCCCATTTTTTTATAGCCAGAGATTCGCTTGGAAAAAGGGCAGAGGGGTGTGGTCGAACCGCAGATCTGCCCAGGAGGTCCAGCTGACCGAGTACCAGGAGTAGCGTCCTCCCACAGCTGTTCCTTCCCCTGGCCCATACCCTGGGAGGGATGGCGTCTGATGACTTGGGCTGTTCTTATCCTGTGTCAGCCCCTCTTCCTTCATGAAATAGGATTTTCTGTTCATTCTCTCCTGCAGTTAAAGAAACCCCACAGAATTGAGAAATAAAAGGAAGTGTATGCCCAAAGAGGGGAAACGAAAGCTGGTTCTGTTTTGTGCTCGTTAACAACAGCACAGCTTGCTTTAACCACTTGGGTGTGATTTGTCCAGTGTTCGTGATTCGTGTGGACGTGGAGAGAAAGGAAGACGGCTGGTGCTCACTAGAATAAAATTGCCTCGGCTCTCGGGGTGTCTGTGTCCCTCTAGGAGGAGAAATTTGAGTGAATATTCTTTGGGCTCTTAACGGTCTCAGGACGCTCAAAATGGAAGCCCATTTGGAGGCTAATTGAGGTTAAAAACCTCAATTTTAATTCAGACTCTTCTTTGTGATGTGGAGGTATTGTGGACAGGTTTGGAGTGAACTGGAATTCTCTGGCACAGGCTGGAAGTGGGGGAAGGAAGAGGAGAGGGAGGAAAGGGAGAAGGGTGGAGAGTCGGACCTGGAAATCCAGCAGACCTGGAAGTCGAGGGTGCCCAAATGAACAGCCTTCCTTACCTTCTTACTGTGTAGCAGGCACTGTGGCAGGGGCTTCTGCCCAGCCTCATTTCACTCTTGACTTGCCCCTGGAGAATAGTTATTCTCTCCATTTTACAGATGGGGAAACTGAGGCTCATTAGTAAGTGGAAAAGCCGAGATCCGAATCTGGGTCTCCTGACTCCAAGCCCAGTGCTCATCCTTACCACCTGCTACAGTAGCTGTTGACCCCTTATCCCCAACTCAGACACTCTCCCATAATGCCACGGCCCTGTGCCAGGGGTGCTAGGGCTGGAAGGAAGAGCTTCCCAAGTGCTCAGTCCGGATCGGGTTGGGAGTTGGTGGTTCCCGCTGAGCTCCGGGCTCACAGGCCATGGGGACCCTGCTTCTCCACTGAGGCAGGGTTGTGAGGGAGAAAAAAGTTGACAGGAAATATGGAGGAGGACCTGTGGAACCAAAGGGAAAGAAGGGTGCGTGCATGGAAGTCTCATGTCTGGTGAGGTAGCGTGGGGGGCCTGGCAGGCCACAGGATGCAGCCCTGGGATGGCGCTGGCAGTCTTCAGTGCAGGAACTGAGAACCATCTGGGAGATGGGCAGGACCTGTATTCTCTGCCACCACAGAAACCAGAGCAATCTTGTTTAAAAATCCAAGTTGCCATGGAAGTACTCCCATTCTCCACCTGCTTATGATTTAACATCTAAGCAAACAGTTAGCTAAGCCCCCGGGGGGCATCTGGGGTCACTCCTGTTTGACGTACAGTGAGCATTTGGCCAGGACTGCCTCATATTTCCTGAGGACCAGCCAAGTTCCTGTCTGCCTGGACAGGTCATGATGAGAGCCGAGGATGTGACCCTTCCAGGTGGGATTCTAATGGGCTGTCAGCCAGGTCTTGACGTGCAGGGAGCACACGCTCCCAGTGTTTCCAGGCTGGGTTCTCCTATCTTGGAAAAATGTTAAAATGCCAAGTGTAAGTCAGAGGGTGTCAATAAAATGAAAGGGGCCCAACCACTTTGCTTCTCTGCCCAGAAGACGACATAAAGAAGGCCTCAGAGAGCTCCCTCTCCCCTTCCACCGTGAGGACACAGAGAGACATTTTCCAGAGTTTGGAGACCGTGTGGGCCCCTGACATGTGGTTATGTGAACTGCAGCCTCCCCACGAGTCACTGAAAATGGGCAGGTTAAGTGTTTTGAGCAGAAAGCCTCATTGGTGGCTGGGGAGACGATTGGAGGTGCATTTGGGGGCTCGTGAAAACGTGTTCTATCCGTGTGGTAGCTCTGGGTCTTTGGTAGCGCTAGAGACTCTTCTTCCTAAAAGAACAAAACTTCCAGGACAATAACACGTTCATTGAAAAAAAAAAAAAAAAAAGGAAAGATGCATAGTGAGAAATAAGTCTCCCTGACACAGTTCTTATTACGTTTGTGTGTTTTTCTTGCCATTTTGCGTGTAGTGATGGGAATGTACGTGGACATTGCTAAATGGGCTCGTGTGCTTGCTATGACGCACCTGCTCCTTCTTTCTCTCCCTCACCGGGTATCTTGGGCATTTTGGCTTTATCAGTACAGTATGATTCACTTCAGCTAGTTCATTCCCTATTGGCGGCTGTGTATTCTATCATTTAACCATTTACCATAACTTAACAGTTACCACTTTGTTTCTGGTCATTTGCTAATACAAAAAATATTCAGTCAATGTCCGCGTACCTGTATCTTTGTGTTTTGAGGCTAGGAGGATAAATGTCTAAATGTCAAATTGCTGAGTCAAAGGACATGCAGATGGAAAAGTTGATGGGGCCGGCCGGGCAGGCCTCTCCATGGTTGGCGTCCCCCGGGTCTTCATCACCAGTGCGGTGTCTGTGTCCCCACATTCCTACCCACTCCGAGGTCTGTCAGACTGTCCAGCCTTTGCCAGTGTGACTTAAGATAAATATCTCCTTCATTTTATCTGCATCTCCCTGTGGTTGAGCATCTTTTAATATCTATGTTGGCCTTTGTAGTTCTTCTGTAAATTCACTGTATGCCTTTCTGCCATTTTTCTGTTATGCTGTTTCCATTCTGAATTTCAAGAGCCCTTTGCATATGAAGGAAACGAAACCTTTGGCGTGTGTAGGTGCTATTTTTTGTCAGATTGTCACTTTCTATTTTGTTTTTCTAGAAGAGAGCCTTTATTTTCATGTACTCAAACGTTGTTCCTTGAAGGTTGCGTTTCATGTTAACCTTACACATTCCTCACACCAATACTATGTTTTTAAAAGCTCATTTATTTTCTTCATACAACATCCTGTGTTTTTATTCAGGATCTTTGCTTCATCTAGCACTTTTTGTGTAGGGAATCAAGTGTGAAGACTCAGCCTTACTTTTTTTTTTTTTTTCAAAATGCACAGCCAGTTGTGCGAGCGTCGTCTCCTGACAGGTGCCATTTCCTCAGTCACCTCTACTACGTGCACGGGATTCCCACACATAGGATAATCTTCTGGACGGTCTGTTTTGTTGACCGGACTGTTCCTGGACCAGCATCACCTGGGGTTTTGTAATACATTGACTATCCCGGAGGGCCAGACCTGCATCCGTGCTCTTTTCCAGAACTGTCTTGCTATCCTCACACATTTATTCTTCCAGATGAATTGTTGCTTAAGCAACAATTAAGTTTAAATTTTCCCTCAACTGTAATCTGCTCTGTGGGAGGCAGCGTGATAAGTGCTGTCACCTACTTCAACCTGTAACCCTCACAGCAGCCTGTGACCTGTGAGGGGGTGGGTTGTGTCACAGAGCCCGCTGTGTAAGCCCAGAGGTCAGGGACAGCACATCCCTGCAGCACGCACGCACTCCCATTCCCACTGCACGGGGATCACACAGGCCCCGCAGTGGTGTGGCACCCAGGACACGTGTCTTGTTTCCATCAGAGCCACTCGCCTCAAAGTGAGATTCAGAGGCCAAGCTGGAACTTGCTGGTCTCCTAACTTGCAGGCCAGTCCGAGATCTAAGGGCCATGGTTGTGATGTGATGGTTTCCATTGTGGAAGCCCCGTCTCTGAAAATGGAAGCGCTGCCCTTGGCTGACTGGAAAAACCAGAGAAATCCCAGGAGACTTGTGCCACTGGCCAGACCTGCTCTGCTTCCCTAGCTCTCCCGAGACTGGCACACGCTGAGCTTAGGTTGGCTTGTGTTTTGCTTGTTTTGTATCCAAAATGTGGCCCATGAAATTTGTTTTCTCTTGGATTTTTCTTATCCCATTGGTCCTCCATTTGACATAGTCACACGGACAGACTGTTTACTCTTTCAGAGCACTGACCTGGGAAGAGTCTCAACCTTTTGTTCTTCAGATCCGTGGAGAGGGAGTTTGGCAGAAGTGGAGAGGGCACTGAATTCAGTTTAGCCTGAACATCTAGGTTTATTCGTTTGTTTAGGATGGACTTGTTGATACTGCTTGTTGCCTGGGCCCTGGGGTTGACAGACACAGGTCAGCCCAGGCGCCATCCTCACAGCTCACAAGATAGTCAGGGCCACAAACCATCCAAGGAACAGTCCCATCTCAGACTGTGAGCCCGGCCCTAGCTCTGAGCGACAGCCCTGGAGAGCCAAGTGATACGTGTCACCAGCCCACAGCTGCCCGGAGGCCTCACTGCAGGCAGCATAGCCCCTTTGCTTTCTCTCTCCTGGCTCCTGGCCACCTGGAGGAGAAGCACATATGATCTGTCTTAGCCCATTCTGGCTGCTGCAACAGACCACAGACTGGGAGGCTTCTAAACAAATGTATTTCTCAGGGTTCTGGGGGCTGGAAGTCCAGGGTGCCAGCGTGGTCAGGTGAGGGCCCTCTTCCAGGTCACAGACTTCTCACTGTGTCCTCACATGGCAGAAGGGGTGAGGGATCTTTCTGGGCCTCTTTTATAAGGGCTCCACCCTCATGACCTCATCACCTCCCAAAGGCCGCATCTCCTGATACCATCACTTGGGGAGTTAGGATTTCAACATGAATTTTTGAGGGGGACACAGTCAGTCTATAGCACAGTCCTGTGTGCTCCGGGCACAGGTTGGGACTTTGAGATGAGGCCTGGGAGCCCACGGGCACCGTAGGTCCCAAGGGCTCTCTGCTACCACGCTCAGGCTTAACAGAAGAGGGAACTGAGGAACAGAAGGGGCAGATGGCAGAACTGGATGAGAACGTGGGTCTTTTGACCACTGGGTTGTTCCTGGCCCCAGAGCCGTGCTGCCTGAGATGGCGCCCGTGTGTATTGAGCACTTGAACTGAGTGAAGGAGGAGCATGCTGATGTCTTGTGTCCTTCCTTTTCTAGGTGAATCTAGGATCCGGCTTCCAAAATGTGGCAGCTCTTGGCAACCCTTAGCTGCCTGGTGGTGCTGACCAGTGCCCGGAGCAGGCCGTATTTCCAGCCGCTGTCGGATGAGCTGGTCGACTATGTTAACAAACGTAACACTACGTGGAAGGTGAGCTGTGGGGCTGCTTCCTGCACGTGTCCCCTCCAAGGGTCGGTCTGTGCACTCTGATTCCCAAGGGAAGTGGCTGCACCTGTTTCAACGTTTGAATTTTGGGGAACGCAAGTATTGAGTCTATGGCAGTGCCCCGGCCCCCTTGCTCTGCTGAGTTGGATGGGACCCCAGGTCTTGTCAGGCCTTGTATGTGAGCAGCATGCACACTCACATCTGCCCTGTCCCTGGAAACACCCCCTCTAACGGGTGACTGTGGCGGGGCTCTCTTCCAGGCTGGACACAACTTCCACAATGTGGACCTGAGCTACGTGAAGAGGCTGTGTGGCACCTTCCTGGGTGGGCCCAAGCTGCCCCGGAGGTGAGTACCCGCTCCCCGGGGAGGATGCACTGTGGCACCTGAACCGCTGCCATGTGAGCAGCAGGCGTGTGTTTGGAAGGGTGGGAAGGATGGAAGAGAGAAGGCCTCCCTGGTGTCTGGAGGTCTCAGTTCCCCTAGAGCTACAGGGACTGTACTTGAGGTCCAGGGCACAGCCCCAAATGCCAGTTTCCTATTGTGCTTCTCCAGGTGTCTCAGAGCCCCTGTGGCTAAAGCCCCAGGTCTGGTCTCCACGATCTGGATGGGCCTGATCTTGAATAATTTAAGGAAAATCTAAAGAAAAGCCATGTGATCTGCCATTAATGTTTCATTTTTCTAGAAAACTTTGCAGTGGACATTTTCATGTGGGTGTTACTCTTGTAGGAGGCATTAGCAACTCACAGACTCTAATGGCAACTGCCAGTGTCTGTGTCAGCACGCCCACACCAGGTCACAACAATGGCCGCCACCAATGTCCCAGCCCCTCGGTAGATCTCACCTTGCACTGGGATGCACCCAGAGCCTATCAGTCCTAGGTTTTTAAGAAGATTAGAAGCTTCCACTGTGGTCTCATGAATTCCTGAACCAAGATGTAAGACCAGCCACCTCCCATGAGAGACCACGTGGAGAGGCCCTAAAACTGCATTAAGAGAAAAATAACCAGCTGAGCCCAACCTTCTAGTCACCCCACTAAGACACCAGACATGTGAATGAAGCTGCCTTCCAACCACCAGATCAGACCAAAAACCAGCTGAATATACCCAGTTAATGCCACAAAGAACAGAAAAATCAACCAGCAAAGCCCTGCTTGAATTCCTGATCTACAAAATCATGAGATATAATAAAATTATTGCTGGTTTAACTCATTAAAAACAAAACAAAACAACAAAAAAAAAAGAAACTCTCACAGTGAGGATGGGTTAGTTAAGTTATGGGACATCACACAATGGTGAAGATATTAAAAATGGTGTAAGAGGGGCCGCCCGGTGGCGCAGCGGTTTAGTCCGCGTTTGGCAGCCCAGGGTTCGCGAGTTCGGATCCCGGGCGCCCGCCGACGCACTGCCTGTCAGTCATGCCGTGGCGGCGTCCCATATAAAGTGGAGGAAGATGGGCACGATGTTAGCCCAGGGCCAGTCTTCCTCAGCAAAAAAAAAAGGGGAGGATTGGCGACGGATGTTAGCTCAGGGCTGGTCTTCCCCCCAAAAAAAAAAAAAATGGTGTAAGGAACCTGGGCAGACATTTATGATTGGGGGTGGGGTGGGGGAAGCAAGAAACAATTATCTGGATGCTGTGGCTAAAACTCTTGAAAAATATCTGTAAAGTAAGACTAGAAAGAAGCTTGTGGAATGATAAGTTGTGTTGAGCAGTAAAATCAGGTTTTGTTTTATAAAATTCTGGGGCCGGCCCCGTGGCATAGTGGTTAAGTTTGCATGCTCCATTTCGGCGGCCCGGGATTCACAGGTTTGGATCCCGGGTGCAGACAGATGCACCACTTGTCAAGCCATGCTGTGGCGGCGTCCCATATAAAGTAGAGGAAGATGGGCCTGGATGTTAGCCCAGGGCCAGCCTTCCTCAGAAAAAAAGAGGAGGATTGGCAACAGATGTTAGCTCAGGGCTGGTCTTCCTCACACACACACAAAAATTCTAAGGAGGCATCCCTGCAGACGTCCTCATGCCTCACTCCCTTTCTCGGTGATGGTCCCAAGACAGCTGGCCTTTGCAGAGATTGGGGTGGGGTGAGTGGTAAGATGCGAGCTTGTAATGGAGACCTTCCTTATCCAGAGTTTGGTTTGCTGAGGACATGGTTCTGCCTGAAAACTTCGATGCCAGGGAACAGTGGCCAAACTGCCCAACCATCAAGGAGATCAGAGACCAGGGTTCCTGTGGCTCCTGCTGGGTGAGGCCCTGCTGGTGGGAGGGGCTGGAATGAAGGGGGACCAGGTGGGAGTGACGGGGGGGGGGTGGGGTCAGACCAGCTGTGACTAGGCAAGTCACATAAACTTCCTGAGTCTCAGTAACCACCAATGTCAAAATCATAAAGATCCCTGTAATCATGAGTTCTTGCAAGGACTAGGTGGAAGAATAGACATGCAAAGTGCCCTGCACAGGTGCCCTGTGTGTGGGTTGTGAAGCTGTTTATTTCTCTGTTTGACATGCTGTCCCGGTCCATCAGCAAATACCATTAGTTTTGACTCTTGCTCTGCTTCTTGAAGCATCCCATCCATATCTGTAATCAATGAGCTGTCTTAATTTTGTTTGTTTTTTTAACTGTGGCAAAATATACATAATATAAATTTAACCATTTTAATCATTTTTAAGTGTCCAGTTCAGTGGCATTATTCACATTATTGTGCAGCCATCACCACCGTCCATCCACAGAGCTCTTTACCATCTTGCAAAACTGAAACTCCCCATGAAACACTAACCACCCCATTCCCCCTCCCCGCAGGCCCTGACAGCCACCCTTCTACTTTCTGTCTCTGACTTTGACTAGTCTGGGTACCTCATATAAGTGAAATCATACAGTATTTGTCCTTTGTGTGAGCTGTGTCTTAATGTTAGAAACCAAAAACCACATGTTTCAGAAGTGACCCGAGTGCCCAGGTAGAGGTTCGGGGTGGATTGGTCTCTTGCTTTAAAGCTGAGCTTGAGCGTCAGGACCCTCACCTGACATTGGGAGAGACTAGCCACCAAGAAGGTCTGAGGTGCCCGCTGTGGTCCTCCAAGGTGGTGGCTGGAGGGGCCCACAGTCCAGGAGTGGGGCTCACCTGGGTGGGGCGTGTTCCTGCAGGCATTTGGAGCTGTGGAAGCCATTTCTGACCGGATCTGCATCCGCACCAATGGGCATGTCAACGTGGAGGTGTCCGCTGAGGACTTGCTCACCTGCTGTGGTGACCAGTGTGGGGACGGGTGAGTCTGAGGTGGCACCTCCCACCGCGGGAGTGCAGGTCCTTGGGAATGGCGCCAGGAGACTCTAAGCCAAGACCACCTCAGGTGGACGATGACTGTGAGGGCTGCCTGGGAATGGGGGTGGTACTCCTTCAGGACAGAAGATGGTCCTTTGCCGAGACAGCGTGGGGACCTAGGGAGTCTGAAAGCAGGCCCTAGCGTGGCTTCTGGTTTCTGGGAGGTGCCTAAACCCAGGCAGGCCCCACAGAGCTGGGTGTGCGTGGTGGGTTCTGGGCAAAACAGCTGCTCTCAGGATCTGTGGTTAAATTTCTTATCTCAGGTCTGGTTTTTGTCATCCTTGTTCCCTTTTCCTGCTCAAGGAAATGTAATAGCCTCTGGCTGTTTCCTCCTCTGTAATTAAGGATGATGGGTCCCCAGATTGGTCACACAGAACTGAATCCGTGCCTCAGGTGCCTGCCTTCCGCCAGCTCTGGCCTTGGTTCTGCAACAGTGGTTCTCAGCCAGGGCTGCAGGGTAGAAATACCTGGGAGATTTAAAAGAAAAGTGTGCCCAGCCTCACCCCACACCAGTTAAATCAGAATCCCTGGCATTGGTGTTTTCTCTAAGTACCCCAGGGAGTTCTAATGTGCTGCCTGATTGAGAATCCTTGTTCTAGAAAAGGCACACCCTGGTTTAGTGTAGACATGACTGTGGGAGCCCTTCTGTCGTCTTGAGGATCTTAGGGGGCAAGGCTGGGAGCCTGGGGCCTTGGGCACCAGGCAGTGGTCTGGGAGCACCTAGAACTTCTCTTAGAATGAATTTAACAAATGGCTCTTTTCTTAGCTGTAATGGGGGCTTTCCTGCTGAAGCTTGGAACTTCTGGACAAAACAAGGCCTGGTTTCCGGTGGCCTGTATGACTCCCATGTAGGTGAGTATTTGCCCTCAGCCCGTAACTGGCCAGCTGGATTTTATAAGCAATGAATATTAATGGTCTCTTTTTCCTTTATAAAGTGAAGGTTGAGGGTTGAGGGCAGGAGGGTTGGGCTGAAGAATAGGGTAGACAGACAGGCCAATCTTCTCTGCTGCAGAATTAGCACCAGGTAGAAGAACAGCATCAATGCTGCAGACTTGAGGGTAACTACGATTCTACTAGCTGTTGCCCCAATTCTTCTCTCTGACCTCAAGGGGCTTCTCTAGGGGCTGTTGGCTGACACCTTCCTTTCTGCTTGGTCCCCCAGGTTGCAGACCCTACTCCATACCTCCCTGTGAGCACCACGTGAACGGCTCCCGGCCCCCATGCACAGGGGAGGGAGGAGACACCCCCAAGTGCAGCAAGATCTGCGAGCCCGGCTACAGCCCATCCTACAAAGAAGACAAACACTACGGTAAGATGGGCACCGGGCTACCCAGCATGCCGGCCGGGACCTGCTGACCCTTCCCAAGCCGAAGGAAGGGAGAGGCCAAGGCAGTTGGACCTTGGAGTCAGGAACACAGGATGGAGAAGGGAAGGTCATTAATGCCGCTCTTTCCAGAGGGAGCAGCACACTGCATTTTCTCCATGTCTCCACCCTGAATTCAGCCTTAGGAACTGTGTCTTTCAGTCACAGACCCTCAGAGTTGGAAGGGACCAAACCCCTCATTTTACAGGGGACTAATCAGACCCGGAATCCTTTTGGGTGTTACTCTGCCCTTCTTGCAGGATCGTATGCTCACTGCCCCTGCCCACCACAGAGCTTCCTTCTCCTGGAGACTTCTAAGCTTCCAGATGCTGGAGTCTCCTGGAGACTTCTAAGCTTCCAGATCCAGCTCAATCATTCCTCCTTCTGGGAAACCTTCCCTGACCGCCCGAGCTGGGCAAGTCCCCTAAATGCACAGTCTTCACCTGGTGACTCCCCATAAATCAGTGAATAGTTGGCTGATGGAGATGCGGGAGGCACGCCTCACCCCCACTCGGCTGCTTCATTTGCCAGGATGCAGTTCTTACAGCGTGTCCAGCAATGAGAAGGAGATCATGGCAGAGATCTTCAAGAATGGCCCGGTGGAGGCAGCCTTCTCTGTGTATTCGGACTTCCTGCTGTACAAGTCTGGTGGGTATTGACCCCCTGATAGCAGCGACGGGGAGGGGAGGTCAGTTCCAGGGGACCAACGGGACTTGATTAGGGGAGGAAGGCAGGGCCTTCAGGAGGAAGACAGTGTCAGACCTCCCCTTGCTTGGCTCTCGTTCTTTGCAGACCACTCAGCAGCTGGCCCTGACTCTTGTAATCACTGTTCTCATAACCTACCGGCTCTGCCCTCTTGCTCGCATTTGCATCTTCTGCACATGCTATTCCAGATACCCTGTCCAGAGTTTTTCTTTATGGCCAATTCCTACTCACCCCATAAAGGCCAACTCAGATATCTCCTTAGGGAAGCCTGTCCTCACCTCCCTGGAGCCGCTCGCTCCCGCCTCTATCTGCCTCTCTTGGTTTATCAGTGTTTTCACGCTGTAACTGTAGGTTTTATATGTCTGGACTGAGTAACCCTTTTTATTGACCTTTGTCTTGGCAAAGTCCTAGCATCATGCCTACCACTGAGTGGATGAGTAAACAAGGAACACCCTGCTGTGTGCAGAGCTGTGGGAATTCAACCCAGGGAACTGGATGGTCCCAACCCAAGAGCTGTCTTTAGAAATCCCCATTCCAGATGAAGAGTCTGTGCTCACTGCTTCTGTCTCACTGACATTCTGCTAGACTGAAAACTCCAAAGCTCTCAACTCGTACAAAACAAGAGTTGGACACAAAGGAAGATGATTCTGGCAAGAAAAAAAAATGCCATAAAGCTGACAGCTCTTAACACAGTCCCCACCCATTATAAGAGGATGCATTTCCACTTTGACAAAGTGGTTCACCAATGAGTGGACAGCCTGGGTGGCCCCCCTCTGAGCACCTCAGCCAGTATCTTTCTCCACTGATCAGCATCGGCTGTCGCCAGCTCAGCCTCTCTCCTGTGTTGCCTCTCCAGGGTGTGCCCCACAGTGGCAATTTAAAACTTCTTCAGCCACAGAACCCTTTTGAGAAATAAATCCTTACGTGGAGCCCCAGTATGAAAAACAGATAATTAGTATTTTAACATTAAGTTTATTTCTTATTTTTTTAATTAGTTTTTTTTGTGAGGAAGACCAGCCCTGAGCTAACATCTGTTGCCAGTCCTCCCCTTTTTTGCTGAGGAAGACTGGCCCTGGGCTAACATCCGTGCCCATCCTCCTCTACTTTATATGGGACGCCACCACAGCATGGCTGACAAGCAGTGTGTCAGACGGTGCCAGGGATCCACACCCGTGAACCCCGGGCTGCCAAAGCGCGAACTAAACCGCTACGCAGCCGGGCCGGCCCCTGGGTTTATTTCTTCATTAGAATTTATTACTTTAAAGGCAACCAACAAGCACATTTTTTTGGACTCCATTTTAATATTTACTTAAATATTTGAGTGCGTTGGGCTTTCAAAAATATATTTAAATCATTTCTGAATGTTGTGGGAACCCCTGGAACCTTCCGATAGAATACCAGGGCTCGGATGGAACACTGTTTGAAAACAACAGGTCTCGTCCTTTTCTTGTGGCAGGCCTGTTGAGCCCCCGGACCCCATTTGTCCTGACTGGGGGTAGCCGGCTGAGTTGGAGGGATGCTGTGGGAGATGGGGCAGCTGCCTGGTCTCGGTCTGAATGGGTGTTGCCTTTCTCAGGAGTGTACCAACACCTCACTGGAGAAATGATGGGAGGCCATGCTGTCCGCATCCTGGGCTGGGGAGTGGAGAATGGCACCCCCTACTGGCTGGTTGGCAACTCCTGGAACACTGACTGGGGTGACAATGGTGAGTGGCAGCTCCCTTCTTGCTCAGAATAGGATGTTGTGAGCCAGATCATAGTGGTCATCACGTCCTTCTTTGCTCTACGTGCTGCACAGCTCCAAACCCTAGGCCTACCTGTGACCTTCCAGGTGTCCAGGTGCCTGTGAGCTGGGGTTTCCTTTTGCCACAAGGGCAATCTCTGATCCCAAGAGAGAGTGGCCTAGACCAAGAACAGCTTCAGATTGCTGTGTCTGCCACAGTTCCCTGTTGCACCAGGTGCAGTGATGGTGATGTGGGGTCAAATGAAGTGGTGTCCAGAGGCCTCGTGATGTGGAGCAAACAGTAGAAGCTGACAGAGCACCTTGGTGCTGGTTTGGTGCCTTCTGCTCCTAGGTCTGTCAGGGATGAGCCTGAATATGTTGGCAAAGGTCAAAACCCAAGGCCTACTTTAAAGATATCCTACTTTAAAGATATCCTACTTTTGCTTTCCAGGCTTCTTTAAAATCCTCAGAGGCCAGGATCACTGTGGAATTGAATCAGAAATCGTGGGTGGAATCCCATGCACTGATCAGTACTGGAAGAGGATCTAATTTGCTGCTGGCCTCTCGGCCAGCCCAGTGCAGTTATTTCCTAAATAGAGCCAGTTGGGCTGGCGGGGAGGAATATCTTTTATTGAGTTCAGATAAGATACAAGAGCTTCTAGACAGGGCCTGAAGGACTGGATTGGGTCAAACGTCATGTCTACCATCAGAACTGTCTTCCAAGGAGACACATCCAAGGCCTGGCTCCCTCCCAGCCTGGTCAGCGGACTGCTGTCACAATGCACACACAGACCACGTAAGCCCCTGCTGCAAGTGAGCGAGTCCTTCCCCCCAAGACTAGTGCTGTGTGTAGTGCCTGCTGCTCCAGCTTCTGCTGCAACCACCTCATCATCCCTCCCCATCCGTGCATCCCCAGGGAGCAAGACAGAGACTGAAGGGTTTGTAAGATTTCCAGAGAAATGGAAAGTGGAGTTCCTAATGAGACAAATTCCCACACATCGACAGTACGTCCAGACAAGCAGCTTTCTCGATTTGGAATAGGTTGAGAAGAGAAATAGTGGGGCCGGCAGCCCTTTGGAGAAAGCCATGTTCTTCCAGGGCCCCTGCATCTATTGAGCTTTGCAGTGTTGCTAACCCTCTCTGGTCGTGTCCTTGGCATGATTCTTTTTTAATAGACGTTTTATTTTTTGTGCACCTCAGCTGATCATGTGAATGAGAGTCTGATCATTAGAAGAGCTGTACTAGCTTTACGGAGACTGTCTCCTTAAAACAAAATGGGGTGGTTGTGATTTGACTGACTTCTAATACCACAGTGAAACTCGTTTGGGAGAAACCAGCTCTTACTGTCTAAAAATCACTATTTCACTCTGTTAATTTACAAGGAAAGGAATGACTGCCAATAAAAGTTTTCTCCCTCAATGTCGTCCATGTTCTGCTGGGATCTCTAAGACATTTGTCACTGCCTGTACACCTGGAGCTGCCGTCTGTCCTCATCCCCCAGAAGGAATCGTGTTCTCGTGGATCTGGGTGCTCTTGAAACTCTAATATCTGGCCTCAGCTGGGTGGAACAAAACCAATACCTAATTTTAACTTCTCTCTGCCCCAGCCATACTTTCAAACCATGGCTTCTCTTTGTGGTCCCTGTCATTCTCAACCCTTTTCTGTGAGTCCATCCCCCAGACTGCCCCAAGTGTTGAAGCTCTGCCCCTGCCTAATTTACAGAGCTAAGAACATAGTTACTGGACTCGATTTTTTTACCGACCACAAACCAGCAGTGGCCTGTCTGAGGGTTCATTAGGCACTGTGTATTGGTCACGTCTGCAGGTTTCCCTGGTGCCCTCTGATGCTGGAATGGGCTGGAGGCAGAGCCTGCGTGCCGTATTTTGAGAGTTCCCCATGACTTTTCAATCTCCATTGCTGGTTAATAAGCACTATTCCTTGGCATAGTCCTAGTAAAGAATCATAGCAATGAAATACACCAGTTCTTGAGGGAACAGAGGGAACTAGAAGAATTGGTACCCATCACACTGGCCTGTCAACACCTCAGTTATTTCCCTTCCCCAACTGACAGTTGGACTATTTCCAAAAGCCTGGGAAGTCTGACTTGTGATGTGACTCAGAAGCTAGGAATCAGAAGCTACCTCAAATAAGCTCTTAAACACCTAGTGAACACTGTAGGAAAATTTGTGAAACTCATCCTAGTACTTACGAAGTGCTTAACAAGGGTTACCAAAGCCACAAATTTGTAATCACTTTATTCTTACAGTTACAATTAGAATACATTCATAACCTCAATGAAGTTCTAGTATATTTTACCTGCTCCCCAACTGAGTTGAATAATTCCATTTCCATACTACTTTCCCCAGTCTTCACCATGTGCCCACCTGCAACTCCATCCTCACCCCAGCAGCCAGCAGAGATGTGCTAAATGAAGTACCAGAATGAATTGCGGGGTGTCTTCACACTTGGCTTAAGGAGTCTTTGTTAGAAAACAAAACAAAACAAAAAAGTAATTTTATGATTGGGATTGATGTCAATACTTAAATAAACCTCAAATTACCCCATCGACCATCTCCTTGTCACCTCAGTTCAATTCAGTAGGTGATGAGTTTCCTTGGGTCCCTGTCCAAACAAGATGACAGCAGTGACAGTGCCTTTTCATTCTTTACCTAGAGAAGGGCATATTTTTAGACATTTCAGATTTAGAAGTTTGAGCAGATAGGTTGTTCAAGCTCTTCCACTCTTTACTGTGCAGCAGCCAGCTGTACTCAGGCTGGCTCCTGGAAGTGGTCCACGGACCAGTAGCGCTGCCGTCACCTCGGAGCTTGTGAGAAATGCAGAATTTAGGGCCAGACCTCTGCACTGGCATTTGCACTGTAACATGGCTCCAGGTCATTCATATGTTCCCTCAAGTTTGAAGGACAATGCTTTCAATAAAGCATGGGTTCCCAAAGGGCTCTCCTGACCAGCAGCATTTGTTATCACCTGAGAACTTGTTAAAAATGCAAGTTTGGGGGCACCTCCTCCGACCTACTGAGAAAGTCTACGGTCCTAGCAATCTGGGACCTTCAGGCAATAATGATACTCAACTGAAGTTTGAGAACCACAGCCTTAGAGCTCTGCGTCCAAAACTGCTAAGAATAACCTAGAATGCTTATTAACAAATGGGTAGCCATCTCTCCTCCCCCTGCACCATACACCCCAGCCCCAGAGAAATGGCTCAGTAAAAGGAAGAATGGGGCTTCCAGGTAGTTGCCGCAAGCATTTTCCCAAAGGGAGAAGGGTGTGAGGGGGTGTGTCCAGAGAAGGGGGTGTGGGTGTGGGTGTGGGTGTGTGTCCAGAAGCTCCCAAAACGTGGAGCTCAGGCTCCTGCTCCCGTCTGTTGTAACTGAGTTTAATTTAAAGCCCTAGATTTAGAGGGGGTCGGATACTCCTCTGAGGAAAACTTAATATTCCACTGTAAATAGGAATCAAGTAGACTGTAAGCTGGGAATGCTATACATTTGATTAATTACATTAAAAGTGGAGTAGAGGGTGTGGTTGCCAGATTTAGCAAATGAAAATACAGGATGCCCAATTAGACTTGAATTTCAAACAATTTTTTATTGTAAATATGTTCCATGCAATATTTCAGACATACTAAAAAAAACAGTTAATCTGAAATTCAAGTTTAACTGGGCATCCTGTATTTTATTTGGCAGTTTTAGCAGAGAAACATATTTATAAGGGAAACAATCTTCAAAAGAGCTTAGGAGTGGGCATAAGAGCTAAGACCTTTGCACACACTGGTAATACTAAAAGTTGCATAGCTTTATAGCTGGGAGGGACCTATGAGATCACTTAAACCACATGGAAGCTTAGCAAGTCCCACAGGTCATGACAGAGCCAAGAGAGAAGCTTCCAGTACGTCCACCTCAGACCAAGTCTCTTCCACCAGGTTGTCTTGTGTCCTATGTGAACTTTGGCAGAACCAATCTTAGATTTCAACATACACATTTTTAACAGCCTACTTGGAATCTCAAATCAAGTTCTGATGGTTAAATTACTTGGGAAATTACTGCTGAGTCTGGCTTATAGTTGTTCTCGATGTGGCAAGTTACTCTGGCTTCAGCGTGGTGACAAATTTGTCCAGGACTGAGCCTCAAATGAACCAATTAACTGAAGCCTCCAGTGACTGAAACTAAGTAAGTTGTGTCAGATCGCAGCAGTCGTCACAGGAGGAAAATCAGTGAGGGTGTGCGTATAACAATGTAAACCCAACATTACTGCTGAAAAAAAAATCTCAAATCCAATGATTAACTCACTGTACACAAAGGACTGCAGCCAAAGAGTAGACTATATACTATATGTACTGAGAGTATTAAGGGCTTCTAGAAAGTACTTCAGTGCACTCCAACACTGATTCTCAGCCTGAGGGGCTTTTTCACACACACCCCCAGTAAAGGGCCATGTCAGCCCATCCAAGCTGAGAATCTCAGTGAGTTGCTGTGGGTGAGAGGACGCCACAAGCCTCGGCTGTGCTGGGGTCAAGAGGGAGGCGAACCACCATGCTAAGAGGATTAGGTGAAGCATCATCCAGCTCTCAAGCCCTTGGAAAACATCTTTTGCCCTTCTTGAGACTTCAGTGTATAAACTGGTAATTAAAAAAAAAAAGAGACAAAGCTGAAAAAAAAAAAAACCCTGAATGCAGTAACACTTCTGAAGGCAGCTAAGAGGATGAGCCGTGAGTAGAGCGGGCCGGCAGAGCGAATGCAGCTTATGAGGTGGAGCAGTGAGGCGACGCTGCCACTTGCTCCTCCTCCAGCAGCAGTCATGCAGGGGCAGGGCGGCTGTGTTTCTTCCTGGTACCGCTCTGGCTGGCTTCATGGTGGCAGCAGACAGCCACGCATTCCTCAATCACTAACTCCATTCTCGAGTTCCATATATGGCACGCTCATCCAGGCTTTCAAGGGAACTGCCCTTGCCAAATGCAGAGTAATTCAATTCTTGATTATAAAAATCTTCTCAAAAACGTCAAGCTTAACTGAAGACCAATCTTCCACAGTGGGGCCAAAGGCAATCCTGCTGTTTCTTTCTGAAAGCTAAACTCCCTTTAAATGAGGAAATAATACCAGACCACCCAGAAGTTAATTCCTGGCCTTCATGTGCAGAAGATACTCTGCACTTCTTAGGAACATGGGAATATTACCTAGAACGATAAACATTCATATCTACTACATCCAAATCAATTGAAGAAAAAATGAGAAAAATAGGAATGGAACAGAAAGAAAATTCACTTCATTTTCTACTAGGATAGGTATTGAAAGGTTGCTTCAAATTAAATACATTTAATTATAATTCTAGCCAAGATTCACACTACATAAGACCTCTCAGCAGTCCCATATGCAACTACTTCCCCGAACCCACGGCAATGGGTGCTCTGCCATCAGCCCCCATGCGCAGAGGTGGGCACCACCCACGAGCATCCCCAGGTAGCTGAGGATGAGACACCTTCCCTTTTATTCTCATCTTCTCAACTGCATGTCACAGTTTCTAAGGTCCAAGCCCAGAGAGTTCTTTTAGAGATTAAAGCAGGAGGAAAAAAAAGGGGGGAAGCCAATGTCCACCCATGAGGAATAGGTCAATCCCTGTCATGGTGAACTTCAGCTTCCAGACCAGTTCCAGATCAGTGTTCTCCGGTCTGAACATAGTCTTCTGTGACCTGGGACAGGGTGCTCAGATATTGCCAACTCAAGGCAGCCAAGAGCATGACAAATGACAGGTAGATGGGGGAGTAGTGGCTTCGGGAGATCAGCTGACAATTGGGAAGATTCTGTGTCCTGATCGTGGAGATGATCTGCCTTGTTTTACCAGAAGATGGGTCTGAGTTGGGGATTCTATGATAAATCTGTTAAAGAAACAGGAAGAAAAGGTAAGTATCACTTACTGAGTCAAATTTATAAACATCTTCTGTGTTTACTTCTTACAACAATCCTAAACAGGTAGGTATTTTATGCCCATTTTACAATGATGAAACTGACGCTCAGAGAGAAGGAAAGTAATCACTCCACTAAGGAGGCAGGATGTCACTCCAGGCCTGTGTAATCCCGAAGCCCATCCTACGGAGCAAGCAGGGAGGCCTGAGCGCGTGCAGCACCCAGGCAGCTACCCAGGTCCTCACTGACTGCCATATCCCCAACACCTCACAGAGCCAGGCGCACAGTAGGTGCTCGGTAACGTCAGCACAGTGTGATTAGGCTGAAGCAGTAACGTGGAGAAGGGGAAATGATATTGGAAAGTCTGGGCAAAAGCAGCTTAGGGAATCAAGATCGCATCTGTGGGATGGGCAACAGGCCAGATGGAGGCAGGCAAGAGCAGAAGCAGGACACCTGAGAGTCAATTCCAGAGTCCTCCCTGAACCTCCACACCTCCAACCTGCTCCGCAAACCTCCCAATCCCCCTCTACATGCCTATCATTACGTCCCTGGTTAGGCCCTCAGTGCCTCTCATCTGAGCTACACCAGCCTCCAAATTGAGCTCCTGCCTCTCTGCTTGAACCCCAAAATCCACTCAACTGTTCTCCACACTGTCCCCAAAGAGATCGAAAACCACTTCTTGACAACCTCAGTGGCTCCCTATCACCTGCCAAGTAAGGACTGAGCTCCTTAATGTGGAACGCAAGGTTGCCCATGACCTGAGCCCACTGTACCTCACTAGCTCCACCTGCTGCCGCCCACCTCCCCCTGCACGCCTCTGTTCCTTTCTTCACTCACATCACTCCCTCTACTGGAATGCTCATCCCACAGTCCTTCACCTGGCTAACTCTTACCTATCGCTCAAGTCTCCACTTAGGTACCATATCCCCTAGAAAACCTGCCTTACACCCAGGTTGGCCAAGTGCTGCTCTCCTGTACACACTCTTTCCCTGTCACTTACACTGAAATCATCTATCTGTATTTGTCTCCCTAACTAGACTGCAGGTGTCAAAGGCACCATGTCTTACTCAGCTTTCTCTCTCCAGCCTGGCCCTGTGGTTAGCACACAGCAGGCCTCACTCAACGTTTACTGACCCAAACTGACAACCCAGGTAAGAGGTTACTAAGGCGGAAGTGACGATGACCTGAGTTGAGAGGAAGCAGAGGATGAAGAGGACAGAGCAGGCATTAAAAAAAATTTTTTCCAAAATTCTCGGTATATAATAGGTATTTTTTCCACAAACGTATCTTATATTCTTGCCACCTTCCCTCCTCCCCTGAAAAAAGCACAGCTATAATTTAATATAACAAGGAAATGAAAGAATATGCCTACAGGAATACGCTAATGATATCTAATATCTAATATTATGCTACAAAGGACAGCTACAGGGAGAAAAGCAGAGAAGGGGATGAAACTACAATTTCTTCGAAAAAAATTTTAGATGATGGCATTATGCTTGTAAAAACAAGCAATACAGAAATAAAGTAAAAAATTAAAATTCCCTTATACTACTCCCCTCAGCCACAGGCTGGTGTACTTTCACACCTACTCTTGCTATGCCCTTAATACGTCTATATATGTAAATGTATAAAATGTCATATATATATTAATATACTAGTATAGTTACTTTTATACCTCTTGCTATGCCCATATAAGCCTTTCTATAAACACACAAAGTGTCAAATATGTATTATATATTATATGTACTATATAAAGACTATATTATAATGTATAAATATATGACTGAATTATGCATATAAAATTATACATATATACAATTTTATTTTTAAAATAGGTTATAAACATATTGCTCTATAATTTCATTTTTTTCACTCACAGAATTTTTTATGGACATTTCTTAATGTCAGAATCTACAAATGATGTCATTCTTTTTTTAAATACAAGCCACATAGTATGAACGTACTACAATTTAATCAATTCCCCCTCAGTGAGGATTGAGGACAAAATGCTACAATAAACATCCTCGCAATTTTCTGGTTATTTTTATAGGTAAAGTCCTAGAATTGCTCAGTCAGAGGGTAATGCACACAAAATTCTGACGAGTATAGAAAGCCTAAAGGTAGAGGAGGCATGACGTGGAGAGTCCTACATAGGGTTAGGGAGAATAAAGGAGGACCCTGGGATATCCCCCAGGTCATCTGAATTCCATGACTGGCAAGTGGAATGTCATCAACAACAACAGTTTACGACCAGGGTCTGAGCTGGAGTAATCCAGTCGGGAACGATGAGCACATGGTAGAGGAAGAAGCCATGGCTATACATGAGAGAATCAGAAAGCTTCTATGTAGTGAGAAGAAATGAAGATCAAGACAGAACTCAAGGAAATACCAGCTAAGGAGCCAGAAGGGAAAGGAGTAGACAGAGAGCTAAGAGGTTAAACGAGGCAAGTGTCACAGAAGCCACAGAGGAAAGGGCTTCAAGGAGAGAAAGATCCAGTGTCAAATGACACAGTAGGATCATGGAAAATTTTTAAAAATTTGTAATTAGATTTGTAAATTAGGAGGTCATCAAATCACTTCAGTAGGAAAAGTTCTAATCACAAGGTAGAAACAAAAGCTAGAATGAAGTGGGTTGAGAAAAAAATGGGACTGAATAAATAACCTTAAGTACAGCTACTCTTTCGAGAAGCTCAGCTGTGAAGGAAAGGAGAGAGGGCAGAGTAGGTAGAGATGAGTCAGCGTGAAGGAAGAGTTATGATTTGGTCACTTCTTGAAGTGAGTGGCCTGAGCACATGTATAAACTGAGAGGAATGACTCAGGGAGGAGATAGGGTTTAGATACACGAAGGGGGAGGGTCTTGAGCAGGCAGACAGGAGGGAATGAGAGTGTGGACACGGGGGTCAGGCCTGCACACGAGAGGCGGACACAGACCAGCGTTCCCAATAGAGAATCTCGTACTTCTTCACATGGTTAAAAGGCAGAGTCGGCTGAGAACGAGAGGCTGGTGATACAGAGCAGTGCTTTTCAAACTCTTTGTTCACAGGAATCTCTGGGGATCTAGGTAAAGGCAGATTCTGACTCAGTAGATTTGAGTAGGGGCTGAGATTCTAGCAAGCTCCCAGGGACAGAGAAGCTGCTGGACAGAGGCCCACACTTTGAGTCAAGAGAATAAACAGGGCTTGAAGAGCATGCGATCGATGCTCTAGATTAAGCACAGGGAGGGTGAAACAGGAAGCTTTGCCAGCTTGAAAAACATTGCCCTTGCCGAGGAATTAACTTTGGCAGAGAAGGAAATAAAGTTTCTGGCTGTT
This sequence comes from Tapirus indicus, assembly GCA_031878705.1. NCBI lineage: Eukaryota > Metazoa > Chordata > Mammalia > Perissodactyla > Tapiridae > Tapirus > Tapirus indicus. The sequence continues at coordinate 94,942,958 of CM062919.1, read as the reverse complement.
TGCCTGCACGTTTGTTTCTGTCTCAAAATAGCTGGTTGTGCTTCTCACCAGCTGACAGGTATCGAGGCCGCGTTTAAGCTGAGGCTGCTCCCGAGGACAGAGGGCCCTGAGGAGCAGCGTCCGCCTGCTCAGGGGGACGTGGGCTTCACTCCAACTCTTCCTTTAAACATCAGAGTTGCCTGAGGAGATCTTTCAAGTCCCCTGCAGGATTATTATTGCTACAACCTGTAAGTCCAGAGAACTGACAGAATAAATGTGTCTTCCTGTCCTACTGCAAAGGACAGACTTGGTGAGTGAGGAGAAACAGGATCTGTGTAAATATCTGGATGGCAGACAACTTGTGGACTTCATACAAAAAGTTTTAACTTGAAATTTTATTTACAAAATAAATAATGTCCTTGCTCCTAACCTTAAAACCATTATCACATTCTACTGAGACTCATATCTTCAGAGATTTTTCTGAATCAAATCAACTTAAGTATTAATATTAACATTTCCTCCAAAATACTTTGAGTTTCACTAGAGTAACTTTAAACAAAATAACCGAAGCCCTCAATCAGGGGTCAGCACACTTTTTCTTAAAGGGCCGAAAAATATTTTCAGCTTTGTGGGCCACCTTCTGTAGCAGCTACTTGACTTTGCCGCGCTATTGCAGGAGCAGCCGCAGACAACACGTCAACAAAGGGGTGTGGCTGTGTTCTAGTAAAAAGTTATTTACAAAAACGGGGTCAGCCAGCCATAGTCTGCCCACCCCTGACCTAAATCAAACTGTGAATCACAACTAGGATTTAATTTCAATATTTAACAGAATCCAAATTTTAATATAGTAATAGAACTGCCTACATTTTTAAAAAATGATTTTCTAAAATTAGTGATCAGAATAAACCTGCAAAACTAAAATAGTCTCTGAACTACATATTACATAAAATGTTTCTAATTTATATAAAATGGAGAAACAGTGCCTAAAATGGCAGTATTCAATTTAGAGAGGGTAACAACCCCTCAGAATCGGGTGAATAGCACAGGCTCCGAAGTCAGCCAGACCTGGGTCCAAGTTACGGCTCCAGCCATGGGGTTAGGGCCTCAAGTTTCCTTGATATTAATAGTACCCCCTATTCGGTTGTATGCCAGGCACACAGGAAGCCCAAAATAAATGCTGACTGTGTGGTGAACCAGACTGTCCTGAGTCTTGCAGGTAGCGATATTTTGGTCAATGGCTGAACACCTGCATCAAGTCACTAAAAGGATTTTAGAATTTTTAGAAAATTTGGTCTTCTCTTATACCTTCTATAGGTGCCTCTGGTGGAAATGTTGAGATGCAAAACTCGTCAGATAGAAGACAGGGAGGAAATACGAGAGAATGTGCAACAGAAATCAGAGGAAATAATTGTTTTATAGAACTCTGTTTTGATGAAACTGCTGTTACAAACCACATCCCTGTAAAGGCACAACCAGGGGACTGGAAGGACACAGAAAACTACTGACAGCAGTGATCTCTGGGGAGGCAGGAGTGACAAGGTCTTTTTATGTTTTCATATACTTCTGTAGTATTTCAGTCTTCAGTAAGAACATACCTAAGGTTGGGGCCGGCCCAGTGGCGCAGCGGCTTAGTTCGCGCTTGGCAGCCCAGGGTTCGCGGGCTCGGATCCCAGGCGCCCGCTGACGCACTGCTTGTCAGCCATGCTGTGGCGGCGTCCCATATAAAGTGGAGGAAGATGGGCACAGATGTTAGCCCAGGGCCAGTCTTCCTCAGCAAAAAAGAGGAGGATTGGCAACGGATGTTAGCTCAGGGCTAGTCTTCCTCACAAAAAAAACAACAACAACGTACCTAAGGATCTCAGCCATACTTCCACTCACCAGATGGCAGTAGCCACTCCCCTCCCCAGTTGGGACAATCAAAAATGTCTCCAGCCATTGCCAAATGTCCCCTAGGGAGAGGGAGCAAAATCACCTCCACCTCCATTTGAGAACCCCTGCTCTAGGGCCTAGTGATTAGAGTTCCAGCCTCTAAGAAAAAGTTCTTTTGAACCTAGTCAGATATTATACCCTTCCCAGTTGGAGATTGACTCGAACAAGTATGTTTTATTTATAGGATAGTTTTGGCATTAGAAATGAGATTTGCATTAGAAAATTTAGAAATAATTGCAACTTGATGGTTTGCCTTTGCTGAAATTCCCTATGTGGTTTCTCAATTGAGGCCTATGATGTAACGGGAAGTACTGGATTGGGTGTCAGGAAATGTGGACTGGGGTCCAAGATCCACTCAGTCAGACACTGCATTAGCAAACACAAGTCACAGCTTCACACTTCTCACCCACAAAACAAGAAGCTTGGTTGGACTCTCACATCATCTTCTAGTTCAAAATATCTGATTCTACTTAGGAGCTCCATCCTAATTCCTTGCTCCCCGTATCACCTCTCACCAGGGTGCTGTGAGCTCTGAACAGTCAGCTCCCTGTGCATATGCTTTTTCCTAATAAAGGACACCAACTCCTGTCTCTTTACACCATAACAGAGTGAGTTGTTCGAATCATCCGACATCCAAATATGAAATGTTTCCAACAGAGACATTATTTAAATCATAAAAATAGCTACAAATTATCCAAGTAGTTAAATAAAAACCCACCTCTTCCATGTACTGGTATATTATAGCTTTGACAGCCGGCATATTGGTGGCATCCATCATCAGGGTCACTGCTTGCCCTTTTCGAATCTTCACTACCCCTTTGAACACCTGCTGATTATTATAACAGGCAGCCAAAGTAGCAATGGCCATGACCTACAGATAATAAGGAGAAAAAACACTGATTAATTTCATTTCATGAAAAAAGTAAGACATGGTGCTATAAGCAATCATTATCATGAAAAGGTAAGAAAACCTCAGTAGAATGAGAAAGCACCCAAGAGCTAAGATGTAACTAACCCAGAAAAAATCCCCAGGAAGAGAGCATGTCAAGACTTTCAGCTTTCCCACTCCTTTCTCAACAACACACACGGTCAAGGGGTCTTTGCAGTCTTACAGGACTCTGTAGTTTAGCCACGAAAGTTCCTTTTTATTTGGAAAAAACAAACACAAGCCAATGCCACATTTTCCATGCTAGAGCAATGAATTATTAGATCTGGAAAATATATCTCAAATTAATATCTGAAAAGAATTTTCTATTTTGTTTTTTCTATTTTTCCTACATCAAACATAACCATTATACATTAAAAAATAACACAAGGGGAAAAAACAAAAGAAAATGGGGGGTAGTTTCCCACCTCAAATTATTTCTAGGATAAATGGAAACCTAAGTCAGGCATACAGATTTTAGTTCCAACAAACATTCAAGACTGGTCATTAGAACAAGATCAAACCAAGCTTCCAAATCAGTTAAATCCTATGACTTTCTTCAGTTATTTGAGTTAAAAATTGAAATAACTGGTAAAGGCATTTAAAAAGTGTAGGGTCTTAGAATACTGAGGGGCTAGGTCCATAGGATCAGATTCTAGGAAAAGGACAGCGGTGCTTAATTAAGACTTTATAATGGTAACGGCTTCACCTACATGAAGCACTCACACTCCCATAAATCTAGCCAAAGCCCCACATTTAATTGTGAGGATAAGGATCTAATTGGTTTAGAATAATTGATGGAAGAAAAGTTCTGGAACGTTCTGGAAAGGAGCAGACTTAACCTTGAGGCTGAGCTGGGTGTGGTGATTGTGGGGCAAAGGGGAGGTATTGTGAAACACTGTCTGACCAGCAGCAAAAGAAAATAACTAGAGTCATCTTTTCAAGGAACCATATTCTTGAATACAGCAGACCAAAATAGTAAAAGCATTCTAACCACCCCCATCACACCACCACACCATTCCTTTAGCTCCACCTCCCATATACAACAACAATAGCCCCATTCTATACCTGTGGAATAGCACAGAAGTTAAACACACTTTGGTTTCTAAGTCTTGAAAGGTAGGTGATGACATCTGGGATGTGGTGTAGGGCGTTGGTTATAAGTTCGTTCAGGCATTGCACGGCCAAGTCAATATTCTCTGGCTTAGCAAAGTCACCCAACTTCTTAACATACTTGCTCCAAACCTAGACAGAGAAGATTAAAAAACAAGTCAACATGTGCATAGGGGAAAAATGTACAAGCAATATGGAAGGATCATTGTGAATAAGAACTATGATACACAGTAAAGTCTTCCTTAGCTGCTGACTCATCTTTCACCAAAATCAAGTGTTTTAAGCTCTATGCAATGGCTATTTATGACTACCAGTTAAGGTCTAATCACAACCTAAGAGTAAGCTAAGTATGTAGGAAAGTGCCCCTTTGAGACAGTTAGTACAGCATGTTCTAAGCAATACTTTGATGCCCTCAGACTAAAGAAGCCTCCTGTTATCCAGAAGGCATCAGTCTACTCCTGAAATATAAGCAGATATATACAAAATCAGCTATAGCAGTACTGCAAGCTACACATTAAACATTCTCAGGATGGCCAGGCCTCAAAATAATAATGATTAACATTACATTCCCAATTCTGATAAAAATGCTGCTAAACAAGCATATCTGGGGAAGATGAGCTGGGTCTACACTGTAAGAACATTACCTCCTTGAATCTGAGAACTTGAAAGAGAAATAACATCCTTAACTCCAACAGTGGGATTGGCTTGATGATTTTTAATATTATCTAGAGGATTCTCTGAAGCTAGCAAATAACTCACTTTTATTCTTGGGTAATTCTTAAGCTTCCTAAAGACTAATACTTACTGTAACTTTATACACTCCCCAAAATAAAGGACCAGGCCTAAAAGGAGTAGGAGATTCCATGGAAAGTCACATTTGTTATCCATTCTGAATTTGCACCTAAACCCAGTGAGAGTGATGATACTAAACTGTTCTGCAGAACCTGGAGAAAATAGTTAATGAATTCCTATGTATCCATCCATGGCTTCAACAACTAATAACATTTGGCCCATCTTATTCCAGCTATAATGTGTACCTGCCCTAGTCTCAGGATTATTTTAAATTAAAGCCTTGATATATCATTTTATCCACAAATACTTCATTATGAATTTCTAAAAGACTTGGGACCTTTCTTGTATACCTAACATATCTTATCACACCTAAAAATTAACAATAAACTTTTTTTTTTGAGGAAGATTGGCCCTGAGCTAACATCTGTTACCAACCTTCCTTTTTTCCCCACCCCCCAAAGCCCCAATACATAGTGGTGTATCATAGTTGTAGAGTTGTAGCTCTTCTATATGGGATACCACCTCAGCATGGCTTGATGAGCGGTGAGTAGGTCCGTGCCCAGGAGCCAAACTGGCGAACCCTGGGTAACCGAAGCAGAATGTGTGAATTTAACCCTACACCACCAGGCTGGCCCCTAACAATAAATATTTAATACAAAATATCCAGTGTTCAAATTATCCCATTGTCTAAATTTTTTTTCCACTTGGTTTGTTTAAATAAGGATCTAAACAAGATCCATATATTGCATTTGGTTGATGTCACATAGATTTCACTTAGGGCTATCCTGCTCAATTTTTATTGCACTCCTCAATGTGGGGCCCGATCCTGGAAGAGGATCTTGGCTGGTCAGTGTCCAGTTCAAGGGGGCTAATCCACTCCAGCTCCTGCAGGCTTTGCCATAGCCCCCATGGACTCACCCACTACTGGAGAAGACACTCCTCTCCCTGTTTCACCTGCTCTTCTCATGGGCCCATCCCACTGTCCACTGAATACCTGTTGGCTCTTCTGGGGTCTCACCTGTTCTCAGGTCTCTTAGATAACCTGGAGCCAACCCTTGCTTTCTCCTGCACAGGCTCTGGCAGCATGCAGGTATTGTTTGTGGTGCTGGTGTTTTGTCTGCACCCACTTGTGTTTGGGAGTTCCTGGGGATGCTCTGTCACTTAGTGCTTTTGTACATGTTATCCATGGGCTGGGTTCTGGGTATGTTTGTTTTAGTTTTTTTGTTGAGTTTCTTCATCTTTTTTTGTGAGGATTTGGGAAAATCCAAAAACTATGCTGCTGCCACCACTACCACCATTTTCACAAAATCAAAAATTCCAGCTAATAAATGCAAAAAGGATGATAGAATTAGGATACCACCATTTGGCATCTCCAGTGACAATGGATCTAGGCAGTGACCACCAAGGAAAAGAAAAAGAACCATAACTTGTACAGAAAAGAAAATAAAGTTTTCATTAGATTTCAACAGTCTTTAAAACAGAAGAAAACAGAGTAACACATTTAAGACACTCAAAAATGTGAGCTAAAAACGTCATACCCAGAAAAACTGACCTTCAAAAAGAAAGGACACAAACTATTATCAATATGTATAAACACGGGGAATTATCACCCTCATGGGTCTTTCCAGAGCATGAGCTTCAGAAAACCAAAACGACTAGAGACATCAACATACAGACTTGTGGTGAGCATAAAATTAAGACTAAATAAGGGGGAAAAGGGAGATATTATAGTATGTAATGGCTATCTGATCTGACAATTTACATAGAAATACAACCATAAAAAATAGGAATTAAACTAGCATATGCAAGAAAATATTTTCAATTGTTTCAGTAATCATATTTGGTGATAAGAGCATTAGAATCACTACTCATAGACTGCAGGATCTGTAATGTGGAAAAGAAGTAAGTGAGTAATTATTGGATACACTAATTCTATCATCTATTTCCCTGAGACATATGAATCTCGATGAGGAAGAAGTGAAGTAGAGATCTAACACAAAAGAGATTACATAACAATCCTATAGTCCTGAGTCTGAATTGGAAACATCAATATAAACTTAGAAGGTATTTTAGCTTTAAACTAAACACACACACAATAACTACCCTAAGAGCAATGTGTATTCCTAGTGCCCAAGTGTGGTCTTCAGTAACTGTTTCCCATTAAAAGAAACCTGGGCTTCTTGAAGAACTAAAAGAGTCCAGATCTCAGAAAAAAAATGCACAAAATGAGCTTAGAACATCAGACTATTAGGGTCCCATCAAGAGAACTCAGAAGCCAACTTGAACCTTCTGCTGACCAAAGTGAAATTTTGAGCTTTATTAATAGTGAGAATAACTGCAATAGATTGAACCCAATCAGATGTTTTAATCCATGAGTTTAAAATGATAACAAAAAAATACCTAATCTGTCACCTTCTGAAGATAACAGAAAACCAATTCATTATCATAAAAGCTGGGAAAATAAAAGAATCAAGTATATATACTATCTTCCCTACATGAACTGTACCACTCAGTAACCAAACAGCAGATGAGGGGAGGCATCTCCTTATAAAATCAGTCTAGCTAATAAATGAAAACAAAATTAATAGAACTAAAAAATTATTATTTTGTGGCATAGAACTGCAAGTCCTGAAATAAACCCTCACAATTAGGGTCAACCATTTTCAACAAGGGTGTTAAAATAATGCAACGGGTCAAGAACAGTCTTTTCAACAAATAGTACTGGGACAACCGGACATCCATGCAAAAAGATAAGGCTGGACTCCTACCTCACACCATATACAAAAATTAACTCAAAATGGATCAAAGAACTAAATGTAAGAGCTAAAACTATAAAACTCTTAGAAGAAAATGTAGGCACAATTCTTCATGACCTTAGATTAGGCAATGATTTCTGACATATGATACCAAAAGCACAAGAACAAAACAGAAAATAGATAAATTGGACTTCATCAAAATCAAAACCTTTTGTGCTCAAAGGACATCATGAAGAAAGGAGAAAGATTATCCATAAAATGGGAGAAAATATTTGCAACTCATATATCTGATAAGGGACTTGTATCCAGAGCATAGAAAGAATTCTTATAATTCAATGATAAAAATACAAACACTATTAACATATCTGAAAGTATTTTAGTAGTATTCAAGAAAAGTTTCTGAACAGATATTTCTCCAAAGAAAACACATAAATGGCCAATAAGCATATGAAAAGATGCTCCACATCATTAGCCATCAGAGGTTGCAAATCAAAACCACAATGATACCACTTCATACCCACCAGGAAGGCTATAATCAAAAAGATAACAGAGAATGAAGAAGAGAATGGGGATTCAACTGTTTAATAGGTATGGAGTTTCTGTTTGGGATGATGAAAAAGTTCTGGAGATAGATGGTGGCAATGGTTGCACGATATTGTGAATGTACTTAATACCATTGAACTGTATACTTAAAAATAGAATGGTATATTTTATATTATCTACACTTTACCACAATAAAAAAGATGTCAAGTATATACACATACATACAGCTGAAAAAAAAGGTAAGTGTTGGCAAGGATGTGAAAAAACTGGAACCCCCATACACTGCTGGTAGGACTATAAAATGGGGCAGCCACTGCGGACAACAGTCTGGCAGTTCCTCAATAGGTCGGAGTTGCTGTATGAACCAGCAACTCCTCTCCTAGGTATATATCCAAGAGCAATGAAAACCTATGTCCACACAAAACCTTGTATACAAATTTCATAGCATTATTAATAATAATGTGGAAACAACTCAAATATTTCTCAACTGATGAATGGATAAATAAAATGTGGCATACCCATACAACTGAATATTATTTGGCAATAAAAAGGAATGAAGTACTGATACAGGCTACCACATGGATGAACCCTGAAAACATTATGCTAAGTGAAAGAAGTCAGTCACATAAGGCCACAAATTATATGATTCCATTTATATGAAAGGTCCAGAACTGGCAAATCTACAGGGAGACAAAGTAGATTGCTGGTTGCTGAGGGCTGGAGAGGGGGCATCAAGGGAAAATGGAGAGCGACTGTTAGTAAGCACCAGGCTTCTTCTGGAGTAACGAAAAGTTCTAAAATGGATTGTGATGACAGTTGCACAACTCCACGGATATCCTGAAAACCTTAAAAGGGTGAACTATATCTCAATAAAGCTGTGATAAAAAATTACTATTTTGCAAGCCCAATGAATTAACAGAACTAGGCATGAAGCATGACTACTAACATGAAAAGTGGGCGAAAATCAGACATTATGTGCCTCTTGATAAAAGAACACATCACCACCTCTTTCATCAAGAGGTGCATGTCTGCTTTTCGTCCATTTCTGATTTAGATTTAAACACATTTGCTGTTTCAATCCATTACAGTTTTTACTCTTTTTGATACTCAAATTGTTCCATGTGTGACGAGCAAAAGCCCCTTTAAATTGGCTCCCGTATCTTTTTACCCAATCTTTGACAGCTCCCTTACTTCCTGGTGTGACATTATGTTCCAAGCTCATCTTGTATATTTCCTGCACCTACTATTCCTCAGGTTCCTTTCAGTGGGAAATGGTATTAAAAGACCATAACAGGAACACCAGAGGTACGCTTTAGTATTGGTTTGGGTCATTGTTTCTACACCTTTTAGAAGATAGAGATAGACATTTTTTTTTTAAGAGAAACCATATCATAAATTCATACTGATATTTCCAATTCAACTTAAGATTATGGGAGTTTTTGCTTAACTTCATTGTTTTATATTTGTATCTTTTACTTTAGACTGAAAATCTTGATTCCTAACAATATGAATATAATTACCTATTTGCTTTATGCTACAAAGTTTCTATAATAGTTTCAGTATTTCAATACAAGTATTATTATTCATAATATGATTACTGAAATCATTTTATTACTTTTTGGTTTTTTCCTTCCATTTAAACTATACAGACGGTTGTGCACCTTGTTTTTTCACTTAAAAATATAACCTGGGGATCACTCCATAGTAGTACAGTACTTTTTGTGCCCCACTGGGTGCATATACCACAGTTCATTCCATCAGTCCTATATGGAGGGACATCTGAGTTACATATTACAAACAATGCTGTGGTCAGTAACCTCCCATAGTCACCATCTGCCACGTGCCTGCCCTCAGGGTTGTACCAGTACACTCCTACCAGCACACACAAGGGCCATTCCCCCAGTCTAGCTTAGGGCTTATTAAACTCACGACTATTTGCCGATCTGATGTGAGAAATGCCATCTTAGGGTTCTTTTTTTTTTTAAGCTGTTTGAACTGACATTTATAAACACTCTGTGCTGGAAGTTGAACTCATTTTATTCACACCACCATCCTGTGCTATAAAGTGAGCTCTTCTATTTTACTTAACAGGGAAGTGAAATGTGTGCAGGACCGCAGAGCTGGTGCTCATGAACTGCACTGGGCGATGGGCTCGTCTGAGAGGCAGTGTGGCATGCTCGTGAGGCGCCAGGCTGGGATCTGGAGACCAAGGCTTCCCTTCCAGGGCAGCCACTGAGTCACGGGGGTCCTTAATCAAGTCCCTCCTCTTCTCTGAGCCTTGGTGTCAAAGGAGGGGTGGTCAAGAGCTGTTTCTCAGCGCTGGCTGCGCATTAGTCACCTGGGAACCTTGAAAAACTATGGTGTCTGAGCTCAGGGGAGTTTTAGTGTGAATGTTTCTTATTAGGAGTAAGATTGATCATTTTTTCAGATGTTTAAGGATCATTTGCATTTTTCTGTGAACTATCTGTTATCTCTGCCCATTTTTCTAAAGGGCAGTGTATCTTTTTGTTAACTTCTGGCCATTCTTTTTATAGTAGGAATACTAACCATTTATCTGCAGTAGAAATTGCAAATATTTTTCCCACTTTGTCACTCGCCTTTTTTCACTTTAAAAGCATTTGGTTTTAGGAAACCATTGAATGGAGAGTAAAAGGTAAATGCTGGGGTAAAATAAGGAAATAGTCATAATATTGTCTAGCTTTCCTTCAAATAAAATCAATGTCAAAGCCTTCCTTTCCCTGTCCATTTTTAATTAAGTCAAAGATGAACTCTTGTCTCTTCTAATGAACATCTGTAGTTTTTCCCTATCTAGCATCCTTTCCCCCTTCTTGCCATAGAATCCTTTTCTCTGAGGGGGAATCCACTCTCTATGTGTTAGGCGGACATAATCCAGGTCTGGACAGAGCACTCAGCCCTCTGGCTACAGTAACTGATTAAAGGATGGACAGAGGAACCAAGCCCTACCAACCAGGCCTTCCTAAGGACACTTTTGTTCCACTAGTAGGTTGTGAGTCACAGGCTGATAAATCCACCACTTGGAGAAAGCCTGTCCAAGAGACAGAAAGAAAGGAGACAAAGCCTGATTATATAATCCAAACTTCTAGACTCAGCCAGTCTACTGAAGCAAACTAAATCTTAACCTAATTTATACATTCTCTTATGCCATCTAAGGTAGTTTGAGTTGTGTTTCTGTCACTTGCAATGAAGAGGGTTTAATGGTTTATTTTCAGAGGGTATTTAAAATTATTTTTCCCCAAATCCCCTGAATCAATTACCTCTTGAGGCCAAAACTCTCTTCCTTCTCGCTGGTCTTCCAGATAATCACGAATGATGTTTGTTTTCTGCAGAAACAGGCCCATAGAATTGGCACGCTCTTCATCTTCCCCAACTAAGGGGTCTTCTAACTCTGAGGCCGAGAACAGACGAGAAAGGCCAATTCCCACTAGCCCAGCGACATAGTGACAGTACTGTAAAAAATTATTTTTGAAGTACCTTAATAATGAAATTTTTACTAAAATGGAAATGCTAGAGATCATTAGCTACAAAACAACAGGTTCCAAACAGAATATACAAGGTCTAATTTTGACTGAAAAACACAAATATACGCTGTATACATATAAGGAGTAAAAAACATCCAAGAAAGATGTGCACAAAAGATTTAACAAAAGTGATCTCTGGCTGGTTGTTTTTATATTTTCACTTGTATTTTCTATATTTCTACAATGCATGTGCACTGCTTCTAGAATAAAAGGTTGTTGAAAAACTAAACTAGTACAGTCAACTTTTTGATATACAAAACTGGGAGTGAAGGCAATGAGGGAATAAGGAATATTCTAATAGAAACTAGAATACTAAGTAGAGTTTAATCTTGAAGACATTTCAAGATCTTGCAGTGTCTCAGAATCCTCATGGAGAAGCAGAGTACTACCACTATATTCTTGACACTGTGTTAAGCACTCTGCATATTCAATCCTCACAAACATCTTATGAGGTACATACTTTATTATCACCATTTTACAGATGGGGAAACTGAGGCACAGAGAGGTCAATTAACTTGCCCAAGATCACTCATCTGGAAACTCAGAGGCCAGGGATTAAAAGCCAGATAGTCTGACTTACGAGGCAGCTTCAACAACTTTGCTAAAACTCTCTCTCAAAAGAGATCTCAGTAAACATAATTCTTAATTGTCAAAGAATTTTTTTCCATAAAAGTGGTTTGTCAAAGCTATCCTCCCCTGAAAAGAGTATTCCAAGACAACTTAGTGCAACACTTCTTATAAAATGAAGATCTATTGGACAATTTCAGAAGTGAAGAGTCATTAAAGAAGGTATGCTCTGCAGCAGAGTTATAGCAAAGACCACAGAGTAAAGAGTGTCTCTGGTTAAAAGCAATACAAAGCCAGAGACTAATCAAGGGACACAATGAAATGGCAAAGAGAAAGCACTTGAACTATGTTCTAGGAGAGGGAGAATCTGGAAAGAGTAAAGATGTGCTGAAACCAGACAGAGAGAAATGAGCCATGGACAATTACAAGAAATTTTAAAAGAATTGGTAGAAATGAAAAAAACATTAGTATATTCATAGTATATACTATATATACATAGTATATATTCAAGGAAAAGTACATTTTTTCTTTAAGACAATAATTCTTTGGGTAGAAATACTGCTAGAATGGAAGTATTCATTCTCCTCCAAAGTTGAAGGAAAAGAAATCTTTAAAAGTATTCAATTTTATCTGATCATAACTTCTATTCGACAACCTGTAATTAAGTTTCTGAACAGATCTGCACAGCAGGGAAGCAAGTTATTGTGCAGATAACCAGCGCTGGTGCTTGGCCTGGAGGAGTTTTAGCTTAAACTTTAAATTCATAAAGTGATATTCTAGCAGCAGTCACACGCACGCTCACTTGGGGAGCATAAACCAGCAGCAACAAAGATGCTGCCATCAAGTTTTGAGGCTTAAAGGATTAAGAGGCCAAACCTTGGACCTACACTCACTCAATGAATGTGTAGCAGTGTTTCTTTTGAGATCTTAACCTAAACACTATTAAAGGTACAAAATACATAGAGTTTAGATGTTTAAAATGTCTTTGCGTCCACTGGGGTGATGAATACCGTCTCACAAACACCACTCCTATGGAAAATGGGCAAGACTCCTCCCCGCTACCTTGCATTTTGATGTTTAGTTTCGTCCTCATAGTACATTAGGTTACTCTGTCTAGATAAGCACTCTCTCCCGGGCCCCTCCTCCTACCCTGGCCAATATCCTACATGGCTGCAGGTCACGAATAAACTCTGACCAAATAAAAGCCATTATAATTTTATTTGCCACATCACCTGCTGTCATAGCTCCTTCCAGCTCCTCTGTCTCCTGAGGAAGACAACCTCACCCATGTGGGGTCTCCCACAGCTCATCCCCACATATACTAGTTTATAAGCAGCATACAAATTGGGAGGGGGGGTATCAAGAAATTGGGAATATCTCATGTCCTATTTCTGTAAGGAGATGATGGGAAAGGAAGAAGGAAGGTATTAGAGAGCTGCTCATTCCTCAGCATAACACACCTATGATCCAAAGTTGACACCTTTGGATTCTCATGAACCATTCTTGTTTCTAAGGAAACAGACACAAAATATAATTTAACAGTCTAACTGATAACTATTTCTCTTAAGTAAATGGGGCCAAGCTGGCAATGAGTTCAAAAGTAATCTTGTGTTAAGATGGAACTGGAAATGACTCAGATACTAAGGTACATATACATACACACATACTCAGTAACGGAAAAGAAGAAAATAACAAAAAGCACATTTTTAAGATTTGAAAACTACTGGTATCTCTATATAACATGAAGTAATTTGGCCACTTACCTAAAATTTAACAGCAAGTTGAAGACACTTTTATAAGCTTAATGACTGTACCTCTGGGACAAGTTATATCTACTTCAGCCTAACTTAATGGTAAACTCTCTAGGGCCTGGATTATTTCAAGTATTAAACTATAAGCCCCAATTAAATGTTTATGATGAGACATTAAGCTAAACAGAAGGATTGTAAAACCAGAAAACCTAGAACTGGTGGACAGTTTTTCCCTTGTTCTGAACTTCACAATGAATACTGCCAGCTCTGTCTTAGGCACCACATACCAACACTGCTTTAGAGACACTAACCTTGTCCCACTCCCGTTCAGACGTTACATCCTTATCCAAAAACTCCGCCATGCCAATCCCCATTTTCCGGCAAATGTCAACAATCACTGTTTGATATTTCTCAGCCAGATTTCTAAACTCGAGGGAGATCTGAAATGGAGATCATAAAAAACAGAAAATATGAAATATATATTAACACTGGGAACCAACATGGTACCTACAGATCATAAAGCAAAGCAATAGCAGAACTCGTTAATTAAGACTCCCAAATGATTAATCTACAAGCCTAACATCTAGGTTAAGATAGTTTTCTACATATTGAATACTAAGCTCAGCAAATTTTATAAATATTAAAATAGAATGGTCTAAAAATGCTAAAGTTTCTAGAGTCAAAAGAAGATTCAAAGTCTCACTATACACTCATCTTGCCAATATATAATAAATGAGATGCTTCCACATAAAACTGGGCATGAGAATTTTAGGAAATACCTCATTTCAGACAAATTTCATGATGGTGAAGATTCATTCGTGCAAACATTATCGAGCACTTCCTACATAACAAGCATTGTCTAGCCACTGAGGATATACAGCTGGGAAACGACCAGAAATTCATGTAGAGTTTACATTCTATTGAGGAGATCAGGCAACCATTTTCTATCACCAGTCCCCAAATTTACAGCATGAAGTTATAGTGTCTCCCCCAGGATAAGGTTATACTTTCTAATTCCTTCAACAACTCAACTTAGCTCAATTTGAAGCATACTACCCAACATTTTTTTTTCAGAGTCCAAACTCTAATGCAGAACAGTAGTACTGATGTTTTAAAAATCATTGCTACTACACAAATATCTTATTTAAGTTCAAAGAAGTGTTTACAGGTTATCAAAATACAATATAAAAACACCATGGAATTCTTTTTTTTTTTTTTTTTGGTGAGAAGATTAGCCCTGAGCTATCATCTGTGCCCATCTTCCTCTATTTTGAATATGGGACGCCGCCACAGCATGGCTTGATGAGTGGTGTGTAGGTCTGCCCAGGATCCGAACCTGCTAACCCTGGGCCGCGGAAGCAGAGCACTCAAACTGAACCACTATGCCACCAGGCCGGCCCCAACCATTGAACTTCTTAAATAAAATGGTACAAAATATTAAGAGCCAACACACAACACTGACAACGGTGAACAGACTTGGTTAAACACCAAAAGTGTGAGAGATACTTGGTCTGTGTTGACAGAAAGGTGAGAAAAACTTCCTCAGGAAACACCTAAATTTGAGGAACTGAGGGAAAACCAGCTGGTTTCAGGGTACTGATGGGATTCAGAAGCCTAAGGTACTTTAGGATTACTCTGAGGAACATCAACTGCTAAACTCAAAAATCAATCCAATCTTTCCAGAACTCTGCTCTTTTCAGAACAGCTGTTCCAAGATAAAGCCAAAAGGTAACTCCTATTGTTACCAAAAAAGCGACTCTACCAAAGGTTATTTGAATCCCTGAATCTCCCCAGGATCCCGCTCTTTCAACAGATCCTTGGCTAGGTCAGTTCTATTTATAAAAGAGGAAAGGCCAGGGAGGTGGGGGAGGAGGAGCAGCTTAGACTGTTAAAAACAAACACTCCAAAATAAACACTTCACTGCTGAATATGAACCATCCCTTTCAACAACTCTTTGGCACTTAATACAAAATTATATAATTCAAACAATGAAAACAAAAATATCTAGGAAAGAGTGACAATGAAGAGTTCATGTTTTCCTGAAGCCAGAGGGAGGGAGAGCACTGCTGACTTGCTCCACACTCGAGCCCAGTTTCACATATTCTCAAGGGATAACAGTAAACCGCTGAGTGGAGTGAGCCAGGATGGCTTTTTATTGTCCCTCTAGGTAATTCTGTTTCACAATGACAGTAGATTTCTAGGTCCTTGGGTCACCTTCTGGTGACCTGGATCCCAAATACATGAAGGATCCCAAATACCATGGTGAGTCCACGAGTGTAATAGAGAAAGGCCACATCCCAAGCAGGGGGCAAGGGTAGCGTGACGTCTCCATTAACCTGTAAATAGAAATTCTCCTTGTTATAAACCTTAGTATGTTATGACCAAAATACTGGGCGATTCCACCTTCACCTACATGCAGAGTTTTGTTTTCAACCATTTTTTAAAGGGGCAATAAAGTATGGCAGTGATTAAGCACAAAGGTTCTGGAGTCAGAACTTTTGGATTTGAATCTTGGTTCTGCCAATTAACTTTACGGGTGATTTTAGGCAAGGTACTTAAATCTCTGTGCCTCAGTTTCCTCAACTACACAAAATGTGGATAACGATACATCACATACATTACCTGCTAAAACTACATTAATATAAAATAATACAAATGGTAAATCAATAATAAAATATATTTCATAACTAATTCATAGCTCAATAAATGTATGCTATTATTGCTATTATCATTTAAAAGTACCCTGTGTTATTCCTGAAGCTATGTTTGGAGGTAGATCTCTAAGATTACTAGTTTCCACTAGTATCATATGAAAAAGATATACTCTAATTAATCCATAAGATACAATGAGAGTTCTAGAAAGCCTGACTCTAAGTGATATCAACTAATGACCACTAAAGCATAAAGCACCAGGTTCAATCTCAGTGCAGACTGACTGTACATCGAGGAAGAGTTCACCTGGTTAGAACGCTCTGTCTAAGCTTAGCCCTAATTCCATGGGGCCTGGGAAAAGAGCACAAGTGGAGGCCCACATACCATATGGCTGGAAATTTAAAAAGTATCAATCAAGCTAGTAACCTGTTAAATACAGTATGTTCTATTCTCCTGCCTTGACAAACATACCTTCATAACAACCTGGAGGACTCCCGAGTGTAAAATGCTTGGTGTGAGTTTAAAATGCTTGGTTCCTTGGAGTTTTGTTCCAAAATGCAGCAGGGCTGAGACTGCTGAGCCCCACTCCCTGCCCACACCCTTCGCCTCCTACCCCAGCTCTGTCCGGCACTGGGTCTGGCACTGGGAAGAGGGATCTCTGACTCATGTAAAGACACCTCAGCCTGCAGGATCCAGCTTCATCCACAACCCTCTCGACAGCAGTCCTTGGCCGCCCTCAGGCCTAGGGACACAGACACTGGTACATGGTCCGCCTGGAGGAGATGGGCCTGAGGAAATAGACTGCAGACCCTGGAGTGGGCTCAGGGAATTAGGGGCCAGGAATTCCAGACACCCAGAACATGGTCTAGAAGGGGGCCACCTAAGCTCTAGGCAGGCACCCTCCCATGGCCCTTTGAGGGTGAAGAGGCCCAGAGTGGGGCCCTCTAAAGTGAGGGGCCAGGGGGAGGGGCCCTTCTTGCCCCAGTCTAAGGGCAGTACTGTGGGAGTGAGCCCAAGCTATCTGTTCTGCCCTAGGATCTAGCCAAAAACCAACTGTACACCTAACCACAGGCAACTGGTTCACCCTTCAAACAGTGCATCTCATCTCAAGGAGATGCTGGGATAGATCAGCATATACACAAACTAGTCCTTAAGAAGATTAAGGCACTATGAATTTCCATATACTCCCATCTCAAGACGAATCACAGGCTGAAAGGAACTCCAATTCAAGTATCTTAAAATTACACTCTCACCAAACACACAGCTTCATGTATTTCATATTCATAAGGATATAAAAAATTAACAACAGCAAAACACCGATGCCTGGCCTGTGCTTTCTGCTCCCTTTACTCCACCAGGGGTAAGACTGCTTTCCGGTGGGTAATGTCTGTCTATGCTCTAACCCTACCACCCAATACAGGAAAAGATGGATTTAATGTTCAAACTGAAACTTTCCAGAACAAAGTGCTATTTTTCTATTGGAACGATGTATTTATAAAGGAATAGGCTTAGGTTTTATAAGCATATTGGAATACTGTCTGTCTGAAAATTAATTAGCTATACCCCCAAAAGTACTTTAGCATTTACAGATTTTCATATTCTTTTTTGCTGAGTGGATAGGGCTGCCTGGATTTTTAAAATACCTATGACATTTATCCCATGACCAGAAAGTATTTAATTGTTACAAATCTACTCAATTTGAAAGTAGTTTGGGAGGTTGTTTTTGTTTTCGAAGGCTCTAGCTAGAATAATACATAGTTAATTTTTTTAAGTGAGAATAGCTTCAATCACAAATGGGGCGGGACCCGGTTTGCAGCATTTCCTCTGCTTTAGCAGTTGCAAAAGCTTCTCAATGAATGTCCATGGATTTCCAGTCAGAGGGAACCTGTCCTCTGGTCCTGTGTGAGCCAAACCACTGGTACCCTCTCCAGGTGAGAGCTCTTAACTCCTCACCTAATTATTCTTCACGGATTCTTTTTCTTTCTTCTTTTGTATTGTACCGTGTCAACTCCGCTTAAGTATTCTTCACATACTTTTTGTTTTGGTTTGTACTGTACTGTGTTGTATTTTATTTTTGGCTTTGACACTGAAGATGTGATCTCAGTAATCTGAAATGCCCCTTGCTCTGAAGGAGTCTTTCTCAAACCTCCTTTCATAATGGGTGGATTCCTCGCCTCCCCACTCAGGAATAAAGATTTGTTTCAATAGCAAGAGCCACGTAAGGACTACTCTTCCCCAAAAACTCTGGCAGCTGTGTACCAAAAGAAGGGTTTCTTTGGGCTATTAGGGAACATGAGACTTTGCTAAATCAAATCTTTATTTATAAGATATGGAAGAAATACTTATTTGTGCAAATTCCAGAAAAGTGGAACCTAGTCACATGTATAACATAAACTTGTGGGATTTTTTAAAGCTCAAGATTTTAATAATCTACTTTACTTCAACAGAATGGACTAAATACCTAGTATTTACCAAATACTTAGTATGTACCAGGCAGTATTCTAAGTACTTTATATGTATGAACTTATTGAATCCTCACAGCTCTAACTTTACAAATGAGAGAACTGAGGCACAAAGAAGTTAAAGAACGTGTCCAGGGTCACACAGCTGTAGGTGGCAGAGGATCATCCTGCTTCTCAGTCCTCGCCCCAGCTGCAGAGCCTGCTTCCTACCCCACAGCTGCGACCCTTTGTGAGCAGCACATCCCTGCTACCAGGCTTAGGGCAACCAAGAAGCCAGCAGTGCTATATACTTAGGCTGCATTACACAGGCAACGGGTTTTGTGAGCTAGCCTGAGAATCCATCTCTTACAACATTGGAATTTGAATGCATCCATCTACAGGAAGAAATATTGGACTTCCAAACAACATATTGGTAATAATAATAGTAGCTAACACCATTCTAAGAGCTTTACCTATATTAACTCTTTTAATCCTCACAACAATACTATGAGGTAGGTACTATTATTATCTCTATCTTATTGATGAAGAAACTGAGGCACACACAGGCTATGTAACTAAGCAACAGCTAATTAAGCGGGAGAGCTGGGATTCCAACCCAGGCCGCCTGGCTTCAGAGTCTTGACTACCAGAATTCTTAACCATGACACTACACGATGTTGCCTTCAGACTGCTTATGTTACCGTTCCCTACGGGTAGATGGGCTAGCGACATCATCAATTATAAACACAACTCGTGTACTGCTGCTACCGTTGGGAAGTCCTCGAGCACTTGTCGATCCTTCTCCCTGCTCTCCATGAACCTCCAGTCGGGTTCATAAAGGTAAGCGTGGAAGTTGTGTAACAGTGGGACCTTCTTCTCTACACTGATGGTCATGTCATCTTCCAGAGTGTCCAGAGCTCGCAGAACCAGATAAAATATGCATACTGCATGGCTGTAAGAAAGGAAGAGCCATTACTATATTGAAACAAACATCCGAAGACATTTATTTTAAAGTAACAAGTCATTTATGCCAGGCCATTTTCTAAACCCTCCTAAACTCTGAACTCTAGAGAACTATGAAAGGATTTCCAAAGCCTACTTAACCAAACATCTTAGTTTTCCTTTCTTAGATGGAAACGATGAACTTCTGCAATTTATTAAAAAAAAAAAAACCTACCAGCTGGATGCCACTACTACTCCCAGAACGAGTCACATTTAACTAATGTAGAACTGTAGAAAGACCAACAGACCAAATGTTTAGACGGAACGAGTATTTTGCAGATAAAAAAATAGAAGACAGTAACCTCTCAGTATAAATACTATCATACATAAGGCAACTGGTCTAAATTCATGTATGTAAGCTGCACAGACGTAACTTCAGAACTAAGCCAATATACTACAAATGCAAAGTAGCGTAAGTGAAGCCAAGAAAAGTGCATGACCCGCTCAGAGACAGGTTCAGCTGCCAGGACTAAAAAAAGTTAATAAACAGCACCATTCTCCCCGCCCTTCCCTGACAGAGCTGGGCCCGCAGGGACACTATTAGATGGCGAGGCGCCTGGAAGGGCATTCTAAAGTAAACACATGGGCGTTCCAACCCGAACGTTTCCTTCACTCTGGTGGGGCACGTTCTGGCTAAGCCACAAGCACGGAGACTGCAACGCTAGGCGCTATGTCGAAAAGTAGCTTCGAACGACTCCAAGGCCCCTGGAAAAGATTTCCTCCCCCCAGTCAAAAGGAGCTGCCTCCGCCACTCACCGCATTTCCCCATCCAGCGCCTGGATAACAGCTGCGAAACTGCGACTGGTCTGATTCAGATACTTGTAGCAAGTTTTCAAGCTGCTGCTGAGCGAGTCCTGCGGGCAGAGCACACAGGCGGAGGTGGGAGACGTGGAGGCGCAGCAGTGGGACGCGGGCAGGCGGCCGGCGGCCGTGGGGGTCCGCAGCCTGCCGCACACGCCCTCTCCTCGCGGCCAGTCCTTGGAGGGCCAGGCGGCGGGAGGCAAGGGACAGCCGCGCGGGGGGCTGCCCGTGCCCCGGGGCCCCGCGGCGGGGCTCAGCACCAAGGTCCGCTTGAAGAGGGACATGGCCTTGGTGCCGCAGGCGGCTGCGGCCATGGGAATCGCCGAGCCGACGCAGGGTTTTTCCTCCATAGACCCCAGCGGAGCTGGGAGGCGCCCACCGAGGGGCGGGGCGGGCTCTCCCTCCACCCCAATAGGCTTGGGGCTGGCCCACCCGGCCACCCTACACGTGGGGCCCGCTGCCCGCCCCGTCCGCCCCGCCCCGCCCCGCCCCGCGGCCTCCGGCTCGCAACTCCTCCGCCCCACCCCCCACCCGTGCCTTCCTCTCGGTCTTCCTCTTCTCCCCAGAACCCATAGGCTGCTAACGAAACCCAATCCTCTTTTGACAAGCCTGCTCTTCCTCCCTGTGACACAATCTCTCCTTGACCAACCTGTAGTCAGGCTCCTCTGAATCCTCTATTTTTGTACTTCTGTGTCTGTCTTTGCATGGGCCAATTTTAGCGAGAACCCTGCTCAATTGGTTTAGCCAGAATCCCCCATCCCGGCTATCTGATCACCCTCACCATCTGACCCGGTTCCTCATCCCCCACCATCCCATCGCCCTGGCCTGCCTCCAGCAGGACCTCCTGAGGTCCTTTAACCAGAACCCCTCCTTAACCCACATGTTTCTTTCCTCCTAGTAACTTTGCATCCACCGACTCCTCCACTCTGCTCCTTGGCTATATATTCCCACTTTTCCTCGTCGTCTTCGGAATTCAGCCCAGTTCTATACTGAGGTCTCTTTCGCCTACTGCAATAGCTTTTCTGAATAAAATCTGTCTTGACCGCTTTAACTACTGTCCAGCTCTGGTTCTTCTGTAACACCGCTTAACCCTCTTATCCTCTGGAAGTCTAGCTGTTCTTCTAAGATTTCTTCTCATCTTCCCCTTTCAAATCAGTGAATTGTAACAAGCTGCTTCCTGAACTCTATTCTTCCCAAAGGAAAACAAGAACTGTTTTTCCAGGGGAAAAAAAGCCGTATTTTCAATGCAGGCATATTGGAAAGAATTATTGACTGTTTCTATGTGGTTTGGTTTTGTTTTATAGAGACCCTATATTTTAGAGCAGTTTTAGATTCACAGGAAAACTGAGTGGAAAGTACAGAGAGTTCCCATATACTCCTCCCCCCACCCCAGGGCTCCCCATCCTATCTTTAAGAGAGAAACAGGAAACATTTGAAATATCTAATAACAGGGGAGTGGTTAAAATATATCCCACAGTCACTTTGGAATATTAAAAGTGAACCTTGGGGGCCGGCCCGGTGGCGCAGCGGTTTAGTCCGCGCTTGGCAGCCCGGGGTTCGCGGGTTCGGATCCCGGGCGCCCGCCAACGCACTGCTCGTCAGCCATGCCGTGGTGGCGTCCCATATAAAGTAGAGGAAGATAGGCACGATGTTAGCCCAGGGCCAGTCTTCCTCAGCAAAAAGAGGAGGATTAGCAACGGATGTTAGCTCAGGGCTGGTCTTCCTCACCAAAAAAAAAAAAAAAAAGTGAACCTTGAACCTTGGACCCTAGTGGGGTCCAGGTGAACTATGTTCTTTTTATTTGTGTATATTTCCTAAATTTCCTACCACGGATGTATATTATTTTGTCAAAAGAGTAAAGATTTAAAAAAAAAATCACACAATCTTGAGAATTTCACTTTACTGCCATGTTCAGTAAAAATTAATATTTACTGAGCACCATATATTAGTAAAATCATTTAGTACAGTGTCTGACATATAAAAATACTCAGTGAAACTTTGACAAATAAATGAATACATTCATAGGGTATTTTAAAATGATTCACCAACTCCTTCCTTCTCAAAATGTGGAGAGGCAAGACTTCACAGGAAAATAAGAGAAACAGAATAATGGCTATTTGCTGAGCTCCATGCCAGCTCTTCACATACACTGGTGTTATCAGCCCACAGTGGTTCCTCTCGCTGCACTGCCAAATGTTTTAATCCTCAGCTACAACTAATAATGGTTTGGGGCTGATGTCCAACCATGAGTTTCAATAAACACAAAGGTGCAGTCACACTGGTTTTGAAGAGCAACCATCTTAAAGAACAGTACTCTCCTTTCCAACACACGTCCACCACTAGGTCAGTCAGTCACTTTCCTCTCTCCTTCCCCCATCATCCTTTCTCCAGTCACCTATTTGTTTTCAGGACCCCATGCTGTAACAATTTCCTCACATTACCAA
Organism: Tapirus indicus; assembly: GCA_031878705.1. Lineage (NCBI taxonomy): Eukaryota > Metazoa > Chordata > Mammalia > Perissodactyla > Tapiridae > Tapirus > Tapirus indicus. Next base: position 94,919,724 of record CM062919.1, on the reverse strand, counting down.
GAAGATACAGGAAGATATAACTATTAAACACTCTGGAAAACACTACTCACTATAAAAATTTCCACTGCTTGATTCCCACAAGCTGGGGGGAAAAAGCTAACCCTCCTGCGCCTGTCCCTAGAGCCTACTGATGTTTCCCTCTGCTGTCTGAGAGTGAGCGCTCTCCCCAGAACTCTCCAGTGAGAGAAAACAGGGATAAAGGGCACTGCAGGGAAGAGCGTGCTGCGGCTGGAAGTACAAGACTGAACTCCCCGGACAGGGGCTCCAGCCTCAAGCTGAAAGACAGTTCCACAGTGAACAGCTACCAAGCCTCCCCAAAGCCTTCCATTGAGACCTTAAGTAACACAGGTTCCCTCAGAAGAGGGGGAAAAACCCCACAAACTTGAGTTTATGTAACAACAACATTAATAACTACCATTTATTGGGCAGCTACTATGAGCCAAGCACAATCATTACCTTTAACCCTTAAAAAAACCTTTAAGGAAGGTAATACAGACCTACAATCCACCTGAAATCTTCATGGCCAGATGTGTAGCAGAATTCAGAATTTTAGTGTTTTAGACAACAGGCCATAAAATGCATATACAGCCCCAGTCATTGTGCAGTAGCACCCTATAACTGATTATTAATATTTCTTCTGCAAAACATATGAATATTTATACTAAGTGGGATCACTTCAATTCAGGGCAGGTTTGCTGGCCAAATCTGGAGCCAAACTTATGAAAAAACTCTTCATTTTCAGACCATCTTGGAGTTGGGAGATTGTGGTTAAGGGATTGTGATCCAGTATCTTTATTTTATAGATGAAGAAACTGTCGCTCGGAGGTTAAGTTACCAAAAGTTATTCAGCTAATAACTAAGTCAGGATTTAGAAATAGACTTAAGATATTAGTCTAAATAATAGCATTTAGACTTGCTAGAAGCCAGATTGGCATGATTACAAAACACCTGCTTTTTCCATTGTGTGCCCTCTGAGTGGTGTCACACAACTTGCGGGTGGCAGGAGGCCCCTACTGATATGCTCCTAAAAATTCAGTATACATCAAGTTTACCTAATTCTGAATTTCTACAGCCAAATCCTTCTGTGATAGAAATGATCAGCCCTCAATATCTGCTGAGTGTAAATTTTCTTTTCCAGTTTCTTTGTTACTTAAGAAAGAAACTAAGATGATGTTAAGTGAAGGAAAATATTTTTCCTACGTTACCTCTCATTAGAGGTACACTCAACTATTTTTTTCAAAATGACTCAGAAAAACTGCAACTAACAAAACAAATAATATCGTACTGTATTGTTCATAAAATCTTAGAGCTAGAAGAGGAAATAGCCCAAGTCTCACTTTTAAAAAAATTCAAAAGATTATACTGTGAAATCTTTCTCCTACGCCCTTACCATGGCCACCCAGTCTCCTCTCTAGAGGTAACCAATGCTACCATTTTCTCCAAGTCTCATTTTATAGAGAGAAAAATGAGACATAGAGAAGTCAAGTCTCTGAACCCAATCACAACCTTATAAATTCTGTGCCCTGACTTCAGACATGCAAATCCTTTGCCCTGCTATTATTTTCCTTTGTAGTACTTGTTTCCACCCGAAATATTGTAAGTTTTATAAAAGCAAGCTGTTCACCTATCTTGTTCACTGTTGTATCTCCAGCATCTAGAACAATATCTGGCATGCAATGGAAGGAAGGAAGGGAGGAAGGGAGAGAGGGAAGGGAGGGAGGGAGGGAGGGAGGGATGGAAAGAAGGAGGGAAGGAGGGAGGGAAGGAAGGGAGGAAGGAGGTTGGTTGGTTGCAAGCTTATATACAGCAGAACTGGGAAGGGAAGAAAGGAACTAGGAATTGCAGAGTGCCTGTGATGTGCTGGGAGGACATGTGACAGCCTGGGATCTGGTCAGCTGTCTGGGGCCAAAGGCTGTGCTCTTTATCCCAGGTGGCCTCCAAACTGGAAGCATGGAGGTCTTCAGACAAGCCTGGGTTGGCATCCTGGAACCACCACTTGGCAGCTGTGTGACCCAACAAAAGTTATTTAGTTACTTTATGCCACCATTTCCAAATCTGTAAAATGGCAGTAATAATAGTACTTATCTCTTCAGGGTTGTTGTCAAGTGTGGTAAGTTACAAAATGGCCACAGAAGTTTGTGGCTCTTTCCATCAGGAGGTGGGGTCTTTTTCCACCTCCTTGAATCTGGGCTCATCTTAAGACTTTTTTGGGGCCAAAAAGACAGTAGCAAATGTGACTCAAGCAGAGGCTTGAAAAGTGTGTGCTCACTGGGGTTCGCACTCTTCCTGTCGCCCTGTGAAGAGTCTGGGGGCTAGCCTGCTGGAGGATGAGACATATGTGGCCCAGGCTCCCCTTGACACTCCAGCCTACAGCCTGCTTACCACCAGATCGTCCAGCTGCAAGCCGACTGGTCAGCTGAGCAAGCCCAGCAGAAACTGACCAAGCTGGCCCAGACCAGAAGAACTCCCCAGCTCTCCCAGAGAATTGTGAACTAAATAACAATTATTTTAAGTCATTAAGTTTGGGTTTTTTTGGTGGGGAAGATTTGCCCTGAGCTAACATCTGTTGCCAATCTTCCCCCTTTTTTTTTCCTCCCCAAAGCCCCAGTACATAGTTGGATAGTCTAATTGTAAGTCCTTCTAGTTCTTCCATGTGAGCCACCACCACAGCATGGCTACTGACAGATGAATGGTGTGGTTCTGCACCCAGGACCTGAACCCCGGCCGCCGAAGCTGAGCACACCAAATTTTAATCACTAGGCCATCAGGGCTGGCTCTGGGTTTTTTAATTGTGGTAAAATATACATAACAAAATTTACCATCATAACCATTGTCAAGTATGCAGTTCAGTAGTGTTAAGTACACTCACATTGTTGTGCAACCATCTCCAGAATTAAGTCACTCAGTTTTGGGGCGGTTTGGTACTCAATGAAAGCTGATACATTGAGATAATAGACTTAAAGAGCTTAGCACAGTGCCTGGCAAATATAAGAACTCAATAAATGCTGTCTATTATTATTATTAGATTATTATTAATATTATCACGACTAATTACTCTAACTCATAACACAATCTCCTCCTAATCCCACTCACCTGCTAAAACCATACTAGCTGCTTTCATCATGTCCTAGTTCTGCCTTTAACCACTACCTGCTGTAGTGACTACAGTTCCGCTTTTGGACTCTCTCTCACACACACACAGGCACTTACTGAACTTTGTACTTCTAGCTTACGTTCTTCAATCCCAGCCAGGCTGGTGCCCTTATCTTTGTTCCACACACATTGTGCTCAGTCCTTATATGACTTGGCTCATGCTGGCTTTTTCCTGAGGATCCTCCCCGCTAATCTAAATCTAACCTCTTCCAGGCCTAAACCGTACACAGCACTTTTCCTGTGTTTTCTGAAAATTTTCCGCTCTAAAACATTTCTACTTCACTAAAATTTCCTGAAATCAAAATGTGTATAAGATTACTTGGCACTTCCTAGGTGATCTTACTTTTGTACACCTGTTCTCCATGAGTCTGTGAACAGGTTTATGGTAGGCATTTTCCACTCTGTGTTCATTACACACAAGCAGGTTCAACTTTTAGCTGAATCTGCACAATCCTCTCCTTAATGTGTCTCTGTGGTCCACCTCAATGATGAGCAACATGGGGGGGTTACGTGAGTGAGCTTTGGAGTCAGACTGCCAGTGGGGGGGTCAAAGGCAGGCTCTGCCAGTGAATAGCTGTTGGACCTCAGGCAATTAATTAACCTCTCTGTGCCTCTGTTTCTTCATCTATAAAACAGAAAAAATAATAGTAGCTTCCTCATAGGGTTACTGGAAGGTTTAAATAATAGATGTAAGGAGGTGTTTAAAATAGTGTTTGGTACATAATAAAGCTCAATAAATATTAGCCATTATGATGACATCCTTTATCTAAAAGGTAAAGATCTAGGTTTAAAAAGTTTTTCAGCAGGGCATCAAGACGGAGGAATAGGTCCTGAACAAGTAAGTGCATCTGGGGATCTGGACTGAGCACAATTTAAGTCCACAGCGTAAGGAGCCTGCCTAAAAAAGTCAGTGAACACTGATGAGTGGGGGAGGGTGAGATGGGGAAAAGGAATTTACTTGTATCTGGACATTTCTTAAGAAAAAAAACTGAAGCAAGTACAGCCAAAACTATATATTTAATCTTGGAGATAGACACAAAATGATTTGTTGTAGTATTTTCTGTACTTTTCTATTTGCTTGAAATATTTTGTAATTAAAATACATTTTGAAACACATTGTCCATAAGAAAGGAATTGAAAGTTCTGAAATGACCAGACCACACCTAAAGTACGTTCAATTTTGGACACTAGACTTTCAAAGGAAAGAGAACCAGTTTGGGAGATGACCTGGAAAGAGTAAAACAGAATAATTATAGGAAACATTCGGCTCATATATCAGTATTCTTGGAGAGAACATGAGAGTTCTCTTAAAATACCTCAAGTACTGTGTTACAAAACAAGGAATAGACTCTGGCTCTAGGGGGAGAAAAAAGAGTGAAAGTTTAGCTCATTATATGGTAACACTTCCTGAAAACCAGAACTACCTGGAAATGGACTGGGCGGTCTCCAGGGGTAATGAATTACCTGTCACAGGCGGTGTTCAGGAGACTGCACAGAATGGACTGTGAAGCAGTGACTGTCTGTCTGTTTTAGGCCACAGACCCCCAGAAGAATCTGATAACAGTGGACACCATTCTCCTCCCCCGAAAGCACACAAGTGTACAATAATTTAAATATTTGCAAATAATTTCAGGATAGCTCCAAGTAAGAACTCTTAGTAATGTCTAATTAAACAAATACCTACTAAACAAGGCACAGGAGAACTGTATTTCTCGTAGGCATCCCTCAGAAGATTAATCCCCTATCCCAGCCAGAAGTGACTTTTCCCTTCTCTGAATTTCCTTATGGCGTTTATTATATTCTGCCCCATTTACTTAAGTTCATCTCATTTAAAAAGCTAGAGGGTTCTTGAGAGCAGTGCATCATCTTTTGTTCATTAATTCATTAAAGGTACATCAAATAAGACTCCTATTTTCAAATAGCTTAAAATAATCAAATATAGATTCTTAAACCTGAAAGGGACTCTGGGAATGCAAAACCAATACACAAATAACCACGATACAAGGCTATGGGACTGACATATAGTAAAACAGGCTAGAGACAATGGTTGAGGGAGGTTCACAGGTAACATGAAGAGGCATCTCGTTATGGAGCCTTCCTAAGTTTTCTATGAACAATTTTATAACGTTTTATTGACCTGACAAGATGGTGAGCTCTTTGGGTGTCTTATTTGCTTATACTGCCATCCCACCAGGCTGCAACCAGTATAATGCCTAGCACCCAAAAGGAGTTCAAAAAGGTCTGTGGAATGGTCAATAGAGGTGGCACTCATTTAAGCTAGACATTGAAGGATGAGAAAGATTCTGAGTTAGGAGACAAAGGGAAAATTTTTTTCTGATGGAAAATCAAAGTGTTTTAATAAAGGATACCAATTAAGAGTACATTTAAACAGAGAACAGTATCTGATTGTGATATTTCCATTGGGGAAAAAATTTAAAACTTTTGATATAATCCACTAATTTGGCTCAGTGTGTCTAATCATTCAATAATCACTTAAGAGTAATTTTCTTGTTATAAATACCATCGTACGCATTCATTTAATAAAGGGTACAGGAATGAGGCGGATGGAATATAAACAAAACCAGGTCTGGCCTTCAAGCAGCCAACAATGCAGCTAATGGACAGACATACAGATAACTAGTAAGAACCTGGAAGAGTAGATACGTTATAAAAAACTGAAGGAGCACTGAGGAAGGAGGGACAGATCAGACTGCAGGAAAGTGAGGGAAGCTTATGGAGGAGGTGGTGTAACCAAAAACTGGAAGGATGAGTACGGTTTCATTCCAGAAAAAGTATTCACGTGACAATATCTGCATAGTTCATTATGTTCACCAAATTCTCTCTCACGTCCTTTCCCACTTAATCTACCCGTAGAATCTCATTTTGTAACCCACGTATTAGGTCACAGATAAACGTCAGTGTTCACCGACAGAACGAAAATGTGAAGCAAAACTACCTGAAAACCAATGCCTTTAACAAGCAGAACCATTTTAAGCAGCAAGACAACTTGAGGGGGAGTGGGGGAGGGAGGAGAGGAGGCCTGCCTAGGGGATCAAGTCCAGCTGGGCCCGCTGTGAGGTTAAGTAGAGCGAAACCAGGCTGGGCGGCTGGAGCCGCCTGACGGGACGGGGATCTGCGCCCCGAGGGAAGGAGGGAGCCTGAGGCTCGCCACGTCCGTCGCCCTCGATTCTGGGCCCGGCGGGCCAGACCCGGAGGCCGGCCGCACGCAGCCTCTCCGCCCCGGCCGGGATGCAGGGATGCTCAGCTCACCTGATCCATCTTGGGTATCACCTTCCGCCGGCCCCCCATCTGGAAGCGCAGGAGGTTGTAGAACTCCTCGGGGTGCCCTAAGCACTTCACGAACTCCATGCTGGCTGCGGCGGCGGGACGTCGGACCTCGGGCTCACCTGGCGGAAACCTACAGCTGGCACCCGGCCGCCGTCACCGGGATTAGGCAAAGGAGGCGCGGTGGGCGGGGAGGGGTGGGAGCGAAGGCGGGCCCAGGGCGGCGGAGCCACGCCTACTTCCCGCCCACCTCAACGGGCCTCTGCTCTCGCGCCGCTTCCTGTGGGTTCGTGGGGTGGACTGACGGGCGCTGATTGGCCAGGACCGCTCGCACCAGGAACACGCCGGCCAATCGGCGGCGGGATGAGTCTGGCGTGACGACCACACCCTAGAAACTAATTGGAGGGTGAGAAAGAGGCAGGTGAGCAGGATTGGTTCTCCTAATGGGGGCGGGCTTTTGTTTTCCTCCGCTTGCCCTGCGCCAGGCTGGGGGTGCAAACCCAGCCCTCTCGGAACCTGGAGTCTGCCTACGCGGTCCCGTGAGAGCCGAGCAGGCGAGTCCGCTACGATTTTGTCAATAAGCCGTCCACGTGTTTAGTTTTGTTTGTCCTGCCGGCCAGATTAGCTCTTCGGTGACGCGCTCCGCTCGCGACCGCGTCCCGCGTGAGGCTGCCGAACATGTAAAAGGCGAGTGGGCTCAGCACCGAGTTGTGGGGTGGGGTGTGTTAGAGCTAACACACGAAAACAAAAGCTGGGCGGAGTCACCCGCAGCACATCCTCCACACAGTACCTTTCACTTGCCTCCCACACCACATGCAGCCCCATGGGACACCTGGGACCCGCCCCAGCAGTTCACTTCGCTCTGGGTGATGTCACTCACTCCTGGAGTTTCAACTGCCCCTTTGAAAGTGTTTATTTTAGATCCCACTTAGTTCCAAAAAAGGATTTGAAGCGTTTTTAGACATATACAAGGGTGATGTAGAAATTTATATCTCCATCCTAGATCTCTCACAAGCTCTAGAAACTAATTGCTACCGCAGCCCCCCCCCCCAACCAGCGATCCTTTTGAAATTTAAGCCTTAATCCCTGCACTGTCTCTCCATTTCACTCAGTACAAGACAAAGTTCCTACAGAGGTCTACAAAGCTCTGCTTGATTAGCCCTCCACCCCGTTACCTCTCTGACCTCCACTTTTACTACTCTGCCTCTCTCTGGCCTTAGGGCCTTTTTGTCTAGTTGTTCACTAACCTCTTCCTGCAATGTTTTTCCCCCAGATATCCAACTGGTTAACTCCTTCACCTCCTTCAAGACTTTGCTGAAGTCTCACCCTCTCATTTAGGCCCACCCTGATCACCCTATCGTATACTGCACCCCCCACCACCACTGCTGACTCCCCTATCCTGTTCTAATTTTTCCCATAGTATTTATCACATTCTAATATAATACGTAATTCACTTAGGATGTTTAGTGTCTGTTTCCGCTTGCTAGAAGCTCAATGATGACAGATCTTTGTTTTGTTCACTAACACACCCCCAAGCATCTACAATAGTGCCTGGCACATACTAGGTGCACAGTGAATACTTACTGAATTGAGCTGCATCTAGAACACCTCCTCTTTGATGTCCCCCTAATGGGGCAAACCTAACATGTCCATAACTAAAATCTCTCTTGCTGAACCTATCTATCCTGTGAATGGCACCAACAGCCTCTCAATTACCTAATTATAAAATCCAGATGTCATCCCTAACCTCTCCTTTGACTCTCTATACCCCCCTCTTCAAAATCATTCATCAAATTCCATGGAGTCCAAGAAATAAATGTCTCTCATCTGAATCTCTCCTCTCTGCTCCATCTTCTCTCCTAAACTATTTTGAGGCTGACTTGCCATCTGTCTCTATCCATCCCAGCTGAAACATACACTTGATTATGTTACTCTCTTGCCTACAGTGCTTCAATTTTAAATTCGTCAAAGGAAATACCTTTCAAGATAAAATCATGGATTTTGGCAAAGCATAAAAACTCCCTCATCATTTCACACCTACATTCCCTTTATTGAATTTTAGCTTCCTATCCCAGTCACTCCCCTGCTTTCAAACCCTGATCCAGCCGTGGTGGCACTTCCAGGTCCCAAACAGGCCACAGTACTTCACACCCCAGGTCTTGCCCGAATAGTTCACCTGCCTGGTATGCCCTGCTGTGCTCTTCACCTAGCTACCCACCAGGCCTTCGTTACAGCTCAGGTGGAATCCTCCTCAGGAATCCCTTTCTGAAGCTCCCTGGCCTCTCCTTTATCTGTTCTTTAGATTCAACAAACATCCACTGCACACCGACAATGTGGCAGACACTGAAAATAAAAAAGACAAGTGAGATGAGGTTCCACCCAAAAGAGCTTCCAGTCCAGAGGAAGAAACAGACATGTCTGACATGATGGTACTTCTATTTATTATATAGCTGGAGCCTAATCCACCTCCTCCTCTCTGACCTAGATGCCCAACCAGAGGCTGCGTGTACAAATGGACAATGGTCAGACCATATAGAATAACAGAATCCTGACCCACAACCTCTGCAACAATTGGCCTAGAATGGTCAGAACCTGGTCAATGACATCTCTATTTTTTGCCCCCACTTTCAACTCAGGACCAACCACAGAAAGCCAAACATGTTCCCCAAACCAATTACATAAGACACCTGGCTTCTAGTTAGCTTGCTGTCAGCTTCCCCATGCCAACCTCCTCCAACCAGAGCACACCTGATGACTTTCTTTTCTTTCACTATAAAGCTTTCCCAGTCCCCTACGTGCTTTCGAGTCTCTGCCAAATGCAAGTGATGGTGGTTGATGCCCTTGCTATATAGCAAGCTCTGAATAAAGAGCCTCATTTGTTTGTTCTTATTTTGTGGTCTTTATTTCCACAAACCTCAGTCCTTCAATCAGGTTCAGTGGTACTCTCATTCTAAACATTTTATATTCTAATTATCTCTTATCTGACTTTACCTCACCATGAACCCCTCAAGGTCAGAGACCATGTCTAACTGTAACACCTGGCACGGCCACATAACAAGTCTCCACTACTTTTTGTTGAATAACAATGCTTGAAATTGGGATTAATACTGGAACTTTTAGAACACAGGTGGCAGTTGTTTATCCTCTCCACCCTAACATGGCACTTTTTCCATAACCTACAAAACACTTTTAACACTATTGTAACAAGCTGGCCTCCTCCTATTAGTGTAGGGGTTTTCTTGTCTTGTTTATCCTTGTACTTCCAAACCTAGCACTTAGAAGGCATTTAAGAAATATTTATTTAATAACTAGGGCCACTGAAACCTAACATTAAATTACAAGTTTTTCACAATGTCAGTTATCATGCAACTCCAGCTCATGAGATAAATATATCTTTCCCCTAGAATCTGTTGAGTGCAAATATCTCACCTTTCCTTACTTCTAAGTGAAACCTGGATTCACCCTCTATGTACCCCATCCTCATCTGCAGTTCTGTCAAGCAAAAGCCTTTCCTTATATCCAACAGATACATGGACAATAGGAGTATTCTCTGTGTTCAACTCCCCACCTGTCCTGTTTCTGTACCACCTCTACCTCTTCTCTAACTCTCCTTCAGTCCACTTATGCTACCCCTACCCTTCCTTCTTTCAGAACTTGAAACTTTCTGCTGAGAGCCTCCTGCCAGGAACTGAACCTTGGAGAGGGGCGTGGTAGCTGTGGTTTCTGTTAACTGTCCACATTTCGTCTTGCCCATTTCTTCCATGCAGAATCAAGTCCATGTAGTTCCGACAGTGCCCACAACAACCTCACAACTCAGCTGCTGGGTGCAACAGACATAGGTAAGTCACTTGAAGTCAGAGGAATTATAGAGTAGGCATGAGGATTTTTCTTCCACATTTTGCTCTATAAACTTCTATATTGCTTGAATTTTTTGATGTCCATAATTTAAAAAAAAAATAAGGATTCTCCTTTGGCCTCTTGGTCTTGCACCATTCTTACCCTGACAACCTTCAACTGTGGGTTAATCCAGCATCTATTTCCTTTGTTTTCAATCCTGAACTACTAGACACTGCTGGACAAAGGCGGGAAATGAAGCAACTACCCTGGATCTTCAGTGTGGCTCTACAACCCTTCCCTTGAACCCTAAGTGGCTCTAAATTCCCATAACAGCTGTTGCAAACCTCCCTCCTCCTGCATTGTACCTCAGACCTCACTTTCAGCCATCTTCTCTCCATCTATTTTTCTCTTCCCATCCCAACCCAGTCAACTTTAAGTGCTGGCACTGGTGTGCTCTCTCCCTCCTGGTTTTTTCCCTCAACTAATCATATACAAATCCTCACATTATAGCCATCCTTTAATAAATAACTCTCCTCCCTGACCTTCTCTGTCTCATTTCCTTCAAGGCCAAACTTCCTGAAGAGCAGACAATCCTCATCACTTCCACTTCCTCAGCTCCCACCCAGTTCTCAGCCCCTTTGGACTGGCTACAACTCTGCACAAATTGCTCTCTTGAAGATCATCATGACCTCAGATATGATCAACTGCCAGATTCAAAGGCCTCTTTTCAATCGTTCTGCTCCTTCAATTCAGCATGATCCTATATTATGGACCATTAGCTTCTATTCAAAGTTCTTTTTTCCTTCTGTCACATTTGATCTCTCATTGACTGGCTTCTCTTTCTTCACTTGCCCCTTAAACACAAGACTTTCTCTAAGGTTTCTCTGTGATTTCCATTTTCACTCACGCTACATGACCCCCTTTGTTAACCTTCTCTGAACATCAGGCTGAGAAAAGCTCCTCAATCTGTGCCCCCTGCACTTGTGGGGAGCCTGGCAACTTCCTAGTTATGTTGTCCCCACAGCTTAGGTGCTGTGTAGGCCCCTCAAGCTCAACATGCCTCAAGTCTGATTATCTTCCCCCACAAACCTGCTCATCGCCCTCCTGATTTTCCATATCAATCAGGAGGCAGCTCCCTCCAGCTCTCAGGGGCCAGGCTGGAGCCATCTTCAGCTCCTTCTCCCTCTTCCCATCTCCACATCTAATTAGCTGACACCCTTGGAACCTGTCACTGTGATGACCCTCACATCTCCCCTCTTTTCCACTCCCATTGCTGTTTCTAGTCCCATCACCTCTTTTCTTGACAACTGCAACAGCATTTTTCTTTTCTTTTCTACAAATCCCAGTGGGTGTAGACTCACAGACCCACAAACAGGCTGTGGTGCCCAGCCCAGCCCCCCATGTTTGTAGACCCTCTCCATCCCATCACCTCTTGCACTCTGGACCCACTGTACGACAGATGTTGACTTACAGGAAATGGTCTGTCTGGGGACCATCTTTGCTTCCTGCTTATGCCTGGCACTTCATGCTTATGGGTTAGAAAGGTAAATTTGAATTAAGAAAAAAAATACATATATATACATATATTTAAAAAATTTTTTAATTGATGTCATAAGATTATCACATTGTGAAATTTTAGTTGTACAGTATTGTTTGTCAGTCACCTTCACCCCTTGTGTCCAATCCCCAACCCCTTTCCCCCTGGTAACTACCAAACTGTTCTCTCTGTCCATGTATTAGTTTATCTTCCACATATGAGTGAAATCATGCAGTGTTTGTCTTTCTCCATCTGACTTATTTCACATAACATAATACCCTCCAGGTCCATCCATGTTGTGGCAAATTTCGTCTTTTTTTATGTCTGAGTAGTATATATTGTGTGTGTGTATACACATTGATTGATACAGAAAATATCTTCTTTATCCAATCAGTCATTGAGGGACATTTGGGTTGCTTCCACTTCTTGGCTATAGTGAATAATGCTGCAATGAACATAGGGGTGCACAAGCCTCTTCATTGATTTCAGGTTCTTTGGATAAATACCCAGTAGTGGGATAGCTGGATCATATGGTATTTCTATTTTTAATTTTTTGAGGAATCTCCATACTGTTTTCCATAAAGGCTGCACCAGTTTGCATTCCCACCAGCAGTGAATTAGAGTTCCCGTTTCTCCACAACCTCTCCAACATTTGTTATTTTTTGTTTTGGTGATTATAGCCATTCTAACGGGTATAAGGTGATACCTTAATATAGTTTTGATTTGCATTTCCCTGATGCTTAGCGATGTTGAACATCTTTTCATGTGCCTATTGGCCATCTGTATATCTTCCTTGGAAAAATGTTCATATCCTCTGCCCATTTTTTGATTGTTTTTTTATTGTTCAGTTGTGTGAGTTCTTTATATATGATGGAGATTAACCCCTTGTCAGATATATGATTTGCAAATATTTTCTCCCAGCTGGTGGGTTTTCATTTTGATCCTTGTTTCATTTGCCTTGCAGAAGCTCTTTAGTCTGAAGTCCCCCTTTTTATTCTTGTTTCCCTTGTCTGAGTAGACATGGAATTCAAAAAGAGCCCTCTATGACCCATATCAAAGTGTGTACTGACTATCTTTTCTTCCAGTTTTATAGTTTCAGGTCTTACCTTCAAGTCTTTGATCCATTGTGAGTTGATTTTTGTGTATGGTGAAAGTAAATAGTCTACTTTCATTCTTTTGCATGTGGCTGTCCAGTTTCCCCAGCACCATTTATCGAAGAGACTTTCCTTTCTCCACTGCATGTTCTTAGCTCCTTTGTCAAAGATTAGCTGTCTGTGGATGTCTGGTTTTATTTCTAGGCTTTCAATTCTGTTCCATTGATCTGTCTGTCTGTTTTTGTACCTGTGCCATGCTGTTTTAATTATTATGGCTTTGTAGAATATTTTGAAGTCAGGGATTGTGATGTCTCCAACTTTGTTCTTTTCCCCCAGGATTGCTTTAGCTATTCAGGGTCTTTTGTTGCCCCATATGAATTTTAGTATTCTTTGTTCTATTTCTGTGAAGAATGTCATTGGGATTCTGATTGGGAGTGCACTGAATCTGTAGATTGCTTTAGGTAGTATGGACACTTTAACTATGTTTATTCTTCCAATCCATGTGCATGGGATATCTTTCCATTTCTTTATGCCATCATCAATTTCTTTCAATAATGTTTTCATTGTATAGGTCTTTCACCTCTTTGGTTAAATTTATTCCTAGATATTTTATTCTTTTTGTTGCAATTGTAAATGGGATTGTCTTCCTGAGTTCTCTGTTAGTTCCTTATTAGAGTATAGAAATGCAACTGATTTTTGTAAGTTGATTTTGTACCCTGTGACTTTGCTGTAGTTGTTGATAATATCTAATAGTTTTCCAATGGATTCTTTAGAGTTTTCTATATGTAAAATCATATCATCTGCAAACAGCAAGAGTTTTACTTCTTCATTACCTATTTGGATTCCTTTTATTCCTTTTTCTTACCTAATTGCTCTGGCCAAAACCTCCAGTACTATGTTGAACAAGAGTGGTGAGTGGGCACCGCTGTCTTGTTCCTGTTCTCACAGGAATGGCTTTCAGTTTTTCCCTGTTGAGTATGATGCTGGCTGTGGGTTTGTCATCTATGGCCTTTATTATGTTGAGGTACTTTCCTTCTATACCCATTTTGTCGAGAGGTTTTAATCATAAATGGATGCTGGATCTTGTCAAATGCTTTCTCTGCATCTATTGAGATGATCATGTGGTTTTTATTCCTCCTTCTGTTAATGTGGTGTATCACATTGATTGATTTGTGGATGTTGACCCATCCCTGTGTCCCTGGTATAAATCCCACTTGATCGTGGTGTATGATCTTTTTGATGAATTGCTGTATTCAGTTTGCCAATATTTTGTTGAGGATTTTTGCATCTATGTTCATCAGTGACACTGGACTGTAGTTTTTCTTCTTTGTGTTGTCCTTGCCTGGCTCTGGTATCAGGATGATGTTGGCCTTGTAGAATGTGTTAGGAAGTAGTCCATCTTCTTCTATTTTTTTGGAAAAGTTTGAGAAGGATAGGTATTAAATCTTCTTTGAATGTTTGGTAAAATTCTCCAGAGAAGCCATCTGGTCCTGGACTTTTATTTTTGGGGAGGTTTTTGATTATTGTTTCTCTTTACTTTTGGTCTATTCAGATTCTCTAGTTCTTCTTGATTCAGTTTTGGGAGGTTGTATGAGTTTCAGAATTTATCTATTTTTTCTAAATTGTCCAATTTGTTGGCATAGTTTTTCATAGTATTCTCTTATAATCCTTTGTATTTCTGTGGTATCTGTTGTGATTTCTCCTCTTTCATTTCTAATTTTGAGACTTCTTTTTTTCTTGGTGAGTCTGGCTAATGGTTTGTCAATTTTATCTTCTCAAAGAACCAGCTCTTCATTTCATTGACCCTTTCTACTGTCTTTCTGGTTTCAATTTCATTTATTTCTGCTCTAATTTTTATTTCCCTCCTTCTGCTGACTTTGGGCCTTGTTTGTTCTTCTTTTTCTAATTCTGTTAGATGTAGTTTAAGATTGCTTATTTGGTATTTTTCTTGTTTGTAAAGGTGGATCTGTATTGCTAAGAATTTCCCTCTCAGGACTGCTTTTGCTGCATCCCATATGAGTTGGTATGGTGTAAGTTCTTTTTCATTTGTTGCCAGATATTCTTTGATTTCTCCTTTAATTTCTTCAATGATCCATTGGTTGTTCAATAGCATATTGTTTAGTCTCCACATCTTTGTCACTTTCCCAGTTTTTTTTCTTGCAGTTGACTTATAATTTCACAGCATCATGGTCGGAAAAGATGCTTCTTATGATTTCAATCTTCTTAAATTTATAGAGGTTTGCCTTGTCTCCCAATATATGGTCTATCCTTTAGAATGCTCCATGTGCACTTGAGAAGAATGTGTGTTCTTCTGTGTTTGGACAGAGTGCTCTAAATATATCTATTAAGTCCATCTGGTCTAGTTTCTCACTTAAGTCCACTATTTCCTTATTGACTTTCTGTCTGCATGATCTATCCATTGATGTTAAGTAGTGTGTTAAAGTCCCCTGCTATTATTTTGTTGTTGTTAACACCTCCTTTTAGGTTTGTTAATAGTTGCTTTATGTACTTTGGTGCTCCTGTGTTGGGTGCATATATATTTATGAGTGATATGTCTTCTTGGTGGAGTGTCCCTTTTATCATTATATAATGCCCCTCTTTTTCTCTCATTACCTTTTTTATCTTAAAGTCTAATTTGTCTAAGTATGGCAATACCTGCTTTCTTTTGTTTCCCATTCGCTTGGAGTATCGTCTTTCATCCATTCAGTCTAAGCCTGTGTTTGTCCTTAGAGCTGAGATGTGTTTCCTGGAGGCAGCAAATTGTTGGGTCTTGTTTTTTAACCCATCCTGCCACTCTGTGTCTTTTGATTGGGGAATTCAGTCCATTTACATTTAAAGTGATTATTGACATATGAGGGCTTAATGCTGCCATTTTATCACTGTTTTTCAGTTGTGTTACATATATATATATATATATATATATACACATATTTTTATATAATACATATTTTATATATATACAATGTGCAAGTGTGCATAGATTACTCTAGATACAAATAGCAATCTATTACTCAAATAGTATTTTCACAGCATCTGATCTGGTAGTGGGATTTTACAAACTAATGTAAGTTAAAAAAAAAAATTAAGGAATGAGGCCCTCTCCAAAGTTGAAGATTTTCTCCAAAACCCCTTTGTAGTCTGTTATGGACTGTATTGTGTACTCCCCTCCCCCAATTCATATGCTGAAGGCCTAACCCACAACATGACTGTATTTGGAGATGGGGCCTTTAAAGAGGTAATTAAGGTTAAATAAAGTCATAAGGAGGAGGCCCTAATTCAACAGGACTGGTGTTCTTTTAAGAATAATAAGAAACATCAGGAGTACCCATACACAGTAAAAAGGCCAATGTGAGGGCACAGCAAGAAGACAGTTGTAAGCCAAAAAAACCTCAGGAGAAACCAATCGTGCTGGCACCCCAATCTTGGGCTTCCAGCCTCCAGAACTAGGAGAGAATAAATTTCTGTTGTTTAAGCCACCCAGCCTGTGGTATTCTGCTATGGCAGCTCTAGCTGACTAATACATAAACCAAGAGAACCGGCACTTTTGTAAAGAAACAGAGATAACGTGCAACTGTGAAAGATACAAAAATATATGACACAAAGGAGACATGAGGAAAGCAGGAAGAATTCAGATATAAGGAAGCAAAAATGACTTAGATTAGCTCTAAGAATGCCGTGACTATGAGGGGTTGCTGATGCTGGCTGCAGGCAATGGTCTGAAGAGAAAACAGACAGTGGAGAGGCACATTTGAACACAGATTCAAATAATGCTTGGAGAAGTTTTGGAGATCCTAATAGATTATAATACCATTTTCTATACCATATTCCAAAGAATAGTAAAGGCAAAAAGGGTTTCATGGTAAAATAAGGTTTGGAAACACTGGGTAGAGCAAAGTAAAACAGTTAGCTTTACTGTGGAATTTCTTGGAGCCTTTATGAGCTCCACGAAGCTCCAAGAGGGGGATATAGCATGCAGTGTTTCTAAAACTTATTTGATCACAGAACCCTTCGTCTGTGAGACATCATGGGTGATGCTTCTTCCTTGGATCACATTTTCAGAGCTGATGGATCAAAGGAAACTTGGCTACTTTGAGGGACATACCCCTAACGACATCGGCCAGTACCTGGTCACGTCCCATAGTACAGCTCTCAAGGCCTGATACTGAGGGGCTACAATGGAATGGGTGATCAGTGCGTGCCCTTGGCCCCTGTTAACCGTGTGATCTTAAGCAAATTCCTCAGCCTCTCTAGACTTCAGTTTCCTCATCTATAAAACAAAGACAGTAAAAGTGAGTACCTATCTTCAAGGGTTTTTTGCAGATTGTATGGCAAGAACTAGGCTGAGTGCTTTACATGGTAAGCACTCAGTATATATTAACTATTACATAGGTTATAGGTCTGCCAGCAAGTGGCTTTCCCCACTGTTGACAACACTCAATGACTTAAAAGAGATGAGAGTAAAGGAAAAGCAGAAATATCACCCACTGTTTTCAATTTTACTCACACAAATCACTATCTTCTCCATGCCAGAGGCTGGGGCCACAGAACTGAAATCCATCTCTGCTTCACCAGGTGTCCTGCCAGTGCAGGGCACCAGGGGCAGAAGAGCAGGTGTGTGTTCACCCCCCTCCCAGCCCTGCTCCTGTTAAGTGGACCCCTAAGGCCAACCCTACAAGTCCTACATGGCCGGCCACCTTCACAAAGAGCTCAGTTACTTAGTGTAAGAGGCTTTACTGCCAAATAAAGAGGACAACAGAAAATAACAAAGGGCTTTATTTTCATGTCACTGTCCTGGTTTCTTCCAGCTCTTGCTAACAACCTGACAGTGTGTCTCTACAACCCTTGATTCCAGCACTGTTTACATTATCAGTTACAAATATACTACCTTGAAGAGAAAACAAGTAGCTTTTTTCTAAAGTCAACTGGGCACAACAGGAAGGTGGCCAGCTCCCTGGTCCCCGTCTTCCCTCCACCCCTTCTCCTGCTGTCTCCATCCCACAAGAAAGGATCCAGGCAGGAGCCTACTTCATCCTCATCCCTGGATTCCTCTGGGGAACAAAGAACAACAATTCTGTTTTCCTGTTTCTTAAGCAGAGGACCTTAAAACCAACCAACGTTTCAAAAACAGAACCAAACACCTGCAGAGCAATGTTGGGCACAGCTGTTTCCCATAGGCTTTCATTTTCATTGCCCCACTGTCCTTCTGGGAGGTTTTTCCCTTAACTGTCGTGATTTTTCTCATCTTTCACAATGGTAGAATTAGACAGGAAGAATTAACCAAACTAGAAAAGAAAAAATCTAGTCCTACAGAAACTCTGCCTTAGACATAACTCCAGTGAGATGAACACCAACAGTGCTGACATCGCCCTGCCCCATCCTGCCTCTAATTCCTGTACCCAGTCCCAATCCCTGCCCACAACCCCTTTCTGGATACTCAGACATCACGGTCCCCAAAGGGCAAGGTTCTGTGAAGAAGGCGCTCAAGCACCTTAGGAGAGCTGGACCTGCTCCGGTTCATCAGGTGGCAGTCTGGGCTGGCACTGTGGGCACCACCAGGTGAGCCTCTGGAAGCCACCTGGAGGCCCAAAGGCCTCCTTCATGACCTGGTGCCCGGCAGGGCACTGCTCTTTCTGGTAGATCTGCGTGTGTTGCTGTTTGCCCTGGAACTTGCCCTGAAGCCAGTCTGCACTGAACTCCACCACATGATCCACGAGGACCTCAAGTTGTGGAGGACTGAGGAGTGAACCAAGAGAAAGGGGATGGATCCCAGCTCGGTACAAGGCTTCATTCTTAATGATGTTCCCTGGAAGACAGCAGGGAGAGGACAAGGGAAGGAAGAAAGACACGTCCACAAAGTTAATAAAGCAAACTGAAGCTGGTAGGATGGCAGCAGGGGAGTGCCTTGAAGACCTGGAACCAGCTCTGCTGTGTACCAGGGGCTTGTGGGCAAGTCATGTGTTCTCTGAGTCAACTTCCCTGTCTGCAAAGTGGGTTTGCTAATACTTACCGTTGAGGTTGCTGTGAAGATGAAGTGGAATGAAATAAAACTCATGCATGGCCCATGTTATAGCAAAGAGATTATCAAAATGGGCTCTGGAACTTGACTTCCTGGATCTGAATCCCAGCTCAACCAGATCCTAGCTAGGTGACTCTGGCAAGTTCCTTAGCTTCTTTAAGCTTCAGCTTCCTTATCTGTAAAATGGGGATAAGCTACCTGGTTTTTGTGAGCAGTAAATAAGGATTCACACACACACGCTGAGCACAGTGGCTGGTATGTGGGGAGTACTCAACAAATATTAGCGTTATTATTTAAAATGTAAAGTGTAATGCCTGAAACATAGAAAGTGTTTGGGAGGTATTATTTTGATATTTTTCTACTCTTGCCTCATTCTCTGTGAAGCCAGCCTTGATCTCTCCTTCCAGAATCAACAACTCTCTTCAAAATGTTCCAACAGTGCACTTTCTTGAACCTCTACCAGGCATTTATCGCAGTCTATCTCAAGTTACAATGAACTGAGTCCATGCTTGCTGGGCCACTAACAAAACAGTCTCCTCGAGGAGAGAAGGTGACCGTGGTAGAGGGCAGGCATTCAGCATGTGTGAGGTGAACAAACGAACAAAAGTACTGCTCTTTCCAAGAGCTTCATAATCACACTCCTGGTTAAACACAAAATTTCTCTCTAAAATTCAATGGCAGACCACCTGGACTCATGTCTCAGCTGTAGCAATTACTAGCAACATGGTCTTTCTTTTAGTTTTTTCATCTGAATAAAAGGAAAACAAATAAATATCCTATGGAATAGCAGTAAGGATGAAACCATGTGCCTGGCATGTTGGAATCATATGAAAAATGTTGGCTGTTATGACTACTGTTAGTAATAACAACTAGTAGAGATTTAGCTCTTGCTACATAGATCCCAAAGGCACTTCTGGAAGCCTCTTTGCCCGAGGGTGCAGGGACTCCCATGCTCCTAACGTGAAGATGCAAGGCCACTGTCTGGTGAGGTGCTGAGCCTCCTCCCCCTCATGAAGTGAGCTGTGCCTGCAGCAGACGGAATCATGCCTCGGATATGGAGGTGACTCTGTCATCACCAGCTCACCCAACTGCCTCAGCACCAATCACAGGTGCACTTATTGCTCTGCTGTGGCAATAAGAACAGTATGCTCTACACCTGTCAGAATGGCTTATAATGACCAAGACAAAAAATAAATGTTGGAGAGGACACGGAGAAAAGGGAACCCTCATACGCTGCTGCTGGTGGGAATGCAAACTGGTGGAGCCATTATGGAAAACAGTATGGAGCTTCCTCAAAAAATTAAAAATAGAATACCATACGATCCAGCTATCCCACTACTGGGTATTTATCCAAACTTGAAATCAACAATTCAAAGAGATCTGTGCACCCCTATAACATGGAAGCAACCCAAGTGCCCTTCAACTGATGGATGGATAAAGAAGATGTGGTGTATATATACAATGGAATACTACTCAGCCATAAAAAAGACAAAATCATCCTAATTGCAACAACATGGATGGACCCTGATGGTATGATGTTAAGCGAAATAAGCCAGACGGAGAAAGACAAACACCGCATGATTTCACTCGTGTGTAAGATAAACAAACATGGATAAAGAGAACAGATTACTGGTTACCAGAAGAGGGTGGGGGGCTGGGCAAAAGGGGTAAAGGGGCACATATGCATGGTGACAGATAAAAACTAGACAATTGCTGGTGAGCACGATGCAGTCTATATAGAAACTGATTAATAATGTACACTTGAAATTAGACAATGTTTTAAACCATTATGACCTCAATAAAATAATTGAAAAAAAGAAAAAGAATGGTATGCTCTTGTAGTCCAGCTAATTAGCCATTCTAGTGTTCAAAATGCTCAGCTCTTCTCCCCACCTCAAAATGCTCACAGTTTCACTGCTCAGGACACTTGAACAGAGAGCGGGAACTTGCTTCTTCACCCATGTCTTATGAGATCCTGATGCAGACCTGAGACATCTGTGCTTTGACTAGCAGGCAGCTCCATCTGCCCAGGAGCAGCCCTGGTTAGCAAATGCTCTGCTCTCCCTTAGCAAGTTGCACAGCTTTCAGTTCCTGGCAGACATGGATCAAACACCTCCTGGCAGTGGAGTTGAGGAGACAGGAGATATGACCCCTGCCCTCTAGGAGGTCACACTCACTGTGGCTGTCAGGAGACTACAGCTGATAATGTAACTAGAGTGTGAATTCTGAAGGCAGGAGAGAAGTTAAAAATTGTCTAACCTAACTTTCTCAGTTTAAAAATGAGGGAAGTGAAGCTAGATATTAAGTGATCGCCTCCAGACCAGCAGTGCGGCACAAAAGGGCTAGGTCTCAGTTTCGTGCCTCCGAGACGAGTGACTTGTCTATTAAATCACTCTGTGGGGCTCATCCCTCTCCCACCGGTCATACCTAGGCCTGAGAAGTATCTTTGGTCCAACAGCGTATAGCAGACAGGCCGCTCCTGGCCCAGAGCTTCCAGGGCTTGTCCTCGATGGAACTTTTCAGACAAGATGTCAGAGGTGGGTCTGACCACTGGGGAAGAGCTCCAAGACATCTGACAATTATAAAATGCCAGGAAGCCACCACCGCCAAAGTGCAGGACCAACCTGGGAGAAAGAGAAGATCGTAAGTGCATACAGTTACGACAGTATTGTCAGATCACACATACTGACAGCTCCCACTCCACAGTCAGGATTAACCTGTGAAGCTAAGGTCCCCAAAGAGAAAAGGGATGGCTCTGCCAGGATCATAAAAATCTCAGGGCTAAATGGAGTAATTAAAAGAAAACATATACATCTCTCCATTTTTCTGATCACAGCAATACATGTTCACTGAAGACAATTTGGGACATACAGAAAAGTCTCAAGTTCAGGAGGTGTGGCTACCTGCACAAAAACAGGGCTTGTTAGGAAGGAGGACAGAGAAATGGATGCTAAAGAGGCACCACTCCCAATCCCAGGCAAGATTTACCAAGAAAGACACACCCACACATACTCCTATGGGCTTCCTGAATTCCAAGGAGGGAGGAGAAACCTTTGAACTTTGATAAAGAAACAAGAGGTTACTTTGTAAGGGAAGACGATCAGACTGGAATCAGACTCCACATCTGAAGGAGAATAAGATTCATGTATCTGATCCAGATGGTACTCTTATGTGAAAGTAAAAGGACAAATTTAGAGGAACAGGGACTTGGAAAAACTATTTACACACAGTATCTGAGGTAATTACTTATTCAAGAAAAAATACAGGGGGCCGCCCGGTGGCGTAGCGGTTTCGTCCACGCTTGGATCCTGGGTGCCCGCCGATGCACTGCGTGTCAGCCACGCTGTGGCAGCGTCCCATATAAAGTAGAGGAAGATGGGCACGGATGTTAGCCCAGGGCCAGTCTTCCTCAGCAAAAAGAGGAGGATTAGCAATGGATGTTAGCTCAGGGCTGGTCTTCCTTGAAAAAAAAAAGAAAGAAAAAATACAGACCCACTGGAAATTAAATCAGCCAGGATCTCAAGATAGGCAGAGATGAAGAAGACAGGGCATAATGAGCAGCACTGGATTTTGGAAGTTTATTGTGAAATCTAAATGGATCATGATTAAGACAGTACAACTGAGAACTGTAATACAAGTGTTAGGAAAGATCCTTGAAACAAAAGATACCTATTAACATGTTGTTAATATTAGTTTAATAGTACATAATTAATAATATAATATAGTTTATTAATTAACAATCTGGAACTAAAATTCTAAACTATCTCAGCAAACGCAGGAGATGGGGTGGATATGACAGAAAAGAAGTTGTGAAGTAGAAATATTTTAAAGGTCTCATCTCAGAGTGGTGAAGGACAGTGAGCAAAATACCAGTTCCAATAATAAGGGAGAAGAGTTATTAATGTTATTAAAAATTTGGTAGTCATTAACTCAGAAAAAAAAATACAGGTATAAAGTCAAAATAAGATTATTAACACAGAATAAACATGAATAGCAATACTTCCAAATTAACAGGGGTTAAAAAAGGAAGAAAAGAAACTTAGTAAATCCAACAGAAGAAAAGGAAACAAGGTATGATAAAATGGCAAATGGAAGAAAATCCAAATACCACAGTTACCCCAGTTCAAAACAAAGAATTTCAGTTTGAGTTTAAAAAGATACAAAAGCCAGATATTCGCTGTTTGTAAAGAACAAACCTAAAATAAGTGAGAAAACATACCTACAACTAAGGGGAAAATGACGAAGGGGTAGGCCAACCGAACACACAGTGGCACTATTACCATCAAGAAAAGCAGAATTCAAGACCAAAGGCAAAGAGAGGGTGTGTTACTGTTTATTAACGAAGCTGCGAAGAACCTATGAGAGGTGGGACCTTGATGCCTGGGACCCCAGGGCAGCAAAACACATAAACAAAAACGCTTAGAAAGAGGAGAAACCTTATAAAACCACAACTACCCCGGGGGACTTTAACATTCCTCTTCCCAAGTTTGGCACATTAAGTAAACAAAAAATAATCAGAATGGCTATTATCAGAAAGATAAGAAATAGGGGCTGGCCTGGTGGCGCAGTAGTTAGGTTCGCACACTCCGCTTCGGTGGCCCCGGGTTCACAGGTTCAGATCCTAGGCACAGACCTACACCACTCATCAAGCCATGATGTGGCAGCATCTCACATACAAAATAGAGGAAGAGTGGCACAGATGTTAGCTCAGGGCCAATCTTCCTCACAAAAAAAAAAAAAGACAAGAAATAAGTGTTGGAGAGGACGTGAAGAAAAGGGAATCCTCACTCACAATTGATAGGAATGTAAATTGGTGCAGCCACTATGGAAAACAGTATGGAGGGTCCTCAAAATATTAAGAATAGAAATACCATATGATCCAGCTATTCCACTTCTGAGTATTTATTCAAAGAATTCAGAAACACTAATTCGAACAGATATTTGCATCCCTAGTTCACTGCAGCATTATTTACAATAGCCAAGATATAGAAACAACCTGTGTCCATAGACAGATGAATGGATAAAGAAGATGTGGTATATGTAAATATATAGTGGAATATTACTGAGCCATAAAAAGGGGATGAAATCTTGCCATTTATGACAATAATGGATGGACCTTGAGGGTATTATGCTAAGCGAAATAGAGGGAGAAAATTAAATATGGTATGATTTCACTCATATGTGGAAACTAAAAAAACAAACGAACAAACAAAATAAAAATGAACTCACAGATATAGAGAACAGATTGGTGGTTACCAGAGGGAAATGGGGTTGGGAGGAAGGCAAAATGGGTGAAGGGGGTCAACTGTATGGTGATGGATGATAACCAGATCATAGTGGTGGATCACTATGTAGTGTAGACAAATATCGAATTATAAAGCTCTACACCTGAAACTTGCACAATTTTTTTAAAAAGTAAACAAAAAATGAGCAAGGACGAGAGAATTTGAGTTATTAAAACAATAACCTGTTCTTAACATATATAGAATGTTTTACTTTTAACGAACATACTATCTTCATTTATGTACATAAAATTTAAGCATAGATCAATGATGTGTTTGGCTGCAAATCTTAATAAATGCCAAAAGTAGAAAATTTACAGGCTGACATCCTGACCATAATCCAATAAAAAAATTACAACAAAACAATGACCCCCAACACTCAAGCATTTGGAAAACTAGGAAATATTCTTCCAAATACAGTATATACCTAATATTATTTGTTTGAAAGACCAACAAAGTAGATAAAACTCTGGCAAGCCTAATTAAGAAAAAAAGAGATAGGGGGACAAAGCAAAATATACAACATGAAGAAAGGAGACATAACAAGAAGAGATTAAAAAATAAGTGAATGACTGCTGGTGGGAATGCAAACTGGTGCAGCCTCTATGGAAAACAGTATGGAGAGTCCTCAAAAAATTAAAAATAGAAATACCTTATGATCCAGCAATCCCACTCTTGGGCATCTACCCAATGGACATGAAATCAACCATCACAAGAGGCTTATGCACCCCTATGTTCATTGCAGCATTATTCACTATAGCCCAGAAGTGGAAGCAACCCAAGTGTCCCTTGACTGATGATTGGTTAAAGAAGATGTGGTATATATATATACAATGGAATACTACTCAGCCATAAGAAAAGACAGAACTGTCCCATTTGCAACAACATGGATGGACCTAGAGGGTATTATGTTAAGTGAAATAAGCCAGAGAGAGAAGGACAGACACTGCCTGAATTCACTCATATATGGAATATAAATGAACACACGGACAGAGACAACTGATTGGTGGTTACCAAAGGGAAGGGGGGTAGGGGATGGGCACAAGGGGTGAAGGGTTACATCCACATGGTGACCGACAAACAATAATGTACAACTAAAACCCCATAGTGTTATAAACTATTAAGACATCAATAAAAAATTTTTAAAAAAAGTGAATGACACGTTAAAATAAATTTGAGGGGCCGGCCCGGTGGCGCAGTGGTTTAGTTCGCGCTTTGGCAGCCCAGGGTTCGTGGGTTCAGATCCCGGGCGCCGGCCGATGCACTGCTTGTCAGCCATGCCGTGGTGACGTCCCATATAAAGTAGAGGAAGATGGGCACGGATGTTAGCCCAGGGCCAGTCTTCCTCAGCAAAAAGAGGATTGGCAATGGATGTTAGCTCAGGGCTGGTCTTCCTCACACACACAAAAATAAATAAATTTGAAATCTCAGGTAAGCCTTGTTAGTGGAAGAGCATTTCAATTCCCCTCACTGGTGTCTAATTCAGGAATCAGTGCATGAGCCAGCTTTGGACAATGAAAGGTTTGCTGGGCGTTCTGAGAAAGTTCTCCTTACTCATCTGAACTTCTAGAAATGACCCTCTCTCTTCCTCTTTTCTTGTGGGGACATAAGGCCTGGAACTGCGAGAGCCCCTTGCTGCTGGTCTAAGGACAAAACCAACATGAGTGAAAGTGCAGGGACAGGAGAATCACAAGAACATGAAGCCAGAAGCTGGGAACGGAGTCAACACCAAGCCCACTCTCCCTCTGAACTTCCAACTACGTGAGCCAAAAAATCTCCTCACCATTTAAGCCAATCTGAGTTATTTTTATGGTTCAAAGCATCTTACTAGCCCTATATCATACCATAAAGACTATAGTTCTGAACATTAAATTATGAAACTTTAGAAAATAGAAAAGTAGTGTGACTTTTGGGTAGAAGGGGACTTTTTTAGCAACAGGGGAAAACTTAAGGACCATCAAGAAAAATGCTGACCACCGACATACAAAAATAAAATCCTGAATGCAAAACAAACACTGACTTGAAACAACACTGGCACCACATATCACACAGGTTAACACACAATATCCAAAAGCCCCTACAAACTGACAAGAAGTACACAGACAACTCAGGGCTAGTGAGAATTCAGCCAGGGGAGCACTGCTGCAGGGCCACACTGATGTTCATTCTCTTCCACCAGCAGTGACTCCTCTGGGAATCTCCACTGAGGAAACAATCCTGAGCATGGATACAGTTTTATGCACCAAGATGATCTTCTCAACATTAACAAATTAAAATCTGGGACAATTCTGTCCCTAAATTCAGAGTGCACCAGTCAAACCACCAACTCCCACCCTCAAGGGCCACGATTACTGGGAAAGTTCTCCCCTTCTCTAAGCTGCCCCAGGATGTCACCACCCCTCCCTGGGTGCAGATCACAGTCTGCTTCCTATTATAGGTAGACCAGGAAGCATCTTCTCTCTCCAATGTCCACCTGAGCATGCCCGCAGAGCCCAGCCCCACCGCACACAGTGTTGGCTATGCGGAACACTGCAGACCCTGCAGAGCCGCAGCCGGCACAGCCCACGGCCTGCTCAGCCACACCATTACCTTGGAAGCGGGTCCCTCCAGTCACCCCTCTTGTTTGCTTTCTTCGCTCTGGAGAACTCGTTCACCCAAACGCTGCCAAACAAACCAAAGCGGACCTGCAGCCACCTCTCAGCACCTCCAGCAGCGGTGTCCCCCCCCAGACACTCCAAACCATCCTCTCCACTGGGGACAACCAGCTCCAGGGACTGGGAGGGCTGGTCAGAGATCTTCTGGCCACTGGGCCCCAAGGCCTGCGTTTGGTCCCCGGCTTCTTCCTTTCTCTCTCCTTTCTGTAGAGACTCTGGCAGTCGGCTGTTGCCAGAGGATCCGATTTCTTCATCTGGATCAAACCTAAGGAATAATTTCTTTCCATGGACCTAGAAAAAAACGAAGCTGGTCTAAGCCTTTGCTATAGACTTGTGTCCCCCCAAAATTCATATGTTGAAACCTAACCCCCAACATAATGGTATCTGGAGGGGGGCCCTCTGGGAGGTGATTAGGTCATGAGGGTAGAGCCCTCATGAATGGGATTAGTGCCCTTATAAGAGAGACCCCAGAGACCTCCCTCGCCCCTTCCCGCCATGTGAGGACACAGTGAGAAGATGGCCATCCATGAACCAGGAAGCAGGCTCTCATCAGATGCTGAATCTGCCAGCACCCTGATCTTGGACTTCCAGCCTCCAGAACTGTGAGAAATAAATTTCTGTTCTTTATAAGCCACCCAGTCTGTGGTATTCTGTTACAGCAATGTGAATGGACTAAGAGAGCCTTACAGACTCAGAAAGAGGAAGACTAGATGACATGCGTGCAAGAATTCATCCTAACGCAAATTTCTTCTTTCTTGCCTCTTCCGTGAAGCTGTCCCAAGTCAAGTATTTTGGACTTGCCTTCTGCTCTTTGCTCCAGTGGTGCGGGCAGTTAGCACACGGTTTTCAAAGTGAATGGAAGCAAGTGGAAGAATTAGATTAGCAATGAAATAGATCTATGTTAGACAGCAGGGCCACCTATTTTTTCATGGATTAGCTAAGAAATAAATACAAATTGTCATTCTTTTTTTTTTTTTTTTTTGTGAGGAAGACCAGCCCTGAGCTAACATCCGTTGCTAATCTTCCTCTTTTTGCTGAGGAAGACTGGCCCTGGGCTAACATCCGCGCCCACCTTCCTCTACTTTATATGGGACGCCGCCACAGCATGGCTGGCAAGCAGTGACGTCGGCAGGCGCCCGGGATCCGAACCGGCGAACCCCGGGCTGCCAAGCACGAACTAAACCGCTGCGCCACTGGGCCGGCCCCACAAATTGTCAATCTTATGTTAGAAATAATCAGCACACACACACACAGGCCACACATAAATTGACAGCAGCTAAAGACAACACATTGTAAAATTTGGTACCTCTCACCACCCCCCTGAAATTAGATTTGATAGAAGTAATGGCCACAAGAGAACTCACAATAAAAAAACTAGAATCAATAAAAATTGAGTATCAACACAAAAATCGATCAATGAGTCAAACTGCCACCATAAAATGTATAAGGAAAAGAATTCACCTCATCCCAATGAAAACAATTTCAGTAAAATAAAATGAGAATAGAAAATCTGTGTAAAAGAATATTTCAGCTGCTCTGTATTCTATTTTCATATTGCTCTAGTATGTAATGTGTACATGGCCAGATTCCGGGATGAGTCTGTTCTGCATGACCTGAAATTCAGGCAGTCTTTCAAAGAGTTAAAATCAAAACATCTGGCATTGATAATGGAAATGCCTGTGCTACTTTTTTGACTACCCAAAGTACAAACTTAAATATCACAGTTCGGATATGATCTCCAATTTGTCAATTAGTATAAAATTACAACTGCAGCAGTCCTTTGAAATCCTCTCCCCAAAAGAGGGCATTACCTTTCTAAATAATTCCAGAATAACTTATCTGCAAATCTGAGCACAGCTGTTTGCTGTCACATACGAGAAATGGCTTAATGGAACTACATAAAAAACTGAGCAAGGAATTAAGTGGGCATAATAGAATTTGCTCCAGAAAATACTTTCTCGATGTAAATTCACCAAGGTTGGTATAATGCAAATGAAAGTATTTGTCAAATGCCCCTCAGGGTCAAAACATTTACAAGGTCAAAAATGCCTAGGTCAGGATATTCTTGTACCCTCTTCGACTATGGCAATTTCTACTGCCCCTCTCTTAAATTGCTGTGACAACGCAGTTACTTCAATTAACTGAGCTCATACAATGTGCCAGGCAGTGTGCTAGGCTCTGAGGGGCACACAGACGAGTAAGTCTCCGCTCCTTCTCTCTAGGAACTCAGAATTTAAAGGGAATGAGGTTCTGACACATGCTACAACATGATGAACCTTGAAGACATTATGCTCAGTGAAAGGAGCCAGTCACACAAAAAAACACATACTGCATGATTCCATGTATGTGACATGTCCACAAGAAGGCAAATCTATAGACAGAAAATAGACTAGTGGTTGCTTAGGGCTGGGAATGAAGGGTGGGGGGGATATGGGGAGTGACTGCTAATTGGGCACAAGGTTTCTGGGGTGATGAAAATGTTCTAAAATCAATTGTGGTGATGGTCGTACAACTCTGCGTGAAGATACCAAAAGCCACTGAATTGCACACTTTAAACGGGTGAATTGTATGTTATGTAAATTACATCTCAATAAAGCTTTTATGTATTTTTTTAAATTGGAAGATTGATTAAAAGTCTAAGTGTGTAGTAGGGTTTGATCCCTAGATCTCCCACTGCACCCAAACTAGGATGGGACAGAAACATTAACAGCCATGCAAGGACTCAATCTTTATCTCCCATGCACCCTTTCTCAGGCAACTCCTGGAGTGTGTGCTCTGCAAAATGACAGGGTAAAACAAAGAGATGATGATATGGACCAAGTATAGACAGACTGTTGCCTGCCTCTCAATATCCCTCTCTCCTCTCTTCCCTACTAACAAATCTACAGATTTATGGGGACCTCAATATACTCACTAAAAATCTCCCAGCTTCCCTTACAGATGGGGTGGTTGGTGATATGTATGCAGGAGTGGTCAAATGTGGTTTCTAGAAAAACTCTAAAATGGGTGAACCAGATTCCAGGTCCCTTCTGCCCTTTCCTCTTTCCTACCTCTTTCTTCCCGCCCAGAATGCATGTAATGGCTAGAATCCCAGCTGCCATGTTATCATCATGAGGATGAGGGCCACACCCCAGGGAGGGGAGAGCAGAACTTGGTCCTCAATGATCTCGTGTCATTCCCATACCACCCTGGACCGCCTCCTCTGGACTTCCCATCATGTTAAGGGGAAAAAAACCCTCCTGACTTGTATAAGCCACTCTTCCGAGCCTGTTATGACTAAGTAAATACAATTCCTGATACAGAAACTGGAGAGCTGACAAGGACAGTGAAGGGATGTACCAGAAAAACAGCTGGCATGGAGTGGAGCCAATATTTTCCCTGCCTCATTAACCAATCTTGCTCATCCATCTCCATTTTCCTATCTGTAACTGCTTCTCAAACCTGAAATGCCCTTTCCTCTCCTTTTGGTCCATCTAAATCCTCCGTCCTTCAAGGTCCAACTCAAGTCGCACCTCCTTCATGACGTCTTTTCCTCCAGGCCCCAAGGACCTCTTCTTCTATGTCAAGGCCCTCAGCAGAGTCTTAACCATATGTTCTCTTCCTCGCCATTTATTGTTACCTAACAGTTTTGCCTATGTAGACATAGGTCTTACCTTCCCAATCCAATTCTCAGTTCCTTAGGGGTGGGGACTGGCTGACAGAGGCACAGAGAAGGGATCCCACTTACCACCCACATGCCAGGCAGTTCCCCAAGGCCACCTCCTTCAGGCTTCCTTGGGCTCCCCACATCAGAGACTTCTGCCTTGGTTTCCCTGGAAAGCAGCTCCCAGTTCCATCTCCAGGCTCCCTTCCCACACAGTCATCTGTCCACCCGGCCATTCAGTAAACATTCCCTGAGAGCCAGCTCTGTCACAGGCACTGTGCTAAGTACTGGGGATCCAGAGATGAAGGGATATAATCCTGCCCTGTGAACACTACAGGACAGTCTGGACAAAGAGTCCCAATGCTCTCATGGGAAGAGCAGAGACCTGGAGGTCAGGTGACCTGGGCCCCAGTCTCTGCCCCTTGCTAGCTATGTCAACTTGGGCTAACTGCTCCCCTTTCTGAGCCCGTCTCCAAACGCAGAAAATACAAGCAAAGGTCTACAAGACCTCTTCCAGTTCTAACCAAGAATGGTTTTATAACCTGTGGGAGGTATGTGTGTGTCCGTGTGTGTGTGCACGCACGCACCCGTGTGTGAAGGACAAGGTAGAGGAAAGAGAACTGGTATTTACTGAGCACCTATTATGCACCAGGCATAAAAGTCTGCTTAATACAACAATTCTAACTGGTAGGTGGTTTGTCCTCATTTCACAACTGCAGAAACCAGAGCTAAGAGATTAGGTAACTTGCCCAGGAGCACACAGCCAAGCAGCAGCAGGGCTCATTTATTTTTTTCTACAGCCAATTACCATACACTCCTAAGTGCTGGACACTCAGCTAGGTGCTAGGGATATGGTATTAATTAGGACACAGCCTCTGCCCTGTTTATCTGTCTCCTCCACTCAGCAGCAGGCAGGACAAATTCAGCAATGAAGGTCCAACGAGAGGAAGTAGAGTGTGCCCTGGAAGCACCGAGCAGGCAGGGCAGGCTTCTCAGAGGATGTGATGGCAAAGCTGAATCCAGAAGACAGACTAGGAATTACCATGGTAACATGAGGGGACAGAAATGGGGTCAGAGTTGGGAGAAAAAGGAAGACTTGCCCAAGTAGGGGAGCAGAATGTCAAAATCAGGGGCGAGAAGGACTGTTAGAGGAGCTCCAGATAGTTCAATATGATTGGAAGAGAGAGTTAGAGGCAGGCAAGAGAGGGAGGCACGAGCAGACCACAAGGTGCTCTGGGAGTCCCCTGAAGGAATTCTGACTTATGCTCAGGGTAAAGGTGAGCCAGCTTGGAACCTAGATCAGAAGGCTATGCTCTTTCCTTACCTCCTTGCTGGCCCCGTGTGATTAAACATGATTCCCAACCAAAGATGCACACCGCAGTCAGCTGGAGTGATCAGAATCTCCAGCTCCGGCAAGTACATTTTTTACAGTTTCACAGGTCACTGTGAAGCTTACTGCTGGCTGAGAAATGTCAGACTGAAAGAGGAGGAGGTGTGTGGAGTCCTAGCACGGTTGCCTCAGGTTCAAGGAAGTGATGCACAAAAAGTCTTGAGATAAATTCTAGGGGAGGCACAGGTGCTGATGAAGCGGGGCCAGCTGTGTGAGGTATCAGACAAGCCCATCCTAAGGTGGTGAACTCACCTGGGTGTCCTGGAGCCACAGGGACTGAAAGCTGGCAGGGTTGAGCTTCTTACTGCTGCCCCCTGTTCTGACCACCTGCTGCCCCACAAAGGGAGAGACCAAATGGTGAAACTTCCTCACAGATGGCCCTTCTGGCATCCCTGCAGGCAGAAATGGGGAAAAGAGGCCACTGACTTCGCTAGTTTCTCTCTAGCATTTCTAATGGGTGCCAAGCTCCAAGATTTCAAGCAGCTATTCCATATATACCAACTCTAAGAGTACATATGGCCAAAAAGGGAATGTGGCTGGGGAGGGGGTTTAGACCAAAGAGAAGGACAAGCTGCAGCAGGGTGTGGGCCGGCTTCCCAGGAATGGGCTCCCTTTCCAGCCCCTCTCATCTTTCTTCATGCAGCAGACACTGATTAAGCACCAACAGTGTGCTCGGCATCATCTCTTGGGCGCCCTCCGCTTTGATCCTATGACAGCTTGAACAGGAGCTGGCCCTTGTCATTTTTTGCCTGTACTATGGGCCCCTAACTCATCTCCACGCTTTCTCTGTCCTTCCCCTTCTGCCCCTCAAAACCAATGGATCCAACTCACTGCTGCTGATTTATTTCCCTCCTTTGAAGAGAGAGATGGTTACAAAAGAGAAGGCTGTAAGGGACACAAAGATACATGTGGATCCAGCTCGCCCAGGACCACCCCCTAGTAGGGGTGCTGTGTATGTGATGACCACAGTGCAGAGCTCAGAATCACGACAAGTGCAGACACAGGGTCATGTCGGTTCAGAGCAGGAAGAGGCCACACCCAGCTTAACTACAAATTATGATTCCCAGTAACTGACAAACTGGGGTTCCATTTTAACCCAGGTAGGGTTATCTGTGACCCCCTTCTCTCCCTGCTCCAAATCATCCAAGTTCCCTGAGAGCTTGTGTGTGAGGCATTCAGATGTTTGAGTCTGAGTGTCTGCATCCCGTTTGTCAGACACAGGAGTCCCCCCACCCCTAACCCAGGGGACGCTCCTTACCCACCTGCTCCTCACCTGCACAAGACTCTGTAAGTCACGATGAAAACCCAAAGATCTGAGAAGGTACCTGACGTGGTGGTAGCTATTGTATTTCAGCAAATCTAAAAAACATTTTAAAATCTCTGAAACGGGGATGCCTCTTACAATCCACGCTTTCTCCGAGTTTAATTAGCAGCACATTCACTGATGTGTATTTTAAATTTGATAGTGCTTTAGATGGGCTAAAATGTAGAAATCTGTCCCCTAGTCAGACCTTCAAGACACTGGAGAGGATATTCTGACAAAACTACGGGGCTGCAAGGAGTCTTACCATACCGCAGCCGACCTTAACCTCAACCAGCTCTCTGTGCTCTGGTCATCTCCACCAGAGGAAGCTTCTGGAAAGCATCCGTCTGAAATGCACCTAATCCTTTAAAATCTCTCGCCACACGGGCATGTTTCCTTTAGGTATATTTATAGAGCTGGAAAACGGGGCAGCAAGTTGCCTCCACCATTGCCTTAAAAGATTAGAACCGGAAGGGACACAGATTTGGTGGGGAAACCGTGTCCACCGTCAAGTCCCCTCCCTCAAGCGGTTCACCGCGGAGAGGCCGGTTAATGGCTCGCCATCGGACCACGCTGAAAGCAGGAGAGGAGAGGGGCGTCACCGGCGTCCTCTTTTCTAAGGTAAATCACTCATCCCCGGAGGGAGAGTCTAAAATGGCTTTTTCCCAACTCTCTCTCGGGGTCGGGGGGAGACAGGGGGCCTGGAGACGGGGCTGAAGGGCACTGGCGGAGCGAAGCGGGGGGAAATGCAGGGAAGCACAGTGGTACACAAACAAATCCGGCCAGGGGTGCGGGTTCCATAAAGGACGCTTCTAAACGGTTCGGTACTTGAGCTTTCACGCCGGGAACAAGTGATGACGCCGCGCGCAGGCCGCGGTACCGCTGCGGAGAGCCCTGCGCTCATGACGGAGGGACTCCGCGCTCCGCTGCGAAACCCGGCCCGCTCCCCCGGCGCCCCGCCCCGCAGGCCACGCAGAGGTCGGCCGGCTCAACTCACCGGCTCCGGGCCCGCGGCCCTCGGCCCGCCCCGGCACCGCAGCAAGGCCCGCACGCCGCTCCCGGGCGGGGCGGGGCGGACGCGGCGTCCGCGCGGAGCTCGGTCCTGGAAGGGGTGTGGGGCGGGGGCAGCGCAGGCTCCTCCCTCGGGGGGGGGGGCGCGGGGCTCCGTCGTGGGGCGTGGTGGGTAAAGCGGGGCTCCGCCCCCGGGGGGTGCAGGAGGCGGGGCTGGCCCCTGAGGGTGGGCTTTGGGCTCTGTCCAGGAGGTGGGGGGCGAGGAGAGCGCGGGGCTCCTGCCCTAAGGTGGTTGCTGAAGGCCCGGCCGCGGCCGAGGGTCGGAGTAGAGGGTGGGAGTGGGAGAAGGGCGGAGAGAGATTGAGACTGAGCCGATGGTGGAGAAGAAGCACACCGCCCTTGGAACATTTATTGTCTTGGGGAGACAGACGGTTATAGAGAAAAGTTGATAAGCTGCTGAAGAGGAGAACTTTGGGTGGTTCAGGCAAAGGCAAGCGGTGGGGTTAATTTTGCTTGGCTTCCAAGCCTAGTGAGGTAATTGTGAAAAGGAAATGGGTTGTCAAGAAATTCTCATGAAATGTTTAAAAGGTGGGATCTTTTACTTTATACTGTTTAAATATTATTTGAATGTTTACCATAAGCAAATTTTGCTTTAAAAGTAATATTTGTATATTAAATTTTTATCTCAAAGAATAAAAGAGTTAAAATAGTAGACTATTTAAAAATAACTATGTTCCTTTGTTGTTAGTTCTCCAAAGAGGATGGGGAGCCGGCACTCAGCACAGAAGTCTGGGGAAGTGCTGGAGCAGGTATTCCAGAAACTGTCCAGGATAGCAGGCACCGTGGACCCTAGCTGCGAGGACGCTGGGCAGGACTTGGCCAGCACAGGGAGACAGGCCCAGTCCCTCCTCAGGTTGTGTCCTGCTGGTTGAGAGGAAGCAGTCCAGGTGGCCTTCTGCTGAAGGGGCTAGGGCAGGAAGTGAGGAGGGGAAGGCTGGGAAAGCCTGGGGTACTGGTACCCAGGGTCCTCAGCACACAGGAACTCTGGAGACAGAGGGGAGGTTTTGAGGGCATGGAATTTCCAGGAGGGATCCCCTGAGAGCCTTCTAGTCTCTCTCTTTCTATATCTGGCCTCTTCTGGAGAACGTCCCCACCACAGGGTGCCCCCTGTTGTAGGATCAGACACACCCCACCAGTAGCCTCTGGAGCCCCCAACTCCCTATTCTGTAGACCCTGGCTGAGCTGAGAAAGAAGGAGCCACAATCACTGCCTCACCTCTTGGAATGAATGCCTGGTACCTAAGAGGACTGTGCTGAGGCCAAAGGGCTACGGAGTTGAGAAACCAAATGACTCGCCCCTTGACTCTGCCATTTCTAATACTAGCTATTGTTGGGCACATACTATGTGCAAGACACTGTTCTAAGCTATTTACATATGTTGCCTCGTTATTAGCTGTGGGAGACAAGCAAGCCACGGTATCTCTGAATCTATTCATGTATTAAGTGGGATATCTGTTGCATGGTGTTTCTATGGAAATATTATAAAGCAGGGCTTCTCAAACTTTAATGTGCATGTGAATCACCTGGGAATCTGGTGTAAATGCAGATTCTGAACTCAGGTTGGTAGCAAAGCCTGAGATTTTGCCTTTCCAACAAGCTCCCAGGTGATGCTGCTGTTGCTGCTGGTCCAGGGACCACACTTGGAGCAGCAAGTGCTTGGCAGTTGGTAGGCACTCAATAAATATTCTTTGCATGAATGATCAAATGAGATATTAGATATAAAACACTCATAAATGTCAAGTTCTGTGCAAGTGTATGCAATCATCATTCTAAGACAATAAGGCTGGGGACTCTGCCTGGAAAAGGGCAAGCTCCTAGAAGAGAAACTCTATAGAGTTGCAGTGAAGAACACTCTTCCTGCATCAGACAACCTGGGTCCAAATCCCACCTGTCAGAGGGCAGAGCTCAGGCAAGTAATTTAACCTTTCTGTACCTCAGTTCCTTCATCTGTAAAATGGAGTGAAATGCCTACCTCACTGGGCTACTGTGGGATTTATTGAGATGATTCACATAAATCTTGTAGCACTGGGCCTGGCATATAGTCATAGCTCAGTATATTTTAGTTACTATTATTTGTCTCTTGAGTTAGGGGCAACCCCAAAACCCACAGGAGCCTGGGCCTCAGACTATGGGTGTCAGCACCCAGCTTTCTGAGGGCCCTGGAGCCAAATCCTCCCTCTTCCTTTGTGCCCCTGATTTCTCCAACAGGGTTAAAGTTATAATGCACATGAAAATCAATTACAGTACAGCCACCTCAAAGATAGCAAGAAAGGGAGTGAAGGAGAGAAGCTGTAGGATCCAGTGAGGAATTAAATTGCTGATGGAAGCTTGTGGGGATTCTGAACCACACTGAGGAGGTTTCATGTTTCTGGAGGCACCTGGGGAGCAACGAGGGCTGAGAGTGAGGCTCCTGGGTCTATTCTGGTAGCCCCTCTTTTTGCATATGACTGTGGACAGTAAGCCCTATTCCCCAGTGGTTCTAGGTCCTTCTTTCATCATGTCTAAATTGGGAGAATTTGGAACCAAGGATTCTCCCCAACTTCTAGAAAGTCATCGAGTGACTTCATCTTGGAGTGGGACCTAGACCCAGGCTGTGGGGGGTTTCCAGATTTTAGGTTTCCACTCTCTAGGAGAAGCAGGGGTGGGGTGTAAAAGCCAAATTCTGGAGTCAAAGAGGTGTGGTTTGAATCCTGATTTTGCACATACTAGTTCTGTGACCTTCAGTGGGTTTCTTAAAATCCATGGGCCATATCTTTTTCGTGTGCAAAACGTGCTTCTGAGGATATATAAATGTTTTATGTGGATAGATAAGGCTGCGTGCAGCATCTGACGTGCATTAGTGCTCAATAAGTAGTAGGTACTTATTTCAGCAGAATTTCTGGGCTGATCTCAGATTGCTTGAACATCAGGCTGTTACATTCTGGAGGCCACGAGGGAGAGAACACTAGTGCCCCCACATGGTGAGCGCATTAACTGCAAGGACAGTACCTTCACACCCATCTCAGGGCCTCCCTAGTGAGGGTGAGCACTGCTCTTCCTCACCCCAGCTCTGTGACCTTGGGCAAGTTCCCATGATGATGATGGGACAAGAGGGTTTGGACCAAATATCTCTGAGACCTCTCATGGTCTGTAAATGAGTCAGGCATGGTCTCCCAATCCAGGCATCCTTTTTCCTAGTGGGGTTCAGTTTTCTCTCCATTCCTTTGGACTCTCCCAGGCCAGCTATTGGAAACCTTAGGAATACTAACTTCCACAAACCCTTAGCAGCTGTGTCCTGTAACCCCATAGACCCCAGACCCATATCCTCCTGTAAGGAAGGGGCTACTGGGAATTCCTCAGCCCTGTCCTTGTGTTAACAGCTAGATTTTAGGCTGCAGGACTTCCTGGGTACCTAGAGCAGCTCCAGGGGCCTTGACAGCTGCCCTGGGACTGTTCGATTGCTTAACTTCATAGCTAAATGGGAAGGTTTACTCTGGGCCCAAATTGTCCCACCAAGTGCCAGGACACCTAGACGGAGCTGACCTGGTCACTTTGACCAACACAGCCTTGCAGCACTGGACTAGACCAGAGCCTGAGGGCAGGTGTTCTTAACCTGGGGTATAAAGAGAAGTTTCCAGAATTCATAAGACCTCTTCAATGGTGAGTGGTATGCAAAATCTCAGGCTGTGAGTACCTTTCTGGTAAAGTAGGCATGGCTTTTGTTACATTTTCAGAGAAGTCTGTGACCCCAAAAGTTTAAATAACCGCTGCCCCAAATTGCAGAAATGACTGACTTTGAGCATTCTCTATGCAGGACCCTCTGGGAAGCCTCAGAGCCGTGTTCCGGTTCCATCACCTGTGGTCGCTCTCGAACCTCACCAGTGCAGCTGGGTAGTGAGGGACGACACCGAGGTGGTTTGACGGATTTCAGAAAACACACCCAAACTAAAGCATAGCATGCTTTCCTCTTCAGTGTGGCAGCCATCGAAGACCTGAAAATGTCTTCTATCACTTCTGCTTCCTTCGCTGGGATTAGCTTCCAGAGCCTACAGACCAGTAGCTCTTCACCGATGGCAAATTTCTGTTCTTTGAAGGAGCATTTAGAATCAAGACTAGTGACAAAAATTGACCAGGTGATATAATTCTGTCTGGGGCCCCAAACTAAATGTGGCTAAGAAGCCATAAGCCTGGCTCTCTTAGGCTGTTGTGATGGGGTTCTGGATAGTATCTAGAGGGAGTTCCGACATGTTTTTCCAATGGCTGCAACACTAGAATAAGTGGTTTCCAAGGTGGCTACTGTGAGAGACAATGCTCATTTGGATGTACAGCTTCTGAAACATTTTTAAAACTCATTACTTGGGTCACAACAAAGGTACTGTTTTCCACATGGAGAACATCAATCTGGAGTCTCCAAAAGCAGCATTTTCAAATCTTGGGGCACTGAGGTTTCATCTGCACCAACAACAGTGTGTAAGACCCAGGGGGAGGTGAGCCTCTTTCCTCCAACTTGTGATTTCAGAGCTGTTGGTCTACCGTCCTGGATGCTAGATCTCAGTGTGACTCCAGGGAATAATCTGTTTATGTCTTCCTGACCATTCTCACAGCATGACAGAGTACTAAAAAGGAAAGGGGACTTGTGCTCCTCGTATGATACCGGATATGACAAGGATAATTTCAGATTATTTGAGCAATAATGACTGCTTAGAGCTCAAAGAGACCTAAAAGATCCCCTACTCCAAAACATTTTACTGATGAAGATGCTGAGGTCAAGAGCAGTCTGGTGAATTGCTCAAAGTCACACAGCTAGATGATGGGCAAACCTGGACTAGAATTCTGAGACCTCAGAATTCCCTGTTTTGGGCTCTTTCTGGTGGACTCCTACCTCATTTTTTGAGGAAACAGAAGCATGGGCGGATACAGATACAAAATCCATTCCAGGAAGTGTGTGTATGACAGCGGTCCCCTCCTGGAGCCCCCAGGACCTAGAGATCCACTCAATAGGAACCCACAAACCACTTTTAAATAGTCAAAAAACCCCAACATAACCATCCCTCTAGTAGCTATACCAAGACTGCAGAGCAAACTAAATCACCTGTGTTGGCCTCAGGCAGGAACTCAGTCAGCTTGGTGTATCAACTGTCTGGTACTTGTTAATAGAGATTAGCAGTCATGGGGTTTTTTGTTCCTTTTAAAATTGAGGTGTCATTTTCATGCATTGTGCTTTTTGTTTGTTTGTTTTTGGTGAGGAAGATTAGCCCTGAGCTAACATCTGTTGCGAATCCTCCTCTTTTTTGCTGAGGAAGATTGGCCCTTGGCTAACATCCGTGCCCATCTTCCTCTACTTTATAGGGGTACAGCCACAGCATGGCTTGACAAGCGGTGCATATGTCCCCTGCCCGGGATCCGAACCCGCGAACCCCAGGCCGCCAAAGCGGAGCACGTGAACTTAACCACTACGCCATTGGCCGGCCCCACGTTGTTTTTGATCCATGAAAAATCAGGAAAAGCCCAGATAATTATGTAGATAAAACAATTTTAAAACATGGGAACTATGGCAGGGTGGGTGGGGTAAAGGTGACCTGGCTGTGGTAAGGCTGGAAGCCACGTTAAGGAAAGCTGCACCATGAACTCTGTCGTGATGTCACAGAGATGGGGAAAACAGGTTGACTTCCTGAAAGTGTTTCCAACCCATAATGCTACAGCAATGCCTGGGGGAGTCTGAATAACACAGCAACACCTTCACAGTGAAAAGCACATTCAATGGCATTACCCATTGCTTTGTTCAGCAGAGTCCTGGTCCTAGGCCCATTTAGGATCATTATTTTAGTCTTTTCTCAACACATCTGTCCCCCATCACTGGGGGGACTCAAAAGTCCCAGATAATCAAAAACTCTAGAAATAAATTATTTTCAATTTTTTATTTTCTTGAGTTCTACAGGAAAAGGACAGGAAGAATGATAAATCTAAATTTTGTACATGTCTAATTACAACCCATTTCATTTGAGCAAATCCATCTTAAAGAAGAGTCAGCACAAGAAACTTCGTTGTAAGAGGGGTCTACTAGTATTGTTTACTAGTCATGTCTGCTAGTATTGAGCTTCTTCTGAATTAACTTCTTGTAATCAGAGATTCGCTGATTAGGAACCTGCAACTGCCCAGTGATTAGAACTGCAGGTGCACCTAGTTAAAAACCTCTTATAAACCCAGTGTGAGGGTCACGTGTTTGTTTCTCAGGTGACAGGGCCACCAGAGCTGTGGACAGAAGGCAATCACCGGAGAGCAGGGAGGAGATGGAGTGAGTGTGTGTGTGTGTGTGTGTGTGAGGGGGATCTCATTTATCACCCTCTTTGAGTCTGTCCAAAGACCTCCCCACGTAGGGCCTACAACCGCTTCTACAGCCTGGGCCCAAGAGCTGGTGCCTTGCAGGCTTTTTCTAATTCCTCTGCTCTTGTTCACCCAGGGCACAGCTGTGTGGCCACCTCTCTCTATAAAACTAAAACCACCATCTCCCAGGCTTCAGCCAGAAGAGTCAGCTAACAATGCATAGACCAAAAGAAAACTGGACTTTGAAAAATCAGGTCTCTTTTAATGTCATCTTCACTTGGATTGTTTAGTTCTCCTCGTTATTGAATAGTTTTGCAAATGCCACTGCCGCAGCTACTGGAGGGGAGATAAAAATCAAGCTGGAGCCAGAGTGGTTTAGAATAGCAGCGCTCCCCAGGAGGCTACGGGGCAGAGGGAGGCCTCAGTAACTGAAATGAAAGCAACAGTGCCCAGGGGCAGAGAGACCTGAGGAGGACAGATTCCTGGATTCCATTTCCCAGGCGGAGCCTTGAAGCTTTGAGACTGGTCCTGGGTTATGGGATGATACATTATTTGCATTGTTATGGGATGGGAATGATGACATTTTTGTGTTCTAGCTTCAGGCAAGGCAAGGATGCAATCTGAAGAGTACTTTCCAATGTCAGAAAATGATTAAAAAACCAAAACCAACCACCTCTACTCCAGAAACAGCTTTCCAAATGGCTGTTCCTCATGCACTCAGTATCCAAGTCAGTATGTCAAGTTCCTGGGGGGCAGTCATTCAAATAACCTCCACCTCAGCTCCATTTGGTGCACATTCAGTGGATACAATTTTCACTACTGTCAACCCAAGCCAAACATAATCACAGCTAAATCTGCTACTACTCACCCTCAAAGGCATTCGAAAGTCAGATATTAAGGATTAATGCTCTCCAACTCTTAAAATGATTTGACCTGTGCTTCAAAAGATTTGGTCATAGCAAGAGATGAGACTGTAAGGGAATGTGAGGGATTTCTTAACCTGGACACATGCACACTGGCTGCTTCACGCACCACATTCAGCTAGACATTTATTCTAATGATGCCACCATTGACGGCCACCCCCCCCCCATCCCATCCTTCCACCAGCTACTTCCTCTGGAAGTTGCATCCTTTAGAATATCCTGATTGGTACTACTCAGCCTCCTCTGAGGATACATTCGATTTGGGAAGGCAACCAAGTGAGAAAGGAGGCTGAATCAAGCTAGAATTTACCACCTGGGATGAAGCACAAGTTATGACTATATAGGGAATGAGGTCAATCTTCTGGTATTGTAAATAATTTTGTTCTAAAAGCCATTCCTAAGGGGAAGTGGAAAAATGTCTTCGACAAAGACTTTATCATAAGAAAACATGTACTTCCCAAGGCCAATATAAATCCTGGTAGGTTTTATTTTTGTTTTTAAATCTCTTGTGTTACTCTTAGTTTCTAGAATTATCTGCTACTCATCTTCTGGATGGTAGCTACCTTTAATAGACTTGGGTATTCCTTAGCACATTTAAAAGCTTTTCTGATTTTACACAGAAGAATGGTTGTTAGAGTTTTTTTTCTTACCTGCTCAATAATAACAGGGGTGCTGTGAAAAGTCAAAGGCCACCAGTTGCCCAATGGGTTTGGCATAAGCCAGCTAAGAGAAGCAGGAAGCCACCATGGACAGTTATGAGTTAAGGTTGATTTGCTTGTCTCAGTCCCATTCTACAGGTTCCGAGTCAGAGGGTAGCCTTAGGACCATTGCCTCCCATCCCCACCCCACTTTTAAGATGAAGCAATTAAGCAATTTTGTAGCCTAAGAAGGTGAAGACAAAATAGATAAAGGAGAAGAAGCTTTCATCTCCTCTCCTGTTGGTGTGGAGCATCGCTTGCCCCTCTAGGGGCTTGTCTGGATCAAACCATAAAGGAGAAGTGGAAGATGGCAAGAACAGCTCAGGGTGACCCTCCAGCACACACCTTAAATCAGATGAGCTGGAGAGATCACTGCCCTGCAGCTTTGCATCATGCTCCAGCCCTTGGTGTCCCTGAGGGGAGCTCAAAAATGACTCCCCTTCATAGGGTGACACCTGTTAGGACACAGGAGCTTTAGTTAACTGCTGGTCCAACCCTTCTCTGGGAAACCGAAGCCTAGATGTTACCTGTCAAGGTCGCAAACTAGTCAGTAATAGGGCCCGGATGAGGGTTCTTTTCACTAGCCACCACCACACACAGAGGAAGTCTTGGCCAACTGCCAAAAATGAATGAAGGGAGAAAAGGATTTTAGATACAGTTTGTGAGCGGACCAGCGAAGGAGCCCTGTGGCTCAAGATTGCCTTGCAGAAGGCAGCTGTGAACCTCCCAGTAAAGACCTCAGAGGGAGAAGAGGGAAAGAGGAGTACAGATAAATTTATTAGTTAAATACTGATTTTACAGCCATTTTACCTTAAGACAATGTTAACAGGTTTGTGGGTTAGGGAAGGTATATGAGGGCGGCCTTCATGGAAGAAAGCAATGTAAATGATGATTAACACAAAATCTTGGTTTAAAGATATTCTCTGCAACAGTCAGTAGGATTTTAGGGGGGTGCGGCGGGCTGGGTGTTTGGGAGTAGGACGTAGTAAGACCACAGTCAGCTACAGCTCTGTTGACAAGGAGGACACGGAAAGAGGAGTCTTTGTGAGCCCCAGCGTCACGGG
This sequence comes from Tapirus indicus, assembly GCA_031878705.1. Taxonomy (NCBI): domain Eukaryota; kingdom Metazoa; phylum Chordata; class Mammalia; order Perissodactyla; family Tapiridae; genus Tapirus; species Tapirus indicus. The sequence continues at coordinate 94,876,472 of CM062919.1, read as the reverse complement.
CAGAAACAGCAACGTGGAGGAGAAGAAGGCCTATTCCAGAACAGCGCAGAGCTGAAGACCCCTCAAGGCCCACCCTCAATGTCTTCTCTTATTGGTTTTCATCTTTCTTTCCGTGAGTTTTGTTTTGTTGTGTTTGTTTGCTTTGAATTTATGTTGCAAAATCCCTAGCTTTTCGCCTCCTGGACAAAAGATTTCTGCTGGAGAAAGGATGCAGGTGCAGGCACTATTCGCCCCTTGGACAGACGTGGCCTGCTGTCTGACCAAGAGGCACTTCTCTGCAGAACAACATCGGCGTCAGCAAGATCCAAGTGCAAGCAAGCAGAATCCATGGAAAACCCCCTGCCACCCCACAATGCTGGCCCCAGCCCTGGGGCCAGTGTCCAGCAGACACCCTCTCAAGAAGGATCTCAAGTCTTAGATGAGTGTTTGTCAAACTTGCTTTAGCAGCCGAACCTTTTTTGTTCTTATTCAGAACCCCCTGTGTATGATGGGGTCGATGAAGGATCTTGGGGGGCTGCTGTTTGGCTAAACTGCTGAACTCTTGTTTTGCTGAGGGAGAAATATGTTCAAGCTGAAGGCAGAGCTGAATCACTCAGAGCAGTGGAAGGGATTTTTATTTTCAGAGGCCTTGGGGATGCAGAGAAGGAGCAAAGGGATGAGGCTGTTAGTCGGGGAAAGGAACTGGAGGGGGGGCGAAGTTGCCAAGGTGCCATTTTGTCGACGTCATACCGTGTGGTGGGTGAAGCGACCCTCTCCTCCATCTCCCCACGAAGCATTCAGTAACATCGGCGCTACGCCCAGTGGTTTTGGAGTCAAGATTCGGTATTGAGGGATGCAGGGGTGTGCCGAGCCTGAAGGGGAGTGTTGGGCAAGGGCAGGAGCTGCCCTGGAAGGGGCCTGTCACATCCAAATGCTCCTCAAACAGATGCCGGAGCAGAGGTCCCAGCACCCTGCCCCCTCCACTCACCCTCAGCTCTCCGGTGCTGGGATACCATGGAAAAGCCACCACCTTAGGCCACAGTGGTGGAAGGGTAGGGGAGAAGGACATCTCATTTCTTGTCAGGGGGCAGGGCAGGGCAGGACGGGGCAGAAAACAAGAAAGATATCTCTAACTCCACGGAAGGGACTTAAATGTGCTCAGAGTGAAAGGTGGGCTCTTCCGGGTCAGAGTCTGGGCTCTTTCCAGTTCCCCACCTTGAAAAGGTGTCCGAAAAAATCCAACACCCGCCTCCCCTCACCAAATCGCAGACTTCAAGTTTCTTCCCAGTTGTTCTTCTGGAGTCATTCCCAGACAGAGCAGGCCGGCCCTGGGGAGCCCTGAGCCTCATCTCTGCTGTCCTCCAAGTCCCAAGTCTGTGCGGGAATCTGAGGAGGGAAGGAGGTGACATTATGCAGTGATTATGTCCCCGTGACTGTCAGCCAAGGCCAGGCTGTTCCAAGGGTCCTGCTTGGAGCTGGCCTGCGGTGACTGGCTGACAGAAGATGTGTAGCCTTGTGGGGAGAGCTTCAGGGCTGAGAGGACCGGGTGGATGGAGGGCCCGTGGCCAGACATCGCACTAACCGAGAACGTCTGAAAGCAAAAAGCGCAAGATGAGGTCAATGGAATCACGCCTGAGGGCTCTGGAGGGGAGGTCTGGGCTGGAGAGGGGAGCCCCAACATGCAGATATCCCCAGGCTAGTTCCCACCCCTAGGAAAGGGACGAGAGGAGAGGGTCAAAGGACAAGGGCAGGACAAGGGACCAAGCGGCACTTCTCTCTTTTTCCTAACCCTCGTGCTGTGGGATGCAAAGGGTCTGCGTGATTCATCAGTTGCTTCTGAGCATTATGACCCAGTAGGTTTGTGAATATTCTCGTTTCTCAGAAGGCTCTGATAGTTACATAAGACATTTTCTACAATCTTATCACCATCAGATCTGCACTTTCCAACAGAAGCCGTCCTCCCCACCCAGAAGGGGCTCCTGGCTCTCCTGGTTCTAGGGGACCAGCTTCTCTTCACCATGACAGTAAAAAGCTCATTAGGACATGGCCTCCCTCAAGTACAGGTGGAGAAGAGATGAAAGTTAATGGGAAACCCTGGCCAAGCTTGGGAACATCCTGATCCCAAATGAGGAGAACCGCAGTGGGAAGGGGGTGGAGGAGAAGGGATGCCATCATATCCAAAAGAGGGAAATGAGGGCACTACTGGCCCATCTTCTGGACACATGTATGAAGCTGGACCTGCAGCCAACAATCATTAAAATGGCATCAGGCCTGGGACCTCCTCCCCAACCCCAACCCACCCACCTGCCCTCTGCAGTTTGCCCACACCAGGAGGGTCCTCCTCCTCCCCAAGGCCAAGGTCAACTCACCCCTCACTTAGGAGACAGACTAGCCTACAAAGCCCCCACCCTGCCTCCTACAGCCCCTACAGTTGTACCATCCTCCCCTAACACATGCAGTCTGACTTAGGTTGTAGTTGTGTGTCATCCTGCATGCCAGCCCCGGACTCCCCTCTCCTTGTCTCCAAAGGTCCTGGGTAGAGGAGCTGCTCAACATTTGTGTATCACAGTTGTGTGTCCAAATCGCAGTAGCTTGATCAGATGTGCCGAACTACATCCCGGTGCAGACAGCCCCTAGCCTCGGGTGGGGCACACCACCTGCTGGGACCTGGCTGAAGCTCGTGCTCCAGTGCTGACCCGACCACCTGGTCCTCTAGGCCACCTCCCCTCAGGCAGTGCTGCTTCCCACCCAGGGGCATACCTGGGACATGGAGCTGCTGTGCCCATAGTGGGACGACAGCCCGGGCTCTGTCTTGATGGGGCGCATCTCTTCACTGCTGCTGGTGGCCACATGGCTGGAGTTGCTGGAAGCACTGCTGGTGGGAGGAAGGCTCTCACTGCCCGAGGGACCTGGAACAAGGCAGAGTCAGGACACCCAGACCAGGGGCAGGGATAAACGGATGGCAGTCCTTTGAGACAGCCAGGGTAGGTCCACGCTAGCGGCTTTATTTACATTTGCTGGGGAGAGAAGCAGGGGTCCTTCATCAGTGCAGGGCAATGGTTCTCAAAATGGGGCAGAAGGATCAGAATTCCAAGGGAACTTCGTCAGATGACAGGTTCACCATCCTTTATCCCAAACCCTTGAGGCCACATGTGTTTCAAGACTGAAAACTTTTTGGATTTTAGAAAGGGCAAATACTTTATTTTAGAATACTTCCGGCGGGGTCTGGGACAACACTCCATAATTAAATACACTAATAGTTCCACAGCAAAACATGTGAATATTCACACATGGGATAAATAAAGACTATAAATAGCCTGTGTCTGTTTAGATTAGGTTTTGCTGCCATATCTAGCTCCCTGGATTTGGAATTTCAGATAGGGGATTGAACACCTTCCCCAAATGCCAGCTCAACCCACGACCGCAACAGGTAAGGAGATGAGTACCCAGAGGAATGTGCTGTACTGATACACAGTGTGGAAGCAGCGAGAAAGGCTGAGGACCACTGGTGCGAGACACTGAAAATTCTAAGACAGGACTGCCAGAAGGGGTAAGCCACTGTTGAATCTGGAAAAGGAGAACTTTGGTCATGTTCTCAGAAAGGGGAAATTTATCTGATTTTGTCATGCCTTTGATTAGAAGATAAACTTTCCACCAGATCAGCCAATTTATTTTCTCTGTGACTGCAGCACTTCCCAGTGAAATCTCTGATTTGGTAGCAGTACTGAGAAGGGTGCACTCTGGATAGGGACCTAAGCAGTCCTCATTCTTAATCTAGAAATTGAGAAGGCAGAGTGGTATACCAAACAGGATATGGGCCCTGAAGTGTAAAAACCTGGGTTTTAATTCTAGATCCACCCATTCACAGCTGTACGGCTCTGGTTAAGTCACGGCCCTCTGTGAGCCTCAGTCTGCTCATTAGTAAAATGGGAATAAATGGGGTCTCATGGGGGTCTTTGAGGATCAGTTGAGACAGTATTTGTGAAGGAGCTTTCTTAAGTACGAAGTACTATATTTTGTTAGTAATACATTGGCTTACAAATCCATCTGTGTGAACATGACTCATGGACCCTGTCCTCCTAGATCCCAGTTAGCTTAAAGAGAATTGAAAGGAACTGAGTTATTAAGTGGCTGCAGCACCTAAGATGAATGAACCAAGTAATGTTCCTTTCTCCTTCAGGTCCTCAACCGGTCCAGCTGGCCCACTGCAGTCTTTACAACTGGCAATAATCAAGCCACAACTTGAGTTGAGCCTGCTTCAAAAGCTCCCAATATGTTCCATGGCGATGTTACTTTTTTACTGGGTTATTCATTCCGTCCTGAAAAGCCAGGGATGGAAGATGCTGTCATCACCCTTCAAGCAGCCTGGGCTGGCCCACCTTACTAACACATGATCCTCACACACTCCGAGGGCTACAGAGTTATTCCTATAATGACACACAGATTCTTTCCTCACCTGCTGGTGTCTTAGATTTATTAAGGTTCTTGGGCTTCCGTTTTCTGGTTTGAATCCCCTCTTTCCGCATCGCAAGAGGCCTGGGAACCTAGGGGGTCACAAGTCAATATATATGGTTTTCCATTTATACATGATCTGCTATAGTATTTAAACACGCACACACACTGTGAGGAGGCAACATCTAAGCAATTCCTTTACGAATCTTGGGGCTGAGACTAAGTGAATCAGCCCCTGGAACTCCTGCTGAGAAAGAAATCAATTCTATTTAAAAAATGTATTGAGCACCTATATTACATGCTGGGTATTATACTAGACCCTGGAGAAACAGAGGCTTAAAGACACAGCTCCTTCCCTCCAGAGTTTCACAGGTTAGCGGGAAAGACAGACCAATAGAGAACCAGATTCACGGGTAAAGTGGGAGGACAGAGAAGGAACACTAGACTGTCCTGGGTTGGGGACGAGGGGAAGTGGCCCATGAGCACATCAAGGAAGACTCTGCTGAGGAGGTGATGCCTGCATCATGGGAGGCTGTCGAGCAGACACGGGACAGGCATTTCAGGCAGCAAGAACAGTATGTGCCCAAGGCTTTACCTTATCAGCCACACCGGGACACTGTGGAAGTGAACAGGGGGTGCTACTAATAATTACGTCAAGGAAACAGGCATAACCTGGGACAGTCCCAGTGAGTCAAGACATAAAGTCGCTCTACTTAGAGCAGTTCTGCTCTGCACTGAGTCTGTCTGGAGCAAACGGTGGTGTTTCCGTGGGTGGTGGGGAGCAGCAAGAGATTATGCTGGAGAGACTGCCCTGTGGCCAGGTCCTGAGATAACTGTCCATGGACAATACTTTATCACATGTGACTTCTCATAAACAAGCAGTGACTGTTGTGCAGAGCATCATGCTCTTGAGCCGTTCACAGATGCCTAATAAGTGTCTGGGGAGCAGGCCTACAGGGTCCTCTTTCTACTGTTTTTAAATATTGTGCCTTCCCCACATCTGGTTTCTTTTAGGCCTGGCCAACGAAATCTTCTAGCCCCTGGTCTACGCTTGTTTCCCATATGGGACTAATAAAGGCCACACCTGCAAATGCTGAAAGAAAAGCAATTACCACTTCAGAGATGTGAACGTGGAATTAAGACAGAAGTGTTCGTGAACTTGAACTTGCCTTCCAGTCAGCTGAGAGTCAGATGAGACAGCACTTCCACCTTGGGAGGAAGTGTCCTTCCCCCACCTCCCCTCACATCGGGCCCTCCTGAAGCCCATCCTGACTTGCAAAGAATCTTGCCATCATGTTGCTCCACACCCACCTCAGTACTTTTTTTTAAAAAGTTGTGGTAAAATACACATAACATAAAATTTACCATCCTAACCATTTTTAAGTGTACAGTTTAGTACTGTTAAGAATATTCACATCATCACCATCCATCTCTAGAACATTTTTCATCTTGCAAAACTGAAACTCTGTCCCCATTAAACACTAATCCCCATTTTCTCCTCCCCTCAGCCCCTGGCAACCACTATTCTACTTTCTGTCTCTATGAATTTGACTACTTTAGGTACCTCATATAAGTGGAATCATATAGTATTTGTCCTTTTGTGACTGGATTGTTTCACTTAGCATGTCTTCAAGGTTCATTCATGTTATAGCATGTGTCAGAATTTCCTTCCTTTTACAGGCTGAGTAATATTCCATTGTATGGATATACCACATTTTGCTTATCCATCCATCCATCAGCGGACATCTGGGTTGCTTCCACCTTTTCATTATTGTGAATAATGCTGTTATGAACGTGGATATACAAGTATCTGTTGAAGACCCTGCTTTCAATTCTTCTTGGGTGTATACCCAGAAATAGGATTGCTGAATCATATGATAATTCTATCTTAAATTTTTTGAGGACACAATCTTTTTAAAACCTGCATAATATTCCTCTATCAGTTTCTTTCACTATTCCCCTACTGAAGAACAATAGTTTCTTTAACCAATTTCCTCATGAAGGATTTATTTCTCCATTTTCATTGTCACCATGATTCAACAAACATCCTATACATACTTCTTGCAGAAAGAAGTGTATTTTCTTATGAATGTTCTTAACTATATTTTTAGCGATTTTTGTTATTCATTATAACAAGAAAACATAAAAAGGTGCATGAGATTAAGTTAATAACAACCCCTCCCAACCCACTACCATCAATCCTGTCCCCATGAGGCAACTGGAGTAACAGCCTGTTATGTTTCTTACATTTTTTTAAATTCTCAAAATGTGTGCACATATACATATCTATACACATACACGTGTGTATTCATCCATCCATCTGTCCATCAATCCACCTATATCTGTGTGTGTGTTTAATGCACCCTCACCTCCATGGTATGGGATCATACTATGTATATTACTTTGCAACGTGCTTTTTCATTACTCCAGGTCAAGATAGAGGGCTCTAACTTATTATTTTTTAATTTCTGCATAATATTCCACACTATAGGATGTGCCATAATTTATCCAACCATTCCTGTATGAGGCTTTAAGATAGTTTCTAATTTTTGCCACTAAAAACACTGCAGCAATAAACAGTTCAAACATCACCATATGTTGATTCTTTTATTATTTTATAGGCTAGTTTCCTAAAAGTAGAGCTACTAAATCAAAAGATATGTGTGTTTTTAACCTTAATAAGTACTGCTAGGTTAATTTCCTGAAAGAATATTTGCAGTAATTCACATACAAATCAACAATATATGGGGGCCACCCGGTGGCTCAGCGGTTTAGTTTGCGCTTGGCAGCCCCGGGTTCCCGAGTTCAGATCCCAGGCGCCTGCGGACGCCCAGCTTGTCAGCCATGCCGTGGCGGCGTCCCATATAAAGTGGAGGAAGATGGGCACGGATGTTAGCCCAGGGCCAGGCTTCCTCAGCAAAAAGGGGAGGATCGGCAACGGATGTTAGCTCAGGGCTGGTTTTCCCCATGAAAAAAAAAAAAAAACAATATATGAGAGTATCTATTTCCTCAAATCCATAACAGCACTACATATTATCACCCATTTTAATTTTTGCCAAACATATGGGAGAAACAGACAATCTCAAGGTTGTTTTCATTTACATCTCCCTGATTTTTAGTGAGGTCCAGCATCTCTGCACATGTTCAGTGGCTCTCTGGGCTTCTTCTGTGAGTCATCTGTTCTTATCTTTTGCCCATTTTGGGAAGTAGGGGGAAGACCGTCATTTTCTTCTTATTCTACAGGATCTCTTTGTTTTTGTTTTGCTTGTTTTGTTTTAATTTAATTTATATCTGAATAAGTAAGACATGCACATGGACCATCTAAAAGGTACAAAGAGGTACACAGTGAAAAAAGTGTCCCTCCACCTCCCCTGTTCCTTTCCCTAGAGGTAACCCATGCTACCCATTTCTTTTTTCTTTTCTTTTTTTTTTTTTTTGTGAAGATTAGCCCTGAGCTAACATCTGTTGCCAATCCTCCTCTTTTTTGCTGAAGAAGATTGGCCCTGAACCTGTGCCAATCTTCCTCTACTTTATATGGGATGCCATCACAGCATGGCTTGATAAGCAATGCATTGGTCTGCGCCCGGGATCCAAACCTATGAACCCCGGGCCACCAGAAGTGGAGCAGGCAAACTTAACCGCTACACCACCGGGCCAGCCCCATATCCATTTCTTACATATCCTTCCAGAGGTGCTCTCTCTATATAGTATAGGCAACTACATTTAAATTATGTTCTCCCTCTTTCTTTATAAAAAGGGCACCACAGTATGTGCAATGTTCTGCACCAATGGTTTTTTTTCTTTTTTTAGCACCATATAATGCAGATTTGTAGAAGCTCTCTGTATTCTGGAAATATTAACTCTTTTTCTGACATATGTGTGTGTATTGGTTTTTACTTTCCTTAGGTATCTTTTTCCATTCACTAATATTAAATGTTATATAACCAAATATCTCTAATTTTTCTTTTATGGCTTAAGAGTTTTGAAAACTTGCTTAAAAAGTTCTCCTCCCATCCCCAACGGTGTGTAAACACTTCCCCTCTACAGTTTTTTCTAGTATTTTTATTGTCCCTATTTAAAGCTGTTTTACATTTCATATGTTTAATTCACCCAAGTTTATTTTTGTTTTTGGTAGGAGGTGGAGGTCAAGCTTTGCTTTTGTTTTCCAGATTATGTCAATACAATTATTCTTAAACAAGCTGTCCTTTATCCATCAAATTGTTACCTTTGTTATATATCATACTGCTATATAAATAGAGAGAGAGAGACTATTTCTAAGCCTCCTTCTCTGTAAAATGGGAATTAGACTTCTACAATGTTAAAGACGGAAGTGACCAGCAATGTCTCTGCTATGGTCTGAATGTTTGTGTCCCCGCCAAATTCATACGTTCAGAAACCTAGCCCCCAAGGTGATGGTATTAGGAGGTGGGGCCTTTGGGAGGTGGTTAGGTCATGAGGGCAGAGCCCTCACGATCGGGATTAATGCTCCTGTAATAGAGGGCTGACAGAGCTTCCTTGCCCCTTCTGCCATGTGACCACACAACGAGAAGTCCGCAGTCCAGAAGAGGGCCCTCACTCGACCATGCTGGCGCCCTGACCTCAGACTTCCAGCCTCTAGAACTGTGGAAATAAAGTCTGTTGTTTATAAGCCACCCAGTCTGTGGTATTCTGTTACAGCAGCCCAAACGGACTAACACAGTCTCTAAGGTCCCTTCCAAATCTAAGCATGCTATCTTTGTTAAGAAGGAAAACATGAATTACAGTCTGAAGGAAGAAGACAAGTGACAACCGAGCGACGGGAATGAAAGAGTGTGGATGCTGGTCAAGGCAGTGGCCCGGCCTGGGGTGGTGGGACTACTTACGCCATGGAGCTTCATGTAGAGGCCGCAGGCGTTGCACACGGGCTCACCCTCGGCGTTGCGGCGCCACAGCGTGGTGGTGGTGGTCTGGCAGTTGGCACAGGAGAGGCCCACTCGGCGGGAGGCGGACTGCAACAAGGAGACAAAGCCTTCAAGTCCAAGTAAAAGGCAGGTGCTGCGGCTTCTCCTTCACAGGGAGTGCGCGGGGCTGGGCCCTCCCCAGAGGGGCGGCAGGTGTAGGCCACAATGGCCCTATGTGAGAATCTCAGAGCAGCCACAGCCAGATTCTCCCTTTACCTAAGCCACTCCGGGGGGTGAATGAGAACAAGGACTTCTGCTGCAGAAGAAGAGTGAATTCTGGTCCTAACTGTGGCGTTAGTGGCATTATTAGCCATTCAATGTTAGATGAAGAGCCCAGGAAGCACTGGGCACCCTAGGCAGAAAAACTTCTCCCAAAAGAATTAGCATGGGTGTCAGGTCCCAGGCACGGGGAGTGGGTGAGCAGTTATTTTCTCTAAGTGTCATAAAAGACTGGATGGGCCTTGGGACCTCAAGAAAGGGAAGCTTCAGGGTTTATCCCCTCTGTTCCTCCCTCCCTAATAAACGTGAGAGCTAGTTCATATTGGTCAAAATCAAATTACAGTAGAAAAGGCCACAGAACCAAGAGTGAAAAACTGAGTTCCAAACTTTTCCTAAGCCACAGGCCCACAGGGAAATTTACTTAATTTCCCTGGGTTTTGGGTTTTATCAACTGAAAACAGGGTAAGTAACAATATATAATAAAGGAAGAGTTAACCTTCCTCAGGGGGCTGATGTGAACACAGCAGAGGTACAAGACAGTGTCAGATGGGGAACAGGAAGTCTGGACTCTGGTTCCAGGGGGAGCCTTGGTATCTATGTGACTTTGGGCAAAGGGCATTAGCTTTTCTGAGCCTCACTTTTCACTTCTGCATAATTAAGGGGTTGAACTAGATGGTCTGCAACATCCTTGTATCTCAAGCTAACTCTAAAGGTGTGAGAAATTCCTATGCTGCCCCACCCACCCACCCACCCAGCCCCTCAACCTGCACCTTCTTTTAAAGATGACTTGAAGTCCAACGTGCAAAACCAGGAATGTCCCACCCAGGTGGGATCCCTGAAGCCAGGTGCTGAGAGGAGGAGACAAGTGTGCTCTCCGCCCCAGGCTGAGCTTGGGCAGTCCAGGCAAGTGCTTACCAGCCGGCGCTGAGGCTTGATGAGGGGCCGGTTGATCCCATTCATCTTGTGGTAGAGGCCGCAGGCATTGCACAGGTAGTGCCCTGTCCCGTCCCGCCTCCAGAGTGGGGTGGACATGGCCCCACAGTTGACACACTCTCTGCCTTCTGAGAAGTCATCAAACATATCTACTGGGTGAGAAATAACACAGAGGATTAATTCTTTGTTTAGGCCCAGAAATCTTACATTGGAGAATCTAGAGACCAAAGCGATAATGCCCTCTCCTTGCAAGGAGTGAAAGATGGATCACATTGGGCTGCCTTGTTCTCCCTCACTCTGCCCTCAATCCCTGGGGGATCAGCTCAGAGGACTGTCATGGGAAGTGGACTTTTTACTCCTGGGCATCCCAGACACAGCAGGGCTCTCCCTGGTCAGGAAGAAAGGAAGAATTGGGCAGCGAGCACCAGCAGCCTGGATTTTAGTCCTTATCTCTCCTTCAGAGCCTGCAGCCCTGAGGTTCTCACCTAACACTGAGTTCCACTCAGACCTTCTATTTTTTTCCCTTTCAAAATTGAGATTCCTGGGCCGCCTGGTGGCACAGCGGTTTAGTCCGCGCTTGGCAGCCCAGGGTTCGCAGGTTCGGATGCTGGGCGCCCGCCGATGCACTGCTCGTCAGCCACGCCGTGGCGGCGTCCCATATAAAGTAGAGTTAGACAGGCACAGATGTTAGCCCAGGGTCAGTCTTCCTCAGCAAAAAAGAGGAAGATTAGCAACAGATGTTAGCTCAGGACTAATCTTCCTTAAAAAAATCTTCCAAAAAAAATTGAGATTCCTTTTCCCTTTGAATAAAAATATAATAAATACTTTCGGAAAATTAGAAATGTGTAAAGAAATATAAATCACGAGTAATCCTATAACTCAAAGATCACCAGTGTTATTAAGATTTTGTTCTAGTCTATCCTTTGCAAGACTTTATACTATATTGATATACATTTTTGCCTAGTTGAGGTCAAGCTGTATAATTTTGAGCTTGTTTTTTCACTTAACACCAAAGCATTTTCCCACATTAGAAATTATTCATAAACTCATTTTAGCTCAGTATAATATCCCACCATATAAATGTGCCATCCTTTAACCATTAGCAATGAACTTTTACTTAATCATTACCCAGTTTCTGATTTTTGTTTTGTTAATACTGGTGATTTTATACACAAATCTCAGCATTTCTAGATATTCCTTAGGATACTCTCCTAGAAGTAGAATTACTGAGCCAAACGGACTATATTTTCAAACTGCCCTGCAGAAAAGGCTGCAATTCATTTTTCTCATTTCAATATATCCATATGATATCCTGTATCGTAGCTGGACATTTTTTCTTGCTTATTGGTACATAAAATAAAGGTGCATATTATAAGCAAAGGTGACAGAGTTGCTCACACGGGGAAGTTGCCATCATTTGTCTTTCTCCTGCACTCACTCACACCCCTCCCTCCCCCAAACCTTCATCTTCCACCTCTACGGGAATTTACAACTGACAGTTTCACTCATGTCCATTTCAGGTGCCCTGATGAGACAGGCTGGGTCAGTTCTCTTATTCCCTGTGATCTACATCATTATGGCTCAAAACTTCCAGAAGTCTCTCTGACTCTATGTACACTGTTTCCCAGTCTGAAACATTTTTATAACCTTTCCAAATTTTCTGTCCCTAAATACAGCTACACTGGTGTCCAGATTGTTCCTACCAGAGGCCACAGTAGATTCTTCCATAGTAAAGGGGGAGATAATTGGAGTGGAGGGTTTTTAAGAGCTCTCCTTTCATCAGGACCCAGCCCTGGGGTTTAAGGTTGCACATTCTGCTAGATCTGTGGCCCAGCTACCTGTTCTGAGGGAACGTGGATGGTGGGGGGCCCTCCCCTCAACTCTGGGTACACAAACAGTCATGCGCACCTGCAAACAGTAGCTGTGTGTCCACCCCGAGTCAACAGTGTGCAGGTGTGAGGAGCTGTTTGCTCAGGCCAGGAGCTGAGCACACATCGGTCACAAGAGAAGCTATTTTTGAACCTGGGTCACACGAAGAACCCTCCAGCAAGGTCACCTGCTTTCAGAGCCGCACATGAAATGGCGACTCCTGTCCACAGTTTGCTTCCCCAAGCCTGGGGGAGCCGAGGAGTGAGCAACAACCTGCACGCCACCCTCAACACCATCATCGCCACCTCCACCTCCACGACCCTGAGCTGCCTTGCCCCGGGGAGGGTCAGTCCCGCTCCCTCAGCCCAGGCCTTCCCACGAGGGAAATGGAAAGGCCAGCGGAGTTCACAAAAGGACCTTCGACCAAGGAGAGGTGCTCGCATTGTCCTCATTTTGTTGGTTATTTGCAGTCAACACTAGAGGGCACTAGAGCTTCAAAATTGAACTAAGACACTGCTTTCTGGGCTAAACCAGGCTTGAAGATGGAGGACTTTTCAGGTCATCTCTCCTGTCCAAACCTAGTTAGTGCAACACTTGTATCCTATATATTTGTTTTATTATGGAAAAATTTAAACATATTTAAAAGTGGACAGAATATAAAAACGAACTCTTGTTGAATCATCATCCAGCTTCGGACAATTTGTGGAAAATCTTGTCTCGTGTACCTCCACCCTCTTTCCCCTGTCCCATGTTCCTGAATAAAATCCCAAGCATTCTATCATTTCATTCATAAATATTTCAGTATGTAGCTCTCACAGATAGAGTCACACTCCTCTCTTTTTAAAGATAAGCAAACCAGCTTCTTTGCTACGTTCTGATTTATCTAAAGAAGGCTCCACAGGAAAAAAAATATCATAATCCATTCCTCTTTTTTGGAGGAGAGATTCCCTTTTCTCTTCACACATATGCAGGAACAGAATCTCATCCAAGAGGCCACCCTAGCAATCCTAGGTCTCTCTGCTGGTTACTGAGCATACACTGCTTGAGAACCCAATGCAAAGCTTAGCCTTAGACACTCCCTCTCACCTGCCTCACAGAATGGGTTCCACACTCAAGTAACTATTTTACTGGCCAGGGAAAGGCAGTGGAGTTTGGCAAATATGTATTTGTCATCGATAAATATTTACTGAGCATCTGCTATTTAAGCGCTCCGATAGATGTCACAGGAGCTAACAGGGTTACTCTCAGAATGCTAATAACCTAGTTGGGCAAACTGGGCCAGAATATCCCTAATGAGTAACACGACTACTCAATTCATTTTCGGAACATACCTTAACCAAGCTGGGATCTGGGTGGCAGATACTTCTTGTCTCGGGCAGAAAGTGTGGAAGGCCAACCCAGATTGAAGGGTCAGGTGTTAACAGCGGCCAAAGGAAGAAACTGGATGCGGGGTCAAGGCCATGGTTCCCAAAGGCGCCTCGTCAGACACACAATGTCTCCCTACAACCCACTACACCTCCAAATCTGCAGAGGTTTCCATATTTTCTGCCAGAAAATCTTGCCATCCAACCTACTCAATGAAACGTTATATAACTTTAAATGATTATTACAAAGAGAATGGAACAATAGAGGAAAATGCTTACCCTGCATGTTAAAGGGACAATGCAGCACACAAAATGCCATATACACTGTGATGGGAGCTCAGCCCACCAGGAAGGAGCTTTTGTTAGGTTGGTTACAGTGTGTGGACTTTACTTTTTTAAAATCACTACTCTGTAATGTCATTATTGCCTGTTTTTTAAAATCTGATAAATAAAAATGAAAACAAAAAAATTTTGATCACCTTAAGCAGCTCCGGTCCACTATGTGGGAAGGGACTATCTGACTCTCTTACATCTGACACATACATATTTTTCCCCCTTGGACTGAAGAAAGGAGGAGTGAACAAAGTTCAAACCCTGCTGCTTAGCCCCTACCGTGGGGGAAGTGGAGGCCACAGGCTGTGAGCCCCAAACCAGCACTAACATCTGGCGGTGTGAACCACCCTGGTAACAACCACGTCTGATTCCTTCATTAGAAATGCACTGGGTGGAACTTCCCGAGGACAAGTGGGCAGCCGCCTGAAGTTTCTAAGCCTGATTTCTAACTCGGAGTGGCACAGCTATGGCCTTGACTGATGAAAGCCCCCCCCCACCCCCCCAGTGCTGGGCATCTTGGGAACCGGTCCAACCTCTTAGAAGGCAGTGGGAATCCAGTTCTTGGAAGTGGGTCAGCATTACCCCACATTCAGAGGAAAGACTTGTAATAATAGTTGTAAAGTACTTTGCAAATAAGAGGAAAAACTCACAACAATAGCTGTAAAGTGCTTTGCAAACACCAAATGAGATAACAATGATGGATTATTGTGAGGGTTGAAGAGGTTGGGAGGGAGTGGGGAAGACCTGGGACAAACCTTGGTGCTGGGTTATTTGGGGGGAGGGGATAGATAAAAGAGCTAGGAGATTTGGGAATCTGACCTTTTCTCAAAGCACCAGGCAGTGCTCAGAACTGTAAATTGTATATCACTCTCAGACTTGGCCAAGCTTGAGATCTGCAGACAGGGAACAAATTGGCTACAAGGCTGACAATGTATAGTTATGAGGTCTCAAAGCTGCTGCTCATGGGAAACATTAATTACTAATTATTGTAGCAATCAAAAGCACAAAATGAACTGTGCCCTAACCCCAAGATTGTGGATCTAACTCCTTACTTCCATCCATGCCCCACTAAAAAAATTTTTTTTAAAGAGTGAAACAAACTCAGCCTGATTTCTTAGGCATCCAATTTAGTATGGATATTCTTAGGAATTAAGGTAGATTACTCCCATCCAAGTGCCTGAAAGAAAAATGTGGGCCAGGAGGTTGAAGGATCCCACCCCTGACTTCCCCAGAGAACTGACGCAATGAAAGCAAGGACTCTGACCTCTCCCCTGACCTGCTCCATTCATCTTGGGGACCCTACCCACAGCCAGGGGTGAGCAAGCCAGGGCTGGGACAAGGAGAGGCAGAAGCGGAAGAGGGGGGCAAGTAGGAGGAAGAAGGGAGAGGAGTCAGAGGCCAGGGTCATGGTTGGCAACACCCACTGGGCACTGCCCGAAACCTGGATTTTTGTCTCCCGATCGCTGGAGAGAAAGCTCAGGCTGACGGACGCCGCCACGGGTGTGCCAGCCCGCTGGGCCGGTGCCGCAGAGCCCGGTTCTGCTCCACTGCAGAGGTGCCCTTCAGGCTTTCCCTCTTTTGAGGGGCTCCTACTTGCTAGGGAAAGCTGGCTCTTGAGCCAGAGACCATGCTGGAGAGACCCTCCTCTCCTTCACCCTCAGATCTGAGTCTGTCTGGTCTCAGGCCCTCCACTGTTTCCGGGGCAGGGGGGCACTGGACCCCAAACATTTGCCATGTATCTGCTCTACTCACCCCTGTAGCAATGCTGGACATAGAGATATGTTAGACAAAATGGGGGCAAAATCTCTGCCCAAAGTTGTTGTGGTCTAGCTGGGGATACACAACTCAAAACATGTAAATATATTAAATGTGACAAACTACAATGGCGCCTGGGCTGTACCATGAGCCCCTACCCCTCCACCCCCAGCTACATGTCTTCAGCTGTCCCAGATCACTCTGCAATCTACTGGGGGAGGGAAGACACGTAAACACAATGTAAATTACCCTTGCCCAGGGCAGCTATTCCATGCTACAAAATAGAGGCCAGAGGGGATCCAACGCCTGGGCAACGAGAGGGGTGGTACCCAACCAGAGACCTCCCCCAGAGCCAAAGGGGCTTCAGGAACAAAGTCCCCACCCACATGTCCCTTGCTGAACCCCAGCCCTAGTCCCATCCAAAGTTCACCAGAGACCGTGCATGGATTTCCTGACAGGCCCCGATCTGTCCCCGAGGCTGGCGCCTGAGTCGGGAGCATGAGGAGCAAACAAATCCTGAGGTTTTTCTGGCAGCCCATGAGCCTTCGGTCTCCTGCGCTTTGTCAGGCTTGGCCTGTGACAGCGGGCTGCCGAGGGGAGGGCAGACACAGCGCAAAGAGCGCCCAGGCTGGCAGGGATCAGAGCACCTATTTTGGAAGCTCTGCAGCCGCTGAACAGAAGCAGTTCCCGCCAGGCTGGGCCAGAGCTGCCCTGCGGAGTCGGGGGCTCTGCTCCTGAGCGCCAATGGACAGAAGGCCACAGTCGACAGATTACCCGCTACGTTCTCACCGTGCTCTCCTGGGATGCGTGACACTTAGAATTTTACAAACAAGGAAATGAGAATAATCTATATGAAACATTTAGCACACTACATTTCTTAATAACCACTAAATAATATGAGACTTTTAAACTTTTCTCCAGGTGAATATTGTAATCATACTGGAAATAAATTTGCACCTTCACACACACACACACATACACACACACACAAAGAAAACATGGTTGTTCATCTACCAGCCTGGCTTCAGGCTTGAGGTGAGAGTTAAAGAATGTGACCCAGGTTAAAAAAAAAAGAAATCACAAAGAAGCAATGACATTCTGGAAGGAAGAAAAAAGCACCAAAAACAAGAAGGAAGGGAGGTGGGAGGTGGGGGGAGAAAGAAGAAAGAGGTTGAAGAACAAATGATAGACTGGAGAAAAATATTAATAATATGTTGCCAAGAGTTAACACCCCCTACTATGCTAAGAGAAATTACAAATTACAAAGAGAAAGATGAGAGGAAGACTCCACTAGGCACCCAGTGCCTGTCATTGAGGGAACTATGGAAAGAATCAAGCATCTGTCTTTTCTTTCTGTGGACCAAAGCTCCAAGCCCCCAAATATCCACTTCCATTCTGGTCTGATCTGTGTTCCCAGGAGAGACAGAATGGAAGGTTGGCCTAGGAAGGCAGGCAACAGAGGAACATTAATGTGGTTCAGAAAGTTAGGTCTTGCCCAGTAAATAGCAGAGCTGGGATTTGAACCCACTGATAGGCCAGTCTCTTAACCATGGGCCCAGGGTCCACCAGCTCCTGCTTGCAGATAGATGACTTGACCATCCTATTGGGGACCCAGTCCTTTCCCAGTAGCAGACAGTGTCAACATGAACAGTTCAAAAATTAGTACATGGGGGCTGGCTGGTGGCATAGTGGTTAAGTTCACGCGCTCTGATTCAGCGGCCTGGGGTCCACAGGTTTGGATCCTGGGTGCGGACCTAAGCACCACTCATCAAGCCATGCTGTGGCGGCATCCCATATACAAAATGGAGGAAACGGGCATAGATGTTAGCTCAGGGCCAATCTTCCTCACACACCAAAAAAAATCAGTATGTGAAAGATAGTTTAGTATCATGACATGACACATTAGCAGCAAGGACCATAAGAAGTCCAAGACCCATGCGTGCTCTGTGTTCTCAGCTCATCTGATCACAGAAGCGTCTCCAAGCACATCTGTTTCAATGCTCTTTAGCATACCAGTTTGGGAAACACTTCCTAGCCTTCATCTTTGTGAAGGTTAGAGTTTGAGACCTTCAAGAATCCCCACACATGGGGATATAATTACAACATAAAGATTTCCCCGTGAAATGCAGGGTCACTCACTAGCTCCAGGAGAAATTTCTCAATGCTTTACAATTAAAAGTTGATCCTCACTCCCATCACAATGGTTATTATTAAAAAGACAAGAAATAACAAATGTTGGAGAGGATATGGAGAAAAGGGAACCCTCATACACTGCTGGTGGGAATGCAAACTGGTGCAGCCACTGTGGAAAATAGTATCGAAATTCCTCAAAAAATTAAAAATAGAACTACATATGATCCAGCATTTCCCCCCTGGGTATTTATCCAAGGAACATGAAAACACTAATTTGAAAAGACATATGCACGCCTATGTTCACTGCAGCATTATTCACAATAGCCAAGGCTTGGAAACAACCTAAGAGCCCATCAACAGATGAACGGATAAAGAAGATGTGGTATACATATATACACAGAATACTACTCAGCCATAAAAATGAGGAAATCTTGCCATTTGTGACAATATGGATGGACTTTGAGGGTATTATGTGAAATATGTCAGACAGAAAAAGACAATTATCATATGATTTCACTCTTACGTGGAGGATAAACAGACACATAGACACAGAGAACGGATTGGTGGTTACCAGAGGGGAAGGGGAGTGGGGGGAGGGTGAAACGGGTAAAGGGGATCATTTGTACGATGACAGATGGAAACTAGACTTTCGGTGGTAAACACAATTTAGTCTACACAGAAGTCGAACTATGATGTACACCTGAAATTTATATGTTATAAACCGATGTTCCCTCAATAAAAAAAAAGTTGATGCTCAGTGATGACTATGTCCTGGGCTTTCTGCACTGTGCAGAATTAAGTCCATGAACAATACAGACTGCTGCATTGGCTGTTAAAAGTTCTATGGTATTAGGTACCAAGAGTATGACTTCATTTGCCAGATCTGGAAATTTAACACACCTAGACTCCCAGGAGATGGTCACCATGTCCCCTTTGCACCTGTGACCCATGGGCTGGGATACCATTTTTAAAGTAGGCAAATGAACAAAGAAGGGAATGCTCAAAGATTGTATTGTGTTATAATTTCTATTTTTAAAACTTTTCCTTATGTCAATATTTTGTCCTTCTAACAAGAAACGTTTTACAGATACTGTTTTGTCCCGATGTCTTCTCGTGCTCCTTGGGCTTCCCTCCCCTGCCTCCTGTTCATTACCACCAGGAGAATGAGCTGTCTAGCGTCTTCCTGTGGGAACTTGGGAAGAGGCCTGCAGAGTGTGAGCTAGGAATAATCAGTGCGTAGGAGCCTAGGTCTCTACAGGCTGCTGTGTCCAGCAGACACCCTGTCCTGCAGCCCCCCACTCTCTTAAACCTGGAACCACTGGTTCTCCTATTTTCTGCCACCCCTCGGGGCTGACTAGGATGCTGCATAACTTATCCACAATGGGACACTTCCAAGGGAAAGGGACTTATTACTAATTATTCTGGGACAACAAGCTTAAAACCAGGATGTGTGACCACTCTTGGCAGAACTCCGAGTGTAAGACCTACATTCCCAACACACTGACTCCCTCTGCGGTCCCCTCTACTCTTGTTTCTCCCCACTGTTACCACCTGACTTACAACTGGGTAATTTACTGCCTCCCAGACAAGCTGCATGCAGAATGCAAGGAAAGAGGTGCATATAATCGCTCTAAATGCTGGTTCCCTAGTTGGACACTGACATCTCACCACTCCCTGGGTTCAAGTTGGGTTTGGCTCCCCGGGTTCAGCTTTTTAGGCCCAGCTATGGCTGCGGGAGCTGTGACTGGGCATCAGCAATTGAAATGTTTGCCACTTCCTGGACTCTGGGTACTAAGCCCAAACTGTGCCCTTTCTTCTCTGGACCTGCCTCGTTTGGTGACTACGGCCATCGGTTAGCTCTAAACATCCCCTAATCATTGGTCCCCGTGTGCTAGCTTGTCTCAGTTAAGGCTCTAAGGCTCCTGGCAGGGGGCACACAGTCTTAAAAACTAGAAGTGATGTTTGGGTGATTCCATGAACATTCAATGAAAGAAACCAAGGTCCAGAGAAGGTGAGTGACTCACCTAAGCTTCTAGAATGTTCTGCGATCTGATCCTTGCCCTCCCCAGTATCATGCTGCTCTCAGGCTGGATCACTCCATCTGCAATGCTCTGCACAACAGAAACTCAATGCACATTGACTGATCAGATTTCAGCAAAATCCACGCCCTAAAGCATCTAATGAGGCAGCAGTAATGCCAGTAGGATTGTGTAAATCTGGGGGCTCTGCTCCCTGCTCGACCACCTGGCCACTGAAATGCTATGTTGGTGGACTCACATAATAATTCAGCTGAGTTGTCTACACAGGGCTAGGGGTTTTCATATATATATATATATATATATATATATATATATATATATATATATATATATATATAATATGGGTGTATATAATTATATATAACAGATGGATGAATGGATGGATAAAGGAAAGTACTCCAAGATGAAATAAAATTAAACCAGCCTACTCTTGCTAGTGCTAAAACTGCTCTAATAATTCATTGAAATACATCAAAAAGGCCCCCTCCCCCCCAAAAAAGAGAGAAAGAGAAATGTTTATTTTTAAGACATTCATGGAAAAATACTGGAAACAACCCAAATGTCCACTGATAGGGGAATGAGTAAGAAAACTAAACTGCAGTAAAAAAAAATATGAAAATTTGAGGTTTTTTTTTTTGTGGTGAGGAAGACCAGCCCTGGGCTCACATCTGTGCCCGTCTTTCCTCTAGTTTACATGGGACGCCACCACGGCGTGGCTGACAAGCAGCACCCGGGATCCAAACCCGCGAACCCCGGGCTGCCAAGCGCGGACAAAACCGCTGCGCCACCAGGCGGCCCCTTGAGTTGGCTTTTAAAATGACAACTACATGGACTATGTTAAGGTTTTCTCTTCTTGTGACACAGTTTAAATTCATGAAATAAGCAGTCAATTAAACAAACACGTCTGTATCTGGGGAAGAACTGAAGGCAGAGGGAGCAGCAGTGCAAAGGCCCTGAGCTTCGGGGTAGGACTGGGGGAGAGGGGACAGACAGTTAAAAAAAGCATAATGCAACCTGAAAGAATCCAGTCACAAAACACCACTGGGTCTGCCATTCCATTTGCATGAAATATCCAGAATGGGCAAATCCAGAGAGACAGAAAGATTAGTGGTTACCAGGGGCTGGAGGAGGAGGAAATGGCAGTGATTATTAATAGGTACAGGCTTCTTTTTAGAGTGATGAAAACATTCTAAAATTGATTATGAGAAGGATGCACAACTTTATGAATATACTAAAATCCACTGAATTGTACACTTGAAGTGAGTGGACTTTACAGAATGTAAATTACATATTAATAAAGCTGTTATAACTAGCAAAAATTAAATTTAAAAAAGCATCTCTGTCTAGGAGTCAGAGGATTGGAGATGTCTACTTTATTTCTTCCACTTCCTGGGATCCTCTCATTCCAAAAACAAAGTGCCTTCTCCATGGTGGTCCCAGGTGCCTCCCCTCCCACAGGTGGAGCTCTCTGGGCTCAAGTATCTGTTATGGCACCGACTATTTTTCCCACCTCACAGAAGACAGAGAAAGTC
Source organism: Tapirus indicus (assembly GCA_031878705.1). Taxonomy (NCBI): domain Eukaryota; kingdom Metazoa; phylum Chordata; class Mammalia; order Perissodactyla; family Tapiridae; genus Tapirus; species Tapirus indicus. The sequence continues at coordinate 94,854,924 of CM062919.1, read as the reverse complement.
TCTCTCCACAGAGTGTAGGACCAGCACGTGTGGGGATGTCCCTGACAGCTAGTCAAAAGCGGCCTGCCAAGCACACTGTGGGCAAAGTCCGGTGCTGGTCCTGGCTCCTCCAAGTCACTAGGGTGAGTCAAAGTAACTCTCCAGGCCTCCTGTCAGCCTGCCTCAGTCATCTAAATGTGCCCCGGGAATGGGAGTGTGGGGAAACAAGCAGCCTGAGCATTGATGGAGAGCATGACATGGTACAGCCCTGGGGAGAGCAATTTGGCAATAACTTAGCAAAAGTATAAACACATGCACCATTTGATTTAGAAATTCCACTTCCAGGAATTTATCCTATAGATGCACTGGCACTTGTGTAAAATGGCTCACGTACAAGGATATTCATTGCGGCATTTTTTTTTGCAATAGCAAAGACTGGAAAAACAACTTATATGTTTGTCAATATGGAACTGGTTAACTCAATTAGAGCATATAATGTGGCCATAAACAATGGAGATTGTTTATATACCGATACAGAATTCTTTCCAAATCATGCTGTGAAATATTAGAAGCCAGGTACAGAACAGTACTTATGATCATCTCTTACAAAAAGAAGGGGAGAAGAGTCTCTACACAGATTTGTTTGTACACATAATAAATATCTCTAGGAGGATAGACAAGAAACTGATGACATTGTTTCCAGGGAGACACCCTGGTGGGCTCAAGGATGCTTTTCACTGTATGTTCTTGTGAACCTTTTGAATACTGAACTGTGCTAATTTATTTCCTATTTGAGATAAATAATTCTTTTATATGTCAAATAAAGTAAATAAATATGCCCTGACTAGCATCATCATTGTTTCATGTAGTATTATTTTTAATTCAGAGCAGCTTCCATTTTCTGATTTCCCATAAGAGCATCTTATCTCCCACCATTTTCCAAGCGGATTCTCAGTCTCTCCAACCCACTGTCATCTCTCACAGCACCCTAGGTCCTGTCCTAGGGGTTCCCCAGACTGGCCTTCATGGGCTGGCTCAGGCCCCAGCCCCTGGTGGATCTGGCTTGGCTTCAGTTATACACACTGCCCATTTGGACCTTATTCCTTTTATCAGTGAGAAAGACTGAGAGGGAGCTTTGGCCAGGCCCTCTATCAGGGCCATTTGAAGGGACTTAAACCAGGCCAGTCTGGACCCCTTTTGACTCTGCAATCCCTCTCCAGCTTGTTACAAACTAGCAGGATGGAAAGGAAATACTGAACAAATTGCCAGACCAGCTCCCTCAGGGACCAAGACAATGGGTCTGGAGAGAAAAGGCTTTTCCTTCCAGCCCAGCCGCCAGCGGTCAAGAGAAAACAATTTCCCTTTCACCTCCTGGAATGGCAGCAGCCAGCCAGCCAGCTGGGGAGATTTATGGAGATATAATGTGACCTCTTTATTGCCCTGAATGCCAGGGAGGCATTTCAGAGGAGATTTACGCCTTTTAGAAGGGGAGGGGAGCAAGCCTGTAGAAACATATACCCGAGGACTATTTTCCCCATTGGGGGTTTCTTGGGGATTACTTAATCAAAGCAAGGTTAAACTCAATCGCCAGCACTTTACATCTTCTCTTGCTAATCCACCTGGTTACGCTGCAAACTTTTTGCATGAAATATGACTCTCCTTAGAGTTAGGAGGATTCTGTTTTGCTTTGAGTTCAGTTAACACACAACAAAAAAAAATAAGGATGAAGACCACACACCGCAAGGCCAGGAGACTGTGCTCCTCCTTAGCAATGGACTCGGGCAGTTCACATCTTACCTGCCTATGCCCAGGATCTTCTGTGTAAAAGGAAGGTGTTAAAACAGATGATCTAGCTCCTTCCTAGTTTGAAAATGATCCAGATTAACATCAGATCAAATGTATAAGTTACTCTACACCAGTGATTTTTCTGTCACTTTTTTTTTGGTGCAGAATGCTTTCCTTGAAAGAAAATCTTATTTGAGGGACCCTGACAGAAAAGGAGAAGTCCAGCTGATTTGGTGAAAGGATGACCCAGACTCTTCCCAAATCCCCCCCTACATACCTACATCCACACGGTGGCCTTGAAGAAGGTCCTCCAACAGCTAGAGGGTGCCGGAGCACTCCTGCAGGAGTGTTACTCAGGACTTTATACCAATGACATGAATGGGGTCCACCATTGCTTCAGTATCGCAAACTACATTGACCAGACTTAAAGGCTGGGAGCAATAAGAACCAATTACAGAAGCAATCAGAGGTGGAAATGTTCACCAACAGTAATTTTCTCTCTCTTGCTCTGGTTTCCACAATTTAAAAATGAAGTTTTTGGAAAAGATTATTCCTAGCTCCCTACTTTTGGAATCATCTGACTTGGCAGTACATTGTAACTCTTCTTATTTACACATTTTTAAATTTTTTCCCCTAATTTATGTTTAAATTGTATATTTCATAATTGCTATAAAAATTCAAATACAGAAGAATGTCACATGAAAAATAAGTCTCCACCATTACCATTATCCCACTCCCCAGAGGCAATTTTTCTATTTTTCCAGACATTTTCTATTTTATTAATTATAATTTTTATTTTGGAAATTTAGAAATTACAGAAAAGTACCAAGAAAAATATAGTAATCCCTTTTATTCCCTGTCACCATTTCTTATCCAACCACTATTTAATTTAATGTATATCCCTCCAATTCATTTTTATACTTTTACACACATATACAGTATATTCACCTCTGAACATCAAAAGTATGGTTTTGTGTTTTTTAAATTTACATGAATGCCTTCACACTATACATCACATTTACAAATTTACTTTTTTTAAAATATGAAATATTTTCATAATTGAGAAAAAAAAGAATATAAAAATACTCCTGAATCCACCATCTAGCTTTGTCAAATCTTAACATTTCTTCAGATATTTTTAAAGAAAAAAACATTGCAGATACAGTCGATTCCCCTGTGTATCCCATCATCCCAGTCTCCTCCTTCTCTCAGTGAAAATAACCTCTATACTGAATGTGATGTTTATGATCCATGAGAATGTTTTTACTCCTGCAAACATACATGTATACTTTTTCAAAACAATACATAATATTTTTGCATGTTTTAAATTTCACAGAAATAGCATGCTATATATATCCTTCCACAAGTTTTATTTTTTGCTTATTATTATGTTTCTGAGTTTTAACTATGCTGACAAATGTGTAGCTACTTTATTTCAGTTGCTTTATAGTTTTCCATTATATTAACATATCATGTTTAATTTGTTCATTTCCTTATTGATATATATTCAGGTTGTTTTCAATTTTTGCTGTAATAAATGCTGCAACAGGCATCCTTCTACATATCTGTTTATACAGATGAGAAAAGTTTCTCTAGGATATGTTAGACATGTTATAGACATGTTCAAAAATGTATTCAGAAAACATTTATGTTTTGGTTTGGTTCTGTTTAACAATGTATCAGTCAGCTTTTGCTAGGTTATACTGTAACACACAATCCCCAAATCTCAGGGGCTTACTATATTTAAGATGTATTTTCTGCTGTTCACAATGCATGTCAGCTGTAAGTTGGCTGAAGTTCTGTTAGACGTGTGTGCTTCACTCCAGGATCCAGGCTGAGGAGCAACCTCATGGCAGGGAGCAAAAAGTGAAGTCAGAACCACATAATGGCTCTTAAAGCCTGTGCTTGGAAGTTGCACAAGTGACTTGTAGTCATATGTCATTGATCAAAGCAAGTCTTGTAAGCAAGCCTATGTTATCAGGGTGGGGGGATATAATCCTCCCCCGGGAAGGGGCACCTGAGAAGAACAGTGCCATGTGCCCTGAACACAAATAGGATTATACCACACAAACTCTTCTGCAGCTTAGTATCTTCATGGAAGCACATCTACTTGGACATTTTCCCAAATCAGTACAGATCTACCTGATTCTTTTAAGAGGATTTATTAGTTTTACATTGTAAAGGTATATAACATTTACATTCTATTCTATAATTCCCACAGTTGTTTAGCTGTACTTTGATATTTGAAAGAATCCAATGCTTAATGCCACTCTTTTCATACCAGGGCTTCCCTGTTCCTAATGCCTTGGCTGTATTTCAGCAAGTAATTTCTCACTACTAAACACAAGAGGGGTGAAATGAGCATCATTGTGTTAATTTCTGTGCTAGTACCTGTTTATTTTCATTTGTTCTTATTTCTGATAGAGCAAGTTCTGCCTTTTTCAGTCTTTATAAAAATTATCTTGGCTATTCTTGTACAATAACTCTTCCATATAAATTTTATAATCAACTTGACAAATTACATTTAAGAAATCCCATTGGGATGTTTGCTGGGACTGCACCAAATTTATAGATTTGTTTGGGGGCATCTGAAAGAAAGAATACTGCTAAGTTTTCCCATCTAAGAACATAGCATCTTTTCCCATTTATTCATGTCTTTTTTCATGTCCTTTAAGTAAAGTTTTTTGTTTTTTTTTTTTAATTTATGTTTGGTGAGGAAGACCAGCCCTGAGCTAACATCCGTTGCCAATTCTCCTCTTTTTGCTGAGGAAGACTGGCCCTGGGCTAACATCGTGCCCATCTTCCTCTACTTTATATGAGACGCCGCGACGGCGTGGCTGACAAGGGGCGCGTCGGCGGGCGGCCGGGATCCGAACCCGCGAACCCCGGCTGCCAAAGCGCAGACTAAACCGCTAGCGCCACCGGGCGGCCCCCTCCTTTAGTAAAGTTTTATAGCTTTCTCCATAGAGATCTTACATATTTGTTTACCAAAAGTTGACTATTCTTTCATCTGCAAATAATGAAAACATTACCTCTTCCTTTCCAAGCTGATTTATTTTATTACCAGGGAAATTTATACCTGGTTGGATATCTCAGAGGTATGGATCAGCTCTCCAAGTCTTTCCCTCAATGTGGTCTGAATTTCCATTATATCTGACAGTATTTCTGTAGTTGGGCGTATGAGCTGTTTCCTAGATTCACTGGAGACGAAATTTTCACTTTATTTTTGGGTTCTTTTCATCTGATTTGTTGGTGTTCAGGGAGGAAAGGGAGAATGCATACCTTTATTCTGCTTTCACAGGAAGTCTCCATCCCTTCTTCACAGTACATACATCCTTCTCAAATCCTATCACCTGTTCTTCCTCTTTCCATCACTAGCCTTCCCAGACTAATCCAATGTTTCCATGGGTTTATTTGGCAATTAATCACATCAGTCTTGAATTACCTATTTTATCCTTGTCTTGGAGTATCATTTAGATCTTTTGGTGTTATTTCATTCTTTTCTCCCAAACTATATTTTGTTCTTAAGCCAAATTATACTCACACAGAGATCAGGATATATTTCATACGTTGTTTATTGGGTTAGTTTTATTTTCTTTCTCCTTTTTTCACTCTAGTCCCAGAATTCTGTAGCCAAGCAGATATTGACACATTATACATATAAAGAAGTGGAACTTCCTCGCACTGGGGGCCGCACAGAGTCCAGCTCTCAGCCTCTCCTCCTCCCACCTGAAGCACCACAGCTGAATCCCAACACTCCTAGAGCACACTTGATGACAAAGGTCTATGCTTCAACCCATCTTTTACAACTTTGACGTCCTTGGCAGACATCTTAGGAAAAATGTGAAGCTGCCACAGAACAAATTCAGGAGGGATAGTAGTACCAACTGTCACATTAATACTGCTTACCCTTTGGGGAGGGAAATAGAGGATTTTTATAGTTTACTGTACTTACTAAGCTTTTGCATTGCTTTTCTCTATTTATTTATTTATTCTTTCTATTTTTTAATTGTGGTAAAATACACATAACAAAATTACCATGTAACCATTTTTACATGTACAATTCAGTAGGGTTAAGTATATTCACATTGTTGTGCAAACAATCTCCAGAACTCTTTTCATCTTGCTAAACTGAAGCTCCATCCTCATTAAACAACAACTCTTCCCTCCTCCAGCTCCTGGCAACCACCATTCTACTCCCCATCTCTATGAATCTGACTACTCTAGGGACCTCATATAAGTCGAATCATATAGTATTGCCCTTTGTGACTGGCTAATTTTACTTAGCATAATGTCCTCAAGGTTCATCCATATTGTAGCATGCATCAGAATTTCCTTCCTTTTTAAGACTGAATAAATATTCCATTCTATTTATCTGTTTATCTATTCATCTGTCTACAGACACTTGGGTTGCTTCCACCTTTTGGCCATTGTTGTCTCTTTTTAATCAATAACTCATCTTTACAAAAAAATTAAAAATCAAGAAAAAATGTAGAGCTGTGCATTGAACAGTAAAATCAATCAATCAGATTTTTACCACTATGGCTCCCATTTGCTAACCTAGCTGGGGAGATTTCTCATGGCAGTGTCTTCGTAAGACTCGGTCTTCTAGAAAGAAGCTCAGAAGTAGCTACCACTGCAGAAAAGACACGACAAAAAGAAAATCCCACGGCAGCAAGATCCCAAGAGAAGGAAGACTGTTCAAGCAGCCCAGCCCCAAAAGAGCTGTTCAGGCGCATGTGCGGTGGCCTCAGTGCCCACAATTCCCTGAAATAGGAGGGTCGATGCCATCAGCGCAGCTGACACAATGGGGCACTGGCCCCGGAAGTCAGGCTGACCTGGGTCCTGCCAGCCTCAGCCCCTTTGTGGCCTTGGGCACCCAGTAACCTTGGTTTCTTCACCTGCCAATGGACATTGCAACTCCTGCCCGCAGGACAGTTGTTGGGAATAAATAACAAAACAAGGCCAGAGGAGAGTGGCGAACACCGTAAGCTCTCAGAGTGTTTGCTGGGCCTCAATACCACCACCAAATGTCGCAACTTCCCTCCAGAACTGCTCATCAGCTGGGCAGGCTGGCCGTGGCCGTGGATGGGGACCCAGGCAACATCATCCTCTTTGCTGCCTGTACCTCTGCCCAGTTGCTGTCCTCAGACCCTAATGGAAGAGCCAGACAAAAGCCCCTGCTCCTGATAGTAATAGCACAAATGATCATCCATCACTTGTTCCTATTTTTCACATTCTATTCCTATTTTTGGTAGAGTCCTTAAAACATGGTCCCCCGACCCCGCTCCCCTCCCACCAAGTCTTCACCCTCAGTGACTCTCACAGATTGTCAGAGCTGGAAGGGCCCAAAGATATAAGAAGCACCTGGTTCCAATTCATTCATTTTTACAAAGGAATCAGAGCCTGGGAAAGCCCATACAGACAATGTAGTTTCCACCAATACTCCTTTAAAAGAAGGCCTGATCACTTCCTCTAAGATGGATGGACACCAAATCCACATCACTCCTGCAGTAGAAACAGAGGCACAAAGAAACCTGGATCCTGATTCCAGACCATAAAACCAGTCAGGGTAGGAACACCTAAAAAGGCACATATACTGGCTATTTAAAAAATTTAAAAGACAAATTAATAAGCAGCTCCTCCTTTTCTTCATATCCTCCAAACCTGCTGAGAATCCAGCAGCTACCATGGTTAGATGCATTTCCTGGCAGAATCTACAACGCAGTTGACTTGCCTCCTGCTTTTCAACAAACACAATTTAGCATCATAATAATGTTAACCACAGTGACGCTTGATTTGGGCCCTAGGAAAGACTCTGCAGAAGCAACTCAAGGTGGAAGGGGGTCTCACTTATGCTCAGAGATTCCCAGAGACAGACCCTGTCAGGGCTTTCTCAGAATGCACAAACCCTCCAGAGCTGCACCCCACAATCCTTCTTCCTTTCTGAGTGCAAACCAAGTGGTTTCTTCATTTTTTCCTTTTGTTCAGATCTCGCTGGAGGCAGACAACTGGTTCCAACTCCCTTAGAAGGATTTTTTAAATATTCTAAAGCTATGACAAAAGTCACTCTTCAGGTATCTACAACCCCAAATTAGCCTCTGTGTATGTAAATGTGCCCTCCTCCTATGGAGAAGGAATTATAGACATTAAGTTGGATGTGGGTTTATGTCCCTGAATGTAGATTAATACTGAGAAAGAAGGCAAATTCTAACTAATACAAAACCCTCATTTAATTCAACTTGGCAGCATTCTGTGCAACCTAACATTTATTAGTGGAACCGAAAAGATCCTATTTGAAATAGTATCTCCTTTAATGATAACAGCAAATATTTATTAATGGGTGACTAAACAGCTAACATTTAAAGATACTTACTGCATGTCAAGTACTAGGCTTTATGAACATGATTTCCTATCACAATAACCCTATAATGTAGCTTCTATTGAATTTTATGGACACGAAAACTGGAGAACATTTATGTAAGGGGTAGAGCTGGAATTTTAAATCAGGAGTCTGACTCCAGACCCACTCTCTTAACCACAAGACTCTTCTGCCTCTCCTTTACCAGCTGCTAAATAGTAAAAAGTTGGAGGTCTCAACAAGGAATATAAAAGCAAAAGTTCTGAAAATGACAAAAAAAAAAAAAAAAAGGCTAGCTAATGGGCTCTGCCTTCACCAGGAACAGCTGGTTAGATGGTCCATTTGGCCAGCTCTCCCCTTCCCAGCAGATACATCCTTTTCATTCTTTTCCCCCCACTGCCCCTTCTGCTTTGTCCTGGGGAAAGGGTCCCCTTTATTAATGCCATTCCTGGAGATGTGTTTACATAGGGCAGGAAACTTAATATCAACATTTCCCTCAGAAGAGTGTCTTGTCACTTCTGTGAAGCACTTCATGCAGGCAGAGACCAGCCTCCCAGATCAACAGGCACTTATGCCCTTTAAACAGTCTGACAGGAGAGTTTGTTTCTACAGAGAATCTTTGAGTTCTGGGCCCATTTGTTATGATGAGGTTGAGAGGCGGGTACCCATATACACAAAACTCTCCCTGGTGCCTCAAGAGGCTCTCTAAGAAGGACCTCGGGGAATCTAGTCCAAATGAGGAAGAGGGAAAAGGGTGGATTTAGGCACTCAACGGGTGGGAAAGGACAAAACCTGATGAGCAAACTTCTACAGTCTCTATAAATTGGCAGGGACAGACTGTTACCGGATCTGGCTCCAGGCCCAGGACACTGACAGGACATGAAGACTTCGAGGGAAATTATGAAGCCCAAGGGGGCACCACCAGAGCCCAGCAGAGCACCACAGGATGAAGGAATGAGCCCAGGTGGTTTTCCCTTGTAAAGGTGAAACATGGAGGGCACCTAATATCTCTTTTTTCAGCTTCCTTTCTTGGCTCCTCTTGCCCAGAGTCTCTTGTCACCCTGTACTGGCCCACACTCCCCTCCCTCCTTCATTGGAGGCCAGCTCTGCAGAGCTCCTCTGCCCCTTGTCACTCTCCCCACCACCCTGGGGGCTCTTTCTCTCCTCTTCTCAAGGCTTCAAGCAGAGAGATGATCCCACAGACTCCTGCCCATGCCACTTGCCTCCTGGGTATCTCCACCTGCATGTCCCTCCCCCATGGCTCAGACCCACTGAGTCCAAAATGTTGGTCTCACCCCGAGGTGCCCTGTTTCCTTATTGTTACCTTTGAGAATACACCACTGGAGTTTTCCGTTTTCTCCCCTCCCGGCCTTCTAGATTTGGGCTGCCTTTGCATGATTCTTACAGCTCCTCAATCTCCTCAGTCCCCGCCCCAGAAAGTCCCTCTCTCTGTAAAATGATCATGGATGGGGACATGCTCATCCCTGGACTTCTGCCTCTTGGGTTCCTTTTACAAGGATGGGTCCTCTCCTCCCTGTCAATGTCTCAGTAGGGCCAGACTGCAGGTATGAATATGTGAGCCAAAGGGGCCATATACTGTATGATAAATTTCAGACTTTATCTTTTCAGACAATGAACATTTATTTAGCATTTACCATGTAACTGTATCACGGACCCCAAAATGAATGAGGTATAATTCCTGCCCCACAAACACTTCCAGTCTTGTGGAACTATAATCTGAACAAAAGAATAACACCATAAATTACACAGAGAACACCGGCCGTGTATGATTCTTGGGAATTCTGCCTGGAGACATGTCAAAGGCTGTTGCAGAGACAAGCTCACACAGAGATTCTAATGCGAGATCTCACCCCAGCTTTCATGCATTCACAACAAGATCCACCTTCTGCTCCCTCTTTGCTCCCAAGAGGCAGTGTGAACCGTATTCTTTGATTCTTCCTCTTTTTGCTTCTAGTTCTTCCACAGTCAAGTTGAGTGAGAACAAGAGACAACAGTTTTCTGCATAAAAAGCCATTGTGGAATTATTAGGGTAGAAAGAAAAATGAGACCATGAGGTACCAGGATGGATTGCCAAGGTGCTGAGTAATAATGGCTAACATCGTGAAGCACTTCCTGTGTTCCAGGGCTCCAGCATTCATGTTCTCCACTACCATGACAGACAACAGCAAGTCTGCCCCTCTGGCATCAAGAGCTAGGCAGAAGCTCCGGTTATCCTGGCCTTCCAACAAAGACTCACTGAGCCTAAGTGGTTAAACCCAAGGGACTCTCCAGAAATACAGTAGAATTTGCTCTTCTCTCCATAGGAGAGCCATCATATCAGAGCCTCCATTCTTGCACAGTGCCCTTCCTAGCAGTGCCATTTATTTCCAGCAGTTGCAGGGCTGCCAGGCAGAAGGGAGAAGTGATTAATCAGATTCCCCAGCCCTTGGGCAATAGAAGAGGCTTAAATGGGAATGTGGGGTGAGAAATTCTTCTCAACCATTTGATCAATTCCCTATTCAAAAGTTTCTCTAGACTTTTCCAATCCAGCAAATTAAGCTTCCAAAAATAGGTAAAAGTTCCTACTGAGGAAGTGGAATCCCACAGAAGTGAAGAAATGACACTGGCCTGGTCAACATGACTGGTCAGTGATGTGAAGCCTCAAAGCCAGGATTCCTATCTTAATCCACTCCCATTTGCTACTGCATGACCCCCACCAGGAGGTCATCAGCTAAGCAGGAGGGCCTACACAGTGGAAGGAATTACTCTCCATGACAACATGGAATACCAAAAGAAATGAAGCAAACTCCAATGCCATTTCCGGGTGGGCAACTTCAAGATGACCCACCCCCAGCCCATGTAAACTGGGGGGAAAAGAGTTGCATGGAAGTTGTTATACGCACATCCTGCAGCTCTTTCAACTCAAACTATGGCTTTAGGGGCTCAAGAGAAAGATAATGACCACTGTCTTCACCCATGCCCTTCCTTGGCCAGTTTGGCCTGGTGATTTCCCCTGGCCTTTCCTTCCATGTCATCTGTCATTATTCACTCATTCTCCAGGCTAGAGAATGCCTCTGACAGCCTCTCACTGAGCCACCTGACTTGTCTCCCTGCCAGCCAGCTACTTCACTCACACACACACACACACCTCTGCGCTATGTATTCCCAATTTACTAATTCAATCATGTTTGCTCTCTATTCATAAACCCTCAAACTCCTCTGCCTGATTTTCAGCATCCTCTATATATGGCACCAACTGTGTCAACCTTGCAAATTCCTAGAGGGGAACCAGGCTACTGAAATGCTGGGAAAAAGTCCGTGACATGGGTGATGATGTCCAAGATGTGCAAGGTGGCCATCTGGGGTGGAGCACTGCATCAAGGGGCAAAAGGCAGGGGGAGTCTGCCGTGAGCAACCCAGCTCATGTAGTTGAAGAGAAGCCCAAAGCCAAGAGCTAGAAATTCTGGAGGTAAACCCTAAGTCCAAAGGCAAGGAATGACCAAAACAAACAGAGAAAACTGGTTTCAGGGGCCAGCCCGGTGGTGTAATAGTTAAGTTTGCACATTCCGCTTCAGCAGCCCAGGATTCGTGGGTTCGGATCCCAGGCGCGGACCTACACATTGCTCATCAAGCCATGCTGTGGCAGCGTCCCATATACAAAGTAGAGGAAGACTGGTACAGATGTTAGCTCAGGGACAATCTTCCTCAAGCAAAAAGAGGAAGATTGGCAACATATGTTAGCTCAGGGCCAATCTTCCTCACCAAAACAAACAAACAAAAAACTGGTTTCAGTAATTGATTGTAGTGAAAGTGTTGGTATTGTTTTTCTGAGACTCTGTGGATGTTACAGCATAAAGCAAATGAGGAATTATGTCAGGGTTATTGAGAATGGGATTTCTGGTGTGGATGAAAGGACTTATAGATGTAGAAATGCATGAAAAATGTAAAATGGTGCAGCTGCCGAGGAAAACAGTATGGTGGTTACTCAAAACCACACAGAATTACCATATGATCCAGCAATTCCACTTCTGGGTATATACCCAAAAGAACTGAAAGCAGGGACTCAAACAGCTATTTGTATACCCATGTACAAAAACAGCAGCATTTTCACAACAGCCAAAAGGCAGAAGCAACCTATGTGGCCATCAACAGACAAATGGATAAACAAAAGGTGGTATATAAATACAATAGAATGTTATTCAGCCTTTAAAAGGAAGAATATTCTGACAGGTGCTACAACATGGATGAACCTGGAGAACATTATGCTAAGTGAAATAATCCAGACATAAAAAGACAACTACTGTATGATTCCATTTATGTGAGGTAACTAGAGTAGTCAAATTCAGAGACAGAAAGGAGAATGGTGATTGCCAGGGGCTAGGGAGAGGGAGGAATGGATACAGTTTCAGTTGAGAAAGATGAAAAAGTTCTGGATAAGGATGGTGGTGACGGTTGTACAGCAATGTGGATGCACTTAATGCCACTGAACTGTACACTTAAAAATGGTTAAAATGGTCAATTTTATGTTGTGAATATTTTACCACAGTTAACAAAAAAGATGCATAAAGGGAAGTAAAAGCCTTTTAGTTCTAAATTTGAATTGAAAGTATTGATATCAACGCATAATGTACTTTGTCTTATCTTTGGGTGGGGTGGGGGGAAGTATCTAACTCTCTATATTGAATGACTAATCCAATAGCAAGAAGCATAACTAGCAGAGCTGGCTCTAAGAGTAGTGTCCAAATACCATTCCTCACTAAAAGGAGCCAGGGCCAAATCTAGGTCTGGGAGGAGAAAATGCATAAGAAGAGTTTGGAACATTTGGTAGTATGAAAAGCAGGAAAGCCTCAAACTAAGATTTTGTCAAAAGAATTCAGGCCAGTTTGAACAAGTTCCCACTAGCAAAGATGGGACAATCTGAGCATCAGTTAGGGTAATAACTATATGGATCAAAACACATCATATATGTTTAAATCTATGAGTTCTTAATGATACTTTAAAAATTCATTTCATTGGTAATCTTTGAAGGATGCCAGGGAACTAATTATTCCGGATATTGAAAAGTAAAGTGAAAGAAGCAAGCATTTATTCTGCCTTTCCTATACAAACTGTATCTCAGGGTAACAAAACATTTGATACACTGATTTTTTTTTTATTGTTACAGATGTATTTCAGCTAAAAAATGAAGGAGGAATGAGAGCATTAGAATGTCACCATTTACAACTCCAAATGAAACAATGGATCTAGGCAATGACCATCAATGGCTGCTGAATGTGATCACAACTATTTCTCCAACCACTGATTTACATGAAAAACAGGGGAGAGAGGAACATGTTAAATGTCATGAAGGGAATGCAATCAACAAAATCCAGGCTGTGGGAAACTCTAAAGGAAAGTCTAGTTTCTTTAGCAAATATATTGTGAGAAAAAGAAGAAAGGGTGAGAGGGGAACCTATAGATTAGAAGAAAGTTGAGACATATCAACAGAGGATCTTATTTAGATCCTGATTTTAACAAACTGTTAAAGAAAATTAGACAAGTGGAAAATTTGAACACTGATTGGACATTTAATGATATTAACGAGGGATAGTTAATTGTATCAGAGCAACACTGGCACTGGGACTATATTTTTTTTAACTGTCCTCATAGCTTTTAGAGATACATACAGAAGTATTTGCAGATAAAATGATAAGTTGTCTGGAATTTCCTTCAAAATAATATAGTATGAGGGGAAGGGGGAATATAGATGAAATACAGCTGGTCATGAGTTGATACTTGTTGAAGCTAGGAGATAGTTACTCTCTGCTTTTGCAATATGTTTGAAATTTAACAGATTAAAAAACTTGTGTAAAAGACAAGAATAGAACTTAAAATCTTCATCTTCACCTCTAAGCCTCCTGGGAGGTAGGTGCTCTCGCTAATCCATCCTATGGGGTCCAGTGATGCATACCGGCATAAACAGTATTTTCCCCTGTAATTATCTATATTCTTATTCAAGGTCACTCCTGGCACCTACCTCACCTACTATGCAAGAAGAGGGTGGGATTACAAAAGGCTCTGCCTCCAGGGTTAGATTAACACGCCCCTCTTCCTTTCCAGGGCAGGGATCTGGCTTGGGAACTAGAATGGGCATGGATTTCTGCCCCTTCTTTTCACCGTGGCCTGGACACAAACCACACGGCAATGCTGTGCCCCACTGCTAGAGCACATACACAGAACTCCTCCAAAATATCCTTGTTGCTTCATTTTAGTTCGAGTTCTTTCTCTAAATGGGAATCAGTGCAGAAATGCAGAGGGAAGGCAGTCATCGCCTTGTAGGAGTGAGGCAGAAGCAAAACAAAACTAAGAGCCACTATTTTTAGCCTTTCTACACCATAACCAAAGTGACATATCCAAAATGCGACTCGAATCCTGCCACTCCACTGCTCTACTTTCAAGTCTTGTCTCACCGAGGCCAAGTCCGAACTCTTTAGATGCCTCTGCTTCCTTTCCAGCCTCATGTCCTCCCACCTACACTGCAGAATAGCCAGACTCAAGAGATGTCCTCAGCTTGTAATGTCCTTCCCCCCATGCAGCAAACTCCTAATCAGCATTTAGGAGTCGCTTCACCAGGAAGCCTGGTCTGAACTTCTGGTGACAAGGCCAGTTTACATATCCTAAGGGCTCCTGTGGATCCCAGATTTACACCACTGTAGCCCTCCAAACACTGTCTGAGACTGCACATCCACTTTTAATCTCCCCTACCAAACTGTAAACTGCTGGGATGCAGAGACTGTCTTGTTCATTTCTGATCCCCAGAGCCTAGCAAGTGCCCAGCTCACAGGAAGCAGGCAAAACATCTGTCAGCTGGTTGACTGACGAAGCCAACTATATGTCTGGTACTGGTGTCTGTAACAGAGCTCGACCCTCTAAGGATCCCCACAGCCTCCTAGAACCGCAGACACTGAATGGGTTTAGTAATAACAGAAAAGCAGAACCAAAGGAACAATAAACTGAGACCAACAATAAACTGAAGTCACATAACTCATGGTTTCCCAAAGTTGTTCTTAGATTTTAGCAGTTAAGTATTTTATTATGTATAAGAAATAAAATTAACCCATCAAACCCAAGATTTCATAGGTATTGTTGCTTAAAATGAGGCAGGTAGCCATGGAAACCTACTTTACACAGACTGCATGACTCGAGTTTGCTGCCCAGGGAAGCTCATGAAGGTCACGTGTTACTATGGTAGCTCTGGTATGAGGAAAGACAAAGCCAACGTGAACGATAACCATGGGGGATGTCAGAGACGCTGGATTTTAGATATCACCAAGGGCCCTGGAGTAGCCCTTCTCACCAATTCTGTGCCTGGCCTGATTTTCTAACCTTACAAATGCAGATACTCAAGCTAAGAGAGGCATAGTCAGTTGTCCAAAAGTCACAGTGGGAAAAAGAGAGCACAGGACAGCATCCCAGGGACCGTCAGTGCCAGACTGATGTGTTTCCATCTCATTGATCTCCCCTTCTAAAAAGTGGATTGAAAGCTGCTGCTCACACTTCCCAGCAAACTGGAGCCTCACAAATCAATACATCCTACAACTGGTCACCTCACTTCAAGAGGCAACCATTTGAAACTTATAAATATGCTCTAGCTTTAATCTGACTATACCTAATATCCTATAAGATTGAAAAACTAGGTTTTTACACACAACTCTCCCATTTGATTGGCTATTTATTATTGGCAGTTGTTTTAGTCAGTTTCCTATTTTTGCTCTATTTAAGGGATCCATCTTCAGGAGCCAGTCTGGGTCACTAATCTTATAAGAACTTTCTGCAATGCTTAAATAACTAAATAGTAACTTTTATTACTGTTTAAGTATATAGAGATACACATGCCTGTATATGTATGGTAACCAGAAAGTCAAGGATTAATGCCTAACAGTGGTTATCTTTGGATGGTAAGATTATCAGCTATTTGTGCATTGGTTTATATGAGTTTTTCATTTTTCCATATTAAACATACATCAAGTTTAATACGAGAAGGATAATTAAGTTTTACGGATACTATTTGGAAAAAAAAAAATACTGTTTGTTTTTCTGAAGCCATCTTTGACCTGGAAAACATTTTCTTTTTTCAAATAAGCAGTATTTTCCTATTAAGTGTACACTCCGTGAGAACCACATTCTTTACTTAGGGTCAAGTCAAGTTCTCTCTATATGCTAGGGAAAGATTTTATTTGTTGTTTGTTTTTCCCCCGCCTACTCAATTTTGAGGGGTAACGGGTATTATTGCCTCTCTTTACCTGGTTTGATTTATGATCTTGGAAGTCAGGTCATTCTTTGCTAGGTCGAAGAGAGAAAGAAAAAAAAAGGTTTCCCCACCTAATACCTGATAAAATATCTGAAAAGGTCATTGCAGACCTTGACAGAAACACATACAATTTCAACCCAATCTGATAAAACAGCAACTAGAAAACTTATCAGAAGAAAATGTAACTTGCCATTTCCCAGCTCAATTCACTGAACTTTTTTTATCTGAAATGACAGACATCATAAGATAGGAAAAGCTGTAGATAAGAAACCAAATTGAGTTGTCTTGAATCAGATCCGATTGTCTGCCCCTGGTTCAAACTCCCACACCTGCTCTGAATGGGTCAACGAGACTCTTGGCATGGTCCCTGACGGGTTTGGAAACATTGCAAAAGTGGTGAACTTTGAGACTTCAGCGTTTATTCTGCGATTATAATTAACCTGCTCACCAGTTGCTATCGATCAATTCTGAATGGAGGTGATAAAGTTTGACTGGATTTCTGGGGGTAGAAATGGAGATTTAAACTGGGAAGAAAAAAGGAAGATTAAAAAAGTAATTTAAGGACCGAATTCAATTTTCAGAAGCAAAAATGAATCTGTGATTGGGGAATCCCAAAGCCTATGGCTTGATAATCCTCAAAACTTCCCACCAAATTCTGGTGGTTAACTCCTTGATTTTTCATCCTCCAAAATAAAATCTATCTGTGACTATTCAACGCAGAGTGAAAGACAGCCCCACATTCCACTTGCAGAAGCTTTTCAATGACTTTAAACATGTGGAATGGTTTGCCTGTCAGGATTATATTCCTCCTTTGGGGGAAAAAGGATATTTGAAGATATAAAGTCAATTTGGGGGCTCCTGGATAATGCCAAAGGCCAGAAAACCAAATTCCCTTCATTCAGATAAGAGGCTTCAATATCCTGGCTCAATTCTGATTACAGAGCGGTAATAGATAAAACCATAGGCCCCCTGCCAGAAATGAAAAAGCTTCCACTGCTGGCTTCTGTGTTCAGCTCAGACCAAGTCCATGGGGCTCTTCCAGCCTGGGGTTTTATTCACTGTCTTGATCCACGACCCTATTCTCATCTTCATTAAAAACATAATTACTGTGCTTTTTTCCTTTCTCCGCTCCTACCACAAACACATTTGAATCTTCAGAGAAAAAGGAATACAGAGAAGATGGTTCTAGTTTTCTTTTAGGAAAGGGATTTTTGAGAGAGCCATATGATTTTGCTCTTCTTATGCAGCCAACAGTCCCCCTGGAGTAAGGAGAATCATCTAGTTTGAAGGGTCTGAATCTGGGAAATCTCTCTTTAATTCTCTGCACACCAGAATCAAGAGGCTGAAAAAGAAGTTTGTGCAAGGCAGAGATTCCTAATGTTGCACTCCCCACCTGCAAGTTCTGCAGCATCAGAATGAGATGGAAGTTTACTCAGGAAGATGTTGCACCTGGAGAGACATTGGTGGGAAGCAGGAAAACACAGAAGAGAAACTACACTGGGGAGAGGGAGCAGCTGGAGAGCTAAGTAATAGAAAATCCTAAAGTTTGAGTCCTTCAACCACCATGCACCCACCCTTATCTCCAACCTGGCAAATGCAAAGTGTGGTAAATGGGGGGAAAGCATGGTCCTAGAAATTGGACTTACCTGGGTTCAAAGCCACAACTGTTGTTTACTACCAGTGGGAACTTGGGCAAATTACTTAATCTTTCTGAGCATGTGTTTCTTCTCCTGCAAAATGGAGATCATAATATCTACCTCTCAAGAACTTAGAAGTCTCTGTCACCTGATACCTTCCTCAAGGGTCAGCCCTTGATAAAAGATCCAACTTACTACATATAAATTGCATATATGCAGTGCAAGATACAGGCATATACATATCGCAAGATACAAGCTACTATTCCTAAAAGGTTGTTAGCTAGTTTCCAAATATTAACGTACCCAAACTTGTAAATTTATTTTGTATAAATTAAAACAGAGATCAGAGGTTATTCCTATTAAAACCCAATTCATTATCTTCCCTACCTTCTTGTAGAAGGCGACAAAGGAGCAACTCTATAGATAGCCAAAAAAATGTTTAAATAAACCTTCATGGAGTGTGTTACATGAGACCATGTCATGGACCACAGAAGGTCAATATAACAGAGTGATACCCATTCCCAATCCACAAGAAAGCCTTATCGCCTGCACCTTATTTGGGATGTGCAGGCCAAAGAAGTCATGAGCAGACAAATACTTTCAGATGTCAAAAAGACCCCTTCAAGTTCTTGAAGCAGCAGCATCCCAGGGCCTGCAAGAATTGTCCTCTTCTAGAGGAGGCAACAGAAAACACCAGCAGCCCTTCCTCTTTTTTATGCAAACAGAAGCAGCAGCAGTATAAATGTTGCTCTAAATTCAGTACAACTCAATTGTCTTAAAAGGACAGGCTGAAAAAAATTGGTTAAAAGACTTACCTTACCCTGGAGGAAGGTAATTTGTTTTTCTAACACAATCCTATCACTGCCCTCGGTTAGTGGTTTTCCCGTTCTGGCCTCAATATAACCTGAGGAATGGTCACCTGTATGTGTGCCCAGGAGGGGATCTTGGGAAGTCATGTCAGTATCAGGGTGGGGCATCTGACAATTTCTGACTGAGATCTGCTACCAGTAGACAGTATTGAGAGTAGAATAAGGGTTTTTTTGTCCCCTCAGTAAAGCAATCTCTTGCTGGATAAGCAAAAATCAAAAGCCAAATTCAATAAACAACAATTTATGTTTTAAAGTACTTTTCCTGTGCATCCATAAACTCTAAATATAGAATCCTGTTTAAAAAAAAACGAGGGAGAGAGACTTTCAGGAAGTTAATTCATAAACACTGTATGTCTCTTTAAAAACTTAACTGGCTTAATATGTTTTTTTAAAGTTGGTAATACATTCATATGGTTCAAAATTCAAAAGTTTCCATCTGCACACCCATGTTCACGGCAGCATTATTCACAAGTCAAGAGGTGGAAACAACTCTAATGTCCATGATGGATAAATTAGTAAACAAAATGTGGTATATACATACAGTGGAATATTAATCAGCTTTAAAAAGGAAGGAAATCATATCACATGCTCCAACATGGATGAACCTCGAGGACATTATGCCAAGTGACATAAGCCAGTCACAGAAACATGAATACTGTATGACTCCACTTATATGAGGTATCTAAAGTAGAAAATTCATAGAGACAGAAGAATGGTGGTTACCAGAGGCTAGGGACAGGAGGAAATGGAGAGTTGTTATTTAATGGGTATAGAGTTGCAGTTTTGCAAGACGAAAAAGTTCTGAAAGTTTGTTTCACAACAATGTGAATATACTTAACACAATAGAACTGTACACTTAAAATTGATTAAGATGGTAAAAAATAAAATAAAACTTAACTCCCTGTATTTTAAATGTATTTTCTTCTTCTATAATGGATTAATAAAGAAGCACAGAAATGACTACTAAAAATGGTTAAGATGGTTAAAAAATTCAAAAAGTTCCAAGGCATATATGGTGAAAGTCCTTTTCCCACCTTATCCCTCACCTACCTGCCCAGTTATCCTCCCCACGGGCAATCAATGTTATCAATTCTTTGTGAATGTTTCCAGAGATAAATTATCTTTAAATGCATATAATCTTTTCTTCTCTTTTTTTTACACAAATATCGTGCTACACACACATTCTGCATTTATGAATGTCTTGGAGAAGACTCCATACCATTACACAATGAACTTCCTCATTTTTTATGCCCACATGATATCCTATTGTTTGTTATGTACCATATATATACATGAACAGTCCCCTAATAATGAACATTTAGGTTATTTCCAATTTTTGTTATTACGAACAGTGCTGCATCTAATATGTACCAGTATACTTGTAGAATAAATTCCTAGAAGTTAAATTTCTGGGTCAAGGGTATCTACTTTGTAATTTGTCAGATATCACCAAGGGCTCTCCAAAAAGGTTGTACCAACTTACACTCCCACCCACAGGTATCAGAGTTCCTGTTTCCCCACACCTCAGAGTATGTTTGTTTTCTTAGCTCATTTAAGTAAAAAAAAAAAAATGGGGAGGGATACAGAAGAAAGTGTTATCTTAAAACTGTCTCCTGTGCATCATTCCACCTTTAGTGCTTAGAAAATACCTAGCAAATGTGGCCTGACCTTTTGATGGGACACAATTGGGCAGGTGACAGATCTCACTAGAAGCGGTGACACACCCCTGGCCACCCCCCCACACCTTCCCCATTTAATTGGTTCTCAACCTAGCACCACAGACCAGTCCCAGCTCTGACTGACCCGCTCAGGGTGGTAACCGGAAAGTTAAACAACGATGGTTTTGTCAAAGACTGACAAATCATTCTCTAGCCAAATAAGCTACTTCAGAGTTGATCTCACAACTGTAGAAATGAACTGGCCCTGAAAGCAACTGGCTTAACTGATAAGCAGTCCCCAAAAGATCCAGAGAACACTTCAGAGTTTTCCACCCACCTAACAAACTTTTAGAACACAGGAAATGAAGCAAAGTTTTTAAAGAAACCATTTGGGTAACACAGTGATACACACGTAATTTATTGCGCTGTTATTTTTTTAGTCAACCTTTAAGGAGATTCAAAATTTCTGAGATCCTTTGAAAATATAATTGCTTGTTTCTCTATTACACAAAAGAATTGTTATTCCATAATAAAATACATTTTCATAGCTTTTCCAGTAACGTCTACCATGATGCTATTTCTTTCAAGGCATATTTACATATAATTTCCATAGTCTCCTTTTCAGCCTTAAGTATTTATAAGCATTATACAAAAATCAACTTTATTGTGGAGTGATGTACATACAATAAAATACCGCCATTTGAATAGTACATTTCCATGAGTTTTGGCAAACTGATATACCTGTATAACCACCATGGTTGGGTTCTTTAAGAGGAGACAGCTATATTATCCCACTATAGCTATTTCATATGCACACAAACATGGACCCTAGCCCTCTAAATGCAAGAATTCCCTGCACAGCTCCACTGGCAGATGGCAATGCAGTCTCTCCTTTCAGCATCCAGGGGTTTATTATTGAGGCAAGCCATATTCCATGTTCCATTTCAACAACTACAATCATGTGTGAGAAAGTGTCCTCAAACCTAACACCTGATCCCCTGGAGCAACACAAAGTTAAAAGGCCACAAACGTTTGCCTTTTAGATATTTGTACACAGTCACTCTCTCCCTCTCTCATCCACCCTGTGACTTCTCCAATGTAAACAGTTCCATCAGTTTCCCAAGGTTTCCAGAACCCTCTCCCTCACTGCTCGCTCTTCCCCGAGGCTCTCCAGTTGGCCTCTGAAGCAGCCATTGTGTGTGGTTTGACCTGGGCAGAGGATTGCAGCAATTGCCTCCCAGATCTCTACCCAAATATTTGCTAAGTGCCCAGCATGGGCCAGGCACTTATATATGAGTAAGACTCTGTACTTGCCCTCAATAAGGTCACATAATTCCATTAATGCAGCCTAATTAACAATTTCAACAGTTGTTTCAGGGTCATGACTCATATTGAACTTGGAATGAACTAAAGTTCATATATATTGCAGTCAAGGCAGAATAATTCCTTCCAACCTAAGTACAAGGCTTTATAGAGGCCCCTGCTAGCTTTTATTACATTGATTTTTGCCTTATTCCAATAACCAACATAAGAACTCTGGCAAGATATTAATTATTGTTAAATATTAAAGTGGTTAATATTTCTTAGAAAAATAAAGGTGTTCTCTTATTTCTCCTCATTGAATTAAAAACAGTTTCTGACTGAAGGGTGAGTTAGTCTGTGTGGTTTTACCTACAGTAGTAAATATACAGTTTAAACAAAAGCCAAACCGTGTTGTGTTATTTCATGGTACTACCCAGTGTGACAGTAAAGAGGGCATACATTTTCTTTTTCTTTTTCTAAAATTGCAGGTGCTTTTCCTGGCAAACTCCTACTCACCCTTCAAGACCACATGCAGATCACATCACTTAGGTGAAGACGTCCCTATTAGACAGAGGGAAGACCCATCTCTGTCTCCTTTCTTTTGTCTCAGCTCATTGCTGTAGCATGCTGCTAGGTCACTTATCCATTTTCATGTCTGTTTAGGGTGACCAACTATCCCCATTTGCTCAGGACTGTCCTAGGTTTAGCACTAAAAATCCTAAGCCCTGGGAAATCCCTCAGTCCTGAGCAAATCAGAGAAACTGTTCACTCTACATGATAGTGACTGTTTAACAAAATAGCCATCATTTATGAGAGGTCAAAGCCAAACACTTCACATACATTACCTTATTTTTCTAATTTAAGACAACACTAAAAGTAGCTACGATTATACCATTTTACAGAAAAGGAGAGGAGACTGAGAGAGGTAAGGAGCTTGCCCAAGATCAGAAGCACCTGGAATTGAACCTAGGTTGGTCTGAGTCATACCACACACTACACTGCATTGCCATCTTAGGGCCCAGTGGCAACTCTACACAGCGAGCTCTTGATAAATATCATGGAATCAGTAATCACTTACGTCACCTTTCTATCACTCAGTGACGGCTAACATGCCAGTGCTGGTCCTCCATAAAGCTACCAGGCATTTACAGGAGGGTCCATGTGACAGGAGGAACATAAAAAGCATATTTACATGCACTGCTTTTAAATGAACTTGCTTTTATGTAAGTGCCACCTGAGAACATGGTGATGATGTGAATGCCAATAAATTGAACATGTCTCATGTTCCCTCACAAAGATAACATGGAACCTATCGTGGCTGGACCGTTTAAAACACTTGACCTTGTGCAGAAGAGAAAATCCAACTGCCAGGCCAGACCCAAGGGCTGTCTTCAGGTGGGACTTCCTGAACTGGTGGGAGACAGCTCAGGGGACCTAAAGGACAGGCCACACTTCTTGGCAAGGAGGTGCTCCTCGGAGTTCAGCTTGCCATTTACTGACACTGGAATTGGGGAAACATTACTTCAGCACCCTCCAGCCGTGGTATGAGTTACATTTTAGAATCTAAATACTCACTGTGTGCGCTCACACAGTATCTTTTTTTTTTTTTAATATTGTTGTAGTTGTAAGTCTGATGACCAAAAAGTATCCTCCATCTTTGAATTTTGAACTTCTCTTTTTTTTCCCCCCTAATCAAACACCAAATTCTCAACTCCAAGATTACAGGGGTTCTGCAAAAGCAACCTTCCCACCCCCAAGTCAAAAGAAGTGGAACTATGGGGATCATTCCTCCCTATTGTAAATCAGGAATTCTAGAGAGAGTTCTAGAGAGAACTCAAGAGAGTTCTAAGAATGCAGGGCCAAAGTGCCCCACCCTGCAACCCACCCCCCTCCAGCCGCCATTGTATGGAGATGCCACACGCGCGCTATCTCGCGCAGGTCCTCCCAAAGGCTCCGGAGCCGGTTGCCCCTCCTCCCCTGGGGGGTGCCGTCTGGCTCCCCTGTGACGGGGAGAGGGAAACTAGGAGCCACAGACCCAGCCCCGGCGCCACTTCCACGGTTAATCAGTTTACCTGGGATGTGTATTTGGCTGGACCCCCCTGGGGACCTTCCCTGGCCATCCAGGGTCAGAGGATAATTTAAAAGCTCTTCAAAGCCCGGACCCTTCTCGAAGCCAGTCCAAGACTGGAAACCTGGGAGGGACAGGCTTTACTCTTCAAAGTGAGAACAAATGCGAAAGGATTTAGCACTTAGTAGGTAGTCAATAAATGTTAACTTTGTTTCTCGTCTAGGCTTCCCCTCCTCCCCCAAAACCATCTCCATCCAAACCTGATCCCGTCCCTTCATGAAATTCCACAAGACCTGAGGTCGTTTGCATTTTCAACTAGTGGTTGCCACTTCCCTTTCTCTCCCAGCCCAGAGCGCCGAGGCCCCTTCTCAGACTTCACTTTGTTCGTCTCTAATTGGGGGAGGGGGGCACACCTTTGCCGTCCTTCCCAGGTCTGACATTCAGAGGAAATATTAAATTGTGCCCATCACGATGATTATTTCTAACCCCAGCCCTCCGGACAAGAGGAGGCTCAACACGTGGATGCTGCAGCAAAGTCTCCGTTAAGTCAAGCATTATAAAGAAGCCCCTCTGGGCTTCCTGTGTTCCCGGACACTGACCAGGCGCTCGCTTTCAACGCACCCCTGGGCACAACTGCCCCGGCAGACCAGCACAATGCAACAACACGCTCTGGCCCCGAGGCACCCACAAGGTGCCGGCCCCAGTTTTAGCCATCTCCACTGCTCCGGTCCCTCCTTTGTTCCCGGTGTGAAATCTCCGACGGAAAAATCATCTGCCACCCCGCGGGATCCTCCAACTGGGCCACCAAATGGCCCAGAAGATCTTGGGCCCAAGCCAAAGTAATCAGTTCCCTGCGGAGGGCTCAGAGGGAGGGCCAGGAGGAAATGGGAGCAGAAACCCAGCGACCGCCGGCGCTGTCCACCAAGGGCTCCCGGGGTTGCTCCTCCGGCTCTCCAGGGAGCCCGTCGGCCTCCCGCAGTCACCCACAGATGCGCGCTGACCGGGGGCACAGCGGGCCCAAGCAGACCGGTGTCTGGGGCTGCGCGGAGAACGCACTCAGACCGTGCCACCCTGCAGGCTTCTCTTTCAGACAAGGATCTAGAGAGCAGGCCCGACCTCACTTAACAGAATCTGGCCTCCTTGGGGCTATGACCTTCACCGCCACCATCACCCAGAGCCACCAGCTTCTGTCTTCCAGTTTGCCTTCCTCAGAAACCCACGCATATCCCCCCTCCCCCGTCCCACATACTTGTGAAAAATTAAATGCCCCAAACAGGGCTTAGGACAGCTTCTGTTCCGGTCCCCAACCGGCCCCGGTACTCGCGCTCCGTACTCACCGAGATTGGGGTGTCGGGCGGCCGGGTTGGCCCGGCCGGGCAGGCTGTGGAGGACCGGGCTGTCGAAGGGACCGGCGGAGGCAGCGGCGGCCGCGGCCCAGGACGCGCCCACGTCGGCCATGTAGGCTGGGTAGGGGCTGGAGTAGGAGCCCGCGAAGCCGGCCCGCCCGTACTGCTCGCGGCCGGTCAGGCCCGTGCCCGCCGCCCCGCCGCCACTGCTGTAGGCCGCGGCTTCCCGGGCCGCGGCGGCGGCGGCGGCAGCTGCCAGGGACCCGGTGGTTCCCGGGAAGGAGAAGCGCGGCGACACGGGCGGCGGGGTGTAGGCGGCTCCTTCGGCTCCCGCCTGGCTCCAGCCGGGGCTGCCCTGCTGGGTCCCGGGCCCGGCGCCCGACGGGGCCGCCCCGGAGCTGCCGCCCGAGGTGGCTCCGGACGCGGCGCCCCCGCCTCCGCCTGGGAGGTAAGAGAGGCCCAGCACGGAGGAGGGCACCCGCGGCGTGGGCACGTAGACCGGCGAGGACGCGGCGCCCGCGCTGTGCATGAAGGCGCCGGGGCCTCCCGCCTCGTAGGCCCCCGGAGGGGGGCCGTGGTTGGCGGCCATGGCCAGGCTCTGGTACATCGCCCCCGCGAGCTCTCGGCTTCTGAGTCCGCTCTCCCACTCGCGGGTCAAGGAGCAAAGCGGGAAGAGAAACTAATAATAGCAACGATATTAATAATGTACAAATGAGGGACTGTCACAAAAACGAAGATCAAAAATCAAAGGTAAAAGAACAAATCCCTCAAAAATATATACGTATTAAATCCAGGCTCTTGCAGACTCAGAAAAATCCCAAATTGAATTGTCCGTTGTTCCCAGAGGTGGCGGAGGAGGGGCTGTATCCACCCCAGGGCCTGGAGGACCCGAGCGCCTATGGGTGGCAGCAAACGCGGATAGAGCCTGGGCGCGGGTGTGCGGCGCGTGCCTTTGGGTGACGCCGGGGCCGTCGCTGCGCACCGTCTTCAGGACAAGCGCAGCCTTGGGCGCAGGGAGCAGTAGGCTGGATCCAAAGCCCAGGGGCCGGCTGGCTCTTTTCCTCCTCGCTGCAGCCGCGGTCCTAAAGGAGGAACAAAAAAGGGAGAGAAGTTCATCCGGAGCTTTCAGAGCCCACGTTCCCTATGCTTGCTTTCTCCCGCACTGCAAACGACATCGCCACTCTCGGGGCCCAGCTTTGGAGGCCACGCGGTTCCACGGGAAGCTGCGGTCTTTGTTTTGCGGAGGCCGTGGGGTCTGGCTGCCCGAGGGAAGCCTCGCGGACGGGCGCATAGAGACGTGGGACTTCCTGGTTACTGGACATGTAATTATTGGTTGTGATCTAGGTCAATTTTTTTGTATTGCTTGTCAGGAAGGACTTTAATTTTACCTTATTTTTCAAGCATATTCTTGTCACAGCATTTCATGAATCCATGGATTTTGGGTTTCCGCCGAGTGCCTGAAACTCAAGAAATCCCGCTCATCTAATCTGTTCCCCCACCTATCCCCAAGCGTTCCTGTCCATAAAAGAACTTTAGATTGCCCATGGAAGACAACGACAAACTTTAAAGAAACCAGCAACTTAAGACATTTTTGTTTGTAATCTTTTTTTTTAACTAGAGGTAGAATTTAAATGTTTATAAATGAGCACTGTCTGCTAAATCTCAATGAAAAGAATTGTGAAATCTCTTAACCATACACGATACCATGTGGACGTCAAATCAGACGATATGCACGTTTCTTGTAAATAGTTATATTTTAGAGATTTTGCAGATTGGATATTAAGACCAGAAAAGTGAGAGGAATGTACAAGGTCACTTTACAGAACTACTCACTAGACCATTCCAAGTCATTGAATGGGTTTGTCATTTAGAATCACTGGTCCACTCATGTATGGAATCAACACTGAGGAGACTGCTTGGGGGAAAAATCAGTTTGTAGGACTTGATTATATCCTTGTATCCTGTTTTGATTTTATCAGGCAGTTTTTCTGATAAAATAAGTGCTCCACATTCTGAAGCACCTGCTCTGTTCCAGGTCCTTTTCTCCACAACTCCACTAAGTAGAAGTGTCTCTTCTCATTTTACAAAATAGGGAACTGAAGCATTGGAAAGTTTTGAAACTTATCTAAGATCAAAGTACAATTAAAGGGGGTGGGGGACGGGATGTGTAGAGCTCCAGGGGTTTGAGGCTGTCCACAACACTCCCACTTTTCTCCTTAAGAAGCAGCAGCTACTGCTAAGAGCGGTTTCTTTTTCTTTGCAATAGTAGACTTATGAAGGTATTAACTGAACTATATACTAAATCCAGGGTCTACCACTTACTCAATGAATGACTTTAGACACATTACCTAACCTCTCTGTGCCTCAGTTTCCTCACTTGCTAAAATGCAAATATTAAAGGTATCTATCCTGTAGAATCATTGTGAGGATTATAAATTAATATATGTAAAGCACTTAGTCTTACAAAACTGTTATAACAGGCACAAAGTAAGGTCTATATGGTTGTTAGCTATGATTATCATCACAGATTTCTAAGAAAGTGCCTCAGATGTAATATGTATTATAATAAATGCTCATCTTTATTATTGTAAAAAAATTTTAGAAATGGAATCTCTAACACACTATTAATCCTTTTAACCATTTTTGCAAAATCACTAATAATAATAACAATAAGGGAATTAATAGCAATGTATTACATAGTCACATGTTAATTCCAAAATGGTTTATTATTTGCTTTCAAAACTGCACAATAAATTATTGGTTTGGTAGACATTTCCTTCCAGTAAGAAGTCTGGTTAGAGGGTGGATACAAAAAATTTGACACGAGATCACCAACTTTCCCCTTTGAAAATGAAGGCAAAAAATTAGTACCTTATAGGAATCTCTGGGCTTTGATAAGTAAATAACTAGGCTTACCTTAATATAACATTCAGTATTTAATTTTTAAATCAGTTGACCTTTTTCATTGTATTTTCTGTAATACTCAACTTCTGCAGTTCTAAAACATAATGTCTTAAGTTTTTTTCTCACATAACTGCTGGAAAGGAAGATTTATAATTTTGAAATACAACTTCCAATATACATACAGATGCTAATTTACAAGCTTTAAAATGTAAAACGCCAAAAATGCCATAAATCTAACATTTGTCTTTATTACATTCTCTGTCTTTTAAATGGCTGATACATTACTTCGGAATTGGAAAACTGAACAATAGAAGGTGGAGAAAATACCCCTCTATACCTTTCTGGAAAGACAAGAATCCTTCCCTTAAAACGACTCTTGCTTGTTGCTATAATTGAGCCTGGGTCCAGGCGTCCGCCTAGGGAGCCCAGCGAACTCCCTAGAGAATGGCAGAAGAGGCCTGGCCTCGTCGAGGGGGCCCAAGGCCTGCGCCCTGTTTTCCCTCTCCTCCTGATCACTCATCCCACTTCACCCCAAATTCACAAGCCAGACAGGAAATGCTTTCTTCCTTCGTGATTTAGCACACAGCCCTTTTCCGATCTTTTCTGGAGAGCGGGAGGATCGAGATTACCCTAATGTTCGCGTCCATTTACAGGTCACTCCGCCTCTTTCGCTCAGCTCGCGCCTCCGCTCTCGGCCTGCTGCGCAGAAAACTGTCACACACTAGCCGGCGACAATGAAGCTGGCCACGGCCGGGGACGTGGAGACTCAGAAGGGTGGGGGGCTTCACCCCGTCACCCCAGTGAAACCTTTCTCTCTTTAAAACCCTGAAATCTGCTCTTGGCTGCCCGTTCCTTTTCTGAGAAACACAGGAAATGCTTCCCTAACCTTCCCGGCAGAGCCAGCCGTGCTGCCCGGGCTCCCACCAGCCATGGGTCCGTCACCACCCTCCTCCCCCAACCAAAAAGCCCCTCATTCCCTCAACCTGGTGGCAGTTCACCACCTGGGCATCCTCCTCTCCCCTGGGTGACCCCCCAGCCCAAACGCAAGCGACATAATATCGTGGATCAGGGCAGCTAACCGTGGCCAGCGGAGGGACGTCACTGCTCTCTGCCCGGGTTCTGGCCCTCAACTAGTTTCACCCAGAAGCAGTGTGGGCGGGTGAGGTTGTGAGCTTCTTGAGGGGCGTTTAGCTCCCTTGACCCCAGTCGAGAAGGCGAGGAGGCTGGCCAGAAGGGCATAAAAAGTCCGTGCGCTCAGCAGCCGTTCCGACTTCGGAGCGCCTCCCCGGAGCCCGAGGCCCAGTGGCGCTGCCTCCCACCGCCACTCTGCGTCTCCGGAGTCGCAGACGGGAGACACTCCCCTGTCTGAGCCCCTCAATGTTCTAGCTGCCGTGCGGCCTGTCCTGGGTCAGTTGGTCAGGGCGATTTCGCACAACCATCCTCACCACCCAGGCCCTGGCCTGCGAGGTGCAAACAAGGGCTGGAGAATCTGCACGCGAGGGAGTGGGGTGGGGGTGGGGGGTTAAAAACGTTCAAGTTCACACAAAAAGAAGGCAAAAGCACTTCGAATTTCCCTCTCCACTCACCCACCCCTATCTTACTTTGACGTAAGCTTCTAAGCCAAAGTTAAAAGTAGAACGAGCTTTGGCCAATTTTGAGGAGGGAGGAGTGACCAACGTCTCCTTTCCACCTACTAGTTACCTCTCTACTCCCAAGCAAACAAGCGCGGGGGAGCGGAGTTTCGCGGATGGCGGGAAAAAGCAAGGAGAGGGAAGGAAAATGCCGTACCTGCCAGGGCTCGAGCTTCCTAGAGGGCCGGCGCGTGCTCCCCTGGGCGCCCGGGGAGCTTCGGCGGCGGCGGAGCCTCTCACGGCCACTGTGCCGGCCGCCTCCGAGTCCCCCAGCTCGCGGCGCGGGTCCCCTCGCCCCTGTGCTCTCGCTCGCAGGCGCTGACTGGCCCGTGGGAGTCACGTGCAAGGGCGGGGGGCGGGGGTGCGCCGCAGCTGCTGCACCTCCGCTGGGCGCCGTGCTGCGGGCCTGTTTAAAAAACTCCCCCAGCAGGCAAAGTCCAGGCGCAGGGATCGCCTCGGAAAACGCCAGGAGTGCTACTAGCCGGGCGCGGGGCTTCACCCACCGCCTTGCCTGAGGTCGATTCGGTTTGCAGTTTTGCCCAGGGTCAGCTTTTTAATGAGTCCCCTCTCTCCCACCTCCCACCTCCTTCCTCCTCCCCCCGCCTCCTGGAGTTCCGGGTCCTGCAGCAGCCCAGGACTCGGTGGGCGAGGGGCGTGGCTAATAGAGAAAGGTGACCTCTTGGGTATGACCCCCGATCGGGTGTGGGGCACTGGGTCACCAGGGGTGCCTGGCTGGCTGCAGGTCTTCGGGCGGTGGTGGTTAGTGGGCATCCTCCTAGCCCCGGACTCCGGGTAGGTGGAAGACACCGCTAGGACTGGCTCCCTCAAATCTGAGGGCGGAGACCGAAGTCTCCCTTTCCCGTTCCCAGCTACCTGGGGAGTCCGCAAGAAGCCGGCTCTAGCCCTCAATTTTACGTATTTATGCAAAACGTGCACCCTGTCCTGGCGACGCTTTTCATCTCCTACGGCCTCCTCCCTTCGGATCTTGCCGTTTTCTCTGCAGCCTGCCGCGCCGCTACACCAATCCAAGGGACGTGACCGGGGCTTGGGGAACTCAGCAGTCCAGCGGAGCTTCTCGGCCGGCCGAGAGGCCTCTTCCAGCGGCCTCAGCCCCCTCCCTAGAGCGGGGGCGGGGAGGGTGGCAGGCCTGAGTTTGGACTCGGCGTCAGTGGCTAGAGGCCCCAGCGCAGCGGGGCTGCAAGCCGGAGAGTCCCTCAGACAGGTCTAAAGGTTAATAGAGCAATCACAGGGCCCTATTACCGCGTAAAAATAACCCATCGATTACCGCAGCCTTCAGCCCCAGATAACAGGCGGCCGGTGGCTCTCACGCTTTCGGTTAAACTCCCCCCCCGCCAAGGCTACGTTTCTCTCCCTAGCGCAGGTTTCTCATACCAGATTAGAAGGGTCGGGAAGGGGTCGGGATAACACCCTGCCCGAAACCTGTGCGGCTCCGAAGGAAGGGCAGAGGCGACACCCGCTTCCGCAGTTGGTAATCGGTTGTGGATTCCCGGCCTGCGTGAGGGCAACCCGGGAGCTGAGGCTGAGGCTAGGACTCGGGGCTGATTGGAAGGAAACCCCCCAAAGGGATCGAGGCCAACTCGTGGGGATTCTCAGGAAAATCCCGGAGGAAGGACTGAGCGCGGCTGCGCGGGGAATTCTTTTCCCTGAGCTAAAGGTGCGGAGGTCCAGAAGGGCCCCAGCAGAGAACAGAAAACTGAGGCGCCCCGCCGAGCGGCGGAAGGTCTGCGCGCAGGCTGGGCGCACCGACGCCGCCCTCCAGGCTCCTGCTCCCCTGGGTCCCTTGGCCCAGGAAGCTGAGGGCGGCTTGCTTAGGATTCCTTCTCCAGCTTCCCCCAACTCCTTGCCAGCGCCTCTGCAGAATTTGGCGCTGCAGATCCCAGGGCTGAGAACTTAAGAGGGAATGTGTCCTGGGCATTCTGGAGGCCAGAGCTGGGGAAAGGCGGTTTAGCGAGGACTCTCCAACCGGTGCACTTTCAGACGCAGCCGAGGAGAAGGGTACACACCCCCAGGCCTGTTTGAAACGGGTCCTCATCCCCACTGGGGTGAAGCGAGAGAGGCACGAAGCCAAAAGCCTGCGTCAGGGGCCTACGAGGGCTTTTTGAAGAGTTCAAAGTTTGGGCTTGGACGAGCGGGAAGCTGCCTCGGCCTCTCTCTTCTCCGTGGGGATTTGTGGCTCAAGCGATGCCCGAGGTCTCATAGCTGCCTCCCGCGCGCGACCCTCAGAGGGCGAAAAGGGCTGAGCCTGGGGACCGGGGAGTGGGTTTTCTTAGCAACAAGCCAGGGGCTTGGGGCTTAGCCTCCTGTGGAGCGGCCATCTGAGCGTCCTTACCAAAGTCAAGGACACAGGCTGCTCCCTCGTGGACTTCTTTCAGCCGAGAGGGGTGGGCCGCGGCGCGAGAGCATGTGTGCTAAGGTTCGAATTACTTGGGTGACCTACGGCGAGCCTCGCCCCCCTCCCCCCTCCCCCGCCCCCCGCCAGCCTCCCGGAACTTCAGTTTCCTCCTGTGTACAGTGGTGGGGGCAATAACAGGCCCTGCTCTGTGTGGCTGTTCTGAGACCCTTGATGGAAGAGCCTGCTTTTTCTAAGCGCTTGCTTGCAAGGAACCCCGGATTCACAGGGGGCCGCTCCTGGCCAGGCCCCTAACGGGAGCCCGTCTATCCATGCCCCCCGCTGGCGTTCTCTTGGTGGGCTGAAGCCTGGGAGCCCGTGAAAGATTCGTTGCTTCTACAAAGGCGCCTGGGACAGAGAAATTTGAGTCTGTTTCCCGTGGCTTTTTTCTCTGGGCCCAACGCCCCAACTTTCTCCCCAAAGGGCTCAGCTCAAGAACGGTCCAGAGGGTGGTTGGTGAGCGGCCTGCTCTTTAGGGGTGTTTCATCATTTTCCCTCGCTCCCTCCCTCCTTCCTTCGCTCGCCCCCTCCCTCCCTTGGGCAGACAGGAGTCGCCCTGGCCGTCGCGTTGCCAGGAGCGGGGAGCATTTCAAGGCCTCGCTGGCCCGCTGGCTGGAGGAGGTTTATCGGCTGCCGCTGGGTTCCCAGGCTTCTCCTCGCTCAGAAGGCCGCTGGGAAGGGGGGGGGCCTTTGAGATTCGGACTTTTGGCTATTTTTAAGATGTCCCTGGGATGGTGGCCCAACCTCATTCACGTCCTCTTTCCGCTTTTCTTTCCCATAGCCTACAGGGAAAATTTAATACTGTGAAAGTCTTTGACCTCCTTTTACTAAGGGCCTGGATCTAATTAAGAGTCAAGTAGTGAGATTTTAGACAAGTAAGAATTACTTAGATGTAATGTACGTTAAAAAAAAAATCTCTCCAGGACACAAGAATAAGTTGCGTTTCCTTGCTCCATTAAGGCCTCTGGGACTTGAGCCGGTCCATACCCTAGTAGAGACGCAGTTGTAGACTAGACATGATATACAGAGGAACCTGAACTCTAGTTTCCCGAAAAAATAGTTAATAAACAGCTGACGATGGAATTCACAGTGACATTAGCGAGGGTCTCCCCGCGCGGGTTCCCCGGATTTCCTAGCGGGACCCGAGCGGGTTGCTTTAAGCCCAGGGCAGTGCCGGGTGCCACAATCTCAATTTCCGGCGGATGAGTCGTTGGACACCCTGCGGCAATCAGCCTCCGCGGCCCCCATACCCCAAAGTCAACGACGCCTGAAGAAACAGGGGGCCCCTAAAGTCTTATAGTCGGGAATAAGAAGATCCCAGGGAGAGAGAACCAGAGAGGGGACTACAGAAGTCACCCCTCGTCCTGTGTAACGAATTCCTTCGAAATGTAGACGCTTCTCTGCGGACTTGTGCTCAAGGGCTCCAGGACAGACATGCAAAGTGACCCGCACCGAACGTATGCCGGCTCCTGGCCCCACACAGCCCTTGAATTCCCGCAACGGGCCTGGGGCACGATTCCTCCTCCCTCTGCGAGTCCTCACTCGCGTGGCCCGCCCTGCCCGTGTGCAACCCCCCGCGGGTGGAGCGCGGAGAACCGAGGTTCGGAGCAGGGCCGGTCCCTGCTGATGGAAAAATAGAGAACGAATTAAGTTGCAAGGCTACGTAGACCATCTTCCCCTCCTTGAGCCTGGTACCTTGGACGCCGGGAATTCTTTGTGGGGGCGGTGGGGGGGGGTCATAGAGACCCCTGCCACCTCCCACCGGGAACCGAGCTCTGCACCCCAGGAAGCAATCATCAGCCTCCTGCTGGCAGATGTAAGGAGAGACGGCAGCAATGCTTTTTAATTCTGTCTCGCTTTGAAATACTGTTCGGTGTTGCAAAGCGAAGCCACGCTGTCGCTCACAGACCTCTGCAAACGCTTCCTGGAGCTTCCGGCCCTAAGGACCAGAGGTTTTGGCACACTCCCTCATATGTGATGGTCATTTCCAAATTACGGAACGCTCTCAAATTCCATTTTTCTCGAGGAAACAGCAACGTCGCCGCGCTCGAGGGAGGGAGAGAAGATGTCACCACGCTCCCCCAGACGGGACCTCGGAGACCTGGAGCAGTTAAGACGCCTGTCGGAGGTGGCAAAGCCCGTGCGCTCAACAGGTCTCGAATCGTGATCCCTGCATCTTACTTCTTTTTTCCATTTTATTTACTATCGAGTTTCTATAATGAAACACTTTTTTTAACCCTCGTTTTGCTTTCCAGATATTTCTAAATTTCCTTTAATGAGTACGTCTGACATTTAAAAATTAAAATCAATTTAAAATAAAACAGTTCGTGTCTCATAATGTAAAAGCCCGCGGGAAGGGACAGAAAAGCGAAACGTTTTCATTTTCATTAAGTTCGGGAAGGATGCCAGAGGCTTTTTGAAGGAGAAGGCACTCCGCAGGTCCCGGGGCTGCGGAGGCCAGAGCTGAAACCCAAGTCCGAGCACTGCCGCCAGCGGGTGGGCGAGCGCCGGCTGCTGCGGCCACACTGACGCGGTCGCCATGCCGCTCTTCCCCCTCCCAGCCTGGGTTTCTGTCCTCCTCCTCATCCAAGGACTTCAAGAAAACAGCAGCAAGCGGGAGCTTCCCGCACCCACAGCCCAGACTTTGCCGAGACCCGCTATGGGCCTGCAGACTCTGAACTGTCCCGCGGGGCCCTTCTCTTGAGGGACCGAAGCTGCCACCTCCGGGGGGGGGCTTCAATTCTTTCACTTGTGGGTGTTCCCCCCCCCCCCCCGCGTCAGGGACTTTTGAAGTTGCAGCGCTGGCGGCGTCCAGTGCAGAGCAAGAGCACGATAAATGTTTTTGGGATACATAAAATGTTTATTCAGGGGGCCTATGCTCCCTGGAGTTATAAACCCTTTTCTCTGTGGTTGGTTACACACGCCCCCTCCTCACACACACAACCCCCACCCCAGAGGGTAAGCTCTAGGAGGGTAGTGACTATGGCTGGCACATGGTAGATGCCCAACTAATGTTTGTTGAACGACTAAAATTACAGGAGGGATTGCTAAAAGCATCTCTCAGGGTTGCTGAGAGTTGGAGAATGGAACACTCATCTCCAAAGGGAATGTGTCCCCTGGCACACAGTACGTGCCCAGACTCGCCACCATTTCTCAAAGTAGGACACTGAGGTTCAAGTCAGACACAGCCAGGGTGGCTCAGGGTGGGTCGCTGGGGAGCCTACCGAGCTCCTGCCCAAATCTAGGCTGCCCCTAAAGAAACCGGGCATCCTTGGGCTCTGGAGTCTGCAGGAAGAAGGGGTTTCCGGGTACACAGTCAGGATTTGGGGAGTCGACTTCAGGTAGGAAACCCGATTAGGCGCTGAGGCAGCTGCGACTGGTGAGGGAGGCCACCGGGTCTCCTCGCGACAAAGAGGGACAAAGGACCCGGGTGTACTGTCTCCTGCACTTGGTGTGCAAGGCCCAGACCCATAAATCCTGGAAAGACCCAGGGACCCAGACAGACACTAGGACTGAGAAAAAATGAGGGGGGGATGGAGAGAGACAGTGACAAGAGAAAAAGGGAAGAGACAAGGAAGACAGAAAAGACTGGGTAACAATGGAGCATAAGACAGGCCTGAGGAAGACAGAGAGGGACGGGATTCATTCATTCGTTCATTCACTCATTCATTCTATATTTATTGAGCACCTACTCTGTGCCAGGAAATTTCAAGGTGCTAGCATTCGGCATGAAACAAAACAGAAAAATTCTGCCTCCGGGAGCTTACATTCTATAAGAAGACGCACAACAAATAAGTCAAACAGAGAGTGTTAAATGGTGAAGTGTTATGGAAAAAACAAGGCAGGGATGGACAGGCAGAGAGAGCAGAGAGGAAAAGAGAGCCCAGAGAAAAGGGAGAGGGGGAGAAGATAGGAAAGAGAAACAGACCCAGAGAAAGAGGGCGACATAGGAGTCACAAGACCTGGCGACAAAAATAGAGAGGGATGGAGACTCTCTGGGAGAGGAGAAAGCAAACGAGAGAAATGGAAAGGAAAGGGCCGGGGCTGGATCGGAGGAAAGGGGACCAGACAGGTCTGGAGTCTACGGCTCCCCCCGACGCCCGCCCCGCTCCCAGGGAGGGCAGTGGTTGTGATGGGAAGACCAGCGGCTGGAGCACTGCCAGTCGCTAGGCCCCGACGCACATATGGGGGGGGGACTTGTGTGGCCACCAGAGACATGGTGTTCCCAGCGACAGCTTGGGCCGTTTCCGCACAGGCTGCCCCCTCCCCCGCCGGCCCGGCACCCTTCCCCTGGCCACGGAGCCCGAGGTGACCCGGAGTTGGAGAAGACGCCCAGGCAGGCGCCGCGACCTGGCGCGGCAGAGTGAGAGACAGGAAAGTGTCAAGGAAGCGCGAAGCCCAAGTGCGAAAACAGCGGCTGGGGAGGGTGGGGGTCAGGGGGTGTTGGCGACTGGAGGCCTTGCCGTCCTTCCCGCCGGTGAAGACCCGCTCCAGACAGGCCTGGCTTCCCTGTGATGGACAGGAGCATCGCCTCACTCGCTACCACCCCCTTGCAGCAGGTGCCCATAGAAAGTGGACTGCTCTCTCTCTAACACCCATTGCCGCCTGGAGGTATTTATTAATTCTTTGGAAATGATTGGTTTCTTGCAACAGCAGGAGGAAGCGGTGGCATGGAGCTTCCAATAGTGAGACCTACCTATTTTGTCAAAAATATTTATTTACTGTATTCTGTATTTACTGTATTCGTATTTACTGTATTCTGACCTGAGCGAATAAAAAGATTGGAAGATCCTTGGCATTCCATTTCTTTTGGCTAGTTTCAACTTTTCCCCACGTTCACTGTGTGTATCTGTGTGTTTGATTGAAAGACGAGGGTGCTCTACCTTTAAAGTTTCCTTTCTTCCACAGCCCCGGGCCCTTTTTAGCAGAGGTGCTAATAAACAGCAAATTGCCAAAGGGCAAGGAGCTAAAGGGAGAAAAACCTAGAAGTAAAGGGGCTGAGTGAAATGGAGTAATCAGCACCGAGATAAAGGGGAGCTGGCAGGATTTCAATTATGGAGGTGCAGAGCTCACCCCAGGAGTCTCTGCTAACTTTATTCTAGCCTCCCTCCCCCATCTCACACCACCTCCTTACAGGGGCTGGGGCCTTTTCCCTGAGAGGGGAAGAGTCCCCCCACGTCCCATGAAGTCTCTGGAGATGCCCAGTTCTGGGAGCCCACAGGCCACTTACGGGTAGGGTGAGTATGCGGTGGAGGGCTCAGAGCAGATGGTATAAGACACAGCCTTATCAGTAAAGAGTGATCATTTCCCAGTCACTATGTGAGAAATCTTTTACTCCACTTCAAAAGCCCTGAATTTTCATTCCCTCTCCCTCCCTCTTTCTCTCTCTCTCCACACACACACACACCCCTCCATATACCACATTTGTCAGGGACTGTGACATCTCCACCCCAAACTCTTTGAATGTGGCTGCTCAGCAGGTATATTATTTGCAATATGCCTCAGGATAGGAAAAGCTAAATGTAAGTTGTGTTTTAATCTATGAAAGAGAATTGCTGGTATCTTCAAAAACCTACAGTTTTATTCATAATTGCCCCAAACTGGAAACCACACAAATGATCCTCAACCAGAGAATAGATACACAATTGGAGGTACAGCCATACAATGGAATACTACTCAGCAACAAAAAAGAATGAACTGCAAATACACTCAACAACATGAATGAATCTCCAATGCACCAGGGCTGCATGAAAGAGGCCAGACTCCAAAGACTAAATGAATCCATTTATATGATATTCTCACAAAAGCAAAACCCTAGGAACAGAAAACAGATCAGCAGTTGCTAGGGGCAAGGGATTGGGAGAGAGGTGACAACAAAGGGGGAGGAGGACATTTAGGGGAGTGTTAGAACTATTCTATATCTTCATTGTGGTGCTGGTTACACCATTTGTGTGTTTGTCAAAACTCATAGAACTGTACACTAAAAAAGGTGAATTTACTGTATGTAAATTTCACCTCAATAAATCAGATTTTTTTAAAAGCAAGGGGAAAAGAGTGTTGCTGAGGCAAGATATGATTCTTCAGCCCCTATTCTCTCTACACACACATCCCCAGTCTTTCTGAGACTCCACATCCCTGGTATGTGTTTGACTCACACCTAAAACACTTCAGAAGAGTGATTTATATACAAAAGAAAGCCTTGCATCTCTTTTAAAAGGATCTGGTTTCCAAGGTTGGTCCTCCCTATTGCTCATCCTTCCACATGGTCTGCAAGAAATGCCACAGCAGTCTACCCTGGACACAGCTCCAGTGCCTATTTTGCACATGTTTGACACACATGCACTCATTTACACAGTGGGCTGCAGGGAGGGTGACATCCGAGGGAGGGTTATTCTGTTCTCTCATCCTGAGAGTCCTGGAGCCACGTAGCAGAAGCTTGGAAATTGCTAAGTCACTTTCAACAACACTGCCTGGTGGAGAATGGAGAGCCGGGACACCCAGCCGCCGGAACCCAGTCAGTCAGGGGAGACTGCGCTTTGCCCAGCTCATCCCATGAGGCAAGAGTAAGCCTAGGCCTGGCCTTGAACAAAACACTTTGCCCCTGAGAGTAGAACTGTATTTCCAAACGGACTAAGGGAAAAGCATTTGGTGAAACGTGGCCTTTCCTGTACAGGACCATATCCAACTCTCACAATAGTTCTGCAGGATAAGTTGTTTTAACTCTGATTCTTATATCAATTTTCATTATGCTCAGCTGTGTTCATGATGTGCACATGTATGGGCTACCACGTGGGCAGATGAAAACCAGAAGAAGGTGTGCCCTGTGCCAGATAAAATCACCCTTGTATCTGTATTTACAGATATCATAGTCCAGTGGACATCTCAGGGGACCCTGAAAGCCAGGCACTACCTGGGCCATGGGACGGCTTTGCTACCTTTCCTGCTCAATAAAAGTGGTGTGTGTGTGTCTACCCCTTCCCAGAGTTGTTGATAATATCATCGTTTCTAACTCCAGTCAAACCACCATGGTAATGGAGGAAAAATGAATGTTAAGGTTAACACACACCCATTCATCATTGGCTATTAGAACAGTAACAATACCAACACTAACAAAACCCCCGCAAAATATTGTGTTTCCTGTTAGAAACAAAGCGAACAGTTGGGCTTTGTTGATTTGTCTGTTATTCTCATCCCCATCCTTGGAGAGCTTGCTAATTAAGCAGTGGAAGAACCAAAAGGTGGGAAGGGAAGGAAAGAAGTGAAGAGGATGCAGGAATCCACAACTAGGAGACCATGGTGGCAGGCAATGTTCTGGAAAAAAAGGAAGGGAACCCTGGGGGCCAGGATGGATCTGACCTGACCCCCTGGAAGGTAAATCAAGGTAAGCCTTCTGAGCCACAGCCTCTTTCTTATGAAATGAGATTGGACACCATGATCCGAGAGTTCTTTCAGCCTCAACATCCGCTGAATCTGAATTATTTGAATTCCCTCATAAGTCCTGCAATCATACAGCAGACATTTATTGAATGCTTACTATGTGCCTGGCACCATGCAAACTTTGGAGCTACAGGGATGAACCCAAGTCTCTACCTTCAAACTGTTCAAACCAGTGAAGAAAGAGTTCTGTGAACAGGCAACAGCGGAAAGTGCTGTAACAGATAAGTGGATGAAGAGGAACAGTGTTAACTCCTTGGGGGAAAAGGGTAGGTGGGAGGAGGAAGTAAATGAATTCAAGAAACTGCATTATTTTTATGTGTAGGTGTCCTTGCCTCCCATACTTTTGCCTCATTTACTGTTCTCTTTCCGGACCCCGGTGCACACACAAACACCCACAAACAGAGGCGGTGACCTGACTTGGGAGCGGGAACCTTGCAAAGTTCATGCACTAACAGGCACACCCAGAAGCTACAACATGCAGGACTTCGCCCATTTCACACATTTGATGCCAAACATACATATCAGTCATGGGTCCTGCAGAACGCCAGTGTGGCCGGACACATGGGCTGGGAGTCGGAGGTCAGAGATGTGGGCACCAGTTTCCATCACCACCCAGTTCTGTGACCTCAGGCATGCCCAGCCCCCCACTCTGTCTCTCAGTTTCCTCATCTGTGAAATGTACGGGTTGTGCAAGATCACTTCTAAGCTCCTCACAGCTCTTTAAAAACCAATGAACACATCCTTAAAAGACACTAGGATTATGAGGTGGAATAAAGTCAAATATTTGTTGATTGATAGAAAAATGCTGCCTCCGAGCCACGCGGGGCTGTTCCGGGCTTCCATAAAGTCGCCTGGCTCTCCGGTGAACACGGGCCTCTCCCCGGAGGGGGTGCCGGCTCCCGGGCCCCGCGCGCCCGCCCCCCGCGCGGGGCTCCTGCGCCTCGGCCCGCGCCGGCCGGCGTGATGGATGGCCGCGGAGCCGGCGGCCTGTCAGGCCTTATTGATGAGGTGCGCGCTGACGGCCGCCGCGTAACCCGAGGCGGCGGGAGGCGAGCGCGGGGCGGCCGGCGGGCGCAGACTCGGCGGCGCTCGGGGTCAGCCCCCGGCCGGCCGCCCCCGCCCCTCCGGCGCGTCCCGGCCCGGCTCCGCCGAGGGGGCGGCGGGCGCGGAAGCGCCTCCCGGGCCTGGCGCCCCGTGCGCGGGCCCCGCTTCCTCCCCGCGGCCTCCTGGCTTCCCGCCCCCCGCTCGCCAGCGCCCCTTCCCTCGGGGCCTCGGCAGCGGCCTCGTCCGGGCGCCGGCACCTTCCCCGCGGAGCCCCCTCTCCGGCCCGGCCCTGCCCTCCGCTCTTACCCGGGCGGCCGGGGTCTCTGCGGGCGTCCGAGGCCGCGGCGACCGGGCGCGCTCCCCCGGGAGAAGAGCCTCCGCAAGAGAAGGGGCCGCGCCCTCCGAGGCGGGACTCCGCCGGCAGAAGGATCAAATGCAACACAGTTCAGAAGGAGAAGAGTCAGTTTCACGGGACTCACGCACGCCATAGGTGAGAGAAGAAAAATCAGGACGCCGGTCACTCTTCCCTTTGAATTCATTAGAATTTTTATGTAGTGATAGATAAGAAGATGGGTAGATAAATAAAAGCAAATACACCTACGTGCAAAGACGGTGAGCTTCCAGCGTGATACTTTCCCCCCATTTGTA
Source organism: Tapirus indicus (assembly GCA_031878705.1). Classification (NCBI taxonomy): domain Eukaryota; kingdom Metazoa; phylum Chordata; class Mammalia; order Perissodactyla; family Tapiridae; genus Tapirus; species Tapirus indicus. Next base: position 94,813,555 of record CM062919.1, on the reverse strand, counting down.
TACATTTCTGATTTTCTAATTGAGCAAGTATTCTTTTATAATAGCGAAAACACTTCACTTGCTCTGCTTGAAAAGAGAGGATCGAGCTTAGTTCAACCCAAACTCCCCGCGTAATTTCTCCCGGTTCCACCTTCCTCCATCTTGGTTTCGCCTGGGGTTTCTTCCCATCGCCGTTTCAGAACGCTGGGAAAGGCTGCCGGGCAAAGATCTGAGCGCCTGACAGGCTGCAGAACAAGGGCAGGTTACCTCAGCCCCTCTGCCCCTCTGGTGAAAGCCCCCGAGGCCACCTTCTCTGCTGGTGACACTACTGTGAGGAGCCTGAGCATATTACCTGCAAAGCACTTTCAGTTAATGAGAATTAAAGGAGTAAGTCAACACCCGAGACAGCACAGAGAGCTCAGGGGCTCAAGTTTTTGTTTTTTCACCACACTTTGAGTCAAGGGCTAGCCCTGAGAGGTAAAGGGCCCTAATTCTACGTTAGATGTGACCTAAGAAATGGAAAACAAGTAGCCTTTTCTCTAGGGCACAGTAGAGAGAGTGGAGGGAGGGATCTGGGGTTGGTCGGCCCAGGAGACTCACTGTAGAATGCAGCTCAGGCCAGCAGGGTCAGGGTCTAGGCAGCAGGTGCTGGTGGTGGAAGTTCATTGATCTGGAAGTCAGGAGTCTGGGGTTCTAATCCTGACTGCCCCCACAGGTGAATGAATCAATTTCTCTAAGCTTTAGTTTCCTGTCTGTAAGATGAAGAGACTGGACCCCTTCCTACATCCACATTTTGTGACTTTAAGCCTCACCAAATGGATACCACCAAACCATGCCATTCTGTGCCTCATATGGTTCTATACCAAGGGGCTCACTCCTGGTCCTGCACAGCGGAAGGGCGGGAACGCCAGCCTCTGCGTCTGAACCCAATCTGAGCCACAGACAATGTATGTGTTCAGGGAGCTAACCAAAATGTGAGGCCCGTCTGAATGTGTGTGGCAAATGGCTTAGACTGCAAATGAAAACTTCAATCCATTTACTAGGCAAACGTTTACTGAGTAACAGCTAATATTGGGCACTTACTATATGCCAGGCATGGAGCCCAGTATGTGGCATGGATTGATCATCTCATTTATATACACAATTACTCTCTTCCCCTCACTTTACAGATGAAGTAACTGGGGCACAAAGCTGTTAAGTAACTTGCCCAGCGTAACAGGTGGCAGAGCCAAGATTTACAGGCAAGTAGTTTGATTCCTGAACCCAAATACTGCTGCTATGAGCAAAGCATCTGTACTGTGAAGGACATAAAATGGGAAAAGCAAGGGCTTTCTTCTCACACGTCCTCCTTAAATTTTTCTTTTTTTGGTAAACTTCCATTCCCAGAATCAATCCCTTTTCCCCCTGCTGGTTCCACAGCCTTTAACATATTGTATTTCAGTTTATTCTCTCCATATGTCTCCCTCTCTGCATACCCCTCTCTCCCAAATTTCAGTCTTCTTGACGGCAGAAATCTCATGTTTGATATCTGTATTTTCCTTAGTTTCTAACATGTAGTAGATATTTTTAAAAGTTGAATTGAATTCAGAGAATTGGAGTTTCTACTTTGTCCTGACACAGTGTGAATTTCTGTCCTTTATGCCTGAAGATGTAGTATTAGAAATGCAGCTGAAACACAGTGCTGTCGTCCCTTCCACTGTCTGCAAACATGGAGAAGCTAACGTGCGGAAGGTGTCCCGTGATGCCTCACCAGCACCTGAGCCGAGTGCTCCTGTTGGTGGGATGACCATGGCCCCAGGTACCTTTGGTCAACTTATCAGTCATAGGACAGCCTTTCTCTGACACTGACACTGATGTAGAGCACTGTAGTTGTAAGAGACCTCAGGGATTCTGATCCAATCCACTCATTTAGTAGATGAGGCTGTTAGGACCCAGAAAGGGCTATAGACTTATCCAGAGGCACACAGCTATTTAATGGCAGGGCCAGAAGTAGGTGACCTGGGACCCTGGTCTTACCCTGCTCTTCCATTTCAGCATGCTGCTGTAGGAACTGATATCTCCCCTCTATAAATCTGAATCCCAAGGCCAAGCTTTCCTCAGCCTGATGCAATCACTAGGGTGAGAAGATTAGCGATAAGGCAGCCCGGAGCTCTGGGGTAGTCTGGGAACCTGGTGAGTGCTGCTGCTCCCGCCCTTTGCAGGAAGGTGCAAACAGTGACCCTGACTCAGCCCTGGGTTGGGGGCGGGTAGGGGCAGGAGGATGCAGTAAAGGGTCTTAAGGAATCATAGACATTCAAAACTATGGTCGTCCCATGCCCCTCTTGGACTGAGGATAAACCAAGCTAAAGGGGCACTCGGTACATAACACATTCCTACACTGAATGTCTTCCAACTATCCTCTGGACTCATAAACACCCCAGCCTTCCAAATAAAGAAAATAAAGCAGCAAAGTGGGGGAGGCGCATAGAGGGCAGAGTTCCGCACTCGGTCTTGTTCCGACTCTCCTTGTTTCATAGGGTGATCCTGTCTCCGTTGACGCCTGCCGCCCTGTGTAGGTATCAGTAGTACACACAGTCACTCATACTTTCACATAAATTAAATGGTCACTGTCACTTGCATTCTCTGAGCCTTGGTTTCCCTGTCTACAAAGTAAAGGGTTTTTAGTCAACATCCTTCAAGTTCTCGTTTCACTGGAAAGTGCTTCAGTTTTGTGGATACAGGGCTCCAGGAGGAGCTTCGTAGCTTCTTTTGTCCAGGAAGCTGAGAGCAAAGTCACTTGTGGATTGGTGACTGCTCTGATTACTAACATTGAACTTTGGGCCTCAGGTTCACCATTGCCAAACTGGGATTTATTAAAAATAATAGTAATAAAATAGACCAGCCCTTCTGAATAACACATGAGAATTCATTAGAGCTTACCTCCCAAATAAGCAAATCATCTGTTAATTTTATTCATTTTCAGCATATGTTACAAATATCATCACTGCTATTGGCACCCTATCAGTCCCCTTCTGTCTCTCCACCAGTTTGTTTGTATTTAACATTGAGCTAAATGGAGGAAATGGGATTTTTAGATTCCGTTCTTAATTGGAGCCATCAATTCACTGTCTTGGTTTTCTTCTGTCTGTGACGTTCCCAAAGCCCGTTCTTGTGATAAAGAAATGTTGTTGGTGACAAGTCTGTGGCAAGGCCACCTCCTCAGTGTGCTCCTTGTTGTGGCTACCCCAGCAGCCAGGCAGCCTCTCCCTTCCTCCTGTTCCCACACACATTCCCTTTACACCCGCTGACTCTACCAGGTTCAAGTGTGTGTGTGTGTGTGAGTGTGTGTGCTTTATTTTGTCACTTCCTTAAACTTAAAAGGTCCTTCATGGCTGGAATAATATTTAATAATCCTCTGTATCCCTCACAGTGCCCTGCACAGAGTAGGTGATCAATACATACTCAAAAGAATGAATTAAAGATTGAATAAATCTGGAGGACAAATATGGAGTTCTGTATAAGAAATATGCCTATTCGTGAAATGCAAATAATTTTCCCACATTTATTTTTTCACATTTCAGGAGACCTCAGGCACAGCCTCATCATAAATGTGTGGATTTGTAAACCACTTTATTTTTACTGTTTTGATCTCACATGTGTGGGGGCTCTTAAACTGCTATTTGCTTCACTTTATAACTTGTACCTTGGAGAGCCCGGATGATAAATGAGAGATGAATAATTCCTTATTGCTACTTATCTGCTGAATCTATAAACTAGTGTCAGCATTTACTCAGTTGGGTTTAAAGCTGTGCCTGGTATACTTATTAACCTGCTTAAAATAAGCCATAAAAATGGGCTTGGTAGGCAGTTGTTTTAACTAATTTTTAAAAATGACATTGGTCATTTTCCACTAACTCATGGGGTGACCTTTGGCAAATCACTTAACCTCCCCGGGCCTCACCTGCAAAATGAAAAGGCAGGGGGGTGGTGCTAGATGACTTGTAAGAGCTTTGCAGCTCTGTCATTCCTTGATTCCATGATTTTCAAGTGAGTAAATTAAAGGATCTTAATAACACCTATTAGAGCAATTACAAATCAGTTCATATAGGCTATGTCATGAATCCTTGGCATATCCCTGGAGGGTGGAGGAGGCAGCACTTAGTAGTTAGAGCAGGACATTTTGAGTTTTATTCTGTTACTTATTAGTGGTGTGACCTTTGGCAATACATCTCTGAGTCTCAGTTTCCTAATCTATAAAACGGGCATACTACTCTAATGATACCCACACTGATTACCCCAGAGGGCAATCAAATGTGAGGATCAATATATACATGAAAGTACTTGGATAAATGTTAGTCATTGTCCCCAATTTACAGATGAGGGGATCAACTGAGGTACCGTTTGGTTAATCAGTTTGTAGCAGGGCCAAGGGAAGGATTGTTTGACTTCTCTCATTCTATTTTGATTACATGTGGAAATTATTTAAAAATTATATAAAGATTGAGCATTTAGGATACTTCTCTGGGGTCTCAGGTGTTCAAGAAAAACCTATGCCTGATGAGACAGTTCCGGGAATGCTCAGTAGCACAGTGATAGGAAAACCAGTCAGTACCTTCCTGGCCCACAGACCTAGGAACTCCTAGCTAGTAGAAAATAAAGCATTTTTCCAAGCCTTTGGAAATATACCTTTCCCAGCCCTGGTTCTCCTCACTTCTCATACTTCTTGCTTTGGGATGCATCCTGGCCACGCCAAGGGTACATATGGTCTGCCCAAGGCTTTGGATTTGATTCCCTTCAGAGACGTGTGCAGAGAAACTAGTTTTTGCTGAGAATTTTTGTTGTAGAGAATTCAGTCAGCAAAAAACCCAGTCGGTGTCTGTAATGTGCTCTTGTGATAGTCATTCTTCAAGACAGTACCTACCACTGTGGCTGTACAGTGCAGGGGGCTGGCGAATGTGGCATGAAGATAAATATGGTGCCTGACTGGGCCCTGCTTGCCTCGTAGATGGAGAAGGGTGGAGATGAACTGACTCCAGTCTAGAAAAAAACTAAAGTTCTGCGGTTCTGCCAAATTTTTATTCATATTCCTTTACCAACAACCAACCAACCAATCAAACAAACAAAGGCTGACCTCAAAGTAAGAAGGAAAAAAAGTGTAGAGCTTAGAGAAAGAGGATAGGAGTGCTTTTAAGTCCATATCCTTACTGTACTCAGACTACAGTTTTTTATTTGCTAGTTAACAACAATGAAACTGGCCTTTAGCTCAATGTTACTTTTATCTTTTGTTGACTGGAATGTGTTACATTAAATTACAAATCTCTGTACCAGATCTTTTGAAGATTCCCGAAATTTACTGTGGGATTTTGTTTCTATTTCTTTTTGTTACCACTCTCCCCCCAACCCCATCTCATACTCTGCTTATAAAGTGGGAGGAAGGCAGCCTTCATCTTTATAAGCTGCTCCCTCTTATTTCTCTACAAATTACAATGATTTCTATTTCAAAAATGGCACTGACATTCATTAATACTTGTCTTATAGTTCATTAGGTCTTCAGTCAAGTTCTTAGTGGTTAACTTTCTTGTTTTCACAACGGTCTTCCCTTCTGAACACCCTCTCCAGCTTTTTGGCCACCACTGAAGGTCTGTCTTCCCTCCCCTGCCCAAGTTTCCTCCTCTACTCCTGGGGTCGGAATAATCAGCTTCTATTTGCAGCTGGACCAGCACCTGGCCTTACATTCCACCACATCCTTCTGCCAGCAAAGGGAGTTTTGAGAAGAGGAAAAAGTTACAAGAATTTAGACTATTGTTTTCAATTTCAGAAACACTCAAGGTTGCAAGTGAAATTCTGAGACAATCTGGATGACTGAAAACATTTTCTAAAGAGGGAGGGAGAACCTCTTTGTGGAAAAATCACTCCCACCAATTATAAATTTCTCTAGCTGGGAATCAAGAGTTCAGGACTGTTCTTGGAGTTTGAGTCCATTGAGTTTTGGGGACTCTAAAGCTGACTTCTCTAAAATAGATAAGCTTTTGTCCTAAGCACAATAGTCATGAACTCTTAGGAAGCAAGACCCCTCTTGGATCTGATCAATCCTCCCCACCCCTCTCAAAATATTTCTTTTTCTAATTTCAAAGAAACAGGAACTCATTGTAGTTCATTTGGAAAATATGGGAAAGTGTAACAAGGAAAACGAAATTCATCCGTAACCATACCACCCGGAGAGAACCACTGAGAACATGTGTTCTCTCTTCTCTCTCTCTCCACCAGTATCACACTGCATAGAGTGTTTTGCAATCTATATTTTTATTTTTAAAAAATATATTATGAGAGATTTCCATTTCATGAAATATTTAAAGGAAACAGTTTGATGGCTACATTATGGATTTTGTACGGTTTATGTAAGTAAACTGTTGCTGTTCAGAGTTTACATTATTTTCCATTTTTCACTACAATAAATAAATGTTGGATGTGTCCTTGTCAAATCCACATAAGTTTGGGTAATATAAAGCATCTTTTAAACCTCTGATTATTTCCATAGGGTAAATTTCATTATTTGAAAAAAATGGGTCAAAGGGTACAAACACTTGTAGGGTTTTGGATACATATTTCCAAATTGCTTTCCAGAAAGGTGGTATCCAAAATTCCCACTACCATCAGCAGCACTCAATTTTGGGTAAGATAATTTAAAAATATATTTATCAATTTGTCAGGTAAATTTCCACCTCCTACTAGACAAATTTAATTTCTGAAGGGTTTTGAAGTCGCAAGTTAAGAAACAGAGCCAAACAAAACCAAGGGGGACATTGATGGCCTGCTGAACGAACCACGAATCACACTGTAGAGATTATCTCAGGGACTGGGGAGAGGTCCTGTCTGCCCTGTAAGGTTTGTGAGGATTTCAAAATATAAGAAACAAAGCACAGACATGTTAAGTAATTTGCCCAAGATAACATAGCCAGTAAGTAGTGGAGATGGGATTCAAACCACATTATTCTTACACTAGGGTCTAAACTCTTACTCTGACCCAGGGACAATGTGCACTCAGTAGTTCATCAGATTAAAAGTTGCCAGAATGTTCTCTGTGATGAGCTGATTGTCCAGAAGTTGCCTTTTGTAGCTTTTCAGTTTTTAACTGGCAAATGAGAATTGCTCAGATTATTTCTGAGGGGAAATTTTATCTTTGAAAAAGTTGGCATCCTCAACTATTGAGAAGCACATTCATACATCTCATGTCTGGAATATGCCAGACATGGAAGTGAAATACTTTGCTGGAGGTCACCCAGCCTGTAGGCGGTTGCCTGGGGACTAGAATCCAGGCTCCGAAGGTTCTTTGGTATCGCCTATAGTGCTTTCTCTGACCTGGCAGCAAATATCCTCTATGGCAAGTGAGGAAGGCCAGCTTGACTAAGGCCCACAGTTCCTTAAAGCTCCACGGGGGTTAGTGTCCCGCAGCTGGGGATCCCATCCTCAGGGGAAGGCTGAAGAGGAGGTTCACAGCCGTGTTAGTGGGCAGGGCACCTGGGGGTCACAGCAGCGTGAGGGGCTGAGCACGTGAGCTTGGGTGTGCTCAGGCGGAGACGTCTTCTCCTGGGGAAAGACGTTCCAGTCCACGGAGCTACTTTCAGGCGAGAAGCACACGAGGGAGCCATCTTCCCGAGCGAGAAGAGGGTAGAGGCTGGGCCCTCGTTGTGGGTCTTCTGGAAAGGGGATTCCTGCATTGAATGGAAGGCTGGACCAGATAACCTCTAGGGCCCTTCCACCTCCCAACGTCTCTGATTTGTATGTCTTAGGGGAAAGAAGTGAGCAGTCACAGGACTGGAATGGTTGACTGAGGGTCCCGCCCCAGACGCCAGCGTAGTCCTCATCTTGGGCAAATAATTTAACCTGTCAGTACAAGGCACAATGCCTGGCGCGGAATAAAGCTTTGTAAATGTTTGCTGAATGAATGAATGAAAGAGTGGGTGGATGGATTTAAGTCTCCCAAGTCCCAAGGAATACTGGTGAAAATTGGAATCTTACAGCGCCCTTTGATTGGTGTGGTTTGAATGAGACAATGTAAAATATATTGAACTTCTTGAAACGTGACCACCCCCCCCCAACTCAAAGGGATTCTCATCGTCCTTACACTGATAATGGGTAGAATGATAATTTACCAGCATCAATAAGCATACTATGCACTGGTGAGTTTTGAGTTCACACAAAACTCTGTTTCATTAATCCCCCTGCCGCCAATGGGGCAGCCCAGCGCCTCCCAGGGCCGGGTGGGGCAGGCCAGCCCGCGTCCCTCCCTCTCCCCCGCCCCGGATAAATGCCGAGGTCTAATGGATTGTTCATGCTGCTGTCCAGATTAGATAGCGAGCCCCTCCGTTATCGCGGCTGGAGCAAACCCGAGCGGCCACCACGCTGAGAGCTTTCTAAGACAGCCCCGAGCGAAGCATGGGGAGGCTAAGGGCAGAGAGAGCAGAGAGCTGCTGACAAATCCGGAGGCCCCGAGGCTGTTTCCACCTAGCGCCTCCTCGCAGAACTTGCTCTGAACCCTAAATCTGCGCCCCCCCCAACCCAGCATTTAACGAAACAGGTATCTGATGTGGTCGGTAGTTACTGTCTGCTGAATTCTAGGGAGTAGTTCTAAGACAGAAACTCGTAGATTCTGCTTGTCATCCTTCGAGAAGCTAGAACACTTTGAGGAGCCCACGCCTTAATAGCGGATAGATAATTTTGCACCAACAGGGGCTACCACATCCGAATAGTAGGGTCGGATCTTTCCTTCCCTAATGTTTTGCTGTTCTTGAATCACTGCACAGGAAGCATAACTGACTTTCTGACCTCCGTTCTGAATTCCCCATGGTCAAGTTTTTACCTGTCAATGATCTTGTTTCTTAAAGGAAATTTTCTTTGTTTCTTAAAGAAATAAATCTTAAAAAGTTTTTTCCTTATAAGGTATTTTTTTTTGTCTCCAGTCATTTTCTGGAGGCAAAAAGGATCTACTGTCAGCACTATTATAGAAAATAAAATTTTCATATATGCTTTAACAACAAATTCTACATAAAACAAATAACCCCCCCCCAAATCATTATTTATCTACAAGGAGAGACTAATTGTCCTATCATTATTATGATAGAACTACTGTGATATAACAGAAAGCAAATAAAACCTTAGCCGGTGAACAACGAAAAGTCATCTATTTATACCATATCAATTTCCTGTTAAATCTTTGCAGTTAGTGAAAAGTCCTAATAAATGGTGTGGCAGGCCAAATCACCCAGCTCGCTACTACACGTTTCCACGACACTAAAAAGAAAAAAACCTGCACCATGTTTTTGAGTGAATCAACCTTGTCAGACATCCACCTAGCTGTTGGAAAATGGTTTTGTAGTGGGCTATTTATTTAGAGGGGGAAATTTAAGAAATTTCTTAAGGGCAAACAAAACAGCTACTGTGTAGTTTAACATTCAGAATTAAAATAATTCACCAACTGAACAAGACATTTTGTCCAGTAACTTCTGCATGCAAGCAGTAAACCCGAATTAATAAAAACGAATTTATTATGAGGGGTACGGGTCTTGGGTTGGGATGAAAAAAGACCAAGCCAGACGCAGAGAAAGTTTTAGAGGTGGAGCGTGTGTCTGGGAGCATCCTGCTGTCACTAAAATCAGCCCGGTCTGCAGCTGGCCAAGAACAGGGGCCAAATAGAAAGGCTCACAGGTAGAAAAGAAGAGCAAGTTACATAGATAAAGAACAAAGTAAGGGGAAAGGATTTTGATTAAGCAAGAAAAGGGAACTCTGGAACTGAGTTAGAAAGAGAACGAGAAACAGAGCGAGAAAGATGAACAAGGGAAAGCAGAAAACAAGACAATGAAGAGTGAAGAAACGAATGAAGAAATCCCTAAGAATGGCGAGTAGAGTGGATGAGGGAGAAACAACACATCTCAGTATCCAAAGAAAAAGCAGCAGCCCTTCCAACTCCCGCCGAACGCCGACCCCGGTGAACGCGACACCCGGCGCCTGGACACTGGCCCCCTGCTGCGGTCATCTGCGCGGGGACCTCAGCTACTGCCCCCGGGTTTACCGACGTGGTGTTGGAAGGGTCTGCCAGGAGTTTTTCTAAGACCAGGAGGAGGCATACTGCGGAACTGTCGAGTTTGGGGCGCGGGCTGAGAAGTGATTGAAGACAGTGTTCTTCCCCAGAACCTCCCCGTGCCCAGGCCTGCGAGTCCAGTTGTTCCTCCGCAAGCCTCAAGTCCAGAAGCTGCGCGAAATCTCTACCTCCAACCCCCGCGCCGTCAGGGAGCATGCCTGAAATATTAAGGCTCTTCCATCCGGGCTGAGAGAAACTCCCTGAGTCCAGTCTCCGTGGCCACTAAGCCCGCGAACCCAGGGTGCCATCTCTGTCCCTCAATAACCCTCCAAACCCGATCCAAGAAAGGATTGATCCAGTGCCCTGCGGACCGGAGTCTGGGGTTGGATGTGACCCTCGACTCGAGCGCGGGAATTGTCTTTCCGCACGGGAATATTGAGATGCAGAACAGCCTAACTGAGGGGTGGTGTGTGTGTTAAGAATAAGTATTTTGATAAAACTCCTACTGTGATTCTTGGCGTGTTCAGGGGCCTCACGTGGGCGGTCGCGAATGGAAAAACACCAAGGGGAACCGGGCTTCGCTACACACCTCGCTGCCCGGACTGTGGGAAAGCGGCGTTGGCGCAAGCAGGTCCAGGGGCCCGCCAGCGCCCATGGAGAGGGGACTGCAGGCGGCGGGCGGAAGCCCTGCCAACCTTCCCCTCGGCGCCTCCGGCCATCGGTGCGTCCAACATCCCTTGAGCTCTGAGCTCCATAAAGGGGTCTCCTGCGAAGTCTTCTGAGCAGCGCGGGGCCCGGGTCTGAGGTCACACTACTGACCGCGGCTCGGACCCTACTGCCTACAGCTTGCTCCTTCTTGCCCACCAGCCCTGCGCTCGGGACGCTCAGTCCCACCAGGATCCTGGGGCCCGAGACAAGACCCTGAAGACCGCGGGCGCCACACAGGTCCCAGGTGACCTGGCCTACGTGGCGCCATATTGGTTAAAATGCGTTCGAACCAATCTAGGCTTGGCCTTTCCAGGAATAGAAATGATGAGAGGGAGCTCCGTGGCCTCGCGGGCCTGGCGCGGGAAGGGTGTGGTTGTTTATTTGCAAGGATCCTCTGGTTCTAGGGCTCCTCGTCGCTCGGGTCAGCGGGGGTCCTCCGTGGCCCTCTTCACCACCACCCCTTCGTCCCCCACCTGGCCTCTCGGGCTTGGCACTGACAGCTCAACCGCAGCGACCGGAGATTCGGACGTTAAACGGCCCAAAGCACCCTCTGGGAGAGCAGCCTTCTTTCAGGCTTTCCTTGCCCAGTTTTCCGCGCGGGCTGCGTACATCTCATCGGGGCTCTCTCTTGGGAAGATCTTCTCTGATGAGGATTCATTTAGCAACAGGTTTGAGCCCCTTTGCAGGAGACCCCGGCGATGCAACTTTGGGCAGAGTAACTTCTCCCAGTTTTTCTTTCTTCTCGTTACGCGAGGAGTGGGAGAAACACCACCTCGATGTCAAGTGAATTTGTAAACTTTTAAGCGCCTTATAAAAGGGATTAAAATTGATTACTAATTATTACCACTGTTATCCTCTTCCCTTTTCTTATTTTGGGACAATTCTCTGACTCTTTGAGGGGTCCCTGAAGTTTTATTGAATGTTCCCATTATTTGGGAGTCTCCCTCCTCCCTCCTCCGTCCTTTATAAAAATGTGACTTTCGTTCCCTTCTCCAAATTCTCGGCAGGGTTAGGACTGTTCGCCCAGGACCTGGCCCAGTGAGGCCTCCCTGGGACACTTTTAAGGACGTCGTTACTCCCGCCGGGCGGCTCCGCGGGGACCCCACCCAGCCCGTCCGCTCCGGCTCCCTCTCCCGGGCGGCGCGCCCCGCACTGCGGCCCAGGGCTCCGGCCCCGCGCGCCCGACGCCAGCGCCCGGATTTGGAACTCATCCGTCCTCGGTTCCTTTTCATTTTGCCGACAGCCTTAAGACTGCTCTCTTCCCTTCCTGCCCCTGTCCTTTCCGACCCTCCGCCAGAGCCTGACGCCGTCTGGTTTATTGACCTTAGATCGGCTTCGGGGCTTTATCAGAGCGGCCGGGGCGTCCCGCGGCGCACGCCCCCTTCCCCACTGTGGCGCGGCGGGAGCCCCTTTTAAGCTTCTCTAGAAACCTCTCCTTCCTGCCGCATCCCGTGCTCCGCTCCGAGAACCGACAGAAAAATTGCCAGAATTCGCCTGATCGTGGAGAGAATCCAGCCAGGGCATTCAGGGCCGCGGACACTCTCCTGTGCCGCTCCTTTATCTAGATAATTCAGGTGAAAGTGCCTCCCTCCCCCGCAATTATTCGGATAATTGTCTCGAATCTCCACTTGGTGCTGTGTTTAGACAGTCGGAGATTGATCGCTTGAATTTCTTCAGTCTCTGGTCTGCCCCAGCCAATCCCCTCTTCTCTACTGTCCCCGGCCCTAAAACATTTCTGGACCTACACATGCAAACTATAATATTCTAACCTATAAATCCCTTGGCAAATATAACAAGGCATTAGAAAGTCATTTGAAATGGATATTTTATTGGGCTTGAGAAATAGAACCGGGATAAAGAGCAACTTATTAACATTTCCTCGACACCAACCAGGCAAAACTGCCTTTAAGATTTCCCCCCTCCCTGCTAATTGAACTGGCCAACGGAAGATCACTTTTAGAGACAAATTGTTTAGAAAAAGAGGAAATGTCTATGTGGCTAAAAATGAACTCTAATGAATTCTGAAAAAAAAAGTTCAAAAAGTGGGACTTTCAAATATCCCTTTACTCTAGGCTGATTTATCTAAATAAGACTAGCAGAAACAAAACACTTGTGACTCCTACCACTAACAAATAAACCAAACCAATTCTGTGATGATAAATCATGGGAATCTAGCAGCCTTTCACAGAAAGGTTTTCCCTCGGTTCAGATCAGCACTTCCCGGATTTTGCCTTGCTTCAAACCCTTCAATTTCCCTTAATTTTGGAGAAAATGCAGAGGACTGAGAACATCAGCACTGGGATAGAATGAGGAGGGGTGAGGGGACCGGAGTTGGGCAGGGGAAAGATACGTAAAGCAGATGAGTGTCAGGTTTGGGACAGCTTTTGAATTCACCCTGCTGGGAGCTGGCAGGGCTTTGGGAGAGGAAACAGGCCAGAGGGAACAGTTTTCCATTCTCTGCTTTGCAGAGCTAGTATTTGTAGTGAGTGCACAGACACCAAGAGACTTTGCACTAAATCCTGCCCAATTCCAGAAGAGCACTTGCTTAGTCCTCCTAAGGCTACAAGAGCTAAAATATGCTGTTGTCTGTTTGCAACCTTTGAGCAAGCAGAGGACACACAGACAGCCCGGCTGGTTTCGGACTGTCCTGCAGCCCGTAGCTGTAGCTGTTAAGTAATGCTTCACTCTGAACTCGGGGTCTCCTCATTCTCCACCTGTGTTCTATCAAAGCAGCCCCTCTGTCTTTACCTTTGTCTTTCCTTTTCTTTTGGACTCAGCCCTTTTCTCAGCTACAAATAAGATTCAAAGCTCTTTTGCCCAAACTCTGGATTTATAGGACACAGAGGTAATTTTGACTTGTGTGTAAAAGCATACACAACCAAGCTCTTCAAAGCATGCAGTGGACTCGAGGGAGGAAAACACAGTTATTGTGGTACACCTGCAAGTCCCACCTCCACCCTCCTCCCCATCACATGTGGGGCTCCAGAATAAAGGAAAAATTAGATGCCACATCGAGCCTGGCTGGCCCTTGGCCTGTGAATAGGCAAAGAAAACTGTCAGATCCTGAAGGCCCTGAGGCCTGGTCACTAACTCACCAATGAAGCCAACAATGAAACACCAGGGAGGCCTTCTGCCCTGAAAGTGTGCCAGGCAGGTCTGGTGTGGGTCAGGAAGGGGTCTCCTAAGCTTTCCAAGGGGGTTCTCAAGATGGAGTGTGGGCAGCAGGGACCCTGGGGAAAGCCGTGCCATCTGGGTGTGTTGGAAGGAGCAAAGGCAAGAGGCCCAGGGGTACCTGATCAAATCCATTTGATTTTTTTGTGTGGTGTGTATTTATTTATTTTTTCTTGAGAGACTGACCATCCCCATTGATTTCTGATTGTTGGAGTGGGAAGCTGAACCGGGAAATAGAGAAACTAAAATGTCACCCAGTTGTAAGAAAGAGAAACAGAGAGAAAATGAACCAGAGAGAGGAAGTGGGAAAGGAAGCCTTGTCTCTGTGGCTTGGCCTGTGGAGATTCTCATCCTTTCTTCCTGTCCCACAAGGTCTGAGAGCCTCTCTCACATCCTCCATCTCACACTGGCTAGTGTGTTTCCCTCCCTTCCTCCCTCATCTCCCTTCTCCCCACAGTCTGATATTCAGCGAGATCCCCACGGACCTTCTATTCCTCCAGCCCTGTGGCTCCTGGCCTTCCTCCTCGGCTCCCTCAGTGCATCTCCCTTTTTGCCCTGATGGAGGGGTCACCAGGAGGGCCAGGAGGGGACTCACCCACGGTGGGAGCGGTGTCCCTGCGGCTCCTCACGGCCCGGTGCGAGGCAAACTCTCAGGGACAGTCTCAGTCCCTCAGTCGCAGGATTCCAGGCTGTTCTCAGCGGGGTGGGAGGGAGGCGTTGTGAGCTGCGTCTCCCGGCTCCCTCAGAGCTCCCAGCTTTCCCCTCGGAATTAGATAACAGGAAAAATAGATAAGAGAAGTGGTTCATTAATTCAGCAAGCTCTTTTTTTTGGTATGTGTACAAGTGGAGGGAAGCACTGCTAGGGAATGAAGCCCCATTGGACATTCTTTTTAAAGTCAATGTTCACAAGGTTCCAGAGATCCTTCTGAAAGGTCACTCAGAAGGACCTGAGATCCACAGGAAACAAATCTAAGGAATCACCATTTGTGGGGAGAAATGCTGACTTCACAGCATGTGGCTTCTTCACCCCAAGTCTCTCTCAGACACTAGTCCTGCCTTTCTGATGAGTGAGGAGGCCTGCTTTGTGGTATTTGCTTAGGTCGTGCAATTGTCCTCTGAGAGTGGAAATAATAATAACGGCAGTACTACTCTTCCTAGTATGGCAATAAAAATAACAGATTTTCAAAGCACTTGCTCATGTAGTGTTTTCTGGGCTTCTCACAAGAGGAGCAGGTAAGCAGATTATGTAGTAATAAGAGATAATTGAGACAGTTGAGCTCAGAGAGGTTAAGAACGTGCCGGTGGTCCAGTCACACAGCAAGGAAGGGGCGGAGCCCATTTTGGATTCCAGATCAATTGATTCCTAATCCAAAAATATAGAAATCAATGGATTTTTAGAATTGGAAGAGACCTCAGAATTCCTGCCCAGAGCAGCAGTCCCCTGTGAGGTGATTATCCATACTCTCTCTGAATATTGTGGTGAGAGAGAGGCCATCGTTCTACATCGCGTGGATGTACAGCTCTACTGGCCGCCACACTTCCTGCCCCCTCAGTGACCCAGGATGGCGGGGCTGTGCCAGGCACACAGAAAGACACAGGGAGCGGCAGCTGTGGCGTGATTTGAAGAACCAGGCGGACCAGATCTCTCTTGACAGTTCTGCTGCGGAATTCTCTCTTCTGCCCGGCATTATTTAGGGTAAGTCTCGCCTGTGGAGTCAGTATCTCCCAAAGGCAGTTCTTAACAATAAGAATAAACACAATGCCTTTATATTTTAACGTATTTCCCATTTCCCAGTCTCCCAGAATCCTTACAACAAACTCTGCAAGGCAAGGAGACAAAGTACTAGTTATTACTTATTTCCAAATGTAGACCAGGAAACTGAAACAGAAAAGGTAAGTGATTGCCAGAAGTCAAAGAGCAAATGTAATGGTGGAACAGGAACTAGAGAGATGAAGGCCTGGGAAAAAAGGGAAAACATACGGGAAAAATTAGTATTTTTTCCTTTCCAAGAATTTTTAGTTATGAATATTTTTGTAAGTGATGAATAAGGTGTCTATTATTGTTATCTGTCTTTACACTCTTCCTCTGCCAAATAAATTGTAGAAACTATGCCACAGGAAGATTTTAGTGTAAAACTCCCTGTGGTGTCAGATCATTAAAATTCCTGAAGAGTGAGCCGAACCGTACAAGACATGGGTGCAGAAGCATGGGCCACGCCTTCTTTCTCCAGAGGGGTCTGTTGTTTTCCCCAGAGGACTGCCTTGTTCCCACGTGGCTTCCCTTTTTGGAGTTTAAAAAAATTATTACAGTAAAATAGGTACAACATAAAATTGACCATCTTAACCATTTTTAAGTGTACACTCCAGTGGCACTAAGTACATTCACATTGTTGTGCAGCCATCGCCACAATCTGTCTCCAGCACTTTTTCATCTTCCCAAACTGAAACTCTGTCCCCATGAAGCAACAACTCCCCATTCCCTCCTCCTCTCAGCCCCTGGCCACCACCATCCTGTTTTCTACCTTCTATGATTTTTCTAGGTACCCCATATAGGTGGAATCATATAGTATTTGTCCTTTTGTGACTGGCTTATTTCACTTAGCAGAATGTCCTCAAGGTTCATCCATGTTGTAGCATGTGTCAGAATTTCCTTCCTTTTTAAGGCTGAATAATATTCCATTGTATGTGTACACCACTTTTGTCTACCCATTCATCCATGGAAGGACATTTTAGCTATTGTGAATAATGCTGCTATGAACATGGATGTGCAAATATCTGTTCTAGTTCCTGCTTTCAATTCTTTTGGGTATATACCCAGAGGCGGAATTGCCGGATCATATGGACTAGTCTATGTTTAATTTTTTGAGGAACCACCATACTGTTTTCCACTCCTATGGAGTTCTGATCTAAAATTTGGAGAGATCTCCATCCTTCGAAGTAGCAAAGAACTGGGAGCAGCAACATCTACTTATCCCAATCAGGGTTTTATCCAGGGGCAGATTGCCCTGCCTGCTCAGAAGTTTTGTAAAAGAGAATGATTTTGCAGTAGGGAAGAAGGTGGACCATCAGGTTCTCCTGGGAGTTGGAGCAGAGAGAACACTCACTTTATTAAGTGATTAGGTGGATAACTTCTGGCATCAAGGCGCAGTAACAAGAGCACCTGTGTTTGAATTTCAGGTCGGACATCTTGCCTCAGTCTTCTACATGTGACCACAAGAATCTGGGGGTCTCACAGCATCACCGCCAGGGCCAGCAATGTCAAGGAAAGAAACACAAGTCATAGATAGCACATTTTCTGTTCAGAAATTAAAATAAAAATAATCATGGGAACATTAATGAAATGTCACATATTTTCATTTCTCCCTACATTTCTCAATTTTTTTTGTGAGGTGGAAGGAAGCCCATTTTCATCCTCTGTGGTTTCAGACTTTCCAGAGGTTTTATTTATATTTTGGGGAACCTGAAACTCTGCTATCCTAAGGCTTAGTCTGGGGCTCTATGGATCCAGCCCAGGCCAGTGCCAGCCTTTGCTGGGAGGGATGGGAGCCCTCAGCCCCTAACTGCCCAGGGAGCCCGGGTGCACTTTGGGTGCAGAGAGAGCGAAGCCGCCTGCCAGCTACTCCTTAGTATGCTCGTCAGCAGAGGCTGATTGCTGTATGTGCTCTGTGATTGTTCGGTTCAGTCAGAGGGCGAACAAACCCCTGAGATGATGAAGGTGATGTAACTACTGATAAAACCAGCCAGAACTCTCTAAAATTCACTCAAAACCCACACCAGGGAGAGGGCCAGAGAGACACTTTCTAGGAACACCTGTTTTAGGTCTACTCTCCCTATTTAAACACATACACACACACAATTTTTATTAGTTTTTATTATTAAGGTGTTACATATTCACTGCTAAAATTAGAAGTAATGTAGGAGGTAGAAAGTGACAGTCTTTCTCACCACCTGCCCATCCCTCACCAGATAACTCTTAAATTCTGACTTCCCATCTGAAGACTGTCCTTTTTCTGAGATGTTTGACACTGAACTTGTGATTAAGAGACAGTCTCCAGAAATTATATTTCTTCCTCTTGTGTGAGCAAATTAATTAACATCTTTAAGCCTCAATTTTCAAATTTGTAAAATGGACATAATAATAATTCTTATCTCATAGGGTTCCTGTGAAAGTTAAATGAGGTGGGAATCACTTAGTGTGATGCCTGGTACTAAAATAAACAAATAAAGCTGTTATTAGCTGTGGGCAGAAGGGGAGGCTGGCATTCAGCCCAGTGACCCTACTCTGGCTACCTAGGCCAACCTGTGTCCAGGGCAGGAAATCTGTGGACAGCTGCCTGATGAGTGTTGGCCAGCCGTCCATGAACCCTTCCAGGCCCAGGAACTCATGGCTCTGCCATGCTCGGCAGGCAGCTCCTCCCATTGTGGTGACATTATTGCTGGTACGAGTGTCCCCTTGGGACCAGGAGACCCTAAGGTGACTAACTCCTGGTGAGGGTAGGCACTTTATTTGGGCCTGAGTGTCCAGAAGAGCTAATTGATTCTAGAATCATCTGAAGTCCCTGTGGCATGGACAAGAGGTGAGGACAATTTGAAAACAAGTGGCCTGCTGGGCCAGGATCTAACTTAACTTTGCATTTCCACCCTATTCTGACCTATGCTCTTTGCTCCAGCCTGCCAGGCTTCAATTTTTTTTAAAAAATTGAGATATAATTCGTATACCATAAATACAATTTTAAAATATAATTTTAAAAACTCAAGAAGAGAAGAAAGATCTATTGTATTTACCCATATTTCCCTATTTATGTTGTTTTTCTTCCTTCCTGATGTTCTAAGATTCCTGCTTTTATCATTTCTTTTTTGTTTATAGAACTTTTTTTTAGCCATTCTTTTCATGTAGATCTTTGGCAACAAATTTTCTTGGTATTTTTTCATCTGAGAATGCCTTGATTTACCCTCATTGCTGATGGATATTTTTGCTGGATATAGAATTCTGAGTTGACAGTTTCTTTCTTTTAGCACTTAGAAAATATTATGCCACATATTGTTGGCCTCCATGGTTTCTGCTGAGAAATCTGCTGTCATTTCAATTGTTTTTTCCCCATAGGGCTATTGTTTTTCTTCCACTACTTTCAAGATTTTTTCTCTTTATTTTTCCATAGTTTGGCTGTGATGAATTTTGGCATGAATTTCTTTAGATTTATCCTATTTGAGGTTCACTCAGCTTTTTGAATCTCTCAGTTTATGTCTTTTGCCAAATTTGGACATTTTCAGTCTTTTTTTTTTTTAATACTTTTTCAGCCTTGCCTTCTTCTCCTCTCTTTTCAAGTGCACTGATTCTTAGCTCAGTCCTCTCCATTCTGCGGTTGAGGCCATCCACTGAATTTTTAATTTTGGTTACTGCATTTTTTAGTTCTAAAATTTCCATTTGGTTCTTCTTTCTCTTCTCCTTCCTTGCTAAGAGTTTCTGCTTTTTCATTTGTTTCAAGTGTGTTTGTAATTGCTTGTTGAAGCATTTCTATTATGGCTACTATAAAATCTTTGTCAGATAATTCTAACATCTGTGTCATCTTGGTTGATTGTCTTTCCTTATCAAGTTGAGTTTTTCCTGGTTCTCAGTCTAATGAGTGATTTTCATTTGAAAGCTGGACATTTTGCATATTATATTACAAGACTGGATTTTATTTAAATCTTCTATTATAGTAGATTTCTGACACTGCTGGGAGTTCAGCCTTCCCCCTAAGCCTCTACTGATGTTGCCCTGTCTGGGATCATCAGAGGTGTCTTGTAACAGCTCCCCAGTGGCCTCCACTCACACAGCAAGGAGAAGGTTGGCCTTGTTATCAATGTGTGGTGATGAAAGTCCTGGCTCCATTAGACTTCCTCTGACACCATCCCGGCAAAGATGTGGTTGCCACATTACTACCGGGCGAAGTTGTCCAGGGCGAGTCCAGGTTTCCTATGTGGTCTTCATTGACAATGCAGAGTGAAGGCCTCATAAAAAATTTTAGACTCTATTTAGGGAGAAAAAAGAGGTAGAATAAAAGGAGAAACATACTGTTGTCTTAGAAGAGAAGACTCAATATTGAAAGATACATTGATAATTTTTAGTACTTCACAAATTTACCTTAAAATTTATTTGAAACAATAAATGGATGAAAATAGCCATGAAAGAAGAGTAATCATAGGGAACTTGGCCACCAAATATTAGAATATATTATAAAGCTATAATTGAAGCAATGTGTCATTGAAAACATAATATGTAGACAGATTAATGGAACAGGAATAGGTAGTCTAGAAATATACATAGGAGTTTACTACATTGTAAATGTGTCATTTCAGAAAGAACAGATTAGTCAATAAATGGTGATTGGACAATTGGCTAACCATTTGCAAACAAAGTATAATGACAAATGTTATCTACTACTGTATATATAAATACATTTTAATTGGATCAAATATATAATTTAAAAAATGAAAACATAAAATTTGTAGAAAAAATATACTGAACATTTATATAATTTCAGTGTAGGAAGACCATTCTATGCATAATATTGAAGGTGAAAACTATAAAGGAAAATATTTTTAGATTTTTTTTTTTTAGCCAGAGAAGCAAAAAGTTTATTTGGGGGTCTCAAGAATTGCAATTCAGGGAGCACAGATTCAGGTAGAAACCCAAATAGTGTCCCACTAGGGAGTAAAAGTCAGGGACTTTTAAAAGGCAAAGAAGGGAGGTTGTATTACAAAGATTTTTTAACATTTTTTTATTGCTGTCTTAATAGTTTATAACATTGTGGGGTTTTAGTTGTACATTATTGTTTTTCCGTCACCATGTGGATGCATCCATTCACCCCTTGTGCCCAGCCCCCACCCCCCTTCCCCTTGGTAACCACCAATCAGTTTTCTCTGTCCGTGTGTTCATTTATATTCCATATATGAGTGAATTCATGCAATGTCTGTCCTTCTCTCTCTGGCTTATTTCACTTAACATAATACCCTCTAGGTCCATCCATGTTGTTGCAAATGGGACAATTCTGTCTTTTCTTATGGCTGAGTAGTATTCCATTGTATGTATACACCACATCTTCTTTATCCAATCATCAGTCGAGGGACACTTGGGTTGCTTCCATTTCTTGGCTATAGTGAATAATGCTGCAATGAACATAGGAGTGCATAAGCCTCTTGGGATGGTTGATTTCAAGTGCGCTGGGTAGATGCCCAAGAGTGGGATTGCCGGATCATAAGGTATTTCTATTTTTAATTTTTTGAGGACTCTCCATACTGTTTTCCATAGAGGCTGCACCAGTTTGCATTCCCACCAGCAGTGAATGAGGGTTCCCGTTTCTCCACAACCTCTCCAGCATTTGTTGTTTTTTGTCTTGGTGATTATAGCCATTCTAATGGGTATAAGGTGATATCTTAGTGTAGTTTTGATTTGCCTTTCCCTGATGATTAGTGATGTCGAACATCTTTTCATGTGTCTATTGGCCATCTGTATCTCTTCCTTGGAAAAATGTCTGTTCATATCCTCTGCCCATTTTTTGATCGGGTTGTTTGCTTTTTTGTTGCTCAGTTGTATGAGTTCTTTATATATTACAGAGATTAATCCTGTGTCGGATAAATGACTTGTAGAATATTTTCTCCGAGCTGGTGGGTTGTCTATTCATTTTGATCCTGGTTTCATTTGCCTTGTAGAAGTTCTATAGTCTGATGAAGTCCCGCTTGTTTATTTTTTCTTTTGTTTCTCTTGTCTGAGTAGACATGGAATCTGAAAGGATCCCTTTATGACCAGTGTCAATTAGTGTACTGCCTATATTTTCTCCCAGGAGTTTTATAGTTTCAGTCTCACTTTCAGGTCTTTGATCCATTTTGAATTGATTTTTGTATATGGTGATAGGAGATGGTCTACTTTCATTCTTTTGCATGTGGCTGTCCAATTTTCCCAGCATCGTTTAGTGAAGAGACTTCCCTTTCTCCATTGTATGTTCTTTGCTCCTTTGTTGAAGATTAGCTGTCCATAGGTGTGTGGTTTTATTTCTGGGCTTTCAATTCTGTTCCATTGATCTGTGTGTCTATTTTTGTACAGTACCATGCTGTTTTGATTACTCTAGCTCTATAGTATATTTTGAAATCAGGGGTTGTGATTCCTCTAGCTTTGTTCTTTTTTTCAGGATTGCTTTAGCTATTTGGGGTCTTTTGTTGCCCCATACGAATTTTAGTATTTTTTGCTCTGTTTCCGTGAATAATGACATTGGGATTCTGATTGGGGATTGCATTAAATCTGTAGATTTCTTTAGGTAGTATGGACATTTTAACTATGTTTATCCTTCCAATCCATGTGCATGGAATATTTTTCCATTTCTTTATGTCTTCATCAATTTCTTTCAATAGTGTCTATATAGTTTTGTATAGGTCTTTCACCTCCTTGGTTAGATTTATTCCCAGATATTTTATCCTTTTTGTTGTAATTGTATTCTTTTTATTTTTAAATCAGGGATGTGTGGAAATGAAAAAGCATAGGATGTAGAATCAGAAGAACCTGGTTTAAGACTTGGTTTTCTCACCCGCTGTGCTGCTGTTGAACAAGACATCTAATTCCTCTGAACCCCTCCTGTCAGAAAAAGTGTCCATGTGAATAAAAATAAAAATAAAATAACAAAGTTTTCCCACTTAAAAATGGTGATGGTTATAAATGCTTACCTTCCAGGATTTTCATGAGGATTATATTCAATTGCACAACATGATTAGAAAGTATTTTATAAACTGCAAACTATATAAATGTTGGTTGAGATGATGCTGACTGGTATTACCTACAGTTATACAACACATGGTTGAGATGTCTAAGCAGAGATATCTAAGATATTTGTGTATTTATTTCAAGGACTAAATGAAGTACCACTGCACCTTTCTGACTAAATGTGCAAAGGAATTATTTTGAGCCTGTACACTTTGACAAGGATTTGTTGGATGCTTTGGGAGAAGTTGGGTTGTGTCAAGATTAGGACAAATTTTGGAGGTTTCAAAAAAGATTATTTGTCATTTGTAACAAATATTCCTAAGGAAGCTTCCATTTCTTCATTGGTGCCACCCATTCTTTAGACTATGTTTTTTGAACAAATAAAATTATCAGATAAAATTATCAAATAATCTGGCCAGTGGAGAGGATAGCATTTGGATAGAGTTGCCAGATAAAATTCAGGATACCCAGGTAAATTTGAATTTCAGATAAATAATAAATCATATTTTAGTCTAAGTAGGTCTAAGTGTATGATTTGTTGTTTATCTGAAATTCAAATTTAGCTGGGTATCCTGCATTTTTATTTGCTATGTCTGGCAACTCTAATGATGGAGAGCCTGCTGCAAGTGTTTTAGATTCAGTGGATGCGGTGTGTATTGATGGGGATGGTGTGTGAATGGGGGGACCCTTATACTTGGGGGGAGGGGATGCTTGGAGCACCACATCATGAAAGTACCCTGTTCCAAAGTTTGGATTAGTACATTATGAGAACCAAGAGTTAAGAATGAATGAATATTTTATGAAGATAGTGTTTGAATGGGGTCATGAAGGATGGTGATTTCCCAGGAATATTATTCATACACATAACATAATATGTTGGACATAATGCCTGCCTGCTCCACCGGCTGTCCCTGTAACTCTTGTTTTATGATTTGTTTTTCTCAAGTCACTTACGCACACTGATTCTCTGACGTCTCAGAGCCTCCCTCCATCATTCTGGCCTCTGACTAAGCTGGTGGTGGCTGAGTCCACAGGCCAACGCACTTGGGTGCTTTGGGGCTGAGGGGGAAGGAGCTGGGCCACGAGGAGCTAGGCTGAGTCAGTGCTTTTCTGAGAGTAAAGTCTCCCCTTAGGGAGGTGAATGAACTATGTTCTCACCCTGCTCCACAAGTCACATTTTCCTGGTCGCTTGGTGGAGAGTGCATCCTCTTGGCTTCAACAGCTTGTTGTCACAGAACGACTTGTTCTGGGTGTTGAAGAGTGACAACCGAAAGTCACTACCCCACCCCCTTCTCAATTAAAGAAACACACAAACACAACATTTAGATTCAGATCTATATCTAAGAAAGGTCTGGAAAGACACTGCAAATTTAAAGCTAGTTTCTCGGTGTGGGGGGAATGAGATCAGGAGACTGGGGAGTGAAAGTGGGGGAGGCACTTTTATTTTTACCCTTTATACACTTCTGTATGGCTTGCAATAAGAAAAACTTTTACAAAGAGAATGTAATAATTTGTTAATAGACCAATAACAAAGCAGTAACATCAAAGACCAAATTTTAAACTAAAACCCACTCCCAGACATAACTATTTTCATTCATTTTGAAATAGCGCTTTTCCCAGGTGCACACAGGGCACACAGAATGCACACAGTCATACGATGTGTGCCATTTTGTATTTTGCTGTGTGGTTTCACATTTTATCACAGCAGTTTCTCTGTATTACTGAAAATTCTAAGTATCACTTTTGGGGCTAGAAGGGTGGACTTTGACTTACCAGTGACTTGCAGCATAAACGCGACTTCCCTGGGTACTGTCCTGACCAGCTGAGGAAGGTGGAGGAGTTCCTTGTTTCTTTTTTTCACCTGGAAAATGAGGCACTGGAAGTAGGTTCTCTCTGGGGTCGCTTCCTCATATCATCTATGGCCTTCATGAAGCACATCATAAATAATGATCATTTGGACATAATTCTTTGTAAATCTTTATTTAATCCACCAGCCTTCCTGTCTTAAGATCACTTGGCGTAATGCAGCTCATTTATCCTCATGATGGATACACGGTGGTAGCTATAATTTTGTCTTTCATACATGGAGAAACTGAGTCCAGAGGTGTGGGATGATTTACCACAGCGTTGGCCTCTTATCAGGGCAGCCCTGGGTTTGGGCTTCCCCTGTTCGGGGTGATGAATAGCAGACCAGGTCTCCTCCGAGTAGACAACATGAGGCGGCTTAGTTATGGTTATTAAATAGATCCATCATTTTCCTGCCACCTCCCTTTTTATCGTCTTTGAATTCCAAGTCACTGTTTCCCTGTGGCATTTCTTTGGGACGTATTCATGCATAGACCCTTGAAACCAATACACACACACATGCACACGCACACACACACACACACACACACACACACATGACAATTTGGTCACACCTATAAGACAGATAAAGCTGAAGGGAGCCTGCAAAAGGATCTGGAGATAAAAAGTCCGGTATCTGGGCAGGTAACACCCAATTACAACAGAGCAGTGTTGACTTACACTTTTCCTTATCGGGGGAATCAGGTATTCGTGTAAATCAGAAAAGGATTTGATGGATGCTACTTCATTGGAGTTTCTAGCCAAAGGACAGGTTTGGTTAAACAAAATATATATTCTCCTTATCTACAGTGGCAACTATCATGCAACTCCCTGTCTCCCTCCTACTCCTCCAAGCCCTATAAAAACGAGGGCCTTATCTCGAGTTTGTGAGAGCCTAATGTCTAGCAGGGTCTGTGCTAAAATCACTCTGACAACATTGCAACTCAGGCCCAGCCCAAGCCATTTGGGCAGACGGATGATCTTTCCTTATCTGCAATTGTCTTGGCAATAAATGTCTTTTTCTTAAGATGCGTGTTTAGACTACCTCAGGGGAAAAGAACAGGTACCATATCGCTTGATGGGAGACATCTTTAAGATTTGGAGACTTAAAAACCGGTCCCCTTGCTCCGTGAGGTCCAAGGGCCGTGGTGGGAAAGAACACAAATTTGAAGGAGGGAGCAGCAAATTTGTACAGAACAGAAGGCCTCTCACAGTCACGAGAGCTGCGAAGCCTCGGCCCAGGAGGAAGTCTGAGTTTTGGTAATAGAGAAATACGGATGGGGACCGACACAGAGAGGTGAAGAGGGTCAAAGGAGCGGGGTGGCTTAAATTAGACATGAGGAAATTGCTAAGATTTTGGCGCTGCTTCTCGAAAAAGATGGCGGCCTCTCTCGGGACTGTTGGTGTCAGGCGGACGACAACTGGGGGTGGTGCGCAGGCGCAGTGCGGTGGAGTCAGAGACCTGGGCCAGGCTCTGCCTCTAACCTGCTGGGACGCCTTGAATAAGCTCTTCTCCCTCTCTGGGCTCCAGAGCTGGTCTTTGGTGCCTGTGCTTCATGGTGCCCTGTGCCCAGAGGTGCAGGAGGGCAGCAACACATGCCTGCTCTGCCTGCTTTGAGCTGGGTGAACACGAATTCCCCTTGAGCCTTTTCCATGCATCCATCTTGAATTTGCCTTTCCTCTCGCGCCTACCTGCGCTCCGTTTTTAGGCACAAATAGCGAGCTGGTCAGAGTGACAACCCTAGGAGTGGCCTCCAAGTCACCCACTTCAGCATCCTGTGAGAACTTGCACATCATCTCCAGCTTCCCCGCTGCGGCGATGTCTGATCTCATGCTTCACGCCCCCGGTGAAACAGACGCCTCACTCTTCCTGAGGAAACCGCTTCAGAATTGCACGGGCCTGTCCATATCTTCCCTCTAGCTACTTAGCCTAAATTTATTTCCCTTTCTTAGTTTTGATTTGCCTTTCCCTAATGGTTAGTGATGTTGAGCATCTTTGCATGTGCTTATTGGCCCTTTGTGTGTCTTTGGAGAAATATCTACTCAAGTCCTTTGCCCATTTTTAGTGGGATTCTTTGTTTTTTTGTTGTTGTTGTTGAATTGTAGGAATTCTTGATATATTCTGGATACTAACCCCTTATCTGGTATAAGGTTTGAAAATACTTTCTCCCGTTCTATAGGATGCATTTTCACTCTTTTGGTTGTGTTCTTGGATGCACAGAAATTTTAAGTTTGATGTAGTCCCATTTATCTATTTTTTTCTTTTTTTGCCTGTGATTTTAGTGTGATCCTTTCTTAGTTTTAACCCTTTTCTTAGTTTAACTCTTTTTGGTCTGTAAGGCAACCAGGGCTCAGAACATTAGCCCAGCTTGGAGAGAGAGGCCTTCTGTCATGTGTCTTCATGACATTTATTGCAGTGTGCATGGAGAGACCAGGTGGTGACAACCTTGAAGTCCCAGGAATGTCCTCTCTCAGCAGCCAGGGGCAAAATTTGAGATTCATTCTTGGTGTTTATTTCCTCTCTGCTCAGACAGCTCAGCTTTATTTCAACGATATGCTGTCATCTTTCTTCCCAAAGCCACAATTTTCTAGATTTTGTGACCTCTTGCTTTCCTGAGAGGCATACAAGTGCAGAGACCACACTTGCAGACTTCAGGGTGCTTATGGTGTCAATGGAAAGACCATGAGACATGGACTGGTCTTGGAGATCTAGCGACATGGGATTCCCATGGGCGGAGGGCCCCAGACAGTGGGAAGAACAGGGCATTATAGCCCCGTCCTTTCCCTGGCCCCATATCTCCTGGTGTGTGTGTGCACCTGAGGTCGGGGGGAGGTTGTAGCTACTTAATCTCTTTCCACATGGAGGAAAGAGATTCTGTTCATATTTGGGTCAGAATCTACCTTTTCCCTTCAAGGCTGACTCTGGTTTAAGACTCTCCTAACATATTCTCTAAAGG
The DNA here is from genome assembly GCA_031878705.1 of Tapirus indicus. Taxonomy (NCBI): domain Eukaryota; kingdom Metazoa; phylum Chordata; class Mammalia; order Perissodactyla; family Tapiridae; genus Tapirus; species Tapirus indicus. Next base: position 94,786,104 of record CM062919.1, on the reverse strand, counting down.
GACCATTTTGTTCTACTTCAGAGACCTGCCTGTAATTCATTTTATTTTTATTATGAAAAATTCTATTTTAACCATGAAATTAATTCATGCTCACTGGACAAATTTTGGAAAATATAAACACATACAAAGAAGAAAACAGAAGCCAGCTGTAAAGCCACTATTCAGATACAGCCTCACATTACCTTCTGATACATTTCTCTCCAGGCCTGGTAGAGGGAGAGATGGGTTGGCATGTGGATAGGTAGTTAGACAGACAAACAAACACAGCTACACATCTGTAGATGTGTATTTTCGTGGTTGGTATCATCCTATATTTCATTCTTTCTCTCTCCCCAGATGACCTACACCTGCTCCTCCTCTCTGTCACTTCTTATCTTACTGAGAAAACAGAAGCCATCCATGTGCTCCCACCCCATCATCTGCCCGCCTCCCTCTCTCCAGGCCTGTCTGCCTGCCCACCCCACCCCCAATGGCTGCACTGTCCTTGCTCTTCTATAAGGCTGTGCCTTCCTCTCCTTGTGGACTGGACCCCATTCCTTCTATGCTCAAGGACGTGGCTCCAGCAATCCTCCCCTCTCCCCAATGACTCATCCATTCTTTCTCTCCTCTGGATCATTCCCACTACTGTCAGACACAGTATAATAGCTTCCTTCTTTAAAAATGAAATTCTCCCTCAGTTAACTCCACATTCCCCTGAAAGAAGGAGAGAGACCATCCACATTCTGTGAACGATGAGGAGGTGCATGTGGCTGTGGTGTAAGGTACTTAGACTGGGGTCATGGGAGGCGATTCTGGAAGGGGAGGCTAGGGTCAGAGTGCTCAGGGCTTTGAGTGCTTTACTCTATAGAAGATGGGGAATCATTTAGGGTTTTCGAGGAAGGAGGCCATGGAGGATTCTGGTGTTGTCTTGCCGAGGCTATTCTGGCAGCAGTGAGGAGGGGTGGGGAACACCATTGGGAGGTTGGTGTCCCAGCCCAGGTGGTAGGGGACCATGTTCCCAGGGACAGAGGTAGCTGTGGGACAGAGAGGAAATGCTCTGCAAGAGATCTGGTCTAAGTACAAATTTTTAAGTCACAGAGATAGATTGGATACAGGTGATGAAGGAGGGAGGCGTAAAGGATGCCTCCAGCAGCGGCACTGTGTGTCTATGAAAGCGGGGTTCTTTCACTTTTTAACGATGGGCCTGAGAGGAACCTGAAAAGGCAAGGGGTTTCTAAAATGTGGAGGTGGGAAGCTTGTTCTGGATGTGAGGCTTCCACTGCATAGATTGGTCATGAGGGTTTTGTTCCCTGGGTCTTTCAGATAGTCAGCTAGGATAACCAGTGGTGGGTGAGGAAGGTTGGAAAGGCTCCCTAGGAACCAAAGTGCAGGCTGGCCCTGCCCCTCCCCCAGGAGGCCTGCTACGGGCAGCAGCAGGGGGGTGATCCATGGTGCCATGTCATGCTTGGAAGGAGGTAAGGGGGCTGCTTATGGGGAAGGTCCCTTAGTTTTATTCTCCTTCATTTACAAATAAGGTGAGAGAAGCTCCATAGAGGAGATTTCTTGGGAAAGCAGGGAAGGGGTTTTGAAGAAAGACTTGACAGGTCTGGGATTCCCGGAAGGAAAATGGGGGTGGAGTGAAGGATTACGGCAGGATTGAGGCCAACTCCAGATTGTTACAAGTAACAAGGCCACTGGGAGTCAGAAGGCAGGAGATGGGATGGGGTGGGAGATGTAGAGGAGTCCCGAAGACAACTTCGACTGGGGAGGAAGTCCTTCTGAAAGCAGATGAGACGGGCTCGGAGGAGAGCCTGTCAAGCTCTGCAAGGCCTCTTGGGTTCCTCTCCTTATTCAGGTGAAAGGTGACATTTTCACCGCTGAACTTGGAAAGTGGGACCCAACCTCTCCCCTGAAAAGGGATCACCAACGGCCAATTGGTTATTTATTTCTTTCTAATCCTGTGGTTTTTATGGGGCCGTAAACGAGGACAGCAGGGAATTAATGAAAAAGGTGCAGCCAAGATAAATAGCAGAGTCCTTGCCCATGTGGCACTTGCAGTCTAAAGGTGTGCATGATGCAATCCGTGGCCGTGCAGGTTCTCAGGAGGGCAGGGCGGAGCTGCCCTGGGCAGTCTGGGGCAGCCAGGAGGTGGTTGGGGGGACCGGGTCAACCCTCAAGGAGACTGACGGAGGGTCTTCTCCCAGAGCAGTGAGGGGACAAATGGCAGGTTGACACAGAGGGGCACAGGCAGGGAGCAGGACGGTGGGGTAGCTGGAGTGAAGCAGGGTGGGGAGGGACCCACGGGTCATCTTTATTTTGGAGAACTAACAGGAGAGGTTGTAGTCGAGTGGATGGAGCAAGTGGGCAGAAGACTGGAATAAGGCCAGCAAGCGCCCAGCTTTATGCGGAAGCTACTCAGAGCCCCCAGACTCAGGAGGCGGTTGCTGATTCTGGATGCCTTCCCTGAGGGAGGCACCCCTGTTGTGTTTGGGGATATGTTTGATCCTCATGAGATCCATGGGCTGGGCAGCTCTCACTGGGAAGCAGCCCCCAGAACAAGTTAGTGAAAAGTGGTCCGGACATTTTGGGACTTTAGCGAGGTCTACAAGTTTGTAGAAAGGAAGAAGAGGGCTGTTCCCACGGCACGGCTTTATTTGAGGGGGGCCCATGGGGAGAGAGGCCAGTGTGGGTTTAGTGGTGGTCATCCAATGCAGGCCAATTGGCATCAGATCCCTCAGCAGAGACGGGTGAGTCTCCAGGCCACAACAATTTGGGCAGAGGATTCTTAGAGTCTCTAAATTCAACCTTGAGGACATGCTCAGTGAAATAAGCCAGCCACAAAGGACAAATACTGTGCAATTCCACTTACATAAGGTTCCTACAGTGGTCAGATTCATAGAGACAGAAGGTAGAATGGGGGTTGCCAGAGGCCGGGGGGGGAAGAGGGAATGGGGAGTTGTTTAATGGGTGCAGACTTTCAGGGTGGGAAGATGAAAAAGTTCTGGAGAAGGATGGTGGTGATGGTTGCACAACAATGTGAATGTACTTAGTGCCACTGAACTGTACACTTAAAAATGATTAGGATGGTACATCTTATGTTATGTGTACTTTACCACAATAAAAAATGCATTAAAAATTCTAAATTCACTTTGCATGGAATTTCTGTGTATCAAGCTGGCTCTGACCTTGATTTGGCTTCCTGAGCCAGTAGATGCTGGCTGACCGGGGGCCAGGCATTGTGTCACCATCTGGTCATAATAAATGAAGAGACACGACCCTGTTTTCAAGTTAGTCTCTGCTGAGTGGTGGTCAGACCTCCAGAGGCTGCTCGCCTCTGGGGGACATGTGAAAGTCCAGCCCTGAGCCTGCAAAGCAGAGGCCCAAGGTCTGAAGCCACAGTGCCCACCACCCCTTCCCCTCTGCCCCACTGCAGCGAAAGAGGCTGGGAAACAGCACTGACAGCACTGGTCAGCAGCAGCGGACCGTTTGGAAGAAGCATGGTTTTTGGAGGCTGAGATGTCTGGGTTTGCATCACCATCATTAATGAGCAAGCTGCTAACCCACTGTAAGCCTTAGTATCCTAATCTGTAAAATGGGTTCAATAATATTACTTATCTCTCAGGATTGTGATAGTTCTGTAATAAAAGATATTTAAAACACAGAGCATGGTGATTGCACAGAGTAGGGGTGCATATATCTTTCTGAATTAGTGTTTTTGTGTTCTTCAGATAAGTACCCAGAAGTAGGATTGCTGGATTGTATGGTAGTTCTATTTCTAATTTTTTGAGGAACCTCTCTGCTGTTTTCCATAGAGGCTGCACCAGTTTACTTTCCCACCAGCAGTGTATGAGGGTTCCCTTTTCTCCACATCCTCGCCACCACTTGTTATTTGTTGTCTAGTAGTGGTAATATTAATGGTAGTAATCGCTAATGTTTATCGAGCACTTAATCCATCCAAGGCACTGTTTCAAGTGCTCTCCAGGTGTTATCTCAGTGCTAGTAACTGAGAGCAGGTTCCTGCAGTTAGATGTTTGGGTGTGAACTTCACCCTGCCACCACTAGCTTCTTGGGCAAGTTATTTAAAAGTCCTGAGTGTCACCTTTCTCCAAAGAAGATATACACATGGCCAACAAGCCCATGAAAAGATGCTCAATATCACTAATCACTATGGAAATGCAAATCAAAACCACGATGAGAAACCATCTCACAGCCAGGAGGATGGCTGCTCACAGAAAGACAGAAAATCAGTGGTGAGGATGTGGAGAAATCAGAACCCTTGTGGACTGTTGGTGGGAATGGTGCAACCACTCTGGACAACAGTATGGCAAACAGTTCCTCAAAAAATTAAACACAAAATTACCATTTGATCCAGCAATTCCACTTCTGGGTATATACACAAAAGAACTGAAAGCACAGACTTGAACAGATATTTGTACACCCATGTTCACAGCAGCATTATTCACAACAGCTAAAAGGTGGAAACAACCCAAGTGTCCATCGATGGATGAATGGATAAACAAAATGAAGCATATACATACAATGAAGCTTTATTCAGCTGTAGAAGAGAGGGAAATTCTGACACACGCTACAGCATGGATGAACCTTGAGGACATCATGCTAAGTGAAATAAGGCAGTCACAAAAGGACAAATACTGCATAATTCCACTCATATGAGGTGCCCAGAGTAGTCAAATTCATAGAGACAGGAGGTAAGATGGGGGTTGCCAGGGGCTGGGGGGAGGAGAGAATGGGGAGTTAGTGTTTAATGGGTAGAGTTTCAGTTTGTGAAGATGAAAAAGTTCTGTAGACAGATGGTGGTGATGGTTGCACAACAATGTGAAAGTACTCAATCCCACTGAACTGTACACTGAAAAATGGTTAAGGTGGTAAATTTTATGTTATGTGTATTTTACCACAATTGAAAGAAGAGAGAGGGCTGGCCGGATGGCATAGTGGTTGAGTTCGCGCCTTCTGCTTCGGGGACCTGGGGTTTGCTGGTTCGGATCCTGGGCGCGGACCTGCTCACCACTCATCAAGCCACGCTGAGGTGGCATCCCATATAGAAGAGCTACAACTCTACAACTATGATACACAACTATGTACTGGGGCTTTGGGGAGAAAAAAGAAAAAGAGGAAGATTGGCAACAGATGTTAGCGCAGGGCCAATCTTCCTCAAAATAGAAAAAAGAGAGAGAGAGAGAAAAGTCTAAGTTTCAGTTTCCTCATTTATAAAATTGGTTAAAAAGCCTCACCTACCTCTGAGGCTGTGAGGGGTGAACGTGTGAACACAGCAAACACCCGAGGAACGTGGCCGGCCTGGAGTAGGCAGTGATGCCAACGGTCGTGACTGTCTTTAGTGTGGCCCTGCTGGCCAGTGCTCACAGATGGTCAGCCCTTTTCTGCATGGCCTCAGGCACATCCCTGCACCTCTCTGGGCCTCAGTTTCCTCACACAGAAAAGAGGAGCTGGGATCGTTGCCAAGGCCCCTTTCCTCCTCTAACTATGACGCTCCGTGCGGGCTGCCTGTCGGAATCACCTTCTCAGATCCTCAAACTGACAACTCAGGTCAGGCCTGGCATCTCCATTCTGATGGCAGTGAGGGCGGAGATGGCCCTGCAGAGACGGTCCATGCTGGGGTAAACCAGTGTGAGTGACTCGTGCTCTGCACCCGGAGAAGCCAAACTCTGGCGTTTGACAGACCTGTCTCGTGTGGCCTCAGGGCAAATGGTCCCAGTGCGCGCATGCATGCGCATGTGTGCACCTGACTGTGTGTGTGCATCCACCTGTGAATGTGTGTGTCTGTATGGGGGGGTGGCTGGAGGTGGGAATATACAGGGGAGGGGGTGCCATGCTGAATGTCACACCCCTCGGGGACGAGGAACAATAAAGAGTCTTTACCACATTTGTGGATGGCAACTATTTTTGGGCCTTAGCTGCACACTGGGGAGGCTTATAGGAATACTGGCACCTGAGCCCCACCCCTGAGGCTCCAATTTCATTGATCTGAGGGTGACCTGGGCCCCAGGATTTTTCAAAGCTCCCTTGGGGGCTTTACTGTGCAGTAGGTTGGAGGCGGCTGCTCCCCAGGGCCGAGGAGAGAGGCCCCAGCCTAGATGTGCTGGGGCTGAGCTCAGTCCAAGGGCCAGGGAAGCTGGTGTGGTGTGCGAGGGAGGCTGCCTGTAAGCTGTTTATTGCCCGCTTGAATTACTGGGTAAATATTGACCCGAGGCTCTGGTGTCCCAGGAGCTACCTGTTGTTTCCACGGGCACATCTCTGGTGTGGTGGGGGCACCTTTGTCTGGTTTGGACTCTGCCAGCTGAGAGATGGGCAACACAGAGGCAAGGTGTACCCCCGCAGGACATGGTGCCAAGTCCTTCAGTGGAGGTTGGGTTTTGTAGCCAGGCACATCGACGTGTAGAAGATGGCCAGGCGGTGGTGTCAGGCTAATTTTTGCTTACATGAGCTATGAGAACTTTGGTAAGTGTTTTCAGCTGTCTGAACAGTCTCCTAATCTGTAGGACAAGGATAACAGGAGCTGCCTTGCAGGGTCACTGTGAGGATGAAATGGCATACCACATGCAACACACCCATCCCATAGTAGTCACCCAATAAACGGGCATTTCTTTTTTCCTGGACTAGAGAACCAGCAGCTGCCTGGTCTGTGGGAAGTTGTTTGTCTTCTTGCCATTGTCAGCATGTATGAACTAGTGACAACCTGACGGCTCCTGAGGCATGGCTGGAAGAGACAGAGCTTGTTCCTTTTCCTGTTCAGGGCTGAATTGTGCCCTCCTGCCCCCAAATTCCTGTGTTAAAGTCTTAACCCCGGTACCCCCTCAGAATGTGACAGGCTCCTTAAAGAGGTAATTAAGGTTAAATGAGGTCATGTGGGTGGGCCCTAATCTAATACGACCAGTGTCCTCATAGGAAGAGGAGATTAGGACACAGACGCACATAGAGGGAAGAACACCATCTACAAGCCAGGGAGAGAGGGCTCAGAAGAAATTAACTCTCCTAACACATTGGTCTTGCACTTCTGGCCTCCAGAACTGTGAGAAAATAAATTTGTGTGGTTTAAGCCCCCAGCCTGTGGTACTTTGTTATGGCAGCCCGAGCAAACTAATACAAGTCCCCATAGCAAACATGCTCGAGACCCCACTCCACATCAAACACATCAACACTCACCCTCCTCCTGAAACTTCTACATCCTTGACCTCTTCCTCTGCCCTCCGTCGAATCAGTCACTAAGTCCTAAAATGTCCCAGCTTTTTCATTGTCGTGACTCCTTGGCCACCTTCACTCTCTGAATTACTTACTGCATCCCCTCTGGCTCATCTCCCTGCTCCAGACCATTCTCCATATGGTTACTTTTTCAAGTTCAAATATGATCACATGACTGGGCCCCTCCCCACCTGCCTGGCCCCGCCCCTCTCCTTCACAGCAGACAGGCTAGGTTCTAGCTGCACGGAACCCTGCATAGTTTCTGGAATGTGCCATGTTACTCTTACACTCCTGGGCCTCTGAGGCTCTGGGCCCACTGCCTGAGTACTCTTCCTCCCTTCCCTGCCATCAAACTCCTATTCATTCTTCACAGCCCTTTCTCAATATTCCCTTCTTGGACGCCTTCCTGGACCTTCCAGGAGCAGGATCACCACTTCCTCTTCCCTCTGCCTTCCTAGCCCGGTGCGTAGCCCCTATCTCACGAAGTTTTGAGATGCTCTCTCTGTGCCTTCCTTCCTATCCAGAGTGTGAGCTGATCAAGTGTGAGATCAAGGACCATGCCTTATTTGTCTCAATTCCAAGCATCCAGCCCAATGTCTGGCATGGTTGGTGCTCAACAGCTGCTTCTCAAATGAAGGGATTAAATGAGTAGTTTAGGCCAGGGTTTCGGGCCAGATAAATCCTTGTTGTGGGGATTGTCTTGCTCATTGTAGGACGCTGAGCAGCATCCCTGGCCTCTAGCCCCTGGAGGCCAGTAGCACCATCTCCTCTCAAGTTGTAACAATCCAAAATATCTCCAGACATCATCAAATGTCCGTGGGGGACAATGTTGTCCCAGTTGAGAACCACTGTTGGGCCTGCAGAGATCTCTGAACCTTTTGAGAGAAACCCTGTTGGTCCATCCAAGTTTAGAATGACACTGATGTTGATTTTGATAGAGCACAAATCAGAGAAAAACAGCAATTTTGGAGGCTTTGTGCTGAAGTGGGTCCTATGAGAAAATGGAGGCTGGGACGGGGGTCCATTTCTACTAATCACATTGAGGAGACCTTTTTCCTGAAATTTTGACTTGAGTTTCCTATTAAATTGGGTGCAAATCTAACGGGAAAGGATACACTGTTACCAAGCAGAGGCTCTGATGGCAGTTGGGGTTACAGTTTTCAGAAATCAGATTGGCACCCATTCCACCTCCCTCCAAATTCAATCCCCTCTTTTCTTTTACTGATTTTCTCCAAAACCACTTTGGCCCTGAAGCTTCCTCAACCAACCCCGACCCCATTCCCTGTAAACATTAGTGCCCTCAGAGCACTTTGTGAAGACCTTATTTTATTGGATTTATCCACTAAGCATCTGGGTGTCCCTCTGCATCCCTGCCGTCCATCTCTCTCCCGTTCCCAACTTGGTGGCTTGAGGAAGAGCATGTCCCCTCCCGAGTTGACCTGGACCTGCTCTGGTGGCCTCTTTCTTGGGAGTGAACTGGGACACATTTTCTAATCTCTCTGCACTCAGTTTTCTCTTTTGTAAAAATGGGATCAGAATATCTATCTCACCGTGAATGTAAAGTGGTCAGCCCTCAATAAGGTCAGCGCTTATTAGTCCTACGGGACAAGGCACAGAGCTTTCTTCTTTAGCGACAAGGTGGAAGACACCTGGATAAGCTGCCTTTTCTGATAGGAAGCAAATTCTAGGGCAGGGAAGGCCTCTTACCTGACAAACTAGCACAGGCGCACACATCCTCCCTTTGAACCACCTCCTTGTCTACTCTTGTCCCGTTAAAAATCAACTTTCCTGAAAGGGCCTCATGTTAGGTCTTACCAGTGGAGCTGTGAGATAAAATATAGGATGCCCAATTAAATTTGAATTTCAGATAAACAACGAATAACTTCCAGCATAAGTTTGGGACATACAGGACATACTTATGCTAAAAATTATTCATTGCTCATCTGAAATTCAAATTTAACTGGATGTTCTGTATTTTTACTAAATACAATTTTAAATTCATTTTTAATAAAATTTGCTAAATCTGGCAACCCTACTTCCCAGCCGTTGACATCTTGGGTAAATAGATTTGTTGGACCCTTGTCAGAGAGCTGGTTGGACAGGAAGAGAATGTGAAGCAAATGGAAGCTCCTCTTGGTGGTAACCAGTGACAAAGCTTCTTTGCTTGACCAAACTTTAGTCAGGCTCCTGAAACTTCTCCTGGACCCATCTGTGCATTGCCTATAAAATCTAGTTTTAGCAAGAACTCTGCTAAGTCAGTTTAACCAGAACCCCCCACCTTTGATATCTGATCACCCTCATATCTGACCGGGTTTCTCAACCCCCACACTCCCCCAGGTGATGTCTTATCGTCCTGGCCTGCCTCTGATCACCCTGGCCTGCCTTCAGCAAGAATCCTGTCAGGTTGGTTAAGCCAGAATCCCCCCTGACCTCTGATGTTTCCTCTTAGTAATTTTCCGTCCACTGACCCCCCAACAGTCTCCTTGGCTATAAATTCCCATTTGCCCATGCTGTATTTGGAGTTGAGTCCAATCTCCATTCCCCCACTGCAAGACCTCATTGCAGTGGTCCCTACACCTACTGTGATGGTCCTGAATGAAGTCTGCCCTACCATCTTTAACAAGTGTCATTGATTATTTTTTTCTTTAACCTCAGTATGGTAGCCCTGATGGATCAGTTTTTGTGGATTGCTTCACCAGCTGAGTTTTGTCTGTCATGAAACAGCTTAAAAAAAAAAAAAATAAGGAAGCCTAGGTCCTATCGATCCTGTGGCTTTTACATGAAACATGCGTGTAAGACTTCTGTGCTGGCCCCTTTTCTCGAAATTTTTGGCAAGGGTGACCAAAAAACAGCTTCTGTGGAAATTATTTATTTAGTATTAATGGGCAAAGTTAGATCTTGGCTAGACATTTCAAGTAAACAGGATCACTCCACATAGAGTTGTTTGAAACCAGAGATTTCCTGTGACCCCCCAGAGTTTTAACAAGAGCCAGGGAAGAAGTTATATTTATAGAAATCCCGTTAATTTTACCCCCCACCCCCACATCTAATCCCAAATACAACAAATCCCAGAATGTCTGCTGACAGTGGCCTGTTTGATGGATGAGGCCAGGAGGCCATCCCTTGATGCAGTTTTGTTGATAAATGGAGGGCTGGATTGAGGTTGTTACAGTGGGACTGGGGGTGGTTGCCAGTGGGTATACAATATTTTCAAGAAGTTGCAAACACAACCAATTAATAAAAACATTAATCCCCAGCACACAGTGTCTTTTGGTCAAGTTTCTTGGAGGGCTTTGTAAATTGCTTCTGACCTCAGCAGCTTAAACGTGTTCCCAGACAGAGTTGGAAGCACTGTGGCTTTTTCATATTTCTTCTTGAGCAATCCCCCATCTCTGTCTAAATCCTCAGCATTTGCTCATGTGCTTTGCGGAAGCCAACTTGGGTGGAGGTCCTGTTGGAGGGGCTATCAGTTGGACAGACTGCTATAAGATGGCGATTAGAAATTTCTCCTACTGAAGGACCTTCCCAGTGCAGTCAGAGCTTGAGAACTAGAAGAGATTTCCAAAGGTAGAGAGAGGGAAGGACTGAGAATTTCCAGAATTGGAGGAGTCTTCCAGTCCCAACAGAGGCTCATCAAAACACTGGGTGGGGGTTGAGGGAGCGTCATGGTAGAAAGATCATCAGAAGACCCAGTCTCAGTCCTGGCCACAGGTGACCTTGTCAGGTCACCTAGATAGTCTGACCTTTACTTTTCTCATCTGTTAAACAAGGGAATAACATCACCTGTTCTGGTAGGTTGTTCTGAGAGATTTCTAGTGAGATAATGTACGTAAGTGAAGTATAAATTATTACTGTAGTCAAAAGCTGTATGGGCATCTGAGTTGAGGCATGTCCATTGGACCTAGTGCAGTGGGATGACCCACTGGGGCCTGGGGACCTCATCGGGTTATAATTCCAGCCTTCTCTGAAATGGTGATGACTTCCAGCCACACCTGAGAGTACAGCTCAGTAGTGACCTGCTACCTCTTCTGGGGCCTCTCTGAGGCCAGAAAGTACTCTCAGTCACCATGGTCCTCTCTTCAGCCAGTGTTTGTCTGATTACAAGCAGCATTTATTTTCAATGATAGAGAGACAACAGATAGGAAGAGAAAATATTAGAATGTATTGCAAATAGGGAGAGTATCAGGTCGTGAAACTTTTGTTTCAGATATTTTATTACCATCCACATGTGTATGTGTATTAGACTGCAATTAAAAAGACATTTCTTACCGTGAGTTGTGCTTAAAAAAATCGAAAGCGCTGCTTTAAGCAAAGACAAATATGATTTCATCACTTGAGGCAGCTTTGAGGCCAAAATCCATCCAAGGAAGTGAGTGCTAACAGAGTCACCGAGGCGAGGAGCCCAGAAATGCCTTCTTGATTTGAGTCATGGGACTGGTGTCATGGCTCCAGCACTGTGCCATCAGACAGGTTCTAATCCCAGCTCTTAACTCAGTAGCTCTAAGCCTCTGTGAGCCTCACTTCCTAACCCTCGGCACCCGGGCTGGCTTCTGTGAGTTCCAAGTCCTTTCCCGGTGCTAACGTTCTGGGGTTCCTTACTCCTTATTTTTAGGGAACGATTTAGGCTCCCGCAGTGTCGGAACGAGCTGAGCCACACTCCTCACACCTCAGGACCACTGATGGGGGATGACCGCCTCCCACATCACCACTCTCCACTCCCTCCCGGGGCTCCCAAACAGTGCCTCCAACATCCCTGGAGTGTGCGCAGATAGAGATGTTTTCCATTTCCCTCTGCTTCTCAGAGAAGTAAGATTCTCCCTCTTTGCTGACAATTTTCACCCCTTCAGATAACGTGGGGGGCATTTTGGACAGTTTTGGCTGGGTCTTTGTCAGCAGCAGCCTAGGCAAACCCAGACATCTCCCGGCTTCGTCCTCCAAAGGGACTCTCCGGCCCCAATGTCGGCAGTGCTTCCATCACCCAGATGCACACCATCTAAATTTACCCACTCACAGAGCTGAGCGAAGCCTCTTCCCTCCTTCTCTCCTTCTCTGTCTTCTTCTCTCACTTTCTTTTCTACTCTTCCCTTTATTTTCCATCTAAATCCTGCTGTTTCCGAAGCAGCTTCCTCCTCTTAGATAGACTTAGTTGGTATATTTTTATTTTGAAGAAAACATTTGCAGAGAGGTAAGTAAAGTCTGTCTGTAAACCTGTATCGCTCTGGCAATTGCATGTCGTAAATATTATGTAACTGTTGAAACAGAGGTTACGTCAACTGATGTTCTTAAACTGAGTTTTTTGACTTATGACCTCTGAGTCTGAGGCTTATTCGTCTGGAATAGTTTCTCAGTTCTTTTGAGGAGGGGGTGGGGATGATGCTTTTCCTTAACTGCCTTCAGTAATTGTCTAACAAAACATTTAAAGACATAGCCACTAAATAGTATAAAAGTGATGACCACCTCAACTGGTAGTAATCAGAAATCAACAGCTGATGGGTTTTTTTTTTTTTCCTAGAGTGAATGCTTTACCATCTCTTCTTATAATCCCAGTAAAGATTGTATTTCTGAAATTTCTTAACTATTAACAAAATGGCATTGCAATGTGTTCCTCCCTAAAGCCTTGTAGCACTCTGCCCCTTCCCCTCCTGTATAGGGTGGGTGTCGGCATCTCAGAGGTGGCATTGAGGAAAGGCATTCGTGAAGCAGAACGGGTCCTGCCAAAGCTACCTAGGTTAGCCTTGATCCTCATACAGGTTTAATGCCCATGGGAGAGAAAATGGGGAGGGAGCCAGGAAAGCTGGGAGAGCTGTCAGTCTGCAAAGCAAGTATAAATGGAGTGAAGGAGAGAGGGAGAGAAGTGGAAGTTTCTAGATTAACATGCAGTCAAAGGCAAGTTTGGGAAAGCAGTAGAGGAGTCTTTGAGCTCACGTTGGCCAGCAGAGGAATCCTGGGTGTCCTAGGAATACTGCCTGGTGTTCCACTGCACTCAGTCATTGGCTGGGGAGCAGCCCCTGGGATGTGGGAAGTGTGGCCTTTCTGTAGGCCCTCGGTAGTTGGGGTCTGCCAGGCGCATTCCCATGGCCACACTGCCTCATCTGGACATTTTTGTACCTACCTGATAAGAATCTTCTGTCCTCTTCACACCCTCTCTCTTAAAGATCCTTTTGTAGTGGGTAGGACATTTTGTTTTGTTATTAGTTACTAACTGTGGGTAATCACAGATCAATTGTGCTGCTTACCACACAGCAAATGGACCTCCTCCAGAGTTTGGTTAGCAGGTTCTGATAGGTGGAGAAAGCAAACAGTGCAGGGAGTGGCTGTGTGGGACCAGAGCGTTACTGAGTTCTGATGGGGTGACTTCGCAGGTGCCCCGTTTATCATCCTGGTGCCAGTCGGGTGCATGCTCTCAAGGGAGGTGATTGGGGTCACCTCCTTTGCAAGGAAGTAATGCACATTTTGTGTTCCACAGCACACAAGAGGGTAACCCAGCACTGGGCAATTTAGGTGAAGTTGACTCTTATCCTGTCCCCAGCCTGGTTCCCTTCTGCGAATGGCCACCCTCACTTCCTTAGGGCCCTCGTCTCTGCCCCTGCCTCCAGATGCGCCAGCTCTCTTGTGCCTCCTGCCAGCTGGCGCCACTTTGGGCCCTTCACTTCTTAAACAAGAATGCTAATTACATTTGAATTTCCTAAGGTTAATAAAGTTACTGAAGCTTTAGCTTTTATGGGTAGGCAGGTCGTATTCAAATTTTGCCAGTTGTTCCACTAATGCCCTTTTTCTCATCTAGGATTCAATTCAAGACAGGCTCCCATGCTGTACTTAGTGGCCATGTCTCCTTATCTCTTTTAATCCAGATTCCAGGTCAGAGGTCAGCAAACTTTTTGTAAAGGATCAGATAGTAACTATTTTAGGCTGCACAGGCCGTGTGGCCTCTCTTACAATTATTTTTATTTGTTCTAAGTGAATAACTGCCAAATCTAGGTCAACAGATTCTGTAGATGAAATAAATGGTCCCTCACATAGTCTTTCCCCATTCAAAGTGCCTGATAACCATCTGCATTTATTCAGTGTATTTTAAGCAAACTGCTCTGGTGAATGAGGAATGGGAGACATGTCCATGGGCTATGGCTGAGTGCTCTCCATCCTTGTTTTGGGCTGAGAGGAGTCAGCATTTTCTGAGCCTGACAGCCTAGGCAGTGGGGCTGGTGCTGAGTCTGGGTTGTCTGCTCTCTGCCATCATTTAGATAGGAGGCTGCTCAGGCTCTGTCCCCACCTGCCTAGCAGTCCTTCCTCCCCGCCCCCCCCCAATCAAAAGGCCTGGGGAACGGCTCTCCTCCAGATTTCCTCCTCCCTAAAGTGAGACCCTTGGAATCCCAGACAGGCGGAGTCAGAAGAGGACGGTGGGAGAGGCCAAGGGGAGGGGGAGAGGTGGGATGAGGGGGCAGCCCTGTGCCTCCTCGGCAGTCAAAGCCAGCATTGTTCTCAAAGAGTTAACCTGCATACCAGTCTTGCAATTAGCAAGGAATAATGGGGTGTGATGGGTGTAGAACAACGGCTGGAACTGATTTTCAGCCTTACAGTGAGAAACTGCCCTGCTGATTCCCCTTCCTTATTTCCTGGTAACTTGCAGGCAGCAGGCTCAGTAGAGCAGAAATCCTTGGGGGAGGGGAGGGCAGGGGCGCAATCTGTCTTTGAATAATTTAAACAATGCAGCACAGCCAAGCTAAATGGAGCTTATCAAATGTTACACCTCTTAAAGCTGCAATCAGAGGCGGCAGGATATTAACTGTAAAGCCCTCGTTCTGCTCAGAGGGAAACCGAGGAACAGACGTGCTACTTACTGGAAAGAAAGGGGAGTTGAGAGGTGGTGGGAGAGAGAACCGGGTCCAGTTTGAAGGCCAGATCAACAGCACGAAGGAAGAAGCAGATGTCTGAGGTCAGGACAGAGGGACAGCATTTTCTGAGCACCTACTGAATACAGGGATGACAGGCCCCTTTATATAGGGTATTTTCTTTAACCTTTGCTCCATTTCTAAAAGGCATGTGCTATGATTCTTTTAAATAGAGAAGCAAATCACTTAAGACCGGTTCACCTCAAATGCTAGAAAACTCTGATGCCAACTAGCCTGAGCAAAGGGATTTTTTCTTCTCATGTAGCTAAGATGTGTAATGGATCCGCCTGATTTAGAGCTCAATGTCACCAGAACCCTGTTTCTCTCCATCTCTTGGCTCTGCCTTCTGCGATGTTGCCTTTGGGCTCAGGCTCCTTGAAGGGGTAAAATGGCAGCAGCAGCGCCAACCCCTGTGTCCCCTGAGGTTCACGCTCAGCAAGGAGGAAGAACTCTCTTCTCTAGAAGTTGAAGCAGGACTTCCATTTCCAGCCAAGATGGAGTGACAGGGTCCAGATTCAACTCCACCTTAAACAATTTAAAAAAGGGCACTATATGAACCAATGGTTTTCAGACAATGAATAACAGGCAGTGCAGGACAGGGATCCCCGAGAGAAGGGAAATAGGAGAGAGTTTCTAGGCTGCGGCACGAGAGAGGAGACCCAGGTGGAGCCTGGTAGTCTCCATGAGGAGGCCAAGGCAGCTAGAGTTCAGAGGACAGGGCAGTAGACAGGAGAGAGCTGCCCAGACAGAGAGCTTTGGAGACCTGCAGAGGGTCCCCCTCAAGGATTCAGCAGAGCACTGATGGATGCATTCATGCAAGGGAGCTACTGGAGGCCAGGGAAAGAACCCCTTCAAGGAATAGGCATAGCCATCCCCAGAGCTCACACAGATCAGGAATAGTTCATGTTCCCACCAGCCAGAGTGGAAAACCTAGTAATACCTCGGGCACTGGGCAGAGTACTCAGAAGGTTATGGCCTCCGTAGTGGCAATAAGTCTGATTAGCCCTAGACTTAAGGCTGCTCTGGTCCTGACTAATAAATCTTACACACATCCCTTGAAAGGAATACGTTGTTCCAAGCAATTTGACTGAATTTCAGAACAAAACTCAAAAACATTGAAAGGAATACAAGAATATCCAGTACTTGAGAAGGTAAAATTCAAAATATCTCTAAGCCAATTAAAAATGACCAAGCATGCAAAGGAGCAGGAAAATATGTCCCATACTGAAGAGAACTTTCAATCAATAGAAACAGGCCCAGAAATGATATAAGTGATAGAATTAGTAGACAAGGACACTAAAATAGTTATTATAACTATATAACTATAGTTATAGTATATATATATTCTATACATTGAATAAGATAGAGAAAAGCATGAGCCTGACATGCAAGATATAAAGAGATTCAAATATGACTTCTAGAGATGGAAAAAACAGCAGTGTCTGATAAAAACTAGACTGAATGAGATTAACAGCAGATTAAACATTACAGAAGAAAATGATAGTGAACTTGAGGAAGTAGCAATAGAAACTGTTCAATATGAAACACAGAGAAACATCAGTGAGCTGTGGGACAACATCAATGGATGTACATATAATTGGAGTCCCTGGAGGAGAGCAGAGACTAGTGCATGGGAGATGCTCAGTTGTTGAGTAAGTGGATGACCCTGTTGCTTTGTGGCCTTGAATCTATTTCACTCTATGAAGTTGGGTCTCATAATGACAGTGATAATAATGCTGATGGTGATGATGATTCATTCACTGATCACATACAATGTGAGAATACATGTAATCTTTCATTTTACCGTTGCAACAACCCTGTGAAATCTGTTATTATCTTCATGTTACAGACGAGGAAACAGGCATATAAAGTCTGTTTGCTCCATGAAGGTGTAGTTGGGACAAATATCTTGGGGAGACCCAATTTGATTGTATAAATTCATATAGTTCTGTGAGAAGCTGAGACCTTGGACGTGATTTGAGCTAGAAGATTGGGAATTAGGGAATGTCCCTGGTTTTATCTCTCAATTAACTTGTGTACATGGCAAATCTTTTTCCATCTCTGGCTGTCATGTTTCTTTCTTACGATATGAGAATGTTGGAACAAATTGCTCTCCAAGAGCCCTCCCAGTGTGAACATTTGAACCATTTGTATTGGTTCGCATCACTTGTGTGTTCCTTTCCCCCCAGGGCTCATACCACTTGGGTGAGAGGTGTCTCCTGGGTGATGTGGAAATCCAGAGACCAGCTCACTTTCCCTAGCTGAGGTTGCATGAGAATAATCATTATGTTGGAAAAATTTAATTTTTCAAGTATCTGCACATACCTACCTTGCCAACCATTGAGGCACTGGGTAATAGTCCTGTTGGATAACTGTTAGGATGGGGAGGGGACACACAGCCAGGTCAGGTGACAAATGACTGAAGAATTTTTGGCAGAAGATTCACAGAATACATGACCCTGGACTTGGGTTATTTGAAGGGCTGCTATGAAGAAGGAGGGTTAGACTTTGTAGGGGACAGCTTTAAGTCCTGCAAGATTGGGAGTCTGTTTGTGTATCTGGAACTGTGACCTTGGAAACAATGGATAGCCCTCTTTCCCACCCCATCCTTCTTTGGGACACTATAGCCCAAAGAGGCGCTTTGCTGAGAAAGAAGAGTGATTTGAATTCATCCAGAAAAACTTGGTGGTGAGATGGAGAGATCCCCAGTGCTTTTCTTATGCTTGGCTTTGTTTTTCTCCATTTCTGCCCTGAGGTCCTGGGAAAGACTCTGCACCCCTATCATAAATTGTCCTTATGGTTTAAGCTAACTTCAGCTGACTTCTGTAATTTGCAAACTAACTTTCCCAGAAGTCCAGCTAGGATTACAGGTGGACATCTGGGGAAATGCATTGCACCATAACCTAGAGAAGTGTTAAAGACAGTTTTGCAAATCTGGAAAGGACTGCTTTCAGAGGGGGCGATCCCTCATCATGGATCCATTGGGCATTTAGGAATGGCAGAATGGACACAAAAGCCTATTCAGTAAAATGGGATAGATGGCATCCTATCTTCCCCCACTCCTTATTCTAATAGAGCAGAGAATACACACATATACTCTTCACAAGAAAAATATATTGCATTCTGCACATACAGGTTAGTTTTAAAATGTGTCTTTTAATGGTCTGTTTTGGGTGCCAATTAAATACACTTCTAAGGACTTGAGTAGTCATTGATAATTTTTGATAATGATAAAGAACATTTCTTCATGCTTTCCCTTGTAGAAAAATAAAGATAGATATATATATATAGATATATATATATATATATATTTTTTTTTTCGGTGAGGAATATTAGCCCTGTGCTAACATCTGTTGCCAATCCTCTTTTTGCTGAGGAAGACTGGCCCTGGGCTAACATCCATGCCCATCTTCCTCTACTTTATAAGTGGGATGCCTGCCACAGCATGGCTTGATAAGCAGTGTGTACGTCTGTGCCCCGGATCTGAACCTGTGAACCCCAGGCCACCGAAGCAGAGCACACAAACTTAACTACTATGCCACTGGGCCAGCCCCAAAGAAGACATATTTTTTAACAGCTTTGATTTACTCTGGGAATAAACTCATTCAGGCTATTCTATTACAGTCACCTTCAGTTATGTGGTATTTGTTTGTACAGGAGAGCTTCATAGCACTAATATTGTGATAAATGACAGTCCTCGAAAACATAACTTTAAAAAATGTTAATAATGTTTGATGACCCTAAAACTGACACATAGTTCTCTGGTTCCCTAAATAAAGGGTATGATATAACTTCTTCTTGATGATAGAGTCATCGTGATAAGCACCATTTCTTATACTTTACAGTAACACAGTGATGTCCTCCAAAACCATTAAGATATGCACAGCTATTTGCCCTAAAGCTAAATTACCACATTGGTCTGCTTTTCACGGGTTAAGTTTTAGTAAATTCACTTTTAGGCTGTCAGCTCTCAGTTTCCACTAATATTAGTGTGCTCATCTCTCCAAGGACCCCCTCCAGTTTGCTGTGGGCCAGACACCATGACACACACACACGTGTGTGCATGCGTACTTGCACACACTCCCTCCCTCCAGCATGACCACCCTTAGTTGTAGAGTTGGTTTTACATCTGTGCTTCTAACTGGACTGGTGTCACATGAGCCACATGGAGGGGAGGACCATAGCATACATGGAGCATCGTTTCAGTGTGTTACCTGTCTCAACGTCCTCCCTCTGGGCTTCTTGTCTTTGCTTCGCCACAGGCTGCTCAAGCTTCCCCTGGTTCTGGCTCCTGAATTTCCAGCACAGCCCAGACCCTGGTTCTGATCCTTGAGTTGCTTTTCTGGGAAGGGGGCTTTGGATCTACCTGGTCTTGGCTGTTGCCAAGTACTGTTTTCATTCATTCTCACAGTCATTTCTCAGGCATTTGATCTCTCTCTGACCCTCCACTAACTCTCACACTCCTGTTTACTGCACACACAGAGTCCCAGACATCCAAGGGTCTCCCTCTGTCATTAACATAATTTTGACTGGACACACTGACTTCATGTTGCTGTGATGCTAAAAGCTATGCCACTGGTATTTCAAATACCAGCAGGGTCACACATGATGGGCAGGTTTCAGTGGAGCTTCCAGACTAAGACAGACTAGGAAGAAGGAACTGGCCACCCACTTCCAAAAATTTGACCATTAAAACCCTATGAGTAGCAGTGGAGTACTGTCTGATATATAACACTGGAAGATAAGATGACGGTGCAAAAAGACCAGGCAGGGTTCCACTCTGCTGTACACAGGGCTGCTAGGAGTCAGAATTGACTCAATAGCACTAACAACAATAACAAACACCGACCTCACTCACACTGCCTTATCTTGGGCCGCTATAACAGAACACCATAGGCTGGGTGCCTTAAACAACAAATTTATTTCTCACAGTTCTAGAGAC
Source organism: Tapirus indicus (assembly GCA_031878705.1). Taxonomy (NCBI): domain Eukaryota; kingdom Metazoa; phylum Chordata; class Mammalia; order Perissodactyla; family Tapiridae; genus Tapirus; species Tapirus indicus. The sequence goes on along the minus strand of CM062919.1, from coordinate 94,766,076 downwards.
TGGAAGTCTGAGATCAGGATGCCAGCATGGTCAGGTTCTAGTGACAGCCCCGTTTCTTGTCCCTCACATAGTTGAGAGAGATGGATCTTGTGTCTCTTCCTTTTCTTATAAGGGCACTAATCCCATCAGGAGGGCCCCACCCTCATGACCTCATCTAACCCTAACACCACCTCTACAGCTCTTTGCATGACACAGTTATAAATGATCTGATCTGTTATACATAACAAACAACATGATACGAGTCTATTATCAGCATAAACTCAACAAGTGTAATTACTTTCATAAGGTAATCGCTATTAATTCATAGTGTCTCTAACTTGCAGTTTCTCACAATAGTGTTTTTCCCCCTCAACTAATACTTATGCTGAAGTATTTTAAAGTGAATTACAGCTATCATAACGTATCACCCCTAAGTATTTCAGAACGTATTTCTAAAAGTTGACCATTTTCTTACATAGTCAAAATAACATAAAAAACAAATTATAATACAAAAAATTAATAATAATTACTTACTCATTTTGTATTCAAATTTCTCCACATATCCTAATTAGAATCTAATCTGTGATCAGGCATTGCACCTGGTTGTTATACCCCTTAAATCTCTTTTAATCCAGTGGCACTGACTTGCTGAAGAGACTGGAGCCAAACAATACTTGTGCACGATGTCCCACCTTCTGGATTTGTCTCATTGCTCCCCCATGGTGTCCTTCAGCTTGTTGCTCTGTCCCGTTTATCCTATAATGGCTTCAGATGCCTTCCTCCTCTCCCCACTGACCTTGCATTCTGACCTATGGCTCAGCACTTCCTTGAAGGACAAGAGGATCCTGGTGAGAAGCAGTCCCAGGGGGCAGAGGGAAGTCCATCTGCCTTTCAACCTGCCTAATCACCTGCCTCAGGGATCCCTCCCAATTTTGGAAGATTTTCTCAGAGAAAGAAAGCAACTGCTAAAGAAAGCAACTGCTCGTAGTTGAACTTGATCATTGATACTTTGGCTGCTGTTCCAAGCTCCACTCTGTCCTCCCTGCCCCCCGGCCACCGCCCTTCCAAAGCACCCTGCAGTTTAGTTTGGTTCCACTTGACAAAATGTATGGAGGTCCCACTCTGTGCCAGACAGGGTGCTAGGTGACAGGGTTAAAAGCTGTATAAGACAGTCCCAGCCCTCTACCTCAGAGACTAGTGGGGAAGATGTGGCTATAATCAGGTAACATCAGTGCAGTGCAGCCAATGGTTTTTATTTTCGGTTGTGGTAAAATATATATAACATAAAATTTATCTTTTTTTAAGTGTACAGTTCAGTAGTGTTAAGTACATTCACATTGTTGTGAGTAAGTGTTTTTGTGTGGGGTGCATCAGGGCTGGGAGGAGGGGCACTTCATCCAGCCTGGGGTCAGAAAGCTTCCCGGAGATGTTTCCTGAAGTGCATCTTGCAGCGCAGACAGGCATTCTCTAGGCAGAGGAGGGAGGGAAGGGCTCTCAGGCACAGCAGGCCATTCAGGAGCACCACAGACCGGGCGGCTTATAAACAACAGAAATTGATTTCTCACAGTTCTGGAGGCTGGGAGTCTAAGATTTAGTGTCTGGTGAGGATTCACTTTCTGGTTCTTAGATGGCTGTCTTCTCACTGTGTCCTCAGGTGGAGGAGAGGGCAAGGGAGCTCTCTGGGGTCTCTCTTTTTTTTTAATGATTTTCTTTTGAGGAAGTTTGGCCCTGAGCTAACATCTGTAACCATCTTCCTCTTTTTTTGCTTTTTTCTCCCCAAAGCCTCAGTAGATAGTTGTATGTCATAGTTGTATATCTTTCTAGTTGCTCTATGTGGGATGCCGCCTCAACATGGCTTGATGAACAATGCGTAGGTCTGTGCCCAGGATCCGAACCAGCAAACCCCGGGCCGCCAAAGCAGAGGGCGCGAACTTAATTGCTATGCCACCGGGCGGCCCCTGGGGTCTCTTTTATAAGAGACTAGTCTGATTCATGAGGACCCCACCTTCATGACCTACTCACTGCCCAAAGTACCCCCCTCCTAATACCATCTCATTGGGGGTTAGGATTTCAATATATGAATTTTGGGGGGACACAAATATTCAGTCCAAAACACAGGCACTGGAAACAGCCCAGGTCAAGGCATTGGGACAGGGAACAGCATAACGGCCTTAGGGAACTACTAGCAGGTAACGATTACTGTAGCATGGAGTGTGAAGTGGCAGTGGGAAAGATGACGGCTGGAGGAGGAAGCAGGGCTCATGTCATGGAGGAGCAGGTATGCTCCACTAAAGAGCTTGGAGTTTATTTTGTGAGCAATGGGGACTCAGTGAAAGATGTCAAGGAGGGGCATGACATGGTCATGTCTGCACGTTAGGGAGCTCATGCTGGTGGAGTGAGCATGGGTGGGAAGGGGTGAGATGGGGCCTGAGCAACCAGGTGGGGGCTGGTGAGAAATGCTGGGGCCTTGACTGAGTCTGGGTAGTGTGGGAGAACAGGGGCAGAGATAGACTAGGGGCAGGTCTGGAGGACTCTGATTAGTAGAGGGAGGGGCTGAGGGAAGGAGAAAAGGAGGACACTCAGGTTTCTGGCCTGGGTCACTAGATGGATGCTAGTGCTCATTAACAGAGGGGGAAACAGTTTGAAGAAGAGATAGAGGTCAGGATCAGGAATGATGACTTTGTTCCTGGAGACGTGGAATTGAAGGCACCTGGAGTAACTGTATTTTGCTCCACACATTAGGAGCTGGTCAGTCCAGGTGGCGGACCATGTACATCTGGAGCTCAGGGAGAGATCTGGGTGGTGGATGTGTTGTCAGCAGGTTAATGGCAGTTAGAATCATGAGGAAGAATGCTGCCACCCAGGTCACAGAGGGAAAAGCACAGTGGGCCAAGGGTGGCAGAGGGTCAGAGAAGGTGGGAGAAGCAGCGAGCATGGTGGGCAGAAGCAACAGGAGAGAGTTTTAAGATCAAAAGAGAGATTCATAGTATTAAACACTAGGGGTCCAGTAAGAAAAGTCTGAAAAAAATGCCTTCAGTTTGGGAACAGGAAAGCCATGGGTGTTCTTTGCCAATGCAATTTTAGCAGAGTAGAGGGATACAGTGGGTTAATCTTCCAAAAATGGATCCAGGGTATTCTGACTCTAGGAGAGGGACAGATGGGATCAAAATGATATTGTCAAAATATTCCGAGTCAAAATAGTGGGGTCAAACAGGTGAGGTCAACGTCGCCTCTGTTCCAACCCAACCATGTGCTCATCCTGGACTGAAACCCCAGCTCCTTCTCCGGGCTTCGATGGTCCCAGGAGTTCCAGACAGACCTCCCTCTACCTCCTCACAAGCCTCCATTCTAGCAGATTAGCCCCAAACATGACAGGTTCTCCCTCCTCTGCACTTCTGCTCATGCTGTTCCTCATCTGGGAACCTCCACCCCGACTTCTCTGTCCCACCAGGTCCTGCCTACAAGGCTCAGGCCCTGTCCAGCTTCCTTTGGGAAGACCTCCCTGTCCCCTCCAGCAAAACCTATCTTATCTCCCCTGATGAGGTAGGGGGTACAGTCTGTTCCTCTCAATAATGGAAGATCCAGTCTATTTATTGGTCAGTCTTCTCTCCCACACATTTGAGATGTCTCCCCAATCCGACTAACCCCTTTGGGGCTAGTTACTAGATCCTCTGATTTTTTTTTAACACCCTCCAAATTACTTAGTTCAGGACCTGGCGCCCGGTGGGTGTTCGTTAGCCATGGAGGAAGATCTCCGAGGGACACAGTAAGACCATTGGGTTGGTTTCCAGGGCCTCGAACAACGGCTCAATTTCCGTAACACACCACTTCCCGACTGTTCCCAGACCCTGACAGCAGGAGGCTCGGGGCAGGGCCAGGCCCTGCCACCAGCCATGTGAGACCTTGCGGCACATACCTGGAGGCTCCGTCCATCAGGCTTTATTGCCAACCGGAGCAAAGGGCCTGTGCTTCAAGAAGGAGCCTGGTTCCCTTCGGAGAAGCAGGCACTGCACTGGGCGCTTGGTACATTTCATCTCATTTAACACAGCGGTAGTTGTTCCCATGTTTGAATGCCTGTGGTGGCAGTGAATTCTCAGGAGTTGGTAGGCTCTTAGGTGCAGGCCATAGAATCAGGATTAGCTAGCAGTTAAGACAGGAGAGAATTTATTAAAGGATGTAGACAAGCTCCAGGCTCTAGGTTGATCTTGTAGGAACGACTCCCAGAGCCAAGCGGAGCTGGCCAGGTTAGGCAGCTGCTGCTCAGTGGCCTCTGCTGCTCCTCACACCCCATCCCAGACGCCTCCCCAAGTCTGCTTCCCCGCGAACAACTCGAAGTCTCACGTGGGTCTGTGGCTCGTGTGGCTCGGTGCAATCGAAGTCCCTGCTCCCTCAAAGTAAGGGAGGCTGGGAAATAGCTTTGTTTTCTGTTTTACTTTTTAATTCTACACCGGGGAAGTGGATTTACAATGTGGGGAACTACGAAAATATGGAGAGAAGGTTCACAAGGGTTTGGGCAGCCACGCGTATGAGTGCTACACATGTATCAATGCGCATAAATTCAGACCTTTCTCAGATTTGACAGCTGGGGCCTGGGCTGTTGAGAAGCTCGCTCACCTGACCCACACAGCTGGTGATGGGACGGCGGCGGGGGGTTCAGGACTGTCCTACGTTACGTTCCCCTCTTTCCCTGTGGCTTTGAGGATAGACTCTCAAAGCAGGAAAGTGATGGCACCTCTTGACAGCAACAGGGGACCAGGAGAGACTTCTGTGGAGGATGAAGATGGCTCGCAGTTAAAGATTTCAAAGGGGCTGAGGGGACTGCCGGCGGCCACATCCAACAGGCAGTTAGCGATTAAGAACTGGAGCCATTTTACCGTCTCCCCGGCCTCAGGAAGGTTCTGGAAAATGCTTCTATAAATTTAGCCTTGCACTCAAAGCAAATAGCTTCTCTACACCCTTCCCAGCACACAAGCACACACACACGTGCATACGTGTTAACTCATGCGCAAGACACACATGAACACGCACACACATACACACACATGCACACACTGGCACATGCATACACACTGACACACAGACACATGTGCGTCAACACACACGTGTGCACAAACACTATTAACATCGGCAGCCTGTGACTGCAGAAGTCCTTCTGAGTGCCTTTCTTTCTTGTCCTTGCCCGGGGTTTAGAGCACTTGGAAAATGTCGGACGTGGGAGGCCTTTGAGTCTTGGGTTAGGTTAAAACTCCCTCTGCATATTTGGAGGGCTTCCAGGCCCTGCGAGTGCGTTCACAGAACAGATAACAGTGACCTTGCTGGTGAGGGAGGACAGCCCAGCTGAGGCCAAGGAGCCACGCTGGCTGAGTTGAGGTCACTTCCCCTCCCCCGCTGCACCTGGTCTGGCGCTGATGTCAAAGACCCAGGTCCCAGCACTGGGCAGGAACACACTGCTCGGCTCTCAAGGAGGAGGGTGAGAGCTGACTGCCGGCCTTGCAGGTTCAGGTGGAGACATGTCCCTCTCCCCTCTGGGGGCCCACAGGCTGATGGTCACACTGAACTTCATTTTCTTCCCAAAGGCACAAAGCACACCTCTCCAGAATAGTGACAGTTTTCCCGTCCTAGCTGGGGCTGCGTCCTGGCTGGGCCCTGACTGGGAAAGCTCAAGTCTGCACCACGACTGGTATGTATATGTGGAGGGGGCCCCAAAGTTAGAACTAACCCTGAGAGTCCTGGAGCTCGAAGGCCATGGGGCTCATCTCATCCAAACAGAATCCCCTCTATTGCCACCCCCTTCAAGGCGCCATCCTGTCCTATTCACTGACCACAGGTGACGGAACTCACTACCTCCGGGAGCAGCCTATTATAGGTGAACCCCACCAGGTTCCTGCCTCTCTGTCCCTTCCACTCACTGGTCCTAATTGTGCCTCTTGAGCCACTCAGGTTAGGACTAACCCTTCTTCCACATGACAGCCTTTCAAATATTTGAAAACAACTGGCATTCATACATTCGGCAAATACTGATAGGTGCCTGCTAGGCGCCAGGCCCAGTGCTCAGAGCTGGGGGCAGACACATGATTGGCCATGAGTAGCTGGTGGTCTAGTGGAGGGGGCAGACGGGAGAGGAGAGTAGGCCCTGTAGGTGACGAGCCTTCGGTGCTGGGGGAGCATGTGGGGGCTGCGCTGTCCAGAGGAAAGGACAGTAAGCCACGTGCTGGAGGTCACACAGAGGATACTCAGATGGGGTGCCAGGGACTGTAAGTGCTCCAGACAGAGGGAGCAGGACATGCAAAGGCAAGGGGCACAGCATAGCACCCCTGAACTGCAGGTAATTCAGAATGTGTGGGTCACAGGCAGCCTCGGGACATGCAGGGCATCAGTTGGACCTTATTCTGAGGCAGTCGCGGGCGGAGTGGTGGGAGCATACCTCAGAGTTCTAAGGGGGGGAAGACAGGATCAGGTGTGGATTTTAGTAAGGCCACTCTAGCTGCAAGGAGGAAGGCATTTCCGGGGTTCTCCTCTGGCTTGGGCAGAGAGTCCAGGAGGTGCTTCTAGAGGCATCTAGGCCGGAGGCCATGGGCGCCTGGGCCAAGGTGGCGGCCACAGTGTGGAGGGCAGTGGGCAGGGTTGAGAGACGGTAACGATGGGTCCAAGGGGAGCTGACAAGCTTCTTCTCTGGACATGTGTCTCCAGAGTCTGCATGTACTTCTCATCGGATATAATTTTGAAGCTTCTCACCAGCCAGCTCATCCTCTTGGGTTAGATTCCTGTTTACAGTTTAGGAAAACTTCAAGTGTGGTGTCTAGGTTGGAATACAGTATTTTAGACAATGTCTGGATAGTGTGGAATATTTTGGCCCTTTATCTCCTTCCGTCTAGTCTCCATTCTTTCTATCAGCAAGGTTGACATCAGTGATCTGAGCTGATGTCACAGCCCACAGTTGGCTCACAGGAAACTCACAGTCTTCTCAAGCTCGTGAACCTTCTCCACACTGGCTATCTCAAAGACACACACCCCCATTTGGAACTTGGGCAGTTGGTTTCTAGAACCTATTAACAGGAACTCACATTTATTATTTTTATTTAAATTTATTCCTAAGAAATTCAATTTTCTTAGATTCAGTGCCCCCACCTTTATTTACCTCTTCGCCCCAGTGAGGCAGGAGCCCTGGGTTGGAAGCTGTGAGGTTTGGCCTCTGGGTAGATATGTGGCTTTCCCCTGTAGTTTCATCTGCTGTAAAGAAGAACAAATAATGTCCTTTTTCATTCTGCAAGGTATGAAAGAAGAATTTTATGTTTTTGAAAGTTTTCTCTAGAAGTTGCTGCCTAGGATGTTTTTCTTTCCATCTTGAGGGAACAATGCATTGCTCTTTGTATAGAGCAAAGAGGCAGTGGGGTGGCCGGCTGGCTCCGTTCACCTTCCTGGAAGCCCACCCACTTCAGGGTGCCTCCGGTAGGCCCACCAAGCCAACTAGGGGAAGGACACAGCCTCCAGGCCAGCCTGCTCTCCTGAAATACCTCCACTGGGGCCTGGCACAGCTGCCAGCTGGGCTTGGACCTCCAAAAGACGGAATAAAAGTGCAGTGGGGGTGAGTGTGTATGTGTGTGTGGGGGGGGGGGTGGGTCAGGTTATTAGAGGTGGAGGGAAGGGAACTGTTTGATTAATGGGTGTCCTGTGAACCTGCACATTTGCCCAAGGCTGCATTCCTGGGCTTTCAAACCCCGGGGCAGTTTGATAAGCTGAGACCAAAGTCCTCTTTCCTCCCAGTAAGGAGAACAAACAGGGCCACTTGCTAATCCCAGCCCTGGCCTCTGGGGCCGGTCTCTCGGCAACCAGCCCACCAAGTGGCCTTTCACAGGCCAATCAATGGGGCAGCCCCAGGACCTGTGGGAGGCCCAACAGCCAGCTTGCCTGAGCAGGGCGGGAGGGAGGCCAAGGCTCACCCAACCTCCAGTGCGCAGTCTGAAGGCCCATCCTTGGCCAATGAGGCCTTCCATAATTACAGCACCTGCTGAGCTGGCCTTCTCTCCCTCTCTTTCTGCCACCCGCTTCCCCTGCAATCATTCCCACCTGGGCAGCTTATCAGTAGGGCTTTCTCCATTCCTCCAGTGCTGCTCAGAACGTTCTTCCCAACCCCCACAGCCTTCAAGCTCCTGCTCTGGTTCCTCCTCCTCCTGGAAGCTTTCCCTGACCACTCCAGCTGATATGGAACTCTCCCTTCTCTGGATTCCTGTGCCCTCAGGGTAGTGGCTCATGACTTAGTAACAGACACTTCTCTAGTCAGTTTGTGTGTGTTGGTTTGACATCACCAACTAGATTGTCAGCACCCCAAGGGTAGGGTCCACAGTGGAGAGCACACTGGTAGCTTTGGGAGGATCCAGGTGGGGAGGGCTTGAGGAAACAGGAGACTGATCGGGGGTAGAGGCGGGCAGCTCTGAGAATGAAGCACTCAATCCCAGGAAGATGTGGAGGGCAGGCTCTTTGAGATGAAAGGCAGCCATGGGGTTAGGGCCGGGGAGGATGTTTATTTCTGGGGAGTCACAGTAGATGCCTGGGGGGTGTCTGCCCAGCCTGTCACCACCCTCCACCCTTCTCTCTGAGAACTGTTTCTTTTCCTGGTGGGGGCTGAGGCAATGGCGCTGCATCTGTGTTTGCACAACTGGATCCCTCCTTCCCGACTGGAGAGGGTTAGGATTGCAAACCCTGGAGGGCTCTCCAGCTTCTCTTCTCCGGAGACTTGGGTTTAGGATTGAGAGAGATGCGTGTCTGTCTCTGGGGTGTTTGCCTCTGAGAAGATGTAAACTAGCTGTGAGTTTGCTATAAGCAGAGAGGAGCTGCGGAAGCCGGCCTCGGAGAGAGAAGGAAGCAGCCACATAGAGAGAGGCAAGGACTGGGAGCACACAGCTTGGCTTACAGCTGCTCTTGCTTCCTGCACCATCTAGGTCAGTGCTCACGGTCCTCCTGAGAGCAAGGACTGTTATTATATCCTCTTACTAGCCCAAACACGCTCAGCCAATAAGGGGAGGACTTGAACTCTGTCCTGCCGGATTACTGAGTCCAAGTGTAACCCTCCTGCTGCCTTAGCTCTCAGCAGCTTTGTAGCTCCAGGCCTGTCTTTTGTTTGGGTCCATGAGATACCAGAAGAATGTAACCAAAACTGTAAGAAGGTTTTGCTCTATCATCTCTCTATCTATCCATTATCTATCTATCTATCTATCATCTTCCTATCTATCTATCCATCCATCATCTATCAATCAACTGTTTATTGAGCCCTGCTGTGTGGCAGGCACTGTAATGTGTTTCCGTCTCAGCAATTTGGCGCAGATGACAAGGGGTGGTAGATGGTCAAGTGTCAAACTGTGTGTGTCTGCTCAGCTTCCCCTGTAGGGAACATTACCGATGCAGATTTGCTGGCTGCACCATCGCAGGGACTCCGATTCGGAACGGGAGAGAGACTCAGGAATCTCCTTTTCCACACTCCCCAGAGGAGTCTGGTGTGGGTGACCCTCAGATCACACCCTGAAAAACAGCCATCTAGAGAGTGTTGTCCAGTGGAGGAGAGGGCCAGTGAGGCCTAAGATGGTCAGGGAAAGCCACCTGGGGTCAAGGCCAGTCACTACAACATCCCCTGAGAGGGCCAGGGAACCGTAGGAGAATGTGGTGTGGCAGGGAGAGGATGACCTGGGGCGCAGGCAGCCTGGACAAGGGCCCAGCACCTTCCCGTGATCGTGAGGGGCATGCCCACGGGGTAGAGGACATTTTGTAGGAAGTAAGGTGGCGGGAAAAGTCCATGGGTAGCTTTTGCCTGATAATAATAATGTTACAACAGCGACCACAAAACAAGTTTCACCCACTTTGCTTCAGTGGAAGTGGGTAACCTCCTGCATTCATTCCTGGGGCCTGAATGGATCTTCTGTGGTAAAGAGGGGGAAAGTGGTACCTGACCCAGGACTAAAGAAACAAAGAAAACCCAAGAGCAGTTAGGACTGGGGTGGAGATGAGAACAACTGAGAACCCTGGAGGCCCTGGGTTGAATAAGGATTGAGGGATGATCACCATCATCAGACTAATGTTGTCGGCTGTTCAGGCCCGTGTGCTTTCCACACAATGCCTTGTTCAATCCTCAAGCAACCCCATTTTATGGAGGGGAAGCCTGAAGAGCAAGCCATCCAATAACCTGTTCAGTGGAGCGCACGTATGCTCTTAAGCTGCATCTGGTCTTGGCTCCTCCCTACAGATGTGGTGGCCTTGAAACACCCCAGAGGGTACAAATCTGTCTTCTTCCCCAGCCTCCCCCACAACACATTGCCCTGGCCGACTCACCATGCAGACCACCACGAGGGACCAGATCCTGAGCTCACTCTCTTGGATGGGGCTTCAGTCCTTGTCACTCGCTCTATTTCCAGCTTTTTCTGCCAAGCAGCCTCCAACCAGACAGAGTCTCCCTACCCACCCCCCACCCTTCCCCAATTGGTTTCCCAGTTCAGGAGTCAGCTTCTCACTCCCAGTACAGCCCCTCCTCATACTGCATCCCCCAGCCTCCCCAGTCTTCAGCAAAAACCCAACGCCCTGCTTCAGCCTCCCCAGCCTGCCCTTGGGGGAGCCCGCTTTCTCCGCTCTTTCCTTATTAGCATGTGCGAAAAGAAAAGGAATTTTTCTTTTGCCATTAATCCTTGGAGCAGCCTCCAAAAGGAGTTGAAGGACACACTGCAAAGTGTGAAGAAAGCAAGGCCTGAGCTTGCCAAGAGGGCCCAAGTGGTTATTTTAATCATGTGGAACAGCCCCCTTTTCATGGAAAATTTTCTACTCCAACACCTGTGGCCATTAAAGGAACCCTCACTCTTTTCTCCCCTGGGGTCTCAGGGGTCACCCTCTAGCTGGGGCCGGCTGCCAGCTCAAGTAATTATTCTTGCTGCCCTTCTTCTCTGCCTTCCTCGTCCCTTCCCAGCCCAGCACTGCCTTCCCTCCGGCCTGCAGCGGAGACAGGGGAGCAGTTCTGCCTGGCTTCTCTCCTCCTCTGCAGTTTCTGGAGAGAATAAACTGGTAATACCAGGGTCCCCTCTCCCAGCCCTAATTGCCACTCAGGGCTTTTTGGATGAAGTCTGTCTCTCCCTCTGTTGTCCCCTTCCCGACTCTTCCTTATGTATACTCACTCCCCACTTGACCCTGGAGGTAGTTCAGCGCCTTCCATTCCCTAAGGCCCTCCAAGCCCCTCTTAATTCAAATAAAATGGGGAGATCCCTAGAGAAATGACACCATCTAATCTTCTTTTGATCCATTGTCCTTCTAGATGCCCAGTTTTCTTTTTCAGATGATGTATGCTGACTTTGGTTCACAGAAGATTATCAATGTGCTTAAAGATACAATATAGCTTCCCTCCCCCAGCTTCTTTGGGGAATACAGATCCAGAGATGTGAAAAGATTTCCCTAAAGTTATACAGTGGTCAGTGAAGATGGGGAAGAACTGGGAATAGACTATGTTTGGAAGCCAAACTTCCCAAAGGAGTTGCCTCACCTTTCTCCATTTCCTCACTTGCTCCATGGTCCACTTCAATCTCGCCTCCCTCCATCATACCGCTGAAAGAGCTCTTAAGGTCACCAATGACCTCAATGTCACTAAATCCAATGGACATCTTCTCTTTGCATCTTGACCTCCCATCAGCATTTGACATCGTCGACAATTCCCTCCTTCACTTTGAAGTACTCTCTTCCTTTGCTTCTGTGCTTCCACATGCTCCTTGTTTTCCTCTGACCACTCTGGTCACGTCTTAGTCTCCATTGCAGGAAATCTTCCCTCCAGCATTTATAAAGTTGGAGCTCCTCAAGGCTCAGGGCTAAGTACACTTCCCACTCTACACTCTCTCCCTTTGCAATCTCATCCGGACTCAGTGTTTCTACCACTGCCTACATGTCTCCAGCCCTGAACTCTTGTCTGTGCTTCTTCTGCTCTGTACTGATGTCGTCTGGATGCCTCAAAGACATCTCAAACTCAACTTGTCTAAAACTGAAACTGTGATCTTCCCTAGGACTCCTGTGTTGTACTAATCTGCAGGGCACCCTTCAGCAAAGAGTGTCTTGCTCTTCTCCCCAAATCTGGTCCTCTTTGTGCTCCTGAACTCGCTGAATAGGACCAACCAAACAGTGTTGCAGACCAGAAATCTAGGAGTCATTCTTGATACCTCTTTCTCTCTCTCCCCACCATATGCAAGCCACCACTTAGTCCACCAGCCTTGTGGAAGCCACCATTATCTCCACAGTAGCCTCCTAATGATCTGTTCACACTCCAACATTAGAACACGAGATAGAGGGCAGTTCAAGTAGGATAGGGACAAGAGACAGATGTAGACTGACTATTGAGATGATGGCATTCCAGCACACATTCTAGAACTGGGACTACACCCCTGCAGGAAATTAATTCTATGAAATTACATCAAGCTAAGAAAGCCAACACGTAGTAGCAAGTGCACCCTGACTTCAGCCCTGTAACACAGAGTGTACTAAGTGGCTCGGTCTAGAAGGTGGCATCCAGGTGTGTAAGTACTTGATCTTTTATGCCCAGGGCTTTGATTTCCTATAAGGCCATTTACATGTGCAGTAGCAACTAAAAAAAATTGAAAGCAATACCCAAATCAATTAAAAAAAGGTAGGGATTTTCAAAATAACTAAACTTCCCCTTGATATTATTCAAATGTGCAGCTGATTACCAGAGAGTGGGACGCATAGCTAATTTATCTTTGTATGCCCCATAGAACCCAACATAATGCCTAGTGCATAATAGTTCCCTATAAATGTTTTTGAATAGACAAATGTGTGCCATCTAAAATATGAGACTTCACTCTTTATTCATTAGTCAAGTGCTAGAAAATATAAAGCATAATTAAATGACAGAGGAGGAACTAAAGGTGACCCAATCTCTAACTTCCTCCCTGGCCCAGACTTCTCTCCTCTCTGCCAATTTAGTGCTTGCTAGAACAACACCTTTACTGACGACCCAAGAAGGAGCAGGTAGAAGCCAGGTAGCTATAGATGTGGGGTTTGGGGGAGGGAAGCTGTCTGACAGTCTCTTCTCTGGCACCTGGGACCTCAATCTGATGATTCCAAGCATTTTTCAAGGTGAATTTAAAAAGCTTCAGGTCCTACTCCAAAGAAGTGTACATTTGAGTCCCCTTGTCTCCATTTTGCAGAAGAGTAAAGCAAGACCTACTGAGGAGATGTGGTTTGTAAAGGGTGTCTAGGGAATTGGTGGCAAAGCCAGAACCAGAATCCAGGTGTCCGGTTTCTTTCTACAAGGATCCTTCTACTACAACAAGTTGCCTCCTGGGGTGATGGGTGAGTTTTACCAATCATAGGAGCCCTTCTTGTAATTAAAATGAGTTAATTTGCCAAAACAATATTGAAATAGAAGAACAAACTTGGAGGGCTCACACTTCCCAATTTAAAACTCACTCCAAGCCTACAAATCAAATTGAATTGAACTAAAATAGGCAGAAATAAACTCATACATCCATGGCCAGTTGATTTTTGGCAAGAGTGCCAAGACCATTCAGTGGGGGAAAGAATAGTTTCCTCAACAAATGGTGCTGGGACAACTGCATATCAAGATGCCAAAGAATGAAGTTGGACCCCTTCCTCACACCAATGACCTACATATAAGAGCTAAAACTGTTAAACTCTTAGAAGAAAACATAGGGATAAATCATCATGAACTTGGATTTGACAATGCTTTCTTAGATATGACACCAAAAGTATGAGTAGCAAAAAAGAAATAGATAAGTTGGACTTAACAAAATTAAAAACTTTTATGTATTAGGAAAGTGAAAAGACAACTTACAGAATGGTAGAAAATATTTGCAAATCAACATTTATTATCCAGAATATAAAAAGAACTCTTACAACTCAACAAAAAAAGATAAAACCTCAATTTAAAAATTGACAAAGGACAAACAAGATTTCTCCAAACAAGATGTACAAATGACCAATAAGCCCATGAAAAGATGCTCTATATCATGAGTACTTAGGGAAATACAAATCAAAACCACAACGAGATACCACTTCACACCTACTAGAATGGCTGTAATGAAAAAAAAACTCTGAAAGTAACAAGTGTTGAAAAGGATGTGGAGGAACTGGATCCATTGCATACTGCTGCCGTGAATGTAAAATGGTTCAGCTACTGTGGAGTCTAGTGGTTCCTCAAAAACTAAACATAGACTAACTATATGATCCAGAAATTCCTTTCTAGGTATATGCCCAAAATAATAGAAAATAGGTATGTGAACAAGTACTTACACATAAATGTTCATAGCAGCACTATTCATAATAAATAAAAGGTGGGAACAACCCAAATGGCCATCAACAGATGAATGAATAAACAAAATGTGGTTTTACATACAACAGAATATTATTCAGTCATAAAAAGGAATGAAGTACTGATGCATGCTACAATGTGGATGAGCCTTGAAGACCTCATTCTAGGTGAAACAGGCCAGACAGAAAAAAATCACCTATTGTATGATTCCATTTATGTGAAATATCCAAAAGTTTAATCTGTAAAGACAGAAAGCAGGTTGGTGACTGCCAGGGGTTTAGGCAAGGGTATGGGGAGCGACTGCTTAACGGGTATGGAGTTTTCCTTTAGGGTGATGAAATGTTTTGGAATTTGATAGTGGTGATTCTTGTGGTACACTGTGAATGTACTAAATGTTAATGAATATACACCTTAAAATGGTTAATTTTATGTTATGTGAATTTCACCTCAATTTAAAAAAAAGGGTTAATTCACTCAGAGAGTCATTAAGAAAGGAAAATATTTAAGCCCACTGTATATTTCTTATGGAGCAAATAACTATTTGCTGACAACTTTTCACATTCTAGGCAGTGTAGAAAAAAACCCCACCACATATATTTCTGGAGCATACAGAGTTGTAAAACACATGAACTGAATAAACTGAAATTATGAACTGATTGAACCCAAGAGGCCAATCTAGCTAGCTGGCTGAGATTTTCCCTTCTAACCAGATGTACCCCTGCCTCCAAGCAGCATTGTCCCTATCCATCTAGCTACATCCACGTTCTCTCTTTTACAAAGGGTTCAACCTCTGTTGGGGGTTATGGTGGGATGAAAAGAGAGGGATATTCTGGGAGACTGAGCTTCTACAGCAGGTTGGCTGTGATTGGAGAGACAGTTCTTGTCAACTGCCTGAGGACCAATTAGAAGTCCAGGGGTGAGAGGCTGAAGCATTTGGTAGAAGAGGCCCTTAGAACAAATCCTTGGGACAAATCTGACCTAAAGACCATCACCATGTAGGTCCGTTAACAGAGCTCAGGCATCAGTCGTAGAAATGTCTGTGATGATGGTGGTAGGAAGTAGGTGACACTGGATGGGCCAGCCTGGTACATTAGAAACAGAAGAATCAGGAGCCTGATGTGAACTGAGTAATTCAGGACAGAACAGTGAATGGAAGAAGAATGGGAGGTTGGACCTGAAAGAAAACAGCATTTTGGATGCCTGGAAGGACCTCAGAAAGTCATGCCAAGGCATGTTTGCCAGCTCTGGGTTAACAGGGCTGATGCTCCCTCACCCTTAACCATGCAATTAACCACCCCATTTACTGGATTATTCTTCTGCACTGTCTCACATGGGTGATCCCTCAGATATGTCCCTTCTATGGCCTCTAAGAGTACTCTATGCCTTTAGGGCCCAACTGCATTCTACCATAGGTATTTATGTACGTAACTCAATCTCTTACTGACTCTAAGCCCCTTTGGCCGGGATGAGTCTGATTAAACTTTGTTTCCCCTCACAAAGCCTAGTATAGTGCTTTATTCTGAGAGGGTGCTCATGAGATGTCTCCTGTGGGATGACTGTAGGGGACATGTTTTGTCTGCCAGCAAGCTTTCATTGGAGGAAACACAATATGAACCTCATATGGTTCTGATGGGCTATCAAACACAGAGGCCTCAGGGAGAGCATATGACCCACGCTGGTCCAACTCTAATTGCTTACCCCCTCCCCATAGTGACTGGTTCAGATGTGGGCATGAGACCTGAGCAGAGCCAATCAGAATCCTTCCATGAGATTTGACACATGGACTCCGGAAGAATCTATCTTCCTTTTGGATCATGTGGTGTAAGGACATGGGCCCAGAGGTTCCCATGGGCATATTTCTTATCACCTTGAGAGTCTTTTTTGAGAATCAAGACAATTGTATGAGGCAGGCAAAGGCTGGATATGGAGAGGGAGACAAACGGATCATGATGATGTTTGATATTTCAGCTTTAACTGAAGTCATCACGGCTCAGACTGCCCAATTATAAGGCTGAGAAGTTTCCTCTATTCCCATTTAGTTTGGTTTGAACTGGGTTTTTGTGTCTTGTACCCAAGAGTCCTGACAAATAATCATGGCTGGATCATTAGTGAGAGCACCCTATTCTGAACCTCATTTGGCAGCAGAAGGAAACTCAAGAGGATTTTAGGGAGGACAGTAGGAATTTGGTGTGATGTAGCCCTGTAGTCTGCCATACTCTCAGAGGTTAACTCAAAGCTAGGGCACTTAGGTGAAGCCAAGAAATGCCTAGGAGGTTGGAGTCATTGATAAACAAAATGCCTGGAGGATAGTGATGAAATTAGCCTCAGCCATTGGCATGGGGAGCTGAGGCAGAGACGGGGAGAATAAGAAGACTGAACAGGGCAGGAAGATAACGTCTCAACATACATGAGAAGTCAGGTCAGTGTGGGCAGCAGAACCAAGTAAGACACAGCCAAAATGAGTAGAGATTGTCCATGAGTAGAGATTGTCCAGGTTTTACATTTGTCTCTTCCACCCTCTATCCATCCCTTTGTATGTCACCTGCTGAGATTATAATAGTGACTATAATGACATTGCCCCAGCCCTCATAGAGTTCATGTCTAGCAGAGAAGACAGATATTAAGAAGTAATTACAGAGGAGTCCGTAGTGGTTTGGAGCAAAGAACAGGGGTACCTAACCTAGTCAGGGGGTTGAGGGAAGGCTTCAGTGAAGAAGTCTATCTTCAATCTATTTAAATTCATGTAGATATAAAATGCTTGAATGTGGGAACCATACTTTAATCTATTTCTTGTAAAAAAAATATGGGGGGGGCAGCTATAACCATAGTGTAGGGTCATGAGTGGATATTGTGGCTGGTATCCAGAAGACGCTGAGTAGATCATAGCTATTGCTACCACCCATAACTTCTGGATTAAGGAGAGAAGGGATGCCAATTCCCATCCATTTCCATGTCAATGATTTTGCCTCCTATTCTGCTGCAGAAGGATTGAAATGTTGGAATGCAGATTAGCAGATGGTGAAAAAGAGGGGCTCCTCCATTTGGTTGGGAGAGTCCCTCGAGTTCTGCAGATGTTCAGTGAACACGCCTGATTGAGCGGCCACCCACCCTTGCTGCTCACAAATTATTTTAAAAGCAAAATGTATGTTTTGAAACATATCTTCAATTCTATGTAAACAGATCTCTGACCACTTTTTTTTTCTTTTTTTCTTTTTTAGTGACGAAGACTAGCCCTGAGTTAACATCTGTTGCCAATCCTCCTCTTTTTTTGCTGAGGAAGACTGGCCCTGGGCTAACATGTGCCCATCTTCCTCTACTTTATATGGGACGCTGCCACAGCATGGCTTCTAAGCGGTGTGTCTGTCCTCACCTGGGATCCGAACCTCTGAACCCCGGGCCACCGAAGCGGAGCGCTCAAACTTAACTGCTATGCCACCGGGCCGGCCCCTCTGACCACTTTTTCTGATAGCAAACCATAAGTGATCAAGGCTACATATTTTCAGTCTAATTAAACAAATTCAATAGCATTTATTAGGTGCCACCTATGTGCCAAGGCTGGGCTGGGCACTACAGAGAGAGAGACGGAAGCCACAGTGTTGCCCTGAGAAGGTTATGGCGAAGAAAGACAATGCGATCACGACAGCACAGCGCTGTTTAAAGGGAGAACAGATATTTTTCAAGAGTTGTGGAAACAGAGGAAGGAGCAACTAATTCTTCCTGGGGGAGGGATAAGGAATAGCAACAAAGGGGATATGTCCTTCAAGGATGTGAATGTAGCCAAGGGGGTGAGGGCATTCCAAGCCGGGAGCGACATGGACAAACGTCTGGAGACTCAAGTGATGTCCTGTGTCTCCCACTTGGGCTTTGTGGGGAGGAAGGTGGAACAAAAGTTTGGAGAGGCAGGTGGGGAGTGATTGCTTTGTAAGGAGTCTGGACTCTGACAATAAGGAGGCCCTGGAAGGTTCTAGTCTGGATCTGAGGTGATCAGGGTGACATCCTGGAAAGATCGCTCAGGCAGCAGTGTGAAGGATGGACTGGAGAGGGGCAAGTTGGGGCTGAAGACCAGCTGGGGGTGATGGAAATAGTGCAGATGAGACACAGCAGAGGCCTGTAGCAGGGTAGTAGCTGTGGGGATTGCGAGGGAGGCTTTGCATGTAAAACTGGATATGACAAATGTTTGGACGTGAGGTTGGAAAGAGCGAGGATGGCTTACAGGCTTTCGGCTTGGTGTCTTGGAGAACGTGGTCCAGACATTGTGGAGGGCACAGGGATGGAGCAGAGGGGAGGAAGAAGCCAGGTTGCCTTTCCTGGTTGGGCCCCACCACGCTCTGATTCCCTTGGTGCTGAAACAGAGAACAAGGGGGTGCTGAGCTGGTCACGGGAGTGTGGGTGGTCCAGATAGGCAGTGGTCTCAGCAGGGAAGCCCTCTCTCCTGAATCAGCACCAAGAGTCATACTTTGAGGGAAGCAAAGCATCCAGGGACCAGGAGGAGTGGCCAGACTCTTGCACATACTCGTCAGGGGAGCATATGAGCTTTCCAAATCAGGAAGAGCTTTCCCCAGCTGCTGACGCAGGTGGGGATGCTGACTGCGGGTGCACTTTCAGGGACTGAGGGGACTTTGACAGTCCCATTGTCTTAACTACTTTCTCTTTCCAAATAAGTAAAAAAAACAAAACAAAACAAAACAAAAAACCAAAAACACAACATCCCCCCCAAAAACCACAGTTTCAAATGTGCAAAACAAAGCAATAGATTTATATATTGTAAAGGGATTCTATTCCCTGAGATCTAAAAAAAGATGATAAACTCTCCAATTACACCTTGTTCTCTAAGTGTGCTGTTCTCCTTCAAAGCTGACCACCACCAGTGAGGTTAGTTCAACATACTTCAGCTCAAAGCCAAAGACTGGCCACTCTGGCAGCTTCTTGTCTCCACTGAATTAAGTTCCTGAGACCTAACCCTTCTTATCACTAATATTGGCACTCTTGTCTCTGTTTTCCATTTAGTTGGATAACAATGAAGAAAATATACTAATATAATACAAATAATTGCGTTAATATGCACTGCTAAACAACCATGGCGACAGGGCCAAAAGCAATCTGTTTGTAGCCAGGCAGCACCACCATGAGAAAGTTCAAAAAGTTCTTTCAAGAAATGCCACAGAAAGGTCTGAGATAGGCACATGAAAGGGAGCTCCTGAGTGTCTATGTATCAAAGTATGGGAGATATGAGAGTCAAATATATAAAACTGAGGACCACCCAGCTTTAATTTACAGATTTATTTATGTAAAAATTTTCTTCCATTTCTTCACTTAAACAAATATGAGTAGAATATCCAAGGCTCTCTTTTGTGCAATTTGTGCAGTTCATACTAAATGTCTTTACCCTATTGATCCATCAGTGGAGGGGGAAAGAGAAACAGAGTAAGGGATAGAAAGCGATACACAGAGAAATGGAAGGGGGAAGGGAGACCAGGTTGCCATCAACTATGTGCTCTGCGGTGAAGGTGGAGGTCGAGGTCACGGACTGGGCTCGCCCTGGCCCAGCACTGCTCCCGCCTCCCATGAGGTCTAGGGCAAGTCATTTCTCACTGAGTTCATCTTCCCTCTCTGCCAAAGGAAGGGGTTCCACGAGATCTCCAGCATAATCCTAGGGCTTGGCTGTGGTAGGTGCTAAATAAAGTGTTTCCTGGTGGAACCTGAACTGGAGAGGCCCCTGACTTGGGCATGTGGCAGAGTGGAGGGAGGGGCTGAGGCATGGCCCTGACCATGAGGATAAGAGGAAGTTGGCAAACTGAACCATCAGACTCACACGAGAGCCTTCCCCTCCCTCGACCCCAGACTGCAGGAACCTCCTGTAGGCCCCCTGAGAGGAGCTGGGGACACTGACCAGTCAAAGTCAATGACCAAGTTCTCCCCTTGGTTACCACAGTGAAGCCCCACAGGGCAGAAGCCCTCATGCACACAGAACTTCCAGTTAGCCCTTTAGTGACACAGCCAAGAGGTCACCGCTCATTTGAGGAAAGCCTCCAACATCAAAGAGAGAGACCAAGACAAATAGATAAAAGGAAACTGAAGGCAACAAACAATGTGAGGAGTGGAAGAAAACTTAAGAAAAATTACAGTATATTTTGGATGATAAGATGTTGCCTTAATGAAATAAGATTAGAAGTTATGAGAAAGCAACAATCAGAAAACAAGAAAGATCTCTTGAAATCTCTTAAAATACAGCAGGGAAAAAAGGATTTTATAGGGGAGTGTGAAGATAAGTTGAGTAAATCTCCCAAAACTAGAACAAAAAGATAGAAAGTAAGAGATAAAAGACAAGACATTTAGACTATCAATTTAGGTTGTCTAATATCCAATTAATAGAAGTTCTAGAAAGAGGGAAGAGAGAAGATGGGGAAGGGTAGAAATTAGCCAAGAAATAATACATGAATTTTTCCCAGAATTAAAAGAGGTGAGTTTTCAGATTGACAGCCTATCGCCCGATTGTCCAGGACAATGAATGAAAAGACACGGTAAGAAATATCACCATGAAACATTCCAACAACAGGTGTAGAGAGAAGTGCCTTAGAGCTCCCAGTGAAAAAACAAGACAGGTTCCATACAAAGACTCTGGAATAGGAACGGTGTCTTGAGAAGTCTGACAGCTTCCATAGAAAGCAATCCTTTTAAAATAATAAGAAAAAATTATTTTTAACCTAGAATTCAATATCTTACCAAATAAAAAAATGTACCCTTTCCCAGGAAGGCAATGAAGGAGGTGCTCCAGCAAGACAAAGGAGTAAATCAAGAAAGAGAGGACACAGGATCTAGGAGACAGGGTTACAGCAATATTTTCATTGTCAGAATAATCACTGATTATTATTTTATTCAATATTATAATTATGGTGGAAGGATGAGAGAGGAAAAAAGTAAAAAGGGGAGCAGTGTGAAGTTGCTAAGTTCTCATTTGCTATATGAAGAAGCCATGAGATAACATCTCAGACGGATAATTAAAGACACAGCAGCATAAGCACATTATTCAGAAATAGAGAGGCAAATACCAGAAGCAGCACTAGGAGTTGACAGTGATTATTGCCTCTGGGGAGCAGAACCCGGCAGGGGACAAGGATGGGAAGAGGTATAGGGAGGCAGACTGCAGGAAACCAGTTTCGCTGTTGCTGTTAAACATTCTTTTATCACTAATTGATTTAAAATATAAAAACTCTGTGCACATATTACTTTGATAAAAGTTTTTAAAAATTCTGAGGCTCAATGAATCAAGTACACCTGTGAGCACTGAGCAGTCAAGCAACACAGTCCCAACCGCTTGGAGAGGTGCGGGCCGCCTTCCATTTCTGCCTAAGCCTGGGGTTTTTCTTGCTTCTGCAGGCCCGAGGCTCGTGAACAGCAGGTTCCACTGGCTGCAGGGTCGCACGCTTCTAGGAACCTGAGGCAGGGCGAGGGAAACCCTTTACCGCACGCACTTGGCAGGGGCAGAGGTGGGCTGCCTCTATTTGCCACGCCCAGTTGCTGCTGAGATCCCAGAGCACCCTGTGCGTCCTAGAGCCGGCGCCTGCCCTCGAGCACTCTCCCCGCCCCGCCCCCGCGCGCCCCCCACTCTCCCGCGGCGCCCTCCCCTCCCCCGGCCGCGGCCAGCGGCCGCTGGAATCCCTGTCGCCCCGGGACTCAGCTGACAGCGGACAGACAATGGTATTTCCCATCAGCCTGGGTATCAGGAGCCGGCCTTATCCAGCGGTGTTTTTCTATTAGTCTAACACCCCATTGTCCACCCCTTATCACTGAAATGTTGATGTCATGCCTGGCTTGGAAGTGGTTTCTGCATCTCGGCGCTCGGACAGCTTCGCTTTAATTGGGGGAGGGGGAGGGGTGGAGGAGCCCATTTATCAGAATTCTCACGAGAATTCACCCCTTTCCTCCTTCCAGTGGGGCCGCCGGGGGCGCCACGGTGGGGTGGGTTCCCAGCCACAATTCCTGGCCTTTCTCTCTGTCCCTGGGTCTCACCCCACCGGCCTCGGTCAGAGCTAAATGTGGAGGAGGGTGGTGAGGACGCTGTGGGCCGCTTTCGTCCCTCCGTGCTTTGGGCTCTGCGTTTTGGGAGACCTGTGATGTCCCTCTGGTGGGCTCTGGGTGGGGAGGGGCCATGGCTCTTTCTTCTCTGAGTCTCCTGCAGCCGCTAAAGGCCCCACCAGAGCCTGTCCTTAGTGGGAGCTCCATACATGTCTGCGGGATTCAAGCAAAGGGCAGCCAGCTGAGAAGGTCCGGTCTGAGAGCATGTGGAAAACTCAAGACCGTCTTCACCTCTACCACATCTCCCCCGACCCGCAACTATGCCACTCTGCCAGTTGTGCCAACTCCCAAGGAAAGTCTTAAAGATGTGGTCTGTGCTCTCCCCTGTGCCCGGTCCTTCTTTGATACTGTTTGTTCATAATGGAGGTCTGAGCATAGGAGACTGCGTGGGTGCGTGAGTGTGTGTGTGTTAGGGGGCACGGTTCTTGTAAAGCCCCTCAGGGAATCTGGTTAAGAGGGAAAGTGGTGCACTCTGGGTTGGGGTGGGCCTTTCTGCAGTTTGCTTGGGCAATTTACTTACCCTCTCCTAGATTCAACTTCGTCATCCATTACACGGGTACAGCAAGGTAGCTTCTGGAGGGATTGTCCTGAGGCTGGAATTGAAATAATTGAGGTGCTTACTGGGGTGCCTGGCCTCTGGTGTGCACTCAGTAAAGGGCGGCTGTTCTTAGGATAGCTATTTGTGGGCTTTGGCACAAAGCCTGGTTTCGGGAACTGGTGAGCAGGGCAGAGGAGAGGTGCTAGTGGGGTTCGAGGTCATTCTCCTGGGCCCCTGCTTGGAGAGCTGGGGCAGGGAGGAGGAGGTGGGCCCCACGGGCTAGGACGGCCTGTGTTGGGCTGCCAGAGGGGAAATGAGCCCATTGAAGTTCTTCTCTCAACTTTAAAAAGACAATAAATGAGTACTGCAAGCATTTGGAGACTTCTGTTCTCTGTGGAGTCAAATTTATATGTAATGGGTCTATTTTGAAGTGCTCTTGAGGGCATTTAATTTGGAACATGCTTGACTAGCTCCACTTGAAGGTGGTTTTTACCTGTGCAAAGCGGCCTCAACATGTTATTATTATTTTTTTTTGGTGAGGAAGATTAGCCCTGAGCTAACATCCATGGCCAATCCCCCTCTTTTTGCTGAGGAAGATTGGCTTTGGGCTAACATCCGTGCCCATCTTCCTCTACTTCATATGTGGGATGCCTGCCACAGCATGGCTTGATAAGCAGTGCATGGGTCCGTGCCCGGGATTCAAACGTGTGACCCCAGGCCGGCCCTGTGGTGTAGTGGTTAAGCTTGCACACTCAACATGTTAATCTAACTTAACACCCACACAAACCCTGCAGGTTGGTACTGCTCTTTGCAAGGTGAGTGGTTCAAGGCCTGTCGGATGACACACAGAAGGTAGCGGAGCTGTTGGGCCACCGAGACTCCAGCCTCCTCACCAAGCTTCACGGAGGAGCCTCTTAACACAGCTGTTGAAACATTTTTCATCATCCACCCCTTTCCCCAGATCTCCAGGTCCTCAAGCTGATAACAAGCCCAGCCCCTGAGGGTCAGGGGTCCATGTGGGAACACCAGACCCTGTGAGACACACTAGGGAGGACTCTCTGTACCTATGTCATACTAAGGAAGCTGGGCTCACACACAGCTAGAAAGTCAACCACGGTCTTTAGAGTCCACATCCAGGCCTTTTTCCATGACATCAAGTGACAGCAGATAAAGCACTTGGCTTTGTCTCTTAAACACACATTCCTGGAACGAAAAGAGGCTTAGAAAACAGGGGCAGGGTCTGTCTGCAGTCACTGTGTTCACTGGGCGATCCTCATTCGGCAGGGGCTTGCCACGTTCTCATGCGCACTGCCATCCTTGCGAATCTTGGCCCAGAGACCAGGACTGAGGGGATCAGAAGTCCACGATAGGGGTGCGCTTCCTTGGCCCCAATTGCAGACCACATGGGAATCACCCTCTCTTTCCTGATAGGACTCTTTCTTGGAAGGTCCAATGGCTGAAGACTGAGAAGGAGAAGGAGACAGAAATCAGGTGCCATGTGCCGTGTGGATAGGAGATGGTGTTTTGAAGGGCCCCTTAGGCAAAGTAAATCCTGTTACCCTGAGGGGTTTGAAGGGCTCCCATAGGTCTTAAATCGCTCCTCCAGGGACTGGGGAAAATTCCACCAATGAACCTTCCCTCTGTCCCACTTTAAGGGGCAAATATTTCCTGGTGGGCCAACACACAAAGTCAGGAACACCTTAGTGTGGGTGAGTAACTCGCATGCTCTCTTTTGGGACTGCTGTGTGCCGACTAAAAGTACCGAGGGGAGAAAGGGCCGGTAATAAGAGGAAAGGGGACTAGAAACAGAAGACAGCCATCTGCTTGACAGTTTTTCCAGACCTGTCACTTTTTTCTCTGTATTTTTTTTTTTTTGCGTGGGGTGAGATTTCTTTCCTTTCAAGTTTCCTGCTTGGAACACATGTTCCTTCAGTTCTCTTGGTTAGAAGCAGCATTTCCTGGGTGTCACTTTGCACAGCCATGCACATACGCTCCTTAAGCTTGGATGATTTTCAGGAAGTTAGAGGTCTAGCTGGGTTTCTTGGAAAATTCTTACATACATTGAAGTGCCTCCTCCCTTCCCAGATAAACAGTTTAGTTTAGAGAGTTATCAGAACTTTACAAATACTGCGTTAGCATACAATGCCCAGTTCATCTCTTCAAGCCAGTCCCCTTTCTCCTCTCTCCCTTCTGCCTCTGCCTCTGTCCTTCACCTGTCACCTTTCTCTCCTCTCTCCCTTGTGATCTGCAAGTTTGCATGTGAAATAATGACTCACTCAAGAAGTCTGTGGCCTAGATGAGGAAATGCTATATTCCTCCTTGATCACACACCCCCTCCCCAATTTTTACCTTTCACAGAACCTTTAGTAGCACTTATGTGCCTTGTAATGATCATTTGTTTGTTTCTTGTCTCCACCTCTAGATCGCCAGCAGCAGGGAGCAGGTGACGCTTGCACCCACTGTGTCCCCACGTCTCAGCACGGGGCTGACACACAGAAGGTACTCAGTAAATACGGGCTGAATGAATGAATGAGCCGATGAAGGGCGGGGTGAAGGACCAGTGATTCTGGGAGGGTGGACGTCCTGAGTTCCTAAGGTTTCGTAGAGCAGCAGCGACAGGGTTTGGATTTGAATAGGGAAGCCACTCTGGACGGAGGAAACATGGGTTTATGATGGTGAGGCGGCCGCTCAGTTTCTTTCCCACATCTTAGCCTCCTAGATCACATCTCAGGCAGAAGAGATGTGGGAGACCATTAAGAACAGAGCAGGGAGCCGAAGTTCAGAAGAGAAGATGATTTCCAGGGTCGTATACCGGGAGAGGGGCAGCGCCCACTGGGGCTCTGCCTGACTCCGCTCTGTGCTGTCTCTCGGGTGTGTAGCTGCGGCCTCGCTCAGCACCCAGCCTGGCTCTGTGGGGAAGCGGTGGGGAGAGAGTGTCACACTCCATGGTGAACAAGTCAGAAAGCCCACACGTCTGTACAACGCCTGGGCCCTGGATGGACGGGCAGCACTCTCCTGTTTCTCGGGAGGGACGCAGAGAAGGCAATGGTCTGCGCAGAGCTGTAAGCAACTCATGACAAAGCACTGTTCACACAGAGGTGCAGGCCTCCCGATTCACCTCAGATACCCCAAGCCGGAGGAGGCCCTGGCACCAAGGGGGCTACTGTCCAAGCTTTGGTCAAAGGGCACTGGCCTGCTCCAGAGATTGGGGCGTCATAGGGAGGAACTGGACCGTCTCTGAAGCCACTTTCAGGGAAAGAGAGGAAAAGGCCCTGAGTGCTCACTTTGTACCAGCACTTAACCTGGAGCAGCTCGAGTCTCTTAGCAAACACCCATGGAGGAAGCTAGATTTCTAATAACCCACCCCCCATGGCCCCCGTTTTTACTGCTGAGGAAACGGACACTCAGGAGGGTTAGGGACTTGCTGGACAAAGTGGGATTTGCCCTAGGCCTGAGCTCAGCGTCTGCTCTGCAGACAAAGACCCCGCCAGTTTGGCAGCTTCTGGTCAGTCCGTCTTAGAGTCTTAGCGAGGCCTTCCTTTCTCCCCTTCCTGCTAGCACGTCCTCCGTGCTTCCTCACCGTCTTCCTCATCCTTCCCATCCCTCCGCGCTCCTCCCTGGCTCCGCGGGTCTGCTGCCTGTGGCCGGCCTCCCCTTTATCTTGTCTCCCTGTTTCCACCGCTATCAGCCATTATCTGGCGCAATCCCGCCCTGGCAAGGCAGGGCAGGAAGCCGGCCTGTGACTCTCCTCTCTTTACTCTCCATCCTCTTCCTTCTCCAGAGACAAAAGCAAAAACAGCCTGTTAACAGATCTGCCGTTTCCCTTGGCTCCTTGACTCCCATTTCCCACTCTCATTTTTTCACAGGCTCCGCTTTTCCACCTCAGGCTGTCCTTGCGAGCTGCTGCGCCCAAAGCCCAAAGGCCCAGGGCTGTCACTTCCTCCGGCTTGTCTGCCAGGAGGCCGGAGCTCACAGCCAAGGCTGTCCCCTCCACAAAGCGTCCGGCTCCCTCTTATCCTCTCTGAGATCAGCCCGGCCTGGAATGGTCGTCTGGCTGTCTGCGCCAAGGATGGGGAGGGACGGTGCTCTGGCCTTCCTCATTAGCAGGGTGGCTGTGGCTCTGATTATAGCCATGGGAGGGTTTTTTTGGTCAAAGAGCATTATGCATCCATTTATTATGTCACCATTCACTCAGACATTTACTGTGCGCTTCCTACGCTGCTGCTGGAAACCCAGAGATGAGCAAAACACGACGTCTGTCCTCAATAGCGTATAATTTGTGGGGAGTCAGGAGGTCGCTGGACTGAGTTAAAGTGCTCTGTCTAATGCGTGGTAGAAACTGCTAAGTGCAACAAGAGAGGTGAACACCAAGTGCTCTGAGAGTTTGGAGGAGGGAGAGATGGATGCTAACGAGGAGAGCTAATGCTCATCAGCGCTTTCTCTGGGCCAGGCACTCTGCTAAGCACTTGCCATAGTTGCCTTATTTCGTTCTCATGGCACAGGTGTAACTATCATCCCCAATTCACAGACAAAGAGACTGAGGCTTAGAGAAGTTAAGAAATGGCTAGTGATTCCAACACCCGGGTTCAGAGCTACAGCCCCATTTTCCTTGAAGGCCCAGTTCAAATGCCACCTTCAGATCTTCATCACTGACTCTCACGCCCCTTGGTCTATAGACCCTGCTGGGTAGGAGACTGAGCTCTGGAGAAATCTCTGGCTCAAGACGCCTGATTGCATTGAGTCTCAGTTTTCATCATCTGCAAAAGGGGATGATAACAGGACCTGTCTCGGAGGTTTGCCGAGGGGTTTAAAGGAACACTGCATATACTGTGCTTAGCACCATGGCTGGCACAGAGTATATACTCGATACATTTTAGCCATGATTATTTTTGTAATTATTATTACTGAGACAGGAAAGTTATCGGGAGGAGGCGCTTTGTAAGAGAGTGGTTTAGGAAGCAGGTTGTCAGGGTTGATTTCCCAAGAACCGTGCAACACTTGCCCTGGGCATCATCGTCTCAGGCTGACAGGATCTGGACTGGACACAGCCCCGAAGTTTGTGTTCCCATTTTCCCCTCAGGTTTACCTAAGTCTCCCCAGTGCTCAAACAACCTGTTAATTTCAAAGTCATCTGGGTCCTTAAGAAGACAGAGTCCCTTCTCTTGTGATTATTGAGCTTCATTTTTTCTTTCTTTTTTATTGTGGTAAAATATAGAAAACATAAAATTTACCATTTTAATCATTTGTAAGTGTACAGTTCAGTGGCCTTAAGTCCATTCACATTGTTGTGAGACCATCACCGTTATTCATCTCTAGAACTTTTTCATCACCACAAACCAAAACTCTACCCACTAAACACTAACTCCCCATTCCCTCCTCCCCCAGCTCCTGGCAACCACCATTCTACTTTCTGTCTTTGTGAATTTGATAACTCTAGTTACCTCATATAAGTGGAATCATGCAGTATTTGTCCTTTTGTGACTGGCTTATTTTGTTTAGCATAACGTCCTCAAAGTTTATCCATGTTATAGCATGTGCCAGAATTTCATTCCTTTTCAAGGCTGGATAATATTCCATTGTATGTATATGCCACATTTTATTTACCCATTCATCCATCCATGGACATATGGATTGTTTCCACCTTTTGACTTTCGTGAATAATGCTGCTGTGAACATGGTGTACAAATATCTGTTCGAGTCTCTGCTTTCAATTTTTTTGTGCTTATACCTAGAAAAAGTGGACTTGCTGGATCAAATGGTAATTTTGTGTTTAATTTTTTGAGGAATTGCCATACTGTTTTCCATAGCGGCTGCACCATTTTACATTCTACCAGCAACACACAAGGCTTTCAATTTCTCCACATCCTCTCCTACTGCCTCAGGAACAGCTTATCCTTTTTTGGGGGTGGGGTGCAAATCTGATTGTTGGAAAGTTCTTTTTATCCCAAGTTCAAGTCCTCTTGTATCCTTTACAGCTGGCTTGGCCTGGTCCTGGGAATTAGCCAGTCTAAGTCTGCTCCTTCTTCCCCTGGAACAGCCACTGCCCAAGAGGTCAGTACACTGACTCATGCCCTGTGCACGCCTGCTGGCTCCTGCCCTGCCCTGCGGGATGCTAACCATGGGGTTTCCTGGCTGATTGCTCATGAGGCACCTCCTGCCCCTGAGTGGGCACAGACGCCGAGAGAATAGGGGGGCGCCACTCCCTTTCTCGAGGAGGGTGAGTTATTGGAGGCTCCCTGAGGACTTAAATCATCCCTTGACTCAGACAGGAGCCCTTTGCCCCATGGGAGAGCATTACTCATCCCGGCACCCGCGGGACCAGGCTCTATGTCAGGGGAAAGTGCGGCTCCCATTCCCCTCGCTCAGAAACTCATAAATCATTCCTATTAGAATTTCAGCTCTTTAGATAGACATGGAACAGCTGGCCAAGCTGGGTCTCCTGAGTGCTTCAACGGTTTGTTCTGGGGAGTGTGAGGGGGTGATCCTCTGGGGAGGATCAAGGGACCCCAGACACCAGGACTCTGCTCGGAGTTCCCTCAAGGCCAGCCAACTCTCCCACTGCTGGTCCATGTGAGACAGAAGGACTTCAGGTCCGGTGTCCCCCAGGACGCAAATGGAGGGGGAACATGGAAAGCCCCAGTGTGGGCTGTGGCTGCCATGTTCTGTTTGTGGTGCCCCTAGGCCAGCACTTGGCCATGCCCAGGCTCAATACTTTTTGGAGAAATGTTGTTGCAAAACTCTGCCCTGATGTAACCTGGTTCTCTCTGTTCCTCAACTTCCCCATCTGTAAAATGGAGAATTAAACCGGACAATCTCTATGGCTCCTTCCAGCTCTAACATTCTCTGACACTGACAGTCCCAGAGCTCCATGTGGATTGGCCACAATCAAAACCAGCCAGTGCTGAGGTCTGTTTGCTGTTTCAGTTGGAGCCTTCGATTGGACTGACCAAGCTGGAATGTATAAACCATGAAGGTAGCACCAGATGCATAAACAATGTTTTCTTAGAGAGGCACAGCCGGATTCACAGATGAGAACCCTCTCCTGACGGTGTGAGGGGATGTTGTGCCTGTTCGGTGTGCCTGTTTAGACTCCTGAATTCCTGACTTGAGACGTACCTTAGTGTTGGTGTCACTGCTAGCTAGGAGATTGAAAACAATACTGCCCCCAGCACACCTCATTTATGTGTGGGGTGGGTTAGCTAGGTGGTTATAGGGGAGTATTAAGGAGCCCCAGATTGTAGTCCTGAGCATGGCTGCAGACTAATCTCACCACGAATCCTGGTTGGCTGGTGAGCCAACAGCTCAAATGTGTACTGTGGGCCCCCACATTTCCTAAGGGATTGAAATAACACAAATCCATTCCCACCACTGGGTAAATAGTGTCTACCAATGGGTCTAGGAATGTGAGCTGATAGAGCGGGAAAAGCGCTGGATTAGGAACCAGAACACTTGAGTGCTCAGCCCAGCAGTGCCACCAATCAGCAGGTGACTTGGCAAAAAGCTGGATAGAGGAGGTGTTCTTCTCTGTCCAGCCTCCCCCCATGAAGGTCCTATATCACCCACCCCATTACACGCTTAGCCAATCATTGGACTCCATCCCCTGATACAGTGATTGGTACATGATGCAAATAGGACCACTTGCATCCTTCCCTGGCATTTATATAGGCTATCGGAGACAGAAGTTCTTACTGGGATTGCTAACCTGACAATAGAATTCTAGAGTTATCCTTAGTCCCCTTTCCCCTCTGTATGGAGAAAGTGTGCCAACTGTAGGAGACAGTGAGGCCGACCCTCAGAAGAGTGAGAGCTTAGAGATGGTGGGAGAGAGAGTGAGCAAGCCTCCATAACTTCCCTCGAGTCTCAGGATCCACCAGTGTCCGATGTCCCAAACATTTCACTTTGACTTCACCTGGTCTGATTTGGATTTTGGTCACTTGTAACTACAGGAGTTGCAATACAGAAGGCCTCTTCACCTCTAGGGCCTCATCACTCATTTTATTCAAGAAAATAAAGATATTGAAATAGGTGATTGCTGGAGCTCTCCCACTCTGTGATTCCACTTTTCCTATGGGAAGCGAGAAAACATGGCCCAGCTCACTTAGAAAGCTTACAATAATTAAAATTTTTTAAAATAATAATAATTTTAAAAAGAAAGCTTACAACAAAACCTAAAAGCCAGGCTTTTTGCCCCCTCAAAGTCTTGATATTCACTCCTCTGGGAAGAAGGATAGGGAGTTAACAATTGTCGACTGCTTACTATCTGCCAGGAACTGTAGACACGTTTTCTCATTGACCTTTCACCATAGCTCTTTGACCTAGGTGATAGCCCTCCATTTCGCAGATGAGGAAACTGAGGCTCGGTGAGGTTATGTAACTTGCCCAAGGCCACAGAGTTAGTGAGAGCCAGAGACAGAGTTTGAATCCAGATCTGTCTGATCTGGCACACTGGCTTCTGTTCCCCACAGGGGACAAGATTTTTAGTCACAAATAATCCCACCTGCATTTTTATATTGCTAAGAAGTGGGCGCGACACTGCACTGGCCTGATTCTGGGGACAGAAAGTCTGGCCAGGCTGTACTGCCACTGAGTTCCTATTCGGCCATTCTCCAAGGCTGTGCAGCTGTTGCTGTTCACACACACTATATTTTATTAGTGTAGGAAGCAATTCCTAAGCAACTGAGTTCCTCTTCCAATGGCCTTTGAAAATCCTGTTCCAATCTCTTGGATGTCTGTTTCTCTCATGTCTTAAGATCATGCCTGGACTCAAGCTTCAAACTTGGGTGGGATGTGGCAAAGGATGAAAACTCTGGGGAGAAGGACAATGCCACCTTTGAGAGGTGTGCACTAGACCCCCAGTGTGACCCTAAGCAGGGCGGGGAGCTGCCTCAATCCTAACAATGGCGATCATTCACAGAACCTCTGCTGCATACCAGGCACTTTGTGTAGCTTGACTAATCCTTAAAATCATTCTGCAAGATGTTATGGCCCCGCTTTACAGGTGGCAAAATAGAGGCTCAAAGAAGTAAAGTAATTTGCTCTGCTGCTAAATGGCTCCAAATTCCATGCTCATTCGGCCACACCACAGCTGCACTGGCATGGTTTAGAGATGCCTGGGGATTCCTGCGTAGGTGAAGATTACCCCTGTCCCAAGGCATAGCCAGGGTCCAACATCTGGAGCAGGCAAGCCAGGCCAGGGGTGGGATCTGCACCACTGGTGATAGGAGATTTGGAACATAGCTAAAGCGTCTCCTTTGACCACTGTTGTCTCTCATGCTTCATCATGGCTTTAACAACCATCAATCATGTCAATACAACACAAACATACTGAAAAAGCCTGCTAAGTTTGGGAAATGTGTTCAGAGAGTAGTAGCCCTTCTCTTCCTCATAACCAAGGTGGTACAAACCATGATTGTACGAGGTCCTTTAAATCTCAGAGCTCCCTCTGGGAAATGGATCCAGTTGTTGGCCCCTGGAGACTTGGAGGCTGACAGTCCAGTCATCCAACGCCCTTTCAGCAGAGCCTCCTGTGGAGCTATCCAAGGTCCTGCAAGTGCTTTGACCTGTGCTCTGATTAATCAGTTGACCCTCTATCTTTGTACCTGTGTCCTTGGCCTTCTGACCTTTCTTGACTTTGGACTTCACCGAACCTTGCTTGTCTGACTTACAGTACCATCCTGTTTCACTTACTTTCTAGGTCCTGCTGACCTGAGCTCACTTGACCCAGTCTATGATGGCCTTGAGTCCCAGCCTCCAAGTCATTCCGGGGCTCACTCTTAAGCCCAATTTTCCCTGCTGATCAATCAGCTGATCCAACTGTCCAGCACTGCATGTCATTCTGTCCCCCACCTCCTCCCATAGCCACCTGGTTTCTTGGGTGGTTATTCCTTAGAATCTGGCCGACTTCCAAGTGATATCCAATTTATTGATTTTGTCCATTTTTCTTTCTTGGTGCCATAACCAGCCATTTATAAAATGTTTCTTGGGGTTAGACCAATGGGGATATTCTTATTCAATAAGGCCTATGACTTGAGGAGGCCTGTGGCTCTGTCCCCTCATGTGGTCACATCTACTCTATGTGTCTCAATACAGCAAATTGAGTTTTCATTAAAGAGAATCAACTAGAAAATGAGCTTCTGTTGAAATGTGCCACCTTGCTTTCTCATGAGAACCAGAGCTCTGGTGTTTCAGTTTTGGCATTGCCCCTGACCAGTTGTGTGGCCTTGGGTAAGTCATTTTAAGCCATACATCCCTTTGTACCTTCTGTCATTCATTTTTTTCTCATCAAATATTTATTGACCATGTATCATGCATCATTCACTAGGCTAGGTGCTGGGCATGCTACAAGGAGAAAGATACAGTTTCTATCTTCAAGGAACTCACAGTTTAATCTGGGAGACCAATATGTATATGGTTAAAATAAAATAATGTGGTAAATTATTACAACAATAGGAATAAAGTGCCAAGAATACACAGAGGCCAGATCTGCCCTTGCTGTTCCCTCTGCTTGGAAAGCTTTTCCCCCTAGACACTTATATGATTCACATCCTCACTTCTGCAGTTCTTAGTTAATCTCATGTTATCAGAGACGCCTTCCCTGACCACCCTATTTGAAATAGGAACCTCACCCCTAGCCTGGCACCTCCCTGTGTCTTTCTTCTGCTTTATTTTTCTCCATAGCATTTGTCATCCGCTGGCAGGGAAGGGTACTCTCATCTGTGAAGTGGAGGACTGAGCTAATGACCCCTATAGTGGGTTGAATGATGACCCTGAAAAAGATATGTCCATGTCCTAGCCCCTGGAACCTGTGAATGAGAACTTATTTGGAAAAAGGATCTTTGTGGATGTACTTAAGTTAAGGATCGTGAGATGAGGTCATCCTAGATTACCTGAGTGGACCCCACATCTAATGACAAGTGTCTTTACAAGAGACAGAAGAAGAGAAGACATGGACACACAGAGGAGAAAGCCACATGAAGACAGAGGCAGAGACTGGAGTGATGCAGACACAAGCCGGAAGCTGGAAGAGGCCAGGAAGGATTCTCTCCTAGAGTCTTTGGAGGGAGCATGGCCCTGCCAACACCTTGATGTCAGACTTCTGGCCTCCATAACTGTGAGAGGATAAGCCAGCAGGTTTGTGATCATTTGTGATGAGAGCCACAGCACATGAATGCAATCTCCATATTGTCTCTATGGTCACCTTCAGGCCAAATGGCCTGAAACCTAAATAAGAGTTAGGGCTGGGAATGCCATCCAACAATGCTAACCTTTCCAATGTTTCATCAGCTGTATTCGAGGAAGTAGACACAACGTGGGAAGGGCATTGGGTGCTGTCTGTCACCCTGCATAAGCCACACTGAGCATAGCAATGGGTGGTCTCTTGCTGTTCCCAGGATGAAGAGAAAGATGTATGGTCGTCTGGCCCCAATGAGGAAACAGACACCCACCAGCCTTGCCTACAAACTAAAAAAAGGGACATGTTTTAGTTACAGCATGGTTTATAATAGAAAAAAATGGGAAAGAACCCAAATTTCTGTAAGCACATAGTTATATAAACCATACTGCATCCTTACCGTAGAAACCGTCTGTAAAAGTCTCTGTTCTGTTTCTAGTATATGAGAAGAGCATATTAGCATATCTAGTATATTAGTATAGTATATTAGAAATATACCCTCTTTCTAAATGTATCCATGTAAGCATGTAAATCCATTGAAAAAGACTTCTAAGGACACATGCTTAGTTGATGGCATTCCTTACCCTTGGGGAGGGGGCGGGCATTGAGCAACGTTCAAGGGGATTTTTCTCTTCATCTACCTGTTTGCATCTTTTTACAATGACTTGAGCCATTAAAAATTTCTTTTATTTAGGGGGCCGCCCGGTGGCGCAGCTGTTTAGTCCGCGCTTGGCAGCCCGGGGTTCGCGAGTTCGGATCCCGGGCGCCCGCCGATGCACTGCCTGTCAGCCATGCCGTGGCGGCGTCCCATATAAAGTGGAGGAAGATGGGCACGGATGTTAGCCCAGGGCCAGTCTTCCTCAGCAAAAAGGGGAGGATTGGCAACAGATGTTAGCTCAGGGCTGGTCTTCCCCACAAAAAAAAAAAAAATTTCTTTTATTTAAATGAAAAAAGATGAGAAGACTTGAGCTCAGCTGAGAGTGTGGCGTCATGATCACGTGTGGCCTTGTAGCCGCTGGGAACAAGGTGGGAGGTGGGATTTACTGTCCTTTGGTGCTCCAAGCTCATCAATGTTGCTTCTAGTGTGAATTCTTCTCTTTGGTTCCTCGTCATTGTGACGGGGCCTTGATGTGAAACCTGTGAACAGAGTCCTAGAACCCGGTGTTCCAGACAGCGAGGGCTGTCCTGGCAAACCAGTGGGAGCTTCCCCTTTATCTCCACTCTTGCAGGCAATCCAGGGAGCTGATCCCTCCAGCAGCCCGGAGGCAGGGCCTGCAGTGGTGTTCCTCCACACTGTTTATGAGGAACAGCCAGTAACAGCCCCACCCCAGCCCACCCGACCTCCAAGGCCACCCAGGTTCAGAGTGGAAGCATCTCACTCGGCCATGCCGTGTTGGATGTGGACCCGGGGACTACAGCGGAAGTCCTCGGAGAGAATGGATGCTACTGGGCATGTGCTGCATTTGTCCCCCTCTCCCACTCTGTCAGTTTCCAGGGCTCAGGAAGGGAGGCAGCCCTTCACCTCTCCAAGAGACAGGGGGCTTGAGGACTTGGGTGGTTCCAAGAGCACAGGACAAGTGGGACGAGGGAAGGGCTATTGGGAAGGGTAAAAGGACTCAAGCTGTCACATGGGGGAAGAATTCTAAAATTGTGTTTACTAATATCAATTAGTTATCATTTTTTGTGCCAAGGATAAAATGAGCTGAGACTATAAGTGGCACTGGCTCTTTATGGCTCCTTCAGGGAACGGATAAGTCTCATTTGTAACCAGTGTATGTTGTTGATAAGCCAAGCGACACAATGCTGAAAAATATCATGTTTCTCAGAAAATCCTCCAACTTTTCCCCCCACTTCCTACTTCTGTGCATTTGTACTTTTCCTAGCAAATGCAGCATCTTCAGAATGAAAGAATCAGGCCAGAACTGTCATAGCCAAGAGGAGCCTAAGGAGATAGACAGCTAAATGTAGTGTGGTGTCTTGGATGGGATCCTGGAACAGAAGGATATTAGGTGAAAACTAAGGAAATCTGAATAAAGTATGGACTTCAGGAAATAATAATGTACCAGTATTGGTTCTGTAATTGTACCAAGTGTATCATATTAATGAAAGGTGTTAACAAGAGGGGAAAACTGGGGGCAGGGGCGTATATGGGAGCTCTCTGTACTCTCCTTGCAACTTTTCTGCAAATCCAAATCTATTCTAAAATTTTAATTTATTTTCTTATTTAAAAAATCATGCCTGGCCTGGTTTAATTGATGCCCACACCGGTTCAGGGTACAGGTGGTGGGGTGAGTAGAATTCAAAATTGAGGGGGTTTTGATGAGTTTGTCTGAAGTAAGATTTGTGAGCGTTTTGCCATAAACATTCTCTCCCCATTGTCGCGGTTGAGCCTTACATCAACTGCGTGAGAGATTACTATTCCCGTTTTACAGATGGAGAAACCAAGCTCAGAGAGGTCACATGGTTTCCCACCACCCGGTCCAGTGTGTGCTTAATTTGCTCTCGCAATCTTGGACGATTTCCTGAGCTTGCCAAGTCTGTTCGTGGGTCAGTGTGTTTGCCGAGCACTCTCTCCCTCATCTTCTCTACCTGGTAAATTATCCAGTCTTTTCTGTCTTTTTAAAATTTCCTCAGAACCAGCCTGATGGCCTAGTGGTCAAAGTTCAGTACTCTCCACTTCAGTGGCCCAGGTTCGGTTCCCAGTCCTGGAACTACACCAGTCATCTGTCAGTAGCCATGCTGTGGTGGCGGCTCACACAGAAGAATCAGAAGAACCTATATCTAGAATATACAACTATGTGCGGGGGCTTTGGGGAGGTAAAAAAAAAAAAAATAGAGAGGAAGATTGACAACAGATGTTAGCTCATGGTGAATCTTTCCCAGCAAAAAAAAAAGTTCCTTAGATTTCACCTCCTCTGAGAAGCCTTCCTTGACGTTCCCACATAATTAATCATCCCATACTCAGTGCTCCTTCTCTTTTAGAATTTATCTGGTTCCACATTGGACTGTGAGCAACTCCAGGGCCAGGACTGTGTCTTTTTCTTCTTTGAATCCACAGTCTGGCCTGGTGCCTGGCACACAGTGGCTGGGGGATCTCTATCTCTTGAACTGAATTCAAGCTAATATGAAACTGATATTAGTTTGCTCAGGCTGCCATGACAAAATGCCACAGACTGGGTGGCTTAATTAATAGAAAAATTGTCTCACAGTTCTGGAGGCTAGTAGTCTGAGATCATGGTGTCAGCAGCGTTGGTTTCTTCTGAGGCCTCTCTCCTTGGTGTATAGATGTCCATCTTCTTCCTGTGCCCTCACGTGGTCTTCCCTCTGTGTGTGTCTGTGTCCTAATCTCCTCTTCTTACAAGGATACCAATCAGATTGGATTAGGGCCCATCCAAATGACCTCATTTTAACTTGATCACCTCTGTAAATGTCCTCTCTCCAAAGACAGTCACATTCTGAGGCACTGGGGGTTGGGATTTCAACATGGGAATTTGTAGGGGACACAATTCAGCCCATAACATAGCCAGGGCAGGCTGTGGGTTTGGAGGGTGGTGAGGAACGGCTCCAAGCGTCACCATTGAAAAGATGCAGGTGAAATGTGGCAAAGGCCTGAACATTTCTAGGCTGGAGTCACCAGGGCGTTGCTGCTATTCCAGGACAAAGGATGCGAGAGGGACTTGTATTTGGAAAACGAGCTAAGGTCATAAGATGAAGGAGCTACGGAAGAGGCTGTTTTTATTTATCACCACTAACAACTGCTCCAACTAGAGAAGCGATCCTAAAAGCCTCTGGTCTGTGCTGTGCCTTCTGGCCTTGACCCCTGCTATCTTTCGCTGTGCTCACGGTCTCCGTCTCTTGCTCCTCTTTCTCTTACACTGTTACTTTCGCCTGGTCCAGCCCACACAGCATGCAACATCTTCAAGGTCTTGTGTTCAGGGGCAGGGGGAGGCCCCTGGATGGAATTTCAGACTAAACTTGCACAGGCAAGCTACCTTCTCAAGGGCACGGAGATGTCTCAGCAGCAGCTGCAGCTGCCTGGAAAGAGCCAGAAAGTTCTAGTTGCTTTTTGTGCACTGAAGAGGATGGTCTTGACAAACAGTGCAGTCTGGGGGAAGGGCCTGAGAGCCCCGTTCTCAGGGAACAGGGAGTTGTGCCCTCCCCTGAGGGCACAGTTGTCTAGGACCCTAGGAATGCACAAGGACATTTACAGGACCAGGGGCAGCTGGCAACATTTTATAATTGCTGGTTTTGTGCCATCAACTTTGCTACTTTAGGAATAAGGATTTGTTTTGTCAGACTGTGGTTATCTATTGAGCATGTGGCAAATACCATCTGCATGGTGCTTAATAGTCTATAGAGTTGATATCTCTCCATTTGCTCTGCACAGCAAAGAGTGAGACAGATTTGATTGTTCATATCCCCATCCTGCAGGTGAAGAAACTGAGACTCAACAAGGTGGAATGACTTGTGCAGGGTTGTTCAGCTTGGAGGTGGTGGAGTTTGCATCTGGGAACAAGCCTCTGGGTTCTTGCTTCTGAGACTGTGCTCTTTGCTTGCATGAACTCATTTGCTATCCTCAACAACCCTGACAGGAGGGTCTGGTGCTTTTCATTTCTCAGGTGAACCTGGTGGTTGGGGGTCAACTCTCCTGACTTCTGATCTCGGGCACTTTTTTTTCCACCACACTACCATACCTGGGACAGGTGGGACCCAGTAGGTTTGGGACCAAGCCCTGCCCTCAGGGTGCTTACAGTGTGGCTGCTTGAGATGAATGGTGGCTGGAAGGATGGGGAGCGCAGGAGGGAGTGGACACACTGGCTTGGACACTGGGTTGTCCATCCCTGCCCAGGTGCCACATCTCCTCGATGAGCCAGGGACTGTGCTGGCAGCAGCTCTTGGGCCCACAAACATAAGAGTGTCTTGCCTTTCACCAACACCTTCCACTGGTGGTGACCAGTCCAGGGAGGAGGCACGAGGTCATGGAAAAAGAACATGGGCTCAGGAGTCAAACAGATCTGAGTTCAAATGCTGATGCTGCCACGGATGATGCTTTGGGGACGAAATGAGACAACGTATATCAATTATCCGGCACTGTACCTGAAGTGTAGTAGATGCTTAGTATGATGATGATGATGATATGATGATGATGGTGGGGCTGAGTGCCCGATGTACAGTCCTGAGAAAATGTGTTGGTGCCCGTGGCTCAGAACAAGCTCTCGGGCTGATTTGTGTGCCTCCTTGCACACCCATCCTCCCTGCGTGCCCACAGAGGGGAAAGGCTGTGCAGGCATTAAAGTTATTAGCTATGGGATTGTGGGCAAGTTACTTTACCTCTTTAGGTCTCCTTTTCCTTGTGTGCAAGAGTGAATAATGAAAGTGCCTTCTTCACAGGGTGGTGAGAATCAAATGAGGCCATGCATGTAAAGACTTGACATAGAGCAAGCTTCCAATATATATATGGACAATCATTATCATCTTTATTGTTTCATGCGCCAGCTCTCCAGTCTGTGCCTGGAGATCCATGTGGAAATGATTGGGGGCCTTGTCTCAGTTCAGCAGGGACAGCACGGTAATTGACCAGTGATGTGTGCTAAACACGGATTAGGAGCATAAATTCCATTGGTTTTCCCTTCCTGAAGTAGATGACCTCTAGGATCCTATTCATTTAAAATATGATTCTTTCCTCCTTTGGGTCTCAGTCGTCTTCTCCATTGATGAGGGAGGTGGTCTGGCTGGTCTCTGAATTCCTTTTTAGCTCCATCATTCTAGGATCCCAATGACTCTGTGCTTTGGCTGAGCTGAACATTACCCAGAATGCTCCCCTCCAGAAAGTTGGCTGCAGCTGGGAGCAGGAAGGAAGTCAGCTCCCGCCTGGCCCCTGCCTCCCGGGTCCTCTGGGAAGCAGCTCCACGACTCAGCAGGCAGTTCTGATTGTCAGCAGGGCGCCCTTCCAGCCTGCACACACAAGCCTTGGGGTGAGCCTTACCTCTGGCCTGGGGTGCCAGCCTGGTGGGGAGAAGTGGGTGCAGCATCTGTGCTGTATTTTCCACCTCAGGAGCAGCGAGAGTCTGGTGGAACTTGGTTGGTCTCAGGGCGGCTGTTGAGTCTACTGGAGTGTCCATGAAACAGGGCGTTCAGAGCTGTTCAGACCTAAGGAGCAATGGACCTTGACCGTCAAAAGGGCCTGTGAACAGGCCTTAGTCATCTTCCCAGAGGACAGGACTATGGAAAATGAAGTGTGTTCTGGAGAGAATGAACATCTGCTGAGCTTTCACCCTGTCGGCACTGTGCGGTTTCTCAGAATACAAAGAGGAAAAAGACAAGGAGTCTACTGTCTAAGAGACAGACAAGTTGCTTATTTTTTAGATTTTTTTTATGTCTATTTCCTCCAACTTGAATATAAGCCACGAGAGAGCAAGGATTTCCTTCATCCTGCTCACCAAGGTATTCCTCAGAACTGGCGGTGTGCCTCGCATGCGGCAGACACTCAATAAATATTCATTAACAAAATGGAACAATTACCATATTACAGAGTAAGAAGGGGCATGTGATCAAGGTGTTAGGAGAATGGTGGAGAAGGTAAAAGCCAGAGGGGTGACAATTGGACTGAGTTTTGAAGGATGAATAGGAGTTCACCAGGGAGTGAAGGTAACAAAGCATTTTTTTTTTTCTCTTCAGTGAGATTTCAGGATAAACTTTCTATGGATGATACTTATGAGACCCATAAATAAGTTATGATAGGAGGTGAAGGTATGAGCCATAGAGAAATGAGAATAAATGTCTTGAGGTTGCCACAACACAGAAGGGAATTGATGGACATTAATAGCATGCCCTGTATGTGGCCAGTATTGTGCTGGGCACTTAATGCACGATATCTTATTTATTCCTTCTAATCCCCTGTGAGATAGGCATTTGACAAATGTTAGTGCAGGCTCAGAGGGCTTCAGTGTCTTTCTGTGGGTCCCAGAGCTCGTAGGGGCTGGAGGCTGGGTTAGACCCAGGGCTCTACACCTCCAGAGCTCCTGTTGGTCCCTGGGCAGGCTGGCCCTCCTTCAGTCCTTCAAGGGGACCGATCATTGTAACCATGGGGTAGCTGAATGAAATGTCTCTCCAGAAACAGGGACTTCTGTTAAAGCTCCAGGCCCCGATTTAATTTTAGTTAAAAATAAGCTCCAAGGCTTTTTAATTAAAAAAAAAATCTTTCCAGTCTGCTTCACTTTCTCCCAGTCCATTCCTGTGGGCCCACTATCCCGCTGCCAGCCCGAGGGACACTCAGAAGCTCCAAGGGGAGGCCCGAGAAGCTCCACCTATCAAGAACTTGCGAGGCCTCAGGGTAGGTTTGAGGGGTGGGAGAGAGGATCAGGGAAGCCTAGTTGTTCCAGAGGGGAATTGCAGCCCGGAGGTCCCTAGCCCCAGAGGGGAGGGCCTAAAGTGTGGGGGTGGAAAGGGAGAGAGGGGCAGAGGAGGAGGGAAGATAAGCCCGCAGTCATTTGTCTTTTTAATTGGCTCAAATGCTCGGAGGAGAGCTGCGTTGTTATCCCGGCTTTGGGGCTGGACTGGGTCCAGGCCCCAGGCCTCAAGCCGGCGCAGTGTGGGGTTGCAGAGGGAGGCCCCGGTCTGCCCTTCACCCGGGAGACAGACAGGGTGGGAGGCAGCAACACGTGGTCAGAGGAGGCTTTTGCTTCTCCGGCATTTCAGAAATTTAAAACAGTAACTCAGTGACTGAAATAGTTGTATTTTAAAGAATCTGTGGCATCTGAAGGCCCCTCCTAATTCATTCCTCCACCTATGGATGGAGCCTGTCAACCAGCTAGGCCTAAAGGTGTCTACAGAGAGAGAGAGTTTGGAGTTGTTGGTCTGGAACTTAGAACTTTCCTTTCCTAACAATATAGACACTGTTAAGGTACCCGGGATAGTAACAGTATTCCCCCAGATTTACCAGCTGATTTATCATCAGCAACTCCCTGTTACATTTCTTATCCCGCTTGGGTCTCTGAAACAATCCGGTGAGAAAGGCAGGACAGGTTCACCTTTCCTGTGTTACAGACGAGGAAACTGCAGCTCCGAGAGGCGAGATGGCATGTGTGAGGACACCCAGCATTGCAGCTGGGACTCAGATTCAGGTCTTCTAATTGTGCATCCATGAGCTGGCCCCCCAAA
This sequence comes from Tapirus indicus, assembly GCA_031878705.1. Lineage (NCBI taxonomy): Eukaryota > Metazoa > Chordata > Mammalia > Perissodactyla > Tapiridae > Tapirus > Tapirus indicus. Next base: position 94,723,848 of record CM062919.1, on the reverse strand, counting down.
GCTGTCCACTCCACAGAGGAGCTCCACAGGTGGGTGCCTGGTGTGGCGTGGTGGTCCCCAACGATGGTTGTTGGCACAGCTTCTAGGGGACAGATGGCTCAGTTCAAGTTCCCACTTGTAGCCATCCTGGTGGGAGGAAGGATGCTCCCAATGCAGCGGGGAAGGGGGTTCCTAGGAGCGTGACTGGTCCAGAGAGGGAATGATGAGGGCAGGGAGGGGAGGGGGAAGAGGGGTGGTCCCAGTTAGTATTGGGGTATTCAGGCAGCCAAGAGAGCAGATTCAGCTGGGCCTGAGTGGGTGTTTGTGGGCAGGGTCCTCGGGAAGCTGAAGGCGGCCTATAATACCTGGTCCTCCAGCATCTTCCTTCAAGGAGACTCTACCGCATCTCTGTCTAAAATGTAGATCCACTGCCTCAGTATGTTTAGGCCTGAAGTGCCCAATTTAAATCTCCAAACCCAAAGCAAAGAAAGACACTTTTACTTTATTTCCTTGAAGCTCCCAGGCCCTTGTGAGGGGGTTGCTCAGCTTCAGAATCCTCGAAGTGGTCAGCAGGCAGCTTCTGGCTGGCTGGGAGGCCCCGGGCCTTTGTCCTTTGGTCCCAGGCTCGATTTGCCTCCCCTCATCCGAGCTGCTCCCTCTCCCCGGAGTTCCCCGAAGTTCTTCCTACAAGCACAGCTCAAATGCCACCACCTGGGTCCTGGCTTAACCCTTCAAAACTCCTCCTGACTTCTGTCCCCTTACTGGTCAGCTGGCTTCCCTCTCGTGCCCCTGACCCTCCAGAACGCCCAGCCCAGGGAAAGGGGAGACAGGTGCCATCTCAGGAGGAGAGAAGATGTGACCCAGGGGAGTGTCCTGGTCAAGCAGAGAGGAAGCAAATGCCCTCTGCTTCCGGGGCTCCCGGAGGACTGAAGAAGGAGAGGAGTGGAGGAGGCGGGGGAGGGGTGAGAGGGTGTGTCCCAGCCTCTTCTCACCCAGGCTTCTCTTGGAGGGGATGGCAAGTTAGGCAGGTTGAAGGGAATAGAAAAGTCATAAGGGTCTTTGCTCTGCCTCCCTGTGGTGCTGTGGGAGGGACCACCTCTCGGGGTGACCCAAGACCCAGCGCAGGAAGCCACATCAGAGAAAAGCCAGCGGTGGGGACGGTTAGCCGGAGGGAGGCTCGGGGTTGGTTCTGTGTGGTACGGAAAGCACCTGGGGGTGGGGTGGGGTTATTTGGGAGTCCTGCTGGTGAGTCTGCCAGGGAGGTGGCCAGGCTGAGGCTCGGGGTGAAGTGACTCATAGGGTGGGTCACCTTGGCTGGACTGAACAGGAGTCAGACTCCCAGCCAGGGCTGAGGTGGGGCCCCATCAGGCCCCAACCGAGCCCAAGAACTGACCTTAAGTTCATCAGCCCCCGACCAGCACAGGGGTTGGACCAGACTCACCTTCATGGTCCCGAATACCGGGCTGGACCTGACTAGTGCAGACCAGTGTGGAGACAGAGGACCTAGAGGATTCCAGGCCCCACGGCACGTTTGAGGGCCCATCGCTCTCTCCCGGACACAAGATACTTCCCTTGCCCCTCCATGCTCCTCTCCCCGACCCCCGGCCCGCCCCGGGAGCTGACCTGCGTGGCTGTGGGAGGCCTCCTGTGCCCTCAGGCTCCTGGCTGGTTTTGGCCCACAGGGAGAGTTGCCCACGCGAGGCAGAGTTGTTTGAGAGTTCGATACATTTGGAAGGGTGCGGGTGGGTGCTGAGTGGACTGCATTTCAGTCTGGGTTAAGTCTGTTTGCCCTCTGATCCATGCTTTTGCTCCCTCTGGACAGGCCCACCCTAGTTCCAGTTTCCTCTGGATCTTTCTGGTTCCTGGACATCAGGAACACGGCCTCCTCCACGTCCCCCCCGGCCCCAGGGCGGCGTCTTCCTGCCGCTGCTCATCTCCAGGGGCCTCACTGACCTTTGTTCCTCTTCTCAGCAATTCTGTCATCTGAATTACTAATTCCTCAGTTTAAAATCCCGCCGCTTCAAATCTTGGAGCGGATTCCTTTTTCCTGGTCAGACCCTGACTGATGCGCTTCCCGAGGGCAGCAATATGGACCCCATTTTACAGATGAGTTGAACCAAAACTGAGGAGTTGAGTGACTTGATCAAGGTCACACAGCCAGTTGTGGAAAAGTTAGGATTTGAATCTGGATCTGGTTGGAGCTGCAGCCCAAGTCCTTTTTGTCACAGCCACCAGCAACAGTGTCACCACGACCACCTCGTGCCCCAGTGGTTCATAAAGCACTTTGTCAGAGGCTGCTCCGTTTGCCCCTCATCGACCCTTTATGAGAGAGACTGGGCAGGGATTAGCATCGTCACACTCTACTGAGGAGGAGACTGAGGGTCAGAGATGTGGAGTGACCTTCCCCAGGCAAGTGATTGTACTAAGGAATTCACACCCTACTTCCGGTCCTGAACAGAGACACTCTACACCTTCGCTCCGCTGTCCCACTTCCCGGAACGCTGGCCCTGCGGGTTCTAATCTCCAAATGCACTTATCTGTTTTTTTAATTATGGGAAAATATATATAACATAAATTTTATCATGTTGACTATTTTTGAGAATACAAATCAGTGGCATGAAGTACATTCACAATGTTGTGCAACCATCACCGCCATCCATCCACAGAACTTTCCCGTCATCCCAGACTGAAACTGCGTCCATTAAACAGTAACTCCCCATTCCCCTTCCCCCCAGCCCCTGGCAACCACCGTTCCACTTTCTGTCTTTATGAATTTGACTACTTAGGTACCTCATATAAGCCGAATCATACAGTATTTGTCCTTTTGTGACAAATACTTTCACTTAGCAGAATGTCCTTAAGGTTCATCCACGTTGTAGCATGTGTCAGAATTTCCTTCCTTTTTAAGGCTGAATAATATTCCACTGTATGGATAGACCATCTTTTGTTTATCCATTCACCTGTCCATAGTAAATTAGGTTGTTTTCAACTTTCCAAGTCTACCTCCCTTTTAAGGCCCAGCTCAAATGTCACCTCCTCCATGAAACTGCACTGCGCGTAGTTGCTGGAGACATCCAGGAATGGAGGCGAGAGTCACCTGGGAACTTACTCTGGGGAGGCAGCCCCTCTCCCCCACCAGTGTTCGTAGGTGGCTTAAACAGGACAGAGAGCAAAGGCCTGCACATTGCCCAAAGCCCGTCCCAATTCGGGGCTTGGTATTGTATTGCTGGTGCTGAAAGTCGCTTGATGGAAATAACTGAATAAATCAGACCGAAAGAGTGGCCTTTTCTGCCAAGAAGGAAATGTCTGTGTCAAGTTCAAGTCAGATCCTCTACTGGGTTGGAGGCCACTGGAGGGGGTGCTGGGCCTTCTGCCCCACATGGAGCCCCAGCTTAGCCCTCAGACCTGAGGGAGTGAGGAGGGCTGTATGTGAGGTTCCTGAGAGCTCCTGGTGGCTCGGGGTGGAGGACGGTAAAGCTGGTTTACTCTGTGGCAGGCATCCATCATCCATACCTCAGACCCTCTCCGTCCACTCCGGAAGGAGGCGGCAGGAGTGGGGCTCCTGGCAATGAGGCACCAGCACATGAAAGAAATGAAAGAAGGTGACAAAGAAAGGAGGAGAGGCAGGCACAGAGGCGACAGCATCTGAGAGAGTCAGATGCTTCCCCAAGTTTTGAAGAAGCATGGCTCTAGATGCTTAAGGAATTTTTGTTTGTTCTTTAAAAAAGAATTAAAACAAAATCACTTTGGGGGCCAGCCCCGTGGTGTAGTGGTTAAGTCTGCGCGCTCCACGTCAGTGGCCCGGGGTTCACAGGTTTGGATCCTGGGCGTGGACCTAAGCACTGCTTATCAAGCCATGCTGTGGCAGCATCCCACATATAAAAAAGTAGAGGAAGATGGGCACGGATGTTAGCCCAGGGCAAATCTTCTTCAGCAAAAAGAGGAGGATTGGCAACAGATATTAGCTCAGGGCTAATCTTCCTCACCAAAAAAAAGAAAAAAAAATCACTTTGGCTTTGAATTGCACATCACTGACCCCCATCCAATGCTGAGACTCCTGAGCCTCCCTTCTCACGTCCCATAGTGAATGGAAGGAAATGGAGAACCACAGTGCTGGGGGCTGGCGGACCAGAGTCCCCACGGAGGGGAGCATAGTCCTAGCACAGAACAAGAGCATTGCAGCAATGTTCCAGCAGGTGGCGGTAATGTGTCTTGGGGAAAGACTGCTGCTTCTAGTTCACGCAAAGGCACGGTATGGGTTAGTGAGTGGCCCGGGATCTGATGAAGCGCATGATTTAGACATTATCTAATTTTCCTTTGCCATTTGACAGATGTGGAGTATGATCTGCCAGTGGGTTAGAAACGACTCCACACAGGATCTGGGGAGGTAGGTTACAGTTGTTCTACTTGGCCCCAGAGACGAAGAGTAAGACCAAGGAGTAGATGCTATGGGAAAGCAAATTTTGGTCCCACACAGGACAAGCTTTACAATAATCAAAGGTGTCCAAGATTTATGGTAGTGAGGTGCCCATCACCAGAAGTATTCAAGCTTGGGCAGTTGATTCTTTCTTAGTAGTATTGTAGGAGGTCCTCAAACACCAAGTGAAGTTGGATTAGATGGCCTTTCAGGATCTCTTCCAATCCAGAGAGCCTGTACAGTTATTTTACTACAAGGAAAATGATGACAAGGTCTTGAGCTCACTGAAGAAAGAAGTATGCCATATCTGTTAATGACTCACCTGTCCCTAGAACATATGATAAATCTGTCTGTAGATAAATTAGGCTTCATCAACAATTGGGGTTCAGAGACTGGGGATTGGAGCTGTTGTTTGTTCAGCTGAGCAACTTATGAGGCCCCTCTTACCTCGCTGGTGGTTAATGAGGCCCCTTCCCATGTCCCTGCTGGTTATCTTCCCCCAGTCTCTCTGCTGGTTACCCCATCTATGCTGCCATCTTGAAATTTTGGACGTGTGTTCAAAGAGCCCCCACCTCCCAACACGGGCCCTCAGCCTCCTGGACATGGATGGGAAGTGCCATGTCTCTAAGCTCTCTCTTGCTCTTCCTTTCTCTCGCAGGAGATGGAGCAAGGCAGGAGTGACATTGAGGCTTCGTAACAGTCTGGAGAGCTGGCCTAAGTCCCGCCGAGGACTCCAAGAGTCCTAAAAATACCAGTCCCCACCCCAGTGTCCTGCGCCAGCCCCCACGTCCAGAAATCCCTGACAGTAACCATATGCCACCACCAAGTCAGTCAAAGCACCCTTGGCGAATGTCAGCCACAGTTGCTTATAATCTTCAGGGAGGTAAGGCGGTGCCAGAAGTGACCAGTTTCTTTATCCGCATCACCCAGATATAAACAATATCGGGGAATCATGACAGGGAGATCCTTCTAGGCCCATCTCCCTAAGCCATTTCTCCCTGAGTGAAGCTACCCTCAAGCTCAGGGCCCTAATGGCTCCCAGGATTGCAGCTTGTTACTCTTATCTGCTGGAGGCAAAAGCACCTCAGCGAAAGACGTTTTTGGTGCCCTGTTCTGGATGTCTCGGTAATCCTCTCATTTATGTATGCAGACAAGGAGATCAAAGTCCCCCTGGGATGCATAAAGCATGTCAGAGCTGGGAGTGGTACATCCATTACAGCTGACAAATGCTTTGTCCAGCTGACGGGCAGCCAGATAGCCACCCTGTGGGACAGGAGCGCTGCAAGGAGTGAGGCAGAGAAGGCGGCCAGGGCGCAGGGATGTGGAAGGGACTGGAAGAGGCAGGGGCTGAGGAGAAACAGAGCCGGGCCGCGTGAGGGCAAGCGTGGGGTCCCAGGCCTCCCAACCTCCATCGGCACCCCCCGATCTTTGATGGGACAATTGATGTTTTCTCAGTCTTATGAAAAGTGCTGTGCAGAAAAGCAGGTTCGAGATGCCCTTCCAAGAACCCCGAGGCCCTCCTACGTGGACATTCCAGAATCAACAGGCATGGAATAGGAATGGGGAATCCTGAGGGAAGGGAGGGTAGAGAAAAAGAACAAGAAAGAAAAGAAACAGTGTCATTGATACTCTCTTTTACAAATCACAAGACACTAGAGTTCACCTGTAACCCGGTCTCTCACCGCCAGGGGCGCTGGCATGTATTCCAGTTCTTCCGTCACAGGGCAAGAGTGAGCGCCGGAGTCCTCCCGAGGGGAAGAGCCTTCTGGGAGTTTCTGCTCAAGTGAAATCCATCAGTTTCCCTTGGCTTTCTGCGGCGGGAGCAGGGGGGGGTCTCTCTACAAATGGAGGAGCAAAGAGTCCCTGAGGGGGCTTGAAGCTCTCCTGACTTGTGGGAAAACACAGGTCACTGTTCATTCCCAAATAAGGAAAGGTCTTAGGTGAGAATGTGCATGAGTGTGTGTGTGTGTGTGTATGTGTGTGTGTGTGTGTGTGTGTGTGTGTGTGTGTGTGAGAGACAGAGAGACAGAGACAGACGAAGACAGAGAGGCAGAGATTGGCACCAGGGAGCCATGCCTGCTCCTGCTTTCCTAGGACCAGTAGCACAGACGGCATCCTTCGTAGCTTTAGGAGCCCACAGTTCAAGCTGCTGAGCCGTACGGGTGCCTGCAGATATTATTCTGGTTTTGTAACTTGTGTGCATTCCTGGGAGGCCTAGTGTGATGGCACAAGCAGCCCCGACTCGTGGATCGTTCTTTTGGAAATAGTGACACACTTCCCTGTGGAAACACTGTAATACTTCCAATGCTCCAAAACCCCCAAATCTATTTAAATCAATTGCCTAAAATGCCATATATTTGCAACAAAAAGTAAATACTGTTGTAAACTCTTATTTTAAATAAACAAAATCACAAATTTGATAAAGCAATCATTTTCCTTCCCCAAATGCTAGTTCTTGAGGAGAGACAGGTTAAGCAGAAGAAGGTGGAGAGAGAGATGGAGACATTTGCGTTCATCAGAGGGGGCTCCTGAGCGCCTGTGGGTGCTGTCCTGTGGAGACGGATGACATCCTTCTGTTTTTTAAAATTGTACTTGGCTTCAACCCTAATACATTTTCCTCTCATTAATACAGATCCTTTGCTACCTCTTATCGATTATGATTGGGGTCATTTAAGAAAATCTCCCCCTGTGTGAAAACAAAATGCAGAAAAGAACAAGAGAAAGGGAAATAGGAAGGGGAGAGTTTCCTTTGAGAGAACTGGGCGAGAGCTAAGGGAGAGATGCAGGCGTTAAGAGAGGGTGTGTGTGTATGTGAGCACGTGTCTGATCTGGAGTGAACCAAGTTTTAGACAGAGAACCGCAGAACGCCGTAAAGAAGTGAGGGCGGAGTGTATGCAAGTCCTTCAGAAGAGAAATGGGAGATGGCCACCCTGGAGATCTGGGTCTCCCAGTTTTTACTGCCTGCCACCAGATGGCAGCACTAGACCAGAACAGTTTTGTTGCTTTCCTAGTGAGTCTCCAGGTGGGTGAGACCTTGTGAGGACCTGCCCAGTTTCCAGCTTTCATGAAGCCCCTCCATCCAACAGCTCAGGCCACTTAATCGCGACCCTTGTTCCCAGCTCTGAAACCAGTCTTGATCTCAGCCGCCAGAGTTTTAAGGAGCTCTGGTTTGCATGCTTAGTCTCTGATCTTATTCCTGCATCACCAAAACTTTTGATTTTTTTTCTTGACACCAAGTTCTCACTTGTACCCCAATTCCCACTACCCTCTTTACCTCTTAGCCACTACTCACTCTTTTAAAAAATGCTTCTCTAGGTTACTCTTGTGTTTCAATCTCCTCTCTCCTCCCTGCGCCCAGGATTGGAGCCCAGTCCCCCAGTCTTATACCAGAGGCCTCACACCCTGATGCAGAATTTCCTGATCATTGCTGCTGACTCCATAGAGAATGACGTCACCGTGGGATTTCCCGTGGTTGACTTCTCTGATAAAAATGGCCTGCTTGGATGCTGCCTTTGCCCAAGATGTTAGGTCCTATCTGAAGTCTCTCCCATCCCCTGTGCTGGGGTTGGTCTTCAGCACCTGCTCTTCCTGACCTGTCCCCGTGCTATTGCAATTAAACCTCTTATGCCGGCAACATCTTGAGGGGTGACAATTGCATGGTTAGAATCTCCGTTGGTGCCACATTGCCTTTAGGATGAAGCCCACATTCCTTAAGATGGTAGATTCCATGATCTTTCCCCATCTTCTTCTCCTGCCCCCTTCTCCCCATTCCTTTATGCACATCCTTTTCTCTAGTCACAGAGAAACCTCTTTCCATCCCCGTGTAGACTCTTCTTGCTCATGTTTCAGAGTCCCTTATAAGCTTGTCCTTCATTCTAGAACACCCTTCTCCCAATATGAGCCTGGCTAGTTCCTCTACTTGATTTCAAAGCTCAGCTCAAGCAGCACGTCTAATGGGAAGCCCTGTCCGATTGCCTAACAGGAGGTAGGTGCCCTCTCCTGTGTGTCTCTAGTACCCTATGCTTTCCTCTATTCCAACTCCCGTTCAGTCATTTTGTGGAATTACACAGCCCCTCCTAAGCCAATTGTCAATAGCATCCTCTACACAGCGTGAGTTTGTGGTGGACGGAGACTGTGTCTATGCTTTCCTGTATTCCTAGTGCCTAGGCAACACAGCCAGTCTTTACGCGTGAACATCGACTGTTTAATGAATCATGGGGTGAGTCAAAGTTATTTAATGATATTCTTAAGCCTTTTCCTAAATGTGTTGTGAGAGATTCTATTTCCACAGGATGATAGATATTGGTGGAAAAAGGTTTTTGTAGAAAATTAATTTAGAGAAATGCTAGATTAAGCAAGGTAAAATAGATTTCTTTATTGAATATTTTTCACTTCTTTTAATATGCTAATATGTGTTACTATCCCAAGGAGTCTGTGATTACATACGGCTCTGGGGAACATCCTTTGGGAAACTCTGATAGAATTCCTTCATCAATTCTCCCATGAGGCACACTAACTGGAAAACAGCAGTGTGATCACTCTTGTGGAAATAAGTCACCATGGCTATAGTGACATATATTCTCCTTATATGTTTAATTAACCACGCATCCACTACACTTACTATCTTCTTATACGAATAATACTAGTTATTCACAATCTTTAAGATCTGTGGAAAACTGATTGAACTTCCAATGAGGCAACAGAATGTTGGGAGATAAGGTCACCTCATCATTTCTTTATATCTTCAACCAAGTCATTTCCTTAGTCGGGGACCATCTTCTTTTTCCCAGATAGACTTCAGTTGCCTAATTTGTGGGTTTTGACATTATTTGTCCATATTTGGTGGCATAATTATTTCTCTGGGTTTTCGATGAGACTCAGCAATTACTAATTGACCCACCCTTCTCCTCTTAGAAACACACCCGTCAGAGAGAGGCTCCAAAATGGCGGCTCCCACAGACTCTGAGAATTCCAAGACTTGGCAAGGGGACTTCCTGAGGGCATATAATCCATCTCTAGCCCCGGAGAGGCCTCTTTAATCCTCATAACATTCTATCTGGGCTGACAGTATGTAAGAGGTGGCCGAGTCCTAGTCTTACCCACCTCCCCCCTCCCTCAGCCCCACGTGGCATCCCCCACCTGTCTCTCAGAGCTCCCTCTCACATTTCTCAGGGGAAAAAATTGGGTGGGTGGGTGTGGGAAGTTTAAATCAGAGCAGAAAAGACATGGAAGAATGTCCCATAAATCACAGAGCATTAAAAACAAGACCCAGGGAGATCAGAGAGACTTTGTCTTCGGCAGCCTTTAAGAATGTAGACATCGATTTCCTGCAACATTTATTCCTAGGGAAGGTTGAGGATTCCTTCCACATGGGGCATCACAACTGAGATGGTTGACCTCCTCTCTCTGACAAGGATGGGGATGGGAAGATGATGGGTGGGTGGGGGGTAGGAATAAGGATAAGTAGCGTTTCCACTGTGGCCTTCTCCATTCATTCATTCACCAAATTCACTGTGTAAGGCCCCGGGGATCAGCAGTGAGCAATGTGGTCAGCTCTCTCCAAGCATCTGCAGGGTTGTCCCAAATTCTGAAACAAAGATAGCTTGTTTAGCAAACAATCTTTAGGGCTACTATTTGCCAAGTTACGTGCCAACTTTAATTTTCTTTTAGTTCTTTTGTTGTGGTAAAATATACAGAACAAAACATTTGCCATCTTAACCAGTTTTTAAGTGTACAGTTCAGTAGCATTAAATACATTTACATTGTTGTGCAATCATTACCATCCATCTCCAGAACTTTTCATCTCCTCAGACTGAAACTCTGTACCCTTCCAACACTAATTCCCCATTCCCCCATCCCCAAGCCCCTGGAAACCCCTATTCTACTTTGTGTCTCTGTGAATTTGACTACTATGTGGAATCATACTGTATTTGTCCTTTTGTGACTGGCTTAAATCACTTAGCATAATGTCCTCAAGCTTCATCTATGCTGTAGCCTGTATCAGAATTTCCTTCCTTTTTAAGGCTGAATAATATCCCATTGTACGGATAGACCACATTGTTTATCCATTCTTCCACTGATGGACTCTAGCGTTGTTTCCACTTTTTGGCTGTTGTGAATAATGCTGCTATGAACTTGGGTACAGCCAACTCTAACTTTACTTTAACAGTGTAGGCATGCACCGTTTCCAGGAGGAGAAGGGAGAGGAGGCAGCATCCCCGAATTGCACCAGGCAAAGGTGCCTGACTACATAAGTGTTCTGTGGCTGCAGCCTTACCCAAGCAGATCTGAGAGGCAGGAAAGAGAAGGTAAGCGACTCCGAGGCAGATCCCGAACTCATCTGAGGTGGATTGCGCAAGTTCAGGGGAAGAGGTGACCAAAGGGAGGAAACATGAAGCAGAACATGAAATGACCTTGGGGCTGTCCACCTCCCCTCATCCTGAGTGAGGCCGGATGAGCAGGTTCGAGACTTCCCTTACACACCACTCTGTCAGTGGGCAGGCAGGCTGATGGAATGGAAACCAGGTCTCACCTGGTTCCAGAATTCTTGCAAACTACAGTCTGCAAACCCATTAGACTCGTGGTGTGAGTACTGGAAACTCAGTCCTGCTTGTTAGTTTGGGATTTTCCAGATCCGTTGTTTTCCCATCCTAGCGTCTCTTGCCACCTCTTCTTTGCTGCTTCCTCTAAGACATGTGCAGAGGAAAAGATGAAAGAAATGTAAATGTTTTAACAGAGATTCTTATGAACAGTCCTGACTAAGGAAAGGAGATCAAAATCAAAGTGTTTTAAGCATCTGAAGATTTCAGTTTATCACTAGGCAGTGACTTCCTGACTCGCCCACCCTCACAAACCGGTGGAGCCTGGGGCGATGGGCCCGGAATCCTGGGTCTGGTCCAGGGGAAGGTTTGAGGTGGGAGGCAGGGCCGAGGCCATGTGAGGAATGCTGGGAAAGCAGACGAGGTGATGGGAGAGAGAAAACAAAGCTTGGAGAAAGTCCCTGAGCCAGAGGCACCCAGAATAAACATGGCCGGAGGAAGACAGGCATAAGGAACTACAAGTTTATTAACAATTATTTGCTGAGCACTTACTATGTGCCAAGCCCTGTTCTAGGCCAGGGTCCCAGCCAGGGATGAAACCCGCTGCTGTCATGGAACTCACATTCAGGTGGTTTGCAAATGTTTAGAAAATGTGTGGCAATTTCTAGGAGTCAGTGTGGGTTCCCTCAGACCGAATGGGTCAGAATCTTTCCCTTCCTTTCTCCTCTTCCATGTATTAGTTCATTAATCAACTAATTGATTATGGGATTGTTAAGTAGGAGTGTGGGGGGATGTTGTGGACATGATGTCCCCCGTGATATCACTGACTTCGTGTGGGAATTGGAGCGAGAGGCTAGGAATCCAGGAGGCATTGTCCTTGCAGGCAGGGCGCTCTCCCAGAGGCTGTGTGTTGAGCCTCTTTGTCACTGCCATGACTCTGATCTGGGTCACCTGGGGCAGGGCTGACACCAGAGCTCAGAAGCCGGCAGGATTGTCCAGAAGAAAACTGAAGTGGCCTTCCCCCAAAAGATGGTTCACTGTTGGTGGGGAAAGACCTACACAAAATGGCTTGAAAAGGAAACAGAGCAGTATTTTACAGGGGGCAGAAAGGAATGGCTCAGGTTTTTAGAGTTACAGGAAGTTGGAAGATGTGCATGGAATAGGGGCTTAATCCACAGGACCAAGGAGATGGGAAGAGTTTTAGAAAAAGCAGTCGAAAGAAAAGCAAGAATTTTGGTGTCAGAAAGACCCAAGTTGTGGTCCAATCACAGTTAATTGTTTCCCTAATTAGTCCTCAGTTTTCTCATCTATAAAATGGGACCAAGAAGAGGACTCACTTTGTAATTAAGTAGTGCACAGAATTAAGTAGTAGGATCAACCTGACATGCACTGTCGACAGGAAGACCAAAGAGGGAAGTCAGGCATCTGGACCATGGGGACGACAGGAGGAGGGTTAACAAGCCAAGCATGTGGAGGGGCTGGCACACAGTGAGGGGTCCCCACACATCATCGATAGTATTGAATCAGGACCCGCATGGTGGAGCCTGGCTTTGACCCCAGGGCTGCCTGGCCCAGGTGCCCAGATTGGCCACCTCACCCCTTCTGTGGACAGGGAGGAGGGGAAGCATGGCGGTCAGCCCAGGTGAGTCTGACCCCGGGCTAAGTTGGGGAAACACTTGGCTACTTGAGTCTCTGCAAACAATGCGAATAACTAGTAAGAACTTTGAATTTATGAAGCTTTTTCTCATCTCTCATCTCATTTATGTGATATTGGCAGGGTAGACATTGCTATAATCCCCACACTGGGACCGGGGAGCTGAGGTTCAGGGAGGTGGAGGGTCTGCTCCAAGCCCACACAGCTCGTAAGTGGAGATCCGACCGGAGCCGGTGAACCACAAGCCCCACAGCCTTTACGAAGTAGAGAACTGTGAGTGGGCTGCCCAGCTCCGCAAGCGCCTTTCAGCTGCAAAGCTCCACAATTCCATCATGACATTCTCTGCACTGCCAGGTGCCACAGACCAGACCGCCTCTGTGGCCCATCCCAGAGACCTTAACATCTTGGGAAAGGACTTTTGGAGAGGGCAGAATTCACAGCGGGAAGGTGCTGAGTGGTACTGAGTGCTTCTCTGTGCCCGGGCACTGCACAATCCAATGCTCATGACCATTCCAGGCTAAGTAGAGAGGAGGTATTATCCTTCATTTGCAGAAGAGGAGACCGAAGTTCACAGTGGTCCTATGGAATTCAAAGGAGTATATGGGGGAATACCAGGAGCAAGTAAACCAGAGGGGCAGCATTTTGGGAAGGGAGGCCTCAGAGAATATCCCTTAACCCACCATATGCACAAGGTGCCTTGGGCACACCTGTGGGGTGCTGGGTCCTTGGGTCAGGCCCTCCTATGCTGAGATACCACCATCCTCAGCCAAGATCCTCTACTCCCAGGCCTGTGGCTCCTGGCAGAGGGAGAGGTGCTTCCTGGCTCATCCATATTTGCTGCGGATGCTGTCATGTCGTTCTCGGTCGTGTCCATCTCAATGTTTACACATCGCCTCTGAGATGAGAGCCTCGAGCCTCCAACACGGCCCCCCATCAGCAGGGAGCAAGGAGAGATCACGAATGCCTGACCAGCTGCTGGCCCCAGACTGACCCCCGTGACCCTACAGTTATCACAGGGAGACAGTCCTGCGGTGGGCCAGGACCACCAACGATGAGCCAAGACAAGGGCAGGGGTGGAGCAAAGGGGAAACTAGGGGAGGGTCCCTCAGGCCCCTGGACCAGTCCTGGCTCCACTCAGGTGCTTAGTAAATGTCCAGCGCTTGAATGGACAGTAATCCAAACACTGGCTAACATCTGCTGAGCACTTTACAAACACCACCCCACTTTTCCTCACAATAGCCCTTGAGGGAGGAACCATTACTATCCAGAGTCTGTAGCTGAAGAAACTGAGGCACGCAGCAGAGAGAGGGTAAATACCCCACCTGGGGTCACTCCCCACCTGGGAAGTGACAGCACTGGGATTGTAATCAGGTGTGTCAGTCTCCAGAGCCCTGGCCTCACTCCACTGCCCTGGACAGAAACCCACTCGAATTCCCACCAAGCCTTTCCATCAGCGTCCAGGGTCAGGAATCCTTGTGGGATGTAAGGAACTCAGACAGATGGGGGAGGAGACGGTTGAGTACTTTCAGGGTCTGTGGGTGGATTGCCCAGCACCACTCCCACCCAGCCCCACTCCCAAGGGAATGCTGCCATCGACCCCACAGCACATGAGCATCAGCCTTGTCCAGCCACGGGGGAAGGAGCTTGTCCAGGACCATGTGTCACCTCCCCTGGGTGGGGTGGAGGTTGTGCTGGTTGTAGTACCTCTTGTGTCTCAGCCATTGTCCCAGTAAGGCTGATCACAGTTGCAGTTAAACTCAAGGGACAAATCATAGAATCCTTGAGCCAGACAGAGGTCATTTCCTCCAGCCCTCTGTCTCCATCCATTTTTTTAAAGTTTTTTCCAAATACTATTAGGTTGAACCAGATGAAATCACTAATATTCAATTATTTTTGACCAAAAAAATGGCGGTTTCATATCATCCAACCTAATACTTGAGAGGGTCACACTGACCCAATAGAATTTGCTGGAAAGCCCCTGGTTGGAACACTGAAATCCTACTTTACTCCAAGTCCTTTCTCACCCAGCTGACTGTTCCTGGCACAGTGTTCTCCGGGCCCAGTTGTGTTGTGAGAAGCTGGGTCCCAGTCCTGCCAACCTCACCATCTACGGAATAGTTTAAAGGGTACTGGACTGGAAGTCTAAAGCCACATGACTTTGGGCAATTCACCCACCTTCCCTGAGACTCAGTTTTTCCATCTGTGTCTTCTCACGGGGTTTTTATACCATTAAACAAAATGGTACATGAGAAGTGTCTAGCCCCAGGCCAGGCAGTCCGTCAGTGCTCATTAAGTGTGTATCGGGTGACTCTGAGTCACCAAGAACGATGTTCAGCTCAGAAAGAGTCTCCACAAAGATGCATGCCCAGTGGACACTTGGGCATCAACCACCCCACCCCAGCTCTACTGCCGGAGGACACCCTGCAGGAGCCTGAAGCCATTGCTGGCTACCATTTGTATATGCTTCAGCCTCTCCCCACCCATCTCCTTGGCCGGCTCTACTTCTCCTACCAGCTCACCTGGAGGTTGTTTGCCAGAGGCCTCACAAATGCATTTGAGCCTGCTGGTGGGTGGGGGCTTGGGGTTGAGGAGATTGCTGCCCTATGCTCTAGTCATATCCCTTTAAGACACACCCCCACAACCCACCCACCCCTCCCTATAGTCCACCCCTTATAACGTCCCCACACCATGGCACTCCCGCCCCAACACATCTCATCCTTCCATGACATACCCACCCCATGGTACAACCACTCCCACAACACAGCCACCCCTCCATGATACCCTGCTCCCCCATAGCCCACTGCTCTTTGATTTTTTTCTGGACCCCTGAGGAGAGGTCCCCAGCACTTTCAATCACCCTGGGAAAGGATCCCGGCAGAATGGAGCAAAGGGCTTTGGGAGGACTAAGAAATTGGTGACATTTCCCCAAATCAGTTCCTCTAAGTCTCGATTGTCATCCCCAAGAGCTGAGGGACATTGGATGAGGTTTCTAAGTGCCAGCCCTGCTCTTGGTATTCCCAATAACCCTAGGAGATGGAACTACTACACTTTTCATGAGAGTAAACTGAGGCACAGAGAATTTAGGTAACTTGCCAGAAACCACACAGAGGTCAGGCCCAGGCAGAAGAGAGCAGGAGAACTCTGAGCCACTCCAGCTCTGACGGCCTCAGAGTCCTTCCTACGCTGAGGCCTGGAACAGCTTCCCTCACTCACAAATGGCATGAGGACCCGGGAGGGAGCTGTGGCTTCATAAGCAAGAAGGGATGGAGCTAGAACAGGTGCCAAGTCTCTGAAAATCCGGGTGGCTTCTCCAAAGACCATGGATTCCTGCTCCCTAAACTCATGAGGGGATTTTGTCCAGAATTTTCCAAAGTTCCCCTAACCCCAGGCTCCCTCACACTTCTCTGAGATGCCACACAACGGGGTCCTCCTCCCGTTCAGCCGTGCCAACCCTTTCGAGTGGGGTAGAGGTGAACCTGACTGACGGAAGCTCTGTGTTGGAAAGTTGGAGACTTTAAAATTAAGATTGTCCTGATACCTTCAGGGATACAACGTTACTCGAGGTTGGCGGATGGAATTGCCAGCGAATTGCTTTCAAAGAGTAGATTCATGGTGGGCACGTTCTGCAGGTTTCCGGACGTTCTTGGAAGCCTTGGCAGGTTGTCTCCCCCACTGGGGTGAGGTATTTCCCCTGCAGTCGCCCTTACACTGGTTTGGCAAATCCTACTTCCTCCAGGAGGGTACCAAGGAGACTTCACCTGGGCTAGTCAGGATTATAGATGGAGTTGGAAGAAACCTAAAAGATCATCTAACCCTTCCTCTTAATTTTGCAAACAAGTAAGCTGAGTCTCGGAGATTGGCACAATGATGATGATGGTGATGGTGGTGGTACCTCAGTTCCCGACACTCATTTACTTGACGCCCAAGGATGTGCCATACATTGACACCTCCTTTCCTCCCACAGGTACTTTTACTACACCTGTTTTACAGGTGAGAAAAGTGGGGCTGGCAAGCGGCACAGCAGAGGTTGAGAGAGGCCCGCAGTACCGTGAAGCTCTGCCAAGTCTTTGATTCTGTGAAGTGCTCTTTCCACCCCACCCATTTTCTCAAAAAGCCAGGAGATACAAATTCTCAATTAGCAGGGCTCAAGTTTAATGACATTTATGTGAGCCACCCCCAGTGAAGAGGGTTCCTCACCCACTGCCAAGGATAAGGGGCAGAATGAGTCACTGCTGGGGTGAGGGGCACCTGGGAGACCCAGGAATGGAGCTGATGAGGTCCACTGGGACCCCCTGATTTCCATGGGCAGAAGTCCATGCAGTGTCCCAGGTCCAAATCCTAGTTCTGCCACATATTTGCTGGTGACCTTTGTCATTTAATATCTCTGAGTGTTTCCTCATCTGTGAAGTGGGCACCCCAGTGGGCACCTGTTAGCATGGTGTAAAGATTAAGAAGAAAAAGAGCAGGCCACTGCCTAGCACAGTGGCTGGCCCATAGTAGGCATGCAGTGAATGCTAGGTGCCATTAGTGTTATGACAGGAAGACAGGGCCATCTGAAGAGTGTCACAGGATGTCACAGAGGTGGAGAGAAGAGATGCTGGTGGTCGGAAGTTATCCCCCCACCCCCACTCCATTAGCGTGCTGGCCTAGGCTGAAGGGCGGGGGCTAGGTCACCGTTGACCAGCACCAGTCCCCACGGTTTGTGATGTGCGGTCCTCCGCCCTCCCCGCCGGCCTCCCTCCGAGCAGGGATGATAAGCCTGGTGGCGGCACATTAAAGGCGTGGTGCAGGGCTGGGAGGCTGCTGATAACCTGGTGGGGGGCGCTATCGGGAGAGGAAGTGGGCTGGAACTGGGGGGGTGGCAAATGAGGCCCGCATCAGGAGGCCGCTTAGAGCCCCAGGGCGGGACCCAACCCCGGGGGTCACGTCATCCATTCTCTGCCACCAGGCGCAATTGCACCGAGCAATCCATCACTGACCCCTTCCTGGCTTTTTTTCCCCCCAAATGCATTAATGCATTCTCATTCTAAAAGACTTGAGCAATATGGAAGGACAGCATAAAATGTGAGCGCCCTCCCTTATCCGCCTTTGTCCCATTAGCCGGCTGCCCCCCACCCCCAGAGGTCATACAGGCTCTCTTTGGTGGGTATCATTTGGGTCCCTTTGCTGCACACTTACATACATATAAATGCGTGTGTGTGTGTGTGTGTGTGTGCAGATTCATGCCATATATGTTTTCCTGCACCTTCCTCCCACTTGACATGTTTGGGCATGTTTCCATGTCAGTATCTATAAAAGTGCCCCATTCATTTTGATGACAAAATAGTAGTCCATAAGACAAATGTGCTGTAATTTACTTACATCTTCCCCATTGTTGCACCTTTAAGTTGTTTTCAATGTTTGCTGTTTGCTACGACAAACATGTTGCTGTGAAAGGTATTGTACATATATCTTTGAGAACAAGGGCATGTTTTAGTATAGGATAATTTTCTAGAAGTGCAACTGCTCCATCACTGACTATATGCATCTCTGATTTTGAGTGGTACTGCCAAAAATATTCCCCGAAAGGCTTTATCAGATTACACTCCCATCAACACTTGGTGAGGGTAACCGTTTTCCCACATCGTCACCAATATCATTGGGTATTAGCAGTGTTGCCATTTTGCCATTCTGATGACAAAAATACTGTGTTGCTGTTTAATAGCATTTTTCCATTGATGCTGTGGTTGGCCACCTTTCCCCATGTCTATTAGCTGTTTGTGGTTCTGTTTCTGTGCAGTGCACACGTCTCATCATCTGTCCATTTGTCTTCAGGGTGTTTAGGAACAGGAAGGCCTCCCTAAGCTTTCTTTGCAGGAATCCTTTGTCATGCAGGTGCCCCAAATATTTTCTCCCCGCCTGACATTTCCTCTTAACTTGTTCATGTGTCCTTCATGAGGTCTGTGCGGGATTAGCAGCTGTCCCATCCAATGCTTCTGGATGTTTAACCCACATTTCTCCCAGGAAATCTGGTGAAAATATTACCAGTTACCCTTTCATTGAATGCCTGTTGTGTGCCAGGCTTTCTGTGGGGGACTGGAGAGGCACCTTCTCGTCCACTCCAGGCAAGGCCTCTGGTTAGTGGACACACTTCATGTGTGAGGAATCAGGCTCAAGAAGTTGGCTGACTTGCAGGCCACTCGGCTGAGCAGGACTTAAGCCCCCAGAGCCTTGACCACCGTGCACTTTACTTCCTAGTCTCAGCCCCCTTTTCCCAGGCGGCTCAAACCATCCTTACCTAAGCCCTGATTGAGCGTGTTGCTCCGACTTAATATGTTACTATCTATGGGATGTGGGCAAAGAGCAAAATAGTGACTTGTCCCCATCCATTCATGTTTGTGACAAATATCCATTGAGGACTTTCTATGTTCCAGGCCCTGGGCCAGGGGCCAGGGACATGGTGGGAAAAAGACACAGCCCACCTCAACAGAGGGGACAGTCTGGCCAAACCAGTCCTTGCTTTGCTTTATCGTTTGCTCACTCACTTAATAAATACCTGTGGATCAACTGGGATTCAGGTGTCACTGCACATTTCTCTTAATCTTAGGTGTGGTGCATGGGGGCAGAGTGGGCCTACTGTTTAATGCCAGGGGCTAGGAATGAGTAAGATGATGTTGCCAGATGTCCCACAGGAGCCTTCAAGGTAAGAAAGAAACAACACAATCAAGGAATAATGCCAACGATGAAAAGCTTGCACAATTCTGTGATTCAGTCTCCTTCCGGGCACCCTGGTTTGGTTAGTTATATGTGCAGGCATGCTCGCCTATGCACGCACACACCCCAAGCCTCTCGTCCAGCCTCCAGGATGGAGAATGCTTGTTCTATTTGCTCTCTGGAGGGCAGAGGGCACACAGCCCAGTCCCTGTCTGTGCAAAGCCACGTCCTGGTGGTTCATGGGAAAAGGCCATTCAGTCCAGAGCAATGAGCAGGAGGCTAATTTTAACCAAGAGCTGCAGAGTGACCTTGGCACAGAAGGAAAGGCTCCAACAGAGACGCCCCCAGATGCTACCCTCGCCCTTTCAGAAGACATAAGGCTGAGATTAGGGGACCCCCTTGCCTCCCTGCCTTCCCCTCCTCCCAGGGAATGCTGTCAGCCTACAGGCAGCAGTCCCCCTTCACCTCATCAGTCCTCAGTAATCTGCCTTTGGACCCCTCGGGACTGGCTCCCATCAGCCCCTGTCAGCCTCTGCTGCCCACACAGACCTGGTGGCCCAGGGGCCAAGCTGCTAATTGGAAATGGAGGCAGATAGGATGGGGGTGGATAGGCCAGGCTCCCACATTGACTCCCAGGTGCCCCCAGAGAAGGTGCTGTCTGGCCAGGACCTCGACGGGGGGAAGGGATTGTGCATGTGTTGACATCCTACTGCATGCACAACCCTGTAACTGAAGCTTTATGTGCATTATCTCAGTTCATCCCCAGCTTCCCTTTGAGGTAGGTATGCTCATGTCCATTTTAAACATGATAAAACTGAGGTTCAGAGAGGTTAAATAATTTGCCAGAGATTCCACAGCCGCTCAGGGGCAGAGCCAAGAGGTGACGTGAACACCTGATTCCTCCGAAGCCTGTTCTTCCACAACACAATCTGCAGCTGGCAAGGGAGAGGCCAGAGGGGTGGGGGCAAAGCCCCCCCGGGGTTCTGGGGCAGCTCCAGCTCTGCCTCCAGCCATGTGGCCGGCAGCCTCAGAGCCTTAGTCCCTTCTCCCAGGGAACTCTCCCCGGAGGAGGTTCTGCACGGAGGCCGGCCTGGGCTCGCGTCCCAGCTGTGTGAGCTTCGCAGATGACCTCGCCACTCAGAGCCCCGGTTTTCTCATCTACAAAATGGGAGGAGGAACAGAATCGACTGAGCGTTGCCATGAGCGCATGACATGTAAGCACAGCACATAATCCTCAGTTGTGAGCACCGGTGACGAGAGTCACGCTCCCACGCACGAGGGCGTATTTAAGGGCTCTTTGTGAGTAGGTTCCTGTTTTAATCATCGCTGTATCCCTTCACAGTCAAGCGAGGACCCAAGAGGTCACAAAGTCCCTACAGGTGCCAGTTAGACATTTTCCCTGTGCACCCACCATTCCGCCCACAAATTTTAACTTTTCCGCATTATCTCCTGGACATTCCCCGATGGCTATTCTTAGGTCTTCGGCTGATGTCAGGTGGAGTTGTTACTCTGTGAATCATCAACAGCATTCCTGACCTCACCCCCAGGGACTCTGGCCACCTCACCTCTCCAGGGACTGCGGTTATGTCTCATGTACGAGAATCCCGGACGCCTGGAGGCCCCCATCAGCACCAGATGTTTCTCTTCTTTGCTTCTTTTCCACCAGGCGTTCCCAAACCTTCCTGTCATCCTCTCGGAACGGTTTGCTTAACCTTATTAAAAGGATTGCCCCACGAGGGCCACGCAGTAGGCCCTGTGTGGGTTGTGTCCGCCCTGTTCCTCACTTCTCAAGAGCACTTTTAATCTCAGTGCCATTTGCTGGGTCCCTCAAGTGCCGGGCGCAGAGCCAGGAGCCGAGCACTCTCGACGGCCCCTCCCCTCCTGGTGATGTGAGGGTGAGGGACTCGCTCAGCGGCCCTGCCTGCCTCCTGTCCGGAACGAAGAGAAATGGAGTCAGCCGCACGTCTGAGAGGCTACTGGGAGGAGCACCGGAGGCAACACAAAGCGAGGGAAACCCCTTTGTAAACTGTCGAGTGCTGTGCCCTTGCATGGCCCCATTCTTATGAGTAACCGTTTTCAAGGCTCTACACTCTGTTCTGTTAAATAAATAGCTATTCTGGCATAGTTAAGGAATGGGGTTTTCCACAGAACCAACTAATCTGATTTGGAGACTTCTCAAATATAAGGATTTCTACTTTTAGAAAAACCTGGAGTAAGGTAACATCTGCCCACCAGGAAAACCAGGTGAGTCGGAGTGGACAGAGGAAGGACCTGGCCAAGTGCCTGAGGGCTGGGCCCTGGTGTGCAGACCCTGTGGGCTGTGGGTCCTTATCTGGGCCTCAGTTTCCCTTGATGAGATGGAGAGGGTGGAGAGAGCATTGGACTAGATGGCTGATTTTCAAAACAATTTTAAAGCCACACTCTGTTCAAATAACCCTTGTGAGGCAGCTGAACCTGTGACACAGACGTGAGAGAGGCTGCTGGGTTTGAAGTGGGTGGGACCTTCTCCACTCCCACCCCCATCCCACTGTGAGCTTCTGTCTCCTGAGACCCCACCAGAGACCCCCAAGGCTCCGAGCAGCACAGTTTGAAACATCTGGACCGGATTCTTTCTGGAAGAATGGTTAAGAACGGTGAGTCCTCGCTCCACCATTTGCTGACTGTGTGGCCTTGGGCCAGTTACCCTCTCTCTGCTCCAGTCTCCTCATCTGTAAAATGAGGACCAGGGGACTACCTCTCTGGGTGGTTGCTGGCACTTTATACTCAATAAATGTTAACCGATCATGCAGGTCCTATTCAGCTCTCTAAGATTCTAAACATGGTATCAAGGTTGGCTCTTTCTTTAATCCAGAAGAATTGATGAGCTCAGCTTGGCCGTGGGGCACCGAAAGCCTATGTCAAAGACCCAGGTGTCTGTTGCTTTCTCTGATCTGCCTGCAGGTCACGGTGGCCGCTGCCTTCTGCTCTCTCTTTGTCACCTCTATGGCTGAGTGCCCCAAACTGGACACTGTTCTTTCCTGTGGTGACTGAGGTGCTGTGTGTCAAGCAAATCTTTGTGAACATTTTGAGGCTGAGGTCCGAGCATGTGCCCACCAGGATGCAGACCCACCTGGGGACGCCTTTTGAGAGCCTTGGGCAAGTTCCAGGAGTCACTGAACAGTGCTGGGGCAGACTCACCCAGGGGAAAACTGACAGGCCTCTTCCCCAGAGTAGAGTTCTGCCCCCCCCCAGGGACCTCCACCTACCTGGCACTTCTCAGCCAGGCCCGCGAAGCCCCCCCGCCCCCAGTGCCCAGTGGGAAACAGCGGAACTTCAGGGGAATCTCTCCAAAAAGGCTTGTCACGAGCACATATGGAAAAAAATCCTGGAAACTTAGAATCACCTGAGGGCATTTCAAAGAAGGTTGAGATCCTGTGGGGCCCAAAGATGAAGAAATTTGGGTTATTACTATTCAAATGACACTGTCCACCTCACACCCGTTAGGAAGGCTACTATCAAAAAAACAGAAGACACGTGGAGGCATTGGAACCCTTGTGCACTGACGGTGGGAACATAAAATAGTGCAGTTGCTATGGAAAACAGTATGGCAGTTCCTTAAAAAATTAAAAACATAACTGCTATATGTTTCAGCAATGGGTCTTGAAGAGGTATTTGTACATCTATGTTCACAGCAGCATTATTCACAATAGTCAAAAGATGGAAACAACCCAAATGTCCATCAACAGATGAATGGATAAACAAAATGTGATATATACAGTAAATAATGAAATATTATTCAGCCTTAAAAAGGAAGGAAATTCTGACACATGCTAAACATGGATGAACCTTGAGGACATTCTGCTAAGTGAAATAAGCTCGTCACAAAAGGACAAACACTGTGTGATTCCACTTATATGAGGTCCCTAGAGGAGTCAGATTCACAGAGACAGAAAGGAGAATGGTGGTTGCCAGGGGGTGGGGACAGAGGGCACTGGGGAACTGGTGAATGGGGACAGAGTTATAGTTTGGGGAAATGAAAAAGTTCTGGGGATGGATGGTTGTGGTGGTTGTACAACAATGTGAACGTACTTGACACTACTGAACAGTACACTTAAAGAGTGCCTAAGATGGTAAATTTTATGCTACGTGTATTTTACCACAATTGAGAAAAAAAGACAACATGAAGCCTGGGGAAACTTGAGTACTACTTTTAAAGTCCCTAGAGGAACACGTGGTGGTACCTTTTATAAAATAAATCATCAAAGGCGGTTTTGTCTTTTGTGTAAATCTGGATTTTCCTACGTGAGTTTGCTTAAAGCTGGCCCGCTGGCACTCCAGCTTAGCTCTGGATGTCTTTATGTGTAGATGGGAAGTTTATTCACACCAAGTATTCTTGTTTGTAATGAGAATACACTGACACCTACTGTGTGCCTAGCACTGGGCAGGTGAAATGGAAGATACAGAAGAAGAAAGAATTATTGCAGTGAGGTGTTACTATTTGTTATGGGTTGAATTGTGTCTCCCCCAAATTCCTCTATTGTAGACGAGGAAATTGAGGCTCAGAGGACTTGAGTTAGTTACCCAAGGTCACACAGCTGGAAGGTGCTGGGGAAACCAGGGTCCTTGACTTCAAACCCCATGTGCTCTTTTCAAAGTTCTGCCCCAAGGGAGGGCGAGAGGAGTATGAAGGTAGACAAAGAAAATTCACGGCCACGAATAGAGAACAAATGCTGAGGGGACAACTAGAAGCCGAAGCAGGAGACAGAGGACAGGGGACAGGGGAAACCTTGTGAAGGGTGTTGGAGGTTATGGCCCAAGGTCTTGGAAGGCCTTTCTTTGGGGGCTCTAATAATAACAAGAGCCGACATTTCTGACATGTACTCTTTCGTCTAAACCTTGAAACGAGCCTGTAACATAGTGTCATTAGTGTGCCCATTGGACAGACGAAGAAACTGAGACTCAGAGAAGTCAAGCAAAGAGTCCAAGCTCACACACCCCGGACAGGAACTGCTTAAATTTGAACCCAGGTCTATCCGACTCCAAAGATCTTGCTGATGTTCATTTTACAATAACACTGCAAATGTGTCCTGGCTCTGGAGAGGGAGAGCGAAGGGACAGCACCACCTCCATTGCAGGCAGGAAGGTGACCGGGGTCCAAGGCTGGGTGCAGCCTCAACAGAGCTCTGGGTGAGGGGGCAGCAACCATATGCTCCAGGGGTCTCAGGCCTGGACCCCCTTTCCGGTATCCTCACACATGCAGATTCTGGTTGGGAGAATACCGCCTCCACAGCCCTGAAGAACCTCCCCTCCCACTCGGAAGACAAAGTCCCAGAGCAGGAAATGTTGCTTCTGCCGGTTGGTACTCTCTCTCTCTGTCTCTGTTTCTGTCTGTCTCTGTCTCTGTCTCTGTCTTTCTCCCTGTCTCTGTGTATCTGTCTGTCTCTCTGTCTTGCTGTGTCTCTCTCCACACCCTCTCACACTTCACTTTCTGGCTGGGAATTGGAAGGCTCTCATCCTTTATGAAAACTTATTCTCCTAACAGAAAAGCACCAGGACATTCCGGCTCGGTTCCGGGAACTGCTAAGGCAAGTGCGCCTCCTAGCGGAGAAAAGCCTCACAGGTCCCTCAAGGTTTGGCTCCAGCCTCACCTTCCCCAGGAAACCTCCAGGGGGAGCCCGAGGTGGAGGAGGGAATGTGCCTGCCTTGCCTGACAATGTTTTTCTGAGAATGCCGGGTCTTGTGGGTTTCTTTTCCAGTTTCTCCAGTTGTCACTTAGAACTGGAAAAAGCCACAAGCATGAGTTGGTCCTGCAGTTCCAGGACCTGGGCATCAGACTGGCCCCCCAGGTGACTTGCAGCCAGCCCTACTGGGAAGGGTTCTTCTGAACCCCACACAGCCTCGCCCAGCAGTTCCCAGTCCTGGCTGGGGACATTTAAAATGTGCTGATGGGGAGGCCCGCCTGGAATCCTGGCACTGGCATTTTAAATGTGCCCTCCTCCTCTGTCACCCCCCCCCCCACTTCCATCCCACCGTGATTCGAATATGCCTCCAGGGTTGAGAACCATGGATTTAAGCTGGAAATCACTTAGGGTGCTTATGAAAGATGAAGTTTCCAGATGCTGCCTTAGACCCGCTGAATCAGAATCTCAGAGGGAGAAGTCTAGAAACCTGTGTTTTAAAACAAGGAGCACAGGTGATTTTCATGAATAGTGAGGCTGTCGGAGCACCAGGTGACCCCTTCATCTTTAGAGGAAGGCAGTGGGGTCCAGGGAGGTGACGAGCCAGCCCAGGTCTTGCAGCTCGTGGACAGCCAGGGCCCAAGTCCTGGAAACCACCTCAGAGGGGCCGAGAGAGGCGGGAAGTGGTGCTCAGGCCCAGGGGTCAGGCGGCTAAGTCCGAAGGAGGGACTCATTCCTCATCCTACTGATATGAGCTCCCTCCCCAGCCCTACCTCCAAAGGCACCCTTCAGTCCTCTCAGGGCCCTTCTCATCCATGGAGCCCATGGGCTCAGCTTTGTCTCTGCCCAGTGCCCCACCCTGGCAGGGCTTTCCAGCTTAGTTCCCACCAGCTGCGCCCCCTCACCCAAGATCCTGGAGCAGGCAGCTCCAATTCCCAGAGATTTCTTTCTTCCAGCACCCGGACTGATCAGAAGACCTGAGGAGACGGGGCGGGGGGGGGGGTGGCGGCATTAAGGGCCCCAGGGTGAGGGGGAGGCTGAGCTGCGTTTTTTTCCTGAGAGATTCAGCAGGCATCTCCCCAAAGAGCCCTGGCTCCTGGGGGAGGTCAGAGGCAATTCTCTGGAGCCTCCACTGCTCAGAAGATGGGGTTCCCCACCCCTGGGGCCCTCCACCCCCTGCATCCTGGACCATGGGGGAGGGGGAGGGAGCTCTGTCCAAGCCCCAGTCTGACTACATCACCCCCTCCCAGGGTGATGTGGGTGAACTGCCCAGAGAGCCTGCGTGACCTCCCCCTGCAGACACCCCCTGCTCCGGAGAGGGCTCTGCTCCCCCCCAACAGCCCTTATGGCGAGGGGCTAGGGGCAAGGAGTGAGCTCAAATCCTGGGTCCAGAACTGGCCAGCTAAGAGCTTCCGGACAAGCCTGGTGGTGTGGCGTCTCTGCAGGTCTCCCATTTGTGGAAACAGGTGTAGGTGTAATAATAATGGTGACGCCTCCCTCCTCCCATGGCTGTCTGAGAGCCTGTAGCACTGAACGCACTCTGGAAATAGCAAGTGCTATACAGACCTGTGTCCTTCTCTGCCAGTCACCTCTGTTCCCCTGCAGAGGCTGCCCCTCTGTGAGATCTCCCAGCCCAGCTCCTCCCCTGCTGTGCTGCCATAGTCCAGCAACTCTGCAGGGGTCCACAGCCCCATCCTGACACTTATGAGCAGTGACCTTGGGAACACCACCCAAGCTCTCTGTGCCTTGGTTTCTTCCTCCGTGCATGGGGTGCTAATATTCTGACCTCCTTGGGTCGTCACAGGATCAGAGGAGTCAAAACATGGCCAGAGGTTCAGAGAGAGGGATGACCAGGTGGAGCACAGGAGATTTTTAGGGCACTGAAACTATTCCGTATGACACTGTAATGGTGGATACATGACATTACACATTTGTCCAAACCCATAGACTGTACAACACAAAGAGTGAATCCTACTGTAAACTGTGGACTCCAGTTAAGAGTAATGTGTCAACACTGGCTCATCAATTGTAACAAATGCACATGCTATTGCAAGATGTTAATAATAGGGGAAATTGGGGGGGGGCAGAAGTGAAGGGTAAATGGGGATTCTCTGTACTTTGTGCTTATTTTTCTGTAAACCTAACTGCTCAAAAATTTAAAATCTATTATAAACAAAACAACAAACATGACAAATGGGGAGCTTCCATGAACAGTGCGGAGCCTCGAATGTTCCTTGGTGTTACCATCCCATCGTCGTTCGCTCATGCGCGTGGTCCCCGGGACTCGGAACCCTGGGCGCCTGCCCCTCTCGCCTGGGCACGCACCCAGCAAGCGCCGCTCCCACTGTCAGTTCTGGCGCTTTGCTGAGCAAACGACCCCCGATCCCCAGAGTCAGACCCGGAGGCCGAGGATGCCTGAGGCGAGGGCGCCACCTGCTGGCCCTGCTCGAGCCTCCCCTAAAAGGCCCCGTCTGCGCGCTTGTCCTGGGGCTGGGGCTTGGTTTCCACCGGAAACCCAGTGCCACCCGCGAGTCCCTAGCGGCGCCACCCAGGCAACCACGTACGGCAGGTATCTGATGTCCAGGCTTGTCACCAGTAACGACACGGAAAAATCAGGTCTCGTGACTTTATTACGGAAAAGTCCCAAAGTGCTGGAGCGCAGCCTAGGTCAGGGCCCCGCCCAGAGCCGACGCGGGTGGACGCTTCTCCGAGCCGACGTCTTGGAGGACCCAGTCCTGCTTCCCGGGCCGTGGACACGGGGCCGCACCGGGCGCGGTCCGCGCAGGTGGGCGCGGCGGGGCTCCCGGTCACTTGCGGCTGACCTATCGCTTTTGGCGCCAGCACGGGGGAGCCTTATATGATGACAAACACTTAACAATGTCTCTTATTCGGAACATTCTGAACATTTTACGGGGGTTAGCTAATGTAATCCTCGTGAGAAACATACGAGGTAAGTACTGTGATGGTTCTCCTCCGTTGTCCAGATGAGGAAGCGGAGGCACAGAGAGGCTAAGTAACTGGTCCAAGGGCACACAGCAGAGAAGGGTGGGACTGCTATTGGACCAGCTCTGGAGTCCGTGCTGTGACCCACCTGCCATGCCGCCTCAATCTCTGCTTTCGTCTGAGAAATGGGCGCACCAGTCCCTCCCTGCCTTTCCAGCCCGTCTGGGGCTGGAATAAGAGCCGCGAGGCGAACGTGCCTCGTGGGTTGTACGGTAGGGCCGCAGGTGTAGCCGTCCTCGGGCCGGAGCGCGTCCCCGAGCGGGGCCTAGGGCTGCAGCTCGTACTGGCGCTCGGTGGCCGTGTAGAAGTCCTCGAGCACCGACTGCAGGAACTCGAAGGTGGGCCGCTCCTCGGGCCGGCTGCGCCAGCACTCGGCGATGACGCCGCGGTACAGCTCGGGCGGGCACGAGTCGGGCCGTGGCATGCGGTAGCCGCGCTCCAGGCTGCGCACGACCTCGGGGTTGCTCATTCCTGGGGGCGGAGGGGACGCAGAGCGCGGCTGAGGGGCGCAGGCCCGCGAGGCACAGACCACCGTCTCCTCCCTCGCGGGTCCCCTGACCGCCCGCTGGTGCCACCTTCAAACATCCCTCTATTCACTTTTCACTGCTTGGCGATCGGCTGCAAATGAGGCTGTAGATTTTCGCCTTAGCGCTGGGCGGTCCCTCCGTGGATGGGGCCCTATCTCGCCTACCTGGGATTGCCCGGCGCACAGCGAAGCCGGTCTCTCACCGGGCAGTGCTCCATGAAAAGGCACCAGCCCGCCAGGAGAGACGCTCAGGGGCAGGCTGCTAACTGCCCAAGCCCTTCCGACGTGGGGCGGGGGGTGAGGGGGCGGGGATGGGCGGGATTTTACAGTCAGATAGGGCTTTCCCGAATACACCCAAGGTGTAAGGCCAAGGGAGGGACAGCCTGTCCTCAACTGAGAACAAACCAGTTTGGAGTAAACTTGAATTCAGACCCGGATCTTTACTTAATTCCAGGTTTGGGGGCTCACTGACCTCTGCCGGATGAAGGGGACACAGCCCTGTTGCCAAGAGCAATGTTGAGGAAGGGGGCAGAACCCCCGCCCCCACAGTGGCATGCCTGGCTCTCTGGAGTCCCGCTGTGGGGACTCCATTCTGACATGTCTGTGGGCAGCCCGGGCACCAAGGATGGGCTATCTGCCATCACAGCCATCTCAGGACAGCAGGGAGCCCGGCGAGTCGCTGCAGGACGAAGTGGCCTACCTGGGTAGGGCACACGCCCGTAAGTGACGATTTCCATCAGGAGGATTCCGAATGACCACACGTCCGCTTTGATGGTGAACACTCCAAAATGGATGGCCTCTGGGGCAGTCCACTTAATGGGGAACTTGGCCCCTGTGAGAAAAGCCATGATCAGCTTTGTGAGGCCATGACTGACTGCCCTGGTGCCCCCTACTCCCTGCTCTTCCTGCCCCCCCCAACCCCAGCTGTCTGCCCTCCCTTGCAGGGCTTGGCGTGCTGTATGCAACAGAGATGCGTCCAGGGAGTCACTAAGACCCACCAGGACACACGACCAGGCATGTGCAGACTCTGGGGGTCCACAGCGAGAAAGGACTGTATGGACACAAATACCACCCCTGGTGCCCCCTTTGGGGCTTTGCACAGTGGGCCTCCCTGGGCAACCAGCGTGTGTTTCCATCTGGGATGCGAGGGTCCTTTTCCACCTTACAGGGGCCTTGTTAATAACAGGAACCCATGGCTTGGGCAGTTACTCTAACTTGTCCCTGCCTCAGTTAACCCTCTCCTGCAAGATGGAAATGGTGACACATGACTTATGTACCTCCTAGGGTCACAGTGAGGAAGAAATTCAAATCCTGCCACCCTGTGAAGCCTGGAGGATGGCTCCAGCCCTGGTCAGCATTCAGAGGGACCGATAGCTCAGCACTTGATTACCTCCCACCTTGCCTCACTTTCCTAGTCTCCCCAGCCAGCCTGAAGTTCCCTGAGGGAATGAGCCACATCGATCCTTCCCCTGTATCAATGGATTAATGAGCTCAGCTAATATTGCTTACTAACTTTCTCAATAAATGTATCTGACCACTTCCAGTCCTCTTGTGAAGAGGATTTGCACCTCAGTTATACTAACAAAGTTAAACCAGAGTGCTCTGTGGAAACCCCAATTCAGGTAGAAGGTTTTGTGGCTCACACTTTAGAGCCATGTTTTTCAGAGTTTGTTCTGTGAAACTCTAGGTCTGTGGGAGGTTAATAGAAGCTAAGTGGAAAAAGTATTTGGGGCTCAAATTAGTTTGGGAGACCCCAGGTGAAGCAAATAAGTACACTGTTCCTTTTCTACAGGACTTCTCAGTGCCTTTCCTATGCCGGTGTGCCTTGGGAGACTCCAAGAGGGACTGGATGGACTACGTAGTATCTCCAGACCTGCTTCATCACAGACCCATTCCTCACGAGGCACTAGCGCTCTGCAGAGCACCTTTAGGGAAATGCGGATCTAGCTGGGGGTAAGCCCAGAACTCTGGGAACCGCACAGCTCTTCGATCTCTTCACACAGGGCTCTGCTCTTTAGCAATAAGGGGAAGTCCAAGGGGTTTGGAGAGTTGGAGAAGGTAAGGTCCAAGGTCTCCCTTGTGGTCAGGGGGTCTGCTCACCCTCTTGGGCGGTGTACTCATTGTCGATGATCCGGGCCAAGCCGAAGTCAGCGATTTTGCAGCAGAAGGTCTCCGACACCAGGATGTTGGCTGCCCTCAGGTCGCGGTGGATTGAATTCATTCGCTCGATGTACGCCATACCTTCAGCGATCTGAGGGAACAGGCCACACTGTGAAGGACAGCATGGGGACCTCCTCGCAAGGATGGAGCTCACCCAGCATCCCCTGCATGGCCCCTATGGGGGAGAGGAAGAACCTGTCTGTCGCCCCAGCCTTCGTCCGCTCACAGCCCGAGAGGGGAAGGAACGCTTGCTTGGGTGTGGGTTTTGTTTGTTTCGGTGGGTGTGTAGTGGGTGGTGGTGCCGCTCCGAGAAGGAGCAGATTCTTGGGTGGAGCAGGGAGGCTTCAACTGCTCCTCAGCTGAATAAGCCGTAAACCCTGTAAAGTCCTCTAAAAGCCCAGAGAGGCAGAGGCACTGTCATCAGAGCCGGGGGCTACCTGTACCCCTCACCCACCTCTCCTCTCCTCTGAGTGTCCTGGGGAGGAAGGTTGCAGAATGAAGGCAGGAGAAAAGGAACTCTCTTGAGAGGGAAGGAAAGGCTTTCACCTCCCTGGCAAGTTGGCAGCACCGTTTCTGGAGCAGGGAGCCCTGGATTGAAGTCGTTGATCCCTGGCACCTTGCTTAAGCTCCCTGAGAGGTCAGTGTCCTGACCAGGAGCATGAGGGAAGGGGTCTCCAGGACACTGAATTGAGGGGGGCATTAGATGAGACATATGGCCGAGGGCCTGACCCAGCATCACCCAGTGGCGGGCACTCAGGGAGCATGTGCAGAATCCCTGTGGAACAGAGGCAGTAAAAGAAGAGGAGACTTCATTTCTGTCCCTAATCACCAGCAATGGGCCAGGAAGAGCTGCTCTTGTGCTTTTTAGCTGAGGAAACTAACCCAGGCTTTATTCACTGCACTCCCAATTGATGCATGAGGAAACTGAGGCAGAGAATAGAAAGCCAGTTTACCTCCTCAGACCTGCTATGGCAAGAAGCCAGCACTGGAATTGATCCCACATCTCCTTATGTTTCCATTTGCATTGGTGAATTCACGAATCCATTCATTCATCTATTTATTCTTCCGCTAAATCATTCCACCAATATACATTTATTGGTCTAGTACTATGGGGACTATAAAGCTGGACACCAAATATCTCATATCTGGACAGCATTTAGCCGTACTCATCCATCAACAAATACGTAGTGAGCAGTACTAGAAATACAAAAAAAAGATTGAGTAGGACCCAGATCTGCTTTCAAGGAGAAGAACCTGCCACACACAATACTAACAAGAACACATAAGCCGAGTGCTTTCGAGCACTTTCCTGTCCAGGGAAAATATAATAGAAATGACACTTGTCTTGGGTCAGGGATGTTGATTAGGATTCTCCCAGGAGAGAAGAGAGTCAAGGGCAGAGGGGACACCTCGGGCAAAGGCCCCTGGGTAGGCAGGACATTAGGGAGCTGCTGTGTGGCTACAAAGTATGGCACATGGGGCTGTGGTTGGAGGGGAGCTTTGCATTTCATCCTGTAGAGAGGGAAAAGGGGCGCCCAGAAGGGCGTTGAATTTGTGTGTGTGTGTGCGTGTGTGTGCATGTGTGCATGGCGGGCTGTTAGCATGATCAGAATGTGGTCTAGAAGCTGTTCACCTGGGAGGTGCTCATCTGGTTTCCTAATCCTCAACCTCTTGACCACACCCAGATATAAGCTCAGGTGGGTTTTCACATCCTTTGTTCCTGGGTGACCCAAGATTTCCCGAGAGATTGAATAAGAGACAGAGAAGAGTGACAAAAGGAAAAGAAAGAAAGAAAAGAAAGGAGTGGGCAGGCCTATCACTGTTATGTGGTTTGAAACCGGTGACAGCGTTAATTTTCCGAGACGATCTTACCAGCCTGCTCAGACCCATCTGTGCTCACCTCAGTGGAAAAAAGGCGTCATGACATGAGTTCCCGCACTGATGCTAATAGCAGATAAGGCCAGACGAGGTGGGGAGGGGGTGGCGCGGGGGCTGGGAAGTTTCCTCCCTGTAGCCGGATGTGTGTGTGTGTGTTTATGTGTCTCACAAGCTGACCACAGAGCGGAGCTTTTCTGCTGAGAGTTCCAGTTTTAACAGACACACACACTTGGGGCCACCAGATGTCTTTTCCTGCCAGTTAGAACCCTCAGCTAAAATCCCTGGGGAGGAAAGATCCCTCCTCTCCGTTCTGCTCTTTGCCTCGCAAAGTCTGAGTTGTGAGTCACCTGCTACAGAAGGCATCTGTGGGCACCATCTGAGGAAGAAATGAGGTCACAACAAAACAGTTGCCTACTGTGTTAAATGGAATTCATGTGAACTCTCTGGGTTTCCCACCCCATCCTGTCTCCTTCTCTTCCTTTGCAATAGAACCCACCTCATACCATCATGGCTGCCCAGAATAAAGACTACATTTCCCAAGCTCCCTTTCAGCTAGGTGTGGCCAGGGGACATGATGGCTGGGGGTGGGGGGTGGTGTAAGAGCAAGTGTAGTTAGTGGGTGACTTCAGGGATGCGTCTCTAAAGAGAGGAAGGTGGGCTTTTGTCCCCCCTTACTTCTTCCTGCTGGCTGAGAAGAGGACACAATGGTAAAGCGTGAGAAGCCATCTTGGGCAATAAGATGACCTGGGTCCGTGTGACTTTGAGGGGCAGACCCACCTACCAGCCCCAGATGGCTCACCTCTGGATGTCTGCATGTTGAAGCCACTGTTACTTTTGGTTTTCTGTTCTTAAAGCCCAGCCTACATCTCACGGATACAACCTCTAAATAATTGATTCTGTTAAGCTGCGGGGCATGGAGGAGAGGGCCTGGGGGGCGCCTGGGCCCGCAGGAGGGCAGTGGTCCTCTCAGGCCCCGTGTGCATGGTAGCTCACAAACCTGGGCCGACATGTCGATCAGTCTTGGGAGGGACAATCTGCTACCTTCATCCGTCTTCAAGAAATCCAGCAAGCATCCTAAGGAAAGAGAAGTTGCAACTGCACTTCTGTAAAGTGACCCAGCCCTGGCTGTGCCAGCCTCTCCCAGGTGTGGCTGCTCCCCATCTGGGGGTGGGAAGGAGGTGGCACTCTCTTGTGCACAGAGAAGAACTCTACCCCCAGCTGCACAGCACCTTCTGCTTTACAGAAGTTCCCATCTCAGTCCTCACAGCACCCCAGGAGGCAACTAAGATGCTCCTGGCTGCTCAGAGGAAGTAGATTTCAGCCAGGGTAATGGTCACACAGCCAGGGAGCTGGAAGCAGGACCTGTTCCTCTGACTCTAAGTTGAGTGTGGCTCCCAGCACACATTCCAATGTGTCTCCTTGCCCCCTTCACCCTTTGTTGGCAGAGATTCTGCCTCTGAGGACCAAGGATCCAAGAAAGTACCAGAATGGAGAAACTATTCCCTGGGGTTTGGTGCAGGGGACAAATGTAGCTTCTCCATGGTACCTGAGAGCTGGGCGGGATGCTGACCTCGGAGGGATGCTCACCTGAGGTGTGGCTAAGAGGTGATCAGGGGAGCCATTGTGGGCCTGCTCAAGGT
This sequence comes from Tapirus indicus, assembly GCA_031878705.1. Lineage (NCBI taxonomy): Eukaryota > Metazoa > Chordata > Mammalia > Perissodactyla > Tapiridae > Tapirus > Tapirus indicus. The sequence goes on along the minus strand of CM062919.1, from coordinate 94,689,702 downwards.
GGGGCCCCCTTCATGATGATTTTTAAGGAACTAAATTAGCATGGCACGTCAACAGGAAGCAGGGACACAGGAGGAGTGAGAAGGAGGTCAAAGGCTAAGGCCCGGCCCCAGGCCCACTGCCCCACAAGAGCTTGGCCACACTGTGGACCTCAGAGGCCATCCCGCCCAACCTCTCTTTTCGTCTGTGTTGTAAATATTCATACGGTTGTGAAAGGTCCTATGGCTAGTAAGTGGGAGAATTGGGACTGGAACCCGTCTCTGGATGCCCAGCCTACCGCTCTTTCGACTTTGCGGTGCTCTCTCCTCCTCAGAGGGCATCAAACAGTGCTAGACACAGAGGACACGCTCCCAAAATGTCAAAGTGCTCCGGAACTGAGGACAGCTCTACAAGAACCATTTACCCATCTTGCTTCTCACCATCTTCCCTCCCGCCCCCCATGCACAGGGAACACCCTAGATCTGCAGGATGTCAGCCAATGGGTCCAGCCCACGGCTCAGTGATCCCCTGCCAGGCAAAACCACTGCAGCAGATCGGCTTCAGCCCCCTCAGCCCCTAAGCCTGGACCCCTGGATCCCAGCCCCATCCCCGCTTCTGTCTGAGGTACCAGCCCCACGCAGGGCACCACCTCGGGCCATGTACTCCGTCACAATGTAGATGGGCTCCTTGGTGACCACGGCGTAGAGACGGACCAGCCTTTCATGCTGCAGAGTTTTCATCAGGTTGGCCTCGCCCAGGAAGGCCTCCGGGGACATGGTTCCCTCCTTCAAGGTCTTAATTGCCACCTTCACGTTGTTTTTGTAGTAACCTGACCCCGGGGTTGGGGGAGAAAATGAAAAAGCCATTCAGAAGACCCAGAGATTGTGGGAGGTGATCCCTTATCCAGAATCTACGTAAGCTTCCAGGAGCCATCCCTGTTCTGTAGCTGAGCTTAGGAAGTGGCCCTGGGCTGGAATGTACAGATCCCTAGGGGGAGGGACGTGCTGGCTTATCTTGCAGGATGCCAGCCTGTCCCAGCCTCCCTGCTAGACTGGAGCCTCAGGCAGCTGATGAACTTTCCCTGCTTGGGAGGGGGCCATTTCACCTCCTTGCCCCCACACCCAGGGTCTAGGTGGCATCCCTTTGTCCTTCAAATAGCCTGCCTCCTATCCCCTACGTGAGTCTCTTTACCACACAGTAGCTTAGTATGGAAATAAGCATCACAACCCATGGCAAAATTGTAGGAGAGGTAGAGGTGCTTGGGGGCCTCCTTCCCTCCCTTATATTCCCTGTGATGTTCCTCTCCCACTTCTCATAGTGCCTGTGCCTCCACACTCTCCCCTCTCTCCGTTAGGTCCCCCATCCACACTGAATAGTAAAAGACAAATAATAACTCGGACTTGCCCTTCTCAGGGGAGCCGAGCAGGAATCTATCTGGAGCTCCCGCTAGGGGCGCTTCAGGCATCAGCCCTGGGCGCCGGGGGACTCGAGAGGCAGCAGGATCCTGCCTTGAAATCATGCCCCAGAGACATGGACCATTCCAGGGATAAAATAAAGCACCATCTTTTATATTCTGATGGTGCCATGGTAAGCAGGGGAGTGGTCATCAACTGCAATTGAAAGGTGAGGACACAGGGAAGTTAAGTGACTTGGCCAGAGTCACACAGCTGCAACTGGTGGCCTTGGTCTATCCACCAGGTGCTGGGTCACCACTCATCATGTTTAACACAGTGTTTCCGTCTGGTGAGCCAAAGCTAAGATGAGTTAGCAAGATGTCCACGATCACACATGAGTCAGTGGCAAAGCCAGCACTGGGCAGTGAAGAATGAAGGAGGGAACTGATTAAGGGGTTGGGAGAGCTGGATTCACCTAATGCTCTGAGCTTCCATTACCTCATCTGTGAAATGGGTATCCTAGCCCCTGTCCCCTCTCCCTCACAAGCCTTTATGGGGAAGCACAATGCACTGTGCAAATCCTGAAACTTCTGTGCTTCAGGATGCAGGGCAGGGAGCGAGGGTCCCACCACGCCACATACTCACCCATCCAGACTTCGCCAAACTGCCCGGACCCGAGTTTCCTGACCAGCTTGAGAGACTGCCGTGGGATTTCCCATTCATCCTGGGCCCAGGGGTTCTGAGGAGCCAGGCTCACACAGGGTTGGGTCAGCTTCTGGCATAAACCATCCCCTTTCTCTGCATTAGGGAAGAAGACATGGGGCTGGAGGTTACCAGAGCAGCTAGACTCGCATCTCTCCCTTGGGAGCTGTAACATTCCCAGCTGTGTCTCCCTCCACTTCTTGCCAGGCCCACTCCCACCCTCAAGTGCATGTGTGTGAGTGTGCACACACACTACACATACACACTCAGCTCTTTGCGTTTGTTTTGCATAAAGCAAGGCATGCTATCGTTGACCTGCTCTCTCTAAGACTGAAAATACTTGTTACTCTCCAGGTGGTCACATGCTGAGCCAGTGGAGGGGATTAGGGACACAGACTTTGAATCATTATGTTGACAGTTGTCAACTCCTTAGGTCCAGCCTTGGGATTATACCCCCACGTCCCCCTGCAAGATGGCAGCAATGATTCATGCAATCTTGAGATCTTAGTAATAGAGAGATACAATGGCTTCTCTGGCACAAGCCCCTGCCCCCCGTTGGAGCCCCCGTCTTACTAGAATAGTGCTGCACCAACGCCTGGAGAGTGGGGAAGGTGATTCGGGGAGAGATGTAATAGCCCCCTTCATCCAGGGAGCGGATCTTATAGTGTTTGATCACCTCCCCCTGGGTGGTCGCATCCTTCACAGACAGGGAGAAGGTACCTAGATGGTTAATAAAGACACACACAGGAGAAGTGAGGCATAAAGAGGGAAAATCAGGATTGGGATTTGGGCTTCATTTCAATGTCTTGGAAGAAAGTTCCCCAAATTCTGCTCTCTGTTTTGATCACTTCCATCATAAGTTACCTTTTCCTTCATCTCAACCTCACCCCTCCTGGAAGCCTTCCCCATCAGCTCCGTCTGACTCTGTCCTTGACATTCCTCCCCAAATCTCCCAAAACTCAGCCAGGGAATCACAGAGCTCAGGAGCAGGCTGGATGTTCTCTTAGCAACTGCATTGTCAACCCCCTTGGAAACCTGGTCTCTTGGGACCCTTTGCTATGGAATATTGAGCAATGTAGAGTTGTTGGAGGGACTAGGAGATTGATTGATTGATTGATTCATTCATTCATGCTGGTTGAAAAGGCTGACCCTATCCCCACATACAATAGGAAATCGCAATCTCAAGCACTCATGCCCCTGGAGGAGGACATAATAAGCCATTTCCCGGGAGTTCTGTTCAACTTCATGCACACATGCATGTATTTTGTCATCCGTGTTAATGTTTGTCTGCAGACAAGGGGTGGGGATGCTACGGGTTAAGAGCAATTTAGGAGACAAGAGTTTCCAGCTGAGAAACTTCATTCCAAAATGTTTTTATAAAATGCCTCTGTCCAGCTCTCCGGGTACCACGCCCCCACTCAGATTTGGAAGATGAGGAAGCTGAGGCCCAGAATGGAGACGTCGCTTGCCCCAGGTCACTCTGCTAGTTAGCGTCAGGCTTGGCGGCTCCGGGGTCCTCCCTGAGGGCGCGCCTACCGCGAGCAGTACCACGCTTCCCCGCCAGGTGTCAGGCTCGGACACCTCTTTCCCTGGGTGTGGATGCTTACTCGTCCGCTGTGCTGTGTCGCCCCGCATCTCTCCTCTCCTGTCAGACCGTCACCCCATCTCAACCCCCTTCTCTCCTCCCGTGTCCCTTAGCCATTGCGCCTTTCTCATTGCTCACTTGCAAAAGGACGCCGAGAGGCCGTGCGCCCAGCAGGCGCGCCTTCCGCTGCCACGGCCCACACCACGCCAGCGTCCCCAGCCCCAGCTGCAGTCTCCCCCGCCTCGCCCCGGGTAGGTGCAACTGAGCCCCGGTATCTAAGGAACTGGAGAGTGGCTCTAGGGAGTTCATTCATCCTCGCGCCATGGTAGTGAGGAAAAGGGCTTTTCTCCCCATTTCTTCGTAGGGTGCCTCGCGATAAGCCAAGGAGACCTCTCCTTCACTCAGTGCTGCTAAGAAAGTTCAAGATTTAGGGTCCCTCACTTACCCGGGCTCAACCAAGGGCCTGTCCTTGATATCTTTTTACAATTTGGTATTTTTCTTAAAGGGGACCTTCAGATCCTATCAGCTTCGGGTTCCCAAAACCTGGATCTCCTGCCCTGCTGGGCACGCAGGGCTGGACTCCTAGAGACTGAGATTTCTTAACACTGGAAGGACCACTTGCCTTTGGACTGGGAAACTAGTCGGTCCTCACAGATACCAATAAACTGAGGCTTAGAGGCTAAAGGATGTCCTGGAGGCCACATGGGGCGAGGGCTCGCTCCCCCTGCTTCTGAGGGCAGATTTCCTTCCCTGTCTTGTATCCACTGGCGGTGGCTCCCAGATGCAAATAGAGGGGTCTTCTTTGGAGTCTGGAGGAGCGTGTGTGCAGGTGTGTGTACACGTGTGTACAGATGTGTGAGGGCTGATGATGTTTGGACAGTCTTGCAGCCCCAGCTCCATCTGGCCAATTTGCAGCTTGGACTAGCTTCCCAGGGTGGGCAAGGACAGGAGGGGACACCCCCACCCTTAGAGAACCCCTTCCTCGTCCACATTGAGGTCAGAGGTCCCTGTCCTTCCAGAGGGCACCTTAGCAATAGGCAATGATTAAAACATCATTTCCAGGGTGAAATGACATTTCCTGGGATTTGCTTCAAAATGGGTGGGGTGGGGGGATATACATGAAACAAGATTGTCTGAGCTGATCATTGTTGAAGCCTGGTGTTTGGTACAAGAGGTTTCACTATACTCTTCTCTCTACTTCAGTATGTGTTTGAAATGTTCTACGACAAAAAACATTTATGTCATCAGTGATTCCCATATTTTTTCTTGGACATAGGTAAGCTGCCATTAAAATGGAATAATGGCAATATCCTAATATGTGTATAGATATGATTTAATGCATCCATTGCTGCATTTTAGGAAATTCTGCACAGAGCACCCCAACTTACCCATGCACCCCTCCTCCTCCTCAGCCTGGCCCTGCCCCTTTGAGGCACCATGAGGCCAAGGGTCTGCCCTGAGCCCCACAGTGTGTTTCAAGCAGCTCTCTGTTCAGCTTCTGCTGCTCTGGTGCCTCCACTCGCCGCAGTTCTCTAGCCATGAATGGAGCTGAGAGACAAGCCTGGAGGGGTGCTCCTACCAGGCAAAACCCATCCAGTCTCATTGCCTCAACCACAGGAAACCAAAGTCATAGTCCAGCCACCCTCTGTCTCTTTCCTCCTCTGATGTCGTCGTCACCACCTCCTCTCCAGTTAAAAATTGGCCATAAGGATGTAACAGGTCCCTATGTACAGTGTCCTGATAAGCAGAGGCTTTCTCCATACTGCTTGGGAAATTCCCCCCATCACCCCAGGTTGGGCCAGCCTGACACACTTTAGGGCTTGTGAAGATGATGTGGGCTCTGATATTTGTTCACTGTTGGCCTCATGTGAGTCACTTCCTCCCTCAGGGGCTCAGTTTCCTCATCTTTCAAATGGGAGTATTGGCCCAGTATGTCAAAGATGGAAGACTAGTGGCAAGTGTGTACCAGGAAGAGTATATAATAAGATTTATAGCAGTTCAAACAACCCTATGTCCACCAAGATTAGGATAGAGAAGTAGCTTATGGATAGCTTCAGTGTATTCATATTCTGGGTTCTGCATAGCAACGAAATTGAACAGACAATTGCCATTCTCAACAACACGAGTGAATCTGTTATGGGCTGAATCGTGTCCCCCCCCCATTCCTATGTTGAATTCCTAACCCCCAGTACATCAGAATGTGACTATATTAGGAGACAGGGGCTTTAAAGAGGTTATGACGTTCAAGTGAGGCCACGTGGGTGGGCCCTAACCCAATCTGACTGGTGTCCTCATAAGAAGAGGAGATTAGGACACAGACACACACAGAGGGAAGACCATGTGAGGACACAGGGAGAAGACGGCCGTCTACAAGCCAAGGAGAGAGGCCTCAGAAGAAACCAACCCTGCCGACACCTTGATCTCAGACTACTAGCCCCCAAAATGTGAGAAAATACATTTCTGCTGTTTAAGCCCCCAGCCTGTGGCATTTTGTTACAGCAGGCCTAGTAAACTAACACAGAACTAATACAATGTTGAGTGAAAGGAACAAGACACACAAAAATTGAAATAGTATGATGTCATTTGTATGAAGCTGAAAAACAGACAAAACGTGGGTGGTAAAACTAGAAAGAAAAGCAAGGAAGGATTTCCCTAGAAGTCAGGAGGGTGGTGACCTCTCTGGGGGTGGGGAGGTTGAATCAGAAAGGGACACAGGTGGAAGAGTAAGAGGTGCTCTGCACATCTAGAATGTTCTCTTTTGTCATGGCACAGGTGTTCACTTATTATTACTCTATATTTATAATTATGCAATTTTTATATGTGTTTTAGATTTTATAACACAAAGAACTTTAAGAAGGAAAGAAGGAGAGAAAACTAAATGTAAAAGAGAAAACCCAGTGGCCTGAGGGTGGCGGCAGAAATGTTTTGCTCGGTCAGTGGGTTTGAATCTGAGTCCCTCCAGTTCTCCACACAGCCACCTGCTTCTTTTATATCCAGACACAGGCCATCCCTCAAACTTTTGTTACCTTCCAGGCTCCTGTAAGTGTCTGAGGTCACAGACTCTGGCTGAGATTATCTCTAAGGATTCTTTCAGCTCCCTAATCCTTTGATTCCAAAATGAATCTCTGGTTGCACCCCTCTTCTGACCCTGCCAGCCTCAGCGCTCCTGCTGACCGAAGAAGATGCACGGCTGGCCCAGGGTGGGAGCAGCTCTCCAGTGGCCTCTCCTACCTGTGCCCTGGGCGCATTCCAGCCTGGGCCATGGGAGAACTGTTCGTGCGTACAGCCTCAAACCCAACGACTGGGCACTAGCCGGGCGGTCCAGGCAGGGCCTGAATTGGGAGGGAGGTCCGGGCTTGGACCTGCCAGGTTCTGCTGGCTGGCATTCCCCTCCCACTCCGCTCCCAGAAGCGAGGCCTCAGGAGGGGGCTTCCCGGAAAGGGAGGGGCAGGGAAGGCGGGTTGCCCATGCTTACCTTTGCTGGTTTCACTCTCTCTAATCAGAAAGGAGCCCGCCTTATTGATTGGAGCCAGAAGCTGCCTCTCGGCATCTTTCCGGCTAATTGATCTAAAGAACCACCTGGAAAAGGGCAAAGGCAGGCAAACCTCAGAGAGTGGCCAGGCTCCTCGGAATATTCTTACCCAAACCTCCCTCCTGCACTGTACCTCCCCCCTAAGAAATAAAATAGGGTGTTTCTGTGCCCAACTCGACCTGAGCTAACGCTCCTCACTTCCTGATAAGTGAAATGCCCCCTCGGCCCCTATGCCTCCTTATTCCCTCTTCCCATTGTCAGATGGACTTAATGTTTTCTTGAAATGAAACAAGAATGTTATTTGGGTGCCCTTTGTTAATTTTGCTCTGGGAAAATGCACCCAACCACCGTCCCTTGAAGCACACCCTCCTTGGGGTCAGGTCTCTGAATTAGACAAACTGCCTAGACTCCTGGAGCACAGATTCCTGCCATGTTCCCCTTGATCCTGGACTGGTCAGTGCAGAAGTGCCCATTGTCTGCACGCTGATCCAGGGAAAGGCACAGAGCCAGGAGTGCCAGACAAGGAATACTCCCAAGGGAGTATGGATGTCCCGCTGGATGAGGGACACCAGGTGAGGTCACTGACCCGGTTCCAGCACTTTGCTCATGAGTTTGACAGACTCTGAGCTGTTTCAGGGGAAGAGCCACGTTTTACTCAGTTAAGTCTTCCCCAGTCCTTGAACAGAGTCGGCTTCTGGGTACTGTTTGCTCAGTGCTTACCTCTGGGGTGAATTAATGCCTGAGGCCCTGGCTGGGCAAGGCAGATCTTCCTGGTGCTGTGTGGGAGTGGGTTATGAGGATGCTGGGGGTGCTGCTCTCCTGTAAGCCAATTCTTAATGAGACCACCCTCCTGTGAGTCCCCCTGAGGTCCGAGCGCCTGAGTCCTGCCCACTGGGGGCATCAGAGGAGTGGTAGCTGATCACAGTGCCTTGCTGTTAGCTTGCAAGGTCATATGGGCATTTGGGGACGTTTCTATCCAGGTAAGCCAGGAAAGGGATGGTTCTCAGTTCACAAATGGGAAGGGTGAGGTGAGCATGGAGGAGTGGCGCACTCAGTTGTCTGGGACGGTAGATAAGCCTTTCCCAGCAGTTCCAATCCCCTGCCCCTTCCCTGCTCCCTCCGTGCTGGGTTCACACAGGCTCTTTCTAGCCACTTTCTGGCTCCACCTTGCACAGCAGCTCACAGAGCACAAGCAGCGAGCACGCCTCTGCTTTGAGGGCCCTTCGTTTGTCCACCTACTTTTCCACTTCCACGGTCTCTACTCGGGCCACAAAGTTGCTGGGCACGTAGCCTTCTCTTCCTGTGATGAGAGACTTGGCCAACCACCAGTCTCCAGCTCTAAGGTGGAGAAGGGAAGAATAAAAACGGGATAGTGGCTCCTACAGGCCTCTCTCTGGGGTGCTCACAGCCCTCCACAACATGATCTCGTCCCTGGGAGGCAGAGGATTCACGGAGGTAGACAGTCTGGCAGATGAGAGGGAACTTGGGCAAGGTGCTCAGTGATGCGGGGGCTATCTGGGTTATGTCTAAGGCACCAAGCATCTGACAGGCTTAAGGTGCTCCCAGTCCAGGGGAGGAAGGGAGATGACACAGCCTCCAGAGAAGAGCTTGTCCAGATGGCCTGACCAACCCACGAGGGCCCCCATCTTCTAGTGAGTAGCCTTCCTCTTGATTGATGGGACTTGTTTAGAATTTAGTGACTGAGCTGGGACTGGACAGGAAAGTCAAAAACAGGTGGAGGGCTGCCCACGAGAGGAGGAACCGGGCAGCCCACATATGGTCAAAAGGTCAGGGCTTTCGTGCTTTTGGCGCAAGGCCATTACAGAACTTCAAGAACAAAAGCAGGCCCTCAGGGCTCCACAGGATGAGCCCGACGTTTGAGCGAGAGCAGACTCTGGAGGAGTTTCTGAGAAGGAACACTGGAAATAAACGAAAGCTGATTTTATGAGTAGAATCCTGTGTAAGATCTTATCTGGCGAGGGAGACAAATGTGGACACAACTGACTCTAACATAAGGTGTGACGGAGCAGCTAGGCAAGAGATGTGGGTGTCAGGAGGGCTGCACGGAGGGGACATTAGAGGTGGATTTTGAAAGAAGAGTAGGATTTTGACAGCAGAGCGGGAGGTTGTGGATGGGAACCGCCTCACCAGGAAGACTTTGGAAAGGTAGGTGGATGGAAGATGATTGGGTCAAGTTTAAGAAAACGCTGAGTGACTGGGCTGGGGGGCAGGGGAATGGAGAAGATATTCTGGAGGCAGCCCTGGAGGGCGTGGGAGGGTGGGGTGAGGTAGGGGGACGGATGGGTAGGAGTTCTGCTGTGATAGGGAGCTGCAGAGACCTCCGACCTTGGATGGCCTTCTGGAAACTTACTCCTTCAGGATCTGCAGCTTCTCCCCCTTCAGCACCTGCAGGTCCCGGTCGTTCCCTGAGGTGTAGTCATACAGGGCCTCCACGAAGTGCTCCTCTAGAGTGAACAAGGAAGACATGGCCACCGCCCGGCCCACTAGAGTGATGGTAGGGGCTGGGATAAGTCTGTGCTGCGAGCCATCTTCTGGGTACTAAGAGGGTCAGGAAGGGCCAGGGATGGAGGGGAAGCCATGGTGAGCATTCTTGGTCACTGATGCAGAAGACGATGTTCCTGTCTGGTTGACTGACTTCCCGACCCTGCTGCCAGGGACAAGAAGAGGCTGCCCCTCAGAGCCCATGTTGTCCTACATTCTGGACCCCACGTAGAAGCCCTAAGGCCTGGACAGGGCTACTGTGTAAAGGAATTGATAGCCTGAAGATCTAGGGAGATTGGCTGCATGGATCTGGTGGCTGCAGACCCAAGCTTGGGAACCGGTGTTGGCTGATCTCTCGTTGCCTCGCAGGCACAGCGAGCTTCCCTTCTCCCCTTCCCCACCTGCACCTTCCTGCCTCTATTCCAAAGGGGGTAGAGGTCTTGAAACACAGCAGCTGTAACTGTGACTTGTAACTATGCCCAGGACCCTGTCACAGTGCTTCTGGCTGGCAGTACCCCTGACTTGCTGGTGGTCCCTGGAACAAAGGTGGGGAGAGGGCTCCCTAGCTTGGCATGTTGTCTTTCAAATGATCACTGCTAGTGATGAGGGCTTTTCTGCACAGCTCTGGGGAGCCAAGATCCTCCTGGAAAAAATCACCTGGAGACCACTTAGCTTCCCCGGGGGTAGATGATTCAGTCACTAATGCATGGCATGACCTTGGGCTGGTCACCTCCCGTTGGCAGGAAGAGGAGATTAGAGTAGATGACGGCAGCCCCTCCGGTTCTGAGATTCATATTCTTGTGCCAAAGGTGGTTAGTTTATTTCCTTTCCCGGGGCTTTCTTCCTGGAAATGTGACCCCCCTGGCAGGAAGTGAAGGACGACCCCTGATGGTAATCAGTAGTGATCCCCAGCAGGATAAGAAACACCAGGTGAGGTCATTGACCCGGTTCCAGGTGTTTGCTCATGGGTTTGACAGACTCTGAGCTCTTTCGGGGGCAGAGCCACATCTCACTCATTTTACATCTTCCCCAGTCCTTGGACAGAGCTGGGCTCTGGGTAATGTTTGCTCAATGGATACTGCAGGAGGGAATGAATGACTGAGGCCCTGACTGGCCGAGGCAGACCTTCCTGGTGCTGTGTGGGAGTGGGTTATGAGGATGCTGGGGGTGCCGCTCTCCTGTAAGCCAATGCTGAACGAGGCCACCATCCTGTGAGCACCCCCTGAGGTCAGCCCCCGACCCAGGGAGGCTGAGGTCATTCATTACGTCATTTCCACAGTCCTGCCCATCAGAGTGGAAGTGAGACTGGAGGTGAGGGAGGGTGGCGTGGGTGGTTAGAAGGTCGGCAGGAGGCTTTTGAAAGTGGGCTGGGAAAGAGGGAAACAAGATGGTGCTTCCGCAGGGAACAGATGGAGGGCTGGAGGGAAGACGCAGAGCCACTGGCCCTGCCCTTGGAGGTTGGCGGTTAGGATCTTTGAAAGCCTGAGTTTCACGATACTGTTTGTATTTATTGTAGCTTTTGTCTTTTGGTGCTCATTTATAGTTATAAAATCCTTTCTTTCTAAAATCCCACCCATGATCAGGGACACTAAGGGAACTGGTGTTTGGTTCCTGGAGAGGACCCCAAGGGCAGGTGAAGCTGGGGACAGAGCTGGGCCACAAGCCTAGCTGCTCCTCACTCAGCCTCCCCCAGCCTTCTCCTCTCTGGCCCTAGAGGGCCTGCACCCTGTCTTCCCCAGGGAGCTGCTCCCGACTGAGCCCCTGTTCTAACTGCATAAAGCTGGGGCCTGGGGGAGAGGGCCGTGGAGCCTCAGTTTCCAAAGCAGCCGCTTCTTACCTTGGTCTGGGTGTGTGTAGGGAGGTGCAGGAGCCAGGTGGTTAAACACGACCTGGAGCAGAAACACACACACTGTGTTAATTCAACACCGTGCAGCGTGGGCGGGGCCTGGGGCAGGGGTGCTGCTGTGCGTGTCAGCAGGACGGCCCATGGAGAGCTGCTCTGTCGGCACAGGAGGTTGCACAGGTAAATTCTACATGTGCTGCCGCAACTCCCCAGGTACCACTGCCACCTCGCACAAGCCCAGGACCACCAGCCCTCTTTGCCCTGGCCACACACACTATTGCAGGAGGGGTATGTGGGGATTCCCCAACTTTGTAAGAGGCAGCTGTGGAATGGGAGGAAAGCCAGAACACCTGGGTTAAAATCCTGGCTCTGCTATTAAAAGATGAAGTTGCAAAAGAGTATTTGCTCTCAAGGAAAATTATTTAAAAAGTGTATTTCCCTAAAACTCAGCAAATATATTCCTAGGTGTACACCGTGTAGAGAAACCTTTGCATATGTGTATTGGGAAACGTGTACAAGAATGCTCCCAGCAAAAAAAATAATGAGACATAAAAATTGTCAAAGCGTGGAAATCACCCTTATGACCAATGACGGAAGAACAGACAAATTGTGGCACAGTCATACAGTGAAATCCTACACGACTGTGGGAGTTAATGAACTATAGCTACATGAATCAATGTGGATAAAGCTCACAAACGGAAGGTAGATCTGAAACCCAAGTCTCAGAAGAATACACGCTGTTGGATTCAACTGATTTAAATTAAACTAAACAGTGTTTAGGAATATAAGCATCTGTGATGATACAGAAAAAGCAAAGCTAAGGAATGGTGAGCACATTCAGGATAGTGGGGCCTGGGGTGAGGGGGCCTGACTGGGGAACAGCAGAGGGCTGCAAGGGAACCGGTCACTTTCCTATTCTGAAGATGGGAGGGGCCGCGCCAGGTGTCCATTTTATTCTTCTTTCAACTTGACGTATGTGTTATAAATATTCTTTTTGTTTTGTTTTCCACATTTATTGAACACAATTTTGAAGTAGCATTTTACAAAATGGTATGTATGGTGCGGTTCCATTGAAAACATAAATATAATATAAATAACACACAGAAAAACAGTCTGGAGGGAGCTCTGAAGTGCTAACTCGGGTATCATTGGGTAGTAGGGTAATGAGTACTTATAATTTTTTCCATAATAAATATATAATGTAACTTTTTAAAAGTTAAAAATATTCCAGGATCTACAGCTACTTATAGCATGTAATTGAATTACTCAATCTAAATCTGAGTTTGCCCATTGGATCATTCATTCATTCAACAAACACTTCATTGTTATGTGCCAAGCCCCACACTAAATTGCGATACAGATAAATAAGATGCCTGATTTATCTAAGAAGTGGGATTAGCAATCTCCACCCCCCATCAGGTCACTGTTAAAATAAAGTGATGACCAGTCAGATGTGCCGGTGGAGGTACAGAGAGAAAGAGAGAGGGGTTCAGGCATGACTCCTAACTGTCTGAATACAAAAGGAGGTAGGTGACTGGGCAGGGGGGACATGAGCAGTTGTCTAACAATGCACCTTTGGAAATGTAGCAGCCGTCAAAGGGTGCTAACTGCTTTGTAAATAAACCAGAACTGGGTGACAGGCTCCAGGAGAAGTTGAGGGCTTGCTGGGGATGGGGTGGGGTGGGGTGGGGGGGTGGGGTGTTGGGAGTGGGTGGGACAGGCGCCCTCCAGTCCTGGGATTCCTTTCCCAAGAGAGTAAGCTCTTTGGAATGCCAGCAGCAATGCCATGAAGGGGACAATGATCTCCAGGAGCTTCTGGGTAGGGGTGGGGGCAGCTGATGTTGCTAAATGCCCCAGATCCTTCCCCACCACACCCTCTCCTCAAGCTGACCCTTTTCATTTCTTTTTCTCTTGAAGCCTGCCCTTGTGAAATGAAAAGTGGCTGAGAATTATTGGGGGCTCAGCAATGCCTGGTCCTGTACTAAAGGCAATACGTTATCACATTGCATACTTGTATATACATTGCATATCATTACATCTCTACCAGAAGGGCACTTTTGCTGTACCCATTTTACAGATGCAGAAACTGAGGCATAGGAGAGTTAAAACCTACTTCAAAGCACATTGTCTAATAGATTTAAACTCCGGCGATCTGGCTGCTAAACATTGAACTATACTGCTACACCGACGTAAGTTGGGGTGGCAGGGGGAGGGGGCCTATTTGTCAGAGCCCTGAATTATCTAGAGATGGCACTGGGGCTGGCTGGAGACAAGCAGCAGCCCCCAGGGAGCCACATGTGCTTGGTGCTTTCCCTCCTGCCTGTCCCTCTCCAGCTGGGAACAGATCACTCACCAGGGGCGGCAGTGGTGGGGGGTCTTTGGTCTGGGCGCTGACCTTCACAGGGCTGCATCGGCCCTTCTCCTTCTCCTTCACCTGCTTTTTGCTGCTCACCACTCCCATCCTGTCAGAGAGCACACAGCAGACTGGCGATGTGAGTAGGTCTTCAGAGCTTCTGTGCTGAAGAGCTCTCCCCAAACCCTTCCGGGGGGCCAGTTAGAAAGGTGGGGTGGAAGTGGAGGGAAGTGAAGGTCAAAGTCAGAACATGAAGTCAGAAGGGGGTTGGGCGGGCTAAGCTTGCATTCGTCTTTTTCCCCAGAGCGGGAAGAAGTGGCCCAGAGAGGGGAAATGACTGGATTTAACACACACAGATCATCTGCCCTAAGGAAACTGCCAGAAACTGGTGGGATGGACCCCAGTCACCTGGGGACAGGAGCCTTGGCAGCCAGGCCACATGGTGTTCTAGAAAGAGTCTGACCGATGTGTCTGGGTTTTAGTCTTCATTTAGCCACTGGCTGCGTCACTTGGGAAAGTCACTCTTCCTCTCTTGGCCCGTGTTAGAACATGTCTGGGGTTCTTTCCAGCTCAGATTTTCGGGTGAGATGCTATAAACTTAGGGCACGCTGATAGTACACTCATCTAAGGCCAACCACAGCATCTCAGGAATATTGGGGAATCTTTTTAGAGGTGAGAGAAATGTGGTGAAGATTTTTCCTGTGTAAAGAACCTTGGGTGACAGATGTGGGAAAGACCCGAGAGGCCAGGGCCACCATCACCACACCCTCTTTCTGGGGGCAGCTACTCAGGGAGGGCTTCCTGTCGACCAGGACCTTCACACACCCTACCTCGTGTCATCCTTTTGACTCTCTAAACTAAGTGTAAGTAGGTATCGTTACTGTCCTGCACTGAGGTTTGAGACATTAAATGGCCGGTTCACGGTCAGACAGTTAACCATCGTAGAGACAGCTCCGGAGCCCGGGCTGACCCCGGACCACCCGACTCCACCTTACGCCTGGCATCCGCAAGAGGCAGACGTGCAGAGAGGACAGGGCCTGGAGTCCCCTCGCTCATCTGAAGGCCACTGTGTTGGTGGAGAGTTCCCGACCGCCTTTGGGTGTATACACTGTATTTCATCGATTCTAAGATGAATGTTTTTACACATTTCGGTGTCTCTGAAAGTGGGATGCGTCTTACAATTGATGATGATTCATAGAGCAATTAGCAGCATCTTTTTTTTCTCTTTTAGTGATACGTAAAATAAAAGCTAGCCTTCCAAGCGGCAGTGTCTTAGATTCAGTGATACACAGTAATGCTTTTCTTCCAGAGAGTTGAAAGCATGTTCCTTATACTATTTCTCCTCAAATTCACCTTGAAAAAAGAAAAAACTATAATAATTTTGAATAAGGACACAGAGCCATAGTAAAAAAATAATCCACAAGTATTTTTTTTAGTCTGTCTCGCATACAGAGCATGCAACTCTTTACATTTGTAAAGAACAATACTTTTTGTATTTAAGTGGTTTCTTTACATCAGTTCAGATCAACTTTAACATCAAATGAAATATAATGCCAAAGTTACAGTCAACATTTCAGTTTTCAGGGATTTTTGGGTATCAGAATTTTGGATAAAGGATTACAGGTTTGTATTAGGAACGGCTACTGAATTTTATCAGGTGCCTATTTAGCATACATTATATTATATTATATATTATATAATTATAATATAATAATATTTCTTCTTTAATTTGTTGATATAATGAATTGTGTTGATAAATTTTCTGCTATAGGAACATCCTTGCATCCTGGAATAAAAGCTATTTGGTTACAGTGCATTCGTCTTTTTGATGCATGGATGGATCCTATTTGTTAGTATTTTACTTAGAATGAGAATCTATATTTCTAAGTGGAACTGTCTGTGAGCTGTCAGCATTAGGATGATGCTGACTTCATAACACACACTGGGGAGCCTCTGTCTTTTTTCCTATGGTCTTGAATAGTTCAATAACATTGGGACTATCTGTTCTTTAAAGACTAGATAGAACTCAGCTGTAAGTCATCTGTTCCCGGGGCCCTTTTAAATAGTAGATCTTTAAATACATTTCCAATTTCTTCTACGGGAATTGGTCTGTTCCCGTTTTTCCTCCTCCTTGCACCATTTTGATGATTTATATGATTTACAGGATATCTTTGATTTACTCTACATTTTCCAATTTGTTGCTATAAAGTTTTACATTGTATTGTCTTGTAATTGTTTTAATCTCTTCTCTTTCTTGATTATACTTCTTTCTTGTTCCTAATATAAATTAAACGTATTTTCAATAATAATTACAATTTTAAATGGATAAAATTATCTGAGTAAAGTTTTAACTCTTCTTTAAAATTATGAAAAATAAGACTATAATCAAAACAGCATGAAATTGGAATAGGAATAGACATGTAATAAGTGGAGAAAATAAGCATGGAAATAGATTCCAGTACATATGGGAACTGCGTATATGAAGGAAGTGGCATTTTAATTCAGGGGAGAACTGATGGTTTATTTTGATAAATGGTATTGGGAAAATGGCTATCTACCTAAAAGAAAATATTTTTCCCAGAAAAATTAGAACTCTACTTTACACTATATTAGAAAATAAGTCTAGGTGTATTCAATAAAAATATTTAAAAAATTAATTGGAAAACAATTAAGGAGACTATACTAATGACCCAGAGTTTGGAGATAACAATTAACAAGGATAGAATAGCCAGAAGCTAGGCCAAAAAGACAAATTCATAAACATTAAAGGTATTACATGGTAAAAGAAACCATCATGAAGTCAATAGATAAACAATAGACCAAAGAAAAGATTTGCAAACCATATGGCAGATAAGTGCCTCTTTATAATATATAGAGTTCATGAAAATTGACAAGAAGTGTAGGCCTCACATACAATCTTCTCGACAGAACAATGAGTAATAAATAGGCAATTCATCCAACACAAATCCAAATAGCTAAACATGAAAAATGTTAAAATTACTTACCAATTGGAAAATGCAAATTAAGATAACAATAAAACATCACATTTCATCAATAAGATTGAGAGAAAAATAAAAGGAATGATATACAAATTGCTGATAGTAAGCAAAGGAAAACTGAGTTTTCACACTCTGGTACAAAAGTATTTATCGTAGTTATTATTTCATCTGTTCTTCCCCACTCCATTTCTAGGATAAAACCTCTATGAGGGCTGGGATCTTCATTTTATTCATCGTTGAATCCAAATTGCTAAAACAGTGCCTGGCACAGAGTAAGTGCTTAATAAATATTTATTGAACAAATAAAATATGAAATATGACCCACCTTTTAGAAAGCAATATTTCAAGTTCTATTAAAATTTAAAAATACACATACCTTTGATGTACACTCCCACTTCTGGGACTCTCACAGAGTGAGATACAAAAATGTTTATTGCAGCAATAGTTGTAGCAGCAAAAAACCAAACCAAACAAAATTTTGTAACTGCTCACCGATTGGAAAATTGTTGAATAAAGCTGCAATCTGAAAGTCTCTAAAATACACAACTGTTAAAAAGAATGTACTAGATCTTTACCAGTGAGGCTAGGAGGAATTTCTGCAACATGCCATTATGTGAGAAAAGCAAGATGAGAAGAAAAGCATGAGGTCATCCCATATTTGGAAACCAAAGAACGAGAAAAGAAACTGCCACGTGGCACGTGCGTGTGCTTTTACATGGAGAGATGTTTGGGAGGATGGACACCAAGCTGTTTACTTTGGTTATTGGCAGGGAAAGTAGAGACAGAAAAGGGAGGTGGAAGGCCAAAAAAAAAAAGTACAAATTAAAAAAATTGTGTGTAGGTGGATGGGTGGGTGTTAATGCAAAGCAGTGTGCCCAAAAGATATTTTCTAAAGTGTTAATATTGTTTATCTTAGGTGATAAGACTTCATGTGACTTCTTTCTTATAATTTTATATATTCCTTGAATTCTTTAATACTAAGCATATATTATTGGTACAAGCAGAAAAATAGAAAGAGAATGTGAGCGACTTGCCCAGCAACAGAGAGGGCATAAGGCCTGGAGCCAGGGCCAGCTGCAGTTCTTGTGAATGGCCACTGAGTGGTCTGCCAGTGCTGCCCAAGCCTCAGGCCTTTCCTGACCTCTCCCTGGCTCAGTGAAGAGTCAGCAGGCAGCAGCTTCTAGAATTTTCCAGACTTGAACTGCACCTGCCCAAATGACCAGCCCTAGCTGATCAGCCATATTGCTATCAATTTTAAACTTCCTGGGCAAATATTTGTGTCACCTTAAACAACATAATTGAACATTTCAATAACTTGACAGAGAGTAAAATTCCTAAAATTAAATCACCCACTACTTACACTTTGTCCTCCGACTCCTTAGCAGTGCACGTATACACAGATGATTTTCCATGGGTTTTATGAAAACATAGGTTCGCTATGGGTCCCTCGTCCCCAGTGGTGGTAACTGGAGAGTGGAGTTACTCAGGAGGCCATGTGACAACTCGAGCTGTGTCTGGTGCTCGGGCTGCCACCTGCTGTGATATTTTAGCAGTTTCAGGCTGGGTGGAGCCGGAAAATGCAGAAGTCCATGCAAAAGCAAAGTGCAACACGTGCGGGTCCTGGGTGGCTCCAGGTGGCTTTGCTGCATGGAGAAGACACTGGCCTCCTTTCCAGAGGGGAAGGGTGGATGGGAGGAGGGTGTGAATTTGAGTGAGTTTGTGTGTGTGTGTGTGTGTGTGAGAGAGAGAGAGAGAAAGAGAGAAACAGAGCAAGCGCATGCACCATATGTGTATGCTGTGTGTATATGTGTGTGTGCATGTTTGCGTGTGTGTGTGTGTGTGTGTGTGTGTGTAGTGGGGGAGCTAGCAAGAGGAGGAGAAGGTGGAGGAGGGGACTTCTGTTTGTTTGTTTGGAATGGATTAGATCCCCCTTGCAGACTTTGACCAGAGTAGGGAGGTCAATGTTTGCCCCAGGGGAGATGCTGAAGGCCTGAAACAGCCTCAGTCTGACAGGGGATGTGGTGGAGGCAGCAACTAAAAATAGAGAAACTAGAAAGCCTTTATTTACAGTTGCCTAGCATTTCACGGGCTGAAAAGCACTTGACATGTGTGATTTAGTTGATATTCATGATAGCATCGATAGGTTGGTTACAATTATCCTCTTTTTACAGCGGAAGATAGAGCAGCGAGGTGGCTTGTTAAGGTCACACTGAAGGTGGCAGAGCCAGGAGCTGGGGGGTGTTCTCTGTCCCAATCCTGCCCCCAGCTCAGTGCCCAAAGCAGGTGCACGGGTGGCCCGCCTGGGGCTCCATCCCCCGTGGCCCACAGTTCAGGTTCAGGTTCAGACACCCTGTCCTCTCCTTTGTAAGGGCGGCTGCCACCTGCCCCCAAAGCCCTCCCGTCCAGAGGAAAAAGCTCCGGGGAGCTGCTGGAGAGAGGTCTGGGGGCCGGGTGACACTCTGGAATTTCGGGCAGAGACTCAGACAGCCTTCTCGCTCCTCCCTGGTCCAGTGGGGCAAGTGGGCGGTTCGAAGCACCTAGACTCAAAAGCAAGCTACGTATTGGCTGTGTGAATTCAGGCAAATCACTTAATCTCTCTGAGTCTCAGTTTCCTTCCTTATAAAATGGGGAGGTATGAAACTGTTCCTTGTTTCATACATAAAGCCTTCCTGAAAAAGCATGCTCAAAGGCGAATGCTGAAAAAATGGTCAAACAGTTAACTTTCCTGTTTTAGGGGGAGGGGGCAGTTCTGTTTCAGAATTAAACCACGTTATGAAATTCTCAGTTCTGCTCTGCCTGTTTGACACATCTTCACGATCTATTTTCAGCCTTTTGCAGATGTCTCTTAATTATGCATTTATCCATGATTAAGGGCATAATTCCAATGACTATTTGATTATTCATGTAAAATTAGGGAAAATGCACCAAAATATTAGAACAATTGTGCAAATACTACTAGCCAGACGAAATGGTCGTCCTGTCAACACGGAGCTGCTGGAAGGGGGGTGACAGTCCCCCATGATGACTGGGAATGTTCATTCACCATCTGACGTGCTCAAGTCCAAATTCAACATATGGAAAATGTTTTGGGATATTGACACATAATGAGAAAATATGTAGGTTTTATAGAGGTCAAGGCCCAACAGCCTGAACATAATCCACATTGAACCAAACAAGATGAGGGTGAGAAAGAAATGAGAGCATGCAGAGCCTGAATAAATATTAGCTAGAGGATGACCAGGGCACTCAGGTGATGCCTTCCCTCTCCAGAGCTTCAGGATGCCCAAAGTGGCCCTGGGATCCACTGACATTTCCTACTGTTCCTTTGGGGCTGAGGGCCTGGTGTTGGGACCCAGGGTGTTTGGTGGTGGTAGTGAGTAGGGGACAAAGGCCAACATGGACGGTAGGCTGCGGCGTGGGCCAGAGAGGTGTTGGTGGCTGAGTCCGTCCACCTCCACCGGCTGCTCGAGAGGCCCAGGTGTGTCACTTCAGAGGCAGGAGGATGATTTGGTTGAAAAAAATCTCACGCATGAACTCAACCCTGGAATGCGTACAGTTTCATGACAGAAAAATCAGTTTGACTCTGGTTTACTGTTTTAAATAGAAGGTACTATCATGTGCTAAGTGTTTCTCATGTGCTAGACACTGAGGTGGACCCCTACAGACACTGTCCTGTTTGGGAGAGGCCACATAACACAGTAGACAAGAATGCTGAGGTCTGAATCCCAGTTTCAGTATCTTCTCCCTGTGTGTTCTTGGGTAAGTTGCCTAACATTTCTGTCTCTTAGTCTCGGGATAATAATAGTTTCTATCCCCAAGTGTTGTAAGGATTAAATTAGTTATTACATGCTATTAGCATGTCTTAGAACAGTGCCTGGCCCATGGTAAGTGTTTAATAAATATTTTACTATTATTCTACATATACAGATAATCAATAATAATAATTTCTTTAGTAACTGTGTGAGATAGGCATTATTACCTTCTTTCTACAGAAGAAACAGACTAGAGACATGAAGCAACTCTTCAAGTCAAGCAGCTAGTAAGCTGTGGGGCCGGCCTTCCATCCAGTTCTCACTGGCTCCTAAGTCTATGATCTGGAAACCTCGCCATGTTATCAGCTGACAGCTTTACCTTTCTGACTTGACCTGCCACACATCGGTGGGCAGAAACAAGGTGGAACAGGTGAGTCTATCCGCAAAGCCAGGACTCCTCCTGGCTGTTGGCCACCATGATGAGACGCCAGATTCCCATTGGTGAGTTCCCTCTTCCCTCACGGAGCGTTTGCCAACATCTAGGCATTCCAAGTCCTACCCACTGTGAATCCACTAATGCTACGCCCATTTCCTAGATGAGAAAAGTATACTGATGGGCCTATGACTCTGAACGAAAGAATAGGCCAAAGAACTTGAATTGAAACCCATTTTTAGAGTATCAACTTCAAGATAACTTACTTGAATGAGGCTACCTCACCTTTGCCCCCATATTGATCTCTCCGCACATGAGCATGAAACAGTCACAGCGTCGGCTGTGCTCATTCCGTCACTGTCAACCACGGACGGTGTCAGGCATGGCAGAGATACAGAGATGAAACAAGAAAGGAGTCTGCCCTCATGGTAAAACGAAGAGGTGAGATGTATTCCCAAATCACGACAATTCAAGGTAGGCAGGATTACATATGGAAGACAGATTTTGTGAGCTCAGTAAGAAGAAATCACTTCCACCTGGGAGGAAACACTGGCTGGACCTTAAAGGATAGTTCAGATATAATTTTTTAGATTAAAATTATTTTTAATGAAAATTTCCAAAATATAAAAAATAAGGAGTGTAATGAACACCTACATATTCATCACCCAGATTCAACAATTATCTTTAAAAATTATTTTCTTGATTGAAGTATTTTAAGACAAATCATTTTATAAATAAAAGATTGAAACTGAAATGAAATGAGACAAATATCTTGAAACACGCCACGCCACCTCCACATACTTTGTATGCATCTCTAAAATATGGAGACAGGGGCCGCCTGGTGGCGCAGCGGTTTAGTCCGCGCTTGGCAGCCCAGGGTTCGCGAGTTCGGATCCCGGGCGCCCGCCGACGCGCTGCTTGTCAGCGTTGCTGTGGCGGCGTCCCATATAAAGTGGAGGAAGATGGGCAGGATGTTAGCCCAGGGCCAGTCTTCCTCAGCAAAAAGGGGAGGATTAGCAACGGATGTTAGCTCAGGGCTAGTCTTCCCCACAAAAAAAAAATAATAAATAAATAAAATAAAATATGGAGACATTTTCTCACAGAACCACAATGTCATTATCACACTTAACAAAACTAGCAATAATTGCACAGTATTATCTAACATCCAATTCATAATCAAATTTCCCCAATTGTCTCAAAAATGGCTTCTCGCTATTGGTTTGTCCTATTCAGGATTCAAACAAGCTTCACACATTATACAGGATTGTTATGTCTCTTAAATCTCCTTCACTGGAGGTGCCTGCCCCCCCACTTTGGTTTGTTTCACACCATGGATTTGTGAAAACCAGGTTGGTGGTCCTATAGAATGTTCTGCATTCTGCATTTTGCTTCCTTGTGATGGCTCATAAGTTGTTCCTCTATCTCCCTATTTCTTGCACAAAGAGTTAATTCTATAGACTCCATTAGATTCAGGTTCATCTTTTTCTGGTAGGGATGCCTCATGGGGGTGACATGTGCTGCATGTCACATCCTATCAGGAGGCTCACACTGTCTGGCCACACCACTCAAGTGATGCTAAGATAGATCTGGATTCAGGTGATGCTGGTCTGACCCCTCCGTTGAGAAGCTCCTCATCACCATTTCCACAAATGTTTCCATTGGGGGTTACTAAATACTGTTGCTCTCATTCCGTCATTGCGCCCACATTCGTTAGTTGGGAGTTGAGATGGTAAGGGATGAGAACGAGAGACCACTACAAAAAAATGCCACACGTAATTCCCCCAGGGCTGGGTGGTGTTTGGATACAGAGGAATAGTGCTTTCTCAAAGATGTGGAGACAGGAATCTTGTCCAGAAAACTGAGTTTTTCCATTGGCTGGATTGTAGAGCGTATGATAAATTATTCAAGAAACCACAGTTAACGCCTTGTGTGATACTTTTAAATACCAATAGAATATTTGCCCAGTACTAACATAGGACCTGATATAGAGTTATAACTCCTGGCTGAGTGTGTAAGGGCTACTGTGCATCTGTGGCCCCCCCTGCCAAGGGGTGAGCAGCAATGACGACTTGTGACTTGTGTGTGCCTTTGCTCAAAGTAGCTGCCAACTTAGGCACAGTGAGGAGGAGACACACATGTAGCTATTTCAATTTTGTAAAGTGAAAATACATCCGCAGTGGAAATTTACTCCCCGCAGTGGCAAAGTTGATGGAAAAGATTTTCAGGTGGTAAAACGTTTGAGGGGCCTGAGCAAAACTTCAGGAAGGAAGACAGCATTCTGGTGAAGCTGGTGGTGTTAAGCAAAAAAACAGACACATGTTTACCCAGTCACCTACATTTGATTCTGCTGATATAGAGAAACTTGAAATTTGTTAGGCAATTATGCAGAAAAGCGACACCGTGTTTATATTTAAATTCTTGCGGTAATTACTAGCCTGTGAATAAAATTCGTTTATTTGGAGACGTCATGTAAATATATATATTTACATATATATAAACTATATATATATAGTTTAAAAAGCCCACAGCAGTGATCATTAAAACGTGTTACTGAACTGTATTTTGTACTGGTGGGTCTATGGACCTTAATCTACTTCTCAGTTTCTAAATTTTTTTCGCATTGTTTTCATTTTTAAAAATTGAACAAAAAAGTAAAGTTTTGAGTTCACTACTTCCTCATGGAGTCCTTTATGATTCCTTAGCACAACAGTTCTCAAACCTGAGTTTGCGTTATAACCAGCCGGGAGACTGCAGGTTCCCGAGGCCCAGTCCCAGCAGTTCTGAAATATACGTCCAGGGTGGGGTCCCAGGACCTGTATTTGTAACAAGTGGCCCCGACGATGCTGATGTGACAGGTTCACCAACCCCACTTCTCCAAGTCCCTTTCTCTTATTTGCCTGCACTTCTGAAGTACAGCTTGTGAAAAGGATTGAAAGACCGTCCTGCAGACCTTGGGCATTTCTTCATACGAGCCCCTCATAAAGAAGGCTTGGGTTTTCCTGCCAGGGATCCTCTTGTCTCTAAATGAAATGAATTTTTTCTGTCCTCCATACACACATTCCTTACATATTACTATATTTCTGCCTAGTTTTTTGACATGGGAAATAACTTGCCTTTCTACAATAACAACTAGCATCCCTCTCATACTTGCAGTTGGCAAAGCGTTTTCACACACTGCATCTCAGGAGCCTCCAAACGACTCTGGGGACTCAACAGCATCATCATCCTCGTCCTCATCCTCAGACAGGAGACTGAGACAGAGAGGTGAGAAGCTGAAGCAAGAACAGGGATTTGAGGCCTTTCTTGACCTCAGAGCCTCATTCTCTAACACTCGGGCTCGCGGCTATCTTCCCGGATATGTGTCTGTCCACAACTTGAATTTCTTTAAAAGGACACTATCCCTCATTCAGTCCTTTTGAGTCAGTTCTCCAATGTTTATCAAGAACAACTCAGAGATGGAATTTATAAACCAAGGGAGGCTGGTACAGAGAGGCACCTCTGCCAGGTTTGGCCCTGACAGCAGACATATTCCTTCCCATTTTATGGATGAAGAAACTGAAGCTCAAGGAGCTTTAAGGACTTGCTCAAGACCATTCAGTGAGTCACAGACTGACAGTTAAAAATCAGTTCTGTCTGACTGATTCCACTCTGTTCCAAAGTATGTGAAGTGATGAAAATAAGACCCTTTGTGATGACATCTGTGAAGAACACGAAACTGATTAGAAAATTAAGTATAAAAGTGATAAATAAGTAAAAGTGGATTATAGTAGGATTTTAGAACAGGATGAGGATCTTGGAGATTTTCAAGTGATTCATTTACTTATAATTACTGTTGCAATTCTCAGGCTGGACGAGTTTTGCTATCCCCGGGCCAGGCAAGCTGTCTGAGTGAGCCACCTTGCCGAGTGGTGCAGAATAACGGATTAATCTCACGTTGAGGAAGGTCTATGGTGGTATGCTTTAGGGCTCTACCTTCAACCTCTCTTAGTCAATATCCTATCAGCAATTTGTACACAGACATAACAATCTCACTCATTAGAATTTCAGAAGATATAAAATGAGAGGAAAAACGAATAGAGCCAGAATTAAAGAAAAAAAAAATCCCTCAGGAATGATTGCCTAAAACTAACAAGTGGAATTAAAATAAGAGTAGAAGAGTACGCAATTTAGGCTCAAAAAAATCACCCAGCGGGGCCGGCCCAGTTTAGTTTGCGCAGCAGTTTAGTTTGCACTTTGGTGACCCAGGGTTCGCCGGTTCGGATCCTGGGTGCCCCCCGACGCACTGCTTGTCAGCCATGCTGTGGCAGCATCCTATATAAAGTAGAGGAGGATGTGCACGGATGTTAGCCCAGGGCCAGTCTTCCTCAGCAGAAAAGAGGAGGATTGGCAATGGATGTTAGCTCAGGGCTGGTCTTCCTCACACACACAAAAAAAAGCAAAAAAAATCACCCAGTGAGGCCCCATAGCAGAGAGGTCTGCTATGTGTGTGAGGGACAACACCATGGGTGTGACAGAGATAGCACTTTTTGCCTTTGAGAACTCATGGAAATGTATTGAATCTTGGCTTTGTTGCTTAACAGCTGTTTGACAAAGATAATGTGATTTATTCACTCCAAGCCTCTGTTTCCTCATCTTCACAATGGAAATAGAATGCTTACCTTGCATAATTATTATAAGAAATAAAGATAGTATATATAAGAGACTGGCATATAGTTTGTGTTTCATAAAAGTAGTAACTTTTGTCTGGAAAAGACGTAGAAGTGCTAGAAATCTGGGAACAGCCACCATCATGACCACCACGGTCAATCATAGCAGCGAACATGGTTACTGGTCGCAGGCACTATATTGGCATTATGTACCTTGTCTCACCTTTTTAGAAAGCCAGTCTTGTTACCTTCTTACCTATTTCTCACACCTTCAGGAGCACCCACACCTCTTACGCAAAATGCATATTCTGTCCTTCCATTTGGGGAAGGGGCCTGTGGGGAAACAGTCCTGCACAACTGCAGAGGAAATCTATACCAGCTATCAATATGGAACAGTGTAGTCCTTTATCCATAAATACAGTCAACCAAGTGTCAGAAGAATCAGAAGAAAATGAACAAGATGAAAAAGAGGAATAAAAATAAACAGAGTAATTCAGGAGGAAGCAGAGATGGAGTGCAGAAAATAACTTTTAAGAAAACTTCTAATTAGTGTCCTTAGAGAGATTCTACAGGATATTATATAAATTTAAAAAGAATAGGGTGATGTGAAAAAAGAATAATCAGAAAACAAGGAGTATCTTGTATAGGAAAGGGGATGGAGAAGGGCAAAAGGGGTGAACAGGGCACATGTGTACAGTGATGGATGGTAATTAGTCTCAGGGTGGTGAACATGATGTAGTCATAATAAAACATAATGGTGGACACCTGAAATTTATGTAATGTTATAAACCAATGTTACCTCAATAAAAATAAATAAATTAATAGATAAACAAAGAAAAGAAAAAAAGGGGTTCTTGTAAACTAAAAATGTGATTGAAAAATAATAAGATGAATATGGCTGAAGTTCAAGTTCATGATCTGGAATATAAAGTCAAGAAATATCCTAGGAAAAGGATTTTAAAAAATGAAAATATAATATCAAGAACAGGCAAGAATATCCACTCTCACCACTCCTATTCAATATCATACTGGAAGTCTTAGCTAATGCAAAAAGATAAGAAAAGGAAACAAAACGTATACAGATTGGGAAGGAAGAAATGAAACTGTCTTTGTTCACAGATAACATGATTGTCTATGTAGAAAATCCCAGAGAATCAATAAGAAAACGTTCTGCTGCTAATAAGTGATTAGAGCAGGGCTGCAGAATAAAAGATTGATATACAAAACTCAATTGCTTTCTTATATACCAGCAATAAACAATTGGAATTTAAAACTTAAAACACAATTCCATTTACATTAGTATCAAACAAACGAAATACTAAGGTGTAAATTGCACAAAATATGTACAAGATTTATATGAGGAAAACTGCAAAACTCTGATGAAAGAAATCAAAGAAGAACTAAATAAATGGAGAGATATTTCATGTACATTGATAGGAAGACTCAAGATTATTAAGATGTCAGTTCTTCCCTAAATGTAACAACAACAAGAAAAAAAGACTTGAACTATGTACACCAAAGAAGGAAAAGGGATTCTTCCACATCAATTTTTTCCTATTTTGCAGTTTCTGAATAAGTAGAAACTAAACACACATTTTCCCCAATTTAATTTAGGATGAAATAATACAACTTTTTTGATCAACCACTTAAGCTGTCTTTAAGCATGAAACTTAAGAGACTTTGAAAGGGGAGTCACCATATATTTTAGTCAATTGGATGAATGGTCTCTTTGGCTCTTGAAATCTGAGTATCATTGAAATGTACAAAATTTTTAAGTCTTTCCATGAAGCTCAGAAGGAACTTAATGGCAATGATGTCCATTTGGAGCGCGGACGTTCTACACATCACACTGATGAAAGTGGAGATGCTTCTGTCCTTCTTGACACCAAGTAGAAAACTATTGCTTTTATTCAAACTAACAGGAAGTGAGCCAAACAGTTAAAAAGTCAGAATGAAGAATACAGTTACTCTCTGTTCACATAGAAGAGGGGCGCTACTTCAGTCCCATTTAAAGTGAATTCTGTGCCGAGTCCCTCTTCCTTTAGAAGGATTAACTGAAGGTCACTTATTGCTAGAAAAGCCAGAGGTGGCCCCTTTTCTCACCTTGAAGATGATTCACATGAAAAAGCTGTTGGTTTGGCCTGAAGCCCTCTGAGGAGGCACTGATTTTTAGATACAGTACCAATAGCACAATCCATGAAAGAAAAAATTGATAAGTTGGACCTCATTAAATGAACGATTTCTGCTCCATGAAGGACACTGTTCAGAGAATGAAACGACAAGCCACATTCTGGAAGAAAATATTTGGAAAACATATTTGGTAAAGAATGGTATTCAAGGCATGTGAAGCACTCTGAAAACGCAACAATAAGAAAACAACCCAATTTAAAAATGGGCAAGAGATCTGAACAGACACCTCACCAAAAAAGATATGCAGATGATAAAAAAAATATGAAAAGATGCTCAACATCACATGTTGTCAGGGAATTGCAAATTAAAACAACGCTGAGATACTACTACACACCTATTAGAATGGCTAAAATCCAGAGCACTCATAACACTAAGTGCTGGTGAGGACGTGGAGCAAGAGGAACTCTCACTCATTGCTGGTGGGAATGCAAAATGGTACAGCCACTTTGAAAGACAGTCTGGCAGCTTCTTAGAAAGCTAAACATACTCTTACCATATGATCCAGCAATCACACTCCTTGGTATTTACCTAAAGGAATTAAAAACCTATGTCCACACAAAAACCTGCATATACATGTCTATAAAAGCTTTAGTCATAATTGCCAAAACTTGAAAGCAGCCAAGATATCCTTCAGTAGGTAAATGGATAAAAAACTGTGGTCCATCCAGACAATGGAATATTCAGCACCAGAAAGAAATGAACCCTCAAGCCACGAAAAGAGATGGAGGAATCTTAAATATATATTACGAAGTGGAAGAAGCCAATCTGAAGGGCTACATACTGTAGGATCCCAACTGTATGACATTCTTGAAAAGGCAAAACTGTGGAGACAGTAAAAAGACCAGTGGTTGTCAGAGGTTCAGGAGTGGGAGGGAGGGATGAACAGGTGGAGCACAGAGGATTTTTAGGGCAGTGAAACTATTCTGTATGATAGCGTAATGGTGGATACACGTTACACATTCGTCAAAACCCATAGAATGTACAACACCAAGAGGAAACCCTAATGTAAACTGTAGACTCTAGATAATAACAGTGTATCAATATTGGCTCATCAATTGTAACAAATATATCACACTAATGCAGGATGTTAATAATAAGAGAAAACAGGAAGAGTGAGGGAGGTATATGAGAACTCTCTGTACTTTTCATTCATCTTTCTGTAAACCTAAATCTTCTCTAAAAAAAATAAAATCTATTAATTAAAAAAGCTAACATATGATCAATTCATATAAGAGAAATTAAGAGACAATCATTAGGAAAATAGCACAAAGAGTTTCGTCCATACAGTGAGAGTACCAGAAAAAGAGAATAAGGACCATAGGAGAAAAATAGTATTATAAATAATAAAAGAAATTTCCAAGAATTAAAAAGTGTCTTAAAATGACACTTTTGAAAGAGCCTTCTAACACCTGAACAGATTTTTTAAAAATATAAACATATTTGATAAAATTTCAGAGCTCCAAGAATACACAGGAAACCCTAAAATTTTCTATAGAAAAAATAGTTTTCCTACAAGGAAATGCTCATCAGATGATCATTAGATTTGATGCTAGAAATGGAGCCATGTTTTTAAAGTTCCTAGTGGGAAGTATTGCAAACCAAGAATTCCATAGCTAGTAAAATGATCAATCCAGTTTGAGGGGAAGGAGAGTTTGAATATAAAAGAATTCAGAAAATTCACCAAGAATACATTGTATACCTCTTAAAAGATTTCAGCCACCATTCTTGAATATTTAACTCTGCAGGAATTGCCCTACCCACTAAAACAACGAGAAAATTGGACAGAAAACCATTTTCAGATATTGAACAACAGGCAGGATGGGACTATAATCCCTGGGAAAAGGGAAACAAATAAAGTGAGCCTGGGTCCTAAAATTGTCCCAATTACTGCCAGAAAGCAATTCCCAAGCCAGAGCTTTGGAGAACCCAGAGTTGAGGGAACAGAGATTAGAGTATGAAGAGGCCATGGCGGCTAGCAGTTGCAGGGCAGAATGCTGAAGATGGAGCTGCTCACAGAGTGACAGCACGTTCCACAGATCACAGAGGGGCACCCTCAAGTCTTTGACCTCCCCTTGAATATCAATTTGTGCATGCAGAAAACCACCAGAAAGAACCACTGGAAACAGTAGTCTTATCAATTTCCAGAGCTTTCACAGGGCTGGAAATAGTTCAAATTCCCACCATCCAGAGAAGAGAGACTTTATATTACATAGAGCATTGGGTAAAGTCATTTGAAAGGTCTTGCCTTAGTAGTGGGGCTAAATTTGCCCTAAAATAAAGGTGGCTCTGGACAGGCCTAATAGAGCTTAAAAGCAAACCTTGAAATGATCAGATTGATCTACAAGTAACTTAATAGTGTGCTATAGTAAAGTGTAACACTCTTTGAAGAAACACAACAATATCAGCACTCATTGTAAAATTCACAATGTCTAGCATTCAATAAAAATTACTAGGCATGCAAAGAAACAGAAAAACATAACTCTCAATCAGGAGAAGTGTGAATCGATAGGAACAGAACTAGAAATTACAGAAATTATGTAATTAGTAGACAAAAACCGTAAGACAGCTATTACAAATTATATAAACAGGCTCAAGTATATAACTGAAAACAATGAAGAGAGAAAAGAAAGATAAAAAGATCTAAATGGGCCTTCTAGAGATGGAAAATACAGTATGTAAAATTAAAAAAAAACACCTTCTTTAGATGGGATTAATAGTACATTAGACACTGTAGAGGAAAAGCCAGTGAGCTTGTAGACACAGCGACAGAAACTATCCAAAGTGAAGCAGAGAGAGAAACAAAACTGGAAAAAAGGGACAGAGCATAGTGACCTGTGAGAAAACATTAAGCCGTCAAAAAACATGTAACTGGACTATCAGAAAGGGGATGGAAGAGAAAAAAATATTTGAAGACATGAAAGATGGAAATTCCAAATTTGATGAAAACTATAAATCTAAAGATTCACAAAAGTCAGTCAACCTCATGTGTGAACAAAACCACATCAAGTTAGGTTATAATCAAATTGCTAAAAACTAGTGATAAAGAAAAAAATCTTAAAAGCTGTTAAAAAAGATTATTATATTTCTAAAAAAATCATAGGAGAAAATCTTTGTGACCTTGGCTTAGGCAAATAATCTCTTAGACCATAAAAGCATAAACTATAAAAGAAAAATTGCTAAATTAGACTTTTTCAAAATTAAAAACTTCTGCACTTTAAAAGACACTATTAAGGAAATGACTAGGTAAACTACAGACTGAGAAAAATATTTAAAGAACATATATCTGATCTGAGAAAATATAAATAACTTTTACAACTCAATAAAAGAAGCCAAGAATTTAATTTAACACATACTTGAACAAAGAAGACAGATGAGTGGCAAACAAGCACGTGAAAAGGTGCTCAGAATCGTCAATCATCAGCGACGTGGCAAGTGAAATCACCGTGAGATACCCCTCCACAGCCACTAGAAAGGCCGACATTAAAAGACCGATCATACCAGATGTTGGCAAGACTGTGGAGAAACTGCAGCTCTCATACAGTGTTGACGGTGAGCTGAAATGGAACAGAAACTTTGGGAAATGGTTGGGAGCTTCTGATCCTATGACCCAGAGATTTTATTTCTAGTTATTGATCAAAGAGAAATGAGAAGGTATGGCCACAAAAAGACACACACGTGCATATATATTCATAGCAGCTTTACTCATCTTAGCTCCCAACTGGAAACAACCAAAACATCTATTAACTGATGAATGGATAAGAAAATCGTGGTTATGACAGATTACTGATGCCCACAACAGCATGGGTGAATCTCAAGAGCATTGTGCTAAGAGAAGGGAGCTACACACAAAGAGTACATACTGTATGACTCCATAGACGAAATTCTGGATGAGGCAAAACTGTAGCAACAGAAAGCAGGTCAGTGGTTCCCAGGAACTGGGGGGTGGGTTGAGGGGATTGAACACAAAGGGCTTAAGGAAACTTTTGGGGGTGATGGAAATATTCTACATTTTAATTGTGGTGGAGGTTCATAGTGGAAATCAATATAATTAACCCAGAGATGTATCTAAAATGAAAGTATTTATTAAGGTTGTAAATGTAACAAAAAGGAGATTTAAAAACAAAAACTATTGCTTGCTTCTAGAAGAGAGCTTCAGGGAGCGGCAGCGGAGAGAAACTTATTTTTCAGTTTCGATCCTTTGAGGCTGTCCACACTTTTAAAAACAATATTCATAGATAACTTTTTAAATTAATTTTTGGTTTTTTGGTATAAGGAAGATTGACCCTGAGCTAACATCTGTTGCCAATCTTTCTCTTTTTGTTTAAGGAAGATGGTCCCTGAGCTAATATCCGTGCCAGTTTTCCTCTACTTTGTATATAGGATGCTGCCACAGCATGGCTTGATGAGTGGAGTGTAGGTCCCCAACCGGGATTGGAACCCGCAAATCCTGGGCTGCTGAAGCAGGGCACATGAACTTAACCATTACGCCACCAGGCCAGCCCCTATTTTTGATTGAGGTAACATTGGTTTATAACATTAGGTAAATTTCAGGTCTACATCATTATATTTCGATTTCTGTGTAGACCACATCGTGTTCACCACCCAAAGCCTAGTTTCCATCTGTCACTGTACACGTGTGCCCTTTACTCCTTTCACCCTCCCCGCTCCACCCTTCCCCTCTGCTAACCACCAATCTATTCTCTGTGTCTATATGTTTCTTGTTGTTTTTATCTTCCACCTCTGAGTGAAATCATATGGTATTTGTCTTTCTCCGTCCGACTTATTTCACTCAGTATAATACCCTCAAGATCCATCCATGTTGTTGCAAATGGCAAGATTTCACCTTTTTTTTTATGGTTGAGTAGTATTCCATTGTACATATAGTGCACCTTCTTGACTTATATAATAATAAAATCTAACTCAGTAAATGAATGGGTAGATAAACTAATTAGTAAAAGAATAAAAGAGATCTGAACCGACAAAGAAAAGTCTGGAATATATTATCATTAAGTGAAAGAGTAAATTGCAGAATGCTTTTTATAATATGATCCTTGTATAAAAGAAAAAAAAGGAGTGTATAAATATATTTGCAAATCAAAAGAAAATGTCTGGAAGCGATTGGTATAAATGAAACTGCTAACAGAGCCGCTTCTGGAGAATGAAATTCACAAGCAAAGGGATTGGAGGACTCAACGTTATTACTTTACGTGAGTCTGTGCGATTTGGATTAAACACAAAGGAATACACTTAAATACATAATACCCTTAAATACCGTTTTTAAATGTGAAGTTAAAAAAAAAAGAAAAGAAGCAACTACCTAAAAAAATATGGGAATGCGTGCTCCTGAGCAACATTAGAAAGGATGAGTGAGGTGACAGAATTCTATCCTTCATGTGTTCAGGCCATGCTTGGAGGGTTCCGCCTCCTCTCATGAAGCACGTTAAATATACTTTCCTCTTTACACAAGTGATTTGCTTTTGTTACAGGAAATTCAGAAAGTAGAGAGGAAGACAAAAATTACCAAGACCATCATCCAGAGATAACCACTGTTGACATTCTGGTATGTAATTTTCCATTGCCAGTTTTTAAAAAAGCAAAACTGGGATCATTATCTACATCCTGTTTTGTGACCTGCTTTTAAAAGAGTGTAGCATGGCCCTCTTTTCCTGTCTGCCTGTATGCAAGGCTGGGGGGCATCTTATCGGAAGGTTGTACCATACTGGTTTTTGCATTCTTTTTGTGACCCACCCAAGCTGTTCCCGTTTTTTTAGTATCAAAAATAAGGCTGCAAAGATGTCCTTTGCTCATGTACTTTATCCTTGTTCCTGTCTCCCGTTAATCTAGAAGTGGAATTGCTAGGTTCAAGAGCATAACATGTTTAAGTCTTCTGATATATTTTCACACAGCAGTATGTGAGTACGTATTTCCCTGTACTTTCTCTAATAAACGTCATTATTCTTTTTATACTTACTAAGTTAATTTATTTGAAAAGTTATCTTTTACTTTTTAACCTAATTTTTTGTTCAGCAAGTAATACACTCATGTTGAAAATCAGAAAATTCAGATCTATGCAAAGACAATAATAAAAATCACTCACAATCCCACCCTGTGTGGAGAATCACTACGAACACTTTGGTGATGAATTTTCAGAATTTTTATATCTGCATATATACTTAAAAAATGGGGCCAAACTGTTTTACAGTATCATAATGTGGTTATTCCAGTAAACAGTACAGTGTGAACTATATAAAAGTAAACACAATTTTGGAACCAATCTTATTAACTGCATGCCATTGTACAGACTTAACATTAATTTATTTACCACTATTGGTTAAATATGTTATTTTCAACCTTGACTATTATAAATAAACCTGTAATCAACCTTCTTATAAAATATGTATTTGGTCATTGGTCCAATATTTTTAAAGCTGTATTTTTATAAGTGGAATTACTAAGTCAAAGAAGATGCACATTTTTAAGGATATTGATCTCTGATGCTAAATGGATTTCTACAGAGGTCATGTTGATTTACATTCTCACAGTGATGAAGACAGCCCATTTCTCTGGTCCTTCGACAAAGCCTTTTATCAAGTTTTGAAAAAATCTTTGTCAATCTGCTAAATGAAAAGTGAAAAACAACATAGTTTTAATTTCATTTTCTATTAAGATTTATCAACCACTTGTGTTTCCCATGTGATGAATTGGTGGTCCATGTCCTCTGCTCGTTTTCACATTAAGATGTTTATGATTTTCTTAACGAGACGTAGGACCTCTTTATACGATAAATATTTTAAATTTATACATTAATTTGTCATATATATTATAAATATTTTTCTCAAGTTTTTTGCTTACTCATTTTGTTTATGGTATTTATTGTGCACAAAAAATTATCATCTTTATCTAGTCAATTTGTTAATCTTTCTTACCAACCTTTGCTTTGGTGTTCACACTTAGAAATACCTTCCCCACCCCCAGATAATAGAAATATACAACCAGTTTAAATTTTTTCACTATTAATTATGAATGTATGTGTAAAAAGCACAGAAACCAATGTAACAGCACTCATCTCAAACAGATATTACTATTTTGTCACACTTATTCCGTTCTTTTTCTTCCTTCCTCTCTCTCTTTTTATGTTACAGAAAAAAACTACATCTTGATCTGTATTTTCTCCTCTCTTTGTTTCCCAAGGTAATCATTATCTTCAAGTCAGCGGGTGTTATTATCACGTATGATTTTGTACATTTATGACATGTGTATAAGCAGCCACAAGAAATACGTGCTCTTGTTTTGTATATTTTGCAAAAATGTCTTCATACTGCATGTAACCTTTTTGCAATTCGCTTTTTTACCAGAAATTGTGTTTTTGAGATTTGTTCATTTTGCTACATAGATCTGTAGTTCTATTTTTTGTTTCATCCTATGCCATTAAGTGAATAAACCTCATTTTATTTATCCATTTATTCATTTTTCACTTAGGAGCAGTTAAGTTGTCTTCACTTTTTCATCATGACAAACTGCATTGTGATGAGCACATGCTCCTTGTGCCCGTATGTGAGAACATCTCTGGACAATGTAGCTTTAATTTACTTTGTGGACCTGCAGGGCAGCAGTGCAAGCTCCCTCAGTTCTACTACAAATTCCCAAAATGGTCCAAAGTACCAATTTACACTCCCACCACGATACCTAAGAGTTCTCATTTTCCCCATATTCTCGCCAAACCTGGTGTTATCAGACATTACTTTTTACTAATTGGATGAGTGATAAATGGAATCTTTTTGTTTTAATTTATTTTCCCTTTATTACTTTTGAGATGTTTATTGGTTGTGTGGGTTTTTCCTTCTGTGTACGGCCTATTCATGTCCTTTGACCATTTAGAAAAACGCAGTTTTTTAAAAAAAGTACTCATTTCTAATACCCATTAAAAATATAATTGCTTAGAGGTATATCTAACAAAAAAACGTGCAAACTTGTATGAAGATATGCACTTTATTGAAAGACATGAAAGTACCTACATGAAAGGAGAGCCACGCATTGACCATGATTAGGAAGACTCATGTCTTAAACATGTACATTCTCCTCACATCATTCGAAACCTGAATGTGCCTTCAATCAATATTCCAACAGGTATTTTTGAGGCACTTTACAAGCTGGTTCTAAAATTTTATGGATGAGCAAAAGCCAAAGGACAGGAAAGATATCCCTGAAGAAGAACAATAAGATAGAGAAGAGACCCCTATGAGATACCAACATTTATTAAAGGCTGTAGCAGTTAAGAGTGGAGTTGGCAAAGGAATATACAGATAGAACAGGGGAACAGGATAGAGGGACCCAAACAGACCCTCACACATGGAAAATGGAACATACTAGAAGAGACCCTATAGACCACTGGGGAAATGATGAGCCATTCAACACATGATGCCGGGACAACTAGTTTTCCATATGGAAAAAACAGGAAACTGTACCCTTACCTTACATTCACTCTCAATTATCCGATCCAAATTGATTAGAGACTTAAATGTCAAAGGCAAACTTTAAAACTTTTTGAAAAAAGTATAAAATATCTCCAGAACACACAGAAATATTTATTGAATTGACAAATCAAATATTATATAATAAAAATTTTTTTAAAACTCATCTTTCTTACTGATTTGAAATGTCTCTCTTATTACATACTAAATTCCCACATATTCATGGGCCTATTTCTGGACTCTCTATTTGTTCCTGCATGGAACCACATACACTAATTGCTCCAGTTTAATAATACAGTTTAATTTCTTCTTTCCAAGACTTTCTTCGTTATTCTTTCTCACTCATTTTTCTAATATAATTTAAGAATAATTTTGACAAGATAATTTAGGAATAACTGTTAATTTTTATTGGTATTGCATTTAAATCCATATATTATTTTTGGAAAATTGGTTTGTTAATGTTATTATTGGAAAAAGAAAGCTATTGGGTTTTGTATATTTGAGTTATTTTATTAGTTCTAATAGTTTTTCAGTTACTTGTCTTAGATTTCCCAGGAAGACACATGTATCACCTGTTATGTCTTTTCCTTAAATATGTAGAAGTTTTACTAATTTGTCCTATTACATTATACTGGCTAAAATTTCCAAAACTAAGTCAAATAATATCAGTATGGCAGGCATGTCTGACTTATTTTGAATTTGGCTGTTGGCTTTTGATAGATATCTGGAATTTTCCTTTTTCCTAGGTTACAAGAAGCTTTCACGAGAATATTGTTGAATTCTGTTGAATGTCTTTTAAAGTACCCATCATGTAAAGTGTAAAGTACCCATTATACCAAATGTAATGTAGTCAACAATTACATTTCTACTTTGACTTTGTGGTGTGATGAATTGCACTAATATTTTTCTTAATTTGAATTCTTTTATGATGGAATAAAGATATTTAGCTACGATATATTAAATACCATGTTTGACTCAAACTGTTTTTTTTTTAAATTTTTGCTTCTATATTGACAAGCAAAGTTTATTGTAGTTTTGTGTGTGACAACTTATTTTTAATAAAACTCAAAACTTTGTATGAAAATAATCTGTGCTCATGATAGAAAAAAATTTAAATATAGGAAGTTATAAAGAAGAAAATTTCCCATAATCCC
Organism: Tapirus indicus; assembly: GCA_031878705.1. NCBI lineage: Eukaryota > Metazoa > Chordata > Mammalia > Perissodactyla > Tapiridae > Tapirus > Tapirus indicus. The sequence continues at coordinate 94,652,169 of CM062919.1, read as the reverse complement.
AATACCCAGAGGCAACCTCTTTTAATGTTTTGGTGTATTTCTTCTTAGTCTTTTTCTGGGGGGATATGAACATTTCAAACATTTTTACAAAGCTGAAATCAGTATGGAGCCTGGCTTAAAATGGTCTTTGGAATGAATTTAAATCCTGACTTTACGATTTATAAACTACACCACATTTGTCAACTTCCTTGATCTCTTGAAGTCTCATTTTCCCAGTCAGTAAAATAATAACTGCCTCATGGGGATTGAGAGATTTAGAAAGTATAAGTAAAGTCCTTGGCATGGTGCCCAGTACAAATAGCTTTTAAATACATATTAGCTACACCATGCACACACTTTTGTATTCCTCTTATCACTTAATACTACATCATAGGTCTTTTTCATATCATTCAGACTTATAATAAATGTAATTTAAAAATTTTCCCCTACTATATGCACACACACACACACGCAGACATAGTTTTATCTAATATTTGCGTATAAATTGCTGCCTACATTTCACATTTTCCCCCTTTTGTTTAGGCTCTCTGAAGGAAAATTGCTTTGGACCAATATCCTGGAACTGTTGCAGGACTCCTGATCCACAATGGAGAATTGCTTTCCAGAAAGGCTGCAACCGTGTGGGCTCCCAGCCGCTGCGTGTGAGAGCGAGTCCCACCTGACCGCAGCATGATCCTCTGGCACCCAGGGCAGTCCAGAACAGTCTCACCCCTCCTGGGAGGAATTCTCTCTCCCCTCAACAAACACCTTTGAACACGGACTCTGGGCCAGACTGTGGGGTGAGTCCCGGGCAAACAGGAGGGAACAAGACAGACAAGGTTCCCGCTCTGGGGCTCACATGTTAGTGAAGGGGAAACCAGAGGAGAGCAAATAAGCAAAGTAAATGGCTAATCGCTTCCAAAGGAGGTAAGTGCCGTGAAGAGAGCAGAGGATGGTGTGGGAGAATTACCACAAGGGCGCGGGGTTATTTGGATGACAAGGAAAGACCACCCCAGGGAGTGAGATTCTTAAACTGCGGTCTGCATGACAAGGAGGCAGCTCTGCAAAGGTCTGGAAGGGCAGGGGGAGCAGCAGGAGGGAAGGCCCTAAGGAGGGTGTGTACTTGGCACATTCTAGGAGAGGGAGGGTCAGTGTGCTCAGAGCAGAGCGAGCAAGGAGGCGGGAGGAGGTGAGAGCAAAGAAGGCAGGCAGGCGGAGGAGATGGGCTTTTTTTCAGAACATTGTGTTAAATCATCGGATGGTTTTAGCAGGGCTACCTTACCTTTGAAAAGGATTACTGCAGCTGCTATGTGGAGAAGATTGTGGGGCATGAGCCCGGAAGCAGGGTCACAAGCTAGGAGACCACTGCAGGAGGCCTGGGGAGAGGTAGTGGCCCGAGAGTGTTGTCAGTGGAAATGAGGGAAATGGATGGAAATGGTGACATGCCAATGACAAGGTGATGATGACCTTCAGATGTGGGAGGGGCTGTCTGTGGTGGGGAGATACCCCTCAATCCTCCTGAAGAATTAGAATCTTCTGCCTGCACCCCCTGCCCCCCTGCTGTGGGGTGCATTCAGAATTAGAACCTAGTATTCAGGGATTCAACAGGTCAGTTTTTAAAAATCGAAAGTGCTGAATAAGCACACATGAAAGTGGGTGTTTGATCTGAGAAGCCAAGCTCTGCCAGGAGCACCCACCATCTGGAGCCTTAACTGGAGCCTGAATTTGAAAGTTACTCTGCTCCTTGTTGAGGATAAAGGGCCCCCAATGCCTATGTGAAGTCAAAGGGCTGCTGAGTGGGGGGCTGCGAGCACCCTGGCAACTAGGAGAACTGGGTTCTGGACCTGATTCAACCATCAACCAGCTGTGGACCCTGCACATTCCCTCACCTTCTCCCAGCCTCAGTTTCCCCTTCTGTAAAGAGAGCTCTGAGAGCCTGCCATCCTCGGCTCTCACTGACAATCAGCCATCTGAGGATGCCCGGCTCCCACATCTTTCTGGTGACTCCTCCTGGAGCTCCCCCACCTCTGTGGGCACAGAGCTGGGCTGCTCTCAGTGCTGCTGCTGCAGGGAAAAAGTACTTCTCTGGCTTTCCAGAAGTCATTCTCAGCTCTGAGAGGAGGCCTTTGACTCAGGGTCCAATTGTTGGGGTTTTGGAGAGTAGGACCCACCATGTAACAGGGCCAAGAGCTCCCACGGCAGAACCGGGGCTGCACCAGTGGCAGGTGGGGTCTCAGGGCAGCCTGCTGGGCTGGGGAAGGAGCGTGGTCCTCAGTAGCTGGGAGGCTATCTCCTGCACCCACCCAGGAAATGCTCTCTCTCAAATATGACTCAGAAATCCAGCGAGGCACACACAAGCAAAGCAAGCGTCAGCTGCAACAGCAGGAGGCCCTTGGAAGCCTGGAGGCACCTGGAGGGGCCAGATGTGCTTGGAGACTGGGAGGTCCATGATATTCACATGGGAAAGAGCCAACACACTTGAATATTTTCAATTCTGTTCTACTTCTTTTTTATAAAAATTTTGGTTGGGAAAATACACATAACATAAAATTTACCATCTTAATTTTTAAATGTGCAGTTCAGTAATGGTAAGTATATTCACATTGCTGTGCAACCAGTCTCCAGAACTGTTTTATCTTGCAAAATCGAAACTCGGTGCCTATTAAAGAACAACTCTCATTTCCCCCTCCACCAGCCACGGGCAACCACCATTCTCCTTTTTGTCCCTGTGAGTTTGACTACTCTAGATATTTCATATAAGTGGAATCATTCAGAATTTGTCTTTTTTGTGACTGGCTTATTTTACTTAGCATAATGTAAACAAGTTCATCCATATTGTGGTATGTGTTTGAATTTCCTTCCTTTTAAAGGCTGAATAATATTCTATTGTATGTATATGTAACAATTTATTCATCCATTGTTTATCCATTCAACCATGGCTTTAGTGAATAATACCACTATGAATGTAGGTATGCAAATATCTCTTTGAGACCCTGCTTTCAATTCTTTTGGGTATATACCCAGAAGTGGAATTGCTGCATCATATGGTAATCCTATATTTATGTTTTTGAGGAACCACCATACTGTTTTCCATAGTGGCTGCACCATTTTACATTCCCAACAGCAGTGCACAAGGGTTCCAATTTCACCGCATCCTTCCCAACACTTATTTTCCAGTTTTTTTTATAGTAGTCATCCTAATGGGTGTGAGGTGATATCTTGTGATTTTGATTTGCATTTCTCTGATGATTAGTCATGTTGAGCATCTTTTCATGTGCTTGTTGGACATTTGCATGTCTTCTTTGGAGAAATGTCTATTCAAGTCCTTTGCCCATTTTTAAATCGGGTTATTTATTCTTTAGTTGTTGAGTTGTAGGGGTTCTTAATATATTCTGGATATTAATCCCTTATCAGATATATGACTTGCCAATATTTTTTCCCATTCTGCAGGCTGTCTTTTTAGCTTGTGACAAACCACTAAATTGATTTTATGAACAATGAAAGGGCCATGATTCCCCATTTGAAACCAATGCTCTGAAGAAAACAGAGGTGAATGAAGTGGCTCACGGAGTTTATGTCCCACCAGCTACGTGCCTCATACAACACAACTGTGTAGGATACAAGGTAGAATGGAGTATAAATGGCTAGAATGGTACATCTAAGGAAAATGTTTATTTTAAATGCTTATACTGATATTAGAAAAGACAAAGACCTGAAAATTAATGAGGTAAGAGACCAGCTTAAGAAGTCAGAAAAGGAATAAAGTCAAAGAAAATGGAAGGGAGGAGAAAATAAAGTAAGTGCACAGATTAGGGCAACAGAAAGCAAGCAAAAGAGGATAAAAGTAATATCATGAGAAATATGCGGAGTTAAGGGTGCAAAGGGGAGAACCAGCAGGCACCAGGTGCCGACTTGTCCCAGGTGCTCCGCCAGGCCATGGGGACTCAGGCTGAAGCCACCGACATGCTCTCCAGCCTCGTGGCACTGTTCCAGCTCCCATCTAGTCCTCACAACCTCCCGGGAGGCAGGCATCGGTGACCCCACTGTACAAATAAGAACATGGAGATGACAGAGGCAAAGTTTGCCTGAGGTCCCTCAGCCAGGTGTGGAGTCAGGCAGGGTTGCAAATCCAGGCCCGTCCATCTTCACTTCTCTGCTGTGGCCACCTCCACCACCGGCCCAGGGGGCCAGGTCTCGCTCATGGCGCCTACTGGCAAAACATGGTGAAACCCTGAGGACGTGTGCACAAGGACTGGGGGTGTTTTGTGGTGACTGGTAGGCCCATATGGGGGAAGAGGGCAAGGGTTCCCAGAAGAGACATTGATCAAGGAGCGGGTGGGAGGATTCTAGAGTGGGCCGAAGCCACATGTGCACTGACCCTGGAACAAGAGGTCAGGAACAGGCTGGACAGAGGTGAGGTCAGTGGGTCCTAGTTCCTGCGCAGGTTGAGCGTGTCGGCTGGTTGCATTAGGAACGATCCGGGACTCTAATAGCTTCCTGGTCTCCCCAAGTGATGCAGAAAGTCTGAGGTGGGGCCAGGAATCTGTTTTTTAAAGCCTCCCCTCCCCCGGGGTGATTCTGATGCACAGCCAGGGGTGGAAACAATGCCCCCCAATCCCGGGGGTGGCCCCACTGCACAGGCACATTCACCAGCGGACCTGTCAGGAGACAGTGGCCAGACAGGGGCTACTATAGCCCAGGGGTGGGGAGAGCTGGGTGGGCCGAGAGGCCCACAAAGGCAGGGCGGCCAGGAGCGCCTCTGCACGGCCTCGCCTGCCCTCTACTTCTGTGCTTCCCCATTATTTCCTCCCTTCCCCCTACCCCTCAGAGCTCAGCGTTGAGGAGGGGCCCTCACTCTGCTCTTACAAGGCCTGGGGGGCCCGGGGGGGCTGCTGGGTCTCAGACACCCTGAGGGAGGCATTGCAGGGCTCTCGTCTACAGCACCCAGACACCCTTGTTCCTACGTTCAGTTCTGCCATGACTATGGCTTCAGAGTGGGGCTGAGACATGAACGCATCCTTCACAGAGAGACAACTAGGTTTTCTCACATCTAGCTGAGCAGTGGTGGGACCACCTGTGGACAGGCTGTGGCTCTATATTTCAGTTGTGTTTTTCAGCTGAGCTGGAATGACAGTTGACTCAGCTATTGGCAGCACATGGTCAACGTGATGGGGCAGAGAACTTGTCTAGACCCTATTTAGGTAAAATATCAGGATTTTCCTCAAAATTCCTGAGCTCCTGAAACAAAAATTTCCCTTGTATAAGAGGGTAAGAGTCCAGATATCTCAGCAGATCTGGTGTCATTACAGGTTTTATATAATAAATATAATAAAATACCATATATAATATATTATTATATTATTATATATTATAATTAATATATATTAATAATATATTATTAATATATTATATTATTATATATAATATATTATTATATATGGTATTTTATACCATACCAATATAATAAAATACCATAGCCACTGTGACCTATAAAAAATTCCAAATATTTTCCTCAAAAAGACAGGCTAATCAATGAGTCAAATACCCTCCAAGGCATAGACTTCTCCAAGTTACGGTAAACTCTGAAATCCAGCTGGACCGGGTAGTGGGCTGCTCTGGTTACCCAAAGTCTCGTTCATACAGAGTCTCCATATATGCTACCGTCTGCCAGCTGTCCTCGTTTAAATAACGTGGAATTTAATAAACACTCCCAACCTGTTCTGAGCACATCCTACCTCCTTCTGACTGTTCTGAAGACACTTTAGCACCTTGTAATGCCTTAAAGTCCTCATTGGATGGCTCAGTATCAATTTAGTAGCCCGTGGTCCAATCTCAGGCAAGTCACTTTGCCTCTTTGCTCTGTCTCGAGGGCTTTGGACGGATGATCTCCGCATGGCCCCCATCCCTAACATTCGGTGGGCACATGATTCCACTGCAGATTTATGGAGGTGCAGAAGAACAGCAGTGTTGAGGTGGTAACCTGAGCTCTGCAGGGAGCTGCTGAGAATGAGGATGGGTCAGGGAGATGGTCCAGCTCCTGCATTCTCATTGCTCAAAGGAGCCCGTGGTGGTAACACAGAGATCCCATTAGGAACGATTCTCTGGTTTCTCTTCTGCTTTCAGCCCTCTCTGCCTTCATCACGGTCCATGAATCACTGGTCTTCATTTCTGCTGCCCTCAGCCTGGTTCCCCTGCCTTTGTCATCTCCATCTCCCAGCCTATTGACACTCTTTCAGATTCAGGGTCCCGGGTCCTGAGCCGACCACACACTGTCATCGGCAGCCTCAGCTAGGTGAGGCATGTGGACGCGCCCTGGGACCCAGGCAGCTCTGCTGACATTCAACACCCCAGGCCAATCCAGGCAGTGGGCGTGGAGGTGAGGGATTGGGTAAACTGTGATAAAATATGCAAATAAATATCCCATCAAGTGCAAAACAATTTTGAGAGAATCTCCCTTTAGCCTTTATCAATTAATTAATAATTAATAAATAATTTTTAAGAAAGGCAATCATGCTATGTTGCCCATAAAACCTTGAATGTGAATAATCTGGACTCATCTATAAGATAAAGCAAAGGCAAAAAAGCCAAAAATGCTTTGATTAAGCACGTTCCTGAATGATTTTATATTAAATAAGATGAAATATATAAAGTACTTAGAGTAGTGCCTTAACACATAGTAATCACTCAATAAAAGTTATTATTATTACAGCCTGGCACAATAATATATTATAGTAGTGACCCCAAACCATCAAAAAATAATTATATTTATTCACCTAGAAGCCTGTGTGATTTGGGGCAAGATCTTTCAATCTCTCTGAGCCTCAGTTGCTGTATCTATAAAGTGGGGCTAGGAATATATTTTCTACTTGCTTTAAAGGATCAAATGATATCATTTAAGTAATTTGTAAACTGTAAAGTGCCATATAAAAATCTCTGTTGAGACCAAACCGATAAAAACCCAAAAGTTTAGGACCATCTGTCTTCCAGACTATCCACATCCCTGTCGAATAACTGACATGTTGTCAACTGATTTCAGAATGGTGTCTAGAATGAGGATTTTTACATGCTAATGATGATATTGATTAGACATGTTTAATAAGTTCTGGAAAAGAGCTAAAGAAACGGCCAACATGATTTTCTTGGGTGTCGTTCTCTGGGTCTGATTAGAGAACTAGTCTTCATTCAGGACATAGTCAGGCATCATCAACTTTGGGAGCCTTTCTGGCACCCTGTATCCATTAAATCCACCCCCCCCCCCCCAGTCCTCTGTGCCTGCAGCACCAGTCACAGTATATCGGGCCTTTCTGTGTAATGTCTGTTTCTAACTTCAACTCCTTGTGAGTGAGTCTCACAAGGGAAGGGGCTATTTTTTCCTCATCTTTGTATCTTCAAGGGCCATCTCAGCATTTGGAACATATTAGATATACAGTATATCTTTCTTTTCTTTTGAATAAATGAATGAATCAATCAATCAGGAAAAACCCAAACAAGAAAATGCCTACTTATCCATTTCCCCCAGTACCCCACTGCCACAAAGAATAAACAGTTTAATTTACCAGGACAATGATGGAAAGATGTTACTTATTTGAAAGCCAGTGTTATTCTATATACTGATTTTTGGTGATTAGCCAATACTTTGGGGCCAACAAGACACGTTGATCTAATGTTTAATGTTGTACTACATCTAAGATGCCCAAGATAAAGTTACAATTTACTCTCTTTTATTGCATGGTTATTTTCCATATTTCAGGAAGTCTTTCCCCTTTAAGGGCTGCCAATTTTCAGTGGTTAACTTAGCAGAGATTCCCAAAGGAAGCAAGGAGATGTGAAATTGAATTATGCCCCATTTTCTTCACTTCCAGGTATACACTTGAGTTTAAGGAGATTCAGACAGGATTACTAAGAGAGAAAGGAAAGCAAAAACATTTAGGAAGCCAAAGTCACTTAACTGGTGCCAAAGTTTGTTGTTAATAAAAACATCTATTCGAGGAGGCCCAATGATATTCAGGAAATCATGGGCTGATGTCTCCCACCAGTTGGGTTAAACTGTCAGATTTGGTCTCCTGAATTTCAAAGTTTCTTTGGCTTCTTAAGCCTTGAGCGACAGCATTTCAGTTTGATAAACACAGCTCATCTCCTATGGTTAATGTTTGTAGCTGGAAAGAACAATTAACCAACCACAAATATTTCTGTGTCAGCCTGACTCCCTGGAGGGAAATGCAAGGCTTTAAACAAATGCCAAAACATTTCCTTTAGTTAGGAACCATGGATGACCATAATCATAGCAGAATCTCTTCCTTTAACACATTCGCAGTTAGCTTTGGGTGAAGAAGTAAAAATAGAGGCAACTCTCTTAACCGTAAGGCACTTTAGCATAATGGGTATTTGCACACAGACTTGGCAGTGAAACAGACTTGGGTTCAAATCCAAGGCTCCCCACATGCTAGCTGTGTGACCTTAGAAGTACTTCTAAGCCTCAGATTCCTCATCCTTAAAATGGGGATAACACGTTCCCCACCCCATGTCTGAACCTCTGTATGTAGACACAGGTCTTTAGCATTCTTTCACTTAAATCTCAGACTCCCTAAAGGTGGGGAGGGTAGGGGAGAGAGAGAGAGAGAGATCAGTTGCTTTTTAAAAGCATTTTGGGGGTCACAGCCTCCTTCGAGAATCTGGTGAAACTACAGACACTTATGCACATACACGTCAAATTTTGTGCCCAGTTTCAGGACCTCTCCCCCCAAAACCCCCACAACAATTCATGGACCTCTGATTAAGGACCTTGGTTTAGACCATGGGACAAATGAGGCCAAAGCCTTGGGTTTTGTTTCCTTATGAGTCATTTCATTTCACAGAGAGGAAAGCCTGTCTCTGGCCAAAGACCACATCAGTGTCAACCCTGGCCAGCAAATACAGCTGCTGACAACAAGGGAGCTGGATGAGAAAGGATGCAAATCTCAGGCCACTGTCACCATGACTTAAAATGCAATTCCAAGTCCACCCCACTCCTCCCCCAAAATGAGCATTTTGTCTGCCTATGTAATTGCTGTTCCTTGGATGGAGTAGGAAAGAACAGCCTTCATCTGCATGACGTAGTTCCGAATGGCTTTGCAAGCTACATGTTATTTTGTTTTTAATCATAGCCCTCTATAATGTTAAAAAAAAAAAGGAGGCAAACTAAATGTCCAGTTGAAATGGTGAAACAGAGTTAACACAATGAAATATCACGCTGACACAAAAATGATCATTGTGAAGACATGTAGCCACAGGAAAGATGCTTATGTTATGAAGGAAAAAAAGCAGAATCCAAAGTGCCCTGCCCTTATGATTCCAGTGATGAAAAACTGCATCCTATGAACTAAGACAAGTAGCATTTGGGTAGAAAGGTGAGGTAGGTGGAATTATTGATGGCTTGTTTTCAATTTTTTTTGGTAGCACATAATTTTTACAGTTTTAAAGAGAAGGGATAAATAATAAATCTGTACAAAATTAGTCTGTCTTTCCAAATGGATGGGGTCCTCTTCCACTTCTAAGCAGCCAGCTCTTTCTGTGATTTCCCTCCTGAGCAGGCTGAGAAGGCAGGCCGGCGTGGCAGCCTTGGTCAGAGCTCACACAGACCCAGACAAGCACAGGACTCGAGCCTGCAGCTGAAAGAGCAGTGAGAGCACATCCATCCCTCCCAGCATGCGCCCTGGTTCCCAGCAGGCCCTGCATCCGAGTCTGGGCTGATGGGGAGACTGATTCATACAAGCAGCATGAGGAATTTTATCTCTAGATCTGTGAGCCTCTGATGTTTAGACTCACACCATCCACTAGTAGGCTGACGCACAGAGTCAGATGTAAGTGACTTGTCAAGGGCGACAGACCTGTTCCTGGTTAGATGCCGTTGGAGTTCCTCCTCCACCAAGCCTGGGACCTGGCTGGTCTTCCTGCTCCCATTTGCTGATGCTGGAAACACAGAGTCCCCACAGGGTCCCCATGGGTGCTGAGAGGTTAGCCAGTCTCACAACAGCCATGGAGAGAAAATTACCAAAAAGCTTCCTAGAGTGCAACCTGCCAGGAGGACAGCAGCCTCGGCAATGAGGAGGCCACTTGACCCTCTTAAGGGTCACGGTCAGTGCACTAGTCATTAGTACAGAGCCTCCGAGGTAAAAGCAGTGCCTGCTGCAGCATAGCTCAGACCTCAAGGCTTGACTCACTTCCCCCAGGCCAAGCTCCTAACTGCCTCCTCTCATCCGCGCCTCAGCTGGGGGATATGAGCAGAAAGAGCAGCAATTGGCATATCCTGCTCTCGGGGCATTTCCTTCCCAAAGTGCTCAGTGGAGGACAGGGTTCCCCTGAGCCCCGCGAAACCCCTCCTCCTGAAGCTCCTTCATCAAGGCTCTCCTGGCCGTGGATAAGTGAGTGGATCCCTTGTCTGATGGCCCCAAAGCACGTGGCAGGCCCTCAGTGACAGCCCCGTCACAGACAGATTCGGATAGGAAGGATGGGTGCACATGTGTAATTTAACAGTTACTTGTTTCTGAGCCCTTGGGGCCTAGCAAGAGTCTGGCTGACCACATGTCACAATAAGTAACAACTGACGACTGGACTGACAATTCCAATACGATAAGGCGGGGGAATTCCGGAAGAGGTCTGATCCCAAAGGGTGGACAGAGTAGGGAGCAACGGAGGAATGAAAGGTGCAGCAAGAAGGCTTGAGCTGGTGGGTAGACAGGGACGATGCTCACCAAGAAAGGGATAACGGAAGTTGGCACGTACCAACCCAGCCCACAGGACAGGCCCTCTCTGGAGGGCCATTTCTTCAGGCAAGCTTGTGCTGGACGCCTCCCAGCAGAAGAGAAGCTTCCTCAGGCAGAGGTTTCCCAGATGCTGTGTGAGCACCACCCTGAGCTCGTCTGTCCTTGGCTCTCCATTTCTGCTCAGATGCTGTGTGTACTGCAAACTGCAATTTCACAGCCCGGGTTTAACCCTCGCCTGGATGTGGGTGATAAGCTTCTCTTGCCTTACTGTAGTGCCGGCTCAGTGCTCTGCACACAGTGGATGGTTGATAGACTGACCAATGGAGAGTTAAGAGCACTGATTTTGGAGTCACATAGACCTGTGTCAGCATCTGGGCTCTGGCCTTCCAGCCCGGGCCCTTGGCTGGTTCCTGATGACATCACAGGGCTCTTGTGGCGATTAAGTGAGCTCATGTGCACAAAGCACCTGGCACATTTCTTGGCCCTCAAGGACCAGCAGCTCTTCCACATTTGACCAGAATGCATTAAGTGCCAAGTAGACCCATCAAAGGGTTGACTGGAAGGAATGCTCAGAGGCCATTTAGTCTACTCCCTCGTTTGGTAGAGTTGGAACCTGAAGCCCAGAGAGAGGAAGTCACCCAGCCAAGACAGCAAGGCCAGTGCCCAGCTATCGAAACACAGTCTTGGGAACAGAACGAGGTTGGCATGAGCTGGCACTCTTGGGCACTCTCTTCCCAGCTCTCCTCGTGTCAAGCTCCTCCTCCCATGCTAATTTGAGGTCACCGTCCTGTCGTGCTTTAGCCTGGTTGATCTTTGGCACCCTCTCAGCTTTACCTCCTTGAATCCCCCAAACCCTCAAGTCTGCCCCCTGGAATTCTCTGATTAGCCACTCCTAGATTCCAAGGACTTGCTGGCCTCCTGAGCTGGAGCTTTTATCTCCACTGGGGTCACTAGCTCTTGTGCCTTTAAAGTTCCTTTAGAGCATCGACTTCCCTTCCCCTGACATCTCCTACTAACCAGGATGAGAGTGGTGTCTTCACCTCTAATCAGGGCAACCCACCCTCCTCAGGGGCACGGACAGGCCCCCACCCTCAGCGGGATCCATCCGCGCCCACCCGTGTCTCAACCTCCTCTTGGTGGGCCAGGCCAGACCCACCAGATCTAGGTTCATTTCCAGGGTCAGGGTCTGCCACAGGCAACAAGGTAGAACATTCTGCTTTCTTCTTTCAAAATCCCCATGTCCATCCTTCCCTCAACACGAACTAGTTGGCAAGCTGTCCTTCTTTCTTAATCCTGCCTCAAATCCCTTCCCCCTTCAGTCTTCCCATTTCACAGCTGCTCACACAGCTCCCCAACTTTGTCAACACAGTTTGTAAACAAAGTTCACATTTGTACTCTGTATTCGAAAAAATATCAAAGCGACAAGCCCAGTGCTGCTTACACACTGCTTCTGTTAGCAGGTGGAGCAGACACGTGGTTTTTGAAATATTAATGGATGTTCTTTCTTCTGTTGGTTTATGATTTTGCTTCTCACCCACATCCAAGCCATTGCCACATGGAAGCAGAAAGGAGAAACAAGAGAACTTTCTTGGCTTAGACCAGATGATGAGGACCAACTGAGAGAATGCTGTGAGAGAGTCTGGGCAGATGGGGGCTCAGGTGGTCTTATTGAGAGCCCACAGCCCAGAGTGGCCCAGGGGGAGTGGCGTGATGATTCTTGCATCAGTGATGTGGCACAGAAGTCCTGAGAGAAGGCTTAGCCTGGGTCAGAGGCTGTGTGGATTGATAATGAAGACCAGATGGGCCACCCCAAGGTCCTGAGCCCCATAAGCCCCCCAGAACTTGGACCCAACCCTGGAGAAAGGGGGAGAGCTCTGAGCTCACTGGGGTTATCTTCCACTACCCAGCAGAATTTAGATGTTCTATTTTTGCACACTGAGTGTGAACTGAGATTCATACTCGCCCTACATGGACCTGCTCTGTCATGACTTCCCTGAGCCCCACAGACGTTATGCCAGACACAGGAACACCTTTGTAATAAACTTGGTCAACTCACTTTTTTACCTTCTATGAAGGTGGTGTCGCTGTCAACAATTTCAAAGGTTCCCCTTAGCATCATTGTTCTAGCAAACAGCACATTCTCTCTCTCTCTTTTTTTTTTTAAAAGATAAATGAGCTAAACACATGTTCCTGAGTGTCCCCAGGCTGTGTGATCTTGGAAAGGTAAAAGAGAATAAAGCAAGGAGACAAATTCAGCTCTGTCCTCCCCTTAGATTTGCATGTGGGACATGGGAGATCTGCCTTAGAGAGGCACCCCGTAGTGCAGCCAAACAGACAGATGTGAGGAGTGGGGATCTCCAGCCCAAGAGCTAGGCTGGTCACTAATTGTGTGACCTCAGGAAAGGCACTCTGCTCTCTGGGTGTGCGAGTGGGGACTGGTGATACAACCGGGTTGTGTAAATGGGGAACTGGGGTGGAGAGCTGTGTCCACCTGACACGAAGTCCAAAGCCCTTTCTGCCCTAGCTCCCTGCTGGGCCCAGTGGAAGAAGCCGCTAGACCTGGTGGTGCCCAGGCCAGGGCAGAGAGGAACGGCCATGAAGGCTCGTGGAGGCTGGGACTTTAGGACTGGACCTTCGGGATATGCAGGAGCTCTCCTCGGGAGACAGACATTTCAGGCAGAGAGGAGGGTTTGGCAAAAGCTCTGAGACATGATGGGCTCCAGGGAGTAGTCCTCGGGGACAGGACCGCTGGGCCCAGAGTGCCTGGAGAAGGCCGGGAGAGAAGCTGGGAAAGGAGACCCAGACTGTCTGGTCCCGGGAGGCCTGGGCTTTGTTCTCAGGCACTGAGGAGTCAACAGAGATCCTACCCTGGGGGGCAATAGTGCCATAGCTGAGCTTTAGAAAGACCTTGCCAGCCACATGTAGGATGGATTGGAGTGGAAGGGGCTGAAGGCAGACAGATGAGCTTGAGGAAGCGGCAATCGTCTAGTCCACAGGTAGGGAGGACCTGAACCAAAGTGATGGGGATCTGGGGACACATTTGAGAAGGGAGGGGACAGATGTTATCCCAGCGTTGCCCTCACGCAGGGACACCTGTGAGTGTTCCAGATGTCCTCTGGTCTTTGCTAAGACTCCTGCTTCCCCCATTTCAGTTTTCTTCTGCAGGGAACAAGCCTTCTCTAGGAGACGCCAGGAGAATTAGTCCCCTTTAATAGGGGGTCAAAGATAGGCAGGGATCCCAAGGACTTCAGACCCGCCTCTTGCATGTGGAGGCAGGAAAGGAATGTCAAGCCCTGGGAGAGAGGCAGACCTGGCGCCTCCTTCGTCTCCTTTGTCCACTGCTCTGAGGCCCCTCCTCTGACTCCATCCCGCACTCTCCCAGTGTCCCAGTGGAACCGCCAGCCCTACACACGCCAGGCTGGGCTCTGGGCTGAGGGAGTAGGGGGTGGGTGCTCTCCGTCTTCTCAAGACTTGCTCAGAGTAGAAGCCTGGGATTTCTTGCCATTTGATGACAGAAAACTTTGTACAACAGAAAGTATGAAGAATGAGAAGAACTTTGGGGAGAATGGGGCTCCAGCGACTAGAATTCTACAAAATGGAGACTTGGGAATCTCTTTATGGGGCAGAGTTTATTCATTTACTTTTGTTGCAGTGGCATTTGCAGTGGTGGGTGGTTTTGTTGTTGTTTTTGATAAATATGTGTGTGTGTCTGTGTATCTGTGCGTGTATCCATGTGTGTGTCTGTGCACATGTGTTACTGTGTGCACTTGTGTCTGTGTGTGTCTGTGAGTGTGCGTGTGTGTGCGTGTGTGTGTGAGGACACCCTCTATCAATAACCCCCTGGCCTGTAGAGATGTCCTCTTTTTTGTCTTTTTAGTGATAAAACCCTTAAAACAGAGTCCAAAATGGACCCCTCACCCCAAACACCACATGCCAGAGAGCTCTGGGATACCCAAGGCTCACACTGCAAGTGCTCCCTTCTCAGGCCGAATCCCTGGGGGGTGGGAGACGGGGGGCGCACTTCTCAGTCACTCAGACTGACCTTGAACACAAATCACCACATTGGAAACATTTTTTGAGCTCTTGCTCAGGGGAGACTGGTTAGCAGCCATTCCCTCTGGCAATGAACTAAAAGTATTGAACCATGAAGATTCATAAAAGATCTTAAGTATAAAACCTATGACAACATTACAGTAGGCCCCCCCTTATTCACGGTTTCACTTTCTGCGGTTTCAACTAACCATGGTCAACCATGGTCTGAAAATATTAAAGGGAAAATTCCAAAAATAAACAATTCATACATTTTAAATTGCATGTCGTTCTGAGAAGCATGATGAAATCTTCCGCTGCTCTGCTCTGTCTTGCCTGGGTTGCTATGTGACAATCCTATGTCACTCATGTCACTTCATCAGGTAGGCACTGCACCACCTCACATCACCACAAGAAGGGTGAGTGCAGGACAATAAGATATTTTGAGAGAGAGAGGGAGAGAGACCACTTCACATGACTTTTATTTATTAATAAATGTATTTTATTCTTATAATTGTTCTATTTTATTATTAGTTATTATTGCTAATCTCTTACTCTGCCTAATTTATAAATTAAACTTTATCATAGGTATGTTTGTATAGGAAAAAACATAGTATATATAGGGTTCAGTACCATCCCCGGTTTCAGGCATCCACTGGGGGTCTTGAAATGTATCCCCTGTGGATAAGGGGGACTATTTTATACATGTGGACAAAACCGGCTCCTTAAGGCCCATATTTCTCCCCCATTCTTTTTTATGCCTTTTTCTTCACTCAGTTATCAACGAGCTTTCCAATCAACATGAAAAGAAAGACCAAACATGGAGATGTCCCTTTCCTTACATCCAGGCAGTCTCTCCATGGCGGTTCTGACAGCGCACAACTAAATAGGAGGAGGGGTTGGGGAGGAGGGCAGAGTGCACATCACAAGAGAGTGGCTTTATGTGCAGGCAGCACTCAGGGAAGCTGGTTTTAAAATGGAGGGCTCCAAGCCCCTGAGGTGAATGCTGCAGAGTCATTTTGCGTGGATGCAATGAAGGAACCCACTGCAATCCATGCTCACCCTATCGAGGGGTCTTGTGGAGAAAGGATTTAAACCCTTTTTTCTATGCCACAAAGGAGTGTGACCTTTCTGTGAGGAAACTATTATGCACATAAATGAGATAGTCCGAAAGGCCAGGGACCCAGCTGCAAGGGAGATGTCAGTCACAGGGCCTGTGCCCTCACCGCTGAGCTAGGAGCCTCTCTAGGGGTGTTATTTTCACTTCCCATCTGCTAGTCCTCAGACAGCAGTTGTCTTGGTGACAATATGGAGCAAAGGAGCCTGGGAAGATTCATTTGACCAGGAGGGCAGGGTGGGAGCTGGTGCCTTTCACCAGCAGCCCAGGCAGCAAGCAGATTCAGCTGAGGTGAAGCCCCAGTAGAAATATGGACCCCGTGACCCCCTTCCCTCCTCTGCACCTGTGATAGGGCCACCGGGCCTGGTTGTCAAGACACGAGCAGGTGTCTCCCCACCAATCACAGCCTCAGACGGTTGCCAACAAGAACGCTCTGTACTTCACTTAGCTCTGGTCCACTTGAGGAAACATCTCCACCTCGCACCTCTAGCTGACACGGGTGGCAAAGGCCTCCCAGGTGAGGACTGCCCTGCGTGGTTCTTGGAGCAGGAAGAGAATCCCACGTTGACCCAGGAGGACATGGAAAAACCACCTTCTCCCTTTGGGAGTAAACCAGAAGCCAATCCTTCCAGTGCCAGCAGCCCCAAGCCTTCCTGATTTGATGAAATTTGATGAAAGCCATAAACGCTCTTTGCAGAAGGGTTGCTCATGTCCACAAAAGCTTGAATGCAAGTTCAGGGAGCTCATAGGGTCCACGAAACTCATCAGGGGCCCATGGTCTCTAAGAATTAGGTCACCAGCTGCAGCAACTGGTGCAGGGACACGGCGGCTGTAGGAAGAAGGTCTCCAGCCAGGGCCGTGCACCCCCCAATCTTTCCCTGCCACCAAGCACACAGCAGGACCACCTGGGTACCTAGGCCTCTTCTGCCAGCCTCAGGACTCAGGAAAGCCCAGGAGGCAGGTTATTCTCCACTTGTCCCTCTCAGCAAAACCAGATGCAGACAGGATGTAGATCTGCATTTCGGCACCGAGATATTCTGCCTCTTAGTGGTGTGCCAGGGCCAGCTCGTGCTGATTTGTGTTAAATTTGCGGGAATTTTGTGAGCTGTTTGTCAAGTACGTCATTATTCAAAATTAAACCATATAAAATTAAAATTAAATTATGTAAAATAAAATTAAAAGAATTATATTAAAAACAAAGGTAATAAACACTAAAACCTTATCATTTCCTAATTATTTTACTATTATCTCTGCTCTTGAGGTTATTTACGTCTGTTCTGTCTGTGTGGTGGGAACACTGTATAATGGTGTGCTGCTGCGTATCTCTTCCCAGCTTCATATTCAGCCAAGACATGTTGGCGGCTTGACGCTGGCTGTGGGGGAAATGTTTACACCACAGGAATAGGTAAGTGCTACAAATCTGGGTGATTCATTTTGCTGATTTCCCAGATTTAATACACTGATGGAGAAAATGGTAATAATGTAGATTAAACTTAAAAATGTGTCCTGTTTGTAGCTGTGAATAGCACCAAAAAAACTGAGGAAAATTTTTTTGAGTAATTAAAAACTATTATCCAATTCAGCAAAGAAGGTGGTTACATCACTGACTAACGAGGGCAGTTCCAACATGTCCTTGTTGTTTCACTTTGGTCTCACTTCTTAAATGAAAAAAATCAATGAACGTTCATGCCAACACTACACTCGTGCAGCAGTTGCAATCCTACCCTGACTACGGATACATGAGTTTGGCAAAAGTCACCAAAAGCATTTTATGGAGAATCAATTGGCTGCATGATATTTATAATAAAGGATATTGCATATTTCATTATTATTTGTAAATTATGTGTTACGTATCCTTTATACCAGTAAAACATATAATAAATTTATGTATGTATATAGGTGTACATTTGTTTCCAGAAAGCTGGTTGTGAGAGAGTTACCAGCACACCACTGCTCTCATCTAGAAGATACTTATCTATCTTAACCTAACACTTCCCCCACTGCACTGACAGGTGCCATGGAGTCCCTCAGACAGACTGACAGACACCACAAAATGGAGATTCCTTTTCCAAGTTAACATGTAGGAAAGGGAGAGTTCAGCCTTTTCCATAAAGCCACTCAAATAAAATCATGAAATGGGTTTATTACTTTTGATCTTATTGTCAAGTGAAATATTTTTTAAAAAAAATGAATTTATGTTATTAAAAAAATCATATTGTACTATAGAAATGGCAGGAATAAAAGGAATCTTTACATGAAACAATTATATATAATCTTTGTAACAATATAGGGTGGAATATCTGTAAAAATAGTTGAAACTTAGGCTATTTGTATAACTATAATAGACTCACAGCTGACTATTTCACCATAAATTGGCCCTGCTGGTAAAAAGCAATAATAATAAGGAATTCTATGTTTTGTACACAGAAAGGGAACTAATTCTAATTGAGCACCCACACCATGCATCAAGCTCTTTCAAAAATGCTGTCCTGTTCTCATTTATTTATTCATTTCCTGGTATTTCCAAAAAGATTTGAGGCCACTTGTAAAAATAAATGTGAAACAATAGGAGAGAAAAATAGAAGAAATCAGACCAAAGGGTAAGTTAGGGCCGCAAAGCAAATTTGAGGGTACAGCTGGTACACAGAAGTACAGACCATGAGATGGGGATACCCAGTTGCTAATGGTTAGATCCAAGTTTGGTTCTAAGGGTCCTGGAGTCCAAAGCAGAGTGGGAAATCATCAGTTTGAAGAGTCAGTGTCCATAGGACATCTGTTGCTCTAGAGATGCGTGGATTTTCTGGGTCTGGAATCTGAGAGTAATTCTCCCTCAGCTCCTCTTAGGGTAGTCCCGAGTGGGATGATGAGTGCAGTCTCAATGGCATCGCAGCAACGATGCCCCAGTGAGTTTCTGACCTTGGTCCTTACAGCATCCTTCAGCACAAGCCCAGGACGGCGTGGCCTCGCCAAGAGTGGGTGCCTGAGCCTGATACAGGAATCCTCCCAGCACTAAGATCCAGACATACAGCTCTCAGACTGGCTAGCTTGATTCAGGGAGATACCCAAAATATCTAGATTCACGTTTCTCAGTCTTATTAAACTCATTTTCTCTTTTGAGATACATAACAAAATCACACTCTCCCTTTTAGAGATTTCAAAATAAATATTGTCCATAAAAATAAGGCAAAGAAGTTACAATGTGAAATGCGCCTTTTCAAGTTGCAAGAACTCCTCTGGTGATTCTTACATGGAGAACGGTGTAGAATCTCGATGGAAATATTGTGTACTCTTCAGTTTCAACTCGCCTAAGAATTAGGGCTTTGGGGTTTAATTCTTATAACCCTATGATGTGCTGTTATCAACAAATAAAGAAATAAGCCTTGGGGGTATAAGTAATCCACCTGAGGTAGGTAAGGCTGCCAGTACAGAGTGAAGTCAAACTATTGTTATTTCATGAAGACATTTGGTGTGTTGCCCAAGGTCGCACAGCCAGGAAGCGGCAGGGCTGGACCTTGAACCCAGGCCGTCTTGTCCACAAGGTGGGGCATCCAACCTCTATGCTACATGACTTTTTGGCCACGGTAGCTTTGTTTTACTCCTATGTCCAAGTTCTTTCCACTTCCTCATATCCAAAACACACTGAGAGATAAAATTAAATTATTCTTACTAAATATTGGACTTGGTGATTCCAAATATTTGGGGGTTGGCAGATCCTTTAGGAATCTGATGAAAGCCATAACGCTCTTTGTAGAAGAGTTAGCATGTCCCCAAAAGCTTGCGTACACACTCAGGGAGCTCATAGGCCCCATGAAACTCATCAGGGGTCCACAGTCCCAGAGGTCAGAACTCCTGACTTAAGCTTTAAGCACAGATAATCCCATACCCTTGTAGACACTACATGAATGTACACGAACATTCCCTGCACTTGAGCGACCCTGAGAGTGAGGTTCTCCTTAAATTCTGCACCCCTGGTGCCTCCCTTGCCGCCCCCTGGTCCTGGCCCAACAGCCCAGGTATCAAGACGTGCAAAGAGGCCAGCAGAGAGTGCGATGACAAGACACCCAAGAGAACATCCTTCCACCACGTGGTTTTGGGAACTTCACCCCTTTGGTGAGGAAGCATCCAGAGCCACACATGGGGAGCAGGGGTCACTCAGGGGCAGCAGGGATCATGGCAGAGCCTCTTGTATGCCTCAGGCTCCATGTTCCCACCATCTTGTTCAGTTTAGTTCTCACGTCTGTGCTCAGAGGCGCATGCAACTGTTTCCATTTTACAGAGAGCTTGATCACCTGCTCACACTCCCTCAGCTGGCAAGTGGCAGAGCAAGGTCCTAGGGCAGACCTGGCTGGCCCCAAGGCCCAGCACTGTGCTCTGGCCCACACTGCCTTGCAGGGAGTAGAACATGCCAGAGACCTGAGGATACCCTGTCTCCTTCTGCAAGGACCCCCATTACAACCCCAGTGAGGCGATGGCTCTGGAGCTTACTGTGTCTAAGGGTGGTCACTAAATCATACACGCGTTCCCTCCTTCGGACTTTCTTCCTCGTGTCCTAATCTTCACTTGTGTTCAAGAGTTCGTCCTTGTTTCTTTCACTCAAGAGCCATTTCACAAGGCACCCACCCTGTGCCAGGCACTCTTCAGTGCTGGGACCCGGAGGGGAATGGAGGGAGGGCCTGGTCCCTGTCCCGGAGGAGCTCAGGTCCAGAGGGGCAGCAGACCTGCAAACAAAGGGCCCTGAGCACGTGCTGGAGGTTCACGGGGACACAGGGGTGGATTTGGGCACGGGTGACAGAAGAGAAGACATTGGCTTGGATCCTGAGAATTAGAACAAGTGGGACTTGCCTGGATGAGAAAGGGGGAGGGGATCCCAGGCAGAGGGACTAGCAGGAGCATGGCCTTCTGCTTTCCAGAAGCAGTGTGTGGCTGGTGTTGTCAAAGCGTTTGGGTTGTGTCAAAGCTTTCGGGTTGGCAGTGGGGGGAGCAGGAGATGCGACAGGGAGGTACTTTAGGCCCAGTGGTAATCGCTGCTGTTTAGTTTTGATCTTCATCTAGGTGGTGTGATTTTCATCTAAATGCTGTCTTCCTCTTTCTTCTTTCTCACCTGCTTCTGAAGCGTTCTCTAATCTGGCTGAGACATCACCTTCAAACAAGGGCACACCTGCTCTTCGGGGCCTATGGGGATGTGTGTGTGGGGGGGTATCACCGGTGCCTTACAAGCAAGGATGCTGGCCCCTGGTGGCCTCATCTGGCTGCTGCAGATTCTAGATCAGCAGAGTGGGCTCCCAGGCCAGGTTGTCACTCAAGCAGAAGCCGGCTCTTCAAGTCCCACTCTTGATCCCTCAGGCCACAGCTTCGCTCACAGGAAAGTGTTTTCCAGCACAGCTCACAGCTGCTTGGTTGGCCACAGATTCTATGGGGACGTACAGCTGATTCCATCCAGTATTCCACACAGGATCTGGGCCCTCACTGCCTCCGTTCTCAACCTCCTGCTTCCTTACAGGGAGGGGTCAGGTTTGGGTAGCCAGGCGTGCAGTTGGAGGCAGGGAGCCTGAACCAGCATAGTGAGCTCTGCTGGGCAGACGGCGGGGGGGGGGGGGTGGATTTACTTAGACCTAAATCCCCTGACAGAGTGAGGGCTCAGAAAGTGCGTGCTGAATGAAAAAGTAAACGAATGACGAGAAATACCGTGAGAAGAGGGAAATATAGAGCTTTCCAGGAATAAGGCAGGGTTGGGAGAGAGAATGCTTAAAAATGCAAAAGGCCTGCTATGTTCTAGAACATTCAAGAGAGGATGGGGACCCCTGGGCCATGGATGCCAGCTTTCCCAAGCATGCTCAGATTTTGACCACTTTTGCTCTAAGGTAGGATGAAGCTAATTTTTTTTAGCTCTTTATTTTGGAATAATTTTAGATTTACAGAAAAATTATGAAGATAGTATAGAGACTTCCCATATACCCTTCCCTCACCTTCCCCTAATGTTAACATCTTACCTAACATGATACATTTGCCAGAACTAAGAAATTCATGTTTGTACAATGATATTAATAAACTCTAGACTTTGCTTAGCTCTCACTTATTTTTCACTAATGACATTTTTTGGTTGTTGTTCCGGGACCCAGTCTAGTCCAGGACGTGAACTCTGGATTTAGTTGTCATGTCCCCTCACTCTCCTCCGATGTGTGATCGTTTCCCCATCTTTCCTCCCTTTACATGACCTTGACAATTTTGAAGGTCAAATATTCTGTAGACTGTCCCTCAATTTGAGTTTTTCTGATGTTTTCTCACGACTAGACTGGGGTTATGAATTTGGGAGAAGACTAGTTCCTAGGTGGAGGACTTTCCTCCTTGCACAGTAGTGAAGTTACACAATACAACGTGACTCATCACTCCAGGAGTTAACCTGACCACCTGCTGCAGGTGCAGTCTGCCAGGATTCTCCACTGTAGAGTCACTGTTTGTCCCTGTCCACACTCTAGTCTAAGTCCAGTCCTCACTCCAGGTGAGGGAGTCAGCTCCCATCCAGGAAGGAGGGGTCTCTACACATACCACGCGGAATTCTCCTCTATAACATGGAAGCACAACGATGACAATTTCTCAGTTCCTTGGTAATGTGGATAGTTGAGGGTGAAAGCAGTGGACAATTACAAAATTATTAGAAAAGTTGTCAAAACCCTACAATTTAAAAAATCTTCTCAAAATATATTATCAACTGTTCTTTCCTTTTCAAAGTTGGCCAAAATAGAGCTCTTAGCCAAAAGATCATCATTAAATCTATTCCATCACCCTACCCCTGAATGTCTGAAAAATAGAAAACCTTTTTCAAAAACAAACGAAATAAAACCAAAGCAACAACCAATCATTGACCCTGATCCAGACACTCCCCATACATCACTGTCAGCCTCTCTATCAGCTCTGCACCATAGGTGTCAATACCCGAGCTTAGAGAGAGGCTGAGTAACTTGACAGCAGTCCACAGCTGCCATGTGTGTGCCCACCCATCTCCCCACCCCACAACCTTCTGTCTTTCCTCTGTAGCACATTCAGTGCCTTTTCCAGCTTAGAAAGTCCAAGAAGCGGAATCTACCCTGGATGGATGAACTTTTGTAAATCAAAAATCTCTCTAAAATAGAAACAAACAAACAGTGGTGCAATCTATTGATAGCTGTGGCTCAGAGCAGATTAATGTCTTCTCTTTCCGTCTATAACGTCCACAGCAACGTTCCTGCCCGCTCCCCCAACTATAGGCCTCAGAGCACTGTTTGCGCAGTTTAAGGAAATGAGATGGTCAAGACGGCGGAAGATGCAGAGTCTTACCTTGGCGATGCTCAATGGCTTTTCACCATAGTTCTTTAAATCCCTGTGCCCTTGTGGTGAGGCGGCCTTCTAGCTATAACCAGCAACTTCTGATGTAATCCTAAAGAAAAAGCCCATCCCAGTCGTCTCAATCAGTTCACGTAGCTCGTGGCTTCCTGCCGACAGCAAGCGCCAGGCAGAGGTGGCAGGCTCCCCGGTCTGTGGTCAGAGCTTCACCAGCCACCCCCAAGGAGCCCCGCCCCTCCAGTTGAGCGCTTCAAAAAGCTTACATGGGCTCACTGAGTCCAGTGGGCACCACTGCCCCAGAAAAATCCATAAGAAAGGACGACGAGCAACTGGTCTTTCTCCTGCCCTGGGCCACATTAGACATAATGCCTCTCTGCCACCAGAAAGTTTTCTCATGGGGTTTTGGTTTAACAACATGGGTGGTGTTTTTCCTGTACCAAGCCTGGCAGAGTTAAGCTAACTCTACAGGGTACTTCGCTCTGCCTGGCAGCATTTGTCTGCAAGACAAGAGAGAGCTTGGGCTCTGCTGCTTGTGCCATCTGCAGGGGCCAGGGCAGCCATTCTCTCAGGCTTCTTGGTTTTGTTTTGTCTTCCAAAAAGTGCTGATAATACCTAGCCCATAAGATCCTACGAGCACAAATGATAGAATGGGTGTGAGTGACAGGCGCAGAATTGGCTCTCAATAAGTAATACTAATTCCCTGGGTTTTTTTGTAGCACTCTAGACAGCTGTTGATTCTGATCTCAGGGACTCTTCAATTGTGCTACTTCACTTGGCTATGAAAACTCAGAGGAGCAGGGAATGATGGAGGAGATGGGGAAGGGACCCTAACATCTAAGTTGTGAGTTCTTGTCCTATACTACACCAGCTGGGGGACCAACAGGACCAAGAAGGTTGCTGAGATGACCTCAGGAGACTTGCTGGTCCATCCAGACATGGTGACGTCTGTGTTTTCTGATCTATTGACCAAAGGGAGTCAGTAGGTGGGCTTCTCCCCTGCCTTTAGGTCTGGAAACCTTGAGGGGGATGGAATTCAGACAGGCCTGCTTCTACTCCTCACCTAGGATCACAGTCCAGAATCTCAGTTTCCTCATGGAGTTTCTTTCCTCAGAATTTAGGACTAAGACAATAATTTGCTGTCAGTTCCTGGTAGGAAAGAGCTTTCTGACAGAGTTCATAGCAACAGCAGCAGCAACATAGAGTTCTTGGGATCCTAGTCTCCTTGGAAACTGTCTGCTTCATTTCCCCAAAAGGTTTTTGTGAGAATAAGTGGATTAATGCATAAAAAGTAATTATTACAGTATTTAGCACATAGTAAACTTCTAATAACTGGTAGCTGATGTGAATATGTCTAATCTAAGTCCCAAATCTTATCTTTAAAACTGCTTTGTCTTCTTCTATCCTTGATAGCAAAGAGCCCAGAACAGTGTCCAGAACTGGCTGTGCTCAGTGAATCATAGCTATTATTAACTGATTATTATATTCACCACCTGACACCTGAGAGTTGGACCTAAGCATTAAACACAAGTTGAAAAAATTCCAAACTCCTTAAACTTGTGGTTTAAAAAATTATTGATTTGAGATGAGATTACTTTCTTGTTATTTCAATTCAACTAACACAACAAACTTTTGGGAATGTTTGCTCTGTGGTAAGCACACACTAGAGGCTGGGGGTGAAGGTAGAAATAGGCATGACTCTCCTCTGAGGGACTCAGCCTAAGGAGCCTAAGGATTATTGGGGGAAGTTACCAAGGAGATGGCTTTGAACATGATTTGTGACTAAGAATCTTACAGACTCTCAGAGGCAGATACCTAGGTTGAAGCTTTTACTGAACAAGGATCCAGTGATGCTGTCTGAATTATGTCTAATGTTTTTATCAGTGGCGACAAAATAAGTGACTTTTGGACATCTTTTATAGACTTGGACCTGAGGATATAGAGAATATAGTGGGGAAGAGGAAATCCATATTGCTAAGGAGAAAATCCATTTTCCTCTCACTCTGGCTCATCTATTCAATAAGGTTGGAGTGAGAGGGAATGTGAGAGTTTGGAGGGAAGGTTCAGGTAAGCTGGCCTTTGTGTGGTCTGGAAAAAAACTTCACCTTTCTGTCCACCTCCAACAGATGGGTCGAAAAGAAAAAAAACAAAAATGGATTCCAGCAGTCACTCAGAAAAGAAAAAGGAAGTGACCTTGCTCTTGGGTTTCAGATGTCTGAGCAGAAGTGAAAGTTAATTTCAGCCATTTTCACCTTCACAGAGTCATAGAATCTACAAGAAAGGCAAAGGGCAGGTAGGGGAAGGACCCAGGGGTGAAGATGTGAAGCAGCGAGACGTGTTAGGTGAGGCTAGGGGTGTCCTTTTTAGACACTTTTGATAGAGAACCTCAGGGTGGGCTCTCAGGGCTGCACTGAGACCAGACCCCCACTCTGAAACACCCAGTTCAGTGTTCAGCCTCACTGGCTCCCCCATTTATTTTTGTACATTTGAGGTAACTTATGCAAAATTTGGAGCTCTCCTTCCTTGTGTCTACATTAGCCTCCTGACACCAGTGCATTTCTGATCAAAATCAAAAGCTGTGGGCAATAGAAAGTTTAAGTGGAAGAAACATTAAAATAATCCAGTCCAAAATTCACTTCAGGAATGGTGATATGAGAAGATGGGAAATTTCCCTCTGAAGAAAACAAGGATGACATTAGAGAAGATTGTCAAAACCAACCATTTCAGGGGACTCGAAAAATGACCAAAGGCAGACAACAAATTAAGTGCTTAAACTTGAAAAACTGCTACTGCATCAGAATGGCAATGAGTCGGTGGTCTTCTTGCTGGGAGGCTCTACGTCCCTTCCTGCTCTACCCCTTAGCTTGGGTGATAAGAATCACAGCTTTACCAGAGGGAATGGGGGCTCGGTTTGAGGGTTGTTAGTGAAAACCAGCAGCTTTACCAGCTGGATTTGGTCTGGGATGGGGAAATGAAAATCTGCAGTTTTATGGGTTAAAGATCATAGAATCAGTTCTAGACAGGAAATGAAAAACTTCAGCTTTACCAGCTTGAGGTTATAACCTCTGTTCAGAGTGGGCAGAAGATCACCCAGAAGTGTAACGGGAGAAATCCTAGAAGTAAAAGAGCCATGAAAGGGCTGAGACAGTACACTTGCCATACATCCCTGAGTGACTGCTAAGACACACATGTGTCAGGGAGACTGAGACCGTGCAGCAGAAAGTGAAAGCCAAGGGAGACCTGAGGACTGACTGTAGACTTGAATTTGTTCCTCCAACCACACAGTTTGGGCAGCAGAAGGTAGAAGGTTTACAGGTTCAAGGTGTCTGACCATAAACTCTGTTCCCATAATTGCCTGACAATTAAACAACGCAGAAACAGGAGATACCCTGAGAGAACCAGACTAAAAAACAAAGTAAAATACTAAACACACAAACTGCTCAGTGATATCAGTGGCTGCACACCACGGAGGAGACCAGCTTTGTGGCTCGATGTCCAGTTTTCAACTAGAAATTACTGGATACGCAAAGAAACAGGAAACTGTGACCACACAAAAAAAGTCAATAGACTCTGACTCCAAATGGGCCCAGATGTTAGATTTAGCAAAGACTTCAAAGCAGCTGTTAGAGCTACGTTCAACGAATTAAAGGAAAATATGTTTAGAGAATTAAAGGAATTTATATTAACAATGAGTCAACAAAAAGAGAATCTTAACAGAGAAATGGAAATTCTAAAAAAGAATCAAATGGGATTTCTAGAGCTGAAAACTACAAGAATTAATATTGAAAATTCACTAGATAGGTTCAACAACAGATCTGAGATGGCAGAAGGAAGAAGCTGTGAATTTGAACATAGAACAATAAAAGTTATCAAATCCAAACAGAAAGAGCAAAAAGAGTTAAGAAGAACTGAGCCTTAGAGACCTGCAGACAAGGTAAAATGTTCAAATATAAATGTTATAGGAGTCCCAATGGAGAGGGAAGAGAAAAAAGCACAGAAAAATTATTTGAAGAAAAAGTAGTTGAAATTCTGCAATGTTAGTAAATAACATTAACTTTAAGAGTCAATACTATGGTCTGAATATTTGTGTCCCCCCAAAATTCATAGACTGAAATCTAATGCCCAGTGTGATGGTATTAGGAGGTGGAGCTTTTGGGACATAATTAGGCCACAAGAATGGAGCTTCATGTAAGCTGAATGGAAACAAATTCTCTCAGTTTTATTGATCTGAAAAAGAAGGGGAATTAGTGCCCTTATAAAATAGGCCTGAGAGAGCTCCCTCCTCCCTTCTGCCATGTGAGTTTTCAGTGAAAAGATAGCCATCTATGAAGTAGGTCCTCACCAGACACCAAATTTGCTGGCACCTCGATCTTGGACTGCCCAGCATTCAGAACAGAGGGAAATAAGTTCCCTTTGTTTGTAAGCCATTCACTCTATGGTATTTTGTTATAACAGCCCAAATGGACTAGGATAGTCAAGAAACTGAATGAACCCAACATAACATAAACACAAAGAGAATCACACCTGGACACCATGGTCAAAATACTGGAAACCAAAGAAAAGAGATAATCTTGCAAGCAGCAAGAGAAAAAATGATGAATCTCATTTATGGTAACAACAATACAATCAATGGTTGACTTCTTATTGAAAACAGTCGTGGCTAGAAGGCAGCAGAATGGTATATTTAAAGAGCTAGAAGAAAAAAAGAACTGTCACCTAAGAATTTGCTATCCAATAAAAATATCCTTAAAAAATGAAAATGAAATAAATACTTTTTCAGATAAACAAAACTGAGAGAATTTATTTCTATCTGACTTATGCTACAGGAAAAACTAAAGGAAGTCATTCTGGTTCAAAGAAAATGATACTAGGGCCGGCCCGGTGGCGCAGCGGTTTCGTCTGCGCTTGGCAGCCCGGGGTTCGCGGGTTCGGATCCCCGGCGCCCGCCGACGCACTGCCTGTCAGCCATGCCATGGCAGCGTCCCATATGAAGTAGAGGAAGATGGGCACGATGTTAGCCCAGGGCCAGTCTTCCTCAGCAAAAAGAGGAGGATTAGCAACGGATGTTAGCTCAGGGCTGGTCTTCCTCACCTAAAAAAAAAAAAAAGAAAAAAAGAAAATGATACTAGATGGTAACCAGTTCACAAAAAGGAACGGAAATATCTGAGAATGGCAAGCATGAGGTAAATTAAAAAAATATATATATATATATTATCTTTTATTCTTTTAACTTTTCAAAAACACATATGATTGTTCAAAGCAGAAATTATAACATCATGCTGTGGGTTTATAACACATATAAATATATATGACAATAATAGCACAGGAGGGGGCATGAGAAATGGAGCTACACCAATGCAAAGTTTCTTTCTCATGAGAAATCAATATTAATTTAAAGTAGATTGTGATAAATTGAAGATGCATACTGTAATCCATAGAGCAGACACTAAGGAAAAACATTCAAAGAAACTTAGTTAAAAAGTAAAGAAGAGGGGCTGGCCTGATGGCACAGTGGTTAAGTTCATGCACTCCAATTCAGCAGCCCAGGGTTCACGGGTTTGGATCCTGGGCGCAGACCTACACATCACTCATCAAGCCATGCTGTGGTTGCATCCCACATACAAAGTGGAGGAAGATTGGCATAGATGTTAGCTCGGGGCCAATCTTCCTCAACCGCCCCTCCCCCAAAAAACAGTAAAGAAGAGAAGTGACCTCAGTTAGCACACTAGGAGTCCCTCCCACAAAAAACAAAACGAAAAAAATGAATAAAGAATTACAAACAGATGAAAATAGCACTGAGAGAGCTCTGGAATACAATGAAGAATTTGCAGCAGCTCAGTGAAGTGTGAAAACTGAGGATGGCTGCAGAGAAAAGCACAGGAAGTATCTTACCTGGATCACCCCACCCCTCGGTCCAGCACAGCTCACTGCCAAGAGAGATCCTCAGTATGAACTCCCCACACTTCCCATGGAGCAAAAGAAAATCAGAAGGACCCCAGCAGCCCTCACCACAGCTGTGGACATCCAAAGTTTTCACCACTGAAGACTCCCACAGTATTTGCTGATGCTGACCCCAGCTGATGGAGCTGCCTGGAGTCCATGCTGCTGTGCCATGCCTAGAGAAGTCACTGCTATACCCCCTCCCCCCAGGGAACCACTGCTGTGCTCCCTACCCTGAGAAGCAGCCACCAGTGCATTCCCCCAAAGCCAAAGCTGCCATGCCCCCACACTTTCCCCCACATTAACAATTGCACAAATGCCCTGGACCCTAGCTCAGCAGCTCTTCTGTGGACACTCATGCCTCAGACACTGGCACTACCACCACAGCAAGTATACCTGTTCCCCAGATTCCAGAGTCACAGTCACTCCACATGTGCCTATACCTTTGACACCAGTGCCACTGCCACAGCAAGCATTCCTGCACTGCAGACCCTGGAACTACAGTTGCCCTGCACACGTCTGTGCACCAGACCTGGCCCTATGACCACTCCACTGCATCTCAGACACTGGTGCCACCACTGTTGTGAGCACATCTGCATGCCAAACCCAGTACCAAGAGGGATCTTCTTGGCCTTGATATCCTCCTGTGGGGAATAAAGAGAACAGAAGGACCCAGTAGTCTTCACCAACAAGGACCCCAACAACCCTCACTGTCACTGTGAACACCCACAGCCTTAGCTGCCAAAGACCTCCACAGTCTTCACTGTGATGCTGACTTTAGCTGATGGAAGTACACAAAGACTATGCCACTGTGCCCTCCCCAGGGCTGGAGCTGAAACTATGCCCCCTAGACCTGGAGCAACAGCACCTCACCCAGCCAGTGCCCTAAAACCCACCCATAGGTGAAGCTCTTTCCCCATCCAAAGCCAGTTTATAAAGTCCAGAAGAGGTTACTGCTCTCTGAAATGTGCAGACATCTACACAAGGCTATGTGGAAAATAAAACATTAAGGAAACATGACACCACCAAAGGAACCCCCAAATTTTCCAATAACTGACTCCAAAACAATGGAAATCTATGAATTGCCAATCAAAGAATTCAGAATAATTGTGGGGTTTTTTTGTTTTCTTTTTTCTTTTTCTTTTTTTTTGTGAGGAAGACTAGCCCTGAGCTAAGATCCATTGCCAGTCTTCCTCTTTTTGCTGAAGAAGATTGGCCCTGGGCTAACATCTGTGCCCACCTTCCTCTGCTTCCTCTGCTTTATGGGATGCCTGCACAGCATGGCCCAATAAGTGGTGTGTAGATCTGCATCTGGGATCTGAACCTGTGAACCCCAGGCCACCAGAGCAGAATGTGCAAACTTAAAGAAGCTTAGCAAGATACAAGAGAACACAAATAGATAACTCAGCAAAATCAGGAAAGCAATACATGAATAAAATGAGAAGTTTAACAAAGAGATAGAAACCATTAAAAAGAACCAAACAGCTAAAGAATGCAACTAATAAAATTAAAAAAGTGCAATAGAGAGCTTCAAAAGCAGACTTGATCAAGCAGAAGAAAGAATCTGCAAACTCAAAGACTTGATAACTTGAAATTATCCAGTTAGAGGAGAAAAAAGAAAAAAGAATGAAAAAGAGTGAAGAAAGCTTACAGGATTTATGGAATAGCATCAAACAAACCAATATATACATTATAGGATCTCTGGAAGGAGAAGAGAAAGAGAGAAGGAGAAAGAACTCATTTAAAGAAATAATGGCTGAAAACTTCCCAAATCTTGGGAGGAAAAAAGACATCCAGATTCATGAAGCTCAAATATCCCTAAAAAAGTCTACATCAAGGGGCCAGTTCCATGGCATAGTGGTTAAGTTTGGCATGCTCTGCTTTGGCAGCTTGGGTTCACAGGTTCGAATCCTGGGTGTGGACCTACACCACTCGTCAGCCATGCTGTGGCAGCAGCCCATGTACAAAATAGAGTAAGACTGGTACAGATGTTAGCTCAGGGCTAATCTTCCTCAAGCAAAAAAAGAGGAAGATTGGCAACAGATGTTAGCTCAAGGCAAATCTTCCTCAGGAAAAAAAAAAACAACCCTACATCAAGGCATATTATAATTAAATTGTCAAGGACAAAAAGAATTTTGAAAGCAGAAAGAGAAAAGAAACTCATCATATATAAAGGCATCCCCATAAGACTACAGTGGATTTCTCAACAGAAACCTTACATCCAGGAGACAATGGGATAATATATTTCAGATACTGAAAGAAAAATCTGCCAACCAGAAATACTATAACCAGAAAAATTATTCATTAAAAGTGAAGGAGGCATAAAGTTTTTCCCAGACAAACAAAAACTGAGTTTGTCACCACTAGACATAGCTTACATGAATGCTTAAGGGATTTCTTCCAATTGAAACAAAACAAGCTAAACAGCAACACAAACCATATGAAAGCATAAATCTTACTGATGAAGGTAAATATATAGCCATATACAGATTAATGTAACACTACATTGGTGGCATAAATTACTTTTAATCCTAATATAAAAGTTAAAAGATAAAAATATATGAATTTTTAATACACAATATAAAAAGAAGAGAAGTCTGACTGCAAAAACACAAAGAATGTGTGTAGGGGGAGTAAAACTGTAGTGTTTTGTATGGAATTGAAGTTAAGTTTTATCAACTGAAAATAGAAGGTTGTAGCTACCAACATTTTATGGAAGCCTCAAGCTAACCATAAAGAAAAAAATCTATAATAGGCACACAAAAAATAAAGAGAAAAGAATCAAAGCAAATCACTGCAAAAAATCATCAAATAATGAAGGAAGATAGTAAGAGAAGACAGGAACAAAACAACTGTAAAACAGACAGAAAATAATTAACAAAATGGCAATAGTAAGTTCTCA
This sequence comes from Tapirus indicus, assembly GCA_031878705.1. Taxonomy (NCBI): domain Eukaryota; kingdom Metazoa; phylum Chordata; class Mammalia; order Perissodactyla; family Tapiridae; genus Tapirus; species Tapirus indicus. The sequence goes on along the minus strand of CM062919.1, from coordinate 94,620,143 downwards.
CCAATAATTACCTTAAAAGTAAATGGATTAAACTCACCAACTAAAAGGCATAGAGTGGCTGAATGGATAAAAAACAAAATCCAATGATACATTGTTTACAAGAGACTCATGCTGGATTTAAAGATACACATAGGCTGAAAGTGAAGGAACAGGAAAAGATATTTCATCAAATGGTAATCAAAAGAAAGCAGGAGTAGTTATACTTACATCAGACAAAATAGACCTTAAGTCTAAAACTCTCTCTGGAGAAAAAGAAGGATATTATATAATTATAAAAGGACCAATTCAGCAGGAAGATATAACAATTATAAATATATATATGCATCCAACATCAGAGCACTTAAATATAAAAACAAATATTGACAGATCTGAAGACAGAAATTGACAGCAATACAATAATAGTAAGAGACTTCAATACTCCATTGTCTATGGTGGATAGAACATCCTGACAGAAAATCAATAAAGAAACAGCTGACTTGAACAACACTATAGACCAAATGGACCTAACAGATACATACAGAACTTTCCACCCAATAGTTTCTCAAACACATGCAGAACATTTTCCATGATACATCACAAAACGAGTCTTAAAAAATTTAAGAAGGCCATCCAAGTATCTTTTCTGACCCCAGTGGAATGAAACTAGAAATCAGTAACAGTGAGAAAACTGGAAAATTCACAAATAAGTGAAAACTAAACAATGCACTCTTGAACAACATTGGGTGAAACAGGAAACTAAAACAGAATTTAAAAATACCTCAAGACAAATGAAAATGAAAACACAACATAGCAAAACCTACGGGATGCAGCAAAAGCAGAACTAAGCAGGACGTTTATAATAATAAATGCCTACATTAAAAAAGAAGAAAGATCTCAAATAAACAACTTAACTTTACACCTCAAGGAATTAGAAAAAGAAAAATAAACTAAGCTCCAAATTAGCAGAAGGAAGGAAATAATGAAGATTAGAGCAGAAATAAATCAAATAGAAAATAAAAAACAACAGAAAAAAAATCAATAAAACTAAGAGTTGGTTTTTTGAAACAACAAATAAAATTGACAAACCCTTAGCTACATTAAGAAAAAAAGAAGACTCAAATAAATAAAACCAGAAATGAAAGAGAAGACATTACAAAGGATGCCTCAGAATAAAAAAGGATCATGAGACTATAACGAACAATTATATGTCAACAAACTGGATAACCTACAAGAAATGGATGAATTCCTGGAAGCATACAAATTACCAAAACTGAATCAAGAAGAAAGAGAAAGCCTGAACAGACTACTAATAAATAAGGAAATTGAATTAGTGATCTGCCAAGAAAGAAAAGCCCAGGACCAGATGGCTTCACAGGTGAATTCTACCAAACATTCAAAGAAGAATTAACATTAATTCTTCTTAAACTCAAGAAAATAGAAGAGGAGAGAAGACTTCCAAACTCATTTTAGGAGTCCCTGATATCACCAGACAAGACACTACAAGAAAAGAAACTAAGGGCCAATATCCCTGATGAACATAGATGTAAAAATCCTCAATAAAACACTAGGAAACTGAATTCAACAGCACATTAAAAGGATCACACACCATGATCAAGTGAGACTTATCCCTGGGATACAAGGATGTTTCAACATATACAAATCAATCAATGTGATAAAACACATTGACAAAGTGAAAGAAAACAACACACGATCATCTCAATAGACACAGAAAAAGCATTTGATGAAGTTCAACATCCATTCGTGATTAAAGCTCTCAACAAAATAGGTCATCGAAGGAACTTACCTCAACACAATAAAGGCCATACGTGAAAAGCTCACGGCTAACATAATTAATGGGGAAAAACTGAAAGCTTTCCCTCTAAGATCTCGTACAAGGTAAGGATGCTCACCTTCACCATTTCTTTTCAAAATAGTACTTGAAGTCCTAGCCAGAGCAAGTAGACAAGAAAAAGAAATAAAGGCATCAAATTGGAAAGGAAGAAGTAAAATTATCTTTGTTTGCAGAGGACAAGATCATATCCATAAGAAACCCTAAAGACTCCACAAAAAACTGTTAGAGCTAATAAATTCAGTAAAGTTGCAGGATACAAAATCAACATACAAAAATCAACCACATTTCTATACACTAATAATGATTATATATAACAATGATTATATATAACAATGATTATATATAACACTAACAATTTCTATACACTATCCAAAAAGGAACTTAAGAAAACAATCCCATTCACAATTGCAACAAAAAGAATAAAATACTTGGGAATAAACTTAACCAAACAGGTGAAAGACGTATACACTGAAAATTATAAAACATTAATGAAGGAAATTAAAGAAGATACAGATAAATGGAAAGACATCCTGTGTTTATAGATTGGAAAAATTAATATTATTAAAATGTCCATACTACCCAAAGTGATCTACAGATTCAATGCAAGCCCTATCAAAATCCCAATGGCATCCTTTACAGAAATAGAAAAAACCATCCTAAAATAAATATGGAACCAAAAAAGATCTCAAATAGCAAAAGCAATCTTGAGAAAGAAGAACAAAGCAGGAGACATTACACTTCCTGATTTCAAATTATATTACAAAGCTACAGGAATTAAAACAGGATAATAGTGGCATAAAAACAGACATATAGACCAATGGAACAGAATAGAGAGCCCAGAAATAGATCCATGCAACTACAGTCAGCTGATCTTCAACAAAAGTGTCAAGAACACACAATGGGAAAGGATACTCTTATGAAAAAATAGTGTCGGGAAAACTGGATGTTCACATGCAGAGGAACAAAACTGAACCCTTATCTCATACCATATACAACAATCAACTTAAAATGGATTAAAGACTTAAATGGAAGACCTGAAAGCATAAAACTGCTAGAAGAAACCATAGGGGACAAACTTCTTGACATTAGTCTGGGCAATGAATTTTTGGATATGACATTAAAAGCACAGGCAACAAAAACAAAAAGAGACACATGGGATTGGATCAAACTAAAAAGCTTCTGTACAGCAAAGGAAAAAAATCAATGGAGTAAAAAGGCAACCTATAGAATGGGAGAAAATATTTGCAAACCATGTGTCTGATAAGGGGTTAATATCCAAAATATATAAGGAACTCATACAACTCAGTAGCAAAAAAAAAAAAAAAAAAAAAAAAAAACCCAAGAAAACACAAAACTGATTAAAAATTGGGCAAAAGATCTGAATAGACATTTCTCAAAAGAAGACATACAAATGGGCAACAGGTATATGAAAAGGTGCTCAACTTCAGTAATCATCAGGAAAATGCAAATCAAAACAGCAATGAAATATCACTTCACACTTCTTAAATTGGCTATTAACAGAAAGATTAAAGATAACAAGTGTTGGCAAGAATGTGGAGAAAAAGGAATCTTTGAACACTGTTAGTGAGAATGTAAATTGGTACAGTCATTATGGAAAACAGTATGGGGGTTCTTCAAAAAATGAGAAATAAAACTACATTATAGTCCCATCTCTGAGTGTATATCCAAAGGAAATCAAATCAGTATCTTGAAGTGATATCTCTATTCCCATGTTCATTTCAGCATTATCCACCATAGCCAAGATATGGAAACAACCTACGTGTTTGTCAAACAGATGAATGGAAAAAGAAAAGAAAATGTATATTTATACATATATATACACATACACAGAATAGAATATTATTCAGCCTTTAAAAGAAGAAAGTCCTGCCATTCGTGACAACATGGATGAACCTGGATGATATTACATTAAATGAAATAAGCCAGATGCAGAAAAACAAATACTGCATGATCTAATTTATATGTGGAATCTAAAATATTCAAACTCACAGGAACAAAGAGTAGAATGGTGGTACCAGGGGCTGGGGAGAGGGGGAAATGGGGAAATAGTGGTCAAGAGGTACAAAGTTTCTGTTATGCAAAATGAATAAGTTCTGAGGAACTGGTGGACAGCAATGTGACTATAGTTGACAAAATTGTATTGTGTATTTGAATTTTGCTAAGCGGGTAGATCTTGGGTGTTCTCACCACGAAAAAGAAAATAAAAGGAAATGGTAAAGGTGTGAAATGCTGGAAATGTTGATTGGCTTGTGGTGGTGAATATTTCACAACATATACATGTATCAAGTCATCAGTTGTATACCTTAAATCTACACAGTTTTTGGTAGTCAGTTATACCTAAATCAAGCTGAGGAAAGAAGTAAAGAGGAATTAAAATGGTATACCAAAAATATTTTTTTAATACAAAAGGAGGCAATAAAGGAGGAACAGAAGAACAAAAAAGAGATGAGCGGTAGATCTAAATCCAAGCATATAAATAATTACATTAAATGTAAATATATTAAACACTCCAATCAAAAGGCAAAAATTGACAGACCGAAAAAACAAAGCACGATCCAACTTATGCTGGCTACAAAAGATGCACTTTAAATTCAGATTGACGTTAAAGCTAGACCAACAGATAGGTTGAAAGTAAAAGATAGAAAAAATATATATGATGCATACAATGTAAATACAACATAACTGGAGTGCCTATATTAATATTAGACAAAATAGACTTTAAGACAGGAAATATTACTGAGAAAAGAGGGTGATTTTATAGTAACAAAAGGGTCAATAAAGCTAGAAGATATAAAAAATTATAAATGTGTATGTATGCACCTACAAAAAAAACCCTGAAACATATGAAGCAAAACCTGACAGAATTAAAAGGTGAAATTTATAATCCAACAATTATAGTTGAAGATTTTGATACTCCTCTTTCAGGAATTGATAGAACACGTAGAAAGAAAATCAGTAAGGATAAAGAACTGAAGAATGTTATCAACTAACTTGATTTAACTGACTTATATAAATACTCCACCCAGCAACGTCAGAATATCCATTCTTTTTAAGTCTGCGTGGAACATTCACCAGGACAGACCCTATGCTAGGCCATAAAACAAGTCGCAATGACTGAAAGGAATAAAATCATACAAAGTATATTCTCCAACCACAATGGCTATTACATTAGAAATCAATAATAGAAATAAATCTGGGAAATCTCCAAATATGTGGAAATTAAATAATACACCTCGAAATAACCTCAAAGAAGAGAAATTAGGAAATATCTTGACCTAAATCAAAATGAAAAAAAGCACATCAAATTTTATGGCAGTAGCAAAAGTAGTACTTAGAGGGAAATTTATAGCTTTACATGCTAAGATTAGAAAAGAATAGAAGAAATATCTAAAATCAATGAAAAAGGAGAGCAAATCAAATCCAGTGTAAGTAGAAGAAAAGAAATAATAAGGATCAGAATAGGAATCAATGGAATAGAAAGCAAACAAACAAATAAAAAGGGATAATCAATGAAACCAAAAGATGGTTTTGATTAACTTTTAGCTAGACCAATCAACAAAGACTCCATTTTTAATAAAGAAAAGAGAAGACCCATTTTCATCATAGAATCTCCTGAAGGTTCAGGAATTAGAAATGAGGGTAAAGGTGTGCTAAAAACAAAATGACTGATGGAAGTTTACTTAGGAAGCAGTCAGACTCCACTCCCTCACTTTTTCTCCCCTACTCAGCACATCTTGGCACTTGCCCCTCCCCACCCCCGCAGAAGACTGGAGATTTGTTCTCTGTCGAGGTTACAGCAGAGGGACTCTGAACTGGGAGACTCCAGGCACAATTATGGACACAGCTACCATACTGAAATCAGATGGAATAAGTGAAAACTTGCCTAGTGAAGGCTGAGAACCGCCAACCCCAGCCTTCTTCCCTACTATGCATCTAAAACACAGGGATCCAACCTTATGCCTTCACGCAGGACAGTGAGAAAGTCTTCTTTGGGGACTCTGACCAGCCGAGTCTAAAAATGCTAACATGAAGAGTTTCTATGGAAACAGTCCGAGCCATATCACCCTACAGTGAGAACAGCCGACAGTCCCCACCCACAGGCTCAGAGTTTCCAAACAGTTTTTTGAGAGCACCACTCTGAAATATGAGTGATCAGTCAAGAATAAGTAACTATTTTAAAAAAGCATCTAATATGTCAGACAGAGATAAACCGGAGGAAAAAAAAAAAAAGCAACTTGGAGGAAACGGAGCCTATGCAGGGAAAGGACAACTTCAAAAAGACGATTATTGATATTCTTCGAGAGTTAGATAATATTGAACCACGAAACAAGAAAAACAGGATGCTTAAAAAAGAAAAAACATTCAGAGACTTAAAGCAAAAGAAATAGGGAAGAAGTATGGAAGAAGAGAAAGAAGATAGAAACAGAAAAGAAATGAAATGAAAATTAAAGAACCATTACAGAAGGTCCAACTTTTAAATAACAAAAAAATTCCACGAAGGTAGAAAAGCAAAAGCAGAAATTATCAAAGAACTAGTTAAAGAAAATTTCTTGGAGTTGAAAGACATAAGTTTCCAGATTGAAAACGTCCCTTGAATGTTCAGCATAATGGATAAAAATCAGCCTATACCACAGCACTGCATCATAGAATTTCACAACAATGAAGTAAAGAGAATATCCACAAGCTTCCAGAAAGAAAAACAGGAACAGAAGACCAATGACGAAAAATAGCTTTGAACTACTCAAAGTAACCCTGGAAGCCGGAAAATAATGGAACAATGTCTTCAAAATTCTAGAGGAAAGTTATTTCCAACTTAGAATTCTGTCTTAGGCCAAACTATTAATTGGGAGTGAGAGTAGAATAAAGACATTTTTGGGCATGCAAGTTCTCAAAATATTGGTTCCATGTCCCCTTTCTTAAGAGGGGACTCAATGACATGCATCACCAAAATGAAAAAATAAACCTAGGAAGAAAAAACCTGGGATCCAGGAAACAGAACCGCCAACATGAGAGAGGTGAAAGAGATTCCCAAGAAGGTGATGGAGAGAAATCTCAAGAAAATAGCTGTGAAGCAGGCCTAGGAAGCAACCCATTCATTTCTGGAGCGGAGGCCTCTGGGGGATTTCTTCAATAAATTGATATTACCATATTGCCTGGTGCATTTAAATATATTGAGAAGAGATTTACACAACTAAAGACAACTAGTTTGAGGGGTTGAATTAGTGATAAACACATAGATAATTAAGCAAATAAGAAATCAATCAATTATATCCAGGGAAAACTTAATATTGTGTTTGAAAAAAATTAGCATAGTACACTATATGACTCAGCTGTAAGTAGAGTTTATATATTCATAATACAAACATTGAATACTTATCTAATAAAAATTTTTATATAGCTATACTGGAAAGACAGGGAGGTAAGGGTGTATTGGAGAGACTGAAAAAGAGCTAAATTTATTTCGTAGTAAGAAGTAAAAATATGTCTAAAATTGAAAAATCAAGAAGTAGCAATCTAAGGATGTTATTTGGTGAAATGGAGGCAAATGTCACAATTATCAGTTGAAAATACTGCAAGTGTGCACTCCGGGGAGCAGAAAATGGCAGGCAGTTGGCAGAGGCAAAGGAGCTCTCCCTTTTTCATAGCAAGCCTGAGTGTCTACCCCACGCACATGTATGACCCTGACACACACTGAAACCAGATTTTAAAAAATCAAGAGAGAGAAAAGGAGATGAGCCAGGTTATGGGGAGGAGAGCTCCTGTACTCACAGGGGGAAGGAATATTGCCCAGAAACAAAGGGAGATTCTGGGACTGTGGCCCTGAGAAAAATCTTGGAACACTGAATGGAAGAGGCAACAATGTGATCTTTAGCAGCCATCCTGAAGCTTACCAAATTGGCAGTCTTGTCCTAACCCCTTGGAAATTCCAATAGAAAATGAACTAGTTTTTTTCAGAATAGCTCAGTTCAAAACTGGAGCGGGTACAGCACCTCTCATTAGGGTTGTGAATACCGTAACCCCTGGGCCCTAGAGGAGGTGCTTGCAGACAAAGGGACAGGAAAGAACAGAGCAGAGGCTTCCAGTTTTTTTATTGTGATCCACAGTTTACATAACAACCCAGTATACACATGTGAATAACTAAATCCAAAGATTCAGCAAAAAGTACTTATCCTCACCTTTTATATATTCTATTCTATTTTACTCTATTGTGTTCTATTCGTATGTCTTCTCCTTGCTTCTGTGGGCTTTATTCTTTTCTGTTCTATTTCATTTTTTAAATGCTGGTTTTGACCTACCAAATTGATTTTCACTACCACTCAGGCATCGAGCCCCACAGAGCCAAAAACCCTGGTGTGAAGCATCCCGAAGGGACTTTGGCAAGCCTGGGAAGCTGCTGGATCCCGTGGGAAGAGCACAGGCTTTACCACCATGCAGCTCAGAGTTGAAATCCCAGTTTTATAATGCCACTCACTGGCTGTGAGATTCTGTGTCACCTAATCGCCCGGAGCATCAACCTCCTTGTCTCTAAAACTAAGATAACAGAACCCAGTTCTTCAGGTTCTTGAGACAGCAGGTCTGTAAATTGTGTGGCTCTCAAAAGGCACTCAGAAAATGTTCATTACCTTTTCTTTTAAGTCAAAGGGATGATACCCCAATAATGGGGTCTTTACAAGTGAGTCCTCACATGTCCCTGAAATAGCTTAGTGGCTAAGACCTTGGAGTCTGGAGCAAGGCTGCCTGGGTCAAGCCCTGCCACAGACATTTAACAACCCTGAGGACTTGGGCAAGTGGCCCAACCTAGCTGGGGTCTGTTTCCTGACCTTAGAATTGGGACGATAGTAATAGCTGTCTCTTAGGGTTTTGTGAGGATTCAATGAGCTGATATATACAAAGCATTTAGAATGGCTCCTGTTGCATGAACACCAAGTAGATATTTAGCACCACGACTATAATGACCCACAAATGCTGTGTAGATGTTTACCATCATCATTGTAATCCTGTTGGCTGGACACATGAAACAAGTGACAGTGAGGCGGGATCCAAATCTCCCTGGGAGGGCGGGGAGCACTACACATTCAGCCTGTTCTCACTGGCACAGCAGCAGTGGCGATTTGCAGCCAGAGACTATGTTGACTTGTCAGTGTTAAACCTTTTGAACAGCACCATACTTGTGCTTCATTTTCTTAGTATGTCCCCGTGACACCCTCCAACTGCCCCTCCCTCCCTGCTACCAAGGAGAGAGCTGAACACGAATCCATCTTGGAGTAATATGCAAAAACAGGGATGGGCAGCAGCCTCGATGTGGTTGTTCAGGATCCTCCGAGCACTCAGAATGTCCTAGGATCTGAACTATACTTTGGACTGGGGCAGTGGACCCATTCACCCATCAGAGTCAGGCAAGAATTGTGTGGGAGGTGTGGAGTGCATACAAGAAACTCATCAAAGACGTTCACTAGGGAGAACCGAGAAGGTTGGGAGCAAAGTTTGCCCTTGTGCCTTCCTCACCCCCACGGGACAAGGGATGAGGACACCTACCATTGCCTGACTACCAGGGGTGGGCAGCTGAGAGGGTTGGAAAATGTCGTAGGATCTGTGGTTGCCTAGCTAATATCCACTCCCCTTCCTTCTTCTAATAAAACTCCGATTTTCATTTGGGGATCCTCTCCTCTCCCTCGAGTTCAAGTGGTTTGAGGCAATCTGGCCCCACCCTACTCCCAGGTGCCAATCAACACATCCTGTCCCTGAGACTGTAGCCATTGGTTCAAGAGTAGAAATTGTTCTAAGCGGATCTAAGCAGGGTAAATAAGACGGCTCTCGCTCACATTATAGGATAGGAGGGCTTGATTCGAACTTCGTACTCTCTAACTCCCTCTCTTTCTGCAATGTGGCCTGGGAGCTGCAAGCTGCAAGCTCCCAAGATCATACAGGAGCAGACTCAAGGGGAAGCCAGCACTGCAGATGGAAAAGCAGAGAAATGCAAAGGAACCAGTCATTGGGGATGTTGTTGATGCTGGATTAAACCAGTGCTGAAGTCTGCCCTACTTCTAGACATTCCAGTTATGTGAGACTATAAGTTCCCTTCCAAGTTGAATTTTCAGTTATGTAGCAGAAAGAGTCAAAACCGATCAACAAACCAAGCCTAACTGTTGGGATTGCTTGGGGAGAAGAGCAGGGTAAAGATGGCTGGCAAATGTTCATGTCTTCATGTGATATTCCTTGTGAAATATATATATGGTCTTTGTCCAGGTTTCTGGCACAGAGTTCCTAAAATTCTTAGAATTTCCTAAGTGCTGAGAGCGATAATGGTGTCTTTTGTTATGTTAATGAGGTGACTTTCAGAAAGCCCCTAGGTAACCTAAGGATGAAGGCTGACTGCCAGGGGAACCAACAGTGTGTCTAGAGGGTTGAAACTTTCAGTCCCACTTGACCTCGGGGAGGGAAGAGGGGGTAGAGAATGACTTAAATCACCAGCAGTCTATGATTTAATCAATCATGCCTATGTCATGAAACCTCCATAAAAGGATGGGGTTCGAAGAGCTTCCTGGTTGGTGAACACATAGACATTTGGGAAGAGTGGTGCACCTGGAGAGGGCATGGAAGCTCTGCGCCCTTTCCCCATACCTTGCCCTATACATCTCTTCCATCTGGCTGTTCCTGAGTTATATCTTTTTATAATAAACTGGTGATCCAGTAAGTAAAATATTTCTCTGAGTTCTGTGAGCCACTGTAGCAAATTAATGGAACCCAATGAGGGGGTCATGGGAATTTCCTATCTTTGACTCATCTGTCAGAAGCACAGGTGACAACCTGGATTTGTGATTGCATCTGAAGCAGGGGTGGAGGGGGGCACAGGCTTGTAGGACTGAGCCTTTAACCTGTGGGATCTGACGCTATCTCCAGGTAGATAGTGTCAAAATTGAGTTGAATTGTCGGACACCCAGCTCGTGTCAGCGAATTGCTTGGTGGTGTGGGGAAAAACTCCCACACACATTGTAACTGGCGATCAGAATTGTACTTCAGAATGCCAAATCCATGCCATTCCAGTGCTTTCTGTAGTGCTCATCCACACTCTCAGGGCCAGCAGCCCTTAGATGTGTCCAGTCCAGAGATCTGGAATTCACAGCCCAGGACACAGACCCACAGATGTCTCTTGTTTCCCCCCTTTGCCTCCAGCATTAGCCCATTTATTTTAGGTTTTGAGTTTGTTGACAGCAATTAAAAACCAGGAAATTGTATTTGAAAATCCAGATTCCTGTCTTATCTGGAAAAGTCCTCAGGACGTCATTCCCACAGAGCCACGATCAGGTGAGCTGGGCAGTGGCTGCCCCTTAGCTGGAGCCTTGCCACAGTCTCCCACAGCTCAAGGACTTTGAGTTGCCCTTTATCCCTGTGCTGCACTGCTGCTTTATTTGCTACAGTTGGGTTAACAGAAAGGCAAGACTGTTCTTGTCCCCATCCCTCTATCACAAGTGTGACAATGAATGACAGAGAGGCCATCCTTTTTCCTGGGTCTGCCTCCCTTGCTCATGTCACCTTCCAGGTCACTTTTGAGTTTTCCACTTCTCATCTTGTCCAACCTCCTCGTGAGGAAAACTGAAGCCCAGAGAGGGAAAGGAGTTTACACAGGGTAACTCAGCATGATATGGAATCCCTTCTCCTAATGGAAACATCCATGTTTCTGCTGTATCCAGTGCCTCCCAGATAAATATCAGATGTCACAGGAAACCTCTCTATGCACTTGTGAGCATGTCCTCTCCCAGCTAGGACTCTGAGGGCACGCTGGTTTTTAAAGGTTCCATTCTCGGCTAGGGCCCTCCCCCAGATTCCTGGCCTCCACTCTGGTGGAGAGTAGAAAGAGTGTGGACTACGTCAGAAAAACTTAGTGTCAGCTCTACCACTTACTAAATGTGACCTTGGTCAAGTCACTTAAGTCTTCTGATTTTTAGGTTTCTCCTTTGCAAAATGGGGTAGCAATCTCTAGTCTGAAGTAGAGCTGTTATTAGGAATAAACGTGAACATGTGTACAAAAGCCTGGCACACAGTCACAAAGCCCATCCCTCTCCTCATCAAGAGTAAGGAGCGTATTCAAAAACCAAGAGTCTCTATTATCATGATCCTCCCCCACCTCTCTAAACACTGATGCACCCCTGGGTGCTGACTTTGCTGTTTACAAAGTACGTTTGTGAGAGTGATCATACTTTGACTTCTCCACAGACAGCCCAATTCTAGAAGACTCCTCATCCACTTCTTACAGATGAGGGCGGTGCCCGCCCCAAGCCACACAGCTGAGAGAGCAGCCCTGGACTCTGACCACAGCTCTGCACTCACTCACTCTGTGACTCTGGACAAGTGGCTCCAGGACTCTGAGATTCACCCACAGAACGCAGGGAATGGACTCCGTGATTTCTGAAATCCCGCTGAAGTCCATGTATTCTGTACATCTCAGAATTTTGTGGATGGGGTTGGTTTTCAGCTGAACTGTGTGCCCCAAAAATTCATGTTGAAGCCCTAACGTCCAGGACCTTAGAGTGTGACCATATTTGGAGACAGGGACTTTAAAGAGGTGAGTAAGGTAAGGTGAGGCCGTGAGGGTGGGCCCTAATCCGATCTGACCGCAGTCCTTATAAGAAGTGAAAGTTTGGACACACAAAGGAGACACAAGACACACACACACAGAGGAAAGGCCATGTGAGGACACAGGGAGAAGATGGCCATCTGCAAGCCAAGGAGAGAGGCCTCAGAAGGAACCAACTCTGCCAACACCTTAATCTTGGGCTTCTAATCTCCAAAACTGTGAGAAAATAAATGTCCATTGTTTAAGCTCCCCAGTCTGTGGTATTTTGTTGTGGCAGCCTGAGCAAACTAATACAGAGTTCTGTGACACTCAACCACGAACAGCCACAGGCTCGGTGCTGTTGAGGTATCCATTTAAGTTGACCACCACCCTCTCAGAGGGTAGACAATACAGTTTGGGGCAATCTGTGGAAGATTGTGGAAGTTAGTTTTGCTTTACTTTTTGTTTTGTTTTGTTGGCTTTTTCTATCTGCCTCTCCAAATTTCCCATCCTTCGTCTTCTGTTAAGAGATGTGCTCCCCAGGTACAGGGGAGGGTGATGACCCAGGACCTGACCAGCCACAAGAACCCACCTGTCTGACAGCAGGGATTGGCCCATGGAGTGGTCTTGGCCCCAGCAGGGCCCACGAGAGCCCCTCCCAGGACTGCCACATGGATAAGAGTAATGACAGCTAACTTTGATTGCACCTTACTATGGCCACCTCCTGTTTTAAGCCCTTTGTAGATATTATCTCCTTTAATTCTCAAACTCTATGAGATGGTTTCTTTTGCTATTCCCTGAGAGGTTAAGTGACAAGGTCACAAGGTCAGTGAAAGGCTGAGCCGGGATGGATACCCAGAGAGTCTGGCTCCAGCGCCCACGCTCTCTGCTGAGGACACTGAGCTGGAGCGACTGGTGGGTGTTGTCACCACCTCACAGAGGAGGCCTGTTTGTAGTCAGAGACAAAGAGGCTGGGTCGTTTGGGGTAATAGTGCCCAAAGAACGAGGCAGCAGATGCTCCGCATTTGAAAACCGCCCTCCATGGGATAACATCTGCATCCTCTACCCTCCACAGGCCTCCTTTGGCAGCACTGAGGTGGGACTGGCCCCTGGATCCCATCTAAGTCCTTGAGCATGAGCTGTTCTCTGCTTGTCCATTGGGCAGGTCAGAGCTCACCTGCCCCCTGCAAAGATCCCAGGCCCTGTCCTGGGGCTGAGGTAAAGATCCCAACGTGGCCGACAGCCCCAGGCCACTCCCTAACCACCCATCCTGCCCCTCAGTTGCAAATAGAGATACTAATATCTACCAGACAGAGTGACTGTGGGGTTTAACAATGAGCTGATGTGGGAAAGGATCTCACATTGGGCAAGGAGCAGGTGCTCATTAGGGATCCTATCATTTTCGTACAATGGAGCTCATCTCTAGAACTGCTAAGATGGTTCTTTATCCCAGAGTTCACTGACCCTGGCTGCATCACCAGAACCCAAACCTGTAATTTTCACACGCGATGCAAGTGCGAGAGCTGCCATGAGGGGTCTTTGGGCAACCCTTTCCCAGCAGCCGTCATCCTCTTTGTCTTCTAAAGCTCCCTCAGGAAAATAGGGCTTCTCCTGCCCTGGGAAGCTCCTCACACCGAGATCCAAAGGCCTCAGAGGGTTCTGGACTGCTCAAAGTCAGGTCCCAATCTAAACATGCCAACAATTCCACCAATCCTTTGGATTGGGGTATTGTTCCCTTGCCCCTAGACAACCCCCGCCCACCTAAAATAGAGAGGGAAAAATACCAGCTAGAGAATAAGATGCCCAGTGTCACTGATCCCTCAGTGAAAGGTAGTCTGCAGCTACTTTCCTACTTGTCAGCTAACTGGGAGCCAGGCCTGTGGGCCCAGGATGTAATGGGTGTGGATTTTGTGCTCAGAAATGGGAACAGCCTCAGAGCCACCTGCCGAGGAAGCCTGTGGCCAGCACTGAGGTGCTCGAGGCACGGGTGTGTGGCAGGGGGCAGTGTGAGGTTATTTGAAAGGGGATAGGGCGAGTGACAGATGTATAAAGAGCCCCAAAAACCTGCATCCATACCTCTGGACCCTTCAGTATGTGTGTGCCCTTCGTATCTGCTCTACAGCTCAGCACCACGATCTGAAATGGGGTGCCTGACTGCCTTCATCTCATCTCCACTCGGGTGTCAACTTAGGGTCTCAGACTTAACATGTCCAAGACCAATCTCTCAGTTTTCCCTCCCAGACCCACTTCTTCCTTGATTCAATGAATCAACACTGTCACTGACTCCAGTGCTCAATCCAAAATGCCTAGTAGTCATCGTCTCGATCCCTTTCGCCCAGTCAGCAAATCCTATGGGCTTTACCTCCAACATGATCTAGAGTCTGCCCGCTTGCCTCCACCACCGTCGCCATCACCCCAGTACAAGGCACACTGGCCTGGACAATGGCCTTCTCTGGCCACTTTTAACTCCCCTCTCCCCAGAACTCTCCCTTGCATCACCCAGTTTTATTTTCTTGATGGTACTTAGTAGCTGAAGTTACCTTGTTGGCTGGTTGACTTCATTTTTACTGCCTATCTTCTTTGCTCATCAGAACACAGGTAAGCTCCACAAGAAGGGGCCTTGCGTTCTTGTCCATCACTGTATCCCAGCCCCTTGGACAGCTCTTAGCACATCAGAAGTGCTCTATCATAGTTATTGAATGATTGAAGGAATCTTCATCCAGATCTTGTTGTCTCCGTTTTACAGTGTTAAGAGAAGAAAAACGATTTGGTCAAAGCTACAAGCTGGTGAGCAGTAACACCAGGACTGGATCCCAGGTCTCCTGACCCACAGCCTACTTCTGTCTTCTCTCTAACACTTGGCCCCTTAGAAAATGCTTCCCAGACTTCCATTCCACAATCCCACTAATGGTTGGTTTGAGTTGAGAGCAGATGTCCTGGGAGCTTCAAATCCTGAAGGCTGAGCTGCCACAAATCACTTTCTCAGTAGTTTAAGGAGAGGTCAGCAATGTCTGCAGCCTGGCAACTCTAGGCACCCCCTCCCCGACCCCCCGGGGGCCACCCCAGCCTGCAGGGGCCCACGCCTGGTGAGTCATGGCTGAGTCAGTGAAAGCTCTTTCAGGGCTGAGTGCCCAGGAGGGTCCTGGTCTTGCGCAGGGCAGTAGCAGAAGCTGAGACCCAGCTGGGTCACTCAATGGAATACAGATCAAGTCCCAGGAGCATGAAGAGACAGGCCAGAGCTGGGGCTGAGGCTGAGGAAGCACAGTGGCTGCAGGGGTCAGGATCTGGAGAATTCTCCCCAGTGAGGTGGAGAAGGCCCCCAGAAGCCTTCAGAACCTCCTGACTCACTGGGATCAGGCCCCAAAGAGCTCCCACCTCTACCTGAAATACTTCATTTTAACTTTTCATTTATAGATCACTTTGCTACCTTGTTCCAAAAAGGACTGCAGTCTAACTAAAAAGATGCACATCTACAATACACCAAAAGAAAACATTTTTAGAGTAGATGGGGAAAAATGAGTCAAAGGGGAGAATAAGAATAGAAAGTAAGATGGAGCCAGGGATGATGGTAGTAGACCCAAAGCCTGCTGTGAAGTCCTCTCCACTCGGTAAGGAGGGCACACACTTGGCTCTGAGTTTTCTAGAACCCAGAGTGAAGAGCACAGCACCATAGCTCAAGAACGACAGCATCCAAAAGAGAAAAACAAACCAGCTGCTCCAATAAGCCCAGTTCTCCTGAGGCCGAGGTCACAAAAAAGCCCATCCAATGCTCAAGTTGTCCAGTGGGCCCTCTTAGGGTAACACTGAATAATGTAGGACACAACCTCCCCAACGCTCTTCACAAAAGCTCAGGGACGAGGCTCACTGGCTGTCATCTGTGGTGCGTCGTGGTCAGTTCAGGTCACGCCAAAGGGTGCAAGGCCCAGGGAAAACAGGGCAGGCAGAGGAAACAACGGGGCCCCGTTTGAAGCCCCTTTGGGCCTTGGGTGCTGAGTGAGACAGCCCACGGACAAATCATTTTAACTCTCTGGGCTTTAATTTCCTCATCCATAAACAGAGAATAATACATACGGTCACAGAATTTCTATAGGGATTAACAAAATTATATTGGCACTGTTATGGACTGAATGTTTGTGTCCCCCCCAAATTCATATGTTGAAATCCTAACCCCCACTGTGATGGTATTAGGAGATGGGGCCTCTGGGAGGTGATTAGTCATGAGGCTGGAGCCCTCATGAATGGTATTAGTGTCTTTATAATAAGAAACATGAGAGAGATTATTTCTCCCTCTGCCACGTGAGGACACAACGAGAAGGTGGTTGTCTGCAAACTAGGAAGAGGGCTCTCACCAGATGGATGTGGAGGCCTTTGATCTTGGACTTCTCGGCCTACAGAATGGTGAGAAATAAATGTTTGTTGTTTGAGCCACCCAGTCTCTGGTATTCTGTTATAGCAGCCTGAAATGACTAAGGCAGGTACCAATACATTATAAAGCTATAATAATGAAAACAGCATGGTATTGATTGATTCAGGAATAGACCAGATCAATAAAATTGAATAGAATGATCTGTGTTTATATGGAAATAAAGTGTATTAAGATGTTGGCATTTTAAGCCAGTGGAGAAAGGATAAATGATTCAATAAATGATGTTGGAGTACTTGGGTAATCATATAGAAAAAAAATAAATTATCTGCTCAACCTCAGTGGTAACCAGAGAGATGAAAGATAACAGTGAGATACCATTCTCCCCCATCACACATACAAAAAGTCAGACAATATCAGGAGTTGGCTTGGTTAATGGGTAAACAGGTTACTGGTTGGGATATAAATGGTTACATCACTACATGGAGGGAAATCTGTCAGGATCTAGCAAAAAGGAAAAGGCCCGGTCATCTGCAATGTCACCTCCAGGATCCTACGTTGGAGAAGCACAGGTAACGAGGATGGTGCTGCACCACTGTGACGGGGAACAGTGAAGATGTCCATCAGGAAGGGAGTGGGTCAGTGAAGTGGCTCAGATCCATCTGTATCAACATCAAACGCCTGCTGGGGGGTGGGGAAGGCAAATTGCAGACCAGTACTTACAGGATTATACCATTAGGAAAAAATACAAACAAGCAAAGTGAAACCGTGTGTGTGTGCTTTATATATACTCATGTGTATAAAAGTAAAGCCATGAATAAGGAAAACACACCCCAAACTCATCGTGCTGATTATTTCTGGGAGGAGCGGAGAGAAGCAGTACAGAGGAGGGGCAGGTGGCAGGGGCTGGTTGGAGGGACTTAGCCATACCTACCATGCCCTCATTTTTTATAAAGAAGAATCAATTTACTTACAACTAGTATACTTTTTAAGACAGTATACAGTATGGAAAAACAGTACAGTATAGAAGTAAATATGCTGAAATATTAATAATTGTTAATTATGGGCAGTAGGAATATGAATGAATGTTCTTTCCTCTTCTTTTTGAACTTTTTGATTTTTCATTATTTTTCAAATTTCCCACATCTGCAAAGAAAGGGGACCAAAACTAAAACTGAAGGCCCCAAAACCTTTGTCTCTGGACTACTCCAGGAACAGGGTGCTCTGGTGAGCAAACAGGCCGGAGTCTGGCAGGGCCCCGCCAGAGTGGGCGGTGAGAAGCCCCAGGCTGCCCCAGCCTCCTCTCAGGCCTCCCGGGTGGCGGGTCACCACTGCTTTGCCCTCATGGTGCCTTCCCACTTAGCCCACTTCTTTCTCACAGGCTCTGGCCTTGCCTTGGTCCTGGCCCCCACACTCCAGCCCAAAACAGTCTCCCAGAACACACCAGAAAGTTTCCGGTCTACACAGGACCTAACACCAGAAGGGGCCTAAATTCTCACTCCCTTGCTCAAGCCATCAAGAGGGATGACCTGCCACAGGAATGAATTCAAGGCCTGGAAAAGCACTGGGGCATGTCTTCCCTAGCTCTGCCCCCGCTGGGCTCACACACAGTCCAGATACCCAGGTGCAAACACCTCAGCCGCCTGGGCCTTGGGGGAAGGTGGGGCAAGTTGTGGAATTTTCCCAAGTGATAACTACTGAATGGAAAACATTTTAATGAGCTGGAGGGGAGTGACAAGTCCCTGACCAGCAGCCAGCTTCCCACGTGAGCTGCTGTGGGGGCACTTTAGGAGGTGGGATTTCTCTAGCCTTAGCCTCTCCATCTGCAGGAAGAGTTTTCCCCTTGCTGATTTCCTGAAAAAGGACATGGAGTAATCTACTACCCTCTTTTAGCTCCTTGGAAAAGAGGAGAAATCACACAGGCCCATTAGTAACAGACAGACACTCCTTCCTGTCTTTCTGTAAGTCAGTGTGGGGGAGGCCAGTGGTGGCCACATCACATGTGAGGTGAACTAAGGGAGCCCCATCAAGCTCACTCCTAGGATGAGAGAGGACAAATGGCCCAGCTCTCAAACCACCCACCCCATCGCCAGCTGCCCATCCAGAACATTCCTGGCACCTCTGGCTTAGCTTGTCCTCCCCTCCCCCTTCTTTACTAGAGGGAACTAAACACAAGGGTTTATAAGAATGCATGCTTATGCGTTCATTTGTTCACTTACACTAGCATCATTGATTAGGTACCCTCCATGTTCCAGCTCTGTGCTGGGCACTGGGAACATTTCCAGGAATGGAAATGAGTAAGACATCATCCCTGACCTCAAAGGCTTGGAATCTTTTAGGAGAGATGGACAAGAGACCAGTGACCTCAGTGTGAACTGTTAGAGCAGCGGTTTGCCCCAGTGATGGGGAAGCATAGATGAAAGGCACCAAGAAGAGTGGATATGGGGTGGGGGTGGGGAGAGGGAAATGAAATCAGTACATGTAGGGAATGATTAGACAATCCACGTATTCTAGGACCTGCAAATAAGTACATCTGACCAGATTAATTAAACATCTCTTTACTCCCTTCTAACACTTAAGTCAGATCACACAAATATAATTATCTAGCCCAGAACCAAGTATTTCACAGGTACTGGATATATTTGTGTGGCATGTTTGTATGCGAGCAGGTTTTAAAAATCTAATAGTTCTCCTGACGGCAAGAAGTCTTTTGTAAAGGCATGCTTCCGAAGGACCATGGTGTTTAAAAATTTGGACCTTAACTGTATTTTAAACTTGGCCTCTGTCTGATTTCTTTTCAGTTCCATCTGATTTCTTTTAGACTCTGAGGTCTCGTAGGCCTAAGCTGTTTGCATGGCTGGACTTCAGAGTATGAAGGGCCAGTGGGGAGTGGGTGGGGGTTGAGAGGATTTTATTCAGTCACTCTGAGGTGCTTTCTCTCCCAACTACCAACAGGTCATTTTTCCCCCTTGGAAAACTTCAAAGATAATCCTACCCCTTCAGCGCCATAAACCCTGACTTGCAAGGATGCAGAAATGCCCACAGGGGAAGCTGGCTCCAAAAGCCGAGGTCGAGTCCAGGGACAACAGAGTGGGTCCTGCAGAGAGAAGGCATGATGAGGCTGTCCTGAGGTGGGGGGGTTGCCACATGTAGGGCTCTACTGCAGAACTCTTAGCCCGGCTGACCTGCCCTTCCTGCAACAGCCAGACTGCCCAGGCCTGCATGGACCGAGCCTTCATGAGGGGGGGCAAGGGAAGAGTCAGGCTATTAGTTCATCCTGGCAGCTCCCTGTTCACTTACACAAGCTCCTGACTCCAGCACACCAGGCCACTGAAGAAGAATGTATCCCACTGTCTTAATCCATTTGGGCGGCTCTAACACAACACCACAGATTGAGTGGCTTATAAACAACAGAAATTTATTTCTCACTGTTCTAAGGCTGAAAGTCCAAGATCAGGGCACCAGCAAATTTGGCATCTGGTGAGAGCCCGCTGTCTGGTCACAGCTGGTGCCTTCCCATTGATCCTCACATGGCAGAAGGGGAGAGGGAGCTCTGCGGGTTCTCTTCATAAGGGCACTAATCCCGTTCATGAGACTCTCGTGACCTAATCACCTTCTAATACCATCACCTTGGGGATTAGGATTTCAACATATGAGTTTTGAGGGGACACATTCAGACCATAGCACCATTCTGAACATTCCCCTTCCCTTCTCTTTTCCTTCTTTCCTCCTCCTCCTCTTCTTTTTCTCCTTCTTCTGCTCTCTCTCTCTTTCTCTCTCCTCCCCCCCCCTCTCTGTCTCTCTCTCACTCTCTCTTTCCTTCTCATAAGTCTATGGCATCATCACAAACAACCATTTCCAAGGAGGGCTGATTCTGTTTGCTAAACATTTTGGCTGATCATGAAACATTAACCTGAAGGTGATTCATCAGGGAGTCCCGCAGAAGTGGTTTCCTTGTACGGTCATCAGTCTGTCTTCTGTCCCTGGGTTTCTCTCCTCCTTGAGTGCAGTCAGTAAGCCCATCTCCATGTGCCTGCATCTATTTGTCTCTCCCTGTCTGCTGCCAGTTCTCTCTGTGAACCAGAAACAGTCCTGGTCATAAGATGTTAGTCAGTAGAATGGCAGCCGACCACGCTGAAGTGGCTTGCTGCATCCCTGCCAGGAAGTTCTGGGAGTCTGTGCCTGAAAACTGTGGCTGAACCGCGGGGTATGTTTGCCTGCTCCATGCGCCCGTCCTGTTTTCCTGGTGTCAGCTTCCAAACAGAGCTACCTCGTGTTCAAAGAAGACAAACAACTCAGCAAAGATATTCGGGAATCTTGCCAGCTTGCTTAATATTTGCCCATGCTGTGCGTTAGACTAGAAAGAGCAACAGGCACGGCCCTTTTCAGGTGGTGCACAATTGAAGAATCAGTTGGTGCACGGACATGATAAGAAACGTCATTTGTTGGGTGCCTACTCTGTGCCAAACATTATGTCAGCCATTTTATAAGCATTAATTCTAATCCTCACAACAATGCATAGTGGTAGATATTGTTAACTCGATGTGTAGAGGAGGAAACTGAGCCTCAGAAGGTTAGATATTTGCCCAAAGCAGCCCAACAGCAAGTGACAGAGTCAGGACTAGACCCAAGGTCCCCAAAGCCCAAACTGTGCACTATAATATACTTCCTCCCCACCTCGCTAGGCAGGATGGGGTATGAGAGAAGGTGTGCATCCCATTTGTTTTAACATCTAGAGGGGCAGTCGGTTTGAGTTGATTTCAGGAGAGCAGATAAATATAAGGGAGATTCTTTCCCCAGTTAGGGAGTTCCGTCCTCCAGGTAGAATTCCTGGAAAGGAGCTGAATATGAAGACCCACAGACCAGCTTCCCACAGAATCCCTCCCCAGTGCTCTGCATGGCAGATGACAAGCACTCCATTATCTTTTGGGACTTGATTTTGAACTTGCCTCCAAAGCCCGTACTTATGGTATGGGTTTTCCTGGTGATAGAATGATTAAGTTCGACTTTATCTCTGTTTGCAACAATTTCTCCTTCTGACACCCACTCTGCCCTCCCATATCATGGGAGATTGGCTGGTGGAAATGAAAAGAATACTTTCCTTAGCCTCAGCTATTGGCTTGGCCACTAGGAGAGCTGTTGAGGTCATGAAGCAGTTGGGTGTCCGGGGCCTTGCTTCCATAAGGCTCAGAGTTCTACTGCACGCCCTAGGCTTCCTCAGCCTGCGTTCCGGTCTGGGACCACCTTCCCCCGCCCCCAAGTTTAAAGCAGGGCAGAGAACAAGCAGGCTCTCCCTCAGGATATGGGGGTGCAGGCTTGTTCATCAGTGTCTCACCTGCCAGCTCTCATCCAGCCTCAGGGCAAGCCCATCGGACTCTTTCTCTCCATCTAGCTGATCTTGACCTCTTGCTAGCCCAGACTTGCAGTGTCTGCCAGAGCTTCCCATTTTGCAGTTTCTGGTCCCACCTCCTGTCACTGCCCAGCATGATAGATTCTATTCAGTTGGTGTGGAGTATCCTGGAATTGTGTGTCAGAAGATGCCAGAGCTTGAATCCCTTGTTCCAAGTGGGGGGGAAACCATCCAGTGGGGGAAACTGATTTGACAAAGGTCTAATTAGTAACAGAGCAGGGACTGGGACCAGGATCTGCTGACACCTATCCAGGGCTCTTTCCATTGCTCAAAGCCTGGCCCATTGGGTGAGATGATGCTTATAAGAATTTAGAAGGCTCTCCCCTGCCCATCAGGGCTGCTGCACCACCATCATTAGTGGCATCATTTCTGGTTTCCTTCAAATGCTACACATGCCTGGGGAGGCCTGGTTGTCATCCATTTGTCACTAGGATGGTGCCGGTGCTGGGCCTGGAAATACTCTCTGCAGCATCTTCTAGATGGTGATTCTTACAAGTGTCCACAGGATAAAAGGGCCAACTCTGCAGGAGATGCTGAGATGCCATGATGGTGAGGAGAGTGATCTTAAACAAACCACAAGCCAGGCCTGGAATCGGGCCCACCCCTAACATTTGAGAGGTCCAAAGCCGATGTGTAAATGGAGGCCACATGCCCTGTGTCTAAATATTTGAGAGTTATAAACCAAGCTAACAGACTGTTAGACAATGTTTGTTTTTTCTTCTTCCCTTGACAAATATATCTTTATAACAACCTCAACCTCAACCTCAAAGGTTCCAATTGTGCATCCTTGGACTCCTGGAACACGGAGGGGCAGGAGCAGTGAGGGCGGCAGGAGACACCCCAGCCTGAGTCCAACATTCATGCACACTCTGCGACCAGTAAAGAGGCCTGCACAGGCCTAAACATGAGCTATTTGGGCAGGAACTTCCTGGGTCCTAGATACTTAGAGCCCACAGTATAAGGAAAGGAATAGACTTTGAGTGGGCATGTCCCCTGGCCCCATGGCCACCTTACCTGGAGGAGGCCCAGAGCAGGGCTCGCTAAAGCATGGGGTCCAAGGTAGGCCCCCTTGCCCATGTGTAAGGACAGTACTATTAAAATTATTTCTATTTTATAGATGAAGTAACTGCAGCACAGAAAACTTGAATGACTTCTTACAGGCACACACCAGTGTCAGAAGAGCCAGGACTTGAACCTGAGTCTGCCTGCCTCCAGATTCCCTGCTCTTCCCCTTCACCGTCCATCATCCCTGGGGAAGTACAGCGAGCCACTCCCTGCCGTGGGTCTGGACTTGCATCGCCTCTCACCACCAGTAAAATGCAAACAATCTCTTTATTGGTCTCCTTGCCTCCTGTCCTATCCCCTCATCCATCCAGTTTCTCTGAGATACAAAACCATGACACACTCCATCTTAATCCCTTGCCTTCAGGATCACATCCAAAGACCTTACCCTGCCCATCACGCCCTCTTGTATTCTTCTCAGCCACGCTGAATCTCTTTCTGTCCTGCACACACTCTTGCAAATCCTGTTCCATCTCCTGCCTCAGGCCTCCTCACCACTTCTCCTACCCAGCTCCCACTCCTCCTCAGCAGGACTTCGATGGCATCTGTCACCTCCCCAACTCCAGTTCCAAGGTAGATGCTTTGTTAATCATCTTCCTATGCTAACAAGCTGCAGGCATGGTACCCCCATGCCCAGCACCAGGTGGCACAGAGTGAGCCACCCACAAATGCTCATTGAACTAATGGGTTCCTTACCAGATAGGAAGTTGGCCCCATCTCCCTTCTGTGCCTCAGCCTGAATCAACTCCTTCTGAGAGATAAGGGCAGAGAAGAGCCATTACTGTTGCCAGCATCAAAGACATATGACAAATGCTTCCTTGATCCTCTTGAAATGCTGGGCCCTGGTGGAAAAGTCCCTCCCAAAGGCAGAGGGTAGAATCTAGCAGACTCTGGCCCAAGGCCACGAGTTCTAATTGCTCCCTGGGGCAGGGGAGGATGTCACTACCCTCGTATCCTCTGTACAATGGACCCAAACAGAAATTTCTTCCTTCCTTCCTTCTCTCATTCAATGAATAGGGACCAAATTTTAATCACCATAAGGGATACAGGAGCCTTAGACAATGGAGTTTGCCCTTAAATAGGTTAAGAACTCCCGTGGAAATGGGTGAGGGAATGTTCTGTGCTGGGGGAAGGCAGAGACCCAACCCAGCTGAGCATTCTGCGCATTCTCTTGGGGAAAAGGCGAGTCCTTAACAATGGTCTGCCTGGTCCACGGGATCTGCCCCAGCACCCCGCCCTGTCACCTCCCTGGCATCATCTCCCACAGCTCTCATCACCCCTCTGCTCGCTGCATTCCAGTGTGAGGCCCCTTTGCTCTTCCTTGATTGCACCAGGCATGTTTGCTTACAAGGTGCCTTTGCACTGGCTGTTTCCTCTGCCTGGAACACCCTTCCCACAGATACCTCATGACCAACTCCCTCATCTTCTTCCAATCTTTGCTTGAAAGTCACCTTATTAATGAGGTCATCCCTGCCCACTGTGCATGGGTCAAGCACACTGTGATCACTGAGGCTACCTTGCCCATTGCTTGCAGGGACTGCAGGGTCAGTGTAGCGCAGTATGAAGTGTCCTAGACTTGGAGTCAGACAGTCCTGGGAGCCCTGCGGCTACCAGGAGTGTGACTTTGGGTAAGCCCCCTAACCTCTCCCAGTTTGCTGTCTCGTAAGAAAGATAGGGAGACTATTTCTTGACTCCTCTATTTCACAGGATTTCTACAGGATCAAAAGAGATGATGTCTCAATCATCTTGGGATCATTGGAAAGGAAACCACTCTGTCACCTGTAAAGTAGTGTGCTCACGTCAGTGAGGCTGCTGTCAGCCAACATATGCACTAAGATGGTCCATATACCTGGGCCGGCCATTCACACATCAGTACATCTTGCCTCTTGAAAGTCAAACTGGATCGATAGGAATGATCCAAGAGGCAGCTCTAGAATCAGTGTGCTGTCACCGAGGTCAGACTCATTCTCACGTACTCAGCCCAATGTTCTCTGGTCCAAAGGGCCAACTAGAGGGGAAGAGTCCCCAGGTGGCCCTGCTGCTCTAAGCCATGGGGATCCCCCACCCATCCCTGGACTCCAGCCAGCCTTACAGCACCTTGTATAGAAGGCAGCTCCATCCACAGCACGAGACATCAGGCACCGCAAACAGAGGGATGTCTTCTCTTTGTAGTAGTGTTTCCTGACATTGCTAATTACAGACACTATTCAGTGTAGAAAATGTAGAAAATTAGTGCAAGTCTATAGAAGAAACATTAAATCCTCTGCTATCCTGCCACCCAGAGATAACCACAGCTAATATTTGCATATACCCTCCCAATCATTTTTAATACATATAAAAGAATTAGATATTAGAATTAAAGGTTTCATAATGTCTTGTTTACTTAGACATTTGGTGTTCCAGTTATTTACTTAGCATGAAATCATTAGCATTTCCCTATGTCATCAAATATATTTTGAAAATATTATTCATATGGCTACACACTATCTGATGCTAGAGCTCTAACTATGACTCATTTGACCACTGCATATGGTTAGACATTAGAACTGAGATTGTTCTAACAGAGACTTGGCTCATCCTCCTTCTCTTCCCTCCCTCACTGACTCTCCTAGTCCTCATCACTGACCACCTTCCTGCCCAGGAATATGTCAGGCAGAATGGGAGGCATGAGGGTAAGACCCCATCCCTCCCCTGGACAGGCTGCCTGTGTAGGTGAAGACAGAAGACAGTGCACCCACAAGGAAGCAGAAACAGGAGCCCCATGCCAAATGAAGGGCTAGGAGGGTGAAGATGGGAGAAAGCATTTCCAGATGAGGTGGGACAGCTCCACCAAGAAGACATTGAAGCACTTACCACACTCTGGGGCCAGAATACACTGGTAAGCAGTAGGGCAAACGCTCAGTATTCAGCACAGGCTGTGTGGTCAGGGACAGCCAGCCCAGGAGATGCCAAGTCCCCGAGTCTGGATGGAGCCTTCTGACCAAGTTCCTGCCCTCCGTAGCCTACAGCCTCCGAGGGAGAGAGATACTAATCAAATAACCTCACAATGAAGATAAAATTATAATTGGTCCATGAAGGAGAGGTAAGTGGGGTTATGAGGACATGTAAACTGAGGTCTCCTTAGGAGGCAGAAGTACAGTCAGACCCATGTGGGAGGAACAGGTGTGTAGAAGGACCTGGAAGAGCGTCTATCTGGAGAGCAGAGCATCAGTGCAAGCCGAGACCCAAGAGGTGGGCAGAGCCAGACCATGCAGACCTGGTGGCCAAGGTGGGTTTTAATCCTGGGAGGATTGGGAGCTGTTGGAGGATTTTAAAGCCCGGAAAAGCAAGGGTCGGATTTCCATTTTGAAGAGTTTGCTCTGGCTGTGGAGGAATAACCGGCTCCAGGGGAGAGGGTTGAGGGCCAAGATTGGGTGCAGGGTGGTCAATAAGAGGCTGTTGCTGGAGGGGAGCAAGCTGCTGGTAACTTAGGCCAGGGCAGTGGCAGAGGGGATGGGAAGAAGTGGAGGGATTAGATCGATATTTAGGAGCGAGAATCAAGAGGTTGGGTTGACGCTGTGACTCTCCAAAAGACCCCTGCTCAAGTACACTTGCTAGCTTAGACGTATTAACCTCTTAGCATGAAGAGGTGCTCCCATTAGCCGGATGTCTCCTTAGACAAAATCCCTTACAGACGTCTTAGTGAAGGGGAAAAGGAGGTGGGGCAGGGCCCAGACCGGGAGTTGCAGTGAAAGATACGGGCACCAGGGGGCAGCACAAGGGTCTCAGGCACCTGGGGGGCTGAGTCCCCACAGAAAACAAGGCCAGCCACTTCCCCATGGAAGCTGGGGCAAGTTACTTTGCAGTATGTACATCTGTCTACGGAGATGACAACACCTGCCCAGTGCTGTTGTGAGGATGGCAGATGAGATAACTTTAAGGACCCTGTCAACCCCAGACGTCTAGGAAGGAACCTGGCTGGTCTCAGGCTACCCCGAGAATGAGGCCAACTTCCAGTAATCAGCCCTGGGGTTGGGGTCCTAGGAGGAGGTTCCAGGAGCCCCAGGATCTGGATGGGAGCCCAAGTATGCAGTCAGGATTGGTCCTAAAGGCCAGGATGGGGGCAGCCCTGGCTCCTGTCCTGTATATGTGTTAGGTGTCTGGAGCCCTAGGCTCTGGTGGAGCAGGGACTGGATCTCAGAATAGAGCTATCTCCAGTGGTTGACACAGCACAGGGTATTGTATGCTATGAGGCACCCTGCGGTTAGTGCAGGAAACCCACGCTCCAGGGCAGGCCCACCTGCACTACTCCCAGCAGGTCTGGGAGACAGATCTGGAAGAATGTCCGTTTCTAGTTAACCTCTGGTTTCTATTTGGCCTCTCTGAGCCTCAGTTTCCTCATTTGTAAGCCAGAGATGCCCACATCCGCCCTGCTGAGTCGCTGTGACAGTGTGGCACACGTTAGGCACCCGGTAATGGGAGGTGCTGCTGGTGGTGTGAACTCAGACTGCTCCTGGGTGGAGTGTAGGCTCTGGTCTTGCCGACACAGGAAGGGGGTTCTCCTGCCCCCTCCACGCAGGCAAACTGCTGACAGTGGCAAAGCCACGTTGCCATGCTTGGGGGAAAACTGCCTTGGTTTCGGGTTTAATAAAAACAACAAAAAATGGATATTTGGGTTTGGTTTCGTCTAAGGTTTGGCAAACGCGTGTGGTTTTTGCTTCTACTTGCGGCGGGGCGGCTGCTCGGGTTCAGGTCCTGGGACGTGCAGCTGGAAGGGCTTTAGGACCCGGCCGCGCGTCTCCTGGACCCTGCGCGTCCCAGGTCCCGGGCCGCGGGCGGAGAGGCATGAATGAGAGGCTGAAGGGGATGGGACTGAAAGGGCTCGCGGTGGAATAGCTCTGCCGTCGCCAGGCAACCGCCCTGACGCAACGCAAAAAAAAAAAAAAAAGTCCCTTAAAAAAAGAATAGTGCTGAGAATTCACCGGAGCACGAGAGAAAGGGAGGCAGAAGCCAGCTCAGCCCCCGAGGCAGGGGCCAGAGGCTGCGAAGCGGGGAGCCCGCGTCGGGAGGAGGAGGCGGGGACCTCGTTGACACCCCGGGAAGGGACCGCGGAGAGCCCCGGAAGGTGGGTTCGCTGCAGGGGCGGGGACGTTCCCAGGGCTGGGGGCCGGGCTGGGGGTGATGTGGCTGTGCCCGGCGGTGCCGGCTGGAGAGGAGGCTCAGGGCGCCGCAGGTCCCCAGGGCAGACAGTGGTGGGGAGCAGCCCCGCCCAGGGTAGGGGGAGCATCGATTCCAAAGCGCCCTGGAGTGGACACCCCGCACTCGCCCGCAGGAGAGCGGGGTCCTGCCTCACCCGCTGCTGGGGGCTCACTTCCCGCAATGAGAGTGAGACAGCGGTGGCTGGATTCCATCTCCTGTCTCCCTGCTGGCCCTTTCCAGGGTTACGATCTGGGTGGAGCTTTGGGGTTTGCGGTCTGAGAGGGAGGAACCCCACTCGGTCTCTCTGGGTCTGTTCCCAGACCTCTGGTCATCTCCAAGCCCACCCTGTCCCCTCTGTCTACTTCAGGCTCCATGACATGGAAGTTCCCGGCCTCAGGATGCAATCCCTAACTCAGGAGAAGTGACCCAGGGCACTTGGGCCCAAGGGTGCTCTGAAGGGCTGAAGCCAGTGTGGTCAGAGGGAACTGTTCAGCCCAAGGGCCGTCTGGAATGAGCAGGGCAGCTGTGAGGCTGGGCAGCCCAGGTCACTGGGAGAAAGCAGGAAGGTCTGTGGTCCCAGGCAAAGGGGCAGGTGTCTCCTTCCACCAAGCCAGGTTGGATGCTCTGCTTTTTAAAAAAACCCTTATTGCTGGTATATGGTTTTCATTCCCTTTGGTGCGGGGTTCCTCCCGAGAAGGTCTGGAAGGTGGGATGGTTCTAGGTTGGTGGGCCACGGCCCCTGTCCCAAACCCACAGGCAGGTTCTCCCAAATTAAGTTTCCACAAACTCCCAGCCATTCCTGGTGGATGACAGATGAGGTGAGCTCAGGTCCCCATCAATAGGGCAATCCCCAAAGTGCCCAAGGGAGATGTGGCTCTAAAGCAGCTTCCCGTTCGATACCCCAGAGACAGTCCTGCCACCCACCAGGCCTGGGATCGGGTGTAGAAAGTACTGGGCAAAGTCCTGAGAGAGCAGAGGTGGCCGTGACGCCTCTAGCTGGACTGCGTCAGCAGGATGGGAGCTTCTGTCAGCGTGTGTTTAAGGGGCTTGGCAAAGCAGCCACGAGCTGTACTTAGAGTGGATGAAGACGACAGCTCTCTCCTGAGTGCATTTCCCACTCAGGCACTGCTTGAGAACCCTTCTCATCCATTGGTCATTTGATCCTCACAATCACCCTTCTAGGGGACATGACATCCCCATATTGCCAACAGGACTCCGAGAAATTCAATAACTTGGTATAGCTCACGTGGCTGGTGAAAGTGCAGAGAGATTCAGCCTCCCGTGCCTGACTCCTAAGACAGTGCTCTTAAAGGAAGGCTGCTTTAGGAAATCTGAGGAGAGAGGCCCAGAAAGCAGGAAGAAACAGTCACACCCAGACCAAATGAAAGCTGCGTGGCGGGGTTGTCCTGTGACATGGGAAGGTCTCTTGCTACCTCGAGGGACCCTGTGGAGCCAGGAAAGCCATTTCTTGTATCAGGAGCCTGAACGACTCTGCCATCGGGGGTGGCTCGCTTCAGCCCTGCTCGCCTGAAGCAGAGAGAAGGGTCCTCCCTCGCCTCTCTTTTCTCTCTTGCCCACTCAAAGACCCCAACTTCTCATGCACTTGTTCCCGTCTTGTCCTCCCAATTACATGCATGGATTTCCACTAAATTAACAGTGTCGCTTCCATATCTACCCGCTTGGCCTCCCTCCAAGAGGGACTCTGGCAGGGAAGTAAATTAAGGCAGTGCCTATTTGCTGAGAGAGATCCACAGAGCCCCAGGCCAGTGAGGAAGAAACTACTTGGTAGGCTTCTCACACACTCTGGTGGTTTCCTCGAGGTAAATTTTGCTGGTGGAAATCTCCCTTGGCCCCACAAAAGCATCTGGAATTCCCAGAACCCTCTGAGAGCTGTGCTCTCTCTGGCAATGTCTCTTTGCTTAACTGTGATGTTGAGCTACTTGCAAAGGTGGAAGATGAATGATAATCTGAGCAGTGGACTCCCTGGCTTACAGACTAGGGGTGGGGGAGTTCTCATTCACTAACTGGAAATCCCTTAGGATTAACCAGGATTGCTCTTAATAGCAAACGTACCCTGGGATTTGGATTGGGATGAGAAGAAAGGAAGGAAAGGCAAATTCAAAGGCAGACCCTGAAGGGGTGAGGATGGGCTCAGTAGAGAGCAGTGGGCATGTGGGAGCAGGAAGGATGAGGCTGGAGGTGGGAAAGGGTTTAGAAGGAGCTTTGCAATCAGCCTGTAGAGTTTGAGCTGCCACAGAGGGTCAAGTTGCCAACATGAGCTTGGAAGGCTGCAAATGTCAGCCTTTGCATGGTTAGGACAGTTGCCCTGGTGAATGAAAGCCCAGTGCGTCCCCACCCTGACCCTCCCCTCCAGTTCTCTCTGGAGAGGTGTGGGAGAGGAAGGAGAGAGAGAGAGAGAGACGATGAGCAAGAGGAGGTTACAGGCTTGTGCTGGCCCACACCCATCTCCTTTCCTCCTGAACGCTACCCCCATGCCCACTGCCGCCCCACACCCATGAAAAACTCTCAAGAGAAAGGAATGCAGAGAGCAGCAGCCTGTTTCCCTGCGGGCATTGCCCATCAAGGAATGGCTCTCTTCTCTAGTGGTAAAGGGTAGTGAGCGCTCCAGCATCAGGGGCCTTTGCACCAGGGGCCCTGCCCAGCAGCCTCTGCAGAGACCCGGAAAGAGGTGGGGGTTCAGCCTTTCTGGGGCATAGGCTGAGTCCCCATTTCATCAAAGTGATCTCTCCAGTATGGCCAGAAATTCCCCACGGATATCCTGATCCAGATGTGGGAGCTGGTAATGGGTCCCCAAAGACTTCCTCATAGGGCTTGTCCCTTGGGACCTTGAAGGGAAGGCCCAGCTCAGAGCTGGTTTTCCAGGTGCATAATGGCCCAGACAGTGACCTCGACCGCGGTGACCACGGTTTCAGGGCTTGTTGAAGGCTGAGCAGCGTTTCCTCATTCCAGGAAGCCAGCAGAGCTTCTGTGTGTGAGCTGGGCACTTGATGGGGAACTCTCAGGGTGATGAGCATCCAGGAAGGTTCTGAATCAGCACCCTTGACTGGGAGGCCACTTAGCCCCTCCCTCCCCCGGTCCACCATCAAATTAAAGGTGACACTACTTCCCTCATCCTGTGAGCATTTACAGGTGCGAGGCTCTGGGGACCGCGGTACTGTGAACTGACCAATGCTCATTTGGTCACAACTCTCTGGTTTTGTTGCGTTGTGTTTGGTATGTTTGTTTGACTGCAGTCACTGAAAGAAAACTGAGGAAGGTGAAGGCAAATGTCATTGTCAGGTAGAATGAAAGCAAGCCTCAGACCAAATTCTGCCACACGTGTAGACATTTTTTGAACAATTGTTTATTTGCAAACCCTGCTGGCAGGGTTCATACTGCCTATTCTGGGGCTTGGTGAAGGTGCAGCCATCTGCTCTTTAGGTGCCCTGATCATAGCTCCCCTGAGGTCTCACTAGATCATTTCACCCTGCTCTTTCAAGAGTTAAGAGTGCCTCAAAATTCCTTTGGCCAACCCACAGAATACCTCTGTTTTCACCAAGGAGAATGCATTTCTAAGGTTTACACTACTGGTTATCAAATGCCTGGTGTTGAGCAGAGAGGAAGACGGCCAAAGTGCTTGCCATAGCCCTTCTGGATTGGGGACCCTCTGCACAGGTCTGCCGGCCTGGGAATGGGGAGTCCTAATCTGAATGCAGCCTTGTTGAATGCAGCTGGTTGCAACTAGCCGAATGACACCACACAGAACATCTCACCATCTCTGTGAAGGGTTTTAAGATCAATACTGGACCTCCTACCAAGGAAGCATAAGACAATGGTCCTGCCCTCAAGGAGTGCGGAGTCTGGTCAGGGTTGCAAACGAGAAAAGACAATTTGTGCAACCCAGGTACTGGGCTGAATGTAAGGTGGTCTGCACATTCTAGAACACACAGGTACACATGAGCTATCTTTAATGGTTTGGTAGCCATTCCCTCTTTCAATAGGCCAAGGAGAGTTTCAGCCAAGTGCTGTCATGGGCAAGAGGTGACAGTCCTATTAGAGGTGTAACTAAGAATTCACATACACTCTCTCTCACTGGATCCTTCCAAGGCTTTGAGGTAGGTTCCATTATGATCCCCATTTCATGAATAAGGAACCTGAGGCCTAGGGGGTTGAACTGATTACCCAAGGTCAGAGAATTAGTAAGTGTCATAGCTGGGCTGTCAACCCATGTCCACTGACACCCAGCCCTGCCCCAGCCCTAACCTGCTCTCTCTCTTTCTCCTGCTCCCTATTACTTCCCTCTCAGGTGTGAACTCAGGCAGCCCAGCAGCCCAGATATGGTCAGCTCAAGCTGACACAAGTGGGGAGCGAGGTCACACCCCCACTTTCTGTTCTGCTTGTGTGGCACCTGAGCCAATGTCCCCTCCAAGCCCCTATGTAGGTGCCGTGCTGCACCTTAGGTTAGCTGCAGGCAGAGCCGGACATTGCTGGCCAGGCTGAGGCCATGCTGGAAACCACCCCTTCCACCCGAGTCCTTAGGAGGGTCCCCCTGCAAGCACAGGGAAACTCTAAGGGCCCTTCAGTCCCCTGAGAAGCCAGCACGCGCAGACAGAGTATGAAAGGGAAGCAGCTTGCGTGAGCACAGAGCACACTGTGAAACTTCTGAGGAAGTCCTCGTGAAACCAATGGGTTTGGAACTCACAATGCAGAGTCAAATAGAAAGCCAGTCGTCAGAACAAATCCCATTTGAGCTGGACTTTTGATTCTATTATTTGAAGTTGGAGCCAATTATCTGCAGATTTGGATAGTCTTAAACCTGCCTTATTTGGGGGCTGAAAAGAATGCCAGTTAGGGGCACTTTGGTAGGCCACACCCCACGGGGGGAGGAGGTACATCCCCAGTGTCCTTAGCTGTGAAATGATACCCTGAGCTCCAGTCAGCTGTGAAATGTTCCCTGTTCTTATAGCCAGAACACGCACTCGAACTGTGTTCTACTTTGATCTCTGCAAATTGCTTTAAAGGCCACTCTGGTGTCTGCTTTCTGCCCCCTAATCCCTGTTGCCATGGCCTTTGGCCAGAAAAGTCCTGTGGTCACATGGAGCAGTTGGCCAGGGCGGCGACAGGCTGCCTCAGCCCCCTCCTGGGCATCTCTGCCTTGTCGGGCATTTTCTTGGAGGAGAACCTCTGCTTCAGACTCTGCACCACCCCCCTCCCCGGACCGCTGGATTCTCAGGCACCTTTCTCCCTGCCTGACACAGTGGAGCAGCCCTTTCCCAGGGCCTCACAGCCTTGGAAGGGACACGGTGGCGGCAACTCTGGGCGGCCCAGCAGCAGCCCTGAGTTTTCTCCTCTCCTTTCAGCGAGGCAATAAATTAGATCTTTGGCTCCCAGGAGCCAGGGCCTCTCCCCCTACCAACAGGCAAGCCCAGCTCTTTCTGGGCGATTTTCTCGGCAACTTCTTTCACCAGGCAGAATGATAGGAAAGGCTTCCACATTCCCAGCCTTACAGCAGGAGGCCTGTGTCTGCTCGAAGCAGCTGGGAGCAGAGCCCATCAATTATTCAGCATGGACTGAGCACTTTGAATGTGCAAAGGTCTAACAAGTATTTTTATAGATTCTTGCCTCACAATATCCCACCGAGACAAAGCAAGGTTTCCCCATATTCTAAACAATAGAAGCTCAACTTAGAGTCGGAAGACATGGGTTCAAGTCCAGCCAGCTTCCCAGACAGTGCTGTGTGACCCTGGGAAGGTCTTATGACTTCTCTGGTTTGCAGTTCTCTGTGGTATAACTCCCTGGGAGGCCTCTCCAGCCCAGTCCATTGTGTGTGGGAAAAGAGTTGTAAACTGCAGTGTGATTTCACAATGTTTGTGAGGCTCTTGTTATTCTAGGTGTAGAGACGGGAGCCTTGAATGATAAGTTGAGGTGCAACCATTAGCAGAGGACGTTGGAAACCAAGCTTCACTAGGAAACACGTCCGGGAGAACGCAGGTAAGTGGGTTCCTCTGTCCCTTCAGCCCCCCGTGGATGCAGCTCCGTGACATGGTGACAACCCCACCAGCTGCTGTGGTCTAGGCGCTGCGCGTATCACATTGGGGTGGAAGGAAGTGTGGAGGCCATTGCACCCAAACCACGCATTTCTCAGGGAGAGAAGCGGAAGCCCTGGGAGGGAAGTGTGCTGCCTCAGTCCCTCTGGGTGGGATGGCTCCCTGGAGCTGACTGCCAGGCCTGGCGCTCTTTTCTCTCCCACCTGGGCTAGGTCTCTCCAAAATGGTTGTCTCATTCCCATCTCCCAGCAGCAGTGCTGGGACCTCGGGGCAGCCTGGGGCTGCCTGGAGCAGGAAAGTCAAGGGGAGAGAGAAGCACAGCCTACTGGGGCTCACTGCCCCTCCTGGGGTCCTCGACTGGGCCTCACACCATCTGCCCATCCTCCCACACTGGCAGCCTCAGGCCTAGGCATGTAGCTGCCCCTGGGACCGGCCTGGGAGCCCCCCACCCAACAGAAACACCGTGGACAAATGAAATGAGTTCTGTCCCATGCCAGGGACTTTGCTCAAGTTCCAAGAAGTCATGTGACTTGAACAGGGGGATTTCACGTTGTGAATGGCAGAACCTTCCTTAGGCTCAGGTCTCCTTGCTGCCCAGCCCTGCCCTCGGAGAAGGGCTCCTGCCCAGGAGAGAAATCCTCACGCTGCAGTAGCTTTGCTCACTGGTGTCAGCGGAGAGGGACTCCAGTCTAGGTGCGCGAGTCTCATTCTCCTCGCCTGCCCAGATCGATTTTACAGGAAAACAAAGTGTTGCCATAAGAATATTTAAATGTTATTGTTTGCCCCCTGGGATTCCTAAGAACACTGGGCTTTAAAACACTGAAACACTTAAAGCGCTTGTTCCCGTCACTTTTCTACTTATGATGTCAATTGGGGATGTGGTCACAATGGTGGAATTGGGAAGACTGGAGCTGAAATGGTGATTCCTTCCTTTACCTTTGTCTGACCTGTAAAGTAGAGGTAATACTAGTCTTATCTCAGGGTCATTTCAAGGATTCAGCTAAACGTTTGACAGTGCCTGGCACACAGTAGCCACTGGGTAGTGGTTCTCATTCCCTCTTCCTCTTGATTCTAAGAATTTTCATTTATCCCTGTATTTGTAGAGAGAAAATGGCCATTTATGTATTTCTTTTATTTATACAGAATATATGCATTAAAGTTGAACTGGTTACACCAAGCAAGTAGTGTGGGGGAGAACTGGAGGTAGACCGGGCCCTCCAGAATCTCACAGTCCCGTGTAGGTAGGTTGCTCAGGCCCCTTTTGATGGCAAGGGACAGAAGCCCAGCTTAACGCAGCTCAAGCAAAGGAGAGAACGTTCTTAGTGCATAGACTTGGGAAGTTTAGCTCTTTGGGTGCTGCTGGGTCCAGTGGATCAAAGGATGCCTTCAGGTTTCTCTCTCTCTCTTTCTCCTCCTTCCTGAAGGCTTATTGCTTCTTACTGCAAACGGGCTTTCTCCAGGAGGCTGAGAAAGATGGACCCTAGAAACTCCAGGTTTATATATCCTCCCAGCTGAGCTGTCCTAGCTGAAAAGACACTATTTCTTTGAGTGTCTGTATTTAAATCCCATGAAAATATTCAGATTGGCCTTGCTTGGCCATGTGCACCTCTGTTGGACCAGTCACTATGGCCAGAGCAAGGGCTAAAGAGGATGTCTAAGTCTGAGTCATGCGAGCATTCCTGGGGGTGGGGGCAATGGGCTCACAGTCCCTTCAGTTCCACTTGAAATGATACGGGGTGGTCCCCACAGGAGGCGTGCTACACAAAGACATATCTGTCCACCCAACAGGTACATCAGAGATAGTGACACCATTCAAGGAGACCAATGGTCAGTACCTAAGACTGGTGCAGAAAAGCGCTAAAAAATATGTTAGGGGTGAAGGTGGTCATTTCCATTCAGAAAGAGCACAGAAGACTGTAGAATGAGGTGGTGTTTGAACTAGGTTTGAAGACTTAGTCAAATTCAGCCAGGAGGTTATGGGGAAAGGATAACACATAAAGTTGAGACCAGCCTCCCAAACCACTGCTGCCCCACAATTCAGACTCACTAGAAACATTCTGACCTTGAAAGTCTTACCCATGACCCCTCAGGGGGTCTCCTATAGGCAGGAAACTGACTAGAGGTGTGAACACTCTGGCTGGAATCTGTTCACTGATTCCCAGCATCACCATCCTCAGCATTTATTGAACATCCACTGTCTGCAGAGGCTCGTGCTCAGGACACAAAAGAGAAAGTAGTGCCTTTCCCATCGAGGAGCTAGACATCTGGTCAGGGAGACAGGACACTCCTCAAGGTCGTACAGTGTTCAGCGAGCATCATGGAAGTTAGTGCTGGCTGGGTGCCTTCAGAGAGGAATGGCCTGGAAGGTGGGGTGTCCTCGAGGGGTTTGGAGAGGATGCAGCCTCAGCTGAGGTTAACACAGAGCTGCAGACTCAGTGAGGAGGAGCGAGCTCCCAGATGGGCCAGTGACGGACAAAGAGATAAAACAGACTGCCCAGAAAGTCCTTCCTTCATTCATCCATTTAATCTCCTCATTCATTTGTTCAACAGGTTGACTGAGAACCTACTGTGTGCCAGGCACTGCTCTGAGTGCTAGGGTCACAGTCGTGAACAAGAGAAAGTCACTGCCCTCACAGGGGGTGAGACACAGTACATGTGTAAACAAATCCACGTGTAACATCATAGTTATGAGTGATAAGAGCTACGAGGAAAAATGAAGCAGGGACATCTCGATAGGATGGTCCGAGCTGGTCTCTGAGTGGATGTGACGTCTGAACAGATTTGAGTGACGGGGGTCCGTGAGAGCAGGGAGAAGCCAGTCGTGGAGCCGAGGCTTGAGGAGGGAGCACAGCCTCACTCTTAGAAGAAATGGCTGGATTCTCACAATGGTTTGCAGCTGGGAGGAGTAATCCAGGCAGCAAACAGATGGCTTCCAGGAGGTGGAAAGTAGAAGGCTCTCCTGGGCGGGCAGCATGCAGCCCCTGAGGTGCGCTCTGCCCTGAGGTGTAGATCACGGGTGCATTTGAGGAAGATGCCACTGTGATACCTCCCCACTTCCCTTACTAGCATCCCCCGTCACACACGCAGACACACATACAACAATATAACCCACTCCTACCACACACACACACACAATGTCCCAACACAATTCACTCCTACCAAGCACACACAATTGGCGCCAAGGGTCCAGTCCCTGCACGATGTCATTCCCCCATCTCAGATGCTCCCAACGCCAGCTCTGAGCAAGATCAAGACCTCGAATAAAGATGAGCCTGGAAAGATGATCTGTGTAGGGCCAACCAGCGGGTGTCCCCTCCTGCTTCGGTCACCATGGCAACCTCTGATGAGATGGGAAAACATGCTCTCTGGCAGCTCATCACAGCTCCCTGGCTCCTGTGAGCAGCTCTGTGGGGCTCAGGGCTGTGTCCTCCAGCCTCTCAGCCCCCGTCATTAGCCTCCCGAAAGTTTACCGAGCACAGAAGGGAATTTCACAGCTTCCATTGGCCTCTGGAGGTCAGTCCTGAGTCCCGGCTCTGGGCTCTCAATTTAAGATAAGCATCATTGGGGTTTTGTGATTAAACCCAGACCAAAGAGCCTGCCTTGTCACAGCTTTGCCTCTGTGTCCCAGACCTGCTGACCTCTCATCCACCCGCAAAAAAAAGGGGATTAGTTGCTTTAGAAAAGGAAAGAAAAAGATTCAGGTGTGAGCTGTGGCCTGAGCCATGCTGAATTTTTTTAAGTTTATAAAAAGCACTATAGTCTACCAAGCCCTCTGGTCTGGAAGACCACTATAGTCTTCCCCCTGCTCTGGTTTCATCCTCGCTGTGACTCTGCAGAGTGGACACTGCAACAACCCCATTTTCAAAAGAGGGGCCAAGACCCAGACAGGTGAGGTGAGGGGATTCTTTGAGTCTCTCAGCTCCCGCGGAAGGTGGGCTGCAGCCTCAAAGTGCAGACCCACAGCCCAGGGAGCCGGGGCCCCCTTTGTTCCCAGCCCCTTTCAGCCTCTGATCCACTCTTAAGTCACAGCCTGTGGGCCCTGCTTTCCTCTCGGGTAGAAGGTAGGGCTGCGTGGCTCTGCTGAGAGGTGGGAAATGGGCCAGGCTTGGCATCCAGTCACTCCTTTGCACACTGGTCTGAGGCCCTGTCCAGGCTGGTCCTGGCCTCCAGCAGCAGACCAGTGGGTAACAGACAATGGGGGGTGGAGGGTGAAGGCAGGAATGGACCCTTAATACATCCCATACCGCAGACCTGCCTTGCTGAGGAAATTCAGATCCTGTGGGGGCCTAAGCCATGGTGTAGCCAATTCTTCATTGCAGAAATGTCCACACAGGAGACAGACCACGGCAGTGGGGCCCACTCCCCCTCACTCAGTATCACCCACTGTGGCTTCTGCCGCCTCTCTGCTCATTCACCTCCTCCCTCTGTGGGCCATCAGCTCCTGAGACAGGCGGAGGGCTCACTCCTCAAAAGAGAGCACCTCTGTTGAGCGTGCTGCCTGTGTCACCAAGCCTAAAACCAGAGCATGTCAGTTTTTGCACAAGAACCATGGGTGACACTTCTGCAAGAAGGAGCACTGTGAGTGTAAATTTACACATATGGAAAAGTGTTATGCCCTCACACCACCGTTGCCTGTAGTAGATTATAAACTAGGAAACATCACTATGAATGCAGGTGGACTCGTGGTAAAAGCTTCCTTAAGAGGACAGTGGTCACCCACCCTGAGGTTCTCAGCTGGAGGTGGCACCACTCCCCTCCAAAGGACACATGAAAACATGGGGAGGGGAGCCTCTTTTGGTTGTCACATTATTTTATGACACTGCTCAGTCCTCAGTTATATGTTTTTCCTCCCCAAATGAATTGTATGTCCACCCTCATTTCGCTCAGGGCTCTTGGGTGTAAGCAACAGAAAATGCTACTGAGAGGCAGTCACAGAATCGGCAGGAGGTAAAGACCCAAGGGAGAAAACAGGCAGAACCAAGGCAGCTCCAAAAAACAGAGAGGTGGGAGGGCCTGTAAATTAAAGATCTGAGACCAATTCAGTGGAGCACTAGATTTCTACTCACAACACTCTCAGAACACTTCTAACACCAGAGGTGTGAGTTTTCCACACCAAACAATCCTCCTGTTCTCTGCAGACACCAACTGGGTATCTTACAATTTAACATAGTTTTGACACCGTCTACCTAGAGTTAGCATCAGATCCTAAGGGCTCAGTGCCACAGACTGGCCCCCCCCACCTCAGACACCAACTGCAAATCCCAGGTTGTCATCTGTACTTCTGACTTACTGGCTATAAATCGGGAATTGCCCATAACACCCTCTTCGGATTCAGTAATTTGCTAGAATGGCTCACAAAACTCAGGAAGCTTTTATTTCCATTTGCCAGCCAGATGAAGAGATATGTAGGGCAAGGTATGGGAAAGGGGAATGGAGCTTCCATGCCATCTCCGGGTGCCACCCTCCCAGCACATCCACACGTTCACCAACCCAGAAGGTCTCTGAACCCCTTCAGTTCGGGTTTTTATGGAGGCTTCATTACATAATCATGACTGATTAAGTCATAGGTCACTGGTGATTAACTCAACCTCCAGCCCCTCACCCCTCCCCAGAAGTTTGGGGGTGGGGCTGAAAGTTCCAACCCTCTGATCACGATTGGTTCCCCTGGCAACAAGATTGGTTCCCCAGCACCCCATCCTTAGGGACTTTCCAAAAGTCACCTCCTTAACATAAACTCAAGTGGGGTTGAAAGGGGCTTGTTGTGAATAACAAAAGATACCTCTTTAACCTTTATTGCTCTGGAGCTGTTTCAAGAACTGGGGGGAAAAAAAACAGATATTATAATAAGAAATACTCCTATCCCTCTCATCACTTAGGAAATTACAAGGGTTTCAGGAGCTCTCTGTCAAGAATGGGGACAGAGACCAAATACATATTTCTTATTATATTACAATACCATACCTTCCAACAGTCCTTTAGCAGGGATGATTTGGCTAAAATGATGCTACCTCCCCTGCACTTCACATCAGCCTCCGAGGCTTGCCGTGGCCACAAATGAACCCTCTGGGCATGACTGATTAAATCATAGGCCATTGGTGATGAACTCAACCTGCAGCCCCTCTCCCCTCCCCAGAAGTTGGGGGAGGGGCTGAAAGTTCCAACCCTCTGATCATGTGGTTGGTTCCCCTGGCAACCAGCACCCCATCCTTAGGGGCTTTCCAAAAGCTGGCCCTTTCCATCCATTTTGGCCTCACACAGACCAGATTCAGAGGCCTGGCTCTGGGCATCTGACTGGCTAAGCTCCAGTCAGAAGCTCACACCTGGGTGCCAGGGCACAGGCCAGAGAGGAGAGAGGGTATGATCCTCTGGTTTCAGAGAAGGGTGCCCAGCCTGCCGTCCCACACAAAATGGGGAGCTCCCTAAAAACAGGAACAAACGAAACATGAACATCTACCGTGTTATTTTATATTCTTTGTCCAACACATGCTTATGTTGGTTACAAATGGCAGAAACCCAGTTCAAAGAGGCTTAAGCAAGAGGAAAATATATAAGCTATATAATCACGGTCAGGTGGGGTGCCTTGCAAGAGGGCCTGACTGAGGGCTTCAAACTCTCTCATCCGCTTGGCTTCACTCACCAGGCAGAACCTCTCCCTGTGGTGAGCAAGATGGCCCCCAGCAGCCCCAGGCCAGCATGCAAGATGACCAGCTTCTGGATGGTTCTGGCTCAGAAACCCAGGAGGGCTCTCATTGGCTCAGCTTAAGTCGTGTGACCACCCTGAGGCAAGAGGGACCGTCAGTCCCACAGGAAGTGTGTGGAGGGCTCCCCACAAGGAAGATAAATACTCTTTCCAGAGGAGGGAAAGGACACTGGGTGGAAATTACCTCACGATGCTGTACCCACAGGAGGTCCTCAAACTGCACCTGTGATGCTGGCTTGCCATCTCTGTGCGCCAGCTCCCAGTCCTGACACTGGTGCAGGATGAGGCTGTTCCTGCCTTCCTGTGGCCTGCCAGCCTGTGTCCAGGACCCTGAGGTCAGGGCAGGTGTCATGAGGACAAGTGGTGAAGGTGCCATCACAGGAAGCCCTAGTCTCCTCTGCTTCTCTGGGCCCACGCTGACTGGCTCCAACTTGAGCAGGTATAGGCT
Source organism: Tapirus indicus (assembly GCA_031878705.1). Classification (NCBI taxonomy): domain Eukaryota; kingdom Metazoa; phylum Chordata; class Mammalia; order Perissodactyla; family Tapiridae; genus Tapirus; species Tapirus indicus. The sequence continues at coordinate 94,578,528 of CM062919.1, read as the reverse complement.
GCAGTGAGTGGGGTGGGTGGGGGGGAATCTGTTCTATTTGCTCATTCACTCCACAACCATTTAATGGGAGCAGCATGGTGCTAAGTGCTGGAGGTTCCAGGATACAAATCCTGGTTCTCACCCCCAGGAAGCTCAGAGTCTGGGTGGAGGGAGCCATCACAAAAGTCCCTGATGGACGTGCTATGGCTCGAGAGGGCCGGTAAGCCCAGTGGTCATGAGCTGGGCTGGAGCCAGGCTGTGGGGCTTCAAACCCCAGCCTCGCCACTTGTTAGTTCTGTGACCTGGGGCAATCTCCCTAACGCTCTGTGCTTCGATCTCCTCATCTGTGTAATGGAGACAGTGATAATACCTGTCTCATGGGGCGGTTGTGAGGATTAAATGCGTTAGTACGCATAAAGCCCTTAAAACAATGCCTGACTTGGTACACTCTGACTAAGCATTGGCTAATATTGTTGTGATGACATCATTGTTTCCCCCATGTGCTCTCCTTGCATCCCAGGCACACACAGCTTAGGCAAGTCAAGGAAAAACTTCCTGAAGGAGAAAATCCCTGAGAACTGAGGTGTAGAAGGGAGGGAAGGGTGTTCCAGGCTGAGGGAACAGCTTGTGCAAAGTCATGGGGGCAGGAGGAGCATGGTATTCAATGGGACAGGAGTGTTGGAAAGATTGTGTATCATGGAGAAGAAATGAAATGGTTCTAGGGAAGACTCCCAGACTGGAAGGAGCAGGCATGAGCCTGTGGATCCAAACAGAGAAAGATAGCTTTTGAGTTTCTTACGAGAATGCAGGGTGATAGGGAGGGAGTGAGTGCTGCCGGGGAATGGGCTCACACTTCCTTCACCCTTGAGAGAGAGAGACAGAGAGAATGGGTCGGCTGCCCCCTGCATCCTTCCCTGACTTCAGAGCCAATCTGGGAAGTGGGTTGAAGGTTGTCCAAGTGAACAGATTAGGTCATAACAAGACGAGCTGTTGGCTTAATGCCAGAGCCGCACCCTCCCTGGGTCCCCCAGCAGCTGGAGGAATTAGCTCATGGCTGGCACAGGCTCTTTCGTGGCAGCACCGTGGGCCAGAGCGAGCCAGGCAGCCTGTTTGAACAGCAGTCCCTATGTGCAGCGTAGGTCACCGGGCTCCGCGTGTCACTGCTGCAGAAAGGCTGACGGGCGCCCTGGGGCTTGTCCTCTGCTGCGAGAATTTCGGGTTTCCCTGCAGCCGGGTGGCCTGCCTGGTGGGGCACACCTGAACCTAGTGGGATTGCGGTCTGACCTTGTTTTCCCTGATGCCCCACGTCCCAGGTTTGGCAGCGTCCTTTGGTTTTCCTCCTCAGGCTCTCTGCCTCTGCAAAGCCTGGGCTGAGAGAAAACATGCTGGTCGGTAGCAGGAAGGACTCGGGTTAGATGTGAGGAAACCCTTTTTGCCCAGGTGTTGGAGGGCTCTTCCTCCCAGGCCCTGCGCCCCCAAGTCCCTGGTTTGTCCAGAGGAAGGGGAAGTCCCTCCTGCCCTTCCAGCCCCGGAACCTGGCCAGTGCTGGCCAGTGCTGGCCTCTGCTCCCCTGCACCCGGCCAGCACCTCTCCACCATCCCTGGAGTGCCCTGTGGTGGGTGACATTCCAGTTCAGCTCCCAGGCCCAGCTGGAGGGGAGGGAAGAACCCCCACGGGGCCTCTCGGGCACCGGGGCATCCAGAGGGGCAGTGCTCCCTGGGACACATCTGATGACCAGGACACAGATCCTGATTCAGCAAATCCTCACCACCTGGGTGTGCTGGGGGCAACAGGAGGCAGTTTAGGGCTCAGTCCTGCCCGCTACGTGTGACCGTGCAACTTAAAGTGGTGAATCCCTGACTCAGGACTCTCTACGCCCCACACACACCTTGATGATGATAATCCTCAGGTGGGTACAACTCTTTACAGTTTGCAGAGAGCTTTCACGTACAAGATTCCAGCTGATCCTCACAGCATCCTCATGAGGCAGACAGGGGTGGGGAGCACCACTGCACAAGTTAGGAAACTGAGGCCAAGAGGCTTGTCGGTAACAGATCTGGGACCAGAACCGAGGCGTTCAGCCCCCGCCCCTTGCTCTCACCACGTGGACATCACAGTGTCAAACCTGGGTCACCCCCTGGGCCCTGAGCCATGGGCAGGGGTGTTTAAAATGTGGAGGGAAGGGAGTGGGGTGTAGAGTGGTGTTTTCATAAGCTGGGCCTTTTTTCTCCTTCCTAGGGCAGACCTGCTGGTCATGGCATGATGAAAATGCAATTGAGACCTGAAAATGTGGGGGGAGGTGGGCTCAACTGACTTCATCTCATGTGGCTGCCAGGGGAGGATGGAAGGGTGCGGGGATGGGCTCAGGCCACCCAGCAGGTCAGGGATAAGGAGAATGACTGTTCAGCGCAGCCAAAAGGGGTCCATCTGGTGACACGATTGACAGAGCACTGATAGGTCTCAGCATCTTAAGCACAATGTTTTTTGAAGTGTAACTTTGTCTAGGGCTTCCTGTACATCAGGCGCCATGGTGGGGGCTCGCTATTTGTGACTTTATCTAATCCTCGCAGTGACCTGGGAAGTCGATATCATTACCCCCAGGGGTGACTCCCTGAGCAAGGGACCCAGACAGTCCTGCAGGGCCCTGCACTTGAGTCAGTGCTCTGCTGTCTCCATCTTGAAATGCTTAGTACTTTTTAACAAAGAGCCCTGCATTTTCATTTTGCACTGAGCCCGCCAAATCCTGGTTATCCCCACTTCTCAGAAGAGGACACAGAAGCCCAGAGTGGTCATGGAGCGACTTGCCCAAGGTCTCAGGACTGGGTGCCTAGGGGGGTCTCACTCCAAGGTCAGAGGACTCTGTGCCCAAGTCCCACTGCCGGCACCTGCCTGTGGCCCTGGGTGAGTCACTCCACCCCTCCTAGCCTCGATTTTCTCGTTTGTGAAGTGGGGTGATCCTGCCTGCTCCTCAGGGCTGCTGCGAGGCTAGAGTGGGACGCTGTGCACACGAGTGCTTTCATACACTCCCTAAAGCTCAGCAGATCAAAGGATCATCATTAGCTGACTCACAGCGCACTGGGGCTCCTGTTAATGCCTCCGAGTTGCCCTGACACCAGACGTCTTCGCAGGCCTCTCTGAATCGATTTAGACGCCAGTAATTAAAATAAACTCCCCCTACCCGAGGAGGCAGCCACATAAAGTCATCAAGTCGTGGCTGTTTTCCACCCCAATGGGAAGACCCTTCCCTCACAACAGCCCTGCCCTCTGCAGTGAGTGTGCCGCGGGGGGAGAGGAGAATTCCTATCCAGTTCATCTGCTCACAGAATTGTGGTCGACAGAGCACTGCTCATGGTTTGTCTGCAATTTGATCCTCTCCAAAAAGCTTTGCTGAAACAATCAGAGCCCCACCATTGGTGAGAAGAAGCCCTGTAGGTAAAGCCGCCCCCAGGCACACTCAAAACAGATTCTGGCGCCTCAGCAAAGAGGCAGATGGCGCCTCTGAGGGGCCCCAGAAAGTGGCTAATAGGTCTTTAGATCTGGAGAGATTCTTAAGGAGCCTGTGTGATGGTGAGACTGCACAGAAGGGCCCCCCAAGAACACCCCCCATTGGCGGAGATGCTAAGCCTACAGAGAGTGCCTACAAGCCTTAGTTCTGCCAATCCCCAAACCTAGAAGGTTAATATTATCACTACCATCTTACAGACGAGGAAACTGAGGCCCAGCAAGTCTGACAAAACCTACAGTTGGGCCATCTGATCCCAAGTCTGGTGTTTCTGTCTCAAGACCTGGGGTTCTCAACCCTGGCTGCTCACTTGGATCTGGGGAGCTTTAAAAATATGCTGATGCCTGAGTCTCCCCCCAGATTAATTTACTCAGGCCTGGCAATCCATGTTTGTGAAAGTTCCCCAGGGGATTCTCACCTGCGTGGCTCTGGCTCAAGGTGAGAACTAGGCTTCTCTGCCATCAGTTGGGGTGGAATATTCCTCCTCATTTCTCAGAGATGCCCCAAAGCAAGGGCCAGGTTCAGAGCATGGGGAGGGCAGCCAGACTTCCTCTGGTCAGATCCCATTGCAGGCAGGATTGTAGAAACCAACCGGAACAGACAGCAAGCTCTTCTCTTCTTGGTCATCTCCATGCCCAGGTCAGAGAGGATGGGTGACTCTGCCTATGGTTTTTCTTGCGCCCCCCGCCATTCTCTGACCCCCCATTCCTGCCCACCATCGCCTCAAGCCCAGCTCCCATCGCCTTAGACAAGCAATCACGACTCTTAGTTTCAGGTTTTTCTCCTTGTAGACATCTTTTCAGGCGCATACACGTCAATAAAAATCTCTCTTCCCTCCTTTTCCACACCAAGAGTGTTGTCCTCCCCAGGCTGGGAATTCTCGTCTTTTTCGTATAAGCTTTACCTTGGACATCATTCCACAGCAGTTCGTTCTTTTTTCACAGCTACACGCCCTCAGTACAGAGTTTTAAAACTCACCCTGAAAACCAAGGACTGGCCTCCCCAGTCCAAGTCAGATGTCTCCCATTTGGATGTACCGTCTCCACTTGCCTGGACCCTGTGGGCGCAGGGACGCAGGGGCTGGGAGGCGTAATTCTAACTGGGAGTTACTTCCCTTCCCTGCGCTCCAAAATCGTGGGTCAAAAGCCTTGGCTCAGACCTCCTCTCTAGGGGTGAGGGGGCCAAATCAGAACAGAGAGCTGCAGCCCTTCCCCAGGGGACCCTGCTGTGTGGGCATTTTAGGTGAATGTGAGGACCATCTTTCCAGAATGATGAGTCACAAGCTTTACTCGGTTTAACAATCCACCTTGAGTGCGGTCGGCTCTTCCCTCAGCTGCTGCAGGTGTATTTGCTTCCTCCTCTGAAGAGGTGAGGTAAGGTGTTGTTCTTGGAGGAAGCAGCTGAGAGTGTGCAGTAAGACTCACCTTGAAGAGCCAGTGCCTGAGGCGGGGCGGGGGTTCTGCATGGGGACCCGCGGGCAGCTGCGCTCGGAGGAGAGACCTGTGCCCTCAGAATCAGGCCCCCGGGCCTTGTCCTTGCTGACTGCTGGGAGCTCCCAGGTGAGTCATTTAACCTCTCGGAGACTCGGCTTCCTCAAGTGTAAAATGGGGACAAAAACAAGCACCTACAGACTTGCAGTGAAGATTAAATGAGATAGTAGGCATGGAATCATTTCATAAATGGTGAAACACTGTGCAAAGTATTGATTTATTATTAACTTCTCTGCATCGAGTTAAGGTGTTAAAATTGGCTCGCTTCTAGTCCTGAACTATCAATTAGCAGCCCTGTCACTGAACCTCTGAACCTCAGTTTCCCCTCCTGGGCAAAAGGAGGGATTAGTACTGACATCATTCGCATTCTTCCTGCAGGCCCTCACACCAGCCAGCAGCTTCTTGCCGCCTGCCTTTCCCCAAGAGGAGGGAGCTCGGTCCTGCTCCCCCGCCAGCCTCTGATCTGCCTGCGCCTCCTCCAGGACTGAGAGATCTTGGCAAAGCTGCCCCCAAAGATTCCTGCTAACACTTGTCTGTTCCTGCCTTTTGCGAAGCACAGCACCCACAGGACTCTGGGAAGAATCTTAACCCCAAGCCTCCGCAGCTGCTGCAGAGGGCGCTCTGTGTGGCTCATCCACGGTCCCGTTCAGTTCCAGGAGCTGCTCACATCCTAGCGATGCCCTTGGGAGCATTGGTCCCAGCTGGATGAGACCATTCCAGAGTAGGACCCAGCCTTGCCACCGCCAAGATTCCTGCACCGCCCTCCACCTCTTCCCATGTCTGGCTGCCCCAGCAGAATCTAGAATGTCTGTGCCCCAGATCCAAGTAGAAGAAGTGGTGAGTGGGGAAGAAGGGCCAGAGGGAGCAGCCCCGCCTCCCGACGACCACCTCCGGAGCCTGAAGGCCCTCACCGAGAAACTGAGGCTGGAGACCCGCAGGCCTTCCTACCTGGAATGGCAGGCCAGGTTGGAGGAGCAGACACGGTCCTTCCCGAGGCCGGCTGCCGAGCAGAGGGAGTGTGGGGAGGAGGAGCCCGGGCAGCACCCCCCACCTGACAGAAGTACCAGCCGGGACGACGAAGGCCCCGGGGCCACTGGCAAGCTGGAGGGCTTTGAGAGTATCGACGAAGCTATAGCCTGGCTCAGGAAGGAACTGGTAAGTGGCAGCCCCCCCAAGGATCCCCAGAAAAGATTCCATCCTCTCTCTCTCCTTCCGTGTGTCTCTCTCTGGCTCTATGTGTCTCTGCCTCCATCTCTCTGTCTTCCTTTGTCTCTGTCTCTCTCCCTCCCAATTGCACCTCTGTCGTCTTCCTATTAAATCAAGGGCAGACCTCATTCCTACGTGGTTACGTAAGATCCACCTGTCAATCAGCACCTAATCACAGGTTCTTATGGAGGAAGGACGTGCTGCCCATGAGAACCTGAGCCCATGTTCAGGTGTCCCCACACGTCCCCAGTGTCACTCCCAGCATCAAAGTCTCACACTCTCATTCCTGGACTGCTCGGGGGCTCCTCTGGTGTGACTGCCCCTCCTTCTCTCTGAAACCCTCTCACCCTCTGCTCCGCCCGAGCTGCCAGCTGGCTCCTGGGATCCCTTGTTCAGCAAGCACGAGTGGCCGCTCTCCCCATGCTGCTGTGCTGTACAGCAGGGCTGCGTGGGGCGGAGCTGTGCGGAGACTGCTGTACGTAGCTCAGGCTAAGCCCAGCAGTGCTCTACTAATACTGAGCGATGTCCAAAGAGCTGCCCAGAGGGAGGTGTGGCTGATCAGGCCTGGGGTAAAGGCTTTGGGCTGGGTCTCAGAGGCTGAGTAGGAATCTTCCCTGAAGTCAGGGCTGGGAGGTCATCCAGGTGGAATGAGTGTGAGCAATGGGCATGCATTTGGGAGCCGTGGCCAGCAGCTCGACCTTTTTCTGCCCATGGACACAGCAGACTCCCATCAGTGGTATCTGTCAGCACATAAGAAAGGGGGTGGGTGTACAGAGCTGTGTGCTCGTTGCCCAGGGGAGAATCACTGGTCCCCGGTATGGTGGCTTCTCAGCAGAGCCGGGCATGATTCTAACCCTTCCCATGCTCTCAACTCCTGCCCTGCTCCATCTCCTGTGGCCCAAGTCACACCTGCCCAGTCAGGCCACTCTTGCCACAGGTGAGCCAGCAATCAAGGACCAACTGCCTTCCAGAGTAATTAGTAACTCCTGGGTCAACAGAGTAGGCAGAGGTCTGCTTGGTTTGTTCTGCAGAATCCTGAAAAATTACCCCACTGGGGCCTGGAATTCCTCATGAGTTGAAATAAATAATTGGGGCTGGGGGAGGGGGCCTCAGGGACTCAGGTATCTGATTAATTGGAAATCTTTTTTGATTTTAATCTTTGATGTTAAGACTGCTTCTCAAAACACACCATTCCACCATGTCTGTCTTGAGTAACTGGAGTGTAAGTTGGCTTGCATAGAAGATGGGGCACCTGTGGATTCCTGATTCGTCTCCGGATGCTCCATCACCACTGGGTGTTCATGGGGGGTGTAAGAGGTGAGGAGAGAGGAACAAGAGGTGACCAGGATGGACCCTGGAAGCTGCTTTTTAAATCCTGAGGCTGAACTGCTTTGATTTGTTTTCATAAAGAGGAACAAAATGTATTCCCATTAATCAAGGATTCAGTGGGTTGGCGTTGGGTTCATTTGAGGTTTTACTGCTCTGGGAGTGCAGGCTTTTACTTTCTGAATACGTTAGCATTCCCCATGGGCCCACTTCGGGGTGGAGATCAGAGAAGTGATCTTATGTGTAAACCAGTAGGGAATTCTCTAGAGCTTGTCCTCATCCTCTAGATGAGAGCAGCACCGTGCGTCTCCACTGCAGATTACAATCACCTGGAAGCCCTGAAACCTCCCCAAAATCCTAGACCGCACTGCAGACCAGTCAAGTGAATGCCGGGGGGCGGCATCCAGGCACCAGGAGTTTGTGAAGCTTCTCAGGGGCTTCCAAAGTGCAGCCTAGGTGGAGAACCGTGGCCGTCGATCTACAGGCCGTGCTCATTTTTCTTGCCAAGCCTTTGCAAGGCAAGCAAGGGAAGTGCCCTGGCCTGAGTGTGCTGGCCAAGAGGAGGAAGGTGGGCCAGGTCAAGGACAACCCTGGGCATGCATAGAGTGATACTCCATAGGCAGAGAGCAGAGCACTAATTGTCAGGACTAACGTGGCAGCTAGAGGCTGTCTTAAATAAGTAGAGGGAATTTCAGCGTTATTAATCATGCTGTATATTTGCGTGATATTTTCCATCCTCCTTGCCACTTCCCTGTGATTCTGGGGGTGAGTAATAATGGTAATAATAATAATACTGAGATTTGTCACTAATTGAGTTTTTACTGTGTGCCAGGTACTTCACGTGCATTACTTACCTCTTCTGATTGTCACATCACCTTCCTGTTACCCCCATTTTACAGAAGAGGAAAACGAGGCTCACAAAGGAATGTAGCAATAAGTGAGAGAGTAGAAATTTGAACGGTGGCCCATCTGGTTGCATCACCCATGCTCTTCTTAGCCACTATACTACATAGTATCTTCCAAAGGCAATTGATTTTGCTGTGTGATTCCTAAAAGTGGAAATTCACCAAGGTGTCAGCAGTGACAGAATGCATGGGGGCGGGGGCAGAGGGAGAAACAAGATTGAATGAGGGAGTTGCAGCCCTCACTCTGCTATCTCTTTGATTCTTACAACAGACCTGTGCAATTGCTATTATAGTCTCCATTTTGCAGATCAGTAAACCGAGGCTCATAGAAGTCAGATGACCTGCCTGTGATTATGTGTAAGTGGCAGAGCCAGAGCTTGAATTCAGTGTTCACCCTGGACAGTAGCAAGGTTTGGGGGGAAAGGCAGGAGAAGAGGCAGGAGAGGTGGCCCTCCCACAGAGGCCGGTCGAGCATGCCTACTCGACTGCACGGTAGAGAATCTCTTAGAGCAGTGACTCTCAAACTCTAATGTGCATATAGATCACCCAGCTCTCCTAATAAAATGACAATTTGGATCCTACAGGTCTGAAATGGGGTCCACAATTCCAAATTTCCAACAAGCTCCAAAGTAATGCTATTTGCTGGTCCATGGACCACACTTTGAGAATCAAAAACTGAAAGGCAGGCAAGACTGGGGCCAGGGGACCAAGAAGGGGCCTCCAAAGGAAGCCCCAGGCATCCCCAAGCCTGCACCCCGAGCCCTGTCCCTGCCATAACTGCCCTTTCAGCTTGGGGCTCAGCCAATGAATGGGCCTCTGAGAATGAAGTCAGAGCGTCCCACACTGAGTTGTCCAAGAACTGAATTCATTCCTAAGAGTGTATGTCTGAGGTCAAAAGCAGCCCAGATGCAGACTGGCAGGCAGGCCAACTCGAAGGTGCAGTTCTGCCCGCTTCAGAGATTAAACTAAGGCAACTTGTAAAATCCTATGACTGAATTGAAACAGAGGATTCAACGTTTGAACAAACCCATTCTCACATTTTTAAGTCTCAATCAAAACAAACTTCATGTCATTATTTTTCTGATTCATAATCTGTGAACTCATTAAAGGTGTCATTAAAAATTAACCTATTTTTTTAACCCAATGAAAGTGGTTTCAAGTAACCTTTGTTTTATTTTAGACCCAGTGTCAAGTTTTCTCTATACCTGGGCAGGCTCTCTCTGCTGTTGTGTCAGGCTCATGTTCAAATTTGTCTTTTCTTCTGATTTGGCCAAGGAAACAGATTAAAAATCTGTAATTCAGTCAGTCCTGTGGTTGTGTTCCCTACACGATGCCAAACACTTCATTTGATGGAAGTTTGGGCTCCATTGTGGGTTTGTGCCCAGCAGAGGGCAGGCCCTGAGCAGCTCTCCAACTATCGCGACAGTGTCTCAGGAGCAGTTCATGCCACCAGCAAGGCGTTTGCTGTCAGTCTACCCCCTGCCTCCTAGGAGGCCAGCTCAAAGGCCGAGAGTGACTGCCCGAATCCAAGGGAAAAAAGGGTGCTAACAGCTCCTTCAGGGCTCCTCTCTGCCTCTCAGCTTTCACTGCAGGAAAGATGACAGTCCCTCCCGTCACCTCCGGGGGACTGCCGGGAGAGTGGGTTTTCCTTCAGGCTCCTGCGTTGGGGAATACAGGAAGGCTAGGTCCTCTGTTTCCAATGCCCTGTTGGCATTACTCCTCCAGGCTAAGAATGCCTCACCTTCAGCTCCCCAAGTATTCAGAAAACGTGTAGCCATCTGACTGTGGCAGGCAGGGCTGCCCTCTCTGTACTAGGCGGCTTCCGGCGACCTGACTCCTCCAGGCCGAGGTCCAGCCTCTCTGTTCTCGGACCGACTCAGAGCCAGGTCCGTGGCCCTTGTGCAACTCTGCTTGCTCCAGGCTGCTCACATTGCCAGGAGGTCACAGCCCCCAGCTCTCCACCTTCGGGGAAGCCTCGCTAGGTGGCCGAGTGGCCTGGGGTGGGTGGGGTGATGCTTCAGGAAGCGGTGAGCTAGAAAAGTCGCGATCCTGAAGCTGTGGGACTCAGCCCTCTAGCTGAGCCTGGAATTCAGAACATTTCGCAAATGCCTGTGACCTTGCTTGGTCCCAGAGCTCGCAGCAGCACAGGGAAAAAGGACGCTCCCTTCTGTCTTCTCCCTTCAATCCCGCTGAAGTGTTCCCCTTGCCAACCTGAAAGATAAAGGAAAAGGAAAAATCTTCTACTTGGCCTGTGTGGTGCCAAAACTAGAAACAAAACATTCCAGCTTCCTAAGGGTTGTCTTTGTGGCGAAAATCTCTGGGCGTTGACAGATATTTTTCTTTTAGCCTCACGCAGGTATTTGATACCCTCAGACAGAGCCCCCGTAAAGGTGTTTATGGTTGTTAGAAAAAGGGAAAAGAAACCTGACAAGTTGGGCCTTACGTGGCAGGAGGCCTGTAGACCCAGACCCAGCTGCTCCCCCTGTGGCCGGCAGCTCGACTTCAACCTCTCCCGGTTAACCCTCCTTGCCCGCTTGGCAAGCACGTGACTGGTGTGTCCATGCACAGCCCTCTGAGGCCAGTGTTATCCCTTTCTGCTGAATGATACGGCCGAATGATAGTTCAAACTCACCGAGCATCTTCTGATGGGGATGGAGGTGAGAAATGTGAAGGTGATGGCCGTGTTAATGCCTCCCATCTAGGGAGCATTTTATGGTTCCTAAAATACTTTTATAAACAGGAGCCTGTGATAAGGCTTGGAGGTATTTGCTATTCCCATTTTACAGATGAGGAGATTGAGGCTTAGAAAGATGATGAGCCTGAGGGTCAGAGAGGTTAAGTGACTTTCCCAAGGTCATATGCGAGGATGTGGCGAAACCGAGATGCAGACCTGCTTCTCCTGGCTCTGGATCCATCTCTAGCCTTTGTACTAGGTGTGCATGCTCACATCAGATGTTCAAGTCAGTGGGGCCATGCGTTGTCGAAAAGCTTGTGTTTAAAACCCTAATTTCAGAACGGACACGTGTGAAGGGTTATAGAGAGTTATTAGCAATGCCCCATAACAATCCTTTAGCAGGGACTGGGGCGGCCGTGCCTGCTCCATGATGAGGATAATAACTTGCCCAGAGCTGCCCAGGCTGGTGCTGGCTGAGCTGGGGTTTGATGCGCGAGAATTTCTAGTCCAGGTGTCCCTTTGCCTGAGGCTCAGTCTTCTCGGTGTAGCTGGGGGCTTTCAGCTTGTCCACACCGGGAACCTGCGGGAGGGAGACTCCGCTCTATTAATCTGGCAGGATTCTAGCCCTTTAGTGGTTACCGAAGAATTTATAAACAAAGGTGCCAGCAAAGGAAATACTCCAAAGCATGAATGATCTTTATTCTGGGTGCTAATACTACTCTTGGGACTTTTCAGTAGTCTCTGAAATTTCTAACATACGCATATATATGATTAGGGAGAAAACAGATTATAAACGACAAAAGGAAGAACAGCACCAAGCTTCTCTCTGTCTGTAATTGCTACATGTTCCTCACCTAGTGGTCCACAGATTAAAAAAAAAAAGACTTAGAATCTCCTAGAATAAGATAAGAAAAATGAGGCCTGCCATCCCCAGAAATTCCCCCCGCAGCGTGAGGGCTGATGGGGGGTGGGGGTGGGGGGCTGCTGAGCAATGAGATGAAGCCGACTCCGGGTCAGAAGACCTGGCCCCTTCCCTTTCTTGGCTGTCGTGCAGAGCAATGGAGCAGGAGAGGGAAGGAGAAGAGGCCTGACAGCCGGGCCTAACCAGAACAATGGCACCAGGCAGTCCTGGGGCTGGGAGAGACAGGCCGGGGCCTCTGATCCAATCCTCCGTTCATTCAACACAACCAGCGTTCACTGAGGGCCTGGGCTTGGGTGCTGGGCGCACCTAAGGTGAATGGGACAGGGTTCCTGTCTTTATGGGGTCTCCCTCGTGAGGAGACAGACACATCGACACAGTGACGTGGTATGAGGAGAGCTATACCAGAGATACAAGAAATACAGTTCCCAAGTGCTGTGGGGAGCTGAGGTCCGACGTGCCAGGGTGAGTGGTTGCATGTGCCAGACACAGTGGACAATAAAATTAACCAAATAGAGGAAACATAAATCCCTCACTTCCTCAGCAACCAAATCCACGTCTTTAAGTGTGATTGACATTAGGCTTCTGATTATTTCCCTTTCACATTTCTCCTATAATAATTAAAACTCAATTCCTCTAATGGACCCCTCCCAGTTATAAGAACTACACTCCATGCTCATGTGTAGTGACTATTGGACAAGACACCCAGGGTATTTGTTAAAAATACAGATCCCAGGGGCCAGCCCAGTGGCATAGTGGTTAAGTTCACATGCTCTGCTTTGGTGGCTGGGGGTTCGCAGGTTTAAATCCTGGGCATGGACCTATGCACTGCTTATCAAGCCAAGCTGTGGCAGGCGTCCCACGTATAAAGTAGAGGAAGATGGGCATGGATGTTAGCCCAGGGCAACTTCCTGAGCAAAGAGGATTGGCAACAGATGCTAGCTCAGGGCTAATCCTCCTCACCAAAAAAAAAAAAGAAAAGAAAAAATACAGATTCCCTCCCAGGCCCTCTGTGGAAATTCAGATTCTATAAATCTGCGGTAGTGTCAGGAATTTAACAAGTGCCTGCAGGTGATTCTAATGCAACTGGCCCATTAACTGGTCACAGCTGGAGTGGGAAAAGCATAAAACGTGTAACTAGATTAGACTTCCAGTTAAGTTTTACCCCATCCTAGCTGTGTGACTTTAGGAAAACCAATTAACCATAGCCCTGGTTTTTGTCACTGTGAAATGGGGATAATAAATACCTTTCTGGCAGGGTGTCGAAAGGGAAGATGAGGAGGGCTGGAGCAGAAGGCAGCACGTGCCGAGTGCCTGGAACAGTCAGGGACTAGGTTATGCACATTTACATGACATCACATACTCCCAGCGCTCTTTTAAGGTAGGCACTATTACATCCCCATTTTACAGATGAGAAAACACAGATCAAGTAACCTGCCCAAGATCAACCAGCAGAGCGGGAATTTGAACCCAGATCTGCCCAACCACAGAACCCTTGCTTTGAACAGCTACCACACAGCCAGTTGCTCCTGGGATCCAGTGAGCGTGAGTGCGCTTTGTAGTTCATGACGTTTTATGCTCATTCAACACATTCTCTCACCTCCTGGAACTTTGGGCTGTTATTTTCTAAAGAATACTTTGCTCGACTTTGCAGTCTTTCCAAGGACTCCCCTCTCTCTCTGAGAAGGATGCTCATTATTCTAATACAATTCTGGCGGCACACAGGCTCAGAAGGGACTGTTCAAGCCCGAGGCGTGCTCCTGGGCTGGACAATCCCTTTGTGGGGGATGTATTATTTTAGAAGCTCCTGGACCCACCCCCTGTCACCAGGCTGCCACCAGGGGCTGAAAATCTGGGCACTGCCCGTTGGCTGTTGGTCGTGTCCCTGGGTGCAGGCCTGAGTCAGACACACTCAGTGAGCAGACGAAAGCCAGGGAAAGGTCAAAGAGAGGCTCACTCAAAGTGGCTAAGCCCTCGGCCACGTGGAGGCGGTCTGCACCACATCTGCACCAAGGGCTTGGCACTCAGGACCCACAGTCTCAACCACTGGGCCAGGCTGGAGCCCGCAGGCTGGGTCCCGGGGGTGTCAAGTGGCCCTGGCTTCTCTGCTTCCTACAGAGCTCCCGCCCAAGGCAGACACCCACCGGTGCTCGTGACTGAGGAAGACAAAAGCTCCTCTTTCTAATAGTGCTAATTCTAATAGTGCAGTTTAGAATTATGAACGGAATCATCAAATGCTGGGGTAGGAAGAAAACAGAGGGATGATCAACCATCATCTTTCAGTAAAGGAAGGAGATGTGCAGAGAGATTCCGTGAGTGTTCATTCAGACAACTGTTCACAGACTCCAGCCCAGCCCTTTCTCACCCCACACTCATGTCAGCAGCCCCGTGGCTGGTGTGGCCACATTTCACGGTACTCAGCAGGTCCAGAGACCTTCCTGAGCACCCAGGGTGTGTGGGGCAGAGGGGCCCAGCTCCGGCTTATCCACTAACTCTGGAATGTGAGGGGGCACCCGGGTCACAGACACTCCACAGGCACAGCAAATATTCTGCTGAGATGGGTTCTTAGTTCACCCTAGGACTGTAGGCTGCTGTGAGGCCCCTCCAGTAGATGAAGCCCAAACCATCTGTTCTTCCTAAGGAGGCAGGTTCCAGGGTAATGGAGTGTGAAATGACTTTAGAGAGCAAAATGGCCTCAATCAATCCTGGAAGGTGGGGCAGAGAATAGATTTGCTTCACCTCCTTTTGGAGGCACAGGCGGGAATCTATATATAGAAACTACAGGTGCATGGGAGCCTTAATTACTCACACAAGACCCAAGTCCACGGAGCGCTCATCCCATCGCAGTGCTCCCTTACTCTTGGTCAGTGGAATTACTTCCTCACTCTTTGTCAGCTACTGTTACTGGCTGGTTTGGGGCTCACTCAGCATCAGATGTGAAACTCCCACTCCATCAGTTTTCAGGCTGGGAAGCCCAGAACCCAAGAAAAGTCTAGAAGTCCCAACATTGATGCTCCAGGGGTCTTCTGAGGAGCCCTGTGCAGGGCACCTCAGCGCCCTTTATTCACATTTGACAACTGCCCTGGCCAAAGCTGATCTTCAGGCACTCACTTAAGGAAGCACACTGACGCCTGGGGCGGCTAGTACTTCCTGCAGGTGGAAGTTCAGAAGGCAACACGAGGAGCTCACAGCAGAGCAGGCAGACAGTCCCCGCCAGGGGTGTCTTCTCTCTGTCCACTGTCTCACCCAGAGACACCCCAGCAGGGATGCTGGTTTGCAGAGGCGAAGGAGCCAGCCCTCCCTGCAGTCTTGCTGGGGGTCCAGCGGGAATAGCCATGCCATGGGCTCCACTCCAGAAGCCTGGCATGAGCAGCACAGTCCCAGGACTGGCCGTTGGGCCAACAAGGCCCCTGCTTGCTATCCAGGGCAGTGGCAGGGAAGTTGGGGGAGGCCCTCCTCCACCCTGGTGGCCTGGACCTCATCAAGTCCCAGCCCTGCCTGGGAGGGTCCCCTGCCTCCATTTCAAATCCTGAGGTGCTTTGGCATTACTAGCTCTGTGACGCTGAACGAGCCACTTGATGGTGGAGATGCTAATACTGCCCTATCAACCTCACCGGCCGGGCTTGGTGAAGAGTGAAGAGCGACACAGGTGTCGGGTGTAAGTAATCACCCAGGAAGTACGTGCGAAGCATGGGTTGGTGATGTGCTCTGCTCCAGGCACTGTTGGGGAGCAAGGAAGAATCATACAGGGCCTCCACACCCAAGAACTCCTGCAACCTAGGAGGAAAGATGACAGTGTCATGTGGGAAGTAACAACAAAAATGTAATGCTTAGCTCTGTGGTTCTAATTATAATGAAGGATAAAGTGGAACTAATATATATGGAACCCCACGTCCTGTACCAAGTGTCTTAGATATGTTTTATTTATTTAATTCGCAGACTGGTTATTATTACTATGCCCATTTCACAGATGAGGAAATTGAGGCTCAGACAGCTTGAGTCACACCACCAGTGGGTGGTGGAGAGGGACCTTGAACCCACGAGCTGATGCTCTGCTCATTCTACTCTCTGCCTCTCCCCAGGCCTGGAGGAAGCCAGGGTGGGAAAGTCAGGAATGGTTTCCCCAAGATTGTCCCAGCTGTGGAAAATCAAGACCTGGCTCTGGGGAGATATTCATTCATTCATTCACTCATTCATTCATTCACTCAACAAATGGCTTCTGAGAACCAGAGCTATGCACCAGGCACTGGGATGGGCTTGGTGAACACACAGTCTTGATCTTTCCTTGGTGTTTTGCCACCTGGCGGGGAGACAGATGATTGAACAAACATAGCATAGTGTAGGTGCTGTGATAGGCACCCATGGTAAGGGTGTCACCCAACCTCCAGGGGTCGGGGGCAAAGGCTAAGCTGGGCCCGAAGAATGATGGGGTAGGAAGAGTGGCTCTAGGGAAGGGGACAAAGACCCAGTGTGGCTACCATGGGGGGCAAGGGGCTCAGAATGGGAGAGCGAGGCTGGAGAGAGCGGGGGAGCCAGGGGGGTGCTGGTTGTGCATTGGGAAGGTTTGAAGAAGGGGAGAGACCTTCCCATTGGCCTCTTGAGTGTAGGACCAAGCGTAGAGTGGGAGGGGAGGCAGGGAGGCGGCTGACCAGGAGGCCGCGGTGTGGGGTGAGAGGTGACTGTGGGCCTGCTAATCCGGGCCTGTCTTTCCAGGCCTGTCTCTCCTGCTCTTGCTTTTGAGCACAGAATTTCTTTCTTGGGTGTGCAGTTTCCAGGCCCCTCACATCCGGGAGGCAGTTTATGAGGGGTGGGGGGTGATCAGCATCCCCTTCCACAAAGTGCCCAGAGCCACTCATCTCTTCAGGGGCTGAACTGGGACTGTGTCTTAGTCCATTCAGGCTGCTCCAGCAAAACACCACAGGCTGGGTGGCTTAGGCTACAGACATTTAACTCTTACAGTCTGGAGGCCAGAAGTCTGGGTACCAGCATGGTTGGGAGAGGGCCCTCTTCCGGGCCATAGACTTCTCTCTGAGTCCTCACATGGTGGAAGAGGCTAGGGGGCTCTCTGGGGCCTCTTTTATAAGGACACTAATCCCATGACTTAAGCAACTCCCAAAGGCCCTGCCTTCTAATACCATCATATCAGGGGCTAGGATTTCAATATATGAATTTTGGAGGGATGCAAACATTCAGACCCTAGCACATTAGAACCTAGAGCCTCTGAGGGTAGATCTGGGGGCCCTTTGGAATGCATCACTCAGTCCTTCCCAAAGGCCAGCCTTACCTGTGACGATGGCAGTTAGGCCTAGGACCTTCCAAGTTTGAAAATCAAAGACCGTGTCATATATGTAGAGCTTGACTCTTGCTCTAGAAGACAGAGTCCCTGGCAGAGCCTGTGAAGCACCTTCTTCTCTCTGCCCCAGCTCTGGGGCTCTGCTCTGACTTTCCAAGGGGAGCACAAGAGTCCCTCGAAGGAGCTGGGCCAGATAGACGAGTCATCTCCTGCCCAGGGGATGGGAGCCATGGTGCTGTCTTGCCCACCCACACTCCAGGCCAGGGGCATCCAAGAGAACCCAGAACCAGCCTGGCACCTGCCCGGGCCCAAGGCCCCAGGCTGCAGAGCACGTGGCAGCTGTGAGTGTGGCCTCTGCTTGCCTGCTGCCCCCAGAATGGAAACCTCCAAGAAACATGTTCCAGCCTCCACCTGAGTCGACAGCTGCCCCTGGAAATCAATTCACAAACACAACTTGGTTTCTAGTTGTGTTTGAAAAACAGTTTTTTAAATTTTTCCCAGAATCTAAAGTTGCCACCCACCAGCACACTTCAATGACACCACTGGCTTTCTTTCCTAATAGCATTATTCTGGCTCTTTCTCAGAGGTGAAACCCAAGATCAAATAATGAATCATATTTTATCCAGGCTTCTAATCAGTGTTATGTTCCTATACAACAATGATTAAAACAATAAGCTGGACCTTTCGGTTAAGTTATATCATGTGACAGGTTACAAAAACTATTTCCAAGGTTCAAGAATTAAGTCTCATAGAGAACGGAGAGTGTTCTGTCCCTTCACGCACGGTTGAGAAAATGGCCTGGATTTGATACCCTGTCTCTCTTGAACATCAATCAGAGATAATTGTAGTTTTTGGACTAGGATTGCTTAAATACGAGCCTCAGAAATAGAGACTAGATAAAGTGTCCCTGATCACCTTGGGACCTTTTCTGTCTGCCTGGATCTCTGCTGATTAGGACTCTGTCCAATTCTGCTCATTCGTTCACCTCTGGTTGGTCCCTAGATGCTGGGATTCCTCTGGGGCAAGCTTTAAGGATGCATTCGGAAATCTCTGCCCCAAATATGCTTCCAGACTTTCACAGGGCCTTGTCTCAAGCCACTGTCACTGTCTTGTTTCTCCAAACTAAGAGAATAGAAGCTTTCACAGGCAGAATTCTCCAGAAAACAAAGGACGAGGGAATAAAAACAAAGCAGATCATGAGCGGGGTTCCAGGGAAGACTTTTGTTGGAAAGGGGAGGATCTGTCTGACAGCCCATACGTCTGCACTCATTTTAGGAGGCAGAAGCTGCAGTGGTTAAAAGTGGCACCTTCAGGGGGCCAGCCCAGTGGCGCAGCGGTTTAGTTCGTGCTTGGCAGCCCAGGGTTCCCTGGTTCGGATCCCGGGCGCCCGCCGATGCACCGCTTGTCAGCCATGCCGTGGTGGCGTCCCATATAAAGTGGAGGAAGATGGGCACGGATGTGAGCCCAGGGCCAGTCTTCCTCAGCAAAAAAAAAAAAAAGTGGCGCCTTCAGAAGAGTCGTTCATGGTGCTCCTGATAGTCTGATACTTATATGTCCTTCTTTCTTTTTTAATTCCTAAAATCTTCAGGACATTTTTGACCCGTAGATATCAGAGTCAAGAAAGCAGTCAAGCAGATCCCATTGGCAACTAGGAATAAAGGCATTTGCTTCCCTGGAAAACCAAGAAATCATTCAGTGTTTTAGATGGAGCAAGTGAGCACACAGCACGTGGGCAAGGGGTGCTGAAGAAGGAAGCCAATTCTCCAGATTTCCACAAAAATGCTGCTTCTCCCAAATGCTGCAGGGGTCGTAGGCAAAGAACAAAATGCTCTCTCTCCTTGCCAGTTGGTCTGAGCCCCTCCTTCCGTGGCCACTGCTCCTCTAACCCCCCTCGAAGAGGCCTTCAACCTCCCAGACCACTCCGCCTCCTGCAGGATCTGGTCAGTTCCCAGTGCTGCCCAAGTTAAAGAATGCATCGCACAGATGGGTCCCCAACTGTCCAGGACAGGTCCCCAGTCACCAATGCCTGCAGCCACAGTGGCTGCAGGAGAGTGACCAACCATCCCTGTTTGCCCAGGACTGAAGAGCTTTCCAGGATGTGGGACTTTGGGGGCTAAAACCAGGAAGGTCCTGGGCAAAGCATGTTGGGGTGATCACTTCAAATTTGCAGCTTCTGTTGTTGTTTTTTCAATTGTGGTAAAATACACATAACATAAAATTTACCATTTTCATCATTTTTAAATGTACAATTCATTAAGTACATTCACATCGCCACCATCCATCTCCAGAACGCTTTCATCTTCCCAAACTGAAACTCTGTCTCCGTTAAATAATTCCCCATTCCTGTTCCACCTGACCCTCGCAAGGACCATGCTACTTTCTGTCTCTATGAGTTTGACTCATCTAGGTGCCTCATATAAGTGGAATCATACAGTGTTTGTTCTTTTGTGACTGGTTTATTTCACTTAGCATGATGTCCTCAAGGTTCATCCATGTTGTAGCGTGTGTCAGGATTTCCTTCCTTTTTGAGCGTGAATATATTCCATTGTATGTGTCCACCACATTGTTTACCCACTCATCCATCTGTGGACACTTGGGTTGCTTCCATTTTTTGGCTCTTGTGAATAATGCTGCTATGAACACGGGTTTACACGTATCTGTTTGAGCCCCTGATTACAATTTTTGTGCATATACACCCACAAGTGGGATTGCTGGGTCACGTGGTAATGCTGTGTTTAATTTTTTGAGGAACTGCCATACTGTTCTCCACATCATTTTACAGCCCTTTGTTTTTATTCCACTGGGCATGGAGGGAGGAGTCCGCCTGTCTTCTAACTCCCCAGGAAATCACTAGTGCCCATGAGACTTGGCTGAAGAGACCTCACGGCAAACCCCTTACACACTCATAGTAGCTATTTCTGTCCTCTGAATTTCCTCAGTGGGCATCCTCCTGGCTTTCCTCTCTTGTCCCTTCCCCTGGGGCCTCACCACCCCCTCATCTCACCAAGCAAAGCTGAGGAAATCTCCTGCTCTTGCAGAGCAGTTTAATTACCACCTTGAGTTACTTAATCCCACCCTTGGGGATTCACCTTCTACCTTAAGAAACAACCAGGCTCTCCTAAGAGGCATTCTTGTCTGACTCATAGACACAACCAAACAAAGAAGCAAACTGCAGCCAAGTGTAGACCACAGCACAGTATTGCACTGGGGCCACTGATCGCCCGCCACCCCCTCATGTGCTTCTCACCCCGTGGGAACACACCCTTCCCCACAATGCGCTGTCTCCCCCTCTCACCAGGACTCTGCCCTAATTACAGGATTGCTGGAATTACAAGCCGCGCCTCTGAGAACCTGCAAATGCTTTTATCCCGCAGGGGTAGTAGGCCACCCTGGGAGGGGGGATTGGAAATCCGCACGCCCTACAGTTGTGCCTCTGCCAAGGAGAGCATTAAACCCACACTGATGGTTGAGTCACTGGGGCCAGGTTTTAGGGCCAGTGTCTCTGTCTATTTAATAAAAGCTTAAAACTGGGAGGCCCTGGCCAGGTTCCACATTCTGAACCTTGGAGAGAAAGAACTTAAATGGTGAACTTCTTCCCTTTCTTTGACCAGCATTATTTGGCTTATATAGCACATTACTTATTCTCTAATTTGCTTCTCACAGTCCTTGGACTAGGCCTTTTCTGTCGATGAAGAGACAGTTCAAGGATCATGAGTGACTTGCCCAAAGCCACACAGCTAGTGAAGACTGGCGTTCTCCTTGAACCCACATTCTAACTCCAGAGCAGTGGATTTCCCACTTCTGCTGCCTTGGGGACCCACCCCACCTCCAGGAAGATAGGAGCCATGGAGAGGCCACCAGCTCTGGGCTGTTGGTCCTCAGGTGTGATCCAAGGGCCACCAGCACAGGCTGGCTGATCCTGAACAGTTTTTTAACTTCTTTAAGCTGGTTTCCTCATCCATAAAACAGATCAAAATACCTGTCATCTAGAGTTCCGGGAGATGCAGTGAAATAACGTATGTAAAATGCATCTGACAGTATGTGGTGGAAGATGGGTGTGTGTTGTCATCGCCACCCGAATGCCCCATGGCAGAGAAGAGAGAAGAAGGAGGGGCTCCACGCCCAGCCTAGGCCCTGCTCTCTGTACCTGGACCGCCTTGCAGCCTCTGCACCTTCCGCAGGAACTGCCGTTCTTCTGGCTTACTCTAAACAGGCTCAGCAAAGGTGTATGTTCATTAAAAATTTCTGAAAAGGTTTAATTTATAAAAAGCCTCTTAGCTGTATGAACCTTGAGGACATTGTGCAAAGTGACATAAGTCAGGAACAAAAAGACAAATACTGTATGATTCCACTTATATGAGGTCTCTAGAGTAGTCAGAGTCGTAGAGACAGAGAGTAGAATGGAGGTTGCCAGCGGCTGGGGGGAGGGGGAATAGGAAGTTAGTGTTTAATGGGGACAGAGTTTCAGTTTGGGAAGATGAAAGTTCTAGGGATGGTTGGCGGTGATGGTTGCACAACAGTGTGAATGTACTTAATGCCACTGAACTGTGTAATGCAAAATGGTTAAGATGGTAAATTTGATGTTATGTGTATTTTACCACAACTGAAAGAAAATTCTGGGGGAAAAAAAATCCTCTCAGCCCTGCACATTTTGCTCAGGTTTCTTCGGAGGCTGTGAGAACTCGTTTCTGTACGGATTTGGTTTGATTACAGCCGAGTTACCTCTTAAGTGAGGTCTCAGGTTAGGGTTTAAGGTATAAAGTCACCCTGGGAAAATCCCTGTGTGGCCCACGGAGAGGTGGGAATAGGGCCAGCACTGCTGGTTTTCTTGTAGTGCTGGAGCAAACACTGCTTCACCGAGCATCAGATGAAGTAGTTGATTCGGGGGTCATAAAAAAATATATACTCCAAGTGAGCCCTAGGGCGGACGCTCACACTGCGAGATGCCCTCAGAACCGAGTCCTGCTGAGGAAGCAGCAGGGTCCCAGCCCTCTCCTCATGTTCCTCTGGGGCAAGAACATGTAGAATGACCAGAATGGCCATACCAATTGAAAATGTGGCTTTACTTCTCTTCTGTTCCTTGCTCAGAGTTGAAAGCATCCAACAAGGGATGTGAGAGGTGGCTGCACCCATGTGGCCTTTGTCCAGTCAAAGGAAACTGGACATGTGCCTCACTCTCACCCCTTTCAGCTGACTCTGATGAGTGTTAAACCCTAAATTGTTCTCTGACCTTTGACCGGATCTATTAGCCATAGAAAAATAGCACCTTCCCCCATCAGGTACCCACCGCAGGCTGCATCTGACAGATACTCCCAGACACCTGCTCAAACCTGAAATTCTCCAACTTTAAAGGATCTTTGTACACCTGAAATCTAATTCCTGAGGCTAAGGTTCAAATCTAAACCATAAAGTTCCTAGCTTTCCAAAGAGATCTATCTTCAAATTACAGAATACTCCAAAGAGAAGTGGTTCGAGCAAAATCCCCAGAAGACCATGTGAAATAGGGCAATGGGTTGAGCGGCACTGTCTTGCAGACAAATTTGACCCTCATCTCCTTCAGAAGGGCTTAGCAGCACCTAGCCCAGTTCCAGGCAGGACCAGGGGCTCTGAATAAATGAATGAATGACCACCTGCCCTGTGGCTAGCCCGCCATTGTTAATTTGGCGCTATTCTAGATCAAGAGAATTTCTGATTGCCAATAAATAAATTTGCATTATTATGCTCAAGAATTGAGAAGTAAATGAATGAACTGGAGGCTATGAACTTTAATCCCAATTTGCCATTAAATACTTTGCTAATCCCCAAGCAAGACCTTCTATCTTGATTTTTCTCACCTATAATATCGGGAGAAAAGAGATCTGTAGAAGTACACAAAAAGATAAGAGAGGAAAAAAAGAACAATGAAATGCTTCCTAGTGAACTTGCTTATTTTTCCACCCTGCCCTGCACTCCATTCCAAACCTGAACAGGGGAAAAGTGAGAACATTTGCATTCATTTGCATAACCATAGGAGGGTCCCTCTGGGATCTCATGGTTGATTTTTCTAAATCAGTTAGGCTCCAAGCACCAGGCGAATGAGACAATTGTGCCTGAAGACACAAAAATACTAAAACAATAACCACTCACAAGCATAGGCAGAGTAAATGGTGAGAAGGAATCGGATCTTGTGTCATGTAGGAGCAGCTGGTGTCTGTCTTAGTGACGAAGTATCCTTAGTGGCAAATGCTCTGCACTAGGACCCTGATGAGATCCCATGAGCTCCAATCCCCATCTCTGCCACTGCACAACTGTGCAACTGAGCGACCTACTGAAACTCTTCCAGCTTGTAAGACACACAACCAAACTGCCCTGCTGGTAACTAAGGGCTGGCTATGCAATTCCAACAAGATTAACATGCAGATGAATTTTGGAAACTAAATGTTAGACCAGGTGAGGAGTTATCATCACATCCCTTCTTCAGTAGGAAACACTGAGGCACTAAAACTATTATGAACCTTCTAGCAGGTCACTGAGCACAGACCTAGCTCCATACCTCACACTCCAACTCTACCGGAAGAGGCAGAAGAACTTAGTTGTCAGTAGTTTGGGTTCCTAATCCCAGTTCTGCCGTTTATGAACTTTGTGACTTGACACAGTGACTTACTTTGCTGTGCCTCTGCCTCTTCATCTCTAAATTGTGGATGGTGATGGTAATGTTACTATATACCCCGTTATGGACCGAACATTGGTGTGCCCCCAAAAGTCACGTGTTGAAGCCCTAAGGTCCACTGTGATGGTATTTGGAGGGGGAGCCTTTGGGAGGTGATTAGATTTTGAGGTCATAAGAGTGGGCCCCCATGATGGGATTAGTGTCCTTATAAAAACAGAAAGAGAGGCCAGAGCTTTCTCTCTTCATCATGTGAGGACACAGCGAGAAGGTGGCCATCTGCAAGCCAGGAAGGTCTTCACTAGGAACCGAATCAGCCTTGAACTTGAACTTCCTGACTTCCAGAACTGTGAAAAGTAATTGTCTATTGTTTAAGCCACCCAGTCTATGGTATTTTGTATGGCAACCCCAATCACATTTCCTCCTTCCTGCCCAGAGGTAACCATGCTTCTGAATTTAGCATTTATCATCCCTATGCATTCTTATACTCTTACTCCATCTGTACACAATGAGACTGAGCTGGAAATACCTTAAAGCCAGGACTGACATGCACCCCTTCCAGAGGATTCAGACATAGTGTCTAGCCTAGCATAGAGTGTGGTTTGGCAAGCACATCCTCATTTGTCACCTTGCTATGTGTTTCTTTTCTCCTCCTGGAGCTGGGAACGTGCTAATGCCTCCAGGTGGACCAATTGATGATGCAAGCTGTTAATTAGGTCTCCTATTAATGGATCTGTGCTTGTCAGGGACTATGGAGCTGCCGCCTCCCTCACCCAGCTTGGTGCTGATGCCTCCCCTCCTCCCTTCCAGACGGAGATGCGGCTGCAGGACCAGCAGCTGGCCAGACAGCTCATGCGCCTGCGCAGTGACATCAACAAGCTGAAGATCGAGCAGACCTGCGACCTCCACAGGAGGATGCTCAATGACGCCACCTACGAGCTGGAGGAGCGGGACGAGCTGTCCGACCTCTTCTGCGACTCCCCACTCGCCTCCTCCTTCAGCCTCTCCACGCCACTCAAGCTCATTGGAGTTACCAAGATGAACATCAACTCCCGGAGGTTCTCTCTCTGCTGAGAAGCCCTGGAAGGGGGTAGAGGAGCCAGAACAGAGGATTTGAGAGGCAGGGAGGGCGCGTGGGAAGGGTGTTGAGGCCGAGTTATCCCAAGTGGGTCTCCTCAGAAGCGGGGCTTCCCTGCGACTGTGAACCATGGGCCCCCAGGACCTGTGGGCAGGTGCTCTCTCGGGGCCCCCAGCTGTGGAGCCCAACATCCCCATGACTGGCTCTTCCTTAACACCCAAAGAGTTCTGCAGAAGGGCCACTCCACCCAGATGTTCAGTGAGACCTGGGTTCCCAGCATGACACATCACAGTCCTCCCCTCAGTGATCCTCATTCCTGTTTCCTGGAATCACTGGTGCTATGAACTGGGATCCCAAACGGGGGCCCCCCAAAAGCTGTGATTCTTGCAGAAAGCTACCCCAAGGGCACTGAGCCCCCCGGGGCGGGGGGGAAGTGATCAGATATGTCAGACACGCCCATCTCCCTGTTGCTCTCTCTAAGTACTGGCTCAAATTCACCCTAAATAGGTGACTCAGCCACCTTGACAGGGACCCACCAGGAAAGGAATAACGAAGTGCAGCTTGGGGAAGCAGGCCTGGTGAGCATGAGGTCCAGGCTGTGGTCAGTCTTTGACCTTGGCACTACAGGTACCCTGTAAGTGGTTTCTGTTTCTGGCGTGTGCCAGGACACACCAGAGCAGTGTGGGTGCAGCAAGCACAGACACCCTCTGTTGCCTGCCCTGGCCACATATACCAATCCCAATCTCCAAAGAGCACCTCTGCTGCCACCCCGCAGCCCCGGGCGAGTGCCTAGGAGACCACTGGTCACTGAACCAGGCAGGTCTGTTAGTGGATTTCCCATAACAAGATCCTCCGGGGGGCCAGCAGAGGCCACCTGGTGGATTCCAACGGTGCCACCTATGTCACCTTCTTGCCCTCCCCAGAAGGACTCCAGGGAGCCCAGAAGCTCACCCTGAGCCTCCTCTGAGATTCTGTGCCTGACTTAAAAGACTAATTTTAATTGAATCAGACTGTTACTAATCTGTTGCTAACTTGTTAATAACTGTTTGATTTTTGTCTAAATGGTGAACCAGTTGGGGAGGTCAAGTACAGAGGTTCAGGATTTGGTTTTAAAAGTTTCTCCCTGATGACAAGTAAGAAGACCAGCAAGTGAGGACTAAGGCCTCAACAGATTAGGAAAGTTAACTTGGTAGAAGGCCATGTGGCAGGGGATTCCCCGCCAGCTGGGGGCTTTGACCTTTGATGTCATCTAGTCGAGCCCTCTCATTCATAAAGGAGTAAAGTGAAGCCAGAGAAGGAGAATGACTTCCCTCAGGTTACACAGCTCTTTAGTGGCTATAGAATATTGATATGTTGAATCATTATTAATAATGCCTAGACAGATCATATATCAATGAACTTGAACCCCAAAGATTGTCCTACTTCTCTGCCAAATCCACAAACTGCCAACCCCTCTACTCTTCACCTCATTCAGCTCCCATGCATGCCTCTCACTTTGCAATTCAGAATATTGGGGTCAAACTCAGAGCAATGCCTGGACAGTGGACCCATAGCATACGTATCACCAATCACGATTCTTTAGAGGAAGTGAGGTGTTCTGCTGCTCTGCCTTTCATGTTTCATCTTCCTGTATAATCTCATTGGGACAGACACACACACACACACACACACACACACACACACACACACACACACACACACACACACACACACACACACCCCTACCCCCACCCACCCACCCACCCACGATGCACATTGGGAAAGGTTGCTCTTCTTTTGTGGGCCAGGAGTGGGAGGATGCAAAGGAATGGTCCCTAGTCAAAAAAGAACTGATCTCTTCCTTGTGATTTCAAAGAGCCAGAGGATTTATACTTCCTTCAAAGAAAGTATAACCATGTAGCCAAGATTTGTTTCCAGCCTGATTCTGAGTGGTAATAGAAGTCTGAGGCCCAGAGGAATCTTCCACAGAAGACCTCGGTGGAAGGCCAGGTCCCCTCAGGGCTGTTCCCTCTCAGGCAGGAAAGGAGGGAGATTTTCTCTACCCAGCGACGTCCCTCCTCAGGGAGTGGGTACGGGCACTGCTAAGTCCTACAGAGGCAGTTCTGCCAGACTTCTTCCAGACGAATCTTCGAGGTCGTGGGATATCAGGCTGCCCCACTACACACACTCACCACTCTATAGAGACACACACATACACGTACTCGAACCCCCATGGGAAAGCTTAGTCCATATTCTGAAAAAAATGCCAAACTGATTTTTTTTTCTTTCTAGAAATTAATTATTATAGTAACTGAAAGTTGGATTCAACTAAAGCTAAGTGATTTAATTGAATTTTATCAACCCAATTGAATTGGAGTCAACTGGTCAATTTAGTTGCTCAGTTAACCGAATGCTTCCTTCCTTTCTTTGTTCTCTGGGAGGGAACTGAGGTCAAGGCACACTTTTTTGGATAGGTTAGATGTCTCAGCTCTTTTGCTTAGTTCATCCCAAGAAAATTTTATTTTGGGATAAGGAAGGAGGAGAAAGAGGAGGGGAACAGACAGGTGTGTTTTCTTACTCATTGTCCAATGTCTTTTAGCTCCCTTGTCCCCACAGTGAACACAAACGACTAACCAAGTCAATTCAGCCTTGTGAAGTCCCTGCCTTGTGTGGGTCAAGAGATTTCTGTGAGTCAGCCACAACCTAGTCTGTGTCGCCAGCTCCCCAGGGCAACTTTTTGGCTTACCACGTGTATACAATACTGTTTCCAGTTTTGCTTACTATCCACCCATCTCTCTGCCGTCCCCAAGGACCCCTGGGTGTAAAACACAGTCTCCATTGACACTGCCGCGTGCAGTAACGTCTGATGCCTTCATGGGCTCAGCAGCAATCACAGACGCCTGGAGAGCGGGGCAGGCTTCAGATGGCCTGACCAACCCCTGGCCTCCTCCCTGTAGCAATACCAAGTGCTATTACATAATCGATAAACAGTTTATAATTTTATTTTTTATGATTATTTGTTTCTATATTGCTGTTAGAAAAAGTGAAATAAACATGTTTCAAAAGAAGATATCTATATAAAGAGAAGTTTGCTTCCTTTCACCTTGCTTTTGTTACAGCACACACTGAGCCAAGCACTTAATTGAAAGGAAGGGAGGTCTGGTCAGTTTCCTTAATTGAAAGGAATTAGATATGGGAGGAAGGAAGAAATTCACTCTAACCACTCTTCTTCCTTCATCGAGCCTTCCTCCAAGGAGGGCTGCTTGGTGGCAGTTGCCAGCAGGAGCTCCCCAGCCTGGGCTAAGTGGGCTCAAGACGCTGAGTGAAGAGAGGCTGCTATTACTCCTGTAAATCCATTCTGTCCTACAGTAGCCCCTTCCAAAGGTGACTCTGACTGGATTCAGAATATTTGGGTCAAACTCAGAGCAATGCCTGGACAGTGGACCCACAGGACATGTATTTCAAATCACAATTCCATCGTGGAAGTATGGCACTTAGCATTACCATGCTCTGAGGGGATCTGTGGCTTAAACCTTTCAGCCTCCTACAGCAGCAGCCCTCAAAACCCAGCCCACATGAGCATCACCTGGGCGCCTGCTGCAGGTGCACATTCCCAGGAAAACCCCTGGGCTCCACCTCAGAGGTTCCATGTGCAGTTCTGGCATGGGGCCCAGGAATCTGCCCCAATAGACTGACACAGGTGGTTCACAGACACTTCCAGAAATCTTCAAAAGGACAAAGGCAAGGGAAGGCATTGTTTTGAATGATCCTATCCATTTTATCAGGAAAGGCCTATGCCAGAGGATCAAAGCAGGTGTTAGAAACCCCATACTATGGAAGAACAGCTGAAGAGATGCTCTCTAGCAGTCCCTTGAGATTATATCACCTGCCTACACCAAGAGGATGAGTGACTAGAGTCTGTTTCCCAAAAAGAGCGCACAGTGTAAATTGGCTGCGTGGAGTCTGGGTTATGAGGTGAGGGGTGGAGTGGGCACTTGGAAACCGCCATCACCGTTGGCCGTGTGGTTCAGAGGGACTGAAGAAGCAGTGGGCCTTCCCACCCCTGCAGATGGGATCATCCATACACTTTTTTAGCCCAAAGGGAAACTGCTCTAATCTGGCCTCCAAACAAATAATTTTAAGGGCCACAGAGAAGATAAAATGCAACGACAGCCTCGTGTGTGGGAGGGGCCTGCTTTTACCACACGGTCGGGGAAGGTTTCTGTGAGAAGGTGCTATTTCGGCTAAACTGCAGCCATGCGAAGATCAGGAAAAAGAGTTCCGGAGAGATAAACGAGGACCCAGATTCTGGGGCAGGAAGGAGTGTGGTCTGCAGTGCAACCAGAGTGCGGAGATGAGGTGGGAGGGGAGCTACAGAGATGGGCAATCACATCAGCCTCAGAGATCAGAATAAGGAGTCTGGGTTTTATTTGGGTTGTGCATGAAGTGTTTTGAGGTTTGTGAGCAGGGGCGTGATATATGATCTGATTTAATGTTAGCAAGACGTATGTAGAAAGTACAGGGGAGTGAGGCAGAAGTGGAGTCCACAAGGAGAATTAGGAGGCGATTACAGTAGACATGAGAGTGACGTGGACATGGGAAGCAGCTGTGGAGGGAGTGACAAATGGTCTGATTTGGGATTTACTTTGCGATGTACTTTGGAGGTAAAGCCAACAGGACACACTGATAGCTTGGATGTAGAGTCGGAAGGAAATGGAGGAACTAAGGATGGCCCTCTGGCCAGCAGTTGGATGGAGAGGGGGGCCATTTACTGAGATGGAGAGAGTTTGAGGGGAGCATGATTGGGGGCAGAGGGGTGGCATCAATAGTTCTGTTTCAGCCATGTTGCATTTCAGTGTCTATTAGACATCCAAGTGGGGGTGAGTAGGTGCTTGGATATAAGGACCTGGACTTCAGGGAAAGACCGACATTGGAGACATATATTTGGGAGTCTGGATTTGGGGGTATGGATGATATTAAAAGCACCATACCTGGATAAACTCCTCTCGGAAGAGAGTGTAGACATAGAAGAGAAGAGGCTCCACCATCTAGAGGTCTGATAGAGAAGAAGGAACCGTCAGAGGAGACTGAGAAAGAACAGCTAGTAAAACAGAAGGAAAACCAGATGGGGGGTGTCGGGGAGCCTTAAAAGGAGAAGAGAGTTGTCAGCATCAAATGCTGCTGAGAAATCTAGGAGGAAGCGGACAGAAGGATAACAGTGGCTTCAGCACGGTGGAGACCATTTAGTCGTTTATCACAGTGGTGATAGCCGTTTCAGTCCAGGGGTGAGGACAGGAGTCCAGTTGTGTGGGGGTGAGGGGAAGTCGGGAGGTGAGGAAATGGAGGCAGCAAAGAGAGCCCACTTTCTCAAGTCAGTTTGCCATAAAGGGAGCAGAGAAATAGGAGCTGGACAAAGACAAAGTCAAGGAAATGATTTTCTGTTTTCTGGAAACAATGTATAATAAATTAAATGTATGATAAAGTAGCATTGTATATTAACAATGTATAATAATAAAAATATACAATAAAGGTGTTGGCGTCTAAGATATGCCAGTGGGAGTAATCTGTTAGAGAGGGAGAATTTGATGGTGCAGGAGAGAGAAGAAGGTGAAGTTCTTGAGGAGGAGAGGGCACTGGAGCTAGAGTATTATAAGTGGGGCGGTTGGACTGGGCGAGGAGCAAGGACCCCTCTTCCACTGAAGCAAGAGGGAGGGCAGGGGTTCAGCTGAAGATGCGCGAGTTAGGAAATCTCTGGTGGGAAGGGGAGGAGAGTCCCACTGGACCCTTCCTATTTTCTCTGTGAAGTAGGAGAGTCATTTCGAGGGGGTGGAATATCGGAGGTTTGAGGAGAAAGAAGTTTTGAAGTAATGATCTCAGAGAATGGGCATGTTAATTTATTAGGAACAAGTAGTTGAATCTTCCGATGGTGTTGGCTGCTCATCTGAGGCTGTGGTCATACATGTGAAGTGAATCCGGCGAACGTGATTGAGTGATTTTTTTCTCCAGCAATGGGTAGCTGTCCCAATGCAGACACAGGCCAGGCAGGTTCACCGGAGGACGGGGAAGGCAAAAGTTAAAGTGTTCTGCAAAGTAGCAATCACAGTGTTGGACCAAGGAATCCAAGCAGAGTTAGGAGGGAAGAGGGGACATGGGGACATGGGTGACAGCAGTGCTAGTGCAGTGGGGTCTGTGGCTGGAGGTTTCAGTGACATCTGGGAACTGCTGGGTAAGAGTCCAGAGAAAGAGAGAGAGTAGAAGGTGATGATCAGAGTGCGGGGGCAGTGGAAGTGACATTTCGGGGACGCTGCAGCTTCTTCATTCAGAGACACAGTCTGATGCTACATTCGCTGCCCAGTGGCCCCAGCTAAGTGTGTGCCTCATGGACTGGTGACATCAGTCAAAACTGTTGCTGCCAGGGCCTCCTGCAGATCTTATCTATCTTATTTAGAAAGGCATCTGAACTCGGTTGACAATACTCCCTTTGGCTTCCCAGCAAGAGCAGAATCATCTCCCCCTTCCTAATTCTCTCTGTCAGCTCCCCAAAGTCTGTGGTCTTGATGGCGGAGGAGGAAGCCTGTGATGGGTGGGCCGGAGGAGAAAGATGACAGAGCAGCTGAAGGCAGCCCGGCCGGCACAAACAGGCCTAGCATAACCATGAGCCCTATCTGATGGGAACCGCTCAGACTTGGCTATTTTTAAATACCCTATTCACAGGCTCAAAGCAAACAGCGATGGAGACAGCTAGGCGGTCTCCAAAGGAAATTGATTCAGGACGACAAACCTCAAATGTTTGAGGGCTCTGCAAAGCAGTCATCCAACACTCACCACGGGGAGATAAGTTCACTGTGGACATTTCCCTGACCGGAAGGGATGGAACCAGGAGCATGTGGAAATTCCCTGGAAAATAACCCCACGAGGCTGGTTCCCAGGACCGTGGTGTATTTCCTACCCATTCTGTCAAACTTGATCACTCTTCTTCCTGCCTCCTTCTCCACATAGGGACAACTGAGGCACTAAGAAACGACGACTTGCTAAAGCACATCCAGAGTCCCACGGGAAATCTGAGTTAGAAACGACAAGCCAGCCTCCTGTCTCCCTCCAGGAGACTCACCTCCCCAGGTGGCTGGCCCAGGACTGAAGTGTGGACTCCCACCCCCCCGCACTGTGGGCCTCACCTGGAAGGGTGTCACGTGTGGGGTAGCACAAGGCTGGGGGTAGAACAGACGCTCTCTCCCCTGTCCCAGCTGCAACAGGCAGGGTTTATGGGAAAGTGGAAGTGGCTCTTGGCATTCCGAGAGGGGAAAGAGCTGATACAAGGGATCGGGGGCTTCAGAACCATCAGAAGAGTCCGGGAAGCGGCTGCTAGAAGAGACAGTTCACAGAGCGCGTCCTGAAACTGCACTGGATTTCAGCAAGTTCAGCAGGCGCCTTCCGCGGCTTCCTGTGGCACCTACGCAGGTGATTCTGAAGAGGTCTTCCATCCGTACCTCTGCCGCTGCTGCCACTGGGAGATAACGGCTTCACATGCTGTCAGGGTCTGAATTGTGTCCCCTCAACATCCAAATATTGAAGCCCTAGTCCCCCATACCTCAGAATGTGACTATATTTGGAGATAGGGCCTTTAAAGTGGTGATTAAGTAAAATGAGGTCATTGGGGTGGGCCCTAATCCAACATGACTGGTGTCCCTCTAAGAAGAGAATAGGACACGGACACACACAGAGGGAAGGCCACATGAAGACATGAGGAGAAGACGGCCGTCTACAAGCCAAGGAGAGAGGCCCAGAAATCAACCCCACTGCCACCTTGATCTCAGACTCCCAGCCTCCAGACCCGTGGAATATCAATGTCTGTTGTTTAAGCCACTCAGTCTGTGGGGCTTTATATGGCAGCCCAAGCTGACTAAGACACTTTCTCTTCCTCTTTATCCCCTCTTCCTCCACCCCGGCTCTTAAAGCATCCACCTGGAAGTGACTCATGTCATTTCTGCTCACATTTCTTTGGCCAAAACAAGTCGTGTGGCTAAACTGAACCTCCAGGGGTGAGGAAGTGCCCACGAGCAGAGGAGAATTGGAATGTTTACCGACAGGACATTCATGACCACCCCACCACTCTTCCCCACCTCACCTGGGCTCACCTGCAAAACCCCCTCAGCCTGTAGCCCTGAGGACACCTTGGCCAGCAGACTCCGAGGTATGGTACAGACACCTGGGAGCACCCAAGATGTTGCAGTAGGTCTGAGAAGAAAAGATGAGAACTGGCACTAATATTTTTAATCTCTTCCTTTCTACTTTTAATATGCTTTAAATGTGCATACTGTACTGGTACAGTAATACATTATATGAAGTATAAATCTGTCGGGGGGGCGGTCTGTGCAAAGATTTTTACAGATGGAATGCAACATCAGACAAGTGGGGGCCCCGGCCTCTGCCTGAAGAGACACGTGCAGGATTTCTCCTGCTGCTAGACCCGAGGCTGGGCCGGACGGGACCAGGAGCTGGATGTTTCTTTCTCCTGGGAGGTCACACAGGCACATCCTGTGTCAAGAGTCCTGCTGCCCCTCTGTGGCCACCAGAGGTCGGTCGCTGCACTTCAGTCTTTGGTAAAAGGCACAGCATTCCTGTCAGTCTGCTCTGAGCTCTGCTCCCCTTGACCAAGGAGCAGAAAACAGAGGGTGGCAGAGGAAGAGGGAGGAAGGGAGAGAGAAAAGAGGGGGAGGCCAAGAAATAAAGAAGATGCAAGAAAAAGCAAAAGCGGGGAGGAGTTTTTTTAAGTGTGGAGTTGGCATCAAATGGGAGAACATGAAACAGCCTTCCCTTCCTGCGCTGCACCCCCGACCTTTCTTATAATGTCTTGGTCGATTCTTAAAACAGGGCCTGGAAATCACAATTTCTGAGTCTGAGACTCAGGGGGCAGGAGCGAGTCCAAGGCCCAGGAGCCAGAGGACCTGCCAGCCACTCCACAGCCCATGTGAGCCCACACCCCAGGGTGAGCAAGGCCAGCTGATCACATGCTGGCTCTTCCCTTTCCCCTGCCTTTGGCAGGCCACCTCCTGCGTAGCTCCTCAGCGGCCCTGCTGAAAGGTCCAGCTCAGCCCGCAGAGTGAGGGGCATGTGGAAACCCCCAAGCGTCTGGGAGCTGGAAGCAGGAAGGGAGGAGGTGCCTAGTACCTGTTTCTTGCAGGAGACAAAGGGACACAAAATGTCATCTCCTGTCCCCTGCTCCTGTCCCCCCTAGCCTAAAGTTGCTTCTGACCTCTGCTCTCTCTCTCTAAGGAAAGACAAGGCTGAATGAACCATCATAAAAGTGTTGCAGGGTGCCCAGGGAGGCAAAACTAGATTTTTCCAAAAGCAAGTTCCTGTTCAAAGTTTCCAGCCACTTCTATTTCTAGCAGTGCAGACAGTGAGTCTCCCTGAGAAAAACCGCCTGAGTGGTCCCTTTCAGGGAAGTAGATGAAAGTCAAGTCAGCTACCGTTCCTCCGGGGGAGAATGAGCCAGGACTGTTGGCCTTGACAAAGACCGTCCTCCCCCGCTTCCCGACATGGCTAGATTGCTCAGAAGGGATGGACAAATTGCATCAGGGCCAAGAAGCCTTCCGGGAGAAAGGGATCCTGACTCCTTTACAGACTCAACGCTATTGCAGCATCTCTGAAGCACCCATGGTGCCGTTCGCCTGACTCCTTCAGGGGGAGGCTGGCTGCGATCGCAGAGCGTGAGGGACAGCCAGACAGGCAAAAGCCACATCACAGGGGCTGTGACACTGGGAGCCCAGGCCCTAGAGGAGGTGACTGCCTCCACTTGAAGGGGCAAAGCAGAACGCAAGGAGCAGCCTCAGGGAATGATGACTCTCAAGGAATAAGGGAGAGGAGAGAAACAGACTTGCCATGATGAAATGGGGCTCAGAATTATATAAAATATTAAAGGAACTGCCGAAGTGGGACATACCTGCTGTCAGAGCTGGAAGGCTTCAGCAATCAGAGCACGATGTTTTCCAAAACAGACAAAGAAGCAGGCCCAGGAGCTGAAGTGGCTGGCCAAGGTCACTGTCCAGTTGGTGCAGAGCTGGGTATGCCCCAGGGTCTCCTAACTCCTCATGCCGTCTCTTCCCAGCACCCTCTCTTCCCTGCAGCCCTTCGGTCTCCTCACCAGAAGCACAGAGGAGGAGGTCTGAGAAAACAAATCTGTGAAGTTCTTTCCCCTGTAAACAAATGGTTTTGTCAGAATTACATTGCAGACCCACTGTGTTAAGGAAATCCTAAAGTGCCGCCTGTTGGAGAAACAGGAGAATCTATTCATATGTGGATTTTTGTCAAACAGTTTAGCCACACCAATAATTTAACCTTGATATTTGCTTGATTTCTTAGAGTTTGCGATTGTCATCACTTTCCATGTTTGCCAGGAAATTTAAAGTTCAGATGCTATTTTCACCACTCAAAACCCAAAATCTAGTTTGAGTTTTCTGTCACAATTTAATTAAATTCTACAAATAGTTTTTAATACTTAGTATGTGCCAAGCGCCGTGCCATCACTAGGAAAGCAAGATGACCAAAAACTGGAACGCAATCCTTTATAAAGAAAATAAAATGGCCATTAACCTGAACATAGTGTGATAGTTTTTAATTTTATTGCTTAATTTAGTGCTTTCCTTTTCATTTTGAAAAGCTGTAATTCCTAATCCATGCAGCTATTTTCTCCATTACAACTGAAAATCGAGAAACCCTTCCATCTTTCTATCACTTGCTATCTCATATCAGAACACCTGGACTGCTCCAGATTTCCCTGTTGTTGGCTTCACTCAGTTTCAGAGCTCTAGCAGTCTTGCTCAGCCTGCAGTTAACATCTGGCTTCCTCTTCAAGAGGGGAAACTTTCTAAGATAGTGATTCAAGTAGTTCAGTTTGCCTCTTCAATCTCCCTCTGTCCATCTCTGTATCTACATTTCCTCCCATGAGTCAGAAACAAAAAGATAACATGTACAGAATGCTTTCTGTTCCTTGTAGTATAAGTTTCCTCATGACTAATTGTCCTCAACTGGATGTGTCTCAATGCATTTTGTTTTTATGGTCTTGCTTGCTTTTTATTTTTTATTTTTTTTACCTTTTAGAGAAGATGCCTCTTTGAGCTGTTCCTCTCTCTCCAGATGGCCGTCTTCCTTTCCAACAACCAGTATATCTTCACCTTAATTATTCCTGGCAGCATATCCAGATATAAATTAGAACCACAGCAAAGTCCACATGATCCAGAGTTCGTGGGGAAAAAAAAAGGTGGGGAGGTCTTTCTTGAGCTTAATATTAACTTGAGTTCAAGAAATAATGCAATTTATACCTATAATTTTTTTTCAAAACCTGAATGGAAAAATGATTGAAAGGAAGGAATAAACAACCAAAACCATCCCAACGACATCTATAACCTGAGGAGTTGGATGTGTGATTCTCCCTTTCTGGACCGGCCCAAATTCCAGCTTGAAATTTGTCACCAAACATTAAATTCTTAAATGTGAACATATTAAGCATCCAAACTGTACAATAACCCATAACATCAAAATATTTCTGACCTACTGTTTAGGTCAGTGATTTAAAAAAAAATGTATATATATATATGTATGTGTGTGTGTGTATATATATATTTATATATACATAAAATTTTGTCTCTGCCTCTTTGCGCGTCTGGTCCTCTTTTCCTGTGTTTGTCCCGACTCTACAATTAGCCTGTAAGTTTCCTTTTTAAACCCCTAGTACCTAACTCAGTAACCAGAACAGCAGGGCCCTTAAATGTGAGGAAAACGAGTAGCTCCAGAATTATTTTCAGAGACTCATCTGCCTCAAGTGTTTACAGAAAGTGACTATTTGGATCCCGGGGAAGAACAGTGCTGTTCCACGGTTGTGAATGAGCTGAGCCAGCAGCAAGCGTTTTAGAGCTGGACAATCACTTCCCATGGCCTGAGTAGCTGGCCCCCTCTGCTGGTGCTCCTTCTAATTATCCATGAATAAGACAAGTCACCTGCAAATCAAGACTGGGCCCCTCTGGGCAAGGCCAACCTCAAAGTGTCCTTGATATGAAGACATCACAGCTGGATCTCAGAAAAAATCAGGCTTAGAAAACCTTAGAGATAGCAGATGAAAGTCCTGAGCATGCCAAGTCCTAGAGAGGAGCCAGAGGTGTGACAGGCAAACCAATGAGCGTGTGCAAACCTTCCCTTCTCTAGACTGAGGCTCTTTGAAAAAGCCCCAAATAATTGGAGATTAAGCAACATACTTCTAAACAATCCATGAGTCAAAGAAGAAATTAAAAAGGAAATTAGAAAATGTTTTAAGCCAATTGAAATGGATATGTGACATATCAAAATTTATGATGTTCCAGTTAATGCAATGATTAGAGGGAAATTTGCTTTAAATATTTATATTAGAATGAAAGAAAAGTCTAAAATAAATTTTCTAATCTTCTACCTTAAGAACTTAGAAAAAAGAGCAAATTAAACCTGAAATAGCAGAGGGAAGAAAACAATAAATATTAGCACAAAATTCAAGTAGATAGAAACAGAAAAACAATAGAGAAAATCAATGATACTGAAAGTAAGTTAATTGAAAAGATCAATAAAATTGATAAATCTCTAGCTGGACCAATCAAGTAAAGAGAGAGAAGGAGAATAGATACAAATTACCAATAGCAGGAGTGAAGGGGAACAGCACACAGATTCCTTTAGAAGCAATAATAAGGGAATGTTATGAAAAATTTTATACCTAAATTTGACAACTTAGATGAAGTGGAAAAACTCCTTGAAACGCACAGATCATCAAAACTGACTAAAGTAAAAATAGAAGATCTAAGTAACTCTGTAACTACTACAGAAATTGAATTCTTAATGAAAAGCCTTCCCACAGAAAGCTCCAGGCCCAGCTGGTCTCACCAGTGAATTCTATCAAATATTTAGAGAGAAAAAGGATACTAATCCAAGGCAATAAATAAAGGAGGGCACACTTTTCCACTCATTTTATGAGGTCTGCATTACTCTAATACCAAAACCTGACAAAGATGTTATAAAATAGAAAGGAACGTACAGATTAATATCTCTTATGGAAAAACATACTAGCAAATTCTATTTAGCAATATACAGAAAATAAGATTTATCCCAGCTATTCAAAGTTGGTTAAGATTCAAAAATCAATTAATGTGGTTCACCGTTAACAGGATAACTAAAAAAAAAAATTATTATCTCCATAGATGTAGAAAAACATTTGAAAAGATTCTATCCTCATTGATGTTAAAAACTCTTAGCAAACTAAGAATAGAAGACTTCTCCAACCTGATAAAGAAATCTATGAGAAACCTAGAGTTTATATCATACTTGATGGTAAAAGACTCAATGCTTTCATCCCCAGTGTGGGAACAAGGCAAGGATGCTCCCTCTCATGGCTTCTTTTCTTCAATGAACTGGGGGCCCCAGCCTATGTAATGAGGCAAGAAAAAGGAATAAAAGAAAGATTGGAAAGCAAAAAGTAATTATCTTTATTGCAAACTACATGATCATATATATGGAAAACCCTAAGAAACCTACAAAAAAGCTAACTAATGAGAGATTCACGTTTCAAGTTACAAAGTCAATATACAAAAATCAATTGTATTTCTATATAGTAGCAATTAGAAATTGAAAATTTTTTAATTAGCATCCAAAAACATGAATAATTAGGGATAAACTTAACAAAATATGGGTAAGACCTATACACTGAGAAACATAAAACATTACTGAGAGAAACTGAAGAGGCCCAAAATAAATGGAGGCATATACCACTTTAATGGGTTGAAAGACTCAATCTCCCTAACTGATCTCTAGATATAACACAACTCCAATAAAAATCCCAGTAGGCTTTCTTGTAGGAACTGACAAGTTGATTCTAAAATTTACATGGAAATACAAAGGATCTAGAAGAGCCAAAATAAATTTGGAAAAAAGTACAAAGTTAGAGACCATCACTATCTGATTTCAAGATGTTACGCAGGGACAGTAATCAAGACTGTGTAGAAATAAGGATAGACATACAGATCAATGGATGGAAGAGAGAGGACAGTAATGGACCCCCACATACATGGTCAATTGATTTTCAACAACTTGCCAAGGTAATTCAATGGGGAAAGTATAGCCTTCTCAATAAATTGTACAGGAACAACTGGACATTCATGTTATTCACACAGAGAAAAGGTGAACCCTAGCCCTTACTTCACAGCATACACAAAAATTACCTTAAAATGAATCTTAGACCTAATATAAAAACTAAAATCATAAAACTTCTAAAAAAGAAAATATAGAAGAAAATCTTTGTGACCTGCTCTTTGAAAGGTATTGTTAATGGAAAGGTAAACTATGGACTGGGAGAAAATATTCTCAATATATGTGTCTGATAACTTGCTTTCAGAAAATATAAAGACCTCTTACAACTCAATAATAAAAACAACTTATTTTTTTAAATAAGCAAAAACTTTGAACACACTTTTCACAGAAAAAGATATAAAAATGGCCAAAAAGTACGTGAAAAGATGTTCAACACCATCAGTCATTAGGAAAATGAAAACTAAAACCAAATGGTATACCACTTCACACCCATAAGAATAACTACAATTGAAAAGACTAACAATACCAAGTGTTGATGATCTAGAGCAAACTCTCATATATTGCTGGTAAAATTGTAAATGGTACAGCCATTTTGGAAAAGATTTTGGGAATTTCCTATATGGTTGAACATATACTTACCATACGACCCAGCAATTCCATTCCTAAGTATTTACCCAAGAGAAATGAAAACAGACGTTCACACGAAGACTCGTACATGACTCTTCATAGCAGCTTTATTCATAATAGTCAAAAACTCAAAACAACCTAAAATGCCCTTCAGTAGGTGACTGGATAAAAAATTGTGATGTGTTTATATGATAGAATATTACTCAGAAATAAAAAGGTATGAACTAGAAAAGGGAACCTTCAAACACTGCTGGTAGGAATGCAAACTGGTGCAGCCACTATGGAAAACACTATGGAGATTTCTCAAAAAATTAAAAATAGAAATACCATATGATCCAGCTATCCCACTACTGGGTATTTATCCAAAGAACTTGAAATCAACAATTCAAAGACACTTGTGCACCCCTGTGTTCACTGCAGCATTATTCACTACAGTCAAGAAGTGGAAGCAACTCAAGTGTCCCTCGATGGATGATTGGATAAAGAAGATGTGGTATATATACACAATGGAATACTACTCAGCCATAAACATAGAGAAAATTGTCCCATTTGCAACAAAATGGATGAACCTGGAGGGTATTATGTTAAGCTAAATAAGCCAGAAAGAGAAAGACAAACACTGCATGATTTCACTCATATGTGGAAGATAAACTAACACATGGACAGAGAGAACAGATTAGTGGGTACCAGAGCAGAAAGGGGTTAGGGTGTCGGTGAAAGGGGTAAAGGGGCACATATGTATGGTGATGGATAAAATTAGACTATTGGTGGTGTGCATGATTCAGTCTATATAGAAACTGATAAACAATAATGAACACCTGAAATTACACGGTGTTATAAACCATTATGACCTCAATAAAATAACTGAAAAAAATAAAGGAATGAATTACTGATACATAGGATAGCACAGAGGAATCTCAAAAACATTACACTGAGCAAAAGAAGTGAAACACAAAAGAGTACATACTTTATAATTCTACTTACATCAAACTCTACAAAAGACACATTTTATTTATGGCGACAGACAGCAGCTCATTGGTTACCTGGGGCAGGGATGGGGATTGACTGGGGATGAGGCACAGGGAAGGTTTTGAGGTAATAGGAATATTCTGTAGCTTGAACGTGGTTGTATGAATGTATCCATTTGTCAAAGCTCATCAAAATGGGTTTGGATGCATAACTAGACCTCAGTACATTATACCTCAATAAGGTTGATTCCAAAAAAAACCCTAAGCTCTCTGGGGAAAAAAATAAGGCTTAGAAAACACTAGAGATAACAGATGGAAAGGAAAATTGTGACTTTATGAAGTCAAAGAGAGGTAAAGCAAGGAGATTCTGCGAAACACCTTTCCCTCTCTCGGCCTCAGTTACACCCGTGGTACAATGCACAGGATCCTGTCTACTGTCACCTATAGGTTTGGTTGACTTTTTCTCTCTATCAGTTGCCAGCTGTGCCTACACACAGTTACAGTCACCGTCACAGTGAGCCTTTCATATCTGCATTGAATTTTGTGGTCTATGGCCAGACATCTTCACATATGTTTCTTATTCAATCCTCACATCAATCTTGTCTTACATACTATTGTCATCTTCATTACTGCAAAAAAGGAAACTGAGGTTCAGAGAAATTAGTGATTTCTCCAAGATCACGCAGAAAACAACAGACCTGGGATTCAAGTTCAACTGCCAAAGAACTTTGTTTTCCAAATTCTCTCGCCTCCCCTATTCTCCTGACCCCAGGAAAAGTAACTCAGTTATTACGTAATTAATTAGAATCACCATGAGCAACAACATATCGGTAACAGAATAATAACAGATCTAAGAAGTGGAACTATGATGCAACCTTCATTTTCTTTCTCAGGCCATGCCACATGTATTTCTCAAAGGATGGAGTGACTGTAACTCTGCTTGTGTTTAGCTATGCTTTACTTATTAATATTCCAACTCAACAAGTATTCTGCGGGTGAGGCACCGTCAGGAACAGGGCATTCAGAAGAGAATAAGTCACAGTCCTTGCCTTCCAGGAACTTAGAAGTCAGTCCTAAACCCTCCTATTCAGCTCAGGACTGTTTTCTCCTGTGCATGGTCCTAATACCAACTGTTACTTCCTACTGAAATCCCCTCAGATAGCTCCCAGTGATTCACAGAGTGCGGGCAAGGTAGGGGCGCCGTGTCCAGATTTTCTGTTTTCCAAGAAGTACAGTGGTGTTTCCCAAGGCCAGATGGAGGCGGTGTCTGACAAGTACAAGAGCACTGGTGGCCACAGGAGGAAAGAGTAAATCAGTCCTGGCTGTGGAATCCAGAATAAAGTGCTGTTCTGTACAGGGCTGTAAGCTTCCAGTGTGACAGCCTCAAACTACTTCAGAATTGGTAATGTTACTTTAGGGTTTTGGATTGTTTTTTTAACATAACTGCCAAATCTGATAAGTCAAACAAGCACAGCCCGAAGGTCTCCTTTTGTCTTCCCTTACATTTTAAAACACCTCTTTCACATATTATTGCATATACCTCAAATCACAAAATTTCTCTGGGAAAGGAGGTGGTGTAGGGAAGAGCAACTTGTGCATCTCGCTCCTTTTTAAAGTTTTGACATATTCACGTGTTCTTCTCTAATGTCACCTCACACGCATTCATTTGAAGAATTAAAGTGAACTACACCTAACTTTTGTCACGTCATGACACGTAAAATTAGTAACTTTCATCGCATTTTGTTTATGTGGAACAGAAGGGTGACACAAATCTGATTCTTGGTTTCCTCAGACACACGTGGCCCCTCCAGATGCACCCTTGTTCATGGCCAGCAGAATAACCTTTGCCTGCCTCTCACAATCAAGTTCAGCAACACCAAACCATACAATGCACTCTCCAGTGGTCTACCTGGTCAACACTGGGGTGCCCCCTGGTGGCAGAGCTTTGTATAACTTTCAAAACCAAAATTCGATTTAAAAAAAAAAAAAAAAAAATCAAATCATTCTGGGGCCGCCCGGTGGCGCAGCGGTTTAGTTCGCGCTTGGCAGCCCGGGGTTCGCGAGTTCAGATCCCGGGCGCCCGCCGACGCACTGCCTGTCAGCCATGCCGTGGCGGCGTCCCTTATAAAGTGGAGGAAGATGGGCACGGATGTTAGCCCAGGGCCAGTCTTCCTCAGCAAAAAGGGGAGGATTGGCGACGGATGTTAGCTCAGGGCTGGTCTTCCCCACAAAAAAAAAATCATTCTGTACTGGTTTTGTCTTCCCCAACTATGTAAGGTCCGTGAAAGACTGGATATTTATCTTTTTAGCTCTAGGCAGTATTCCTAGCAGTTAAAACAGTGCCTGGCACACAGTAGGCATCCTATAAATATTTGTTGAATGGATGACTGAAATAACCTGTAAGCTCTTCCTGCCCACACTTGGCTGTCTAAGTAGCCCGTCATATCAGGCTTTTTCATGTGTCTTTGCTCACGTTCAGGTGTAATGTGTAGCTGAAGCCCCCCCAAATTATCAGCTGAAACTCCCCTCCAGCCTCCCCTCCATGAAGTGAGCTCCCTGTGCAGCTGTGGTCTGAAAATAGGTGACAGCAGGAATGGTAATGTAAATCATATGCAAATCGAATCAGCAAAAATATATTCTATTTCATATCTAAATAAACTGAGTTATATGAATACTACAATGGTTTATCAAGTGATACAAATTATTGTGAAAATAAATTGTCAAATCATTCTAGTAGTTTCCAAATCCAGTACTGATTTTTAGAAGGTTTTGCCATAATTTTTGGGGGGGGGATGCTAGCTACCACCTGTTAGATGATACCCTTGGCTGGTCCATAATTTGACTTAGGGAATCGCATCCAACTCTTTTCAACGACTTCCCCACTAGGGTGATATTTGGTAGGTGACTTTTTGTCTTAATAAGTAAATTTCTCTTAGCATCAACTATTTGGATTTTGCTGCTGAATCTTCTCTTGGATTCTGCTGAACTGACAGGAATTTCACTAAAGAATTTTTTGGCCCTTATAACATTGTTTGATATTTCCATTTATTCAATATTTCTATTATCAACTAAATCATAAAAATGTTTATTGAAATGTCATACTAAAGAATTGGTTTCAGGGGCCGGCCTGGTGGTGTAGCATTTAAGTTTGCACACTCTGCTTTGGCCGCCCGGGTTTCGCAGGTTCAGATCCCGGGTGCGGACTGACACACTGCTTGTCAAGCCATGCCGTGGCGGCGTCCCATATAAAGTAGAGGAAGATGGGCACGGATGTTAGCCCAGGGCCAGTCTTCCTCAGCAAAAAGAGGAGGATTGGCAACCGATGTTAGCTCAGGGCTGGTCTTCCTCACACACACACAAAAAAGAATTGGTTTCATTTTGTCAACTACGGTCATTTGCAATCCATGGAGCTTTGCAAATGTCAATCAGCCACACTGAAAGAACTTAAAATTCATTATATCCTTTACTTTTGTCATCAAATAAATGCATTTATATATAATTTATTTAAAAATTAATTTTTCTCTTGTAATTGATATTTTATTTTAAAACATATCTTCATTATTTCCTCATTTCATAATATCTTCTGCTTCTCTTTCTTATTTTTTTGTATTTAGACTAAGTTTAAGAATTTTTAACATTCACCAAAATAATCTATCAACTTTAAT
The DNA here is from genome assembly GCA_031878705.1 of Tapirus indicus. NCBI lineage: Eukaryota > Metazoa > Chordata > Mammalia > Perissodactyla > Tapiridae > Tapirus > Tapirus indicus. The sequence continues at coordinate 94,534,168 of CM062919.1, read as the reverse complement.
AACTGAAATATTTCTTTCTTGTAAAGCTAAACAAAGTTTTGAGGTCTGCTAGATATTATTTACCTAAGCCAAATTTTTAATTAAAAATATTTTTCCCAAACATTTAACCACTCCCATTTCACACTTTCTATGTAAGTGACTATATATGTGTTGATCTGATTTTCAACCTGCTTTGCAACACTAGCAATTCAGGTTATCATTTAAGGTTATTAAACATTTTTAATATCCCCTCTGATTATATTGTTAGGAAATCTAAGCAAATTATCTGTAGGTCTCTGCATTGGAAAAGTTTGCTACTCTATAGGAATTTTTTCACATTTAGGTCTGAAGTCCTCAACTATTTAAACCAAAAGCCCTTTCCTTCCATAGAGAGTCTAATCACCGAGCAGTACTCAGACACATGGGGTTGGGCCACCTGTACCCATTGCCCTTGCGATGGGCACCACGATAATGGACCGGTGCTAGGTGCCCAGTGCTGGGATGTGCTGGTCCTACACCTGGTTGCCCTCAGATCCACTCCTCACCCTTTCCCTGCTCTGCTGTGTATTAAAGGAACGTCCTGCAGCCTGCAAGCCCCCTTCTCAACTGTCCGCTGGGTTCAGCCCATTGGAGGCACAGGAGGGGAGGAAAGGTGGGGGAAGAGGAGCCAGGATATTTCTCTCCCTCTCTGCCTCCGGCAGCGTCTCTCTGCACATGCCTGCTGTGGCTCAGGATCCGCCAGGGCACCCCAGGCTCTGACTCTGGTGACCACCATCGCCTCCTCATGCTTCTCTCAGCCTAGGGACGGAGTGCCTTCCTGCTGCTCCTCGTCTTGCGTTGTCCCTGTTTGGTTCTGAGCCCATCCATCACCTGGGTAACCAATTCCCTGCATTAAATTTCCTTTACTATAAATGTGTTTTCCCTGGTTAATCTTTGGCTGGTGTGTTGCAATCCTAAAGCCAAATAATAACATCCCAGGAAAAGGCTCTGCCCCTCTCTCCCATTAGCCTCAGGTTCTCCCTTCAACACTTTCCACAGCTTGGGTCTGCCCAGTGCCATCTTTGCCCGACTCCACTTTCGGCAACATCACATACGTGGCTTGAAATCGCCCACAGAGGGAGCATTTATGTCATGGAAATCTGCAAACACTACAAACCAAGCCCACCCTGCCCATCCCCCACTCCACCAAGAGCCAGTTGTTAAACATTCACCAGCACGCCACTGGTGGAGATCTTGGTGAGTTGTGTAATGGGCATTTGTCCCTTTAGCTAGTGACAGAGCAAAGGGCTTCTCTGCAGAGGTGGGTTTCTGGCTTGTTCCACCTAGTCTTAAAGGAGCACTGGTCCAGTGTGAAGACAGTTCTTGGCCCTAGAGAGCCTTGGCTAACTGCTGTCTCTGGAGCAGGGTGGGCACTAGGGTGAGGTGAGGGAGGAACTCGACTCAGGTGCAAAATTTTAGGGGGCATCAAAAAACTCAGTGATCAAGACGACCAATATTTTAATGGAATATTTTAAAAGAGTCAAAATTAATGCCCCCCAAACCCCATGATGAAGAAAATATCAAAATTTTAAGTAAAGACAGGATTGGAGAGGGCCGAGATTAGCGTGAGGTGAGTAAGGAGAGTCATGCAAATGCAGGTTGGATCCTGTCAGTCAGATTTTGATAGTTCGTTCACGTGGATTTTTTTGCATTAATTTTGATTTTTTTTGAAAGGTTCATGACTTTGCATTTGGCAATGATTTCTTGGCTATGACACCAAAAGCACAGATAAAAAAAGCAAAATAGATAAATTAGACGATTAAAATTTAAAACTTTCGTGCATCAAAGGACACTATCAACACAGTAAAAAGGCAAGCAGAATGGGAGAAAATATTTGCAAATTACGTATCTGATAAGGGATTAATATCCAGAATACACAAAGAGCTCCTAAAATGCAACAACAATAAAACAACCAACAATTTTTAAATGAGCAAAAGACTAGAATAGACTTTTCTCCAAAGAAGACACAAATGGCTAATAAGCACATGAAAAGATGCTCAACGTTACTAACCATTAGGGAAATGCAAATCAAAACCACAACAAGATACCACCTCACACCCATTAGGATAGCTATTATCAAGAAAACAACAAGTGTTGGAGAGAAAGTAGAGAAATTGGAACTTGTTCATTGCTGGTGGGAATGTAGATGGTGCAGCTGCTGTAGAAAACAGTATGGTGGTTCCTCAAAAAATTAAAAATAGAAATACCCCATGATCTAGCAATTCCACTTCTGGATATATAGCCAAAGGAATTGAAAGCAGGGACTCAAACAGACATTTGTACATCCATGTTCATTATTTACATTATTCACAATATTGTGAATTATTCACAATAGCCGAAAGGTAGAAGCAACTCAAGTATCCATTGATGGATGTACGGATAACAAAATATGCTATATACATACACATGAATATTATTCAACCTTAAAAAGGAAGAACATTCTGACACATGCTACAACATGAATGAACCTTGAGGACATTATGCTAAGTGAAATAAGCCAATCACAAAAAGAAAATATTGTGTGATTCCGCCCCTGTGAGGTTCCTAGAGTAGTGAAATTCATAGAGATAGAAAGTAGAATGGTGGTTGCCAGGGGCTGGGAGGAGGGGGGATGGGAAGCTAGTGTTTAATGGGCACCAAGTTTCAGCCTGAAAAAGTTCTGCAGATGGATGGTGGTGATGGCTGCACAGCAATGTGAAACGTACTCAAAGTCATTGAACTTAAAATTGGCTAAAATGGTAAATTCTGTTTTACCACAATTTTTAAATACTGCATTAAAATATTACTTATCTTGATTACGAAGTTTTTTCTGGCACCTCCTCAAATTCTGTGCCTGAGAAGAGTGCCTCATTTGCTTCACCTTAGTCCCAGGCCTGCTCTGAAACATTCCTCAGGCAAATGTAAACAATTTTCTGGTTTCCTTATCGGGAGAATGATACTCCTCCCCAGTCAGCATGGCCAGTGGCTATTGATGACCTTCCACTCCTGGGTCAGGCAGCGGGGAGGTGAGGACCTGGTCTGGGGTGGGGGTGGGGAGGCAGAGTGTAGCTGACTGTTGGTTTGGAATGTGGCGGTGATGAGCCAGCTATGGAGAAATCTTTGAGAAAAGATATAAGGTGCCAAGGAGAGAGTGGGCTTATGGGGAGTAGCCTGTTGACAAAAAGCTGCAGAAAAGAGGTCTTCAGAGAGCAAGTGTGCCTGCCACCCAGTGTGATCAGAACTTTCAACTCCCACCCACTCCAAGGGGGCTGGGAAAGATACTGGAGAGCTCGTAGAATTGAAGCAAGGGCTCAGGAACAAGAAAGGCCTCACAGCTTCCAGGCATCTCTCCAGCCATCTCTCCGCTCTGTCTGCTTGGCTCAGTTCTGAGGACAGCTTCTCTTTCCATGTCTGGGGAAGGAGCCTCCAGCACCCCGATTCACATTCTCCCAGCTTAGCAAGTCTGGCAACAAAGAGTTTCTTTCTTCCATTGTCCACTTGCCAGTTCCAAAAAAGGACCCATATTAGTTTGCTCAGCCTGTCGCAACAAAGTACCACAAACTGAGGGCCTTAAACCAGAGAAATGTATTGTCTCCCAGTTCTGGAGACCTGAAGTCTGAGATCAAGGTGTCATCGGGGCTGGTTCTTTCTGAGGCTGTGAGGGAAAGGTCTACTCCAAGCCTCTCTCCTTGGCTTGTAGATGGCTGTCTCCTCTCTGTGTCTTCACATTGTGTTCCCGCTATGCATGTCTGTCTCTGTCCAAATTTCCCCTTCGTATAAGGATACCAGTCACATTGCATTAGGGCCCAGCCTAATGACCACATTTTAATTTGATTACCCCTATAAAGACTCTATCTCCAAACAGGGTCACATTCTGAGGTACTGAGAATTAGGACTTCAACACATGAATTTGACTGGGGACACAATTCAATCCATAACAGACCTTATTGGACATCACTGTTGCCAAGGAGACTGGACAGTATGTTTGGCCACGTGGCGTCCCCGTAGCAGGAGGTGAGGTACTACGAGGATGCTCCCTCCTTGAAATGGGAGAAGACCTTTTCCCAGAGAAGGAATGTTGTGAAGATAGTGAAAACATTGGCCAGTACATTGAATAATAGAACTTTTGAGCAAACCCTCCTTCTACATTGAGTTAAGGAAATTTTATGCTTTGATATCTATGGTACATTATGGTATGAAATGCACATAAATTATGAGGTGCTCGTTCAGTCTATTATGTGTGAATTTGTAGCCACTTGCATCCAACATCATTGTTGGGAGTATGTGGGAGCCCCAAAAGGGAGTGCGGCTCTGAGGTGGGAACCACATTCCAAATTTCCTCATTTTCACTTATTCATAGAATGGTAGCTTTAGGCCCTGAACTTGTGGACTAGTATTAATTTTAATATAACGAATGCTGGGGAAAAGTAATATACCAGAAAAAACACTGCTCTGGGAGTTAAAGGCCTGTCTGGAAACCCAGTTCCAGTTTGAATAAAATTTTCCTCTCTGGGACCCAGTTTTTTCATGTATAAAATGAGTCTTCTACTGGTCAGGAAATATCTCTAAGATACTGTTAAGTAAAAATAGCAAGGTTCGTACATGCCGAAAGAGTTGAAAGTAGGGACTCAAAACAAATATTCGTACACCCATGTTCATAGCAGCATTATTTATAATAGCTACAATGTGGAAGCAACCCAAGTGTCCATCAATGGAGGAATGGATATACAAAATGTGGTATATACATATAATGGAATATTATTCAGCCTTAAAAAGGAAGGAAATTCTGGCCTATGCTACAACATGGATGAAACTTGAGGACGTTATGCTAAGTGAAATAAACCAGTCACAATAGGACAAATGCTGTATGATTCCACTTATATGAGGTACTAGAGTAGACTAACTCATAGAGACAGAAAGTAGAATGGTGGTTGCCAGGGGCTGGGGGGAGGGAGGAATGGGGAGTTAGTGTTTAATGGGGGCAGAGTTTCAGTTTTGAAAGGTGAGAAGAGCTAGGAAATGGATGGTGGTGATGATTGCACAACAATATAAATGTACCTAACACTACTGAACTGTACACTTAAAAGATGGTTTAAATGGACGCCAGCCTGGTGGTATAGTGATTAAGTTCGCATGCTCCGCTTAGTGGCCAGGGGTTCATGGGTTCCGATCCCCAGCGCGGACCTAAACACTGCTCATCAAGCCATGCTGTGGTGGTGTCCCACATACAAAATAAAGGGAGATTGGCACAAATGTTAGCTCAGGGACAATCTTCCTCACCAAAAAAAAAAAAAAAAGGTTAAAATGGTAAATTTTGTTATGTGGATTTTACTAAAATGTTTAAAAATTGGGGGAAAAAGCAAGGTGCAAACACTACGTGTAATAGGTTACTTTTATGTTAGAAAAGCGGGGAATAAGAATCTAGTATTTGATTTGCTTCGATATGCATTTTTACAGCTCTGGGAAGGTGCACAAGAAACTAAGAATAGAGTTTACAGGCGGGGGGTGGGAACTGGGCAGCTGGAAGACAAGCGCAGGTGTGACACTTGTCAGGTTTCCTTTCTAAGAAGGTCTCAGAAATTCCCAGCTGCCTATGGAAAAGCAGAAATGTCCCTAGTTGGGGGGTTGCGTCACGGTCATGTGACCTCCTTGGAATGATAACTCTTTCTGGCGGGGTTTGCCTTGACCTGCCATTGACCAGTGCCTTTTTTTCTGTCTTATCTCACTTGAAACCCAGCAGGAGCCCTCAGGCCAACCCAGCAGAGCATTTTCCTCTGCAAACAGTCACACTCCTTGAGAGCAGTGGGCCCAGGGGGCGCTGAGCTAGCTCAGCCGGGAGCCTTCCCTCTGGGGGTAGTGCGATCTTTCTGCTCGTCTTTCTACGTCTCCATGGGCATTCTTTCATTCGGTGATCCTGCACTGGCCTGTTCCCAGACCTGTGGCTCTTTCTCAAGCTCTTTGTCTAATAGAAAGACTCAAAGGCGTCTTCTCCCAAGCCTTTCTGAGGGTTGACTGGCACGCCTGGCACTGTCAGGGAGAGATGAGGCACGGTGAGGACGGACACCTTCGGGGTGTGCTCCTCCTCAGTCCCAAGTAACTGGTCCTCACCTCTCCTCTCATCCTTCCCTGCTCAGAAGAGTTAACCCAAGGCCCCGAGTCCATTCCCTCCCTGCCCACCTCCTCTGGGGCCTGGCCCTCCAGTCCTGCCCTCCTCACCCCATATGCAGCAGCCCTGCCCCATGAGCACCATCCTGTAGTCAGACACATGTGGGTTTGAATTCTGGCTCTGCTGCTTAAGAGCTGTGCAACCCTGGGGGAGGTAGTTAACTTACCTGAGTCTCGGTTTCCTCCTAGGTAAAACAGGGGCATTAATAAAGTAACATGTATATGTGCAATTTCCTGCAAGGGAGTCCATGCTCCACACTTGCTTCTGGGTGCTGGCAAGGTTCTCTCTCTTGAGCTAGTTGGTTACACAAGACTTTGCTTTACAATTATTTGTTAAACTGTACTTTTTTGTTTTATGCACTTTTCTATATGTATGTTGTATTATACAGTTTTCAAAGGGAAAAAAACCAAGCCCATAGAAGAATATGTTAGGTACTGAATAAATGCTAGTTTAGTTAACCCCTCATAATACCATCCCAATTCTCTCCTTTCTTAAAAATCCGTTTGATTCTCTATCACAAATCTCTTTCTTTTCTCAGCCAAGCTCCTAAAATGGCTAATTCAAACTTGTCACCTCTCTCCTCTGTCCTTTTGGTGAGTGTCATGGGTGTGGGGTTGTGCCTTGGCAAATCTGATCTTCCACCATATTTCTGTGGGGCCGGACCATCATTCACTGCCATGGCCGCCCGGAGTGTGTCCTCTTCCTACTGCGGGGAATTTCACCTTCCAATATTAGTCAGCCTCTTCCCAGGTACCATGGTGCTCTCCGGGCACAATTCCAGGTATTAAGTTCTATATGTGATATGAAGCAGTGTCACCTGCCCTTGCATCAGAATTACCTGGGAGTTTTTAAAGACACCCATTCCTTGGCCCCACCCTGGAAGAGTCTGCCAGGAAAGAAAATTCTCATCCACCAAGCACCTACTGTTCACCAAGCACTTCCCATACATCAGCCTATTTAATTCTTCCCCTGGTCCTATGAAGTTGGTGCCGTGATTGTCCTCGTTTTGCATGTGAGTAAACTGAGGCTCAGAGAAGATGAGTAACTTGCAGTGGGTCACATGGGTGGGAGTGGTGGAGTCAGGATTTGAAACCATGGCTGTGTGGCTCCATCCTCCACACTATGCCCTGAGACCACGCTTTTCCATACACCACTAATTTAGTATCTGGTAGAGCAGCGTTTCTCAAAAACATTCATGTGCACTGAATCACCTGGGATCTTGTGAATTCTGACTCACTAGGCAGGTCTGGGGCAGGGCCTAAGAGTCTGCATTCTAGCAAGCTCCCAGCTGAAGGTGCTGGGGTAGGTGGACCTCACTTTGAGCAGCGAGACAGGAGAGGAGGCAGAAGTGTGTCAATCACTGGGTGGGTCAGCTAAGGTGCTACAGACTGAATGTTTGTGTCCCCCCAAAATTCATACATTGAAAACTTAACCTACAACGTGATGGTATTAGGAGGTGGGACTTGTGGGAAGTGATTAGGACATAAGGGCAGAGCCCTCATGAATGGGATTAGTGCCCTCATAAAAGAGGCCCCAGAGAGCTCCCTCCCCCATTCTGCCATGTGAGGACACAGCGAGAAGACAGTTGTCTACAAACCAGGAAGAAGGTACTCAACAGACGTCAGTGCCTTGATCTTGGACCTCCAGCCTCCAGAACTGTGAGAAATAAACGGCTAAGGGTTCCTAAGGGCCGAGGGTATCAGTGTCTGCACACCTGTGTCGAGAAGCCCTGGATGGAGATTCTTACCGTCCTCTTCAGGAAGCTCGTTTCCCACACATTCTACTGACACCATCTGTCCTTGTGTCTCTGTTTCCTGTAGAAGTCATCAGAACAGCCTGGGAAGACTATGAACAGGCAAGTGTCACTGGAGGGAGCCCAGCATCATCAGGGCTTTAAGGTGACCTGGAGGTGGAGCTGAATTCCGAGCTAGGTCCTCAAAGCACAAGCCCACCTGGTGTCATTGAGAGGGTGCCCTGCCAGATCTTGCCCCACTCCTGGGTTGTAGCCTCTGACAGGGAATGGTGAGCTCTCTCTCTCTTTCTCTTTCTGTGCCAGAATTGTTCATCACTCTGGACCCTCCCTTGTACCCTGACCTGAGGCCTAGGAGAATGTTCTCTGCATCCATGCAACCTGCTGTGAGATGCCATACAGAAATGGGTGGGAGTTTCTGCCTCTGAGTCCCAGGCAGCCTCTGTTTCTAAATCTGCCCCTCATGGACTGGGGTCTGCTGAAGGCCGAGGGTTGAATGCCTGCCCCTTTGTTCTGTTCACAGGCACATCTGCAGACATAGTCATCCACAGAAGCAGCAGACTGGTTCAGGGTTCGTGTTGCTTTCTGACCAGAGTGGGGGATCTGCTGATCCCGGCTCTCTGGGTCTCTGCCTGTTCCATCTGACCCCAAGGAGCTGAGTCACATCCATTGCACCTGCCCCCATCCAGTCTCAACAGTGCCGCCCATTCCAACCTGGTTATTTCATCTTGTTTCCCAAGAACAACCAGTGTGGCCTCCCTCTCTCCTTCTTGTGAAATTAGTTTCACAAAGAATGAGAAATCAGGGCTCTCTCAGGTCTCTAAGTTCCATAGGTATGATTTTGCCATAAATCACTCCCGTGACAACTTGCCCATCTGGCCTGATGTGCTTTTCAGAATGCGTAGTCTACATTCTTGTAGGATGCCTTTCTAGTCTTAACCATATGCAGAGCTTGCTTCTCTCTTCTGGTGGTGTACGTCTGTATGTAGGTACCCCGGTGTGGAATCCTTGCACTCTCCATAGTATGACATCCGTGCACAGAGCTGGAGGCCTCCGCAGCTTTGAAAGCACATAGAATTCCCGAGCCTGCAAGTGCTCAGCTGATCACCATCTCTTCCCCACCTCTGCAGCCTGCCCCGTCATCATCCACAGGTGTTTGCCAACTGTGGGTTCAAAGCTTCCTGCCCGGGTGCTGATGCTGCATTCCTGCACGTGGCTCTGGCTTCTGGAAGCACAGGGCCCTGAGAGGGTTTCTGCCAGTGAGATGAAATGTCTGTGGGGGCAAGATTTGAAGAACGGTGGATCTTACTTAACAACAGATCCCAGAGAGCCCTGGGCAGGGAAGAGATGCTGCCCTTGGGTCCACTGTCTCAAATAAGCACTGCAGGGCCTTGGGAGGAGGGAAGATGGGGAGAGAAGCCAAAGGAGCCTGTCAAGATGAAGGCTGAACACACCTGCCGCCTTAGCGACAACATGGCATTCAACCTCCTCTCTAGGAACCACCGCCAGCTTCACGGCCCCCGGGCAGTGTTGACTCTGGCAGCAAGGGAGGACGCTATCAGCTCCCAAGGTCTGCACTTCAAGGCAAGGGACGAGTGGCTGATAAGCTAAGTGGGGCCTGGGAACTGCTCCAGGCGCAGGCACACGACCTTCCGAGCTGCTTTTCCCTGGCCGACCACAGCTGATGCTCCAGAAGATGGCCCGGCTCAGGCCTGGCACATTGGGCAGAGGGTGGGAGAAGACAGCCAGCCCATGCCCCCAGACATGAGCTGTCTGCGTTTTCTTCCAAAGGTCCTGGTGAGGATCCCCTAACACCATGGTTCTTTACCTTCTGGGCTAGAGGGGAACCCTTTGAGAATCTGACAAAAGCCAGCACCATCTGCCCTGAAAAATGTGGCATCTGGTGTGCAGCTGAGAGCTGGGTTTCAGATCCATCTGAGACCTGGTTGATACACAGACAGGATCAGAGGCTGGGAAAGCTACTTGGAGATGGGGACAAGAAGCTGGCAGAAGGCCTCTGCGGCCCTGAAGGAAGGGGAGTGGGGCAGGGAGAAATGTGAACTAAAGTTAAACCCTGAGGAGAAAGGAAAGATGGGAAGCACTATCTCTCAGAGTGGCCGATGGAATAAAGAAAGGATGCCAGATCCCAAAATGTGGAGTCAGGTGTGAGCAGAGCATTTTCAGGTGGTCCTGACCTGATCACCTGGCCAGGGAAGAATCCAGCAGGAGACTAAGAACATAATTCATGAAAGGTTTTGGGAGTACCATGGAAGTATCTCCTTACCCCCTTTTCTCTTTAGATCTTAGTAAATAATTTTAACACGTCATGATGAATTCTGTGCATGGCCTTCAGGGTGCTGGACAACTGTCAAATTTGGTCACTGTAACAGTAAACTCTAAGGTGGCCCCCACGATCCCTGCCTCCTGGTGTTCATTTCTTTTTGGAACCCCCTCCCCTTGGATGTTGGGAGGGAATTCCTTCCTAGAGGCAAGACCTTGCCTCTAACCAATAGAATACAGGGAAGGTGATGGAATGTCACTTCCTTGATTAGATTATATTATATAAGACTCCATCTTACTAGCAGACTCACTCTAGAGACTCTCCTTGCTGGCTGAACAAAATAAGTGGCCATCTTGGAAAAGCCTATGTGGCAAGAAACTTCCAGAGGCCTCTTGGAGCTGAGACTGGCTTCTAGAAGCTAAGGATGACCTCTAGCCAACAGCCTGCAAAAAACCAGGGCCGTCAGTGATATAACCACAAGGAAATGAATTCTGCCGGGGACCTGAGTGAGCTCAGAAGCAGATTCTTCCCCAGTCAAGCTTCCAGATGAGAACCCAGCCCTGGATGACACCTTGATTGCAGCCTGAGGAGACCCTAAGCAGAGAATTGAGCTAAGCTCTACCTGGACTCCTGATCAACAGAAACTATGAGATAATTGATATGTGTTGTTTTAAGCCACTAAGTTTGTTACACAGCAATAGATAACTAATATGGTCATGGACCAGGAAAGTAGTTAAATGGCTTTCTGTACATGTGTTATGGTTAGGAGTGTCCATATTTGTAGACAAAAGCTGAAAGTTTCCAGGACATGGATAATGGTCTCTCCTTTGTGTCTCAGGAATCATTGTGTTTGCTTTGAGTTTAGCATGTATAAAGTCCTGGACATTATGCTGAAGGGAATTATTTTTATTCTGTGAATTCATTCTATATCTAAACCTTATCCCTGGAAACTGTTACTGTGAGCCACCATCTAGACTTTAGGGGACTCAAATTTGCTTCATCCTTAAAGGAACCCAAGATAAAGACAAGGAATGTGCATTATTACTGATGGTTGCAAAAGCAGAGCTGGGCAAAACCTGTCCAGGGGCTTTGGTGATGTCTGAGTGTCCAGGTTGAGTAACCCTACTCATTTGAAGGGCTTTTATGTGACTTTGGATTACTTGTGTCAACCTGATTTTTGATTACCAAATTTTCCTCTGGTTTTGCAGGTTTCCACTTACTTTTGGTGCATGTCTCATTAATTGTTACATAATGCTAATACTGTGTAATACTCAATGATATATTTTTACTCTTCTATTTAACTAGCATTTATTAGGTGCCAACTGTGATGCCTGGAATCATGAGAGTTGACAGATGATGAACATCAGCTCAGGTTGGTTAAGTGACTTGCTCAGTCATGTAGGTCACAAATGATGGGGCCAAGACTGGAATCCAGTCTTCTGGCTGCAGAACACTTTTGGCCATAATGTGATGTTGTGGGAATCTCCCTAACCGCTTTACTTCAAGGCTATCCTTAGTCTTTCAAAGAATGTCCATTCTTGCTCCTATTCAGTTCAGTCCAATATACAATCATTGCACACCTACCATCACAGTCTCAGAGACAAATGCTGGGCTGGATTGACCACTTAAGGAATCTCTTAAGCCTGAATATAAAGTTTTTGAAAGGCTCTGAGATGGCAAATGAGGGCTCATGTCCCTACACATCCCCTGTCTGGTCTTCAGGGGTGTCTGTGGGGATGGGAGACCCCATCCTTGGATGCCCCCAAGCTCTGTTGCTTAAGATCAAGTCTTCCATGACAAGTTCCTGAAAACAAAGACCCTGTGATTGACCTGGTTTATATAAGATCCATCCAAGGAGAACTAGGACTCTGTGCCGGGCGTCTCAGGACGTATTTCCTAGGCCCAGAGTAGGGCAGTGTGATATTGTGATATAATACGAAATATATATTTTGGCCTTCGCCCCTAACTCCTAGCTAGAGCTCCTAAAATCTCTATAATTTCCTAAGTGAAAAGAGTGATAGGAGCGTTTTTTAAATTATAATATTTGGTTTTTGTCCCCAGCTCCTGAGACAGCTCTGGACTGATAAAGGTGAAAGGAGTGTCTTTTGTTATTCATAACAAGCCCCTTTCAACCCCACAGGAGCTTATGTTAATGAGGCAACTTTTGGAAAGCCCCTAAGGATGGCCAGCTGGTTGCCAGGGAACCCAACCACATGATCAGAAGGTTGGAACTTTCAGCCCCACCCTTGACCTCTGGGGAGTGGGAAGGGGCTGGAGGTTGAATGGATCACCAATGGCCACTGATTTAATCAATCATGCCTAAGTAATGAGGCCTCCATGAAAAATCCTAACTGAAGGGGATTGGAGAGCTTCCAGGTTGGTGAACACATAGAGGTGCTGGGAGGGTGGCACCTGGAGAGGGCATGGAAGCTCTGCACCCCTTCCCCATACTTTGCCCTATGCATCTCTTCCATTTGGCTATTCCTGAGTTGCATCCTTTATCATAAATTGGTTACAGTTAATAAAACACTTCCTTGAGTTTTGTGAGTCATTCTAGCAAATATCAAACCTGAGGACAGGAGTGTGGGAACCCCTGATTTATAGCCAGTTAGCCAGAAACACAGGAGGTCTGGACTTGCAATTGGTGTCTGAAGTGAGGGCAGTTTTGTGGGAATGAGCCCTTAACCTATGGGGTCTGCGCTAACTCTGTAGTTAGTGTCAGAATTGAATTAAATCGTAGGACGTCCGGTGTCTGCAGAGAACTGCAGAATTGCTTGGTGTGGACAACCCACACATCTAATGTCAAAATTGTTGAGAGTAGAGGAAATAACGTTTCCCATTGTTGGAGGTTTTTTTTCCTTTAGGCAGACGTTCCTCCACCATCCTTACCCGGCCCAGGTCCAGCTTGCTCTCCTGCAGCTCAGCCCCCCTCAGAGCTCTGTCCATGACAGAGTGTCAGAGATCCTGAAAGGTTATTTGGGGTTGAGCCCCCAGGGCCACTTCTCCCTTCCCTGCCCACTGAGCTCCCACAAATCCTCCTGAGTCTCCTTTCCTCCATCTGTGCAGGCTCCTCTCCTCCTGCCTGGCTCCCAGCTCCTCCGCATCCATTCCTTGTGTCTTCTGATACCGATCCCCACTTAGCAGTTTTCTCCTTTCTCTTTCCTCCATGAGCATGTTGCTGGCAAAGGACAACGTGCTCTTCTGAGCTGCTCTTCTTAGCTGCTTATCAGGTTGTTGCCAGAATCCCTCCTTCCTCCTGGATGGCTCCTAGAGAGCCTTAGCACAGGTCTCAGATTCCGGAGAGACAGACTTGTAGGACTTCACCTGGGTGCTCTCCCCTTTTCCTGCATGTCCTCTTCCCTTTCCAGTGCTCCCCAATCCTTGCCCTTCATTGCCTGCCCCACCTCCTGCCCCAGGGCCATCCCCAGTCCAGACAACCTAGGCTGAGGGATGTGTACTCCTAAGATCCACATTCACTTTTGTAGGGGATTTCTCAGCAGCATTCGCAGCCCAGGCTCTGCACATGCTGGCTGCTATGGGAGATGGGAGCAAGTTTCTCCACCTTTCTTACAGGATCCTCATGTCTTAATTCCTGTAGCACTAAGTGCAAGTCAGCTGTTCCCAAGTGATGGAGGTGGATAGAGTATCAGCACATGGCCAAGGATGTAAACCCTCAGTGAGCTAGTAACCAGATTGATTTGTTTCCAGGGGATGAAGGGCTGCACTGATGAGGGCCTGGTGACCTGTCTCCCGAGGTTGGGCAGGAGGAAATGCATCCAGTGTCTGCCCTCCTGGGCTCTGAACGCTTCCTTTTCATCCCAGATGTATCAGGTTCCTTGAGAGGCAAAAGTGAAATGCTACCTTTGGATCCTGCTGTCAGAGTTTTCCTGGCTTCACTGGGAGGCTGGCGAGTATCCAGACTTCAAAAGAACTAACACTTTTGTGCATCTACTCTGTTCTAGGCACTGTCCTTTTGCAACACTCTTTCATTTATTTCTCACAGCAATCCTCTAAAACAAATCCTATTCTACACAATTTTCATATCACACGCTTGTTTTCTGGGCACCTAGCCCAGTCGTGAATAAATGTCTTTGGGGTACAACTGAGCACACTCAGCCATCAGAGATCTCATGGTTCAACAGGGAGGAAAATGTGGAACAATGACCACACACTGATCTTGGGAAGAAGGGCCCACGGGAGTCTGGGTCCTTTGAGCATTGGATGCCGAGATGGGATTAGATGTGTAAGAGGTGTATTTGGGGAAAGTGCCTGTGAGGAAAATGGAGGGATTTTCTGTTTTGTGGTCTGAAGGACCCCCCCAAAAAGTTTGAGAATCACTGCTTTAGGGAAAAATATGAAAGTCCAAACACAGTTATATTCTCTGTTACTCTTTCTTCTTGAATAACCCCAACTATCATACTAATTTTATAACATTAAGTGAAGTGTCTTCTATTTTAGAGAGTAAACTAGGAGGTGGATAAGGGAGAATTGTCTGTCTTACACAAGCATTTTAGCAGAATAGCAGATCTCATGACCACACATAACACAACATTCTACAGTCACATGCATCCCTCTTACATCTTCTTAAAGTGGCAAAAATCAACACGGTCATGGATGTGACCCAAAGATATAGACTCTTGATAGCATAAAAATAAGAAGCAATAGCATATAGACCTAAAATTATGTTACTAATCAATTTTTTGGTATTTTATAGTGTTTAGACATTGTCTAGATATCCAATGATTATCCATTAACTAACTCAACAACATCAGGTTTTAGATTACCATAACATCTTGTAAGTTATCTTCCAACTACAAAAACGTAATTACTGTTGAAAGAAAAAGTTTTTCAGAATAATGATTAAATTTAGTTAAATACAAACTTACATATTTAATAATCCTAAATGTTATGTAACATTAAGTGTTAGCATTTTTTATTAGTAAGCCTATCTACATTTGGGAAAGACAAAGTAAGTAAAATAAAATGTATGCTTGTATTATACACTGATAAGTAAGAGAAGTGACATGCTATGTTTTAAATCAAAATGACTAAACTAGGAGTTGTCAGCTTCATGGCAGAGTGAGCTTTCCCATTTAAACTCTCCCTCCACTAAGATACAACAAAAAGGACACCCGCACACCAACAGAGCACACTCACACAACACAAAGGACATCTGAGAGACCCACACAGCTGTACATCTGAAGGTAGATGTGCTAGAACCCCCAGAGGAAGTGGGGAGATGTAAGGAGAAATTCTCCCTCTGCTGGTTGGATCAGTGACTCCAGGTCCATGCGGCTCCCAGAGAGGGGAGGAAGGGCAGCCCTCTGCAGGAAAACCATCGCTCTCAAAGTTCTCTCACAACCTGTGGGGAATTCCCACACAGAGGAGACTGAATTGTTGTGGGGATGCCGCCATCATCCAAGCACCCCAGGAGAGCAGATAGCGAGGGAAGAAAGAGAGCCCCCAGTGTCGGGCAGGCGAAAGAGAGAGCCCCTCCCCCCACACGCCCAGCACTTCAGCACAGAGCGCACATGGATTGCGGTGGGCTCAGAATACACAGTGCTTGACCCCCACCCAGTGGTGGCAAGTAGAAACTGCAACCAGATATTTTCAGCATGAGAAAAAATAAACCAACATCTGCAGGCACTATGCAAAAATATATTAAATCTCCTGACCAGGAGGAAAATGACAAGCACCCAGAAATTAATCCTGAAGGTAAAGAAATTTATAACCTAAATGACAGAGAATTCAAAATTACTATCATATAAAAGCTCAATGAGGGGCCAGCCCAGTGGCATAGTGGCTGGGTTTGCATGACCTGCTTTGGTGGCCCGGGGTTCACAGGTTCAAATCCCCAGCATGGACCTATACACCACTCATCAAGCCATGCTGTGGCGGCATCCCATGTATAAAATGGAGGAAAATTGGCACAGATGTTAGCTCAGGGCCAATCTTCCTCACCAAAAAACAAAAGCTCAACGAATTACAAGAAAATACAGATAGACAATTCAATGATATCAGGAATTTCTTCACAAAAGAGATTGAAACCATAAAGAAAAAGCAATCAGAAATGTTGGAGATGAAAAACACAATGGAGGAGATAAAGGAAAATCTGGAATCTTTAAAGAACAGAGCTGAAAATATGGAGGAAAGAATTAGAATTATTGATGATAGGATTGCAGAAATGCTCCAGATACAGGAGGAGAGAGAAGTAAGACAAAAAAGAAATGAAGAAATCCTCCAAGAAATATCCAACTCAATCAGGAAATACAACATAAGGATTATAGGTATTCCAGAGGGAAGAGAGAGGAAAAAAGGAGCAGAGAGCTTGTTCAAAGAAATACTAGCTGAGAACTTCCCAAACCTGGGGAAGGAGGTGGAAATACCAGTGAATGAAGTCAGTAGACCTCCTAAGTATGTGAACAAGGAAAGACTCTCTCCAAGGCATATAGTAGTAAAGGTGGCAAAAGTCAATGACAAAGAAAAAATATTAAGGGTGACTAGACAAAAAAATAACATACAAAGGAATTCCCATCAGGCTCTCAGCAGATTTCTCGACAGAAACTACGGGCTAGGAGAGACTGGAATGATATATTCAAAATTCTGAAAGACAAAAACTCTCAGCCAAGAATACTCTATCCAGGGAAAATATCCTTCAGATATGATAGAAAAATAATAACTTTCCAAGATAAACAAAAGCTAAGGGAGTTCATCGCCACAAGACCCCACTACAAGAAATGCTCAAGAAAGCCCTCATGCCTGAAGAAAAAAAAAGAGAGAGAGAGAGAGAAAGGGGATACAAAGCTTTGAGCAAGGAGAAAAATAGGTAGACAAAACCAGAAAAATTGCAGCTCTCTATCAGAATAGCTTAGCAAACACTTAATTATAAACATCAAGATTAAGGGAAAGGGGCCGCCCGGTGGCGCAGCGGTTTAGTCCACGCTTGGCAGCCCGGGGTTCCGAGTTCGGATCCCGGGCGCCCGCCGACACACTGCCTGTCAGCCATGCCGTGATGGCGTCCCATATAAAGTAGAGGAAGATGGGCACGGATGTTAGCCCAGGGCCAGTCTTCCTCAGCAAAAAGGGGACGATTGGCAACAGATGTTAGCTCAGGGCTGGTCTTCCCCACCAAAAAAAAAAAAAAAAAAGATTAAGGGAAGGAAAACACCAAAGATAAATATAACCTCATCACTTTAAACACACACTCACAACACAAGATAGAATAAGTTCTGACAATTAATAACTTAGAAGGGGAAGAGGGAAGGGATTGAATCAACTTAGTCTAAGGAAATGAGAGACCATCAGAAAGTGGACTATCTCATCCATGAGATTTTTTATTCAAGCCTCATGGTAACCACTGAACAAATAATCAGAACAGAGTCACATACAAAAAATAAGGAGAAAACTAAGAGGATCTTCATACAGAACTACCAAAGTGAATTGGAAGTTCGAAACACAAGCGATGAGAAACAAAGGAAATGCAAAAGAACCAGAAAATGAGTGATAAAATAGCAACATCAAGCCCTCATATATCAATAATCACTCTAAATGTAAATGGAATGATCCTCCAATCAAAAGACACAGAATGGCAGGATGGATTAAAAAACAAGACCCAACAATATGCTGCCTCCAGGAAACACATCTCAGCTCTAAACACAAACACAGACTCAAAGTAAAAGGATGGAAAAAAATACTCCAAGCTAATGGCAAACAAAAGAAAGCAGGAGTTGCCATACTTATATCAGACAAAGTAGACTTCAAGATAAAAAAGGTAATGAGAGACAAAGAGGGGCAATATATAATGGTAAAAGGGACACTTCACCAAGAAGACATATCACTTATAAATATCTATGCACCCAACACAGGGGCACCAAAGTACATAAAATAACTGCTAAAAAACCTAAAAGGGGATATTAACAATAACACAATAATAGTAGGGGACCTTAGCACCCTACTTACATCAATGGATAGGTCATCCAGGCAAAAAGTCAATAAGGAAATAGTGGATGTAAACAAAACTCTAGACAAAATGGACTTAACAGATATATACAGAACACTCCATCCAAACACAGCAGATTACACATTCTTCTCAAGTGTGCATGGCACATTCTCAAGGATAGACCATGTGTTGGGAAACAGGGCAAGCCTCTATAAATTTAAGAAGATTGAAATCATAACAAGCATCTTTTCCAACCATAATGCTATGAAACTAGAAATCAACTACAAGGAAAAACTGGGAAAGTGACAAAGATGTGGAGACTAAACAATATGCTACTGAACAACCAATGGGTCATTGATGAAATTAAAGGAGAAATCAAAAAATATCTGAAGACAAACAAAAATGAAAATACACCATACTGGGGGCCAGCATGGTGATGTAGCAGTTAAGTTTGCACACTCCGCTTAGGCGGCCTGGGGTTTCACAGGTTCAGATCCCAGGTGAGGACAGATGTACCACTTGTCAAGCCATGCTGTGGTGGAGTCCCATATAAAGTGGAGGAAGATGGGCACAAATGTTAGCCCAGGGCCAGTCTTCCTTAGCAAAAAAGAGGAGGACTGGCAATGAATGTTAGCTAAGGGCTAGTCTTCCTCACACACAAAAAAGAAAATACACCATACCAACACATATGGGATGCAGCAAAAGCAGTCCTGAGAGGGAAACTCATAGCAATACAGGTCCACCTTAACAAACAAGAAAAATCCCCAATAAGCAACCTTAAACTACATCTAACAGAACTAGAAAAAGAAGAACAAACAAAGCCCAAAGTCAGCAGAAGGAGGGAAATAATAAAAATCAGAGCAGAAATAAATGAAATTGAAACCAAAAAAACAGTAGAAAGGGTCAGTGAAATGAAGAGCTGGTTCTTTGACAAGATAAACAAAATTGACAAATCCTTAGCCAGACTCACTAAGAAAAAAAGAGAGAAGGCTCAAATAAATAAAATTAGAAATGAAAGAGGAGAAATTACAACAGATACCACAGAAATACAAAGGATTATAAGAGAATACTATGAAAAACTGAATGCCAATGCATTAGACAATCTAGAAGAAATGGATAAGTTCTTAGACTCATACAACCTCCCAAAACTGAATCAAGAAGAAATAGAGAATCTGAACAGACCAATCACAAGTAAAGAGATTGAAACAGTAATCAAAAACCTCCCAAAAAATAAAAGTCCAGGACCAGATGGTTTCTCTGGCGAATTTTACCAAACATTCAAAGAAAATTTAATACCTCTCCTTCTCAAACTATTCCAAAAAATGGAGGAAGATGGAACAATCCCTAACACATTCTACAAGGCCAACATCACCCTGGTACAAAAGCCAGACAAGGGCAATACAAAGAAGGAAAACTACAGGCCAATATTGCAGATGAACATAGATGCAAAAATCCTCAACAAAACATTGGCAAACCGAATACAGCAATACATCATAAAGATCATACACCATGACCAAGTGGGATTTATACCAGGGACACAGGGATGGTTCAGCATCCACAAATCAATCAACGTGATACACCACATTAACAAAATGAAGAATAAAAACCACATGATCATCTCAACAGATGCAGAGAAGGCATTTGACAAGATCCAACATCCATTTGTGATAAAAACTCTCAACAAAATGGGTATAGAAGGAAAGTACCTCAATATAATAAAGGCCATAGATGACAAACATACAGCAAACATCATACTCAATGGGGAAAAACTGAAAGCCATTCCTCTGAGAACAGGAACAAGACAAGGGTGCCCACTCTCATCACTCTTATTCAACATAGTACTGGAGGTTTTGGCCAGAGCAATTAGGCAAGAAAAAGGAATAAAAGGACTCCAAATAGGCAACAAAGAAGTGAAACTCTCACTATTTGCAGATGACATGATTTTATGTATAGAAAGCCCTAAAAAATCCATTGAAAAACTATTAGAAATAATCAGCAAGTACATCAAAGTTGCAGGGTACAAAATCAACTTACAAAAATCAGTTGCATTTCTATACTCTAATAATGAACTAACAGAAAGAGAACTCAAAAAGATAATCCCATTTACAATCACAACAAAAAGAATAAAATATCTAGGAATAAATTTAACCAAGGAGGTGAAAGACCTATACAATGAAAACTATAAGACATTATTGAAAAACATCAATGATGTCATAAAGAAATGGAAAGATATCCCATGCACATGGATTGGAAGAATAAACATAGGTAAAATGTCCATTCTACCTAAAGCAATCTACAGATTCAATGCAATCCCAATCAGAATCCCAATGACATTCTTCACGGAAATAGAACAAAGAATCCTAAAATTCATATGAGGCAACAAAAGACCTCGAATAGCTAAAGCAATCCTGAGAAAAAAGAACAAAGCTGGAGACATCACAATCCCTGACTTCAAAATATACTACAAAGCTATAGTAATCAAAACAGCATGGTACTGGCACAAAAACAGACACACAGATCAATGGAACAGAATTAAAAGCCCAGAAATAAAACCACACACCTATGGACAGCTAATCTTCAACAAAGGAGCTAAGAACATACGAAGGAGAAAGGAAAGTCTCTTCAATAAATGGTGCTTGGAAACCTGGAGAGCCACATGCAAAAGAATGAAAGTAGACTATTTTCTTTCGCCATACATAAAAATTAACTCAAAATGGATCAATGACCTGAAAGTAAAACCAGAAACTATAAAACTACTGGAAGAAATTATAGGCAGTGCACTCTTTGACATTGGTCATAAAGGGATCTTTTCAAATTCCATGTCTACTTGGACAAGCGAAACAACAGGAAAACTAAACAAGTGGGACTTCATCAGACTACTGAGCTTCTACAAGGCAAAGGAAACCAGGATCAAAATGAATAAACACCCTACCAGCTAGGAGAAAATATTTGCAGATCATATATCCGACAAGTGGTTAATCTCCATAATATATAAAGAACTCACACAACTGAACAACACAAAAACAAACAACGAGATCAAAAAATGGGCAGGGGATATGAACAGATACTTTTCCAACAAAGATAAACAGATGGCCAACAGACACACGAAAAGATGTTCAACATCACTAATCATCAGGGAAATGCAAATCAAAACTACACTAAGATATCACCTTACACCCATTAGAATGGCTATAATCACCAAGAAAAAAAACAACAAATGTTGGAGAGGTTGTGGAGAAACGGGAACCTTAATTCACTGCTGGTGGGAATGCAAACTGGTGCAACCTCTATGGAAAACAGTATGGAGATTTCTCAAAAAATTAGAAATAGAAATACCTTATGACCTAGCTATCCCATTATTGGGTATCTACCCAACAAACCTGAAATCAACAATCCATAGAGGCTTATGCACCCCTATGTTCATTGCAGCATTATTCACTACAGCCAAGAAGTGGAAGCAACCCAAGTGTCCCTCAATGGATGATTGGATAAAGAAGATTGGGTATATATACACAATGGAATACTACTCAGCCATAAACAAAGACAAAATTGTCCCATTTGCAACAACATGGATGGACCTGGAGGGTATTATGTTAAGCTAAATAAGCCAGAAAGAGAAAGACAAACCCTGCATGATTTCACTCATACATGGAAGATAAACTAACACATGGACAGAGAGAACTGTTTCGTGGTTACCAGGGGCAAGGAGGATGGGGGGATGGGCACGGGGGGTGAATGGACGCATTTATATGGTGGATGACAAACAATAATGTACAACTAAAACTTTCACAATGTTTTAAACTATTAAGACATCAATAAAAGAATGATTAACTAGTCTCATTTGTCAAAGATTAATTTTAATTATATGAACTTGGATTCTAAAATGTTTCTGAATTGGTATAGAGGTTCAATTTTCTTATTTTCTAAGATTGCAGGAATATTCAATTTATATGAGCACTTAATGATCTCTAAAGCCAATCAGAAGAGAGCTCCATTAGGTTAAGGAACATTATAACCTAATGTATTAATACCCTCCAGAGGTGGAAGAAAATTTCCCACTCATGCAACAACACACAGAGAGAGCTTATAGTTTTTCTGTTCCCACAATCTCAGCTATAAGTCAAGAACAAGTTGCAAAAACACAAGAGTCATGTGTTGAGCTTATACAACATATTAAAGAGCTGTTCTTCCCAGTGGTCATAGAATTCTCAATTGATTTGAGCTAAAAATAGACAAACAAACAAAAAAGATGAACAAACCAGATTCTCTGTTGTCTTTCACTCAACAGAGAATAGATCAAAAAACCCAGAAAACTAAATTCATTGCTGCTATTCTGGGGCATTTGCCTACAGGTCACATGGGAACCAGAAATAAAAACAAAATGCAAAATCAGTAGAGAAAGAAAAATTAAACTAGAGAATCAGCAAAGTTAAAGTTTTGTTGCTGCTTGGATTCTCTTTAGAAATCTAGAAAAGACGTGCCCAGGCTTATGTCAGAAGAGAGGTGCCCTTCCCTGGCAACACAGTTTACCTTGCTCTGTCAGGTGGACCCATTGGACAGCTCAGTGGATGACCTCCAAAACTGTTAAAAATTTTTTTGAAAAAGATTAAATCATGATTCCCATACAAATATAAAAAAAAGACTGTATTTAATTCATTAAAGAATGAGGGAAACAGGAAGATGTTACAGTTAACTCAAAGAATTCAAAGAACACACACACACACACACACACACACACGCAATGAAGAATGCCAAAATGAATTTGTTAATAGATGCAAAACTGGTTTCTTGGAGATGGAGATCAGTTGTACCAAATAAAATTAATTTGCATCTCTATGGACAAGAACTCTTTGCCTTACTTTCAGTTAACTGACAGAGTTGTGAAATAACTCAAAGACAATGAAAGGCACAGATAACCCAGAAGAGTGTGCTACTGATCTTTTTGCCCATTTCAAATTCTTTCACAAATTTTCATGACGGGAGCAAGACGTCTATTGTGGACAAGTCAAGTTTGAGGTGCCATTTGTATGTGCAGTTGGAGAAGTTAAAAAGTCAGCTGGATGTACATGTTCCGGATTACAGAGGATAAGTGCTTAGGTTTCACCTCCTTAGGGAAACGCTTCCGACCAACATCTCCCACACCCCACCTCACCACAAGACTACATGTTCCTTCCCATAAAACATACGCTAAATTTTTAAATTTAGCATCTACCGCAGTGTGTTATACTTGCCTTTTTATTTTTCCTATTTCTCCCCACTAGACTCTTAGTCCACTTAGAGGAGGGACTATTTCTTTTTTAGTACGGGATCCCCAGCACCCAGCAGAGACCCTTGTCAAGGGAAAAATTAGGATAGATAGGGTTGCAACCACACTGTTCTACCATTCTGAGATCCACCTGAGTGTCTGATAAAGAACTTGATGATCCCATACTGACATCACAGTCCTGTGTGTGATCTGGTGGAAGCAGAGAAGCAGGTTGGAATGATCCAAGGAGGTAATGAACTCTATCCACCTCCAGTCATGAATAAATCAGTTAAATAATTAATTTAACTAAATAAATTAATAATTAAGTTTAATTAGTTAATTAATTTCTTGGAAAATCAGTAAAGCATTTACCTAGAAGACTAAGCTGAAACTCACAGAAGTAGGCATGTCAATGCAGGAAAAGATGCTTCAGGAAAAAGAGAAAGTAAACATAATGATTCTGAGGCAAAAGAAAATGTTTGGGGAATCACAAATTGGGCGGCATTACTTGGGCTGAATGCTAGGGAGCTCTTGGGAAGAAATGAGGCTGGAGAGCAAACAGGAGCTGAAACACGGAGGGTTCTACAAGTGTGCGAATATTAGATTTTATGCTTCAGGCAATAAGAAGTTAACTGAAGAATTGTGATCAGAAGTGTGACACAGATAGTCTCAATATGCTTATCAGTGCAAAGAATTTATTAGAAAAAGGTGAAACTGGGAACAGAGTGACCAAGAAGACAGTTTCATTAATCTCATTTCCTGCAACCTTGCTAAAATCACTTATTAGTCCTAATAGTTTTGTGCATTCTATGCAATTTTTTACATAGCCTATCATATTGTCTGCTAATAAAGACAATTTTCCTTCTTCCTTTCCAATCTGAATATTTTTTATCCGTTTTCTTACCTTATTGCCCTGGCTAGAACGTCCAGTACAGTGTGAAATGGTAGTGGTGAGAGCAGACATCTTTGTCTTATTCCTGATCTTAGGGGGAAAGTTAAATGTGATGTTAGCTGCAGGTTTATTTGGTTGATGTCCTTTGTCAGGTTGAGGAAGTTCCTATCTATTCCTAATTATTGAAAACTTTTTTGAAGAATGGGCTCTGGGTTGAGTCAAATGCTTTTTCTGCATCTATTGAGATACTATTGTAGTATAAATTTCATTTTGGAGTGTTCATTGCTAGTGTGTAGAAAGGCAATTGATTGTATATTGATCTTGTATCTTGCAACCTTGCTAAATTTCTTTTTTAGTGCTAAGAGGTTTTGGTATCCCTCTTTTACTCTTCTTTGTGTCTTTATATTTAAAATGTGTTTTTTCTGGACCCAATTATTCTTGAGTCTTGCCATTCCATATTATTTTATTGGCTTTTTATTACACATTAACACAGGTGAGGGGGAAAGGAGAAGGAAGGGGAAGGGTTTTTAATTTTTTTAAATTAATTTATTTTTTATTGATGTCTTAGTTTATAACACTGTGGGGTTTTAGTTGTACATTTTTGTTTGTCCGTCACCTTGTGGATGTAACCCTTCACCCCTTGTGCCCCCCCACCCCCCTTCCCCTTGGTAACCACCAATCAGTTCTCTCTGTCCGTGTGTTCACTTATATTCCATATATGAGTGAGTTCATGCAGTGTCTGTCCTTCTCTCTCTGGCTTACTTCACTTAACATAATACCCTCTAGGTCCTTCCATGTTGTTGCAAATGGGACAATTGTGTCTTTTCTTATGGCTGAGTAGTATTCCATTGTATGTATATACCACATCTTCTTTAACCAATCTTCAGTTGAGGGACACTTGGGTTGCTTCCACTTCTTGGCTATAGTGAATAATGCTGCAATGAACATAGGGGTGCATACGCCTCTTGTGATGGTTGATTTCACGTCCATTGGGTAGATGCCCAAGAGTGGGATTGCTGGATCGTACGGTATTTCTATTTTTAATTTTTTGAGGACTCTCCATACTGTTTTCCATAGAGGCTGCACCAGTTTGCATTCCCACCAGCAGTGAATGAGGGTCCCCGTTTCTCTACAACCTCTCCAGCATTTGTTGTTATTTGTCTTTGTGATTATAGCCATTCTAACAGGTGTAAGGTGATATCTCAGTGTAGTTTTGATTTGCATTTCCCTGATGATTAGTGATGTTGAACATCTTTTCATGTGTCTATTGGCCATCTGTATCTCTTCCTTGGAAATATGTCTGTTCATATCCTCTGCCCATTTTTTGATCGGGTTGTTTGTTTTTTTGTTGCTCAGTTGTATGAGATCTTTATATATTACTGAGATTAATCCCTTGTCAGACAAACGATTTGCAAATATTTTCTCCCAGCTGGTGGGTTGTTTATTCATTTTGATCCTGGTTTCATTTGCCTTGTAGAAGCTCTTTAGTCTGATGAGGTCCCACTTGTTTATTTTTTCTTTTGTTTCCCTTGTCTGGGTAGACATGGAATCTGAAAGGATCCCTTTATGTCCAATCGCAATTAGTGTACTGCCTATATTTTCTTCCAGGAGTTTTATAGTTTCAGGTCTCACTTTCAGGTCTTTGATCCATTTTGAATTGATTTTTGTATATGGCGATAGGAGATGGTCTACTTTCATTCTTTTGCATGTTGCTGTCCAATTTTCCCAGCACCATTTATTGAAGAGACTTCCCTCTCTCCATTGTATGTTCATTGCTCCTTTGTCGAAGATTAGCTGTCCATAGGTGTGTGGTTTTATTTCTGGGCTTTCAATTCTGTTCCATTGATCTGTGTGTCTATTCTTGTACCAGTACCATGCTGTTTTGATTACTGTAGCTTTATAGTATATTTTGAAATCACAGACGGTGATGCCTCCAGCTTTGTTCTTTTTTTTCAGAATTGCTTTAGCTATTCGGGCTCTTCTGTTGCCCCATACGAATTTCAGTAGTTTTTGTTCTATTACCGTGAAGAATGACATTGGGATTCTGATTGGGATTGCATTGAATCTGTAGATTGCTTTAGGTAGAATGGACATTTTAACTATATTTATTCTTCCAATCCATGTGCATGGAATATTTTTCCATTTCATTATGTCCTCCTCGATTTCTTTCAATAGTGTCTTATAGTTTTCATTCTATAGGTCTTTGACTTCCTTGGTTAAATTTATTCCCAGATATTTTATTCTCTTTGTTGCAATTGTAAATGGGATTGTCTTTTTGAGTTCTCTTTCTGTTTTTTCATCATTAGTGTATAGAAATGCAATTGACTTTTGTAAGTTGATTTTATACCCTGCCACTTTACTGTAGTTGTTGATTGTTTCTAGTAGCTTTCCGATGGAATTTTTTGGGGTTTTCTATGTATAGGATCATGTCGTCTGCAAATAGTGAGAGTTTCACTTCTTCATTGCCTATTTGGAGTCCTTTTATTCCTTTTTCTTGCCTAATTGCT
The DNA here is from genome assembly GCA_031878705.1 of Tapirus indicus. Lineage (NCBI taxonomy): Eukaryota > Metazoa > Chordata > Mammalia > Perissodactyla > Tapiridae > Tapirus > Tapirus indicus. The sequence goes on along the minus strand of CM062919.1, from coordinate 94,507,391 downwards.
CTGGCCAGAACTTCCAGTACTATGTTGAATAAGAGCGGTGAGAGTGGGCACCCTTGTCTTGTTCCTGTCCTCAAAGGAATGGCTTTCAGTTTTTCCCCGTTGAGTAGGATGTTTGCTGTAGGTTTGTCATATATGGCCCTTATTATGTTGAGGTACTTTCCTTCTATACTCATTTTGTTGAGAGTTTTTATCATAAATGGATGCTGGATCTTGTCGAATGCCTTCTCTGCATCGATTGAGATGATCATGTGGTTTTTATTCTTCATTTTGTTAATGTGGTGTATCACGTTGATTGATTTGCGGATGTTGAACCATCCCTGTGTCCCTGGTATAAATCCCACTTGATCGTGGTGTATGATCTTTTTGATGTATTGCTGTATTCGGTTTGCCAATATTTTGTTGAGGATTTTTGCGTCTATGTTCATCAGCGATATTGGCCTGTAGTTTTCCTTCTTTGTATTGTCCTTGTCTGGCTTTGGTATCAGCATGATGTCGGCCTCATAGAATGTGTTGGGAAGTATTCCATCTTCCTCTATTTTTTGGAATAGTTTGAGAAGGATAGGTGCTAAATCTTCTTTGAACGTTTGATAAAATTCTCCAGGGAAGCCATCTGGTCCTGGGCTTTTATTTTTTGGGAGGTTTTTGATTACTGTTTCAATCTCTTTACTTGTGATTGGTCTGTTCAGATTCTCTATTTCTTCTTGATTCAGTTTTGGGAGGTTGTACACGTCCAAGAATTTGTCCATTTCCTCTAGGTTGTCCAATTTGTTGGCGTAAAGTTTTTCATAGTATTCCCTAATAATCCCTTGTATTTCTGTGGTGTCTGTTTTAATTTCTCCTCTTTCATTTCTAATTTTATTTATTTGAGTCTTCTCCCTTTTTTTCTTAGTGAGTCTGGCTAAGGGTTTGTCAATTTTATTTATCTTCTCAAAGAACCAGCTCTTTGTTTCATTGATCCTTTCTACTGTTTTTTTGGTTTCAATTTCATTTATTTCTGCTCTGATTTTTATTATTTCCCTCCTTCTACTGATTCGGGGCTTTGTCTGTTCTTCTTTTTCCAACTCTGTTAGGTGCAATTTAAGGTTATTTATTTGGGATTTTTCTTGTTTGTTAAGGTGAGCTTGTATTGCTATGAATTTCCCTCTCAGGACTGCTTTTGCTGCATCCCATATGAGTTGGTATGGTGTATTTTCCTTTTCATTTGTCTCCAGATAGCTTTTGATTTCTCCTTTAATTTCATCAACGACCCATTGGTTGTTCAGTAGCATGTTGTTTAGTCTCCACATCTTTGTCCCTTTCCTAGTTTTTTCCTTGCAGTTGATTTCTAGTTTCACAGCATTATGATCAGAAAAGATGCTTGTAATGATTTCAATCTTCTTAAATTTATAGAAGTTTGCCTTGTTTCCTAATATATGGTCTATCCTTGAGAATGTTCCATGTGCACTTGAGAAGAATGTGTACTCTGCTTTTTTTGGGTGGAGTGCTCTGTATATATCTATTAAATCCATTGCGTCTAGTTTTTCGTTTAAGTCCATTATTTCCTTATTGACTTTTTGTCTGGATGCTCTATCTATTGATGTAAGGGGGGTATTAAGATCCCCTACTATTATTGTGTTATTGTTAATATCTCCTTTAAGGTTTTTAGCAGTTGTTTTATGTACTTTGGTGCTCCTATGTTGGGTGCATAGATATTTATAAGTGTTATGTCTTCTTGGTGAAGTATCCCTTTTATCATTATATATTGCCCTTCTTTGTCTCTCATTACCTTTTTTATCTTGAAGTCTACTTTGTCTGATGTAAGTATGGCTACTCCTGCTTTCCTTTGTTTGCCATTAGCTTGGAGTATTGTTTTCCATCCTTTTATTTTGAGTCTGTGTTTGTCTTTAGAGCTGAGATGTGTTTCCTGGAGGCAGCAGATTGTTGGATCTTGGTTTTTAATCCATCCTGCCACTCTGTGTCTTTTGATTGGAGAATTCAATCCATTTACATTTAGAGTGATTATTGATATCTGAGGGTTTAATGTTGCTATTTTATTGTTCATCTTCTGGTTCTTTTGCACTTCCTTCGTTTCTTGTCCCTTGTGTTTCGGACTGCAAATTCAATTTGGTATTTCTGCATGCTCATTCTCTTGGTTTTCTCTTTATTTGTCATGTGTGGTTCTCTTCTGGTTATTTGTTTAGTGGTTACCGTGAGGTTTATATAAGCGATCTCCTGGATAAGAAAGTACATTTTCGGATGCCTCCTTTTTCCTGAGGCTGGGTCGATTCAATCCCTTACCTCTTCCCCTCCTTATTTGTTATCTCTTTATTCCAGATTGTGTCATGAATGTGTGTTTCCAGTGATGAGCTTGAATTAATTTTTGATGTTATCCAACTGTAGTTTTTTCTGGTTTAGTCTCCTGGCTTTTCTCCTTGTTGAAATCTTTGTATCCCCTTTCTCATTTGTTTTTTTTCAGGCCTAAGGGCCTTCTTGAGCATTTCTTGTAGTGGGGGTCTTGTGGTGACGAACTCTCTTAGCTTTTGTTTATCAGGGAGAGTTATTATTTCTCCATCGTATTTGAAGGATATTTTTGCTGGATAAAGTATTCTCGGCTGAAGGTTTTTGTCTTTCATGATTTTGAATATATCATTCCAGTCTCTCCTAGCCTGTAGAGTTTCTGTCGAGAAATCAGCTGAGAGCCTGATGGGGTTTCCTTTGTATGTTATTTTGTTTTTTTGTTTAGCTGCCTTCAATATTATTTCCTTGTCATGGGTATTCTTCAAGTTTGCTACTATGTGGTGAGATGATTTTTTATTCCTGTTTATATATTTAGGTGATCTATTGATTTCATTGACTGTTATTTCCCTCTCATTCCCTAGGTTGGGGAAGTTCTGAGCTATTATTTCTTTGAACAAACTCTCTGCTCCTTTTTCTCTTTCTTCTCCTTCTGGAATACCTATTATCCTTATGTTGCTTTTCCTCATTGAGTCTGATATTTCTCGAAGAATTTCTTCATTTCTTTTTAGTCTTAGCTCTCTCTCCTCCTCTAGCAGGAGCATTTCTGCGTGGCTATCCTCAATAGTGCTAATTCGTTCCTCCATATTGTCAGTTCTGCTCTTTAAAGACTCCATTTTTTCCACTATCTCGTTGATTTTGTTTTTCATCTCCAATATTTCTGATTGGTTTTTCTTTAGGGTTTCAATTTCTTTTGTGACATAATCCCTGAATTCGTTGATTTGTTTCTGTGTGTTCTCTTGTATTTCGTTGAGCTTGTTTATGATAGCTATTTTGAATTCTCTCTCATTCAGGTTATCAAATTCTGTGCCTTCAGGGTTGGTTTCTGGGTGTTTGTCATTTTCCTTTTGGTCTGTAGCCCTGGCATATTTTCGCAAGGATCCGACGGGGACGGCTTTATTTTTACCCCTCATGATTAAAGTTAGTCCTGCAGTTTCCCCCTGCTGCCACTGGATGGAGATTGCGAGCGGTTTGCTCTGAGGCGGCTGCAGCCCCCGGAGGGATTATGCTGAAACACCGGGTGTGTGGGGGGAGGGGTTCTCTCTTTCTCCTGCTTGACCCGGGGGTTTCCTTTCTGGCTCTCTTAGGGTGTTTGCTACACCCCCTAAACAGTCCGTCGTCGCTTCCCCGTGGGGATCTCGCGACAGTCTGTGAGAGCACCTGGATGGCGATAGTTTTCCCCGCTGTGGGCCGCCCCTCCCCCCTCTGTCCGTGAACCGCGCTGATCGATTGGGGAGGGGGAGTACAACCTCCTACCTCTCCTCCCGTTCTCCTGGGCTTCCCGCGCCGCCACTGTCCGATGTATGGCAGCAGGGGTTTCTCAGAAGTCCGTAGTGTTTGATTGAGCTCTGTTGGAATGTGAATGATGTTTTCGTTGTGTCGTAGAGGGCAGAGATTCAAAGAGGGAATCTCACTCTGCCATGATGCTGAGGTCACTCCCCAGGGTTTTTAATTTTTTAAAAAGCAATCCAAGACTTCCAGGAAAATGAAGTGAACTTACCATTCTCTATTCCTCCCTCTAAGTACAACTAAAAACCCTGGCTATTACATATAAAACAAACATAAGAAGACACTACAACGTGGAGAGAAGGCAGACTGGCTGGGGATCTCAGGACCTACAAAAAAACACAGTAATGGGTTCTCTGGGTTTTGTTTTTGCCTCATATATCCCAGACTGGGTGCTGGAGAAGCTGGCAGTCTGGAATTGCCAGTGGGGACAGGAAAAAAAGCCCCCCAAAAGTCTGCTCTCTCTAGCCAAAGAATCAGGAAAGAAGCAACCTAACAAGACAGAAAGTTTTTAGGAAATGCCAACTCTACTGCAACCAAACGCTACAGGAAAAATCTGTGCACCCACCACACCCACACCAGCTAATGTCAAGTGGGGAGCCTAGACTCCATCCTTGCCAGGCTGTGTGTGTGGAGGTGCCCAACCACCATGCTGGGGTGATGTCAGAGAAGGTCAAACAGTGGAGAAGATAGGAGGCTGGTAAAGGACAATTAAGCAAATGACCCCTAAAAGGAAATTGAATTTACTGTACATACTATTACTTGGACTACTTTTGTTTTTAAATTTTTATTTTGAGATAATTGTGCTTCACATGCTCTTGTCACAATACAGAGATTCCCCTGTACCCTTTAATCAGTTTCCCCCAAATTGTAACATCTTGCAAAACTGTAGTGCAATATCACAACCACCATATTGGCATTGATACAGTCATATACAGAACAGATCCATCACAAGGATCCCACATGTTGCCCTTTATAGCCACACCCTTTTCCTCCCACTCTACCCTCCTTTCCTAGTTCTGGAAACTACTAATCTGTTCTCCATTTCTATAAGGGTGTCATTTCAAGAATATTATGTAAGTGAAATCATATAGTATGTAACCTTTTGGGTTTGACTTTTTTCACTCAACATAATTCTCTGGAGATTCATCCAGGTTGTTGGGTGTATCAGTAATTTGTTACTTTTCATTCCTGAATAGTATTTCATGGTATGGATATACGACAGTTTGTTTCACCATTCACCCGTTGAAGGACATCTGGGTTGTTTCCAGTTTGGGCTTATTACAAACAAAAAGAGTATAAACATTCGTGTACTGGTTTTTGCGGGGACGCAAGTTTTCATCTCTGTAGGATAAATGGCCAGAAATGCAATTGCTGGGTTGTACAATAGTTGCACATTTAGTTTTTTAAGAAACTGCCAAACTGTATTCCAGAGTGGCTGTACCATTTTACACTCCCACCAGCAAAGTATGAGTGATCTGGTTTCTATGTATCCTCACCAGCATTAGCTGTTGTCACTATTTTTTTAATTTTAGCCATTCTGATAGGTATGTAGTAATATCTCATTGTGGCTTTAATTTACATCTTCCTAAGAGCTAATGATGTTGAACATCTCTTCATGTGCTTAATTGCCATCTGTATATCTTCTTTGGTGAAATGCCTCTTCATGTCTATTGCCTACTTTCTCACTGAGTTGTTTTTTTCACTTTTGAGTTTTGAGAGTTCTTTATCTAGTCCAGATACTAGTCTTTTTTAGGTATGTAGTTTGCAAATATTTCCTCCCAGTTTGTAGCTTATCTTTTCATTCTGATAACAGGGTCATTTGCAAAGTAAGTGTTTTTAATTTTGATTAAATCCAACTTATCAATTCGCCTTTTCATACATCACACTTTTGGTGTCAAGTCCAAGAACTCTTTGTCTAGCCCTAGATCCTAAAGATTTTCTCCTATTTTTTTCTAAAAGTTTTATAGTTTTATGTTTTATATTTAAGTTCATGACTTATTATGAGTAAATTTTTGTGTAAGGTATGAGACTCAGAAGTTCATTTCTTTTGCCAGGGATGTCCAATTGCTCCAGCACCAATGGAGGCTATCTTGCCTCCGTTGTTTTTTCATCTTTGTCAAAAATAATTTGGGACTCTATGTGGGGGTCTGTTTATGAGTTCTCTATCCTGTTTCTTTGATCTATGTGTCTATCCCTCTGCCTGTACCAAACAGTCTTGATTGCTGCTGCTACAGAGTAAGTCTTGAAATCAGGTAGACTAATTTCTCCACTTAATTCTTCTTTTTCAAAATTGTTTTAGCTGTTCTAGTTTCTGTGACTTTTCATATAATTTTAGAATAATCTTGTCTTTATATACAAAATATCTTACTGGAATTTTTATAGGAATTGTGTTAAACCTGTATATCAATTTGGGGAGAATTGACATCTTTACTATGTTGACTCTTCCAATCCATGAACATGGTATATATTTCCATTTATTTAGATGTTCTTTGATTTCTTTGCTAATTTTGTAGTTTTCAGCATACAAGTCCTGTACACATTTTGTTAAATTTACATCTAAGAATCTTTTTGATATTGCATTTTCAATTCCAATGTCCATGTGTTCATTGACAGTACATAGAAATACAATTGATTTTGTATGTTTATCTTATATTCTGTAACCTTGATGAACTAATTTATTAGTTCTAGGAGGCTTGGTGTGTGTTTTTTTTGGTAGACTCCTTGTAAATAGAGAAATTCCATTTCTTCTTTTTTGATCTGTATTTCCTTTCTTGCATTATTTTACTGGCTAGAACTGTGCTGAATATGAGCAAACATCCTTGCCATGTTCCTAATCTTGAGGAAGAAAGCATTCAGTTTTTCACCATTATGTATAATGTTAGCTGTAGAATTTTTGTAAATGCTCTTTGTCATATTGAGAAAATTCCTCTCTTTTCCTACTTTTTTGGAGAAATTTTATCATGAATGGGTGTTGAATTTTGTCAAAGGCTTTTTTTGCATGGATTGTGTAATTTTTATTTTTTAGTCTGTTAATATGATGGATTACATTGATTGATTTTTGAATATTCAAACAACCTTGCCCCCTTGGAATAAACACCACTTGTCATAGTGTTTTTTTCTTTTTATATATTCTTTTTAAATATTGCTTAATTCTATTTGCTAGTATTTTGTTAGGGATCTTTATATCTATATTTATGAGAAATATTGGTCTGTAATTTTCTTTCTTTGTACTGTCTTTGTCTGGTTTTGGTGTTAGTGTAACACTAACTTTATACAATAATTGAGAAGTATTCCCTCCTCTTCTATTTCCTGGAAGAGATTGTGTAGAACTGGTGTTAATTTTTCTTTTAACGTTTATAGAATTCCCCAGGGAAACCATTTGGGCCTAGAGATTTACTTTATGAGAATTTTTATCCTGCTTCTTATTCTCTGATCTCTCTGGATCTGTGGTTGGTGTCTGATATTTATTTGAGGAAATTCTCAGTCACTATTGTTTAAAATATTTCTTTTGTTCCTTTCTCTCTTTCTTCTTCTAGAATCCCCATTATGTGTATGTTATACTTTTTGTAGTTGTCCTACAGTTCTTAGATATTCTGCTCTGTTTTTTTCAGTCTTTTTTCCCTGTGGTTTTCAGTTTCAGAAGTTTCTATTGAGACACCCTCAAGCTCAGAAATTATTTCCTCAACCATGTCCAGTCTACTAATAAGTCCATCAAAGGCATTCTACATTTCTGTTACAATGTTTTTCATATCCAACATTTCTTTTTTATTGTTTCTTAGAATTTCAATCTCTCTGCTTACACTGCCCATCTGTTCTTGTGTCCTGTCTACTTTACCCATTAGAGCCCTTAGCATATTAATCATAGTTGTTTTTAATTCCTGGTCTAATAATTAACATCCTTGTCACATCTGAATCTGGTTCTGATGCTTGCTCTGTCTCTTCAAACTGTGTTTTATGCCTTTTAGTATGTCGTGTAATTTTTTCTTGAGACACGAACATGATGGGTAAAAGGAACTGCTGTAAATAGGCCTTTAGTAATGTGGTGGTGAGGTGTGGGGGGAGGGGAAGTGTTCTATAGTTCTATGAGTAGGTCTCAGCCTTATCATGAGTCTGGACTATGAACTTCACACATGCTTCTCAGTCCCACACCACCGCCTGCTTAAGTGGGACAGGAGGGCTAGGGTGGGCTGGAGCTGGGTATTTCCCTTCTCCCAAGTGGAAAGCTAGAGCCAGCTTGAGTTGGGCATTTCCCTTCCCCTGGGTCACTTAGGCTCTGATAAAACCCCAGCAGGTTAGGCTCTGCCTAAATAGTTTCTCCTTGTTAAGAAGAACAGAATGCTCTGGCATATTTCAGGTTGGTTCCTTTTTCCCTATTCCTGCTGGAAACATGAAGAGATCTTTCTCTGATGTTCACTGTGAGAATCCAGTGAAGCTCCTGAGTAAAATTCACAAGACTGTGGGGACCCCTGATGACTAAGTCTCCCTGAAGTTTTTAACTCTCAGTCTTATCTATGCTGAACCTACAGCAATTCATCAGTTACAATTCAAGTTTCCCTACTTTGGCACTAGTTTCCACAGAGGTCTGTGCTCCTGGGTTTCAGCTCCGGTAAGTTGTGATTCTCTATACAGTGATGTGTCGCTTAACAACGGGGATACGTTCTGAGAAAGATGATTTCGTCACTGTGTGAACATCGTAGAGTGTACTTACACAAACCTAGATGGTATAGCTACTACACACCTAGGCTATATGGGACTAACCTTATGGGACCAGATCACAGAGGGCTTCAATTTGTAGCCTGCAACACTGCCCCCAAGCAAGACTGTTATTCTGTCCCTAAAAGCCTTGAAACCTGGCATTGTCTTGGCCTCCTTATGGGTGAAAGTCCTTTCAGGCATCTGTTTCCATAATAGGGAGGTTTCATCCATATTGAATATTTGCTCTGGCAAGTAATTTTCATCTGTAATCAGCTTATTTAGAGTTTCCAAAAATTCTTCAGCTGCCTTCACATCAGCTCTTGCAGACTCACTACTCATTTTCACATTATGAAATAAATAACAATTCTTGAATTGTTTAAACCACTCAGAGCATCATAGTTAGGTCCAGCCTTTTCTTTCAACTTTGCAGAGTTTTTGCTTTGGCTGTGATCATTGTGATGCTGAGAGGGAGACTGTGTCTGGTCTTTAATCCAGGACGTTAGACGTTTCTCCATGTCTGATATAGGCCCTTCTCAAGTTTTTGTTAGTCTTGTTGCCTTCAACGAAGCAGACAGGAATTTTTCAGCTCCATTATAATCTTATGGGACAACCACTACATATGCAGTTCATCATCGACCAAAACATCATTGTGCAGCGCTTGACTGTATTCACCCGTCAGCTTCTCCAGTTTTAGAGGGAGCAATTGACCCTGTGACCTCACTTCTCTGACAGATCTAAGAAGAGTTGTTGATGTTTCAGTTTGTTCAACTTTTTACTTGTTGTTAGGACAGAGGGATGACTTCCAGCTGCTTACATGTGGGACCAGAAACCAGAAGTCCTTATGGAAGTTTTAAAATTACGAGTTCAGGGAGCTGGCCTGGTGGTGCAGCAGTTTAGTTCGCACTTTGGCATCCAGGGGTTTGCCGGCCCAGATCCCAGGTGCCCGCCAAAACACTGCTTGTCAGCCATGCTGAGGCGGCATCCCATATAAAGTAGAGGAAGACGGGCACGGATGTTAGCCCAGGGCCAGTCTTCCTCAGCAAAAAGAGGAGGATTGGCAACAGATGTTAGCTCAGTTCTGGTCTTCCTCACACACACACAAAAAAACTATGAGTTCAATTTCCTGAATAGTTATAGGGTTATTCAAATTATCTATTTCATGTTGCATGAAATGTGGTAGTTTGTGTGTTTCAAGAAATTGGTCCATTTCATCTAATTTGCCAAATTTATGTTTGTAGAGCTGTTTGTAGTCTTTACGTATTATCATTTTGTTGTCTACAGGATCTGTAGTGATATCCCGTTTCATTCCTGATACTGGTTATTTGAATCTTCTCTCTCTCTTTTTGTTACTCTTCCTAGAGGGTTGCCAACTTTATTGATCCTTTCAAATAACCAGCTTTTTGTTTTATTTATTTTCTCTATTTTTTTTTCCTGTTTTTAATTTCATTGCTTTCTGCTCTTATTTTGATTATTTTCTTTCTTCTGCTGGCTTTGGGTTTATTTTGCTTCTCTTCTTCTAGGTTCTTGAGGTGTTACCCCAGATTACTGATTTCAGACTTTTCCTCTTTTCTAATTATGCATTTAGTGGTATAACTCTCCCTCTCAGCCCTGCGTTAGCTGTTTCCCACAAGTTTTGATATGTTGTATTTTCATTAGTTAAATGTATTTTTAAAATTTCTTTAAAACCTCCTCTTTGACCCATGAATTTTTTACAAGTGTGTTGTTTAGTTTCAAAGTATTTAGACAGTTTCCTGTTATTGATTTCTACTTTGACTCCATTGTGGCTGGAGAATACATTCTGTATGATTTTAATCCTTTCAAATGTTAAGGTTTGCTTTATGACCCAGGGTATGATCTATCTTGCTATAGGTTCCATGGGCACTTGAAAAAAATGTGCTTTCTGCTGTTGTTGGGTGCAGTGTTTGATGAATGTCAATTACACACTGTTAGTTAATGCTATTGTTGAGTTCTTTTATGTAGCTGGCAAGGGTGGAAGTCTAGGCTCTCTACTTGACACTTGCTGGTGTGGGTGTGGGTGGGCCCACAGTTTTATCTGTGGAGTTTGCCTTCAGTGGAGTGATTGTTTTCTAAAATTTTTCTGTCTTGCTAGGTTGCCTCTTTCCTGATTCTTTGGCTAGGGAGAGCAAACTTTTCTTGGGCCTATTTTGTCTGCACCCATTGGTGTTCCCAGGTTGCCAGCTTCTCTAGCACCCAGTCTGGGGTATATGAGGCAACAAGAAAACTCAGGGAAATCACCTCCATGTCATTCCTTGAGTCCTGAGGTCCTAGTCAATCTGCCCTCTTCTCTACATCTTTCAGAGTTGGTTTATGTTTGTTTGATATGTGATGTCCAGGGATTTTAGTTGTACTAGCAAAAGAAATCAGGAAAAGTGCATCTATTCCATCTCCTGGAAAACCAAAGCTCTCATATATTTTAATACTAGTTTAACACGGTGGATAAAAATGACTGTTGAAGCATTCCAATGCCATATATAAAGTAATGTCATATGACTTCCTGTTCTATTTACCAATAATTCATACCTCACCTATTTTTATAAAAGAATTTTCTTAACTGCTGTGTTGAAAGCTTCCAGTCATGCCCATTAATATAGATCAAAAAGATCAATTGTATAATATTATTATAGGTACATTGTCTTTTATGATGATTCACATCTACTACTAGAAATATTGCCTGCTGAAGATGTCTCCACTGGATGGCCAATCCCTTGAAATCAAAGACTGCCTATTAATCTGCCAGCATATATTTTATCATCCTTTTTCCTTAGTAGGCACAAAATAAATATTTGATAAATTGAATTCACTCTTTTTCTACAACCACAAAATCTATGAGCTTCAGAATTCTCCTTTAATTCAGTGATCTGAACTTCTAATTAGTTTCTCCTTTTGAACTTTAATAGGAGAAAAACTGACCTCCCCACAGAAAACAACCTAACACATATTTAAAGGAGAAAGAAAATAAAATATTCTTTGGTTCAGTGATTAAAAGAATATTGAACTTGCTTTTTAAAAGTTACCTTTCTGAGCTAGCACTAGTTAATTTGAATAATGTTCAAACCAAGTATATAACTTCACCTTCCTCAAATCTAGACCATTCATGATTCCCTTTTTAAACTATGATCTATAATATTATATAATACTACCTTAGTTCTAAGCAACAGAAATCAATTTTGGCTTGTTTAAACTGAAAAGAACTTTTTAGAAGAATTTTGACCTGCAAAGAAAACCTTGGGCCCAGATGGCTTCATTGGCGAATTCTTCTATTTAAGAAAAACATAACACAAACCTTATATAAACTCTTTCAGAGAATAGAAAAATATCAAACATTCCTCAGTTCATCTTATGAGGCCAGCAAAATTTTCATAACAAAACATAACAATTACATACAAGGAAGGAAAATTATAGACTAATGTCCCTCATCAACATAGATGCAAATATCCTAAATAAAATATTAGCAAATCAAATCCAATTAATGTAGAAAAAACTAGTATCTCCAGGAATGCAGGTTGATTTAACATTCAAATATTAATCAATGTAATCTGACACATCACCAGAATAAAGGAGAAAAATTATGTGATTGTTTTAATAGATGCAGAAAAAGCGTTTGATAAAATTCATGATAAAAACACTTACAGCAAAGTAGAAATAAAAGGGGCTTTTCTTAACCTAATAAAGGATATCCATAGAAAGCCTACAGCAAGTATTATGCAGGCATACCTCCAAGATATTGTGGGTTCCATTCCAGACCACCGCAATAAAGCGATTCACATGAATTTTTTGGTTTCCTAGTGCATATAAAAGTTATTTTTCCACTACACTGTAGTCTATTAAGTGTGCAATAGCATTATTTCTAAAAAAAAAAATGTATATACTTTAATTAATAAACCTTTATCCCTAAAAAATGCTAACCATCATCTGAGCCTTCAGTGAGGCATAATTTTTTTGCTGGTGGAGGGTCTTGCCTCAAAGTTGATGGCTGCTGACTGATCAAGGGTGGTGGCTGCTGAAGGTTGGGGTGGCTGTAGCAATTGCTTAAAATAAGGCAATGAAGTTTGCTGCATCAATTGACTCTTCCTTTCATGAATGATTTCTCTGTGGCATGCAATGCTGTTTGATAGCATTTTACTCACAGTAGAACTTCTTTCAAAATTGGAGTCGATCTTCTCAAACCCTGCCTCTGCTTTATCGAGTACATTTATGTAATATTCTAAACACTTTGTTGTCATCTCAACAGTCTTCACAGTGTCTTCACCAGGAGTAGATTCCATCTCAATAAACCATTTTTTTTGCTCATCCATAAGAAACAATTCTTCATCCATTAAAGTTTTATTATGAGACTGCAGCAATTTGTCACATCTTTGGGTTCCACTTCTAATTCCAGTTCTCTTGCTATTCCCACCACATCTGCAGTTACCTCCTCCACTGAAGTCTTGAACTCCTCAAAGTCATCCATGAGGGTTGGGATCAACTTTTTCCAAACTCCTGTTAATATAGATATTTTTACCTCTTCCCATGAATCACAAATGTTCTTAATGGCATCTAGAATGGTGAATTCTTTACAGAGGTTTTCAATAGACTTTGCCCAGATCCACCAGAGGAATCGCTATCTATGGCAGCTGTAGCCTTTTGAAATGTATTTTTTAAATAATAAGACTTGGGCTGGCCAGGTGGCCTAGCAGTTGGGTTCATGTGCTCTGCTTTGGTGGCTCAGGGTTTTGCAGGTTTGGATCCCAGGCACGGACAGATGCACAGATTGTCAAGCCATGCTGTGGTGGCATCCCGTATAAAGTAGAGGAGGATGGGCATGGATGTTAGCCCAGGGCCAGGCTTCCTCAGCAAAAAAGAGGAGGATTGGCAAAGAATGTTAGCTCGGGGCTGGTCTTCCTCACAAAATAAATAAATAAATAGACTTGAAAGTTGAAGTTACTTTTTGATCCATGGGCTGCAGAATGGATGTTGTGTTATCAGGCATGAAAACAACATTAATCTCATTGTACATCTCTATCAGAACTCTTGGATGACCAAGTGCATTGTCAATGAGCAGTAATATTTGAAAAGAAATCCTTTTTCCTGAGCAGTAGTTCTCAACAGTGGGCTTAAAATGTTCAGTAAACCTTGTTGTAAATAGATGTGCTGTCATCCAGGCTTTGTTGTTTCATTTCTAGAGCACAGGCAGAGTAGATTTGCCATAATTCTAAGGGATTTTCAGATGGTAAATCAGCATTGGCTTCAACGTAAAGTCACCAGCTGCATCAGCCTCCAGCAAGAGAGTCAGCCTGTCCTTTGAAGTTTTGAAGCCAGGCACTGACTTCTCCTCTCCAGCTATGAGTTCTAGATGGCATCTTCCAATACAAGGCTGTTTCATCTCCATTAAAAGTCTGTTGTTTAGTGTAGCCATCTTCATTAATTATCTTAGCTAAACCTTCTGGATAACTTGCTGCAGATTCTACATCAGCACTTGCTGCTTCACCTTGAACTTTTATGTTATGGAGATGGCTTCTTTTTTAAACCTCACGAAACAACCTCTGCTAGCTTCAACTTTTCTTCTGCAGCTTCCTCACCCCTCTTGGTCTTCAGAGAATTGAAGAGTTAAGGGCCTTGCTCTGGATTAGGCTTTGGCTTAAGGGAATGTTGTGGCTGGTTTGATCTATCCAGACCAGTAAAACTTTCTTTATATCAGCAATAAGGCTGTTTCACTTTCTTATCGTTTGTATGTTCATTGGAGTAGCACTTTTAATTTGCCTCAAGGACTTTTCCTTTGCATTCACAACTTGGCTAACCATTTGGTGCAAGAGGCCTAGCTTTCAGCCTATCTTGGCTTTTGACATGCCTTCCTCACTAAGCTTAATCACTTCTAGCTCTTGATTTAAAGTGAGAGACATGCAACTCTTCCTTTCCCTTGAACACCTGCAGGTCATTGTAGGGTTATTAATTGACCTAATTTCAATATTGTTGTGTCTCAGGGAATAGAGAGCCCCAAGAAGAGGGAGAGAGGCAGGGGAACAGACAGTCAGTAGAGAAGTCAGAACACATACAACATTTATTAAGTTCTTATACGGATGTGGCTCATGGCACCCCAAAACAATTACAATAGCAACATCAAGGATCACTGATCATGAGTCACCATAACAAATATAATAATAATAAAAAAGCTTGACATATTGTGAGAATTACCAAAATGTGACACAGAGACATGAAGTGAGCAAATGCTGTTGGAAAAATGACGCCGATAGATTTGCTCAATGCAGGGTTGCTACAAGCCTTCAATCTATAAAAAAATGCAATATCTGTGAAGCACAATGAAGTGAAGTGCAATAAAACAAGGTAGGCCTGTACTTATGGTGATATATTGAAAGCCTTCCTGCTGAGCTGGGAACAAGCAAAACTGCTCATGAGTATCGCTTCCATTCAACCTCATGCTCAAAGTCCTACCCAGCGCTAAAATGCAAGGTAAAGAAATAGATTGGAAAGGAAGAAATAAAATTGTCAAGATTCCCAGATGACATGATTGTTTTACAGAAAATCCAAAAGAATCTATAAGCAATCTATAAGAATAAGGAATTTAGGCAGGCCAAAGTACAAAAGTCAACCGTATTTCCAGAAAAAATGAAGTAAAAAATTTCAGAGACACTATTTAAATAGCACTGAAAAAAACTAAATACCTAAGACTAAACCTAACAAGAGATATGCGAGTCTTCTCTGTGCAGAAAAGAAGAAGGTATTATTGAGAAAAATTACAGAAGATGTAAGGAAGTTGGGAGATGGGCCTTATTCATGGATTTAAAGACTCAATTGTAAAGATGTCAATTCTCTCCAAATTGATCTATAGATCCAATGCAACCCCAATAAAAATTCCAGCAGATATTCTGAAGAAACTGACCAGGTGATTTTTTAAATCCTATGTAAATTCAAAGAGCCAAGAATAGCCAAAGCACCTTTGAAGAAAAATATAAGGTAGAAGGCTTTGTCTACCAGATATCAAGGCTTCTCATAAAGCTAAAGTAATTCAGATAGTGTGGCATTAGTGCAAGAATAGACAAACAGACTGATGAAACAAAATGCAGAGTCTAGGAACAGATACACACATAGACAGTCACTTGATTTGTGATTATAGTGACACTTCAGTGTAGTGGGGAATGAGAGGACTTTTCAGGAAATGGCATTGGATCAACTGGATATCCATACAGAACAAAAAGTGAGTCTTGAGTTCTACCTCATACCATACACACATCAATTCCAGGTAGATTGTAAATCTAAATGTGAAAGGTGAAACACTAAAGCTTGTAATAGATAAATAACAGAGATTATCTTCATGACTTTAGGATAGGTAAAGAATTTCTCAGAGGACACAATAAGCCTTAACCACAAAGGGGATGTTTGATGAATTGGATTTCATTAAATTCAAGAACCCCTCAAAAGACTTCATCGAGAGTAAAAAGTCAATCCATAGAGTAGAAGAAGACATCTGTAATTCATATATCTAACAAGAGTCTTACATTCAGAATATCTAAATAGCTCCTAAAAATGATAAGAAAGACATAAACAACTCACTAAGGAAAAAGTGGGCAAATCCTTGAACAGACATTTCACAAAAGAAGATTTCTCAAAAGGTCAATAATCATACGAAAAATTGTTCCACTGCATCAGAGATATAAAAATTACAATCACAATGCAGCACCAGTACATACCCACCAGAAGGACTAAAATGAAAAAAAAAAGAGGAAAACACCAAGTTCTAGCAAAAATATGGAGCATCTGGAACTCTTAAATTCTGCTGATAGGAACGTAAATTCACACAACCACTTTGGAAATCGGTTTGACTATATCTACTAAACATATGCACTACTACTAAACATATGCACACCCTATGTCCCAGTAATTCCAAACACAGGTATAGAACCATATAAACGTGTGCATTTGTGTATTAAAGAACATGTACAAGGATGTTCATAGCAGCATTATTCATAAGAGCCTCAAATTGGAAAAACCCAAATGTCCATCTAAAGGCAAATGGATTGTGGTATATTCTTATAATGCAATATTACTCAGCAATAAAAAAAAGAACATTTTATTGAGCAAATGAAGTCAGGCACAAGCTTGTACATATCGTATGACTGCGTTTATGTGAAGCTGAAAAACAGGCAAAACTAATCCATGATGATAAATCCCAGAATAGTAGTTTACCTTTGGAGTTGCAGGCAGAAGGGAAACTTCTGGGGCGCTGGGAATAATCTATATCTTGATCTGGGTAGTGGCTCAATAGATATATGTATGTAAAATTTTATTAATTGATAAGCTAGTCTTAGTTAAAATTAAAAACTCTGCTCTGCAAAAGACAATGTCAAGAGAATGAGAAGACGAACCACAGACTGGGAGAAAATATTCACAGAAGACATACCTGAAAAAGGATTGTTATCCAACATATACAAAAAAAAAAAAAAGAAAACCCACTTAAAACTAACAATAAGAAAATGAAAAACCCAATTAAAAAATGGGCAAAAGGGGGCCAGCTTGGTGGCCTAGTGTTTAAGTTCACACTCCACTTCGGCGGCACAGGGTTCAAGGGTTTGGATCCTTGGCGTGGACATGCACACTGCGTATCAAGCCATGCTGTGGCAGGCGTCCCACATATAAAGTAGAGGAAGATGGGCATGGATGTTAGCCCAGGGCCAGTCTTCCTCAGCAAAAAGAGGAGGATTAGCAACGGATGTTAGCTCAGGGCTAATCTTCCTCACACACACAAAAAATGGGCAAAAGACCTGAACAGACACCTCATCAAAGAAGTACATAGATGGCAAATAAGCATATGAAACAGATCAGCTCAGCATCATATATCATTAAGGAATTGAAAACTAAAACAACAATACACCCCCACACACTTATTAGAATGGCCAATTCCCAAACACTAACGCCACCAGATGCTGGCGAGGATGGGGAGCACCAGAAACTCTCACTCATTGCTGGTGGGAATGCAAAATGACACAGCCACTTTGAAAGACAGTTTGGCAGTTTCTTACAAAACTAAACATACTCTTAGCATATGATCCGTGAATCTCACTCCTTGGTATTTACCCAAAGGAGTTGAAAACTTATGTCCACACAAAAACTTGCACGTGGATATTTATAACATCTTTATTCATAATTGCCAAAGCTTGGAAGCAATCAAGATGCCCTTCAGTAGGTGAATGGAAAAACTGTGGTACCTCCAGACAATGGAAGACGATTCAGCACTAAAAAAAACAATGAGCTATCAAGCCACAAAAGACATGGAGGAAACTTAAGTGCATATTACTATGTGGAAGAAGCCAATCTGACAAGGCTACATACTGTATGACTCCAACTATGTGACATTCTGGGAAAGGCAAAACTATGGAGAGAGTAAAAAAAGCAGTGGTTGCCAGGAGGGAGGGAGGGATGAAAAGGTGGAGGACAGGGGAATTTTAGGGAAATGAAACTATTCTGTATGATGCTATAATATTGTATGCTTGTCATTATACATTTGTACAAAACCATCGAATGTATGCCACCAAGAGTGAACCCTAATATAAACTTGGACTTTGGGTGATTATGACTTGTCAATGTAGGTTCACCGATTGTAACACATGTACCACTCTGGTAGAAGATGTTGACAGCGTGGGAGGTTGTGCATATGTGGGAGCAGGGGGTGTATGGGAACTCGGGACTTTCTATTCCATTTTGCTGTGAACCTAAGACTACTCTAAATAATAAATTCTATTAAAGTGATAAAAAATTCTATTAAGCTCAAAAAACATTTAGCCAAGCTCTGCCTGTAGGATTTGTGTATTCTTGTGCACATATATCTCAATGAAAATTAAACAAGGAAATAAAAACTGCAATGAGATCCTACTACTCACCCATCAGAATAACTGAAATTAAAGACCCTGACAATACCAAATGTTGGCAGAGACATGAAGCACTCATGTACTTCTTGTGAAGAGCTGTTAGGTCGGATATACTAAAGCTGAACTTATGCTATGATCCAGCATATGCTATAGACCTTAGGTCTATACTCAACTGAAATGCAAATCTTCATTCATCAAAAGACTCGTAAGAGAAGGCTCATGGCACCCCTATTCATAATAGCCCCAAACTGTAGCGGTTACACAGATGTGCATATCTGTAAAAATGCATCCATCTGTACATGTAAGATTTGTATACCGTATTATGTTATACTTTCATTAAAAATGTTTAAGAATATTGGGATCTAGTAAAATTACTTATGCATTTACCCTCACTAGAGTGAAGAACAACATCTGGCACACAAGTAAGTAAAATGAAGAAAGAGAAACAAGATGGTAAATATGTGTGCATCTGTTAAGTGAAAAGAGGGAAAAGTACCAAAATCAATGCTTCAAAATTTCTATTGGGGATAGGAGAGGGATAAGTGATATATTCTTTAAATTATGAACTCATTCTAGGCTCCCTGATATTTGTTGTGAAAAATGACAGCAAAACAAAAGCATTTACTAAAGTGAGAATTAAAACATGAACTAAAAAACAGTGTTTATTAGTGCAAAGGAGTCTTTCCGGGGAATTGTAAATTGTCTTTACTTAACGGAAGTGTTGAAAACAGTTTCCGTACAATTATGAACTACCACATGATCAAAAATTCAATAGTAATAGGGACAGTTTTTGAACCTTTTACTAAAACAGAAAGATTTTTACAAACCATTCATCTCTCCCCTTCAAACAGAATCCCATCTGTTTCAAGACTGTATAAGTAAGTCAGCACAGCAGTTCATTTCCAGAATTTACTAAACATTGCAAAATTAGTTTCAAAACATATGGCAGATACTTAGCAAATTTTCTTTCCTGGAGCAACTTTATGACTTAAAGATTAAACCAGGAATTTTCAAACTGTTGCCATATTTGCCTTCTACTTGTTTCATTGAATGGAAGTCAGTAAATCAGCCATTATGTATTCCTCAGCAAGAAAACTGAATAATTTTGCTTTAATATGAACGTGCTGAATAATTTTAGGAAAAGTATCTTTTAAATTAAGGTATTTTGACAATAGTTTCATTTAGACGAAAAAAAGGAGTGGAAATCCTGCCTCATCTTCCTTTAGATCCTTCACGTCTCACCAGAGAAGTGAGGAAGTGAGCTGCGCGTCCACCTCTCATCAGCAAAACCCCACAAGAGAAGGCTGCCGGGTAGGGGAGGGTGCTCCTGGGAATGCTCAGTTCCTAGGCACATTGTCGTGTCACGGCAGTTTGTTTTATTGTACCTTATAATTCACATATGCTTACAGATATTCTTTCAAAGGTACCCAATGTTACTTTTTCAAAAAACATTTACGTATGGGTATATTTCTAATTCCCTGATTAAAGCCACAGCTTTGGGGGTGGTGGGAAAGCAGCCGCCCTGCAAAGCGGGGCTCACGCGCGTTCTCACAGGGGAGGAAAGGGAGGCTCAAGGCCGGAAGTGGCTTAGTCAAGGTTCACCACTGGCGGCAAAACTAAGGCCAGGATTCATTTCTCTTCCAGGTGCAAAGCTTTTTCACAAGTCAACCCTCCCTCTAAAATCAGATTTTCACATTTTTTATAGTTGTTTGAAGATACATAGATTTCTAGCGTGCCCGATAGGCTCAGATTCAAATACAAAAGCGTAATCAAGGAAAGAATGAAGATAACATTTAAAGTGTCATTTGGTATTTGCTAGGCTATTAGCGTCCTTTTTGGTGCCTTGGATCGTGATTCGTGGCGGACCTAACTGAGGAGTCCCAGAGTAAGACACACGCGTCTGCAGGCTTTATGACACCGAGAGCTGAGAGAAGCATAGGAATATGGAGCCAGTAGAGGTGACTCCTCGGTGGATAGGTGAGTGTTGATGACCAGTAACTGCACTTTTAGAATGATGCTGAAAACACAGGTATTCTTCCTTTTTCAATCTTCCACTTGCATTCTAAGTGTTTATTCATTATTGATGCAACACAATACTTCATAACTTTCTGCAGAAATTGGTAAGCAGTTACTCTGCTTATCTTGATAATGCTAGATTATTCCTTTCAGATAATGAAAGATTCAAAATGGAAAAATTCAAGAGGATTATATTCTTATTAATTTGAAAGAGAACATAAACCATCAACATCAATAATTTACACTTAGTAAGAATGAAATAAAGACCCAGAAAATGATGGGTCAATCCACTTCTACAGCAGCTGCTCTGTCTTAGCAATCAGTCTACCAATTGTAAACACAATTTAAGAAACACAAGATATTTATTCTATGTGGCTCTTTTCATAAAAACATTTGGGTAAATATAATAGCACTATGTTTGGTTTTAAGTGAGTTCTTTATATTCATTCAATAAATTTTATTATGTAGGAAAAAAGGGATATTGTCCTTTAAAGAACTTAGTTATTTGTATGTAAAAACTTTCTTTCAGAACTCCCAGAAAGTGACCTCGGTTCTTTCAGCCAATAAAAGTGTACTATATTTGCAGTGATGTTCTTCGCAATATTGTTTGTAATAGTAAAAGACTGGAAAGAGTCAAGTGTCCATCATTAGGGAATCAGTTAAATATATTTTTTGTACATCCATCCAATGAAAAGTTATGCAGCTTTTAATATAAATGAGATAGATACAAATGAACTCATTGAAAAGTCTCCTAGGTTGTTAAGTGAAAAAGGCATGGTACACACACACACACACACACACTATATATATGTGTGTGTGTATAGATATACATATTCTGAATATATGTACATATTCTGAATATGAAAAATATGCATACAGTCATGATCACCTCTAGCGAGGGCAACTGAGAGACATGGTTTTCACTGTATTTACCCATTTGTACTGCTTGAATTTTTTTTTTGCTGAGGAAGATTTGCCCTGAGCTAACATCTGTGCCAATCTTCCTCTATTTTGTGTGTGGGTCACCGCCACAGCATGGCTGCTGACGAGTAGTATAGGTCCGCACCTGGGAACTGAACCCAGGCTGCCTAAGTGGAGTGCTCCAAACTTAACCATTAGGCCACAGGTGTGGCCCTCTTATACTGCTTGAATTTTACCATGAGCATAATCTTCTTTATAAGGTTTTTAATGAGGTATAATGACATATGACATTATATTAGTTTCAGGTGTACAATGTAATGGTTCAATATTTGTATATATTGTGAAACGATCACCAAAATAACTCTAGTTAACATCTGAAGATATCTTTTAATGAATTAAAAACTAAAAAAAAAATGTATGTAGGTAGATACCTAAACTGGAACCTCAACTTCCATGGTTACCAGCTAATACTGAAAAAAAACTATATGGTATGTATGTTTTTCTTTTTTGAAGATTTCTGGTTTCATGTTAATTCACAATCTCAGATATAGAAGTATTGGTAGAGGACCACTGTATCATGAACAAATTATTCTAGAAATAACAAAAGCTCTTTTTCTTATTCCAGCCTCTCCCTTTTTTAATTTGGAAGGTGCTGTTATAATCAAGATACAGGGCAGACCTCCCACTGGCAGCCTCCCATTCTACCCACACCCTTAGAGGACATTCCCCACCCTTTGTGGTAGGGGAATGCCAAATAGTTGCAACTTCATTAATGGGAAATTGAAATTTAACCTGAAATCTTATGGAACAAAAAAGATGAATCACATTAGGGACCATGACCATAATGTGACTTAGACCTTATTGGACAATCTGTTCTTTTAACAAAGTTCTCTCCTGGCAGCTCACATCTCATCTCCTCCATAG
Source organism: Tapirus indicus (assembly GCA_031878705.1). Lineage (NCBI taxonomy): Eukaryota > Metazoa > Chordata > Mammalia > Perissodactyla > Tapiridae > Tapirus > Tapirus indicus. The sequence goes on along the minus strand of CM062919.1, from coordinate 94,485,171 downwards.
GTTTACACATCCTGACACTTTGCTGTCATCCTTAGGAACTCCTCTAGTGCCCACCTCATCTGTTAACCCTCCCAGCAACGTAAACAGAAGGTAGTTAGCCCAATCGTGGCCCACTATTGCAGAGCTTCCCCTTCATCAACTCAGCCCTCAAATGGTGGCCTGAGCGGGGTGGGGGCTGGCCTTGGACTTCAGTGAGTACAAATGCAACCACATCTAGCTATCTATGCTAAGACACATTTTCTTCCACACTCTAACATCTTTGGAATCGGGCTGTATCTTACAATCGCTGTTGACCAGATGGCGATTGTAATAGTGTTGGCACTGCATACACAGGTACCATCAAAAACACAGCACCAAAACCTGCAGGGTGGGTGTCAGCTTTTTAACCCCTAGCAACCAAAGGGTTGTAGGTTTGGACTGAGTCAGATGTATTTAGCCACAATCCTGAAGCAGGTTTCAAAAGTAGACTAACTTAATATAATTATAAAGTGGTTTACAGCACCAATGATTTTTAGTTTTTATGAACTACTTTTAAGATATGCTCTATTATCGACACTCTTATTGACACAGAGAATAACACTGGGTGGAAAAAAGGAGACATCAACAACTGAGTCAAAAAGTGATTCAGAAAAGTCAGACCCAAAGTTTTAGGTATACCAAACATGCGTTTGACTATTTCTCTTTTTATGTATGCACAAGAGAATAAAAACCTATGTCTAGTAAAGTCTAAAAGAGCCCTTCAATAAGACATAAAATAAAAATTCTAGGTAATGTGAAAGCATTGTCTAATTGAAAAGGTTTTTTTTCTTTCTTAATGGAACATAAAAATAATGGTGTGTCTTACAAATAATGGCATATTCTAATGACATATATAATGACATATTTTTCTGGGTGCCTTGAATGTGAAAAAATTGGGAAGGCACATTGGTGGGAGAGGAGGGGCTTACTCTGGTTAATTCTTGCACACTACAAATTATCTTTAAAGTTCTCTCAATAATCTATATATTTTAGATTCCTGAAGTTACATGAGAATTACACTCAAATTTAAAGAAAGAACTGGGCAAAATGAAAATTTCAAATTGTCTCGTTAACAAATCATAAAGAAAAATAATTTTTTCTTAAGGACTTCAAACAAATTTATCAATAGAGAATATATCACACATGGCCCAATATGAGGCAAAATTTTCTTCCAAAAGCATCCCTTAGAGAGGCTCACCTTATAGATCAGACATCACAAAATCTTTTACCATAACCTAAGCACCATCAATACCTGAAATGAACGCTGTTTGTGGAAACATATTAGCCTCAGACAACCTGAAGCAATGCTAATACTGGTGCTGGTAGAACAGATGGTAAAAAAGGCAAATTAACAGATTTGCTAATGTTCCCTGAGATCATAAAGCTACAATGTCAAGCACTGGGTGCCATTGTTTAAAAATGACTGAAAGCAATACCGTAAGTGACGGTGTGGCAATCGCAGGATGGATTTTGAATGCCCTGGTGTTATACACAGGGGTACTTGTGGTTTGGGATAAAATTTCCATTGATAGCATCACATATGGATTCAAAAAAATGCTGCATCTCAAACAAATTGGAAGAAAAGATCATTTGCTCTTGATGAGTTAGATGACTGTAAAAGTCAATGTCAAAAGCAAATTTGAAGTTTGAATAACATTCATGAAACATGAATGTAATGGGGGTAAAGCTCATTTCTTGGCTAATAGATGAAACATTTGCAATACATAACTAATATTAAAGGTACATATTTTATCATCTCATCTACAACCCTAAAAGTTACATATTTAAGTTGGGCAGAAAGATTTTGGGTGGATCTTCACATTGGAAGATGAGGCATTGCCTGTTTAATTTAATCCCCTTATAGTCAAGCATACACGATATTAAAGCCATACAAATTAATATGAGATAATTCTATTTTCAAAAAAGCAAGTACCCTAATTTATCTTAATGACATGTGATTTAAAAATAGGATTACTATCTCATGAGTGGCTTATGGAACTAATGCACTGATTTAGAAGCAGTTGCCATATTAGTCTGAGATCTATTATCTTTTTCACGTTAGTTCAAATCTCTATCAATTAGAATCTTAAGATTCTCCAGCATAAAAAAGTCTATATTCCCAAAACCTTTTAAAAAATAAAACTTTTAAATAAATGTAAACCATATGTTGGTAAATAAATCTACTAAGAGAAGGAGTGTTGATGGTAGAGAAGAATTTCATCGTAAATTAATGCAATTCTTTCTCAGTAGGAATTTGACTACATAAACTTAAGAGGCAAATAGGGGCCAGCCTGGTGGCCTAGTGGTTAAGTTCGCGTGCTCCAGTTTGGCGGCCAAGGGTTCGCAGGTTCGGATCCTGGGCGCAGACCTATGCAGCGCTCATCAAGCCATGCTGTGGCGATATCCTATATAAAGTAGAGGAAGATGGGCATGGATGTTAGCCCAGGGCCAATCTTCCTCAGCCAAAAAAAAGAAAAAAGAAAAATTAAGAGGCAAATAAAGTGTTTATACTCTGTGACCAAGTAATTGTACATCTGGGTTTCTAAGTAAAGCAATTCAATAGTGGAGTAATTACATAATTATGATATTCCATTCAATGGATTATCATGGAGCTATTTTTAAATGGTAAATATTAAAACTACATTTAAGTTACTTGTAACACATATGAGAGGACTGGATGGGAATATTAAAAAACAGCCAGTATGTTGGGTGGCAAAAATTGCAAGTGATTCTTTTCCAAAATTTTTGGCAATGTTGTCTTAGCACTACTTTTATAATTTAAAAAAAAAAAGGTTTGACCATCTGATACCATGTTGTATAAGCATGAGGCAAAAAATATAGATACACACTACACTGTTATCATCAGCTCCTGATTGGGTTTAGAGAAGACAACTTTGTTTCATTATATATCTTTCAGTTGCTTGAATTCTTAATAGAAACATATTTTTAAATAAAAAAATGTTAAGTGTTTTTTGAAAACACTTACGCCCTTACCACACAACACAATAACAGATTGGAGATCCAGCCTATGTGAGGTAAAAAATACTGTCAGCATCCATCTCCTTCTTCAGTCAGTGTCCGAAGCAGCACAAAATATTCATTGCCCAGAGCCTGTTTCTCGATCTTAAACAATGTAGCTTGATGGCAGCCATTAGGCTGTGCTGTCTGTGGAGGGACACAAAGGTGCATCACAGCAATGCCACACAGAAACACGTTAGTGGAACAAATCACCACACCAGCAGTCTGTGGAAATCTTCAAGATGAAAAACATCAAAGTCCACCTTTGTATTCTTTCTCTTATTGAAAATAAAAACACCACTTTTGTGGTTAAACCCACACTTTCCCCTTCTAAGCAGCTCTTCATATCACTTCCAAATTAACCATAAAAATCCTTTTCTCCCAATAGAAAGAAAAGCTTTTTATAGTAAAACACTGAGTCATCTCCTGGGATCCCAAGATGTGCACCAGATACTGAACGTTTAGATAGAAATGGTGACTCTAATTTTAGTCTTAATTAGAGTGCAAAGATGTCAGTGAGTAAGAATCATCCATGCAATTGGAAGCTTTCCTTGTTCTTGTACGCTGCTCTGAGGCTCTCCCGGAGGTGCATTTATAGATTTAGAAAGATTAAAGAAGCCATCCTAGAACAAAACCCTCCAAAGAGCCCAATGACAAGGTCATCCAAGAAACCTGCTAGAAATGCTGGAAGACTACCGTCTAAGGGACAAAGGCTCACTCCTGTCAATTTTGTTTTCCCTTCAGATTGAAGCAAAGAAGTAATTTCCGTTCCTTTAAGATAACTGAGAATAAATTGAGAGCTTAAGAATTGTTTTTCAAACTGTGAACAATAAGAAACAAATGAGCTTCAAACCCCAATTATCTACACAAATATTCATAACAGCATTATTCATAACTAAAAAGTGCAAACAACCTAGACGTCCCTCAGCTGATGAATGGACAAACAAAATGTGTTATATCCATAAATAGAATACTACTTAATGGTGAAATGAATGAAGTACTGATGCATGCTACAACATGGATGATCCTTGAAGGCATTATGCTAAATTAAAGAAGTCACTCACAGAAGACCACATACTGTGATTCCACTTATGTGAAATGTCCAGAACAGGTAAATCCATAGACACAGAAAGTAGGTAAGTGGTTGTCTAGGGTGGGGAGGGCCGATATGCAGTTTCTTTGTGAGATGTTGAAATCGCCTAAAATTATAGTGATGGCTGCACAACTCTGTGAATATACCACGGAATCACTGAACTATAAACTTTAAATGAGTGAATTTTATGGTAAGTGAAATATATCTCAATAAAGTTGTAAAAAAAGGAACTCATTACTAGCTGTTTGGTTTTAGAAAATAAAATGTACAAATGTAAGCTTAATTCTACTAAGTAGGGAAAAAACGGTATCAACATAACTATTAAACAATTCGATTATCTAGAAGTTCTCCAGTTAAAAGTTAAATAGATTTTAAATCCAGTTGTGCTTCCAAAAAAAATTCACTTTTCTACCTAGCAGTTAAAAATTCCAAATACACGGCGTTGTCATTAAGTACGTAAAATAAACGTGTTTTAATCCTTGACAGCTATTGTCTAATACACCCATGATTAATCTGCGGAGTCACACTTTCTAGTGATTTCACATGCAGTACCTCTGAAGTAGCTGGGAAAAGGTGACTCTGTATATATTTATGCAGTAATTGCTTCAGAGTTTGACATAGCTCTTTTGAAGGCTCAATCTAAGCGTGTTAACAAAAGGTTGTAATGAGAAAGTTCTCTTAGAAAATAGTAAATTGGTCTAAACTAGCAGACCATAGCTGGAATAGAATAGCCAGTGGCACTTCGAGATTCCCATCCTCATTGGTCAACCTGAAGGGGTGGAGCCCAGAAATCTGGGTATTTAGACAAGCTCCTCTGGGAGACTGACACGCTCACTAACAGGAAGGCGATCACGATAAGAGAGGTGCTACCCTTTACTATTAGATCACTTCTGATGTTCCTGATTTCCTACAGATATATCTTCTCACAGAAAAACAAATTAGAAGTGATCACTTTTGAAGAAGTGTTAAAATCTCTTGAAAATTATGATCATGGGATTAACATATCAAGCATTTTCTGTGGTTTTTTTTTTCCTGCTTGAGGAAGATTAGCCCTGAGCTAAAATCTGTGCCAGTCTTCCTCTGTTTTGTATGTGGGTCACTGCCACAGCATGGCTGATGAGTGATGTAGGTCTGTGCCCAGGATCCGAACCTGTGAACCCAGGCCACCAAAGTGGAGCGTGCCGAACTTAACCGCTAGGCCACAGGGCCAGCCCCCTTATTTTCTGTGTTCTGATGGGATAGTAAAGAATACTTTTAAATTAGGAGATCATCTTTGATAGTCTTTAAAATGCAATCTTTGGTCTCTAGTCAAGAGAATAACGGAGTCTTAGGAGTGATATTTAAATTAAATTTAATTAAATATAGACATCACATTCTTCCACCTTCCCAGAAGTGGGTGCTTCATCTTAATTAAGGAAACGGAAACTATTATGACTTAAGTCTTCATTCTGTGATATGTGTGTTTGGACAAGTTTAGGCAAACTGCAAAGATTTAAAAGTCCTACCACCACACCTACAGCATTTCGAAAATGCTAAAGCCAACTCAATTCTCCATGTGGCAGTTCAATATGAGCTGCGAAAATTTAGTCCAATTAGTTCTTCAACGCCAGATAATTGAGATTCCTTGGGGTATATAACCTTGGGGTCATTGCGGTTTTTGCTTGACAGCTGTCCAGGATACACAAGCTCTTCCTCTGGTTCCTTCAGTTAGCTTGGGCAACTCTGGTATCGGAACCATGGAAGTTCAACATCGTTGTCACCAACTCTGGAAGATCAAAATCGTGTTTCCATCCCCAGTCCTTCCGAGCATTGCTGTCATCAAGGCTCACTGGCCAACTATCCGCTAGGAAGAGATACAGAGGAGCAGCTTAAGTTATTCAGGCTCTAGATTTGCAAACAGGTCTGGAACATTGTATATAAGGTATCACACAAGGTACCACAAAAGACATTCCCTCTTTGGAATTTCCCCTTAGAGCAGACCAGAGCAGCTATTATGCACATATGTGGTCACCCTCCTAGATTAGAAGACTATTTCATGTCTACCGTCAGGCACTCTGAATTGTCACATACTATTAAAATCTCATGCAAACTTGTAATGTAGGAATCTTGTACTCAGATGGTGCTCAGGGCCACAGAATGGCAGGCACGGTCACAGCATTTGAAAACCCAGGACTGTTTTCATACTCTATTTGTTTTACGTTAAACTGTAAACTAGTGAAATGCTGATGAACTGTTTATTTGGAATGGAACTATTTCATCCACTTTAGGTATCATTTCCCAAAATTGCAGCCTCTGCTGGTTTCGGTTCAACAACAGCTCCTTTCCCAGAATGTGTCAGGACCTGCGGGAAGGTGCTGTGCTCTCCTTATCTTCCATGGTTTAGGTCCTCAGGAGACTCACAGTGCAGACTGAAGCTTAGTTTCGGTTTTGAGGGGGTTTGCAACGATGTACCAACCTATGGCCTGCCGAACAGAATCCACGTTGTACGTGATCTGGAATTCCGGTATGTGCTTGAGAACCTCCCGGGCCAGTTCCTCTGGGGTGAAGCTCATGGCATTGATGTTGTAGGTCCTCATGGAGAGGGACTCTGCTGGGGCCTCCATGACTTCCAGGGTGGCCCGGAGGCAGTCATCAATATACATCATAGGGAGCCTCGTGCTGGGTTTCAGGTTGCACTCAAATCTGCCATTCTTTACAGCATCGTGGAAAATCTGGACTGCATAGTCTGAAAGAGAATCCTGTCTGTGAGTCTTATCACAAAATGACGAACGAGCCTCTTGGATGAAGGCAGTGGTTCTCAAATGTCTTAGTCTCAGAACCTCTTTATGCTCTTAAAAAACACTGAGAACCCCCAAAGAGGTTTTATTAATGTGAGTTGTGTCAATATTTGCTATATCAGAAATTAACTGAGAATTTTTAAAAATAGTACATTTTAAGATGATGATAAACCCATCACATATTCATATGTATGATATTTTATATGAAAAATGTATTTTCCAAACAAAAGAAAATTTAGTGAGAAGGGTGTGTTTTACATTTTGAAAATCTCTTTACTGTCTGGCTTAACAGGAGACAGCTGGAGTCGCCCAGCTGCTGCTGCGCTCACACACTCACCGGTTGTTCCCCCGCCAGGCTGGGAGTCAGCTGAAATGATTCCAGGATACCTTAGGCATCGGAAGTCTAACCCACACCGGTAATGATAATACTACGAAAAAGAAAACTTGCTTTAAAAAAGATTTCAAATCAGATAGAGCAATGCAAAGAAATAACAGCCTTTTTCTGAGAGATCATTCCATGCAGTTATATTGAAATACTCCTAAAGGAAATGAAGATGCTAGAATTTCTAGGAGTCACTCATTTTTCTTTAATAAATAATCCTTAAGTTTTTATCTTCAAAGGGTTATCATTCTGGCGATACATCCACACGGTAAGTAATCAGCCTACAGTCGGATTTCCAACCTTTCTCTGGAAGGGGGTCACTGCTCACTGTCCTCAACAATTCCCCGTGAGCATGTCCCTTCAATGCCACACTGGGGAGAGTACAGGGAGGACGAAGGGAGACAAGAGAGCAACGACTGGGATAGATCAGCTGATACAGAGTTATGAAGACAAAGAGTATAAAAAATAAATAAATAAAACCAAAGATGTTTGAAGTTTTCCACAATATCAAGTTTTAAAATCCCCTCCAGTAACTACCAATATTGGGAATGTGAAACAATGGTGCAGTTTTATGGCAGCAAATGAAGGAGGGGATGCCATTCGAGGGGCCTCTAGGAAGTGTTGAGTGTTACATGGCTGAGGAGTTCTGGAGCTACTGGTAACTGCCACTGGGCAAACACAACCAGTTTATGAGCATTTCTGGGGGCTGGGATGAGGGGAAGTGGAAAGTCCCCTCCTAGGATGAATCAGCAGGTGTTTGAGGCAAAAAGAACAGGAAAAAAAACACTGAGTCAGCTTGCCAAGCAATGCTTACCTCTCCCATGAGCTCTGCATGGACCTTGGACACCCCGTAGATAGTCCTGGGTCTCTGAATGCATAGATCAGGGGTTGGGTTCCGGGGAGAAGTAGGTCCAAAGGCTCCGATCGTGCTGGGCACAAACAGTCGCAAACCGTGTTCCGCTGCAACGTCTAGAATATTGTGCAATCCTGAAACAAACAGATGTCATCACAATCTGAAAAATCTCTTACCAAAGAACTGGAAAAACTGGCAAACAGATCATTTGGGGCAAGATCCAGAGACCTACCAGTGATATTTACGGCTTTTGCCAAGGATACATTGGCTTCTCCAACCGCACTGAGCAAAGCGCTGTAATGAAACAACCAGGTGATGCGGTTGTTGACCACGATCTCCCGGAGATTCTTGTAATCCAGAATGTCGGAATAAATACACGGGCCTTCGAGGAACACAATGAAACCACAGAAGTGAAAAAGTTTGGGGTTTGAAGAGTTAAATGGACCTTTCCCCTTCTCCCCCATTGACTGGTGAATTCCACGAGTATCAGCTTGGTAACTAAACCCCTTGGACACTATGCAGCATTTTTCGTATGGAAGAATAACAAACCCCAACCACTCCACAGTTAATAACAGCGAATGCTTATACAGGACTTATACTTGCCAGGCAGTGTCCTAAAGGCTTTCTGTATATTTAGCTCTCATACAGCCTTTGAGGCAGACATATTTTACTGATAAGGAAACTGAGGCACAGAGAGGTTAAGTAACCTTATTCTCAAACAGAGAATAAGTGGGAGAACCAGAGTCACAATCAGGCAGCTGACTCCAGAGTCAACACTGTTAATGTCCTGACATGCACCTAGGGATTTCACTCTGCTGAAAAGTTGCATATTTTAAAAGGAACAGAGAAATAGGTTTTAAAAAAGCCACACAGCTTGGTACAGAAGAACCACAAAGTATGAGTTCATCACACCCATTTAGGCTAGAGGTAGAGTTGATTTTGTTCAACACCAATTTTCCCCTCTTACAGCAAATTACTGCTCTTCCCCCTGGTGAACAGCAAAAGGCTAACACGGAAGCAGGAAGGATGAGACATTATAGAAACATTTTTGAGGTAGTAGAAAGTTCGACTAGAGGAGTTTGAGATTTGTGTGTGTGTGTGTGTGCACGGCAGTTTAAGAGCAAGTCTACACTGAAATATGAGGAGTAATTTCTCCAAATTTTTAAAGTCCCTTTTCCTCTACAGAACTTGGTTTTTGTTTGTAGTGAGTCAAGAAGTTAACTAAAAACTCAAAAAGGCAGGAATCAAAGTTTTTATTCCAAAGATATTACTCCAAATAATATCCAAAGATATTATTCCAAAACTTTACTTCAAGTTAATAAGAACTCTCCCGGTCTTGTGACATCTGACTAGCAGCATTACTACGGACATTTTACAGAACTACTGAGGGAAAAATATGCAATATTTTTAAGTGACACAACTGTGCCTCAATAACTCCTTTCTTTAATTCACAAGCCTGGTTAGGAGCTGTCGCACACACTGAATACATGAGCTGCCTCTCCAACTACCCTTCGAAAATGAAAGATAAAAGAAGGCATGTTGATCTCTTACCACTATGAAAGATGTGATCGGGGGGTTTCCTTATGTCAGACAAAATCACATTGTCCTTCCCAAATCGTTTTCTAAAGGGAAAATCAAAATACCTGAGTTGATACATCTAGGATACAACTGGTCCTATGAAAACTCTCTTTCAAATTCAAACTGCAATCTCCTGTCAGCCTCCAAATCCCTCTTTTTCACACCTTTCCTCCCTCTTCTTCCCAGACACACATACCTTCAGTTCTGGCTATACTCAGGCCTCCCTCTCCCTACTCATGGCCCCATCTTCTGTTTCTACTCTCACTCCATTATCATCCCTATATTTGTCACCAATTTCTTCCCAGTACCCCTAAGTTTTTACCTCTCCCTTCTCATTCTTCTCTCCTCTCTTCCGATCCTTTTATCCCACTCTCTCCAAATCCCACACTGTTCCCTTTCAGTTTCTACATGCACTTCCCTCTGCCCCCAAACATCTAAAAAGATCAAGTGATTCATGTGGAATGACATGTCTTATTTTGCCTAACTTAGGAAAGAGAGAGGGCAAAGGACCAGTGTGGGAGACATTGAGTCAAGGACCTGCAACAATGTCTATGATATTAAGAGGCAAATGAAATGTATTCTAAACAGCCATTTAGATATGATATCTTAAAAACAGTAAGGGGCAAGAGGGGAGAGAAAAGATTAAATGGTTAAATGGTGCCAAAGGCAAGCTTCACATTCTGAAGAATTCAGATTTTAAATTGCAACTTTTAGAGCTCTTACCTTAAAAAGTTAGCAAGCCCCACTCCAAGCTGGCCAAGACCCCCTAGATGAAGAAGAAAAAAGTTAAACTTTAATCCAAATCTAACCAATTCAATTATTCCCAGAATGTAATAATGGAATAAGACTATACTGACAATCTTAGCTAATTAGATAAAGCCCCAGGTTGCCCTGATAGAACTGAATTATCTCCTCCAAGCAAGACAGAGATCAACACAGGTAACGCTAATTTCAGAGACAGAGCTCTCTCCAGCACAGAGTGACTGAGGGGAAGCAAGGGTGGAGGAGGAGAAAAATTTCAAGAAAGCTGGACTACCTCCTAGCTCCTTGGGCCAGGAATTCACTCCCAGCTTTGCCTTTGTTATATGATGGGCTCTGAAGCTTGTCTGCCTCGGGTGCCAAAACAGTCAAAGCCAAATTTAATACTTTGATATCAACCTCTGGTGGGATGATCCAGAACCCCATCCCCCATTAGAACTGGAATGGGATATGAAAGGACAAAGAGGAGGGACAAACCAAGAATCCATCTGAGAAAAGGGAAAATAGATGAATCGATAAGGAGCCACTAAGAAAATTTAAAATGAATACTAGAGCTTCCTAATTTGGAGGCTTAAAAATGCCATTGATAGAAATGGGAGAGCTGGGGGGCTGGGAGCACACTTGGGGGAATACAACCATAAATTTCATTCAGGAGAAATTAATAAGGCAGGAAGATACACAAAGTGGGATTTCCTGTAAGCATTTGTTAACATGGAACTAAAACCAGGCCCACTGAGATACAACATTGGGCCCTGGAAGATGCTTCGTGAGTGGAGGTGGGAGGGAATAAGACCACACACAGACAACAAGCTGGGTGATCAGGTAGGAAAATGCAGGGGGGAACTGACTACACTTGAAGCCCATTTCTAGCGGGAGAGGAGGAGGACGCAATGAAAGAGACATATACACACACAAATTGTGAGGAACAGAATAAAGAAAATGTTGGGCAGCCAAGGGAAGAAAACCTAGCAAGAAGTAAATAAAACATGTCAATCAAATCAGAGGTGGCTTGGGTTGGCGGAAGTACCTGTGGAGGAACAGAGAAGTTTGGAGTGAGGAGGGTACAGAATCAGGTGTTGGGTGTACACGGGGTGAGGGGGATCAGGGAGCAAGTTTGGCGGCGACGAGATCGACAGCCACATGAGATGATGGCGACGAGTTCCCCGAGGCAGGCCCTAACTTATCTTCTCTGTCTTCAACACACAAATGTGCAGTAACTGCTTGGGATCAATGACACTGAGTTTAGGTTGAGGAGTCTGGCCAAGAAAAGATGCGCCTGATTCCAGAATCCAGGCTCTAGTCCCTGCACTCCTCTCCACGAGACTTCGCTCCCCGGCCGACCCTAATAGGGAAGGGGAACTGAGTTCCACTGCAGCTTTTTGGCCCCCAGGTTCCTAGGTCCTCCCTTCAGATGATAAAAACTTATGTCAGGGAAACCAAGTGCTGGCAACAGTGATGAAATAAGGATTTGGGACTTGCAATATTCTGGAGGAAGCCAACAGCGGAAAAGGTAGTTTCTGATTAATAAATGTTAGCCGGTGGCATGTAATATATTCCAAAAAACACACAGCCACACAGAAAAGAAAATAATTAAGCTGCAAACATGGAAAATAGGAAAAAAATCCCAACCTGTAATTAAGACACGTGGCTGGTCTGTTTCAGAGAAAGAGGCAGAGTGGAAGTTGGCGCCTGCTGGAATTTGCCAAGGGGAGGTGCCCAGAAACCGGGTGGGCAGGGCAGACATCCGACAGCCACAGGCTGGGCCCTGCAGCAGCCTCTGGCCCACCACATGCTGCAGCATCCTAACGACCGGCATTTTCTCCTCAAATTCCCTGTAATAAAAAAGGAGCAGAGTTCATTATGTAATCTTTTATTCTCCCAAGCCCTCAAGCATAAACTCTTCAACCAAAAGTAACACCAAGACTGTTAGCTCATGAGCAAAGCTGTGTTTTGGATTCACGAACTAAACTAAAGAGACTGCTGAGTGTGCGACAGGAGGCCAGTGAAGAGGCTACGGTGGGCCAGGCCAGGCCCTGTGAAAGGGGATCAAATGGCGCTCACGCCAAGTGCAGGCGAACAAAGGTCAGTCGGAGATTTAGAAATGGATTCGCACAATGCTGACCGGGATCTAATGTGAAGCGAAGGTTACTGCATGTGGAGCCAGAAGCACCACATCAATGGATCCTCGCGAAGCTTCATGTCTTGACAGCTGTTATCAATCTGTCCGCGCACCATCGGAGGGCACAAATAGGTCTCAGAGGAAATAACATAGTGCCCTGTAAATCCTGTGTTAACACTCAGATGTTATCTTTAGAATGAATGAGACTAGAAAAGCAGATGGTTAAGATAAAAAGGCCCCCCAGCAACAGTTAGTAAGCTGTGACTAATTTCTGTTTTATTGCCATCTCTTTAGAAAGGATCATTTAGAAAAGCCCTTTTCTCCTGTCTTCCCAGATCACACATATTTTATTTCAGTCTCATTCTTCTTACTCGTCAGCCTTACCACTGATGGACCATGAAATCAGTTCTGGCCTCGAGAGGTCAAGATGGTCCAATCTCGTACGGGTTAAGACTAGACACACATGCAGGGCCTCCGTTTTCCCCATTCTGTTCCCAAGACCCAGGCAAGCATGTCACAAAAGTAAATCAGAGGCACACAGCTTGCTCTGCCGGTTCTAACAGCAAACTTCCCGCGTCTAAAGTCAGGCCTATTGACTCTGCACACAGCCTGGGGTCTCCACCTCCCTCAGTTGTTAGATTTCCAACAGAACTGGTAGATGAACCTTCAGAGCTGACTCTGGTGCCACACTCCCTCACAAAGAGATAACCAGCTCTCAACCATCTTATATTTTGCATCATAAAAGGAGAAAATGTAAACCACAGTTAAAGACATTTCCAGTTTAAGAACTGAGTTCATCTCTGAAAATGAACATATTTACACTCTAAGCCTACTACCCTTAGAAGATTCTAGAAACACAAGAATACACAAGCACACATTTCATTAGCCATCAGAGGAAAAGCTCATCACAAGTCATGGAGCCTCTGGAAAACTCTACCATACACTTGTGAGAGAAAGCATGAAAAAGGCAAATAATATCTTAGTATTATTTAAAAATAGTTTTGACCTCACGGATCCTACGAAAGGTCTCAGGGAACCCCAGATCACACTTTAAGAACAGATGTTCTAAAGTAAAACTTGCTTTGCCAAGCTAGTTACTAAATTTATATAGGGAAACCATCAAAGAAGATTCTCAGTCCCTCCTTCTTAAAGACAAGATGATAGTCCATAGACTTTCTCTCCCAAGACCTTATTTGCTTTAACTACAAGGGATGAAAAAGAAAACAGCTCAACAGACTTTCCTCCATAAATAATGGAGCGCCTCCCCAACCCAGGCCTCTCTAGGGTGGTTATTATACAACCTCTCCCATCTCCCGGCACATCCCTTATCTGCATTAACCACAGCAGAGCTCTGAGACGGCAGTGGCATCACCAAGTGGCTGGGGGTGATAGACATACAGACTCAGAACTCAGCTGGCTGTGGTGATTGTTTGGATGGGGGGGATGGTGAAGGCCTCGAGGAGAGTAATACTGAGGTCCCTAATTTGTGCTGCTGCAAGAATGGGCTTCCTGGAGAAGCAGGTCAGGTGAGGGGAGGGATGAGTTTGGTTTTGGCCGTGTTGGTTTAGGTGCCAGGAGACAATATGACTGCCTCTCCCACAAAGTTGTGAGGTCCACCGAGCAGCTCCTAGCAGTGCCCGACGTGTGTCAGTACTCACCAAACGCCGTGTCGAACAGGCAGACAGGAGGGAGAAACCAAGAAATGTCAGAGGTTTGTCTACCCATGAAAAATAGAATGCCCCTGTTCTCAGGAAAAATTACTTCAGTTTCTTGGGGAAAGAAACTTAATTCAATTGTGATTGCTCTGAAGATAGACAATTCTATTTCAGGAATACTAAAAGAAATTCCCATTTGAAATACTGAAGACCAAAAAAATAGGCCTTTTGCCTGTGAATGCACCATCAAAGATTTCCCTTAATGTTCTTGGTGTCTTCTCATCTCCCCAAATTTCTAGCTCTAACCATTCTTGGCCATGGAGAGAGTAAATAAGGATGTACGAAGTAATGTCTCAGGCACGTAAAGCATGAAGCTAAAAGTATCTAGACCCCAACAGATGAATAAAGAAAATGTACTATATACATAGAGTGGGCTATTATTCAGCCTTGAAAAAGGAGATCCTGTCACCTGTACAACATGGATGAACCTTGAGGACATCATGCTAAGTGAAATAAGCCAGTCACAAAAGGCCAAATACAGTATGATTCCACTCATGAGTTAAATGAGTAATCTAAAAGTAGTCAAAAATCATAGAAACAGGAAGTAGAAAGGTAGTTGCCAAGGGGTAGAAGAAAAGGTAGGGGACATTAGTGTTTAACAGGCACAGAGTTTCAGTTCTGCAAGATGAAAAAGTTCTAGAGATCTGTTGCACAATACTCTGGAAATACTTAACACTGCTGAACTATACACTTAAAAGTGGTTAAGATGGTAAATTTTATGTTATGTGATTGAAACCACAATTTAAAATTAAAAAAATATATCCTGCCCCAAGAAATGGTCTGTGCATATATATATACTGCTGAGGAGCTAGGAAATTTGCCCAGTGGGGATCAATGCTGCCCCCAGAAACCTGTCAGTTCAATTTGGTGCCTACTAGACCCCAGTTCCGTCCAAACCCCAACCCTTGTCCCACTGAACCCCTAAACGGTTCTTTTCCTTCTGCTTATAAACCTGCTGAAATCTATCGTTCCCCTACTGCCTTCATCTTTTCTTGCAGTCGCAGGGTCTCCAGGGTGTTCCCGCTGCCCCAAACCTGTATTCCCTGCCTCTCAAAGTGGGCTTTTTGCTCTGAACTCAATGAAATCGCTTTCACAAAAGGTCAGCCACTGCCTGTTGACAACTTCCTGGCCCAACGCCCTCTCTCACTTCTCAAGGACACTGCTGACCACACCCACCTTCATTTCCCCCTGGGTTCTCCCACCTCTTATTCTGCTTTAAGGACCAGTAGAGCTTATAAGACACATTTGCAAGGCAGTCTCAGCTTTAAATCCTCCGGCACATTAAAAAATAACAGGGGGCCAGCCCCGTGGCCAAGTGGTGAAAGTTCCGCTTGCTCCACTTCGGTCGCCCGGATTCACAGATGAGGATCCCTGGCGCGCACCTACTCCACTCATCAGCCATGGTGTGTAGGGGTCCCATACACAAAATAGAGGAAGACTGGCACAGATGTTAGCTCAGGGCTAATCTTCCTCAAGCAAAAAATTATATAATAATAATAATTGTGTCCTCTTAATAGTAATGGCCTAAGGAAAACTCAGGCGCCTCTTAACAACTGAGCACTGACAAAGCACCTGCTTTCCTGAATTCTTATTTAACGCTCACGGTAATTCTGAAGCTGGGATCTTTTCTCCATTTTGCAGGATGAATTGACCCTCCCAAGGTCAGGCAGATACTAATTACCAAGAAAAGTGGGGAGGAAACCAGGTCCGTTGAGTCTCAAACCCTCCCTCCACCATCCCCACTGTTCTCCCTCAAGAGAAAGAGATCCAATCAGGTACCGAAGCGAGAAGACAAAGAGGAAACAACCTCAGTGGTCGCGCGCAGGGGGCACCTTCCCCCCGCCCTCTCCCCTCCAGCACGGCTCTTCCTCGCCCCTCCCCAGGAGGAGAGCACTGGACCAGCGTGGCGGGTGGGGGCGGTTCAAGGCCATACACCGCCACTCCGTCTCTGGCTGAGGCTGCGTACCCTAAGTTGCCAAACCTCGAGTTTTCTCATTCTTAGAAAGGGGACAATGATAGGCCCACCACATAGACTGCTGAGAGGATTTAATAAAAGCAATCTATGAAAAGCACTTAGCAAACTGCTCAATGTAAAGACTCCATCAACTCGCTGGGAAAGTCTAGACTTAACGTGGGGATGATCCAAGAGCCAGAATGGGTCGGGAGGGGTGGGGGGAAATTCTGGCGCCCTAAGCGTGACCTACATCGGGTCTCAGGGAGGTCTGGCTCTGCGGAGTAGACGTCCCCTTCCTTCAGTGCACACCTGCCCGGGAGAGGGAACCCAAGAGACGCGGGAGACTCGAGCCGCACACGGGTCTCCGGCCTCAGCCTGTGGAAAGAGTGTGGGGTCCCGCCTCGGGGGTAGATGACTGGATAAACCGGTTTTATGAGAACAGCCTTGCCGGTCCCCACTCCCTAGCAGAGGGGAGGGGGGAGGCCTTCCAAAGAGTAAAGGGGCCCGGTGTCGCGTCCTGTTGACCCCAGCACGCCGGCCCTCCTCCGGTCCCCGCGCTGACCTCCCAGCTCCGCGGTGACAACCGGGGACCTGCGCTCGCGCCCGAGCGCGCAGACTCCGCGGCGCCGCGCCGGGTCACACCGATCCGGCCGGGGGCCCCGCGAGGTCGGCCTCCGTTCCCAAAGGCGGCTCAGCTCCCCGGGACAGCCGCCGGGGGAGCGTCCCGCCACCTCCGCACTGACCTTCCGGCGCAGCCACCCAGAGATGCTGCGCTGCGGCGCGGAGCTGGAAGAGCACGTGGCCGGGAGTCGGAACGCGGTGAGCAGAAGCCCGAGCTGGTGCGGGACGCGCGGAGCTTTTATCTTCTCCGGTCCCAAACCCGCCCCTTGGCGCACCAATCCCCTTCTTTGGCCAGGGCAGCCCAGCGTCAGCGCCGGGTCACCGGAGGGGGTGGACGCCGGTTGCCATGGCAACCCTCTCCCCGCGGGTCTGGGCAGCGTTCAGGGCCGCGCGCACCCCTCACGCCGGCCTCTGCCTGGGACCAACAGGGTGGAGCATGAAGGGACGGCAAGGGGCGCGTTAGGGTCCGGTGCGCGCGGCGTCTCCGGCAGCGGCGGTGCCAGCCTGCCCATCTTCGCGTGGGCACTGTCAGGGTGGGGGCTGCTCTGCAAGGGTTTTCCACTCATCGGCAGTCGGCCCCTCTGGAGTCCGGGAGAACAGGCTCGTGCTGGCGTTTAGCGGCTCCGCGATGGACGTGGGGAAGAATGCGGGACGCGGAAGAGAAAGCTGGAAAAATTGGCTGAGGAAATAGCCTGAGCCGGGAGTCGGGAGATCTGATATGCAGAGACCTTGAGCGAGTCACCTCGTGACCTCCAAGGCCACAGAGCAGTAGAGTCAGCATCACCGGGAAGCTTGTTAGAAAGGCAGATTTGTATGAGTTCTTTATATATTTTGGATACTGACCCCTTATCAGATATGTGCTTTCCAAATATCTTCTCCCGATAGGTAGGTTGTGGATTAATAGGTTGTCTTTTCGTTTTGTTGATGGTTTCCTTTGCTTTGCAGAAGCTTTTTAGTTTGATGTAGTCCAATTTATTTATTTTTTCGTTTCCCTTGCCTGGTGAGAAGTGTTATTCAAAAAGATGCTCCTAAGACTGATGTCAGAGCATATTGCCTAAGTTTTCTTCTAGAAGTTTTATGGTTTCAAGTTTTACATTCACATCTTTAATCCATTTTGAGTTAATTTTTGTGTATGGTGTAAAGTAACAGTCTACTTTCTTTCTTTTGCATGTGGCTGTCCAATTTTCCCAACACAGTTTATTGGAGAGACTTTCTCCATTGTATGTTCTGGCAGCAACTACAGAAAACAGTATGAAGATTTCTCAAAAAAATTAAGAATAGAACTACCGTTTAATCCAGCTATTCCACTTCTGGATATTTATCCAAAGAACACGAAAACACCAATGTGTAAAGATGTTTGCACCCCTGTGTTCATTGCAGCATTATTCACAATAGCCACGACTTGGAAACAACCTAAGTGCCCATCAATGGATGGATGAATGTGGTGGGGTTCAAGGCAGGCCACCCCAAGATGTGCCACTCTGGTGTGCAGATTATTTTGAGCTGAGGACAATAAAGGCTCAGAAGACTCAGGAAGAACAATTGGCCATACCCTCCCCTCCCCCCCAGCCAAGTTGCCTAAAAGAATTTAAGATTGAAGGCCTATTCCAGGAAGGAGCTAATACCATGAGATAACTGTAGCAATGTAAAATGGGTGTGATAAGAAAGGCACCAACAAACCCTTTTTATCACAGTTCTGTTTCTTTCTCTATAGGTGGCTCAGCAAACAAACATTTGCTTTTCCATCTCCATGTGAATTGCCTTCCTCCCCTCTGAAGTCCCAAACCACTAACCCCCAACATCCTCCTTTGTCTTTAGCTGAAGCGACTTTGGCCATTGTGCCAAGTTGCTCAGTTTTCCTGGGTTTCTCCCATGTATACATGTTGTTAAACTTTATTTTATTTTCTCCTGCTAACCTGCCTTATGTCATTTTAATCCTTTGACCAGCCATCTGAACTTTAGGGAAAGGGGGTGGAATTCTCCCTCTTCCCCTACAAATGGATCAAGAAGATGTGGTGTCAACACACAATGGAATACCACTCGGCTATTAAAAAAAAAGGGAAATCTTTCTATTTGTGACAGCATGGATGGACCTTGAGGGTATTTTGCTAAGTGAAATAAGTCAGACAGAGAAAGTCAAATACCGTATGAAACCAATGATACCTCAATTTAAAAAAAAAAAGGAAAAGAAAGGCAGATTTGAGGCCTCACCCCAGATCTGCTGAGTCAGAATCTCTGGGGGTGGGGCCTAGACAGCTGTGGTTTAACAAGCCCTCCAGGTGGTGCTGATGAGCTAGTTTGAGAAGGGCTGGTCTAGGGCAGTGATTCTCAGTCTTTGCTGCATATTAGAATCACCGAGCAGTTTTTGAGCCTCCCAATGCCTAGGCTGCACTCAACACCAAATGAATCAATCTCGCTGGGGAACTGAGGTGGCAGGGGAGCCCAGGCATAAGTAGTGTATTTTATTTAAAGCTCTTCAAGTGATTCCAATGTGCCGTCAGGACTGAGAACTGCCCATGCACCCTGGAGGCTTGGTACTCAACGTGTGGTCCCTTGACAAAGCAACCCCCACCCAGATCTACTGAATCACAATCTGCATTTTAACAAGATCCCCAAGTGATTCTCATGCACATTAGGGTTTGGGAAACAGCTCTAAGGTCTCCTCTAACATTGAGAATCTATGATTTTATGAAATATATCTAATTTTCTGTCTTACAGGCTCTTGGCCCCATTTCTTCAACATTTTCTCATATGGCATGATCCTCATTATGAGTCTTCCTCTGGCGCACTTGAATTTTGAAATCTTAATTACAGACTTTTAGCCTCTCAAGAGACCTTAGAGACCATCAAGATCACTGTACCCACTTCACAGTGGAAGAGGCGAGCCCCACCCAGAGAGGTGAAGACATTCACTCAAGACCAAGGAGACCAGGATGCTGACCCAGACCACACCACATCATATCCTGAGGAGTTACTTTTTTTTCCCCTCAAACCTTGGGGTAGGTTCGGAGGTGACGCTGAGCTTGCTTTGAGTGGGCTTGCAGGCTGGGATGTTGCAGAGTGGAGCAACCCCCGATCTTGCTGCTGGTCTGGATGGTGGGGGG
Source organism: Tapirus indicus (assembly GCA_031878705.1). Taxonomy (NCBI): domain Eukaryota; kingdom Metazoa; phylum Chordata; class Mammalia; order Perissodactyla; family Tapiridae; genus Tapirus; species Tapirus indicus. Next base: position 94,465,180 of record CM062919.1, on the reverse strand, counting down.
GGGGGAAGCACGGCTTCAACCTTTGTTCCTGAGGACAGGGCAAGGAGAACGGTTGATTTCCAAGGGAGTGAGAGGTGGGTGGTTTCTGGCTACCTAGCATCTGTTTCCTCTCTTCCCCACAGAAACAGTCGGGTATGAATATCATCAGCCCTCCACCTCCCCCAGCCAAGGGATAGACGCTCCCTCCGGATTTGAATCCTGATCAGAGTGACCTAGAGGCTGAGGACAGCAGGTGCTGTCCCCACCAGCAGAGCCCCTCTGAGAAGGTCAGTCCTGCCTGGGGCCACTGCCTGTGGGCTTCCTGGCTCTGGGATCATGTTGGGTTCCTGTCCCTTTCCAGGCTGGTTCTCTAGCCTTCCCAATGAGTCTGTGTCTTCTTCATATCCTTCGGCCTAAGTCAGCAAAGTAGGTTTCCATTACCCTAACTTGGTGATAATATTCAGACTTTCCCTCCATTTTCAGAGTTGAGGTTTTGGCTCTCAGATCACAAACCCAAATAATAAAAAATAAATAAAGTAAATATCCTCTAGTCCATATTGATATATGTAAATAACTGAATTAATGAATAAATAAATGAGGGAGAAGGGATAACTCTTTCTTACAGAAGAATTCCAACTGATAAATGTGGAAGAAATGAGGGAAATAGACATTCCCCCTAAACACACCCAGCAATAATTGCTGCAGGCAAGATCCCCAGAGAGATGCTAAAATTAGTGGGTAGAAGCTTAAGGAGAAGCAAGATATTTGCATAGTCTCAAGATATCTCTCCCCAAATAGATGTTTATTAATAACAAAGGGAAAAAGAGTAACTTCATGGTGAAGAAAACGGGCAGTCACCACCTTAACCAGGTGACCAAGGTTAACATCATCAGAAATAAGAGATGTTGACATCATGTACCCCATGATATGACTCACTGGGAAGAATATGTCAAACCTCTCTGGTATCCTTCCCAATGATGCGTAACCTCAATGTGATCATTATAAAATATCAGACAACACAAATAGAGGAACATTCTACAAAATAACTGACTCTTCAAAAGTCTCAAAGTCATGAAAGACAGGAACTATCGAAGATTAAAGGAGAATAAGGAGACACAGTGACTAAGTGTAAGGTGGGATCCTGCATTAGATCCTGGAACAGAAAAAGAACAGTAGTGGAAGAACTGGTGAAACCCAATAAAGTTTGAGTTTAGTTCATAGTATTGTCCCAACATTACTTCCTTAGTCTAGAGAGCTATACTCTGGATATATAAGATGTTAATTTTGGGGGAAGCTGGGTGAACAGTATAAAGGAATCCTCTGTGCTATTTTGCTACTCTGTAAGTCTAAAATGATCTTAAAATAAAAAGTTTACTGCCTATATTTTTTTCTAGGAGTTTTATGGTTTCAGGTCTTACATTCAAGTCTAATCCATTTTGAATTAGTTTTTGTGTATGGCATAAGATAATGGTCTACTTTCATTCTTTTGCATGTGGCTGTCCAGTTTTCCCAACACCATTTATTAGACAGGCTTTCCTTTCTCTGTTGTATGTTTTTGGCTCCTTTGTCTAGTATTAGCTGTCCTTATATGTGTGGTTTTATTTCTGGGCTCTCAGTTCTGTTCCATTGATCTGTGTGTCTGTTTTTGTGCCAGTACCATCTATTTTGATTACTATAGTTTTGTGGTATATTTTGAAGTCAGGAATTGTGAGACCTTCAGCTTTGTTCTTTTTTCTCAGGATCGGTTTAGCTATTTGGGGTCTTTTTTTGTTCCATTTAAATTTTAGGATTCTTTGTTCTATTTCCATGAAGAATGTCATTGGAGTTCTGATTGGGATTGCATTGAATCTGTAGATTGCTTTAGATGATATGGACATTTTAACTATGTTTATTCTTCTAATCCATGAGCATGGAATATCTTTCCATTTGTTTATGTCTTTTTCAATTTCTTTCAATAATGTCTTATAGTTTTCAGTGTATAGGTCTTTCACCTCCTTGGTTAAATGTATTCCTAGGTATTTTATTCTTCTCATTGTGATTGTAAATGGGATTGTATTCTTAATTTTTCTTTCTGCTAGTTCATTGTTAGTGTATAGAAATGCAACTGATTTCTCTATGTTGATTTTGTACCCTGCAACTTCACTGTATTCATTAATTATTTCTAATAGTTTTTTGGGGGATTCTTTAGGGCTTTCTATATGTAGAAGCATGTCATCCACAAATAGTGACAGTTTTACTTCTTCCTTTCCTATCTGGATCCCTTTTGTTTCTTTTTCTTGCCTAATTGCTCAGGCTAAAACCTCCAGTACTATGTTGAATGGGAGTGGTGAGAGTGGGCATCCTTGTCTTGTTCCTGTTCTCAGAGGAATAGCTTTCAATTTTTCACCATTGAATATGATTTTGGCTGTGCATTTATCATCTTTGGCCTTTATTATATTGAGGTACTTTTCTTCTACACCCATTTTATTGAGTTTTTATCATAAATGGTCGTTGGATCTTATCAAATGCTTTCTCTGCAACTATAGAGATGATTGCGCAATTTTTATTCTTCATTTTGTTAATATGGGATATCACATTGATTGATTTGAGGATATTGAACCATCACTGCACCCCTGGAATAAATCCCACTTGATCATGGTGTATATTCCTTTTGATGTATTGTTGTATTCGATTTGCTAATATTTTGTTGAGGACTTTTGCATCTATGTTCATTAGTGATATTGGCCCCATAATTTTCCTTTTTTTGAGTTGTCCTTGTCTTATTTTGGTAACAGGGTAATGTTGGCCTTGTAGAATTAGTTAGGAAGTGTCCCATCCTCTTCAATATTTCAGAATACTTGATAGGATAGGTATTAAGTCTTCTTTGAATGTTTGGTAGAATTCACCACAGAAGCCGTCTGGTCCTAGACTTATGTTTTTTGGGAGGTTTTTGATTACTGTTTCTATCTCTGTGCTTGTAATTGGTCTATTCAGATTCTCTTTTTCTTCTTGATTCAGTTTTGGGAGGTTGTATGATTCTAAGAATTTATCCATTTCTTCTAAATTATCCAATTTGTTGGTGTATAGCTTTTCATAGTATTCTTATAATCCTTTGTGTTTCTGTGGTATGCATTGTAATGTCTCCTCTTTCACTTCTGATTTTATTTATTTGAGTCTTCTCTTTTGTTCTTAGTGAGTTTGACTAAGAGATTGTCAATTTTATCTTTTCAAAGAACCAGCTTTTAGTTTCATTGATCCTTTCTATTATTTTTTCAGTCTCTATTTCATTTGTTTCTGCTCTGATTTTTTATTATTTCCCTCCTCCTACTAACTTTGGGCTTTGTTTGTTATTCTTCTAGTTCTTTTAGGTGTAGTTTAAGATTGCCTATTTGAGATTTTTCTTGCTTGTTGCAGTAGGCCTGTATTACTATAAATTTCCCTCTATGTACCGCTTTTGCTGCATCCCATAAGAGTTGGTGTGTTGTGTTTTCATTTTCATTTGTCTCCAGGTATTCTTTGATTTCTTCATTGATCCAATGGTTGTTCAGTAGCATGTTGTCTAGTCTCCACATACTTGTGACTTTCCCAGCTTTTTTCTTGTCATTGATTTCTAACTTCATGCCATTTGATTGGAAAGGATGCTTGATATGATTTTAATGTTCTTAAATTTATTGAGGCTTGCTTTGTTTCTCAACATATGATCTATCTTTGAGAATGTTCCATGTGCGCTTGAGAGGAATGTGTATTCTGCTGCTTTTGGATGGAATGTTCTATATATATCTGTTAAGTTCATCTGATCTAGTGTTTCATTTAAGTCCACTGTTTCCTTGTCAACTTTCTGTCTGGATGATATATCCATTGATGTAAGTGGGGTGTTAAGGTCACCTACTATTATTGTGTTGTCAATTTCTCCCTTTAGGTTTGTTAATAGTTGCTTTATATACTTTGGTGCTCCTGTTGACATCAGCAGCATCTTTTCAAATACTATGTCTTCTCAGGCAAGGGATACAAAAGAAAAAATAAACAAATGGGACTACATCAGACTAAAAAGCTTCTTCAAGGCAAAGGAAACCAGCAACAAAACAAAAAGACAACCCATCAACTGAGAGAAAATATTTGTAAATCATACATTTGCTAAGGGGTTATTTCCAAAATATATAAAGAATTCATACCACTCAGCATCAAAAAATGAACTACCCAATCAAAAAATGGGCAGAGGATATGAACAGACATTTTTCCAAAGAAGATATATAGATGGCCAGCAGGCACATGAAAAGATGTTCAACATCACTAATTATTAGAGAAATGCAACTCAAAACTGCAATGAGATATCACTTCACACCTGTCGGAATCAATTTAATTAACAAGACAAGAAATAAGTGTTGGAGAGGATGTAGAGAAAAGGGAACCCTCATACACTGCTGGTGGGAATGCTAACTAGTGCAGCCACTATGGAAAACAGTATGGAGATTTCTCAAAAAATGAAAAATAGGAATACTATATGATCCAGCTATTCCACTACTGGGTATTTATCCAAAGAACATGAAATCAGTAATTCAAAAGGATATATGGTCCCCTGTGTTCATTGCAGCATTATTCACAATAGCCAAGACATGGAAGCAACCTAAGTGCCCACCAATGGATGAATGGATAAAGATGTGGTATACACACACACACATACACACACACACACACACACACACACACAATAGAATACTACTCAGCCATAAAAAAGACAAAATTGTGCCATTTGCAACAACATGGATGGACCTTGAGGGTATTATGCTGAGCAAAATAAGTCAAACAGAGAAAGACAAATGTCATATAATTTCACTCATATGTGTAAGATAACAAACAAACAGATAGATAAGGAGAATAGATTAGTGGTTACCAAAGGAGAAGGAGGTAGGGGGAGGGCGAAAGGGGTAAAGAGGCACATATGTATAGTGATGAATAAAAACTGGACTGTTGGTGATGAACATGATGCAATCTATACAGAAACTGAAATACAGTAATGTACACCTGAAATTTACACAATGTTGTAAGCCAATATGATCCAATAGAAAATTTTTCTATTTAAAAATAGAAGTACTGGGGCTGGCCCTGTGGCGTAATGGTTAAGTTTGCATGCTCCACTTTGGCAACCCGAGGTTCACAGGTTTGGATCCCAGGCATGGACCTATGCACCACTCATCAAGCCATGCTGTAGCAGGTGTCCCACATATAAAGTAGAGGAAGACGGGATGTGTGTTAGCCCAGGGCCAATCTTCCTCAGCAAAAAGAGGAGGATTGGCAACAGATGTTAGCTCAGGGCTAATGTTCCTCACAAAAAGAAAAAAATAAAAATAGAAGTATTTTTAAAAGTAAAAAAAATTGTGTAGTAAAATCTATCACTTCATAAAAATGACTAAATATCTTCCTAACAAAATGCAAATATGTAAAACTTCACTTAGGAAAAATAGACTTTGTAGAAATGATGACAATAAAAGGAGATTCACAATAGCAGAAATTGTGTTTGTTTAAATCTGAAGTGAGCAAAAACAACCAAGTGATGAATCAAATCTTTGTAGTAAAATTTAATGGAAAGAGTAATTCCAAATAAAAGTCAGTAAAGTAAAATTGAAAAGGAGGGAAAATGAAATCATATCAAAAACTAATTACAGACTTACATTGACTTGACAAAAATGTATTTTTCTTTCTATGCAATTGGAGAATGTGAAAAAGTTTATGACTATAAATTCCTAAACAGAGCATGTCCAAAGGTAGTGTTTGGTTTGTTGAAGATATCTGCATGTGTAATTAAGGACAAATGAACAACACATGTAAATTCCTTTAAAACACATGCTTTAGCTTCAGAATCCTACAGTGCTTTAATCTAAAATGTGAAGAGAGGGGCTTGTTTCTGTGCAAAGTCTAGTAGGATTGCCTGGACAAGGACTTGTGCTCAGAGGGAGTAATAGGATTAAGCCCCCGGGAACAAGTGACTAAATGACACCACCAGGCCACAAGTTCTGCCCCAGTTTTTGAAAAAAGCACCAGGTCTCCCCTTCTAGTTGCAGGAGTAAATGGTCTAGAACTACACTGTCCCACAGCCACTCCCCACTGTGTGGCTACTGAACATTTGCAATGCGACTAGTCGGAACCGAGATGTGCTGTAAGTGTAAAGCACACACCAGATTTCAAAGATAGAGTATGAAAAAAAGTAACGTGAAATAGTATGTCATTAATAAATTTTATATTGATTACATGTTAAATGGAAAATATTTTGAATATGTTGGGTTGAACAAAGTATATTACAATTAATTTCACCTGTTTCTTTTTACTCTTTTGATTGTGGTTAGTAGAAACTTTTAAATGACATATGCGGCTCATATTGGTGGCTCACGTTATATTTCCATAGCACAGCACTGGCCAAGAAGTTCCTAGAAAAGTCTCTGCAGGCTATGGGGACCCTCTCTCTCCCTTTTGTAAAAGGCCTCAGGATTGCTTACACCCTTGAAGTTTTCCACCTTCCAGCAGAAGAGATGAAAGCAACGCTGGTAACATCTAAAAAAAAAAAATCATCCAAGACATGTTCTATCATTCATAACCTCTTACAAGAAAGAAATTAATATTTCTGAGATAAATGCTTAAGGTATTCTCTGATTAAGACTTGCTCTGACAAGATAGTTACCCACCCACCTCCGCTTGCCCATTGACTATCTGCTGACAGTCAAGAAGCTAGTGATTTGAACCAGCGTTTTTCTTTAAGCATTTAGCCTAACAATTATTATGAAATCCAGTGGTTCTCAAACTTTTGGTGCAACAGAATCATGTGTGGGACTTGTTAAAGCACAGATTTCTGGTCCCTACCCTAGAATTTCTGATTCAGTAGGTATGGGATGGGGTCTGAGAGTGTATTTCTAGCAAGCTCCAGGTGAGGCTCGTGCTTCTGACCCAGGGACCACATGTTGAGGATCGCTGCTCTAATAATCTACTTCTGCCATGAAGTGTCCCTATCTAGAGTGAATCTTTGAGTTGACCTGTTAGAGATCTTTCCTCAGCATACGAGATTGTAATTAAATGTTGACACATGCTCCTAAACAAATTGTCCAACAAGAATTCTTTAATATAAGTTGGTCTGGGCTTGGCATTTAATAAGACACAGCCGAGTCTCTGTCTCTTGGTGTGCTGAAATTTCTGTCTCACTGTCATTGTGATGGTTAATTTTATGTGTCAACTCGACTGGGCCATGGGGTACCTTGATATTTGGTTAACCATTATTCTGGGTGTGTTTGTGAAGGTGTTTCTGGATGAGATTAACGGTTGAATCGGTAGACTAAATAAAGCAGATTGCCCTCCCCAGTGTGGGTGGACCTCATCTAATCTGTTGGAGGCCTGAATAAAACAAAAGACTGAGTAAGGGAGAACTTGATATCTCTCTCTCTGACAGTCTTCAAGCTGGGACATAGGTCTCCTCCTGCCTTTGGACTCAGACTAGGATTGGAACTTACACCATCAGCTCTCCTAGATCTCCAACTTGCAGATCTTGGGATTTCTCAGCCTCCATAACCAGGGAGTCAGTACGTTATAACAAATCCATAGATAGGTAGATATGAAAATAATACGTTTTCAAATATTGCAGTATATGGGGAAGCCAAGTACAGAGATAGAAACAGTAATCAAAAACTTCCCAAAAAACAAAAGTCCAGGACCTATGGCTTCTTGGAAGAGTTCTACAAACATTCAAAGAAGATTTAATACCTATCCTTCTCAAACTTCCAAAAAATTGAAGAGGATGTGGTGCTTCCTAACTCATTTTACAAGACCAACATTACCCTGTTACCAAAACTAGACAAAGGCAACACAAAAAAAGGAAAATTACAGGACAATATCACTGATGAAAATAGATGCAGGGGCCAGCCTGGTGGCATAGTAGTTAAGTTTGCATGCTCCACTTTGGTGGCCTGGGGGTTGCAGATTTTGCTCCTGGGCACAAACCTATGCTCTGCTGATCAAGCCATGCTGTGGTGGCGTCCCACATGCAAAGTAGAGGAAGATGGGCACAGATATTAGCTCAGGGCTAATCTTCCTCAGAAAAAGAGGAAAATTGACAATGGATGTTAGCTCAGGCTCAATCTTCCTCACCAAAAAAAAAAAGAAAAGAAAATAGATGCAAAAATCCTCAACAAAAATATTAGCAAATTGAATATAACGATACATTAAAAGGAATACACATCACGATCAAATGGGGTTTATTCTGGAGATTGTTCAACATCCACAAGTAAATCAACATGATACACCATGTTAACAAAATGAAGAATAAAAATTACATGATCATTTCAGTAGGTGCAGAGAAAGCATTTGACAAGTTTCAACATCCATTTATAATAAAAACTCTCAATAAAATGGGCATAGAAGGAAAATACTTCAACATAATACAGGCCATATATGACAAACCCACAGCCAAATCATATTCAGTGGTTAAAAACTGAAAGCTATTCCTCTAAGGACAGGAACAAGACAAAGATGCCCACTCTTACCACTCTTATTCAACATAGTATTGGAAGTCCTACTCAGAGCAATTAGGCAAGAAAAAGAAATAAGAGGGATCGAAATTGGAAAGGAAGATGTAAAACTGTCACTATTTGCAGATGACATGATTCTATATATACAGATAATCCTAAAGAATCCATCAAAAGACTATTATAAATAATGAATGAATACAGTACAGTTGCAGGGTCCAAAAACAACATACAAAAATCAGTTACAGGGGCCAGCCCAGTGGCCCGGCGGTTTAGTTCGCACTTGGCAGCCCCGAGTTCGTGAGTTTGGATCCTGGGCACCTGCCGACGCACTGCTTGTCAGCCATGCTGTGGCAGCGTCCCATATAAAGTAGATGAAGATGGGCATGGATGTTAGCCCAGGGCCGGTCTTCCTCAGCAAAAAGAGGAGGATTAGCAATGGATGTTAGCTCGGGACTGGTCTTAGTCACCAAAAAATAAATAAATAAATAAAAGATATTTTAAAAAATCAGTTACATTTCTATACACTAACAATGAACTAGCAAAAAAGAGAAATCAAGAATACAATCCCATTTACAATTGCAACCAAAAGAATAAAATATCGAGGGATAAATTTAACCAAGGAAGTGAAAGATCTATACACTGAAAACTATAAGATACTACTGAAAGAAATTGAAGACAGAATGCTCTAATGCTCATGGATTAGAAGAATAACCATAGTTAAAATGTCCATATTATCTAAAGCAATCTACAGATTCAGTGCAATCCTCATCAGAATCCCAATGACATTCTTCATGGAAATAGAACAAAGAATCCTAAAATTTATATGGAACAACAACAAAAAACCTTGAATAGCCAAAGCAATCCTGAGAAAAAAGAACAAAGCTGGAGGCACCACAATCCCTGACTTCAAAATATACTACAAAGCTATAGTAATCAAAATAGCCTCGTACTGGCAGAAAAATAGACACACAGATCAGTGGAACAGAATTGAAATTCCAGAAATAAAACCACACATATATGGGTAGCTAATTTTCAACAAAGGAGCCAAAAACATGCAATGGAGTAAGGAAAGCCTCTTCAATAAATGGTTTGGGAAAACTGGATAGCCACATGCAAAAGAATGAAAGCAGATCATTATCTTACACCATACACAAAAATTGACTCAAAGTGGATTAAAGACTTGAATGTAAGATCCGAAGCCATAAATCTTCTAGAAGAAAACATAGGCAGTACACTCTTTGATGTTGGTCTTAGCAGTATTGTTTTGAATACTATGTCTCCTCAGGCAAGGGATACAAAAGAAAAAGAAACAAATGGGACTACATCAAACTAAAAAGCTTCTGCATAGCAAAGGAAACCATCAGCAAAATGAAAAGACAACCCACCAACTGGGAGAAAATATTTGCAAATCATATATCCAATCAGGGGTTAATTTCCAAAATATATGAAGAACTCATACAATTCAACAACAAAAAATTAACAAACTATCAGAAAATGGGCAGAGGATATGAACAGATATTTTTTCAAAGAAGATATACAGATGGCCATCAGGCACATGAAAAGATGTTCAACATCACTAATTATTAGGGAAATACAAATGAAAACTACAATGAGATATCACCTTATACCTGTCAGAATGGCTATAATTAACAAGACAAGAAATAACAAGTGTTGGAGAGAATGTAGAGAATCAGGAACCCTCATACACTGCTGGTGGGAATGCAAACTGGTGCAGCCAGTAGGGAAAATAGTATGGAGAGTTCTCAAAAAATTAAAAATAGAAATACCATATAATCTAGCTATTCCACTTCTGGGTATTTATCCAAAGAACATGAAAACACTAATTTGAAGGGATATATGCTCCGCTGTGTTCATTGCAGCATTATTCACAATAGCCAAGACATGGAAGCAACCTGAGTGCCCATCAGCAGATGAATGGATATAGAAGGTGTGGTGTATATATATAAAATAGAATACTACTCAGCCACAAAAAAGACAAAATTGTGCCATTGGGACAACATGGATAGACCTTGAGGGTATTACGCTAAGCAAAATAAGTCAGACAGAGAAAAACAAATACTGTATGATTTCACTTATATATAGAAGATAAACAAAGAAACACATAGATACAGAGATCAGATTGGTGGTTACCAGAGGGGGAGGTGGTGGGGGGAGGGCAAAAGGAATAAATGGGCACATATGTATGGTGTTGGATGGAAACTAGTCCTTTGGTGGTGAACGTGATGCAGTCTATACAGAAGCTGAAATATGATGTACACCTGAAATTTACATAATGTTATAAACCAATGTGATCTCAATTAAAAAAACTCATCACTACATGTGAAAAAAAAAGGAAAAATTGAATATCACACTGGGTCCCTCCATGATGACAAAAAGCTGATTGAATGTGATGAGCAGGAAGCAGCAAGTTCTTTCCATGTCTTAGTAAGATATACGCAAGGCAGAGGGTAGAGGATAAACCCCACAAAAATTCAGGGCCCTGCCAACTTGATGAAGTTATCAGTGTACAATGGTCTGGAGCGTGTCAGGACATCCCTCCAAGGTAAAAGACAAGTTGCTAAACTTTGCACTGCCTATCCCTAAAAAAAAGGCAGAATGCTTTGTGAGCCTTTTTGGATTTGGGGGACAACATATATCACATTTGAGTGTACTACTTAGACCCATTTACTGTATAGTAACCCATCTGTCTGTCAGTTCTAAGTGGTTACCAGAGCAAGAGAAGGCTCTGCAACAAGTCCAGGACACACTGCAAGCTGCACTGCCACTTAGAGAGCTAGTGATACTTTTGTGTTTGTGTGTGTGTGAGGAAGACTGGCCCTGGGCTAACATCCATGCCCATCTTCCTCTACTTTATATGGGATGCCACCACAGCATGGCTTGACAAACGTTGCATCTGTTTGCGCCCAGGATCCGAACCTGCGAAACCCCGGGCTGCTGAAGCAGAGCGCAGGAACTTAACCTCTACGCCACCAGGCCAGCCCTGATCTAGTGATACTTGATGTGTCTATGGCAAATAGGAATGCTGTATGGAGCCGTATGGAGCCTCTGACAAGTCTCAATAGGAGATCACAATCTGTAACTCTAGGATTTGGGAGCAGGGCAATGCCCTCTTCTTCAGACTACCATTCTCCCTTTGAGAAACAGCTTCTGGCTTGCTATTAAACTCTAGTCAGGATGGACAATGGACCATCATGAGCTCATGCAACCTGAGGTACCCATTATCAATTGGGAGTTATCTGACTTACTGAGCTATGAGGTTTGGTGTGTACAGCAGTAATCCATCCTCAAGTGGGCATGGTATTTGAGATGGAAACAGCAGGTTCAGAAGGCACTATAAAGTTGCATGAGCAGATGTTTCAGCTCTCTTTGACACTTACTTCTTCTGCATTGCCTTAGCTCTCCTTTAGCCTACTGAGGAATTCCTTATGACAAGTCAACAAAGTGGAAAAATATTGGACCCATGAGGAGAAATTCTCCCAGGTTGCAGAATTTCAAAGATATATTTGCCCACTTTTCTGGAATTATAAATGGCCAGAAGCACAGCTCCACATTGATTCAGTGACTAATGATTTGGCTGGATGGCCAGGGAATTGTAAAGAATGTGATTGAAAGATTGATGTCAAGGAAATCTGGGGAAGAAGTATTTAAACAGACTTCTGAGAATGGGCACAGAATGTGAGGATATTATTGTCCCACATGAATGTTCACCAAAGATCATCCATTGCAGACGAGGCTTTTGATAATCAGTTGGACAAGTTGACACATTCTGTGGATCACAGAGCTTCTGGCTCAGTCAGCCTCTTGCTCCAGCAACCCTTATTCCTGCTTAATGGAAGTAGATACAGAGTAGTCATGGTGGCAGGGATGGAGGCTGTGCATAGGCTTGGCAGCAAGAACTTCCTCTGACCAAGGCCAATCTGGGTACCTCCGGTCTGACTACCCAACCTATCAACAACAAAATCTTGAGCTGATCTCTTGGTATCATGCCCTTCTCTGGAGGAAACCAGCCAGCAACCTGATAACAGGTTGATTACAGTGGACCTCTTTTATCATGGAAGGGGAAGCAATTTGTTCTCACTCAAATAGATGTATATTCTCTATGTATATTTGCCTTCCTTGCCTGTAATACTTCTGGCTATCTCTACATAGAATATATTATTCACTATCACGGTGTTGGTTGTATTGAATTGTATCCTCCCACCCCCAAATCACAGGTTCTAGTCCTAACCCCCAGAATGTGACCTTATTTGGAAATAGGATTATTGCAGATGTAATTGGGTAAGAAGGTCATTAGGGTGGAACCTAATCCAGTATGACTGGATCCTTATAAAAGGGGAAATTTGGAAACAGACACACATGCACACACACACACTTCTCATCCTCACAACTTTGAGGTCTGCTAGTTAGAGGTCTTATTTACCAAGGGAGGAATGCATCCACCAAAGAGTATAACAATGGTTTTTGATTTGGAAATTAAGGCTGCCACCTTCCCATTTTAGGCTCATCATGCCACTAAACAAAGAGTATTGCTCTATGATTGAAATGATTGATCTTGATTACCAAGGTAAAATTGGGTTGTTGTCACTCAGTGAGAGCAGAGAGGATTATATCTGCAAACCTGGGCCTTCACTGGGCTATCTCTTAGTCTGACCACGTCCAATAGTAAAACATTGAAAATTTACAACAGCAGCAACAAAAAGGCAACAGACCTGATGATTCAGAACTTTCAGAAATGAGGGTTTAAATTACCCCACCAGCTAAAGAACCCCAAGAGAGTGATGTTTTGGTTGAAGGTAAGGAAAACATGGAATGGGTTGTGGAAGAAGGAATTATAAATGTCAAGTGCAGCCTCATGACCAGTTACAAAAGTGAGAGTTGTAGCATGTATGCATATTTTCTTCATTGATATGTTTGTGTTTTCTCTCTCTTCCCCCCCCCTTAATATTTTATATAAGAATTGTTTATGATGATTAAATTTTCAATTTAGATTTTAGGTTATAGGTCAGACTATACTTAATTTTAAGGGTAATTAACATTTCCAAGAAATAAACACCATGAATATTGCCCAGAGATGGATACAATGACTATACAATGATTTTATGCCTCATCATTTTAGGTAGAAGCTAACAGCATCTTTGTTTGTTTAAAGAATAAATCTTGTGAGGTGAAAGCATAAAGTTGTTATTGTTGAATGGAAGGCCAACTATGTCTAGAAGGATGGACACAGATGCAGAATAATCAAGGAGTGGACTGTGCTAGTCTATAAGGTATTTATGTTTTTATCTTTTAACTCCCTTGTATTAGTCAGGTTTCACCAGAGAAACAGAAACAATATTTATAAAGAGATTTATTATAAGATTTACAAGATTTGTTATAAGAAATTGGCTCACATGATTATGGAGGCTGAGAAGTCCTATGATCTGTTATCTGTAAGCTGGAGACCCAAGAAAGCCAGGGTATAATTCCAGTCTGAGTATGAGGAGAGCTGATGGTATAAGTTCCAGTGCCAGGCCTGGAGAAGACCAACATTTAAGCTGAGGAAGTTAGGCAGAAAGAGTCAATTCTCCCTTCCCTCATCTTTTTGTTCCATCCAGGCCCTCAATGGATTGGATGATGTCCACCCACATTGGGGAGGGCCCTATGCTTTATTCAGTCTATGGATTCAAATACTAATCTCATCTGGAAACACACTCACTGACACACCCAGAAATAATGTTTAACCAAATACCTGAGCACCTCATGACCCCATCAAGTTGACACATGAAACTAACCATCACACACATACACTCTAATATATTCTGCTTTGTGATGTGGGAGATAAAACTCTTCAAACTGTTTCTGTTGATGGACACTTAGGTTGTTTCCCTCTTTTGGCTATTGTGAACAATACTGCAATGAAGATTGGCATGGAAGTATCTATTTGAGTCCCTGCTTTCAATTCTTTTTGATATATACCTAGGAGTGGACTTGCTGGATCATATGGTAATTTTTCATTTAACTTTTGAGAAACCCTCAAATTATCTTCCACAGCAGCTGCACCATTTTACATTCTAACCAGCAATGCACTAGGGTTTCAATTTCACCACACCTGTGTCAACAGTTGTTACTTTCCATTTTTGTTTCTGTTTTTTACTATAGCCATCCTAACTGGATGTGAAGTGGTATCTCATTGTAGTTTTAATTTGCATTTCTCTAATAACTAATGATTTTGAGCATCTTTTCATGTATTTATTGGCCATTTGTATATCTTCTTTGGAGAAATATCTATTCAAACACTTTGCCCATATTTGAATTGAGTTGTTATTTTGTTGTTAAGTTGTGTTAGTTCTTTATATGTTGTGAATATTAAACTCTTATCAGATATATGATTTGCAAATTTTTTTCTCATTCTGTGGATTGTCTTTTCACTTTCTTGATGGTGTCTTGATACACAAAAGTTTTTTAATTTTGATGAAGTTCACTTTGTTTTTTCTTTTGTTGACTGTTCTTTTGGTGTCATAGCCAAGAAAATGTTGCCAAATCAAATGTTATGAAAAATTTCCCTATGTTTTCTTCTAAGAGTTTTATAGTTTTAGCTCTTAAGTTCAGATTCGATCCATCAAAGATCTAATTTCTGTATATGGCATAAGAGGAGGGTCAAATATATTATTTTGTATGTGCATATTCAGTTTTTGCAGCACCATTGGCGGAAAAGACTGTCCTTTCCCTCCATTGAATGGTCTTGGCACCCTTATCTAAAATCATTTGCCCATATATGTGAGGATTTATTTCTGGGCTCTGTATTCTATTTGATTTGTCTGTATATCTGTCTTTATGCCAGTACCATACTTTGTTGATTACTCCTGTAGCTTTGTGATAATTTTTGAAATCTGGAAGTGTGAGTCTTCCAACTTTGTTCTTCTTTTTTAAGATTGTTTTGGCTATTTGGGGGTAACCCTTGAGATTCCATATAAATTTTAAGATGGGTTTTTCTATTTCAGCAAAACCACTCCATTCAGATTTTAGTAGAATTACATTGAATCTGTAGACAGTTTTGGATAGTATTTTCATCTTAACAATATCAAGTCTTCCAATTAATGAACACAGGATGTCTTTCCATTTATTTATGTCTTCTTTAATTTCTTTCAGCAATGTTTCATAGTTTTCAGTGTATAAATCTTTAGCCTCCTTGGTTAAATTTATTCCTATTTTATTCTGTTTTATGCCATCATGAATGGAATTGTTTTAATTTCCTTTTAAAATTGTTCACTGCCAATATATATAAATGCAACTCATTTTTGTTGAATTCTTTTGTTAACTCTAACAGTCTTTTTTTTGTGGAAACTTTAGAGTTTTACATATTAATTCATGTCATCTGCGAACAGAGATAATTTTATTTCTTCCTTTTCAATCTGGATGCCTTTTACTTATTTGCTTACCTAATTGCTCTGGCTAGAATTTCCAGTAAAATGCTGAATGGCAGTTAAAGTGTGCGTCATTGTCTTGTTCCTGATATTAGAGAGAAAGCCCTGTTGAGGAAGATCTCCTTATTCCTAACTTGCTGAATGTTTTTATCATGAGACTGTGTTGGATTTTGTTAGATGTCTTTTCTATGTCAATTGAGATGATCATGTGATTTTTTTTTCTTTGTTCTATTGATGTGATGTATTACATTGATTGATTTTCTTATGTTGAACCACTCTTGCATTCCTGGGATAAATCTCACTTGGTTGTGATGTATAATCCTTTTAATATGCTGTTGGATTCAGTTTGTTAGTATTTTTTGAGGATCTTTACATCTGTATTCATGGGGGCTATTTGTCTGTAATTTTATTTTCTCATTATAACTTTATCTGGCTTGTTGTTCAGGGTAATGCTGACCTCATAGAGTGAGTTAGGAAGTGTTCCTTCCTCTTCTATTTTTTGGAAGAGTTTGAAAAGGATTGGTGTTAATTCTTTTAAATGTTTGGAAGAATTTAACAGTAAAGCCATCTAGTGTTGGGCTTTTCTTTGTTGGGTGGTTTCTGATTACTGATTCGATATCTTTGCTAGTATAAGTCTATTCAGATTTTTATTTCTTCATGAATGCGTATTGATAGACTGTGTGTTTCTAAAAATTTGTTCATTTCATCTAGGTATCCAATTTGTTGGTGTACAGTTGTTCATAGTATACTCTGATAATCCTTTTTCTGTCTGAAATGTCAGCAGTAATGTTCCCATTTCATTTCTGATTTTGGTTATTTGTGTCTTATTCATTTTGTTCTTTGTCAATCTAGCTAAAAGTGTCTTTTCAAAGAACCAACTTTTGATTTCACTGATTTTCTCTATTGTTTTTCTCTTTTCTATTTCATTCGTGCTCTAATTTCATTATTTCTTTCTGCTAGCTTTAGGTTTAGTTTGCTCTTTTTTTCTAGTTCCTTAAGGTATACAATTAGATTTTTCTTCATGTTTAATGTATGTATTTACAGCTATGAATTTCCCTCTTAGCACTGCTTTTGCTTCATCCTATTACCGCACTGTGGGTCCAGGTTGCTCCATGTCGCATTGTAAAAGAATTTACAGAACAGCAAGAAAGTGTACAAAGAGTAAGAAGTTCATTCGAATGATACACTCCATAGACAGAGTGGCCACACTCCAAGGGAGGAGCTGCAACAATGAGGATGAGTACAAAGAGTAGGAAGTTTATTAGAATGATACACTCCGTGGACAGAGCAGGCACATTCCAAGGGAGGAGCTGCACTGAGTGGTTTTGCCATTGCATCTTTTATATTCCTATTTTGGGTAGGGGGTCCTTCTGCAGAGGGCAGAAGTAAGAGCGAAGGCAGCTGTGAGTCAGAGCAGCAACAGCCAGGGGAAGAGTGGCAGGGCCAAAGCTTCCATAAATCAAGCAGTTTGGTCCCCCTACAGACAGTCAAAATAGGTTCAGGAAACTTGCAGTTACCTAAGCTATCTTAAGCTATAATGCAGAACTATGTCTTAGCAATGTCCCCCCTGTGCAACCTTCCTGTTCCCTTGTGGTGCCAGATCCCTATGCCAACCTGCCTGTCTCGATCCCATGAGATTTGTTAAGTTGTGTTTTCATTTTCATTTGTCTGAAGGCATTTTCTAATTTCCTTTGTGATTATTTCTTTGACCCATTGGTTGTTTAAGGATGTGTTGTTTTATTTCTGAATATTTGTGAATTTTCCTTCTGTTATTGATTTCTGGTTTTATTCCTTTGTGATTAGAATAAATACTTTGTATAATTTGTGTCTTTTTAAATTTAAAACTTGCTTTGTGGCATCATACATGGTCTATCCTGGAGAATGTTCCATGTGCACTTGAGAAGAATGTGTATTCTGCTGTCGTTGGGTGGAGCATTCTGTTTATGTCTGTTAGGTATAAATGGTTTATCAAGCTGTTCACATTCTCTATTTTTCCTACTGATCTTCTGTCTGGTTGTTCTATTCATTATTTAAAGTGGGGTGTTGAAGCCTCCAAATATTATCATTGAACTGTCTGCTTCTGCCTTCAATTATGTCAATGTTTGCATCATATTTTGGGGCTCTTGTTTGATACATTTATATTTATAATTGTTTTATCTTCTTGATAAATTTTATCAGTATATAATGGCCTTATTTGTCTGTCTTTTTTTTATTGTGGAGAGAACACTTAATGTGAAATTTACCCTCTTGGATCATGGTTTTCATTTTTTTTTATAATAGACTTTATGTTTTACAGCAGCTTTAGGTTCACAGAAAAGTTGAGCAGAAAGTTCTCACATACTCCCCTGCCCCCATACATGCACAACCTCCCCCACTATCAACATCCTGAACCACAGTGGTACATTTGTTGACAATTGATGAACCTACATTGATACATCATTATCACCCAAGGTCCCTAGTTTACATTAGGCTTCACTCTTGGTGTTGTACATTCTTTGGGTTTTGAGAAATGTATAGTGACATGTATCCATCATTTTAGTATCATACAGAATAATTTCACTTCCCTAAGAATCCTTTGTGCTCTTCCTATTCATCCCTCTCTCCCCCTCCAACCTTTGACTACTTCTGATCTTTTACTGTCTCTGTATTAGTCAAGGTTCTCCCAAGAAACAAAACCAATAGAAAAAAATAAATATATGATATATGATAGACAGATGGATAGATAGATAGAGACTTATTATGAGGAATTGGCTCACATGATTATGGAGTCTGAGAAGCCCCACAATCTGCTGTCTACAAGCTGGAGACCCAGGAAAACCAGTGGTATAATTCCAGTCTCAGAACCAGGGGAGCTAAGGGTGTAAATCCCAGTCCAAGAGTAAGACTGATGCCCCAGCTCAGGCAGGCAAGCAAGAAGGGAACAGATCCTCCCTTCCACAGCTTTTTGTTCTAGTTAGGCCCTTCATGGATTGAATAATACCCACTCACATTGGAGAGGGCAATCTACTTTACTAAGTCCACTGATTCAAATGCTAATTTCATCTGGAAACATCCTCACAGAAACATCCAGAAATAATATTTAATCTTGGCACCCCATGGCCCACTCAAGTTGACAAAGATTAACCATTGTAGTATCCATAGATTTGCCTTTTCCAGAATGTCATATAGCTGAAATCATACAGGATGTGGTCTTTTCATATTGGCTTCTTTCACTTAGGAATATGCATTTAAAATTTCCTCCATGTCTTTTCACAGTTTGATAGCTCTGAATAATATCCCATTGCTCTTTAGTACTGAAAAATATTCCATTGTCTGGATATACCACAGTTTATGTAACCATTCACCTACTGAAGGACATCTTGGTTGCTTCCAAACTTTCTCAGTTATGAATAAAACTGCAATAAATATCCTTGTGCAAGTTTTCACGTAGACATAAGTTTTCAACCCCTTTTGTGTAAATACCAAGGAGCACAGTTGATGGATTGTATGGTAAGAATATGTTTAGTTTTGTAAGAAACTCCGGAACTATCTTCCAAAGTGGCTGTACCATTTTGCATTCCCACCAGCAATGAGTGAGAGTCCTTGTTGCTACACATCCTCACCAGCAATTGTCAGTATTTTGGATTTTCACTATTCTAATAGGTGTGTAGTGGTGTCTCATTGTTGTTTTAATTTGCAAATCTGTATTGACATAAGATTTTGAGCATCTTTTCATAGGCTTATTTGGCATCTGTATATCTTCTTTGGTGTGGTATCTGTACAGATCTTTTGCTTGTCTTTAATTGGATTGTTTATTTTCTTATTTTTGAGCTTGAAGAGTCCTTTGTAAATTTTAAATAACAGTCTTTTATCAGATATGTCTTTTACAAATAATCCCTCCCCATCTGCAGCTTGTCTTCTCATTCTCTTGACAATGTCTTTTCCAGAGTAGAAGTTTTTAATTTTAATGATGTCCCACTCACCAATTGTTTTCTTCATGGATTGTGCCTTTGGTGTTATAACTAAAAAGTCATCACCATATTCATGGTTATCTAAGTTTTCTCCTGTGTTATCTTCTAGGATTTTTATGGTTTTGCGTTTTACAGTTAGGTCTGTGATCCATTTTGAGGTATTTTTTGTGAAAGGTGTAAGGTTTGTGTCTAGATTCTCTCTCTCTCTCTCTTTTTTTTTTTGCAAGTGGATGTCCAGTTGTTTCAGCACCATTTATTGAAAAGACTATCTTTTCTGTATTGTGTTGCCTTTGCTCCTTTGTCAAAGATCAGTTGCCTATATTTGTATGAGTCTATTTCTGGGCTCTCTGTTCTGTTCCATTGCTCTATTTGTTCTTTCACTAGTACCACACTGTCTTGATTGCTGTAGCTTTATAGTAAGTCTTGAAGTTGGGTAGCATCAGTTCTCTGACCTTGTTCTTCTCCTTTAATGTTGTGTTGGCCATTCTGATCCTTTTGCCTCTCCATACCAACTTTAGAATTATTTTGTCAATCTACAAAATAACTTGCTGGGTCTTTGATTGGGATTGCATTGAATCTATAGATCAATTTGAGAAGAACTGATATACTGACAATATTGAATTTTCCTGTCCATTAACATGGAATCTCTCTATGTACTTAGTTCTTCCTTGATTTCTTTCATCAAAGTTTTGTAGTTTTCCTCATACTGATCTTGTACATATTTTGTTGAATTTATACCTAAGTATTCATTTTGGGGAGGTGGTAATGTAAATGTTATTGTTTTTAATTTCATATTTCACTTGTTCACTACTGGTATATAGGAAAAAGATTGACTTTTGTATAGTAACCTTGTATCCTGCAATCTTGCTATAATTGCTTATTTATAAGTTCCAACTTTTTGTCACTTCTTTCCAATTTTCTCCATAGATTATCATGTCAGCTGCAAATAAAGATAGTTTTATTTCTTCCTTCTCTCTATACTTTTAATTTCATTTTCTTGTTTTATTGCATTAGCTAGGACTTCCAATACAATGTTGGAAAGGGGTGGTGAGAGGAGACATCCTTGCCTGATCTTAGTGGGAAAGGCAGTTTTCTACCAATAAGAATAATTTTAGCTGTAGGCTTTTTGTAGATTTTTTAAATCAAGTTGAGGAAGTTCTTCTCTATTTTTAGTTTGCTGAGAGTTTTTATCATGAATTGGAGCTGGTTTTTATCAAATGCTTTTTCTGAATCTGTTGATATGATCATGTGATTTTTCACTTTTAGCCTGTGATATGATAGGTTATATTAATTAATTTTCAAATATTGAACAAACCTTGCATACCCAGGGGATCATGATGTTTTTTAACCCATTCTGCCATTACCTGCCTTTTATTGGAAAATGTAATCTATTTATGTTTAAAGTAGTTACTGATAAGGAAGGACTTATTTCTGCCATTTTGATATTTGTTTTCTATATGTCTGATAGCTTTTTGCCCCTCATATTCTCCATTATTGCTGTCTTTTGTGTTTAGTTGATTATTTGTAGTGACAATTTTTTATTTCCTTCTCATTTCCTTTTCTATGGTATTTTCTTTGTGGTTACTATGAGCATTACATATAGCAACCTAAAGTTACAACAATCTAATTTTAATTGATATCAATTTAACTTCAGTAGCATAGAAAAACTCTACTCCTATACAGCTCTGTTCCCCACCTTTTATGTTATTGACATCACAAATTACATCATTATACATTGTGTGCCCAACAGCATAGATTTATAATTATTTTTATGCCTTTGTCTCTTAAATCCTGTAGAAAATTAAAAGTGGAGACACAAACAAAAATTATAATAATATTGGTTTTTTTATTTGCCCATTTTTTTTACATTTACCAGAGATATTTATTTCTTCATATGAGTTTGAGTTATTGTCTAGTTCTTTCATTTCACCCTGAACAACTTTCTTTAGTATTTCTTGTAGACCAGGTCTAGTGGTAACAAGCTCCCTGAGTCTTGTTTATCTGGGAATATCTTAATTTCTTCATTATTTTTGGAGGACAGTATTTCTGGATATAGCATTCTCAGTTGACAAGTTCTTTTTCTTCCAACATTTTAAATATATCATCCCACTGCCTTCTGGCTTTCTTGGATTCTGATGAGAGATCAGTTGATAATCTCATTGAGGATCCCTTGTATGTGTTGATTCTCCCACTGCTTTCTAGATTTCCTCATTGTCTGTGACTTTCGATAATTTGATTATAATGTGTTTCAGTGTGGATCTCATTGACATTATACTACTTGGAGGTCATTGAGTTTCTTGGATTTGTAAATTCATGTCTGTTTTCAAATTTGGAAGTTTTCAGCCCTTAATTCTTCAAATAATCTTTTGCTCCTTTCTACTTTTTCTCTTTCTTTGACTCTCATAATCCATATGTTGGTCCTCTTGATGATATGCCACAGTTCTCTTAGGCCTATTTTTAATTTTTTTTGCTGGGAAAGATTTGCCCTGAGCTAACATCTGTTTTCAATCTCCCCCCACCCGCCTTTTTTTCCCTCCCCAAAGCCCTAATTCATGGTTATGTATCCTAGTTGTAAGTCATTCTAGTTCTTCTATGTGAGCCACCACCACAGCCTGTCAGTTGACAGATGGGTGCTGTGGCTCTGCAACCAGAAGATGAACCTGGGTCACTGAAGTGGTGAGCACCAAACTTTAACCACTAGGCTCTCAGGGCTGGCTCTCTCAGGCCTATTGACTTTTCTTTTCTTTTTTATTTTTTTGTGAGGAAAAAAATGTTAGCCCAGAGCTAACATCCATTGCCAATCCTCCTCTTTTTGCTGAGGAAGATTGGCCCTTGGCTAACATACATGCCCATCTTCCTCTACTTTATATGGGATGCCACCACAGCATGGCTTGACAAACGGTGCTTCGGTCTGCACCCAGGATCCAAACCTGTGAACCCCAGGCGGCCAGAAGCAGAGCGTGCAAACTTAATGGCTATGCCACCAGGCTGGCCCCCTATTGACTTTTCTTCTTTCTGCTCCTCAGACTGGATCATTTCAATTTTCCTATCTTCAAATTTGCTAATTCTTTCTTCTGCCTAATCAAATAATTTGTTGAACTCTTCTAGTGAATTTTTCATTTTAGTTGTTGCATTTTTCAGCTCCAGAATTTCTGTTTGGTTCCTTTGTATAATTTGTATCTTTTTATTGATATTTAAATTTTGTTCATACATTTTTCTGATTTCCTTCAATTCTTTGTTTATGTTTTCTTTTAGCTCTTTATGCCTATTTAAGACAGTCATTTTAAAGTCTTTTTCTAGTCAAGTCCAATGTCTGGAATTTCTCAGGGATAGTTTCTTTCAATTTATTTTGTTCTTTTGAATGGGCCATACTTTCCTGGGTTTTTTTGCATGCCTTGTGATTTTGTTGTTGTTGAAACCTGGACATTTGAATATTATAATGTGGTAACACTGGAAATTAGATTCTCACCCTTCCCAGAGTTTGCTGGGGGCTTTTTTTGTTTGTTTATTATTACTGAAGGTTATAGGAGTCCATTTTTTTTTAGTTACTTTTTTAAACTATTTTTGCAAAGATTATATTCCTTGTCATGTGTAGTCACTGAGGTCTCTGTTCCTTCAGCTTGCATTCATCCAATGTTTTGGCAGAAGTTTCTTTGAATGCCAGAAGCTTAAAAAAAATAACTAAAACAAGCAAACAAAAAATACCTCTTGCAATCTTTGCAGGTCAGTTCTGTGTTGCAGCCCTCCTTCAACACCAGGCTTGCACTGAAGCTAGGAATCACTCCTAAGTGAAAACTTAGCATCTTCTCAACACTTTTCTAAACATGCATCTTAACCTAGGTGTGTGTGGCCTTCTATATTACCCCTTACACACAAGTTCTTTTGAATGTCTTAATTTTCCAAAGAGTCTCCCCCAGCTTTTCCTCCCAGGCCTTAGGTAACTTGCCTATTATATATCTTGACTAATATTTTGCCAGGTGTTCGTGGGTTGTTAGTTCTCCTGGCAGTATTTGCAATTAAAGTCCGCTGCCTTTCCAGCCTGATCTCTGAGTTAGGTGAAACAGAGATAAACACCTTCTGTCAGTCCTTTAGGTATTCCTTTGACAGGTTACAACAGACATAAGCAATAATTTTTGACTAAGGTCTGCTCTACTCCCTTCAGAACCAGACACCAGGGATCCACAGTGGTAACACAATTTCCTACTGTTTAAAGACTGCCACTGTGCTGGAGATGGGGTAGGACAACTGCAGGTAAAAATGCCACAGACTTTTTCCTACAGTTTTCAAGTTGCCTTTTAATTTATTCAGCATTTGCTTGGTGACTATAAACCTTGACTGTTTTCCAGAGTTCTGACAAACTTGGTTCTAAAGTTTGTTTTTCAATGTTTCTGTGTGGATAAAAGGTTGGATCTGCCTAGTTTATCAGTTTGCTGATGTCACCCCATATGCTTTTTCAATGGCTTTTTTCCTGAACAATACAGTAGTTTAAAAATATTTAAAAGCTGGAAAGTAGGTGTATTAAACTCACATTATTTTATTATACCTTTTTTTAATAGTGGTGAAAACATAATATAAAATTTACCATCTTAACCATTTTTAAGTATATGGTTCAGTATTAAGTATATTCACATTGCTGTGAATACACTTAACAGTACTGAACTTTTTCAAAATCTTGCAAAACTGAAGCTCTATATCCATTTGAACAATAATTTCCTATTGTCCCCTCCCCCCAGCCTCTGGCAACCACCATTCTACTTTCTGTTTCTAAAAAGTTGACTGCTTTAGATACCTTATATAAGTGAAATCATACAGTATTTGTCTTTTTGTGACTGGTTTATTTCACTTAGCATAATGTCATCAAGGTTCATCCATGTTGCAGCATGTGACAGGAATTCCTTTTTTTTTTAAGCCTGAATAATATTCTATTATATGTATACACCACAATTTTGTTTATCCATTCATCCATCGATGGATATTTAGGTTCTTGGGCTAATTGTATTGCTGCAATGAACATGGGTGTGCAGATATCTTTTTGAGATCTTGCTTTCAATTCTTTTTTGTATACCCAGAAGTGGGATTGCTGGATCATGTGGTAATTCTATTTTTAATTTTTTGAGGAACTGCCATACTGTTTTCCATCGTGGCTGCACCATTTTACATTTCCACCAACAGTTCATAAGGGTTCCAGTTTCTCCATATACTCAACAGTTGTTATTCTTTGTTTTTCTGATAGTAGCCATCTTAATGGGTGTGAGATGATATCCCATTGTGGTTTTGATTTGCATTTCCCTAATGATTAGTAATGTTGAATATCTTTTCATAGGTTTGCTAGCCATTTGTACATCTTTGGAGAAATGTCTATTTCTTTGTTCATTTTTTAATCTGGTCATTTGGGTTTTTGTTGCTGAGATGTAGGAGTTCTTTATATATTCTGGATATTAACCCCTTGTTAGATATAAGATTTGCAAGTATTTTTTCTTGTTGTGTACATTGCTGTTTCACTCTGTTGTGTCCTTTGATGTGCAGAAGTTTTTTAGTTTGATGTAATCCCGTTTGTCTATTTTTGCTTTTGTTGCCTGTGCTTTTGGTGTCACAGACAAGAAATCATTGCCAAATCCAAGGTCATGAGGCTCTTCCCCTATGTTTTCTTCTCTGTGTTTTATTAAGTCTTATGTTTACATCTTTAATCCATTTTGAGTTAATTTTTGTATATGGTATAAGGTAATGAATGGTCCAACTTCATTCTTTTGTTTGTGGGTATCCAGTTTTCCCAATGCCATTTTTTGAAGAGACTGTCCTTTCCCCATTGTGTGGTCTTGACATCCTTCTTGAAGATCATTTGACCATGTACATGAGGGTTTATTTCTGGGCTCTTTATTCTGCTCCATTGGTCTTTATGTCTGTGTTTATGCAAGTACCACACTATTTTGATTACTATGGCTTTGTCATATGGTAAACCCTGACTGGTACACTATTCCTTTTTTTAACATGAGTCAGTTTGTTTTAATTTTCTTTGTAGTTTACAGCATAGAGTCAGGTTTTTCTTTATAAGCCAATTTGAAGATCTTTTCTTTAAATAGATGAATCAAGCCCATTCACATTTATTGATGTGCCTGATGTTTGGTTTCAATTGTCATATTGTTTTATTTACTGTATTATATTCACTGTATTTCTTTTATGTTGTTCCTTTGGAGTTTTTATTTCCTTGGCTATAAAAATATTTGACTTTTTTTCTAGAGATATCTTTTGTTGTTGTTGTTGTTTGTTTTCGTGAAGAAGATTAGCCCTGAGCTAACATCCGTTGCCAATTCTCCTCTTTTTTTTGCTGAGGAAGATTGACCCTGGGCTAACATCCATGCCCATCTTCCTCTAATTTATATGGGACGCCGCCACACAGCACCGCTTGACAAGCAGTGTGTCAGTCTGCGCCTGGGATCCGAACCTGCGAACCCTGGGCCGCCAGAAGCGGAGAGTGTGAACTTAACTGCTACGCCACTGGGCCAACCCCAACTAGAGATGTCTTTATAATACCATTTATAAAGGTGGCCATAGACACTTTTGTCCTAACTTAACATTCTATACAACTTGATTTATTAGGTTTAAACAATATCTTTGACTTCTATTACTTAAATGACAGTCAATGAGCTATCCTTTCTCCCTTTTCTCGTTTTAAAAATTGCATTATTTCTACTTTGTCAAAATACCTAATTTCTACACAATATTCTTCCACTCTTGTCTCTACCTTTGTCTTAGACTTGGATCTACAGTTACAATATATTCAGAGCCCTAAGCTACAGTTTTCCCAGTCATCTCTTAATTGGATGAAACTCATCCTTCCACAGATTTCTCAGGAACTGCTACTGACTACAGTAGTCCCTGAGTTCTTGCATTTTTAAACACTTTTCAACAGCTTTGATTCCTAAAGTACAGGTTGGCTGAATATAAAATCCTTGGCTCATACTTTTTCTTTGTGTATTTCTTGTAAATGCTGTTCTCCTTATTCTTACTTGGTATGTTGTTGAAAATTCTAATGGCAACCTGATTTTAAGCGACTCTTTTTACCCAGAGGCCCTGGAGACTTTTTTCCTCTTCTAAGATTTTACTAGGATATGTCTTAGAATTGACCAATCTGGATCCAATTCCACTCAGACCTTCTTTTATTTGTGGAAACTTTTCTTGGATTATAGGTTTAAAATTAGTTCTGTTCCATTATTTTGTTCTTCTTCGGACTCCAATTACTCACACATTGGCTCTTTTTTGTGTGTCCTCTATGTGGGTCACTTTCTGTGTTCCTTTCAGCTTATTATTTTTATTCTAACTCTTGGCCTTTCATGCTTTTCTTCAGTGCTCTTTAATAAATTTTCAGTTGAACCTGTTCTCCCTTGAGTATCTTGTAATTTTATCTTCAAGATGACTTTGTCGTTATTCCTCAGATTCTTTCCTGAGTTCACCGAACTTTTTTCTTCTACCTTCCTGTTTTGATTTGTTTTTGGTCATTTCTGTTCTGTGTTTTATAATTTCTCATTTGAGGATTTTTTTTTTTCCTTATATCTGGAAGTTTTGTTTAAAGGTATTTTTTCCTTTTGGAATGTCTGTTACAGTTTCTTCTGTTTAATGTTTCATTTATTGGGGGATAATTTTCATCAGCTGAAATATTTTGATTCTCATTTTAATTTTATAGCTTTGTATGGATGCCGCCTGTTGTTTTCTGTTCACTTTGTGCTTTAAATTTTTTTTTGAAATAATTTCAAACTTACAAAAACGTCTTCAGTGTTTCCTTTTCTTCTATAAGTTTCATCATTTCTTTAAATACAGTTGTTTTGTAGAATGTTCCTCAATTTAAGTTTACCTGATGATTCCTCACATTTAGATTCAGGTTGTTTTTGCAAAAATGCTACAAAAGTGATGCTGTGTTCTCAGTGGATTATATCAGAAGGCACTTGATGTTGATATGCCCCATTACTAGTGATATTAATTATGCTTGGATAAGGTAGTATCTACCAGGTTCCTTCACTGTAAAGTTACTGTTTTCCCCTTTGTAACTAATAAGTGTTTTATAGAAAGATACTTTAAGACTATATGCTTTTCCTTACAAATTTTCATGCTGGTTTTAGTGTCTGATGGTGAGTTAATAACTGATGATGAATCCTAGATAAATTATTACTGTGAAGATTGCCAAATAGTGACTTTCTAAGTTCATCATTCTTTCTACATTTCATAGTTGGCAACCTACTCTAAGGAGGAGCTTTCCCTTTTCCCTCATTGATTATTCATATCAATACATATTGAGTAAATACTGTATATAATACCTACTCCTAATTCTTGGGAGATACCTGTGAAGTATTTAGGTGGAAAGGTCATGATGTCTGCAGCTTACCCTCAAATGTTTCAGCAAAATAATAGTAGTAATACACTCACACACTCAAGAGTGTTAAATCAAATGTGAAAAAAATGTTAATTATTCATTCTACATGAACAGTATATGGGAGATCATTGTAGTATTTTGCAAATTTTTTGTGGCCCTAAATTTGTTCAATATATATAGTTTTAATTGAGACACTGCCAAAACCTTCACAAATATTTGAAAAAAAGTCAGCCTACAGATTTAATTTACCAGCACTTGAAGATATTCAAATTTTATTACCATTGTCGATAGAAATTTAACACTAGCATCTGTGCAACAGTCCTCTTAGGCAGACCGGAACACCACAGACAAATCTTACACACTAAGATAACAGTACCACGTTCAACAAGACTGTTTCTTCATTCAGTAAACCAAGCTTGACAAAGCAGCCAACTCAAGATGAATGATTCCAGTTTTAGGACACAAGCGAACTTATCACTTAGGGAACATTACAAATAATATTAAAATGTTACATTGACTTTAAAAAGTTCAGAATTTTCCCCTAAGACTATATACAGACAGGTTCACAATATAGAAACCTGTACATTACAGCACTCTGAGGTTTTAGCAAAGCATACATTATAGACACACTTGCCATACAGTGCAATTTTATTGTGTAAGACATGAATAATAGTGCACTTAAATCCAAGAGTCACATTCAAATATATCAAGAGTACAATCCAAATACCCGGCTATTGAAGAAATACATATTCCTTATCTTTATCTATATATATGACTAAGTTGTGCAAGTACATTTTTAGTGTAGATGGTAATAGATCTATAAGGATTCTAAACAATGAAACTCAAGGTGTATTTGTGTAGAATAATCCTCTCCAAAGACATGTGCATTTTAAACGTGAAGCAAATGTCTTGGGCAGACAGACACAGGCAGTGTTGCACAACTTGTTTTATTACCAATCACAAATACAGTTAATCTGTGTATTCACAGATGGTTAAACAGAATGGCTCTAAAAGTCAGTAAGCTCTTATCAGGAATTATTTTTCAGGATAATGTAGTGTCTACAGTGAGCCCCACTATCTTTCATTAAATTAAACACAAACTACAGTTCTGTGGTGTAGTTCAAAAATAGGATGTTGGGTTTCTTAAAGGGAATTGAGATAACAAGTTCAGACTTTCTAAAACTTAGTCCTAGAGCTTCAGAGGGTCTCTTCTGGGCTACTGGTTTAAAGGAAGAAGATGCTATGGACACTAGATTATAAAGACTGAGTGAAAGTAGAAGTAGTTTTATTCAAGAAAACAAAAATTAGAAAACTGATACTGTAAGAAAATTAGCATTTCATATCATCTGGAATAAATATTAATGGAGAAATCAGTCTTTTAATGTTTTTTGTTAAGATGGTGAATTACCTAAAAATACTATCTGGTAATCACTTAAGATACCAGCTCTGGAGGGGAAGATGATCTGACCCATGTTAAAGAAGAGAAAATAACTAATCCGTGTTGTCTTGAGGTATAGCATAAACCTGTATCAGACGTAGTGAATGACTTCATTCTCTGGCAAATTTCAAAGCTGCCAGAACAGGGGATCAACTACTCTAAAAACTGCCCATTTTTTCATCCAGGAAATAACTTTCTGATAATGAGTGCTTATAATCCCCTCCTGTAGTTTTCATTCATTAAATCTGGAGATGGGTAAATACCAAAACTTTTGCTCAGGTTAAAGTCTGATAGTAAGTGAACCTGATGACCTAGTTAAGACTGATAATTAAAACAGCTAATCCTGAAACCAGATTAACTACAAGAGTTACATCTTTAAGCAGATTTTTGAAAATGCAGCAAGATGTTCCTCCTATTTTTCACTTCAAGAGACAACTACTGGTCAAATCTTTTCCATGATATTGATTTTTTATTTAATATAAATACTGACTGAATCAAAGACTAAAATCTCACTAAACTTCATCCTTTGAAATGAAAAGCAATGGCATCACCTCTCTAAATCACACCTCAGAGTTCAAAGAAAAGTTTTTAAATTCCCCATATAGGATCTGAAATGACTGTGTATTGTCTTCCAAAGTTTTCCCCAAAATTGCTTTAAAAGCTTGCTTCAAAGGCCTAATGTTTCTTAGAAATAAAACACATTTGTAGGTTATTTTAGACCTATTAGATTTTACAATTTCTGCTTGTTTTCTTCCCATTTAATGAAATCAAAATGAAAAATTATTAAAAAATATTACCACCCAAAAAAAGTTACAGTATTTTTATATAATCAACCATGTTCTTCTGATTTTTAAAAAATTATTAATTTAAGTCTAAGGATCCTTGTATTGCTGACAGAGGACTGCAGCAATCCTTTTTATTTTTAAAATATTCTTTGTGGGGCCTACTTTTTGCACTCCAAAATATAAACCAGCCTTCACTATAAATGAAGACAGACAATGCCTAATATACATGAACTTGATTATATCTCACTTGATTATTATTGGCGCCTATGGGGCGATTTGCTTGCTCACTTTCTGCCACAATTTTCTTCATTAAAGTTTTTAAAGCCACATTTATCAAAGACAATTCTCCAAACTTAATGTTTAACTAGTATCTTCTCATGAGTACATCCATTATATGTATTCTTCTCATCCAAGGGATGGGTAACTTCAAATTATATTGATAATGCACTTGTTTTTGACAAGAGTTAACCCTAATATTTGCATTTTTAGAGGACTCCTTTGGAAGTGCACTGAAAGCAAAGTATGTTTTTATGATCTAAAAAAAGAACTGAAGTTTGGACAATCCATAATTATAAATTAATACTAAAATGCAAACTTGTCCAAACGGCTTAAGATTGCTGTCCCAATAAAAGAAAGAAAAAGAAATTGAAACACTATGCTATTATTGTACCCTGGCTCGCATATAAAATGTTCATTAGGAAGACAGGTATAAATTGATGGTATATAATTTCTCCATGACCAAGCCTAATAAAAACACCCTCCAAAGTTTCCACCCATGGAAGCCCTGTGGCCAATTGGTATCACCAGTGGGAGTTACTTCTAAAAGAAGAAAAAGGCTCCTTCTTCATATTTAGTCTTGAGACAAAAACAGGAGAATATAAAAAGGTCAACTGTGTGAACAAATGCAGCAATTTTGAGGGGCCATAAACATGCTAGGGTATTTCCTCTTTTAAAAAATTAATATAGACATTTCACACAACACAGAGATATCTATTGCAAGACAGTACATTTCCTTTGCTCCTTGCCTTATTAGCCTTTTGGTGAGGGCTTTAATGCCCTGAGATTCATAACTACAGTCAAGAACAAAGGCAGGCAAATTGACCAAAAGAGAGTTCTGACTGTGGACTGTTGTCCAGCCTCTTGCTACAAGTGTGAGGAAACAGAAAAAAGACAAAGCTTAGGCAACAGGAGATAGAAAGTATTTGCCACTTTCTAAGGCTTCTTAATATAGCCGTAGATTTTGCTAAAGTCGATTTTTTAAAATTATATTTTTAGCTCTAAAGCAGGGTTCAGTTTTGGTGTGCTTTACACTGAAATGGTTATGTACAGATGGGGAGAAATTGTACTAAAGATTACTCTTCAACTATCCCTTTAAAGGAAAACTAGAATTGATAGTATTTGTTAAAATGAGCAGTGCCACAAAACAGAAACATACATGGAAAGCACTGAACCGCAAACTTTTAGAGTTGCGGGCATAAACCAGCACAGCATAAATATAGTCATCACTGTTTCTATAACATTGAAACATTTCAAATCTGTTTCTGAAGTTTAAAACATAGCTGCATCATGTTCATAAACTTTCACCTTCACTTAAATTATATTTGCCTAACATATAATGGACAAATCAGCAGAGTCAAGATAAATTTTCAAAAGGCCCAAGCCAACATGAAAGTTTTAACCTTAGTATTAGTAAACTCTTGGAATACTTAAAACACATACATACATACATAAACCAGAGCAATAAGAACTTCAAACAAGGGGAGTGCATCTCTGGTTTAAGGAAACCATATTTGTAGCTTAACTATAACAAATTAACATCTATTCTAAATGATGGTTTAATGTTACATTCAGCATTCAATACACATTTAATATTTATGGTCAAAAACCTGAAAAACCAATTCAACAGTAACGATACCATATCAGTAACCAATTCCTACCTGATTTCTGTATTGCACATACTTTTAGTGTCTACTGTTAAAATAAATTTACTTCTTAATGTAAATATCAGAAGACTATACCTGCTGCCCTTGTAAAAATAATTTACCTTGAATAAATATTCAGATTTTTCCTTTCTTGACAAACCAAAATGAGAATGAATTAAGCTTTGTTAGTCTAAGACTATTTTAAAGAGAATGGCTATTTTATGTGGCAAAGATATTGGAAATAACATATTAAACACGAAATTCTTGATTTATCAACCATTTCAGTTTTGAAAAATATTTCTATATTCAGAGTGTTTAAAAGTCTGATCCTTTTTTAAACTAACAAATATTCCCTAACGAGATAAATCATATCCTTGACTGGTCTGGAACACTATTTGGAAAATGGACACAGAGAAAAGCTTATGATGAAACAGCATATAACATGAATGGCATTCAACAGGTTACCTATATCTCATAAAATAAAATGACTAGCACCTCCTTCCTGCTCCCAAAGTGAAGAGGCCTAACAGGCCACATGAAACATGAGTAATTATATAAGTTTCATTCATAAAGTATTGAGAAATCCATTACATTATGGGGTTCTCACATCTAAAGCCTCAAGTTCAAGGCTACTGTGTAAAAGTGAACTGAAGGGCAAAAGGAGAGAGAGGGGGGATACAGGTCCAGGAAGGTCCTTGCAAAGAGTGTGGGGAGATCTTTCAGGGACTCTCCTGCATCCCATCTTCAGTTTCCAATTCTGCCAACTGCCTCCTCAGGATATTTACTTTTGCTTGTAATTCCTTGTTATATTCAATGATGTTAACCATTTCTTCATATGCTTCATCCAAATACTTGGAGGATCTGTTCCAACGTAGGAAAATACCTATTGAATCCAGGAAAGGAGAAGAGGAGGGAGAAAGATGCATACAATGAATTAATATTACACTTGTGGATAATATATGATTCCATGCACTATACATTTTTTTCTTTTTTTCACATCTATGTTTTATTACGCTCTAAAATATACAGGAATCTTGAGGTACCAAAAGAGTGCGATTAAATATAGTATTCAAGGGGCTAGCCCTGGTGGCCTAGTGGTTAAGTTCAGCATGCTCTGCTTTGGTAGCCTGGGTTTGGTTCCCAGGCGTGGACCCACACCATTGGTTTATCAGTTGCCATGCTGTGGCGGCAGCTCACATACAAAATAGAGGAAGACTGGCAACAGATGTTAGCTCTGGGTGAATCTTCCTCAGCAAAAAAAACCACCCCAGTATTCAAGAAGTCCCTATTTCTATGTCCATACTCATTGATTCTTCAAAAAACCCCCACAAAATTATGAAATAGATCAAAATACCGTTCTGTGATATATTCAGGAAAATAAGTTAATTTACAATGCCATAAACTTTCCAGTTTCACAATATAAAATTTTTTTTTTTTACAATTATAGAACTTTACCAAGACCTGTAAGACCTCCTACACGTGTGAAATTACTTTCTCTGGAAAAGTGACAGTTACTGTAAAAGCAGAACCACACAAATTGTTATTTAAAAGCCTAAACTTTGGCCTGGTGGCATAGTCGCACACTCCACTTTGGCGGCCCGGGGTTCACAAGTTCAAATCCTGAGCACAGACCAATGTACCGTTCATCAAGCCATGCTGTGGCAGCATCCCACATACAAAATAGGGGAAGATGAGCAGAGATGTTAGCTCAGGGCCAATCTTCCTCAGCAAAAAAAAGCCTAAACTTCAGTGCTCTCTCTCCTCTCTCTGAGTTAAGAGGCAGTCTTCCAATTCTGCAGGCAACTGCTTCTTTCCCCAAATAATAATTATCCTTTTACTGGAACTAAACAGAGACATTTTCTCCTACATTAACTATATCATCCCAAAATAACCACTTAAAGATATTCAAGTAAGGA
Organism: Tapirus indicus; assembly: GCA_031878705.1. Lineage (NCBI taxonomy): Eukaryota > Metazoa > Chordata > Mammalia > Perissodactyla > Tapiridae > Tapirus > Tapirus indicus. Next base: position 94,430,915 of record CM062919.1, on the reverse strand, counting down.
GATACAAAAACTTTTCAGGCTGCAACATAGCAGCAGCTGGCAAGTCCACAAAGGTTTTATGTTCATTAAAACACTTTCTATAAACCAAACTGCCGTGGGCCCTAAAGAGTCCTTCTGTATACTCTCTATCAGAAAGGGAAAACAGAAACATAAAGATTGACTGACCTGTGTTGATTTTTCTATTATGTGAACCTATTTTTAAAATCCTGTTCTTCAATATAAGAATTACCTAATATTAATGGTTAATAATTAACCTAATTAATAATTAACCTAATTAATGATGTACATATAAACAGCAGAGAGATATTTTAAGACTAAAGGATAATCTCATTGTACAATCCAGATACCCATGAGAATATTTTATCTGACATAGAATTTCTTCCAGTTCTAAGTCGAGGAGAAACTAAACACATATGGAAAGTGTGTTCTTAATGGAATGGAATGGCAGGAATTCATTCCTGTAACAACCAAGATTTCCTTCTATCACTTAATCCCTAAACTCTTAATGAAGTTTGGTAAAAATTAGTTAAATCAGCCTTCAGGCCATCCAACTCCCAAATTTGGCTTTTCTCCCAAGTAGTGAATCTCTCATTTTAGTTATTAAACATGACAGTGGCTTTTAAGTGAACTGTCCCAGAAGTTTTAAACAAGAAGCACAGCTGTAATCTCTCATTTAAGAGATCACTTATCCCGCACCTATGACCATCTACCACAATTAAGAAACTAAGCAAAGAGAAGTTCTGAGCAGCTCCAAAGCACTAAAGCTCAGGCTCAGAGAATTTCAAGACTATCTGAGGCCATTTTCCCACAATTCTAACTAAGGGACACCTCAATAGATAAGATTAGAAGCATAAACCGAGGTAGAAGGAAGCAGCTAAGGACGGATATGCCAAAAGGAATACGATGTGAGAGCCGACATCCAGAGAAGCAACAGGAACAGACTCAGTCTCATACTGAGAAAGCAAAGCAATCCGACACCCTTTTACACATAAAGAGCAAACAGTTTTCCACACATGAGTTGCCCTTGAGGGCATAACATATTAGAACACGGTATAATAACTGACATGTATAGTAATTTAGTTCAATTTACCAAACAGCTACCATTCCTGTGTGTATACCTTATGCTGTTTAAAACAAAGATGAATAAAGATATGCTTTATTACCTTCAAAATGATTAAAACGAAATTAAATGATATTTATAGTCTTTGTTTAATGAATGGCTAATATAGTTTAGATAGATTTTGGTTCTTTTTAAAAAACAAGCTTTGGTATTTAAGGAGATAACCTTACAACGTCTGAAAAATTACTGTAGGTAAAACTCCTTCTTTAGAATAGATCTGAAAATTAAGCATGGATTATTGTTCCACATAACAATGAGATATCTGCATTACTGCACTGATGGATGGCATTTGTGTACATATACAGAACCTTACTAGAATGACTAACTCATGTAATTCTTCGATAGCATTTAACAGAAGAACCTATCCTAATGACTGTGTAATGAAGGAAACAGAAACCACCTCCTAGGAGCTTACAATTTATTCCTGTCCCAACCATCTACCAACTTTCTTACACAAAAAGTAATGTACTTTCCTTCACACCCTTTAAGACAGCCACTACCAAAGGGGGAAAAAAACTAGAAATGAACAAATGTTGGCAAGGATGTGGAGAAATTGAAACCCTTTCGCACTGTTGGCGGGATTGTAAAATGGTGCAACTGTTATGGAGAACAGTATGGCGGTTCCTCAAAAAAGTTAAAGATAGAATTATCATGTGATCCAGCAATTCCACTTCTGGGTACATACTCCAAAGAATTAAAAGCAGGTTCTTGAAGAGATATTTGCACACCTATATGCCAAAAGGTGGAAGCAACTCAAGTGTCCATCAGTGGATGAATGGATAAACAAAATATGGTGTGTGTGTATATATATATATATAGTGGAAAATTATTCAACCCTAAAAAGGAAGGAAATCCTGTCACATGCTGCAACATGGATAAACTTTGAGTACATTAAGTGAAAGAAGAAAGTCACAAAAAGACAAATACTGTATGATTCCATTCACATGAGGAACCTAGAGCAGTCAAACTCATAGAGACAGAAAGCAGAGTGGTAGTTTCCAGGGGCTAGAGAGAGGAGCAATGGAAAGTCGTTTAACGAGTACAGAGTTTCAAATTTACAAGGGGATAAGTTCTAGAGATCTGTTTCACAACAATGTGAATATACTTAACAATACTGAATTGTACACTTTTTTGGTTTTTTTAATCACAATAAAAAGTAACGTACCTTCTTATTTTAACTTTCCCTTAATAGGAAAAATATCCAACATAAACTGCAGTATCCATTAAATAACCATTGTTAATTTCTCAAATGGGGACTGAAAAAAAAAGGTGTGACTAGATAACTGATATGAAAGAGAGAACCACGCCCATATTGAGAAAAAAACAGTAATTACACCCAGGTCTGAGGGTCAGGTCCACCTCACTCTCTTCAAACGTCAACAACAGCACGTACTCACGGGCAGCCGAGAGAGCATCCTTGACTACTAAAACAGTCTGCAAAGGAGCATGCTCACCTTCCCACAGGTGAAGACTCTGTGGAGCAACTGAAGGCCAGATGACCAGATTGTTGGCTTCAAAGAGAGGACTGGTGAATTGACTCAGTTCGCTGGGCCGATTGACCCAGGACCACAGAGACATCGTTTTCTGCTGTAGCTTCAACTTACATCTGATCAAGGAAGAAAATTGCCATTAAAGCAGTTAATTTAAAAGAACCATTATTAAATGCTCCTCTTATTAGGACAATTTCTTCTCTCTGTATGTTAGAGTGCAGACTTTTAGTAGAGGAACAAAACTTTGTAAAATAAAAATATTTGTCAGAAAATTCAATCTGCATTATATAACTCTCAACAACCACAAAACAAACACTATTTTACAGGCTTCCAAAGCCAACAAGAAGGATAAAATCAGAATCTGGTCATGTCAGGTTCAGAGTTAAATATTAACCCAGAGAAAGTTACTATACACAAAAGTCCTTTATTTTATCTGGGATTGTATTTTAATTTAACATAGCTAAATATAAAAAAACCTTGTAAACTATTTTGTTTCGAAGAAGACTAAAATGTAAAGACACAAAAATCACACACATCATGTTAAAAATGGAGGTTGAGTCAAATTTCAAACCAAACAAAATTTTTTAGAGACAGCTTTTAGAACAAATAAATTACAGGTACATAAAATACTGTCAAAGATTAAAAATAAATACATATCTTGATGTAAATACAGGTTAAATCTACATTTATATACAATGAACAGTCTTCATAATAATCTTGAAATTCTGTAACACTCTTTATCATAGAATAAACTGTTAGAGATGGAAAGTGAACTGGCACATTTTAGAAAAAATAAATTTTAACAAGGATTTAAAGATAATTTGTGGTAAACCTTACATTAACCAAAAAGATAATATATTCGGTTTTCACAGGATTATGTTTAAGCTGAAATTTTACTGTAAAATTGGTTTTGTCTCTGAAATTACTTATAAGCTTCATGAAAGTTAATTATGTGTATTCCTTTTATGCTTGCAATAAAAAGAAGCCACATAGTCACAGAACCCATGTGGTACTGGAATTTAATTGCTAGGATAGCAAGTCCCATACTGGGTTCCCAGGAACCAGGCATGGTGAGGATAGGAGACCACTGCACCCACTGCTCCCTCCAGCCCCCGGACCGCCAAGTCCATGACTAGCCAATCACTGAAATTTTTCCAGCTGAGCCCACCCCACACAGCTTCAGAATCCTTCTCAATTAGTACTCCACCAAATGGGAATCAGAATGTGAGATAAAAATCTATTTGTGATCTCTGTATTGAAGGCTAGTTCTGAGGGATATTAATAGGTAATCACCAAAAAGAAGTCCAGAGTCAAACATACTATTTAAATGCTGAATTAAAGTTATATACATTGCTTTATCAAAGGGCGTCTTAAAGCCTTTAAATGATTGTTTCGTGACTCTCTGAGAGGGGACTAGATGATGCCACATCCTCCCAATTTCCTTTACTATGTAAATCACCAATTCCCCCCCTCTGCCCATCAGAGTACAGTCCAGGGCTAAGCAGAACATGCTTTAAGAAATGGTGGGATAGGATATTACATTCCCGACACATTTAAGTGCCATGAAAACAGTTGCCTTTGTGATGATTGTTTGGACATAATCTTTGATCTCCTAAAAAACAAACAAACCAAAACCAAAAATAAAAACAGTAAAGCCTCTTTTACACATACAACTTTGTTTTGTTCAGTATTTTAAAAGCATACCTGACCATGGAATCCTTTTTGGTGTAATATCTTTTAACATCCTTTGGTATTAGTGTCTAACAAAGGAATTTTAAACAGGTTTCATCTCACATGCTGACTCCCACTTGCCAGAGGTTACCGATTATTTTTCCTTTTTCTGCATCAGATGACACAGAGCATGAGGTACTTGCTATCACGTTCAGCAGAACCAAAGTGCCGGCCAGCGTAATTTTGCGGCTCTGTATCAAAATGCCATCAGTGGTCTGTTCTAGGCTGGTGGCTGAGCTGGTGACAGATTCAAGGAGGAATGGATGAATGAACTAACATTTTAAAAATGCCTACTAAGTGACAGGTATCGTGCTAGGAGCTTTCATATGTTGTGTTATTTGATCCTCACTACAACCCAGTGTGGCACATATTAATTTTTGCCTTTAACATCATGAGAAATAGCTTCAGAGAAGTCACATGGCTAGTTAAGTGGCATAGTGGAGATTCAGACTCAAATCTTCTAATTTCAGTCTTGAACTTTTCCCCTTAAAGTACACAGGAGAGAACTGAGAAAGGGGCTGCTCACAATGAAAAAGAAATGTACCTAAAGTTTCTCAGGGCATAGTTTAAAATGTTGCATTTAGCCGTGGGACTTCTGGAATGACAGAGGAAGGACCTCCATGTATTGTCTCCAAAAAGTAATGAAAACAGTAGCAAAAAAAGTCAAAATAAACATTTTCACAACTCTGAAAATTAACAAAAAGGCTTACAACAATCTGAGGAGCATTCATCCAAGAAAAACTGCTGAACCTCTGGAAGAATACAGGATTTGTGGCATTTTAACTTAGTCTACTGCCAACACCCTTTCCCCAGCTCTACAGTACCACTGAAAACCAGCAGCTGTGCAGCCACTGGAGGGGCAGACCAGGTTTGGAGCTCCTCAGAAAGTACCACCCCCAGAACACTGTCACTATTTGATATGTCTTGCAAGCTCCCTGGCAAGGCCTCCTTTGCAGAGTGTTGCAGTTATTTGACTTGACGCAGAGTTCTCTCTGAAAGAAAAGCCCTATCACCCAGTGTATTTGTCAAAAACAATGAGCAGAAACTGTCTAATATCACAGCTGCCTCAGGCTGCCATATCAGTTGGGGCAAATAAGAGGCTGGCCAAAATCATAAAAGAAAGATTTAGGGAATGAGATGTCCACAAGGGGGCTTCTAAAAGCTCTGACATATGCCTGAGAATTTAAAGGGGTGTGCACATGCCCAGAAAACACTTGAGGTGGCTCTAATTTTTCTCCTCTGGCTGAACCTGAAGTCCTGTTCAAGCCGAAGGCTAAAGCAGAGTTGTAAACTACCTGAGTGTTGAAGTCATACCCCAACACACACATACTGCTTTCACCCTCAGCAAAGAGTGAAAGACTTACTCATTCAAGACATTTAAAGAAATCTCTGACTAATTATTAGCTGACCACTACGCTACCTATCTGAGCAGAGACTTCAGTGGCTGCACACTATAGGAGATACAAATTTTACAGCATTAGTCCAGGAAAGTCACTGAACAGAAAGAAAGACAAAACAAGAAGGAAAAAAAAAACCCCATAAAAATGCAGCAATAACAACAAACTCTTGCAGGATAGGGGGATCTAATTTCCAGATTCACCATATTATATTATCTAAAATATCAGTTTTCAAAAAAAATTACAAGACACACAAAGAAACAGAAATGTACAGCCCATACACAGGAGAAAAAAAGCAGCCAAAAGAAACTGTGCCCAGGAGGGAAGGAAGACATACTGGACTTACTAGACAAAGACTTTAAATCAGCTATCACAAATATGTTCAAAGAACTAAAGAAACAATGCCGAAAAATTAAAGCGAAGTATGACAATGCCACACCAAACAGAAATCCTAATTTGAAAGTATAATACCTGAAATGAAAAATTACCAGAGGAGCTCAACAGTAGATTTGAGCTGGCAGAAGAATCAGTGAACTTGAAGATAGGTCAATTGAGATTATCAATTTCTGAGGAAAAGAAAAAAAAAAGAATGAAGAAAATTGAAGAGAACTCCAGAAACCTGTGGGATATTACCAAGTATTCAACATATGTATGCATAATGAGAGTCACAGAAGGAGAGAAGAGAAAGAAGCAGAACAAATGTTTGGAAAATAATGTTTCAAAACTTCTCAAATGTGATAAAAAACATTGATCTACACACCCTAGAAGCTCAAAGAACTCCAAGAGGAATAAATTCAAAGTGATCCACACTTAGATACATCAATATCCAATTCTTAAAAGCCAAAGAAAAAGAATTGTAAAAGCAGCAAGAGAAAAATGTCTCAACAAAATAATGACTTATTATCAGAGACCATGAGGCCAGAAAGTGGTATGACATATTCAAAGTGCTGCAAGACAAAGACTGTTGACCAAGAGGTCTATATCCTGCAAAATTATGCTTCAAAAACGAAGAAGAGTGACGTCAGCAAAAATGGCAGAGCAGGCAGCTCCAAATGCCCATCCCTCCACAGAAACATTGAAAAATCGAGCAGAAACTGTTAGAACCAACTTTGTCAGACCTCTGGGAAATAGTCAAAAGTTTATAGCACACAAGCAAACACAGAATCAAGGAAAAGGCAATTTAAAAACAATAGGAACCTTATGATCCAGCAATCCCACTCTTGGGCATCTACCCAATGGACATGAAATCAACCATCACAAGAGGCTTATGCACCCCTATGTTCATTGCAGCATTATTCACTATAGCCAAGAACTGGAAGCAACCCAAGTGTCCCTTGACTGATGATTGGTTAAAGAAGATTTGGTATACACATACAATGGAATACTACTCAGCCATAGCAAAGACAGAATTGTCCCATTTGCAACAACATGGATGGACCTAGAGGGTATTATGTTAAGTGAAATAAGCCAGAGAGAGAAGGACAGACACCGCGTGATTTCACTCATATGTGGAATATAAATGAACACACGGACAAAGAGAACTGGTTGGTGGTTACCAAGGGGAAGGGGGGTGGGGGCTGGGCACAAGAGGTGAAGGGATGCATCTACATGGTGACAGACAAAAAATAGTGTAGAGCTAAACCCCCACAATGTTATAAACTATTAAGACATCAATAAAAATAAATAAAAAATAAAAACAATAGGAAAGCTTTATCGCATTTTTATTTGCTCTTGCCCCACCCACTCTCTAGATCATGGAGGTCTTGAAGATGGTAGCCCATGTTCCCAGCATGGGAACCTGGTCCTTGGCTCCAGAGGGAATAGAGCAGTCCTTATTCCCAAAGAATTGTGTCTGTCTGTTCTAAACTGAGCAGACTTGAGCAAGCAAAGAAACAATAAACAAAGATGAAGATAAGTCAACTGAAATTGCCCATTCTGAGGAGAAGAATGGAAAAGAATGAAGAAAAATGAACAGAGCCTAAGTGAACCGGTGGTACCAACATATGCATAATACAAGTCCCAGAAAGAGAGGAGAGCAAGGGTCAGAAAGAGTATATAAAGAATTAATGGCCAATTTGTCAATTATACCTCAATACAGATGGAAACAAACAAGAAGAACCACACACACAAAAAATTAAAGACTGAAAAACTTCCCAAATTTGATAAAAGACATGAATCTACACATTCAAGAAGTTCAATGAGCTCCAAGAAAGATAAATGCAAAGAGATCCACACTAAGACACATGATAATCAAACTGTCTAAAACCAAGGACAAAGAGAGAATCTTGAAAGCAGCAAGAGAGAAGCAGCTCCTCATGTAGAAGGGATCCTCATTAAGATTAACAACTGATTTCTCATCAGAATCCATGGAGGCCAGAAGGGAGAGCAATGACATTTTTAAAGGGCTGAAAGAAAAAAACTACCTACCAAGAACTCTACATCCAGTAACACTATTCTTTAAAAATGAAGGAGAAATTAAGACATTCCCAGATAAATAAAAACTGAGGAAGTTCATTCCAAGTAGACTTGCCTTACAAGAGAAATGCAAAAGGGAGTCCTTAGAGCTGAAATGAAAGGACACTAGGCAGTAACTCAAAGCCATATGAAGAAATAACTCTGGTAAAGATAACTACATAGGAAAGTATAAAAGTAAGTTATTATTGTATTTTTGGTTTGTAACTCTTTTTATTTCCTATATAATTTAAGAGATGGATAAAAACAATTATAAATCTATGTTAATGGGCACACAATGTACAAGGACGTAATTTGTGATTACAACATATAGGGGGTAGAGCTGTACAGGAGCAGTTTTGTATGCCATTGAAATTAAGTTGGTATTCAAACTAGATTGTTATAAATTTAGGATGTAAATTGAAATCTGCCTGGTAACCACTAAAAAAATATTTTTAGAATATATACAAAGGGCCAGCCCGGCGACCTAGTGGTTAAGTTCAGCATGCCCAGGTTCGGTTCCTGGGTATGAACCTACATCACTCATCAGTGGCCATGCTGTGGTGGTGGCTCACATACAAAAAGAGGAAGATTGGCACCAGATGTTAGCTCAAGGTGAATCTTCCTCAGCAAAAAACCTCCCAAAAAACATATATATATATACACATACACACACACACATACATATACATATATACAAAAAGAAATGAGAAGGGAATCAAGATAGTACACTATAAAAAATCAATTAAACACGAAGGAAGGCAAGTAATGGAGGAAATGAAGAACAAAAGAGATATGAGACATATGGAAAACAAATAGCAAAATGGCAGAAATAAGTCTTTCCTTATTAGTATTCACTTTAAATATAAATGAAGTAAACTCTCCAATCAAAAGGAAGAGATTAGCAGAATGGATTAAAAAACATGATCCAACTGTATATTGTCTACAAAAGATTCACTTTAGATTCCAAGATGCACATAGATTGAAAGTGAAAGGACAGAAGAAGATTTTCCATACAAATAGTAACCGAGAGAGGTGGGGTAGATGTATTACATCAGACAAAATAAACTTTAAGACAAAAACTCTTACAAGAGATGAAGAGGGATATTATATACTGAAAAAAGGGTCAAGCCATCAAGAAGATATAATAATTATAAACATACACTCACCTTGCACCAGAGTCACAAAATATATGAAGCAAAAACTGACATAACAGAATAGAGAAATAAAAAATTCTACAATATAGTAGAGGACTTCAATATCTCACTTTTGATAATGTATAGAGCAAATAGACAGATAAGGAAATACAGGATTTGAACAAAATGTAAGACAAATATAGAATACTCTACCCAACAACAACAGCATACACATTCTTCTCAAGGGTACATGACACATTCTCCAGAACAGACCATGTTAGGCCACAACACAAATCATACAAAGTATCTTCTCTAACCAAAACAGAATGAAGTTAGAAATCAATAACAGAAGAAAAACTGGAAAATTTGTAAATATGTGGAATTATATAACACTTTTAAACAACCAATGGGTTAAAGAAGAAATCACAAGAGAAATTAGAAAACACTTATAGATGAATGAAAACAAAAACACAACATGCTAACACAACTTTTATATGGATCTAGTGAAAGCAGTGCTCAGAGGAAAATTTACAGCAGTAAACACCTACATTAAGAAAGAACAAAGATCTCAAGTCATTAACCTAAAACTTTATGCCTTAAGGAACTAGAAAAAGAAGAGCTAGCAGAAGGAAGGAAAAAATAAGATTAGTGAGGAAACAGACAAAATAGAAAATAAAAAAATAGAGAATTTCAATGAAACCAAAAGTTGGTTCTCTAAAAAGACCAACAAAATTGTTCCTTTAGCTAGAATGACAAAAAAAAGACAGAAGATGCAAATAACTAAAATCAGAAATGAAAGTGGGGCATTACTAACTTTACAGAAATAAAAAGGATTATAGGGTAATCCTATGGATAATCGTACACCAACTAATTGGATAATCTAGATGAAACAGACAAGTTTCTTTAAACACACAAAATGCCTAAAGTGACTCAAGAAATAGAAAATCTCAACAGACCTATAAAAACAACAACAAAAAGACTGAATCAGTAATAAAAAAAATCCCTCAACAAAGAAAAGTACAGGACCAAATGGCTTCATGGGTGAATTCTACCAAACATTAAAAAAAGAATGAACACCAATCCTTCTCAAACTCTCCAAAAAACAGAAAAGGAAGGAATACTTCCTAATTCATTTTATGAAGATATTATTACCCTGATGCCAAAGCCAGATGAAGACATCACCAGAAAAGAAAACTACAACAGTACAATATCCCTTATAAATGAAGATGCAAAAATCCTCAAGAAACTATTAGCAACAGCGTATTAAATGGATTATATACCATGACCAAGTGGGATTTATCTCAGGTATGCAAGAGTGGTTCAACATGAGAAAGTCAATCAATATAATGCAACACATTAATAGAACAAAGGAAAAAAACCACATGATCACTGCAATTAATGCAGAAAAGGCATTTGACAAAACCCAACATCTTTTCATGATAAAAACACTCAACAAATTAGGAATAGAAGGGAACTTCCTCAAATGATAAAGGGCATTTATGAAAACACTATGGTTAACATCATACTCAGTGGTACAAGACTGTAAGCTTTCTCCCTAAGATCAGGAATAAGACAAGTGATGCCTGCTTTCATCACTGCTGTTCAACAGTGTACTAGAAGTTCATTAGAAAAGAAAAAGAAAGAAAAGACATTCAAATTGGAGAAGAAGTACAACTATCTCTATTTGCAGTTAACATGATCCTATACATAGAAAATCCCAAAGAATCCACACAACCTACTACAGCTAATAAACAAATTTGGCAAAATTGCAGGGTACAAAGTAGACACACAAAAAAGTCATGTTTCTATTCACCAGCAGTGAATATTCCAAAAAAGATAAAAAAAAATTCCATTTACAATAGCATCCAACATAATAAAATACCAAGAATAAATTTAAACACAAAAATGAAAGATTTGTATACTGAAAACTATAAAATACTGCCAAAAGAAATTAAAGAGCTAAATAAATGGAAAGACATTCCGGGTTCATGGATTGGAAGGCTTATTATTGTTAAAGCAGCAATACTACCCAAAGCGATCTACAGATTCAATGCAATCTCTATCAAAATTCTCTTACAACTCAATAATAAAAAGGCAAATAACCCAACTAAAAAATGGGCAAAGTATCTGAGTAGATATTTTTCCAAAGAAGATACACAAATGGCCAACAGGCACATGCAAAGATGTTCAACATCATTAGTCACTAAGGAAGCGCAAATCACTATAATGAGATACCACTTTACACCACCACTTTACACCCACCAGGATGACTAATCAAAAAGGCAGACAATAAAAAATGGTGAAGATAGGGGGCCGGCCGGTGGCGCAGCGGTTTAGTTTGCACTTGGCAGCCCAGGGTTTGTGAGTTGGGATCACAGGCACCCACTGATGCACCGTTTGTCAGCGATGCCTTCGCGGCGTCCCATATAAAGTAGAGGAAGATGGGCACGGATGTTAGCCCAGGGCCAGTCTTCCTCAGCAAAAAGAGGAGGATTGGCAACGGATGTTAGCTCAGGGCTGGTCTTCCTCACACACACACACACACACAAAAATGGTGAAGATGTAGAGAAATTGGAGCCCTCATACATTGCTGGTGGGAATGTAAAATGGTGCTGCCACTTTGTTTCACACTTCCTCAAAATGTTAGTTACCGTATGACCCAGCAATTCCACTCCTAAGTTTACACCTAACATAAATGAATATATGTCCACACAAAAACTTGTACACAAATGTTTAATGCAGCATTATTCATGGTGGCCAAAAGGGGAAAACAACCCAAATGTCCATCAACTGATGAATGGATATATCTATACAATGGAATATTTAGTAATGGAAAGGAATGAAATACTGATATATTCTACAATATGGATGAACCTTGGAAACATTACGCTCAGTGAAAGAAGCCAATCACAAAGACCACATATTTATGATTCCATTTATATGAAATATCCAAAAAAGGCAAATTTATAGACAGAGAGCAGATTAGTGATTACCAGGGGTTAGCAGATAGAGGGAGGGAGAATGCATAGTGGCTGCTAATGGATATGGGGTTTGTTTTGGAGGTGATGAAAATATTCTAAAATTAGATTTGGTAATGGTTGCACAACCCTGAGTATACTATGTACTAAAACCCATTGAATTACACACTTTAAATGGGTGAATATTATAGTAAGTGAATTATATCTCAATAAAGCTGTTTTTAAAAAAGGTTGGGGGCCAGCCCCATGGCCTAGTGGTTAGGTTCTGTGCACTCCGCGTTGGCGGCCCAGGTTTGGTTCCCGGGTGTGGACCTACACCACTCGTTGGCAACCATGCCGCGGTGGCAACCCACATACAAAACAGAGGAAGACTGGCACGGATGTTAGCTCAGGGTGACTCTTCCTCAGCACAAAAAAGGTGCATGTTCCCTTTGAATTGAAATCACCTTTCACCAAGACGTTTCAGTGGTTTTTAAAGATTTTTAACAGGACCAGTTAATATTCCAATCTCCCAAATTCAATAGGTTCAAGTAATTTTAGACTTTGTATTCATAAGAAACCTTAAAACTTCTTATTCTTTTGTATATAATATTTAAAAGGAAAAAAGTATGGTCATTGCTTTCTCTTAGGTCATCTCTTCTAATGAAAACTCTCTATTTTGACTAGCAAAATTCTAGATTTTAGAACAGAGGTGAATAGAACCCTAAAGTCAGGAAGCATTAAACTTTTCACCTATTGTTAATAAGGAAGAAAACAGCAAAAAAAAACTATTAATAACTTATGTTTTATTTGAATTAACTGTGGTGTTACAGAATAGTTTCTGGAGTGAGAAAGTGAAATATTTATGACATCTCCATCATGAGTCAATTCAAATCCTACTTTTTAGAAGTAGACCTGTTCTTTTGGCATAAGTAATGAATATAAGTATAATAATAAAAGTATAATCATTACTAGAAAGTCAACTTAAAATGACACCAAAATACCAAAAATAAATTTCAATAATAGAAAAAAAAGTGATACAATGTTCAAAGATTCATTTAAGCTTAAACTCTTAATAAACAGCCCAGGGGAAAACCCCACTACCAACCCATCTCAATGTTTTTATAAAAGTTCAAATCTATAACGCCAATATAAGACACTTTAGCTTGAACATGCCTACGAACAAGCGAATCCTATCCCAATTCCATACTATTAACAAGGAAAGCACTCAGGGCAAATACCCTTGGGGGTAAAGAAGAAACATATAAACGCATCCATCAAATTACCTTTCTAGTCAAACTGATCATACGAACAATGGGTGGCTGCAGTAGCTATTGCCAAAGCACAACAAGAACACTATGATGACTGAGAACTTTCTAGAGCACTCAAATAGTTCTAAATTTTTTCCTACTTCTGAAGACAAGAATCTAAAAGAGACTCTAATGTTGAAAAATTTGCCAATTCAGCTCTAAGTAAAAAACATGTATTGTCCTATGTGCTTGAATTTTAAACTAGTAAAGATGCAGTAATTCCATTTGTGAAAAACTGTTGTTTAAATTTATTATTTAACTAAATGATGCCAGCTACCAGTCAAGGAATAAATCCTGTCTCCCACCCAGAGGAAGCCTTTTGATTCTATCCAAATGAGAAGATTATCAGTTAAGCCCCTTTAAAGATCATTCTGATATGAATCTTCTAAATAAACCTATAAACTTCATCGTGTCTGGGCTGTGAAGTGAGATTGTCACTCTGGGCCTGAGGACAGTTTCTAGGTGTAACAGAGAAAGTCTGGGACAGGAGTAGGAAGACCTGTACTATAGCCATACTTTTGGTGACCAACTGGCTGTACATCCCTGGACAAGTCACTTAACTTCTCTGAATATTATCTTCCTGATCTGTAAAATTGGATGGAGGGTAGAGTTGGATTATATGTTAAAGCTTCTTCCAGATGTTAGACACTATGATCCTATATAAGGAAATTAGCATTTAAAATGGTTGCCCAATTTACTCAAAGCTTTTTAATCAGTGTATGGATTAATTTTAATCTAATAGAACAAAGTCTAGGATATGCTCTCACTTAGCATGTGATAGGGTCATAACAGGAATACACCCCACATAATTTAACTTATACTAACTATAACCTCTACCATCTTGTAAATAACCTTAATGTAGAACCAAATGCTGGTCTCTTTTAGGAAATGACCAAAACAACTAAAAATGAAATGTCCCATGTGAGCAGTGTACCCACCTTTCACTTTCATTGTTGCCCAGAAATGTTCCAAACTGTGAGGCATAAGCGTGCTCAAAGAGCATGATGAGGAAATTCTCATTAAATTCAAAAGAACAAGGGAACTGACGAAGTATCTGCCATACACAGTCCAAGAAGAGAAGAAAGACAGGTGACTCCCATTTCTGCTTACTATTACAATAGGCTGACTGTGCACAGCGCTGTTGGAATGGGTGACCAGCCTAAGAGAAAAGATGGAAATGTGACAGTCATATCCTAGTGAGATCATAATATAGCACATTCTATTAACATTATTTCACACACATACAACAAAACTCATTAAATGAAACTTCGTATAATTTAAGTGGCTTGCTCTTTAGGTTAATGATTTCTTGATTTAAAACAATTTTCAGCAACTAAGGAAAAAGACAATTTTCGAATACTTAACGAGGCTGTGCAGTTAAGACATAAACATAAGAACTGCAATTGTCCTTGAAATATCAAATGGAAGAACAATGAACTTCAGTAATGAAAAACTTACATATCTTTCCAGGTCTGAAATTTGGAGCAAAGTCAAAGGATATAAGTTCTTCAGGTACAAAACAAAAGACAGCTATCACCTTCTATCTATCCAAAGCATTGAAGATTGTTGTAAGCTATATAAGCATCACCACTAAATGGAGATAAAGATGGGGCTCTCATACACAAACTGTATAAGGCCACTCCTGATATTAAATCTTTAATTACATATGAAAAGTTACTGTTATGAAGAGATCTTTAGGAATATTTTTATATTAGAGATAAAGCTGTCCTTAGTTTCCATGTTCTCCCAAAAAGAACTTGAAGAGTCTGCCGTCTACTGACCAAAAGAAATTTAAGACTCATTTGGTTCTCTGGTCCACCCAGAATCTGAGTACCGACCTTATCCCAAACCTGCTTTATCTTTGGGTCCTCATACTACTTTATCTGACAAAGATAATGCCATGAACATTTTCCAGTGCCTAATGGGATTTTGATACCCACTAAAATGGTAATATATAAATAAGTAAATCATACTCATTTGTTTGTTTGCTATGCATCATGAGGAATGTAGCTGAATAGATTTTCACCAAATATTTAGGATGGTCTGACTTAAACAGAGATAAAGGTCAGTTGTCAGGCAGGGTAGACATGATAAACATAACAGCATTAACACACATTGTAACTAGAAGGGCCAGAAATGATTTTCCTCCAGAGATACTTCCACTTTCAAGATACATCTAAACATTTGTTTCCAATCACAATTATTTACTAAGTTACACAGTGTATATACATTCATAAATTAATCTCTGACTTGGAGGATTTCAATCTATTTTATGAGACCTTTATTTTAGTTGTCATTTAGCATTAGGTGACAATACTGTGTTGTATCCTAGGGATAAACAGATGAATTGGACATGGTTCTCTGGCCTCAAAGAAGTCAGTTTATTTGGGTCTAGTTCAGGAAACATGGCATGAAGAAAATGGATTAATTTCACCTGTGAAGGAGGTTAAGGTCCCAGAGACTTCATGAAACAAGTGACATTTAGCTGGATCTTAAGGGATGAGAAGGATTTCACCTGGCTGGGGAAGAGGACAGGATGAAGCCAGACGAGCAAAAGGCAGAAGGTGCTAAAGCACATGCCTTGGATTACAAGTCTCTACTGCCCCTTACTCCCGGCCTATGGCTTTCATCTCTAACAAGACTAAGCTCTGCAAGACAGACAATGTTTTACATTCTTTGTATTTCCCCTGTGGGTAACAAAATACAACTAATAAGAGTTTGTTAAGGGAATGACGTGCCAAATGAGCAATATAAGCAAAGAGAGATACAGAAATTGAGAGGGCAGTAAAGATTATACATTATACATTATACATTTATTGAGAGGAAGATAGATTAATTGTCCCTCAGAAAATTAAACATACAATTTCAACATCTTAATTGATTAAAATTTCATACACATATCTGCTCCCACACCAGGATCACAACATCAATTATTAGCAGTTCCTCTGTGCACCAAATAGTTTTTCTTACCTGCAGCCACTCTCTTTCTATCAGGGCCTCAAAACCACGGATGGTCCTGCTTCTTGGTTCCAAGATGATCTGGGCCAAGGAGGTAACCTGAAGTGTGGAATCAGTTCCTTCTGTCCCATGAATCAGTATGGATGCTCCTTCCCTGATAGGAAAATCCAGAGTACAAATGAGATACTCCCAACATGGTCAATCAACTCTGTTAATAATAAACATTTATTGAGTACAATATTTCAAAGTTTTATGTATTCTGCACTGTCTAGTAAGGCTTAGAGTCTAAATAAGGCATATGAAGAAAGTTTCCCTTGGGAAAAAAATAAAACTATAATGAGTCCCAAATTTCACATGGAAAGAATCCCTTTAAGTTCTAACAAATTTCACAGAACCCTTTAGCTGATTTTTTTCTCCTTTTATAAAACCGAAAAGCAGTCCTTATACACAGTGGGTGCTTACCTTTTCTGCTTTAATAGTTGATTAAAGCCTTTCCTCATCAAACCTAGAAACATACACCTAAAGTTATTTTTCTATATCTCTCTGACCTTGATTCTACCTTTCCACCATCAGCTGACTGTAAGGACGCCTTCATAAAC
Source organism: Tapirus indicus (assembly GCA_031878705.1). Taxonomy (NCBI): domain Eukaryota; kingdom Metazoa; phylum Chordata; class Mammalia; order Perissodactyla; family Tapiridae; genus Tapirus; species Tapirus indicus. The sequence continues at coordinate 94,413,766 of CM062919.1, read as the reverse complement.
TGCAATGGATCTGGGAAACAAGTCCTGAATCACACTTTGAGAAACATGAAAACAGGAAGAAGGAGAAAAAACCCATAAAACTGTTAATCTAGAAAGTCTGTGGCAATGATACCACTATACCACAATACTTAAGAGCTGTCTGGGACCCCCTTATTCTAAAGAGAGTGGGAGAAAACACCAAAAACTAAATTAACTAAATTGTATCTTCTCCCCTCCCCTTCTTCCACCTCTTTTTATTGAAATGACAGTGAAGAAAATTTTGCAAAAAAAATAAGCTCACCACTTTCACATAAAAGTTTCAGGTTTGGTTTCTACTATTAATTCTTTTCCCATGTATGTATATACTTTACATAGCTATAACAAAAGGGAATTGCTTATTACTTCTACTTTTATTATAAAAAATTTCCCATGCTTCTATGTCATCTTTAGAATTATTGTACTAATGGTTATATAATATTCTATTAAGTGATAAACTACCTACTTAATCCTATAGCTGGACATTTAGGTTATTGCCAATTTTTGTTACACTGTAGATAATGTACTTAGCTTTTTTGTCTTTTGCTGCATTATTTAAGAGTTCTTAATTTAAAAATAAGGCTCCCTGATGTTCACCTATGGTTAGGTTAACAACCTCATTCTTAGGATGAAATCTAATGATTAAGCTGAAGGGTATGAGCAAGTATTTTAAAGCTTCTGAATATAATGAATATGTATCTTAGTTATCTGTGGTATATTCCAAATTTAATTCAATTAATTTAAGGTTTATTTTTACATTCTGAATAATGAATTATTAGGGCAGAATTTTATGGAGGTATAAGTAATAAGCTAATATGTATCAGAAAAGGGAACTCAAACATGGCAAAATAAACCAAAACCTTCAACTCTCCTAAGAGTGTGGAAGTCCCTGTTTGTTTAAGGTGGCCAGCCCAAACTAGACAAAGGTGCAGATGACAAATACTGTTCTGCACCTAGTGCTGCTTTGATCTGCATCTTGTTACAGCTGAAAACCATGACAACATGGTAATAAGTGTCTATTACAATTCATGTTTTGTAAGAAAATAGAAGCCTCTGTCACTCATCATGTAAGAGGAAACTTTAAACTTAGGTTAAAAAGAAACAAAACCCCATCAATCTGTATTATTGATTTCTCTGCCACAGAACCTTGGTCTTTAACTCCCATATTTATTAGATAAATGAGCTTTGCCTAAAATAAAGGACAGTGACAGCCTTGGAATCCAGACACCAAGAGTCTCTACCCATTTTTGGTTCTGTCACTATCTTACCACAGGATCTTACTCAACCCATTCTATTATCAATTTCCAGCTAAGCATTAAAAAATTACATATATATTTCCCTAATTTGGAAGCATCAATAAAACAAATTGAAGTCTCAAAGAAAAGTGCCATCCAACTATGTAGTGGCAATACTTATACCTACCTATTGTTTCAGTGGCAATCCCCTTCTTAAAAAGGGCATTCTAAGCTTCTGCAACAACTTATACCAATCCTTCTGCCTCTGTTCAAGTCTTCTGCCTCAAGTCTCAAGGATTAGCAACCTTCAACTGAGTGAATAAACTAAAATCACTTCATATACTTCACATCACTACCATCAGGTTTTCTCAACTTGAGATCCTGCTATAACTGCACATATCAAGTAGTTTGTAATAAGATGTCTGAGAGATTAGAATCATTTTACTGTGAAACACAACTACATGTTTCCTTTCATTGATATTTCAAAAGTTAAGGAGGCAAGTTTGGCCCTCTGATAAGAAATAATTCTTTTCATTCTTTTTCACAGTTTAAGAAAAGGAAAATTGGTAGATTCATAATTTAAGGATTTTACAGAAAAAAACATAGGTCCTTTAGTACTTAAAATATTTGTGTCATCGAAGACATGTATATGTTACATGGTTCACATTCATTTAATAAACATTAACTATCAATTAAATGCCAGAATCTATGCACCTACTTCATTGATAACTGAATGGCATTGACTATCTTATACAGTAATTTATAAAATGATCCGAAAATAAGATATACAATAGCCACAAACTTTAACATTATACATAAACATATGTCTGGATAAAAGCAAAGTCTAGTTAGCAGTGCATGTCCCATTCCAGAATGCCGAAATGCATTTTACCTGTCGATACACTGAGCTGCTAGACAGGCAGTTGTAAGAATCTCTTTGATGTGAGTCAGCCAGTTTGAGGCCTCCAATTTGCTGAGCCATCGGTCCATATTATGTGTTTGGTCATTACAAGCTTCCACGAGTTTGATTAAGCTCTCCTGAAGAATGTGATACCTTTGAAAAACAAGAAATAGTAAACAAGAAAACAGAAAACAGAATGTTGAAGGAAGAAACCAAACCAAAAACTCAAGCCTCCAATATATCAAAGAGCAAAAGCAGCTCAAAATACTATAAAAAGTTTTACCTTGCTATACAGTAACTTGAGGATTAAAGACTGAAAAACGGTACTTAAACATGGTTGCAAAGATGCTTAAAATGCCTGTCATGGTAGACTGTTTCTCACCTGAACAGATTAAACCCTGTTCGCATAGCTGAGTTACCTGAGTGGGGAGGGGGCCAGAACACTGGTCATATGTTTTATGACAGGTCACAAGACAGCACCACCGACATCTGCAATTCTATTGCCATGGATCCAACACGAGATACCTGGTACCGTTAGCAGGGATGCCCAAGGCCAGCTCAGACCCCATTGTTGTATTAGCTCCAACTCCCATCTACCCACCCAGAAGCACTTCTAAACCACCTGCAAGCATAAATATGAGACAATATAGGCGGAGGAAACAGGGTGTGAGAATTGGTAGGAATGGGGGAAATTAAACCTCTAAAGTCTTCTGACAGGAAAAATATAATTATCCTTAGCATATCTGTTCAGTCAGCTTGGTGACCACCGATCTACAAGTAGAGGAGCCGACCTTGTGGTGATGAAATTTCAGGACTGACTTAGAGAAAGAATGCTATTTGACTAAAACTTACCTGTGGGCATACAAGATAAGTTTTCTGCTTATCATACAAAACATAATGACAGGATATCCAGCCAATCTTTGACTCTAAGTTAATGAGGAGGTTCCTTCGAAAATCTGCGATTTTTGAACAAAGGCTCACCCATTCTAATTAGCTTCAAATAAGAGTCAATTACTGTCTCCAGAATCTTTTACCTCTCAATGGACTTATGAATCCGCCTCCACTGGGGATAATGAGCTTCTTGTTCAAAGCCACCTCCTTTGGCTCTAGCTTGCTGAGCTACAGTTAAAGAGCGAGTGTCAATGATGTAGCCACGCTTTCCTGCCCTGAGGGTAGCATTTATCAGCTTCTCATCTTCTTTGCATCGTCTCCCATTTGTGCCAGTGAGTGGCTGACCACTTCGCATAATTACCTAGAAGCACAATGCAGGGTAAAATTTAATAGTAGCTGTTTTAAGGTTTCTGAAAACAGAAATGAATTAGCTAGTTTAAGAGTATCTCAAAAACAACAGTGTGACACTTTGGAGATGGATTTGATCCTAAAACAAATAAATATTTCTATGTATTGACAATAATTAATAAATAGTAATAACAAATGGTAAAACAAAAATAAGCCTTGCACTTTTACACAATTTTTCTTCCTACTATCTCAAAATACTTTCACATGATAAATTATAGTTTCTCTTTAAGATCAAATATTACAATTCATTTAGTCAGTGGACCTGGCCCTATAATGAAGATAACAATAATGGCCTATGCACCAGCAAAGTTTTGCTTCAACTACATAAACTTGGGGTTGGCAGGTTTTATCAAGAATTATCAAGAGAAAAGGCACCAATGGCAAAATTAAAAAGTTTATACTCTGTTCTTGTTTTCGGAATCATTGTCAGTATTTTGAAAGCTGCTTGTCTATTATTTATCCTCCAGTGGTCTTCTTCCATCCTTTTCAGTATTCTAGGACTCAACCACTTGTCTCCAAAACCTATCAACTATATATTTTCACAGGTTTGCTTTTGAAACTTTTCTCAAGAAATTAGTATCTCTTATACTGATCTCTTCCCTAGTGCACAGTTTAGAGTTATTTTAATTTCACCCCACAATATATACTGTTATCTTTACCTTGAAATTTAACATGATCAAGAAAAGTCAACCAGACGATGACAATGGCTAACTCTCAGATTGCACTTACCATATAGATGGACACAACAGTATATTTAGTATCATTTGTTAAAATGCTTTATGTTGAACCCTACTGAAGAGAAATACTACTGAGCTAGCAGGATACATGATCAGATGCCAAAGTAGCAAATTTTTAGAAATCTTTTTATCCTAAATATCCATGTTTTACTTGTTACCAGGGGAAAAAAGAAAATGGAAGATGGCTCTAACTTATCCACTAATATACTCTTGGTTTCAAAATGAGAAGCAGAGTTTATTGACTGAGAGATAATAAGAGGAGAGAAACAGATTTAGAAAATATTTAGGAAACAAATACACAGTGAGCACGTGCCTATTCAATTCCTGACTCCCGTGTTTATTTAAGTTGTGACTAATGTCGTGTCACTCTTCTCCCTTTTGAAAATAAAAACATTTGCTCAATTTACCTTTCACAGGGAAATCTGGCGAGAATAATTAAAATAAAGTTGTCTTACCATCATTCTGGTCATAGAAATTTCTTTTTCTAAGAATGCTAGTTTAAGAATCAAATGAACATTAGTTCCCTTTGTACTGAGTCCTGAAGATAAAGATAAACCTGTCTTGGGCTTTTCTAAGGTTGAGCAGCATCACAGAAACAATTCAAAGTCATATCTTGACCACAGAAAACACTCTACTCCTGATTCCCTCAAGTTTAAACGAAGGTAGTCCTATCAGGAGAGATTAATCACTTCAACGACCAAGTACACAGAAAGGGGGAACACTTCTAAGAAAAGATTCTCAAACCAAGTCTTTCAGTAGATCAAGCAGCAGTACGGTACACTTACCATTCCGTTTTTTTTATGATAATAGCTGAGTACTGGGAAGCGTCCTCCATGTCGAAATGAAGCTACCTTCCGAAGAGCTTCATCATCAATGGATTTGGGCACTATGACAATTGGCGGGTAAGAGGGGCAGACGGCAAATTCCTTATTGACATAGCTTAACCTCCATTCACTGGTCTGAAAAACACAAAATAGTTCAAAGCTAAGGAAGTATCTTAATGTCACAAAATAATCTGAAAAATTTTGAAGCACCTTAGGGATCAACTTTCACAGAATGAAAAGCCATCTCTCAGGAATTTAATAGAATACCTAGCCCATACTTAAATACTTCCAGAGAAAAGGAGCTCCATTCTTCAGAGTCAGCTTCCTGCAATGCCAGGTATCCCTAGTTCCTGGAAGGTTCTTCCTCATATTGAGCAAAATATGTTGCTCTGTAATTTTCTCTATTGGTTTTTACCATAATTTCAGTGCAAATTCCCTATTTCACATGGCATCATATCAAATATGTGAAAGACAGTTGTTTCTCCCTTAGTCTTCTATTCTCCAACTTAAATATATTAACTATATTCATGATTATCAGGGCCAACATTATCTCATTCATCCTGTTCTGGGTACCATTTACTTTGTTATTGGTACTCTTAAAGTATAGCAACAGGAAAACTATACTATTCCAGAAAATGCTTAACCAGAACAGACAAGAAAAAAGGTACTACCTACTCTAAAATCCCTGTTCCTTTCTGTTATTTAAAAAAGGAGAAAAACATAGAAAGACTGGTAACATCTTTCTTAAAATAACAACTTCGTACTAACAAAGATTATACTTACAAGTCAATGAAATAATTTCTAACTCAGTACGCTAAGGACTAAAAAGTATACAATATAAAACTATCAAATGACAACTTATTTCAAATATCAAAAATGAAAACCACTTGAAGACTGTAAAAAGCTTTTTATGGTAAAAGAATAATTAAATAAAATTAGCTATATGTAAATTTCAATATGTTCCTGTAAATCAGAGTTGGCCGAACATACTGGCCACTAGGAGGATAAAACTGAAGTATGTTAGATGCACTGTAGGACAAAGTACTTTTTTTAAAAACCCTTTTACACAAGATACAATATTTTTTAAAATTTTGTTTTCAAAGTTATTCATGTTACCAATTTTAAAAAGACAATTTCTAAAAGATTCATTATTTTAAAAAAAGAAGTTACCTGTTTCCTGCTCACCCATCTCCTAATTCCCTTTCCCCAGAGGCAACCATTTGCAACTCTTTTAGCTTTTTTTTTCTTTTTCACATTTACCTCCAAATTTCTAAGTAACATGATTATACTGTTACTTCTTAATTTTTCACTATTAGGTATTACTTACTGATTTCTTACTCTAGAGAATACTATGATTCTCTTTGATCTGCAATGCCATTTCTGTCATACATTAAGTTTCCATACATTCAGGGCTTTCTATTCTGTCCCACTGATCTACTTGTAGTAAGACCCTTAGCTTTTGGAATAAGCTTGATATTTAGTAGGCTGTCTCCTCTTCCCTCCTTTTTGTTCTTCAAGAATACCTTGGCTCCTCTTGGTTCTTTGCTCTTTCATGTAACTTTTATCAAATTCTATGTAAAAACCCATTGGTTTTAATAAGATTGCACTGACTTTATAGACTGATTTGGAGACAATTACATCTTTGTAATATTCAATCTCCCTCTCCATGAGCATAGTGTATCTCCACTTTTTTAAACCTTTCTTAATTTTTTCAATAAAGTTTTGTAATTCTCTCAATAAATGTCTTGCATATCTTTTCTTAGATATATTCCTAGAAGCCTTATATTTTTGTTACATGTTTTCAAAACTGTGGTTGGTGTAGAGAAATTTCTACAATCTCAAGATTCCTTCAGTTTCCTACGTAGACAAGTGTAGAATCAACAAATAATAATTTTGCTTCTTTCATTTCAATCCTTATATCTTTTATTTTTCCTTCTTGTCTAACTGAGCCAGCTAGTAGTGGCGGTAGGCATCCTTGTTTCTCTCTTGAACTTAAAGGGAATGATAAAAGATTTGCTTTTTGTACGTTTTTGTTTTGGGTAGCTACCCTTTATCAGATTAAATAAATTCCCTTCAAATCCAATTCTACTAAAAGCTTTTATCATGAATAGATGTTTAATTTTATCAAATTGTTTTTTCTAATTTTGTTATACCATGTATGTAATATGTCTTTTCTCTCTGGCTAATTTTGTAATATTCTCTTTGCCTTACCATTCAATAGTTGGACTACAACACATCTAAGTGAAGACTTCTTTTTGATCATTCTGCGTGGTGTCTGCTGGGATACCTTAATCTAAGGATTTGATTTTCATTGATTCAGAATTCTCAGCCATTACTTATTTGAATATTGTCTTTCTTCCATTTTCTCTATTATCTTCTTCTTAAACTCCTACTTAATAAATATTGGATCTTCTTCGTCATCATCCATGCATGTCTAACTTTTTTCTCATTTCTTCCATCTTCCTTATTTCTCTGTTCTGTATCCTAAGTAATTACTTCAGATCTATATTCCAAATCACTAATTCTCTCTTTAGTTGTTTCTAACCAGCTACTTAACCTTTACATTAAGTATTCTTTTCTCTTCTTTTTAATCAACTTTATTGAGATTTTATTATTTATATGAAAAATAAACTAGATCCATTTAGAGTACATGATTTCATGAGTCTTGACAGTTGTATACACCCATTAAACCACTGCCACAATCAAGATAACAAACATTTCAATCATTTCCTACAAAAATCCCTTGTGTATTTTAGCAGTCCATATCTCCCCCTCCACACCCAACACTAGGAAATTACTAATCTGCTTTCAGTCACTTTTGGTGTCATATCTAAGAAATCTTTGCCTAATCCAAGGTCATAAAGATTTTCTCCTGTATTTTCTTCAAGAAGTTTTATAGTTTTAGCTCTTACGTTTTGGTCTATTGTAGATTTTGAGTTAATTTTTGTATGGTATGAAGTAAAAAATCTAAGATTCATCTTTTCTTTATATATGGTAACCAGTTGTTCCAATGCCATTAGTTGAAAAAGCTATCCTTTCCATATTGAATTGCCTAGGCACCTCTGGCAAAAATTAATTGACCACAAATGGTAGGGTTTACTTCTGGATCCTCTATTCTGTTCCATTGATTTATATGTCTATCCTTACACCAATACCATACTCTCTTGATTACTGTAGGTTTATAATAACTTTTGAAATCAAGTAATGTAAATCTTTAACTTTTTTTTTCAAAGTTGTTTTGGCTATTCTAGTAACTTTGTATTTCCATATAAATTTTAGGATAATCATGTCAATTTCTGCAAAAACATCTACTGGAATTTTGATAGGAATTGGAATGAATTTATAAATCAATTTGGAGAGAACTGTCATCTTAATGTAAGGTCAGCAAACTATAGTCCCCAAGCCAAACCCAGCCCACTGCCTGTTTTTGTAAATAAAGTTTTACTGGAACACCACCCATTCATTGATGTATTATCTATAGCCATTTTCATGCTACAACAGCAGAGTGGAATACTTGTAACAGAAACTGCATGATCCACAAAGCCTAAAATATTTACTGTCTGGTCCTTTACATAAGTCAGCCCACTACTGATCTTAACCATACAGTCATGTGTTGCTTAATGGCAGGGATCCATTCTGAAAAATGTGTTAGGCAATTTTGCCATTGTGCAAACATCATAGAGTATACTTACACAACCCTAGATGGTATAGCCTACTATACACCTAGGCTATATGGTACTAATCTTAGGACCACTGTCATATATGTGGTCCATCGTTCACTGAAAAGTAATTATGTGGTACATGACTGTATTGTCTTCTGTTCCATTAAGATGGTATATCGCTCCATTTATTTATTCTTTAACTTCTCAGCCATGTTCTGTGTTTTTCAGGGTACACATCCTGCACTTCCTTTGTTAAATTTATTCCTAAGTATTTTATTCATTTTCAGATTGCTTGTTGCCAATACACTTAGTTTTTGTATACTTACATCAAGCAATCTTGCTAAACCTGTTTATTAGTTCTAGTTATTTTACTGATTTCTGCTCTTATTTTCATTATTTCATTCTTTCCAGTTACTTTGCTCTTTTTTCCCTAGCTTCTTAAGTGAGAGCTTAAACTAGTGATTTTAGACCTTTCTTTTTTAATTTATTTTGAAGGTATAAGTTTCTCTCTAAATATTGTTTCAGTTATATTCCACAAATTTTGATATGTTGCATTTTCATTATCATTCAGTTGAAAATATTTTCTAATTTCCTTTATGATTTCATTTTTGACTCATGAATTATTTATAAGTATTTTGTTTAATTTAGAAATACTCTAGGTATTCCTAAATACTTTAGTGTTATTGATTGCTAATTCCTTTGTGATCAGAAATTATAATCTGTATGGTTTCAATCCTTTTAAATTTATTGAGATTTATTTAATAGCCCAGCATATGGTTTCTCTTGAGAAATATACCATGTGCTCTTGAATACTATTTATTCTGCAGAAGTGGGGAGTAGCACTCTATAAATATCAGATGGTGGTGTTCAGATCCTCTACGTCTCTCCTTGTTTTGTTGTTGTTTTGTTTTAGTCTAGTTGTTCTACTAATTGCTGAGAGGACAGTTTTAACAATCTCCTACCATGATCACAGAATTGCTTATTTCTTCCTTCGTTTCCATCAATCTTTGCTATTAGGCACATATATATATATATATATATATAGTTATATCTTCTTGATAAATTTTATTATTATGAAATGACCCTCTTTATTTGGTGATATTTTGTTTTGAAGTCTTTTTTTAAAATCTGGAATTAATACAGCTACTTCTGCTTTTTTATGCTTGTTTTCATGGCATATTTTTTTTCACCCATTTATTTTCAACCTATCTGTGTCTTCACATTCAAAATGCATCTCCTGTACACAACTTATATTCAGGTCTTAATTTTTTCTCCTGTAATTAATTCTGACAATCTCCACTTTTTAACTGGAGTGTTTAGCTCATCAATATTAAAATAATTATAGCTATAGTTTAGTCTAGCATTTATTTTCTGTTTATCCTTTCAGTTTTTATTGCTATTTTTTTCTTTCCCACCTTCTTTTGGATTAAATACTTTTTAGAATTGCATTTTAATGTATGTATTAACTTTTTAATTATACCTCTTCACATTTTTAAAAATGATTGCTCTAGGACAATGGTTTTCAACTGGGGGTGATTTTGCCCCCAGGGAGCATTTGTCAGTGCTTGGGGACAACTAGGGGTGGGGGAGAAAAATGCTCCTGGCATCTAGTGGTGCCAGGGATGCTGCCAAACATCCTATGACGCACAGGACAGCTTGTCACAACTAAGAGTTATCCGGCCCACATGTTCACGGTGCCAAGGTTGAGAAACCCTGCTCTAGGGATTATAATATACATCTTTAACTTAAATAGTAGCCCACATTATATAAAATGTAAAAACCTTAAAGCTGTACGGGTCTATTTATCCACTCAGCCACCCCTCACTCAGTTGCCGTTAATGCCATAGTTTCCATATGTAACATGTCTACATACACTATAAATGCCATAAAGGCAATGTTATAGTTGTTGCTTTAAATAAACATACATATTTTAAAGACACTAAAAAGGAAAAAAAAATAGCCTGTTATATTTACCATTTCCAATGTTCAATTATTCTGAATATTCAAGTTTCCCTCTGGTATTATTTCCCTTCCGTCTGAGGAACTTCCTTTAAAATTTCTTACAGCGAAGGTCTCTGGAGACAAATTCTTAGTTTCCTTTTATCTGAAAATGTTGTCTCACATTCATTCTTGAAAGACATGTTCCCCAGATATAGAATTCAAGATTGGCAGGTTTTGTTCCTTTCAGCACTTTAAAAGATTTCTCTTCTGGTCACCATAATTTCTGATGAATAGTTCACGGTCATTTGAATTGTTGTCTCTGCATATGTAATGTGTTATTTTTATCTGGCAGCTTTCAAGATTTTCTTTTTATCATTGCTCTTTGACAGTCTGACTATGATGTGCCTAGGCATGGTTTTCTTCATATTTATCCAGTTTGGGGCTTGCTGAGCTTTCTAAATTTATACCAGTCACCAAATTTGGAAAGTTTTTGAACATGATTTCTTTAAATATTTTTTCTATCTTATTCTAGTCTCTCCTTCCAGATCTCCAATTACACATATGCTAGACATTTTGATACTGTCCCACAGGTCCCTGAGGCTCTGTTTATTTTTCTGTAATTTCTCTCCTCCCCCTCCTTTCTACTGAATAATTTCTATTGCTCTAATTTCAAGTTCACTGATTCTATCCTCTGTCATCTCCTCTCTGCTATTTAGCCTACCCACTGAATTTTTTATTTCAGATATAATTTTCAAAAACTTCTAAGAGTTCCATTTGATTCTTTTTAATATTTTCTATTTCTCTGTTGAGATTTCCTGTCTTTTCCTTGATTTTAAGCATATTTTCCTTTCTGGAAAATTGGGCAGTTTTAACAGCTGCTTTAAAGTCCTTGTGTGATAATTTGAACATCTGAGTGATCTCAGGGTTGGTATTTGTCAATTATCTTTTCTCTGGAGAATGGGTCACAATATCCTGGCTCAATTTTGGATTGTATCTTCCACATTGTAAATGTTATGTTGTGGAAAGTTTGCATTCTATTATACTCCTTTGAAGAGCGTTAACGTTTTTGTTTTAGCAGGCAATTAACTTGGTTAGACTTAAACTGCAAACTCTGTAACACTTGAGGTGCATGGCCACTCAGATTTTAGTTCTGACTGCTCTCAGTCTGCCTCGTGCAAGCATGGTTGAAGAGTCTGTCAGAGATATGAGGTTGTATATAGAATCAAGGGGCCCCTTCTCTGGCTCTCTAGTTGCCCCAGGCCCTTCTCCCACCAGACAGAAAGTGGGCTTTCTATTGGAATGTTAGCTGTTCCACACCATCAATGCCACAACTGTGTTGCCCTCAGGACAAAGCCCCCCCAAACAGGAAACTCACTCTGCCCTATAATTTCTCTAAGTTTTGATTCTCTCCAAAATATGCTGCTTTCTGTTCACTTACCAAAACTTTCAGGTAGTAGTTTTTTGTATTTTATTCACAGTTTGTCATTGATATCTGCAGGATGGCTTGTCAGATAGGAGCTACTCAACCATCAAGAGAAGCAGAACTTTATCATCTGTTTTGTATATAATTTCTAAAGTGGTAGACTGGGGGAGTACAGACATACTATATATGAGTATTTCATCAAAGTATCGGAAATAATCTTTCACGCTATTCCAGAATAAAAGCATGCTAAAAGTGAGAGGAACTCTAGAGATCATTTTGTTCAATACTTTCATTTTGTAGACGTGGAAACTGAGTCCCAGAAAGTCAAGCAGCCAATAACATACCTGGGATACAACACAAGATATCTTGATAGCTAGTTTTAGTACTCTGTCCTCTCAATACCACACATCTGTTTTGAACATTAGAGACAAGGGAGCACTGGCTAATGTTATAATTAAAGAGTTTTTCATATGGTCAGAAAACCTTACTCAAAGAATATTAAGTGATAGATGTCTACCTGGCAGAGGATTTCTAATGATATATAGAAGGCCTTATTGCCCTTTTGTCCTATCCTGCATAAATACACATTCCTACATTCATTCACTCAACAAATATTTACTGCTTGCCTATTAGGTGCTAGGAATACAGCAGGGAACAAGAATGACATGGTTCCTGCCCTCAGAAAGTTTATATTCTAGCAGCCTATATTCTAGCCCAGGAAAAAGACAATAAACAAACAATGAATAAGAAGCTTTCCACACTGTTGACCCCCTCCTACTTCAAACTCACTCTTCCCTTGGCTTTGTCTTCCACTCACCCCTTAAATGGTTCAATCCTCGGCCCTCTTCTCACTTAGATGCTTTCCCTAGGCAATCTCAGTGTCTCCCCATGGTTTCCTCAATGTACACGTTGATTACTCTCAATTTTTCATTTCTAACACAGATCTCTCAAATAAGCTCTAAACCATCTCTTGTACAATGACGTGTACCATTCAGGCCTTCAAATTTGCCATCTCCAAAACTGAATTCCACTCATTCCCTGTCAAACACATTTCTCTTTCTGTCTTTCCCATCTCAGTGGTATCATCCTAGATGCCACTGCCTGTTTTACCTCTAACAATGAGTGAGTGGGTCACCAATTCCTTTTAATTCTACTTCTTGAATCTTTCTGCACTATAACCCCTCTGCTATTGATCCAACCGTCTTCTTTACATTATTACAGTAGACTCTTAAGCAGTTTCTCAGCATTTTGTATCAGAATTGATTTTCTATAACACAAATCTAATAATGTCATTTCCCCTGTGCCTTGTGGATACTTTTGTCAGCACTTATTTTATTGTACTCAATTACTTAGATAATTATTAGACTTTGAACAAGTGGAAGGAAGGGACTATGCTTTGCTCATCTTAAATTTCCATAATCTAGCAATAGTAAGTAAATACCTCAAATCAAGGCATTAAAGATGTGCTCATTAAATCTGCAGATTATGAAACATGCAGGAAAATAACAGAACTTCGAATACACAAACTGCTTAATTAGCTAGACCAAAAAGGAAATGTCTACTAGGAAGAGTGTTGAATCTAAGTAAAAATAAATAAATAAATAAACAAAAATACAGGGAAGATCCCTTAATAACACATGTGAAAAGATGGGATTTTTGTTTATTTCATCAGTAATTTAATTCTCAAAAAAGCTAATGCAACTTTAGGTGGCCTTAAAGTATCAGTAATAGTTCCAGTCTACACTAAATGTTATGGGTACCATATTTTAAGAGAATCAATGACAAACTGAAAGCCCTGCTAAGAAGAGCAACCAGGACAGTGTGGGGCCCTGAGGTCAGTGTTATTAGAAAAGGTTGAAGTAATACTGATATTTACTCTACAGAAAGGAAAACTTAATGGGGACATTTGTCGTTAGTGCTGTCCAGTTGATTCTGACTCCTAGTAACCCTGGGTACAGCAGGGTGGAACCCTGTGTGGTCTTTTCTGCACCTTCCTCTCACCTTCCAGCACTATATCAGACAATGCTCCACTGCTATTCATAGGGTAATGGTCAATTTTTTTGGAAGTGCATGGCCAGGGCATTCTTCCTAGTCTGTCTTAGTTTGGAAGCTCCGCTGAAACCTGTCCACCATGGGTGACTGCTGGCATCTGAATACTGGTGGCATAGCTTTCAGCATCACAGCAACATGCAGCTGCCATAGCGTGACAATTGACAGGTGGGTACTGTGGTTGCCTGACCAGGAAACGAACCCAGACCACAGCGGAGACAGCACCAAATCTTAACCACTAAATCAGCAGGGCTGGCAATGGGGATATAAAATTTCTTAATTTGAAGAAGAGTTCATGGTAGACAAATAAGACAATCTGAATAACACCAGGTAACATCAGAAACTTTGGGTATAAGTACAGGGAGACAGAGTTCAGCTCTCAGTATCAGAGCTGTCCCCAAATGGGACATTATTGTGTGATTTTGTGAATTCTCCTGCACCAGAGATTTCAAGCAGAGGCTGGACAACCACATCATGGAAGTATTTAGCACAAGGGATTTCTGCACAGAATAGGAGATTGATCTGAATCCTGACTTACAGAATGTAGACTTAGACTGGTTTACATATGGCACCTAACTCCAAGATAAATCATAGGCAGGTCATTTGTATAGACATTTTTGGGTAACCACACAAATTGTCCAGACATCTCCCTTCATGATCCCATTCTGACTGCCATTTTCTACTTAGGAAATAACTCAGGATTCCTCTGAGGTAGCTGTTACGTGGCAGTTAATTGATACAAGAGAAAAGCATCATGCATTTGAGAATGTTTACTATGTAGTTTTTAATGCAGGAAAGACACTGAATGTAAGTGTAAATATAGGTAGTTATCCACAAACTACATAAAAATGCTCCATACATAACAAGATGAAAAATTCCCTTTCGTTTCTCACTTTGCTGCTGTGGACATCTTTGTTCTTCAAATTACATGGTACCTTGGTCCCTACTTCTTGATCCCCTCAGGACCCATTTACAGAGGTGTAGTGGAAGAAGTAAAATGGTGACTGAGAAAGAAAACCTGGTTCTAGTAGCCTGCTCTTAGTAACCCAACTCATAAAAAGACAAAAATTACCCCACAGAAACAAATGTGATAAATGCTTCTCTACTGCAGTCTTTGGTACACAGTAGGTTCAACAGACTTTTTTGGGATGGCTCAGAAACTAATTACTACATATAAAGTTTTTTCTATGGAGACACTTTTAAAACACCCAACAATTAACTCAAAACATGTCAGGACTATCTTTATGAAGATCTTAATGTTTTATCAATGTCATTTTCATAATTTAAAAAAGTAACATTTGGAATACAGTAAATCCATTAGAAGAAAAATCACTTGAGCTGCAGCACCGAGAACAAATTATGCAAATCTCTGAATGGCAGAGGCTGCAGCACTAATAGCTAATAGATGCTTCTTTTAGGCATGGATGTCAACTGCACCTTATTACACATCAAAAGAAAGTGATCATTTTCACAAGTAAAGTAAGGTGCTGGGTTATTTCTCACGATTCAGAGTTCTCTCAAAAGTTACTCACAGCTGAAGAGTAGAGTTCAAACTCTTGCTCTGGAAGGAAAGAATGCCAGCCATCTTCTATCACTTCAAACATGGGCCGGTAAAAGAAAGGGTACATCAGAGTGATGGAGTCCAGGGTGGACAATGCCTAGGGGGTAAAAATGAAATAAAGAAAGGAAAAAAGGAACATACCATAGTTTGAAACACTTTCTAACTGTCAAATTGGTATGAAACAAATATGACCTAATAATGATGGGCACCCAATATATTTCTCTAACATTGTATATCACTAGATAACAATTATAGCTTTTTGAAACTAATTTCCATGCTTTCAGCATCTAACAAGATATCTGGCATATAACATACACTCAATTAGCATTTGCTGAATGAACAAAAGAACAAAAAATGTGCACCCCTATTTTAGGAGAAAAGTGAAATAACTCCATGACACCATTTAATAAAACCTAATACAAAGGTCCAAATATTTCTGGAAATCAGAGAACAAACACATTTTGGTTAATCAGTAAAGCCTTGGCTCAAAATCCAGTTATCAACTATATAAACATAAATAATTTAAAATCAGGGTCTGTTGGTAACTGTGAAAAAGGGTGATATAGCTTAATGGCCAAAGAGTCAGAATGGAGTCAGACTGCTGGACTCAAATTCCAGATCCCAGTGCATCAGTGGTTAAGTAATGCAAGCACTCCATGACTCAATTTCCTCAGCTGTAAAATGGGGAAAATAACAGTGCCTAACTCATGGGCTGTTAGGAGCATTAAGAGAGATAATGTATGTAACAGGACTAGAATAGTACCTGGCACATAATAAACTCTAAAATAATTTTAGTTTTTATATGCTCCACATATCATGCCCTACACATGTTCCATCAATGTTCGTTTCCTCCCTTCCTGGAGTGATTGCCATTTGGTCAGGTATCATCATATCTTTGTGCTACAGTGACCCATTCTCAAGCCAGGGCAATAACTCTGTAGTCCCAAAATGAGCCTATATTCATCTGGAGCCTTGAATTCTGGATAACAACATCAGGAAAACCTGACTAGAGAGGAACAGACAGACAGAACATCCTCTGTCACCTGGCATTTTCATCCTTCTGACAGGGGAGTTATGGAAAGCATTTCTATGCTGAAAAAAAAAAGCACCAAAATCAATTAGCATACTTCAAACCGCAGTAATTATGGAGACACTCACTGGTGGGGGCGGGGGGGAGGGGGGCCCAACATCATGCTAGTACCCCAAAACTCTCAGAATAAAGCTACCTGCCTCTAAGTCACAGAAGAATCAGGCTCACAAAAGTATGGGCCCATGACTTACTAAAAAACAGATGGACATGTAGTTTAACAAAAATATCTCCATCTGAAGTTATTCTGCTATCTGTCCATAAATCATGAAGTCTTCCCCCAAAGCTCATAAAACAGAAAATATGGAGAAGCACAGCTGTATAATCCATTATCCACTTCTGTATTGTCTTTGGCTGCCAGTCACACCAAACAGAAGCAGAAAGGCCATGTCTATTCTAGACCAGAGCTGTCATCAGTCAATACAACCATTATTTTATTTAACTTATTTTTAAGATATTCTTTGCAATATTTTAAAAATTTTTTTCAGCTTAACTTTTTTTCCACTTTTACTGAACTGACAAATAAAACTGTTTAAGATATTTAAAGTGACGATTTGATATATGTACACACTGTGAAAGGATTCTCCTCATTGAGTTAATTAACATCAACTCACATATTTACCTTTGCTGTTGTTGCCGAGAATTTTTAAGTTCTGCTCTCTCAGCAAATTTCAAGTATACAATACAGTGTTATCAACTATAGTCACCATGTTATACATTAGATCCTTAGACCTTATTCATCTTATAACTGAGAGTTTGTACCTTTCACCAGCCTCTCACTATTTCCCCCACTCCCAAGCCCCTGGCAACCACTTTTCTAGTCTCTGTTTCTATGACTTTGATGGGGTTTTTTAGATTCCACATATAAGTGATTCCATGCAGTATTTGTATACCTCTGTCTGGCTTATTTCACTTAACATAATGCCCTCCAAGTTCATCCATGTTATTGCAAATGGCAGGACTGCTTTCTTTTTTAAGGCCGAATAATATTCCATTATTATTTTCTTTATCCATTTTCTCCATCGACAGACACTTAGGTTGTTTCCACACCTTGGCTATTATGAATAATGCTGCAATGAACATGGGAGTACAGATACCTCTTTGAGAGAATCACTTTGTTTCTTCTGAATATATACCCAGAAGTAGGTATGATATCATATCATAGAATGATATGATAGTTCTATTTTTAATTTCTTGAGGAACCTCCATACTGTTTTCCATACTGGCTCATACAACCATTATTTTAAATGCAAGTCAGCAACCACTCTGGCAGGCAATAAGCACTCATACTTTGATGTGTCGTGATTACATTTTATGTCACTAGAGATAGGACTTTTCCTTTAAACACAGTAATGCTGAAAAACTGAAAGCATTTCAACTCCAAAAGACAGTTGAAACTACACAGAAAAAAGGTTCATCAGACTTCCTGCTACAGTTTAGAAAACTGAGCACTTGCCAGTTATTCTTCCAATGGAATTCTATTTGTGGCAGCAGAATATATTTTGATATATAGACTCTTGATTATAAAGAAAAGCTCAACTCTACAATATAAGAAATTCACTTATTACACCCAAATTATCAAGATGTAGAGAGGGAGGGGGAGAAACTGGATGCCAGGGAAAAAGCTAAAGGCCAAGTCCATTACGTGTATTTACTATGCTATAATAATGATCAATACAGCATTCACTTTCTGAGGTCAAATTATGAGAATGGCTCATAATTTATGACTTGTTTCCAGCCGTCAGGGCTTCTATATAATGAGTCAGTTTCTAAAGAGCTTTAGGTAACATATATATATATATATATATATATATATATAGCTAGTTAAACAACTGATTAGTGTCAGATCCTAACAAAGCTAAATAAATGCAATCAGAAAGTGGGGTAAAATGCTCTGCCCTATTTATTTCTTCACCACTGTGCTTCAGCACAGGCAACTTCACTAACACCAATCAGCTATCTTACAAGTTATAAAAGGAGTAAGAAGAAAAACATAGACAGGTCAGTGAAAATCAAACCCTGTAACTGAAAAAAAAAGAAACAAAACATGCTCAACTGAAGTGGGTCAGTAGTTTTCCCCTGACCAAACAGCAGGACGTATTTCAATTTAATAGCCTAGAAACCAGTTTCTCACTCATGTTAGCACATTCGGTCACATCAACATTACTGTTACTTGCAAATGACAGATATGTAAGACAAACAGTTCAGTTCATCTCACTTCCTTAAGTAAAATTTAGCGAAGACAGAAAGAAAAATGTTACATGCCATTTTCTCAGTATCACAACAGTTGTTCCTCTATTTCTCCATTCTTGTTTAAAAACCAGACAAAATCCTAGTTACAGACTTTTAAGCCTTTCTGCCCTCTTAATAGTTAACTTAATAGCATTTATTTTGGACACAGCCCAGATTAGTCATTCAAAGACAGAGGAAAAAAAGAATCAGTGTGTCTCTATAATTATCTAGAAAATACTGTAAACAAAGTTAATTGCTATAATTTAGTGGCAATGATTTAAAATAGAGCAATTTAAAACCTCAGTGTATACCAAAATAGTTGGTTAGAATGGGGAAGAAAATAGTGTGAGCTCTTCAATTTAAATATTAAATTACTCAAGTAAAATTTCTATTATTTGTAACTGAAGAGATATTCAATATTGTTTATACAAATATAAAGCAAACACACCCTGTCTTAAGCAAACCTGACATATTGAAATCCAGATTTACTAAAAACAAACAAAAGACTACAATCATTGGTGACAATTACTTGCTTTATAAAAGAAGTAACTTTCAAAAAGGGCCTCACCATATATCTACACACAATGGAATATTATTCAGCTTTAAAAGGGAAGGAAATCCTGTCATACGCTACAACATGGATGAACCTGAAAGAATAAGGAACACTAAAAGCTGCTCGAAGTCAATAAAATCCTATTACATTCCTATGTCAAATTCCTATGTCAATGAATCAGGGTGAGGCTTTACCTATCAGTCTTCAATATTTGAGTCACAGAACATGACTAAATATCTAATGAAGAAACATAAGAGCTACACTGAGTCAGAATATAAGGTTCTTTTTTATTACTATTTATTTTCATCAGATTTTGCTTCCAAAATACTTACCTCAATAGAACTGGCTATATTCAAACATTCCTCCATCCCAGGAATATCCAACTGAATAATTCGAAAATCTTTACATTTTATGATGATGGTACCCAGTGGTCCCACAAATCTGTAAAAAATTACACATTATGCTTAGGAACATGTATATTCCTAACTCTAAGGATATGATTATTTCATTGAAAAGAGAATGTAGTTGTAAACACCATCTATCTTCAACTTTCTTCTCCTCAATTAGTCTAATTAAGGAAGAGTCAAGCCTGCAGCATTGAAATGTAAGCCATAAATTATCTAAAATATATGCATTTAAAAGTTTTCAAATACATAAAGTAATTCACACTAGGCCAATTCATTTAACGGAGATTATTTGGGGCTTTAGTTCAAAGAACAGTGAAAAAAGATCTGTAATTAATGTGTTAAGTGTTTGTGTAGAGATTTCTGAAGCATAGATTCATTACAGATTTTACTTACTTCCAAGCTTGCAGTAGTTGATTTCAAATATAAGTATCCCTTTTTCAGTCTTTAAAAACAATTAACTTGCAATATATATTCTAAATCAAGGAAAACTTCAGAGTAAATGTCATATCTTATCATAAATTTTGTATCAGTAAGTTTTATACAAATTTAATTTTTACCTTAGTTGGGATGTTTATCTTCCTTTTATTGTTGTCTGCACCTGCTAATAGCTCTTATTTTTCTTTTGCTTTGCCACTGATTGCCCCCAATTCTTTTCCATCAATACTTCTGAGTATTCCCTAAACTAGGAATTCTTAGATTGCTCAAAAGCTGATCGTTTTACTTATCCTTTGCTCAGTTTAGAAAAACAATTCCTGGGGCCGGCCCGGTGGCACAGCAGTTTAGTTCGTGCTTTGGCAGCCCGGGGTTCGTGGGTTCAAATCCCGGGCACCTGCTGATGCACTGCTTGTCGGCCATGCTGTGGTGGCGTCCCATATAAAAAAGTAGAGGAAGATGGGCACGGATGTTAGCCCAGGGCCAGTCTTCCTCAGCAAAAAGAGGGGGATTGGCAACGGATGTTAGCTCAGGGCTGGTCTTCCTAAATAAATAAATAATAAATAATTTAAATAAATAAATAATAAATAAATAAATAAGACAACTTCTACAGCTACTTTTCCTGAGTACCATCTCAACTGTAAGCACCCCCATGCCTCACATCACTGCACTGTTAATTTGAAAAGCAAACTTTATCAACATGGATCAAATCCTAGTAAAGAAAATTCCACCAGATATCTGCAGCTGACCAACACAGTGGAATGCCTCTTATAAATGTATTTTGAAAAAAATCACACTTTGGCACTTCCACTTCTGGCAAAGGTGGAATAACAGGGACCAGATGTATCCTTCCACCTGAAACAACCAAAGTAATAGGGCAAAATATAAGGAAGGAATGTTTCAACACACTGGACACAAGGCAATGAAGAACAGAGATCCCTGGCAGATGGGAAACAAGGTGAGTCCTACGATTGCCCCATTTGCTGTTTTGAGCGTTTCTAGGCTATAGTGCAGGGAGAGGGAAACTGGGTGGGGCTAACAGTCTGAGGAGACTGTTAGGAAGGTCTCAAATTAGTGACTTCAGATTCCACTACACTAGAAAAAGAAGAGCAAGTTAAATCCAAAGCAGAAGAAATTAAAAAATAAAGATCAAAGCAAAAATCAATGAAATAGAAAAGACAAAATTAAAGAGAAAAGCAAAAATGATTGCTTGAAAAGATCAATAAAAGTGATAAACCTCTAGCCAGACTGATGAGGAAAAAGAAAGTCAGTCACAATGTACCAATATCAGGAATGAAAGAGGTTCCAACCTTTACAGACTTTACAGACATTAAAAAGATACAACGGGAAGATTAGGAACAATTTTATGATAATAAATTCAACAAGGTAAATGATAGGACAAATTCCTCAGAAGACACAAGCTATTAAAGATTATTCAAGAAGAAATAACCTGATTAATTCTGTATTTATTAAATAAACTGAAATTTTCATTAAAATCTTCCCCACAAAGAAAACTCCAGGCCTGGCTGGCCTCACTGATGAATTCTACAAAACATTTAAGGAAAAAAATACTATCAATTCAAGAAAAACTATTCCAGAAAATTGAAGAAGAGGCAATTACTTCTCAACTCATTCCATGAGGCCAGCCTTACCCTAATACAAAAAAACGGACAAAGACATTACAAAAAAAGTAAACTACAGACCAATATCCCTTATGAACATAGATACAAAATTTCTAAACAAAATATTAGCAGATTAAACCCAACAATATATAAAAAGGATATTATATCAAGAGCAATTGGGGTTTATCCCAGGAATGCAAGGTTGGTTTAACATTTGAAAATCAAAGTAATTTACCATATTGACAAACTAGAAAAGAAAAACTATATGATCATCTCAATAGATACAGAAAAAGCATTTGACAAAATCCAACATTTATTCCTGATTTTAAAACAAAACAAAATAAAACCACCCAACCCTCAGCAAACTATGAACAGAAGGGAACTTCCAAGAGCATTTACAAAAAACCCTACCACTAATAGCATACTTAATAGGGAAAGACTGAATGCTTTCTCACTAAGATCAGGAATAACACAAGGATGTTCACTCTCATTGCTTCTATTCAACATTATACTGACAGTTACAGCCAGTGCAATAAGGCAAGAAAAAGAAATAAATGGCATACAGATTGAGACGGAAGAAATAAAACTGTCTTTAGTTACAGATGACATGATTTTCTATTTAGAGAAGCCAATGAAAACTACAAGAAAGCTATTAGAATTAATAAGTGAGTTTAGTAATGCCTCAGGATACAGGGTCAATACACAAAAATCAATGGTATTTCTCATACTATTGCAATGATGTTTAAAATACCAAAGATTTTGTTTTTATTCTGGTATGGTGAAGCCAACAGATCAGGAGATGACTGTCAGTGAACAGATGGTTTGTTACTCATAGTTCCCAAGGTGGGGGGGGGACACCATGCCATGCAGGACCACATGGGGAAGCACCAGGGTCAGTCAGGAGGCAGAAGGAGCAAGGCAAAAGCATGGACCAGAGCCTTCATTGTGATGTTTCAAGGAGGGTAATGGGCAAGGCAGGGTAGGCAAGCTAAGGAAACTTAGGATTGGATAGTCTGAATAATTTTGTGGGGCCTTGGGCTATACAGTAGTCCCTAGTTGTCCAGTACCTGGCCCTGGAGTGATTTAGGGCAGAAGAATAGTGGCCCTGATTGCAGAGGCCTAATAAAAGGAGGCAGATCAAGGGTATGGACTCAGGATTGGTTGGTCTGCATATCAAAGGTGTGCTTGCAGGTAAGTCATTTGCTATCTCTAGGAATTAGCTAACCCTGAGAGAGTCCCTCTCCAGGTCTGCAAGGCCCTAAGATGTCAATGTATCATAAAATATAGACAGTAAAAAACATGATTAATACAAATAGCCAACTGAAAATTGAAATTTAAAAATACTGCTTGCAATAGCATCAAAAAATATGAAACATATGGGGGAAATCTGACAAAAGATGTAAAAGACCTTTAAGTAAAAACTATAATACATTGCTGAAAGAAATTAAAGACCTGAATAAAATAAATGGAGAGATATACTTTATCCATGGGTCAGAAGACTCAATATTAAGATATCAGATGTCAATTCTCACCAAATTCATTTATCAATAGATTCAATACAATTCAAATCAAAGTCACAAAGGCTTTTTTTTTTTTTTAGAGATTGACAAGCTGATTCTAAAATTCACATGGAAATGCGAATGACCTCAAATAGCCAAAACAACTTTAAATAAGAACAAAGTTGGATAGCTAACACTACTTAATTTCAAGACTTGATATAAAGCTCCTGTAATTAAGACTGTGGTAATGGCATCAAGATAACAAATAAATCAATACAACAGAAAAGAGGGTCTAGACATAGACCCACTTATACATGGACAAAAGTGCAAAAACAATTCATTGAAGAAAGGGCAGACTTTTCAAGAAATGGTCTGATATCTATATGCAAAAATTAAAAAAAAAAAGAATTTGGATCTATACTGTGAACCATACATAAAACCAACTCAAAGTGGATCATGTAACTAAATGTAAAACCTAAAACTATAAATCTTCTAGACAAAAATGGAAGAAAATCTTTGTGACACTGGGTTAGGCAAAGATTTCTTATATAAGATACCACAACCCCAGTCTACCAAAGAACTGATAAATTGGACTTCTTCAAAATTTAAAATGTTTGCTGTTTGAAAGACACTGTTAAAGAGAATGAAAAGACAAGTCACAGACTGAGAAAAAATACTTGCAAATCTTATATCCAATAAAGGACTTGTATCTAGAATATACTTTTTTTAAAAAAAGAAAAACTCTCAAAACTCGATATGGGAAACAATTCTGGGAAGATAGTGGAGTAGGAAGCACCAGGAATTTGTTTCTCCACCTAGACAGCAATTGTACAGGCAAAATCTGTTTGATGTAACTATTTTGGAACTCTGGAGTCTATTAAAGGCTTGCAACTTCCAGGGGAAAACTTGGATGATAAATTGCAGTTAATTTTGGATAAATTCAACTCAGCAAAATAGCAGCTACCCATCCCCCACCCACAGCCATGTGGCAGGCAGCTGTGCACCTGTTCCTGGAGCAGTTTGCACACAGCTTGTGGAGCCAGGGTGGGCAAAAAGGACCCTGTCCTCCAAATATCTGGGATCGGTGCTCTGATCATGGATTGCTGCTTCTGATCACAGAGGTGCAGACAAAGGTGAGCAGCCACTGTTGTTGCACCTTCCCCCATTGTTGCAAGCCCCTCCCTGCCAAGTGACTTCTAGTGATTTTAAAGGGCTAGCTCCCTTCTCCCTCACTTCATTTTTCACTTTTCCCCTTTCAGGAGCCAAACATTAAAGACTAGCCCTAAAACAACTGCATATATGGGGAAAATTAGGAAGTGACTGCACATGCCCAGGGTAAGGCTCAGAAAAGACCTAAGAAGACCTTAAATTAACATTTCAAGCTGATCCTTGGCACAGAGTAAGCCTACAACAATAAAAAAAATAATAATAAAATAATGAAAAACAGCAAACCCCACGGAAGGGGGAGAATCTGATTTCCACAGTTAACACATTATTAGATTCAAATGTCCAGTGTTCAACAACAAAAAAAAATCACAAGGCATAGAAATAAACAGGAAAGTATGGCCCAATCAAATGGAAAAAAATAAATCAACAGAAACTGTCTCTGAAAAGGACCTGACGACAGATATACTAGACAAAGACTTTAAAACAACAATCTTAAAGATGCCCAAAGAACTAAAAGATGTGAAGAAAGTCAAGAACATGATGTGTGAACAAAATGAAAACATCAATAAAGAGATAAAAAAAAAATTTCTGGAGGTGAAATATGCAAGAACTGAAATGAAAAATTCAGTAGAGGAATTCAAAGGCAGATCTGAGCAGGCAGAAGAAAGAATCAGCAAACCTGAAGATAGGACAATGAGTCTGAAGAACAGAAAGAAAAAAGATTGAAGACAAGTGAACGGAGCCTAAGAGACCTGTGGGATACCAACAAGCAAACCAACACACACATCATGGGAGTCCCAGATAAAGAAGAGAGAGTGAAAAGGGCAGAGGAAATATTTGAAGAAATAATGGCTGAAAATCTCCCAAATTTGATGAAAGACATGAATATACACATCCAAGAAGCTCAACGAAATCCAAGTAAGATAAACTCAAAGAGACCCACACCAAGACACATTATAATCAAACTTTCAAAAAACAGAGAGATTCTTGAAAGCAGCAAGAGAGAAGTGAATTGTCACATACAAGGGATCCACAATAAGATAATAAGCAGATTTCTCAACAGAAACTTTGGAAGCCAGAAGACAGTGGGCTGATATATTCAGAGTGCTAAAAGAAAAAACTGTCAACTAAGAATCGAGCAAAATTATATCCAACAAAACTGTCCTTCAAAACTGAGGGAGAAATTAAGGATTCCTAGATAAACAAAAGCTGAGGGAGTTTGTAACCATTAATCCTGCTCTGTAAGAAATGCTCAAGGGAGTCCTGCATGGTGAAATGAAAGGACACTAGACAGCAACTCGAAGCCGTATGAAGAAATAAAGAACTCAATAAAGGTAAATACACAGGCAATTATAAAAGCTAGCATTATTTTAACAGTGGTTTGTAACTGCACTTTTTCGTTTTCTACATGATTTAACAGACTAATACACTTAAAGGAAAAAAACAATTGTTAGTGTAAAAGCTAATATTACTGTATTACTGTATACTGTATTACTGTAACTTTGGTTTGTAACTAAATTTTGTTTTCCACATAATTTAAGAAACTAATGCATTTACAAGAATTATTAGATTATATTTTGGGGCATACAATGTATAAAGATGTAATTTTGTGACATCAACAATGGAAAGGGGTGGGGATGGGGCTGTAAAGGAGCAGAGTTTTTGTACGTTATAAAAGTCAAGCTGGTATAAATTCAAATTAGAGTGTTATAACTTCAGGATGTTAAATGTAATCCCTGTGGCAAACACAAAGAAAATAGCTGTAGAATATACACAAAAGAAAATGAGAAATGAACTTAAACAGGAAATGAGGGACAAAAAAGCTTTAAGGCATATAGAAAACAAATAGCACAATGACAGAAAGTATGCCCCTCCTTACCAATAATTGCTTTAAATGTAAATGGATTAAACTCTCCTATCAAAAGACAGAGATTGGCAGAATGGATAGAAACACATTATCTAACTATATGTTGTCTTACAAGAGACTCACTTGAGATCCAAAGACACAAACAGGTTGAAAGTGAAAGGATAAAAAATACATTCCAGGCAAACAGTAATAAAAAGACAGCAGGGGAGGCTATACTAATACCAGACAAAATAGACTATAATCAAAAATAGTTACAAGAGACAAAGAAGGAATTATCTATTAATAAAAGGTTCAACACAGCAAGAAGATATAACAATTATAAACATTTACACACCTAATGACAATCAAAATATATGAAGCAAAAACTGACAGAATTGAAGGGAGAAATAGACAATTCTACAATAATAGTTGGAGACTTTAATACCTTGCTCACAATAATGGATAGAACAACCAGACAGAAGGTAAGTAAGGAAATAGAGGACTTAACAAAATAAACCAACTACATTTAACAGACATATACATGCTGCCCAAGACCAACAAAATACACGAGACACTTTCCAGGACAGACCATATGTCAGACCACAAATGAAGCCGCAACAGATTTTAAAAGATAGATATCATACAAAGTATCTTCTCTGACCACAATGGGATGAAATTAGAAATAAGTAACAAAAGGAAAACTGGAAAATTCACAAAATTGTGAAAAACAATACACTTTTAAACAACCAATGGATCAAAGAAGGAATCACAAGGGAAATTAGAAAATACTTAGAGACAAATGAAAATGAAAACACAACATGATAAAACTTACAGGATACAGCAAAAGCTGTGTATATTATATATACATATATATATAAAACCACTTGATATATGATGAATCAGCCAAGGATGAGTTGTTAGATGATAATATCAGGAAAACTGGTTTGCTACATGTAGAAAAACAAAATTGGATTCTTCTCACACTTAAAACAAAGGTAGAATCTAAACAAATTAAAGGCCTAAAAATGGAGGGTAAAACTATAAAGCTAATATGGAAGAAACTGTAGGGGAATATCCTAGTGATCTTGGGATAAGAAAGGACTTCTTAAGTAAGACTTAAAAAGCACAAACCCAAAAGTAAAATTTTGACGAATTTTGCATCAAAATTAAGGACTTCTGTTCAACGAAGGGCACCACAGAAAAGTTAACAAATGGGTGAGAGACTAGGAGAAGATACTTGCTATGTCTAAGTGAAGAATCAATACCAGAGAGTATACAAGGAACTGGTGCAAATCAACAAGAAAAAGACAAACCCAATTTTAAAAAGTGGGCCAAGGAAATTCACAGGCAATTCACAGAAAGGAAAAAAATTTAAAACTGAATTGCTAACAAGTATATAAAGAGACACTTAAACTCACCAGTAGAGAAATACAAATTAAAACAAAGAGATACTATTTCACAATCATCAGACTGGCAACAATTAGAAAGACAATAATACCAAATATTGGGAAGAAAGTGCTGGAAATATCTGCTTTCTGGCTCAGTGGCATCCTAGGCACAATCTCAGAGAAACACTTATGTGAGATTATAACAGGACCCAATGAGTATGTTTATCAGAGATGGTTGTGATAGCAGGGAGGTGGAGGTATCTAAAGGGTCAGAT
This sequence comes from Tapirus indicus, assembly GCA_031878705.1. Lineage (NCBI taxonomy): Eukaryota > Metazoa > Chordata > Mammalia > Perissodactyla > Tapiridae > Tapirus > Tapirus indicus. Next base: position 94,385,611 of record CM062919.1, on the reverse strand, counting down.
AAGTAAAGTGTTACAGACACTCTGGAATTCTATGCTGCAATCAGAAGCAGTGAAACAGATGTACTTTTAGCAATATGAAGAGATCCTGAAAATGAGCACTGAGTTAAAATGTTGAGAAATAGAAGAAGATCTACAACATAATCCTACTCAGGTAAATTAAACTCACACACGCCTGTGTGCACACACCCATACACAACAGTGACATATATTTTATAGGGATATATCCAAGGACAAATAACAACATTTAACATGGCCGCCTGTAGGAATTGAGGATGAGATGGAAAATGGGAGTGAAAGTTAGGGCTGAAGAAGAAGAAAATTAAAAAACCAAGAGAACTCTGTCAGAAACCAATCATGAAAATGATGAGTCATCGACTGAATAGGATTAACTCAACTTTCTACCTCTGGAGGCCATAAAAAGAAAAAGAAAGTATAATTATAAAACTTGTGTACAACCTTGTCTGCTGAAAGGATCAAATAAAATTATGTATGCAGTGTATTCTATAAGCTTGTAAAGCATTATTCAAACATAAGTCACTACTAGATATGAGATAGCTTGTCTTCCTCTTATGTGATAGAACTGAGATTCAGAGAGGTTAAGTAACTTGCCCAAGGGCACCTATCCAATAAGAGGCAGAACTGAAGGAGTCATCCTTATTAATACTGCTCTTCCTCTCACACCCCATTTACAATTCACCAGCAAGACACGGCAGCTCAACCTTCAAAATACATCTCAAATCTGACAGCTTCTGACCACACTACTACTGCTTCCACTCTAAGTCCCCATCACCTATTACCTGAGCTACTCAATAGTCTCCTAGCCAGGACTGCTGCTTCCGCTCTTGCCCCTCTACAACCCATTTTCTGCTGGCAGCCAGAATCATCTTCTGAAAAGTCTATCAGAATAGCAGATAGACTGCTACCTGCTTGCTTTCAACACTCCAAGGGCTCCCCCATGAAAACCATCAAAAGGGCATATAAGGCCCTACACGATCTGGCCCCTGCTTACCCCTCCAATCAGCTTCTGCTGTCCCCCCTCCCCCTTGCCCACTGGCCTCTAGCCACACCGGCGTCTCTGTTCTTCCTTGCACATGCCAGGTGTGTTCCTGTTTCAGGTCTTTGCACTTGCTGTTCCCTCTGGCTGGAATGCTCTTTTCTACAATATTCACAGTGAGAGCTTCCTCCCTTCATCTGGATGTCACTCATTCAAATGTCACTTGTCTTCTCTGAATTTTTTTCTAAATACACTGCCTCCTGGCATTCTCTAGCCTCCCATCTTCCTGGCACTTACTACCTGACACTGTTATCCATTTACTTGTTGATTTCTCTGAATGCTCATCTCCGCCACTAGTACAAAAACTCCCAGTCTTAGTCACCACCGCGTCTGAGAGCCAGAACAGTGCTCAGCACCTACAAGACACACGGAAGTAAATATTTTCTGAAAGCAACTATTAAACAAACTCTGATCTGACCACCCAGCTCATGCTCTTTCCATTACATCATGCTGCTTCCCAGGAAAAAGACAACTGTGTGTACAGTTTGTCATTTCTCCCCTAACAGATTAAAAGGTCCATGTCTAACAGACTTCTTTAAGCGCTACCAGGCCCAGCATGTAGTAAATGCTAGGTAAATATGATGAAAGCGTGAAAAGCAACCATAAAAAGAGGTAAATAAGAAAGAAAAGAAAGTTGATCACATGGAGAAATTCTAATTTGTACTCTACGGCACCAATGACCATTTAGTGCTCAATTTTTTTATTTCCTATGTGCCTATCTGCCCAAGCCACAGTTAGGAGTTTTGAAGGAGATAATTATTAACCAAATAAGAGTCCTGACTTCAAGGAGCTAATATATGTGCAACTATCAAAATACAAATTTTAATATACACTCATGAAAGAGGTATAACTAGAGAGCTAGAGGATTTCAAGGTGAGGGAAATTACTTTCAGTTGTGGGATCAACAGAAGAATGTGTGAAAGAGGTGGCAGTTGAAATGGTTAAACTGAACATTGATAGATGGGTAACAGTTGGATGATAGCCCATCAACTCCTGAAAGACAAGCATTATATTTTATTCATCTTGGTGTCCCTAATGCCTCACAAAATGTCTGGACCATAACAACATTCAATAAATGTTTAACAAACTTGGGCGGAGCAAGGCATTCCAGGCAGAAGGAAGAGCATCAGCAAAATACAGACAGGAAAGAATGCAGGATATGGAGCAAAAATAGAGTGAGGACTGGCTGGTGAAAAGGCGTGCGCGGTGAGCTTCATTCATGAAAATGAATGGCAAGAACTAAGGTGGGAAAAGTAGGTTAGGGCCAAAACATGGCGTGCCATGAATGACAGACTAAAGGGTTTAAGACTTTATTATGCAGGCAAGGAGAGACCACAGAAAACTTTTACAAAGGAGAAGGTGATCAGAAGAAGACTGTAGTAGGAGCCCTCTGCTTGAAAAAAATAAATCTGTCACCACCCTTACTGTTTCAAATTCCACCATTAGAAATTATTTTTTTTAAGGCATAACCTCTCTAGGAATCTTCTTAATATTCAAATTCTCCTGAGAGAAAATAGAAAAGCTGTTGTCATTCATTTATACTTTAATATAAATTGGATAATCTATTTACCTTCTCCTGGCTAGACTAAGTACACAGAACCATTGGGGAAATGAAAATTTTGACTGCAGATAGAAGTATAACTTTTTGACCCTGAGATGCTACCTTGGAAAGACAGTCTGGGGTGCAAAAAAAAAAAAAAAAAAAATTAATAAGCGCTAACTCTGTTCTTTATAAAAGTCATTATAATCTCCGATAGCAGAAACTTAAATTGATGACTGAAAAAGTAAGAAATAAGGAGAAATACGATCAACTCAACAACTTTGAGACGGGGGGAAAAAGGGTTTGTGGAATTTAGACACTCTTTCCTGAGTTCAAGTTTTCCTCAAAACTGGCAAGGAAAAACTTTACCTAAATCACAATCACAACTTCATGAACTGTGATAGACAATTAATATTCAAGGAATGTGATGGTGCAAGAAGAAATTTAAAAAGAAAACGTTAAAAATCCACCCACAGGGTATTATGTACCAAAAATGATAATCAGGAGGACAGTAAACACGTGATAACCCTGGGAATTCCATCCAGACTTAATGGAAACCAGGTGGTTCTCACGTGGCTGGTTTTCTGCTTTCTAAAGCTCAAATCCGCAATCAGGGCCACAGGGGGCTCGTTCTGCGGGCTGGCGGGGCGCAGACGTCCGCCCGAGGCCCCCAGGTCCCCGCGGAAGACTGGGTGGGACGGGCACTCACCGCTTGTCGATGGCGTCGATGTTTGAATGGAGGAGCCACAGCTCCTCCGTGTTGTCCTGCCGGGAGGACAGGATCAGGTGGTGGCCAGTCAGGCATAAGGTCCCCTCGACGGCCGGGTAGAAAGGCCGGTGCAGCACCACATTGTCCACCCGTGGGGTCCTAATCAGCTCCGCAAACTCCATGCTGCCCAGCAGCCGGAGCCGGGGCGCAGCCGGGTCCCGGAGGTGCGAGGCGGTCACACCGCCGCAGGGCTGAGGAGGAGAAGGACCCGGCGCCTGGCCGGCCGAAGGGGCGGGGAGGCCGGGCCCCGCCCCAGGCTGGAGTGGGCGCGGCGAGGCCTGTGGCCACGGTCACTCTCCGCGGGAAGAGCGGGGATGGGCTGGGCCAGGCCCGGGCGTTTCTCCCGCACCTTCCGCTCCCACAGCCCCAGGGCTCGGCCAGAGAGAACGCCCCACGACAGGCCCAGCCGCCGCCGCCGCCGCCTGGGGACCCGGCCTCGGGTGGACAGGCCGAGGGGAGAAGGAGGAGGCCGTTTTAGGGCCAGTTTCCAAGTCTCAGCCGCTAGGGACTCCTGGCGGAAGTAGATGCTCGCAGCCGGAGCCCAGAGCAACTCCGGGCGGAAGCGGCGGTGCTCGAAACTCGGAAGACTGGGAAGTCAGAGCCGGAAGTCGGTCCCCGCCTAGGTCCGATAAGAATGCTTCCGGAATCAGTGAGAATCGAAGGCTTGTGTTCCTACCAGGGAGAAGCTCTCCTTTGCCTTTACGCCCGCCGCCGCACGTCCACCCCCTCCAAATACTACTCCGTAAAAGGCCGGGCAAGATGGGGCGACGAGAAGAGGTCCCTGACCTGCCTCCCTCCACTTGAGCAGTCATCCCTCCAAGGGTTCTTCCGAGGGTGGGGCTGCCGTAAATTGTAGCGATTTTCACCCATTCGCCGTGAAGAGATGGCAAGTGTGGGATCGAATCAGCGACTGTGGCTCGGGAGGAGCCGCCGGGTGTGAGGGGGTCACGGGGCCGGACGCCGCGGACTCCCAGAGAGCGCCGCGACGGGGCGCTGTGACCTTGAACAAGGAAGAGGAAAACACAAACACCTGTGAGAGGCATCTAGGTAGGCATACGTGCAATGCACGGAAGAGGAAGTGATTAATCCTATCCTGACTGCGCTTCAGCAAGTCGCAGTTAATCTGTAGCAGAGACCGGACTTCCATCTAGATCTATGAAACCCAAGGCATTGGGGCGTTGGTCACCACCGCACAGTCTACCCATTAAATACAACTGAACTACCCCCAGACACATAAATTATGCCAGAAATTTACTCAAATAATTTCTCCTTGGTTGGTGCCTTTCTCCCCTTTTAAACTGACGTTTTCATTCTAAAATAGGGAATTAAGAGGGGAAATATGTAAGGGTTTGAGTCCCAGTCTACTGTCACTTCATTAACCTTCGAGATCCTCACAAAAAGTACCTAAGAACAGTGAGTGAATCGGCTCAAGTCTCACAGCAATCAAAGACAAAATAAATTGCCTCCAATCTCATTATCACCCAACACGTGTCCCTGCTTCTGTCCTTGCCCTTCCTAAAATGTTCTCTTCTTAAAACAGTTTATAAGATTGTTACAGCGGAGAGTCCCGTCCTATTTTGTCTGCAAAAGAAAAAGAGGAACCAACAGAGAGGGAGAATGAGGGGAAATAATTTATAAAGCTATTTTTTAATTGGCATTTTTGTTGTCCTTCCACTATGTGGTTCATTATAACAATTACCAATTGTGGAAGGGAGAATTTACTTCCTGAAAGAAGAATCAGGGAAAGTTTTACAGAGAAGGTATCATTTGAAAGGAGGACCTTGAAGGATGAGTAAGATTTACACCCTGAATGGAGTGTATCCAAGATAGATGTCAAGTTTAATGACATCTACTAGAGCTAAGGGAAAATTTTGCCCACGACAGAAATTGTTAATATCATGCTGAGTTGTTATAACGGAACACGGTAAACTTTTAGAAAATTACATCTCCTCTAGGTTGAAGCTCAAAGCGTAGAAAGCCGTTGTTGAGATCTGAAGAAAGCAAACATTGAATAGTAACGAGTAGGTAGGAGTGTGGACCACAATATGTTAACTTACTACATGAACAGTAGATGGCAGTCGAGTTCGACGTAATGAGATAGGTTTCCATTCTATTAATTCAATGAAGCTGTAGTCAAACAAGGTATTATCCAAACTGCCTGGATATAAAAGTCTCAGAGGATTCTGATAAGCCAAAGATGATGGCATTCATAATGCACGCGTAAAACACTCAACACCTTACAGATATTATTTTTATCATCTTTTGTGAGATAATAAAGGGCATTGCTGTGTAGCATCTAGATGTTATTCTATTCAATAGTCAGCTAGCATGTATTAAGTGCCCACTTGGTCATCAGCACTGTGGGGAACGGAAATAGCAGATCTGACATGGCCCTTGCCCTCAAAGAGTAATAGCTAATTTGGGAAGGCCAACACACCCCACACAACTAATGAACAAAAAAAGAGCAAGTGCTAAATTTTGAAGTACAGATTTACTTTCCTAGTTTTGTGTTTCTTTACTAGGCCTTGAGTAGTTAGTAGAAATTGAGGCAGTTTGAAGAAAGCAGGTCAACAATTGCTAAAAGTAGCAGGAGCATCTAAAATGGAGAAGACGCTGCCTGTGTGCCATTGATGAGCGAGCAGCTATTCTCCAAGTGCTTTGTAATTATATGTTGACTGTAGGCAGCTGGAATGAACCTGATAACATTATGCTGTGTCTTTCTTGTGTTCTCCATCCCCTCCATCCCCCAAGCAAATCAGTCACCAAATTGTTGATTGTACCTTCTAATAGCTCTTGAATTCCACCACTTCTCTTCATTCCCAAGGCCACTGCCATAGCTCAGGCCACCATCATTTCTCACATACTGTTACTTAACAGGAAAAGCCTCTTGAGTTGATTGCCTTTCTTCCAGTGGGGCTCCCCTCCAACCCATTTTTCCACTTGGCAGCTCAAACCCTCTTTGCTGTTCCAAATTTCTTTTTCTCTTTTCTTAACGTATAAGTCTCTTTGTGATTTAGCCCCTTAGGCAGTGTTCAGCATTGCAGATCTCATCTCTCCTACTCCCTCTCTACCCAGTGCAGCAGCCCACAAACCCCATTCCTTGCAGTTTTCACACCAGCATCCTTAAATAGCTTGCAGTTTCCTCTTGAGGTTTTGCACCCAGTTAGAACCTTTTAACCAAGTGGCAGTGTAGAACAGGGACCAGCATCATCAGCATTCCCTGGAAACTTTGCTAGAATATTCCACTCCAGAGCTACTGAATCAGAATCTGCCCTTTAACAAGATTCCTAGATGATTTTTATGCACATGAAAGTTTGAGAAAGCACCATTATAAAGAATCTAGGTGTTCCTTCTGCTTGTCCCTCGACCTGCTAATTCCTGTCATCCTTCAGATCTCATCTCAGATGTCAGTGCCTCTGGGAAGGCTTCCCTGATTTCCCCTCAAAACTATGGGCTCCACATTATAGGCTCCACAGCACCACGTAATAATAATTATAGCTCACATTTTTGAGTGTTTACTCTGTGTTCCACACATTGTGCTAAATGCTTTACATGTGTTGACTCATGTAGTCCTTCCACAATTCTCTAAGTTTGGTTCTTATTCTCCTTTTACTGATGAGGAAACTGAGGCACATCTTAATAACTTTTCCATGGTCAGACAGCAATAAGTGATGAAATCAGGATTCAGACCCAAGCAATCGGGTGCAGACTGTGCTCTTCACCGCCATGCTACATTGCCACTCATGAGACCCGAGCCCACCTTGGTTACTCTCTCTGATTTTACCTCTTAATAACTGTATTGAAATAGAGTCCTTCTGTGTCCATAAAGTTCCACTAAACAGTAAGCTCTTTGAGAATAAGGACTATTTCTTTATTGCAGGGGGCCCAGCATATAGTTTAGTGCCTATACCTCAGAGCCACTATGTATATTTGTTGAATAGATTCTCTGTATTTTACTTAACATATTCCACCCTGACCTCCCCTCCCCCCACTCCAATCTGAGTAGGACTTTAGCTATTATTGCAGATGTTTATAGCAGGGTTTTGATGGAAGTAGGAAGAAGGTGATGTTATATTGTTCCCACCTTGCAGATGAGGAAATTAAAGCAGATGAAAAACTTCTCAGTGATGATATTGATACTCTCTTACGTTTGGTCATTGTTTTACAATTCACAAAGTGTTTTCAAATATGCTACCACATATGGCTCTCTCAATGATTTGGTGAAGTAGATAAGGGAGGTATTTTTTCCAGCTCAGAGAGGAAGAACCAAGGGATGTTGATGTCATTTCAATGACAAAACCAAGCAGTGAGGCAGAAACCCAAAGACAACACTTCTGAGTCCAAAACCTGTGCCCTTGCCATCACACAGCTAATTTAAATTAGACTTACTTTGCACTGCTTTTGTCTGTTAAGATTCTGAACTGTGGGTGTTGGGAGAACACAACCATTCTTAAGTAAGCAAAGGAGGGCTAGGTTCTCATTGCACACAGCAACAAAAGGAAAGCTCTAGGGACAATGATATGATCAGTGGGTCTGTGTTCAGATACTTCATTCTCATAGCCACATTTCCTAGGTCTGGTTCCTGTGTTTCAATCACTGAGCCACTTCATTTTTTGAAATCAATCAGAATAACAGGAACCTAGCACTTTAGAAGAAAGTGGCAAACTGGAAGGAAGAGGGACTGTTGCTATTGCACATAAAATAAATCAGCCCAAACATAATTGCTTAAAACAACACCCAGCAGTTGGTAGCTGAAGGTGGAGTGGTGGGAGGGGGAGAGGCAGAAGCAGCAGCCGGTGGCCGGGCATCTCTTTCTATAGTCTTAGGGTCTCTCCCTTTGGTCTCCTTGGGAGTAATTGTTATTCCTGCTAGTACAGTGGCCTCAGGGCAGGTGGGCTGCATATGTGGCAGCTGAAGGTGTCGAGAGTGAGTATTCCCAAGAGCAAACTAGAAGCTTCATTAACTTTTAGGACCTAGACTCAAATGTCACTTCCACTGCACTCTATTGATTGTAAACAGTCACAAAACCCCACTCAGTTTCAAGGGGAGAGGACATAGATCTCATCTCTCAATAGGAGCAGTATGCCATGGGGACACAGTTGACAGCAGGAAACATCTATATATGAACTGAACTTCTCCTGTATACACTGGCAGCTGGAAAGGGGGTAAAGAGAATATTCGGGAAGTCAGCACACTCTTTTTGGCAAAGTGCTTTTCTACTCATAGCCAAAATGAAATGAACTAAAAATATGCAATTACATATAATTGGATATAATTAAAATAAAGAGACACGTCTAAAATAAAGGCAAATTAAGAAGTAGGAAAATTTACTAGATGGGAACGTCAACAATGATGATTCAGTGATTAGTGTTGGAGTTTATTTTATTGTCACTGAACCTAAATCAGGGTCAGTGTCCGAAAAAGAAGGGAAGCAACCTCAGTCTCTGCTCTCAACTCTTTAATCACATCTCCCTAGCTCCGCATTGCTCCTTCCCCCACACAATTCAAGGGAAGCTTTATACAGATCTTCCTCAACTTACGATAAGGTTACATCCGGATAAACCTATGGCAAGTTGAAAATATTGTAAGTCGAAATTACATTTAATACACCTAACCTACCGAACATCATAGCTTAGCCCAGCCTACCTTAAACATGTTTACATTACAAAGAACATTAGCCTACAGTTGGGCAAAATCATCTCACACAAAGCCTATTTTATAATAAAGTGTCGAATAGCTCATGTAATTTATTGAATACTGTACTGAGAGTGACAAACAGAATGGCTGTGTGGGTACAGATGGTTGTAGGTGTATCAGCTGTTCACCCTCGTAATCATGTGGCTGACTGGGGCCTGCAGCTCGCTGCTGCCAACCAGCTTAACGAGAGGGAATGGTACCGCATATCGCTAGCCCAGTTTCTAGTCAATGCATATTGCTTTCACACCATCATAAAGTCGAAAAATCATAAGTTGAACCATCATAAGTTGCGAACTGTGTACAATTTAAAATGTGACATACAGTTTTGTTTTCAATCCTTTAATCTATTTAACAGGCGGTGACACCTGTTCCAATTGCCCCTCCTATGCCTCCTCTTACTTTCTTTGGCTTTCCTCCACCATCCTTTCCTTTCTCATCCCATTCTGCTTTTCTCTCACCATCTTTTGTTCTCAGATGACCACCTTAAGAGAACAGATCTACTAGTATCATCCCACAGATGACTAAGTAATTACAAAGAGAAAAGTTTATCTTTATAATGGAGAGATCTGGTGATCATCACTGTAACCAAGTGACCAAGAGTGTGACACCCAGACAATCTGTGCCTCCTGACGTGAGGCAACGATGGGCACACAACATCACCTGGGATGTGCTCTAGCCAGACACGCTTCACTCGAATCTAAGCATGAGGAAACCATCAGACACATCCGCAGAGTGGGATATTCTACACAGCGATTGGCCGGGGCTCTCCTAAAAATTCAGTGCCATGGAAGATGAAAACAAAAGCAAAAGGCAAGAGGAGAGGCTAAAGGGATGTAACATCCAAATGCCAGGCAGGAAACTTGATTAAATCCCCGATCAGAAAAAATAATGACTACAAAAGACATTTTGGGAGAAGTGTGAACATGGATTGTATGCTAGATGATATTATTGAGTTAATGTTAATTTTCCTAGATGGGATAATGATAATGTAATTATGTAGGAAAATGTCCTTTTTCTCAAGAGATGCATGCTAAAATAAAGGTGAAGTTTCACAATGTCTGCAGCTTACTTTCAAATGTTTCAGAAAAAAAGTGCCTATGTATTGATTATATATGTGTGTATATGTATACACATATATACACACACATAGAACACATACACACCTAGTATTTACATATACACACACACAATAAAAATGTGGCAAGTTATTGTTAATAGTGAATTTGGGTGAAGGGTTTAAGGATGTGCAGTGTATTATTTTTCCAACTTTTCTGTATTCTGAAATGTTTTCAAAATTAAGATCGAAAAAATAAAAATAAAAAAGCAGTACCAATTTTGACATGCCTCAATATAATGGGCATTAATGCAAGTTCTGGCATTTGATGGATAAACACAATAACGGACTTGGAGCTGTGGCTTACAACACATGTGGTCTGGAGTGGCCTGGATTGGTAATTTGATTTTAATATGGCCCTGACATAGGGAGCGTAATTGCCAACACTTCTGAGGATGTTTGGATCCTAAAGATCACCAAAGACCACCAAAAGATTTAGCAATAGTAACTACTGCTATGAACTTCATTGTATTATTGTAAGGGGTTACTTGTAGGAGTTCAAATATGAGTTGTTAAATCATACATTCATAATTTAAAGTCCATGCAATGTAATCTTGTCATCAGCTGGAACTTCTCTACATCTGAAATTCCACCTTCTGACCACAGTTTCCTTTTCCTGACTGTCATTTATGGTGAATCTGCCCCGCTCAGGTAGACTTCAAGTCTCTACAAGCCTAATTTAACATCACTTCCTCCCATGCCCAGGCCCCATCCACTGGTCAATAATATCCATCACACTCTCCAGCACTCATAACTCCTTCACCTGTGTGAAGTCAAGGACTAGGTTTCATTTATCTTTGTAGCCCCAGAGTTGAGCACAGTAACTTGTACATAATAAGTATTTGAGAAATACATCTGAATGAAATAGAATTTTCTAACCCAACCCTCTCATTCTACAGATGAGGAAACTGAAGCGCAGACATGTGAAATGACTTACCTAAGATCACGCAGCTAGTTAGTGGCAGATTGGGAACTGAAATCCATTTTCTTTTAACTTTCTGATCAAGGCTCTTTCTATTGCCAAAGCTTCCTTCACCATCACTTATTTAGTCTAGTTTTGTTTTTATTTTTTGAGATAGGATGGGTGAGGAACAGGGAAAGAGTGAAGAACAAGCTTGTCTACAAATACCAGCTAATGGCCCAGGACATGTCTCCCACAGGCTGGCCTCTGGTCTTCACTTCCTCCAATACTTCATCCCCAGGGGAGTGGAGGTGCATGTGACTGGACACCAGGGAAAAAGCAGTAGTTCTCCTCTCTGCTGCATTTTTAATCAGTTCCTCCCTGCCAAAAAATCTCTAGTGTCTTAATTTGCTTTCACCTTTTCTCCTTGGTTTCAGCGTGTGTGTGTATGTGTGTGTGTATCCCTCAGGTTTTTACTTTTAAGGAGCAATGAAAATCTATTTTTCACAACTTTCAATTTGAGGACATCTCCTATCCTAAGCCTTAGAGGACATTCCGTCATCATCAGTGTCAAAAATAAATAAAGCCAGACACAGGTTAAGTGGTAAGAACAGATTTTAATCAGCAATGTACTATTGCAATAGGGAGGAGGATCCAGAGTGAACTGAACTCAACTTCGATTTGTTCAGAGGTAACTGGGCATTTCGAAGGAAGAATAAGGAAATTGGGAGGAGGAAAGACCAGGGGTTTGTGCAGATTTAGGGAAGTGAAAAATTACAAAGACTTGGTCATTAGGCCAGCTGGGTCTGTTAGCTGGCAGTTATCAAGTTAGGATTCTATCCTTCCACAGACTGGGAGACGGGCCTTATCCTTCCTGAGCGTTGCATTTCAAAGTAATGGCTTTCAGGTCCTTGAAAAAGATACTTCTGAGTTGTAGGAAATACATATACATCTCCAAGGGACAGAGGAAGGATTCACAATTGTAAGCCCTTTTTGTAAATGCTCTATAAAGGGCCTATCATCAGGTGTTGGGTAGAACAAACAGTAAATTCTTTTGGTAGCCCTGAGTTTTTCTGTTTTTTCAGGCAGGTGCTATAAGGCAGCTGCAATCATCCTAGGGATGTAGCCTTGAGCTGTGAGAAATCATATTAGTGTTTATTCAAGCCTTTTAATGTGTGTGTGTGTGTGTGTGTGTGTGTGTGTGTGGTGGGGAATGAAATCATTTGTGCTGAAAGTCTGCAGTTTTTATAGGCAAACATCGAGACCTAACGGAGAAAAAGGCTCAGAGGGCCTGACTAGATTCTGGTCCAGGAGAGAATCTTTGTCATCACTACCAAGGGAACATAGTTTTAAAATTGACCATATTCATGGTGTCATCAAATTTTAAATCTGAAAATTGAATTTGGTCACATATTTACTTGGTTCACACTTGACATTCCTTTGCTCATTCCCTTCTTTCTCTCCTTTGTAATATTCCTGGTCATATTAGTTTCTCACTAAGACCATACACTATTTAGAACAAAGGATTGAAATCTTATTTATCTTGGGGCTTCTTCCCCTCCTGGAGCGCCTCACAGTGCTAGGCACATGGAAGGCTGTTTGGTGCTGGTCTCAGCTATAACCAGTGTTGTGGCTGGACCAGCCCTTGTGGTTCTTATTATGATTGCAAGATGCCCTTCAGCAATAACCATCGGGAAGCTATGAAAAAATGAAGGTTTATTACTTACAGGGCCTGGAAATTACACAGCATACCTGGAGGCACACAGCGAAGTTGCAGGTAGAGAGAGAGGCGTGGGCCTGGGGTTCTGCTTTTATTGGGGTTTAGAGTGGGGACCTAAGATTTCATGGGATCACTCTTTATTGGTGAATTTAAAACATAAGAGCACGAATTTTAGGCATGAGAAGAGAAAAAACAAGTGGCCCAAATGGTCAGTTATTGAAATCAACCAAGATCTCTAACACTAAGGAGCCTCACAGTGTGGGGAGGCAGCCTGGCTCTTCATCTACTCATGTGGCTGGCAATGTGTTTATTCTGGGTAGCTGTCACTGAGGTGGATTCCTCTTTGAAGTGGAGACCTCAGCAAGCAAAGCTTAAGTCAGGCACTTCCATTACAAAAAGGAAGAAAAAAACCCAACTGTCGGGGTTTACACCACAAGGGCACTCAGCAAATGTCTGTTAATTAAATAAAGGAACAATCAAGAATGTGTAACCATGTCTGTCATCATGTTATACTTTCCATAAGGCCGGAAAGTAAAGATGGGGAAGCAACGTGAGAAAAGTTCTGATACACTGCTAACTAGAAAGCGTTTATTTTAGACTAATAATTGACTGTGGATCCCCCAAAGATATTTATTTGCCTTTGTTGTCTAAAGACCAAAGAGAGTTCTTAGACAGATATTTAAAAAGCAGTATTATTACCTATCCCGGCCATTGGTAGATAGATTGATTCTATTTAGAGTAAGACCAACATTTCCTCCCATGTGTATATTTAGTCTTAGGAGGAATCCTGATGTCCTTTAGCTGACATCAAGCCACTGAGGAGACCTCAGCAGATCCTATAAACATATACCACCACTAGTCATGTAGTCTTGGGATGGTCACTTCTACTCTCCTCTTGTCTCACCTGCAAAATCAGGATAGCAATAACAACATAACAAAGCTATGGTTTATGAAATAAAGCTGTAAACTGTAAAGTGCCACGGAAATGTAAGATCAGTATGATCTTTAGGTTTCTATTATAACTGAGTGTGTTGTCAGAATGATGGTTCTTTCAACCCAAGTGGCATCTTCCCTGTGTTATAGTCATGCAGGAAAAGGGGCAGTTAAGACACACATAAGAGAAGGTGGCCGAAGAAAATGGTGGCAGAGGGCCTAATGAAGCCAAGCTCTGATGGATCTGTGCTTTAACCACTATTTTCTCTTTTGAGGAAAAAATTTAAAAGCTTGAATAGGACTGAAGGCAGATATGGGCTGAATTGCGTCCCCCCACCCCCCACTCCTATGTTGAAGTTCTAACATCCATAACCTCAGAATGTGACTGTATTTGGAGATAGGGTCTTTTGAGAGGTGATTAAAGTTAAATAAGGTCATATGGGTGGGCCCTAATCCAATAAGACTAATGTCTTTATAAGAAGAGGAGATTAGGACACAGACACACGCAGAGGTTAGACCGTGTGAAGACAGGGAGAAGAAACCCATCTGCAAGCCAAGGAGAGAAACTTCAGAAGAAACCAACCCAGTCTCTGGTACTTTGTTATGACAGCCCTAGCAAACTAATACAGATGGTTTTCTGTTTATTAAAAAACAAAACAACTATGTAACACCAAAGATTAAGAAATGATTGACAAGAAGAACAACCCAGACAACTCTGGTCTCCCTCACTCCTCCATCCTGGTTCTCTATGTGACATGATTCTTATCTCTCTCATGTCTGGGCCACAGATCATCAGCTTGTCCTTATAGCTTCCCAACCCAGCAGTAGCCCTTATCCTGGACTTCCATGTCCATCCACCATAGGAGAAGTCAGTCAATGAAGGAACATGGGGAATGCTGTGGACTAAGCAAAGGTTGGAAGCCTAAATTCATGCCACTTCACCAGATGGCATGCCCTGGGGACAGCAGTTGCCAGTGGTAGAGAAGTGCTGCTGGGTGGGTCAGGTTGTGCCCTGTAGCAGCCCAGAATTCTTCCACAGGCAGTCAACTCCTTGAAAGAATGTGGAGCCCTGCCTCAGCACTTATCAACTGTGTGACCTCAGGCAATTTACTGAACCTCTCTGAGCTTCAGTTTCCCCAGCTATAAAATGAAAATAATAGACCTCACAGAGCTGTTAAGAGGATTGAATAAAACTTTGTAATTATTTAAAACACATAAAATGCCCAGTTCAGGTTGTGTTCCTAGCACATAGCCTGCTAAGTCTCAACTATTAATAAAATTGAAAACAAGGCACTATTGTTTGTGGTTCAGCTGGGCACCATCTATCTCTTTGATTACTAGAACTGTTCTCGTAAACTTTATGCTTGTGCTTATGAGAAATGTAGAGTCCATCAGTTCCTAGGAGGATTTGCCTGTGATCATTTTTATGGATTCCAGGAAAGGGCATTTTGATAGTCCGCCTCATTCCAGAATGACCTAAACAGCTCCTCTAGAAAGGCAGGTCCGGAATGCAGGAGGATGTCTTTGCGAGGTGCTGAGACTGCTTTCAAGAGCATGTTTTAAACTGCTTTTGCTTGAGAGCCTCCACCTGCCTGTTTTCATCCCCTTGGGGTTACCTTGGCGGCGGCAGCAGATCATTATGGGCTATAGGCAGTGTTTCTTAAACTGTGGGGTACAAAACATTTACGTTGGGATTTCCTGTGGGGGGAGGGGGAGAACAGGCAGATTCCCAGGCTCCTCCTCAAACCTACTGAATCAGAACGTCTGCGAGCCTAAGCTTGTTCTACCAAGCTCCCCAGGTGATTCTGCTGCTGCAGGTGCCATCACACCTAGAAACAGCGAGTGTTCAGCAGATGGTGTCCAGCGTATGTATATGATGGGGAACGTGGGGCAACCAAGAGTTATTGAACATTTACTGTGTGCCAGCCCCTTACATACTGTATATGTTTCCTACGGCTGCTGTAACTTATTACCACAAATTTAGTGGCTTAAAACAACACCCATTTATTTTCTTAAAGTTCTGGAAGTCGGAAGTCTGAAGTCATTTTCCCTGGGCTAAAATCAAAGTATTTTTCAGGAAGGCCACACTCTCTCCAGAGGCTCTAGGGCATAATGGTTTCCTTGCCTTTTCCATTTTCTAGAGCTTCATTCCTTGCATTCCTTGGCTTGTGGCCTCCATCTTCAAAGTATATTTCTTCAGTGGCCGTGTTGTCTTCTTCCTTCTGTAGTCGGTTCTCCCTCTGCCTCCCTCTTATAGGGATATTTATGATTGAATTTAGGGCTCACCAGGATAATTTCCCCATCTCAAAATCTTTAACTTAATCACACCTACAAAGTCTCTTTTGCCGTATAGGATAACATTCACAGGTTCCAGGGATTAGGACCTGGATGCCTTTGGGGCCATCATTCAGCTTACTACACATACTTTATTGTATTTAATCCTCAAAACAATACTATGAGGTGGTGAGTATTATCCCCCTTTTTCAGATGAAGGAACTGAGACTCAAAGAGGTTAAATGACTTGTCACAGACCACTCTGCTGGGTAGGAGTTAGGATTTGAACCCAACACCGTCTGGTTCTAAGACCTGTGATCTTTTCTCTGAATCACATTGAACTATAAATGCCTGTCACAGGAATCCCACCAGTCACATCCTGTGGGTCTTTTAGGTATCTGAGGTGGCCACAGAAATGTCCCCATATGATCGCATTCTCAGTTCCAAATAAAGTCCAGCTTCCGAATTTGAGTAGGTTATTTGGAAGATAGCATACAGACAGAGATAAGTCAGGCCCTTGCCAGATTCTTGGAACACCACAAGAAGACATAGATCATTGTCAAACGGCCCTCCAGGCCCCCTCTTGAGATAAGAATAACTACCTAAATTTAGAGGCCTCACTGTGGTTCTGCAAATTTTAAGTAAAAAAGATTATTTAGGAAAAACCTCTAGGCTAGGCCTTGAAGACAGCCTTAAAACGCCATCTCCTAGAGGTATTAACTAACCTTATTGTGGTAATCATTTCACAATATAAACATGCATCAAATCATCAGGTTGTACATCTTAAAACTTACATATTGTTGTATGTCAATAATATCTCAATAAAGCCGAGGGGAAAAAAAGCCATCTCCTTCTTGTTAGATGACATATTCGAAGTTGCTAATATTCTGGGTACTCAGCCAAGCACAGAAATGGGACATAGAGTGAGGCGAAGAACTATTGTAATAGTGACCACAAAAGCAATCAGGAGTATGTAGTCATTGGACTCTCTGTAAGTTAGGACTATGAAAACACTATGACAAATGCTGTATGAAGATCAGCAAGGTGGGGATAAATAAACATGAGCCCCTTCTGAGTAGAGAGGCAGAAAATAAGAGAAGATATATCTAGGCTTCACCGAGGGAAAAAAGTAAAACTAGAATATTGGAACTTCTATCGCATAGATATAACTTAATTATAATATTTAGGTTGTAATAAAATACAGTGTCCTCAAAATGGAGAAAGAGTAAACTTTCTATTCCAATCAAAGGGTAGGAAGGGCTTCTAAAGTTGGATATTTTAACCTTTAAATAGAAGATAGTCTTCATTTAGCATTCTCTCATTTCTAAAAAGTCTGTGTGTTGTAATTTAAACTTCTCTATAAGAAAATCACCATTAAGTTCTAGTCAATGGCTTATTTATTTAGTATATATTTGATATATCAAAGAATTAGAACACTTCTTCAAAGTTGGTTGCAATGGGATTTATCCTGGGTTCTAAGTTTCTGTTTTTAGATGGGGTTGAATATACAGATCAACTATTCAACACTTACTCTCTTATCAACATCCCCAGGTTACCTTTATGTGGACCCAAACTCAGTTCAAAATCCTAAAATCTACCCACCATCCTAATTTCCCATCTTTACTCAGGTACACCTTCCTGGAGGAGTCAGGTGCAAAACAATGAAGAGCAAATAGAAGATCCTCATGGATTAAGCTCAACCGAAGAAAGCTGGCATATGAGAGCAGAGGAAATGCAGTGAACACAGCATTAGAAAAAAGACCAAATGTCATTTTGAACCTTTTGTATCAAAAGGAATCAGGGCTGGGGTGGGTAGCAGACATTAACCAAAGGTTTGAAGGCAATCTGTGTACTACTTATTATTTGCTTTTGTGTGTCATTTTGCCCCTAAAGCTGAACTCACCAAAGTTCCTAACACACACCCATTCTGTGCCCATTGTCCATTGTTCTTTACCTTTTATGCTGTTTGAGTCTACAGAATTGAAATTTAGCCCTACCTTGAACTAATCACAAAAATAAGTTCTAGCCAAAATAAAGCTCTAACTGTAAAAAAACAAAACAATTGCCTTCCATTTTTAGTAATATGGCAGGCTAGAAACTCTAATAACACTCTTGGTATAAAACATCTATAATTGTCTAATTTATTTATTTATTTATTTTGCTGAGGAAGATTCGCCCTGAGCTAACATCTGCTGCCAATCTTCCTCTTTTTGTATGTGGGTCACTGCCACAGCACGGCCACTGACAGACGAGCGGTGTAGGTCTGCGCCTGAAAACTGAACCTGGGCCACCGAAGCAGAGCATGCTGAACTTAACCACTAGGCCACCAGGGCTGGCCCTTGTTTATTTTAAAACAACGAATATTTTAAAATATTAAAAACAACAAATTACTAAATGCATAGCCAGCCTGGCAAAAAGTAAAAGAAAATCCTCAAAGGCCAAAAATAATGGAAATTATGAATTCAGACAAGTAAGCAACGATACGAAGCAGTTACTGCTTAAGGAACATCTAGAGGGACCTAGAGTTTCCATTTAAATAGTTTGGTTGGGAAAACTACAGAGTATCTGCTTAACTGGCTACAAAGCCATGCTAAGATCTGGCTGTAAAGTCTTAACTAATGTTTGGACAACACAACATCTTATAAGCAATCACTTTAGCAAAGAATCTAATGTTGACAACCTAATTCTGCATTAAAAATCTTTCCCCCAAGAATCTCAGGGGATCTGTTATTTGACTGTATACTATACATACCACAAAATTTTGACAAGGCTTAATTCTGTTGCCCCTTTGTCTTTAACATGTTTGGAGGTTCATCTGAAATCACCCAACACTTAGAGCTTGCCCTTCAATTCCTGACTGGAAGACATTTTGGCAGCATGCCGAAGGACCTTTGTGCCTTTTGACCTTCTTGCCTGAGAGTCTGTCACTGACCAGAGAGTCCAAGTCGTTGCGGTGACTCTTGCTTGTCAAAACTGAGTTCTTGCTCGTCAAAACTCCCATGAGTTGGCGTGAGATTGTCGAAGTTGAGTGATGAGTATATGAGAGTTCATCATGCACTATCTCTACTTTTATATGTATTTGAAATTTTCCATTTTGAGCTTAAAAATAGAATCTGCTACATCTATAAAACAATCTTCTCAACAACAGCAAAATGTACATTCTTCTCAAATGTACGTGGAGTATTCTCCAGGATAGATTATATGTTAGACCATAAAACAAACCTTAATAAATTTAAGATGATTGAAATAATACAAGTATGTTCTCTGACCACAATGGAATTAAATTAAAAATCAATCAGAAAGTAATTTGGGAAACATAAATTAAACAATGCAATCCTAAATAACCAATAGATCAAAGTATAAATAATAATGAAATAAAAATGAAAATTAAAAAATATTTGAGATGAATGAAAATGGAGATACAACATACCAAAACTTATGCGGCTAAGACAGTACCTGGAGGAAAATTTATAGGTGTAAATGTATATACAAACAAAGAAAAGATCTCAAATCTATAACCTAAACTTCCATCCTAAGACATTGGAAAAAGAGAAGCAAATTAAACCTAAAGCAATCAGAGGAAGAAAATAATAAATATTAGATCAGAAATTAATGAAATAGAGAATACAAAAACAATAGAGAAAGATCAATGAAACCAGATGTTGGTTACTTGAAAAGATCAACAAAATTGAAAAAAATTGACCAAGAAAAAATGAGAGAAGATTCAAATTACTAGAATCAGAATGAAAGAGAGGACATTACTACCAACCTTACATAAACAAAAATGATTATAAAAGAATACTATGAACAATTGTATGCTGATATATTAGATAATATATGAAATGGACAAATTCCTAGAAAGACACAAAGTACTGAAAATGACTCAAGAGGAAATAGAAAATCCAAATAGACCTATAACAAATAAAGAGATTAAATTAGTAATCAAAAAACTACTCACAAAGAAAAGCTCAGGCCCAGATGGAGTCCCTGGTCAATTCTACCAAACATTTAAGGAAGAATTAATATCAGTTCTTCATAAAGTCTTCCAAAAAATAGAAGAGAATACTTCCCAACTCATTCTATGAGGCAAGTATTATCCTGACACCAAAACCAAAGACATCACAAGAAAAGAAAACTACGGTACAAACATCTGAACCCGTAATTTCAATAACTTGAGTATTGAATTCTAAAACTAAAGTAAATATCTGAAAAGACTCTTCTGCACACAAAAATTATGCCCAAGGGCATTGAACGTTTTATATTTAAAAACTGACATAGAAATACATAGTGTCAAATGAAAAGAGCAAATAAAACCACACTTGAGTTATGACGAGCATATTTACTTATAGAAAAAATATCTGATAAGATATTCACCAAGATGTTAACTGCATTTAACTTGGAGTGGTGTGATCTGTTCCGGGCCTTATCTGAATTTCTCACCTTTTCTTCAGTGAGTGTGGCAGATTAGTTTCTTGTTGCTCCTGTAACAAACTACCACAAACTTATTGGCTTTAAAAAGCACAAAAGTATTCTCTCGAAGTTCTGGAGACCGGAAGTGTGAAAAAACTTTCACTGGCTAAAGTCGAGTGTGGTTCCCTCTAGGGGAGAATCGTTTTTCTTGCCGTTTTTAGCTTCCAGCTTTGACGGTATTGCTTGATTCATGACCCCTCCTCGTATCACTCCAACTCTGTTTCTGTCATTACATCTCCTACTACTATGACTAACTCCTTCCATTCCCTCTTATAAGGACCCTAGCATTCCTTGGCTCTTGACCCATTTCCTTCATCTTCAAAGTCAGCAACGGCGATCGGGTCTCTCTCACACTTGAAATCTCTCCTTTCCTGTCTCATCCATCTGACCTAACTTGGAACATTCTCCACTTCTAAGGACTCATGTGAATGGATTGGGCCTACCCAGATAATCCAGGATAATCTTCCCATCTCAAGATCCTAATTTAATCACATCTGCAAAAGTCTCTTTGGCCTTATAAAGTAAACATTCACAGGTTTCCAGAGGTTAGGATATAGACATCTTGGAGGGCTGTTATTCAGCCTACCACACATGGTATTTTGTAATTTTCAAAATAAAAGAAAAACAATTGTTTAATTGAAGTATAAAAATTATAATTTTTCATGTGGAGAAAATTCTAAACAGAAATGATTATACGAAATCAAGTTCCTTTTCAATGGCTTTAGACCCATTGACTTGCATTAGTTTTCAGGAGCCAGAACATTCAGCATTATAATTTCTGAACAAATAACTCTCAACATCACTCCAACAGTGCGTTCATCAACAGAAACCAAGGGGGCGGCAATAGGTCTAACTCACACATTTGCTTCATCCAGACTATCCCTATGAACATCTTAAGAAAATATAAGCTACAGCCCACACATTGTTATTGAGGGACAATACAATTCCCAAAATTTGTTCTCCCTATTTGCCTACTTTTTTAAAAATATAAAACAAGTTTCCTGAATAATCAAGTGCATTTGCATGCAATTTCTCTCTTTTTTTGCTAATCATGTTATATTTTCACCAGAGCAGAGAATACAATAAAGTACAATTTGAAACTATGATAGTGTTATCCCTCTGGATGTAAGTCAGTGTATTTTGCCTTTGTGATGGTTGCCAAGGTTGCTGAAGCTTCAGGGAAGGCCTTTCTGTTTACCCACTTGAATTAATACAGGTAGTATGAGCTACCAGAATAAATAAAATTATTTGCTGTTTGATACAAAAAAGTGTACATATCTATCATAGTATTTTGATTTACATTGCTTGGAGAAAATAGAGCTAAAATTGCTTTAGATACTACATTCAAAGTGAGATTTAATTAATTGATTTACAAAGTAAATTCTAAATGTTGGTTGTCTTTTCATCTTTAAGTTATTCAGAAACTTTTGGTTAAAAGGGATAACATTCCAACCAAAATTTTTTATTTATTTTTGTTTTTAGATTAACACTCCATTTAGAAAAGTTACTCAAAGTGGGCCCGGCCTGGTGGCACGGTGGTTTAGTTCACACTTTGGCAGCCCGGGGTTTGTGGTCCCGGATCCTGGGCACCCACCTACACACTGCTTGTTAGCCATGCTGTGGCAGCGTCCCATCTAAAGTAGAGGAAGATGAGCACAGATGTTAGCCCAGAACCAGTCTTCCTCAGAAAAAGAGAGGAGGATTGGCAATGGATGTTAGCTCAGGGCTGGTCTTCCTCACCAAAAAAAAAAAAAGAAAAGTTACTCAAAGTGACATGGTTAATATATATAACCTGATGACTCTTTCTATGAAATAAATTCTAAATGTAAGTTTGCTGTTATCTTTAAACGTATAAGGATTTTTTTGCCAAAAGGTAATATAATATCAAAAAAAAAAGAAAGAAATAAAACTACAGATCAATTTCTCTTATACATATGGATGCAAAAACCCTCAACAAAATGCTAGCAAACTAAATTCAGCAACATATTTAAAAATTACGCACCATAAGCAAGTGGGATTTATCCCAGAAATGCAAGGTTGGTTCAACACCTGAAAGTCAATTAATGTAATACACAATACCAATAGAATAAAAAAACCCCACATGATTATCTCAATAAATGCAGAATGCATTGTAGAAAAGCCTTGGACAAAATCTAACACCCTTTCTTGATAAAGAAAAAAAACCACTCAACAAACTGTACAAAGGAACTTCCTCAACATGATAAAAGACCTCTACAAAAAACCCACAGCGAACAAACTTATTGGTTCCCTAAGATCAGGAATGAGACAAAGTGCTCTTGTAACTTCTATTCAACTTTGTACTAAAGGTTCTAGTAAGGCAATTAGGCAATAAAATGAAATAAAAGTCATCCAGATTAAAAAGGAGGAAATAAAATTTTTTCTACTCACACTCAACATAATCGTGTATGGAGGAAATCCTAGGGAAATCCCCCCAAAATACCCCATTAGAACTAATAAACAAGTTCAGCAGGGTTGCAAAATGCAAGATCAACACACAAAAATCTACTGTATTTCTACATATTTGCAATGAAAAATCTGAAAATAAAATAAACAATTCCATTTACAATAACATCAAAAAGAATAAAATACTTAGAAATAAATTTAACAAAAGAAGTATAAAATTTATATTCTGAAATGTACAAATATTGCTGAAATTTTAAAAGATCTAAATAAATGAAAAGACATCCCATGTTTATGGATTGAAAGCCTTAATATTGTTAAAAAGATAATACTCCCCAAAGTGATTTACACATTCAACATAGTCCCTATTGGAATTCCAGCTAGCTTCTTTGTAGAAATTGACAAGCTGGTAATAAAATTCATTTGGAAATGCTAGGGACCCAGAATAGCCAAAACAATCTTTAAAAAGAAGAACAAAGTTGGAGGACTCACACTCCCTGAATTCAAATGTTACTGGAAAGCAATGGTAATCAAGATAGTGTGATATTGGCATAAGGATAGATACATAGATCAATGAAGTAGAATTTAGAGTCCAGAAATAAACCCATGTGTCTATGGTGAATTGATTTTAACAAGAGTGCCACGACTATTCAATAGGGAAGAATATCCTTTTAAACAAATGTGCTAGAACAACTGGATAGCCAAATGCAAAAGAATGATGTTGGGACCCTACCTCACATCATATACAAAAATTAACTCAAAATGAGTCACAGGCCTGAAAGTAAGAACTAAAACTATAAAATTCTTAGAAGAAAATATAGGGTCAAATTTTCATGATGCTGGATCTGGAAATGGATTCTTAGATATTACATAAAAAGCACATGCAACAAAAGAAAAAATAGATAAATTGGACCTCATCAAAATTAAGAACTTTTGTTCTTCAAGGGTCAATCTCAAGAAATTTAAAAGACAACCACAGAATGGAAGAAAATATTTGCAAATCATATATTTGATAAGGGATTTGTATCCAGAATATATAAAAAATCTCTTCCAACTAAAGAATAAAAAGACAAATAATCCAATTTAAAAACGGGCAAGGATCTGAATAGACACTTCTCCAAAGAAGATATAGAAATTACCAATAAGCACATAAAAAGATGCTTGAAATCAGAGAAATGTAAATCAAAACCACCATGAGATACCACTTAGGATGGCTAGAACCAAAAAGTAAGTTAATAAGTCTGAGGATTTGGAGAAATTAGAATGGTGCAATCACTTTGGAAAAACTTTGGAAAACCACTTTGGCACTTTGGTGCCACATTCTGGCAGTTCCTTAGAAAGCTAAACACAGAGTTACCATTTGACCCAGCAATTCCCTCCTAAAGAAATGAAAACATATATGCACGCAAAAACTTATACAAGAATGATTATGGCAGCATTATTCATGATAGCCAAAAGGTAGAAACCCAAATGTCCATTAACTAATGAATGGATAAACAAAATGTGGTATATCCATACAATATTATTCATCCATAAAAAGGAATGAAGTACTGATACATGCTACAGCATTGGGTGAACCTTGAAAACATCCTGCTAAGTTCAAGAAGTCAGTCACAAAAGACCACACGTTATATGATTCCATTTATATGAAATGTCCAGAATAAGCAGTCTATAGAGACAGAAAATAGACTGGTGGTTGCTTAGAGGCAGAGGGTACTGGGGCATAGGGGGATGATAGCTAAAGGTATAAAATTTCTTTTGGGGGCGATAAAAATGTTCGAAAATTGATTGTGGTGATGGCAACATAGCTCTGTGAATATACTAAAAACCATTGAATTGTACAGCTTAAATGGGTAAATTGTATAGTATCTGAATTATATCTCAACAAAACTGTTACAAGAAAGAGAGAGAGAGAGGAAGAAGCTACTGCTAAGGGCAGACACACAAATTAAAATAGGGTTAATGCTTACGGGTATATGTTTCAGAGAATACGGTCTAAATCAGCATGGTCCAGTAGAAATTTCAGTGATGATGGAAATATTCTGCTCTGTCCAATAGGGTAACCACTAGCCACATGCAGCTACTGAGCACTTGAAATGTGTCTCGAGAGACTAAGGGAATGAATTTTCAAATCTGTTTATAAGCATTATGTGTTGTTCTGGTTCTATGGAAACAAATCTTTCACCAAAGAAACCCCTGATTTCTACATGTTCACTCATTATGAGAGAGTCTTACAACTAACTAGAAAAATGGAACTAGTATACTAGTTAACCCATACTTGCCATGGCCAAGTTATCAAGGGATAACTTGATAAGACCAAAGTAATTCATTTTGAAGAGGCTGTTAAATCTAAAGGTGTGAAAACGCCCAAAGTGCAGTGGTTGCCTTAAGTCACATCAGGAGCCTTGGTTCCACCTACAGCTACTCCCATTTCCCCTTTCCATGCCACCTGCTATGGTCTGAATGTGTCCCCCCAAATTCACATTTTGCATCCTAATGCCCAAAGTGATGATGTTAGAAGGCGGGGCCTTTGGAAGGTGATTAGGTCATGAGGGTGGAGGTGTCACGAATGGGATTAGTGCTCTCATAAAAGAGGTCCCACACAGCTCCCAAATTCCTTCCACCATGTGAGGGGGGCACAGCAAAAAGGCACTGGCTGTGACCCAGGAAGAGGACCCTCACCTGACCAGGCTGGCACCCTGATCTTGGGCTTCCAGCTTCCAGAACTGTGAGCACAGCTCAGTTAAAATTTTAAAAAAATTATTTTGTGTGTGAGGAAGATTAGCACTGATCTAACATCTGTTGCCAATCCTCCTCTTTTTTGCTGAGGAAGACTATCCCTGGGCTAACATCCCTGCCCATCTTCCTCTACTTTATATGGGACGTTGCCAAAGCATGGCTTGACAAGCAGTGTGTCAGTCCACACCCGGGATCCCAGCCTGCGAACGCTGGGTTGCCAAAGCTGAGCGCGCAAACTTAATTGCTACGCCACCGGGCTGGGCCCCCCAATTTTTTTAAAACGGTGTATAAATAAGTCATTAATAGCAGTGTAAAAAGTATTCCTGCTTTCTAATATTACGCCATTTCTCTCTCTAAAAGGTTTTTGGATCAGGAAAAGGAAAAATGCAACTTTAGTTTAATAACATAGAGATTCCTGTTGATAAATTACAGGGAATAAAGAGATGCAAATCAACACTAGGCCAGCAATTAATAGCCAGATAATGGTTCTACAAAAACCTTTTTGTGTTAAAATTTTAAGAATTTTGATATTACTTAGTAAAAATAAGTACAAGAAAATTCTATAAAAATCCATGTTTCAGGTTCACTTAATACTCCTAACCCATTACAAATTTTGGTTTCAAACACAGTTATGTATCTTCTCTCTGATTTTATCACAGTGTGCAATATAATTTAGATAAAACAGTTTTAGTTTATGCAAGACTTTGGAGTTATCATCTTACCACAAGCTTAACTAAATAGAATAAATTCCTTATACTTGTCAGATAGGTTATCATTACTTACATGACATATTTAAGACTGTAAATGCAAGCATGTGTACTTTAACAACTAATGGCTTCAGGTAAAACACTGCAGATTATGTGAACCTAGAGAATCACTCCACCTTCACTCCCTGGAGTGTTGTATTTCTCCAACAAATTTGCCATAATAACAGTAATTATATTTTCTTTAATGTCAACTTAAAATACATTTCCTAAGATCCCTAATTGACTTGAGACATTTAAGCATCAACTGAGGTGGTTAGGGAGCAATCTTTATCTATCTGAAAATTTTTCAAAGAAAGTATTCTAAATTTAGAAATAAAGAGAAGGTAAAGTACATGCTCATGTAGTTTTGGCCTCCGTATTCTCGTCCCTATAAACACACGTCTTTATGACACTCAATGAAGACAGTAAAAATCGATCTATTATAAACATTGCCTAATAGCAAGTTTGATAAGGTGAATTACGTTTATAAAATTAGAGTTTCAAAGGGTTAAATAGCATCAGCATTTAAACATTGTTTGGGCACAAGGCCATTCGGCCAAGGCATCGGAGAATCCCTGGGGAGTAAGAGGTGATGGCCCAGCACCTGTCCTGGATTAGCCTGGGCCGCGCAGTGCAGGGCGGCGCCGGCGAGGAGCGTGGTGCGCACAGAAGCCGGGTACCAGCTTCGCCGCCGTCAACGCCTGGGAGGCGCCCGGCTGGTCCGGCGGAACACGGCGCGCTCCCAGCGGCGGGGATCGCTCTTTGCGCTCCGCGGAGACACGGGATTCTCCTTCTGTGCCTGCTGTAGAGCCGGTGGAGATCGTCCTCACCCCGGAGTGTGCTCTGGCTTCTCGAGAAGTCTGCCAACACTTGTAGGGACTCGGGTTCAGCTTTTGGGTACTTCACGACTTTATGTAAAATCGTAATGATTGTAATATTACCTTCGGACGTGGTTGTTATAAAATATATTAGGCTAGTTAATAACTCAGCCAAGACAATGGACATTTCTTGTTTGCTGATACCTTTGCTTTATCTTAATAAATTGACAATTATTCTCTGTTTTGTTTTGTAATTAACAAACTTTATTTTTCAGAGTAGTTTTAGGTTTACAGAGTTTCCATTTACTCCTTCTACCCCGCCCCCACCAACCCTACAGTTTCTCCTATTATTTACATCTTGTATTAGTGTGGTAGATTTGTTATAAGTGATTAACCAATATTAATAATTATTGTTCAAGTCCATAGTTTACATTAGGGTTCACTCTCTGTGTTGTACATTCTATGGGTTTTGAAAAATGTATAATGACATGTGGCCATCATTACTATATCATACAGAATAATTTCCCTGCCCTAAAACTCTCTGTCCTCTAGTTTTTAGTTTAGTTTCAGTTGCTGTTTCCAATATCCAGCCCCAAACCGAGAACCTGACAGGTTTTTTTGGAATGCCCCCATCTTTATTTTCCCAAAACGGCCACTTGGAGGCGCCTAGATGAATTCACATATCCTCGGCTCTGGGAACATAACACGGGCCAGAAAGGAAACAATCAACACCTGAGTACAAAAATACCCAGTGGTGCGGAAATTTTATTAAATTTTCGTTTATATAACTAGTTGTCTCACCTGCAACCAGCATAACCGTAGGACGTCTGTAAAGGTGGGCCAAGTCATCAAGCAGCACCACCGCGTCCACGTGACTTGGATTCCTGCACTTACCCAACATGTCCTCCAGAGCGAGTGCATTTTCAGAGTGGGTGAGGTCACTTCCTCTCGCAGAGCACCCCTTTATCCTGTTGCAAGGACGTTAATGCAGTATGTCATTCGTTCCAACCTGAAGAACGCCTTCAGTGCGCCCCACGGACAGAGGCTCACTTGGTGAAACAAGTTCTTCTAGCTATCAGGCAGGCTGCTGGGGCCACTTCACCACCCATATCTATATCCACATTTCCTAAACTTGGAGAAAGTGAAACAGGTTGACAGAATTGTCAAAACCAAACTGGCTAATCTAGTTGGTGAAACTGAAATGTCTTGGTCTTCTCTTTCATCTTTCATACTCATGAGAATTCACTCCTCTGCACAAGAAAAATAACGAACCCTTTTGAAATAGCTTCCCGGAAGCCCTCTGCATTTCAGCACTGTACCCCTGTTAGAGGACTACTTGGGGTGACTGTAAGTCCTAGTTTTTCCAGTCCTGGTTTCTGCTTGTTGTCTGTAATGGTTCATTTTCTGTGTCAACTTGATTGGGCCCAGATATGTGGTTAAACATTAGTTTGGTGTGTCTGTGAAGGTGTCTCTAGAAGAGATTAACGTTTGAACCTGTAAACTGAGTAAAACTGATTGCACTCCTAATTGGGTGGGCCTCATCCAATCAGCCGAAGGCCTCAATACAACAAAAAGGCAAATGAGGCAGAATTCTCTCCCAGAGAACAGAATAGAACTGTTTTACGTTATAAACAACCTGACAGAAGAGACACAAAAGCCGTTATCTGTTTTGAGCTGTTTCTGTTCTTAATATTGTATCTGTTCTTACTATCGTGATATTGCATCACTTATATTTAGTCTTAATTCTGATCGTATATGTGTTGCCTCAAATTGGGATGCCCACCTACAGATAAAAACTCATAAAAAGTGGGCGTTAAACTTAAATGCTAAATTTACACGTGACGTTTGAACTCTGGTAAAGGACATTTCATTGACAGTTTCAGTGAAGACAATCGGGTATATATTTCAAATGGATGACTCTTCAAATTTTCTGGAGGACACAGTAAGGGTCCCTGTGTGTGACAGCTTTGTAGTTATCAAGCAGTTATATTTTACCTTTTACAACACTGGCTTTGACGGTAAGACAACTAAGGACCATAGAGGTTAAGAATTTTGTCCATGTGCTGCAGCTAATAAAAGGCAGAACCAGAATTTGATTCCATTCTCTCTGGCTTCCAAATCTACCATCCATGGGCTAGCCACTCCAGATCCTGTATTCTTCCTTATAGGATGTAAGTGTGAATGCCTTTGCTATCCTGGTCATGGTGCTCAGAACGTACTTGACTAACCTCCGTCTTCATAAGTGTAGAGCCCTGAACTGATGGGGCTGCCCCACAGAGTGTCCCATACAAAGAACAGAAGCCCCATCACTCTACTCTTCCTATGTGGGCTGAGATCACGGGGTCTTTCTGCAGGCCCCATCTATCCCATCACCAGCTTTCTGCTGACATGCAGCTTCCAAGTCTTTGTCGGTTATGCTGCTGCTATGAAGCCATTTCCTCGTCATCTTGACTGATTTGTGCTGTTGACCCAAGTGCAACTTTTTACAAGTACCCCTGTTAAGTTTCATCTTGTTACTTTAGCCCAGCGTACCAACCTCTCGAGATCTTTCAGGATCCTGGGCCCACCATTGGGTCACTTCCACTTCTACCTCATCCATCAAGTTCACTACCATGTCTGCTGTGCAGTGTTCTTCCTTCATTAGTCCATTCGGTTCAGATTTACTGGACATCTACCGTGGGCCAGCACTGTTCTAGGCAGTGGGGGCACAGAAATGAGCAAGGCAAAGTCTCTGGCCTTGTGGAGTTCACATTCTGGTGATGGAGACAAACAATAAAGAGATTAGTGAATGGTTAAGATAATGCCAGGTATTGATGAAAGTTAGAAAAAAAATTAAAGTATGATATGGGGTTTGAGGGATGTGCTATTTTAAATATAGTGGCCAAAGGAAGTGATGTTTATGAAGAGTCTTGAGGGAAATAAAGGAATGGGCCATGCAATTATCTGGGAAAAGAGCCTGCCATGAAGAGGGAACAAAGAGCGAGAGCAAGGGCCCTGAAACAGGGTGTACTGGGCATGTGCAGGGAAAGCAGGGGCCCGCGTGGCCGGAACGTGGGGCCCTCTCAGCTGAGGGAGGGGGTTTGGATTTTATTCTGAGTGAGGTGGAAAACCACGAGAGACTCAGAGAGGATATATAAAATGGTCTGATTGACTTTTCTTTTTCTTGTAAAATACACATAACATAAAATTTACCATCTTGGGGCTGGCCCGGTGGCATAGTGGTTAAGTTCGCTCGCTCCTCTCTGGCAGCCCAGGGTTCGCAGGTTCGGTTCCTGGTTGCAGACCTACGCACTGCTTATGAAGCCATGCTGTGGCGGGCGTCCCACATATGAAGTGGAGGAAGATGGGCATGGATGTTAGCCCAGGGCCAGTCTTCCTCAGCAAAAAGAGGAGGGTTAGCAACAGATGTTAGCTCAGGGCTGGTCTTCCTCACCAAAAACAAACAAAAATTTACCATCTTAATGATTTTTAAGTGTATAGTTCTGTACATTCACATTACTGTCTACCATCACCATCATCCATCTTTACATAGTGAAAAACTGAAACTCTGTATCTACTAAACAACTACCCATTCCCTCCTCCCCTCAGCCCATGGCAGTCACCATTCTGCTTTCCCTTTCTATGAATTTGACTACCTAGGTACCTCATATAAGTGGAATCTACAGTATTTATCCTTTTGTAACTGGTTTATTTTACTTAGCATAATGTCATCAAGGCTCATCCATGCTGTCATATGTGTTAGAATTTCTTTCCTTTTTAAGGTATATTCCACTGTGTGGATATACTACATTTTGTTTTATCCATTCATCTATTGATGGACACTTGGGTTGTTTCCGCCATTTGGTTATTGTGAATAATGCTGCTGTAAACATGAGTGTACAAATATCTCTGAGTTCTGCTTTCAATTCTTTTGAATATATACCCAGAAGTAGAATTGCTAGATCATATGGGAATTCCATGTTTAATTATTTGAGGTACAACCATACAGTTTTCCACAGAGGCTGCACCATTTTGTATTCCCACCAGCAATGCACAAGGGTTCTAATTTCTCCACATCCTCATCAACGCTTATTTTCTGTTTTTTTTTTTTTTTTTTTTAATAGCAGCCATCCTAGTAAGTATGAGGTGGTATCTCATTATGGTTTTGATTTGCATTTCCCTGGTGATTAGCGATGTTGAACATCTTTTTATGTGTTTATTGGTTGGTTGTATGTCTTCTTGGAGACACATCTATTCAAGTCCTTTGCTCATTTTTTAATTGGGTTGTTTGCTTTGTTGTTATTGAGTTGTAGGAGTTCTTTATAGATCTAGATATTAACCCCTTATCAGATATGTGATTTGCAAATACTTTCTCCCATTCCATGGATTCACTTTTCACTCTGTTGATTGTGTACTTTGATACACAGAAGGTTTAGATTTTGATGTAGCCAGTTTATCTATTTTTTTCTTTTCTTGTCTGTGCTTTTGTTATGATATCCAAGAAATCACTGATAAATCTAATGTCATGAAGCTTCCCCTTATGTTTTCTTCTAAGAATTTTATAGCTTTGGTTCTTGTGTGTAGGTCTTTGATTCATTTTGAATTAATTTTTGATTTCACATATGGTGTCAAGTCAGGGTCCAGCTTCGTGATTTGCATGTCAGTATTCAGTTTTCCCAACATCATTTGTTGAAACTGTCCTTTCCCCCTTGAGTGGTCTTGGCACTTTTGTCAAAAATCATTTGACCATATATGCAAGGGTTTATTTCTGGGCTGTCTATTCTGTTCTATTGGTCTATATGTCTGTCTTTATACCAGTACCACATTGTTTTAATTACTGTGGTTTGTAGTAAGTTTTGAAATCAGGAAGTGTGAGTTCTCCAGCTTTGTTCTTGAGATTACATATGACTTTTAGGATGGATTTTTCTCTTTCTAAAAAGAAAACCTGTCTTGTATTTTGTTAGGGATTGCACTGCATCTGTAGGTCACTTTGGGTAGCATGTACATTTTAACAATATTAAGTCTTCTAATCCATGAACACAGGATGTCTTCTCATTTATTTGTGTCTTCCTTAAGTTCTTTCAGCAATGTTTTATAGTTTTCAGTGTACAAGTCTTTCACCTCCTTGGTTAAGTTTATTCCTAAGTATTTTATTCTTTTTGATTCTATTGTAAGTGGAATTGTCTTATTCATTTCCTTTCAGATAGCTCATTTTTAGTGTATAGAGATGCAACTCATTTTTGTGTGTCTATTTTGTATCCTGCAACTTTGCTTAATTAGTTTATTAGTTCTAACAGATTCTTGTGGAATCTTTAGGGTTTTCTACACATAAGGTCATGTCGCCTGTGAACAGAGATAATTTTACTTCTTCCTTTCCCATTTGGATGCTTTTTATTTATTTATTTATTGCCTAATTGCTCTGGCTAGGACTCTAGTACTATGTTGAATAGAAGTGGTGAAAGTGGACATCCTTGTCTTGTTCCTGATCTTAAAGGATCTGACTGCCTTTTTTTTTGCTGAGGAAGATTTTCCCTGAGCTAACATCTGTGCCAATCTTCTTCTATTTTGTATGTGGGTCACTGCCACAGCATGGCCACAGATGAGTGGTGTAGGTCCAGGCCCAGGAACTGAACCCAGGCTGCCAAAGTGGAGCATGCCGAACTTAACCACTAGGCCACAGGGCTGGCCCCCTGAGTGACTTTTTAAAGGCTGACTCTGGCCACTTGTGCCTGGGAGGTGGCAGGGTTGAGAGAGGTCTCAGTGCCCGCCGGGCGAGGAATGTGGGGCTTGGACTTGGGTGTTGTTTGTGGGGGAGGGAGTAGAGGTCAGTGGTGGGATTTATTCTGGGTAAAGCTCACAGAATGGGCTGATGAGTTAGAGTTTTAAAGTTCTACATCTCCTAGGAAGGCCATCAAGCTTACATCTATCAACCAGAAAAATCTCCTATCAACTTGTGTCATAATGAGCTGCTTTTCCTCAGGGCTGGTCATTTTAAGGGCTGGACATCGGAAGAAAAAGCTAATAGAAGTAAAAAAGGATGAGTATGTGAAATGTGTGTGCAGGACTGTGCTACCTCCTTGATGTCACCCCCTTGAAGGCAGGTGCTGGGTAAGAGTCTAGCTGGTCTTCCATTCAGCATTAAATAGGTGACAGAGTTGTGGGAGAGGTAAGCTCTGCTCTGGAAGGGTGAAGAGGGGCTTCCACAGCAGTGATAGGGAGAACAGGCTGTTCTGGCACAGACAGCATCCCCCCGGGCTACAGAAGGGTCAAGTCGGGATGTTCCAGTTGGGGCCCAGCCTGCCACTCATTAGCCAAAGCCTGGAGTTCACATCCTTCATCACAGGCAAGCTGGAACCCATGATTGCACACAGGACTAAGGGAAGAGGACCACAGCTGCTTTAAGATATGGGTGGAAGCAGAGAGCAGGACTCAAGGGGCATGGGGTCACTGCTCTAATCTAACGAACCTGCAAGAAGCCACAGGCTAATCAACCTGGGATCCAAGGGATCTGAATGCAAACCTCCCTCCTGCCTTAACAAGGATTTATCTGCAACTTGTTCCAGCTTTCTAGGTCTCCATTTCTCGATCTTCTGGATAGGGTCAGTAGCAGAAAGACCATATAGCATAGTACTGTTAGATATCCCTGAGGCCCTGGAATGGTTAAGCACCAGACTTCTGGAGCCAGACTGTCTGGCTTTGAATTACAGCTCTACCACCTACTAGCTGTGATCTGGGAAAGTTACTGAATCTCTCTAGGCCTTAGTTTCCTCATCTGTAGGATGGCGATGGGATAATTATAGTATCTGCCTTAAAAGATTTGGGGGAAGAGGGGAGGAGAGAATGGGGAGCTATTGTTTAATGGGTACAGAGTTTCAGTTTTACAAGATAAAAAGAGTTCTGGAGATGGATGGTGGTGATGGTAGCACAACAATGTTAATGCACTTAATGCCACTAAACTGTACCCCTAAAAATGGTTCAGATGGTAAATTCTATGTTGTCTATATTTTACCACAATTAAAAATCATTTATAGGAGCCAGCCCAGTGGCATAGTGGTTAAGTTCACGTGCTCTGCTTCAGCGGCCCAGGGTTCATGGTTTCGTATCCCAGGCGTAGACCTATGCACCGCTCGTCAAACCATGCTGTGGTGGCATCCCACATATAAAGTGGAGGAAGATGGCAACAGATGTTAGCTCAGGGTGAATGCCTCTCTTCTTGAGGCACCCAATACGTCTTGAAGTTTCTGCACTGGCCAGGAAGTGACCTTCTTTACTCACCCATTAGGCTGCTAGGAACCCTATATGTAAGTAAGGTACAGGCTGTTTTTCCAAGGGGCTTTATTGGCTTCATAGAGTCAACCTTAGTTCCTTAAAGCTGTTTGTCATATCTTTGTTTTTGCATGTTTCTTTTAAACATGACATTTGAGTCAAAGCCTTGGTAATATAACCAATATTTTCAATTGTGTCTTGTTACAAGGAGAACAGATTCTTATTGAACTTATGCAAATAAATATAGTGTCATGAAAATATGAACACTCACTGAGAATTTCTGAATTCTGGAGGGATCAAGTATGGAGAAAAAGTAATTGTTTCAATTCTGCTTAAGAAGGTATAATTCACCAAATTGCCATAACTCATAGATAGCAGAAGAGAAAAGAAAAAAATTTTCCTTAAATCTTAAAAAACAAAAGATTTTTAAAAACAGTAATATTTCAGACAAAAAGTCATAAAAATTATAATCATCCTCATCAGTTCATTTAGCCTCATGTAATTAATTCTTGTTTTGCTTGAATCCAGTTTTTCTGTTAGTTCTTTTGAACTTGCCTGACGATTAATGGTGATAGGGACAGTGATAATTCTAAGAAATTTGCAAGATTTTTGTTAAGGCTCACATGATTTTCTCAGTGAAGTGGGTACCTTGATCACTGAAAATTGTGGAAGGTATATCCCAAGGGGTAAACGCATTTTCTAACAGTTTCTTTGCCACTGTGAAAGTGTCAGCTTTGTGGCAAGGAAAGGCTTCAAAACATCCAGAAAACATACATACAATAACAGGAACATCTTGACAACCCATACTTAGTAGTAGGTGAATTAAGCCCAGGGGCAGGTGCTCAAAGGACCTAAATGGAGGAGTTCTGAGGCCTCTGGGGACGGAAGTAGTTTTTCATAAGGTGGGTGAAGGAATGCAAAAACCAAAAGAAGCCAGAAAAACCAAGTGGCTGTCTTGGGTTTCCCATAGCCCTGACTGTTTCTTTCATTTATAGCCATTGTTCACACATCTTAATTTTTCTGGTTTAGGAGCAGACTGTTGCCAAGTTACAAGAACATCAAGATGGCAAAAGTCTGGCAATGAGAGGCCATTTTAATTTTTTTGCAGAAGTAGAATGGACTTCATTTGTATGTGCCATAATCTTTATAGATTCTGTTGCTGCTACATTTGCATGAAAGTCAGCTAGGGCATTTTCCTGATATTCAGATTCAGTCCTTTTAGTGTAAGCCTGAATTTGGTGACAGACAACATTTTATATGAGACTTCCAGAAATTTCATATAATTTCTGGAACTCTTATAACATATAGACATAATGTAAAGAAGGCTTACTGTTATTTCTTATTTGACAATGCTTCCCATGTAATTTAACATGTCAAATAAGCCTAATTACTTTCACATCTCCCTTTTTATGCGGAGAACACATCCTTTGTAATGTTCCAGAGGCCCTCTGAAAAACTTCAAAGTTAGTTGATATCAAAAGACTTCATTTAGAATTTGATTTGGGAAGTTTGTCAGAAACATCAAAAAGGTTTTAAAACACTGGTCAAATAGGATCACAGGTCACCATAAAACAATACTCAGTTATCCATTTAACCAAAATGATAATAAAAGATTTTAAGGGCAAATGTGGCAGGCTACACAACTGTTAGCAAAACTTAGCTCTTACTATTGAGAAGATTCAGTTTTCTTAAGTAATCAAAGATCTAATAAATCACAGAAAATTATTTTGATAAAACATAAAATCTTTGCTTTCCTTTCATAATCTCTTATCAGGAGCAGATCAATATTCTAAGAAAACTTTGACTTTTTAAGAAATGAAAAGAATATCAAGTTCTAGTTTTACATAAGTACACTATTGATATTAAAGCTTATTTTAAAAACTCTTAAAATAACAATTTAATTTTAGCTAGCTTGGCCACACAGGTAAAATGTTCTCTCTTTCTCTTTTTCACTTTCTATTTAATTTGTCCTTTTAATGGAGAGAGAAAAACAAATCTTAATTTTGTACCAGCTTACTTTTGATGTTAAATTTTATTCACTTAATTAAATTTATTTCAGTCTTAGCTAGCCCTGACCACACATAAAATATCTTTCCAAAGATTCCTTATTCATAAACCTTCTACAAATTCTTATGTCCATTTTAGTTTGCCCCTTGTTCTCTTTTCCATTCAGAAATAACCAACTTTATTTTGGGACAAAATTATTTTTCTTTCCCTCAACAAAAATGGATCTCCATTCTTCATACTTTTTTAAAAAAAAACATATATCTTATTTTCTTTGCATAGAGAGATTTTTTTCCTTATTATTTTTAGTAGCTTTAATTACATATATTAATTAGAACTCTGAACCCTTAGAAACATTAATTTCTGGTGAAAACTAAGAAGTAAGCAATTATAATTGGTGTGTTACACTTATATTCTTTATATTGGCAAATTTATGAATACATCTTATAATTTCCAGAAACACATGTTTCTTCATAATGCAATCTTTCAGTATTGCACAGGACATGTTTATTAATTGACCCAAATTTATCTTTAGTTTCTCTGCAATAGGAAGCCCAAAGTAGATAAACTTCTGTTCAGTAATTAATGTTTTACTATTTTATCTTATGATCTAAATGATCTAGATAATCAATGATTTTCCCATTATTTAATTTAATTTAACAAAACTCTAAATTTTCAAGTTACCAAAGAGATTTGGGGAAACTAGTTTTAAGTACATATACCATAAAACATCATTATTGCATCCAAAAATTCTTATTTCATTAACATCTATATAATTCATTTGTTCTTAACAATTATACTTAGATTATTCATGAAAATTTCATGAGACATTAAAGCAGTTAGCCATCATCTAAAGTTATTTTTTCTTGCTGACAAATTTTGTAACAGAGATAACTTGAGTTTATTTTACCAATAACCCAGGTAGAATAAAAGTTGCATGTCTGCATTATATCCAATTCTGATAACTCTGAAGTATGTCTATTTTAATTAAGCCAACAAATTTAAATAAGCTTTTAGTTACCAAAGATTATTTTATATCATATTAACTTGAAAAACATTTGGGTTAGTTTTTATTACATTTAGAAATAATTTATATAAGCATTTACTTTAAGCCAACAAAATAGAGCTCTTTTAGAAATTAATTTTGCTAATATCATCCAGTGGTAGAAAAATACCATATCTATAAGGTACTTACATAAATATATAGACAGGCACAAACAGATCTTATAGCCTTTATTTTAAAATTTCAGTCATGAATCAGGTACAATACAAAACTCTCTAGTTTATAAATAGTTGTGTCTCTAGTAGATGAGACAAGTTAAGATTACCTACTTAAATTTTTTTTGTTGTTAATATTTGTGGAGAAGACTTTCAAGATTTATATTTTCCCTAGACAAGTAATCCTAAGGGATTAGATTTTGGACAAGAGAACCTTTCTAGCAGCTTGCAATTTAAAATGACCATTTTCCCCTTTTTTTTCTTTAACCTCAAGTTTTACTGATCGAGCTAGCTGGTCTTAGTCTCAGGTGACTGTAGGCTATTATCTCCTGGGGTGTTTACATTCCAAAGACACGGTAAAATTTACAACTTCAAAGGACAGAGAGAAAAAAATGCAAGTTTTTCCCTAGGAGTTTCAGGATGATTGTTATTTAAATTTTTCTTTCAGTCTTCAGAATTAGGGATGGTCTAGATAAGAATTCCTGGAGAGGTTACAAGCCTTTTGAGATAAATAGGGAAGGTTTTGGGATTGGTGAAAGGCTGAACTGCCTCTAGAGTTGTAATTCCAGTTTTGCAAAGATTTGTAAGATAAGGACAGTTGCTCTCAATTCCTCAGAAATTGGGTTGTAACTTAAATAATATCATAGGTTTATCTACCCATCCTACTACTTTATTCCTAATTTGCTTCTTTCATTCTGGGTGCATAGTTTTACTTTAACTTAGGGAAGAAGGCTTATAAAAAAAATCCTATGAGACTCTGAATGTCAGCTTCCAATGTGGCCAATTTTTAGCCATAGAACTATTAAAAAAAATCCCTCTAAATATCCTGTCAGTTTTCAGCTGGGACAAACAGTAAATATTTCTGTCAGTATAAACAACTGCATGCACCCAAGAGGCATCCTCAAAGGTTATTACCTTCCCAAGGTCTAGAGCCACTCCCAAAGATAGCCAAGAGAAAGAACCAACAGCCTGCATGTCCCAGGCAGGCAGAAAGCCAAGCCAACCCCTTAGACAAGCAAGGCAAAATGAGACAAGCAAGAAGGTATAGCTATCTTGAGGGAGAATGCATCAATAACCAGTGGGTCTGGATTTGGAAAGGAAGGGACAACATGAAATTTTACTTCCCTCTCTTGACTGGGCTTTACAGAATGGCCATTGAGTGGAAGTAAAACGGTAGTTGTCCAGGGCACATACATTCCCTTGGAGGGGTTCTAGGATATATCCACAAAGGACATTGTGTAGGAAGGCCTGAAGCTGGCAGAGCCTGATTATAGAGCCCAGCAGAGTGAGTGCTACTGCTTGTCCCAGGTGCTTCTGCTGAATTCATTTTCTGGCTTTCAGCATTTACATGAGTAACCTGTATACTTTTAGAGATTAGGCTAGAGTAAATCTCTGTAAATCTTGTAGGAAAGGGAAGCTAAAACAGGCAGATGGGGCCAGATTTTAGGAGGGAGTTTTACACTGGATTTTTGTTTTAAGTCTAAATTTTTGTTCTTTCATCTTGTTAGGGAATCCCTAAGTCTAGCTATTGTATTCTTTTTTCTTTCCCTACTTAAGTGCCAGACAATTGTATTTCCAATGTCCTGATTTTTTACAATACCTGCAAATGTCTGAAGGCAACTAGGAGTGGACTTTGATTTTTGTTCTTCCATCTTATTAAGGGAATCTTAATGGCTAGCTGTTATACCAATATGAATGCTGTCTAGAAAATTTTTTCCAATTTAAAAGTACATCCAATTCAAAGGATCCATCATCTGGCCATTGGCAAATAGGATCTTAATAGTGACTCAAATCAACAAGCCTTTTTATGGCTTAATCGTGGATGCAAGAGGCATCCCTAAAGGAGAGAGCAAAGGATGCAGCCCTCACAAGATCCATAGTTTATTCCCAGCGTTAGCCTGAAAAAGTAAAGGCAGTAGCTATGAGGGCCTCTGTTTCCAAAAACCATTCTAAAACACAGACAGTTACGTTTCCCCCACTTTTGAACAGAATAGGGTGACATACCAAGACAAAAGTTCACACAACTTTTTTTGATTCCCTATGCTGAGATCCACAGTCTACTTGGCTGCCTGTCAGATGCATATGCATCCTCCAGCTGGTGGAAAAAAAGAAAACAATGACCATCTTTTGGAGAAATGAAATCAACAGAAAACAAGAGTACCCATCCCAAATCTTTACCAGAGTTGCTTTTGCCAAGAAATCAATTTCACAAATATTTTCTCCTGCTAATCTAAATTTAGAAAGAGAGAGAAAAAAGATTCTCACCACTTTCATCCCCAATGGATCCCACAAACAGAGATCTGGGAGGCTGATGTGGTAAGAAATGCTTGCTTTTTGTGTGTGTGTGA
The DNA here is from genome assembly GCA_031878705.1 of Tapirus indicus. Classification (NCBI taxonomy): domain Eukaryota; kingdom Metazoa; phylum Chordata; class Mammalia; order Perissodactyla; family Tapiridae; genus Tapirus; species Tapirus indicus. The sequence continues at coordinate 94,345,600 of CM062919.1, read as the reverse complement.
GGAAGACCAGCCCTGAGCTAACATCCGTTGCCAATCCTCTTTTTGCTGAGGAAGACTGGCCCTGGGCTAACATCCATGCCCATCTTCCTCTACTTTATGTGGGACGCCGCCACAGTATGGCTTGACAAGCGGTGTATTGTGGGCACCCGGGATCTGAACCTGCGAATCCAGGACTGCCAAAGCGTGAACTAAACTTCTGTGCCACTGGGCCGGCCCCTGCTTACTTTTTTTTGATGGCTTCTGTCAGACGTCCCAGGATCCTTCATCTGCAGTAGCCTCAGGGAGAAAGCAATTTCCCATCCAGTGATTTTTCCTGGCTGGCTCGCCAAAACTGTCAGGAAGGGGGAAATTCCCCCTTTTACCCCTCTTGAGTTCTTTTGTCTGGACTAATAATAAAATTGACATAAGACCAGATTAACAAGAGAAAAACCAATTTAATATGTGCACACAGGAGATCATAGAGAAATGATGCTCTCTGAGTGAACAAAGCAGGCAGTTTATATACCTTTTCACACAAAGAAACAATAAATTTATGAGGAAATGACAGGACAAAGAAACAAGTTTGGGGTACATAATTAGCGAGGAATTTGATCAGAATTTAGGCTTGAGGTAGTAAATTAGTAAAAGTAACAAGGTTTGTTTATACAGGCTTCTTGGCCCTGAATTCCCTAGCTTCGGTGATAAGGATGTGTCTATCTCTAGGTGAGGGTACATCTTCCATGGGAGATTTATTTCCTGCGTTTCAGAGGAAACAGAGAGGAGGATCAAAACTTTGCTTTAAGTGAAAACAAGTACCTTTAGTCTAAAATAATCAACATGCCATTGTGGCATATTTGGGGATGGCCTGTCGTGGGCCCCAACACGTCCATCACCACACACACAACATAGTTACAATTTTTTTCTTGTGATGTGAGCTTTTAAGATTTACTCTCTTAGCAACTTTCAAATATACAATATGGTGTTGTTAACTAGAGTCACTATGCTGTATATTACGTCCCCAGGACTTATTTATCCCATAACTGGAACTGTTTTAAATTTTAAGCACAAACAAAAACTCCAAGTTTGTACCACACAGAATGACAAAAGTGAAATAACTCAAAGCTTACTTCTCTGTCTTTATAATCACATGGTTTATTTTGAATCAACTATTTAAACAGGTGCTGGAGACAGTTGCTGTTCAAGAAGCAAACCCCAGGCTCGCAATGTTTCTGAACCGAATGGAACTTACCCTGGAAGGAAAATGCACGAAGCCGCGTCCACACAGCAGGAACTTCTGCACAACTGGGAGTTCTCTGAGTTAACTTCCAGATAAAATATAATTATTAATGGATAACTCAGAAAATGTACCAAATTGAAACTTACATATGTATTATTAAAATACAATTGTACCTGTAGAAATTGTTTAGAAGCACCACCAACAAAAGATTTTTTGTGGAGGAGTATTTTGTCACAGACATTATTTAGAATTGCTGACACATGGTGAACCTAAAAAAACGAACTTTTAGTCAGCTGTATTCTTGTGTTTAAATTCTCTACAGATGATGTATCCTTTACCGCCTGCACCAGGCAGGCTGCTCCCACAGCTTTGTTCTTCATTTGCAGCTGGTTTAAAGGCACCACCTTAAAGCTACAAGGTTGTACCTCTGTCTTCATTTAAACTAACAGTCTTGAAGTTGAGTGTTTTTATTTTAGATATAGGACCTCTCAAGGGCAAAAGGGAAAACAAATGGAAAGTCTGCTAAATCCTTTTCTCAAACATAAATGCTTAGGATTCTTAGAGCATGTTTTACAAATTGAGAAGTTGGGGAAAAAACTGGACAACGGCTTTTTCAAGTTCCAGGACAGTGTTTGGCGCCCTCTGGTGGACAGTTTGAAAATAGAAAGATCAGATACCGGATAAATTAATAACAGCTTAAGTGCCATGCATTGGGCTAACCACATTGTGAGCATTATCTCATCCTTACAACTGCCTATAAATTAGGCATCTGATTCTAACTTTACCAGTGATACAACTAACTCAGAGAGACCGGGTAAAGTGACCACAGCCACACAGCTAGCAAGCGGCAAAGCTGGGATTTGCAGTTTTGTCTCATTCCAGAATCTAAGCTCTTGATCACCATGGACACACCACCAGCTCCACACCTCAGAGCCTGGGGGTTGAGGAGTGCCCACCCCAAACTGTGCTTCCAGAACTATAGTTACTTGCACAATTGTGGTGGAAAGATCTAAAAGCAGTTTTTGATGATCACTTAAATGTGATTTGCTCTCGAAAATAAGCCACTGTGGCTGGGTTTGTTGTTATTTTCTTCTTATATTTTTGTTCCTTTTGTGTCCTAACATGTTCTGGCCAGTTCATGGCAATGGCCTTCAGTGTCTGGCAACAGTAACTCTCAAACTTTAAAGAACGTTAGCAATATACGCCACCTGTGAGGCCCCAACAATTTTAGAGCCATAGGGTTGAAGCAAGCTAGTTCTGAAAGGACCTGGTGGTTATCCAATTCAGTGATTTCACAAAGTCGACATCTTGAAAACCTTGGAGGAAGTCTTGGTTGTCACAATGATTGGAGGGTGCTACTGATGTTTAGAGGGAGGGTCCCTGGATGTCCTGCAATGCCCAGGACAGGTCACACAAGGAAAAGGTCCCATAAGAATTTCCAACGTCTGCTTCAACCTGTGATGGGATTTCAAAGTCTGGGATGTCTTTTCTGTGACATTTCATCACTCCCACATCCTACGTCATTACAAGGAGTTATTTTGACACTGCACTTATAAATAAGGCCTGGATGATTTGCAAGAACATCCTACTTCCTCATTTTCCTTTACAATCTATAATTTATCTTGGCATCTTATCCCTATTTAACTTAAGGTATTTTCCTTTCTCCTATCGTATACAAATCAGTCAGCTCTGTTAACAGTTAAAACTAACTTTTATCCCTCTGTCTAGCCAATCTTCTGCTTTCTTCTTCTCTGTTCTTATAGAAAATAGCTCCTGAACTTCTGACTTTTCTTAAAGCTAGGCTTATTCATTCTAAGTAGGTGCAATAAACCATTTCCTAATGTCTTGCAGTGTGGTTCTGTCTGTTTTAAAAATATTTGTATTCATAGAAAATTTGAGGTATAGTATGGCCAACAGACCAGGAGATGACTGCCCTTGAAATGATAGTTTGTTACTCATAGTTCCCAAGAGGAGGGGGCACACCATGCCATGGGGAGGGGGCACACAGGGAAGCACCAGGGCTGGTCAGGAGACAGAGGGAAGGAGGGGGGGAACATGGGCGAGAGTCTTTATTGTGGTTTCCTTGGGAAAGAACGGCTGAGGCAGGGGAAGCAGGCTTAGGATCAGCTAGTCTGAATAATTTGGGTGGCTCTGGGGCATGGGGGCTGTCCCTAGTTGTCTAGTACCTGGTCCTCGGGTGATTACGACAGGTGGATAGTGGTCCAGAATGTGAGATCCCAATAAAGGGGGTGGTTGTGGGTATGGGCTCTGGACCAATTAGTTTGAATTTTAAAGGTCTGCTCTTGGGCAAGTTGCATACTCTCTCTAGGAATTGACTAACCGTGGGAGGGGCAGTCCCTCCAGGGTCAGCAAGGCCCCAGATGTCAAAGCATCAGAATACAGACAATAAAAGATGTGGTTGATACACTTCCCAAGACTTTCCATATTAAAATATGTATTATTTTGTTATAACCTATTCACTTGAATTTCCTATTTAAATTACAGTTAGAGCATCAGAGTTGTTTGTAAAAATTATGCCTGTAGGTAGTTATATCTATGATTTTCACTTTAGAATAGCAAAGAAGATGTTACAAATGTTTATTTCAAAATGGGGCATAGGATGGGATGAGATTGGGAGCCACAGATATTTTCTAGATGAGGAAACTGAGGCTTCAGAGCCCACGCAACTCTCAGGGCCACAGAGGGTTAGTGAAAGGGTTGGACCCAGTGCTGGTTCCAGACCCAATTGCTTAGTATCCCAAGGCATTCTTTGGTATCAAGCAGCCTCAGTTGAGTAAAAACTCCAAAAGGGTAATATTCATGTGCTCTGCAAATACTCTCAATGAATACTTAGGATAGTGCTCTATGTATGGGGTCAACCATAAATAATGAATTTACTATAGCAAAAGCGTGCCAATAAAATCAAGTTTGTGTTCCCTGTTTTGGTAAGACTGGGGAGGCAGAACTTTTGCATACCCTTCCATGCCTACTCTCCGCCTCTCTGTTACCTCCTCTGCTTCCGCGTTGGTCAAATAGAAGCAATGGTTTGTTGTGGCTTTTATATCTTCTTAACAGCCCAATTTCTCCACGACGTCTTTCCTGACCAACTAACAGTGAGATCATCATTGTCTCCTGGAGACTTCACCCGGGCTGTGGATACCCTACCCCAGTGCTTCTCAAGCCTTCATGTGTATCACCTGGGGATCCTGTGAAAGTGCAGAGTCACTGTTCTAACAAGCCTCCAGGTGATGCTGAGGCTGTTGGAACAGGGACCTCTAGAACAGCAAGACTCTCAGACTAAACCCGAGGTTCTCAAACCAGGCTTATCTTCACAGGGATCTGAGCTTCCAGCACCCCCGTAGACCTATGCTATCATAGTCTTTAAAAGCAGAGCCCAGATTGTGAAATTTAGAAGCTCTCCAGATAACTCTGGTAATTAACCAGGTTTGAAAACCCTCTCCCCACCAACAACAACAGTAAAATGTTGACCTAATGTTTATGCGTACTACAAAGTTGTCATAACTTAATTTGAAATTGGCTTTCAGAAGTAAGCTCCTTGCAGGCTGTTGCAAACCTAGAGTGATCATTACATATGTTTGTGCTCAGGCCAGATTCCAAGAACTGTACCTTCCCACACAATTACAGGACCAAACCAGATGGGAAAACGGTCTAAAATGGTTAATATCTTATTCACACGTATTTATACATCTCTTAAGATGATCATAGTAGTTGCCAGAAACCCAAACTGAGACATTTTACTGCATTAGAATTTAAAAACGAGGGCATTGATGTATATTTCAGCGAAGTTTGTATTTGCATAATTATGAGTGGTCTGCATTTCCTTGGGCCCATCTCTGCATCTTAGTCAAAGGCTCGAAGCCTCACTGGCCTTGGCCCAATCTAACAGAGGGCAATTCTTAAAATGGGCTTTTCCCTACCTCCAGAGAAGGTAGCAGAGGGTAGGAGGGAGATGAACGGTGGTGGAGAACCCCCAAATTAGAATGCTGCTATAGCGTGAGTGTGTCCCCCTAAAATTCATGTTGAAATACTAACCCCCAATGGCATTAGGAGGTGGGGCCTTTGGGGGTGATTGGTTCATGAGGGTGGAGCCCTCATGAATGGGATTAGTGCCCTTATAAAAGAGACCCAACTGAGCTCCCTCGTCCCTTCCCGCCATGTGAGAACACAGCAAGAAGATGGCCATCTATGAACCAGGAAGCAGGCTCTCACCAGACACCGAATCTTCTGGCACATTGATCTTGAACTTTCCAGCCTCCAGAACTGTGAGAAATAAATTTACATTGTTTATAAGCCACCCAGTCTATGCTATTTTGTTATACCAGCCCAAATGGACTAAGATAAATGCCCTTCTGAGCTACAGAAACATTTAAAAACAGGGTTGTTTTTTTTCCTAAAAGAGCACAACAGAGAACTTCAGTGATGGACTGTGCCAGCTGCAGATGTAATTTGTCTAATTTGACGAAGAAATAACACTAAGGCCCTGATGGAAGGATTCAGCCAGGTCACCAGGGCTGCTGAGAAAACTCTGGAAATGCCTCTGGTGGGGACAAGGAGTTCTAAAAGGCAGAGCCTTCCTTCCTGCCCAGCGTGCCACGTGGTCAGGGGTATACCATGTCTTCTGGCCCCAGTGTGCTGAGAGAAATGCACCTCCAATTTCAGATAACAAATGAGTGTTCTCGGGGGACGTTATGTTCCACAGGCAACTGCTCAGGACTTCACGTAGCTGGTCCCAGCTTGACCCTAGGCTCCACGAGGCAGGGCTGGGTCTGTTTGCTTTGCCGCTGTCTCCCCAGCACCCAGCATGGTGCCTCTCTCATGGCAGCTACTCAGTGAACACCTGTTGACTGATGGACTGAGCACACAGTGGTTTGCTTTTTAATTCTAGAGGCACCTTTGCTAATATACCTCCTAGTTTCCACATTCTTCGGGAATTAGGCCTTCACAGTGAGGTGTTTTTTTTTTTTTTTTATTTGACTTTGTATTAAATGTGTGTTTTTATTCTGATGCTTTGACACCCGGGCCTCACTGACACTGGAGAGACTGCCCCTCCCAGGCCTGGCCAGTGCTTAGGCACAGTGAAGGAATGGCTGTGAGCATACCTTTCACAAGCAAACCAGCAATCTGGATCCCACGACCACCTCCTTTATTGGGCTTTCATATTCCGGGCCACTATCCCCCTGTCCTAATCACACCAGGGCCGGGTACCAGACGACTAGAGATAGCCCCGTGCCCCAGAGTCTGCTGAAATTACTCAGACTAGCTGAGCCTAAGCCCGCTCCCCCGACTCGCCTGTTCCTTCCCATGGAAACCACAATCAAGGCTCTTGCCCACATTTCCCCCACTCCCTCTGCCTCCTGACGGACCCTGGTGCTTCCCCACGTGCCCCGCCCCGCCACCGAGGGCATGGTGTGCCCCCTCCTCTTGGGAACTCTGAGTAACAGACTATCATTTCAATGTCAGTCATCATCTGGTCTATTAGCCTCACCAAACCTGAATAATAATAAAACCTACATTTTAAAAACAGACATATTGTGAAGTCACAGGATATCAGACCCATTTATATTCAAGTGTAGGTTCCAGGACAATTTCCATTATCAAGAAGGAATATTTATGGTGGATAATAAATAGTGCAGCTCACTGAGACTGTTTAGGGTCCAGTCTCAGTCAGGCTCAATCAGAGCAGCAGAGCCGCCAGAATCTCTGTCTCACTGTGTAGACTGCCAGGGTGTTTGCGTGGCAAACTGCCTTGGAAGAGAGCAGTGTAGAGCCCCTGCAGCAGCGGGCAGGTTTGTTTACTGTCTAATGTGAGAAAGACAATGCCTCCCCTGGAGCAGAGTTCAGACAAGCTTACTGCCCACTGTAAGACGGGCTCACAAAGCGGAAGCCTCTTCCCCATAAGGCCACCCACTGCCTGTGCAGGCAGCGCTCAGCACATCGCCCTCTGGGAACTGGGACAGGGGAGACAAGCACAAATGCTGGTACTCTGGGTACTGCTATTGCCACGAGTAATAGGATCGAGAAGTCTCGTGTCTTCTGCTGGCAAACACGAAACTGTGGCAGGCTAACTTGTTCATTTTTGAGTAGGGCAAACTCTTAGACCATCCCCAGTTGTTGACACTCCCTAACCAATACCAGTCTCCTGGGTCAGGGGAAAGGGTCTCGCTCCTGCTTGCTCTTCCCTCTGTCCCTGGTCAGTGAATATGGTCTCCTTGAGGAATTGCTCTATGTCCGCCTCTGGAGGGACAGGCATCAGGAAAAGTCAGAACCAGGCTGCCTGTGCTGACCCAAAGGAACAGTCATTGACAAATGGGCCACAGAGGCTCCACCACCACAAAGCCAGGTGACAGAAAGAACTCCCTTTGGGAAAACCCCTTTATTAGTCAGTGCAGGCTGCCATAACAAAATACCACAGACCGGGTGGCTTAAACAGCAGAAATTGATTTTCTCAGTTCTAGAGGCTGGAAGTCCCAGATCAAGTTGCTGGCTGATTCACTTCCTGATGGGGGCACTCTTCCTAGCTCGCAGATGGCCACCTTCTTGCTCCGTCCTCATATGACCTTTCCTCTGTGTGTGTGTGGGAAGAGAGAGCAAGCCAGTGTCTTTTCCTCTTCTTTGAAGGACACCAGCCCTATCGAAGTAGGACCCCGTATTTATGACCTCCTTTAACCTTGATTACCTTCCTAAAGTCCGTTCTCCAAATGCAAATAGAGGGACGTCAGGGGTTAGGGCTTCAACATATGAATTTTGAGGGGGACACAGTTCAGTCCACAGCAACATCCAAATAGCTGTGAGGTGGTTCAGCCACATTCACACTCATTTTAAAAACATGATCAAGCATCTTAAACCATGTACCTGGGGAAGGAGGAGCAGAAGGTAACACCCCAGAAAGACAAATGGAGAGAAGGACTTAGAAGCACTGGTGGCCTTTTGGCTTCCAAGTTGGGTTTCCTGTGCTTTTCTCTGCAGTTTTTGTCGGTCAGGTCACCATCTCATGCTGCAGTGAATCGCTATGGAAAGCCACTGCCTACTTTGTACCTTGGAGGAAGTGTGGGGAAGAGCAGGCCATCCAGATTCCATCTGCATCATAGTGTGGAGAAGGTGCACAGAGGAACTTACCAATACACAGAAGTGCTCAGAGCCCCCTGGAACTCCAGCCCCATGACCAGGTGGTAGGACAGGGCAGTGGCCCCCAAGCTTGCTCTAAGCATGCCCACTGCCCTCTATGAACTGCTGTGATGACGCCCACTGGACCACCCCGAACGGCTTCAGTCCCCACTTACTGTGCTCTACGTGCTTCCTGGCCTTTGCACAGCCTCTTCCCTCTGCCTGCTCACCCTTCTTCCCTCTGCCTGCTCACTCTGCTTCCCTTCCTCACTTAGCTAATTCCATCAAGACTTAGCTTGGGCAGTAGCTTTATTCCTAATTCCTAAAACTTGGAAGCAACCAAGTAGTTCTTCAGTAGGTGAGTGGATAAATAAACTGTGGTACATCCAGACAATGGAAGATTACTCAGTGCTAAAAAGAAATGAGCTATCAAGCCATGAAAAGACATGGAGGAAACTTAAATGCATATTACTAAACAAGAGAAGCCAATCTGAAAAGGCTATATATTGTATGATTCCAACTATATGACATTCTGGAGAAAGCAAAACTACAGAGACAGTAAAAAGATCAGTGGATGCCAGGGGTTAGGGGGTGTGGGAGGGATGAGTAGGTGAAGCACAGAGGATTTCCAGGGCAGTGAAACTAATCTGTATGATACTATCATGGAGGATACACATCCTTATAAATTTGTCTAAATCCATCAAATGTACAACACCAAGCGTGAACTCTAAGCTATGGACTTTGGGTGATAATGATGTTTCAGTGTAGGTTCATCAGTTGTAACAAATGTACCACTCTCGTGGGGGATGTTGATAATGAGGGAGGCTCTGCATGTGTGAGAGCCGAGGGTACATGGGACATCTCTGCAACTTCTAATCAACTTTGCTGTGAACCTAAAACTGCTCTAAAAAATAAAATCCATTAATAGATTAAAGTAAGTAATTTTTAAAAAAGACTTACCTTGGGCATCAATTTTTCCAGCCTTGATGCTCTGGTAAATTGCAAAAGAAAATCTGTCCCTGGCACGTTCGGTGACATCCTCCCTTCCAGTAAGGTTTCTTTTCCTGAGAAGCCAAACCTGATATTTTCCAAGGTAGCTAGTCCTTTAGGCAAGGCCAGAGGAACAGGAAAGAAATGAACCCCTGGATCCCAACCTTATTGGCTGGAATAGCTCATCCTCCTCTTTGGTTCCATAGCTCCCTGTGTTTACCTAAAGGGTAGCATTTATGTAGTCTTTGCTATGTGCCAAGATGTGCTAAGAAAATATGATATAATTCTCATTGTATCCCCAGGAAGTAACTACCATTATTACTTCCACTTTGCAGACAAGGAAACTGAGGCTCGAAGAACTTGCCAGAGATCCAGCAGCTGGTGAGTAGCAGTACTGGGAGTCAGGTCAAGTCACTCCAATCCATCCCTCACCATGCGCCCTGTGGTCTCCCTCCTCGCAGACGTTACCACCCTCTAAGGTGACCGTTCACCTTCCCAGCAGCCTGTGGATGTCACAGAGGCAATGGCTGCATCTTCTTGTATTTGCAGCATCTTAAGAACTCAGCACTTATCAATATTTCAATATGTAGCATTTTTGAAAAAAAGCAGGTTGATTTGCAATTGCTGAGTCTGGGTGAAACTGGCATATCCGTCAAGGTCCCGGTGGGAAACAGAAGGAGCACTCAGATTAGAATAATCGAGGAGTCTTTAATGGAAGGACTATTTGCAAAGATATGGGCAAGATGTAGGGAAGCCACAGGGACAGGGCAGTACCCGGGGTCTAGTACCAGCTGGGCTTCTTGCCATCTGTAGAGTTGAAGGGCGCAAGGGGAAGGAATGGTTGCTGGAACCTGGAGACAGACAGGGGCGTGTGGAGAGAGTGTCTGACAAGAGCTGGGACCTTCTGGTTGAAAGGCACAGCCAGCCTACAGTGACCCTGCAAGGGGGAAGCTAGGAAAAAATACTGTGACCTTTTCGACCTGGCTCATGGCCCACAGGAGCCCCCTGGAAGACAAAAAGTGTCCCCCCTGAAAAGCTAGAAGGGGAGAAGTGCTGTTAGTGGCTCAGATCAAGTATGACGGGGGTTCAGGGAGAGGACAGGCTTCTTCCAGTGGGGAGTCAGGAAAGGCCTGATAAAGGCAGTGGCATTTGTGCCAGGCCAAGAAAACCGGGTAGATTTTGCAAAGATAGAGAGGCAGAGAGAGCGTTCCTGACTGAGAACACAGCAGGACACAGGCCCAGGGCCCGGGAAGCACAAAGTGTGTCCACACCATGATGGGTTGGGTCGCTGGACTTGGTCAGAGAGCAGAGTCAGTGAGGGGCAGAGCTACAGAGAAAGAGTGCTTGGAGCCACAGTGAGAGGGTCCCCGAACGCCAAGCCAGGCGGTCAGAATTGTTTCTACAAGGTGTTGAACAGGAGAGTGGTGTACTCAGAACTGTGCGTAAGGAAGATTGTAGCAGAGTTAGCACTATGATGGCCCAGAGGGTATCTGAGGAAAGTGGTGGAGAAAGAAGTTAGGAGGCTACCACAATAGCATAGGTTAAGGGCTGAATTGAGATCCCCTAAAATTCCTATGTTGAATTCCTAAACCCCCAGCACCTCAGAATGTGACTTTTTGGAGAGAGAGCCTTTAAAGAGGTAATCAAGCTAAAAAGAGGTCATTAGAGTGGGCCCTAATCCAATCTGACTGGTGTCCTTATGAGAAGAGAAGATTAGGACACAGACACACACAGAGGGAAGACCATGTGAGGACACAGGGAGAAGACGGCCATCTACAAGCCAAGGAGATTGGCCTCAAAAGGGACCAACTCTACTGGCACCTTCACCTCAGACTTCCAGCCTCCAGAACTCTGAGGAAATAAATTTCTGTTGTTTGAGCCCTCCAGTCTGTGGTTCTTTGTTATAGTAGCCCTAGCAAACCAATACAGGTCAGGAGAGAAAATGATAAGGAGACGCACCTGGGGTAGGTTGGCCACAGGATGCTGTCTGATTGGACAAGAGTGTCAAGGATGACCCAAGCTTTCAAGCCCGATGGCTGGGAGCATGATGGAGCAGGTGTTTAGCACCAGGAAAACAGTGTTTGCTTTTGATTGTGAATTGGAATTGCGAGTAGGATGTCTGGGCAGAGCTGGCCTTCACGTGACCTTAAATGCTGATCCAAAGTCAAGAGCCTTGCTGGAGGTGGAGATGCAGATGTGGGGATCTTGAGCATGGAGAAGGCGCTGATGCAGGGGGATGGATGAGATCACCTTGGAAGTGAGTGCACAGGGAGAAGGCTGGGAGACAGGCTCTCAGGGAACAGCAGAGAAGCATCGAGAAGACAAAGAAGGAACAGTCAGATATACAGAGGACAGTGTCCTAGAGGCCAGGAACGGGGTGCTCACAGCCAGAGCCCATCCTGCCAGCAGTGGAGGAAGACAGGTGCTCACAGGTGACCTTTCCAGGAAGGGGGTTAAGGCAGAGGGGTGGGCAAAAGCCTGATTTCCAAGGAGTGAAGTAGCAAGGAGTTTAGGAAAGGAAATTGCCAGTTTAGAGTATTCTTTTTAGGAGTTGGGGAAAAAGGAGAGAGATGGTAAACAGGGCCATGGGAATTTTACTGCGTTTGTTTTTATTTTTTTACTGTGGTAAAATATACATAATGTAAAATTTACCATTTTAATCACTGTTAAGTGTGCAGTTCAGTGGCATTAAGTATATTCACGTTGTTGTGCCACCATCATCACCATCCATCATAGAAATTTTTCATATTTCCAAACTGAAACTGTCCCCACTAAGCATCAACTCTCCATTCCCTTCTCTACCCAGCTCCTGGCGACCACCATTCTACCTTCTGTCTCTATGAATTTGACTACTCTAGGGGCCTCATGTAATTGGATCATACAGTACTTGTCCTTTTGTGACTGCCTTATGTCACTCAGCATAATGTCCTCAAGGTTCACCCATGTTGTGGCATGTGTCAGAATGTCCCTCCTTTTCAAGACTCTGGGATTTTATTTCTAATAGTGGCACAGCCCTGAGTATATTACAGGCAGAGGGAAAGAAAACAGTAAAGAAATCTGGAAGATGAGAAGGGTGAGGGTCAGGGAGGAAGACACGACAGAGGAGAGGGAGAGGTCAGTTTGGAGTCAAGCAGGACTGGGTTCGAATTCTGGTCTTTCTGCAGCATGCTTTTGATCAATTCAAGTCATCTCCCCAAATCAGCCTCCTCGTATATGAAATACAGAGAGTGATGCCCCTTCCACGGGATCACTGGTGTGTAAAGATTCCCACAGAAGGAATCTTTGCTGAATGTTTGCCTTGTGTCCTCCATTTCTGGATACTGGAAAGGGTTGTCCTATTTAAGGGGGTTTTGCCCTCATTTTCTGCAGGAAGAAACAAAGGGGTTGAGAGGATGTGTGACCTGCCCAGAATCCCCCAAATGGCGGGAGGAAGAGCTGCAATAAAGACCCATATGTTTCTGATTCCCAGCCCTGTGCTCTCCCCAGGGCACCAGGCTGCCTCTGAGCACTACTCCATGCAAAGCGGGGCTCTGCATCTGCACGTTCTCCTCCTCTTCCCCTGGAATAGAGAGGCGCCATCTATCTGCCAAAAGCGAAAGGGGAGAATGAACGTGAGGACTGCCAAGGGGTGGTGAAGGGCCACCCCACCCCATCATTATGACTGGGGGGTAGGTAGAGAGGGAGCTCGAGAGGTGACAAGTAACTGCCCCAAAACCTGTGAGAGAGAGAGACTGGTGAGAACAGCATCCAGGATGCAAGATTAACACCAGGGAATGTAAGGCTTGAGAGATTGCAGGAGATCACCAGAAGTCACACAGAAATCCTTGGTTAGCTGCATTCAATCTTGCTCGGGGGCAGGCAAAAAGATGGAGTCAGTTAAGACCCTTCCAAATGCCAGTGACCAGAGGACTCTGAGTAGCCACCAACATGGGCTCCATATCCTGCAAGAGAGAAGTCAGGAAGGAAAGGCAGAGAGCCCCTTGCTGCATGTCTGGTATATTTTCTCCACAACAGAAGCAGGGAACTGGTGCTCATGTGCTTTCCAATGTATATATGACTTTTGGTGCATCAAACAGACATCTGTTCAGTGCTCTTAAGGAGCTGCCAGCCATGGAGTTTCAGATGCATTTCTTAGATAAACTGGGTTTTTTTTCCCCCTTTGCAAATCACTGAGTGATGAAAACATAGATTCTTAGTGGGACTGTGGAACGCTGGTAGTGTTACCCTCAGGCTGCTGTCTAAGGAAAACATTCTGTTGAGGCCTTTTGGACAACATGGTTTCATGTGCTCACTTATTTCACACTCATGTTTTAAAATAATTCTTTTCAGCTGAAAATATATTTTCACCTAAGATAATAGATGAAATGTAAGCTGGTTATATTTCCCAAGTGACATTAGCATATGTGCCACATTTCCTTCTGAATCCCACCCCCTCTCTCCTTTCTGCTTTTCTGTCTTTTTTCTGAATCTGAAGAGGAAAATTTGAAAAGAAAATATTACTTTATAGTATCCCTCTTACTCACCTCCCTTCCTCCAACCGTTTTACAGGAGAAGGTGGAGAATCTTCTGACTCCAGTCTCTCTACTTTGTTTTCTAGTAGGAGAATCTCCTTCATACCTGTCCCTGCCTCTCCGTCCCCACTGCCTTTGGCTCAGTCAGGCCCCTGCCTTCTCCCACCTGGATTGCTACAATACCCTCACCTTCTCCAAGTGGTCCAGCAGTTTTCAGTTTTGCCTTACAATCCATCATCCACCCTGCAAGCAGAGTGATCTCTCTAAAACTGCAAACTGGGTCCTGCTGCTCTCCTGTTCATCCTTCAGTGCCTTCCCGTTAGTTACAGATGCATCCAGCCTCCTTACCAAGCCATTCATCTCTCACCCTTCTGCCCTTCTCCTCCAACACTCCGTCTGGTTTCAAGTTGTTCTACTCATGTACAAGGCTCTTCTATCTTCCTGAAATGCTTTTTCCCTCCTTGTCCACCTGGCAAACTCCTAGTTGCTCTTTGGGATGTGACTTGAGCCTGGCTTACTCTTGGAAACATCTCAGGCCCACCCAAGCAGAACTGGTCACTTCATCAGAGGGTCCTCCATCAAGCATGGCACGTGCCCCTGAAGGTCTCTGATGTCGTTCCTGCTTGACTGAGTACCTGGCTACAAGGACTGACTTTTCTCTTCTTTGCAACTCCAGCATCAGTCCAGTGTCTGACTCAATGTAGACTCTTTAAAAATATCTGCTGAACTGAAAAGTCATGTGAATGAGCTATCTTGGAAGTGGATCCTCCAGCCTTGCTCAAGCCTTCAGATGAATGCAGCCCTGGCCGACATCTTGACCGCAACCACTTGAGAGATCCCGGTACCAATATCAATACAACGTAGAAAAGCTGCTCCCAAATTCTAGACCCACCTAACGTGGTGTGATATAACAAAGGTCGTTTGTTGCTGCTGTTGTTGTTTGAAGCTGCTAAGTTTTGGAGTAATCCATTAAGCAGCAATAGATAACCAATACAGACCAAAACGTCTATATTTTTGGGCTGGCAAGTTGGTGCTGGCTATTGGTAAGAGGCCTCAGTTCCTCACTACATGGACCTCTCTGCAAGGCTTCTTGCGTGTCCTCATAACATGATGGCTTTCCCCAGTGAGAGTGATCCAGAAGAGAGAGCAAGGTGGAAGCTGAAATGTCATATATAATCTAGATTCAGAAGTCACATTGCATCATTCCACAGTATCTATCCTTCTGGTTGCACAGGGCAGCTCTATTCCATGTGTGAGATGACTACACAAGATCATGAATACCAGGAAATGAGAATGACAGGGAACCATCCTGGGGGCCGGCCCTACCCCAGAGGTTTAATTCAGTATGGCTAGGTATGATCCAGGGTTCTGTTTTTTCGGTTATTTGTTTTGCTTTTTCTTTTTATTGTCTTGTTGGCCTTTTAACTTTTCATTGAAATGTATATATATTACATAAATCATACACAAATCGTAAGTGTTCAGCTGGATAAATTTTTATACAAGTTCCCACCATGTAACCTGTACCCAGATCAAGAAACAGAACATAACCAGCACCCCAGAAGCCCCCATTATGCTCTCTTCCAGTCACTAAACCTTTAAGAGTATGCTCTCACGACTTCTTATGATATAAAATAGTTTTGCCTGTCTTTAAGCTTTGTATAAATGGAATCATATAATATGTGCTCATTTATGTCTGGCTTCTTTTCACTCAAACTTATGCTCATGAGAGTTGTCCATGTTGCTATATTTGTTCATTCTCATTGTTATATAGTATTCTGTAGAGTAACATACCCATCCTACTGTGTTCTAGTGTTTGGCTACTATGAATTGTGCTGCTATGAACATTCTTGTAAATGTCTTTTGGTGAATATATGTACATTTTTATGTGGGGTATACACCTAGGAGTGGAAATGCTGGGTCATCGAGTATGTATTTGTTCAGCTTTATAGATACTATGAGATGGTTCATCAAAATGATTATACCAATACACACTCATATCAATAGCCTGTGAGTGTTCCAATTCCACATCTTCTCCAATATTTACCGTTTTCTGTCTTTTTCATTTTAGCCATTCTGTTTGGCAAGAAGTAACATCTCATTTTGGTTTCAGTTTGCATTTCCTTGATGACAAATGAATTTTAGCACTTTTTCATAGGTCTATTGGCTATCTGGATGTCCTTCATTTGAAGTGACTGTACATGTCTTTTGCCCATTTTTCTGCTGAGTGAAAGTCCTTTTTCTTATAGATTTGTAGGAGGTATTTTAATATATTCTAGATAAGAATTTTTGTTAGATATACACATAACAAATGTCTTCTCCCATTCTATGGGTCACCTTTGGCTTTCTGTTTCTTTATTGCGGTAGCATTGGTTTATAACTATGTAAATTTCAGGTGTACATCATTATATTTCTATTTCTGTGTAGATTACATCATGTTCACCACCTGAAGACTAATTACAATCATCATCATACACATGTGTCACCTTTGGCTCTCTTGATGGTGATGTTTGATGAACAAAAGTTCTTAATTTTAATGTAATCCAGTTAATTCATTTTTTTCCTTTATGGCTATTGCTACTTGGACCCTATTTAAAAATCTTTATTTCAGGGTCATGAAAATGTTCTTCCATTTTTTTTCTAAAATCTGTGTTGCTTTACTTTTCATGTTTAGATATGCAATCCATCAGGAATGGTTGTTTTCTTTAGTGTTGGGTAAGGATCATGATTCATTTTTCCCCATATGAAGATCCAATTGATCCAGCACCAACTATTGAAAAGATCACCCATCCCACTCCACTTCAATGTCACCTTTATAGTATTTCAGGCAACCATATATGTGTGAGCCTGTTTCTGGACTCTCTATTCTGTTCCAGTGGTCTACTTGTCTATTCTTGCACCAATACCACATGGTCTTAACTATTACAGATTTCAAAAGGTCTTAATACTGGGAGTATAACTCCTCCAGCTTTTTCTGAAACTTTCCCCCCAACTGAGGAACAAGGTGAGATTATCCACCATCATCACTTCCATTCAACATTGTCCTGGCAGTCCTATCCCATGCAGTAAGGCAAGGGGGAAGAGGCATAAGGATTGGAAAGGAAGAAAAAAGACTCATTATTTGCAGACAACATGATTTCATAATAAGTAAATTTAGTGAGGCTAATACAGGGTCAATATATAAAAATCAACTGTACTTCTGTATACTAACAACAAACAAGAAAATAGAAAATTTTGACTATTACCATTTACAGTGGCATCAAAAACTATCAACTAGATGTGCAGGCCTCTATACTGAAAACTACAAAAATTTATTGAGAAATTATAAAACTGCCTAAATAATTGGAAGGATATACCATGTTCTTGGATAGAAAGATTTAACATTTAATGCAGTCCCAATTAAAATTCCAGCACGGTATGTGTGTGTGTGTGTGTTCGAGTCATTCTGTGCATGTATAGGAGCTTTCCAAGCAGCGAATAGAAAAATGGGAGAGCATCCCTCCCCTCAAAAAAGAAAAGAAAGAGCTAGCATTGGAGAGCATTCCATAACAAGTAAAGAGTTGGCGTAATATAGTGGAAGTTAGAATGTGCACAGCCTATTCCAGGAACATAAAAAACTTGAGGTGGTTGGAGCTCAGGTTGAGGACGGTCCAATGAGAGATGAGGTAGGAAATGTAGATTGACAGCCTGAATGTTAATGGTTCTGAATGTCATGGAGAATTCTAACTAAAGTATGACCTTTACCTAATTCTATAAATTGCCCACACAGTCTTTTTAAGCAAAGGAATAGCATACTTTGCACATATTAATTCATAATCTTTATGACAATCCCAAGAGGTAGACACTATTATCATCTCCATTTAAGACAGAAGACATAGCTTATAGGAAGAGAGACAGAGTTTGATCCCAGGAAGTCTGGCTCTAGAGTCTGTATATACTTTCAGTTTCCATGCTATGCTGCATTTTGCTATTAAAGCTTCACGAGCAAGTTAACCTTGGCAGCAGTAAGAGGGCTGGTTTGAGCCTGTGATGGGAGAAAATTTAGACAGAGAGATGAGTTAGGAAGTGATCAGTGGCAAATTTCTGAAATAGAGTAATATCAATGGGAATGGAGAAGGGATGGTTTTGAGCAACATCAATGAACTAAGAGGACCAGATTTGGAATTCACTCAGTTGAGAGTTGAGTGAGAAGAGAAGGGAGAAAGCGAAGTCAATGAATAAACCATGCATAAAGGTTGTACTATTTTCTTATGCAGTTCTCTGTTGGGGAAATGTTACACATGTACTCACACTTAGCATTGTAGGGATAGAAACCCTTGCAGTGGGTTTGGGAAAACAGGGGTTTTAAGTTACAATGGTGTAAACAACTTTACATTCAAGTTTATATAGTCCAGTTCCACAAAAGTCCCTAAGTTATTTCCAAACCATGACTCCAGCCTCCCTCTCTGTTTCTCTGTAGTTCAACCCTTTGTTCCTTCTTATTTTCTTTCTCCCTTATTCATTTTAAATGCAGAACAATTCAGAAATTGCTGGGATTTTTATTTCAGCCTTAGCAAGGCTAGTTCATGCCCTCTGGACATCAGTGTCCGGTGCCAACAGGCTTATCAAAGACAGTTCCCTCTGCAAGACGAATTCTGGTGCCAGGTGTTAAGATAACACATTTATTACTCCATTACAGAACTTATTGTCTTTCGTTATATCATAAATTCGACTCAAGGGGGGTCCACCCTGAAGCCTGATGTCCTCAGCTATGAACTGTTACATTCATGTGTTGATTCTGTATTTTAATTTATAAACTGAAACCTTAATACAGAGCTCTTGAACATTCGTGTGGGTTCACCATCACTTGGGGAGCAGGTGGAAATGCAGGGTTCTAGGCTTCACTCCTGAAGATTCCTTTTTAATAGGTTTGGAGTAGGGCCAAGAAATCTCCCTTTCTGACACCTTTAAATACTCAGCTTCTGACCCAGATGGTTTTGAAGAAGGAATTGTGACACCACACTGAGAAGCAATGCTGTAGTGGGTGGTGGAAATGCTATTCTATTAAAATTAACATTCAGATCTAAATACGTTCCCCCAACTCCTGTTTCTCTTCTCCCCTCCTGACTTCTCTCTGCTCCCCTCCATTTCACCTCTCTTCTTCTTTCTTCAGAATCCCCCTTCCCCATCCACTTCTCTCTTGATCTTCTCTGCTTCTCTTGCTACCTGTCCTGGGAGGTCTGCTTGTTGCGAACACATCTCCCTGCAGCTTCCCCTCCCTTGGGGAAGGGACTCTGTAGCCCCTACATGGGTTCAGTTTCTCCTCTGGGCCCCAGGGCCAGTCATGACAGGAGACAATGTATATTGCTCAGCCAACCCTTACCGGAACTCCACTTGTGTTCAAGGGACCATACAGGGGGCTACGAGAGCCTAGGGGAGGTATCTGCTTCCAAGACACCAGGGACATAAAATACAGAGAGAGGGGTTGAGACATAGTGGAAAGTGAGAAGATGTCATGAGAGAGGTGCAAAGGGATTCCACCCCAATATCTTCTTCATCTGTTACCTTTTCCACATTCTTACCACCATTGCATTGGTCCATCCTTCACCCAGATCCTGGTTCACCTGGTCTACTGCAGCGGCCTCCTTTAGGCCTTGAAGGTGCATCAGCATTACCTGAAGGGCTTGCTAGAATATGGAGGGCTGGGCCCCACCCCCAGAGTTTCTGACTCACCAGGTCTGGATTGGGGCCTGAGAATTGGCATTTCTAACAAATTCCTGCTGGCCCAAGCAGCACACTTAGAGAACCACTGTGCTCATTGATCATAGCTCTCACCCTCCAAGCCATCCAATTACAACCAGTAGGAGTTGTTGTTGTTTTAATAGAAATGTGCTCATATTTCTCTCCAGTGTGAAATCAGCGTTTTCACCTTTGTTTTAGGGGCCACATAAGGCCTCACACTGAGCAGAACTATTCACCAATCTGCTCTCTGCTGCTTCTGAGGCTTTGCTCAGGCTGTTCCCTTTCCCTGGGATGCCTTTGCCTCTGTCTGGTTAATTCCTAGTAGTCTTCAAGACCCCTTTTAGCTCCCCACCCCTGGAAACCCTTCCTACTCTCCCACTCATCCATGTACCCCAGCACCCTCCGCCTGCAGGCATTCATCACTCACCTCACTGGCATGTCTTCCTTGCCTTCCTGTTCTGCCTCCACCCACTAGACTTTCAGCACTCTAAGGACAAGGACGAGCCCAGAACTGTCTTGGGGTAGATGCTTCCTACACGTGCCCAGATTATCCCTTTTCTGTCCCATCTTCCTCTCTCGGCTCCCACAGTGCATGTATTCTTGTGTTTATCTGCTATTCATGGCACCAGGCGTTGACAACTTACACAGCTGTTTACCACTCTCCTTCTGAAGCATCGGCCTTGAACCACTTTTGGTCTAGTCGCACAGAGACACAGTCCCCGCATCTGAGCATCTGCCTTCATGTGAATTCCCCTTCCGGCCTCCTGTTTACTCACTTGCCTGGCACTGCAGGCCCCTTCTAGAAGGTGCCACAGCAGACGTCTTAGAATGTGCCCCTCTGCTTCTGACGTGGCAACATTTCTAAAAGCAAAGTGTTTCAGCTTAGTGAACCGTCTCCACCAGTCCAGCTAAACTCAGTCCTGTGGCTCCTTTTGAGAATGGGAATTTCAGAGAAAAAGAGGGAGAGGTGAGCTGTATATGTAAAAAAAGGCAAATAGTCTTTCCTTAGCATTTTCAGCAGCACAATACTAATAGGACTATTTTAAACTCTTGGATAATTTGATCTTAATTGTATGGTATGCAGAGGCACTAATAAGTTTACAAATCTGCCAGCAACACTAAACACATATGTCTTAGAAAATGCTACCCTTTTCGTTGCTTATTGTAGGACCAGGAACTTGGGTAATTGCGAACAATTAAGAGGGAGTGACCAAAGGGTGATTCAGAGGAATCCTCCAGAGACAACGGACGGGGAAGCAGTGAGTCTGGCTGGGTGGGCAAGGGGCATCTAGAGGCTGGGGAGGTGGCCTGGAACCCTGAACGGCAGACTGATCCATCACAGCTGAATGTGATCCAGAAAAGTATGTCAGGAGAGCTGAAAAATCACTCTTCCCTACCTCACATGGATACACAAAGGCCCAGTGATAGCTTTGAGAAGAAAACGCTGTGTGGAAAATCCAAGCTTCCACTCCCAGCACCTCGTGCCGCGGTGGAGTAAAACTGGCCTGGGCCCTGGGATCCAACAGTTTGCGTGACTCCCAGCCGGGGTCTGCCACTCACCGGCTGAATGCCATTGTGCATGTGAGCGTGGGTGTCCCTTGGCTTCTTCATTGTAGAACAGGGGAAATACTTCCCTCGGGGGAGTCTTGTTAAAAGTAATTGACAGAGCACATGTACCACCTCAAGCAGATGTCTTGGCACAGAGTAGGTGTGCAGTTAATATTCATTCATTTCCTTCCCTGACTCCTTTCTTCAGAAAAAGATAAAATCCTTTTACTAAGGTCATCTATGACTGGTACATTTCCTGGCCCGTAGAAGATACTTCATCAATATTTGTTCAGAAAAGGAACAAATAATCAATAAATATTGTTTCCTACTAAATCAAGATACTAAAGCACAGAGAGGCTGAGTAACTTGACAAAAGCACACAGCAAGTAGACGGTAAACTGGCCTTTAGTCATACAAGGGGTCCAAATTCAGCACAGCCAAATTCAATATGACAGAACAAAACTACAGTATGGGGCTCTATTCCTTGATCTTTATTCTGAAGTTGCAATATTTTACAAGAATGTTTATTTCAAAGAGGATAAAAAGAACCACCCGAAAAGCTGAAGGAGTGTGAATGCTTGATTACAGGCTTCTTTGGATAAAATAGAAACTTTGCTTCTGTGGTATGTGTGTTTAGGCAGATTAAATTCATGTTTGATTACAAACCCCAGGATAGAAGCAAAATAAATATGTCATGAAGACTAGGAATTCCCAAAGGGAGTTAGAGGAAAAAATGATTAGTTAATACTCTGATGGCTGCTGTCTCTAGGAGAGTCTCGATAGACCTCACCACGGTATCCCTGTGCTCAGAGACCCTCGGTGGGTGGCTCCCCATTTCCCCCGAATATCCACGCTCCCAAGCACAGCAGTCATGACCCTCCTGTTCTGTCCGAATCCAACGTATTTTCTGGCCTCATCTGTCCCACCTTCCCCTCCTGCACCCCCGCCTAAGCCTCACAACAGAAGGTTACTGTACCTGAACACCTTCTGAGCTTTATGCCCTGAGGGCTTCTGCCCCCTCCCCTTCCTTACCTGCAGGGAAATACTTATCAATCTTTTCAAGACCAATTCAAATGGATAAATCCCAAGTCCCTTCCTTGCACCTTGGCAGGAAATGATTCCTTCCTCTACAGTCCCAAGCACTTGGTAGTTTTCCTGCTCTGTTCATCAAAATCGGCCTTTTATTAAAATTATTTGTGAACGTGTCTGACTCCCTCTCTGAATCTGTAAACACTCTCTGGGTCCTCCATCTACAGTGCCCTGCATGTAATGAGCATTCAAAGAATATTAATTGATGGAAAACAATTTAAATGTCCCAAACTAGAGGCCCAGATGAGTCAGGTATGGGACAGCCATGCAGTGGGGTTTTACGCAACTATTAAAAATGTGATATGTGTATTTAAAAGATACAGAAATATAACTATTGACATTTACATTTCTACTACCCTGGCATGACCACGGCTACTCACAGAACATTCCATCTGCTTTCACAAATCTCCTTGTCCCCTTGCAGTGAGTTAGGTCAGGCCATGTGAGCATTTAGCCAATGGAATATGACCACAAGAGATTCTACTAAAGCAATGAAAAGCCCATGCATACCCCTCCGGGCTTTCTTCTGCTGTTGTGGCCAAGATGGCCATGGGGTCCTGACAGTGATGAAATGGCAGTGCCCCCATCAGCTGGGTGCCTGAGTGACCACATGGAGCAGAGGTATGATAGATGTGTTTCGAAAGTGAGAACTAAAACTTTGTTGTGTTAAGCCTGGGATTTTGGTGAGTGAAACACAAAACAAGGATGTTAATACCTCCCTTATAGGCTATGGTGACAATGAAACAATATTACAGCATCTAACACAGTACTTGGCAGATAGTAAGTACTCGCTAAATGGTAGTTTCTGTCTCCTCTTCTATTGTCCCAGTGGTGAACTGTAAACTGTCCGTTGGTAAATTCAGCTATTTAGCAGAGTAGAAGTTGTGATGGAGGATTGAGAAAAAGCCAAGAGCATGTGGTGCTGCACTTAATCTAAGTGTGACCCAGATGAGTTGTCCTGGAGGGAACGCTAGTAGGACCAGCATGAAGGCTCTGGGCCTCCAGCATGGATGCAGAAATGGGGACCTTAAGGGTGCTCCAAGTTTGGTATTTTGACTTCTGGCTTGTTTACCTTCTCTTACATAATGGAAGCAATTTATCCTTGCCTCGGTGGGGCAAGGGGGTGAGGGAGACAGAGGAATTTCTGTATCAGCCATGACAGCCAGGGCAGAGATCTAGAGGGCTGTGTGTGGGGATAAAAAAGGGTGAGGCTGAGGAGGCTGCCAGAGAAAGAGAAGTGTCATGTTTAATCCTCTTTGTTCTCGGGGAGTCTTCCGAAGCCAAACAAAGGACATCACATCTAATGCCCGGTCTCACACACAGACATCAGGAACAGTCTTTGTGTTCTTTTTAAACTCTGCACACACTTGGCTGCACAGATTAAAAAGGACAAAGGTTGTTTTAATAGTGTTAATGGGGGGTGATGGGCGAATCATAATCTTATAACCAAAATGGTTTACTCATTTGTGTCAGCTGTTGAAAGCAAAGACTCTTTGGTAGGTATAGAAGAAAAGGATTTGAAATTGCTTGCCACCCACCTCCTCCACAGGAGTGCTGTGTGCATTAATGAGGGAATGTCTTAGTACTGTGAAAGCCCTGGAAAGAGGTTGCTTTGCCAGCTCCAAATATTATTATGACTTTCTTAGGCAGAGCTGAAGGAACAGTGGGGGTGGGAGGCTGGCTACTGCATGCGGTGTTTTTCTTTGGGGGTTCCCAGGTTGCTTCAGAAGGAGAACTACTGCTGAGAAAGACCCCAAGGAGAATGGAGCACATATTCTGGATTCTTTTTCCCACAATGCACTTGCCTTTCTGAGAGACCCTGGTCTACATATGGTGCCTCGCTGTGGCTTCATGTGGCTTCAGCTGCTGATTTTAAGCCTAGTTTTGGAAAGACACATAAAGACTGCAAATAACTTAAAGCTTGTTGGAAACATGGAACTAAATAAACACCATTATAGAAACAGTGAAATGAAGGTAGAGCATAACAATTTTGCATCGTCTTCTTGCAAAATAGCTTAAAATGCTTCCAAGTAAGGGTTTTGTTGTTATAGAGCCGTGTGGAACTACTGAAGTGAAATTGGGTGACAGAAAATAATAACAGTAATAATAACTCTTGCATTTGTAAAGCAGTTTAGAGCTCACACAGCACGTTCCATGAGCTTTATCTTCTGTTGTCCTACGGCACTGTACTCAGGCGGACAGGTGAATGTTATCATGTTGTCTCCATTTCATAGATAGGAAGAATGAGGCTCCCCAAGTCAAAAGGTCTGAGCAAAATAGCTAGTATGTAAAGACTTCTGGTTTCAAATCCCTTTTTTGTTCCACCAAACAAATAAACAAACAAAACATACCGAAATACAAAGCAAACTAGTCCAGGAAAAATAACAAAGATGCATACTCAATGATTGGAAAAAATCAATGTTAGAAGCACTGAGGAAAGGCTTTGCAGAGGTTTAAGCAGTGATTTTTAAACAAATTTTGTTTTGTTTTTTCCTTAAGGAAACTACAGTATAGTTTAGTGGAAGAGTGGGGAAAGCAGCCTTTTTTCACGTGGAAGAAGGGAATGTGGAGAGTTGTAGAGGCAGGAGGGAATCTGAAGATGCAGTGAATATGGAGTGGTGGCAAGAGAAGGCTCTTAGACAAATTAGTGGAAAACCTCAAAGCCCAGGATTAGTTTAAATTTGAATCAAGAAGCAATTAGAAGCCTGCGGAAATTTCTAAGAAGGGGTGTGACAGGAGCAAAACACTTGAGAGAGATGCTGCTATGGCACACCAAGCCATGCAAAAGGGGGAAATGGGTGTGCAATTGGGAGACACTACAGAGGGAGAGGGGATAAGACTTAGTGACAGAAAGAACTCCCAAGAAGACAGGAAAGAGTCGCACTTTTCTTCAGAGCAGTAGCTGGGGTGTGGGCAGGTGTGTTGGAGGCTAACAATCAGAGTCATCTAAGAACTTACTAGAATGATGAAAACCTCATCCTCTACCCCCACCTTGCTCTCGTACCTACCTCTCTCGATTCCAAATACTTTCCAGGGGTTACATGTGTATTGGGGAAAGCTCTTCAAGTGATTTCCAGTCTCAGGAAAGCTTAGGTCTAACACATGAGTAAATAGTAAACCAGAACTGCAATGTGCTGTAGGTATGGTATGAAGGAGGTATGTAGAGAAAGTTCTGGAAACTTATGTGAAGGAATGATTCATCCTACATGGAGAAGAGGAGAGTCACAAAAAGGTATAAAAGAGTCATTCTCAACCCTGGCTGCACATTTCAAACAACCAATTAAATCAGGCTCTCTCCAGGGGTAGGGCCTGGGCAGTAGTATTTTTTAAAAGCCCCTCAGGTGATTCTAGTGCAACTAGGGTTAAGAATACATGTTAGAGAAATAAGTCAGAGGGAGAAGGTCAAATACCACATGATCTCACTCATCAGTAGAAGATAAAAACAAACAATCACATGGAGACAGAGACTGGATTGGTGGTTACCAGAGGGTAGGCGGGGAGGGAGGAGGATGAAAGGGGTGATTAGGCATGTGTGTGGTGATGGATTGTGTTTAGTCTTTGGGTGGTGAACATGCTGTAATCTCTACAGAGAGCGAAATACAATGATGTACACCTGAAATTTATATAGTGTTATAAACCAATGTTAACACAAGAAAAAAAAAAAGAATAGCTGTTAGAGATCAAAATTACCCAGCCATTTGAAGAAAAAGTGGATGTTTTCTAGGCAAAAAGAGTAATGGAACTGACTAAGGCACAGGATGTGTAAGGAGCATGTTTGGAGAGCGGGGAAGAGTTTAGTGTGGTGGGACTTTGGTAACGAGGAGGAGACACTGGGAAGTGAAGAAACAGAGGAAGAGGAGGGAGGG
Source organism: Tapirus indicus (assembly GCA_031878705.1). Lineage (NCBI taxonomy): Eukaryota > Metazoa > Chordata > Mammalia > Perissodactyla > Tapiridae > Tapirus > Tapirus indicus. The sequence goes on along the minus strand of CM062919.1, from coordinate 94,319,537 downwards.
GGAGGGAGAAGGAAGGAGGGGGAAGGAGGAGGAGATGAAGATCATCCTGAAAGTATTACGACAACATGTTTTTTAGAAGCGTGATAAGAAAAACTTATGTTTTATAACAATTCTGGAGGGTGAGGATGGATAATAAGACATAAAAACTTTGGCTTAATTTCTTTGGGCCACAGGGCTCATTTTTGCCTGTAGTTGTGATAAAGCAATGGTCAGTGAGTCTTTGAAAGTAATATGCTTGATAGCCACAAAGACGATTGTCTTAAAAGTGTCAGGACCCACTTCCCTTCCAAAGTACCAACGTGAGAGTTTGTCTCCCTTCCCCCCGTTGAAGATGAGGAGAAGTGATTTCAAGATCACCTATCTTTCTAAGTTAGGAATTTAAACCTCCTGCCCCAACTTTTTGTAACAATTTCATGCAATGCATACATATCTTATACATTTAAAGGCAGGCATTTTAAAAGCAGTTTTGGACAATGAGGTGGACCTTTGCCCCTTGGGTCAAGGGGAGCCCTGCTAGTGGGCTCTGTGTCCTTTTTCTCTGTCCTTTCTTGCGTGTGTTCCTTAGGTGGCTTTAATATTAAACTGAAGTTCATTTTAATTTTTCTTAGCTTTTACTAAATAATTTTATTTGTTTTGAAATTAAAAAGTAGGTGAATAAAAGTTCATATTTAACCCTTTTTAAAACCTTTAAGTTGATTTTTACGTGTATGTTCTTGGATTGTGCGTTTTTTTCCTTCTTCTCTTTCTGTGAATCCTTAGCCATTAATATGAAGTAGACAACCACAAACCCTGTTTCCAGCTGGTCGTGCAAGTTCAGTGGAGGAACGCTGAGGACCTGAGGATTACTGATGCTGGATTTTATTCTTAGATCCTCAGATGGATTTCCTTCTCCAGTGCACCCTTCAAGCATTCACTGAAGACTCACCATAGACCAGGCCCCCTTGGGGGGCAGATATGAATAAGGCAGTCCCTGATCCCACCTCATCTTCCTAATAACTTCAAGATATAAGTGGGGGACAAGATTATTTTTGCATAATGAAACTGGGGCTCAGAAGGGTGAGGGTATCAAGCAAGGCGAAACAGAAGTGGATTGCAGATCATTCTATCCTTGGAGTGATGCTCAAATCAAATCTTTACGTTATATGACGTGTTTCAGTAGTAGCTGAGTTACTGAGGAGGTGGTGGACACTAATAACTTACATTCCTATAACAGAAAAATTGACATCTCCATTATGTGCCATTGTTTTGAGATTTTAAAACATGGACTGAAAAGAACCTGGTGAAGCAGTCACTTAATATAGGGACTCAAACACTTCATCCTTAACTGCTTCCTGTTAGAGAAGAACAAAATGTTTTAATAAAACATTTTAATAAATGTTTAAAAAATTTTTAATGTTTTAATAAAACATTTTCCTCAAAATTCTTTTATAATTACAAACTGTTAAAAAGTATTAATTGAGCCAGACTATTAAATTCCATGTGATTTGTACTTATATTTAAAAAATTTTAAGAGCACTGATAACAGTGATGATGATTTTATATTTTCACATAACTATCCTAAAACTTTGAAGTACCTTGAAAATATTAAACGGTAAAATCTTAAAGAATCCTTCCGGCTTAACCCAAACCATTGTTTTATACCTTAAAAAATTCTTACCATATCCTTAAGGGATCCTGTAATTCTTTATATCTCAACTCACTCCTGAGCTTCATTAAAAAAAAAAAAAAAGCAATGGCAAAATTTCTGAGCTATTGAATAGACACATGATTAGTTATACTTTCCCTTTTTACGCGCTCCTATGTTCTTTTCTTCCTCCATGTGACGTTTCTCTTTTTCCATTGCATAGTAGAGGTGGTTTTGACAACTTCCTTAAATTAAACTAAGTAGCTAAAGTGAATTTATTAACTTCATATTTTACATTTTCAAAGTTGAAACTTTACCTACAGTGGTACTAAGGACCACTTCCATTTCCTACCCCCGCTCTGACCAGTTCTTGCATTATGCTGCTTTGCCTGCTGGGTACCCTGCGAAGAGCATGACCTCTTGCAGCCAACTTTCAGATGAACTGGAATTAAAATCCCAGCTTCACCACTTAATGGATGTTAACTTGGGGAAATCACTTAACTTTGCTGCATCTCAGTTTCCTTGGAGGCAAAATGGGGATAATTTCTTGTCTTCAGGAGGGTGGTAAAAATTAAATAATAATGCATGTTAAATTCCTGGCCCAATGTCTGGAACAGAGTAAGTTCTTAACTGAGGCAAGTTTTCCTGTCTCTGCAAATAAATGAACAGACAAACAAAAACCTTACCCTGGTCACTCCCCTTCCTAGCTCCTCTTTAAGTCACAAATCACCTTCAAAGACCCCTCACCCCAAATCAGACATTTTCAAATGTACATGCCATGAGAGCTAGTTATTTCCATTCTCTAGAAAAAGAGCAGCTATATTAATTCTCCTCTCCATTGGGAAGTGCTAGCTTTCACTTCAGAAATCAGAATCTTAGGAATTTGAAACATACATTTTAAAAGTCAGTTGGGTTGCAACTTTAAGTACATTTAAGTAAGTTAAGAGTATATTTTATTTCTTTTTCTAATAGTGATATTAAAGATGGATGCTCTTATCAGTTGGGCAACCACTCGTGGGTATAAATGATAAATCTGTTTGTTTTGGGCTTTTATGGGATTTTCTGCCCAGCATCCCCCTCTGGGGCCAACCCTGCAATGTTCTTACCTGACTCACTCTGTCCTCTGCCCCAACCATAACTGACTGGCCCAGGAGATGGCACCTGGAAGCAGAGCCAATGAGTTCTTTCTCTAGATTTTTGGCCTCAGGGCAAAGATGTCAATTAGTGTTTCTCTGGTGGCACAACTAATAAGATGTGAAACTTGAGAACACCAGTGGATGAATTTCCTACCACATGGGTAAATCTGGTGAGACAAATAGAGATGAAAGACAGAGAGTGAGTCTTGGAAGTCTCAGGTGCCAGTTGCTACACCAGCCCCAAGAGAACTTGTCATTGTCCAGCAGTAAGCAGACCTTGGGGATCCGCTTTTCTTTATTCCCGAAATAAAGCATTTTGAGTGCAGAGGCGGGAGAGGGAAAAAGGAGGAAGAGAAACTAAGTCCTCTCTCCTTTGGGAAAATCCTCTCTGGAGGCAGTTAGTTTTAAATCAATCTACTCATAACAGAATGCAGCAATCACTAAGGGTTATTATTTAAAAGTTTGCAGACCACAGCCTGCATCAACTATTTACTGGGTTGTCTGCCTTCTTTTTTGTCAACTAACTGACCTATGCTATTGATAATATAATCATCTTGGGTGAGAGTCAGAAGACAGAAAGTGTGCACTTGTGTGTGTGTTTCAGGACATGTGGGGCACAATATTTCAAAGTCAAAATGAAACGATAGCTAATACTCAACTTGTGCTTTCTATTTGCCATGCTCTGTTCTAAGAGTTTACATGGACCAACTCATTTAATTCTTACAACAATCTAGGTCAAAGTAGTTGTTGTCACCCCCATTTTATAGTTGTAGATACTGTGGCACAGAAAGGCTAAGTAACTTGTCCAAGGTCACATAGGTAAAATGTGGAGGTCGAATCAGGATTCAAACCAAGGCACCCTGGCCCCAAGTCCTTGCTCTTCCTGTCCATGGCACATGGTTTTTTTATGACTGGATGCAGGATACATTCCTCACAGCAGTGCTTCTCAAGCTCCGTGGGATCACTGGATCCTCTTGGGGAGGGGAGTTTGTTTTAGACTTGCTGCCATTATCTGCTCATGGTGGGTCATGGGCTCAAGTATTTGTCCAATCACCACTATCTGGAGCTTGTTGGAAAAATGGAAGCTGGGGTCCAAATGGCACTGGTTAACTCTGTTGTAAGATATTCTGCATTTAGGGAATTATCAAAAGCAGAAGGATTTCCGTACACCTAGTAACATGTAATAAATAATTGATGAATAAACAAATGAGCAACAACTAGTTATAACAACTGTCTAAATGTATAATAGGGATCTAAAACTTAATGGACCATTTCTGGGTGGAAGTGCTACAGATGATTTTCACCTTATGTTTTTCAAGTTTTTAACCAAGAACGTGTATTCCCTTTCTTAAATCAGAAAAAAAGTATGTTTTAAAAGAGGGGTATTCACATGCAATAATTATCATATGTCGGTTTTTGTGTTTTATACTCTAACGTCAGGAAATATTTCATGAGTCCCCAGTGTAAAGTTTAATGTAGGAACTCAAAAGTTTATCATGGTATTTGTTAATAATATATTCCATTTCTATCAGATCTTGTCATTCTTGATTGAAAAAAGTCATACAATTACAAAATACTAAATGGAACTCTTAGAACACTGGAATTAGAAAAAGTACAAACACTCATGGATACATATATTAACTATATGTAACTAAACGGTAGTTGGAGATTCTAATTTTTCCTACATTTTTTGTTTCTTTCAATTCAGGTAGATGTTTCATCACCTTAAGGAAGGCAGTGGCAGGCAGAAAGTAGGAAGAGTCTACTACATCTCTAGGTTTTTGTTTCAAAAAGTCTAATTCACTAAGGATGATAGAGTCTGAGGCAGAGAGGATCTTTTCAAAACCAAAAAGAAAAATTTCCCATTTGGATGACAGAAGCAAGGACTGGGGGTGTTGGAATAGCAGAGGCCTCTCTGTTGTTACCCTGGGTGCAGGGTAGTGGTGGTGGGGTCTTGCGTGGTGCAGGATGTGCTCAGGATATGGTACCATGGACACTAGGGGATCCTAGCCTTATGGACTCAGCCTGATACCCAACACTGCTTGAAAGCAGTTGGTCTAAATGGACCTGGCACCTCAGGGCCAGGAGTAAGGCTCCTATCTCTGTGTGGAAGGCTGGCTGACAGGCAGAGGGAGTTACCCCATTCTAGGATGCTGTGGGCTGAGTTGTGTCCCCTTACTCCCGCCAAATTCATATGTTGAAACCTAACCCCCAGTACTCCAGAAAGTGACTGTATTTAGAGATAAGGTCTTTAAAAAGGTAATTAAGATAAAATGAGGTCATATGGGTTGATTTTAATCCAATCTTACTGGTGTGCCTATAAGAAGAGGAGATTGGGACACAGACACACAGAGGGAAAACCTGTGAAGACATGCGGGGAAGCCAGCCATTTAGAAGCCAAGGAGAGAGGTCCTCAGGAGAAACCAACCCTCCTGACATTTTAATCTCAGACTTCTAGCCTCTAGAACTGTGATAAATAGATATTTATCTTTTAAGCCACACAGTCTGTGGCATTTTGTTTTGGCAGCCTGAGCACACCAATACACAGGCATTGACCCTTATGTGAGACCTCAGAACTCTAACACATCCCAGTGAGGACCACACCAGGATGACCAAGGCAGAAAGTTTGTAGCATTAGGGCTCAGAATAGAAATTCAATTGTTTAATGGAAACTAAAACAACACCTTATTCATTCCACACCTAAATTTGAGCTCTATGATTCAAACTTATTATCCATGCTATTTTATTTCATGTTGATTTTGCTGCATTATATTTTGAGAGATCTGTTTTCATTTCTACTATTTATTATTCTTTCTTTTTTTATGTATCTCTCTTAGAACTCATTATTTTATGACCCATTGTGGGGTTGTTCAAAATCATAGTACATTTCTCACTTCTTTATTCTTTCCAGGAAGCTTGGTTATGTTGATTTTTGTGTTAAGTGTTCAAGTCTGTATATATATATTTTTTTCCATGAGAAATCTTTACAAAGAAATTCCACTATAGAGAAGAGACTTGGGAGAAGGAATTGGAAACCAAATCCCCCGGTTTGCAGCCAATTCTGCTGATAGAAGGCAGAATAAACTAGCAATAGGTAGTGAAAGCAATGGAAAAAGCTTGGAGACTTTTGTGATTTTATCAGCAAATGGCAAGTGTAATTTAATGTAGACAAACTAATAATTGGGGAGCAAGGAGGCCAGACCAGTGACATGTCTAGGCAGAAAATAATCCTCTAACACAGATCAAGAAAAGGATTTAGGGATTATTCTTGAAAAATCATTAAAACTACCAGTCTAATGCATACTTCTGAGAACAAAGGCAAACACAGTGTTAGCAAACGGAAAGCACAGAAACCGGAGGTGGCACCTGTTAGTTTGAAAAGAGCTTGTTTGATCTAGTCAGGAATATCATCATGTTAGCCATTATTATGCAAGAAAGTGATAAAAGAATGATAAAAGCCCAAGAATCAAATGTATTCACTTATACAGGAGGGATGCAAACTCAGATGCCTTCAAGGACCAAGCAGGTGGTAAATGTGTGAGCTGTCATGGTGATACTTGGTGGAATGGTGGGAATGGGATCAGGATGGAAGGTGCTTAAAGGCATTCAGATTCTCTCCCTCTCTCTCTCTCTCTCTCTCTCTCACACACACACACACACACACACACACACACACACGCATGCACAGACACACACTGTGGCAGCCCCTCAAAACAGGTCCTCCTGCCCAGCTCAGCTCTTTGGCCACCAATGTGGGACCCTGACTTAGAAAGTTTGTTTTGTGCCTCTCTTCTGACTCCCTCCTAATCTCAGAGTTCCTGGAGGATAGGGCTGTGTCTTACTCAGTCTTTTATCCTGCACTGCATTGAGCATAGTACTTTGCCCCATGAGGACTGGTTGAAAATGTTGCAATGAAGAAGGAGCTCTACGCTGTACATAGCAGAAAATGCTACTGATGATTGCTGTATCTGAAGTTGCATGTCTAAAAGAGCTTATGAGTGGGCCCAAAAGCCCACTCTGTGCTTGACTCAGACTCACAGGACCTAATTTGCATGAGGTGTGTAAATTATTTTTGTCTCTGTTATGTGTGATACTGCGTTTTCTTTCTTCTATCCACTCCTCCCACCAAGCTCGGCCTTTCTTCATCCCAGATCTTTCTCTTCTCTTTTTTAGCAATATAAAAAGGAATTCCTCAGTTGGTTTTTCCTTTTCTGTCCTCTCATCCTGGTTTGTTTTGCTTCTTGCCTTTTCCTTTTTCTCATTAAACTTATGCTACAAAAGATGGGCAACAAAAACAATGTCAATGAATTATATCCTCAGGAAGGGTGATATTCTGGTTAGCAGAGTTTGTATTTAACTGACATTCCACTCCTTCAGAGAGCACAATCCTTTTCTGGTAGGTAATTGAAATAGATTAACAATTAAGAAGTATGTTGATCTTAATGTTTATTTATATTTTTAAATTGTGCACCAATATATACAAAAGAACCTATATAACATATATATGTAAATTATAAAGCATAATAATAAACAAATACCTGCGAACGCACCTCTCAAGAACTAGATAATTAAAAATACCAGTGAAGCTCCTGTATTTTACTTAGTGTTTCTTTGATGCCTACCAGTCCTACCTTAGGATCATTATTATGAGTGTCAGTCATGACTGTACAAGACTACGGATGCACAGGATAATGCTTTTGTCAAAATATAAAATAAGACTCTGAGTTGTTTCTTGCATCTGCCACCCTTTCTTCACCCCAGATGCCAATTCTGTGGCCCAGGCCCTGAGGAGCTCATCTAGACTGTGACAATAGCCCCCTCATATTTCTGTCTGCATTTTCATCCAAGGTTGAACCAGCAGCCAGAAGAAGGGGCAGGCCAGTAGGGCAGCTACGGGTGGGGGGGGGGGGTGGGGGTTAGTCTATGAGGCATGAAAATATTTGAATCAGTTAGAAACATAGTGCCAATTAATTGAATTTTCATACAGCTCTAAATAACTAGCAAAATGTGAGTTGATACTATGTGCATGCTTTATTAGCTTTCTGTTGTTTCATAACAAATCACCACAAGTGGAGCAGCTCAAAACAACACACATGTATGATCTCACAGTTTCTGGGGGCAGCAGTTCAGACATAGCTTTGCTGGGTCCTCTGCTCAACTCTCACATGGCTATAATCAAGGTGTTGGCTGGGCTGTATTGTCATCTGGAGGCTCTCCTAGGGGAGAATCTGCTGCCAACTTCATTCAGGCTGTTGACAGAAATCATTCCTTGTGTTCTTATTACTGAGGGCTCCAGCTTCTTGCTGGTTGTTGTTAGGAGGTGGGTTCCCAGTCCTAGAGGTCACTGTGTCACTTGGGCTTCTCCAACATGGCTGCTGTCTTCATCCAGCCCACAAAGAGAGTCTTTAGCTCCAGCCTGCTAAAATGGAGTCCTATCTAATGCAATGTAATCCAGGAGAGTGACATCATGTCACCTTTGCTGTATTCTATGGGTTAGAATCAAGTCACAGTTCCTGTTCACATTCAAAGGGAAAGGGTAACACAAAGGTGTGAACACCAGGAGGGGAATCATTGAGGGTCATCTTAGGGTCTGTCTACTACATATGCCTAAGTAGACAGTGCTTTGGAGTAGAAAAATATATCATAGTCAGGCATATATATTTTTTTAAAGTTTCTTCCCAAAGCTTATGTGTGATTATAAATAACTGAAAGTTGGCATTCTGTTGAAATTTTAAAACCAAATAATGCATTGTGAAGTGCTAACAATTTGGAAGGAGTGACTTATTTTAGTATCTAAATTTTAAATTCTTTAATATGCTTCCCCAAAGTGCTTCAGTTTAGAAAATCATAAAATAGAACTGATGAGTGAAAGAGAACTATATAAAAGAAGGAACTATTTTGCCAATTTTTAAAAAGACAATAGATTCTGTTTGGGCTAGGAAATTTTCATCTATTTCTGAATATGATTCTTATCAAAAGAATGTTAGTTTCTTTCTGTCTCCACTAATAAATGTTGAACCAAAAAATACTGGTTTATAGAGAGACCAATTAATTAGTCAGCTTAGGACACCCACTTGTTGTCAACTTTTGCTCTTCTACACTGTCATCAAAGTTATTTGTCTAAAACACAAACTTGATTTTGTCACTTCTCTGACTCAAAGCCTCTGATGATTTCCCACTGCCTATAGGATCACCTTTAAAGTCTTAAGCTTGACATTTATGAATCTTGAAAAATTGGCCCCGGTCTACACTTACCATCTTACTCTCCTTTCACACGTCGCCCTGCATCCAATGCAGTAGACATGCTAAGCAGTTCCATGAGCCCCTGCTCTTTCATGTCACCACCTCTATACATGTTATATTCTCTGCTTAGCATGTGTCCACCCTCTTCTCTGGGACTTCCAGAGACTTTACCTTGCTTGCCACTGGATTTCTTGGGCAAAGTGCTTAATATGTAGTAAGTACTCAATAAATACCGCTTGAATAAATGAGTCTCAGTTTCTTCTTATTTAAAATGAGAGATTGGATGAAATGATGGCTCCTTATGGCTCTATTTTTTTACTCGTTACATGAACTAAGAGAATGTAAGACTGCACATAAATAAGTTAAAATATGTGGTAGAGATCCTAAATACCACAGATTTCAGAAGAAGAAGGTATCATTCTGTGTTAGATAGTCAAGGACATTTTTGCTGAAGAAGGTGGGCTTTGAAGCAGGTATTGAGAGGTGAGAATGATTTTGAGCCATTGTTAGCATGACATATTCTTCATAGCAGGCTTTCATTAGAAGTTTATTGATTTGAATTTTTGAACTGAATGGTAGACAAAGAGGAGAAACGACCTTGTAAATGAATAAAAAGCAAGGTCAGAAGTTCCAATGCAGGAATGAGCTGGACATGTGTGGACTATGAGAAAATTTTTCTGATAAGGGTGTGTTCTGGTCAACAGCAAAAATTAATTTTGTCTGTATAGGTTGGGAACGAGATTATGGAATATCTGAAAACTAAGGAGTGTGGTTTGGATTTGGTATGGTAGGCAACAGTGAGCCATTACATGTTCTTACAATAGCGTGATAGTATTTTAGGTTTATCAGTCTGGTGATGGTAAGCAGGCTGGATGGGAAACGAAGAGAATAAAGTCAGGGAGATTACGTAGGAGCCTCAACTTGGATAAAAATGCTTCCCTAGATTTCTTACATCTCTTTATGATTTAGAAAGCACTCAATAAACCTATGAGAGAGGTTCTCACAACAAGCATTGGAGGAAGGTAGGGCAGACATTAATATTCTTATTCTAAATGAGAACTAAGAGTCAATATGGATTTGTCCAAAGTCATAGAACTGGTAAATTGTGTTATTGGAATTCAAACCTACTTTTTGCCTTTTAAATCTCTAAGCCCAGTGTTCCTGTCATTAAGAAATAGAGATGAGGGGCCGCCTGGTGGCGCAGCGGTTTAGTCCGCGCTTGGCAGCCCAGGGTTCGCGAGTTCGGATCCCGGGTGCCCGCCGATGCACTGCTTGTCAGCCATGCCGTGGTGGCATCCCATATAAAGTGGAGGAAGATGGGCATGGATGTTAGCCCAGGGCCAGCCTTCCTCAGCAAAAAGGGGAAGATTGGCAACAGATGTTAGTTCAGGGCTGGTCTTCCCCACAAAAAAAAAAAAAAAAGAAAAGAAATAGAGATGAAAGAGTAGATACCAAAAACTGAAAGTGAAATATCTACGCAACTTTACAAGGTATGTGAATCAGCATAATTCACATTATATAGTATTAAGAGTCATGGCCTGAATATCAGGAAATTTAAGTCCTAATTCTTGAGTTAATATGAACCAGTGTGTCCTTAAATAAGCATCTTCTATGGTCTGCTTCCTCTTCCACATCTGTCACACAGGAGTTGTACACAAAATGCTGTTTAAATCCATCCTGGCTCACTGGTCTTGGAGTTTGTGAGTGAGTCATCAGCTAGAGGTATAGATGACTAAGTAAGGCTGATATCACAGCGGTAAGAAAACTGGAGGCCAGAGTTGACCTGAGGTCCAGGGACGATGAGCCCAGGTTTGCATATCAGGAAAAAGTTAAAGGGAGTGGTAGAGAGAATAACAGCCCCTAAATGTGGCCACATCCTAATCCCTGGAACCTGTGAATATGTAACCTTCCACAGCAAAAAAATTGCACATATAATTAAAATAAGTATTTTGAGATAGGGAGGTTATCCTGGATTATCTGGGTGGGGAAAGAAGGAGGGAGGAGAGTCAGAGTTAGAAAAGGAGATGTGATGACAGAAGCAGAGGTGAAGTGGTCGTTGACTTTGAAGATGGAGTATGCCAAGGAATGCAGGAAGCCTCTAGATCCAGAAAAAGTGAGGAAATGGACTCTACCCTAGAGCCTCCAGAAGGAACATAGCCCTGCTGACACTTGGACTTCTGACCTCCAGAACTGTAAGACAATAAACTTGTGTTGTTTTAAACCACTAAGTTTGTGATAACTTGTTATGGTAGCCATAGGAAACAAGTACAGGGAGTGACTATGGAGGGAGGACTAATATTCATTTAGCACCCACTGTATACCAGGCATTGATATTACAATAAGATTGTCTGGGGAAGAGTATGCTCACTATTTTACACATCAGGAAAATAAATCTGACACCTGAAGTGACTTGCTTAGGTGATACAGGAAGGGGCTGAGCTGGGAATTCAGACTCAGGGCTGCTGACTGCTTGATTCATCACACAATTTCTATTAAGAAAGGCAAAGTCCACAAGAAGCCTACACAGTTACTTAGCCACACAGTGCTGGAAAACCAGGAAAAAATGTGGTAAGAATCAATGGACCAGGGGCTTGGGAATGGGGAGGAGTTTCATAAAGATTTGGCAACGTGAGGCAGGGAAAGGCCAGCATCGACCACTTATTCAGTAGCAGGTACTTTTTATACACGTTATTTCATCAAACCATCACAGATCACTCTATGAGGTAAACTGTATTCTCCCTGTTTTTATGACTGAGGAACTGAGACCTAAATAAGAAAGTACCTTGCCCCAAATCCTATGCTGGTTAATGACAGAGCTGCAGTTTAAGTGCAAAGCATATCTCTTGTGATGAAAAAAACCCTAAAAACTTAAAACAAGAGGAAGAGCCAGAGAAAGGCATAATTTAATCATCATTTGACAATATATGACCCCTGCTCCCCCCAAACACACACAGAAGACTGTAATTGGCTTGAGGTCATGGATGTTTATAGAATTATTTGCTCTCCAGGGTGCTTAGAACAGTCTTGACTATATTATAGGCACCCAATATATACTCATTAATTGGAATCAGACAGTGGGATAGAGGGGCTTCTTTATAAGGTTAAGTAAGAAGACTGGAGCCCTTAAGTCTGGAAGGATGAAGGCTGAGATCTGATGGGACCCAAATTTAATAAAGTTCCCTCCCCCTTAAAGCTTTTTCCCATGATGCCGTCCATCACGAATCTCCTCTCTTCTTCCCGATTGCCCATAGCACATACATCAGACCCAAGTGCTTGGGCACTTGATCACATTGTTTTGCACTTTACTTCATCTTGCTGCAATGATGGCAATGGCTCCCCCTACCCCTCTAACTTTCCAGTGTCCCCATACCCCTCTCTCATCTTTCCTTCCCAGCCTCACCACTTGTCCATGCAAACCCTTGTCTCTGGTTGGCCTGATGCCCTGACTGGAACCCATGGAACCCCTGCCTCACACCAATCACTCCCCCTTATCTAGATCCTTCTTGTCCATTGTGCCAATGTTTTTGGTTAATTCTCCCCTCCAACACAATGCCCTCTTTAACTCTTCCAGCTCTTCTCCACAGCTTCCTCTACTTCTTTTGTTATTATTGCCTGTACCATGTAATTTACACTTCAAATAAAATCAAAATTCCTTAGGGTGGTTCAAATGCCTCTTTCTTCAATCTCACAGTTTTTTTCCTCCATTTTTTTTATTGTGGTAAAATACACAAAACATAAAATTTACCATCTTAAACATTTTTAAGTGTACAGTTCAGTGCCATTAAGTACGTTCACACTGTTGTGCAACCATCACCACCATCCATCTCCAGAATTCACCTTGCAAAACTGAAACTCTATTTCAGAAGTCTCCTTATAATCCACTCTCCCAGTTGCCCACTAGGTGCTTGCACACTTGCCTCTTGTCAGTTTTTCCAACAGGCCAAAAGTTCATAGCTCAGGCCCTGACACAGGCAATTTTCTTTGTCTGGAAAGCATGTTTCCAGTACCATTCCCACCCCCACCCTGTGGTCAACCAAGACCGGTCCCCCCCCATCCTTCAGTCTCAAACATCACTTTAGAGTTGACTTCCTGATCTCTCATGTTTAAGTAGATTCCCTACTTTTAAAAAAAGCCAAACAACACAACAATCCCTCTTGGGTATTTTAAAAGCTTTTACAATACTTCCTTCTTTCACCCTTTCACATCAGGGTACCTGATGTGTACTAGGCATTTAAATTTTCTTGATAGATGAATATCCTATGTTATGCTTTCTAATTGCTAATTGTTCTACAGATTTTAGCATCACTTCATGACTTATTTATAATGCTGTTTTGTTACTGATATTTGTAGGTGTCTATTTTCTGTCTTCAATGGGACTGTAGTTTGTAGAAACTATATCTCATATTTCTTTGCATTAAAAGAAGTTAGATACATACATGATAATAGGATTTCAATAAACACTTGCTGAATTAAGTTAGACTTAATTCAGTGTCTGCCACATTCTGAAATACTACAACCAGGAGACTTGTCTAAAACTTGAAGGAGACACCACTGTGGGGTTTCATGTTACTTGGGGTGCTGGTCAGCACTGAGCATAAGAGCTGTGTATGCTCAAAACTTTCTTTGCATTGGATACATATCAATTTGCTAAAAGACCAGCTCAGCCAGCTTTTCTTCAGCATCAGATCAAATCTTGTATTTTTGGTTGAAGACCAGAGAAAGGACTTGGCTTGAAGTGGGGGGCCATGTTGTAGGACAAATACAAATTTTAAATTCTAGAATCACACTTGGCCTGGCAAGACAATCATATGAGAAACTAAGGAACAAAGGTGTACTGTAGAAATAGCATGTTTCCATTTCCCATCTCACACTCAACCTTGGGGCACATGCTCCTTCTCTGAAATGGCCTGTGTGATTTGATTTGTCATTGCTTGCCCTTTGCTTTCTTTTGGTTGAGCATGAATAGTTGATTTCACAGACATTAAGTGTATGTATGACGAACTTACACTGTACTCTGCTCTTTGGGGAGTTAACTCGTGGAGCTCATAATCCTTATTTAGACAATATAGTGAATAAAAATATAAGGAAGTTCAAGAAGGGTTTAAGTCAATTCACTGGTGCCAGAGTTCTTAAGAGATAAAAATCTTTACAAAATATCCTCAGTGGTGCTACTGTCCAGGAAGAAATACAATGTGCTCACCCCTTCTTTCTTACCTATCTCTGCAACACTGCATATGTGTGCACGTTTCTCCCCACCAAAGCAACCCCCCCAGACATTTATTGTTTTTCTCCCACCCCTGTCCCTGTTCACACCATTTCTTCCCACCACTACCACCACCCTATTGGTAATCACTTTAATTTGTTTCTTGGGTGTCTTTCCTGAGCTGCCTTATGCAAATACAAACAAACAGGAGTAGATAACCTTACCCCTTCTTCTTTCTCACAGAAAATGTAGCATGCTCTATTGTTTGACTCCTTACTCTTTTTGTAAAACAAAGTATCTTGCAACTTTTTATATATCATTAAAAAGAAAACTAAATTTTCAGTATCACTGCATCGTATTCTGTCATGTGGCTGTGCCACAATTTATTTAACTAGTCTCTCTTTGGATTGACACTTGGCTTTTTTTTCTCCTCCACTTTCTTTCTTGCTATTATAAACAATGCTACATGAATAACCCTGTCCACATGTAATTTCTGACAGGTGTGTATTTATCTGTGGGATAAATTATCTTATGGGATTAATTCCCATAAGAGGGACTGTTGTCTCAGAGGGTGATTGCATTTGCAATTTTGATAGATAGTGCCAAATTCCCCTTCAAAGAGATTGTATCATTTTGTAACACCAGCAGGAATGTATGAGAGTGCTCACTAACATTTCAGTTCTTAATATCAAATACAGAAATGGAGCTTCTAGGGATAATGGGTTCTATAAGCTTACTCTGTAGTGCTCAAAGAAGTCCTATTTCTATAGAAAACAATAAGATACAAGGAATAGAATTGATAAGGATGATATCCACCTACTGGTTTTGAGACTTCACTCAGGCTCAAATTAGGAAAATCTTGTGAAGAATGTATGAAGAAGCCCCTTTGTAAAGTTTTTGCTGAGGCAAATCTCCATGTTGGAATTCAAGTGTTCTCTCTCCTAGATGTGTGTTAGCATCATAACAGGGTGCCTCCAGTGACTAATACAGTAACATTAACTTCATTTCAGGGACCAAGAGCTGCCTGGTCCAGGGCAATGGAAGGGTAAGTGGTTTAGGCTTCCAAATCAGACCTGCCTGGATTCTAATCCACGGCTACCCTACCTTCTATGGGTGTGACTCTGGGTAAGTCATTTGGCAGACTCAAGGCTTTTTTAGCTCATGAAAATGGGGACACTAATCACCATGCCATTTTGGACTGCTGTAAGATTAAGTGGAATGTTTGGGACAGTGTCTAATATATAATAGCATTCAACACGAACTTTCTCCTCTTTGCCTTTCTGAAAATAGCAGAGAATTGGGAAGAAAAACCCAAAGGTCTCTCTAAACAGCCCTCTCCCCCTCTCTAAATGTGACAATTTCCATATATTAAATGTCTTACTTTACTCATAGAGGAGACTCTAAAAATCTCTTTACTATTATTTTACATGTAATTCCAACATGCTTTGTGGTTTGGCTTCCCAAATATCCACTTCCCATTACAGTGAAGTGGAAGTAACAGGAGCCAAACTTGTTGACTGAACTACAAAAAGCAGAGATTAAAAAGAAATTATTTAGAAACAATAACAACAATAAAAGTGTCCAGTAGGCCTGGGGTGGCTCCTTACTAGATCCATAGATAGTCAGAGCCTCTTACCATAAGGCTACCTTAAGGTCAACTCATCAAGAAAGGGTTAACTGGTATGCTGTTAAGAAACCAGACCAGTGGGCAATGCATTTCTTTTTATTTATTTCCCCCCCAATTCACTAAAGAGTTCAGGTGTCTCTGTAATTCATCAATGAGTTTTATGAAGACTTACATTATAAAATGTAAAATACAATTGTGGGGGCACTTGAAAGGGTAAATTTCAGTTATCTGGAAAGTTAATTAATTTACTCATTTAACCAATATTTATTGAATGCTCACTATATGTTTAGCACTGTGCTAAGTGCTGGACTTGGAGCACTTAATTGCTCCAAAGTTCTAGGTAAAAAAAAGTTCCATTCACAGCATGGTCCAATTTTATGTTAACCTTTCAGTGAGTCTTCATGATAACTTTATTATCATTGTAACTGATCTTAATTTTAGAAACTCCTGGGTTCTACAATGTATCCCTTCCAAAGAAGGCAGAATGATAAAATTGTTGAAACAGCAAATGTAAAGTTGAAATCAGTTGGCAGTCTATGAATCTTATATATCTACTTGAAACTTCAATTGTGATAAACCCTTTTGACTCAGTCTCACTTGTCAGCCTTATATAGTGAGTGTAATTTACTTAGCAAATTTCACTAGTATAGTACGTTCTTTCAGGACACAGAGAAACAGGAATCATAAATAGGTCACTGCTGCCTGCTTTTGTATGGCATTTCATAGCCTCACAGGCTTAAATAGAGGAAATATATTTAAAAACACAAATTAATTGTACATATTTCCTAGAAGTATTTCAAAACGCTTTCATGAATTAGAGATATCAAATCTATTGAAATGATAGAATTTGAGTAACTATATGCTGGTACTATGCAAACATAATTAACAACAGTAATAGCATCAATAATAATGGCAGTTACCATTTATTTAGTGCTTACTACCTATCAGGTACCATGTTGGGAGCCTTGAATGGATTACCACTTTTAATCCACCCAACAACTTTTCAAAGGCACGGTTATTATTCCCACTATGTAATGGAGGAAACAGGTTTAAAGAGGCTAACTATACTGCTCATATTATTCATGTTATTACTTTAGTGGAACTGGGATCCAAACCTGAGCAGTCCTACTGTACACTTGTGCCATCTTTCTAAGGTGTTACTAATTCAAATTCAGTAAAGAAAGAAATAGAATCCCATCCGTATGCAGAAATAATCCTTACCTGCCGGCTATAAGTTTTACTACCACAGGAAAAAAAAATCATAGTACGACATAAAAGGATACAGACAGTTGTGTGACTTGTTTCCAAAAGTAGATTTTGGAATTACTCCTCCGCCTCCCAATGGCTAGGGTAAAACTCTCTATGAGTACTTTCTGTAAAGTCTTTACAGGTTTTACCTTGGCATAAAAACTCAGGAAAAGTTGTGTCCTAAAATGTGGAGTCTTCATGTTGCCCCGCCACACCCAAAACTTAAATAGGTGCTATGTTGTTCAATTATCATATACCTCAAAATAACAATACTGAAAATTTCAAAGGCATCTTTCTTACACAGAACCTCAATGCCATAAAAATATTACCTAATTTGTCCTCAGCATTCCAAAAAAAGTTATTGGCATTATTAGAAAGTTTTACTGAAGGGAGAAGTAGACACAATCAGAAAAATGAGTCCAAAAACCTAGGGAGGTCAATGAGGAAATTCAGGGTTTAAAAAAATTTTTTTTTTAACTTCAAAATGTTCCTTTCACTTAATCAGTAACAACTGTGACCATCTAGCTTGCTCTATCTGGCTTCAAATATACTTTCACTGGAACATCATTGTAATTCAAATCCATTCAGTGCTGCTTCACTTTTGTAATTTGTTAGCTAAGATTAAGTAGTGTACCCTGCACCTATTTTAATGATATAGCACATTGATAACATTTTCGCTCATTTAAAGCCATGTTTACTGACAGAGCCTCAGCACCAAAAAAATCCTAAAAGGCAATCTTCACACATTCAAGTAGCCTGAACAAGTTAATTGATACAGCTTAAACCCTGGCTAGTTCTGAATTTTCCAAATAAAGGTCACAGAATTTTAAAATCGCATACTTTAAAAAGTTGGTAGAAATACATTTCAATGGTGAAGAAAATACACTCAAGGTCACTGTATGCCAATTCAATCTTTAGCCTAACATTCAAGGTGCAATTAGGCTGATTTTTAACTGGATTTTGCCTGGAGTTTTCTTAAGGGAATGGTGGAAACTTTATTACACAAGACGGTAAAGTTGTCAGAGACAAGAAAATCAGGGGGTCAACAGAGGTAAAAGAGGAGGGAGGTGTCTAAACAGCAGTGAGAATTAGTAAGTTGTGTATGGGAATCTAAACTGAGTTATGTAATTTCTAAAGACCCTCAAAATAAGAAAAGTATGAGTCAAATTTAAAAAAAAAACAAACAGGCAAAGAGGTAAGACACAGCCATTTTGACGGGGGGGTGTCTAACTACACAATGAGGTCATCCTATCTCCCGGAAGTGACACGTAATCACCTGCTTTGCACTAGCTCCGCCCCTTCCCTCAGAGGTCCCGCCCCTTCGCCAGCAGCCTGGAGGGTGTTAGGGGGCGTTTCTCCAGGAGGAAAGCTGTGAGCTGCGACGCTGAGGAAGGGGACCCCAAAACGTCTGGCACTGCCCCCTCCAGGGATCACTTTGGACCGCCTCACTCGGCCCAGCGGGATTCAGAAACGCCGAGGGGTCAACCTGATGGGTTTCGGGGTCAACGGAAGAGGGGAAGGGGAGCCCTGGAGGGGAGAACCCCCCGGTCCCCCGCCCAGCAGCTGAGGCACAGGAGGGCGGCCATCTTGGCCGAGAGGGTAGGGCTGGGGAGCTGCGGGCGCCGTGCGATTGGGGGGCTCGCCCGGAAGTGACGCCAACTACCCGGAAGCGGAGGGGGTTCCCTGGCCCACTCCCCCCTCGTTCGTTTGCTCCCCCGCTTCCTCCCCGCCCCCCTTCCTCTCCATTCGTTTCCCCCCCTCCCCGTTCCCTGCCTTCTTTCCCCCCCTCCCGTCCCTCCCCCCCCAACCTCCGGAGCTGGGAAGAGAGTCAAGATGGCGGCGAAATCCGATGGCGGTGGCGTGGGGGTGGGCTTTGCCCAGCTGCACAACCTGGACGAGGCGGTGGGCAGCG
Organism: Tapirus indicus; assembly: GCA_031878705.1. Lineage (NCBI taxonomy): Eukaryota > Metazoa > Chordata > Mammalia > Perissodactyla > Tapiridae > Tapirus > Tapirus indicus. Next base: position 94,300,544 of record CM062919.1, on the reverse strand, counting down.
GCGGCGAGGAGGACGGGGAGCCCGGGGGAGGTGGCGGCGGCGGCGATGAGCCCGGCGAGAGCAGCTCGCTGCACATCTGCCACTGCTGCAACACCTCCTCGTGCTACTGGGGCTGCCGCTCCGCCTGCCTGCGCTCCCTCCTGGGCAGGAAGCCGCGCCGCAACGCCGCCGCCGCCGCCGACGGGGGGGACCAGCCGCTGCAGCCGCCCGCGGCCGCCGACCTCCACCCGACGCCCTCGGCCGCGCCGCCGCAGGTGGAGCGGCCGTGGCTCGACTGCCTGTGGATCGTGCTGGCGCTGCTGGTCTTCTTCGGGGACGTGGGCACCGACCTGTGGCTGGCCCTCGACTACTACCGCAAGGGGGACTACGGCTACTTCGGGCTGACCCTCTTCTTCGTGCTGGTGCCGTCGCTGCTGGTGCAGAGCCTGAGCTTCCGCTGGTTCGTGCAGGACTACACGGGCGGCGGGCTGGGCGCCGTGGAGGGACTCAGCAGCCGGGGTCCCCCCATGATGGGGGCCGGCTACGGCCGCCCGACCACGCCGGGGGCGCAGCGCCTGTGCCGCCTCTCCGTGTGGATCTGGCAGACGGTCATCCACCTGCTGCAGATGGGGCAGGTGTGGAGGTAAGAGCACTGCGGGGGTGGGGGCGGGGGCCCGGCCAGCCGGCCCTGCGGAGGGCCCCGCGGGCGAGGCTGGAGCCCTCCGGAGCGCGCTCCTTCCTCGAGGTGTCTCGCAGATGGGCCCCTCGGCCCGGCCGGGCCCGGGGTCGCGAAGGAGGGGTTTGCCGTGCACTTCCCCCGGCGTCTCAAAAAGACCATCGTTTGATCTGGATCCCTGGCCACGCCTTTTGGCCCAGGGAGGCCCAAGTCCCGCTGTTTGTCTGTCTTCACCCCTAGGTCGCACTTAGCGGAGACCCTGCCTCATCCTTTCCCTCTTCTCCATCTGTTTAGCTCTCCGTATCCCGTTGTCTCTTGTCCCTGTATCCCAAGATAACCAGCCGCTAGCGCTTTTTCTCTGCACCCCAGCTCGCCTCCTGGGGGGAACCTTCCTTCTTCTAGCCGGTTTGCACTCGGTTTTGTCCCCCGGCGAGACAGCTTCCCCTCTTCCCCCGTCTTCTCTCCGCAGTGGCCTGTGTGGGGCCCTGTGCAAAAATCCCCGCTGCCTTTCCTTTTAGCGCTCCTTTATTCCACGCCCCTTCCCCCCTTCCTGCAATCCGTTCCCTGCAAACGACTCCAAAACGCTGCCCTCCTGGAAGGAAAAATGACTTTTTGGCTGGATTAGACGTGCCCGTTTCTTAGTGTCAGGTAAAATTGTGTAGTATGTGATGTGTGTAAGCGTTTGTTTTTAACTTTCAGCTCCAGAAAATCAATTAGCCACCTGGGCACCTATTCTGGTGGAACATTGTTTTTGGTGTCCAGGCCAGCGCGTAGGTGGTTTATATTTACACAAGCCGGGAGCTTGGCCTTGCGGCCCTTTCTCCTTTTGTAGATTTCCCGTGTGCCAGGTGAATCCCTCAAAAACCACTTTCAGACGTTCTTTTTGCCACTAGCCTTAACTGGCTAAACTAAGGAAATGAGCCTATTAAAGCCTTGGTAAATCTGTGCCCTCCAACTTAAATCAGTTTGAGTGTATTCTGGAAATTGAATTGTAGCCAAGAGCATTTGCAAGAGAAAAAAATCTTCCTGAAGATAAATTACAGAGCTTTTCAGGTACACTGCTTCTGTGAGAAGACATTTTGCCCAGGCTGCTCTGACTCTTATGCCTAGTAGGAGATTTTAGATGCTCATATTTCAGTTAACTGAGATGAACTCAGGTTAACTGAAATGAAGTTCATTGCCTTTCAATTGTTTGTCCCGCTCTCTTTTCAGAATTTTAAATAAAAACGTTTCAGAAAGCATGGGATTGAATTAAGTCAAGTCATGAAAGTGAATGCAAGAACCTTGTCCTGCAGAATTTACATGCAAATTCAGGGTGGGGGACGTGTGAGTGGTTCTTGCTGTTTTGGTCTTCCCAGGGTTGTTGACTGGTATTCCTTGATTGAGCCAGGCAAGCTTTTTTCTAGCTGTATTTATCTGCAGATAATTTGTTTCCTGATGATAAGTCTATAAGAAGAGGGGGAATAAAATAGAAGAGAATGATAATTGATTAACTTTTAGCTATTATGAGCATAGCTTGTGAGCAAGTAGAATTTTGAAATATGTTTTGAAATTGAAATCTAAATCTAAAAACTCCCCATAGCACACAAATCCATACTGAATCAAAGGTAGGGTGTTTGATATTGGGGATACCTTTTTTGGTTTCCTGCAGGTTGGTAAGATGCAAAGGAATGAAGGGGGAGAGGGACAAAAAGTGTGGGGAAGACAGATTTTGAAATACTAGTAAAATTTAACAACATGTGTTTAATAACTAGGTTTCTACTGAACTGGCCAGTCACCTATCTTTCTATGTCTTAGACTCCTCAGTGTGGGCAATCATAATCTTGGTGTCAGGTTAAAATTGCTGGGAGAACTGTTTCTAATGTGATCCATCCTAGATATTTATTAGTTGTAAGCTTTTGGGACATGATAAAATTAGAGTTCAGTCTTACAAATTTTTTTAGGCAGAATAATTCTTCCTCCACTGACCTAAGCCTTAATTGTGTTTGGGCAAAGTAGAAGTCCAGATTTTGGGACAAACTAAAAAGTACATTTTAAGTGTAAATTTAACTTTTATAGTTGTTTAAAATAGGGTAATGTATTATTTTTCCAGATTTTCATTGAACTTTCAAGGTCTGCAGTAGTATTTTAAAAAGATGTCTGTGATTTTACTATTTCTAAGTTAGTCTTTTTCAAGATTAGAATATATGTCTAAATGTTTCATAAAGTTAAGTATTAAAAGACATGCTAATTCAGCTAAGTTATTTATTAGAACATAGCTATACTTCAAAAGAAATATTTACTGAGGAAGGATTTTATTTTAATTTTTTTTTGGTGAGCTGGTTTTGCTTGAAATATTCCAGGAACAGGGTCTGCTCTTCAATACCTGCTAGGCATGTGGCTTCCATGGAAATCATTCATGTGTAAAAGCTTTGGAGAAAGGTTTTTATTCTTGTTTTAATCTCTTGGCAAACAATTACTTGTCGGTGTGTATGAACATACATCATCTCAGCTTTTACTGTGCGGATCTTTTGGGGTTACAGTTGTTCCCTTAATCATATTTGCTACTTAAATTTTGCTATTTCATGTGGTCACGTGACATAAAGGTAAAGGTCTAGGAATTATATCGTTGATTTGGGCCACATTTCTAAGAAAAGATGTTGGTGAAGTTGTACATTGTCAAAACTGATTCCCTTAAACCATGAATACCTGTCTTTTCACATGCCTTTTCTTTCTTTTTAAGTGTAAAGTTATTTGACTCTTGCTTGGACAAAGCACAGTGCTTATTTAAGAAAATTTAGTTCCTTTGGTAGTAAGATAGTAAAGTTCTATGCATGCTGCCTTTCCTGTCAAGAGGCAGAATACTTGACATTTCTTTCACCAATGACTAAAGACTAAGAAAATATTTGTGGCAGGGCCAATATTGGAGCATGGAAGAGTAGTTGTCTGTAGGATCATGTGGTTTCATGCACCTCCTTTGAGGAGCACCAGTGTGTGATTAAGGTCTGTTTAATGCCTGCTTTACCCTCGCTGATTATTTAACACATAACTTACTGTGTAGCTTTACCTATTCTTTCAGGTGCTTTTCCCAGGGATGGCAGGTGTATGAGTCACTCATACCAGGCATGTGAGTCATTCTGGGCTTCAGTTTAGTACAACATGTTGTTATTAGAAAGTGAGATCATTTTCTTGGAGGGTTAGACCTTAGGAACATTTGATTTAGTTTGCTTATTGCATTGTTGTATGTAAGTTTTCCTTCAGTGTGTTGGCCTTTGTTTTTGTGTTACTTCTAGAGAGTGCTTAGTGTGTTGGCAGTTGTCTGCAGTCATGAAGCAACAGTTCTTCGACTAAAATTTTATTTAATGTCATGATGTCGCAGCCAAATCATTAATCATCCTTTTATTTATTTTTATGGGTGTGTTTGCAACCTTCTATTTTACAGAGTAAAAGAGGAATTTACTTAAAATCTTAATAGTATTTGCCATTTTTAAAGTGAATGGCAGCTGTTCTTTCTCTTGGGAGATGGGGTAGGGTGGAGGGTTGCCTCCAGTGGAGGAAAAAGAAAATGGTGTTTCACATATCGTAATGGCACCATCAGTCTAAAGATTTGTGTTAGCATTTTTTTCTGCTTCAAGACTGGTATAATATAGGGACACAGCTTTCTGTATAATCAGCAGCAAACGTTGCTCGGCTGGTAAAGATGCCTTTTTTTAAATTCCTCCCTCAGCATCCCTCCCTCCCTCTTCATGTATAGGGATACTTGTTATATTATGGGGCTTTGTTCTTGTTGAATATTTTAGAATAGTGGGTCTTAACTCTAGCTGAGAATAGAACCTACTACAGCTTGAAAAAGAAAAGAAATGCCCGAGCATTGCTGGACCTGCTGAGGAAGAATCCCAGGATGGGACCCAAGCAATCTTATTTTAGAAGCTCCACAGGTGATTAGATGGGCAGTCAGGTTTGAGAAACACTTTTAGAATTGGCTTTCAGGTGTATTCCATTTGGAGATTGTTATTGGATTTGTGTTCTTAATAAATATGATGGAACAATTGGGAATGGAATGCTTTGGTACTATGAAGTTTGGTTCCTGGACAACATCATAACAAAATGACTTTACCTTGGAAATATGAGTGTCTGAAAGGAGTTGGGGCTGTCTCAAGTGAATGCACTTATGGTACTGTTTTTTTCTTTGAGCCCAAGTATGGATCTTATTCTAAAAGGATTCCTCAATTCAAAGCAGTCTTCAATAAATGTAGCCCACTTCTTTGCCTTGTATGTGATCCAAATAATACTTTTTTGATTGTGTTTCATGTAAAAGGGGTATTAATTTTAGTTTTGAAATGATTCTCTTAAGTTGGCTTGAGGTAAACATAACTGGGATTACAAGAGGTGTTGTACTGAGATCTGTAATGTCCCTCTAGGTCTAAGATTTTGTGATTTAAGAATGGAAATGTTACCTTACAAATAAGGAAATTCATTTGTGTGGGGCCCAGGGTACCAGTCACAGTCAAATTAAAAGACTGTGTGTGTGTGTGTGTGTGTGTGTGTGTGTGTGTAGGGGGCTTTATATATCTGCTTGTTACTGGGTGGAAATCTCAATATTGTAAAATACCGCTTTTTTTCATTTTATCCATAAATTTAATGGAATTCTGCTTCAAAAGAAACTTAGTGGGAGTTTTTGAGGGGAAGCTTGAGAAAAATTGATCTGAGAAAAGTAAACATGTTTGAGTAGTCAAAAAAACCTTGAAAAAGGAAAATGTCGAGACTTACCCTATCAGAAAGTGGATGTGCTATAAAATGTCAATAATTAGAACAGTGTGCCACTGGCAGAGGAATGAAGCAAATAGGTGGTGAAGCAGAATAAAGAGTGAAATAAATGGACAGGTTTGTGGGAATTTAGTAGTTAGTAAGGCATTTCTGATCAGTGAATGGAAAAAGGATTATTTAACAAATGATATTGAGGCAATTGACTACCCAGTTGGGGGAAAAATTGATCTCTATGTAAACAAAAATTCTGAAAGAATTGAAGATGTAAACATAAAGTATTAAACTGTAAAAACACTAGAAGAAAATGTAGGATAATAATTTCATAATCTTGCAATAGGCAAGACCCTTTGATACCCTCAAGGAAAAAAAGGACACATTGAACAATATAAAGCTGTCTCATCTAGTTATCCCTCCCCCCTCCCTCCCCCGAATAATCATAGAAATACATGAGTAGCTGAGAGGGCCAGAGAGCTACTTCCTAAAGGAGAGTGACTGGGAAGAGAGCTTCTCTGAAGGTTATTTCTCCTTTTTGAGTGAAAAGAAGCAGTAAAAACTTGACATGTATGGTGAATATTCAAGGCAAAGTGATGAAAAAATGACATACTTTGAGTAAAATTGCAAGCAGTGATGAAGGATAGTATTTCCAGGGTGATCCAGAGACAAAACATCCAAGTCTGTATTACACAAGTCTAGCATTCTGGAAATCTAGTAGGCACGGGTCAGAAATCACAAGCAGTTCATTTCGGTCTTTTAAGGTCATTCGCTTTGATTTTGCAAACTTTATCCATAAGGTCAATTAGTTAGGCTTATGTAGTGGATAAATTCTGGATTGTTGGAAAGATTCTGTGGGATGCACAAAGAAACAAACTGTGTCTTAAATGTTACCTTTTTGCCATGGGCTGGTTTGCTTTACAGCATGATCTCTGTAGACAAGTTTGTGGCTAAAACTTTAGTGTAGTCCTCATGATGTTCTGTTGACCTACTTCCTTCTAGTCAGAAGTTCTGGATTTCTTATTTGGCATTGAAAGAGTTAAATTTTAAAAAAAATCCTGAAAATATAGCCTCATTTAAAAGGTTCAGTGACTTTTGACTGTTGCCTAAAGATAATACTCTGTTTACCACCCTTAGAGATATGGTATAAAGCAACGTTGGAGTTAAGAAAGCAGGTTTCTCATTCTGCAAGTTACAAGTTCTCTGGCCGCAATTTCCTCATATTTATCAAATAAGGAGTTACACTGGTTGATCTTTAAGATCTCTTCAATTTTAAAAAGTGTTACGCTATAGGTATTAGCTCTCTGAAGTTTTAAAGAAGGAATTTCAGACTCTAGTTTGAACAATTAAAAAATCTAAAAATGATATTATATAGGTTTCCCAGGACCTGCTTTAAAGTCTATCTTGTGTTATTTTAACTTATTATTAAATTCTCATTATTTTTAGTCACTTTGCTACCTGTAGAGGCATTTTATATATCTCTTAGTTAATGTTAACATTTGTAACAGATTCGACTTCCTGAGAAACTAGTTATGCTGGTTTATTAGCTCATTTTCTGAATTTGCTCTTTCAGCTAAAATTAAAGCTTTTTTTTTTGTGAGGAAGACCAGCCCTGAGCTAACATCTGTTGCTAATCCTCCTCTTTTTGCTGAGGAAGACTGGCCCTGGGCTAACATCCGTGCCCATCTTCCTCTACTTTATGTGGGACGCCGCCACGGCATGGCTGACAGGCAGTGCGTCCGCGGGCGCACGGGATCCGAACCGGCGAACCCCGAGCTGCCAAGCGCGAACTAAACCGCTGCGCCACCGGGCCGGCCCCCATAAAATTAAAGCATTTTAAAGGCTCATTCATCTGTTTTAAATTTTTTACTGTTAGAGTAAGCTAAAGCAATGCATGTGTCTAAGTTATGTATTTTGGAGGTTTTTCTGAATTGTTTACCAAGATTAATTTCTTTGTTGGGAAAGAACCTCAGAATCACCTACTGCAATTTATTGTTTGATGTGTATTCTCTAACCTTGAAAAGTTGGTGTTTGTAAAAAATTTTTTTTTAATGATAGCTTCCATGTCAGTCATGAGCTGTTTTAGGAAATAATTCTAAGTGAATTTGTTTGTTTTTTCTTAGATTAAGGTATAAGCACTTTTTTGGTTTAAGTTGAATTTTTAGGAAAGATGGGCTTTGCTTGAAGAATTCAGTGAATATTGTTAAAACAACATTAGTATATTTGTACATAAAATTTAACCTTAGATTTTTCTTTTCTTATGTCTAATGTGGGTAGACTTTGGTATATTGCATTATTTTAATATACCTTAAGCCACAACATCCTAAGGTATTTTGCATATTGCTAACAAAAAGTTTCTTCTTGTATGTTGCTTTTATCCTGAAATAGCAAACAAGTGGTTTTTAAAATAACTTTTGTTTTGAATGCAATGTTTTTTAGTTGTGAGGAAGCTATTTCTGTTTTATGTTGGTTATCAATTAATAGAGCATGGACTGTAGGCTCATCACTCTTTTCTAGGAAGAAATTTGAATATTCAGTTCCCAGAAAGGTAAAGTTGTCCTCACAGCGCTCTTAGAGGGGAGGTACCCTGGTCAGATGCTGTCAGAGAATCATAGGTACATGAAATAGAAACTTTCTTTCCCCACTGTGCTCCCTTTCATTGCATCCTATATATACTGGACACATGAAGAAGGTGAGGAAGACACCAAATCCATGGCTTGGGAAGCCTGCCAATAAAGTGGAGCGGGGAGGGAATTAGGAACCCAGGCCCTTCTAGATGGCAGACTCACGCCACTTTCTCTCTGCAGCTGTGTTTCCTAGAGTGGTCAGAGAACCTCCTGTATTAGGACAGGTTTGGGGCTTGTTTACATGCAGGTTTGTGGGCCTGCTACAGGACTAAGGAGTCAGAGCCTCAGGGAGCTGGGCCAAGGAATGTGTGTTTTTGCTCAATCTTTATTATGAAAACTTTTAAGCTTACAGAGAAGTAGAAAGAGCAGTATATTGAGTACCTGTCACCATCTACCTTGATCCAGCAATTAGCATAGATAACTTTATTTGTGTGTGTGCTTAACATATATCCTGAGGTTGCACCTCTCCATACTTCACCTCAAATACTAAATAATTGGAATACGTCTGCATAACTAAAATACCCTCATTCCATCTAAGAAAATTAAAAATAATTCCATAATTATTTCATAATTGTATAAAATCATCTAATAGCTGCCTCATATTCAGATTTGCCTATTTGTCCCCAACAGTGTCTTTTATAGGTTTCCCCTGCTTCAGACAAGGATTTAATCAAAATTCATGCATTGCTTTCATGTTTGTTTAACTCTAGAACAATTATCTTACATTTTTTTTTCTTGTGGCATTAAGTTTTGCAGAGTCTAGGCTGGTTCTCACGTGTGTCCCATATTTTGGATTGCCTAATTGTTTCTGACAAATGTTGTCTGCCCTCTGTATTCTGGGTAAACTTTAAGGTGCATCTAGGGGCTTGATTATATTTAGGTTACTTATTTTTGTCAAAAGTACTGCTTCCGGTGCTGGCCTGATGGCGTAGCAGTTAAGTTTGAGCACTCCTCTTTGGCGGCCCGGGGTTCACCAGTTTAGATCCTGGGCGCGGACCTATGCACCGCTCATCAAGCCATGCCGAGGCGGCGTCCCACATAGAGCAACCAGAAGGATGTACAACTATGACATACAATTATCTGCTGGGGCTTTGGGCAGAAAAAAGGAAAAAGATTGGCAACAGGTATTAGCTCAGGGGCAATCTTCCTCAAAAAAAAAAAAAAAGTACTGCTTCCTACTTCATATTTGCATCATATCACCAGGCTCATGATACCTGGTTCATCCCACTATTAGTGATGCTAAGTTTTATCTCTTGGTTAAGATTTTCACTGCCACATTTTTCTGTGTAAAGGTACATTTTTCCCCTCTGCAGTCAGTAAGTAACTTGTGGGGTAATACTTTGGCAAGGTATCAGTGTCCTATTTCCTAACAACCTAAGTTTTAGTGTCCATTGAGAATCCTTGCCTGGATCAATTATAAAATTGTTGGTGGGAGGTGGGATTTGTATTTTAATCAAGCTCCCTAGTAATCCTTTCTTCTCTAAAGCTTGAGAGCCATTGCTCTACTAGAAGCAGGACCTGAGGGTAAAAAGAAAAGAATTCTGTTCGGAAGGAGTTACTGGGAATCTAGGTGCTGGTGGGTTTTCAGTGAGTTGTCAGTAGACAGAGTTTAAGTGTCACGTTAGTTTTGGAGGAACAAAATTAAAGTATGCCTCATGTAATAGCAGTAAAGTGAGGTGAGGGCTAATACAAGTGTATGTAACATGTTAGAATGTATGACTAAGATTAAAGGAGAGTGGAGGAGGCATATAGAAATTACTAACAAGGAAAAGAAACTATATAGAAAATTCTGTTTTTACAAATATTGTCTCATTTAAATTTTCATAAATTTTTTGTGTCCATTTTACAGATGAAGAAATGGGTTTAGAGAGGTTGAGTAATCTGATAAGTCACTGGTGACTGGTGGAGGAAGGTTTTGAAGCCAGATCTCACTGACGACAAAACATGCCGTTTTCCATGTCAGACTTCTCTTGTAATGATCAGGAGGCTCTCCTCACTAGTTCCTCTGCTTTACTTTGGGACTTTGCTGTTGTGGCTTATTGAAGTGGAGGAATGGTATTCCTGAACCACTGGGGCCTCTTGATGTAGCAGCTGAGGTTCTTTGAGACCTCTGCTTTCTGGTTTAATGTATTAAACTCTGCAGAGAGTAGGTAGGCTCGTGACTTTTAGTTGATTGTAACTGCTAATATGATTCAAATAGCTGAGTAGTAGCACTAGGTCTGTATCCTTAGGAAATTGTTTTTAGTACTTCACCCCAGTCTCTTTCTCAGGGTAATACACCTTCCAACCCTGGGATTTCCACATTACAGAAGGAATATGTAGGGTTGACAGTACCCTCTTGTTCACTCTTTATCCCGCAGGTCCCACCTAAATGCTGCACCCATATGTTGCTGTTCTTTTGACCTGTTGGAAACACTGGGAGCAGCAGCTCTTTCCTTAAGGTTATAAAGCAGTTGTTTCCAAACCTTGTCTGTGCATCAGAATCACCTGGGGAGTCAGATATTTGGGTTCCACCATAAGAGATTATGATCCCGTAGGTCTGCGGTGGGCCTCAGATCTGTATATTTTAAAAGCCTGAGTTTTCAGAAAGTTCTCCAAGCAGTGCACAAACACAGCTGAGAACCACAGTTGTACAGCTGATTTCTACCAGTATTTACAGTGATAGTTCTCAAGGAGAAGGCATTTATATTAGAATCACTTGCAATTTTTTTTTGTTTACTTAAGCATTAGGCATATCAGACAGATGTAGAGGGGTGGAATGTGTAAAGGACTCTCTGACGATGATTCCAATGGAACACCAGTATTTAAACTCTGAATGGACCTTACTCTTAGCTGGAATGGGTTGGCTAATGTGTGTTAATCAAATGGTAGTTACATTTGCCATAGCTATACTGTGGCATATGGGCTGCCATTTACTATACTTAAGATTTAGAATACTGTAAAGACATTTAACATTAAAACTCTTTGGCATTTAATTGAATATTCCTTTGATTCAGAAGTTTGAAGTACTTCAAGATCATTGTTAAGACAAATTATCACCATTGGTGCTCCAGAAGTGCCAGGTTGGAGGCATTTTATTGGGAAAATTAATATTCAATCCAGAGTGGGTGTCATGTCTCAGATTTTCAGAAATGTTATTTTTGTTGAAATCGGTGCTAAGGATAGGATTCTTAAAAAGAAACTGGTGAGTGAAAGGGGAGAAGTGACCTAACAGGTATTAGATAGTTGTCATTAGAGTCAGGAATGAAGGGAGCAGAGAAGATAAATGACTTAACTACATTTTGCTTGATAGATTCATGGGGGGAAATAGCTAGAGGAGGGGCTGGGAAAGAGGTCATACAATGTGTTACTTTACTGCTCTGTGCTGGTAAGATATTAGTACGGTGGATCAGGAAGTACGCCTAAAATCTACACACACCAAAATAACACCCTCTTGAGCTCCATCTAGGAATGTACTGTGGCAGTAGTGAGAAAACCCAAGAACCTTGTAACTGGGAAGCTCAGGGTCAGAAGTTCCAGGAGAGGCTGGCAGAGATGGGACACAGGGTGTATGGGCAAGCACAGTGTAGAGCAAACGGGCTGGATCTTCTGATTCTGGATCAAAATGAGCAGAACTCCATTATCTGTCATTTTGCTTGGTCATAAGGAAGGCAGCTTTTGAGTATTCAACTAAATAGTAGTTATAAATAGCCCTGTATATTTAGGATGCTGCCATTTTGCCTTTTGTGAGGCAGTTTTCATCAAAGCTGACTCTGAAGGAAAAGATTATGCCTTCCAATAAAGAAATTATATAGTCAAAGTTTAAGCAATCTCAAATGGTTTTGCTTAGACCAGTAGGTGATGGTATATATGCCTTTGGGTTAGAAAAAAAGAGAAGCTACATAAATGACTTACTACTCTGCTTGCCGATTAAACAAAAGTTGTTGAAGGTGAAGTTAAAAACAATTACATTGTAAATTCGGAAAATTAGAGAATTAGAATATGTTTGTAGCATTTGTGAACTATATTTGTGGTTTCCACTATTTGATAGGGACCACATAGTATTTAGGTAGCTTTTGAGATGTAGTAGTCTAGGATTAAATGAGATGCTATTTGTCAGGCACATTACAAGATTTTGAATGGGACCCCGTGAGGTTGGAGTGTGTCATTTTGCTTATTTACTTGGCATTTACAGTTCACTATCTCAATTCGTGGTACACTCATATCTACCGTAATGTGATACGTGTGTTCCTGAAAAACCTCTCATTCTGCAAAATCTCGTACTAACAATAACAGGCCTATGGAGAAGATAGGATTAAGGCTAGACTGCTTAAAACTATGTAGCTTTGTAACCGGAGCACTAACAAAAACAATGACAATCCAAATAAAAATACTAGCTTGGTAGTATGGGTGACATTTGCACTCAGCATCATTCCCAGATGATTCTTGGCCTTATTTCATCCTGGGATGAAATATGTAGATTCTTTGAGATGTAGATTATTGTTTGATATGTAGATTCTTGTAGGTATTAGTTTCTGTGGGAGGTTTTGCTTAGACCTAGTTTCACCAAAATTAATGCTCTGATCTGGGTTGTGGCCTTCCTGTGTGCCCACAGTATCATCGGTAGCGGAAAGCGTAGCGATGTTGAAGCCACTAAACCAGCCACCACTACTTGTACCAAGGGAAGGTACTTTGGTAAGATTCTGTTTTTCTTAAAGTCTTCACCACCCCCCCAAGTCTTTCTCATTATTTGTGAAGACTCTTGCTCTTGATAGCTTCAGAACATTAACATGCTGGGAAGAATCACTCACAAACCAGCACCACTTCCCTCTTGCACTGTTGTCATTGCCATTTCACCAGTCACATGTGAAGGAATCTATGTTCCAGAAGCATGCGTTGTGGCATAACTGACGCTATTTTTGTATCAGGGTGGTGTCAAGATGCAGCTCTTGAAAATGTCAAGGTTCTGTTGTTTTGGGATGTTGGAGTTGTGTGCAGTGTTTCAAGGTTAAGTGAAACTTATTTCTTTTCTCATGCTTTCTTGGCCCTTATATACAATGAAGAAGTGAAAAGGGGCTATTTCAATCCACTTTAAATTTCTGCTTCTGTAACATAGTCATTGGATGGAATGTGATAATGTCTCAATGCCATGTCAGCACTTGAACTACATATGTGGAGCAGGAATGATTTTAAATTTCAGTTCATTTGAAATGTGGTTATAGTGAGGTTTTAAATTAAAATTCATCTGAACATACAGTAAACAGAAAAATGAGCAACAGTAGCCAGTTGTCAAGAAAAAGACTGATGGGTAGAAAAAACAGACGGCTTTCAGCAATATAAACAATCTGTTTTCGTAGGGTTTTTTTTTTTTCTTAAGGGTGATTGGGAGAACTTCCAAATTGAGTAGAAGTTAGTTAACTGTGAAAGGCAACAAATATATGTTAGTGACTGTTATAGTTTGTTTCCTCAATAACTGTAATAACAAAAATTTCAGTGGATTAACACAATAGAAATGTATTTTCTATCATGGTGGTCCTGGCTGATAGTCGCTTTGACATTCTTTGGAGACTCAACACCCTCAGCACTCAGCCAGTGAAAGGAAAGAGTATATGGAGAAAGCATAGTTGCTTCTTAAAAGCCCTAGCTTGAAGTGACACACGTCACTTGTGCTGACTGGTGGACCGAGACTTGGAAGAAATAATTCTGTGCTTAGACCAGGTACCCTTCAGATAAGGGACGGGGGTGTGTGTGTGTGTGTATAATGTAAATTGCTGTTGAGTAAAGTATAAAAGAGACAATTTCCTTTGAAAACTTTGATTTATGTTTTAATTCAGTATTTTAGGATTTGCGAGCCAGGTCAGGCCTCTTCTCATTGTACTCTTTAAAAATGTAAAAACCATTCTTAGTCTGAGGGTCATACAAAAACAGGCCAACCCCTATTTTAATTGGTTAGGTAAAACAAGAAACTATTTAAATTAGCATTTAAAAATAATAGCTAAATTTAATTATTTTAAGTGTGATCCATACTAAATATACTAAATTAAAATATAATGAAATAATACAACTAGAATTTCAAATAATTTTTCTTCAGATGAAATTTCATTGAAATAAAAACGGCCTTCATAGACTAAATAAAAAGTATTGCAGCCCTATCTCTAAGCCTTATCAGTGCTTCAAGTCTTAAAAAAAACTGGTTTAGGACAGTTTGGGATCTTGACATGTGATCACATCTGATGTAACTTTAACAAAACCGTGTTCCATACTTGGGCACTATTTCCCAAATAACTACCCCCAGAAGTCACTCCTTGTTTTTCGTCTGTTAATTGTACAGGCCACCAAATATATAACCTAAAAAATGTACAAAATTCATACCTAAATTTGGAAATATACACTAAAACTTTATATTACTAAAACTTACTGAGTTCTATTTGGTTTGTGTGTTAATAACCACTGGGAATGGATTAAAATTATCTAAAAATTTCTTATAAAGGTGTTAAGGCATCTAATGATTTATTGGAAAACTGAAACTAAAATGTTCTCATCAAAACATGTCAGTATGTTTCATAAGTTCTTATGGAAATACACAAAATAATTAAAAAATAGTGACCTATCACTCTAGTATTGAAGGGTTAACAGTCAACTGTTTTAAGATACTTGTTCTGTTAATTCTGAATATTATTGAGGTTACGTTTTCTGGTATTTTTTTTTTGTCTTTTTTTGTGAGGAAGACCAGCCCTGAGCTAACATCGTTGCTAATCTTCCTCTTTATGCTGAGGAAGACTGGCCCTGGGCTAACATCCGTGCCCATCTTCCTCTACTTTATATGGGACGCCACCACGGCATGGCTGACAAGCAGTGAGTCGGCAGGTGCCCGGGATCTGAACCCGTGAACCCGGGGCTGCCAAGCACGAACTAAACCACTGCGCCCCTGGGCTGGCCCCCATTTTCTGGTATTCTTAATTGGCTTTTAAAAATTAGGTTACTAAAGCATTTAAATAAATATATGTATTTATTTAGAGGCTATTTAATGCATAAAGTTCCTCTATATAATATCACTACCAGTTGAGACTGTACCAGAGGTCCAGATGAGGATCCTTGTTTTTTTTCTTACAAAGCCAAAATCTGTGACCTGTATGGCTAATAGATAATTAATACCTTCTTAGACGATTGTACTTGAGAGAGAAAACTGAAAATTTTAATTAGAATAAAAACTATACACTAAAACCTTTAACAGAAGCTATACGATGTTATAGGTCAAATACACACTACATGAGAGAAAATTTTTTGTGTAGTTGATTTTATTAATATAATTTTAATACTTTTAATATATTTACTTATATTATCTGGTGCTGGCTTAGTCTTTTCCTCCCACTGTTCCATCTGTTGTAGCCAGGGGATATTGCTCAGACTACAGACAGACTTGACTCTCCAGTATTGTGTAAAGCCCCTGGTGATCCTGTCTGTGCTTGATCAAAATAAATAGTTACATTCATGGATTTCAGAGTGTAATACTGCTGCAGATGTTATAGTGCTTATGCTGTATTTAAAACCTTATTCATAAGCTTTTTCAATTTTCATAAGCCCACTAGGGTGGCCTCTCCAAAAATCTTACTTAGTGGCATTATAGTAATATTAATCACCGTAGATCTTAGGACCTCTTCTCAAGACCAAATAAAAAACAAATTGCTTAACTTCACATAATAGTTATTCTTGATTGACATGGATATAACCTTGAATAATAATGTTTAAAAATCCAATAAATAGCACCCACACCTATTAGGATGGCTACTATCAAAAAACCAGAAAATAAGTATTGGTGAGGATGTGGAGAAATTGGGAGCCTTGTGCACTCTTGTTGGGAGTGTAAAATAGTCAGCCATTATGGAAAACAGTATAGTGGTTCCTCAAAAAATTAAATATAGAATTACATATGATCCAGCAATTCTACTTGTGGGTATATACTCAACTGAAAACAGGAACTTTGTACACCCATGTTCATAGCAGCATTATTCATAACAGCCAAAAGGTGGAAGTAACCTTGGTGTTCATGGATGGATGAATGGATAAACAAAATGTAGCATATACATGTAATAGAATATTATTCAACCTTAAAAAGGAAGGAAATTCTGACACATGCTATAGCATGGGTGAACCTTGAGGACATTATGCTAAGTGACATAAGCCAGTAACAAAAGGACAAATACTGTTTGATTCTACTTTTATGAAGTACCTAGAATAGTCAAATTCATAGAGACAGAAAGTAGAATGGTGATTGCCAGGGGCTGGGAGGAGGGGGATGGTAAGTTAAGTAGAGTTTCAGTTTGGGAAGATGAAAAGAGTTCTGTGGATGGATGCTGGTGATGGTTGCACAACACTGTGAATGTACTTCATGCCACTGAACTGTACACTTAAAAATGGAAAAATGGTTAAGATGGTAAATTTTATGTGTATTTTACCACAGTTAAAAAAAATCAATAAACAAACCCTTCAGACATTTTTATTTCTTCCTAGCTGTACTGACAGCTTAGGCAAACATACAGACAAATGAATGAACAAACAAAATCTTCTTCCTTTCCTTGCCTAGGATTGTTGCCAATTTAAAAAACAAAAACACTCTATGTCCCCATAGCCAACCCATTTAGATGAAGACGTACTTCTTATCAGTGGTCTCGCCAGACTGTCTAGCTGGGGACTAGCCTCAGTTGTATTTCTAAAAATATTTTAAAATGGTCACTTCCACTTTCACAGCATGGTGTGGCCATTGTCAGGTAAAAAGTTAGCCCTCATGTTATTCTCTACAGTGGTACCCGTAGTGTCAGATTTGAAAAAGAGAACCCCTCCCCGCCTTATTAAATCTGAAATTACTCCAGTAAAGGATGGGTGGTATTTTAAATCAGGAAAGTGCTCTTCCAAGTTCTCCCTCCTGCTCTGTGCCCTGAGGTGGTGAGGCCCAGCACTTCTCACTGAGGAAGGCCGGGGAGCCCATGAGCCTGGGCCTTCAGAGCACGCCTCCTGGAGCCTAGTGCTTGGCCTCAAGCTTGCCTCTGACCAGTTGTTAACCTTTCTGGCCCTGAGTTTCCTCCTGGGTAAAATAGTGCTTATTTGGGTTAGAAAGATCAGGAACAGCTATATGAAGGAGGATATTACTACCTTACAGGGTTATTTTGAGAATTAAGAGTTCATATATGTAAAGTCTGGGAATAGTGCTTGATACACAGCAACTGCTCACTAAATGTTAGATGTTAACCACTTAACCAGGTAGAAACCTGGCATTGATTTTCCTGGCCAAATTTTCTACCTGGCCAAATTTTCCTCCACTGTCTAACTGCTACCCAAGCCTCTTTCTATACGTATAAAAGTGCTTTGGGTGTTCAAAGTAAATTCTCCAAGTAAAGATTTAAGAATGTTAAAGCAGTTATAAATGTGTATCTGTTAAATGATTTTTCTTATTGTAAGGGAAACCAGGGAGAAAGCTGTAGTCACTTTGTAATTTATTTACATATTGATAAATGCTTGTATAAAAAGCGGATTATCCATATTCAATAATAAAATTAGGCAGGCATGTCTTTTGAAATACAGTCTGTCTAAAAGTCAAAACATATTCTCTAGCACGAAAAAAATGTAAAAATGTTTATATCAACTTTTTTAAGGAAAAAATATTATTACGAAGTATTCTGATGCATGTATAAACTTTTGACAGAAAAAGAGTTCACCACCCTTTAGTTGATGAGAAAAATATTGGGTATAAATGGTTTAACTGAGCAACAGCCCTTTAAAATCCCCTCAGCAAAAAAGGACGTTAACCAGCCATATTACAGCCTCTCCAAACATTATGGACAGATCTTTGTTCTCTGAATCTGCCGCTGCCAGATCAAAGACCTTCAGTGGTCCCTCTCTGTTCACAGAATACACCTCAAACTTTTAAACCCAAGGTATGAAGCCTTGTCCAGAACACTTTTCTAACCCCATGTTTCATTAGGTCATTACTTTTTAGCCCCGATGATGATAATGAAACGTTCTTACAACACTCTATATTTCAACCAAATCATTCTCATGCCCTGTACTGTTTGTCTCCATGCCTTTGCACCTGCTGTTTCCTTCACCTGGCTTACCAGGGACAGTTTTGCTCCCCTTGACATTTGTCAGTGTCTTGGTGACTTTTTGGTTGTCACAGATCCTCCTGGCATCTAGTGGGTAGAGGCCAGGGTTGTTGCTGAATATCCTGCAATGCACAGGACAGTCCTCGGTGACAAAGAATTACTCAGTCTAAAAACAGAGTGCCAAGGTGGAGAAACCCTGACCTAGACAGTCCTTTGCAGTGCTCTTTGTTCAAATTCCAACCATTCTTTCTGACCTGTTTTTATTGTTACCTCTTCTATGGAAGTGGGTCCTGGTCTTTCCATTCAAATAATTACTCTTGACTTCGAACTTTTCCAGGAAAGGATTTTTATCTGCTTATCTTATGTATAAATTGGCTCTTCTCTCCCTTACTAAACTCCTTTAAGAGTAGGCTCTATGTCTGATTCGTCTTCATGTCTTGCAGAGAAATTTGTATATAGTAGAGTGCACTATCTGTTTGAATGAATGAACAAACATGGTATTAAAGCATTGCTACTGTGTTGACACAGTGCAACTAAGCCAGGTGCAACTGAATGATAGGTGGTGAGTATATTAGAAGAGGGGAGTAAGGGGAGGCTCTGAACATGCGCCCTGAGTCAGGCTCCAGTGGAGGGTGGGTGTTAAACACCAGAGTTTTGAGGAAGGAGACACAGGGCTCTGTGATGCAAATATAAGTATAAATAAACACACACACACACACATACCCGGGGAATATTTCGTTCTAGTGCTACCTTGAAAACAGCAGAAGTTAACTTGAGAGGTTTGCTTGTGACAGTGCCCCAGGGTCTGGTTGGTTCAGGTGGTAGTTTTAGTCTTTTGCCTTTGAAACGTTACACAAACTGAAAGTATGTAGAGGTTTATTTTAATCTGTTTTCTATATATGGTGGCTAAAGTCCAATATCCGGTAGGAATTAGTAGGTCAATCATCAGTTACTTGCTTTCTATAAAGGAGGCATCTGTCAACTGGTAGTCCAACTGTCAACTTTAGATGGGTCTTCTCTAGCTAGATGCCTGTTATTTAGGCTCAGACAGAACCAAAACCAGTCAGAAAATGGAGAATTAAAGAGAGGAAGAGAGCGCTTGATACATTAGCAGCTGTCAAGTGCTTTATCTCAGTTCTATTTAAAGCCAAAATTACAGTAAAACTAGAAGTCTTCTGTCTGATACAAGCTCCTCTCCCATTTCTTATTTTTTTTTAACCTGTCATGTTTATACTTAAAAATTTGGTATTTTTTTTTTAGTCATTTCTCCATGGTTAAAGGATATTTTATATACTTAAAAAAATTTTAATGTATATGTACAAGAAAGTTCCTTTTTGGTTGGAATTAAGGTTATACCCTTTCATAACTGCCTGATGACCGCTTGAAGTCACATACGTAAGACTAATGAAGTAATCCATTTTTAATACATTGACTTTTTTTGACCCATTTGTAATTTTCAGAGTTTCATATTATTATTAATCCTAGAGGTTGCTGCAGGTCGATCTCAGAGCTGATAAACTTTCAAGATTATACTAGAGTAGACTAAGTCATTGTTGAACATGTGAAATTTCTTATTTGGCCGGAATACATTTTTGTGGTCTGTTTTCAGTAACTTTGCCCTTAATACTGTTCATTAGGATAATCTCTCTGTCCATAGGACAGTTCCTGCTGCTTCTGCCTCTTGGTTGGAAGACTGGCTCCTGTCCAGCCTCTGTGGCTCAGTACCCTGCTCTCTGTGTGTATGTTGTCTCTGTTATAAAACCAAGTATGTCGGGATCAGTTCTGTGTAGTTTGCAGTGAAGAAGGACCTCAGACCTATGTCAGAGGGTCATCACTGGGCAGTCCGTTGGAATGTATATTGGTCCCATGTATTTGTTTCCTCCTAAGGTTGCTGTAACAAAGTATCACAAATTGGGAGGCTTAAAACAACAGAAATTTATTCTCTCTCAGTTCTGGAGACTAGAAATCTGAATGAAACCAAGGGTCAGAAGGGCCATGATCCCGCTGACACTCTGGATGGACTCCTTCCTTGCCCTTTCTTGGCTTCTGGTGGTGGTGGTCAGTCCTTACCATTTCTTGGTTTGCAGTTGCTTAACTTCGTTATCTCCCTCCATTGTCACATGGCGTTCTTCCCTCCGAGTCTGTGTCCAAGTTCTCCTTTTCCTATAAGGACACCAGCTATATTGCATTAGCACCTGGCCTACTCTAGTATGACTCCGTCTTAACTTATTACATCTGCAACTACCCTATTTCCAAATAAGGTTGCGTTCTGAGATGCTGGGGGTTAGGACTTCCACATGTCTTTTTGGGAGACACAGTTCAACCCATAACACCCATGATATTTTCTTCAGTGTAGTGGGTTTTGAAATTCTCTTTTATAGTCAGCCCAATGTCAGTCTGACTAAAAATGAAGGCAGTTTGGCCACCTAACTTCATCCTGTAACAAGTGGAAATATGGTGGGGCTTCCTTATCCATTAATCCTGCAGAGAATGCATTTTTTTCACACTTTCCATAGTGCCATGGATTTAGGCTTTGGAATAAATCACTGAGTTCTGAGAGCCTTAGTTTGCCTGTTGGTGGAATGAGAACTCTACCTCCCTGGTAGGGTTATTCCAGGTTTGGATGAGTTGATGTTGGCACAGTGCCTGGCACACATGGTGTGTTTGCTCTGTGGGAGTTGCCCTCTCCTCCTCTCCTTCTCTTAGCCTTGGCCACGCTGAAAGTGGCTGTCAGCGGAGCAGCTGGAGTCCGTCTCGCTGCCAGCAGTAACATCTTGCTGCCAGTGGTGCCAGACTTTGCCTAGTGTTGAACTGCCTAAAAATAGTAACCAGGAAGAAGGTCAGAGGAGGTCTCCTGCTCTGATTTAGAGGCTTTGGTGGTGGTGGTGGTGGGGGGGGTCTTTGAGAAAGATATTCCTGCTTTATTAAGATGCACTGATTGCTTGTGGGTCTTAGCTGGTGCGGTGCTGTGGGGCACTGTGACACTGTGCACCTGGGAGTGGATCTCACCTGCTTTCTCATCCAGGTTTTTAAATAGTCCTTGGATTTGGGGATGGTGGCGAGTACTGTGGGGCAGTATCTTAATAGGGGGCAGTGTCGGAAAAGAGTTTGATATAAAATTTGGCTTGACATAACTTTTTAAAAAGTATATACATTTATTTCATTAATAAAGTGATACTATAATAAAAACACTGGTTTACCAGTATATTTGAAACCATTTTTTTCCTTTGAAGTATCAGTATCAAGCTTAAGTTTTCTTTTGGGGGAATTTATTCTTGACATAGTAAATATATCAGATCCTTGCTTACATCTATTATGTTAGGCCATTTTACTCAGCTCACCCTCAGTATCTGATTCTGTAAAATGGAAATGATAGTACCTATTTTACTAATCTTAAAATGGTTATAAGTATCAAAACAGGATTTAGACATATATTGGTCAATTAGATCATTTCTGAGGTTTATTTCAATTGTGAGATGCTTCAATTTTTTGAAGTCAGATAACTTGTAAAAGTTCTTTAAAGATGCTAAATGTGTAGGGCAGTGATGATGTCAGTTTGGAAACACTTGACACGCAAGTTGGGAACCTTGTAAAATGAGTTTTACAAGGTCATTTGTTTTACACTCACAGAATAGTGTATGATGCAGCCTATTTCTGAGGGGTCAGAAATTAGTATTCATTTGTCAGGCTTTATATGCAAATTAACATTTCTCAAATTTTTTGAGAAGGATGAAGTTGCAGGCCTGTGTTTTTGTAATTGCCTTATGCTATTTGTACAGTCAGTCAAAAAAGATTGTGAAAAATGCTGATTAGCCCCATTGGTGCTGTCGACAGACTGCTGAAGGTTTAGTGATTATGTCAGGGTGTCGCTGATCTGGGAGGAGAGGGAAGCATAGTGGACAGGGTTTAAAAATCATGTTGCCTTCAAAGTGAAATAATTATCTTCAAGTAGATAATCAGAAGTTAAACAAAATTTTTGAGAACCTACAACAGAGGGATCTGAGAAATAGATCTTGCAAACAAATTCTATTTCTCTCCCCCCTCGTACTTTTATCAAATAAATTTTCACTTACCTATTTTAGAAAGGGGAAAGGGGATTCTAGTAATTCTAAACTACTTTGGAATCTTGATTAAATATTCTCCTATCCAGAACGTGACTTTGGGGAGTTAGAGAAGGTGAAAGGATCCTTGGGTTGGTCTTTCTCTTTGCTGCACTGGGTAGTGGGGAGTGAGCTAATGAGGAGAGCTGTGGGACCTGCTCAGGAGACTGCAGGTGAGAGCTGGGACCGGAAGAGTGCTAGGTGCAGAGTCTCCACTCTCTAAGTCACTATAACCTCTGAAGCGAGTAATACATCACCAAAGGAAGGCACTTTGTGTTCCTTGCTTCACAGCCACTTTGTTCCTTGAATCAAAGGAAAGAACAGAATGTCTAATTATAATAATCTTCTAATAATTACAATATTTTGCATTCATTTTCTTTTAAAAATCTATTTGGGTAACTACTAGCCTTCAGAAGATGTTGGAAAATAGTATTTAGGCAGCAGCTGGCTGCTACCAGTGTTGGAGTCTGTGCAGTGCTCAGCTCATAAAAGATTTCATTAGTTGGACATACACTTTGATTTCCTTATTGCTGTACGAGTACATTCTCTTGAGCAGCTGCTTTGGAAAGGAATGTACAATAAACATTTCTACACTTGTTTTAAATATGTGGGCTTTGTTGGAGTGTCGCTCGCCATCTGGTAGAGAGAAGAGCAACTTACTCTTGTAGAGAGGAAGTGTGTGGAATCTCCGCATGTGTTCCTAATGCAATTTCAGGTCCCCTCTTCATTTTTCATTTATTGAGAGGAGATAATTGACAGCTGTAATTATTTCGTTCTGTCACATCCTTAGGAAGAACTCCATGTAAGATAGGATTTATAGAAATATGTTTTGAACTGTACCTGGCTGATAGTTGTTTTAATTTGATAGCAAATGTTTTTCATAGTGTTTATTAAAAGTTAGCATTTTTAAATAAAAATATATATTGTAAACAAGTCAGACAAAAATACTGATATGTGTAAAAAAAAAATGTGCAAGTCCTCCTCTTATCCCAAGTCACCATTAATCAGCAGGAAGGTGCTGCGTTCATCCCTTTTTTTTCTTCTATGTCTCATCAACTAACTAGATATCAGAGTGCTTTATGAGCAGAATTCTTCTGGTATTGACTTACAGTTGTGTCATAACCACGTTAATTGCTGTTAATGATGACAATCACACATTTGTTCTCTGGAGGCAGCAGGGGCATTAAGGGACTGGTAGGGGTGGGTTGAGTAAAGGAAAAACCCTACTTCAGCAGGGAAGTACCCAGGAAGGTCATTGTCCAGGTACTTACTCATAGTTGGAATAACTGCCGTCACAGCGACTAATTTATGTTGAGGGTCTCCTATTAAGCGCTTTACATACACGTTATTTACTAAATCCTCACAGCAACCCTGTGAGGTAAGTATTGTTATTCCCATTATACAGATGTGCAAACTGAAGCACAGGGAAGTGAGTAACTTGCCCAATGTCATACAGCTTAGTAAGAGGTTTGAATTTAGCTAGTCTGGCTCCAGAATCATAGTCTCACAATGTTGTGGCAGTCTTTTGGAAGCACACCTCTATTCTCTGGAAGCTGTTACATTTTTAAATCATACTTTTGGTCCAAAAATGAGGTAAATGGAAATTATAGATGTGTTCATGACTTAAATACCAGGTAAAAAATGTTTATGTGATTAATTAAATATGTGACTTGAAACAATTCCACTGTTGCCAGACTGCTTGCAGGAATCCTCCTTCTGGTTTTGCTTTGTTAAAGTAAACCTTTTCCCCATGAGTCTTTTGTAGTGTTTTATTCTTGATGTTTTTCTTTGGGGCCTGCATGCTTTCTGGCTTTTGTTCCTGCTGAGTAGGCAAACATATCTGGAGACAGCCATGGAGTAAAGGAAAAGAACAGCTTTGCAATTTGTAATTGATTTATGTGGAAGCTTTTTCTGTGGTTAAAAAAAAAACCACTCCCCTCCTTTGTATATTATTGTCCCTGGCTACAGCAAACCAAACCCATTTTATTTGGGGAGCAGGCATGAGTGTGTGGAAAGCACCCAGAACAGGGAGGTAAATGCCACTATGATAATCAAGTGACTTCCCTGAGGGGCTATTGTTGAGAAAGTGCACTTGTGCGAATGTGAAATGTGGAGGAGAAAACCCCTAACGATGGCCAGACTGACCTAAAGTATGTGTGTTGGTTAAGGAATGGCATTTTGAGGGCTGCAGCTCTTAATTTCTGATAATTAGTACTGAAACAGACAATATATCCTGGACTTTTTTTTGTGTGTCCCACTCAGCCATGTTTTGAATTAGCTCTGTGTATGTGTATATATGTGTGTGTGCACGTCTGTGTGTATGTGTGCCCTTAATTCTAGCACCAGCAGAATTCCTAATGGCAGTTTTTGTCTTGAGGTGCCCCATGTACAGCTGAGCTCTCTGATGGCCCACACGCCAGCAAATCCTTTCTTCCTTGTGCTGTTCTGTACCCTCACCAGACCAGGCACGTAACGTTTATAATAAAGTAGACTTCAGGAACTCAAGACTAATGTATGTAAAGAGGACAAAATATTTTCTCAGTTTTTTTTCATAATTTCTAGACTAGTAAGTGTCAAGAATTTAAGGTTGCTAATCTAAATCCTTAAATTGGAGTAGCCATAGTGAAAGGTGATAGAACAGAATATCATTCTGTTATAACAGCAAAAGTTAATACTTAATGCTCACCTATAAATTATTCACATCTAAGAATATTTTCCAATATTGCAAAGTTAAAAAACAGTTTTCAGAATGTCCTGTGTGTACAGATACTGTTATTTTTCCCCCTCTGAGATTTTGCTTCAGCATTTGAGATGAGGATCAGAATGTCAAAGGGCAGCAGTTAATTTTTAGCAGCTTAAGATATAATTGATATACCATAAAATTTACCCACTTAGAATGTATAATTCCATGTTTTTAATATATTCACAGAGTTGGGCAACCATCGCTACAATCTAATTTTAGAACACTTCAATCCCTCCGGAAAGAAACCCTGTACCCATTGTAGTCACTCCCCAGTCTCCCTTTCCCCCAGTCCCTGGGAACCATTAACCTACTGACCGTCTCTAGAGAGTTGCCTATTCTGGACATTTCATATAAATGGACTTGGTACAATATGTAGTTTTTTCTGACTGGCTTCTTTCACTTTCACATAATGTTTCAAGGTTTCCATGGTGTAGCCTGTATCAGTACTTCATTTCTTTTTATGGCTGAATAATATTCTATTGTATGGAGGTATATTTTGTTTATCCATTTATCAGTTGATGGACATTTGGGTTGTTTCTACTATTTGACTGTTCTGAATAGTGCTGCTAAAATTTGTGTACACGTTTTTTGTGTGGACTGTGTTTTTATTTCTTTTGGGCATATACCTAGGAGTGGACCTGCTGGGTCCTTTGATAATTCTATGTTTAACATTTTGAGGAACTGCATCGGGTATTGAGTTAGCACTGTAATTTATTCTTTGTTCAGTTCAAGACATTATCTAATAACTAGGAGCTTGTTCAGGTCTCCTTTGTTTAATGCTACCCTGGGGTCCAAGTCACTAACCTAGATCTAACATCAGATCCAACTAGAAGTTGCAGACTTCATTTTCATGCCTCTACAGGAGAAATTTTATTATATATATATATATATATGTGAGATCACAAGACTTTGTCCTCTTGCTTTCTCTTGGTTTTTACATTTAGAAGAATTCTATTGTGGTAAAATATATTAACATAAAATATACCATTTTAACCGTTTTTACACATACAGTTCATTGGCATTAAGTACATTCACAATGTTGTGTAACCATCACCACCATCCATCTCCAGAACTTTTTCATTATCCCAAACAGAAACTCTGTACTTATTCAACAATAATTCCTCACTGCTGTCTCCCTCCAGCCCTTGGTTACTTCCAGTCTACTTTCTATCGTTATGTGTTTGCCTATTCTAGGTATGTGATATACGTGGGATCATAAATTTGTCCTTTTATGTCTGGCTTATTTCACTTAACGTAATGTTTTAAAGGTTCATCCATGTTGTAGTGTGTATCTGAATTTCATTCCTTTTTAAGACTAATATTCTATTGTATGGATATATACACTACATTCATTAGTTGATGGACATTTGGGTTGTTTCCATCTCTTGGCTTTTGTGAATAATGCTGCCGTGAACACTGGTGTAGAGATATATGTTTGAGTTCCTGCTCTCTCTTCTTTTGGGTACATATCTTGGTGTGAAATTGCTGGATCATATGGTAATTCTGTGTTTAACTTTTTGAGTAACCTCCAAACTGTTTTCCTTGGCAGCTGTACCATTTTACATTCCTACCAGCAATGTACAAATGTTTCAATTTCTCCACATCCTCCCCAACACTTGTTGTTTTTCATTGTAGTTATCTTAGTATGTATGAAGGTATCTCATTGTGGTTTTGATGTGCATTTTTCTAATGACTGATTACGTTGAGCATCTTTTCATGTACTTATTGGCTGTTTCTATATTTCATTTGGGGGAATGCCTGGTCAAGTCCTTTACCTATTTAATTGGCTCGTTTGTCTTTTTGTTATTTAGTTGTAGGAGTTCTTTATATATTCCAGATATTAAATCTTTAACAATGTATAATTTGCAAATATTTTTTCCCATTCTGTGGGTTGTTCTTTTACTTTCTTGGTAATGGCCTTTGATGCACAAAGGTTTTTAATTTCAAGTTCAATTTATCTAATTTTTCTTTTGTTGCTTGTACATTTTGTGTCATATTTAAGAATCCATTGCCAAATCGAAGGTCATGAAGATTTACCCCTATGTTTTCTTCTAAGAGTTTTATGCTTTTAGCTCTTACATTTAGGCCATTGATCCATTTTGAGTTAATTTTTGTATCTAGTGTCATGTAGGGCCCAATGTCATTCTTTTGCATATGGAAATCCAATTGTCCTAGCACCACTTGTTGAAGAGACTATTCTTGCCCCATTGAATGGATTTCTGGACTCTCAGTTCTATTCCATTGGTCTATGTTAATCTGTTCTTATGTCAGTACCATGCTGATTTGATTTCTGTAGTTTGTAGTAAGTTTTGAAATTGGGAAGTGAGGATCCTACAATTTTTTTTTTTCGGGATTGTTTTGGCTGTTCAGGGTTGCTTGAAATTTCATATGAATTTGAGGATTGGCTTTTCCATTTCTGGAAGAAAAGCAATTAGAGTTTTGATAGGGATTGCATTGAATCGATAGATTGCTTTGGGTAGTATTGCCATGTTAACATTGTCTTCCAATCCATGAACACAGGGAATCTTTCCAATAATTTAGGTCTTTGTCTTAGTCTGTTCAGGCTGCTATAACAAAATACCATAGACTGGGTGGCTTAAACAACAGACAGTTATTTCTCACAGTTCTGGAGGTGGGGAAATCTAAGATCAAGGTGTTGGCAGATTTGGTTTCTGGTGAGGGCTGCTTCCTGTCTTGTAGACAGCTGCTTTCTTGCTGTGTACTCACATGGCTTTTCCTTGGTGCGTGTGCATAGACAGATATCTCTGTCTTCTTATAAGGGCCCTAGTCTCATCATGAGAAGTCTACTCTCATGACCTCATCTAAACCTAATTACCTCCCAAAGGCCCCACCTCCAAATACCATTGCACTGGGGTTTGGGGCTTCACCATATGAATTTTGAGGGGACACAAACATTCAGCTTATAAGTCTTTAATTTCTTTCAGCAGTGTTGTTTTCAGTGTATGTGTCTTTCAACTCCTTGGTTAAATTTTATATCCTAAGTATTTTATTCTTTTAGATGTGATTGTAAATGGAATTGTTTTCTTAATTCCCACTTTAGATTGTTCATTACTGGTATATTGAAACACAGTTCATTTTTGTGTGTTGATCTTGTTTCCTGCAAGTTTGCTGAATTTTTTTGTTAGCGCTAGTAATGTTCTTATGGATTCTTTGAGACTTTCTATATATAGGGTGGTGTCATCTGCAATAGAGAGAGTTTCACTTCTTTCCTTCCAAATGGATGCCTTCTATTTCTTTTCCTTGTCTAATTGTTCTGGTTAAGACTTTCAGAACATTGTTAAACAGTATTGGTGAAAGCAGGCACCTTTGTCTTATTCCTGCTCTTAAGGGGAAAGCTTTCAGTCTTTCAGCATTGAGTATGATGTTAAAGGTGAGTTTTACATAAATGCCTTTTATCATGTTGAGAAGATTCCCTTCATTTCCTAGTTTTCTGAGTGTTTTATCATGAAAGAGTGTTGGGTTTTGTCAAATGCCTTTTCTGCATCAATTGAGATGATCATGTATTCTTTCCCTTCATTCTGTTAATGTGGTGTATTATGTTGATTGGTTTCTCATGTCGAACCATCCTTGAATTCCAGGAATAAATCCTGTTAGGTCATGGTGTATAATCTTTTAAATATACTCTTGGATTTGGTTTGTTAGTCTTTTGTTGAGAGTTTTGTGTTTATAAGAGATGCTTGTTTGATAAGGGATGTGGGTTTGTAATTTTCTTTTATTGTGATGTCTTTGTCTGGCTTTGGTATCAGGGTATTGCAGCCTCATAGAATGAGTTGGGAAGTGTTCCCTTGTCTTCTGTTCTTTGAAAGAGTTTGAAAAGGATTGGTGTTAATTCTTTAAAAGTTTGGTAGAATTCACCAGTGAAGCCATCTGGTCCTGGACTTTCTTTCTTGGGAGGTTTTTGTTTGCTCATCCAATCTCTTTACTTGTAGATTTGTTGAGATTTTGTTTCTTCTTGAGTCAGTTTATGTAATTTGTGTGTTTCTAGGAATTTGTCCATTTCACCTAGGTTAACTAATTTGTTGCTGTACAATTGTTCATAGAATTCTCTTATAATCCTTTTTATTTCTGTAAGGTCAGTAGTAATATCCACACTTTCATTTCTGATTTTAGTTATTTGTGTCTTCTCTCTTTTTTCTTTGTAAGTCTAGTTAGAGGTTTGTCAGTTTTGTTAATCTTTTCAAATAAGCAAATTTTGTTTTCATTGATTTTTATTGTTTTTCTGTTCTCTATTTCACTTATCTTTCTCTGATATTCATTATTTTCTTTCTTCTGCTAGCTTTTGCTTTAGTTTTCTCTTCTTTCTTAGTTCCTCATAGTATAAAGTTAGCTCATTTATTTGAGATCTTTCTTTTTTAATGTAGGCCTTTACAGCTATAAATTTCCCTCTGTGCACTACTTTTGCTGCTTTCCATAAGTTCTCATGTGTTTTGTTTTTGTTTTCGTTTGTCTCAAGGTATTTTCTAATTTTCCTTGTGATTTTTCTCTTTGACACCAGTGAGTCAATTTCCACATATTTGTGAATTTTTTAATTTTCTTTCTGTTATTGATTTCTCGCTTCATTGCATTGTGGTTGCAGGGTATACTTGGTGTGATTTCAGTCTTTTTAAATTTATTGAGGCTTGTTTTGTGACCTAACATTTGGTCTCTGCGTGCACTTTAGAAGAATATGTATTCTGCTGTTGTTGGGTAGAGTGTTCTACATATGTCTGTTAGGTCTAGTTGATTTATGTGGTGTTTAAATGCTCTATATATTTATTGTCAAGTTGTTCTATCCATTATTGAATGGGGTGTATTGAAGACTCCAACTATTATTGTAGAACTTTCTCATTCTCCCTTCAATTCTGTCTTATGCTTACTTCCTATATTTTGGGGCTATGCTGTTTGGTGTGTATATATTTATAATTATTATATCTTCTTGATATGACTCTTTTATTAGTATATAATATCCTTTGTCTTTTGTAACAATTTTTTACTTAAAGTCTATTTTGTCTGTCATTAATATATCCTCCCCAGCTCTCTTTTTGTTATTATTTCTGTGGAATATCTCTTTCCATCCTTCTTCAACCTATTTGCATCTTTGCATCTAATGTGAGTCTCTTATAGACAGTGTATACAGTTGGATCATATTTTTTTATTCATTTACTAATTAATTCATTCATTCCAATCTGCCTTTTGATTGGAGAGTTTAACCTATTTACATTTAATGTGATTACTAATTGGAAGGACTTCTGCCATTTTGTAATTTTTTGTGTGTTATGCCTTTTCCTCCATACCTCCCTTTTTTGTGTTTAGTTCATTTTTTCATATGAACCATTTTGATTACTTTCTCATTTCCTTTTGTTAATATTTTCTAGATATTTGTGGTGCCCATGAGGATTACATTTAACATCCAAAATATATTACAATCCACTTTGAACTGATACCGCCTCAACTTCAGTAGCATTCAAAAACTCTCCTCCTACACAGTAGCACCACTCCTCCTGTTGTTGTTACAAATTACATCTTTATTCATTGTGTGCCCAATAACATAGATTTATAATTTTTTATGCATTTGTCTTTTAAATTATGTAGGAATTAAAAAATTCGAGTCACAAAAAAATAGTAATAATCCTAATAATGATAATACTGGCTCTTATTTGTCCATGTAGTTATCTTTACCAGAGATATTTTTCTTCATAGATTTTCAAGTTACTGTTTAGTGTCCTTGTATTTCCACTTTTTAGCAATTCTCATAGAGTAGTTCTGTTAATGAAATCCCTTCAGCTTTTGTTTATCTGGGTATGCCTTAATTTATTTCTTATTTTTTGAAGGACAGTTTTGCCAGATATAGAATTCTTGGTTGATAATTGTTTTTGTTCAGTGCTTTAAATGTGTCATTCCACTGCCTTCTGGCTTCTATGGTTTTATGATGAGAATTGGCTATTAATCTTATTGAGGATCCCTTGTACATGACAAGTGCCTTTTTTATATCAAGGTTCTGTTTGTGTTTTGACAGTTTGATCATAATGTGTCTTGGTGTAGTTGTCTCTGATTTTTTCCTACTTGGAATTTGCTGAACTTCTTGGATTTTAGATTAGTGTATTTCAACAAATTTGGGAACTTTTTGGCCTTTATTTCTTCAAATTTTCTTTTTTCCCCTTTCTCTTTGTGTTCTCCTGAGACTCTCATAATGAATATGGTTGATCCACTTGATGGTGTCCTACTGGTCCCTTAGGCTCTGTCCAGTTTTTTCTAGTCCTTTTTCTCTTTGCTCCTCAGACTGCATAATTTCAGTTGTCTTATCTTTAATTTTCCTGTTTTTGTCTTCTGCTTGCTCAAATCTTCCATTGAACCTTTCTAGTGAATTTTTCATTTCAGTTATTGTACTTTTCAGCTCCAGAATTTCTGTGTGGTTCCTTTTTTATAATTTTTCTCTCTTTATTGATAGTCTCATTTTTGTTTATACATAGTTTTCCTGATTCCCTTTAGGTTTTTTTTTTGTCCATGTTTTCCTTTGGCTCTGTGAGCATATTTAAGACAATTATTTTAAAGTCTTGTGCAGTAAGTCCAATGTCTGGCCTTCTGAGGGATTTTTCTATCAGTTTATTTTGTTTCTTTGAATGGACCATACTTTCTTTTGATGCCTTGTGATTTTCTTTTTTGTGGAAAACTGGACATTTGAATAATACAATACTGTATCTCTGGAAATTAGATTCTCCCCCTTCCCTAAGACTTGCTGTTCTTTAGATTGTTGAAGGCATTAGTATCCTTTATATATAGTGACTTTCCCCACCTATTTTTTTCAGTAACTATATTCTTTGTCATGTGTGGTCACTGAAGTCTCTGTGTCTTAGCTTGTGTTCAGCTAGTGCTTTCACAATTTCCTTGAATGCCAGGAGCTAAAAAACAAACAGACAGACAAACTTCTCCTAGTCTTTGCAAATTGACTCTTGGCTGGTGCCCATTTTCAAAAGTTAGTCAGACTTGCACCTAGCCTAGCATTCGGCCCAAGGTGAAAGCTTAAGCTTTTCTCTGAGCATGAATCCTGCCATGGGTGTGCATGCACCTTTCTAAATGCCCCCATATATGTGGGTGCTTTTGACTGCCTTAATTTCCCAAAGAAACTCTCTTTTTTGACTTTTCCTCCTAGACCTTGGGAAGTTTATTGTATATTTCAACTGACATCTTTTACCTCAGGTGTCTGCAGATTGTCCCTCCACCTTATGAAGTTTTTGAGCAATACCAGTCACTTCTCCAGGCTAGGTGAGTTTGAGTTCGGCGAAACAGAGACTGCACCTTGTGTCAGTCCTGCAAATGGCCCCCAGACAGGTTAGAACAGAGTTGCCCAATAATTCATAAATAAGGTCTACTCTGCTTTTTCTGGAACCTAGGGAGCAGTCTTCCATTCTGGCAACATAGACTTCTGTTGCACCAGAGATGGCGTCGAGCAAGGACAAGTAAAAATGCCACAAAGCTTTCCTACCACTTTAAGATGACTTTTCCTTGATTCAGTGTTCACTTGGTTGCTATAAGTCTTTGTTTTCCAGAGTTTTGGTAAAGTTGGTTCTGACAGTTGGTGCTTGTTTTTTGATATTATGGTGAGGTTGGGGGTGGTGGGTGGGAGCTTAGAGCTGCCTACTGTGAAATTTTGCTCACATCACCCTGTCAAACTTTGTTCTCCTGTGGTAGTCCATTTCAACACCCACAGAAATCATTTCATTCTACCACCTCTACACAGATAAGCGATTCCTCATTGTTTGTCAGACTCTCTTCCTGTATCTCCCTGGCAATCACCACAGTTTCTCTTATACTGTTTTCAGTATTGTTGTTGACTGGGTAGTAGTGTTAATATTTTTTTCTTGTTAAATGTTAGGTTAAAGAAGTAGTAATTACTAAATATAAGATTTAAAAAAGGTTTGATGTCTTGTGATCTTTATATCTTAAGGCCACGATTTTGGATTACTTTCCCCCCCTGTGCAAATGCACTTCTCACATAACCAAAGGCAGTGGTAAATATGGTTTGCTTTCTATACAGTTTTATAGTTATGCATTTACTGGCAAAACTGAAGTACAGCTGGAATGGTCTTTTATCTATTTAGTGGATAGTATGCATTTATAATTAGTTTGCAAATATGGAAAGTTGGCAACATTTGGCAGAACATTAGACAGTGACCACTGCATGTGGCTTTTTAAGACCTTGTTGCCCTCTTATGTAGTATGAGATAGTATAAGATAGAGTGTATTCAGGAGAAGACAAATTCTAGCATTATACATGAACTAGAAATGACCATTTGGACAAGAGTGTGGGGCCCTTAGATGCAGGAATGTATAATGTCTTTTTGGTGTTCTTTGGCCACTTTTATCCTTGATCAGTCATTTTGATACTGGATTGGGATTCCCTGTTAACTTTTCAGGAGTTTGACCTAAGAGTTAACATGTTGCATTCATTTCTGAAGACTGAGTTGAGGAAAAATAGAAAGACAGTTGGTAATAAATTATGGTTTGTCCTAAGGGAACCTGAGGCTGCTGTGACCCTAGACTGCATACCATCTTCCCAGGTATCCCTCACTGCCCACTTCACCTTGTTTGTTCAGGCATCAACTGAAAACATAATTTGGTTAAGATTCTCCATAAAAGTATAGGAGTTAGTGGATCTGCAGTTCTCTGCTTAAAATAATTATTGCTGAGGGAAAGGTTGGATTACTTAGTATTGACAGGTTGCTTCAGGGTATTTTCTTGGATTGAAGGTGTATCTTAACCCTCTTGGTATCTCTCGTTCTTTGGTGTACTTACATATGCGTTATCTCCTTTGAAACCTCCTTGGGTCGGGTTGCGGGGGGGTGGGGGGAGGTGGGGTTACCTTTATTTTACAGATTCTTAAACAAAACTTTAGTGACATTGTTTCTTAAGTAGGTGATGGTGCTGTTCCAGGAGCCAGCTCTCAAGTGTCCAAGGCTAATGTTCTTTCTGATATTTCACATCTGACAAATGGAATTTTAGAAATAGTTGACTATCTGGTTAGAGAACAGTGTAGTTAGAAATTAGTGAACAGAAAGGAAAAGGGGGATCCTAAGAATTAAACTCTCACTATTGTGGCAAAAATGTTTGTGTGTGTATATTTGTGTGGTTATTTTATTATATGTAAGCCATATTTCTTATGCTTTAATGGTTGGTTCTTTTGAAAGGAACAAAGACACATACCTTTTAAAACAGCAACCTAAAACAAGAACTTTTTGAATTTTCATTTCATTTCATTTTTTTTTACTTTTTTCCTTTCAGACCTTTCATTTTCCCCACAAGAATCCATAGGGGAGAAGACTTAGAATAACATAAATGTAGGGCCAGTAAGACCAAGGGGAAAAGGCTAACAACAGCTCTGAGTGAGTGCTGGGAAAAGAGCCTGAACACCAGGGGTGGAAAAAAGGGAAAAGTCTAGTGAGTGCCTGGAGTAATTGACCTCATTCCAGCATGGCGGCTATGACACACAATCGCAGAGTTTGATATTATAAAGGATCAGAGAACTGTTGGCTCTGCTTGAGGCACTTTCAAACCTCACTACTCTACCTGAATTGAAGCAGAAG
This sequence comes from Tapirus indicus, assembly GCA_031878705.1. Lineage (NCBI taxonomy): Eukaryota > Metazoa > Chordata > Mammalia > Perissodactyla > Tapiridae > Tapirus > Tapirus indicus. The sequence continues at coordinate 94,266,022 of CM062919.1, read as the reverse complement.
GGACAGTTGACTTTCTGGCTGTGAATAAGCTGACTCCATAGGGAAGCAAGTAGGAGGAAGCAGTGCTGGCCTGATCACGTTTCTTCATCCTCATTCTAGACCTGGGAGATAGGAAGGGTGAAACTACGATGAGAGTGACTCCTCCAAAAGCTTATTTTCACAGTAGCATTCAGAAGCTCCTGTCTATAGCTTACCTGGATAGCTGGGTTGAGGAATGGTTGTCTTTTTGATGTCTGTTTTGAAGTCTTTTTGTTTTGCATGCATTTTTCAATGAGGGCTGGGCCAGGGACAGCAGAGAAGATTTAGAACGAAGTAAAATTTAAACCTTCGTTTAGCTCTGTGACCCTGGATACCTTGGACATGTCAGCAAACTCTCTGCCTCGGTTCCTCAGCTGTGAAGTGAGGTAACAATACTGCACCTACCTCATAGGTAGAATAAATGAGTTTCTGTATCTAAAGTGCTGAGACAGTGACTTGCACAAAATAAGTGCTATATAAATGTTGTTAGAAACTGAACAAAATGAGTGACAGACCAGGCAAACAACAAAATGAGTATGTATTCTATCCTTCCTGAATAAGTGCCTCTACTAAATTCAGTTTATTTTGTTACTCACTGTTTGTTTTTTAATTTTTGCCCTGAGATTTTATTATGGGATTGAATTTTATCACGGATGTCTGTCTCCAGCAGATGCAGGACATAGTTAATTAAGTGACCAAGAAAAGATATGGTACATACAGATTTGGGTAGATTTTTTTGGTCTTTTTATACTAGAATCTGGAAAATGACAGTGGCAACAAAAGACACAGAGTCTCTGATGTGCCAGTCACATTTTTCCTGCAACAGTAATTATTTATTAGAATTAAGCACATATGGAAATAGACTTCGTAATACATTATCCTAATAAATGCTTTGCAATGCTTATACTTTACACAAAACTGTATTTTGAAAACCCTCTCATGTTTGAAAGAATGGTAATTATTGGGACTGACCCTTACAGAATATGGTTTAATGTTTTCTAACAATTTTTATTAAATTTGTTGATTTTTGTTCATTTTAAATGACCTGATTTTATTAGAAAATAATTTTAGGTTATGATCACTTGCTTTTGTTATGATATCATATTAGTAAAGGGTTCTATTTTCCCTGTTTTCATGTGCAGGGGAAACATTGGATAAAATAAACTGTTTCTCTTTAAAGAAGAGCTGTTTTCTTTTTCCTTAAGTGATATTTTTGGCGGCCCATGGTCCTAAAAGATTAGCTGGACTGAGAATGAGGTAAGTGATGAATGCATGAAGATATCTGTGAGGTCTTAAATGCTTCTACTACGTTGTTCTGCTAGGACTCAGCTATTGGATGTGACATTGCTGTTAATGGAAAATGGTTTAAAGAGCTATTGAAAACATTGTGGCTCATCACAAAGTTCTTTTTCTGGCTTCCAAGTGTTAGCCAGACAGACCATCTTAAAACTTTGAGGTTCATTGCCTCACTAGGTTAACCTTTTGTAATAATGTCTTAAATTTTGTAGAAAGTCAAAAGTCACACTTTTATATAATCCTAAACAACAACAAAAAGTGAAGTTTGTTTCTCTTTTGTAATTTATGGAGAAAAAGTATGTTCTATAAGTTTTTACTGTCATAGTGTCATATAAAACCATTTTCAAATTCCAGTTTAGCTGCCTTTAAATGAAATTTGATATACAATGACCCAGTACCTGATTATAATAAAAGAATTAGAATTTTTTCCCTTCCACAATTCCTCAGGACCACTATGCCTTAAGTAGTGACCTTGGTGAATCGTAAATCACTATTGGGAACATTAAGACCATCGAGTTGCAGTGAGTTCAGGATATCCGAGTGTACCTCTTGTGGACTAGGGGAAAGAGAAGGAGATTTTTTTTCTGGGTTTACTGTGGTAAGCGTAGATACTCCTATTTCATTTAAGACAGTCCGCATACACTATCTGTTTCTCCCTCTTTCCCCTCAACTTCTTGTACCCTTAACTCTTGGATTTGTTTCTCAGTTCATTCTTTTAAAATGTTCTGGAGGCCTTCTTTTATAATTAGATAGGTCCCTGCCTCAGAAAACGAAAAGAAAGCTTTTATATCTTGGGCATAGCACTTAATTTTTCTGGATCACTGTGTTTATATATAAAATATATATATAAAATATGATGGAGTTGTATTACTTTCCAGATATGATGTTCTGTGAAGTAGGATAAGATGAGATTGATCCATCTGTAGACCTTCCTCTTGTTTTCTTTTTTTTTTTCATTTTTCTCAGCTCCATGTATTTGCTATGACCCAGATAACTAAGTACAATTCCTTTTACAAAGGCAGGCTAACGCTTTATTCTTTCCTTTCCTTCTGTGTTAGTTAAGCCAACTAGAATTTTGAGTTGCAGTCACTTGATGATATAGTTTAATAAATATTTTACCATTATGTAAATATATTAAATATTGAACTCTGACTGAGAAAGATTTGTGATAGCTTCTAAAGTGATCGATGAATCAGTAAGATTTATTAAGGGCTTAAAATGCTCCCAACATTGTAAAGAACTGTAGGGCCCCTGAGTGTGTTTACATTATAATTGGAAAAACAAAAACATTTGAAAGAAAGAACAATCAGGTGCTGAATCTGCTCTCTGGAAAGTGTAGTCCCAGTATAGAGGACTAGTATAGTGTGTGTGTTATGGTAGTTGTTGGCAGTTACTAGGAGAAGAATCATAGATCCATCCTAACTGTAGGACTGGGTATTTTGGTTGCGCTTTGCGAGATTTGAAAATTTCTGGTGGGCAGAGAGGGTTAATGACGTACTAGGTTCATGGGGACATCATGAGCAAAGGCACTAGACAGGAATTAGGCTGGGGGTGGGTGGGAGAGGAGGGTTATGGATAGCTTTGGGATATGGACAGTGTAGATTCCTTAAGGAGTGGAAGATATATCAAGGTCAGCAGTGGTGGTGGAGAGACAACTTGAAATTCTAGCCAGAGGAGTTTAGATGGAGGTAGGTGGATATTTGGAAGTCTTTGTTTATTCTTAGAAATGAACACAAAGAAGGTACCTTCTCTCTTCTAGCCTTTAGATATTGTTGATTGTTGATTTGATGCCTACAGCTTCTGCAGCCATTTTATGACCCTGTGAGGGTTGTGAGTTCCATGCCGTATCCTTGATTTCTTGAATTTAATTTCTCCTAGGTACTCTGCCTAGATCAGGTCCTATTGGCAGTTTTGATGTGATTGTATGTTCTAATGAGTCTTCTTACCTTTGCTACATTCTAATCTCGTCATAATATTTTAGAATCTTAAAGTTGGAAGGGTCCTTGGAGGTCATCTGATCCACCTTCCCAACCAGTGGAGGAATCATACCCTTAGTTTTTGAGGTGATTGTTCTGTTTCTGCTGGAATGCGTGAACCATCTTATAAGACAACTCTTCCCATTGGTAGATTTCATTCTTTAGGTTAAAATCTGCCTTTCCTATCTTTATCTGGAGCTGTACAAAGTCTAATTCTTTTTCAGTATTCTGCCTCTTCAGATATTTGAAGACAGTTATGATGCCATCTTCTAAACTTTCTCTTCTCCTTCTAAATATTTTGCTTTCTCTTTTTATTTCAAGATTCTCCCCTATTATTCTTGCCCATCTTTTGTGTATTCTGTATCTCAGTGGAGACCCAGAATCAAAATAATATCCTTTTAAAAAATCAGTTGTGATGTTTTTAGCATAAAGTAACAGATAACCCCTTCTTATCTGGCTTAAACAATAAGAATTTGTGGTTTTCCATTCAAAGATTTACATTTTCTTCATGAAATTGAGACATTTTGAACATTTATGTGAATACCATGTCAGTTTAGTTGACAGCTTTATTCCCCCTTGATGATTCATAAAATAATGGTACATTGATATGTATTAAATTTGATGAAACATGATATTATCTCAAATATCAGGAAGTTTTGTGGATAGAGTGGATCAATGACTGGGTTTTTTTTTTTTGCCTTGATTATGACAAGGATCCAGCACGGCAGATAGGCTTTTGGTTGCCCTCACTGGGTTACAAGATGGTTGCAGCAGCTGTAACCATCAATCACCAATCAACAACATCTGAAAGCCAGAAGAGAGAAGGCCCCTTCTTTGTGTTCATTTTTAAGAATAAGCAAAATTTCCCAAAGTGCCCCTCCTTGGTCAGAATTGTCACATGCCCATTCCTAAACCAGTCACTGACAAGAGATAGGGAGTTACCATTATTAGCTCAGTTGTTCTTGATCAATGGTTCTCAAACTTGTGTGCACCAGAATGACCTGGAGAACTTATTAAAAATTGCTAGGCTCCACCCCCACAGTTTCTGCTTTAGTAAGTTTGATTGGGGACTGAGAATTTGCATTTCTCACAAGTTCCTGGGTGATGCTGATGCTGCTGGTCCAGGGAATGGAGATGGGCCCAGTCTCCCTTAAAGTGCATGGCCAGCTGATATCTAAACAAAATCAGGGTTTTGTTAGCAAGAAGTGAGCTGGGGCAGTGCAAGGTAGGCATCTGTCCATTTCTGTCATAGTCTAGATCAGTAATACTTATAGGTGTTGTAACACGCTGAAGTGTGGTTATTACTCTGGGTTGTACAGAATATATTTTTAGTAGTACACTAAATTTTGAGAATGATTTACTTAAATCATATAAAATAGATTGAGTAGATTCAAGATAATGTTCATTACTCTCTGACACGCTTTCTTGTGGGGAAGAGAAAAGGGTGGCTGTTTAGTGCGGGCACAAGAGAATTGGGTATACTTTTGGGTAGTATATAGTACATATTAATAATAGCTGATATATATTAACTTATTTAAACATCAAACTAAATCTATCAGATAGGTACTGATAATATTCACATTTCACAAAGGAGGAAACTGAGGCCCAAGCAGGTTAAATAATTAGCCCAGTGTCATACAGCTAGTAAATGGTAGAGCTGGGTTTCAGAACTGTGCAGTTTGGCCTCACAACCCATAGTTTTAACTGTATGTTCTACTCATTTCCATTAGATGGGTCCTCTGTTGCAGGAAGGGTAAGGCTAGGAGGTTTATTTTATATTTTTGGCTTGTGCCAGTATGGTGGGATTAGTGTTGTGGTAATTATTCCCTCCCTCCCTTCCTTCCTTTCCTGTTCATCTCAACCTCTATTTGTGTAATTGATACATTTGAACATAGTGTAGAACCTAAAACATGGTGTTAGCATTGTCTGCCAGCTTTTTGCCATCTATGCATTTTATAAACCTACCTTCCTTACACATAGTAGGGGAAAGAAGATTGCGTAGATAGCATTGAGCACAGAGACCTTTGGTTAAATACTTAGTTTTTGTTGTTGTTGAATGTTATGATGTGGAGGCTAATTACCTTCATAAGAGGGATTGTGTTGGTCAGTCTTTACGGCGAGTAACGAACTAAACACAAGGATTTTTAGTTGCTCCAGAATTGTTGAGAAGGCCAAGCTTCTAGGCTTTACTCCCAAAAGTAGACTGAAAAACTGGGCTGCCCCATTTCTTGACATGCCCTGCTTAGCACTGTAAGCTGTAGCCTTGGTGAACAACTGGCCATGTTCTCTCACGTGTGGGTCTTTGTGTAGGCTGCTCCCTTTGGCTGGTATACTCAGTCCTCCTCTTTCTCAGCTAACCCCTCTCATCCTTCAGGTCTCCTTCTAAATTTTACTTAAAAAGTTTTACTGATCCTGCCATCTTAATTCCCTCAGACAGTCAGATGCTCCTGCTCTCTGCCCCGACTGCACCCTATATTCCCCTGTCATTGTACCTAACCATTTATTACTGCTCGTTAGTCTGTCTTTCCCCACTCCTCCCTGTGTCCCAGTGCCTAGCACAATGTGATGCTTGAATGTAGGGAGTTGAGTGGTTCGGATTTAAAAAGCCATTAAGTACACATTTGAGGCTTCATTATGAAGAAATAGATGCCAATCACTAACTTCTAAGTTGTAATTTATAATTTTTGTAATTATAATTAACTTGACAGATTTTTGCTTTGGTTTTAACACCCTTTATAGCATGTCTGGTGTAACTAAATGGAGATTGGACAACTGATCTGTTTGGAAACTAGGAATCTGAGAAGTTTGTAACTGGGTGAAAACGACTCTTAAAAAATAAACCTTCTATTTTTGAATAATTTTAGGTTTACCGAAAAAGTGTATAGAGAGTTTTCGTGTACTCACCTGGTTTCCCCCACCGTTAACATCTTACATTACTGTGGTACATTTGTCTAAACCAACACTGGTACATTACTATTAACTAAACTCCAGACTTTATTTGAATTTCACCAGTTTTTCCATTTGTGTCTTCTTTCTGTTCCAGGATCCAGTCCAGGGTATCAAATTGCATTTTGTTGTCACATATCTGTAGTCTCCTGGGCTGTGACAGTTTCAGTCTTTCCTTGTTTTTCATGACCCTGACAGTTTTGGGGAGGACTGGTCAAGGCGTCTTGTAGAATGTCCCTCAATTTGGGTCGGTCTGATGTTTTTGTCATGATTAGACTGAGGTTAGGGATTTTTGGAAAGAAGACTACAGGGTGTGAAGTGCCCTTGTCATCTCCTGGAGAGGCCAGTATCTACAAGTGTTTTTTAGAATTCTATAAGCAATATTTGTTTCTTCTCTCCCCTAAAATAAATATTTATATTTATCACTGTACAGTCACTTTGTAAGTATACTGATGACAATTTAATAGACATTTAATGGGTGTCTACTATGTGACAGGTACTATGTGCTCATTTGAGGAGTAGTCATTTTTCACTTCTTTGGAGTCTCATGTCTCTTTGGGAAACTAGTATTTGCTATAGACTTTTCTCTACAAAAACATAAGATGCACAAAATTTTGCATACAATTTTATGGGTTTCACAGATCTTTGAAACTCTTATGACTTCAGTTAAGACAATCTCTGCCCTCCAATAATGCAGTCCAGCTGAAGAGATAGGCAAGTAAGAAAATAGAATATGATGTGTTGCATGCTATTAAGGAAATACAAATAAAGTGTTATGGGAACACAGTTTAAGGGAGCAGTTTTTCTTTGAGTGATAGGCTAAGGAGAACTACAGAGAGGATATTCCCTTTGAGTTTGGCCTTGAAAAATGAGAAAGAGTTAAATTAACAAAAGATTGGAGAAACATTCTAAGCAGAGGGAACACAACCAACCAAGACCTGTGCAAAAATGCATGGTGGTTTGGGAATTGTGAGGATTTTGATCTTGCTGTGGTATGGAGGAAGTGGAAGGTGGGTTGGATATAAAATAGGAGAGGCAGGAGAAAGGTATAGAGTGGCAAGAGACATGGATAAGTTTCTCCGTTCATACATTTTGAAATGTTTAAATGACTGTATAATGATTTTATACACAAATTATTGTCATCTTTAGTTTTATGGCTCAGTAGTTTACTGCTTCACTTGCGTCATGAATGTATGAGTTAAGAAGTGAGTAGGAAATGAAGAAATGCAGACCACTTTCTCAAGAAGTTTCGATATGAAGGGGAGGGAGAGAGCTAGAAGATGTTGTGGGGTCCAGAGAAGTTTTAATTTGGGGGAGACTTGAGTGTGTTTAAATGAAAGGAAGGAACCAGTAGAGAAGAAAAGTGGATAATTGAAATAAGCCTCCCGAAAAGGTGGAAGAGATGATCCAACACAGAATAGATACTTTGCATCAGGAAAGAATGAGAAAATAATCTAATTTGTACTTAATTTCTTGTGTATATTGTACTTAGAATGACCAGACTTATATAAGACTTACCGTTGGCTTATAGGTAAGTTCAGGTTCTGGCCTGACCGTCTGTCTTGCTGTTACTGTATTCAATGTGCTTATTTAATTCCTTATATTGTATATTTAAGGTCTTTGCTAGTTCTGATGATAGGAAAAAGTATTGAAGAATCCATACCCTTAATGAACTTAGTTGAGGTAATTAAGAATATAGGGCAGATATATAAAGGATAAAAAGTAAATATAATGTGGGAAATTCTACAATTCTTTCTCATGCTTTGGGCTGCAGGCTCTGGCCAGAGCAGTTACTCTGTTTTGTGGTTTTTTTCAGGGTCCTGAGGAAAATGAAATTAGGGTCTGTGGTAGTTTATCTTGTTCTAAATAGTTTCTCATTTAGAAGTGAATTCAGCTGGGTCTACATTTAGTGAATCCTCACTGAGCATTTTTCTTTCCCTCTTAGATAATTTAACTATAAGCTGTGAAGAGGACTGATTTTTACGATGGCCTCTTTTCTTTTAACTTAGGCCACAATGTTAATCGCTAGTTTCTAATCTGATAGATACTATTTATAAAGGAATTGAACCTCTTATGAAGGAAATTATTCCTAAATAAAGCATTAAAATTTAACATATGTTTGAACATAGATTTGACCCTATGTTTAACAAAAGGAGGTTTTTGGTCATAATTATAATGCCCTTTGGGCATGATATTAATTGACTTTGGAAATTAATTTAAAATGAAGCTTCATTAGGCAGCCATTACTCTTGCATTTATATTCTTTCTGCTCTAAATCCTTAGTGAAAGCATATGCTCTATACTCTAAATACTCAAAAACTGTATACTGAAGTTTTATTGTTGAAAATTGTCTAGTATTGTAATGGTAAACAACTTTCCAAGAAACATTTTCATGTTGTGAAGGATTTTTTTTTTTTTTTTTTTGTGAGGAAGACCAGCCCTGAGCTAACATCTGTTGCTAATCTTCCTCTTTTTGCTGAGGAAGACTGGCCCTGGGCTAACATCCGTGCCCATCTTCCTCTACTTTATATGGGACGCCGCCACAGCATGGCTGACAAGCAGTGCGTCAGCGGGCGCCCGGGATCCGAACCGGCGAACCCCGGGCTGCCAAGCGCGAACTAAACCGCTGCGCCACCGCGCCAGCCCCTGTGAAGGATTTTTGAAAAGAAATATTAATAAAATTACATTATTTTACTAATAGTTGACTTTGAAACCTTTATAATCAGTGTATTTTATGCTTCTGGACACATCCATTTAGCGAATGAGTATGTGCAAAGCACTGGGGGTATGTACGCTGAATGAGTGAATAAGAATAAGCAGTGAATAAGAAAGACATGGTGACTGCTCTCAAGCTACCAGCGTAGTGGAGATAGATTGAACACGGGTGGTCACTGCTGCGAGAGATAAGGTGTCTGATGTGAGCGTATGTGGGGTGTGTACCTTGTTTTGTGGGAAGGTGTCAGCAAAGACCTCCTTAGTAGTATGAAATCTGCAACCCAAGGGATGAGCAGAATCTGGGAGAAGGATGTATGAGGCAGAGGGAACAGTTATAAGGGAGTGTGCCTGGGGAGTGGGGGCGTCCTGTGGAAGCAGACCTCGGAGGCTGAAGTGTCCATATAAGGGGGAGAGCAGGACATGGTGAGTAGGGCCACAGGTTGGGGATCTTGTAAGCATTTTGACTTTATCCTAAAGGCTCCAGAAAGCCATTGATAGGAGATCAGATCTGCGTTTTGAGTAAGATCACTCTGCAATGGAGTTGGGTTGGGTAGAGTAGAAAATAGATTGATGAGAAGTTTGAGCAAATGTGGGGAGGCCAGTTCGCCTTCTGTAACAGTCTCTGCAAGGGATGACGATGGGTGCATTGTGAGAACTCGGTGTTAAACTCTGCATTCTGAGAGACCACTGAAATAGGTGAAGACTGCATGTGTGTATAAAACAGCATATGCCTCTTTCAAGAAGTATAAAGCCTTATATGTATATAGTTCTTGAATTTTATCTAAGGATCCTGAATTCGATTAAAGATCTGTATCCTAAAGATAATACACAAGTATTGTGAAATCTTTATTAATTTATTTCTTGGGGAGGGGTGGTCCCTTATTTATTTTATAAAATGAAACTTTTTAATATTCAAATTATAAAGTCTTTGGTCATACTGATTTAAAAACAGATTTTTCTTTTCAGTTTCAAACGTATCCGATTACAACTCTGGAATACTTGACCCTTAATTAACTAGTAAGGCAGGGAATTCAATCTGCTCAAATGTTAAGTAGTGCCATTTAAAATTTGGAAGACCAAAGCAAGACAGTATGGTTGTGGTGACCATAGCCAAGCCAAGCACACTCTTTTTGAGTAATAAAATAAGCTTGTAAAATGAGCACAGTTCCAGGAGTATGTCGTGTCAAGACTGGGGAAGCAGGTGCCAGTGGTTGGGGGCCTCAGGATGAAGCCATGGGCCTGGCCAGAGGATTTTTATTTGTTTTCATCTCTAATGCAGTTCAGATAAATATGAGGCTGTGCTGGTAGGAAATCTTTTGTATTCCCTATTTGTCTTTCCCTTCTAGGAGGAGTAAAATCTTTATATAGCAGATTTATGAGAATATGATGAGAAAATTTTAGAATTCAATTTTGAGTCCCTAAAGGAGTGTAGACTACCTTACTGAGAAGATTTGAAGAGAAACATAGAAGCAGTCAGTGGAGAGAAAAGAGGATGGAGGGGAGGGTACTTTCGTTTTCTCTTAAAGAATGGGTGGGTAGACCATATTTATAGGCAGAGAAGGAACCAATAGAAAAGAAGAGATTATATGTACTCTAGAAACTATTAATTTGCAAGAAAACTACAAAACACACTGATAAATACCTTCCCAGAGTTAGCCAAAACTGCAAGGTTTGAGGTTGCAGTCCCCAAGACTGCTCTCACTTCTGACACCAACTGCAAGTTCAGGGAGTTTCCAGAATCACCCTCAGGTTTGATAGTTGGCTAGAAGGACTCACTGAAGTCACTAAGAGCTGTTATCCTCACAGTTACAGTTTATTATAGGGAAAGGATACAGATCAAAATCAGCCAAAGGAAGAGACACATAGGTCAGAGCCTTGGGAGAATTCTAAATGTGTAGCTTCTGTTCTCGTCTCCCAGGATGGGTTACCCTCCCGCTATCAATGTGTGACAATACACATGGAGTATTGCCAACCAGAGAACTCACCTGAGCTTTGGTATCTAGAGTTTTTATTGGGGCTTCATTACATAGGCATGGTTGATTGATTGCCTGTGGAGTTAACTCAGTCTCCAGGTCTGCTGATACTGAGTGACCCAAAGCCCTCACCTTAAATTGGTCTTTCTATCATGGTCACCCCCCACCCTAAGACTGTTGAGTATGACCAGCCCTACCCTGAGGTCCAGTGTGATTGGCCCTTGCCCTAAACAAAGACACTTCTATCAGATATGCTATAGATTACCTCCCAGAAACAGAGGCAAAGGCCAGACCTCTCTTTGGGCAAGGAGAACTTTACTACACACTTAGATTTTCAAAGGATTGCCTTGAGTTTTATGTTGAGATTGGTCTTGAAAATAGGGGCAAGAATGGAGACAGAGAGACCAATTAGGAAGACTATTTATGGTAGTCTTGAGGGAATGTTGGCTTGATCCTGGGTGATAGTGGTAGGGGTAACAAGAAATAGTTCCAGTCTGGAAATATTTTGAAGGAGCAATAGGATTTGTTGATGTATTGGATGTATGTATGAGAGAGAGAAGTCTGAGATATCTCTTGAGGCTTTTGGTTAGAGCAACTGCAAGGATGGAGATGCCATTACTGAGATACTAGAAAGTCAATTGTCCATCATAAGAATTAGGTGGCTCCCACTGCTACTGCCAATTAAGAAGAAATCATAGGGGCTGGCCCGGTGGCATAGTGGTTAAGTTTGTGCGCTCTGCTTCGGTGGCCTGGGGTTTGTGGGTTCGGATCCCAGGCACAGACCTATGTACTGCTTACCAAGCCATGTTGTGGCAGGCATCCCACGTATAAAAACAAATGCAGGAAGATGGGTACGGATGTTAGCTCAGGACTAATCTTCCTCAGCAAAAAGATGAGGATTGGCAATGGATGTTGGCTCAGGGCTAATCTTCCTCACCAAACAAACAAATTATAAAAACCAGTCCTGTACTGATAGTATATTGCAACTCATTAAAAGAAAATCATTCTGTGTGATTCAGATACTTGAAAAAAAATCTGTTGTGCTTAATAACCCTCATGTCAGGGCTGCGAATGAACAAAAGACCAACTTATGTGATGTTAATACTCTTATATTGATTCCTCTCTAATAATATTATCAAAATGATCTGAACTGTATTTAGATATTATTATTTCTGAATAGCAACAGTAGTAGAGTTTCTGCACCTAAAGTTATTCAACCAATGAAACTGATCACATTTTCAGAAATTCTTGCTTATACATTATACATGCTACATGCATATGACATGTCATATTTCTTCATTTCTAAGAGAGGAAATAGTGTCTTCAATTTACTCTGTTGACCTAGTAAATTGGTTTATTTGGGTCATTTATCTAAAAAACCGGTTAATATTGAAGTCAGTTGTTGACTGTCTTCATGTAGCTTTCATCTTTGATGGTGATTATTTTATACAGACTCAGTTTCTTCACTGAGTTAAACTGAATGTTGGCAGTTATAATTCACTGACTGGTGTAGGGTAAAAATTTGGTAATTAAAAAAATTCTTTCAAAAAGCAAAGTTTTGTTAATATTACTCTCTGTTGATGTTACAATTAGAATAATACCAAACCATTTCGATATCCATCTATATCAGTCCAAAACTTGTCATCTGACAAATCTGTCAGCTAGAGTTTGTGCTATTCTTAAGCCCCAGTGACTCAGTAATATCTTTGTTTCATTATGGAAAGTAAAAAGTTTGGTTATGATTGCTTAGGAAAACTTCTCCTCAGTGGGAATTGTGACTAGATGAACTCAATTCTAATGACATTTAAATTTATTTATAACAGTTGAAAGGAATAACTAGAAAAGAAATAATGCTGTTCAAAAGCAAGTTGAGGTTCAAATTGTCATTTCTTGACTTTCTACTCTGGTTTAGTTCTCTGAGCTACTAACTTAGTTTTATTCTTTTGTTTTGAAAAGCAAACAAATTAGTGAAATAAAACATTGGTGTTACTGAAGTTAAAATAAAGAGAGAATGAAAATCTTTGGTCAGATACATGCTTTATTAGGAAAAAAGTTTAAAGTTCTTCAGGTGTAAGAAATCTCATCCTGGTAGTGACCAATCATTCTTAAGTGATGGGGTGCACTGACTTTTCCTGTCTCCTTCCCTCCATTTCTCCCTCTTTCCTTCCCTTGATTTATTATATATCTAGATTCAAATCTTAAAAAAAAAGTTAATATAATATTAACCTAGCTTTAGAAAAATATGTTCAACCTTGAATGATGCAGATGAGACCAGCGATATATGCCTAGATGTTCTATGGAATCAGAGCTAAGAGCCTTCTCCAGAATATTTCAGAGAGGACAACTATAGACAGCAAGGGGCCATGCTGTTTTTTAAGTTCTTCAGGGAAGACTCATACAGCCAGTATCCCACAGCTGCTATCAGTACTTTATTCCAACATTTTCACTGCCCTTACTGCTGGGAAATTTTCTTAAGGTATTATTTGAATTCTGTATACTTTAGCAAAAGCCTATGTATGCTCTTAATGTAAATTGAGAATTTAAAAAGGCCTGTTTTTATAGCAGTTTGTTATTAAGTTTGGTTACCCTTGTCTTTTTTTTTCCCTGTGATCTTCTTGTCTATAAGTTGCATTCAGTCTTCAGTTTAATATCCTGTTGAACAGGATCTGTTCTTTCCTTCCCAACCAGTACTAAGAATGATCCCATTGCTTCTGTATAACCAAAATTATAACATTAGTACGGGTTTATTAATAATTATTTCCTTTGCTGCTGGGAACTATTAGGAATTTTTAAAGTCATATCTGTAATGGTATTTTTAAGTGAGAGGAAATTTGAGGCAAAAAGGAATGTGAATGGACGTGTTGAAAAAGGTTGAGAAAAATAGAAGTAAAATACTTGCTAAGAGATTATCATATGGATTTTCTGAAACTAGAACTCAGGTTTGTCTGATCTGAATTCACCATGCTTTCCAGATGCTCTGTTGCTTCTGTTATTAGTGCTGTATAGTTTCTCACATGAGATTTTAGGGACATGTCACATCATGTTTACATGGGTAGAATTATATTAGATTCTTCCCTTACTGATCATGAACAAAGTTAAAGTCTTACCATTCTGAACAGATTAAATAGGAGATTATAGTAAATTATGTTCATGTTCTTTGCTCTTAGACAGTTACCTGCAATCCTCCAAAATACTTTCCAAAATAAGTATATTAAACTGGTGGCTTTTTATATACACACATATACTTATCAAATGTGACAGTTGGTAATTATTTTTTTTTATTAGCATAAGTCAACTTGGGTGTAAATACAGTAAACATACAGTTTAAAATTAGGAAAGAAAAATTAAGACAATTTAAGACTTTACTTTTACTAGTAGAAATTCTCAGCTTTTTGGGTACTTTTGGGTCAAAAATTATTGTTTTCCAAATATCCAGTGGGGATTTATATCATTGGGGGAAAAAAGAGGAAGTGGGAAAAAAATCCCAAAGAAATTAGAGAATGTGCTTTTTCAGGCCTACTCACAGAAGAGTATTTGATTCTTATGTGAATCAAAGTAGTTTGGATTTCTCCTTTCCTTGGGAGAAATTCTAACATAATTTTAAATTAAGGAAAGAGAAGGTAAACCTCCGTCCAGTGAATACAGTGAGCAGTATACATCTTTATTATGATTAAAGGAGGTAGACAGAAGAAAAGGGAAGGGAAAAAATAAAGGATTTCAAGGTTGGAAGGGATTTTAAGTGATCATTCTGTTCAACTTCCTTTTTTCAGAGGGTCAGATATTCTGATTCAAGAAATGAGATGGAATCCAGGGAGGAAGTAACAAAAATGGAGGAGGGTGGGGTGGGGAAGGATGTCCTGTCTAACCAAATTTACTTTCATATTGTTTTCTACAAATGGTTTTGCGTTAAGGATAAAACAAAATGGTTTTTTTTAAGTTTTAAAGCATAGGCATTCTTGAAATATTTTCATCTCATTAATTTTTTGTATAGTTTTTTCACTTTACGAAAGTGTGATGCATGCTTATTTCAAACATGAACATAAAATGTAGAGAGTAAAAATTCCCCATAATTTCACCCTCACAGAAATAACCACTATTAAAAGTTTGTTGAGTAATTCTCTGTATTATTCTTATTTTATAAAAATGGGAATGTAGTATACCTATTATTTTACAATTTGGTATTTTAAGTTAACATCTTGCATGCCTTTCTGTATCATATGTATAGCTCTGATTATGTTAAATGTATATGTAGAATTCCATTATGTCATACATTACATTGTGCCATAATTTGTAAAAACTATTTCTTATTGAAAATACTTACTTGATTTCTAATTTTTTATGAATACAAAAGTATACATACGAATACAAAAAGTTCTTCAGTAAACTTATTTTTATTGAAGTCACATTGGTTTATATTATTATATAAAGTTCAAGTGTACACCATTATATTTCGACTCCTTCATAGACTGCATCATGTTCACCACCAAAAGTCTAGTTGGTCTCTGTCTCCACACACATTTGCCTCTTTACCCCTTTCACCCTCCCCCCACTCCTTAGTGAACTTCTTGATATATGTTTATCTTTTGTACTTGTGTTAGTATTTAGTAGGATAAATATTTCTGAATCTCAGAATACAAACATAAAAAAACACTCTAGGTACTAATTTGCATTTCCTTCAAGGAAGTATTATCAGTCTTTTAATCTGATAGCCAAAACAGTTATATTAATTTGTAGTCCTTGTGTCTTTTTCATGTTTTAGCTCAGTGAATTTTGACAAAGTGAATATTCCCATGTGAGCAGCATCTAGATCAAGAAACCAGAACCACAGAAATACCCTTTAGTCACTAAAACTGCTCTTCCTCCCTGCCCCCTCCCTCCACGGTAACCACTGATCTTGACTTCTAACACCATAGAAGAGTTTTACCTGTGTGTGAATTTTATATAGATGGTATCATACAGAATCATGCAGATTCTTTGGTGTCTGACTTCTTTAGCTCAACATTGTTTTTGAGATTCTACCATGTTGTGTATGTTTGTAGACTGTGCTTTCTCATTGCTGTATAGTGTTTGATTGTCCGAATATACAGTTTACTTATCTGTTCTAATACTGATCGGCATTTGGGTTGTCCTAGTTTTTGGTTATTAGGAATAGTGCTGCTGTGAACATGCTTGCATTTGTCCTTTGATGAACATCTGTACACACTTCTGTTTGGTATGTTTTTAAGAGTAAAATTGCTATGTTAGAGTTTTGTTTGTTTTAATATGTCTTTCATTGACTCGAACTTTTTTATCTTTGGTTTAGCTTTCTGTCATGTTCTTTACTATTTTTATTTGGCTTTTTCTTTCTGCATATTGTCTTCTGATCAGTTTTAGTAGATACTGACATTTTTCTTTTTATTTTTTTGCTCCTGTTTTTTTCTTTTTTGTGGGGAAGACCAGCCCTGAGCTAACATCTGTTGCCAATCCTCCCCTTTTTGCTGAGAAAGACTGGCCCTGGGCTAACATCCGTGCCCATCTTCCTCTACTTTATATGGGACGCCGCCACAGCATGGCTGACAGGCAGTGCATCCGCCGGGGATCCGAACTCGCGAACCCTGGGCTGCCAAGCGCGAACTAAACCGCTGCGCCACCGGGTGGCCCCCGATACTGACATTTTTATAAAGTGGTTGTGTCAATTTGCACTCCCACTAACAGTTTGCTTCACATCCTTGCTAATACCTGGTATTGTTTTATTTTACCTATTCTATTGGGTATATAAAACTTCATACTATTATTAGTGTAACTATATGTTTGATTTGATATCTGGTAGTTTTTTTATTTCAGAACTTTCTGGTCAGTCTTGCTTCTTTATTCATCATGGTGAACTTTAGGATCATTTTGAAGTTTGCAAAATAAATATGCTGGGAGTTTTATTTAGAATTTTATTGATTTATAAGTTCTGTTAATGTGAATTGGCAACTTGAAATATTGAGTCTTCCAGTTGAGAATAAGACATGATTTTCCAGTTAATTCAAGACTTCTTTTATGTCCCTCAGTTAAGTTATATAGTTTCTTTACATAGGTTATTCAGATTTCTTACCAAGTGGATACCTCATTGTTATGCTTTTAAAAGTCTGAATATGGTATTCTTTTTTATCTTCTAATTGGAATAAAAACCTTGATAAGGTATATTTTAAAAATGTTTTGCTATAGTCTTTCTATTGGACATTATTTTGAGTATTCCTCAGTTTTCATAAATGAGATTAACATCTTTTTGGATATGTGTGTATTTATGCATTTTTTAAATTATTATTCTCCTTTTTAAAAGGCATTGGCAAATTTTATTCATTTGCATAAACAGTTTAAATAGCTTTAGAACAACCTGTTCCTTGGCTGTATAAAAGATCATGAATGAAATATCTGGACTTGATTTTTAGAATGTAGCTTTTTGCTTTCTCAGTGCCATACATGGTATTATCTATTTAGATTTACTATTATTCCTTGAGTCAGTTTTGCTGCCTTTATTCACTGGACCTTATTCTCAGATTTATGAGCATTGAGTTAAGAAAATAGTCTGCTATAATTCTTTCTCCTTTCCTATTTGTTTTTTTCCTCATTTTCAAAAGTTTTGTGTATTTATGGTTTCTCTTTAAATTTTGAGTAGACTGATCAGTGATTTATAGGTTATATTGAATTTTTATCAGAAATATAGCCTTTGTTCTCTTTTTCTTTGTGGATTTCAATTGATAGTGTTATTAATTCCTCTTTTCTGACTTCCTAGAGTCATGGTATTCTTTTTCTGACTTCTTCATTTATGCTTATTAATTTATCTTCATTCTGTCATAGTAACAGATATTTAAACTATAAGCTTTCTCATGTTATAGATTGACAGTGACCCATAGATTTTGACATGGTTTTCATTTTAATTATAATTTTCTAGATAATCTATAATTGTGTCCTTGATTTCCCCTTTGGCTTAATATTCATTTATGAGAGAGTATTTTAAATTCTAATAGGTTAGTAGAGTTTTTTTTGTTGTCATAAATCTCCAGTTTCATCGCATCATGATTAGAATGTTTGATTTCTTCATTTTATAGTTTGTTAAGATGTTCTTTACTGGTCTAACATATGTTCACTTTTTGTGTAGCATTGTGAAGCCTTGAATAGAAGCATAATTCTCTTTTCATGATGTAGAGTTAGATATGTGAGTGTGTGCTTGTGTGTCCCAACTTAGTATGTTTCTGTGTTCTTAGTTTTTTACTTACTTGATCTGTCAAGGCCTGAAAGAAGTTTATTATAAACCTCTATTGAATGATAATTTTGTGTCAGTTTCTCCTTTGTAGTTTTAAGTGTGTGATGTGTACATTTTAATTTTTTGTTTTGTTGAAATATAATTGACTTACAGAAAATTACACGCATTTGAAGTACAGTCATGAGTTACTTAACAACGGGGATACATTATGAGAAATACGTCATTAGGCGATTTCATTGTTGTGTGAACATCATAGAGTGTACTTACACAAAACTAGATGGTACAGCCTACTACACACCTAGGCTATATGGTATAGCCTATTGCTTCTGGGCTACAAACTTGTACAGCATATTATTGTACTGAATACTGTAGGCACTTGTAACAATGGTGTTTGTATATCTAAACATATCTGAACATAGAGAGGGTATGGTAAAAATACAGTATAAAGATAAAAAATGGTACACCTATATAGGGTACTTACCATGAATGGAGCTTGCAGGACTAGAAGTTGCTTTGGGTGAGTCAGTGAGTGAGTGGTGAGTGAATGTGAAGGCCTAGGACGTTACTGTACACCACTGTGGACTTGACAAACCCTACACTTAGGCTACAGTAAATTTATAAAAAAATACTTTTATTCAGTGATAAATTAGCTTACTCTAACTTTTTAAATTTATAAACTTTTTAATTTTTTTAACTCTGACTTTTGTAATAATGCTTACCTTAAAACACAAGCACATTGTGCAGCTGTACAAAAATTCTTTCTTTCTTTATATCCTTATTCTGTGAGCTCTTGCCTATTCTTAAAATTTTTTATTTTTAATTATTTAACTTTTTTGTTAAAAACTAAGACATAAACACATATATTAGCGTAGGCCTACATGGGGTCAGGATCATCAGTATCACTGTCTTCCACCTCCATGTCAATACCTCCTGAAGGACCTGGCTGAGGCTCTTCTTGAGGAGGTGTCACTCTTTCCAGAAATATGTCCATGGTGGGTTGCTTGGTTTGTTTCTTTTTTTCATCATGGATTCTCTTGTAAGCAGATAAGGCACCATGAACATTCCTCTTTATTAATGAAAACCTTTCGGTATTTGGATCCATGTTTTCATACTGTTTAAGGATCTTATTGAGGTCTGCAAAAGCTTCTGCTAAACACGTCAGTGTGAATTTCCTTGGGGGTTCTTCTTTTTCTTCTCCTGCAATTTCCTTTTCTCTTGCCTCTTCTTCAGCTATGCGTTCCTGTTCCAGTTCCAACAATTCTTCTTTAGTCAATTCCTCAAGCACCATCTCTAGGAGCTCTTCAGTGTCATCCTCATCCACACCCAGGTTAAAGTTGTTTGTCATCTCAGCCACGGCCTTGTTGATTATTGCAACCTCCTCATCCTTGGCAAATCCTTTGAAGCCATGGACGAACCTCTTGAGTAGACATCTTCTTCCAGATGCCATTCATACACTCCTTGGTGACATCACCCCAAGCCCAAGCAAGGTTCTTGATGCAGTCGGAGATGTTGTAATCCTTCCAAAATTGCATCAGTTTCTTCTCAGTGTTTTCCTCTGTTGCAGCAATAGCCTGGGCAAAGGTCCTCCTCAGATAATAGGCCTTAAAAGCGACTATAACTCCTTGATCCATTGGTGCTTAAAGGGAGAAAAATTGCTTTGATATTGAGATGAAGATCACCAATAAAGGAAGATGTTCAGGAGCATTATCAACATTAAGCAAAATCTTGAAAAGTATGTTATTCTCCAAACAGTACTTCTCCATTTTGCTGGCATTGCAATTTAGGAGGACATCTTAGAAGAGGAGCTGGGTCATCCGTGACTTCTTATTGTGCCTGTAGCATACCAGCAGCGTGTACTTATTGATATGCTTGAAGGCCCTGGGGTTCTTGCTGTGCCACATTACAAAGAATTTCAATTTGTAGCCTGCAGCATTGCCCCCAAGAAAAACTTTTATCTTGTCCTTAAAAGCACTGAAACCTGGCATTGACTTGGCCTCCTTATAGATGAAAGTCCTTTCAGGCATCCGTTTCCAGAATAGGGAGGTTTCATCCATATTGAATATTTGCTGTGACAAGTAATTTTCCTCTGCTATCAGCTTATCTAGAGTTTGCAAAAATTCTTCAGTTGCCTTCACTTCGGCACTTGCAGACTTACCACTCATTTTCACATTATGTAATGAATAATAATTCTTGAATTGTTTAAACCACCCCGAGCTAGCAGTAAATTCAACATCATAGTTGAGTCCAGCCTTTTCTTTCAACATCGGCAACAAACTTATTGCTTTGGTGGTGATCATCATGGTGGTGAGAGGAATATGCTTCTGTGTCTGATCTTCTAATCCAGGTCATTAGAAGTTTCTCCATGTCTGACATAGGCCCTTCTCGAATTTTTGTTAGTCTTGTTGCCTTCAGTAAAGCAGATCCTTTAACAACTTCCGTCACTTTGTTCTTGTTCTTCAAGATTGTAGCTATGATGGAACCGGACATGCCTGACTAGCGAGCAATAACCATCACTAAATTTCCACCTTCATAGTCTTTAATCACTTTTAATTTCGTTTTCCAGGTCAATCACTAGACGTGGTCTCTTACCAGCAACATTAGAGGTGGATTTTGTGTGCTTAGGGGCCATGTGAACAAACATGAGCTTGAATTTAAGCACAAGAGAAAATGATGCAATTAAGAGACATGGTAAACACAAGGTATATGAGGCTGCTGCCAGTGTAACGCATCATTCTGTTTTACCGTAAACTTTTTTTTTATAAGTAGAAAGAGTATTTTAAAATAACAATAAAAAGTATAGTATCATAAATACATAAACTAGTAACATAGTCATTTATAATCATTATCAAGTATTATGTACTGTACATAATTCTATGTGCTATACTTTTATACAGCTGGCAGTGCTCACCACAGACACATGAGTAATGCATTGTGCTTCGATGTATGACAGCTACCATGTTGCTAGGAGATAGGAATTTTTCAGCTCCATTATAATCTTATGGGACCACCATCGTATATGTGATTTGTTGTTGACTGAAATGTCATTGGGCAGTGCATGACTGTATATAATTTGATACATTTTGAAATATATATCCCCATCCATGAGATCCATAATCAAGATAACCAACATATCCATCACCCCCCAAAGTTTCCTTGTGCATGTTTATAACCCCTCCTTGTTATCTCTCCCATCCCCAGTTACCCACTGATCTACTGTCTTTCACTATAGATTAGTTTATCTTTTCTAAAATTTTATGTTAATGAAATTATACACTATGTCCTCTTTTCTGTTTGGTGTTCTTTACTCGGCATAATTATTTTCAGATTCACCCATGTTATGTGTATTAATAGTTCATTCCTTTTTATAGCCCAAAAGTATTCCATTATATGGAAACACTAGTTCGTCTATTGATTCATCTCTTAATGAATACTTGGGTTGTTTCTAGTTTGGGGCTATTACAAATAAATATGCTGTGAACATTTTTCTACCAGATTTGTGTGGACATATATTTTTTTTAGGGGCTGTTAATTACCTAGGAATGGAATGGCTGGATCATATGGTATAAGGTGAAAGTTTTAAGATACTGTTACTGTTTTTCAAAGTGCTTATACCTTTTGGCATTTTCATCAGCAGTATGAGAATTACAGTTGGTTCATATCCTTGCTGTATCAGTTCGCTAGGGCTGCCATAACAAAATACCACTGACTGGGGTGGCTTAAACAACAGACGTTTATTTTCTTATAGTTCTGGAGGCTGGAAGTGCCAGATCAAGGTGTTGGCAGGGTTGGTTTCTCATGAGGCTTTTCTCCTTGGCTTGTAGATGGCTGCCCTTTTGCTGCCTCTTTACATGGTTTTTCTCTGTAGTCTTTTTTTGTGTCTAAATTTCCCCCTTTTACAAGGACACCAGCCAGATTGGATTAGGACCCAGCCTAACTTCATTTTAACTTAATCATCTCTTTAAAGGCTTTACCTGCAAATATGGCTACATTCTGAAGTACTGGGGGTTAGGGCTTCAGCATACAAATTTTGGGGGGACACAGTTCAGCCCATAACACTTGTCAACACTTGGTATGATCAGTTGTAATTTTAGCCTTTGTAATAGCTGTGAAATGGTATTTCATTGTGGTTTCAGTTTGCATTTCCCTAGTGATTAATAACGTATGTGCTTATTGCTATTCATATATCTTCTTTGATAAAATTCAAATTTCATGCCCATTTTTTAATTGAGGTTGTTTGGTTTCTTGAGTATTGAGAAATTTTTGTTTTGAATACAAGTTCTTTATCAGATACATGCTTTGAAAATATTTTCTTCTAGTCTCTGGCTTGTCTTTTCATTCTTGTAACAGTATCTTCTAATGAGTAGAAGTTTTAAATTTTGGTGGTCTATCTTATTAATTTTTTCTTTTATGGATCATGCTTTTACTGTTGTATTTTAGATATCTTTGCCAAACCTGAGAATACAAAGATTTTTTCCTATTTTTCTTCTAGAATTTTTATGGCTTTAGGTTTTAACATCTAGGTCTGTGATCGATTTTAGGTTATTTTTTGTATATGGTATGAAGTATGGATCAGTTTTTTTTTTTTTTTTTTTGGCATATCAGCATCCAATTGTTCTAGTACCATTTGTTGAAAAGGTTATTCTTTCTTTACTGAATTGCCTTTGCACCTTTGTCGAAAATCAATTGACCATAAATATGTAAGTCTATTTCTGAGCTCTATTCTGTTCCATAGATCTTTTTATGTATCTTGATGCCAATACTACACTATTTTAATAATTAATGTAACTTTTTAAATTAGTCCTGAAGTCATGTATCCTAAGTCCTCAAACATTGTTATTCCTTTTCAAAGTTGCTTTGGCTCTTCCTGGTCGTTTGCATTTTCATATGCATTTTGGAGTCAATTTGTAAATTTCTCCAACAAAGTATGTGAGAGTTTTTGATTGGGATTGTGTTGAATTTGAAGATCAGTTTGGGAAAAATTGAAATCTTAACAATATTAAACCTTCTGATCCATGACCATGATACATCTCTCTCCATTTGTTTAGGTGTTCTTTAATTTCTCTCAGCATTTTGTAGTTTGGAGTATCAAGTTCTTGTGTGTCTTTTATCAGATGTATCCCTAATTATTTCGTATTTTCAGATGCTATTGTTAATGGTATTGTTTTATTAGTTTCAATTTCTGATCATTCATTGTTGGTTTATAGAAATGCAATTGATTTTTTTATATTGATGTATCCTGCAGTGTTGCTGAACTCATTAGTTTCAGTAGCTTTTTTGGTAGATTCTATGGGAATTTCTAGATAATCATGCCATCTACAAATAAATTTCCTCCTAACGTACCTTAATGTGGATCTTTTCGTCTTTTATTCTGGTTCTTGGTCTTTTCAGTGAAGAAAATCAGTATCTTTAGTTTTGGGAAACTTTTCTAGTACTTTTTTTTTCTTCCTTTCTCTTTGCAGTGTCAAACCTAACTGCTAGCATTCTAGTGTGTGAACAAGGAAGGGCTCTGGAGAGAAGGATTTTTATTTCTCTTGTGGAGTCAAAATAAAAGGTAGTTTTTTTGCGTCTGCTCTCCCCATTCTCACAGTTGTCTTTAATGGTTGTACTGTGTCAACATATTATATAGCCATTACATATTATAATCCCTTTCTTTTAACTCTCAGTCTTAGTTCTGCAAGTAATTATATAGTTTATGCTCATACCAGTCTTTGTATGTCTCTGTGGTCATTTTAGTTTTCTGAAGCTTATTCTCAGGCAGTTGAGAACAACTTTTCTTGAGTTCTTGCATAGTGATAACTGTCCACTTGATACTTGAAGGTCACATTTGCTGGATGTAAAATTCTTAGCTTGCATTTTCTTTCCATAAGTATCTTAAATATGTTTCTCTGTTTTTTCTCGCATAAAATATTCCAATATTCCTGACAGTGTCCAGTGATATTTTCCTCTGTTAAGTCATGTGCTGTTTTTGCCTAGAAGTCCAAGAGACTGTATCTTTAAAGTCCATTAATTTTTTTAGAATATGTCTGATGTTGGTCATTTGGTGTTGATAGTTTCAGATACGCTGAGTATGTAACTTCACGTTACTCTTTGTTTTAGAAAAATGTTCTTGAATTATAGTTTTCACTATTTGTTCTGTTCCGTTGCTTTGTTGTTGTTTTAGTCGGAGACTCCTGTTTTCTGTGTTAGATCTTCCTTGCCCATCTTTAATATTTATTTTCTCTTGCATCCTTTTTATCTCTTCATTTTCTTCTTGTATTTAAAAAATTTTCTCCTTTTAACCATGTTTCTTTTAAAGCATCTTTGTGTTTATTCGCTCTTGTCTTCTAAAATAATTTTCATTACTAAAATAGTGTTTTCTTTTGTTATTCTTCCTTGAATTTTATCACCTCTTTTCTGAATTAAAAAAAATTCTGATTTACATTCTTTCATGCCTTGTATCATTTTAATATGTTTTAGCTGGTTTTGAAATTTTTCTTTTTTGTTGTGCTTTCATTGTCTATAAGGGATCTGACTTCAGTACTTTCTGTTGCTCAAATTTAGTTTTCTACAACTCTTAGAAGGAGGATTGTTTAGTTTGTTTCCCCCACCTCGTAATGCTCCTCCTTTTGTGGTTTTGCGCAGACAGCTTGCTTTCTGAGATTTCCTGGTTCCCTTCTCCCAGTCTTGCCTAGACCTGTTCTTTCTTTCACCTCTCTTGTCCCTGTTTTGTTCAATTTTGATTCCACTCACAGCATTATCTCCTTAGTGTGGGTCCTTGTCCTGGAAGGGGGATCCTGGAGGGTCAGTTTCAAGAGTCCATGGGGGCTAGACTGCTCCAGCCCCTTCAGGTCTACACTCAGCTGCTTTTGGAATGGGCAGAACCCCTCCCAGTTTCAGCTGCTAATCTGAAATTGGTCTGTTGTGCTTTCCAGTGAATACCCGAGGGCTGTTGGGGGTTCTCCTGTTCTTTGAGCCGAGCCAGCAGACATCCCATCGCTTTTCTCTGCTTTCTTCAGCACAGAAACTAGTAACATGGTCTTATGGCTGCTGGTGCTTTGTCCTTGCCTGCTTGTACTTTGGAGTTCATGACGATTCTTATCATCTAGTTGTGTCATAAGTGTTGTCTGTGAGTCTGGTTTTGTTACCTAAACTGTTTTTGTAGTCTATTTTTGTATTTCATTTAGAGAAAATTTTAGTTTTCTGTACAGAAAAGCGAAGAATTTTATGTCTTATTTCACAGAGAAAAGAATCTACTAAAGTAACAGCCTTGTCATGAAGGCTAAGAGGGTAAATTGTCATTAAAGCTTTCCAATTTGCATTTAATATTAAAAGTTAATGGTTTTATTGTGAAATTACCATAGAGTGGGTTAGAGAACTAATTGCTTTTATTAATCACCAACAAGTAACAAAAAATTACCAGAATGTGGCATCTAGCTGACTATATATTAGTATGTCATTGAAAATTTCATCTTGAGGTCAGTTTTTTATCATCAGCTAATGAAGTGGTACACATACTTCAGTGTGAAAAAAATGCTTCTGACTTGGGACATAAGTTATTCCTTTTATACAGTTTTGCCTACTTTGAGAATATAGAACACTTCAAATAAAATTAGTCATTTTCTGAAGATTCAGAGAACTGGGAATTTATCTAATTGTCCTTCTTGCTATATCAATCCTAATTTTCCTGTTTTCGTCAACTTGAAGACCCCTACCTTCTTTGTTGCATGGAGTCAGGGAGGGCCCAGAAGGGAGAACTAAAAATAAATAAGATAATTCTGCTTCTTAATACCTTCTCAGCTTAATTATTTCAGTAAGAAGCTGAAGTCAAATATAGAATGGAAAACAAATGTAGGCAAACCTTCTGAGAGCCAATAGTATAGTTTAGACATCAAATCATAGCATTCATTCAGTAGCAGTTTGGGTGTCTCTGATATGCTTTATTGTTAGTGCTGTCAGATCGATCGCAACTCCTATTGACCCTATGTACAGCAGAGTGGAACCCTGCCTGGTCTTTTTGCGCTGTCCTCTTACCCTCCAGTGCTGTCAGACAATGCTCCGCTGCTATTCATAGGGTTTTTGTGGCCAATTTTTTCGGAATTGGTTGGCCAGTGCCTTCTTCCTAGTCTGTCTTAGTCTGGAAACTCCGCTCATGTGATATGCTGTATTGAATGATAACTGTTAACAGTAGAAACTTGCTTGAAGAATGTAGTTTTCTTTTCTTGTATTAGATGCCTAACCACTGTTCTGTTCCTCAAATAAAATGGTTCTGATTCTAACTCTTGGTTATTCATACTAATGGGAGAAGGTGGTGGGAAAGCCTTATCTGCCAACATTTCTACATAGGACTTAATACAGATCAGTCCTAAGTATAGGTGATTCATTGTGGGAAGTACCTGCAGGATCTCCATATAATCTTTGCATTTATAAAATTTTTCTGGAATAGATTTTAAGGGCAGGGTTTTAGGACGTGTTTACATGTAGTCAGTTTTTAAGGTGGAGGCAGACCTTCTCCTTAAGAATGTTGTTTACATTGAATACGGTGACGAGAAGACCCTATCTTACTGCTCTTCCATCTTTGAAGATGGGAGGGGGTTGCTCCCTGCTTTGGGTAGGGCAGTTAGAAGGGGCTTAGTGGATTTACTATGGGTTAAGGGAGAGTTGTGTCAAGAAATAGGATTTGGGACTTAAGTCTTATTTTTTAGTCTGTTTGATATATCAATGTTGTTCCAGTATTTCTTTGTTTACCTTAATTAAAAATCTTTTGGGGCCGGCCCGGTGGCATAGCGGTTAAGTTCATGTGCTCTGCTTCTGGTGGCTGGGGGTTTGCAGGTTCGGATCCCGGTGTGGACCGGCGCACCACTTGTCAAGCCATGCCGTGGTAGCATCCCATGTAAGGTGGAGGAGGATGGGTGCGGATGTTGGCCCAGGGCTAATCTTCCTCACACATACATGCAAACCCCCCGTCCCCAAAAACCCCTTAGAATTCTTGTGCAATTCAGAAAGCCTGAGGTTTAAGGGAAGATAATAAAGAGAAAAAAAGACTGGAAGGAGATTCAGAGCCAACCTGTATTCTTACTTCTTTCAGTTTAACTACTTCTTGAAAAAAATCTCTATGCTGCTTGTGTTTCATACATATATTGCTCCCATTGTGGAATGGTATATTTCCATTTAGAAAAAATATTTTGTCTCCTTAGTCCATTTGATCTAGAAGAGCAGGTTCTCAAGAGACCTTATTCCTGCTGTCCTTTTCTTCTAGAAAACTGGAGGTGGTGGAAATATGGTGGCAGTTTGCTTGACCCTCACCTAGGATGGAGTGGTAGACAACCTAGCCTCAGATAAGTGACTTTAGTGAGACTTTTATGAAGCTTTAATATGAAAGGGATACTATCTAGGTTTGAGAGAATTTCTCCTAACTATTCTGGCTAGAGTATGTGAATGAAGAAAGATTTCTATTGTCGTTGACCCCCTGTATTGTTTACAATTGTTTCTTTTCTCTTTTATTATCAAGTATGTGTTGGTCTCTTGAAGGAATTAAAGCGTAACTTCAGTAGACATTTCCTCACTGCATACAGCTCTTCTAGAAAGATCCATGGCAAAATGATGGCTCTTTTCTGCTACCATGCAGCCATACTTTTTAGCATGACCATGGATTGACTGGACTGGAGCTTGCAGCAGGGCTAATTATGCACTGCCCTAGTTTCAAAAATATCAGAGAGGAAAGTGGAGACATTTAAAAAATATTCATGTTTTTATTTACATGTTTCACTTACGTTTATATGTCCACTACAATATGATATCTTCACCATCTTATTCCTCTTAAGTATGAACACTTAGCAATATCCTATTTAAATATTACTTTTTTTCTTTAAAAAAAAATCCATATGGCAATTGTAGAAAATTCAGACAATTTAAAATATGCAAAGAGAAAAAGAAATGATGAGACCCATAGCCACAGTGTTTATAGGTGTTCTCTGTGTGGGCTGAGAAATAATGGAGGAAATCAACATTTAAATTCTATATGTAAATCTTTAAATCTTCTCCCTCTCTTAAAAAATGACCCTCTTTCATTGGATCTCAGATACTGTTGATTGTGGGATACAGGGATGCACTGGTTTTTGTGTTCTAAGAAAGAAAAAAATGGCAGTTATTTATAAGGTGCTATCCATTGTAGGCAATATCCCAATTCCATAGACAAAACAATGTCTTAGAATTGTTGAAATAATGGTAACTTTAAATTATGTAAGTAATATAGGAATCTATTCTTTAAAATTTTTAGCAGTCTTTTTCTTTATGGTTTTTGCATTTTGGGCTTAAGAAAGATTTCCCCTATTTTAAAATGTACTTTTCTGTATTTTTGTCTAGTTTAAAGTTTCCTTTTTTTTTTCTTTCTTTTGTTCTTTCTAAGTATTTAGATCTTGGATCCATCTGAAATTTATTTTTGTATATGGTAGTTTTTTCACTTTTTCTTCTTTGAATTTTTTCTCCTCTAATTTGAAATTCCACCTCTGTCATATTAAAAGTTACATATGTATAAGTACATATTTTCAGTCTTTTTATTCCATGGATTCATCCATTACTCTGTTCCTATGCTAAGACCACACTATTTTAGTTAGTGTGATTTAAAATATAGTTTGATATCTGATAGGGGCAAGTCCGCCTTCTTTGGTCTTCAAGTCCTAATTGTTGCCTTGGTATTGAAAGATAACAGTGTTAAACTAGACATCATGATTAAGTTAACCTTTGATTTCTGGTGTATCGTTGGGGAGATTCTAAATAAAGGGATGGGAGAAACTTAATGTTTTTCAATTTAAAAAATTTAATACTTTTTTAATGCATGTATTGACATATGTACTTCAGTTTTTTCAAATAGACAAAAAAGCAATCAAATAGTTTTAGTCAGCTTTTTCATCTTAAGAGTGTAATGGGAATATCTTTCAGAATCATTCTACAACATAAGTTTTCATGATTGCATAGCATTTTATTGTGATTGTACTGTGGTTTAATTAGCTGATCTATTATTGGTCATTTATGCCTTTTCCAATTTTTGCTATTATAAATAACACGTTGGCAGACATTTTTGTAACTACAGCTTTGTGTATATCCATGATTATTTCCCTAGGCTAAATTGTGTTGGGGCAGAGAATATGGATAAATATGCACGTGTGTGTGTGTGTGTGTGTGTGTTCAAATAACCTTCATAAAAGATTGTACCAATTTACATTCACAAGAACAGTAAAAAGACCATAGAACCCTCTATTTTCAAAAAATATAAAAATATTGCAGGTACATACTCTCTATGTTTCAGTTCCATAAAAATCTAATGAGTGAAAACACTAGCCTGGATCTTACTCCACACAGTCACACAGCACACAATAAATGCCTGCCATTGTGCCTTGGATACAGAAATAAGAGTCAGAGGGCATACATATAGTTTTTTTAGTTATAATAGTCACTGCCAAATTGTCCAACAGTTATGAGGTTACTAATTTTTCTACGTCCTTGCTTTATATTTAAGTTTCAGATGTTTTAATTTTTGCTAATGTTGGCCAAAGATAAGAAAAAAATCCTTTTCCTCAAGGTCCTTAAGGTATTGGCGGGGAGGGGATAATCCAGACAAATAGTAACCCGCATTGTGATAAGCTCTGTTAAAGAGGCGTGGGGAAGGTGCTTGAGGACACTGAGGAGAGGATCTCAGGGGTGGTCGACAAGGAAGGCATCGTAAAGGAAGGACTGCTTGACTATTTTGAATGTTGAGTGTAAAAGTTCTTACACTCAAGAACCAGGGGAATGAAGGACGTTTACACAGAACAGTAGCATGTGCAAAGGCACAGAAGTGTAAGCCTAAAGGATGCTTTTGTAGAAGTACAGGTGATTTGAGAATGAAGCTTTTTGATAGAAGACCAGGGCAAAAAGGTGGGAGGCCAGGTCACGAATGGCCTCATAGGCCTGGTAGGCAAAGTCAAGGTATTTAGACTTTATTCCATTAGTAAGTGGAGGTCATTGCTAAGTTTTAAAATGGGAGATGACATGATCTGATTAGGTCTATGATACAATGGAAGGCATAGAGTTAATTATGTTTTGGGTGTGGGATGGTTGTGAGACTTAGCATTTCCTTGGGAAATAACACTCGTCTTAAAAGAAATCGGACTATTGGGGACCATGAGGGTTTTGGGCAAAGGGTGCTTCAGTTGCCTCCTTATTTCCAAAGGAAGGCCTTTAGTCTTGCCGGTAATGCTTTTCCCAGTAAAGGTTGGTCTGTTCTTAGGCACACAGTTCTTCCAGGACTCAGGCCTTTGCTGAGTCCTAGCCCATAATGTATTAGCATTTGTTCCTTTTCAAATCTCCCTGGATAGTTCTGGGTCCAGTACAGGGTCTGCTCTGCCCTGCAGTTTCACAAGATAAAGTTGGAATCTTCCTTTTTTGCCCCTTCTCCAGGAGGGGAATCTTAAGGATATTGTTCACATTTGGCCCAAGGAGATCTGAGTTAGGTCCAGGGTTCAGAGTCATCATGATTTAGTGCTCCAGTCCTCTTGCAACTTGCCTCTCACAAAGAGATGCTCTGTATGAAGCTGACATCATGTTTTTATAGATCTGTCAAAATGTGATTTTAGCTGGTTACAAACATAGCAATGATCATACTTTAGTTCTTATGCCTAAAAGCAATAAAGCTGTTAATAAATGTGCATTTAAATTTCAATTCCTGGTACTCATTTGTGCTCTCTTCCTTGTGTGCTTGTATTGAAAGCCAATTATATTCACGTGTTTGCGGTATAACTTGCAGTTCAATATTTCCGTTTGCTGTAACATTAAATGTTAAGTGAATTTCTTTTCCTCACAGAGGTTTTTGATCTCAAAAATGTGTAAATTTACTTCTAACCCTTCTTTTTAACTTGAATCTCTTTAGTCTGACTCAGGCAGACTTTTGTCCTTGGGGCATTTATTTCTGGCATTTCCACTGGAAGATTTTTTTCTTTGCACATCGCATTACAGGTGGAGAGAAGTGTAATGGCAGAAACTAATAAAACGTCTACCAAGAATGTATATAGGAAGGGAAAAAAACAGTATAAAGAAAATAAAAGTTGAAGATTAGGCG
The DNA here is from genome assembly GCA_031878705.1 of Tapirus indicus. Lineage (NCBI taxonomy): Eukaryota > Metazoa > Chordata > Mammalia > Perissodactyla > Tapiridae > Tapirus > Tapirus indicus. Next base: position 94,234,795 of record CM062919.1, on the reverse strand, counting down.
ATTAGCAGGTATGACAGAGAGGTTTGAGTATGTTTAGTTGAGAGGAAATGATTACAGACTAGAAGAGAATGGCTTAGATAGTAGCTCTGAAACCACTACGTGTGGCTGTATGTGATGCACTGGCTTTGACTTTGAAGACATCTGGTGTCTGTAGTAGATTACTTGATTAGATCAGTGCTTTTCAAAGTTTGGTCCTGACACAGCAGCATCCCATCACCTGGGTGCTTGTTAGAAATGCAAGTTCTTGGACCCCACCCCCACCCCACCCCGGTCCTTAACCAGGATCTCTGGGGATGGGGCCCAGTGATGCTGAATTTTAAGATCCACTGTATTAGAGCTTAGAATGTAGAGAAAATCTGGCTCTTCGGGTCAACAGTGCTAGGAAATAACTCTAGTTATGTAATTGAGTACCCTGGTTTTAGAAATTCTTTCTCCCGGGACTTCTTTTCTGCTGTGGTAATCCTTGTTCATAGCTATAATATCAATGAAAAAAAAAATTCCAAAGAGTTGACATTGTGTTGAATTGAGCGTTTGTGTGTTCTCGTTTCACCCAGTGAGAGTCTTTCATTTTCTATAGCTTCACAGATCTCAGCCTTTCTCTGTATTTGTTACACAGACGGTACAACTATACCCTCTTTCTGTTTCTTTTAGGTTCTTAATCTGGATTATGCCTCTTTAGATTTCTATGTGGAAATGTGTGTATGGATTTAGGAATTGAAATTTACTTGAAAGATGTAAGATACAAGAAAGAGTGGTCATTAAAATAGAAGGCATAATGGAAAACATTGAGTTTTTCTTTTAAATTTATAATATGAAAAGGGAAAATTCCTTAGTAACATAGTTAAATTTCATGATCTCACTAAAGCTAATATTTAAAAATTATTTTAAATGATTTAGTAGCATAAAATTCAAAAGGTAAACAAGGGTATACGGTAAAAAGTCTTTCTTTCATCCTTGCCACTGGTTCTCTTCCCCTGAGGTGGTCAGTGTGTTTTGCCTGTCCTTTTATACATATGTATATATACACACACACACTTGTATATTTTTTGCCATAAATAGTAGCATACTATATGTTCTATGATGGACAATTACATTTTTTGAAATCTTTTGCTATCACTGCTATGAGTAATAATGTATGTACACATGCATACATATACACATACACATCTAATCTTCACATGTGTTAGTATATGTGTAGAACAAATTTCTAGAAGTTTACTGGTTGTGTCAAAGAGTACGTGCATGTGCGATTTTGATTGATATTGTCATATTGCTCTCCATAATGGCTATACCGGGTGCTCATTTCTTCACAGCTTCACCAACAAAAAATTTTGAATTTTTGCTAATCTGGCCGATGAAAAATAGTTTCTCAGTGTAGTTTTAATTATGTATCATCTTGATCATCTTTTTTATTTGTTTGTGTTCTTTTCTCATGAATTACTGATAGCTTTTGAACCTCGCTAACTTTTCATTTACTCAGCGAATATTCTTTGAGGAACCTCTGTTTGGCACTTTGTGGGCTTGGGAGATACCAAAATGAAAAATTCACTGTGGAGTTTGTTTTTAAGATAGAAGACACTTTGAAATGAAACATGCTAAAGAAGACAAGCCAGGAGAGACGGTGCGTTTGAAAAATACATGAAACAAAGTGACTGGTTGATAGAGGATTTAGGGAACCAGGAAATACCTATTTAGTCAGAGGTATACTTACATTTTGTGATGTCATGACATCATTTCTTGGTCTTCTGCTCAGAATTCAGATAGTTAGACTGTCAAATCTACTACTTGGGAACACATTTGTTTTTCCATAAGATTAGTGTTAACATTGCTGCAGTCAAGTGGACTATAAAAAAAGAGTGACGTTCTGACATTATGGTGATTCTAGTAGGTGTGTGCATACATGGATCCAGTGTTCTTTATCAAGGTCGCCTAACTTTACTTCTTGTTTCCACATTACTTCCATGTTATTTCTTGCTTTGTCTAGATGTCTCATGGCTTGTGATGGAAGGTCCAAAATCTGTGTCTTAGTCTGAAGGAGGTATATATAGTGTTTCATGCAAGGTTCTGAATGACTGACCTGTAGGCAAAGTGCCCAGAATACTTAGGTCAGAGCAGATCCCAAGTGGGTGGGAATGAGAACCAGTTGCAAAGTAGCCAGTGAAAGATTTTTTTAAAAAAGACCAAGTGTTAACTATAGTGGGGTTAAACCTAGATAAGCCCTAGCCCCCCTTATCATAAAGAAGTCCGAAGAGGACTCACCACTTGGGTTCAGACTTGGAATGAACCCTTCCTTTGTGTATTAGTGCCCTTGGCACTGTCTCTGTGTAACATACAGGTCCTGGTTCTTGCCCCAGATGCTGATGAAACCAAGGAGGGTTGATAGGTACTGGGAGGAGAGAAGAGAGGAACTCTGAATTTCCCTTCAAAGACCTACATACTACTACACTGCTGCAGTGTAAATACTAGTGTAAACACCTGTTCTTTGGGAAACGTAAAAACTTCAAACTCAGGTCTTGACCGGAAAGTGAAGAGGAACTGAATTTTAACTATTTGCTGAAAAATATATCATTTTAGAAGCATTAAAAAAAATTAAACTGTAAACTGAGTGAACAGTTTAATGACTCCAAAATAAATAAGTGAAACCAGCCACTCAGTAGTTTTACTTTATCTGACTGCAAAATGCTAGAACTGAAAGGACTTGTCTTTCTAGAAATATATGTTTTGAAAATGTAATGTGATTGCTTTCTCTGTGGCTTTGAAGAATTAATTTTACAACTTCATTGTCAGACCTTTTATATAAGAAATGTGATCAGGGATTTCCCATGCAATCTGGAACTGAGAATTCAGATTGACACAAGCTTTGTACCTCAAACATCCCCATTTTTTTATCCTCTGTTATATTTCACACAGATGAGATTTTTAAAAGTAAAGATTGAATTGTTTTCTCACACTTATTGTGAACTGGCAGAAAAAAGGAAGGCTCATCCCTTGAGACAGTTGACTTGGCTGGATAGAAAATGTTCCTCTTTGTCTTGTTTCCCTGTCCTCCATTTCACCTTGATTTAAACAATTAGACACAAATGCAAAATCCAAAAGCAGTAGATTTAGGATGAATTAAAATTCGGGTAGAATTAAGGTATTATAAATTACTTATATAGCATTTGACACTAAATGTATGTAATCCCTTAAAAAATGGTGTTTTATGGTTGTCCATGTCCTGTGAGTATTCTCACTCAGTTCTGACCGTCAGTTGTTAACTCTTGGAGAAGAGATGGTTTGGGCATCGAGTGGTCTTCCTGTGGAAGTGGACAGCAGATCTGCACATTTGAAAACATTTACAGCCAGGGTGAGCCGCTCAAGAAATGTTCGATGGTCAGATGTTTTTAGAAGTCCCGTTGGTGGAACAGTGAAAAATCACTTAAATATCTGATTTTGCAAACATGACTGCAGTGATAAACCTTTTAGCTTTTAGTACCAGGAGTATTTTAAACAGAAAAAAGAAGAGAGTCTTTCTCTCTTCCCCCAACCCCCTGCCCCCAATAATCTGTCTCATGAAATTGAAAAATCACTTGGCAAATGAAGAGGAGGTACTCCTTGAAGGCAGAAATTTATCTTATTCTTGCTTTTGAATTGTGGTATCTGTTTTAAAGCACATGGTACAATAGGAAATATTCATTAGGGTAATTGTCATTACGAAAAGGTTAATGTGTCGTGAGCGTACTCTGTTGTAGAGCAGGGAAATGTGAACTACACAAGAGCTTGCTTTCAAAATAGATTAACACGAAGAGTTTCTGCATGTAGAATGATTTAAGTCTTAAAGTTAGAAGAGACCTCAGAGATAATCTAATTTAGTCCATCCTCCTAATTTTATAGCCGCAGAAACTGAGACTGAGAGCATTTCAATAGCTGATGAGGACACGCAGCTCATTAGTGGCAAAGCTGTGGTTGGAGCCAGAGCTCCTCACTTGAGGACGCTGTGCAGTGCTTCAGGGGTAAGATGAAGCCCCCCCCCCCCCAATTTACCTGTGTGCATTTTAGCTGATAACTGTGTATTACAATTCAGAAATCAAAGGAATGCTGACAAGAATAGAAATTTTAGGTAATAGTACTATTTTGTTTTGTTTTGTTTTTTTGGTGGGAAAGACTAGCCCTGAGCTAACATCTCTTGCCAGTCCTCCTCTTTTTGCTGAGGAAGACTGGCCCTGGGCTAACATCCGTGCCCATCTTCCTCTATTTTATGTGGGATGCCCGCCACAGCATGGCTTGATAAGCGGTGCGTAGGTCTGTGCCTGGGATCCGAACCTGCGAACCCCAGGCCTCCAAAGCAGTGCGCGCAAACTTAACCACTAGGCCCCTGGCTGGCCCCAGTAATAGTACTATTTTTGGATCACTTGATGTGTTCACTGTAGATTGAACTCCTAAAAGACAGCTATGTTGTGGCTTTGACTACATTCCACAGTATTTGGTCTGCAGTCATCTTTGCACTGTTCTTTTCTAATTAGTGAAAAATACTCGGTTTTTATATCCTCTTGAATCCAAAAAGGGCGTTTTACGTTTCCAAGTAAATAGCTGTCTTTAGCCTTTGGCTGTTCATTACCTGTTCCCTTGTAGTCTGGCTAGTAGATTTGGATTGTGTTGGTTTTTCTTTTGGAATATGTTGAGATTTTCTTCATAGCCTAATACATAATCAGTGTTTGTGAATATTCAAATGTATATTTGGAAAGAATGTGTATTCTCTGTTAGGTACAAACATATTTAATATAGCTTATTAATGGGTCTTTCAAATTCTTTATATCTTTACTTATTTTTTGCCTGCTTGATATGTTGATTTCTGAGAAAGGTTTTGCTGCGGACTGAATGTGTCCTCCCAAAATTCATATGTTGAAAACTAGCCCCCCAGGTGATGGTATCAGGAAGTGGTACTTAGGGAGATGATTAGGTCATGAGGGCAGAACCCCCATGAATGGGATTAGTGCCCTTATAAAAGAGGCCAGAGAAAGCTCCGTGGCCCTCTTCTGCCATGTGAGGTTACAAGAAGTCTGCCACTGGGAAGGGGGCCCTCACCTAAACATGCTGGCATCCTGACCTTGGACTTCCAGCCTCCAAAACTGTGAGAAATAAATTTCTGTTGTTTATAAGCTACCCAGTCTGTGGTATTTTCTTACAACAGCCTGAATGGACTGAGATTTATTAAAGCCTCCTTCAGCGAATGTTAATTTGTCAAATTTTCTGATATTTTTACCAGAGCTATGTTAGTGGGTACATAAAATTGACTATTTTTATCTTCTTAGTGGATTATTCCATTTAATAGTATGAAATATTCCTTTTTGTTTTGATTATTGCTTTCCTTACCTTAAGTTCTGTTCTGAGACTAATGCCTATACACCTATTTCTTTACTATTTTTTTGTGGTATGTCTTTCTCCCCCATCAGTTCTCTGCTCAGATATACCCTCCTTAGAGAGACCTGGCCTGCCAACATTATAGCAACCTTCTCTCTCTCTATCCCTTTAGTCTGCTGACTTCTCATCCCCGTTGCTTCTTAACTTTACGTCACTCAAGTGTTTCTTGGTTGGTTTGTGGTCTGCCTCCCACTTTAGAGTGTTAGCTTTGAGAGAGCAGAGGTGATACTTGGTGCCCCCCCACCTCTTTGTCTTAAATATCTTCAAGAGTCCTGTCATACATTAGGCATTTTATGAATGTCGGAGGAATAATGGTTACTACGAAAAGTGGTCGGCAGGAGGCCTCGGTGAGGCTGGAGAGTCATCGGTGTGTTTAAAATCATGATTTTGGAGGGAGTGCCTTATTGGTGATGGTGGACTCTGCTCTGACCCCAGCAATGGGTGGCTGAGGTTAGGTGTAGAAAAGAGGACTAGAGCCAGAGTCAAGGATTTGAAAGGCTGGATTGCTGGGATGGCTTATCAACGTGAGTGTTGAACTTCCTAAGAAAGATCATAGGAGTTGTGGTGGAGAGGGAGACAGCTAGCCAGGTTCTTAATCATCAGAAAGAGGTAGGTGGATGCCAGCAGCAAGGAGAGGTAAAGGATGGTCAAGTCTGATGATGGGGCCTTCAAAGAGCCTGGATGTGTGAGAGTAAAAGGAAAAAAAAGTGGCATTGAGATCATCAAGAGACAGATTCCCTGTGAGGGCTCAGGTGTGTGGCACGTGGAGTCCCTGAGAATTGCAGGGAAAGCTGTGTCATCAGGAGTCATGTTTTACTTTTAGCGCAGGAAGGTAAAGGAAACGTTCACAAGAGAAAGACTTACGGATTGCCTGTGCTCCTTCGTGTTTTAGACTGTCTGTGCCCCTTAGCTTCAGATGATCTCTTGGAAAGGAAGCTGTAATGTTCCTGGGTCCTACTTTCTTTTCCTCAGAACTAGAGATGTTGCTCCATTGCTTTCTGGCATGGAATGTTGCTGTGGAAAAGTCTGAGGCCAGCCTGATTTCTTTTTCTCTCTTGTGGGGATGGCTTTTTCTGCCTGCGTGCGTGAAGAAGTCATTCTTTGTAGTCTTTTTTTCTTTCTTTTTGAATTGAGAGCAGTGTATGTGAAAAAAGACAAAATGGAAGCTGCATTACATAATTGACCTGTGAGCCCCCTTAATTAAATTTTAAAGTGACTAGAACTCTGGTGTTTCTGTATATTTATTCCTTTACTTGTTTGAAGCTCATTGGTGTCTGCAGAAATCAAAAGAATTGTTCTAGTTGTGGGCTCTGTCTTGGCATTCTCCTGCAGCGACTTAGCTCTCCCAGGCGTCCCCTCGAAGTGGATCTAATTGTGACCTGACAGCCCAGACTAGCCCTAAACCAACAATTGTACCTCAACCAGGTACAATCAACATGACTCCATTCTAGAAAGAATCCCTTCAGTATGTCTAATTAGCACTCCCCAATGTTAGAATCTGATTTATCTCTCATAGTAAGACCTTTAGTTAGTCATACACCTTCTGAAGTTTCATTCAGTAGGGTTCAGAACCTGGGAGGAATTAGGACCCCAGAGTGTCAGGGCTGAGAGGCAGGGTACAGTGGTTGGAGCATGGGCTTTGAAGTTAGTGCCATCTGAGGTCAAGTCTCTGAGGTGCCTCTAATTAGTTTGATTCATCACAAGCTGCTTGGCAAAACGGGGATTAAAATAGCCATCTTACTTGGATGTTGTGAAGAGTGCAGGTAATATTTATAAACTATGTTGGGCAGTACTTGTTATAGAGTTGGTCAAGTGCTAGTAATTTTCATCTTATTAATTTGCATAGCTGTGCACATTGAGTTTTTAAAACGTTTAGATTTGGACATGTGAACTTTAGTTAGTGCTACTTGTAGGTAGCTAGTTATGTGTTGATTGGTGTTTTTGCTTATGTAAGATCTAAGCAAATTACTATAGTCAAACTCTAGCTTTATTACCCTCTGTTAATTGGGGTTAAACTTTGAGATGGCATAATAGTTGGCTAGCTCACTGTTTTATTTCCTGAGTACTTGGGATTCCTAAGCTTATGATTTCGGAAAAATAGCCTCTTTTATCTCCTATAGTCATTCTTCAACCCTTCTCACTATAGCAACACTTTCAAGCCAGTCTTGAGTGCATTGTTAAATCATTGACTGGGGCAGTGAGGATAATCTTAAATATGACTTTTGACAAATTAGGTCATCATAGAAGCCAACGGTGCACAGTTTGCTTGTGTGTCTTGACTTGGATCCTCCTCTCTTCATCACTACAAGACTAGCTATTCAAAATATTTCTAGCTGCCTCCCTGAGAATACTGTACCTGTATTCACCCTTGGCTTCCCAGTATGAGCGTATCCCCTACCTGGTGCTAATATAAAGATGGTTAATTTTTTATATACAGCTCTTTACAAAGTATTTTCATCATCATCATCTCAATTGATCCTCACAACAATCCAGTGAAGTATCTTCATTTTACACATTAAAAAAACCCAAATCTGCAGAGTTGGAGACTTGCTCCAGAACACATAGTTTAGTGAAATAACCTGACTCACACACATACAGTGGTGTTGACATTAGATTTTGTGTTATTCTGAACTGCCTGAGTGTAATTCTGTGGGTTTTTTTTTTGAGGTGAAATTCACATAACATAAACCATTTCAAAATGATCAATTCAGTAGCATATAGTAAATTCACAGTGTTGAGCAATCATTACCTCTGTCGAGTTCTAAAACATTTTCATCACCCTAAAAGAAAACCTGGTACCCATTAAGTAACTGCTCCCCATTTCCCCTTCCTCCAGCCCCTGGTAACCACCAATTTGCATTCTCTCTCTATGGATTTACCTATTCTGAATACTTCTTATAAATGTGATCTTTGTGTCTCACTTCTTTCACTTAGCATAATGTTTTCAGGGTTCATCCACAATGTAGCATGTGTCAGTACTTCATTCCTTTTTATATCTGAATAATATTCCATTGTATGGATATACCACATTTTAGTTAACCACTTATCTGTTTTAGGACATCTGGGCTATTTCCACCTTTTGGCTATTGTGAATAGTGCTGCTATGAACATGCATGTCCATGTTTCTCCTTTGTCACACAGCACTTCTACTCCTAGGTATTTACCTAAGGAAACCATATGTCCGTGAAAAGACTTGTATAGGAATGTTTATGGCACCTTTATTCATAATAGCCCAAAGTTGGAAGTATTCTGTGCCTTGATTGGGGTCTTGATTATATGGGTGTATATATACTCATAGAATTGAAATCTAAGATCTGTTTAGTTTCACTATATGTAAATTTCACCTTATTTAAAAGAGAGAAGAAGAGAACAGACCAAACTATGAAACTTAATTAAAAAAAAATAAAAACTCTGGTTGCTGTATTGTCTTAGTCCCTTCAGGCTGCTATAACAAAATACCATAGACGAGGTAGCTTATAAACAACAGAAATTTATTTCTCATAGTTCTGGAGGATGGGAGTCCAAGATCAAGGTGGTGGTGTGTTTTTGTGAAGGCCCTCTTTCCTCATTCATAGCAGGTGCTTTTTTGCTGTGTCCTCACACGGTGGAAGGGGTGAGAGAACTCTGTAGACCCTCATGTGGGCTCCACCCTCATGCCCTAATCACCACCCACAGGCCCTATCTACTAACACTGTTACCTGTGGGGGTTAGGATTTCAACATATGAATTTGGGGGGAACACAAACATTCAGAAATAGTGTATATTAAGCAAACTAGGGGGACAAGGGTGGAAGCAGATCAGTTAGCAGTAACCTAGGTAAGAGATGATGGTGACTTTGCTCGAGGTGGTAACCGTGGAAGTGGTAAGAAGTGGTCAGATTCCGGATATATTTTGAAGGTAGAGCTAATTTGGTCTGCTCACGGATATAATGGTGGATGTGAGGAAAAGAAAGTTCTCAAGAATGATTGTAAGGTTTTTGATGGGATGGAGTGGCCGTATACTGAGCTGAGAAAGACTGTGTGAGGAGCAAGTTTGTAGGGAAGATTACGAATTTGGTTTGGGATGTGCAGAGATACCTGTCTGACATCTAAGAGAAGCCATCAAGTAAGTAGTTTTGATATAGGAGACTGGAGTTCAGGGATCTGATTCAGACTGGAAATTTAAAATTTGGAGTTGTCAGCACAGATAGTAATTAAAATCCTGAGGCTGAATGACTTTCCCAAGGGAATGAATGTAGACAGTGAGACCTGAGAACTGAACCCTGGGGCACTTTAACTTTTAGGGTTAGGGAGACAAGAATAATTCAGCAAAGGGGAATGAGAAGGCCTGGCAAGTAGGGTAGAAAGAAAACCAGAAGAGTATGGTGTCTTGAAAGTGAAGTGCAGAAAGTGATCATCTAGGTCAAGTAATATGAAGACCAAGAAGTGACCATTAAATTTAGCCACGTAAAGATTATTGATGACCTTGATGAGAAGTTTCTGCAGTGTGTTGAGGACAAGCGTCTGGTGTGTGGGCTCAGGAGGAGATGGGATGGAGGTGATTGGAGGTGAAGAGTGTAATGGGGAAAATTACAGCCTGTTTGTAATAGACATGATCCACAAGAGAAGGAAAATGTGATGAAGCAGGAGAGGGAGCTAGAGCTGCAGCCTTGAATTGGTAAGAGAACGGAAGAAATCAAAGGCAGAAGTGAAGAAATTGGTAATTAATCCAGACTAACAGGAGGGAAAGGAGAGGATACGGGTACACTGCAAGTCAGTGGGTAGATGATGGGTGGGATCTTATGAATCTATTGGTTTCTGTGTGCTGAGTGAAATAGGAAGCAACAGCTGTCAGGTGAGAGTGAGGATTAGGGGAGAAAGGGTGCTGCTAAATAATTATCTGGAAAAGTGGAATTAATGGATTAAGGAAATGTAGTTTGATTAGATGGCACAGCCATAGGGCCCATTTGAGATTAGTGGTGGTTTTCCTCCTACCGTGTTAAACTGTTCTTGGGCTGGCGTGATGTAGGCAGAAAGTTGGGTATACGAGTGTTGGGTTTTTGCCATCCTGAGATGGGAGAGGGACAAGGGTGTACGCAAAGGGAGTAATTATAATGATGAACTATAAGATCTAAGATGGGATGTGAGCATGAGAATGGGGTAGAGATAAAGAAAAGGCGGTAGGATCAGTGATTTGGAGGACCCATTATGGTTGAGGAATTGTTGGAGCTAGCATCTCCAGGAAGTAAGCTACAGTAAGGATGCAGTGGTAGGAGATTGGGGTGCTTGAAATTGAGATGATTGGAGAAGTTGCAGTTGTTGGTGATGACAGAGTTTAGGTATGATCAGTTACCTCAGTAGCTTATTTCCATCCTTTACCTATTTCCTGTTTTTAATAGGAAAAATTCAGTGAAACATTTTTTACATATTAACTTCATTTTTACATATTAACTTCATTCTGGCTAATTTCTTATTTGTTTAATTTGTCCCGTATTAATTGGTACAGCCTTAATGACTGCTTAACTCATTTTCTTTTTTCCTCTGTTGATAAACACCTGCCATTTTGTGTGTGAAACTGAAATTGAAAAAATGCAGTCTAATTTTAGTATGAACTAGGCATGGAAATAGCCATGTCCTTCTTAGTTAATAGTGTTGAAGTTTCAAGATAAAAATTGAATTTTTTAATCAAACTTAAACTGGTTAATATAAAATCAGTGGTAAAACTACAGTATAGTAGCTCTGTGGTGGGCAGAATCATGATCCCCCCATGATGTCACATCCTAATCCCCAGAAACTGTGAGTATGTTACCTGACATTGCAAAAGGGATTTTGTGGGTGTGATTAAGTTAAGGATATGGAGATGGAGTGATTATCCTGGATTATCTAGGTGGGCCCGTTGTAATCACAAGGGGCCTAATAAGTGCAAGAGGGAAGCTGGAGAGTCAGAGAGAGAGTTGCAGATGTTACACCCAGTCCCTTATGCTAGCTTTGAAGAGGGAGGAAGGGGCCATGAGCTCATGCATGCATGAAGTCTCTGGAAGCTGGAAACAGCAAGGGATTCTCCCCTAGAGCCTACAGAAGGAAGAGTTGGCCTTGAACGCAACAAGTAGGACTCCAGAGCCTGTAAGACAGACTAACTTGCAGGCTAGCTGACCTTGATCAGAGCCTGGTGGAGGCTGTGATCTAATTAAGAAGTAGAACTGTCAGGAAGGGAGTTGGTTAGTCAAGAAATCAAGACAGTTTTTAATAATGTTTATCCAAGTACCAACCAGAGTACTCTGTTTAGTAGTACTTTGTTGTACTAGAGTAATAACTCTGTTGTAGAGAATGATATACGAGACTCTTTACCCTGATATTGTTTAATATATGTTAAATAACTGATTCTTTTGCATTGGTTTCTATGCTTGCTAAACAAACGTTTGATTATAACTTGGCTTCCTGTGTGGCATGCCTACATGGAAAGAATTCATTGAGCAGATGATTCAATTATCTGGTTCCTTTTGATTATGTATCAGTTTTCAATATGGTTTGTCTGTGGACAGGGGCGGGTGGGTGGGAATACAGTGGCCATGGGACTCTAATTTCTGTTGGTCTCCTTGGCTGTTATGATTTTCACTTAACATTGTTGAATTGGCATTCAGATTTTAGTTAGTCCATTGACAGTCAGTCCATCCCTGGGAAATGGCTCTGTTCAATACACTTAACAGATCATTTTGCTGACCCTGTGAGGATTAGTCTACGGATCTTGGAAATTCAACAAGTTAATATAATCCCAGGAGGCCTCTTGTGAGACATAAAATGTTTTCCCCGGGTGACTTAGCCCTGTTTCTGCAAAGCTGAGGAATAAACATGAGTGAGCGTTTCTTAAGTTTGACTTTCTGTCTTTGAAAACCAAAAAAGTGGTGAATACATTAGTTTTTAGAATTAAAAAAATTTCAACGTCTAGTTGGATTGGAAAGATAGGCCAAAAATAAGGTGAAATATAGCGTAATTAAGTGTTGAGTTTTGCACTGTGTCATTTTTTTAAAGGTTATAGAAGACAAAGTGACTTGTAGTTTCCAGCAAGTTTATTGGAAGTCAGGAGAAGGATAGAAGCAGAGAAGCAATGTAATGTTACATGGCATTGGTAGAAGTGTAGTGTTAAGAATGTGGGAGATAATTAGTTCTGCTGTACTGGTACTAAACATTTTAAGGGTCTTGGGCATTTTATGAGGGGCTTTGGTAAACTGAAGAGTAATCAAGGTGGTAAAACATGTAGATGCGAACCCATATATGTAGAACATAGACAGAAATGGGAATATTTAACCTAGAAAGGAATTTGCATGTACAGAATTTGTAGAGCAGTTAAGGAACAGGGATTTCTCCAGTTAGATCTAGTGGTTAGAACTAGTGCCAGTAGGTAGATATTACTGAAAAGCAAGATTTTGATGCCATACACCCATAGCAAACATTGGATCACCTATACATCTCCCTGCCCTTTCCGCCTCCCTTCCTTCTAAGAGAATCTTGATTTTGTTTAAGTAATCTACCCTCTCTGCCCAGCTTTGTCTTTCAAAAGAGGCAGACCCCAGCTCCAGGGGGGCAAATCATGATCAGTCTCAGCCAGTCATGATGGACTCATTTTCCTTGCCAGTGATTGGCCAGATGTAGTTCTGGCCAATAATATGTGTGCTAGGAGTCTCCAGAGATGGGTATTCCTCTTTGATAAAAAGATTCAGAAGGGAAGAAATAATCTTCCTATACTGGACGTTGTTATGTCTGCACATGAAGCCTGGAATGATGGGAGCCATCTTGAAACTATAAGGATTGCTAAACCAACATGCGAATGGCAGAGTGAAAAGAAGTAAAGAACCTAGGCCTTTGATGATGTTGAACCACCGAAATAACAAACCTTGGAGACATGTGACCTTGGGACTTACAAGTATTAAACAATAAAAAACAAGTGAGTTAGCTTTTATTTAAAGAGATTAATATATTCTGATATTGTTGATTTTTCCTCAATTATATGGGACCAAAATTATTTCCAACCAGAGCTGTTCTGAAATGGAAAAGATTATTTTCCAAGGAAGCAGTCATTTTGTCCTTGGAGATATTTAAGCAAAAGTTGAGTAAACACTTGATAGACTTAGGATTCCAGCACTGTTGAGAGTTTGGACTACATGACCTTAGATCTTTTCTAACTAAATGATTCAGGCTTTACCATTCTAAAAACAAAATAATGAAGCAATCCACGGTTGAGACAGAAAACATTGGGATCCACTTAGCTTCTCCATTTTGTGCCCTCTTAGCTCTCCTTGGATCTCTACTTCTTTGGAGGATGAATGTGGAACATGGTTTCTAATCATCTTAGGTAGCCCATTTTCCTTTCTCTGAATATATAATCTGCTGCTTTATAGTTTCCACAGGGAAGGAGGTAGGACATAATTGTGTTTGAGTGTAAAAGACTGTTTCTGTTGTTTAGTTGCACTGATTTATGGAGAGAAGAAAGTATCTTACAGTAGATGTCAGAAGTTTTGTTTTACTGTAGTAATTTAAATCTTAATCTTTTTTGTTTAGTTTTTTTCCTTTTGGAAAATGTACCAATTATTCCATTTTATTAGTAGAGGATGTTGTAGGGACAAATTGAAATGAAAATACTTTGGAAAACAATAGTGGTAGGCATTTATTACAGATGTTTTTTGCTCTTTGAGTTCATAAGTTGGGAGTACATTCTTTATTATATCGAGGTCAAATAAATAGTTCATTATTAAATTGGTATGTCTCTGCCCTGTGAATTTCAATATGATAGTGAGAAGCTAAGTAACTTAAAAAACAAAAGTGAAATACAAATGAGTCTACCTTTATTCATTGTGGACATTATCAGAAACATCAGATTTAAGTCTTTCTCAATGTTTAATTGAGTTGCCTTATTTTATATTAGAAATAAAGGTAAAAAACCTTTGAATTTAGGTTTTGATTCCTAACATGACCCAAAGGTGGTATAGAAAGAGAGAGATACTATCCACAAATTATTGTGAAGCTTCTTTTTTAACTTAGTTTTTCTTCCCTCATAGAAGGAAGAATTATTATTTGGCTTAAGCTGTCAGAAAAATAAATTAACATACATGGTTAAAAAAAATGATAGTGTTCTCTTACATGTTACCACATTTCAGAAGTTGGAAGATGAACTCAGAAGTAGACAAATTTGTCTTCTGGAATAGTGATGCAACTGGTAGTTTTGTGAGGTTCTTTTTTTTTTCCTGCGTTTTAGACTTCATTTTAACTCTCCCAAGACTTGTCCTGTCCCAGAATCCTCCATCTCCTTGCCTAATGGGATTTTTTTTTTTTTTTTAAACCATGGCTAACCCTGAGCAGTTAGTCAGTGGGGAAAATTTGTCTTTGGCCTTTCCTGTCCCTCTTTATGTTACATATTTCAGATATAATTTGTAGGGTTCTTGTCCTCTTGCTCTCAGGCAGCCATGTGGGTCTTTCTTGGGTAGTGATAGACACCAGATCTTTTTCATTATGCTCCTTCTCCAAAATGTATCAATTCTGTATGTTTCCTGCCTGGTAATAAACGCCTGTCTGTTCTGTGGTGATTAATCTCATATTCAGCCATGGAATTGTGTCGATAGACGTTAATGTGTTACCTCCCCTCCCCTTTATTTAAAAGATAAAGAAACCTGGGAATGCCTGAAGACATAGTTGGCCTTGCTATGCCCTGTAAATTGTCCCATGGGTGCCAGTGGCTTCTGTGAGTGCCTGCTGTACTTAGAGGTGGGGGATTCTTTCTGCCTTTCCTCCGCTCTTGCTGCTTGGAGCAGTAGTAGTTGTCTTGCCTCTGGTCTTCGGCTCCTTACGCAGGACCAGTTTCATGGGCAGGCTACCTGTGCAGTTGCACAGCGCCCTATGCTTGATTTAACGTTTTCCTGTTGCCATCTTGAAATTCTTGATTTTTTTTTTTTAAAGGCTCTGCATTTTTGTTATGCACTAGGCCCTGGAAATTATGTAGCTGTCCTATTGATAAACTTTTGTTCATTGCCCACTGTCTCTCCTCCATTTGCTTAAGCTTTACCGGTGGACTTCTATGCTGCCTCAGAGCTCGCTATCTTCTGCTCACCCCACTTATTTAACCCACCCCACCACTCCCTGCCATGTTTTTAACTCTCTTTTCTAACTCCTACCTTATATTTATCTCAACCAACCCTAAAGTGCTTGTGTACTCACAGAGTTTGGCTTTTTTAATGGTTTGATCAGTTTACTGATCAATTTTAGTACTTTCTTGAGCTTTGACAAAGACTTATTCGAATTCTGTTGAGTTTTTTCAACAGTTTCTTCACCCTGTAATGAGTTTCTTCAGCTTCTGCCTCTGACTTCTATACTTCAAAAAAGATATGCAGTATGTGCTTGTTTCTGGTTAGTTACGTTCTGTGTTTAATTGAGGTATAACTACTTTCATATTGAGTTGGCCCCGGAGATAAGTGAGTATTGATGATTTCAAGAGTCCATCAGCGATTAGGGCGGAAACTTAGCTGTAGCAGTATCTTACTTTGCTATTTTGCAGACGGAGTAAAATGAGTGAACTAAATGATCTACACTTTAGATAATAAAATAGTATTAGAATTTTTTTTCCTTCCTTGCTTGATTACGCTATAGAATGTTGTTTCAGATATAAATGCCAGGAAATTAGAATAATTCTGGTAGGGTAGATAGAAAATAAATAAGTAAAAATAGAATGTGATGTTAGCAGTAAATTGTGTAGGAAGAAAACTCAAGCAGGATAAGGAAGGGGCTCAGGATTGATTGGCATGGGATGAGTAGGAAGGCCTGTTTTATTTTAGACACATTGGTCAGGGTGACCTCCTGAGGAGTTAGCATTTGAGCAGATACCTTACTGAGATGAAGCAGGAAGGCCATGACAATTATGAAAGAAGAGCAGTCCCGGAAGAGGAGACACAAGTTCCGATACTCTTAGGGAGAACACGTGGAGCATAGTCAAGAAAATGCAGTGTGCTTATTTCTAAATAATGTCTGCCAGTAAACAGAAATGAGATCTTTTTGGAGGATGGGGTGGGACACATTGAATTTCTTCAGGAGATTTCAGTCTCTGAAAATGTAAAATATATGTTTTTTGGTGGTCAAGTACGCAGGTAGTATCTTATCAGAAAATGTAATTGATGTATGTGTCAGCAATGAGCATTTCTATTCTTGGTTTCAGTTTGGGGTTGGTGTCGGTATTGTTGAGGAAACTTCATCAGGCTTCACGTTGTAGCAGATGGTGTTAAAGGTGGGGTATATCTTTACGCACTTTGGCTACTTTAGTTGCCTATCCAATGTGAAATAGAAAAGCAGATTTCTGGATTAGAGTATTTGTCAAAATAGAATTCCCTCATAAAAAAACTTTAGTTTACTTTTAAAATACAATGTCTATCATTTTTTCTAGTTTAACTTTACAAGAGCATAAGTTCTGCAGTCAGAAGGTTGTCAAGAAAAATATTGTAAATATGTTTGTGTGTGGGGCATGTAGTTTTAAAGTTTAATCACTTAAATTTTAATTGAGAGTATTAGTGAACTTGTTTATTTCATTACTAGATAATAAATATAATTGTGTGTTTATTTTTCCTGCCGAGTTTTTCCCTGGGAAGCTAACATTGTCAACACTAAAACTTTCGAAGGTTATGCCAAGAGGCTGTTTGTTTATCTGAGGGACCTGCAGGAGTAGACTGCTGCTGGAACAGGGCGTGTTCCTCTGGGATGTTATAGCTGGATGATGTTTCAAGAGTTTTCAAAAAATATTTTAGTTGAATTTTGAGTTCGTACTGATACTCTTTTATGCCATTTTTGTTATTTGGAAGTAGTTGGTTTTTTTTTTTTTGTCCTTTGATGAGGACAACAACATACTTACTTAATAACTATCTAGCTGGTATCTGTCAAGGCTACTTGTTAGGATACTCACAGCCGTTTTAAGGTTAGTCTTTCTTTGGGAGCCACAAGCATTCCATTATATTTACATTTTCATTTGAGTCCTTTAAGTCCTGCACTATTAATATTTTTAGCATTAAGCTGGCTACATATCTAATATTGTTTAATATAGTCTGCTTAAACTGGTCTGATTAGAAAAAACATTTATTTGGGGCCGCCCGGTGGCGCAGCGGTTTAGTCTGCGCTTGGCAGCCCGGGGTTCGCGAGTTCGGATCCCAGGCGCCCGTGGACGCGCACTGCCTGTTAGCCATGCCGTGGTGGCGTCCCATATAAAGTGGAGGAAGATGGGCACGGATGTTAGCTCAGGGCCAGTCTTCCTCAGCAAAAAGGGGAAGATTGGCAACAGATGTTAGCTCAGGGCTGGTCTTCCCCACAAGAAAAAAAAAAAAAAGAAAAAACATTTATTTGAAAATATGGAAAGAATGATGATAGATAGATTATTAAGGGTCTTGAATACTTGCCAACAGATCAGGGCTCCTAGCAAGTCAATTGTGTTTGAAAGATTGTGTAATGTCATGTGTGTGAAAAATACTTTGTAAACTAAGTTTTTGTCAAGTGCCAGTTGTCTTAAAAATGTTTATCATCCTCGTGTGCTGTTGGTGGGAATATAAACTAGTACAACCACTCTGGAAAACAGTGTGTTGGTTCATCAAAAAATGAAAAAATAGAATTACCATATGATCCAGCAATTCTACTTCTGGGTATATACCCCCCAAAATTGAAAGCAGGGTCTCAAAGAAATATTTGTACACCCATGTCCATAGCAGTGTTATTCACAGTAGCCAAAAGGTGGAAGCAACCCAAGTGTCTATTGATGCATAAATGGATAAACAAAATGTGGTATAAACACACAAATGCACATTATTCAGCTTTAAAAAGGAAGGACACATTAAAAAACAAAAAAACACACGAACCTGGAGGACATTATGCTAAGTGAAAGAAACCAGACACAGAAGGACAAATACTGTATGATTCCACTTATATGACATACCTAGAATAGTCAGATTCATAGAGACAGAAAGGAGAATGATGATTGCTGGGGGAAGTGGGGAGGGGGAATGGGCAATTATTGTTCAGTGGCTACAGAGTTTCAGTTTCGCGAGATGAAACGAATTCTGGAGATGGATGGTGATGGTGGCACAACAATTGTGAATATACTTAATACTACTGAACTGTACACTTAAAAATGGCTAAGATGATTTAAAAAAACCAACTTAATTGTAAATTTTACCTAAGGAAAATAATAATCCCCGTCAAGTTGAGGAGTGAGGAGTGGGTGGAGATACAGGTGAAACAAAAATGGCAGGATGTTGATAGTTGTTGAAACTGAGTGAGGGTACATGACCGTTCATTGCACTAGTCTATTTACTTTGTATCCATTTGAAATTTTCCATAATAAAAAGTTATAAAAAGTGGTTACATGTCATTTAGTTTAGAAGACTAAATTTTTCCATCAGGGATTTATAGCGGCTACTGTAACTCTCCAAAACTAACGGACATTTCCAGTAAAGAGAGAGGGTTGTGGCTAGTGAGGAACAGAACAGATGGGGAGCTTTCTGACTGGAGGAATCATGTTGCTTTTCGTAGAAAAGACATCAAAAGGGATGTAACTTCAGAGAGCAGGAGTATCATAGGAAGTTAAGGTACATGGGTCCTTCTAAATTGCTTTCCTTTTATTAGAGCAATTACTCACCGAGACCAGGAAAATACTAAAATTTTTTACTGTGCGTCAATATTCTTAATTACTATATACTTTCTTCTGATGAGCCCAAGCAGGGTTGTACTTTTTGCCTGTGTTCTTGGAAACTACAGAAAAATGACACAATTATCCAACACTGTAAAGTTAGTATTAAAAATTCCATGGCTGCACTTCATGGAGCATGAATTTATCACAGACATCTCTACATTAAGACAAGATGATTCTATTTTCCAACAGAGGCACTTTTTTCTGTTTCACTTGAAACACAGGCCCTTTTTTTCCCCGTCATTGTCGGAGTGTGTCCCACCAAGTTATTAGATGTTTCAGTTACTAGTCTGATCATCTCTTTTAGACAACACAGTCTCTTTCTCTTAGCAGGACTAAGGCATCAAAGGCCTATAAACATCCTAATCTACTACTAGGAAAACTAGGCATCGGAAAGAAGAAATAGTCTGATGTCTATGCACATTAAACTTCAAAATGTACAGAATCTGGTCTTCAAGCCATTTTAAAATAGGATGAAGCAGATGAGAATGTTTTTTTATCCATAACATTTAAATTTTATAGAGTTCTTTGTCTTGGTTATAAACTACACATAATATGAGGGGTTTAGTACAAGAACAATGAAAGTACATTTTTATTTGCTTTGTATAGAAAATATCTAATTAAGCTTAATTGTATATGATGAGCTGATTCTGGATACAACTCAGATCAGCCTGTAGACATAAAGAAAAGATGTACAAAGAGCTAAAATATCTACAGCTCATGTTAGAGGAAGTATCATTACTTCTAGAATAAACAAATCTTACATTTCTTTTTCAGTCTGTACCAGTAATTCTAATGGAGTGTGGGCAGAGCCCTTAAATGTTGAACCTAGCAAATTTGACATCTTGCCCCACCTACCAGAAAAAGGTGTAAATACTCGGTGCTTATTTTCATTTAGTAGAACATAAGTGTGGTAATTTCCTGCTGAAATCTGTAAATGTGGTGGCCATTGACTTTTAGCATTTGCTAAAATTATCAAAAGTGGAAGGAATAGTATATTCTACAAAGTTTCAAAATGAGGAGTGTGTGTGTGAAAGGAAGCATAAGTACAATAACTTGCAGGATATAATGGCTGGTTAGTGTGGGATGTCATTGGCTTGTGTTCTTTGTAACAGAGTAATCATACTTCTAATTAAATGTATATTTTACCTGAATGTCAGTTGTCTAATTTTTATAATTATAGTATGGGAGAACTAGACCACTGCCATATACCCAGCTACTGGGGTAAGCACAGAGAACAGCAGTGTAATCTTTGTATTCATGGACTAATCAAATTATGATAGGACATTTGTTTAGAGAAATTTCATGTTTGACTTCATAAATATTTCATCACAACAAGAGAAAAATAAGGCAAATCCATAACTTAAGGCAATTTGAAATGTACATCTAGTAGAGAATATTATTAAATATGGTTGTGTTCTTATACTGTTGTAATTAACTTTTCATTAATTTGTTTTCTTCCAAGACTAATTTGTCATTGTGCCAATTTTGAACACCTTCTATATAAAACATTAAGCTAAATACTGCGAGAAGTGGAAGATACAAAAATCAGTGACAGGTATACTTTCAAGCTCGGGATAGAGGTCATTTCAGAAGCTGAATAGTCAATTACTGAGAACTGAGAAGATTCTGTGTATTAGGAGTACACGGCCTGCCTTTTAGAGAATGGTAGGAGTAGAAGTCATGCTGCAAAGAGCTAAGTATGAGGGTGATAAAGAAACAGTCCTCACTGCACTTAGGATCGGGTTCAAAGTCCTCCTGGTGCCATGTGAGCCTGGTTGATCTGGCTTATGCCTGTTGGCTCTTCAGTGTGCTCTCGCCACTTTGCCCTTTTTTCTGATCCTCCAAGTCACCATGTTCCCTCCTGCCTGAGGACTTTCACATTTCTAGTTCCTTCTACCTGGAATGCTACATTTCTTATTCTTTGCCTAGCCAACTCCTGTTCAGGCTTTAGATCTCAGCTTAAATGCCACTTCTTCCAAGAGACCCCGCCAGGTCTGCTATGTCAGACCACACGAGCTGCGCACCCCACAACACCTAGCCTACAAAGAGGAGAGCACCTGCTGAGGTTGTGCAGGATGCAGCCCAATCTAAGTTACGTCCCCCTGTTGATGCTCTGTCATAGCCTTAGATGTTTTTCCTTTGTGACAATTAACATTTTGAACCTGTAAGTGTACTGATAATCTGTGTAATGGAGCCATAAGCTCCCTGGGGGAGGGGCCGTGTCGGTTTGTATCCCCAGGCCCTGGCACACAGTCAGTTTGCAGGAAATATTTTTGAATAAATGAACAAATGTAGATCACTCTTCAAATTTGGCAGTTCAGCAGTAAAGAAAAAGAGGAAGAAGGACATTAGCTGAAATCAGTGATGTGTTCAAGGAAACGGATCCTGGACCGATCTCAGGTTCAGGAAATATGAATGTGTCTGTAGGCAGAAGGAAAGGAGCGTTCATGGAGAAACTGAAGATGTAAACGAATGAGGGAATAATAGATGGAGTAAGGTTCTCCAGGACTTATGTGATAGAGAAAGAGCCTTAGAAAGAAGATCCCCATTTACCCTTAGATAAGAAAGAGAGGGGTTTGGAAATAATCTATTAGTGAGGGCTCAAATAAAATTAGGTAATATGAATTAATCTGCTGCTAAGTGCCACAGCACTTTCAATGATAATGGCTTAATATCTAAAGGAAAATGCACATGGGAGACGTTCAAAATTGTGTATGTGCCAGTGGTTGCATACTGTGGCTCATAGAAGCCATGCATTGTAATTGTTAGACCCATTTGTCCCTTTCAGGGGTGGAGGGCTCCTGTAAGTGCCAAAATCTAGTCATGCTCCTCTTGTTCTGCTGAAGAATTAAGGAAATCCATCTCCGGTTAGTGCTGATTTGGGGCAACTGTGAGAAAAATTAGAGTTAAGATCATTTTTAAACTGGATAAATACAATTTTTTAGCACATTTTGCTTTGTTTCCTACCTGGAAGACTGGTTTTCTTCAGTGATGTTTTACTGGGAAGCCTGACCAGTTTCATATATTCTGTCTGTAATAGTGGGTGTCACGTAAAACGGCAAGATGGTAATTTTGAAGGAGCTGGGTTTGGAGTCTAAGGTCGCTGAGAATTCTATACCAGCAGCACAGTTTTACTGGATTGGCGCTCTCTCGGATGGATGATATCTTAAACAGTTGATTAACTGTGACACACACTGAGCTATTGGATAGCCCATTAAGTCCTTAAAAGTAAACTCAAAACCTTGCGACATGCCCCTAATTTATAGGAGTCAGGAGTGAAAGTGTACTTTGCATACCACAATGTAGTATGCAGATTTAAAAACATGAAAAGAAGCAAGTGGTGTCCAAGTTCAAGAAGCACAGTGCCCGGGCCACATGGACAGTTAACATCAGGGGTGATAGCTTAGCCCCCTGTGGTTCTGGCCTCAGATGAATTCTCTCATTCACAGGGTGGCTGTGAGACCTGATTCAAGGCTATAAATCCCTTTCCATTTTGAGAAATCGATCCATAGCATTTTGAAATGCTGAAATAGAAAAGCATTCTTGAAAAACATTTAAATTATAGAATAATTATTCACATTACAAAAATTATATACTATAGAAGTTATAAAGTGATAAGTAAAAAGTCCTTTCTGCCATTCTCATATGTTTTAACAATTTCTTGGGTAGCTTTTCATATTTTTGTTTCTTTCTTCCCTATATCTCTTGCACTGCTTTAAAAACATTACTTTTGAAATGAATGACATTATATATCTGTTCAGCAATGTCATTTATGCACTTAATAATACATCTAGGACATCTTTCTGCAGCTATATGAGATATAACAATTTTTTTTAACCAACTTTCTTTTCACAGACGTTAGGATCGTTTTCCAGATTTTTTTTTCATATTTTCCTGTATTAATATTACTACTGTAGTATTGTTACAGATAGTCTCCCTGTACAAATATTTTTGCTTACATGTGAGAAGAAATCTGACAGATCTAGTCCTAGAAGTCAAATTTCTGGGTCAAAAGCATGTGTGTTTTTACATTTTGTTAGTTATTGCCATTGTTCTTCCAAAATTGAGCATCAGTTTACACCTCTCCCAATGGGATATTTGAGTGCCCTGTCCCCACACTCTTGATAATGATTGTCCATCTGTTAGGATCTCATTTTAATTTGCGTTTCTTAAAAATTGAGTGAGTTTGAAGATATTTTCGTATCTTTACAGGTCATTTTTATTTACCAGTGGAATTATCTGTAATCATTGCCCATTTTTCAGTGGGTTCTTTTTTTCTTATCAGTTCGTGAAAACTCTGTGCATATTAATATTTGCTGCAGATATTTTCCTCCTCTTATTGTTTATTTTTTGTTTATAGTTGATTTTTTATTTGGTTTGGTTTCTGCCTTTCTATTTTAAATCAGTTGCATCCTTTTTTGGCTTCTAGGTTTTATGTCATGATTAAAGTCCCTCCTGTGCTTCAAAATTTATTTTAAAAAATGTCACCCATGTTTTCTTCAAATATTTTTGTAGTTTCATGGTTTAACTTTAAATGTGGTGTATCTGGAATTTCTTTTGGCTTAAGGAATGAAGGTAGAGATGCAGCCTTAAATTTTCCAAATGGCTAGCTTTGTCTCAACACCATTTTTAAGTACTCTCTCTTTTTTTTGTAGAATCCTTAAATTTGAGATTTTCTGACTGATAAATATATCGTGTTTATAATACCATCTAGATCAAACAAGATGGAGTTGAGTTGGAAACGCTGCATGTGTTGTAGGATTCCCATATAAATTAAGAATGCTACTACAATACAACAGTACAAGGAATAAACAGCTTCTGAGGAAAAAAAAAAGAATGCTTATGGTATTTGCTTAGATTCTGAGATATGAGAGGTAACATGTCAGAAAGGAGGTCTTAGCATCTGTAAAGTGCTGGGAGCAGGCTCACCCTTAGTGAGGGTTAATCCTGAGGGTTAACTCTCTGTAAAAAAATCAGTCTAAACTAAGGAAACAGTTTTCATGAGAATGTATTTTACATTGAATGTTGTTAAATAAATAGGCACTGTTTTTGTATAAATTCTGTGATTTGTTGAAATTTATAACTAACTTACTGGAATTCATTGATCTTATCAGATGGGAGACCTCAACATAACGTGACAGCTGGAGTTTTATGGTTAGTGTAACTTCAGACTGCCTTAATAAGCTATAAAACATGTCTTCTCAGTATTCCAGTCTCATTACTTTATCATTAAGGGACTTGACGAAAGTGGAAGTAGTGAAAATTGTGGAATTTGAGGAATATTGTCACAGTATATGTTTCATTCTCTGGGTTGGATGGATTGGTTCAGGGAAAACAATAGGACTGTAACTTATATAACAAAACATACTATGGTTGAAGCAAAAGGGGGAAATGAGCTGTGAATGTAGCATAGATGAGGATGAAAGTTACTTAAGGCAAAGATGTGAGTTTTGGAGAAACAAATGAAACCTTTCAGCTGCTTTTGGTTTTTGCCAAAGAATGGTAGCGAATTTGAGTCAAGAAGAACTGTGGGCTAAATGATAGGTTCTCTTTGTTGATTCAGGATAAATTTGAGATTTACAGATATGTGGATGTTTAAGACTTAAAGTAGAAAAAGTGTAGCTATCAATTAGTTATGTTTTTTTCTGAAATTTACTGCAACTGAGAAGAGCAGGGATCTATGCCATATGTGGTAAAGGATGGAGGATTGACTGCTTACAAATAAGACCAGCATACAGTTTTCCTTGATTAAAATTTGACTTTTAGAATCATCTTATGAGCCTCAGTGGGAAATGAATTTTCAAAGCTTATTGATTTTGTTTTTAATATTTTCACTTGAGGCAAACCATAACCTAAAACCTAGATATGACTCAAAACAGTTCTTTTCTTCTTTATTCTAAATATTTAAGTGTAAATTACAGTTTATTGCTTTAAAGTATGGTTCTGAGCCCTATAAACTTCAGAGTCATACCATTTAACTTTGTAACATTTGCCTAAATATTAAATTTAGTTGGACTTCACGTGAAAAATTATGGAAGAAGAGCTCAGAAATGTGTTTACTACTCTTGATTTACATAGAGCTTAAATTGGATCAAGTGTGTTTATTTTGATGTTTTTTGATAATATACCATATTCCCACAAACTTAAAGAATTTTATTGGCATACATAGATCCAGCAGAGAAATGCAAAACATTAAACAATAATGTTAGTTATGACTCTAGTGATCACTTACTAATTCTATTTAATTTAATGGATGTATATGAATGGTTAAAAAAATTCCTAAGATACTTGTCTTCATTATGCTATAGTTAGGGCCAGTTCATTAAGTCTTATTTTGGCAGCATAATTTCTGAATTGTAAATTATGGCTTCAATTGAATGAAGTACTCTTATATTAAGTGATTTTTTTCGAATGTGCTTGGCTGATTTAACCTTACAAAATAGTCTGAGACATTTATATTTGGGATTGAAACTACCAGCGCTCTCCGAATGAAGGAGAATTAGTTTTCAGGATTAATGCAGGATTTTGAAACTGTAAGCTTCACACGAAAGAGACCAAATGATGACTGGAGGTCACGTGCAGCATACGGTTTAGGCTTCTCGGTGGATTTTGTTTGAAATCCTACAGTCTCATTCTGTTGTCATATATACTGCCTTCCTCCCTCTCATGGAAACATAGCAATGCTTATTTTCTATCTCCTTAGCATCAAAGTCCAGACTTGAGACAAAAAACTAGGAACTAGAATGCTAGGACTCCACTCAGTGAGGTTCGGAACCCGTCTTTCATATCAGCATTTGACTTCCAGCCCTTAGAAACATTCAGTATTTGTTTGGATGCCTTACTTTGTAGAAGCAGGTCAATTTTCATGTACTACAAGCATTGCTGTTGGGACTAAGAAAATATGTTTCTTAGGGCCATACCATTGTTCTGGTTCAGCATTACACTTTCCTTCCTTGTCATGGTTTATATGCATCAAGAAGAGCTAAGTTGCTGAGTGACGTCATTGGCTTCGTTAATGATGTTATATTTAACTCTGTAAAACAAAAATGAACCTTTTATAATCTCAGGAGATGACTAACATACCACTCTCGCTTTGTGGAAACACCTTGGAATTAAATTGTCTTTATTATTATACCCAGCAACTGAGGGGATAAGAAGAAGCACCTTCCATTCTAGATAGGATTGTGATGCTCTGGATGGAAATGTGTACATTTTAATTTTTCTGTGATGAAAATGGCTTCTAATATTTTATATTTTAGTGACATGTTAGAGATTTCATTCCATGACCATTTGTTCATTCACATGTATTTTTATTTTTAGCTCTAAGCGAAAGACATGAGGCCTAAGACTGAAATGAGGTTGTTTTGAGGCCATCTGATTTCTGACTAGAAGGTGTGCGATCGCCTCGTCCTGAAACCACTTCAAACAG
The DNA here is from genome assembly GCA_031878705.1 of Tapirus indicus. Lineage (NCBI taxonomy): Eukaryota > Metazoa > Chordata > Mammalia > Perissodactyla > Tapiridae > Tapirus > Tapirus indicus. The sequence continues at coordinate 94,208,280 of CM062919.1, read as the reverse complement.
AATGGTAATGGCAAAACCTAAGTAAAAGAGAGGCCTTCATGTTTTTCCATGTCTGTTCTCCTACCCCAAATTCCTTCGTTTTTAGGTTTAAAAAAAATTTTTCAGTTGTGAACAAAAGATATTAAACAACGTATTATCATATCCTAACTCAACTGGCTCAAATGTTTAGCAAAAGGATTAATTGTATAAATCTACATATTACTTAAACCTTTTAGAGTTGTTTAAAGATAGAAGCACTTTTTTTAAAGTGAGCTACTTCACTAGCAGCAAAATATTTATATGAAAACACCCAAGCCGTTAGGAATTTGCAGATTGAAATAATTTTCTTCCTTTGAAAACTAATAGGATTTGCTCTTAAAAGGGACTCTGGACTTAGTAAGTTTTTCAGACTAGAAAGTAAGAATTCTTGCCACAACTTTCTTTTTCTGTTGTAAAGAATTTTGATGTTTTATGTGTGTGTTTTATTTTTTAAAATGTGAAGTGCCTATTAGTTGTGTCAGTCAATTCTGCTTTATTACATATATCTTAGTTCAAAATATATTTTATAGTTGAAGGTAATATAGCACTGTTTATTTTCATTATAGTAAAACTTTTTTTGTGGGGGAGGCTTCTGATTATTGTTTATTCCAGTGGACCATGTCCCATTAAATATGTTGATGCGTTTTTATGTGCTTAAAAGGCAATTACTAGGCTTAATTCCCCCAGGAGTAGAATTCTAATAGGTTCTTGGCTCAAGTTCAGATTTTATACTAAGCTATTTTTTCAGAATAAGTGGTTCTTTATGTTATTTCATTTCCTGTACTACCTGTAACAGCATTAATAGCAAAAATAGTATCACTAATTTACTTATATTTAGCCTAAATTATGCATTTGTTTAATTGACAAGTTGCCAAGAAAATGAACTTGTCATCCCATTCCAGAGGGTAGTACAGAGGGCAAATTCTAAGGAAGCATCAACATTAATATTTTATATTAAAGTCATCCTTATTTTCATGTTTTCTTCTAGAGATTTGGTTGTTGCTATAGTTCTATACATTACCTCATTTCTCTACAAATAGTATTTTCTTACAAACGGTTTTTGAAATAGTATTTTACAAAAAGTTTTTCTCAGATGTTGAGAGTGACTTAAAATTTATAAAATATATTCTTTTTATTCGTGTATATGACTTTCTGTGGTGATAGGCTTATTCACATGCTGTGTAAATCCAGACGCTGTTTAGGTCAACTGGAAGTGCAACGATTTTATATCTGTGATCTCAGTTTACACTTAAATAAGCCAGCCTAGCCTGTTCTAAAGAAAAACAATGTATGATAAATTGTTTCTTGGTTTTCCATATCTCCTGATGTGTTTATTTGTTCTTCTTCTGGAAATGTGAACTCTGAACTCTCAATTTTCTATGGAAAAATTAATTAAGTAGGCTGGTCTAAATAGCATAGTTTTTATAAGCCTATAGTAGAATTGTTCATTTGGTTCACTTTTGTGTATTAATGTTTTAATGAGAAACAATTACTGATTGTTTTTATTTTTAGACATTCTCATTTCTCATATTTACCTAAACAAGATTGATTTTTCATTTTCAAATAAAGCGTGTCTAAATTGACCCTTTTTGAGGTTAGAAGAACTTTGAAGGTCATCTTTCTTATTTCATATGCTAAAAGTTAATGTGATAGAAGCATGAAGACTTGAACCACTATTAATTGGCTAAAAGTGTAGTTTCTAAAGGTATGAGTTATACAAGAAGGAAATCAGTAATTTGATTTATGCATCTGAATGTCTGTCACCGTAATGACAGCTTTTAAAAGAAAATACAGAACCAGTACCACTTCAGTTCAAAGCCTGAAACTGTAAATGTGAAGATATTTTGACCCAGTAAATATTAAATAGGTGATATGTATGAGTATAGTTTGATATTTATTTTATTGTAAGTAAACTTATTTTTAAGCAAAACTTTAATATTAGACTTATAACTGTAAGATGAAAAAATAAATATTAACTTTAAATGTCATTTTGAAAATTATAAAAGTAAATATTGACCTTTTCTAAGAAAGTCTTTTCATTTTGACATTGTTTAATTTTTTTTCCTTTTTGTTTTTTAGGTTTGCAATTTTTTTTGGTGATGGCATGTTCAGAATCTTGGATCCCTAAGTTGAATATATTGGAAATATTTAGGAACCTTGGAAATTGTTGTTTTTGTACACATGATGACTTACTAGGTGAATCAATAGATTTAATAAAAAGTATATAAAAGAGTAGGTATTATAATTTGTATTTCTGAGTTGGCACACATGTCTCAAATTCTCAGCTGTCAGTATTAGTGTCATATTCCAGACACAGTTATGTTTTGAAGATTTGGGGGTTTTTGTAGACCTCATATATGATCCTCCCATGCCAATTTGGTCGGCTTCTTTTCCTTTCTGTCTACTTAGCAGCGTTGCTTACTTAGATTAGAGGTAATTATTGATCAGGAGCAGAGAAGAGAAAAAAATCATCAAGTGACAATCCTAAAGGTAGTAATTACAAAATTTCAACCTGGAAATGACCTCAGCATTCTGTATTAGAATATGCAATTTCAACCCAAATTATATCCAAATACACTTGTGGCAAAATGCTGCCAATTTTCGAATTAGATAATATTATGTAGGACAGAGTGCTAATGAAGAGGAAAAAGAGCTGTTTAGTTTCACGTCCTCCCTCTTTCCCTGTTGTTGGGTGAATGAATTAGTGGAAAGTCAAATGGCCAAGAGGTAGACATTGTGAATGAAAAGGAGAAGGAACAAAACTTTAATCTCCAAGAAAGGTTATTTCCCCTTAAAAAATTGAAAGTTAGCTATATTCCATATACCTGAACACACTATTTTAAAACTATGGGCTACTTTCATGTAGACCTAGAATGTGAACTAGGACATTCTGGACCATAGGAATGGATGGAGAACCTGTGTTTGAAAGGAGAGTCGGACAGTCCTTGGGTGACTAGAGTGCCACTATCAGTGGTTGTCTTTTTCTCTGGCCTGTTCCTGCTGGGATTAAGAGACTTGATTATCGTTCTGGGGCAGATAGTTATTCTGACTATCTGCCTCCCTACTCTTTTGACCAAAACTGGAGAAAGATTGATTTTTTAAGACCATATTGAGAGCAACTTGAAAAAGGATCAAAGTGAAATGATGAGAATTCAAGAAACTATAGAGACTGAATGTAGATCAGTAGAGTGTTAATGTATTTGTTTATTGCAAGTTTTATTACTGGTAGATTATCCAGTAATATAGAAATTGGTGTATAACAGAAGTTTTCATAACATTTCTATTAGAAGGCTTTTAAAAGCTAAATAGGCTACACTGTAACTGCACCCCCCCCCCCCATTTCCTTGCTTTGCTTTAAGAGGATTTGGCTGATATATATTTAATAGATAGCACAAGGAAAACATTAGATAGATTTTCAAAAATCAAGTTACATTTTAATGTAAATGTATGTTGCCTGTTTAGCTGCTTTCCTGTTTCAACTGGCTTTTTAAAAACTCACTTTCTGTGATACTTTTGTCAATAGAGGTGTTTTCTCTTAACCAATTCTAGCCACAGTATTGACTGGACCTCAGCATTTGATATACCCAGAAGGAACTAGACAGGCAGGAAAAAACTTGGTCCCTACTGGAATGAATATTTTAAAGACCTTCTTAGATTCTGAACACTTTGACTACAAATGAAAGAGACCCAAGAGAGGGAAAAATTTAAGAGCCTAAGAATGAAAAATGATGGTGGGGGTGGGGGTAATCTCTTAATGTAACTGCGGTGCACTGAGAGTGCACTAAGGTGCACTAAGAGAAGGGAGTTAATTTCCGAGAGATTGTGAGGTAGTTTGTGGAATCCCATGGACAGTAGGCATTCTGATGTTAATTTAGGCAGTTCACACTAGCCTGCTGTAGTATTTTAAGGATAGTGGTAAGTGATCTTGGGAAATATTAATGCATTTCCTAACAATGAGTTTGATTTTATTCTGGTATATTATAAATGTGTATGTGGCTCAGAGATTAACTTAATTCAAAATACATATCTTAGATGCTAGGAAAAATATTATAAAAATGGATTTTTTTGTCCCTGTTATATAATTTTAGAAAATAACATAGAATACTGAGCATAGTAGAGAGTTGGTGGCATGAATATAATCAGTATTTGATGGTTGCTTTCTAGACACTTGTAAATAAAACCTTAAATTTGTTTAACATTGGCCTCAGTTGTACTAAAACAGCATTTTAGTGTGTGTCTCATGGGAAAATCTGTACCTTCTTGGGTCATTGCACTTCACAGTCTGGCACAAAATTGTGAGAATTCAGAAATCTGACTCAATTTACCCAGGGATGAACAGATCTTTGTAAGTTTGGGTACAATAAAACATAGGGACACACAGAGAAAGCCTAGAATAAGGGTTCTTTATATTTTGAAAGTTTTAGACCCCCCTTTGAAAGTCTGAAGGAAAAGCTATAGAATCTTTCCCCAGTAAGACTGCAATTTCTGAGGGTGGAGGGCTGCCCTTGATTGTGAGGTCAAGAAACCCTGATCTAAAAGATCATCTTCATTTTACTTCTGACCTTTCTCTGACTTCGTTGTCACTCTCCATCAGGTTCTCTGTCACCTTTGAAAGGAGCATCAAATCTTAAAGGACGCTTACTGCTTTATATATTGAATTGAAGCTACAGGTCCAGAGCTTTGTAATGTAATGGAGCAGAAACCCTCTGCAAAGGGCTGCCCCCAGTGTACAAGTGGTGAAAATAGAGCCCGAGACATTAAGGAGTGGCACAGCCCTCCTCTGTAGTACCTGCCGCCTGCTGGTTTAGGGGCATTTATTTCATAGTAAGTTGAATATTAATGTTTTCTTTTTAAAAATGAGCATATTTCTTCTACATTTTTTATTATAAAGGTTTTCTACCTAAGTATGACTTTTTCTCATGTCTTAAGCTATCAAATTCATGGTGTAAAATGTGTACTTCAAGTTAACATAGTGACTGGAAGTTTGGGATTCTGTTATTTTGTGATGCTGAAATTTGTAGCACATTTTCAGGAAAATTGTTGAGATTCCTAGATAATTAGTTCTTTATTCCTTTCAAGTTTCCTGAATGTATGATTACTTCTAAATTTTGTTAATCCATTTATAAGTTTAGAGAAAGCTGTCTTCAGTTAATATTTTGACACAGAATGGATGCATTTGATTTATCTTATTAGAAATGTGTTTTGATAAAAAGTTCTATTTGAGTAGCTCTAATCTCCGTTTTGGAATCTCAGATCACCTGCTTGTAATCATTCATTGTGACTCTTCTGCAAAATACAACTTCACTGAGAAAGTCATCCTTGAAAAGTCAAGAAATCTGAAGAAGCTAATTTTGGGGACTGAGTGAAGAGATCGAAGCGCATCATCAGATTGACAGCCCAGCACTGGAGACATTCAACTGCATTGCTCTTGTATGTGAACTGTAATATGACTGTCTTATGAAGTGGACCTATAGACAGATAAAATAACCTCGTAAAAAGTATTTTTAATGTAAGAAAACATCTCTCTAGCCTCTCAACCATTTCTCTCAGTACAGTGTACTCATGATTACTCACACTGGTGAGGGGAGCCTGGGTCATTGAAGTTGACTGGAAGTTAGACATCATGTATTCTGGATTTGAAGGTGATTTTGTAGTTCCTTTTGGAATATAGTATTTTGGGCTTTACAACATGTGCCTCACAATTTTATGTCTCCTGAAAGAGGAGCCTGAGTTCATCTGTGCTCCAATACTTGTTCTCTGTCCTTCATTTTTTTCTGTACTGTTGACTTAAATGTAGGGAAAATATCGAGTATATAGGATCCCAAAATTTATCAGAATCCTGTTAAATCTATCCTGCTTACCCTTCTCAGGTAATTTTATTCCATGTCCTTTCCAGCTCTTCTAAATGATGCCTAATTTTAGCCCCTTTGTCTTAGGTCAGGATAGAATTATAGCCACACTTTTTGGGCTTCTTCCCTCCCATTGTCATGTTTGATTCTGCCTGCAATGGGAGATTTTCAGTCACTTTTCTGTTAAAGAGTCCACTTTTGTCCTTTCATTTCCATCTCCCTTCCTGCATGTTCTTGTGGGGAAATAGAATAGATCTAGACTTAGGGATCTTAGCTGTCTAAGGTTTGCCTATAAAAATTCACAGCATTGTATTTAAAATACAGCTTTTTAGCTGCAGTGTTGATAGTAGTCTCCATAGGACATCTGCGCTGTGCTGGGCCCTGTACCGGGTGTGGTTGTCCCCTCCTCCTCTCCACCACTGCATTCTCTTGAGGCCGGGAGTGAACCTCATCATGCCTCAGCCATGGGAAGAACCAGAACTGACTTCTGTGTAAGCTTGCTGGTTCCTGGAGTCATGAATAAATGAGGTGGTTGAAGAGATCATGTGTTCTTCCCTGGATGCTGGTAAACACAAATCATGTGCCGAGAGTGGGGTGGAGGGTGGGACAAAATAGGTGAAGGGGATTAAGAGGTACAGACTTCCAGTTATAAAATAAATAAGCCGTGGAGATATATAGCATAGGGAATTTAGTCAGTAATATTGTAGCAGCTTTGTAGAGGCACAGATGGTAACTAGACTTATTGTGATGATCATTTCATAATGTTTATAAATATCGAATCACTATATTGTATGGAAACTAACAATGTATATCAATAATACTTCAATTTAAAAAATCATGTGCAGAAAAAATGATCATGTCAATAAGATTTCGAAAGCAAGGTTTGTCAAAAAGAAAAAAGGCCAAATTTAAGGTTAACCTACATGAACCCACATTGGCTATCCAGGTGTCTCTTACTTAAAAAAAAACTAAAACCAACATAATCCTTAAAAAAAAACTAAAACCAACATAATCCTTAAAAAATGTTATCAAATTACCCTGACATATTCAAAATGTGATATTACTCAATTTTTTTTAACACATAGTTTTCAGAAACACGTGCAAATATGTTTTGTGTAAAAGAGTATATACTGTATATAGTAATTTTCTGACTTGCTCTAATAAATATTAAACTTAAGTGGTCTCATTATTTAAAACCTAATAGCTTGAAATTTTTTGAGTAAAATTTTACAGCATACGATCCTACTTTTACTTTTCATGTAATGTACAAATATTCTTAGAAGCTGCTTCTATGGGTTTGTTTCCACATATAAAAATATTATAAACAGAGTCCATGCCTCCAGTAAGAGTTTCCGAACCTTTGGCTGTGATTCCCAGGTGTTTGGGATTGGGCTGGCTGGAGATGCGGATCGAGCTTTTCTGTGCATGTAGCAAGCTTTGTCCAAATAAAGTAGCTTTGTACTCTGAAGGAGCTTTTAGTAATTGCATTTTTGTTAAATAAAATACGTGTGAGTGGAAAGGAGATGAACAAAAAGATCTGTAAATGTGATGGTCTAAATTAGTGGTTTCCAATCTTTTTCTATCCAGGTTAAGAGTGTTAATAAGTCAAGTTTGGGTGGGATGTGTAGTTGGAAGAGAAAAGAAAGACCCTTGTCTGGAATCAGCAGTGGTGTGGGTCAGCGTGTGTAAGCTGTGCTCGGTGAACCTGAACCCAAGGTCAAAGAAGCTTGATCCTAGAAGTCTACCCCCACAGTTCCTGAATGACCAGCAGAGGGTGGGCAAAATGAGAAATAGAAAAACAAAGGGAGTGTAGGGAGTTCAAAAAAGTTTTTTCAGTTAAAAAAAAATGTCCTTTAAACTTTTACATACTTCTCTCTATTATGTGCCCTTTTTTGGTAAAACAAAAAGCTTGCCATCCTGTTAATTCTCTAAAGATATTTAAAAATTTTTTTATTTGTGAAATCAAAAGGCTGGGAGCTGCTGTTTCTTGGAACAGTGCAATATTAGCATATTAAGGTCCCAATTGTTAATCCCACAACCCATAACTCACAGGACACTGGTTAGGGTGCCAAGAACAGTTTGGGAAAGTTTAGATAATTACTCCAGCATTGCTGTATGATGGGAATCATTGTCTTAAAAAACCTTATAATGGTCACAGTTAAAAGGACAGCTAATGTCATCCTGTTTCAACCAGCAGTTGTCTGGAATTCTCTCGAACAGATTTCCAATACTTTTATGTGAAAATGAATTGAAACCTCAGATAATTCAAAGATCTACTACAACGCAAACTTGGAGGAAATCATTTATACTACCTTGCAGATAATTTTTCAACCTGTAAAATAGTCACCAACCTGCGAAAAATTCTATGCTAATAAATGATCAGAAACAATGCAATGGTTATAACTTGTTTTATGTCTATTTCTGCTTATCTTTAATATCAAGTTTAAGGTTGACTTTATGTGCCGTAGTCTTGTGTGACTAGACTACAGTCATATGCCCCATAATGACGTTTTGCTAAATGAAGGACCACGTATACGATGGTGGTCCCATAACAGTACCATGGAACCTAGCGTGTAGTAGGCTATACCATCTAGGTTTGTGTAAGTCCACGCTAGGATATTCACAAGACAACGAAATCGCCTAGCGAGGCATTTCTCAGAATGTGTCCCTGTCGTTAAGCGACGTGTGAGAGTACTTATTATTAATTAGCTTTAAAGAACTAGACAGAAGGATCTTGGAGGAGGAGAAACTAAGGATGAATTCATCATGTATTTGGGCTGTACGTTGATCACCTTCATATTCCCAATGAAAGGGCATTTTTTCAGAAAAATGTAAGCTAAGTAATAACAGTTTTTATATCTCGCTCACTTATGTGCTAGCCACTGTGCTAAGTGATATATATAAAATGTGTCAAGGGGTGAGGTTCCAAGAAAGTGACTGAGATTTCTTCCTTTGGCATCTTTAAGATGAAGATTGGTATCCTTGCTAAATGGATGCTTGTAGGCGAGTTTAGAGAAAGTCCATGATCTCTAATCATGGCTTACAATACTCCAAAGTACCTCCCTTTATCTCCGGGGATATTGCAGAATTCCTACTGAATGGCTCATTAGAGAAAGCTTGCCATATTCTACATTAAGTGTTTTCCTTAGAGAATTTTTCTTTGGAGACCCAACTTTGAATTATTAAACCCAGGGCTGTGATTAGTGAGGCAGACACCTGCTTTCTGTATTCACTGGGACTTGAAAGTAAGAATGAAGTTACTAAATAAAATGAAATTGGCTTGAGGGATAGTTTGGACTTCATTTGCTGTATGTTGCACATACAGCAAATGTGGAAAACTATCAGCAAGGGCTTTTAAATTTCTCAATACTGGAAGGCATTACTTTGCCATTAAAATTTTGGATTAAATATTTTGAGCAGTCTCAATTTTGTAGCAGAGAAAAGGTTATGAATCGATACATAGTGATTGAAATCATTTCACCTACAATAGGACGTGACCAAAAATGGTGGTAGATTTGCAATTTTGTATTTTGAAGAGAAAGCACAAGTTTCTTACTGTGGATCTTTGATGACACAGTTATAAGCAGGGGATTTGGTTTTTTTCTCTCCCTAATATCTCAGTCTTGCTCCAAACCAAGTTACATTTTAGTCAATAATACCTCAGAAATTTTCCCTTAGGAATTAGGATTTTCTTTAGCTCGTCAGTGGCTCAGTGGCCTCTCCGGGCCGTTTTGACCTTAGAAAACCACATCACGGAATGAGTTATAATGCAATCTTAAAAGCCCCGTTTGTGGAATCGTCTAGAAAATATTAAAATGTTCACATCACTGTAGGATAGTTCTCCCACTTTCAGAAATGAGGAATTATCCTTCTAAGTACGAGGCCAAATGAAGGCGAGTGTGTGGCTCACGGGTCGCTCAGTCTATGCTTCCACCAGTTCTTGTTCGTCCTGATTCAGCCGACTTCTCTGTGGTACAGCTGCTGGGTGGCACGACTGGATCTGTGAGCAGTTAAATTTCTTGGTGTTTTTAGGAAGTCTAAGGCAGGTGTTGGAGCATTGTTTTTCACATCTACCAGCATAAGCAATTCCTATTTGCTTTTTTTTTATATATAACATCTTTCCAAGAAGTCACTGTAGCAAGTTGTAGTTTCTCCCTTCCTCTAGATCTTATTTTTTAGATTTATCTGTTTAAATCGAGATTTAGAAGTAGGGTTAATCCAGTAGCTGCCATTTCCCCTAAAAATTGCCAGCAGCAGCTGATCTAGAGTTCCATCTTGTCCTCAGTATTATATATAATACGTAAGTCTTAAATTTTGACCAAACAAGTGATAAATTTGGTCTGAGTGGAGTCAAGGACCCTGTAAAAGCCCTTTCTCTCACCTTTCCATGCCTAGTCTCCTGCCCCTCAGATCTTTCTCGCTCCCGTTGGTAGTGAAGTTGATGACCACCTTAGAGATTTGAAATTCAGAGCAAGAATCAGAAAGAGGTGATAGAAGCGAAGTAGCACAGGGATGGGGTAAAAAATGCTTGAAGTGCGGCAAATACTGGCCTGGGGTACAGGTACTGTTGGTTTATCAGTATGTTTTCATGGCTGAGTGGAGCAGGGCTGAGCACTGCACTGACTCTTGCCTCTTCCGGTTCTGTTTTCACACTCGTCTTCCTCTTGTTGATGGAAAGCTGCATTTGCACGAATGAAATGTTTTAGCACACAGGTACACTGTTGCTAGGTAGGCATCAAATTGTGAGTGGGCAGAGTTTCTCATATCCTTAGATTCTGCTGAATGAATGAACACTACATTTCTCAACAACTGGAAGTTGTCATTGGCCATCCTTGCTTCCTATTTCTCCCCCCACCCCTTTTTCAGTATGACAGTCTACAGCAAAATAATTTTCTCAAAAAGCTATTCGGTAGGGGAGTTGAGAAGCAGCGTACAGTTGGACATGGCGTTTAAGTAAATTATTCATTCCTGCAACATATCGAAGGAGGCTTACCGTGTTCCAGGTGCTGTTCTGACCTCTTGGGAAACAGAACCCACAAAGCGTGGAGTTTACATTCTCCCAGAGGTGAACAGACACGAGAAGTAAATTGCCATGCTGTAGAATAAATGGCAAAGAGCAGAGCGAATGTGCTCAGGACGCCGGGGTGGGGTGGAGGAGTGGGTCTCGGTTATTAAATAGGGAGATCAGAGTAGACCTCAGCGGGAAAGTGAGATTTGAGAAGCACGATGTTCATGTGAATTGGAGCTGACCAACAGGTTTGTCTTAGGGAAGAGAGACAATAAAGTACTGAAAAATTTCCAACAATTGTTGACTACTTTTCCAGCCACTCCTTAACCTATAGGAGAAGCTCTCACTGCATCTAAATGCAGCTGTGCACATTCCTCCTTATTTTTGCTGCTGTCATTCCTCCTGCCTAGATTTTTCTTTTCCAGGGCCCAGCGCAGATGCCATCTCCATGACATTATTTGTGGAGGGAAGCACGGTCATAACAAACTAGACTGGTGAAGTATGACACTCGAAGAGTGCAGAGCTCCCCCTAAAGAAGGAGGAGTGGCCTTTTAGAGGGGCTCCTCAAGGACGGGCCACAGTTCATGAGGAGGGGTTAGGAGGCCAGGCCAGGCTGAGGGAGGACCGTGAGCTAAAGCAGGACAGGGTGTGCAAGGGCAGTCTCCAGGGTTGTTAAAATGAGACATCACGAAACACCCCAAATTTCATGCTAAGGAGTCGGGGTTCAGTTCTACAGGCAGGAGGGGCCCTGCTGTCCTCTGGGGCTTCTCCCCTGTGGGGGTTCCACCGAGGATGGCAAAGATTTGTTGGCTCTTGTGGGTTCTTCAGTTTGTAATCTCTGGTGAGTGAGGGATAGGAAAGAACTTAGTAATCATTTCCTCTCTGCCATCTCTCAATACCTGTTTTTCCAAAATGCAAATAACTTTTTTTCTCATAAAAAGGATATGATTTGTAAAAATTTCAAATGGCATGGAAAAATAAAGAGCAAAGTTGACTATCTCACTCCTCTTAGTATGCTGATCATCGTCAGTTGAGGCTTCTTTGTTCTCAGCAGTGAGCAGCACACATTATCCCTGTTAACAGCATCCTTTGTACCGGCTGCTCTGTGCGGATGTAACCAACTCCCTATCGCTGGAAGTTGTGGTTTACAATTTTCATTATTCAGGTTCTTTATAGTTTTTCACTCTGATAAACTCAGTTTCAATGAATATTCTTCTGTATAATATCTGTATAATTATCTCCTTGGTATAAATTATGGACATTTCAAAAAATCGGGATGCCTGCAACTGAGACACACAGTACTAGGATTTAGTACCGCAAGACGTTACCTTTGAGCAGTGTGTGTGCTGCCGACACATCACCAGGAGCTCGTGAAGCACCTGCTGCTCATGAAGCACGTTTGCAGCAGCTCTCAGAGCACTGACTCTGAGGCCAACGCCAACAGAAGCTTTTGGAATATAAGATGATTAGCGCATATTGTAGCCAAACTAAGAATGGAACTTTCTAGCTTCCTCCCATGAAACTGCTTTGATTCCACGTTTTACTATTCTCATTAGGCAGATCAAAGAGACAACGTTTTTCTGAGAAGTTGAAAATCATACAGCAAAATTCTGATCTATTTCTCTGTAGGAAGTCTTTAGAAGGGTTAAGTGTGAGTGTTACTCATTTTAGTTCTTTCAGGGAAATGTGCCTTCTGGAAGTGGTCTCAGCGGTGGTCTTCTATCCTCTCAAGCCACTTTTGTCCATAAGATCTCTCGATGGTCCCTAGATCAAACCATTGTGCACTAAACACAATGAGTAGAACTCAAAGAGTTAAGGACTCAGTGTCCTGTTGTGTGGAAGGCTTGGCTTAGGTTGAAGTCATAAGTTCTATTCTCTCCTTGAAAATGAACGCTACTTAAAAATTGTAGCTATATCACCTCTTCTACCGATTGGCCAGCCCCTTTGGTGTATTCCCACTCCTGGCTGTCTCAGGGCCTTTGCACTTGCTGTTCCCTTTGCCTAGAATGCTCCTCCCTGGGTGCACACCTGGTTCACTCCCTTGCTTCATTTAGCTTTCTGCTACAATGTCTCCTCTTCGGAGAGGGCCTCTCTGATAACTGGTCTAAAGTAGCATCTCTTTCATTATCTCCCTTATTTCCTCGTAGTAATGATCACAACCTGACATTAAAGATTTGTATTCTCTGTTGAAATATAAGCTCAGAGAGGGCAGGATCTTTGTTCCTGGCTGTTTCTTCAAAACTTAGAACGATACTCGACACATTTACAAACTCAGTAAGTACTCGCTAAGAGATGAATGACTCTCCCACTGCTCCCAGCTAGGGAGTTGTGAAGGAACTTGGAGCTTTTAAAGAATCTGGAAGGAAGTCAAGGACTTATAAAAAAGCAGCAACTGCCATAGAGGAGCTGACCTCAGGGCCCGATCTCCACGCAGGGCTGTCCCATCCAGCAGCGCCGTTCCTGCGTCCACCTCTTTCTCTGCCTGAATGTTCACTTGAAGCCATTGCTCCTAACATTCCTGCAACTGGAGGGTGACTTATGCTGATAATAAATGCTGCCTTTAAAAAACATTTTAATGGGTTAATAAGTTCAACAGATATTTATTGAGCAACAGCTATGGTGGGGCATGGTGCTAGAGGCCAGGGTTACAGAGTCAACTGGACAGACTCACAGGGCTTGCAGTTCCTCAGAGTGTGAGTTTGGTTGGATGAGATTGCCCTCCTGCCATCCCCATGCTAAGGGAAGAGCTCTGAAGGAGGAGAAGCTTTGCTCCCTGGGGAGGAGAGCTGTAACATGAGACAGGTATTCGTGGGAGGTGGGGGACTGTGGGTGTGGTGTGTGGTTTGGGGCGAAGGAGGGCAGAAATGGGAGAATGACACCATGCCCACCTCGGGGCTTTGCTTAGGCTCCCCCAGGACTCAGGGAAGAGAAAGGAAGCTCTCAGTACATACTCTTGTTTTCTCCATATCAATAAACAAAATTCTTATGACTACCACTTTCTAGGTTAGATGTGTATGGACTAAATTCAGAAGCTAATAATAATTTTAAATATTTCTGTGGGTGAATATTCCAGAAAGTTCTAAGGCCAGAAAGTCTATTTAAAAACAACTTTGGAGGGGCCAGTCCCATGGCCTAGTGGTTAAGTCTGGTGTGCTCTGTTTCAGTGGCCTGGGTTCGCGGGCTCAGATGCTGGGCGCAGACTCACAGCACTCATCAGCCATGCTGAGGCAGCAACCCGTGTACCAAGTAGAGGAAGATTGGTACAGATGTTAGCTCAGGGCTGGTCTTCCTCAAGCCAAAAAAAAAAAAAAAAAAAAAAGAGGAGGATTGGTGGCAGATATTAGCTCAGGTGAATCTTCCTCAACCCCCCAAAATAATAGTAAAATAAAAACAACTTTTGAAACAAGAAATTTGTATATCTCAATACAAATTAACACAAACACTTAATACAAATGCTTAAGATTCAAAAGAAAGAAGGAAAAGAACCAAAACTCTTTATTCCTCCAACAATGCAAATAGACTAACATTTAAGGGAGCAGGATTTCTAAGTGATTCTTCTCACTTATGCAAACAATAAATAAATCCCTCAAACATTCTAAAACAGATATCTTGAACTTTTCTGTAAGGAATATTTAATTGAAAAGGAACAAAATACAAACATGCATGACCTGTAATCCTGACCTGTAAGTAACTCGAGGATTTGCATGGAGAATTTCTGTCCTCTAGTTATGAAATTACTGAAATACAGTTCTACAGTGTGCTTTCTGACACATAATGTTCTAAGCATGAGAACTGCACACAGCGTTAATAGCATCAGGAAAAACCGAAGATGGGTGAAAATAGGACCTTGTGTTCTTCCTGTCCACCAGCTCTTTTAGCTCTCAGTGCCAGCTCTCAGAAATAGCACTCCAGGGGGCCGCCCGGTGGTGCAGCGGTTTAGTCCGTGCTTGGCAGCCCAGGGTTCGCAGGTTCGGATCCCGGGCGCCCGCCGACACACTGCCTGTCAGCCACGCTGTGGCGGCGTCCCATATAAAGTAGAGGAAGATGGGCACGGATGTTAGCACAGGGCCAGTCTTCCTCAGCAAAAAAGAAGAGGATTGGCAACGGATGTTAGCTCAGGTCTGGTCTTCCTCACAAAAAAAAAAAAAAAAAGAAATAGCACTCCAGCTCAGTCCTTCTCAAAGTGTGTGTGTGTGCGTGCACGCGCATGTGTGTGCATGCGTGTGTGTGTGTGAATACCCTGGGGACCTACCTAGTTCAGTTGCAGATTCGGAATCAGTACTTCTGGAGTGGAGCTTAGGATTCTGCTTTTCGAACAGGCTCTCAGGTGAAGCCGGTACAACTGGTCCACACATGACACGGAATAGCAAGGCTCTCGCTTTCCAAAAACTTTCACATGCATTTTCTTCGTGGAAACTTCATAACTACCCTGTGAGTTGAGCAGATGGCGGGTGTTGCCTCCTTTTACACGTAATAAAACAGCTTCCAAGAGGTCGATTGCCTAAAGTTACACTAGAACCCAAGTTTTCTAAATCCCCATGGAGGGTTTTTATTACACTAGTTCTAATTTGGTTGTTGCATCATGAATATAGAAGTGGAGAGTGAGGAGATGGAGCTAAAATGACATTTTGGGAAACTGATAGAGAAAATACACACATACTTTCATTATTATTATTGTTGTTATTATTATTTATTATGATGTCTCCTGAGGTCTTATAAGCAAGACCTAATGGACTAGGGAGGTATAACGGTTCCATGAGCATTCTTAGACTTGCCATTTCTACGCAACAAGAAGACATAGCAGATGGTGAATGTCTTGCTGGTGACAAACTTAACTGACTATCTTTGGGAAAATCGGATTTAACTTGACTAGAGGCTGCCTTCCATCTTCTGGATGGAACTAGAACTTGAGAGCTCGGTCTCCTGATTTATGGAGCAACATTCCTGTCAGATGGTACAAAGGACGTGCAAATCCTATGCATGTGGGCTAAATCTCACTCAAAATTTGCCAACTGGAAACACAGTGTCTTTATTCCAGCTAGATTTTAATTTGGTCTTTGGGTGACTTTTAGTGAGCTCTTGATTATGTGTGTTCTTCATATGGTGTTTTCTGAGAAATAGCTAAATATTGCCAAACAAAGATAAAGATACGAGCCTGGAAATCCAGTGTGGCATTTGGGGACCCGGGTCCTGGGCCCCAGCTGCCGAGAGGAGGCCCGGCTGGCCCTGGGTTGATGACGTTTGAGGCAAAGGGAAACTCACATGGCCTTTTACTTTCACAATTCCTTTTTTTCCAGGAAAGGGCTTCTTTATTGGTGTTGGTCTATCTTCCTTCCTCTTCCAAACTGTCTCTCTCAGGCATTTGCTGCTGAGCAACCCAGTGGTTGCATAGAAAGATTTGATTCATTTCGTATCTTATGCAGCTTGATTTTGAAGTGTTCTAATAGTGTCTTGTTATAAATGTAGTACATGTTCACTGCAAATTTTTGGAAATTAAAGGAAAGTATAAAGAAAAAATCACTATACTCTGCCCGCTCAGGGATGACTATTGTTGCCATTTTGGTGAGTATCATTCATGAACATATTTTAAAAAAACTGAGATTATAATACTATTGAAGTTTTATTTTTTTACTGTTAAAGTTTTGTGACCTACTCTTTCCCATAAGAGTATTGGAATGAATGTTTTCTCAAATTTTGAAATATTATTTGAGGCTTTTTTGTTTTTTTGGGTAGTGTTCCATCCCGTGGATGTGTTCTAGTCTATCCATTCATCCCTGTTGATGAACATGTAGTGTGTTTCCTATTGTTTAATACGATATATGCTGCAGGGAATAATCCTCGTGCTAAGTCTTTGTACACCACTCTGATTCTTCCTTGAGGATAAATACTGAGAAGTGGAATGACCAACTCAAAAGATATATGTAAAATATTTGTTGGATGAATGATGCTTTTTGATAAATACTAACAAAGCGTCTTCCAGAATGGTTGGTCCAATTTATACCCTTAACCAACAGCGCACTCTGGCTTTTTTGGGGTATTGTTTAACCTGCCTTTTTGACAGTTTAAAATGATATCCCTTCGTTTTAATTTGCTTATATTTGATCTCCAGGGAGACTGAATTTCTTCCTGTTCTTTTGTGAAATGCCTCTTAGGTCCTTGGCTCATTTTTCTCTTGGGGTTTTGTTTTGTTTGTTGTTTTTGTTCTTTAATGCTGCCTAAGAGCTCTGTCTATATTAAGATACTAATGTTTGTCACTTGTACATGTATTTTCCCTCATTTATTCTTTAACTTTGTTTGTAGTATTTTTTGACATTCAGAAAGTCTTACACTTTTACCTAGTCAAACTTTTCAGTCTTTTATTTTATGCTTTCTTCTGCTTTTATGCTTAAAAATGCCTTCCCAGTCCTGAAATAAGATGACCATTGAAGTTACATTTAATTGTAGACTTAACTGGAAGACAGTGGAATTAGGAATTGGCAGCAAGCATTTTGAGGAAAATACAACCACCAAATGTGATCTAGTCTTAACAATATGTGTACCTCAGAATCGTCTGTTAGAGCTTTTAAAACTTGCCATGCCTGGGTCACACCCCAGAGCCACTGATTCAGAAATTTAAAAAGAAAAGAAAACAAAATAAGACAAAAAACCTCACAAGTCTACAGACTTAGAAAGGAGCAGAGCCAAGATGCATGTGATTATTTTTTTGTGCTTGCCTTGAGCATTAACTTTTATTAGTGTAATGGGTCATACCCATTACTGTCTGTTAACATCAAAGGTCAGAGTGCTGTTCTAGCTTTCATGAGGAAGGGAATTCAGAACAGTGTGCTGGGAGAGCCCCCTGCACAATTGCAGTGGTTCTCTGAAAGCAGCAGCCTCGCGAGGCAGCGGTTATTTGACGTGCCGTGATTATTTCTGAGTTCCATGGCCGATTCGCATGCTTGACTTAGGTGTCACTACACTATGGCCAAGTGGATTTTTTTTTAAATTAGAAGATACAATATATTTACAAATGTAATATATTTGAAGAATATGTAGAATACATAGAATATATTAGAAGATACAATGTATTTACAAATTACACATGTAATACCTTACATTTGTATATATTTTTTAACCAAGATTCGTTACTCTTTGATATACAGTGCTATCTCATTTGAAATGAGGTATAGACCTTGCAAATTAGTATTTGCAACTTGGGGAAAAAAGCCAAACCCAAAATGGCCAGTTTTATATCTCTGTACAAACTTGGGCTATGCTCTTTACTTAACATTGAAAATACATTACTATTTCTCTAGCCTGGAATTGTCTCATTAAAGGTTTTGTAAGGAAATTTGCCTACAAGTCAACCTGTTTTTGGTGTCCACCCCATAAGCAGCATCCTGCATTTTTAAGAAGCAGCCAGTCCACCTGCAGGAGTTGAGAGGGAAGGCACAGACAGGCCTTAGCTTTGGGCAAGGAACTTAGCATCTCAGAGCCTCAGAAATGATGGTGATGGTGGTGGTGGTGATGATGATGATGATGATGATGATGATGATGATGATGGGGGGGGGGCTGCCAATGCTTCATAGGGCTGTGAAGAGGAGTAGGCATGGCAATTTAAGTCTAGTGTCTGGCAGCTGGTAACTACTCTATTAATGTTGGTCCCACCATCCCCACTCTGTTCACTGCGCCGGATGATTTGGAGGAGGGCGTTTGCGGGTTAGTGGCAGGAGAGAGAGGGTTCCAAGGAGAGGTCCCTTTCTGTGTTTGAGGTCCCCTGATCAGTCTGAGAGATAAATTGTATATGCCACCCCCAAAAGTAGATAATACGAAGACACTGAAGTATGAAGTGCTAAACTTTATATTACAGATAATGCATTTATTATTTATAAGAAATCAAAAAAGGGAGAGACAGATTGTGGGCAGAACTAGTTACTACATTATTTTTTACATTATTTTCATGTATAAAATGCTTAAACCAGATCTGAATGCGTCTTAGGTAATTTCAAGAAGGAGAAGGAGAAGAAGAAGAAGAAGAAGAAGAAGAAGAAAAAGATCTTGTTGCCAAACATCTCTGTTGTAACTAAGAGGCTGAGAATATGTGAGAGGATTAAGTGCCCACAAGGTGAAACCAGCCCACGGTAGAACTCAGGGAGCAAGGGAGGCACTGAATTTTATGCCAGAGAAGTTTTTCTTGCATAACCATCTTTGTGCCACAGTTGAGGCTTTGACTTGAGATAAACGGTGCACGAGAATGCTGGGGCGGCAGACTGTACAGGAGAGTGGGCCACCGTGGGCGTTCCGGGGCCATGGGATGGGCAGTCCAGCAGCCAGGTCTCCCTGTGTTGAGAGCTCCGGGGCCGGCCGCACAAAGTCTCCTTGCCCTGAACTGCCTCCTGTATGATGAGGGAACCGACTGGCTGCATTCTGTGGTCTTCAGGCCCCTTTCAGCTCTGACATTCCATGATGAAAAACCGATTTATTCATTATTGCAGACCAGAAAAAATGAAAGAGGTTGAAAGGGATCCTGAGTTCTTTTCTGGCCGAGGTTCCTCCAGAAGCAGAGCAAAATGAGCTTCTTGATCACCATCCAGGAGGAAGAGTTTATCTTTGGACGTCTTTCCAGTCTTCTTGCTAATCTTTGCAGGGCAGGACCGTGGCCAGCTCTTGGCAAACTTGTGAACGAAGCAATTTCTCCTCCTATATTTTATCAGCAAGGCTATCCCCCTCCCCCCAGCAAGTGTTGCTCGTATCACGGCTACCAGTGGATACATATCTTTCCAGCCAGGTCCTCAACTAATCACCCAAAACTTAGAGAGGGTCTCATAGTCAAAGTGTTCCATGTGCAAAGTCCACAGTGGTTGTTTGAACAATCATTACTCTTTATTTTGCTCGACAGATACTTAGCCAACATCTGTTGTGTGCAAAGCATTGTGCTGGGCTCTTGGGCAGTATTTTTCAAACTTCAGGTCATCACCTATGAATAGGCTTTGATCTCAATTTAATTGGCTACAACCAGAATTCTAAAAATAAATAGAATAAAATACAAACCATCTAAGTGTCTCACATAGTAAGGCTAAGTATTATTTAATAAAATGTCTGTTTCAGTTTTACATTTGTAGGTGTGTGTGCGTACGTGTTTGTGTGTGTAATGAGTTTCAGTGGAAAATATATTTCTCACTCTGCGTTGTAGTCAGAAAGGCTTAAAAAACAATGCAATGGGCTCACAATCCCTTATCTGCAATTCCACATTCCAAAACATGAAAATTTTTTCTTAAGTTTGGCACAAGTGCACTTGGCAGGGAAACATGACCTAAAGTAATTTAAGGGTAAAGAAAGGCTAAGTCTTTCTTTATCCCACTGTGGGGGATCAAATTGGCTACCCCAAAATGTGAAGATTATTTGGCATGGAGATTATTTTGGGCTGGAAACTGCAGACAGGAAAAGCTCTGAAAAACAAGTAGAAGTTACCCTTTGGAAGAGACATTTACATTTATAAGGAAATCTCCATTTGTAAAGGTGTCTCCCTTTCTGTACCAAGAGGAGGGGGGGATGACCACATCTCTAGAAAATCTTATCAGTGTGGAAGGCGAAGACTTAAATCTGCACACTCTTGTTTACTGTGCTTTTCTTGTAATCCCTCATGGCTGACGCCCCCAACCCCCAAAATCTCCCTTTGTCTATTTAAGAGGAGAATCTCCGCCATTTTGTCAAGAGAAACTCAGTTTCCTGGGTCTCTCCCATGTACATGTTATAGAGCTTTGTTTGATTTTCTCCTGCTCTTTGGCCTCATGTTAATTTAGTTTGCAGCCCAGCCAGAAAGGACGCAGAGCGGGTGGAGGATACTCTTCCTCCCCTCACCACTTACTGTGAATGTTTGTACACTTAACTGCAGAATGGAGTCAGACCTTTGACCCCAGTGGGCATTTTGCACTTAATTATGATGGGGAGAAAGAGCATTCTCTACCCACTCTGGGTCCTTTCTGGCTGAGCTACAAATTAAATTGACATGAGACTGAATAGCGGGAGAAAATCAGACAAAGCTTTATAACATGTATACATGGGAGAGACCTGTGGAAAATGAGTATCTCTCCCCAAATGGCAGAGGTTCTCCTCTTATATAGACAAATGAGGATTTTGGGGGGGGTTGAGGGTATCAGTCATGAGGGATTACAAGAAAAGCACAGTAAACAAGAGTTTTCGCCTTCGGCACTGACAAGATCCCTAGAGATAAGGTCATCCCCCTCTTCCTGGTACAGAGAGGGAGACATCTTTACAAATGGAGATTTCCCTCACAAATGTAAATGTCTCTTACAAAGGGTAACTTCTACTTGTTTTTCAGGGTTTTTTTTTCCTGTCTGCAGTTTCCAGCCCAAAATCTTTATGTTAAATAATCTTCACATTTTGGGGTAACCAATTATAATCCCCCACAATTACTTTCCTAAGGGCCAAAAAATTCTGAACCATGGAGACTATGGACCTGTATAAGGGAAATAACTGTTTTCATTCATTCAGCAATTATTTATTGAATGCTTACCATGAGCTTGGTATTGTGCTAGGTGTCAGATATGGATGGAAGAAAAGTTAATGTGAGATGAATTCTTGGGGAATTTAACAATCCCGTGGGTGGGATAGATATGGGGCCACCAGAGTTGAACTTCAGCTCTCTCCCTTCTCTTTCTTTCTCTCTGTTAGTTCACCCAGACCCTCAGCTGCAGTGATTTCTCTGCAGATGGCTTCTAACTGTCCTACCCCACATTTCCAACACAGCTTCACACCAGCACTTCAGCACATTGAAAAACAGACTTCAACCTCCTTCTTCATGTATTTCTATATCCTTAGAGGTACCACTGTCTCCTTCACCTGAACGTAGCCTTATCCTTGTCCTTAACTCTGTCATCCAGTTATTGGGCAATTCCTGTTGATTTTTTCCTGCCAGTTGTCTTTGCCCCCTTTCCCTTCTCTCCATTCCCAGCGCCACCTGTTGGTACAGATGTGAATTACTACTCACCTGAAAGGATGGTCTGGAAGTGTGGTTGAGGGAGCAAGGGTCTCAGAGTCATAAAGACCTGGGTTCAACTTGTTCCTCTTCCCCATCCCGCTGAGGGACCTTGGACGAGTCACACAGGGTCAGTTTTCTCATCTATAAGGTGGACTTGGTGATAGATATTTCATGATTTGTAGTTAGGAATAAAAGCATATGCACCGAAAACGTTATTAAAAGATAAGCCACAGACGGCGTGCATATATTTGCAGGGCATGTAACTAATGAAGGATTGGTATTTAGAATTTCCAAAGAACCTCCTTCAAACCAATGAGGGAAAAAAGACCAATTTTTAAGAAGGGGCATAAGATATGAACAGGCAGTTCCTACAGAGGAAATCAAAAGACCAATAAATATATAAAAAGATGTTCAACCTCATTAGCAATTCAGGAAATGCAAATTAAAACAACAAAATACTGTTTCACTTCTATCATATGGCACAAAATGTAGGCAGGGATGTCAAGCAATAATAACTAATATTGCTGGTGTGTGTGTAGTCTACCCTCTTTAGTGAGCAAATTAACAATATCTAATACAGTTAAAGATGTGTTACCTACCACCCAGCAATCCCATTGCCAGGAATGTCCTTTACCACATTGTTTTTAATGACAAGAATATCAGAAATAACAAAAACATCTCTTAAAGGGAGACTGGATATTCATTCAATGGAATACTATACAGTAGTGAAAATGAATCACTTAGAAATACGTTTGTATCGTCATAGATAAATCTGAAAAAAGTTGAGTGAAAAAAGCAAACCACATAATATCTACAGTAAGAAATTATTTATATAAAATGTTAAAACATGTCAAAGAATATTATTTATATATATTATATATATGTACATATATATGTATATGTATAAGTTAATATATATCTAGCTTGTGAGTAAATGTATGTCTAGCAGAAATATTAAAATATGTGTGGGAGTGACTAACAACAAATTCAGTACAGTTGTTACCTCAGGAAGGGGAATAGAATGGAGACGAGTGCAGGGAGGGTTTCAGTTGTATGTTAAGTGTTTTATTTCTCAAAAGGAAAATGAAGCTATTAATGCAGAATGTTATATTTGACAAAGTTGGGTGGGTATATGAGTGTTCCTTGTATTATTCTTTTACTTATGTGCTTGAAACAGTTCTTTTTTTTTTTTTTTTGGTGAGGAAGATTGGCCCTGAGCTAACATCTGTTGCCAATCTCCCTCTTTTTGCTTGAGGAAGATTGTCCTTGAGCCAACATCTCTGTCAATTTTCTTCTATTGTATATGTGGGATGCTGCCATAACATGGCTTGATGAGTGGTGTGTAGGTCTGTGCCTGGGGTCCAAACCTGCGAACTCTGGGCCACTGAAGCAGAACGCATGAACTTAACCACTACACCACCAGGCTGGCCCCTTGAAATAATTCATTTTTAAAAAGCACTCAACCCCAGCCTAGCACTTAGTGAGTGTATAATAAATATTCCTTCCATCCTATTCAGAAGGCTTCTAAGATTTCCTTTCACCTGACCCGTCAAGTTCCATTTCCTCCGTCTGGCATTCCAGATCAGACAAGGTCTAAACCTCCTGATGAGGCACTCATGACCCTCCATTCCCTGGTTTCAGCCTCTATTTCTAGCCTTAGGCTTTAGCTTTTCCCTCAGTGAACCCGATGTTCCAGCCATGGGGTCCCAGGTCATGCTTGATGTTTTCCTGTCCCTTTGTCTTGGCTTGTGTGGTTTTCTTGGCTGGAATTTCCTTATCCCTTTTCTCTAGCTATACAAACCCAATCTCCCTTTCACTCACTCATCTATCCATCCACCCATCCATCCATTTCTTAATCCACCCACCCATCCATCCACACTCACACCCACCCACCCACTGTCATCCACCCATCCATTTACTGAGCATCTTCTACGTGCAAGTCACATACAGCAAACTCTGATTTGCTCTGGCACAAATAATCACAACTTTCACAAAATCCCCCAAATGCCTTATGCCTCTAATATGATATTTATCATATTAAAATTTATCTTGCTAGGGTAGGCACTGAAGGCAGATACCATCTTATTCATTTTTAATGCCTTGCACTTATAGGAGCTCATTAAATATTGGTTGAAGAAATAAATGAGTTTCAGATTGTTGTCCAAAACATTGAAATCAATGTTAAGATTATAGTTTAACCCTCATTACTTGAATCTGAGTATTTAGTGTCTTTAGCTCATTGATTTTTAATAAGAGTACCAGGCACTCCCTTCCGTCTTTGTCACCTGAAGGAGGGAAGGATGTTCTACCTCGGCCATTCTGCCTTCACATTTACTGAGAACCCAGACTCCAGGGCATGAAGCATGCTCTCACCTCTCCAGGGACTTTGCATTTAGTTAGAGAAGGAAGACAGTGCCACAGAAAATTAGCACCATGACAAGGCAATATGAGGTGTGGGTCGGATAAATGGTGCTGGCGTCATAACCTGAAATCGTCCTTAATACAACAGCTTGTTTTATGCTTGGCGGTGTAAGACTGGTTTAGAGAGATTCATCTTTTGGAAAGGGATCTGGGTCAGAATTATCATTTTATGTCAGATTGGGTTTCTGTAAAGTCGTCTTTTTTTTTGGCTCAAGTAGACATTTAACAGCATATCTATTATATGTAAGCTGATACACAGGTGTGGATTTGAAGATGTCTTCTGATATCACAATTTTACAAGGTGTGAGCATGAAATATCTTTCTGACCTGACACTGAATGGAATTTTCTTAGCACTTTTTCAAAAAAGGTGTCTGTGATTTTTTTTTTTTTTTGAGGAAGACTAGCCCTGAGCTAACATCCGTGCCAGTCCTCCTCTTTTTGCTGAGGAAGATGGGCCCTGGACTAAAGGGCCCTCTACTTTATATGTGGGACACCTGCCACAGCATGGCTTGAGAAGCAGTGTGTAGGTCTGTGCCCGGGATCCAAACCTGCTCACCCCAGGCCTCTGAAGCGGAGTGGGCGAACTTAACCCTTATGCCACCGGGCCGGCCCTGTGAGTTCTTAAATCTATTAACCTTCCTCACACCCACTGCTTTCCAGCACACTCCTGGAGAACCATTTCCATCTGACAGTGGCTATACTGTGTGTTTCCACCACCAATCACAGGTAGCGTGTTGGTTTGTTTTCACGGTTATTCCTTATCCAGGTAGGCTATTTGAAAACTTTGGATTGGAAGGAGTCTTTATGTGTCCTTTACTCTTTCCAGGATGGAAGTCCCTCCTTTGCCTTCTGCCTCTACTTGAATATTTTTAGAGACAGGGAACTCACCATTTCTCACCGTTGATGACCTGTGCAGGTGGGGTTAGAGACTCTCAGGTTGTCTGAACACAGTAGGAGGGTCGAGCTTTCCCCACCAGTGGAGCCATATAGCATTCCAGGAAGACCCGATGCTCCTTGGAACGTTCAGGATCTGCTGGCAGATCCCAATCTTTTGAGGCAGTGAGTCTATCGTAGCTTCTTTTGAGTCATGACGTTATTGGAGTCCTGACTTCAAGAATGCCGGTCGTATTCCTTTAAGATTATTGTGAATGATGTGTCTGTCCTCCTGAGGGGCAAAGAACAGAATACAACTCTGGCTGTCTGAGTGGGGGAGGGGCGGGAAGGATGAGTATGAAGGTATAGGGAGAATTTGGGCGCCTACATATAGATTGGACAGGAGACCAAATGACCAGGGGAAAGCTGCAGGGACCCTAACAAAGTCCCTCCAGCAGGAACAAGCTGGTCAATGTTGCAGGTGTGACCCTGGAACCTCCAGGCATCCCCCGACCTGGTCAGTGAATCGGATTGCTGAGACAGGGTCATGGGTCTGCCCCACCCTCCAGTTGTGTTCTCGGCAGAGGAGGGTCTGGTTGGAACTTTCCACTTCCAGGGTGGGCAACGGCCACCACCTGCTACCAAGATTGCTGGTGGCTGGGGCCCAGCGAACGGAGAGGTGGCTGCTGGACTGCTGAAAAGACAACAGGGATTCCTTTTCAGTAACAAACCTTGAGGAAGTCCTGAAGTCACTACATTGAATATGACACCATCTAAAAAAGAGGAAAAAACAGGGGCTGGCCCGGTGGTGCAGTAGTCTAGTTTGCACTTTGGCAGCCCGGGGTTCACGGGTTCAGATCCCGGGCGCCGGCCAACGCACCACTGGTCAAGCCATGCCGTGGCGGCATCCCATATAAAGGGGAGGAAGATGGGCATGGATGTTAGCCCAGGGCCAGTCTTCCTCAGCAAAAAGAGGAGGATTGGCAACAGATGTTAGCTCGGGGCTGGTCTTCCTCACACACACACACAAAAAAAGTAAATTGGTTTACTCTTTCTGGTTCTTCACTTTAAGCTTTGGCATGTCCATTTTATTGGCTGAGGAGGTAAATGTGAGTTAGTAACAGAACCAGTGCCAGCTTGGCCCTGCCTAATAGGGTCCAGCAACCGTCTGCCAAGACGAGGCTGGAGCTGGCGTTAGGAAATATATCACAAAGGATAATCAAGTTCCTCTATGACTGTAGGCTTCTCACTTGTACAGCACAGTCTCTTCTTGAGTCATCTCAAAGCATGGTGATCAACGTTTTTGGAATGTAAGTGTTGATGTGACCTTCATAACACTCAGAAGTGTGTTTTCTCTATCTTTGGGTTGTGTGTGGTGTGATAGAGCCCCTGGAGACCCAGGACGC
Organism: Tapirus indicus; assembly: GCA_031878705.1. Taxonomy (NCBI): domain Eukaryota; kingdom Metazoa; phylum Chordata; class Mammalia; order Perissodactyla; family Tapiridae; genus Tapirus; species Tapirus indicus. The sequence goes on along the minus strand of CM062919.1, from coordinate 94,181,723 downwards.
CCAGCCCCTGCCTGCTTCAGCACCCCCTCCACTTGGCTGGGCTCTTTCCTGCGCTGGGCTCCCTGCCCACACGTCTCTCTCTTGCATTGTCTTGGCACACTTTCTGCCTTGCTTTCCTGTCTCCACCCACCTAGCTCCTGTGCTTTCTGACCACACACCCCTGTCTGCTCTGAGCCTCCCAGGTCTTTGATTCACCAGTTTGACCTAACAGAGAAGTCTTCAGGTGGGACAGGGCTGGTGACTTGGATTCTAGAAAGAATCCAGTTCCTTAGTCCCAACTCTCTAAGGAATGTGAACATAAATAGTAGGTGCCCTTTTCATGATGTTTTTTAAAGGCCACCATTGTAAACACAAGTAGGGCTTAAAAGCTGAAAGTAAGTAATGGATTCACAGCCAGCTTGAGTGAGTAAGTGGGAGCTAGTTGCTGGAAAATTGATAGCTGCAGTTGACTGAATGGAAGGATCTTGTAGGCAGGAGTAATATTCAAACTGCTGGAAGACTTGGAAGACACAGGCTCCTGAGTCAGAGTAGATGCTCCCTTGTGCTGGGCCCCCCTGCTGGGCCTGGAGGACCCTTTAGTTGCTGGACTGTGACTAGTCCTGGGAGTCCTGGGGTGGGGAGGCTGGGGGATAGGAGGAGCACTTGGGATGATAATTTACCAAACAGGGGAAAATTGGTTCATACTCAACTTATCAGCCCTACTTGTAGGACAAAAACTGACAGAGATCCAGCCTGTATTTCCAATGCTTCTTTTTTCAGGGAGCTGGGATTTTTTTTAAACTTTGGTTTGCTTATTCTGTTTGCATAGATGATGGTTGAGTTGTGTCACCATCCTACACATTAGGAATTTTCTCTCTTTGCCAGTCTTGGTCTTCTCTTTCCAGTTAAGAGGGGCACAGGCTCCAGAGTGAGAAAGATGGGACCCTCCGCGCCTCCTCCACACAGTGGCTGTGTGACGGCATGTAAACCACTAAAGTGGGCCAGATGGCACTCCCCTTCTAGGAACATTGTGGGGGCTCAATAGGATGACACAGGTAAACCATCTAGCACTGTGCCAGCCACTTCAGTTATATCCTGGAAAAAGCATGGCCTCTCAAGACTAGCTTTGAATCCTGGCTCTACCATTTACCATCTGTGTAAGTTCGAGCAAGTTAACTTCTCTGAATCTCAGTTTCCTCATCTTAAAAATGGAGTTCAGGGGGCTGGCCCGGTGGCTTAGCGGTTGAGTTCGCGCACTCTGCTTCCGTGGCCCGGGGTTCGCTGGTTTGGATCCCAGGCGAGGGCTGCCACACTGCTTGTCAGCCATGCCGTGGCGGCGTCCCATATAAAGTAGAGGAAGATGGGCACGGATGTTAGCCCAGGGCCAGTCTCCCTCAGCAAAAAAGAGGAGGATTGGCAACGGATGTTAGCTCAGGGCTGGTCTTCCTCACAAAAAACAATGGAATTTAGAGCCAGTCCTGATGGCCTAGTGGTTAAAGTTTGACGCCCTCCACTCCGTCAGCCCCAGTTCAGTTCCTGGGTGCAGAACCACACCACTAGTCTGTCAGTAGCCATGCTGTGGCAGCAGCTCACATAGAAGAACTAGAAGGACTTACAACTAGAATATACAACTGTGTACTGGGGCTTTGGAAGAAAAAAAAATGGAATTCATACCTGTCTCATGGAGCCAGGAAGATTAATGGCAATGAGATATGAAATTGTCTAGCACAAAGCTATGGCCATAGGAGGAGATCACCAAATAGTAGCAATTATTATCATGTCTTTCCTTCCCTTGGCTATAAGGTGTTCTGTCATGGTGGTGGGGAGAGTTGCAGAGATAGTATTTTTGAGGAGGCACTTAATATCACTGGGGCTGGAGACTGGGGGATGGCTGATCTTACTGTTCTAGCTCCAAGCATGGAAGGCGGCAGCTCCCATCTCCCCATCCCAGGAAATCCATCTCAACTTGGAAGGGTGGTGGTGGCAGGGCTTGGATAGCTACCAGACAAGGCTTTCAGATTTATGGATGGATCCTGTTTTCCTGATTAAGGTCTTGACATAGAAGACCTCATTTCATGAAGGGACCACTCTAATTTTAAAAGCAAAAGAGAAATATGTATGAATCTGATTTTTAAAAAAACTATTGCCTCATATAAAATGCATATTCAAGTGTTAAAGATGAAAAGTATGCAGATGAAAAGATTAGAGCCAATATCTGCAGCTGGCTATATATATATATATTTGTGTGTGTGTGTCTGTGAGGAAGATTGACCCTGGGCTAACATCCATGCCCGTCTTCCTCTACTTTTTATATGTGGGACGCCTGCCACAGCATGGCTTGATAAGCGGTGCATAGGTCTGCACCCAGGATCCGAACCTGTGAACCCCGGGCCACCGAAGTGGAGCACGTGAACCCAACCACTATGCCACCGGGCCAGCCCCGCAGCCAGCAATATTTTGATGATAAAATAATTAAGTGGCTTTTGGACCACTCTAATGCAAGGGAAAGACATTCATAACTGGTGTCTTTTTCTTTGTGTCTTATGTCCCATTTGATGCTCCTTGTGAAAGGATCCTGTATGTCACTGAAGAGGGGAAAGGACAGCCAGCTGGGAAGCACGAGGTGTCAGAACTGGTCCTCAGTCTTCCATTCAGTAGCTGTGGGACCTCACTGTCCTTATCAGGGCAGTGCAGGGACTTAGTGAGCAGACCTCTGAGAACTTGTCTGGGACCAATGTTCAGATCTGAAGAACAATTTTCTCTGACTGTAATTAGTACCTTCTTCCAAGATAGAGGACAGAAGAAGCCACCCCTGCGGGTGCCCTCTGGTCTCTGATCTGGAGAAACAGAGAAACAGAAGGCTTCTCTTGGCTGATCTTGGTTAGTCACATATGTGGTTCCTGGTTCTGCACTGTAAGTGCTACTCTCTGAGCTTCTTACACAATGGACGTGCCATCATTTCTTGACACTTTCAGAAAGGGTTGGACAGGTCCCACCCTTTCCCCTGCCTCATTCCCATTCCTCTTGTAGCTGGGCATGACTTCCTCCAGGAGGCCTGTCCTGACCCCTTCAGCCTGGGTGGTGCAGCTCCTCTCACCACCTTGGTGCTGCGACATCTCCCACTGGGCTATGAGCATCTGGAGGGCAAGAACTGCATCTCATTCTCCACTGTATCCCTGTAGTGCCCAGTACCTCGTGAGCTCTATAGCATCTGTTGAATGAATAGCCAGTGAGAATGTGGCCCAGAGAAAAAAATCTTATGGAAATGTTGAATTGGAACAGGATTTAGAGCCCCCCCTCCCCTTTAGAGATGTGCAAGTTTCCATGGATGGGGTGGTTTTCCCTCGGTGTGGGCAGAGCTGAGGCTGGAATCCAGTCTTCTCAGGACTCCCAGCACAGTGCTCATTCCACTGCGGCCCAGTGCCCTCTCCTTGGTCTCAGGCTCACCCCATTGCTTCAGAACCCCCAGGCCCCATTGTTCTTCACTGGCGCTGTCTGTGTTGTCCTCGTTTGCACCTCTCCCAGGTCTTCAGTTTCTCCGTGGGAAGCAGCCTACAACACAGAAGGTACTCGACATGTGTTTGTGCAATAAATGAATGAAGAAATGAAGCCTTAGACAAACAAAAATCCATGAGTAAGACAAGAAAAACAATTAAAGGGCCCGGATGAAGATTATATCCTTTTCTGGGAGGCTGTCTTGCAATTAGAACAGGCTAGACCTCTCATCCTTGGGATCCCTGGAACCAGTCTAGCCTCTAGAGAAAGAAAAACGGGAAGATAGGCTCCCAATTTAATTAATGTACCTTTGCCTTGTGCCTCAGGGTTTAACAAGCACTTTCACACTCATCTCCCTTGAGTCTCACACCAGCCGTGTGAAGTAGGCACAGTTCCTCTATGTAAAGCCCTTGGACATTGCCTGGCCCATGGAAGGTACATTACAAGTGTTAGCGATCATTATACATCATTGTTCCCACTTTACAGATGAGAAAAGAAAAGTGTATGGAAGCAATAACAGTGATTTGCATAAGGTCATCCTGCTGCAAAGTGGCAGAGGTGAGATTTGAACCCTTGTCATCTGACTCCACAGTCTGTTCCTGTCCCTTCCTTGTGCATGGCCCTCCTGTATCTAGAGGTGACTTCTTTGAGCTAAATATCTCATCCCTCTAGCAGATTGGCCACCTCTTAGGCTTTTGAGGTTGCATGTAAAACCCTCTTAGGAGATCATAGCAGATCTGACGGTCTTCTGGGCCTTCCTCCCTCCAAGCAGGACCCAGACTTTAACCATCTAGCTCATGGGAGCAGGTCAAATATCCATGCCCCAGTATGCCACAGAGTCATTGATTATTTCATTTCTCTCCTAGAAGCACATGCGACTCAGGCAGATGCTCTGATTTTGCTTTCCGGATGCTCCAGAAAGCCCAGGGAGAGAGGCTTGTGGTGGAACCACTTGGGTTGGCCTCCTCTGCTCTTAGGAGGGTACCTGCTGGTTTTTTCAGAGTTAGGGAGCTATTAAACCTCAGATTTAAGTCATTAGCTCTATTTTCCTAGATCCTAATTACACTAGTTAGTATTTGCAACCTAAACTCCTGACACCAAAAAGACCTGTAGATTGAAGTCAGAGTATGATCTTTAGTATAGAAGGGGTGGTCTAGACACCCTTGGACTCTCCTCCTACTGGTAGATGATCTAATTGGCCTTACTCACCCAAATACTCCAATGATATCACTTGTTACCTAAATTTGTTCAGGTGCCTGTGGTGAGCATGATGTTGGTCATATTCTATCCACTAGTGAAATGCATCCATTTCTTCCATAGAGTTCATAAATATAGCATTAGTCAATTGTCCTTTATTTACTATTATGTCTATTTATACAGACATTCCCCAAGATAGGAGAGGTGATTCAAAGATATATAAGCTATGGTCCATGCCCTCCAAACCATCACAATATGGAAAGAAAGGGAGCCTGCTGGCTTATGTGATAAACACAGTGACACTACATGATTGTGCTTTCCCCAAAGCCATTAAACATCATGAAAACTCTTCCCATTTACCATGGCCATTTATCCTGGTCCAAATGTAAAAGGTTCCACCATGGATTTAGATTTTAGAAATCAATGGAGTTCAATTTACATTCCAGTCATGCAAGAAAAATTTCTAAAATGCTAAACATTTACACTAATATGTAATATGTTGGTCCTATGTGTAGTTTGGAAATTGGTGTTGGTTATGTTCTGTCTCATCAATTAAATGCTAAGATCATATTGAGAAGAGAGATTCCTAGTCAGTTAGGGTGTTTTTTGGTGACAGATACAGAAAACACACTTCAAAGTAGCCTATATAATAAGGAAAATGTATCATGTCATTTAACAAGTCACTAGGTAATGTGACTCTAGGATTGGTTAAGTCAGTAGCTCAAAGATGACATCATAGACCCAGTCTCCTTCCATCTTTTTGCTCTGCCATCTTCAGAACACCAGGCTAGCTCCCTTTGTGATTGCAGAATGGCTTTCACTGATCCCAGTGTAATTTTGAGACAGGACCATGTCCAGAGGAAGAAGAGAAGGTCTCTTCCCACGTGCCTCTCTTTAAGAAGGAGGAAACCTTTCCATAGGTTCCCCCAGTGGGCTTCTACCATGTTTCATTGGCCAGAACCCATCATATTGCTGTGCCTAAAGTTAATCCCTGATCAGAGGAATGGGGTTGCTGAGATTGATGTAGGCAAATGAGAATTTACCCTGAACTTGAGATCAGTCACTTTCCCCGAAGGGAGGAGAATCATCAAGATCAGAGTTCTGTTAGTGAGGAAGGAGGGGAGGAATGAATGTGGGTGGTTAACCGGTAATGGCAGCCAAAAATGTTCTTCCCTGAGACAATTGTTGAAAGCCTCCTTAAAGGGTAGATTTAGCAATATTTAAACACTGAAGTCCCACACTATGGTGTTACAGGATTTGGTAGGAGGAAAAGAAGCACGCTGTAGAGAAAGACTTGTAGAATGTACAGATTTCAGACCCTGGAACAGAGTGAGGCGAGGGCAAGACAGAGAAGGACTAGTGTGTGTGTGTGGGGGGGGGGGGGTTGGGGGGGGCTTAGTGGGAGGTTAATGGGTTCCACTTGTCCGCTCTTCCATTCTAGAGTGAAGGCAGGTATCTGTGGGAGGCGGTCTCAGCCGTGGAGCCTTTCCCTGGAGATCTCTAAGAAGGACAGGACTGATCCCTGCAGGACAGGCCTGGCCAGGTAACCTCCGAGGCCTCTGTTCTGTTTCAGATATTTCTGGCATTAAATCTTTTCAGAGGATGTGGCAGCCACACCACTGCCTCTTTTAGCAGCAGACCAAACTACTGTGCTGACTTTTTATTTGAAGTCTCCCCTTTCACTGAGGAGGCAGCAGTATCTAGAAAAGAGATACCATCAGAGTGGGGCACCAGAGACCTGGATTATATTGCTGCCTCCCCTGGGGGTTACTTTGTAGCTGCAGTAAGTCACTTAACCTCACCCTGCTGCTCTCTGGTGTGTCCAACTCAACTTAATGCCATTGAAAGCTTTTTACTCTTTCTGAGATTTTAGATGTGTCAGTCTAGGGTTGCCCTGACGCGGGCTGGGCAGGATGGAGTGTCTTCATCTCATCAGGGTCCTTTGCAGTGGCTACAGAAATAAAATGACAAGATACAGTTCTCATGGGCACCTCCACATTTTATGCCCACCTTTGCTGAAGTCTGACATTTTTGGATAACAACAATAACAGCTAGCACTGTGTGAGCACCTACTGTGTGCCAGCTGTAACTGCAGCCAGAGACTTGGGCCCTGGCTCCTTAGTGCTTAGACTTCCAGAATATTCTCCAGGTCAGCTGAGTTCAACCTCTGTGTTTACCTTTGTAGTGTGATGTTTTTTCTCAAATAACATCTTTATATTTAAGCAACCATTCATAAACCACCACGTTAGTGCACTGGCAAGAATCTAGCTCAGGGGCATGCATTCTACTTGTCTTTTTAAAACACATTTGGCTTCTGCTCCTAATTCTTCAACTGAGGGACTATGGACAGCTGGCAGTGCTGTGAGCACATACGGAGAGTGTCCTCCAAGGGACCTAGGCCCACCCACTGAGGAGGAGACTTGCTTCCTTCCATTGGTGCTGCTCAGACTTTAGTGAGCATAGAATCCCCGGGGGGGGGGGGGCAGTGTGAAACCCTGGGTCCCACCTGCAGACACTCCCAGGTCCGTGCCTGCACACACTCCTGGGTCCCCGCCTGCACGCACCCCCGGGTCCCCGCCTGCACGCACTCCCAGGTCCGTGCCTGCACACATTCTGACCCAATAGATTTGGGGTGAGGCTCCTGTGCATTCTCACAGCTCCCCAAGTGATGCTGAGGCAGAACATCTGTGGACTCCAGTTTGGGAAACACCATCTCACTGATGTGCAGAATGCCAGCCCGTGAAAGCAACTGAAAAGACCTTTGACAGATCAACTGAACTAGGACAAACTGAGTAACTAAGTGCTCAGGAGAAGTGGGGACTGATGTAAATAGCAAAGGGAACAGAGCTGAGCTAACTTGCTCCCAACAAGCCTTCCCCTGGGAGAGAGTTTGAGCTGAGGTATGAAAGAAGTGGGGGAAAGACAGCAGAATGGAGGCCACTGCTGTTCCCAGGACCACAGGACGAGAGTCTTCGAGGAGTAGTCTGTGGGTGGCCCACCCTGTGGCAGCTTGATCCCCTGGCCAACCAAGGCTGGACCAGGAAGGAAAGGTTACCAGCAGCCTGACCTCTGGCAGGCCCTCTTTCCTGGGCATCATACTGGGTAATTATCCGCCCTGGCATCTCCCGTCATTCCATCGTTGTCCACTCTTCATTCTTCCACCCCTGGCCAATGTCATTTACCCCTTTGGATATTTTGGTGACATTATCTATAAAATGAGGAAAACTAGCTTTTCTCGTGAGATCAGTATGAGGATTAAAGCAGTCATCTCTCTCTCTCTCACACACACACACACACACCCCTTTCACATCTAGCACACATGTGCTCAGGCACTCTCCCCAGGCCGAGTCGCCTGCACAGGGCTGTGGGCTCCTTGAGAGTGGGCACAGTGCCACACTGCACCTGGCATGCAGGGTAGGCATGCCATGAATACCTGTTGAATCAAAGAAGGAACCTTGCCTGTTGCCAGGGCCCCTGGCATGCCAGGGGCAATGAAGACAGGGCCCCTGTCCCTAATTAGCTCACCATCTGGTGCAGGGGACCAGGGAGTTCAACTTGTAAGGGTGATGGGATGAGGGAGGTGCTGATGTTAACAGAGGTTTATGCAAACTGCTCTGGGAGGACTGGAAGGCAAGGCAGTGCCTGGAGGGCCAGGAAATCCTGAAAGAGGAGCCTGGAAGAAAGAGGAGGTGAGCACGGGGACAGAGGGAGAGCTGGGAGGTGAGCAACAGTAGGGGTGCAGCTGGAATACTGGGGGCACCAGATCCCAAAGGCTTGTTTTTGAGGCGCGAAGGAGACTGCGATTGGCCTCATAGATGGATGACGAGCGTCTCTTGGATTCCATTGTTCAGCAGAGACTATTTCACAGGCATAAGCCAATGTTTCCTTAGGAGCTGACTGACTGCACATTTGTGAGGAAGACAAAGCATGTTAGAGGTCTCCTCCATCTCGTGTGGAGTAACCTCCCCCTTCCCTTGAAGCTGGCAGTGGTCCCAGTACTGACACAGAAAAGAACAGAGAACCTTCTCTGAGTCTTGGGAAATAGCTAAACTGGCAAGTGCCTCTTTGTAAAAGGGAAAAAATAGATCCCACACATTAACTCTGAAAGCTGGTGAAGTCTGGTAACTTCTTTCAAACAGATTTGGACTGAATCAGACATATGCCGGGCTGGTGGGTGGAGCTCTAAATTTACACCTTCGTCTCATCATTAAGATCCCGTAGATGTTTCATTAGCGTGAGGTGCTATGTAAATATGAAGTACTTTCTGAATAAATATTTTACTTTTTTCCCCCAAATTAGAATATGTTCTGTGGTAAATAGTGCAATTCTTAGAGACAGGAGAATTTTATTTTTAAATGACAGAATAAATCATACCTAAATTCTGGGAAGTGCTAAGTAATCCAGGCTTGAAGCAATATAGTAGCTTCTATTTGTGCACAGGAAAGTCAAGCATGGGTGAAATTGTATGTAGCAAACTGCTCTGAGCTATTGAGAGTGGTGTATACACAGATGGTGTTCTGGGCCAGATTTCCAATTCTCTTGGTCGGATAAATATCGATGGTCAAAGTTGTAGTCTAATTAGGTCAGTAAGCACTGTTTGTGGGTGGACAAAACTGTAAGAAATCAGATCTGGAAGACACGCTGGCAATTACACTGTGTAACTTATTACCTAGAGAATGGTTGTGGAAACTGAGGGTCAGAGTTGTGTCTAAGGTCACGGGGTGAGATGGAGCCAGGACTTAGGGACCCTCATTTAGGACCCCTTTCTCACTAGATTCCTTATTTTTTTCTTTCAATGAAATTTATTGTAAAAATAATATATTATTAAAGGAGTTTTAAAAAACCCCAAACTTGTCATCTCCCTATCTCAAAAGCTTTAATATATAGGTATATGTATTTCTGCATTTCCTCGCAAAAATTTAAAATATGTAGTTGTAATCATATTGGGCATACAGTTCTGTGTCCCCCTTCTTAATTAATATAGTGTTCAAATCACTTCCCCTTATGGTTATGTGTTTTTCATAAGTGCTTTACGACAGCTTACCAGAGCTCTCATTAATACTAAACATTCCCTCTTGTTTGGGCACTTAAGTTGTTTTTGAATCTCTAACTTGACACATAGTGCTGGTGTGAACATCTTTACACATTTGGCTTTTTCAGGTTGACTAGTCCCTCCCCACTTGCCCACCGAAATCTTCCAGGGCCCTAAAGGGGGAAACCCTGCCCAGCGCTGGTGGAGTTTTGTACTCCTGCCCATGCGGGTTGGTGGGGAAAGCTTTGACCCAGGCTGGGGAATACAAATAAATAATAAAAATAAAATAAGGTAATAAAAGTAATATAAATAAATAAATAAAGCCCCAACCTCGGTGAGGATTCTGCAGCCTGTCAAATCCCACAGAGGAGGTGGGCAAAAAAGAGAGGTGATGACATTTCATGACAGTGCCCTCCCTGCTGACAGAGGGGCCTTCTTGGGAAGGGGGAGGAACTCACTCCGCGGCCAGTTTGCAGGAGGAGGAGGGTGGTAAGGAGACCCCCAAGTTCCCTCCTCACCCCTGCCCTGCGGGGTGTGGGTGGGCCATTGCGCTTGGCCACTTGTGCAGGGGTGGGGGTGGGGGTGTCACTGCAGAGCACAGGGGAGCCCCACGGGCTGTTTCAGGCAGCTGGGCTCCCACCGGCCACCCGGACTTGGAGAGGGGGGTCCCGAGAGTGACCTCGTTCTGCAACGCAGCCCACGTGTTCCAGGGGAGGCTCAAAGGATCAGAAACAGCAGAGCAGGGGAATCCTAAAGAGCATCGGCCCTGCCCACTGTTTTGTGGAAAGCGCCAGAGGCAGGAAAGCCTGGCTCCGCTGGCTCACACTCTTTGTATAGAAAGCTGGAAATGTCCTAAAGGCCGTCACCAGGGACTCACTCTTCCTTCCTGGCTGCTTCAGCTACTCTTCAGTTCTTGAGCACAGTTATCAGAGTAGCAAAACCAGTCCCTGTTCAGAAAAGCCCAACGTGTCCACTAAATACGTGGACCTCGTCAAATCTCGGCAGTGTCCCAATCCAGAAGAACTCAGGAAAGCCGAGGTGCTGAGGGTAGAAGGGAGGCCTTGGGGGCCATTCTTGGAGCAGAGGACTCTCCTTTGACCTTCTCCCAGGCTGCAGGTTGAGTCCCACATTATTTCAGCACAGATTTTGATATTCACCAGCTGTCCTAAATGAGCCCCTTCCAACTCTGCCTGACTCTTGCTCCTGCCATTACAGCATGGTGTGAAGTGATTGCCCATTGTTATTTGAGCCCCACCCCGACTTTGTGAGATGTTCTGGACTCCCAGCTGTCAGCAGGATCTTACAGAGAGTGAGGCTGGGCTTCACAGATGCCCCCCACAAGCAGGGGGCATCTTTTCTATGCTCAGAGCAGAAAGCATCTCCTCAAATTTCCTATCCCTGGCGCATTGCTCCTGGACTCACAGTGGTGTATTCTGGCAGTGGAAGGGGTGGTCTCTGTCAGCAAAGCCACAGCTGCCCTGGTCTGACTTCTGGCTCCCCCCCACCTGGCCATTCGTTCCCCTCCAGGTCTTAGCAGAGACGGCGGGCAGGCAGGAGCGTCCTCAAGTGTGTTCACTGAACCCGTCCTTGCCTCTCTGGCCAGTTGGCGCCCCATCCCACCTTAAAGCACAAGGAGCCTGTGCTTATGCTGCCTTTGACTGAGGTGGTGAGGCTGCAGCCGGAGTGTCACTGGGGAAACAGTGGAACTTACATTGACTCCTAAGGAACTATTGCACCGTAAGCCCCCTACTAATTAATGTGCATTAAAGCTTCTCTTTCTCTCTCCATTAAGCTGACAGGGCTTATTCTTGTTTACATCTTCTTTGATTGTAAGGTTCCCTTTCAACTTGACGGTCAGAGCTCGGGGTGGGGAGTCGTGGGGAGAGGAGAGAGAATCCAGGCTCAGCAAAGTTACCGCCAAGGGCTCGTGTGAGCCTGCTGACGTGGGAATTCCTGGGATGGAGCAGCCCCAGGAGAGGAAGCAAGGCAGATGCGTTTAATTTCTCGATTAAAATGAGTTAAATCCACAATTTTGACGTGTGATCAAATCATATTTGAAATACACTGGGCCAAATACGTTTGTGATGAACTGCTGTGCAGATAATGGAAATCATTTCAATAAAACTCTCATCCATGCTAAGACCTTAATCAAGGGATAACCTATTTGACATTGGATCACAGAGAACTGTGTAATTCTGCCCCTGCAGGAATAGATTTATTCCATTTCAGTGATTAATGCATTAGGAAGCTGAGGTCGTGCTCAAGTTAAAGTCCATCTTCTGGATTTCTCTGGTGCCTTCCTGTTTTCTGTGGGAGCAACAGTTTTTTGTGTGTGATTTTAATGCCTTTCTCAGTAATCCTTACTTTTCTCATGATTTCGTCTTCTGTTCATTGAAACTATGCCATTTTGAGGTAGGAAGCCTAGAAACTGGGGGCTACTTCTCTCGGTCCTCTACAAGTTTTCTACGTTACTAAACTTAATGGTTACTAAACTTACTTAAACTTAACTTACCTAAACTTAGTGGTTTCAATTTTACCACAAGTTTTGCCATGGAGGGCTTTATCCCAAATAACTACAGACCACTGAGTTTCCTTCATGATTATTTACCATTGGTATGTCCTGTACATTTTGTCCTTTTATTATATGTATCTTATTCTATGATCCTCAGTTTCCTCATGTGCAAAATGGGGGTGATAATAGCCCCTTTCTTTTTCTCGAAGAGGTTGGCTGCCAAACGGGCCAACAGTGCCTGGAGAGGCTCGTGTAAACCGCAAAGAACAGCCAGACGCGGATGGTCTCTGGTTTTATCACATTCTCTCTGGGGGGCTTCTCTTTCCGACCAGGTTATATGCTTTTGGGGGACAGGGGCTGTCTGTCTCCTCCCCCAGATTATTTCCTGGCACAAGCCAATGCTCAGCGGAGACTTCTTGGCCAACCAGCTGGACAGAAGTAGGTTGCACAGACGGCTCTGGAGACCAGCCAGGGAGGCCTGCCCAGCTTGTCACCAGGACGGTGAGCTGGGGACAGTCTCGAACCAGTGGCGAGCACTGACTTTACCTCTCCAAAGTTTTGATTAGTACATTTGCTGGGAGAAACAGATAAATAGTTAAAGTGCTAAAATGGGCCCAATAATCAGGTCAGTGCAATTGCAAAAGATATCTCTTTTGACATGTTCTGATTTCTTTTTTCCTCTTTCCCTACCCTCCTCCTAAAATCTGTCTTTTCTTATAAAGAGACAAACCCCTGATTTGGCATATGCTATCTCTGGGACACATTGCGTGAGAAGACATCTCTTTTTGTCACTTGGCTAAGACGCTGTCTTATTACAGGGACTAAAATGACTGGAGAGGCCTGGGCTCTTCTAATTAGGCAAAGAACAAAAAAATAATGTCAATTAAAAAATGCAAGTGGGAATTTTTTGTGGTGGGTCTCTGCAAACATTTAAGGGTATTGCCCATTTTTGGAAGGATGCTGCTCTTAGGCATGCCCTCTCCTTTAGGGGTATTTGGGCACCTTTTATGATTATTGAATTTATTATTTTGTTTTACCTTTATTGGGTTTTCATTACAAAATGTTACCTGGGCTTTGTAACAAAATTCAAAGAAGTGTGTAAATTAAAACCGTATTATCCCCTTGCTTCCTTGCCCCTCTTCCTGGCTCCAGTCCTGCCTTCCCCTCCCAGAGGTGATGGCTATTTGGTGTGGTGTAGACTTCCAGACTATTTTCTATGCATACTTAGTCAAACTCATGTGCAGATACACAGATTTTATTTTACAAAAATGAGATAGTAGGAGACATTGTTCTGCAACTTGCTTTTTTCACCGTGGACATTTCTTAAGTCAGAAATATAGATCTATTTCATTATTATTATTTTTGTGTATGTGAGGAAGATTAGCCCTGAGCTAACATCCGTTGCTAATCCTCCTCTTTTTGCTCAGGAAGACTGGCCCTGGGCTAACATCCGTGCCCATCTTCCTCTACTTTATATGGGACGCCACCACAGCATGGCTTGACAAGTGGTGCGTTGGTCCATGCCCGGGATCCGAACCTGCGAACCCTGGACTGCCGAAGTGCGAACTCAACCGCCACACCACCGGGCCGGCCCGTTTATTTCGTTATTTTTAAAAGCTGCGTTTATTTCATTGTTTGCTATAATCATAATCAAAAGTTGGTGAAGCACCAAGATTTACTGACTTATTCCCCTACTGATAAGCATTTAGGTTGGATCCTCCTCCCCTTTCCAACATACACACTTCCTTTTGCTCTTGCAGACCAGCAAGGAGAAGATACCTACACACAGCTATACACATCTGGGCATCTTCTGCTCAGAGGTCAATTTTCTGATGAGGAGGAGGCATTTTCTCCCTGTGTGCAGGTGGCCGGAAGTCAGCCCTGGGTCCTCATGTCCTGCTTCCTGCCCCCGGAGGAGCAGAGTTCAGGCTGAGAGTGGTTGGAGTTTTCAAGGTCCTCCAGTGCCCTGTTTCTCTGTACTTGTTTGCTCTCCCCTCCGCCGTTGTGGTCCTGGTGCGGCCCCTGGGCCCTTTGCCTTGGCCATCAGAAGATGTGTTTGGCCATCAGCCTAAGTTGGCTAGAATAGATGCTCACAGAGACAGGGCCTCCTTGGGAGAGTCTGGTTGCCTCGGGGTTTGGGTGGGAAGGCTAGGTATCTGCTCTGCAACCCCGCAGCTGTAAGGGTGGAGGCCTGCAGGGCTGGCTGGGTGGGCGTCCCCTTCCTCTTTCACCTTCCTTAGCCTGCCAAGAACCTCCAGATGGCGTCTCAATGGCCAACTTGCTAGGCCATTCCTGAATTGCCACTGAGACCAGCTGTCACCCCTGTCCTGAGGATAGCTTTTGTCGGGGCACAGAGAACGCTGAGTGAGAGAGGCTGAGTGGCTCCACACCAATCAGTTGAGCACTCATCAATACTGGACCTAGAGGGCCCCCAGAGCTTGAGAAAAATCAGCAGGTGTTACGTCAGAAGACACTGAGGTGGGGACCTTTGTTAGGTAAGGTAGGTGGTCAGAGAAAGCACATGTCTGCAGAGGAAAGAGAAGGAATAAGCATGAGATGAGCTCAGCAAAGCGTGTTCTGGGAATGGCAATAGCGAGTGCAAAGGGCCTGGGGCCAGGAGATCCTTAGGCCAGGAAGGTGGAGCAGCTCTAGGAACCAGCAGCAGGGCAGGGCACTGGACAGTAAGTGAGGAGGGGACAGTGTCAGGAGAGGAGCTATCAAGGGGGCCAGATGGACAGTGTGGGGTGCCAACATGCCTGCATCCACTGGGGGGGCCCCAGGTGCACCTCCACACCTTAACAAATTGTCAGGTATCAAACTTCTTCTGAGACAAAATTCCTTCATTTGGCCAGTCTTGGGGGTGGAGGCAGAAAAGCACACACCTGTTTACTCTGAGGCAAGAGTGCTGAGTGCCGTGCGAGGCTGGTCAGAGTGTGAGGAGCTTGAGGGATGGTGGTACCTTCGCTCGGGGACAGGGCAGGCATGTGGGGTGGGCCATGAGGGTGGGCACCAGGACTTGCAGAGGCACTGGGGGGTATTTTTGGCGGAGGGAGCAATGCAACAAAGTGCAGAGGCTTGGAAGCAGGCACGGGTGTGGGGAACAGTGTCTGGAGCAGAGATGTGTGAAGGAGAAGGGAGACGTGTGAGGTGGAGGTGTCAGGCCAGGCCCAGAGCAGGGAGCCTCGAAGGCCGAGGTGTGTGCACTTGACTCTGTAGGAAAGGGGTTGGGGCATGCTGTGTTCTTCTGAGCCGGTTTGGGAGGGAGTAGAGCCCTTGCCTTGCTTGTGTGTGTTTGTAGCCGTGTCATCCAGTAGCTTACATTTCACTCCATCAGGATCTAGGGGGGGTGCTCTGGCCGGGACCCTGCCCTGAACTGCAAACCATCAGGCCTGGAGGTCACCAGGCCACCACCTGTCTCCAGCCCCAGTGCCTGTCCAGGTCAGGCCCTCAGAGAGTTGGGCTCCTTAGGAACTGCCAAAGGGGAGCCTGCTGGCCAGGGTCACACAGAGGACCTCCAGCATGACCCTGCCTGTGGCCAGAGAACATCTCCTCTCTGGGCAAATGGGTGGAAGGAGAAAGAACTGGCCATCTGACCAGTGTTCTCTGTCACGTGCTCTGTAGTCCTAGGACTCACAGGAAGGGAGTCGTGGCACCTGGGCCCTGTCAAGGCTGCCCCATCATACCCCCTGGTTGGTCCACATGCACTTCCTCCCCTAAACCTTCACTTCCTTGGAACTCAAAGTGACCTCAAGGTGTCTGGTGACAGGAGGTGGACTTCTCTCACACATGGCCAGCAGCTGGTGGAAGAGTGGAGAAGGCGCCCGTAGAAAGGCAGGCCGAAGCCAGGATTCCAAAGCTGTGTGGCCCCGGATGAGTGACTAGAGCTCTCTGGGCCTCGTTTCCTCATCTGTAAACCGGTGACAACAATCCACAGGTGTGCGGTGCCGATTCAAGTCGACAATGTCGATAAAGTCTCAGGGCGCATAGTAAGAAATTCAATAAGTGTCAGTTCTCCTTTCCCTCTGGAATTCCTTCCCCTACTTTATCCTTCCAAATGAAATTTTAAAAATAGGTCTGTTTTCCCAGTAGACTCAGCGAGACTCAATAAATCCTAGAGTAAGGTACTGAGAGATGTTGCTGAATAGGTTTCCCCAGAGAGCTTTAACAACACGGCTGTCAGGAGTGCCTTGGGGTCAAGCTCAAGGTTAACGGTGAGGCCCCTCCATGGAGGGTCAGTGCTCTCCTCACGCTTGCCCACCTGGAATCTCACCCCCTGCCTGCCCCCCCACCGCCCCCAGGACCAGCTCGGGGGCCAGTGCAGTTGAACGCCCTGAGACTGCCTCTGCAGTTCGGCATCTCTGCATTGAACCCCCTGGGGTCCTGATTCTGAGGAGCAGGAAAGGCTAAGCGTGTGAGGGTTTCCCCCTCCTTTTATTTTAGCAGCAGCAACTACATTTGTGCTGACACAGATTGGAACGGTTGCCATGGGGACCAGAATCTGTGCCCAGATTCATTTTGGAACTGGGAAGGAGGTGGGGCTCCTCCTGAGAGGTTGGAGGGTTTCTATGTTACACAGGGTGCTGGAGGGAAATAGAGCCACAGGCTCCTTCCTTGGCCGTTCTAGCTGCTTCAGCCAAAGGTGACCCAGGGAAGACTGGGCCTGGAAGGTCACCTCCTCTCGGAGATTTGATGCTCTGTGCCTTGGGGCCCTGCCCGGCGCATGGTGAAGCATGGGGCCCTCACTCATCCACCCAGAGCCACCCAGCTTCCTCCCACACACTCTTCCTGAAGTGCGGTGAGGATGAAGATGGACCGTTCCTACGGGTTCACTGTCCCTTATCCAGAATGCTCGGGGCCAATCGTGTTTTGGAATTCAGAGTTTTGGGGGTTTTTGAAAGGGTGTGGTACATACATGTGTATTGCATGACACTGTCAGCAGGATTCCGGGCAACACTTCCTCATCAGACACATGCATGTTTCTGCAGCAAAGCACAGAATGTGTGCACATGTAAAGATGGTAAATAACCTCCTGTTGGTTCAGGGCAGATCTCACTGCCAGGAATTGTGGAAAAGCTTTTGGTGTTTTGAGCCTTTTGGATCTGGGGGTGGTGGATAAGGGATTGCACTTCACAGCTATTCTAACTTGGCCAACACTTTCACATTTGTCATCTCGTTTTATTCTCCCGTGACCTGGGTGTTACTACATCTATTTAACGGATGGTAAAAGTGGGTCTTAGGATTAGGGACTTGTAAGATCACAGCAAGTGAGTGCTGGTATCAGGATGCAAACCTGGAACGTGTAAGTCCAAGTTCCAGTTTCTTTCAGTTATACTAGGTTTTATGGAACTTGGCGGAGAAGTAGTTTGCTTCCAAATAATAATAATAATAGCAATTAATACTAGTCACTAACACTGATAGGCACTTAGGACAAGCTGGTCCTTGTGCTTATTGCTTTTGCATGGAGTCCTCGTGTAGCTCCACAATGACCCTACGCCATGGTTGAGCCCACTTTACAGATGAGGACACAGCATGTAGAGGCGAGGTGATCTGCCTAAGGGACACAGCTGGTGCATAGCAGGGCTGGGACTTGAACTGGGGCCTGCGTGACACCAGAGCCTGTGGGCCCAACACCCATCTTGTGTTTACTGCCAGAAGCTAATGATTTTTGGAGAAGATAGTGTCTCACAGTCCAGCAGAAATGTCCAGTCACCATGAGGCGCATGCCTGGTAACTTTGGATGGGTGCTGTGTTTGCTCTGGCTGGACTAACAGAAGTATCTGAGCCTGAAGTCAAGGTTTTGAGGAAGCACAGTGCAATGGACTGAATTGTGTCCCCCCCACATCATATGTTGAAGCCATAACTCCCAATATGATGGTATTTGGAGATGGGGCCTTTGGGAGGTGATTAGGATTAGATGAGGTCAGGAAGGTGGGGTCCCCATGATGGGATTAGTGCCCTCATAAGAAGAGGAAGAGAGAGCTCTCTCTCTTCACTTACCCACAGAGAAGAGGTCATGTGAGCACACAGTGAGATGGGGGCTGCCTACAAGCCAAGAGGCCTCAGAATGAAATCTACCTTCCCAACACCTTGACCTGGAACTTTCCAGTCTCCAGAACCAAGGACTGAATGTCTGTGTTTAAGCCACCTGGTCTGTGGTCCTTTGTGACAGCAGCCCGAGCTGACTAAGAGGCACAGAGACTGTTTCCCATCCTGAGCTCTCCCTCTGCAGCTGCACTAGGCTGTGGTGGGCTCTGCTGCAGGAGGTGCCACCAAATTCGGGATGAGGGGTGGGGACAACAAACCCGCCCATTTGCCCATTTTTATTTGGGGCACCGGTACTTGCCCTGGAATATCAGGCTTTTCTCTACCCTCCACAGGGGGGTCCCCAGAGGCCCAGCAGCAGCCTAGGTCCAGCCCACTGTTAGCATTGTCAAATGAAGAGTCTGGAGTCGAGGTGAGGTTGCCTGCCGAGGGAATCATGGCAGAGAGGGGCTTGAATTCTGTGTCTCCAATCCCAGCAGGGCCTGAGTGTTGCCTCACCTGCCTCTCCCTGCTCTTGCTTCTCTCTCAGTCTCCTGGCCAACACCTGGTGCAGGCCCTCCTCTCTGTGCCCCTTACTGGTCTCCCTATCCCCTGCTCCTGCGCCCCCTTCAACTGCAGGATCACACTTCCTGGTCAGCGTTCACACTATTCCCTTGACCTCTGCTATGGACTGAATTGTGTTCCCCCCCAAATTCATATGTTGAAGCCCCAACCCTCACGTGGCTGTATTGGAGATGAGGCCTTTAAGGAGGTGATTAAGATTAAATGAGGGCGTTAGGGTGGAGCTGTGATCTGATAGAACTGGTGCCCTTATAAAACACGAATAGACACCAGAGGTCTCTCTCTCATTCTGTCTCTGCTGGTGAAGACACAGCGAGAAGGCAGCCCTCTGTAAACCAGGAAGAGAACCCACACCAGAAACTGACTCCTGCCGAAACCTTCATCTCAGACTTTCCAGCCTCCAGAACTATGAGAAAATAAATTTTTATTTTTAACCCAGCCAGTTCATGGTCTTTTGTTATGGCAGCCTGAGCTGACTAAGACAACCTAGAACTCCTTTCCCCCAAACCAGTGTGTAAGCACTTCTCTTCTGAGACACAGGTCAAGGCCACCTCTTTTGTGCAGTATCCCCCCACAGAGCTACAATGGGGATCACCCCTTGCTCTGAGCTCCTGTCCATTTGTGTTGTGTTAAAAGAACACTGGTACAGTAGCCAAAAGGTGGAAGCAACCCACGTGTCCATCACAATGAATGGATAAACAGAGTGTGGCATATATATACAGTGAAATATTATTCAGCCTTAAGAAAGAAGGAAATTCTGACTCGTGTTACAACGTAGATGAACCTTGAAGACATTATGCTAAGTGAAATAAGCCAGTCACAAAGAACAAATGTTTGATCCCACTTATATGAGGTGCCTGGAGAAGTCAAATTCATAGAGACAGAAAGTTGAATGGTGGTTGCCAGGGGCTGGGGGGAGAGGAGAATGAGGAATTGTTGTTTAATGGGTGTAGCATTTCAGTGTTGGTAGATGAACAAATTCTGGAGATGGATGGTGGTGATTGTTACACAACAATGAGAACGTTCTTAATGCCACTGAAATCACCTAAAAATGGTGAAAATGATAAATTTCATGTTATGTGTATACATAGCATAAAATAAAAAAAAGCTTATCAAGCTTAGGAAACCTTTTAGGCCTGAAATTTAGGCTATTAAAATGGATGAAACTAGTTAAGCTAAACAAAACAAAACAAACAGAAAGAACACTGGGACTAGAATCAGAATCCTGGTCTGATTCCTTCCAGCTGTCTGGCCTGCAGATGCCCCCACCTTCTCTGGGCCTGAGGACTGTCATGCCCAGCAGTTAGGGGTGTTCAGCAAGAGCACCTGTTGAATATCATGGTGCATACATACGCATTCATTTATGCAGCAATACAGATTCAGCACCCACTGTGTGCCAGGGGCTGCTCTAGGCCCCAGGGACACCTCAGTGAACAAAACGGGCAAAGATCCTGCCCTCATGGGGCTTATCCTCTAGTGGAGGGAGAGAGACAGCAAACGTAGTCAATGAGAAACATGTAGAGTTTGCTAGAAGGTAGTAAGTGCTAAGGAGTGTAAAGCAGGGGTGGGGTGTTGGAGGATATGTCTGTGGAAGGTGCTGTGGACTGAATGTTTGGGGCCCCCCTAAATTCATATGTTAAATCCTAACCCCTAAGGTGATGGTATTAGGAGGTGGGGCCTGTGGGAGGTGATTAGGTCATGAGGGTGGTGCCCCCATGAATGGGATTAGTGCCCTTATAAAGAGACCCCAGAGAGCAACCTTGCCCCTTCCACCATGTGAGGACACAGGAACTAGGAAGGGGGCTTCACCAGATACTGAATCTGCTGGTGCCTTGATCTTGGACTTCCAGTCTTCAGAACTGTGAGAAATAAATGTCTGTTGTTGATAAGCCACTCAGTCTCTGCTATTTTGTTACAGCAGTCTGAATGGACTAAGACAGAAGGGGTTTATTCACTAGAGGGGTCAGCTTGGGCCTCATGAGAAGGTGGCATTTGAAGCCGGTGGTGGAGTCGGCCATGTAGATATCTGCAGGAAGAACACTTTAGGCCTGTGCTTTCCAACATGGTGGCCACCAGCCACGTGTGGCTACTGAGCACTTGAAATGTGGCTGGTCCCAGTTGAGATGTGCTGTAAGTGTAAAATACAACCAGATTTTCAAGATTTAGAATGAAAGAAAAGGATGTAAACTCTCCCCTGAATGACTTGTATATTGGCTACATGTGGAAATGATAATATTTGGATATATTGGGTTAAATAAAGTATATTATTAAAATTAATTTTGCCTTCTTAAAACTTTTTTTTAATATGGCTACTAGAAAATTTTAATTTGTATATGTGAAATGTAAATTTGAGTTCTATATGTGAAAAAGCACTTACATTAGTGGCATGCATTATATTTCTACTGGATGGTGCTTTTCTAGGTGGGGCCTGCTAAGCTGGGAGGGTGTTCAGGGATGGAGGGAAGGCCAGTGTGGGTGGATGCAGTGAGGGAGGGAAGGGGCGGGGTAGAGACTCATAGGATTTGAGTAGAGGAATGACATGGGGTTGATGATATCCTGTCTTACTCTGCTTGAGCTGCCATAACAAAGTAGTACAGAGTGGGTGGCTTAAACAAAATTTTCTCCAAGTTCTGGAGCTTGGAAGTCCAAGATCAAGGTGTTAGTAGGTTTGGTTTCTCCTGGGGCCTCTCTCCTTGGCTTGAAAATGTCAGCCTTTTCACTTGTCCTCACATGGCCTTTGCTCTGTGCTTGCATCCCTGGTGTCTCTTCCTCGTTTTATAAGGACACCAGTCATATTGGATTAGGCCCAACCCTTATCACCTGATTTAACCTTAATTACCTCTTTAAAGGCTCTATCTCCAAATACAGTCATATTGGGGTTAGGGCTTCAATAAGTTTTGTGGGGACACAACTCAGTCCATAACAACCCTTAACAGGGGTGTCCTTTCTGCCCAGCTAGCATGAGGGAAGGTCTCCCGAGGGCAGAACACTTCCTGGCTCTTATTCCTCTCTCCAGTTCAGGTACATGGTCAGCAGTGTGTGGGGATGACCATCTGGCCCCAAACACCCTCCTTGCTGTGGCTGTGGGCCCTGGACATGCCCCCAGAACCTTCTAGGAAGCTCTCCGTGGTGTTTTCTAAAGGGAGACAACCTGACTGAGATCTCCTATGTGTAAACCCTCCAAGCCCCTCTAACCCTCTCAGCCACCTGAGGAGGGGACGTTATTCCCCAGGTTTTCCAGGTGGTACTTGAAGAAATGAAGTGATGCACCCAGGGTCGCACAGTGAGAAGAGGCCCGGCTGAGGCTTGTTGGCCCCTGAGCCTGTGGTCTGGCCACTGCACAGTGCTGCTTGGGCCTCCTGGCAGCCGGATGCTGCTGTCCACTCTTTGAAGGAACACGTGAGCCAGACTATTACTTGTAAAGGACTGGACTTTCTCGTCCTGGTGGCTTGGGAGTCAGGTTGCAGTGCGTACATGGACACTCTTCTGCCCGTCTGCTCATGGGTGGCGAACACCCGTGCTGACTGAGGCCCTGGGTCCTGGGCCTTCCCTACTACCCGCTCTGGCTTTCACTGGGTGCCTACCCTGTGCTTGGGACACCTCACTGTCATTATTATGTTTTAGCTTCAAGTTATAGCTTCGAAAATTGAATCTCAGAGAAGGGAAGGAGGCAAGGTCACATGGCTAGTGAGACTGTCACCCGGTCGCTGGTCTAACTCTAGGCCGCATGCTCTTTCTGGTGGCCCGTGGTGCCATCGCTACTTAGCTGAAGGTGTAGACTTCAGACCAGTGACCTGATAGTCAGGACACCTGGGTTCAAGTTACTTTTTTACGAAAAAATTTTTTTAACATTTTTAAATTGTGGTAAAACACACATAGCATGAAAGTTACCATCTTAATCATTTTTAAGCGTACCATTCAGTAGTGTAAAGTGGATTCACATTATTGTGCAACTCTTCCATCTTGCAAAACTGAAGCTCTGTACCCATTAAACACTAATCCCCATTCCCCCTCCCCCTGGCTCCTGGCAACCACCATTCTACTTTCTGTCTCTATGAATTTCACTACTCTGGGAAGCTCACATAGGTGGAATCATCCAGCATTTCTCCTTTTTGACTGGCTTCTTTCAGTTAGCATAATATCCTCCAGGTTTGTCTACGTTGTAGCATGTGTCAGAATTTCCTTCCTTTTTAAGACTGAGTCATATTCCATTGTATAGATATATCACATTTTAGTTATCCATTGATCCTTTGATGGCCACTTGGGTTGCTTCCACCTTTTGGCTATTGTGAATAGTGCTTCTACGAACATGGGTGTACAAATATCTCAAGTCACTTTGCTTAACCAATAAACTGGGAAGAATAATACCTGCTCTGTCTACCTCCCAGGATTGTTATGAGGATAAAATTGTGAACGTGTGTGGAGAGACTTGTGAAGTGTAAAGGACTGTCTGTTGTTGGGGGGTGGTCGTTATAGTCCTTCCCCATCATCAACCTTGACTGGGAAGAGTCAGTTTTCACTGAGAGGAAGCAAGCCGGGAATATTTTCCTTAATACCAACTCTGGGAAGGACTTCATTTGGCAGAAAAGGAAACTGATCTAGACCCTAGTAAAGGGGCCGCCTTGGAGGGCCGATTCAAGCCCAGGTTCTTTGTTTATGCCCATTCTCTGTTTATTTCCCAAAGAGGATCAAGCAAGGGGAACTTGGCTCAAATTTCTAACCAGGGGACCCGTGGCTGGTGGATGGACCCACCATTTTCTTTCCAGAGTGCAAACCTTAGCAGGGATCCCATCCTGCCACCTCCAGACATGATGGGCCACCTTGTGGGAGCCCCTGCAGGGCTAGGGCAGCATCGAAGTGGCCCCCTCTCTGCCTTGCCCAGTGCCTCAGCTTCACAGGCTGGAGCCACCGACCACATCCCCTGGGCCATTTGGAAACTCTCCTGTCCCCAGGCTCTGCTCCGAGCCCAAGGCTGGCCCGCTGCCACGTGGGAACACTACTGTGGTTTCTGCTGAACCTCCAGCAGTTTTTCCCCAGTGCTCGGTCCCCTTCCTCCATCATCCTGGGTCTCGGCACTGTTTGTTCTCATCCTGCTCCCAGAAGATTGCTGCCTACAGATGATCCAGTGGTTAGGACTTCATTCAGGAAGAGTTGGGGCCTGGCGTGCAGCCTCTACTTGGCAATTTCTCCTTGGGGCCATAGCCCTGAGCCACTCCTGGCTCACCCTGCATGTAGCATGTACCACTTTGCCATCTTTCTGCCCATCTCCTGCACTGGACTGTGAGCTTCCTGGGGTGGGGATGGTGTCCCCAGTGCCTAGCATAGCTCTGGTACATAGCAAATGCTCAGAAAATATTTGCTGATGGAATGCAGGTCTCTTCTACTAGACTGTACTCTCCAGGGCAGGGCCTGTGATTCAATAATCACCCGCATTTTTTTCCCCATGCCTCACATCTGGCATAGGGCCTGGTACCCAGCCAGGGCCCAGGAAATGATTGGTTGAATAAATGAGTGAATCATGAGGCCAAAAGCCTCTATCAGCTCAGGACAGGGCAGAGCAGTGCTGCAGGGTGGATCTCGCAGCCACATCATCAGATGTTGTATCTGACAGTGGGCCGTGTGGGTGCTGCTGAGATGGGGGGGACCCAAGGCGAGAGAAAGGACATATGAGGCAGAGGGATCAGCTCAGCAAAGCTTCTGCTAATCATAGCTCTGTGTGCCTGGCTCTTTTCTTTCTGCTCCTGCTGGAGCTGATACAGAACAGATCTGTTGCTGTGGCCATGAACCTCAGAGTAAGACATTTGAAAAAACATCTGGGGGCCGGCCTGGTGGCGTAGTGGTTAAGTTTGAGCGCTCTGCTTCAGTGGCCCGGGGTTCACAGGTTTGGATCCTGGGCGCGGACCTAGGCACCACTCATCAAGCCATGCTGGGGCAGCGTCCCACATATAAAATAGAGGAAGATGGGCACAGATGTTAACTCAGGGCCAATCTTCCTCAGCAAAAAAAGAGGAAGATTGGGAACAGACGATAACTCAGGGCTAATCTTCCTCACACACACACAAATCTGGCTCCCCTTTGTCCCAAGAATAGGCAAATTGCTTTTTTAAGAGTCTTACCTTCCTGTTCAAATGCCCTCAGCAACTGAAAGTCTAAAATTCCTAATCTTCCGTGATGTCACCCAAATCTGTTTCAACACTTTTTTTTCCAATTCTCTTCTTCGAACCAGCCGAACAGACCACTGAGTGTTCTGTGTGTCTGGCTTGTTTCCTGGTGGCATTTGGAACCTACTGCCTGGACTCCCGGCCTATTGATTAGGCCATAGAGCCCCAGGTCACCCAGCTGGGAGCTGCTCACTGGTGGCCACATGGATTGTCCACTTCAGGGCCTTTAGCTTTGCTCTGAAAGTCCTCATTCCACACTGGTCCCTCTCCATCTGCCAAAGGCCAGCAGAACAGCTTCTTGGCAAGTGTTTCTACTTGATCTGTTTTCACAACCTGTGATTGAACTATGTGCAATGCAGACATCTGAATTAGCGGCATCTTTTAATTTTCTATTATTGATGAAAATTTTGGGTCTGGAAAGAAAATCTGGCTTTGGGATTGATTCTCATCAGTTTAATTCATCTTTGGTATTGATCAGTGCATATGTTAGAGAAGAAGACTAAATCTGGGCTGTTTCAGATGAACAGGGAATGTTATTACAGAGCTTCTAAGTTTGGGGTGCAGTTACAGGACCGTTGTCACCTTAGGGCATGTCTCATGTGCCTTTTATGACAGTCCTCCTGGTCTTCTCCCCCAATGCTTGACTGTGGGATCTTTATGAGCAGGATGTGTCTCTGAATTACCCTTCTAACCCCACCCCCAGACCCAAAACAGTACCTGGCACGTGGTTGACTCTCAGCCAACGTTTATTAAGCACATTTGTTTAAACACAGCCTCCAGAGTTCATTACAACCCTTAATTATTGTTCGTCAGGCGGGAATCCCAATACTCAAATCGTGCAAGTATGCACGAATTCCATAGGGACTAGGATTCTGGGAAAGGTACCGAATATCAATCACACAAGCTGATGAACAATTACCCTTCTCAGGAAATACAGACAGGCCTCATTTCAGAATGTGTTCATC
The DNA here is from genome assembly GCA_031878705.1 of Tapirus indicus. Lineage (NCBI taxonomy): Eukaryota > Metazoa > Chordata > Mammalia > Perissodactyla > Tapiridae > Tapirus > Tapirus indicus. The sequence continues at coordinate 94,155,779 of CM062919.1, read as the reverse complement.
ACAGGTTCCTTTAGCATATGGCAGCCACTTTAGCAGGAAGGTCCTGGCACAATTCAAATATTCTGACCACAGCCATCCTGTCCTCTGACCACCAGTGTCCCCCTGCCCTGAGACACACGTGTTGTTGCCTGGTAGTATGGCTCACTCTCCTCTGCCCAGAGTCCCAGGGGCAGAGCGGGGTGGTGATTGGGGGTGGGGATGGGGAGGGCACAGAGTTCTCTTCCTTCTCTCTCCACTCAACATGAGACCTGGGGACAGAAACCCTGCATTTGACTCTTGGCTCCACCAGTGCAGGGTCCACCTTGGGCAAGTCCAGTGACCTATTTCTGAGCCTTCAGACCCCCTTGTGAAATGTGGCCATTGAGAGTAGTCCTCCTGCCTCTCTGGTGGGCGTTTCTAGAACACAAGGAGGAGATGTATGTGAAAGGGCAGTGTTGGCTGTAAAGGTTATTTACTATCACTGATGTCAGGTGACTGGGTTATGTGGAGGCAGAGCCACCATAGAGAGCTGGCTGCTTCTGGGGAAACATGTTCTGGGTTCAAACAATTAACTCACAAACTGGCTTTTGGATACATTATGTTAAAAAACTGAATGTTTTCTCTGATCACAATGTGTTTTTATCTTACTCTTCTACAACATTTTAAGCTTTTTGTAGGGAGGGAACAGATGCTATAAACTGGTCTGATTTTCTTGGCATAATGCCTATATTCAGTGGACACTTAATATTAGGAAAGGAAGCATGGATGCCCTGTGATGTTAACAGAGAAGATGTTTACCTGGATTATTGCGCAGTGGAGAGAGAGTGCTGGGCCACCTTACATTTCCCTCTTGAGTCCCAGCCTGCCCTTGGGCCTTGTATTAGTCAGCCAGGGCTGTTATAACTAAGTATCACAGACTGGATGGCTTAAATGGTAGAAACTTATTTTCTCACAGTTCTGGACTCTAAAAGTCCAAGATCAAGATGGCAGCAGGGTTGATTTCTCCTTGGCTTGTAGATAGCTGTCTTCTCCCTGTGTCTTCACATGGTCTTCCCTCTGTGTGTATCTGTGTCCTAATCTCCTCTTCTTATAAGAACACCAGTCATACTGGATTAGGGATCACTGCAATGACCTGATTTAACCTTAATTACCTCTTTAAAGATCGTTATCTCCAAATGCAATCACAATGAGGTACTGGGGTTAGGACTCTTAACATTTGAATTTTGGAGGGACAAAATTCAGCCCATAACAGCCCTCATCTTTGTTTTTATTAATATTCCTTCGGTATCTCTAGGGCCCTAACTACTGAACAATGAACACATGCCTAGAAGGAAGCTGGACCTACCCTCTGAGAACTTGCACCCATCTCGCTATATTGTCCAACAAGGGCCCACCTTTGAGAATGTGGACATGGATTTCCATTAACAAACTTCTGCTTTTACCATGATCCTGTTCCAGTAAATGACACAAACTTGCCAGGAAGAGGTGACCACCCATCTGTGTCACTGAAATTTTGGCTCCTCATCACAGCCATGCCCCTGTGTGCCAGTGACAATCGAGCTTCTTGGGATGGCACCCCAACGATTGGTTGGTTGATTCATTCATTCATTTCTTGGATGTCCTTGCCCTCTAGATACTCTCAGTCTAGTGGGTTCAGCGGGAGAAACGAAGCCAATGGGCAGAAAGGCGGAAGACTTCCATCTTGGTTTGCCACAAAGCCGGGAGATCTTGGGCAAGCCACTTAATTACTGATTGCCAATCCATAAAATGGGGTGCTCTTTCTTCCTTGCCCGTTATATAAGGATGTTATGAAGATCAAATGGAATCATGTGCATGAATGTGTTTTGTAAACTGTAAAGTGCTATATAAATGTGAGGAAGTATTATATTCACATTTTTGTCCTGTTTGAGTTCCTGCTATGTTTTTTCCCTTTGGGGTCTAGTAGTGGGTGCTGCCAATTGTGGGATGGGACTAGCTTAGAGACCAGCCGTGTGGAGAGCCTGCTCACTGTTTTTTTTTTTATCACTGTCACCACCACCACCCCAACTTGACCCTCTCACCCACCCAGAATAGGTCCTAAATCCTCAGAGTTATCAGTTATACATATGTGAAATCTAGCAAACACATCCTTTAGAGTCATTGAGGAAATATTCTTTTCAATGAAATGTACTGGTACAATCCCAGCCTCCATATTTTGCCTAAATCTCTTAGTAGGGATTTGTGAGGCACGGATTAATAACATCCATATTCTAGAGAAATATAAACCAAGACACAGAGTGAATATATGAGTAGATGACAGTAATGGAGATTATGGGACCCCCAGGCTAAGAACTCTTGGACTCCAACACTGTGCTGTATATCTTCTTTCCATTTCCTCCGCATTTGTGTTGCCAGGACTCCCATATCCAGTACTTGGAAGCTGAGGAATCTAGGGGGAAAAGGGGACTTGGTTTAATTCCTGACTCAACCTCAGACGATCCTTTTGGGAAATACTTCTTGGGAAACGCCTGCAGAAGGGTGAAAGTCTAGCCTGTGTTTTACTAATCATGGGATCAATGTCAAGGACCTTGCGAAAGGATTCAAATTCCCAAGAATGCGCATAACTCAGGATGGTATTTCCCACAGTGTGTTCCTAGGAACTCTAGTGTCACAAAGGTTAGTTTGCCAATGTGTCTGGGGTATACCATATGCTATACCTCGTTCTTGGAAATTCATGGTTACATTAGTGTATTAAAGGCTCTGGGAGGTTCTGCAGTAAAGAAACTTTGACCCCAGAACTCTATCCACTCCCTTTTGCTTTTTAATACCCTCCAGAATACTGTTTTGGAAATGTCAAGGAGCTGATGGCATTTTGGAGCACTCTCCTTTATGTTCAGGTTTAGGGCCAGGGAAGGTGGTGCTTGGGGTTTGGGGCTCTGGCTCATACATGTTCCCATCAAGAGAGTCATTGGAGGAAGTGGAGAAGGAGAAAGAACTGTAAGTGCAGCCATCTGATCTGAATCCTGCGTGACCTGAGGTTCTGTCTGTCAGTACCAGCTCTGACCAGGGCTCCAGGGAGGACCTTACAGGAAACATGTTGCAGATGGAGTCTGGGGCAGATGGGAAAGTTGGATTCCTCCACTGGGAGTTGAGGCTACTTCTTCTGCTTCAGAGAGAGAAGGAAACCAGGGCACCTGTCAAGGCGAAGGGACAGAGCGAGGTCCCTCCAAATGTAGACTTCTTAGCCAAGGTAAGAGAGAAGAACAAGCTTGCCTCATGAAAGACAGTGGGGCCTCTACTCTTTATCCCATTAAGGAGGAATCCTAGGCCCATTTTTATTTACTGAGGTGCTGCAGTTGGTGGCAAAGGCTGTGTGAGGTGAACGTGATCACTACGACACTATGGAAACTGGCCAGTGCCATTGGTTTCAGCCCTGCTGATGGAGGAGAGGAGACTACCAACACAAAAGGCCAGGCGATTGCTCTTTGAAGTTAGCCACAATTAGGGACACTGAGTTTAGGCTGAAAATGGAGCAATGGAATAATTGCTCCATTGAAAAGTGGCGGCCTGGGGTGGGTGACAGATGAGAGACTATAGGCACGAAGAGTGAATCAGAGTACAAGTAGGAGTTAACTGCCTATCAAATGCCTTTTCTGAAGGAAGAAATCAATTATTACCAGTGTAGTGGGCACACAGGGATCTGAAGGAAGTAATTGTGCTTCTTGGCAGCAAATGAATATGTGTGTGGGGGGGGGGGTGACAAGGGGAGCAGGGTTCTGCATTAGCCAGGCGTGGGCTGTTTGCTGACGGGAGCCCATGTGGGTGTCAGCCCCACAAGCACCCAGCTGGGTTGGGGGTCAGCAACAGTCCTGGTAGGAGCCCATGTTCCTGTAGGATTCCTGTCCACCTACTTGCTAGGAATGGGGGCTGTTTTGTGAAGTCTTTCTCTGGGGGAAAGGCATGGTGGGCCGTCTGTGTGCGGACAAGAAGCCCACGCTCCCCACACCCACCCACATCCACTTAGGACCCTGGCCCAGCTGCCAGCTCTCTTCAGAGGCTGCTAGAGAGTGGGAGGAAGAGCTGCTGTGCAGGCAGGGAAAAGAAAGAAGGATTTTAGCAGATGGTAGGGCAAGGAGGGCAAGAAAAAGTGGGAAATGGCACATTTCCACTTCCAAGAAGTGTCAGCATCGTAAGCATCAATGTCAGGTCACTAACGGCATTTGGGCAGGACAGTTCATTGTTCCAGGGACTGTTGTTCCCTGGGAGAGGGTTAGCCTCCCCAGGAGTCACTCCCACCCCCTGTATGTCAGGAATGCCCCTCACTCAGTCATCGGGACAACCAAAGCCACCCCACACATCTTCCAGTGCCCCCTGGGCCACCTCTGGTTGAGGATGGTCACCAAGGCCCCTATTATCACTGACAGTCTGAGATGATGGAGCTGTAAGTGTTCCTTCCAGCGAAGCCGAGGACAGCTACTAGGGCATTCAGCCTCCAACACTCTAAGGGCCACAAGGAAGATGGGCTAGAAGAAGCTGTTCAAGATGTGACATTTTTTCCAAATAAACAAACTGCTATTGAGTCAGGCCCCAAGGCAGACCCTGGAGACTCGAGGAGAAGTAAAACCTGACTCTGGACCTGAAGGAGCTCAGAATCCAGCAGGGGAGGCAGACAGACCTACAACAACTCAAAATACAGGGTTAGAAGCACAAGAATGTGAATGTATCAGTTAGCATAGGTACAGCTGCAGTAACAAATAGACCCACAGGCTCAGTGACTCAACCCCATAGAAGTTTATTTCCTGCTGTGAAGTGGGTGGAGGTGAATATTCCTACTAGGTGGGTGGCCCTTCTCCATAATTGGAGGACCCCAAGCTTGCTCCATCTCTGCCATAACTGTCATCTGCATCCGGATGGCATATAGGGAAAGAGATCGTGGAGAGTCACATCCACTTCCTAAATCTTGCCTTGGAAGTGGCATACACTGCTTCTACTCCTGTTCTGTTCTCTAGACCAAGCCACGTGGTCATATCCAGCTACAAGGGAAGCTGAGGAATGGGGTCCAGGGAAAAGAGGAACCTGAATATTGGCAAACCTTCGGCCGTCTCTACCCCAATAAGCATAGGACAGGAGGAGAAGCAGCCCAGAGGAGGGTGTGGTGGGTGGATTTTTCACCTGCGGAAACTTTACCTTTAAAGAAACGTCTGTTATTGCTTGGTTCATATAAATAATGTTTCACTACATTAGACATAGTTAATAACCTCATAAAATATTGTAAGTTTAGGATCATGTAATGTGAATCCTAAAAGAGCCCCAGGACCGTCCAGTTCAATATTTTTGATATTAGAAGGGGACTCTCATGCCCAGAGGGGAGGTGACTTGGTCAAGATCACCAGGTGGGGTTTTCTGCCCAGGCTGGTCCAAGTGTCTGGGATTCGAGGGAATCCAGAGAAGGATGCAAGTTCAAGCCACAAGTGCAGATTTATTCTGGAGCCTCAAGCCGCCACCCCAGATTCTTGCCCTTGCCCGTGCTGGGAGAGTCAGAGCCACCTCCTCCTCAGCCGAATGACTCAGATGTCTGCATCATACTTTCCGTGCAGACAGCTGCTTCTCCCCGCCCCTGCCAGCCTCCGTCAATGCCCTAAGCCATGGCTCACACAGGCTGTCTCTTCTGCTTGACGAGGCAGTACCACGCAGCCTTGTCCCCACACTCCTCTAGTCCCGGGGTCTTGTCCCTCTTTCTTCGCAGCTTCCACACACACTTGTGCAACCTCATCTCACTGCACTGCTTCACGGCTCCAAGCAGCGGGAGGGGACGGGGCACTCTTGGCTCCTGTCTGCCTCTGGGGGCTGAGAGTCTAGGGGAGGAGACCAACAGGAAAAGGCAATGACAGAGCAGAGTGACAAGCCCTAGACTGGAAGCAGGCCCAATGGGGACCCAGAGAAGGGCGATTTAATTCCATGTAAGGCTCCCTGAGAGATGCCAGCTGACCTGAGTCCTGTAGAAGGAACACAGCAGAAGGGGGTGGGGAGAGCAGAGCAGGAAGAGGGAGCACCTGTTCGGAGAAACACTTCTTGTGTGGGCAACCGCTCTGCGGTGGGCTTCCTGTGCTGCGGTGACAGTGGGTGAGGCTCCTCCCCTGACCCATAGCGGGAGAGAGCCCCCGAGGGGAGGTGACAACTCCCTGCGTTCCTCCTCGTTGCAGGAGAACAGGAGTCTGGGCTCTGAGGATCCACCGTGTGTGACACCTGGGGCTCAGGCGTGCCTCTCGGGCTTCCCCCAGCCCACTGGGAGTCAGGAGGGTGAGGCTGGGGTTTTGAAGACCTGGATGTGTGTCGCAGGTGAGCCTCTCTGAGCCTCAGCTTCCTCATCTGGAAAGTGGCCACAATGATTACCATGCTTCATTTAAAAACTTGTCATAGTTGGATATCCTTAAAAAAATTTTAATTGTGGTAAATTATACATGACATAAAATTTACCATCTCAGCTATTTTTGTGTACAGTTCACTAGTGTTAAGTGTTGTGCAACATCTCTCAGAACCTTTTCATCCTGAAAAACTGTCACCATTGAATGACACCAAAATGTCACCAAAACTCTGTCACCATTAAATGACAACTCCCCACTCCCCTCTCCCCCCAGCCCCTGGTACCCACCATTCTACTTTTTGTGTCTATGAATTTGACTACTCTAGATAACTGATACAAATGGAATCATGCAGTATTTGTCTTTTTGGGGACTGGCTTATTTCACTTAACATAATGTCCTCAAGGTTCGTCCACGTTGTAGCATGTGTCAGAATTTCCTTCTTTTTAAAGGCTGAGTAATATTCCATCGTCCTTCAGTTTCTGTGTGTGAGGATCAAAGGGCAGCGTGTGGGAAAGTGATGTGTAATGTAAACTCTGAGGTCTGTGCACATGCTCTGGAGGAAAAGGTCTTCACAGGCTTGGCCTCAGGAGCTGCTAGAGTCGATCATGGGTTGGGAGCTGACTTGAGCTGGGCCCAAGAAGGAGCAAGGGACAGAGTGGGGAGGTGCTGACAACCACACTTTGAAAAGCATGGTCTCGTTTAGTAACTACGAGACAGCCTGAGCAGGGTCATCCCTATTGGACAGATGTGGGAACCGAGGCTTGGAAAGGTTAAGCGACATTCCCAAAGTTATGGAGCCAGTAAGTGGGTGAACTGTGACTAGAGTGGAGTGCTTCTGTTGTTGTACGGTCCAATGCTCTGTGGCTTAGGTGCCAAAGCAGGAATAGTTTATGTTTATACGGGACAAAAATTTCAGTGTATTCCTGAAGATGACATAGAAATGGTGGGAAGCAGAGAAATTGAGCAGAGGATAAAGGAGGCTGAAAATAGTTTGTGTAGAACAAGCAGATACTAAGGCCAGTTTAAGAAGAGGGATCGGGGCAGAAGGCTATACAAGATGCTGGGATATGCCTGCCGTGAGCAGAAGGCAAGGAGCAGAGAGAGTTGTTTTACAGACAAAAACGCTACTGACGGCTCAAGAATCCGCTGGTAGGACACCCTGGTGGGAAAATGCAAGACATCCTTGGAGCCGAAAAAGCTGAGGTCAGGATGCACCTGGGGGAACCTACAGAGATGGCAGCAGTATACCAAAGGAAGTGGGAGTTAAACATGGGGGAGCAAGATGTCAGGGACCTTGGAGAATATGAGGTCCCCTCTCCTCCCACTTATTTGCTGTTTTATAGCTGCATAAACTGAAGCTTGAAGAGTGACTTACCCAAGAACCCAGGTCTCCTGACCCCAAATTCAGTGCTCAGCCCTGACATGTTGCCATGCTTATTGGGCACCTACTATGTGTTTAGTTGCTAGGGGATATATATTTTTTAGGACAGCTGCTGTGTAATAATATGGTAGGAGCCAGATGAGTGCGTTGGGAAGTCAGTGGAGGCAAGGCCAGGGTCAAGGTTGATATCAGGAAAGACTCTATGGAGAAGGTGGAACTTGAACTGGGCTCGGAGGGAAAGATGGAATTCAGGCAGAACATGAGGAGGCAGGAGGTTGTTCACAAGCCAGAAAGGAATAAAAATGCTCTTGTTAAATGCAGAGAGCAAAGGAGGATGTGCGTTAGCTGTGATGGTTTCCGAGATTAAAGTGGGCAGGGTTGAGCGGAAGCCAGAGAGAAACGTTCTCCGGCAAAGGTTTCCGTGTGAACTATCTGGGGACAAAGCAAAGAGGAGGAGAGCCCATGGCATTGACGGGCACTAACAGAGTCTCAAGAAAGGTATTTGTATTTACAGGAATTTATTTAATGTGTATTAGGGAAAACATCCCGGGACTAGTACACCAAAGCTATGATTTCCTACGATGACACCAAATTTATTAACTAAAAATACAGGTAGAATTAAAGAAAAAAATATGTAGTCGAGACTGTAGTTGGTATGGCTGATATGGTTCATATCAAGGTCCTCGTCCCCAAATGACTGGGAAACAAACACTGAATCAAAGGATGGAGGAGAGTCATGCTGGAGGCAGAGAGCTGGGTAATATGGCAAAGCCATTGGACAGTGGAGTACACCAAGGAATTTGAGGATTATGTGATAAAAACCTTTGGAAAGTTCTTTCTAAAGGTTAATAGAAATGACAAGACCCATGAGACAACTTCCTCTCATAGTTCATAGTTAGGAGGCAATCATCTCTGTAATGTAGTTAGGAAAAATTTAGCTCTGTAATCTGCTCGTGTTTCCTTCTTTGCCATGGGTGCTGGGAAGCTTAGAGCTAACTTCTATACTCAATTGTGTTCAATCTCTTGAATCTAGCTTTTAAAAGAAAATTATAATTATTCCTCCTTCCACACATATATCCCTATTTAGCGTGTCTCTTGTTTTTATTTTTATGATAATGATTTTTAAATTTTATGCTGTGTCATATCCTTTTAGCTAATAGGCAGGAAGTAAAGAAATATTTTAAAAGTATTTCCAAGACTTTATTACAAGAGTAACAAAAAATGCAGTCATGTCCAGTTTGCTTTCTAATATTAACTATTGAGCTCTTTGCTACTCCTCCTATTTCCCTTCCTGGTTTGTCATTAACTCTACTTGCATTGAAGTTTAGGGCTCAATTTTACGCTCAATGACAGTGAGTACCCTTAGTGTAGGATATACAAATCCATAGATCTTGTTCCTTCCTTAACTGGTCTGTATTCTTTCAATTATAAGTTATTTTGTTATTTTTGTGCCTTCTATTGTGAGCTACCACAATTCTTTTTGGAAGAAGTATAAATACTTGGAGGAAGAAAGGAATGAAAGGGTGGAGTATGTGAGTATTTGAAATATATCAGGAGATTTGATAGAAGTTGATGGGTATTTCTTAGGATGGCAGAAAACGGAATGTTTAAAGAGGTAAAAGTGGAGAACAATTCATGACAATTCTTGCGGTATACTTTTGACCAGGCAATTTATTTCCTTTCCACAAATTGTTATGCTTCCTTTCCTGAAAAACGATGGGGCTTTTTTTCCCCTTAGCATGGTGAGAGATTAGGACATAGGAGGTCAGAAGACAATGGGCCACCACCACAGGAGGTACGAGAGAAAGAATGATAATGGCCAACTGGTTTTTCATTCGTTATCCACATGGCTCAGCTTAACTAAGGCAGAGATGAAGAAGCATCAAAAGGCAAGCTTTAACTTCTCTAGTTGAAAGATTAATGGGGAGGGAATGTGTTTCAGACAATAAGTCGGGTTGTGGTTGGAGTGCTGGGGAGGGAGGAAATGCATGGAAGATGAAGGAAACCATTTATTGGAAGAGAAATAGGAAATAGGGCAGAGTGGAGAGTGAGACTGGAAGAAGCAGCATAGGGAAGTGAAGCGTGAAAGAGATATAACCAAAAACACAGCATAAATGGAAAGGTTGATGGGCGTTGATATAAAAGGCAACTTTAGAATGTTGAGTGAAATAGAGGGTTAGAACAAGGCACTCAGTAAGCTCTTTGTCAGACCCGACGGCAAGTTCAGAAGATTTTAAGCAATACTATTAGCTCAAGGGAAAAGTCTGAAGTGAAAGAGATGTATTCACTCAGTCTCTGAAAAAAAATTGGGGCTATCAGTTAAGTCCAAATGTCTGGCAGAATAGCCACTAAGGGGGAGAGTTGATGAGAGATGATTAGTGAGTGTCTGTGGCCAGGTCCAAATTGCAGCTGGGGACTGGTGGGGAGTGCGGAATGTTCCAAAAATTTGCCCTAAGCCAAGTGTTTCTGTGGATGTTCCTGACATGGGCCCCTCCCCACATATTCAAATTTGACTCTTACCTGTACATACCGCCCCCCCACCCCAGCCTGGCTTGCCATGTGCTATGCACATAGTAAGTGTTTCTGCGAGTTAGGCTAATGTGGGCTGCTGTAATAGGGAAATGCCAGAATGTCAGTGGCTTAATAGGATTTAAATTTGTTTCTTGTCCACATAAGAGTGCAGCGAGGGGCAGACTTCCACGTGGTGATCCAAGAACCCAGGTTACTCCAACTTCAATCTCCAGGGATGCTGGAGTCCTTCACTTTTAGCCAGTGCATGGAGAAAAGAAGATGGACCATTACCCATGGAAGAATTTTATGGGCTAGACATGGAAGGGACTCTCACTTCCCCTCACTTCCCATTGGCTAGAACTCGGTCAGCATGGCCACACTGATTGCTAAGGAGGCTGGGAAATGCAGTCTGGCTGTGTGCCTGGGAAGAAAGAGGGAACCGTTTTGGTGAATACATAGCTGTTTATGTCACAGTATTTAAAAAAAAGTTTGTTCCGTAAAATAAATGAAACTCAAACTCTAAGGCCAGATTTCATTAGAAAGAAACTATGTTTATTACTGTGGGATTCTTTGCTCCTTTGAAGGATTCAGCAAAATTGCTTTAAATAGAAACTCTCCGCCTATAGTGCCTTTAATCAGTCGCTCAATCCCCATTCTGTTTGGGTCCAATGTTGTCCCTGGCATGTGGAGGAGAGGCGGTGTTGATGAAATGACTCTTGACCTCATGAAGCAGAGAGTAGTCTGCACATTTGATCAAGTTCTTACTGGGGGATGGAGGAGAATGGGGCTAAGTGAAGGAGCATAGAGATCAAGGCATCAGCCTAGTTGGAGATCTGATTCTGCCTGTAAACATTCGGCTTATAGATCACATGTTCACCCTCTGAGGCTCTCAAGAAACCCTGCAGCTCCCCCCCAGCCTCTGGCCTTGGCTCCTCAGATTTTCTGGGGTACATTAGTTGGTGTTGTTCCCTGTAGCCCACATCCCAGCCTGTGGCAGGCACTTTCCAGCCGGAAGGCCCCGCCCAGGTGAGCCTGGGCAGGAGTCATTGCGAATACAGCTTGGCTGGGTGCAAGCAGTTGCTCCTCCCGCCCTGTCACACTTCCAGACTGGACCCAACTTCCTGTCCCCTGTCATGTCTGGTTTCTCTCAGCATCCTGGTTATCCCGGCCTGTCTGTCCCATGGAATTCTGTGTTTTCAGATTGCTTTCCCTGGATGTATTAGCCTGCTGCTGTCCTGGTTTCACCCCGCTACAATTCCTGCCTGCTCTTCAGAGGGCAGAGCAAGGCCGAGGGATGCAAGCCGGGGAGCCAAGAGCAGCAGCATCTAATCCTGGCTGTGTCCTTACCTGACCCATGCACACCCACTGAGACTCGTTTTAATGGCCTCGGGTTAAGTCCTCGCTCTGCCAGCCGACAGCTGTCCTCCCACCTTCTCTCTTCCCCCCAGCCTCCCTCCTCCTTCTCAATCTATGGGCCAAGGAGGTTGAATGGGCTCACCCTGTCCTCGCTGACTGCTCCCCACAGAGGGGAATGGATTTTTAATTCTCTTCCTCCTCTGTGCTCCCACAGCACCCTGGACGGGGCCCTTCCAGTCCTAACCTCGTGGTGTTTCCATCTCCCCGGGTGGGGTGTGGAGTCCTCCAGGCAGGACAGTCTTTCAGAGTGGAATGAGTGGATTTGCCCTGAGGGAGGGTAGGGAGAGGCTGCTCTTCACCCACCCAGACTCTGGGTGGCCCCCGTGGGCCTTCGCTTCTGCCAAATAGGATTGTCAGATGGTGGCTCCCAGTCAGTGTCTGTTCACAGTTTTGCTGGTTTGGAATTTTAAAAACAGAGCTCTCCAAGTGGACCCCTATTCTGCTTTAGCCTCGGCGAAGAGTCTGCACCATCCGCGGCTTGAACATGGTGCTATATAGCCCACTGTTTCCAGCGGGAACCCGGAGACCGGCCGTTTCCACCCGCCTCCCCTAGGCAGCCACTGCCGTCAGAACACGGGCTTCGGACCCACCTCCAAACCCCGGCCCCGAGATCTCGGACAAGTTGTTTCTCCTCTTTGAGCCATTATTTCTGTGTCTGTAAAATGGGGTTAATCATATTTACCATTCAGAATTGTTATTAGGGTTAGTGTCAGGATTCAAAGAGATGTTTTCCTTCTAGCACGTGGATCATCGCTGGAATTATTTTTAATTGCTTCTCCTTCACTGTAAAGACTTGTTCTCTGCTCCATCCTCTTGACCCAGGTCATGGTGCCATAAGTATTTACTGAATGGATGGCCAGAGAAACATCAAATTTATAACTTGGCACAGAGTACGGGGGCAATACACAGTGGTCGTTCTTGCTTCTGTCTCCCCTCCTAGAATGTGAGTTCCTCTGTGAGCAGAAGATATGACCTCCTCTTCGTCATCACTTTGTAACCTCTTCAATCCTTTGTACCCAGGGAAAAAACCCCAAACAAACCAATAATCATATAGAAAGAGCCCCTGGGCACCAGAAAATCCAGGACAATCGCTTTCCACCACCGTCCCTTGGAGAACGTATGGGCACCCAACTTGTGCCGGGTGCTGGCACCCTGAGGCCCCGCGGGCTCACAGAGGAAGCGGGAGGTCTAGACACAGGCGCCGTCCAGGGGAGGTCTGTAGTAGTGGCGTGGAGGATCGGCAGAGGGGAAAGCAGGGGGCTGCCAGCTCTGCCTCCCCCGGCCCCATAGCTGTCCCTCCAAAGCCTTGCTCTCAGCCACCACTGCCCAAAGCCGTTCGGAGCCTGAGGCCTGAGTGACCATCCTTCACCTCTGGGGTGGAAGCCAGCCCCCCTGAGAGGGGTGGAGTTTGCCTGGGGTTATTCTCCTTTCTCTCCGCAGGCTGCCCTCCCGGGGCTCTGAGCCAGCCCTGGGACTTGTGGCTGCAGGGTGGAATGGCAGTAAAAATTGTGGCACCAGATGTGCACTTAACATCAGAATGATTTTACTTTTCAAAATGGAGTTTTTTCTGAATGAATTTTAATCCAGGCCTTATCATTTATCTGTACCTGGGACTGTCTGAAAGGGGGTTCCTGAGTTGGGTGAGAAATTGGACGAGAGAGAGATTTTGGATAATGCCTAAGACCATCCTGTCACCCACAGTGATACTACAGTAGTTTCGGTTTATTAAGTGCACTGAGTGCATTACCTCATTTAATCCTTAGCGCCCCTAATAACACAGATAGTATTGTTACCTTGGGTCGTGATCCAGATGCGGTCGCACAGCTAGTTAGAGGGGGAGCCGGACTGGAACCCAGGCCTTGGCTGGGGGGGTTGGAGTGGGGGCAGGAGTGGAGAGGTGGGAAGAGCGGCAGACAGGCGACGTGCTGGCCGCGCCCTCCGCGCCGGTCCCGGTCCGCGGTCCCCATCCCGGTCCGCGGTCCCCGGCCCCCGGCGGCCCCTCCTCTCGGGCTGGCAGCGGCGCGCGCCTGGAGAGGAGCCGTGTTTCTCTCGCACGCAGAGCCGGGTTTGTAAACAAACACTGGGGCGGGCGCCGCCGCCCGCGCAGCAGATGGCTCCGCAGCTGCCCGCCCGGGCGGCCCCTCCCTCTCCGCTGCGACACGGCTGCGCGGGGCCGGTGGCGCCGCCCAGTGCCCGAGGCCCAAGGGACACCGTCCCACCTCCTCCGGCTCTCTGGGGTCTGGAGAAAGAAAGCTGAGCCAGAAGCCTCTGAGGTGCTCATTCTGTTTATTTCATTCATTTGTTCCATCATTCATTCAACCGACATCTGTAATGTGCAAGGACTGGGCTGGTCCCTGCCTTCACCACGTCGAAGGGAGACGGACAAGTAAACAGGTCATTGCAGTTCAGCGTGGGGAGTGCCATGGTGGGAGGCCAGAGGACACTAACTCACCATTTAATGGATCAAGGAAGACTGCCTGGAGGAGGTGCTGTGGGACTGATAGAATGACCGGCAGTCAGGCAAAGTGGGAGGAGCATAGGGAAGAACTGTTCCAGTTGGAGGTTAAGAGAGCTTTCTGAACATTTGAAACAAGATCTTTAAGAGGAGGAATTCGCTTGGGAGGAGCTGGACTTCTGCCTGAGAGCCATTAGGGTTTAATGCACAGGGTGAGTCAGGGCCCCTTCTGGATCCTCATAAATGCCGGTGTTGAACTAGGTGATTCATAGGTAGTGCCCAAACCAGGCTGACCCTGGAGTGTCTGACAAAATGCAAATTCGCAGGCCACACCCCAGGCCTATTAAATCAGAACCTTCAGGGGTGGGCTCTGGAATCCATATTTTTAGTAATCTTGCCAGGTGACTCCTGGGTAAAGCTTGAAGTCCAGTGTCTGAGGAGACGGCAGAAATGAGTAGTCACGTTGGATGAGGGCAATCTACAGAGCACCCATGGTTCTTAGGGTGTTCAGTGCCTGCAACAGATCATAAAGTGAATGGTATCTGTCCCTGGAGAGCATCACAGATGGGCTGGAGCTGTGGGCATATGGGCAGAAGGCACAGGTGGTGGTGGGGGGGCGCTTTCTCTCTCTGGGCCTCTGCCTCATCAAGGGATAATGACCCTGCCTCACAGGAGTATTGAAGAGGATCCGGTAACGTAGCTGAAGAAGCCCGATGCCAGGGAATACTCCGAGAATGTGGGCAAACCTTGGCTGACTGCCGGCTTTGGCAGGGGTTCTCAGACTCTGGTCCACCTCTGACCACCTGTGGGAGCTCTGAAACATGCCCGCTCCTCACCCTGCCCCTGGGATTCTGAACCAGCAGCAGTGCAGGCCTTCATAGTTCCAACAGGCTTCATAGACGATCCTGATACCCACCAAAGCTCGAGAACACTGAGCAAGCTGTCATTCACTGAAGGAGTTTTTAGAGCCCTTGCTTAAGTGCCTCTGCCTCAGGCCCGTCCAGCGAAAGCGCCAGCTGGAGGTGACCAGTAGCACCAAGGAGAGCAAAAGCCTGGATGACCGGAACCTGTAAATCCTGCCGGATCTCGCTCCCCGTCTCGCTATTTCTACACACTAAGTGAGAAACAGCTCCTACAGTCGTGGTTCTCAGCGGCCTGGGTTCACCTCTCGACTCTCCTGCATACCAGATGGACAACCTGGGGCAGGTTATTTAACACTCTGTGCCTCAATTTCCCCGTCTTTAAATAGCATTTATCATAAATTTTTTTTGTGTGTGTGTGAGGAAGACCAGCCCTGAGCTAACATCCGTTGCTAATCCTCCTCTTTTTGCTGAGGAAGACTGGCCCTGGGCTAACATCCATGCCCATCTTCCTCCACTTTATATGGGACGCCGCCACAGCATGGCTGACAAGCAGTGCGTCGGCGGGCGCCTGGGATCCAAACCCGTGAACCCCGGGCTGCCAAGCGCAGACGAAACCGCTACGCCACTATCATAAATGTTTTAATGTAATTAAATGAAATGATGCACATAGGAGCTGAAATCAGGGCCTGGCATTATACAGATGGTAGCTATTATTATTAAAATCTGCAGAATAACTAACCAAATGAGAGTTGATTATTGTTCTTTAATTTACTATTTTTGGTGAAGATCCTTATCTTGCCCAGGCCCCCCAAAATCCATTCTTTTCTTCTTCTTCCTGGGCACACAGCTGCCCGGTTAGACCCCATTTCCCAGCCTCCCTTGAGCATGGTGTGGCCATGTGACAGAGTTCTTACCGTGGAATCTGAGCTGGAGTGATGCATGCAACTTCCACACGTGGGAAAGATGTGGGCTTTCCACCTTCCTCCCCACCGGCTGGGAAAGGCAGCAGGTACGGCAACCCTGGAAGCCGCATTAGCCTGTGTCCTGATATGACGACTTCTTTTTTCAGCTTATTTTTTAAATTAAAAAAAATTTTTAAGTGTACAATTTAGTGGATTTTAACATATTTACAAAGTTATGCAGCCATCACCACTACCTAATTTTAGAACATTTTCGTCATCCCAAAAGGAAATCCTGTACCCATTAGCAGGCACTCCCCATTCCTGCCCTCCTCCCAGCCCCTGACAACCACTAATGTACTTTCTGTCTCCATGGATTTGCCTGTTCTGGACATTTCATATAAATGGAATCATATAATACATGGCCTTTTATGTCTGGCTTCTTTCACTTAGCATGTTTTTAAGATTCATCCATGGTGTCGCGTGTATCAGTACTTCCTTCCTCTTTATGGCTGAATAATATTTCATTGCATGCCTATAGTACATTTTGTTTATCTCTTCATCAGTTGATGGACATTTGGGTTGTTTCCACTTTTTGGCTATTACGAGTCATGTTGCTGTGAAGGTTCATGTATGAGTTTTTGTGAGGACATGTGTTTCCACTTCTCTTGGGTGTAGAACTGGGAGTGGAGTTGCTGGGTCACGTGTAACTCTAGGTTTAACTTTTTGAGGAATGGCCAGACTGCTTTCCAGAGGGGCCATACCATTTTACATTCTGATGGGACCTCTTGGAACAGAGCTGCCTGCACACCTGGACTATCACATGCAAGAGAAACCAAATCATATTCTGTTTGTGCCACTGCCTTTTGGAACGTCTTTGATACAGCAGCTCAGCTGTCACCCTGATGTACCACCCCATCGAGTCTTCTCACAGTCACAGGAATGAAAGGAAGAAAGCCAAGTTTGGCCTGGTATAAAACCTACCCAATATGGAATAATCTTGCATTAAGATGGGAGAATTCCACATCCATGCATCCATTCATTTGTTTGTCTATTCATTCATGAAAACATTCTGAGCTCTGATGATTTGCCAAACATTATTAGCCAGAGTGTGTGCCTTCAAAGATCTTACAGTCTAGCTAGAAAGCCAGGCAGTTTGGCCACCAGGATAGACCTTGGGCATGAAATTCAGGCAAAACTGGGCGGGGTCCAGATTCTGCCTCACTTACTGGATGAAGGGCTCCGGGCAGGTAACTTCAGCTCTCTGAGCCTCACTTTCCTCATCTGTAAAGTGGGGATACTAACACCCACCTTGCAGGGAACTTGTACTGGCTAAGAATAATGTGTGCTAAATGACTGGCACCTAGAGTTGCTAGCGGTGGTTGTTTTTAATAACCCCTCACTGTGTCCTCTGCTCAAGTCTGTCTTGGAGGGGTGAACAGAACACTGCGGGGGGCACAATGGGTTCTTCTCCAGAGTGGGGGGATTCGAAGGGCTTCACAGAGGAGGGAACGGTTCAACTGGATCTGAAGGCTGGGAAGGAGCTTACCGGGGGGAGGTTGGGGCGGGGGCAGAGGGAGCAGCCAGTGCAAAGATGGAGAAGTCTGGAAGTACGTGGCCTGGCTGGAGAACAGTTCTGAGCCTTCAGTGGGTGAAAATAAGAGTCTGTGCTCCCGCCTCCCCCCGCCCCATCACTGTCCCCCGCTCCTGTGCAGCCCCGGCCTGGCCCCAGGGGCTTCTGCAGCCTCTGCTCAGGAGAGTAGGTCTCCACACGCCTTGGAGCCCACTTCTCTCCTCCTCCTCTGGAGACGTGGAGTTCTGCTCATTCAGATGCAGGCTTTAATCAGAGCTTAAGACCAGTCGAACGCCCAAGGATCTTGGTTGCCTGACCTGATTTTTTTAAAATCCAGTCTCCATCTAGGTTTGGGGGTTGTCAGTGCTTCCTTACTGCATTAGGGACAAAGGATTTGGGTTTTTCTATTTGCATGAAAACCAGGAAGATGATGATGATGACTGTACCGGTGTTAATAAGATAATTTTCTATTGGATGACTCAAGATGCTGGGGGAAGAGTACAGTCTGAGTTAACAGAGGGTCTAGACTTTGGTCCTGATCCTGTGAGTCATTCTCAGCCAGTTTCCTCTGCTGAGAAATGAGGGACTTGGGCTGGGTGCACTTCTAGGGGCCTCGCACCTGACAGTCTGAGATTCCCTGAGGGACCCTAGACTATGCCGCCCAGCTTACCATCTCGAGGAGTGCTGGTCCTGTGTTTGAACACAGCCTTGCCAACCACTGGGTGACCGAGGGCAAGTCCCTCCACCTCTCTGAGCCTCTGTTTCTTCCCAGAGGTGGTCTGAGGATTGCAAGCAGGTGTGTGAACTAGCACGGCCTTGCCCCTGGAATGGAGGCCTGTGGGAGCATCTTCCTGGAGGAAAGTGAGCCCCAGGCCTGGTGTGACAAGAAGTCTGGAGGCCCAGGTCTAATGAGCCAGCTCCTTGAGCCAGAGAGCGTGTCCTCCCTCAGCTGGACTGTATTAACGGTGTCATTTATTGTCTGTATTTGATGATTTAGCATCTGGAGCCTCACTGACCCTGGAGGGCCTGCCCCTCCCAGGGCTAGCCAGTTCCTAGAGATAGTAAACAACTTGCCTGCTAGTGCACTTTTCAGATACAAACCTGCACCCCCAGCCACCACCTTTATGGAGCTCTTGCACTCTGGGCCACTATCCACCTGTCCTACTCATCCCAGAGACAGATAGCAGACAATGAGGGACAGCCCCTGTGCCCCAGAGCCCACGCAAGATATTCAGACTAGCTGGTCCTAAGCCTGCTTCCCCTACCTTGCGGGTCTTGCCCACAGTTCACCTCTCTCTTTCTGCCTCTGGACCACCCCTGGTACTTCTCCGAGTGGCCCCCCATAGCACGACTTACCCCCTCCTACTGGGATCTCTGAGTGACAAACTGTCTTTTCAACTGCAGTCGTCTCTGGTCTGTTGGAAACTCAAATTTTCTGTTAATACACTCTAGTTTGAAACATGGCCTTCCTACAACGATACTCACATCCTCTGTGCTTCCTCCCTCTCCAAGAAGCAGAGTTCCTATACACCAGTCAGCTCTGTGGAAAGCCAGGTGTCCTCATGACCTCCTGGTGTCTTCTGTGGCCATCCAGGCTGGCCTGCACCGGGGCAGCCTTGTTCATGGGTCTCTTTGGTCTAGAGGCCAAGTCCGAATGTGCAGTGCTGGGACGTCAATGTGCTAGTTCTGGTCTCGGGGTGATGGGATCCAAGGAATGTCAGGGTATTTCTGTTTTTTCTATATACTTTTCTGTTTTCTAAATGTCCTAAAGGGAACATCCATTCCTTTCAAAATTAGAAACAATGTTGTAGAACATCTCCTGTCCCTCCCAATTTAAAGATACCCCAATTCAGCTGAGAGATACCACCCCCCTACCGGGTCCCTCACACTGTGTCCTATTGGAACACAATTAGAATGAGGAAAACACACTCCCTGCTCTCACAGAGCTTTCAGTCTTGGAATATTCTAGGATGTGCATGAGAAGAAAGTCAGCCAGGGGATGAAGAATTTAGAATTAAGGACAACACGTGTGCCACAAGCAAATGACAAGACACAGTAAATAATTTGTTTTTCTTTTTATGACCACCTTCAACCCATGTTGCCCACCCCCTACTAATATGTACATTTTGTGTGTGTGTGTGTGAGGAAGATTAGCCCTGAGCTAACATCCGTCGCTAATCCTTCTCTTTTTGCTGAGGAAGACTGGCCCTGGCTAACATCCGTGCCTATCTTCTTCTACTTCATATGTGGGACGCCATCCCAGCATGGCCTGATGAGTGGTGTGTAGGTCTGTGCCAAGGATCCGAACCTGTGAACCCCAGGCCGCCAAAGTGGAGCATGTGAACTTAACCACTACACCACCAGGCTGGCACCATGTCCTTTTTTTTTTTTTTAATTGTCTCAAAGCAACTTTCTTGCTAGTGATCAAGACAGAAGTTATTTACATGGACTTCCAAAATATGAGCTTAAGAGAACTACCTAGATATTGAAGAGGAATGTTAGGATTGAAATAATTAAAAGGACAGTGTCATGCATGGCAATAGTTACAAACTATAGTATAAGTATCTTCAAGAGCTTATTTAGCATTTCAATGATAGAGTGCATTCTAATATGTGAAAATTATGGAAAAGTATTAGGTGTGTTTATGAAAAATTCTTTATATATTTTATCCATTCATCTATATCTGTTTCTATGTTCAAAGTCTATTAAGCACTACCTCCATTATGGTTCAATCAGCTCAGACAAAGCAACTTTAAAGCTGTTTTCTTTCCCTTCATTCATTTAACAAGTATTTGTTGCACATTCATTATTTGTAAGACGCTGCATGTGCTCTGGGCTGTGATTCAGTGCCAGGCATTGTGTCCTCAAGAACTCACCATTTCATTGCAGAGGATAGATATGCATATAATAAAAGGTTTTTTTTTTTCTTAAAGTGATTGAAAAGCCCAAGGCCCAGCTGTAGGGATCAGGAAGAGCTTCATGGAGGAAGTGGCATTTGACAGGTGGGCCTTGAAGGGTGGGCAAGGTGAGGGTTGAGGGTTAGGAGGGGAGGAGGGTTGGGAGGTGGCATACGGGATGGGGGGTTTGGGAGAGAGAGTGCGTCTGAGAGCTTGGGCATTGGGGTCAGTCTGGCCTGGGTCCTTCCTTGTTCCACCGTGTGCAGGGACTGTCGTGCTGAACAAAGCTACAGCGGGCTCGCGCTCCACCCACTCCAGATCTGTGACCTTGGGAATTCACTGAATTTTCTCGCATGTGTGAAATGAGGATAATAAAAGCCTCTGCCTCATGGTGCTGTCATGAGGATGAACTAAGATGATGCGTGTGAAGAGGGGACGACTCTGGACACAAGCAACTTCTCATTGTTCATTCATTCTTTCATTCAACACATGGTGTTTGAGCCCCTACCGTGTGCCAGGCCTTGTGTGTTTCACAGCAGTGAATACAACAGACAAAAATCCCTCCCATGTAGAGCTTACACTGTAGTGTGGAGGGGACAGAGAACATGAGAAATAAGTAAAATACATGGTGAGTTGGGTGGTGACTAGTGTGATAAGGACAAATGAAGCAGGGGATAGAGGGTACCCTGGTGCCGTATAGGGGAATTGGTGTTACGATGGTCTATCACTTAGTTTGGGTGGAAAACAGGTTCTGTGAAGGGGGGGAGAGTAGCAGGACGATGTTTCTGTGAATCGGTTGGGTCTAGGGGCACCGGGAAAGGCTTGGAGCAGTGATGTGACTTGAGCTGTGCTTCCGGAGGTGAGGTGGCTGCTCCTTGTTCCAGGATGGAAGGGGCGGAGCCAGGTAGCAGGGAGGCCCCTGCAATGGGGAAGGAGAATGTGGGAGAGTGGGAACCAGGCAGCCAGGGGCAAGGCCTCAGATCTGGGCTGCTGGGCGCCAAAGTGGGCGGAATCCACCTTGCCTGTGGGTTCCTTGGCACGACCCGAGGCAGCCCGGGCTGGGAGAAGTGAGGCCGGGGGTGAGTTAAGAGGTGTGACAAGGGACACAGAAATCATCCTCCCAGCTGATCACCTGCCTAGAGCCGGAAGGTGAGAAGGGCAGGAAGGTAGACCCACAGGAGGCTGGAGGGACATGAAAAAGGGGTAAATGGCTCCTTTTCCCATTGGAAAAAAGTAGTGGGTGCACAGAGAGTAGGAGTAATCTTCAGGGTTCCCCCAAGTCAACAGAGACAGTAATTGTTGCACTAGTGCAGCTGTTTCTGTGGACCACTGGGTTCTGGAACTCGGTGGACCTGATGCACTGTCACGGGAAAGCTGGGGTCCGACGGTGAGAGGTGCATTTATGAGGACAGTTCTCTGGGTGGAATTGCCTTTGGGGTGGCTGTTCATCTCTAAACCAAGTATCAAGAGCCTAGTTATTTGTAGAGAAACTTCTACCGCTCTTCAGCCTCTTTCCCCGTGAACTGGGGAATATTTACCCAGCAGTTCTCAGAAGAACCTCCTGAGCGGCTGGCGGGCGGGAGCCACTCGGTGCAGCAGCACGGAGAATGGAAAGGCTCGGGAAACCAAGGACCTTGGGAAATGTAAATTCCCACAATGTAAATAAAGAACTTCCCAGTAAACGCACAAATGAAAAGCAGGCGGCAGTCTCTTGGGAATATTAATCAGGCTCGCGTGGTTCTGCCTTCCCCACGTTTGATGAGAGATGCCTCCCGCAGGCTGCCCCCTT
This sequence comes from Tapirus indicus, assembly GCA_031878705.1. Lineage (NCBI taxonomy): Eukaryota > Metazoa > Chordata > Mammalia > Perissodactyla > Tapiridae > Tapirus > Tapirus indicus. Next base: position 94,133,672 of record CM062919.1, on the reverse strand, counting down.
CTATTTTTAACAGAGGAGCCACCTCCATGTCAGGTGACCGCCGGAGCCACAGAGCAGGGCTCCCTCCGGTGGGAGAGCTGTGTGTCCCTCGCGACCTAGAGGCACAGCCCTGAGCTCTCCTGGACTGTGAGCCCTCTTCCCACAAACGTCCAACAAAACCCCTGGACGAGGCCATCTGCTTTTACAGCCCCCTCCGGCTGCCCTTTGGATTCCCCTTTTATAGACAAGAATGCAGGACCCACCCCAAACCCAGGCCTCTGCTGGCCCACAGGGCCTTTGCATGAACTGGAAAAGGGGCCCATGTACCTTAAATACGTACAATTTTTATTAGAAAAAGAAAAGAAAAGGGGCCCTTCCTTGAGTAACTCTTCAATTAGTACCACCTGAACCCCTATACGAGATGGTCCAGCCCACCATTGCCTGGGGAGCTCTCAACCCCCGTGGGCAGCAACCCTGGCAGCTCCCACCCTCTGACCCCGCACACAGGCCAGCAGCATCACACCTTAGCCACCCCTCACTACCTTTCCTGCTTCCCACCCACCACCAAGGTGAGACAACTGTTGCCTATAGTTCTCTCATTGGGGGCAGGAATTGGGCTTCCTAAGGGGTAGGCAGCAAAGAGAAGTGACTGCAGGTCCCTTCCAGAGGATAGTTGGGATAGGATGCCATGACGTAGGCATGTGCCAATGAGTGTGCCAGGTGAATTTATGTAGGAGGGTTCTCTCGTTTGCTGCTGTAGCACTCAGCCAGGAGGCCTGGAACTTCTGTGCCCACCCACACACTCTCAGATAAGTTGGCATATGTCTACAATGTAAGTACACCCCTTCCCAAGACATTGCATCCTTGGACAGTGCACAACCTGAACACCTGTACCTGGATGGCATTTTTGTCCAGGGCGCACAGCCTGTGACTTAGGCTGCACACACAGGCCTCATGGCTTCTAGTGGTCATCAGTAAAGAGTCAGTAGTTAAGACTGAATCATCTTCAGCTGTCTTCCTCTTTCTCTGATCCTGTTCAGGCTTCATTGCCCAGATGTGCTTGCCTTGGACCAATGGGGAAGGCCATGTCTAGTGGAGGGAGGAGGATATGGCTCCCCTCACAGCACCTTCTTCCCTCTGAAGGAGGAAGGCAGTTCCATCCCCTTAAGCTGCTAACTTCATTAAAAGATACTGATTTGTAAGACATCATTCCTGGATGCTACCCACCCAGCAACCACGACAGACTGTGTTCTTGGAACTTACACTCTTTGAGTCCCCGTCCACTACTCCCATCTATTTTATTTCTCATAAAACAATGTTATTGCAACATCAGAGGGAATTTAAAGAAAAACCATCCACTACGATTCCATCTTTGTAGCTCAGTGGTCCAGTGGTTCTTTCCATTTCCCATGTTCCTGCTGGGGCTCGCCCATGTGCACGTGTGTTTGTGTGTGGTTGAAGACCTGGCACACATATACTTTTAAATCACCGAATTCTGGACAGCGCAAGGATCTGGAGAATATTATCTCCCCCTCTCCCTGTGTAGGTGGGGTGGGGGTTGCCTCCTCTCCCCTGGTGGGGATGTGTTTGTCGGAGGGAACCGAAGGGTTAAAAAGTGAAGTTTTGTGGACTGGGGGTGTTTTAATTTTTATCCACAAGGCAAAGCAAGTGAATCTTGGTCCCGTGGAGATTCTCAGGAACAGACGGCTAGAAACAGATTTGATCAGTGAAAGCTGTTTCTGGAGAGAACGAGCCGTTGATAAATTCCTGCACTGCCCACTCAGTTGGTGGGAGCGCATCTGTTTGTGGAAGCCCATGGAGCCAGGAAGGGGAGGAGGGGCGGTGCCTGCCAGAAGCAGGGTGACAGGTGACAGGGACAGGCCGGGCTGGGGTCCTCCCTGGGAGACGTTGCCGCCTGGCTGCTCTCTGCGCTGTCTGGGAATGAGGAAGAGTTCCAGCTCCTTGGAGCCAGCTTTCCTTCTAATTAGCACAAGGACGATCAGGATTGATCTTTGCCCATGATTGATGGGTTCGCCCAGGCCAGCGGGAACGTGACTCAGGGGACGGGTTTAGTGTACAGACTTGGAGGACTCAGGCTGACTTAACTCAGAGACTTTAGACGTAAAATGAGCCCTATGCCTCCCAATCCTTGCCCCCTCTCTTTTCTCATTGCTGAGGAGAATGAGGTCTGGAGGAGGAAGTGATTTGTCTAAGATGACACACTGTGCCCATCCCAGGTGTAGAGCGTGACAGGTGAAGGGCAAGCTGGGCATCAGCCCTCTGAGTGCCTCTGCTGGGCCCCCCCTCAAAGCTCTTCCCCACCCCTGACTTAACAGTCCCTTCAGCGCTGTGACCTGGCATTCCCTGGGTCCAGATCAGAATAGTGGCCTTGAGTGGCCCCAGAGGAGACTGACAATTTTATCTGTAAGAGTTGAGCCCTGGGGGTGGAGGTGCTGGTGGTAAGGGGGGTCAGGTAACTTGCAGGAGGTCACCAGTGGTTCCCACACAGCGAAGTCTGGGCCCTCCCGGAAGTTCTGATTTGGAAAGAGGCACACCTCCCAGCAGAGCTCAGGTGGGTTGTCCCAGCAGCTCTGGGCCTGGCTGGCAGCTCTTGGGGTGCAGGAAACGGGAGGAGTGAGATGATGTGCAGAGAAGGGCTTGTCGGCAGAGGAACTGCACACCCATGCATGCACACCCAGGCACGCACGCATGCACAGGAATGCACATGTACACCTATGCATACACACATGCACACACGCTCATCATCTTTGCTGCCAGAGGTGTTGGTGACACTGTTGTCTCCAAGGGCTTGAAACTAGGCAGGAGCATTTTGTTCATTTTCCATCAGGTGGCATTGTTGTCTGAGTGATTGGGTCCAGGGCTGACCTCACGCCCTCCCTTCTACTTCCAGGCCTTCTCCCAGCTCCCTTCCCCCTTCTCTCCCTCCTGTCCCTCCTTCTGCTCTTGTCTGGGGCACTGGGTCCCACACCTGTTTACCTCTTGATTTGCTGGCTTTGGGGACAAAGCTTGCGTCACTGGGTGTGTGGACATGACCTTGTCTCATTCAGCCGGTGCAGGGAGGGGAGAAAGTGGGGCTGAGCAAGAGTGGAAAGAGGCGGAAGTGTGTGAAAGGGAATGGAGAGGACAGCAGCTGCTGGTCCTGGGCCGGGACCCTGTGGCCTTCCTGCAGTGCCTGCAGAGTGGAAAGGGCAGGCAGCAGACGTAAATCAAAACCTTGGATCTGCTACTGCAGAGCTGTGTGTCCCTGGGCAAGTTATGTAACTTCTCTGAGCACTTGTAAAATGGAGATTATGATCCTCCCAGGGCTGTTAGGATTAAATGGGTTGAGTAGGGTGGAGCTGGCCATAAAAGGCAAACTGAGGCTGGAGACAGGCACAGAGAGCCCCCACCCCAGGTCTTCCCTGGCCGAGGGCACTGAGGCATCGTGACAGGGCATAGACCTCATTGTCTCAGGTATCTTGCTTTTTCTTCTACGTGGACATTGCTATTGTCTTCGCAGCTGCCCTGAGCATCACTTCAGGCGTCCCTCCCCAGGGAGCTCTGTGCAACTGTCCTAAGCTGGGCTCTGTGCTCCCTGCCTGCCCGTGCTCGCCTGTCATGACTCCAGCGTATGACATTCTGCTGTTGAGGTCTCTGCTTAGATGCCTGCCTCACCCACCATCTGTCTGGGCCCTCCAGGCTGGAGTCAGGACCTCCTCAGTATCCCCGGTTCTGGCCCAAGCACAGGACCGAGGCGTTCAGCAAACGCTGTCCAAATGAAAGGCAAAAAACAAAATGAAAAAGACATAGGTCTTGTCCTTAAGTCAGCATAGCAGAGGAGACGGATATGAAATCAGTTTCGGCCATTTCCTGAGTCCTACTATGCGCCGCCCTGTGTTAGCTGCTGCACGCTCCCCGCCCCCAAAACCCCTCTGTAAATATGATCTCCATACAATGCTGGGAGTGTTCTGGAGGTATTATAAGAGCACAGGGAGGCTGTGCATCAGGGACAGCTCTAAGGAGGTAACAGCTGAGCCAAATCTTGAAGGAATGATGGAAGTTCACCAGGAGACGGGAATTCCAGGCAGAGGGAACAGCATGTGCAAAGTTACAGAGGCACGGAAGAATGGGAATGCAAAACGTGCCTTGGTTTTCTGGAAGCGAACTCTGGCCAGGTGAGGAGGCTGGATGGAAGGGAGCCAGCGAGAGAGACAGGTCAAGGGGTGAGCAAGGTGGGTACAAGGTCCCAGGGCATTCACCATGCAGTGTACCCCTGCTGGCTTTCTCATCTGCTCTGGCCTCAGGCCTCTCCTCCCTACCCCTTCAGCTCCCTGCAGAAGTCCAGGATTTTCTGTCCTGCTGTTGGGTGGCGTTTGGCTGGAACCAGTTTCTGATCTTCGAGGGGATGTAAGACTCCAGGCCCTGTGGACAGAAGATTGAACGTTGACCTACCTGAAGTTCAGTTTCTTCATCTGGAAAATGGGTACACTCAGGAGCTCTGCCTGCCTCAGAGGAATATTGTGAATGACGGGGGGTAGCAACGTGCTTCGGAACACAGGGACGAGAGGACTCCGTTCGACTGTGCGAATGTCCGGGCAGCAGTGTGTGTGCACCGGGCTGCGAGAGGGTGCTCACGCACATTTTTGTTTCTGTTTTTGCCTTTGTAACAGTTGTTCCCCTCTAAAATGATCTTGTTTGTTTATTTGCTCCCTCGAGTGCCATCTGCCTCTCCCAGGATGCTCGAGCTGTGAGGGCGAGGACTCAGTCCTGGGTACTGCCGTGTCCCCCACGCCTGCACAGCGCCGGGCACGTACAGATGCTGAAGGAAGGAATCTGAAGCAGGTGGACAGAGAGTAGCAGAGGGTGTGCTGCCCGGGAATCAGGAGACCTGGGTTCGGGTCCTTGTCTGGTCCACGATGTTTTATTCTGGGGCTCTCCCCCCAGGAGTTGGGGTGCTCTGACCCTGCATTCCTTTCACTGCCCTTCCCACTTGTCCCTCAGAACCAACACGTCTGGTTCCCTGAGGGGTGTTCTCAGGCGACTTACTACCTTCTCTTTGTTCATTAATTCAAGAGCTGGTTATGGGCACATGCTGAGCGCCAGTGCTGGGGACACAGGGACGAACAAGACAGGTACGGTCTCTGCCCTGGTGAAGTCACCATCCAGCGGGAGCTTCTGCGGGACAGGCAGCAAATGGACAGACTCATACGCTAGATAGTTCAACTTTGCAATAAGTGCTGGGAAGCAAACAAGCAAGAAAAGGGAGCGGGTGGGCGGGGAGGGTCTACTTTGAACAGGGGCTTAGTTTCCTCATTCGCGAGACCAGAAGGTGGACTAGGTCTCTCTGCTTTCCCTGCCTTGCTCTGCCTGGATCAGTAGCCTCTTGAGGAGGAGGCTGGAAGTACACCGCAGGGCACGGATGGCCAGTCAAGCCAGCAGGGTTTCGGCAATGGAGATGTCTCCAGCTCTGCCCATCTGTGTCAGACAACCCAGAGGGCTTCCTGAAGAGCAGTTGGGAAGGCTGTAGTGACTCAAGACTCAGAAGCGTGGATTTGCATGAGCACCTGGTTGGGGACAGGGAGTGGGGCATGGGGGGCAGCCAGGAGCCTCGTGGCAGGAATTGTGAGTGGCTCACGGGGGTCCTTGAGCTTTCCCTCTGGGCCAGCCCCAGTAGGTGAGGCGATTCTGACTGGAAACGGAGAGAAGGGAGGAGAGGAAGCCAACCGGGACTCAAGGTGGGGGGATGGGTAGAGAAAACCAGAGTGACAGCAAAAGTCAGGTGTGCGAGAGGAGATGGTCCTCTGCCCTCGGCACTCCGTTCACTCACTCGCTCACTCATGACAAATACTTATCGGGCACCATCTGCGTGCCAGACTCCACCGTAAGCATTGGGGATTTGGTGGTAAACAAGACAAGATTTCTACCTACACGGAGTTTACATTCTCATGGGCAAGGCAATAAACAAGTACAATAAATAATTTTAATTTCTGATGATGATAAGTGCTATGGAGACGGGGGTAGTGCCTTTGGGGATGGTGATGCTGCTTTGGATTTGGTGGTCGGGGGAGGGCTCTCTGAGCTGTGACATTTAAGCAGAGTGCTTGGTGATGTGAAGGGGCACATCAGATCTGAGATGATCTGGGAGACCAGTCTTCCAGGCAGGGGAACAGCAAATATGAAGTTCCCAGAGTGGGAATGTGCTTGGACCGCGTGAGGACCAGCAAGGAAGGCAGTGTGGTTGGAGCAGTGAAGTGAGGGGGCCAGTGATAGGAGATAGGGAGGAAGGCCATGAGAAGAACTTTAGATTTTATCCAAGTATAACAGGAAGGTGTTGGAGGGCTTTCGTTATAGGAAGATGTATTAGGCAGGGTTCTCCCGAGAAACAGAACCAATAGGATGTATCTAGATATATAGAAAGAGATTTATTATGAGGGGTTGACTCATGTGATTATGGAGACTGAGCAGTTCCACGATCTGCCATCTGTAAGCTGGAGGCCCAGGAAAGCTGGTGGCATAATTCAGTCCCTGTCTGAAGGCCTGAGAATCAAAAGCACAGGTGTCCGAGGGCAGGAGAAGATGAATGTCCTGGCTCAAGCAGAGAGGGTGAATTTGCCCTTCCTCTGCCTTTTTGTTCTATTCAGTCCCTCAGGGGATTGGATGATGCCCACCCACACCCTACCCGCCAGGGTGATGGTATTAGGAGGCGGGGCCTTTGGGAGGTGATTAGGATTAGACGAGGTCACAAGGGAGGGGCCCCCATGAATGGGATTAGTGCCCTTATGAGAGTCAGGAGAGACCTTTCCTCTCTCTGCTCTTTGCCACGTGAGGATACAATGAGAGGTTGGCAGACTGCAACCTGGAAGAGGGCTCTCACCAGAACCCAACTGTACTGGCCTCATAATCTCGGACATCCAGCCTCCAGAACTGTGAGAATAAATTTCTGTTGTTTATAAGCCACAGGCTTTTTATTTTTGTTACAGACTGAGACCATTGGGCAGACATAGGGCTTGGAGATATAAATTCGAGAGTCTTCAGTGTGTAGGTTATATTAAAAGCCATGGTCTGGATGAGACCATCTAAGGGGAAAATAAAGAGAGAGACGTGTGCTAAAGTCTGAGCTCTCCATTTGGAGGACAGGAAGTGGAGGAGGCAGCAGGGGGACCAGGAGTGATCAGTGAGCTAGAAGAAACCTAGGAGGACGTCTGGGAACCAAGAAAAGAAAGGATTTCAACAGAGAGTGACCAACTGAATCAGACATTGCCACAAGGCCAAGTAAGATGGGCACTGGGAGTTGACCACCGGATTGGGATGACTAAGGTCTGTGCTGACTTTTGACAAGAGGGATTTTGGTGGGAGGTGTGAACAAAAGCTTGATGGAGGGAATGGCAGGTGATGGCAGTGGATACTGACCTTTTATTTCAGATGCTCTGATCAAAGGGGAAACTGAGAAATAAGGGTGGTAGCTGGAGGGACTGTGAGGTCGAAGGATGGTTTCCAGTTTTGAAGGTGGGAAATAGCACAGCATGCTTTCATGCTGATGGGAATGATCCAGAAGAGAGAGCCTTTGACGGTGCAGGAACGAGTGGAGAGTAGGCACTGGGGAACAGGGCCAACTCAGAGCATGGCTGTCTATCCTCGGGGACAGGAGGGAAGGCAGGGTGCAGGGTACATGTGTGAGTGGTTAGTGGACGTGGTCGTGGGAAGGAAAGTAGTTCTCTACCAAACATCTCATCTCCTTGAAAGAAAAATGTCTCTGTCTCTTCCCTCTTGCCTGAGAGCTTCCCTCCTCTTCCTCCATTGCCTGCTGGGGGTTCCAGAAGTCAGGGTGCAGTTTTTTTAAAAAGAAAGCTCCTTCCCACCTCTGCTCCCCCCCACCCCTCAGTTTCCTGTCCCTTAGATTCAGCTGGGGACCTAAACCATGTTTCTGTCAACACACGTGTCTTTTTCTCATTGTTCTTCATAGAGTCGTAGACTGGCAGAGCTGGAGGGACCTCCAAGTCCACCCATCCAGTTCCACCTCATTTTTACAGATGAGGAGGTCATGGCTTGAAGAGATCAAGTGACTCGCTCCAGCCAGGACTTTGATGTGGACGTCACTATTGCTGAGGTCAGCCATAATCGCAACATGAGCCGATGGTTGGCCGTATGCTTGAAATGACGTCATTGCCCTGTTGCCGATGCTGCGCTCTCCCCCTGTCTGTATCTGGCATGTTCTCTGTGCTCCTTAGACCAGCATCACTGAATCAGTCCTGAACGAGGCCTATAGTACAGATCTCACAGAACAGATAATAGATGTCATGCTAGCCACTGCAGCCGCAGATCCAGGCGGAGGGTGGGAAACTATACCTGGCATCCTTTGCAAATATTTACATTCTGCAAGTAAAAATCCTGAGGAACAGAACATATTGCTCAAGGTCACAGAGCAACTACTAGTGGACATCTGACATCTCGATGGCTAACGCGAGGGGCCCAGGGAAGGCAACGAATGCTGTAGTTCCTATTTGGCGATGGTAAACTGAGGCACAGAAGAGGAAAGTGGCACCTTCAGCCACTCTGCAGGGGCACACACGCAGGGGGACACGGTCTTTCTGTGCTTGCCTTTCTTGGCTCTGTTTGCCCCTCAGTGATTCTTAAAGGGTTTTTAAAGGTAAATAGAAAAAGATGGTAGAAAAATCTGTCCATCAGTTTGGCTAACTTTTCCTTTTTCTTTCTTATTTTTCATCCACTACTAGAAGAAGGTATTAGCCGTACGCTTTTGGGTTTATCAGCGGGCTGTGTCCCTTGGAGCCGCCATCACGAGCCCCCGGGGAGGTGGGAGCGTCTGGCAGGTTTGCAGTTCTGCCCTGAGAGGAGGGTTTGATCACCAAGGCTGCTCTGCATTCTGTTGTTTAGTTTCCTTCTCTCAGGCTTCCCAGCAGAGAATCAGTGGCGATGGTGTTGGCAGATCCAGCTGGCGCTGCAAGATTTGGGTCTTAAGGCCACACTCTCTCCTGGGCGCAGGGCTGCCCCTGCATGGTGCTAACCGCAGCCCCTGCAGAGAGGCGCGGGGAGCAGCAGCCAGCCTCAAGCTCAAGGCTGCGTTCTGAGCATCGGGTTCTGCCTCAGGCATCGATCTCTCTGCAAATAGGCTAACACACAGGGTCAGGTCTGTCTGACCCTGTCCTGAGAAAGGAGGAGTAGACAGGTTTTGGCTATACCAAGTAGGAATAAAGCGAGGCAGTGAGGGAGGCCAAGAGAAGGTTTCATGAAGCCAATCAATCCATTCTAGCCATGAGAAGCCCAGATAAGACTTTTACGAGAAGCAGCTGCCCCGCAGCAAGCCAGCGAATAGAGCGTCCTTTCCCAGGGAGGGCTTCTGAGCTCCCCAAAGCCCAGCGCCATTTACTCTCCCCAGGAAAGATTCCTGCCACCAAGGCCAGCCACTTCTGCAGGGTGACCTCCAAAATACCAGCCAGGGAGGCAGTCACAAGGATCTTGTCCTGACTCGTCCCCAGCAGATGCCCTGTTGATCCCATTGATAAAAGCTCGCAGCTACCGCTGCCACTGTGCGCCTGGGCAGCCGGCCAAGCAGGGCTTCATTCACTGACAGGCGGCCAGGAGGTGGGGAGTGGGGTGGGGAAGTGCTGGGGGACACAGGCCAAGGAGGAGCTGAGCAGAGGCCCGAGGTCTGGCCCAGGACTAAGCAGAGCCAGGGGCACTGGCCAAGAGGTGGCCACCTGGGGGCTGGGGCCCCATGGGACGGGGAGTAGCCCAAATCCTGAGGGCCATGGTCCTGCTCAAGAGTCCAAGAGTGACCTGGAAGGGTGCCCACCCTCTGTGGGTTCCTAGGCCTGCAAAAGGCCTGTGGAGACCAACTGAATCAGTTCTTCCCGAACCTTGGGGCTCAGAATCCCCTGGGGAGGGCTTTACAAAATACAGATTTCCAAGTCCCACCTGGAAAATCCGACACTGTGGAGTTGGCCCCAGGCATCTGTGTCTTTAACACATTCTCCAGTTGTTTCCCAGGGGTCCGTGCAGTCCTGGCCTGGCCTTTGGGGACCACAGTAGAGGCTATGTCCCCTTCCAGGCGCCATGGTGGGACTCAAATCGAAGCCATCTAGGCAAGCTACAAGACAGTGCACCTGCTTATCAGGATGGCACCTTGGGGACCTACAGATTTCTTCTGTTTGGATCCTCCAACCATCTCGTGGTGGTTGTAGTAGGACAGATATACAGACCACCCCTGGCCTGAGAATATTGGGCTTTAGATACCGCTCCATCACTCTCTACCAATTGTTACCAAACCCAAAGTGGGTTTGCTCACCTGTCGTGCAGCAAGCCAATCTCTGACACTGGGTGTCGTGGACAAAACTAGAAATTTTATTGCAAAACGCTGAGCATGGAGAACAGGCAGCTAGTGCTGGAATCACGAACTCCCTGAAAAGCTACAAGCCAAGGGTTTTTATTCGGGGGTTTCAGGTAGGGGAGGGGGAGCGTGTCACCTTGGGGGCTGAAGTTTTAAGAGTCCTCTGAGCAGGCGTGACTGTCTGTCACATTTCTTCATGGGTCACATGTGCAAATTCAGGGGATTCTATGTGTTTCATGTGGTGGATTTTTAGTCCATGACGTCTAAAGTTTACAATCAGTCATTTTAGGTTCTCAATGTCCCTGTGCAATGGTTAGTCAGGCAGGTGTGTGTGTGTGTGTGTGTGTGCGCGCGCACGCGTGCGCTGCCAGCAGGCTGCTCTCTCATCAGCGATCCTCCTGTTCTGCAAAACAAGCTCCGAGACTTGGCTTACTTGTTTCCCATGTCAGCCTTGTGGGTAAGGCACGTTCCACCCTAATCCAGGGAAATTTTAACTCCTTCATTCTGGGTTTCAGTATTACCTGGTTTTAATAAATACACGGCCCTTATCATATCTGAAATTATTTTATTACTTGTTCATTGGCTAGTTGTCTATCTCCTGCCATTGAAATTGTGTGTCCACGAGAGCAGGGCCTCTTCTGTGTTGCTCACTGCTATCTGCCTGACACCCAGCAGCACATGGGCGTGTCCCCGGGCCTCAATTCCTGCCCGTTCGTTGGATTTGAGTTACAGGGTACAGGAGGCTCTCAGAAAACTCCCAGAGCCATCTCGGTTTCCAGGGAAGCTCCCGCATTCCCCGTTCCTTTCCCCTCTTTAGCTCGGCGCCTTTCTCAGGAGCAGAGCAGGAGGGAGCATTTCAGCCCCTCTCAGAGTCAGGATGTTCCAGGAAGGCCTGGGAGCTGTTATTTATTTGTTTGCTTGTTTTTAAAATAAGTCTACCTGCAAATGGCATATATATCTTACTCAGGTCTTGACTCAACAACATTCCTGGGACAAGTAGACCTTGCTCAGGCCCTACCTACAATCCACACCTCTGCTCTCTAACGTTGATAGACGCGTGAAGAGAGCTCCGTATGGGTTTCTGCAAGTCTGAAACCATTTCGTCAAAGGGGCACAGGGGCGCTGGCGGGCGCAGAGTGAGCGAGAAGGCCAAGCCTCCACAGAGAAGGTAGTTTCCCTTCCTGCCAGGGAAGAACCGGACTTTCTCTCTGGGTGATCTGCTCTAAACAGCCTGTTTTTTCAGAACTGCAGGCAAAGTTGAAAAATAAGGACAGAGTACTGCTTGCTAATGGTGTGTTATGAGCAACTGATATGATTTCCAAGTTCAGCCCTACAGTCCGCGTAGGCGCTACATTTCCACATGGCTGAGTGTCACTGGAGCAACATGTGACACGGGCGTGTGGGGTGTGTGTGTGGGAGAGAAAGAGATAGAGAGTCATGTCATCACTGGGGTGTGGAAGAGGCGGTCCTGTTCAGTGTAGGAGTCAAGAGATCGCAGGCTTTCTAGTCCAACAGGCCTATGTTTGAGAACCTTCTTAGGAAGGAGTAAACCTCTCTAAGCTCAGTGTCCTCATCTGTACAACTGGGACTTTACCACCAGTCGTAAGGTTGTTGTAAGGAGTCACCGAGGAAAGTATTCACTTAGCAGAGTTCCTGGGACCATGTAATTCTATTTTAGCTATTGCTATGGCTATTGTTTGTATGGGTGTAGTGGTGAAAGATACATAAAATTCTCCATTTTAACCATTTTTAAGTGCACACTTCAGTGGCATAAGTACATTCACATTGTTGTACAACTATCACCACCATCCATCTCCAGAACTTTTTCATCTTCTCAAACTGAAACTCTGCCCTATTAAACAGTTTCCTAGTGCCCCCTCCCCCCAGCCCCTGGCAACCACCATTCTACTCTCTGTCTCTATGGATTTGACTACTCTAAGTACCTCATATGAATGAAATCACACAGGGTTTGTCCTTTTGTGTCTGGCTTATTTCACTCAGCAGAATGACTTCAAGGGTCATCCGTGTTGAAATGTGTCAGAATTTCCTTCCTTTTTAAGGCTGAATAATATTCCATTGTGTGGATTTACCACATTTTGTTTATTCATTCATCCTTTGATGGACACTTGGGTTGCTTCTACCTTTTGGCTATTGCAAATAATGCTGCTATGAACATGGGTGTGCAAATACCTCTTGGAGTCCTGGCTTTCAGTTTTTCTGGGTATATACCCAGAAGTGCAGTTGCTGAATCATCTGGTAATTCTGTGTTTAATTTTTTGAGAAACCACCATACTGTTTTCTACAACAGGCATACCATTTTACCATCCCACCAACAGTGCACAAGGGTTCCAATTTCTCCACATCCTTGCCAACACTTGTTATTTTCTGTGTTTTTTTTTTAAATAATACTCATGGCTATTGGTTTTTATTTTTTTTTAATTTTTTGTGAGGAAGACCAGCCCTGAGCTAACATCCATTACCAATCCTCTTTTTTGTTGAGGAAGACTGGCCCTGGGCTAATATTCATGCCCATCTTCGTCTACTTTATCTGGGATGCCGCCACGGCATGGCTGACAAGCAGTGCGTCGGCAGGTGCCCAGTATCCGAACCCACGAACCCAGGCTGCCAAAGCGCGAACTAAACCGCTGCGCTACAGGGCAGGCCCCTGGCTATTGTATTTTAATTTATGAGTGTTGATACATAGTAAACATTTCTTTTCTTCCATTTTTCTTGGTGGTATCCACTAAGCCACACCAGTGTACTGTACATGGTGGAGACCACAGAAATTCAGTAAGGAAGGGGAGCAGGAAAAAGACAGAGTGGGGGGAGCACTGTGTAATTTATCAAGCGATCAGTATTATGTATTTTGTGGGATGTGTAGAAGGTGCACACTGCCGCGGAACACACACTGTCGGAGGCGTATGGCCGCTGCTCAGTGAGTGTGTGTGGGATGGACTGGGTGTCAGTCTGGGAGGAAGAACTAACATTTATTAAGTGCCAATGAGCTGTCAGGCCCAGTGATGGGCATTTACTCCTCCTAGTAGCCCTGCTTGGGAGGAAGTGATGAGTCTACTTACAAATGGGAAAACTGAGGCCTAGGAAAGCTGAGGAGGAGCCAGTATTCACGTGGCTGGCGATTTGAACTCAGGTCATTGCACTCCACATTGGAGCTGAGGAGATGGCGGCATTTGCTCCTGCCCAGGTGTTAACACACAAACAACCTGACTTTAGACAAGTCGCTCTCCCTTCTGGGACTTGATTTCCTCATCAGTGATGTGGGGTTGGGGTGGAGAGCCATTTGAACCCCAAGGTCCTCTGCTTCTGTGGGCTCTGCCTTCCACCTGGTCTCAGGAGAACCTAAGCCTTGGGGCTGGGCAGGGAGGGGCCACCATGTCCCGCAGGGCAGTGAGTGGCGAGGGGCACACGAGCATGTGCAAGTGCGTGCACTGGGTGGGGAAGGCCCAGCTGACAAGATAGTCTCAATGAGGATCGCCTGAAGAGCCTTCTGGACATGTCCATGGGCGCTGACCTGGCAGTGAGGGGCTCTGCTTTCTGTCCCAGCTGTAGCCCTACCTGCAGGCCAGTGACCTCCATCTCCCAGACCCAGTGCTTTCCTCCTGTGACTGCTGCTGAGGATAGCTAGACATACTGGAGCATTTACCACGTATAATACTAAGCACTAGAGAAGAATTATTGAGTTTCACCTCCCAATAACTAACTCTATGAAGTAGGTGGTAGTATTATCTCTCTTTTATAGAAGAAGAACCAGAAGCTCCGAATAGTTATGTAACAAGTCCCACAGACCCCAGGAAGTAGGGGCTGGATGGGAGGACCTGCCCTTCCTCCTCTCCTGGTGTTACTGGAACCAGTACCAGTTACAGAACCAGACTGATGTAATTGACACAAATAAGAGTGACTTCAGGGTGGAAAAGGTAATAATGCAAAGAACAAATAAAGTCTTTTTATGGGTAAGCAAAGACCATTGGAATTGAGGTTAGAAAGCTAATGTCTTTTAGAAGCTGCTCATCTGCCCTAAGCCTCAGTTTCCTCATCTGTAAAATGGAAAAACCATCATACCATCTGCTTACGAGACAGAGTTGGTGGGAGGATGATATAAGAGAACAATTGTAGACATGCCTAATAAGCCCTAAAGCACACTCCATGCTGACTGTGGTGACAGAGAGAGGCCTGGGGGCTCAGGCCGTCTGTGGGAACGTTCATTCATTTGGTAGAAGTTTCCTGGGCTGACTCTGTCGAAAGGAGGTGGCATTCAAAGATGTTCAAGACCCAGTCTCTGCCCTCCAGGAGGTCTTTGGATGGCGGGCAATGAGACCAGGGCACACGTACCCCAAAACTAGCTCCACAAGGTGGAGAGTGGGAAGTTTCTTGAAGGCAGAACTTCCAGATAGCCCTAGGTAGGTTGAGAAGGGAGAAATCAGGGCAGACTGCATGGAGGAGGCTGGCAGCCTGGGATAGGGAGGGTTGATTTCTGATTCCCATAGATGTGCAGTGCCCTGTCTGGGAGACTCATTCCCCCACCCCCACTTCTCATACTTGCCTCTGCTGGGAGCCCTCCTGCTAAAGGCAGTTGTCTTTTTTCTCTCCTCTTCTTCAGCAGAGGTGCACTGGGCATGTATTATTTATGATAATTAAGTTAATATTTTATATTTTATAGGCTTAAATCTTTCATCTTCCCATAATGCACGGAGTCCCTAGGGAGCCCAGAGTGCTCTGGGCACTCCATGGAGGTCTCGCCTGAAAAGGAGCCTCTCTGGGCGGGCCTCAGCCACGCAGGGCTGGCGAGGGGGCACTGCAGTGTCCAGAGATCTGGCAGGGTGACCTGCAGGCTGTTACAACCTCTCGGTTGCAGTCTGGTTGCTGGGCCAACCTCGGCCCTGGGCTAGCTGGCAGGGCTGGCCGGTCTCCTCCACCCACGTTCGCTGAGTTCCGGAGACCTGGCAGGGAAAGGATTGTGTGGGGCCTCCTCCTCAGGGCCTGAGTGCTAGGGATTCCCAGGGGAGCGGCACCCACTTCTGCAATGGCAGGGGCCACGACAGGACCCACTTCGGGGACCCTGTGTTAGTAGTAAACTGACAAAGTGGTGTGAAGTGAAAAGGGCGGAAGCAGAACAGTGTGTTTTGAATACTTCCTAGTGATGAAAGGAGGGGAAATCAGACGGTATGTTCATATTTGCTTATGTATGCATAAGGGACTCTGCGGAGTTATAGCGTGGTGCTTACCTTTGGGGGGCGGGGAGTGGGATGGCAAGAGGACTTTATACACACCCGTATATATTACAATACGTGTGTGTGTGTACATTTACACATGTACATGTATGTGTATATATATATATTTTGAACAATTTGATCATATTAAATAATATATTAAAACCATTTTTAATGTCTTATTCCACCAATAGTGTGAGGCCCCAGGGTCTTCCGTGTCCTGGCCTGGGCCAGATGGAAGGGGGCTTGCCTTCAAGCCTCACCAATCCCCTCACTGTCCAGGGCTCTGGGCCCACTCCTCTCCCCGCTGCCTCCTGTTTCTGTCCCCTGGGGCCCTTGGCTTCTCTCCCTGCTCCCTGCTTCCAGCCCTCTGCTCCTCTGCCCAACCCCCTGGACTCAGGTCCTGGCCTTTCCTGCTTTCTGACCTGCACCTTCCATCCCAACTCCCCTGCTCACCTGTGTCCTCGGCCTGGCTGCTCAGCTGGTCTGTTGAACTCATTTGTTCTGAGATGTTCACAGCCAATGGTGACATGTGTCGACCAGACAGCACCCCCAGCCCCAGACTGTGAGAGTAATCCATTCTCATGGGATAAAACATCAATTTCTACATGACCCACCACTTCGCTACCCCGAGATCATCAACTATCAGCTTTTTCGTTCCTCCCCTTTGCTGTTAACATTTGCAACGTCAACATTATTTTCAAAGCTAAATTGATATCACGCTCTTCCTACAATTTTCTGTTCTGCTTGTTTTCCCTGAATATTGTTATAAGCATTCTCCAAGTTTTTATAAACTCCTCATGAATAACATTTCTAAATTTATTGTAGAGGTGTACCATATATCGAACTGCTCCCTAATTTCTAAACAGCATTTATACTCCGACCCTGGCCGGGGCAGTAACCGCACCTCCAAAGCTTGTTGAGGGGATGGAATGTGCTGATGTCCATAAAGGGCCTGGACCTCCATCGAGCCTGGAGATGTCCAAAAAATGCCCCACGGATCCACTTGACCAATACACCCACCTGGATCTAGGAGTCTTCTTCAGGCCCCCAAGACTCTAAGGTTTGGTTTTCCCTGTGAGAAAGTGACTGTTGTGACCAGTGATTCCCATCTGACAGGAGGCCACTGGAGCCCAGAAGGAAGGAAGGGGCCCGTTTCTGAGGAAGGGAGGTGGAATGTGGGGCACCTTTGCCTGTCTGCCGCCTATCCTGGGCTTCTCATTGCAAAGCCTCGTCCTTTCTAAGAACTACTTCCTCACCTCCCTAAACTGAGGGAGGCAGAGGGCTGCCTGGAGCCGGGATGGGAAAGGTGAGCAATTACTGAAAGGTGGGAAACACCAGTCATGGGGGCATGAATAATTCAGTGCATCAGCAGTTAGCAAGTTATGCTTTTAAGGAGTGAATGGGAAGCTTGTTCTGCTAAAGGGCTGACATCGTTTTGCTCTTTGGAGAGCACCTTTCCTGTGTTCCATGCAACTCTGGTGTGAGCCACCTTGGTCTGCTTGTCAAGTGGGAGCTGTAACACAGGTAGGGCCTTGGACGTTCGCTCATTCATTCAACAAACGTATTCAAGCACCTGCTGTCCCAGAGGCTGTGCTAGGGAAGGAGTGAGTACAAATGAGAGTTGGGCACAAATCCTTGTGGAGGGTGTGTGGTCATCAGGCTGGACCAGCCGGTCACCAGTGCCGACCTCTCCTCCCCTCATACCCAACAGTCTTGCTCCTCCTGCTCACCTGGGATATTGGGGTGGTCTCTGCTCCAAATCCTTTGCTGGCACTGGCCGTGTCTCTATTTGGGCCCCCTTGTCCTCATCTGTAAAGGACAGAGGTACACAGAGGTCCCTCATAGTCCTTCCAGCCAACACACAAAGGCCGTGTCGGGTAAGAAGGGAAGGGGTGGCCTCAACCTACTCGTGGTTGTTGTAGGGCCCTCCGAGGCTGCAGAGCTTCTGCCTCTGGGCTTTACCAGCCCGGTCACTCTGTCACCCTCCCAGGTCCTCAGTCTCTCCTTCCACAGTGCCTCCTTTTGCCTTTTTTATCCACTTTGCCTCCTTTCTGTTTCAGACTTGTGAGTTAGATCTGAAATGGATTTTGACAACTTGAGTACTTTGCATGTTTCCTCCTCTCGGCTTTTCATTGGTGAAGTAGGAGTTGAGTGGAGTCATTTCCTTTCTGGGCCTCCATGGCAGGTGTTACACTTAAGGCTTCTTCCTGCCCAAGTATCCTTGGGTCTTGCTGGCTCCAGCTGGATTCTGGAGTTCAGAATCCAGAATCCACACGTTTGCCGTCTCCAGGGAAACATGAGCCCGAGTGGCCAGATCTGAGTGACCTGCCCGCCCTGGAGCAGAGAGTGGAGTGTGAGCTGAGACTTGGGGTGTGGGGGGGGTTTCTTAGTGGAAAATGGGTGAACATAACCAGGGAGCTAAAGGAACAGAAGCCCACCTAACCCCCCTGGCCAAACTGAACAAAACTATTTCTCCAAATCCCTGAAGGAGGCAAATCATTAACTTTATTAAATGACTCAAATTACTTCTCTGGGTCCCTGATGTGTACTCTTCCCTTCTCCCCTCAATTTATTATGTCCCCCCCCCCCCCGCGCGACAAATGTTTATCTGCTCTCTGGTTTAATTATGCTTAAAATACCTGTGTGACCTTGGGTGAATCCCATGACCCCATGGGGATTTGGATCCCTTATCTAAAAATGAGAGGGTTGGCCTAAATTGTTAATTTTCTAACATTTTAAAAGCAGAGCCATCTTTTTCTCAAATTAAATCCTACATGAAGTCCCAAAATACAAAGAGATACAAGTAATGTTGTTCATATAAAAAAGGGTCCCCTAAATTAAAGCTTAAAATATTCACTTTTTATTAAATAGGTAAACAAGAAAAAAAATGGATCTATTCTGACAACACACAGATCTGAAATCGGGGCCATAGTTAATACACTTACACATCAGTCTTTACAGTCAATTATTTCCATTTTACATGTGTACACAGTATTAAGAAAACTCTGATCAGCTGAAATCAATAGTTGTAAATGGTAAGGTTTTCTAATGGCTCAGCTTATGATTGTTGAGCTGTTTCCTCTTCAGTGAAACAGATCCAGAAACTTGACGGAGGAATATTGAATAATTTTTGTTTCACAGTAGAATCACTAAATGACATCCATTCCTTATCATAAATATGAATGGGATACTAATAAATACAAAAAGCTACAAAAGGCACTAACGTTATCAGTGAGATGATGACAGTGTGGCGGGACACACGTTTTCTGTGATTGCACAGCTGGTTTTCACATCCAGTCTGGGAGGCATCTTCAGCGTACCCACGCCTGGCACTCACTGAGCACAATGCACGGGAGCCGTCCTCGTGTGCTGGCGATGCATCTAACGGGATTGGGCGTGCACAGTTCTGTGCACTGAGAAGACCTCTGTGTAGCCACAGCCACCTTCTAGGGAGTTCAAACAGGAGAGGCTCCAGGCCTGGCCTGCACGAATGTGGCATAAGCCAGTGGCCCAAGTTAATGGAATTGGTGGCTTCCAAGGTGTCAAAATTTGGAACATAACTTAGAGTGAAAGGACTGTTTTTTATTGTGGTCTAAAAACGTTGTTGTATCAGCCTAATGAAACTTGTCTCCAACTTCTGTTGAACCCCCAAAAGCATCCTCTAGAATCTTGAGGGCAATGTTTCTCAAATTTTAGTCAGCATCAGATTTAGTGACCTAATTACCACAATTTAGTGTGCAATCACCTGGAAGCTTTGTTAAGATACAGATTCCTGGGGCGCACCCCCCCAGGGATTCTGACTCAGCAGGTCTGGGGCAGGGCCCGAGAATTTGCATTCCTAACCAGCTCCCAGGTGATGCTGATGCTGGTGGTCCACAACGAGTAGTGAGATTCAGGTTCAACTTCTTACTTTAAATATGTATGATTCGCTGAGGCAGGGCACAGAGTGGATTCCTCTAGGTCCCCTCCTGTCATTTAGAGCAGATGGTCATCTAGGATCAGGACTAGAAACTTTCTGAGAATCCCATAAGCTCTGAAATGTTCTTCTCTCTGCCAGTGAGGAAGGGACTTGCGGAGGTAACTTCTAAGCAGACACAGAGGAGCACTAGATATGGTGTCAGACCTGCTTTTTGCTTGCTGTGAGCGGTGGCACTTCGAGGAAACCACTTACCTCCCTGTCCTCAGTCTCCCCTTCTGCCACATCAACTCGCTAATCTCCTCCCTGCCTCCCCCAAGGAGGGTGGATCTGAAAGTGTTTGCAAATAACCCACCACTGTCTGTACACATGGAGGGAGCCGTTACTATCAATATCTGTGAAATCCTTATTCGTGCTATTTCTGGGCAGAACAGGATATTTCAGGCCTCCAAATTCTTCATCAAGAACCCCAAGATGCAGCTTGGCTTCCGGAAGTTTAGCTGTAGAGCAGAACTGGCTCTCGGGCCTCTGGGGTCCCCTCTCCAGGCCGCCCTCTAGGTGGATGCACCAAGCCTCTCTCACCTCATTTGGATCCTTTCCCCCTTGGAGGTCGGACAAGCCTCTTTGGGAGCAGAGGTTTGGCCTTGATCCTCCATCTCTCCTGGGGCTGTGCTTCCCTCGGGGCCTGAAGCAAAGAGCTCCATCTGTGTTTGATCTCCTGGCTCCTGCGTGGCTGGTGAGGGGCCTGAGCTGCCACACTGCAGGAAGGTGATTTGATGATACTGCTGATGCTGGTGGTGATGCTGATGGTGCGAGCTGGAAATGGGGTGCTACGTCATCGCTGTCATTGTCGTCATCATCATCTGAGCAGCCACCAGCTAGCTTGTACCCACACTGGGCTGGGCACTGGGCTGCATTTGTCATACTTTGTCTCTCGGCCTCAGGGCAGCCCCTTAGGGGAGTATCATCATCCCCAGTCTAGAGATGAGGAGACTGAGGCTCAGAGAGAATCCGTCACTGGCCCACGGTCACACTGCTGCTGCATGTGTGTGGATCGGAAACTCAGAGTCTTTGGGGCACCAGCTGGTGCCACCACCTCCTCCTCTCATGCTGCCTCTCAGCGTTTGGCCAGTACATTAGCAACATCCCCCGGGAGAAGCCTGTCTTACTCCTTATTACCAGGGAACAGGCAAGGCTGGGCTGGGATATACAGAGATGGGTGCACTGGGTCAGGACAGAGCACAGAGCAGCCCTAGCCGTTAAATGTCACACACACACCCTCTTTCAACCTGTCGCCCCTGTCCCCGCCAAAGGCAGGAGGGAGGTGGGAGGGTGGACAGGCCTAGGCAGTTTGCACCTGGTGCCTGGCAGCCACTGGCCTCCCTGGCTGCTGGCACCTTTCGGGGCCTGAGCTCAGGGTCAAGGTCATCTCCCATTCCATCCAGTTTTAAGCTGCCATTGGGCTGACCTTCCTAAGATGCACCTCACTCCCCTCCTGGAAGGCCTCCCATGGCTCCCTGTTGCTTATATGGTAAAATCCAAGCTGCTCAGCCCAGCATCAGCCCCGTGTTGTCTGGCTCCACGGCCTGTGCCTCCTGTGGCCGTGGCCCACCTGGAGCTCTAGACAAATCGGGCTTCTTCCTGTTTCCCATAGAGGTCCTCGGCATTCTGCCTTTGGTCATACTGGTCTCTCTGTGTGGCAAATTCTGCTCACCCTGCAAAGTTCAGTTAAAGTTCTTTTCCTCTGTACCGTCTTCCTCCACCTTGAGATCCTCCACCCGGCCGCCTTCCCCTCCCACGCATCCTCTGCCATCTGAACTCCCTCAGCCTCCTCTGTCCCCCTTGCCTGGCACTCACCACTTTCCCATACTCTTCCCTCCCCCATCAGGTTGTGTGCTTGGCGAGGGCAGGCATTTTGTCTGATTAGGTTTTGGTCCTGGAGAGTGCTCTGCAGACAGTTAGCGCTCAACACGTCACTGTTGACTAAATGACTGGGCGTGCTAGGGTGACAAGCACACTGCTCTTGCACTTTGAGAATCGGGATCTAGTCCTGGCTCTGCCATCCCTGGCCGGCTGACCTGTTCCTCTCCAGGCCTCAGTTTCCTCATTTGTAAAATGAGGGAGTTGGGTGCCATGGGTGGTTCTCCACCTCTTGTGTACATGACAACTACCCGGGGAGCTTATTTAAAGTGTATATTCCCAGGCCCCCCCCAAGAGTCACAATCTGAAGTCCTCACGTGGGCCTGGGGGTCTGCCCAGTTCACACACACCCAGGGAGTTTCTGATGCAGGTGTTTCTCAGACTACTCTTTGAGTGGCTCTGGTCCAGATAGACTTTGAGGCAGATCCTTTCTGAGTTTGAGGGACTGGTAGAGCTGTCAGGGGAAGAAGGGGCTATGGAGCAGTGCCCACAGTGGCTGAGGCAGGAGCCATCATCATCATCACTGTCATGATCATTGTCATCACCGTTATCACCATCATCATCACCATCACCATCACCATCACCATCATGATTATCTTCATCACCATCACATCATCTTCATCATCACCATCATTGCCATCATCACTGTCACCATCACCATCACCATCATCATTATCGTCATGATCATTGTCATCACCATCATCATCATCATCATCATGATTATCCTCATCATCACCATCATCTTCACCATTGCCATCACCAGCAAAGCCACCACCACTCCTCAGTGCTCTCTAATAGACATTATCTCCTTCAGTCTTCTTAAGAGCCTCGTGAGGTAGGGGTCAGAGGGATGCCTGGCCATGCTCCAGAGCAGACCCTGGGCACAGCAGTCTGTGGATGGTTCCAGGTGCCAAGCCATCCTGCTGTGGTAGTGAGCCTGCACCTTCCCTGGAAGTCTGGGGAGAGCAAAAAGGGTGCTTGTCCCCTTGCTATCCCTTCCTTCACCCAGCGCATCTCTATTACAGGCCTCCTTCGCACCAGATGCCAGGTTTGAATTTGATCCAGGCCAACATTTTTTTTCTGTTTTCACAAAACAAAGATTTTATTTTTTCTTTCCCCAACCCCTTCCTCCCAATCTAAACTCCTGCAAAAATAGCATGTGTAGCTGAGCCTCGGGCCAATTTGTGTCTTTGTGCTCAGCACACACACTCCATCTTTCACACCACAAACAGCTTTGCTCAGGAAAAATATGTTTTCCCTCTGCAAAACTGCCATTTTAGGGCAACACATAGAAGGCAGAAAGAGACTATTTCACTTTTTCTTCCCCTGGAAAAACCCACCAAGATGTTGTTTTCCCTTGCTTTTTCTGGAGGGGAGATTTTTTTTGACAGTTTTCGTCGCTAATCTGGCTCTCAGCCCTACATCTAGTGCCAACTGGTGAAGGAAGCAGAGGAAAAACTAGATGAGCAAAGGCAGGTTTCTCCTAGAGGGGCACCAGGACCCTGGAATCCAGGAGTTGTGAGGGACCTGTGGTCAGCCCCATCTCCTGCCCCCAGGGGAGCCCACTCTCAGAAGCCCTGGATGGGGACACAGCTATGGCAGGGCACAGGCCACCTGCTGGGGGTCCTGATGTGCACTCATTCAACAAACATCCCACCAGACTTTCTTTTTACAGGCTGGATCCCGGGCCAGGTGCTTTGGATTCTGCCTTCGTACTTTCCAGTCTAGCACAGAGTGAAGATTTGTATATTAGTTTACTATAACATTGAGTAGAAGGTGAGATGTATCGACTGGGAGGTGTGAGTGAAGTCCTAGTTTCACATGTGAGCTTCATTTTGGCCAGGGGAGTTAGGGAGACTTGGAGGAAGAGGTGCACTGAGCTGAGTCCGAACTTTCCAGCGAGATCCTCTCTAGTATACCAAAATCGGCCTCCAGGAGACCTGCACCCATTTGCCCTCCCTCTTCTCCCTGGCCCAGCTCAGACCGAATCCTCTTCCGTGTGTGGCAGCCATTCCAGTGCTGGCAGACAGCTGCTGGGTGTCCCTGGGTCTCTGCTTTTCTGGACTCTCACAGCCTGACTGTTCTGTTCTCATGGGCCACCTCCATGGTGGGAGTAAAGGGGATTGGTCCTTTCCACACTGGAGCCAACTTCCTGAGTCAGGAGCCCCTGTGGGCTACACTTGTCCCTGCAGCCCCAGGGCTGTATGTAGTCAGACCTTACTGCTTAGTAGCCATCCAGATGTGACAGAATCCCACTGAGCTGGCCTAACCCATCGGAGATGCCTCATGACACCAAGGCAAGAGTGCAGCTGGGCTCTGGGATCACCTGCCCCCCCCCCCATTCTCGGCATCTTCTCTCCCGATACCAAATTCCCATGGGCTCAGCTGGAGTCGGGTGCTCTTCTGGTGAGAGAACAGGGTCTGGAGAAGGGCCAGCTTGAGTCAAGAGTCTATCTCTGGTCCAACCAACAGCAGCCAGTAGACAGGGTCATGTCAACAAGGCTAGCAGGGTCCACCCCTGTGATCCTGGGAGGGGCAGTTAGAGAAGGGAGTTCACTGTGGGCCGGGGAGATAGCCTCTCAATGTCCCCTGTACCAACTGCCTTCTACCAGCTGTGTGAACCCTCTGGGCCTCAGTTACCTAATCTTTAAGATGGTAACAAGACCACCTACTTCCTGTGATTCTAGTAATAATTAAGTGGGACAGCACCTAGAGCACTTAGCAGGGTCCTGGCCCATGGCTCACATCTGTTAAGTGGTAGCAACATGTGTGCTGGATGATGGATCTGAAGGGAGGCTTTCCCTGGCTGGTCTTCCCATTTGGGGGCTTTCAGACAAGGGCATTACAATAGGGAGGTTTCACTTCACACCATCCCACCCTCCACGCCTAGGAGGTGGTTCATATGACTGGTTAGCGCTCTGCCGTGAGTCTTCTGATGCACCTCGCAGGAGGCGCCTCGCCCTTGCCCAGCAGGAGGCTGGGCTGGACCTGGTCCCGTCATCACAGCTACAAGGACATTAACTGAGCCCTACCCTCTCCCCCTCAGGGATCCTTTGACTCAGGATCTCGGGTTCTAAGGGACCTTTGCGTGGCATCACTGCATGGGTTGTCATTCAGCCACGTGCCACATTGCTCAAGAGGAAGGTTATATTTTACTGGGGGTTGTCACTAGGATTACTTTTTACTTTCAAGTTGATCGAGAGTATTCGATCTGAGGATTTCTGGATACCTCCCCATTGTAGGGTACCCTATTGGTGCACAAGCTACCAGGTGTCAGGAGGGAAAAAACAATGGCAGCACAGGGTTCTTGCTTTGGGCAGTCTGGGAGGACCAATTCCATGGGGCTGATGTTATCAGGGCAACTGTCCTGACATGGCTGGATTTGGGACCATTCTGGAAGGCCTGTTGGCATCCAGATGGAAAGGGAAGAGGGATGAGGGCATTCCAGGCCAGAGGACAGTATAGAGAGCCACTATGAAATGAGCCCAACTTGGGCAGGCAAGAGAGTGAAAGCTGGGTGGGCTTCCAGATCTGTTCAGAGTGAGCTGGGACAGGCACAGGGTAGGGGCCCAGATTACTGCAGATTGTGAATACTAGAATGAGGAGTGGACTTAATCTAGTGAGCACTTGGGAGCTATAGCAGGTTGTGGAGTGATGTGTGTGGTTTGGGTATTATTATTCTTGCAGGTTTGTGTGTAGGATGGACTGGATAGAGGGAGACTGGAGGTCTGAAGACCAGTTAGACTATAACAATTTTTCCAAAGTGGATGGAAAATATCTTGAACCAGCAGAGTGAGGCAGGGATGGACAGGAAAAGATTAGTCCAAGAGAAGTTTTGAAGGGAAAATTGAGAGATGAGGATTTGAGTAAGAAAGAGGAGTTAGAGAGGCCCAAGTTTCAGGGGACTGTCAGAAGGGCAAAAGGAAGTACCACTGAGTTGAGGAAATGGGGATGGGTGGCTTGGCAAGGGGAAACAATGAAGTCCCTTCTTTGACATGGTGAATGTCTTAGACTGTTTGGGTTGCTACAACAAATGCCACAGACTGGGCAGCTTAAATAACAGACATTTATTTCTCACAGTTCTGGAGGCTGGAAGTCTGAGATCAGGGTGCCAGCATGGTTGGGTTCAGGTGCGGGCCCTCCTAGTTCACAAACTAGTTGCCTTTTCACTGTGTCCTCATATGGTGGAGAGAGCAAGCTCTGGTCCCTTCATCTCTCTCTCTTTTTTTCCCTCCCCAAAGCCCCAGTACATAGTTGTATATCCTAGTTGTAAGTCCTTCTAGTTCTTCTATGTGTGCCGCCACCACAGCATGGCAACTGACAGACAGGTGGTGTGGTTCTCTGACTGGGAAATGAACCTGGGCTGCCGAAGCAGTGAGAGCACCAAACTTTAACCACTAGGCCATCAGGACTGGCTCCCTTCATCTCTTTATAAAGGCACTAATTCCATCATGGGGGCCCCACCCTCATGACCTCATCTAACCCCAATCACCTTCCAAGACCCCACCTCCAAATCCCATCCCATTGCGGGTTAAGTCTTCCATACATAAATTTCGGGGGGACACAAACATTCAGTCCATAACAGTGAGTATGAGGGGGAGGGACTTCCTAAAGGGAGAAATGCCAAGGATGTCCAGAGATAAAAAGGGAGATGGAGGCCCTCACACAAGGGCAAGTTGGGTGTGAAACTTGGGGGTCATCAGCCCAGAAGGAAAACTGGGGCTGTAAGGGTGCAGGGGCCTGGAGAGGATGGCAGAGAGACAAGATGGGTTTCTTGGGGACAGCTTACACAGGAGGAAAGAGCAGCGCCCATGACACGGGACTGGGAGGGTCATGGAGGGCTCAGCTAACATTCACTGATGGCCACTGGGGTGGCACAAGGTGCGAGGAGATTTCCAGGTGAGTGAGGTGCGGCCCTGGCTCTTAAGGAGCTCACAGCTGAGTAAGATGGAGAAACACGTATCGGGGGCAGCCCAGCCCAGGGGTCAGCCATAAAGGCTTCAAGTCACACCCCTACCACCCACTGGCAGCGTGACCTCGGGCGAGCCACTGAACGTGTGGGAGCCTCAGTTTCCACATGTGTAAATGGGGATAATGATAGTGTTGCTGGGAGGATTAATGGGATTATACATGGGAATAGCTTTGCCCCATGCCCAGCACTGATATTAAGTGATTGCCATTAGCATAATTATTATTAAGGAGCAATAATAAGTACACTGAGTGCTAAATGCTACCAGGAAGATTGGATAGCTGGGGTCCGGGCTTAGTAGGCGGGGGGCACAAAGGTGGAGCTCCTCAAAACAAGAATCGCATGGTATCAGCTAAACAGAAGTACAGATCTTCCTCAACTTATGGTGGGGTTACATCCTGATAAACCCATGGTAAGTTGGAAATATTGTAAGTTGAAAATGCATTTAATACACCTAATCTAACATCACAGCTTAGCCCAGCCTACCTTCAGCGTGCTCAGAACACTTACATTAGCCTACACTTGGGGAACACCATCTAACACAAAGCCTATTTTATAATACAGTGTTGAATATCTCATGTAATTTATCGACTACTGTACTGAAAGTGAAAAGCAGACGGCTGTGTGGGTAAGAATGGTTGTCAGTGTAGCGGTTGTTCACCCTCGTGATGGCGGGGCTGACTGGGGCTGCAGCTCCCTGCCGCCGACCGGCTTCACGAGAGAGGATCATACTGCATATCACCAGCCTGCGAACAGGTCAAAATTCAAAGCCTGAAGTATGGTTTCCACTGAATGTGCGTGGCTTTCGCACCATCGTAAAGTCAAAAAATCGTAAGTTGAACCATCGTAATATGGGGGCTGTCTGTAGTGTGGTCTCTCATTCATTCTGATAGGAATACAAAATGGTGCAGCCACTTTGGAGGACAGCTTGGCAGCTTCTTACAAAACTAAACATACTCTTACCATACGATCCAGCAACTGTGCTCCCGCTCCTTGACGTTTACATAAAGGAGTTGAAAACTTATGTTCACACAGAAACCTGCACATGGATGTATATAGCAGCTTTATTCATAATTGGCAAAACTTGGAAGCAACCAAGATGTCCTTCAGCAGGTGAATGGATAAATCAACTATGGTCCATCCAGACAATGGAATATCATTCAGCACTAAAAAGAAATGGGCTATCAAGCCAATAAAAGACACAGAGGAACTTTAAATGCATATTACTAAGTGAAAGAAGTCAATCTGAAAAGGCTATGTACTGCTTGATTCCAACTATGAGATATTCTGGAAAAGGCAACACTATGGAGACAGTAAAAAGTGGTTACCAGGGATTAGTGAGGAAGGACGGATGAATAGGCAGAGCACAGAGGATTTTTAGGGCTGTGAAACTATTCTGTATGATAGTGTAATGGTGGATACATGTCATTATTCACTTGTCCACACCCACAGAACATACAACCCCTAGTGCAAACTAGAGTGAACTCTGATGTAAACCATGGACTCTGGGTGTTGATGATGTGTCAGTGTAGGTTCATCAGCTGTAACACATGTACCACTGGTGGGAGACGTTGATAGTGGGGGAGGCTGTGTGTATGAAGAACTCTCTGTACTTTCCACTCAGTTTTGCTGTGAACCTAAAACTGCTTTGAAAAATAAAGTCTATTTAAAAAAAAAAAAAAGTAGCATGGCTGTGCAGAAGCCCAGTCCTCATTTCAGAGAGTGAACTGATTAAGCAATCATTTGAGCACGGCCTGTTCGGGGACTGCAGCATCAGGCACAGGAACGCAGGGAGGAAGATGTGCCTCTGTCCTCAGGAGCTGCTCACATTGTGCAGGTGACAGCCACTGAGAGGGCACCACAATACAGGGGCATGGGGCGTGGCCAGGTGATGCCAGACCCGGGGGTGGCACCAGGGAGCAGGGGGCTCGGGAGTTGTGAAGGCACTGGATGTGGGGGTTATTTTTAGGATGCATGATATAACGATGACTGTCCCCACTTGGAAGCCGAATACCTAGTCACCCTCTGTTCTTACTACACCATGTCAGGGAGGCATGAGCTCCATGTTCCAGGTGAAGAAGCAGGTGACACCTTGAGCCACCAACCCAAACGAGTTGCTGAAGCCTAATGTGGTGTGACCTGGGCCAATTCACCACTTCTCTGAGCCTTGGTGAGCTTATCATTAAAATGGGGCTAATACTTACTTTGTAGAATTGTGATGACGATTAAACAATGAAATGATTTGAATGTTCTAGACCTGTGCTGGCCAATAGAAATATAATGTGGGCCATACATGTGAGCCACATTTGGGATTTTACATTTTCTGGTAGCCACATTCAAAAAAGTAAAAAGGAGTAGGTGAAATTAATTTTAATAACATATATATAATGATGTTTTATCCAGCCCAGTCTATATCAAAAATATTATCATTTAAACATGTAATCAATATAACATTTATTCATGAGATATTTACATTTTTTGCATTAGGTCTTTGATGTCTGGTGTGTGTTTAACATGCACAGCACATCTCAATTCAGACCGGCCACAATTCCAGTGCTCACCAGCCACATGTGGCCAGAGGCTGCCATACTGGAGAGCGCAGCTGTCTATAAATGTAGGCAGTTTCTATCCCTCCCTCTACAAGTGGGGATGACAATATCACACCCCAGAGCTTCACTAATTACTCATCCGGTCACACTCGGTCTAGCGTGTATTAGTATTATTAGATCAAGAGCTTTATTTTACGCACCATGATTGTGTATTCATAAATTCTAACTCATGAATTCGCAAGCTTGCAATCACAGGCCCATGCAAACATGGGAATTAGTCTTTTGTTCCTGAAGCAATTTGTGTTCACCTCTTTCAGAGTGCTTACCAAGCCAGGCATGCGTTCAGATTAGTTGCGTGAATCTCTGTCTCCCCCAACGCTGCCCCGACTCTAAGCTTCTTAGAGGGAAAGGATGTGTCTGCCACATCCTCCTATCCCCCCGCCGACCCCTCCCTGCACCCCAAGTGTCTAGCTCCTAGCTGGCCCTCGCAGGTATTCAGTAGGCATTTTTTGAATAGACTCCATCAACCAAAGTATCGGTTCCTTTTAGAAGAGAAGCATATTATAAAGAAAAGGCTCTAAAGTCAGATTATGTAAAAATGTGTTGAAAGGCAGCAGGGACATCAAATGTAACCACTGAATTGAAGTTTTTATTCGGGTAGAAATGAATCTGGCAGAGGTGAGTGCAGGGTTCCAGCAGATGGGTGTGTGTTTGGGAGATGAGCCCGGAACAAAAGTGTCTGGAAATTTGTCACAGGCATTTGAACTTCTGATGAAATAAATTCTGTCTCACCGCTGTGTGACATGCTCCAATCAGCTCAAAGGCCTCGTAGAAGGTGGGAGCACCTGTTCACGTCAGAGCCCTCTTCCAGGGGACGTCAGACCTCTTGGCCCCTCCTGTGGACTTTAGTTACTGGGAGCCACTGGGACTCAGAGACCACCATGTTAGGGAGTGGGCTTTGACCAGCTTAGTGGCGCCTGTGTGGCCGGGCCAGCCACAGTAGTTCCCTGACCTAGGACATGCTTGCAACCCCGGGGAAGGAGGGACAGTCCAGTTCTGGGCGTTTCCAGGGCTCACAACTCCCACACTTTGCAGCCATCTGCTTATCTGTACTGTCTCTTTAAGAGGCATCAATTCTAGACTCTCTTCCACATCTCTTAGGCCACCATGGGGGCCAGCAGGGGCACCTTTCAGCAGGTAGTCAAAATGTGGGAGGGAAGGTACCTCAAAGAAGTCTGGGTGACTGGCCTCTTGGGCAGAGGTGTGACGTTGCTGGCATGGAAGTGGACAAAGTCCTTGAGTGATCAAGGCATGGGGCAGGGGCTGAGGACAGCGCGTACGTGGTAGGGAGCAATATTTGAGTTCATTAATAACAATGATAACAAATTCATGCTACTATGTATTGAATGCTTTTTTTGTGCCAGCCACTTCACTAAGCATTTTACCTGGATCACCATCTTTGATCCTTGGAGCACCCCTACAACATGGGTTCTGTCATATCCCCCTTTCACTGATGAGGAAACAGACTCGGAGGTTGGGTAGCTTGTCCCAGGTCACCCAGCTGGGCAGGGGCTGGTGGGCAGGAGGACAGGAGTCAACAACCCAAAGTCATGAAATCAGAAAAGGAGTAAACATTTGGATGGAGAATCAGACACACACACACACCTCTTAACAGGCATGTTGTCTACAACAAGGCAAAAATCATTTATTAACCTTTCATTTAAAACTATGAGAGAAGGAATTCCTGAAGTGCTTCTATGGAGTGAAGAGTGGAAATTGGAAATGATAAATTGTATGTTATCGTTTATGACAACTTTCCGATGTGTGAAGTGTCTTTGGTAGAGGGCTGTCTGTGTCTCCTGTAACGTGCATGTTGTAATGTAGGTGAAGGTATAGTTTTGAGGACCTTTTAGGTTCATTTGCGATCATGATTCTCTCTGCCCTGTTCTCCTTGTAAGGTTTTAATTTCTCCTTCCGCAAATGCTCCCACCTCCCCACCCCACCTAGATGGACAAGGACAGTGGGCCTCAGTAATGAAGAAAGGTCTAGAGTGGCACGCATTCCTTAGGAGGGGAACAGTGCAGCTCAGGTAGTACAGACAGGGGGACATTCTCAGCTGGAGGAAGGCGTCTTTGTGGAGAGGGGACCTTTGGGATAACCTAACTGAAAGAAAAGTGGCTCTAAAAGATACAGAAGGCATAGACCCTTCTCTGGTTGTAAGGTTTCCTCAACTCTAAATAAGAGGGGTGGGAATGGGCTAGAAGATCTTTATGCCCCTCCCACCACCTCCATCCCCAAGGACCCATCTTAGATTCTAAGACAGAAAGCATCTGTTTAGACAGTAATCCCCACCCACTAGCCTGCCCCAGCCTAGGACCCCGGGCCCCTGCCTCCTGCAGTGTTTTTCAAACTGCGACCAAACTCCGACCAGCATCCAAACTCCAACCAGCATCGTATGCCTTGGGGGACCTGTGAGGCGGCCCAGCCACGCCGGGGGGCAGAGCGGGGTGGGTGGGGTCTGCAGGTGATTCTAGTACGCACTGGGTCTGAGAGCAGCGCCCAGGGGGCGGGATGCTGGGGGTGCGGTGGGCACCCGAGAGAAACGGGGACACTGTGCAGAGGGCGATCCGTCCTTCCCGCCCCAGCACTTGCTCACCGCCGGCCCGACTCACTGATTGAGACAAGTTCCTGTCTCTGGTCTTTGTTCAGCACATCAGAGGCTGAGGCTGAGCCTTTGGTCTGGAGTTTGAACAAATTGGAGCTGAAATTACCTCAGCGGGGTAACTGTACTGTCAGCGCCAACGCGGCTGCGAGAGGAAAGGGAAGGGAGGAGGGACAGTTCTTTCTCGTGGGCCTGGGAAGGCAGGAGCCCCAATCCAAGGAGCTTTGGGTTAGATACCCTCGCTGTGTCCCTAGGACACTGAGGATGTTTAAGAGGTGCCTGATGAATTAATTAAATGTTAATAACAAATACAGAAACGGAAATGATCTTTCTATTTTTGTAGGCTGCGTGGTATAATTGAACAAGCCCAAGCTTTAGGAATAAAAAATCTTGGGTCTTGGTTCTATCACTTACCAATTGCAGAGCCTTGGGCAAGATAACCCTTCTGGGCCTCAGTTTTTGCATCCATAAAAGGGGGATAAGCAAACTTACTTGTAGCTGTAAGGACTGAAGAAGGTAATACCAGAGGAAGCTCATGAGTTCTCCTCTGCTCCCACTACCCGCCTCATCCCTTGATTGATGACTCAGGTTGGCATTGTGACACTCAGTCTGTGTCCCATACATCGTATCCAGGACCTGACTTCTGGTGTTTGCCTAATATCATCATGTGCTCTCCCACTTGGGGTGGACCCTCTGCCTCGGACCCATTGGGACCACTTGGCTACTTCTTATCAGCAAGGAGTTTTGGTTCACTTCAGGCAGAGCGCAAATACCTACGTCCATATTTAAAGACGCTGCTCCTCCTAGCGATGGCCATTGTAACCTAGGCAGGACGGCAGGCTTGGTCATGACCTGCAAGCCTTTCCCAGGAGAACTTATGGGAACGCCGTTCTACAGTGTCTTTTTCTAGACTGCTTGTGCTTTTGGCTCCTACTGTCGGTTACATGGCCTAATCACTGACTGGGAAGGGTTGGACTCTTTAGGAGAGGGGCTGTTCTGTCCAGGAAACACTGCCTGTGGACTGCAAGCTTTCCAGGGCAGGTTTGGTTACACCCACAGTCCAGTGGGCTGTGGACTCCTTAAAGCCAGTGGTTTTGTTTCTTTTCTTTGTTTTCTGCAGTGTCCAGTCCAGTGTTCAGCTGGAGGCAGGGGCTAAGTAAATGCTGTTGGGAACACAGAAGCAGTCAGTCAGTACCAGCCAGTGATGATGGTGGTGGGGGAGGCAGGTAGGAGGAAACAGGTCTATATGGAACAAGGCCAAGTTCAAGGAGATAGGCTTACCCTAAGAGCTCACTGGGAGCAGGGATTGTGTCTTATCACACTGGTATCTCTGGAGGCTGGTTCAGTCTTGGCACAGTAGAATGAAGCAGTAAAGCAAAGAGGGGAGATCTGAGGCTCTTACTGGATGTTCTTTGGAATACAAAGTGCAGCAGGACCAGGAATATATAGCAGTCATGAACTCTGATGTGCTTGACAATAAAGTCTCCGTGGACTTTGGAGCTTTGGGGATCCTATGGGGTGTTGGGCTCCTGGTCACAGCTTCCTCTTACTCTCTTTGAGCTGGGGCTGTTTTCTGCTTGATAGGGCAGAAGGCTAGAAGCTACTATAAATTGTGCTGGGCTCTGAGGAAGCAAATAGCTATCAATTAGTATTTGTGTTATGAGTGGAAACCATTACTTAAACAAGGCAGTGCCTCTGCCCATGGGTTTATATACTAAGAGCATCCTTAATCTGATGGAATGTAATGGAAGCCTGCAGCATCTAGAAACTCTCAGCTGTCCATCACTTTAGTGGTACTCCTTGTTCTTCTCCTCCTTATCACAACGAAAGTCCAACCTTTTCACCCACCTGATTGTAGGAAGAGGAAAGACAGGGTTCTTTATTCACCCTTCCTTCCCCTGTGAGACTCTGTAGTGTCTTCTCTCAGGGGCTACAGTGTCTTAGAACACAGAGTCTTTAGTCTGCACTTATACGAGAGGCCCCGAGTCTCCTCCCCAAGGAAGCTGTTGTATGGAGATGGGTTAAGGCCTGGGAAGACTAGGGCTTGATGTGTTTTAAAGCCAGAAGCACTTGTCCAGTAGGCTCCCCGAGGTCCTTTCTAAAAGGTTAGCCTGAATCCTCACTTCCCACCGGCAGACTGCATCATGGTCATAAGTAGCTCACCCGTGCATAGTACCTAGTGTGTACCAGCCGCTGGTCTAAGCAGTTCCCATATATTAACTCTTCAGATCCTCACGGCAGTCCTATGAGATAGTTACTCTTATTATCCCCATTTTGCAGATGAGAAAACTGACACACAGAGAGGTCAACTGACCTGCTTAAGGTCATACAATAAGTTTTGGGGGGAGCATACTTTTGTAAGGGTCTTGAAAATATATTCTAAATCCTCATACTAGGAAAAAGTACAAAGTTGGCCTGAGAAACCAGCCCATAAATGCCAATCAAGGGCTCCTTGGCTGAGATTGCAAGGACCAGGGAAGGGGAAGGAGTCCCTTGGGGGCTGGAATGTTCCTCTCTTGGAGGCACCCCCAGGGCTTCTCCCTGTCAAAGCCACACTTCACAGCATGTGCACAGCACTTCCCAAGCTGCAAGCAGATGGGCATTCGTTTTCTTCTTTGATTCTCACAAGTACCCTATGAAGCACAGGTTGAGCTCTCACCATCTGACAGGGGAGGTCACAGAGAGCTTGGTGCAGAGCAGGGATCCAATTCTTATTTGTTGAGTTAATTCTTGAATGATAGATGTTTGGATGACTGGACAGATGGATGCATTTCTGTGGGGGCTGGATGAATGACAGGAGAGTGGGCTTGGGTTACTCTGTGTAGGGTGCACACATAGCGTCCGCTTCCTGCGTTAAATCACATTAACTGGGACCAACCCCTTGCTCCACCAAAAGCCCAAGCTCAACATGCAAGATCTTTACTTGAAGTCCCCTCATCTTGTCCCCACCCTGTAAGTCCCCATGCTCCAGGAGTCAGGGCAGATGCAAGCCCTCCTGAGACAGGGGAGGGGATGGTGACTGGGGTGAGCAAGAATGTGGCACATTTTCTCCTGTCTTCTGCTGTAACTGGGCCTGGCTCTTCCCTGGAGAGGCATGCCACGCCCCACCAGGGATAAGAAAGCCATCTTCCCTCCTCGCCATTGATTTCTCAGCAGTTGCTCCTCCACTATTTATAATGCACCGCCTTTCTGCCCTGCTTCAGCCCAGCTGGGAAGTGAGCACCACGACCTCTGATTGGATTTCTCTTTTCTGGGTTCAAGCTTATAAGGAAGTAAAGCATCCGCAGAGGTCACAGCTTCCGAGCCTCAGGGGTACCCAATCAATGCTCACACTCTCAGCTGAAGGTTGGAACCAATTAACCACGTTAGCCTTGCCTCCAAGGGCCGTGTCTGCAGGCTCGGCCGGGGCCTGTCGGGGTACAACCTGCAGCCTCAGCCAGCTGTGCCCTGGAGGCCAGAGCCTGCCCACGCTGCTTGGCCTGGGTGTAGCGGGAGCACCATCCGCACATTTTAGCAGCCTGTTCCTGAGTCTCCTGCCGCCTTTGCTGATGCCGGGGAACCCTGTCTCCCTCCCCAGCGGGGAAGGCACAGCAGTCCCTCTCCCTTCGGGCAGCTGCAGCTCTGAAGAGCTGGAGTGGAGGAAGTACCACTTTGAGGGGTGGCCCAGAAGTCCAGAGGTGAAGGATCCAGCCCTCTGCTCTTGTAGCCCCTGTCCCTTTACCAGGGATGGAGCTTCTGTGGGTGAGTGGGGGACGACTGCCCAGCCGGGCTCTCCTCATTTATCTTTGGTGAAGGTCTTCAAAACCAGTGCCGTGCAATTCGCATTCATTTTGACTCCATGCTAGGCCCTCTGAGGGGCAGAAGGACACCAAGATAAACAAAACCATGTGTCTGTCTTTCAGGGGCCGTGCGCCATGGGAGGGACAGATACGCTTAAGTCTGTACAATTCTTGGCAGATTCTGTCTTCTAATAGGGCTCCAAAAACTACAACCAGGAAGAAGGAAGGAGGGGTTAAATTTTAATGGGGGGTAAGAAAGGGGTGGGGCCTGAGGAGTGGGGCCGAGCCTTGAGGGTGAGGACGACTTGCGGAAGTGGACATCGAGTGAGGGCAGCCAGGCAGAGGGACAGCTTGAGACAAGCATGGTGGCTGGAGAACCTTCAGGAAGCAGGAAGCAGTCTGCTGAGGCTGTGGCATTGGGTGGGGGTGCGGGGGGCTCGGTCAGGGCAGCAAGGATGGTTACCAGCTAGATCATGATAGAGAGAGTTAAAAGGGAGGCTGAGGCCGGGGTGGGGAGTTTGGATCTCCTTTCTTGGCACTGGGGAGTTATTGAAGGTTTGGGACAGGAGAGTAACAGACCATATTTCAGGGAGAGTATTTTGGTGCTGTGTGTGTAACTTTAATGAAAATGATAACACTTGACAAATAAGTATGCATCTCTCCCTAGTGTATTCTTGAAGGATACACATGTGTTGTGACCTGGAATAGTGGAAAGTCCTGGTTTTTCCACAGACACCAAACTTGGATGGTAGTTCTCAGCTCCTGCCTTCATGTTCTTTGTCCCCCTCCCCCTGGAGACCCGAATCTGATGGAGAGAAATACCAGCCTAGGGTCCCCATGGTGTAGGCATCTGTCATCAGGTCTCCCCCTCTCTACGATTGCCCCCATCCTGAATCCATGCGGGGGGGGGGGAAGGCCCTGAGATGCCACATGCCAAATGCCTCTGCAGGTGAGCAGCTGTGCACAGGCATCATTTCAGGAGCAATTTAGACATCCAGGTCTTGTCAGGAAAGATAGGTATGAACCCAGCTCCTTGCGATCGCTATGGTAACCAGTTATGCATCTCAACTAGTAGCAGGAAGGGAGCCAGGAGCTGAGTCACCTTGAGGGGGAGGCTGTCCCTGGGTGGGTGGGGGGATCTAGGTGGGACAGATGGAGGGCCTGCTTTGACATCTGAGCTTCTCCTATAGGAGGGCTGATTAACTCTTGGGTTGTCACGTGTCCATAGTTTGAAGACCTGGCCAAGAGGCCTGGGCGTTCACCCTATGTCACCTTAGGTGCCTGGGGACAGGTCTAGCAGAGGACACAGGAAGAGAAGAAATAGGCTGGTTGGCAGGGCCCCTCTCAACCTGACCTCAGCAGCCCTCTTCTCTCTGAGCGCGATCTAGTCCCTAGCACCCACCGTCGCCTTAGGGCACTGTGATCCAGTCCCACCAAACTGCTCCCCATCCCAGGAGGGATCGGGTCCCCCACTCCTGTGGGCACATCCTGGTACCTCTGCCTGAAATGTCTTTCCTTCTCTGGGGAATCCCCAACCTATTCTTCAAGACCCAAGTCAAATGCTTTCCCTCCTGCATGTTTCATCATTCTCCATCCTTAACCTCTCCCAGGGCACCTATCACATGAGTTACTATGCAGCGGTCTGATGCCCACCAGAATGTCAGGCCCTGTGGTCTCTGGGTAATAGTACCCAGCAGTGTGTGGCTACTTTAGCATCGGTGGATGCTCATTGAAAGAATGGATGAATTAATCTGGTGATGCTGGCAGGCAAGCCCAGCAGAATTGGAGCTGTGCTCAAACCATCTGCAAGCAGCACTTGGGTGTCCAGGCTAAGCTGCTGTTGCGGTTCCTTACAGAGGGGCTCGAAGCACTTTACAGTTTGCACAGGTTACATGGCTGAACCCTGCAGCTTCATTTCTATTAAGCCTGTTGGGAAAGCCTGGGTACTGTCCTGGCCAGACTGGGGTCCTGGTTGTCCCTTCAGTATATATACAGATCTCTCTCTCTCTATATATCCATCCATCCATCTATCTATCTTTCTATCCATCTATCTGTATCTATCCTTTATCTATCTTTATTGTCTATATGTATCAATCTATATCTATATGTATCTTTCTATTATCCATAACTATCGTCTTTGTATGTCTAGCTATCCATTTATCAATATCAATCTATCAATCAACCTATCATCTGAAAGGTGACTTGCTCAGGATTTGGGCGCTGGAGGGTCTGAGAGGAGGTGGAAGCAAAGAAGGACCTGGGAAAATCGAGGAAGAGGAGGCTAGATTGGCTCTGGGCCTTTCTAGAAGAGACGAGGTGGCGGTAGGCAAAGGCGCTCTGGCTCCGAGCGGGAGTGTGGCGGAGAGGGGGTAGAGAGCAGGCAGGGACGCCCCAGCGGAGCTCGGTCACGGCTGCAGGAGACTAAGGTACGGGGGCAAGGGCTCCGGGGGGATGATGTCATTCACGGCGGTGACGAGGGAGGCGGGGGCTTTCGGAACGCCCCCGCCGAGGGCTCCGTGCAGCCGCAGCCGGCCCGCGGGCGGTGCTCTCGGGGCGCGGACTGGACTTCCTGGTGACAGCCCGGGCGACACGGGGCGGGAGGGAGCAGGCGAAGGCGACGGGGCGCTGTGCGGAGCGGGAAGGAAGGGTCTCCGGGCTCCCGGAGCGGAGGGCTCGGGAGCGAGCGAGGTGCCCACGCCCCGCGCGCACGCTCACCGGGGGTCGCCCGCCCGGGGCGCGACGTTACTTGCGGCCGCGGTGCTGACTTGCCGCGCGGAGCTCACACTCTTCCCAGCCCCGGCGGGGGGCGAGGAAGGTCCCACCCGGGTATCAGGCTCTTCTTCGAGCTTCTCATTCTTTCCCCATAGCCGGTGCACGCGTCTCTCGGCCGGCTCGGCCGCGCCCAGGGGAGGTGCTCACCCCGTGGGGTCCGAGGGGCGTCCCGAGGAGGGCGCTCGGGACTGAGGGCCGAGGGAGCGAGGGCACTCAGCGCCCTCAGGGGAAGGTCGGGCGGGCTTCCTCCGGGGGGCGGGGAGCAGGAAGGGCAGGGTGTTAGCGAGGGATCTGCTGAGGGAGCCGGAGTGTCAAAGTACCTTTTCCCTCCCTAGTCGCCCCCGCCGGCAGCCGGGTCAGAAAGAGCCGAGACTGAGAGAGGGAGGCCTAGGTCTGAATTGTTGCCCGCCATCCACAAGCGCCCAGCCCACCCTCAATACAGGCCAGTTTCCCTCCTTCCTCCTTCCTTCTCTCACCCCTACTCCTTTCATCTTCTAGCTATCTCTACCCCTTCCTTCCTTCTGGTTGTGCGCTCAGCTGGTCTCTGCCAGGCCAGGCTGTGGGTCTCAAGTTCAGCCAGCCCTGCAGCCTGCCTGAGGCTGGAGAAACCCAGAGCCACCTGGCCTGGTGCCCGCTCCCAGCTTTAAAGACAGTCAACAGGAAGACATCTGTCTTTGCCAGACCCTGCTGAGTTTCTTTGCCAGTTCCCCCCACACACCCCAGGCTCACTTGGTACTCATCTGAGGTGGTGGGGTTTCTAGTGGGTGTGGGAGTTAAGGGGCAAAGAAGCCCCCAGTCCGTTTAAAGACATCCTTGTTACTATAAATCTTCCCTTCCCCTGACCTTTCCTAAATCAAAAATCTGGACAAAGGAAGAAAACCCCTTCTCACAGATAGTTGGGCATCCTGGATATGCCCAGAGGAGTACGAATAAAGGTGCAGCACGGGGGTGATTTGAGAGCCATACTGGGAGAAATGTGGGGAAGTTGAAACTGGAACTAAGGGCATTTGCGTTACTTCAAGAAAAAAAAAATGTATAGCTCTGTACATTTTCCTGGAGTGAACTCACCCAGGTAAACATCACCTAAGTCAAGCTGTGATCAGTGCCTTAGAAGTGCTCCCAGTTCTTCCTTCCAGCCCTGTCTCCAGGGTAACCGTGGTCCTGGTTCTCTCATCATAGATTAGCCTTGTCTGTTCTAGAAGTCTGTGGGAACAGAATCACACAGTACCTACTCTTTCAGGCCTGGCTTCTTTGGCTTAATGTTATGTTGGGGATGGTGGTCGTGTTTTACCTGTGGTTTTAGATGTTTCAAGATTTGGATATTCTTCCTAACAGGACAGATCATTTTTCCATCCAAGAGAGCAGAGGGGCAGCAGTGTGAGTCTTTCTTGTCTTGGATTCATTTTATAGGGTTTTTTCTGACTGTCCCCTGGGACTTTATTCTGGTGACTGCAGGATTTAGCTTTCCTGTTGCCCACTGGGCAAAGGCTTTACCCCAGATCTGGGCTGAATGACCCACAATCCTGACACCTAAATTTCTTCTAGCAAATTGCCTTTCCTTTCCCCAGGAAAGGCTCTGAGCTGAGACTAACACTGGAGAAGTGATGCTGGAAAAGATGTTCAGGCGAACCTGTGTTCTTCGTGGCCTCCAGGAGGGAACCAATGGGGGAGGGGAAAAGAGAGGGGAGGGCTCCAACCTTAACTGACGTGTTAGCAGGGGCAGGAGGTATAATTAGTATCCTTGGGAGCCCGCAGGGGATTTTCCTGCCTTCAAGGAAAGAACATTTGCAGGCCTATACAGGTTAACAGCTTCCCTTTAAATATTTTCCTTTTGTGGTTAGCTCTGAGCCTGCTTTTGAAAATGTGGTCATTTTTAAAAACAGAATCAATTCTCCCAGAAGGGATGTGAAGGGCTGCTACACTCCTTGGGAGCCTTTTCTTCCTCATGCATAATAAAGATTGAGATTACTAGGTAGGACAAATGCTTAGGGGCTCTGAAAATATGGATTATGCTAATGAGCTATTTAAGGACCTTTAAAAATGCTGACCGGGTCCCAGAGTATTTACTAGCTGTTAGAAAATGTGGATTGTCTAAATGGGCATTTGGGGACCCTTAAACACTCAGATTATGATGGATCTGGAAAGCCTGACAAATCCCTTCTGGCCTGTTAGGCCTGTCTGCTGTGTGAGTAAAGGAGTGTTTGGACAAAGCAGAGTTTTCACACAGTGGCCTGGGATGGATTTGGGGATGCCCTGCAGGCCTGGATGTTGGAGAAGGAGAGCAGATGCTGGGCAAGGTTGGTGGCCTCACAGGGACCCCCCACAGGAGTGACTTGGGTACAGGTGGGCTGGAAGACAGGGCCATGGATGGGTGACTCTAGAGGTCTTTCTATGGCCCCCAGACTTCATATAGCAAATCCTTATTAGTTAAGGAACTCCTCTGAAGTAGGTTTTGATTTTTGTTTAATTTGTCCTGCAAAGCAACGGTAGAGAATCAATATAAATATGCAGGTGCTGGTTTCCATACCAATCGCAGGGTTGCGCTCCCCTCCCCACTAGTTCTGGATTAATGGATGGCATGGTCCCCATCAGCAACACAGATCCGGGTCAGATCTAGGCACTGCAGTTTCACAAAAAGGGGCTAGATATTAAGTGTCTCTCTTAATGAATCTGTGGTGACAAATTGCTGGTATGAAGTCAGTCCTTTGCTGTCTGGAGCCTGCCTCTGCCAGGCTGACCCGGCAGCTGGGGAACCACGAGCATGCATCTCGGATACATACACACAGGCTTGTTTCCTGACGCATCACCTCTTTGGTCTTAGGAGTCCATACTTCTAGACCTCACTTTGGGAAGTGCTGTGGTAAATCCTTCTCCTTGTCTCCCTCCTCTTCTGCAGCCCTCCTTTCCTCTTCTCCTCCTTGACGGAGAGACTCCTAGAGAACCACACGGTGGATAAGGGCAGTCTTCTCAGCCTCCTCCTCTGGCATCTACCTATGTCTAACAGGAGACATAGGCATGTTCTTTAACTTCTTTGAGCCTTGGTGTCTTTCTCTGTAAGACAGAGGTATTGATGGTACCTGCCCGTTAGGGTTGCTAAGAGAATTGAATGTCTGGTGTGTAGTAAATGCTTAATACACGTTAAATTGGAAACCTGGGTTCCCATTTCACCTTGGCCCCCA
Organism: Tapirus indicus; assembly: GCA_031878705.1. Classification (NCBI taxonomy): domain Eukaryota; kingdom Metazoa; phylum Chordata; class Mammalia; order Perissodactyla; family Tapiridae; genus Tapirus; species Tapirus indicus. The sequence goes on along the minus strand of CM062919.1, from coordinate 94,092,374 downwards.
ATCTGCTGTGTGACCTTGAGAAATTCACTTTCCTTTTCTGGGCTTCATTTTTGTCTTCAAACTGAGGATAAGGATGGTCTTCAGATGTATAGGGCTCTTATGACTCTTATAAGCCAAGGTACCACCTCTTTCCTGGGGGACCAGGGGATATCAGCAAGGCTTTGGATGAAAGATATCCTGGAAATGCAGAGGATTATTAGAATGGACTTGCATTTATTACAGAAATTGATTAGAAGGGGCCTGATATGAGGCAAAGTGTGTTTGTTTGTGATAGTTAATGAGCTGCTAATGTAATTACAGATGAGTTACCGGGGAAGGCTATTGAAACCAAGATTAACCCAGAGCCAAGGGGGCACTGGATTCGAGGAGAAGGAGTGAACTGTGGAGAGGGGTGGAAGACAAGTGGAGGGAAGGAGGGTATCTTTTCCAGTGTTGACATTTCTCCTGTTCTTCGCCTTCCCCCATGGTGCTGGAACTCTTAGGTAGAACAAGGATGTAGTTGGGGGTTGCTGTCAATCATAACAATAATAATAATAACAGCAGCAGCAGTAACAACTGCACTAAGAATGAGAGGCGCATAAGGTTATTGAGCTCCTACTATGTGCAGACAATGTTGTGAACATTTACATTTATTAAGTCACGTAATCCTTCTTATGAGATAGGTGCCATTATGATTCCCATTTCACAGATGAGAGAATAGAGGCACAGAGAGGTTAAGTAACTTGCGAGGTGAAATTTACCTGCACAGCAGTTCCCCAGCACCTGAGATCCTAGAGAGGCTTGGGCCATTACCTTCCCATGTGTCCCCACGCCAGCAGTCAGGGTTGGGGTCTGGGGTCCTGTGGCCTTGAATGCCAGGTCAGGGGTGGCTCCTGCAGGCTAGTCCTAGGCACAGTTGAAGTAGGTGGACACTTTCTCCATGTGCTCTGAATAGGGCCTTCCAGGCCCTGTCTGCCATGTTCCAAATTCTCCTCAACAGGATCCTTAATGAGCATGAGGATAACACAGCTGATGGTCCCGCAGCTGGCAGCATGGTGCCTGACAGCAACATCCTGACCTGTTCCAGCACACCGATGGGTGTATCGTGTTGCTCCCCTAGTACCACGCATGGTCCCCCAGTGGACCCTTAGCCGGGCACTTTCTTGGTTGCAGCCACACTACCCTTTGCCTTGTCTGCTTCCTCCATCTGGAACGTTCTTCCCCTGCCACTCTCATCGCCAGCTCCCCCTCACTCTCTCCTTCAGATCTGTACTCAAATATCTCAATGAAGTCTTTCCATCTATTGAAAATTGCAGCCTCTGACCCCAGGTGTTCCCTGTCCCTCTCTGCTCTATTATTCTCCCTAACACTTAGTGCCGTCCGTATCACTGCTTTGTTTCTTGTCTCCTTCCCTGTTAGATTGTGAGTCCCATGTGGCCAGGCGTCTTTGTCCCTTTTGTTCTCTGCTGAATCCTTAGCATCTAGGATAGACCTGTCACTTAGTAAAAGCTCCATAAATGTTTGTTGAATGGTGAATGAATGAATGGGCGAATAAAAGAATGAATGAAAACTTTCAAGACCCTCCTCAGCCTGGTGTCCACCTGCTTTACAGTCTCCTCCACTGTGCATGGGTGCCCCTGGCGAGTGCCCATCCATTCTGTGGCTGCAGGGCAGGATGCTGCCGCCCCTGCCATGCCCTGCCTGGGTCCCCTGTCTGGGCAACCTTGCTGGTCTCCCCTGAGAGTCCATGCATCATTTCTCTTGGTTCCTGTGGCATCCCCCACTTGCTAGTGTAATGGTGCTTTTGTCATTGTGTTGTCGTAATGGCTTATTTCCATGACAGTCTCTCCCAGGAAGTGGGGGCTCCCTGAAGGGACTACGGTACATGGGAAGGAGCATGAATTTGGAGCCAGAGTTCAAATCCCAGCTCTCCTGGTAGCTGCTGTGGGACTTGGGCAAGTCACTTCCTTGTTCTGAGCCTCAGTTTTCTCATCTGTCAAATAGGGTAATAATCTTGACTTGATGGGGTTGCTGAGAAATGTGGAGGCAGTGTGTACAGTATGCTTAGCAAAATGCCCGGCATATGGTAGGCATGGCATAGCATAACAGAGGGTTATGAATGGAAAACGGCCAATCACTCAAGCCAGATTTGAGCCTCACTTGTGCCACCACCGTGGTGGGAGGCTTGTGTTCTTTGACCGCCTGGGAATATCTGGTTTAACTTCGTGTCAATGTCATGAAAGAAAAAAAAGATGCAAGGGGCTGCTGTTTATTCTATTGGACAAAAAAAAAAGAATAATAAAAGACATTTTGGGAAAAAGTGGGAAATTCTGAATATGGACTAGTTAATATTTGTTATTATTGAATCATAAATACATTTCTTGGTTGAGATTTTAAAAAGGAATGTTTAGTGAGTGCTGATTGTGTTCTAGGCATTGTATTAGGAAGGCATTTTACGTGTGCTCTATCACCCCATGGGGTAGATACTATTATCCCATTTTATAAATGTGGAACTGAGGCTTAGAGAAGGGAAATACTTTTCCTAAAGTCACACCACTATTAAGTGCCTGGGACTAGTTATTATTATTGTATTTTAATAAACATTTTATTTTAGAACAGATTTATAGAATTATTGTGAAGGTGTTACAGAGAGTTCCCGTATACTGCATGCCCAGCTCCCTATTGTTAACACCTCACATTAGTATGGAACATTTGTCACAATTAACGAACCAATATTGATACATTATTATTAACTAAAGTCCGTACTTCATTCAGATTACCCTAGTTTTCTCTAGTGTCCTTTTTCTGTTCCAGGATCCCGCTGAGGACACCACACTGCTTTTAGCATCCTGTCTCCTTACCCTCCTCTAGACTGCGACAGTTTCTCAGACTTCTCTTGTTTTTGATGACCTTGACAGTCAGGCATTTTGTAGAAGGACTGGGACCAATTTTGAACCCAAGTTTGTTTTATTCCAAAGCTCATGCTATTTCCACCAGGCCCTATCTCTTTTCGTTGAGAGAGAGAGAGAGATTGATTTACTGTGGAGTGATTTGCCAAAGGCCAAGAAGCTACAGAATAGGACTAACCCACATCTATTGACTTTCTAGGAGAGGTGTAATTTGGGGCCTGTGCTAACAAACCCCTTTACACAACGCTAGATGACAGTTTAAGAGGAATGAGTCCTTCAGGCCCTTGAAGCTCCACATGCATGTGAACAGATGTGCCTCAGCTCTGGGGGAGCAGCGATGGAACCCAAGATCTTACAGCCCAGCCAGGCCACAGTGATGTGGGCACTGTTTTTCAGTGCACCAGGGGCCCTGTGACCTGATTGCTTTGCATGATATAAGCAGCTTGGCCTAGGGCTCACCCAGGACTCCCAGCAGCACATCAGCCTGGACAGATGTGTTACGTCTGCTGGTGGACTCTTTGGAAAGCCCATGGAGCCCCCTGTTGGGGCTGAGGACAGGAGGTGGTGGGGTGTGCCAAGCTGAGGAGGAGGTAATCAAAGAAATCCTTGGGGTAGTTAGCAGGTTTTTCATGGACTGCCCACCTGCCTGAGTGCCTGGGCCAGCCTTTGGCCTTTTGGGTACACACTGGAGCCAAATGGGAGACAAGATTGGTGTGGTGGGATGACATTGTGGAGGACTGGGCTTAAGAGGTTGGGTTCAATTCTGTAGACAGCAGGAGCCACTGGAGGGTGTTTGAGCAGGACAGGGCATGGGGAGAGTAAAATGGAAGAACCGTTGGTTAAACCAGGCAGCTTCTCCATAGATGTTTCACAAGTGAGGTGCAGACAGGGAGCTGGCACGACCTGTTTGGTGCAGGGCTTCACTGCCCTGCTCCCCGGGTGAATGCAACAGTCAGAGATGCAATTCAGTCCCTGAATGCAGCATCAGAAAAAGGCAGATGCAGGCTTCCAGTCCCGGCTGCTTTGCTCTGGGCCCTGCACACTCCAGCCCTGCCATCCTCCTCAAGCTCCCCTCCTGTCCTTTGCAGCACTCACCTGAGTTTGACTTCTTCTCCCTCTAGGGAAGGGGAGCAAGCCCCGAGGAAGGGGCCCCAGAGAAAGGCAGGGCCTCCAAAGATGGACTTCGGGTACCCACAGTGCTGTCCTGACCCACCCTCGCATCAGCCACGAGTAGATGAGGTCTTTTGTTTCCTGCTTCTTTCACCAAGTGGGCTTTGTTTGGGGGAAGGGAAGAGCTGACTCCACCAGCCTGTCTTTCTCTGTGGGTTTGGTATAATCACCAAGTAGTTGGTGAAATGTTTTTTGCTTGTAGCTGTTTAGGAATTCCTTCACATAAGACATTCCAAACATTTCAATATACGCATATAGAGCGGCTATCACGTTCTTACAATGAAAGAACACTGTGCTGAACCCAGCTTGCAGGTCACTGTTTAGGAACGTCTTCATATACGACTTAGGATACATTTCACTACAGGCGACTCATCTGTCTCGGTGGCAGTAATGCTGATAGCTGGGTGGAAACTACGTTAACAGCTTTATTTCTTTGTGCGTGTAAAAGGCCGCAGGGGAGGGCTGACCTGACGTAAGGGAAATATTGGCTTTCGGGCATCAGATGATCATTGGGACCCAGGCTTTGCTGCCAGACCGACAGAAGCTCTCACATTATCTCCTGGTCTTGAGGCAGGCATATTACTTAAGATACATTTGGTGGCAAGGAATAGAATACCCAACTAACAGAGGCTTAATAACAAAGGCATTTACTTATCCTACAGGACAAGATGCTGGAGATGGGCATTTCATAGAATGGCCTAGCAGTTCCAAAATGTTAGGATCTTGGACCCCTGTCTCTGGAACTCTCCTGTCCTGTCCCTCATGGTTATAAATTGGCTGCCACAGCTCCAAGCATCAGAGCAGCATCTGCAGCTGGAAGGACGTGGACAGGTAGAAAATGAGCCTTTTCCTTAGCAGCTCTTTCTTCTTATTGAAGAGCAAAATCCTAACCAGAAGCCACCTAGCAGTGTTCTTCTTAGGATTCATTGGCCAGAATTTGGTCATATGTCCACTTCTATACTAATCACTAGAAAAGGGAAACAGGATTAACCACTTGGCTTAGACCAGTTATGTTCATCCCCTAGGTTAGGGGAGGAGCCTACTTTCTCCTTGTTGCAGTTGGAACAGAGATGGGCTTCTATAAACTAACAGAGAAGAGGGAGATGGCTGCTGGTTGGGTAACCACAGAGGCAGCCACAGAAAACCCCAGATGCAGCTAGACAGAATGTCTGCTTGTTCTGTAAGATCTTCCAGGAAAGAAACCCCACAAGTTCTGTGAGTAGTGTGTACTGCCAGGCTCTCTGGCCTCTGAGCCTTCGCACATGCTGTCCCCTCTGCTTGCAACACCAAACTCCACTGCCCTGGGCCTGGCCTGCATAAGTCTGCAGGTACCAGCTCCCCTTGGAAGTCCCCTTTTACCTGGCTCATGTGTCCCTCTGCTCTCCCCCCAGCACTCCAGACATACACAGATGCCTTGCTCCATTCCACCCAGTGGCTTATTTTTCTGTCTCCCATCAGTAGAACATACGTCCTTGGAAGACAGAAAAAGTGTCTTTGTTGTATTGCTATCTCCAGTGAGTGGCATGTCATAGGCATCCAACATATGGGTCAGGAATGAACAGTGAAAATTGTGATCACGGAGGCAACATACAGTTCCTACTGCCCCAGTTGTCCCCGATCAGATGCCTTTTTCTCCAAGCCAGGGTTCCTGCGATGGCACTGAGCAAATGGATCAGTGTCCGCTGCAGAGGCCACTGGCTCGCTCTCCTGCTTCCCCTCTTTCCCTCCCCAGCCCATTTCCCACTCTACCCCCTAGTGAACCAATCATGGGATCAATTGCTGCCGTGCGTAGTTTTCTTCCTTCTCTCTTTAATTGAAAACATTTTTTATTATGTTAAATAAGTCCAGTGTAGAAACTTCTAAAAACATAAATATGCAAAGGAAGAAAATAAAATGTAATCTCACAGTTCAGAAATAACCACTGTTAACATTTTTTTATTGATGTCATAGTAGTTTATAACATTGTGAAGTTTTAGTTGTACATTATTGTTTGTCAGTCACCATCTGAAAGCATCCCTTCACCGCTTGTGCCCACCCTCAGCCACTGCCCCCTGGTAACCCCTAAACTGCCCTCTCTGTCCGTGCATTAGTTTATCTTCCACATGTGAGTGAAGCCCTGTAGTGTTTGTCTTTCTCTGTCTGCCTTATTTCACTTAACATAATACCCTCTAGGTCCATCCATGTTGTTGCAAATGGGACAACTTTGTCTTTTTTATGGTTGAGTAGTATTCCATTGTCTATATATACCACATCTTCTTTATCCAATCATCAGTCAATGGGCACTTGGGTTGCTTCCACATCTTGGCTATAGTGAATAATGCTGCAAGGAACGTAAGCCTCTTTGGATTGTTGATTTCAGGTTCTTTGGGTAAATACCCAGTAGTGGGATAGCTGGATCGTATGGTATTTCTATTTTAATTTTTTGAGCAATCCGCATACTGTTTTCCATAGAGGCTGCACCAGTTTGCATTCCCACCAGCAGTGAATTAGGGTTCCCATTTCTCCACAACCTCTCCAATATTTGTTATTTTTTGTCTTGGTGATTATAGCCATTCTAACGGGTGTAAAGTGATATCTTACTGTAGTTTTGATTTGCAGTTCCCTGATGATTAGTGATGTTGAACATCTTTTCATGTGCCCATTGGCCATCTGTATGTCTTCCTTGGAAAAATGTCTGTTCATATCCTCTGCCCATTTTTTGATCGGGTTGTTTGGTTTTTTGTTGTTGAGTTGTGTGAGTTCTTTATATATAATGGAGATTAACCCCTTGTCAGATATATGATTTGCAAATATTTTCTCCCAGCTGGTGGGTTGTGCTTTCACTTTGATCCTGGTTTCATTTGCTTTGCAGAAGCTCTTTAGTCTGATGAAGTCCCTCATGTTTATTTTTCCTTTTGTTTCCCTTGTCCGAGTAGACAGGGAATTCGAAAAGATCCCTCTATGAGCGATGTCAAAGAGTGTACTGACTATGTTTTCTTCCAGGAGTTTTATAGTTTCAGGTCTTGCCTTCAAGTCTTTGATCCATTTGGAGTTAATTTTTGTGTATGGTGAAAGATGGTCTACTTGCATTCTTTTGCATGTTGCTGTCCAGTTTTCCCAGCACCATTTATTGAAGAGACTTTCCTTTCTCCATTGCATGTTCTTAGCTCCTTTGTCGAAGATTAGCTGTCCATAGATGAGTGGTTTTATTTCCGGGCTTTCAATTCTGTTCCATTGATCTGTCTGTGTGTTTTTGTACCAGTACCATGCTGTTTTGATTACTATAGCTTTGTAGTATATTTTGAAGTCAGGAATTGTGATGCCTCCAGCTTTGTTCTTTTTTCTCAGGATTGCTTTATCTATTCAAGGTCTTTTGTTGCCCCATATGAATTTTAGGATTCTTTGTTCTGTTTCTGTGAAGAATGTCATTGGGATCCTGATTGGGATTGCATTGAATCTGTAGATTGCTTTAACAAGTATGGACATGTTAACTATGTTTATTCTTCCAATCTATGTGCATGGGATATCTTTCCATTTCTTTATGTCATCATTGATTTCTTTCAATAATGTCTTATAGTTTTCATTGTATAGGTCTTTCACCTCCTTGGGTAAATTTATTCCTAGATATTTTATTCTTTTTTTTTTTTTTTGCAATTGTAAATGGGATTATCTTCTTGAGTTCTCTTTCTGTTAGTTCGTTATTAGAGTATAGAAATGCAACTGATTTTTGTAAGTTGATTTTGTACCCTGCAACTTTGCTACAGTTGTTGATTATTTCTAAAGTTTTCTGATGGGTTCTTTAGGGTTTTCTATATATAAAATCATGTCATCTGCAAGGAGCAAGAGTTTCACTTCTTCATTGACTATTTGGATTCCTTTTATTCCTTTTTCTTACATAATTGCTCTGGCCAAAACCTCCAGTACTATGTTGAATAAGAGCGGTGAGAGTGGGCACCCTTGTCTTGTTCCTGTTCTCAGAGGAATGGCTTTCAGTTTTTCCCCATTGAGTATGATGTTGGCTGTGGGTTTGTCATCTATGGCCTTTATTATGTTGAGGTACTTTCCTTCTATACCCATTTTGTTGAGAGTTTTTATCATAAATGGATGTTGGATCTTGTCAAATCCTTTCTCTGCATCGATTGAGATGATCATGTGGTTTATTCCTCGTTCTGTCAATGTGGTGTATCACATTGATTGGTTTGCAGAGGTTGAACCATCCCTTTGTCCCTGGTATAAGTCCCACTTGATCGTGGTGTATGATCTTTTTAATGTATTGCTGTATTCAGTTTGCCAATATTTTGTTGAGGATTTTTGCATCTATGTTCATCAGTGATATTGGCCTGTAATTTTCCTTTTTTGTATTGCCCTTGTCTGGCTTTGGTATCAGGGTGATGTTGACCTCATAGAATGTGTTAGGAAGTGTTCTATCTTCCTCTATTTTTTTGGAAAAGTTTGAGAAGGATAGGTAGTAAATCTTCTTTGAATGTTTGGTAAAATTCTCCAGAGAAGCCATCTGGTCCTGGACTTATTTTTTGGGAGGTTTTTGACTACTGTTTCAATCTCTTTACTTGTGATTGATCTATTCAGATTCTTTATTTCTTCTTGATTCAGTTTTGGGGGTTGTATGAGTCTAAAAATTTATTCATTTCTTCTAGATTGCCCAATTTGTGGGCATATAGTTTTTGATTGTGTTCTCTTATAATCCTTTGTATTTCTGTGGTATCTATTGTAATTTCTCCTCTTTCATTTCTAATTTTATTTATTTGAGGCTTCTCTCTTTTTTTCTAAGTGAGTCTGGCTAAGGGCTTGTCAATTTTGTTTATCTTCTCATAGAATCAACTCTTTGTTTCATTGATCTTTTCTGCTGTTTTTTTTTTGGTTTCCATTGCATTTATTTCTGCTCTATTTTTTATTATTTCCCTCCCTCTGCTGACTTTGGGCTTTGTTAGTTCTTCTAATTCTGTTAGGTGTAGTTTAAGGTTGCTTATTTGGGATTTTTCTTGTTTGTTAAGCTGTGCCTATATTGCTATGAGTTTCCCTCTTAGGACAGCTTTTGCTGCATCCCGTATGAGTTGGTATGGCATATTTTCATTTTCATTTGTCTCCAGATATTTTTTGATTTCTCCTTTAATTTCTTCAATGATCCATTGCTTGTTCAGTAGCATGTTGTCTAGTCTTCACACCTTTGTCACTTTCCCAGTTTTTTCCTTGTAGTTGATTTCTAGCCTTATGGTCGGAAAAGATGTTTGTTATAATTTCAGTCTTCTTAAATTTATAGAGGCTTGCCTTGTTTCCCAACATATGGTCTATCCTTGAGACTGTTCCCTGTGCACTTGAGAAGAATGTGTAATCTGCTGTTTTGGGGTGGAGTGCTCTGAATATATTTAAGTCCATCTCATCTAGTTTTTCACTTAAGTCCACTATTTCCTTATTGACTTTCTGTCTGGATGATCTATCCTTTGGTGTGAAGGGGGTGTTAGGGTCCCCTACTATTATTGTGTTGTTGTTAGTATCCCCTTCTAGGTTTGTTAATAGTTGCTTTATGTACTTTGGTGCTCCTGTGTTGGGTACATATATATTTATGTGTTATGTCTTCTTGGTGAACTGTCCCTTTTAACATTAAATATTGCCCCTCTTTGTCTCTCATTATCCATTTTATCTTGAAGTCTCCTTTGTCTGATATAAGTATGGCCACACCTGCTTTTCTTGTTTGTCATTAGCTTGGAGTATTGTCGTCTATCCTTTTACTCTGAGCCTGTGCATTTCTTTAGAGCTGAGATGTGTTTCCTGGAGGCAGCATATTTTTGGGTCTTGTTTTTTAATCCATCCCACCACAGTGTGTCTTTTCATTGGAGAAATCAGTCCATTTACATTTAGAGTGATTATTGATATATGAGGGCTAAATGTTGCTATTTTATTGTTCATTTTCCAATTCTTTTGCATTTGCTTTGTTTCTTGTCCTGTGTGTTTTGGGCTACAAATTCAGTTTGGTATTTCTGTGTGATGGTTTTCTTAGTTTTCTCTTTATTTATCATATGTGTCTCTGTTCTGATTATTTGTTTAGTGGTTACTATGAGGTTTGTAAAAAAAAAATCTTGTAGATGTGATAGTCCATTTCTTATGGCCTCTTATTTCCTTTGATAATTCAATTCTGTCCCTTTCCTCTTCCCCTTCTAAATTATTCTTGTCATAACATATTCCACCTTGTGTTGTGAGTTTGTGTTTAAAGTGATGAGGTTATATTTATTTTTGGTGTTTTCCTTCCTTTAATCTTTGATGTTATAATTAGGTGTTTGCTAACCTATCCTGATAGATAGCTGCAATTTATGTGATTTTGTCTACCTATTTTTCTCCTTGCTCAAAGCTTTGTATCCTCTTTCTCTTTTTTTTTTTTTTTTCCAGGCATGACAACTTTCTTGAGCATTTCTTGCAGTGGGGGTCTTGTGGCAATGAACTCCCTTCGCTTTTGTTTATCTGGGATAGTTATTATTTCTCCCTCATATCTGAAGGATATTTTTGTTGGATAGAGTATTCTTGGCTGAAAGTTTTTATCTTTAAGAATTTTGAATATATCATTCTGCTCTCCCCCAGCCTGTAAAATTTCTGCTGAGAAATCTGCTGAGATCCTGATTGGAATTCCTTTGTACGTTATTCTTTTTTGTCTTGATGCCCTTAATATTTTTTCTTTATCATTGACTTTTGCCAGCTTTGCTACACTATGCCTCGGAGAGGGTCTTTTTCTGTTAATATGTTTAAGAGATCTATTGACTTCATTCAGTTGTATTTCTAGCTCCTTCCCAGGTTTGGGAAATTCTCATCTATTATTTCTTTGAACAGGATCTCTGCTCCTTTTCCCCCTCTCTTCTCCCTCTGGAATACCTATAATCCTTATGTTGCATTTCCTAATTGAGTCAGATATTTCTCAGAGAATTTCTGCATTTCTTTTTAGTCTTAGTTCTCTCTCTTCCTCCATCTGCATTCCTATCCTCAATAATACTAATTCTTTCCTCCATATTGTCAACTCTGTTTTTTAAAGATTCCAGATTTTTCTTTATGTCCTCCATTGTGTTTTTCCACTCCAACATTTCTGATTGGTTTTTCTTTATAGTTTCAATCTCTTTTGTGAAGAAGCTCCTGATTTCATTGAATTGTCTCTCTGTATTTTCTTGTAATTTGTTGAACTTTTTCATGATAGCTATTTTGAATTCTCTGTCATTGCAGTTATAAATTTCTGTGCCTTCAGGGTTGATTTATGGGTGCTTGTCTTTTTCCTTCTGGTCTGGAGATTTAATATATTTTTGCCTAGTGCTTAAGGGTGTGGGTTTATTTTTCCTCATCCTAAAAATATCTGGTTGCAGTTTCCACCTGGCACCACTAAGTGGGGGTGAAGAGCTGTGTATTCTGAGCCTGCCATGGTCTGCAGGTGCTCTAGCCAACAGGCTGAGGTGAACCCCGCCTGAGTTGAAGCACCAGGCAGTGGTGAGGGGTGCTTACTTTCACCTCTGCAATCTCAGGGGCTTCTTGCTCTTCCCTTGCTCTGCTCTCCTGGGTTGCTAGCTTGATGAAGGCACCCTTACAAGAGTTCTGTTCCCTCCATGAGGGAGTTCCCCACGGGCTGTGAGGGAACTTGGAGAGCGACAGTTTTCCTGTGGAAGTCTGCCCCTCCCCCAGCTCTCTGCGAGCTGCACCGTCTCGGTCTCAGGGTCACTATGGTTGGGGAAGGAGGGAGGTTCTCCTTACCTCCTTCCACTTCCTCCAAGAGTTCCAGCACCTCCACCTTTGGAGGTGAGGCTGCATGGGTCTCTCAGTCATCTTTTGTGTTGTGTGAATGTCCTCTATTGGTATATGCATGAACTTTTTGTTGTATCTTAGCACGTGAGAGTCTACGGGGAAAGCTCACTCTGCCAAGATGCTGACTTGTGGTCCCACTGTTAACATTTTGATTTATACCTTTTAATATTTTTGCTAGCATATACATATATATTTTAAAATCAGATTGTAACATAACATATATGTTTTTCCTAAACCAACACGTTAGAGCATATTTCCATGTTAATACACACCCATATCATCATTTTTTTGTGGTAAAATACATATAATATAAAATTTATCATTTTAACCATTTTTTTTTTGAGGAAGATGGGCCCTGAGCTAACATCTGTTGCCAACCTTCCTCCTTTTTTGCTTCTTTTCTCCCCAAAGCCCCCATAGAGAGTTGTATGTCATAGTTGTACATCCCTCTAGTTTCTCTATGTGCATTGGTCCATGCCCAGGATCTAAACCGGTGAACCCTGGGCTGCTGAAGTGGAGCACACAAACTTAACCGCTATGCCACCGGGCCAGCCCCATTTTAACCATTTTTAAGGATATAATTCAATGGTATTAAGTACATTCACATTGTTATGATATCAGCACCATCCATCTCTGAACTTTTTCATCTTCCCAACTGAAACTCTGTCCCCATTAAACAACTCCCCATTCTTCCCTCCTCCCAGCCCCTGGCAACTACCATTCTACTTTCTGTCTATATGAATTTGACCTCTCTAGATACCTCATGTAAGTGGAATCACAAAGTATTTATCCTTTTATGACTGGCCTATTTGATTTAATATAATGTCCTCAAGGTACATCCATGTTGTAGCATGTGTCAGAATTTTCTTCCTTTTTAAAGCTGAATGATATTCTTGTATGGATTTACCACCTTTCGTTTATCCATTCATCCATCCGTGGACACTTGGATTGCTTCCACCTTTTGACTATTCTGCATAGTGTTGCTATTAACATGGGTGGACAAATATCTCTTCAAGTCCCCTCATTCACTTTTTGGGTATATACCCAGAAGATGAATTCCTGGATGGTACATATCATCATTTTTAATGGTTGCAGAGCATTCTGTTGTATGCATGAGCAACAAGTTCATTTAACCAGTTCCCTATTGCTGGCCTGGCAGGCAGTTGCCACTTTTTATAAACATCAAAATAATAAACATCCTTGTCAATATATCTTCACCCCACAGTGAGCTTTTTAACATAGGTTTGAGCATTTCACTGCCCTTGCCCAAGACTCCCAGGCTCCTCCTCACTCACAGGCTGAACCCCATTTCTGCAGCTTAGGGGGTGAGGCCCTCAAGTTCTGGTCCCCGCTGTCATCACTCTCCCTCTTGTGATGCTCCAGGACCTGCTGGACACTGACTGCCCAACACTCCTTCCCACTCCCTGTTTTTGTGCATGCTTTATCCTCCTTGAAGCACATGGACATCCCTCTTTCCACTAGAACTTGAAAGCCTTCCCAAAGGTCAACCTTGAGTATATCCTCCCCTGTGAACTTCTTGTTCACCATCACAGGCAGAATTAACTACACCCTTCTTTGTGCTCCCAAAGCTTCCTACCTATGTCTGTCTATTAGAGCATCTATTACATGTTAGAATAATTATTTTTTGATGAAGGCAGCCTGGAATAGCAGAAAGAGGGAAGGTTTTACAGTCCAACAGACCTGCTCCAGAATCTCAGTTCTTACAGTATGACTTTGAGCAGACTCTGCGCCTCCCTTTGCTCATTTGTAAAATGAGGATCATAAATCCAACTTTAAAAGGATTGTTTGAGGATTAGAGGTGATGAATGTTATCCACAGTGCTGACACAGATTGGGTACCACAGTATTAGTGTCAGTATGGTAGTATGATGATGAAGATGGGGTGATGATGATGACGGTGGTGGTGATGATGGAGGTGATGATGACAGGGTTGGTGGTAGTGATGATTGTGGTGATGATGGTGGTGATGATGATGGGGTGGGTGATAGTAACAGGGTTGATGGTGATGGTGGTGATGATAATGGTGTTAATGATGATAGGAGTGATGATACCAGGGGTGATGGTGATGGTGGTGGTGGTGATGATGGTAGTAGTGATGACGATGGTGTTGGTGATGATAGAGGGGATAAAGACAGCGTTGATGCTGATGGTTATGGTAGTGATGATGATGATGGTGGCAGTGACGATAATGATAATGATGTACATGTGCCCCCATCACTACTAGGGCAGGTGCTGTGTAGCTTCATCTCTGCTTCCTCAGTGTCTGGCACAGAGCATGTACATAGTAAAAAATAAATTAATTACTTCAAGGCTCACTTGCTTTGGAAGCGGGAGTCCTTCCTGAATTAACCTGTTCAGTCCCAGCTAGATCTTCCTTCTGGGTCCTCCTTAGCTGTGAGTTTTGTGAGCTGAGGCAGCACAGTGGGTAAAGCCCCCAACTTGGAGCTGTGACATTGGAGTCTGCCCTGAGCACTGCCCTTAATCAGGCCAGTCACTTCTCTTCTTTGGGCTTTGAAGCCCCCATGAGGGCTTCCTGCTTAAATCCCCAATTCAACACTGGTTTCCATCCAAAGATACATTGTTCCATAACTATACCCAGATTGCTTCTACAAATTAGTTTCACATTTCAGCTGGCATGAGCACCAGCACCTGAGGATAGAGACTATGTTCCATTTCTCTTTTGCCTCCTTTTCCTGGTGCTCCGAGGGCTGTGCTCAGCCCAGAGCTCACATCTTGGCTGTGATGGTGGTGGAGCTGGATGGGAGAAGACAATGCTCGAGGTCACTGAACTCACACCACCACCATGGCCTGGGCTGTCCCATGGTCAGATGGTAGTGATAGCAATTGGTTGTCACCTGTGTATCACCTGTCGGGGATGTTACCAAGGGCCTCCTATGCTGGGTGGGAAGGGGGACAGCCTCAGGGATCTGGACATTTACCACAACTTACTCCTTTCCCCTTGATATATATATTGGTCAGTTTATATTCTCTACAGTTCCTTTCTCCCCTAGCGATGAAGAGAACTACAAACACTGCTGAGCACTTGGTCTTTTCAAGGATTATAAAGCTGCTGCATGTGTATGCTGAATGATTCTTCCCCTGAAAAGCCCATAGTCTAGGAGTGAAGAGCATACATGGACAGAAATAATTACAACACGAGGCAAGTGTGCCACAGAGAGCTCTTGGAGTTCAGAGGGGAGGGTCTCTGTGGAGTATTGTGCTGGCCCTCCCAGGACAGGGGAGGGTGAGGCATGCCCGGCAGGGGACGACGAACAGGGTGCACACTCTGCACAAAGAGGCAGAAGTGGTGTGAAGTAATTTGTGCTTTCCTGGCAGAAACCTGGAATGAGTCTACATTTTTTGGAACCCACACAGTAGTAGCATGGATTTATCTTCTTGGGGCATCTCCTAGAGAAGAAAGGCAGCATTTTCCTTATAATCCCATAGGTCTGATTAGAAAACTGAGGTCTGTTGAAAGGACTTGCTGTGAGGAGCAAGGGGGTGATGAGAGAGTGAGTGGGGACTGGGGAAGCCTGAGTGCTAAGGGCCATGAGCAAAGACATAAGGTTTTCCAGGTCATAGATGGGACCAAATCCAGAGCCCATGTGCTGGTTGCCCCTGACTGGCTGTGAGCACCCTGTGGGGCTGCTCTGGTGATGGGCAGTGGGTTCTGAGGTATGAGGGGCCAGGAAGTGCCTTCTCTACCTTGTCCCAGCTTCTCTTCAACACGTGGGCTCTCTCTTTGTTCTCCTTTCCTAACTCTGATGAGCTTCTGAGATGCAGTGACAACCTGATGTGGGGGGGACCTGGAGACAGTGTCAGAGTGGGCCTGCCTGGCCCAGGATTGGCATCCAGGGGCTGGCTCCAGGAGGCAGAGGAGAATTTTTAGATAAGTTGCTGCTCGATTGGAATAAATTGATATCATTGTCAATGAGATAGTAGTTTGACTATATGAGAATCCAGACTCTGCCCCTTCCTCACTGTCTGCTTCAGCTTCCATTCGAAGGAGCCTCAGGGCCGTATGTTATAAACAGGCCACTTCCTAACTGGGTGACTCTGAGCAGGTTACTTTTTAATTCTCTGAGCTTCAGTTTCCCCATTAAAATGGGGTTCATCCTTCACAGGGTTGTTTTAGAATAAGAGGAGAAAATAGATGTATGGCATTGAAGACTTAGTATATGCTCAATAAATATTAGTTCTATTTCTCGTTTCCCATGTGCTAAATCATTATATACAGCCAGTGATTCTTCCCTTCTTTCCGCCCTCTAAATCTGGATTTCAGATATAGGGTTTGTTTAAAGTTGGGGGAGGGGTACACTTTCCTAAGCAGAAAGACAAAGGCTTGAGGAGATGAAGTAGCAGAGAGAATATCTAGAAAGAATAACGATACTTCAAAACAGGTAATATATGTATATCAAAATGCAACGATGTGCTCAGCGAGGAAGAAAACAATATATTGTGATGCATTGTTACTTGTTTCTTGTTTGGCCACTGGTTCAGCCTTGCAAACTGTATAGTTGCAGTGACCTTGTTTCTTCACTAGAGGGCGCCAGGGCAGTACGGCTGCGCGTGGGCTTTCTGATCTCATGGAGTTTCAAACAAGCTTCTGAAGTCCACCGTCCAGAATCATTGGAAAGAAGACAGGACTGGGAGTCAGGAGGGCTTGGTTCTTATCCACAATATGCCTCTCATTGGCTTGATGACTCGGGGAAAAGCCACTTCCCCTCCATGGGTCTGTTTCTTCATCTATAACATGAGTGTGTTGGGTTAGATGTCCCTCAAGGCGCCTCCAAGGACAGAGATTTGGGGTTGTCCTCACAGATGGAAACCTCTGTAAACTAACCCTGTGGTCTGGGCAGTCAAATGGAGACAGTGCAGTCAGACACCTTCCTCTCATATTTCTCTTAATCCTCTAAATTGTCAGTTTATAAGCAACATGAGCATTAGAGTTGGTCTTAAATCTTGGGGTCCTTGGAGAAGCGTCCTTGACCCTGCCCCACGACTGGCATTGTGGCCTGGAGCTGAGTGTCTCATGCAATCCCAAGGGTGACTGGGGGGGCTCTGTCTGCACACATTAATGTCCACCCCATCTGCAGGGGGAGAGCCAATTCCTTTAAAGCTCTCTCTCAACCTGTTTTTGCCAACGAAACCAGATGCAGGACACGACTCATTTCCTCCACCTCTGTGGGCTACGTCGTTGTTGGGTCAAATACGAAAAATGGCTTTTTTCAGAACTTTTTATTTATTTTGGTGTCTAGGAAGAGACTTTTTGTCCTCCCATAATGTCAGCCCAACTCTTCTCTTTTGAAGCTAGAAATCTGGCTACCATTGATTTGTTTCTTTAAACATTTTCTTCTGGAAATAAAAAAGCATAAATAAAGAGAAAACTCTTGCTGATAAACCTTCCTCCCAGAAACAATCTGTCAATATTTTGTCTAATTTTATTTTAGTGTTTTCACTCACACTGAGAACATATTATAGATACAATTTGCATGCTGAATTTTTCTCTTAACATCATATTACGAGGATTTTCTTATGTCGAGAAAGTAGAATTTGAATGCCTGCACACGACTTCATTGGAGAGATGAATCATAACTTAGCCATTTCCTCAACGTTGGACATTGGACCTCGCCTTCAGTTTCTCGATGCCGTAGATAATATTATTGAACCCCGTCACTAACACAGCGGCTCCTTTGGACTGAAATTTCCCTTACCTCCTGTTACCAAAGCGTGTTTGATGGGTTTGAAAGACCAAGATGGCTGGGCATAGGGAGGGAAAGAAAAGGAACAGATATTTAAGGGTTTCTGTTACCTTCCAGGCGTGGAGTGGAGGGTACTTTATACTTTATGTTTATCCTTAGAACAATCATAGGAACTAGGTTTACAGTTGGGAAACTGAGACTGCGAGAGATTTAGGAATTTGACTGTCAAGTCACACGGCTCATTAGCAGCTGTGCCGGGATTTGACCTTGAGTTTTTCTGGCTGCAGGGTTGGCTTGTCGCTCGCTGCCATGCTGCTTGGAGGCAGAAGGAGCAGAGTCTGGGGGTCTGGGATGGGCTGCAGGGAGCTGTGGGCCCACTACCAGCAAGGGGTGTTCAGACTGTCAGAGTCGGGGTGCTTGTCTGCGGAGGGCCGAGGGGAACTGGAGCATCGGAGGGCAGTGGAGGGAGTGAGGGCCTGGCTTGCAGAGCTGGGTCAAGTCGATCTGCTGGGGCTCGGGGCTGAGCGTCTGCCTAGGTTTCCAGCCTGCTTTGCTGGAGAAACAGCCCGAGTCCCTGCTTCATCAGCCCTGCTTTTGTCCAACACTTTTCTCTACCACTCCTAATAAATCTGAATCACAGTGTTTGGCTTTGTACTCATAAATTTGAAGTGGAGTTCTTACCAGGCCTGTCAGGAAGATGGAGAAGGGAGGGTGAGAAGGAGAAGTGAATTCTAGGAATCTGGACTATTTTTAAACACATCCTTGTTATTCTAGATCTTGCAGGTCACTGGTACCAGAGAAGAATTTTGCAGACCTGACAGCTGGTGTTAAAACAATTAGGCTCAAAATGACAACCAAGGGATGTGTGTGTGTGTGTGTGGCCACTCCTCCTCTGTTTTCTCCTTCTATTGTGGGAAGCTTTCCTGGGTGTGTCTTGGGCAGAGCCAGCTGGGTCAAGGGAGGAGGGGGATCTTGGGCGTGAGCTCTGGACTGTGTCTCAGGAGAGCTGGTGACACCCCCTCCACTGTGCACATAGGTGTCATCCCAGACTTGTCGCCTCCCCTCCCTGGCCTCAGCCTTCTCTGCCATAGGCTATAGGATGGGATTAAGACCTCTCTAAATTCTCCTCCAGCTCCAGTATGCATCCTGGGATTGGGACTGCAAATACCTCTTGGCATACTAGTTTATGGTCATCGCAAAGTCCCTTCCTGGTCATCCCCCACTTGCCCTGATCATGCCTGACATTCTATTCTGTGAGTTTGAGGCTTGGCTGCTTGTTTACATGGAATTCTTTGGGAAGGACAAGAAGCAGCTTTGTCTTGCTTCTTGGGCTTCATGATCTCAATCCCTCTTCATTATCTGGACACAACTTGCCTTTTATTTTCATTTCCCCCAGTGCTTCCCACCCATGTTGATCAGGGGTTCTCCAGAGAAACAGAAGCAATAGAAGAAAAAAATATATATATAGAGAGAGAAAGAAATAGACAAACAGAGACAGAGAAAGACAGGGACACCAACAGAAAGAGAGAGAGAGAGAAACAGAGAGAGAGAGTTACCATAAGAAATCAGCTTACACAATTATGGAGGCTGAAAAATCCCAAATCTGTAGTTGGCAAGCTGGAGATCCAAGAGAACCAATGTGTAATTCCAGTCCAACACAAAGGCCTGAGAACCAGGGGAGCCAATGATGTAGTTCCAGTCTGAAGCCTGGCAGACTTGAGACCCAGGAAGAGCTGATGTTTCAGTGAAAGTCTGAAGGCAGGAAAAAAGCCAACATGCCAATTGGAAGGCTATCAGTCAGGAAGAATTTTCTTTTATTTGGGGGATGGTCAGCCTTTTTGTTCTATTCAGGCCTTCACCTGATTGGACGAGGCTCACCCACATTAGGGAGTGCAATCTGCTTTACTCAGTCTACTGATTCAAATGCTAATCTTATCCAGAAACACCCAGAATCATGTTTGACCAAATATCTGGGCACTCTGTGGCCCAGTCAATTAACCATCACACCCCCCAATATTCTTTACCCCACCCATACACTGATTGCTTTTTCATGGCCCACCTACAGATGTTCATGTCTATAGGCCATTGCATGTGCTATTCCTTCCACCTGGAATGGCCTCCTCTCCATAACCTTCATCTGTAAGAAGAAATTCTACCCACAGCACCTTACTTATTTTTTCAAATGGCCATCTCACCAGCTAGAAGAAGAGGACAGGGTCTGCAATACTCTGAAGTGGCTAAAAGCATAGATTCTGGAGCTCCACTCTCCGGGTTCACATCCTGGCTCTTCCATTTACTGGCCATCTGACCTTGGGTGAATTTGTGCTCCATCTCCTCAATCTGCACAGTGGAGATAATAATAGTACTTAGTTCATGGGGTTGTTATGAGGGTTGAGTGAGCTACAATATGTAAAGCTCCTAGAACAGCATCTGACACACAGAAAGGCTGAGATACTTGTAGGTATTGTTGCTGTTGTCCCTGGGCCAAGCATGGTGCCTGACCCATACTGGATGCTCCTTAAGTCTTGAATGAATGGAGTCATTTATAATAAAATGTGTAGAGAAGATATGAAAGTCAGTGCAGATGAGGGGGTTTGAGAGAAGAAATATGAAGATATTGGATGTCCTCCCTGGATAGAAAGTGCATATGATTAGAAAGGTTGCAGGGTGTGTGTGTGTGTGCACACGTGTGTGCATGCACGTTGCCTCTTTGGCTGGTGGGGAAAGACTTTGCTTATTCCTCTCCTTTTCTCCTAAGACCAGGCCCTTTCTTATGGCTGAGAGCAGTCTTCACACAACAGCATATGTACATTGCTATTTACTCCCTCTCTGTGTACAGAAAACAGAAAGCTAAGAGGGTGGGGAGGGTTGGGTGTGTGCTTTGTTCCTCTTCAAAGAGGAAAGTTGCAAAGAAACCCTGTAATTGAGAAATGTCACTTCTCACCCTCCCACAGTGTAGAGATGTGCTCTACTCCTTTGCACTAGCTTCTGCTGTGTGCGAAGAACATAAGGAAAAAGGAGAGACTGTAGAAAAGCAACTCAAAGCCTTTCCTCAAATTAGCTGGGAGCAGTCAGAAAATATTGTCAGGAGAGGACAGAAATCCCTGACACAGGAGGAAAGTGCCTCCTAGAGCCTTACCACCACCACCACCCCCACCACCACCCCCCCCAGCTAATACAAAGCTTAGCATGCCTGCTATTCCACACACCCCTGGAGATGCCTCTTACTAGAATATAGGAAATCACAGTGGGTGACAAAGGGATATTTTAGTCAATGTCTTGGAAAAATATTATTGATCTGGGAAGTTAGTAACAGATAATGATTACTGAAGAAAAGTACTTAATTTTCTAGGCATTGCTTCCTTTAAAAGTTCTCTTTCCATTTATATTTATGTGGATCTGTAGCATAGAATCCCAGAACTTTAGTCCTGAAAGGAGTGGTAGAGAGGATCTATTTCAACCTCTGTTATCATATAGCTAAGGAAACTGAGGCCCAAGAGGGTGAGTTGCCCAAGGACACATAGCCGGTTGAATTGCAAGTCTTTCATTTGATCTGATCACATCTACTCAGTCCTCACCTGACCATGTCCAGCAAAGAGAAGAGATGTTGTCAAAGAGATTCTAACCCTTGGAGCCAAACCAGCTAAGGGGAGGGTGTGAGACTTGTGGGTAATTGATGAGTGGTGTGTGTGTGAATGTGTATAGAGGTATCACCTCTCAAAATTCCATTAAACAATGGGATAATATACAAGTTCTCAATCGGTGGGGCCTGTCGTGATGGCCCAGCAACACTGTTCTCAATACCACTAGTCACAGTGAGCACAAGCATAGGAGAACTGACTCTATAACCAACTAACCTCTGTAGAGTTTATAGGATCTGATGGTTAATTTTATGTGTCAACTTGGCTGGGCTGAGGGATGCCCAGATAGCTGGTAAAATATTATTTCTGGGTGTGTCTGAGAGGGTGTTTCCAGAATAGATTAGCATTTGAATTGGTGAGCTGAGTAAAGATGATCTCCCTCACCAATGTGGGTGAGCCTCATCTAATTCATTGAGGGCTCAAATAGAACAAAAAGGCAGAGGAAGGGCGAATCCGCTCTCTCTGCTTGAGCTGAGACGTCCATCTTCTGCTGCCCTCGGACATCAGCCTCCCTGGTTCTCAGGCCTTTGGACTCAGACTGAATGAATTACATTACTGGCTTTCCTGGTTCTCCAGCTTACAGGCAGCGTATGGTGGGACTTCTCGGCCTCTGTAATCACATGAGCCAATTTCTATAATCAGTCTCCTCTTCTGTCTATCTATCTATCTATCTATCTATCTATCTATCTATCTATCTATCTATCTATCTATCTATCTACCTATCTATCTATCTCCTCTTCTATCTATCTATCTATCTATCTACCTATCTATTTATCTACCTATTTATCCATCCATCCTACTGGTCTGTTTCTCTGGAGATCCTTGACTAATAGGCAGACATAGTTCCACTTAATCCTCACAACTACCCCGTGCAGTAGGTAGAGCAAGTCATCCCTGCTACGCCCCCACCTAGTCACAGAGCTCAGCCCCTGCCCTGCTGCCTCTCACTCAGCATGTTCCTGGAGCTGCACGTCATCCAGGCTGGAATAGCAGTCATTCTCAAAAGTACCTCCGGAGGTAGCTCAGATCTGTGGTAGATGGTAAGGAGAGAGTGAAAAGTTGGAGCAAAGGCAGATTAACGCTCCTGGCCCCACCCGGATAGAGAGTCCTGGTTATGGATTTGGGTTCTGTTCTCATTGGGTACTGATATTCTTATGAAGTTCCCCCAAAACTGACAGTCTCTGGAGGCAGAAGCCTGGCTTGGTCGAGGGGGGCTCTCTAGAACAGGGGGCTCTTCCCCGGCATTGAATGTAAACACGTAGGTTACTGTTCGTTTCCTGCAGAGTGCCATTGTTTTCCTAGGATTCTCAACAGGGGAGTGACTTCCCGAAGAGGCTAGAGACCAGGTCTGGGTGTGCAGTATCTCAATGGAGATGTGAGAGAGGAGGTCGTCCTTTCTTAGGGTATGAGGACCTCAGGGCCCTCAACTGTGGGGTCCACCATGAGTAAACATTTTGAGAAATCCTGAGGAGATTGATCATGGGGAGCATGGGATGCCCCAAAAGCCCTGTCTTTGAATATGACCTAGACAATGGCTAGAAGGATCCTTCTGGGGCCATCCTGCTTCCTCCTCCCCGGAGAAGGACCTCACCTCTGGTAGGCCCACCTCCCTCACATTCATGCCCCTTCACTGAGGGAGGCTCCTCTTCCTCCATGAATTTCACCCTCTGGTGTGCCGCAGACTCCAGTTAGCCAGCCTTCCTGATTTCTAGTTCAGGCTTGCAAATTAACACTCCAAATTTAATAGTTCAAAAATTGACTTTTCTTATCTCCCATCTCTTACCAGCATACACTGGTAGCAAAGACAAAAACTCTTTCTTGTCTATACATCTCGCATGGTCTCTACTTGTTGAGGCAGATGGCTTCTTGCAATGGTGGTCTAGCCTAAGTCCCCCTTGCTGCAGGATTTTCCTAGACAATGCTGTCTAAGTACAAGGAGGCCTTGCCATGAGACTGGTGAATATAACTCAGCTTATCTCTTAAAATGGCCTTGGCAAAGATGTGACTTGTGATACAGGAAGTTTGTTTTTTATGTCCCCACCCATCTTCTCTTTCCCACCCCCACACTTTTCCTGTCCTTTTCCTGGGCTAAGAGTGGTGAGTGGGTAGGCATCATGAGCTTTGGAATTAGACAGATTTTTGTTTGCATTCTGGCTTTACCATTTATTGGTTCTTGAGCTCAGACAATGTACCAAAGTTCTCTGAGTTAGTTTCCCCATCTGTAAAATGGGTATGATTTTTCTTTTCTATAGTTGTTCTACTGATTAAATGGAGTAATACACATATAAGTGGAGAATGGGCACTTAATAAATCTTAGTCTCCTTAAGCCTCTCAGGCACCTGAGTGTGGATATAATGTGGAAGTAACACCTAGGTCACTCCTAACTGATCATTGAGTCTAGTTTCCAGATTTGATTCTTAGAGCAGCTGTGACCTCATGGCCAGGCTGAGGACAGTCGCCTGGCAGAGCTCCCTCTGCCCTCCCTTTGCCAGGGAGCCTCCTGCTGGTCTCCCACTAACCCTGAGTTTTGAGATGACCAGACCCCCACTAGACTAGCCCAAGTCCTCCAGCCAAGTCCTACCTGTGAAGCATCAAACTCCAGAGGGCTTAGCTGAGTGCTACCTGCAGGAGTGAAGCTGGGCACCAGGCCTGGAGAACTGGCCCAGTGAAGACAATGCAGTAACTCAAAATGACAGGGTCTGAAGGTGGATGCCAAGCTCAGGCTTGATTCAGATTGCTGCTGATTTCCCCAGGGGCTTAGTTCCTAGGAGCCCCCTGGCATGGTGATGTTGGTGGGTGGCCACATTGCATTGTGGGTGCTTTACAGAGGAACTTCAACTCCCAGCTAAGGGGTAGGGTCAGGGCCCAGGGGTGGCAGGGCTTTTGGATAACTGAAACATTCTAAAGGACAACAGAGGAGGAGCCAGGTGTTTGAACGGGCCAGGAGTCAGGTGGGCTGGGGGCAGGGCTGCTCCATGACAAAGAGACTCACAGCATGGAGTGGGATAAGGCGGAGGCCAGGAGCGAAGACCAGAGCAGAGGGAGGACTCAGGGGACAGTCGTTTCATCTCCCTCCTACTATGCACCTTTTTCTATCCACCCTGCATCAGGAGCTTCAGTTTCGGGGGCACCTGCTCCTTGAACCTCTGAGTATTACAGCATGTCCACCCTGAAGACATGGGCTCTGGCCAGCTCACCGTTCAGCCCTCCACCTGGCTGTGAGAGTCACACTAATGAAAGAGGCATCCATTCAGAATGAGGGAGGTGGAGGCAGAGGGGCAGGATGGCTGGACCTGCGCCTCCTCCCCCACCTCACCAGCTCTTTCCCACCCCCTTTCTTTCCTTCCTTCCTTCCTTTTATGACGTCACCTCTCGCCACTGCCCTCACACCCCGTCCCCTTCTGCTGTCTGCTCCTCTGCTTCCTGACTGCAGGGCTGCTGCTGCGAGTGGTAGGTGCTGATTAAGATGGATGGATTCATAAGAGGCATTCAATGTGACTAGAATAAAAAGCACCACAGTCTTGCCTGGACGCAAGGGCATACGGCCAGAAAGTAGCATCACTCAGGAGATTACTTTACTACTGCAGCTTGTCCTTAAAATAGCACAAGCCCCTCCATGCTCCATCTTGGTAGCTATTTATATAAATGTAGATACATGAATATATACATTTTTAAACAGAATCTTTTCTCTACTTCCCACCTACCCTCTTCTCTTCCTCCTTGTTATTTGTTAGTGGAGGCTAGACACCAATTTTTAAAAGAAGTGTTAAGGATCCAAGGTCACTGAGTAAGCGTAACATTCTCTGGCCTTATAAGGTGGTTTGCTGCTCCAGGTCAGCTTGAGGGTTAGCACCATTCAGGAACTTACTGGAGCTGGACTTGAGATCATGGAGGTCCATTTGGTGGTGTTCTCCCAGGGGCTGTGGATGTGCCCCAAGGACCACCCCCTCCTCCCATCTCCTGCGAAACTGTCACAGCATCACTTGTCCTCTTGGAGACTTTCTCTCCAGATGGAGAATTGACTTACTTGATACACAGTCGCTGCTTGGTTAGCAGGATGGAGGTCAGGGAATTTGTTCAAGGTCATGTGAAAGTGGAGGCTCCACTCCCAGGTCCCTTGTCCTGATGTTCAATCTAGGGTTCACTTCACGATAGGAACAGGAGGAATTAGAGTTCCCTTCAACAGGCCAGATCCATTTTAAAGGTTCACAGGCTGCTACTCATTCTAGGTTGAATCCAAGTTTCTCACTATCCAAAGAAATAGAGACCTTGTTTATAGGCAGTGCCAGTGAATTGTTGAGAGAAGCACATCTGCCCCTCTAGGCATGGAGAGGGCACTAGGGACCAGTTAGACAAAAGAGCTCCAGCATACAGTCAGAGGGGCAGGCTTTTGGATGGATGAATTCCTCATTCTAGTAAGTAGCCACTAAAATCTGTTGGTCTGTGGTGTGTGTCTGTGTTTATGGTTAAACGGTGCTATAGAATTTACCACCATCTATTAATTTTTTTGGAAGCTCTTTAAAAAATAATTGACAGCTGAACAGCAACAGGCTGGAAGATGATGATATCATCACTCTGCTATTTATAGATCTCCATTCCCTGGAGAGTGCAGATCTTGATATTTAGGTTGTAAAGGCCTGTGGGTAGGACTCCTGCCCAGTTTTGTGCTTCCTGCTGTACCCATCACACGGCTGTCTCATGACATCCGTTGTTAACCACCTGTTTATAAACAGGAAGCTGAAATATGGAGCCAGGATCTAAGTGGAGAATGGAATTATCCAGTTCTATTTTCCCACTTTTATTTTTTTTTTCACTAGGCTTTACCCGTTTCACATATTTGGAAACAAAACAAGAGAAGGACAGCATTTGAACCAACTCCAATCTGGATGTATGGTCAGGAGTAAAAAGAAAAATGCTATCTTACACAGGATGAAGAAAGAAAATTGAGAGTGAATAGGAGATAGGTACTGAAGATAATGCACTGAAGATGAATGTTGTAATCCTACAACTCCACCCTTAATGAAGTTTAGACTAGAAACCATGATTCTAGTCTGGTCTAGATCCAGAGGTTAACCACTGACTGCTCATTCAAGTCCATAGAGAACCTCGCCTGAACCCGGGTCCTTCTTTGTGTGGAAGGTCCCCTAAAGTCTGCTTTATATTGATTTGAACTGTTGTTTTGTTGCAAGTTAAGAGCTACAGCAATCCTGAGGACCCAAAAAGTTAGACTCATCTTGTTCAGATCTTAACATCCAAACTAATCTTGAAATAGAACCTGCTTCTTTGAAACCTCTGAGTCATAATGATCTCCAGGCTAGGCAGTTAGCCTGAGGATCATGGAAGGAACTAACTGAATTCAAAGGGAAAGAGGAAGGCAATTTCAGTTACAGCAAGGCTTTGAACACTGAGAACAAGTCTGAGCCACAGTGTGTTGTGACCATGGACAGCTACTATTTGTACCAGAGAAGGCTTTTCGGGACCATGGTCAGCAGCTCATGCTACTATTGGTCTGAGAACAACGGTAAGATAGTCTGCAGCAGCCCCACACTCTAATACCTCCCAACTATGCTGGCTTGTGACCATGGACAGCTACTGTCGGGGGCCAGAGCAGGTTTTTCAAGAACCATGGCCAGAGCAGTCCCACACTCTCAAAGCCGTGGATGGAGACTCATTTGTACGGGAGCGGTTATTTGCTAACACCGCATTGAAAATCACTCTGCATGTGTAACCACTGCCCATTCAGATATCTGGCTGTTACAAACTTTTTTTTGTTTGTTTTAATATAGAGGGTCTGTCACTTTTTTTTTTTTTTTTTTTTGTGAGGAAGACCAGCCCTGAGCTAACATCTGTCCAATCCTCCTCTTTTTGCTGAGGAAGACTGGCCCTGGGCTAACATCCGTGCCCATCTTCCTCTACTTTATATGGGACGCCGCCACGGCGTGGCTGACAGGCAGTGCGTCGGCGGGCGCCCGGGATCCGAACCTGCGAACCCCGGGCTGCCAAGCGCGGAGTAAACCGCTGCGCCACCGGGCGGCCCGAGGGTCTGTCACTTTTACAACCTCTCGTATGAAGTGCAGATATCATGATATCAATCAGTGTTTCATGTATTGTGCAACAGTGACCATGACTTGATTCCTGGTTTGTGATCTGCTCTGCAGACCATCTGATCACCTGACAACAGATGGATCAAGACCGAATCATGACATTTCATCTGACTCCATTGCATGTAGCAAACAGAAGTCAAAGATACCAGGAGTGAAGGACTGGTTTGGCTAGACCATTCTTACGTAACCTCTGCCAGACTACTTCCCATTCATGAGGAAACACTTTTTTTTAACAGTCTGTGATCCAGACAGGATATTTACATGTGTGTTTCACCCCCTGCATAATCACAGTATCAATAATACTTTTTGAGTGCATAGTATGTGCACTGTGCGAAATTTTACATTCAGTATCTCCTTAATTTTCATAACTTCAGTTCTGTGAGGTAGATACTGACACTGGCTTAATTTTATGGATAAGTTAGAGGAGCTAAGGAACTTACTAAATGTTACATATCCATCAGGTGGTGAGCCAGGATTTGAACCTATTCTTCCAGCCACCCTGCAATATTGAGAGCTGTCATTTTAGCCTCCTCTCTCCTTCCCCATAACTTCCTTCAGTTACTGAAGTGGGTTTGGTTTTTAGAATTATTTCTACTGTAGATATCGGCGATCTCATGTCTCATGTGGTTTGTGATATTGGCCCAACCAAGACTCAGCTGACTGTTATGTGCAATTGTAAGTCATTGTGTAATGACCCTTCTGGATGGCTTGTTTTCTCACAGACAATTCAACTGAAGGAATGATAAGAAAAGTATTAACCCCTGTGCAATTTTTGTCAGCCTTGGTGGTAACTCACTATTCATTTCCCTTAATCCAAGCAAATGAGTCTTTTATTCACTCCTTCTGTTCAACCACTGGGTTCTCCAGGTGGTTGCCCTCACCTGGATATTGCCTCTCCTAGGCATTACCCAAATCCCTATATAATATAACCTCCACAGAGCTCATGCCCCCTTCTAGGCTGTAGGTGTCACCTCCTTGTCTGCTTCTTGGTACCTAACACAGGTAAGTCGTGGTGAATCAACAGAAGAACGTAGCTTGTTCCCGGTGGTGTTTGATGAATGTCAAGATTGAATCTAAGTTGCTATGTCAAGTAAGTCTGTTGTGTCCAGGGTAGTGTCCTCTGTCTTTTCCTGTGACTCGCCTAGAATGTTGTGATGTTTTGTCATTGGGAAATACTCTACAAGTCACTGAACAGAAGGGTGAGTGTCTGCACCTTCAGTCTGCATCAGGGCCTATGGCCGGTGGTGGACTTTGAATTCATAGAATCAAGGTTCATGGGTTTTTTAAAAATTGATGTCATAATAGTTTATAACATTGTGAGATTACATTATTGTTATACATCGTTATATAATTGTACATTATTGTTTGTCAGTCACCATATAACTATGTCTCTTCACCCCTTGTGCCTACCCCCTAACCCCCTGGTAACTACCAAACTGTTCTCTCTGTCCATGTGTTAGTTTATCTTCCACATATGAGTGAAATCATGTGGTGTTTGCCTTTCTCTGTCTGGCTTATTTCACTTAACTTAATACCCTCCAGGGCCATCCATGTTGTTGCAAATGGGACCACTTTGTCTTTTTTTATAGCTGAGTAGTATTCCATTGTATATATATATACCACATCTTCTTTATCCAATCATCAGTTGAGGGACACTTGGGTTGCTTCCATTTCTTGTCTATAGTGAATAATGCTGCAATGAACATAGGGGTGTATAAGCCTCTTTGGATTGTTGATTCAGGATCTTTGGGTAAATACCCAGTAGTGGGATAGATGGATCATAATGTATTTCTATTTTTAATTTTTTGAGGAATCTTCACACTGTTTTCCATAAAGGCTGCTCCAGTTTGCATTCCCGCCAGCAGTGAATTAGAGTTCCCATTTCTCCACAACCTCTCCAACATTTGTTGTTCTTTGTCTTGGTGATTATAGCCGTACTAATGGATGTAAGGTGATATCTTAGCATAGTTTTGATTTGCATTTCCCTGATGATTAGTGATGTTGAACATCTTTTCATGTGCCTATTGGTCGTCTGTATATCTTCCATGGAAAAATGTCTGCTCATATCCTCTGCCCGTTTTTTGATCAGATTGTTTGTTTTTTATTGTTCAGTTGTGTGAGTTCTTTATGTATTATGGAGATTAACCCCTTTTCAGATATATGATTTGCAAATATTTTCTCTTAGCTAGTGGGTTGTCTTTTCATTTTGATCCTGGTTTCATTTGCCTTGCAGAAGCTGTTTAGTCTGATGAAGTCCCACTTGTTTATTTTTTCTTTTGTTTCCCTTGTCCGAGTAGACATGGAATTAGAAAACATCCCTCTATGACCGATGTCAAAGAGTGTACTGCCTATGTTTTCTTCCAGGAGTTTTATAATCTCAGGTCTTACCTTCAAGTTTTTGATCCATTTGGAGTTAATTTTTGTGTATGGTGAAAGAAAATAGTCTACTTCCATTCTTTTGCATGTTGCTGTCCAGTTTTCCCAGCACCATTTATTGAAGAGACTTTCCTTTCTCCATTGTATGTTCTTAGCTCCTTTGTCGAAGATTAGCTGTCCATAGATGAGTGGTTTTATTTCTGGGCTTTCAATTCTGTTCCATTGATCTGTGTGTCTGTTTTTGTACCAGTACCATGCTGTTTTAATTATTATAGCTTTGTAGTATATTTTGAAGTCAGGGATTGTGATGCCTCCAGCTTTGTTCCTTTTTCTCAGGATTGCTTTATCTATTTACAGGGTTTTTTGTTGCCCCATATGAATTTTAGGATTCTTTGTTCTATTTCCGTGAAGAATGTCATTGGGATTCTGATTGGGATTGCATTGAATCTGCAGATTGCTTTAGGTAGTATGTACAATTTAACTATGTTTATTCTTCTAATCCATGTGCACGGGATATCTTTCCATTTCTTTATGTCATCATCAATTTCTTTCAATAATGTCTTATAGTTTTCATTGTATAGGTCTTTCACCTCCTTGGTTAAATTTATTCCTAATATTTTATTCTTTTTGTTGTGATTGTAAATGGGATTGTCTGCTTGAGTTCTCTTTCTGTTAGTTCATTTTTCAAGTGTAGAAATGCAACTGATTTTTGTAAGTTGATTTTGTACCCTGCAACTTTGCCGTAGTTGTTGATTATTTCTAATAGTCTTCCAATGGATTCTTTAGGGTTTTGTATATATAATATTATGTCATCTGCAAACAGTTAACAACAAACATTCTTTGTTGCCTATTTGGATTCCTTTTATTCCTTTCTCTTGCCTAATTGCTCTCACCCAAACCTCCAGTACTATGTTGAATAAGAGTGGCAAGAGTGGGCACCCTTGTCTTGTTCCTGTTCTCAGAGGAATGGCTTTCAGTTTTTCCCCATTGAGTATAATGTTGGCTGTGGGTTTGTCATCTATGGCGTTTATTATGTTGAGGTACTTTTCTTCTATACCCATTTTGTTGAGAGTTTTTATCATAAATGGATGTTGGATCTTATCAAATGCCTTCTCTGCATCGATTGAGATGATCATGTGGTTTTTATTCCTCGTTCTGTTAATGTGGTGTATCACACTGATTGATTTGCGGATGTTGAACCATCCCTGTGTCCCTGGCATAAATCCCACTTGATTGTGGTGTATGATCTTTTTAATGTATTGCTGTATTCAGTTTGCCAATATTTTTGAGGATTTTTGCATCTATGTTCATCAGTGATATTGGCCTGTAATTTTCCTTTTTTGTATTGCCCTTGTCTGGCTTTGGTATCAGGGTGATGTTGGCCTCATAGAATGTGTTAGTAAGACTTCCATCTTCCTCTATTTTTTGTAATAGTTTGAGAAGGATAGGTATTAAATCTTCTTTGAATGTTTGGTAAAATTCTCCAGAGAAGCCATCCGGTCCTGGACTTTTATTTTTGGGGAGGTTTTTGATTCCTGTTTCAGTCTCTTTACTTGTGATTGATCTAGTCAGATTCTCTATTTCTTCCTGATTCAGTTTTGGGAGGTTGTATGAGTCTAAGAATTTATCCATTTCTTCTAGATTGTCCAATTTGTTGGCATATAGTTTTTCATAGTATTCTCTTATAATCTTTTGTATTTCTGTGGTATTGGTTGTAATTCCTCCTCTTTCATTTCTAATTTTATTTATTTGAGCCCTCTCTTTTTTTCTTAGTGAGTCTGGCTAAGGATTTGTCAATTTTGTTTATCTTCTCAAAGAAACAGCTCTTTGTTTCATTGATCCGTTCTACTATTTTTTTTTGGTTTCCATTTCTTTTATTTCTGCTCCAATTTTTATTATTTCCTTCCTTCTGCTGACTTTGGGCTTTGTTTGTTCTTCTTTTTCTAATTCTGTTAGGTGTAGTTTAAAGTTGCTTATTTGGGATTTTTCTTGTTTGTTAAGGTGGGCCTGTGTTGCTATCAATTTCCCTCTCAGGACAGCTTTTGCTGCATCCCATATGAGTTGGTATGATGTATTTTCATTTTTGTTTGTCTCCAGATTTTTTTAAATTTCTCCTTTAATTTCTTCAATGATCCACTGATTGTTCAGTAGCGTGCTGTTTAGTCTCCACCTCTTTATCACTTTCTCAGTTCTTTTCTTGTAGTTGATTTCTAGTTTCATAACGTTATGGTCAGAGAAGCTTCTTGTTATGATTTCAATCTTCTTAAATTTATAGAGGCTTGCCTTGTTTCCCAACATATGGTCTATCCTTGAGAATGATCCATGCACACTTGAGAAGAATGTGTAATCTGCTGTGTTTGGATGGAGTGCTTGCTGTATATCTATTAAGTCCGTCTCATCTAGTTTTGCACTTAAGTCCACTATTTCCTTATTGACTTTCTGTCTGGATGATCTATCCATTGATGTCAGGGGGGTGTTAAGGTCCCCTACTATTATAGTGTAGTTGTTCACATCTCCTTTTAGGTTTGTTAATAGTTGCTTTGTGTACTTTGGTGCTCCTGTGTTCAGTGCATATATATTTATAAGTGATATGTCTTCTTGGTGGAGAGTCCCTTTTATCATTATATATTGCCCCTCTTTGTCTCTCATTACCCTTTTTATATTGAAGTCTCCTTTGTCTGATATAAGTATGGCAACATCTGCTTTCTTTTGTTTGTCATTGGCTTGGAGTATTGTCTTCCATCCTTTCACTCTGAGCCTGTGTTTATTTTTAGAGCTGAGATGTGTTTCCTGGAGGCAGAATATTTTTGGGTCTTGTTTTTTAATCCATCCCACCATTTGTGTCTTTTGATTGGAGAGTTAAATCCATTTATGTTTAGAGTGATTATTGATATATGAGGGCTTAATGTTGCTATTTTATCACTCATTTTCTGATTCTTTTGCATTTCCTTTGTTTCTCGTCCTGTGTGCTTTAGACTACCAATTCAGTTTGGTATTTCTGTATGATGGTTTTCTTAGTTTTCTCTTTATTTATTGTATATGTCTCTGTTCTGATTATTGGTCTAGTGGTTACCATGAAGTTTGTAACAAAATCTCATAGATGAGATAGTCCATTTTCTGATGGCCTCTTATTTCCTTAGGCTAAGTCAGTTCCATCCCTTTCCTCTTCCCCTTCTAAATTATTATTGTCACAACTTATTCCATCTTGTGAGTTTGTGTTTAAAGTGATGAGGTTATATTTATTTTTGATGTTTTCCTTCCCTTAATCTTTGGTGTTATAGTTTAGTGTTTGCTAACCTATTCTGATAGAGAGCTGCAATTTTTCTGATTTCATCTACCTATATTTCTCCTTGCTCAAAGGTTTGTATCCCCTTTCTCTTTTTTTTTTTTTTTTTCCTGGCATGAGTGCCTTCTTGAGCATTTCTTGCAGTGGAGGTCTTGTGGCAATGAACTCCCTTAGCTTTTGTTTATCTGGGAAAGTTATTATTTCTCCATCATATATGAAGGATATTTTCACTGGGTAGAGTGTTCTTGGCTGAAAGTTTTTGAATTTTGAATTTTGAATATATCATTCCACTCTCTCCTGGCTTGTAAAGTTTCTCCCAAGAAATTGGCTGAAAGCCTGATAAGAATTCCTTTGTACATTATTTTATTTTTTTTTTATCTAGCTGCCCTTAATATTTTTTATCATTGACTTGCCAGCATTACTACTATATGACTTTGAGAGGGTCTTTTCATGTTGATATATTTAGGAGATCTATTGATTTCATTCACTTGTATTTCCAGCTCCTTCCCCAGGTTTGGGAAATTCTCAGCTATTATTTCTTTGAACAAACTCTCTCTTCCTTTTTCCCTCTCTTCTCCCTCTGGAATGCCTATAATCCTTATGTTGCATTTCCTAATCGAGTTGGATATTTCTCGGATAATTTTTTCATTTGTTTTTAGTTTTAGTTCTCTTTCTCCATCTGGAGCATTTTTGCATTCCTATCCTCAATATTGCTAACTCTTTCTTCCATATTGTCAGCTTTCATTTTTAAAGATTCTAGATTTTTCTTTATCTCCTCCATTGTGTTTTTAGTCTCCAACATTTCTGATTTTTTTTATAGTTTCAATCTCTTTTATGAAGAAGTTCCTGATTTCATTGAATTGTCTATCTGAACTTTCTTTTAGTTCGTTGAGCCTTTTTATGATAGCTATTTTGAGTTCTCTGTCATTTCAGTTATAAATTTCTGTGCCTTCAGGGTTGATTTCTGGGTGCTTGTCATTTTCCTTCTGGTCTGGAGCTATAATATATTTTTGCATCGTGTTTGAGGGAGTGAGCTTATTTTTTCTCATTCTGAAGATATCTGCTTGCAGCTTCCACCTGCTTCCCCTGGGTGGACGTCAAGAGTTATGTATTCCGAGCCAACCACAATCTGCAGGTGCTCTGGCTGACTGGCTGTGCTGGTGCTCTGGGCATGGGAGGGGTCTTTCTTTTGCCTACCTGATCCTGGGCCTTCTCATTCTTCCCTCACTATCTGCTCTCCTGGGGTGCTAGCTTGATGAAGACACCCCCGCAACAGTTCAGTCCCCTCTGTATAGTAATTTCCCACAGGCTGTGAGAGAACTTGGAGAGTGATGGCTTTCCCGCAGAGGGCCACCCCTTCCCCCTCTCTCACTGAGAGCCATACAGACCCAGAGGGGAGGGCTGTTTCTTTCACCTGCCCAATCCTGGGGCCTCCTCATTCTTTCCTCACTATCTGCTCTCCTGGGATGCTAGCTTGATGAAGACACCCCTGCAATAGTTCAGTCCTCTCTGTATGGGAATTTCCCACAGGCTGTGAGAGAACTTGGAAAGAGACAGTTTTCCTGTGGAGGGCCATGCCTCCTCCCTCTCTCTCAGAGAGCCGTGCTGTCCTGGTCCCAGGGTCTCTGTCATTGGGTAAGGAGAGGAGTTCTCCTTACCTCCTTCCACTTCCTCTGGGGGTGCCAGCCCCTCCACCTTCAGATGTAAGGCTACATGGGTCTCTCAGACATCTTTTGTGTTGTGTGAATGTCTTCTGTTGGTATTTGAGTGTCCTTTTTGTTGTATCTTAGGGAGGAGAGTCTATGGGGGAAAGCTCGCTCTGCTGTGATGCTGATGTCATGCTGGTGGCAAGTGGTTCATGGTTTTTGAGGGTTTGTTCTGTGAAGAATTGGGGTCAGCAACTCTCTTTGACTTCTTTTCTTCCTTTGGCATCCAGGTTGGTGCCAATTTCTGTGATTGTGAACATTTCATACCACTTGGCTCTGAGTTGCTGACAGGCCTCAGAACAGGCCAGGGTTACTCCCCTTTATATGCAATATATAGTGGAATCTATGCAGTCTTGCTCCTCAACAGCTCTCACTTCTGGTGTGTACCCTGCATGGAAAGGCAGAAAAGGGATGGGGGAGAATAGAATGGAGCTTAGAGTTCTCCCTCTTTCTGACCTTGCATTACATTTGCATTACAATGGGGGTTTTCAGCTCTCCTGGAAGTGATGGTGGTGTCTATATGTCTACAGAATGTCTGTAAGTTCTGCTGGGGATTTCCAAAGAATGAAAAGCAAAAGGTTCCAAAGGGGACGAGGATTCACCAAACAAAATCACTCAATGTCTCAGGGAGAATGACCAAGCTCATTCATCTACTTGTTTATTCAACAGAAGTTTTTTGAGCACCTACTTTGTTCCAGGGGCTGTGCTAGGTGTTGGGGAGACAAAACAAAACAGACGAAAAATTCATGCTCTCATGAAACTTACAGTCTAGAGGGGAGTCAGAGGTGAGATAAATAAGGAAAATGTTAGAGAGTGATGGGGAACAAAAAACAAAGCAGGGGACAGGGATATGAAGTGTGGTTGGGGGCAGTGTTGGAATTTTAGATGGGATGGCCAGAGAAATCCCCACTGAGAAATTGATATAATTTTTTTTAAATGGAAAATTTTAAACATACTCCAAAGTAGAGTGGATAGCGTCATTAACCCCCACATACCTGTGACCCAGAGAAGGTGGTTCCCGAGTAAAGACCTGAGAGAAGGGAGGAGAGAGCCATGCAGATGTTGGTGAAAGAGCATTCCAGGTTCCTTCAAAGGCCCTGAGGCAGGATCTTGCCTACAATGTTTGAGGAACAGCAAGGAGGCCATTCGGGCTGGATGAGAAGATGACAGGGAGGGTGGTAGGAAAGGAGGTTGGGACCCATATCATGTGGGGGCTTGGGAGCCATAGTAAGTACTTTGAATTTTGATCTGAGTGAAATGGGGAGTCATTGCAGGGTTTTGAGGTGAGAGCAACAGGATGATTTACCGTTTAACAGGATCCCTCTGGCTTCAGTGAAGAATACACTGTGGGGACAAGGGCAGGTGTTTTTTCCTGCAGGCAGTATTCATTGCATGGCAATGATCTAGATGAGAGAGATAGGGATTGGGTTAAGGCAGTCACAGGAGGGCTGGTAGGAAGTGGTTGAAAAATGAATATATATTTGAAGTCTACAATATATACTAATAGATTGGATGTGGGGTGTGAGGGAAACAGAGAAGTCAAGGATGACTCCAAGGTTTTGGGCCCGAACAGCTGAAAGTATGGGTTTCTCAGTTCTCTCAATGGTAAATTGATGATAACGATGCTGCTCGTTTCAAATGGACTATTGAGAGACTCTGAGTGAATTGATTAACCAGCAATGCCATTAGAGGTTCCTAGGACAAAAGGTGCCTCTTCAATATAGTATTGTGGCACCGAATTGTTCAGCCTATACATAGATGCATATCCCCATCATATTTTGGGGTTTCTTAAAGATTTGAAGCTGCTTAAACATTACTTTCTTAAAACAGAGGCAATATTTATAGATTACTGTATACCATGCATTTAGCGAAGCCCATCAGATACTTTTCATTTAATCCTTAAAAGAAATGTATGAAAGAGATCTCAGTATTCTTCTGTTACAGATAAAAAACTGCAGTTCAGTAGGATTAAAAGGAATATTGCCCACGATCGCTCAGCTGATATGTGGTAGAGCTACAGTTTAAACCCAGGTGTGTCTAATTCTAAAGCTTTTTCTCTTAACCATTGACACTCTACTGCCTCCAACTTCCTTTTTTTTGCTCAAAAATCACCAAGTCCCTCTCTTGCTGATCACAGAGTTCTGCCACCATTTTGTAGGAAAAAAATTCTTTTAAAACTTCTCAATAGCAGCAAGATCATGAACGATAAAGGTGATGGTGGTCCTTTTATCATCAATGTGAGTTACAAAATTTTTCCCAGCTGATTGTTTATCTTGATATTATGGTACTTTGTTTTCCAATGGAAAAATTAATTTTAAAAAATCACATTTGTGGATTCTTTTCTTCCTGGCATAATGTCATATTATTATTGCCATGCACTGGCAGTATGCCTTTAGAAAGGCTATCTGAATGATGAGATTATAAAAATGTTCCTCTTTTGATTTTCTAATTCTAATGTAATTTCATTTTGTGTTTAAATATTTGCTCAATCTGAAATTTATTTGGTATATGTTGTGAAATAGGCATCCACGTTTCATTTTTCCAGAAATCTAGTGATATGGGCCACCATCATTTATTGAATAATCCATTCCCCTCCCCCCACTGATTTAAAATGCCACCTTTGTCATTCATTATATTCCAGTATGCTTTTTAGTCTATTTCTGGCCTTTCTAACCTATTCGGTAGATATGTGTATCTTATGTGTCAGGACTACACTGTTTTAACTATTATATAGCTTTGTAATATCTTAGCATCTGTTAGTAGTCTCCTCTTATTACTCATATTTTTTCAGACAGTTCCTAAGTATTTTTGTTTATTTTTCCAGGTGAATTTGAGAATCAGAGTATCTAGTTAAACAAATATCCATTGGTATTTTTATTGGGGTCATATTAAATTTACAGATTAACTTAAGGAGAATTTAACATCTTTACAATGTTGGGATTTCCTATCCAAGAACATAGGATGCCTTTCCACTTATTTAAGTCTCAGGACAGTCTGAGTGTTTTCTTCATACACGTTTCCCAGTATATTCCTGCATGTTTTATCTTTTGTGTTACTGTATATTGGTGCTTTCTTTCATTTACTGGTTGTTTTCATTTGGAAAGCTGATAATTTCTGCTTATTAACCTAACCTAGTTGGACTCCTTTACTTATCGATTGATTATCTGGAATTTTCACCTGAAAATAATGATAATTTTACCACCTCCTTTCCAATTTTTATACTTCTTTCTTTCTCTGTCTCTGGTTGAGTTGGCTCGTACCTTCAGACCAGTGCTAAAAACTTGTATTGCTAATAGACATTCTTGAGATACTTTGGATACTAGTGTTTCCCAAATAAGCATGATACAGCCTTTTGGGTTCAGGTGTGTATGTGTGTGTGTGTGTGTGTGTGTGTGTGTGTGTGTGTGTGTGTGTGAATTTTATTATACTTTAACATAAAAACAAGAGCTTTATTTTGATTGGGAATGGATGTTGAATTTTATAAAATGCCTTTTCACTATCTATGGAGATGATGCCATGATTTTTCTCTTTTGATCCATTAATATGGAAAGTTATAGTAATAGGTTTCTTAATACATCCCTGTATTTGTGGGCTACATGACTCATTTGTCTAAGATGTGCCATATTTTTTACTGTGCTGCTGGATTCTGTTTGCTAATATTTTATTTAAAGGTTTGCCATAATAATTCTAAGTAAGATTGGAGTATAGTTTTGTGTCTTTTGGGGTTTTGATATCAATGTTATGCTAGTTTTATAAAAGAATTCATAAGCTTTCTTTCTTCTTCTATGCTCTAGAACAGTTTAAATAGCATTGTAGTTTTCTTTCTTAAGGATTAGATAGAATTTTTCTATAAAACCAGTTGTGTCCAGTTCTTTTTAGTGGGTTCAGCTCTGTGACAACTTTTTTTCCTATGATGGTTGTTCTCTTTGCCTTTTCTATCTTTCCAGAGGTTGGTTTTGGGAATTTGTATTTGTCTATAAAATAATTTATTTCCTTGAGATTTGCAGCTTTAGCTCTGTGGAATGGAGCAAACAAGTCTTGTCTGATTCCTTTAATATATTCCATGTCCGGTGTTGTTTCTCCATCACTATTTCTTATTTTGTGCATTTGTGCTTTCTTCCCTTCTTTTCTTGATTACAATAATTAACAGTTTATTCTATTTTTTCCCCGAAGAAGCAGCTCTTGAATTTATATATCAATTCTACATTTAAAATTTTTTTGATTCATTAATTTTTTATCGATATTAATTCTCTCCTTTAACTTTCCTTAGGTTTATTTTATTACATTATTTTTGTCTCCAGATCCAAGTCAGAGCTTACATTTTTTACAAGTTGCAACATTATTTACAACATTATTTGTATAATTATGTTTGTACAAATGTAAATATACAGATGTAAATTTTACAAATCATACAAATGTAAAATTTTATTTGTATAAATGTACATTATTTACAAATTGCAGGACATATCTATGTATATTCTTTCTTTTGATTCTTACAAATCTGTAAAGTAATTGGTATGTACCCCCATTTTACAGATAAGAAAACAGGCTTAGAGAAATTAAATGGCTTGCCCAAGGCCACTCAGCAAGAAAGGAGCAGAGATGGGGCCCAGTGGGGCCAGCCTGCCTCAGATGCTCTTTTCCCAGCCTGTCCTTGGACCTGCAGCCACACCTCCCTGGAGCTTCCATGGGCCTGCTTCTTCTGAATACCTTTCAGTGATTGTGTCAAACTCTGTCCCCCTTCGGCCACCGCATCAGCAGTCGCTGCCGCAGGGGCAGATCGCAGCATGTGGAGACTTTGAGGGATGCCAGGGCTCTGATTCCAGCCACAAATCAGTTTCTGATTGTTTTCTAGTCTTGCCCCCAAGTCACTTCCCTTGAGCTCATAAAACTGACTTCAGAAAGGTCTCTCCTGGACTGTGGCCTTTTCACCAATACTAACTTAATGGCAAACAAAACATTTGTCCTATTTTTGTCTTCATCACAACAGAGGCACTAAAATTCCTTCTCAGCCTTGGAGGTGGGTTGAACATGGGTTTAAGGCCATGTATGGGGTCATGGGGAGGCACAGATGTAGCAGAGGGGCTGCTCGTACAGAGCATCACATGTTCTCTGTTTTATGAGGTGGGACCTAAGTCTGGAGAGTTCATGTCCCTGTCATTTTAAATGCATTATACTTGGGCATCTTAGATAGAGAGACCAGGGCACAGGAAATCTCCCCAGACTTCTCTCTTTCTTGTGAAAGTAAACATTCCATTTGCTTTCTTGGAAATGATTTTCACCTGGGAGAAATCAAAGGGGAAGTGCAGTTCTCACTGTATCTTTTATTTATCTTTACTTCGCTGCCACATACTAATTTCGCCACCTGCCATTTGCCTTTGAAACAGAGCTGGTTGGAAAGACGTCATGAGGAGTTGAATTGAGATGTGCGGGCTTCACTGGGTGGATGGATTGCATCTCTCCTGTAAAGTCCTTCCCCTCAGAGCAGCCTCTGAGATGCAGGGCAGCAACCAAGGCTTCTGTGTTGACTCCAGCCGTTAGAGCACGGAAGTTTGTTTGGACGGCATGAGCCCTTATATAGACATAGCAACTAGCCTTTCGAATTCTGAGTAGCCTTAATCCAAGACTTGGATTTTTTCTAAACAACTAGCCTTTGGAATAAAAGCACAATTCATGGATTTTCCCATTTTCCCATCAGCCATCATTTGGATTTGAGATGTGACATCTCTATATTATTCTATTATTAACCATGAAGTAGCGGCACTTCCACTGAGAGAAGAAGGAATAATCAAATAAAGTGAAGATAGTCAGCCACTGGAACAAGCTATAGAAGGAAGCTGGGCAATATCACTGCCTGGACATCCTTAAAAGAAATTTTGTTATATTTTATTACTTGGAAAGTATAGTCAATACTAAATTTGGAGATTTATTCTAGATCCCTGGGCCTGTAATTCTATTAATTTTTACATTCAGGGGTAGAAACGGTAGACTACTTTTTGCTCTTCAACTACTTATCCAATCCCCCTGCTGATGGAATTCAGCCAGATCTGGCCACTTCCCAAAAACCTTCCATCTCTTTCCAGAACTGTGTCCTCTTCACCCTCGTATCTGATCTGTCATCAAGCCTCGCTGGCTCTATCCTGGAAATGTCTCCTCTCCTTGGCCCTTCTCTGCTGTGCCCACTGGTCCTCTGCTGTGCCTTGGTTCAGAACACAATGGGCACCCCCTGGAATACTGCCATGGATCCCAAACCACGTGGACAGCTGATAGAATTAACCCTGCCATAGGAGTTCTTAATAATTCCACTCTTAGAAAATCTATTTACTTCCCATGTATGCACCCCAACCTACATCCATGATCACAGGTCTGTGGGGAGAAGAGCCACAGTTGTCTCTCTCTAAGTTTTTGTGTGACTTGTTGCTTTGCTCTTTACTCATCCGTCTTCCCACCTGGGCCTACGTGAGAGTGGACGAGTGGTAGCAGACAACAAAGGTCTCAGGGGAAAATGGGGTGGAAATTTAAAATTGAAAGAAGTATCTGAATTTATCTGATATTTTTCCCCCTACAAACTTACTTTTGGGGTCTTTTTTTGCTGCAGCAACTTAGGGGGTCCTACTGCCACCCTGAAGTGTCCCTGTCTGTAGTCCCTCCAGCCTCTAGTTCATCGGTCATAATCCACACGGGAGAGAGAGAGATCACAGTCCATCAGTCATAACCCATACAGCCCATGCTGACCGTCTGCTGTGTGTGAGGCTCGTTCTCAGTGCTGAGCAGACAATGAACAAGATGGGTGAGAAACCCTGTCTGAGTGGTCCTTCCCACACATAAGCCAAATGAGGTCAATCCCCATTTAACATCCTTTAATCGCTCCCTGTCAGCCAGGGGATCGGGGCTGATGTCTCCTCTTGGAATTCAGCGCCTGCCTCACTTGGACCTACCTCAGAGGGCCTTTCCAACCCTTCTCTGCCCCTCTCCACTGCAGCCCAGCCAACTGCCCTCTCCCGGACGTCCTACACTCCCATTCCTGCAGGCTGCTCCCTCTGCTTGGACTGCACCCTGAGTGGGGACCACTGCATTCAGAGCCCAGCCCTGCTTTCCTCCTCTCGAAGACCTTCTGAGGCCCCTCCCGCTCTGTGCTCTTGGCCTGCATGCGGCATCTCATTGTAGCCACTGACCATGACCCCGCCTGAACCAAACTTTCATCAGCCTCCTCTGAACCCTCTTCTCAACTAGTCCTCCACCTTTATGCTTTTGTGGCTGTGTCTGCATTGCCCAGTTTTAGGAGAAACCCTGTCAAGTTGGTTTAGTCAAAATCCCCACCTCAATGTCTAGTCAATCCCCTCACCCACCACCCCCAGGTAAAGTCTGGTCACCCTGGCCTGCCTTCAGTGAGAACCCTGTTAGGTCAGTTTAGCCAGAACCTCCCTACCCTTGATGTCTCCCCTGAGTCATTTTCCATCGACCGACCCCTCCACCCTGCTCCTTGGCCGTCAGTCCCCACTTGCCCTTGTTGTATTCAGAATTGAGCCCAGTTCTAGTCTGAGGTCTCTTTCCCCTATTGCAGTAGTTCCTGAATAAGTCGGTGTTCACCTGTAACTACTTTCCAACTCTGCAGCACCCTGTGTGTCTGCCTCAGACGGGGGCAGAGTTCCTCGGGTCTGCCTTGAGGCCCAAGGTGAGCCAGGAGGGGGCACCGCAGACCACAGCAGCAGGCTTGGGGTTGGGGCGGAGGAACCTAGCAAAGCCTTACTTTCTCGTGGGCCCTTTCCTCGGGGTCACTGCAGACATCCTTATAAGTCCCCAGAAATACCAAGAGGAGCAGATCCTCCAGCCCTTGGCAAGGCCTCACCTGCCAAGTCTGCACACCAGCTCACCATCCTGTACCTCCTCTCCGCAAGGCACGTGTCCTTGGTCAGAGGGCTGCAAGGGGCTAAGGCAGCCATAGGGGCCAGAGGGCAAGGGGCTGCCACAGCCATTGTCATCCTGTCTGCCCCACTTGTCCAAAAAGGACCTGCAAACACGTGACTTCGTGTGCCCCCCCCCCCCCCGAGAAGGCTGGGAGAGAGGCAGGGCGTACTCGGCCCACTTCACTGAGAGGGAAAAGGGCTCAGACAGGCAAAGTGATTCACCCACATGTCTCGGTTGCCAGGGTGGCTAGAGGGACAGGAGTCTTTTTAAAGGAACTGGCTGGAGAGGAGCCTGTCAAAAGGATTGGGTCTGATGTGGGGACGCTACTGCCTCATTTCCTTGGGAGTTGGCCTGGGTTCCAGACAGTTCCCCCAGGAATCAGGAACATGCTGGCCATCAGGGGAGGCTGAATATGCCCAGGGCCACCAGGACTCCTGCTCCTGTGGATACAAGCCTCTGCTTGCTTCTGCGTTTTTCTGTGACTACAAAGGAACATTAGTTGATATTCCTTATGTGTTATTTCTGCAAATGCCTACTGAGCCCCACGGGGCCCTGCAGGGGTTGGGGGACAGGTGAGTAGGCCATGGCCCTTCAAGGAGCCC
The DNA here is from genome assembly GCA_031878705.1 of Tapirus indicus. NCBI lineage: Eukaryota > Metazoa > Chordata > Mammalia > Perissodactyla > Tapiridae > Tapirus > Tapirus indicus. The sequence continues at coordinate 94,049,201 of CM062919.1, read as the reverse complement.
TTCCTAGCAGGAGAGAGTGGGAAGAGGGGCAGAGTTGGATATGCCAGGAGACTGGCGGGAGAGGGTGAGTTCTTTTCCAGCCAAGGGTTCAGAGAGACTGCAGAGAGGAGGCGGAAGATGAGGCCGGGCCCTGACGCTGAGGCAGACTTCGGTAGGAGTTGGAATGGGGGGAATTCCAGGCAGGGCGGAGGACATGAGGGACGGGGGTGGGTGGGAGGTCTGGCCGGGTCTGGGCATGGCAGCAGGGTAATTTGCCTAGAGGGGGGATTTGCCTTCTTGGGGGGGATTACTGAGAGCTTGGCTGGGAAGGTGGCAGAATGACATGCAGGAGGCCTGGAATGTCCAGCCAAGGAGTGTGGCTTTGCCAATAGGCCTCGGAGCCACCCGTTTCCTAGGCAGAAGAGTGACAGGACAAGGCGATGCGTCAGCTTCAGGGGACAGTTGTCCGCTGCCTCTGGGATGGCCCCACAGCAACGCCAGCACGCTGAGCTTCAGGCACGGATTCAGGTGAAGAAGCCCCCGCTGCCTGGGCTCAGGCCTGCAGATGTGGCCTATCCACGTGGAGACGGTGGCTGAGCCTGAGGGTGAGCACCTTTGTCAGAGAAAAGAACCGGTGCAGAGAGGAGAGGAGGCCAAGGACAGAGCGGGTGCAGGAAGGGAAAAAGAAGCCGCATTTCCTTCTGCGTCGGGTCGGAGGCTAATAGTGCATCTCGCGTAGCACCGTGGGCAGGGCGTCCTGGGGTACCTCCCTCTTTTTTGGAAGAGAACGCATAAGGGTCTTTAATAAAAACCTCAAGTGATAAAATACACCTATTTCCAATTAACTCAGTCGTTAATAAATTGTTCCCCCCGACATACCACATCACATGCATTATTTAACTTGTTTGAGATAGAGTGCATTTCGCAGGATGTATAAATCCAGGGAAATTTATTAAGTCTTGACAAGAGTTATTGAATGTTATATTAAGTTTTTCAAGTTGGCAAATGTTGGATGGCTTAAAAATTATTAATTAATGCATAACATTAAATACCAATAAATTGCATGGTCTATTTATGAACTATCTTTGAAGGTCATTAAATATGCATATTAGGCAATAAATCTATTCTTTCCTATAAATCTGCTCTGAATCGTGGTGAGTTAAAGTTTAGCTGGTAGTGGGGGTAGGGCTAGACTGTCGTTGGGTGTCACTGGGATCTCAGGTGACGCACAGGAAAGGGGCCAGTCCCCTTCCGTTCCCATCATTCCCTCTAACAGAGTAGGAAGGAGGCTCAAGAAGGTGGCCCCTTTAGGTTTCAGTTGTGGAATCAAAAAAAGCAAAAGTCCGGAAGTTGGAGTGATGCAGACTATGTTTCTGCTGGAAAAGCCATCCATACGGAGGATACTAGGAACCCCGGTGTCCTATTGAAATCATCGCCCACATCACCGTCAGCCACCAAAATAACAGCTGCGTTAGTTGAGGGCCTACTGTGTGCTCTCAGAGCATTTTTCAAAAATTAACCCCTCTGATCCTTATCCAAACTCGGGAGGTCAATGTTATCTCCACTCACAGAGGTTAAATACCTTTCCTAAGTTACTTACTCATTCAAAACCCCACCTTTTCCCACAACCCTATGCCATCTCCACCCCAGAAACAGCCTCATTATAAACCCTGACAGGCGGAGGGACTTGATCTCGTACCCTGTTTGAGAGTGGAGACAAAAGTGACAATTAATTGGGGTGCACAGCACAGCTGTCCTGGTCGTCGAGGCTGTTGGTGCTGATTGGCTGATGTTAGTGTAGTCCCCGTTGTTACATAGTCGAGTCATAGCGGGGGTTGTCATTTAGTCTTCTCCCAAATTCCTCCAGTGATAAGGGACTCCTCACTTCCCAAGGCCCACTGACAAACTGCTTGGATTATTAGAAAGTCTCTTTTCTTTCTTTTTTCCCCCCAGTTTTATTGAGACATAATTGACATATGGAACTGTATACGTTTAAGGTGTACAGCATAATGATTTGACTTACATATACCGTGAGAATACCGTGAGATGATTACCACAATAAGTTAACATCCATCATCTCATATAGATACAAAAAAAAGAAAACGAAAAAAATATTTTGCTCCTTGTGATGAGAATTCTTAGGATCTACTCTCTTAACAACTTTCCTATATATCACACAGCGGTGTTAACTATGGTCATCACATTGTACATTACATCCCGAGTACTTATTTATCTCATAACTGGAAGTTTGTACCTTTTGACCACTTTCCTCCAATTCCTCCTCCCCCCACCCCCCTTTTGACTGAGATCATATGGTATTTGTCTTCCTCTGTCTGTCCTCTTATTTCACTTAGCATAATACCCTGAAGGTCCGTCCTTGTTGTCACAAGTGGCAGGATTTCCTCATTTTTAATGGGTGAATAATATACCCTTGTGTATATATACTACAACTTCTTTGTGCATTCATCCATCGATGAACACTTAGGTTGTTTCCATGTCTTGGCTATTGTGAATAATGCTATGATGAACATGAAGGTGCAGATGTCTCCTCTACATAAGATCTTCATTTCCTTCGGCTATATTCCCAGAAGTGGAATTGCTGGATCATATGGTAGTTCTTCATATGGTAGTCTTTATTTTTTGAGGAAACTCTGTATCCCGTTCCTCCACCGGTACAGCAGATTAGATAATTTCTCATCTTTCTTCACATGTATTCTCCAGATGGCCACCAGAGGGCAGTGTGGCCCTGGGGGGAGACCAATGGGACCCTCTCCTCCACTGAACGCTGGCCTGGTCTCGGGCAGGTATCTCTCTCTGGGTTCCATCTTAGTAAAACGAGGGTGCTGGCCTGGACAACCTCTGGGGTGCCAACGAGCTTTGGGAGGCTGCTCCTATGGGAGCTTCGATGAGATGCAGTCTCATGGGGGAAGCTAAGGGTCCCACATGTGAACTCAGAAAACCGTCTTAAAAGCTTTGTGATCTTGGGCGTGTCACTTGACCACTTTGAAGTCCATTTCTTTTGCGGGGGCATCCTTAGACCTTGGTAGTCATTCAACGTTTTGTGGCCCAGGCCTCAGTAAGGTGGCGGAGCGGATGAGACAAGCAAAGGAGGAAAGAGGTGCCTCGGCGTCTGCAAGCTCAGGCGATGGTGGCGGCCAGGCTCGTGGTGACCATCCTCGCAGTGCAGCTGAGCCTCGAGTTAGCTGGTGCTCGGGCAGCCAGGTGTGCTCTGCGTTCAGGGAGCACATCAATTTTGGAGGAATTAAAGCAAAGTTGTCCTAGGTAGCCTGCTCAGAGAGAGAGAGACAAAAACAAAGAGACAGAGAGGAAGGGTAGGAAAGTTAGCGAGTGAGCTGGCTTAGGAATAAGGAAGCCACAACGCTTCTTCAATGGCTTTGTGACATTTATTCACTCAACAAACATTTATTGGGTCCTCTTCTATACCGGGCACAGGAATAAAGAGAGGAATGAGACATGGTCTGCACTGTTGCTCTTCCTGGATTGCGCAGTAGGAACTCCTGAAGGCAGGCTGTCTCTTTTCCGTCCTCATGTGCCCACTGTCCAGCACCCAGCAGATCCCCGACAGCCGTTTACTGGAGGAACGCACACAGGGACGCTGTCCTAAGGCAGCTGGCAGTCCCATGGAGACAGCAGCGTGCACGGATCTCCGTAACGCGACCAGGTGTGATGCAGAGGTTGTCATGTGCCGGCTCCTCTGGCTCGCGGGGTCCTAACCTGCACGTGGGGACTGGACCAGCTGCTGTCTGAGGTCCCCTGGGTCTCTGGGAACCGTGTCTTCCCTGTGGCAGCTTCCCATTGGTGGAGCCTCTGCCATTACACGAGATGATAGGACAGGGAGGGACAACCATGCCTTTGCTGGGCCCCTTTACTTCCATGCACTCATTCGATAAACAGACGTTTCCATTCATGACCTCATTAAATCCTTCCACCACACTGGGGGCAAGTTCCGATACTTCCACGTTTCCAGTGAAGGAGACGCAGAGACTGAGTGAACAGTCCGTGTGGTAGCGCAGGGATTCGAACCCAAGTCTCCCTGAGGAGCGCGGTGGAGGCTGCCAAGACCTGAGCGGCCAACCCGCCTCTGGGCAGCATTTGAATTCCGGCCTCCTGACTCCCCCGCCAGTGCTCCCACAGCGGGGCTATGCTTGCCTTTCATTGGAAAGCTCGCCGGAACGCTCCTTGACGTCCCCGCCGCCCCCCGGCGAGCCCCGCCGATCCGCCAGGGCACCCGGGCAGGTGGGCGGCCGCGACCTCCCGCGCCGGAGAACGCGCCACGGCTCCGCCCACTCAGAGGACGAAGGTGTGCTCAGCTGTCGTTTGCTTTGCACGGCACCTTTGTTTGGACGCGACTCGACCGACAGCTGCGGCTTCGCAGGAGTCGCCTTTCTTGCCGGGCGGCCTCCGCCTCCCCGCGGCTGCGCGCTGTGCTGCGCCTCCTCCCGGGCGCCGGACGGGGAGCGGCGGGGTCACGTGTCACAGACGCTCCCCGGCGCTCTCTGTCCCGGGCTGTTTGCCGCTGCCGCTGCTGCTGGGTCCTCTCCCGTCCTGTAGCTCCTGCCCAACTGCTGGAGCCTTGCTGAGGTCGTGCAGTCAAGGACCACGTGACAGAGGAAGAGACTGAGGTTCAGAGAGGCCGAGCAGCTCCCCAGGTGACATGCCAGCAAGTGGCATAGCTGGGGTTTGAACCCACATGCTCTTTTTTTTTAATTTTTATTTTTTAAATTGTGGTAAATTGTGCATCACACAGAATGTACCGTTTTAACCACATGTAAGTGTGCAGTTCTATGGCATTAAGTCCATTCACATTGTGGCGCCATCAGCACCATCTCCAGAATTCCCTCATCCTCCCCCGCTGAAACTCTGCATCAGACATTAATTCCCCACCTGTCTTCATCTGTTCAGGCTGCTATAAGAAAAGACCATAGACTGGGTGGTTTAAGTAACAGGTATTTATTTCTCGCAGTTCTGAAGCTGGGAAGTCCTAGATCAGGGTGCTGGCAGATTCTGTTCCTGGTGCTGCCGGTCTTTCCCGCTTGTAGACGGCTGCCGTCTGTCAGTGCCCTGACAGGGCCTCCCTCAGTGTGGGTTCACGGAGGGAGCAAGCTCTCTTCTTCTTCTAAGGGCGCTAATCCCATCATGGGGCTCCACCCTCTTGACCTCATCTAGACCCAATCACCTCCCAAAGGCCCCGCCTCCTAATACCGTCTCATTGGGGTTAGGGCTTCAATGGGAATGAATCTGGGGGGACAGAAACCCTGTCGCCCCCTCCCCACGTGAACCCCAGTGTGCTGACATGGAGTTCTGTGCTCTTTCCTCTGCCACTTGCCTCAGATGGAGCCCTTCTCTATGGAAGCAGCTCCTGGGGAAGACACAGAACCTCCCTGGGGTGACATTTCTTGCCAAGAGGGAAAGGGGGAGAATGAGGATGAAAGGGAGATGTTTTCCAGCATCCTAGATGGTGATCCAGCTGTTCCCCTGTCACCCTCCCCCCACCAAAGCTGGGCGTGGGTACGAAATAAAAAATAATTTTTCCTTCAAAAGGAGACAGCCCAGGATGTGGCTGACCTGCCCAGTGATGAGGTTGGCAGGGCCTGTGGTCCAGGTTTAGGACTGGGGAGGAGACCCTCCCCTCTTCTGGGAGCATCTGCCTCCCCCTGAGCAGGTGGTCCTAGCTCTCTGCTGCCCCTGCACTGTTTTGAAAGGAAACTCAGGAGAGGACCCGGCAGCGCTGGTCCCACCGTGCCACTGTGAGCAAGTGCTCTCCTCTCTGTCCACCCATCTCCCCATCAGCGACAGGTCCTCCAGTCAGCCCTTGCTCATCCCACACTCCCAAGGAGAGGTGTTTCACTCTAATTCCTGGCTTATTTATTAAAGCTAGAAATGTATAGCACAGTGTTCTCTTAAGACTAACATGTCAGAGTCTGCCAGCATCTGTTGAGCTCCAACTAGCAGCCGGGTAGCTCCTGAGGTACCTCCTCCTCCTCCCTCCAGCCCCTCACCCCACAGAGGCAACTGGGACATAATGAGAAGGGTCAGTGAGCAGTCAGAAATATATGTGTCCCAGTCTGGTGTGCTGTGTGACCTTACGCAAGTGGCTTAACCTCTCTGAGCTTCAATTTCTTACTTGTAAAAAAAAGAGGAATGATAATATCCGGAAAAACGAGATGCCATTTGGAAAGCATCTAGTCACAGTACCAACAGAAAGTGGGTGCTCAAGAAATATCAGTAGCCTTACACCTTCCCTGGGCCTCAGTTTACTCATCTAGGAAGAGAGGATGAAATAGGTTTCAGAGGGCAGTTGGGAAGATTGAATGAAAGAATGTGTGGGCAAGTCCGGTGCACTGAGGCTCAGCTAATGTCTCAGATTGGAGGCTGGCGGCCAGGGAGCCCTAAACTTAGGGGGGTCATTTGCAGGCTGTCTGGGCAGTGGGCGCTTTGGTGACTGTCCTGGGGGGAATGGCCAGTGTAGCGTCTTTTCTATTCTGCAGCTGCTTTGTTATGCCTCCTGCTGTTCAACTAAGGTCCCGGGGCATCTATGACATTAGTAACGGGTTACTTTAAATTCTTAGCTTATAACATGGGTCAAGTTCACTCTTTCAAAATAGGTGTTCCATCAATTCCTGTGAATTAAAACTCCGGTCCTGCGACGAGTGCTCTCAAGGAACACCTCTGAACGATGAACAGTAACACCCTACTGGTCCAGAAGAATCTAATCCTAAGCCTCATCTATCAGGTGACTTTGCAAGAAGTGAGAAAGAGCAAAACCAGTCCTGAATGGCCAAATCAAATGCTGCAAACTCCATGCGCAAAACTCATAAGTATTCCTCCCAGCGGCAGGCCACGCTCTCCCTGGGGACCCGTGGATGGTACTCTTTGTATAGTTCTTCTTTAAGCGTTTTCTATCGTGGTAAAGTACACATAACATAAAATTTACCATTTTAACCATTTTTCAGTGCACAGTGCAGTGGCATGAAGCACATTCACATTGTTGCGCAGCCATCACAGCATCTGTCCACAGAACTCTTCATCTTCCCAAACTCTACCTAATTCCCCCCACCCCCCTCCCAGCCCCTGGCAACCCCCATTCTCCTTTCTGTCTCTCTGAATCTGAATCCTCTAGGAGCCTCAGGTAAGTGGATCATACAGTGTTTGTCCCTTTGTGACTGGCTCATGTCACTCAGCATAATGTCCCCAAGGTTCATCCATGTTGTAGCATGTGTCAGGATTTCCTTCCTTTTTAAGTCTGAATAACATCCATTGTGTGGACAGACCGCATTCCGTTTGTCCTCCGCTCTTGGTACAGTTTTAACCAGCTCGCGCCTTCCCACCACGCTGACTCATCCCAAGACCAGGTGACTTGACGATAACCAATGGCCCTTCTGGAGTTGACAAAGCCGTTCTACCTATATGTTCTGTCCATCTCCACCACCTCTATCAAGCAAATCTCATCCCGAGAGAGGCTAAGTAATTTGCACAAAGCCCTACTGTGCAATTAGCAAAACAGACACTTAAACTCTGGTCTAACGTCAAACTCCAATCCACGTTCTTTCGCCTAGAAAGCTCTGTTCTCTTGAGGCTGGGCTGATATTCACAACATGGACCAAACCATGAGGCCCTGGCACCAACCGGCCTCCTCAGAAGAGAAGTCACCCCCACGCCCCTGCTGCACCAGGACGCACCCCAGCGCAGTGGGGGTGGGGCGCTCAGGTGTTCCCCCCAGGGGCTAAGCAGTCCTCAGTCCAGAAAGATTTTAACAAATACTTAGTAACAGATCCTGGCACCCATGCATGTCACCGATTGTCCCTTCTGGGATTAGGTTCCAGTGGGACTCACAGAGGTGGAGGGAGTGTCATAAGGAGAAGGGACGGACAAATCCATTTTTGGGAATGAAGAATGAAAAATCAGTTCCCAAGCAATTTTTCCTTTGTCGTTATCTGTCACCTACTGCAACAAGCGATGCTAACATACCTGGTTGGTGAGTTCCTCATTCTCACCATTGGCCCCATGATGGCCCAGGGGGAGGACACGGATGTCGGGGTGATGGGGGTGGCCAGCAACGCCCCCATTAGTGCGCATAGCACACGTCCCTCCTCTGTTGGGATCTCGGCTTCCCCACTGGCAGGATGGGATGTTGCCAGGGTCCCCAGAGAATAATGTGGAAGGTGAAGGTAAGGTGAGGAGCACCGGGCAGGAGGACTAGCCCTGACTTGAGTCCCTTCAGTCACAACCACTGACCAGCCTCAGGTCAGTCGCTCACCTCCTCTTGGCTCGAGTTTCCTCCACCGGAGAACTGGATGGTCTCAGTTTCCACATTCTATGACTCCCTGGACCATTTATCCCTACTCAATTCCAAAATATATTAAGCCTGCTCACAATTATAAACACACAGAAATAGGAAAATTAAAAGAATACAGAACAAAAACCCAGTTACGAGAGGCCAAATAGATGTGCCAGGTTCCTGAGCTGAATGTGACTGCAGCCGAGCCCCCAGTTGATCACTGAGCTTCCTGACAGCTGAGGTAAAAAGGGAGACGTGTCATTCTCTGAGCAAAGGGTGCTCAGATGTTCCTTAAGAGAGAGACACCTTCTTGGCACTGAGGGATTTATTACCTGAGTCCTCATATCAAAGACAGAAATAACAATGTCTGGCTGAAATTTTGTTGCAGAACCCATTTCCGAATGGACATCTCTCATTTGCTCCCTCAGAAAATCTGAGGGCAAAAACATTAAATTTTATACTAGGGGAGGCATTTCTGTACTTGAAATAATATTCTCTACATATATTACCTGACTCAAAACCAAGGTTCAACAAGTGAATTAATAATCCACCTCGATGAGGAACAACACCGAGAATCGACAGGAGTGAGCTGTTAGCATGCTGTGTCTTGCAAACATCCAGTGTCTCGGTGAGTTGGGGCATTTCTGGGTCCCGGTCATTTTGTGTTTAAATTCTCTGGGAAGGCCTATTGTGTTGTTAATTTGAGACTTCGTGCATTGGCGCCCAGGATGGCGCAGGCACATGTCAGACACTCAAATATTTGTGGAATCACATGTTGGGTTCCAGACACGGAGAATTCAGGCTGCAAAGGATCCGAGAAAATGTTTGGTCTAATGACCTCGTTTTACAGACACGAGTCCTGTGATCACTCAGGGGTTAGTGGCGGATTTGGGTCTGGTACACAGGCTCCGTCCCCTGGGCCACCACTCAGCACCATGTGCTGCCCCGCCCTGCTCCCCTGACCTTTTAGGACTGCAGATGCTTTCGTACAATCACAGAACTTGTCCGTCTCCCCGCGGCTTTCAGAGAACCACGTGGAAAGGTGGTGGTGCAGTCAGTTATGGCGACACAGAGCAGGGGGCCCAACAGCTCGCTCTCACCACCTGAGCTGAGAAGGCACGGATGATCAGCCTGACGAAATCATGTGTAAGTGCAGCCCCTCTGTTGTGAACATTTAGGATCTGACGCCTGACATCTGACATTTAGCATTGTCACCTGAGCAAGCTGGCTCTCCACAGGCTCTATGGGCATCTGGGGTCACCAAGGCATTTTCGTAAAGAACCCACATGGGAACCGAGGGGGAGACATTTGTCCGTCTCCCTCATGCCGGTGAGAGGCTGGACCACGGATCTGGACGAAGGCCACCTCTGCGCATCCGTCTTTGGCTGAACTGCAGATGAACCACCGGTGGGATGAGAGTCAGCCTTGATATTAAGTCCTTAGGGGGAGAGCGCCACCAGCATCGTCAGTGTCTCGTGGGCCCTGGGCAGGGGTCTAGGGCTGCATCCTTGAGCTCAGCCCTAGGTGAAAGGAACAGGTGTTCCTTCTGTCGTCTCCTCAATGGCTCTTTATACTTAAGAGTGCTATTAAGTTCTTGTCTCTTGGCAGTATTTGCAGGGTTCCTTGTTCTATCATAACGACCCCCGTCGAGCCCTTAGCTCTGTTTTAGCTCTTCCTTTGGGCTTACTCCACATTCTCTATTTCCTCTCCAGCTGTGGCTTCCGGCCGAGGAGCCTGTGTGGGGTTAGGAACCCCCATTTGTCGTGTGCTGCTTGATTTGTAGGGAGACCTTTCATCTACTCATTTATATGATCCAATCCTTCATCTTTAATTCAATCTATTTCTCAACAGTCCTTTTCACTGAGTTCGTTTAGATTCCACTAGGTGTAACGTCTCCAGCCAGGCCCGGCTCGGTCTGAGAAAATTGGAACGTGATTTCCAGGAGCCTGGGCTGCCCCCAGGAGCAGGGAGACGCAAACCTGCAGTTCACCCGCATCGCCGAGACATCCGGGGCTGTGCGTCTGAGCTGGCGTTTCTCGAGGTGGCAGATAGGACCACCTGCTTCAGGAGCCGGGGGGGCTGGTGAAAATACCGATTTCGAGGCCCAGCCCCCGACTGGGGACATAAGAATTGCTAGAGGTAGTTTCCGAGAATGGGGACTTTTGTCGAGGTCCCCAACTGTGTGATTCTGGCACACTCGGGTTTGGGACCCGCTGCTTTGATCTCCTGAGGAAATTCCTAAAAGCCTCAGACCTTTTTTTATCCTTTCCGTCACTTTCAACTTCTAGGTGGAAGATCGGTCTTCACTTACATACTAAATTTGAAGTTAAAAATAAAGAATAGCAATTTCCATTGTAGAGGGGGGTCCCTGCTGGAGGGCGAGTCAGCCACTCTGAGGGGTGACGGTGGCTTCCCCAGGCCCCCGGCGCCCCGACACCAGCCGCGTCTGCCCGGCCCCGCACCGGGAGCCCGCCTGCCTCACTTCCTCCTTTCTTGTCCTCATCTTCTTTGCCGTCCCCTGCTTTCTTTTCCGCACACTCCTCCGTCTCGTCTCTCTTCCTCATCCCTGACCGGGCTGTCGGATAGGGTTCAGGTGGGCAGTGAGCGCCCTCAGGTTGGTAATTGGGGAGAGTTTGGTAAAGACGTGGGCAGTTTAGGCAGAACACCAAGAGCTGGGCAGTGTCCTGGAGCTAGGGCAGCGGGGAGCAGTAACTATCTCAGCCCTGAACAGTCGCTGCAGCCCAGGGTGGGCTCTGCAGAGACGGCCACCCACAGAAGCTGAGTCAGGGACACCGCCGGCCTCGGGGACCCGCAGGGAGGGAGCCCGCCTCCCCTCCTCCTTCTCTCTGGCTTCCTGCTATGCTCCCCACTGACTAAACTCGACCAGAAGCGGGCAGGGGAGCCACGGACAGATGTAGGCTCCTGGGGCACAGGGCAGGGAGAGGATCTGGAAGGCAGATGGAAGATTCTGGCACCATAGGGAACTGAAAGAGACCTGTAAGTTTTGTTATTATTTTTTTAACTTATTGATTAAAATGATAGGCTTTCTGTTTTTAATTTTAAATGGGTGAGTCATGTCCAGTCTGCAAATGTACTTTTCCCTTCAGTGACAGGAGGAAGGAGAAGAACCAGGGAGGCCCTTGAAGGAGCATAAGGCGGACTGCAGGGCTGGGCAGGGAGAATGACTCCCACCCTCGTGAGCACCAGGACCCCAGGGAGACAGACCCCGGATGCGAGAAGGAGCAACAGAAGGACCTTCCCTAACAGGCAGATGGCCTCTGAGGGGAAGCAGGAGGCCGTGGGGGCTCCACCCTGACTGTCCACAGGACGCAGAGATGGGGGGCTCCTGGAGCTCTGAAGCACAGGTGTCTCCATCGCGGTTCTGATCGGCCCCCAGGGCTCTGCTCTGAGTGGGGAGCCTCCACCCTCTAGCGTGCCCTCAGGGCCAGGTCTCTGACCCCCAGCGCTTGTTCAGTCAGAGCCTAGGCCTCACCCCACCCAGCAGGAGCACAGCAGCCTCCTGGAAAAGGCACGCAGGGGCTGAAATTCTGCATTTGCACGTTTGTGCAGAACCTGTGCTGCCCTTACTCCCTGCTGCTCCGGGCTGACCTGCCGCCCCCACCTCATCTCCACCTCTCACTTCCTGTGGTCACTGCCCCATCCCCAGCTTCAGGATCAGGCACTCTCTGGCTTCAGCCCATCCCCCAGGCCAGCACCCCACACTCCCCTTCCTCTGCCCTGACGCTTGCCTGCGCTGGCCGCCTGGAGTTGCATCTCTGAGTTTCATTTGGCCTCCGGAGCCTCCTCCTGCACGGCCCCCATGGGCACCCCCAGCCTTTCCAGCTCCAGCCTCCTGGCTGAGCCCCAAGAAACAACAACGTTAGGCCAGAGGGAAGCCAGGCAGTGTAGAAGGGCTTAAGTGGTGGCACTGGGGCTCTCTGGGAGTCTAGAACTTTCCCACGGCAAACTATAAAGCCCCTGCAATGAGGCACCTCGGGCACCATGTCACTGATCTCACAACAACCGTGCGAGGGATGCATTGCTTCCTTGCTCACTCAGTAAGCCCGTTTTACAGACAAGTAGACTGAGGCTCAGAGAAGGCGAATGCTTTGTTCACAGGTCATACTACCAGGAGGTATGGGCGGGAGGGGTCTCTAGATCAATGAAACTTAAACTCAATTGTGCATGCCAATCACTTAGGGATGTGGTTGAAATGCAGATTCGGGTTCAGTAGACGTGGGGCCTGAGAGTTGCATTTCTATAATTTTTGTGTGTGTGTGAGGAAGACTAGCCCTGAGCTAACATCCGTCGCCAATCCTCCTCTTTTTGCTGAGGAAGACTGGCCCTGGGCTAACATCCGTGCCCCTCTTCCTCCACTTTATATGGGACGCCGCCACGGCATGGCTGACAAGCAGTGTGTCCACTCGGCGCCCGAACCCGTGAACCCCGGGCTGCCAAAGCCCGAACTAAACCGCTGCGCCACCGGGCTGGCCCCCAGAGAGTCTGCATTTCTGACCAGCTCCAGGGTGATGCTGAGGCCGCTGGTCCCGAGACCACCCTTGTGGAGCCAGGCTCTACACCGGTGGTTGTCAGGCTTGGCTGCACTTTGCAATAAGAGGGGGGTTTAAACATAACGGGGGCCTGCACCCCACCCCCAGCGACTGGAGTGCAGCCTGGGCACTCAGGTGTTTCCTGGGTGATTCTAATAAGCAGTGAAAGCTTAAGAACTGCTGCCCTAGCCCAGTGCTTCTCAAATGTCAGCGTGCATCAGAGTCACCTGCAGGGCTTGCTGGAACCCAGATTCCCGAGCTCCGCCCCCAGAGAGTCTATTCTGGAGGCCTGAGAGCAGGGCCTGAGAACTGGCATTCCTAACAAATGTCTGGGTGGTGCTGAGCTGACCCTGCTGGTACAGCAGCACGCTCTGAGTGGCAAGACTATATACACCAGTGGTCTCAAAGGGTAGTCCAGGGACCAGCCGCATCAACATCCTTTGGGAACTTGTTAGAAATGCAAATTCTTGGCCCCCACCCAAGACCCACTGAATCCAAAGCTCTGGGGATGGGGCCCAGCAATCTGTGTTTTAGCCACACCCTCCCCCAAGTAGTTCTGATGCACTCCAAAGTTTGAGAGCCCCAACTATAGACCTTTTGGCATCATTGCACCTGAAAAGGATCCCAGCTCATTTTCCTCAGCCAGGGCTCAAAGGTGAGCTTGGTGCCCTTGACAAATCCTAGTATTTGGGATGTTGAAGACCATTCTTTGGTTCCCAGGGAACCAGGGGGCCCACGCCTGCTGCTGCACTTGAGACAGTGCCCTGTGGAAGCCAGAAGTGCCTTTCCTTGGCCCAGACCAGATGCATCGTAAGCTTCTCTCCATCCCGTGAACTGTCGGAAGCAAGAACACCTGTTAAATTGTTCTCACGTTCATGTTTTGTGCAAGTAAGAGTTAAATTGCCAAATCCTGTCAGACAGTAGTCTGTTGCCCCGGCAACACCCTGCAGCTGCTGGAAAGAGAAAGGTGGTGCCGGAAAGAGAGAGATGGTGCTTCCAGGCACCAAGCCTTCCCTCCTCCAATCTCAAGTGAACTGTTTGCTGTCTTCGTTTCCCTTCTGGAAAGAGAGTAATCTGGAACTACTCCCACCAGGGCCCCTGAGTGCCTGCAATTGTCATGTAAAATGACCAGAAAGCCAGAAGCACTGCCATATTCTCGTGGTCCTCCTACCTGCATTCATGCGGCAAAATGCTCTGTGTGCCCGGGACGCTGTGCTAGGCGCCAGCGGTCAACAGCAAACCAGACAGATGGGCCTCCAGGCAGCTCCTTGTGTAGGAATATCTGTGGCCCTCAGAGCCCTCGGGGGACCACGGTGTTCAGGGGAGCCTAGCTTTCCACTGTAGCTCTGGTCCCTCTACAGTGAGCAGATCAAGAGAATATGCTCAATGTGGGGCCGTGCCCACTGGGTGGTGCCCACATCAGAACTCAGCTTAGCCACCATGGATTTTCTCAGCACTGGGAAGGAAGGACTTAGGATGGACATGTGTCCACGGGACCCAGGGACCTGCCATCTATGAGGCCAGAGCTTGCTAGCATGGGGTCCAGGGGCTCAGCAATGTGGTTTCCTAAGTGGACAGCTGAGACCCCCACACAGCGTTTCAGGGGCGTCCAAACCTGTTGGTGGCCCTTGGCCAGGCCCTTCAAGGAAGAGGCAAGGGAAGGAGATATAAAGAGCAGGATTTGGCCCCCAACAGAAGAGGGCTGGAAAAATATGTGCCAGGTGTTGTGGACTGCAGGCTTTATAGGGTCCTGGAATGCTGATGAGGGAAGCTGAGTGAGGACACAGTCCCATGGACGTGGGCCACGTCCAGGGAAACGGGCTTTAGAGAACGCTGCGGACAGTAGCCCAGGCGCATCCCCTCCGCATCAGGGAGCAGGTCTGGCAGCAAGACGACCCCGGGCTGCAGCTGCTGGAGAAGTCAAGGGGACAGTGGGCCCTGCCCTGGCCAGGGCTGGCTTGAGGATGGGCAGGGAGCATCTTGTGGGTGGAGGCCACAGTGACTGGAAAGGCTGGGACAGGCAGGTGCTGATTGTTGGGAGGTTTCGGGGCAGTTACTAGGGTTTCCTTTTATTTTCAGGACCAAGAGGATGTTGCCCAAATGCCCTGTTGGGGTGTCATTTCCTCCTCTGATTGAAATGACCAAAGTCCACGTCCCCATGTGCTCCAGGTGAACTGGGCTCCACCCGGGTAGTGGCATGTGTCACAATTGTTCTCGTGCCCACGATGTGGGAAATCTGGGCTCCTGCCACTGAAAACTGTCACTCCATCGTGGTTTTGAGCCTCCAGCTCTGAGGAAGGCTCAGTATCAGCAGGACAGGCCCTGAGGGGTCCAGCGTGCTTCTGTCCTGCAGAGCTGAGAAGACAGGTGTCCCAGAAGGGCACAGGGGTGTTGGGTTTATAGAAAAAGCCATTCATTTCTCCCACAGCTGCCTCTCCATACAAGGTGTCCCATGGGATACATAGAGGCTTCAGGCAGCCCCTGCTCTGGGGATGTAGGTTGAAGGAGTAAATGCAATCCAGTGTCCCTAGGAGAGGGTTCTTGGAGTTCACAGACCCCATGCGGTCTCCTAGGCTGATGCCCAGGCCTGAGGGCTGGGGGCGCCTTCCAGTCTGTGGACTCTGGATGACTGGCGATGTCTCACCTGGGGTACCACCTCTGGGCACATTGGGCTTTTACGTGGCCAATTCTGTAGCCACTGAAATTTGGGGATGGGGGTGTGGTAGGAGAGGGTAGAATGCTGGTATCTACTGGATCTTTATTCTGTGCTGCTCATCGTGCTGGACAGTGTACACATTCCTCACAACCACCCTCTGCGGGAGGGATTGTCACCCATTTCAGAGACATGGAAACAAAGCCTTGGAGACAGGTTCAGGGACTTGCCGGTGGCACGTGGCTGTGAGCTGGGATTTGAATCCAGGACTGACTCCAAAGTTCCTGCTCTGCTCACTCCATCAGTCACTCAGCGAATGCAGGCATTGTTTTAGGAGCTGGGGATTCACACTGAGCAAAAATCACTTCCCTCGTGACGTGATCATTCTTGTGAGGGCAGACAGGCAATAAACAGGTGTCTAAGTAAAACAGTGTGGAATTGTAGAGATGGTAAAAATGACTTGGGGAAAAATAAAGCAGAAAAGGGGAGGAGGAGCCTTCAGGGCAAGGGTTGCTCTTTTAAACAGGGTGGTCAGGAAAGGCCTCACTGATAAACAGAGGCTGGAAGGGGAGAGCCATGTGTGTCTCTGGGGAAAGAGCATTGCAAGCAGAGGGAATGGCTAGTGCAAAGGCCCTGAGGCAGGAGCAGGCCTGATACAGCTGAGAACCACCTGTGTGGCTGGAGCCAGGTGAGTGAGGGGGAGAGGTTGGGCGGTCAGGGAGGAAGCAGGGGGCCTTTGTCAAGACTGTGGCCATGACTAAGTGAGCTGGTGGCCACTGGAGGGGCTGAGCAGAGAAGCAGCAGCTGTATTGGGTATTCAGTGTACTGACTCTACGGGCCCAGGGTGGTTGCAGGGGGACTAGAGAAAATGCTCGCTCAACATCAAAGGACAGATGCTACTGTCCTTTGGATCCTTTGAAGAAGGATCAAAACTGAGATCTTATCTAGCTTCAAAAACAACCAAACTAGAATATCAGCCTCAAAATGGAGCAGAGGAGATAAACGTGGAACCGAATCCCCCTTCCAAGTTCTAAAGATGCAAAACATAAAAAATAAACAGAAATACACTTGCACCTTCTAGAGAAAATCCTCCCTGGGCCACAGCTCCAGAAGGAGGCATCCAGTCCCTCTACCTCTCAGAGCACCAGGGACGTCCCTCTCGGGTTTGCCACAGCTGGACTGCAAGCCCCACAGCAGCAAATTGGGCTGACGAGTGGAGGCCGCAGAACTGCCTCTCAATTCTATCAGCCAAAGCTGGTTAGGGCGCTGAGCTGTATTATGCGATGTAATAACCCCTCCATTGTATGATAATATTGTGCTTTGGAAAAAGCATTTAAGCCTACTTATGGTTTGCATTTTCTTTCCTCTTTAAAAAGCTTGAAAGTAAGTCCCCTCTGTGCTCACAGGAGGCACCCCTCCTCCCGGTTCCGGCACCCTCAGGAAAGTCATGAATAGGCCAAGTCTTCTTTTGTTGCACTTCAGAGAACAGCGCGCAGTAGGTCAGCATTTTAAGGGAGAAGGTGCTCAGTGCTCTCCCCCTGAATAAAAGGTCTAGCTTCTTCTCTGAAACGGGTGGTGTCTAATTAGACGTGCATTTGTGTTTGATGAATACTAAGGGTCCCTATTTCGTTGTCAGTGAAGTCAGACCATTCCCATGGCCCTTGGCAGGGTGAAAGTTTCCGGCCACAGTCACTGGCCTCCCTTCTCTCTCATGACAGCCCCTGGACAGCAGGATCGCTCCTTCCCGGTGGAAGAACAGGGGATTGTGGGGAAATGAAGCGACCACGGCCCCACGTTAAAAAGGTAAAAAGGAGCAAACCCACGTGCACATTTCCGGTTGTCCAACCCCTGGGCCGCGGTCGCTTGCCTCTCAGAGCCACGTGCCCTTTTGCCAAGATGACGCTGATGGCTTGCTCAAGCCATTCATGCCCTCCATCTGGGTGGTCCCAAAGGGACAATCTCGAAATTCTCTCAGTTTTCTTCATTCATTAGATGTTCACTCTGTCTCACTCTGTGTGTCAAGCCGGTGTCTGGATTCTGGTTTACAGCGGGTCCCATCCTGATCCCTGTCCCTCCCACCAGCCCACAGCCCGTCAGCTGTGTCATGCAGCTCTCTGTCTAAAAGCCATCTGCGCTGTCCACTTCTGTCCACCTCACCGCTCCCCCCCTCCGTCCTTCAAGCCGCCACCCTCACTTGTTTGGAATATTGCCAACAGCCAATTGGCTGCCCCGTGGCCTCCCAGCTCCCTGGCTGTCTGCAGGCAAAAGCCAGAGAGATCTCCTTAATCGGTCAAGTGGATCTTGCCACTTTGCTGTTTAAATCCTATCAGTGGCTTCCCTTTGCACTTAGAAAAAAAGACGACTTCCTACGCGGGCTCATCAGCTCAGCGCACCCTGCTTTGCCCTCTGACCTCATGTTATGTCATTTGCTGTCCTCTGCTCACTGTGCCTCGGCCATTCTGACCTTCCCCCGAGGACCCAGGCCTCACCCTTCCCTCTGCCCGGAGTGTCCTGAGCTAGACCTCTGTGTGGCTGACTCCTTGTCATTCAGTTCTCAGGACAAATGTCCCTTCCTCAGAGGCCTCCCTGATGGGTCAGGCCATGGCCTGCCGCATGGCCCAAGTTCTATTTTCTTAGAGCACTATGTTGATTTGCTCCTGTGGGTCTTTTGTGCCCACCACTAGAACGCCAGCTGTATCAGAAGCTCCTGGAACAATTCCTGCCATGTGACGGGCCCTTAGATAATATCTGTTGAAGGAGGGAACGCACGAAGAGATGAGGGCCGAGAGAATGAAGGAAAATTCAGGCCTTGGGGCCCTGAGGTGGCTGGCCGGGATGTCAGACTTGAAGTTCTGATTCTCTGTGACCTTGGACCAGTCCTTTCACCAGTCTGAGCCCCCGTTGCTCTGTCCGCAAATTGAGAACAACCCTCCCTTGCTGGACTGTGTTGGGGATCAAACAAGATAACTATGCATGAGAGGCAGGCTGCCTGACCCACCGTGACACTCGGATGAGTTTTCATTTTCTCTCTCTCCAGTGGAGACACAGGATCATTCTCTGATCAAAGGAAAGGCCTCGGCTCTCGCTTTAATCAGTTTCTCTCCTGCCTTAGGGAAACTCATGTGTCTCTTCCCTGGGACTGGGGCTGTCCTACCACCACCTGATGTTCATGGGTCAATGGGCTTGAGGGTGTCCTTGACATCCTAGAGGAGACTATACCTCAATCCCCCTGCCCAGGAAAAGGCCCTGTGCATTCCCGACAAGGAGGCAGCCTGGCCTGGGCTCAGACTGAAGACAGGGCCAGGACCGGGATGAGGCAAGCAAGGAGCCAGGGCACAAATGTTAAGGAGGCCCTCACTTTCAGGGTTGTGCAATCACAGGGTCACACCTGAGAGTGACTGCCACCTTCAATTCTGTACCCTCAGTGCCTCACGGCTTCCCCCAGTTCCCCCCCCCCCCCCGCCCCCCTCTCCCGATCACAGCAGCTCATGTCGGAAAGGGACATAGAAAACCACCTCCCACCTGTTCTCGGATACCTCCTGGAGCATCCCTGCCATAGGAACACAGAGGAGAGGCCGCAGGGTGTCCAGCTCCGTATGTGGTTGACTCCTCTGCCTCTTCTGCCTGTCTTTTCTGACACTGAGCGTTTTAGACTGAATGTTCATGTCCCCCCGGAATTCCTGTGTCGAAGCCCTAACTCCTAAGGTGATGGATTTGGAGGTGGACTGTGGGAGGTAATTAGGTTTAGATGAGATCATGAAGGTGGGGCCCCCACAATGGGATTGTGTCCTTATAAGAAGAAGAGACTGTGCCCTCTCACTCTCTCTGCCATGTGAGGACACAGTGGGCAGAGAGAGGCTGTCCCCAAGAACCACATCTGCTGGCACCTTGATCTTGGACTCCCAGCTTCCAGAACTGTGGGAAATAAATGTCTGTCTGTTGTTTAAGCCCCCCAGTCCACGGCATTTTGTTACAGCAGCCTGAGCTGACTAAGACGTGGGCAAAACCAGTCTCCCTACGACGTCTCCCATCGCTTCTCTCTCCCCCCACTTTCTGGGGCCACGGAGAATGAGTGTGGTCCCTCTCTGTGTGGCAGCAGAGGAACCCAGTTCCTCTCTCATTCCTGTGGCCTCCACACCACGCTCACTGTGTGAGTCCAGGTCCCAGGAGCCACAAAGCAAGCAGGTGCCCTGGGTGACCCAGGAGAGGCGGCCGGCACTGGGCGTCAGCCCCTTCCGGCTGCAGGAGCCCTGGAGAGGCATGTCCTCCAGTCTCAGGCTTCATGTTTTCCCGTGGAAGTGTACGCGTGGCTTTTGCACAAAGGGAGGGACCCATTCCCCAGGGCAGGGATGCTCCCAGGCCTTGCTGCCCAAGACTCAGAGCGGGATAACCATCGCGACAATAACCGTTCCTACCTGTGTCCTCTCCAGAGGCTCTGGGACTCTGCGTTCCTCTCTCAGTTGAGTGCACTGTTCCTCTGTAGGGTAGAGACAAGTGAGTCACTCCATTCAAAGGTGAGAAATCGCAGGCGGGAATGCGTACCGCCGTCGTCAGCCAGTGACCCAGGCCTGCTTCTCCATCTGGAAAGGAGAACGTTCCCTTAGGTGACGTCCACAGACCTTTCCACCCCCAGCTTCTGTGACCTCAGCCCCTGACAGCAGGCACGCTCCTTCCCAGGTGCTGAAACCTCCTAAACCGCCCGCCTTGCCGGTGGATATTCCAGGATGACCCCTGCCCAGAACAGCTCTACATGGGCCCTCCTGGGAGCATGGCGTCACCCACCAGGCAGCTCATTGTCACTTTTGATTTAACCAAATGAAGCACAGTGAAAGCCAAGAGGAATGTCCTAATCACATAATTACATTAGTGCCGGCTCCAGAGTCAGCAGGCTCCCCGAGTCCCAGGGCTCCGTCCTCTGTTTCCCAGGCTCCTCACAGATGGCACATATAGAACATTCCTTTTCCGGATGACTTGCCTTGGTTATCATCCAGACAGAGAATTGAACCTCATGGAAGCGCTGTGCAGAGTCCAGTTGGAGACTATTTTGAGATTCAGGGATTAGATAAACAGCAATAAGAGCTGTTTGGATCTTCTAGACTGACACAAATGAGGGAAACTGAGGCCCAGAGAGGGCGAGTAACTTACCCAAGGTCACACAGCACACAACCAGACCAATGCTCTTTTCAAATCACTGTGGGTTTCTTCTTTTTATTTCTGTTTCATAGATCTAGAAAACCTCAACATTTAATTACAAATCGAACTATAATTCACTAGTTTTTTTTTAACAGTTAAGAAAAAGAATAATAAGATTGGGGGCCTGAGGTTAGGTAATTCTGAGATTAGGTATCCTCATTGGCTCTTCATTTGATTTAGTTCAGTTTCCTGGACCAAATACAACCGATTCTGAACTGCGTGGATCTCCCCAGTCCGCAGTTTGGCGGGTTTGGAGGAGGGAAGCAGAGACCGTCCCGGGATGGGGTGGAGATGCTCCTCTTGAGGTTGGCGAGCCCCACCCTCCCCACCGCAGCGGGGAGGGGTGGCCAGGGAGGAACGGGAACACGCGCTACAGACTGAACCAGGCGTCAGAGCCCTTGGCAGGTGAAGTCTCCATCTGTCCTGCAGTCCCCTCTCATTTTTGCTTCCTGTCCATGACGGTGGCATCAGTATCGGCCTGTCTATCTCCTGGGAGGCTGCCAGACATTACCACTTACTGCCCCAGTCACTGGGGACCTGTCTCTGCCAAGGGGAGCGCGTGGGGCGGGGGGCATGTGGGGGACGTCAGGTCTGCTTCCCAAAGCTCCCTCCAAGCGGGAGATGCCCAGCTGAGCAGAAGGACCTGTGAAGAGGGGACGGGATGAGGATGTGAGAGAGGCCCCACCTGTGCTCCAGAAGCTGAAGGCAGTTTAATTCCAAATTCTAGCCCAGTCTCTCTCCCACTTGCCACTGGGGTGGAGGGTGGTGTGGGAGGTCCAGAAGTGGGCAGCCAGCTGTTTTGCTGTGGATACTGGCTGTGGCCCCTGTGAAGTCATTGGCTTGACCCTCCCCTTCTCTGGCGCCTGCTGAATTTCTCCTGGGAAGCCCCACGGTGTCTGCCCACTCCCGATTCCCTGGGGCTTTCTGGGCTCGCATGTCTGGGCCTCTCAGCGGCCAAGACAGGAAGAGCTGTCTTTCCAATAGTGTCTACGCATTGCACCTTGAGCGTCCCTCCCCGCTGACAATCGGCCAGCCTCTCAAGTCAGGGTAGAGGCCCTTCAACCTCTCCCACCTCGGGGTGAGCTCTCTGCCCCCTTAGGGGACCTCTCCTCAGAGTGTGGGGCAGCCCTCAGTCCCCTTTGAAGGAAAGGCAGATCTGGCGCCCCAGGGCAGAGAAGATGGGCCCCAAGGCAGGGCTGGAGATGTGGAGAGCCACTAGCGTCCACCCCCACCGTCCACTCAGCGGTGCGTCTGAGGCTGGGCAGAAAGTAGAGGGAATGAAGCCAAGCAAGTGACCACTGGATGAGGCGGGTAACCAAGTCCTCAGGCCACAGAGGAAGGTTCTGTGGATTCACTTTCCAGGGCCAGCCCTGGGCAAATCGTGAGAGTAACAGAGCGGCCCCAGCTCGCCTCTCTGCACCCTTCCTGCCGGCGATACCTGGCCCCAGAAGAGGACTGGCGGGGGAAAGCAGCAGACGGCAGGAAAAATGCAGGCCAGGAGCCAGAAGACGTGGGTCCAAATCACAGTCAGGCAGGTCTTCCGTGGGCCTCGGTTTTCTTCGTCTGTAAAGGAAGGGGTTGGACTCCTGCACATTCCACCTCAAGCTTCTGTTATTCTTGCACAGTGAGACGGGATGTGTTACCTCAACTGGTGTGAGTCAAAGGAATGACTGTCTAACAGCAGGCAGGGGGGTGGGAACTTGAACCCAACCTCAGAAACCCTTTGCCCACACTCTGCACCCCATCCCACCTCCCTGCCAGATGTCCTCGAGGCCTGGCGCTCACGAGCATCCATTTGCTAAATGAATAAACAGAGACTCCCTTTCTCCACGGACGGTCCCAGGACTTTTTAGTTTGTGAGGACTTCCGCAACAAAGTCCCACAGACTGGGGGGCTTAACCAACAGAAACTTGTTTTCTCACACTGTAGAGGCTGGAAGTCCAAGATCAAGGTGTCAGATTTCTGCCCAAGCCTCTGTTCCTGGCTCGTTCGTGGCTGCCTCCTCTCTGTGTCCTCACACGGCCCTCCCGCTGTGTGTGCACAGAGGGAGGGAGAGAGGTCTCTGGCATCTCTTCCTCTTCTTATAAGGACGCCAATCCTATCAGGTTAGGACCCTACCCTGAAGACCTCATTTACCCTGAATCACCTCCTTAAATGCCCTACCTCCAAATACAGTCAGAGTGGAGGTTAGGGCTTCAACATATGAGTTTTGGGGAAACACAGTTCAGCCCATAACAGACTCCTAGGCAGACATTTCTGGGAGTGACTTCCCTGTAAACAGGATAATATTCCAGGGTGCCTATGATGGGCAAAGCTGGGAGAGCCAACAGGGCCAGGGTACCATGCCACATGGCTGTGGAGGGGGGTTTTGGAGACCCCAAGGAGCCAGCCTGGGCTACTGGGCATGACCTCAGATGTCTCGGTGGGTGAAATTCAGTGAGTCAAGAGTCACCCTCTCACAGCCTCAGTGTCCACATCTGTGATTGAGGAGTAATAACACCTTCCTCATCTACATCCCAGACTCAGAGGGAACGTACGTGGCAAAGTTCATGGTGCTGCACGCCTCGGCTGCTCTGTCCGGCTGGAGGAAAGGAGCCCCTTTTGTGGCTGGTCAGATAGACTTTTCTCCACAGAAAGGTGATTTTGTGGGAGCAAGACAAGGCTGATCTTTCTTGTAGGAGAAAGGGGCCCATGCTGATGTAAGGGGAGCCCATTGTGTTGTCTGAAACACCAAATGCCAGGAGCCACCATTCCTTTCATTTTAAGCATTTATCTCCCCTGTTTGGAGGGGTAATACCTTAAGCCACTATCATCATAGTGTGAATTAGCTTGATCAATTTTTCTCTTCTTTGATGGAAGGGATTTGAGGAGCATGTAAGTCCTGACTGTGTGGGCCAAGAATGGGGAGCTGGCTCCTGGCTGGCCCGTGGGGGCTCCTGCAGGGGTGGAAGGAGCCTTGCTAAGCTGTGTCAGCTGGGAATTTGGGCAGCAGTAAACCAACTGCCGAAAGACCGCTTCATCAACTGGGTGACTTTTCCGGTGCTTTCCCCGGGGGCACCCCAGAGTCTCATCCGTCCACTGATTTAGTCACCGCTCATTCATTCATTCACAGAAATTAACTGAGCATGGTTCTGAGCCGGGCCCTGTGTGGATAAGTCCTTTTTCTAGAAGCTCATGGTCTCATGAAGGAGGCTGAAGGATAAACAAAACAGAAAACTCCGACTACACTCTAGTGTGCTGAGTGCCACAGTGACAGGTGCTGGCGGAGAAGGGGAACAGAAGAGGGACAGCACACTCTTCCCAGGGGAGTGGAGATGGGAGAAAAGGTCAGAGTGAATTCCCAGAAGTGGTGTTTGGGCCGGGTCTTAAACAATGAGGAGTCAATTGGTTGAAGAGAAAGAGCATCCCAGGCGTCTGCAGAGCACGGACAAAAGGAGTGAGGAAGGGTCTGGCGTAGGGTGTTGAGAGAGGGAGCGTCTTGGGACAGCCAGGAGGGAGGTGCTGAGGCATGTGGCTCATGGGTCAGGAGCCCCCCTTCCTTCCGGGACTGCCTGGAGTCTGGGGAGTCTCAGCTCCACAGCTCTGACCTTCTTGCTGGTCTGGTGGGCCCACGTGGCTTTGGTGCCAGGCTCTGCCCAGTGGGGCTCTCTGCAGGGGCGACAGGAGGTGGGAGGTCCAGGCAGTGTTCATCCAATGAAAGCTGCTGACTGACAGCGGGGGAGACTACCACCCAAATGGGGGAGGCTGCAGAGATGACCCAGTCACCCCATTCAGCCAACGTCACCCAAGGCCTGCTGTGTGCCTGCCAGGGTCGGGGCTGGCCGCTGCAGGGTCACAAGCATGGGACACTGTGCCACTGAGCTCCTGGAGCTTACAGCTGGGAGGAAGAGAGGCGAGCCCCAGCGATGCCACTGGACGAAAAGTGATGGTGCCGTATGGGTGGGAACAACGACCCCATGCAGTCCTGGTCCCGGGTCTGCTCCCTGGGGAGTGGGTTAGGCCCCTTTCCCCGTGAGGAGGACCACGGATCTGTGTAAGGCCTGGTCCAGCGCCACAGCTCCCACCCTCTCACTCAGGGGCCAAAGGAACCACATGGCCACTGTGTCCCTCCCAGCCTTTTGACAAGGCAACATCACATTGAAATCAATATCATATTGAAATGAACATGCCGGGCTGCATGGAAAGAGGAAGGAGCCAGTGTGGGCAGAGAGACCAGGATCTGTAGACCTGTATCTCATCCTGCCTCTGTCACAGAAAGCCTCGGACAAGCCTATCTGCACCCCAATCTCTTCTCTATAAAAGGGGAGACCCAGACTAGCTCACCTCCATGTTTCTGGCATCTCTATGGGTGTCTGTCAGGGAAATAGAGCCACACAGCTCAGGCTCACCTCCCAGCTCTGCTGCCTACTACCTGTGTGACCTTAGGCAAGTTACTTGACTTCCCTGTGCCTCAGTTTCTTCATCTGTAAAGTGGGACTATGATAGAACCTACCTCACAGGTCATGTTAAGCAACTTAAAACACGTGACGCCCTTAGACTCGTATCTGACATAGATCTGCATTTAAACGTTAAAAGGCAGAGAAAGAGGCAGGCCATCTTGAAAAAGAATAATGAAGCTGGAGCCATCCCCCTTCCTGTTTTCCAATCTTACTACAAAGCTACAGTAATCATGACAGTGTCATATGGTCATAAAGATAGACACATAGGTCAACAGAACAGAACTGTCCAGAAATACACCCTTACATTTATGAGCAATTTATATTTGTCAGGGGTGTCAAGACAAATGGGGAGAGAACAGACTTTTCAGCAAATGGTGCTGGGACAACTGGGTATCCCCATGCAAAAGAATGAAGTCAGGGCCTTACCTTACATCTTACATAAAAACCAACTCAAATTAGGTCATAGACCTAAATGTGAGAGCTAAAACTATAAAACTCTCAGAACAAAACATAGGCATAAATCTTCATGAGCTTGGGTTAGGCAAAGACCTCTTAGATATGACACCCAAAACACCAGTGACAAAAGAAAAAATAGACAAATTGGACTTCATCAAGATTTAAAACTTTTGTGCTTCACGTACATCATCAAGAAAGGAAAAGACATGGGGCTGGCTGGTGGCATAGCGGTTAAGTTCCCATGCTCCGCTTCAGCGGCCTGGGGCTCACAGGTTTGGATCCTGGGCGCACACCTACACATCGCTCATCAAGCCATGCTGTGGGGGTGTCCCATATACAAAATAGAGGATGATGGGCACAGATGTTAGCTCAGCGATGACCTTCCTCAAGCAAAAAGAGGAAGATTGGCAACAGATGTGAGCTCAGGGCCAATCTTCCTCACCAAGAAATAAAAAAGAAAGGAAAAGACAACCTAAAGAATGGGAGAAATATTTGCAAATCATATATCTGCTAAGGGGCCGGTATCTACAATATAGAGAGAACTCTTACAAATCAATAATTAAGAGATGAACCAATTAATAAAAGCCAATTAATAAAAGGACCAATTAATAAAATGACAAAAGAGTTGAATAGACATTTCTCCAAAGAAGATATACAAATGGCTAATAGACACATGAAAAGATGTTCAACATCATTAGTCATTAGGGAAATGCAAATGAAAATCACAATGAGATACCATTTCATACCCACCAGGATGGCTAAAATAAAAAAAGACAGATAATAACAAGTGTTAAAACAAGGATGTGGAGAAATCAGGACCCTCATACACTGCTGGAGGGAATATAAAATGGTACAGCCTCTCTGGAAAACAGTCTGGCAGTCCCTCAACAAGTTCAACCTAGAGTTACTATATGACCCAGCAGTTCCGCTACAAGGTATATACCTAAAAGAATTGGAAACACATGTACACACAAAAATTTGTACATGAATGTTCACAGCAGCATTATTCATACTGTCCAAAAAGTGGAAACAACCCAAATGTCCATCAACTGATAAATGGATAAACAAGAGGTGGTGTATCCGTATAATATGATTCAGCAGTAGAAAGGAACAGATGCCGCAACTTGGATGAACCTGGAAGACGTTATGCTAAGTGAAAGAAGCCAGATGCAAAAGGACACATATTGCATGATTCCATTTCTATGAAATTCCCTGGGTAGGCAAATCCATAGAGACAGAAAGTAGATTAGTGCTCGCCAGGGGCTGTGGTCAGAGGGAATGTGGAGTGACTGCTGATGGGTTCAGGGCCTTTTTTGGGGGTGATGAAAATATTCTTCAATTAGATGGCAGGCCAGATGGCCCAGCCTGGAGGCAGGTGGGCTGAAGTATAGGGTGGGGGCCCTGGAAAGGCCTGGGAGGCAGGCTGTAGGAGGCCATGCTGCAGACTCTGTGCTGTGCCCAGGGGAAGGAAGAGACACTTGTACAACCTGCCCTTCTCCTTCCCAGCCGGCCAGCCTCAGCTCAGAATCACACTGAAGCTGATCCCACGCTTCCCTACCCCACTGAAGGGCAGTGAGGCGCTGGCACTGGCGCTGGACTCTTGGTCCACCTGTTATGCCCCCAGCTTGACCTCTTCTAGTTGTGGGGACAGCATGCCGGCTGCTGGCTCTGGCCCCCTGCCCAGACTCAGGCTCCCCACACCCAGCTCAAGCCTGGTAAGGAGGAAACCACACCCCCCCCAGCCGCCTCCCCTACCCAGGCCACCACCCATGTGAGGGCCCGTTTCACTAGCTGCAGCCCATGGTGCCCGTTTCACTAGCTGCAGCCCATGGTGGAGGGGCACCAGACTCCCACACAGCCTACTGCGTGCAGGTGTTTGTCAGGGTCCCCTGCCCAGGAGACACTTGACAGCACCGCCCTGCTGGCTGCACCCCTCCCTGGGGAGATCACTCAAGTAGGGGACACAAGATGGGCTGCTGGACCCCAGGCTGGGCCGCATATCCCCAGGCCTGCCCCTCACCCCCAGGGGAAGATCACGTTCTGGTCCCAAATGCCCATTGATGTCATGGAACGAGATGAGAGCCGGTGAAGGTCATCTGGGCCAGACTTGTCATTTTACAGGTGAGGACTCTGAGGTCCTGAGACGTCAAGGGGCTTGTGTAAGGTTGCAGACAGGCCTGGGGACAAAGATCAGAAAGAAACAATGCGATGTGTAATGTATATGTAGCCACTACCGCTATTTGGAACTAAAACCAAGTTCCTCCGCGATGAGCTCCAGGTAGCCCCGTCTTCACTGGCGCCTGCCCGGCGACTAGACCCGCCGCGTTGTTGCTGCTCTTCCTCAGTCCTATTCACCTCTCTAAGCTGCTGACCAGCAGCTCCTTCTGCGTGGCTCACGCCTTGGCTCCACTCTGGTGCCCGCTCCCACCTGCGTCACCTCTGCAGAGGCCTCCGCTGTCGCGCATGCACGCGCACGCACACACACGCGCACGTCTCCATTTCTTTATCTCCTCCTCAGCACCTACCTAACCCCAGGCGTGATGTTACAGAATTATTTGCTCGTTTGTTTATTGTCTGCTTCCACCTGTAGCATGAGTTCAGGGGCGGTAACCTGCAATGCCATGTTCTCCAGTCTTCCCACCCGGTACAGGGACTGGCTCAGGATAGCTGCTTTGGGGGAAGCCAATGGACGAATGACTCCGATTGAGGAGCACTTGGAGGTTTTGAAGTCTCCACCATCACAGGGAGACAGTAGAGCACGTTGCTGAGGTTCTGGGGCTCACAGTCAGTCCTGGGTGTGAATCCTAGCTCCTCCATCCTTGCTGTGTGACCTTGAGCAATAACGTACTATCTCTGGGCCTACCTTAGGCTGCTCACGTATAGAACAGAACAATAATAGTACCTGCCTGATGGGGTTAACCCATGAGGGTTAAATAAGATGGCACATGAGAAACTTCTAGCAAACTGCCTGCCTCATAGAAAATGTTCAACAATTACTCACGAGTGACCTTGGGAGGGGGGTAGTTTGGCCAGCGAGCCAAGGGTCTGTGATGCTGGCCAACCGTGTCATATGCTCCTGCCATCTCAAATTCTGGGCAGGATGTGCTGAGGTATGAATTAATGAATTATTAAGCATTCTCTGTCTGAGGGAGGCACGAGGCTTTCTGCTCTTGTGTGTTCTTAGACGAAGACTGTTGTATGGACACATTGCTTTCGTCACTTGACCTGCAAGAAGTCAAAAGAGAATCCACAGGAGATCCTCATCCCCACTATATGGATGAAGCAACTGAGGCTTGAGATGTTGGCTGTCTCAGGGTGGGTCACTGGGAACGACAGGAAAGGCCCAGACCCATGGTCTCCAGGCTGCTGGCGCAGGGTGGCTACTCTCGGCTCTAGTAGGCTCCTAGAAGGAGCACTTGCTGCCTCCTGGCCTCAGGAGCCCCCAGGGGATGGGGCCTCTCTGAGGCTGGTCCTGGGCCAGGAGGGCGCCCTGCAGCATGCTGGCTTCAGGTAGCACCTTAGAGGAGGCTGGGGGCTGAGAGCAAAGAGGAGCCCTGCACCACCCACGGGCCAGGCTGCAACCACCTGTAGGAGGAAGTGGAACCCCACCCTCCTCTGCTCAGAAGCTGCCCCGCCCTCTCAACTTTGACCTTCTCTGGCCCCAGCCATGCCCTCTTCCATCCATTCTCCCACTCATTCATTCATTTGTTCGTTCATTCATTCCTGGGCCAGAGAGGATGGAAAGGTGAGGACTACCGGCTCCTGACCTCAGCAAGCTCCCAGTTTCAGCCGCCTGGGTTATTTCTCATTAGAAAGAGCCAGAAGAGGGCCGTGGGAGGAGCCGTGAGCTCAGCCTTGTGCCCCCTGGGTCAAGGCAGGCTTGGTTGGGAAAGGGGCTTGTGGCCCGTAGAACTCGTCTCTTGAGTATCTGAGAAGCTGCTCAGATGTCACCTCCTCCTGGAAACTTCCTCAGCGCCCCCCCGCCCCACACTGGGGCAGGAGCTTCCTCCTCTGTGCTCTAAAAGCCCCTCATGCTTTGGGGGACAGCGTAATTCATAGGCTCTGGTCCTTGGTTCTGCGTCCTTGGATGAGTTCCTTAATGCCCATTTGCCTCAGTTTCCTCATCTGTAAAATGGGAGTAACAATAGACGTAATGTGTTCAGTAACATCATTCCATTTAGAGCCCTAAGGGTGAGTTATAGTCAATAGTGCTTGCCTGTCTCCCTGCTAGACGTGAGCTCTTTCAGGGCAGGACCAGCACCTGGCTCCCTGCTTGCCACATGGGAGGCCTCGCTGGACATGGGAGGCCTCGCTGCTTTCCTTTCAGGTGACTCTTCTATGAACAGGGATGTGCCCTTTTGGTTGTGAGCCCTGGGGAGGAGACAGGGCCCAGGGCTGGTTCCGGTGCTTCCAGCCCTGTGCTCTGTGCTGCTGTGTGGCCCCTGCTTTTTGCCCTGATTGCAGGGGAGAATCAAGCCCACCTTGTCGGAACCTGAAGAAGGTGATGAGGAAAAGTCAATGCAGGTGTATCTGAGGAAAGTCGGAGGGATAGGAGAGTGTACAGAAACAGAGAGATTACTGTAAGGTAATTATATTGCTTATTATTATTCGTAATCCCCCCATCTGGTGTGGGCCCCAGACGTACGTAGTGCTGCTGCCTGAAAACAGGGGATTGGGCGGGATGGCCTCAGGAAGGCCCTACATGGCAGGTGGTCTGAGCTCAAGGTCGGACGCTGCTTTCCACCCCGCCCCGACCCCGGGGGGGAGCTGGCTAACTTTATGGTCAAGCCAGCTCTTGCCCCACCCACACATGTAATGTGTCGACCCACCTCTTGCGGCCTGTCTATGGCACTGCTGCCACGAAAGGGGAAGGAAGTCCAGAGCTGGGTCCCCAAGACAGACCTGCTCCCTGCAGGGCGTGGAGCAGTTATAGGGACTCTGCGTGGCTGCCCCTTAGAGCTAGAGATCTGGGAGGAACTTAGAAATGATGGTTCTGATCCTTACTTTATGGATGAGGGGGCTGGCGTCGGGTAAGGGGGCAAGGAATCCCAAGCCCTAAAGCTGGTCAATTGCGGAGGCAACCCTGGGGCCCAGGCTTCCTGACTCTCAGCCCTGTGCTCTTCCTGCCTTCCCCGGTGTCCCCAGCAGCGAATGGGGACACTGTCAGGAGGAGAGCAGCAGGAGTGTGGGGCTCACGCAGTGGAACGCTGGCCTGGGTGCAGGGCAGAGCCCCAGGCCCTGCCTTTGCTGCCCTCTCTGTGTCTGAGTTTGGGGGCCCCCGGGAGGCTGGACTGCCCAGGGCATTGGTGAGTGGGGCTTGGCCTTGTGTCACCTGGCAATTGCTCTAAGATGTGGAAACGCCAGTGCCCTCCCCGGCTGGCACAGTGCAAACTCGACTAAATGCCACCTTTTATTTCTATTTCTAGCCTCTCTCCCTGGGAGACCCCAGGAAACAGCACACATGGCATCGTCTGGCTTCCCAGGCTGGGACAGAGGCCTGGATACAGAGGGGGATGTGGATGAGCAGAGGCTCCTGGGGGACACTGAACCTCTCTCACGCAGGAGAGCAGCCTGCAGGGTGGGCAGGTGGGGGGCTCCAAGGGGAGACGGCCCGAGTCCTGCAGGGGGCTAGGTGGGGGTGCTCCAGGGGGAGATGTCCCAAGTCCTCCAGGATTACCAATGATCTGGAAGGATCTCTGGGTAGCAGGCCAGGCTCTACAAAGTCGGCTGGGTCAATGTAGTGCCAGGGTCTGAGAGCTCCTCTGGTCTTATCCGTTCATTTCACTAAGAAGGAAACATGAGGGAAAGGACATTCCAAGGCCACACAGCCAGGACATGGTGGCAGCAGGACAGCCTTGAGGCCTGGGTCAAATCCATCAGTGGGTCATCACGTGGATTCCTAGGTCCATTCCTCACTCACCAACGGCAGCATTCACAGCTAGAAGGTGGCTTCTAGTAGACAAATACTAAACCTGTTCAGCATTGACACAGTGATTGCATCTTCTGTCGGGGCCAACAGAGCCATGGGACTGGGAGGCAGCGTGATGCAGAGCAAGGACGGCAGGGCTGGGTCCCCAGGCCTAGTGTAGTGCTTATGACCAAGACAGGCTTGTCCTCCTGCCATGTGCCGAGGGTTCCTTAGGGCCATCGCACTGGGTGGGCGCGTGTTTATGTGTTTATCACATGAGTCAAATCCCCTGGCAAAGTGCAGGTGACTTTACTTTGGGTCAGCGGGTCCCCCCTCAAACATGAGAGGTGCAGCTGCTAATGTTCTGCCTCGTGTGGGCAGAGCCCGTCTCCCCCATTCTGCTCGGGCAGCCCGTGTGCAGATGCGCTGCCTCAGATCCCAGCAAACCCGTTTTACCAGGATGCAGGCAGAGCAACACCGGGGCAGGGGGCCTGTTGTCAGAAGTCTGCAGCTCTAATTTGGGGGAAGGCGAAGCGACCTCTTTGTTGTGGGCATGGCAGTGGTTCCAGCTCCAAGCAGAAAAGCGCAAGAGTGGCCCCAGCGATGGGCTTGCGTGCCTGGTTGGAAAGAGCATGTGCTGGTTAGAGAGAGGAATCGCATACAGTCACATATACATCGGGATTGGGGACCTAGGCTGGGTCAGACAGTGAGGCTTGAGGACAAGAGAGGGAGGCAGGAAGAGCAGAGAAGAGGGCGCCCATCAGCTGCTCTGGGCTGCAGCTCCCGGATGCCCCCAGTGGAGACAGGCTGACCCTGAGCCAGGAGGAGAGGGAAGTTTTCCTTACACTGCCCTGGGATCTTGGAATATAAATGTATGAACTTTCTAGAGCTCAAGGATTTTATTAAGAGGCTGCTCGATTCATTCATGAGACAAACACCAAATGCCTACCAAGTACCCAGCAGTGTGCCATGCCCCGGGTATGCAAAGATAAACCCAAACCAAAAACTTGATCTATGTCCTTCTGGGAGCTTATAATGGGGAACAAAAAGCATTTCTCCAATGTGTTGGTTTGAGAAGGTGTTTCCATCTTTTTAATCAAGTTTCTTGCAAAGTCTCAGAGAAGGGGGCAGAAGCCTGTGCTTCCCCACTGTGCTCGTGGGGAAATGAGGCAGGGCCGGGGTGGTGCAGTTTCCACCCACGTTATGCTCTCCTGAGCCCTGGGATGTTGAGAGGTGCTTAGGCCACCCTGTGACTGAGACCCTACATCCAGTAAGACTAGTGAGTGACACCTGCTGCAGCCACCTCCCTTCCCTGAAGATTTGTGGTGCTTCCCCTGCTATTTCCCCTGGGCCCCTGCAAAGAAATGCCATTTCATGCCTGCTCTCTCAGATGTGTGCCCGGAGCCTGCCACCATTGCTCAGCTGATGGCAGGACGCTGGAGAGAAGGGCTAAAAATAGCCCTGATTTGATGTGCTGCTCTCAGGGGCTGAGCTGGCAGCTGGCCCTCTACCTTTCCTTCATGCAGAAGGCATCTCAGCTGGAGTGTGTGGGGGGTGAGTTGGGGGAGCGGAGGGGCCTCCAGGGCCAGTCAGGCAGTGGAAGGTTCTAGAGTCCATTCTCATACTCAGAGCCCATGGCCCACAGCCGGGGCTGCATTGGCACTGTTCCTGCTGTGCCAGGCTTGGGGGCCCCTCGAGCCACCCAGACCTTGCATTTCAGTTGGTTTTGAGGGAGTCTGCAGGTGGGGCTTGTGTGGACACGGACGTGTGTATGGCCACGTGGGCATTGGGTGCACCTAGCTGTGCCTGTGATAACATGCGAGAGCTGACAGGGCCCTTGGCAGGTCCAGCCACTGACCTCCAGGGGCTGTGAGCGTCTGACGTCTGAGAGCCCCCATTGGTTGGTTTCTTCTTAAACCATCCAGAGAGGGGCAGAAAACCTGTCCCGTTGTGGTGTTATCCTGCCGTGTTGGTTGGTAAGTTCTCTCTTGTGTCCAACCCAAATCTTTCCTGCTTTAATTGAGCTTCTGTTCCCATTCTGGTCATCAACCTTGGGGGGCAGGTATTTCCTGTATTTAAAGCTAGGGGTGCAGGCATCTCTTGGTCAAATGAGACCAGCTTTCCATCAAAGCAGGGGCTAAATTCACCTTAGTACCTCTGATTGGATGTCTACCTTGGCAGGCCGGGGGCACTGGTGTATAGATGCCCCTCCTAGGGGTTAAATCTAGCTGAGAGGCATCTCTACATGTAAGTGACCCCAATATAGGGTGGACTGCAAGGAGAGCTGGGGTAATGGAAGAGAGAGGCCTCCAGGGTGGGAAACAGAGGCATGTAACACAGCCAAACAAACAGAGGCTTCAGTTTGGCATTCTGACTTGGGCAACACTATTTAATCCCTCTGAGCCTCATTTCTTGATCTGTAAAATGGGACTAATAGATTATCTAAATCATAGGGTTGTTAAAAGAAGAAAATGGGGTGGGAGAAGAGAGGGAATGAGAGAAAGGTAACAAACAGGAGGACAGAGGGCGCCTCTCTGGAGTCCGACCCCCTGGGTGAATCCTGGGAGCTACGTCCCGGGTGTCCTGTCACTTCAGTTTCTTCATCTGTAGACAATCATAAGGTTTTTGGGTTAAATGACTTAATATATGTTGAGTGCTTACGTTGTGCCTGGCGTGTAGGAAGAACTGAATAAATAGGCCCTGTTACTCTATTGAGGACCCCGATATGGTGGGCGGGTGAGGAGGGAGATAATTTGACCTGGACAGGGAGTAAGCACGTGGAGGACAGCTGGGTCCAGGATGGCTCTCCAGGCAGTGGAACAGCATAAGCAAAGACATCTAGGCAGCACACGCCAGGAAGTTTTGGGAATGGGGAGCCATCAGGTGTGGCCAGGGGACAGGGAGCAGGTGTGAGAGAGACAGATGGGGGAAGTAGGAGACTGAATACCTGGATGCAGAGCCAAAAGCGAGCCACTCGGGTTACTAAATCCAGGTTAGCCGATTTCTTCATCTGTAAAATGGGGATGCTGAGAATGGTAACCTGGCAGAGGCTTGCAGGCCGTACTCTGGTCCTGTCTGTGACAATCAGGTGTGGATGCCCGTAGATCTATGATTGGTCTGGAAGTGTTTGCAGGACTTTTGCTCTGTCCTACTGCTTGCTCTAGATCTGGGACTCCAGGGAACAGCACAGGGGTTCCTGCCTGGGCACAGAGTCAATGACCTGCAGAGAGGAGCACAGCCCTTTTGTCACAGCAGCCCCAGAGCTCGCCACTCAACGCCCTCTCTGGGTGGCCCCTGGTGACCCAGCTCAGCAATTCTCAGCAGGTGACGAGCCCCAGACCAGCAAGATTCCTACACAAACCCCATGTACCCGGCAACACTGAGGACTCCCCAACCCCTCCTTTGGGTCATTTTCTGCTACAGCCATTGCATGGCCACCTGGCCCTAGACCCTTCCAGCCCTGGGATGTGGTCAGAAATGGAAAGGACACATGGGAGGCAACTCTTCCAGCCCTGGAAGGATGGAGCAGACAAGAATGCGGACCTCACACCATCACAGTGGCTCTCAACCCCTTACTGCCACCACGACAAGTCAGGATTCCCAGATAAACCAGGTGCAGGTGGAGGGAAGGGGAACAAGTGTGAACAGGGCTGGCGGGGGACTTCGCCAGTCCAGACGTCAGGGAGCCCTTTGGTGCTTTGGTAACAGCGCAGCTCCATCCTTGAAATGGGGGCACGTATTGTCGGACGTGGAACCCCCTCATTCTCTCACTTCTCACCTGACTAGTCACTGCAGTGGCCCTGTTCTCTCCGAGGTGGTGTCCAGCCGAAGAGAGCCCAGTGGCTTGATGTGGGTTTGGTTTTTTTCCTCTGTGTCTTCTGCGGTGACAGGGACTGGCCAGGAGCAGGCAGCACTGGGGTGCAGCAGGGGAGGTGCAGGCAGGAGACCACCCCTCAGTCATCCAGGGTTGGCCGCGATGCAGAGGTCCGATCGTGGGCCTGCAGGTGTCTGTACAGATGGGGCCTTAGATGTGTGTATCGTGTACCTGTATGTGGTAGTTTGCACGTGTGTGTCTCTGTGCTGTGGCATGTGGGTGCATGACCTTCATGTGTAGTTAGCAGGTACACACTGGGGATGTTTGTGTGCAAAGTGTGTGTCCATTGTCAGTATAGTGTGGGTGTGTGTCTATGTGTGGTGTCTGTATGGAGTGTGTTCTTGTAGGTGGTGTGTGTATGTGTGGTTGTGTGCACGTGTATGTGTGAGAGAGAGTGTGCACCACGCCCACCCAGGATAAGGGTAAAGATGACTCGAGGTGGCCCCAGAGGCACGGCTACTTGCATTTAAATGCAACAAAAATATAAAGGCAGTTTTTTTTTTTAATTTTCATTTTTATTGATGTCTTAATAGTTTATAACATTGTGGAGTTTTAGCTGTACATTATTTTTTGACCATCACCATGTGGATGCATCCCTTCACCCCTTGTGCCCACCCCCCACCCCCCTTCCCCTTGGTAACCACCAACCAGTTCTCTTTGTCCGTGTGTTCATTTATATGCCACATATGAGTGAATTCATGCAGCGCCTGTCCTTCTCTCTCTGGCTTATTTCACTTAACATAATACCCTCTAGGTCCATCCATGTTGTTGCAAATGGGACAATTGTGTCTTTTCTTATGGCTGAGTAGTATTCCATTGTATGTATATACCACATCTTCTTTATCCAATCATCAGTCGAGGGACACTTGGGTTGCTTCCACTTCTTGGCTATAGTGAATAATGCTGCAATGAACATAGGGGTGCATAAGCCTCTTGTGATGGTTGATTTCATGTCCATTGGGTAGATGCCCAAGAGTGGGATTGCTGGATCATAAGGTATTTCTAATTTTTTGAGGAATCTCCCTACTGTTTTCCATAGAGGCTGCACCAGTTTGCATTCCCACCAGCAGTGAATGAGGGTTCCCGTTTCTCCACGTCCTCTCCAACATTTGTTGTTTTTTGTCTTGGTGATTATAGCCATTCTAACGAGTGTAAGGTGATATCTTAGTGTAGTTTTGATGTGCATTTCCCTGATGATTAGTGATGTTGAACATCTTTTCATGTGTCTATTGGCCATCTATATCTCTTCCTTGGAAAAATGTCTGTTCATATCCTCTGCCCATTTTTTGATTGTGTTGTTTGTTTTTTTGTTGCTCAGTTGTGTGAGTTCTTTATATATTATAGAGATTAATCCCTTGTTGGATAAACGATTTGGGAATCTTTTCTCCCAGCTGGTGGGTTGTCTATTCATTTTGATCCTGGTTTCATTTGCTGAAGGCAGTTTTTTAAAACAGCAAAGAGCCCTCCAGGTAAATAACTGTATTATTATTAGCTTCAGAGAAAAAGTGCATCTTGCCTTTGAGGTCAGCTTTCTGGGTCTTTTCGGAAAGAGCTGGAACAGCTCTTGGCCATGGAAGGGTCAGAGTACAGCCCAGGAGTGGCTGTCTGCAGGCCTAGCTGCTGGTGGCAGGGGCAGCCGTGGCCTGGCGGCCACAGCCCTGGATGGGCCATTGGGGTCCCTCATTTCAGTCAGCAGATGTCCTGCCGGCTGCTCCTGTGTGCAGGGGGAGCAAAGCCAGGCTGGGTGCCTGGCCACCCCGGCTGAGGTCTCCCGCAGGAGTGACGTGTTAACCTCAGCTCACACACACACTCAGCTGCCCGTGCACTGCTGTGAAGGAAGTTCACTGGGCTCTGGGGGGGTCACGGGTCGGCAGACAGCAGCTGGGGGACACCAGCAAGTTCTCAGTCAGTCCCGACACCTGCCATGTGCAGGGGGGTGTTGAATGAGACAGTGCAGGTCAGCCGTGGGCCTGGCGCGTGCTGAGTGCCTGGACTGGTGGCCATTAAATTTACTACTCTGAGCTGTTGCGTTGTTGTTACGCTGTCTCCTCTGTCCCTGCCTCCCAGCACAGTGGTTTGGGACTTCTGGAGCATTTAACAGCCATTTGGAGTAAAGGCTGAGGCTATGTTTGGGGGAGGTCTGGGGGGAGTGGTGGAGGGGTGTTTGGGGGAAGGAGTGAGGGGAGAAGGGTCAGAAAGGCAGGATGCTGTCCCAGCTCAAGGGGGAGGCTGTAGGCAGGGAAAGTAGACAGAGGAGAGGGTAGAAGGACAGGGCGTGGAGGGGGCTCCAGGAATCATGAAGGCAAGGAGGAGAGGCCCCTTCCTTGGACCCTTCCCCACTGAGATCTGTCCCCCTGCTCCAGAGCCACTGAGCCTCCACTGCCCCCTCCCATGGTGACTTAGGGGCCTGGTCTGGTGGC
This sequence comes from Tapirus indicus, assembly GCA_031878705.1. Taxonomy (NCBI): domain Eukaryota; kingdom Metazoa; phylum Chordata; class Mammalia; order Perissodactyla; family Tapiridae; genus Tapirus; species Tapirus indicus. The sequence continues at coordinate 94,011,430 of CM062919.1, read as the reverse complement.
CCAGCCACTGTGGGCCACCTAGCAGCTTGGCAGCCAGGACCAGAGCCGTGTCCTCACATGACCCCAGCCTTGGCATCCCGTTTGTACTGAGCCAACTGCATGTCAGTCCAGGGCCCAAAAGGATGCCAGGAGCCCATGGCACAGAACCAACCGCAGATCTGTGCTGGCTGAAGGGAAGAGGCTGCCATTCCGGTATCTGGTTGGAGAGACTCAGCAGTGAGCCTGGGGCCCGGGCCAGCTAGGGAGCAAAGTGGTTTGCTGGTTGGCGATGGGCTCAGTAGCCTGTGACAAAGGGGAGAGTGTGTGACATCTCAGGTTATGAAAGAAAACATAGGAGAAAATCTTTGTGACCTTGCAATAGGCAAAGAATTCTTAAATAGGATGGCAAAAGCTGTCCATAAAAGAAAAAATGGATGAATTAGATTTCATCGAAATTAAAAACTTTTGCTCTGTGAATGACATTGTTAAAAGAATGAAAAGACAAGCTACAGACTGGGAGAAAATATTTGCAAATCACATATCCAAGGAAGACCTTGTACCCAGAATACATGGAGAACTCTTGAAATTGCCAACTCAGCAAGAGGGAAGGCAGGAGGAGCCTGAGCGGAGGAGAACCGACAAGACGTCCTGCCTCACCACCCCTTCCTGCTCCTCTCTCCCCTGGCCAAAGTCACCTTGGGTCTGGCCCCGAGGACCTGGCCACTGAGGAGAAGACTGACAATGACACCCCAGGTGGGAGGTGAGGAGGGGCCGTGGGGCGCTGACTCACCCCCGGGGCTGCCCTGAGCCTGGAGAGGGAATAAACGGGCAGGGGCTGCAGGATTCAAGGCGGAGCTGGCCCCACAGCCCTCTCCCAGAGGCCTCCTTGGGGCCAGCTACTGGGCGGCCTGATGGGGTGAGGCCTAGGGGTCTCACTGTCTACTCAGGTAGCTGACGTGAGCAGGATGGTCTTGGCAATCTCTAGTAGTAAGCGGCTTCTTCAGGAACCCAATTCTGTGAGCTCCTCTGTCCCACCTGGGGAGTCGTGGTTGCCTCAAAAGGTGCCTAAGACCCCAGCCTGGCCTTGGTCCTTAAACCTTCTGTTAGGAAGGGAAGGGGGAATCTGAGACGAGAGGTGGCTTTGTGAAGCAGGAACACGGACGGGCACGTGGACGGGACTCCAACTGCAAGTTACTTCACACCCCCAGGCCTGCCTTCCTCTTCTGCATCCATGTCTCCTGGCGGGGGCCAGTTGGTGTCACTGTGATAAGGCTGCCCCTCCAGAGTCCACATGCCAGTCAGGGTGGGGATGTGACCCCAGGAAGCCTCTAGAAGTCTGCTGGGCATATGTGGGTGGGGGCCATGGCAGATCCTGCTGTGCAGAGCAAGCCCCCATGGAGGGAAGGCCACGTTCTGCAGAGGGGCCACCAACATTCCCTCCTCGTGGGCATCTGCAGATGCTGCCCTGGTGGCAGAGCTGGAACAAAACCACACAGCACAGCTCCTGCCCTCCCCATGGGGCTCCCAGGGTCTTGCCAGCCATTGATGTCCCAGCCAGTTTCAGGCAGAACTATAGCTAACTCCCAGTGGGGAAACATAGTTTGGACAAGACCTTCTCTGATTTGCCTGAACCATGACTGGCTGTGTGACTTTGGGGAAATCCCCCAACCTCTCTGAGCCTCAGTGAGCCAAAGGGAAAAAGAAGATGACAAATGTGTCTCCCCGAGAGTGCTGGTGTGAAAGTGAAAATATGCCCAGAGAACTAGAAGTTCTCCTGGAGGCAGGTATAAGGAGCTTTAAACTCCGTGGCTTACAAAGTGAGGGGAGGAGACAGAACTGGGAGGAGAAGCAGAGTGGCTGAAGGAAAGACAGGGTGAGGGCTCCTCCTGGGGCAGTAAGAGCTGCTGTCTGTGGCTCCTGGTCTGCCGAAAGTTCTCACAGGCATTATCTGTTTGGGCCCCCGGGGCCCTCTGAGGGGCATGGTTGCTACATTCGTTCCTTCAACATGTCCTGGGGTCCTGCTCTAGGCCAGGCCTTTTACAGATGAGGAAACTGAGGCTCAGAGGTTGAGAGTTGTTCTCTAAGGGTACACAGTGGCAGAACCAGAGGAGAGCCCAGGTGTTTTGGGCAAACTGTGCTTTTCCCCTGTGCTAAGTCCGGAGGAAAAGAGACAGACGGTCCACCTGTGAGAGGTGTGTGCACAGGAGTTAAGAGCACTGGCCCTGGGGCCAGACTGCTGAGCTTGAAGCCCTGCTCCACCACCTACCTGACTGGCAAACTGAGCGCATTTCTTAACCTCAACGCTTCAGTTCACATCTGTAAAATGGGGGTAATATTGCGTCTGCCGCATAAGACAGTCGCCAGGACTGAGTGAGTTAAAAGTACAGAATGTTCGGAACAGAGGCTGGGAAGTGTGAGGGCCGCACTAATGTCAGCTAATATTATTTGTAAAGATGCCAGGCCAGGCTTCCGGCTCCGTGAAGCCACTCGCTTAAAGGAGGGTGAGGTGATAAAACGTTGGCGGAAGCTTAGAGATCCCCCAGTCGGCCCCTGTGACGGGTGCAGAGCGCAGGACCACCTCGGGGTGACGTGCCCAAGGTCCAGCCGTCCCGTGGACGCAGACCAGACCCGCCTTTCCTGAGTCCCCGCTCCATGATGACGCGCTGCCTCGTGGCTTTTAGGCCCATGCGTTTCGTGATCTGATGTTCTTAGGAAAGAGATGGTGTGACAGGAGGTGACACAAGATGTGGAAGCGAATCCAGGAGATGGAGAGGCGGGTGTCCTCTCTCCTGAGCTGCCTTCCTAGGGGAGGTGTGTCTTCTGGAACCTGCCAGGGAGGGGGAGAAGGTGAGGATTTGCGGGGGGGGGGGGGCAGCAGCCCACCTTGTATCTTCCCATAAGGACTCAGCGGGCCTGCCCTTCGGCCTCACCTGCCGCCCCCTGCACCCCCACACTGTCACATAGGAGGACGCAGGTCGTAGGGGACCTCCGGCTGGGGATGAGATCACCGCGGAGCAGTCTTCCTGCGTGGCTTAGGGTCTGGCGCCACCTTGTGGCCACAAGTCAAGACTGTCTTTGCACAGGGGCTGGAGGCTTAGCAAGAGACGGTAGGCTGGGCTGCCCCAGAGGTTACCTAGACCACTCTGGATTTTACACGTACCCCTCAGTTATCTATCTTTAACTTCAGACAAAAATAGAAGAGGAGGGTGCAGGAGCCCGAGAGGGCAGAATAGGTAGAAGCCACCCGATCGGGAAATCCTGGACTGGACTGTGTGGTTTAGCTCCTACTCCAGGGTGGGAGGCTGTGTGAGTTGGTGTCCCAGGAGGCAGCATTTCCAAATTAAATTTTGGACTTGATCCTGATGCAGTCTGGGCTCCCGGCATCTGGTTGCTCATCATCATGAGGGGAGAGGCTCTGGCTTTGCCTACACCCACCCTCTTTTCTTGCCGTAACCTGGGATGCTCTCACAGAGGAAATTCAAAGTTGGTTTCTCTGGCAGACATTGTATTTGAATCAGCACGTTCGGGGCTCATTGCCTTCCATTGCCCCGGCCATGTTGGGCAGAGCGGCTTGTGGCTTGGGAGAAATGGGGGGTGGATAGGGCAGATCAAGTGCTCCTTTTGCCTTGGGAGGGCAGACCTAGGTGAATCTATTGGTGTCACCTTGGCCTGGGACCTGGATGGGTAGGCTTGGCCCTGCCTTGTAGTCATTTCTCCACCTTGGGCCACCATGTGAGGCTTGGAGAGGCAGACTCTGTGGTCTGAGTGTGTCCCTGAGAGAGTATAGATTTGTGGTCTGGTCCCTGTGGGAGTCTGTGGCCCATGGCATTGTGTGTTGCAGGTGCCACATGTGGGTAGAGCTGAGTTGTAGGTCACGGAGACCACATCTGCCCTGTGAGACCCACGGCACTGAGGCTCCGCTGGGCACGTGGCTGTTCTGGGCGCTGCTGGGGAGACTCTGGACTTGCAGCCCCACCTCAGCACCTCAGCCAGCGCACCGTGTGCCCTGCTGTTCTGCCTTGCCAACCACCGTCAGATCTGGTCAGTCCGGCCCTTCCCTCCGCCATCCCCAACCCCTCCCAGACCACCTGTGACACAGCGGGCCCTCCCTGCCCGGGTTGGTGGTTCCTTCACCTCTTCCTGTTGGTCCTCTCCTTCAGGCCCCAGATTTCACATTGTGTCCCTCTCCTTTCTCTCTCTCTGTCCATTCCCCCCCACATCTCGCTCTCTGTCTCTCTGTGCCTCTTCTCTGTGTGTTTATCTCTCTGTCTCTCTCTCTCTCTCTCTCTGTCTCCTCTGTTTCTCTCTCTGTTTCTGTTTCTGTCTCTGTCTCTCTCTCACTGACCCCGTAGCTTTACAGCTCAGGTCCAACAACCTCCCGGCCGTTTTCCGAGCCTCTCTCCACTCCCTTGATTTTGGGAACTCACAGGGGGAGGCCCAAAGTGAGGCATGACTCGTGGGAAGTGCAGCCAGTGAGTAACAGAGCCTGGAGAGAACCAGAACTCAGAGCCTCAGTTTCCCCATGTGTTAAATGACGATAACCAGACCTGCCCCACAAGGCGTGACAGGGACTCCAGGAGGTGACTGGCCTGGGTGTTCCTGACAGGGGCCCGGGTACCTGCCCTTCCCCTGCACCCTCCTCCAGAGCGCCACTGCAGTCCCTTTGCCTCCCGGCCTTCCTCCCTTCAGTTTTCACTCCAGGGAATGTATCCATCCCCCCCACGCCCCTGGGTGGGTCCCTTCAGAGACACAGTCACCCAGAGACTCTTGGGAATCCAGAGAGATGGCCGCAGCATCATTCATCCAGTGTTGGGCAGGTGCATGTCTGTTTCAGGTCACACCGCTGGTTCTGCAGGGCTGCTTTGGGTCCCGATGCACACTCTAGGGACCCTGGACGCTGTCCATTGTGGGTCTGGAACACGATGAGAGTGCTGGAGGGAGACCCACCGCTTTGGAATTGGGAAGGAGCATCACTTTACAGTTTTAAATTGTTTTACAAATGTGTGCTTTTGCATCTTTGCTTCTAAGCATGGGCCTCTGATAGCAATGCAAGGGTTTGGGGCAGTACCCCACTGCCCCCACTGCTCCCGGGGAAAACAGAGCCCCCCTCAGTGACCGGCTTTATGACGTCTGTCATAAATTTGCTGCAAACGTGGGCATGGGCCACCTTCACGTGTTGTGGCAGTGCTGACCGCCAGGACTTCTCAGCCCTGGGGGACAGGAGTCTTCCTTCTACATCCACAGTGCTGGGGAGACAGTGCGAGCAACAGACAAGCTCACGCACTCCACGAGAGACAGAAGAGACGAGAGAAAGGAGAGAGGACAGGAGCTGGGGTTGGAGGACTGTCGGGGTCTCATGAGCCTGGGGCGGGGGGGGGGCTTGGATTTTATTCTAAGCATACAGGAAGCCATGGGAGGGTGGAAGGAAGGGGGTGACATGGCTGCGTTTGTGCTTTTCAAAGAGTGCCTTGACTACTGTGTGGAGAAGGGGCTGTCCTGGGCCAGAGCAGATGCCTGGAGACTGGTTAGGAGACTGCTTCCCTCCAGGCACGAGGGGTGGTGGTGGGTCCAGGCTGGCAGTGGTGATGGGAGCAGAGAAGGGACCGTCCAGAAGCGCCAAGTGGGCCCTTGACAATGCTCGAGGACAGTGGAGACCGCGTCGGGTGTCAACCGTGCTCTCAGCATCTATGCCTCAGGCTCGGCGCTTTAGAAGGCACAGTGACGTACATTCCCACGGGACGGTCAGGGACGAGCATGTGGTTCTGTCCAATTGGCTGAGGCCCCAGTTTACGGTTCCTGTTCTTGATCCTGACTGGGCCCTTGTGGGCCCGTGCTTTCTGCACTCGTCTGCAGCCTGGTGCTGCCAGCCCCTCTGGCCCTGGCCCGGCCTTAGAGGCCACTGGCTGACTTAGATGGTAGTTTAATCCTCCCCTTGACTGTGGCTTGGAGACAGGTTCTGAAAGTTCAGGTAAAATGAGGCATAGGGGTTTTCTTGCGTGGACCCAGGATACGTGCCCACCACGCATATTGTCTCTCTAATCTCCCCACCAACCCCGCGATGCCGTGATTCTTCTCTCCGTTAAAGATGACAAACAAGGATGCAGAGTTGGAGGTCCCACAATTAGCAAATGACAGAGTCAGGATTTGAACCCAGAGCCCATACCCTCCACCTGTCCCCATATCCTTTGCCCCTTGTCCCTCCCCGATGGGGCAGGCTCAGTGCATTTGTGTGACGCCGGGACAGAGGCCCCACTGCAGGCTCTGTGTCTCCCTGGTGTAGAGGGTGGCCCATGAGCTTTGGGGACCAGTGGCCTGGGGCCGGCTCTCAGTGGCTCCACCATCCGGATGTGGAACCTGTGCATGGGGGGCCAGCTGTCCCACGTCTGTCTTACATGGGAATTACACCTGCCTGTCACCTGGGACCTGGGCAACAAATGGCCAGCCAGCCAGTGGTTCTTCACAAATGCTAATTCCCTTCTCTTCCTCCTCCAGAGGGGGGACAGAGCTGTGCAGTAGAGGCGGAAACCCTGCTGGGGACCCACAGCCCTGGGACCCTGAACATGAGAAAGCCCACCTGCCCTCTGAGCTCACCTGTGATGCTTCACTGGCGGGCTCTGCGAGATCGTTTGGTCCTACCTTCTTATTTCTCATTTTCCAGATGAGCAAACTGAGGCCAGGAGGGGCAGGACTTGCCTAGGGTCACATGGTGGGTCAGACCCCTTCCCTGGCCTGCCGAAGCATCTGGAAGAGCTCAGAGCAAAGGAGAGGACCCCGGCACAGGGGGCTCTTGGTTTTGGGGGACAGCAGGGCCCTTTCACAGCCCCCACCCCACCCACACTCTCTGTGTTCTGTGCCGTCTCTCTTGGCAGGTATATCCGCACCATGTACCTGGGGATTCAGAGCCAGCGGCGGAAGGAACACCAGCGACGCTTCTACTGGGCTATGATGTACGAATATGCAGACGTCAACATGTTGCGCCTCCTCGAGACCTTCCTGGAGAGCGCCCCCCAACTGGTGCTACAGCTCTACATAATGATCCAGAAGAACAGCGCCGAGACGCTGCCCTGTGAGTGCCCCCCACCCCAGGAGGCTGGGGAAACGACCTTCCCGTGGGCTGAGACAGGCCCCCACCCTCCATCTGGGGACCACCTGGTGGCCGCCTCCTCCACACTCAGTGCGCTGGGCATCGCCCCTCCTGACCCCTGAGTCCTCGGGACAGCCAGGCCCCCATGTGATGCTGACCCAGCCCACAGCAAGAGTGCACGAGTGGCACAGACCTTCCCCAGATACCCACTTGGGAGCTTGCTCCACCTGCTTAAGACCACTGTGTTCACGTGAGCAGAGCAGGGCTGGGGTCTCCGTGTCCCTGGGAGCAGCAGAGTGAGGGCCCTGGACCTCCCAATTGGGGAGAACAGCCCTTTTTCTTTGACACTGGCCTGAGCCAAGGTGTTTGCACATACATGGGATGGGGGAGATGGCTCAGGGACAGCACATGACAAAAAGACTAAATCATGTCAGGCAGTACCAGCAGTTTCCAGCATTTTTAAGCTGTGGTGTTCCTGCTTCACAGCAAAGCTTATGTCGAAGCCCCATTTACAAAACAGGCGCAAGGAGCTCCGGTCTGGTTAGATGGGGGAGAGAAGGTCCAGAACCCCGCACACCCCACCCACTGGTCCCCCCTGCCCCCCCTTGGCCTCTGTGGCCCCAGATGTTCTCCAAGGAGCCCCAGAAGCCCCCAGAGCCCAATCCAGACGGCACCTGTCTCTACAGCAGCAGAAAGTCTCCAGGCACTGCCTGGCTGCCCCAGAAGCCCTTTTGAGGTTCGACTTCGCTGGTCAAGGCAGACTCACACCAGGTCACTGAAGGTCAGCCCAGACTGCACGTGACGTCATTGTGTCTCAGAGCACATTTCAGGGGAGCTGGAGCTCCAGCAGGGGAGAAGTTCTAGGATGAAGAGGGGCTGGAGGTTGCAACATGTCAGGGAGACTGGGGACATTTAGTTGGGGAAAGACGTGGGATAGGTGAATCCCAGCATTTGAAGGGATGCCAGGGGGAAGAATGATAGCCCCAAAGGGTAGAGGGAGCTATAGGGAGACCATTATCGATTCAACATGTGAGAGACATTTCAAACAGCAGGATCTATCCAGTGATGGAAAGACTGTCTCAGGAGGTAGTGAGTTTCCCGTCACTAGCAGTATTCAAGCAGAGATGTTGCTGAAGGGACTCAGCCCAGAGGTCCCTGGCTCCGGAAGGGGTGAGGGTGTGTGATCTGGGGTAGCAAGGCAGCTGGGGGAGAGAGGTCTGCTCTCCATGCCCCACCTCTCCCTGCCCAGTGGGGCCTCCTGGCCTCCTGGGTTCTCACCTCTGCGCTCTGCAGCTCCTTGGGGCACTCCAGCCAGCCCTCAGTGTCACCATGTTCATGAACACCTGCAGGGGCTCTCCAGTGGGACCTCCTTGCCCCATGTGGTCTGGCAAGGGCAACCAAGCTCTGGGCCTTTCATTGAACAGCTTTGCCTCCATACTTCTTCCAGACTGGCTGGACCTTTGTGAGCTCCATTCCTTTTCGTCACTTTGCAGAAAGGGAGTTGAATCTTCAAAGGCCAGTCAGAGAAGACTCAGCTGTTCAGGCCAGTGAACTGGATCCTAGCACTTAGAGCCCAAGGACCTGGTTCTGAACCTGCCAACAGGCTCCCTCACCCTGAGGGAACATGGGTCTCAGCTGAAGTCTCCTGCCCACTTCCAGAGCCAGGGCAGCCCTCACTCCAAGTGTCCCCAAGAGCAAAAGGGCCTCAGGGCAGCCCACTCTGTCCCAGAGAACCCTGGCTACAGTCCTGCTGACCCCTCACGGAAGCAAGGAGAGAGGGTCTATGGGGCCCTGGACTGGACACGAGGGAAGCGAGGCCTGAGACCCACATTGCGCTGGGGATCTGAGCCCCCGTTCTACCATCTGACAAGCCTGTACAAAGCACAAGCTGCATGCAGGAGGCGGGCACAGCCTCTGCCCTCTGGGAACCCACAGAATCAGGAGGGACATGGGGATCTATGCGGGATGGCGCTGGCCAGCCTCTTCTTTCAAGCGTCCACAGTCCCCACTGGGAGGAAGAGACCGCACACGGCCCTGGGCCGTCCAGCTGCCTGGAGCCAGAGCCCACCCGGTGTCTGTGCACTGGCAACCCGGTCCTGGAGAAGAGCTGGAAGGAGCTAAATGGAAGTCTAGCTCCAGCTGGGGCATCGGGATGGGACACTAAGCAGGAAACCACGCTGAGGAGGGTGGGCCTGACAGCCCGTCTGGTCTCTCCCTTCTCTTTTGGACACACTCCTGTTCAGATGCACACACTCTCATTGGTGTCGGGAAGAACTAGGGACATGGGGACCCTCATAGATGCCCTGTCTTCAGGGTTCCCGAGGAGTCAGGCCATCCACTTGTGCAATGAACTGGTGTGACCAGCTGCCCACGGCTGAGGCCTTGGGAGTTCTTGCTTCTCCGCGCCTCAGAGAAAAGACCCCGTGCAGCAGTTCAGAGAGCACTGTTTATATTCAGCAGCAAGAGAATCACTCAGTGATTGATTCTGGAGGGAGACCAGTCGCGGAGGTATCTTTGAAACGCACATCCTTGCTCTACAGGGCTTGAGGGAGCCCTCATGGACCCCCGGTGCTGGGAAGAGGTGACCAGGGACAGGCACCCTTCCTGCTCACCGGAGCCTCCGTACCCAGCCTGCGCTTGGATCCCGCAGGCTGCAGCTCCCCAGCCCAAGGCAACATGCTCCAGGGGGCAGATCTGCTGGGGCCGGGAGGGGCCCCTTTCTCTCCCATCCAAGTCCTCCTTTTCCCAACCCTGCTGCTGTCTGAGACCCCCAAAAACTGCCCTTTGCCATTTTGGTTTCAAATCCGCTTCCTCCCCACACACCACCCGCCCCGCCCTGCAGGGCAGCCAAGTTATCCTTCCTCTTCCAACCTTTGGCCACATCCTGGCCCTGCAAATAGACAAATAGACGGGGCAGGTGGCAGGATGATGCGCGTGAGCTCCTGATAGGACATTCATCCCAGACCAGGGTCCTGGTCACCACTTATACCCTGCTGTGATTTTGGACATCACCTTCACCTTTTCCTCTTTGGTATAACGGGGGAAATAACAATAACGCCTAATCTGTAGGAGAGATGCAACGATGTAATGCACGTAGAGCACTTTGTTAACTGTCGAGCTCCGCAGGCACATAAGGGGGTGTGTTTACCACTTCCAGGGCCCGATGGTGAGGCACAGACAAGGTCCTAGGGAGATCTCCCCCACTTTGGCCCCGTAGGTCATCCTATCCCGGCCTCCTCGCTGAGCCTCCCCTTTCTGTGAGAGTTTCTCAGATTGTCAACATGGAGGGGCTGGATGTGAAATCCCTTCAGAGGAAACTCTAGGGGCAGCAGCTGTTGCTTCCGAAGAGTCCTCCTGACATGGGCACCAGTGGGGCCAAAATCAGTGAAGGCTGGGGGCTGCCATGGAGGCACCTGGAGTCAGGAGCTGGGAGGGATGAGGGTCAGGCCACTCTGGGGTTTTCGCCCACGGAAGCTGCCCCCGGCTCTTCCTTGCACACGTGCCTCTTCTTGTGCCTGCCGCTCAGTAGGGTGAGCATTGCCCCACGTTTGTTTGGAGCGTGGAATAGGTGTTTCTCGAAATAGGCTTTCATGGTTGAATACTTTTGGGAATACTTCTGGGCTGAGCAAAGGTCGGTGGCAACCTTCGCCCTTGGGTTGTGCATCCCCAAGACAAGGGTGTGGTCTGCTGCGTCGCTGAGCGCAGACTCCAAGAGGCTCCGCACTTTCCTCTTACTTAACTTCTAGAATGTCTGCTCATCGCTGGACTATTTTGTGATGATAATAGATGCCTTCCCTCTCTCTTCCCATAAAAAGCTGCGTGAAATGTATGCACTTTAAAGAAAATCAGTTTAAATATTAGAAACTGGAGAAGGGGGGAGAAAGTCTGTGAACCTGGGAGGGACCTGTCGGGGATGTGGACTCTCCCAGCCGTGGGAGTGCTTGGAGTGTGGCCGCATGGAAAGAGGGGCTGACTCCCACTCCGCTACCTGATAGCTGTTTGAACTTTGGAGATTGCTGAGCCTTTCTGTTCCTCAGTTTCCTCGTTTCTGAAACGGGGGTGATATTAGTACACACCCCAGAGAGTCGTTCTGAGCATTTAATGACGTGACAACTGTCAAGTGCCTCGTTAGCTTCTGGCCACTTGGTTGATAGTGGTGGTCGACTTTTTACTGTAGATGCACTTTCTGAATTTGACTGCAGCGTTCACCACTGAGATCCAGGGCTGAGTGGCCTTGTTTTGGTGGGCCTTTGATGACTCCTGACCACTTTGCACCATTCGTGCTCGTCGATGGTTAGAAAGACCGCAATTGCTGCAGTAGAGGAGTTCTCATCGGTCCTGCCCAGTGCCACCCTCTCCCACTTTGGTCACCTCTGTCACCTCTCCACCTATTACTCCCCACTTACCGCTGGGTTAACAGTGCAGTATTCAGCCTGCAAGATGGATTTGTACCCAATTTTCCCATAAATCTAGACTTAAGTGAAAATATAACAATAATAGTCATAATAATAATAATATATATTGTGCTAGAGCCATTTGGGCATTTCAGCAGGATCTTCCTTAAATCTGATGTCTTGAAAGTTTAAATAAAGATAAAAATAAAGATGTAATGGGAGCGTATTGTCTGACACACCATTTGCGCCAGTAGTGAGTCTTGTGTCTACGGAAAGCTCTGCTGGTATCCTGGATTGTGGTGGGGCGTGAAAAGCAGTCTAGTGTCATGGGAAAAGCCAGACAGCTGCGTGTACGTTCCAGCTCTGCCATTCATGGCTCTATGATATGGGACCGGTTAATTTCCTAACTGGGCTTCTTCATCTGTCAAGTGGGAATAATAACTACTTTGGGGTTGTTGTGAAGGTCTAGTGAGCTGCGCATACACCTGCACAGCCCCTTGTCTGGCCTGTTATGGGTACTTGATACAGTCTGCCATTCTACAAGGATACATTAAGTCTTGTGCCCCACTACCTGCCGAAGGCAGATGTGGTCCAGGCCCTCATGAATCTTCCATCTCTCTGGGGAGACAGAACAGAAAAAATTAAACAGCCAACATGTGTGGTAAGTGCTTTGAAGTAAACAAACATGGTGCTGAGATTGCAGATACATGGGGTGGGGGATGTAGAGAGGCTACTTTGGGCAGGGGGTCAGAGGAAGCCTCTGCAGAGAGCTGACATTTAGGCTGAGTAAAAACAGTGAGAAGGCGCCAACTATGGGAAGAGCAGAAACAGCCTTCCAGGCAGAGAGAACAGCATATATACAGGCCCTGAGGTAGGATAAGCCTGGCTTGTTCCAGAAAGTGAAAGGACCCCACATGGCTGGGGTTGGCTGTAGAGGGAAGGAGAGTGATGTGGGAGGGGGATGGAGAGGAAGGCAGGGACCTGACCAGGCAGGGCTTGCTGGGCCCCGCGAGGAGCTTGGGTTTATACCAAGTGCAGTGGAAAGGGTTATGGAGGAAAGCTAAATGATCAGATTTACTTTTAAAGAAGATTTCCTTTCCTGCTGTGCAGGTTGGAGAGCAAGAGCTGAGCGAGGAATAGCAGTCAGAGGCTGCCGTGGAGGGGCAGGTGTGAGATTCTGGGGTTGGGGGTGTTTGGGGAATGATGCCGAGTGCACAGATTTGAGGGCGGTCCTGGGCAGTGAATCAATAAGACTTACTAGGACTGGTGGGCTGTGAAAGAAGGGAGGGGTGGTGGTTTCCAGCTGGGGACGTTGAGATGGAGGGGGATCTATGGGGCCGGGTTTGGGGATGTGGATCAGGAGTCGGTAGCTCTGTCTCTCTTCCTTACTTCTGGGGTTTTCTGATGCTTCCACGTGGACATTGTGAAGGGGTGGGGTGGGCCTTGCTACACCCACATGGCGCCTGAGTCTGCCTTTTTTGATTAAGTCCACACTCAGGAGTTATCCTATTTCTAGGGCTCTGACGACCACTTGCCCCGGCGTTACAGCACCACCGTTTGTCAGGCACCCGCCGTGGGCCAGACGCTGGGTTGGGAATGGGTTTACAAAGACATCTACCCTTCGGGAGTTTATGGTCTGCTGCAGTGCATTTTAAATATTGTGAGAGATGTATGTACAGAGGAAGAAGTAACTGTGTCTGGGGACATGATGGAGGAGGTAACATTTGGTCTGGGTCTTGATGGATGAATAGGAGCTCTCCTGAAAGAGAAAGTTAGTAGGCATCTCTGGGCAGTGGAACCCCAAGTGCCAAGAGATGGAGGCCTGAGAGAGATGGGGCGCAGGCAGTGGTTGGTCCTGGGTCCTGGAGCATAGGGTGTATTGTAGCGAGTGTGGGGGATGGCAGTGGTGATGATACTAACAGTGCTAGTTAAGACTTTTGGGGAACTCAGCTGTGTGCCAGAGACTAGTTTAAGAGGTTTACATGGATTAACCCATTAAAGTCCCATAGCAGCCCTATGAGTAGATACTTTTTTATTGCCATTTTATATATGATGAAACTGAGAGCCAGAGAGGTTAAGTAGTACGCATGAGGCGGCCACAAGGCCTGTAAGTGATACAGCTGGACTTCACCCGGGCAGTCCGCTCCAGCGACTGTGCCCTTAGCAAGGATGGCTGTGGCTGTGGCTCAAAGAGACAGACTTGTGTGGATTCTGCAGGCACCCGTCGCGGATGTGGAGAGGGAGCAGAGGTTGACATGCGCCGTGGACCCGTCAGCTTCAGAGTGTGTGTGTGTGTGTGTGTGTGTGTGTGTGTGTGTGTGTGTACCCCAGATGCAATTATACTGACTGGGTCAGAAGACGATGCTTCTGTTTCTTGCCGCTGGAATCTCTGCCCAGGGCTTGACTTCTCGAAAATGTTCTCAGTCTTCGAGAGCATGTTGTGTGAGCCACCTCTGCTAAGCCCTCAGGGAGAAGCCGTGTTGTCTTAATATTGAGCTAAGCTTGGCCTGACCACGGGGTGAAGGAAGGGGCCTGAGACCCAGGACGCCTGCTAGTGAGAAGGACACACACAGCTCACATCCCTTTGACTGGCCTTTCCTTGGGGGTAGCTTTTTTTCCGACTTGGAGACTAAGAGAGTTTGGCCAGACACAAGTGGGTGGCCTACTTAATTAGTGGGAGATTTGGTATTAAAACCCAGTGCCCCACATTTCCAGTACTGTGCGTGTCCCTTCAGTCTTCTTAGATCCCTCTGAGAACCCTCGGAGAAAACTCTGGGCATCCCCAGATGTCCTCCAAGCTGTTTTGTGCCCCTCAATCCTCTAATTCAGCTAGGGGGCAAGACTGGAAGTCGCTGGATGGGGTGAGAAGCTCGAGACCACCACCGGGCTTGGGCTGGGGCTGGAACTTGAAGGTGGAGCCACCTCTGACCCCAGAACAGGGCTGCCCGGCATGATGCAGACCAGCCCTGCTCAGGGAACCCACATCAGGAACATGCTGCTCCCTAGGGCAGGGGGTTCTCAGAGAGAGGATCAAACGCAGATTTGACTTGTTCTCATAAATAGAACTCCACTATGCCACACTGTACGGGTGCTACGGGACCCTGCAAGTAGAGATTGGGCAGATACTGGGAGAGGATACCCAGAAAGGCACCTTTGGTTGGTGTCAAGAAACTTTAATCTCACAACTTCATTTCCAAAGGGATTTAGAACAGAATCTTTAGAACTGGAGTGGTCAGTGTAAGCCATTTGTCCACTCTCCTTGTTCCACATATGGGAAGCTGAAGCACAGAGAGGTAAGTAAGTTGCCAAAGATCACACAGCAAGGAAGGCTCTCAGAAAAGGATCTTCTTCCTGTCCCACTGAGCCTGCAGTTCAGATGGTAGCACAGTATCTATAGGATGTGGTTCAAACACCAAACCTTACCCAGGTAGTCTCCACCCCCCACATAACCGTCAATAACCATGGATATCTAGTACCAAATTTATGTGAAAACAAGTATCTTTATAAGAAAAGAAGTATGAAAAAATAATAAATCCTGCCTTTAAACATCATTTTTCTTTTAAACAAACGATGAGTCTAAGTTCCAGTTAGGGCTCTTTCTTTCTGTGTCTCTGGTGTTAACCTCCCTAATAGTTTTCTTCTTTGCTAACTTCTCTCACTGGCTCCTTTCACATGAAAAGCCCTTCCAGTGACTTGTACTTTAGCTTCACATTTGCTTCTTTTTCTAGCAAGAGCTCTCTGACAGCATCCGAGCACTTTAGAAAGGCAGTGTCCATTGACATTTCTCTGCTCCTGTTAAGCTGAACTGTCTGTGCCTTTCTCTTCAGCTGCCAGTCCCAAGAGCACGTCCTCCTTTCCCTTGTGAGGATGACATGCAGCCCCCAGGAAGCATCGGCTCCCGCATCCCTCCCCCTGGTGAGGTTTCCCTTCTGTGTGAAGTGCGAAGCTTCCTGGTTCTGGTTCCCAGGTGAGGGGAGGGCCCAGGGGTCTGCTTCTTAGTGGTTGGATCGGTTAAATGGCACTCCCCTCCTTCCTCTCTCCACAATGAAAGACTTCCATGTCTCTCCTCTTGGGAGATTTCTTTTTTCTTATGTGGTCTCCTTCCAGTCCTGCTCATGTGGGCATTAGCTGTCAATCTCTAAGTGTGGGACACAAAAGTTGATTATTTGATCATATCAGATTTTGGTTAAAATCAGGTGAATCTGCCACCCAGAAAGTGATGGTGACCTGGTTGTGTGGCCCAAAGGACCTGTGCTCTACACCAGAGCTGTGAATTTCCCACTGTTTCGTCATTACCAAGAAGTAAAATTTGTTGTTAAAACAACGAATCCACCAGATCAAACAACATCAGGTAACGAATCACCTTGTCCAGAGTTATAGGGAGTTTCCGTGCCCCCATCCCTGACCAGCGTCAGCCACTGCCTGACCTGACCCTGCTGGTGCACAGCCCCGCTCCCTACCTCACCCCCGGCTGAGCTGGAGTTGCCCATCTCCGAGATATTCTCGGGATTCAGACTTGGTACAAAAATCTTCCAGCCTTTGATCTCCACTTCTAGGCTGCTCATCACGTGTCCGTGTCTTAGCCGGGAGCACATAAATAAAGGAAAAGATGTGCAATTCCCTGTTCACTCCCTTCTCCTGGCTGTTTTGCATCTCCACCCATAACTGACATGAAGAGATACACATGAAGACATGACTGCCTTCTCCGGCCGGAACACAGATGCGGCCTCTCTGTTTCCCTCGCGAGTGGCCTCTCTCCAGCTCTGTGTCCTTTGCTCCTTTTGAGGAGACACCCTCCCTCTCTCCCCTCAGATATCTGCTTGGTGTCTGTCCACAGGGACCCTGACCAGCCAACTCCAGCTTACAGTCCTTCTTCAGCTACAGTGGCTTCTTGTTGAACAGAACATTAAAACATTGCACTTTCAAACACAATTTGCAAGGATTTTAAGCAGACCTAGACACTTTTACTGCATCAGTCCAGCTTGAATCCTCATACAATTCTGAGGCCTTTTCGCCGAGGTTGCTCCTAACAACTGGCAAGAGAAAAGGAGAGGCAGAGTTCTTTTTTTTTAATTGTGTCAAGAACACTTAACGTGAGATCTACCCTCTTAACAAATTTTTAAGTGCAAAAAAGAAAATGTAGCATGTACACATGAGGGAGAGTTCCTAAAGCAGCAGGAAAAAACACGAGAAAGGCAAACTACACAGATTTCATTACCACGAACACAGATGGACTAGCAACCGGCCACCTGGAGATGTTCGTGCAGGAGATGCCGGAACAAAGAGGGCCTGCGAGGCAGGCTTCCAGAGCCCACGCCGGCTGACCAGCGCAGCGTCGCGGGGAAGGCTCCGAGCGCTGCGAGCCCGGGAGCCTGAGGAGCACCTGCGATGGGGCCATTTATTCACGTATCCAGTGACTGTTTATGAGGCGCCTCCCATGCGCCAAGCACAGCTCTGGGAGCTGGGGCTGGACACAGCAATAAACACGGGTGGGAAGCCCCACCTGCACCGAGCTTATGTTTCTTGTAGGGAGAGGCCGAGAAGGAACAAAATGAATATTTTATTTTATCTGTGAGAAAATGATAGGTGCGACGGAGAACGGTAAAGCCGGGAAGAGAGATGGGAGGGGAGCAGAGGCATGTGCTGCCGTCACCAGGGCGGCCAGGAAAGGTTTCTTGAGAAGGTGACCTCTGAGCAAAGATCTGAAGATGCGAGGGAGCTGGGAAGAGGGAACAGCCACCGGCAAGGCCTTGAGCAGCCAAGAGGCTGAGGCGAGTGGGGATGATCCCAGCGGGGTCTGTGGGCCGCTTCTGTGGCTCAGCCCTGCCTGGGGGTCTTGCCAGTAGAGCTGCTTTTCTTCTTCTTTTTAAAAAAATATTTAAAACAGCTTTATTGAGATCCAGTTTACCTAACGTACGATTCATCCATTTGAGTATATTCGCAGAGTTGTTACCGTCACCACGATCAAACTTGGAACATTTTCATTGCCCCACAAAGACCCCTCACCCCTCATAGAGCTGCTCTCCTGCAAGGTCTCCCCCTGCTTTCCCACATAGGGAACGGCTGGCTGAAGGAGCACTTGGTCATGAGTCCACTGTGCTAGAAGGAGGTCAGGGGCACTGGGCAAATCTCTCGAATCTCATCTTCTCTGGGCCTGGGCGATACTAGTGAGGGCAGGAGGGGCCCCCGAAGGCCCTGACCGCCCTGGAGGGCTATGACTGCAAGGAAGAGAAAAGTGCGGAAATCTCTGCGAAATGTGGGCTGTAGCAATCTTTAATTATTAGGCTAGACATTCGCATCAGAGACAACCACGAACTCCAGGCCTCACGGGAACTTCTAGCTCCGGGAAAGACTGCAATTAAATGATCTTCCAAAGATCTTTTCTTTTCCTTAAGATTTCCAAGGAAAGAAAGCCTGCGTACAAGTTCCACGAATGATGTCTTCCGGCATCACACTTCTCTCACTGCTGGGGAGGGGGCGGAATAGCAGAGACGCAGATAAGGACACCGGGGTGAATCCTTGTACGCTGTTCCACTTTCACTGGGATTATGGGTGAGCCACCCTTTCTGAGCCTCAACTTTTTCATCGGTAAAACTTAGCCCCAAGGACCCAGTTAATTCTGGACCCATTTGGAGGTGTTAGATAGGTCAGGACATCAAAAGAAGTTCTAGGAGTCCAACATTCACTCCAGGGCCAACCTGAGGTAAGGCTGGGGTCTGACACTGACCGGAGGGGAGCTGAGTCCTGTATTAATTCCAGACCTTCTCACGTGTTCACACCCATGCGCCCCAGGCTGACAGACCCTGGCGTTCAGGAGCCTGCCCGCTGTAAAATCTGCCCACTTGTGACAACATGGGGCCCATCACCACCTCTGCTGTTACAGGGGCCCCATCATTGCCTTCACCCCTCACCCTTCACCGGTAATGGCCAAGCACTCTGAGTCCTTCTCTGCTTGTCCCTTCGTAGCCTCCAGAGACCGTCACCTGGAAGAAAATGTGCGGCCTCCTGCTTTGCATTGTAGAGAGCTCCCAGTGTGGACCACACGGCCCGGCTTCACAACCTGCCCTGTGCTCAGAAGCCGCATCTTCTCTGACAAGACCGTTAACCTCTTTGGGCCTCGGAGTTCTTGTTTATAAACCACAGCAAGTAACTCCTGCCTCGGAGGGGTTTTGTCAGGAGGAAGGGAAATACAGGTGTTCTCGGCATAAAGGAGGTGCTCCACCGACAGTGCCTAGTCATTTTACCGTCAACCAGCGGAGGCACACATTGCCGCCGTCTCAGCAAGGCTCTGACTGGGCGAAGTCATTTTACCTGGCAGGCTTTTCTCATCAAGGCCACTGAGTGCTGAGAATCTGGGCTGAGGGACCGGGCAGCTCCCAAGTCAGCCCCCACACAGGCCAACCTCACCTGCTCAGCAGTCCAGCCTCCTTCTGCCACCCTGCTCACCTGAGCTGCCATGGGGCTAAACAGTGGTCTGAGAGCCACTGGTATCCCTTGCCTCCCCACCCCGAACTTCCATGGTTCTGTCCAGAAGCACAGCTAGTACAGTCGGGTGGCCAGTTGAGCTGGTGAGGTCAGAAGCATCCGCAGTGAGGACAATATTTCTGGTTAATTGAGGGCTGTCACCCTCAGGGCCTCAATGGCCCCAGGTGAAGGAAGCTAAGACCATTTGGGCTGGCAGAATTTCAAGGGCTTTGACGGGCACAGCATATCCCACACTATGGGAGACAGGACCAACGCGGACTCCCAGCCTTTTCAAAAGATTTTATCAGTTTCTAAATGACTGGAGCTCTCAGAGTCGTCTCCCACTCAACGCCTGCACCCCCCCACCATCACTGTTTCTGAAGGGTCAGGGGACAGGACGAGGAGGCAGCAGGACGTTTGTCTTTGCCTTGAGAGGTCTGCTCTCATCCCAAAACATTCCCAACAGACCGGCAACAGCAGTCTTGACATTCCATGGCAAAGCTCAAAAAACTTGAAATCCTGATTTTATAAACCAAAAACAGAGGAAAACCAAAGCTAGGAAGATGAGCTGACCGGGCTCAAAGCCGTTCCACCTCCAGGCAGACGCTTTCTGCTCCCTTCGCTGCCAATTTGTTTTGATATCAGTAATATTAAAAGTTAATAAAAGCTAATGCACGTGAAACGTTTTACAATTTCCAAAGCACTTTTACATCTGTCATCCTATTTCACCTGAACACCAGTTCCAGGAGGGTCTTATTGTCATCCCTTTTGAGTGCTGACGCTCGGCATTGTTAAGGAGACTTGCTAGGTGTGACCCAGCTAGCAAATGGGCGGGCCGCAACTTGAACCTAATTCCACCTAACCACTGAACACCCTCTTCCAGGGCTCCAATGGCCATCCCTCTTGGTTAATCAGGCCCTGGACCACGGAGAGTGCTGGTTCTGGCCCAGCACAGTGCCAGGGGAGCTGGGTTAGAAGACACAGCCACAGCAGCGAGGTGGGTTCTGGGATGGCTGGTCTCAGGCCTCCATCCACCATTGCTCTTGCTTCTCCCCCCTCCCCACCCTTCAGTCCATGGTTAGGCGGGGGTGGCGCCCCCTGCCTGATTGCCCCAAGCCCTTCTTCTCCCAGGATTTCTTCTGTGCTGGTCGGATCATGTGGTGACCTGTCAGGGAGATGCTGAGCCAGTTGGCTGGAGGAGCAGTCTGACAGAGGGGAAGTGACAGGAGAAACTGTGGGAATGCCAGCTGTAGGGGGCTGGCTCCTAGCCCCACAGCATGTTAACTTGCTGGTCATGTTGGACTCATCACTTAACCTCTCTGAGCCTCACTTTCTCCTTTACAGGATGGGAATAATCATAATTGCCCCACTCAGAGAGGATGTGTGGGGCCCTGTGAGATTAGAGGTGAAGGACACTTGGGGAGTCGGGGTAAGGGTTACATACACTTACTGTGGGTCTAGGTGAGGGAATGACCTTGGAAAATTTTTTTAAATAAGATTAAATTACATCATTCAATCTACATCATTTGCAGAATCTTAGAATCCCAGCAGGTCCCTCCTCTCCCACCACCTGCATACTTAGAATCACAGGACCTGCAAGGCAAGACTGAGCTGGGAGATGCTCCTGCCCCTGGCCGCAGGCCTGCTCCTCTCTTGGTAGTGGACAATTTCATGAGGGAATCATTTAGGCTAGGCTTTTGTTGAAATAATATTCTATGTAAGTCTGATGGCAACGATAATGCATTACACAGACTCACTTAAACACGTCTGCATTGAGCACCCACCATATACTAGGCTCTGTGCTGGCCTCTGAGGAAACAGAGGTGAACAAGGCAGATGGGCTCTCTGCCCTCAAGGGGGCGACATTTTAGTGGAGACAGGCAATAACAAGTAAAGGTGAATAATACCATTTCAAATATAATTGAGTATATATATATATATATATATATACAGAGAGAGAGAATATAACATATAGGCACATCTTTGGTGTGTGTGTATATATATTCAATATGTGTATATACACTATATATTTTTTTTCTATGTATATGCACGGTATATATAGATATATAAATATATATTGCAGTAGGTACTTGTATCAAAGGTATGCCTATATGTTTTACATTCATAATTCATTGAATATTCCAAATCCACATTTTTACCCATGGTTCACAAACAATAAACTAAGGGCTGGTCTATTTTCACAAGAGCCCTCATCCTTTCCAGGCACTCATGGCCTCTGTTAAAATGCAGTCACTCGGAGAGCATCAAGGCCTTAAGCTTGGTCAGCCGTTTGCTCCTTGATGAGAATGGATTTACTGGAACTTTTCGGTGACGGCAGATGGCCTTCTTCACAGTATGTTCCAGGCCAGCCAGGATCCTGGCATCCGTGAGTCTTGTGCCATGCCAGCTGAGTGGCTGGCACTTGTTCTAGAATCTCTAAAGTTTGCCTTTATCCGGCTGGCTGTGAAAATGATGTTTTGATAGCTCTGACAGCATCTTCGAAAGAAGAGACAAGTGAAGCAGGGGGCTGGATTTAGCTTTCCTCCTGCTGGGTCCTTTAAATACCTGTATTTGACCTTGAAGCTCCTTGAGGGGAGAGCTGGTACCTTCCTGTGGTCCACCAGAAGGGAAGCACCAGAGTCCATCAGGAGGCAGAGGGAGCCAGGGGAACACAAGGGCAAGAGGCTTTATTATGGTTTCCAGGGGAAGGAATGGGCAAGCAGGTTTAGGATTGGCTAGTCTGAAAAATTTCATGGGCTCTGGGGCCTGGGGACTGTCCCTAGTTGTCTGGTATGTGGCCCTGGGATGGACAGATGAGAAGACGGTGGCCTTGAGTGTAAGAGCCCAATAAAGGAGGTTGTTGGGATGTGGGCGGGATTGGTTGGTTTGCATGTGAAAGGCACCAGTTGCTTGTTATTTCTAGGAACTCTCTAACCCTGGGAGGGGCAGTCCCTCCAGGGTCAGCAAGGCCCCAGATGTCAAACCATCGGAATAAAAGGACATGCTTAATGCAGTAACTTTAGACAAATCCTTTTACCTCTCTGAGCCTTGGTTTCCTCTTCTGTAAAATGGGGCACCAATCGACATTTCATGGGATTATTGTCGGGATTAAATGAAATAACATGTGCAAAGTGTCTGGCATAAAGCCCAATACATTTACCTCTTTATCTCTGTCTTCTACAGTCACGGTTTTCTTCCTAAAGGACAAAGGCATAAAGGGAGGCTCCCAGGGAATTCCCCTTTCCCAAATTCGGGGATAATGGTGGGAGGTTGTTGTCAACAACGCTGGTGGCATCACAGGCCCCTTTCCTGATGTGCCCACTTGAGAACTGAAGGACAGCTGTGGACTCTTTCATGAGAACAATGCCCACACGGTTTTCACATAGTTTCAGGAGGACCAGACCAAATTACTGCCCTGCTTTGGGGAGCTCACATGCATCAGGAGACAAATGGACTAACAAAGAAGGAACAAGTAAGATATAAAGTACATCAGGGGCCGCCCGGTGGCGTAGCGGTGAAGTTCGCGTGTTCCACTTTGGTGGCCCGGGGTTCGCCAGTTCAGATCCTGGGCGAGGACCTACTCACCGCTCATCAAGCCACGCTGAGGTGGCGTCCCATATAGAAGAGCTACAACTCTACAACTATGATACACAACTGTGTACTGAGGCTTTGGGGGCAAAAAAGAGGAAGATTGGCAACAGGCGTTAGCACAAGGCCAATCTTCCTCAAAAAAAAAGATAAAGTATATCAAAGTGGTGGGAAATGCTGAGGTGGGAGGAGGCACTGGGGTGCAAGTTCAGTGTGGTGGTCAGGATAGCCTGGCCAGGAGCTGGTCTCTGAGTAAAGGTCTCAGTGAGGTGACATTGGGCTATCTGGGGGAAGGTCATTTGAGGCGGAGGGAAGAGCAAGTGCATATGCCCTGAGGTGGGAGCGTGCCTGGAGCACCTCTGGGGCAGAGGGGTTGTGAGGAGCTGGCATGAGGTGACCTCTGAGGGGGCAAGGGGCTGTCTCCTATAGGGCCCCGAATGAAAGCCTTGATTCCATGAAAGGAGCTTAGATCTAAGCCCGTTGGAGAAGGGAACTACTAATGGGCATAAGCAAGGAATTGACAGGATACATCTGTAACTCCAAGACCGTATCGTGTGGGGCCCTGAAGGCCCTTATAAGGATCCTGGCATTAACCCTGAGCAAAATGGCCTAACGGTCAGGATAGGCTGGCCACACTGTGGTTTGGAATACCTGAACAATTTCAGTAGCTTAAACGAACTTTGATTCATTTCTTGCTTGTTGCATGTCTGTCACGGGTCACTGGCGGGGTGGCCTCTTCTTGGAGCAAGGGAGAGCACACCCTTTTACCTGGAAGTGACACACTTTCTTCTGTTCATGGTTCACTGGCCAGGGCAAGTCACAGGCCACCCCTGAGTTCAACAGGGCAGGAATTCACGTCCTCCTTTGGGAAAGGCATTGAAAGTCAGTGACCACTGACAGTCTACCATGCCTGGGAGACCATGTTGAGGGACATACTTTAGCTTAGTCACTGTGTGTGTTGTGAATAGACTGTTGGGACAAAGGCAGATGCGGGGAAAAGTTAGGAAGCCATTCCAATAATCCGGGCAAGTGAGATGGAATAAAGGTGTTGTCACCTCCACACTTACTGGGACACTTAGGGCCTTCCAGGGTGTCCTCAGCCTTGCAGGCCCACAAATTTGACTTCATCGGGGTTCACAGAGATGATCAGAGGGCTGACACGTGATAACCAAATTGATAAGAAATTGAAGTACAAATCTGAATGCTAATTCATTAGTTTGTGAGTGTGGATGTGGAGATATACCTTGCCCAGTGATTTAAAAGGAATCCGAGTTTTGGAATTAGGCAGGTCTGTGTTCAAATCCTGGTTCTGTGATTTCTTAATTACTTAATATGAAAAAATTATTTAGCCTGTGAGCCTTAATCTCCTCATCTGAAAATCAGCCCGCTACCTCAGACCTGTTTGTAGGGAAGAATAATTAAGTTAATATATGTCAAGTGCCTAGCATAGAGTCTGGGCCAAGGTGGCTGGGCCAAGTGTGATCGTTATTGACAACTTATTAGAGATTAGCAGATGACACGATGAGCCTGGATTCAGAGCCAATAAAGAGATATTTCATATAAACCATGGGAAGACAATGCTGTACAGCAGAGACTCCACTGTAGTGGCCACATTTGAATTCTGTCCCCCTTGGACCATCTCCCTTATGTTAAAGAGCTTTTTCTTCAGCCAGGGTGTGGTATAATTTCTCAGATGTCAGCTTTCTTGAGACATCCCAATCCTCCCTTCCTATATTTACCCCAGGCCACTTTGACTGGCCTTGGGTATTTCCAGATTGCCTCAGCCACACGTATATGTCAGTCCTAAGAGTTAAACCCACGGGTGGCGGATGCCATCTTCTATTTCGACCCATCCTAAGAGTCAGTCTGGAAATGTCAGGGTGTCTTAAGGTAACCCCATGTGATAACCTCATGTGGGGGTCACACCCTCTCCAAATCCAGAAAGGTGAAGAATATGAGTATGTCAGTGCTTGCAAAAGACTGCCACTCAGAGAAAATCGTTAGGCCTTAAATGACTCACTGTGAATGTATTTTCAGTGAAAGTTTAAAAAAAGAGATTGATTTCTTTCTTGCTTTCACATCAGACTTTCAGAATATAATTCTGACTGATAGCTGGGTAGTGCATCTGGTTTGCCCAGAAGAATGGCATTGGGATATGGAGGAGAGCCTTATGGGGCTCTTCTAATTTGCAATGATGCCCACCAAGCTTTTCTAGAAGGATAGTGGATCCTGACAAGTGATGTGCTGGTAAATGTTTAACACCCAGCTCTTAGCGGGATTGGGGGGAACCCTGGTTTGTAGCATTCACCAATTTCTGTGTGTAAATATTCCCACCACCATGTCATGTTGGCGTCAAGCCTCCAACATGACATCAGCCAGCCCACAAAATTCCTGCAAATTTAACAATCGGATCTTGCCAGCCAGGATGCCCCAGCTGCAGCACATGGATTGTGACTAAGGAGTAGGATTATCCCCAGGCTCGGTGTCAGTGCTCTTGCTTACTCCGTGGTTGACCTTGGCCAGGTTGCTTCACGTCTTTGAGTCTGACTCATGGATGGCATCATGAGGCTTGTTTCCTTCCCCCTGGTTGCCCAGATTGGAAAGTGCTTTGTACCGTCACTCCCTGGCTGTGTCTCCTGGCTAGGGGTGAGGACAGGAGACAGGTGATGATGCTTTGAGAGCCATGCGTGCAGCTGCCTGATCTTTTTCTGGGAGCATTTCCAAGAAGACACTGGGCTTTTTAAAAATGTAGGAAGATAGGGGGAAGTTTGATGGGTGGAAAGGGAAGAATTACCCGTCTAGAAGGAACTTAATGTGGGAAAATACACAATGGGAATTTAAAGAGCAGATGATGGAGTTCCCCCAAATGTTAGCTTCAGTGGTAGAGAGGGAGGAGGTGAGGGTTGAAAGAGGTAGACGTTGACCTTGACATGCAGATGGACAAAGAGCTAGTTGAACATGTTTCTTGGTTTTGGGAAACTCTAGGGAGCCAGCCCACTGGGGTACAATGCCATACAAATTAGGTGAGTATGCAATGTCAGAACATGGCTATGGCCACATCCAAGTCTCTTAACTTTGGGTTCAGTTTCCTCAACTGTAAAATGGGGATAATAACCCAGCAGGGAAAGGATGCCATAACTAGGGGATAGCTGACAGTCGAGTGTGAAGAAGGACAGAGTGGATCCAAATGCCAAACGTCACACAGAGTCAGGAAGTGAGGAGTGGAACCTGTCCTCCGAATGCTGCACTTAGGAATTGGTTGACAACCTCAATGAGAGCTCTCCATTGAGGTTGAGGGGTCAGAGTAAGGAGGAGGTGGGAGAGTTAAGGGAGCAAGGAGATTACACTCTAGAAGTTTGGAGGAGAAGAGACAGAGAGGTGGGATCTCACTGGCAGAGGATGCAGTGTCCGGGGAGCTATTCTTTGTAAGATGGGAGGAACTTGACTGTGGTTATGTGCTGATGGGAAGGAGCCTGGGAGAGGGAGTTGGGAGCTCATGTACGGCTGACTCTTCCTACCCCTGCTCACCCTCTTCCCTCCAATCCCTCTTCCTTAAGTGTTTTTCCAGCATGTGATTTGGTGGTGGGACAGAGCACTTTGTAGCAGAGGGCGGAGGGGGGCAGCTGGGCATGCACATCCCACCCCACAGAACAAAGGCCTGCAGTTGACCCCATCTGCTCTTGTCCAGAAAGAGTCTCATGGCCATCTCTAGAAACTCCTGTGGCTTCTCAGAGCACTCCTTGCACTCACATGCTGCGTTCTCCATGTGAGACACTCTAGCATTCTGGTTTCTCCTTCAAGTTCTCTTTCTGGTGCTATGTTGGGGCTCCCATACGCTGGCTCCTCTGTGCGACTCTGCCTTGGTCCATCCTGAGTCATGGCCCTGATTCTTCTTGCCAGATCTCAGCCTCCCTACCTGATGGCCCAGCCCTCCGGCTGCCCCTGATCCCTTCCACAACATCCTACCCTCCCTCCTGATTCTTCTGCTTCATCTGCCCCCCACCCCCGCCCTCTGATTGCAGAGTCCCGTCCTTCCCGAGACACCCTGACACTATGCCTCTCACATGATGGGACAACCACGCTCACATTTTTTGCTGTTCCCTAACTGGCAACAGTTCACCTGGCAGTGACCCTTGGATATTTCATTGACACCACCAAGTCGGGCCTGCCCTGATAACTACCCTCCTCGGTGAGGGGCATCCAACTGCAGATCACAGCCTCTCATGCTCTGTTCCGTTGGTCACAAGGTGTGGCCATTCCATTGTTGGACACCTTAGACCCCAGGTCCAGTGATCAGAGCCTGAAGGCCCCTGTCCCAAGCCTTTCTTAGGGGAGTGGCTCCCCAGGAGGCTCTGGCTTGGTGACTTCCCTGCTGGCTGGGCTGGACTCCGGTCAGCTCAGTGGGCCAACTGCAAGCCCTGCCTCCTGGTCTGCACCAGGAAGAGTGAGTTAGCCACGAAGGTCACTGCCCGGAACTTTGTCACACCCGAACGTGACGTGTTTAACAATTTCCAGTCTGATCTTTGGAATGCAGGAAGGGATCAAGCCGTAAGTGAGAGCGAATCATAAATGCTCCCAGGCCCGACTGAGAGTTTCACTGGGGGCTGGTTCCCCTGGGCTTGGGTCTTGGCCAGGATAATGCATGGACTTTTGGGTTGACCTCAAGCAAGACAGAAATCTTCCACATGAGCCACTGCAGAGAAGGAAAACCCTGCTCTTCCTCCCTCTCTAAAGAAATACACGGCAGGCACTTGGAGATGAATCACTTAACAGAGGGAAAGTGATCTCAGTTAATTCTATTGGAGTCACCTCTTCCTTTGAGGCTTGAATGTTACTCTCCTGAGGAAGGTGGAGTAGAATTCAAATTTGGTTTTTAGCTCCATAATCGAGGACCTCTCTCATGGCTGCTACACTTCCCGTCCACTCTTGGCAAAAGATTCAAACCCTTCGTACTCAGACTTTCTTTTCTCTCCCCTCACCCAGCCCGTACTAAGGCCATGTCTGGAGGGTCCATTAGTACAGTGGTTACTTTCGAGTTCATTGGAGTCAGGCTCTGAGTTTGAATCCTGATTCTTCTGGAAGATGTATGATTTTTGAAAAATATCTTAAGTTTCTTCATCTAAAAAATGGGATTAGAACACTCTATTAGTTTGCTAGGGCTGCTGTAACAAAATACCACAGACTGGGTGGTTTAAACAACAAACATTTATTTCTCACAGTTCTGGAGGCTGGAAGTCTGAGGTCAAGGTGCTGCAAGGCTGGTTTCTCCTGACACCTCTCTCTTTGGCAAGCAGATGGCCGCCTTCTCGTTGTGTCCTCACATGGTCTTTTCTCTGTGGGAGCACCTCCCTTGTGTCTCTCTGTGTCCAGATCTCTTCTTATAATTACCTGGGTCAGACAGTTTTAGGGCCCACCCTAATGACCTCATTTTAACTTAAAGGTCCTGTCTCCGAATGCATTCACATTCTGAGGTCTTGGGGGTTAGGGCTTCAATCCAGGAATTTTTTTGGTGGGAGGACACAGTTCAGCCATAACAGGTACCTCCATCAAAGGGTTCTTCTAAACAAGATAATGTGTGAAAATGCTCAGTGAATTGTGCTTGTTCTCTGGGACAGGACAGCCAGATGCACTGACAGGGAGTACATCCATCTGGGCCCCTCCCTCCCCTGTCCCAGTTGAGTCTCCAGAATTAGCTGGCTGCCCTGAAGCGCCCTCCACTGACAGCCCTCTGAGGAAGAGTTGCACTTACAGTGCTGTGGGTTTCTGAGGCCATGGGCTTTGTGCAGGGAAATGATGCAAAAATGGCCAAGTCACAGGACATTTGGTCCATTGACTTGTTCAGTCCAGACAAGTTCCCTTGGGGCGGGTTGAAAACAAGTGTGTCTAATGCCCTCCATCACTGGTTCTTCAGCCTCTGGAGGGCAGGGTCACTCTCTATTGAGCATCGAGTGAGAAATCAACTCTGGAATGGGGTCCTAAAGTGGGCCTGGTATTTGTGGTCTCCTCTCTGGGATGTACTCAGCCCTCCAGCAGCACCAACTTTGGGCCCCCAAAATGTATCTAGAGTCTTGCATAGAACGAGGAGTTCTTTGGTGATATGGTGAATAGAAAGTGGCCAGGATAAGCGTTTTGACCACTCCTAGACATCCCTCCCATTGAATCACCTCTGTTGCTGCTGCTGGCAGAGAGAGTGGGGCGAGCGCAGCATGGCTCCAAGCCCCCACTTGCACTCCTTCCTGTCCCTGCTCGCCAGGCCCAGGCTCTGAAGAGAAGGGACGCCCCAGCCAGAAGCACTCTTTCTGGTCTTGGGCAGGGCCTCTGCCCTGAGCACCCTGCACATGAGCCAGATGTCAGAACTTTCCTTTCCTTTTCTCCTTTAACTTGGAGCGTTTTCACAATGCCAAGGGCGTGGCCTGATATTCAAGGGCCTGAGGGATCAAAAGCTTGGCGCTAGGACAGGCAGCCGCCATTAGAGAAGGCTAACGGCCTTCATTACAAATGACCTCAGGGAAGGTGCTACCTGGCAGGCCTCCGGGGCACCGAGCTGACAGAGGGACAAGATGGAGAAAGAATGGAGAGCCGGGACTAGCGTGAGAAGGCAGGCAGAGAGCTGCACTGTGGGCCTCCTTCTGATTGTCAGTGTTGTCAGGGTAATCTTGGGCAAGGCACCCAAACCCCTGTACCTCTGTTTCCTGTTGAATGAGGGGGTTGAAGTGGATGGTCTGTGAAGCTCACCGTGGATATAACATTTGGTGATCTACAACTTTACCAGGTTGGGAACAGATGAGGCAGAGAGGTAAGAGCAGGGCTGGGCATCAGCTGGCCAGTAGACCCCCCTGCTGAGCACTCCGATCTCAGTCTTCCATGTGACCATCTCTCCAGCCATCCTTATAATTTAGCAGTGGTGTCTTATAATATCTGGGGAATATTTGTGCCATATCCTAGAGAGAAACTCCAGAAGCACTGACCAAGAACCAAGGCAGTGTATGGGGCAGCTCAGAGGGAAGTGGCTTCTGCAACACCTCGTGAAGAGTCAGGCGGGAAGAGAGCACCAGCCCTCAAAACCATGCAGACAGATCTGGAAATGGCATAGGCGACTCAGAAGGTAGAATAAGGAAGAAGAATTGTATTTGGCTTTGCCGTGATCGACGGACACAGAATTCCCCTTTATTCATATTTGGTATGGATGGGGCTAATGTCACAACACATAGAATAATGAAACCAGGACAGTGAAGGCTGAGGGGCTGTCCTGCTTCTGCACCCCAGCTCTCTTCAAAAACATGCTCAGAATTAGACTGAATTAGACCATGCTCCACCAAAAGCTAAGTTGCTTTTTCTCACTTCATGAGCTTGGCACTCATGCTTGTCTGAAGGCAGGGGAAGTAATACATTTTGCTTTATTAGAAGGAACAAAAAAAAATCAAGACTTCTTCCCATTCAGCTTCTGTAGAACTCCCCTCTGATCACCAAGGGTTGGTAGTCCCTCCTAGATGAATCACTATTAACATCAAGAAACGAGCTCACCGGGAGAGTGGTGATGTCACAAAGGTGTTAAGAAGGAACTTTCTGAGGATGCTCCAGTGTTGGTAATAAGCCTGACGTGGATTATCAAGATGATTGCACGTTCTCTGCTCTCCAGAAACCTATAGCCTAAATCATGTGACTCCAGGGGGACCCATTTCCCCTCCCTGTCCCAACCTAACAGACCACACGAACACAGGAGGCTCTAAAAGGTTAGCATAACCACTGTGACACAGCCACAGAGTGCTCATGGCCTCAGCAGATGCCGATGGAAATGCCCTGTATGTACAAAGGGCAAAGCAGGACACTAAGTACTGTGTTCAGAACTGTCCATAAAAGTGAGAGGAAAATCATTAGGTGTTTTCAAGATTGGCTTCCATGGAGAAATTGAGATTGTCTCTCCCCTGTTTGTTTTCAGTCTTGGTTGTTATTATCACCAAAACAACACATACTCATTGTAACAGTCAACCATCCAGGGTGTTTCTGTGCTTATGACAACATACTGTTTTTGTCATCACACTGTCATGTTCAGCAAGTGGCAAAGCTGAGCATCTCCTTGAAATGTTGGAAGGGAGGGGCTACATGAGATGGGTGAGGAAGGGCAAATGCGGGGAGAGTGTAAGATGACAGAGGACTTGGACTCTACGTTGAGGTTTGGAGAGGAGTGGAGAGTTGGGCAGGGGCCTGGGGGAGACAGACAGAAGGCTGGAGCTCTGGGGCAGTTTAATTAGTCTCCTGATGAATGGACCTCTGAGCTCAAGAGAAAACAACTCAATGACTTTGACTTCAGCCGGGAAGAATGTTGTCGGGGCTTGTGCTCTGGTGTGAGGGTAGGGAGTTTGGTAAGGAGATGGTTGCCAGTGGGACAGTACTGGGGACTCCAGCTGAATTTAGTTGCACTCAGTTCTGAAATTTTGGGAGAAGTGAAAAACAAAAGAAGTACTAGATGGACTGAGTGGAGATAATGTGTGGGGGAGTCCAGGGGCAATGGGGAGTCTTGCTTGACAGAAGACTGTGTGACGATCCTTGACTAATGATCGCCTGCTCATGGATGGATTCGGAGAGACTCCAATCAGTATTTCTTGTGTTTAGTTTGATTTACTTACAAATATCAAATAGACAGCATTGTAAATAAAATTGCTCTATGGCAATTCAAGTGTCACTTGGGATCAGACACATTCACTTGATGTGCAGAGGCCTTGGAAACCTCACCACGCTAGTGAGGGGAAAATGCACCCCAAACTGTGAGTTACACTGGGGTTGAGTCAGGACAGAAACCGGAGAAGGACAGGCCTGAGAGAACTTTGAGCAGTGGTTGGTTGGAGAAAGCAACATGGGTTGTGGGGAGGCCAAGAGAGACAAGAATGAGTGAGACAGACAGGCTTTCCCAGGATCCTTGATCAGGGTGGCCTTAGAGAGTGGATGGGGGAGAAGCTAACTGGAAGAAGGTTCAGTTAAGGGCTCCCTGGGGCCCTGAGGGAGCTCATGAAAAGGCAAAAGAGTGACTCCAGTGCCTTCTCAAAGGAGAACAGTTGTGGAACGGGGGGCAGCGAGTAAGCTGTTGGTCTTCACAATTGGTGATCCTTCTATGGGCTTCTCTCAGAGCACAAGCTGCTGGTCACAGGAACACCAACCCTGGCCGCACATCTGCATGCAGCAAGGCTCCTTGTGAGCTTGTGATTCCTTAAAATAGAACACACATGGTCCCGCCCATAGCAGATGTAAGAAACCACCACAGTGGCCCCAGTTCTCAACACCCTTGGCAAAGCACGTCAGCCTCAGCTACACTCTTGGGAGGTGGATCTCCAGAAATTCTGGGCTGGGTTGTTGAAACGGAAACTAGATTGCAAAAGCTGTCAGCTTAGGGAGTAGCTGTGACCTCTAAGTTTGGTTCCTGATTCTGTGTTTCTTTCTCCCTCCTCCTTTAGATCGTGGTATGTGTGGGCGTCTCCTCAGCTGGCAGCCCTGCTGTGCCCCACAGTTGACGACCCAGGTTTTGACTGTGTGGGTTTGTGTCTTTCCGCGCAGGTGTCTCCTCTGTGACTTCCCTGATGTCCCTGGCTTGGGTGCTAGCCTCCTATCACAAGCTGCTGCGGGACTCCAGGGACGACAAGAAGAGTATGAGCTACAGAGGGGCCCTCATCCACGTCTTCTGGCGCCTCTTCACCATCTCATCCAGAGTGATCTCTTTTGCCCTCTTTGCTTCCATCTTCCAGCTCTACTTCGGGATCTTCGTGGTGGTTCACTGGTGCGCCATGGCCTTCTGGATCATCCATGGCGGAACAGACTTCTGCATGTCCAAGTGGGAGGAGATCCTCTTCAACATGGTGGTAGGGATTGTGTACATTTTCTGCTGGTTTAACGTCAAGGAAGGGCGGACTCGATATCGAATGTTTGCATATTATACGATAGTCTTGACCGAGAATGCTGCCTTGACGTTCCTTTGGTATTTTTACAGAACCCCGGAGACCACTGACTCCTATGCGGTGCCAGCACTGTGTTGTGTCTTTATTAGCTTTGTGGCTGGGATCGCACTGATGCTCTTCTATTATGGTGTGCTGCATCCCACGGGGCCTCGAGCTAAGATCTTTGCCAGCTCCTGTTGTGCCGAGCTGCTCTGGGGCATCCCTTTGCCCCCCGATGTTGAGCCCATGGCGCCTCAGACCCCTGGGTACCGGGGGACTCAGGTCACGCCTACCAGAGCCGTAACGGAACAACAGGAGGATCTCACGGCTGACACTTGCTTGCCCGTTTTCCAAGTGAGACCTATGCCCCCTACCCCGTTGGGGCGTCCTTACCCCCCAGAAGGGCCCCTCATTAAGATTGACATGCCAAGAAAAAGATACCCAGCTTGGGATGCTCATTTTGTAGACAGGAGGTTGAGAAGGACTATTAACATTCTACAGTATGTCACCCCCACTGCGGTAGGCATTCGGTATCGAGATGGACCACTCCTTTATGAGTTGCTACAGTACGAGTCTTCACTCTAAGAGCATCTTGACCCAAGTTGAGAAGGGGACCTTAAGTTTGGTTTGCGGTAAACACCGCTTGCAAGAAATATAACCCTCCCTTCCCCCAATACACAGAACCACGACCACCACCACCACCACAACCACCAACGCTACAAAAAAAAGAAAATAATAAGTCACAACCCCTTCAGATAAGCTTTCTTTCCAGTCGCTGTATGTATACAAAGATATTCTCTATGTTTTGTAAGTAAAAACAAAAAGAAAACCTTTCTTTTGTTTTTTACACATAAGAAACAGTATTGAAAAATCCCACACTATGGTTCATAAGGTGGAGAAGGAGGAGTTGTCTCCACTCCAAAAGAAAAAATAAGTTTTATACCTTACACCAAGTGTAGATCATTTCCGGGATTGGTGCTGATTGAAAGAACAAAACAAAACAAAACAAACACAAACAAACAAACAAACAAAAAAACCTTCAACTGCCTTATGCCCTTAGGTGCTGAGTTTCATTAAGTACTGTCACGTTTGCTCATGCAAAACTCTCCGGTGACTTTTGCACCAGGAGAGGGAAAATTAAACAATCAAATGAAACAAATCTAGAAATGAGACAAAAACCAACCAACAAAGAAAACACAAAGCAATCATTCTTCCTATCTGATTATTTGTATTGAAGAAAACAAATTTACCAAAAGCAAAGGCATAGAATCCCCTCCCTCTTTTTGGTTTCTCTCCCTCCTCTCCTGTCCCCACCCCAACTTACTAGAGCCTTCGAGGAGCCAAATGGCCGTTTGAAACTCAAATGTCTGGAAAAGCTCCTTGAAGACTGCCTCTGTGCCATTTTAGCCTTCACCTAGTAAGAATCACATTTGTTTCCTGGTGAAAAGCAAAACAGAAAAGAAAAAGCCACCCCAATAATTCGATAAGAATAGGAAATTCTAAAGCAAATTAACGGAAATTTCCATATATGTAATCAAAGAGAATCAGTAATAATAAAACTCAGCATAGTAGCAAAAAGAATGACATCAATTAAAAGGCACAATACCTAATCAGTGACTGGCAAAAATGATTTGTTCTGTCATTTTAAGGCCATGAAAGGTAGCCATTTCTCACATGCGATATTATGTAAGGCCTCTTCTGTTTCCATTTGGTGGGAAGCCTTAAATTGATCTGGAAAGAATTCTTCACTTTTCATTTGTGCTTTTTAAAAATATTAACACAAAGAGGAAAATTAGAATATAAAAAAAAAGTCAAATTGTACTAACTGACCCATTTCAAAGACTGTTTGGTGCTTCTGTCTTTCACCATTGTGATGGGCTGGAAGTCATTCAGCTCACTTGGTGCATCTGGATTGAGTGGGAAATTTTGTGTGTGTTGTGTGCATGTGTGTGTGTGTGTGTGTGTGTGTGCGCGCCCACAGCACACGTAACTATGTGTGTGTACGCATGTGTCTGCTGCAAGGTCTTGCCAGAAATGTAGAAAACCGATGTAAGAGGGACTCTGGGTATGGCTGAGGTGGAGTGTAAGGGGGCTGGGGAGGGGGAGGCCGGGAGGAGGGGGTGGTGCTTGACTATGAGCCCCTATCTGGATGGCGAAACTCACACCAGCAGCATACTCTGGGTCTTAGAGGATGTGTCATGTGGGTGAAGATTTGATTCAATTATTGATTTTCTCATTGTACCAAGTTGAATTTCTGGAGGTGTTGCAAGTGTGTTCAACCATTTTTTAAATGTTATTTTTCAAAGTATTGCTCCTGTAAGGAATATTCTGTTCTAAGGCATCGTTTCAATCCCATCATATCTCTACTTGGGCACAAAAAAAAAAAAAAAAAAGGAAAAGAAAAAAATCACAAAAAGAAAAAAATCTCCAGAAAAAAGATATATATATAAGTATATATATATATATATACACACAATATTTTTTAAGTAAATACTGTTAGTCTTTGTTGTGTGTAGCTACGATTTTCTTTTTTAACTCCAGATATAACTGTTTAGGGTGCAAGACCTCACATTGGACTACTCTTAAGAGAAGTTCAAAAGCTGAGGAATTTTTTTTTTATGTTTGTGGGATTTAAAAAAAAAATTATTATTCAAAGTGGCTTCTCTTTCCTATCCCCTTTATTGTTTTTCTAAATCTGTAAAAAAAAAAGAACAAATTTTAAAGTTCGGTTCAGTTGTAAAACTGGATGCTCCTTTCTGTGTTCAGATCCCTTTGATTTCCTTTATTATTACTAAACTTTGCAGTGCCGTCCTGTCCCCCTCCCTTACTCGGTCGTCCCCTAGGGTCCTCCCTGGTGGGAAGGAAGGGCGAGAGGAGAGGCGCAGAGAGCCTGTGGTCCCAGTGCCCACCCGTCTAGGAAGCACGATGCACAGAGCACACCCAGGCCTTGGTTAAGACCAGCCATGCGGCCTGTCTCCATTCACCCAAGGGACGGGCCCACGAGCCGCTCAGTAGTTAATTGGGAGTTCCAATCTGGTCAGAGGTGCTTTTCCTTTTCATTCTGCCTCCCCGCCGAGGGCTTAGCTCGCTGCTTACTCTGCTGAGGCTGGAGGAGGCGAGGCCATTTGAGAGGGGCCATCCCCCCTGGCTTGCTGGGGTCCCGGCTCTTGTCTGCCTCAGCCCTGGGGCTCTGTGTGCCCGGAGCCCTGGGGATGTCAGTCACGAGAGCAATCCTTGACGCTGTCCCATCCTTTTGGGACCTCTGCCACTTTGGCTTCTTTGTCTCTTCTTGGATTCATTCCTTTTCTCTTTCATTTGGGCACAGTCATAGGCTTTAATTTGCCACCTCTGTTTTACTCCTCCACATTCAGCGCATGCGCTTGTGTGTGTGCGTGTGTGCTTGTGTTTACATGCAACTGAGAAAGCTGCTGACAGTCGTTGACCTGGAGCGCCAAAGTTGGGGTGACAACTTCCAACTCAGGGAGGGCCATCTGGGGCCTTAGCCACGGGGAACAGATGAGAAGACCACAGGACATTTCAGAAATCCATTCTTTCAGCCTCTGTGGGACTGGGCTCCACACTTCTCCCGCGCCATGTTTTCCTCACCCCCTCCATCGTGCAGTTCCTTTCCTAAGGATGAAATGCAATATGCATCTGTGAGCGGCAGCAGGAAAATCCAGTTTTGCCAAGAGACAGAAAAAGGAAGAAAAGTCAGGAAAGAAGTAGAGAACACGGGAGGAAGGGAGGAAAACATAAAGAGAATGACCAGACGGGAGTTTTCATCTGTCTTCTCAGCATCATTAGCCTCTGCAGCTTCCCACATTTCCAATCTCTCCACTAGTCCCAACCGTCACCTGCCCCGTGGTCCTCTCTCCCCAACCAGTTTGCTTCCCCTTCGGGGGGCTGACCCTGGGCGTCAGTGTGGGAATCCACATCCTCTCAGTGCTTGGAGTCCCTACCCAGAAGACTTTGGTCCTGAAAACCCAGGTCCTTCAGGCCACTCTGTGGCAGGGTCACTGTGCACCCAGTGAGCAGTGGTGGCCTCATCCTACACTGGGAACCTGCCTTTAGTCTGTCATCTGCCTGAGCCCCTGACAAATCCTTTATAGGTGATGAGGTGCCAGCTCATGCTGCCCCAGCTGCTCCCAAGGGTAACACCTAAGCTGTTTTAAAAAAACAATCTTTGGGCCCACTTCTTGCCCAGGAACTCCCACTGAAAACGAATAAACTCTCAATATTTAGTTCTGGTAGGGGATAAGCACGTTGTACCAGGAGCTATAGAATAAAATAGGAAGATGTCTCCCTTCTTTTCTTTATTGCCACCCCCCATCAAATATGCCCACAAACCCCCAGAGAAAATGTGGCTCTTCTTTTCGGTCTCAGAAATAAATAGTATCACTAAAATCTGGCTGATTCTGTTAGCATCATTTCTGTAAGCTCTGTTTCCCCCTTCCTCTGTAGGTCTGCCTCTTCTCTGGGCCTCCGCGTTAAGAGGAAACCTCAGTCTCCTCAGAAACGTTGGGGTGATGTCCCCTGAGCTCATTGCCGCAAGCCTGTGACATTCCAAATGTGAGCGTCATGTGTCTTAAGGCCATGATGAGGGGAGCTAAGAGGGTTTAAATTCATCAGATGAGCTCCCACTGAACTTACTGACCCCCAGAGTTTCTCAAATCTCAAACATACTCCTCCACAAGGAAGATTCACCTTGCTCTGCAGAGTCAGACTTGTCCAAATAAATTGGGAACTGGGGGTCTATGTGGAATAGGCCCCATCTCTCGATGGTACATGCTGCTGACACGTCTCTTTTCAGTCAAGGAAGACAACACTTCCTTATGGCCCAGGGAACTCCTCCACCCCTGCCAGATCCCCCACTCTCTTCCTCCCCAGGCACAAATTCCCCAGTGCTGTATGGCCGCCATGATCTAACCCATCCCCTCAACAGCCACGGCTCCTCTGAGTCCCGTGATGGCTTAAAAGAGTGCAGATACTTGTCTGGACCATGGTCACGAGGGTGATTCTATTGGCCGTGTGATGTCTCACGCCATTGGCATCACTCCCTGTCCCAAGAGGAACCTTATTCTCAGAGAGAAAAATTGACAGGTTTTTAAAAAATGCCAAATGACATCATTTTCTCCATTCTCCCTTTACTTGTACCCCTCCTTCCCACATGGTCATAGGGGCAGGAGAAGAGGTTGCTGATGCAGATCCTGTTTGGAGAACGGTCATGACCTTACTCCATTGTGTAGAAGGAAACTCCCCTCGCAGTGTTTATATGCCTGACAGAGGAAGCCAACTTCCCCTTTCCCTATCCAGCTCCTTGCTCCTGAGGGTGGAGGGAGACATAACGAGCCCCAAGCCCTGATACCCCCAGACCGTAGCAAAATTTTCTCTCTCCATTACCTAGGAACAGATGTCAGAAGAGGACAGCAGTGTGCAGCCTCAGAGCCTTTGGTCTGGAGGAAAGGATGTAGGATCCTAAAAGAGAGTGGGGCTGGGGTGTATTCTGCATACAGCATCCACGCCCTCCTGCCCCTGGCTCTCTCAAGTGGGTCACCGAGCATTTGTTTGACACATATTATGGCATTTTCTTTGCCAAGGATAGTGGCTCCTTACTCAAAGTGAGCCCTTTCAGGCCTCTTGTGAGTGACGACAGCAGCTCTGGGTGGTAGCCTTAATGAAGGGGACACTCCTTGTGTACACTCACTTGATTTTCTTACCAAAAAGCTAAAATTTGTTATTTCTTAGCCAAACTGAAAAATATTAAAGTAACACTACCAGATTTGGTTGGGGGAGGGGGATTTAAATTTGGAGAGAATGAAGAGATGAGAGCTCTTTCCAATTATTTTCACTTAGATTTAAGTGATATTCCTAGGGTAGACTGGAAAATTGCCAGGAAAATCTTGCAGAGCTCAGGGGAGACCTGGAAAAGACCCTGCATGAGTGAAAGGGAAGGACACAGAGGTGTGGACTCGTCCCTGGGGGCTGCAGGCAGCAGTTCTGTTCATTTCATTCTCAAGCATTTCTCCATGACTGGATTCCATCAGGCACCACATGCAGGTGCTTCACATCCTATAGGCGGTGCATTTAAATCAGCATCAGCTCCTCTTGTTAAGGTCCTGGTGTGCATGAAATGAACAAAATGGGAAATTCTTCAAGATCAGAGTCTGTATCATTACTTCCTCATCCCAAACTGGCCACTGTCATATAAGCAACATTCCATTCTCCCCCACAACCCAACTCCTGGACATGGAAATTGCAGTGGTCAGCCTATCACAGGACACAAATCCATAAGCTTGTAAGAGGACTGCCCCCAGAGCATCCTAAATCAATGTGTGCCTATCCCGATTTCAAACTTGTAAAAAAGGCAACTCCACCCTCTCAGAGATTTTTTTGAAGACCCTCATTGCAGAAAAAGATGATGCTTAATGTAAATTCCTGCAATGGCAACATAAGCCTCATTCTCATTCATCCTTAGCTATTTTAAAGATTTCGTTTCTTGCTTAAAACACTATATTTTGCGCTATTGGCCAAATATCAAAAGACAAGGGCACTGCCTTGATCTGCCTGCAGCTTTATTTCTCTGCCCGTCTGGCTCTGTCTGCCTTACTTGACTCTCCCGGGCACCATCTGCTTCTTCCCCTCCTCCTGGGAAGGAGCTGTGCCTTCTTGCTCCCTGTACCTTTCCTTGCAGTGGCTGGCAGGACATGGCTGGTATGTACTGGAGCCAAAGGTCGGGAGTGCTATTAATGGCAGCTCCCGAGGGCAGCAGACGGACAACCGTAGGAGCTCCCCCTGCACACGGCCAACACCTTGTGTCAAGGGCTAAGAATAGACAAAATCGGAAATGAGCAGGCAGGACCTAAGGGGCACCCGCCCTGGCCTGCCCCATCCCGTGCAGAACAATATGCAAGCCCCGGTAGGAGATGCCTGTCCTTGCCAATCCCTAACATGAATCACAAGACCCCACACTAGAAACTGAAGTCAGCCAGCTCATCCATGCTTGTCCAGGAAGGACTACTCCTAAAATTCATCCTCAAACCAAGGAGGACAAAGAAGTAATTTCCCATGGGTATAGTGCTAATTGGTAATCTAGTGAATGTCCCTCCAGAAGCAGCCTTTGGCCATACGTCATGGTGGATACAGACAACTGCCCACCTATTAGGCGGGCAGAACTCCTTTGGTTTGTTTCTCCACCCTCAACACAGCTCTGGGGTCCTCAGGCTAGAGTGGGGTTAGGAGATTTGTTTTAGCTGTAGACCTCCTAGAAGCTCTTCTTTAGACTCAGAAAGATCAGGAAATACCACGGGCTGATTCGGGGTCCCCACTGTGATCATGGATAACTCACTTCACCTCTCAGTGCCTTGGTTTCTCCATCTATAAAGTGGAGAGAACGAAGGCCAACCTCTTCTTTCTCTCCTGCTCAGGGATGCTGTGAGGATTCAGTCATTATTGCCTGTAGCGAAGGCATCATATAAAGAATAGTGGTGACCTCGTTACTTGGGAAGCGGAGCCACAGAAGAAAAGCGTGTTCTTCAGGGGCAGTGGCACCTGGAGGCCCACAGGTTGAGCAGTGCAGCTAGACAGGGAGAAGTCTCACATCCTTGTAGTTCTTAGGTACTTCCCAGCACTGTGAACCCAGCACAATGGTACTCCGGTCAGGCGACTGGGAGTCACTTGGCTCAAGGCGGCCTCTTGTAATTCTGAAACCAAATGACCTGATATTAATTTTTCCTAAAGTATCAGAGAATACGTGGAAGGATCGATTTGAAAAGTGATATTCATTGAGCTTTGGGCAGACAAGAGAATGGGTAAATAGGGAGTATTTGGAGATTGTTTTTAAGGTGGTTGAAAGCTCTTCCTGAAATATCTTTTACTTTTGTTCTTCCTTACAATCTTTTTCAACCCCGAGGCTCGCCTCATCAAATGGACTCACCCTCTCCTTGCCTCTCTGCAGAGTACAGCAACAAAACTTTAGTTTTAAAAAACCATCCCATCAGCCAAAATGTGGGTCCCAATGGTGGGTTTTGATCACCCCCTGGTGTGCTTTGAGTGGAGTCTACAGGCAAAGATTCAGAGACAAACAGGGGCTGGGTAATGTCACTAATGGTTTTTATCCAAATCAGGGTATTTTTTTCCTTATCATTTGAATTGGAAAAGTTTAGTTGAGTTTCTTTTTCTTTCCTTTTTTCTTTTTCTTTTTCTTTTTTTTTTTTTTTACCGTGGTTTGACTGTTATCACTTCAACTACCAAGATACCATTTGAGCAAGAAAACAGACCCATCCTAAGAAACTCGTGTTCTTCTTAGGACCTAAACCAGAGTGAGGGCAGGTGGGAGCAGCGGAGAATGACACTAACACTCCAGGAGGACCAGCTGCAACACTGATTTTCTATAAGATCTGACAACCTTCTTGGAGAGGAAAATTCTAGAAGCTTCAACTGTTCTAGGTCAATCAACCTGGCTCTGGCTCTGGCCTTTTCCTTGGAGTTCAGGTGTATTCTGATGTAAAAGTTCTCACCAAAAAAAAGAATGGGGGGCACCTCCTGTGACTGCCCCAAAGGAACAGACAGCTCACCCAGGCAACCCCCAGCTGTAGATGCAAATCCTCCTGCTCTTTGGCTATGGAGTCCCGACAAGAACTCCTTTCC
Organism: Tapirus indicus; assembly: GCA_031878705.1. Classification (NCBI taxonomy): domain Eukaryota; kingdom Metazoa; phylum Chordata; class Mammalia; order Perissodactyla; family Tapiridae; genus Tapirus; species Tapirus indicus. The sequence goes on along the minus strand of CM062919.1, from coordinate 93,970,349 downwards.
CACCTGCTCTGACTCTGCTCTCCAAGATTAATATTATTGTTTTGACAGCACAAGGGACCAGATCATAGTTTGGAATTCAATAATGACTTCTGTTTGATTTTGTATCTGATCGTTCTGTGGCTAGGCCAGTCCTGCTGGGATTACTTATTTCCACAAGGTATTTCTGATGGTAACCAGAAGGAAGGAATAAATGAGACCTCAGGCTTGACTCTCCGTTCTCATCGGCACCCCTTTTTTGACTCAGATGGATGGCGAATGAACTGCACGGCATTTATGAATGAGAACTTTGAAGATGGACGCGTGGAGCCACAGAGAACAAAATGACTCAGTAGATGGGTAGGAAGACTGATAAAGAAGAGGAAGGCTTCCAGAAGTATGTAGAAGGAAAATATTTGCAACCATCTAATCGTTACTTCCTACACTCTCTGGAGCAGAAATAGCAAAGCATATTCTTTTCAAACAAAGGAAACTGATTTTATGAGTGACATATTTAAGCATTATTGTTTTACCAGAGGGTCAGAGAAAGCACCTAAAGAAAGAAAAGGCACGATCTTGTGAACAGATCATGTCGTCGGAAGTAAAAAATCCAGGACTCTATCTTTCCGCAGACCTAAGTCATGTCACTCTTGGGGCCAATTTCTCTTTCTGTAAAATGGGAAGAGTATTGCTTACTTACCTCACAGGGGTGTTGTGAGGATAAAGTGATCAATGTCTGGTAAAGCACTTTGAGGATAAGAGTATTACAGTTATCGAGTTTGCTTCCTATTTAAAATCCTTTTAAACATGAATTGAGCACCTGCTGTGTGCATGGCACCATGCTAGGTGCTGTGGAGGAAGAGGAAGGTGATCTAGTTCCTCTCCTCTTTTTTGATTAATGGATATTTTTAAATGATTACAAGAGGACAGAATAACAGAGTTATCCCAGTGTGGGTCAAGAAAGATGTTCTCTATCTTTCTGCCCTGGAAAGTCTGCTCTCCTTTCCTTCCCAAGTATTTGGGCAAGAAGGAAGGGCTTTAAATTCTTTGGCTTCCATCAGAGAATGCTCTTCTGAGAAGCAAACAGATATTAGTTGCTCTTCTCCCTTTGGGGGAAAATGAAGGCGAGTATGAGTGAGCATGTCCCGTGACCAGCAGATATGGTTCTGTTATTTCTGTCATTCCTCCTGGCTCAGCTTCAGTTTTGCCATAGCCTCCACCTTCTGTCTCCAGACCCAGAGAACAGTTTGTTTATGCTGTGCTGGAATAGTTGGGTACTTTTTGGTTGGCTTGTGTCCTTGGAGAGTCTGGTACACTGTTGTTTGCTGGAAAGTCTTGGCTTCCAAAGACAAGGATCTTTATTAGAAAACAAATCAGAACAGGTAACTGTCTTTTTTTTGGTGGTGGTGGTGGGGAGTCTTCAATTTCTTAGCTGCCCAACCTAAAAATGAAGCTTTTTAAAACTTCTCATTTGTTTTTCCATGTGCAAAGTTTTTCCTCCCCCAAATACACTCAAGGAATCAGGTCTGGATTCTAAAATATAGCACATCTCAAATTCTTTGTCGAGTGCTGGGCCCAAGGTTCCCTAATTTCTACAAAGAGCCAAACCACCTAATGAGCTAAGCAGGTGGGAATTCCAGCCCCAAATTAAAGCTTCTGGAAGTGCCCCAGAGCATTGTAGCTTTAGGAACGCTTTTTCCGTGTTACTGGGGCTGCCTCCCTGAATCCTCAGAAATCTTCGTGCCACAGAAAGAACATCCTCAGAGCTCAGCAGGGCTTCCTCTGGGTTACAGAACCAGAGGGAAACCACTCGTTATTTTGAAAATCATTATATGATGCCAGCCTTCGGGGAAAGAGGAGAATTGCTTTCTTCTCCTGTCAGAGAGAAAAAGGGACAAAGAGAAAGAGAAGGTTATTTGGTTTGAAAAATGGCTCTTTAGTTGTTGCAAAAAAACGTGGGACTCAGTGGTTCACAGTGGTCCCCTCTGTCTCGGACACAGGACTTGGGAGACCCCATATGAGTTTCTCTAGGAACCCAAGGTGGTACGGAGATTTGGCGCCCTCTTTCTTCCAACCTAGGACGTGAGGAAGACATGTCTTCAGCTTTGGTGCTGCCTGGCCCCAGATCATTCTGTGCTTCTCAGCCACTTCTCTGCTTCTCTCTAGCCTGTGCTCATGACAGCTCCCAACCCTGGTGTTGATTCCAAAAAGCCTTCCTTCCGCAAGGCCAGTCCTCATATGTATGCTGCTTCAGGTCAGGGCTGTTTGTCCAGACTCAACCCCTTCAGCCTTTCACTTGCCTTGACACCACTACTGCTGCACGCTTCCACCAAATGCATCATCAGCTGCACAGGAACTGTCACTTCCTGCCCTGCTCTGAGCCGTAGCCCCAGCCTCTCCACTGGTCCAGCCTGCCCAGGATCAAGGACAGGATCCGCTTTTACCTTCATTTAAATACATAAGTCTTTAAAAGGCCTGGCCCTGGGTTCTGACAAGACTTACGGAGACGGAGGGCAGGAGAAAGGGGCAGATTGTGTTACTTAAGCAGTTGAGGACCCTCACTGATGACTTATGAGGCCAACGTGGGCCTCCAAGTGAAGCGACAAAGTTTTCTCAGCCCCTGGGCTATCTAGGGCATTATCTCATCAACGTGACAACAACCCCTGTGTGACATGATTGCTCCCAGCACCCTAGGGTCCCCTCCAGCCTCACTGTGGAGACTAACTTATGGCATTTCCTAGTTATTGATGGCTTCATTTTATTTGTTTGAAATTGTAGTGATTATGAAATGCCTGAGAGAGAGAGAGAATGCTGAAAACCACATAAGCTATGACGTGATCTGAGATTTTGAGATTATCATGAATTGTGCGGAACTGAGGAGCCTGATTGAAGTACATGACCAGAGAACTGCATTCTAAGCTTATCACATCTAGACACATAAATGTGCCAACCTTGGGCATGTGTGTGTGTATATGTACACATCTTTTTCTTAAAGGGCTTAAAAAGTTGATGAAACAGAGCATTTTGATGTTTAGCACTCTTGCCGGACCTGAAATAGACCCAGCCTAGATAGGCTTTTCTTTCTCTCAGGCCTGGGGCCATGAAGACTCACCTGGGCTGGGATATGCCTTCGTCTCCTCCATCTGGGACAGAAAGACAGTGGAAGGTTGTGCTGGGATCTTGAGACCCTCTAGTTGCTCCCAGTATTGTCAGCAACCTGGAGACTCTGGGCAGTAGCTTTCTAAATAGCTGCCCACTTTCTGGAATTCAAATCACACCGAGTACCTCTGACCTGTTAGCACGGAAGTCAGCAGAGCAGGTGAAGAGAGGGAAGCCGACATGGAGAAGGAAGGTGGGCAGTTCCTGCCTGGGGCCCAGGCAGTGTTAGACGTCCTTCAGCAGCCAGACTTTCTGGCCGGTGAAACCCAAGCCCAATGGGTCTGGCCCTGCAGTATCCATATCTGCAGATGGTGTGAGGCTGGCCCAGCAAAGCCCCCTGGGGACCTGGGGAACATGACCCCCCTTCTGGCGACTCTCACAGATGGGAGACATTTCAGAGCAATCACTTCGCGGGAGGCAGAACTGATTTTTGAGCCGTGCCACATTCCTCCCGTTGCAGTAACGGCCATGAGAAGTCTGGGGTCTGGGAAGAAGCAGGTGCACACGGCGTGAAAACGTCACTCAAATTCCCTCCCGCCCTGGTGACAGGATTCACATGACCCAAAGTGCCAGGGGATTTGGTTATGCTGGAAGAGTCCTTCCACAGAAGGGAAAAGAGCTTTTGGGGTCACCTGGAGGCAACAGTTGCTCAGGTAGCACAGCACTTTGAGCCACAAGCCTTCTTTCCTGACCTGTCTCCCATTCTGAGGTTCCTTCTTTGACTGGAAGAGCAGGGGAAGCTTCTGCAGTGATGGGAGCCATATTCTAAGGGTGTCTGGGATCTAGACAGGTGCTGGAGAAATTGCCACCACCACCTGAAAGGCCTCGTGTTAAGTAGGAGAAAACCACAGGGTCTGGACCTAGAAACTTTCCTAATCCCTGCTCCATAGAATCACCTTTTGGGGTCCCCTCCCCTCGCCTGTCACATGTGCACATCTGTGTCTCCTAACCCCCAGTGGTGTGGCATGTGGCCAGCTGCTGCAGATGGCCATGGCAGGAGCAAGCGTGACATCTCCTCCCCTATTTTTACGTCCCCTTATTCCCAGCGCCAATCCCCAGAGTATAATTGTCCATTATCTTTTCCTCTGCACGGACTCTTTTGTGACAAGACATGTCTCCAAGGAAACTACTTTTCTGTTGGTGTTATGGGAAAGCGGTTCCTTGGGGTACAGAGAGAGAAATTTGGAGGGGAGCCATGGGAAGATGAAAGTCCAGTCCTGGAGAGGGCTAATGGTGCACTGCTTTCCTATGTGGCCTTCCTCTTTTACTTAAAAAAAATAATTTGTTACAGAAGAAAATATACAAACAGGAAAGGAAGGAAGGAAGGAGGGAGGGAGGCAGGGAGGGCAAAGAGAGAAAGAGAAAAGAAAGGAAGAAAGAGAAATAGAATCCCTTCAAGTCTCACTGTCATTTCCTGGTGTCTGTGGGTTATCACTGTGGTTTGTTGTCCAAAGCAAATACATTTTTCTCCCTGCACCCAGACAGAGCTTTTCAGCATTTTCCAACTCCGTGTCCACCTGAGAATAGGCTACAGATCGTGGCTGTGGCCTCACTGACCACCCTGCAGGGGTGTTTGGGGCCTTCTTATGTGCTTACCTGGTCACTGGCTCTCCCAACCTATCTGCCTGGTGAGCGGAGGCAGCTTGCAGGGGTCATTGGCTGGAATCCAATCTCTCTTCTCCAAATGATGGTTATTTTTTAGGACGTTTTCTTACATTTATTTAGTTTTTCTTGAGTACTTTTCTATCAGTCATTCTTCCAAATTTAACCCAATAAAGCTGATGACACTGCTACCTGACTTTATAGAGCAAAACTATTTGAAATTCTCAGGTATTTCAAAGTTTTGAGTGCATAAAATTTGTCATTTCCCCCCAAACAGCTAACACACTATTCTCATTGCTTCTATCTACTCTGAGCATTAACTGTGTCTGAGAAACTGGTATGTATGTATATTTGAGAGTTTAAAGGAAACAGAGTCATAATCACCATTAATTTTGAGATTCCAACTATTTCCCCATTGAACAAATGATCAGGCACACATCCATAAGAGGAAAGTTCTAGAACTTGGCAATTCCAAGCTAATGGCGTGTTCCCTAGTCTCTTCCTATCCATTTCAATGAGATGGGGAGTTTGCTGTAGGAGTCACCCACATGAGACTCACCCTTGTATCCAGCGGGGAATCTTTTCTTCTTCCCGTTTCCTCTTTGTATTTGATCTTCATCATCAGGTCTTCTATTCTGAGCAGGAGCTGTGTGAGTAGAATGTGGCTTCCAAAGCTCAGATCCTGTCTTCCTTTACTCTTGAGTTTGCTAGTGTTAAAAATAATTTACAGTGAACTATTGGCTAAGGATTAAGCCCATCAGCCGAGTCTCCTAAATAAACATGCAGGGTTGCAGCCATCTGCATTTGATCAAATTCCCAACTTAAAGGAACACAAATGAGCCTATTTTTAGTTCCATCTCTCTGGAGCAGGTCTATTTGGAAGTGGCTTATCCAATGAAGGTGGAGGAAAGGCTAGTATGTACCCTCACCCTTTATCACACCCACCCTGCACAGGTACTGCTTGTGTGAAACCTGTGTTATAGGTCAAGGAGAGCCTTTAAGACTGATGACATATGTACATAATTAATGTGCCCCTTTGGATAGAAAAAGGAGCTCTTATTCTTAAAACATAATTTAATTTCATTTAATTAAGCACGTATTATATATGCAAAACACAGTCCTTGCCCATGGTGATGCAGTAAGGGAGGAAAAATATTGAATGAAAATCTGGAAGGTATAAAGGCTTAGAATGACATCTCCACCTGTCATAACAAGATAGTGTGAAGACTCCCAGTAGGAAATCAGTAAATCTGAGTGCTGGCCCAGTACTGTGTGACTTTGGACCAATTATTTAGCCTCTCTCATCATCAATTTCTTCGTTTGTAAAATGTTCCTTTCATCTCTAACACACTCTGACCACTATGACTCTGCTAGAAACTCAAACAACTCTAGTAGAAGGTGGAATATGATAAATACATAGAGACCACAGTCAATGCTGCAGGAGTCTAGCGGAGGGAGCACTTTTGACTCTGAAAATAAGGGAAGATCTTTAGAGAAGGCAGTCTCTGAGCTGAAATTGTCAATATTTCCCTTCCCCGGTGCTACAGACCAATGGTCCTGATTGCCATGATTGCACCTTCCACTTGGTCTTATTTAGGGAGCAGGAAGGATGACAGATTTGGATTCCCCTGTTCTCTGCCATCTCTGTTGTCTGGCAGCTGCAGGAGGAGCTGGAGAGGAAGTCTGGGGAAGCCAGCCCTCCCCATCCTAGAAGCTCAGAACTGTACCTTCCCCTCTAGACTCCACCCACTGTGGTTGCTGGGACTGTGGTCAGGACACCAGTGACCTTAAGTCAATGGAGAGGCAGGGGCTTGGAGGGCAACATTACATTTCCTGTCTAGAAGGAAGTTCTAGGAACACCTGGAAGGAATAAATGGACAGAGACTATTCTCCTAAACCATGGGCAGACAGAGACTCCCAAACACTCAAGTCTGTTATTGTAGGAGGCATGTGGGTGGAAAATAGCATAAAAGGATACCTGATGGAAGGGGCAGGGGCAGGTGGTGTATCCTGGTGGATTTTCTCTGTCCCATGAAGGTGCTAGAGGAGAACTCTTCTAGCAGAAGTCTTTCTTTTGCCCCTATTGTCCATGCCCCAAAAGTAGGTTTGGATGAATAATTCAGATTATTACTTGGAAGGTGGTAGAAATAACTGATTTTTCCTCACACTGAAATGGGAGTATTATTTTTGGTATAGACAAGCATCAGAATTTGAAAACCAGCTTAAGCTAAAAACCCTTAGCTCAAGGAACCAGAAGGAAAAGCAATGATTCAATTTAAGTAAATATACCACAAAGACTACCGTATCAGATTCCCCCTGTGATCAGCCTTCTGTATTCTGTCGGAGCGTTGACCAGAGTTTGGGAAGAATGGCTCATTTTGGGAAGTGAGCCATTCTGATCCTGGTCTCAAGCCTCCCCACCCTGTCACTACGGGCTTAGACAGCAAGTCCTGGGAGCCTTGCAGATCACACCAGCATGGCCAGTTGACTTCCCTTCTTTCAACCCAGACCAGGAGCGAGGGAAGGAAAATGGCTGGTGAGGAGAACGCTGCACCCCTCACCCCATGTTCAGACCTTTCTGCAACAAATACAGGCTCCCCATTCCCACGTGGAGCACGGCCCCCGCCTGGAACGAGAAACGTAGGAAGGGATATTTCAAGGCCGGCAAGTCACTATTAAAAATAAAAACGCCTTTTAACATCCACACTGCAGTCCTCAGCTGCCTCCTCTCCTTTTCTGGTTCGTGAGTGGCGCGCGTAATTCTTGGTGCTGCGAATGGCCAACAACTTCCAATTTTCTTGGCCAGACTATAAGAATGGAGGAATGTTGATTCTAAGCCAACACTCATGGTTCTCAGCTACGTGGACAGATGCAGACATCTCTCTGTCCTCGTTAATCTAGACCCGGTGCTATTTGTGGCTAACAGTGCCTATGAATGTAATTCCTTCATTTTCTTTTTCTCCTAATGCATCGCCACCAAGGAATCATATCAGAAAGACAGATTTCCATGTAGAACTTTGCTTAGCACAAGATTTTTGTTCTTATTCTTACTTTTTTAGGAGGGCTTGGTTTCCTGTGTCTGAGTCCTCCCTTTTCTTTTTTAACAATGGAAATGTTTTCATTTTCTATTAGCCAAAAAGAAATTTCAGTAAAAAGAACCACGTCAGGCTCTTTCTTCCCTCTCTCCCTGTTGAAATGGACAGATGTACACGGCTTGGGATAATTTTCGAATCAGTTGCTCCAGGGTCCTTGCTAAAGATGAAAGACTTCGGTTCCCCACCATGGCGAGGTCAGGGCAGTGACAACGAACAATTGAACTTCTCGAAACCTTGTGGTGCCTTTTCTTGTGGTGCTTCTTTCTCGTGTAACTCCAGTCAAGGCGGCCACTTGCAGCAAACAGCAATGCCAGTACTTCTCCTTGGTGTTATGTGCCAGTGAAGTAAAAGACTTTAATGTATACGTATATAAATAGATATAGAGATAGCGATATCACTATAGTTACTTAATTATACGATTGAGGTTCTGATGCAGCGTTGGTGGGAGTTGATCATTCCTCTGCAAAAATAGGTACTGCTCAAGTGGAACTAACAGCTCTGTGGTGAGCTCTGACTTTCGGGAAGGGCAGCAACAAGTGAGATGGGTTCCTTCTGAGACAAGTTTTCTTCTCCCTTCTTGTGAAAGTTGCTGTCTCCACAACATGGAATGTTTGATAAGGGAGCAAAAAGCAGCTTCTTTTGAACTTCCTTTGGTGCTGATATTTTAAAAAATTGTTTGTTTGTTTTGCTTCCTCATCAGTGGCCAATAAGCTGCTTTTCCAAAATCTCAACTCACCAATCAAAGGTGATGAGGGACAGTCTGGGAATAAGAGGCTAGAGGTTGGACATCCCAGACTCTGTGTCTTAACCCAGACCGTTTCCTCTGTGACCTGCATAAGTCTCCCAGACTCAGTTTCCCCATCTAAAATGGACATCATAATATTTTCTTACCTCATGGGGATGGATAACTTAAGAGGATTCATTGGTGGCACTGAAACACTAAATCATTATTAATTTGGAGACGGCAACTTGACATCTTTTTAAGATTTTGTTTATACGTTGCTAAGATTTTAATCTTGGGGTTTTGTTTTGTTCCCATCTTGCTCCTCCATGTCCACCATGTTGTGTGTCCTCCTTTGGCAATACCTTTGAAAATTATCTAACTGGTAGAGATTCACCTGAGGTGTTGGGTAGTGCTAATTTCTCCCAAGGGAACAACATCACTAATACTGTATAAGGTGCTAGAATCAAACCTCATTTTATAAACTTTGGTTCTTAGAGAAAAACAAAACATACAGAATTCTTTCTGTGAAGCCTTACTAGATTGTCATAGCCAATTGTTTATCCAAAAAGAGAGAATAGAAAATAAAGATAAGATGCAGTGATTCTGTATACAATGTGACTAAAAGACCTTTGCTATTTCCTATATTAATGTAAACTATCATATATATATATACATATATATATATATATATTCTTGAGGCAGATAGAAAGAATGAAAAAATGTAAAGTATCTTCATCTTTATTTTAATTTTCAGTTGGTTCACAACTTTTAGGATGTGAGCAAGAGAGGTTTACAGTGGGATAGGATAAGGGATGCCCAGTGTAATATAGGAAATTATTTTTATTTCAGTTCCGTTCTATACGTTATTAGAAGGAGTTGGCTCAATGAGAGGAAAGGGAAATAAATTAACACATAAATGTGCTTTCTAAGTGTCCTGAGCATTGATGTTACACGTTGGTGTTGTTTCTCCCTTATGCTAAGGTTTCTCAACAGCTCTGTAAAACACGTCCGCTGCCTAAGGTGTTAATGAATAATGTTTACCTCAAAAAAGCTTAAAAAAAGAGGCAGTTGTTTTTTCCCATCTCATAAAAAATAGTGAACCCCTAGCCAAAATGTGAGGCATTTCCACAGAAGTTCAATAAGAGAATAGAACCATTTCTGGTGCTTTCCTCAACGCCCCCGTTCTCACCCACCCCTTTTGTTGCTAATGAAAGAAATAATCCAAGAGATGAGTTTTGACAAGAAATGGAGTTAGGATGTAGCAGAAGTGTATTGGGGAATACAAACTTTGTCCGGAACAAGTGGTGAGGGGTCATTGTAAAGTCCGACTGTGTAATTCAGGTGTTCGTGCCAGCATGTGTGTATGTGTATTGTATATATGCTTCGATGTATGAACTGTTTGGTGGACAGTGAAAAATACCGTAAAGAGAAATGAACAGAAAAAAAACTCTCAAATGCTATTTTATCAGATGACGCACTTGTTCACCTTGATGAGAAGCCACTGTTTCACAACTATGCAATCTTCCAGTTTCTCTTCCCTCCCTTCTTCACCTCAGATCTCCATCTCCCTCACAGGTTTTCCTTTGTACAAGAACCACAATAGCCAATCCCCGGTTCAAGGTGAGCATGCTACAGTGATTCTTTCCCTAAATTTAAGAGCTCCCGAGAAAAGTTTTCCTTTCCTTTCCTTTTAAATGATTCAATGTAACCCTGTTTGGTTCTGTAAGGAACTGATGTGTATTTTTATGTTTTGGTTACATGTTTACAACTTGTTTTCATCCTCTTCTTGATTCGAACACTTATTTTCTTTATAAAGTCTACTTTTATAGGATATATTTTGGGGATGTGTTGACTTAAGGCAAGAAAAAAAAATTTGGCTTAAGTGGAACAATGAGCATGTGACCTCTGGGGTTGAGGGGTGGGGAAATAATGTGGACCTGCAGCTAAATCAGCAACCACACCGAGGTCCTGAATAATGACCCTGGCGGGGAGCTGGCGTACTCTGGGAAGGATGTGACCCAGGTGTTTTTATTTCCTTATTTGTGGTCATCTACATGGAGTAACCTAGCCCCAAGAGGGTGAACTAATATTTTCTGCCTTAGCTTTTTGCCAACTGCATCCCTCCCACCTATTCTACGTGCTCTACCCAGTGCCAAATCCCAGTTCCCTACTTTGCACTGCCTCTTGCTAATACCTCTCCTCCCCTGCCAGCCACTGACTGCAACTTGCCTGAGGGGGGTTACCATATCTGGTTTCATTCTGAAAGTTAGATGTAAAGAGAATCTTCAAGAGCTTAACATCAACAGCGCTCAGGAAGTCAGCCCTCAGACTGCACATCATTTGAAGGTATTTAAAACATACTCTCAGCTATAGAGGAGAACAGGGGATTCTAGAGCATTTACAAACTACCCTGGCACCAGTTTGGCCGAGCATGCCTTCACAAGGTTTTCAAAAGTCATTGCTGGGAAGAAGAGAGATCACGGGGTTAGATAAAGCACAAATTAGGCAGGGGAAGCCCTGCGTGCAGGAGGCAGCTTCTCAACTTCTCTGGTTGTCTGCACAAGTCTGAGTTTTGCACACGGTTTACAAATCTTGCACAAGGTGGCCAAGCCATCTGAGACAGTTTTTTAAAGATAAATTCAGACACTGCCTAACTGCTCCAGCACAACACGCTTCCACATCATGGCTAGTGGGAGCTTAGATGGAATTCCTTTGGAATGAAAAAGGAAGTTGGTCCTTCAACAAGAATGCATTTTCTCTATGAGCCTCATTGCTTACCTCTCCCACCCTACACATATTCTTAGCTACTCAGGGGATCTTCATGAAGTGCTGTTCATTTGCTTTTTGTCTTGTTCCATAGGTCACACCTGCTAAGACCCATCCAAGGAATTTATCCCTCATTATTTCTTTCTCCTTCTGAAAAGGGGGGATCCTCTTATCCTTTGAGGTAGTATTCTGGAGACCTTTAGGCTTTTTGTGGGGTCTGGCCCTGTGTACACAGACCCAAGAGTCTTTCCCAGAAGCCAATTTGCCTTTACAGCTCAAAAATATCAAGGGTATCAGTTCTAGGATACCATGAGATTTCTCAACTCCTGGTCCTCCCTAAAAAATGGCTGAGTTGCCAAGTCCAGCCTCGTGACCCCACTCTTCTCTGGCCTGTCCCTCGGTGCTCAGGCCCTGAGATAGCCTTAGGTATGCAGAGGCTCCAGGTCTCCCAGGAGGTTCAGAGTTTGGGGCAAAATGAAGCCCAAAGGGTGGACGTGGTCCAGATCCTTCAGTCCTCAACCGGGGCCAAATCGGAGTGTCCAACACCTATTTTGGGGCTGTGATAACCTGCCTCTCTGGGAAGGGACATGCCCACCTCTGGGGGCTGTGGCATTATTGAGTCCCCACCGCAGAGTCACGTGTTTGTCCTGAGGACTGAAAATTCATCAGCAGCAGGAACAGAACCTTTGCTGAGGAAAGCCTTCCCTATTAGAGTGGACAAGTCTTGCTGTGGTGCAGGCCAACCCTCCACTGGGTGAGTTCTTGCCGTTGATTGCCATCTGAGACCCTGCGGGGCTCCTAGGTGTAGAGTTCTGAATGCCAGGGCCAGGAAAGTCAGGTACGACCCAGAGCCCTCCCAGGCTGGCTGCTTCTGAAGAAGGAGTCCCATCGGAGATGTTGTGTTTCCTCCATGCAAAGAGGGGGCAGTTCCTTTAGAGGAAAGAAGTATTTAGGATTGGTGGAGTCTCAGGAATGTCAGAGTGTCGGAGTAAGTCCAACGTGACCTGAGCAGGTGACATCAGTCATGATGGAGCAGAGCCCTTTGGGGAGGACAGGAGAACTCAGATTTAGCTAACATTAACTGAGGGCCAGTGATGTGTAAGGCTCTATCCTCGGTGCCTTCATACAGTGATCTCATCTAAATCCTTGTGATAATCTGGCAAGGTGAGAAACCACACCCCAATTTACAAATTAGGAGACTAAGGCTCAAGCAGCCTCTGTGATGGCACAGGGTTCTGTGGTCAGTCAGGGGTACAGCTGGGGGTCAGACCTGAATATTTGGTCCCACTCTTCTTCAAGGTCCAGGCGTCCCCTCATGCCTTTTCCCGATGGCTCACAAAGGCTAGGTAGCTCAGAGTGCCTGGCAGGGATGACTTGGGACTAAGGCAGGCTTGGCATTCTTGTTTCCTTGCAGATGGCTGTAAAGGCTAAGAGAAGAGTGGGAGGTTTTAGGAGACTTAAAAGTTTACTGACGATTTATGAAATAAGGTATCCCCATGGAAAAGGAAGCCTGTTTTCCACAGGTCACCCTGAGCATGACCTCTCCAGTATGAGTTCTTGGAGAGCTCTGTGGAACCAGAGTCTTCCTATTAGTACTTTGAGATGTCTTTTTCAGTTGTCCTGAGAACTTCTATGTCTCCTTTCTGTGGGGTTTTTTTGTTTTGTTGTTGTTGTTGTTTGTGTGATCTTGAAAGGGGAGGTGACTTCCAGATAAGTGGATTATTTCCCTAAGGTTCTGGTAGAAGAGTTGAACAGTTGGAGTTAGGGCAAATTCAGAAATTTAAGCTTCACAGGGTAAATTTTGAGTAGATAATTTTTGAAGATAATGGTTATGACATGGCAGAGAGAAGGAGCAATTCTAGGCAGGGCACAGCAAGAAACTCTCCGTGCTCGGCTGGAGAGGGAGGCAGGCTGGGAATCTGCATTCTGCTCACATCCCCACCATTCCTTGGCTGGTCACTTGCCTTCCATGAGCCTCAGTTTTCCCATCTTTAAAACACAGGGGTGAGTCTGGTGACCTCTGTGATTGACCCAAACAAGAAAGATAATAAAATAGCAAGACAGGCAAATGCATTTGATAAAATTGTTGACAACTGAACTGATAAATTTGGATTTGGGATGATAAACCATTGGGAGTCACTTTAAGTTCCTAAGCCAGGGAATGAAATGACCAACATCAAAATATTAGGTGCAGGAAAGTGATTTTCACTGTCTTGTGAACTGATTAAGGGAGAAAAACAGTATAAATGAGAGAGGCAGAGCACAAGAGAGAAGAAAGGGGTAGGAAAGGGCAGATTGGAGAGAGTTGGAGGAGGGGAAGGATGAACCATACATGTTCTTTCTCCACTGTCAGCATCATGCTCTACACATCTGTGTACAAGAATTATGTCAACTTAATGCCTACTGGGCAGTCTCTGATGGAGCACACGTCCGAGCACCCCCCCACCCCCACCCCTCCTAATCCTGCTGGAGTCACAGCTATTGTCCAAGGAGAAAAATCCCTCAGTCCTTGAGCAGAGCTGGGGCTTATTCTGAGCACAAAGGAACAACAGGACCTCAGGGTTTGAAGGAGACTCAGACACCACCTAATTTTTGCTCATCCACACAGTCGTGGACAAAAAGGTGTCAAACTTATTCTCAAAGGCCTCCAAGGAAGAAAGCTCTCTGCCTTCATTCACTGTTGAATGCCTTGTAGTCAGATAGTCCTTCCTTATAGCTACTTGAATGCCGCCTGTTACAATCCAGACTGATTCCTTTTGCTTTGGGTCTCTGAGGGCACAGAGATCTAGTCTTGGGATTGGTGAGCTTTCGGAAGTGACCTCAGCCTCACCTTGCCCAGGGACTCCTGTAGGGCAAGACTGGGGATCCCTTGAGAGTGATGGTCACAAGCTCACCTTGTCTTCACCTCCTGAAATTAAGTGCCCAAGACAGATCCTGACCACCTCTGACCCAGCCTTCTGGCCCAGCCAGGCTGGAAGCAGCTGCCCAGCTTCGCTGTGACCTCGGTTTTCAAATTACTCAGATGAATTGTTTTTAGTTCCTTTCCCATTGGGCCCTGCTGCTGTATTATTCCCTCTCACTATAATGTCTCATGTTCAAAATTCAAATGTGAGTCTTCACTTGAGATGCATCTAGGAAGGCAGGAGAAGGCCCCTGGCTATTGTCTTGAGGGGCAGTATAGGGTCTTCAAAGCCCTTATAACACTGTGGACATCTTTCCTTCTCCCCCAAACCATTCCCTTGTTGCATTTTCTGGAATGCAGTTCAACCTCAATGGTGCCCTCCACATGCCAGGCACCTATGCTAGGCACCAGGAAAACAAAGAGGAAAGACGGTCTGTTAGGGCTTTCACAATCCAGCAGGGGCAACAATGCACAAACAAATGGGACAGTACAGGCTGTACTCTGGCTTCTGGAGAACAGGACTTGGCCCTGCCCAGCGCAGGCTGACCTCGCCTTCCCTGCTGTGCACTTTGCTTGCGTACTAGTCTTCTCGCCCAGGTGGTCACCTATCAGTTCCCTCTCGATCCTGCTGTCATCCCCAAATTCACCAGGCATTCCATGGGACCCCTCTGTCCTCCCTCTTGCCAAAGGCTGACCTGGCCTGCAGCTGTTCCCAGCTATTTCTCAGTAGAGTAAATCCCATCAAAAGCATGATGATGTTCAGAGTAAAAATAACTATTAAACAATCCAAGGGAGCTTGATTCAACTCCACTTTTAGCCCCATCAACGTCTCTGAGCCTCATTTCCTCCACATTTCCTTCTGGTCGCTGGCAACAAACCCAGGTTACTCCTTGGCTTTCTAGTTGGAGCCCCTTAGATCTCCACTGGCCCTCTGCACTTGCCTGAGCTGACCTTTCCTTAGTCGGTCATTTGATGGCTCTGTTTTCCCAGCCGCTGCCTCAACCAGCCAAGTGTCCTCTCCTGGTCCCTACTCCTCACTCCACTCTCCTTCCATTCAAGACATCAGACAAAGAGGGAGTTGGTATCTGTGATAGCTACCACTGCCTGACACTGCATTTTACAGTGAAAATGCATTTATTGTTAAAATTGAGGCTGAAGATGGCCTTCTCAGTGGCCTTTTAAGCTCTCCATTGGAAAGGCTGTGAGTGGAAATGATGAGGGGAAAGGGACCATCCCAGTGTCCCAAACCAGTAGAGGCTCCTTTTCTCACCCACTGGGAGAGCAGATGATCTAGAAAGGGAAAGCCAGGCCAGAGACTTCACAGCTAAATTGATTTCCAGGCATGTTTCAAGGGCCCTCAAAGGCTAGCGGTACCCACCACAGTGGCTGCAGAAGTGGGGGTTACTCTAGGGAAAATTCCTGCTCCTTTCCTGTCAACATCTGGCCGCTGAGCTCCCAAAGCTGCCCCAACCCCAGCCGGCAGGAATACATAGAGGAACCCCATGGGACGGGTTACTCCTAATTAGATAGACGGAAGTTACATTTTTTTTTCCTGGGCACAAAAGCAAAACCAAAATCTTTCTTTATTTCACCAGGGTTTGCAGTTGAACACATCTGATTCTCTGATTTTTAAAAAAGAAAAAAAAATTTTTTTTTTCTCATTTTGAAGCATATATTTTTTAATGGGGCTTATTTTTGGGTTTGAGATCACTGGGCTTCTTGCCCTGTGAATCAATGCTTGCTGCTGTGTTGAAAATGCATACATTGGTGACCACAGTATTAAGCCAAATTTAAACTCTTTAGTCTCCTCCATCTGTAAGTGTTATGTATCTACCTCATTATGATTTTTTTGGTTTTCTGTGCTTTCGTGTTGTGTACAATGTCAGAGGTGAAATGTAGATAAAAATATATATATATATATAAAAATATATATTTTTTGCTTTGCAATAAAGTTCAAAGCTATAACACAGAATATTCATGAAATGTCATAGCCTTTTATTGTGCTCTATCTTCTTAGTTGTGTATTGTCCTGGGAGCCCTTTCACCTATTCACTGGAGTCAATATTATTGTGTTTGTCATTTGATGAATTATTCTAATTATTTTAACTGTACTTTTTTGACACATTGAATAAGACATTAGGATTCTTGAACAATTCTTGGTTCCAAAGGTGCTTTATTTCTGTGGACTCAAGTGATCAAATGGAAGGGAAGTGTCTCTCTGGACTTGAATCTTCCAGATAAAATTATTGATCTCAATGCCATTGGGTTTAGAAC
This sequence comes from Tapirus indicus, assembly GCA_031878705.1. Classification (NCBI taxonomy): domain Eukaryota; kingdom Metazoa; phylum Chordata; class Mammalia; order Perissodactyla; family Tapiridae; genus Tapirus; species Tapirus indicus. The sequence continues at coordinate 93,953,851 of CM062919.1, read as the reverse complement.
AAAAGGTTTGTGCGTAGGGGGAAAAAGAAAACATTGGTTTGGCTTTGACTTTTTGATGCTTTCAATATTGATTTATATCCAACTTTCTTTTTTAATGTCAATGTCTTGGCGTGGAATATGGCACTCCCCGACTCCCTAGCATTCTCGTCTGATTTGGCTGCTTTCGACTTTTTGACTCTGCTGTTTTTCTCTGGGTTGACTTTATGTGTTGTACTATTTGGTGGTAAACTACCCTGTGCCCAGCCCCCACATCTTCTCTAAGCCTTCTGGAACTCTCTTCCAAACCATGTGTTAAGAGGGACGGTGATTTGGAAACATGTGTAGTCCACGAGCCAGCGATGCCATAAAGACTCAAGTCTTTCAGAAGAATCCTGACCAATTACAGTCCAGGGTGGAGGGATCTTGAATAGACGTTGCAAGGTGGATTGTCTGCAATTGAGTCCTTTTTTTGTAACTTGGACAGAATTACTTTCCTTTAGTTAAGCATGTCTAGGTCATGAGCCCTAGATACTGTGTACGACTCAACAACCCTTGTTTTTCTGTGTCTTTTGCCAAAATATGTAAGACATTTCTCAAATTCATTAAATATGTTTTAAATGGGATAAAGAAAGGTCTATAAGTTAGAGTAAAAGATCCTTAAAAATGATACTTCAGCAAAACTCTGTATATGTTGTATTATTCCCCAGCTCCAGAGAGCTAGGGAGAAGTAGGAAATGAAGGAGGGAGAATCATTTCTACAAATGGTTTTCCCTTAAAGTACATAAAATGATTACAGAAAAGGAAAACACTTAAGATTCAATTTCATAATATGTCTGGTTTTTTTTCTTCTGATGATCATAAAGAATTGTTAATGTGTATTAAGAATAGACATTTTAACTTGTATTTGGGGAGGTTTGCTTTTCTCTTTAACAATGCTGAACCAGCATTTAAAACAACTCTGGCTAGGTTATACTTGGCCTGTTCTCAGCTATTTCTCTCTTTTTCTGGTATAAATGGTCTGTCTATGAATTGAAATGCAGTTAAATGTGTACTGAAGGTGGAACACACTGGTGTTGATTTGAAGGGGGAAGAAATTTAATGATAAATATATAGTTATATATATACCTGTAAGTAGGTGAGTGGGAATATATGATATATTCACACACACACGCAAACACAAACACACACATAGGCACAATGACAATATGCTTCCAAAGTTGATTTTTGATTCTGAGGAATTTGCCACGTCACTGAGCTTCCCAAGATTCCAGATTTCTTTTGAAATAATTAAATTTTAAGAAATGTTTTGCTTTGTTTTTTAGGTACTAGAAAGCACAATTCTTATTCCCTGTGCTTTTGGTGACATAACTATTGTAGATTCAGAGGAGCCTGTTTTTAGGTGGGTTTCTGTGAGACCTTTTCTTGTACCACCATCTTCCAGCCCACCCAATGCCAAGAGGAAATTAACTACAGAGCCATCCACACCATCATATTTCTGCTCCATCTTTCCATTTATCTCAGGTCCCCAGTTTTCCCATGGGGGCGGGCGGCTGGGGCCTGTTTATCGGAGACCCTTCTGAAGTTTGACTACTGGGCTCACTTCTCTTTCCATGCAGGTTCTGGACCATTGCTACACTTCGTGCCACCCTTCCTGGATGCCCACACCCATTGCACCTACAAATCATTACCAGAACACAGAAAACTAGGAGATTTCAGGGTGAACAGATGGAACTTCTTGCTGCCTCTGGAGTAGAGACAATTTAGGTGTATGTGTTGGGAGCCCTAAGCACTAGGTTTAATCTGTTTCTTATAGGAGAAGGATCTAAATGGACCAAACTCTAAAGGTAACTGTAGTAGAGGGCATAACACAACTTCCACCGCAGCCCAGCCAGTTTCGTCCATGTAGTGCCCTACTGCTGGCTCATGAGCAAAGCTCTCTTGGTTGAGAGGAGATTCCCAATGTGAGAGCAAGCACGGGAATGGGGTTAAACGGCGCTGAGCTCCACCTCATTGTGAGAAGGTATTTTCTTCCCTCCCCTTCCTTTTCTGTCCAGAGATTGTGTCTCTTCAGGGTAGGTCAGTCTTTGGGCTTGACCCTTATTGTTGCATTGTTGTGGAAAATTTTTGCACTGCTGTGAGGACCCTCTGGGTTTTCTTTCATTGTTACTAGTTCATTGTTCCTGGATGCTTCTCTGTCCCCTTTGAAGGGAGAAGGCACTGTCCCAGGATGTGATCATTCTAGATAGAGATGCTTTCAGTCCTGTCATGGTTGTTAATTGCTCTTGAACTTACAGAGCAATTTCCAACTTGGAATCCACTTCTGACTCCTTAGCTTTCTGCGTGCCCTGCCTTGAGACAAGAACAACTTCTGTGCTTGAGGAGTTTTGAAATCAGAGGTAGGAGGTATATTTCAATGGGATGTGGCAAATGATACAAGAATTTCTCTTACCCTGAATTCAACGTGTGGTACAGCCATGGTAGACACTTTTTGACCTTAGACTTCTCAGGCCACTGGGTCTGCCATGCACTGACCCTCCTTGCAAGGACAAGGTGGCAGAAAATGGATTTATTTTGCCCCACTGGATCATTCCTGACAGAACAATGTTCCCACTTCAAATTCAGTCAGTCACTTGGCTATCAAATATTTATTGAGCACCTTCTATGCCAAGTGCAGGGCTAGAACTGGAGGGGCTCCAAAGATGAAATAAACCCCAAGGAACTAAATTTGAGGCAAGAAATGTATATTAATAACCATAATGCAGTGAAAAATAGAGCCCTGAGAGAGGTGCAAGGTGCTATGGACCTCCAAAACAGGAAGCGATACTTCTAAGTGGAGGTGTAAGAGAAGGCTTTAAAAAGATTTGCATTTGAGTTGGGTTTTAAAGGATCCATAGGATGCATAATGATGGGTAAATTGGGTTGGCCATGCCTATAGTCATGTTACGTCATTCATTCACTTAAGACGTTGATTGCTTTCTGATGAGAAAGCATGACAATTTCCAGCAATGTATACTTAAGCCATACTGTGTCTTTCACTGTCTGTTAACATTCACCCAACCTTGTTGAAAGAATTGTCCTTCAAGCTGCAACCACTTTCTCTTTGTTTGGTAGTGTGATCAGGAGAATGGCTCCCCCTTGTGGATAACCACTCTTTCTCTTCAAAGACTTCAACAGATCCCCGCAGAGCCGGGCTTTTGGGCGTTCATGTCCATGCTTTGACTCAAAGTTTAGCTCCCTGCAGTTTTGGTGTGCCTAACACCCATTCCTGTGGTCCTGTCCACACAGTAGAAGCCAGGAGAAATGAAGCCTTAAAGTGGTGGAGATTTGCATATCTCCATCAGTGACTAAATCAGAGGATTGGAAGGTGTCAATTGACCCTTCCAGGTTTGATTTCTGCGACCACCAAATTTTAAGGCCAAAGGGGAGGAAGGCTTGAACAGTGAATGGAATTTCTTAAAGCCCAAAGCTGCCCAAGAGACACAGAAGAGCCCAGTATCTGCTTCTTAGTAAGGTTTCAGTTCAACCCTGGTTAGGCCAACTTTCCAGAATGTTTGAGACCGCTGCAGCCTCCTAGAGCAAGTCAAGCCCTCAGTCAGCTCTGGGTGCTCACTGTAGCAGCCTAGGAGCTGGTCACTATATCCTAAAGGGGGACTGAGTCTTTGATATCTGGGGAAAGGCCTGGTTTCTCCTATAATTAGTGCATTGTTTCCAGGCCTTTACAGATACCAAGAAAAGAGTATAGCAAAGGAAAACAAGAAAAATTGGAGTTTTTCTGACCCTTTCCCCAGTAGCCCCCAATTCCCTCAGCCCTACAGATTATCCCACAGCTTGCTCAACTTAATTCTGTGTTCTGAAATTTAAAAAAAAAAAAAAGACATTCAGACACTGGCTGAGAGATGCAAGGCACAAAGAATAAGGCAAGCACGTGAACCTACCCACAGATGGTTCCATTCCTGGAATTCATATTCCCATTCACAGTGGGGCCTGGCCTTTGATATAGACCTCAGATTCTCAGCACATCTAAGTGGAAATGTAGGGGGTGGCAGTTCTGAACATTAGAACCTATTAATAGAATAAACAGGCAGGCCTTGCAATTGGAATCCCCCAGTTCCCTTAATCTGGTTTGTTATAGTCATTCTCTCTCTAACCTCCAGAAAATAAGTCTGTTACTGCCAATCCATGGCCCTCAATCTTTTCAGAATGGGAGGGACGGTGACCACTTGCATCCCTGAGACCAACAGACTAACCATATCAGTCCAGCATCCAATCAGAAAAGCTGGGCTTCTATTTTGCACAAGTCATTTTTAACTCCAAACTTCAAGTTATTCAATTTTGAGCATTCCCTTTTTACCTTCCTCCAGCTGTGGCTCTGCTGAGCCTGATCACCTGTACACTCCAGACTGAGGGTGACGCCCAGACACTCACTGGCTACCACGTACCTCATACCCCATGTCATCTGCTCAAGAATGTGTTGCCCAAAGCATCGTTCATCTCAGATTTAGTTCATATTTACTAAGCACTTGCTTCAGGCCAGGCACTTTCCTCAGCACTTTTCTGAATATTTTCATATTTAGTTTATCTTTCTTATTCTTCATATTGACCTTATAATCTAGGGGGATTTAATGTAGAGCTTTATTTTACAGAGGAGGAAAATGAGACTTAGGGGGTTGAATGGTTTGCCCAAATTCCCTTGATTAACAAAAGACAAACCCATGTCGAGGGCTCAGGTGTCTTGATTGAAAGTCCCCTGCTTTTTCCATCACACCTGACCGTGCACCCCATTGCTTACACTGGTGGGGGCATCTTACCTTTCCTCTCTTCCTCCTGCCTAATTGAACTTTGAGAGTTCTCCCCTACAATGGTACATTTATCTAGGCTGCAGCAGTCCCAAATGGCTTGACCTATGTTTAAACAACTCATATTGAGATGGCCTAAGAGCAGGGCCCTGAGGCATCAGCTTGGGTCTGACATATGGAAAAGAAACCTGTTCCTTGATTTCCAATGATTTTCTCTGAAAAAAAGTGTCTAAAATATATCCTATGAGAACTTACTTCTTAAGTCAATTGGTATTCTGATTTCTCCCAGGAGGCTCTTTGGGCAGGATCCACCCACGTTGCAGAGAAGGAATCAGGGCACTGAGTGGCATCATTATTTTTTGGAGCCCAAGCTTCCAAAAAGAAACCAAACAGCAAAGCTCTGCATCTAACCAGAGTTGCTGCCTCCAAACTGACTGACCTGAAGAACTGGGAGAACCCTGGCCCTAACTTTGCTTCAGGAAGCTTGTGAAGACCTTGCTTTGCCTCATGCCAACTGTCAAAACTGAAGCAATCTCTTCTAATGTTCAAGGAGATCTCCACCCTTGAGAACCAAGGGCTCAGTCAGACTCTTGCACTTATGCCCAGTGTATTCATTCTGTTCATTAATTTAGTCTCCTTACTTACTCATCACTCACCCAACAAATATCCCAGGCACTTGACTAGACCCTGTCCTCAAGCAATTCACAGTCTGGTCAGGGAGCTAAAACCTGTACGTCAAGGGCTGAAAGGTAAGACTGAAAGTGATGAGTACAGATACAGCTCTCTGAGCTCAAAGCAAGAGGAGATGATGTGGGGCATTGTGAGCTCTCTGCCTTCACCCATCTTTCTGAAGGCTGCTGAGCATTCCTCATGGATAGCACACCCTAGGTTTAGGACCTTGACACAACGCATCCCCTGCTCTTCCCCCTCTTTCCCTAAAAGTAACCCCCAGTGTGCTCCAATATATTGGCTCCCTTGACAGCCATTTTTAGCAGATGACTCTTGCAAGATCACCATGAGCTCTTCTCAAAAGCAATGCTCTCTTATGAAAAATGGGTTGGCCAGAAAAAAGAGATAAAGGGAGAGGAGAGTAATGAGAAGATGCCTTTTTCCTTGAGATAGATTGCTCTAAGAAAAAAGCAGGTTGCTTCACCCATAATCATGTTAGCTTTGATCTGGAGACTTGAAAGTGTTGCAGATCAGGAATTTAGGAATGAACTCTGTCTTAGTCAGTTCAAACTTCTATAACATAATGCCATAGACTCAGTGGCTTAAACAACAAACATTTATTTCTCACAGTTCTGGTGGCTGGGAAGACCAAATCAAGGTCCTATCAGATTTGGTGTCTGGTGAGAGATCTCTTCTTGGTTTGCAGATGGCTGCCTTCTTGCTGTGTCCTCACAGGGCAGAGAGAGAATTCTGGTCTCTTCCTTCTTATAAGGACACTAAACCCATCATGGGGCCTCTATCCTCATGATCTCATCTAAACTCAATTATCTCTCAAAGACCCCACCTCTAAATACCATCATACTGGGGATTAGGGCTTCAGCATATGGATTTTGGGGGGCCAGAAACATTCAGTCCATAGCAGACCTCTCACTGCCTTGCCTCCAGGAAACATGAAAGACCTGAAACTCAGCATCCGTACACCATTTTAGTTCTTGTTCTTAACCATCACTTCTTCATGTCCACAAAACACATGCCTCCATCCTGAGTTTATGGACTTGCAGGGTTTAGGTTAAGCATTATGCTATGAATGTGCACATGGGTTACACAGAGCAAGAGTGAAGGCTATTCTCTTAGGAACAGCCAAGAGAGTAACAGGGCACTATAGGATGACAGAGGCCTTGTATCAGTCAACTAACCTTCAAAGTTTCTCTGTGAAATAAGAAGCCCTGGGCCTATCCTGGGCATTGTTAACACTCTCACAATGCCCCTTTAGGCTAACAATGAATTGTCAGTAATTCCTCTTAAGAATAGTTCTTTCTTTGGCACTGTTCTATTCTCATGGTGAATGCTGAGAAATGTCTTGAAGTGCATAGTCAGAGTTTCTGAAGTCAAGACATATCACATTTATTACATTCATCACTTATCAGGTGCCGTTTCCAAAATATTACATGTTAATCTCCAAGTAAGTCCATTTTAAAGCTACAGATTTTGTCAATATGTGGTGGTTTTTAAAAAGTCCTGTTTAATGGTGATGAGAAATAGTGGGTTTTTTCTTTTAACCTTTAAGAAATAGTTATTGTTAATTCCTTAATCTCCGAGTTCAGTTCAGCAAACTGGACCATTAGAAGTTCACCAGTAGATTATCCAGCGCTTTTCTCTAAGCATGGCTGGGAGAGAACGCGTTGGAATGACTTCTGCACTAGAGATGCAGATTGTTTAGAAAGCTATGCTGCTACATCACAGGGCCACGGATCGCTGCTGTCTTCCAGCCCTGCCTCCCCTCTAAGCAAGGTCACACCTCCCTGCGTGCAGCAGCAGGACCACTGGATTCACCAGTAACCTACTACACTAGCTCAAGCACAGTTTCCTCTTCTGCAAAATGAAGATGACACTCCCTAAGGTTCCTTCCCATCCTAAAATTCTGTTATCAATACACCCACTCATCCAACAAATGGAGCTCTTAATTGTCTTCAGACTGTGAACTTCCTCTAAGACACCCCAAGAGAAAAAAATTTAGCTCTGCCCTTGTTAACCCATTTTAATGTTTATGAGTATAAGAACCCAGGGAGATCTTCCTTAAATCAAAGGTATACATCTCCTAAATCAGTTCAACTCTATTTTTCTCTTGCTTTAAAAGAAAAGATGAAGCCAACTTCTCACCACCTAATAAACATACTCAAAATATGTATCTTGAAGGCAAAAAACATTTTGCTTCCTGCAGTCCCGTTTTTAGTGTTGATGTCAAGCAGTTTAAGTGTGTTGGGGTAAAGACCAGAGCATCCACTCATCATGAGATGAAAATCAGTCATATTGGATGAACAGAGGCTATTGACCAAACAAAATGAAAGCAAGCAAAAAATACACCCAACCCTCCTGTCTTTTGGAGCTCCACTTAGAGCAGACCACCATCTCACTAAGAACATGCTTTGGATACAGAAAATTATCTAACTTTGTTTCATGTGGAAGATTTGATGCTTTCCATAGAGGTGGGGGTTGTCCATCGGCATCTCCTGAATGTCTGTGGAGTGCTTTCACACGCAATATCTCATTTGATCTTCTCAACAGCCCTGAGTAAAGTAGCATCATACCCAACATATAAATGAGGAAACTAAGGTTCAGAAAGGTTAACCTCCCTGAGGTCACATGTTACAAAGGAGTAAGGGTCCAACCTGTGGATCTGATGCCCCAGTCAGTGATGTCCTAGGAGGTAGAAGAGCAGCAGTCCACTTCCCACCAATGTCCCTGGACTGACTGTGCCTCTTCTCCCCAGCACCATTCCTGGGAATCTCTTTACCAGCGGCAGCTTCATAATTAATAGTAAATAGTACTAAATAGTCCCAGATACCCAAAGTGGGGCATCACAGCCCAGTTCTGGGGCATTTTCACCAGTCTTCACATTTGCCTGGGAACAGCAACAGGAACTTAGCACAGAGGAATCTTGGAATATTTCTTTAGCCTTTAAGCCGCAATACATATCTCCTTCCCTAACTTCATTCTGTCCCTTCGCTCGTGTAAACACATCTGTGATCACAAATCCTCAAATGTTATTTCAACCACCAACCATCAGATCAGAAATACACCATTTCAAGAGAGCACGTCTAGCTAGGCAGAGCTCTGGGGATTTATCTCAGGAAGAACATAGGCATTTGCTAAGGCTATTCAGGCAAAGTAGCTTACACCTTTTAAAAATCCCCCATTTGAGGGAAGACCGATGGTCAGTGGTCCTTGTAGACCTCAGCTGGCTTGGAAGTGACCAACCACTTAGTGGCACCCAGAGCAATGAGCAGAGGGCTTGATTGGGGCCCCACCACCTTTGTAACCCAGAGGACCAGGCCTTGGGCTGTATTTTGAGTCAGAGCTAGGTAAGGAGCATGGAGCTTGTTTCTAGGGCAACCACTTTGCTATAATAGGTCCGGGATGGGTACGGCCCTCTGGGAAAGCTAAGTAGTAAATGAGATTGAGAAACCTAGTAAGGTGCAGCATCTCTTATGGCCAAAGGGATGAGGAAATGTGAGCATCTTACGCAAAGAGTAAAGGACACGCACACAGGTTCTGCCTGATTCCACAACTCTTAGGGGCAGAACAAGCTGTGGGACACCTGCTGTAGGAAGCCACATGCTAGGGCGGAGCACGGCTGTCCACCTCCACCTGTGAGAGCAGGAGCCAGAGCAGTGTGGAAGCACCAAGGCTGCAGTGTCTGGCAGAGCTTTCTTTTCTTCTTGAGGAATGTAGCAAAATTTGTAGAAGCAGCCCAAATTTCCTCCAATGGCCAGATTGTAACCAAATAATTGAGGGCTTCCCGGACTCACAGCACCTCACACTCTATTTCAAAGGTGGGAAAACTTTTTAACATGGAAGAGGAATTTGTGTTTCTTCCCTTTCTCAGGGTGTAGGTGTAAGTAAAGGGTTCGCTCACCTACACAGGTCACTCATGTGAGGCAGGTGGATCCAACCACCCAGCCACATCCCAGGGGAGATGGGAGAGGGTGCTATCCACACTTTATGTAGGACTGGCAGATTCCAGACCCTAAATAATAAACTCTAGTTGTCTAAAATAGTCTCCTTTTAATTTCAAAAGACCTCGGAAGAGTTTGCCCCACACCATTAAGAAGATTTCAGAAGGAGTAAGTGAGGAGTTCATCAAACAGGTCAAAGAATGGTTTTCATGGGTATGGGCACCAGGATGAGGCTAGAGAGGGGCTGTGTGAGGAATAGTCATTCTCTGTGGCCTCCACAGACTTCTGGCCTGATGTCTGTGCCGCATTGCCAAACACCTGCCCCCTCCTCTTGGACATGGAGGGAAGGACTCCTTGGCTTTCCAGTGCGTCTTGCATCTCCTAACCCATCCCCGATTGGTTGGCTCTACAAATCTCAAAACAGGATGATTCCTCAGTCACCCTTGTTTCTCCTCATGTCCCACAACATGAAAGTGAAGACTGTCACCTGGCCACTTCATTTAGCCACACTGTTCCCTTTCAGCCACTTGCCCACTCACAAGGCAAGACTCTGGGGAAATGGTGGCTCTTTTTTCTCAGATGAAATTTAAGGTTTCTGACTCTCCTTTTCTTCCTTTCCAGAACATGAGGCTCTGAGAGCACAATGGCCTCACCAAGGGCCATCCTTTTGCCAGATGAAGGCTCCTCAGTCCCTGCCCGTCCTGGCCCCCAGCCCTTGTTGAACAGTTCCGTTTTCCTTTCTGGGGAGTGATTCATGATGGCACAATGGGGTGTGACCTCCATCATGGTTTCCTCTGATCCTGTGAGGTGGTGCCACTCCCTTTCCCAACTGCCTGGGACAGGGGGGCTGAAGCACAAAGCAGCATTGCCCAAAGAGGCTCATGCTGAAACCATTCTTTTTATTTTTAAGTACAATGGGAAAGCTCAGTGACATGGGAAACTCCCTACAGATGCTCCACCCTTCAGTCCCAGATTTCCAGTCCTTCTCTTGTTGGAATTTTAATACCATCCATTTATTATTATTATTAATTCAATGGAGGAAGAACCTCATGCTAATGAGTTGTGCAAAGGACACCATTCTTTGTTACTGTTTGAAGGGGTAAAGACCGTAGTGAACTGTGTTTATGTTAAGATATCCATTTCCTGTGCTGGGTTGATTTCAGATTGGTGCATTCTCACTTATCAGGGACCTCTGATTCTAGCAGAACAAAATCAGCTACTTACTCTAGTTACTGTAAGCAGACACATAACTTTTACTGTAATTTGAAAAACCTTGCACTGTAATGGTTAAAAAAAAAGCAAATCTTATTGAAACTGATTTTGTATTTTTGATTACATCTGAATTTTCACGTTTTTGTATCTAACCGTGACCAGAGTAGTGCTTCCATAGCTTGTGTTCAAGGTCTTGTTTCTTTCCAGGTTGAATTCTTAGGATTGTGTTGATGCCAAATGTTTAAGGGGTAGGACTGGGGCCTGGCTAGCAGAACCTGTCATGGGGGTTGTGTCCTCCCTCTGCCAGATTACTGGCTGGCAACGGGCAAACTTGCCGAGACCAGAGCAAGCCGACGTCGCATTTCACTGCGTGAATTCCCACAGACAGCTCATATCTCCAACTAATTTAAGGCCAATGGTTTTGGCCAAACCTTTGCCAAGGACTCTCAAAACTGAGCTGCCCCCACCCCTGCACTACCCAGCTGCCTGGGTAAGGGAGGACATTTTTGAAAACAAAACTTGTGAAATTAATTTGTGATTATGATTTTTTCTTCTTGCTGGAAACGTGCTGGGAACCAGACAGCATGATGTTATCGCTCTTTCTGCTTTTCCAAACCAATACACCTGTTGTGCTCTTTTGTTTCTTAGTGAAGAAGATTCTAGACACAGACCTAACTATGAACTCTTTTCCTCCTGTATTTCTGATGAGCAATTCTCCCTCTGTATCCCTAACTTGTTGAAGTGTTTTCCTTCTTAGCATTGCTTCTCATTATTTACTTTATTTTTTTACTGAACAACAACAACAAACCCACAAAAGAACAAATAATCTCTTTCTCTTTTCTCTCTTTCTCTCTCTGATGTGTAATGTTGTGTTGTCCAGATTCTGTATAAAAATATGTATATGATGTATCTGATATTTGGCCGCCACTGGCTGTTACTTTAACCAATATAATTAACAAAAATGCATAATGTTGGTGTTTGATTTTTTTTTACAAAAAAAACCCAACCTAGTTAAGATGTTTGTGTATTTTTGCATGGTTAAAATGTACTTAGTGCATTGAGAAATGTCGTGGAGGTACTCAGTGACAAGGCCGGTTTCCTTTTTGATTCTAATGGTGATTGGTTGTTTACCAGACTATTCCCGATGACGTCCGTCTTTAATTTAGCATAATTCTATTTATAACTTATTTTGTTACTCAAGATTCAGCATAGTGTATCTATCTATCTCTATTGTATTTACTGTTCCTTAAAACCAGGTTGTGGAAATTCACTTCGTCTGGCACAGATGTCTCCATTGCCAATTTCCGTTGAGTTGTGTTCCATTTAATTTGCTGTACAGTCCAGATCTGAAGCACCCCTGGCCCCATAGACAAAGCCTGTCATCTCTCCTTCCAGAGGTCTATTCCTTTGAGCAGTATTGTGGTTTTTCCCTTGCCACGGAACATCTTTTTTTTTTTTTTTTTAAACCTAGTTATATAAAGGAGGAGAAAAGGACAGGAAGTTAAACAGAAATCAAAGAATTATTTATATTTTATACATAATAGTACAGATAATATATTATAGATAGATAGACAGGCAGACAGAGTTTAAGTGTGAATTAAGCAGAGAGGCAATGAAAGATGTTGAAGAACTCACAGACAGAGATGCTGGGTTTTCCTCCCAGGTGTGTCACTAGATCGATATGAGAGCGGCAGAAAAACTGTTTGTCCTTCCTTGTGCCTCAGTTTCACCATACGTAAGAAGAGGAAGTGCAGTGTTTTTCTTGGCGGGGAGGCAACTACACTTTCTTGAGTCTTCAGTGCAAACAGAGCAAGAGTGGGTCTTTAACTACCTACGAGATTTATTAATCGCTGTGTGTTTGGAGACCATGCTTGCAGCATCCTCTCTCCTCCTCAGGACATCTGGGCCTGTTCAGGGGAAAGATATGTCTTCAAAGGCACGAGCTATTCTGGTTTGAGATTATCCTGGCATCCAAAGTCTTCTCTTCAGCTGGGTGGCTCCTGCACAGCTTGGAAGGAGGTGGGATTGGTAGGCAAAAGCTCTGGTGAATGGAATTGAACTTTTGTCCCCTGGATTCTTATCTTTTCTCTAATCGAGTCAGAATCTGTGGGCTTGTTTTCCCCTGGACACACAAGGAGTTTGCCATTCTATATTTTCCCACCAAAAACTCTGATGGGCTTCCCCATCCCATTGCTAGGAACCAACATACACAGCTGTATTAGAAGCACCTGTATTTCAGTATTTGCAGTTTTGTGGACACTGGTCTTCTGGCAGAAAAGTGCACCTGTCTCCAAATGGGCCTTTCCTTCCTCCTTATTTGGAGACACAGACAGTCCTTCAAGGTCTTCAGGTTTCTTGGCTCTGCGGTGAGATGTCAATCCTGATGGCCAACCAGTTAGAAATGGGTACAGCCTTCCTCCCTCTTCTGAGAGAAGACCTCAGAGCTCAAGTGCTTCACGAGCACCGTGTCGTGGGCCCTTCTTCCTGCCAGGACATATTTGACCGTGAGCATTGATCTCCTCACCGACCATTGCTAGTGGACATCTTTCAAAATGTATTGAAATTTTCATTAGGTTTGAATAGCACTTGCTACTTTTCCTCAGAGTCAAGGTGAACTGCAGAGGGACAGGATTCCACAGAGATGTGGCAGGTACTGCTTCTCTTCTGCCTGGCTCTTCCAAGGCCAGAATTTGCCAGACGGAGCAGCATAGGATGTGCTGAGATTGTGGGGGGACCAGCCTCCCCTCCCCACTTCCCACAGTGACATTAGTCAGGAGTCCCAAGGAACCTGTTAGAAAATTTACTCACCATCCCCAGGAACAAGACCTGTTCCCTGTAGATGAAAGGCTGGCAGAGACCTTCATGATCCTAGAATTCAGCACCTACCTCACATCTATTCCAGACTGATAGTCAGTTCTCTAGAAGCACAGATTATGAATGTCAGAGAGGACCTTAGGCTCATGTGGCCCAATCTCCTCCCTTCACAGATAGGAAAATGGAAGCCCAGGGGGAGATGAAGTAATTTTCCCAAAGAAACCCAGCTGGAAATTAGCAGAGACAGAATCAGATCCCACATTGCAATACTCTTTTGTCCCTCTCCTGACTTATAAGCAGTACCTCAGAGTCTCTCTTTTTAATTTGTGAAATTCGGATGATATTTCCCAAACCATCATGTTTTACATAAGTCCCTGGGAAAGAAAATAGTTTATTTTCTCAGTAACTGCAGGCAATGTCAACACACACACACATACATACTCCCCTCTCCAAACCCAGCTCTCCGTGAGCCAAGTTAAGAGAGTTACGATTTTGAATAAGAAATGAGCTGATGTCTTATTTACCGATATTTTTGAGGGATGAGGAAAAACAATGAAAATGAGAAACAGTAGAACCTAAATCTATAAACTTCCCTTACTAAGTCTCTTGCTAGAACAGATTTTTCTAAATACTCAGAGTGGTCTGTCCATCCACCCAGCCACCCCATCTCTTGTTCAGCCATTCCAACTTTCTTGGATGTCTTCCATTCCCAAGGCATCTGATCTCTCCAGAAGAACATTCCACAGTTCCTTTTAGCTATCTGTTACAGGAAGCCCACAACTTTTTAATCCAAGCAAGTCTTCATAATTTTTAGTATAAACTCCATCTGTTTTTTTTTTAATATATGCATCTATCTCTGCTAACCTTTATCTCAACTGAGTCACCAGAACCCAAAGTGTTTTCCTCGTGCAAAATGGTGGACCCAGAACTTCGTTGGGTCTTATTCTTCTAAAAATGGTGTAGGCCTTCTGACCTTACCTTCCCCCTTATGGGAGCTTAGAAATGCCTGGCTTATCTGGTCTGTTATCCTTTAGGAGGATTCTTTGAGGTTTGTCCCCATAAGCTTACAAGGATGTATCTAGAATGTCTTTATTTAATTTTCAAAATAAAGCCTGCAATTTGCTCCTGAGGCCCCTTGATTCCCTATTAGTGTATCACTGAGAAGGGCCCAGTGGGTCCTGCCTCCCTTTCCCCCAGCATCCAGTTCTTAAAAGTCTTTTTCTTATTAAATGGAGGAATGTTTTGATTCCAGTTAGATTACAGTGTTGTTTCTCTAAAGAGATCAAGTAACCTGAGCTTCTATTCCAGCCCTTTGCACCCTTACCCCCATCATAAACGTGACTCTCCTTCCCCACACTGGGCCCTCCATCAGGCTTTAGAGAATACTAACAGGGCCAGGGGCCCAGGAAGGACGTTTGGTGTCCTTCCTGGTGGTGGTTCCCATGAGAAGAAGCCATTACAGTGACTGCTTTGTCCCATTAAACATTAGGGTGAGGGTCTCCCTTCAAAACATTGAGGCTGAAGAGAGCCTTCAAAGAAAGTGCCTCCTGGTGGCTTTACAGGAGAAGGCACTGGCCGTTATTACTATATTCTTAAGGCTAATTGGCAGGATTTTTAAAAATAGCCACCTGCTTTTCAACATGGTAAGAGCAGAGCTGAAGAACGACGTTGACTTAAGAATGTAAATCCAGCCAATATATCCTAATCCTGCAGACAGAGCGCTGGGTCCTAGGACTGGCTCTACATTAACTCCACATGTAACGCTGGGCACTTAACCACTGGGCTCCGTCTGTGAAATGAGGGAGTGAGCTAGATAACCTCCAAGGGGCCTTATTTGTATTGTGGATAATTTCAAAACATATATTTAAACACCTGTTAAAGCAAACATGTCCAGTGAAGTACTATGGACCTACCAATTGACATCAACTGTGATCAACTCATGACCAATCTTGTTTCATCTGTATTCCCACAGCTTGATGACCACATTTGCTTTATTATGGATTTTTATTATAATCCTTGGATTCCTGGGTGAAATTTCGCCCACTTTTCTTAGGACCAAAACAAGATGGCTTCTGCCAGAGAAAGGTCAGGCAGGTCACTGGTCCCCAGATGGCTGGCCATTACAACTGGTGTTTCTCCTTCCAAAGAAGGAGAGGGACATCCCCGCGAATGTCCCTTTTTGAGGTTGTCCTGAGTAACTAGAGCACAGCCATTGCGTCCTCAGGCCCCAAGCATCTTGTGGAGAGCTCCTGCATTAGGCTGCAATCTAATGCCACAGAGCAGAGGGCCTATCCATCCTGTTTGCCGAGCTCACATGTGGTGCATTTGCTAGAGTCAGCAGTTGTACCTTTTCGCAGTTGCCTGAGAGGCCGATTTTCCAATTCCTGGGCCTCAGCAGTCCAGTCACCAAGCATCTTGCCAGAAGCCTTCCCAGAATGGCAGGCAGCTCTCAAGGTTTATCCTTCCCATCGTATTTCAAGGTCCATCTCCTTCACTCCAGAACAAGGAGGAAGGAAAAGGTTCTTCCATCTGTCCTGTTCAGTCTTCTGTACATTTCTCTGTGAGTGGATTCAAGTCAAAGGAGCTTCTTTCACTCCCCTAAGGACCCGCCCACAGGCTCACAAACCTTCCAAGGACCTCACACTCCCATGAACTTTGTAGCTGTCATTCCATCTGATGGTAAGGGGAACATTCCTAAAACCTGAAAGGCTAGTCCTGTTCTCCAGCTGAGCACAGGTCTCACTGGGGCATGCGAGCATCAGGCCTGACTTTCCAGGACACATGATATTTAAGCCCATTGGGATGGGCCAGATGGTCTGTAGCAAAGGACCTGCCCTAATTCTGCACAAACCTTGGTGCTTCCACTTTTCACTCGTCAAGCTGGGTGTCCACAGCCTGCCCTCCTGAGAGGACCTCAGAAAAGAGAGTCTGGAGAGTAGAAACTTTGGTCAAGTTGCCCCAAGTCAGGGATGAGCCTTCTTTTCCACGGAGCCTTCCAAAGGGCAAGCCCTCTGCTACTGCGTACTGTAAATTCAGAGCTTCAGGAGCCAAGGCCTCTTGTGCTTGGGGGGAAAGGTAGCTGAGGAGAAAGGAACTCCTTCTCACCTTTTGTTTACCTTCAATCTGGCTGAATTTAGCTGCCCTTAACTTCTAGTTTGCTAACGTCCTTATTGCCTTAACAACCACCTAAAAAGCAGTCAGAACCAGAGGAGAAAGCCCCTTTGGTGGCATTCATTCTTGAGCCCTACCCCCATCCCCATTTCCCCAGTGCTGCTGTGCCTGAAAAGAGTCCCAGCCCATCTCCAAAGCGCTGGGTTAGCCACTTGCTGAAACAGAAACGTTCCCAGGCTGAGAACAAACCCAGAACTGCTCGGGCGGAGAGATCCCCACACCACGTTTTCACTCCTGATCACCGTTTCTGTCCTTCAGCCATGCTTTGCTTCAGATCTGGACTCCTCACACTCCCTCCCCCTCCACCTCTCAATCCAGAGACACCCCCCCACCCCGTCATTCTCAGTGCCGATCCTGAAGACCATCTAGACTTTTTGTTCTCCTGAACATTCTACCTACCTTCAGCTGCAGCATATTCCTTCAGCCTCTCCACCAAGCTCTTTAAAACAAAAGGCACTTGTTGTCTTCCCATGGACAATAATGAATGTATCTACTGTAAGTGCAGACCATGTAGAGAAGTGGCTGGGTTAACCAAAAGAGGGTTTTTGTAAAGCCTGTTTATTTTTTTAAGTCGGTTTTGAGCATTTCTATTTTACCACCCTTCACATGGTTTTGGGGAACCCAAATTGTATCAAGGTCTCATGCCAAAACAAGCCAAAAGTTGTTTTCTTTACCTTTTTCCTCCATGCACCATGATTTAAATGATTGTTTCAGTGTCATTTTAAATGTTTTCTTGTGACATGTACTGACGATAAAAGTCATCTTGACAAAAAAAAGATTTATACATGAATCAGAAAGTATTTATTTCAATTTTGTACCTTTCCATTTTAATACATTATAATGTATTGACTCAACTGAGATAATATAAACAGTTCATTTTAATAACATGTGTGTGCGTGTGCCTTTTCCTTTATTCGTGGTGGGGGAGGGACAAATAATCGTGGAGTGGAAAATTCTGGGTGCTTACCGGCAGCAATGTGAGCAGAGTGTGGCCTCTAACTGGACCAAAGGCTTCTCAGAAACAGCTGGTGACCCCTAGGAGGGGGAGAGATGTTACAGGGGAAACAAGGAGGTAAGTGGTGGGCCCTCCAGGCAGCACTGCCTCCCGAGATACTGACACACACCCTCGCAGGTAGGAAGAGCCAGGGAGATGAAGCCACTCGCTAGTGGAGCTTCAATGCAGGATCCAATCCCAGTGGACTCTACCAGAGCCTGCTGGCAATCAAAGATTGGGATAGGGACTAGACAGGGGCAAACCCAAAGCAGATAAGATAAGGAGGAGCTAGAGAGAAAACTCAGTGTTAAAAATGGGAGCTGGGAGTGGAGAGAGACAGAAAAGTTCTGGGTTGTATTTTCTGGATATAACACTTTTTTCTCCCAATACCTTATGTTAGAAATTCTGTGAATGAATCCCTGGGCAAATTGCCCTCAAATGAAGCCCACTGACAATCATCAAGAAGGTTTCTTATTGCTCCATTAGGATAATTTCTTACTGCTATAGTATAGGATAAACACCAAATCGAATATGACTGTTCTCATTCCAGGCTCTTTGCTAGAGGGTGGTTGGAAAGGTGGGCAGGGTGGGGACAAGTGGAAGAAAGAGAGGGAAATCTGGAGAAAGAGGGGGGAGGTGTCAAATGCAGCTGTAGCCAGAGGGCTTTATTGAAAACTTTTTCCAAGCATATTTGGCAAACAGGGTGGTGATTCCAGGAGCCTCACTCATGTCATTAATCTCGACTTTTCTCTGCATGCTTGGACACATTCCATTTTTAAAAAGTGTCATCTGGGAGGAAAGAGAGGAACACTACTTGAAAGGAATCCATCAGCCCTTCTTCCCAGTAGAAGTTTGCCCCAGTGTGGGACTCCTCTGTGGGGACAGAGAGAGAGAGATCTTGTCAGATGCGGGTACGCCTAAGACTCTGGGAGAGGAGATGGTACTTTCTTAATCATCACCCATTTGATTGATCTCCTTCAACATCTCCATTCCCTCCCCTTTCCTCCTCCCAACTTTTAAATATATAACTTTCTACACGTGCCCTTCTCCCCTCTGGCCTAGGCCCCTGGAATGCAGGCTTGTCTCAGCCAGCAAGGAGAACACATGAGAGGAAGGCAACTCTGGAAGGTGAGTCAAAGGGTCTCCCTTCGCTTCTTTAATCTCTCCCACTCCATCTTCAGTCTCTTCTTCTGAGAACATTTGTGTGCCCTGGACAGGAGACTAATGGATGGATTATTTCAAGTCCTAAGCCAATAATTTAGAAATGAATCAGTTGCCAGTTATATAAGATAAACGGCTCTTCAGCCCCATGAAGGGGCAAGTTTGGAGACTCTTCTACCAGGAAAGATGTAGAAAGCCCCCTCTCACCCACTCTTTTCCAAATCTTTTCCCCAAAACTCTTATTAGACTGATGGGTATTCTGTAGCTCGCAGAGGGTTCAGCTGTGTAAAGAGAGTTTGGGTTCTGAGGAAAGGATGTGGGAGGCTCTTACTTATTATCTTAAACTAAAATCCTTCCTAAATTGAATTTATCTGCTTTGCTAAATGGTTTCATCAAAGGCAATATAGAAGACCCTCTCCAGATATATGGGGAATTTGCTCTTGGGGAATTTGAGTCCAGAATTTCAGGTTCTGCCCCTGTGCCAATATGTATTTGTGTTTGGGGATTTCTGATTCTCGACCCTTTTCTCTGTGACTTGTAAAAAGAAGTTTGAGCTGCCTTGGTCCCCAGCAGTTGGAGTTGGATGAGGGGCTATTGTGAACAATCCCCGTGGCTAACTGGGTGAACCAGCTGTCAAGTTCACACTTGCTGGCCACACACACACACACACACACAACCACGACACCCCACTCCCAGGAGGCCCCAACACACTACCCATCAGCCCCCGGCCCCAGGCATCTAGTCAAGTACTACGAAGACCCGTTTAGACACATTCTTCTAAAGCCAGGAGACATGGGAGTTGAGCCATTGTTCCTCTGTGCCCTGCCCCATCCCTCATCTTTTCCACCTAGCTTTCTTCCTTCCACCTCCTTCTTTTGCTTCCTCTCTCTCAGGCCTGTTCTGATTTCCCTGCCCCAGATTGCAGTCCATTGATTTGACTTATGGTCCCTTTGTAGAACTTCAGTGCCACAGGAAGCGAGATCACCCCTGGGGCTGGGAGTGGCTTTCTTCATCCTCCCTGCCCCAGACTTGGGCAGAGTGGAGAAGAAATCCAGGCAGCCTGGGTCCCCCTAAAACTTTGGCTAACAGACCTCTGAGAGTAGAGCTCCAGCTGCCTCCTTGCCTTGCAGCATTCTCCATCCTTAGAAGAGGTTTTCTGTGTGCAGAGTGGCGTTGGGGGCACATTCACTCAAATGAACTCACATTCCTCTCCTAGCGACTTCTTGAGTGGGGACAGTCCCACATACCAGCCCCTCACTTGACATCTATCAAGCCTAGGGAAGACATATGTTGCTGTAGCACCTCCAGGGAAAGAACCTCCCTCCCTATCTACCACCACATACACAGTGATGGTAAAAATGTGAGGCTTGCAATGGGCGCAGGAGGGACATACAGAGAGGAAGGGAGGCCCCAGAATCTTTAGTAAACATCACCTAGCTACCTAGGACATGCTCATCCTTCAAAGCCACTTCTCAGATCCCCTCAACACTCCCTTCAGGGATGTTGGAAAGGAAGCACTGATCTAACTCAATGTTGAATTTTCAGACCAGACTGCAGCCTGCATGGCTCATGACCAATGAGAGCTGGTCTCGTGCATAAGGAGGGGCAAAGGTTTCGGAGTCCACTTCTAAAAGATACGTGACACAATGCTTAGGAAAAATGTAGAACACAAAGTAATAGCTAAGAATTTTTGCAGGTACTTTGAAAAACCCCCTATTTGAATTGTACTCTCATCTTGTTATGCAAGCTCTTCCCATCTATCTCCTTCTAAAGAGGAAGAACCTTGGGCATTTGGGGAGGAATTTTAGAAGCTGCATGAGGAATATGGAAAATCTGCTGTGTCTTGCCCTCTACCTGGAAATAACACGTCAACATAAACAGAGAGAAGGAAAGAAAATTTTTGGAAATTTTTCATTTTCTGTTTGTTTTCTGGGAATAGCTGCTCCCTTATAGATTGCAAACTGAGAGTCTAGAATCATAAAATGATGTTGGATGACTTCAAGAAAACATACACACACCTCTGGAAAATTGGCTCTGCTTAGAGCCTAGACTCCCAGTAGGTTGTTATTTATTTATTTATTTTCTGCCTGATTCTCCTGCTTGATGAAGGATATTCTCCAGATTTGCTGTTAATTGTTTCTGGTCTAATTATGTCTGTCCAAAAAATCCAACTGCAGACTCTGCTAGGTTTAGCCCTGGAAAGCAAATCTCTATGTGGGGCTAAGCTCTGCTCCTTCCCTGGATTCTTCCATGGCGACCACTGCGCCAGCCCCTACTCCCTTCACTGCTCTCATTTTAACTCAGGAAGTCACAGCTAGGATGAGCTGGAACCTTCCAAATGTCCTTACTAAACATCAGCTAAGAGTGAAATAACTATCAGATGATGAAATGCAAACAGCCAAGCTCCCACTCTGTCCCCCGCCACTGCCTTCTACGTGTGATCTGAGCTATTGCAGCTCTGGTCCCAGTAGATCAGCACGGCCTCCAGACACCACACCTGAATCCTTCATTTCTTGGTTCCTGGCCTGGCTCTATACAGATGGCATCTTCTTGCGGGCCACCCCCAGAAACTCACTTATCAAGAGCTTGCCAACGTTTTGAATATGGCCAAGAGAGCTGAATCCAGCTGGGCAGTGCCCCTAGAGTTTCTCTGCCCTTTTTCTGTTTCCTCTGAGAGGCATGATTCTTCTCCCTGGTGACTGATGCAGTAAATAACCTCATCTTTTAGGTGACAGCTCAAATCCACAGAGGCAGCCTTATCCTTATAGTGCCAATAATCAACTGTTAAAATATTAGTTTCTGGTCCCTAAAATATTAGGGACCAGAATGCCTGGGTTTAAGTCTGGGCTTTTACTATCTGTATAAAGTTGTTAATATCTCTGCACCTCAGTTTTCTTATCTGTAAAATGTGGACAACAATACTAACCACCTCACAAGAATTTTGTGAATAATAAATGAGATAATTCATGTAAAGAATTTAGAACAATGCCTGCTACTGACAAAGATTCTCTCCTTGATGAAACTCTAGTCAGGCTCCTCTGAGCCCTCTTATTTGCTAGGCCTCAACCTTGGCCTATAAAGACTGGAACAACATATTAACACAATTTCTAACAGCTCCAATTGGCATTCCTTGGATGGCCCTTGCCCCTCTGAGAAAACTCAAGATTGCTGAAAGAATTTACCATTTGTTCCAGCCAACACCTGAAGACAGGGCCCCCATCATCTGCCAGCCTCTGTGGGAGGGGAGGAGCCTGATTTGGATAAGCCCCAGTTAGCAAACCCAGGTGGGTTTCACATGGACCAACCCCCTTCCTGTTTTTTTGTAATTTTTCACTTCCCTGACTCTACTGAGCCCCCACTCACCCCCCTTCCTATCCCCTCATTCTCCCTTGAAAATGCCCAGTCACTTCTGGACAAATCAAAGTTGAGTTCAGTTCAAGCTGGTCTCTTTTCCCTACTGCAATGGTATGTTACTGATGAAGATCTGTCCTGACCACTTTAACCAGCATCTGGCTTTGTTTATCTTTGATACTACATAGTAACACTCAGCAAATGTTAGCAATTATTATTATCATTTAGCATTATGTAACATTCTCCTCTTTGCACTGGATGCTACAAGCTCAAGGCCAAGTTTGCAGCTCACTTTTGACCTTTAGCTCACTTTTGACTTTTAGCTCACGTTTATGGAATGCATTTCTATATGCTAACTTTACCAGTGACTTATCTTATTCTTCCCATCCGTATTTTCTCCCTTTGACCTGATTTCTTCCTATTTTTACAACATCTTTAGTCTACATAATTTTTGAATATCACCTCAAGTTTTCTTGATGAAGGAAGTTATAACATTTTAAAAACAAATGCAAATATTAAAAATTAAATGGTTACAGTAAGCAGGCAGATCAATTGCTCAAAGCTGGGTTTTTGTGGGTTTGAATATTTGCTTGTATTCTCCATAAATATATTAGGGAGGTTGAGACCTAGAAAGAAAACTTAATGTTTGTCACCTCCCCAGCTCACCATAGAGTTGGAACCAACTTATACGGATGAGAAGTCATGAGGTCTAACAGCCAGAAACCATCTTCAGAGGCTACAATTTCAGGAGCAGTTTGTGTGTTTCTAGACTTGGCTCTGCCCATGAAGTTTCCAAGTCCTGGAGAGTCACCCCCACCCTGTGCCCTACTTCTCCCACATGAGGATGTGATTGAGATACGGTCCCTTGCCCCCTTCCTTCTTTCCTGCAATAGACATTCTGCTTTAGCAAACCGTTGGGTGTCACTGAGAGAAAGCAAGGCAAAAGGTGATGGATTTGTGGAAAGAGGGCAAAAAAAAATGAAACCTACTCAGCTGTACAACTGGAAAGACATAAAGGATGCCATGGAAACCAACCCCTAGATTATTCCGAATGAGAGGGTTAATACTCCTGCTCAATGGAGCACCTATATCAGCTGGCGTAGCTCTCTCTTGTACTCTGGAGATTTCTTCCCCAACTCCCTTCCCTACCATCCAGTGCTCTTTCCTGCATTATTTGAGTGTAAAAATATGCCAAGCTCAGCACTAGGGTTTTTTTTTTTTACGTGTATTATCTCAGTTAATAATCCTTTAGCCAACCCTAAAATAAATATTATTAACCCTATTTTAGAGTTGAGGAAATTGGCTCAGCAAGGTTAAATAACTGATGATTTAGAAATACCAAGCCCACCAGATCCACTCCACCTAGGTTTCCTGATATTCCAGCACCCCTCCTGACCAACCCACTGGACTCCTCCCTTAGCCTTTATTCTTAAAAAAGCTGGAGACAATGCTTGGAACTATGCCAAAGGCAGTTCTTGTCCAAATGGAAAACTCCCACATGCCCCTCTTGCTTTGAAACTCAACATTCATCCAGACTTTGTTATCTAGACAAGGGGTAGAACCATAAGGATCCCTGCCCAGAGAAAAGGGAAGTTTAAGATGAAAAATATTTGAGTTATAGCCAAGGTGTTCTGGTTGATGACTTGGTTAAACACAGAATCATTATGACAACTATTATGCCTACTACAACTTCCTTATCATTTATAATTCACTTTCAAGCACATTGTCTCATTTGGCTAGGTATTATTATCTTCTCCATTTCATAGATACGGGAACTAAGCCTCAGAGAGGCCAGTTGACCTCCCTGCCCTGTAAGTGACAGAGCCATGCCTGATTTCCAGGACTGTCAGCTCCCAGACCTGTGCTTTTCCCACCACACCCCACTGTCACTATACCACCCCATATACACAAACATTCAATCCTAACGCCTCCAACCAGGAAGCAAAAAGGGACTCACTGACTGCAACATGGGTCCAAACGGACCCTGCTGGGTCTAATTAATTATGGATTTGCCAGTACTGGGAATAGGAAACCAGGAAGAAGAGCTCCTGGGACAGAAAGAGCAATGAAGACACCATGATGGCCAGGCAAACAGCCGCAGAGGACATGAAGGAAGCCGCCATCCAGAGCCAGAAGTCCAGGAGGGAGGCGCTCTCGGGAGACATCTGAAAGGAGCCCTGGAGGGCAGTAAGACTATAAGGAGATGAGGAGAAGATCAAACAAGAAGTTTAGGTGATAGCTAAAGTTAGCCATCTGGAGGAAGAAAAAGTGATAGCAAAGGGGGAGAAAACAAAGTGTAGGGAAAGCAGAATATGGCAAAGAAAGCCCTTAGCAAATGTTAGGCTGTGACAGAGTAGTGGAATGAGAGCTGGGGAAAGCCTTAGTGTTTGGAAGGAGGTTACTGGCGACCTTGGGAAGGTACTCATATCATAACACCCTCACTCTGCAAAGACTATGGAAGAGTTAGGACTTACCCAGCCTTGGGTGCAAAAAGGAATAGGGTTCTGTAAACCTCAACCCCCACTCAGAGCCAAATCTTGGCATCGGTAGACATCCCCTTTATCATTGGCTGTGGGTTCCCCGTGTTGAGTTTGACTTTGAAGAATCATTAGTTCCATGAAAAAGGAAGTGGCCCCAAGCAAGATCCTGACTTCAATGAACGAAGCTCTTCTCCTGACTGCACTTCATTATTACCTGGGCATGTGGTGATTACCCCAATGCACAGTGTCTGGAAACTGAATTGGAGCCCATGCCTTAGGCTCATGGCCTAAGTGAAGCTTCTTCTCTGTCTTAAGTCTAACTCCTTTCCCAGCTGGCTGAAGATCTACAAGGCTGCCACACGGGTACATGCAGGGAGGAAGAGAGAGAGAAAGCAAGAGGGGCAAGCCCACCCCAAAGAGACAACCTTGGCTTAGCTCGCTCCTTCTACCACCAGAAAGAAAGCCGCATCCAAGTGTATGACACATGGCTTTCATCACACACTGTGAACTTGACCACTAAAAATGTGGTCCAACTGGTATCTTGAAACCCAGACCCCATCAGTTCAGCATATTTTTAATTGTCTTATCAAGGAATAAGCTGGAGGGCAGGGCACAGCATATATCTTCATGACCCCCTTCCTAGCCCCCCACAAGCTGCTAACAAATGTAAAATGGTGCTCCTTATGGCTTTGTGATTCATATGGCTGGACTTTCTACAGATAGAGTTAACTTTTTAGAAGTGGCTAAATATGGACAAAATACCTGAATAGACATTTCCCCAAAGAGGATATACAGATGGCAAATAAACACATGAAAAGATGTTCAACATCATTAGCCATCAGGAAAATGCAAATTAGACCTTTATGATATCACTATACAACTAAAAAATAGTGACTACACCAAATGCTGGAGAGGATGCAGAGAAACTAGACCACTCATCCTTTGTGGATGGGAAAGTGAAACGGCACAGACACTCTGGAAAACACTTTGTCAGTTTCTTATAAATCTAAACAGGCAAATACCTAATGACTCAGCAATTGCACTCTTGGGCATTTATCCCAAGGAAATGGATATTTACATTCACACAAAAATATGTAAAGAATGTTTTTAGTAATAGTCCAAAAATGGAAACAGCTCAAATATCCTTCAACAGGTGAATGGTTAAACAGTGAAACAGCTTGGAGTACTGCTCAGCAATAAAAAAGGTGTAGACTGTTGATACCCACAACATGGATGGATATACAAAAACCAAGGCCATAGATGGCTGACCTTCCTGCAAATACTGCAGATTTTAATCAGAAGGGAGTTTCAAAGCCATATTACTAACTTCTTCAGAGCTCCCCTCTCACATATCTAGAAATTTCCATAGAGCTGTGTCATAGGCCAACGCCAGGCAGGGCTGCCTGAATGGGGTTAGATAGGTGATTGTGGTGTCTGAGAGCTTGGATAGGAGAAGTAATGAAGAAATCAGGGGCCAGAAAACCAAGGAAAGTTGAACAAAGATCAAGAAGTGAGACTCTGGAGGCCAAAGATTCCTAAAAGGGGCAAATTCAGAGGTAGGAGCTGGAAAATCATAGGGAATCAAAGCTAGGGGGCTCTGAAGTAACATGGACTCCTGGCAGAGCAGAGCTGTTGCAAACAAGCAGTGTGCATCAGGAGCAAGGGCGTCTACATGGGACCCCAACTGTGGTCAGCTGGGTGTTATTCCCAATGGTCCCCTATTCATACGTTTCTGCCTCAGGAGCTGGCTGAAAGTGTCAAGTGGTTTCCAGATGGTGACAGATTTCTGTCATCTGTGCCTGTAACAGGTTTCCTGCATGCCTTGGATTGGGTGGATAAGAGGGAGTTAACTTTCCAGGCAAGATACTTATTCTGTTCCACATACAGACAATACTTTTAAAGGGAGCATGCATGCCCCTTTTCACATATTAACATATTTTAGCTATTTATTTATTTAACTAATTAACTATTTATTTAACTAATGTATTTTAACTATAAGATATATTTAAACTATTCTGAGATAATAAAGAAGTAACGTGTTATTATGATTTAAAAGTTCTGACAGTATAGTAATATATATTGCATAAAATAAAAAGTCCTCTGCAATTCCTTTCCCCACTCCACTGAAAATGCCAGTATAGTCATCCCTCCATATCCATGGGGGATTGGTTCCAGGACCCCCGTGGATACCGAAATCCACAGATGCTCAAGTCTCTTATATAAAATGGCATAGTATTTACATATAACCTATGCACATCCTCCCGTATACTTTAAATCATCTCCAGATTACTTATAATGCCTAGTACACTGTAAATGCTATGCAAATAGTTGTACACTGTATTGTTTAGGGAATAATAAGAAAACAAAGTCTGTACATGTTCAGTACAGATGAACTGAACTGAATCATAGGCCTTTCCATTGGCATTTGGTTGAATCCGTGGATGTAGAACCTGGTGATAAGAAGGGCTGACTGTATTAATAGTTTGGAATATAGTCTCCTCAAGTTTTTCCATGCATATGCTAACTGTGTATGTATATGTAGATGATTACATACATATATATATATATATATATATTTTTTTTTTTTGCTGAGCAAGGTTCATCCTGAGCTAACATCCATTGTCAATTGTCCTCTTTTTTTTATTTGCTTGAGGAACGTTAACCCTGAGCTAACATCTGTGCCAATCTTCCTCTATTTTGCATGTGGGTCACTGCCAGAGCATGGCTGTCAATGAGTGGTGTAGGTCCATGCCTGGGAACTGAACTTGGGCCGCCAAAGTGGAGTGTGCAGAACTTAACCACTAGTCCACGAGGCCGGCCCTATATATACTTTGCAATTTTAAAAGTGGGATTTTAATAATGGGGCACTTACAGTTTTGCAAATGGTATTATTCATGTAGCAATCTCTCTCATAAAAAAGTTTTTTAAAGGGACTAAATGTGAATTAACTCTGTGTAAGTCAAAATCTCCTGAAGGACTTAGAGATTTCCTTAAAATATCCCCTGATGTATTTGTGCTTCACGATCATGGCCTCCTCTTTACCACCTTCTCAATTAGCAATGACCCTGGCTAGTGGCTTAACAGGTCTATGGTTTTGAAGGGTTCTGTGTCCAAAGACAGCCTCCCTGTCCCAGGAGTCTCTCTCATCTGTTACCCACACTGAGATCAGTACTGGACAGATCGAGACAGTAGCCTTGGTGTGCAGTTAAGAAAAACAAAACAAAGCTGTGTGCACTCAAATGAAGACAGAGTCATTTCTGAAGTTCCTTCTCCATGCCAGGCATCGTCCTAAACTACTTTAGGACTTCATTTGGGACATTCATTAAATTGCTTCATTTAACCAGCATCACAACACTTTGAGGCAGGTACCATTATTGTCCTTATTAGACAGATGTGGAAAACAAGGCACAGAACATTTAGTAACCTGCCCAAGGTCAACAACTGGTAGGTGGCAGAAGATGAAAAGAGGGATGTGAAGAATAAGGATGGGGCAGATTCGGCCTCAAGAACTGCCCATAATTCTCAGGGCAAACAGCAGTGGCCACTTGCAGGATTATAGCACTACAGCTCACTGGGCGTCCCCATGTGTTTTCTACTTAATCCTCACAGCAACCCCATAGGGTAGGGGGTGAGAAATCAGAGAGGGGACGGAACTTGCAGGTGTCTGAGCCAGATTTGAGCCTGCTTAACTTTGAAGCTCACTCTGTTAATTACTGTGCCAAGGAAAATCACCATGGTGTGGACAGACTACATCGACAGAGCTCCATGGGCTGTGGACTGCCTACCTAGAGAGCAGCAGAAACCAGAAAGAAGACTCTGGAAGGGGTCAAGGAGAGCCAACAGTAAAGCTTGGGAAACCTCCTTAGGTGATTCTAGAATGTCTGCTCACAACCGCCATGGTAGAGGCCCTGCCTGACACGATGCTTTCCCACTCTCAGGACAGGGGTCCTCAGCCAGCAGTTCAGGTTTGGAAACCCTCTCAAGTGGGTGACTAAGTCAGCCACCACTCCATCCTCCTTTCATCACCCCAACACCCACCAGTGTCTATTCGTTCCCTTTACAGGCATCTTCCTGCCCCAGTCCCCACCACCTCCCTCTACCACCTGCAGCCCCGAAAACATCTCAAGATATAAGAAACTAGAGTGTCACAAACTCGCTCAAAGGCTAATCTAAGACAATAAAGAAAACAATAAGGCAGTGAGGAAATCTGATTTTTTTCCTTTGACGTGAATTTGATTATGTGAATTTGATCTCTGGATGTGATTTTCTACTATTGAGCTTTACAGATTTTGTGAAGGCTAAAGCTTGAAGTCATAACATTTTGATAGGAAGTATAATCAGAGGAGGAATCTCAGGCCAGAACCGCTGCCGGGAAGCCAGAAGGCATTTCTGGACTGGGACCAATAGAGAGCCTTCTCCTCACACTGCTCTTGGCCAGGGTTTGTCTTCCTATTTGAGCTTGTAGAACACACAAAGACTGCAAGAGAGAACAAGAAAAACTGTTACAGGAGGCTTAGGAGATGAGAGCCCTGAGTTGGTATTAACTGGGCATGTGGACTTGAAAAACAACAGTATCACTGACATTCTCCTGACTCAGAGGCAGAAGCAACAGACATCAGGTGGAGTTTAAAGCAAATCGCAGGTGGAACAACCTAGCAAAATCCGATACTTTTCCCCCAGGGAATGAGTAACTAAATCCTATCCAGCACCCATTTCTAGTGTGTTGGATCTGAGTGGGCAGGTGCTTCCGAATTTGTGCTCCTCATGGAGCCTGAGGAAGGCTTCCAGGGACTGCAGGAGAAATCTTCCAGGGAGTGATGACCCTTCCATTCTTTGTGAAATAGCGACTAGATTGGCACATTTCGGGAGCTGATCATAAACACAGCTCCCCTGATAACTGACAAAAACAGATTCCCCGGGCTGTGCCAGTTCTCCTTGGGTGAGTTAGAGAAACATCCCAAAAGGTTGGTGGAGGAAGGGTGGAGCAGAGGCCAAGAGCAAACATTCATGGTGGAATTAGCTTTAAATAAATGAGAAAGCAAAGCCCTTCTTTCCCTTTGGTCTGCTTTCAGGCTCCCCTCCCCCAGCTGCCAGGCTGCAGCACAGGCAGGAAGGACCCAAACCTACCCCATAGGTCTCACTGAGCTCAGGAGAGAAAGATCAAGGCAGCTGGAATCCGCAGGGCTGTGTATTGGAGAGGAGAGAATCACACCGAGCAAGCGCTCTGCACACCAGTCTTCCAGGGATGACTGAGCAAGGGACACACGTACAGAAGCTACTGGGAAAGAACTCCCGAGAGGAACAGGCAGAAAAACCCCCAGAGCTTACCACGGCCAAGAATATCTTATGTTTCTTGAGCAGAAAGAACGCTGAACACACGGAACATCAGAGAGAATCCTCCGAAGAGTGTTGCTTCAGTAGTGAGACCAGGTTATGCCTAAACTGAAGGACTGTTGGGGGCTCACCTAACAGAGCTTAAAAGAAAGTCTGGAAAAGATCAAATTGCTCCCAAGGAAATTAACTGGATCCAGAGCAAAATATTTAAAGGAATACAAAAGCCTCAGCACCCAAAAATGTAACACAGAACGCCTGGCATGGCATAAAAAGTGACCACACGTGTAGACAAGCAGGAACATATGAACCATAATCAGGAGAAAAATTTAAAAAGCATTAAGAAGATCAAAAAATAACCATAACCTTACCAACCAGAAATGACCTTAGTTAATGATTCAGATATTACCTTTTAGACTTTTATTCAATATATATTTTTTGAATTATTGAAATTACATTAATTAGGGATGATCAAACATAGGGACAACTGGGTATTCTGATTTTCTCTCTTTACAAATCTTAAGCATTTCCCATGTGTATTATTTCACCTTTTTTGGCTATAAGAACCAATGCTCAGTTGGGTCACCTCAAATAACAGGAAGTGTATTGTAAGGACACCACCAGGTAATAAGGAAACAGGATTCTTAGCTAATTTGACCAAAGGAGAAAGACAAATAATTGGAGCTTGCAGGAAATGGAGGAAGGAGAGTGCCGTCAGGATCTGAAAGCAGGTTCACTCAGACCACAGCGGCTCCAGCACCTCAGCAGGAGCTGTGAATTCCCCTCCGATGCTCCGCCTGAACAAGACTCCCCACTCACTGTCTCAGTGTCCTTACTCTTTGTGCATCGTCCTGCTGCTTCTGTTGGACAGATGGTTTCTGGCCTGGATGATTCAAACCTGTCAAGACCCACCTGACTGTTTCAACCAAATTGTGAAGACTTTACATGAAAAGTTGAGAACAGAGAAAACAATGACACCCCCATTCTCTTGGCTGTGGTCCCCAGGCAGGACCCTAGCATGGTTAAGGCGTTCCTCTCACTCCCTCTGCTTCAGGATGTTATGGGTGAAAGCAGACGCAATGTGGCTGAGCCTCCTTCAGTCAGAACTTGCCTGCAGTGGATACCTGTCAAGGTATCTCCAAGAAAAGGTGGAAAGCTGGGTTATATATTTGAGCATCATCTGAACAGAAAGGATATGCTGACTACAGCAACCTCCTTCACGACCACAGGGCTCCACTTCCAGCTTTTAGCCATCAAAACAGGGCCATCCATATCCAGCAAGCTTGCTCTATTAGAAGCAAGGAACTGTTTTTCATCGGTTATTTCTCCATAAAACCTTGTAAAAGGAATGAGGGATTGGTTACTCTATCTTATTTAGAGGTTGGTACAATATTATCTTTGAGTCCTTCTATTTGTATAAATGAAAGCACCCTCAATATCTTATCTTAAACATTGTCAGTGTTGTTTTGGTCCCCAACATTTTATTATGAAAAATTTCTGGGGCTGGCCCTGTGGCATAGTGGTTGAGTTTGTGTGCTCTACTTTGGCGGCCCAGGTTCCTGGGCTCACATCCCAGGCATGGACCTACACCACTCATCAGCCATGCTGTGGCGGTGACCCACATACAAAATAGAGGAAGACCGGCACAGATGTTAGCTCAGGCAAATAAAAAAAAAAAAAAGAGGAAGATTGGCAACACATGTTAGCTCAGGGTGAATCTTCCTCAGGAAAAAAAAAAAATCAAACATGAAGTAAAGCTGGAAGAATTTTATAGTGAACCAAGATTTTACTATACTTGCTTTATCACACATTCATATATCTATTCTCTCTCCATCCATTAATCTCTCCTATTTGGGGTGCATTTCAGAGTAAGTTACAGGTGTCAGAATACTTTCCCCTAAGCAGTTCAGCATGAAAGTTCTTATCTAAGTTTCAATGTTTGTCAACAATTTTTTCCACATATATATAATAAAATGCACAAATCATAAGAGTACCCCTCTGAGTTCCAAAAATTGCATTGACCTGAGCAACCCAAATTGTTAGAAAGATCCATGAAGCTATCATCACCCCAGAAAGCTTCCTCATGCCCCTTCCCAGTCAGTGTGTGCCTCACTCCCCAGAGACAACTGCTGTTCTGATTTTTTACACCTAGATTCATTTTACCTGTTCTAGAATTTCTTATAAATGGAATCACACAGTATGTACTTCTTCCACTGAGCATCATGTTTTTGAGATTAACTCAGGGAACAGCAAACTTTTTCTTAATATTTTCAGGTAGTAAATATTTTAGGCTTTGTGGCCATACAATCTTTCACAACTACTCCTTTCTGCTGATGTAGCCAGAAAACAGCCAAACAATAGACAAATGAATGGATGTGGCTGTTCCAATAAAACTTTACATAGATACATAGATAGCTGGTCTGCAGGCCATGGTTTGCCAAGCCCATCAAATGTGGTTGCATGTGTCGGTAGTTTGTTCCTATTCATTGCTGAGTAGTATTCCATTGTAGACTATACCACTGTTTGGTTATCCATCTGCCAGTTGAAGATCACCAGGGCTGCTTCCAGTTTTTGGCTATTATGGGTAAAGCTGCTATGAACGTTTCTGTACAAGTGTTTTTGTAAAAACGTTTTTATTTCTTTTGAGTAAATACCTAGGAGTGGAATTGCTGGGTCATAGGGTAGGTTTATTTTCACTTTCATTTAAAAAAGAAAAAACACCTGCCAGACATCAGTGTTGCTTTTACTTCTCCTTCCCCAGGGAGAGATGATTAAAACAACGTTCTGTGGGAATTCCTTCTCTCACTGCAACTCCTTTCCCTCTCTTGCCCTTGCTTACTTCCAAGGTGAGATAATCACAAACAGAACTGTAAAAACATACTTTCCATACCTTTCTCTGCTAACAGGCTGCTTCTCTCTACTTCCTAGCTCAGGTTGCCAAGAGGAAGAATCTGACTAGTTCTATGATAGCCATCATCCCATGCTTGGCTAGCTTTTCACGCTAGCATCCCGCAGTGATTGTTGGCCTCCCACAGACTGGCCTCATACCTCATCCCATCAGCCATGGCCTGGCAAAGAGGTTCATGGGGTAGAGGTGGGGCTTCTGTGAATGAGACAACGCAGGACTGCTGCTCTTAGCTGAGCAGTTTCCCATAGCAAGGGATGGTAGGTGTGGCTGGCATCTTAACTGACATATAACCATAACATGATTCACTTAGCAATTCCCCTATTGTTGGATACCTAAGTTGCTTTCAATTTTTCATCTCACATCTTAGTTTGCAAAAGACACTTTGGAACACAAACATTTGTATAAAATGGGTAACATTTCCTTCTAGACCCCCTGGAGTTGTATTACTGGGTGTGAATATTGACATTAGTGATTCTCAAACTTTAGTGACCATCAGCATCACTTGCAGGGCTTCTTAAAACACACAGGGCTGGGACCCACCCCTGGAGTTTCTGATTCAGTAGGTCTTGCGTGGGGCCTGAGAATTTGCATTTCTAACAAGTTCCCAGGTGATGCTGACAGTGGAAGAGGGCTTTTTCTCTCCTTCTGATGCTTCTAGAGCACTTTGGGACGCTTTAGAATACCGAACACAATCCACCTTGCTTTAGAATTAAGTTTGCATGTATTCATTTCCTCCCTAGAACAGGAGCTCCATAAAGTTGGGTTCTGTTTTGTTTACCTTTGTATGCACTCAAGTGCTGAGCAGGGATGGTGTGTTTCAGAAAAAAAAAAACTTGTTATGAGGTTATTCTGTCACCTAATTTCCTTGTTACTCTCTCCTTTGCTGTATCAACACTGTTCCAAGCTCCCCCAATTTTATTTGCAGACACTTAAAACTCCTTGCCACTTAACTCTTGGTTGTTTGCTTCAAATTCTGATGAGCAAGTTTTTCGTGTCTGGAATTTACACTTCCTGGTAACTAGTCTTGATCCAAATTTTCCTTGGGGAAGGTGACAGTGGAGGGAGACAGTGAGGGAAGATAGGATGGGTTGGCTTAGCTTAGTGCCAAAAAGGCATAAGCCGAGTTCTTAAAGTTAAATTTTACCATTAGTATGCTTGAAATCAAAATCAAAATGAGATGTTTGTGAAAGGACTCTGAAAGTAAAGCCCTCTCTAAACTATGGAATTATTAATATGACACCCTAGGTCATATAAATAAGTACAAGAGAGAAAAACATTTAGAAACTAACTTTCCCAACTTCATCCCCATCACAGTTCACAGAGACAAAAATCAGACACACTTAGACCAAAATGCAGAGACAAAGATGAATAAACTTAAAATATTCAGACCAAAGTTAGGAGAACCCCAGTGAGCTTGTATCACAGAAGCCAGAAAGGCCCTTTTCACTTAGATTTGTGGTATTTCCACACCAATAGTAAAAGGGTAAGAAGTTGCCAGTGAACTGGCCCAAAGGTCTCAGAACATCTTTAAGTGGGATTTTTTTCACTCTGGTTTATTTCACCTGATCTGACAACCTCCTTCTTCACCCAAGGTATGTCATCCAAAACAGGACCCACAATCTATTTCCAAGATTTCTGTTGGGCATAAGGTCAATTCACCAGGGAAAATACCCGTTTGCAATCACATATATGAAATGCTTATCATCAGTCCTTTTAACAAAGTTTTCCCAGTCATCTCCTGGTAGGATGAAGCCTGTCTTCTAGTGGATTCCTGTGTTCTGTGTTGGGTGTCCCACATCTGGTGTATTAAATTAAGAATATGCAGATTATGGGGCCGCCCGGTGGCGCAGCGGTTAAGTCCGTGCTTGGCAGCCCGGGGTTCGTGGTTCGGATCCCGGTCGCCCGCCGACGCACTGTCTGTCAGCCCTGCCGTGGCGGCGTCCCATATAAAGTGGAGGAAGATGGGCACGGATGTTAGCCCAGGGCCAGTCTTCCTCAGCAAAAAAGAGGAGGATTAGCAATGGATGTTAGCTCAGGGCTGGTCTTCCTCACAAAAAAAAAAAAAAAAAAAAAGAATATGCAGATTATGACCTGCTAAATAAGGAGGCACAAGCCACACAAGGTCAGCAGGTAGCTCCTTCAGCAACTGAGCTAAATCCGGTGGTCATTTTGATTGAAGGCGCAGTTTCAATACACTCACACAAAGAAAGTAGAGTCACAAGATTTATCATTAATCCCAGATATGGGGGGTGGCAATGAGCCAGGGGAAGGGCAGTCCTCCGTCCCAGGTCACGAGGGAGCAGCAGATAAAGAGCAGGGTAGCAAGCACCTATTACCTATAAAGTGGTTGGGGTGGAAGTCCCTAACATTTCACAGGCTCAACTCTTAAGTGGTTACTGTAAAAGGTGCCCCAGGAGAAGCAAAGCGGGAACGTGTGGTGGGAATCCTAAATTCTGGTCTTTATCTAAATGTCCACACTCTGGGTGTGAGCAGGGTTGTCATACAGTAAAATGCCCAGGCAGCATAGGATAGGCTCAAGAGAGGTCCACGAAAGTAGTATTCTCTGAGTTCTGGCATGTTTAAAACCGGTTTTCTATAGACCTGATACTTGAAGGACAGCTTGGCAGGATATAAAATATTTGATTCATACTTTGTTTTCTTGAGCAGCTTGAAAATGCTGCTCCATGGTTGTCTTGCTGTGGACATTGATGCTGAGAAGTCTGATGCTGACCTAATTCCTTTGCCTTGCCATCTATTTATTTATTTACATTTTATTATTATTATTTTGCCTAGGGATTTTCTCTTTGATAAAGCCTAACAATTATACTAGGGTATGTCTTAGAGTTGATTGTTTGTAGGTCAATCTTCCCAGGTACTTGATGGACCCTTTTAAGCTGTAGACTCAGACCTGTTATTTTGGGCAAGTTTTCTTGGATTGTAGTTTTAAATGTCAGTTCTGTTCTATTGTCCTGTTTTTCCTCTTCAGGGACTCCAATTTTATCTTCATCTCTCTTCCATTTCAACCACTTTCTGACACTTTTTTTTACTTCTCTCTTTATCTCATTTTCATTTTCTTAGTTGTTTTCTTACCTTTTTTCAATGTCTCTTGTTAAATTTAAATCTTTGAATCTATTCCTTTGAGCACCTTGTAATTTAGTCCTCATTTCTAACATGGTTTTGCCTTTTTACCTCCATTTCTTTCCTGTGTTCAATCAACTCTCATTTCATTTCTTCCTGCTTTTTTTGTCCATTTCTGTCAGCTTCTAAGTTTCTGATTCAAGGTTGTTTTTTTACCTCCATATCACTAAGTGATTGTTTGCAGATATTTAATTCAATATGGAGTATTACGCACAGTTTTCTTCTGTTTTGTGGTTGTTTTTACGGGGGTGGATTTTCATCAGCTGAAATGTTTTGATTCTCATTTTCTGTTTTCTTCTTATAGTAGCCTTGTACAGCTGAAGACTGCTTTTGTTTATTAATTTTGCAGACAGGCTGTTGGCTGGGGTAGTTTTCAAGACTCCTAGTTCAAGAGTGCTCCCTGGCTCTCAGTGTAGCAGAGTGCCCTTTCATAGGTAATTCTTTTTTAGGTACGTGTGGAGGGGGAAGACAGGGGTACAAATGTGTGCCCCTTGATTTTTTTGATCCTATTTTGTCTTGCAGGATCCTAAATTTCCACTTCTTACTCCCCCCATTTGTTTTTAAACCATCTAATCTCCAAAGGAGACTTTCAAGAAGCAATGAAATAGGTTCAATGCCACATGGAATACATTAGTGCTCACACTACTTATCTCCAGCTGTTTTCAACACTGTTGATCACGTCCTCATTCTTTAAATGTTTTTCCCCCTTCCCTTCCTCTTACCTCTGAGGCAGCTCCTTCTATCTCTCCTTAGGAGCCTTATTCTTCTCTACCAGCTATTAAATGCTAGACTACCTCAAGGCTTGCCCTTTTTCTGTTCTCACTCTACTCTCTTTCTGGGTGCGCACATCACTACCATGGCCTCAATTAACATCTATATTTACATGATTCCTAATTTTATCTCTAGCCCTAACCTATCCTCTGAGCTCTAGATGCCTATGTCCAACCGACAATGCCTAAACTTAAGGGTACCTCAATCTCAACATGTCGAAAACTGAATTTGTTTTGTTCCTTACCTGAAATTGCCACCACTTCAGTTACAGAAGTCTTGAAATTATTCTTGACAACTTCCTCTCTCTCAACTCCTGATATCCAGGTTATCATCAATTCCTATTGATTTAAATTTTATTTTGAATTTAAATTTATTTTGAATCCAATGACTAATCATCACTTTCACAACCACCTTCATCTTTTGCCTTAAATACAATTGCCTGCTAATTGATCTCCCATATACACCTTTCCCCCTTCCAACTACTTTCTACAGAGCAGCCATAGGGAGCTTCTAGAAACTATAATATGTGTTACTCCCCAACTTAAAATTCTTCAATGGCTTCCCATAGCTCTTGAAGCAAAGACCCAAATCTTTTATCATGATCCACAAGGCCTTGTAAGAACTGGCCCCGTACTCAACTTTGTGGCCTTACACAGCTCCATGCTTCCCCTGGCTTTGCACTCTAGCCACATCAATTCCTTGAATAGGCCATGTTCTAGTTTACTTATCACTTTCTCATGGAAGCTTTCTCTGACTTTCCTAACTAAATCAGACCCCTCCTTATATTCTGTCCTAGCATTGTGTATCTCCCTTTCATAGCACTTATCACAGCTATAATTTTACATTTATGTATGTAGTTATTTGATTAATGTCAGTCTTCTCTGCAAACTCAGTGTGGGTACGGGTCATGAATGCTTTTGCTCACTTTGTAACTCTAGCACCTAGGACATGGCCTGAAACAATAAATATTTGTTGAAATACTCATCCTAACCTCCATTTCCTTTAAAATTATAATAGCTATTGGGTGCTTTCTAAGCACTTATTGTATATCACCTAATTATTCCCCTTAACAACTCTACAGAGTAGACACTAATTTTTGTATTTTACAAATGAAGAACAGCAGCAAAGAGGTGAACTAATCTGCCTAAGATACACAGCAGGTTACCAAAGCTAGAAAGTGACAGAGCTAAGACTTAAACCCAGAAAGTCTGGCTTCAGAATCCAAGCTCTTAACTGTTATGCTATTATACTCTCCTTAATGCTCATGTCACTGAGTTACACTTTTCTGATTAAAGTAATTCTCTGTAAGTCTTTCAGACCTGAAAATAATCTCAGAAATCACCATTTTTTCATAGATTGGCACACTGATATTAAAAGAGGTGAAATGACTTGCCCAAGGTCACACTCCAAGTTGGTATCAGAATTTAGGCTCTGTCATGTTTTCTGACTGCCATTCTAATTCTAGTGCTTGTCCTCCACCCCAACACTGCTGCATTGTCACAGACTGCTGTCTCTTAGGAATGAGGTAAGGTTAACTGGTAAGATTCAGCCGTATTTCTTTTATAGATAAAATTTTAGTGATATATCTGAAAAATAATATAAAGATGTAATGCAACATATGAGGATTCCTTTTTGTGACTGTACAGAATGTGTAACTAGCTTTCACAATCGTGTGTGCATGTGCAGAGAGAGGTTGAGACTGACATTCACCAGAGCGATAGAAAAGAAGTAGCAACAATCTGCCCCCTTGCCTGAAGGCAGGGGACTAGTGCAGATGACTTATCCACGTACCTAGACGGTACTTCAGTTCTTTGAAGTATTTTGAAAGCGTTTGTCATATCACCTAACGGTGTTCTTCATAAAGCACTTTTCTTGAGCAGGAAAAAAAAAGAGTACATTTTAACCCTGAGTTCATTCATACCTTTGGTTGTTTAATGGCCTGATACACAAAGTAAGGTCCGTGGATCGTCAGCATTCACATCCTTGGAAGCTTGTTAGAAATGCTGCATCTCTGGCCCCATCCCAGACCTGCTGAACCAGAAACTGCATTTTAACAAGATCCCCAGGTGATTCACACACACGTTAAGGTTTGAGAAGCAATGCTCTAAGAGGGTCTGCCAAGACAGTGAAGAATAAGACTTAATGTCTTACATAGAATCATCTTTTTTTTAAAAGCACAATATCCACTC
The DNA here is from genome assembly GCA_031878705.1 of Tapirus indicus. Classification (NCBI taxonomy): domain Eukaryota; kingdom Metazoa; phylum Chordata; class Mammalia; order Perissodactyla; family Tapiridae; genus Tapirus; species Tapirus indicus. The sequence continues at coordinate 93,914,931 of CM062919.1, read as the reverse complement.
CCAGCTAACCATTTAAAAATATAAATACGATCCTGTAATTTTTTTAAGTCCCAAATTTAACAATATTTTTTCATATTATCCTCATTGATATTTCATAGACATATGGAATGCTGAAGTTGGAACATATCTTAGAAACAATTAGTCTATCCTGCATTCACCCAAATGCAGAGTCCCTTCTACAACATTCTTTCATGGCCTCTGACTGAACATTTCCAAGAGAGGCAGCTCACCGAATCACAAGGCACAACCATTCCTTGCCATTCACCGCCACACTCACAGGCTTCATTCACTTTGACCATCTATCACCTGGACCACAGCAAGAGTGTTGTAAACTTCTCCTCAATCTTTCTGACCATCCTGGAGACAAAATTTTCTTCCTGAAATCATATACCAACATACGTGGTGCTTGAAAAATATTGACTTTCTGATCAAGTCACTATTCTCCACTCTCTATAACTACCTTCCATCTACTCTGGTCTAATCAAACAGATCTACTAATTATCCTAAGACTCGGGTGACCCTACCTTCCTAATTTTGTGCAACTCCAACTCCCTGGTTTAATCCTGTCCCCCATGTCACAACTTACCTGCTCCCTGCCTTGGCTGTGAAAATTCCATCAACTTTGCATCTCCTCATCTGCCTCAGCTCCTAGGTATTTACTGATAGCAACAACCATTCTTTTGTGTTTCTTTTTTCTGATTTTTATGAAACTAGAGAAGTTTATCTTGCTTGTCTAGACTCCTAGTTAAAGGATGAGTTCATCTAGAACAGGAATCTAGTCCTTCACATATCCTCTCTTGGCACCTGAGTGGTGCTGTCTTTCTGTCCCACTTAGGAGAGGAAGGCTTCTCTCTGCACCATCACCTGAAGTTCACTAGCGAGTCACCTGTCCAAAAATATGTCCTTATTGTCTGCCTAAGATTCTCATTGCCAGAATCTCATCAGAACTCCCTTGGAGGCACGCACAGGAACTTTACCTAAATTTCACAAACATCTATGGAGCCCCTACCATACTCAAATTATCTTGCTAAGTGTTGGTATAGAAACAGAGATGACTATACTAAAGGTAAAGTTCGAGTGCATGTTGTAATGGAGGAAAAAAACCAAACCAAAACAAAAGCCCTTGTCTTGCTGAAGGCATGTTATTTAAAGTGAGACAACATTTTCCCCAGATTTAGTTATCTGCTTAACTAGGGATCCCATATCTATCTATCTACCTGCTTAACTTGGGATCCCATATCTATCTATCTATTATCTATCTATCTATCATCTATCATCTATCTATCTATCTATCATCTATCTATCTATCATCTATCATCTATCTATCTATCATCTATCTATCTATCATCTATCTATCTATCATCTATCTATCTATCTATCTATCTATCTATCTATCTATCTATCTATCTATCTATCTATCTATCTATCTATCTATCTATCTAATCTATCAGGTCTATCTGTCTCAGCGAGCAGAGATAAGACATGAAAAAAGATAGGACACCACAGCGCAGTCTTCCCCTCCAGCCGAGTTTCTCAAACTCCTTGTACGCACCATTTTTGTAACGCTGACGGCCCTAAGGACAGTTGTTTACATATTTCTTTTCCTCATTAGACTATGAGCTACTTGAGGGAAGAGTTCACGTCTTATTTCCAGAACGTACTATGCTTGGCCTTTAGTAATTAACACTGCCAGTGATACAGGTAACCCTATTGAGCGCTCGCTCTGCGGCAGACACTCTTCAGGGCTTGACATATGTCCACTCATTTAGTGCACGAACTTGCTCAAGCACATGAATCCCTGCTCCTCTCTCCACCTCCTTTAGACCTCCGACCTCTCCCGGCTGGGGGACCGCACTCACTCACCTCACTGATCTCCCCCACCCCGCCCCAAGGCGGCCCATGCCCCTCCCACTCGCCGCCACGTGGTCGAGGAGCGAGTCGCGCCTCCCTGACGTCACCAGCGCGCGCCCTCGCCGCCGCGGTCCTCTTGGCGTGTGAGGCTGGGGATTCTAGCTTCTCCGCCAGCCCTCAGTTCCGGAGGCCCGCGGCGTCACGGGCTCGGCGACATGTCGATGCTGGCTGAGCGTGAGTGGTGGGCGCGGAGGCCCGACCAGGGCGCGAGGGTGAAGGCGCCGGCGTGACGCCCCCTGCCGGACCGAGTGGCGGGGCGCGGGTGGCCGGCGCGCAGCGCGCAGTGGGCAGGGGGATGCCGGGGGCGGGGAAGCCCGGCCTTCTCCGAGTTAGCTCCTGGTCTGCTAGTGAAAGAGACTGCGAGCGTCCACGTGGCACTCTTGTCCTCACACTCAGACCTGGGCACGCGCGCGCTGGGTTCGAGTGGGAGTCGGGACGCCGGTCGTGGGAACCCGGACTGGTTCCTTCACTTCCTGGGGCCTCGGCTTCCTCAGGTTAAAAGGGGAAGTTAGGCCAGCAGGATCACTTTAGGCGCCGAAATCCCATTCTCGAAGATGTATTGAACCCAGAAAAAGAAAAGCAAAGGGATGAGAAGCATCCAACACAGGAAGTTAGCCTTTTTTTAGGGGGTGCAGGGCTAATGAGTGATGCTAAGTAAGACTGTGGCGGGTTTGACTTTGTTAGTGGGAATTATTAACACTTCGGTGACAAGAATGTTGGCCACAATGCCCCATCCTGCCGCAGTTTGTCTTTGACATTTTCCGTCACTTTGTGGAGGGAAGTTCATTCATTCCGTCTCTGGAGAGGCTGACTTCTGAGTGGTACCTGTAGCTAAGATTGCCTGCCACCAGGTGGCAGTCGTGCTTTGATCCTGAAGAGACGGCCCATAACTTAAAGTGTGTAGGGAGCAACATAGAAACAGCTCATTTAACAGACCGACAGCAACCACACAGGGATTTTGTGAAATAAATGCTGTCAACGTCTCTTATCTAAGGAGGTGGAAGAATGGGAACACAAAAGGAAATGAGTAAGGCTCCATTCCAGTTTTACAGGGGCACAAATTGAGGTTCAGAGGAAAATAATTAACCCCAAGTCATTGACCTAGAATGAAAAATTGATCTGGTTATCTCTATATCTTTATGTTCTTGCCACTAGGACCAGCAGTTTTCTGTTTTTAAGTAGGGGATCATAGAAAGGAATATGTTAAGATCTCTCCTGGTTTTAATATTCTTTGATGTATGCTTAATTGAGCAAGCACTGGGAAATGCTGACCCTGGCTTTGCTGTTCGTTTATATCTCTTTCCATGATCAGTTTCTGTGGGGCTATTAAAAACCTCTTTTATTATCTTCATCACTAGGTTGGCTTAAAACAATCAATGAGATGGTGTATGTGAAAATAGTTTCAAGTATGGAGTGGTATACAGATGTGAAGTGCTATTTGTGACATCAGTAATTCATATTGCATGATTTCAAGAGAATATTTTCAGTTCTCCTCCCCCACCATGACTCCAATTTTCAAGTCTTTGCCGTGATAGTATATAATATTTTGTGTTATGTTTTTAAAAATGTTGCTAAATTAATGTCTATGACATCCCTTTTGATTAGATATTTACGACTAGTATTCTTATTTTAAAGATGAGAAAATATAAACATAGAAAAGTCCGAGTCCCATAATTTCATCACCCAGCAATTATTTTCTCTGATAGTTTATAAAATTGGAATCATTCTATAGCTACAGTTTTGTATCCTTTTTTTCCTACTTAAAATTGGATAGTGAACATTTTCATTAAGTATGCTATTTCATTTGTTTTCCCTTGCCATATGGACGATATTTTGTTTTCTTTTATCTTCACCACAGGCACTTACCCTATTTTTTATCTACTAGTAGTTTGTGTTTCTCCAAAACACTCTTTATCCAGTATTTCTTTAATTATCAAATGTTATTTTATTGGCTGCCCCCTATGTAAGACAAGATATCTAGCTTACACCAACCTCCCCCTATGTAAGAAGAGAATTTCATTTATCACTCACACTTCCCAGTTTTTATATAATTTGGAGTTTTAGCCTCAGATTTTTGTCAAGATATTACTGTTTTTATAGACTTTTCTTTTCAAGATCAATTTTTGTCACTCGGAAGATTACATTTTATAATCAAATCACAACACTTTAGTTAATGAATTTTTTATTTTATTTTATTTTTGGTCAGGAAGATTGACCCTGAGCTCACATCTGTTGCCAATCTTCCTCTCTTTGCTTGAGGAAGATTGGCCCTGAGCTAATATCTGTGTCCATCTTCCTCTATTTTGTATGTGGGACGCTGCCAGAGCATGGCTTGATGAGCAGTGTGTAGGTCTATTCCTGGGATCTGAACCTGCGAACCCTGGGCTGCTGAAGTGGAGCGCGTGAACTTCCCAGTATGCCACAGGGCCGGCCCTAGTTAATGGATTTTAATACTCATTGCCTTAAAGTTTTATGCTGTAGTTTCCTCAATCTTGAATATGTCTTGAATAATTTTTTTTTTTTTTTTTTTTTGTGGGAAGACCAGCCCTGAGCTAACATCTGTTGCCAATCCTCCCCTTTTTGCTGAGGAAGACTGGCCCTGGGCTAACATCCGTGCCTATCTTCCTCTACTTTATATGGGACGCCGCCACAGCATGGCTGACAGGCAGTGCGTCGGCGGGCGCCCGGGATCCGAACCAGCGAACCCTGGGCTGCCAAGCGCGGACTAAACCGCTGCGCCAGCAGGCGGCCCCTTGAATAATTTTTTAATAAGACTACATGGGTGGGATATTTTGTGCTCTTGAATATCTGAAAGTGTCTTTGAAAAAAAAGAAAGCGAAAACTTCTGTCCTTGGCTGTTGGAACTCGACTCACCTTTCAAAAGAAGCTCAATCCTGGCACAAGCCATGCGGTATTAGGCATGGAGTGATTGAAAAGTGAGGTCCTTTGCAGCTGTCATATGAAGATTGTTTATTGGGGTTACCCCAAAAGTATTCTGATGGAACCATTATAGTTAGATCTCCAAATGGGAGGAGCCTCTGCTGGAGGATGGTTGAACATATCATCCCAGACAGTGATTCTGCAGATTCAGGGCACTCTTCCCTGGGGCAGCACTCTCCCCTACACTATCAGGCATCCCCAAGAGTCTCCTCAGATTGAGTGATTTGCTGGGACTCAGGACACAGGACTCAGCGTGTAGTTGTACTCATGGCTAAGATTTATTGCAGCTAAAGGATACAGAGCAAAATCAACAAAAGGAAAAGACACATAGGGCAAAGTCCAGGGAAAACCAGGCACAGGCTTCCAGGGTCCTCTCCCAGTGGAGTCACACGTGACATACTTAATTCCCCCAGTTCAAGTTGTGACAACACATGTGAAATGTTGCCAACCAGGGAAGCTTGTTAGAGACTCAGTGCCTCAGGTTTTTACTGGGGGCTGGTAACGTAGGCAGCCTCTGCCCGGCATGTACCAAAATTCCAGACTTCTAGGAGGAAGGCAGGTATTCAGCGTTGTTTATAGAAACAGGTATGGTGAGCCACTCTTACCAGTTCTGAGAATGGTAGGAACCCTCCTGAAACCCACATTCCCTACCAAGGGCCAGCCTTGTGAGCAAGCCTTTCAAAGGATAGCTACTAGTCAGGCCTGCTCTGTTAGCTCTTTTCTGCACACAGTATTAGCAAAGCTGACATCTGAGCACAGAACAGATGTGGAATAAGAATAAAAAAACACATGTGAAAGTTGATCCATTCTGAATAGACCAAAGACAGTCTTTTTTTTGCCAGGATTTCCCAAACCTGGAATATTCTACAACACTAGAGCCAGGAAATGTTCCAGGGAAGTAGGGTTATGGTCAAATAAGTTTGGGAAACATGGCATACTGTGCCTTCCCTAAGAGGATCTACACATTTGCGTATTCAGAGTTCTGAGAAAGTCTCCACTGTGGAACACTGCAGTCATGCTTTGCTTAATGAAGGGGATATGTCCTGAGATATGTGTAGTTAGGCAATTTTGTCATTGTGAACGTCATAGAGTGTCCTGAAGGGAACAAAATATGCCACCCCGAAATGTATCTCTGACGTGAGGATTATTTTAGGCTGATTATTTTTAAGAAGCAAAGACTCAGACGGTTTTTCTTTTTTCTTTTTTCTCCCCAAAGCCCCAGCACATAGTTGTGTATCGTAGTTGTAGAGTTATAGTTCTTCTATATGGGATGCCGTCTCAGCATGGCTTGATGCGCTGTCAGTAGGTCTGCACCCTGGGCCGCCAAAGCAGAATGTGCGAATTTAATCGCTATGCCACCGGGCCAGCCCCTCCGACAGTTTTTCTTGTTACCTTCCCCTTAACTGCCTAAGAGAATTAAGATGATAAACCTTTTCTCAGGAAGTGAGTTATCACCTTAGCATAACATGAACTAGGTGGTAGATAGGCAGGAACCCAGAGAAGCCTATTTGTTAGGCTCCCCTTTGTGTTCTTCTGTTTCTGTGTGACCAAATGCTTGTTTTCCAAATGTTTGCTCCTTTTCACCTACCTGTGAATTGCCTGCTTTCCGTTTGAAGTCCCTGACTCTTCCCACCCCCATATCTTCTTATGTCTTTAGCTGAGGATGGTATTTAAGATGAGGGCTTCTGGCCTTTTTGGTGAGTCACTGGGTTTTCCTGGGCTTTTCCCATGTATATATAGTGGAGCAGAATTTGCCACCTCAAGATGGGTCTCTTTGGCATGAGGATTATTTTGGGTTGTTTACTTTTAAGAAACTGCAGACATGCGAGAAGCTCTGAAAACCAAGTAGAAGTTACCCTGTGTAAGAGACATTTACATTTATAAGGGAAATCTCCATTTGTAAAGATGTCTCCCTCTCTGTACCAGGAAGAGGGGGATGACCTTATCTCTAGAAGCTTTTATCAGTGTGGATGGCAAGGACTTAAATCTGCATAATAACCTTACTCTTGTTTACTGTGCTTTTTCTGGTACTCTCCCATCACTGACTCCTTCCCCCCACCCCAGTATCCTCCTTTGTTTTTAGCTAAAGATGGTATTTAAGGTGGTGGCTTCAGCCACCTGGCTGAGTTACTCAGTTTTCCTGGGTTTCTCTTGTGTATACATATTACTAAACATTGTTTAATTTTCTCCTGTTATTCTGTCTCATGTCAATTTAATTCTTAGTCTGGCCAGAAGGACCTAGAGGGTAGAGGAATTGTCTTCCTCCCCTACGTATACATGTTATTAAACTTTGTTTTCCTCCTGTTAATCTGTCTCGTGTCAGTTAAATTTTTAGACCAGCCAGAAGAACCTAGAAGGGTAGAGGAAAATTTCTTCCTCCCCTACAGTACTTACACAAAGCTAGATGGCATAGCCTAATACACACCTAGGCTGTATAGTACTGATCTCTCATGGGACTGTCATTGTATATGCAGTCCATTGTTGACCGAAACATCATTATGTGGTGCATGACTTATTAAATTTTGTTTAACAGAGTGTTACTCTTTTTTATTTTAATGGAAGCCCCTCCCCCCATTTAACACCCTCATTTTGGTGACACTGCCCATTGGTTGAGGATACTTGCCATTTCCCTGGGGAAGAGGAACTGGCCTCAGCTATCCATCCACTCTTTTGTGTTGTAAGCATTATAGTCTGCTGTATATACGTATGTAACATAAACTGTATGCAGTTCTTATTGCAGAGGGTTGGCTTAATCATTCTCAAAAATGTCTCCTTCATGCAAGCCCCAGTCACAGACGCCTGGCAAGCACTACCGTATAGACTCACGAACTCTGACGCACACCAGTAAGCAGCCTTACAGAGAGAACACTGGTTGACAAGGCCTATCTCGAATGTTGTTCATTAGCAGAGGCAGCATTATGCTGAGTATTTACTAAGATAAGTAAAATAGTAACTTAGTCGCATGTGGCATATTTGGGTCACTTTTTTCCTGCAAAACACTATAAATTTGAGCCCAAGTTGTTTTGCTTTATAAGTAACCTTTTTCTGCCTGCGTGTTTGTAAAAGGTTTACTTATTTTTGCTAGGCAGTGTATAGTTACGGGTCTCTTTATTGATTTTACATGCAGTCCAGTGAGCCTCTCTGGCTGGAAAATTGTGTTATTTTTAAAAATTATGTCATGAGACTGCCGAGGCACGAGGTTGTTGTTGATAGTGAGATGCTGTGCTTCCACTGGTGCAGAACGTGAATGATGATGACACTTGATTTCCAAATTTCTCATTTGGCCACAACTTACTTTTGGGTTTGATATTCTTGTTCTGTGAACTTTGGAGATTCTATATCTGCCATAATTTTCCTTAAAACTACAATAAATTTGAGTTCATGAGGGTCAGTTATTTATATGCATTTAAAAAAATATACTTCCTTTGAAGAGACTCAAAGCACTTGCCTTAATTCAGTTATCTTCCTTCCTTTCTTCCTATCCCTCTTTCTTGTCTCCTTTCTTTCTTCCTTCCCTCCTTCTTTCTTTCTCATTCATTCATACATTCGTTCACATATTTTCTGAGTGCTGCTATGGGCAAAGTGTTTTTTACTTCTTACAATGAAGCATAAGAAAGAAGACACAATTGTGAGCCATAGGAGATTATGGTCTAATAGGAAACATAAGATATGGACATAAATAGCCATAATTAAGAAGAGTGTTAATTAAATGCCAAAAAAGAAGCAGATAATTTATTCTGGAAGTCCAGAGAAGGGGTCATATGGCCTTAGGGCATTTCAATGAAAAGGGATGATTGTTAGTATCCATAGATCATGTGTGTGGAGGGTACAGTTGATTATCCCCAAGTTCATAATGACTGTTGTATATTATGGATTAAGGCTATAAGCTTTGATGTCAGTAGGACCTTGGTTTGAATAGAGGCTCTGGTTTTTACCTGGAGACATTAGGCACGTTTCTTTCTCTAAGTCTCAGATTTTCTCATCTGAAAAGTGGAGATAAAAATATCTAGCCTCATTGGGTTACTGTGAAAATTGAATCTAATAATGTATGGATAGCATTTGACACATAATGTAATGGCAACGAAAGCTATAACTGCTGCTACTACTGATGGTGAGGATGACGCTGGTGTTGACAGGTGCTTTAAGTTGCTGCCTTTAGCTCAGTGTGGAAGGCCTGACTGATGGTAGATCATGTCTTTTGATTTGTCACCTGTGGAGGGAATATTTTTATTTTTCTCTTATAAGGTCAATTTGTATGTTGATAATATACATTTATTGGGTAAACCAGGATAAATGATCCAGTCTGATAACATTCCTTTGGATGCTGAATCTGACATCTGTATCTAATAAAACATAATGTATGTCATACTTTATGCAGGTATGTGTGTATGTATTAGGTATGTATGGATTTGTGTAGTGTTTTCCAGATTTGAAAGATCCATTGCTGATGAAATACTTTGTCATCTACAGGTCGGCGGAAGCAGAAGTGGGCTGTGGATCCAAGAAACACTGCATGGAGTAATGATGATTCCAAGTTTGGCCAAAGAATGCTAGAGAAGATGGGGTGGTCTAAAGGAAAGGTATTTTGGAGAAGAGCAAAAGAAATTGGAGCCATGCAAAGAGATTACAGATCACGAGAATGCATCTTTCTTAGGAAACTGGGAGAAATTTATGTTTTGGATCAATAAGTGATTTTGGAGAAATAACTAAATTGTAGTGACCTTGTAAGGATAAAGTTAGAATTCAACATGAATGTCAGTTCTCTTTGTTTATCATTTAACGTGCTATGATTAACATCTTTCATAGATAGTGCCTTTTAGTTAGTTACACTTGGAATCATACTTAACCATCAGAGTTTTATATTGCTAAAAGTAATATTTTATTGCCTTTATTGCTAGACTACACATTTTCTCTTTTTCCTCACACTTCATTTGTTCCTGACTCAAACAGAACTTCTGCTATCTCCACCCTTAAATGATTCTTGTCAGGGTCTTCAATGATCCTGTTGCCAAATCCAATGAACGCTTTTTTGTTTTCACATTACTTAATCTTGTAGCAGCATTGGACATAATTAACTACTCCTTCCTTGAAATACTTCTGTCTTGGCTTCCACAATACTGCCCTCTCTCCTGTTTTTGCCTTCTGCCTCACTGACCACTCCTAAATTTGTTGCTGGCTCTTCCTTTTCCAGCCTTTTGAGCTTTAGAGCTCTTTGGGGTCAGCCCCAGGCCCTGTTCTGTACCCTCAGGTGAGCTCATTCATTCCATCCCATGTTTTGAATTATCTAAATTCTGAGAACCGTCACTTTTCTGTATCTAGTCCAGATCTGTCCTCTGAGCTCCAAATTTGTAAATTCATCAGACTGATTGACATTTCCACTTGAGTAAGCATCTCAAGCTTATCAAACTCTTGATTCCCCCAAATCTTTTCCTTCTCCAGTTTCCCTGTTTTTGCAAATGGTACCCTGTCTACCAGCTTACTCAAGCCGGAAACCTGGGAGTCATGCTTGGTTCCTCCACCTCTGTCACTTCCCACATCCCCAGTTCTTATTCCTCTCTATCCAGGGCACCATCGTGGTCCAGCCATTGCCATTGCTTGCCCTGATCACCGCAGTAGCCTCTCACCTGCTTCCCTGCCTCCCTTCTTTTCCTCCTCTGGGCCATTTGCCATATAGCAGCCAGACTGATCTTTTAAATTTGTCATTGTGTCATTCCCTTGCTTAAAAGTTCAGTGGTTTCCTGTTGTTTTAAAAAAATAAAATAGAAATTCCTACTATAATTTCCAAGGTCCTACTATAAATTTCCAAATCAGTAGAAGCTCCTTCATATTGTCCTATTTTCTCTTCATTCACTTTGCTGGAGCCACCCTGGGTGCCTTTCAGTACACCAAGTACTGAAAGTACTTGGCTTCTCCAGTACACCAAACTCTTTGGGACACCTTACAAATGAGTGTTAATTGATCCAGGGGACTTGGAGTCCCTCTCTCCCCACTTCCTCAGTGTTGGTTTGTAAAATTATTTAATGGAGAGAGCCGTAGACTTGTAATATCTCTGATAGGCTTCTTTTAGTTTGTAGTAGTACTCTGCTTTTGTGCATCAGAAAAAGGCATGTTCTCCTGAGTGCTTACATGGGCCTTAAATTGGGTCTCAAGTTGAAGAATTGGCGTTCATTATTTTAACAGCATCCTTGGTATTACAGACATAAGAATCATTAGACTGTGTCCTCTTTAAGAGTACGGCTAATGCCTCATTCCTAGATGTTTAGTAATTAATCAAACGGTTGATGAACGAAGAAAGAGGTAATCTCTATTTATACCTGATGCTAACTGTTTTTGTGTTTAACCTCCACAGGGTTTAGGGGCTCAGGAGCAGGGAGCCACAGATCATATTAAAGTTCAAGTTAAAAATAACCACCTGGGACTTGGAGCTATGACCAGTAATGAAGTGAGCAACAGTGTCTGCTGGGGGTTTTCCTTGCATGATTGACTTTTCCGTGAATATAAACCTTTTAATCCAATCAAATTGATTGACCAGTTTTTCACTCTTCAAGTGTCTATCATCCATGTTTTGGACAACTAAAGAGCTCGTAACCAAGCTGGCTGTTATCATGTAACATGCCTTATTGTCCTTATGGGATTCTTACTTGCTTGTGCCTAAGACATCCAAACTAGTTTTATTGCTTAACTTTGCAAAAAGTATTCTTTTTATAGAAATATTCATTTCAGTACAGAAAAGAATTTTCATCTTTACCCGTGTTCTAATATTAGCTTATATTATTAAAAGTTGGCAGCATTTAGGGGCCGGCCCAGTAACATAGCGATTAAGTTGGCGCTGTCTGCTTCAGTGGCCTGGGGTTCCCTGGTTTGGATCCGGGGTGCGGTCCTACGCGGCACTCACTAAGCCACGCTGTGGCGGTGTTCTATATACAAAGTGGAGGGAGACGGCACAGGTGTTAGCTCAGGGTGAATCTTCCTCAGCAAAAAGAGGAGGATTGGCAATGGATGTCAGCTTCGGGCCAATCTTCCTTACAAAAAAAAAAAAGTTGGTGGCATTTAGTTTCAGAAATACTACAAGACAGTGGAATTCTTTTCCTGTCCCATTGTCTATTTCTGACTGTTGGTGTACAGCACTTGAATTTATTCTCATTTTCTCTTAAACACTGACACTTTGAAAATATGACACTGTAATTAAAAATTAATGGCCTACCATGCTTTTCATTTTCAGTGTTGTTCACTTTAGAAAGTATCTAAGCTGAAAGCTTGTTCTTAAATTTTTAGCAGCCAACAGAATTCTGGTAGAAAATCTGGAGAATTACTTTAGGTAAACTGAATTACTTTGATTAGCTCAAATTTTTCAGACTAACAGCTAAAATTTTAAACCACTGAAGAAAGAGTTTAATATATACGTATATCAAATCATCATGTTGTACATCTAAAACTAATACAATGTTATATGTAAATTATATCTCAAACCAGGAAAAAAAATGCTATAACTGATATGTCAATTACACCTCAGTAAAGCTAGGGAAAAAAAATCTAACCATTCTCTGATGACAAAATCCAAAACCAACACTTCAAAACATTTGGAATTTCACACACTTACTAGATGGAATGTTTAGCATTATCCTCTGTACATTCATCAATTAATAAACGCACCTTGAATAATTTTAAAAAAAGTTTATGTAAGGTTGATTTTGAAAGTAGTTGTTGAGAGATAAATATACAGATATACTTAATTTTTGTGTGTGTGAGGAAGACTAGCCCTGAGCTAACATCCATTGCCATCCTCCTCTTTTTTTCTGAGGAAGACTGGCCCTGGGCTAACATCCATGCCCATCTTCCTCTACTTTATCTGGGACGCCGCCACAGCATGGTTGACAAGTGGTGCATCTGTCTGCGCCTGGGATCCAAACCTGCGAAACCCCGGGCCGCCGAAGCAGAGCACGCGAACTTAACTGCTGTGCCACCAGGCTGCCCCCCAGATATACTTAATTTTTTAGGAGCAGCTTTGCTCAGTAAACCTATTCCATATGCCTTAAACTTGGGCATTCTTTATAAGTGTGTATGAGGCAAATTCCTAAATTAAAACCCTGCTTCCCTCTGGTTTATATTGTTTTGGAGATGTTCATTCTCTTTTAAAGTCAGATTCTTTTTGTTATAATGAACTTATTAGCTGACCATCTTACAAATGGGTGCTGATTGATTCAGGAAACTTGGAGTCCTTCCTCCTTCCTTACTCAGTGCTGTTTTGTAGAATTGGGGTGGATGCAAGCAAATAGAATTGGGCAAAATATTTTCAACTCATGTGAGCAAAGAAGAGAGACCCCAAGTCCATCACTGCTTTTTTCCTTTGACCTGCATAATTTTTCTTAGTGAGAAAACAATAATTATTTTATTTTTAATATTTAGCACGCAGGTTACATGTTGATTATTTGACTATAAGTTGAGTATTGGTAAGTTATCCGTATTTGAAATCAGGACTTAAGCTTCCAAGAAGCCCATTTTTAATACTGATATATAGTAAATCACATTTCAAATTTATGTTATTTCTTTTTCATATTTATAAAATATTTTGATGAAATGTTTAAAATTTCACATTAACTACCAGATTTCCATGATTTCAAAATATATCTTATCTCAATCAGTGTAGATAAACAATCAGCTTGCCCCTAATTGATTTTTTGATATTCTCAGGACAACTGGATTGCTCATCAAGATGATTTTAACCAGCTTCTAGCTGAACTGAACACTTGCCATGGACAGGAAACAGCAGGTAGGGAAACCTTTGCTTTTTATCCTTTAGATTTATAGAAGGCATAATATCAATGTAAAGTATTTTTATCAACTCTTTACTGTAAGCATCATATATCTGAAAGTTAATTGATTGAAGCTATTATAAATACTCATTTCTGTTTACATTTTAATGGTGCTTTCATTGAATGACTCTTTAGTCATAAGCCAACACTTTTTTCCCATTAAGAGTTTGAGAATAACAAGATAAATCTATTCAGTTTACACCTCAAATAGTAAAATGATCTTTCCAAGGATCCTTAGTGTGACCAAAAAGATGTTTTTATAATACAAGAGCCAGAAATATCAAGTGGGGCCATAAATGAACATCCATCCATAGGGCCATCCTAATAGAAGGCCCTTTCTGTACTGATTTTGCCTAGTCAAATTTGTTTTACCTTTTAACTTATGTAAGAGGTTCAGATTGCTCAGGTATAGTAAAATTTGTTGCAAGGGGCTCAGTACTAGAAATTGTATTCCCAAGCTGTAGGAACTAGAAATGAAACAATTGAATGTTGGGCTTTCCATATTAACGGAAAGATAGTACTGTTGGGGGGAAGGGCATGGATGGTATACTCAAACTTATTTGTGGGCCTTTGGTATGATTTTTGAGTTTAAAGGAAGTTTTTTGTCACATGGCTATTTGGAAGACAGGGACATAACTTCAGTTAATTCTGCCGGATATTCATGAAGAAGTCTAGAGTATTATCTCTTCTGCGAACGTTTTTTTAAAAATCGTAAAATTTACCTTCTTAACCATTTTTAAGTGTACAGTTCAGTGACGTTAAGTACATTCACATTGTTGTGCTAGCATTATCACCATCCATCCACAGTACTCTTCATCTTGTAAAGCTGAAACTCTGTCTCCCTTAAACACTAACTCCCTCTTTCCCCCTCCCTCCAGCCCCGGGCAACCACTATTCTACTCTCTGTTTCTATGAATTTGACCACTCTAGGTACCTTGTGTAAGTGGAATCGTACAGTATTTATCCTTTTGTGTATGGATTATTTCATGTAACATAATGTCCTCAAGGTTCATCCATGTTGTAGCATTTCCTTCCTTTTAAGGCTGAATAATATTCCATTATATGTATATATCACATTTCATTTATCCAGTCATTCATTGATGGACATTGGGTTGTACCTCTGGGCTATTGTGAATAATGCTGCTATGAACATGGGTGTTCAAACATCTCTTCAAGTCCCTGCATTCAGTTCTTTTGGGTATATACCTAGAAATGGGATTGCTGAATTATATGATAGTTTTATTTTTAAGTTTTTGAGGAAGCATCATACTGTTTTCCATAGTGGCTGCACTGTTTTACATTCCCACCAACAGTTTTCAAGGGTTCCAATTTCTCCACATCCTTGTCAACACTTGTGATTTTCTGTTTTCTTTTTTGGTAGTTAGCCATCCTAATGGGTATGAGGTGATAGCTCGTTGTAGTTTTATTTGCCTTTCCCTAATAATTGGTTGTGTTGAGCATCTTTTCATGTACTTGTTGGCCATTTGTATGTCTTCTTTAGAGAAATGTCTTTTCAAGTCCTTCGCCCATTTTTAAATTGGGTGGTATTTTTGTTGTTGAGTTGTATTCTGCAAACATTTTTATAAGGAATTTCTTTCTGTTCCCTGTGTACAATGTTTAGCATGTAGTGAATAGTCAAGAAATGTTTGTTAAATTGAAAGAGAAAGAACTTTGTGGAATGAAATTAAAAATTAGACTTGAGCTCAGCAAACATTTATTGAGCTGTGTTCTGGATACCAAGTTAGACTTGAGGATATGTAAATGTATGAGAACATAATCCCTGCTTGGGAGGTAACGAGCAGGATATATTGGTAATTGTCTGGTAAAATTACTGTGCACACCTAACTGGGAAGATTTATGGCAGGGCTGTGTATGGGAGTGAACCCAAAAGTGCAGGGAAAGGTACTCTGTATTTTCCCTAGTCAGATTGGACTTCTTGCTGGAATCTCTGACTTGGACAGTTTTCCTTATCCATGGGATAAGTATTAGAACTATCCTAACAGTTCTATGTGTAGTTCTACTATAAAGGATGGTAATTTGTTAGCCAAAGAAAAACAGAAGGAAAATGTTTTGTGGAAACACTGACTGGACTGGTATTAGGAAATGCAGGATATATACAGTAGTAAAATTCAAGGGCATTAGCCCTTACTAATTATAAACAAAAACATCTTTGTATTCAGGATCACAGTTGAACTCAGTAGAAATACAGAGATGAAGTAAAAATGACCATTTAAGGAGAGTGACGTCAGCATCATGGCGGAGTGAGATTCCCTCTTTGAATCTCTGCCCCCTACGACACAACGAAAACATCATTCACATTCCAACAGAGCTCAATCAAACACTACGAAGGACTTCTGAGAAACCCCTGCTGCCATACATCGGACGGTGGAGGCGCGGGAAGCCCAGGAGAACGGGAGGAGAGGTAGGAGGTTGTACTCCCCCTCCCCAATCGATCGGCAAAAACAGCACGGTTCGCGGACAGAGGGGGGAGGGGCCGCCCACAGCGGGGAAAACTAGCGCCATCCAGGTGCTCTCACAGACTGTCGCGAGATCCCCACGGGGAAGCGACGACGGACTGTTTAGGGGGTGTAGCAAACACCCTAAGAGAGCCAGAAAGGAAACCCCCGGGTCAAGCAGGAGAAAGAGAGGACCCCTCCCCCCACACACCCGGCGTTTCAGCATAATCCCTCCAGGGGCTGCAGCTGCCTCAGAGCAAACCGCTCGTGATCTCCATCTAGTAGCAGCAGGGGGAAACTGCAGGACTAACTTTAATCATGAGGGGTAAAAATAAAGCCGTCCCCATCGGATCCTTGCGAAAATATGTCAGGGCTACAGACCAAAAGGAAAATGACAAACACCCAGAAACCAACCTTGAAGGCACAGAATTTGATAACCTGAATGAGAGAGAATTCAAAATAGCTATCATAAACAAGCTCAATGAAATACAAGAGAACACACAGAAACAAATCAACGAATTCAGGGATTATGTCACAAAAGAGATTGAAACCCTAAAGAAAAACCAATCAGAATTATTGGAGATGAAAAACAAAATCAACGAGATAGTGGAAAAAATGGAGTCTTTAAAGAGCAGAACTGACAATATGGAGGAACGAATTAGCACTATTGAGGATAGCCACGCAGAAATGCTCCTGGTACAGGAGGAGAGAGAGCTAAGACTAAAAAGAAATGAAGAAATTCTTCGAGAAATATCAGACTCAATGAGGAAAAGCAACATAAGGATAATAGGTATTCCAGAAGGAGAAGAAAGAGAAAAAGGAGCAGAGAGTTTGTTCAAAGAAATAATAGCTGAGAACTTCCCCAACCTAGGGAACGAGAGGGAAATAACAGTGAATGAAATCAATAGATCACCTAAATATATAAACAGGAATAAAAAATCATCTCGCCACATAGTAGCAAACTTGAAGAATACCCGTGACAAGGAAATAATATTGAAGGCAGCTAAACAAAAAAACAAAGTAACATACAAAGGAAACCCCATCAGGCTCTCAGCTGATTTCTCGACAGAAACTCTACAGGCTAGGAGAGACTGGAATGATATATTCAAAATCATGAAAGACAAAAACCTTCAGCCGAGAATACTTTATCCAGCAAAAATATCCTTCAAATACGATGGAGAAATAATAACTCTCCCTGATAAACAAAAGCTAAGAGAGTTCGTCACCACAAGACCCCCACTACAAGAAATGCTCAAGAAGGCCCTTAGGCCTGAAAAAAAACAAATGAGAAAGGGGATACAAAGATTTCAGCAAGGAGAAAAGCAAGGAGACTAAACCAGAACAAAATACAGTTGGAAAACATCAAAAATTAATTCAAGCTCATCACTGGAAACACACATTCATGACACAATCTGGAATAAAGAGATAACAAATAAGGAGGGGAAGAGGTAAGGGATTGAACTGACCCAGCCTCAGGAAAAAGGAGGCATCTGAAAATGTACTTTCTTATCCAGGAGATCGCTTATATAAACCGCACGGTAACCACTAAACAAACAACCAGAAGAGAACCACACATGACAAAGAGAAAACCAAAAGAATGAACATGCAGAAATACCAAATTGAATTTGCAGTCCGAAACACAAGGGACAAGAAACGAAGGAAATGCAAAAGAACCAGAAGATGAACAATAAAATAGCAACATTAAACCCTCATATATCAATAATCACTCTAAATGTAAATGGATTGAATTCTCCAATCAGAAGACACAGAGTGGCAGGATGGATTAAAAACCAAGATCCAACAATCTGCTGCCTCCAGGAAACACATCTCAGCTCTAAAGACAAACACAGACTCAAAATAAAAGGATGGAAAACAATACTCCAAGCTAATGGCAAACAAAAGAAAGCAGGAGTAGCCATACTTATATCAGACAAAGTAGACTTCAAGATAAAAAAGGTAATGAGAGACAAAGAAGGGCAATATATAATGATAAAAGGGATACTTCACCAAGAAGACATAACACTTATAAATATCTATGCACCCAACACAGGAGCACCAAAGTACATAAAACAACTGCTAAAAAACCTTAAAGGAGATATTAACAATAACACAATAATAGTAGGGGATCTTAATACCCCCGTTACATCAATAGATAGATCATCCAGACAAAAAGTCAATAAGGAAATACTGGACTTAAATGAAAAACTAGACGCAATGGATTTAATAGATATATACAGAGCACTCCACCCAAAAAAAGCAGAGTACACATTCTTCTCAAGTGCTCATGGAACATTCTCAAGGATAGACCATATATTAGGAAACAAGGTAAACCTCTATAAATTTAAGAAGATTGAAATCATTACAAGCATCTTTTCTGATCATAATGCTGTGAAACTAGAAATCAACTGCAAGGAAAAAACTAGGAAAGGGACAAAGATGTGGAGACTAAACAACATGCTACTGAACAACCAATGGGTCGTTGATGAAATTAAAGGAGAAATCAAAAGCTATCTGGAGACAAATGAAAAGGAAAATACACCATACCAACTCATATGGGATGCAGCAAAAGCAGTCCTGAGAGGGAAATTCATAGCAATACAAGCTCACCTTAACAAACAAGAAAAATCCCAAATAAATAACCTTAAATTGCACCTAACAGAGTTGGAAAAAGAAGAACAGACAAAGCCCCGAATCAGCAGAAGGAGGGAAATAATAAAAATCAGAGCAGAAATAAATGAAATTGAAACCAAAAAAACAGTAGAAAGGATCAATGAAACAAAGAGCTGGTTCTTTGAGAAGATAAATAAAATTGACAAACCCTTAGCCAGACTCACTAAGAAAAAAAGGGAGAAGACTCAAATAAATAAAATTAGAAATGAAAGAGGAGAAATTACAACAGACACCACAGAAATACAAGGGATTATTAGGGAATACTATGAAAAACTTTACGCCAACAAATTGGACAACCTAGAGGAAATGGACAAATTCTTGGACGTGTACAACCTCCCAAAACTGAATCAAGAAGAAATAGAGAATCTGAACAGACCAATCACAAGTAAAGAGATTGAAACAGTAATCAAAAACCTCCCAAAAAATAAAAGCCCAGGACCAGATGACTTCCCTGGAGAATTTTATCAAACGTTCAAAGAAGATTTAGCACCTATCCTCAAACTATTCCAAAAAATAGAGGAAGATGGAATACTTCCCAACACATTCTATGAGGCCGACATCATGCTGATACCAAAGCCAGACAAGGACAATACAAAGAAGGAAAACTATAGGCCAATATCGCTGATGAACATAGACGCAAAAATCCTCAACAAAATATTGGCAAACCGAATACAGCAATACATCAAAAAGATCATACACCACGATCAAGTGGGATTTATACCAGGGACACAGGGATGGTTCAACATCCGCAAATCAATCAACGTGATACACCACATTAACAAAATGAAGAATAAAAACCACATGATCATCTCAATCGATGCAGAGAAGGCATTCGACAAGATCCAGCATCCATTTATGATAAAAACTCTCAACAAAATGGGTATAGAAGGAAAGTACCTCAACATAATAAGGGCCATATATGACAAACCTACAGCAAACATCCTACTCAACGGGGAAAAACTGAAAGCCATTCCTTTGAGGACAGGAACAAGACAAGGGTGCCCACTCTCACCGCTCTTATTCAACATAGTACTGGAAGTTCTGGCCAGAGCAATTAGGCAAGAAAAAGGAATAAAAGGACTCCAAATAGGCAATGAAGAAGTGAAACTCTCACTATTTGCAGACGACATGATCCTATACATAGAAAACCCCAAAAATTCCATCGGAAAGCTACTAGAAACAATCAACAACTACAGTAAAGTGGCAGGGTATAAAATCAACTTACAAAAATCAATTGCATTTCTATACACTAACGATGAAAAAACAGAAAGAGAACTCAAAAAGACAATCCCATTTATAATTGCAACAAAGAGAATAAAATATCTGGGAATAAATTTAACCAAGGAGGTCAAAGACCTATACAATGAAAACTATAAGACACTATTGAAAGAAATTGAGGAGGACATAAAGAAATGGAAAAATATTCCATGCACATGGATTGGAAGAATAAATATAGTTAAAATGTCCATTCTACCTAAAGCAATCTACAGATTCAATGCAATCCCAATCAGAATCCCAATGTCATTCTTCACAATAATAGAACAAAAACTACTGAAATTCGTATGGGGCAACAAAAGAGCCCGAATAGCTAAAGCAATTCTGAAAAAAAAGAACAAAGCTGGAGGCATCACAATCCCTGATTTCAAAATATACTATAAAGCTACAGTAATCAAAACAGCATGGTACTGGTACAAGAATAGACACACAGATCAATGGAACAGAATTGAAAGCCCAGAAATAAAACCACACACCTATGGACAGCTAATCTTCGACAAAGGAGCAATGAACATACAATGGAGAGAGGGAAGTCTCTTCAATAAATGGTGCTGGGAAAACTGGACAGCAACATGCAAAAGAATGAAAGTAGACCATCTCCTATCGCCATATACAAAAATCAATTCAAAATGGATCAAAGACCTGAAAGTGAGACCTGAAACTATAAAACTCCTGGAAGAAAATATAGGCAGTACACTAATTGCGATTGGACATAAAGGGATCCTTTCAGATTCCATGTCTACCCAGACAAGGGAAACAAAAGAAAAAATAAACAAGTGGGACCTCATCAGACTAAAGAGCTTCTACAAGGCAAATGAAACCAGGATCAAAATGAATAAACAACCCACCAGCTGGGAGAAAATATTTGCAAATCGTTTGTCTGACAAGGGATTAATCTCAGTAATATACAAAGATCTCATACAACTGAGCAACAAAAAAACAAACAACCCGATCAAAAAATGGGCAGAGGATATGAACAGACATTTTTCCAAGGATGAGATACAGATGGCCAATAGACACATGAAAAGATGTTCAACATCACTAATCATCAGGGAAATGCAAATCAAAACTACACTGAGATATCACCTTACACCGGTTAGAATGGCTATAATCACCAAGACAAATAACAACAAATGCTGGAGAGGTTGTAGAGAAACGGGGACCCTCATTCACTGCTGGTGGGAATGCAAACTGGTGCAGCCTCTATGGAAAACAGTATGGAGAGTCCTCAAAAAGTTAAAAATAGAAATACCGTATGATCCAGCAATACCACTCTTGGGCATCTACCCAATGGATGTGAAATCAACCATCACAAGAGGCGTATGCACCCCTATGTTCATTGCAGCATTATTCACTATAGCCAAGAAGTGGAAGCAACCCAAGTGTCCCTCAACTGAAGATTGGTTAAAGAAGATGTGGTATATACATACAATGGAATACTACTCAGCCATAAGAAAAGACACAATTGTCCCATTTGCAACAACATGGAAGGACCTAGAGGGTATTATGTTAAGTGAAATAAGCCAGAGAGAGAAGGACAGACACTGCATGAACTCACTCATATATGGAATATAAGTGAATACACGGACAGAGAGAACTGATTGGTGGTTACCAAGGGGAAGGGGGGTGGGGGGGCCACAAGGGGTGAAGGGTTACATCCACAAGGTGACGGACAAAAATGTACAACTAAAACCCCACAGTGTTATAAACTAAGACATAAATTAAAAAAAAAAAATGACCATTTAAGACTGACAGGTTTTGACTAAAGAAGTAATAGAGTTTAGTGGTTTAGAGGTGAACACCAAGCTCGACTGCCTGGATTTGAATCCTGATTCTGACACTTACTACTTGTGTGACCTTGAGTAAATTACTGAACATCTCTGTTCCTTGGTTTCCTCTTTGGTGAAATGGAGCTAATGGTACCATCCTTAGAAGGTTGTTGTGAGAATTAAATATATTAATACAACTAAAGTACTTTGAACACAGCTTAACACTTAGTAAGTATTAACTGCTATAATCTTTATCATTATTATTATTTACAGAGCTGGAACTTCAAAATTGATTATTTCCTTTGGTTACTTTTAGTAATTAGCTATACCGCCACCAAGTAAGAGTGATATTTTCAGATGGATGGATTTTGGCCTGATACTTAGGCTGTTGCTAGGTGTCATTAATGAAATCAAAGTGCTTTCCTCCCAAGTAAAAAGATAGAATGTGCTTAAGATAATGAACATGATGAATAACTATACTTAATAACAGCAAGTTATAAATAAAATTTGAAATCTCTATACTACTGATGGATGATCTCCAATATTATAAAGTAAAAAAAGGAAGATGAAAAACAGTGTATATGGCATGCATTTGTAGGAAAAAGTAGGGAATAATACGTACATGTGCTTGGGTGTGCACCACTGGTTCTCAACTAGGGTGATTTTGGCAATGTCTGGAGACATTTTTGGTGTTACAACTGGGAGTGGGGGTGCTTCTGGCATCTTGTGGGTAGAGGCGAGGGATGCTGCTAAATATCCTGCAGTGCATAGGACAGCCCTCAACCACAAAGAATTATCTGGCCCAAAATGTCAGTGATGCTGAGGTTGATATACATAGAATATCTCTAGAATCTCTGTTCTGTATATATTTTATATACATAGAATATCTGCAGAAAAATACTTAAGAAACTGGTAACAGTGATTGCCTCTAGGGAGGGGAGCTGAGGGACTGGGAAATAGGATGAGGGGAAAACTTAGCTTTTACTATAGTCCCTTTCTACCTTTAAAATTTTGTACCGCATGCATTATGTCCTACTCAAAAAATCGTTTCAAAACTAATTTTAAAACTTTCTCTTGATCCCATTTACTGCTACTTCCTGATGTTTCTGCTCTCCTTTGCTGCAAAATTCAAAATTTCTGTACAAACTGATTTCAGTTCTCCCGTTCTCTCTTTTTAAAAACTTTTAACATTCTTTGAATCTCAGATGTTCTAGCTAGTTTCTCAGCCTCTCAGCTGCCTCTTCTAGAATTGACAGATGCTCAATGGGGAAAAAAAACCCAAATGTCAAGTTTACCTCTCTGGATTTCCTTTTCCCTGATTGTGACTTTCTAGTTCTTCACTGATTTGTTAACTCCACAGGAATATCTGAGCAACCCACCCCCCCAATATTTTGTTCTGGTTCTCTTAGCAAGAGAGGTGGTCAAAATTAGCTAGTCCACCATTACTGGAAGTAGAACTCTGCCTAGAATCTTTTTTTAAAGTAAACTTTATTGAGGTATAATTTATGTATGATACAGTATACCCATTTTTGAGGGTGCAGTTCCATGAGTTTGGCAAATGCGTATACCTTTGCAACCAGAGTAACCATGATAAGGAAATTTTCATCACTCCAAAAAATTATCTTGAGTCACTTCTCAGTCAGCCCCTTACCCCTCTCCCTGCCTGCCTCCCCTACCCCATTCTCACCCCAGACGACAACTGATCTCCCCTTACCCCTCTCCCTGCCTGCCTCCCCTACCCCATTCTCACCCCAGACGACAACTGATCTATCCCTGTGGATGAGGTTTGTATTTTCTTTCCTATCTGGCTGCTTTTCCTCAGCGTCCTTCTGAGATTTGTGCATGTTGTTGTGTTTATCAGTAGTTCATGTCGTTCCTGAGTAGTGTGCCATTGTGTGAGTATGCTACAGTTTGTTTTTCCATTCACCTGGGGATGGACATTTGGGTTGTTTCCAGTTTTTGCTGATTGTACCTAAAGCTGGCGTGAACATTTGTGTGTGCATCTTTGTATGGACATATTTTCATTTCAGAAGACCCCCAGGCTCTGTTTGGGCTCACCTCCTTGTGCCATCGTCCAGCAATGGCTTCCTGAAAGAAAGCCGGGGCGATCGCAGAGCTCACATCACTTGTTTTCCATCCCTCAAGGATCACAGTCCTGCACTGCCTGTTGTCCACTGTCTGATAAGAGTTGTTTCATATCTTTTCTTTGGTTTCCTCATTGTTTGTAGTAGAAGGTCGTGCCCATAGCAGTTACCTTCTCTTAGGCAGAAGACAGGCGGTCCACCCCGTCTCTCTTAAGCTTGCTTCAGTCAGACTTTGCCTTACTGCTCCACAGAAACTGCTCTTGCGAAAGTCACCAGTGATGTCCACGTTACTAAATCCAGTGGTCCTTTTTTAGTCCTCCTCTCACTTTGCCTGTGACACAAATGTTCCCTCTTCCTTGGATCACTCATTTCCCTTGGCTTCCCAGACCCCACCATCTCCTGGTTTTCTTCCTGCTTCACTGGCCACTCCTCCTCAGTCTCTGTTGCAATTCTCTTATCCCTCTTATCCCCAGCCTTATAATGTCTGGAATCCTGCGGTTTAGTCCTCGGCCCTCTCTCATCTTTTATCTACACTAGCTCTCTTATTATATCATCTAGTATCGTGGCTGGACGTGTGGTGACAGCTGCTAAGTTTTTCTCTATTGCTTCACTCTTTCTCCTGAACTGCAGGAGAACCCCTGTCTTGAATCCCGACTCAGTATCTACATTTGGGGTATCATTGACTTCTCAAAATTAATGTGTCCAAACTCCAATTCTGGCCACCTCCCCATCCTGCTAACTGTTTGACCCCCATGCCCCACAACCTGTTTTTTCCATTTCAGTTAATGTCAACTCCATCCTTCTAGTTATTCAAGCCACAGACTTATGTCCACTAAGAAATTTTGTTGGTTCTACCTTTGAAAGATGTGCAGACCTTGACTGCTTCATGTTACCTGCACTGTAACCAACATGGTGTGAGCAGCTGTTTTTTCTTGTCTGGATTATTGTGAGAGCCTCTAAAGCCGGTTTTCTCAGGCATGGCACTGCTAATGTTTTGGACTAGATCGTACTTTGCTGTAAGGCATGTCCTGTGCTTTTAGGATGATTAGCAGCATCCCTGACCTCTATCTACTAGATACCACTAGCAACCGCCACCTCCCCAGTTGTGGCCACCAAAAATGTCTCCAGACATTGCCAAATGTCCCCTGGACAAATTGCCCCTGGTTGAGAGCTGCTGCTCTAGATTGGTCTTGTTCCATCCATCCATGGACTCCTTCAGTCAGTTCTCAGCATAATAGCCAGAGTGATTCTTTTAAAGTGTAGGCCCGTTTGCAGAACGCAGCTGTGAAAGAAGACAAGATGAAAAATATGAAATAGAAGTTTAGATGGAGGATAAAATGAGGAGATCTAATAATAAAAGTTCAGCTGCGCAAAGAAGAGAGAGAATGGAACAGAGGCAATATTTCAGGATATAAGGGCTGAAGACTGTCTAGAACTGGTGAGGAAACAAATCCATAGATTCAAAAAATTTAATGAATCCAAGCAGATTACATTATAAAAAATCTTCCCTTGCAAACATAATAACACATGTAACAACATAGCATCATAGCAAAACATCATACACACCCGTATACACACACACCCTCACACACATACACACAAAAGAGAGAGAAAATTCTTAATGCAGCCAGAGAAAGTATACTGATCATCTTCAAAGAAGCAACAGTTATAAATGAAGCAGAGTTCTTAACAATGGGGACCAAAAGACATTGGAGTAATATATTGAAGGAAATAAAGCTGGCAATCTAGAATTTTACATTCAGCAAATATATCTTTCAAGAAAGTGGATGGTATAAATTTTCAGACAAAAAATGTTTGCTGCCAATAGACCCTAAATAAAGGAAATTTAGGGTGTACTTTAGGATGTACTTCAGTCAGAAGGAAAGAATACTTATGACATTATTTGCAATATTCCCAAATTGGCAATAACCCAAATGTCCACCAACAATAGAATGGATAAGTAAACCGCCATGTTTATAGATGAGAGAAACTACGTATAGTTACATGCAAGAGTATAGAGCAGGAATAGGTAACTTTTTCTGTAAAGGGCCAGATGGAAATATTTTGCAGATCATAGAGTCTTTGTCACAACTACTCAACTTGGCTGTTGGAGTGTGAAAGCAGCAATAGACAATATATAAACAAATGGATGTGGCTATGTTTCCATAAAACTTTATTTACAAAAACAGGTGGCGGGCCAGATTTGGCCCACAGGCCATAGCTTGTCCCCTGGTGTAGAAGAATCTCATTAACTTAATGTTGACTGAAAGAAGTGGAACACCAAGATGACATCCAGTATGGTTCCACTTATATAAAACTTCAAATGGCAGGCAAAAATCTGACATTTAGATATCATATTTGGGTGATAAAATTATTTTAAAACATAAGGAAGTGATTACTTTACTATGAAAGTCACAATAGTGGTTACCTTTGGGGAGAGGAAGAGGTTTAGGATTAAGAAGGGGCTCACGGGGAACTTCTAGGGTGATATTAATGTTGTTTCTTGACCTAGCTGGTATTACACAAGTATTTGTGAACATAATGTTTTATACACTTTCTACGGCTTTTAACCGCTCCCCCCCCCAATTAAATGGTTAAAACCAAAACCAAAAGCAAAGGAAGGATGGTTATCACAAAAATCAGGATAACGTTTACCGTTAGGACCGTGGTTCTCAACTGAGGGTGGTTTTGCCCTCATGGGACATTTGGCCATGTCTGGAGACATTTTCGGTTGTCACAACTGGGAGGATGTTTTTGGCATCTATTGGACAGAAGCCAGAGATGCAGCTAAACATCCTACAATGCACAGCACAGCTCTGCCCCTCCCTCCCCAAACAAATTATTATTCAGTCTAAGATGTCGATAGTTCGGAGGTTGAGAAACTGTATTCTAGGAGGAAGGAGCACAGGGGTGCGAATGCTTCTAGATATAGGTAGGAGGTAGTTGCAGGGGATTTGCTTTATACCTAACTGTACAGACTTCAAATACTCCTATGTGTGATGGTATTTGTCACAATAAAAAAAATCTAGGGCTGGCCTGGTGGCGTAGTGGTTAAGTTCACATGCTCTGCTTCCATGGCCCGGGGTTCGCAGGTTCAGATCCTGAGCATGGACCTATGCACTGCTCATCAAGCCACACTCCGGCGGTGTTCCATATATAAAGTAGAGGAAGATTGGCACAGACGTTAGCTTAGGGACCATCTTCCTCAAGCCAAAAAAAAAGAGGAAGATTGGCAACGGATGTTAGCTCAGGGCCAGTCTTCCTCACACACAAGAAAAGAAGAAATCTAACAATTGCATGGGTCCCTTTCTGGTAGACTTTAAAACATGGCAAGTGTAATTTATGTCATATGAAACCTGTAATGAAGGTTAACTAAAGAGTAACAGATGCAGCAATTTGAGTATCAGGGGTCAACTTCTCCCTTAATGAATATCTGGTGGTGTATAAATGGCAGTCTTTTTCTTTTTCCTGAACAGGTTTAGTGACATGATTAGGGTGTCAGACAGACTTGATGTGGCCTTTGCTATGACCATAGTCACAGAGGCAGAAGCTTTTGAGTCTGGGGCTCTTTTTCTTAGAGGCACCACACATTCATTCTTGAACAGGGAAAAGGAGTCGACTTCGCACTTTGTTTGGTATCATGTCTTTCTCCTTGATGTACTGAGAGAATACGTCATACTTTTCAAGTGATAATAGGGTTACCAAGAAGTATCAGCTCCAAGATTCCATGAAGAAAGGAGCTATGACATTCATTTTTCCAGATACAGAGAAGGGAAAGCAGATTTTTGATCAGTTTGCTTTTGAGATTTGACAGTGATAGCTGGAAAGTTACTTTTTCCAATTTGATGGTGTCATGAGTACTATTTTCTAATGGAGAAATGCCATTGTTGTAGTTATGAAAACTCTGATTTGGGACAAGTCCACTTTGTCCTGTGATTGCCGAGGCTGAGCACAGTCATTGTTGTGGGCGCCCCACAACGCGGTCCCCTGGGGAAGTACAGTTAGTGAAATTGAAATATTTCAAGTGACCCAGGGAACCCATATTATTTGTCAGGAAGGTAGTGAGTGCATAACAGATTCCAAAGTGCTGGTGCCTTGTCCTCACACTTCCCTGTGCACAGGTTCGTCTGTGCAGGCTGATTCTTTTCTGCATAAAACAGGGAAGTATCTTAAATCATTGACAGCTGGAGAGTTACTAATCTCTAGATTAAGTTCTACCTCAAGACCACTAGAGGGTGCCGGTAGCCTGTCTAGCTCAGTACAGTCCAAACCAGGTCTTGCTAACTGCCAATCCCAGGATACTGAAGAACCTTTAGAATATTCTTTTAAGGGAAAAACCTGTCCATAGAATGGACCAGGAGAGCTAATAGATTCTTTTTCTGCTGTGTCATCTTTGGTAAATACAGTATCTCCATCCAAGTGAATTTTTGGTCATACTACTTGTATTAAAGCTGAAAAGTAGGTGACATAATAATCTAGTACCATATTTTTCTGCTATAATAATATTTTTAGTTCCTTAAGATTGCTTACCAAATTCACACAGTTTGCCTTTTAACTAAGCAGAGATTCCATACTGTCCTTTTCATAGAATCTTGCAAAGATTCTGGAAATAAAACTTATTCCCTTGTGGGACACAAAAATCAGTATGTTCTTTAAAATTTCCTTTTTAAAAATTTTCCTATCTCAGTTAGTTACTCCTTACCAAACTCAACTTAGCTTTAAGTTTTAGGAACTTATCTCATGGTTTTAGGAAATATTTGTTACTTCCATCAGATATTTTGTCCTTGTGATTTTAAATATTTTTGGAAATAAACTGGAATGCTGATAACCTGTCATCCACAATGGTGTGGTTTAGGACAGGCATCTTCAAATATTTTTGCTCACGTATCCCTTAAGAGAATTTTGAAAAACAGTATGTTCTGTCTCACATTTTCAGATTGACATCTATAATGTTTATAATCATAGCTTTAAATAGTTGCAAAGAATATAATCTCTGGCCTATTGAGAAATATTGGCATTTTAAAATATAACCATTACATCAGTTTCAAATGTATCCAGTGGATGATAAATACCAGAGCACTTTGATACCTGTTGTCGTCTATTTAGAAATACACAAACAAGTCCTTCTTTAATAGTCAGAAATATTATATTTCATAGTTCCTTTGCCCCTGAAATATTTCCATTGCTTATACCCCAGAGTATTTTACGTTAATATAGTATATTTTTCTGCTGGAACTTTTAATCCATCACCCTATCATATTTCTCTGCCACAAAACAAATACCTATAAATTTTTGGTTTATTTCTAGTAACCCCAAGCCTTTAAGTGTGAATATTTTTCCTTTGGATTAAGTTGTCATTATACTAGTAGATTACAATTAATAAAACCAGGAAATATCTTATACATTTTGATAAATAATTATTAGAACAGTAAATCTTTTTGGAAGCATACCTCTTGATGAGATAGATTAGTGGGTGCTGGAGAGCCCTGGTTTTGCTGCTTTGGTTAAAGGATGCTCCTCTGACTCCAGTACTTTGGCTTGTCCCTTATTTATCCCTGGTAAGAGGAGAGTTGTGCCTTTCTCTTGTGAAGTGGGAGGAGAACACATGGGAGAGGTGGAGAAGGAGAACCAGATTGATGCATCCACTCAGAATCAGAGCAGTTTTGGGAAAGAGTGCACGTGGACGGGGAGATAGAATTCCCCTGATTCCCCTAAGGTTTGTTCATGCTCTGATGTGCTTTCAGAAGTCTGTGTGCTCGAAGACGGAGAAGCTCCCTAGATGATTCTTACATCCTCTAAAGTGTGAGAGCAGCTGCTTTAGGGACACAGTGTAGTGGCCAAGAGTGTGGACTCACTCCTATCTGCCTGGGTTTGAGTCCCGTCAGAGCTCCCTCCTAGATCTGCCTTATTTAACCCCTTTGTGCTTCGGTGTCCTTCTGTGAGGTGTGTTTAATAATCACAGCAGCTACCATATAGGGTGGTTGTACAGTGAAATACAAGAATGCATGGAAAGCTCTTAGTCCAGCACCTAGTGTTTAATAAGCCTTCAATTGATAATAGCTACTTTACGCTGATAACTTGCTAGGTGATTTGTGTTTGGAACATCAAAATTCAGAACGTTATGTGCCATTTGAAGTGTTTGGCCAGAAAAAGAGGAGAAAAATTTACTAATGGGATGTCTTTGAAAAAAAATCCCAAGCTATTCTTGAGAAGTGACTGCAGAAGAGGATATTTCAAGTTGTTGACATAGTTAACCCATACTAGGCATTGTCTGAAAACTTGAAACATCTGTCTTTACATTGTTCAGAGTCTTACTATATAATTCACACTTTTCTTTTGAAATTACTAATTCCTGGAAGGGATTACAGTTAACTCATATGTTCAATGGACACATGCTTGTTTTGCTCCAGTATTAAGGTGAAAATTTCCTTTTCTCCCTTTTCTCTAACCTCATATCTTTATGACATAACAATAGGGAAATTCAGTCTCTTTTCTGTCTATGATACTCTGTGTCTGTGGTGCTCTGCTACCTGAACTTGACAAATAGATAAAGGTGAGAGATACAGGCGGCCAGTTATTATCCTATCATTGACTGTAACCCCAGACCTACTTGCTCTGATATTTCAGACAGAGGACTACTTTCTGGCTCACATTTTCGTCTTTTGTCAAAGGAATAACCACATGAGTTCATTTCTCAGTGATTTATTTTTGTTGTTGTTTTTGCCCTTAAAAGTGAGCCTCCAGTGAAATCTGGTGTTTGAGACAGTGGCTCAGTGCCAGCTCTGCTCCTTCACGCTCTACCTGATTATCATCTCTGATCTTTCTTTTATCATTTAACCTGTCTAACCTTTATTCACTTTTTAAAAGAACTTTTTATTGTGAAACATTTATAGACTTACAGGAACTTGCAAAAATAGTACAACAGAGTCCTGAGTACCATTCACCAGTTTTCCCCAATGGTGACGTCTAATACAGCTGTAGCATGGTGTCAAAACCAGGACATTGATGCTGGTGTTGACTGTTAACTAGACCACAGACCTTGTTTAGTTTTCACCATTTTTTTTAGCCTTCCTTCATTCATGTGTGTGTGTGTGTGTGTGTGTGTGTATGTGTATGTGTGTGTGTGTAGTTCTGTGCAGTGTTATCACACATGTAGATTCATGTAGCCACCGCCACAGTCGGGATAAGGATTGTTTCATCACCACAAAAAAGCTGCCTCATGCTGCCTTTTTTATTCACACCCACCTTCCAACCGTCCAACCTCCCAACTCCACTTTCATCCCTGTCCCCTGGAAACCATTTTTTGTCATTTTGAGAATATTATATAAATGGATCATATAGTATGTAAATTGACCTTTTTCACTAAGCATAATGCCCTTAAGGACCATCCAGGTTGTTGTGTGTGTCAGTAGTTCATTCTTCTTTATTGTGGAGTAGTGTTCTAATATAAGGACACACCGGAATTTGCTCAGCCATTCACCCATTGAAGGAATTTTGGGTTATTTCCAGTATTTTACTATTATAAATAAGGCTGTTACGAACATTCGTGTGTAGGTTTTTGTGTGAACACAAGTTTTGATTTCTCTTCCTTGAGGATTTTGTTAAGTTTTTGGAGAATAGCCTTGCCTGATTCATAGTACACAGTTTAAGAAGAATATTTCTAATCATTTAGTTAGAGTTCAGTAATAAATGAGAGGGATCCTAAAGAGTTTATTTAAATAAGACCGTGTCACTGGAAGGGAATAAATGAGAAAGGATTACAGAGAATTTAATGTGATACTTTTCATCCTTTTTTTAAGACTCCTCAGACAACAAGGAAAAGAAATCTTTCAACCTTGAAGAAAAATCCAAAATCTCCAAAAACCGCGTTCATTATATGAAATTCACAAAAGGTAAAATTAAGCATTTCTTTATTTGTTGTTGAAATCTCTGTTCACACTGGATTTCTTAAAGCATTTTTAGGTCTTCACCAGCATCTCTTCTCACTTTCCGTACAAAGTGGGGAAGTATGGCTGGCCTGATGGGATTGATCTGAAGGTGCTAATGCTTCAGCATTTGTAATGAATCTCCTGGGATCTTGTTAAAGTGCAGATTCAGATCCCTCAGATCTGAGGTGGGGCCCAGGTACGATTTTAGACCATATGTGAGTCCTTTGGCAAGGCTGAAAGCAGAAGTCATCTTGCTATTTAGAGGAGAAAACGGATTTTATGTGGTTAGGTCAGAAAATAATTTTAATTTATTGCTGAACATCTTTAGTTACATTTTCCTGTTTTTGAGAGCTTAATGTTGGTGTTGAGTAGCTCCTAAAATGTGCCAGTTGAGAGAATTTGCCCTATACCGAGATCTCCGGTATGAGAAGTCTCACTGCTGAGTTAACTCGTGTATTACTCCACACCATTTCTTCATCTCATGGAGTGTTAACCTAGGCATTCCATGATCATTGTGAAGACAGTGTTAGAAAACATGTTCGTGAACTGTCTTCCTCCATCACCGCCTCCCGACACCCTTCCCTATACATGTAGTCAGTGTGAGTGCGGTTGTCTTCTTCAGCCACTAGGTGGCAGTCTTGTACTGGTAAGAAACAATTGAACTTGGACTCATCAATTTCCCCAAACAGTTCCCATAGAACAGTATTATGCATTAAGGCACTTTCCAGGCACACAAGACTATTTATTATATAATATACTTAAAGTATAAATTTGATTATAATTATGTTGTGATATCTAGTCACCATTTGATGGTTCTATGCGAGATTGGATGTACATTTCTACCTTGATATACCAGGAGAAGCACATCTCTTTGCTCTAGTCTTGTTTGTATGGTTGGGAATTCCCTAATTCCTAGAACCTGCCCAAATAGCAGTGGGAGCTGGAATTTCCACTGCAAACTATTAATGGAGGTTCTCATTTGGGGCCAGGACCCCAAAAGATAGGACTAGGTTTGGTTTAAGTGAGAGCTCATGGCAGAGCTGAATAGAGTCAGGAACTGAATAGCTTTGGGAATGTGTGCAAGAGACTGGTGCTTCCCTCTTCGCTCTCCCAGCAGGTGTGGTTTGTATGCCCTTCGTGTTATCCCCTTTTCTTTCTCTCAGGCCAGAACCTTCTTTGTTGTTTTCCTGTATGGCTTCTGATCAGGGTTTCTCTTATCCCTGACCTGCTGCAGAACAGAAGACAGTCCTTATTGGCCCCTCAGTCCTTTTGAGGAGTGGCTAAATGGTCACTTCATACCCAATCCCTTCAATGCCCTTCTTTTTTCATTAGACCCTATAGAAAAAAGGATCCAGCAGAAGGGTGCTGAGCAAACTAATGAAATTAAAAGTGGCCTGTAACTTTTGGGTAGTACGGCAGCCTTTGAAGCTTTCACTTTTGCAAATAGAATCTTCTAAGTTTCCTTTAGTACCTGACTGCATGCATGGTTTCATCTGAAGCATTTGCTAAAGCCAGGATAAACCTCCTTAATCTACTTTAATCTAATGGATGCCAGGAGTATCTGCCCTCTAGTTCTAGTTAAGCAGCCCCTTTGCCAGGTGACCCTGTCAACCTGTGTGGTGTGTTGTGCCTTCATTTTCTCTCTTGTAAATGAGCTTTGCTGTTTGCTTATTTATTAACCTTGCTTTTGGAGAAGTGGAGCATTGGTATGCAGGGAGGAGAGTTCAAGGGATGTTGTCAGAGAGGCAGTGGAGGAGATTGAGTGGGAAAGTAGAAGAAATACAGATTGGGAGTAAGTAGAAAAGATGGGAGGAGGAGGCAGAAATCCAGGTAGTGAAGAAAATAATTATTTACCATCCATCTTAACAATCCACAGTGAACATTTATTTTAAGTTCTTTAATTTACTAAAAGAAATCTTTTCTTGTAGAGCAACTGTTGTCTCTGGGTATGAATGGTAAACTCTGAGTTTCCTCTAAGGTAGATGACCTTAGGTCACAGGAAACCTGGGTGCTGGCCATCACTCTCTCAGACAAATCTTTTAGCCACTTCCCTGTCAGCCTCAGTTTCTTATTTTGTAAAATGAGGAAAGGTTGTTAAGTCGTTACTGAGTTCTAAAATAGGTTCTGTTTTATGACTTATCAGAAATCACCCACTTTATGGAACTTTTGATTGTTCAGCATTATGGAAAATAAGAATTTTGCCCATGGGTGTGCTCATAATGAAAGTAACTAATTCACTTATTTGATGAGGATGATTCATATTGTAACTCCATCTGTGGTCTGGGAAGCTGGCATTTTATATAGAGTGTGTAGAGTGAAGATAAAAATTTTGCTTTAGTGAGATTACAGTAGCAAATATCATTGTAAAATGTGCTACTCCCTAAATATGGGCTATATCATTTTAGTTCTGATACATAATTATTCCTTTCTCTAGTCCCAAATTTATAATTGTAATTTGAAATAATTTATATAATTTTAAAACTGAATTTCATCCATATTTGCTTAAAGCCTTATTTCAGCATGGTTTCTTTTAACTTGAAAAATGTTTGGCCAGTCCATATCTGCAGGGGAAAAATGGGGAAAATATTAATTTCTGCAAAACCAATTTTGAAGTTTTTAAAATAGACAGAAGTTGTCTAGAGCATTGCTTTTTTTCTCCCAGTAGTGCAGTGCATGGATGAAAAGTTGCTTAAACTGTAGTTGTGCAACTTCATCATGGCAATTTACTCAGACATCTATTCCTCTACAATTTGTAAAGTTTTGCTTCTTAAACAAGGAAACGACAGGCGCAGCATGTGTCCCGGTAGTTGGCCTGCTATCTGGACATGCAGGCTGTAGTGTTCCTAGCGCAGTCAACTTCTCCCACAGTCGGGGTCTGCTAGTGTTGGGCGTTAAGTTTCTTTTTCTGATTCTTTTGACATTTAAGTACAAAACAGCACCATTGCAGGCTTTTAAAAAATTCAGACTATCTTATTGGTTGTGAGGGTCTCACTTATTTTGCACCCTCCTCTGGTTCCTTCAGGTTTCCTGGTTTCCTGACTTACCCTTCAGTGAAGTTGCCGTTATCTTCTGTCCTAGGCTTATCATCAGCTCTATGTGTCTTCTTTAAAAAAAAAAAAAGCAAAATATGATATTGTTGGATTTATCCTTCTTGATTGGGGAATGCAAATGAATTTTCTAAGCAAGTGAAGCTACCTACATAAACCTTAAGTGTTTTTTATTTTAACAAATGTACTTCTCAAACCTGCATTTCTTGCCCTTGCCCCTTTACTCCAAATAGGAAAACTCAGTTTTTTTGAGTTTATTTTTTGAGTTATAATATAGTTTTCTCCTTAGAACTTGCTGGGTTCCATATGACTTTTGCCCTTAAACTCAGAGGCTCCAAATTGCCGTGATTTCCAAGTTCTTATGTTTATTTTTTATAGTTTAATTTGCTTCCCATCGGGACTTCTTGGTGTTGTCAGTGTGTCTGGCTATAGCAATATAGTAATGTTCCTCCCTTCTAATTTGCTACTCTGATCTACTGGAAAACTTGGTGATCACGATTATTAGGAAAATGGCTAAAATGATTGTGAAGTACTCTTCTCTGAAAGTACTTGCTCATCCTTTTGTGGACTTTGTTATATCGGCTTGGCTACTGGAAGCCTTTTTCCTGATTCTCAAAATGTTATGGCCAATTGAAGACTAATAGATGGAGCAAATCCAGACAGATAACATGTGTTTCCTGTTCTGTTTAATTTTTTGATTGTCTTTTTCTCTAAAATCTAAGTTTATCAACAGTATTTGCTGTGATGGGACCATAATTCAGAACTCAGATCGATAAGCGTCATTTTTTTGTATTTTATTCAGAAGTGGCCATAATTTTATAACATTTATAAGCCATTCAACCAGGACCATTAACTAATAACTATTTCAATATCACTTCCACCTTCACATTTTTATCTATCTTTAAGTTTCTTGCCATTGGTCTCTGACCCTTAATTCTTCTCTATGTTTTGTTTTCCAGATCAAATCCAGAGCAAGGCCTGTAACAATCCTGGTTTCTACATTTACTTAAGTGAACTTTGCTAAAGGATAAAAATTTCTGACACAAGAACCCATCACCAAAACTTTAGAAACACTTGCACCTTCATTGGTACAGCTTACTGTCTCTACCAGCTTGGCAGCTTTCCCTTTGATTTTCAGATTTGTTTTTTATTTCTGCGTGTTCGTATTTTGAGGTCCCATTTTAGGATTATGATCTTGCATGTGCTCTCCCATCCTTAATCCCTCCCACATTTCTTGTAGTTGAATTACTGTAGAAGAGATCTTAATTTGCGTTTCTTTTAGGGCGTCTGTTCCATTCCAGGAGATAGGTTAGGGATAGATGGCCAATACATATTCTGAACTAAGTGCAACTCCTTTTTCTGAAATAGAAACCGCCATCCTGGACATGGTCTGCAGTGCAAATTGGGTTATGCTGATGAAAAGCTAAGAATAGGTCACTAGACCTCCTGAGAGTTTGTCCACTTCTCCCCACCATGACCAGTTTTATTGCCAATTTTTCTGGTTGATTTTCTGAGTTCCTATCTGGGGTATGCTTCATTTTGTTCTTAAGTAGGTTTCCTTTGGGGTCTTTTATATGGGTTCTACTTAATAATCAGTTAGAGCCAGGAAGCCTTCGCTTTTAGCTCAGAAAGAAAGGAGAGAGCAGCACGGAGCCACAAAGGAGCATGTCCTTCCTGATAGGAACAGGCCGTGCTGCCTGGACCACTGAATCTGGTACTGCTGACTCTGAAACGGGTTTTGGCACCTGGCTTTGCATTAAATTGAAGGGTGTTTTGTTTTTTAATTTCATGGAGTCATTGAGCAATATCATATTTGAATGCCCCCGTCATAGTCAGTGAACTAGAACCTTCTGGGTCATGACATTACTTTGCCAAGTTAGTCTGCTACAGGAAACCAAGAAGGCAAGTGAGTCCGTGACAGTGGAACTCAGGCTTCCAACTCAAAACAAAAGTTCCTGTGTCTGACCCCGAGCCTTACTCCCCCAGAGCCTCACAGCTTTACATGTAGTCATTATGTTGAAAAATGCATTTACCATGAAGTTGACAAATGGGAACAGATTTGGTCGACTGCTCACAGAGTGTTATTGGTAGAAGTGGAAATTCCAAAGAAGTGAATTTTAAATTAGTTGGTTTGTGGGTTTGAAATTACATTAAAGAGTTTACTATTTTTAATAAGCATCATGGATCCTTTGGACACTGCTTTTGCCAGAAACCATTTAATTTCCTGCTCTTATTATATATCCTTTTATTTAAAGATGATATAACTATAACAGTAAAAAACATTTTAAAAAGAAAAAAATCTAAAACCCTTTCACCCAAGTACAATAATTTTACTTGCATTTATTCTTTTAAAATTTTTATTCAGTTAATTATTGAGCTCGTATATGTCAAATACAGTATGCTTTCATTCATATGCGTATGCAAGGTTTTGAAGCTATGTATCTAGCAGCATTTTTTATTCTGCATTTCATAATCCTAAGTAGCTCATGTCTCCTTGAAGTAAATAAGATCTGTTTTATAAATGAGGAACCCAGAGACCCAGAAATCAGACCTTGAAGGCATACCAGTAGGAGAGGTAGGTTCAGTATTTAGTTTTACTCCTGGTTTACATGCTCTCGGTTGTTTTTACCACTCAGAGAATGTCATGGGTTCTGGTTCTAAAACGCTTGTTTGATTTTTAAATTTAATTCATTTTATTTATTAATTAAAGAGTTATAATCTGTGAAGGGGAGACAGTCAGTAATTTACAAAATTGTTTGTTTCTTTTCCAAAACCCATTTACTTTCAAGAGTTTAATAGTTTATATTTGTGCTCCTTATTTTCAAAAGAATGGTAATACTGACAGGCATCATGTTTTTCTTCCAGGGAAGGATCTGTCATCTCGGAGCAAAACAGATCTTGACTGCATTTTTGGGAAAAGACAAAGTAAGAAGACTCCTGAGGTATTAAGCCACATACAGCTGATACGTTCTGTTTCAACACTGATTTTCAATTGTGTATAAAATGATTTATATCTATTACTAATGGTACTTTTCAGACAAAGTTACCCCCAAAAAACTTATAGAGGCTTCATACAAAGGCTAAATGTGATCCTCTTAATAATAATAGTTGGTCAATAATATG
The DNA here is from genome assembly GCA_031878705.1 of Tapirus indicus. Lineage (NCBI taxonomy): Eukaryota > Metazoa > Chordata > Mammalia > Perissodactyla > Tapiridae > Tapirus > Tapirus indicus. The sequence goes on along the minus strand of CM062919.1, from coordinate 93,876,915 downwards.
TTTTATAAGGAATCTTAGAAAGGTTATATGTTATCTTTTTTTTCTGGTGTGAGGGCTAGAGTAAACTTGGAAAGAATGCCTATTGCTGATATGTTCAAAGGGGAAATCTCTCTCCTGTCTCCATGAAAGAGGGAGGTTGCATGCAGTGATTTTGTTTACTTTGCTCAGAATACGTAGCTCTATTTGGAATATGGCTTGGGGAGAAAGAGTATCATATGCATACCCCAGTTCTGGTCTATTCCATTTTAAAAGCCTTTTGAGACAGAGTTGGATCAGCATTGAGAATCTGGAAGGGATTTAGATGTAGTACTTCCTCCATTGTAAGATATTGTTTGTTTCAAAACTAGAAGATATGAATAGGGTGGCCAAATGACATCCTACATGGGATGAATCTATAATTCATAATCCTAATTATTAAATTGGGCTGTGTAAATAGCACGGAATTTTTCATGTCAGTTTCAACTGTAAGAGACAGCCCTGAATGTAGTTTGGATGTCAAAATATTAGAATTTTTGAAATACGGATTTAGGAGATAGTGGGATAAAAAATATTTGAAATTGATGTTGTCTACAAAAATCTGGAATATGCGGTTGTTGCAACTATTATTCAACTAATCTGGTATGTCATACTTATTTTCCTTTATTCGTTCCTAGCCAAGGCCCTTGGTGACTGTAGAACAAAAAAGACTTGTTTCATTTATTTCTGACATTTCTCCAAACTGACAGAAATTTTTCCAGGATGGTAGCTATTTGTTACTTCATATTATTTTCAAAGACTAGAATTGATAGTTATTAGAAATTTTGTTTTGCGATTTCCTTTGCAGGTTGGGACTAAATTCCTAGCCTTTTAGCACTTTTCTGCCCCCTACACCTTTAGCAGTGAGGACAGAGGAAGCAGGTCTCTGGGCCCCTTGGCTGGCTGAGGGTTGGCGCCTATAGGTCTCTGCTGAGTCATGTCAGAGATGGGCGGGTCATGAGGGAGGAGGTGTTCTGACATCAGGCCATACTGGGTGCTTCCTTCATAAGGGGCTGTTGGAAAGAACTGGGGGTCATCAGACAGCCCTGCTTCTGGTCACACCTCTGCCCCTCAGTGGTTACTGTGTGACCTGAATTAGGCCTTCCGCTTTGTTCACTAAGGACTTTGCATCTGGCTTATCAGTCTTCCTCTCAAACCCCTCTCCTTTGACTATCCTCAGTACATTCAGTGTCCTCAGGGGTACTCTGTCACCTCTGCTCTGTCCTAACCCCTTCCAGGGCCACACTCTGTGCTTTTGCATTGGTCCCATATCCCACCCTGGACACATGATGATAAGCTTTCTGTTCCAGTCCTCTCATCTTGTATTCCCACTACACTGGCTTTTCCAAATCCTTGCATTCTTGGGTTACTTGATCCTCCCTTTTCTTCCCTGCTGCCAACCTCTACTGCCCCCAACCCTCATCTTCTCCAGCACTTTCTTTGAAATTTTACAGTTGAACAGATCAGGGAAGGAAATATTATTTATGGGCTTTTGGTAGAACTTGAAAAGAATTTATGTGGTAAGCATAGCAAAGCTTTTCATTGTAGGAGACTAGAGGTTTCTAATCCTCTGGCAGACATCGATTTGAGGACTTAGTGGTATCAGGTGCTGTGAGATTTTTCAACACTGTTCAGTGTAGTCATTCATGATCATGTTAAAGTGAGCAATTCACCCATATTTGAGGAGCTTCAGAAACAATTCCCTCGTACTAGTCCAGGGAAATCTGTTTTGGTACAATCGGTATAGAGAAGACCAACCTTGATATAATACTGTGTTTTGTGCAAGATTTATATCTAGGTACATCTTAATGTCTTATTCTAGTTTAATGTTTTCTTCTGATGATGCTTTTAAAATCCTAGTTGTTTGGTGAGGCAGTTTTATAACAGGGTGAAGTTCTTGATCTGCAGCAGTGGTTCTCAACAACACTTGCACTCAAACTGCCTAAGGAGCTTTTTAAAAAACGTGAACACCAGGGTTCCACCCCAGACCAATTAAATCGAAATTTGCGGTTAGGATGCAAGCACAGGTATTAAAAAAAGAAGAAAAAAATTTTTAATTAAAAAAAAATAAGCCTACCCAGATGATCTGCCCAGATGATTATTCTAATGGATAATAAGGAGTAAGGATTCAGAACCACTAGTAGAAGCCCTGATATGTAACCATATTGGTAGAGCTTCTGGCTTTAGGGTCATGAATATTGCCTAGGACAGGACTTCTCAAATCTTAATATGTACACAAATCATCTGGGAATTTCATTAAACTGCAGATTCTGGTTCATGAGGATGGGCAGGGGCCTGAGACTCTGCGTTTCTGAGGAGCTCCCAGGTGATGCTGCTGTTGCTGGTCATGCTGTGCTGCATGCACCACACCCAGTAGATAGAGCCTCTGCGGTATTTTACAATTGACGTACACCTGCTACATGTATATATAAGATAGAATGCATTTAAATCTAATCACATTTTAAAACACCAAATAAAAAGTCTTTCTGTGAAGCAGAGTCACTTTTAAATTTTACATACATGTGGATTTTCACATATGGTGTTTGCTTTTATTGAGGCACACCTGTACTTTCCCTGAATAAATCGTTGCTAAGAAACCTTACTGTGTTAGTTACAACAGCCCTGATAGCCAAGGGCAGGAGGCCTTTGATCAGATTTGTTTGAAAATACAATCTCTTTTGGCTCCTGTTTGCAGTTGGAAGGAATATTGCTTTGTTTTTACTCCCTTGACCCCCATAGCAACATTGGCCTGAATTTGTATTTGGCATTGCCAAGGCGAAGGTGCTGCTGGAGGTCAAATACCTGAAGAGTCTCAGAAACCATGACAGAAGTGAATGTTAAAGCACTAATAGCTCTCTGGATGCTCTGGATAAGGGGCTGATATTGATCTTGTGTTTGCATCTAGATTTAAAGAACCTTGGGCATGGACCACATCTGTCTTGGGCAACATCATGTCTCTCACATTAAGCCAAGCTTACTAATTTCTACACCCCCTGAGTATTATAATAATGGAAATTACAACTTTATTGTCTGTGTGCCAGACTCCGTGCTAAAGACTTCTGACGGTATCTCATTTATTCCTCCCAACAATCCTGTGAAGTAGTCATTATTATTACCTTTTTAGCAGTGAGGAAACCGAGGCTCAGAAAGTTTGTTATAAAGCTCTAACGTGGCACAAATGGGATTTAAATCCAGGTCCCTCTGACTCCAAAGTCAGTGTCCTTTTCCCTCTACCATAGTACTACCAATGTTAATTAACTTTTTTGTATTTTTGAAAAATCTACATTTAAATCATTTTAGTTATGCTTTAAAAGTTTTCTTTGAGATAATACTTTATCATAACTTTGTGGGGAAATGATTGGTTGTTATTCCCATTTTGCTGAAAAAATAATGGTTTAACTTTGAAAACTTCTTTACCTTACCTTCAGTCGAGTTGACCTGTTGTGGTTTCAGAAGCATATAAGACATGTCTGGGCTAGCTTTGGGAATGATTTTACTTTGTCATCGGAGCTGTAGGCTGAATTAAGAAAGAGCTAGCTTGAGTTTCTGGAGCATAGATGCTGTGTCACTTGTGCATTTTCTGGTCTCTCAAATGAGTTGAATGATTGAGTATATTTATATCCAAAAAATGTCAGCAGCCCTTGATTAATTACAGTCATGAAGTTTTTTTACTTTTTGGTTTTTAAAAATTTTTTATTTTCAAATAATTATAGATGCACAGGAAGTTGCAAAGATAGTTCAGAGGGGTTCTGTGTACCCTTCACCCAAGTTTTCCCAGTGGTTACATCTTATATAACTATAGTACAAGATGAAAACTGGGAAATTGACATTGGTACAATCTGTGTGTGTAGTTCTGTGCCGCCTTATCACATTTGTGGATCCTGTAACCACTGTCTCAATTAAGATACAGAACTATTCCCTCAACACAAAGATCCCCCTCATACTATCCCCAATTATAGGCATACCCCCTTCACCACCATTCCTAACCCTGGGAACCGCTGCTGCCAACAGAATTGTCTAATTCGAAATAGAATATCATAACCTCTCACGATTTGATGCTGAGTCTGCTCATATCAGTAATGATCAATACCCAGGTTTTAAGGGCTGATGGTAGTTTCTGTGACCTACCGCCTGAGCTTATCCATGCTAGATTTTGTCTTCTATCTTATGGGTCTTTAGAGAACGCCTTGTGGAAATCAGATCATTTGATGTCTTTAAACTCCAAACCTATCGATTAAGTGTTTTACTTTGGTCATTTTGGAAGTATATTAAACTGTGAAGTGATAGATAAATACAAAGTGGTATCATTATTATGTGACAGGTTTGTCATCTGTAAGCTGTTGGTATAGGAGAGCTCCTTGGGCAGTATCTTGAGGCACACTCATTATAGTGAGGTTGGTGAAGTCCTTTAAATTGCATGCAGAATTTGTGTGTGGGCATGCATGCATGTATGTATAGATATATAAAGTCACATGCTTTTATCAGATTTTCAAAGGAGTCCTTGATCCAAAAAGAAGTTTTAAAATTCAGGACTGTGCATAAAAAAATCTCTTCCCAGTCAAAAAAAAAGTCATTTAAAATGAAATTTTTCTCTGTGAGGGTAGTAGAAGTGAGCTTTGTATTGTGTAGTGGAACAAACTGCCAAGCCAAGAATCTGATTCCTTAATTATTTTGAATATAACATGTAGAAATAAAAGAAAATAACAACAAAACAAAACAACAGTCCAAGCTGAACCCAAGATGTCTAGAACACTTTTATAAAATTTAAATTACACCTTCTCTCCTCTCTCTGACCTTTATACATCTAATGAAGAAATCGATCTGCTGTATTTTACATGTGGACTTTTTCATCCATCACATATGCTGAACAGTGGACTACTTAAAGAGAGAGGACTTGTGTTGACTCATTTCTGGGTCCTCAGCATGTGATTGGGATTCAGTGCTTGGGATATGGTAGGGATTCAGTAAATTGAAATCTCATTGTACTTCTCTTTTTAAAAAGTGGACTTATTGTTACTCATCTTAAAAATCATGGTTTGTATAACTTCGTGGTTGATACTTGAAATATTTTTTCCTTTTGAAATGTTTTCATCAATAAATATCTCATCTTTGAGAGGAAGAAATATTCATCAATTAATTTTTAATCCCATGCCAAGGATAATCCACTGGTGTACATAGTAGATTCTTGAGAACAGATTATTGGATGAATGTTTGCTTATGCCATTACATGTTTTTAAAAATCAATCCCATTTGCCAGAAATTGGCTTTCAGACATTGCGTTTCACTCTGGAATAGTTTTTCATGGGCTTGACTGGTTGTCATTGCTGTAGAAGTTCAAGCCTTCCTATCTCTTCAGGGACTGTACTCTGACTTGATTGGCGCTTACTATTCCCTCAAGCCACAGAGGCTTCTAGAGACACTGTTTCCTTAGCTGAATCTGGCTATTCAGAACTACTTGCTTAAGCAGTGAAAGATCATCACAAACTACCAATTACTCAGAAAACTTTAAATGAACTGTTTTGTGTGGGCATGATTTGTTGTACATTTCTAATTTCCAAGTCCTTCGTTTCCTCATCATCTTTGTACTGTATTAATTGGAAGACAATAGCTCTGGATTGGAGTGCACTTAAATTGAAGATGTATGCACTTTCTAAGGAGACAAAGAAATGATCGAATGTATTGAATTGAAATTACTAGAGCCCCTTGAGACCTGCAGCAGGCACTTGTGCTGGCCACTGCCTGCCAGGAGTTATAGGTATGAGAGTATATGTGTGTGTGTGTGTGTGTATGTCTTTCCTCACTTGGTTTGCAAGGGAGTTGGAGACACTGAAAAACAAATTCCATTAGTTCTATCTGGTTGAACTTCCTGATACTCCTTTTTTTTTTCTTCTCTCATTTTTTCCCTCCCCCACCTTCCCAGTTTCCTTCCTCTATCCAACTTGTTTCCTGATTCAGCCTTATCACTAGAGAAAATACTCCTAAACCATATCAAGGATTGAGAATGTGTTTCCAGCATTCCAACTTTGTTTCTCTAAACATGTTTCTGGCATAGGTTCCTGGCAAAATAATTGTCCATTTCTTCGCCTCTATAACCTGATTGAATTAGAAATCTTGTATTTCTTATATTCTCCCAGGATACCCAATTAATGATCACTTTCCTTGAATTCTTCTGATACCTTTTACATTTGAACCGAAGCATGTCTTCTTTGTGGTTTATGTCCCTTTCTCATCAATTAACATGAATCCCCTTTCTTTCCTATTTCTTGCTGATTGTCAAATCTGAAAACTAACTTCCAAGCATGCTTTGGTTGGTTTAATTTGTGGGGTATTTTGAACCATTCTTTCTTCTACTTCTGTAAACTGTTCTAAGTACCTCATAGGGAAGATCACTGGGGAAAAAAAGAGTCCTTTTTTTTTTTTTAATTTTTACTTGAAATGCCTTTGAATCGAAGGCTATTTCTTCTTAGTTCTGAATTTTCATGTTGTTAACTTCTATTTGTGAAGCAGGTTGAATTTTGTAAATGGTTTACAGGATGTGGACTCTTAAATTTGAATCTGCCCCCTTCCTGCAGCCCCTATCCTTCTGCTTCCCCCTCCTCACCCCAGATCTGGGCATCAGCATTCAAAACTTGGGCTGCTTTCCCAGCCTGGTATTTGCTAAAGTCATCTTCTAATGAAGAACCTTTTAGTTAGAGATAAATTTAAACTAAGCCCATAAACAAGCCAAATAATATATTTAAGGGTAAAGTTTATTTTTTGCCAGCAATGATGACTTCAGTATTTCTTGTCATCATTTTGACCATTTATAGAAGATTCAAAATAATCTTTCTAAGCTGGGACATTTGGTCAAACTTAAATAGATGAAACTTTATGAAGATAAGTAACTTATTTAATTCTGGAAAGATCTAATTTGGTAGCAGTTAGATGGGAATTAAATTAGAGGCTAGGACATGTAACCTGACCACAAGTTTAATCTAAGCCAAAATATGTAATATGGCAACTATCCTGAATGCAGGCTTGGGCTGCGTTAGAGGGGTTGTGCCTACCTGCTGACAACAACAGGTTTTTTGCTTATTTTCTGCACTGATGACTGACTGTCTTTGGACTGTTCTATTCAGGCCTGGCTGCCGTGTTTTGAAAGAGTGCGTTTAGAGAATGGCATTAGGGACAAAGGTATCTGGCAAGCATGTCGTGTACAGGAACTAGCAGATGAGCAGTTAAGAAATTCTGCCTGGACTCCAGAGAGATCTTGACTCCAGAGAGATCTTGACTTTGAATGTTTGATTGGTTTCAGTGGGCCTCTAGAAAAGGAACAGATTTGTTTGGTATGTTTCATAAGGAAGAACTAGAGTGATGGATGAAATTCATAGAAAGATTTCTACTCAGAGAAAGGAAGCAGCATGGGCTGGCAAAGCTGGCCAGCTATAGGATGTACCTTGTGGTTAGTTTCTTGGAGGAATTCTTGTAATAAGTAAGAGTCTGAACTAAATGCATATGAGCCCTTCCAAGTCTGAGGTTCCTGATTCTGGAGTAAAGAGAACACAGTGAAATACTCAGATTTGAAATGGTGTTTGAGTTGAAGTTTTACATTTTTCCAGACTACAAAGGAAAGAACGTTGCTTGGATTCCTCTTCTTGATTCTTATGTACTTAGGCGATTTTGGCTTTATCTACTTATGATCTTTATCCAGGAGATGAATGTGAAAATTTCGTTGTCATTTTGCCATTACAGCAATTATAGAAGGCTTCTTAGCATATCAATTTTGTTTTAATTAATATTTAAGATGAATAATGACTAAGGCAGTAGTCTTTCTTCTACCATGATGTCCTGGACAATTTTGGGTAGGGGTATAGGCTTTACAGTGTAAAGTACTCATTGCTTTAAAGAAGCTCTTTATCATCATCAACATTTATTGAGTATCCATGGAGATGATGGTACTGAATTTAATGAAATTTTCAAAATAGATTCATTGCTGTCCCTATTCCCAAAAGATTTACAGTGTTTTGGTATCTTTAGAGGCTGTTCGTTTATGTAAAGATAATAGGATTCCCAAGGACAGAAGGACCCTTAGGATCATCTCATTTATGCCCCTGTACCAAGTAGGACTATTTTTGTCATCATTCTATAAATTAGTCTGATTCCAATAATACTAGAAAGAGAAAACAGATTTTTAATGTGAATTTCAGAGATTAAGTTAGATATAAAGAATGTTCTCATTTAAAGAGAGAGTGGACAGTACAAATTATCAAGAGGTCATTAGAGAATGTAACTTTTGGGGACATTTACCAGTGGAATCTAATGCTATCTAAGAGAATTGAGGGAAAGTTCTTTTAGGAAACACCAGGAGACCATTATCCTACCCTTTCCTTTCACTGAAATCCATCTGAGCAACATAACATCCTTGAAGAAATGCAAACTAAGATAAAATAGTAAATAGTTTACCAAGGATATTAAGTTTGAACTGAGATGATTTTTGTACCTCACACGATCTTCACTTTTTTTTTTTTTTTTTTGTGAGGAAGACCAGCCCTGAGCTAACATCCGTTGCTAATCTTCCTCTTTTAGCTGAGGAAGACTGGCCCTGGGCTAACATCCATGCCCATCTTCCTCTACTTTATATGGGACGCCGCCACAGCATGGCTGACAAGCGGTGCATCGGCCGGCACCCGGGATCCGAACCCGCGAACCCTGCGCTGCCAAGCGCAAACTAAACCGCTGCGCCACCAGGCGGCCCCGATCTTCACTTTTATTAATACTCTTGAAGCCAGACACAAAAGATATTCTCTTATAGGTTATGTACAGTTCTGTTTTCTTCTCTTCCACAATAAATATAGTGTGTTAGTACTTATTTAATAATGGAAAGCAGGAAAAACTTCAAAGGTTTATTTAACCATTCTATAATTATTTATTGTGTACCTAATATGTCTCAATTATTACTCTAATTGCTGAAGCTACAAAGACAATAGGACTTGGTCCCCTTCACAGAATTCATGGTCCTCTGCTAAAGGAGGTAGATGTATAAACAGCTTGAACATAGTATAGTAAATTCTGTGAGAGTCTAGTAGAATCTTTTCTATAGTGTATTTTTCCCACTGCAGCTCGAGTGATCTTTTGAAAATGTAATTGAGATCCTGTCACTACTTTGTTCAAAACCCTCCCAAGTTTCCTTGTCACACTCAGAGTAAAAGGCAAATCTTTACAATGGCCTGAAGTCCTACATGACCCCCCGATCTCTCTCTCTCTCTCTCTCTCTCTATCTCTCTCTCTCTCTCTCTCTCACAGTTACTACACTAACTCAACTTCGGCTTTTTCCTTGCCCGCTCAGCTCTTGTCACACTGGCTTTCTTGCTGTTCCTCCAGTATTTCAAGAATGCTCCTGCCTCAAGTTTAAGTACTTGGTGGTTCTTCTACATGGAATGGCTTGCCCCCTACCTCCTTCACATTTTTGTTCAAATGTTATCTCAGTCGGCCTTCCTTGATTACCCTATTTATAACTGAAAACACAAACAATAACAACAAATCCTTGACACTCTTGTACCCTCTCCTTTGCTTTATTTTTCTCCATAGCAGTTATCACCATCAGATGTACTAAATAGTTTACTTGTCTACTCTCTTCCCTCAGTAGATTGGAACCCCTATGAGGACAGCAATTTTTTTACTCTCTAGCATCTAGAACCATGCCTGGCATTGAGTAGGTTCTCAATGACGTTTTTGTTGAATTGAATTCATTTGTTGAAGTATACTTTAAACGTTGTGGGAATACAGACCAGGGAGCCTTTAATTCTCACTGGGGATGTCAGGAACAGCTACAGAGAAGAATTGGCAATTGACCTAGGCCCGGAGGGCAGGGGTCTCTGGGTGGACGAGGCATAACGCGAAGACATAACGTGAACAACATCTTATCCCGGGTCTCAGACTCTAATGCCGATGCGGTCCAGGTGTATGACTGTAAATGTGTAAGTAGTCTGACTTCAAGACAACAGAGAAGCAGGCGAACTGATAGCCTGTCTGAAAGTATCCAAGATTCATAAAAGTGATGATGTTGATGATGATGATAGTGGTGGTGGTAAATCCTCTTCAGAACAAGTGAAACATGTCTGTGATCCCATCTGACACAGACTGCCAGTTTGTAATAGTTGGCATATTTGGGGGTAAGAATGCTGGGTGCTTAAGTGTGGAACTGCGTAGCAAAGACTAGCTGCTTAGACTCATCTTGTTGAGTGTGCTAGGCAGTCTACTAAGTATATTTTAAGGTGTGTTTCCTGTCTCCTGGGTATATGAATATTCACTCTGACATTTAAACTTCTCCTTCTTTGTGCTTTGGTGCCTGTCAGAGGCATTGGGATGAATAAGAAGCTTGGAGAACTTACAGCACGGTGGGCAACTACCTGGCTGGAGTGAGATGGGTGTGTCGTGCCTGAGATCAAGTTACTCACTGGCCTCTTCTAATTCAGAGAGCAGGTGAAATCATTCCAAGTGAGTAAGAAGCGTTACGGAGCTAGATTTTCTGTTGAGCAGAGCTTTTGATAAAAGGAAGAAGAGCTAGATATTGACGTTTTGGTGCCTGTTCTATCAGTGGTCTGTTAATCAACAGGATAAATTATTGCTCTTCAGAAACAGGCAAGGATCCCGCTTGGCTTGAAGGCATTTCCACTCTTCTTTTCTTTGTTTTTTCTTTTTATTGGTAGAGGATCTTTCCTCTAGCCATTTGCTCCTTGGGGGTTTTGTTAAGGAGTGAAGGGAAACTGAAGGGAGCTCTTTTGATTTATCTTCTATCCTTTCCTTTTGGTCAGTCCACAGGGCTAAAATAGCCGAGTTGGCTTTAATATGTCGCCATTAGAGACCAAACATTAGCTGGAATAAACCTTCATGCCTCACAATGAAAAATGTCCCCTGATTGGCTAATTAATCAGTCAAAGAGGAATGACATGGCTCTTGGCTTGAGGGACTCTGCTAGAGAGAAGCAGGCTGTTGATAAATGGTTTTCCAACAAATTCATATATCAAGGAAACTTAGTCATTTTTTAACTATAGTTTGTGTGACTGCAATTTTTTCTAACTTTTTCTTTTCTGCTGCTCTTGCTGTTTAGGCTGCTTTTTTTGTTGTTTGTTGATAGAGAAATATAGGATTTTAGATATGAAAAAAATAAATGCTTTCTGCTTATTCATGTCTGTTAGCATGACTGGTTTTGAAACCTGTGTAGGTTTATCAGTAGGTGAAAATCAGATGGGTTTTTCCAAAATAATTTATGAGATTAAATTTTCCTGGATTCCTTCAAAGTTAAGGTCTCCAGATTCTGGTCCACATGCCTGAGTTTGAATCCTGGTTCCATCAGTTGCAATGAGATAGTGGACAAATTACTTAATCTCTCTGTGCTTTAATTTCCTCATCTTTAAAATCGGGATAATAATAGCATCACCTAATAGGATTGTTGTGAAAATTAAATGATATCATCTGTAAAACATTTGGAACAGTGCCTGGCACATAGTGATTACTTATTAAATATTCATCGTTATTTTTTAATCAAAGTAATATAGGTACATAGATTTTTAAAATTAAGCTGCACTAAACAGCAGGAAAATAAAACACTCTTCATACCTCTCACCTCTTCACCTCCCAAGCCTGCTCTCTACAGCACGTTCTGTTCTTTTTAAATTATATGGTATTTATCTTCATATTTTTAAGTAATATCTTACATTGACTTTCTTGCTGTGTTAATTTTTAACATTGTCTGGATTTCTATTTTGGTGAGTTAGGATTTAAGGCCTTTTACTGAGCAATCAAAATACTGATATAATTATTAGTTAATTTGGTGTTTGTATTTTTATGACTATGTAAATATCACATTCCCCTGCTAAGCCAAGTAGTGTACTATAATTACATTTCATTTTACAATTTTGCATTGTTTTCTGGTGGGGAACAAATGATATATCTGTAATTTTTTCCATACCCTCTACTAGCCTCTTAATGTAAAACTTTTTGCAGTGTCAAACAGATTGGATAATCTGTCAGCTCCCCAGGAGAGTGTACTCTTCAGACACCCTCCTTCCTGCTCACTCTGGACTGGCTGTTCGGTTTGCTTCACTCCTGTCATCCTAGACTTTTCCCTCCACTTTGCTCTCGTTACCTCCTCTGTCCTGAATCTGTTGCCAATCTTCCTCTTTTTCCTCAAGGAAGATTGTTACTGAGCTAACATCTTTGCCAATCTTCCTCTATTTTGTATATGGGACACCTCCACAGCGTGGCTCGACGAGTGGTGTGTAGGTCCTCGCCCAGGATCCGAACCCATGAACCCTGGGCCTCCAAAACGGAGTGCATGAACTTAACCACTACGCCATTGGGCCGGCCCTCTTCTCTCATCTTTTAGCAGCTTTTCTGAGAAGGGGTGCAGGTCTGAAAATCTCTTATCCTAATATCATGGCAGATTGTGTGGGCATAGAATTCTGTGTTGAAAATCATTTTCTAGGAAAATTTTGAAGAAGATACTTTAGTATCTTCTCATATTTGTTGTTGATGTTCACAATTCAATTCTTTACGCATACCTGTGTTCTTTGTCTTATCTTCAGGAGTTTTTAGGATCTTCTTATCTTTGGATTTCTAAAATCTCGTGGAAGTGTGAGTTTGATTGGTGTTTTCATTCACCAGGCACTTGATGGGCCTTCCAAAGTGAAGATTCATGTCCTTTCACCAGTTCTGAAAAAATACCTTTTATTCATTCTTTGATCATTTTTTCCTTTCCGTTTTCTCTACAAGTCATTGGTTACATGGTGGACATCTTGGATTATTCCTCAGATTTTTCTTATCTTTTGTCTCCTATTTTTCTACATCTTTTGTTCTACTTTTGAAGAGATTTTCTTGAGTTTATCTTCCAACCTTTTTATTAAAATTTTAAGTTTTGATGTCATATCTTTAATTCCCAAGAGATATTTCTCATCAGCTGACTGTTCCTTTATATTTACTAATTTTTAAATAGCATCATGTTCTTCTTTCGTGGATATACTATATTCCCTTGTCTCTGAATGCATTGTTATGAGATTTACAGATTGTTTTTCTGTCTTTTTCCTCTGTACTCCTTTTTTCTTTCGGTTTTGGTTTGTTTCTTTCATGTTGGAGGATTTCCCCCATAGTCTGATGTTCTTTTGCTGCCTGCTCTTATCTAAGAGTCAGTCAGTGAACAGCTGAGTGGAAGCTTTGTTTGCATAGGCAGCACTGCTCAGCTGGTGAGTTTTGCTGTAGAGTGATGTGGTGAGTTGGCCTTTTCCCTGGGGAGCCTCCCTGATGTCAGAATTTGCAGGTCTTTTCTTCAGTGGGGTTCAGTTTCTCTAAAAAGGCACTCTTGCTTGGGGAACATGGCAGACGGGCGTCTCACCTGCACTCCAGCTGCAACTTAGGTCCTTCCCAGCAGAGCCTCTCAAGTTCAGGCTTCTCAGAGATTAAACCTCTGTCTCCTTACACATTTTTATTTTAGAGGGAAAAACAGCTTCGTTCCCCATTCTGTAAGTGGATAGGGCCTAATGCACAGGGATATTTGGCAAATAGTTACTAAAGGAAAGGTTAGAAACACTAAAATAAAACCATTTCACATCAAAAGAAAAATTTTTTTAAAAATTTAACACCCGTTTTTCTCATCTGTCATTTCCAAAATGTAAACTATTTTATCTCAAAAGGCTTGGACAGGGAGGGTGTTGTTTTCAGATCCTGGCCCTAGCATTATTCCCATTTTAAAGCAAAAAACAAAAACTTATCCTATTTGCTGCTCAGATTTGCTTCCTTATAAGGTGTATTTAAACAGGATTGGCCTAGAAATAATCTAGATTTTAAATTATCCCTGGTCTCTGTGTGGACTTCCTCCTCTACATGTGCACATTTCCTCCTCCTCTCTCCTCCTCCTCATGACTGTCTTGTACTCAAACCTTTGGAATGAGATCCTAAGAAAGACTGAAAAAGCCCCCCTTTGAAGTGAAGAAGGTGGTTTACTTGTCTTTACCCTTCTTTTCCTCAGCTCTAGTGTTCGTTCTTCCTGTGAGTTAAGCGCAAGCAGTTTGCTGAGTGCTTTAGTTGTCTAAAGCGTGTCATGGAAATAAACAATTCCTAATTTATCTTATAGAAATATGTGAGTGGATTGCAGAAAGTGCTCTGAGCCTCCAGAAATATACATTGTTACCCTGACATGGAAGCCTTTTGGGTGTGATTCCTGCAGCTAGCAAGCTGCATCTGTGGTTATATTTTCTCCAGGCACATATTGCAGGAAGCCATAGGTGATAATCACCTTGCCCCTGGCTCCCATTTTCCTCTCCCACAGAAAGAATGCAAGGTGTTCTTCTGGGAGAGACAGACCTCACTTATGCAGGTTTGCCTTTCTTAGAAATTATACTTGTACTGTTGGGAAAGATTACTGAAAACTGGTTATGACGTTGACGTGGAAAGAGCAATGAACTGAGTGACAGGAATATCTCCATTTCAGTCTTAGATCTGTAGGTAACTACCCCTGTGACCTTGAGCCAAGCCTTAACTTCTCTAGTCCTGAGTTTTAGATTGAAGCATCGGTGGGCTCACTTCATGTGAGAACGATGGTGAGTGGATTAAACACATACCCAGAGTTGTAGGGAAAAAAAGTAAAAGCACTAAACACCGTTTTCATCATTGTATATCTTGTTTACCAGTGTAGTCGGATAATGATCTTGAGTATGATCTTTGATTTCTTTCTTTCCTTTGACCTTCATATCCAGTCAGACCATTACCAACTCCTATTGATTTTGTATTTTTTAATACCTATGGCATTCATCCTGCTTTTCTACTTTTACCAATATCCTGATCGTTAGTACCCCCAATTGTTATTACCCCTGAATTACTCTCCTAACTGGTCTCCCTGACCCCAGTTTTTCCTTTTTTTCAGGGCGTCCTATTATTATCTGTTTTCTCAAAATCTCTGTTTTGTAATGTTACTGTCCTGCTTCAGCTGTCCCCTATATCCAACAAATGCACAGTCCCTGAGACCAGTGTGCTAGACACTCCAACTGACTTGCCCTGATTTCTGTTCCGGATGCTCATGCCCACTGATCCGTAATACAACTCTCCACCAGAACTGTCTCAGCCAGCTCCAGACAGCCTTTGTCCTCTCACCTCTTTGTTTCCCCATACCATTGCCTCCACTTTCACTGCTCTCACATTGTCCACTGCCTGTCAGAGTCCTTCCAGTGCAGCTTGAGTCCTGCTTCCTGCCATTGAGGAAGGAAGAGGAGGAATGCACAGTCTTTCAATTGAACAAGCATTGGTAATTAAAGTCCTAGCTCATTCATATATTCAGCAGATTTTTATTAAATGCCTCTGTGCCGGCACTATTCTAGGCACTCGTGATGCAGCTGTGAACAAGCAGACAAGAATCCCTGCCCTCGGGGAGGCTGCATTGTAGTCATGTCTTTGTGAAAGGCTTCCTCACCACTGTCTTCCCCTTCACTGAACTCTGCGTGTGTCTAATGTGCTGTCACTGTGTGCTGCCTTGGCTTGTTGTCTCTTTTATTATCATTTTAATAGTATATGTGTTACTGTTCTGCCCTAGAACCAAGGCCCTGACTTTGTGTCCCTGCATAGGCCCTGGTTCAGTGTCTTCAATAGTTGCTCATTAGGAAATTGGTAACTATGAGTTAGTTGGTATAATTAAATGGATTGATAGACTGAACTTTTTTAATACTCATGGGAACTAAATGTATTGTTTTAATTGCAGGTTAACTTTCCTTCTTCTTAACTGATAACTGTGTATAAGAATTGTTAAGTTTCTGGTTACTACTAACAACCATATATATTATCCACTTTATTAACAGTTACTTAAAATTTACTTCAACAGTAATCTATGGAAATCGATTTCAGCAGGAAAAAGTATTTTTCATTGTTAATAAAGAACCTACTATCTGACAGATCAATCTTAGTAACACTAAAAGTAGGACAGTCAGACCCTGTGTGCACCTGACATATGCAATGTGAACCTATGAAGTATTTTTGCTATAAAAGTTGAACCTAAATCTGATCAAGTTTCTAGAAGTAACTTCCCTTCACAGAAAATAGAGGATATGGAGATACAACCTTAATGACCTCATAAGCAAACAGATAAAAAATTTAAAATGTGGAAGATTATTTAAGACAACTGACCTAATTTCTGCAATAAGTCAGGGGCATGAAAAAAATATGGGATTGCTGGGGATGAGGGGGGACTAGAGATAGAAAGAACCTCTATAACTTAAAAGAGATATAAGTAACTAGATGCAATATGTGGGCCTAGTTCAGGACCTGATTTGAACCATAAGAAGACACACATGAGACAGTTGAGGAATCTGATTATGGATTGTGTATTAGATGAGACCAAGGAATTATTGTCAGTTTCATTAGGTGCCAAGCATTGTGATTGTGTAAGGAAATTTCCTTATATTTTAGCAATCCATACTGAAGGAAGTAGTAGTGAAATGACTTGATACCTGGGATTTGCTTTAAAATACTTTAGCAAAGAACAAAGGAATGATGTAATACTGTGGCAAAACCTTGTTAATTGTTGATAGGAATATTCAGGGTTCACTAATTTTGTATGTATTTGAAAGTTTTCATAATGCAAAATTTGTTAAAGAATCTACTAATTATAATATTCTTTAACATTTATTTAGCTCTGCGTAAAGAGTGGTTTAATTGTTTTGTATGGTAGGTTCAAAATGTCATGGTCATCTTTCAAGTACAAAGTTGTTAGTGCCCACTTTATTTTTGTCCTAAAATGTCCTAGTTTACTCCTTCCCTAAATACTTTCAATAAGTCTTCTTGTCATCTGTATTAATATTAGTAGAAGTCAGGGATGGAAGCCAGCAGAGAGAGAGAATAAAAGTGGATGAAAGATAATTGCCACAAGAGAATAGATATTTTGATTGTTCCACAGAATATAATTTCCCTGTTCTTTGAGCACCTCATCCCCCCACACCTAGAGGTCTACCACTTTGCTGACTTATGGTTCATCATCCTGATCGTGTCGGACGGACATGAAGTGTAGACACAATAGAGTACCTGATTCCTCCTGGGCCACTCTCATCTGTCTAGTCATGACTGCTTGGGAAGTGTAGATCTAGAGTAGCAAGCAGGAAGGAAGATTTAGGAATGTTGGGTAACTAATAGGTTTTTGTCATCATTTAGGTTTTGGCAAAGAGACAGCAGTCCCAGAATGGGAGCAAGTTCAAAAAGTGGTTGTTTTATCACAGGATGGACTGGAATGCCAGGCTATTCCAGGTCTGGAATATCCAAATTTAATTGGCATTCCAGGAGTGGAAGCTGTTTTCATAGACTGAAGTTTACCCTTGTATGTGGAGTGAGGGGTTCTGAGGGAATTGTCTTCAGTGTATGAGTAACTCACTGTGTGTAAGTCACAGAGTATTTGTCCCAGCCGAAGTGACCCAGGTGTTGTCGACTCTATGAGCTCATTCCCAAGGTTGTTCTGTATGTTCTGGAGGAGGGAGTTCCTCACAGATGTGTATTATTGAATTTAGGACTTGTTCCAAAGAGTTTCTTGATTACTCTAAATCTTGTTTCTTTGCTCCTCCGTCCCCCAGGCTGCCTTTTTATTTGTTCATTTCTTTGAAGTCTTTGAGTTCGTCGCTTTATCTTCATTGTGCATTTTTCAGTTTAGTGATAGGACACAGTCATGACTGGTAGGGCATACAGTATGTCTTTCACTTCCCTTTCACATTGGAGGAACAGTACTATAAGTTGGCCTCATTTCAGTGGCTCTTATGCGTGCTGTGATGTTTTCTTTACCACTTTCAGTCTGTGACCAGCAGAGTCTCTCTCATGGGGCTATGATGATGTCCAGGGTCAATGATAGAAGTGCCTTTATCTTTTAGGCAAATTTGTTCGTCTAGCAGTTAGAATTTCTGAGATACTGATCCCAAGCTCAAAGTATCCAGGAGTCAGGTTAGAATGATAATAGAAGTTCTATTTTATTAGAGGTGGATTGGCATAGTTCAGTGAGTACTGATTGTTTTAAAAGCCAGAAAACTTGGGTGCAAGTTCCAGTTCTGTCACTTAACCCTCAGTGTGACGTTGGGCAAGTTGTAGGATTTTAGAGCTGAAAGAGACAGTCTGGTCCCTTCCCTTGACTTTTATAAAAGGAAACTGAGGTCCATAGAGGTTGAGCTTGACCACCACAGGGCTCGGCTGAGAGAATTCCAGTCTTAACTTCTGGATGAGGGCACCACACCACTTCTGGCCACTTACCTGCTCTGTGCTTCTGCTTCCTCATCTGGAAAATGTGGATGAAATAATGTGTGTGAAAGCACTTTGAGACTCATTAAGGCATCAAGCAAATGTAAAAGGCATCATTATCTTTGAAAAGATAGAAAGTAAGTACAAGCAAGTACCTGAATCATATTCATTTTCTCCTACTTTAGTATATGAGAAATAGAATTTGAGGTGCAATTTGTAAGCCATCAGTGGAAGTCCAGCCCATTCCTTTATTTACTCCTACCTTACTTCCCTCTCTGTGAGATGAGGCATGCTTAATCTGTGATACTAGGAAGAATTTACTCAAGTGTTTATATGTTCTGGGATTCCATTTTTTAAGTAGCAGTATGCACATAAAATGTATTTATCTCTATCTTGCTAAGTTTGTGATAATAAAATGTAGAGCCAAAGAGACCTATGCCAAGGATCCAGCAAGGTGGTGACTATCTTATACGAACTTAGAATCTGCCTGTGCAGATAGATAAGAGAGTTGGGCCAGTTGTGCCATCCGTGTACTTAGTGACATGGGTCCTGCTAAGTAAGTGCCTTGGTCAAGTGATATGGTTAGAGGCTATGGGAAAGTAAAGAGAACAGAGTGGTATCTTTTTCTTTTAAGGCTAATGTAACATTAAGAATTTGTACTTTATTCTCGACCAGATCATGTAGATAAACTCCCTTCTATTGTTTTAGTTAACCATGACCAAGAGAAACCCAACTTACTCAAAACAGCACTTTCAGTAAAGAGCCACAAAATAATTGTTGTTGACATTGTATAAAGCCCTGCAGTAACATCTGATTGCATCGGTGCGGTTTAGCAACAGGGTCACCCATAAATTGGACAGGTGTGTTTATACATGCAGTGTTGAAACGCATTCACTAAACCCTAAGACCTGTACCAAATTCTGATATCAGGCTCTTGTTAGGTAATGTTCCTGCGTCCAGCATCTCGCTTTGTGTAAGTGACAATGTAGATAGAAAAAAGTAATTTAAACCAAAGAAGGGCAAAAATCTTAACAGAAGTAACAAATGCAAAAACAGTGTAGGATACTGGGGAGAGTACAGGCTTTGTGCAGACCTGGGTCTCAGTCTTGACTTGGCCTTATGAGTCATGCAACCTTACACAGGAAGTTAACTTTTCTGAGCCTCCAGAGTCAGCTAGTGACAAATAGCCCAGCAAGGACCAACTAGACCCTCATTCAGAACAAGTTCCCTGTTCAGCTTTGTCAGAAGTCAGCCTGGCAGGTTGGAAAAAACCTGCTTTGCCCAATAAAATTTCTAAGATCCATGCTCAAATCCACAGTCTTTGAACATTGCCCTCTGATCCCCTGCCATCTGACTCTTATCTCATGGCCCGTGGCTGCTTGCTCAGATGCCATGCCCCCTCATGCAGATGCATGCAGCCATCTGCTTTGTCCACGGCACCTCAGCTGAGAGAGAGGTGATGAGTGGTGTTAGACAATTGTGGGTTTCTTGTCCACTAGGCTTTGGCCCAAGTGGTTGTACTGTTCCCTGCATGCTTTCTCCGGGTTAGGCCACTCACCTGTACATTTTAGACCTTATCAAAAGTGGACTTTCATAAGCCAGGCAGATGTGGTGGCGAATGAACTGGAATCTTTTATGGCAGCTGTATAATGCAGAATAAGGTGAATAACAGAGCCAGGCTGGAGAAAAATGAAACAAGAGCAGACATGTCTATTCGTCATCTCCCCAGCAACCGTCAGGCCTCTGGAGCCTGGAGGGGACTGTTCGTCTTGTAATGTAAAAAAAGCAACAACACCGAGACACTTCAGACATGAACACACCTTTTAAAGTCTTGTCAGTTTTACTAAGACTACCTTACATTCATTTCGTATTCAAATACAGTATAAAACATAAGTGCAGGTTTAACATACATTTAACTGAGTCTACCACTTTCTGTAGTTTCCTTCTCTCCAAATACGGTAGAAAAGATTTCAAATGCACTGAAATAAAAAAAATAGACAAAAATAGAAGACCTTTCTCTAAATATCGTATTTTATTGAAATAAATTTTAAATATCATGCTGCACTTACTGGTTTTCTAAGAAAATAGGAAGGGTCCTCATCTCTAATTTCTTTTCTGTAAAAGTTTGGGGTACAAACTCCCACTTTCTTAAAATTCATGAGATGGACGGGACAACTTTTCTTATGGTGAGAGAGCAGAGAAGGATGTGCAGGCAAAATATGTAACTGAAGCATCATAAATAATCCCTAACCACATAGTTAAGAAGAGGGGAGGGTATTTTCCCCACTAGGGCAGGGGGATAGCCTTTTCTCTGACTACTGGTACTGAAGTTTTGGGTGATTATTTGAGTATCAAATAATTGCTTCTTGTGCACAATTTGGGAAAACTGAGTCTTTTCTGAAAAGCTGACACTAGGAGGAGCTACTGAGCAGTAATTTAGTCTCTGCCTCCAATTCTCAACTCCAGTTTTTTGTGGGCGCAAGAGTCACTTGGTGAGCTTGTTAAAAAATGCATATTGTAGGCTTTGGTTGGACACTAGAGATAAGTGTTTTTAACAAGCCCGCAGATAACTGTGGTGTATAATTTCAGAAACACTGATTAGGCTGTTAGACTTGAAAGAATCCACCTCTTCTGAAGTTAGAAATGGTGGCTTTCCTCTTTTGAGAGGGTTGCAAAAGCAATTGATGAGGATATGGAAAGATTTTATTTTAACCAGCTTGCTGCCAAAGGATTTTTCCTAAATACCCACTATGATACAGCTGTTGAATTGCCTGGTTGACTTTTATTAATCAGGAGTCCTAGCTATAAGCTTGACTGATAACCAGAAATTATATTTTTCTCTTCTATAATAATTTCCATTTTATGTTTTCTTTTATATATTGAGTGAAAGTATGCCTTCATATTGATGTTTTTTCTTTTTTAACTATGTGCTAGTTGAAAGCTGGTAAAAGTAATATGTAGCCACAATACCTCATTCTGACTTGTTTCCAGTTATGTTTAAGGCAAATGGATTTGAGGGGGCATGGAAGTCAACTTTAAATAACTCCTCAAGGCTGAGAATTATGCTTTTCTCAGTATTTCAACAACGCATGCACGCCCACTTTAATGGGAGTTTAACAAGCTTTACCCAGGTCAGGTGTATTCTAGGACAAGTTCAGTTAAGTTTTCCAAAAGTTTGGCTGACCACTTTTTTCAAAGAAAGCCTACCTGTGTCTTGCAGTCATCTCAGAAGTACATCTGTTGATAAGACAAATCCAGAATGGACTCTATCTCACCATCTAGTCTTCATTTCTAGTGTAGCTCTTACTTCTGAAAAATCAAGGTAATACTTTACATTTTCTCTACTTAAAAATACTTGTTTTGGGGCTGGCCCAGTGGCATAGTGGTTAAGTTTACATGCCCCACTTCGGTGGCCTGGGATTCATGGGTTCGGATCCCAGGCGTTGAACTACACACCATTCATCAAGCTTTGCTGTGGCAGCATCCTACGTACAAAATAGAGGATGATTGGCACAAATGTTAGCTCAGGGTCAATCTTCCTCACCAAAACAAAAACAAAACTTGCTTTTATTTCTGATTAAGTGAAGTAGCAATTGTTGTTTTGACTTAATTCATCATTTAGAACTTTATACCTTAGTGCATTAGTGGGATGACTGAGATTTTTCTGATAGTGATGTGTAATTGCAGATTTCTTCTCTCCATCAGAAACTGAAAGGACATTAGTTGCTATTGTACCATTTCCTAATTACCAAATGTTTAAAGAAATTATGAAATTCTTTCTGTGACTGGAAGTATGCTGTTAGTTGTCTTTTTCTTCAAATTATTAGAACATACCAAAAGATGGTTTGGAAACTTTTTGTCATGATGATGAAGCACTAGAAATAAAAGTGAATTTCAGAAGTCCCTGGTCCTCGGCATCTATGCTTAGATTTTTTTCTTAAACCTCTGATTCAGAGGTTCTCTTTTTATTTTGAATAAAATAATGGTCTACTAATACTCCCTAAACTGCAGTAATGGACATGAGTTAGACCCTGTTTGTCTTTAGAAAGGTTTGATTTTTTTTTTTTTTGGTAACAACTATATTACCTCCTTTAACCATGTGTTCAAAACTTGGAGTTCATCCGAGCACCCGTATTGACTGGTTCAAGCTCCACCTGGCCGGTTTGAGCTAAATGCAGAAGGTCCATACTGTTAAACTGGAGCCTTTTTATTAGACAGGGAGTGGTTCAACAAAAATAATAATGCATATTTTTTATGGAGCTTTTGGTTTAGAGAGTACAGTCTCAACAGTTTCATTCTAGATCATTAGATAGTGTAACCCTGAGAGGTAGGCAAGGCAGATATTAAATATGAGGAAGACTCAGAGAGGTTAAAATGACTTGGTTGAAGATTCAGACTAGTAAGTATCATGACCTGTGCTCGAAAATCAGGTCTTTTGACTTCAGCTCAGCAGCCACTCTTGCTGTTTTCTGCTTTCCTATGCTGGGACTGATAACAGGGGAGCTGTGGTGGGGTCACAGGAGACAGGGTTAGCTTCAATTCAAGCTGTGGTACTATTTCTTCTAGTTGGTTCTTACTGTCAGTCAACATTGCTGTAGGGCAGGGTTTCCCAAAAGGTGTTCCTGGAACAAGTGGTGCGAATAGAAGTTGGGGTGGGAAGGGAGCTCAGGGCTGATGGTGGTTCTGTAACGTGTTCGGATGAATTTGGGAAACACCAGATTAAATGTCATTATGTAACAAGGTTTTTATTTCTGCATCCTTCTTAGAGCCATTTAACAATGAACATGGTATATCTCCAAAGCTTCTGTTACTTATTTGACTGTGGATACCTCTTTTTGAAAAACCACCTATTTACATCTCTTAGAACAAGCTGAGGAAAGCTGCTCTAGGTCACTAATAGAAAAAAATTACTGATAAAAAAGGTAGGCAGAGTAATAGATTTTTATAACCTATCTGAAGTTAACAAGTTAGTTTTCTAGGACTTCCTATATCCTAAACATTTTATGTTTTAAGGAAAATATATTACCAGAATAAAACTAAGCGAATAGAACAGCAATGTGGAAGGCATGCATGCCTAGCCAGCTGGGTCAGCAATGTATATAATAGAGAAGTATTGTCATTCTTTTTCCCATTCTACTCTCTGGAACGTAATCTGATGGCTAAGTGAATATTATGATGGAGGCTGGAGTACAAGGTAAAAAAGATATAACTCATCAGATTCTTACAGATTATCTCCACTCTGGTAGAAGTTAACCAAATCAAAATTCTTTTAAGCCCGGTTTGGCCCAGGGGACATCTGTGCCTTTCACCTGCCTGGGGTCTTTGACTTCAGATAGGAGCCCTCCTCCCCAGGCTGCCCTGCTACCTGGGTTTTGCCCACAATTCCTTTCTTATCGGAGCAAACACACTACCTCCGTGCATTCAGTGGTTCCTGGGTGTGCTATTCTCACCATCACGATCTGCAGCCCTGGAATTTTCCCTCTCATTCTCATTTAAGCCCATTAGCTCTCCAGATCTCTGAGCTTGTTCACCACCTGGCATCCACAGTCATCATCCAGTTCCATTTATGAAATACCTTTACCTTTCTCCTGTGAGGATAATAGTTTCTCTTAAACACCTCAGGCAGTTAAAGCAGTCTGTCCATTATATTCAACCATACAAATTCTGAGTTCAGTTGAAAGGGTAGTACGCTTAAGCAGTGTGAAAAAAATTCAAATGATATTTGTGAATAAGGGCTTTTTTGGTGACTATGCTAATATTTGGAATTCCCTACCATCGAGTAGATTTTAATTTAAAAAAAGTGAGATTACTAATTTTAACTTCACCTATTAAGGTCAAATAGTATGTTTTGAGAGCCTTGGATTTTTTCTTATAAGCAGCAACTATAAAGTCATGAAGTTACAAGGTAAAGACTTTAACTTAAGTTGATGCTGATTGTTGGAAATTTTTGTTGGCACCTTTAGAAAGGACCTTTTCTGCCTCATTGGTTATAGCAGTAAAGAAAGATAGCATAGGAGTGAGCCAAGTCCTTGGTCTGCAGCCAGGTCAGAGAAATTCTGTGGACTCACTGGGCCAAGGTGGAATTTGATAACCCTTAGCCATGTAGGTCTTACGTTGATATTAGCGCTTTCACCCAGCCCAAGTGATTTTTGCTGTTGTTGTTGGTTGAATTAATCTTAGAATTTTGCACTTATAAAGTTAAGAAGCTTTTGAATTTTATTTTCTGACTCTCTAAATCAATACCCACTTTCTAGGTGGGCATGACATTTACCCTCTTTAAATATTTGCAATGTGTGATGTGTTTATTTCTAACTTCCACCTCCTTTATCACCATTTCTCTTCTTCAGCAATGTTGGGGGTTTTTTTTGTGAGGAAGACCAGCCCTGAGCTAACATCCATTGCCAATCCTCCTCTTTTTGCGGAGGAAGACTGGCCCTGGGCTAACATCCGTGCCCATCTTCCTCTGCTTTATATGGGACGCCGCCACAGCATGGCTGACAAGCAGTGCATCGGCAGGTGCCCGGGATCCGGGCCTGTGAACCCCGGGCTGCCAAGCGCAAACTAAACTGCTGCTCCACCGGGCCAGCCCCTTCAGCAATGTTAAATTTCCCATTCTGATGTGGGCAAGGAAGCTTGCCCTGAATAAATACAATAGATAAATGGTCTTTTTGTTTCTAGGAAGAATTCACAGCACTTCTTGTATTTGATGTCACTAAAAACAAAATGCCACCTTAAAAATATTTATGCTCTCAGATTTTAGTTTTAAATCCTAAAAGTCTAATTTGAAGGCACAGATTATCTTCCCACTCATTTAAAAGTTATCACAGGCAAAAGGTTTGATCCTTTTTACTTTGTAATATTGTGTCAACTTTAAGCAAATATATAATGAAGCTACTTTTTGGGAGAAAAAAGTTGCTTCTCTTCATAGGTTACAGGTGTTTGTGTGAATGTTTATTGAATCTATATATTTAAAAATATATTTGTAATCACAAATTTTAATTGGTAATAAATTACCAATGAGTGAGCATTAATACTTTGGTTCTTATGAACCCATTCCCAGAAATATTTCTTCCTTGCCTTTCCATAACATTCTCATTTTTGAAGAGAAAAATCAATGACGCAGTTAGCAAATCTATTTTTTAACAGTTTACATTTGTTCAAATTTATTTATTTATTTATTTATTGAGGTAACATTGGTTTATAACATATAAATTTTAGGTGTACCTCATTACATTTTTAGGCTGATTGTGTTCAACACCAAAAGTCTAGTTTCTATTGGTCACCATACCCATGTGCCCCTTTACTCCTTTTGCCCTTCCCCCACCCCTTTCTCCTCTAGTAACCACAATCTCTTCTCTGTATCTATGTGTGTGTGTGTTTGTTTATTTCCACATATGAGTGAATTCAAATGGTAATTGACTTTCTCCATCTTTACTTATTTCACTTAGCATGATACCTTCAGGATCCATCCGTGTTGTCACAAATGGCACGATTTCATCTTTTTTATGGCTGAGTAGTATTCTATTATATATATGTATGTATATATACACATCACATCTTCTTTATCCATTCATTTGTTGATGGGCACTTAGGTTGCTTCCAAGTCTTGGCTATTGGGAATAATGCTACAGTGAACAAAAGGATGCATATATATTTTCAAATTAGGGTTTTCCTGTTCTTTGGATAAATACCCAGAAGTGGAACAGCTGGATCATATGGTATTTCTATTTTTAATTTTTTAAGAAATCTCCATACTGTTTTCCATAGTGGCTGCACCAGTTTACATTCCCACCAGCAGTGTACGAGGGTTCCCTTTTCTCCACATCCTCTCTAACACCTGTTATTTCTTGTCTTTTTAATAATAGCCACTCTGATGGGTGTGAGGTGATATCTCACTGTAGTTTTTATTTGCAGTTCCCTACTAATTAGTGATGTTGAACATCTTTTCATGTGCCTGTTGGCCATCTGTGTATCTTTGGAAAAATGTCTGTTCCTATCTTCTGGGCATTTTTTGATTGGGTTGTTCATGTTTTTGTTGTTGAGTTGGTATGAGTTTTTTATATTTTTTGGATATTAACCCTTTATCAGATATATGATTTGCAAATATCTTCTCTCAGTTGGTAGGTTATCTTTTCTTTATGTTGATGGTTTCTTTTGCTGTGCAGAAGTGATACTGCTAAGACCAATATCAAAGAGCGTACTGCCAACATTTTCTTCTAAGAGTGTTGTGGTTTCAGGTCTTACATTCAAGTCTTTAATCCATTTTGAGTTAATTTTTATGTAGATATAAGATAATGGTCTACTCTCATTCTTTTGTATGTGGCTGTCCAGTTTTCCCAACACTATTTATTGAAGAGACTTTCCTTTCTCCGTTGTATGTTCTTGACTCCTTTGTCAGAAATTAGCTGTCCATAGATGTGTGGTTTTATTTCTGGGATCTCAATTCTATTGCACTGATCTGTGTGTCTGTTTTTCTGCCAGTACCGTGCTGTTTTGATTACTATAGCTTTGTAATATATTTTGAAATCAGGCATTGTGATACCTCCAGCTTTGTTCTTTTTTCTCAGGATTGCTTTGGCTATTTGGGGTCTGTTGTTATTCTGTATAAATTTTAGGATTCTTTGCTCTATTTCCATGAAGAATGTCTTTGGGATTCTGATGGGGATTGCATTGAATCTGTAGATTGCTTTAGGTAATATGGACATTTTAACTATGTTAATTCTTCCAATCCATGAGCACATAATATCTTTCCATTTCTTTATGTCTTCTTCAATTTCTTTCAACAATGTCTTACAGTTTTCAATGTACAGGTCTTTCACCTTCTTGGTTAAATTTATTCCTTGGTTTTTTATTTTTTATTGCAATTGTAAATGGGGTGAATTCTTGATTTCTCTTTCTACTAGTTCATTGTTAGTGTATAGAAATGCAACTGATTTTTGTATGTTGATTTTGTACCCTGCAACTTTACTGTATTTGTTAATTATTTCTCATAGTTTTTGGTGGATTCTTTAGGGTTTTCTGTATGTAGAATCATGTCATCTGCAAATAGTGACAGTTTTGCTTCTTCCTTTCCAACTTGGACCACTTTTATTTCTTTTTCTTGCCTAATTGCTCTGGCTAGGACTTGGATCCTATGTTGAATAAGAGTGGCGAGAGTGGGCATCCTTGTCTTGTTCCTGTTCTTGAGGAGTAGCTTTCAGTTTTTCACTGGTGAGTATTTTGTTAGCTGTGGTTTTGTTATATATGGCCTTTATTATGTTGAGGTACTTTCCTTCTATACCCATTTTATTGAGAGTTTTTATCATAAATGGATGTTGAATCTTGTTGAATGGTTTCTCTGCATCTGTTGAGATGATCATATGATTTTTATTTTTCACTTTGTGAATGTGGTGTATCACATTGATTGATTTGAGAATGTTGAACCATCCCTGCATCCCTGAAATAAATCCCACTTGATTGTGGTGTGTGATCCTTTTAATCTATTGTTGTATTTGATTTGCTGACATTTTCTTGAGGATTTTTGCATCTATGTTCATCAGTGATACTGGCCTACAATTTTCCTTTTTTGTATTTTCCTTATCTGGTTTTGGTATCAGGGTAATGTTGGCCTCATAGAATGAATTAGGAAGCGTTCCATCTTCTTCAGTTTTTTGGAATAATTTAAGAAGAATAGGTATTAACTCTTCTTCTCTGATTGGTAGAAGAGAAGTACCAGAGAAGCCATCTGGTACTGGAATTTTGTTTTTTGGGTTTAGGAGGTTTTTGATTACTGTTTCAGTCTCTTTACTTGTGATTGGTCTCTTCAGATTCTCTGTTTCTTCTTGATTCAGTTTTAGGAGGTTGTATGATTCTGAGAATTTATGTGTTTCTTCTAGGTTATCCAATTTGTTGGCATATAGCTTTTCATAGTATTCTCTTGTAATCCTTTGTATTTCTGTGGTATCCATTGTAATTTCACCTCTTTCATTTCTGATTTTATTTATTTGAGCCTTCTCTCTCTTTTCCTTAGTGAGTCTACCTAAGGGTTTGTCAATTTTGTTTATCTTCTCAAAGAACCAGCTCTTAGTTTTATTGAACTTTTCTATTGTCTTTTTGGTCTCTCTTTCATTTATTTCCACTCTAATTTTTATTATTTCCTTCCTTTTACTGACATTGGGCTTCATTTGTTCTTCTTTTTCTGGTTCTTTTAGATGTAGTGTTAGATTGTTTATTTGAGATTTTTTTGGTTTCTTGAGGTAGGCCTGTTTCTGTAAACTTCCCTCTTAGTACTGCTTTTGCTGCATCTCATAGGTTTTGGTTTGTTGTGTTTTCATTTTCATTTGTCTCCAGATATTTTATGATTTCTTCATTAATCCAGTAGTTATTCAGTTAGAATGTCATTTAGTCTCCATATATTTGTGACTTTCCAGCTTTGTTCTTGTAGTTGATTTCTAGTTTCATACCATTGTAGTTGGAAAAGATGCTTGATGTGATTTCAATCTTCTGAAGTTTATTGAGGCTTGTCTTGTTTCCCAACATATGGTCTATTTTTGAGAATGTTCCATGTACACTTGAGAAGAATATGTGTTCTGCTGTTTTGGGATGGAATGTTCTATGTATATCTATTAAGTTCAACTGATCTAGCATTTCATTTGAGATTAATGTTTTCTTGTTGATTCTGTCTGAATGATACATTCATTGATGTCAGTGGGCTGTTAAAGTCCTCTACTATTATTTTATTGCTGTCAATTTCTCCCTTTAGGTCTGTTAATAGTTGCTTTATATACTTGGTACTCTTAGGTGCATATATGTTAATAAATCTTAAGTCTTCTTGGTGGATTGTCCCCTTTATCATTATATACTCTCCATTTTTATCTCTTTTTCGGCTTGAAGTCTATTTTGTTTGATATGAGTATGGCTATACCTGCTTTCTTTTGGTTGCCATTTGCTTGGAGTATCATCTTCTGGCCCTTCATTCTGAGCCTATGTTTGTCTTTAGAGCCGAGATGGATCTCCTGGAGGCAGCATATAGTTTGGCCTTGTTTTTAATCCATCCAGCCACTCTCTATCTTTGATTGGTGAATCATTCCATTTACATTTAGGGTGATTATTGATATATGAGGGCTTAATACTGCCATTTTATCTTTTGTTCTCTGGTTGTTCTATATTTCCATTGTTTCTTTTTCCTTGTGTTTCTGTCAGCCATTTCAGTTTGGTGGCTTTCTGTGATGTGTTTCTCAGTTTCCTCTTTTTTTATGTTTTGTGACTCTGCTCTAAATTTTTGTTTTTGGTTACCATGAGGTTTGTATAAAAGATCTCATAGGTGAGAAAGTCCTTTTTCTGCTGATAACATCTTATCTCCAATAGCCTATGCAGGTTCTATTCTTTTCCTCTTCCCCTTCTTTGTTTTTGTTTTCACAAATTATCACTTTTTGTATTGTGAGTTTGTTACCAAATTGAAGTGGTTATAGTTATTTTTAACGCTTTCTTTCCCTTAAGCTTTTATTTTCTAATTAAGTGTTTACTAACCTATTCTAATATAGAGTTGCAGTTTTCTGATTCTGTCTATCACATTGTTCAAAGCTTTGTAAACCTTTGCCTTTTTGTTTCAGGTAAGAGGGCTCCTTTCAACATTTCCTGTAAGGCAGGTCTAATGGTAATGAACTTCCTCTGCTTTTATTTGTCTGGGAAAGCCTTTATTTCTCCTTTATATCTGAAGGATAACTATGCTAGATAGAATATTTTTGGTGGACAGTTTTTATCTTTCAGTATTTTGAATATATCATTCCACTCTCTCCTGGCCTGTCAAAGGAGAATTAGAATTAGAATTTCTGCTGAAAAATCTGCTGATAGCCAATAACTTTTTGTAAGTTATTATTTTGTTCTCTCTGGCTGCCCTTAATATTCTTTCTTTGTCATCGACTTTTGACAGTTTGAATATAATGTGCCTTAGAGAATGTCTTTTTACATTGAGATAATTAGGAGTTCTATTAGCTTCATGCACTTGTATATCCTGTTCCTTTCTCCCTCTCTTCTTCTGGGATACCCATTATCCCTATGTTGCTTTTCCTAATTGAGTCAGATATTTCTTGTAGAATTTCTCCATTTATTTAAAATCTTAATTCTCTCTCTTCTTCCACCTGAGTCATTTCTAGATTTCTATCTTTGAGCTTGCTAATTCTTTCTTCCACATAGTCTGCTCTATTTCCAATGCTTTCTACTCTATTCTTCATCTCATTTATTGTGTTCTTCAGCTCCAGAATTTCTTTTTGGTTCTTTTTTAGAGTTTCAGTCCCTTTGGTGAAGTACTCCTTCTTCTCACTAATCTTATTCCTGAGCTCATTGAACCATCTTTCTGAGTCTTCTTGTAGCTCGTTGAGTGTCATCATGATAGCTAGTTTGAATTCTCTATCAGATAGATCTCTGTGACTTCAAGTTTGGTTTCTGGAGAATTGTCATTTTCTTTTTGTGATACTGTGTTACTGTAGTTTCTCATGGTGCTTGATGAACTGATCCTCTGCCGGCACATCTGTGGTAGCAAACACCTTTCTTATTTGGGTGAGGCTCTGGTTACTTTGATTCTGAGCTGCTTCTGGTTGTATTAGAGAGCCTACACTTTCCACCCTCCACTGCTCCTGCCAGAGAGGTGTTGTCAGTGCCCTCCTTGTGCTGTTTGTGCCTCCGAGGTTGTGGGTGCCTTGCTGCTTACGATGTTGCCACAGTCATGGATGTCATCACTGGGGTCACTGGGCTGGCAAGCACCTCTGCTATTTCCATGGTCACCTGGGTCATGGGTTCCCCCACTGCAGCAAGGGGGAGCAAGAGAGAGTAGGGTGGGAGCTGGGGTCATGGGCACCTCTGTCACATCTGAATTTGTTGGGTCTGTAGGTGCTGCTGCTACGGGTGTGGGTCTGAAGTTGCAAACGCCCCTGTAGCTGGAGGGCTCTGGGGTCATGGGCTCCACTGTCACTGTTACCTGGCCCTCTGCAGGCTGTCCATGGGCTCGGGCAATTCTGCCATGTGTGTTGCCTGTGCTGGTTATCTGCGGTTCCAGCATATCTGGGGATGCTCCCAGGTTATCTCAGGGTGCTGGCTACACTGCTGCCGGGGTCACTGGGTTTGCAGGTGTCACCCCTGCTGCCAGGTGGGCCAGGTTCGTGGGTGACACTGCCACTGCCATGGCAGGAGGGGTACCTGGGTCATAAGCACTGCCAGGGTTCCTGAAGCTTCTGGTCTCTGGTGCCTGTGCAGTTCCTGGAACCTCAGGTCATGGGTACTGCCACCACTGCCAGGGGCCCGAGGTCTTGTATGCAGCCCCCGCTGGTAGCTGGGGCAGTGTCGGGGGCACCGCTGCCGGGGGCTGGGCTATGGGCGCCACTGCTGTTTCTGAAGCCTCAGGTTGCAGGCTCCACCCTCCACTGCTAGAGGAGAGGGAGGAGCTGAGAGAGGCTGAGTCACGAGTGCAGCTGCGGTTCCTGCAGCCTCTGGTCTCGGGTGCCAACATGATTCCTGGAACCTTAGGTCACGGGCACCGCTACTGCTACTGGGGTTATCGGGGTCTTGGATGCTGCTGCCACTGCTAGGAGGGCCAGGATCGAAGGCACCACCACCAGGGAAGTGGGAGGGGACTGGGTCACAGGTATCCTCACAGTTCCCGGAGCATCTGGCCTCAGGCCCACAGTGATTCCTGGTGCCTCTGTTTGCGGGCATTACCACAGTCTTGGGGCCTCTGGTCACAGGTGCAGCCACAGTTCCTGGAACCTCTGGTCTTGGTAGCTGCCACCACTTCTCCCCTGGTTCCGCTGCTTCCAGGAGGTCCAGTCCACCCACCTTCAGATGTATAGATGTATGGATCGCTCAGGTGTTCTGGTGTGCTGTGCAGAGAGCCCTTTGTTGGTCTATGGATGTCCTATTGGTTGTAACCTTGAGGGGAGAGACAAAGGGAACAACTCACTCCTCCATGATGCTGATGTCACTCCCTCCATTTGTTCAAATTTTAAACTATCCCTAAATCTTCGAATGTAGTTGTCCTCTTATATAAAAGCTATGCTGGGCAGCATAGCTTTCGCACACCCCAATTGAATTATTTTGCCTTCTTGTTTGAATCTGTTAATAGATACTCTTTGCAATAATATATGTTTTAAGTTTATCTTAAGTAAATCTCTACAGGTAATAAGGAATACACTAAAATGCTCCTAAATGACTCATGTCATAATTTGTTACAATAACATTCATTGGCTGTATTCATGTTGGTGCTTTGACAGAGATCCCTGAGGCTACTAGTGACTTGTAAACTCACTCTACTTTTATTTTTGAAAATAAAGTCTTTTTGGTTGGTTATTGAAATTAATGGCTTTTCATAGTAAAAATTAAAACAGGTGCCTGCATTCCACTGGACATGTGTATTCTTCCTTTTGCCTTAGCCCATTTGAAGCTTTTTGGTGGGAAAATAATTGTCTAGATCAAAACATTTGGACAAACTGAGCTCAGGAACACAGCTCTTCGCTCAGAGAAGTCCTTTGCTGTAAATAATAATTTGGTTTGATCTTTTTGTAGACCAGCTAATAGAGGATTATACAGATAATAAGCTCATTAAAATAGTTTAAGGGATGCAGACACTAGTAGATACAGGTTTGAGGGCAAGAACTACTCAAGCTTCTGCCTCTAGAAGCTCCTCAAGGGCAAGATTTCTACCCCTGGCAAAGTAATAGCACAGAGTAGGCACTCAACAGATGTTGACAAGGGTTGGAATAGTGCACTGAGAAACACGCCCAGAGGAGCGTGATTTGGCAAGTACATGGAAGTGGGAAGAAGACACCGTGGAACAGGGCTAGGAGTGCACCAGGGAGAGTCAGCTTCTACATGGGGATGAGAGATGCCTAATTGGGGAAAAGGTTGAACAAGAACCTAGAATACACTGTAAGATGGGAGTCTCAAATAATAAAATGGTTTATTTTGTTTAATCACATATATTACAACTATATATAATACACTTTATGATGTAAATAATTAACAGTTTGTAGCTATCTCATAGATATACATACATATATAAATGTATGGATATATATACACACACACAACATGGAATGCCATTTGTTCCTGATTCAGAGTCATGTACTATGGGCCATATATCACAACGTTAAAGCAATCCTGTCCTTTAATTAGTTCTTTTTTTCTATTACATTCACCTGTCAATACAACTGTTAGTCTAAAGATCCTAAAAATATTAAACCTTACATAGTCCCTGTGATCTGCATATGGCATGCCATTGACAAATCTCTCATGAATTCAGTCACTGAGATTATTTCCTTTTATTGTAAATCTGCTTTACTTCATTTACTAATCCCATAAACAGTTCTTGAGCATCTCCTGGTGACAGGTACTCTTCAGAGCAGTGGGCTACGAAGACAAGGCATGGTCCATCCCCCCAGGGAGCTCACAGTGCTGTGGAAGAGAGAAACATTGATCATTTCAATGCAGTTGGTCACTTTTGTGCTAGAGGTACACACATGGCCCCATAGGAACCCTGATAGGACCCCTGCCCCTCATGTGGGCTCCTGCCTTTCTGGAGGAGGAGGTGTTCTAGTTATCCATAAAGGACAAATGGGTTAGTAAGAGAAAAGGCAGGGAGTGTTTTTCAAGCAGAAGTAGCAACATGTGCAAACAGGAAGTTGAGAGAGAGCATGGAGAGAGACGTACAGAGTGCCAGTAGAGGGCGTTAGAAGGTGAGCTGCAACCAAGTTGCACAGGGCTGCACTAGTCTGAGTAGAGACTGTCTAGGTCTCTAAATAACTGGGCCTTTATCCAGAGACTCAGACTCAGAGTGGGACACAAATAACAAGCTTCAGTGCTACCTCTTGTTCATCCTGAGAGCTAGAAGGGAAGAAAGGGGAAGCTCTGGCCAGCACAGGGAGTTAGGAGTTTCTCACCACACCAGGCAGGGTGAAAAGGGCACCTCTGTGCAGATTGAGACTGGAGGAGGTTGTCCTGAGAGCCATAGGCCTTCCAAAAGCTAGATTCTTTGTGGTCAGGCTAGAAGACGACTTCTACCAGGGTCCCAGGCAGATACTATAGCAGCACCATAGGCCAATTCAAGTCACTACCCTTGCATTCTTCTAGCTTTGAAGTCAAACTCACTAGGAGGTCATATGGGGCCAGCAGATTCCTAAGCGCAGCAGGGGCAGCCACAAAGACGGGGTCTGGGGCTCCCCAAACAAAAATATCCTACCAGTCCTTTTAAAAGAATATAGTATGTTTCCAGCTTGACACTGAAGCCTACATTTTAATTTGACGAGCGAGTTTCACCAGCCTGCTTTATTTCTAAGGCTGAGTTGAACAGCCAGTGTGCCGTGAATGGTTTGGGTGCGCTGAGATATTGAGCCCCTCAGCCTTGGATTGGCCAGGTGGGCCTTGGAGCAGCTGACATACCTGGGCTGGTCACCTGCAGCTGCCACCAGCAAGCAACCCCATACATTTACCCCTGCAGGCTGTATACATATTATTTGCTATGTGTGCTCCACTGAAGAGGGTTGGAAACCACTGTTATAGGCTTCATATAATTTAGGGGCAGTTTGGTATCAAAAGAAAAGAATGTCTAGGGGCCAGCCCAGTGGCGTAGTGGTTAAGTTCACACGCTCTGCTTTGGTGGCCCTGGGTTGGCAGGTTAGGACCCCGGACGCAGACCTACACACCACTCATTAAGCCATGCTGTGGTTAATCCCATATACAAAATACAGGAAGCTGGGCACGGATGTTAGGGCCAAGCTTCCTCACCAAAAGAAAAAAAAAAGTCTTGTTACAAGTTAGTTTTGACTTTTGGAATGGGTGTTAGATGGGCCTAGGTTCCCAAAAAAGGGGGAATTTTCCCAAAGAACCCTATTAAGACGTATTCTAGGAGCTTAGACTGTAGTCTGCATTTATTGGGGAGCAGCTGAGGAATTTGAAGCATAGAAGGGGCATGATTATTTTTGCAATTTAGGAAGATTCTTCTGCCTGCAGGAGGTAAAATAAAAATGAGGGCGGGAGGGGGCAAGACTACATAGGCAATCCAGGTAAGAGGTTGTTATTCCAGAGAGGTATGGAAAGCCTGAGCCAAGGTTATTGCAGAAAGCTGGAGAGAAAGGAACAGATTCGGATGATATTGAGGTGGTCTATGCCCCAGGACTTGGGGTCCGACTGAATGTGAAAGAATTGACCCTCTGACCTGGCTGAGGCAGCTGCATGAATAGATGGTGGTGTGGTTCCCTGGGATGAGGAAGCCAAGGGAAGAGCAAACCTGTGAATGCTGATCAGGTCAGTGATGAAACCTTAGCCAGCAAAATGTGTGTGTCCTCCTGGGCCTTCCATGTAGTCACACCTTTGCTTCGTTCCCACTCACTGTACATTCACTTGCTTTTCATTTCATTGCCATTACTATTAACTGTTTTTTCCACATTTCACCTGATGCTGTGAGGTCCTTACTTAACCTTTTGTGGACTCATCCACATCAGCCAAAGCCCTTTCTCCCCTTGAGCCATGTCTTCCTGATAAGCCTCCTTCGTTCTCATTTGGCTACTTTCTCCTATCACTCCATGTGTAGAAGGCCTTTTCACTCAGCCTCGGTAGAACCCTGTAGACCCAAGCTGGTGAGGTTGAATGGAAGAACCTTAAGAGAGGCATTGGGACCATCTGGAAGTGAAAGAGATGAGGGAAAGAGCATGGAGCGAGCAGCAGGGGGAACTCAGAAAATGCTGCCTCCTGTGATTAGTTCAGAGACAAGGGCCAGCACCATGCCCCTTGGGCATGACAGCAGTCTGACCTCAATGTGTGTCAGGCAGTCTGACCTGAACTTGTAGGTTTTTTTCTGTCTGTGTATGTTTTAATTTCAGATGATTTTTTTATTATAAAAGCAGTAAATATTCACTATAGAAAAATTATTGTCTATAGATCTACATTAAGAAGAAGAAAAAAACCCATGATCCAAACACCCAGAGATAACCATATTTATCTTTGTGTGTGGAGGTGTGGTGGAAACGATGTCTATCGTTTCCTGGCTCTCTCAAAAGCAGGATCATAATGTACATACTTGTAACAAAATTCACACATTTTGTCTCTTTAGGGGCTTGCATTTTTATTTTTAGCCCTGCCATGAAGCCTGTGAGGTGTGTTACTTATGGGCTCTGTGCTGATTGGCAGCATTTCTAAAACACTCCTCACCTGACCATTGCTCTCTCTACGGTGAGAGGGAGCTCGTCCAGCATGCCTCTCCCTCTCTTGGCCCTTTCCTCTTCTCTTTACCTAGGATCCCCTCAATCCTACTTGTTAGCTATGGAAAAGATAAGCTTTTTTATCCTCTTGTCATGTTCTGACCACCTGTAAAGTGCCTGGTAATTGAGGGAAAGAAGAAGGAACTGGCTGGAAGGCGTGAGGCTGGCAGGAAGCTGTCCTAGGCTTGGTCCCTTTAATGGCCCAGGAGCGACTTTTCCATTCCCTGCCTCCACCTTTAGCCTGTCATCCTGTCGCACTTCTTTACCCTTCATCCTGCTTTTCCCAATCTCCTCAGTTCCCTGGTATTACATAATATTCCTGTTAGGATCAGTTCCTGTTTTGCTAGTGAGAGGAATTGTGACTCTTTCAGGGAAAAACCCTGTTCTAACATTAGTAGCAGCTGCTGGTGGCCAATCCATGATCTCATATGGGAAACACACCGCTTTGCTGGCTTCTCTGTTCCCGCCTGAGTCAGCGCACAGATGGGATTACCTTTCTGCCTTGGTTGGGTTCCCCTCTGCCTTGTTTCATCTGTGGGAGTCCACGATGATTTCTCTTATGGTAATGGAACCGCCAGCTTTAGTTAGGCCAGTTAGTTACTGATCACTTTCGCTTATGCACAGATGCCTTGGGTTACTTACTGCACTCCAGGAAAATTTCTCCTAATATTTTAGCAGATATACATTCCCTTTTTAAAACATTTTATTATGGAAAACTTAAAATGTAAGAATTTTAGAGAGAATAATCAGAGTCCCTGCCTTCCTGTTCCCAGCTTAACAATGGTGAGTTCATGGCCAGTCTTGTGTCAGCTATACTCCACTCACTCTCTCCCTAATTATCGAAGCAATTCCTAGACATCATATTTTATCTTACTTTATTTAGCATTTTGTTATACATCTCTAAAAGATAAGAACTCTTAAAGACACAACCACAGTATCGTCACACCTTAAAAAACTAACCACAATTCCTTAATATTATCAAATCCAGTCAGCGTTCAAATTTCCCCATTTGTCTCATAGTTTTTTAGTTTGTGTGTGTGTTTGAATTAGGATCCTAACAAGATCTATATATTGCAATTAATTGATAAACTTGTCTTTTAGACTCTTAACCTATAGGTTCATATTCCTTCTTTCTTTTTCCCTTACAATTTATTGTTGAAGAAACCTTCGGTTCTTGTATTATGGAATTTTTCATATTCTGGATTTTGTTGATTTCATCTTCATAGTGTCCTTTAATACTATGAAACCCTACACTGAATCCTTTTATAACATATATTACCATCCCTGCTGGACCCCCTTTTTTCATTAATTTCTCTTACGTGGCTCTATACCAGGTAAAAGGTTCCTACCTTTATGTAACTTACAATGTCATCTGAAAGACAACAGTTAATATTGTAACCTCTTCTAAAGTACTAACATCAAATATAAATGTAATAAAATACAATGTGAATATAGACATTTCTGCTATAACACAATATGTGTTCATTAAAAAATGTTACATTTTATAAAATTTCTTGTTAAAAATAATAGTTTATGAGGAAAATCAAGTCAAAGGTAAACTGCTTAAATCTATGCAATTTTGTAACCAAGAACACACATGTTGCCTACTTCCCCACCACCACCTCTTTCTCTCTCTTCCACACACACACACACACACACACACACAGACACAGACACACACACAATAATTGTTGCCTCATGAGATAATTCACTCGAACTAGAGAGACTACTTAGGGAATCTTAAAAATGCTCAAAAACAATAGAATGAACATGTTGGCTGGTAGGTGCTGAGTTATTAAGGATGGAAGTGGAGCTCTGAGCTGTGGGGCCACCATTAAGGTGAACACAGGGACATGTACTCTGCTGCCAGCTGAGGGTTCTTTGGGAGGGATCCCCAATGCAAGTGTTGTTGCAGGTTGGTTCCCTGGGAAGCAGACTCTAAAACAGAATTAATTAACATGTAGGAAATGTATTGGGAGGTGCTTTCAGGATTACTGGCAGGGTGGGGGTGCGTAGGGGGAAGAAGCAGGATTGGGCAGGGAGAGAAGTTGGGCTTCCATGATGTAGCTGTGTGTCTTCAGCTGACTCCACAGGGACCTCTTCAAAACTGCCCCAGATCTTTGGAGGAGGCTGGGCCTTTATGGCCCTGCATTGACCAGTCACTGGATCCACACCCCCCTGTCTCTCAGGAATGGGAGTGTGACCTTAGGCTGGGTGGCTATTCCCAGAGAGGACTGACAACTGAGAGTTGTCAGCCCCTGAGGGAGCAAACCCTTCAGTCCTGAAGGGCGGATGTGGGGGCACAGCACCACATTCGCAAGCTGTGCTTATCTTAATTTTCTGAAAATATTGCTGAAGGGGTCCTGCCTGAGCAGCAGCCAACCTGAGAGGTTTTGGCTTTTTTTTCTTTCCTTCTAGGAGTATGATTCGACTCACATTGTCCTGGCTCTCCTTGCCTAGGAAAAAAATCACACAACTTCCACATTTTACTGTCACTAGCTGCTTGGTGTTACAGAACCAGATGTTGTCACAGAACAAACTATGTGAGAGAAGAGTAAGAAATAATATCAGGGCCTCTTCACTTTTTCATTGACTTCAGAGAGTGTCCATGCCCTTCACAGACTTGGCCGTGGCAGTTAATTATCAGGTTTAATTGCCCCGGAAAATTCAACTAAAATTTATGACTCTTCCCAGGTGACACATGATAAATTTTACCTAACTTATTCATCCTCTCCCACCAGACTATCACGGACTTACATGGTTAGTTACTGCAAAACAACAGAG
Organism: Tapirus indicus; assembly: GCA_031878705.1. Taxonomy (NCBI): domain Eukaryota; kingdom Metazoa; phylum Chordata; class Mammalia; order Perissodactyla; family Tapiridae; genus Tapirus; species Tapirus indicus. The sequence continues at coordinate 93,837,661 of CM062919.1, read as the reverse complement.
AAACTGAGAAAATAATAGTTTTCTCTGGCCATCAAAAAATTCAGTTGTCTAATTACTTTTAATGACTCTTTAAATATATTGACAAGGAGACAAATGATAAAGGGTAATTCTCTAGCATTACAAGGCATTTTGGATTAATGAAAATGTGAAAAAATGACTAAAATCATGAACTCCAAATAGCTTTTTAATAAGCGCTTAAACTTATTTTATGTCCTGATTTTGGTAATCTAGATTTGGTGGAGTTTCTATTTCTACCGACAAAATAGCTGACCCAGGGAAGCTACTTTACCTAAGTACAATCCAAACATTCCATGTCACATAGAATCTGTGCACCTTCAGTGATAAAATGGGTGGCCTCATCTTGCTCCTCCCCATGTCCTAGTTCTGCCATGTTAGCCATATAAAATCCCTTAATTTCCTAGTTCTATACCCAGCCTAGAATCTGTTTAGGCACCTAATCCTATCATCTTTAATTTGATTTGCCTGGCAGTAAATCTAAACAGTTGTCTAGCTAAGGAGGAAAGAACTATCCAGAGGACATTGTGTTCCTTAATAGTATGTGTTGATCCATCCTTACATGGGAGGTGTGTACCCACATATATAGAGAGAGGTAGGTATACATATACAAGGAATTTACATTCATACATTACTTAAAAATTGATCTTTCAACACTAGTTTGTTTAGTGTTGGAAAAAGTATTTGCATTCAATGTTTTCTTTCATTTCTTATTTAACTTTGAGGTTTAAGAACCTTTGTTCCACAGGAAAAAAACAGCTTCAACACCAGCTTATTTTTTTTTATTTTTTTTTATTTTTTTTATTGATGTCTTAGTTTATAACACTGTGGGGTTTTAGTTGTACATTTTTGTCCGTCACCTTGTGGATGTAACCCTTCACCCCTTGTGCCCCCCCACCCCCCTTCCCCTTGGTAACCACCAATCAGTTCTCTCTGTCCGTGTGATCACTTATATTCCATATATGAGTGAGTTCATGCAGTGTCTGTCCTCTCTCTGGCTTATTTCACTTAACATAATACCCTCTAGGTCCTTCCATGTTGTTGCAAATGGGACAATTGTGTCTTTTCTTATGGCTGAGTAGTATTCCATTGTATGTATATACCACATCTTCTTTAACCAATCTTCAGTTGAGGGACACTTGGGTTGCTTCCACTTCTTGGCTATAGCGAATAATGCTGCAATGAACATAGGGGTGCATACGCCTCTTGTGATGGTTGATTTCATGTCCATTGGGTAGATGCCCAAGAGTGGTATTGCTGGATCATACGGTATTTCTATTTTTAATTTTTTGAGGACTCTCCATACTGTTTTCCATAGAGGCTGCACCAGTTTGCATTCCCACCAGCAGTGAATGAGGGTCCCCGTTTCTCCACAACCTCTCCAGCATTTGTTGTTATTTGTCTTTGTGATTATAGCCATTCTAACCGGTGTAAGGTGATATCTCAGTGTAGTTTTGATTTGCATTTCCCTGATGATTAGTGATGTTGAACATCTTTTCATGTGTCTATTAGCCATCTGTATCTCTTCCTTGGAAAAATGTCTGTTCATATCCTCTGCCCATTTTTTGATCGGGTTGTTTGTTTTTTTGTTGCTCAGTTGTATGAGATCTTTGTATATTACTGAGATTAATCCCTTGTCAGACAAACGATTTGCGAATATTTTCTCCCAGCTGGTGGGTTGTTTATTCATTTTGATCCTGGTTTCATTTGCCTTGTAGAAGCTCTTTAGTCTGATGAGGTCCCACTTGTTTATTTTTTCTTTTGTTTCCCTTGTCTGGGTAGACATGGAGTCTGAAAGGATCCCTTTATGTCCAATCGCAATTAGTGTACTGCCTATATTTTCTTCCAGGAGTTTTATAGTTTCAGGTCTCACTTTCAGGTCTTTGATCCATTTTGAATTGATTTTTGTATATGGCGATAGGAGATGGTCTACTTTTAAACTGTCCCAATGGGATTGCTTTGATAAGAACTAATTGTAATTAGTACGGCAAAGGTTTGTATACAAATGAGCATTACTAAATTGCTTGAAGCTACCTGAAAGCATTTCTTTTTAAGTAGTTTAAATAAATATTTCCCTTAGCCTTAGGAGTTCTTCGTAATTCGAACTATTTTGTAACTAAGTCATTTGGATAATTTATCACTGGAGCACTGTTGGATGGAGTTTAAGAATCTTGTCTTTTGTAGACTTTGGTTCTAAAGTATTAAGAAGGATTCTGACTTGTTGATTTGCTAGGCCAGTCCTTCCATAGGGATGTGAGAAGAAGCTTAAACCCAGCCCTAAATTATGAGGATTTCACTAATAGCTCTCAGTGTAGTTTAGTATATTTCTTGATGTTTTATCAGTCATTAAATTGTAATCTTATGTAATTCCATTGGAACCACTTTGTAACAACCAAAAAATTCTGTTTAAAACTCAATCTTTAACCTAAAACTTTACATGAATTTCCCAAATAATTTTTCTTTCTTCTATAAGATTTAAATTATAAGTTCTCTGTGTTTGTTAGGAATCCGAGTTCTGATAGGTCTTTCTGTTTATCAAGATTCTGTTAATTCTTATTTGAAGCCATCTGAGCCTCTAGGAAGTTCACTCAGAGTTTTATTTCTTCGAGCAGCACTCAGTCTCTGCAAAGAGCACAAGGCTAAAATGGTTGGGTTTTGATTTGTCATCTTTTGTTCTGTTATCTTCTCTGCATCAAAAAGAGTTGTTCTAAGCAAAGTAGCAGCAGTACTGACAGACAGCCTCCAGTTCCTTCTGTCCCCTGACGTTTGTCCAGGGCTCCCGACTCTGAATATCATATGAGGTTCTAAGTTTACTTAACTGGTTTTGAAGCATTTTGTGAACCTGAACTCCAAATAGCTTTTCACAAGTGCCTAAACTTATCTTATGTCTTGATTTCAGTAAACTAGATTTGGTGGGGTTTCTATTTCTATAAGCAGAAAAGCTGACCCGGGGAAACTACTTTACCTAAGTAAAATCTAAACATTCATGTCAGCGCCCTTTCTAAAAGAAAGGTAGCTTTTATAGGAAATTGTTGAATAGACTCTAGAAATCAGTAAAGTTAGTTTTCTTTTATTTCATCCTATTTCTATCACTGAAACTTGTGAATAGAGTATCAGCTTAGATATTTATCTAATTCTTATTCCAAAGTTATTAAAGTTTCAGATTGGAAATTGTGTGCCTACTTACTTTGTGATCCTAAGGAAATCTTTTTTAAAATTTATGACTTTATAAAGTTAAAAGGTGACATTATTCATTTAGTTAAACCAATCATTTAATTTTAATCATCATCCTCACACTCATCTCATCCCTTTCTCCCTGTTAAGATGATAAATACATTATTAGGGAGGCAAAAGCATGGCATTCATATTATTTTGTTTTTTAATGGACCTCATTTACTCAGAATTGGATTAATCATGATGCATGACACATTATCATCATTGGTCACAGTTTATTTTAGACTCCTTTTTAGGTATCCTTATAAGGATCTAGAACTATTAGGCTAATACCCTGGGGGCACTTTCTTAAAATTAATGAATGAAATCAGCTGTCTGTGAGTTGAAATTACAAGTGAGCCGTAACAGAGCCTGCTTTCTAGGCATTTGTGCTTTATAAACTATGGGATCAGGCTCAGGCTGACTCAGTATCTTTACACAAGACTAGAGTCTTGGTCATGGCTCCCTTCAGTGTAATCTCTCATTATTTCATCACTCTTCTTCTAAGTAATATTATTTTAATCATTTTCTTCCTATCTAGTTCCCCCGATCCAGACCTTTCCAGTTCCTTTTTCTACTTAACTCAGGTGTTTGTCCTTGTCACCCAGTAGCATTGTTGCATGACATATGATTAAGTGAATAAGACACAGTCCCTAGTTGGGAAGTCAGAGGTGTACATAATCAACTGGAGCAAAGTCCCTGAGTGCTGTGCTAGAGGTCTGGGGTCATATATGATGTAGTGATGAGTTCAGCTTGCAGAGACCAAAGAAGGTAACATTTGTGTGGTGTCTTAAAAGAGTAGCCACTGGCCAGGTTGAAAGGCCTTGCAAGAAGACGACCATATCCACAAAGACACAGATTCTTGAAAAAGCAAAGGGCCTTTTGGGGAGCAAGAAGCATATGGATATGGCTAGACTGTAAAGGTGGATAGAGAGAAGCAAGTACCTCACCCACTTTTCCCCTCTGTGTTACTTTGAAATAAATCCCAGAAATCATAACATTTTGCCTACAAATATTTCAGTACTTCAGAATATGTCTCTGAAAGTTAAAGGACTTTTTTAAATGTAAAACTCCAAGACCATTATAATACTCTAAAAACTTGATACTAATTGCATACTATTATTAGTAAGTATTCAGAGTTTCAATTTTCATAAATGTCATGAATTTTGGTTTTCTTTACAGTTTCTTTGTTTAAATCAGGATCCAAATAAGGGTCACACATAACAGTTGGTTGATAAATCTTTTTAAGTTTCTTTTAATCTATGGATTACCTCTCCATATCTCTCTTTTTCTCTTTCATTTTTAAAATAGAAATTTTCCTGTCTACTGTTTGATTATCCTAAGGTAATAAATAAATAATAAATATTTTAGTCGTCTCCTTTATTTACCAGTTTTCAAATGGAGGAGGTTCTCTAGCATTCTTTGAAAGTGACCAGTTTTCCTTTTTTTTAACTCTCATAGATTGAAATATATTTGGTATGTATCAATGTGTGGCATTTATTATCTTTATGGATGCTCACACTTTCCATCTTTGCTCAGTGGGAGCCTCTTCAGGTTGGTTACTGAATTCTTTTGACCTGACCCTAAATGGTGTTTGGTTACTCCTTCCTACTTGGTATAAGATTTTCTAAACCCAGACTCGGAGTGATCCATTTCTTCCTGATTCCTTTTGGTGGTAAATAATGTTTAGAGACCATAATCTGGGCCAGTAGGGTTGCTTGTTGCCACTAGTTTGGTCTTTGTTCCCAGGCTTTGTTACATGGATAGAACTATAATTTTTGTTTAATATATTATGAGTTATATTATGAGTTTAGTTCATATGGCCAATTCAAATCCAGGAGCACAAGGACTTAACCTCATTAATCTTTTATCTTTATTTATCCACAGTAAGAATTATTGGAATCCGTTGATTCCAGAAATAAAAGCATTCAAATATCACATTACTCATTTGCTTATTTCTCATTATACACATAATAGTCACAGAAAACACCAGTAACTTGATTATCACAAAGAAAATAGATTCAGGGTTTCTTTTTTGGCTGCTGTTTTTGGTTTTTTGGCCAGTTCTTTCTGTCCTTTAGGGTATATCTTATAGGTTATGTGCAGTCAAATTAGTGTTTTAAAGTCATTTGGAATTTTGTTTTTGTTCTTTGAAGATATTCATCCACCTGGTTGCAGAATCAGATTCATTTGTTGCATTTTATTTTTAGGAATTGTTTTCTTAAATTTTAATTTTGCTGTATGTCCATTGATTCCTGATTGTCTTCTCTATTTTTTTTCTCTTGATTATATTACAAATTATTCATTATTCTGTAGTTTTGAACTTTGCATAGATTTTTTAAGTGGAACCCTATTCCAAGATCTTTCTTCTTCACCCACTGGTCAGACAGTACAGCTCTTAGTACTTGCACATAATCCTAAAAAGAAAATATGGTTAGATTGTGGACAGTCTTAAAACTTGATACATACATACTTGGCATGATTTAGGGTATGTTATTTCTCTGCCACCTTCCATTCCAAGATGTAAGAGTGATTTTTCTGACTAAGCCTGGAAACAAATATTCCCATTTAAATAATGGAATATCTAGGGAAGAGCTAACCTCTTCTCCCAAAGTCACCTAGCAAGCTGGTCATTCATGAAAGAATGGTTGCCTGGCCCTCGTTTCACTTCCTTACCAGGTGTCTGCCATTTTTGCATAAAATGCATGGTCCTTTGTTAAAAGCCCACTCCCTCAGACCAAGGTAAATCAAAGAGTTAGCTACAAGATTTAATCAGGAGAACTACTTATTTTATCCAAATCATGGCAATGTCTGTGTGAACAGACCTTCTCAAAGTAGGTTCAGCAGAATGCTAATTCCATGGGATGTCAGTGGATGTTATACCCAAAAGGGTTCCAAAGTCAAATAACTTTTGGAAATTCTGAAGTTTAACAACTACTGGATCTCTCAGATGATAATGTACATTATGAATCAAAGGGAAAAATAGCACAGGTTTGTTTCCCAAACTTACTTAGCCATGTATCCATCCAATTTTTCATAAAGGGACATGATACATTGGAAAAGTGCTGCATTAGCACATGACTGCCTCTAGATTTAACTTTACAGGACATACGTGGGACAGAGGAACCTGTTAACCCACACCACAGGGATTCATTCAGCAAAATTCAGATTCTGAGAGAATTCTATGGGACAAATGGCTTGGTTTCATCAACAACAATTTGAAGAAACAAAAGAGAGAGGTGATGGGAACCTATAACCTAAAAGAGACAAGAGACATATCAGCTAATCACAATTATATGGATCTTATTTGGAAACTGAGTCAAATAAATTGTAATAAGTAATTTAAAAGACAATAAAGCAATGTGAACACAGACTAGATATGTAGTGATGTTAAGGAGTTTTAATCTTTTTATGTGATATTAGTATTATAGTTATGGATTTTTCTTAGAGCTGTTATCGTTTAGAGATACATACTGATATATTTATAGATGAAAGTATATGATATCTTAAATTTGCTTTGAATTAGTTGGTAATGGTTATTTGTTGATAATGGTTGAAGCTGGGTAGTGGTACATCAGGTTCAAGATACTGTTTTCTCTGCATTTCTATGTGTTTGAAAATTTCCATGATAAAAAAAATCTTAAAAAGAAGACTGCCAAATTTGGATTTGTTTCACATGAGTTCATTAGAAATAACTGAGGCCATAACTGATTTTAAATTTCTCTGCTTAGTCTAGATTCTTCTCCAGCAGCTATCTTTGTTCCCACTGCCACCCCCGACCCCCCAAAAAAGACCAGGATTTCTAAAGCATGTAATCCTTCTTGGATTCCCAGGTGTGATTTGTTGCAGAAGTAAAGAGGTCATCAGTGACATCCTTCTATATTTGAAGGAGTGTCTCATAGTCTTGCTGTTCCTTTGCAATATGGAAATGGAATTGTCAATGCTCTGGCCCCAGAAAACACTGGTTGTCTAAAGGGATGCACGTGTACCCATAGAAAGCACTCTCTCTGCAGCCTGTGGTTTGTAGGCCCCGTCGGAGCATCAGCAGCAGATTAGTCTTGTGCTACGTGCCCAGGAGCCAGTAGCACAAGGCAGTTAGGGGCAGGGCTCAAACCAAGGAAGGTAGTGGTGCATTCCAACCAGAAAGGAAGTTCTTATAAAAACTTCTATCCCTGTTGCTGCAGTTTTTGCAGAAAGAGATATAAAACATGCGTGCTTTTTTTTTTAAGGCAATTTTATTTGGGCCAAACCATTTTAAGATATATTGAAAACCTCATTTCTTTTCTTCATTCTGTACCCCTTCCTACTTCACTCCCTCCAATCTCCGAGCTGCTCACACACCCAGCCCCCCTCAGGCTAGTTTAGTTTATTGCCAGTCATGGTGCTGTCCGCTCTGGAAAGTAGCAGGAAAAGCTGATAAGGTACTGAGGACAGAAATCTCTGGTCTTATCTCTCCCTAGCACACAGTGCCGAGAGTGCATCCTTTTCCTGTCCTAGGACAAGAGACATAAACCGACCATCTCCTGGCAGCAAGGACTTCAAACAGGGTTTGTGGGCCTGCCTCTGCTTTCTATAAGAGCCAGAAAGGAGAAAGTGGGTCATGGATTTTTTGAAAGTTGTTTTAGTACCAGTAAAAATTTGTTGTCTTCTAGATCAACAAACGTAACTTTGTAATAAGGCACTCATTAAAAAAGAGGAAGAAGAAGAAAAGAAAAAGAAGTGGAGGGTAAGGGAAAAGACTACCAAAACAACCCAAGAGTTGTAAGTCACTGGGCTCTTTTGTTTGGTTAGACCTTTGCCAGGACATAGGTTTGGCCTGAAAGGATTAGATTTGGCTTTTGGTTTGTTGACAGATCAAGCAAATAGTTTTAAGAGCTTTTGTGATAATAAGAAATTGACACATAGATGGCCCAGTGTTAGAGGAGAAGAGTGAAATATTGGCTCATTTTTCCTTCTATCCCTCTGTCCTGCCAGGAAGGCAGAAATAACATTCTCTCCCAGATTTTCATCCTGTGATGTAATGAAAATAGGATGAAGAGGAACCTTCCTTTGGGTTAGAGCGCGGCCAGTGGCTGGTGAGAAGGCGATGCTTTGCTTCTCGTGCTATCGTCTAAAGGGACTGTGGTGGGGATACCGATGATGGGTATCTGGACATTATCATCTCTCCTCCGGGTCCCCTTCGGAGCCTCACCAGGTAAAGCTGGAAGAGTCAGCCAACCTTGACATCATCTCCAGTCATCTGGATCCTCAGGGAGGATCCAGTTTGCAACTTAAGATTTTACAGTGTTGAGGAGACAAGGCTTGGTACTTTGTTAACATCTTTGGAAGAAATTGGTCACTGGACAATTCTGACAGACAGCCAATTGTTGGAATTCCAAAAGTTAATGGGAACTTTAAGAATTGCTTACATTATATAATAGTAAAGGTTCAATTTTATTCTTGAAAGCTTCTTAGTCTCCTGTTCCTGAGTGCTGTAAAATATCTAGGCTACAATGAATGTTAGAATGTAATGGACCTTAAAAACATAGCTGTTGTTTTTCAAACTGTATTCCATAGAGCTCTCAGAGTTCCTCAGAGATGCCTCAGGGGCCTTACGAGGGGAGAAGAGAGCTTAGGATGTGAGCTTTGGGTTCCTTCAGCCCCACCTCAACCACAGTTCCCCTGACGTGTTACATATTGGCCTTCTGTTTAAGATTTCATCTGAAGAAAGGCGCATGGTGCTAAAACTGTTTGAAAAAAAGTCACTGAGTAGCCCTACTGCCTTGTTTTGCAAATGATTCCCAGAAAGGCCAGTGACTTGTCCAAGATCACACGTTCTGTCAGGGGTTTTTGACACCCAAGTCATTGCCACTTCTACTACACTGAATTCAGCACCTTTTTTTCTTTCCTTTAGTAGCTAATATTTTATACCAGTGCCACTCAAAGTATGGTCCACAGACCAGCCTGTGACAAGGACAGAAATTGAGAGTAAGCATTTAGAAACTTTTATAGTAGTTTGATATTAATTTTTATAAATTGGAACTAGTGTTTTATATGTCTTTTTAAAATTTCATTTTCCTAGCAATTTAATTTTTTTTTTCATCTTACAAAAATCTTGGCCCGTGATGGATTGGAGATTTTGAAAAGAAAACAAAATTGGCCCTTTAACCCAGATAGTTTGAGGAGCACTGTGATATGGGGCATTGAGTATCCACAGAGGTTGAGCCAGGTAGGGACTACAAACAAGAGGCAGGTCTTGCTTTGAGGAACCTTTTTGTATTCTGAGCAGGTAAGGAGGCAGTATTACTTGTTCTTTGTCCACTTGAACTTTTAATATCTTACCTTCCTTGCTTATAAAATAAAAAAAATTATTATTTATAGCTTGCATAAAACCAAGAGAAGAGATTATATATTAAATATATATAATCTGTAAGAGAAGGATTACATATTTAATAGCAGTAATAATAGTTACTTTTTATGAGCTCCTTGGAATTGTAATCTCAATTTAGTTGGTTAGGGGTTTTGTTGAATGGAGTTGTTTTGTAGTTGGTTTCCTTGTTGTTTAGTTTCTGTCTGTTCTAAAAATAAATTCCCCAATGCATTATTATTTTTTTTTTTTTTTGGTAAAAACACTTACATCAGATCTACCCAGATCTTATTTTTTATTATTCTTTTTTATGGTCTGTCTCCTCCAGGACAGGAGCTCCTGTTTGGGCCCCTGCTCCAATCAGGTAAACAGTGGCTTCTCAGTGGGTATTTATGAGGGACTGGATGGCCAAATCTTTGGACCTCAGCCTCCTCAAGAACTTATTTTTGTATAATTTATTTTTATTACATAACTCAATGAGTTCAGAATTCAATTTACTAACTTAAATAGCCGTTAAACATAGAATTATTTTGCCCTACAAAATTTACTCCTAAAAGTATTTTTTAAATATTTTTATTTGCTCCCTTTATTTCTGGTCATTTAAAAAGAGTGTATGTAAAGATTAATCTTATATAGTATATAAGAACTGAGGGAGGGGACTTTTTTTGTTAATATCTTCATTCACCTAATATACCTTTCTCTTAAAAATAATCTTGACTATTCCAAATAACTATTCATATTCTATTCCTAGTTTCAAAATTCTAGGTTCTCTAAAATCTTCCAAAAATGCTATGCTTTCTGTAATAAGGAGCCTGAATTTGAGTTGTCATGATCCTAAGCAATTTTCAAGTCTTCCTGTGGAGTAAAGGTGGAAGAGACGGACCCTCTGTTAGCCTCTGCTTCTGTTCTTTGAGATTCAGCTATTAGCCTTCAACTACTTATAAAAGCTATTTGTCCTGCCTCCAGAGAGCAGGAAAGAGAACCACTTGACCTAGAATTATAAAATATAGTCAATTTGGATTATTTTTAGACTTCATTCAAAGAAGTTGGTGCCTATGTCACATTGATCATTTCTAGCTTTGGAGGAGCCTCGTTTATCTTATAATGGCCAGTGTGTTGTGAAATGTTGTCACATGAGTCACTGCAACTTTCCAAGCCCTAGGACCTTTCAGGGAGGCAGGAAACCTGCTCCTTTTTTCTTTCGCCTCTTTTTCCCCAGAGGCTGTATGACTCTTGTCAGTAGTTCTGATGTCAGTTACTTGAGAAGTTGTTGCCATGGAGAACTGTCCTTTTAAAACATGTTTATGTTGGCTTTTCTTAATGAGCGGTAATTTGAGCAGCTGACTAGGCAAGTGGAAAAAAAAAAAAGAAATGAACAGGTTTGTTAGCATTGGCCTTCATATGAGGAATTTGGCATTATTTGTATTTCTCTACTATTGTCCAGTGAAAAGCAAGATATTCTGTCCCTTCCAGTTCCTCGTTATCTTCTCTGAGATGTCCAGTTCATTTATCCAAGTCTGTAAATTCCATGCCTAATTATTGGAAAGGCATCTCTGCATGCTGAGAGCTCTCTTTGATGTCGTGTCACTCCATAACCACACTTTCCTCATCTACCATCCTTTGCTGCTTGAAATCAGACAGCAGTTAGCAGCCTCTCTGCCATTCACTAGCATAATTCAGTAAGGTAACAAGGGACTGAGACTGAGAACTTTATCAACATGCAGGCCCTCCAATTCCATAGACATGTTAAGTGTGTGTGTATACTTCAAAAGCGTCTAACATTTCCAAAGAGCAGATCATATTTCATAATAAATTTATTCATTCATTTATTTGTTCAGCAAATACTTAGCACCTATTATGTTTACTTTTATACTAGAGAGAAAACAAATTTTCATAAATTTTTTACTGATGAAATTCACAACTTTATTTATGGACACTGATATTTGAAATTCACATAATTTTCACATGTCATGTAATCTTCTTTTGATTTTTTTCCCCCAACTGTTTAAAATGTAAAACTGTTCTTAACTTGTGAGGTGTACAAGGATCGGCAGCAGGCCGGATTTGGCCTGCAGGCCATAGTTTGCCAACCCTGTTCTAGAGAGAACCCTCCTGGAACCCCTGCAGAGTGGGCTTCTAATACATGCCATGGGTTCCTAGAACCTGTTTGTATGTGCATGCATACACACACCACATACACATGCACACATATAATTTCTGTAGGTGTTTTCCAGTTGAGTTGCTGCATAATTTTAGTTCTGTTATTTAATTTTTATTTTTAACCCCATTTCAAATCAAAACTTCCCTTCAATCAGTGGAGTTTTGTATTTGTTTTTAACTCTTGTGGTGCTTGCTAATGCTAAAGGTGATTGTGTTTCCCAGGCAGATTCCCTAAGACGGGTTATTACTGAGACTGTGTGTTTAGCCTAATGTAAGTGATGGATATCTTGAGAAAACTACTACATTTCACACTTGAATAAACTTTTTATGAGTGTAAAAATAGCTCTTGGTCAGTAAAACACTGAATGTTTTCAATTATATGGAAACCAAAAAAGTTCCATAGAAAGCAAGAAAAGAACTGCCAACGTAGGGGCCCAATTCCTGCTTTCTAACTAATGGTGTGGATCACTGCTTATTAGCTTAACCTTTGGACGCAAACCCATTTTGATGACTGCCTGGAATCAGAAGCGTTCCCAGGTTGTATTTTCAGCTCAAGATGCAACGTAAGCTTGCACATTAACAACTTACTACGTAGGGCTTCTAGTGGAACTTTCATCCAACTGTTTGTCTTTTCAGAATGAGCTCCTACTTTTGCCTCTGATATGCCCTAGAACTCCCTTTCTTTCCAGCCTTTTCTTTTGATGGCAAGAACAGATCAACCCATGCAGGCTATTTCATCGCTTGTGTTCAACCAGTCCCACAAAATGAATGTGACAGTTCCCATATGACACAGCACTTTACTTTTTTCCAATTTACTTGTCTTCCTAAAAGTGACTGTGGTAGAATAATAGACTGTGTAGAATAATAGACCAGAGGAGAAATGCATGGCTCATTTCACTGAGCTCTACATCACTAAGGGCCAGGGCGGTGGGGGGTGGCACTGGCTGATCACACTAAAAGGCACTTAAATGTACCTTAGAGTAGTTAGAGAAGCAAAGTGCACCATGAAGCAAGGTGGTATTTGATTAGAAGGGAATGGTTTCATCTGGTTGGGAAGAATATACACTGCAAAAATCTGGATCTCTCTTTCCTTCCTACCCTGCCAAGCCCCTTCTAGTCATTAGCCCTGCCTAGCATGCAGATAAATCAGTGGGACAAATACAAAGCTTATGGCTCAGTGGGTGGTGGTGGGAGCACTTCCCAGCCTTGGTCCTCTTGGGCTTGGTGTCTTTTGTGCTTTCCTTGAGCACTCACCATCCATTTGTTCCTCATTAGAGGAGGAATACAAATGAAATAGAAATGGTCTCTGCCCTCCAGGAACTTGAAATTTCCTTGGGAAGATGCTGTTACAAAGCAAATTATACAAAACCAGGAAATAGAAGTAACTAATTGCTAGTCATAGGTAGTAAACAAGAGGTCACACAAGGGATCAGGCTTGTTGAAGGCGTCAGTTTTGCACTTATCTTCAAGAAAGAGATGCACATGACTACATATAAAGGATCTGGAAGAACATTGTAGGCGAGTGTGGTGAGTGATGCATCAGCCCATTCTGCCCACTCTGCTGGTGAAGGGTATAGTGCACACACATTTCAGCACTACCTTCATCTTGATGAGTCATGAAATCACTTCATACCTGAATTTGTCTCTGTCCAAGATAGATGGGTGCAATTTCTACTTCCTAGGAGTACATCAAGACATAATTTGTGCTTGTCAGAACTGTCCTGCTGAAAAGTTTGGAAAGATACAAAATGTTTTTTCAAACTACTCACTAGTCAAGCTTTCTTCCTTTTCACAGACTAATCCAACACAAGCTGACCACAGACAGGCTGGGGTAGAAGTGAGCGTTTGTTCATCACAAGCAATAGCTATAAGAACTAAGAACCCCAGTTGCTAAATTCATTGCCCTAGATCTCTGGGTGTCAACTTTTTCTTTCAATGAGAAAAGTTCATGGAAGGACTGCAGTCCCAGCATGATCCCTGTGTCTTAATATGGAAATCAAAAGGCTTCAGTCATCTTGTCCCTTAAGATCCATAGTGACATAAAAGAAAGTCTAGTGAGTTAAAAGGCTTTGCCTTTGAAACCCCATCCTTGGGCTGGAATGCTTATCATAAGTAGTGAGATTTTATATTTATGGTGCACCTGCCCCAAACACTTCACTAAATTCTCGATCCAAACTGCTTCGTTTCCCTGCCCCCATAGATACTAACAACCTTCTTCTGAGAATATGAGAACCCACTTTATCTGGGCATTGTACTGTTAATCCATCTCAACATACATGTTTGAATGATGGAGAAGAAGAGCCTGAGCAGAGAGCTACTGAGCTGCAAAGCCTCTAGAGAGAATACCTGAAGGAACAAAGAACAAACTCATAATTCTGTAGACTTTGGAGAAAAGGTGACATGCACAGTTTTAGGCATCTTTCAGGCACCTGAGATGATTATGGTGTATTATAACTGATATCTTGAGGATCTCTCTCTGCAAGTCTTGTTTCCTTTGCATCCACCCCTTCACCCAGTGGTAACTCAGAATTGCCAGAGAGAGGTTTAGGTTTTAAGATTCTCCAGCTCTAATCATGACACATAGTATACAGTCAAGAACCACTTGACTCTACCTATTGCTAATGAGAAAACTGAGGTAAAGCAAGTTAATGGTGGAGTGGACTGCCGGCCACACCAAGTAATCACTGTTGGTGTTGAAAGTGTCCAGGTGGAAGTCATCCAACATCTGTCCGGGGTGGGTGGGGGGGCCTTGCCTTGTGTGGCAGGTTGGACTTGGGTTTTACTTCCTGCTTTAAAACACTCACACTTTGCCAAGTAAATTTACATGCTAATTTGACAAATTATAAAACTCTTAAGCCTGGCTTCAGGCTATTTTTTATTTATATAAATTGCAAACTAGATAATAGAATTTTTTTTCTGTTTAGAAAGTTAGTATCTATTTCTGGTGACATTTTTTCTACAGGAAGCTTTTAACTTCTCCCCTCATAAACTTAAGTGTGGGCCTTAGTCCCTGAATTATATGACCAGTTGATATATATTTCAGTGTTAGGATGATTTCTGAAGAGAGAGTAACAGTGACAAGTGAGTCTGTGTGACGCAAGCTAGAAGTTGGGGTGCCACAGTGAGGGAGAAAGGTTTGTACCGGCAGCCTTGGGGCCCAATCCCACTACTACCAGTTCCTGCCGTGAGACCCTCTGCACATTAAGTGCTTTGAGTCTGAGTTTCTACCTCTGTAAAATGGAGAGAAAGCCTCTTCTCAGGTTGCTGTGAGAGTCGTGTAAGATGACATATGATAATAAGTGACTGGCATGTTGAAGGCATCCAAGAAATGACAGCTGCTTTCTTCAGTACACCCAGGTGTGGTAACATTTCCTGGTGTGATTGAGCACAGCAATCCTGCGGGGCTCATCTGGCTTTAAACTGTTGAGGTTCTGTGAAGTGGGGAAAACGTCCTCCTTAGTTCCAACCCACAGAATATTTATTGATTGGATAGAAATTAAGGCACTAGCTACCATTTGGGAAAATCAGTCGTCAAATGTTTTTTAACACATACTGTACTCATAACTTCTGAAAGAAATGAGAAGACTGTGAGGTTTTCTGAGAACAGACGAGATTAACCCATGAAACAGTTTTTTAGAACAACACCAGAAATTGTTTCATTTTATATTTTAAGAGAGTAGCTTCTAAAATGCATGGAAAATATTTCAAGATTCTAAATGTGCCATTGGATCGTTTTTATTAATTAATGAAAAGGGAGATAGAACAGCAGATATATTACAAATTTAAGGAGAGATTTTTAAAACTGTTTTATTAATTCCCCCCTTCATTCATTTCCCCTCTTCATTCACTTTGAAAAGCTTCTTCATCTTAGGTATATTGCTTGGTCCTAGACATGCACAGTTACATATGACATGTCCCTGCCCAGCTGAGTGAGAAGGTGACCTGGGAACCATGAGAAGGTGACGGGAGACCATGGTCAACAAAAAGCCTAGGGGGTTCCGCAGGGCAGAGCCCTAGCTCCCACACACGTGGACTCTCCCACCTTTATCCTTCTTTGTACCCAAGTAAAAGCCTACATTTCTCCTTGCATATGTCATTACTAGACACCTATTAAAACATTTGGCATTCAAGCAGGACTTCAAGAATCTTAGACTGTGGAGGCATAAAAGCTGAGGGAGAGGTTGCCAGGTTATTCATTCCAGAAGCCCACCACATTTTCAATTCCAACTGCATGGCATCATTAACATTTTCCCCATGCTATGCCTTTTGAGAACACAAATTTAGGGTATGTGATGGATCTGGAGATTTTCAAGCCAAGGTATATAAAAAGAGAACCTTCAAAACCATAAGTACAAGATGGGAATTTATTATCATTTTAAAAAATTTCAGTTTCTTACCACCTTTCTTAGAAGTAATGGGATGATTTTCAGGACTTAGGTTTAAAAAGATACATATTCTAGTTAATAATCACTCCAGGTTTTGTTTTTATTGATTTTAGCTTCTATATAATGTCAGTTCTTTCAAACAAATTCTTAAAAATTATTCAATACAAAATAGTGTTTGGCTCATTCAGCTCTCCTAAGTGGTATTACTGGATCTGCTCTTTGGCTGTATGCTTTCTTACAGGTGGTGTAAAACTATTTTTTCCATGTAGGTAGACTGTAGGTGCATTGGTATCCCTTCTGCATCTTGGCTTGACACTTGGGGCGTAGCTGTCTGTGAACTGAGCTCCTCTCTACTACCTGCTTATACTACCTTAGTATACCTTCTCTGCTCTCTTGTATCATAGAGGAATGGCCAGCCCAAATGTCTGTTCGGAGATCAGTAAATTTCAGACCTTCAAAGGACATTAGAATTCACCTAATTTAACCTACTTATTTGACTAGATTAGGTAACTGAGGCCCAAAGAGGTTACGTGATTTACCTAGTTAACAGCAGGAACTGGAATTTTTAAAAAAGAGGTTTCCTGAATCCCTAAGCTTAAGTCAAATGTGTGGTAAGATGATGTGGTAAGTTAACCACGCGTCCCTTGGTAGTATTTTGTATGGAACTGGAAATTTTCAAGTTATTTGTAAATTTAGTTTGCTAGTTTTTAGAATACTATTAGCAAATTGGAGCACTCTCAAAGTTTACAAAGTAGTAAAAATCACATTTGGTGTTACAGGTTCCTTTTTTTTTTTGAGGTTGTAGTATCTGTTTAATGGAAATGTGGAAAGACGCAAATGTCTCTATTTCAAAATACAAAAAAGTAACTGGTGCTTTTGCAGCACTTGTTCACTTTGAAGTAGAGACCAAATATGAAAAGTATTAGTTTTCTTGAAAAGGTATACATTTTTTTCACATTCATGGCCAAGAATATAGAAACAGGGATTGTAGTTGCTGTAGTAAAACTGGGTTTATGATTTATAAAATTATAAAGTATGAGTCCTTGGCATTGCTCCTACTGGAATCAGATTTGCAACCTATTCCTCCTTGGTTTCTATGGTTTTTAAAACAGATGCATTCCTATAGTATGAGAGGGTGGCTGCCCCCGGCGTTAAAGGGTTCTCCCCAGCAAGTCACTGTTTTCCCTACACTTTCCTCAGGATAAATAGGATTCGGGTGCTGGCACCTCTCTTGCTTGTCTCCATGCCCTGCTAAGCTTGGTGTGCAATGGCCCATGGTTATTAAAATCCTTATCACCGTAGGAGTTGATTATGAGCATAGTTATTTTCTGGGATTAGAAAGCCCCACTGAATTCAACAGGTGACTCAAAAATGGTCTCATAGTTCCTAATAATTAAAAATATGATTAATATCAGCAATTAGTTCCTGTGATTTAACTGTTAAAAGCAGGAATTCAAAAGGTAATAAATAGATGAGCAAGGTAAGGAGCCATAGGATATAACTTGGATTTGAGTTCCTAAGACACAGAAACACTCCAGAAGAGTTGGCCGACATAAGACAAACTCCTTTCAATGCCACAAAACTAAACGAGACCTATTTTACATAAACAGGCCACCTTCACAGAGACTGTGTGGCTGTGCCCTTAATGGAAGGCAGGACCTTTCTTGTTCATTGAACTGGGATTGACCAGCACCAAGAGAGCCTTGGGAAGATTTTTCATTCTGCTATGCAAAATTTCAGCTCTTTTTCCACATTTGAGGAACAAAAAGACAAAAGTGACCTTGCTTTTGTCTCCTGAGGCAGCTATTTTTCAGTTTTTCTCAAAATTACCTGATGAGATTCTAGCCAAAATTAAATGCTGATAGATAACATTTAAACTTCTTCCCAAAGCTCAGTTGGTTTATTCTGCATATTCTGCATTTTATTTTTGAAATTTTAAAAATTGACCACATGATTTTGTGTTTTTAGCCCTGAGTAAAATAAGGTTTGTGCTGATTGGATGAGTTGTGATGTTGGTGGTCGGGTACCCTTGCGTGAGAGCTCTCTGGGGCAATGGCCACTCAAAGCCCAGTTGTCCATTGATATAATACTGATTCTGCCAGAATTTCATGTGGGACGCTACTTTGATTCCCCTGGGTTTTTTTGTTTGTTTTTTCCTGTGTGTGTGAGGAAGACTAGCCCTGAGCTAACATCCATTGCCAATCCTCCTCTTTTTTTTTTTGCTGAGGAAGACTGGCCCTGGGCTAACATCTGTGCCCACCTTCCTCTACTTTATATGGGACGCTGCCACAGCATGGCTTGGTGAGTGGTGTGTAGGTCCGCACCCGGGATCCAAACCTGAGAACCCCAGGTCGCCAGAAGCAGAGCACACGAACTTAACCGCTATGTCACCAGGCCGGCCCCCCGCTGGTTTTTGAGTGCTGCTTGTCAAGAAAATGCATAGTCCATTTATATGGGTTGGTTTGTAACCAAGTTAGCTGCACAGACTGAGCTTTGCCCACCAAGTTCAGAATAATTTATAGAATCCTAATTTGGAAACTGATTAATTCCGAAAACAGTTTTTCCACCCTCCCAACATGAAAGAGTCAAACAAGTCTCCTGCTGTGCAAATAAGTGAATATGGAGAAAGAAGCCAGGTAATTATGAAAACCCAAGTTTAGCGTTATTGTTTAATGTCTTCATTATTTTAAGTTGTGTAGCATGGTTATTCTAGACATTGACTTTACTTAAAGTTATATTCTTCAACTTGAAGGTTCTTTTTCACAAACATGTTTTCTTCACCTTACTGCCAGCCAGTCACAACTCAATGGTGATACCAGCATTTCATTTTTTATCCCAACCTATTAGGTTAGGAATTTTCTCTCCCTTCTCAAGCCTTACAGCTGAATGTATTTATGTAAAATTAAAATATAAACTTATCCCGGCTGTTGTGAGTAATTCCCCACATTTAGAAACAAGACTAACATAGCCATGAGTATCTGGTTCATGTCAGAGTTGAGATGGGAGCATCTCCCTTCTCCCCATCCCCAGCTGAGGGAAGAAGGGCTCCCCATGCTAACTTGTTCTTTCTGGGAGGGGAATGGAACACATGCACCTCCAACGCTGGCACATCTGGAGGGCCACGCTTTGCCTTTAGAGGAGAAAGGTGTTCTCAACACACCAGGTTCCAGATTGGCATGTGGTTCCTGTTTTAGGAAGAATTAACATATACATGTGGCATCTTAGTTTCTAGGTCAACATAAAAGGCCTGTGTATTCCATAATGGAGCTGAAATAGGTGTCTAACAAAATCACAAAGCTCAAGGACCTTCAGTGTCTCTGTTTTTTTATGGGAGACTCTGGGAACTTAATCACCGTTTATAACATTGTTGCTAAGGAGCTGTTTACTCAGAATTCCATCTAGGTGACTTGCCAGCTAACTTCTGAAGTTAGCTTCTGTCTATTTGAGCTACAGCCCCATATAATATTCAACCAAAGTGTCCACCTTGTTCTATGCTTTGCAGTTCAGCTCTACCAGAGGGGGAAGGAAGAGATGAGAGGGAAGCTGGACACTCAGCCTGGTGTCCTAACTGCTGAGTGCCAGTGGCTCCAGCTTGAGTCCTCCTGGATGCTGTGAGAAGTGAACACCTGATGCTTAACTGCTTTTAACTCTTTTTCCACACCTTAGGATGTTTCCAGCCCCGCCACTCCAGATGGTAATGAAAGCTCCACTACGAAGACTAGTGCCTTCACCATCCAGGAATATTTTGCCAAGCGGATGGCAGAGCTAAAGAACAAACCACAGGTCACAGCTGCAGGCCCTGGCCTTTCAGAGACCCAAGTGGAAAGGAAAAGGGGAAAGAAAAGAAAGAGAGAGGCAAAAGATAAAAATGTGGAGAATTATACCCAACCCAAGACCAAGGAGAAGAGAGACCAAGTTGAGAGGCAGCTCGGAGACTCTTGTTGGGGCAAGAGTTCTGATACTTCTGCTGAGGATAGAGAGAACTGTGTGTGGCCACCTGATGACCAGGAAATGCCCCCAAAGCCCCAAAAAAAGAGAGAAAAGAAAAAGCAACAAAAGCAAGTTGAAGCAGGAGTGGATGCTACTCTAGATGAAACACCAGTGGAAAAGAAGAAGAAAAAGAAGAAAGGCTCCAAATAAATTCTCTTGACCCAGGGCCTTCCAACCACTCAGATGTCAGGGTGCTGCCAAGCAGGTTTGGTTCTCAAGTCAGAGCAGAGTTCACCCAGGAGAGTTGGTGCACATCTTTAACATGCCCGTGGATTGCTGAGTCTCGCCCTGTCACCACATTTTCCCCAAATCATATTCCCAGCAGAATTTTTTAATGTTCCAAATCATGGCTCTTATAAACAAATAAATTTCTTTTTAGACTCAGCCTTTCACCTTGAGTATTTATTTGTATTCATTTGAATACATCAAGTTATATATGTGTGCACGTGTGTGTAGATATATTTGCTCTTGATTTCCTTCAGTAACAATGAATTGTGCTTCCTTCTGAAGGACTTAGTTTAATTAAAGGATTAAGAGGCAATAGTTTGGATTCAGATAGTTCTTTTTGTTCTATAGCCAACCATACGTTTTTGCCAAGTAGGTATTATATGATTACATTCCTAAATCAGAGTTGTTTTGGTCTGGTTTGGTTTTGATGGGGAATTTGTTTTAATGCCCTCTCTTCCACTAGGCAGTGGCAGCTGTGTGTTCTGAGGTCTTCTCCCCAAGACTATAAGGTCTAAGAAGTGAACTGATCCTGGGGACAGTTTCACCTTCCAGCTCTCATAGGAGGCCTCTTGCGGTTCCTCAGCGAGTAGGCAGTCAGATATATTTCCATTTGGTGGTGCTTGAGGACAAATCCTCTATAGTGGGCTCTGCCTTATTTATAAGGATCAGGGGGTCCTCAGGAGGTCAAAAAACTGAGAGTCTAAGGTCATGAAATTAATTTCACCTAGAAAGCAGTCAGTCTCTAGATTGGGACTGCCTTATGAAAGTTCTTAAAAGTATAAATAATACATAAATAGTAAAAGAGATTTACTGCTCAGTCCGAATGGTGTCACCCCATTGTGTTTATACTGCTTTGGGCCACACCCGGGCCTGTCCTATGTGCTGGTTGAACTCTGCCAACGTGGGTTTACCCAGATAACTGCAGACACCTTCACACCCTGCTTGGAGCACAGAATGAAAAAGAAAATGCATGCTTAAGATTTAGAGGTCCGGCCCTCTTGTTTTCTCAGCTTCTTTCCCCTCCTCTGCTGTCCTTGTTCCCTTCATCTCTTCCTTCTTTTCTTCTTCATCCTTTGACGCTTTTATTCCCTCTTCCTTGCTCTCCCCGTATTTGCAGTTCCCAGTTTTCTTTTACCCTGTCTAGTTGCCTGCTCCCCATCCTCTCGTGCAGTCGTGTCACTGGTTGCCCTGCTTCTGACAGACCTGTCGGAGGAGCTGGGGGTGCGGCAGGGCGGGGCAGGCCCTGTGCTCATCTCTGCCTGACTTAGAGGCCACTCCTGGATAGCAGAAACCAAAACTCACACACGATCTGATGGCCTTTTGCCCTTGATTTTAACTCTCAAGGTCTGGATATATATGAAGAATGTTCGGTTTTAGTCTCTTAAGAATTCTGAATGGTGCTAATTGTTTAAAAGGACACACACACAACTGAGAGAGAAAATTCTTATGAACTCAGAGCCTGAGGTCTAGTTTCTGAGTTTTATCATGGCCCCCAGAGTTTAGAATCCCAGGCTAATACAGCACCAAAGATTTTTAAAGTCACTTTTCTTCACGGGGGGGTGCATGCCCAAGTTATCTCTGCTTGTCCAATCTTGTGTATGAAACTGGAGTTCCAGAGGAAGTGGGAATATATGAAACCTAAAGGGAACTCTCTTTAAATATACATATATATATTTTATATATATATATATAGGGCCGGCCTGGTGGCACAGTGGTTTAGTTCACGCTTGGCAGCCCGGGGTTCGCCGGTTCGGATCCCAGGCGCCTGCCGATGCACTGCCTGTCAGCCATGCCGTGGCGGCGTCCCATATGGAGTGGAGGAAGATGGGCACAGATGTTAGCCCAGGGCCAGTCTTCCTCAGCAAAAAGAGGAGGATTAGCAACAGATGTTAGCTCAGAGCTCACACACACACACACAGAAAGACATTGGATTTGGTTGGTTTTTGTGGGTTTTTTTTGTCTTTTATTAACTTTTACTTCATTTACCAATAAAAATGAGAGCCGAGAGAGTACATTGAATTGTGTGCAGGAGGAGAAAGCAAATGGAGAAAGCAGGGGAGATGCATCTAGGTCAGATGGGTAAAGGGGCCGACTGGGAAGACTATAGGAGGGAGGTGCTGAAGGGAAGTTCTTGGAGTTAGGAATTCATAGGCAATCACACTGCAAGATTGTTTAAGTGCAACTTTCATAGAGAGAACCTGTAGACTATAGTTATTATTATTTTAGGGGGATACAGAAAGAACTCCTGAATGATTTTAATAATCGAGTGGGCAGCCAAGAAAAAGGCACATGCTCAGCAAAGAGCAGACAGTGTGACCGTTTATGTTGAAGGACATGTAATCTTTGTTTCCTCTAGAATCCTCAGCTTTCATTTTTCTCAAGTGTCTCTTTCAGGCCACTTAATTTTCTGGATCTAAGTGGAAGTTAGAACAATGAAATAAATACCCTTGAGACTTGCATTTCCGAGACATGATAGTTTTAAAAATTGTTACCATATGAACCTTATTTTTTGCCCTAAATTAATTCACTCAGTAAAAATATAGGAATTCTGTATTCTTCAATGCTTTCCTTGGCATCCTTCAGTTTTAAGAGGCAACGTAGGTTCCCAGGAAAAGATTTATCCAGTGAAGGGTTTCTTAAGTGTTGTCTTGTAGAACCCTTCTTTCCTTTTCTGTTAATTTTAATAGATAATAATTATTACTATATGAGGTCTTATGTGCCTGGCCCTCTTCTAAGCACGTTAAATAAATCAACTCACGTAGTCCTCAAACAACCCAGTAAGATAAACATTACTGTTATCCCCTTTTACAGGTCAACTCTGTTTTATGGAGGGTCTCTAATTTTTGTATCTAGATTTATGCTGCTCCCAGGGAACCAGTGATGCTTCAGTCCCCTCTCTACCCTGGTCACAAACCCATGCTCCTCTTTTTAGTCCTCGCCCTTGCCACATCCAATTTCACCTGTCTTTAGCAAGGTTTTCTGTTGCTGATGCTCTTACTTCACATGTTCATGCTTTTAAATGAGAATAAATTTGAAAGCAGCTGGCAAACTGTAAAGAGTTTTACAGCCAACTTGAGTCATTATCATTTATATGAGCCGTAGAAAATACTTTTGGGTACATAGCACATTAGAAATTCTCAATGGATTTTCCCTTCCAACTTGGTCAGGAAGTTGGTGGGAAATTGAGTAAGTAACTCAACAACTTCTTAAAATCTGTTTGCCAGTCTATGAAAAAAAGACAGAATTTCTTCTAATTTGTAGAAAATACTGATGCTCCTGAGAAATGAAACCAACATGAGCATTTGTTTAATAACACAGTGCATACCTCTGCTTCTCTCCTCTTTCACCTGTTGGCTGACTCCAGCAAGAGCAAGCGGGACTTGGTGTTTTTTTAGAAATAGCATCAGAGAAATGTTTCGGCACAATCTGCCCGAGCGATCTCAGCCTCTGGACCAGCAAGCAGCGCTGTATTTAGATTTGAGTAAAAACTTCCCCTCTGTTGCCCTGTTTATCTCGTGGGTTCTGTAGCCACTGCAGTTTGGAGCCTATTGTTCTGGCATGTGGGGCTGAGGAGGTCAGATTGGGTGCTCCCATGTGTGATTTTCTAGTACTTGGTTATTAGTGAGCAAGTCAGTATGTGCTAGTAGAGAGGATGACTAGAGTCCTTGCATAAAAGTATACTATGTAGTTAGCAAATACTGAATACACTGAAATGGCATGCACAGAACCTTTATGGGACCAGTAAGAGGGGCTGGGAGGCAGAAGGAGGGAGAGAGAGCACATAAAAAAGGGTAGGTGGGAACAGAGTTGCATTTGGGTTGCAAAGTGGATGTAGGATATTGTTGTGGATGGTTGCAGTGTGTGGGCTAACTCAGACATGCTTCCTGAGCTCTTCCCACCTGCGTTGAAATTTTGTATAAGCATAAGCAGTGAACTTTTAAGGAAAACTGCAGTGAATTCTTTAACCAAAGGAAGAATTTTATAATTAGTTACATCTTAGATTTTCTGTTTGTATTTGCTATATTGAGTTTCCTTAGAGAAAAGTACATGGATGCTGAAAAGCAGTTATTTGTCCTAAAAACATGTACTGAGCCCCAACTTTGGACTAAGCCCAGGCCTGAAGGACAGAGAAACTAATCCATTATGGAGTCTACCCACATTCAGGATCTACCAACTTGTGTCCTTTACGTGGACCGCCATATCCTGGAACACTCAGTAGGACATATCCAGGACCTGGCCTCCTCTACACTGGCTCAGTGCTGTTTCTTCTCCTTTATCATTCATGCGAATGTTAATCAAGTTGGGTGGTAAGCTGAGAGAAATTATTTGCTAACTCATTATTTGACTTGAATCTGAGGAGTGACTTCCTACTGAAATCCTCCTTATTAACAGTTCTAACTCTGTGAAAAATAAGCAAAATTATATGCACATTCTTCCACATAGGGTGAATTAAAGATGTATTTTGCCTAAGTGGGGAGTGTGAGAAAGATAGACCCCAGTTTCTGTCTTAACCTGCCTGGTCCCACCCCGTCCCTCCTATCACTAGCATATCTGCTGAGGGAACTGCTGTGGAAGGACTAGGAGAGGTAACCATATTTCACCTAGCAACCAGGGGCACCCTTTGAACCTGGGTGGAACAAAAACAGATATTAAACATTTGTTAAAGAAATGGAAAACTGCTGAAGGCAAACTCCGACTGCAGCCTTCAAAATTTGGGAGAAAGAGGTTTTGAGAAATCCAGGGGTGAGTGCCACGGAGCCTTAACTGACGGAAGTGTCTTTGTCTTCTCCCTCATCCTCACGAGTTACTTGGCTTCCCAGGTGAGTAGCTTCATTTCAGACTGTTGTAGTCTTCCTCCTTCAACTATCCTAGACTCCCTAAAACTCCTTTCCTGAGTGCCCCTTCCTGAATACTCCTCGGCTCTTCCCCCTGCTGTCAACTAACTGTGAGAAGGAGACAGGAAGTCCTTGAATGTTTTGGAGTCATAGGTTCCGTCCTCACTCTCTTTGTTCTCTCTCTCTCCATTCTCCCTCTATATATACTCATGGCCATTTCTGCTTCTTTTTGCACAGTTTCCAGGTTTGTATCTTTATCCTCCACTGGTCAGTGTCAAGCTTTCATCATGCATCTCCAGCCAACCATCCCAAGGGCCCCTCAAATTCAGTGGGTCTGAAGGGAACCCTGTTCATCCTTCCCAGCCCGCTTTCTGTATCCTGTTATTGTTGTAGATACCCCTGGGCTCTCAATCACTCTTGCTTAACATCTAGGATCATTTTCAACAGTTCTATCAATTAAGTGACTGACATCAATGTCCTAAGGAAGTCTTTGCCCTCATGAACTCACAACTTAGCACTTCTCCCTCTTAATCCCTCTGTCTGCTCAGTCTTGTCCCCACAGCTTGCAGATCCAGCCCTCCTTTCCATTCATCCAATTCACTCCATAATATTTCTTCCCTGGACCATTTCACCCACTGCTTCAAGGGTCCCCCCGGCTTGCAGTCTCTCTTGCTCTAGTCCATGACTGGCTCTTCTGTATCACCACCCTTCTCTCTCCTGCTGGCCTTCCCTTCTCTACCTACTGGCCTTCAAGTCCTGACCCTGATGTCATCAACAATTTCTCCAGCATTTCCTCATCTGGTCCCCCAGAAACAATCTCTCCCTTTTCTGAATTTTAATAGTGCTTTCTGACTTATCAAAGTCTACCCTGTTCAGAGCTTTTAGATGTATCATTTTCCCCATTCAAGTCTAGGGCCTCTGGAGGTGAAGTTAATCTTTGTATCCCTACAGCACCCAGGACAATGCCTTGCACATAGCAGGTATAGAAGGATTCTTAAATGAAGAAGCAAATGAACAGACCACAGTTAGGCAAGAACTCAGGCTCTGAAGAGCAAAAGTGTATCCTAAGAAGAGGGTGTCTAATCAGGGGTACACTGCTGTGGCCACAGCCCCCACTTGGGGTTCCTTCACATTCTCAACATCATAATTGCTATATGTGAGACCTCTTCACCCAACTTGAGGGCTTGATTATGAATTCCTCTCCACTTCTCCACTAGGCCTTCTTTGTGACTGTCACCTTGCCACTGGGATCTCAACTCCCTCCCCATTTTCAAGTCTCCCTTCCTTGAGTGGTGGCTGTAGGATTAAATGAAAAAAAGACCTAGCAAGATACCTGACAGAAGGCCCTTGATACATTTTCCTCTCTTCCTCCCAGCACAAGAGGGGAAAAGGAAAAGGGAAAATTAGGAGAAGTTGGGGACCCCAGTCATAGGAAGGCAACTGGTGTCCTCTCAGATGAGGAGGTTCTAACAGCAGCAGCCCTCCCAGTGCTCCACAGGGCTGTCACCAGGGCTCCTGAACCACTTTTTATGTGCTGCAACAACTCTTCCTTGTGATTGACAAGCTCCAGGATGAAACACAGGAAGGTGTGGTCAGGTCATCCTGAAGACATCAGAGTCTCAGGAAGGCTTAGGGCTCCACTGCAGGAGGTAACCTGTAAGCAGGCTGTGGGGCAGGGTGGGGTAGTGTCACATTGACTCAGACTTCTCAGGTGACAGGCTTCAGGATCCTGCCCTTGCTTGGGACTCCTAGGCAACCCCCAGTCGAGCAAGTTGTTGCAGTTCAGCCTGGAGGGATTACAAAATCCTGCTGTGATGGTGCAAGGCACTGCTCATCTGAGGTGAACAAGTGATGTTAACTGGAAGAGGGAGAATGGGTGTACTCTGAACACATAAGCCAGTGGGTCTTCCTTCCAAATGTTCGTCCCCAAGAGAAGCAATCTTGCTCACATCAACCTTTGAAGAGCTATATTATTACATTCCTCATTTTATAGATGAAGAAATAGGCTCAGAATTGCTTAGTACCTTGACCAAGGTCACCAGTTCATAGAGTGGCAGATGGAATAGCTGTCTCTCGAGCTCCAACCCCTTTTGATCATGGAAAGATTATGGGTACTCTGTTTTTTGTTTTTGATAACTGAATTTATTCTGCTGAACATGTGATTTAGTACATTTGGGGATGTAAGTTACCTTTATAGTGACTACAATGCAATTCACAAGTAAGAGGACAGGTATTCAAAGTGATGTGGGAGAGCACCATCAGATGTGCTCATTTAGTCATTCTACAAACCTTAAGTGGCTAAGACTCTCTCCTAGGGGCTAGGAATACAGATATGACAAAGACATGATCCCAGCCTTCTAGAAGCTCCCCTTTTAGTGAGCTGTGTCATGAAAGTTGGCAGAAATAAAGCCATATGCTTCCTTTGGATATTCACAATTTTATGTATCCAAATTCTGAAAGAAGTTATCAACTTAAAAGATTTTGTGGAGTGATGTCAGCATCATGGTGGAGTTAGTTCTCCCCTTAGTCTCTCCCCACTAAGATAAAATGAAAAGGACATTCATAAACCAATAGAGGACATTCATACACCACAGTAGACTTCTGAGAGATCCACACAGCAATAGGTCTGAAGATGGGGGTGCTGGAACCCCCCAGGAGGCAGTGGAAGGAGGTAAGGAGATCTCTCCTTCCTGAGCAGCAGTGATCTAGGGTGTGGGACCTCACTCAGTGGCTGGTGTGAAACCCTGAGAGGAGAAGGGAAAAATGGCAGCCCTCCATGGGAATGCTTGCATTCTTGGAGTTGCCTCCTATCCTGTGGGAACACTCAACATTGAGGCAGCTGAGCAATTGTGGGGGCATCCACACCATGCTGAGCAGCCCAGGCAGGCAGACACTGCGTGCAGAGGGAGGGCACATGAGATCATGCATGTGAAAGAAAACTCCCCTCCCCCCTCCCACCTGGTGCACCAGCTTGGCCGGTCAGCCAGAGCAGGGAATCCCCACCAGAGTGACTGCACCTGCATGTGTAAAGCAGCAGTGGCCATTGGGCAAACACACATGGGCCCTGCCAGCACAGCTCCCAACAGACAGGCACATCTGCCAGGGGTTGCAGAGAGCTCAGAAAACACAGTTCCTCCCCTCCTGTGGTGGCAGGTGAAATCTGCATCCAGATGCTACCGCTATGCAATGGCAAAAGTCCACCCCATCAAATAGCATGAAGAAGTATATTGACACTCCAGACCAAAAGGAAAATGACAAGTACACAGAAATCAATCCTGAAGTCAGAAAATTCAATTCAAATGCCAGAGAATTCAAAATAGTTATCATAAAGAAACTCAATGAGTGACAATTCAGTGATCTCAGGAATAAAATTAATGAACAGAAGGAATTCTTCACAAAAGAGATTGAAACCATAAAAAAAAAACAACAGAAATGTTGGAGATGAAAACACAATGAATGAGCTAAAGAAAAATCTGGAATCCTCAAAAAACAGAACTGCTATTACAGAGAACAGAATTAGTCATTAGAGGACAGAAATATAGAAATGCTGCAGATGGAGGAGGAGAAAGAACTAAGACTAAAAAGAAATGAAGAAATTCTCCAAGAAACATCTGACTCAATTAGAAAATGTAACATAAGGATTATGGTATTCCAGAAGGAGAAGGGAGGGAGAAGGGAGCAGAGAGCTTGTTCAAAAAAATAATGGCTGAAAACTTCCCAAACCTGGGGAAGGAGCTGGAATTACATGTAAATAAAGCTAATAGAACTCCTAATCACATCAATGTAAAAAGAACTTCTCCAAGGCATATATTAGTAAAACTGGCAAAAGTTAATGACAAACAAAAAATATTAAGGGCAGCAAGGCAGAAGAAAATAACCTACAAAGGAACCCCTATCAGTCTTTCAGCAGATTTCTCAGCAGAAACTTTACAGGCTAGGAGAGAGTGGAATGATATATTCAAAATTGTGAAAGACAAAAACTTTCAGCCCTTATCCAGCAAAACTATCCTTCAGATATGATGGAGAAATAAAACTTTCCCAGATAAACAAAAGCTGAGGGAGTTCATTGCCACAAGACCTCCCCCACAAGAAATGATCAAGAAGGCCCTTATACCTGAAAAAAAAAAAAGGGTTTGCAAAGCCTCAAGCAAGGACATAAATAGACAAAATGAGAAAATTGCGGCTCTCTGTCAGAACAGGTTAGCAAACATTTAACTCTAACATTAAAGATAAAGGGAAAGAAAGCATCAGAAATAATTATAATCACTTCATCTTAATCACAAACTCACAACACAAAACAGAATAAATTGTGACAATAACTTAGGGAAGAAGAAAGAGATGGAACCTGCTTAGACTAAGGAAATGAGAGGTTATCAGAAAATGGACTACCTCATCTATGAGATCTTTCATATAAACTTCACAGTAACCACTAAACAAAAAATCAGAACAGAGACACAAATGATAAATAAAGAGAAAACCATCATAGAGAAACACTAAACTGGACTGGCAGTAGGAGATACATGGGGCAAGAAACAAGGGAAATACAGAACTGGAAAACAAGATAAAATGGCAGTATTAAGCCCTCATGTATCAATAATCACTCAATGTAAATGGATTGAATTCTCCAATCAAAAGACACAGAGTGGCTGGCTGGATTAAAAAACAAGACCCAACACTATGCTGCATCCAAGAAACACATCTCAGCTTTAAAGACAAACACAGGCACAGAATGAAGGGATGGAAGATGATACTCCAAGCTAATGGCAAACAAAAGAAAGCAGGTGTTGCCATACTTATATCAGACAAAGTAGACTTCAAGGTAAAAAAGGCAATGAGAGACAAAGAGGGGCGGTATATAAGGATAAAAGGGACACTCCACCAAGAGGACATAACACTTATAAATATATATGTACCTAACACAGGAGCACCAAAGTACATAAAGCAACTGTTAACAGACCTTAAAGGAGAAATTAACAGCAACACAGTAATAGAAGGGGACCTCAACACCCTGCTTACATCAATGGATGGATCATCCAGACAGAAAGTCAATGAGGAAATAGTGAGATTGAATGAAAAACTAGACCAGACAGTCTTAATAGATATATATAGAACACACCATCCAAAATCAGCAGAATACACATTCTTCTCAAGTGCACATGGAACATTCTCAAAGATAGACCATATGTTGGGAAACAAAACAAGCCTCAATAAATTTAAGAAGATTGAAATCATATCAGGTATCTTTTCTGACCACAATGCTGTGAAACTAGAAATCAACTACAAGAAAAAAGTGGGGAAAATGACAAATATGTGGAGACTAAACAACATGCTACTGAACAACCAATGGATCAATGAAGAAATTAAAGAAATTGGAAAATATCAAGACAAGTGAAAATGAAAATACACCATAACAACTCATATGGGATGAAGCAAAAGCAGTCCTAAGAGGGAAATTCATAGTAATTCAGGCCCATCTTAACAAACAAGTAAAATCTCAAATAAGCAACCTTAAGCTACACCTAACAGAACTAGAAAAAGAAGAACGAACAAAGCCCAAAGTCAGCAGAAGGAGGGAAATAATAAAAATTAGAGCAGAAGTAAATGAAATAAAAACAAACAAACAAAAAAACCAGTAGAAAGGATCAGTGAAACTAAGAACTGGGTCTTTGAGAGGATAAACAAAATTAACAAACCCTCAGCCAGACTCACTAAGAAAAAAAGAAGTCTCAAATAAATAAAATCAGAAATGAAAGAGGATCAATTACAACAAATACCACAGAAATAGAAAGGATTATAAGAGAATACTGTGAAAAACTATACTACAACAAATTGGACAATCTAGAAGAAATGAATAAATTCTTAAGACTCATACAACCTCCCAAAACTGAATCAAGAAGAAATAGAATATCTGAATAGACCAATCACAAGTAAAGAGATTGAAACAGTAACCAAAAACCTCCCAAAAAATAAAAGTCCAGGACCAGATGGCTTCTCAGGAGAATTCTACCAAACATTCAACGAAGATTTAATATCTGTCCTGAAACTATTCCAAAAAATTGAAGAAGATGGAACACTTCCTAACTCATTCTACAAGGCCAACATCACCCTGATCTGTCACTGATGAACATAGATGCAAAACTCCTCAACAAAATATCAGAAAACCAAATACAGCAATACATTAAAAGAATCATACACCATGATCAAGTGGGATTTACACCAGAGATGCAGGGATGGTTCAACATCCGCAAATCAATGTGATAAACCACATTCACAAAATTAGGAGTAAAAATCACATAATTATCTCAATAGATGCAGAGAAAGCATTTGACAAGATCCAACATCCATTTATGATAAAAACTCTCAATAAAATGGGTATAGAAGTAAAGTACCTCAACATAATAAAGGCCATGTATGACAAACCCACAGCCAACATCATTCTCAATGAAGAAAAACTGAAAACCATCCCTCTGAGAAGAGGAACAAGACAAGGATGCCCACTCTTGCCACTCTTATTTAACATAGTACTGGAGGTTTTGGCCAGAGCAATTAGGCAAGAAAAAGAAATGAAAGATATCCAAATTGGAAAGGAAGAAGTGAAACTCCTGCTGTTTGCAGACGATATGATTCTGTATATAGAAAACCATAGAGCATCCATCGGAAAACTATTAGAAATAATCAACAACTACAGCAAAGTTGCAGGGTACAAAATCAACTTACAAAAATCAGTTGCATTTCTATACTCTAATAACAAACTAACAGAAAGAGAACTCAAGAATACAGTCCCATTTACAGTTGCAACAAAAAGAATAAAGTATCTAGGAATAAATTTAACCAAGGAGGTGAAAGACCTATACAATGAAAACTATAAGACCTTATTGAAAGAAATCAGTGATGACATAACGGAATGGAAAAATCTTCCATGCACATGGATTGGAAGAATAAACATAGTTAAAATGACCATACTGCCTAAAGCGATCTACAGATTCAACACAATCCCAATCAGAATCCCAATGACATTCTTCAGGGAAATAGAACAAAGAATCCTCAAATTCACATGGGACAACAAAAGACCCTGAATAGCTAAATCAATCCTGAGAAAAAACAACAAAGCTGGAGGCATCACAATCCCTCACTTCAAAATATACTACAAAGCTCTAGTAATCAAAACAGCATGGTACTATACAAAAGCAAACACACAGGTCATTGGAACAGAATTGAAAGCCCAGAAATAAAACCACACATCTATGGACAGCTAATCTTCGACAAAGGAGCCAAGAACATACAGTGAGAAAGGAAAGTCCCTCCAGTAAATGGTGTTGGGAAAACTGGACAGCCTCATGCAAAAGAATGAAAGTAGACCATTATCTTTCACCATACACAAAAATTAACTCAAAATGGGTTAAAGGCTCGAAGGTAAGACATGAAACCATAAAACTCCTGGAAGAAAATATAGGTAGTACATTCTTTGATATCAGTCTTAGAATCAACTTTTTGAATACCATGTCTACTCAGGCAAGGGAAACAAAAGAAAAAATAAACAAATGGGACTTCATCAGACTAAACAGCTTCTGCAAGGCAAAGGAAACCAGCAACAAAATGAAAAGACAACCCACCAACTGGGAGAAGATATTTGCAAATCATATATCCAACAAGGGATTAATCTCCAAAATATATAAAGAACACACACAACTCAATAACAAAAAAACAACCCAATCAAAAAATAGGCAGATGATATGAGCAGACATTTTTGCAAAGAAGGTATACAGATGGCCAACAGGCACATGAAAAGATGTTCAACATCACTAATCATTAGGGAAATGCAAATCAAAATGAGATATCACCTTACACCTGTTAGAATGGCTATAATTACCAAGACAAAAAATAACAAATGTTGGAGAGGATGTGGAGAAAAGGGAACCCTCATGCTCTGCTGGTGGGAATGCAAACTGGTGCAGCCACTATGGAAAACAGTATGGAGATTTCTCAAAAAATTAAAAATAGAAATACCATACTACTCAGCTGTCCCACTACTGGGCATTTATCCAAGGAACTTGAAATCAACAATTCAAAGAGACTCCTATGTTCACTGCAGCGTTACTCACAATAGCCAAGACATGGTAGCAACCCAAGTGCCCATCAAATGCTGAATGGATAAAGAAGATGTGGTATATATATACAATGGAATACTACTCAGCCATAAAAAAAGACAAAATCGTCCCATTTGCAACAACATGGATGGACCTTGAGGGTATTATGTTAAGTGAAATAAGCTAGACAGAGAAAGACCACATGATTTCACTCATATGTGAAAGATAAACACATGGACAAAGAGAACAGATTAGTGGTTACCGGGGGGAAGAGGATTGGGTGGTGGGCATAAAGGGCACATATATATATATATATATATATATATATATATATATATATATATATATATATATGGTGACTGACAATAATGTACAACTGAAATTTCAAATTTCACAATGTTATAAACTATTATGACCTCAATAAAATAATATAAAAAAGATTTTGTGAGCTAAGGAATGCTCATTTGGGGTCCATGGGCAGCAAGACCCCTATGTGTGGAGGCATGAGTGTGTTAGTTCAGAGTTAGAAGGAGCTTGTACCAGAGTACTTTATACTCTTCAGAGGATGGTCAGGAGTGATGACCTTGAAATTTCTTTGTTGGAGCTAGACTTTTGTGTTTTGAGTTTTGCTTCACGGATCTTGGAGTTTTAGAACTGGAAGGAACCTTAGAAATTTCACCAGAAGGATGCAAGTCAGAGCAGTGGTTTTGTGCAGAACTACCCCAGGCAGAAGGGAGGGACTAGAAGACTTCCTGTGTCCTCTCCAAGTCATGGGCTAGGGGCTTCTGGCTGGCTCCTGAAACATGCTCAGGATAGAAAGACTACTCTACCCCAACTCCAGTGGTTGTGACACAGTGTGAGTCTTGAGTTTCAGGGGCCTCAGATCATTCTTTCCTCATTCCTAGTATTTGACCAGGATGGTAGAAAGAGGCATGTGGTAATCAGGGAAGATGGCTGATATGTGTATCTCATCATCAATTATTAATGACATCCTAAGCTAGATACTGTATAATAATTTTCTCATTTATTCTCAGAACAACCTATAGGTAATTATGATTATGCTGATTTGAGGTGTGGAAAAAATGAAATTCTGCTTGGTTGACATTTTCTCAAGGTCACACAGCTAGTAAGTAACTAGACCACTGCTGGGGCCCACATGTACCTAACTCCAGAGTTTCCTCTATGATACAGAGCCTCCTAGCTACCTGCTTGGATCAATATGTGAACATATTTGGGAAGAAACACAATATATTCATGATTAAAGATTTAGCTCAGCAGCCACCTGCTTCCCTGACCACCCTTGGTCTAGGTTACATGTCCCTCTCCTGTGCTCCTTTGGTGCTGAGTGTGTGCCCTTTTTCTAAACTTATCACAGGAGAAGCTTTTTCCCACGGTATCCCCAACACCTAACACTGTGTATATCCCCTAATGTACGTTTAAGAAATTTTTTTTAATAAATAAATGATGGAATTAATGAGTGAGTAAATGAAATGATTTGCTCTTATTCCCAAATTTCTCTGTATTTTTGGGCAATGGGCACCTATAGCCCAAAGAAATCTGTGTCTTGTGCTCAATGTTGTATTTTTAAAGTCAGACTGATTGAAGTGTAGTTTATAAACAATAAATTCACCAATTTTAAGTATGCAATTTGATGAGTTTTGAGAAGTGGATACAGTTATGTAATCACCACAACTATTTGAAATATAGAACATTTCTGTCAGCCAATAAATTTCCTTGTGCTCCTTTGCAGTAATCTCCTCCTCCCATGCCCTGGCCCCCCTGGCAACTGCTGATCTGCTTTCTATCATTATAACTTTATTGTTTCTAGAATTTCATATAAGTGGAATCATTTCACCTTAGCATAAGGCTTTTTGAGATTCAACAATGTTATTGTATTTGTCAGTAGTTTGTTCA
This sequence comes from Tapirus indicus, assembly GCA_031878705.1. Classification (NCBI taxonomy): domain Eukaryota; kingdom Metazoa; phylum Chordata; class Mammalia; order Perissodactyla; family Tapiridae; genus Tapirus; species Tapirus indicus. Next base: position 93,802,488 of record CM062919.1, on the reverse strand, counting down.
TTTTATTGCTAAGGAAATTACGTTGTAGGGATAGACCACAGTTTATCCATTCATCAGATGAACATTTGGGTTTTTTGCCGTTGTGTACTCTTGTGCACAAAGCTGCTATGAACATTCAAATACAAGTCCTTATTTGGACATACACTTTCATTTCTCATGGATAAATACCTAGGAGTGGAATGGCCAGGTCATATAATATGTGCTTGTTAAACTTAGAAATTGCCAAACAGTTTTCCAAAGGCTACCACTTTAAGTTCCCACAAGCAATTTATGGGAGCTCTGTGTGCTTCACATCCTCACCAAAATTTGTTATTCTCAATCTTTTTAATTTTAGCCATTCTAATAGATGTATAATAGTATCTCATTGTGACTTTAATTTGCATTTTCCCCTTATAACTAATCACGTTGAACGTTTTTTTCATGTGCTTATCGGCCATTCTTATACCTCCTTTTGTAAAGTGTCTAAATCTCTTGCCCACGCTTTCATTGCATTTTCCTCTAATATTGAGTTGTAAGATGATTGTCTACATAGAAAACCCCTAGAAATTTACTTCCCCAAAACTCCTTGAACTGATAAGTGAGTTTAACAAGCTCACAGGATGCGAGGGCAACACACAATTATATTTTTATACTTTAATGAACTATTGGAAATAGAAATTAAAACACAATACCACATACAATTGGTCAGAAAATTAAATATTGGGGACATCAGCAAGGTGGCAGACAAGGAAGCTCTAGGCCCTAGTTCTTCCATGGAAACATCAAATAAACAACTAGAGGCTAACTAAAATGACTTTATAGGAGCTCCAGAAACCAGCCAAAGATCTACAGAAGCCAAGGGAATACCAAACCAAGAAAAAGCTACATTCAAAATGGTAGGAAATTTTGTGATGTTTTTACTTGCCCTTGCCCCACCCCCACAGTGAAGTCAAGAGGAAGTGGTCCAGTCCCCAGTTCTGTCCCTTGGGTCAGAAAGAGTGGAGTGGAAATTGTAACATTCTAGCCTATTTGTGGGCTGCCCAAGAGATTGATATCTGTCTTGCTTACTCAGAACTCAGACAGGGAATGGTGACAAAGTTTGGATCTTAGGCTGGAAGCCATAGAAGGAAGTGGTGGGCACCATGGCATGTGACACTGCAGGGGGACTGCAGATCCACAGATGCCTGGGGGCAAGAGATGATGGGCAGAGGAATACAACAGAATACCTAAGGCCCTGAGAAGAAGCTGGGGTGAGACTCTTTGGGAAATTAAGAAATTTAGAAACAGCCAGGGAAAATGGGGAGGTGGGGAGAGCACATACACACAGGACCAGACAGGATACAAGCCTAGAAAAGACCTAAGAAGCTCTTATGACTTCACCCTATGCTGATTTCCAGGCTCAGGGACCTGCTAATTAGTAAGTCTCCCATGCCAGTCTGCAAAGGCTGGTAGAGCAGCCATTTTTTCAAATGCCTAGTTTTCAATAAAAGATCACAAGGCATGCAAAGAAATAGGGAAACATGGTCCATTCAAAGGAACAAAATAAATTTCCAGAAACGGTCTCTGAAGAAACACACACAGTTGACTTACTAGATAAAAACTGAAACACCTGTCTTAAATATGCTTAGAGGGCTAAAGGAAAACACAAAGAACAAAGGAAACCAGGGAAACTACAAATGAACAAACTGACACTATAAACAAAGAGATAGAAATTATAAAAATGAACCAAACAAAATCCTGGGCTGAAAAATACAATAACTGAATTTTCACTCCAGGGGTTCAACAGCAGACTCAAATAGGCAGAAGAAAGAATCAGTGAACTTGAAGACTAGACGTTGGAAATTATCAAGTCTGAGGAGCAAATGAGGAAAAATTAACAGAGCCTAAGAAACTTATGGGACATGAATAAGCAGACCAACAGAAGCATTATGGGAGTCCCAGAAGGAGAAGAGAGAGAGAAAGGGGCAGAGAGAATATTTGAAGAAATAATGGCTGAAAACTTATCAAACTTGAGGAAATATATAAGTATCAATCCAAGAAGCTTAACAAACTCAAAGTAGGATAAACCCGAAGAGACTCACACCAATTCATATTATAATCAAACTATTGAAAGACAAGTATAAAGAGAGAATCTTGGAAGCAGCAAGAGAAAAATGACTCATCCCATACAAGAGATGTCCAATAAGAATGTCAATAGATTTCTCAGCAGAAACCTTGCAGGCCAGAAGGCAATGGGATGATATATTTTAAATGATGAAATTAAAAAACAAAGTAAAAACCTGTCAACCAAGAATTCTATACATGGCAAAACTGTCCTCGAAAAATGAGGGAGAAATTAAGATATTCCCAGAAAACAAAAGCTGAAGGAGTTCATTGTGACTAGACCCATCCTACAAGAAATTCTAAAGGGAGTCCTTCAAGTTGAAATGTAAGTCCACTAGGGAGTTACTCAAAGCCATATGAAAATATAAAGTTCTCTAGTAAAGGTAAATGCAAATATAAAAAATAATATTGTAATTTTGGTTTGGAGCTCTGATTTTTATTTTCTACAGTATTTAAAAGACAAAAGATTTAAATGTATGTTAGTGGGTATACAATATATAAAGATGTAACTTGTGGCATCAGTAACAGAGTCGGGGGAGCAGAGCTGTAACGGAGGAGCATTTTTGTATGTGATTGCAATTAAGTTGGTATCAATTCAAGGTAGATTTTCATGACTTTAGAGTGGTATATCTAGTCCCCCTAATAACCACAAAGAAAATGTCTATAGAATATACAAAAAGGAAATGAGAAGAGAATCAAAATATGTCACTACAGTCAACTGAACACAAAGGAAAGCAGTAATGGAGGAAATAAGGAATAAAAAGCAATATGCATACAGAAAATAAAGTGGCAAAAGTAAGTGCTTTCATGTCAGTAATTACTTGAAATGTAAATGAATTCAACTCCTCAATCAAAAGACATAGAATGGGGAGCCAGCCCTGTGGCCTAGTGGTTAAGTTCAGCACGCTCCACCTTGGTGGCTCAGGTTCAGTTCCCAGGTATGGAGCTACACCACTCGTTGGTCATGCTGTGGCAGTGACCCACATACAAAAATAGAGGAAGACTGGCATGGATGTTAGGTCAGGGTGAATCTTCCTCAGCAAAAAAAAAAAAGAATGGCAGAATGGCCAAACAAAACAAAAATATATATGCTGTCTACTATATGCTGTCTATAAGAAATGCACTTTAGATCTAAGAATCATAGGTTGAAAGTGAAAGAATAGAAAAAGATATTCCATGCAAATAGTAATCAAAAGAGAGCAAGGTGCTATGCTAATATAAGACAAAATAGATTTTAAGTCAAAAACTGTTACAAGAGGGGCTGGCCTAGTGGTTAAGTTCAGCACACTCCACTTCAGCAGCCCGGGATCAGTTCCCAGGCATGGACCTACTCTACTCGTCGGCAGCCATCCTGTGGCGGTGACCCACCTATAAAATAGGAAGATTGGCACAGATGTTAGCTCAGCGTGACTCTTCCTCAAGCAAAAAGAGAAAAATTGGCAATAGATGTTAGCTCAGGGAGAGTCTTCTTCAGCCAGAAAAAAAAAAAAGTGGATTTAAAAAAAAAACAGAGGACTTGAATAACACCATAGACCAATTGGACCTAACAGACATATACAGATCACTCCACTCAAAAAGAGGAGAATACACATTTTCCTTAAGTGCACATGGAACATTCTTTGAGAAAGACCATGTGTTAGACCACAAAACAAGTCTTAAAAATTTTAAAAGACTGAAATCATACAGAATATCTTTCCCAATCACAATAGAATAAACTAGAAATAAACAACAGAAGGAAAACTGGAAAATTCACAAATATGTGGAAATTAAACAACACATTCTTATACAACCAATGGGTCAAAGAGGAAAGCACAAGGAAGATTAGAAAATATCTTGAGACAAACAAAAATGAAAATGCACATACCAAAACTTATCAGGTGCAATGAAAGAAAGCAGTGCTAAGAGGGAAAAGAATGTAAATGTTTACATTAAAAACGAAAAAGGTCTCAAATCAACAATCTAACTCTACACCTTAAGGAACTAGACAAAGAATAACAAAATAAACCCAAAGCTAGCAGAAGGAAGGAAATAGTAAAATTGGAGCAGAGATAAATAAAATAGAGAATAGAAAAACATTAGAGAACATCAACAAAACCAAGAGTTGGTTCTTATTAAAGATCAACAAAGGTGGCAAGTCTTTAACTAGATTGACTAATAAAAAGAGAGAAAGAGAGGCGATTCAAGTAACTAAAAACAGAAATGAAAGAGGAGACACTATCAATTTTACAGAAATAAAAGGGATTATATATTATAAGTACTCTCTTGTAACAGAGTACTGTGAACAATTTTATGCCAACAAATTGGATAATCAGATGAAATGGACAAATTCCTAGAAATGCACAACCTACCAAGACTGAATCATGAAGAAACAGAAAATCTGAATAGAGCTATAACTAGTAAGGAGATTGAATCAGTAACCAAAAATCTCCCAACAAAGAAAAGCTCAGAATTAGATGGCTTCACAGGTGAATTCTACCAAACATTTAAAGAAGAATTAACACCAATCTTTCTCAAACTATTCTAAAGATTGAAGAGGGGGAACACTTCCAAACTCATTCTATGAGGCCAGCATTATGCTGATACCAAAGCCAGACAAAGACATAAGGAAAACTACAAACCAATATCCTTTGTGAATATAGATGCAAAACTCCTCAACAAAATACTAGCAAACCGAATTCTATAACATATTGAGAGGATTATACACCATGACCTAGTGGGATTTATTCCTGAAATGCAAGGGTGGTTCAACATACAAAATCAATATAATACACACACAAACAGAATGAATAGGAAAAAAACACATCATCTCAATTGATACAGAAAAAGTATTTGATAAAATTCAACACTCTTACATGGTAAAAACATTCAACAAACTAGAAATAGAAAGAAACTACCTCAGCATACTAAAGGCCATATATGAAAAACCCATGGCCAACATTATACTCAATGGAGAAAGACTGAATGCTTTTCTTATATCATGAAAAATTCAGTGATGCCTACACTCACCACTTCTATTCAGTGTAGGACTGGAAGTTGCAGCCAGAGCACTTAGGCAAAAAAATCAACAAAAGGTAATCCAAATTGCAAAGGAAGAAGTAAAACTATCTCTGTTCACAGATGACATGATCTTATATATAGGAAACCGTAAAGATTACACACATATAGAAAAAACCTGTTAGAACTAATAAACATTCAACAAAGTTGCAGGATGAAAGATCAACACAAAAAACCTATTGCATTTCTGAACACTAACAATGAACAATCCAAAGAGGAAATTAAGTAAAAAATTCCATTTAAATTGCATCAAAAAGAATAAAATACTTACGAACAAACTTAACCAAAGAAGCTAAAGACTTGTCACAGAAAACTACAAAATATTGCTGAGAGAAATTAAAGAGGACAAAGAAATGGAAAGACATCCCATGCTTATGGGTTGGAAGATTCAATATTGTTAAGAAGTTAATACTATCCAAAACGATCTACAGATTCAATGCAATTCTGATCAAAATCCCAATGACAGGTTTTCGCAGAAATAGAAAAATCCATCCTAAAATTTATATTAAATTTATATTTATATCTCAAGGAACCTCAAATAGTCAAAACAATATGAAAAGAACAAAGTTGGAAGTCTCATACTTACTGATTTCAAAACTTACTATAAAGTTCTGGTAATCAAAATAGTGTGGTAGTGGCATAGAGACAGACATAAACCAATGGAATAAATAGAGACCCCAAAAATAAACCCTCATATATATGGCCAAATGATTTTCAACAAGGGTTCCAATGTCATTAAATGGGGATAGGACAGTTTTTTCAACAAATCCTGTTGGAAAAACTGGATATCCACATGCAAAAAATAAAGTTGGACCCTTGCCTTACACAATATACAAAGATTAACAAAATGGACCAAAGACCTAAATGTAGTGGCTGAAACTAAAAAACTCTTAGAAGAAAACATAGGGGCAAAAGTCATGACATTGGATTTGACAATGATTTCTTGGATATGATACCAAAAGCACAAGCAACAAAAGATAAAATAGATAAGTTGGACTTCAAAATTAAAAATTTTTGTGCATCAAAGAACATTATCAATGGAGGGAAAATGCAGTCCATGGAGTGGGAGAAAAATATTTGCAAATCATATGTCTGATAAGGGATTGATATCCAGAATATACAAGTATAACTCAACAGCAAAGCACAATTCTATTAAAAATTGCTCAGGGGCTGGCCCAGTGGCATAGTGGTTAAGTTCGCATGCTCCACTTCGGTGGCCTGGGGTTTGCAGGTTCAGATCCCAGGCACAGACCTACACACTGCTCATCAAGCCACACTGTGGCAGCATCCCACATACAAAATAGAGGAAGATTGGCACAGATCTTAACTCAGGGCCAATCTTCCTCAACAAAGAAGAAAACAATTGCCCAAAGGACTTGAATATACATTTCTCCAAAGAAGATATACAAATGGCCAATAAGCACGTGAGAAGATGCCCAACATCACAAGTCATTAGGGAAATGCAAATTAAAACTATGAGATACCATTTCACACCCACCAGGATGGCTATTATTAAAAAGGAAACAAAACCAAAGTATCAAGTTTCAAGGATGTGGAGAAACTGGACAGTTTACACCACTCTCTTCTTGCTTGGATGATTTCTGAAGAGAAGTCAAATGTAATTCTTATCCTTGCTTCTCTGTAGGTAAGATGATTGTTCCTCTGGCTTCTATCAGGACTTTTTCTTCGTCTTTGATTTTCTGCAGTTCAAATATGATATGCCTAGGTGTAATTTTTTGGCAGTTTTTCTGCCTGGTGTTCTCTGAGTTTCCTGAATATGTGATTTGGAAAATTCTCAGTCATTATTGCTTCAAATATTTCTTCTCTTCTTTTCTCTCTATCTTTTCCTCCTGGTATGTGAGATAATTCCCATTACACATATGCTACACCTTTTGTAGTTGTCCCACAGTTCTTGAATATTCTGTTCTAATTTTTTTTTTCTTTTTTTCCTTTGCTTTTCAGTTTGGGAAGTTTCTATTGACATATCCTCAAGCTCACTGTTTCTTTTCTCAGCTGTGTCCAGTCTACTAATGAACCTACAAAAGACATTCTTCACCTCTATTACAGTGCTTTTGATCTCAGGCATTTCTTTTTGATTCTTTCTTAGGATTTTCATTTCTCTGCTTACATTACCTGTCTGTTCTTGCATGTTGTCCACTTTTTCCACTAGAGCCCTTAGCATATTAATTATAATTATTTCAAGTTCCTGGTCTGATAATTCCAACATCCCTGTCATGTCTGAGTTTGGTTCTCTTACTTACATTTTCCAGTTTATTAAGGGATGTGATAAAGGATACAGATGAACAGCCAGATGAAGAGATTCATAGGGTGAGGTCTGGGAGGGTCCTGAGTGCAGGAGCTTCTGTCCCCGTGGAGTTGGGGTGCATCAAACCAGTGTGGAGGTGTTCACCCACCTGGAAGCTCTCTGAACACTGTACTTTTGGGATTTCATGGAGGCTTCCTATGTAGGCATGACCAATTATTACCTCCATTTCCAGCACCTCTCCTCTCTCTAAAGGATGAATGGTGGGGCTGAAAATTTCAAGCTTCTAATCATGCTTGGTCTTTCTGGTGATCAGCCCCCATCCAGGAGCCCACCCAGAGGCACCTCAATAGAACAAAAGATGCTCCTAGTGCTCTTATCACTAGGAATTTACAAGGGTTATAGGAGTCCTGTGTCAGGGATGGGGTAAAGACAAATATTAGAACAAGAGATTCTCCTAGTGCTCTTATCACTTTGGAATTATCACAGGGTTTCAGGAGCTCTGTGCCAGGATCCAGGGGCAGAGACCAAATATATTTTCTATTATCTCACACTCTGTGACCTCAATTCTCTGGTGGATCTAAGAGTTGTTGATTTTCAGTTTGTTCATTTTTTTCTTGTTGTTAGAATGGGATTGATGACTTCCAAGCTCCTTACATGCCAGACTGGAAACAAGAATTTTCATCCTTTTACTTTTAATCTACCTGTGTCTTTGTTTTAAAGTAAATTTCTTACAGGCACCATGTAGTTGATTCTTGCTTCTTTATCCAATCTGACAATCTCTGCCTTTTAAATGGAGTGTTTAGGCCATAAATGCTTAATGTGCTCATTGATATGATTGGGTTTTAATCTAACTTACTGTTTGTTTTCTATTTGTTCCATTTGTTCTTTGTTTCTTTTTTCCTCTTTTCCTGTCATGGATAAATTGGATTAATTGAATTTTTTATGATATAATTGTATCTACATTAATAGTCTATTAGCTTTTTTTAAGTGGTTACTGTATATATCTTAATTTACAATATTTATCTTAAACTCATCACAGTGTATCATTAAATAATATAATACCACTTCACATATAAAACAAGAACCTTCCAACAGTATAGTTTAATTTCCCTGCCATGGTCTTTATACTATTGTCATAATATTTTACTTCTACATATGTTATACATTCCATAATACATTGTTATTATTTTTACTTTAAATAATAAATTATCTTTCAAAGAGGTTTTTAAAAGTCTTTTATATTTACACATATATTACTATTCCTTTCTGGGGATCCAAATTTCCATTTCCTTATCACTTTCCTTTGCCTGAAAGACTTTCTTCAACAATTTTTATAGTGCTGGTCTGCTGATAATGACTTCACTAAGCTTTTTATGTTTGAAAAGTCTTTATTTTGCCTTCATTTTTCAAGATATTCTGACTGGCTATAGAATTCTAGGTTGAGAGTTTTAAGATTTTTCAGTACTTTAAAAATGTAATTCCATTGTCTCCTGGATTGCATGATTTCAAGCACAAAGTCTACTGTAATTCTTATCTTTGTTCCTCTGTATGTAATGTGTCTGTTTTCCTCTGGTTGCTTTTAAGATTTTCAGAAATTTGATTATGATGTGCCTTTATGTAGTTTCTTTGTGTTTCTTCTGGTTGGAGATTGTGGTACTTTTTAAATCAGTGGGTTTATAGTTTCCATTAACTTGGGAAATTTTTCAGCCATTATTTTTTCAAATACATATTGTAAGCTCTCCTTTCCTTCCAGGACTTCAATTACTTTTATGATAGCCCAGTTGATATTGTCTCACAGGTTGTCACTTCTCTATTTTCATTATTTTTCCTCTCTGCTTTTATTTTGGATAGTTTGTCTTATGTTCACTAATATTTTCTTCTGTAATGTCTAATCTGATGTTAATCCTAGCTAGTGTATTTTATATTCCAAATAGTGTATATTTCATCTTGAAGATTGTGATTGGGGTCTTTCTTAGATCTTTTATTTCTCTCTCCATCATGTTCTTGTTTTCCTCTACCTTCTTGAACATATGGAATATATTTTATTTATTTATTTATTTTTTGTGTGGGGAAGACCAGCCCTGAGCTAACATCCGTTGCCAATCCTCCCCTGTTTGCTGAGGAAGACTGGCCCTGGGCTAACATCCATGCCCATCTTTCTCCACTTTATATGGGATGCCACCACGGCATGGCTGACAGGCAGTGCGTCTGCAGGCGCCCAGGATCCGAACTCGCGAACCCCAGGCTGCCAAGCACGGACTAAACCGCTGCGCCACCAGGCAGCCCCTGGAATATATTTTAAATAGCTTTTAACATCCTTACCTGCTAGTTCCATTATCATTTCTGGTTCTACTTCTATCAACTGGTTTTTTATTCTGGTAATGGTCGTATTTTTCTGGGGTTTTTTTCCATGAGGCAATACTCTTCTGAGGACACTACCTGATGCCTTCTGTATTAAAAGGTCTTCCCACCCTGGCTGGTGGGAACATAAACTTTCTAGCCCTGTGTGAGCTCAGGAGATTATTCACCTACTTTTCTCCAGTGTTGTTTTCCACAGCCTTGGTATTTTTCTCACATATGTGCAGGGGAGTACTCAGCCAAAGTTTCAAGGAGAGCCTTCTGCAGATCTCTGAGGCTCTCCCTCTGTGCAGTCTCCTCTTCTTGGCTTTGTCCTCCCTGAACTCAGAACACTGTCTCCTGGACACAGCAAAACCACTGTTCTCTGTTTTGGTTTCCCTCCCCTGTGCCGTGGCCTGGAAACTTTCTCCAGGTAGTGAGCAGGGAACTTACTGGATTCACCTTGTTTGTTTTTCTTTCCCAGGATTATTGTCCTGCACTGTCTGTGTACAATGTCTGAAAACTCTTGTTTCATATATTTTATCTAGTTTTGTAACAGCTTAAGGTGGGAGAATAAATCTGATCCCTGTTACTCCAACATTGGCAGGAGTGGAAGTTTCTGTAATTTATAGGTTAATTTCTTACATGTGACATTGTTTGGATCCAGCCTCATTTCATTCAAGCACTATGTCTTGTGGAGAATTAAGTAATGAATGAGTCTCCTTGAGAGATCCTTGGACTGAGTCATTTTACTAGTTCTGCCACTCACTAGCTGTCATTTAATTTCTATGAGCCTTAGCTCTTCATCTACAAACTAGGGTAATAATAATATACTTCCCTTGCTTTCCTTTTAGGATGTTTGAAAATGAAATGAGATGTGACTTGTAAGAGCACCTTAAATTATCCTTTAAGTAAACAGGTGAAAATACCTTTTTACACAAGTAAACAAGACTGTGATTAGTACCTCTCCAAACATTATGTTGACTAGATCCAGTGTCAGAAGTGAGGGATGACTGTGGCTAAAAGCTAGTTGATGAAGAGCTTAGAAACCATTTTCCCTACCTGCACTTAAATTCTTGTGAAAATACCCCCAACCACCCCCTCCAATAAAACTCTACAAATTCCAGCTCCAAATGTGGATCCATAACTCATTAAGCTTTTTTCAAATGCAACTTTAACATCCAGACCCGATCTCATCCTTTAAATTGTTTTATGGCCTTAAACACACCTTGTGCCTCAGCTTTCTCCATCTTAAAAATGAAATTACTATCACCTTATTTCTATTCTTTTCTTTGGGGGAGCTTTGAAAAACCTTTTGAAGGACTGGCATTGTGTAACATGTGTAGGAGGAAGGCATGAAGAAGAGGGTGACACACTTCTTTGCCTTGACATCGGCCTTGGGGAGGGAAGGGGTCCTGTTATGAGTTACTTAGTTACTTGTCAGTTTTAAACCTCTGGTGTTCTCACACATACACACACCCCACGGTGGTTTTAAAACATGGCCACAATTCTTTGGCACTCCCCATATTGAGAACTGGGGATCTGTGTTCCTCCCCCTAAATCTGGCCAGGCTTGTTACTGTTTTGACTAATAGAGTATTGGTCAAAGGTGATGCCACGTGACTTCTGAGCCCATCATAAAATACCAGACAGCTTTTGCCTTCTTTGTGGAAACACTCGTTCTTGGAGCCAAGTTGACAGTAAGAAGTCCATCTACTCTGAGGCCATCATGCTAAAAGGAAGCCAAAACAATATGGAAAAGCCATGGATAGACACTCTGGTTAACAGTCCTAGCTTAGCCCAGCCTTTGAGTCATCCCAGCCCTGGTGCCAGACATGGGTGAAGAAGCTTCCAGATGGTTCCAGCTCCTGACCATTTAAGTTACTTCCAGTTGTTCATGTCTTTCCAGCTGAGACCTCAGACATCACAAAGCAGACATCCTCACTGTACACTATCCAGATTCCTGGCCCACAGAATCACTGGGTATAATAACAGCTGTCGTTTGCACTACTAAGTTTGGGATGGTTTATTACACAGCAATAGGTAACTGGAGCAGATCCCTTCCCAGATCGTCGTCAGATGCTAGCAGAAATGCAGGGTGAATGGTTCAAGGACCAATTTAGTCAGATAGTCTAAGTGGATATGTTGAATGAGGGGCATGTTTTCCAGTGAAGTCTTCATAACGGGACGTCTAAGACTGCTGACATCCCAACTTTCTGAATATCAATCCAGGAGCTGTTCAAGGGAGTCTCTTCACATGAGTTGCTGTGGGCAGGGAAGTGAGGCTATTAAAGGCAGCTTTCTTGTTGCACAACTAGCCAGCCCACTGTTTCCTCTGCCCTCCCTCCCTTCCTACCTTCTTTCCTTGCATCGCTCGCCTCACACTGAGTGCCCGTTATGTGCAACACATTATTTTAGGTTCTGGGGTGTCAAAGATGAGTGTGTATTAACCATACCTTTTATTGTCTGTATTTGATGATTTAACATCTGGAGCCTCACTGACCCTGGAGGGCCTGCCCCTCCCAGGGCTAGCCAATTACTAGAGATAGTAAACAACTCACCTGCTAGTGCACTTTTCAGATACAAACCCACACCCCCAACCACCTCCTTTATGGAGCTCTTGCACTCTGGGCCACTATCCACCTGTCCTAATTACCCCAAGACCAGGTACCAGACAACTAGATACAGACCCTGTGTCCCAGAGCCCACCCAAAATATCCAGACTAGCCAGTCCTAAGCCTGCTTCCCCTGCCCCGCCCATTCCTTCCCGAGGTAAACCACAATAAAAGCTCTTGCCCACAGTTTCCCCCTCTCCCAATGCTTCCCTATAGCATGTCGTGCCCCTCTTGGGAACTGGGAGTAACTAGCTTTTCAGTGGCAATCGTCTCCTTGTCTGTTGGCCTTACTATACCTCAAATGTTCTAAGATACTATGTTTTAGAACAGAATGATATTCAGTCTCTGCCCTAAGGGAGCTCACAGGTCAGTGGTGGTGGGGAGCCTTAAAGTAGGGCTGGTCACATTCTGTTTCGTGACCTGAGCGCTACTTATGCAGCTGTGTGCACTTTGTGACACCTCAGTCAGCACTCGCCATCTGTGCACTTCTCTGTAGATGTGCTGTACTTCAATGAACATTTTATTAAAAAACAAAACATAAAATAGTGGTAGTTTGAAGTCCATCCATTAAAGCAATTTCATTAGCTAAACAAATAAGTATCCTTGGCTTCTCCCACCAGGATTGTTGGTTGGTGACAGAGCACTCCATTATGAGATCTCCATCCACGCTGCCTCATGCTGTCAGTCACTGTCCTGACACTTTTTACCCAGAAATCAGACGTGTGTATAGACAGCCTAAGGAAAGACATTTTCCATTTTGTATTATTTATGGGCAGTTTCTAGTCAGTTTCCCTTCTTCCTCTTAGGCATTTGGAAAGAAGAGACAATAGGATAAAGAGAGAAACATGCCCCTTTGAACCAACTGTTAGTTTTCTCTTCTTAGTTTTTTTCAATTTGTTGGTCTTTCCATCTAAATTTGTCTGAAAATTTAGCTTCTGACCAATTAAATAAAGATCGTTTCAGTGCAGTAATCCTACAAACATACTCCCTTACAGAAAGAAAACCGATCATTGCTCAGAGTGGAGTGAGAGAAAATGAATGTCGAAAAGGTTTGTCCTTGGCTTAGAACTCTCCTGGCCCTCAGTGTTTGGGAGAAGCAGACACAAATCCCAGAATGAGCATTAGCTCATCTCGCGCTGCCCTTGAGAGTGCACACAGGTCCTTCGTCTCACTGGGACTCACGAGGCTCTCCACCCTGTGCACTGGCTAAGTGACTTGCTCCACTGTGCATAGGCAGTAGTGGCAGATGGGACTAGGCTTGTTTCTTCTCGCTCCAAGTCAGGGCTCTTCCCGCCATCCACTGGGAGACATGATTAATCAGAGACAAGTGTACAAGTGTAGAGGGGATTCTGTAGTAACTAGGAAGTCTGATCTGGGCAATCCCAAGAAAACTTGGGTTTCTGTACCCCAGTGTTTTGTTACTATTAACTCCCTCTTACAAAAGGGTTTTGATGTTGTCAGGGAGTCCACACTACCCACACTCAGGAGCATGTACTTTGAAAACCCCATTTCTTTTCCCCTAGTTCCCTATAGAAGAGCTGTTCAACATAAGATGCTGTGAAACTCTGTGCAGGCATCCTTGTGTCCTGGCTCCAGTCCACTCAGGTACATCTTAACCCCCTGCTGTGTGGTTTAAACCCCCCTCCCCCAATTATTCTAAACTAGGGACCTTGGTGAATTTCTCCTAAATGACTATAAAGAGATTTCTGTGGTTAAAAGAGAGGAACTCCAAGCGCAACTTCTGGGAGGGAAGTCAGAGCTTCTGGTTGCTGGACCAGACCTGAGGGGTTGGGGAGGGCAGCCCACAGGCCTGGCCAGGTCTCCTGCTCTCCAGCATGCACCTCACCTGGGGCCAACAGAGTTTGCCCATTTGCTTTTCACATTACCTTGAACTTCAAGTGCTCTTTGGATGAGGAAAGGTCCAATGGAACTTCAAGAGATCGGACTGGAGAGGGCACAAGGGCAGGGGGAGGTGCAGCGGCTGGTTGGAAACTCTTCTCTCTGGGACTCTGGTGAGGGTGGGGAGCTGAGAGCTGACCTGAGGTAGCCCCAGAATCAGGGAGCAAAGGCATGAGGGCAAGACATGTGCATTCAGGTCTCTGCTCTGCCACCTGCACGCTGCAGCCTTGCCTGCCTCATCTGGGAAATGGCTTAGTACTGCAGCTTGGGCTGCCTACCTCACAGAGGGTTGTGTGCAGGCATGGATGCACCAGCCAATGACCTTTGCAAAGACTGTCAATCAAGTGCAGATACATCAGTGTGAGCAAAGAAGATGGTGGTCATGATGATTTTGACCTCTAGCCTGGTGTGAGGGACAAAAATCATGAGCAAAACACATGCACCAAACTGTTGCAGACACAAGGGCCAGGAGCTGTGGCTCCACCAGCCTAGGACAGCTGCACAGCGCTTGGTCCCAGGGCAGAGCTCCAGTGCCAGGGCTGCAGAGTCCAGTCAAGGAATGTGCACCCAATTCCCCTCCTTCTCCTTCCCCTAGAGTCACCAAAATTCTTCAGTTTGGAATAGAACAAGGAAAGTTCCTCCAGGGGAAAGTTTTGGAGGCCCAACCCTATTAATCTTCTATAAATCTTCATCCATTCATTATCTTATAACATTTCACAGTTCTTTAAAGTATATAGGTGCTTTCACAAATACTATATCAGTTATCCTGTATCATCGCATTTTACAGGTAAAGAAACTGAGGCTGAGATCAGGTATATGAACTACCATCACACCCGTAGTAAGTTGCAGCAACTTACATTCGGGGGTTTCTGACTTCAAGTGCTGTGTTCTTGGACACTGATGTTCAGGGAACTTCAGAGCTAAAGAAAGAGATGGGAGGGAAGAGAGACAGAGGAAAAGGGAGGAGGATGGGAAAGCGGGGGGGGGGGGGGGGGGGGGCGGGGGGTGGCAGGGAGGAGAGGGGAGGAGGAGAAGGAAGGAGGGAAGTGGGGGAGTAGGGAAGGAGGAAAGGAAAAAGAAAAAGGAAAGAAAAAGTCATTTAAGAGAGAGCGGACAGCGCAGTTCACGGAATACACACCGGAAGAGAAAGGCTCAAATCTGTGTGCGGTCAGGTCCGCTGCGTGGTGCCCGCGCTGTGTCCACTGTGCCCCGGAGTCGTCACACACGGACCTGCCGCTCGGATTCTGCTTCTCCCGTGTCGCGTCTGCGGGAACTCCCATCGCATCCCGTCGCGGGTCTAAGCACCCGCAGGACCTGGCCCCGCAGCCCGTACGTCTCGACGCTTCTTGGTTCGGTTGCTTGCGGATTCACGGCACCGAACCTCGACCGATGAGCCTCTGGACCGACAACTGGCCGCGGTCCTGGGCCCAGCGCAGGCCAGAGCAGGTGTCAGGGATGCCTCGGAGGGCGCCAGCCGGCCCTCTCGCTCAGCCCCCTGAACTCCGTGCTTTCGGGACACTTGGGGTCTATGCGGAGCTCCGGAGGACTGAAGGTCGCAGTGGTAGAGGTCCCAGCGACCCCGCATCCCTTAGCACCTTCCGCAGCAGGGCACGCTCGCATAAAGTTGCCCAGGTGAATCAATGCATGGGTGCAAATTAATGAAGCGAGCAAAAGAGCCTGGGTTCCCGCGTGCAGAGGGCTCACACGCTCGGGGCGGCGCGCGTGCTAACGAAGGGGTCATTAGACAACCCAGGCTCGCGCGCTCTCTCTGGACGAAATGCAAGAAATTAAACTGCAAACAACCACCACAACATGTATTCTCTCTGCCTCCGCTCCCGCCGTTTTCTCCATTTTTGCCATCGGTCTCTAGAATCTAACTTGACTGCTCTGCCCCCCGCCCCCGGGGCCGGCGCATCTCTGTAACCTGGTGCTTGGGCGCGGCCCCGCTGCGTATACACTCTGCTCGGGAACTACGCAGCGGGGGCGCCAGCGGCTGGAGCTGGGAGTGGAGACGCCCGCGGCGGGCAAGGGGGCGCTGTCCCCTAGAGGCCTCTGAAGCGCGGGTGGGGTTAGAAAGCGTTGGAGTCGAGTTCCCTCAGGGTCCTTCATTGCCGCAAGTCCCCCTGCAGCGATCCCTGTCCCCAGCCCCCCACCCCCAACGAGATGCCCTCCCATGGCGGGGCGCGGTCCTAGCTCCCCGCGGTTCCCAGAGCATTCTGGCCTGGAGATTTTTTTGATCGATGTCTGGCAGAGGGGTCCAACACAGGAAATGGCTTGGGCTTCCCGGGGTAGGGAAGTCCACCCAGACCGCGGACACATTCTCTCCGCACCCCGCCCCCCGTCCCCGGTCCCCGGCGCCAGCCAGCCCCGCCGCTCCACCTCGGGTTCCAGGATGCTCTCCCGGCTGCGGGGCACCCACTTTCCAGCCAGCGCCGGGCCGCTCCCCGCGCCCTTCGCTGCTCAGCTCGGGCCCGCGAGAGCAGCGGGTGCAACGTGCGGGCCAAGAGCGCTGCTACTGGATCCTGGCTGCAGGGGAGAGGAAAAGTAAGCAATCTATTTTATGCAGAAAGCCCGTTCTCAGATGTAAATTATCCGGGACTCGATAGCTTAAAATTAGGACTTAAAAACGAAGAAGTTGCATTTCTCCATCCACATGCCCCGCCGTGGGGCCGTCCAGGAGTGCATGTTGCACACAAGGCCCCTGTGAACTCGGTTATTGAGCGCTGGGACATTGAAATCCGGGCTTAGAACTCACGGGCTTTATGTTGAGAGTCATATCCCATCAACCATCATGTACAGAGTTTGAGCTTTCACATATATTATCTCACCGAATCTTCACCACCGCCCTGTAAGATCAGTCCTATCATCGATCTCATTTTAGGATTAGGAAAGGAGGCCTAGAGAGATATCTGACTTGCCCAGAGTCACGCATTAAGTAACCCAAACGCTGAAGACAGGTCCTGACTCCAGACACCAGGGTCCTCCCACGACAATGCTACCTCCTTTCAGGGTCACTTCTGCGGAGCTCTGCACAGGGGTGGCGCTCAGTAAATATTTGTGGATTGAATTCCAGGATCTAGTCAAGCCTTAGGACTGCCGTGTTCTTTAAGGTAGGGTGTGTCTAAGCCATATTTACTCACTCATTTATTCATTCACTTATTCGGCAGTTCCTGAGCGCCTACTGTGTGCCGGCGCTGATAAGAGCCGGGGGAACAGCCCTACTCACAGGAAGCAGGGTGACGAGGAGCTGTCGTCTGAGGCAGGGGTTCCTCCTCGAGGGACCGCTTTAAGCTCTCAGCTCTCAGCCCTCCGAGATGAGTGCAGGAGAAGAACCTGCAGCCCCGTCTACCCTGGGATGTCAGGATGGGGGGCGCTCAGGAGCTCCCAGGTCGTGTCAAAGCCATAGGGGACGCGGGAGGGGAACGTCGGAGTGACTCTACTCCGAGGAGCAGGACTGCTGGTCAGGGGACAAAAGAGAAAATCCAGTGAGTTCTGCGAGAAAAGAGCTGGGGGGAGTGGGAGTGGGGGCTGGAGAACGTGACACCAGAGACTAGGGTGGGGTGGGGTTGGGGGTGTAAGAAGAGAGAAATCAGACGGCAGAGTGAATAAAGGAGAACCGAGAACGCAGACATGCCCTCGCCACAGCCAGATGCTGCGGGGCGTGGAGGGGCCCTCGGGTGGGCACTGCGTGGAACCCGAGGCTGGATCCAGCGCGCCAGCCCTTGCCGGCCTCTGTGGCCACCAGAGTCGGCTGGGGGCCAGGCTGTCGAAGCCCTGGCCATTTTAGAAAAACAGTAGGTGTGTCCTCCGAAGGACGGTTCACAGGCTGCTCTGGGGGCATTCATGGCCAGTGTCTCTCGCGCCCGGCCATTCCCAGCGAAACCCGGCAGCTTCGGCACTCCGTCGGGTTCCACGGGCGGCAGGCCGCCGCCAGTCGGGACAGGGGGCTGGAGTCCGGTTCCCGCTCCCGGGCGAGGTGACTGCGGGCGGCGCTCGCCTCCCGGCTCTGCGGCACCTGCGCCCGGAGCGGGCGGGACTGGAGGCGGCCCCCGGGCGGCCGGGCGCGGACCCCCGGGAGGGACCCGGGAGGCGGAGGGGTGGGCCGGGGGCGGGCGCGGGGAAGCGGCCCTCCCTCCTCTCTCCCTCCGGCAGGTCGGAGCCGGGACGCGGCGGCCCGGGACGCAGGGAGGGGGCCCGGACCCAGACGGAGGGAGGGGCCGCGCCGCCTTCGAGAGTCATTGGAGGACGCGGCCTCCCGAAGCTGATAAATAAGGGGCCGGGCCGCGGCTGCCCGCCAAGTTGGACGCCCCGACCGGTGCGAGGGCCAGGTCAGCGCCGACCCGGCGAGGCGAAGCGAGGCGACCCCGGTGCAGCCATGGCCTCGCTGCTGGGAGCTTACCCGTGGCCCGAGGGGCTCGAGTGCCCGCCCCTGGAAGCCGAGCTGTCGGATGGGCTGTCGCCGCCCGCCGCCCCCCGTCCGCCGGGGGACAAGGGCTCGGAGAGCCGTATCCGGCGGCCCATGAACGCCTTCATGGTGTGGGCCAAGGATGAGAGGAAACGTCTGGCGGTGCAGAACCCGGACCTACACAACGCCGAGCTCAGCAAGATGCTGGGTGAGTGAGCGGGCGGGGCGCGCCCGGAGGTCGGCGGGCCGGGGGCGCGGGCAGAGGCGGGCCTGGGGCAGGCGGCTGGAGGCCGCGCGGAGCGTGGGGAGGGCCTGGCGTGGGGTCCGCTCGTGGCGCGGACGCTTGCTGTGCCCGCGAGGTTGGGCATCTGTGCGAACGTGGGTGTGTGCGCGGTGGCGGGGGTTCAGAGCAGGGACACCTGGGCGAGGCCCAAAGTGAAACCGCGCGGCCCGCCGGGGTGGCCGGGAGGCCCACTCGCGAGGGCTGGAGCCGAGCTTGGGGCCCCAGCGTCCAGGCCCCGGTCGCCCGGCGACAGGGACCCGCGCGCACGGGCAGGCCGGGGCGGAAACGCCGAGGCCGGGTGGAACCGGCTTTTGCTGGACGAAATACCGAAGCGGGAAAACCCATCATCCCCTGAACTTTACCACTGGCGCAATCACAGAGGGAGGTTGTAACCATTATTAACGAATATTCGTGGAGAGAGACCTTGAGGGAACGCATCCCTGCTTTAACTTAATTATTAAACCAGCAGCAAAAACGTCTACGCAAATAGACTCGATTCGATACTCTGTTTCTCAATCGCAGGAGTGTAGACAATTTGATTCTGATCCTCAGGGCGGCCAGTGAGGGTCTGTCCGGGAGCCGGGCTGCCTCCCAAGTGCTGCTGCGCAGTCCTGGCAGGGGTAGCCAGACTGGGGACAGGGACAAGCCAGCTGGAGGAGCCCTGAGAGAGGATGTTGGAGCACGTGGGAAAACCAGGAGTTCGGGTCGGGGTTTCTTCTCTCTCCCGTGTCTAGAGCTGAGCGTTCTTCAGCTGCCCCCTGCTCCTAACCTCTTGGCACTTCCATGCGGTTTTTGTTCATTTTACCGGGTGGAAACCTTTCAAAGCACTTTGTGTGCTCAGCGGGCTCCAGGCCTTGTGAGAAGGGACAGTGTGTGGTCACCCGAGGCTGGCCTTGGCCTCCCCAACCCCACCCGACCCAGAATGGAGCCTTTTTCCTTTTTCCGCTGGGGCTCTGGGCTCCTTCCAGGTCGGAACCTTGGAGTGAGGCTGACCCCACCTTTCTGCTGGCTAACGCCACAGGCCTGCGGAGAGGGTCCCTCCTGCGGTCCAGGCTCCCCCTCAACGCAGCTGGTGAAGGGCTGGTTTCAAAGCCTCCAACCCATGACCCAGCCCCTGGGCTCACTGTGCCCAGGATGCATCCATGGGCCAGTGTCTTAGTGAGCCCCTTCCACCATAAAAATATTAAAAATTATATTTTACACTGTGTTGGCATAAGGACAAATATATTAATGTATACCATAATACATTTTCTTTGACCTAAAAATTTATGTTTTTCTTTAGAAATGAAAACTTTTTTTTGGTGGTCCCCTGAAAGGTTTTTTGGTGGGCTAGAGGCACTGTGCTTACTTCTCAGTGCAGCTCTGGTGACCAGGATAGAGCGGGGCATCTGCTGCAGGCCGGGCCAGAGGTGGGAGGAGAGCTCAGGTGGGGAGCCTTGCGGATGGAGCTGCCTGCTCCCAGGGAAAGGGCAGGCAGAGGAACTCGGGTGACACATGCCTCCTGTGAGCTGAGCCCTGTTGGCACTTTGCACTTAGGCTTCCAGAGGTTAGAGGTCATTTTGCAGGAAAGACACTGATTCCTTTCTGCCTAACCACACAGCCCCTGGCACTGGGCAAGGGAAATTCACATGGTGTTGCTTTTTAAATACAGACTTTCTGCCCCATCAGCAGCAGGATGGTCTACTCCCACCCTTGGGATCTTGCCTGGTCCTTTCTTTTCTGACCCAGGAAAGGAAAGGGCTGGAAGTGAGAGTCCCAACTTTTTTGACTTCAAGCTTTCCAGTCTTTAACATAAAAACTTCACCAGTAGCACTAGTATGTTTAGTATCTTATGAAAGAGAAAGAGCATAAAGACAGTTATACATTTAGTAGCATTTAAAATGAACCTATATTTTATGAATACTACGACATCCAGATACATGTAGAAACCGGAGTCACGTGTTGTATTCAGTCCACAGACAGGGTGGGGGATGCATCTTGATCTTGTGCATCTTGCAACAATTTTGTAGCCCCAGCCACAGGCTGAGAACTGCTGACCAGCCCCAAATCCAGAGTTCCTAACACTTTTCAAGTTGCCCTTTTAAGTGACAGCTAATTATGTTAATTGACGACTCTGCCAGAACAGTTACAAACTTTCATCTCAATGGTAGACCGCCTTTAATAGTCACCCTCCTCCAGCCCCCTTTGAGGGTCTGGCATGCAAAGCCAGCCAAGCCAGCACAGGCACACAGGGTGGCCACGCACACTGCTCTGTGCTCCGTACTCAGCCCTGTGTGGAGTGCTCTGGGTGGATGTGGCCCCTTTCCTTACAGGGCTTAGGGGAGGCCTGCCCTCTGGGCTAGTCAGTCTCAAACTTCAGGATTCATTAGAGTCACGGGGGAACTTGTCAAAGGTGTAGAATCCCAAGTCCACCCTTAGAAGGTAACAATCTAAGGGTATCAGAAGTGACCTTCAGAAAACCTGCAGTCCGAGGGATGTGCCGCGTCCTTTGAGAGAAGAAAGAGAGGTGCTGGAGCAATTTACCAAACAACACACGAGTGAGTAAGGACGACTAGAAAATGCAAGTGAAACCAGCATCTTAGCACCAGTGGGTACCAGTGTGGGATGCTTCTTAAAGAGAGAGTTTTGAGTTGGGTAATATCACAACGTACTTTATAGTAAGGAAAATAGAGAAC
Source organism: Tapirus indicus (assembly GCA_031878705.1). Classification (NCBI taxonomy): domain Eukaryota; kingdom Metazoa; phylum Chordata; class Mammalia; order Perissodactyla; family Tapiridae; genus Tapirus; species Tapirus indicus. Next base: position 93,780,873 of record CM062919.1, on the reverse strand, counting down.
AAGAGAAGGTAAGGAATTTGCTTCTGGAGAGAGGAGTCAATGGCTGAGCAGGTGCCCCTGCCACAGTCAGAAGGTCCTAAGTAGATGGCTGTAAGCTGTAGCTTGTGTGTGCGTGCGTGTGCGTGCATGTGCACACCTGTGCCTGATACATACGTGCATGTTGCAGGCAGATGCTAACATGCTGGCCACTGTCAGGTCTTAATACAGCAGGGTCCTATTTAACTTTCAGATGTAAAGGACTATTGTCTGTTACCCTGAGTGAGATCCTATAACTTCCATACATCTGTGAAACCATTGACTGAGCCCAAGTTCCCTCACAAGAAGGCCTGTGAGATGTATGCCATAAATGAATATTATAGTATCACTTCCTGAGAGACAGCGATAATCAGTGATATCAACACAGGCAGAAAGTTTTCATTAAAATGCACGAATCATTAGAAACCTGCCCTCCAAGGGTAAAAAGAGCCAGAATCAATGTTGTCTTCGTTCCATATTTTCGTGCTGTGGCTGACATTGTGTCAGGGGGGCTTTCGCTGTGGATCCTGCATTGTTTCTATGTTCATGTTATCTGTGGCTTTCATACGGGAGGTGACGTGACTGTGTGTGTAGTTGGCATGAAGTGGTTTTGCGGGATGCGAGTGGGAGAGGTTGATTTGGCCTCACTGTGCGGGCAGGATAGGGCTGGGAAGAGGGTGCGAGGAGTGCCGTGGTGGTGTTGGTGGTGGTGTTTCCTTTGTGGAGAGGGGGACGCGGCGGGTGGGATAGGGGAGGGAGGCGGACGCGTGTCCGTGTGCGATGCTTGGAGGCGCGAGCCTGAGGCAGGTGCACCGGCCGCCCCAAGCAGCGCAGTTGCTGAACGCGGCCTTCTCTGACTTGTGTGAGCAGGAAAGTCGTGGAAGGCGCTGACGCTGTCCCAGAAGAGGCCCTACGTGGACGAGGCGGAGCGGCTGCGCCTGCAGCACATGCAGGACTACCCCAACTACAAGTACCGCCCTCGCAGGAAGAAGCAGGCCAAGCGCCTCTGCAAGCGCGTGGACCCCGGCTTCCTCCTGAGCTCCCTCTCCCGAGACCAGAACGCCCTGCCCGAGAAGCGGGGCGCCGGCCGGGGGGCGCTGGGGGAGAAGGAGGACAGGGGTGAGTACTCCCCCAGCTCCGCCCTGCCCAGCCTGCGGGGCTGCTACCACGAAGGGCCGACTGGCGGCGGCGGCGGCACCCCGGGCAGCGCGGACACCTACCCATACGGGCTGCCCACGCCCCCGGAGATGTCGCCCCTGGACGTGCTGGAGCCGGAGCAGACCTTCTTCTCCTCCCCCTGCCAGGAAGAGCATGCGCACTCCCGCCGCATCCCCCACATGCCGGGGCCCCCTTACTCACCGGAGTACGCCCCCAGCCCCCTCCACTGCGGCCACCCCCTGGGCTCCCTGGCTCTTGGCCAGTCCCCGGGCGTCTCTATGATGTCCACTGTACCCGGCTGTCCTCCGTCGCCTGCCTATTACTCCCCTGCCACCTACCACCCTCTCCACTCCAACCTCCATGCCCACCTAGGCCAGCTCTCTCCCCCTCCCGAACACCCCGGCTTTGATGCCCTGGATCAGCTGAGCCAGGTGGAACTCCTGGGGGACATGGATCGCAATGAGTTCGACCAGTATTTGAACACTCCTGGCCACCCAGACTCTGCTGTAGGGGCCGTGGCCCTCAGTGGGCATGCCCCGGTCTCCCAGGTGACACCAACGGGCCCCACAGAGACCAGTCTCATCTCCGTGCTCGCTGATGCCACAGCCACGTACTACAACAGCTACAGCGTGTCATAGAGCAGAGGGGGCCAGTCCAGCCCTGCCTTGCCGTCGCGTCCTTCCTGCGCACGGAGCAGAGCGGCCCGCGGTGCTACCAGCTTTCCTCCGATGCCCCAGAGTGGGCAGGTCTGAACTGCCGGCCAGGCCGAATGGGGTTCTGCCGATGCGAGTGCCCCTCCGCCCCCTTCCCCGTGCGCCCCACTCCCAGCAGCCTGCATTTTGAGTATATTCCTTCAAATGAGTTTTCATTGGCTACAACCTGGGAAGAGGGCGAGGTAGTTGCTGAAAGACGCTGTTTCCCGGTAGATTTTCACTGACCTCTCCTCATATCACCAACACAGAAACAAATGTGGGAACAGCCCAGCCACGTTCGCACCTCTCCTGCTCTGGACACAGCAGTTCAGGCGGGGTCCCGATCTTTGGGTCCTTCAGGTGAGGAGAGCCCTGGACTGGTTTACAGGGACCCGGGATCCAGTCCCAGCTCCACCTCAGAGGGCTGGTGAAGCCCCAGCTCGCCTTTGCTCCCCTTCCAGCCCGTACCCCCATCTGTAAAGTGAGGGACAAACCTGACGTCTAAGGTCCCTTCTGCTCCAGGTTTTCTGATTTAGGATTTTCTCAAAGCTGACTAAAAGGAAACTGAAGTTTGACTCATTAGTAAGCTCGTTAACGAGCAACCTGGTGATAATTCTGTGTGCACAGCTTTCTACCCTTGCACTGCTTTCCAGAATGGCCACACTCTTCCAAAAGGACTCTTCTCCAATTTGAGAAAAAAAATACTCATCTCGAATTGGGAAATTAACCATTAGGGTTGACTGCATCACCAAAAATGAGATTGAATTCAAGCTGTTTTTTTAAAATATATTTTTAGATGTTATTTTTTATTACACACACATTCCAAGAGAATATACACAGCCTGAATATATACGCTCAGTGTGGGTGAGACACACAACACGCATGCCTTCATGCACACCCTGAATCAGATACTCTTGTTGGCATTGGCAGCTGCTTGTCAGCTCTCTGGTCCTAAGGACCCCAAGAGCAGGGAACCTAAAAAGAATTTCAACAAAGCAGCATCGCTTTCTTCTAGTCTGGATGTGTTGATTTCTTGAGCAGGATTTCAGCACACCCTCCCTTCTGCAGAGGCGGAAGGAGCTTCCTTCCCATGGTCACCATCTCCCTTTCTCTCTTTCCTGGGATTTCTTTTTCTCTTCTTCCTTGTTCTTCCTCCACTCCCGAATTGGTCACTAATTCAAAGATGTCCTGACTTCACAATCCCAAGCAGGATTCCTCCGACCGAGATGGGAATTTGTCCCCACCAGCGAGTTTGTTCTTCAGGTAACATCTTCACCAGCACTTCAGAACAGCTTTCCTCTCGTCATACTTGCTTCCCAAAGAACAGAAACACGCTGTGGTTCGGAGAACGTTTCTGAGCCCTGACTCCACCCCAAAAACATTTCGAGCCTTTTCCCAGACCTCCATTGAAGGAACATACCAGGCAGTGAGCTAAAATACTGTTGTTCGTCTTTTCTATCCAGCGTATTATTGCCTGTATGAACTATGTAAGTGTTTTATATATTCTCCCGTTATTTTCACCTTATATTTTGTATTGTTGAAAGACCATTTTTTTCCTTCCAAGGAGTCTTCTTGTAAAATCACTTATAAAATATAATTAATCTTTATGCTATTACTGTATATGCCATTTGGTAATAAATAGTAAATCATTGACAATATGATTGACTGGTGCATCCAGAATGTGTATTAATAATCTTGTAAAACATTACCACAGACATTAAGCTAAACTGTTCCATTTTTTGTAAGAACTACACGTGCTTTGGGACGGTTGTAGATATCGATTTGTCCAAAATATTTAATTTAAATAAATGTTTTGTACCGTGACCATTTTATCATTTGAAATATAGTTTTGCAAAAAGAAAAAGGTTTCAAGGGAGGCATAGATATTATGCCCAGTGTTACTTATAGTATTGGTCAAAATGTTTTCTACATCAACTTTTTTATTTTAAAAAGTTGTTTTCTTGTAAGGGTTGTTTATTTTATTTTATGAGTTATGGTAAAGAGAGAAAGCCTAATTTTGCGCGTTGGAAACAGCATTGTATTAATATTGAAAGAGAAGACCAATTCATCGTTTACCTGCAGAACAATTTTCTCCTTGGGATGACTTCATGCTTGTAAAGTAGAACAAGGTGAATATCAGCTGTCTCAAGATAGAAAGTTAGTTCTGCCCAAGTATTTGCTTACTTAAGGCTACCACATTTTTTCTTCTTTTTGAAATATCCTTGAAAAAATACCTAGGTTGCCTTCTTTCCTATGCATTCATGGATCTGGTATAACATGACATTGTGGGCTCTCAAAACTCGACAGAATGTTGTGGAGAAGGCAGGGGAGCACACGGATCAGTAATTAAAGTATGTAACATCTTGTGAGGTTTAGGATTAAAATCCCAGCCAAGAAGTGTCTGGAAAAAACTGACGATTACTCAGTCCCTTTGCAGGTCACCCATGTCTGGCTTCTCTCTGTGGGGAAGCAGTTGTAACTTGTTCAAGTCAAGGGTAGCCTGTGTTCTCCCAGGCCCTCTGGGCCAAGGAGTGGGTCTTGGGAGGGCCCAGATGGGCATATGTTCATCCTTCAATTTGGATCATAATCTATAGTCATTACTTTAATAGCACTTTATAGCTGTAGGGAGTTTTACAGCAAGTTTTATGGACTATTTCTCATCCACAGCCCCAGGTGGGGCCCCGTCATCCATCCACCCCATTGCGCAGCCAGGGACACTGAGGCCTAGGGTGGGAGGTGGTGCAGTGTGGCTCAGCCGGGGGAGGCTGGGGTCTCAGCACTTCGTCAGATACATTTGTTGGCAGCGTCAGCCGAACAGTCTCACAGCTGGAGGCTTGATGCCTTTTTAGCACTTCACCACAGCCTGGAATTACATGTGGTCCAGTTCATACCTATGACAGCCCAGGGAAAGAAAGAGCCAGCGAGGAGGAAATTACGGGGCCAGAATTTGATGAACCTGGATTCATTGCCGCCCAGGCCCACGACTCTGCACTGTGGCCGGCTGACAGTGGCAGTCTGCAGGGTCATCAGCTGGCTGGAGGCCTTGTCCAGCAGTGTCTGCCCAGGACACCGGCCCTCGACACTGCCAAATGGGCGTATTTCATTCCAGGACATACGGTGGGGGCGGGGGCGTTGTCCCTGCCTCTGGGAGGGCAGGAAACAGGCAGGCGACAGGGCTACTCTTTCACTTTTGTCAGCTATGACTGAAACAGTTGTGCCCAGAAGTCAGGGGTATTTTAGAGTTTTAGCTGCCCGTTCTGGCAGTTACCCAGCTGCCCCCCGTGACAAGAGCACATTTTGCTTTGACTGATGAGAACTGATGGGTATGCACAGTTATAAGTTATTTTTCTAAAACTTAGATGTTACCATTTCATTCTTTTCCTTAACATCTGTTGGCGCCTGCTCATCGCCCGCAGCACAGAGGGTGAGCGCAGAGGTGGGCTCATGTGAAGCCAGTGAGGTTCATGCCTTCGGGCCCCTCACTTATGCCCCCATTTATTTTCCGGGAGGGGCCCTGCTAATGTATGCACATGGCCAGCCTCCCCACAGTTGGACAAGCTTCAGGACCCACAACACCATGTGAGTGTCCCTGTGGCCGACCTTCTTCTTTCCAGAAGCCTCCCACAGTAGCCAGCCCCTGCCCCAACCTGGAGACCCTCACTCCCATCACTTGTCTAATGACATCCCACTCACTATCCAAATCCAGCTCAGATGTCCCCAACCCTGCCTGGCAGAGGGCCCGGTCATCTCTTTCCTGAACTCCCACAGGACTTGAGCAGATTTTGGTTACGGCCCTTATCACCTGGCAGTGGAATCATCCCTCCACATGCATCTTCCCTTCAGGGAAGACACATAGTAGCTGCTCAACAAATAAATGAATGAGTAAATGAATAAAGTGAACATCTGAGGTGGTCCTGGAGGTATTCCGGTTAACCTTGGTGATAAAGACCTGAAAACTTCTGGGTCCCTAATTTTCCCACCATCTCTCTGGAAACCAAGACCCTGGAGCCCTTGTGTGTGTGTGTGGTTCTCTGGGCTCTGAGGCTGGATGTGATGCAGCCATGGCTATTCACTCTCCCCTGCTAGAGTGTACCCTGGAGTAAACAGGTCAGGAGATGGGTGCAAGGGCACGGGAAGAGAATCTCCTCTCCCATCGCATCTTAGAGCAGCAAAATGAGCTAAGGACAGATCATTTTAACTGCCTACCTTTCCATTTGAAAAGGCTGTGCTCTTGATTTCATCCCAGTGGAAGGGATTTGGAAGGAAGGAAGGGAGGGAGGGAGGGAGGGAAGGAGGGAGGAAGGGAGGGAGGGAGGAAGGAGAGAGAAAAGAAAAGAGACATCTCTATCTATCATCTATGTGTCTATCATCTATCCATCCATCCATCCATCCACTCACTCAATCATCTATCTATCTATCTATATATCTATTTATCTATTATATATTGATATTTTAATTCTCAAAAGAGGCAGTGTTTGTAGAAAGTTTAGAAAAAAATAACATGATAGAGAAAATGTAAGTCATCTATTGTCCACAACTTGGAGACATTACTGGTAATTTTTTTACGTATATCCATCCATTCTTTTCTTTTTGTCTAGTTCTACATCTACATATGTCTTCTATAATAGACATTTTTGTTGATTAATATAAAATAAACATTTTCCTATGTCATTAAACTTTATTTTTCTGCAAGAAGACGTTTTCTTTCCAGCTGAAAAATCAATATAAAGAAATTTTGGAGAAGAAGAAAAATTATTAACTCCACAACCTTGACATAACTATTTTCAACATACTCATTTTTGTAGGCTGAACTCTCCAGTTTATAGTCACGAGTTCAGAATTGCACCTGTTGTGATGACAGTGCAGATGTAGACACCACTGGTATTTGGCTTATCCTTTCAACATCCTATTATACAAGTTTTGCCACATTGATATCTGTCTTCATATTGATCATTTTTGATGGTGGCACAGTACTTCAGTGCATTAGCATAGCTTAATTCACTTGACCATCTCCTTGCTATTAGATAACCAAATTGTTCCCTTTTGATTTTTTTTCCATTATAAATGACACTGCAGTGAACACTTACCTGTTTCTGTCCTTGGCTAGATTCCCAGCAGAGTAACATCAGGTCTAAGTGTACGAACAAGTTTACGGCTTTTCTTCAAACTGCTTGTTTATTGGCTTTCCCAAAGAGTCTCAATTGAGAGTTGAGGCACAAAATGACTCCACGCAATTCCCAGCATGAACTGACTCTTTCTTAACAGGAAGAATTAAAACCCCTGAAGACTATCTACAATGGGCTGACATCTGACGGGCTCAGCTGGCTTCACTGGTCATGGTGGCTTCGTCTTCCTGGGGACCTCTTATATGCTTGCTGCTAGCTTCCACTGGCGAATCGAGTGTTCCTTTCCTCAAACGCCGCAGTGGATGGCACGTGCTTCCTTGAGTATCTACTTACCATGTAGGGGAAAGGATTGTTCTACCAGTTAGCAAGGCAACAGGATTGGTTCCCCAGGGTCCCCCAGAGCACACCCCCAGCGCTGTTGGCAGCTCTAGACACAGTGAGAGAGGGTCTGGAAAGAGCCGAGACCTGGGGGCAGGGTCTGACCTGACCCCATCACTGGATTTTGATTGGGACCTGGGTAACTCCCTGGACCTGTTCTCTCATCTAAGGAGGTAGGTAGTGAGTTTGTAGGCACTGGAGAAACTGTCAGGCTTTATATGCATGTACAGGATAGCTATTGTCTATTTTAGATTTCTTTAAATCATTTAGATTTTTTTAGGCCTGGAGGCTGGTATTAGTTTGAAACATCTGGAGCCGTGTGTTAGCGACTGTCATCCTGGATTGATTGTGTGGGAGAAATGAGGAGAAAGGACCCCCTCAATATGGCTAATGGGGATTACAGAGGAGCCCTGTCAGTCCCTTGTCTGGGCACTGGGCTGGGAGTGCAGGAGACCATTCGGGTCATTTAGTTCATTCCCCTGCCTCTGCTGAGGACTGCTTCTTAGTCATGCTTGGCAGGTGGCTTCCTATTTGATTTGAGAGTCCTCTAGAAAAAGGGGTTTTTGTCTCTGTAACCTAGTCTAACAAGTTCCATTATCAAAAAGTTCTTTCTTCTACTTCACCTAAATCCCTCCTGCTTCTGTCTCAGTCCGGGTCCACGTGGTGTCGCCTGTAGGGATGTGCGCATTTAGTCCCCATCTTGCCCAGGTAGTCCTCATCCCCGAAGGTTGGAGGTCACGCTCCTTTCCTCTTTCTTATGGGGAGGCCTGGATAGGAATTGTGGTTTCCTCCAGATCCTCCCTCAGGTCTGTCTTCCCCCTAATTAGAGGCTGGATATTGTAGAGACGTGGGATGGGAGGGAGGAGGAAGGCCTCGTCACACAAATCGTGAGGGAGGAAGGTGGGGGATTTCACCCAGGAGTGGGGGAGTGGGCTCTGTGGGCACTTCTGGAATGTTCTGTGTGTGGGCATAGGGTGTGGTCATTTCTCAGAGGTCCACACCACTGATCAAATGTGGGTCCCCAAGCCCTGCTCACTGTCCTTTCCCTGGTCACTCATCTTCCTACCATTCAAGGGGCTGTGGGGTGACACAGGTCTGAGACAACTGGGGGACCTTAAAAAAGAAAAATCTTCCACTAGAGAAAGGTCGCTGGGTTCTGATGGATGAAATGTTTTTGCACCCACCAGGGGCCTCGGGGAGCTGGCTGTTGTGTCTTAGAGGCTCTAATGACACACCCTGTGGGGTGAAGCTGTGACTTGCCTGGGTGAGAGGTCATATGAGGAGGGCAGGGGGCCAAAGGCGTCCGCCTGCTCCCACCTGTGTCTCTTCAGACTGGTTTGTTTTTATAATGTTAGGGAATCTGAGAAAGCTTCGTAGCTTTCACTTCCAATCCCAACAAGTTCTATAACTTTCTTTTTCTTTATTCCCTTCCCTGAAAAATAGAAGCACCAGCTCCCGCAACTCAGGGTGCTGTGAAGGTCAAGGAAGGTGTGTAGCATCCTTGACATCTGCAAGAGAGAGCGTAATAAGATGAGGTGGTTTGTTGTGATGAGGACCGTCAGTCCCCGGAGGTGTCCTAATGTAAACAAAGCAGTGACATGTTTACTGGAAAGTTCGTGAGGCTTGGAATTAGGAGATTCTCGTTCTAGCTCTGTGAACTTGAAAAAAATCACTGGAGGTCAGAGCTGGAAGAAATCACTATTTATCACGCCGTCAACCACCAGATTTGATGAAAAAGGAAATGGAGGCTCAGAGAGGTCAGGGGATTTGCCCGAGAGCAAGGAGGGGGCCAGGCGAGACCCCTCCAAGGCCGAGGTGGTCTGTTTTCCTAATCAACGCCTGCCAATGAGGGCAGCTCGGACAGGGCTGTGGGAGAGGGCCCCCCACGGCTCTGTCTGCTGGGTCAAGGGTCTCAGCAGTGGACAAAGACTAATGGCACAGGTACAGGGATGTGGGGTGATGGGAAGAAGGGGCCCTCGAAATGCAGATGAGAGGGGAGACAGGAGCCCTGTGGGTTAGCACGCCTGCAGGAGACTTCCTAAGAAGTTTCTTCTGCTTCTTGAAGCCCAGCTGGTCTTGGTGGGTGCTGGCCCAGGAGAGCGAGGCCGGGAAGGAGCCTTCCCGAGGACAGAGTCCCAGTGTACTCCAGTGGAGGCGTGCACACTGCCCTCAGGTTCTGAGACACTTCTGGGAACAAGTGGTGGCTTCTCGGGACCAGGGGCTGGCACAGAAGGGCCTGAGGAGCCCACTTGCATCTCTGGGAGCCAGTGCCCCTTTGTCATGTCTGTGCCATCCTGCCTGCCCCACCCTGTGACCAGGCTGCAAGGGCCCAGAAAGGCGGGAGGCGGTCTAGGGGCAGCAGAGGGGCTGGGAGGCCTGGGAGCAGCGCTCCGGGGGCAGCAGACCACCCGCTCCACACTCTGCCTCCCCAGTCCGCTGTTGAAAGATGAAGAGGAGGGCGAAGCCTTGCTGGAGGGGCCGGGAGGGTGGAGGAGCAGCCAGGCTGCTGAGTGTTTTCCTGCCCATGGGAGCTGCTGTGACCACGAGGAGGAGGATGTGGCCGGAGCCCAGTGTTTCCTGCCTGATAAGCCAGCCCCTCCCTGGGAGCCCTGGCCAGGCCTACCTTCGCGCCCAGAGCCCTGCCCAGGGCGGGGCTGGCTGAGGAGGAAAATCACTTCTCCAGATTAGCTCGCCCAGGCCTAGCCTTCCTCCCCCACCCCAGCCCTGCAGCAGCCACAGGAAACGGGGCTGGGGCCCAGCACACCCAGAGGTCCCCACCTTTGGAGCATTCAGGCTCCAGGCGCAGGGACTCCGGCCCGTCTCGGAGCCCCAGCGTCCAAGTCCCCCAAGAGCGGAAGCTTTCTTGCTCCAAAGTCAACCATTTCCAAGGAGGGCAGTGACTGCAAACCTTTTATGTGTTTGTCAGATCTCATGCCTGGAGTTTGGGCCTAGAAAACTGGTCGCTTTATTCGCGCGGTCAGTCCACGCACCAGCCGCCTCCCACCAGGCCAATTATCCAAGGGCACAGCATGCAGAGGGAGCTGGGCTCCGGAGGCAAGATCCCATGCTGGCACAGAGGGAAGGGCAGAGGCTGGCCCCCTGGGACCCAGCTCCTGCCCCGCTCTGCCCAAAGAGGCTGTGTGGCCCAGGTGAGTCCCGACTCTCTCTGAGTTTTGGTCCGGGTCTATGACTGGAAGGATGAGCCACATGGGAGCTAAGGCCTCCCTCCCTCCCAGCATTCATGATCCGGGACTCAGGTGCTGGACTCAGGGCACTTCTAGGAGCACCGGGGACAGTGGCCATCCCTGAAATAAGGACAGAGGCCCAGAGAGGGTAGGGGGGCTGCTCAGAGACACATTCACAGACCTGAGCCCCACGAGGACCCCAGGCCACCAACACTCAGGTGAGCCTCCTGCCACAAGAGCATGGCCCTCCCACAGGCCCACTGCCCCGGGCATTCCACCCCCAAGATGTGGGTGCCACCTCTTTCCCCACAGCCCAGACCTGCTTCCTGAGCTTCCTGCTGTAAAGCCACCCCCTCCACCCTCATCAGGGAGCCAGCTCTTGGTAATAAATGTGCACAAAGGGGTATTTAACACCCAGCACAGAGGAGCACGTGCTCACCTTGGAGAAAACATTTGTGTAGGTGTCGACAGGCACCGAGTGTGCACGCTCCTGTAGAGGGGCAGACGGCTCCTCCGCCCTTCGCAGCGGGCTGCGTTGCTGTTTACAGAGAGCTTTCTCATTTGTTATTTCGTGTGATCATCACAGCAATCCAGATGAAGGCACATTTATGCCCCTTTGCAGGCGGTGAGGCTGATGTTCAAGCAAAGAGGCCGCGTAAGGTCACGTCTCTGGGAAGCAGAGACGAGGCCCCGCCCATCAGCAGAGACAAACTTGCCCTCCTCTGGTTCCTGCGCAGGATGATGGGCCTTCTCTCAGCCTGCTCCTGGGTGAGCATCTACCCACCACAGCTGGGCCTGCACAGCAGCTGGGCGGCCAAGAGGAAGGCGGGGAGTTCTCTAGGCAGCAAGACTGCCTGCAGCCAGGCTGATGGCACAAGGCCACCCAGTCTGCTTGGGTGGTGCAGCCCTCCCTGATCGGGAGTCTCCTGGTCATGGGAGGCTTGAATACGGGAGAGGTGGGTAAAGGACAGAAGACTGGGGTCTGGGCCTTTTCATCTTACACGCTACAGGGCTGGCTCAGTCACTCATCTGCTGTGTGACCTTGGGCAAGTCACTTTCCCTCTCTGGGCCTCCATAAACTAGGAGGCCTGACTTGACCATTTCCAGGAGTTAGAATTCCCTGGTTCTCTGAGCCTGTGAAATGGGAGCAAGGAAAAGAGGCGAGTTCCCCTCCTCTCTCCTCATCTCAGCATGGGCATGGTCTCTAGGGAGGTGGCAGTGGTGAATGTCTCTGGGTGGAGGTCCCTCTGAGAGGACCTGAGAGGCACACGCCTGAAGCGTGTGCTGGAGCTGCAGCTCCCGCGTCCAGGCCGTGAACACCTCCCATGGCATCATCTGCTCCCGCCTGTTGCCTGGCCTCTGTCACCAGGCCACGGCATGAGGCACCCAGACACCTGGCCTGGCCCCATTCCCATGTGTCACTGGGCCCCGGCCCACCTCCCTGGAACTCTGCCCCACCTTGCCCATGTCACCAGATCTCTCTACCTCTCCACACTGGGTGTTGGGCCAAACCGGGTGGGGCAAGAGGCCTCTGGTGTTTGAGCCCGGCCTGGAAGGCCCTCACATAACCCTGATGCCCAGGAGCACCCTTCCTGCCAGGCAGGACCTGGTGTGGGGGCTGCAGCTGGTCTCCTGAGGGAGGCTGGGCCTTGACAGCCCGTGGAGCCTCCTGGACTCTCTCCTCTCCACCCCACAAGTGCTGTCCACTCCTGGCTCTCACCACAGTCACTCACTGGCTGTCACACTGAGCCTCTCCCCACCAGTCCAGCTAAGAGGTTCCATAAGGTCAGAAAATGTCACCCTTTTGCTTAGTCTTTTGCCTACCTGGTACTGCCAGCAAGGTGAGGCTCTGACTTCTCAGAGAGACATTCAGACCTTGCCAGCCTCTTCTCCCCTGACTCGCTCCCCACAGCACACAGCTGTATTCTGGACACAGCTAGTTTCCAAATAGGATTTGTTTCCTCATACCCCAGTGCCTTTGCATAGGCTGTTCCCTTGGGCCAGAATGCCCTTGCCCACATCTTCACTCTGTGGATTCCTACCCATGTCTCAGGACGTGGCTGAAATGTTCCCCTCTCAGAAAGCCTTTCCTCACGCCCTCCACCCATTTGACCCATCCTCTCCCAGTTCTCACCCCAAGTCAGATTGTGGCGTATTCCCACAACCCTCTCACACAGCACCCGAGTGTGATGCAACCTCTTTTAAGCCTCTCTCCTCCCACTAGTCTGGGAACGTGTTTATCTGGGAAAGACATCTTATTTGTCTTTGATTCCGTGGGGCCAGGCACATAGTAGGTGTCTAATCAATATCTGTGGATGATAGAACAGCTTCTCAGGCCTCCAACACCGACTGGTCCACCCTCCGCTCAGGGTTTGATATTGGACCAGTCGCTTTATTTCTCTGTGACTCTGATTTTCTGTTGGTAAATTGGTACTGGTTTACGTCAAGAGCTTTCAGATTACGGTAATAAACAGAAGCCCTGGGAGTAGCTCAGGAGATGATCAATGATGAGATATAAATTCCTGATACAATCGCCTTTTGATGACCCCTGGAAAAATTGAATTCTATACTGGCTCTCTGCCACCTTCTAGCCTGTGTCCATACTCCACCCTTGGCCATCAGTCAGGAATGAAAACTATCTATAATACTGTCCCCACCAGAGCAGATTAGGAGGAAAATTTGTGCTGCATGTGAGGAGATGATATATTATGTTTAATGTAAGTATACACACACTCCCACACACACACAACACACACACACGTCGTGACTTTCCAAGGCCTGAAAGCAAAGACATTGGGATCTTGTGCCCTCCGGCTGACCGCGACAGGACAGATGCAGGGCTGACACCAATGGTGAGCGTTAGGATTTATCCCAGCAAGGAGCTGGCTGCTAACTCTATAGTGATGAAGGTGCTAAGATCTCTTTGGAAGTAACTTCAGCCCTTTGGTAGGTTCCCTTTTCCAGGCCTAATTTGAAAACCTTTTATTATTCCCTTTATTAAACATGTTATGTAGGTACATACAGAAAACTTGGAAGTACAGAGACACAACAGCAGAGAGAGAGAGATTCCATATAATCTCACCATGCAAGGACACCTCCTGTCAACTTTTTGTTGTATTCCTTCTAGACTTTTCTCCAGGTGTATGTATGGGCTCACACAAGTATTTTTAAACTTTATTTTAAAATATTGGGATACATTGTTTCGTAAACTCACTTTTTAAAAAAGTGAAAAGTAGCCTGACTACGTTTCTGCACCAATGGATGCCTCTTCGTGGGTGACGGGCAGTCTGCTGTGGGCTCTTCCAGAAGGCACTTTTCTGTTCCCCACATTACCAGACCCCACGGATGCCCTGTAGTTTGCCGAAGAAGCGTGAGTTGCCCCCGTGAGGACCTAACCTTTTCTACTCGGAAGCAGCTCACCTGCTCGTCACCCCTGACCAGCAAAGTCTACACTCCTGACCTTCGGGGTTTCTTCAGCCATGCCCGCTTCCAGAAGCACAGCCGCCCCTAGGACTCCCTCCTGTGTGTGTTCCCCATCACCCAAGAAGCATGTGGAACTTTCTTTTCAGTGGTGCGTGTTATGAAAATAAGTAGGCATTGTTTTCACATTCTACTGTAGGTTATATTTTCCCCTTGAATATCAGTATTCAGACCACACACGTTCCCTGCTCTGCTGTATCACCCGACCCCCCTCCCCACTCAACCAGGCAGCTCTGGTGGGACAGGGCCCTCTGGCACAGGTTGTGCAGGCCCAGATGCGGGTGGTGGGGGACACAGGGATGCCCACTTTCAGTACCACGCCGAGTGCCCAGGAGGGAAGTGACTTGTCTGAGGGTTGCTCGGTGAGTCAGCATCTTGGCCCGGCTGCCCGGAGAGTGCTGGGAATCAGCCCCGGGCCCAGGGCTGCCAGGCCTCAGCCTCTGACGTGCACTGTCTTGCTCAGGGCGGAAACCTCTCTTCCTGGGAAGGAGGGGCAAAGGCCCTGGGGTGCCTCTGGGCCTGGAGATGCCTCTCTCTGCTAGAAACTGCACAGGGGGCTTTGGGGTGGTATTTTCCTGTGTGTGTCTCCTGTGTCCAGCCAGACTGTGACTGTGCAGGACGTGGCCTTCCTGTCTCCTGTACCTTTCCAGGTTGAACCCTTTCCAGCTCACTGCCGCCAGGGAAAGAAAGTGTGCACAGAGGGCAGGGACGCAGGCCCAGCTCTCAGCTCCTCCGAGTGCCGGCTGTGAGACCCAGGGTGAGTCACTTCACTTCCCTGAGCCTCAGTTTCCTCGGCTGGAAGGATGGGGATCCTGAGACCCCTCACAGAGTGGATGGACGGGTTGGAATTCCATGCTGTCATAAAATGACTCAAAGCAGGCACCTGATCAACGAGCACTCTTCCTTCTGCTTCATCCTGTCCCTGCCCACCTGAGTGTCACAGTGGGAAAATGGCTCCGAAGTCCCAGCCCCACGTGTAGGGCTCTTTTCCACATTCCGTTCCCAACCCTTGTCTGTGGCAGGACGGGCCCGAGGTGGGGGGCATGGCGCCTCGGGAACACGCAATTGAAAGAACAACAGGGCTTGCTGCACAAATGCGGCTTCAAGCCAGGCTCCCTAGTTCCCCTTGGTGAACGTGGAGTACAGGAGACCCCCAGGCTCCTATGCAGACATTCCGAGCCCCTGGTTTCCACCAGGCAGCCTGACCTCTGACACAGCCGCCAACTCTACCTATCTGTCCTGCTTCCCAGCAGCAAGCCTTTGCTCAGGTTGGCGCTCTGCCAGCCCAGATGCCCTGCCCCTCCCACCCCAAAGCCTCCTCTCCTTGAAGCCTGCCCTCCTGTGCCCTCTGGGGATCCTGAGGTCCCTCCTGGGCCAGAGTCCCTCCTCTTCCATAACCGGTCCACCTCTCCGTGCCTCTGGGCCTCCCACCCTCGGTCACACACTGCCCTGTGGACTGAGGACGAGGCGTTTTGGCCTCTAGTCTAAGTCAAACCTCCAAGAAGAGAGGAATCACATCAGTGTGATGGCTGATTTGGGGAAAAGGGTGGAGGGTCAGGGTTAGGTCAGATGGGCCTGGGTTGAATCCCAGGTTACTTCTTAGCTCAGGAACAACGGCTAAGCTCCCCGATTCCTCAAAGACTTGAAAGGGACCAGGAAGGCAAAGTTTCTTATGGGGAAGGCGGCTCTTCCTGCGCTCCTCCAGCCAGCATCGCGGTGCAGCGGGGAGGTCTGTGCTGGGAATTGGAGCCCTGGGTTGGTGTCTGCCCTGCTAATGACCATGACGGTGACCTTGGCTAAATACCTTCCTTTCCCTGGGACTCACTTTCCTCAGCTGTACTGTGAAGTGGCTGAAGGGAGTTACCTCTAGGATCCCTTCAGCTCTAATATTCTATGACTTTGAGGTCAAAAAACCTTCTAGTCTCAAATAAATTAGTATCAAGTAATATTTTATTCTGAAATTTCAGAGTGACAGTGGCTGTTTGGGTGGATGGAAGGTTACTGTTGAGTAATAGCCAGTAGCATTAATTAGTTTACATAATTAGCCATTTATTTAAGTCTTCATTTATCTAGTGTTCTGTGCCAATGATGTGGCAGATCAAAGATGGCTGAAAATGCTTTGTCACTCCCTGCACTGAGAGGTGTGTCTATCTTTCCACTCCCCTTGATTCTGGGCTGGGCCTAACACTGCTTTGACCAAAAGAATACAGTCTGTTGCTCACAGATGCTGCCTGCTCCCTCCATTTTAAGAGGACCGTCAGCTTCTGCTTCCCCCTGCTTGGAACCCAGCCTCCATGCTGGGAGGAAGCCCACGCAGCCATGTGGAGAGGCCCACATGGAGGGGAAACAAGGCTCTGAGTCAACAGTCTCAGCTGAGCTCCCAGTCACAACCAGCATCAACTTGCCAGCCAGGAGGTCAAGCATCGTGGAAGTAGATCCTTCAGCCCCAGTTGAGCTGTCCTGGCTGATGCCCTGCGGGGCAGAGACAAGCTGTCCACACGAACCTGCCTGTATTGCAAAATCATGATTGTTGTTGTTTTAAGTTCGGGGATAATTTGTCACGCAGCAATGGATGGCTGAAACAGACAGAGCTAGTGCTGGAATATGGGACCTCAAAGACGAAGACATGTGTCTTAGCCTACGTTCCTCTCAAAAACAGACCTCAGACGAAGGTTTGCTTGTAGCATATAGTTTCTTTGGGAAGTGATCTCAGAGAGCAGTAATGAAGACCAAGGAGAGGAAGACAGAGAATGAGGAAATGCCAATATGAGGTGTGTCCCTGTGTTGTCCACCACTGCGGGTGACTGGTGCTTGATCTCACTGGGGTCTTCTGAGGAGCCCTAAGGATTGTGACTCAGAATTGTCTGCCTGAGGGATGAAAGGGAGAAGCGTTCACGAAAGTGGGCCCCCACCTTTCATTGAACGGGTTGTTTCATGGGCTGTTAAGCCCCCTGCACTTCTAGGATGTGTATGTGTGAATGCCACACTGGTTCCTGACAGTGCCACATGCTGTGACATCAGAGAACTCCCTTGGCAGGAAGCAGGAGACATCTGGCATATGCTGGAGATGAGGTGTTGTCAGCATGCAGTGGACAAAATCTGCATGGAACAGTTTTCTGTGGCCTTGGCTAGAATCAGAGGGGAGGCCGTGAGAATGGGAGGTGGCTCACAAGAGGTGTTCAGGATGACATGGACCTTTCAGGAGCTGGCCATGTTGTCCCTTCTCAGCGTGTGGGCAGTGCCTCCTCCATGAAGCTGTCAGCCTATCTTGGTGGTGCTGGTAGGCTGGAGTTATTCTAGGCTTTGAGTGCCAACAACCAGCAACCTCTTGCTGGGAAAGTGAGTCTCTTCCCCACACCTGAGATGTCCACCTGGTATTGTTCTCGAGGCAGTAGCTGCTGGCCCAAGTCAGTGCTTCTTGCAATGAGTCGTGAGCAGCACTGCCCAACTTTCACCAATAGCTCTGTCCTTTTGTTAGAAAAGTTCCAAAGCCCTTGTCCACCTGTCTGGCCCAAATCATTCACAAAAACGTTAGAGGCCTTTGAAGTCCTCCAGAAGAAAACACCGAAGGCTGGTTTACAGGAGAGCCTCTGGGTAATTTCGAGCTATTTCTCTGCTGCAGGGGTCATGGAGGTGATGTTTCTAGATTCTGCTGGAAATCTGAAACCCACAGGAGGGACAACCTCCTGAGAAACTCTTCTGGGATGATGGGGCCTGGATAACATGGTCTTATTGTATCGGGTTCAGAAAACTATGTCCCTATTCTCACTCTGACCCAGATGTCTTGGAACCTTGGCTGGGAGCCGTGTCGCCCAGTTTTTAGAATGCTGGAGCAGGAAGGCGCCTCAGAGGATACAAGTTACCTCACTCCTTATTTCAAAACTGTGGCCACTGGGAATGGCCTCTGTTTGCTCAACCTTTTGAGTAAGTGTAAAAGAACTTTACAGAAAATGTCAGAAAGCCTTTTGGGTTCTTTGGAGGACATTTTGCGAGCACCACTGTGAGGAGTCAAAATAATACAATATTTACGGTTGACAGATGTTTGGACTCAATGCATTTTATGGCGGACACCCTACTGAGGGAGCAGCAATGATGGCACTGCTGTTGGGGTCGACACTTTCTGAAGAGAGAACAACGGTGATTGGTAAATTCTGTTTAGCGTTGCTCAAATCCTCCACTGGACTTTGTGTGTACAAGTTCCAGAGGAGGGGTTCTGTCCCCTGGGTCCTAAATCATCCTCCATCTAAGAGTAGATGCTGTGGTCTTGCTCACAGTCCGGAACAAAAAGGGTGGCTTACACCCGGCAGCCATCACACATGTGGACAGGGCGGTGGTCTCGGCTACAGGGACCACGCCCTTTGAGGCAGTGGATGAGACAAGAGCTCTCGTCTAGAGGGTAGAAGTTCCGGTTGCTTCTGTCATGGCTTCACCTCCTATTAGTCAAGTGACCTTGAGCAATCATTTCACCTGTCTGGGCCTCAGTTTCCTCATCTGTCATGGAGGAAGCATTCCCTGACCTGCCTGTCTCCTTGACCTCAGTCAGATAATGGGTGTGTGCACATTGGCTCAAATCACTGATGGGGTGGAGCTGCCTCCAGGGTGACTGGATTAAGGAGCAATCTCTCAGTCAATCTCTCCTCTTTCTCTTTGCATGTTGTCTTCTTTCTCGGGCCGGAACCACAGAGGCTGCTCTGGCCTCCTAGAATTCTTAGAGCCTCATGACCAAGAGGGAGAGGTAGAAAAATCTAGGTGGAAAAATCAGCTGAGTTTCCTGCCAGCTCTAGGTAGGAAAGTCTACCAATCGATCAGCATGGCTGGGGGCATGGTGGGTGGGGTGAGGATAGAGTATTCTGATTGGTCCAGCTTGGGTCATGTGCCCATGCCTGGCCCAATCACTGTGGCTAAGGGCAGTGGAGTCCTGTGGTTGGTCCACTTGAGGAACGTGCTCATCCTTTAGCCAAGGAGGCAGGCTCTGTGGCTGGGAGTCCCCATCAGAACCACCTGACTGGGGCAGCAGGTGGAGAACAGTTTTTCAGAGAAGGAGCCAGGTACCTGTAAGGTGCCATAAACATTTCTGTTGTTAGTCCTGTACCTGAGTTTCTGTGAGGAGGACCAGGGACTGAGACCCTGCTCCACTCTGAGTACCTGGCCAGGAAGGATGGGGACTTGATTTCTTACCCATCATGGAGAATTCCAATATCTGATAGATAAAACAGTTGTCCCCTTTAAAGCAGAGGATGAGTCCCCATCGGGTTTCTCCTTTTGTACTCAATCCACGCAGCCACTCTTTGCTCAACAGGAGGGCTTTGGCAATGTGTTTGAGTCTGTGTGCATGCAATGTCCCCAACACCGTATGAAGGTCTAAGAAGACACAACAGGTGCAATGGCTCCTGGCTCCCAAAGCTGGTTGCAGGCTAGCAGGCAGTAAGCTAGCAAACAGGGAACAGCAGTGCAAAGAGATGAGTGCTCAGGAGTTGGTGGGGGAGAGGCGAGGGGGGTGGCTGGGGGCTCAGGATGCCTGGACTGGAGAGAGGAAGGCCCTGCTTTGGGGCACTTCTCCTCCCCACCCCCTGCCGCTGCCAGGCCACCAACCCTTGAAAGGCAGTAAAACGTGGAGGCAAAGAGCATGAGCTCTGTCTAGGCTGCCTGATGTCATTTAACCCCTGACCATCAGCTTTCTCATCTATAAAATGGGGATGATAATGATAACACCTACTTCATAGGATGGTCGTGAAAATAAAAATATTACTCCATGTCAACTGCTTAGAAGAGTGCCCAGCACACAGGATGTGCTCAGCTCGTGTACCTTGTCGCCATCTGTATGTCAGATCTTTACTTGTTTATTCATTCACTCTCTCCCCTCTACATCATAAGCTTCCTGAGCAGGGACTTGAACTGTTCAGTGAAGAATTCTCAGGGCTCAGGATAGTCCCTAGCAAACAGTAGGCGCTTATTAAATAGTCGTGCATTGCATGAATGATAGCTAATGTTAAACTTGGCTTGAATTACTTTGACAGCCTCCTTCCTGGTCTCCCTTCTCCCAGCCTCTATATCCCTCCCATCATTTTGCTCCCCTGCCGAAAACCTTTTAATGGCTCCCTATTCCACAAGTGAACAGCCCACGCTCCCTGGCCCTTTTCCTTATAGTTGGCCCCACCCTGTGTGGGCAGCTTTGTCGCTTGCTCTTGCTCCAGTCCCTGCAGTCACCTGCCACAGCCTGCTTGCTGTCCTGCCTCCTGCTTTCTCTCCTCCAACCCGGGACCTTGGCATCTGTTTTCTGTTTCTTTCTGTATAATGCACTTTCCTCTATAGTCCCTCAATTAGAATCTTCATTATCTTTTTTTTTCTTTGTTGAGGAAGATTCGCCTTGAGCTAACATACGTCGCCAATCTTCCTCTTTTTTTGCTTCTGGAAGACTAGCCCTGAGCTAACATCTGTGCAAGTCATCCTCCACTTTATACGTGGGTCACCGCCACAGCATGGCTGAGTTTGTGGTGTAGGTCTGCACCTGGGATCTGAACCTGCGAACCCAGGCTGCCAAAGCGAAGTGTGCTGAACTTAACTATTATGCCATGGGGCCAGCCCCCTCATTATCTTTCAAAGTCAATTTCACATTGTCCTTCATTTGAGAATCTCTCCTCGATTCCTCCTGTAGTACTAAAGGTCACCCTGTTTTGTGTCTATTTTAGCATTTGTTTCATTCTTCCTTGTACCAGCATCTGTCTGCTGTGTACATGCCCACCTCCTGTTTCAGACTGTGAGCTCATTTGGGGCACTAATTGTGTCTTGTTCATTTCTTTATATACACAACCTACCCCAGTGTCTGGCATACAATGGGCACTTAACACGTGCCTGTCGAATAACCTCACTAGTGCAGTTTCTGACACCGCAAAGTTACTTGAGTTACTGATGGCCTTCCTATCACACATCCCAGTCAGGGAATATCTTGTTTGTTTGTTTACTTGCTTGCTCGTGTCCTGTGTTAGACAGTGAGCTCCTCGAAGGTGGGACATTTACTATCTTGTTAACTTTTGAGTCCTTTGTGCCTACAGGTGTCTGACACGAATGGCTCGTCAGGTAATATTTGTGAGATGAGCGAGTGGCTGTGCTGGCTCTGAAGCACAAGCGTCCTCACGGGACGAGTCTGATGCTGTTGTTCCAAGTTGCTCCCCACTTCTCCCACCCTCCTCCACCCTCATTTCTGCTCTCCGTCCCTCTTGGTGCGGTCTGACTTCTCTCTGCCCACCAACCAGTTCTGGGTACACTTCTGCTCCGTAGTTTGTCTTTTCAAGTTTAGTGAGAACATTGCTTCAACCAACCTTTACATAGTTGAGGTGATAGTATTATCACCCTCAAAAGAAGTACTTTTATCTCTCATGTTGAACTTTTAAAAAGTAACTTCTAGTAGTAGTCACGATATTGAGAGGTGTTTCACCTTGAACAGAATGAATGTCCAAAAGCTGTCCTTTGCCTGAATTAGATGAAAAAAGTGAACTCTTATTGGAATTGACTGTTATTTTTCTATTGATGCATCTGATTACACTAATACAAAACTGGCATCATTTAGCCAGGTGTGAAGTTCTTTTCTTGATGGTTCTGTCGGATGAACAGCGACCACTTCACTTCTGGTGTGAAGTGCTTGAGAAAGAAGCTCGGGACTCACAACTGTCCTAGGCAGGTTCTCCAGAGAAACACAACCAATAGGATATAAATATAAATACATAAATACCATTATATTATAGACCATTATATATATATATATATATATATATATATATATATATATATATATATATACTTACTATAGGGAGTTGGCTTACATGATTATGGAGGTTGGCAAGTTCAAAATCTTCAGAGCTGATGTCTCAGTTTCAGTCCCAAGGCTGGCAGGCTGCTGTGGGAACAGGAAGAGCTGATGCCCCATTTCAGAGGCCATCAGGCAGGAGGAAGTCTCTTACGCTGGGGAGGTCAGCGTTTTGTTTTATTTCGACCCGGACTGGACAAGGCCCACCCACATTAAGGAGGGCAGTTCTTTACTCAGTCTACTGATCGGAATATTAATCTCATCCCCAAACACCCTCACAGACACACCCAGCATAATGTTTAACCAAGATTTCAGTCAGTCTTCTTAAAGTTACTGATGACCTTTGAGTTCGATGCTGATGCTTCTCGAGGAGACGTGGGTCTTGCTTCTTATGTAATCGGTGACATCCCTGTGGTTCTCAGGGCAGATGGTCAACTCAGATAACCATTTTGTGCGTGTTCCAGTTTCATCATTAACTTTCTTGATAAAGAGAAAGTCGAGAGACTAACATTTTTAGGACTCAGGCACTTTCCTTTTTGGTGGAACCCACTGCTGCTGAGGGTTTACTGGAAACTGAAGATGCCGTCACAAACACAAAGATGAACGGTTGTACGTTCATGCGTACAGTAAGTCACCATGTCGCTGTGGCAAGGCTGCGCCCACCACTGTCTGAGCCCTTCAGCAAGGCTCCTGCCATCCAGCTCCTGCACATAGTGCAGATGCCCCCGCCTGCCAGTCCCACCTCCCCCGACCCCAGAGCCTGGTGGCCCGGTGGCTTCATGCATCTCGCAGGCCGTGGCACAACCGACAGGAGCAGCAACACTGAGTCCCTCTCTCAGCCCCGCCCCAGACTAGGGGGAGTTAGCTGTCCTTAGAGGCTGTGTCTGCGTGCGTGTCAACGTCTCGGGGAAAGCCTCACGCATTGTCCCTGAGAGGCTTACACTGAGTCAGGAGAGGATTGGGAAGAAGAGCAGGTCAGCCCTTGTCTTCCAGCGTTAGCCTTGAGTTTAGGTGAAAACTCGCTCATTGCACATGTGATTCTCACACTGAGAGAGGCAGTCATGGCAGAAGCTGGAAGTACAAGTGGAGGGGTACCCAACCTCTCCTGACTTCTGTTAAAGCAATTCTTAATAGGACTCCATTAAACAGTGATAAGCCAGACAGGACACTGGGGCCGTAGGAGTCAACCAGGACCGTGCAGGACAAACCTCACCTATGGGGCACTTTATCCTTGGGATCTAAGGGGCGCTCCAGTCTCAGCTCGGTTTGGGGGCACTTTCTCAGTTTGGGGTTGCCACACCTGGATGGTGTAGGCGTCCAGGCCTTGCATGAACATGGGGCACAGGTGGGAACCTGTCTTCCCACAGTTGACCTGGGGTTGTCCATGAGTTGCTGCAAAAGGCTGCTCAGTGCTGCCTCCTCGGGTGGCTGAGAGAGGGGTTTTCTCAGTAGGACCACTCATTCTCTAGTCCTACCTTGATGTAGAAAGCCTAGAGTTTTTTTTATCATCTGCACCTACTGCGTAGCTGAAACCCTAGCCCCAACCCCAACCTTTCCAGATTACAGGAACAAGCCGTCCTTGAGGGTGAAGGGGCCCTGCAGGCTGACTGTGCAGACACAAGGCTGCAGGGCCCCCCTTCTCCCCCTCACAGCCCCTGCAATACCCAGCCCCCCATGGGTGGCTTGGCTGTGCTGGGAGGATGACCCTGGCCAGGCTGCGGGTCCCCCCATGAGGGTGGTGACTGGGGGCTCCCAGGGCAGGAGTCTTCCTGGGGAAGGCCCAGGTCCAGTGGGGGGGACAGTGCCAGTATTCCGCTGTCCAGAGCTCAGGGTCCAAATGGCCTGAGTCTGAAAGGGTTCAAAGTCTTGGGGGTCCTGTGGGTCTCTCCGGGCACTGACAGTGCAAGTCTGGGACACTAGGTGTGGGTGTGGATGGGATGGTTGAACCTCCCTCAGTGTGGGAGAAAGGCAGGGCAAGACGGAGCTATTCACCCCTTGATACTTAATCAACCTAGCCATGTGTCAACCAAGACTCCCAGTGCCTTCTGGACACTACAGCTGCGCTCACAGCCCAGTTTGTTCCAGGCTGGCCAGGGTGCCTGGTTTTCTCCTGCTCCAGCAGGAGGGGTCTCCAGCATATGGCCTGGACTGGAGCAGTACCCACTTGCCCCTTCTGCCTCCGCCCAAGCGCGCGCGCGCACACACACACACACACACACACACACACACACACAGCTGCAGAGATGTTTTGGAATCCTGGTCAGGCCTTGACAGGATAGGAAGGCAGCTCTTGCACTTCCCTCCGGGCCATTGCGGTTTCAGCCACACGGTAGATGTGGATGTTAAAAAGTGTTTGTGGAGGCCGGCCCAATGGCTTAGCAGTTAAGTTCGCACACTCCACTTTGGCGGCCCGGGGTTCACAGGTTCGGATCCTGGGTGCAGACCGATGCACCACTCATCAAGCCATGCTGTGGCGGCGTCCCATATAAAGTAGAGGAAGATGGGCACGGATATTAGCCCAGGGCCAGTCTTCCTCAGCAAAAAGAGGAGGATTGGTGATGGATGTTAGCTCAGGGCTAATCTTCCTCCCCGCCTCAAAAAAGTGTTTGTGGAGTGAAGGAATACACGAATGAATGAATGAAGGGACAAAAAATTTAAGAAAAACCCGGAACCTCCTTCCTCTGTCTAAAGAGGTATCAGGAAGCTTATCAAACTTCTTAGGGATGAAACATGCCCCCTGTGGCATCAAGGTAAGATGAGGAGAGAGGGTCTGGAGTAGTGCTCCCGGCAGGGTCCCTTCCCAGCAAGGGTCTCCTGTCTCCTGAACTTCTCTCAGAGGGCCCCAGGGCTGGTGACATGCCCTCTCCAGGGCTCCCCTCTCTACCTGAATCCAGCCTGGCCTCCAAAAGCAGGCCGGCTTTGCCTGGGATCACACAGACCCAGGTACACCTTAGGTGGCAGGTCCCAGAGAGCAGCTGTGGCAACAGACAGCTGAGCGTGATAAGAGAGATGGGCATGAAGGATGGGAGTGTCACCCAATGGCCCATCCCATCGTGAGCAAGGGCATGGGGCAGACGGCAGAGGTGGACAGAGCAGGTCACTGGCCTGGGAAGAAGCGGCAAGTGGCAACGTCCTTTCTGTCCTGATCTCGGGGGCCACAGTCGCCTGCCAGTTATATGGCTGCAATAAGCCAATAACTACAGGATTTGTGCAGCTGTTTGCATGAGACACAATGCTGCAGGGGAGAGAGCACAGAAATAGGAGTCCAGAGGCCTGAGTTCTAGTCCCAGTTCTTTCACTGCCTCACCGTGTGACTTTGAGTAGGTCCTCCACCTCCTTGAACCTTGAACTCCTTGCAAAATGGGGATAGCAAACCTTGCTTCACCTCTCTTCTAGGATGTTAGAGTGGGAGAAAGGCCTTAGACACCAGTCAGCAACTCTTCCACTTGACAGAAGAGAGAACTGGGGCCCAGAGACAGAAGGGACATGGGCAAGGTCACACAGCAGACCAGCGGCAGAGCTGGGTTCAAAGCCAGGTCCCTGACCACTAGGACAGCACTTATTCCCCTGCCTCAGTCTAAACAGTATAGATTCTCACAGAAGAGAGAGTTCTCTGGAGGCATGCGGCTCTGGTCCTCCAGCAGGGAGACCAGCGCATGCACAGTGGGCTGCGTGCAGTCAATCCTGGTGTACAGCTCTCAGAAAGGAAACAGAATCTTAGGACCCGTTCTCTCCATGCCAGCAAGAGGACCACTGTGCTAGCTGGACATCCTTCCCGGTGTCTGGTGTCACCCTCACTCTCTCCTGCTTAGACCCACTGGTGGCAGTTCTGTCTTCAGCGTCTAAGCGCAGGCTCAGTCAACAAGTGATGTTGGCCTGCCCACCGAGCGCAAAGCTCTGTGCTGAGCAGAGGAGGACAGCCTTCTTCCTCCATGTGGGGACAATCTATCTGGGTTGGATTTTCAGGAGGTAGAAGATGGTTTCCAGAAAGAAGAGAGAGATAAGATGGTGAGTGTTGTTTTGTTTCTTTTAATGGTAAGACATCCCTGACCCCCTGGGTGCTGAGCACATCACAGAATACTTCCGTGATTGTCAGCGGTTCTTCCTCAATCAGAGCCACAGGGGCCTTCTACTTTGCTTTTGCTTTCTTTCCTTTGTTTGCTTTGTGGAACTTAAGAGATTCCTCCCGACCTGGCTGAGCAGTGATGGAGAGTGGGAAAGGGATAGGAACGTTGAGATTTAAAGTCTTCTTCTGAAGTTTCAGGTCCAAAATATCAAAAGTTATCTGTATCTCATACTGTAGCAGCTCCTTCAGGCATTCGATCTGGATGTGAATGGCCTCGTTGATGAGATTTTCTAGCTCCTGGAAGAAACAGAACATGGCTGGTGAATGGGGCTCCGGGAAAGGCTAAGGCCGTCTGTGGATAGTGTTCCTCAACAGGATTCAATTTTCAACTCAGCCCCTCCTTTTTCTGTGTACTAGGACTTTCCACGTCCCCCTCCAGATCTCCTCTCCACCCTACTCTGTGCTCTGGGAGCCTGTGTCAACCGGCTCCCTTGACCTCTGGCTTCTGGTTGAGTTCAGCCAATGGGAGGTCCTGGCAGGAGATCTGAGAGTGAGAGGAGAATGAAGCCTCCTCCCGACCAGCTGTGGGTTGGCCATGACCATGACCTCTACCTACAGGCACACCTGTTGGCCCATGGCCCTCTCCTATAGCCACTGCTCTTTTTGGGTTCCAGTGATTGCTTCTTTCCTTCTCCCTTCAGGCCCACTGTGGCAGTCCCCCTGTTTGAGTGTGTCCTTTATTGCTAACATTGTTCTGGGCCAAGAGGCCAGTCCCATATCCCCCACTTTCTGGTCAATGCAAGCTCCTTTTGGAGATCATCTCCCTTCCTCCCCCCCACATCTCATTCTCACATCTCACAGTTCTAGGAGCAGCCTTCTTTGGAGGGGAGAGGGAAAATTGCTCAGAGAGTGGGCATGTCCCCCAACCGGCCAGCCATGGGAAGAAGGGAAGCTCAGCCACCATCTGCCACGTTAAACGTGCGAACCTCTCTGTCATGTCAATCAGGATCATGGCATCATGGAATCCTGGAGATATGGACCATGTAATTGTGTTTCTCCAGATAGCAGAGGAGAGTTCATGCCTGTCCTGAGGATGCTGGGGGACATACTTGGAGTATCCGGTTGCCTAGAGGACATTTCTCTGAGATCTCGTATTTTAACTTAGAATCTCATTTAAAATCTTACATTTACCCCAGAATGTCTCCTTGGTTGTTTTTATGTAAAAATAATGTTCTTCCTCTAAGTCCTTGGAGACAACTGTGTTCCAAGAGGATGCACTATGTATATTCTATGGTGTTGAGTGTCCCCAGCTCAGGCACACCACCAGGGGCACAGAGCAGAGGGGACTCCAGTCCACAAGCTCCACCAGACAGGGACCAGCGGCAAAGTAAGGGAGGCCTGCAGGGGAGCTGGGAGGAGCAGGGAAGAGCAGCTGTTCGGGGCAGCAGGAGCCGGAGGAGACGCAGCTCCTCCCATCTGTGGCCTTGCCCACGTATTCTAGAAGACAGGCTGTTGCTTGGGTTCTGCTGGATCCCTGCTGGATGTCTTAATGTACTAAGATTATATGGCAGCCCTATGCGCTTTTAATCCAGGAGACTCAACTTCACTTTAGAAGAATATCCTTCATTCTGTTGTATTAATTGTTCTTTAGAGATTTTTCCAACGCTTTGTATATATTTAAAGGAGAACTTCCCAGGGTCATTCACTTTTGGGCTGACAATTCAGAAGCCAAATCCCTTTTGGAACCCACAGGCCCTGCGATTCCCTACCCCCACCCCGGCACCCCCCCTCCCAACACATGTACATATGTATATATACACACATGCACATACTTGCCTCTTTGTTGAAAGGTGATGCAACAATGATGATATCAGTGCCGATGTCTAGTTAAAAAATAAATTTAGACTCTTCCAGGCCCTCAAGAAGTTGGCTGCCCTGGGCCAAGCTAGACACGATTTATTGAAGAGTTGGTCACTGGAGACTCTGGTTCCGGAAGTCCCAGTGGTCCTTAAGACTGGTCAAGAGGGCAGCTCACTTTCTTAGATCCACACACCAGACTCTTCTGGGATCTCCCTGGACCACTAGCCCCACTCCTTTGCCCACCTCTTCACATCACCCACCCTGAGCTGTCCCTCACGGCCCTTGCTTCATCATCCCCCCAGGCCTTGATGGATGGCTGGCCCTGCAGGCAGGCGAAGGGCACAGACAGACTCCGTGGTGGTTCAGAGCCTGGGGTCTTTTTTGGTGGAATCTGTCACCAATTGATGATGCAGTGAAAAGAACTTGGACTTTGGGGTCAGCCAGTCCAAATGTGGACTCTACCACATGCTAGCTCAGTGACCTTGGGCGAGTTGATTAAATTCTCTGAGCCTCAGCTGTCTCATCATTAAAGTGGGGACATGAATAATACCTCACGGTGACGTTCCGTGAAATGTGCATACAAAGCCTGCAGTAGTTGCTTGATGACTGCTCCCTCCCTGTGTGCAGACAGCAGGGTTCCATCTGCGCATCTGACTCCAGCCTGGACGTTCTCTTGGGAGGAACAGGTGTTTGCACGTGGGAGGTAAGCATCCTCCCTGCCACAGTGATGACCTTACCTCTCTCTTCAGAACCTGGCTCCACTGAGAGGACGCTTCCGAGAACGTCCTCTGAAGCATGTGCTCCTGCTCCAGGTGCAGCGCCTCCTTCAGGAGCAGCACGTTGGTGCGCTTCTGGACCTCGGCCGCACTGAGCTCCGCCACCTGCTGCTTGTGCTTCCAGATTTCCCTGTCCATGCCCTCGGCCAGTGGGAGGGGCTGGGGCGGCGCACACACCTCCAGGTGGGTGATGGTCAGGTTGACTTCCTGGTCCTGGCCCAGGACATACTGGTAGAGTTTGTAGTGGCGGATGAAGGTGTTGTGGAAGTAGTCGCAAAGGGCCAGCAGGTGGGTGGTGTTGAACTGCCCCTGGTAATCTGTGAGCTTGTTCCCCAGGATCGTCACAGCCTCAGTGATGGAGCAGCCTGTGGGCACAGAGGGGACGGGCATTGAGTGTGAACCAGGGTAAAGCTGCATTGACAGCTGATCAATATAGGCTCTGAACCCAGGCACCCTGACCCCAGAACCCACGTCCTACCACCTATTCTATATTACCATTTATTAGCTCCTGAAAGCTATGTAGTGTATCACATTTCCCTTTTTACCTTGGCTTCTAGGAAGCTCAGAGCCAATTTTATGCAGTAACTTACATTTATCCCATTTTTTTCTTATATGATTATCCCACTCCTTACCTATATTTTCACTTTTAACTCTTGTTTTAAAGACTTACTTCAGGTGTGCTTTAAATAGTTTCCACTTCAAACCCTTTGGGAAGGAGATGAGAGTGTACAAAAGGGATTCTGATAAGAGTGGAGCATGAGATGATGGAGAGACAGATGTCCAAGCAACTGTTATCCTGGAGACTTGTGTCACAGAGTTGGGTAAATTTTGTTTATGCCATGCAGAGATCAGCTCTGAGGGTAGCACCCCAGGCAATGCTCCTCAGAGGGTGGACCTTCTTCTCCCATCCCCTCTCGTTCACTCCTCTTGCTCACCACTTAATCAGAAGCTCAGAGTAGTGGGTGGTCAGGGAGGCAGGACTCGCATGTGACTGGGTCTTAACACAGGGGATGGTTCAGGAAAGGGTCAGGGCTAGGTGAAGTGCACACTCTGGGGAACAGAGTCAGACAGAGGGGGCAAGAGGAGAGACAGAGAAAGAACATGGTCCCTCTGTGAGGAGACCTGGGTCCTCCCTCAGACACCACCCCTGAAGCGCACTGTGAACTCGGCCAAGGCCCTCCTGTCCTGACTCAGCGTCCACCTCTGCAGAACAGGAGCTCGGGCTAGGGGACGACCAAGTCACATGCCTCTGTGAATTCCACAGCTCCATCTCTGAAGACGGGGACCAAGTGTTGAATGCAGGGAGCCTGGCTTTCCTCCCGGGGTGGAGGCCCAGCCTGCCTGCAGATCCCTTCCTCGTCTCCCCTGTGTGAGCCCCCCATGGGGCCCTAGAGGAGTCTCCCACCTCCCCAGCCAGAGTGCTCCACGCTCCTGTAGGGGGCTGTCTCAACTGTGCCCACATAGTTGTTTTTAATTTCTTTTCCACAACCCCTTCTGTGTTTACTTTGGCTCCTTACTCTTGGCCCTGAGTGGGATCATTTACCTTAAATCTCCCCAAAGTACTGAGAGGGTAGAGGCATTACGGGCTTAGAGAAATATTAGTAGATGGAGCATCACTCCACTTTGAGCCTTGTTAGAATGTGCTGGAAATTGTCACTTGGATTTAGGCTTCAGTCTCCTGGGGGAAGGAAGAAGGGAGGCCTCTCCACTGTGCAGAGTTAAAGGTTGGTAGGCTGTGCTTTCCCCCTCTTTCCAGGCAAATCAGCAGGCTCAGAGGCCTGAGAGAGTGCTCCTGTCTCGGGGTGGTGTAGGGGAAGGGCACTGGGTTTGGAGGCCTGAGACGGCCCTGTCCCATCCCGGCTGTGACACTTGGGCCTTCGTTCCCTCAAATGTAAAATGGGGGGTAATTATATGTACTTCATAGGGTTGTTGGGAGGATCACATGGGATGACATATCCACATGCCTTGTGCACAGCCTGCTATAAGGTAGTAATCAACAAATGCTGTAGGAAAAGAAGAGTTTGTTTCTGCCCTGTGAGAAAAGTCTCTCCTGGCCACATCTATCCTTCCTTCCTTCCATCTCTCCATCAACCTGTCCATCCATCCATCCATCCATCCATCCATCCAAGATTAATTTGTCAAACTGTTACAGTGCCTCTATTAATTCCTAGGCACTGTGCTAGGTTCTGGCAATACTATGATAAACAAGACACATCCCTTGCCCTCAAAGTGCTCACAGGAGAGACACACAAAGAGATGTCATAATACACGCGTAAAGAGGAACAGAATTAGGTGAAGAAGAATGCTCAGTTGAGGATAGGGGTTTTCCTGGAGAAGGTGATGCTTGAGCTCTATCTCAGAAGCTGAGTGAGACTGAGCCAGCAAAGATGGCAGGGAGGCACATTATGGGCACAGTCTGAGTGAGAGTAGAGAGGCAAGAAGCTGCACGGCACGGGTGGGGAACAAGACGGGGTTTGTTGTTGGCACCTAAAGATGGAGGCAGAAAGTGGCAAGCGTTGAGTGCAGAGGTGGGCGGAAGACAGATGGGGGGACCTTGAACGCTGCATTCAGAAGCCAGGGCTTTGTATCCTGGCAGTGCAGGGCCTGCCCGTGGTTGTGGGCAGGTTGTAGACGTGGTTCTGCTTGCCTCGAGCTCGATCACACTGACGGTCATGCGGTGGCCTGTGGGGAGACTGTGGCCGGTCCAGATGGGAGTTGCCGTGGCCTGAGGGTGCCAGGACAGCAGGGGTGGGCGGAAGGAGCAGAGTGAGTGGCAGGACTGATGGTCGGATGTGGAGCGTGACAGGGACCTGCACAGCTCCCGGGTTCTTACTGACAGAGACTTGGGGAGTGCTGGGGCCCCCGACAGAATATGAGACAGGTGGGACATTCACCTCTGACATGACCCCTGTCTTCAGAGGGCCTCCAGTCTGTGGAAGAGGAGGCAGTGGGACGAATGACATCTACCTTTCGATTCCAGCCCCAGCACAGGGCTCTGCCCAGTCAGGGCCAAAAGGGATCTAGTGAGTAAGTGAACACATTCTGATACATCAAGTGCAGTGAAGGAGCTGTTCATTTATCCATTCAACAACGTTTTTTAGGGGCTTTCCACATGTCCAGAACTCTTGCAGTTTCCAGGGAGGCAGTGAAGGACTAGAGAGAAAGCACACAGATAGTATAACTCTGCTTAGTGCCACACAGGGCTGGGCGGGCACCCGATAGGAAGAAGTGACTTTCTCAGGGAAGTCAGGGAGCAGCTCCCCGAGGAAGTGATGAAGGAGCTGAGATAGGCAGTGTCAGAGGAGTTACTGGGCAAAGAGAGGTGGGAAAGAGTGAAGCAGTAAGAGAGAACAGCAAGTGCAAAGCCCCTGTGGTTGGAGAAAGCATTGCCCATTTGAGGAACTGAAAGGCTGGGGTGGGGAGCTGGCAGGCTAGATGGCAACCGGTGAGGGGTCCCCTGGTTCTAGATGAGGTTGGGAGGTGAGCAGGGACTGGGCAGTGCAGGGCCTCATAAGCCCCATTGGGAGGAATTTGGTCTTCAGCCTAAGAGTGATGCTGTTAAAACAATGACCCTTTCATGACGTGAGTCAGATCCTGGACCTCCTCTGCCTAAAACCCTCCACAGGCTGCCTGTCCATACCTCACACCAAGAAAGCCAAAGTTGGCCAGGGGCCCATCCATCCCTTTCTCTGACTCAGTTTCTCCTCTCCCCCTCCCCCTCTGCTCCTGGCACACTGGCCTCAGCCTAGGATGCCCTTCCCTACACAGGACTCACCTCTCAGCCCCGGGAGCTCCACAGTCTCACAGAGGCCTCTGGGACCACCCCACCCCACACTCCCTAGAAACTAGTTATTTTGCTGTATCAAGCAAAAGTTGAAAGTTAAGTTTACCGAAAGTAATTTTGAAGAAATTAAAAAGTACCCCCAAAGGAGATGAAACCAGGATCACGAAGAGATATCTGCTCTCCGTGTTCATGGGGGCATACTGACACTAGCCAAGATGTGGGGACAACCGAAGTGTCTGTTGGTGGATGAATGGTTAAAGAAATTGTTTTATACACACACACTGGAATATTTTTCAGCCTTAAGGGGAAATCCCGACATTTGCAACGACACAGATGGACCTGGAGGACATTATGCTGATTGAAATAAGCAAGGCACAAAAAGACAAATGCGGCATGATTCCACGTAGATGTGGATCTGCAAAAGTGGAGCTCACAGGAGCAGAGAGCAGAATGGTGGTTGCCAGGGGCTGGAGGAGAGGGATGGTCAAGGGTACAACGTTTCAGTCATGCAGGATGAGTAAGTTCTGGGGACCTGCTATACAGCATAGTGCCTATAGCTAAATACTGTTTCGTTTATTTGAAGTTTGATAAGAGAGTAGATCTTAAATGTTTTCACTATAATTAAATGTGGTAACTGTGTGAGGTGGTGGATGACTTAATTAGCCTGATTGTGGTAACCATTTCACAATGTATATGTATATCAATACATTATGTCGTGCATCTTAAATATTTATTTTCAATTACTGACAAACTGACAAATTTTTATTAGTCAATTATACCTCAGTAAAACTGGGAGGGGAGAATCACACCAAAAAATTTTTTTTTAAATAAATAAAATGGCTCCTAAGGGAAACAGTAATAAAAAAATAAGGTTGTGATGCTGCTTAGCATGCTGCGGTGTGCAATGCACTCTCCTCCCTGTTTTCTCATTTGATTCTCACAGCTTCTCACCTGTGTCACGGAGACCCAGCCAGCACTGGGACAGCCACCTATGCATCCCTTGGCCTGTCTCTGGTGCTGGGAAATAAGCTGGCCAGGCCACTGATCCCAGGAACCTCTTCAGCCCTGAACCTGTGTCCCAGGTTGGCGGTGGGGAGGGAATTGGGAATTGGGGCCAGGGGGGGCCCTGTGTTCCAGAATCACCCGGAGCTTTCTGAAAATGCAAACCCCCCTTCTCACACACGCACACACAGACCCATCTCAAAAAAGGAAGTGGGGATTCCCGGGTGGGGGCTGGCTTGGGAATTGCTGCCTCCTGACTCTGATTGGAGTTATGAGCCAGATTGAGCCAAAAGAACTCAGATGTTCACACACGGGCCATCGAGTCATGAAATGACCAGCTGGCAGAAGGATGGAGCCAAAGCCCCCTAACGCCCGTCTCTGCCAGAAGACCTTGCCATGTGGTGCCTGCCCTAAGGACCCCGGTCCCCTCACCTGTGACACAGCTGCTGAGTCCCTTCCTGCACTGGGGTGAGCCTCCTGCCACTTGGATTTGGTGGGCATTTTGTTCTAGTCATTTTTGCTTTTGGAGAGGGGTGGTTAAAAATGACACAGAATATACAGTCTCTGTTTTTTTTTATGGCGCTCAGGTACATTACATAACTACATGACAAGAGTTGAGGACTCCTCTAAAAGCAACATGTAAGCGAGCGCGCAGACAGCGCACAACTGGCCTGAAGCGCAGAGGAGAAAGGGGGAGGGGCAACAGACCCTGGGTACGCGCTCGCATGGGGGAGGGAGGCGCCCTGACCCAGGATGCTGGGGGCGGGGAGCCAAGTAAGGTTTCCTGCACAGTGGGCGCTGGAGCCCAGTGTGGAAGAACGAGGAGGAGTGTGGAAAAAGACGGTGGGAAAGGGCACCGCGGAGGAGGCACAGCAGAGATAAAGGCGGGAGGCTGGCGGCGGCCGTACAGTGTGGGCATGCGCACGGATCCACATGTTCAGAGGTCCTGGGAGGCAAAGCTGGGGTGTGGGGTACTGGCCTGGAGCACAGAGGGGCTTGAGGAATTCAGTTTGCACAGGGCAAGCCCGTGTAAGCCACGTCAAAGAGCTGGACTTCCGCACAGAAGCCGGACTCTCTAACTGGAATTCATGAAACCCGAGGGCGTCCAAGGACGGGCTTCAGGACCCACTGGCACCTCCTGGAACTGCATCCAGAATTTCGCCTGCACGTTTTTTCTGGGGAGAGTGTGCATAGAGAGAATCATCAAATTCCTGAAAGAAAAGTGAAGAACCAGGGCAGAGAGCTGTGGAGCTGCTCAGAGGTGTCGAGCCGAGAAGTGGGAGGTCACACAGGTATTTCAGAGGGATGGTGGCAGTGCATGGAGGATGGCAGGCATGACCAGTAAAGGAACCCCAGAGGGTAGGGGAGCAGGGTGAGGTCATCGGTTTCTGATCACCGAAGCTGGACTCCAGGCCTGTGGGGAGGCGACTCAGCCTGTGCGATCTCCCTAAGGTGAATCATCGCACCTCCTCTGGGCTCTGCGGAGCTGATCCTGCAGGAAGGTGCCCTGCTCCTCCTCCAGCCTGGCCTTGGCAGCACCTGGGGCTCGGGTCACCTGCGTCCTCCACTTTGGGTGGCCATGACTGCCTTTTTTGCCCAGGCCAGCCCCTGGTCTTCTCTATTCGGCCTCTGGCAGCCATGCACAGAGCCCAGGTTTGAATCAAAAAGTCTGCGGGCCCAGTCATGCTGAGTGCCCTCAGCAAACGTGTGCAGGTGCTCCCAGCTGCCTGCCATCCTGGCGGAGGTCTTACTGTGGACGTGAGCTATGGCCTCAGCCTAGAGGTGATGAAACACAGTGTGAACCTCGTCCCCGGTCAACAGGGAAGGAGCCCCTGGGCTGAATGCTAACTTTCAGCCCCAAGACACTCTTTCAGTGAGTCCCGGTTTTCAGCAAAGATGGAACCCCACTGGCTCATGAGACACTTTCTTGGCCCCCAGACCACTCTCCATTTGCCTCAGGTTGAGAAGTCCGGGATGACTCAGACAGCCGAGGATTAAGTCTCAGGGAGAAGCCTGTGGCTGCCAGGGGACAGATCTGTACCTGCAAGTTGCTCTTCAATAACAGGGAGTGGCCTTCATTTGCATTGGCTGCTGGGTGCTTCCTGAAGACAGTCCTCAAGCCCCTGGAGGCCAGCACCTGCGCAGGGATGTGCACAGGAGTGGAGGAGGGAGAGCGCGGGCGGGATGATGGCACCAGACGCTCTGGAATCAGGGCAAAAAGGCACTGGGCTTGGACCGGGCGCCTCCCCCCGCCCTCCCCTGCGGGGCTGGGGCCGGGTGAGAGCAAGGTGGGTGCCCCATGTCCTGGCAGGGCTGAAAACGGTGAAGAGGGGCTGCTCCTTCTGGGTGGGTGTGAGGGGAGGATCCAGGGGCCACTGGTGCCCCTGAGAAACCAGTTTGGTTGCCCTTGCCTTGGCTCAGAGGGGAGGAACCAAGTCAGGAAGCGGCCTGGTCCGGCTTACCTTTCCAAATACCTGAGCGCCTACCGGGGCTGGGCGAGATGGTGGGGAGCAGATGAGGGACAAGACCCCCCACCTCCACCCCCATCCTGAGTCCTGGACGCTGTCCCTGCCCACCTTCCTGCTCTTGGGAAGGCTGCCAAACTAATTCACCTGTGGCCCCAATGACAGTGACAGCTCAGAAGACAGTCTGTGCTTTCCTTGAGGCAACAGAGGACTCTTGTTTAGGGAGCTCCCTATGTGCTCTGCATGTCCTGGGTCATCACAGGCTCCGCCCAACCCCTCCCAGCTCTGGGAGGCAGGTGGAGGCACCACCCCTTTAACCTGTGAGAGAAACAGAGGCACAAAGAGGTCCAGGGATTTACTCAAGGGCACACAGCTGGTGAGTGGCAGAGCCCCTCTCAGCCATGCAGCTCCAAGTGGCTTTGGGCTCTTTGTAGACCCTTGGAGTTAGACCCTGGAAGGGACCCCCAGCCCTCTCAGTCACAGGTTCCCAAAGGTTGTTCTGTAATAAGTATTGCACAGACATAAATATTCCATGACCAGAGACCTTGAAGATATGTTGGATCAAGAGAAATTAAACAGAGCCCTTAATATGCTAATGGGCTCAGAAAAATATGCTAATAGGCTCAGCAAATGGCCAAAAAGGGTTGAACATATTGAGCTAGTCTGGTCCTTTGGAGGCCCAGGGAAAGGAAGGGACTTGCCTAAGGCTCAGTGTGACAAAGTCAGGACCAAAGTCAGGAGCTCCAGCCAGCGGTCAGGGATCTGGGACCTGGCAGAGGGGTTGCACCCCTGTCCCCTCTCACAGTGTGGGAAGAGACTAGTTCTGTTTCTCATCATTGCCCACCTGGCCATGGAGCTGCTTGGTGGGTCAGAAACTCTCAGAAGGGTGGGCTGGGGCGCTGCCTGCCCAGGGAAGGGATGAGCCCGGCCGGGAGACACGGGTCTGGTTCTGCCCTCGGGAGTTTGCTCTGTGGCTGTCCTGCTGACTGCTGGCCCCAGGATGGCAGGAATCTGGGCTGAGAGCCCCAGAGCTCCCTGCCTCTGCTTGACCGCTCCCTGTGGCTCCTGCTTGTCCTGAGGTCTCTGGGCTGCGGGCCTCCCCTCCTCCCAGCACAGAACAAGCAGTTCCTTTGGGAACACTCCTTTCCAGGGGAGTCCAGTGGTGGAGCTGCCTGGTGAGCTGCAGGGAGAGGGGAGCCACCTGCTTTGGCCTGACACCCCCCATCTGGGGAGGAGGGCCAACAATATCCCTGCTGACCTCGTCAGATCCACCTGGGATTGGCCAGAGGACCACCAAACTGGCCGCAGATGGACCTTCCCCGCTGCCCTGTGATCACAGGACCAAGGACCCGATAGCACTGCGTCTTGCTGGCCACACGCCCTGCTCTCCACCGTGGTTCACGGTCATGTGGCCACCCGTGAGCCTAGGGAAGCCCCTGCACTGAAGACAATATTGACACTGGGGGTCACTCCTCAGAGCTCGGCCTCTCTATGAGGGGCCACGTGGCGTGCCAGGTAAGAGCGCAGACTGGGCGTTCAGACAGACGTGGGCTCACGTCTTGCTTCTCTTTCTTAAATCACTTGCACAGGCTATTCGTCCTCTCTGGCATCAGTGTTCTTGTCCATAAAATGGAGGCAAGAAAAATGCCCACCTCAGAGGGTTAGAGGAGGGCATGTGTGTGCAGTGCTTCCCACAGTACCTGGTGCACAGTCAGCACTCAGTAAATCACGTGCTCATCGTTATCATCATCATCACTGCGAAGACTCTGCTGGCATTCCAGCCTCCCGGGGGCTGTGCGCTTTCTGGACCCTGGCTTTCCAGAGGGCACGGCGTGACCCTTGAGCAGTGCAGCCCAGAGACTGGTTTTCCTCAGTCCAATCCGTCTGAGGCCCTTACCTGGTGGCTCTCTTTACCTTGCTGGGGGGCGAAGCACAGGATGTCCTTGTCACATGTCTACTGAGGGGGAAGGGTGGCTGCGAGTCAGCTGGGTCCCCAGTTATGGGGTTGTGGAGGGTAGAAGAGGCAACCTTTCTGGTCAGACCATTTACTGAGCGACTCAACAGTTCATGGCTCTCCCCAGTGTCCCTTGAGCATCCTCTTCTCTTCCCCCTGTTGTGAGCTCCTCAGTGGCAGGAACCTGCTAGATGGACTAGATTTCCCAAACCCAAAGGATCTTTCCAGAAAGCTCTGGACATGTGGTTGCCGCCCAGTGCTAAGCTCTTGGTAAATAGTAATACAGCCAACCTACGCTGGCATACTACTTTACAGTTTTAAAGCATTTTAATTATCCATCAATTTATTTAATTGATCACAGTCAACCTATGAAAAAGGTAATTGCTGCCATCTAACAGATGAGGAAACTGAGGCTTAGAAATCTTGTGTGAAATCAGGACTCAAACTCAGACTCTCCAACTCCAGGATGAGTACACCACAGCTACTGTAGTATTTTTGAGCGGCAAATGGAAGATATATGGGATATACAGAACTACAGTACTTCCACTAGGGCTTTTTAATTTTGTCATGGTAAAATATACGTAACATAAAATTTACCATTTTAACTATTTTTGAGTGTACAATTCAGTGGCATTAAGTACATTTGCCTTGTTGTACCACCATTGCCACCCTCCATCTCCAGGACTTTTCTCATCTTGTAAAACTGAAACCCCGTACCACTTAAACACTAACTCCATATTTGCCCTTCATCCTAGCCCTGGCAACCACCATTCTGCTTTCTGTCTCTATGAATTTGACTATTCTAGAGACCTCATATAAGTGGAATCTTACAGTATTTGTCTTTTTGTGACTGGCTTATTTCATTTGGCATAATCTCTTCAAGGGTCATCCACATTGTAGCACATCAGAATTTCCTTCCTTTGTAAGGCTGTATAATATTCCATTGTATGGATGGACCACATTTGGTCGATCCATTCACCTGTTGGTGGACACGGGTTGCTTCCACCTTTTGGCTGTTGTGAATAATGCCACCGTGAACACGGGTGTCCAAACATCTCTTCGAGGTCGTGCTCTCAGTTTTTTGGGTGTATACCCCAGAAGTGGAATTGCTAAATCATATGTAATTCTATATTTAATTTTTTGAGGAACTACCCTACTATTTTGCCATCCACTATGTTTTCCATTTTTGTTTTTAAGATAAACCAATAGTCACATTAAGGGAAAAATTACCCAAACACTAGAATTAGAAAGATGTTGTCTTTTAAAGATTTCCTCTCTGGGACTCAAGGGGCAAACACAGGGCTGTGTATTTTAAAGAAAGATTGTGGTGGGCTTTTGCCTATGTTCTTCTCTTTGCCCACAGTGGTCCCCCTACCTTGTCTGCTTAGCAAACACACCCCTGGCTGTTCGTCGCCCCCATTCCTCAAGAAGTTGCATGCTTAGTGCTAAAGAGCTTTGACAGGAAGGACAGACTCTGGGGCCAGAAGGTCTCAAGGTTAATGCTGCTCCTGCCCTTTACTGTGTGATGATTTGCAGGTTACCTAACCTCTCTGAAATTCAGTTACATCATCGTGAAATGGGGACAATAGTACCCACCCACCCAACATTGCTGAGGACGTTAAATGAGACGGTCCACGCATAGAGCTTAGCGCATGGTGACTGCTGAGTGGATGTTCTCACTTCTCCACCCCCTAGCCCGGTGCTCTGGCAGTGCTTGCTGGAGAATGGCTGAGTGAGTGGGGCGGGGTTAAGCTGATTCAGAGAGGGTTCAGAGGGCAGAACAGGAGCCATCAGCTGGAAGGCTTAAAGAGACAGATTTCAATTCAGCAGCAGGAAGAACTTCTTAGAAGTGAGAGCTTTATCGGCGGAGTGGGTCTTGTCTTGAGGAGTAAGGGGGCGTTTAGCTGGTGAGAAGATTCCTGAATAAAGTGTGTGTGGTGGTGGTGGTGTGGGTGGCTTAGGTCAGGTGTCCTCTCGGGGCCCTTTTGACTCTAAGAAGCTCTGGTGATTTCCACGGAGCTGACAGTCCCCCATAGCCACATCTGGGGTGGTGTGGGTGCCTCCTGGCCAAGCCCTGCAGTTGTCTCAAGTTAGGTGAGGGAAGCCCTGACTTTGGATCCTCATCATCATCCTCGAGATGAAAACGACCACGTGATCCCATGTCTTGGGGACTTGGCACGTACCAAGACTCAAAATCAGCTGCTTCATACCCCTACCTTGCCCCCTCTGACACTGGGGGACTCCGAGACTGACCAGCAAGTTCAGCTGACTGAGGAAGGACATGGGAAGTTAGAGGTAGGACATGGGGTCACTCCAAAGGGCCAGAAGTCTCAAGGGCACCAGTACCATCCACCCACACACAGGTGGCACATCCAGGCCAGGACACAGCCAATGGGCACAGCTCACCCCCTCAGCTGGGCCTGTGCCACCCACCACACTGGAGCCAGCCTGCTGGGGGCCGGGATCCCAGGCTCATGCTGTGGGTAAATGACAGGTGACTCAGTTAGGAACCCAGCCCCCAGGTGTTCCACCTGGTTCTTCCAGGTGCTCAGCTTTTCCTGCACGCCCGCAGCTGCGTTCCACTCCCCACAGGGTGCTCTCCTGAGCGTCGTGCTTCTCAGGCCCTCGCCTGCCCCGTGTCCAGATCTCTCTGGTCAAGGTGGAAGGTCGCATGGTGGGGTGTGTGCTCTGCTGTCGGACAGACCTGGGTTCAAACACCAATTCCACTTCCTGGAGGTGTGACCTGCGGCAGGTTACTTAAACTCTCTCGGCCTCGGTTTCTTCATCTATAAAATAATGTCCATGATGCAAGGTCGCGGTGAGGATCACAGACACCACGTGTGAACGTGCCAGGATCGCAAAGCCCTTCCTCTTCTTCTGCAGGATGCGTGGTCCCTCGGGGAAGGTCAGGGAAGGTTTCTAGGGCACGGTCTCACCTGGTCGGCTGTGACCACACTCGTGTTATAGGCTGGATTAACAGTGTTCTCTCCACCCCCTTTCCCCCCACACCAATCTGTGTGTTGAAGCCCTAACCTCCAGGATCTCAGGATGTGACTGTCCTTGAAGATAGGGTCTTTTAAGAGGTAATTAAGATTAAATGAGGTCATGTGGGTAGGCCCTAATCTGATATGACTGGTGTCCCCATAAGAAGAGGAGATTAGGACACAGACGCACACAGAGGAAAGGCCATGTGAGGACACAGTGAGAAGACAGTCATCTGTAAGCCAAGGAGAGAGGCCTCAGGAGACACCAACCCTGCCTATACCTTGATCTTTGACTTGCAGCCTCCAGAACTGTGAGAAAATAAATCTCTGTTGTTGGAACCGCCCAGTCTGTGGTACTTGGTTACGGCAGCCCGTGCAGACTGATATGCTCAGGGCAGTAGCTCTGAAATGATAGTTGCTCATTTGCCCCAAGAAATGCTCTCCCAAGACCTCAGTCAATGGCCTCTATGGAAACTTCCACTCCCTGTTGACAAAGAAGTTGCCCCCAAAGGCCCTTCCTCCAGGTTTAGTCTGAGGGCATCGGGTTCAGGCTGCCCTGGAGAAGGCCGCTGGGGCAGCTTCTGAGAGTGTGAGGTGCACCTGCTCTCTGCTCTGGCTGGGCCTGAGTCACTGGAGGCTCCCACACGCAGGTGGGGTACTTGGGGGCCGGCGGGGGAGATCCTGGGCCTGGCCAGGAGCGTGCCGGGAGGAAAAGTTCATTCAGGACAGCTTGGGGGAGTCGTTGCCACCTGCCAGCCCTAGGCTGTGGGAAGCGGGCGGGGTTGCTGCCTTCCATCCTCCGGCTGCCTGGATGACACTTCCTGGAGAATCAGGAGTGGCCATGGGTGGAATTGCAGATACCAGGGGTGTGATGACTTCATCGGGCACTCGCCTGGCCGCCTCGTGCCTCCACTGACCAGTCATCAAGACACACTTCCTCTCAGCCCCAGGATTTGGGGACCAGGCCAGCAGGAAAGGCATTCTTCCCAGCCCAGATGTCTAGGTGGAACATCATGGAGAGATCAGCACCTGTCAGACATTGACGATGACAAGAGGCAGAAGCTGTGATTTGGCTGATGTGATGGTTGATGCGGGAGGCTCCACAGATGAGCAGGTGGGCGTGGGCCCCGGCAAGCACCTGCGCTGGCTCACACACCTCCCGCCTCAACTCTCTGCTGAGTGAAGCCCGAGGCAGGGGAGGCTGTTCCCCCCGTGCCCCTCCCCTGTGGCAATGTGCAGTCAGAGACAGGAAGTGCAGGGCCTCCCAGGCACCCTAAATCTCTGCCGCTCCCCAAGGCGAAGGAGAAGACCTCAGGGTCTCCATATGCCCCAACATCTCTCCCCTGTCCTTTCCCAGAGCCTCAGCAGAGGAGACAAAATCTGCCCGCTTCCTGCGATTTCCTCCCACCAGGATGGAGCTGGTAGCCTCTGTCCCTCTGCGCTGTGCCTGGTGACTTCACCTTTGGCCCCAAGGAGACAGCAGGATGGGATCTGCCCAGGGCTTCCCGGAGGCTGGCAGAGGAGGTGCCAACAAAAGGACTCTTTCTTCTGGCCCGGGGTTGAGACCAGAAGGTCCTGGTGAGCCATTTGCCAGGACGGAGTCAGCTTATGTTTCTGAATAGGCCACCCTTTCCCTCCCGGGACTGAGGCTCGGTTGGGCTGGGAGATAAGCCGAGCTGGCGGCTGTCCTGGCAGAGCTCAAAATCGTTGTGCAAACACAACCCTCCTTACATGCCGTCTGCCAACTTTGTTATCTAGTATGCAAACAGAACTCAACCAGCTTAGCCCCAGATTAACCAAAAAAAAAAAAAAAAAAAAAAAAAAAAAAAATCCCTAGGGAAGCTACCTTTCAAGAATGACAGCCCAGTGTGGACTTCAGCTGAAACAGAAGCTCGAATGTGAGCTGGCTGGCCAGTGGGATCCCCGGCTGTCTGCGTCCTGCACCCCATGACCTGTGGTAGGTGGGACGTGTGCCCTAGAGGAGGGGCAGGTGGGATGCCATGTGGGAAGGGCTAGGACTCATTTGGGACCTGACCTGCTGTCTTCGCCAGCTCTTCCTGCCCCTTGTCACCTGGGTCCCCTGACAAGGGCAGTGAACAGATGCCCTCTCCCTCATGCTGGTGGGCAGTGGCGCTTCCTCACAT
Organism: Tapirus indicus; assembly: GCA_031878705.1. Taxonomy (NCBI): domain Eukaryota; kingdom Metazoa; phylum Chordata; class Mammalia; order Perissodactyla; family Tapiridae; genus Tapirus; species Tapirus indicus. Next base: position 93,738,000 of record CM062919.1, on the reverse strand, counting down.
GGGTGCCCGAGGGCAGGTCACAGGCGTGGCGCAGCTGCACTAGGGGCCAGGCTACACACTGTTTGGACCTCCATTCTGCTGACCTATGATTTGCACCCATCTGCAGTCCTGCCTGCAGGGTGACGGGAAGACAAGAAATGGCACAAACAGCGAGCTCCCTGAGGGGCAGCATGTGGCAGCTTCTAGTCCTGGACCACCGGCGTTTGTGTTCATATCCCTCCTCACCTCTGTGAGTGACGGACACCTGGGAGAGAACTCTGTGCTCTTAGTCAAGCACTTACTCCTTGCCCATCACTCTGCTGTCTCTGTGCCCTTCTCATTTAACCCTTCCAACTGCCCTGGGAGTTGGAACTATTATTGCCCTCATTCTGCAGACGGGGAAACAAGGCACAGAGAGGTAAAGCAATATTTTCAAGATTACACAGTAATAAGTGATGGATTTGAACCCAGATCTTCTGACTGCAGAGTTTGGTGCCTAATCAATGTGCTATGCTATCTCTCACATCACCCGGACGTGCAGCCCTCGTGGGACGAGGGAAGAACGTAACCTCCTCTCTGCATACAGAACGTATCGTCTCCATGAGCATCAAGAATCTACTCATTCATTCATGCATTTCTTCACGCAACACTCACTGTGTGCCACATGCATTGTTTGGCGCTGGGGGGATGGATGGAGGGGACAAAAATGAAGAGGGTGAGAACCCCTCTCCAGAGGCCAAGCCTCCCCACCTCCGGCCTTCCTTGCTGTCCAATCGTAGGTCTTTGGGGCAGGAGTTTAGGTCTGAAGAGAGAAGGAAAGAGGATGGCTTGGTGGAAAGAGGGTCTGAGAAGGATGAACGAGGCAGCCACGGCAGGGGGAAGCACAGTGAGCAGGCATGCGGGCGCCCAGAGAGGATGCAGCTGAGAAAGCCAGGTGCGAGGTGCTGGGGGCCTTCGGGAGGTGTGGTGGTGGCTGGGAGAGAGTGGCCAAACCTGGGCCTGACACTGGAGGGTCTAAGACTGGCTCTGGGTGGTGAAGTCCAGGGAGCCAGAGGGTGTGGGAGTGTGGGAAGGCCCTGGGCTCTGAGTTCAGTGCAGAGGGCAGCTCAGAGTGGGGCATCTGCAGGTGAGGACAGGGCCTGGGGAGGGGCAGGCTGAGCTGAGGGTAGATTTGGAATCACTGCCAGCAGATGGGGCTGATATCAGAGGCCCCTGTGCCCGGCTGGACACTGGCTCAGTCGGCTTTGCTGGGGTTGGGCCCCAGGTCCGGTGGCCTGGTCAGGAGGGGAGTTTACCCAGAGCTGGTGGGTGCAGGAAGGGACAAAGGGTCTATGGACCGACCCTTTAGAGACTGGTCCAAACCTGCGTAGGGCAGCTCAGATGACACAGATGGGAGAGAGAGAGAAGATCAAGGTCAGGGCTGCAGGTGGGCAGAACCAGAGCAGAACTAACCAGGCAAAGGCAGGGGTCTTGGGAGCGAAGCCAGATGCTCTCTATGGTCAGTGCTGAAGGGCTGCCTCCTGCTGCAGACGTGGGATCTACGGTTTTGGGGGGACAGCTGAGCCCACAGGAGGAGTGGGTGTAATAATAGCAGCCACCCCGCCACACGAACACAGGCTTCCTCTGTACCAGTCACTGTTCTGAGTGCTTTTCCATAAATGAACTCATCTAATCTTGGCAGTGATCCCATGAGGTCGGTGACATTCTTGTCCTCATTTTACAGATGAGTGATCTGAAGCACAGAGAAGTTAAGGGAATCTCCCAAGGTCACACAGCCAGGAAATGGCAGAACCAGGACTTGAATCAGGGCTCCAGAAACGTTGAGGGCGAGCTCAGCCTGAGACTGGAGTTGACTGCAGAGTGAGGAGGAGAGGAAGGAGGCGCCAGCTGAAATTCTACCCCTGCCTTGGGGAGATTGATGAGCTTGTCTGCGCTCTTGTAGGTGTCTCTGTTCCAGGTTTCCAGGAGGCAGTGTAGACATGGCTGCCATGGAGATGCCATCTGGGGCAGCCTGGCTGTCTTCTGGAGCAGCGGGCACCGTCCTGAACGGCATGGGGGCAGGGCCCGGAGTGCACGGGACCCAGCTCAAGAGACCTGGTTCTAGTGCGCTCTCCCACCACACCCCCACTGTCTGCTCCCTCCAAGCCCGGAGCCAGCCTGGCATCACTGTCAAGAGTCGGGTGTCACACCAGCCAGTTCCCCGGGACCAGAGCTGGGGACGGTCTTGTCTGCCTTCTTTCTTGCACCCCTGCTTCTCGGACGAGTCTGCAGTTTGCGTGACCTCCTGGGTCTCCCTCTGGCTGAAGTGTCAGGCCCCTGGCTCCCAGCCCGTTGTCCTGCCCTACTCCCTGCGATGCAGGGGCGACTGGGCAGTTGAAACCAGGCCTCAGGACGGTCTCTGCTGCCCTCGAGAAGGAGCTTGTGTGACTCCTGTGCATTTGGAGGCTGATCCGAAGCAGGGGCTGCCTGAAGGTGCCCGGCCACCTCTGATCGCCATCTCCGAGTCACATCATACTCTCTCAAGTCTTGGAGCTTGGTCCCCATGGTCCTTTCCTAAAAATAAGAGCTAGCACGCACTGAGCACTTACCAGGCACCATGCACTCTGCTATGGGCTTTACGTAATGACCTCATTTAATCCTTAACAACATCATAGGCAGTGGGTGCTCTCGCCTTTCTCGCTGTCTAGATGTGTGATCAGAGGCTTGGAGGGGAAGTCTCTTGCTCAGGACCACACATCCAGAAAAGGACTGAACTAGGATCTGATCTTCCTTCTCAGTGTTGAGGCTCCCAATGGACTCTATTTTTACTGAGTCGAATTTCAAGCATGGGGAGCCCACCCAAGAGCTTTTCCTACTCGATGTTTGTACCAACCATGTTTCACAAATTTTGAGATGATTTAAAGGTAAGAGAAAGAACTTGTAAGCTGGATGGCCCAGGATCAAGATTTAAAAGATACCAGGAGGAAGGAGAGATGGGCCAACATTGACAAGATGGAATCAGTGGAGATGATTGTAAAGTCCTGCATGTATGCTCGATCTGCATGTACACAGAATCTGCCAGTCCTGTGTACATACTCAGCACCTGCTTCGCCATTGCACAAAGGCAGGATGGGAAAAATCATTCCTATATGGGGCTGCCTGCCCAATATGAATCAATGTACCTTGATGCTGATAAAGTAAATGCACTGTAGGCCAAATAAACAGGAGCATCATCACCAGGACAGGGAAGGTGATAAGACCCCTGATCACTTCACTGATTAAACTGCAGGTTGTATTGTGTTTGGATCTGGATGCCCTGTTTGAAGAATGATATTCACAAACACAAATATGCCCAGAGAAGGGCAGCAAGAAAGGGGCAGTGGTGGGGAGGTGGGGTGGAGGGGTCTGTGGGAATGATACCGTATTAAGAATGATAAAAGGCACTGAGGATGTCTAGCCTAAATGTGAAGACATGACAGTCACATTACATAAAACTCATTAAATATCAGCAGGGCCTGCACTCTGCTGCTACAGGACAGATGCTGAGCATTCGAGTAAAAGGTGTAGAAGGCAGATGTAGCTAGATATAAAAAAGAGCTTCCTAGTAATGAGAGTAGTTGTACAAAGGAATGAATTGCTTCAGAGGGAGGGAGCTCCCTCTCGCCCGGATGTGCCAGCAGAGGCTGGAAGAATCTCGTTGGCTGGCTGAAAGTAGAGAGAATTAAGTTTTCTGATCACCAAGTCTCCTTCCCTCTCTAGGGTTTTAAAAGTCTCCGAGACATAGATAGGCTGTGTTGGCAATGTACGTGATAACCAGAAACGCCGAAAACCCCAGCGCAACGCAATCTCCTCCGTGTGAAGGTGGCTTGCACCATCATCGACTGTTTTTCAAGGCCTCGGCTTGAAGAAACCTCCGATGGAAACTTGAGAGAGCCCGAGTTCCCACCTGCTTGGGGCTGACATTCTTCTTCCCGCTCGTCAGTGTTTGTTCTGGCCGGGAGCCACTGCAGAGCTCTCCCGACGGGGCTGAACTCTGGCGCCTGTGCGTTGTTGTGGGGTGGGGGGGAGGACCCAGAGGGATGCCAGGAAGGCCCCTGGGGCAGGTGCTGGGGGTGGCTGGGGGCGTGAAATTTCCCAAGGATCTCTGAAACCAGCCCACGAGTAACGCCACGTCTTGCTCAAACCTTCAGACCGGGACCACAGGGTGGGAATGCTGGCCTGGAGGAGAGAAGTGGAAGGGCACACGGGCAGCTCAGAAATAAAAAGAGGCCGATCCCAGTGCACCCAAGATGTGTGAGGGGAACACGGAATGGCTTGAAGCAGGGGAGTGATGGGATTTTATTTGTGTCTGAAAAAATCGCCATGCCATTTGGTGAATGGGTGTAGAAGCACAAGATGTGAAAGCAGGGGACGGTTCAAGGATGCAGGTGGGTTAGAGAGGCTGGTGGACAAGGATGTGGTGAAAGTGGTGAGGTTAGGGAAGGACACTCAGGTGCTGCTGATACGACTGGTGGATGAGCTCTGGGCGCATGGGGACGGGGACATCATGCATCCTGTTTTCTTGGTCAGAAAGACAGAGGAGGACCTCAAATGTGCCACACATTAAAAAATATATTATACTTAAAAAAATAATTTCAAAATGAAGAAATAAAGAAAAGTTTCAGAAAGAGTACATAATCAAGACAGTGTGGCATTGGCAAAAGAAGAGACAAATGGGTCAGTGGAGCAGAATAGAGGGCCCAGAAATAGACCCACATAAATATAGCCAACTGATCTTTGACAAAGGAGCAAAGTGATACAATGGAGAAAAGATAGTCTTTTCAACAAATGGTGCTGAAACAACTGGCATCCACGTGCAGAAAAGTGAATCCAGACACAGTAATTAACTCAAAATGGATCACATATCTAAAGGTAAAATACAAAACTGTTAAAATTCTAGAAGATAACATAGGAGAAAATCTAGATGACCTTGGGTTTGATGATGACTTTTTAGGTACAACATCAAGGGCCTGGTCCCTGAAAGAGGAACTGGTAATCTGGACTTCATGACATTTTAAAACTCTGCTCTGCAAAAGACAATGTCATGAGAATGAGAAGACAAGCCCCAGACTGGGAGAAAATATTTGCGAAAGACACATCTGATAAAGGACTGTTAACCAAAATATACAAAGAACTCTGAAATTCAACAATAAGAAAACAATCCAGTTGAAAAGTGGGTAAAAATCTTAACAGATACCTCACCAAAGAAGATATACAGTTGGCAAAGAAGCATGTGAAAAGATGCTTTATATTTGTCCTCAGGGAACTGCAAATTAAAACAATGAGATACCACGACATACCAATTAGAACGGCCAAAATCCAGAACACTGACAACACCGAATGCTGGTGAGGACATGGAGTAACAGGAACTCTCTCTCACTCATTGCTGGTGGCAATGGAAAATCGTACAGCCACTTTGGAAGACAGTTTGGTGGTTTCTTACAAAACTAAATATACTCTTACCATGTGATCCAGCAATCATGCTCCGTGGTATTTACCCAAAGGATCCAAAAACTTATGTCCACGGAAAAATGTGCACACAGACATTTATTGCAGCTTTATTCATAATTGCCAAAACTTGGAAGAAAGCAAGACGTCTTTCAGTAGGTGAGTGGATAAACCAACTGTGGTCCATCCAGACAATGGAATATTATTCAGCACTAAAAAGAAATGGGCTATCAAGCCATGTGGAGACATGGAGGAAATTTAATGCCTATTACTCAGTGAAAAAACCAATATGAAAAGGCTACCTACAGTATGATTCCAACACATAACATTCTGGAGAAGGCAAAACTACAGAGACAGTAAAAGATCAGTGGATGCCAGGGGTTAGGGGGTGAGGGAGGGATGACTAGGTGGCGCACAGAGGATTTCCAGGGCAGCGAAACTCATCTGTATGATACTATAATGGTGGACACATGTCATTATGCGTTTTTCCAAACCCATGGAATGCACTACACCAAGCATGACCCTTAATGTAAACTATGGACTTTGGATGATTGTGATGTGTCAGTGTAGGTTCATCGATTGTAACAAATGTACCACTCTGATGGAAGATGTTGATAATGGGGGAGGCCATGCATGTGTGGAGGCAAGGTTTTTGTGGGAAATCTCTGTATCTTCTGCTCTATTTTGCTGTGAACCTAAAACTGCTCTAAAAAATAAAGTGCATTAAAAAAAATATGACCTGAAACCATAAACTCCTAGAAGAAAACAGGAAAAAGCTCCTTGACATTGGTCTTGAGAATGATTTTTTGGATATGACACCAAAAGCACAAGCAACAAAAGCAAAAATAAGCAAGTGGGACTGCATCAAAGTCAACAGCTCCTGCATGGTAAAAGGAACGATCAACAAAATGAAAAGGCAACCTATGGAATGAGAGAAAATATTTGCAAACCACATATCTGATAAAGGGTTAATATCCAAAATACATGAGGAACTCATACAACTCAATAGCAAAAACTCAAATAATCCAATTGAAAAATGGGCAAAGTACCTGAATAGACATTTTCCCAAAGAAGATATTCAAATGGCCAAAAGGTACATGAAAAAGTGCTCAACGTCGCTAATTATCAGGGAAATGCAAATCAAAACCACGATGAGGGATCATCTCATATCTCTTAGAATGGCTTTTGTCAAAAAGACAAGAAATAACAAGTGTTGGAGAGGTTGTGGAGAAAAGGGAGCCCTCGTGCACTGTTTGGTGGGAATGTAAATTGGTGCAGCCACCAGGGAAAACAATATGGAGATTCCTCAGAAAATTAAAACTAGAACTACCACATGATACAGCAAACCCACTTCTGGGTATATATCCCAAGGAAATGAAATCAGGATCTTGAAGGGATATCTGCACCCCCATGTTCATTGTAGCATTATTCACAATAGCCAAGATATGGAAACAACCTCAGTGTCCATTGTTGGATGAATGGATGAAGAAAATGTGATTATACACACACACACATACACACACACACACACTGCAATATTATTCAGACATAAAAAAGAAGGAAATCCTACCATCTGCGACTTGATAAACCTTGAGGGCATAATGCTATGTGAGATAAGTCAGAAAGAGGACAAATACTGTATGACCTCACTTACACGTAGAATCTAAAAAAGCTGAACTCATGGAAACAGAAAACAGATTGGTGGTTGCCAGAGGTGGGGAGTGGGGGTTGGGTGAAATGGGTGAAGGGGGTCATAATGTGCAAACTTCCAGTTATAAGATACATAAGTCATGGGGATGTAATGTACAGCATGGTGACTATAGTTAACAATACATGTTGTATATTTGAAAATTGCTAAGAGAGTAGACCTTAAAAGTTCTCATCACAAGAACAAAAAATTTTTAACTAGGTGAGGTGCTGGATGTTGACTAAACTTATTGTGGCCATCATTTTGCAATTTATACATATATCAGATCATTATGTTGCACACCTTAAACTTATACAATGTTACATGTCAATAATATCTCAATAAAACTGGAAAGAGATAATAGAAAGAAATTTTTGCCAAACTACTTACAGAAATAGTGGCCCACATAATGCCGCATCATCCCAGAATCCTTTCGTGTGCATTTCCTGACACAGGACATTCATAACCACAATCATCCGAATCGGGGGATCATCGTTGACATCACTACTGTCTAATCCCCAGACCTCATTCAGGGGCTCCTGTTGTCCCAATAATATCCTTTAGAGCAAAAGAACCCAAATCAGGGCCACATGTCACATTTAGTGGCCTCTCACTTGGGAAAAGTTCCTCTCTTCCTTGGTTCTCATGACCTTAATGTTCTTGCAGCTTATAGGAGAGGAGCTTTATTCAATGCCCCTAATTTGATGTTTTCTCATGATTAGATCAGGTTCTGAGGCTTTGCTAGAACCATCACAGAAGGATGCTGGGTTCTTCTTTTGCATCCTACCAAGTGGTACGGAGTTCTCAGTGTGTTCTCTTATTCATGGATCATTTGATTAAGAAGGTGTCTGCCAGTCCCCCTCACTATAAAAGAATTCTTTCCCCCTTTTGTGATCACTAAGGAAGTTGTGGGGAGGTTCTTAGGAAGTGTGTAAATATCCTGTTTCCCATCAAGCATTCACCCACTGGTTTTAGCACCTACTGATGATTCTTGGCTGAGTATTCCTACGATGGTGGTCATAGCGGGGCCGCTCCATAGCTTTACTTAATAAATGAACCTGCACCTCACAGCCCAAGAGGTGGACGAACATGACCACATCCCCTCACGCCATGGAGTCCCAGGGAGAGATGCTCATCCTCCTCTCATGAACCCCAGCACAGGGCAGGGCTGGGAGAGATGCTCCCTCTATAAACTCACCTGATTTCTATTCCCTCATCCCTGCCAGCAGGCTGATGCCTGTAAAGGGTTCCTCCAAGATATTCAGCAGAGCAAAACTAGATACTGGGAACAATTTGCAGTCTTTCAAGAGCACAATGGGAAGTCAATGAAGGGTTTTAAGTAGAAGAGTGACACATTTGATTTATGTTAAGCAAAACAAAAACTAAACAAAACCAAAATTCTGAATTATGGTCCCTCCCCTCTCTTCCCTAAAACAAAATTTGCCTTCCCAAAACGAAATTTGCCTTCCCTCTGAGACTACCTCCAACTAGCTGTCCCAGAGGTGTTGATCTGATGGTGAAATTCCTACTCTGGTGTAAATGACTGTCTGAGTAGCCAACACCCTGGCTGCTGTGTGAAGAGCTTGGAGTGCTGCAAGATTGTCAGCCAGGGAGAGCAGTGAAAAGACTCAGTCAGGACATTCTGTGTGCTCCACTTTCCAGAAAGCTTGGACAGGGGCTCCATTTATGAGCATGTGAGGAGGCTAAGTGCCAGGGAAAGAAAGGAAGGGGCTCCAGGCTCCTTGGAGGGCTCCCGGGGCAGTGGATCACAGTGGGGTTCTGTGCGCCCCCCATCCCCCTTGCAACTCTTGCTGACTGTTGCCCTGGATGTTCCGTACCTTTGGTTTCCTTGAGCAGCTCCTCTGTAAACTTGACCACCTTGGCCACCCCCACCCACGGGAAGCCTTTGCCCACAGCAAATATGATGCTCTCGTAGAGGGTATCCAGCAGGATGCTTCTGCGGGCGTCTCTCAGTTCGTCAAACTCTTCCCAGTTCAGCAGTCTCCGTAGGTGCTCCCGACCTTCTGGTTTCTGCAAGGCATGATATGGGGTGGAGGGTGAGACTGAGGAATCAGGATGTCATCGTCCCACGACAAAACACTATTGGGGGCCCCACACTCCCCACCATCCTGAGGAGTGACCGGGAATGTGGATACCCCTGGGCAGAATGATGCTTTCATCCCTGGACAGTTTCTCTCCCCTTTCTGAGAATGTGCTTTTCTTTCTAGCACTGCCCTTTCCTCTGAGAGTTCTCATGCCAGCCACTGCAGCCCCAGGTTTGTATACCTCCAGCAGGCCTCAAGTCCTGAATTATGAGCCCCTCTTCCTCTTCCCTAAAACAAAACTTGACTTCCCTCGGAGCCTACTCTCAACTAGCTGTGCCAGAGATATTGATCTGAAAATGAAATTCATACTAAAGTGTAAATGACTGTTTGAGAAGAGGCTTGGTGAGGCAAGCAATGCTTTAGCAGAAAACATGTTCTTGTTTGGTGAAAATTCAGGCACTCTGGCCAGCCAGGGGGTAAAGACTGATCAGGGTACCACTTTTCCTATCTATAGGTAAGAACTCATTTTACCTGATAGTTCATCTGGCTCTTTTAGAAATGTTTTTACAGATCACCAACAGATGTAGAAGAAAGTGCCTTTAAAGGAGCGAGTAAGGAAAGGACTGGCATGAAGTGGAGACCCAGCGAATACAGGAGTGTTGCTCCCCTGGGGAGAGGGGAGGCTCTGGCTGTGGAGACCCTGGGGGGACTGGTGCAGACTCTGTGCCAAGAGGCGGCCTGGAGCCCTGTCCTCAGCCTCCAGGGACTCCTCTCCTGCCTGACCGCGGCAGCCTTCCCTGCAGCCCTCACAGACCCCCAGGTTGGCGTCTGATGGGACAGCTGGGTGGAAGACCTAGAGAAGGCGGTGAAAGCATGTGGCCCAGTCCGAGGAGGGGGCATCCCTCGCCTGGGGCCTGCCCATCAGCTCGTGGCTGCAGGTCAGAAGCTGGCCTGTGCACACAGTTGGCATGGGGTCCTCTTGCCTGCGGTCTGCAGCACCGCCCCGACACCCCTCTGTGGACGCTCTGTTCTGGAAGGAGCTTGCAGAGAGGTCCAGGCCCTGCGGGTTGGATCCTCGTCCCTCTACAGGCTCCCCTTGCTCATGCCTTTTGGCCTCAGAATTGGTTCTGAGAAACCGATGAAATCTGCCCCCCTCGCCCGCCCCACGCACCACCACACACACTCCCTACACACGTTGGCACGCAGTCCTAGAGGGCACCCTGGTGAGAGGCGACATCTCGCTGTGACCAGCCCCAGGGGCCCCCTGGCCCTCCTTGGAGTGGAGGCAGGCCCAGCTCCTCCATGCCCGCCTCTTCCTTTGCTCCAGGTGGGCCCTGCTGCACCAGGGGCTTCCCTGTAGGCCCAGAAAACAGCCCCAAGCCTCAAGGGCTGGTAAGCCTTTGGCCTGGCGCTCCAGCTGGCACATACCGTGGTGGGCCTCAGGGGAGGAGTGCCGGGGAAGGGGTGAGGCCCAGGGTGTCTGTCTGAAGAGGCACCATCGAGGGCCGCTTCTTGCTCACACCTCCCTGTTAGACCACTCTAACTTCCTTTTAAAAGCCACCTTTTCTTTTTACCTGAAATTGGAAGACCTTTTTCACTCCCTGGGGTGTTAAGAGTGCCATGGCCCCTGTTGCCAGGAGGCCTAGCCAGGACTGACTCAGAGTTTCTGGAACTCTGGGGGTAAGTGTACGGCTTTGTGAGGTCATGAAGACCTGCTGGAAGGTGCCTTTTCCCAGGCTCCTCTCCTCCCGGCCCTCCTCTCCGGCCAGGCTCTGGGTCTCAGCCCCGCACCTGCTTAGGGACCTTGATCCCTTTCCTACCTCCGACCTCTCCCCCACAACTGTCCTCCTTCAAGAGATGAGTCTTCTCAGGTTTTCCTATAAACACACACACACATCCCCCCACATCTCCTTCTAACCCCAGCCCCGTTTCTCTCCTTCCTTCCACAGTCAAGGATTTGTCTCCATGAAAAGACTGGCTTCCACATGCTGTCTTCTTGTCCACACCGACTCCTTGTCCCACTCGGATCTGGCTTCCACCCCGCTTATTCACTAGCCAGTGGCATCCGTGACTCCGTTTCTGGCATGCTGACTTGGCCGTGGGGTGCAGAAAACAGTTGTGTGGGGGTGTCCCCAGGCACAGGGCCCAAGCACCTATGTATGAGATTCATAGGGATCCAGTCTCTCTCTCCTGGCTAGCTTTGCCCTTCTCTGTCCTGGAGGCCCTGGTGTCTGCTGGTCACCTGAGCAGCAAGTCCTGCCCTCCCCTGCCTCCCTGCCCATCATCCCTGGCTCCTGGGAGTCCCATGAGGAAGGTTTGAGATGCTGGCTGGGGTTGGTGGCTGAGCCATCTGGTCCTGGGCCTGCCTCCACTGGTGAGCAGCCTGCCCTCGGCTCTTTGGGTTTGGGTCTGGACGGGGGGCGTCCTGGCCAGGAGTGAGTGTTCCCACATTACAGCTCTTCCCCCAGCAAGGGAAAGGGTAAGAACTCCCACGGTTCCAGAATCTGCCACCAACCACTTGGAGCCGCCATCCCCATCGGCCATGTGACTCCACAAGGCTGGTTCCATAGCCCCTTCCTTACCCTCATGGTCGCATTACTTCAGGGCCCTCGCTGTCCCTCCTGCCACCAGGAGGACCTTGCTTAGGGCCACTCTCCTGCACCTCCGCAGATTACTAGGGACAAGAGGATAGGGAAGGGTTGTCCCTTCCCTCCCATGAGGCCCTTGGGATTTTCACGCGATCTTACCCATTCTCTCTTCAGCAACCTTCACTCTCGTTTACCTCATGGAGGGAACCAACGTAGGAAATGCGCCCCTTGCTACTTCACGGATCCCTTTTGGTCCTTGTCATCTTGAGCTGATGCTTCTGTTGAATATTTGTTTACTTCTTGGCTCCTAATAAGCCGCTCTTTCCTGAAGGGTCTTCGATCTCTCCACCCATTACTTCTCTGCCTTCTGTGAAGACTTCCCTTCCTGTTTGTCTCTTGCACGTCAGTATCCTCCAGGTTCTGTCCGTGCCCTCTCCTCTTTCTAGGCCACATATTTGCTTTATTATGGTAAGAACACTTCACATAGGATCTGCCCTCAATATATTTCTAAGTGTACAGTACACGGTTGTTAACTACAGACACAATGATGTACAGCAGGTCTCTAGAAGGTATTCACTTGTATAATTGAAACTTTATGCTTGTTGATTAGCAACTCTCCATCCTCCTCTCCCCCCAGCCTCTGGCAACCACCATTCTACTCTCCGATTCTGTGAGTTTGACTATTTTAGATACTGGTACAAATGGAATCACGCAGCGTTAGTCCCTCTGTGACTGGCTTACTTTGCTTAGCGTACTGTTGTCAAAATTCATCCATGTACACTTTTTTATTTTTTAAATTTATTTCTTCTATTGGGGTAAAATATACACAATATAAGAGATGAAATGGCAACCTACTGAATGGGAGAAAATGTTTGCAAGTCATATATCTAATAAGAGGATAATATCTAAAATATATAAAGAACTCATACAAGTCAATAGCAAAAAAAACAATCTGATTAAAAAATGAGCAGAGGATCCGAATGGACATTTTTCCAAAGAATATATACAGATGGCCAACAGGCACATGAAAAGATGTTCAACATCATCAATCATCAGGGAAATGCAAATCAAAACCACAATGAGACATCACCTCACATCTGTTAGAATGGCCATCATCAAAAAGATGAGATAAGTGTTGGCAAGTATGTGAGGCAAAGGGAACCCTTGTGCAGTGTTGATGGGAATGTAAAACTGGTGCAGCCACTATGGAAAATAGTATGGAGATTCCTCAAAAAGTTAGCAATAGAACTATAATATGATCCAGCAATTCTACTTCTGGGTATTTACCTGAAGAAAATGAAAACACTAACTCGAAAAGATATTTGCATCTCTATGTTCATTGCAGCATTGTTTATAATAGCCAAGACATAGAAACAATCTAAATGTCCATCGATGGGTGAATGGACAAAGAGATTGTGGCATATATATATATATATACAATGGAATTATTCAGCCATAAAAAATGAAATCTTGCCATTTGTGACAATATGGATAGACTTTGAGGACATTATGCTAAGTGAAATGAGTCAGACAGAGAAAGACAAATACCGTGTGATCTCTTTTATATGTGGAATCTGAAAAAACAAGACAAAAACCAAGCTTACAGATACAGAGAACAGATTGGTGATTGCCAGAAGTAGGGAGGTGGGGGGTGGGTAGGGGAAAGGGGTGAAGGGGGTCGATACAAGAAAAGAAAAGAATTAGCTGTGTTTGTTCCCAATTCTGTTATACCTGCTATTAAAATTATGCAATTTAATAAATATTACATAAGTAATTATATTACTAGCAAGTATTTATAGAGCGGTGACTATCTTCCTGGTGCTGTTCTGTATCTCCTATTATACTTTATATAAATTAAGCCACCTGACAACAATCCTGGGTGGCAGGCACTGTTATTATCCCCTTTTTGGAAGTGAGAACCGAGGCCCAGAGGAGGTAGGAAACTTTTCCAGTCACACAGATAGTGAGTTGCAGACTTGAGCACAGACAGTCTAGCTCCAGAATCCATGCATGCTCTTACCCACCACACAAAACAAGAGTGCAAGAAAAAAAAAGATCTTTTGCAAGACGATTTTCACCCCCGAATATGGTCGGTACCATGGCCGGAGGAGCAGCAGCATCAGTATTGTCTGAAAGCTTTTCAGAAATGCAGATTCTCTGACCTAAGGAATCTCCGGTGGTGACTAGAATTTGTGTATTACCAAGTCTTCCGGGTGATTCTCAGGTCTGCTGAAGTTTGGGAAGCATTTAGCTGCACAATAGACCACTTGTACATTGTGGATGGCTGAGAGTGTGGCCTGTGGAGTTGGACTGCCTGAGTTTGAATCCTGTTTGGGAGTCTTGCTAAGCTGTGTGAACTTGGCTAAGTTGCCTCTCTGTACCTCATGTTTTCTCATAAAAAGAGATATTATCGAATATCTCCCACATACAAGGCAACATGCACGTGCCTTTGGGCCTTGGTACTCAAAGGGTGGTCAGAGGAGCCAGAAGTGCTGGGGAAATGCAGAACCCCATCCCGATGGACTAAGCCAGGATCCAGTGTTCATGGTAACGAGACCCCTCGGCGATTCGAGTTGGAGAAGCGCTGCTGTGGAGGGCACCAACGTGAGCAGATCGTACCACTTGCCTTCATAGGATTCATTGACTGACAGCAGATCATTAAATAATCAAGGCAGGAAAAGCATCAGCAGTTTCCCAGATGGGGGGATGTTAAAGGGAGAGAAGATTACAATCAAATGCAATGATACGTATTAATACCATGAAGTACCATTAATAATAATAAACACTTATTTGCTGATTCTAGTGTATGTACTTGGTCCCGTGCTTGGCGTTTAACACCCCCGTTTCCAGTCTCCACAATAATCATATTATGTCGTTGTTAGTATCCTCATTTCATATATGAAAAAAAGGGTTCAAGAGGTTACATACCAGCCAACTGTTGTTCATGTCAGGATTTAAATCATGTCTATTTTCTCTGTTTTTTCAATTTTTGACATTCCCCTGCCTAAACTTATGGGAAAAAAAAGATTCATCCCATATATTCTTTTATATTTTTAAAATTTGTTTCTTTTATTGGGGTAAAGTACACATAACATAAGATTCACTTCTTTTAACCATTTCAAGTGTAAGTTCAGTGGCACTGAGTGCATTCACATTGTTGTGCAACTGTCACCACCATCTGTCCCCAGAGCTTTCCCATCTTCCTAACCTGAGACTCCATCCCCATTAACCCCCGGCTCTCCATTCTCCCCTCCCCCAGTCCCTGGCCACCACCATTCTCCTTCCTGTCTCTGTGAATTTGACCACTCTAGGTATCTCATGTAAGTGGAGTCACTGCATCTGCCCTTTTCTGACTGGCTCCTTCCACTGAGCACAGTGTCCTCAAGGTCCACAGCCACATATCTTGAGGATTTCATCTAGTCACGTGACTTCGATGTCCGTCCATAGGAAATGACTCCCAGCTGTATGTAACGGAAGTGTCCACTCTCCTCTGTCCCCAGTGTGGGGTGTGCGGGTGTGTCCAGGCTCTCCCTAGAGAATTGTCGACTGAGGAGCTAGGCTACTTGTTAGGTTTGCAGGGGTCCCCGGGGCTCGCGAGTGTTTGGGGTGTGTTACTGGCAGGAGTCCTCAAGCAGTGGTCCGAGGGGTTGAGCTCCAAATCTAGGCCCACCCAGTGGGACCTGTCCCTGCCTACAGTACTGGGCTGGGTCCTGCAAGCCGGCCATTGTGCCTGAACACTCAGATGAGCACCTTACTTAAATCCTTTCCAAAGTCTGTGGTCCCAGGCACTTCCCAAATACCAGAGTTGGGATGGCTCAATACCCCAGATCTAGAGCCCTTTCTCATCTTTCCCGTCCCTTTCATCCATCTCCTCAGTGTCTGTGTTAGTCACAACTCTCTTTGTTGCATCAGAAGCTGAAACTGGCTCAGAACAAATGAGAGTTTATTGTCTCACATAACTAAAATGTCTGTATGCTTCAGGTGAGGCTAGATCCAGGTGCTTAAATATGTATTCATTATCAGGATTTTCCATGAGATGTTCCTTTACCACCCCCTTTCTTTGTTTTTTTTTGTTTGTTTGTTTGTTTTTTTCTTTCTTCTTCTTTTTTTTTTTTTGTGAGGAACACCAGCCCTGAGCTAACAACTGTTGCCAATCCTCCTCTTTTTGCTGAGGAAGACTGGCCCTGGGCTAACATCCGTGCCCATCTTCCTCCACTTTATGCGGGACGCTGCCACGGCGTGGCTGACAGGCAGTGTGTCGGCGGGCGACCGGGATCCGAACCCGCGAACCCCGGGCTGCCAAGCGCGGACTTAACCGCTGCGCCACCGGGCGGCCCCTGCCACCCCCTTTCTTAAAATGCACTCTAACTCCGCTCACCTGCCTAATTCTTACGGATTCTGCAAAATCCAGCCTGCATGTTAGCTCTTCTGGAAAGACTTCCACATCCTTCTTCTTCCCCAGGTTGATTGGATGTCCCTTCACCTGCTCAAGCCAGGAACCTTCAAGTTATTCTTGGCTGCTCCTCCCCTCATTCCTTCTTCCCAGCCACTCCAAGTTCTACCAACTTTACCTCCTAAATACTTACTGAGTTCCTTCTCTTCTATCCATCCCCATCACTACTCCCCAAGGATAGCCGCCATCATTTCTTGCCTTGATACTCCCCTACCCCAACCCCAACCACCCATTCTCCACACTGTTGCCAGAACCCTCCCGCACCCACCCCACAAACCCTGATTATGGATTGGAAATTGGCAAGGGCAATCTTGCCAGGGTGATCATAATGTTCTGCGACTTGTTTGGGGGACTGGTTACTCTGGTATATATTCTCAGTTAAGATCTCTGATTTTTATTTTGTGCAAATTATATCTTCCCCTCTCTCTACATGGACAAATACATACACACGTAAAATTGGACTATGCCACTCTCTTGCTTCAAAACTTTCAGTGGTTGCTCATAGAGTAAGCACCATGGCCTTCGTGGGGCTTACAAGACCCTCTATGGTCTGGATTCTTGTTTCTTCTCCAGCCCATCCCAGCCCTCTGCCCACGGCCTCTCGGCTTCCCCATCAGCACTTCTCCAGTTCTCCCCTCTCTCCCTCCAGAACTTTGCGCATGCTGCCTTCTCTTCCTAGAATGTTCTCTCCTCCCTCGCTCTGCCTACATTATGCCTCGTGTCTCAATTTAATCACCTCTTTCTCAGGGAAATGTTTCCCAAGTCCCTGTCACATGGTCTTTTAGCACTAAAAGTGTCACCAGCAGCACTTGGCACGTGGTAATTTTTCACTTAACCATTTCAATGATTTGTTTTAATGCCTGTTTCCCCTTAGACTGTAAGACACGAGGGCATTTCATGTTATTGATGACTACTTTGCTCCCCGCTCTACATGCCATCGTAGGCACAACGGCATATCGAGTGGCTGTGACTGCCTTTATCATAACCCTATGACACGGCATTTCACCCATCTATTGAACGCTTGCCTCTCCCTCTAGTCTGCTTGCTGGTGAAGGCAGGGACAGTGTCCTCTTCACCTCTGGGGCCGTGGTGCCTGGTACAGGGCCTGGATGGTGACCGGCACTCAGTCAATGTTTGCTAGTTGAATAATGGAAACATCACAAAGTGATATTGACAGGAGGAAAACAGGTTATGGACCATGGAGCCTACCTATGCACATGACTCTTCTCTTTTGTTAAACATGGATATTCTCAACTCTCCCTTGAGATCCACACAAAAGCCATGTAGTCTGGCCGTCTTGAACTTAATGGTGTTTGAGGTGTCTTTTCCCGTTTACTGCTGGTGGAATGACTGTGTATCTCCTCTTACTTATCCCAGAGGCCTGTTTGGTCATAAAAACAAAACAAAACAGAAACCTCATAGACCTACTTAACGACGCTAAGGAGTGTTTTTAGTTACAAAATAATGAGAGTTATATTCCAGGAGCTTTAAATATGTTGTCTGTTTTAATCCTTCTGACAATTCTGTAAGATGGATGTAATGATTATCATTCCCATTTGACATATGAGGAAACTGAGGCTTAGAGAGATTAAATATCTTGTACAAGATCACAAAACCAGTATTGGAACCCTGATCTCAACAATTAGCCACACTAACTACTATTGCAGGACTCAAGAGCTTTCTAGATGAGGTCTGGACATGTAGGCTCCATAGATTGTATTGAATGCTCAAGTAGAGTTTACTTAACTGTTGGTTTCAGACTACAGTGTACACTATGGCCTAGGGACTTAGACTATCCTTGAGTGATTCAGAACAGATTTGACCAATATTGTTTCTTTTTATCCTTTATCATCATCAACAACATTTTTTTAGAGTCACCATGTTATACACTAGAGCCTCAGACCTTACTTGTCTTATAGTGAAAAGTTTGTATATTTTACCAACCTCTCCCTATTTCCCCCACTCCCAACCCCTGGCAACCCTTTTTCTACTCTCTGTTTCTGTGAGTTTGACCTTTTTTTTAAATTCCACATATGAGTGATACCCTGCAGTATCTGTCTTTCTCTCTCTGGCTTATTTCACTTAGCATAATGCCCTCCAGTTTCATCCACATTGTTGCAGACAGCAGGGTTTCCTTCTTTCTCGTGGCTGAACAATATTCCATTGTATATACGTATATACCACATTTTCTTTACCCATTCATTCATCAGAGTACATTCAGGTTGTTTCTACATCTTGGCTGTTGTAAATAATGCTGCAGTGAACACGGAGGTGCAGATTTCTCTTCAATATCCTGTTTCATGTCCTTCTAGTACATATCCAGAAGTGGGATTGCTGAATCATATCACAGTTCTATTTTTAATTTTTTGAGGAATCTCCATACTCCGTAATGTTGATCAGCATTGTTTTTATTATCTTCATCATCATAATTGAGCCCACATTAAAACATGACCGTGAATGCTACAAATATAAAAAGGTACACGGTAAGGTGAACTTATTTAAAAACATTCCATCTGGAAGGAAACAGAGATATTCTCATCCAAGCCCTTAACTTTTGATAATGGAACAAGGCCCAGAGCAAAGGGGGCGTCCCTGTTAGATATCAGAGTCTGAACTAGAACCCAAGTCTCTGACCCCGTATTAGCACCATTTCATCTACATCATGTTACCTGCTTGTGATGGTCAGTTTTATGTGTCACCTTGACTGGGCTGTAGTATCCAGTTGTTTCATCAAATACTAATCTAGTGCTTGCTATGAAGGTATTTTGTAGGTGTGATTAACATCTACAATCAGTTGACTTTAGGTAAAGGAGATTACTCTTGATATCGTTGATGGACCTCTTCCAATCAGTTGAAGGTCTTAAGAGAAAAACTGAGGTTTCCTGAAAAAGAAGAAATTCTGCCTCAAGACTGAAGCATCAATTCCTGCTTGAGTTTCTAGGCTGTCGGCCTGTCCTACAGATTTTGGACTTACCAGCCCCCATACTCACATAAGCCAATTCCTTAAAAATAAATCTCTTAATACCTGTCTATCTATCTACCTACCATCTATCAATCATCTACTCTCTATCAATCTTCTATCTATCAATTTGTCAATCTATCAATCTATTATCTATCAACTATCTATCATCTATCTATCTATCAACAATCTATCTATCAACAATCTATCTATCAACAATCTATCTACATATCTATGTATCATCTATGTATGTATGTATGTATGTATGTATCTATCTATCTATCATCTATCATTTCTCCCACTGGTTCTGTTTCTCTGGAGAACCCTGACTGATATTCTGCCCTAAAGGGACTTAACATGGCACACACAACTTTTGTTCACACATATACAGTGTAAGTAAATTTAAAGAAAATACATAAAATAATAAAGTTATCTAAAAAATGCTTTCTACCTATTGAGAATGTCCAAGGAAAGTTGAAAGCTATCCAAAAGGACAATTGACAGCCTTACTGGGAGATGCTGGCTTGTGGTATTGAGGGAACTTGAGGTTTTCCAGCATAGATACAGAGAATGCTGTTTTTTCTCCAATACCTATTCTCCCCTTTGCCTTACTAATGGAACTCTCATGTTTGTGGGGAGAGGGCAGCAATGCATTCAACTAATTAGCTATATTTCTCAGCCTCTGCTTCAGGTAGGGGTGGCCATATGATAAAGTTTTCCCTAATAAGATATAAGCAGAAGTTTCTAAGGGGAATATCAGGGAAGGGTTTTAGGAGGAGCATACCCAGCTGGAAAACACATTTTTGTCTTTTTTTCCCTTCATTCTTCCTGCCTAGAACAGGCATGTCATGGCTGAGGCCTGAGAAGCATCTTGGACCACGAGGAAAAGGCCAATCAAATCAGAAAGTTCTTGATCTTGACACATCGAACTGACATCATCAGTTACCTACTTCTGGACGGTTCATTAAATGACAAAAACAAGCCCTTTTGCGTTTAAGCCACCATAACTGGGTCTCTGGTACTCACAGCTCTGACAATTCCTAACTGACGAAGACCGTGGTACCAGGAATGGGTGCTACATGTAACGGAAACTAATATTTGAAAGTGACTGAATGAAGAAAGTAGGTAGAGATATTAATATATCAGACATTACAGACTGAAAGCTAGTGACCTTGTGATGTACCTGAAAACACTTGTTAAAACTGTCATCTGCTGTACCTTAAAATGTATACCACATGCCAACCAAGGCTGCAGCTCCAGGGAATATGGTAAGAAGAATCCAGATTTTTGGCAGCAAAGTTCAGAGAGAGAGATGAGTTCAGACTAGAGGGGGACAGTTTGCAAGCAGACATGAATGGAAATACTTCTTTTGTTAGAGATATATCCTCTGCCTACAGCCTGCAATCTATGTTAGCTGAGAGCACGGTAATTTTTTTGTTTATATATTTATTAAAGATGACTTTTAGAAAATTGTGGCAAAATGCACATAACATAAAATTTACCATTTTAACCATTTTTAAGTGTACAGTTCAGTGGCATTAAGCACATTCATATTGTTAGGCAACCATCACCACCATCCATCTCCACCAGAACTTTTTCAGCTTCCCAAACTAAACTCTGTCTCCATTAAACAATAACTCCCCATTCCCCCTCCCCTTGGCCCCTGGCAACCACCATTCCACTTTCCATCTCTATGAATTTGACTACTCTAGGTACTTCATATCATTGGAATCATGTAGTATTTGTCCTTTTGTGACTGGCTTATTTCACTTAGCAGAATGTCCTTAAGGTTCATCCGTGTTGTAGCATGTGTCGGAATTTCCTTCCTTCTTAAGGCAGGATAATATTCCATTGTATGTCTGCACTACATTTGATTTATCTATTCATCCATTGGTGGACACTTGGGCTGCTTCCACCTTTTGGCTTTTAAGAATCATGCTACTGTAAACACGGGTGTCTAAAGAGATCACTGTAATTTGGAGTCTTGCAGGATTAAAAAAATCCAAGTGCTTCTATACTTCAAAGTTCACAATATATAAGTGCTGGCTTCAAAATGGCAGCCACTGTGGGATAAGACTGCTATTCCAAGAATCTCCTAGTAAAGATAGGATAAAACCTTCCAACTGGAGCTTGTTGCTAGAAATCCCCTCAAACCAGTAACCATATTTTAAGGGCTAAGGATTACACAGTGGCCAATAGAAAAAAGGCAAGCAGCTTTAGCCCTAAAAATTAAGTCTACATAGGATCTTTGGTTCTACGTGGTTACTTGCACATAGAGTTGACTGGAAGCAGCTAGAACCAAAGTCAACTAAGTTTTGAGAGAACCATGTTACCATTTAAAGCCCAGCCTGAGCTGAAACATCCCATGACTCTTATATCCCTAAAATATTTCAGAGCCTCTAAAACCCAAACAAACAGGAGGTGGGCTTTAAGGGCTGTGAATTTCTAAGGAAAATCATTCTCTCAAACACCGTTCTGAGATGGAGCTGAGGGCGTAATGGACGAAGAATAACCTTCCAGGGGGGAGAACAATAAGGAAAGTGCCAAAGGGAGATTCTTCCAGGGGGTGAAGCAACTGGCCAGGAAAGTAGTCCATGGCCAAGACCAAGAGCCCACACTGGTTCTGTTCCAGAGTATTCCATAATTGCTACGGACCACTGACTGGTGTGGGTTTCCCATTATTCTTTTCTCTTCAGGGGAGTTTTTACTACAGTTATCTTCCTTTTCTGCCATTGCAGATGGGGTGTGCTGGGGCAGACTCTTTGACTTTTAGTTTTCAGAGCTTTGTACCACAGGGACCACATCTAGACATGACAGAAAGGAGAGCATCACCCTTAGTGGACATGAATACCAATGTGAAGAAGGGTACTTATGGATGCTGGGTAGCTCAAGAGGGGGGATCCCGGCAGATACTCTTTGTGGTCTGTCTGCTATTTATTCTCCCCTAGTCTTACCAATAGGACCCCAATTTTCCCAGGAGTAGCAATGTATGCAGCTGAAAAACATTTCCCTGCCTCCCTTGCAGATTGGAGTGGTCCTGTGACAGAGACCCTGGATATGTTTTCTCAGCTTTAGAAACCACTTTTTCCTTTTATTCTTTTCTTTTTTTCCAACTGGGAATGCAGAGATGATTGCTGGAGCACAAGCAGTCACGTTGCAAGTGTGTGACTGAGAATCCTGTCCTGGGCTCCCTGATAATAGCCAAGGCCCACTGCATTAGCCACTGACTGCTGAACTCTGGACTTTTTGTGATATGAGAGAAAAAAACACCCACATCTTCTTCAAGTCACTGTTATTTGGGTTGAGAGTTACGTGTAGCTACACTCAATCTCTCAGTCCTCTAGGGACTAATTTCTGAGGCTCAAGTTGGGTCAAATCAGGTCACGAGATGAACCAGGCCTTGAGGGGTTCTTGTTCATAGAAGTAAAGTGATTTGCCAGAACCAGGAAGTGGGGGCGTTTAGGTTGCAGGATATCTCCCCTGGTCACCAATGTGAGCTGCACGTCTTACTTCCTGTCAGGGCCCTGAGAAAGGGACAATCACTCAGTCATCTTGGGAGACTTTTCCTGGAGGGTGCGGGGGAGGGTGGTGCATGAGAAGTCTGCTCATTAACGTAAAAGGAGCCCCATCGAGGTCAAATCATCATGATGAAAGAAGACTACCCTTTTGTGGACACTTCTCAGAAGGTAAATTTGGGCTTTGTGAGCATGCAGCCTGTTAGACAGGTGGAAACCCTTAGTGTCCCTGGGGCAGGACCCCTGGAGGTGGGAGAGGGGAAATACACCCTGGAGAAAGGTCATTTTTAGGACACAGTAAACCTCAGCATGTTTCTAAGCAATCATTCATCCATTCACTCAAAAAATGTTTACTGAGCACTTAAGAGTAGCCATTCTGCTGAAAGCATGAGGTACAGGGATGGCCTGTGAAGTCTTCTAGGATGTAGCCCCTGACTTCCTCTTTCACCCGTTTCCTAGCACTGTCCCTCGCTCACTCTCCTGTGCTTTATCTGCACTGCTGGACTTTCTGTGCCTTGGTGCATACTTCTTCTAGGGGCTTTTGAATCTTTTCTTGCCTCTGTCCAGGCCTTGACCACAAGTCACACCCTCAGAGGTGCTTCCCCGACCACACCTCTAAAATGTCAGCTGCTTCCGCTCACTCTCCACCCCCTCATCCTGCTTTATTTTCCTTCACAACACTTATTACCAAGTACCATGTATGTATTTACTATGTTTCTCTTCCCCCACTAGAATGGAATCTCCATGACAGCATGGTCTTTGCTTTGCTCACTGTGGGGGCCTTTTGCCTAGAACAGTGTCCGGCATGGACCAGGTGCTCCACGCGTACCAGCTGAATGAGTGAACATAGGCCTCACCCTCAAGATGCCCCTAGTCCAGGAGGGGAGAAGGCCACGTCACAAACAGTCTGTCTAAAGGTAATGACAGAGCATTCGGGGGGCTGTGAGGGAGGAGAGGAAGGACCTCAGGTCTAGACAGGGATGGCTTCCTGAAGAAAATTCCTTCGCTGGAGACAGAGTGGGAGTCACTGGGGACTGAGGGTCAGCACAGAGTGAGAGAGGGGATGAGGTCTGGTAGATTAGTTGTGTGGGGCAGTTTGGAGACCCCCATTCCTCTCAGTCAGGGGAAGTAAGTGGATGATGAGACAAAGAATGGTAAGGTTCGGGTGTGGGGTTGTGATGGAAGGTTGAGAAGGGCCATCACACAACATGACCCTAACTTCAACCTGGAAAAGAGATATGTGGAAGTTAGCTTTAGAGCTAGGGCTAAAATTCCTTTTAGGGAGAGTTTTTTTTTTTTTTTTACTAGTTTAATGGGCCTCTTTGGTTGTGGCAAGATGGCTCTTGGGGAATACTGGAGCAGAGGGCAGAAGGATGCGTGATTGTTAAATGGCTCTGCATGAGAAGTAGGCAGGACATTGGGTATTCAACTCCAAAGAGTGGGGTCCTGTTGGCAGTGAAGAAAGTAGGCATAGCAGTTGCGTAGGCAATCAACCCCACCTGCCCAGCAACACAGCCTTTCTGCTGGGACCGTTAACACTATGGCTGGGGAAAGAAGTGGCAGGTCCTCAGGGGTAGAGAGTGGAGGGATCTGGGGGCTCCAGAAAGGAGGCTGGAGAAGAGGGCACAATGGGGAAAGCTGGAGTCTGAGGGCAGGGCCACCAGGAAAATGCCTCAGTGGTGGGGAGGGGGTGAGGACCAAGGGCTTTGGCACACAGGGGTGTGTCAATCACTTTAAAATGTCCTCCCTTGCTGGGCTGGGAGGCAACCCCAAATGCCCTTTCTTACCCCTAAAATCACACACGTCCATTATGCACAATGGTCTGTTATGGAGAAATCAAGATCAATGTGGGGCAGAGAATGGTGGCAACTCAAAAGCCACTCTGTGGAAGACTGAGAATTTGGCGGCAATAAATACAACCCAGATGCAATGAAATGAAAGTTCTAGCACCCCAATCCCTCCAGAGGTATGGGGAGGGGTACTGAGTTTCCCACCCTTGTGGTGTGGGGTTGGAGCCTGTTTAACTGTTTCGCTGAGCAGAGAGTGACCCCAGTCTGATTTTCACTTTATAGTAGTAGGGCACAGATGAAGTTGTCACAGAGGCTGAGGGGGCAGGGATGCGGTTTGGGCCGGTGGGGTAGGCAGAGACTTGGAAGAGCAGCTGTAGACAGCAGGTGGGTGATGGATACAGGAAAGCCCTGGATACAGGAAAGCCCTCATCCCCTGAACCCAGACTGTGGAAAACTTAATTCAATCTGAGGCTTTACCACCCAGGGAGAATGCGCTTGGTCAGGGTCGAAAGTTTCCCTGAGGGCCTCTCTTGGAGAGGAGGGTGTGGCAGGGAGGTTGGAGGAGGATGCCGGGAACCCGAGGCTGGCAAGGAGCCAGCCTGGGAGCTGAGAGGTGAGAGAGGAGGTTGGAGACCCAAAACATCAGCCCATGAGAGCACTTTGTGTTTATTTGGCATCTTGTGCCTAGAATAGCATTGGACACATAACAAGGACTAGATTAATGTTTGCTGAATTAGTGAAAGAAAGAAGTCACCTGGATGACAGTAATTTTGTTGCTGTTGTTGTTTTGTTTTTGTTTTTTTTGTGTGTGAGGAAGACTGGCCCTGAGCTAACATCTGTTGCCAACCCTCCTGTTTTTGCTGAGGAAGATTGTTGCTAAGCTAATGCCTGTGCCCATCTTGCACCACTTTGTATGTGGGACACTGCCACAGCATGGCTTGATGAGTGGTGCATAGGTCTGCGTCCAGGATCCAAACCTGTGAACCCTGGGCCACTGAAGCGGAGCATGCAAACTTAACCACTACACCAGCGGGCTGGCCCCTGGATGGACAGGAATTTTGCTGCCAGTGGCCCTGTTGGTTTCCAGTTTACAGCTGATCAGACACTTCAAAACTGAGCCAAGGTCCTCAAAGTCCTACCATATCTGCTGTTCTGTTACGATCGAAGAGCTAAGGTGTTGGCTAGTGTTGGGAGAAGGATGGAGAAGATGCAAAAGGTGGAAGGACTGGGCCCTACCTGTGTGACTTCGTTAATATTGTGAGCTGAATTATGTCCCTCTCTCCCCAAATTCCTATGTTGAAGTCCTAACTCCCAGTATCTCACAATGTGACTGTATTTGGAGATAGGGTGATTAAGCTTAAATGAAGTCATAAGGTGGGCCCCAATCCAATCTGACTGGTGTCCTTCTAAGAAGAGGAGAATAGGACACAGACATGCAGAGGGAAGACCATGTGAGGACACAGGGAGAAGACAGCCTTCTACAAGCCAGGGAGAGAGATCTTAGGAGAAATCAACCCCGCCAGCATCTTGCTCTTGACCTTCCAGCCTCCAGAACTGTGAGAAAATAAATTTCTGTTGTTTAAGCCCTCCATTCTGTGGGATTCTGTTATGGAAGCCAAAGCAGACTAATACAATGTGGACACCAGCCCTTCATGGGTGGAATGGGGTGAGATATGCACAATTCCAAGTAGGTTCCCTCCCTGCAAAGAAAGGAGAAGGATGCTGTGACTTCTAGGGCAGGGAAGTGCTTCTCAAACAAACAATCCTTGAGGAAGAACCTGTTTTTTTTTTGGATATCCAATCTGTTGCAGGTCAATATGTAAAAGAACACAATAAAATGAATTATTAGAAAACATATTAGACATACAAAATACGGGTCAACTGTTTTCACTCTTGGATACCACCACAAGGTCAAATTGCTGTAAGTTTCATAATGCTTGCTCTCAACATCTGTCTTATCTCACTTTGTACAGGTAACAGCAGCTCAGGACCTCGCTTCTAGCTGCACTCACTTTTGGTAGCACTGGGCTAAGGCAATCCCCCTCGCTCTTGAAGTCTGGCTTCAGAGGTCAGACACGTGGCTAACTGTGCCCAGCTGGGACCTCCTGAGGGACCTGGCCAGACATCCCTCCAGCGATGGGGCCCTGCAGAGGTAGCCACTGGTGGCCTGGCTGCCTGCCGCTGGGAGGCCCTTCTCTGCAGTAAGGGAAGGGAAGAGGGCATCCCTCCCTCCCAGGAGTAGTGAGGGGTGAAGAGGGGGAGGGGAGAGGAGGATCCAGATATGACAAGAAGACATTTATCCAACCACAGCAGCATCTTACATCTGAGGTCAGGGTCTACGGTGGATTTCCTGTCGAAGCTAATTGACAGAACGTTGCCTGCTTCAGGATGTGAGTAAAGGCAATCATGGAGATGAAACTACAGGACAGCTAGCAACATCTTTTGAGGGGATTTTCTTCTGCAAGTAGCAGAGGAATACTTTTACCCCTATGGACAAAGAGCCCAGCTCCTGTTATCCTGGTCAGAGGTCTGTTGAGACAGTGACTTGGGGACGTTGGTGACTGTTCTGAGGAGCTATAGTGAGGACTCGGCCTGACCAGGGAATGGTGGAGCATCGAGGAGCAGCATTACAGGCTCAGTTAATACTGAGACCACGAATTTGAAGGATCTTCAATCCACAGGAATGAGTGAATTCCTCCAGAAGCTTCCAACCCTTGGAGGTGGAAAAGAGGAACGAGGTGGCTGGATTGATCAGCAAGAGAGTGGCTGAAGCAATGTCCCTTGGGTGCTAGGCTGGAGGCAGAGCTATCTCGAGCCAAGAAGGGGGTGAAGGGATCCGAGGAGGGTGAGTAAGGTCAGCTGAGGGTGAAGAACAGATGTAGTGGGAGGAGAGGAAGAGAGCCAGAGACAGAAGGCCTGAGACCAATCATGTAGAGTTGAGGTTTCCAGAGCATGTCTGGGTTAAGGCCTGGGGAATGGACAGAGGAGTGAGTTGGTGAGGTGGGGTGTGGACAAAGGGTGTTGAGTCAAGGGGATTTGAAGCCAGGTTGTGGACTGGGTGCCACACAGACATCACAGTCTCAGGAAATGCTGGCTGGACTGAAGCAGAAAGGGAGACTCTGCATTGCCATGTGCCGGCTCGCCCTGACTGAGGAAGGAGTACATGAGCCCACGAGACGACAGCAATAAGGAGCGGTGGGTGGTGGTTGAGCTTGATGGTGAGCCCTCCAAAGGGAGAAGGGACTTTGCACGATGGTGAGAAATGGTGGTCTGGAGGCAGCAGTTTTGTGGAAAACCAGCCCCAACCCTGGGAAGGCGTGAGGGGTGACATAGCATTCCCTCCAGGGCTGCAGAGGAAGTGGTGAGACTAGGAGAGCCAGGCTCAGCTATAGCAAGGAAGAAGAGGCCACGAAATGTTCCACGAAAAGGTTGATGATGTAGAGGAGTTTATTTATAACCAGGATTTCAGAGGACACGGCGCAAAGGGCCAGGGCAGGCGAAAGCAGAGAAAGAGAGAATGAGTGGAAGGGAACACAGAGCAGCAAGTGCGAGGGAAAGGAGGGTTGCCCAGAGTCTCAGACTTCATCTGGTGGCTGAGAATGACAGGGACAAGGCACGTGGGTGGAATGACTCCCCACAGGCTAGCAGTCTAGTCCCAGGTGATGCAGAAACCTGCGGAAGTCTTTACTCGGTGTCTGAATGCTCTGCTGCAGAACTTACCTGCTGGTCCCAGGTCCCAGTAAAGAGCTGCGACCCCTCCTCTTATCTCCTCTCATCGACCCCTCTCTCCTGCATCCTCAGTCTTTTCCCTTCACTGGCCCGTCCCTTCTGTCCTTAGGTGCACACAGGCTGTCCCTTCTGGTTACCATCTTATTTCTTTCCTGCCTTTCACTGGCAAACTTTCCAATAAATGGTTTGTCGCCACCGCCCCTATTTTCCTACCACGCTCTCCCCATAGTCCATCTTCTGCCCTTACCCCTGCACGGAAGTAGCTCTCATGAAGTCCACCAAAGCTGTCTGCACTGCCAGCAACCGGGGCCGCTCATTTCCCCACCTTCTCCTTAATGTCTCAGCCTTCGGCCGGATTATCGTTCCTTCACGCTGGAAATGCTCTTTCTTGGTTTCCATAATGCTACACCCTCCTGCTCTCCCCATTCCCTTTTTGACACTTTACTTTCTTTCTTATTCCTTTAATAAGACCATTCCTTCTGGGGCCTATGCTGTTCTCTCTACAAAAAGGGCAATATAGTGGTTAGACACGTAGAGGCTGACGCCAAACTACCTGGATCCAAATTCTGGCTCCACTGCATACCAGCCAAATGACCCTGAGAAAGTTGGATAACTTTTCCATGACTCAGTTTTCCCATCCATAAAGTGGCATAATAACACCTACCTCATAGAGTTTTCGTGGAATTTAATAAGGTAATATGCGGAAAGTTCTAGAGCAGTGGCTGCTAGATAACAATTATAAAGCCTCTCTTCTTTGGCGCTCTCTCCTCTGCTGCTTTAGCTCCAGATAGCGCTGATTTTAGTTTTGTCAGACCGTTCCATGGAATTCATTTCATCTGGGGTGAATTCACGTTCCAACGGCTGATTTTGTTGGCTGTCTTTCCTCACACTCTATTTCTCATGTGCTTTTCGGTTTTGGTTTGCAGGTTTATTTGGAGTGGGAGATTTGGTTTTGTTTGTTTTCTCTCCCTCTCTCTCTGCTACCCTCCCTGTGTGGTAGTTTGTGGTGGTTTTCACATGGTTCCTAGGTCTCCCGTCAGAACCAGTTCCCATAATGACATTTTTAGAGTTTTTGTTCTGCAATGATATTGGGGATATCCCAGACTCAGTCACTGGTAATGAGGTCCCTCCCCCTGCTACTTATTAGGCCAATGGCTTCTCAGCGTCAGCACCACTTTGCTGTGGGGGCCATCCTGTACATTGGAGGATGTTTAGCAGCCTCTCTGGCCTAACTCACTAGAAGCCAGCAGTTCCTCCCCTCCAGTTGTGGCAACCAAAAATGTCTCCAACCTTTGCCACATGTCCCCTGGGGGCAACCCCTGCTCTACCAGTTGAGATTCACTGTCATAAAGTCGTGCTCCCATGCAGTGGGTCAGTATCAGCTTTTCTAACTTCTGTTTCTGAGAGGAGTGGGGGAGCCCAGCCAGCTGACGGTTTCAGCCCTACTTGCTGCCGTGCATTTCCCTTCTAGTTTGGGGCAATGGAAATGTTTATATATATATATTTTTTTTTCTTTTTTTTTAAGTAAACTTAGCTATAGCTTTTTGGTTTTCTTTGTTTTTATTTCATCTCTCATGGCTATGAACTTGGAGTGGAGTAAATCCAGGAATATCCTGCTTCATCTGGATGAGAATTTCCTCTCCTTTCGATTCTTCAAGAATGGTGTCCTCCTTTGTGAAGACTTTTCCAATCATGATATCTTTTCTGGTTTTTGAATTCTTAGGCACTTACTCCCCCTGACATTCACTTGGCGTGCTCTGCTTTGGGTCACTCAAATGGTTGTCAGACTCTAGGATTGACATTTAGCTTTTACTTACTCCTCTCCTGTCTCTACAATTGGATGTTAGCTTACCTGAGATTTCTTTGCATCTTCAATAGTGGCTAAGGAGGCAGCTGGAATATAGTAGGCATATTAGAGACAGTGAGTGGTGAATCTCTTATTGATTGATACAAAGGCCTCTGAGGGTTAGGTTCAAGAGTTCTAGTTACCTTTTTAGAGATTCGAGTAATTTAAATAGGTTCTCTGTAGGACAAAGACTATTTGACCACACAACTCATGGAATCATGACATGTATACATGGACATTTTTAGAGGTAGGGTAGCCCCAGGTGCAGATTGCCTGGGGCAGTCCTGGGTTACCCCTGTTGTGCCAAAGTAATTGATAATGTCCTGTTTCACTCCCAAAAGTGTCTCAGTTTGGCTGATAAAATATACGGTCCCTCTACTTAGAGGTCTGTCGGTTCACTCCCCTCATTTCACAAATGTGAACATTGGACAGATTATATTTTCTCTTTACTTGCAATGATTTACCACATTTCTCTGGGGGAAAAAAACCAATGAAAGATTTGATTGTCCTTGTGTGCTTCTTCATATGTTCAGATGAGTTGGCATTTATTGAATACCAATGACTGCCGTACACTTTGCAGGTGCTCCATGAATGTGAACCAACACATGCCGTCTGAAACTTCTTGTGCTGCTCATTTCTCCACTTTGCATGAAGAATCTGGATGTCAGCCAATGACTCTTGTGTTTGACGATGTTTTTTCTAACTTATTAAAATTACTTGGGCAAACCCAGTGTGATGGTTAATTTTATGTGTCATCTTGACTAGGCTAAGGGGTGCCCAGATACTTGGTAAAACATTATTTTACAGCGTGTTTGTGAGGGTGTTTCTGGAAGAGATTAGCATTCGAATTGGTAGATGGCATAAAGCAGATTGTCCTCACCAGTGTGAGTGGGTGTCGTCCGATCCATTGAGGACCTGAATAGAACAAAAAGGCAGAGGAAGGGTAAATTCACTCTCTCTGCTTGAGCTGGGACATCCATCTTCTCTTGCCCTTGGACAACAGCCCCGCTGGTTCTTGGGCCTTTGGACTCAGACTGGGACTTACACCATCATCCCCTGGTTCTCAGGCCTTCGGGCTACGACTGGAAATATATCACCAGTTCTCCTGGTTCTCCAGCTTGCAGACAGCAGACTGTGGGACTTCTCAGCCTCCGTAATTGCACGAGCAATTCCTCATCATCTTTCTGTATATCTCTATATATTCTATTGGTTCTGTTTTTCTGGAGAATCTTGAGTACTATACACAGCTTTCACGTACAGAGTGATCTCCACTCTGTAGCCCATATCCATGCACATCTGATCGTTTCGACTGAACTGCTGTTATCTGTCAGCCAGAAGCAAGCCTTGAGTGATTTTGTTTGTGGAATTGATCAGTCATATTGATGTTAAACATACATTGGCCAAGTCTTTGCCTCTTGATGGCAGCACACTCTCAGTCCCAGGAGTTTCCACACGTGGCTCTTTAACCCAATTAATTTCCAGTGAGGAAACCGCCAGGCTTCAGGTCACATGGTTCATCCCTGCCTCCAGGCAACCCAGCACCTAAACATGAATATTCTAAGAAAGCATAGTTTTCTGCCCTCAGAGAGAATGGATTTGATAATTCCAGGCTTTAATAGTTCCCCCGAAGTGTGGCCAACATAAAGCCAAAATGATCCATTTAATCTAAAATGGTTAAGGAGGGTCCTCCAAGAGGGAAACTGGTTGTTTCCAGCTTGTTTTCCCCAAGAGAAAACAGCTGAGGGACGGGTTTACTCATCAGCTGGTTCTTTCAGGCCTCCATGGACCCAATTCCTGTCTCGTGCAATGGCATCAGATTTCCTTTTCTGCTTTATTCAGGGAGGTGGCAACCAGCCAGCCACCTTTTCCCCTGGTATCCCCCACTCAGGATTTGTTGTTTCCATGGGGCACTCGCGGTGAGGGGAGGGGCTCTGCCAGCACAGGCTGCTTGTGGCCCACCCAGGCGGCTGGAATCGGGTGGGAGCCCCTGGTGCTCGGAGGGCTCCCCTGCAATCCCACGGGGCTGTGTTTAACAGCCTTGAAGAGTGTACCCTTGGGCAGAGGGCCAGGAACAATCTGTGTAACTCACTAAGCTAATTACTGTCTCTGCAGATGGTGTCCCCCACTAATCGTCTCCCGGTTTGTCATAATCCAGCTCTGCTCTGAGGAGAGCAGCCGAGTGGCTGGCCTTTGTGCAAATGGGCTGTCTGCTTGAGCAGAGGAGTCAGGGCGCTGCTCTGTGGGGCTGCGGCTCTGGGCTCTTGAGCTAAGGAGAGCGGCCCCAAGGACTGCCCGGAGGAGAGCTGCCAGCCCAGTGGCCCTGGGAGGCTGAGCCAACTGCAGGGAGAGGGGTGGCATCCACACTGGCCTGACTTTCCTCCACTGGACATTCCCCTGGGGCTTCGGCTATGCCCTTGTGTTCTCCAGAGGACGGTGAGTCAACAGCTGTCTGTGTCCCTTGGACACAGCCAGCAGGGAGGCGTTTCAGCCTGAGATTCTGGGAGGGATGTCTTGAGCAGAATGCTCATGGTGATGCAAGATTGGGTCTCTTCCCCACGCCTGCTGGGCTGTTTGGTGGTAGGTCATGTTCAAACACGACACTGCTGAGATTCAGGTTCCTGCTCGTTGATTTACAGGATGTTAATATTATAGCCTGTCTGGTTCTCCCACCTGGACCTGGAGGATGAACAATGCAGCTGCTGGAGACAGAGAGGGAGAAATCCCTCCTGAGGACCTTCCGTGGGCTCTTGGAGTAGGAGGGGCTGCTCCTCCACTCCTGCAGGGTGACGACGGCCCATGGTGGAGGGAGGTTCGAGGGCACATTTGCTTCTTAGAGGATTGAATTCAAGAGAAGGCTATAAAGAGCCGGGGCAAATACAGAGAGTGGCAAGGAATGGGGTTGGGGGTCCCTAGGAATTACCTCATTAAATTTTCTCTATCTGGCTTCGGTTAGCCTCACTGTGCCCATTTCTACAGAAGAAGAAAGCCAGCTGCTGTGAGATTAAGTTATAAAAGGGCTGCAGAGTCAAACCCAGGCCTGCCTCAAACCTCTTTCCTCCTCCTTGCTCGCTTTGTGGCCATCCCTGGGTGAGGCAAGTGCCGTCCTCCTGTCCTGGGTTTACTGATGAAGAGACTGAGGCTGGTGGAGTTGGTTGATTTGCAGGGGGCACATGGCTAGTGAGATCATGTCCTTGGCCAAGTCCAGTGTAATGGCCACTAATCATCCCTGTGCCTTGGTTCTGCACCTTCCTGTGGGGCCACACCCCACTGCTGACGCCCCCCCCCCCCGACTGAACGCTCCCTCCACGGAGGAGGAAGCCTGTTCCATAATGTCAGGGAAAGGGGCAAAAGCCCTTGTGTGTAACCATGGAGGGGGCCCTGGGAGGGGTTCCTGGGAAGGCGTCTGGTCCCTTCCCACAGCCCAGAAGTGCATCTCAGACAGCGGGAATATCCTCTGCTTGGGGCAACCTCCAAAGAAGTATAGCACATATTGTTCTTTATTTAACCTTTTGATATATAAACATCATCCAGAAATCCTCTTATCAATTATGGTGGCCTCAGACAGGCCTATGCTCCTCGTCTTGCCCTGCGGGGAAGAGAAGAGCTGGTGGCCATTTTCAGCACCTTGGTGCTTCAATGTATGTTTGTGTACGCGTGTGTGGGGGGTTTGTGCATATGTATGTGTGTGTGTGTACATGGGTGTTTGTGTGTGTGCACACACTGGCTGGGGAGACCTGGTGTTGTGGAGAGACCACTGGGCCAGCAGTCATAAAGATTAGCCCCACTCTGGCCAGCAGCGCGGGACCCCTGCTCTCTGGGCCTTGGTTTCCCAGGTGGAGAGGAGCGGGTTGGACTTCTTTCCAGCACGAAAGCCCGTGCATGCAGTGTTCAGCAACTTTCTCAGCTCCAAGTTAAATAACCTCAGTCCCTATAACCTTTCCCTGTAAAGCACATTTTCCAATCCTTTAATCATCTTGGTTATTTTCCTCTGAACTCCCTCCAAGATACCTATGTCATTGGATAAGTATGTGGTATAAATTAGTCAGTAAATCAATCTGTCAACAATATCTCTTGAGCAACCATCCTGTGGCTTGCAGGAGGTGCTGGGCTGATACAACCCAACTACATGGGAACAAAAAGAGTGTTCACTCTGGCTCAGACCAAGATTTCATTGGTCCAGCAGTGGCTTGAGGCACTGGGGTCACGCTGGGAGGACATCATTCCTTTTAATGCCATCATCCTCCAAAGGTTAGGGCCTTCCTCCAACATCAGTGTCTGAAAGTTTTGAGTAAACATTCAAGGGTACCTGCTCTGTTCACAGCCCTGTGCTAGGTAGGCCCCCATCAAAAAAATGAGTGTGATGTGGTCCCTGACCCCCCCCGGTGTTAGATGGGGGGTGCTTTGAAAGGTTTTCTCCCAGATTCAGCATGATAAACAATAAAGTGAAGTAGCCCAAAGAATTAAGAATTTGGAGAAAACCAGACTTTTATTTGAATAGTGATTTCACCACTCATTAGCTAGGTGAACGTTGGGTGAGTTATTTAACCTTTCTGAGCCTAGGGTTCTTTAAGGATACCGTGCCAGGCTTAGACCTACCAGGAAGGATTGTCTGAGCTTAGATGACATCACATTTGTAAAGTGTCTGTTGCGTAGTAGGCGGTCTGTGTGTAAACTCTCTTCTCAACAAGTTGCAGATCAGTTTCTGAAGAATCTTTGACTCTTCTAGATAGATCTATATTGTCGTCTGTCACACTAGTTGGGGTGCTAAGTTCTGTTAGTCAACTATGTGACGTATACAGTCGTATCATCTCTGCTTATTCATCCTTAAGTACTTTTCTTCAAGCTTGAAGGACAATCTTTTATTTATAGTATAGCATATGCTTCATGATTTTACAGTGTTAGATCAGCAGCTTGTGATCTTAGCTTGTATCTTTCGAGTTGGGGGCCCAGCTTTTTTCAGTTTTGCCTCAGTTTTCTGTATTAGAAACAGCACTTAGCCCTTGGCTGAGACCTCTGGTTGACCTGGCAGGGTAACTTCAGACAAGTCACCGAAGAGAAGCTGTGGTGCCAAGCAAACACTTCTGGAACATGAGCGAGCATCAGAGTCACCTGGAGGTATTAGTAAAACTCAGATTGCTGGGCTCCACCCGGAGTTTCTGATTCAGTGAGTCTGGGTGGAGCCCGGTAATTTGCATTTCTAAGATGTTCCCTGGTGATGCTGAGGTTGCCAGTCCAGAGCCTGCACCATGAGAACCACTGATGGTGGAAGAACAGCCCTGGAGATTAGTGGAGCTCAGCCAAGTGAGTTGACCCTTATGAGCCTGCTTCCTCATTTATAAACTTTTACCTTACAGGTTAGACTTAAAGGTAATAATTAGACAAATTATCATGCGCAAAGCACTTTATAAACTGTAAAACACAATTTAGCTATTAATAGCTTAATATTCCCCATCGGCTTTAGCTTACTCACCTATAAAATGGGGATAATAATAGTAATTTTTATAAAGATTAAGTGAGATGATCTATATAAAAGCACTTTGTAAAATATAAAGAACTATGGAGTTTTGTTCTAAAACCTCCCTAAGCCTCAATTTCCTCGTCCGTAATACAACAGGATGGCCTATGGGCTCCTCCTGTGTGCCAACCTTGGCCATGTGGCAGTTCATTATTCTAGACGTGGATAATGAAAGTTGCATTTAATACCCTGGCTGATGCTGCCCTGGGTCCTTTTGGCCCATATGGTCAAAGCTGCATGTTAGGCCACTGTTACCCGATAGGATGCTTCTGGCTATAAGAAACAGAATTCCCAGCTAAAAGTGGCTTTAAGATATGGGCTTTTTTTGTCTCATCTAACAAGAAGTCCAGAGTCAGGATGGTTTCAGGGTTGATTAATTCAATGGCTTGACCAAGTTAAGACTCCAGAATTCTCTTGGTTTTCTCCTTATGGTCACATGGAGGCTGCAGCAGTGCCAAGCATCACATCAACATACAACAGCAATCAAAAGCAGGAAGATGAATCCCTGACTTGTATTCCTTTTCATGGATAAAAATCTTTCTTAGAAGCCTCTTGTTGGCCAGGGTTGTATCACATGCACTATGACAAGAGAAATGGAATTACGTGATTGGTTTAGACCAGTCAATATTCAACCCCTGTGTCTGGGCAGAGGGCCATGAGACATGTGGTCACCCAATCAGGCCTCTGTCAGCCGGTGAGAAAGTGGTGTGGGAATGGCTGAGGGGAGGCAACCAGCGGTGTCTGTCATACTTCACTGTCTCTTTCCAATAAGAATCACGTCCACAAGGCCTTTGCTTGCACATCTTCCACACAACATTGTGAGCTCTTCCGGCAGTTGGGAGCAATGCTAGAGAGGGCCCCTGGCAGAATCTTCGTAAGCTATTTAAATAGGTGTTTTCGAAACTTCACAAGAGAAACTGAGCTCTCTGGGAGCCAGGTGCAATAGTCCAGCCCCCTGTCCTGTCCTGGTGGGGCAGGATACCAGTCTAGAGGGTCAGAGTGAGGCCACAGCCTAGTGGACTCAGAGACCACAGGGTTTTTCCAGGACAAAGTGCTTGACCCTGAGGATTCCCAAGTCTCAGCGTCACGACCTCCTGTGGTGTTTCCTCCCGAATCTGGCACAGTGCTAGTACCTGAGCGGGTGCCTGACAAACATCTAAGGATTTCTTTTTTAAGAAAGAAGCTCTAACTGCCATAATCGAAGTAGTTGGTCAGTGAGAGGGGGTGGGGAGAGTGAAGAAGGCTTTTATGGTGGAATAGGTTTTGCCTGCGTTCTAAGAAAGTCGTGTCCGGGGGTTACTACAGTCTCATTCTTCCTCCTCTATAAGAGCTTTGTGAATCCCTTGGAGTGGAGGATCCCGAGGTGTTCTAAGGGAAGGAAATGGAAGGCCCCACCAGGTTTTCATTCTAAGGAGCAGGCTCCTGTCTGGGCTCAGGGTTAGCCACAGAGCTCTGAAAGGAAGCAGGGCTGGGAGGGGAGGGGACAGCTGCAGCCCCACTGCCCCGGCCCCTCCCACCTGCAGGATGGATGTCCTTGGCCCTGAAGCCCCCTCCTAGCTGCTATGAAGTGTCATGGGGAAGCTGTGTGGTTGAGACTCTGGGGGCGTCTTTAGGGGAGGTACGTGTAGGATGAGGAGGATAAATGCCAAGAAGGTGGGAGATTGTGTCCGATTCCCCTGTGTGTGTGGTGTCTGTCCAAGCTCAGCAAAGATGATTTCTCTAAACACGTTCCTAGTGGAGTCTCATACCCAGGACAAGAGTCGGAGAATGGCAAAGCCAGATGGACATTATTGCTCTTCTGGTTCAAAGCTCCTATTTTACTGGCAAAGATATGGAGGCCACTTCAAAGGAGATGAAGAACCCAGAGCTTTGGATGTCAGGGTTCCA
The DNA here is from genome assembly GCA_031878705.1 of Tapirus indicus. Lineage (NCBI taxonomy): Eukaryota > Metazoa > Chordata > Mammalia > Perissodactyla > Tapiridae > Tapirus > Tapirus indicus. The sequence goes on along the minus strand of CM062919.1, from coordinate 93,700,541 downwards.
GGCCTGTCCCACCATTTCTTGTGATGCTTGTTTTAAAAGCTTGGAAACGCATATCAGATCCATGCAGGAGCAGGATGCTGTGACTGCTGATTTCAGAACTGTGGTTCTCAAACCTGCTTGGGTGTCAGGCCTGCCTGGAGCTGGTGCTTAAAAAACACAGCACCTCCAGGAGGGGGCCTAGAAACACACACTGAAAAACAATAGCAGCATTAGGGTGGCTCCTATCAAAAAAACCAGAAAATAACAAAGGTTGGTTAGGATATGGAGAAATTGGAACCCTTGTGCACTGTTGGTGGAAATGCAAAATGGTGCAGCCACTGTGGAAAACAGTATGGTGGTTCCTCAAAAAGTTAAACATAGGATTATCATATGATCCAGCAATTCCACTTCTGGGTATATTCTCAAAAGAATTGAAAGCAGGGTCTCGAACAGACATTTGTACACCCATGTTCATAGCAGTTTTATTCACAATAACCAAAAGGTGGAAACAACTCAAGTGTCTATTGATGGATGACTGGGTAAAGAAATTGTGGTGTATATAACATACAAGGAAATTGTGACACATGCTACAACATGTATGAAACTTAAGGGCATTATGTTCAGTGAAATAAACCAGTCACAAAAAGACAAATACTCCATGATTTTACTTATATGAGGTACCTAGAGGAGTCAAATTCATAGAGACAGAAAGTGGAATGCTGGTTGCCAGGGGTTTGGTCAGGGGGAGGTGGAGCGGGGAGCTATTGTTTAATGGGGACAGAATTTCAGTTTTGCAAGATGAAGAGTTTTGGGGATAGATGGTAGTAATGATAGCAGAACAATGTGAAATCTACACTTAAAAATGGTTAAGATGGTAAATTTTATGTTATGTGCACTTTACCACAATTTAAAAAAAAACACAATAAAAGCACACTCTCAGCTGTCACAAATCGGATTCCCCCAGAAGCAGACTCTGAGAGGGAGGTTAGGGTGCTGAGGCTTGTTAGGGGGTGCCTTGGGACTGAACCCTGTGGAGGAGGGAGAAAGAAGCAGAAATGGCAGAGGGATAAGCTGGGCTGCCATGTAGTATTGATGGAGACTCCGCCAATTTTACAGGGAGTTCTGCAGGCGGGATGGCTCTTAACTGCTGTCCCACCTTGGGATGAGATGACAGGCCTTTATAGCTGGCCTGGATCCGCCATGGGATGTGTGCTGCCTTGCAAGAGGTGTGACCTTGGGCAAGGCTGTCTTCTGCTGAAGCAACTGCTAAGGGGGCTGACAGCTGACAGCTGTTATCTGAGAAGTGCCTAAGAGCACTCTTGGGCAAAGTGCCTAAGAGCACGGGCACATAATAGACCTTCCATACCCATCCCCGAATCTTCATGGTAATCTTCCTCGGACTTTCTGAGGAAAGCGGTAGCTCCTTGTTTGGTAGGTAAGGCTCTGAGCAGTTAGGTCGCTTGCCTAGCCACATAGCTAGTAAGTTGCTGAGCTGGTTTAGAACTCCAACCTTCCTGTCTGAGTCCAGCACTCTGTCCACTCCTGCCACCCTTAGGTGTCAGCAACAGAGGCACTGCCTTGGGCTGGTTCTGGCCCTCTTCCATCTACATCCCTTCCTAGGGGATGAGGAGTCCAGAGGGACAAGGGGATGTGCCCCACCTAGAACACATATCCTTCCCTCCCTTCTTGACCGCACACTGGGGATCTGGAATTCCCTGGAAGTTTCTAGGGCCAGCATCACCTCTTCTCTGGGTCCATCCTCCCAAGGGCCCTGGTAAGGTATGCAAAATCCTTTGATGGCTCGTAAATGAAAGACAAGGTCTTAATATAGCACACAAGGCAACCAGCTATTCAGAAACCAGCACTGGTGTCCACACTTCTGGACTCCTCAGCTGCTGCCTGCTTCTAGGCGATTTAAATCTCTGAGCTCGGAATTTCCTCCACCATAAAATGGAGGTGATATAGTGGGTCCTGCAGGGTGTGTGGGGATCAGGTCAGCAGGGTAAGTGATCCATGAACGGAAGCTGCCATTATGAGACCCTCCTCACAGCAGGCACTCTCAGCGCATCGCCGGGTCTGATGCCCATCCATGTTGCTCCCATAGCACCTTCTGCTTTTTTCTGACGCACCCTGATCCTCCCCTGCCTCCCAGAATGGGCTCTAAGCTCCAAGGTGCAAGGGACAGCTTCTGCTGTGCTCTCTGCAGCAGTCCCGATGCTGGGCCTGGGGCTCGGTCTGTATCCGCTGAGTGAAAGAATGAAGATGGGACAGGGCAGCCTGCAGGGTGTGGAAGGAATCAAGGGTGAGTGAGCCAAAGAACAAGCAGGAGGGAGGAGAAAGCCGGTGTCAGCAGGTGCCTCCCACATCCACAGTGTGGAGTCTGAGCTCACTGGCGGCTGATGTATGCACGTGTCCTCCGCCTGGCCTGGGTATGACATGGGGACTGCACCCATGTCAGGAAACAGTCTGTGGGTTATGTCTCCAAGCACCAGAGCCCACCAGTTACTGGGGTTCCATTTCACGATTGGGAACATGGAGGCCCAGTAAGCAGAAGCCAAGGCTCAAAGTCACAAGACCGCCTCCCGCCCTGGAGGCCTTCTTTCCCGGCAGGACGTGCCCATCCTGGAGTGTGTTAGCGGCGATTCTCCAATCTGGCTGCGCTTCAGAATCACCTGGAGCCATGGCTCATACCAGTTCCCCACCCTCAGAGGTTTGGATTCAGTTCTATGGATTTGTCTTTGGAAAATCTGTGACTTCAACCCAAACCTCTGGTGGTTTGGCCATATTTGGTGTTGAAGACTGATGGAACCACCGGTTTGGAGGAGATCTTTACAGAAATTAACTTAAGATTCTATTTCTTCTGTTTGTTTATTTCCTCATTCCCACAGAATCTGAAGCATTATAGAAATCCAAGAGAGCACCATGTGGGGTCGCTCAATGTTATGTCAAACAACATCAAAATAAATGGTCATTAGTACAAAAATTGGTCAAACTGGTTGTTAGTGTTGGATAAACTAAATAACTGCTTGGCCGAATTCTTCACCTTTATTGGCAATAACAGCCCCTATGCTTATGCAGAATTGAGATGAAGTGTTTCTCATCCCTGGCTATCCACTAGAATCCCATAGGGAACATTAGGAAAGTGCCAGTTCAGTCGGAATCTCTGAGGGGCTTCTCTGGGTGGGTTCCAACGTGCAGCCATGTTTGAGACCTGCTGCCATGGCATGGCCAGAGCTCCCCTGGTCCCCAGCTTCATGGCATCCTCAGGCAAGCCTGTGAAATAGGCAGGGATTTTTGTTTTCATTTTATTGATGAAAAAGGATGAGAGGCTGAGGCCCAGATCAGTGAACGGACCAAGAGCTAGAGAGGGAAAGGGCTGGTTTCATGTCTCTGTTTACTGATGTTGTAACTGCACCTTGACCCGGTCAACTCACAGTTCTCCACAGAGCTGACAGCGGGGCTGCATCAGACCTGTGTGGCCTCATGTGCACCTTCAGAGGGCAAGGGTGGGACAAGGATGGATGGCTGTGGGCTGCCTTACTCTGGAAGCTGTAGTTCGGGAGAGCCACTGGCTTCCTGTAGAATCATAGATTTTCAGGATGAACAGCTTCTTTAGGGGCCACCATGTCCAGCCTCCTCACTTTCCAGAGAAGAAATCAGAAGTCCAGAGCTGTAGTGTGAAATCGCCGAGTCCCCACTGCCCCAGTGAGACAGCATCGGAGTCCCCTGGCCCCAGTCCTGAGCACTCCCTATGATGCCAGTTTCTGGGTCCTTGAATGGATCTTGGGGCCTCCTGGAAAAGAGGGCCAGGGAGCAGCCACAAGCTTTCCCAGAAGGCAGAATTGGGCTGGATGCTCTCAGGACCCAACAGGGCCTCCTTACATCCCAAACCAGTCCCTGGCAACATGCCCACTTGTTGACAGATGCTGGAAGGTTCTGCTACCCCCCCGACCACCTCCCAATCTCCTTCCACCCACCCCTGGCCGTGTTTGCCAGAATGACACAGACTGCACCCAGTTTTATTGCTCTGGTCTTGTAAATCAGTTTCTTGTAACATTCCAGTTGTGTCTAGTCTCTGAATTTCCACAGATCTATCAACATGGTCCTGGAACTGAGTGCTCTGCCACACAGCACCACCTGCCCAGGTAAGACGTAGCCAGGGAGACCCCCAGCCAGGAAGGAGTGTTTTTCCAGCACCCACATTAGGTTGTTGGCTGAACTAGGATCTTCTCTTTCCTGGTGCTGGGATTAGCTTTCCTCTCCCAGGCAGGAGAGACCACATCCCACCTTTTCCCAGCCTCTGTTACCTGGCAAAAGAGACAAATGGGAAGACAGTGGTTTGTTTTTTTTTTTTTTGGACATTAATATAAATTCTTTTCCCTCCCTTCTGAGAGAATGTGTCTCCCTGACCCCCCAAGTGTCATTGATCCCCAAGTCTTTCAGCCAGCTCACAGCAGATTGGCCATCCTGTGGAAGAAGTCAGATTAGGAGTGGTCAGAAGAGGGGAAGAACTAACATTGAGCACCTGCTGTATGCTAGGCATCTTCAAATATGTGCTCTTCTTGCAGAATGTGGGATTGTTTTTATTTTCTTTTGCAGATGAGGAAACTGAGAGTTGGGGTACTAGTTAATTTATCCCCAAATTACATAACTGGTAAGTGGGGAAAAAACAAAATTTGACTGGGGCTGTGCAACTCTAAGCTTCATTGTGTCTTGTTTGAAGTCTGCATTAAAAAAAAAGGAGAAAAAGAAGCTCCCTGACCTTCCTCTTAAAAACTTTTTTTTTGTACTTCTTGAAAGTTGACCATAGTTTTGCTATGCCTGCTCGTGCCTCCTAAAAGCATCAGACTTTCTTCTTATCTTCACTTATGTTGTTGACCACCTAGCTCAGGAGCCCCTGAGTGCATAGATGATTCTTGTGTAACCCAAATAAACCTGGGCTGCCTGGTGGCACATCTCAGCGTGCTGTTAGAATCAAAGAAACATCATTCTGATATTTAAAAATATTTTCAAAAGCCAAATCTTTACTGAAACCTCCCTAAAATGCTTCAAGGGAGTAATTTCACAGCAAAACATCCAACAGATCTTCTTCATCAATCTCCCCCCTGCCCCAAATTTTGCTAGAAGCTTCTCAAAAATTTTCTTTTCTGAATCTTAGCCAGTACTATTCATTATTCTCTCCTCTTTTCCTTCACTTTCAACTTCCCAATTATTTTTGTTCCTCTTAAGTTTCTTGAGAACTTTCCAATGTAAATGAATCAAGGACTTCTCTGCTCTTTTAATTCTGCAGATTTACTAATCGTCTCTTAAGCGCAACTAAAAGCATAACAATCTTCTTTCCTCTGTGAGGGGTGGAATTGGTTGGGATTGGGCAGGGAGACATGAGGCAGAGAGAAATGTGGTGAATTACATGGTATACCAATTAGGATTAGGTTTCACTGCAGGTAATGGAAAATCACATTTCAGTGGCTCATATGAGAAACTCAGAGGTAGTCCAGGGCTGATATGATGTCTCCATGGCCATTGGCATGGATTCCATTGTGGTGGCAGAGTGGTGTCTGTAGCTCCAGCCATTGTGTACATATTCCAGCTGTCTGGAAGGAGAAAAGAGCAAGGGGAAAAGGATTTTAGCAATCTTGAAAGAGGTTTCCTAGAAGTCCTTTGAATGACTTCTGCTTAAAACTTGTTGATCATCCCCATCAGAAAAGAATTTAGGAAATGTAGTTTTATTAACTGGATATATTGCAGCCCCCAATATATAGGACTTCTTTGAGTAAGAAAAAAAGGGAGAATGGATATTAACAGTCTTTGCCACACATGGTAATCATTTTTATCTCTGTCACTCTTGGGACTTTAAAATAAAACTCTTTTTTAAAAATTAAACCTTTTATTTTGAGATATGTGATTGTAGATTTATATGCAGTGTAAGAAATAATATAGAGAGATATACTGCACCCTTTACTCAGTTTCCTTCCATGGTAACATCTCAGAAAACTATAGCACAGTGTCACAACCAAGATATTGACACTGATACAGTCAAGAGATACAACATTTCTATCACCACAAGGATCCCTCATTTTGCTCTTTTATAGCCACACCTACCTGCCTCTTTAACCCAGGCAACCATTCATCTGTTCTCCATTTCTATAATTTTGTCATTTCAAGCATGTTATGTGAATGGAATCATAGAGTATGCAACGTTTTGCATCACAGTTTGTTGTGTGCATCAATAGTTTGTTTCTTTTCATTTCACTGTATGGATGTACCATGGTTTGTTTAAGAATTCAGTCATTGAAAGACGTCTAGGTTTTTTCCAGTCTTTGACTATCATGAATAAAGCTGCCATGAACACTTGTGTATGGTTTTTGTGTGAACCTAAGCTGTCACTTCTCTGGGGTAAATGTCCAAGTGTGCAATTGCTGGGTCATAGGGTAGTTGCATGTTTAGTTTTATAGGAAACTGCCAAACTGTTTTCCAAAGTGGCTGAACCATTTTATATTCCCACCAGCAATGTGTGAGTGACCCAGCTTCTCCACATCCTTACCAGCATTTGATGGGGTTACTATTTTTTATTTTAGTCATTCTGGTAACTGGGTAAAAATATCTCATTGTGATTTTAATTTGAATTTCCTAATGGCCAATGATGTTGAACGTCTTTTCATGTGCTTATTTGCCATATCTCCTCTTTGAAGTGTCTGCTCATGTCTTTTGCCCATTTTCTAATTGGATTCTCTGTTCCCTGTTGAGTCTTGAGATTTCTTTATATATTCTAGGTACCAATCTTTGCTGGATCTATGGTTTGTAAATATTTTTTCCCACTCTGTAGCTTCTCTTTTCATCCTCTTAACAGGGTCTTTTGCAGAACAAAAGTTTTAGATTTTGCTAAGGTCTAATTTAATCAATTTTTCTGTTTCTGGATCATGTGTTTGAGTCTAAGGGCATTCATCTGGATCCTGGTGGTTTTCTCCCATTATTTTTTTCCCTAAGTTTCATTGTTTTATGTTCTACATTTAAGTCTGTGATTCATTTTGAGTTAATTTTTGTATAAGATATGAGGTTTAGGTTAAGGTTAAATTTTGTTTTTGACTATGGATGTCCAATTTCTCCAGCACCATTTGTTGAAAAGCTATCCCTTCTCATTTTGCATCATTATCAAAATCAGCTGAACATATTTCTGTGGGTCTATTTTGGGGTTCTTTATTCTGTTCCACTTATTTATGTGTCTATGCCTCCAACAATAACTTTTGGGGCTTTAAAGGAAAATCTTTTTTTCCATTGAAAGTAATATGTTACATTATAGAATATTGAAAATACACAAAAAAGTTGTTTTTTTAATTACCTATAGGTACCATCATCTAAAAGCATAATTATAAACATTTTGGAGTGTTTTCTCCATGCCTCTTTTAAAAATGTGTATTTTAATTTTTGTTGTTCTCATGTTTGTATTATTTATTAGCGTGGACAGGCTAGGTTACACTGCAGTGACAAATTTCAGTGGCTTAACCCAACAAGGTTTATTTCTCATTTATGCAAGATCATTGTAAATCCAGGCAGCTCTCTGGGGCTATTTTCCTGTAGGTGGTGACTCAGGGACACATGCTGCTTTAATTGGCTCTGCTGTCCCCACTCAAGGCCACCATACTCACTGCCTTGGCAGAGTACCGACATGCATCATGTCTGTCACATTTCACTGGCAACAGCTGGTCACAGGGCCCCCCTAACTGAAGGGGAAATGTGGTCATATACTAGGAAGAAGGACTATGACACAGGATTGGGTGAGCCATGGCATTGCATCTGCTATGTACTGCATGAAAAATGTTGTATTGTATTTTATAGGTTAATGCTATAACACAATCTCTTTCCTAGTTACAAATTCTTCAAATAATTTTTGGAGTGATTTACAGCATAGAAAAATATTTTGGTATTGTGTGAAGTAAAACCTTTGTTGCCTGGAAAGTTGATTTACGTAAAATGGCTCATTCTCCAACTATGTGAGATCTACGAGGCCTCACTGTCAGAACAGTGTCATCACTAAGACAAAAGGGACAGAATTAAGCATTTGGATCATGCAGCTTTACTTCCTGGGCCAGTCTAAGGCACCTGTCAATCTCACTCTAAAATCTTCCTGTTTCCATACTTTCTTTTCTATGACCGGTATCATTCGAAGGTAGCTTTATTTTTTGTTTCATTTTTAACTAAAGACAAATAAACAAAAAAACCTGACCATTGGGAACCCTTTAATAAATATGTCCCATGTAATGTTCTGCCAACTCCATCCCCGATAAGGAGGGAAATGCCACATGGCCTTTGCCCATGCAGTTCATTCTACTTGAAATGCTTTTCACTCCATCTTTGCCAAGTTAAATGCCCTTCATCTTTCAGATGTGTTGTGTGGGGATGTCTTGATGCATTGGTAGTCTAAGTACAGTTCATGAAACAGAAAGGCTCACAAGAAGCTCAAATAGCATGGTTTATGAAATAAATTGGAACCATCAGCAAGAAGCAAAGGGAAAGATGTGGGGCAGGTTAACACAATGAGGATAGAACTGCGTTACCTGAATCCTGGGTTACACAGTGTCCGTGTGTCCTCTCTCTCTGTAGCATCACCTTTCCCTGGTTACAAGGACCAGAACTGATGGTGAGCAGAGGTCCTCAGCAGAAGTAATGCGTGCTTGCTCTATCAGAGAACAGAGCCAAGAATGTGTGGCCCCAGCTGCCCAGCTGTAGCTCCTCCACTAATATGTTGAGGAGCTAATGGGTTTTATCTGAGTCTTTTTCCCTGAACCCCTTTATTTGTCCTCAGCTCTGGTTCCAATAATTCCAACCCTCAAACAATTTGAGTAGAAATTTTTAATCTAATTTTGTTAGAAAAAAATCAAGGGAATGAATTATTGTAATTCTTCCTTCAATTTTTTTTTTCCATGTGAAACTGTCTCAAATTCCTGTTTAAGTCCCCAGCATCCAGGGGAAGTTCCTGTTTCATCCTTCCATTTATATTTTTATTATCAAGGCTAACCAAATGGATTCAGTAAGACCTTGGTGAGAATCACAAAATGAAAATGGGGGGCCGGACTTGTGGCATAGCGGTTAAGTTAGCGTGTTCCATTTCTGTGGCCCAGGGTTCGCCGTTTCAGATCCTGGGCACAGACCTACGCACCACTCATCAAGCCAAGCTGAGGTGGCATCCCACATAGAGCAACTAGAAGGATGTACAACTATGACATACAACTATTTACTGGGGCTTTGGGGAGGAAAAAAAAGAGGAAGATTGGCAACAGATGTTAGCGCAGGGCCAGTCTTCCTCAAAAAAAACAAAAACAAAAACAAACCGATCTGTTAAAAAAATAAATGAAAGTGGGTTTGATTGGGTATTTAATTTGCATAGGCAAGCTTAGCCAATATTTTTGTGTTCACATGTGTAATTGACATAAGCCACACCTGAAACTAACTAGATACTACAAAACAGGTATTTTCCAATTGTTCTTTCCTAATGTGGACATCGGCATGTTCTCCAGGTCTGTGTCTGGGTCTGGGTCTAAGCTGCTCTGGCCTCTCAGGCCACCAGCTCCAGGAGTGGGTGCCATTGCCTGCTCTTGCTATAGAGGGGACCCTGTCCTGGGGTTGCAGACAGGAGGGTGGGGACATCCCAAGAATTCATTCCTTATCAGGAGGATACAGAGTCCTGAAAATCCCCCCACCCCCGGAGCTTGTATTTCCTTTTGGATCTCTGAGCATCTTTTGATCTTGAAACTAATCCACTTTTCCTCTCTCTCTTCCTATTTCCCCCACTCTCTTTCCCCTCCTGTCTCAACCAACTTAGGGAAATAAGCGTCAAGGTGGGAGATAAGTTACCACAAATAACAGCTACATTAACTATTTCCTTGCAGGAAAGCTCAGCTGAGTTGTAACTAACTGGAGCATCTAGTATACATCAAGTGGGTTGGTTGACTAAAGAGTTCTTTTGACTGTATTTTTTATTGATATGTTTATTCCTCCATTTAATGCCAAAAAGACCTAGAAAAGTCTTCTGGTCCCCATATAACATCACACAGAGTAAGTGCTCATTAAATTTATCACCTAATTGGCTTGATTTCAGTTCATTATGGAAATACTGAAGGAGATCGGGGCTCTACTCAGGGGCCAGAGGGCCCTGTCACTCAGCAGATTCCGTGACAAGCCTGGAGGGTTGGGGGATGTGAAGCTGATGCCTCTGACTGTGCAAGCATTCAGTTTGGGTTTAGAACCTGACCCAGAAGGTTCTGCTTTCTCCTGACCTGCTCTGTGGGCCCTGAGCAGGACTTTCTCCTCTCTGGGCTTCATCATCTTTTGCTCTAAATGCTCTACCTCGCTGTCTCCCTCACAAGGTTGCTGCAAGGATCAGCTGAGAGAGGGTGAAAAGGCTTTGTAAAGAGCTTCCCCAAACAGGGCCTTTTGTTGTGGCCTTGGGTCCCCAGGCTGGGCTGGCTTGGGAGGGGTCTCAGGGATCGGGACAAGCTGACCCTAGCCCTGTTCACTCTGGCTCCACCTGCGTGTGTGGCAGCTTCCCGAGGGGCATCTGTGCCCAGGCAGCCTCAGTGACGGTGAGGATGGGTTGGTTCTGACCTGCTGCAGGCGTCAGGCCCAGTTTTGAATTACCTAATCCCAGCTAAGAGCATTTCTGATTGCTTGACCGCTGACCTCCTACAGCTGGATTATCAGATGTGGCTTTGGGGAATAGGCTTGTTTATAATGCCAGAGACAAAGGGAGGAAACGCAGAGCAGTTAAAACAACAGTCCTTCCTGTTGCCCCAGCGCCTTTCATCCAAGGAGGTCATCATGAAGCAGGCTCCTCAGGGCTGGCGGGCCCTGAGATGCGATTCGAGGGGGAAGGGGAAGAAGGAAGGTACTGACCGTGCAGGAAGGGCTCAGGTGATCCCACCACAGCCCTGCAGGGCAGGTGTTGATGCCTCCACTTTACAAAGGAGCAGTGACCAGGTTCAGACAGGTTCATTCATTCCTCCAAGTTCAAGGATTTACAGCTGCTAAAGGGTGGCACTGAGACTTTGAAGGGGTCTGGCTGACTCCAAACCTGCTTCTCTTTCCTTTGCTCTATGCTACCATCTTCAAGCTGGACAAAGCAAGCCTTAACCTATCCCGAATGCCCTTAGCACCCCACTTCAAGGTCCAGACATGAGTTGTCCTGGAGCCCTTGTTACAGACTCAGAAAGGCCCAGAGAGGTGAAGCCTTCAGCCACACCAACAACAGCACTCAACACCATACTTGGCAGAAGGCAGGTCATCCAGTGAGAGTTGTTGAATAAATGATGGAATTAGTGGCGGAGCTGGACACAAGCGCAAGCCCCATCTCGCAGTCTAGCTCTCTCAGCCTGTGCCGCCCTCTTAATGGGAATGGTTTTGTCCTCAGGTCAATGTGGTGGCCTGACCTGGGGGATCGTGCCTGCTGCCTCCAAGCATTCTACCACCAGCCTCCGGCTGATCCTGAGTCCTCACTATTCATACTTTTTGAGTAACTACTATTTATTTTGAAGTAGTTCCAAACCTATGAAAAGTTGCAAAAACAGTACAAAGAGCTCCACATCCTCCACCATCTCCACAAACACCCATCACCCTCACCCACTGCTTCCTTGACCAGCAGCTCTGTGCCAGGAGGGGACGGGAAGACAGGAGCGGAGGAGATGGGAAGCTCTTAGTGTCGCTTAAATCAAAGGATTTTCCCTTTCTCAGTTTCACAGTTGACCAGAGAGTAGCACATTAAAGAACTCTGTCCTGAGAAGTCTTATTTCTTGACAGTGCCCAGGACTTAGTAAGTATCAATAGGTAATTGTGGAATGAATTGGTCTCATACAATCACATGAGTTTTATTAGTTATATTCCTTTAGGACACCCAAGAGAGAACAGACAGTACGTGAGGCACTGGGTCTCCAGGGGTGGGCTGGGGGTAACAAGGCATGAAGGTGAAGAGGACCAGAGGTCAATGTGGGGGAGTTTCTGAATGCCCAGAAGAGTCTCCTTTTGGAGGAGGTAATGAAATCACGGGCTCCTGAGGCTCCGGGGTCAATTAGAAAGCACCTGGGCCTCCATCTCCTGCCCCACTTTTCCCAGTGAGGCAAAGTGTCTTCCTCAAGGACAAGCATTGGTCCGTGACAGAATTAGGATGAAGACCTAGTCTTCTGACTCCCGAGCCTTTGCTTGTCTCCCACTCCCACCCAGTTCAATTGCTCTGTGCATTTATTATTATTAGCCCATGTTAATGTAGCAAAGAGGAGACAAAAAGCTCACAAACACTCTACACACTTTGACCCAAGCATGGCAGGAAAAAAGTGACTAAGAAGGCTCAATGGTACCCAGGACCTGGGTGGAAGCATTCCTGAAGGAGGTGGGCCCCTAATTGCTGGCGAAGAGGGTCACAAGGAGACTGGAAAAGCCATGCTTATTGGTGTCCTTTGAGGAGGGGGAACCCCAGTTGGGGTTGGGTGGGCTCATACCAAGTGGAAGAGCCGTAATGCCTGGAGGCAGATTTGCTCTGCCCACAGATGGGGTGAGGTCTTTGGCTGAGGAGTTCTATGTGGGGGCTCCAGTAATGCAGCAAAAGGCAGCATCTGCAGCAGCTGCCACCATGCCTGTAGATTTGATTCCTGTTGGGATGTCCCCCAACCCCTTGGATGACGTTCTAATCCAGCAAGATCCCAGAGACTTGGTACACTTCTGCCAGCTGCTCTTCCAAATGCAGAAACTCCTTCAGCTCCAGCATGTGGTACCTGAGCAATGCCAGTAACTTTGGGGGTGGCCCTGGACAGTCATGGAAACCAAGTTCTCCCCATGCAGCAACACCACACCCAACACCCACCTTCTAAGCTCTGGCTGTTTTGCTTTCTTTGATTTGATCCTCCTTAATTTGTCACAGTCACAGAGAATCAGTTCATATGCTTATAGGAGCCTCAAAGATGCCAATGAAGATGGAGTCACCCTGTAGGGTACATCTCATCCTGTGGTCCATGTGCTCAGCATCTTGCTGCTCTTGCCCCCAGCTGTGGTTGCTGCTCCTTCTTGGATCCCAGGAGAGCATGTATTCTGAATTGTTTGCAGAAGAGAAGAGTAGACATGTGGTTGAGCTCATGTAGGAGATGAGTGAGTGGGGTGGTGTCAGAGAGGAGCCAAGGGTACCTTCCCCCCTTGGTAGGTGCCCTGTGGCATGAGTACTCCACACCATTTCATGTACCCATCATTTCTCTTCCTGCTCGGACAACTGTGGTGTGGTCCAGCCTGACCCTGTGAGTCCTGTCTGTGCTTCAGGAGCCTGAGGGCTGAAGCTGGGGAGTAGGGTGAATTTGGGAGCCTGGTCAGGCCCTCAGCCACCCTTCTTCACAGGCAAAGAGAGGGCAAGCTTTCTAGAGTCGTGAAGACTGGGTTCCCCTCACATCTGTCAATCAGTTTTCTCATCTGGAAAAGTGTGGGGAGGGTGGAAAGGTATATTAGCACTTGCATGTCTCATGGGACTACGTGGGGATTTAATATGAAAATGCTTCGTAAACAGTGACCCCCATGAATTAGCGGTTACTAAAGTTCATCTGATCTTGATGTAGGTCTGAAGAACTTTCCACGGTAACTTGGGTCACAGTCTGCAGGTTTGGAGCCCCTCCTGGTGCTCTAGGTTGACACAAGATTCAAGAAGGATAAAAAACATAACACTTTGCTTCTCTCCTAGGACTGTGGGCTCCTCTGGGCAGGCCCAAGACTCCCCAGTGCCTCCCCAGTGCCTGGTACATAGAAGCGTGTGGGGAGTGTTTATGGAGCTGAAAGGCACTCAAGGTCTCACTCAGGGATGTTACTGGCGCCCTTGCCCAGGGTTTCCTTTGGCTGGAAGCTGATCTTATTTGGGGTGTTTGGCTTGTTAAATCTCCGTCTGCCCCTCCAGATCTATTCTTAGTCCCTTGACCCGGGAGTTTGACCTCTGTAGATTGCCTCATGGGCTCCCGTGCCCTCTGGCTTCTGGTTGGTTTGGTCAATGGGAGGCACCAGCAGGAGATCAGAGGGTGAGAGGAGAGAGGTCAGTGTATTTGCTTCCCCATCCCCTGCCAGGCCATAACTTTGGCAATGTCTGCATTCCTCTACTTGAGGCCACTGGGGGGCTGCTCCATAGCTTCAGCTCTCACTGGTCTAGCAATACTGTTTCTCCCCCTCACCCCTTCAGGCACAGGGGCAGCCACAGCTTCCCACTGCTATCTCCTATGCACATGTCTGTGCCCTGTTGGACACAGAGTGTCAGACACTCTACCCATGTTGCTTCCCTAAACTCTCTTCAATTAACCCTCTGACTGTGCCCTGTGTTTCCCATGGGGACCCTGACTGACACACATGGGTACCAGCAGATGCTGACCCTCACTCTCAGTGTGACTCTTGGGGCTCAGTGGCTCCAGACCCTGAGCTTCTAGGGGGCCCAGCACAATAGACAAGAGAGGGCAATGGCTGGGATACCACTCATTATACATCACAGTCTCAGCCGAAGGAGGAGTGAGTAGAGACCGATGACTCTGATGGATGGGCTGAGCAGTTTCAAAGGGTAGGTCACTCTTGGCTCTAAATAGCGTCAGAACCATCAAAGTGTCCTTTTAGTGCTTTTAAATCCTAGGTTGACCTCATTGATCTCATTGATCCTATATTAGGTCAACCTCATAGTGAGAATCACATGGCCATTCTGTCCAACAAATGTTCATCCATTTACTCATTCAGGCACTCAACAAACATTTCCTGAGCACTACAATGTGCTGGGGACCCCAAAATAAATGGCCTAGTTCTCACTCCTGACCATCTCCTAGTGTAGTAGGAGCAATAAGCTGTGACACACATGACAATTATGTAGTCAGCCTGAGAATGAGACAGGAAGAGCTAAAGTGCTGTAGGAGTTTGGGGGAGAAAGAGGAGGAAATCAGGATGAGATGGGGCATCCCCTTCCCTGAATTTTGGATGGAGATAACCGCATAAATCAATAAATCAGATTGTATAGCCAGGAGCTGATGGTTTACCAATGAGCTAAACCAAAAAGGAGACCTAATCTTTATTGAGGTCCTACTATGTGCCAGGTGCTCTGTAACCATTGTCTCAAACCTCCTGGTAAACACTCTTATTCCCACTGTTCAGGGAAGGAAACAACTTTGAAGGTTGGATGATTGCCCAGCAAGCTCCAGATTCAAGGTCTGTCTCTCTGCAGTCTCTTCTACATCCATGAGTTATAGACAGACTTCTGGAGAAGAGGCTGAAGTGGAATTTTCCATCTCCATCTCAATAAAGGTTCACAGCGTAGGGTGCTAGTCAGTTGTGACTAAACCTGAGCAGGGAAAAGAAGGATTTCCCACCATTCCTGCATCCCGTGATTGCCCCAGGTTATTTTATGTCATGCTTTAGAACCAATGTGTGATGGTTAATTTTATGTATGAACTTGACTGGGCTAAGGGGTGCCCAGATAGCTGGTAAAACATTATTTCTAGGTGTGTCTGTAAGGGTGTTTCCAGAAGAGATAAGCATTTGAATGGGTAAACGGAGTAAAGCAGGTGGCCCTCACCAATACCAGGGGGCATAATCCGATCTACTGAAGGCCTGAATAGAAAAAAAGAGGCGGAGGAAGGGAGAAGTCACGCTCTGCTTCAGCTGAGACCGCCATCTTCTCCTGCCCTCGGACGTCAGTACTCCTGGTTCTTGGGCCTTCAGACTCTACTGGGACTTACACCATCAGCTTCCCTTGTTCTCAGGCCTTGAAATTTGAACAGAATTGAATTTTACACCCCCAGCTCTCCTGGGCCTCCAGCTTACAGATGGCGCCTTCTCAGGCTCCATAATCGAGTGCACTGATCCCTCATAATAAATCGCTATGTATCTCTATATATCCTATTGGTTCTGGTTCTCTGGAGAGCCCTGACTAGTACACAGTGATAAAACTGTGAAAATAGAACTGTCCCAGCCTACACCCCTAAGACTTCTCCTTGGGCTGGGTCTGTCCCCCATCTTTGCTCCCTTTTCTTCCTTGATAGGTTCTGTCCTCTGGTGGGCCCTCGCAGGCCCCCTCCCCTACCGGCTCCCACTGTGTGAAGCGTGATGACAAAATGACAAAAACATTCTCAAGGAAATGAGCTGCCCCTGCTCACGGAGGCCACCGTAAGTGTCAGAGAAAGCAGGATTTGGAGTTATTCATTCTACTTCCATGGAATGATTCCAAATCTGCTCTGTGCTGGTTTCCCCCTTCCTGTTTTTGAATCCAAATACTTGTGGTCACAGTGTCTTCCCCGCGGTGCAGAATCTTTAAAGGTTGGTCATCCTTGGTTTTCATTTCATCGAGATTGGGCTCCTTCTCTTCTGCCTTCAGCTGGCCCTTGTCAACGCACCGAGGCAGCGCTGGGAGAAGAGAGCATGGTGTCTGCAGTCTGAAGGCCGGCTAAGCCTTGCCTCTGTCACTCAGGACCCAGAGACTGAGGCACAAACAAAGCCTGGAACTGTGCCAGGCATCTGATTTCACCTTTGTTCGGGGGATTTCCCGGCCTCCCCTCTTCTTGTAGGTTACTGCAGGAACAGTGAGATCATATTTCACTGTATATATATATATATTTATATTATATAAATATTATCATATTTATATATTATTTAAATATACTTATATGTACATAAATATTACTTTATATGTATATATTTATATAATATTTATATATATATATAATCACTTTGTAAACTGAAAAGAGCTTTACACATGTTGACTTAAAGGGTTCTTTTTAAAAAAATTCTATGTTTACAGGGGTGTTTATTTCAGTGTCGTGTATGATAACCACAGCAGGAAATGCCTATCCATAGCATATTGGTTGAATATATTTGGTAAATCTATTCAACGGGATATCATGAAGCTTTCTTTTAAATTAAGCTGTACTGTTATTGAAGTATAAAGTACATACAAAAAGCATATAAATCAGGACTGTAGAGCTGGATGAGTGATAACTAAGTGAACCAATAAACCACTACAGATCAAGAGTCAGAAAGGCACCAGCATTCCAGAGCCATCCTCAAGTGCACTCCCAATCTTTAATCCCTCCCTCTCCCCTGAATAGTGCCCCTGTCCTCTCCTCTAACAGCATAGATTCACTACACCTGCCTTGAACGACATGAAAGATTATACACTGTATGATTTCTCATGTATAGTTAGGGATTCTTTAGGATCTGTGAACTCTCACTGATCTGTGGTTGTACAATCATTACGTATTTTAAAGAAGTGCCCCCTGCCCACTGTGCATGTGTGTGTGTGTGTGCGTGTGTGTGTGTAGGTACTGTTGCCATGACAGTAGCCCCGCCTGGGGTTACTCCCCACAGGCCCTCCAAGCCATCTTGCTGGTTGATCTTGAGTGATCACCACTTTCACGACCTCATGCCCCTGCTCAGAAGTCCGCCGTGGCTCCTGACTGTGGTGGCTGCTTTACACACAACCCCTCGACTCTCAAACGAGGCAACACCCTCACTCCTGAGAGTGGTGTTCGTTCATCAAGCAAGGCCCCACTCACGCAGTTGCTGCAGGTCTCGCCCTGCTCTGTCATGAGCATCTTCCCATCCCCCAAAGGCCTGCCAGGAAGTCTCAGTCACATTCTCTGGCTGTGATGACCAGTCTCTCCTTTTATGCACCTCTGTTGTACTTAGACTTACCATCATGTGGGTTGGCATACAATTTGCATCCAGTCGTGTCTGGGTATTACTTCAGCTCAGTGGTTTTCAACACTGGCTGAGAATCAGCTGGGAGCTTTATTTTTAAAAAGTAACTGAAAACATTTTTAAACACTAAAAAATTGTTTGGTCCTCAGGCCAAACCAAAGGCTCTAAATCTCTGAAGGTGGAGTCTGGGTGTCAGTACTTTCAAGAGCTTTCCAGGACTGATGGACTGAATTGTGTGCCTGCCGCACCCCTCTCCCCCGCCACGTTCATCTGTTGAAGCCCTAATCCCCAGTGCCTCAGTGTGTGACTGCATTTGGACATAGGGCCTTTAAAGAGGTGATTAAGTTAAATGAGGTAATTAATTAAGGTGGGCCCTAATCCAGTATGACTGTGTCTGAATAAGAAGAGGCGATAATGATGCAGACACACACAGAGGGAAGACCATGTGAGGACACAGGGAGAAGACGGCCATCTGCAAGCCAAGGAGAGAGGCCTCAGGAGAAACCAACTCTGTCAACAGCTTGGTCTTGGATTTCCAGCCTCTAGAACTGTGAGGAAATAAATGTCTGTTGTTGAAGCCGCCCGGCCTGTGGGACTTGGTTGTGGCAGCCTGAGCACCTATGTGCTAAGGTGCTAAGACACTAAGGTGCTTCTACTGCACCAGGTGATTCTCAGACACCAGGTGATTCTACTGCACATCCAGGGTGCAGCCGTTCTGCTAGCCATACCGATCTCCCCCAACCCCACCTCCCCAGCTGGTCATAATCTCTCTGAGGCCAGGGTGGAGCTGTACCTTTTGATTCCCTTGGTATATACCTGGCTATTGACCCATCTTTAACTAACAGCTTATTATGCCACAGGACATGGCCTCCACGTGCTGCTCTCCACCGTCCTTTGCTCCTTATGCCCCCGCAGTTCTTGGAGATGTTTTGGACTTTTTTTTTTTTTACAGTGTTTTTATGCTTATCATCTTGGCCAGTTTTACATCATAAACAACTTCTATCATTTTCTGTTTAAAGGTCTTTTTCTGTTCCAGGGATCCTGACCTTTGTTGGCATGTTTAATATTTTCTCTCATTCGGGGGAACACCTGGCTCCTCTGACCCTCTTTATGTGGTGTGCTTGGCCCACGGGCCCCCTTCCCCCAATGACTTCTCATTCCTGGTAGGATTTTAAATCTTATTCGGTGAAGCCACTGGCCTCGCCTCTCCTGCATCCTCTGGGGTCTTCATTCTGCTCACTTCTCCCCATTGTGCATGTGAGGGAACCTTGCAAAAGGGCCCAGCCTCCCCCACATGCCTTGGATGGCTCAAGACCATCATGCCCAGGAAAACTCCTCTTTTCAGAAAGGGGACTACACTGAAAACCACTAGATTTGGGGTTTGGAAATGAACTTAGAGATCATTTTACTGATGGGAAATGGATGCCCAGAGGTGGAAAGTGATTTGCCCACGATCACAGAGCCAGGCAGTGGCCCAGCCTGTGTTGGAGGCTGCTTGCCAGATAGTGAGAGCTCTTTTATCTGATCCACATTGTTGAGCTGTAGACGGAGTTTCTTCTCCTGAGAGACAGTGTGGGCATAAAGGGAAAGCAAACCCTCCATTCTCCAGAACTTGTCTTGAAGTTTTCTCTCAATCCGTCCTTCATAGCTCTCAAACTTTATACTACTTTATACTACCCTTTTCTCCACTTGAATGCCAACATGGCCAGAGTGGTCATCACTGCCATACCTCATCTCTCTGCCTGCTGCTGTGGTCATTTCCAGCTCCCTGTGCAGACAGCGATGGCCATGTAAGTAGGTTCTGCAGTGGGTTGTGGGCAGAAGTTAGATGAACGTTTCAGGTCAACTTTGCTCTCAGTAAGTTCAATAACTCAGTAAGTGCCTCTGCCTGCCCGCTCTTCCTCCCGCCTGAAGTGCGAATGGGTGGCAAAGAGAAGGAGGGCTCAGAGCTGGAAGAAAGCAAGACAGGGTTCTGGTTCCCAGCTCTACACTCTCCACTCCCAGCTTGGGGTCAAGTAGGGGAGTGCTGGTGGTGGAGGAGAAATGTCTAGATAAGGTGAGAGACACTCCAACAGCAAAAGGCTTTTGTCCAGCCAGGCCCATGACTGAGCTCTAAAGGAGACCCCCTTTTGGACTCCCCTTCCCCCTCCCACTCAGGGTAGGGCCTCCTCAAGGTGTGTTTGGAGGAATGAACTGGAGGAGACTCTGATGTTCAGCTTCCCTGAGCCACTTGGGTGCCATGGGGTGTGGACAGGACCATGCAGGAGCTCAGGGGCTGGCTGTGAAGCTGTGGTAGGTGGTCTTGGTGAGCACAGAGACTGAGGAGGCAGAGCATTAGTGCCAGGCTGAACGGATCCCAGTTGAACTCAGGGCACGTAGCAGCCATCTTGTGACTATGAGGAAACTTGAAGAGGGAAGTCAGCAGTAAAGCTCACAGGGCAGAAATATGGAAGGTGCCAGAAATATTGATGGCATCTTGGAGCTTCTGTAACAGCTCGAGAGTGTTTATCTCTAGACTTCTTTCACGCGAGAGAAGAATAAACTTCTACCTGGTGTAAGATATTTTGGGAGGAGGGTCTCTGTTACTTGTAGGCAAAGGCAATTTCTGATACAGCCGCCATCATGGGATCACTCCAGATGTTTAAAAGTCATTTCCTAAGTTGAGCTGAGATCAACCTCAGTGTCCCGGCCATTCTTAACTCCCTGTTCTGCCCTCTAGGGTCACCCCAAAGAAGTCTAGCCCCTTTCTTCTCTCCAGCATCTCCCTGTTTCCTTCCGATCGACCTTTTCATCTTGAAGCTCTTTACTCCATCTCTTTCACTTGCGATTGTGTGTTTGTTGGACCACAGGCCCCTTTCGTTACTTTCTCAGCTGCTCAGGGCCATGGGCAGCCTGAGGGTGTGCGTCCTGTCTGTGTGCTTCACAGACCCTCCCAGCCACCTCCAGCCCATGGCAGCTATTGGATTTGCATTTTCCTTGGCTATTTATATGTTCCCTCCATGCACTAACCCGTGGTCGGGCAAGAGAGCTTTCTGCCCCTGGGCTATCCTGCCCCCATTTTATTATCTTATTTTTTGCTGACTGTACTTCTCACCCCATTCTTACCACTACATGGTCTCTCAACCATCATTTATTCTGCAAACAATTGTCAAGCGCTTATGATGTGCCAAGCACTGCCCGGGGCACCAGAGACAGAACCAGAAGCACTTCCTACCTTCGAGGAGCTCAGACATCCCACTTTGCACTTTACATTTTAAGCCCTGTAAATCCAGGCCATCTCATTAGCCTATTTCCCTTGTTGAGAAGCTGTCCAGAGAATATTGGCAAGTTGGGGGGGGGGGGCGGGGCGTGGGCAGTAACATGCTCTAATGCTGTTCTTTTATTTTTTTAGACAGTTTCCAAGGATTTTACTTCCTGAGTCAATATCAGGGATCTTGCATCCTAAGTCTCTTTTCCTGAGCTGTATGGATGTGTCCTTCCTCTGTCACCAGGAAGAAAGGGAGCCATTTTCGGGAAAACTTTTCCCAGTAACTACAGGTTGAAAGAGAGAGTCTATATTCACAAACATGATGTCTTTTCTTCTAAGTCACACCATCACATATGCCGGTCAGTCCAGAGCACCATGGACTTCTCTCTACTGTTCCTCCTCCCTCACTTTCCTCATCTCCAAGGACTACATCAAAGGTTCTTTGTTGTTGTTGTTGAGATCATGTAAGTTCTACTCTCTTAGCAGATTTCTATTACACAGTACAGTGTTACCAACTCTAGTCACCACGTTTTACATTAGACCCTCAGACCTAGATCGAGTTCTGAACCCGAGCTTCATGGATCTCTGGGGGGCTTTTATGGGTGGGATTCAGAGGCCCATGCAAGTCGTATGCAATAATTTGTGCATGTGGGAATGTGCTCATTTTTCTGGAGGGAGCAATGTTCATGGTTTTTACATCGCAATTTTGAAAGGGGAGGGTATTACCTGGAAAATCTGAAGAACTAATGCCTTTGGTATTTTCTTAAGTGGTCTTCCAGATTCAAGGGTAATCATTTCTAGCACAGCATCATGTACTGTCTTTTCCTACAAACTCCTAGTGTAACCGCAGCAGCCCTTTAGTTTAGCACCTTCGTTTATGATTAAATTAACTAAAGCTGAGAGAAGTCAAGTAGCTTGCCCACAGCCATCAGGTAGTTGCTGGCTGATCTAAGGTGGGCTCATGGGCCTGGGGCCCTCCAGAAGCAGCAGGGACATCATGTGCCAAAGGGTGAGGACCCGGGTGCAGAAGTTCTGTCTTTTTCCCAGATTATAAATTCTGTGAGGCAAAAGCCTGTCTCACCATGCTGTGCCTCATTCTCTGGTCTCACCAGACGTCCGGCACATAGTAGGTCTCAGTGTTTGCTGCTAGATTGCTTTACACCTGTTAATCAAAAGTCCTTCTCTCAATAGGTCTTCTTTCCTTCTCACTCTGTTCATTCTCTGCCCAAATCCACCCGTCAGAGCCGTGAGCACATGGCGGGCTTGTTCTACCGTGTGGAGCCAGCCTGGTGCCACCCGCGTCCCTCACCACCTCAGCACCTGCTTTGGGAGGTCTTCACTCACCAATCACCTTTCTTAAAGGACAACTCAGCCCACTCTTTCCTTTTCTATTTTTCTGCTACTTTATTTTACATTCTTTATTGTGGTAAAATATACACAGCATAAAGTTTACCATTTTAACCATTTTTAAGTTTACAGTTAACTGGCATTAAGTTCATTCACATTGCTATGCAACCATCTCCAGAACATTTTTCATCTTCCCAAACTGAAACTCTGTCCCTATTCAACACTAACTGCCCCCAGCCCCTGGCAACCACTGTTCTACCTTCTGTCTGTGAATTTGACCACTCTAGGAGCTTTATGTAAGTGGAATCTTACAGTATTTGTCCCTTTGTGACTGACTTATTTCACTTAGCATAATGTCTTCAAGGTTCATTGATGTTATAGCATGTGTCAGAATTTCCTTCCTTTCTAAGCTGAATAACATCCATTTGTATGTGTCCACCACATTTGGTTTATCCATTCATCCTTCGATGGACACTTGGCTTGCTTCCACCTTTTGGCTAATATGGACAATGTTGCTATGAACACGAGTGTACAAATATACGTTCGAGTCCCTAATTTTAATTCCTCTGGGTATACACTCAGAAGTGAAATTGCTGGATCATATGGTAATCGTATATCTAATTTTCTGAGGAACTACCAGACTATCCACAGTGGCTGTACCAGTTTTTATTCCCACCAGCAAAATCTCCACATCCTTGTCAACACTTGTTTTCTATTTTTTTGATAATAGTCATCCTGATGGCTGTGAAGTGGTGGCTCACTGTGGTCACCCTTTTTTCACGAGTCACACATACCATCTGATCATGATGGCATGACTATTAGGTTGTGGCACTCTGGCTCCCTGATGCTGTCATCTCCCCAAAATCAATTGAAATCAGACGAGTTAGTGCCGTGGCTTTCTCATGGATATGTGTGCAACCTATGCTTGGCTCTTTGTCACGCTGTATTTCACTGACTTTAATACACGCAGATCCCCCCCCCACACACATGTTTTATCATCTCTGAAATCGGGATGCATCTTGTAAGTAATAGTGTATCTTTGTCTTAGTTTGCCACCGTATTTTTCTTTCTTTCTTCTTGGCTCGTAAAATAATGGTGCTCCTTAGCAAATTGGAGTCACTGAAAGGTGGTGTTGAAATAGCTCTAGACCTGTGTAGACCTGTGGGCAATGGAGAAGCCTATGGAGGGCTCAGCTGCCCACTGAGTGACGCATGTTGTAAGCGTTTTCCTCTGGGGACACGTACTGTTCACATCATGGTTGCGTCTTTCAGCTGTTGGTGTGTGATATCAATCAACGCTTCAGGCTTTCAGCCACAGCACCCCCCTCTTTGCTCACTCCCTCTTAGGTCTAGCTTTGGTGTCATTGCCACCTGCTGTTTCTCTTCTGCAAAGCCCGACTGCCTCCTGCCTGCAGACTTCTCTCCCCTTATTTATTCTCTTCCTGAATCCATCACTCTTGCTGCCTGCTCCCCCTCCAGCCCCTCACCCTGGCCTAGCCGGCTTCCAGGACCTCCGAGGAAACTGTTTCCTCCCCAGCAGGCTCACCCTGCCCAATTCCTCCACCAGGGCTGTCACCTTTTTGAGCATTTCCTGTGACTTCTATTTTTTTCCCCCAGTTTGCCCCCCTTAATCTGTTTTTCTCTGCTTCCCTCCCCCACCCACACACAGCTGGAATGCCTCTTCTGCTTTCTTGCCGTGCTTCCTCCTGAAATCCCCTGGCACCCCTCCCCCATCCTTTGCTGCCCTAAACCAGTCCCACAGTTGCTCTGCCTGGTGCTGTATGCTCTGGAGTTTGCTGGGACCCGTTTTGCACTAGTGATTCGCTCCCCAGTC
Organism: Tapirus indicus; assembly: GCA_031878705.1. Taxonomy (NCBI): domain Eukaryota; kingdom Metazoa; phylum Chordata; class Mammalia; order Perissodactyla; family Tapiridae; genus Tapirus; species Tapirus indicus. The sequence goes on along the minus strand of CM062919.1, from coordinate 93,676,456 downwards.
TCTGTGCTCACCAAGACCACTTATCACAGCTGGACAGCCAGCCCCTGGGCTCCTGTGTGGTCCTGGCCACACTCTGTGGCACCCAGGTGGCTCAGGAAAGCTGACCATCAGAGCCTCCTCCAATCAGCTATGCCTGTCCTGAGGGGGTGGCGTGGGGAATCCCATAGGAGGGCTCCCTTAGAGCTCAGCCGGGGCCGGGGCTGCGCAGAAGCCCTCTGCTGCTGGAGTGTCTCCCACCTTATCTAGATTCCCCCCACCCAGTACTCCCCACTTGACCCCCAGCTGGGAGTGGAGAGTGGAGAGCTGGGAACCAGAACCCTGTTGGCTCTGTACCCTTCTTCTCTTTGTCCCTTCACCCCAACAATTCCTTGCCCCCAGAAGGGTTAGGCTCCTCCCTTCCTTCCTAGCTTCTTCTTGCTGCCCTCACCCCACTGTGGGTGTTAATGGGGGAGGGCTGTCTTTTCTCTGCTGTGAGGGAGGTTCATGATCGTGTGGCAAAGAGGAGCTAATGGACTCAGCGCCCTCTCTCTGGGCTAGGCCTGGTATCCTTCCTAGCTTGTCTTGTTAAAGAGGTCAAGTCCTTTCCCGCTCCTGCTTAGGGAGAGAAACTTCATGATTTTTAAAAGAAGGAAGGCAATGAGGGAAAAACTGATACATGCAACTTCATTTATGAGCTGACCATTAATCCTTTGTCCCACCTCTGAGGGCCCGTGTTGCATTCTCTCCCCACCACCCTCACTGGCGTGTAGGAATGGGACAGTCGTCCCCTATTAGGGACAAAGTGGGAGGACCTGGCAGGGGCCTCAGAGCTGCCCCCCACTTCCTAACTCAAAAATCCGGCTTTGGCGTTCCAGAAAGGTAGAACACTCATGGGTGCTGCTCCCTGGTGGGTCCCCAGTCCCTTTCTGTTTCAAATGACAGAAACTCCAACTCAGACCCATTCAGCTAAGGAGAGGATTGTCGGTTCATGTAACTGAAGAGCCCAGTTTCCCAGCTGGGTTCTGGTTTCGGGCCTCACAGCATCCAGGGGCTCAACCAGGTCATCAGGACTTGGTTTCCTTTCCTTTGTGGCATCCTTTTCTGGCTCCACAAGGCAACCCCTGGCATTGGCAGTTTATCTCGGCCTCACTGCCAGCAGGGCCAGTGCCAGAAAGAGGCCACCTGATCCTGGGAACTCGCCCGGGCCCCACGCTGAAGACAGCAGCTGGACAGGGGACCAACCATCCCAGTCAGCCGGGGACAGGAGGTGGCGGGGGAGCGCTGGGTCCCAGCACACGGGCCTCTCAGTGCTAAAACTGGGGTAGCCCCGGGGTAAACTGGGACGGTGGCCCGCCTTAGCCTGCAACGATGCCTGCTTCTTGTTTCTTCCCTCATTTTTGCCAGTCTCTGTTGCCATCCCCCTCCTCTTTATCTACCTGTTCTTGGATCTAATGTAGGAACCTCTTGAGTTTCCTTTTGCCAGCGGTTCACCTCTCAGACTTCAGTGCAGAAGGGCTTTTTGTTCTGCTGCTGAGGGACCTGGGGCCAGAGCTGGTCTTACTGTGCCCGTGCTGTTTCATCCTCGCGGGACCTTCATAAAGCAATGTCAGATGCCCTCATGCGCGGTGTGCCAGCTCCTGCAGAAAGGATGGCCCTTCCCACCTCTCCCACACCCCTCCCTCCAAAACTGCTCCTCCTTCTGCTCCCTCACTGGGTGAGTAGAGAGCGCCACCTCCCACCCAGGTCTGGAGCCTGAAACCCAAGAAACAGGCAGGACCTCCCCCTCCCCCGCAGCACACCCCACAGACTGTTGGTCAGTCGATCACCCAGTCCTGCCGGTCACTTCTTCTCAGCTTCTGCTGGATCAGTCCCCGTGTCATTCCCCTGCTGTTGCCCTCATTCACCAATAACTTTCCCCACTCTCCCAGGCTCGTTCTCCCTACCACTGCCAGAGGGGTCTTTCTAAAATATCAGGATGACATCCATGGACGTCCCTTCCCGAATGCCCAAATTTTCTCCCTCCATGCACTTTTGTGCGCACTGCCCCACCTCGAACGCCCTGAGCAGAGCAGGGATGGCAAGTGTCTGGCCCTTGTATGGCCCTTCTCTTCTCTGATGCTATGGCAGCATTGCCAGCTGAGCACAGTGTACAGGAAGCCTGGGCACCTTCTCCTCTCATCCTTCCAACCACCCACCCCACTGGGTCAGAGGTGGCACCAAGGCCATATTTATTTGCCATGCTGGTCCTAACTTCTTCCTTCTCTGGCTAATCTTTAAGTTGTCCTTTAGGTCTCAGCTCAGAAAGCTCTACGTCACCTCCTCCAGGAAGTCTTCCCTGACTTGCCATTCCTCTTAATCTGCTTTCAGTCATGCCCTGTGTGTATTATATATATGTATCTCAGAACGCTTCTTATGCTGCATTTTAATAATGTAACTACTTGTCACAGTAGAATGTGAAGTTTTTGTAGATGCATGCTATGTCTTAGTAATCTTTGTATTCCCAGGACCCAGCACAGAGCCTGGTACACAATAGATGCCCAGAGATTTTTGTTGTATACACAAATGAGTGAATGAATGAGTGATTGAATGAATGAATGACCTGGTGGGACCAGCTTGTTTTGAAGGTGAAAGAATCAAAATTCATTACGCCTCTTTGAGAAAGAAAATAGATTTGCTTCTCCCTTTCCTGTGGCTGCAAGAGGTCATACTTCTCGGTGACTCGCCCTGGGGATGAAGTTGAACCTGTGTTTTTATTGATGAGGCTGGAGAGCAGGCGGTTGCCTCCTCATCCTGGAGGAGTGGTGTGAGGTCGGTCGTCTTACGTACCCTTGTCCTTCACAGTCCACAGGGCCAGGCCACCCTTGCTTCTTCAGCTCATTCTCCTGGGTCCTAAATTTTTCTAACTTGTCTGTGTGTGTGTGTGTGTGTGTGTGTGTGTGTGTGTATGTGCGTGTGCCCCAGACGTGTGTGTGTGCATCTGTGTGCATGTATGCATGTGTATGAGCCACCTGAAGTTATACGCAGGATCTCGTCAGTGACATGAGGGCGCGTACATTTAGTGAGGATGATCGATCATTTTCCTCAGCTTCTCTGGGGGCCAAGTGCTTGGTCTTATGTTGGGAAGGAGACTTCATGGTGAACTCTGGCTGCTGTCAGCCTGATCTTTGGTACTTAGGATCCTTCGGGTCACATTGCTTTTTATATTTCAAAAATCCTTTTGGAGATTGAGAATTCCAGTTCAGAAAGAGATTATTTTCTAGAATGTCTTCGGTTATTTGCCAGAAGATGGGGCAGTCAGTCGCTTGAGCATATGTTGGGATGTCACACTCTTGCCTGGGTCCTCCAGAAGCCACGGGACGGTTTTTGCCTTCGCTCTAGGCCAGGTTCCTGCTTTCTCCCTGAACGCTCCCCTTTGCCTGCAGGGCTGCTGTCCGGAGGGCTCTAGAGAGGCCTTCTCTGCCCAGAAATGGGCTGCAAGGAGCAGAAGTCCTTGGAGGCAGTGGAAATGCTGTGGGGACATGGCAATTCTGGGAGACACAGTGACACTGGGAGACGTGGTGACCTTGGGGGACACAATGACACTGGGGGACGTGGTGACATTGGGGAGATGGTGATCCTAGGGGACATGGTAATGCTGGGGCACATGGTGACTCTAGGGGACACAGTGACTCTTCCTTCCCCTCTCGGTCCCTGAGTGAGAGCCAAGAAGGATGCTCATTGTCAAAGTGAAAATGAAAATCAAGTGGGAAGAAAAGTCAGTCGTTCTGGAAGGCAGGCCCAAGTCAAACCCCACGGCAGCTGCGGGAATGTTAGGGGAGGTCTAAGAAAGCAGCTTAGGGATTAGTTGGGAGGGAGGAGTCTGAAGAAGCTAATTATAAAGTTTGTGCCAGAGATGAGAAAGGATTATAAGGCCTCTTTGTGCGCCAAGATTTTGAAAATGGGAGAAGAGTTCCTTCATCTAAAATGAACGGAGATAATTAGAGAAAACAGGTAAGAAGGGAGATGTGGGCCTGGCTGAACGGTAGGGAGGGATTAACGGCCGGCAAGGAAGACCATGGTTACTGCAGCGCGTACGCTAACGAGGGTCCGGCTATGGTCCGAACCACGTGGAAGCGGGGAGGACTCCTCACTTCATCATAATTGCCCAAGTGTCAGCTTATTGACAGGCCTGGGCTCTGTTATGAGGCTCTGTGAAATGTCAATGTCATTCATCAGTACGTATTTCCTGGGCCCCTGCTCTGTGCCAAGCATGGGGCTGGGAGTCCCGGGGAGTACAGGTTCTGCCGCCCAGGCCTTGGAGTAGTTGGCCAGGAAGGATACAGGCCTGGGATGTGGGAAATGTCAGGGGAGCCATGCTGAAAATGGGGGGTGCCCTGGATTGGGGGGCTAGGGAAGGCCTTAGAAAGGAGGGAAACCAAAGCAGGATGCGTAAGGATGGAGGGCACCATGCAGGGAGAGCCTCTGAGTCAGGCAGCCTGATGGGAGTGGAGAATTCCTGCAGGAAACAAGCAGGAGGTGAGGCTTGAGGGGGCGGCTGGGAGCAAGCTTGAGAAGCCCTTGAATTGTGGGATAAATGGCCTGGGCTTTTCTGTGGACACTGAGAACCACTTAAAGGGCTTGGAACATAGAATATGTCTGGGTGAAAACTGGGTTTCAGGTCAACTTGGCCAGCAGGTGCATAGAAGAGAGCGCAGGGCAGTGACCTGTACTGGACGGGGACAGCCTGCGAGAGGCTTTTGCCAGAGTCCTGGGTGAGGCAATGGGGCTCCACTGTAGTGGGAACAGAAATGAACAGTTGGACGAATAGCCTTGACCCTACCACAGCAGGCGTGAGCCCCCAGTATCCAGTGTTGGTGGCAGCGGGCTGGGGCACTCACCCATAGGGTTCATCACACATCCTCCAAAGACTTTGGAGGCATGCGAGGGGGAGCATTCTTTTTATATTAAAGCAAACACCACTACATAATGGAGAAAACACCCAGCATGGAGTGGTGGCATCCTCGTTGAGTTACAAGTCTTGTTGTCTGCACTCCCATCCCTGAGGGGTTTGGGACCAAAAGATTCTGCTCCGGCCCTCTCATCTGGCAGCTGGAGGATTGAGTCCAGAGCTGGAAATCCCCAAGGGTCACACATGAGACTTTGCACTGAGAGTGGGCAGGGTACCCAGGTCTCCTGACTGCTTGTCTGGTGTTCCTAATGTCTGTGTTAGATGGTCTTCTCTTTATTTACCCACCTCTTTAGGAGACAAACTCTAAAGTATTCAAAGGAGCTCAAGGTGGTAGGAGAGGGTAAGAGAAACAGCCAGAGGAAAGAAAGGGATAAAGATTTATTGATGCTTGCTCTGTGCCAGGTGCTCCATACGTGTAACTCATTATACCTCACGATACATTACTCATTATAGCCACTATGCAGAGTGAATATGGCTGCCGTTTATAGGCAGGTCCATCAAGACACAGGTTACATCATTAACCTCCTGGGTCATACAGGTAGTAAGTGGAAGTGGGTGGGATTTGAACTCAGATCTGTCCGATGCCAAACCTTTGGCCTTCCTCTATTCCATCAAAATGGATTAACCTGCCTCTACATAGCTGAGTGGAGCAAATTTGGGGTGAGCAGGAATTACCTCTATAATGAAGAGGAGAGAGAAATGCAAAATCCCGCGAGTTGCTCTCTGACTGTCCTATTCCTATGATCTCTTTCAGCTGCCTGGGCCTCCACGCCATGAACAGCACCCTGAGAGATGCCCAGGCCCCGAGCCACCGTGAGTGCCTCCTGCCTTCTGTGGCCCGGACCCCCTCTGTCACCCAGATCACACCAGCCAAGAAAATAACCTTCCTCAAGCGAGGGGACCCCCGGTTTGCTGGGGTTCGCCTGGCTGTTCACCAGCGCAACTTCAAGAGCTTTGGTGCTCTGATGGATGAACTTTCTCAGCGTGTGCCTCTCTCCTTTGGGGTGCGCTCTGTCACCACACCCCGGGGCCTGCATGGCCTGAGTGCCCTGGAGCAGCTGGAAGACGGTGGCTGCTACCTCTGCTCCGATAAAAAGCCCCCCAAGACCCCCACTGGGCCAGGCCGACCACAGGGGAGAAACCCCTCTTCTCAGCAGTTGTGGGATTTTGAAGGCCGGTGTGAGGCACCAGGAACATCTTCTTCCTGCAAAGGTCTTAAGGCCCCAAGGAGGATCATGCTGGTAAAGAATGGGGACCCTCAAGTCCAGGAGACAGTGGTTCTCAGTCACAGAAACACGAGGAACCTGACAGCTTTTCTCAGCAAAGCCTCAGATCTTCTGCACTTTCCCGTGAAGCAGGTGTACACAACCAGTGGGAAAAAGGTAGGCTGTCAGGGTATGATATTTCCTTTAAAAAGTTCTCTGGACCTGAGATCAAAATACTTAGATGGAATGGTGAGATTATTCTTTAAAAAGAGCCACTGATTGCCCTGCTACTAATTAGAGGTGAATAGAGTGGAGACATTCAGTCAGCTAATCAAACAAGCCATCGCTACTCATATTTTTAGCTCGCATTTAGCAAGCGCTTAGTAAGTGCCAGACACTGGGCCTTGCACATATTCATTATTTTCTTATCCAATCCCTTAATAACCTATGTCAGTGAGAGTTCAGTGCAGGAAACAGAAACTGCTCCATGGACCTTAGGCAGAAAGTTGAATACAGGCATTAGGGGGCCTCCAAATCTTTGGAAAGCTGGAGGAATGGCTCCCAGCATCCTGCAGAAAGCTATACCTCTGCTTGAAGCTACAGTGATTATTGAGGTCAAGAACACTTCTGTAGCAGCATCTGAGTGTATAAAGCTGGGAGCAGGAAACTGCCACAGCTGCATCTTGATGCCCAGGAGCACTGGGGTGCCAGGTCTAGCCACTGCTGCCTGAGCTGTCATCGCCTCCTGACACCCACACACTTGCTTCGCAACCACAACAGCCAGAAGCAAGAGGAGATAGTGTCTGCCTCACTTGCCTTCCCAGTCTTGACAAAGTGTGTCTAATGGATGGAGAACCCAATATGCATCCAGCCCCACTGGAGAGAAGGCTCGTGAATGTAATTTTTGCCTTCCCAGGTTCTGTAGAACATGAGTGTACACCATAGGGGGCAGGACGGAGGATGGGGTTGATTGATCTAATCCAGAGTCTCCCCGTGATCTAATCCTATAGCTGTTTAACACCTGTATGCACCGTTCTACCAATACTTAAACTTACAAACAGCAGCTGCAGCAGCGTGTTCCCCCCAATAACATAGCTAATCCTCCTACCATCAAAACATATCCACCTTCTCCCGCAAAGTCACATCAGCACTGTACCGTCCATCTTCTAGTTCAGTCACGATCCCACATTTGTGGCCTTTATCTTAAGATTTAACTATCGAGTCCACAACCACCAAAATACCTTAAGTGCACCAAAAAGTAGTAGAAGAAAGCAAGGGCAGAGCATAGGAAATTGGTTTATATATACGCCTAGCAAAGCTGTGAGAAAAATTAGGCTGTCCACTGCAAGGAAGTTGTTGGTATTAAGTTTCCTTCTACTGCCCCTTCTGTGTTCCCTCTGCCCTCTGGCAGCACCTCAGCCGATGTGGTTATGGATCTGGTGGAGTGACTGGACCATTTCCGCCATCTAAATTATGGTCCATTTACTATGTAATAGCATGTGCTACGTCATTCCTGCAGTCTCTGAGCCTTTGGAGGTCCTGCCTGAGCTACTGTGGTCTTGTGTTAACTTTTACCATTGAACATGGCAGCCACAGAAAGCACCCAAGGGGTTCTCTGGGCAATATAAGACTTCCTCCCTGACCCCATTGCATAACAGCAGCCCTATTTCCCCTTAAGAATCAGAACCAATCATCCCATCCAACACAGAAACCCCCTTGTTGCGTGTTGGTTCATTGTCACAAGGAGCTCCATATGGCCAGGTGACTGTCTCAATTTTCAGCTCCACTGACCCACTGTTGTGCCTCCCAGTGGGAACATTTTCCCTAGGATCCTGAGACTTCCAAACCAGCAAGGTGCAAAGTTGCCGGGATGGGCAGCAGAATGTTTGCAGCTAGGTGTAGGTGTAATAGTGAGTGGAGGCACTCTCATTTCCACCCATTAATTCCCAGGTATCTGTTGTCTATGGAGAAACAGCACCAAATATTGGTTGCCAGTTCAGAGCACATACCACATCCTGTGAGACAGCACCTCAGCATCGTAAAGTGATACCTTCCAGGTCCTTGGGCTATTCTTGAACAAAGAGTTTAGACTTTGAGCTTGCCATTTTCTTTAAGTCAGAGAAGCCAACCTAATCCATAGTCCTTGCAGTTCTCATTCTCATTTCAAGAATCTATCATTCAAGAACGTGTTTCATCACTTTGAGCCATGGGCTACTAGTGTCCCATCGTAACCAGGTTATCTCTGCCTTCAAACCCAACCAGCTCAGATTACTGATCCCAGATTCCCATCCTTGAGAATCTATTGCCTGCAACCACCTCTTATACCATACACTCTATCAGTCATGATTCAGCACAGGAAATAGGAACCTCTCTAGGTTTTTTAAGCATGAAGGAATTAAACACAGAGAGTTTCATGCTTAAAGATTCATTGAAAGGAGAAGCATAGGCTGTGTTCCTGGAAATGATTCCCAGAACACCACAGAATTGACCTACCTGGGTAGATACCTCTAACACAGTCAAGAAAGTGGGTTGTCGGGGGTGTCACTGGGATGGTGGTGTTCGGTATCACCCTACCACTGCTGTGATCCAGAAAGAGGAAGGTGATGTGCCACTACTGTCTGTTGATATCCAGGAAGCTGGTGGCTGTGTACTGGAACAATGACGTGGCTTTTGCCATCTCAGCTGCACCTGCACCTTAGTGCTTTTGACCTTTTTTACTTGTGGCAGCTGTAAAAGCAAAAGGAAGAGGGCCTCTGCTTCACTGTCATTTCCCCTATCTTGTGCAAGTGCATCTAACTGGTGGAAACTATTTCACAGTTAGAACTCTAGCTGCAAGGGAGTCCAGGGAATGTGTTAAGAGCTTTCTAAGTTCTGCAGTATTGGAAAGCACACCAGAAAGAGAGTAGAATAGTAGTTGACTAATCTAGGGCATAGCATCCACCACACAAACTCATGAGGCAGTTAATATTATTAGCCCCTCTGTATAGATAAGAAAATTGAGGCACAGAGGTTAAATAATTTGCTTATAGTTGCATGGTTGGCAAATGATAGAGCCAGCATTAATGATTTCAGAGTCATAACACAAGAATGCTTCTAAATTATGGTGCATTTACATGTACTAGCATGTGCTACAGGCAGAATATACAGACAAATAAGACCAGGTCCCTACCTCTGATTAGCTAGTTTAGTGGGTGTGGTGAAAGGGAGAGAGCAGGCACAAAATAAGTTAATTGGAGAAAAAAATAATAATATATTTTCATATAGACTTACTGCAGCACTATTAGAATTTCTGTGAACAAAATATCTCATTGCTCCCCAGAGCAGGCTGGGCCATGGTGATCAGTTTGCAGGCCCTCAACTGGATGGACACTCGCAGTAATGCTCTTTTCCTCATGGATCCTAGACGTCTACCTCTTTCCAGGATGGGAGTGTCATTTAGTCCTCAATTCTTTTTTCTTCCTTGGAAAAGTCTCATTTCCTAGAAGTATGGCCACATCTATAAATTTGATAGACGTCGGTCATGTTTGTATTTTTGCTGTGGACTGGAGAGCTAAATCAAACAGAAATGCACCTAGTAGTTTGAAAGAAACTTCTCATTAACTGGGTTGAAAGATTTGGTGTACAGCAAATTCACTGTTATTTTGTGGGGAGAAGATGCAAGAGTTCTCTCTTTTTTTCAGTTCCTTGTTAACGAACATACCCTCCTAATCTGAGAAAATGGAAAAGAACAGATTCAGCTCTTTAAAGGTGGAACTAAATCCCCCAACACTGCTAATTACAATGCCATGCTATAAATAGTGCAGACCCTCAGTATGCAGGGGCTTCGGGGCCAAGTGAGATTTCTCTAAAAGCAGGGACCTGTTTCCTGGAATGCAACCCAGCACTGATGTTGCCTGCTCCTCTCCCAGCCCAGGATGTCCCGCTGGTGGGTGTGGAGGTGGGTGGGGAGAGGATGAGCCTCCGGGCAGGAGCCTAGAAAACCTGTGGAGAGGCTGGGAGGGAGGGGCCACCTGTGGAGAGGACGGTGCTTTGCCCTTCTCCACTCCACTAGGGGCAGAAGCAGAGGCAACAGGCTCGAACTATACTGGAAAACACAGACCTGACCCAAGGGAGAATTCTGCCTGGGAAAAGGGTGAGATAGTGAATCAGGTCTCTATATGCAAGCTGGAGGAATTTCCGTCCTGGTTGCTTTAAAAAATACATATTCTGGAGGGTGCAAGTGTGGGCGAGAAAGCAGATCAAAGGCTTCTTGAAGTCTTCTCCACCTGAGGCATCCAGAATAACCCCTACACCACAGGCCTCAGACCAGATGGAGGGAGGAGTCTAGGTAGAGAGGAAGATCACAGTGGTGGGACCTCAGCCCCCAGCTGGTTATGGAGGTATTATGGCAAGTGGATGGGATCCTTCCCTTGGATCAGAAATCTGTAGTGAGATGTGCAAACATCAAGAAAGGGCCGAAGCGAGTGGATTCTTCCTCTACCTGTGTCTCCCTGGTCAGAAGGGGGGTTCTGCAGACCAGACCTCCTGACTCAACACTCTCCTTCTTCAGGTGGACTCTCTGAAGGGTCTGCTGTGCAGCTCCTCCGTGCTAGTGTGTGCCGGTCATGAGTCCTTCAGACCTCTGGCAATGGAAGATGCCAGAAGAAATGGGACTGAAACTTTATCTGGGCAGACTTCAAGGAACAAAAATGGTAAGTTGATTTTGGGGTTTCCCCAATCTTATTTACACTGGATAGTGGTTCAGTAGGGCTGGGCAGGTATCCTTTTAGATAATTTAGGAAACCTGCCTTTGGCACCATTCGTGGGCATCCCAGTTGTTTTGGATCTCTCTTGCCTCTTCTTCCTTCTTCTCATCATCACCAGCCTTAACTAGGTTGAACATTCGACTGGGATGTGAGAGAGAGGAGTCTGGTATTTAAAGAGAACAGGGATTAGGAGATCTTGAACTCTAAGTTTCTAGTATCTAAAATAAGCTTTATTAAGGACCATGGTGGGCATGACATTATGGGGGCAATGAACCATGAGTATGTGGCATTTGCATCTTTCAAGAGTCATGACTCTCTTAGGCAATGGTGGAGGCCAAATGGACTAAAACTAGCGATAATCATCCATCCATCAGTCTCTACATCCAACCATATATCCATCCAAAAAGCCTGCTATGTACCAGGGTCTAGGCTTTGTTATTTAAAAAAACATATTATTTTAAAAGCACAATTAACAATTGCAGAATAGATTTTCAGCAAAATTATTGGAATGACAATCGGCAAATTTTGATGAGTAAGTAGAATAATATCCTTTGTGAAAAGCTGTTAAGAAATGACAATGACGGTTTCAGTGATTGCTGCACACCAGGTGCCGGAGGTACAAAGACCTATTAGCCACAGCCCCCAGGCTCATTTGGTGCTTATGGAAGAGCAGAGCTTGGCAAAACCTTCTCCCACCCAGATGGACTCAAAGGGGGTCTGTTCCTTTGCTGTCCATAGGCTCAGCCTCCACTAGCCCCTTCCTCTTCCTAGGTGTTAGCCAGGAGGTGAAATGAGAGAGTACTAGGAGCTTCATTCTTTCTTGGGTCCCTTCTTTCTATCCCCAGTGGCCCCTTCTCTTTTTCATGGCTGGGGTGCAGGACCTGCTATTGTATGTCCTTCCTTGCAATCATTTATCAACCCCAAATCTTGATAAGTGTTAGGATAATAAATCACCCCTAATAATTGCAAAGCATTTTACAGTTTACAATCAGATGCATATGCAGCAGCTTATTGATTTTGCTGCCTGTGCTGGGGGTGGGCATGAGCAGGGCTAGGAGTTCCCTGTGGGCACTGCTGCTCTGCCCCCCAACCCTGCTGTCTATCGAGAACCCACTTTGTGCTAGCAACTCCGCAGGAAGTTTTATATGCATTGCCTTGCATTGTCAAAGCAAACAAAAGATATCATTATTCTTATTTTACAGCTCAGAAAAGAGGCTCTGCCAAAAGCTACACAGCTAGGAAGTGGCAGTGGCAAGTCTTAATTAAATTTAGACTTCAAGTTCATCTCACTAGGCTATGCTGGCTCGCAAGCTGCCGACTGTGCATGTTCATTTTAACATAGTTTCTGTCCTTACTGTGTGGTTTTGGAGGCAACAGGGGTGTTTAGGTGGTGAAAAGCTCATGACCAGCCTTTATTCTTCTGAAGCTCCCCCGGTAGCTCACTATCTTTTCCTCTTTTTTCTCTTACTCTTTGTTGTGCACCAGGGAGCTGGGGGCCAAAGGCCAAGCAGAGTGTGATCCACTCAAGGTCCAGGTCAGGTGGCAGGCGATTTTCCTTGCTGTCAGAGAAGTCTGGTCTCAGCGATCTCCCTGAGTCCCTGCATCGTGCCTGGATGGGCCCTGCTCCAGACAGGCACCCTCAGGACACGCCTGGCCAGCTTGGCCCACTGGTGGCTGGTGATGACGTTGAGAAGAAAGTCCGCATGAATGAGGATGGCACCCTCTCTGTGGAGATGAAAGTGCGCTTCCACCTGCTTGGGGAGGACATGCTCCAGTGGTCCAGGAGGGTCAGAAGGGCCAGTCCGCTCACAGCAGCCAGTGGGGAGGGCCCTGTCCTGGGGGAGGTGGACTCCCTTCATTGTGTGTGGGAGGGCCACCCTGGGGGCTCCTCAGAGCCTGGGGCACAGGGACTGGGGCCCTGCGAGGCAGGATGCAAGGAAACCTCTGACGGAGGCCGGTGGCAACCGGGCTCCAGGTATGAGATCTGGATGAACCCCCTGTACACCTCCCAGGGAGAGAGGATGGGCCCTCAGGGGAGGACCGGGCTGACCCAGCACTCCCACTCCAGGAGCCCCTGGAGCCAAAGGGTCGCCGGCAGGAAAAGAAGCAGCAAGGACAGCGTCAGCCCTGCCTCCAGCGACGGACGCCCCGAAGACTCTGAGACAAACTCCTCTTGCTGCTCCAGCCCCCTGGAGGGCAGTGAGGGCAGCTGCAGCCTACATCCAGCCTCCGGGGCTGCCTCCCAGAAAGGAGCAGGGCGGGAAGCTGGCAGCACGCCCCTGGCTGGTGAGGGTCCAGGGGGGAGAGCCGGCCCAGGTCCAGAGGGAGCAGAGCTGGGCCACAGGGAGCACCATGGCTGCCTGAAACCCAGGACCCGAGGTGCCAGAGGGGCTCTTTCTCACTCCTCAAAGAGAGCCAGGTCTCACGAGGAGTCCACTGAAAAGGGTGAGCAGCACCAGGGCCACCCAAGCAAGACGAAGGCCGTGACTTCCTGGCAAAAGGCCACCCGTCGGGGAGGCCCCCATTCCCCCACCGTGAGCCCGTCGTCTTTGAGGAATGAGGACACACAGGCAGAGGAGAGTGGACAGAGCACCGGGCACCCTCAGGCCAGGGGTGGCCCTGGGATGGGGCCGCCCCTGGCTCTGGGCCTTTCTGGCTCTAAGGATGCTGCAGGAGGCTGTTCCCCACCTTCCCCCTGTGCCTCAGCCACAGGCGGGAGAAGAAAGCAGGAGAGCAGAGCCAGTGCTATGTCCTCACACAGTATTTTTGGCCTCAGCCAAGGGGCCCAGAGAGGCCACCCCAGGCAGCATGGCAACCACAGAGACATCCGCTGCCCGCTTGACTCACCTGAGTCCAGGCAAGTGCCAGGGCCTCCCCGCGGAAGCAGGCCCTGCCCACCTAGCCCAGCACCATGCCTTTCTGAAAGCACATCTAGTGCCAGGAATCAGGCCTCCCGGGACCCAGGCCCGCCCCCCTCTGCCTGTCTTCATTCCCAGGATGCACGAGGAGTCAGCAGTGCCCCCGTTACCCCTGTCAGCGATTCTGATTGTACTTCCAATTTTTACCCCCCATATTCTCCCTCTGCTGAGACCGAAGGGGACCCTGAATTCAGGGCACATTCACTGGCTCCCATACCTTCTAACGCATCTGACTTTTTCAGCTCCCAGGCTGATGGCCTGGGTGAAGAGTCAGGGGGCAATGTCCCCAAGCCTTCTTTGCCTTTGGTTCTGCCAGTCCAACGGCCTGAGGGAGGGAAGCCAGGAGCCCCCAAAGGCGGCTGCTGCTCACAAATCAGTATGTCCTCGGTCCCCCAGACCCCCGGTGGTAAGATGCAGGCCCTGCAGGCCTCCCAGCCGGAGGGCCACCAGGGGCCCTTCTCTGAGGCCTGCTTGGTATGCAGCAGGTACTGTCCCACTCCCCCTAGGGCACAGCCGTCTGTCAAGAAACACCTTTCACGCAGCAGCAGCCACAGCGATGGCGACCACAGTGCTGATTGGGGGCCAGGTGGGGGCGAGCGGGGGGAGAAAAAGCTTGACTCGCACCACCCACGGCCCCCCAGCTCTCAGTCTGGGGCTGCAAGAAGGGGCAGCCCCAGCCTAGGTCCCAGGCCTGGGAGAATATTCCCAGGGAAGGTTGCTACTGGAGGGGAAAGCCTGGAGGAGCAAGAGGACGGTGGCAGCATGATGCCGGGCGCTCTGCCCCAAGTCTCGCCAGAAGCCGTGGTCCGTGAATGGCTGAGCAACATCCCGGAGGAACCTGTGCCTGTGAAATATGAGATGGTGGATGAGAGCACAGATGTGGCTGGGGACAGCCTGGAAGGCCCCATGGAGGACCCTGTTGACAAGCATTCCCCAGAAGGCCTGGAAGGGCCAGCTCAGGCTGAACAACCACTCTTGGAAGAGGCCGCCAGTGAGAAAACAGAACCAGACGGAGCCCTCCCAGTGACTGGAGATGCCGGTCCCGAGTCAGGAGAGGGTCGTCCTAGCAGCGGAGTTTTGGAAGCCCCCAAAGAGGCTGGAGTAGGCAAAGGAGCGGCTGTGGACTGCCGTGAGGACCAGTGTGTGCTTCCCCGCAGGGTCTCTGCTTCCATACAGATCATGAAGGCTCTGATGGGCTCCGAGCAGGGCCGGCCCAGCAGCCTGCCCGAAGTGTCCAGCACGGTGGGCAGGAGGCTCAGCCACTCCGCCCAGGCCCTCATCACCTGTCTCGCCGGGCTCCACTTCTTTGATGAAGACCTTGGGTCTCCTGTGGGCAAAGTGAGGTTCACAGACTCTCCTCGGTACCAGGAGCTCCTGAACACCTTCCGTGCCCTGTGCCCTGGGTGTGGCCTCCGGAGAGGTGAGCTGGACTTGGGCCCCCAGGAGCTTGGCTGGTGCCAGGCTCTGCCTGGCCTCAGGTCCCACATCGTGACTGAGGATTTCACGCCAACGTCGTCATCTGGCGTAGATGTCGGCAGTGGCTCTGGAGGCTCAGGGGAGGGCAGCAGACCTAGTGCCGTGGACTGCACCCTGGTTCCTGACAGGACGGAGCTGCCCTTGAAAATCCCCTCTGAGGATTCCAGGACCTCAGAGAACCCAGACGATCTGGAAAAGCAACAGCTGAGTGCTTCTGCGGCCTCCTCAAACTGTCAAGGATGGGCTTGTGCCACCAGGAAGGACAAGGCAGAGAGAAACAGTGGGGAGCAGATGTTGGGCGGTAACCTGGACCAAGTAGTTGAAAGCACCATGCAAGAAGAGGGAGAACAATTAGAGAAAATAAAAGAAGAAGAAAGAGCAGAACTGCCGGAAGAGGGTGTCAAAGGATTTCCAGAAAAGGGAAGAGTCAGGGGACAAGAACTGTCAGGGGCCGGCTCTCAGGATGGGGAGGGGGCACGGGAAGATACAAGCGTGCAGAAAGAGGAAGCAGGGAGAGACCCTGGCTCCGCAGTGCTGCACACTCCAGAGAGGAGTGAGAAACTGACAGGGCCCCTTAGGAGCCTCAGTGAGAGGGACCCAAATGTCAGTGGGTGTCAAAGTGGCCCCATAGCTGAGCACGGTCTGGAGAAGCTACCCAGAGCAGCTGAGGCAGGCCATGAGCAAACCCAGGCCAAATTCACACATGGGGCTGGGGAGAAGGGCACTCCTCTGGCCCGCAGAGCATCTCTGGACCCTGACCCCCTCTGGGTGTCCACATTGTTGAAGAAGATGGAGAAGGCCTTCATGGCCCACCTTGCCAGTGCCACGGCTGAGCTCCGAGCCCGATGGAGCCTGCAGAGCAATGACCTGCTGGACCAGATGGTGGCTGAGCTGCAGCGGGACATGGGCCAGCGGCTCCAAAACAGCACTGAAAAAGAGCTCCGGAAGATCCAGAGTCGGGTGGGGGCGAAGGCACCGGGACCGCACAGAGAAGCCGTCAGGAGGGAGACATCCCTGCAGACAGAGCAGCGCAGGCATCGCCTCCAGGGCCTGCGCAACCTCTCAGCCTTCACCGAGCAGACCCGAGGCTGGGGGCCCCCCTCCCTCTCCCTGGAGGATGTGCCAAGCTTCAGTGGAGCCCTGGGGACCCAGCTGGGTAGGGAGGCTGCAGGGGAGGAGTTCTGTCCCTGTGAGGCCTGCATGAAGAAGAAAGTGATTCCTACGTCCCCAAAGGACACCAGAGGGGTAACCAGCGCACCTATCAAAGGGGCCTTTGACCTGCAGCAAATTCTGCACAAGAAGAAAGGAAGATGTGCTACTGGGGAGACAGCAGAGGCAGCCCCTGAGAAGAGAGGGTTGGAACCGCTTCAGAGGGACCCCTCGGGGACAGGGACTGTCCAGATAGTTGATGGAGGCCTGGAGCTGGGGTTAGGCCACGGCCCTGGGGTGGAGGAGGAGGAGGAGGGTGAGGGCAGCCAGACCCTCGGCAGAGATGAAGGTCTCCCCGGGGGAGAAGAGGATGCAGCTGCTCAGAAGGGAGAAGGGAAACCAGATTCCTACGTAGGCAGCGACCTTGAGGGAGCGGGGTGGGAGGAGCAGGGCGTGGGTGAGAAGGAAGGAAACATGGAGGAGGGTTCTGGGGCTGAGGACTGTCAGGAGGGTGAAGCCTCAGGAGGAGGTGACCGAAGTCCAGGAGGACAGCATGGTGGTGCCGGAACCGTAGAGGCCCAGGAAGCTGAAGGAGAGGGACAGCCCGAGTCAGGAGGAAGAAATCAAGGGGAGAAGGAAGGGAGCCCACAGGTTGGCCCAGAGCAGAGCCACTTGGGTGAGGCTTCTGGAAACAGCAGCCCAGGCCAAGAGGGGAGGCCAATGCCGCCCTCTGCCCCAGGTGGAGACACCCCCCGCCAAAGGTCAGGCCCCAAAACCGGCCTGTCTTCCTCCAGCACAGCATCTCCGGGAAACTGCTCTCAGCTCTCTCAGAAAGGCTCCGAAGAAGAGCCTTCAAACGGTGGCACGAGGAGCATTGAAGACGGGTCCGGGGGAAAAGTCACAGGTGTGTATCCAGAAAGCTCCACTCCTGAGCAAGAAGGGGCCCCCTCGGGCTCAAGGACTCCAGAGCGAGGGACAGATGAAGGCTCCGACTTAGAAGCGGAGAAGGTAGCTAAAAGTCTTGCTTTCACAGAGATGAGGTTTAAAAACCTCACCACAGACGGGACAGATGGCTTTGGCCAAGACGACTTAGATTTCTAGAGATCCAGCTGTGTGCGAGACAGTCATGAGTCTGGACCTCTGTTTTTGTTAGTATTTTGTCTACAAACCTGAGCACAGCTCAGTCCACTGGAGGTGGACAAGAGCTTAGGAAAGATCAAGGACTTGCCAAGGACACAGCCACACGGCACTGCCCCTGAGTTCTGAATTCTGGAGCTTCAGAGGGCCCCGTCCCCTGCACTGCATGAAGGAGGGTTATCTCAGATCTACCCTGTTATCAGAGGTCAGCCCCTCCACCTGCCTGCTGAGCCCCAGAGCGTGGAACTGTTCCTGGAGTGGTTTCGTTCGTGTGTTTGGTTTTTGCGAGCAAGTGTTTCTTTTGCTCTTTAGCCTATTGATCTCCTGTTATTTCTCTCCTTGGCTTCTCTTGGTACTCACCTCATTCGACTTTGAGGTGCTTTCTTCTAGTCAAGGATATTTGGTGACTCTGCAGATGTGACTACTTGGGAGAAGTGGATAAATCCAGGGTCATTGGACAGAGTTTGTTCTCAGCCTGAAAGTCCAAGTGTATTTTCTTAATTCATATATATATTTTTTTGTAATGGAAGAAATTGGAAAATGCAAAAGAGCGGGAAGAAGGAAAAGTAGCCATGCATAATCCCGCCACTCAGAGACAACTCATGTTGGCAATTTGATGTATTTCCTTCCTATTGTTTTTCTAACCATTTGAGAGTCAAGCTCATCCTTATACACTTCTCTTTTTAACTTAGCAATATAAAAATTTCCCTTATTTATCTCAAAATCTTCATAAACCTATCTTTAATACCTGAATAAAGTTTTTAATACCTGAATAATGTTTTTAATACCTGGATAATACATTACAAGAATATAAAATACTTTACTTCACCGTTTCCCTGTTGTGGACCATTTAGATGATTTCCGTTATTTTTTTTCTTAAAACCTTTTCTCCCTGAACTGCAGATGATTTCTTAGGAGAGAGTCCCGGGCATGGAATTACTGGGTCAAAAGATATCAGCTTTTTAAAGTCTCTTGATGTCTTGCTGCCAAATTGTTTCTCTAAAGATCTGGACTAATTTACATCAGCTGGCCCACCACACGCTCATCAGTGTTTGGAACTGGCATTAAAAACGAGACATCTTTTGCTAATTTACAGGTGAAAAACAGTACTTCATTTTCAAGTGGTACTATTTTAGATAAATTTGATTGCTAATGAGATAAAAAGAATTTTGTAGGTTTTTAAAAAAGTTATTTGCATATAAAATACGTGTATACCTTTTGCCCATTTTCCCCTGAAATCCTAGTTATTTTTGATGAATTGATTTACATGTGTCCTTTAAATTTTTTTTAAATTTTATTTATCATTTTTGAGATTTAAAAAATGCCTTTTCTCTGTATCCTTCTACAGCAAGCCTCAGACTGGGCCCTGTCTGGGTGGGAGCTCCTTGATGGGGTAGAACTTCTTTGACTGGTTCTTACCAGCATTCCCGCTCATATATGACTATTTTGTGGTATTCAGAATTATTAAAATGGAAGTCTTTGCTACAAGATCTGGCATTGTTCACTGATTGTGTGAATGTAAATGTTAACAATAAAAAAATAAATAAAAATTAAAAATAAATAATAATTAAAAATAAAGCCAATGTTGGGTTTAAGCTCTGTCTTCATGCCTGCAGTCCTCGGTTCTGCTCTGTGAGTGCTAGAGATGTTCTTAACAAAATTTGACATTTTTAAAGCTTCTGTGGAAGTGATTCTTTAAAGTTTTTACATTCAAAGTTTATATATATATGAACTGGTATCTTAGCCAGAAGCCCCCAGTGGAACAGACTGCATTGTGATTTAGATATGGTGATATGCAGGGTTATCCAGAACTTGTCACTCTTAGTTTACATAGAACATCCACCGTGCACCTTTTCTGTGACTTGAGGTCCCCAGTCATCCCCTAAGAGATGTTCCAACCTTTTGTTTCATAATCTGCTATCTCCTCAAATGACAAAGACAGCCATCCCTGGCACCTAATGACCTGGCACTTCATTAAAATGACACTGTCCTGGAGCCGGCTGGGTGGCGCAGCGGTTTAGTTCTAGCTTTGGCGGCCCAGGGTTCGCGGGTTCAGATCCCGGGCACCTGCTGACGCACTGCTTGTCAGCCATGCTGTGGCGGCGTCCCATATAAAGTGGAGGAAGATGGGCACGGATGTGAGCCCAGGGCCAGTCTTCCTCAGCAAAAAGAGGAGGATTGGCAACGGATGTTAGCTCAGGGCTGGTCTTCCTCACACACACAAAAAAGGCACTGTCCTTCTCTGGTCAAGAGAATGCAATGGAAAGAGCATGGGATTTGAAGTTGGATGAACTCCCAGTGATAGCACCTCAGTTTCAACATCTGTGAAGTGGGCGAAGTAATGTTTTCCTCCCTGCACCGCTGAGAAGTAGATGAGATAACATACAAAACTTCATTACACGTATGTTGAGAAAATATCAATATTTTAATTAGAACCGCTATGTTTTCAATGCCTATTATGCGTCAGATACCATGTTAGACCTACATGATCCCATTTAATCTTCCCAACATGTCTGTGAAGTAGGCAAGTTGACATTGTTATCCCCACTTCACAAATGAAGTAACCGCGGCAGAGAAGACTTACATAATAAACCGGTTCAAGCTCACACAGCTGGTTAGGGGCAAAGCCAGGATTTAAACTCAGATATTTCAGATTCCAAAGTCCACATCCTTTTCCATTGTATCATATTTTCTTCATTTCGATTCAGGCCCCATCAATAAATAACTAAAGGTGATCAACACTTTGTTGAATGAATTTACTGCAAAATAGTTCAGACTTAGGAAAGTCAATTAGATGGGGATTTTGTTCAACTGATTGCATTATGTCGTCAGTAATGTTCTACTTGTGTACAGATATCGGGAGCTGGTGATAACCTGGTGTTATAAAGCTGGGAGTTAAACCGAAAAGTTATCTGTCTACAGGATTCTCCTTTTAGTTACAAACCCACCTGCTTTAAGACCCCAGATATTTCTGTCCTTTATATTAAAAAAAAATTCGCTGTTAATGGAAAACTCTGTGTTTTCTTCTGACTCGGAGACAAAGAACTTCAGGGCCCGTCAGCTAATGTGGGGATTTTTGTGTCTCCTCCCCCACCCCCTTCTCTAGAGCAAACATATTGCACGGCACTGCTCAGGCCTCTGAAATTCAGCACCTTTTGCAAATGTTGGCCTGTAGCCTCAGCCCATCTCTGATTCAAAACTTGATTCGTTTGTCATTCAAAGTGTTGCCAAAGTCGTTATAGGACCAGCAGTAATGCAAATGCTCATCCCAGTGGGGTTTCTCCCTGAAGTCAATGGGAGAGGGAAGTGAGCAGTGGTGAAAAGAAACCAAGCTCTTCTTTCCTATCCTTTTGTCCAGCTGGTGGAGAACAGAGATTCCAACTCCAATGGACCATCATTTGGTGGCTGAGAAACAATGACCCCCAGGTCCAGGTCCTGTGCCCAGAGATTCCGACTTTATTGGTCTAGTTAGGGCTCCAGCACAGCTGCTCCGTCAAGCTCCTGGATGCACATACTGCTCAGTCAAGGATGCACATACTGCTCCGTCGAGGATGCACATACTGCTCAGTCAAGGATGCACATACTGCTCCGTCGAGGATGCACATACTGCTCAGTTGAGGAGGCCCATCGCTGATTTGGTCCAGCTTCCTTTTTCCAAGGGAGAAGGCTGAGACCCATCTTGAAAATGTGATTGCCTAAACCCCACAGCTGGATAAATGGTACCACTGGGACCAAACACCAGGTCTTTTCCCATATCCCACTTCATATTCCCTGGTCCCAGAGCTGAGAGAGGCCCCGCAGAGGAGGGCAGCGGGCAGCAAACCCACTCCCTTGTAATCCAGACCCCTGCCCCTCACCCGCCCACCCATCTTCCTCTTCACCCCAAGTCCCTGCATCTGAGTCTGTGCCTGAGACCCAGGCTTCGTCTCCAGGCGGGCCCTTCTAAGGTGTCCAGGGGAGAAGGAACCCATCCTTAGTCTGCGAAGCCCTCAATACAAACGCAACTTGGAGGGGGCACGTCCTGAGAGGTTTCCAAACAAATCACAGGCCAGGGTTTTTCCCTCAGTTTACTGAGCACGTACACAACCTAGACAGCTTCGTTAAATGGACAGTTCACTCAGGAAGCTCTGATTCAGGGTGTCTGAGGGTGGGCCCAGAATGTGCATTTCAACAAGCACCTAGAGGAAACGGACATACCCACCCGCCCAGGGGCCTGCATTCTATGGTCGACCATCCCACCAGGACTGGGGGTCCCCAGAGAGGCCGAGTACCTCTCACCAGCCCTGCCCGCCCCACCCCAGACACTTGCATACTCATGCATGTGCACACACACACACACAACACACACATATAGTTAGCTTCCCAGCTCTCCTCCGTTATGTAGTCTCCCCAAGGGGCAGTGTGAGTCAGTCAGAGTCAACTTCTCTCCTGAGAGGCAATTAGGGTGGGCAAAGAGAAATCTCCCTCCACTGGCCCTCCACCCACTCCCAGTGTCCAGAGGCACAGCTGGCAGCCGTGTCTCTGGTTGTCTGTGGGACTCACCGGGCAGACAGGCCTGGGCTGCAAAGGCCCTCAAGCTCATGCCCTCTCCTAACCGAGCCACCCCAGGGAGTTACCCAAACTTGTTTTGTGACTTCCACTGGAACGAGCCAGGCATGGCTTCCTGGAGTTACTGGCCCAGGGTCTCCAACCCTCCATCTGGCGACCCTTCCTGGCGTCTGAGCTGAGCCCCAGAATACAGGGGGAGAGGGCGACTGCCTCTTGATGCTCCTCCTCTGGGCCAGGTCTCAACCCTCCCACCTTTTACACCCTCACTTGAGAGGTGCGTGCCGATCCCCACCTGAGCCCTCACTCCAGGTGTGCTTTCAGACCCCCACCTATGCCCCATTCCTAGTGGGGTTTACAGAGCCCCACCTATGTCTGCCTGGGTTCTAAATTTTTAGATCTGGTTGGGTGTGTAATCATAGCTCAAGGCACCCAGTATGTTAATAAGAGTGATCGAAGCCCTCCCTCCTCCACTTGCATCTATATCTCCCCTCCCATCTTAACTCACTGCCCCCCACCAACCTCTGGGCCCTAAAATCACTGCTGGCTGTCTATTTTCCCAACACTGGGACATTTTTTGGTCATCGTTTCCCTGGATGTTGGTGGCCCATGCTCCTAATGATGCCCCCCTGATCTCCATAACAATGTCTCCTCCCCATGCCCCTCACAAGCCCAGCTCTGGCTCCTCGTCCTTGGCCTGCACTTTGAACCTGAAATGCTGGTGTCTCCCCATTCTCAGCCCATTGCTCTGCTCTCCTTTTCATCTGCCTGGATGATCTCACCTACTCTTGCTGTTCTGCTCCTACTTTGGGGCTGATGATTTCCAAACACAAGGTGCCAGCCCAGGCCTCTCCCTGAGCTTCCAGCCACTACATTTTCCTCGGAGCAACACGCTCAGGGTGGAACTTCTACCACTCCCTCAGCCTGTCCCTCTCCTCAAGCACTCAGATCTGGCACCACCAGCATCCATCTTAGACTCATTTCTCTCCACACCACACCCGTGGCACCACCATCCATCCATCTTAGACTCATTCTCCCCCCTCCACGCCTATGGCACCCACATCCATCCATCCTAGAGCCATCTCTCCCCTCTCCATGCCCATGGCATCACCACCACCCATCCTAGACTCATCTCTCCCACATCATGCCCATCCAGTCCTCTCCCTTTAATGGACTAAAACTGCCCCAGGCCTGGTGATTCAGTCCCCACCTTTACCACCACCTGCCGCCTAAGGAGGTCTTCCCATTTCTGGCCTTGCTCTACTCAAGTTTATCCTCACTACAGCCATAGATCACCCATCTAAAAGATAGACCGCATTGTGTTACTTCTAGTTAACAACTAGTCAAGTGCTCCTAATCACCCAGAATCAAGGCCAAGCCCCTTGAATGGACTTAAATGCAGTCCACAGGCTTGGTTCTGCTCAGTTGCATTTCCTTCCCTCTCCCTCCTTCCCTCCCATTCCACTTTCTTTCCCTCTGTCACCCCCAACTCTCTCCCTGCTTCCCTCCCTTCCTTATGCTCCAGCCATTTAACAGCACCGGGGATACAGTTCTCAATCCTCGAGAAGCTCCCCCTCCAGCAGAGATGTCAGGGCTGCAGGGCCTTTGCTTCACGAAGTATCCCAGCCTCTTCCAGGCTCAGCACCACCAGGCTCACGCCACCATCTTGGAGGTCAGGGCAGCCATCACCCTCCTACTCCTGACCTGCTCACAAATCACCCTGCAGATCACAGACATCTGCCAAAGGCCTCTTTATTAATGACTTGGAAAAATCCCAAGTTTTTACAAAATATTTTGCTGAAGCTTTGGGAAGAGGCCATTTTCTTCCTAATTGCTTTTCCCAGGACTGTGGCCCCTGCACGTCCTTGTCTGAACTCTCCTGGAGGCGGCGCTGGAGAAATGGCGGACAGAGCATAGCAGTTAGGGTCAAGAGCTCTGGAGGTGAACACGGGGGTTCCAACCTCCCTCCACCATCAGCTGCCATTTATTTGACATCCTTCATCTGAAAAACGAGGGAAATAGTACCGGACTCCTGGAGTCGTTGAGGTGCTTCAGAGATAACGCACATGAAGCAATTAGCAGGGTGCCTGCTTACCTAGCAAGTCGTCAGTAAACATCATCGGCTGTCATGGTCATTTTTTTCTTTTTATTTAGCAGAGTCAGCTATGTCACTCAAAGAAAAACAATTTGGGGCATTTTTATTTGGGGGGTGAGGGAAATTCCCCTAACACCAAGGCTGGCATCATCCAGTTAGAGGCGAGCACAATGTGGATAAAACATTACGGACACTTGAGATGGGCAAGGGTCCCTTGCAGCCAGACTGTCCAGGGAAGCACTAGGGGGACAGCACACTTGGCTTGGGTCTTGCGGGATGAACTTTGGTGTGGGGAGATGAGGGGAAGAGTGTTCCAGGTGGAAGTGACAATAGGAGCAAAGAAACAGAGAAGTTAAGCATGGGCTTACACGGTGAACAGTGAATAGTCAGGGTGTCTGCAGCCCAGGGTGTGTGAACAGAGAGAGAGTGGACATGTGCAGGGTCCCATAGTGGAGGCCACTTGAGCCCCCGGGCTCTGGGACAGCACTGACCTTTGGCCAGAGGCATTGAAACAGCTATCAGATCAATTGGGGCTGCTCTAGGTCTGCGTTCCAGGGACCAGACTGCTGCCTTTCTCCTGGGCTTGAGTCCTTGCCTTGGGAATTCAGCTCTGTCTGGGACTCCTCTCCATGGAGGTTCTACCTTGTTTTTGAAGATGCAATTTCTCCCTCCCCAAGAAAACCTATGATCCCTTATTGTACTCCTAATGTGTGCCAGGGAGAGGATTTTATGTCCATTGTCACTTTTAATCCTTGCCACAACCCTACAAGGTCATCTTATCATCACTTCATGGATGAAGAAACGAGTTCAGAGGTGAGTCACCCAGGAATGTATGGCTGGTAGATGCTGAAGCCAGGATTTGAACCCAAACCTGACTCTCCCAGGCCTGGGCTCCCTCTTCCACACAGCCCTGCCCCAAGTCCCACACTCTGAGAGTCCTCTTGCCTCGCACCCCCTGGGCTGGGCTACAAGCCCCACCACCTTCACTTGGAGCCCCATTGTCAGAGGCTGGCCAGTGTGGCTGCACTCTGCTAGGCTGCACCTCTGGCCACGTTGCAGTCCTGCCCTTGGTCTGCTGGGTGGAGCCTTTCAGGTTCTCACATCTTGTCCCAGCTGACGTCTCCCCACACAGGGCCCACCCTCCTCGGTGGCATCCCTGACACCCCCACTGGCCTGTCGCTGATAAGGAACAGGGTACCTGTGGGCAGCCTTGGAAAAGCATTGGACGTTTTTGTCACAATGACTGGGGACACCAGTGATGTTTGGTGTGCAGTGGCCAGGATGCTAAATGCCCTGCAACACATGGGCCAGTCCCTCACAAGGACAGGTAGTCCCACTCCAAATGCCACAGGTATTATTGTTGCTGCATTTTACAGTTGAGGAGACTGAAGTTTGGGAGCACAGTGACTTCCCCAGAGGCATAGGGCTAGGACCAGATGAGCATCCCTCTCCTGATTTCTGCCTCTTCCCACCATATCCCAGAAGGAATGAGATCACTTCCCAACATTCTAGGTTGGCTTGGGACCACTCTGCCTCAAGGCAAAGGGATGACCTGGGTGACCTCTCAAAGCTCCATCAATCACAGGAGTTCCAGGAAAGGACAAACCCAGGGACAGATAGCCCCTGGGTGCAAAGGATGGAAGGGTGGGAAGAGTGAGAGTTGGAAAGTGAGTCATTTTCTTGGAAAAGGCTGAGCCCCACATCCTATTTTGTTCTGCCCCAGCATGGAGAGCTTTTCTTGCCCTCTGGAAGACAGGCCCCGACAGGACAGGCAGCTCTAGAAAATGTTGGGGACCTAGGGGTAAAGAGCTTTACAGCTCTTTTGTTCTGCTGTCAAGGAGCAATTATCCCTCTTCCCCTCTTTGACCTCAGCCTTCCAAGCACACTTGACCTTCCCAAATGCATATCAGAATCAAACTCACAGAAAGTTCTGAATTGAAGGGATGAGGGTGAGGAAAGAAAATGCCCACAGGATGAACTGAGTCTGTTTCCTCCTGGGTCCAGGGTTCTTCGCCCCCACTATGAAGGTAGATAGTGTCCAGTTCATCCCGGTCCTGTAGATGGAGACTATGATTTCCGCTAGTGGGCTCATTGCAATCGGATGTCACAGCAGCACCGTAAAGGCTCATTGTGATAAGGTTTCCCTGCAATGCTTGGACTTGCATTTCAGGGCACACCACACGCTAGGCTGATTGACATTTGTTAGTTCTTTCATCCAACACATATCGAGCAGCTGTCCCGTGCCAGGCCAAGTGCCAGCTACCGAGGATGAAGAGAAACCACTGCCCCTGATGTGCCCCACTCCCTGTCCCTGCCTGTGTGGCGCCTCCGTGGGGTTCATTGGTCAGCGGTGCTGCCCTCCTGATGCGCAAGTGCAGTAGCAGAGCACTGCTCCTGCTCCATGTGCCCACTGGTGGCAGTGACAGCAGGAACCCCAGATGGTGGCTGAGAAAACTGGGAGGTGCAGTGGAAGTGGCATCAAGTGCAACCGCAGCAGCAAAAAGGCCAGGTGGCAGGCGTTATTTTGACTGGTGGCCGTGGTGGTCTGGGTGTTCTCCAGGCAGAAAGGACTGGAGCCAGGAGAGGGTAAGTTTGTCACGAGCTGGGGCTGGGGGTCTGGAAGCTGTAGGATGGGGGTGACAGCAATTAGGAGAAACCACAGGGAGTCACATGGTGTGTGTGGGGTAGTCTGTGGGTAGTGAGTGTAGGGCAAAGAGGAAGCTGAGAGCCACAGAAATGCTGCCTTGTTGAAAAGGGGGCTCTGATGGCCCCCAGGCTGGTGACCTGAGAGACACCCGTTCTGGCAGGCAAAAGAGTTTTGTTAGACTGGAGGAGGGTAGGAATGGGAATTTTGGAAACTCCGCAGGCAGTTTCAAAGAAATAGGATGGAACTTTGGCCAAAGTGAGAGCAGGCCTCTTCCTGGGCCTCGAGAAGGACTAGGCTTCAGCCAGCACAGCTGGTGGCTCAAAGACGCACCCAACCACCAGGTCCCTGAAACACAGACCCAGGAAAGAGTGACTGAGCATCTAAGAGAGGTGAGCGTGTTGATGGACTGGGGAGCAGCCAGACGACGCAGAGAGAAGCGACTATCCAGACCTCTGGGTTCCTGGGCAAGGGCTCCAGGCCACCACAAAAGGTGTGGTCTTCTCTAGTCCAGGAGTTTCTGCCTGGGGCCGTGCACTCTGACAGTCAAGATAGCCTTCCTCACTGTCCTTGGCTTCTAGTCCTGGCTCTATTCCTAACCAGCAGAATGACCCAGGGCACCCATGTCCTTGGAGGGCCCAGCCATCCCTTCCTAGCTTGGGGAGCCCAGGATTCGTGAGGTCCTCCCTGTGCTTAGCAGCCACAACAGAGCAGCCAGAATCAGAAAGGATGACTTCCCATCTTACCCAGAAACACATGGCTTCTAGGGCTGGTGACAGTGAGCTGTCAGAAAAGCACTGCTGTTTTCCCATTGTCTGTGTGGGAGAAGCGTGAGACTTTCGGACCAGGAGGCCATATACCTGCTACATCTGGCTCTGCCATTTATATCTCCATGTCCCTGGAGCTTGTGTAGCCCAGCGGTCTCCTTTGAGAGATAAGAACACAGAGGTCCGGAGAGGTCATGCCCTGGCCCAAGGTCACACAAGAGTCAACACAGAGTCAGGCCTAGAAACTGGGTTCCCTGATTTGCAGGCCACAGCCCGAGAGCCTAAGCGTCAGAGCCAGGGCTGCCTCCTCTGCTGGTGGGCCGTCAGCGCTGGCGGGGAGGGCAGCATCCCAGCCTAATTAGAGGCTGTAGAGGAGCCGGGACACGAGGGGCCATGCTCGCCGATTAGTGCCCCCTCCATAGATCATCGGCACACCAAGGACATAATAAATAATCTGCCCAAAGGTTTTAAAGGTAAAAATCAGCAAATCATTAATAATGTCCCGGGCACCATACATCACGCTGAAATCTTCCCATTACGCCGCTCCTTGAGCCGATTCACGTTTTCTAGGCTGCTTTTTTTCCTTCCCTTTCCAGTGTGTTCTGCAGCAGCTTTGAAGCCCCTCCCCCGCAGCCTGCTGAGCTGGGAGGGATGGGAGTGTGAAACCTTTTTGGATTTCCTATGGAGGTTCTATTCGGGCATGTGGAGGGACGAGCAAAGGGGGGCAAAGGAATGAGCCCACTTCCCTTTCTCGGGACCCCATGTTTCTGCTTCTACTTTTCCTTTGAGTGGATGGGATGGAGTTTGCCTACCTGCCCCCACCCCCAGCTCTCAGTAGGAATAACTCTGAGGCCTCTCTCTGAAAGGCTAAGGGGGGTTGATTCGTTAATGCAACAGGTCACTCTAAATTTAAAAAGAGCTGATGGCTGCACTTTCCTGTCACTGGTGTCCCTGTGCTCTGCAGGAGGCCGCACGGGAGGCCATAGGGAGCTCGGGACCCATGCTCTAGGATTTGGGTACATTGGACCCATTTTATAATTTGAGGGTAACCTGCAGTATCAAGTGAATCAAGAGCTGGAATGAGAAAAATTAGGAAGAGAGAAGCTAAGCCAGCAGACTGATGGCCTGTGACGTGGGACAGCACAGGGATATGGTGACAATGTGGTGGAGAGCCAGGGAATTGCACTTGAGTCTCCTCTCCAGCATTGGCCGCATCACCCCCGTTTGGCCTCAGCTGCCTCAGCTTTGAAGCAGACGAATTAGAAAAGACCGTCCTTTGCAGTGGCCACATGCCACCCTCCATGAATTCTTTGAAGGGCATGTGGATTGAGGAGCTCCTAAAACTGCCACAATTAACTTGTTTCTTGGACACAGGATCTACACTGAAGACAGAAGAACTCTGTGCTAGCTAACTGGTGCCTTCTAGGAAGGTCCCACTTATGGGACCACCATAGGGGGGCTCTCCTGTCAGCGTGGAGAAGGAGGCTCCCATCTCAGCTCTTCTGTCATGAACTGGGTGACCTTAGACCAGCCCCTTCACTCCTCTGGGCCTGTTTCCTCACCTGCAATATTCCTAGAGTCCCATCTATCTCTGGGCTGAGTCACGTCCCTGAATTTCCCATCACAGAGCCAGGGCCACATGCTTGTGGGTCTGCAAAACCTCTTGAGTGGTTCTGGGTTAGGGCCCGGGATCCACCAGCCTCAGACCGTTTTGACCTTGGCTAAGTCATATACCTCTCCACGGCTCAGAGTTCTGTTCCCATCCCCCCCGCCCCGACCCCACAAAGTAGACAGTAGGAATCCACCCGACCACACGGCCCATGTGAGTGCACTGCACATTTCACAAAGCACAGCCTGGTTTCCTTTGGCCCTCGGAACGACCCAGTGAAGGTCTGCTCTACCCACTTGATGGATGGGGAAACTGATTCAGAAGGGTGAACAGGAGGATTGGAGAACTCCCCCAGTAAAGGCCTCTTGTGGGGAGAATCTCAGGTTGCTCAGCCAGCAGAATGGGCTTCTGAGAGCCCAAGGAGACTCAGGCCTGCTGGCAAAGACAGTCCCTCCCCAGGGATGAAGTAGCTTTCCCTACAACATCTTGGGCTTTGGTGCAAACCATGCACACTGCGAGCCAGCTCTCAATTGGGAATTACATTTTACAAGAAAGACTTGAATTCCCTAGACCTGCGAATGCCATCCCCAGTTGACCCCTCAAGGGTGACTTGAAGCAGAGCCCCAACAGCCAGAGAGGAGATTGGGCCCCACGACCACCAAACAGGCGCTGACTTCTCTCTCCCCTGGCAGGTACTCCTGAAAGCTCAGCATCCTCCTGAGGCTGGGGGCACTTTCCAGGCCCAGCTCATCTCAGCCAGCTGTGTCCTGAGGGAAGCCTCCATCTAGTGCAGAGTCCCCATGGGCACATCGGTAGATCTCGAAGGCTCTGCTGGCAGACCCCCCAGTCATGCCTTCCTTCTTATTTGCTCTTTGTCCATCTGCCACACTCTACTTACCAACCATGTGATTTGGGGCAAGTTACCAATGTCTCTGAGCCTCAGTTTACCCATCTATCAAAATGAGCCTAATACCCACCTGACTAAGTGGTTGTGAGAATTAAATGGTGCAGTAGATGTGGACGTGCCATAGTAAATATTTAATAAATTAGTTATGAGTGTGACAAGTTGGAAATTATTTGTCTTAAGAGATGTGGAATGTGACTGGAGTTCAGCCGGGGGGGAAAAAGCACATTCAAACTGGAGGGAGTAAATCAGGAAAGGTTTCACAAAGGAGATAGCATTAGATCGGCACTTTGAAGAAAGAGCAGGGTTTTGATGGAGGAGTTGGGAGCTGGGGTGGGGGAAATTCCAGGGGAGGGGACAGAACAGTCAAAAGCCCAGAGGTTTAGGAGGCAGGGAGGGTCCAGACACAGGCGTGGGGGGAGGGGTGGGCATTTCGGCCCGGATGCCTGGCTCCGAAGGGCCTCATCCCTCAAGTCAGGCTGTGCTCTACTGCCAAGGCGTCAATTCTGATGATAGAATGCACTTTGCCAACCAGCTGTCCTGAGAGACTCTGGCCCCCCTCAACTCCCTGTCACTGTGACAGACCCTTGGCCCCCTCAGGCCTTGATGGATGGCCCCCATGCTGGATTTCATACATCTCCATGTTCCCCAGAAGCTGTGACACAAGTAATTGGTGTCACCTCTGTTGATTGCATGCCAAGTGCTGACAAAAGTCCATAACAGGGAGCCTCAGTGTGCTGCCCCTGATTGTGTGGGTGAGGTACCTGCCAGCAACTGATCCGGCGTGGCCCCCCAGCTCTCTGGGGCTAACCCAGGGAGAGGCGGCCGGCCCAGCTGGACCAGTTGGCAGAAAATGCAAAGGGATCCTGGCCCCAACCTGGAGAATGTGCTGGAATCCTTCTCAACTGATGCAGCTCCGTGTTTGGGATCCATGATTTGCCCCTAAGGCTGCACCTGGAGTCAGACATACACTCTGATCAATGCAGTCCGTGGCTGTTCTGCATCCTGGGGACATGGAGGTGGGGACCCTCGAGAGGTCCCTTGGCTGCTACCTGCAAAGCTGCTCTCCTTCTCCTGTGCAGATGATGCCTCCAAGCTTAAATGAGTTTCACCTACAAATACAGATTGAGGTGATGACGAGGGAAACTGTTTGGGGGTAGGGTTTGGTGGGTAAAATCCAGGTTACCTGCTCACGACCAGGTAGACCTTACTTTAGTCTGGACTCATTCCAGGGGCCTTGGCCTTTCTGACCTCCAGGGTGGAGACAGATGGAGTGACCTCACAGACATCTCATCTCTCACAAGAAGATGACAGCTCCCCCCTCCCCCACCACGGCACACAGCTTAGCAGGTTCCTGCACTGAACCGGGAACACACACAAGGGTCCTCCTGGGTGTTGTCAGGGAAAAACACCTCGTGTTCCATGCTACTGGATCCCGAAGCAGAGTTCAACAGAGAGAAACAGGTGGAGGACTGCCTGGGGGCGATGTGAAGTGTCTACCTCTCTCCATACGCTAGAATCGGCCTCTTAAAATTTTGCCTTAAAATTAAGCCGAAACAGCAGGCAGCTGGATACTGGGCCACATCTCAGCGGCCTCCTTCTAGGGCCTGTCATGACTGGCCCCTGCCTGACATTGAGAGAAGCTCTGAGAAGCGAGATCCTTGCCCTGAGGAAGGTGTCCGTTGCCTTCGTTGGAGTTCTCTCTACGAGGACTTTGGGCAAGAACTGGTCTTTGTTGTTAGTATCAGAAATAACATTTTGACGTTTTGCTTCTTTTTTTTTGCTCCTCCCAAACAAAAACTTGTGACAGATCATGTTTCTTTCTCAGGTGACTGCTGCATTTGTGGCTCAGCTAGCCAG
Organism: Tapirus indicus; assembly: GCA_031878705.1. Classification (NCBI taxonomy): domain Eukaryota; kingdom Metazoa; phylum Chordata; class Mammalia; order Perissodactyla; family Tapiridae; genus Tapirus; species Tapirus indicus. The sequence continues at coordinate 93,644,475 of CM062919.1, read as the reverse complement.
CATGCTGGACTTCACAGTGAGCACTGTTGTGGACCCACCCCTCTCCTGGCTGCATTTTACCTCCCTTCCCTTGTTTTCTTTCTCCCCCAACTTTCTTCCTTATTTTATTTTATCCTGTTATATTGTCTGCATCTTATAGGCTGCTTTACATCCTTTTCAGTACAATTGGGGCTAAGCAAGGAATAAATAGACGTCGTCTCAGTACCCATGGTCTGGATGTTGTACAGGAAAGAGGCAAATATTCCTCAAGGTTCATCATTTATCCCCTGGGCCACCCTTCCTGTGGTCTCCAATTCTGGGGGATTTGATTATATATTTGACACACACTTGCTCCATACCCACCATGTGCCATGAGCCATAGACAAATTGGCAGCCACACTCAGGACATCTCAGCGGCCGCTCTTGGCCATGAGCAGAGGTAGCTCCTCTTGGGATTACTTTGTCAGCACCTTCAGGCACTCAGCCATTAAGACAGCTTGGTCAAACGTTTGGTGAAGCCCGGAGATATGTGTCTATCTGCTTCCCCTAGTGGCTAGTCTACCTCAATGAGTGGCAGGCCTGCCTGGGTGTCCTGTGTGTGTACACAGCCGCTCTGCATGGGCTGGGGTGTTGAAGGGCCCTCCTGCTGGGCGTGGGACAGGCAGGAGAGCAGGACAGTAAGTTTGAGGTCACGGGGCCTCCTGGGGTCAGAGCTGTGGTCATGCTGGGAGCCACTCTCTTCTGTTCCAGCTGTGTGACGCTTGCCCTCCTGCCCGGAGAAGACTGGAAGGTCCTTTCTTCCATTAATGATTCCCTGTCTGCACCTGCCCCACCCACAGAGAGGGGGTCTCTTGGGGGCTGGAGCAATGCCATAGGCTGCCCTGAGGAGGGATGGCCACCCCTAGCTCTCCTATCTGGGGCTCTGGGCGCCCCACTAACCGCCACAGAGCAGTCTCCAGACTGACCCCTGGGACCTGCAGATCCTTCCTCGATCCAGCCTGGCCTGGGAGAGTCCCTGCGGCTGGCTCATTGTCCCACTCCTGCCACTTTTCCTCTGTCGCATTGTTCCCGTTATCAGCATCCTACATGCCGCGGCGGCTGCACAGGAAAGCGTGGCTGCCGCTGAGGCTGCTGCGGAGGCTGGCTGACGGGGCCCAGGTGTCCTGCTGGCGGGGCTGCCTGCACAATTGGGTCCCCCCAGGCTGCTGCACAATCGTGTCCCGCCAGGCTTGTCTGAGTTCTGGCCGTCTGCCTGGGTGGTGGAGCACACGGCACATGGCCATGCTCTCTTTGGGGTATCTTGGTTCTTGGTGCTTGGGGTGGCGGGCAGGAGAGTCTGGGCCCAGATTCCCCACTTTCCAGCTACGATATTGAGAGGCACATGCGGTATCTACGAGTCTCTCCATCAAGGCCGATGCTTTGCACAAGTCAGAATCTCAGTGTCTCAGTTTCCTTCTCTGATCAGCGCAGGCCTGCCTGTTTTATTGACAGGACCAAATAAGGCCCAGGAAAAGGAAGTGTGAAGGGCACTCCTCACCCACGACTCCTGGGCCCTGAAGTGAGGGGTTTAGATTAGAGTGGGCCTAACAAAGTGGCTCCTATCCAGAGTTTTTTGGGGAGGAGGGGATGTGGGAAGAGAGAAGGAATTCTACTTTTGGTCTGCACTGGGCTAGAACATTCTAGGCATCTCAGGAGAGCTGGGTGCTACAGTTTTAGCAAACAAAAAGAAAGGACACCTAATTCAATTTGAATTTCAGAAAAACAAAGAACGGTTTGTAAAATATAAGTATGCCCCATGCAATATTTGGGATATACTTATACTAAAAAATTATTCTTTATTTATGATTCAAATTGAATTGAGTGTCCTGTATTTTATCTGGCAGCCCTACATAAGACCCTGTTGTGGGGAGGTCTTAGGATGTTCAGATAGGAATGGTAAGATGGGAAGGGGATCTTCCTGGATCTGTCTCATTCCCTAGAGTTTCTGTGGAGCACCTTTTCCAGATTTTTCTAGACGAGACCTGCAGGCTGGAGGTGGCTTTTCGGGGCACATGATGCCCCAAGTCTAAGGACTCCAGAATATTCGGGCCCAGGGCTCCTTGCAGCCTCCTCAGGTGGGGCCACCTCCTCAGAGGGTGTGGGTGCATAGCAGGAAGTCTGCAGATCTGGCCTGGTAATCGAGGTGGGCCAAGAGCCCTGGCTGTGGAGCCAACTTCGTTCCTACCAGCAGGGATGTCTTGCCCTCTGCTGGCAAATGCAGATACGACAGCGTTTCTTTTTCAGGGATGGTCACTGGAAGAACTACCAGATAGGAATTACCAGATAATTTCCAGCTTATCTTCGACTCTTCTTTATCTGCTTCGGGAGAATCTGAATTGTGGCTTTTATGTGAAGAAAAGTTCACTCTTATGAATCTTTGTTGTCCAAAAATCCTCTTTCTTTCACTCTAGACAAGCAGGAACTTGGAAAAAACAAAATATAAAGTTCACTAATTTTGTGTCCCAGAAGGAGTGGACTTGGAATCTTCTAGAATCAAAAAGTACACAACAGTCTGTGAGGTAACGTCTTGCAGTGTCATAATAGCTGTGGGGAGCATCAGGACAGGATGACCATGCTGAAGAGCCTCCTAGCTCCTCTTGACCCAGCTCACCCAGCAGGAAGCCATTATCTCATTCACTGTCCCAGGAACTCAGTTCTAAGGTTGCTGGTTCGTGCTGTTCCTATTTGCTGTTCCCTTGTATTGACATGAATAATTAGATGCTTCCTGTGATCCCCTTCTGTTTTAGCTCAAGACACCTCCAAGTCACCAGAAATCTCAGGACAAAATTCTCTACACTCTACTCAACAGGCCAGTAACACAATTCCTGCAGGTAACAGCCAATGGAGTGTAATGAAAGGGGTCGATTAACTCCAGTCAATGAATAGTTTTACTTCACTTACTGAATACGGGAAATAGTAGATACTTTTTCACGATCAAGATACTTATAATCTGAATGGAAAAGTGACATAGTTATGAGGTGTGATCTAGTACAGCTGCAAGGATTTGCTACATATAAACAGAGTAGCCCCAGGTTTTGTGGGGGCTTCAACAATTTGGAGGCCTCCTAAAGAAACAATACAAGTTGTGAATGCAGAACTAGGCTCAAAAGTGAATATTTATTTGGAATGAGTAAATGAATCACAACAAATTGCATATTTTTAAAAAACAGACTTTATTTATTTAGAGCAGTTTTAGATTCACAGTAAAATAGAGCAGAAGGTACAGAGATTTCCCATCTACCCCCTGCCCTCCCCATGCACAACTGGCCCCACTATCAACATCCCCCACCAGTGGTACATTTGTTACAGCTGGTGAATCTACACTGACACATCATCATCACCCAAAGTCCATAGTTTACACTAGGGTTCACTCTAGTACATTCTGTGGATTTGGACAAATGTATAATGATGTGTATCCACTATTGTAGCATGATACAGAGTAATTTTGCTGCCCTAAAAATCCTCTGTGTTCCCCCATTCAATCTTCCCTTCTCCCCAATCCCTGGCAAACCACTGATCTTTTTACTTTCTCCATAGTTTTGCCCAAATAGTGTTTTTTTTAAAAGATGAAAAACTCCATGAATCTCATGAAAATAATCCAGGCAAGCTTCTGTCTCTGTATATTTAAAATCTTGTGCCTCCTCTGCTCCGTACGTACTTCCAGGGCTGGGAAGTATCTTACTTTTGTAAATTTCACAAAAACATAAGGCCATGTGAATATTAGGGCTCCTTGGCTAGCAGTAAGGGGCCAAATCTCAACACAAATAAAGTTATCCACAAAAATGTGGCTAATATTTAGAGAATAGCGCTATGGATATCTGGTTATTTTCAGTGTTTCGAGTGTCTTGGGGGCATTTTTCCAAGAAACATAGCCCTGTAAGTGATTTTGATCTTTGCATGTGTCTTATAGAAACCAAGTTTCTGAATTGTAAGTCTAATAAATAATCAAATGCTTTTTATTTACTGTGTACAAGATCTAGCTGTATCGCAGTCTCAGACAATGTTAAATTTAATCTGCCAATGTTCAAATTAGGCCCAATTGTACTGACCCAACCCTACCCTGTGCTCCATCCCAGCGACGTTAACATGGTAACAAATGCTGGGTAAACAAGAATAATGGAGGGAAGGCATCTTGGGGAAGTAATCCAATCTGCTGCAGTATGACCACGAGTTTCAAAGTCAATGGAACAGAACAAGAGGAAACGTAACACAATGGGTGCAGGTTGGTCTAAGGATTTCTTGACAAGGACTGCTACAACAGAACTGAGTTCCCGAGTCAGACGGGAGCACTTTGTGAACTTATGACCTTCTCATCTATTGGGCTGGTTGGGACATGGTTTGGAAGAGACCAGAGAACCAGTTAGACGACCACTCTTAGAGCATCAGAATTCTAACTTTTCGCTTGCCCTAGGCTCATGCTTGGATTTTAGGTCAACAACGCCCTCTACTGCTAAACAGCTTTCATGACAGCTCCCAGGGCCAAGCTTTCCCACAGAGGCTCTGTCTACAGGGAACCCCCAAAAGGGAGTGGAACAAGGTAGAAATGATGGTTTCATCCGTAAGACACTCAGAGCCTTTAACCAAAACAGATTTAGATTCAATCATCAAGTTGAGGTTGGACTACATAGCCCTTAGAACTCTATCAGCACCAAGATACAAGAATATTCACATTTGTTTGGATAATTAAAAAAAACCCAAACAAATACTTTTCTGCCTCTTTGGATCTGATGGATTGGCTGGTGTCTATCTCTCACCAGACAAGTTCTTCGCGAGCAGAATAGAAACCTTTGTCAATTCAGAGCTTATTCTAAGAATCAAGAGTTAAGCACCTCTCTCCCCCCGGGACCTCCAGTGTTACTTAATTGAAGAGAGGTCAAGTCCATCGACTCCCATGCTTTATATAACTTGAAATATCTCCCCAGGAAACCTGAATTTTCTTCTAAAGACATTTGGAGGCTACAATGTGTGTAGTGATCTAAAAGAACCCCGGGCTCAGGCATCTGAGACAAAGCCCTGTGTCCACATTCTCTTGATGCCTTGGATTTATGGGTTGTGTGCTGCTGCTCCCTTCTCACCTGGGCTTCTGAGGGGAGCTCTCACTCTCTCCGCTGCCGGCCTCCCCCGATGCTCTGCCATTAACTAGCAGCTTGGCCTCAAGCACTTTGCTTGACTTTCTCATCCTCACTCTTCTCTCCTGTCGAGTGAAGAAATGGGTTGAATTAGATGACCTCTACAATATCTGCCAGCTCCCTCTGGGACCCAACAATCCCACTTCTTTCTGCTGGGCTCCTTCTGGGTAGACCAGTTGCCCTGGGAAGTAGAAAAAGGGTCCCAGCAGTGTTTGTCTGACAGCAGTCTCTGTAACCTGAGTACCTACTACTCTCTCTGCAATCTGTGCTTCAACATCTGAACCCAGTATCTACCTACCCCTTCCCAGTATGAGAATGAATGATATTAAGGGATGTCCTTAATGCTCTGTGGAAGAAAGGAACATTATGCACACACTCATTTAACCCATTATGGATGATTTGACAAGCTGTTTCATTGGCTTCATTGGTTACATCAGGCAAAATGTCTAAACTCATCTATCTTTATAATATTTTCAAGGTTTAAAGGTAACCGGGAGACCCTACCCCCAAGGGATCCAGGCTCTTTTTCCATCTAGAACTGCATCCCAAGGGACTGCATGCTCATAAGTGTCCTTAAAAGTTCAAGCTGGCAGGCACTCACCCTGCCAGGCACTAGGCTGAGGAGGCCTGTGCCCTCCAGGAACTCCCAGCCAAGCTCTCAACACCTGATTCTCTGATGTGCCAAGTCTCTGTTCTGAAGGAGGCAGCTCTCCACGGGGATCTCAGCCTCTTCCAACCGTGTTCCATTCGGTTTCTTCTCTAAGCTCCTTGGCAGCTGAGGACGGGAGGGGAGAACCTGATAAAATCAAAAATGAATCCGTGATATTTAACCAGGTGCCTGGAGGAATTCTTGAAAACTCCCATGGGCATGGGAACCACTTCAGAAGATAATAAATAATAGTAACAGAGAGATGTGAGGGCTGAATGCTTCCCCTTTGATCCTCTGTTTCCTCCATAGGGGTCTTGGCACTTGGGTACAGTGTTGACTTGAGCATTGTGTTTTACTGTCTGTGCCTCAGTATGAAAACACGAATGCCAACTTCCTTCTGAATGTGAGGTAACCCAGGGAGAACCAGGAGGAAACTGCAGGGACAGGGTCCCACTTGTCCCCCCACTTCCAACTTTAGTAGGTCTACATGGCGGAGTCTTGACACTAATCTATGCTGAGGTTCAGGTGGAGAACTTGGAAAGTGAAAAGCCAGGCTTAATAACCTGTGTATGAGCCTGCGCTCGTGCGTGCACACACACACACACACACACACACACACACACACTCACACACCCTCTTACTGTAAATACAGGATTCAGCCTATAAAAGAAACAATAAGAGCTGGATTCAATGAGGTTCCCCTGGCAAATGGAGTGTTTAGGGTTTTGTTGGGATTCTATTGTGTAGACTGGAGTTTCTTAACACAGTAAGACAGCAAGTGGCTTCCTGTTATGGAAACAGCCAAACCCTGACATTCAGAAAGTCAATCTATACAGCAACTGGGTAAACAACTAAGATAATGATCAGCCATAATCGACACAATAGCCAAAATGGGATTGCTTGGAGAAAAGGGGTTGGCACAGACCCAAGCAATGTGGATGAATACAAGCCATCTCCTGCTTAACAATCCCCATTCACTGCCCCCTGGGCTTGTGCACACCACCCTGTACACAGTGGCCGGGAGTGTGCAGGTACAGATCCCAATGCTATTTATAGGTGGCTCACTGGGAGCTGTGTGTCTGGCTCCCTGGGTGACCTTTGAAGGCCTGGGGCACTGTAACAGGACAGGTGTCCCCTATCTTTGCCAGAACTGAGATTGATGTCATACTCAAGGTCCTGTCACTCATGGCAGTGAGCTCATCCAAGCCAGTCGTTGAATCCGGGTCTCAGTTTCCCCATCTGTAAAGGGCCATCTTAATAATGTGTTCAGACTACTCAGCTCTGTTTCCTCTGAGGGCTGCACAGACCACAGTGCCTTTGGATTACAGAGGAAGGGACAGCAGAAATGGCTTTGTTTCACAAAGTATCTGAGAAGTGGGCCCAGCCATTTGGCAACTGAAAGACTGGGTTCAGTGACACCCATCTTCTGTCCTCCAAACGGCTCTGTCACTGAGGGGGTCCTGGTCCCCCATCAGCCCTACTCAACACAAGTCCAGCTAGTTAACCTGCCCTGGGCATCATCCAGCTGCCACAGAGAATGACTCAGTCCCTCTAAATATGTGGACTTGGTGATCACCCAAGTCCACCCTGACCTGGAGGGCCCTGGAAAGTCTTAATGACCCCCTGAATCTTTCACTTCTCAGCCAACTTCTATCTGAAAGGAAATTCTTACCATTTGACTCACTTCTTTGGGTTAAACTAAAAATTGGGGTGCACTGCAAGTGGGGACATTATGTCAGGAGAGCCCCTGTCTGCATGGTCATAGCCTGAGAGGGAGATCTAGGGCTACTGGTGTACCCCATGGCTCTCTCCCTAAATCTCTTTGTTTGGGAAGAGAAAGCATGTCAGACAAGGCCCAGGAGATCAGAGGGTGGCGTGGGGCACTGCCAGGGCCTAGGTAGGACATTCCAGTGTCAGGAGGGACAGAGAAGGCAAGCCTGGGGTGATAGGGACTCTTGGAATTATTTAGTGGGACAGAGGGGAGGACGAAAACTAGTCAATAGTTTTTCCTGCCTGTAGCATTGAATTCTGAGCTCTAAGAATTAAGGGGTTGCAATACATTTATAGTTTTTGAACAGCAGAAATTTACTTTTCAGAGCTAGTATTTCAGAGCTGGTAAGGATCTTAGAGGTCACTCCAGGCCAAAAAACAGACTCTCAGAGGCAGGGTGTGACTTGCCCAAGGTTGCAGAATAGGTGATGGGCAGGGCTGGAGGGAGAATCCCGGCTCCCGGAGTTTGTTCCTCTTTCCACAGGGTCTCCCTGATTCCATCACGTAGACACTGTGATGGTGGCAGACGCCCTGTAAGCCACTGGCTTTTCAACCCCAGACAGAGGCCTGACCAAGGGCCCTGCTCAGGAGTCCTGCCTTCAGGATTCTCCCAATCCCCCTGGCGTTTCCTGCTCCTGAGTGGGGAGGAGGGGAGCCAGCTCCCTGGTGCTCCTTCTAATCCCAGCCCAAGAGCAAGACCTGCCCTGGGCCAGAGAAAGCCAGTGACCTGCTACCACACTTCATTCCTGGCAACTCCCCCTTCCCTCCAGCCAGGGCGAGTAGGGAGATAACAGCGAAGGCCAACAGATGACGACGTTGAGCAAGAGTCTTCATGTCAAGGAAATCAATCCCAGAAACTTCTCATTTCTACAGCACTTTACAGTATATGAAGCACTTTCACATCCAGATCCCATTCAACCTGGACAACTTCCCTTGTTCATAGTATCCCATTATCCCATTTTACACATGAGAAAAACTAATGCCCACAGGACTGAGTAAGTTACCTAAAACCGTGTACCCAGTTAAGTCCTGTGATCAGGATTCCATCAGGCCCTTCAACTCCAAGCCCAGTGCTTGTTCCACTAAATCTCCCCAAACTTGAAACCACAAACCTTCCACCTAAACACTGCATGGTGTCCAATGGCACAGGGATGATGTTTATTTTGTTTGCCGATGTTCATTACAACTGGTAACTTTAGGACTTATATTAGATACCATTGTTCAAGTGCTGTGGTTCAGACTGTAATCTGTGGTCCTATTAATCTAAAGTCTTTGAGAGTAAAAGAAAAGTCTGTGATGTCTCGATTCTCAAACAAGGTGAATTTGGCATGGCCCTCTGTGGTCCACATTTCTCCATGGTGGAGAAGTCAGCTGCCTTCAATTATATAGAATAATGAAGACGTGGTCTGAGCAAGGGACCAGAGAAAAAGGAAGCCCCTGTGTCCACACCCTCCTTCCCAAGCAGGATATTCGCTGGACTTCATCTTCCAACTTCGTGTTGACCACACTTGGCTCTGCGACTTGGAAGACAGAGCAAGTAGCTTCTGTCCTAGAATCGGGTGTCACAGTCCTATTCTTTCTTTCCTCACGAGGCTCCCAGCCAGGTCAGGCCTGGACTCCACACCTGTGCCGTCCTCCTTGCTCCTGCTGTTGATAGACCTCGGATTCCAGTTTCCCATCTGGCCTGTTTTCTTCTGCGGTGTTCACATCCAGTGTTTGAATCCAGTGCTCCTCGGGCAGACACCTAGGTGTGTTCATGAGCTTCTTATAACAGCCAGAGAGGGCGAGATCATTGTCACGCAGAGCAGTAAGTTAAGGCTCATAAAGGCTTCATTTTGCACCCTGATTCCACAGCTAACCAGTGGCCAGAACAGAAGTTGAACTCTGGATTGTTGTTCTCTAGGTCTGGTGCTCTTTCTAGCATACTGTGTTGCCCGATCCCATGGTCTTGACCCAAGGAAGCTCCTGGCCCTTCCAGCTCAGCCCGACCTCTGGCTTGGTCTTCTCCTGCCCTACTGCCTTTGGTACTCACCTCTCAGAATGACCAGATCATATATTTCTACCCTGATTAAAAAGACTCCACCTGCTCACTCCTCATAACCATTCTTTGCACATTCTCAGGGGCACAACTTTCAGTGACTCTTTTTGCCTTTCTCTGCTTTCCTTGGCATTGACAATCTAGTAGGAATAATGAGAAAAAAATCCCAGTCAGCCAAGTTCATGTCCAACCTACACATACCTGTAAATTGGCGTGAACGAACATGAGACAACCCCAGGCTCCTTACTCACTCTGCCAAGAATGGATCCCCCACTGCAGGTGCTACAGGTGGGGTCTCCGTCTTCCCAGAAACCATAACATGACCTGCAGTATCATGAGTCACTTCCAACACAGGCCAAGAGGTTCAGCTGGCCTCCTTGTCCCTCAAACCTTCTGTGGTTCCCTTTGCCTACAGAGAAAAGTCCTGTCTGCCTGGCAGTCAAGGCCTCCATGATCTGGCTCCCCCATTCCTTCTGACTGGCAGGGCTGCTGTCCCCCTCTCTCCCTGTCCCCCATTCCCCTGTAGCCCCCCTCATCATGGCCTCTCTCCTCCTCTCCATTTCTCCCAACCTTATTCGTTCTTTTAGACCCAATTCACATGATGGCTCCTTTGTGAAACCTTTCCTTAAGACCCTATTTTGCAAATGAGGAAATGAGGTACCAGTGGGATTAAATAACTTGCCCAAACTTATGCAGCTAGCGAGTGGTGAAATACAGATTTCAAACCAGGCCTCTCAGACTCTAAGATCAAGAATCTTTCTACCAAACCCTCCCTCCGGTGAGAAGCACATGGGGTGACATACTGAACACACTCCAAGTGGGAGGTGCCAAAGCTCTACGAGTTCCCCTTCCCCACCTGCTTGAGGACAGGAAGCTCAGGCTGTGAATAAGGCCATGCCCCTATTGGGTGTCCCCTTGATAGAGACCACAGTATTGCTTGATGACAACAGATGTCATTTATGGTCTTTATCGATGATAGTAGCTGCCATTTATTGAGACCCCACTGTGTACGGAGCACTCTGCTAACTTTAAATGCATCATCCCATTTAATCCTTGCCCCTGCCTCACAAGTTAGGTATCATTATTTCCATTTTCAGAAGAAGACTCTGTGTCTAGAAAGCCCACTCGAGCTAGGCATTTCCCCACTAGTTCTCATAACAAGCATGTGAGATATGGATGGTTATTTCTGTGTTACAGTTGGTAAAATTGGGGCTCAAAGAATTTCAGTCACTGGTCATTGTACATGGCAGAGCTGGATGAGAGCCCAGGTCTGACAACTGTTCCCACAGGGCCACTTCACCTTGATTGATGGAGGATGACATGGAGACCCTCCAGACAGGAGCCCTGCACTGACCTGAGGTGCACTAGTAACTGTGGCCTTTGTATGACCTGAATGGGGATTCTACTGTTTAACTGAGTGGAGGAAAGAAGGTTGGGGGTGAGGAAGGGCACAGTGCCTTCCTGTAAGAACAGAGAAGAGAACAGGAGAGTTGTTCTTTTGAAGAGAACGGAGTTCCGAAGGAAGATCCCAGGAGGAGCAGCAGGTAGAGACAAGTCTGTCGAGGCTCAGGGACCCAGGCTCCAGTGATGAGGGTTGTGGAGTAGGCTGGAGGGAGAGAGGCTGATGGAGAAGGGGGCATTCCCTCAGCTAGGAACTTACTCCAAGTTCTGCTCCCAGGCTTGGCATGTCAAAGTCGGGGTCCTGAGTGGACCCTAGCAATCAATCTCCAGCCTCTACTCCATGGAAAGAGAGAAAATCTTGAGAAATGAAGTTTCTCTCTGCACCTCCCTTACAGCGGGCGTTAACTCTGCCTTGGGCCTGTGGAAAAGTGGGAACTTGCTTGTCAAGGGAAACAGGCCCAGGGTGGGACCAACTGAGGACCCCTCCACAAGGAACCCACGAGGCACGGGGGGCACCAATAAAGGGAGCAGAAGACTTGGTTCATTTCCACCAGGCACTGCGCCTTCTCTGGGAGCTGTGGTGGTTGGAGGGTGGGAGAGACACAGACCCTGCCCTAAGGTGCTGACTCTCAGAGAGGGTCAGTGAGTCAGTCACAGCTGGGCTCAGTTGAATAAAACCTATCCAGTAAGCCATACATGTGCATTGACCTCAACAAATATTTATTGAACTGGACTCCAAAGTAGAAAAGAAAACAAGATGGTGAACACCTAAATAAAATCAGGGCATCAGTGGTATATATTAATTCCCAAGAGTGGTGTGAGCCTCTTGACTCTTTTGGGCTCAGGAAAGTAAGACAGCTTCCAGGAGGAGAAGGCACCTGACTTGGGCTTGTCACTGCTGTCAGGGACAATGAAGCAAGTAGCATGATGCATGAGATGATTAACTGACTAGGGGTCCCAAGACCTGGGATGGGGTCTTGCCTCTGTTACTAGTCGTGTGTCATGGACGAGTAACTTAACCTCTCTGAGCCTCCATTTCCTTTAACTATAACTTGAGGATAATGATAACAAGGGTTTATTTCTTTGTTCACCATATCATTTATTGAGTGCCAACTGGTAGTTTTCTAGACGCTGGGAACACAGAGGGAGACACAACAAATGAGGGCCTGCTCTCATGGAGTTTTCTTCCTAGTGAGAAGAAGCAGAAAGTGAAACAGTGAAGGAATAATACACAAGATCCTTTCAAGGGGTGATAACTTGATAACTGTTATGGAGAATAATGAACAGAGTGGAAAGAAAGGGAGAGAGAATGGTGAGAGCCTGTCTCTACTGACTCTGTCTTCTGCCCTGGCAGGAGTCGGGCCAGAACTCTTTCTCAACTATACCATTGCAATGAGTTATTTGCCTCTTTGTGTCCCCCCAAAATTCATACATTGAAATCCTAAATCCCATTGGGATGGTATGAGGTGGGGTGGGGCTTTGGGAGATGATCCGATCTTGAGAGTGAAGGCCTCATTAATGGGATTAGTGCCCTTACAAGAACAGACACAAAGGAGCCTGCTTCGTCTCTCTCTGCTCCCCTCCACATGAGGAAACAATAAGAAGACAGCCGTCTGCAAACCAGGAAGTGGGCCCTCACCAGGCACAGGATCTGCCAGCACCTCAGTCTTGGACTTCTCAGTCTCCGGGACCAGGAGAAATAAATTTTGTTGTTTAAGCCACCAGGTCTATGGTACTTTGCTACAGCAGCCCAAACTGCCTAAGACACTGTGTTTCTTCTGTCTACTCCTTCCTATTGCCCCAAAGGCACAAAAGCAGTGGTCTTGCTGGAAGTCGTGTTCTTGTCCTCCTTCCAGGGGGATTCCATGACTGAATTTTCAGCCCTGGGATGGCTGTGTTGTTGCTGGTTCAGCCACCTCACAGGCCTGGCAGCAATTGCAAGCCAAGTCAGAAACTCAGGTGCAAAACTACAATGTCTGCATGAACCCATGGTGACCCCAGCCCACCAATTCTCCCCACCTCTCAACCTGCACCCTTCCAAAAGTATGAGGATCAGAAAGCAATCCATGCCAACATAGCCATTCCCAAAGTGTGGTAAGTTCTGGGATAAGGGAGCCTAGAGGAGTGGAGGGCAGGGCTGTCCTGGTTTGTGCCTGTGGAGATTTCTGGAGAGTGAGAGTCTGAGCTCAGCTTTGAAGTTGCAAAACTACAAGTGAAGTGGTTTGGCAGTAGAAAGAGTGGGGGAGGTAGTGTCCTGGAGGTAGGAAGGAGAGCTGGGGCCAGCAGGGATACGGGCGGTGGGGAAGGCCAGGCTGTGGCTGCTGCATTGGCTGTTTCACTCAAGAGTCTGGACCTGAAGGGTGGCTGGGATTTGGATGGCTAGAGCAGAGGGGAAAAACCTCCACGTGGAGCAGCACCTGCTTTCTGCTCTCAGTTTTCTCTTCTTTTAGGTAAGGGAATGGCATCTTAGCAGCCTCCACTGGGTGACCTCCTGGAAGGTGCAAGTGGTCCCCAGAGGGCATTGGAGCCACTGTAGAATCACTCAATAATAAAACTGGAAGAAATACAAGAGAGTATCTAATTTAATTCCCTCATATTACAGATGAGAAAACTGAAGGCCAGAGGGGAAGATGTTCACCTAGGACCACACAGCTAGCAAGTGGTTGCCTTGTAATTTGACACTGACTTTTGGCCCCCAGCTTGGCACTCTTTTTCCGACCACATCTTTCATCTGCTTCGTGCCTGGCGCTCCTGCACCCAGCATGCGTGGACTGAAGGATGGAGAAAGGAGAGCATTATCACCATCCTTTGAAGTCTAGCAGAGGCCCTGGGCCCACTTAGCTTCCCGAGAAGTTGGAGGAAGACCAGGGTTCCCATGTTTGTTGTAAGAAAAACTAAAGTCACCCAGTCCTGGGGTGTTTCAGAGACCAGCTGAATTGTTCCCAATGTGGACAATATTCACTCCACTTAGCATCTTCTGGGTGATGCTGCTGTGGTAGACAGTGCTGTGCAGACTTAAGTCTCTTGGTTGAGGAAACAAAAGATTGTCTCTGCCACTTACTGGTTATGAGACCTCTGATGCACACAGACACACATGATTCTCCGAGGCTCAGAGCTCTTACCTGTAAAATAATATACACCCTTCTTACGTCAGGTAGGTTCTAGACCCAAAATAAAATATATGATATGAACAGTATGTAGCTCTGTATTCACTCTGAAGCTGTTTATCTATGTACCATCAACATCACCATTACCATTATCATCATTATCATCTTTGCCTGGGGGAACTGAAGATGTACGTTATCTTGAATGTTGTGATACATAACTCTAATTACTAATTACCAAGGCCTTAGGCAGCTAATAAAGATACCAATCAGATGCCTGGACTGTCCATAGTCAGAGCTTGCTCTCCAAACAACGGCAAGCAGAGGGCTGCTCTCCTCCCAGGTTCTTACTACCTGTTCCTTGCTTGGCTCACTGACCTGTCCTGCAGATGGAACCAAGAAAGACTAGAAGTGGTAGGCTAGAATGACAGGCTTTCTGGAGGAGGTGGGCCTTCCTACTTGTGATGGGGGAGGACTGAATGATTCCCTGGGCAGGGTCAGGGCCACAGCTGGTCCAAGATCTCTTGTCTATCCAGCTGGTGTGTGTTGTAAACCATCTACTGTGTAAAGAGTCAAGTCATTTATGCTATATTTTCTACCTCAAGAGAATAAATCCCCCCCATTTCAGAACAAGAAAGCCCCCCTTGCTGTGGCAGCATATCTATGAATCTGCTCGATTGAAATGGTTAAAGTGCAACCTCCATCCCAGCGACTGCCTCCGCATCTGGTGACAGGAAGGCTGCCTTGGCGGGGTTCCTCCCCTGGCTGTGGGCATGTGTGTGTTCTGTGGCCTGTGCCATGTTGGGATACATGGACAGGGCAGGTGGACTCCTGTCCTCTGTAGTCTCGCTTCTTATACCAGGCCGACCTCCCTCGTCTGTGCTCCTGCCTGGTTCGTGTGGGCATTTGAGACCGGAGCTTCCTTTTTCCTTTTGGTTAGAAGTATTCCTGTCTTACAATCTGATTTCAGGTCACAGAAGGGAGCACTGGATGGGCAGTGTGTTCCAACTTTCTCGATTGGGAGCTAAGGGACAGGCTCAGTGAAGGAGGGACATGCTTAAGGTGGTGGACAGGTCAACTGCAGACTCCAGGGGAGTCCTCACGGTTTCAATATGCATCTTGTGTTGATATGTTCCAGCCCTCCCTCACAGATGGGTCTCCTTCTCAGCTTCTAACCCCAATCCTCCCTGCTTCTGGGAATCTCCTGGCTCCTGGCCCAAGTCTCTCACCATGTCTCTGTCACCCATAGCTCATGACCACCTGTCCCCATGTGTACCTGCATTCCCTCTCATGACCTTCTCTTATCAAATTGGGCAGGGGGCTATAATCTGATTGACCCCTCCTTTCTCCCACCCCTTGTCCTCTTCTTCACTCTAGAACAAATCCCACAGAGTTGGGGCCCCAGGGGTGAGAACACGCCCATCACAGAGTCCCAGGAGTCGAGGCCCAAGTGGCCTCTAGTGGATGTGGTGAGGTCAGGGGAGTGGAGCAAGGGGCCGGGGTTGGGGCTGGGGAAGATCTGGCACCCGTGGCCATCCCCAAGCCTGAATGAATAGAAGTCCCGGCGGAAACACCTGGTGGTAACGGAAATCCAGGACAACTTTTATTATCCCTGTTCACAGGTCCATTCAGACTACATTGGGGGCTTCCTATTTCCTCTGCTGGCACTTCACACTCATTCATAACAAGAAAAGCCATTGTGCTCCTGAGTTATGGGCCGAGGATCCCCACGGGGCGGGCATTAAACGCAATGGCCGGGAGGCTTATTTTTAAAATTGTATTCCTTGATGAATTGCAGGTTCTTATTTTTTCCTTCTCCCACAAAGAAAACTTTAGAGGGTGGTTTTCTCCCAACTGCGAAGGTGAAAAATAACTGTGAAATCCATTTCTGAGTCCCTTCAACAACAACCATGTGGGATCTCGCTAATTGGAAAAGGAGCTCCCCTTAGTTCCAGTTCTAGATTCTAATCTTGGCTTAGCTCACACATTCGCTGGTTGGTGTTGGGTGAGTGATCTAACCCAATGGTTTGGTTCCCAACTGTCAAATGAGGGAGTGGGTCAGATCCCTGGGGTCTCTTTTAGTTCCCAAGTGTTATGAATATGAAGAGCGCACACTGAAGACTCAAATCTTCCTCTTGCGTGTGGCCCATAGAGGGGAATCTTGGTTTACAGACAGTAAGACCAGTCCTACACATGGGGTTCATCCCCACTGGGGAGTCGATCAGAGCTCCAGATATCAAAGATTCCACAAAGTCCCTTGGCCAGCACCCCAAGATAAGAGGAGATTGTCAGAGGGTGAGGGTGGTCACAAGCTCAGGCTCCATTTTTGAGTTAGACCCTCAGCTTTGGTAGCCACTAACAGGGTGGTGGCTGTACTCTGCTACCGGAGTGATGCCTGGAGCTGCTGAGACTTCCGTCCATGTCTCTTAGATTCTTCTCCCCGAAAAGGAAATCCAGCAGCCTCAGATAGTCCACCTGGCCATGACTCTGTGTATTGCTGACAATTCTCATGTTTATTCCCCAAAAGTTGGTCAGCTCCACAGCTCATAAAGTTAATATGCAAACACCTGTATTCAAGAAAGCCACCCTGACAGAGTAGATAGTTGTGTTTGTTTGCCTTTGATATTACCTGTTAAAGGAAAAATTATTCTAACATTTGTTAAAACAGTAAGGAAGCCTTTATTCAGAACTATTATGATAGGTGTCAAGACAGTCGTGATAGGAGAGAGATGGGGCTCAACTCTGAATATTACAAGGACAAGTGGGGATTTATAGCTGGAGGGTGGGGGGTGTCAGTGGATGGAAATTACTAAGAGGAGACATTAAGGGTAGGGGCATTCTGGCTAAAACGACCCAAGAGGATTCTTGTTGAAGGCAGGCCAGGGCGATCAGACATCACCTGGGGGAGAGTGGGGGATGAATCAGATCAGATATTGAGGGTGATCAAATACTGAGGGTGGAGGACTCTCTTTGAACTGACTTAGCAGGACTCTTGCTAAAACTGGACTCTGAAAAGATGGATACAGAAGCCCAAAGATGAGGCCTACTCGAAAAGAGGGCTCAGAGATCCCTGTCTAAAGTTGGTCGAGGAAAGGATCTTTGTCACACCCCTGCCCCAAACAGGGGAAATGGGTTTGCCAAGGGAAAAGCATGGCTTTCTCTTCGGGGTATCTCAATGACCTGCCTTCTGGTGCACGCTGTCAACAAGTTCTTCTCTCCTATCTTCTCCTGGTGGGAGAGGGGCCCTGCCTCACATGAGAGTGGGTCTAGATCTTGACTCAGTTGCCTTCTGATTCTGAGTCCAGGATTGGAGAAGTGCTTTGGGAATGACATGGAGGGCTACTGGGTTCACCCAGGGCAACTTGTGGGAACTCAGGCTTTCTTGCTGTTCTTCGTCTTTTTCATCTCAATTACTCAGTTGCTTATACATGGGGTGAGGTGGGGGCATGGACTGTCAACTCCGGGAGAACTGGGAGGGTGTGCTTCTTCTCCACCATGCACCAGGGCCTTGTTGCTTATCCACGTAGGGGCTCAGTAAGTGATGGATGAGTGCCTGAATGAATGAGTGAGGGGCAACATACAGGGGTAGAGGGATGGGGAGAAGCAGGGCCATTCGTGGCCTCTAAGCTGCTGTTTGGCAGATCCCTGGGGAGGTGAAGCTCTGTGGACCCTTGGCCCACCTCGGGTTCTGAGAAGGGTCCAGGTTACCCTGTCTCTACCTTCTTAGTTCTGATCTGGGATTTTGCTAGTTTGGGGGCCACCGGAAGTGGAAAGTGGGAAAGAAAACATGCTGGTCACCCCAATTTCATCTTTTTCCAGGCTTTGGAGGGTCTGAAAGAGGAAGCCTTGAGGTGGGACAGCCCAGGAAAGAGATTTCTAGAGACAGGCAGAGGATGGGTGGAGACAATGTGCTCCTGAGTCTAAGTCCCGGTTCTGCACTCCATGACCCTGGGTCAGCCATGTGCCATCTTTGAAGGGGGAAGGAGGAGAGGAGGGGCTGTCACATCTACTATAACTGTACTTCATGTTTTACATTCTTTATCTCTTCAACTACCAGAAAATTCTCCAGTAGGTCTTAATACCTCCATTTTATATCTCAGAAAATTGGGGTTCAGAGAGGTCAACTTTGCCCTAAGTCACACATTGCTAAGTGGCTGAGCCAGGATCCCAGCCCTGGTCCCTCTGGCTCCCAAGCCCCAGCATCAGCATTTCCCCAGCCAAGCTGCAAAATGGGGATGATTTTGCACTCCGCTTTCAGTGCCATTGTAAGAATCACACAAAGGAACTCATGAGAGTGTGTCTTTGAGTTCCAGAGCAGCATACTGTGAGTAAGGGCTTCTCAGGATCCCTCCCAACCATCCCGGACAGAAGACACTCCCCTCTAAAATCCTGATGGTCCCTGTCACTATAAAGCAGGAGGCAAACAGACCAACAAATCAGCCCAAGGGAAACCTTTGAAGAAGAGGTGGACTGTGGGGAGAAGCAGGTGCCTGGGTAAAACTGGGTGCTTGGTGTGCTCTGGCCACTCACTGTCAAAGAACCCTGTGTCCCAAATTGCAGTCTCCCCACTCTGGCTGGGCCCAATTCCTTTCCTCATCTTGTGAGGGGCACTGGACCAGTTGCAGTGCATGAGGGTACACACACGCACGCACAAATCCACACATAAATTCACGCATGTATGCACGTATGCGCACACATGTATGAACACATACACATGCACATATGCACACACAAACACACAAAGAGGCACATACACACATGCATGCACATACATATGCACACACAGACATGCAGGCACACACACAAACATGCACATGTACACCCATGCACACACAAACATGCCTGCATACACATGCACACAGGTATAAACACACACTACGTCTATATACACGCACACACACAGTACGGGAGTTTGGGGGTAGATGCTGGCTCCCCATCAGGAGTCTTGGCATTTATTGGAAGGCTTTTTGCTTTCCCTACCCTTTGTGTGGCTTCTGTGGGTCAGGATTAGCAGCCCTTCTGGGCATCATTAATCCCAAAATGTCCTAACCCCGTATGTCCCTCCCCACCCCCTGCTAGGCCACTTCTGTCAATGTACTATGCATCTCCCCAAAGTGGACCTGACCTCCATTCAGCCTATTTCTGTCACTGTCACAAATATCATTACCCTTGTACCCAGGCCCGACTGAGACCTTAACCAAAAGTCCCTGGATGGCCATGGCTGGGCTTCAGGCTACCCGAAATGCCAATGAGATATCCACTGAAGAGATGGCTGAGGTGGAGGGACATGCTTCTTCTGAAGGTTCCAGGGCTCCCCAGACATTAGCCCTCACCCCATTCTTCACTTTCAGATCCTATTTATTGCTCTATTTTGTGTGTGTGTGTGTGTGTGTGTGTGAGAAAGACCTGCCCTGAACTAACATCCATTGCCAATCCTCCTCTTTTTTGCTGAGGAAGACTGGCCCTGGGCTAACATCCATGCCCATCTTCCTCTACTTTATATGGGACGCCGCCACAGCACGATTGACAAGCGGTGCATCGGTCCTCGCCCAGGATCTGAACCTGCGAACCCCGGGCTGCCAAAGCGGAGTGCACAAACTTAACTGCTATGCCACCAGGCTGGCCCCTATTGCTCTATTTCTTTGACCACTTGACCATTCACAGAATCAATGAGTTCCCGGAGATGATCTTAGAGAAAGAGTACCCCAAATACCCCTGTTATGGGCTGAATTATGTCCCCACAAAATTCCTATGTTGAAGCCCTAAAACCCAGTACCTCAGAATGTGACTGCATTTGGACACAGGGCCTTTACAGAGGTAAAGTTAAAGTAAGGTCATGTGGGTGGGCCCTAACCCAATCCACCCTATGACTGGCGTTCTTATAAGAAGAGGAGATTTAACACAGACAAACACAGAAGGAACACCATGTGAGGACACAGGGAGAAGACGGCCATCTACGAGCCAAGGAGCGAGGCCTTAGAAGAAATCAGCCCTGCTGACACCTTGATCTGGAATTCTAGCCTCCAGAACTGTGAGAAAATAAATCTCTGTTGTTTAAGTCCCCCTGTTTGTGGTACTCTATTATGGCAGCCCGAGTAAATCAATACAGCCCCCCTCCCCAACGCACAGACAACTCAGGATTTACAGCCCACCAGATGAGGAAATGGGGCTGCTGAGGTGTGCGCTCAGCACTGAGCTGGCTGCTGTGGGGAGCACGGAGGATGCTGTTGACCTGTGGGCTCCGTGAGGGCAGGGCCACCATCTGCCTTGTATCCTGTCATAGTCCCTGAATGCACGCACAGAAGTGAGACTCTGTCTTCTGAAAACTTCCACTCCAACTACGGAGTAGAGACCTCAATGCCAGAAACTGCTCAGAAACACCTGGGATCTGATACCTCTGTGGGGATGAAAAGTACATTGCAAAGGGGAGGCTGTGATTGCTGCAGAGTGCAGAGGCAAGAACTCCTCAGAGCCTTTGGGACACTTAGGGGAAGGTTCCTTGGAGGCAAGTGAGCTGTAAATAAGTTAGACAGGGGGCCTCATGAGGCATGGGGTATGACAGTGGCAGGCAGGAGGTGGCAAACTAGGAAAGGGAGAGAAATGAGAGAGAAACGAGCTGGCTGGGAGCCCTACAGACTGAATTTCCTGAGCTGGAGCCAGGGATGCAAGGAGAGAAGGTGTGAGGTGTGAGGGACCATGTCAGGGAAAAATTGGATCAAATATGCAGGATGTCAGGAAGGAAGAGGAAGCATAGTACGAGGGTGAAGCCGAAGAGTCCTCAAAGCTTTAGATCTTGGGGTGGAAGGAGCCTTACGCTCCCTCAAGACCGCCATTTATCTGCAGGCTTGCACCCCAGCAGGGACGCCAGCCTCAGTTTGAACACACGTGTGGGAGAGCACTACTCTGGCAGTCCAGAGCCCTGGATTCTGATCCTAGCTCTGCCCTGGGTTCCCTGTGTGGCCCCAAGTTGGTCACAAGGTGAGCCTCGGCTTCCCAACCCCGTGACATCTCATCTTAGTGGTACCTGGGCACCTTCTGGCTCCCCCACAACAAGGCTCTGCTTCTAGTGATGGAGTTCATTGCTTTCCCAGGGCTGCACATCCTGCTTTCAACATCAGAGAGCGTCCTTTAGTGACATGAACTAGGCCTCCAGTAGCTTCCACCCTGATCCAAATTCTGCCCTTTAAGTTACTCAGAGTAAACTTTCCCTTCTGCTCCATGACGGCCCCTGATATACCAGCGAACTCCCATCATGACCCCCTGGTCTTCTCCAGGCTGGACCTCTAAATCCACTTAACTGCCCTGCTTCCCACACCACTTCCAGGCCTTTCATCAGCCTGCAGCACCTCCTGCACTTCCTCTGGTTCATCAATGTTCCTTGGAAATGTATGTGCTCTCCTTGGGCCAGGTCCTGTGGCTGGGGAGATGTGAGTCCTTTTTCACGATAGCTCCAGTCCCTAACCCTCCGTCCTTTTGCCCTATAACCCCTCCCCATGTCCCAGCACAATGACATTTCAGTGTCTAAATCTGTGATCCCAAACTGCTTCTCTCCCAAGCCCTTCCTGGGACCCTGCATTTCTGTGCCCCACAAATACAGGGGAGATGGGGTGAGGGTCTTGGCCAGCTTTGCCGGCCTGTTGTTGGAAGAGAGCCCGTCCTCCTTCTCCTCTAAGGGTTAACAGAGTTGGGAGCCAACGAGGCCAGGATAGGAAGCTGGCTCCAGGAAAGCGGAAGGATATCTTGCCTTTTTATCCGGGTTACAATGCTGAAAGTGAGCCAGTTGGGGGAGGGGCTGGAGGCCAAAAAACAGCCACCCCCAAATAAAATTATGAATGGGCTGACTCCACAACAATGTGTGAAGGTTGTGGGGAGGGGGGGTGCGGAGGGTTGTTGACAAGCAGCAAGGTCAGGGCCTCCACTAGCGCCGTAAACAAGGGCTCACAATGCCCTCCTTTCCTCCAAGAGCCGGCTCCTCTCCTGGCCCTGGTCCCCTGGGTCCCCAGCCTGCCCTGTCCCTCATCCTTGCAGGAGTCTGTCACTGAAAAGCCACCGCTGCTTCCTCAGGGAAAAGCCCGGCCTTTTGTGAGCTCTTACTTCCTCCTCCTGTGGGAACCACTCTTGGGTCCATGACATCTGCTTCAAGGCCTCTTTCTCAGGGGGCCCAAGGTGGGAAAAGAGGAGGGGTGCTGGCTGCCGGGCAGGGGGGCTGCAACCTGTGTGGGGCTGGGATTGTCATCACAGGCTGGGGAGGGAGAACAATGAGGGGAGCCCCGGCCCCCCCGCGGGGTAGATGCTGGTGGGAGCTTCCTCTTCCCACAAGCCTGCTCTTTGTGTGTGTGTTTATTGGGGGGTCAGGGGAATTCTTTTGTTTGCTTTGGTTTCCCTTTTTTTTGTTTGGCCTTTGGCTAGCCCCAGACTCGGGGAGTGGGGAGCATGGAGGGAGGGATTGGAGGGCTCTCTGAAGGAGTCAAGGGAGTTGGCATAGGAACAGGGTAGTGATGGGGTTTGTGGGGAGAGTTTGTGAGGGGAAGTTCGGGGCTTTGTGAGGTGAGGAGAGTAAGATGCTGGGACGTGGCCCCCAGACGTTTTTCTGCTGGGTAGACACAGCCTTTGAGTTGCGTGTGTGCTGTCCTTTGGACAGTGCGCCTGACCCCTGGACAAAGGCCACATGCATAACAGGTGCCTGATGACTAGTTGAAGGACGGGCGGAAGGATGCAGAGCCAAGAGCTCTATCTGGAGGGAATCTAGAAGCACCTCAGAGTCTGTGACTCAGTCGCTCCTTGCTTCCACGTTTTCCCTCCAGGAAATGGTCCAAGGAGGCTGTGCCAACGTTCTAGGACAAAACTGCCCTGTCTCCTCCCCATGGCTGGGACAGACATGGTAGATTTATCCCAGATCACCCAAGGGAGCCCAGAGAAGTCACACCCCTCGGGAGAGAAACTGCCTTGACTTTGGTCCTCTATGAGAGCTCCAGGATGGGGCTCAGGGTGCCAGGAGGCACAGCTGTGACAAGAGAGAGCCTCATTCTCTAGACAAACTCCTAGCCCCTGAGAGAGAGGTGGCAAGGTCAGAGGGGCAATTGCCCTGGGCCGCAAGGCTAAGCCTGACTCCCCAACCAGCCAAACTGAGGCCAGCTTCCTACCACTGACTGAAACCTGCACAGACGCTAGTCTGGACACTCCCATTCTCTTGAGCTCCTATCCGAGAGGACTGCACATAAATAATTAGGAACGTGGAGGAAAAAGCCCACTTCGATCTTTGGGGAGCAACTTAGAAAGATTTCCCAGGAATTATCCTTGAAAAAATGGAGTGGAAGACCTCAACTCCATTAGCTGAAGATCCCACAGCTTCTGGAATGCCTCCCTTTGGCTCCAGAACAGCAATTCTCAGTCCCAGCTGCACAGTAGAGTCAGATGAGAGTAGAAAACCGTGTCAGACAGCCCCTCTGGAAGAGCCTGCTTGTTTTTGATAGTACTGAACACGCAGCCACCATCCGACCCAGCAATCACTCTCTTGGGCGTTTATCCCAAAGAAATGAAGACTTAGGTTCACACGAAAACCTGCACATGCATGCTCCTAGCAGCTTTATTTGTAATAGCCAAAGACTGGAAACAACTCAGATGTCCTCAGGGTGAATGGTTACACAAACCGTGGTACATGCAGACTGTGGGATACTCCTCTGACAAACACAATTCATTATTGATAAGTGCAGCAACTTGGAGGGAGCTCAAGGGAATTATGCTGAATAAAAGAAGCCAATCTCCAAAGGTTACAGACTTTCTGATTCCACTTATAGACCATTCTTGAAATATCCAAATTATAGAGACAGAGAGCAGATTGGTGGTTGCCAGCGGGTAGGAATGGGGTGGTGGGTGAGGCTGTGAAGGGGCAGCATGAAGGAGCCTTGTGGTGATGGAACAGTTCAGTATCTCCATCGTGGTGGTCATAGAAATCTACATGTGGGATAAAACTGCATAGAATTACACACATCCACACGTAAGTGCATGTAAAACCGGTGAAATCTGAAGTTTGGTGGATTGTACCAATGTCAACATCTTGGTTTTGATGTGTACTGTAGTTATGCAGGATGCAATCATTGGGGGAAACTGGGTGAAGGGTACACAGGAGCTTCTGTGCATTATTTTGCAACTTTCTGTGAATCTATAATTGTTTCAAAATAAAAAGTAAAAGCCACAATCAAAAACGAAATATTCTGGGCTTCATCTCTACCATAGTGTCAGATTCTTATCAAGCGCACACGTGAGCCCAGGTGTGAGCCCAGACACCTGACTGACGTGAGGAGCCATTGGTGGTCAGACAGTTTATTTCGTACAGTGACAGCAAGCCCTCTCCCTGAGAGCCCTATCGCACACACCAGAAGGACAACATGGAGATGAAAGGGGCCAGATGACTGCAACAGGGGGCGGGGGACGGTCTCACAGCAGCTCATCCCAGGCTCCCATCCCCTCGTTTCTGGACCATCACAAGCTGTCCTGCCGAGACTCAGACAAGCCACGCCTCGTGCCCCTGCCTGTGTAGTCTGCGTGGATGTGTGCAAGGTTGCCAGGGCACCATGGCGGAGTCCTTTCCCTGCTACTCTCTCAAAGTGGGTCTGGGCATCAATAGTTTTAAAAGCCTCCCTGTGATTCTGCCAGGACCTGGGGTTGGAAGCCCAGGTCTAACTCTGCAAGCAGAGAGGAGCCAGAGGTTTACATTCTGATTCTCCAGTGCATGCCCTCAGGCAAGTCAGCCCCCTGGTTGGACCTCAATTCCCCCACCTGTAGAAGTGGGGATGGCCAGGCTTAAAAGGAAAGCCACTGGTTGTAGGATTTGAGACTTGCTCCCCGGAACACTAGCACCTGCTGTTATGAGCACAGCCCCCCTATTGCCAGAGAAGTGCTTAGGACACACAAAAGGCACAGTCAACGACCACAGGTCCCAGGGAGGCTCTCTGCAAGACATGAGCTGGAAAATGAAAAGGCATGAAGAGAGGGAGTGCTCTGGAGAGAACAGGATACCTGCTAAAATATGCCACAGCTGTGTGTCCATGCATAGAGATTTCTAGAGCAAGTCCTCTCTTAGACCAGGATAGTCTTTTGCACAGAAGATCTGAAGGAAGAACATCATGGTCTTCACCTACATGTGGAAATGAATTAGAATGATGCCATTAGCTTTTCCCTTTATTCATGCAGCAATTTCATTTGTTCATTTGCTCATTCATTCAACCTATAAATATTTTAAACATGTCTCATAATTATTTGGCACTGCCTAAATCAACTTTCAACTTCTCATTTAGAACTGCATGCTCAGGCTTGAACTCTGGGCCCTTCAGAAAGCCCTAGACACTTATTTGATATTAGTTATCAGGGCCTGAAATATAGGGAAGTAACCAAGGGTGAAAAACAAGGCTGGGGGCTTGGTGAAGGAGAGCAGGGAACTGGGCCTGGCATGTCTGGGAAGAAAGAGCCAGTACATGTGACTGTAGCCCACATCTCTGTGCTTAGCTGGGACAATGTCTCTCCATGCTTTGTCAGACGCCTGCACCTGTCTATGCCGTTTGTGGGGTGTTCACAAGTGTTACATGGAGAAAGGCCTTCCAGGATCATAAAAGTCTAGGGAAGACTGGGTCCTCCAAGTTGAACAGTAGCCTTTTCTAGGACTCTCCAGAACCTTTACTGTGCTAACATGCATTGTGTATCCCCACGATGGAGATGCAGCCAGGACAGTTTCCCAAACCTCCCTGAACACAGAGCATTTCATGGGACTTTTGGAACGCTCTTTGGGAAATGCTGTCCGATGCTAATGACAGGATCTGTTAGAAAAAGGCGGGCTGACTCTGGGCCCTGGGAGAGGCCAGGCTCATGACAAGAACAGACAGGGTCAGGCAGCCAGGTGAGGGGCAAGGGACAGGTAAAGGAGGAAAGAGGGTTAGATGGGAGATTTTTGTAAGATTTGGGACAAGTGACCTAAAAGTGACAGGGGGACATTCTGTCTACTTTAGAGGAAGAGACTGCTTCTTCATCCTGGGTGCTGGGGGACTTGGGGACAAGTGTAAGACTGAAAGGCTGACCCGAGTGAAGGTCAACTCAAGAGGACTGGAAAAGGAGCATAAATGTCGCATCTGCTGGAGACAAAGATCCTGGCGAGAGAAGGGGGCAGTTCTGGGGTAGCTGCAGAGGCTTCCCCAGCTGAGAAAGCTTGTAGACTCATAGCCCCAGCAACATGAGGCCTGACTTTCGAGTCGGAACCAGAATCCTCCCTCCCTGGTGACTGACCACCTCCTCAGCGCTCATAGTGAACCACAAACATCTGCCGCCTAGTGGCAGAGAAAAGTGCTGCATGACAGTGGATTTGCGAACTGCACATGAACACGTCCACAGATTCCGCGTGAATCTTATTTAATGCAAGGCGTCTGCTGCATGATTATAAGTTGCCGATCTGTTCCAGCTGATAACATCAGTACACGTGGGAATAGCAGTGCTTACTCCCAGAGCTCCACAACCCCGTTCCAGGACTGATCATCCTCTGTGATTAGGCCGTTGGAATCCCAGAAACCCAAAAAGACCTCAGGAGGTGGCAAGGCCAGGAGTCCATGGACCCAAGCCCCCTCACTAATTCTAGGGTCCACTCAGGAGGACCTCGTGTCCTTGTTGTCCTCCAAAGCCCTCCTGGGGGATGAACATATGCTCCTAAGACAGATATCTGAGTTAGAGGAAGCCCTTCTTGGCTCCAGGCTGTCTTTTCTCCTTGAAAATTGCCCAATTATAGTGGAACTATCAAAATATATTTCCACTGTGGAATTCTAGGAGACTTGAAAGTACTTCAAGTTTTGGTTCTCCGGGTTTAGTTCCGGTTCTTTGCCCACGAATTGGGAGCATTGTTTGTGGTTAACTACTAGGAGATGTGGCTCTTCTCCTTGGTTCTCTTGGGGAAAGGCCACAGCGTGAAATTCTAGCCAATGAGGGGGACTTGCCTCTTCATCTGCCTAGCTGGACCTCAGAGAAGTGCTTCTTACTCCAAGTCCCCATCACTGTCCCTGAACCAACAATACTTCATTCACTCATTCATTCAGTTATTTGTTCATCCACGTTTTTATTGCATGCCTACTAGGGGTAGGAGAAAGGATAGTGGTCCTAAAGGAGGACTGTCTGGTAGTGAACAAGTACACAGGTAGTTACAATCAGGGTGCTAGAAGCCACGCTAGGGGTATGCACAGTTATGGGGGCTTGGAGCAAATGCACCCAGCTAGTCCTGGGGGACCATAAAGGGTTCCAAAGGAAGTGACACCTCAGATGACACTGAAAAATGAATAGCAGCCAGGCATGCAAAAAGCTGGGGAAGGAGAGAAGAGAGAGTTGTGCAGGCAGAGTCTGCCAAGTTGATCTGCAGAGTTGAGAAAGAGCATGGACTTCTTGGGGACCTAAACTCATGGGTCGGAGAGGCCAGAGGCTGACCCTGAGCTGCTGTCCTTACGTCCTCCTTGAATTTGCAAGGAAGTCTTGGGGTAGATCTGAGTGAAGTTTGGAGACCCACCTGAATGGTCCAAAGTCTTTAGGATGGCCTTGAACTCAAACGTATCTCCTAAGAATCTTCTGATCTGGGGATAACATGGGACTCAGTAGGACACTCAGGATTTCTCCAGAAAGACTAGACTTCTGAAATGGAATGGGTGGGAGATTTTGGAGGGTGGGTGTTGATGGCTTCTCTAGCGTCCAGCTTAGATGGATAGACCAAACATGCAGCCCTTTGGATGAAATAGCTAAAGATATCCTTGGAGAAACATGTGCATACAGGAGTTTGAATTGTGGGGTCAGAATGTTGGGTTTGGTGACCTAAGAACTTGACTCTCTAATACAGCTTTCTCCCCCAAAACTCAACGAATTTTTCCCTCTGTTGGTCTTGGTTTACTCATCTATAGAATATGAAGATTGTGTTAAATAATCTTGGGGACACCTCCAGCCTGGAACATTCCATGACTATGAATCAACCTCTTATCAACATGCTCTTTCCTCTGAAAATCTTCCCTCTTCTCCCCTTCCCAGAGCAGCAGAGGGCCTGGCCCAAGGTACCATTGTCACACTTGGCCTGCTTCCTGCACAGCATCTCTGACATCCACCCCCTTGCCAAGAACTTTCTGGAATGAGCAGGGCAATGACAACCTGCTGGGGCTGCAAGTTTAGGAGCCGCAGCTGAGACACTGACGTCTCTCTGGTTTACACACACATTGCACCCCGAGGGGTTGCGAGTCTCACCCTTCCCCAGCTGGGAGAGCAGAGGGCTCTCTGGGCCTCGGCCCTGGGGGGTGGGGGGTGGGCGGCACCTGTGGGAGCAGGAACCAGACCCCTGGGAAGCAGGGAGCAGGCACTGCTCTGCACCACAGAGCTGCCCCACGTAAGGCTCAATGGGCATTTCATGCTGGCCTCGCGGCTGGCCCTGTCCCTCTGGCTCTGTATGTGGCCAGCATGTGGCATAACGGAGAAATAGGGAAGCTCACAGCCAAGGGCCAAGCCAGTCTGGGAAGAGAGATCTGTGTCTAGATCTCGTTCCTGAGCCGGAGGGGGAGGGGCACAGAGTGGGGTAGCTCCAGCAGATGAGAGAAAGGCCAGTAAGACAGGTGGACCCTCCATCCAGAATACAGTAGGCCCCTCATTCCACGGTTTGCTTTCTGTGATTTTAGTTACCCGCCATCAACCACGATCCAAAAATATTAAATGAAAAATTCCAGAAATAAACAATTCATAAGTTTTAAATTGCGTGCTGTTCCGAGCAGCATGATGAGATCTCGCGTCGTTTGCTCCGTCTTACCTGGGACGTGAATCATCCTTTGTCCAGCAGATCCACGCTGTATATGCTACCTGCCTGCTAGTCACTTAGCAGCAGGCTCGGTTATCAGATTGACTGTCGAGGTATCGCAATGCCTGTGTTCAAGGAACCCTTATTTTGCTTCATAACGATGCCAAAGCGCAAGAGTAGTGATGCTGGCTACTTGGATATGCCAAAGAGAAGCTGTAAAGTGCTTCCTTTAAGTGAAAAGGTGAAAGTTCTCGACTTAATCAGCAAAGGAAAAAAAACTGATGCTAAGGTTGCTAAGTTCTACAGTAACAACACATCTTCTATTCGTGAAATTGTGAAGAGGGAGAAAGAAATTTGTGCTAATGCTGCTATTGTGCCTAAAGTATATATGTACAGGAAAAAACGGTATATATAGTCTTCAATACTACCCACGGTTTCAGGCATCCACTGGGGGTCTTGGAACGTATCCCCTGCAGACAAGGGGGAACTACTGGACCAGGCAGCAGCTGACATTAGGGCCCTGTGCCAGAAGGAGGCAGAGGCCCTGCTGGTAAGTGGTTGGAGAGAAGAAGCAAGACAACTCCAGGAGGCAGTGTCTGGGGATCATTTTGACGTTAGTCTCCTCCTCTGTAAATGAGGATAATGATTGGATAATAAGGGGGATAAATAACTGTAAATGGAGATGGGGGTTAAAAGAGATCAGGCACATGGAAGTATCTGTTAAATGGCTGTATGAGTTTCCTGTGGCTGCTGTAACAAATGACCACAACTGGGTGGCTTAAAACCCGGAAATTTGTTCTCTTGCAGTTCTGTAGACCAGAGACCAGAATCAGTACCACTGGGCTGAAATCAAGGTGTCAGCAGGTCTGTGCTCCCTCTGGAGGCTCCAGGAGAGAATCTGGTCCTTGCCTCTTCCAGCTTCTGGTGGCTGCTGCCATTCCTGGGCTTGTGCTGCATCACTCCAGTCTTCAAGGCCAGCATCTTCCAGTCTCTCTGCTATCTTCATCTTGCCTTATCCTCTTTGTATGCCAAATATCCCTCTGCCTCCCTCTTATAAGGACACTTAAGATTCCATGTAGGACCCACTCTGATAATCCGGGATAATCTTCCCACCTCAAGATACTTAACAATCACATCTGCAAAGACCCTTTTTCCAACTAAGGTCACATTCACAGGTTCCAGGGATAAGGAGCTGATATCTTTGGGAGCCATTATTTTGCTGACCACAATGGGGATCACAAAACTACATGCCTTCAGATTTGTTGTGAAGGTTAAATAAGGCCAGGTACTTGAAAGTATCTGGTACCATGTGGAGCACACAGATGGCATCCAAGAATCACTCGTTGGCTCTAAGATATAGGCTGGGAGGTGCAGGAACTGGGCCACCCCTCATGGCAGAACCAGGAAGACAAGGAAGAGCCCAGGTCTAGGATGAGGCCTGCTCGTGGGGTGGGACAGGAGCTGGGGAAACTGAGCCCACAGTTGGTACTAGCCTAGCAGGCCCAGTACAATGGTCCAGTCCAGCTGGGGACACGTGGAGCCCAGGAGAAGACAGGGGCCTTACAAGTTCCTGCATGATGGCCCTGTGCGGAACTCAAGCTTCATTTCTCAATTTGAGGTTTAAGCTAAACTATTGTACCCTTCTCTAAACCATTTCAGAGCCGTCAGGATTTCAGGTGGAATAATACTTTGAATCAGGCCCTAGAGGGCTCAAAAAGCTGAAAGATCTGGGCCTCCACTGGCAGCTAGGATGCTGGGCTGGGAGACCAGTCAGATCTGCTTACAGTGGTGACCACGGGGCCAAGTTCTTCCTCAGGCCCTTCCCAATAGGTTTGGCCTCATCAGGCTGGATCCCAGTTTTCCCCACTGGGTCTGGGATCCACTGGGAACCTAGTGGGGTTGTCAGACTAAAGTAGGGGGGATGCATCCTCAGGGCTCTGCTCCTTGTTGGTGGTGAATGGGGGGAGCAGGTCCTATATCCTGGACCTATGGGATCCTGTTTTGGGTTAAGGGGCTTCTTAAGGACATGAATGCCCACAAGGGATTCAGAATCAAGAAGAGTTCAGGAGTGGTGGCTCCTGGTCCTAAAACTCTCTCTCTCTGGGCAGTTGGGCAGTGCTAGAAGAAGTTGGGACTCCTTATTGGGTCTGGAGGCCCAATAAGGCATAAGACCTAAAATTAAGGCTCAATATTACTTGCTCCTGTTGTGGACTGAATTTGTCCCCCCCCCCAAATTCATATATTGAAGCCCTAACCCTCAATATTTGGATATAGTACATATATATATGGATATATATTGGGATATATATATTTGGAGATAGGGCACTTAAGGAGGTAACCATGGTTCAATGAGGTCATGAGGATGGGTCCCTAACCCAGTAGGATTGGCATCCTTATAAGAAGAGAAGGAGCCACCAGGGGTATCATGCACAGAGGAAAGGCCATGTGAGGACACAGTGAAAAGGCAGCTGTCTGTAAGCCAGGAAGAGAGGCCTCAGCAGAAACCACCCCTGCTGGCACCTTGAACTGGGACTTCCAGCCTGTAGCACTGTGAGAAATAAATTGCTATTGTTCAAGTCACACAGTAGATGGCAGTCTGTTTAAACAAGCCAATCACATCCTCCTGTGGGAACCAGGGGGCACCTCACCCTCTTGTTACTACAAAGCCTGCCTCCCACAGCCCCTGGTTGTTCATGCTGTTTCTGAGTGCAACCCCCATGTGGCCCTCCATGGTGCAGTATCCTTCTCCCCCGGGGCTGTGAGTCTATGTGACTAATAAACTGGCATCAGTCTTATCAGGTCAGTGTCAGTTGTTATGTTAGGCCTTCTCCATAACTCTGGGCTGGGAAACTCTCTCACCCCAACAGGGAGAAGAGGAGGTGATTAAAGCAGGAGATGGCTCACAAGTCAAGAGATGGAGGTCTGAGCTGGGTGTGGGGGGCTCCAGCTCCAGGGAAATCCCAGCATTTGTTTCCTTCTGGAGTTGTGGTGGCCAGCAATCAGTTGCTCTTGGGGGCCCCTTTTCAAGTTTCTCTAGGTTTAGGTTGGCTGTGGGGTCTGCCATGTCAGGCTGCAGTTGTGGCCTGACCACAGCTGGGATGGGACCCCCAGGCTGAAGGAGGCTGTAGAAGTAGCCCTTTGGGCCCCAGGCACCAGCCAGAGGCCAAGCCTGTGTCTGTGGGAACCCTGACCTTGAATTCAGAGGCTCCAGTGAGCAAGTGGTATGGTCAGGGTGGCTGATGTGCAGAGGTTGTCTTAGCCCTTAGCCCCTTCTCTGGTTCAGGACAAAAGTCATTTTGGCCAGATTCTGTGCA
This sequence comes from Tapirus indicus, assembly GCA_031878705.1. NCBI lineage: Eukaryota > Metazoa > Chordata > Mammalia > Perissodactyla > Tapiridae > Tapirus > Tapirus indicus. Next base: position 93,612,258 of record CM062919.1, on the reverse strand, counting down.
TTCTGCTGGGCAATAGGCTTGAATTCCTCTAGCCTGTGAGAAAAAGCTCTTGGAAATGGGTGGGCGGGGGGAGAGGGTTGGCGCTGTAAGATTTATCTTTAATGAGTCAGGGAGCCAGACTGACCCTGGGCAGGGCTCCATGGAACAGGAGGTTCTGGAACTTGAGACTAGTTGGGATCTAGCTCCTTAATCCTGGTGGGAACCCTGGAATCTGGCTTGTGGCTCTGGAGGACTTGGGAAAGCTCGGGGCCCCTGGACACAGGTGACCTCTGATATGGGTTCACTAGGACAAATGGCCTGAATTCTGAACATTTCAATCTCAGCCAGGAACTCCCATAGCAACTTACAGCGGGAGCCAATCACCCGGCCTGGGTTCTGAATATTCTTGGTCTTTCCTTTCAACTCTGAGAGAATCCAGAGTGATGGGATTTTAGATAGATTTCAACAGAATTTGATGAGTCCTGAAATTTTCCAAAAATGTAAGCTTTCTGCCCATAGTGCCTGCCTTTCTTTTGCATATATTATTTAATTTTATATACACAGTTGTAATGGAGGGTGGGTTGGCTAGGAACAAGGAGAAGATTTTCAAGGTCATGGAAGTAGACTGGGGAGCCGTGGATGGAATCCAGTCAATGAAAACCTCAGCAGTGGCCAAGGCCTTTTCCAGATGTGTGGATTTGCTTCATTAAAATGAAGTGACTCCGAATAGAAAGGCATTAGAGTCTGTTAACTATGGGCTGTCCTCTAGAATGAGGAAGTAGGCTGACCAGGAAACTGGCGCTCGCTTCAGCATGCATTCTGTCTGTTTTCAGAAAAGTCAGAGGCAGCCTAGCTGACTTTCCTTCTTCCCTGTCTCAAAGAATTGCATTCTCCTCTACCCAAAAATCTAGATTACCTCCTTGCCCCACCCACCCTTGTCCAGTACACCATCAAGTCCCATCAGTTTGGCCTCCGAACTAGCTCCTGAGCATATTGACTTCTCTCCACCATCTTGAATGGTCTCCTCCCACCTCCCTACATCCCACCTACCCATCCAAGACATCAACCTCTCCCCTGGACCATGTCACAGCACCCAATTGATCTACAGGCATCCACTCTACTCCATTTCCAAACCTCCTCCATGATGTATCCACAGGGGCCTCCTCAAAATGCAAATTTGATCACATCACCCTCTGCTTAACCCCATCAGTGGCTTCCCCTGGCTCGTAAGAGGAGGGCAAAACTCTGTACACAGCCTCCTTTGTCCTGCATGCTCTGCCTCTGCCCAGCTCTCCAGCCTCATCACCACCATGCATGCCCCCGAGTTCTCTCTCCACAGCCACCTGACCCTCCTTCAGACTCTTGGATTCACCACGTTCCCTCTTGCTGAGGCCTTTTCCTGGAATGTTCTTTCCTTCATCATTCTCCTAGTCATCCCTTCCTAGCTCAGTTTCAATGTCACTTTGACGGGAAGCCTTCCAGGATATCCCAACAGACCAGATCCTCATCTCATCTCCTCTTTGTCACTGGTTGTCTCTCCAGCGTCACATTTATCGCAGCTGCAACTGTTTCATAGATGTCTGCCTCCCCCACAGTCTATACAAGCCCCACAAAGTAATGGCTGCTCTTTTTGCTCACTGCCTACTTCCGCAGCACCTAGCCCATGGAAGGTTTCTCAGCAGGCATCAGTTAAATAGATGGAAGATGAAATGGAGGCCTTAGGGACAAACAAGATGGGCAGTGCAGGCCAGGTGAACATTTAGAGTGAGAGGGATGATGATTAGACCTTGACTTGGATCCTTCTTTTAAAATCATTGTTGGTTTCTTTTCTGGATGACGCAGCCATACATATTAATTTTTTTTAATGTGTGCATCTCAGTTGGAGAATCTGGAGGCCTAGACAGTGGCCACGGGGGCAAAGGCCATGAAGCAAGAGCAGAAGGAGGACTCAGAGCCCCATTCCCTACAGTAGGAGACCACACACAATTCGAAACCAAAGCCTGGCTGGCTACACTGGTGATTCTCAGCAACCTCCTGGGGAGGCCCAGGAGTGGGGAGTCCACCACTTGCTCCTGTATGCCTTTGGACAAGTTATTTAAACCCCTATGGGTCTCGTTTTCCTCACCTGTTCATTGGGTCATGTGGAGTTTGAAATGAGAGTTTACAGCACACATGGTGTCAAACAGCACATATAACAGGTGTTCAGTAAATAGCATTACTATATTAATCCTTCCCCAAGGGTTCATCGAGGCAGGCTCCCAGCCCCCTCTCTAACTATGAAATATAATCAATAGAGTCACAATCAGGAAGATGCCTCATTCTCCACATCAGCCCAGCTTGGTCCTTTTCTTAGAGATTGCCTGAGTTTTCATGATTAGGCAGGAAAAAGGACCCCTTTAACAACACTTTGAGGCTACTTCCAACACACAGCATGAGCGTTATCAAAAGGAGGAGGCTTCACTTGACTTTTCCATCACTTGGATAGAACAAGTCCTTGAAGATTTCCAACTTGAGACTATGCCTAAGGAATTTGTTTTATCCCTGAAAAATGGCTCATATAGAAGAAAAAGAGAAGCATAGATTTTTGGGGGGGGGGAGTGAGGAAGATTGGCCCTGAGCTAACATCTGTTGCCAATCCTCCTCTTTTTGCTAGAGGAAGACTGGCCCTGAGCTAATCTGCGCCCATCTTCCTCTATTTCGTATGTGGGATGCTGCCACAGCAAGGCTTGATGAGTGGTGTAGGTCCGCGCCTGGAATCTGAACCTGCGAACCCTGGGCCACTGAACTGGAGCACGTGAATTTAACCACTACACCACTGGGCCGGCCCTGAGAAACAGAGATTTTGCAGATGGAAGGCATAGGATCCATGTGGCCCTCGTTTGCTAGCTTCCTGGGTGCAGTTCTTATAAAATGAGAAAACAGCTTTGCTTTTTCAACCCAATGCTCATAGATCAGAGTAGGAAGATATTCCCTGAAGCCCCCAGCCACCATGGGTTTGCCATATTAACACTCCTGTGACTTCACCCTCAAAGAAAGGCATCTCTCAGAAGCTCCAACGTGAGGGCATCGGTAAGTTAGAAATGGGATCTCTGGTTTAAATCAAACAGTACCCAACTTTATACTTTAGAAGAGGAGGGCTTCACAGCCGGGAGCTCCCAATACCTTCTCCTGTAACGCCGGCAGATGTTCCCTTTTGCGCTGCTCACATTAAGGCTTACAGAGGCAAGGCAGGAGAATGACCCCTTTTTTCCCAGGAATCTCCTGCCAGGGCTTCTCACCACTCGGTCGCTCCGTACTGCTGTTACCCAGGTGTGCAATGGTTCTGTCATTTAACTGTCCCTTTGGGCAGGAACATTTGAAGCAGGGATTTTGCAAAGGTTCTGCTTTTGGAAGTGCTTTGTTGGCTGCCATCAAACAGACACAGGGAAAGAAAAGGGAATCTGGAACGTGAGGATAGTTCGGGACTTGACCCAGGACAAAGCAATGTGCAGTTATTTGTTTGTTCCCTAAAAGGATGGGATGGGGACTTCTCTCTAGTCACTGAGAGCCTCTGGGCCAGTGCAGGATGAGAAGACTGTTCCATCAATCTTGGCTGTTCCCTTCAGCCCCACTTGTTGGTACATTGGTCAGCATTGCCAGGGTTAGGAAGTGAGGCCCCTCGGTGCAGTTCCCGAATCTTGAACAAGATGACCCAGGCAACACAGCCACAAGAAAACTTGTCCTCAATCCTCTCAGACAATTGGCCCTCAGTTCACGCCTCTGGGGTGGCACTTCGATTACTGCATCTATCGACCTGTGATGCTGCCGAGGACTCTGCGTCTCCCCAAGACATTGAACTCCTCAAGACAGTAACCGTGCACTGCCTGTCACTGTGTTTCCCAGCACAGAGAAAGGCACTTACCACTGAATTCAATAACAAATGAATGAGTGAATGAGTGAATGAACGAGTGAATGAGTGCCTTTCAAAGCCAAGGGTGTCTCTGCCTCACAACGTCATCGTCTTGTGAGGAAAGAAGGCAAACGAGAGGGGACCAGTAAGTCCCACATGCAGGATTGCTTCCTGTGCCTTTGACCCTCAGCTATGAAGCATGACCTTTCCTGCTTGTTGAGCACAGGCTGCTTTTAAAGGATATCCTTCCACTGCCCTCCCAGAAGGCAGGGAGGTCGGACGGTGCTCAACGCCCACCACTTTCAGGACCTTCTGAGCATGCTCTGAAGTAAGAAGATAACAGAGGAAGGTGGCAGCCTTAGGGAATTCCAAAGCAGTCCTGGGGGAGGCTGGGTACATTTGGTTGATGGGGCAGGAAAGTCTTAGTGGAAGGAGTTGACTTACTGAGAGTCATCCGAAAGTGAAAGAAGGCAGGATAACAGAGCAAACACCCCTCCTTCAAGCCTCCCTCCACCCCATGCAAATGTGTGCATGCACACACCCACATGCACACACAAATGCACACCTAGCATGTCCTTTGGGAAGTAGATCATGCAGTAGACACAGGTATTGAATGGAAAGCCGCTTCTTCAGAGAGATTAATACAGTAAAAACCCAAGATAATGTAGCCCAGAGTAACAGGAATTTGGATATAACACAGTTGGCATCAAATATTCTCAGGGGGCAGGCAGGGGAGAGGGCAAATCTAGGTGGAGAAATGGCAGGTAATCTTGATTGACGAAGTGGGGAGGTACAGGATGGGTCCCTGTGCCCCAGCTTTCTCCAAAAAGGCCAACAAAATGGCTCCAATAAGGAGAGTCCTGGAATCTGCATCTGTCTTAGAAGTCCCAGCAAAACTCCCAGGGCCCAGAATTATCTTTGATATTTAAGCTGAAGCAGAGAGCTGCCACCAGGTGGTGCCAAACCAGAGCCTGGGCTGGGACAGGCTGCAGGGCCATGGATCCCAGGCTGGCCCACTCACTGACTTTGCAACACCTCAACCTTGCATTTTAGGAGCTTGGATTTCTTATGGTGTTGTGGCAGGGTTTTACTATGGTGATTCTCTATGGGATAATGGTGGTCCTTTGGATATCTAAAATGCCTTGTAGTTTTTCAAGTGCTTTCCTTTCCATTATTTCATTACAGCCAGACTGACAGCTGGGCAGGAAGGGATCATTACCTCCATCCTGCAGGTAAGAAAATGGTGGTTTAGAGAAATTCCAGAGAGAAAGGAGCAGCCGGCTGTGCTTTGGCTGTTTCACAGCCCTGAGCATTCTATCTTTCTCCTCTTTATTGATCTGAGGCACATTTACAGTGTGTAAAGTCTCTGTGTCAGGGGTTTCGAGGGACCAGGGGTGAAAAAGTGTGTCCCTGCTGTCATGGATCACCTCTGTCTCTCCTTACCTTTTTGCTCTTGTATCAGCACAAACAGCTGCCTCTCTTCTGGGCCCTCGTTCTCACTGTCACACCCGTCGTTACATTCTCATTGTCACACCCCAGACCCGGGCTTTTCAAAATGAGTTTCCCTTACCTGGTTGATCCAGGGATACCAGGAACTATAGCATTCACCTGAACATTCTCCTGCGACATCTTCTTAGAGCATCACTGTTACTCAATAAGTAATTTAAAAATTCCATCTATGTCAAAACACAAAAGATACATTATGGAACAGAATGCATAGGTCACCTAAATTTTACAGAAAACCTGAGGCTTCAGAGATCTCTCCTACCTGTGGAGCTCTTTGTTCCAGACCCCGGGGCTCATCTGCCAGCTCCCCTGAGCCACCGCGGGCACCTTGGGGGAATGTGTGAGACCAGCTACAGCTTCTCTGCCTTTCTCTCCCGTTCTGCGAATGAACTTGGGCCGGAATGTGCTGGGTTCTCAAGGTTCCCTGAGTTCACACAAGCCCTGTTCCCTCCCAGAGAGCGTCCTAAGAGGCCCATGTTGCTGTTACTGGTTAGGAAACTCCTGGAAGATACCAGGCCCTGAGTTGGGGGGAGAGAAGCAGCCAGAAAGGGGGCACAGAACAATGAAACTGATGTCAGGAAGCTCCTGCCTGGCGTTCCCAACATCACCACTCAACAGCGGGAGGGCTGACGAGGGATCTCATTTCCCCATCTTCGAGTGAGGGGCTTCTCCCGATGACTCGCATGGTCTCATCCACTGTCGCATTTGGCAGGGCTTGGTGAGCCTCTGTGTGACCCCAGAGTGCCAGGACGCAGACTGGACACAGACTCAGCCCTCACCCCCAACTCAAATGCTCTTATCCATCCTCTTAAATCCTGCCAGCACTGGCTCCTTCTCTATCCCCACAGCTCCTGGCCCATGCAGGCCTCTCTTCTTCCTCCTAGACCATCACAATGGTCTCTTACTGGGCCCTGGGCTCTGCTGTGGTCTCCTCCCTCCTCCAATTTTCACACGATTGCTCCTGGAATGTGATCATGTCACTCCTGCTCAAGACTCTTCAATGGCTCCCCATGGCTGATTCAGGGGTCTTTCAGGATCCTAAAGGATAGGACCCCCTGGACCCTCCCCCACCCTCCTCTCGCCTGCCCCGCCCCCATCACGGCACTCATTATAGAGATGCAGTCATCTGGTTACTTCCTGGTCTCTCCCTCCAGACCAGCCGGCAGCAAATGTTTTCTATAAAGGGCCAGGTAGTAAATACTTTAGGATTTGTGGGCCATGTCTCTGTCGCAGCTCCTCAACTCTGCCTTTATAGCACAAAGGAGCCATGAACAATATGTAAACAAATGGGTGAGGCTGTGTTCCAATAAAACTTTATTTACAAAAGCTGGCAGCGGGTGGATTCAGCCCTTGGGCTATAGTTTGCCAGCTCCACTTTGTGACCATGAAGGGTCTGCCTTGTCGACCCCTAGTCCCCCAGCACACTGCCTGGCATGGGTGGATGTTTCATTAAAAGTTTTTGAATCAATGTACGACCAGGAAGGCTGCGTGGAGGGGGCAGTGAGGAGCATGTTTTTCCTAAGGATCCAAGTCTAACCCTCTAGCACTGTGAGCAGGTCAGGCTTCAGGATTCCACCCTGTGCTGCCAAACCAGGGCTTCTGCCTCCAACAACACCCTCCATCAGATCTCAGGAGGAGGAACCCCAAGCTTTGTGGATTAGCGCGGGGTGAGCTCAGGGCCAGATTCCCGGCTTACTAGGGCAGAGGGACGAGAAGGCCCCACAGTGACCCAGCCACAGAGCGAGGGAAACCACTTGCCAGCTCCCAGTACTGAGTGGAGCCCCATGGGGCCAGGCTCCCTGAAGAATATCTGTCAGCTACGGCTTCTCTGGGCCCAGAGCCCCATCAGTGAGGGCCGATCTAGGGGTGGCAGCCATCGGGAGGGTGGGGGAATCCAGTGGCTCCCAGAAAACTCCAACCAGCTGTCAGGAAAGGAACCTTTTCTTCCTTCTCACTCTTCAAGGCTGTATGTGTTGCCCCTTTAGCCTCCTGGGCATCTTGGGGCCTGTCCAAGCACTCCTCACTGGGAGGAAGAACCATCTTCCCACTTTTGTCTAAAGTCACTCTGCCACCTGGTGGCGACGTATGGGAATTGCAGCCCTGTCCTGGAGAATCCCATGTTAGCCTTGTTGGCCAGGTTCTCCCGCCTCTGAAGCCCTCCCCGGCAACCCAACCAAGTTGTACTCTTTGTGAAAAGTTCTGTGAAGCCCTATTTGTGAAGGCACCCAATACCATCTACGATGCTATTTTCCCATTTAGCGGCACAGATCTGTCTCTCACTTCCTCTAGCTCTGAGCTCTCAGTGAGGTCCTCCCTAATAACAGCTATAAAGCTGCCTGTCCTCCCCACCCGCAGCCTTCCCACCTCTTCCCCTTCTTTCCTGTCCTTCACTGCACTGCCTCCCCCTGTCATTTCTGGTAACATCTGTTTGTTTATTGTGTTTATTGTTTATTGTGTCTGTCTATCCCCCTACTAGAATGTGGCTCTTTCCAAGGGTGTGCTGGGCTCCTTGCTCACAGTTCTATCCCTGCAGCTAGAACAGCACTGAACACAAAGGCTCCCAGCAAATGTTTGATGAATGAAGGAACAGCACCAAATGCACACCGGTCCTTGATGATTTTGCTTCTTCTAAACACCTGATTTCTGTTTATGAACTGCATTTCACTATGTGTCATCTTGTACATAGCTTTATGTGTGTGAATCTCATATTCCCTCTTGAACTGCAGATTTTGGAGAGGATTATGTTTGCAATTTCTAATTGAAATGGAAGCTCAATAAATAAATATTTTTTATTATGAATATTAAAATATTACTATCATTAATAGTAATCCCTCAGATTTATAATCTGTTTTATAGTTTCTACACTTGATCTTCCTGACAATTCTATGAAAGATCAAAACAGGAATTATGAATCCTATTTTTATATAAGGAAAGTGGGGCTCAGTAAGTTTAAATAACTTGCCTAAGATCAGCCCCTGAGTGGACGTGCTGGGACTTCTAACTCCAGCCTGAGCATTCTGCTCCCTGCTTTCCTTGATTAGCATCCAAATGGGGAGACTGTCATTCGGATAAGGTTCTTGGGGAAAGGTGACATTACAGTGCAAAGAAGCAGTGGTCTGTAGAAAAGCCAATTCTCCAGCACTCCTGCCCCTGCTGTATTAATCTGCTCCAGCTGCCATAACGAAGTACCACAGATGGAGTGGCTTAAACAACAGAAATTTATTTTCTCACAGTTCTGGAGGCTAGAAGTCTAAGATCAAGGTGTCTGCAGAATTCGTTTCTTCTGAGACCTCTCTCCTTGGCTTGTAGATGGCCACCTTCTCCCTGCGTCTTCACATGGTCTTCCCTCTGCGTGTGTTCATGTCCTAATTTCCTCTTTTTATAAGGACAATAGTCATATTAAGTTAGGGCCCACCCTTATGACCCATTTTACCTTAATTTTCCCTTTAAAGGCCCTATCTCCAAACACAGTCACATTCTGAGGTACTGGGGTTGGTTAGAACTTCAGTAAATGAATTTTGGAGGAACACAATTAAGCCCACGACACTCCACGCCCTGTCCTTGCCCCCATCAGGCAGATGTCAGCTTTCTCCATTGGCCTTTGCACTCCTCAGAGAGCCCTGGATGCCTTTCTGCCTGTCCAGAATTGCCAGCTGGTTGGCTGATGACTGACGCACGGAAGGGCAAGGTCCCAGGCTGTCAGTGACTGTGAGGATGGAAAACACCAAAAGTCATAGAGGCCTTTGCAGGCAAATTAAAATCCTGAACAAGTGGCAGGGGACTTCCCTTCTAAGAGGAATGCCTTAGGGCCAACATCGAGGAGAAACTTCTGTGCACATGGACAGAGGAGGCAAGCACCTAGAGTTCAATTTCAGACACCTAAGAAGCTCTCCAAATTTGTCCCCATTAACTGACGCCTGAAATTTGTTCAGCTTATTTTGGGGCAAATCTCTTCATGGTCCTGGACCTCAGTTTATTAACCCATAAAATGAGAGACGTGGACTAGATCCAACAGTAAGATTTAAAAGGAGGATTTGGGTCCTTGCTCCAATACCAACTAGCTGTGTGACCTTGGTCAAGTCACTTAACCTCTCTACGACTTAGTCCCCATCTCATAAATAAAGAGTAGGATTGGGTAATCTCATTCAGTGCCAGCTCTGAAATTCTCTTTTTTAAAAAAAATTCAAGCAATTATAAACTTAGAGAAAAGAAGTACAGTTATATAATAAAACCTTTTCCTTCCTGATCATTTGAGAGTAAGTTGCTGACCTGATTCCCCATCAGTGTGTGTTTCCACAAACAAGGACATTCTCCTCTATAACCACACACAGCCATCAGCATCAGCAGATTGACACTGATACATTACTTCGTCATAATCCTTAGACCCCAAGGAAGGTTTACCAGTTGGCCCAATAAGATCTTTCATAGCAAAAGGATCCATCCAGATGGCATGATGCCTTGAGTTGTCCCTTCTCTTTAGTCCTCTTCAGTCTGGGACAATGCCTCCATCTTTCCTTGATTTTCATGACCTTGATACTTCTGAAGATTATGGTATAGTTATGTTGTAGAATGTTCCCCAATGCCAGGCCCTCTCCACAGGGACACCTCATTGGACTCTGACATCCCACATCAGCTCATCCTGCTGCGTGGTCACCCTGTTGCCCCATCCAGGCTCTGACTCTCTCTCTGGGCCACACCTCCTCGAGGATGTGCTCCTCTCCCCGCTTGGGCTCCAACATCCCTCGCCAGGCCACCTGTCCTCGTGGATGCTGTCCTCTCTGCTCTCATGCAGCTCTGAGATAGCACGGTTCTCCTGTCCCTGAACTGAGGACACGAGGAGGTGCTCCACGCCACATCAGTGCTTTAGGACTGAATTGCTCAAGATGAAAGGGAAGGAAAGGGAAGGGAAGGTGGTAGCTTAAGACTTTGAGTCCTGAGTGTGTCCCCTCGAGTGTGGATAATGCTGAGCAGGAGTCACTAAGGAGAAAGAGAAGGACCAGTAGGCCCCAGGATCTGGGGAGAGGCAACTGTGGTGTCAAGAAAAGAAAAACCAGGAGCTGAGGCAGGTTCTGCACATTCAAGGCTTCAGAGAGATTGGGTGTGAGGTCCGCCTTTGGGGACCACAAAGAGCACCCCACAAGAGCAGGGTGGGGTGAGTCTGAGGTTATGTTCTGAGGTGAGTGACAGGATGGCGTGAATTGTAAAACTGGAAGTAGGAGAAGTGACAGGGAGCTGGGGGTGTGGAGTTTGGAGAAATCAAGCCTCCATGAAGACAGAAGCATGGTCTTCAAGCACGCACAGGGTCGTCCAGGTGGCCCCCAGGAGCCTCACCCTGTGCATGTGCGAGAGAGCAACAGGGAGGCTGGTGTAGCTCATCATGGGACTTTGTTCTCCCCGCCAAAGCTGTGCAAAGCTGAGAAGGGCTTCCTGTAGGTGGTGAGTTCCCTGTCATTTGTGGCATTCAAGTCAGACAACTAGTTACTGGGATTGATATAGAGAACTTTAAGAGGATTCAAGTCTGAGCTGGGGACAGAGTGAGAAGAGGAGAGAGAACTCAATGAGGGCCCATCCCAACCTGAGGTCTTGTCATTCAGCTTTGCCCTGTGACAAATATTTGGTTCCACTGAGTGTCAAGTGTGTGCCAAGCTTTGCTCATCACTTTATCTGTGTCACTACACCCTGGCATTGGCTTCATGAGTCCATGTGATGGTTCTCATTTTACAGGCAAGGGACCCGGGGCTTAGATGCTCATGTTTCGGGGTCTAAGCCCTGAGCCTTGGCCACTGTGATTACGGCCCTGACCCCATAGCTCAGGACCACTGCTCTCTACTGCTCTCAAGGCTGACTCAGGACAGGGGAGCCCAAGCCTTGCCTGCTTCACTTGGTGTGGGTGACACTGAGATCTGGCTCTGCTCTCCAAACCCCAGAGGGAGGCTGCCTTTCCTCTCTGAGTCTATGCCAGTAGCTGCTCACACAGCACCCGAGCCCCTGGGTGATCTGGGGACAGCACTTTGGAAGGATGCTCCACAGGGAGGGGCGGCCCATTCAGGCACACAAGCGGAGAGAGATGAGCCAGGGACCAAAGATAGAAAATGCCTCTTACTGGGCCTGTTCTGATGTAAAAGTGCAGAACTCAGAGTTAAACAGGCTCTTTGCATTGCAGAGCAATAGTGCCCAATTATGCTATTCTGGGGCCTGGGGACACTTAGGAATTTTGAGAGTTTTTATTGCTCATGAATGAATAATACATAAATCTGTACAGTCTCGATTCAAATGATGACTCATGAGTCACACTGAAGGCTTCATTCCAATCGGATCCATATCCTGATGTGATCCTCCTACACGTTAGAGAGCCTGGGCTTGGCAGCCAGGGTCCCCCTATTTCTGGGGGATTAAAGTTTGGATCTTTGAGGGAAATTCTTCTCAAAGTGTGGAACGTGGACCACCTCTGGTCTACAAACTGCTTGTTCCTGGTCCATGAAGAGAGAAGTACAGAAATGGAGAGTAAATGCTCAGAAGCCTTTATGGAAATTTAACAGAGGGATTTCATGTGGGTTGAATCTAATAATAAAAGTTTTGCCTTGGGGGCCGGCCCAGTGGTGTAGTGGTTAAGTTTGCATGCTCTGCTGTGGTGGCCCTGGGTTCGCAGGTCCGAATCCCGGGCAGGGACCGACACACCGCTTGTCAGCCATGCTGTGGTGGTGTCCCACATAAAGTAGAGGAAGATGGACATGGATGTTAGCCCAGGGCCAGTCTTCCTCAGCAAAAAGAGGAGGATTGGCAACAGATGTTAGCTCAGGTCTGGTCTTCCTCACAAAAAAAAGTTTGGGCTTGGATTTTATATGCTCATTGTTTGGTGCATTTTTCTAGTAATTCAATTTTATTATGTTTTATGAAAGTATTGGTTTGCAATAAGTTAGAAATTTAGAACAAAAAACAAAAAGCCCTGATTCTTCCCCAACAGATAGTCTGAGAAGCACGGGTCCAGGTCACTATCCTTCCTGCTCATTGTGACTGCATCTGCAGAGCATACGGTTAGCTTCATGACCCTCAATGGCCAGTTTCTGCAGGGTGACAGCTAGTGGTTCAGGCCCTTGGTGAGGAGGAGCGTGCCCTTTATTCGCTGCAGGGCTCTCTGTGCCAGGCACTGTGCTGGGCTCCAGCTGTGTGACCCCTTAGCTGGCGACCACAGCTGACCTTCCTGGAGCCACAGTGCCCTCCTAGGGCTCGCACACCAGCAACTGAATCCAGATGTCTGAGTTTAAACCCCGACTTTGCCACAAAGGAGCTGGGTGACCTTGGGCAAGTCACTTCCCTCTTTGGGTTTCAGGTTTCTTATTTGTAAAATGCAAAGATTAGACCAGGTTGTTCCCAAGGGCCTCACAGTTCATTCTATCATTCTAACACTGGCTGTTGGGACCAGTGAGAGGCTCACTGTAACACAAGATCAAGGCCAGATGTCTAAACAAGCTCTCAGAGCACGTTGGAGGCCATTTGTTCATACAGACACGGAAGAGTCACTGACGTCAATACTCATATTTTCTTACACTTCTTTTAAGGTCCAATTTAACACAACAAACGGTGCATATCTGAAGTGTGTGCTGTGATGAGTTCTGAGATAGCATTCACCTGTGAAGCCATCTCAATCAGAATCCTGAACATTTCCATCACTCTCAAAAGTTTTCCTGTGCCCAGTCAAAACCCACTTTCCCCTCCACCTCTGGTCCCCAAGCAACCACTGATCTGCTTTCTGTCACTATAAATGACTTTGCTTTTCTAGAATTTAACACATAGATTTGTATAGTAGGTACTTTTTGGAGTCTTTTTTCCCCTCTGCATAATGATTTTGAGATTTATCCATGTTGTTGTATGCATCAATAGTTCACTCCTTTTTATTCCTGAGTAGTATTCCATTGTGTGGATATACCACAACATTTTTATCCATTTAATAGTTGCTGGTAGACATTTGGGTTATTTCCAACTTTGGCTACTACAAATAAAGCTACTGTAAACATTCATGAACAATCTTGATGTGAACACGTGCTTTCATTTCTTCTGAGTGAATACATACGAATGGAAAGGCCAGGTGTAGAAACTACCAAATTGTTTTCTCAATGGGTTGTACCATTTCACAATTCTGACAGCCTTGTATGAGAATTCCAGTTGCTCTACATCCTTGTCCACGGTTGGTACTGCCAGGCTTAAATTTCAGCTGTTCTAATGAATGCATAGTGGTATCTCACTGTGGTTTTAATTTGCATCTCCCTGATGACTAACGAAGTTGAACATCTTTTCATGTGCCTATTGATCATTCCTAAATCTTCTTTTGTGACGTGTCTGTTGAATATTTTCCCCATTTTTAAATTGAATTAATTGAGTTGTGAGAATTCTGTATATATTCTGGATAAAGTCCTTTGTTTGATATAAGTGTCGCAAATATTTTCTTCCAGTCTCAACACTTGGTCTTTAGTTTTGTAATTGTATACAATTTCAAGGAACTTTACAACTCTCTATAAGGCCATCCATGAGCCTGAGTCCTAGCCATGGAATATGTCCTAGCCAAATGAAGAATATCTGCTCTAAGGTTTCGGGCCTGGCCAAAAGATAATGATGGTGGTGCCAGTGGTAGAAACAGGCCCAGTGAAGGCAGAGTACATTTTGTGAGTAAGACAGAGTGTATAGTTTCAGACCAACTGAATTTTAGGAGATGACAGCAAAGACAAGTGAAAAGTTCAGCAGAAAATGGATAAATGAGATCCCCACTGTCCCTACCTACTATCCAGGGAAACTACAGCCAAGGGAACATGTTTGGTGGGATCTTCAAGGAAGACCTAGTTGACTCGGTTGAGAGAAATGCAAACCAAGTTGTTAGAGTTGGGAGACATTCCTGGTTGAAGGCAGGACACTGAATGGGTCCTCTAACCAAGAGTCTGTAGATGACATAACAAGAACAAGAGAATGAGAAATGAAGAATGAGGGAATGAATACCCCCAACCAGAGAGAGAGAAGAGGAGACATGGAGGACTGACAGGGAGCCTGAATTGTTGTGTTTGGCTTTTGCGACATTGGCTAGGGAGATGTGTACGAAAATAGACTTGTGAAAAATGGAAGAATCTCAAGTGATGTGCATAAGAAAGGGCATGTAGATATTTGGGGAGGAGAAGGAGAGGGTGGGGAAGAGAGTTTGCCAACAGAGGAGGGGCGGGAATGGGGAGGAAGACCAAGCAGGCCAGGAATTTGAAGAGGAGGGATGAATTTGGGCAGCTGCTGTGAAATGTGCATTTTGGGAAATAGAGATGAAACTAGAGGGTTTGTGGCAAGTTTTGATGTTTGTATCCAGTATTCTCTCTTCATCTCCTTTTCAAGAGAGTTTTCAGTGAAGACCTCTGATGCACCTCAAAGTTTTTGGAGTCAGATTTGTATTTATTCTGAATGCAACAGCAAGCTGAGGAAGGCCTCAAGGTAGCCCACTTTCTTCAGGTGACACAAGCTTTGATAGTGAGCAGCTCTTGGCTCAGGGCAGAGAACTTGTAGGTCTTGTTCTTTGTTTAGAAAGTGTTGGCACTTTGTGTGTTCTCATCAAATGTCAGTTGAATTATTATAAAAAGCCTGTAGTCATGTGCCGTGTATTGCCTGTGGGATAAGTGTAAGGGAACAGAGTATCTAAAGAAAGCAATAAGCACTTGGTCTCCAGGTTAGACACCTGCTCCCCATTTTCATCTTTTCTTCTCCATGTGACCACACGTCCTTTCTTATGTAGATCATTTTGTTCTCTCACTTGCCACACATTTGCTTACATACCCATTACTTTGCTCATGCCAACAAACCCAGCAAACAATTTTCATTGTTAACCATGCTCTGATTGAGGACTGTAGACTGTAAACAAATGATTTAAAGCACAGAGACTTCTGGAGTGCTATAGGAATTGTAGTATGTTAGCAACATACTACAATGAACAGGAAGCTCACTGGTTTGAAGAACACTATGTGTGAATTATAGTGAGGCTGAGAAGGGAGGTTCTTACCTTAGGAACTTGTCTTACTTTATCATTTCTCAGGTTTGTCTCCCCTAGCCCTAGACTTAGTTAAATCTGCAATAGGACACTAGACTTCCCTTCAGTGAGACTTGTCACTTGTCATTACCTGTCCAATGCTGGCTTCTCTACCAAAATATAAGCTTCAGGAAGGCATTCACCATGCCTACCTTGATCATAGCGATATGCCCATACCTAAGGACACTGCAGGTGCTTAACCAGCATGTGTTGACTGAATGTCTTATTGACTGATGCTTCCTATGTTCTTGGCAGAAGAGCCGTCAAGAAGAATGAGGCATCTCCTCCCCTGTCTCATCGCTCTTCCAGGAGCCAAGAAAGGGCTTCCCACCAGATAAAGAGCTGAGGTGTTGCCTCAACAGTCTTTGCAAATGTAGAATCATGGCTTTTTCTTCTGTAAGGGCTCTTAGACTTTCTCTAGAGATTCCTTTCACCAAAGAGGACACAAAGTTTGAAGTTTGACCAACTCCCTCAGAGAGTGAGTGCAAACTGAGGCCCTGAACCCTGGTATCAGACCCGTGGGCCAGTGTCCTTGCCTTGGACAGTGTCCAGAGGCAATGCGGTCCAGTGGTTAAGCCCACTGCCTCTAGAACCAGGTGATCTGGGCGTGAACCAGTCCTACCACGTCATAGTTGTGCAACCTCGGGAAAGTCACTTCACCTCTTGGGGCCTTGGTTTCCTCAATCTGTAAACAAGGCGTGATAGTAAGACCTACTTCACAGGGTTAGTCTGAGGATTGATGGGGATATTCACACACGCAAAAGTATTTAGAAGAATGCTCAACATATAGGAAGCATTATGCAAATGTTAGCTGGTATTAACAAAGAGGGTTGGCCGGTATTTCTTACGCCTGCTCAGAGCCACTCAGTTGTGTGATTGGAGGGGACCGAATTTGAGACATTTCTGACTTTAGCAGCAAGTAAGAGGTTGAATTAGAACTCAGGCCACTGGGGCTCATGGGGTGCTCCAGGGGCCTCAACATGCCTGTCCCCCACTCATGTGGTTCTTAGCACTATTCACTCTGAGTCAACGCCTTCTCTTCTCTGAGGCTGTTTCCTCATCTGAACATTGGAAGTGGCCACCTCTGCCCTGCTACCTCCAAGGGCAACAGGGGTGGGCGAGAAGATGCTTTTAAAAAGGAAAAATGAAAGGTTTCACAATTATTTTCCAAACAAGTGAGTTGTCAGGGGGAAATGCCAACAGAGTTTTGAGCAGGAAGTGCTCTTCCTGCAAGAAATCGCGGAGAATCTGCTTCTTAGGAAACCAGGTGACCGCGAGTGGCGAGCCAACAGTTCACTTCATTGGCTCCATCTGTGCCCGCGCGGGCGCTGCCAGCGGCAGTGGCAGAGCGCCCAGGCCGGCGACAGCGACACCGACAACGGGCAGCCAGGAAGAGGCGGTGACATCTGCGCGGGGGCGGAAGCGGATGCGGTATTTAGAGTTGGAAAACAATATGCATTTGTCAGGGTTTTGCTCTTTCTTTTCTAAATTCAGAACATTTGGGGAGAGAAGAGGAGGGAGGAATACTGATTTCCCCTCCCTGAAAGGATGATGGATGGCAGGAGACGACGGGAAACAGCTAGGCTTCCTCTCCCCCACCCACCCCATCCGCCCCTCTCTCCATCTCCTCCCTCAGCCTGGCCTCTGTCTGCTCTTTCTCTCTCTCCCTCCTCCTCCAGGGCCTCCCCTGGCTCCCCCTCTGCCTCCCACTCTCTTGCTTTCTTCCTGCCTGATCAAAAAGAAGATGCTGTCTGGGTTAGAGAGAACACCCAGAGTCTCAGAAGGAGTTACCAGGGAGTTCCCCCTGCGTGTAATGCAGTGTGAATCCCTGCCCTGAGGGAGGTGCAGACCCCAGTCAGGGTCACTTGTGAGGCCGGGCAGCAGGGTGGGCTTTTCCCAGGAGGCCCAAAGGCCACCTATGCTGTGAGGAGCAGCAGAGGCTGTACAAGGGTGGAACTGAGCCCACCCTGCCTGCTCACCTCTGACATATTGTGGGAGGAAGGAAATGTGAGAGCTGAAGGCAGTGTAGAGAGAGAGAAGGCAGAGAAGAGACAGGGAGGAGGGGAGGAGAAGGGGAGGTGGGGAGGGGACCTTAACCCAGAGGTTGTCAGGGGTCCTAGAACAATTTCTATTTGGACGTTTTCCCTAGTGAGACAATGGGCCTTTAACTTTTTATCAACAGGTATTCAAACCCTGATTCTATGCAGAATAATTCTGATATTTCTGTTGATCTTAATTCTGCAGGTAACCAAATGGAGAGAGGTTTAGCACTGGACACTACAGCCAGTTTATTAGAAAAGAAGACGGGCCAGTGGGGTGTCCACTGGACACCACGACATATGGTTAAACCCACCCAAAAGTGGGTTGGGCTGCTCAGGTTTTGTGGTCTTATTTTGTTTTGTTTTCTTTATACTGACTGATACTTTGGAATTAATTGAGAAAATCCAACATAAAACTCATGAAAATTGGATGTTAATGCAGGTAAACTGAGGCACCGAAAAGGAAAACCTTTAAGAAATCCTGGTCAGAACTAGCCTTGGGTTTCTGCCCCAGACCTCAGCTCATGTGCTGAGGGAGGGAGGGATGCATAGAAGAGGCTCTTTTCAGAGCCCTGTGTCACACAAGCCATTCAAAGTCCCTGTATTACTATTTATAGTCCCTGGTCCCTTACAGTCAAGACAATGGAGTAGGAAGAGAGAGGGAATCTGGGTTTCTGGGGGGCACACTTGCCATGAACTGCCTAGCTCCAGACCTCCTTTATATCAAAGAATAAACCCTTGTGTGTTTTCCCACTGCCTTTTCAAGCTCTGTATCTCTTGGACAATTCTATGTTAACTGACCCAATTACAGAAGCTCAGCTCAGTCCTTGATGCTGGTCCTCAAGATCTTGTTCAAATGTTATCTCCCCACCTCAAAGTTTCCCTTGATCCTTGTAGCTGGAGGCAGCCTCACTGTCCTCTTACCTCTCAGGGACTTTGGTCAGGTCCCCTCTCACAGCACCTCTTCCTCATTACACTGTTAACATATCCATGACTCAGTTGTCCCTGTCTTTCCATCCTACCTGCCAGCAAAAACCCAACTTCAACTGTCTCGTTCCTTCTTTCCCTCTTTCCTTCCTTCCTCCCTCCCTTCCTCCCCCCGCTTCCTCTCTCCTCTCTCTCTCTCTCTCCACCCTTCTCCCCCCACTCTTCTTCTTTCTTTTATTTCGTTACTCAACAAATATTTAGTGAGTGCCTGTTCTGTTAAGTGCTAGGATGGGCTCTGAGTATTCAATGGTGAACAAAACATGGTCTTTGCTCTCATGGGCCTTCAGCAGAGCTAACAGTCTAGTGGGGGAGATAGTCAGTAAATAAATGTAGGGTGATGAAATGAAGAATAACAAGGGGACCAAGTTAAATGGGGGGGCAGTTAGAGACATTTTCTTATAGTAGGTGACATATCAGAACTGAAGGATGAGAAGGATCCAGTGTTGCAAGCCAGGGTGGGAGGTGGGTGGAGGACATTTCAGGCAGAGGGCACAATATTTTCAAAGACCAAGAGATGGGAAAGAGCCGAATGTGTTCAAGGAATAAAAAGAAGGCCATGTGGTTGGAGTAAAGTGAGTGAGATGGAGATGTAAGCTGATGCCAGATCAGACAGGGCAGAGATAGACAGTCATGGAAAGAAGTTTGGAACATATGCTGAGTATGTTTGGAAGTCACTAGAAGTTTTGAGCTAGGGAATGACATGGTCTGATTTACATTATAAAAGAAATCACTCTGAGACTTCCAGAATGGGATCATGAGAAGCATGACAAACCCTCTACCTGAACAAAACAATAATTTAACATCTAAAAATGATTTTTAAAAAACCCTACCATTTACAACTTGCAAAAAAATTGTCTTAAGGAATACCATAAATGGAGAAGATTATTCAAGGAAATATATTAAATCTTGGTAAGAACCATGAGAGTCTGTGGCATTTGAATCATGACCTATTCATGTTACCTCCACCAGCTCAGTGAGACAGGAGCTTTACTTCCAGAGTATGCAGCCAAGAAGTTGGGACTCCCTCTCCATCTAGCTCCTAGTCTGGGGCTATGGTTTCACCCTGGGAGGGCAGGCCACTGGCCTCTCTCATTCTTCCAGCCCCATATTGCAGGAACTCTATTCAGAGTAGATGTGGCTGAGAGGACCAGTCTGTCTTCCCCCACCCAGTCCACCAGTTCACCCAGTGAAATCTCTACTCCAGGTGCAGCAGGCTGTGAACACTGGCACCCAAGTGCACTCCCCCAGCTCACCTGTAGGGCAAAGGTTCCATGTTGGGATGGGGAAGCCAAAGAACCAGGCGCTACTATCCCCATCCAGCATCCTGCTCATAGAGCAGAGGTGTCACTCTGGGAGAAGCAGGCCACTGTCTCCATTCTTCACTCCAGTGCAGTGTGGCACACACGTTCTGTCCAGGGAGAGAACAGCTCTGCCTAATAGGACTGACTTATTTGTAACAGAGCGTGGGGAAGTTCTTGCCTAAGGACAATGTTGAAAGCAATGGAGATCTTGGTTGTAAATAATTAAGAGGAGGCTGTAGCTACCTGATACTCATAGCAACAAGTGAACCGGTAGACAAGCCAGAAGTTTAACAGAGAGAATCAGGGGAAAGAGACAGCTAGGAGGAACCCTCCTGGAGTCAGAGCAGCCTCAAAGACTGGCAACATCCTGCCTCTGCAAAGGGGGCCTACTTTAGTTGAATCAGACTGTGGAACATTTTATGCCCCGGAGTGTCATCAAAAACAATACAGCAACCAGCTAGCAGTTAGTGGAGGCTAACAGCTTAGTGTGAAACCAATAGAGGCAGACTCGCCAGGGAAACTATGCTCATGCCCAAGTCTACACCCTCTGAGAAGGGACACACTGCAGCAGATTTCACTGAAGTACTCCAACCAAGTCACTAAAAAAATAAGCAGACAAGAAAACAGCAACAAGCCCTGGGGGAAGGGAGATCAGTGTCCAGGGTTGCTATGATATATTATATAAAATGGCCAGTTTTCAACAAAAAATTGTGAGACATACAAAGAAACAGGTGTTACCCATACACAGGAACAAAAGCAGGCAATAAAAACTGCCTGTGAGGGGGCCCAAATGTCAGACATAGCTGACAAAGATTTCAAAGCAGCTATTATAAATATGTTCAAAAGCTAAAGGAAACCGTGTCTAAAGAATTAAAGAAAGGCATGATGACAATATCTCATCAAATAGAGACTATCAATAAAGGAATAGAAATTATTTTTTAAAAGAATCACATGGAAATTCCAGAGTTGAAAAGTACAATAACCAAAAATGAGAAATTCACTAGAGGGGTTCAACAGTAGATGTGAGCTGGCAGAAGAAATAATTAGAGAACTTGAAGATAAGTTGATAGAAATTATGAAATCTGAAAAATGGGAAAAAATGAAGAGAAATGAACAGGGCCTCAGAGATACATGGAATGCCACTAAAAGCACCAACATATACATATGGATATCAGAGGGAGAGGACAGAGAGAAAAAATATTCAAAGAAATAATGGCTTAAAACTTCCAAAATCTGATAAAAATATTAATATCTATATACAAGAAGCACAAGAAACTCCAAGCAGGATAAACACAAAGAGATCCACACCCAGACACATCACAAACACAAAGAGAAAAACTTGAAAGCAGCAGGAGAAAAATAACTCATTATATACAAGGGAAACTCACTAAGATTAACAGCCGACTTCTCATCAGAAACAACAGAGGCCAGAAGACAGTGGGATGACATGTTAAAAGTGGTAGGAAAAAACTGGCAACGAAGAATCTTATATCCAGCAAAACTATCTTTCAAAAATGAAGACAGGGGCCGCCCAGTGGCGCAGCGGTTTGGTCTGCGCTTGGCAGCCCGGGGTTCGCGGGTTCGGATCCTGGGCGCCCGCCGACGCACTGCCTGTCAGCCATGCCGAGGCGGCGTCCCATATAAAGTAGAGGAAGATGGGCATGGATGTTAGCCCAGGGCCAGTCTTCCTCAGCAAAAAGGGGAGGATTGGAACAGATGTTAGCTCAGGGCTGGTCTTCCCCACAAAAAAAAAAAAAAAAAAAAAAATGAAGACATTCCCAAATAAATAAAAACTGTATTTGTTGCTAGCAAACCTGCTTTACAAGAAATTCTAAAGAAAGTTCTTCAGAATGAAAACAAATGACAGCAGACAGTAATTCAAATCCAAAAGAATAAACAAAAAGCATCAGTAAAAGTAATTATGTTAACTATAAAAGACAGTACAATTGCTTATTTCTATTAAATGATTTAAAAAGCAATTACAGACCGTCACAAATGTCAAGATTCCATCTTTTTAAAAAATTTTTACTGATGTTTTAATAGCTTATAACATTGTAAGTTTTAGTTGTACATTATTGTTTGTCAGTCACCATATGAATGCATCCCTTCACCCCTTGTGCCCTCCCTTCACCCCTGTACCCCCTGGTAACCACCAAACTGTTCTCTCTGTCTGTGTGTTAGTTTATATTCTCCATATGAGTGAAGCCATATAGTGTTTGTCTTTCTCTCTCTGGCTTATTTCACTTAACATAATATCCTCCAGGTCCATCCATGTTGTTGCAAATGGGACAATTTTGTCTTGTTTTTATGGCTGAGTAGTATTCCATTGTGTATATATACCACATCTTCTTTATCCAATCATCAGTTGAGGGACACAGATTCCATCTTTTCTTAATGGCTGAATGCATTATGCTAAGGAAAATAAGTCAGATGGAGAAAGATAAATACCATATGATTCTACTCATATGTGGAAGATAAACAAACAAACACATAGATCCAGAGAACAGACTGGTGGTTACCAGAGGGAAAGGGGTTGGGGGAAGGGTGAAAGGGGTAGAGAGGCACATTTGAATGATGATGGATGGCAACTAGACTTTTGGTAGTGAACATGATGTAGTCTATACAGAAGTTGAAATATAACAATGTACACCTGAAATTTATATAATGCTATAAATCAATGTTATTGATATAAAAATAAAAAGCAATTGCTTAAAGCAATGTATATAATTGTATTATTGGAGCTATATCATACAAAAATGTAATATATTTGACCTTAACCGCACAAAGGAGATGGATGGGAACAAAGCTCTTGGAGTAAGGAAATGATACCAGATGGTAACTTGAACCCACAGGAAGAGATAGAGAGAACCAGAAGTCGTAGGTTAATATAACAAATATTAATATTTGTTAATTATAGAAGGCTACTAAAACAAATACTATAAACTTGCTCTCCTTTCTTCTCTCACATAAAAGACATAAAATTATATAATGGAATAATTATAATGATGTATGTTGGGTTTGTAATATATAGATGTAATATATATGAAAATAATAGCTAAAAAGAAGAGGATAAAAATACAAGTGCCCACTATAAACTGTATACAGGAGACATGCTTTAGATTCAAAGATATGAATAGGTTGAAAGTAAAAGAATAGAAAAAGATGACTATGCAAACTCAAACTGTAATCATAAAAGAGCTGAAGTGGCTATAATAATATCAACAAATAGACTGTAAATCAAACAAAAAAGTCACTAGAGAAAGAGAGAGAGATTTTATAATGATAAAATGGTCACTCTATTAGAAAGATATAACAATTATAAACATATATGCCTCTAATAATAGAGCCCCAAAATACTTGAAACAAAAAAGTGACAGAATTGAAGGGAGTAATAGACAATTCAACAATAGAAGTAGGAGATTTAAATAAATCATGTTAAATAATGGAGAGAACAAATAGAAGGCTAACAAGGATATAGAAGAATTAGCAACACTATAAACCAACTAGACCTCACAGACATTTATAGAACACTCCACCCAATAAGAGCTGAATACACAGTCTTCTCTACAGTATATTAAACATTCTCTAAGATAGACCATATTTTAGGCCATAAAGCAATCCTTAAAATTTTTAAAGGATTGAAATCATACAAAGTATGTTCTCTGATCACAATGGAATTAAATTAGAAATTAATAACAGAAGGAAATTTACAAATATGGGGGAAATTAAACAACACACTCCTAAATAACCAAGGGATCAAAAAAGAACTCACAAGAAAAATTAGAAAATATTTTGAGATCAATGAGAATAAAATCACAACACACCAAAACATTTGGGAAGCAGCTAAAGCAGTGCTTGGAGGGAAATTTATAGCTGTAAATGCCTATATTAAAAATGAAGAAATATCTCAAATCAGTTATCTAACTTGTTCTCTTAAGAAGCTGGGAAAAAGAGAAGCAAACTAAAACCAAAGCGAGTAGGAAGAAGGAAATAATAAAGAGTAGACTGGAAAATTAATGAAATAGAGAACAGAAAAAAATAGAGAAAATCAATGAAACCAAAAGCGTTCTTTGAGAAAATCAACAAAATTGACAAGTGTTTAGCTAGATTAACCAAGAAAAAAGGGAGAAGACTTATATCTCTAAAATCAGTAATGAAAGATAGGACATCACTATTAACCTTAGAGAAATAAAAAGAAACATAAGGGAATACTATCAACAACCATATGCCAACAAACTATATAACTGAGATGAAATGGACAAATTCCTAGAAAGACACAAATTACCAAAACCTACTCAAGAAAATACAGATAATCTGAATAGACTTATAACAAGTAAAGAGATTGAAAGAATAGTTTCAAAACTTTCCACAAAGAAAAGACCAGGTCCAGATGGCTTTGCTGGTGAAGTCTTCCAAACATTTAAAGTAAAATCATACTAATCATTCACAAACTCTTCCAAAAATTAAAAGAAGATGGAACTTCCCAATTCATTCTATGAGGCCAATATTACCCTGATACCAAAATTAGACAAAGACATTGCAAGTAAAGTAAACTATGGGCCATAATTCCTTATGAATATAAATACAAAAATCTTCAACAAAATACTAGAAAAACAAGTCAAAGAACATATACAAAGAATTATACATCATGACAAAGTGGGGTTTATCTCAGGAATTCAGTTGGTTGACATCTGATATCAATCAATGCAATATGCCATATTAACAGAATAAGGGACAAAAACCAAAAAATCATCTAATAGACACAGGAAACGCATTTGACAAAATCTTAAATCCTTTCATGATGAAAACACTCAACAAACTAGGAGTAGAAGGAAACTTCCTCAACCTGAAAAAAGACCTCTACAAAACCCACAGCTAACAGCATATGTAATGGTGAAAGACTGGGGGCTTTCCCCCAAGATCAGGTATAGAACATGGATGTCCATTATTACCACTCTATGCCTCAGTTCTAGCCAGGGAAAATAGATGAGAAAAAGAAATCAAAGGCATCCAGATTGGAAAGGAAAAAGTATAACTATATTTAGTGGTAGATGGCATGATCTTATATAGAGAAAATCTTAAGTCCATTAAAAAACTATTAGAATTAATAAGTTTAGCAAGCTTGCAGGATACATGATCAATATACAAAAATCAATTGTATTTCTGTACCCTAGCAATGAACAATCTTAAAATGAAATTAAGAAAACAATTTCATTTTCAATAACACCAAAAAGTGAAATACTCAGGAATAATTTAACAAAGAAGTGCAAGACTTGTGCACTGAAAACTACAAAACATTGTTGAAAGATCATCTAAATAAATGGAGAGACATACCATGTTCATAGATCAGAAGACACTATTGTTAACATGGCATTACTCTCACAGATTCACTGCAATCCCTATCAAAATCACAGCTGCCTTTTCTGCAGAAATTAACAAACTGATCCTAAAAGTCATAGGGAAATGTAAAGTACCCAGATAACCAAAACAATCTTGAAAAAGAACAACAAAGTTGCAGGACTTACACTTCCCAGTTTCAAAACATACTACAAAGCTACAGTACTCAAGACAGAGTGGTAGGGTATAAGGATAGATCAACAGAACAACACTAAGAGTCCAGAAATAAACCCTTACATTTCTGTTCAATTGATTTTTGACAAGGGCATCAAGATAATTCAATAGGAAAGAACAGTATTTCAACAAATGGTGTTGGGACAACAGGATATCCACATGGATAGGCATGAAGTTAGACCCTTTCCTCACATCAGACAAAAATCAACTAAAACTGGATTATAGACCTAAATGTAAGAGATAAACCTATAAAACTCCTAAAAAGAAAACATAGGAGTAAATCTTTGTGACTTTGGGTTAGGCGATGGTTTCTTAGATACAATACAATGGTTTCTTAGATACAAAAGTGACAAAAAAAAATAGATAAATTGAACTTCATTAAAAGCTTTGTGCTGAAAATGATACCATAAGAAAGTGAAAAGACAATCCACAGAACGGGAGAAAAAATTTTCAAATTATGTGTCTGATAAGAGACTTGTATTTAGAATATATAAAGAACTCTTACACCTCAATAATAGAAAAATACATAACCCAATTTAAAAATGAGCAAAGAATATGCAAAGACATTTCTCCAAAGAAGGTATATAAATGGGCAATAAGTCTGTGAAAAAATGCTGAACATCATTTAGTCATTAGAGAAATGAAAATTAAAACCACGATGAGATTCCTCTTCATACTCACTAGGAAGGCTATAATCAAGAAGATGGGCAATAACGGTGTTGGTAAGGATATGAAGAAACTGGAACTCTAATACATTGCTGGTAGGACTGTAAAATGATATAGTCACTTTGGAAAACAGTTTGGAGTTCCTCAAAAATTTAAACATAGATTTACTATATGACCCAGCAATTCCACTCTTAGGTATATACCCAAGAAAGATGAAAACATACATCCACACAAAAATTTGTATATGAATGTTCATAGCAGTATTATTTGCAACAACCAATAAGTGGAAACAACCCAAATATCCAACAACTGATGAATGAATAAGCAAAATGTTGTGTATCATACAATGGAATATCATTCAGCAATAAAAAGGAATGAAGCTCTGATACATACTATATCATAAATAAACCTTGAAAACATAATGTTAAGTGAAAGAAGCCAGTCACAAAAGAACACGTGTTCTATGATTTCATTTATACGAAATGCCAGAATAGGAAAACCTACAGAGACAAAAAGATTCCACTTAGTAATTGCCTAGGGCTGAAAAGGGAAGGCGGGTGGGAGGAATGGGGTGTGACTGCTCTTGGGCACGTGGCTTCTTTCTAAAATTAGATTGTTGTGATGGTTGCACAACTATGTGAATATACTAAAAATCATTGGTTTGTACACTTTAAATAGGTGAACTATATGGTATGTAAATTTTATCTTAATAAAGACACTTAAAAAAAATCTCTCTGACATATGGCAAATGAGAGGCAAGAAAGGAAGGAGGGATCCAGGCAATAGATAATGGCTTAGCTCATCTTGGTGGTGGAGATGGAGAGAAATGGAAATTTTGCAGTTATTTTGGAGGAAATATCTAAAGGATATGAAGATGAGTTTCACATGGGGAATGAGACATTCAAGAATGTCTTACCAGGTTTCTGGCTTGAGCATCTGGGGGAATGATAGTGGCATTTACTTGTTTTGAGAAGACTAGAGGAAGAAACACATTTGGTGGAGAATAATTAAGAGTTCAATTTTATACAAGTGGAATTTGAGATACTAGTTAAGACACTTAAGTGTACGCACTTGGCCTGCTGAGCCTTGCTGAAGACACTCACACAGGCTCACTGGAATGGAACCACTCCTAAGCACAGTTTCTTCCTCCTACTGAGTGGTCAACAGTGCCTAGAATTACTTCTCTCATCTGCTAGTCAGTTTTATAGTCTAATCTCTGCAGCAGCTTTTTCAAAATTTCCCCATTCTCCTAAAACTTCCTATCCCACTCCCTTTCCCTTCACTCTCAGAACTGAATCTTGACTCTTATTTCACCAAAAATTAGAAGCCACTAGATGAGCATTCCCTCAACTTCTTGACACACTGGCTACCAACCCCTGTCCCCAAGGGCTATTGAATCCTGCCTCTACACCCAGCAGTGTGTTGGGACTGGCTCCTCCTGGCCTGCGAAATCCATTCTTAAAATACTCAGGAATTTTGACAGCTGGTTATTTAACCAATGGTAGCTTGAAAATCAGCCAGGGTGGTGGTATTTACATGATAGAAATCAGCATATGCAAAAAAATCCGTGCTTTTCATTTTGTTCAGAGAGTCAGTTTACCAGATCACCACTTGCTCTCTTGTTCATCTATTATCCCCATTCTGGTACCTTCAGCCTCCTTCATACTTCCACATTCACATGAGCATTTAAACACATTCTCCAAAGAGGAAAATGCTTTTTAGTCTAATTTCTTCTTCCGTTACTGCCCTGTTTCTCTCCCACCCTTTCCAGTCAAGGTTCTTGAGTTGCCCACCCACACTGTCTCTAGTTGTTCATCTTCTAGCCAGTCCTCAATCCACCACAGTCTAGCTCTGTCTCCACCATGCCACGAAAACTGACCTTTCCAAGATCATCAGTGACCTCATTTTTAAATCCAATAGATGTTCTTCCAGTCCTTATCTTCTCTGACCTCTCAACCTCAGTGGATGGAGATGAAAACTCCATCTAGCTTCTGGGACACCACACTTTCCTGGCTCTCCTCCCACCTCCCTGGTGCCACTTCTCAGGCTCGTTTGCCAAGTTTTCTTCTGCTGCTGGTCCTTCAAATGTTAATTTTTCTCTAGGACTCTGTTCTCAACCTTCTTTCTTTCTTTTTTTCTTTCCTTTGTTTTGGTGAGGAAGATTGGCCCTGAGCTAACATCCATTGCAAATTTTCCTCTTTTTGCTTGAGGAAGATTGTTCCTGAGCAAATATCTGTGGCAATCTTCCTCTATTTTGTATGTGGGACGCTGCCACAGCATGGCTTGATGAGCAGTGTGTATATCTGCACCTGGGATCTGAACCTGCAAACCCTGGACTGCTGAGGCAGAGCACATGAACTTAACCATTATGCCACCAGGCCAGCCCCACAACCTTATTTTTTTTTCATTTACACTCTTCCTTGGCAATATCTTTCACTCCTGGTAAGGATAGAGCCTGCAATCCATTCTTTCCCTTTACCTTGGGAAAAGAGGGATGATCATGTTAAATCCCCTTATAAATATAATAATTCCCAACCTCTTGGAAAACACACCAATGATATTTTCTAGTGGGATATTTTCTACAGAGTGAGTTTAGCAGGATGTACCTGGTCTATATTAGAATTACTTATGGTAAACAAACCTGGAGTCCACGACTTTATAGGCATAATGCTCTGGAAAATATCATGTAAAGCATGTACCTAACTGAATAGAAAATGGAGATATCTCTTAAGGAAATAGTTCTTTCTTGTATAAGTGATGTTCCCACAGCCATCACTTAGAGACCTCCTGTGTTAAGTCCAGGCCAGAGCTTACCTCACTGCAGCCAGAAAATGTCTGGCAAGCAGCACTGGCAGCCTCAGACTTTGCCATGCTTTGCCTCTGCCCTTCAATTACTTGTATTCTTGAAATTATTAGTAAAACTTGATACTGAGCAAGAGATCTGATTCATGAATCTGATTTGACAATCTGCCCCTTGTCATAGTTTTGATTAACTTCTTTATGTGAGTGATTGTAAGATTTATTTCACCCCAGTCAGTCCTCTCACCTGAGCTCCAAACCATATATTCAAAAGCATGCTAAACATCTCTACTGGACCTTCCACTGAGAGCTTAAACTCAGCATATCAAAACCTGAGCTCTTCATCTCATGTCTTCCTCTCTCTTTCTCCTTCCTGCCTTTCCTCTGATGTCAATCGGTGAAACTGGAACTTCTGTTCCCCCAGATGCTCGAATAATAACCTAATACAGAGCCATCAAGGGATCTGGGGCTGACGATGTCACTGCTCAGATTTAAAGTGCTGTGTGCTCCTCAATCTTGGCAGGCTGTTCTGTCACCCACTCCCAGACCCTGATGGTCCCCTGGGGCTTTCCTGCTTTATCAGCCCCTATAGTTCAGTGTCATGGGAAAATCCTTTGAGTTTAAAGTATGCAGATTGAAGAATTAATATCATTAAAATGTCCATTCTTCCCAAAGCGATCTATAGATTCGATGCAATCCCTATCAAAATTCCAATGGCATTTTTCACAGAAATAGGAAAAAAATCCTAACATTTGTATGGAACCAGAAAAGACCCCAAATAGCTAAAACAATCTTGAGAAAGAAAATCAAAGTTGAAGACATCACAATTTCTGACTTTGAGCTATATTACAAAGCAATAATAATCAAAACAGTATGGTACTGGCATAAAAACTGACACAGAAACAAATGGAACAGAATAGAGAGGTCAGAAATAAGCCCACGCATATATGGTCAGCTCATTTTCAACAAAGATGCCAAGAATATGCAAGGGGAAAGGATAGTCTCTTCAATAAATGGTGTTGGGAAAACTAGATATCCATGTGCAAAAAATGAAATTAGACCCTTATCTTATACCATACACAAAAATCAACTCAAAACGGATTTAAGACTTACATGTGAAACCCGATACTGTAAAACTCCTAGAAGAACACATAAAGGAAAAGCAAAAATTAACAAGTAGGACTACGTCAAACTAAAAAGTTCTGCACAGCCAGCAAACAATCAACAAAATGAAAAGGCAGTCTATGAAATGGGAGAAAATGTTTACAAACCATATATCTGATAAAGGGCTAATATTCAAAACATATAAGGAACTCATACAACTCAACAGCAAAAAAACAAATAACCTAGGTAGAAAGTGGGCAGAGGAACTGAATAGACATTTTTCCAAAGAAGACATCTAGATGGCCTACAGGTATATGAGAATATTCTCAACTAATCATCTAATCATTAGGGAAACGCAAATCAAAACCACAATGAGATATTGCCTCACACTTGTTAGGAGGGGATATTATAAAAAAAGTCAAAAGATAACAAGCATTGACAAGGATGTGGAGAAAAGGGAACCCTTGAGCACAGTTGTGGGAATGTAAATTGGTACGGCCATTATGGAAGGTGGTACGGAGGTTCCTTTAAAAATTGAAAGTATAACTACCACATGATCCAGCAATCCACTTCTAGGTTACATCCAAAGGAAATAAAATCACTATGTCAAAGAGATATCTGCACCCCCAGGTTCATTGCAGGATTATTCACAATAGCACATGGAAACAATGTAAGTGTCTATTAGACGAATGAATAAAGAAAATGTGGTATCTACATATATATATATATATAATGGAATATTATTCAGCCTTTAAAAAGAAGGAAATCTTGCCATTTGCAACAACATGGATGAATCTGGAGGACATTATACTAAGCGAAATAAGCCAGACACAGAGAAATATCACATGATCTCATTTATACGTGCAATCTTAAAAAAAATAAAAAGCCAAACTCATAGTAACAGATGGTAGAATACTGGCTCCCAGAGGCTGGGGAGTGAGGAAAAAGGAGAGATACTGATCAAAGGGTACAAACTTTCACTTATAAGATGAATAAGCTCTGGAGACCTAAAGTACAGCATGGTGACTATGGTTAATAATAATATATTGCACACTGGAAACTTGCTAAGAGAGTAGATCTCAAGTATTCTCACCACACACGTAAAAAAGGTAACTAGGGGAGAAAATGGGTATGTTAATTAGTTTGATTTTGGTAATCATTTCACAATGTACACATGTATCAAAATATCACATTGTACACCTTAAACTTATACAATTTTTATTTGTCGAAAATATTAAAAAAATATTTTAAAAAATAAAATGTGCAGGAGTGAGGCTTGTCCCCTTTACATCTGTTGGAACTTTTTCATTTGCAAGACACAGAAATCAAACTTTAACAAAAACAATTTCATTGGCTCATAACTTAAAATCTGTGCTTCTTTTTAGAATCTTGCAGTGCCGGGAAGTAAAAAAGTGCTTCAAATAATACCCACATGCACACAATTGATGGGGGTATGGTAAAGGAGCACAGAAGCCAGCAGAGAGCTCCCAATGACTAAAGCTGGAAAATTTGAAAAATAAAATAAAATAAGTAGTTTTGCATTATAACCCAAAGTCAAAAATAAATATCTATCAATCCATATTGATATACGTAAATGACTGAATAAAGTAATAAATGGGTGAGAATAGACAAATCTCCTGTGCAGAATTCCAAATAAATATACTCCACTCTAAAGGAGGCAACTCCTCACTCCTTAAGAGTGGGCTGTGGTTGTGACTTCCTTCCAAGGAGCACAGTATGGAAAGGAAGGAAAGAAGGCTAACTTTGCAGTGGACAGACCTGACAAACACTGCCTCAGCCAGGTGATCAAAGTCAACATCAGCATCATAAATCATGCTGGTGGTATGGACTCTTGATATGATGTGATAAAAATGGCACCTAACCTCTGTGATCTTCCTACCCAAACCTGTAACTCCAGTCTAATCATGAGAAAAAGATCAGACAAATTCCAGTAGAGTGGCATTCAACAATATGCTTGACCAGTGCTTCTAAAAACTGTCAAGTTCATCCAAAACAAAGACAGTCTGAGAACCTTGTCACAGCCAAGATGCACAAAATTGCTATAACAACCCAGGCTTTATTCTTAAGTACAAAATGTTAACATCAGCAGGTCCACTAGGTCAGAGGTTCCCAAACTTTCTCAGTTCACGGGCCCTTGGTGTCTTAGTAATTTTTTCACAGCACTCCTAGGCCAAAAAACCCCTAAGAATTGCTTTTATTAAGTGGTTAGGTCCAAATAACTTAACAGTGGTACTCCGCTCAACATCCGCCAGATGTTGCTGTTTCCCTTGATACCCAACAGATGTCTCTGTTTCCATCACGTCCCTGCAAGTTTGTGGTAGTGCCCTCAGCACCTCCGTGCCCAGTTAAGAATTGCAGCTCTAGTTGTTGAAACTCTGATGGGACATACATGATAACCATGTGGCTTGACT
The DNA here is from genome assembly GCA_031878705.1 of Tapirus indicus. NCBI lineage: Eukaryota > Metazoa > Chordata > Mammalia > Perissodactyla > Tapiridae > Tapirus > Tapirus indicus. Next base: position 93,579,934 of record CM062919.1, on the reverse strand, counting down.
AATCACAAGTCAATTGACTGGATAATGTTTAAACGTAACGGTTCCCATATCATGATAAAGGGTTGCATTGGTTAGTTAAATGTTCAATGGCAACATCGCTTCTCCCTCATTAGCCTAGCAGCCCCCTTCACCGTACTGAAGATATTCCTTACTGTATTAGTCAGGGTTCTCCAAAGAAACAATAGGAAGTGTATATATAGAGAGAAACAGAGAGAGGGAGAGATTTATGGTAAGGAATTGTCTCGTGTGATTATGGAGACTGGCAAGTCCAAATCTCCAATGTGGGCTGGCAGGCTCAAGACCCAGGATAGATGATGGTGGCCAAGTCTGAAGGCTGGCGGGTGGAGACCCAGGAGAGATGATAGTGCAGGTGAAATCCAAAGGCAGTCTGCTAGAGAAATTCCCTCTTGCTTGGGGTAGTTGGTCTTTTTGTTCTATTTAGGTCTTCAACTAACTGGATGAGGCTCACCTACCTTATAGAGGGCACTTATTTAAATGTTAATCTCATCCAAAAACACCCTCCAAGTTGACACATAAAATTAACCATCATGCTCCGCCAGCTATCCTTCACACGGTATTTGATGTTACTCCCATGTGTTAGAACTAACAATGTGCCCATGCTTACACTTATTTTGAGGACAGCAACTTATTTTCACTTCTCTCTTGAGCAACCTCAATTTTTCCTAAGGATCCTCCTTTTTTAATCATCTTATTTTCATTCTCTATCTTGGGAGTCCTCTCTTTTAGAGCAGAAGGCTCTGCTCTCTTTCCTCCTGCTCTTAGCTTGTTACCAGTTCTCACTTCAGGTGTATTCTTGAGCCAAGTTGACAATGTTTACCTTCACCTGGCCCTTCATTTGCTCTCTTTTCCATGCTTGGAGAAACCTTACTTCTCCCTTCAGCTGATGCTCCTCCATGGTTCAGCCCTTCTCAGGAGACTTCTGGGTCCCTCCAGCCCATAGTGATGGCCCCCTCTGCACTCTGCAGGATTCTCAGGTCCCACATTCTCTAGTACTCACCTGGAAGGGTTGAGTGTAGAGTGTATCACCATTTGCTAAGAAGCTCCTTGAGGATGGGGTCCTGCCTTCTGCTGAATCCTCCCCAGTACCAGACACTGAGCTTGAAAGACAAGACTGAATGGCTGCCATGTGCCTCTTCCCTCTGGCTTTGGTTTGCCATTGGATTCCCTGGGCTTCCACTAAAGATGCAGTGGAAGTTCAGGAAATGCAAAGCTTTAAATGGAAACTTGCACTTTTCCCATGACCCACAGCATGGTCAATACTTCTTCAGAAAGAGATTGTGAGAGAAAATACTTCCTAGTTCTCCTTTTCCCCACTCTAGCCCTGCTCCTCCAACAGTCCTAAAGCAGAAATCTCTGGATGTCCTTTCTTCAGAAGTTCCCAAGACCCCAGGATTTAGCTGCCCTGGAGGTCAGCCAGCCAGAATGTCCACCATCAAAGGATGTCTCCAGTACCTAGTCCTCTTTTTCTGTTCACAGCACCCTGATTTCTGCATGGGGCAACACCTATACCCACTATCAGTGCACGTAGTTCTGGATGGCGGGCCCTTTGTTGGCTCCTAGAGTGGGTGTGTGACTTGGGCCTAGCCTAGAAGAGTGCCACTGTTGGCCACAGTGATTGGATCAATGATGGGCCCTGGGCTTATGAGTCACAAGAGTTCGGCCACAGACTTTTGCTGGAATTATCAGGAACAGGGCTCTCTCTTTCTCCTGGGGCTACTAAGCTGAAAGGAAGCAAACTGGAGGTACTGGTGGTCATTATGGCCATCAGTTAGAAGCCCTTATTTAGGGTGATGGCTACAAACAAGAAACAGTCCCTGTCAACATCCATTGAGCCCCTAGATTCAGCCACGCCTAAAGCCAACATGCCACTCCTGTTTTTTTTTTTTTTTTCCTGTTATGTACATCTATAAACAACCCTTTTTGGCTTTAGACAGTTTGAGTTCAGTAACTCACCTGCAGGGGAAAGAGTCCTGACTAATGCAGGGACCCAAAGCCCAGTCCCCAAACCAAGGTCCCAGCCTGCCTGACTTTCTGGTCCTACTTTCTGTTATCAGCCTCAGTTCCTAGTCCTTAGCTCTAATCTGTAGCCAGTCCCTCTGCTGTTGGCACATTCTCACACACCCTCCTTGGTTAAGGAATAGCATCTGTTTTATTATCAGTAGCAAGTGGCCTAGAATAGCTTGTAGGACAGAAGGCAGAACAGGAGCTGGAATCTGGGGCTTCCTGGCTTCGGGAAATCTGAGGCCTGGGAGCTCCTTGTTTTCTGTTCAGAAGGAGCTCTTATTTTCTCAGTGTTGAAGGGCCTTCCTTCTAGCTCAGATACTTTCTTGACCCAGAAGTTGTAATTTTCTAACAAGGTGTATATTCCTGGAGTGTTCTTTTTTCCACAGCTCCTTCCCCAGCTGATGATGCCCACCTGGTACCACTTCTTGCCAGATCCTTTGGTGCAGAGTAGAGGCCCCCCACTGTCACCCTGTGGGCAGAGAACACAGTTCAGTAGCAAGTCCCATTCTAAATTGTCCATGTGAGGCATGGCACAGCTCATTAATGGAAGAGGAATCATTGATCTCCCCTACTCCAGGCTGCCAAAGGAGATCTTGTCATTGCCAACCAATGCCCACACTTATCCTGGGTCCATGGGGGGACCATGCTGCTGTTAGGCTGGCTCCGGGAATTGTAGGGTATAGAATAGAGAATGAGCAATGGATGGGACAGGAATGAAGAGGGAGGAGGAGGTGGGAGGGCCCAGTGAGAAAATAACTCCATCTGAAGCACAGTAAGAAGGGAGCTGGAAGACAGAGTAAATGTTGCACAGGTTGAGAGAAGAGTTGGGACTAATTTTGTGGGTCTTTTCAAATCAAAAACTCTGGAAAGGTCTGTAAAGGGAAGGAGTGAAAAGAGGATAAGAGGAATATTGTTAGGGTTGTGGATATGAATTGAGTCTCCTTTGATGTTCTCCCAGAGGCCCAAGGGAGAATAATGTTCCTTTTTCATTTTTTGGTGTGAGTGTTTGCAGGAACAAGTGAGCTAGACTTTTCTGAATGTGTGGTCCCTCCAGGGTGGAATCACGTGGGCCTATGACTCACATGATTATCTATTCATACCGAAAATATATACGAAGTCCCTACCATGTACCACACATATATATGGCTTCCCTTACCCCATTTTAATACAGGGAAAATGAGTCTTAAGGAGGATAAACTTGCTCAGGGATACACAGTAGCCAGCCCAGAGTTGGAACCAGGACTTCCTGATGCCAAAGCACATGTTCTTTCCACTTTGCCTCTCATCAGAGGAGCTGAGTGGCTACAATCTTTTAAGCGGTCTTTCTTCAGTAGAGAGGTGGCCTCCTTTTCTATGATCACAAACAGGTAACTAGAATGAATGGAATCTTATAATGAACTCTAACAGGGAGATGGGGGTGGAGAGGAGGATTAATGTTTCCTGGACATGATGTGCAAGGCATAGTATTAGCCCATCGACTTTTGTTTCTCATTAACCCCACCACTTCACATCTCTGGGAGGTAGGTATTTTTTTTTTTTTTTTTTTTTTTTTGTGGGGAAGACCAGCCCTGAGCTAACATCTATTGCCAATCTTCCCCTTTTTTTTGCTGAGGAGGAAGACTGGCCCTGGGCTAACATCGTGCCCATCTTCCTCTACTTTATATGGGACGCCGCCACGGCATGGCTGACAGGCAGTGCGTCGGCGGGCGCCGGGGATCCGAACTCGCGAACCCCGGGCTGCCAAGCGTGGGAGGTAGGTATTTTGATCCCCATTTTATAATTATAAAATTGAAGGTCAGAGAGGTTTGATCACACTCATTTAACAAATATTCATTGAGGAAAAACTAATTGTCAGGCATTTGGGATAAAAGACCTTATGGTCTAGTGGGAGAGATAAAAACGTAAACAAATAGGATCAACTGCATTTGATGGGACAGGAGAAGTATGAACAAGATCTGGAAGCAGTACAGAGCAAGGAGGAATGGATTCTGTTGAGGGAAGGGTTGTCAAGATAGACTTCAAAGCGTTTGAAGGATGAATAGGAATTTGACAGGAAGAGTACGCATGGAGGACCGATTGTGGGGAGTCAGACAGGAGGTAGAGGGACTAGTTAAAAGGAGGTGAAAACGATGAGGATCTGAACAGGGCACGAGAAGGTCAGGATGGAGTGGGATGGATTGAAACTGACATGATCTGGTGACTGGTGACATTGCACATGGACAGTGAGGTCTAGTTCCAAGGTTATACAGTGTGGTTAACAGAAATAAAGTGCAGGAGAAGATAATGAATAAATTGTGTTCAAGTCGAGTTTGGGTTGAAAGTGGAACACACCACCAAGCAGAGGGACATTTAGAGCAGAAATTACAGAGAGGTCAGAGCTCAAAGACACCAAGTACATGTGGGCCAAAACCAAAATTACCCTTTCCAGCACAAAACGTTGCCTCTAACACTTGGTTTTTTGTGGGCATGTACTTTTGTTTGTGTTATTTCTGTCTCAAAGTCATGGGACAAGAACAAAATCAACAAGGTTTCCACCCAAATTCCTTCCATAAATGCTGTTTTTATAATTTTCTTCATTTTATGAAGACTATGAATGTTATAAAAATTTTATAAATATGTTGCCTTGATTATTTATTATTTCTTTACATAACAGGGAGAGAACTGTCCTTCAGCAATTAACTTCTCTAAGCCTCAGTTTGCGCATTGTTAAAATGGAGATAATGCCAACTACTTTCCAAGATCATTGGCAGATAAATTTTTAAAAATCTACAAATCACTCAGCACAGGGTAAATGCTATACAGTAAATGCTCCAGAAATGTATTAGTATTATTATTTTACCCTTCTGTGTTACAGACATTACTTGTATATTTAGGAAACAGAGATTCCCTTCATGGACTGCTGGGACCCAAGAGGGACATCTGTAAATACATGTCATTTTCTTAGAAAGAAAGCAAGGATTACCTCAAAAGAGGGTCTGGCAAGGACCTGGGACTGATGGCAGCCCACCTAAGGGGGACTTTCTTCCAAGGACTAAGGCTGGTAGCCAGGGACCTGTCTGGCTAGAAACATGCTCCGTGTTCACCACTGTGAGATAATGACACACATGATCACTCCTGTCCTTTTGGGGTGGAAGCAGACGACCTGGCTTCCAGCCTGGCTCCACCACTACCTGGACTTTGGGTAAATCACTTAAATTCTCAATCTCTGTTTCCTCATCCATTGAACAGGGAGAGGGAGACCTGCCCAGGCCATCTTCCAGGGCAGTGGAGAGAATGAAATTATTGAATATGTGTGAAAGAGCTATGAAGTTATTTTACTGCTTTGGATCCATTCAGATAGTGAGGGGAATGATTGATGATTAAAATAACTATGTTTTCTCATCCGTAAAACAGAGTTTTGATTAAATATTTTTATATATTCTTTTCAGCTCTAAAAGTCTGTGATTCTAAAAGTTAAAGATTCTGTGGAGTGAAATAAGAGTTCCGTGCAAGTGTCTCGGGTGCTGTGCTCAAGATAACACCCTAGAAAGTAGCCCAGGACAGTGAAAGTACTCTCTATGATACTATAATGATGGGTACATGTCAATACACATTTGCCCAAATGCATGGAAAGTACAACACCAAGAATGAACCCAAAGGTAAACTATGGACTTGGGGTGATTATGATGTGTCAATGTGGGTTCATTGATTCTAACAAATGTACCACTCTGGTGGAGGATGTTGATAATGGGAGAGGTTATGTGTGTGTGGGGACAAGGGGTATACAGGAAGTCTCGGTACCTACCTCTCAATTTTGCTGTGAATCTAAAACTACTGTAAGAAAATAAAATCTTTAAAACAAGTAGCCCAGGTCTAAGTCCAAGTCAGCTTGGCAGCCTCAGGAGCAAACTGCCCAGCAGCCCAGCTGGCTGCCAGCTCTTAACCCCTCTCCCCTTGTAGACTCTCAGCCTCCTTTGGAGCTCTCTCAGATATCCCCTCCGCTCGGGCTGCTTTCCTGACAGAGAGCCGATGGCTTCCTTGGAAGGTTCATCTATTCGACAAACATTTGTTGAGCATTTTCCATGCGTCAAGCACTGCGCGAGGCACTGGGAATTCACACAGGAATAAGACGACATTCCTGCTGGAGTCAAGGAGACCGGTGAGAAAACAGACAGTGCTGTTCATTGCGATGACGGTTGCTCCAGAGGCTGCTAATCCTTCACAAACGTATTGTATTACTAGCTGGGACATGTGATTTCATATTTCGTTTGACTGTGCCACTTAAAAATTATTTTCTTTAATTGAACTTTTTTTTATTGCATGGTATAACCTTAGGGGATTACAAAGAAGAAGTGCTGGGAAAAGTAAACCAAAAAATCCAATCGTTTTTAACTTTAGCATTTAATTTTAATTTGCATTTTAAGCATAGCATAAGCTTATTGCCATTATTTTGAACATATTTAAAAGTTTTCATTATAACATTATAATTTCCCTTAATTATGTGGTTATATGGTTTTTTAAAGTTTGCTAAGTTGAAAAGTATTATTTTATTTTTAAGGGCAATTATTTTTGAACCCCAGGGGACTTTCTGTTTTTAAGTGATGATAATATTGTATAATTTCAGAAAAATTTCCTTGACTGGATCACTGTCAGCTTATTGTTAACAATAGAAAGCTTTCTAAACAGAGAGCAAAGCTTTTCACTTCACTATTTTATAAAAAGGCTTAAAGTGATAACAGCACATTTATTTATAGCGCTTAAGTAATAGATGATTAATTTTAGAAGCTTTAGTTAACGTACAGTTTGATACGGGAGGGATTGAAGCAAAAATCCTAGACTCCGGATGGTAGATCCAGCCATTGAAGCAAAGGGCACAGAAAATGTCATCAAAGATGACACTTGATTTGCCACAGTTGTCTTTGGCCATTTGAATATGGGATGGTATTGAATCAAAGAGATTGAGAAGAGAGGTGGGAGTATTGATATCTACTCCATTTTGTCCAGAACCAGAAGTTTCAGTTCTCTTTTTTGTTTTGTAGTGCTTTAAATTGTCCAGAACGTGAAGAAAACACAAGGTTCATGTGACATTGATTTTATCTCTCTTTTTGGTCCTCACAGTATTCACCACATGGGGGACTCCTTCTAAACCTCGTGCCATTACTGCTGGAGTCCACTCTTTCTTACCTCAGAGCACCTTCTCCATTCTCTTCTCTCTCAATGCCCTCAACCCCTATCCCAGCAACACCATCCCACAGCTCTATCTCAGAGTTTACCATGGAAAACTACAATCTCCTAACATTAAATAGTAATATATAATTCTGTAGATAAATACTCTCCCTTCCATGAGACTGCCTTTTAATCACTCTACAGAATATTTAACATCTGCATTTATAGTTTTACACCAATGGCCAGATCCACGCCCAGCCCATGAGTATGACTAAGTGGACTCATCAGGGTGATCCCTCCAAGATGAAGAGAGAATCTTTGAGCTTTAAAGATAAATCCCACCATTCATCCTTAGAGCCAGAGGAAGCTAATTTCTGAGGGTTTATTCTATTTTTTTCTAGCATCAATCAAAAGATGTTTTTCTTAATTTTTGTGTTCGCTTTATTAAAAAGAAGCTAAGATATCAAACTTTGGGTTAATGAAACCCACATATATCACTCAACATACTATAGTTGTCTACCCAACTGCCTGCTCAGGAGACTGTGGGCTCCTTTAGGTGAGAAACCATGTCTCACTGATGGTTGGACCCCCAGGGCTTAGTACGCTCAACAAAGGTTGCTAAATTAATGAATTAAAATGACTCCTTGTATGGATCTCAAATCCTCCTTGGCTTTTTGTGTTTTAATAAGTCCCAGAAATGGAAAAACTCTTGGAGCCCTATTTATCTGTGTACCTGGGGAAGACCAGAAATATTTATGCAGGGTTGCTTCCTACTGACTTCCAGGCATGCACTGATATTCCAAGGGAGGATAATGAGTACTCCCCAATCCATGTCCCCATTCCCATGGTTGAGGCCTGATTCCCACACATTTTCCAGACTCTCATTGCCTATTCCCAGTGGAGAGAGGATACCCTTGCAGCCCTGAGGAGATGGGGGCCTGGAGGGTGAGGGAGGGGATGGCCCCTAGTTACCTGGCAAGCATCGTAGCTCTCATTCTTGTATCCGGCACACAGCATGTTTCTGGTAAGTTTTGGAAATTCCTTTAAACATTCCTCCCAATCTGTGATGATCATTGGCACTTTCATCAGATCAGCTTTCATAGAGTTTTTGTCACCTGGCCCAGAGAAAGCACATTAGAAAATTCACTGGACAGCAGTTCCAGGGCCAATAATGCAACTGACTGTGCCCTAGACCACCCTGCACATCTCCACATACCCCAGCCACCCAGCCACCTTCCTTCACATCCTCACAGCCTCTCACTCTCCATTTCCTTCCCATAATCCCATGAAGTTTACACACTCCACTGCCCCAGGCTCTTCCAAACAATTCCCCACCTACTTGCATTATTCCTCTCATTCAAAATCATATTCCTACTTCCAAGAAGACTTCCAGCTTGACTCCAACCAGCCCTACAGACTTGACTTCTTGGAACTGGCTGTTGATCATTTCTCAGCATACTCCTGCCTCTTCAGCATATTTGGCTCTTGCTACTTTTTGTTGTGTGAGTACGTCGCTTCCCTAACACAGCGCTGCTGAAAGTGGGTTTGCACTCCCAGTGAAGAAGTTCTCCAGGCAAGGGTAGGTTGGCTGAGAGTTTTTACAGGGGGGTTGCCAAGGCCCTTTCTGGACTGCCAGCTTCCGGGAATTTCTGTGGACTTCTCTCCATCTCATTAACTCTGGCCACACAGAAATTTCAAAATTCTTCCCCTTATTGAGTATTTTTAATCTTGTGGGCACCATCTGCTTCCTCCTCACTTCTAACTATTGAGTAGTGCCTGGAGCCCAGAGTCAATGTTATACTGGTTGCCCTCTAGTTACTAAACTCTGGAAATACCTACCATCTTCCAGACCCCAGTTCGTTGTGAAGCACCCCTATGGACCTAGAGACTTATTCAGGCCTGAGACCCTGCTGTGCTCTTCTCATCCTCTTCTCTACTTATTTGCTCTTGGTTTTGCTCAGTTTTCTTTGGGGACAGTCCAGCAGGGCTTTCATAATTCCTTTCTGCCCTGGTACAGAGTCTCCTATTTTGGCCAAGTAACAATGTAACAAGTAACAACAGATTCATTTCTAAGAATGGTTGGACAACACTCCAGGACCATCAAAAGTCTGGGGAGGGCAGGCATCCTGAATGCCTGTAGGAACCAGGTGGGTGGGAAATATCCATGTGTGAACCAAGGGAGATGTGACAGAATCAAGAGTTTGCCCCTGGCAAACTGGAGAGATTAAATTCAATTAAACAAACAAACAAAATTTCTCTGTGCTGGCTGAATATGACACACCCTGGCTGGCTGGCTCAGACCTGGCATCTTGGCTTGGGGCCGTGAGGCGATGCTTCCTTGGCATGCAGAAGCGGCTGAGATTAGGCCTGTGTGAGCCTGTGGTGTGCAGGGATTTGCTCCAAAGCAAGTTCTTTTCTCCCCCCTCCTTCCTCAGCCCTCTCTCCTTTTCACCCTCCTCCCCTCTCCTTTAGGTTTAGTGGTCCATCCTCAGATGCCTGTGATGTGGCTCTTCCCCCAGCAACTCTCAGGAGATGCTGAGCAGTCACCTACCAGTTTGGGTCTGTCCCCATCCTGCCACCCAGCATTCACGCCACGTGGAGAGGTTGGAACGGCTGGGCACGCAGATGGGTTCTTTCAGCCCGTTGAATGTGATGGGCGAGTCCAACAGCAGCAAGGCGATATCATTGTCCATGGTGAGTCTTGTAAAGTCCTTGTGAAGAACTATGCTGGTGACCCTCTTTATTTCCAGGGAGGGGCTGTTTAAGTTGTTGGTTCCCATCACAACACTCAGGTCTCCTGGACTGTTGGCAGAGAACCAGAGACGGGGAAGTGGGAGGGGGAGGAAAGTCACTAAGTCACAGAATTTGCTGTGCCTGAAAACCCTAAATCCCATATAGTTCTAGGGGACTTTAGGACTTGTTCCACAGGGACTGTTGCTCAGAAGGATGCTGTTGGGGACTTTAGGACTTGTTCTACTGGGGCCGTTGCTCAGAAGATGTGAGTATTTGAAAAAAGTAGAGAAGGAGGGAGAAACAGCCAGTGTGGCAGACCACAGCCAGCCTCCTGCTCCGGCACAGTCCCAGAGACGTGAATAAGATTCTCCCCCCTAATGGTGCGAAGGCGGAACTCAGCTTTGGGCTCTCCAAAGAGCCCACATAAGACCACCTAGCCCTCAGATAGGTAAGGTATTGTTACATCAATTTGTCTACCTTAGAGACCCAGGAACAGAATTTAATCTACACCTGCCACTGATAGAAGCAGAAAGAATCCTCAGTAATAATTCAGGAATTCCCTCCAGGCAGAACGACCAGGAACTTCCCAACAGCCAATCCTTAAGCATCCATGGGAGTAGATGCAACAAGGTTCCTTGATTATACCATGATGCAACTTTCTCCAGGTTTTCTGTTAACCCCTCAAAGTCAGTCTTTCGGTGTATCTTCAAACTTTCTCGAGGTGGTGTAGCAGAAAGCACAAGCGCTGGAGCCAGGATTTAAATCCTGACTCTGTCTGGTAGGTGTGTGCCTAGGGAGAGCCGCCCAACCTTACTGGACCTCAGTTTCCTTTATAAAATAGGGTTTCTCATTCTACCTGCCTCAGAGGGTTGTTATAAGATTGACTGAGTTAAAAGGGGGTTATTCATTCTATTGGCCTTGGGTTGTTGTGCGGTTAAATAAGTCAGTCTGTGCAGGTAGTTTCTTAGCAGATCGCTGGCACATGATTAATAATCAGTAAATGCTAGATTTTCCACCAATCCCCTGGAGTGCAGAGAAGGAGCAGGAGAGTAGAGTGCCAGATGGCCTAGGAACCCAGACTTCCAGAATTAGGAGAATTTCTTCCTAGGACTTGAATGTCCCAGGCGAGGTGGACAGACGAAGCCCTTTGGATCCACCAAGCCACAGATGTTCCTGGGGAGGACAGTGTGTGGCCTCAGGGAAGCCATAGTTGTTGGCCTTGGGTGACAATGAGGAGGGCACAGCAGAGTGCCAGCCTCAAGTTTGCTGCCTCCTCATCCCCAGGGCTGGAGGGGATGGGTGGTTGTCGTTCACCACCACTGACCAGCCCTAGGATTCCCCTCATCAATCATGTCTGGCTGAGCGTGGGGGTGCCCCAGGGGTGGACAAAGTGAGAAGCAACAAGGATGGGCTCTTGATACTTACAACAGCTCCTCGGAATATAAGCAGTGAGCAGCAGTGACAATCCACCACTCGTTCATGATCGTGCCGCCACAAAAATGGTAATTTCTTGCCTGAATACTCACCAGCCATGGAAACTCACCCACCTCAGCCTCCATCCCCCCTATGATTCTGGAATACTGAGCTCCTCTCTCAAAAATGGGTCTTTCACCGCATTCTGGTGGAATGGAAGAAAAGGGGAATAGATGCGACACTTAGTCAATATCCATAGGAGGCTAATAAGTAGCCGTCATTATACCCATTCTAGAGATGAGGAAACTGAGGCTGGCGCAGTGAAACACCCTTAGGAACACAAACAAACCAAGAGATGGATAATTTTTGTTGCACAGCGCCTGGGGTGTGGGTCAGAAGTGTTGGCTCTGTCCCCCCTCCAACATTGTGATCTCAGGTAAATCTCACTGAGCATGTTTCTGCTCTCGTCCAAGAGAAATCAGAGGAAAATACTTGTCCAGAGGCAGCCTGGATTGGTAGGCAAAATAATGCCCCCACAAAAGATGTCCATGTTCTAAAGGACCATGCCCTGGAACTTGTGAATATGTTAACTTACAAGGGAAAGGGGACTTTGGAGATGAAATTAAGGTTGCCAATCAGCTGACCTTAAAATGAGGAGATTATCCTGGATAATCTGAGTGGGCCCAATGTAATCACAAGGGTCCTTAACAGTGGTAGAGGGAGGCAGAAGATGAGAGAAAGACACCAAGAGACACAATGCTGCTGGCTTTGAAGATGGAGGAAGGGGACAAAAGCCAAGGAACTCAGATGACCTCTAGAAGCTAGAAAAGGCAGAAGATTCTCGCCTAGAGCCCATGATAGGAACGCAGTCCTACTGACACCTTGGTCTCAGCCCAGTGAGACCTGAGTTAAATTTCTATCCTACACAACTGCAAGAGAAGACATTTGTGTTGTTTGCGGCTCTAAGTAATGGCTGTTACAGCAGCCACAGGAAACTAATACACATGGGAAACCAGAAGGGGGCGCAGCAAGGGCCTGACCTACTGGAAGCCCAGAACTGTTCTAGGTTAGAACATTCTGTTCCAGGCAGAGCAGCTTCCTTTCCCAGGAGGCCGAGAGCAAAGGCTGCAGCTGCCTGTGCTGAGAAGAGAAGTCTGCCTTCTGGGCAGAGTCCTGGTCTAGCTCCTTGCCGCCAGGAGGAGGAGACGCTCCACTAGTATCTGCTGACTTGAATGTCTGTCTTGTATTCTGGAACAAGGAATGACTTTGACTCTAAAAAGCCTAAGACCCCCTCTTGTCTCTTTCTTGATGCTACTTTTCCAACTACCCACTCAACAGAGGTTTTGAGGATTTTTGTAGTGTGGGCTGGAGTGACCCAGGAGATCATTTTTGACTTAAAAGAAAAATTGGAGTGAAAATTCAAAAAGATGTGTCAAGAGGCTTCAGCTGACAATACTGTTAAAGGCTCTTTTCAGGACTTTTGGATTTGCACTTCCCCTTTTATTTACCAAACGCACATGTAGTGCTTACTATGTGTCAGGCACCGTTGCAAGCACTTTACCAAGACAAATTCACTTAATTTTCATAACACTATGAGGAGGTAGGTACTATTATTATCATCCCCATTTTACAGTTGGGACAGCTGAGGAGCAGAGAGGTTAAGTAATTTACCCAAGGTCACACAGCTGGTCATGACCAGACCAAGATTGAACCCAGGCAATCTGGCTTCAGGATTGGTGCTCTTACCACTACCCAGTGCTGCTCTCCATCTGGAATATTCGTCTCTCAGATGGTTGCATAGCTCACTCCCTCACTTTGTTCAGGTCTCTGTCCAAGAGTCACTTCTTTAGAGAGGTCTTCCCAGCCTGTCCTGTCCTGGTGACTCTACCTCTTACCCTCCAATATGTTTCTTCATCACTTCATCATCACATTGAGTCACACATTATCCATCTCTTTTGGCTTGACTCTGACATCAGAGCGTAAGCTTCATCTGGGAAAGGAGACATGCCTGTCTCACTGATACTGGGTCCCAGGCCTGGAGCCACGGCATCACGCCTGGCATGGAGGAAACACTGAACAACTACGAGTGGTCCTCTGATTCAGGGATTCTACTCGCAGGAACTTATTCTAACGGACGATCTGGAATGCAGCAAATACTTGTGCTAAAGATGTTCACTGCAGTGATCTTTATAACAGTAACAAATGGGAGACAACTTCAATGTCGTGATTAAGTAAAGTAAGGCACATCCATTTGGCCATAAAAATTATCTTTATAGGGAGGTTTTAATGATGCCAGTTAAATACTTATAACATAATGTGAGGGGGAATGTCAGGATAAAAAAATCCCGTATAAACTTGTGATTTCAATCACATTAAAAAGTTGGACTTCTTAGTGTGGGAGGAAATGTGTCAAAATACTAAGAGTAATTATGAGCTTGAAGCTTGATCGAGTGACCGGTGGCTGTCATGGGTGCCAATTGTGTGGACTCTCTGAGATGGCATTTGCTAAGAGCGTAGGCTCTGGGGTCCCACAGTCTGAATCCTGAGTCTGAATCCTGGCTCGGTTGCTTAGTCACTGAATGATTTGGGGAAAACTACTTATCCTTGCTTATCCTCCCTTTCTTTGTTCCTAAAATGGACATAAGCTAATACCCTATAAAACAGATGTACAGATTAAATGAGATAATGGCTATTGAAGTGACATGGTGCTTGGCACAGAGTAAATCCTCAAGCCACGCTAGCTGTCAGAATTTCTCATATCATCTTGGACCAAAGGCCCCATGGGGCTGGCAGGTAGGCCCCATGCTCCATTTCCCTGGTCCTGAGAACAACCCACATCACCAGCATGGACTCATGTGGTCTTGTAGATGAGTGCTAGAGCACAGAGCCCCTGAGCAGGATGGAGGCAATGTCCGAGTGGGTGAGGAATGATCTGAGCAATCAGTCGCAACTGGACACACGGGCAGAGGGGCAAGTTCTGCCCATTCTCTCCCCACACCGTGTACCACCCCCCATTCACATACAGTGCAGCCAACCCCAGGCCCAGTGAGGGAGGCCAGGTGAACAGGCTGTGTTCTTTCCCTGCAGCAGCATGCAGAGGGAAATGTGGGCCTGGAGTCAGACGGGTGCAAGTCCCGACTCTACCATTTCCCTGCTGTGTGACTCGGGACAAATCGTCAACCTCCATCAGGCTCAGAGTTCCTCACCCCCACATGGGGCCAGGAGCAGAGACCCATCTTAATGATATGAGCACTAAACTGGGAAAGTACTTGACCCATAACAGCTGCTAAGTGACCCAGCTTCCTTCTGACCTCAGCCACCCCTTGGAGAGAGGAACAATCCCCCAGGGAGCTGCGAGGAGCTGCCTGTGGAGAACGGAAGGCCCCGGCCCCTAGACTGTTCTCCCTCTGAGCTGGAGGACGGATGCTCAACTCATTCTGGGCACTGCTGCCGGGCACTCCCTTATTCATTAGGGACAAATTCAGATTTCAAAACTGAAAGTGCAGGTCAGACAGGTTGAACCTTGGACTGGGGAAGAGAGGAAAAGAACGGGAAGTGGTTTGAGGAGGGGTCTGTGGGAAGACGTGAAACTACTGCTCTGTGCCCTTCTGAGCCAACCTCTCAGCGGCCAGGTAGCTAATCCATGAGCTCGCTAACCAGCTCTCTCCCTCTGCCCCTAATGCTCACCACTGACTGGATGAGAGGGACACAAGCAGGGCTGCTGTCACGCCCACCCACCGGGGAGAGCTGCTCTGGCCAGAGGGAGAGGAGTCCACATACCGAGACGTGCGCCCTTGACTTGGGACACAAGCAGCAAAACTGAGAACAGGAGCATGGCCCTTGACTTTGCTGTTGGCCTAGGAGGTGATGGAGGGCAGGGCCGAGGGGAATGATGCTGAGAAAGCCTCCCCTCTTACAGCCAACCCCGGCCAGTGATGTCACAATGGGCTGTGGGGCTGAGCACTCAGACTGAGGTCATGCAGTCTTCTCCTTGCTGTTCTGTGTCTAAGATGGCTGCACAGAGGGACCTCGTCCTTGAAGACTTCTTGTCAGAGCTTCCATTCTCACTGACCTGGGCATGACCCGCCCTTCACCGAGTCTGTGGTGGGCACCTTGCTTTTGGCCCCTGTCACACCCAGCCTTCTTTAAGGCTCAAATGCCTCTCTTCCACAGGGCCTGTCATCTTTGTGAATGTGTGCACAAGGCCTGAGCGAGGGGCTGCCAGGCTGGACCCTTGAGGACGGGGAAGAGCTCCAGGAGGCCTCACCCAGCACTGATGCCCTGTGAGGGACAGCTGTCCTCGTTTTCTCCGCTCAGGCCTCCGACCTGGGGCCGCCGGCATGGACCTCACAGGCTGGGTTCAGAGGCCCTGGCCTCCCCTCTGCCCAGCCCAGCAGGAGACAATCCCTGATCCTACCACTTTCTGGGTTTATGCTACACAGCTCCCAAGTCTCCACATAGGCCCCCGATCATTCCTAAAGACGAAAAGATCAGACTCAGAGATGGAAATGCCCGGCCCATGGCTTCCCCCTGTGTCAGTGACTCAGTCATGGCCACAGTCCTGTCCAGCAGATCTCTAACTTTAGAGTGCAGCCTCAGGAACTTGTTTGGTGCAGATTAAGGTTGCCAGATGTAGCAAATAAAGATGCAGTATGCCCACTTAATTTTGAATTTCAGATAAAGAACAAATATCTTTAGTATATGTGTACTCCACGCAATGTTTGGGACATCTTCATTTAAAAAACTATTCATTGTTCATCTGAAATTCAAACGTATCTTGCATCCTGTATTTTATCTGGCAACCCTAGTGTTGAGTTCTAGGCTTCATCGCCCTTCAGTGCTGATCCAGCGACTGGGGAGGGGAGGGAGCCAGGTGTAAGCACTTTAACAGCTGCTTCCAGATGATTCCATTGCAGATCATTCTGGACAACTTTGAGAAGGATCAGTCAGGCCTAGCGTAGAGAACTTCCTGGGATTCCTGGGAAGCTGAGGACTGGAGTCTGACTCAACCTGGGAAGTCTGGAGGGCAAGAGAATGGCTGGCCAGCCACTTAGGTACTGGGAAGCATGCTGCTGACGGGGACTGCCCTGAACCCCCAGAGTTTGTGCAATGTGGGCTGCACAGGGGCGAGGGCTGCTCGGGGGTGTCTGAGGATACACTGATGGGGCTTTCTGGAGGGGGCAAGAAGACTTCAGAAGAAAGTGGCTGGAGATGTGCCACCAGGCCCTGAGACTGCAGGGGAAAGGGGACCAGCAGGGAACCACGGAAAAGCCCATGAAAACACCACCCGAAGTGTCAGCTGGAAATGCCTGCCAGACCCAGAGATAGGAAGATGATGTTTGGGTCACTTCACCTTTACCTGCACCCTCCCCCAATTTTGATCCCTAGACGGAGCAAAACAGCAGCTCTAGTTGGGGGAAGGTGAGCAGAGCCAGAGGTGAGAGAAGGCCCATGCCCCCAAGGGGCCTGGGCTGGGGAGGGAGATTTGATGCAGAGTCAGATTCAGAGTCAGACTCTGGAGTGTGACAAAGGTTGGGATATTCTAATACCTAAATTGGAACTGGGTTTGGGACTCAAGGGACTGTAGGACTATTATCTAAGAATAATCAGAGGGTGCACCTGGAGCTTTATTATCTGGGCAGGACAAATCATCTCCACTGAATGGAGTTTACAGAGATAGTGGGAGACAAGAATAAAGCATATTTTGATCACAATCCATGCATTGCACTTTTCAAACATAGCTGTCACATTACTCATTGCATTCCTCGGTGCCTTTATGGCTGGTGGGAGAGGTCTGGCTGGAACTTCATCATTTCTCCATTGACAGAAGTTTGCTGAACAGCAATTGTGGAAAACTTACTAGATTGTCCAAGCCGAGCGAGTCACCTAGCTCAGGGAGGCAGACGTCTGGTGCAACTGCCATGCTCTACCCACCCCACCCCCAGCTCTTGTGACAGATGCGGTCAAATGATCACAACTCCTCACTGCTGAGCCAAGAATTAGCCTCAGAGTCTCTTCCAATGTGGCCATTGAGGCAGCTCTTACCAGGTGATCAGAGGAAACCCATTGTCGTCATTGGACTGTGACCTCACAGTTGCCAGAGCTTCACCAACATCCAGTGAGGACAGTGGTCAGAGACTTCGGGGGATGCATCTGGTCTCCTCTCTGACGTTCACACAGGGACTTGCTGCTCCTAAAAGTTGTCCCTCTATTTACATTGTGCTGCATTGTTTAGGTGGTGGTCTGCATGC
The DNA here is from genome assembly GCA_031878705.1 of Tapirus indicus. NCBI lineage: Eukaryota > Metazoa > Chordata > Mammalia > Perissodactyla > Tapiridae > Tapirus > Tapirus indicus. The sequence goes on along the minus strand of CM062919.1, from coordinate 93,562,367 downwards.
TGTACTAGAGAGTGAGTTCTGGAGTCAGACATATCTAGCTTCAAGTCCTGCTTCTGCCACTTCCATAAAGGGCCTTGGGCAGGTTATTTAGCCTCTCAGAGTTTCACTTATCTCTCCATGGGGGATAATAATAGGATCTGCCTATTAGGGTTGATATGAGGATCAGCTGTGGTCACAGTGTGTCTTAGCTCTGGCTACTATAACAACCTTAGACTGGGTGGCTTAAACAACAGATATTTATTTCTCATAGTTCTGGAAGCTGGAAATTCAAAATCGGGGTGCCAGCATGGTTGGGTTCTTGGGGAGGGCTCTCTTCCTGGTTTGCAGATAGCTGCCTTCTCGCTGGGTCCTCATATGGTGGGGAGAGAGATCAATCTCTCCGTGTCTCTTTTATAAGGGCACTAATCCCAATCTTGAGGGCTCCACTCTCATGACCTAATTACCTCTCAAATCGCATCCAAAGAATTCCAAATAGCATCACTTTGGAGTCTAGGTTTCAACATGTGAATTTCGAGAGGGACACAAACAAGCAATCCATAACACAGTGACTACTACACAGGTGTCCATAACGTGCTTGCTGTGACGACGGCAGTGATTTCTGGAGCCCAGTTTATGAGTTTAATCAAGTTTGCACTTTCAGTCAGTGACAGATCATGATCATAGATTGTCTCGGGCGTCCAGGATCTCTGAGGCCCTCTCCGCATCTAACCCTCTTGGATTCTGAGGGAGGCCCTGGGGCATGAGAAGGACAGGGTGCTGTTTTGTTCTGATGGCTCCCTGTGTGCCAAGGTCTTGCCTTTTCAATCACAGTTAATCTGCAGAACAACCCTGTGAACTAGACTCAGTCAGCCCCTTTCCTCCTTTCATGGAGAAGGACATGGCCTGGGACACTTAAGGAACCAGACCAAGATCACAGGTTACTGAGTCAACCTGACTGCATCATGGGATGCCCAGTTATCTGGTTACACATTATTTCTGGGTGCGTCTGTGAGGGTGTTTCCTGATGAGATTAGCGTTTGAACTTGTAGACTGAGAAAAGAGGATGGCCCTCCCCAGTGTGGGTGGACATCATCCAGCCAGTGGAAGGCCCGAACAGAACGGAGAGGTGGAGGAAGGGAGAATTTGCTCTCTTTGCCTGACTAATTGGGCTGGGACATTGTCTTCTCCTGCCCTCAGACTGGGGCTTACACCATCAGCTCTCTGGTTCTCAGGCCTTTGGACCTGGACTAGAGTTTACATCACTGGTTCTCTTGTTTCTCAGGCGTTTGGAAGTGCACTATTGGCTCTCTGGTCTCAGGCCTTCAAACTACGCTCCTGGCTTTCTCGGGTCTCCAGTTTATAGATGGCAGATCATGAGACTTCTCAGCTTCCATAACTGCATGAGCCAATTCCTTATAATAAATCTCATATACATATTATATATATGATATATAATATCCCTTGGTTCTGTTTCCCTGGAGAACCCTAATACTCACGCCAGGATTCAAACTCAGGTCTGCCCAGCTCCAAAGGCCATACTGCTCCACCTTGTGCTTTTAGACATACAATCTTATCTAATTCTCACATTATTTTGGCTCATCCTCTCAAAAACCCATGAGTGGAGAGGAAACTCATAAACTTTAAATGACTTGCTCAAGATAACAAAACTTATCAGGAGTGGAGCCAGGACTGGAATACCTCACAGATATTCACAGGTCAACTCCCAACTCCAACGGGAGGCCAGGCTTTTCTTCTCAGGGTGTTCATTCATTCCAACTATTTGTAAAGTGCCTAATATGTACCAGGCACTGCTCTAAGAACTGAGGATATAAGAGTAAATAAAAAAGAAAAAGCCCTTGCCCTCACCGAGGTTATAGTCTAGTGGAAGAGATAGATAATAAATAAATCCTGAAGATATAGACTATGTCAGATTATCATAAGTGCTATGAAAAAAATAAAGCAGGGAAAGGGCATAGGCAATGCAGGTTGGGGAAGGTAGAGAGTGCTGTTTTTAATAGAGTGATTGGGGAGGTCTTACTGATAAGGTGACAGAAGATACCTGAAGGACAGAGGGAGCAAGGCTTGCAGATAACTGGGGAGACTTGTAGATAACTGCGGAATCTTGTAGGTAACTGGAGAACCTTGTACATAATTGGGAAGATTTATAGATAACTGGAGAGTATTGCACAAAACTGGGGAATCTTGAGGACAACTGGGGGAATCTTGTGGATAACTGGGGGAACTTGTAGATAACTGAGGAGACTTGTAGGTAACTGAGGAGACTTGTAGGTAACTGGGGGAACTTGTAGGTCACTGGGAGCCTTGTTGGTAACCAGGGAGCCTTGTAGGTAACTGGAGAATCTTGTAGGTAACTAGGGAAACTTGTGATATTGTGATTTAATCAGAAATATATGTCTTCATCCAGGCTCCTGACCACAGCTCCTAAAATCTTCCTAATTTCCAAAGTGATAAAAATGATAGGAGCATCTTTTTTTAATGTTTGTTTTTTGTCCTGGCCCCTAAAACAGCTCTGAAGTGGTAAAGGTGAAAGGAGTGTCTTTTGTTATTCATAACAAGCCCCTTTCAAACTCACCTGAGTTTATGTCAATGAGGTGACTTTTGGAAAGCCCCTTATGATGGGGGGCTAGTTGCCAGGGAAACCAACCAAGTCATCAGAGGGCTGGAACTTTGAGCCCCACTCTTGACCTCTGGGGAGAGGAGAAGGACTGGAGGTTGAGTTAATCACCAATGGCCTATGAGTTAATCAATAATGCCTGTGTAATGAAGCCTCATAAAAACCCTAACTGAAGGAGTTCATAGAGCTTCTGGGTTGGTGAACTTGTGGACGTGCTGGGAGGGTGACACACCCAGAGAGGGCATGGAAGCTTTGTGCCCCTTCCCCATACCTTGCCCTATGCCTGAATCTCTTCCACCTGGCTGTTCCTGAGTTGTATTCTTTATAATAAACTGGTAATGGTAAATAAAATGCTTTACTGAGTTCTGTGAGCTGTTCTAGCATATTATGGAACCTGAGGAGGGGGTTGTGGGAACCACTGATTTACAGCTGGTTGGTCAGAAGTATAGGTGACAACCTAGACCTGCAGTTGGCATCTGTAGTGGAGGCTGTCTTGTGGGACTGAGCCCCTAACCTGTGGGGTCTGCACTAACTCCAGGCAGCTAGTGTCAGAATTCAGTTAAACTGTAGGGCACCCAGTAAATGTCCACTGAGAATTGGAGACGTGTTTGGGGTAGAAAAACCCACATATCTGGTGTCAGAAGTGTTGTGAGAATAGTGGAAAAGAGCAGCTCTCCCTTTACATGTAGATAACAGGTGTTTCAGGCAGTGGATACTTCATTCATTCAATCTTCCAAACATTCATTCTTTGAATAACAAGGACTGTTGTAAACAAGAGGAGATAGAGCAGCGAACATAGAGTAAGTCAGAGTAGAGGGAGGGCATTTTGGGGCTGTTGTTTATTTAGGTTTTAAGGTGGGGATTACTAAAACAGCTTTAAATGCTGATGAGAAAGATGTGGAAGAGAAGGAGAGGGTGAAGAGGGAGAGAGTATCTAATTGATAGTTTCCTGAGGCTGTGGGAGGATTGAGAGATTCAGAGGACACATGGAGGGATTATTCTGAATCAGGAGTTGCTCCTGTTTGGAACATTCTAGTCCCATTTTCCACACCAGCACCTTCTCTTGATTTTCCTCTGCACTTCTGGCAATTGCCAGCCTCCTTTTCTAGCTCTGCCTCCTCTATATGACTGTAAATGTTAGCAGTTCTTCTGAGCTCAGTCCTAGGCCCTCTTTGTTTCTCTTTCCACATGTTCTGCATGGACAATCTCAACCGTTCCCTGACTTCAGCAATCTGATGACTTTCCAATTTACACTCCTACCCCTAAACTTTCAGATCTGAACTTGTATCTGCCCACTCATCCTGCATACTCATCAATCACAATATTTCTATATTCAATCTCTTTAGTATCTCTCAATTACATCTGATTCTCGGTAACTCCACTGTTATGGGCTGAATTGTGTCCCCCTTAAAATCCATATGTTGAAGTTCCAACTCCTAGTGACTCAGAATGTAACCATATTTGGAAATAGTTTCTTTAAAAAAGTGATTAAGTTAAAATGAGGCCCTTAGGGTGGGGCCCTAATCCGATATGACTGATATCTTTATGAGAAGAGGAGGAGACAGTGAGGGTGTGTGTACACAGAGAGGTGATTATGTGAAGAAGCAGCAAGAGGGTGGCCATCTGCAGGCCAAAGGGAGAGGCCTGGCACAGATCCTTCCATTATGGCCCTCAGAAGCAAACCAACCCTGTCAGCACCTTGCTCTTGGACTTCCCAGCCTGCAGAACTGGGAAATTTCTGTTGTTGAAGCCACCCAGTCTGTGGTACTTTGTTATGGCGGCCTTGGCAAACTAATACACCCACCCTCTTTCCTGCTTTAGACCACCACCATCTTTCACCTGAATTATTGGAGCCACTTCCTAAGTGATACACTCTCTTCTAGTTTCATCCTTTCTAGAATAATCTCCATGTTACTGTGGGGGATCAGAATTTGCCACCCCAAAATATGTCTCTTTGGCTTGATTATTTTTAGAACAAAAGACTCTGAAACAAACTTTGACCTTCCCCATAACTGCCTAAAAGAATTTAAGATAGAAGGCTTGTTCCAGGAAGGAGCAAATACTCTAAGATAACTCTAGTAGAGTATAAACTAGGTGTGATAGACAGGGAGGAACCTAACAAGGGCCTTTTAATCAAAGTCCTCTCCATCTCTCATTGTCTTTGCAAGGCACAGTCAACATTTGTTTATCAAATATTTGCTTTCCCACCTCCATGTAAATTGCCTTCCTCCCCTTTGAAGTCCCAAACCAGTACCCCCAACATCCTCCTTTGTCCTTAGCTGAAGATGGTATTTAAGGTTGCGGCTTCCAGCATTTTGGTGAGTTACTCAGTTTTCCTGGGTTTCTTCCATGTATACATGTTATTAAACTTTGTTTGATTTTCTCCTGTTATTCTGTCTCATGTCAATTTAATTCTTAGACCAGCCAGAAGAAACTAGAGGGTAGAGGAATAGTTCTTCCTCCCCTATGTTACACTCAGAGTAATCTTTTACTGCACATGTGACTACATGACCTGCTTTCATTCCACCACTCTCTCCATTAACCTCACAGTAAAGTCCAAATCTCCTAACAAGTCATAGCAGGCTTTGAGATCCGGTTCCAGAGAATATGAAAACTTTTCCAAAGAGCCAAAGCTCTTCAATGCCAAAGCAGATGCTGGAATACATGGATCCTCAAGAGGCTCAGAGTCAAGAGTGGGAGAAGAGTGTGCAGATGAAAGTTTGCCTAACATGGTGTCCCTTTAGTCCCCACTGCAGGGGGAACACAGACAGGGAAGGATCAGGTTATGCAGACTTGGCTAAGCCAGGCTTCCCTGCATGCCCTGCTTCCTCCCTAACCCCAGGCTCATTGTGATGTCACCCAGGACCAGCTCTGCCATGCATTTGTGATGGCCCCAACTGAAGCAGTAGCAGCTGGCATTTTATCAGCTTTGGCTAGAGGCACAGGTTGGGCAATTCTGGACTGGAATGAAAAGAAGATGCTCCAGCTTCTAATTCCACTGCTCATGGCGCTCAAGGGACATGCCCAGGAAGACCCAGGTCTGTGCCAGGCTAACTCAGAGCAGAGGATGGGGAGAGGCCTGCAACCTCTTACCTGGCTTCTGTAGAGTTGATTTAGAGGCCCAAGGGGGAGCTGAGTTAGAGTAAATGACTCAGGAAATGAAGAGATTACAATTGATTAATCAAAGTAGATGTATTGGGCTCAGTGAGTATGCATTTAAAACAATCCCCCAGGGTCTGGACCCAGAGTTCTGGAAGTACAGGTGACTTGGAGCAGCAATTTAGCAACTGCCTTTGCTCCTCCAGTCTTCACTTTCATCTTTGTAAATGCATTAAGGATCTTTCTGGGCCCAACACTTGGAGAAAAGCAGCAGACTTGTGGTGGAATTATTAAGGGCCTTAATTAATAAGGGCCTTATTAATTTAGACCACCTATATTAGATAATGGAATCTCATAAAGTGAAAACATTTACAGGGCTATCGTAGGAGCAAATGAGTTAATGCAGCATTTTTCAAAGTATGTTCTGTAGAGCCTCTGTCCTGTTAGAAACTGCCCAGAAAAAGCTCTATGGTTAAATGAGATTTGGAAATGCTCCATTTGATACTTTTTCTGTAGTGTCACAGTGGATATCCACATATTACAGGTTCTGAGAAATCTCACAGTAAAGAAAATGGTTAAGTCTTATTTAATCTGGTATTTCTGAAATGTATCCGGCCATAAGATCACCATTTATCCCCACTCCCAGCCTTATCTGTAATATTTCTTATTTATTCTTCTGAGAGTTACCTGCCCCTTTAGTTTCGCCATTTTCCCTGTTGGAATGGGTGTTGTAGATTGATTTGCAGGACCTTTTTGAATTTTAATGACATTAGCCCTGGGTCTCTTATGTGTGCTGCAAAACCTTTTCTCTTAATTCTTTAACAGTCTTCCAACTCTATTTTGGACCAAATGAAAATTTAAAATATTTGTAAATAATTCAGCAATATTTTTATTTACAGTTCTTGGCTTTTATTTGATGTATTAGAAGGACCTTTTCATCCCCAAATTACAAACACAATCAGACCTATAGCACAGGGTGAGCTCTGAAGTTAGACTGTCTGCATTCTAATTACGGTTCCTCCACGTACTTGCTATGTGACCTTAGGATGAGTTACTAAATATCTCTGTATTTCAGTTTCTCCATCTGTAAAATGGCCATATTAGGGTTTTTGTGAAGATTAAATGCATAAACCTCTGAGAATGGTGCCAGACACTTGGTAAATACTGAAAATTTGTTGGGTGTTATTATTACAGAATTTTTATCATTTTACTTCTTAAATTTATATTTTCCCCATCCCCAAGTTGATAAAAATATTTTCCTATGTTGTTTTCTAGTTCTATTTTTCAGCTTTTACATTTAGATTTATAATCCATTTGGTTTCAAATTTTGTATACAATATAAAATAAAGTTCAAGATTAATTTTTTTTTTTTGGTGAGGAAGATTCACTCTGAGCTAACATCTGTGCCAATCTTCCTCTATTTTGCATGTGGGTCACCACCACAGCATGACTGATGAATGGTGTAGGTCTGCACCTGGGATCCAAACCCACAAACCTGGACTGCTGAAGTAGAGCACACCAAACTTAACCACTAGGCCATGGGGCCAGCCCCCAGCTTAATTTTTTTAAAGAAGTAAGCTGCAAAGGAACTAAGAACAGATTTCTCAGCAGAAGCTCTGTGGGCTAGGAGAGAGTGGAATGACCTACTCAAAGTATTGAAAGATAAAAATTGCCAGCCAAGATTACTTTATCTGACAAAGTTATGCTTCAGATATGAAGGAGAAATAAAGGCTTTCCCAGACAAACAAAAGCCAAGGGAGTTCACCACCACCAGACCTGCCTTGCAAGAAATGCTGAAAGGACTTCTTCAATCTGAAATGAATGCTAATTAGTGACATAAAAGCAAATGAAAGTACACAATACTCTAGCAAAGGTGAAAAATAAACAGGCAGAATTAGAAAACTGTAACTCTATATGAGAATGGTGTTTTAATCACTTAATTTTAATAAAAAGGCTAAAGTAAAAGAGGATTAAAAATTACTATAGCTACTATAATTTCTCAACAAATTCACAGCATAAAAAGAGGTAAATTGTGACATCAAAAATATAAAGTCAAGGAGTAAAAGTTAGCAGAAGGAAGAAAATAATAAAGATCAGAGTGGAAATAAATAAAATAGACACCAGAAAAAAAAAATAGAACGGATCAACAAAACTAAGACTTAGTTCTTTGAAAATATAAACAAAATTGACAAACCTTTGTCTAGACTAACTAAGGGAAAAAAGAGAGGACTCAAATAAATAAAATTAGAAATGAAAAGGAAAACATTACAACTGATACTACAGAAATACATAAGATCATAAGAGACTATTATGAAAAAGTATATGCCAACAAATTAATAATTTAGAAGGAATGGCTAAATTTCTAGAAACACACAACTTACCAAGACTGAATCAAGAAGAAATAGGAAATCTGAACAGACCAATAAATGAGTAAAAAGACTGAATCAGTAACTAAAACTCTCCCAACACAGAAAACCCCAGGACCAGACGACTTCACTGGCAAATTCTACCAAACATTCAAAAAAGAATTAACACAATTTCTTTTTAAACTCTTCCAAAAAATTGAGGAGGAAGGAATACTGTCAAACTTATTCTACAAGGCCAGTATTACTCTGATACCAAAGCCAGACAAGGACACTACAAGAAAAGAAAACTACAGACCAATTTCCCTCTTGAATATAGATGCAAAAATTCTCAGCATAATATTAGCAAAATGAATTCAACAGCACAGTAAAAGGATTATACACCATGATCAAGCAGGATTTATCCCTGAGATGCAAAGATGGTTTAACATATGCAAATCAATAAACATAATACATCACATTAATAAAATGAAAGATAAAAATCACATGATCATCTCAATAGATGCAGAAAAAGTATTTGACAAAATACATCACACTTTCAGGATAAAAACCCTTGGCAAATGGGGTTTAGAAGGAACATACCTCAACATAATATAGTCCATATATGACAACCTCACAGCTAACATTATACTCAATGGAGAAAAATTGAAAGCTTTTCCTCTAAGATCAGGAACAAGGCATAGATGACCACTCCCACCACCCTTACTCAATATACTACTAGAAGTCCTAGCTAGGGCAACTAGGCAAGACAAAGACATTACAGTCATCCAAATTAGGAAGGAAGAAGTAAAACTGTTGCTATTTGCAGATAATATGATTCTGTATATAGAAAATCCCAAAGACTTAACCAAAATACTGTTGGAACTAATCAATGATTTTGGTAAAGTTGGAAGATACCAAATCAACATGCAAAAATCAGTTAAATTTCTATACATTAACAATGAAACATCTGAAAAAGAAATAAAGAAAATGATCCCATTCACTATAGCATCAAGAAGAATAAAATACTTAGGAACAAATTTAACCAAGGAAGTAAAAGATCTGTACAATGAAAACTACAAGACTTTGCTGAAAGAAATTGTAGAAGACACAAATGGAAAGACATCCCATGCTCATGGGTCAGAAGAATTAATATTGTTAAAATGTCCATAGTACCAAAGCCATCTATAGATTCAATGTAATCCCCATCAAAATTCAAAGGCATTTTTCACAGGAACAGAAAAAACAATTCTAAAATTTATATGGAACCACAAAAGACCCCAAATAGCCAAAGTAATCCTGAGGAAAAAGGACAAAGCCAGAGGTATCACACTTCCTGATTTCAAACTATACTACAAAGCTGTAGTGAATAAAATCAGACACATGGACCAATGAAACCAAATTGAGAGCCCAGAAATTCACTCTCACTTATAAGGTCAACTAATATTTGACAAGAGAGCCAAGGATAATCAATGGGGAAAGGATAGTCTCTTCAATAAATGGTATTGGAGAAACTGAATAACCATATGCAGAATAATTAACTTGGATCCCTATGTTGAACCACTCACAAAAATTAACTTGAAATGGATTACAGACAAACATAAGAACTGAAATCATAAAACTTCTAGAAGAAAACATAGGGAAGAAGCTTCAGGATATTGGTCTTGGCAATGATTTAATATGACACTAAAAACACAAGCAACGAAATAAAAAACACACAAGTGGGACTATTACACCAAACTAAAAAGCTTCTGCACAGCAAAAGAAACAATCAACAAAATGAAAAGGCAACCTATGGAATGGGAGAAAATATTTGCAAATGATATAGCTAATAAGATGTTAATATCCAAAATATACAAAGAACTCATACGACTCAATAGCAAAAAAAGCAAACAATCTGATTAAAAAGTAGGCAGAGAAACCGAATAGACATTTTTCTAAAGAAGACACACAAATGGCCAACAGATACATGAAAAGGTGCTCAACATCACCAATCATCAGGGAAATGCAAATCAAAACTGAAGTGAGGTATCACCTCACATCTGTTAAAATGGCTATCACCAAAATGACAAGAGATAATAAGTGCTGGTGAGGATGTGAAGAGAAGGGAGCCCTTGTTCACTGATGGTAGGAATGTAAATTGGTCCTGTCACAATGGAAAACACTATGGTGGTTCCTCAAAAAATAAAAAATAGAACTCCCATATGATCCGTCAATCCCACTTTTGAGTATACATCCAAAAGAAATGGAAACAGGATCTCAAAGAGTTATCTGTGCTCTCATGTTCATTGCAGCATTATTCACAATAGCCAAGACGTGGAAGCAACCTAAGTGTCTGACAGTGGTTAAATGGATAAAGAAGATGTGGTCTATATACAGTGGAATATTATTCAGCCTAAAAAAAAAGAAAATTCTGCCACTTGAGGTAACATGGATGGACCTCGAGGGCATTATGCTAAATGAAATAAGTCAGACAGAGAAAGACAAATACTGTCTGATCTCACTTATATGTGGAATCTAAAAAAGACAAATTCATAGAAACAGAGACTAGAATGGTGGTTACAAGGGGCTGAGGGTAGGAGAAATGGGGAGATGTTGGTCAAAGTGTACAAACTTCCAGTGAGAACATGAATAAGTTCTGGGAATCTAATGTACACCTTGGTGATTATAGTTATGGATACTGTATTATATACTTGAAAGTTGCTAAGAGAGTAAATCCTAAATGTTCTCACCACAAAAAAGAAATGGTAACAATGGGACATGATGGAGGGATCAGCTAATGCTATAGTGGTAATCATTTGGCAATATATAAGTATCAAATCAAAACCTTAAACTTATACAATGTTATATGTCAATTATATTTCAAAAAAGCTGGAAAACAAAGGCATCCTCACTAGAAGGTGTTCGAGGGATACTGCAGAAGGAAGGGGCTTTTCTTCTTGGTTCTGTCTGGTATGCTTCTATTTGCTTCTCCTTGCTCATAAGGCATGGTTGCCAGCAAGGGTGGGGGCATCCAGTGGTGCTTGGCTCAGGCCATGGGTCCCTCTATGAGCTCGAGACTTGTCCCCTGTTCAGTGACCTCCTGTTATATAAATGGCCAAAAGATGGCCCCTGTCTATTGGCCCCTAGATTGTTTATTTCTTCACAGCAGGCTGATACCAGTTACCTCAAAAGCCTACTGATTCCAAACACAATTTTTCACACATCCAGTTGTTTTCAACATAGCCCAGCTAAGTAGTTTTTAGCTGTTTAGAACCTGTTTGCTTTGCATAACCACAAAACTGCACCCAACATCTGCTAGCCATAGAGAAGAAAACTCTGCAGCTATCAAGACCCCAAGCCACTGCTGCCCCTTGGAGCTCTCTAACCCAGAGACTCCCCATTGTGCTGTTGAATGACATCACCTAGATGTGTATGGCGCCCCTCTGATCTCTCTTTTCCTTGGAAGTTCCCTTGTCCTCCTCCCCTTCTGGATGGTGGCCCCTGTGCCTTAGCCTCTGCATGATCTCATGCTGCAAAGGGCTTCTCCTGCATGCAGACCTGTCAAAGCATCACTCAAAGAAAGCTTGAGTGTGCTACTGCCACCTTGTGGTCATATCTTTTTCTCTGATGAGCCCCCAAATCCCTGGAACCCCTACACCTCCTCACTGTAGCTGTCCCAGTGCAGACACGCACACCCCACACCTTCCATCCACTGGCTAGTGAGTAGGCTTTTGACATTTAAGCTCCCTCCATGCACATGCACCCCAGCCATCAGTCCCCCTGCACCCAGGAGGGGTGTTCCAGCTCAGCCCAGCTCTACTCCAGAGGGGTGTTTCCCGCTTAACTAGAAATGGGGACTAGCTCAGACCCAGGGCAGCCCAGAAAATTTCTGCCTTCCCTTGGACTGCAAACACACCTTCCCCAGTGAGTTCCGAACCTCAACCTTGAGGAGGGGCTCCCCTTTCAAATTTAGTCCTTCCTTAGGTACTCCCCCTTAACCCTGGGGTATTCTTGGCGTCCTCTTGACCCTTTGTAGTTACTTTTCTATTATAGTTAAGTCTTGATATTAAACTTTCCCTGTTCAAATGCTGCATGGTTTCTGCTTCCTGAATGGACCCTGTATATTTTTAGCACATCTTCATTGCTGTCCCAACCCTTTTACAGCTTCTGGTGGAGCTCCGCCCTGACTTCTCGGGGTCTCACAGCTCTTTTTGAATGTGAGGGATAGACACGAAAGTGGGTGTGTATTGCTGGTGTTTTCTGAGATCTGTCCCTTCTGCGCCTGCTCACTTTACTTCACTCAACTTCAGCACCCTCTTAGCTGGGAATATCATGGGAATACAGATAAGAAAGATTCCTACGTGCTTCTCATGTACAAATGGCTCTTTCTTTTCTCTTTCAGAAAAAGCTCTATGTGGCTACAGACCTGCCTTTTCAAACTCAACATTGTTACAATTTCATGAACTGTTTGAAGTTCAGGAAGGTGAGTTCCCGTGGCAAGTGAGTATCCAGAACTCTCGGAAACACCTCTGTGGAGGCTCAATCATACATCGGTGGTGGGTTTTAACAGCTGCACATTGCTTCCCAAGAACCCTGTAAGTTTCTGAGGCATCGTCTTAATTTACGTCGTGTCTCGTCAACGTATTGTCTGGGCTGGGTAGCTTAATAGGTTAGTGCACAAGGCTTATGAAGCCAGGGGTTTTATACCCAGTATGTTCCCATTGGCTTTGTCCAAAAAAGTCTCTGATCTACATCCACTCCGTCTTTACTTCATTAACCATATCCAAAGGTGGGCTACTAGTTGCGGCAATGCATCCAGTATTGGAAAATCAGTACAAGGCTTCTCTTCTCCTGCCTGCCATCTATGCAGCCAACTCACTGTATTCATTCATTGTACACATACTCATTGAACACCTACTGTATGCTGTTCTAAGAGCTGGGGAAATAGGGGTTGAAAAGACACCCTAACTTTCTTTGTCAAGGAGGTCCGCTTCTATTCCCTTGGATGGATTTGTTCCACTTCCTTTGGGTCGAGGAAGTGCCCCTGGGCTGACGGTTCACTAGCTCAGAGACTTGCCTGAGTTTGGACCCCTGACCCCTGCCATTCTCACCTCTATCCACTCTCTAGGTCGCTGCACACCCACTACTGTGGACGTCTCAGTATTCAGTTATAAACTCTACTGTTTACAAATGTGTCTACAAAATGTGAAATGCAGTGTAACTATTATTATAGTTTGAGGTTATTGTCTTTGTTCTTTAGACTAGAAATGGCATTGGAAAATGTCACTGTGGTCATGGGAACCAGAACATTCAGTGACATCCACTTGGAGAGAAAGCGAGTGCAGAAGATAATTATTCACCAAGATTATAAGCCATCCCACCTTGACAGCGACCTCTCCCTGCTCCTGCTTTCCACACCAATACAATTCACTAACTTCAAAATGCCCATCTGCCTGCAGAAGAAGGAGAAGATCTGGGGCAGGTGTTGGATGGCAGAGTGGGTGATACCTCATAAGTATGGTATGTCCTTCCCTTCCGAACCCATAGAAAGCCCACATTTAAGTTTCCCTGGGCTAGACAGCACAATGCCCTGGAAGACTCAGGTCTGAATTTTGACTTCACTACTCTAGCTTGTGATCTTGAGCTAGCTCCTCCGCCTTCCTCACCCTCACCTTTTCTCATCTGTAGAATGACAGTAATGTCTCCCTCAAATAAGTTATGTGAATTAAATTAAATGAAATTATACATGTAAGGTCTCTAGTAAAATCCTAGAACACAGAAAAATCTCAAAACATGAGAGTGATGATAATTTCTGGAGTCCAGAAGCATTACAGAAAGCCAATTTGGATTCTTGCTTCATGGGCTGTGTTACAATGTGCATCTCCCCATCTGTTTTATCATCTGATGAAGCCCATGTAGACCACCATCCTGAGATAACTCTGAGCTGGTGATTCCCCAACCAAGATTGGTCATCAACGACTCCACTCCTTTCCCAGGGCACCAGGCTAGCCAGACAGAGAGGACTTCTGGGAGGGTGGGAGTGGGATGGGGGAGAAGACCAGAAGCTCCTCTAGGATCATGGTTATTTCCTTCCCACAAGATGGCACTTGTAGGTGTGTCATTTTCCTGGTTTCTCCATTGGCCTGGCAGGGACACTGGACACACTGATTCAGAATTTGGGCTGTTTTGAACCTCTGCAGAGGGACAAAGCATGGCTGTGGAGAGGTGGTGGGGCTGTGGAGAAAGCTCATTCCAGGTTCACCTGGCAGGGGCTGGGGCTGGGGGTTTAGTAGGCTACTTTCAGAAGGAGTGAGTTTCCCAAAGGGAACACATATAAGCAGAGATGATGGAACCACTCATTGTAGATCCTGGAGAAGAGATTGAGTGGGGCATTGCACTGGGTCACCTGTAAGACCTTTCTACCCCGTGAATCTGTAGTTTGCTGACTGTTTGCATCCTTCCAGGGCTTCCACTCCAATCATTTGTGGGCCTGTCACTCTCAGTGGTTGGTGTAGTGCTCATTCTTACACTAGCTTCCTCATTTGCCAGGTGAATATGACAACTTAAATACATATCTGCAGAAGCTGAGAGTGGTGCAGATTAACTGGAGAGATTGCAGCAAGAGGGTAGACCAGCTCTCCAGGAACATGCTTTGTGCCTGGAAGGAACCAGGCACCAAAGGCAATTGCCAGGTACTCGGCCCCTGCCTCAGCCCTGTCTTCCATGTGCCCCATCACTTTCTAGGTTCCCAGGAATGAGCTCAGGAGGGAGGCCCCTAGCCCACACCAGTAGGACCCTCTCACCCTGCCATCTTGCTACAGGTACTGTTGACTGCTTGCATACTCTTCCTTCTTCCTTCTCTCATTCTCAGGGAGACAGTGGGGCACCTATGATCTGTACTATGCATGGAACCCAGAGGCTCTTCCAAGTGGGTGTCTTCAGTTGGGGCATAAGATCTGGCTTCAGGGGGAGGCCTGGTATGTTTGTGTCTGTGGCTCATTTTATTCCATGGATCCAAGAAGAGACGGAAAAGGAGGGGAAAGCCTACACCATTTCAGGAGCCCGAAGAAGCTCCCTGCCTCATGTTCTGCAGTACTCCTTATTGCTAAGCTTGGCTTATCAAGTGCTGCTTACCAACATGTTTACTGGTGATAAATCTAATCACTAAGCTTTGGTCCCACCCTTTCTTCTTCTCCTTCTCGTTTCTTCTCTCCCATCCTTACACAAGCATCTATAGAGCGTCTACTATGGGTAGCCTCTACACCAGGCCCTGGAAGTTAGACATGAACTCAATTCTCCCAAATTTCATGGTCTAATGAAGGAAGGTCAAACACAGTGCTAAAAAGAGATACAAGCAGTGCATGGGGAATCCCAGAGGAAGAAATGGTGACTTCTGATAAGGAGGTCAAGGAAGGCTTCAGGACAGCATTGGAAAACCAACCTTGAGAAATGACTTCATGCTTCTGGACCTCGGTTTCTTTATCTATGAACAAGGAGATTCAATCAGATGAACCTTAAGGTCTTTCATCCCTCTGACATTCTGTATTGCTTAGTAACTTTTATTTCTCTCATGGAACACAATATTACCTAGGTAATGACCAGCTTTAATCCCATCAGCTCAGTCCCTAACATAGGCCCAAACACAGAGACCTCCCCATCTAAGGTACAATGCTTTAATCTCCTGAGCCATACACGAAAGAAAGTCTGTGGTAGAGTTAGGATCAGGGGTATCTTGTCCTGTTTGGGGTAGAAAGTGGGGAGATTATGACATGGGACTTAGAGACCACACTTTTCTTTCCCTCACAATAAATACATTCAAATAAAAAGTTAGGATAATAAGGTGGCTTGGAGGAAGCAGAGAAATCTGCCCTCTCCATATATGTGGATAACTGAGTGAGGACCACCTTCGAGTAGCCATTTCATCATTCATAAAAATTCAAGGACAAGAAAGCAAGCAGGTCCTCTCACTGATGGAAACAGAATAGTTTGTATAGCCAGACTGAAATATAAAAGATAAGAATTTGTTTTTAGAAAACTGTGAGACTTTTTAAAGATCAGTGCTGTAAAGTGCAGTCAGGGGCTAGTGGTAGTCTTTTCTGGGTCCTTTCTTGGTTAAGTCTACCTGGCATAGGTATGATCAGAATTAGAAGATGCAAAGGAGACAATCAACCACATGCAGCCCCACAAGAGTCCATGAAGAAAAAAACGTTTATTCATTCAGATACTTTGTGAACACTGAATGTGTATCAGGCACTGTAAAGATACAGGGATGCAGATGACTTGAGTGGTTCGTGACTGCAAATGGGTATGTCACATCCAAATTTATGCATCTTTTCACAGGGTCTCTTAGTTTCATGGGATGTTATTTTCTACTGACTGTATTACGGTTCTCCAGAGAAAGAGAACCCATAGAGTGTGCGTGCATGTGTGTGTGTGTGTGTGTGTGTTTGGAAAAAAAGAGAGGGGGCAGGGTGGGAGGGAGATAATTAGAGTTTCATTTTAAGAAATTGGCTCATGCAATTGTGGGGACTGGTAAGTCTGAAATCTGCAGAGCAGGTCAGTGGACTGGAGACCCAGGAAAGAACTGATGTTTCAGTCTGGAGTCTGAGGAAAGTCTAGAGGAAGAATTCCTTCTTCTTCAGGGGACCTAAGTCTTTTCTCTTAAACCTTTAACTGATTTGATGAGGCCAACCCACATTATGGATCCAGACACATACATTAAACTTTTCACAAAAATTAACTCCAAATGGATCATAGATCCTTTTACTTTTGATCAATTTGTGTCTTTATATTTGAAGTGACTTATTTGTAGGCAGCACATAGTCGATATTGCTGTTTTATCCAATTTGGCAATATCTGCATTTTCAGTGGTGTATTTAAAGCATTTATATTTAGTATGATTATTGAAGTGATTGGGTTTAAGTCTAGCATCTTGCTATTTCTTTCGTATTTGCACAATCTGTTTTTCCTCTTTGTCATTTATTAATGACTTCTTGGGTTATTGAGTATTTTTGAGTATTTTTTATGATTCCATTGTATCATCTTTCTTTGCTTACTAGCTATTACTCTTTTTTTAAAAGTTTTATTTTAGTGACTGACTTAAGGCTTATAGTAGGGGTTGGCAAACTAAGGCCTATGAGTCTAATTTTACTGGAAGGCAGCCACACCAACTCATTTATCTATTGCCTGTGGCTACCTTTAAGCTACAACAGCAGAGGTGATGTAGTGGTGACAAGACTCTATGGTCCCCAAGTCTAAACTGTTTACTACCTGTTCCTTTAAGAAAATTTTTGTCACTCGGATTTCAGTACACATCTTTAACTTACGACAGAATAGCAATTCATGTTCAGTATAAGAACTTTATAATAGTATACTTCCTTTCCCCCGCTTAGCCTTTATTCTATTATTGTCATATAATTTGCTTATCTATGTTATAAACAAAAAAATAATTGTTTCTAATTTTGTTTAAACAATTATCTTTCTAAGATACAGAAATTTTAAAATCATATATATTTATATATAAGATCTATTTATCTATGTCAGTTCTCAGTCAGTGTTGATTGATTTAATTTTTCTCCTGATTATGAGTCATATTTTCCTTCTTTGCATGTCTGGTAATCTTTGACTGAGTGCTATACATCCAATCAAAGGTGAATTTTACCTTGTTGGGTACCGGATATTTCTTACTCCTATGAATATTCTTGACTCTTGTTCTCAGATTTGGTTACATGAATGGAAACAGTTTGATCTTTTCAGGTCTTGCTTTTAAGATTTACTAGGTAGGACCAGAGCAGTGTTTAATTTAGATCTAATTATTATCCACTACTGAGGCAAGACGTTTCTTGCCTATATACTCCAGGAATTATAAAGTTTCTGATTCTGGCTTGTGTGAACAGCCACCTACAATCCTTTCAGGTCCCTTCTTTCTTCACCCTGGAATAGTTTCCTTACATCTGTCTGATCAGTACTCTGCTGAATACTCAAGACAGACCTTCTGTACATCCCCAGGGTTTACTCTCCCTGCAGCTGTCCTCTCTCAGGTACACTGTCGTGAATTCCAGCTGCCTTGATCTCCCAGCACTCTCAATTCTGTCTTCTCAACTCACTGAGTTCATGGGCTTCTGCCTGGCTTACTGCTCCCTGCCTGGGGCCTGGAAACTCTTTCAAGATAGTAGGCTGGGGCAATTGATGGACTCGTGTTATTTGTTGCCCATCTCTCAGAGATCACTGTCCTTCATTGTTTTTCATGCGGTGTCTTAAAAATCACTGTTTCATTTTTTTTTTCTGCTTTTGTCGTTGCTGTTGTTGTTTTAGGCAGGTGGGTAAATTCGGCCTCTATTACTCCATCTTGGCCAGAAGTTGAAGTCTCCTTTAGGTCATTCTGATGCTCACTCGCTGTCGTAGGTTGGGTTCTCCAGAAAGCAGACTTTGAGAGAGAGATTAACTTGCAGAAGGTTGTGGGATCACCACCTGTAGCAGGGAAGGAAGGAGGATTCCACGGAGGGAGATGTTGGGCTGAGATGAAGTCTCAGTTAGGACCTCAACTGACTCCACAGGCAGCTCTGATACCAAGACGGCCCTTCAGAGTTGTCCCAAGTTGGAGCAATGTGGTTGGGCCTTTAAACTCCCATGTTGTCCAGTCATCAGTTTCAGGCAGCCTGAGAATGGGATGTGACTTTGGGCAGAGCAACTCTTTGCAGCCAAGGCAATTCTGAAGATGTCTGAGAGCTGAGAGCTATCACCTGGCAGTACTCACAGTAGCTAATACTTAAGAACCACCACTTTATTGCTTTAATGAAGGCAAAATGTGGGAGGAAAACTACTTTCTTCTCAGCTTCTTCTATGCTTCAGTCTTTCCTTCTCTATGGCACTTGATGGGGTAGGGATGGGGGTGCTTTCCAGAAAATTGCTTCCCAGTCAAACTTCAGACTGTCCTCAAGGATTACTCCTGGGTTATCTTTCATCCTCCTTCACAATGAGGCAAAAATAGAAAGCTCTAAATCCTATGTAAGAATAGCTGTGCTACATATATATAAATAACACACTTCACGGTATATTCTGTGCAATAAGAGAGGCACAGACAGTATGTATGGAAGGCCAGAGACCGTCCTGAGGTGTCTGGAGCTTGCAGAATGGGTGGGATGTGTAAATGAGCATTAGTCAGGGGATGACATTTAAGAGGAGACCCCAAAGGGGAACATTAGAGTTTCCTAAAAGCTGTAGCCAAGGAGTGAAGACATTCCTCCTCTAAGAGAGACTTGTTCATACGTTATTACATCATTAAATAGGGGAGCCCTTAAGTTGAAGTAATGGAGTGTCATTTAAATTAGATAATAAACATTCGCCCAGATATTTCCTTTAATATACACGTTATTCAGATGCTTATGAAACCCTGAATCTGTTTTTTTAATCAAACCTCTTGACAGTAACTCTGGATATCCTTGATGTAGCCCACAGATCCCATCTCTGCCACTGCTGTCTCCCTCTGCTCCACTCACCAACCTCCGCCACACTGATCTTTCCCTGCTTTCAATGGATAAGTTCTTTTCTGCCCCAAGCCCTTCACACATGCTTGTCTTTTGCCAGGAGCGCTCTTTCTACCAATCTTCCTTAGGCTAACTCCTACTCATTAGCCAGGTCTCTTCCTCAGAGAGGCCCTCCCTGATCACCCTAAATTAGTTTCCCCCTACCCTCAGTCCTTTTATTTCCTCTCATGTTTTCTGTGCAGATAGAATTATTGGCCCTGTCTTTCACTCCTTCCTGGACCAACACCCTTTTCATTTTCCAGGGTAGCTGTACCCTGGGGAAAGGAGAATATCCAGACCTTTTAAGGCTGCTGGATAAGTCATCTGAGATGATACTGATACCTGGGACCCAAAATGCCATTATGGCCCCCCTGTTATAGCCCTGGCTCAAGTCTGACTCCAAGTGGGTAAAAATCAATTCATGGACCCAGCCTGTGGTCATTTTCCTGATTCCTGGATGCATACAAGGATGGTTATACTTAGCAGCCAGCAGAACCCTCCTATTCATTCTCTGGCCTAAGAACCTTTAGAGTAGAAAGGCCCTGAAAATGCCCCTGCTGACTAAGATAGTTGTCAGAGTTTGGGTTTCCTAGGAATCAGACTCTGGGACTGTGCAGAAGGTTTATTAGGGAGTGCCTTCAGGATAAACACCTGTGGTGGGGAGGAAGCAGGACTGGACAAAGGAAAAGTTGGGCTGTGATGCAATCTCAATGAAGACTCAGCAACCCCACAGAGCCCTCTAAAGCCAGGATGGCCCTCCATGGTGGTCTTGAATTAGAGTGAGGGGGCTAGAATTTGATATTACCTACATTAATCAGTCATTCAACATGGGCTTCCTTTGGAAGAGAGCCATGACCTAGGGTGAAGAGGCCCTCTTTATCCAAGGCAATTCCCAAAGACAGTTGACAGTTGAGGAAATAAGCCAGAGAGATTCCCGAAGGGGGAATCTGAGTACCACATCACAACGTCCACTATGGTAGTTAACCAGAAGCAATACTGCATCCTGGGTGGAATTGCCAAAATCAATGCCACCCTCAAAAACTTAAAGAATGTTAGGTTGGTGATCCCCATCATATCCTCATTCAATTCACTGGTATGTCCCCTGCAAAAATCCAGATGAATCATGGCAGATGGTGATGTACTGCCATACATTTTATCAGTTGGTAACCCCGATTATGCTTTATGTGGCATCATTACAATGCATACTCTGGCACATGGTGTGCAGATATTGATCTGGAAAATGCATTCTTTTCCATTTCCTCTAAGAAAGAAGATTAAAATTAGTTTGCATTTACTTGGAAAGTATAGTAGCTCACATCCACTGTCTTGCCCCCCGGACCATGTTAACTGTCTTGCTCTCTGTCACAATATAGAGTATCACATTAGTCCACTATATTAATGCCATTGTGCTTACCAGACCTGGAGAATAGAAAGTGGCAAGTACTTTGAATGCCCTGATAAGGTGTATCACTCCAGAGGATGAAAGATAAGCCTACAAAGATTCAGAGGCCTGGCATATAGGCAAAGTTTTTAGGGGTTCAATGATCTGACATCCACAGGGCATCCTCTCTAAGGGAAAGGACAAATTAATGCACTATACACCTCCTATCACTAAGAAAGAGGCACAGCAATTGGCGGATCCTCCTTGTATTTTGTAGATAGCATATGCTATATTTGAAAATAATGCTTCAACCCGTTTATCAATGCCTCAGAAGGTTTCCAGTTGAGTGTGGGGCTCAAAGCAAGAGAAGGCTTTGCATCGAGTTCAGGATGCAGTACAAATTTCCCTGCCACTTGAGCCATATGACCAATAAAGCCAATAACACTAAAGGCATCTACATGCAGACAAAAACTTTGGATGGCCCTGAAGGCTCATTTTCTTCCCCTTTTTGGTAGCTTTACCAAAAGAGAGCCAGTTCAGTAGGTCTGAGTTAGCTCAATGAAGAGGTTAACACTCTTTGCTGGGCTTCTGATCTCCTGAAGCTCCTCCTTTCAAACAAGGTCACTTTCCCGACCCATGAATCTTCCATTGTTACTTAATCCCAGGGATGTTCCTGACCTCCCCTGTCCCATAAATATGTAGAGAATCATGGCCATTGGACTCCTCTCTCCTGGAACTAGCCATGGTATTTGCAGACCATCTATGCCCAGCTTAAACTAAGGAGAATTCAGGGGATTGTGTGTGTTCTAATACTTCTCCACTCTAAGTTCCCCCCTCCAATTAAACCTAACCTCTGTGTGTTTCCATGTTACCATGGTAGATATGGACATTGTATGGAGTCTCTGGAAAACCAGAATAGGAGAATTGTAGACTGTTATGGACTTGAAGCAAACTGCCTTCTGCAGCAGAGAATTCCTATTTGTAAAACAATTCCTACTGTGCGACAAGAGTCCTAATAGAGAGTGAAAACCTAGCCATCAGACACCAAGACACTATGTGACTGGAGCTGCGTATCATAACCCACAAATTCACATGGTTTGGCAGGCCAGCAACATTCCATCTTCTGATGGAAGTTTAAGATTGGGCTCAAGCAAGTAAGTTGTATGAACAAGTTGCCTAGGCCTCCATGTCACCTACATATGTTGCAACAAAGCTTCTTTCTCAGCTTATATATTGCCTTAACAAGAGGCCCTATGCCAGCTGATGACAGAGGAAAAGCTCTCAGTTCTGGTTCTTCAGAGGCCCAGTGGAATTCTTCTGCAATATAGACCTGCTCAGGGTTGGCCTTGAATGATGTGGTGAGGGGAAATACCCCTGTCGGCAGAGCTGTGAGTACTGCACTTGATCATCTCCTTTGTGCAGAGAAATAGGTGGTGCAAAGTAAGCCCTCTTGGGCAGTGATGAATAGCTTGGCTGGTTGGTCAAGGACTTGAAAGGAGCAAGGTTGGAAGATCAAAAGCAAGAAGGTCTAGGGAAGAGGCATGTGGAGGTACCCGAAGAGAGACCTCTGTGCTTCACATCAATGCCCACTAGAAAGCATTCACTGCAGAGGAGGCACTGATGAATGAGGGAGATCAATGCCCACAATGGTAGCCTGTGTAACCCACAGTGCTATGTCATGGCCTAGTACACACACACACATGCACACCTGGAGCTAAAGTTTTGTAAAACAATACATAGCCTTCCTACATGCTAGTTACAACCCACTAAATTGATATCATGACTCAATAATAGGATGTGAAATGTGAATCACCATTTGAAAAACACTGATGAAAATCAATCATAACCTTCATTTTACACTTAAAGAAACTGAGCCCTAAAGAAAGCTGTTTTGCTAAAGGTTTTTAACAGATCAGGGCTAAAATTCATATTTCCTGACTCGCAGATCAATTTATTTTCTGGCATTTTTCTCACATTTGTTAAGGGAAATTTCCCTTTTTGTTTCCAGGTACCATGGTCTATAAGATATTTTGAAAGACCTTCTTTTTAGTAAACATCTATCAATGAAAAGGCTAAAATTCAACCAATATCCTTTAAAATGAATAGCTGAGCCCACAAGAAACTAAGGAAAAGTTTAGGAAGTCAAAAACAGAACAGAAGTGGGAGTCCAGAGTTGTTATCCAGAATGAAAAGCCAACAAAAGGTATGAATCTAGACTCTTGGGTTTTATTGGTCCCGTGGGGGACAAGGGTTTGAGCTCTTAGAACGTAGGTTGTAGGAACTAGGGATCATTCAGAAAGAATGGACACTTAAAGGGTTATAGCCTCAGAGAAAGTGTGGGCTAGGAAAAAAACCATTCTCTGACAAAAGGAAACTATTCTTTCTTTTAGCCTCAGCAATAGATGGGGGAAGAACCCTCCTTAGAGAAATGATAAACACAACCCTACCCTCATAAGCATCTAGAGTTCAGAGTTAACCTGTACATAGCCCAGAAAACACCAAAATGAAAAATTAAAGTGGTCCCAGTTGAGTGTTTCCCAGGGAATCTCTCAGAAACAAGAATAAATTTTCTCTACAGACATGGATCTCCAGCAATAGGTAGGGCTGCCAGATAAAATACCTGTCACAGAGTTAAATCTGAATTTGAGCTAAACAATGAAAAAAAATGTTAGGATAAATATGCAGCATGACCTATCTGAGAAATACTTATATAAAATAATTATTAGTTGTTTATCTGAAATTCAAATTTAACTAGGTATCCTGCTGTTGTTTTTTTCCCTACAGATTCTCACAGGTTAAGTTCAGCCAGACATGAGTTCAAAGCATAAAATTGCTCAACTCATAGAGGAAATAAACCATCATGACTAAGCTCAGAAAGAACAGAAGATTATGCACCAAAAGACTTTAGATATTTAAGTTATTAGATAATGAATATAAAGAATTATATTACAAAAACGAGGGAACTGAAAACTTGAGGCTGAAATCAAAATACTGTCAAAAATGGCCAGGCAAAATTTAAAAAGAATCAAGTAGAATTTACAGAAATAAGAAATATAATCAGTAAACCAGTAGATGGAGTTGAACAAATTACCTAATGCTAAAAGACAACATGAGAAATACAAGAGAGAAGTTATGAAACAAGGGGGATAGATTGAAAAGTTCTAACATATTACTGCTGGAGTTTCAGAAGGAGAGAAAAGAAATAATGGAGGAAAGCAAATGTTCAATTAATCAATGACCAAGAATTTTTCCATAATTGGTGAAAGACATGAATCCTCCAATTCAGGAAACCACAAATCCCAAGCAGAATTTACAGAAATATATGTCTAAACACATTTTAGTGAAATAGCAAAACAAAAGAGACAGAGAAAAATCTCAAAATCAGCACATGCAAGAGAAAATGTACTTATAAAGGAACATTAAGTTGATGGACTTCTCAACAGCAACAATGGAAGCCAAAAGATGTTGGAATAATACCACCAGTGGACTGAGAGAAAATAACCGCATATTTAAAGTGTTGACACCCCAAACTAGCATTCATGTAAAACAGATTTTTGTGTGTGTGTGTGTGAGGAAGATTAGCCCTGAGCTAACATCCATTGCCAATCCTCCTCTTTTTTTGCTGAGGGAGACTTGCCCTAGGCTAACATCCGTGCCCACCTTCCTCTACTTTATATGGGACGCCGCTACGGCATGGCTGACAAGTGGTGCGTTGGTCCACACCCAGGATCCGAACCTGCGAACCCTGGGCAGCCAGAAGCGGAGCGTGCAAACTTAACCACTACACCACTGAGCTGGCCCTAAAACAGATTTTAAAATGGTTTATCATTAATAGATCTTCACTACTTATTTTAACACTTAAAAACATTTCATTTAAAATTTAGAAGGAGGTATATACAGGAACACTCACAGCATCATAGTTTGGAATAAAAAATTTAGGAAAAAATATAAATGCTCATTATTAAAGACAAGAATATCTAAGCTTTAGGATAGCCATATAATAGAACATCATTCAGAGGTGAACGCATACATGAACTAGAGTCAAACTGATCATTATAGATTAGTCTCACAATGTTGGGCAAAAGCAAGTTACAGAAAAACGTCTTCAGTATGATACCCTTTCTGTAAGTTTTTAAAAGATGAAAGACATTACTATAGCTTAGTATATATCCAGATATAGGAAAACATAAATGCAAGGGAAAGATAAACACAAAGCACAGGCTATTTATTATGACTGGAGGAGGCGGAGAGACCCAGAGAGATCTTCAACCATGTTCATTGTGTCTTATTTCTTAAATATCTTACCATAATTTAGGAAAAAGAGAAAAGAGAAAGAAAATTTGTGATCCCTTCTCATTTTGCAAAGCAAAATGCATACTGAATGATAAAACTAATACTTGAGAGAGATGGTTGAAGGGAAAATAAGCATAAGAGAACAAAGCAGTTCTGGATAAAGTTAGCAGACTCTTACCACAAGAGCAGGCTAAGCTACAGGGCTGTTCCTCCAGTTTGCCAGTGATTTTATAAGCAGAAGTCAGGGGCCTCCACTAGTTTTCAGGCCACATCACTATGGCTCTGACCTAAGGCCAGGAGGCTGGTCTGCAGCCAGTGGTTGGGAAGAAGCAGGAAGCACAGCTTCCTCCATCCCCTGCCCAGCTGTCCCACAGCCCTGAAGCTGGTGAACAGGAGGGAATGAAGAGTTTGGCCACTGTAAAAACTCAACTTTACTGGAGCCCAGCTTCAGCTGCCACTGCCACTGCCTCCCTTCTGCATATCAAATATTAACAAGTACATCTTGTTGGACCCAAAAATCACATCCAGAATGTCAGTGCAAGGGAGCTGGGAATTGCAATTCATAGACTCCCAGGTCTTATGACACAGAAAAATGGGGGTTTAAAATTTATGGAACTGGATTTTGAGTGCTATGAGACACTATCTAGCAAACGCACCACTTCGGCTGATCAGCATACATAAGTAACCCTCTACCACATTAAAATTTCTAATAAACAAGAGTAGCAACAACAGCATCCTTGGATAGTACAACTATCCTTCATATGAACAAAAACATTCTGATCCTCTTCCCAAAGGGGGAGCCAAAAGTCTCAGATATCACAACACCCATCTCTGGGTGATAGACATTGCTCTTTCAGTTCAATCACAATCCCACCTTCATATCTTTGTGTCAGTTTGGGTCCTCCAAGAAGCAGATTCCAAGACAGAATTATACATGAAAGAGATTTATTAGGGGAAATGCCTGGAAAGGGTAAAGGATGGGGGATGGCAGTGGGCAGGGCATCTTCAGACTCCAGTGTAGGTCTGAGAAAGTCTCTATCAGGTTGATAGGAGTTCCTGAGCAAAGATGGCCACATTGGGCAGTAGTGGACTGGCTCTCATACCCCCTGCCACTCTCAGTCATTGGCTGGGTGCAGCCCAAGACGGGGGTGGTTGTGGCCTGACTGCCATGATGGATCCAAAGGAGCAATAGCTGAAGACTGTCATCAACTACGCTCCCTGCAGCAGATTTTTTCAAGGCAGAGTTGAGCAGTACACCTCCACGGCCACCACAGTCTTGTATCCTAAAGACTAAATAATAAATTTAACCACCACCAACACAAAGAAAAGGAAGAAATAAAGGAAATTGGTATATACAAATACATAACAAAGCAAACATGAAAATCTGGGCAGCAGCTATGGTAGTTCTCAAGTCTGCAACTGATCCTGAGACCACAGTTGGTATTTGAAAATTCCTTCCTCCCACTTGAATGAAGCTCAGCTGATTGTGGTTCTTTACTTGGTGGGGTGACCCCAAATTTCATTTCTGAGCTCTTGGTGGTTTTATCAGTATTGGGTTGCCATGATTTTCCATTACTTTCTCCTTTTGGATGATGATATACTAAGAGCATCCCCAGAGGATTTCAGGGATTCCAGACATATTCCTCCTTGTCCCCACCGTGTGCAGCAAAATTCTATTCTCTTGATAATTAGGGTCAATCATCTCATTGAGTTCAATAACCTCCTTCTTTGGCCCCTGGTTCAATGGCATGATGAGCATCAAAGGGCCAAGCAGCAGTCTCAACTCTCAGGTCAATGGAGCCATTGTGTCCCCTGGTAGAAGCATTTCTCCCTTGGGAACTAAGATCTCTAAACCTTCAGAGTTCAAAGTTGTGGTTATAAGAAGCAAAACATTTTTTGAGTGGATAATTAGGTGAATAGTAAATAGAACCAGTCCCATTTCTGTCCCTTGATTGACAAACCCACGTTTTCTGGTCGTAGGAGAATCAGCACCATATACTGAATACTGGTTTCTCAATATATACCATACTCTGCAAACGAGCACTCCAACCTCACAGGTTGTTAGATCTCAAGAGACTCAGTTACAGAACCTTCAGGACACCACGTATGCTGCTTTTGGTGGCGGGATGCATGATAACATCAGTGAATCTCATGAACATCAGTTCATTGCCTTATTTCTGTATTTAGTAAGTTATGTGTGATCAAGTGGCAGAACCATTGTGGGCAAGGCAGGCACATCCATATACAGAATAAATTTCTATTACTATGATGAAAAATTGCTGCTTACTCCGTGAGGGAAGGAGTCAAGTGTAATCAACCTTCTACCAGATGGGTTAAGTGCCACATCATCCTGAGCCTGCAGATGAGGGCCACCGCAGGGTTTTTCAAGGATACTGATGCTCCTCTTGAAAATGTATTTCTCAAAGCCGAATTTAACATGGTGTCCTCAGGACTCACATAAGGGATAGAGTTAGAGAATAGACAGGCGGGTCACAATAAATATAGTCCAACATTCCTATCTAAGACTTTGGATTCCTTCTTTTATATTATACAAAGGAATTCCATTTAATGTAGGTCATTTTTTTGTCCAAGGGTTTAATCTTTCAACCAAACAGAGCCACTTCCAGCTGCTCCAGCTGACCCACTGAGTACAGAATTTCTCTTAAGTGCACCTGGATTGATAAATTTGGCCCAATCACATTTTACTTCACTCCTTGTCCAACTCCCTTAGATTCCATTTTCACACATAATCCTCAGATTTCTACAAATATACATTAGCAGAAAGTTACAGTTCTTTTAATGTGTATACTATCTTCTCCTGGATCAAATCTGAAGTGACCCCCTATGAGCTCTATTGAGATGACCCTACTTATGGTTCTGACTGCCATGAGAGGTGATAGTGGTGGGTTAGGGGAGAATCAGCATCCCCTGGGAAAGCTCTTGTTTCAACTAAGTCATTACAATGTCTTCAAGCAAGAGGAGACTAGCCTCTCTGGAAAGAGGTGGAGGGGCTGCTTCTGACAGGAAGGGAAGCTCAGTGGGATCTGAGGTTTTAAAGTACACCGATTCATCTTAACCCACCCAACTATCCCATTGCAATTTTTTTGGTCACTCTTTCCCCAATCAGTTGCCTTTCACGTAAGCATCTATAGAGTTTGTGAATTCAAGTTATGTTGTAATTCTGCCACTGAAGGACAACTCTGGGTCTGATTTTTGATACAACTGATAAAGAGATCCTTTTAGGGCAATTGTAGAAGCTTCTCTAGGTCTTGGATTATGCCTTTGAGTTGAAAACATAAAGCCCCAAGATTGTTGGGTTTGTTTGTTTGTTTTCTGTAAAATTTCCATTGCGTTCGGTAGCAGTAGCCTTAGTACTTATCTCTTCCACCAGAGGATTCTATTGCAAAAGCCACTTGGTCTCTTTTGATAGGTAACTGATTCCAGGAATGTCAGGTAATAACTTGAGAAACTGCTTTGTCATTGCGTAGCATGGACTCCCAGAATCTCATTTTCCACTAGTGATGAGGTCATCATTGCCTTCAAATCAAACCAAGCCTGACAACAAATCTTAGGTTCCCATCTTTGCAATTGTGTTTCCTGGAACTGTTTTCAATTCCAAATACTGTATCAGTCAGGATTCTATGAGGAAAACAGAACATACTCTATGTATTCCAAGCTAAAAGGGTTTTAGTATGTAGAGATGGACGCTTACAGAACCATTAAAAGGGCTTGAGTGCAAAGGTCAGGAAAAACAGCTGCTTGCTTTCAGGAGCTTAGAAAACTTCAGGAATCGTAGGAACTCACTGCTAATGATCTTATAATCGTCTTCAGCATTAGAATGATGATTTGCAGGAGGATATTCAAAGTTAATGGCAAAACCTCATAACTGTCGTCTGCTAAAATCTGCACGCCTGCACACAGCTGCTATGGGGAAATAATGGTTTCTCCCTGTCCTCTGCCTCCTAAAACTTGCCTGAGAATCTAAATTTGAAGACTGCCTGGGATTCTGAGAAAGGTGGCCAGCTTTCAGCATCTACAATTCTTAGGAGAGTTTAGAAAGGCAGAGATAGTGCTAAACATCAACATACAATATCTTACATGTTGATCTACTAAATGTAGAAAACAAGAAGAGTAATTCCCTCAAATAGTTGGTATGAGGATTAAATGGGATAACACTTGCAAAGTCCTGAGCACAGTATATTACACATGTGTAGTGTAATTGCCTGACATTAAGCTTTTGACTGCCGAGGCATCCATATCAAAAGGCATCCATCCTGAATAAACATACTGCCAGCTGTACGACACAGCTACTAGCAAAACAACCAGGAATTAGGCTGCCCCCTCATGAAGATGCCTCTTTCAGAAAGCCCTGGTGACCTAGATAACTGAGTGAGTGACCCCACTTCTCCCTTCCTGCACCCAATCCCACTCTTATACTTTAAATTAGCCAATAGAGAGTGAACCCATGAGATCCTAGACATTCTACCCTCAACCCTAATAGAGGCAGAGCCCCAGGTCTGTGCTTTCTCTCTCTCTCCTTCTCTCTATCACCCTGCAACCTCACTGTGTGGCCCTTGGGCATGTTGCATACCCTCCAGGACCTGTGAGTAATAAGTCTTGTTCCTCAAAGTTCGCTGATGGTTTTTGCTGAAGTGCATCCTGCAGTCATAAGAACCACAAGGGCTGGTCCAGCCACAGCACTGGAGGACCTGTCTGCGGGGGCTCACTACAAGCAATATGGCCCAGGCGAGCACCTCATTCCTAGCTGATAGTATCACTATCAATCAGCTGGGACCAACACAACACCATGGTAAGGCTTAATGGGTAGCTTGATATCTTTATCAGCCCTAAAAGAAGAATGATTCATAGCTTTCAAATCTATTCTCTGGGAGAGAGCACTAGATGATTCTGCACAGGTATTTTCCATTTGTCACCATTTCACCAGTGCAGATCCATTGGCTGTCCTTCCCTGGGTCCTGGTAGGCTGGCTCCTAAGGACTAGTCACTTGGGATCCTAAATGTCACTTGGCTTGCCCTCAGCAATGGGAGGTATGACAGAAGGTACAAGGCAGGAAGTGAGATGGTATTTCCTCCCTGTCCCTTTCTGTTGAGGCCATTGTGCTGCCAGTGTCAGGGTCCCTCCTTGACCCAGTTCCTCCTCGGTATCCCTCCCTCACACTTGGATTTCAGTAACTATACTTGATCTCCTTGCCTCAGTGGCTGACTGCTGTTGCTAGTCTCTGGAACACCTTATACCTCTTCACTAGGTCCCTTTACCCTGCCCACAACTCTTAGTCCCCTCATGAAAGTACCTTCAATTCAACCATCTGAGTGGAATTCTATCTCCTTATGGGATCCTCCCTAATTGATACGCTCATGTAATTTTCCTAAATACCCCAGGCCTGTGGTTTCAGAGCCATCGGTATCCACAATTCTGCCTCAGAGGGCTGGATGGAAATTCAGCAAGTTGTGACAGGGCTCCGCAGAAGGTCAGGCAGTGAGATAATGCTGAACACTAAGACTAGACTCACCCTTCTTGGCAGACATGAAGACTTCATCTCCAAGAGACCAATGAGCATCAGCAAACAGGCAGTTCCCTTATGGAAGCACAAGTCCAAGACCCCATCTTACACCCCTGTCCAAAATGGAATCAAGGAAACTGGGGTCGAGTCTCTGTAGCCTTGTGCTCAAATACTCCACGCAGCCTGTAACAAGAAAGAATTAGGGCACAGCTGACATCCAAAAGGGAAAGGAAACGGGCTCAAATCCATGGGGAACAATGTCTATTTCTTAATCCGTCTCCTGTCCCAAATAGCTCTGCTCTCCTCCCCCAGTTTGTGTTTACGTGTCTGTTTCTTCCCCTGGTAGCAGATGCCACCGGGCCTTAAACTGGGTCACAGAGGGTGGTGATGAGCCGGCACAGGCCCTCAGGCCACATCCTCCCCTGGCCTCACTCCCCAGGCTCCCAGGCCTGGAGTGGAAGAGCCCAGACCCCAAATGGCCCCCTGCTCTCCAGGGCATCCTGGCAGGGTGCCTGCTCCCTAGAACCACAGGGAGTGAGTGGGAGCTCCTCTGTCCTGCCTGTGAGTGGGCAGGGGGCCTGTTCCTGAGCTGGGGGCAGAGGGGACAGTGCTGGGAAGTGCTGCACCCCTGTCTCCCCCGTCCTGCCCTTTCGTCCCCTCCCACTGCAGCCCTGCCTGGGCGCTCTCAGGGACGCCATTCTTCCCAGGGCAGCCAGGGAGCCAACGTCCCTGCTGTTTCCCATGGGAGAGCACTGGGGCTGGGTTCACACAGACCCACAGGGCCCGAACCAGGGCTCCCAACACGCACCAGGGGCAGAGGTGGTGTAATGGGTAGAGCATAAAGTACAGGGTCAGAAAACCTGGCTTCAAACCCCAGTCACCCGAGACACGGGGAGGTAAGAGCTTGCCCAGAATAACCCAGCCGGGAAGTGGCAGAGCCCAAGCCCACGAGGACATACCGCACATCCTAAGCCACCCGTGTCTGCCTCCCTCACATCCCCACCTCCCTGTCCCTCCTCCTCCAGACCATCTCAGCTCAGCATCGGGTCCTGATGGTGCCTTTGTCTCCACAGGTTCTTTCAGAGCACGGCTACGGCCGGATCATGACCGACATCCGCGAGGGACAAACTTTCTACTACGCGGAGGATTACCACCAGCAGTACCTGAGCAAGATCCCGGACGGCTACTGCGGCCTCGGGGGCACCGGAGTGTCCTGTATGCTGGGTATTTGTTATGGACCCCAAATTCATATGGTGGAGCCCTAGTCCCCAGTGGGGCTGTATTTGTTGATGGAGCCACTAAGAAAGAAATTAAGGTTAAATGAGGTCATAAGGGTGGGACCCTGATCCTATAGGATTAAAGTGCTCATAAGAAGACACGCCAGAGTGCTCTCTCTCCCTCCATAAACGCGCCCTGAGGCCATGTGAGGACACAGTGAGAAGGCAGCTGTCTGCAAGCCGGGAAGAGGGCTCTCCCCAGGAACTGAATAGGGCAGCACCTTGATCTCAGACTTCCAGCCCCCAGAACTGTTAGAAAATAAAGTCCTGTTATGTAATCCTGCCAGTCTGTGGTATTTTGCTATGGCAGCTTGAGCAGACTAAGCCAGAATTAAAAAATCATTTCTCCCCACATGGTCGGCCCTTGAGGTCACAACAAAAATCCTTTCAACAAATTGGGCAATTCTTTTGTGGTTCACATCAGTGGCTCTTTGAAATGCAGAAAGGCATTTTAAAAGTCTGGTTTTTGAGATATAATTTATGTTTAGTAAATTCACCTTTTTAAGGTTTATGTTTCTATGAATTCTGACAAATGCAAATGTCTGTTACCACTTCTGCAGTCAAGACAAAGAACCTTTCCACCACCCAGAAAGCTCCCCCCTGCCCCTTGTAGCCCATCCCCTTCCCCAAACTCCAGCCCTTGGCTACACTGATGTGTTCTCTGTGCCTCTCCTTTGTCTCTTCCAGAATGTCATAGAAATGGCATCATACAGACTATAGCTGTTTGTGTCTGGCTTCTTCAACTTTTAGCATAAAGCATTTGTGATTCCTGTTGCTGCGTGTATCTGTAGTTTGTTCCTTTTTATTGCTGAATACTATTGCTGTCATCTGGATGTACCTCTGTTCATCCATTTGCCTGATGATGGACATGTAGATTGTTATTAGTTTTTAATGATTATGAATAAAATCACTACAAACATTGTGTACTGGTTTCAGTGTGGACACATGTCTTCATGCAATCACGTTTTGATAAAAATGTGAATTCATCTACTGGTGTGCTGGGACATTTGGGGATTCTTTGGGGTCTGAACGAAGGAAATGCATATGCTGTGTTCTCCTGTTCTGAACTCTGGGGCCAGCCATAGAAACTATGTGATTAAGCAGGACAGGATTGTGGATGACGTTGGGAATTCTTCATCTCTGCCCTGTTTCACCTCATATGAACAGGTGCCCTCCAGTGCCCCAAAGTTTGCAAACATTTATAGCTGCAACAAAACATTTTGCTCTACTGAGCTCAAATTAGTGCTGTTTTCCATAGTGAGGAGGCTTTCTCTCCCATTTCAGGCCCCCTCCTGGCAGAGAAAATATATGAGTTAGGTCGATGAATTCCAGTGCTTTGCTTATGATGAATTTCCAATGCTTAACTAATGAACTATGAGAAGTATAGTAAATGCCTGGTCTGTTAAAAGTCTACATCCAATAACACGAACTAACTTCCTAATGTCTCCTCTGCCTTTCTCTTATTCTGATGGGATATTTTCAAGATAAATTTTAAAGCTTCAAAATAGCTAGGGAAAGGAAAAGTCCCATAGTCATTTCCCCTAAAGTGGAAATTCATTATGTGTAGAATTTTGGAAAACATTTACACTGAGAGCTCCTTGCCAATATTTAGTAATAATACTTGTTTTCCACATACCTGTCACATCTGTGGTGATTTCTTATGAGAATTATTCAGTGGATGCATTGTAGGAAGACCGTTTATTCAGATTTGAGTTTTATTCAAGTTGACCCCTGTCTACTACCCAACCTTGTACATTATTCCAACTCAATATTTTAGTGTGAACCAATCAAATTTGCCAATATTAGACTATTTTTGAGCAATTCTATATGGTTTAACTTAAAAGTTTCTACAGTTCCCAGGCACCTCGGTACCTTTGCTCCTCATTTCTGCCCATCTAGAATGCTGTATTGTTTCCTAGGGCTGCTGTAACAAAATATCACAGGATGGGTGGTTTAGAACAGAAATTTATTGTGTGGAGTTCTGGAGTCCAGAAGTCCGAAATCAACGTGTCTGCAGGGCCACGCTCCCTCTGAAAGTGCTAGGGAGGGATCTGTTCCAGGCCTCTCTCCTAGCTTCTGGTAGTTCCGTGGCTTGTGGCCTCGTAACTCCAATCTTCACATATTGTTCTCTCTGTGTGAGTGTGTGCATGTATCCAAATTTTCCCTTCTGATAAGGACACCAGTCATATAGGATTAGGGGCCAATCCTGCTCCAGTAGGACCTCATCTTAACTAATTACATCTGCAATGACCCTATTTGCAAATAAGGTCACATTCTGAGGTTCTAGGGGTTAGGACTTCAACAGATGAATTTTGGGAGGACACCATTCAACCCATAAAAAGCGCTTTTCTACCCTTTCTTCCCCAATGCCATTTCTCTTTGTGGATTGATTCAGCTCAGACAGAACTTATTTCCTATAGAGAATCTTCCCTAATGGCCTCTTTCCCCACCCACCACACACCCATGTTCCTCCCAGGCTGGGTTGGGTGTCCCTCCACAGCTCCCAATGACATACCCTTATCCCATTGTATTAAGGTGGTGTCTTTGCTCACGTGTCTCTCCCAGGTGCGTGTGAGCTTCTAGGAGACAGAGAACAAATATTGTTCATCTTTGCATCATCCTCCAAGTCTGGCATATAGAAAATCCTTCAAAAAGTGCTAGTTAACCTAGTGGATGAACAAATGAATGAACTGCATCAACAAAAGCCACCTTGCAGCTGATCTATACATGGATCTATACTCTATGCATGTCTTATTCATAGAAATTGCTGGTCAACATCCCTTCCTTTACTGGAAGACATTAGCAGACATGCAATTAGCAGAGAGAAGACATTAGTAGAGATGAAATTAGTAGAGAATTAAAATCGTGGGCCTTGTATTTGCCAGGTCCTGTGGAAGGATACATGCATTATTTCATTAATCCTCTTAACAATATAATGTTGCAAGTATTATTATTATCCCCACTTTACAGATGAGTAATCTGAGGCTCAAAGTTAAGTAGCTCCCATCAGGTCCCTCTGATGTGAGCTCTTCTCTAGGAATCTAAGTCTGTGCTCATTCCACTGTATCACCTGACCTGTTTGGACCGGAGCCTGAGATCCTTTCTCCCGAGGAGTGCCTTCAGCTCTTTTGTCCTGACGCATTAGTAAATCCGAGATGCCCCAACTTGGAGGAACCCAACCAGTGTGGAGTCCTCCCACTCCACTGCCTCTGGCCCCCCAGTTCCACACTGACCTCCACATCCCTGAGGACTGGCTCATGGAAATCATCAGGTCCTGGGTCCAGGATGCCACCTGGCTGACTTGTCTGGACTGTGCCAGCTCCACCCAGTGTCCTATTGTGACCTCGGTGGTCAGGCTGGGCTGTGAGATAGAAGAAACAGACAGCAAAGCCCTGACTCGGTCCTTCTGAATTGACTATGCACAGTCTCAGCTGAAGCCTCTCCATCAACTTGAGTAAGGACCAGGGCCAATGAAAGGATGGAGGGATGGAAGAGCAGTGCTTCTGCTGCCAGTCGCCCTGCTGCTGCCCTGGGCGCACAGCTCCCTGGCACGTAGGTCTCTCCTGGTGTTCTTGTGTCTGTGCACCACGAGGGTGCTTACACTTTGGCGGGCAGGAGAATCACCTGGGGAGCTTGTTCAAAAGGTCAAGTCCCAGGATGCTGATTCCATAGTTCTGGGTGGGATCCAGGGAAGTGAACTTTTAATAAGCCCCTCAGGTGAACCTGATGCAGAGGGCCTCTGGACCAGACTTTCAGATCATTGCTCCCACACCCCCAACTTTAAAGTTACATGTGGAGGAGCCTGGGGTATGTGTGTGTGTGTGTTCGTATTTAATATCTATGTCAAATACCAGAGTTTTCCAGACTGAATGGCCAATGTATGTAAGCCCTTTGAGAAGGGTAACCAGCTGTCAAACTGGAGATGCCAAGTAGCCACATCCTGCAGCTTTAAGGCCACGTGTGATCCTAAAAAGGTGTTTCCCTGCTGCTTTCTCTTTGAAAGCATTCTGAAGGATCATGTGAAGCCTAACTGGTCTAATGCAAAACCATAACATGCTATAATCATAGTGAAGGCAGTGCATTAATAAGTACTATGGATTCATCTCCCTGGCTTCTGAGAATGGAGCCTTGTGTTGCATTCAGTCAGTTTGTTGGTTGACAAATATCAAACCTCTACTACATGCTGGGAGCTGTTGTAGGAGCGCAGTTTATAACAGAGAATGACATGTTCATTTCCCACCCTTAAGCAGTTTTGCTATCTAGTGAGGGGAAGGGAGCATTAAACATATAAATGAGTAAATAAGTAAGTTAATTTCAATTCCTGTTAAATGGTATGAAGCAGACAAAATAGGGTAATGTGATGGAAGATCTGCAGATGGTTGTTGAGACTGTTCTAGTAGGTAGTCACAGAAAGTCTTCCTGAGATGACGAGACTTGGATTGAGGCCCATCTGATGAGAAGGAGACATATTTCCAAGTAGAAGTGATAGAAAGTGCAAAGACCCCAAGCAGTGAATAGCTCGGTGTGTTTTAGAGGCAGACGGGCTAGTGTAACTGGGGCAGAGTGAATGGGAAGGGGCGCTGAAGAAAGATGGGCTCAGAGAGGGCAGTGGTGAGCCTCATAAAGTCACAGTAAGGACTTTGGATTTCATTCTGGTTACAATGGGAAGCCATCAGAGGGTCTAAACGGGAGCGTGAGAAATGAGAGGTGCTTGAGAAAGGTGCTCTGGCTGCGACAGAGGATAGACTGTGCAGGGGCAAGAGTGAAAGCAGGGAGACGAGTTAGTGGGCATGAGAGGATGATGGCCTGGATGGGTTTACAGCAGTGGGGGTGGAGAGAAATGGTTGGTTGCTGGATATCGTTTGGTAGTGCTGACTGACCTGGCCGATACGCTCGATGTAGGGAGTGAGAGAAAGAGGAAGAGTCAAGGATGACTTCTAGATGGTTTTCTTGTCTAAGCAAACAGATGAATGTGGGTACCCTTTGTTGAACCACAGAAGGCTTGTAAGAAAGCAGATTTGGAGTGGGATCAGGTAAGTCAATAGTTCAGTTTGGGCCACATTAAGTTTGTGTTGCCTCTTAGACATTCTGGTGAGATATTGAGTAGGGCAGCTGGTTAAATGAGTTGGGCACTCAGTGGAGAGCTCTGAGGGGGATAAATGTGAGATCATCTGTATAAAGATGAAATTTTAAGTTATGGCTGGGCTGAGATACTCTAGCCAAAGTGCATGCACATGCATGCATGCAGAGGTGGTCTGAAGATTGAGTCTTAGCTTTTGGAAGAGGAGGAGGATTCAGCAAAAGAGTAGGGAAGGAACAGCCATAGATATAGGAAGACAACCAGCAAATTCATTCTCCCAATGAAATTTTGCCCAGAGAAGACCCCAGATTGAACCAAGAGTCTTGGGCAAAATCAGACTTCTTTCTCTTTGGTCCAGACTAGAATGAAGCCAAATGCCATCCCTCTAAAGCAATGTTACCTGAAAAAGTAGGCAGCAGGCTGTGTTAATACTTGTCTTTGTATTAAAGATGAGGACATTGAAGCTCAGAGAGGTTACATCAGTGGCTCCAAGTCACACAGCTAGCAAACGGTGGAGCCAACTCAGAACTTCTGACACCAAATCTCACCTCCTTTCCTCTTCACCAGGTGCCCTGACAGCTGAGACAGAGCTAGGAACTTTCCATGCTAAAACCACAGTGCCTTCTGCAAACTTGAGTTCTGTCTCTCTAGTCATGCTCCTCTTTCTCTCGTAGTCACCAACATGTTGATAGGATCTTTTGAGGG
This sequence comes from Tapirus indicus, assembly GCA_031878705.1. Lineage (NCBI taxonomy): Eukaryota > Metazoa > Chordata > Mammalia > Perissodactyla > Tapiridae > Tapirus > Tapirus indicus. The sequence goes on along the minus strand of CM062919.1, from coordinate 93,524,547 downwards.
AAAAAAAATTTCTGAGACACCCTCCTAGTGCAGGCAAAGAGAAGCCACCTTGGACTATAAAGCTGAAATGAGACCTCCCTATCTTAATCTGATTGGTCACATCCTGGGTCTGGCTCAATCAGTCACTTGGGAAAAATCTAGAGTCTGAAGTGATTTCATTCCAGTGGCACTTGCAAGGAAACATCTCTGAACTCTCCCACCAGGAGTTTTGCTCTGGGGTGCTGGCAGACCCAAGAATTCATTCAGTTCTCTTTCTACAGAATATATAAATCCCTTGGGCTCTCAGGGACTCTCCTAAAATTCACAGCCAGAGGTCTCCTATTTTCCAGGTCAGCCCAAATTCTATGTAATTTTCAACAAAATTGAACCATTAAGCTTATAAAAATATGGAAGAATTTTTGTACTTGCATGAGACTTTTCATGTAAATACATTCACATTTCAGTTTGCATGACCAGTGGCAGCCTGACATCAACACCAATATAGCATTCAAAGTGTTGTGATTGAAATCATATACCTCTTAAGGAAAAGTTAAGAATAAGGAAGCTAAAATTTGCTTCAATGTTTATATATGAGAAATAAATAAGGATAGTTATATTTCATATTAATGTAATTTAAGTAAACATATTTTACCCTCACCATTTTGAACTGTACAGTGTTTTAGAAATGGAAAAAATCTTAAAGATGATTTTATTGAATCCCCTCATTTTATGGGTGAGGAAACTGAAGACTCTACAGGCAGCTTGTTCCACTATTGAGAAATTCCACCAAGTTGAGTTTTATATTAAAGAATATACAAGTTCCTTGTGCTCACAGGGACTCTCCTAAATTTCACAACCACAGGTCTCAAATTGTCCATCAGCCTCAATTCTATGTAATTTCCAACCAAGTGGAATATAACAATATAGCAGATTTTTTATACTTCTGTAAGATTTTTCATACCACCCTGCAGTTTCCACCCCCTGATGCCAGATCTGAATGAGCCTGATGCCTCATCTTTAAGAAAATCCTGCAGCAGTCTGAAGGCCCATCTGAGTCTTCTTTCCTCTTATGTTCCTTATAATATAAGGCTTCCTCACTTCTGAATAAATTCCATTTGTTAATGTCATTCTTACACCTCGAGGCCCCAGATCAATGACCGTTCAAATGCTGCTGTCTATGAAGTGGAGAGCTTAGCAGCAGAGTCATCTTGTGGTTGATGTTTTTGTGAAAATTTCTGGGCCAAGGCTCCCTTCAAGCTTTGGATCCATTATTTTTCTAACAGGAGTTGCAAGACTTTATGTCGATTCCTTGTTCATGGTTCATGCCTAGGATTCAGATCTGGCTGGATAATTTTCAATCTCAATTCTATCATCTGTAATATTCATTCTCACTCAGTTTTGAGTCATACATCATTATGCACCTTTCCCCCCCAACTTTGAGATGACTTTTTGCCCATTTACACTGTAAAGTCATCTCTTTAGCCTGGCTTGCTGTCCTGCTGCTGCTCCATTACCTCCAAACCTTCAGCAGAAATTGCTGATAGATTGCGATCCTTTTTTCTGCTAAGCTTAGATGCACCTTTGGACTTGTTCTACACAGAGGACTGCAGACAGATCAGACTTAGCTCACCAGGTGAAACCTCGTCCCCACCTCACCCCAGAAAGGTTCCCTTCCAGGCGGACACAGAGTTGATGGTCAATGCTTTGGATGTAATGTCTCACCTGTTTGATGTTCACCTGAGAGAGAAACCCTCCAAAGCACATACCATCATTTTAGCCAAATAAGATGCTCAAAGAATTGAGCAGAACCTTTGCTGAAATATAGACCTACCATGCAAGCTACGAGCAAAATGAATAGACAGTTGGGCTTTATAACCAGACACACTTGGCTGAAAAATCCTCATCTGCCTCTTACAAGTAAATGACCTTGGGCAATACCATGATCTCTCAGAGATTGTTTCTTCATTTGTAAAATGGGGTGATAAAACATATCTTAGAGGTTTGCTGGGATTATTAAATGCCTCACATACACAGGCACACAATACAAAGGCTGACTCATAATAGGTGCTCAATAAGTGGTAGCTATCATTATGTAGCAAAAGACTACATATTATTTAATTAAGTATTTTAAAAATTTCCCAGAGATCCAGCATTGCTTTATTGTATTTTAATTCCAAGATTCCTTTGTTGGCCCTGAAAATCCAACATTTCCATCTGAGATTGGGCTGCAGATTCCTTGCAACATATGGTCTTCCACCAGGAATGCCAAAACATGTCTCCCTTGTTGCGAGAATGGGGCTGACACAGGTATACTTAGGCACCAACTACTTACTCTCTCTTTGCATCATCAAATGAAGCAGCACTTCCATGGGCCATTTACTCTCTCCCCCCACCCCAGCTTCCTGATTTAAGAACTCAAAGGCAAGTTGGCTCCATGAGTGGGGGTGGAAACAGCATCATTGAATTGAAATCCCTCAATTCCCAATCAGCTGTACAGGTCGTTGGTAGGTCAAGGATTTTACCACTGACATTAAGATCTTTATTGCCCATCCCATCCATCCATCCATTTATTCAGTGAGTAGTATAGGGTTTCAACCACATGCCAGTCTCTAAAGTGGGTAATGGGGATATGAAAATTAGCCAGACATGGTTCCTGCCCTCATAGAGATTACAATTTAAAGGAGGAAATAGACTTTAAACTAACAGTTTCACTAATGTTTCATTACTGTTATTAGTGTTCGGAGGGGAGGGGAGGGTGTTGAATAAGAAAGTAATACTGAGGGTGGCTTATGTAATCTTGAAAGACAATGAAAATTTCTAAAAGGACTTCATAATTGAGCTAAGATGTGAGGGATACACAGGAATTAAACAGACAAAGACAAGATAGATGAGGGAGGAGCCTGTCTTTCTGGCAGAGGCGTGGGAGAGAGCCCTGAGATAGGAAGGAGCAGGGCACTTCCGGGGGCTGAAAGGGCCAGGGAAGTTGGAGGAGAGAAATCCAAAGGCAGAGACAAGCGGCAGCAGTAGCGGCGACGTGCAATAGTGGCGGTAAAATGTGGTAGTGAGGAGTGGTGTGATGATGGTGACGTGGTGGGGACGTGTAGTGCAGGATGTGGTGGGGGGTTGTGTGGTGGGGGTTTGTGTGGCTACGGTAATGTGTGGTGATGGTAACATGTAGGTGGTGGTGATGTGTGGTGTGGAGATGGTTTGAATAGATATACCTTTCATGTTATACTTTTCTGTGAAAACTTTTGAATAGCATTGCCTTTTCTCCCCATGCATAAGCATAGTTAACATTTAGAAGGCAGTTTGCCCAGTGGTTATAAGAATAGACTCTGGAACCAGACTGCCTAGGTTCAAACCTTAGCTCAATTATATATTAGCTTTTGCATCTTAGCCAGATGTCCTAACCTTTAATTTGCCTCTGTTGTCTCACCTTTAAAATGGGGCAATAATAATTTCAGTTATCCATGGGGTTTATGTGAGAATTAAATTAATTATTTTAGACAAAACAGAATGGTGCCTGGCAATTAGTAAGCACTCAGCACCTTAGATTTTATGTTTATTTTTCTTATTACTCAAGTGATATTTGAAAGACATCAAAAGATGTCAAAACAATCCTATCACATAGGAAATGCCAAAATTTTTATTCCTCTCCAGGTGCAACTGGCATGATCCCTAGAATTAAAACTGGGTGAGAGATGCTGCCATTAATTACAATAGGAAATGCAGGTGAGGAATCAGTTAGGAAGGAAGGGGCCGATCAATTTCCCTTTGCCTGTAGAATTCCTGGTGTCTGTGTCACCCGCTTGGAGAGGCCCGTGAAGATGTGCATTCCAAGACACTATACGAAGGCTCTGATTTTCAGAGGACACTGAGGTCTAATTTCAAATAAATGAATGTTCCCACTTGGGCTTCCTTATTGGGATACTATTGTACCTGTATCCAGCCCCAGAGCTCGTGGTAGTGCCCCTACCCACAGGCCCTCAAAGGGCCCTTGGTAGGCATGGAGGGCATCATTTTTGTTTGATGGATCTCCCACCTGGTGTTAACCTGGCTAAGCCACTGCTATCTGTGTGCTGGGGGCTGAGGAGAAGCAGGCATTGTACTTAAGTTTTTTCTAAGCCAACCAACCTTGACTGTTGGGCTCTGGTCTCTCCTCCCTCTTCCTCCTTTTTGTTTTTAGTGACATGTGGCCAAAGAATAAGGACCAAATCTGAGAAGTTAGAAACTTTGGAAATCACAGGTGGGGAACCTGCAGACATTATAGATTTCCCATGGCAAGTGAGTATTCTTCACCAAGGGAGGCATCTCTGTGGAGGATCCATCCTGAGTGAGTGGTGGATTCTAACTGCGTCCCATTGCTTCATCAACAAAAATAAGTATGTATTGCAAACAGCATTCTTTTTAACCAGTGTGGTAGAATATTTGCCCCTACATGCTTATTATCTTTTGGAATCTCCACCCAGGTTTGTCAGCCATAGAACAAAATACGAGGAGGCTAAATATATGCCCATGTAGCCGAACATCACACTTTGCAGCAGAGAGAGACACTGCTCTCCTCCTAGGATGTTTTACATCTTGTTGTGTGGGACCCAAATGGCAGAACAAATGTTTCTTGGACTTCTCAGCATCTTGCCAAGTGCATGTGGTCCTAGTCCACATCTCTGGAAAGTACTTTCCTAAGCACTTGCTCTCACTTGGGAAGAGAGTAGGCTGACAGTGACTGCAGAGATTCAGAGAATCCTAGAAGGGATCAGGATCCGAGCGTAGGGCTCCAGGCTTGGCTGCATGACAGAAGCTCCTTTGGTGCTGTCTTAACTCAAGTCCACACATCGATATTTTTGAGAAACTTCCCAGGTGTTTGGTATATAGGCAGTCCAGTCATTCTTGCAAATCGAGGTCAAGTCACCAATTACTTGTGCATAGGATGGCTTCCGAGGCATTTGCTGATGAAATTTACGACTGAATTTGCCATCAGGCCGAGAGCTGGTTGGCAGCAGGGCGGGACTGGAAGTCAGGTCTGTCTCCTGCTGCCAGTTGGGGGTCTTTTCCCAGCTCCATGCCGAGTGCATGGCCCCAGGTGCCTCCCTCCCCTCTGCTCAGGATCACAGCCTCAGACTGGTAGAATTTTCTCTTAAGGCTCACCTTTTACCCTTTAACCACTTACCTTTTCTCTCCTTTTGTTTTGAGACAAGATCTACCTTGGAGATCATACACGGTCAAGGAATCTTTAACACCAAGAACTTGACGAAGATGAAAGTGGACAAGCTAATTACTCACCCTTATTTTGACAGCTGGCTCTTGGATAATGACATCGCTTTGCTTTTGCTCAAATCCCCATTTAACTTGAGTGCCAACAAAGCACCCGTCTGCCTCTCAGAGGTCACCGACATACAGAGATGGAGAAACTGCTGGGTGACTGGATGGGGCTTTACCAGTGAGTTACTATAGCTCAACCCAGTGTGTGGTGGCACCCTGGCTGATGTGTACAATGAGAAGCAAATTCTGGAGGCTCTGGGAAGTCTGCCTGGTGGATTTAGGGATTTCAAGTTCTCATTTAAGGTCCTTTGATGACCTTTTTCCTCAGTCCACATGGTAGCCATCCTTCCTGGGCCTTCCTGGGCTCCTATAGCAAGTTTTATGTCCGTATTGTGAGACATAAACCCTAAACAGGGCCTCAGTGATATCCCAGGCAGAAGTTTGCAGAGTCTGAGGGGTGATCTGGAAGAAGTTTGAGGGACATATTGATGGGCAAAGGGCCAGCAAAATGGACTGAGCTGCAGGAAGTCCACACCAACATCAGCCAGATCAGCTCTGTTCCAACTGATGGTGTCGGTTCTGCCTCCCTGTGATAAAGGGTTCTGTGGCTAAAATATTTGGAAACCACAGATCTAGGCCAAGGAGAAGGGGATAAACTGAATATAAACTTGTTCTTATAGAGTCAACCTGTAACCCACCCCTGCCACTTTTCCCAGCCAACGCCCGTTTGTCTTTCTGCTTGGTAAATGTGTCTTGCCCCATAATCAACAGAGAAGAAGAAAAAATTCCAGTCAGTGCTGCTCTTCCAAGTAGTCACCTAATGGCTGTACACGGATTCCCAGGTGGTCCCAAAGCTCAGGGGTGTTTTAGAATTCCCCACTGGGAATTGCACTTAGAAGCTTTTCATGAGCTTTAAAAATAGGCCACTTTCTTAACTTACAGTTCCTCACGCTTTGTTCAGCATATATTCATTGAACTTCTTCTATGATCCAGGCAGTGTTCTAGGCTCGGTAATATACAAAGAGGAAAATATCCCCACCTTCAGGGAGTGAACATTCTAGGTGCTGGGCTCACCTCCTCCATAAGTAATAAATTTCTCAAGGGCCCCGACGTGATTTAAGTCCATCTTACTTGCCATGGGCCCCAAGACAGAACTTATCACCATGGGTTCTTTTACATCCTTATGGATCTAAACAAAACACCTTTTTAGGACCTTAGCTGGAGCCTGACACCTTCTGCAGGGTGAGAAGATGGTGCACTCAGGCTGAGATCCAGTAGAGACTCGGTCCTGGGGAGCTCTGGGTTCAGAGAGGGTGGGCTTGAGAGTCTCCTGGACACCACTCCCACCTCCTCCTCACTCAGTCCAAATGTGGGCTGTTCTCTGGGCCACTGGGCAGTTCCCTTGTTGTTGAGCTGAAAGGACATGATGTGGGTGGGTGCTGGACCTCAACCTAAAGGGACCACTTTGAGTTCAGGGTCTCTCCCCATCTGCTTCTTCTTTTGGTCAGTTCCTATGCAAGGTGTGAACCCAGAGCTGCAGAAAGTTGACATCAAGCTAGTCAAATGGAATACATGCTCTCAAGTGGTGCCCATGCTCACCAAGAACATGCTGTGTGCTGGCAATCCTCAAGGTGGGAAGGACGCCTGCCAGGTAATGGAGCTTGTCCTTTGCTTGGAGAGGGACAGCTGCAGAGGGCTGGCCAGCATTTCCAGGGTAATTGGCTCCCCTCTTCCTCCTCAGTATAAGTTAGCTAAGGGTGTGTAACAAATTACCACCAACAGGGTGAATTAAAACAACAGAAATATATTCTCTCCCAGAGTCCAGAAGTCCAAACGCAAGGCATCGGCAGGGCCATGCTCGCTCTGAGGCTCTGAGGGGGGGATCCTTCCTTACCTGTTCTGCCTTCTGATGGTGGCTGGCAATCCTCAGCATTCCTTAGCTTGTAGATGCATCACTCCAATCTCTGCCTCCACCTTCACATCGTCTTCTCCCCTATGTGTGTGTCTCCTCTTCTTGTAAGGATATCAGTCCTTGGATTAGGGCCCACCCTAATCCAGTAAGACATAATCTTAATTTAACTAATTATATCTGCAAAGACCCTATTTCCAAATGAGGTCATTCTGAGGTTCCAAGTGGACATGAATTTGAGAGGGATGCTATTCAACTCAATACAGATGCTCTGTAACCAAAGGGAGGCAGTGCAGGGTAGTGGTTTGGGGTGCAGGCTCCCCCAGCTTCCCTCCCAGCTCCTCTACTTGTTGCCTGTGACTTCCCTCTGTGCCTGTGCCTTTTCAGATTTCCTTATCTGTAAAATGGGAATACTAAGAGTTCCTACCTTTTAGGTCTGTTGTGAAAATTAAGTGAATCAATGCGCAAAGGCACTTAGAACCACATGGAGCAGAGGAGGGTCATAGTAAATGTTAGTAAGATCGTTTTCTCCATCACCATCTCTTACACCTGTTCAGTGCTCAATAGCACACAAACTGCTTCCACGAATATTACATGAAAGTGTTATGCACTGCAGTGGCCTAGGAAGCAGGCCTATTTCAGATGGAGAAACTGAGGATCAGGGAAGCCGACAGCCTTGCAGAGGACACACCAGCAAGACAAACAACAGACCCAGAATTCTAATGGAGGGACACTGATTTCTGGGGTTAGAGCCATCTTTTGGGTTCCGGTAGAAACGGGGCTCCAAATCCAGCAGCTCAGCCCGGCCATGCCCAGATTTGCCCAGTTCAGCAAAAATTCACAAAAATACAGGCCCGTCGTATATGAGGCCGGGCACAGTGCTTCACAGCCCTCATTTCCTTCTGTTCATGCAGCCGCCCTGCAGGAGAGGTACAATTATTATCACCAGTGTAAAAACCAAGCCTTGAAATGCTGAAGAAAATTTTCACATTCTCTCAGCTAAATATTCACCCTGGGGTTTGAACCAAGGTCTGTTTAACTCCAGAAATTTAAGTTCTTAACTGTACTGTTATTCTGCCCAACATCTTTCACGTAGATCCCCTCATCTCCAGGGAAGCGATTATAATTCTTTATTTTAAATGTCATGGAGGGCCAGCCCGGTGGCATAGTGGTTAAGTTCCCCCACTCTGCTTCAGAGGCCGGGGGTGTGCAGGTTCGGATCCCAGGCGAGGACCGCCACACTGCTTGTCAAGCCATGCTGTGGCAGCGTCCCATATAGAGCAGACGAAGATGGGAACAGATGTTAGCCCAGGGCCAGTCTTCCTCAGCAAAAGGAGGAGGATTGACAACAGACGTTATCTCAGGGCTAATCTTCCTCACAAAAATAAATAAATAAAATGTCATGGGACTTTCCAATGACTTCAAAGAATTTAGTAAAGAATAATTTGGTTCAAAGTAAGTTGATGGGCACAGCAATTTGTTGATGATAATAACAATCTGGTTTAAAACAAATCAAATAAATTCATATCTAGTTTTTTGGATTTTTTTTGTTTGTTTTGTATTTGAATTTTTGGCATATCGTTGAACGATGCTTCTTTTCAACATTTTTGTATGTCACTTAATATTTTCAAAAATGAATCTGTGTGAGCTGTAAAACAATAAGTACTGCCTGATCCTATTTCTGTAAAATAATAACAAAGGGCGCATATTTGCATACGCAAGATGTGGTAAGTTATATTTGACTAAGGAGTTGCCTCCGCATGGGTGGAATCAGAAATGTTGTTTACTTCATTTATTTATTTGAGTACATGGTAAAGAAAATGCAAGCAGTACAGATGGGTGTACAGTGAAGAGGAAGTTTACCTCTTCCATTTGTTCTCCGGGTCACTCCCAGAGAAACCATTGTTACAGTGTTACCGTATCCAACCTGAAATAGTCTTTTCATACACAACGGTGTGTGTGTTTGTATATAAATTTACTTGTTTATATAATTATGAGTATTCTTCATGTCCTTTTCCCATATCTGAGTTTTCTGATTTTTTTTGATGAGGATACGTTATTCTTTAACAGAATTTTTAAAATGGTCTAAAAGCTTTGGGGGCATGAAATGTAGTGTATGCATTCCTCAATTTTCATGTCAGTGATATCTGTTCCACTTACTTGTGCTTATTTGGCAACCTTTTTCATGATATTTTAAAATTTGTAAGTTGTTTAAAATTTAATGTTTCAAACCACAATATAATATTTTGACATAATTTTTGTATTTTTTGCATTTTGTATATATCAGTTTGTATGCCCTCTGTATTCAACCAATGACCTATGATGAGGCATAATGGATTTTTGTTTTTGTTTTTTACTTTTTGCTATTGTGAACAATACAGAAAGAACAAAATGGGCTAGCTGAAAGTGGATTTGAAATAAAAAGGCCAGGGAAAATCTGGAAGAATTCTGAAAAACAACAAAAGTGCTTAGAGACAAAAATGTACCACTCCTTGGTACATCAAAATGAATGCATGCAACTGGGTGATGAGGATAAGGATGGATATTCACTTTTTGACCAAATTGTCATTCATCACCATTGCTTTTGACCAAATTGTTTGCTACCCTTTCTGACAGTCACAGAGCTGGGAGCACAGTCATGGAGTTGGAGAGCCTAATCAAAATTAAAACCGTCCACTCATCATCAAAAGATATAAGTGCTTTTCACCTTGTACCAGGTGCCCACACCTCAGTAGGCTTTAGGAGTAACTTGCTACTGTCCCTTCCACTCCCAAACAACTTTTCTCTCCTAGGGTGACAGTGGGGGGCCTCTGGTTTGCCAGAAAAACAAGAACAAAAGCCTATGGTACCAGCTGGGCATTGTCAGCTGGGGAGTGGGCTGTGGCCGGGAGCAAGTGCCTGGAGTGTACACAAAGGTGTCTAATTATCTGTTGTGGATTAACACGGAGACCACACTGTCAGGAAAGCCCTACAGGCATGAGCCAGACTCTGGGCACAGTTTGCTTCTATCATCCTGGGCCATCTTGTTACTGTATTTTGTGATGCTTCTATTACCCCTGTGATTAAACACTGTATTGCTTCAAAACTAAGTGTCCTTCTCAGTTTGTGGAATGAGGTCAAGGGTGGGATGCAGGTGATGAGGAGGGATTCTCATACAATCTGTTGCACCAGAAATAATCATATACCTATAACAGTGCTTAAAATATTCCTTGGACCCACTGAAAGGCCTATGGTTTCCCTGGAACTTGGAGGCAGTTTACCAGTTTCAGCTTGAGGCCTCTCTGAAGGTTTGGATGGAGCACCTTTCCATGGGGAGGGGTATGTCAGGGATCTCTGAAAGGAAAGAAAGCCTATTCTTTCCTTCTTACAAACAGGTGTCCTTCCACAGCTTCTTTCATTTTCCAAAGGGGTAGACATCTCCCAAATTTCTCTTGCTCTAGAAATAAGAAACATCCCAACTCCTCTCTCTCCCTTCATTTGTAGTTCATTTCTGAGACCTATAAATTTGGTCTCCGAAAAGATATTTGTTCTTCACCCTCCTTTGCTTCCATAGCTACCCCCTGGTCCAGAGCCCCTGTAAATGCTGCTTTTGGCTCTCCAAGATCGTGAGTAACAATGCTAAGATTCAGGATCAGGAAATATTGAAGTAGAAATGTGCTAGAGATGAGGTGGGACAGAAACACACAGCCAATGGGTTGTACTAACCAAGGCACTTTTGCTTGCAAGCACCAGAAACTCACCCTGAAGCAAAAAAGGAAATGAGAGATACATTGGGGTAGCACAGAATCAAAGCCAGAGCACTGCAGGACTCAGGAGGCTGTTCCAGGAAACAGCTGTCTGAGAGTTTAACTTAGTCCAAGACTGCATTTGGGGCCATCTGGAACAGTGGGTGGACTCTCCATCCTTCATGCAATCGTCCACGAGCATAATTTTTTTCAAACAGGCAAGACATAATAAGTGGCATTCTTTTCTGAGGTAACTCAGCACATTTTGGAAGAGAGAGGAAAAGCTGTAGAATATTCAAAAAGATGTGTGTTTTCACATGAGTTTGCCGTAAGCAGAATTCCTTGAGCTGTGAACAACGGCAAGAAAATAAAATAAAAAGGAGAAATCATAGACTTTTGTGCATACACATTCTGAGAGGCATGAAAAGAGAGTTTCTCTACACTGGCCTTCATCAGCTGCATCAGAATAGCACAGCTGGGTACCATCTGAATCTAGAGAGAGGGGAGGCGAGGAAGCATCTAGGTGGGTGACAGCAGGAAGAATCAGTATATAGTTAAGTTTTGCCAAAGCTGCGGAGTTACCACAAGGATTCTGGCTGTTGGAAAGCAGGGAAATACGGCTACAAACAGATGGGTTAGTGTCCCCAAAAAAGGTAGGTTTAAAAAGAAATTCCTTGTTTTCATGTAAGAGGAGGCGGTGACAGTAACCTGGCCTTCAAGTTCGGAAGGCAGAGGCTGGCAGAGACCGAGAGAGGCCGCAGTCTTGTGCCCTCAGCTCAGGACAGCAGGCTGACAGAAAAGCTGAAACAGCTGGGCCACTCAGCCAGGATCCTGTGAAAGGGAGTGTGTGCATGAAGGGGGTAGCTTTGTTTCCATCGCAAGGCATATCGTCAAACTTACAGATTCTTGCCAACTCTGTAAGGAAGACATGAGAGCTCAAAGTAGTTTTTTTTTCCCTTCAAATAGAGGTATAATTTACATAGAGAGACATGCCCTGATCTTAAGTATATAGTTTGATGAGTTTTTAAAAAAGCTTACAGCCATGTAACCCACACCCCATCAAGATATAGAACTTTTCCATCACCCTAGAAAGACCTCTCAAGCCCTTCCCTCCCCAATCCCAGCTCGCTCCCAACCTCCTCCCCTTCCACCAGGGTCAAATACCATTTTAGTTTCTTCGCCTGTTATAGAACTTTTTATTAATGGAATAACATAGCATGGAATTTTTTTGTGTCTGTTTTCCCTAGCTTAACGTAATATATTTGAGGTTCATCATGTTGTTGCATGCACCAGTAGCTCTCCCCTTATTACTGCGGGTGGTATCCCATACCACAGGTCGTTTATGCCTTCTCATTTTGATGGGTACCTGAACTGTTTCCAGTTTGGGCCTATTATAAAAAGAAATAAAACTACTGTGAAGGGTCTCGTGACAAGTCTTTTGTGTATATGTTTTCATTTCTCTTGGGTAAACACCTAGAAGTAAAATTTCTGGGTCTAGAATAGGTGTCCGTTCAATTTTGGGAGAAACTGCCAGATATCCATAGTAATTACAATAGTTTATGCCCCCACCCCACAGTCCGGGTAATAGACGAGAGTTCTGGCTGCTTCACATCTTTGCCAGCATTTAGTGTCATTGGTCTGTTCAATTTCTCCATTCTATGGGTGGAAAGTGGCATCTTGTTATGGTTTTAATTTGCATTTCCCTCCAAATGACGTTGAACACATTTTCATGTGCTTACTGACCATTTGTATACCTCTCTTTGTGAAATGCCTGTTAAAGTCTTTTCCCCATTTTTAATTTGGATCGTTTGTCTTTTTATTATTGAGTCGTAGCAGTTGCTTATACATTGAGTGTATGTGTCCTTTGTCAAGATATATATATATATACATATACAGAGAGAGAGAGAGTATTTTCTCCCAGTCTGAGTTTTGCCTATTTATTTTCTTAATGGTGTCTTTTAATGAGCAGATTTTAATTTTTATTATATCCATTTAATCAATTTTTTCTTTCATAGTTAGTACATGCTGAGTCCTAAGAAATTTTTGCCTATTCTAATATTGAGAAGATATTTTACTGTTTTATTCTAGAAACTTTATCATCATTTAGCTTTAACATTTAGATCTGTAACGCATCTTGGAACAATTGTCATGTGTGATGTGGTATGGATCAAGATTCATTTCTTCCATATGCACAGCCAATTGATTTGAAAAGACCTTCTTTTCCCCACTGAATTGCTTTGGTGTCTTGGTCTAAATCAACTGACCGTAAAAATATGGATAGATCTGGCTTAGTGGTTAAGTTCACATGCTCCACTTTGGTGGCCCGGGGTTTGCAGGTTTGGATCCCAGGTGTGGACCTACGCACCACTCATCAAGCCATGCTGTGGCGGCTTCCCATATACAAAATAGAGGAATATGGTCACAGATGTTAGCTCAGGGCTAATCTTCCTCAGCAAAAAGAGGAAGATTGGCAATGGATGTTAGCTCAGGGTCAATCTTCCTCACCAAAAATTAAAAAAAAAAAGTATGGGTCTATTTCTGGAGTTATGTGTTTTTCTTTTGCTGTCCTGGGTAGTCTAGGATTGGATTCTTAATTTGGTTTTTATTTGATATCTGACCTGAATGACTTTGTTTCCACTTGAAAATGGGATACAGGAAGTCTGTGGCATGTAGTAATTTAATTATCTCCTATGGGATCTTAGAATGAAATGGGTATTGAAGGCAACCTTGGCAGACCAAATTGTTGTTGAAGTTAAGCATTGCGATGAGAATGAGGAATAGAAGGACTATGGAGGTAGGTTAACTGCTTAGAATAGAACTTAAGTAAAAAAAATTAGCAGGCTCAGGGTTTTAGGTTTTGGCTTAAGTCATTGTCAAAGAACCAGGGAGCTTCTATACCTATTATACAAAAAATATCTTCTCTCATGTAGCTCCAGAGCCAATGTAGCCAAAAATTGGGCCGCAAATCTAATCGTAGTGGTTGCATAAATATAACATAAAATGAATTCACAGCCTCTATAGGTCTTTCATATGTAAGGTAGGACTGGAGAAAGAGTGGAAACCTGAAAATGAAAATGGGGATATTTGGGTGGATTTATATGTATCTATTTTTAAATGTAGGTATTATCATTCAAGTATGGTGAAGCCAACAGATCAGGAGACAACTGCTATTGAAAAGAGAGTTTGTTATTCATGGTTCACCAAAAGAGGGGCACACCACACCATGCAGGACCACATGGAGAAGCAACAGGGTTGGTGAAGAGGCAGAAAGAGCAGAGGGAGAACGTGGGTAAGAGTCATTATTGTGGTTTCTGCAGGAAGGAATGGATGAGGGAGGATAAGCAGGATAAGCAGGTTTAGGATTGGCTAGTTTGAATAATTTCAGTGAGCTCTGGGGTATAGGGACTGCCTTTAGTTGCCTGGTGCCTGGCTCTAGGGTGATTAGCACAGGAAGATTGTGGCTTAATGTGTGAGGGCTCAATAAAAAGGCATGATTAATACAGTATCTGAGTACTTTGAATCCATATATCCACTGAGCCTCACTTGCCAGGAGAAAAATCCTTCCTGTTTGAAAACTCTGACCACCCCTGATTCAAAGTCCTGTAATGATCTCACATGATGCAGTTAGCTTATAAGGAATGCTAATTCTCCTCAAGACTCAACCCACCAACTCTCATGACCTTCAGGTTTCTAAATACAGTTTAATTTCATAATATCCTGAGGGAAAAAATACAAAAATTAGATCTGGGAGGATATTAAACAACAAAAGAATGGCAGAATTCTGCTAACATATCAGAATGAACCTGCAGAATATTGTTGAAATGAGGTCAAAGGGCACTAGGACAGGGAGGGAAGAACATGGCATTGGATGGGGCAAAATTTATCAATATCATTAACTTGCCACACATTCTGGATTCAATAAACTAGCTTTAACTGCTGGGAGTGGCTCTAATAGTTTGCTTGGTTGGTTAATTAAAACCTAAATTTAAGAGGCCCACATTAAATAAAGCAGTTATGTCAGAAATTCTTTGTTATACTGAAGAGAAAGGGATACAAATTCTTGGGGAGAGAGGAAGTTGGAGTACATTTATCACATCAATCTGTTCACTCTCCCTTCCCTATGTTAAGAAGGCCCAATACTTCCTCCACCAAGCATTAGCAATGCATCAATGAAGGGGGAGGATCAATGTGGTAGAAGTGGTTAACTGCTTACCAAAATTAGGTTTCCCCTCCCATATTGTAGAGTGACGCTAGAAGGCAGCTCTGCCCATCTAGAAATTACATTTCATACCCCCTTTGCACGTAGGTAAGACCATATGACTAATTTTCAACATTGGAACTGATGTGTGTCCCTTTTGGGTCAGGGTGGCTATGAAGTGGATGTTCCTTATCCACTCTCTCTTTCCCCATATGCTAGCTGCATAGAGAACTCCAGGGCCCTAGGGACGATGGAACCACAAGACTACTACAGCCTGGGTCCCTGGATCAGCATACGGAAGAAAGCAACCGTTAAATAGGGATGTCCACATTGGACTGTTACTTGAACAACCAATAAAATTTATTGTATTAAGCCATTGAAATTTTTAGTTTGTGTTACAGCAGCTAGCATTATCCTACTTACCAAGCCCAGGATACCCGATACACTGTCTGGTAGCTGTCTTCTGAAAACTGAGGAAGACATTGTTAGATACTGAGGTTGAAATGGGCTCCATTGATTAACACAGGGATGACCTTGGAAAATCAAAATCATCCTGGAAAGTCAAAGGCCAACAGTATTTTGACTGTTAGAAATATGGTGGACATGGCGACCATGGTAAGCAACAGGACTGGCAAAATCACCGCAATGTTTGAACAGCAGGGATCTTTGGCAGTGGTCACTAATGATGGGGTCCTTAGGACTGAAATAAAGCCTACTAGGGTCTTAACTGATCTACATAACCAAAAACCAAATGACTACACATGATGAACGGAGGCTCCTTGAGTCACCACAGTGGAGAGGTATCTCTCTCACCTACTTCCCCGACCTGAGCCAATTCACAGATCCATAGCCCCTTGAATGAACTATAGGGCCCCTTGAGGAAGGACTTTATGCCTCTGACATAATATGTAATCTTCTAGTCATCCCCAAAGTCACCTGCAACAATTTACCAAGATTACCATGCAATGACAGAGAAAAAGACTTAGATTCGGGGGGAAATATTGGACACTTGGCTCTGAGGTGATGCTAACTCTGGGGACCCATTGTGGTTCACTAGAGAGTGTGGGGCTCATGGAAGCCAGGTGATAGAGTGACGGTCATAGTCCATCTGACAGTGAGCCTCCTGGCTCTGCAAATCAATTCAGTGGTTATTTCTTCAGTTTGGTATATTGAACCATAGTGGAGAACTGGAAAGAGTATAAACAGGGAACAAGGGAAGGCCATTGAGCTGGTTACTACTGTGGGAAACTGGGCTCAATCACATGGAAACCCTCTGAAGAACTACGTAGAATGAGTCTAAGAATTGTCCCTTTAATTACTGGAAGCTAGAGCTAGCTCCTGCCCTCATTGGTCAAAGGTTGCCCCAGAGGCGTCAATATCTCTGCAATTTCAAACTATGCATCTAAGTGGGCCCAGTGCACACCTGCCAGCATTCTTGACATTACAGGAGCCCTGGGCAGAAGGTGAAGATGCAAGATGCATGCTTGAGGTAAGACATTGTTAGCGGGAAGTGAGTTGAAACCTGTATGAAATCGTCAACTCCATATGTCACTGAAATGGATGGTAAAGCTGAGAGGATGTGATTCAGGGCATCAGATGTATTTGCTGCAACAAACTTATGTGGCACCTAGCAGAATCCTCACATTGACTCCTCGACCCAAGGATTCAGGGCTACTATGGCAGGAGAGGCCAAAATGGAGGTTCCTGAAAAATCCCCTCCTTAGCAAAGTAATAAACTCAAAGAAATATAATATTCCTAAAATAATTGCAGAAATTAGTGAAACATAAATGAAAACTGTAGAAATGGTGATTCCTTTCACTTCTCCATTTAACTCATTTCAGATGTGTACGGACTTTAGGTGATGAAAATGGATTATCATGAATTTAATAAGGTGCTGACTCCAGTTGCAGCTGATATTTCACATATGACCTTTTTATTGAAGAAAACCAATATAACTTTTAAAAATTTATAAAATTGGGAAATTATTTTTTTCTCTATGTCAAATACCAAAGACCACTAGAAGTGGTTTTGTTAACTTGACAGAAATAGCAGGACACCTTCTCCATCTTACCTCTCAATCCTTCAGCTGTATGTCATAATGTAGTCCCCAGGAATATTGACCATCTCCCCAGCCCACAAGACATCACCCTGGTCCACTACAGTGATGACATCATGCTGACTGGACCTGGTGGGCGAGAAGTTGCAGATATCATAGATGTCTTGGTAAGACACGTCTGTGTTAATCATAGGAATGTTTTAATTGTAAGGATTGTAGAGATCATTTTCTGACTTAACTCTCTCATTTTTCAAATGGGGCGGAAGGGAACTGAGAATGGCCTGGTGCTGCCATGTATCAATGATTTACTATGTGATAGGATCTTTGCATGTGCCATTAAAATTAATCCTTACCACAAACCTGTGATCTAAGGCAACTTAGCCCATTCCCTGTTTTACAGACAATGAACAGAACAGGTTCAGATGAGTGAAATGGCTTGGCCAAAGTTTAGACAAGTGCCAAAATTCAAATCCAGATCCATTTGGCTCCTAAGGCTGTGGTTCTTTGACAATATTCTTTCCTTCGGAACTTTTAATTCCCAAAACATTATTTTATTCAATTCTCACAAAAACTCAGGAAAAATGCAAAAATCAGATTTAAGTGATATTTTTTCAGTATAGAATTCCAAGATGACAATTATTTTTTCAGTCCATTAAAGATGTTGTTCCAGTTTTTTTGTTTTGTATTGTTTCCAACGAGAAATCTGCTGTCATCCTTATCTTTGTTCATCGGTACATGATGTCTTTTTATCCACTAACTGCTTATAAGATTTTCTCTTTATCATTAGTTTTTAGCAATTAGATAATGATGCACTTTGGTGTAGTTGTCTTCATATTTCTCGTTCTTGGCTTCTTGGATGTAGAATTTATAGTTTTCTTCAAACTTAGAAAATTTTCTGCCATTATTTCTTCAAATATTATTTCTGCCTTTCCTCTCTTTCTTCTCCTTCAGATACTCCAATTAACCATTTATTAGGGTACTTGTAGTTGTTCCATGGCTTATCAATGCTCTGTTCATTTTATTCTCAATGTTTTGTTTTTAATTGTTTTTATTGCTGTCTTCAAGTTCACTAATTTTTTTCTTCTATGATGTCTAATCTGCCATTATTCACACCAAGTGTATTTTTCATTTCAAACATTGTGGTTTTCCTCTCTTAATGTTCAATTTGGAAATTATATATGTATGAAATATCTATTTTATATATATGTTTATTACATGTCTCTACTAACCTGTTTAATCTTTTCTTTAGCTTTTTGAACTTATGGAATAGAGTTTAAATGCCCTATTTAACATATTTCTCTGTTAATTCTAACATTTCTGTCAGTTATGGGTTGCTTTTGATTGGTTAATTACAGGCATACCTCATAGATATTGTGGGTTTGGTTCCAGACCACCACAATAAAGTGAATATTGCAATAAAGTGAGTCACATGAATTTATTGGCTTCCCAGTGCATATGAAATTTATGTTTACACTATACTGTAGTCTATTAAGTGTGCAATAGCATTATGTCTAAAAAAATACATACCTTAATTTAAAAATACTTTATTGCTAAAAAATGCTAACCATCATCTGAGCCTTCAGCTAGTCATAATCTTTTTGCTGGTGGAGGGTCTTGTAAAAAATGCAGTATCTGTAAAGTACAATAAAGAAAACCACAATAAAATGAGGTATGCCTGTATCTCCTCATTATGGGTCATGTTTTTCTGTCTCTGCATGCCTGGTAATCTTTGATTGGATGCCAGACACTATGAATTTCACCTATCTGGTCCTGGACATTTTTGTATTTCTATAAATTGTCTAGAGCTTTGTTCTGGAATATAGTTACATTACTTGGAAAAATTTTATCCTTTCATATCTTGCTTTTATAGTTTGTTAGGCAGGTCTGGAGTCGTGCTCAGTCTAGGGCTAATTATTTCTCACTACTGAAGAAGGACCTTCCTGAGTACTCTATTGAATGCCTGTGAATTATAAGTTTTTCCCATCAGGCTCATAGAAACAGTCACTGTTGTCAGCTCTGTATGAGCACCGGATAATGCTCCCTCTAATTATTTTAGATAACTCATCCTCAGCCTCAGGTCATTTCCTCACACAGGTACTGGGAGGGAGCCTCTATAAGTCTCTGGGGTCTCTTTCTGTGTAGCTCTCTCCCCTCTGGTACTTTATTCTATGAATTCCAGCTGCCTTGGTCTCCCCAGACTCTCAGATCTGTCTCCTCAACTCACAGAATCTGCCAACCTCCACCTTAGTTACTTCTCCCCCTGTCGTAGCTGGGAAATCTTTCAAGGCAATAAAGCTTTGGAAATCATAGGACTCAATTTATTTGTTTCTCATCTCCAAAGGATCAATGTCTTTCACTGACTAAAGTTCAAAGTCTGGAATATCATCGTTTCATATATTTTATTTGCTTTCTTTTTGGTTGTTTCAGGCAGGAAGGTAAATCCAGCCCCTGTTACTTCAT
Organism: Tapirus indicus; assembly: GCA_031878705.1. Lineage (NCBI taxonomy): Eukaryota > Metazoa > Chordata > Mammalia > Perissodactyla > Tapiridae > Tapirus > Tapirus indicus. The sequence goes on along the minus strand of CM062919.1, from coordinate 93,504,957 downwards.
CTTGACCAGAGAAAAACTCCTTTGCTTTTGTTTTTGAAGAATATTTTTGCTGCATATGTGATTCTAGATTAACAATTATTTTCTTTCAAGAATTTAAAGCTGACTTTAAAGTCATTTCCTTCTGATTCTCATGATTTCTGTTGAAAAGTCAGCTGTCAGAATTGTTGTTATTCCTCTGAAGGTAATATGCATTGTTTCTCTGACTGTTTTTGAGAACTTTTCCCCTTCTATTTAGTTTTCAGCAGTTTGGCTATGACGTCCCTAGGTGTGGTTCTCTTGTATTTACCTTGCTTGTGGTACATGGAATTTCTTCAGTTGAGGAGTTGATGTCTCATCAGTTCTTGAAAATTCTTGGCCATTATTTCTCCAAATATTGCTTCTGCCTCAATTTCTGTTTTCTTCTACTTATGAAACCACAAGTGAGTCTATGTTAGACCTTCTCACTGTGCCCCACATCTCTTCCACAATTTTATTTCCTATTCTGTTTGCTCTTCAGTAAGTTTATTTTTATTGCCCTGCTTGTTCACTGATCCTGTTCTCTGCTACGTCTAATCTGCTGTTAAATGGTTGTTAAATTATTAATTTCAAATTTGTGTGGGGTTTTTTCTAGAATTTCCATTTGATTCTTTTCGTATATTCCATTTCTTTGGTGAAATTATCTATTTTCTCCATCTTTCCACTATATTCTTGAACATATTAATCAAAGGTATTTTAAAGCTATTACATGTTAACTCCAACAGTTTTTTCACCCGTGGATTTGTTTCTATGTTCTATTTTGTCTTTTGGATTATGGCCATAGGGTCCCAATTCTTAGCATGCCTAGAAAATTTGAATTAAAAGCCGGACATCATGTATTTAAAAATTGTATATGCTCCAGACGATGTTATCTTCTTCCAGAGAGGATTCATCCTTTCTTATGCTAGGCAGAGAAAATGGGGACCCAAACATCACAATCCAATCATAGTCCTAGCTATACTCAAAGCTATACTGTGGTTTATTTAAGGCTCTTGTTCACTCTGGTTCACTCTACTCACATGGTGCAGCCCTACAACATTTACAAACGAGAGCCTGCAGGGGTCATGAGGTCCTCTCTTCCTGAAGATTCTGAATTCTCATCTTTGCTTCCTCAGCACCACAAAACAATGGAAAATTCCACTTTGTTTTTGGCTTCACTTTTTGGTTCCAACCCCACACACTTTAGAATTCAGCATATGTCTAGAGGAGGGAAATGTCTATGTGTTTGGGGCTTCTCAAATATCCAATTTTGTCACTCCAGCTTCATGAGATCACTAAAAATTCACTAGTTTCTCTCTTTACCAACAGCTGCCCTCCAGACCTCAGCAAACCACAGATTCTTAGCCAACAGCTTGCATATATAATTGTCAAATGCCTTCAGGAAAAAAGTGGCTGCAGATCCTTGAGTCACTTCTGCATATTTCTCCCCTCTCCAGGAACCTAGTCTTGTTAGTCCTCATTGCTTTAGAGGTTCTGTTTGCCTTTAAACTTATGTTTTTTGTATTTTATTTGAATTTTCTAATTTTTTTTGGCACGTGCTTTGGTTTCCTGTAAAGTTTTCCATCCTACCTGGAAGAGGAAGTTCTTACATTAAATTTTTTTATGTTGTAGATTTATGACTTCATTTCAAGAAAATTGTTTTTATTTCTTCTATTATGGATTTGAAAGATTTGTCGGTTCCATTTGTTTCCTTTTCATTACTTCAGGTACACTGATTATTCATATGCAGGATCTAAGTTCTCTCTCCCCGACATCCTTCATCTTGTTTTCTCAATCCTTTCATCTGCATGCTGCCTGCTTATCTTACCCCAGCCCTCCTTTTCACTTCGAAGATACTGGGTTCTTTTTTTTTCTGATTCTAGTTTGGTTTTAATTACATCAATTCTACTGTATTTTCTTACTTTATATCTCCAACAGTTTCCTTTTCATTTCTTTTTCTTCTTTTTTTGAACTCATGTATTATAAAGTCAACTTTAATTTCTTTGGGTCAAGATGGTAAAATAAAGCAGCTAAATTTTCTATCGCCTAGAATGCATCCAAAACAATGTTTTGTTTTATTTATTGTTTTATGTCATATAATTTATATCTATATCTACCAATCAATCTATATAAAATGCTATATTTTACTCATGCTGTTTTGTTCTTTCTGTGTTTTTGTTGTTTATGTCTGAATTCAGGTTAGTTCTAACCAGTTCAGCCTTTAAGTCTTAAAAAAAAGAAGGAATACCTTTTCCTACTTATTTTTCTTAAGAACTATTATGATCTTCTCTCTTTACCTACAGGACTGGGTATTAAGAATTTATATTCTCTGTTTAGTTATTCTTCTGTTTGAGAAAGATGGAGAAGGAGCTGGAACAGTCATATCTGGGAATGCTGTTGCTTTCTTTCTGAAGAGGACCTGAGTTGGAACTGAACTCCATCAGGTTGGTGTAGGCCTCCATGGTTTTCAGCAGGGTCGCCCTCTTTGTGATCATCTCCCCGGGGTTCAAAGTCTTTTCATTCCTGAGCCAGCACTTATTTTTCCACATATACAGTTCCAACATCATCCACAAAATTTATGTGTCCCTACACAGTGCCCTTGCTAGTTAAATAGCCATCATAGGGGAAAGAAAGGCACCATGTCATCATACTCTTCCCCTCCAGCCTGCTCCCTGGAGGTTAAGGGGCTACAAAGGGGGTGTTCCTTGTCCTTCCCAGTTTCCCAGCCACCAGCCCCTGACTTCCTGAGCTGTGAATACTGATGAAGTGCCATAGAATCCCCTCCTTTGTTCTGCCATACCACTCTCTGAACCCTCTAAAATCGGGGAGCTCTGTGTGGATTTATAGCACTAACTATAACATTAAAATTAAGAATATCTGTTAATCAGAAGGCACAGCTCCAAGAGTGGGAGAAGATATTTGCCACACCTATAACTAATAAAGCTAGTTAATATGAGAATTTGTTTAAAACTTCTACAGATCAATAAGAAAAAGGACAATCAATAAATAAATGAGCACAAGTGTTGAACAAACACTTTGAAAAAAAGATCTTTAAATAGCCAATAAACATACAAAAATGTTCTATACTCATTAATTATCTAGGAAATGCAAATTAAAACCACAGTGACATAACTCTATGGCTTTTCAGAGGGATAACATTAAAACTACTGGTAACATGGAGTGTCGACAGAACGTGGACAGGAACTCTCATACTCTGCTACTGAGAGGACCAATTGGTACAACCCCTTTGGAAACCGCTTTGGCTGTATCTACTAAAGAAGGAAATATATTACCCTATGACAGGCACTCTGCTTGTAAGTATATACCTATGATAGTTTCCTATGGCTGCTATAACAAATTCACACAAACTTAGTGCCATAAAACAACACAAATTTATTATCCTACAGTTCTAGGTCTCAATTAGCTAAAATCAAGGTGTTGGCAGTGCTGCATTCTTTTCTAGCTTCTAGAAGGCTTCTGCATCCTTGGCTCATAGCCCCTTTCCTCCGCCTCCAAAGTCAGCAACATTAGGCTGAGTTCTTTTGAAGCTGACATTTTTCTGGTTCTCTCTCCTGCCTCTGTCTTCCACGTATAATGACCCTTGTGATGACATTGGGCCCACTTAGATTATCCAGATAATCTCCCCATTTCAAGGTCAGCTGATTAGCAACTTAATTCCATCTGCAAACTTAGTTCCCCTTTGCCATGTAACCTAACATATTCACAGGTTCTGGGAATTAGCATGTGGTCATCTTCGGGGTGGAAGGCATTGCAGAAACTCTTGCACATGTAAACATGTTTACAACATATACAAGAAAGTTTATAGCAGGACTATTCAGAATAGCAAAAATCTTACAAAAACAAATCCCCAATAACTGAGTACTAGATGATTAAATTGATGCATATTCACACAGTTATATAATAATCAGCTGTATGCAACAATATGGATGAATTTTAGCAATGTAAAGTTGATTAAATATATATATCAAAAGAATATGTACAGCATGATACTCATTTTATATTTAAAACATTATAATATTGTTTTAATATTGTAAAATAGTCATATATGCCTTCCAGTTATACATATATATGTAATGTGAACGGTCATATCTGGGAGGTACAGTGTGTGTATAGTAATTACTTCTGTATATCCCCATGTCTCCATCTCTCTCTCTCTGTTGTTAGTGCCGTTGAGTCAATTCTGACTCCTCATGCCATCCTCTCACTTTCCAGGTTCCTGAGACCTTTCTGTGGATTCATGAGGTAAAAATTATTTTCATAATGACACATTTGCCTTTGTTCACTGTGTTGATATTTGCACTAATGTCCAAAAGCAACAGTATGCCTGATCATGAATCAAGGCACTGGTAAGAAATGGTACTATCAAATATTGAATCTTTTACTCCCAATCATTCACAGTAATATAAAAGAAGACATGCCAGTTTTATTTAAGAACGTCCTTGATGAATTCATAAACATTATTATTTTTATGAACTCTCAACCCTTGAGAATATATCTTTTTAATGTTCTATGTGAAGAGATTGGAAGTACACGTAAAGCACTTCTGATGTACAGTGAAGTGTGATCATTATTGAAGAAAAAGCACAGGTGGAATTGTTTGAGTTGCAAGCTGACTTAATCATGTTTTTCATGGAACACCATTTTTTCTTGAAAGAATAACTTACAGACACACTATCATTATTCAGATGTGGACATTTGGCAAGTATTTCTTGAAAATTAATTAAGTGATCCTGTCCTTTTAAAAATGATTTTACTTATTACCAATGGTAAAATTTGAGCTTTTGGGCAAAAATTAAAATTTCAGGAAACTTACATCCACTGCCATGAGCTGGACAGCTTCCCAAACTTAAAGGTTTTTATAATGAGATTGGTGATGATGCTGATGAATCTGATTCTTTGATATTGTATAATAAACTGTGTGAGCATTTGGTAAATCTGCATAACAGTGAACCAACATTTTCCAAATGACCCATGTTTGATGCTACAAAATAAAGCACAAATAAAAGATCCACTCAAAACCCCGATGGATACTAACGTAACAGAGTATGGAAAGTTCACTGATTTGTTTACAGATTTCACACTGCAACTGATCATTAAGAAACTGCCACTTGTTAAGTTTTGGACTAGAGTCGAAGACTATCCACAATTATCTGAAAAGGCTATTAAAATAATCCTATCTTTTCCAACTCCATGTATGTGTAAAGCCAGATTTTTCTTCATATTTTTATTCTTGTTGTTAGTGCAAGGGGAGTGGATTCTGACTCCCAGCAACTCCTAGGGAGCTTGTGTACAGCAGAGCAGAATCCTGCCCAGTCCTTTTGCGCCATTCTCTTACCTTTTGTGCTATATCAGACAATACTCCACTGCAATTCACAGGGTTTTCATAGCCAGTGTTTTTGGAAGTGGGTGGCCAGGTTCCTTCTTCCTAGTCTGTCTAGTCTGAAAGCTCCACTGAAACCATCTACCATGAGTGACCCTGCTGGTATTTGAGATACCGGTGGCATAGCTTGCAGCATCACAGCAGCATGCAGCTGCCACAGTTGGACAACTGATAGAAGGGTGGTTCCCTGACCAGAAGGTGAACCCAGGCTGTGGAGGTGAGAGCACCTAATCTAAACCACTAGACTACCAGGGCTGGCTTTTCTTCATACTCTTCAATCAAAATGACATTGCCACAGATTGAATGCAGAAGCACATATGAGAATACACATTTTATAGTACCTTACTTTCTTTAAAACACATAGGATTGTATGAAGCAATAATTATAACATTGTATCATTGTGTTTATAACATAACGATATGACAATAATAGCACAAAGAGGTGGGGGCATGGAACCATACTGAAACAATGTTTCCATGTTTTACAAGACTAAGTTAGTATTCAGATGATATAGACTATGCTTTACGATATGTATTGTAATCCCTAGAGCAACTACTGAGGAAATAATTTCAAAATATATAGCTAAAAATCAACAGATGATTTTAAATGGTTCACTAAAAATATTTATTTAAAACAAAAGAAAGCAGTAAAGAAAAAAATAGAAGAATTAAAAGACAGGACATAGATAGACAACAAATGGCAAAATGGCAAAGGTAATCCAACCCTCTTAATAATTACATTAAGTGCTAATTATCTACACAACCCAATCAAAAGGCAGACATTGTCAGACCAGGTAAAAAGCAAGATTGAACTGTGTGTTCTACAAGAGGCATACCTTAGATTCCAAGATACAAATAGGTTAAAAGTAAAAGGATTGAAAAAGATAAACCATGTACAAACTTTAACTATAAAAGAGCTGTAGTGGCTCAATTAATATCAGACAAAACAGACTACATGACGAGAACTATTACTTAAGACATACAGAGGTATTTTATAATGATAAAAGAGTCAGTATAATAGGACTATATACAAATTATAAAAGCATATGTACCTTACAACAGAGTCTCAAAATACATGAATAAAAAATGTATATGTGTATCAAATCATCACATCGTGAACTTTAAATATATACAATTATATTTGTCAATTATTCTTCAATAATGTTAAAAAAATTAACAAAATGGAAAGGAAAAATAGACAATTATACAATAATAGTTGGAGATTTAAATAATCCCTTCTCAATAATTGAGAATAACTGGACAGAATATCAGCATGGATATAGAAGAATTGAACACTGGTAACCAACTCAATCTAATTGACATATTAAGCACGCCACCCAACAATTGCAGAATACACATTATTTAGAATACGCTAGGCCATAAAACAAGTCTCAGTAAATTTTAAAAGGATAAAAACATACAAAATAGGTGCTTTGACCAAAATGGAATTACATTAGAAATTGACAATAGACAGAAATCTGAGAAATCCTCAAATATTTAATAATTAAGCAACATATTTCTAAATAACCTCTGGGTTGAAGAAGAAATCACAAAGTAAATTTAAAAATATTTTGAATTGAACTAAAATGAAAACACCGCATGTCAAAATGTTATGGGATGCCACTAAAGCAATACTTAGAAGAAAATTTATAGTTTTAAACGCCTATGGCAGAAAAGAACAAAGTTTTCAAATAAATAATCAAAGCTTCCACCTTAAGAAATTAGGAAAATTAAGAGCAAATTAAGTCCAAAGAAGCATAACAAATGAATTAAGAAAGATAAAAACAGAAACCAATGAAACAAAAAACAGAAAAATAATAGAGAAAAATCAGCTAAAGACTTTGTTCTTTGAAAAGTTCTATTTAGATTGCCCAAGATAAAAAGAGAGGGAAAATACAAATTACCAAAATCAGAATAGAAAAGTGAGATCATAACTAGAAATCTTCCAGAAATTGAAAGAATTTTAAGGGACTATTATGCAATAAATTAGACCACTTAGACAAAATGGAAAAATTTCTAGAAAGACAGAAATTAACAAAACTGACTCAAGAAGAAATAGGAAATATGGATAGATCTATAACAAGTACAGAAATTGATTTAGTAACAAAATATCTTCCCACAAAGAAAAACCCCAGATGGCTTCACTGTTGAATTCTTTCCAATATTTAAAGAAGAAATTATACCAACCCTTCACACACTCTTTCAGAAAATAGAAGAGAAAGGAATATTTCCTAACTTATTTTATGAAATAGTGCTACCTTGATGCCAAGGCCAGATAAAGACATCACAAGAAAACAAAACAAAACCAATTAAGACCAATATATGCATAGATGCAAACTACTTGATAAAATATTAGCAAATCATATTCATCATGATAAAGTGGGATTTGTCATGGAATACAAAGGTTGGCTTAAAATCTCAAAATCAATTAATGTAGTTAACATGTGTGAGATAATAGAAAATATATATATTGGTCTCTGCCCCTGATTCCTGACACAGAGCCCCTAAAACCCTTATAATTTCCTAAAAGATAAGAGCACTAGGAGCATCTCTTGTTCTAATGAGGTGATTCTAGGCAGGCTCCTGGATGGCTCCTGGGTGGGAGCTGGTCACCAGAAAGACCAAGCCACGGTTAGATGCTTGGAATTTTCAGCCCCCTCCCTCCGACTACCAAATTCTCTAGAGATGGGAGAGGGGCTGGAAATGGAGTTAATGATCAATCACGACTACATGATGAAGTCTCCATAAAAATATCAAAAGTATGGTGTTCAAAGAGCTTCCAGGTTGGTAAACACATCCACACTGGAAGGATGACACACCTGAACTCCACAGGGACAGAAGCTCCTGCATTCAGGACCCTCCCAGACCTCACCTTATGTATCTCCTCATCTGGCTGTTCATCTGTATCCTTTATCATATCCTTTAAAAAACAATTAAACATAAATAAGTGTTTCCCTCAGTTCTGTGAAATGCTCTAGCAAATTAGTCAAACCTGAGGAGGGAGTCATGGGAACCTCTGTTTGTAACCAAATCAGACAGAAATTGTGGGTAACTTGGGGACCTACTACTTGCAACTGGCATCTGAAGTGGGGAGCAGTCTCATGGGACTGAGCCCTTAACCTACGGGATCTGATGCTATCTCCAGGTAGATAGTGTCAAAATTGAGTAAAATTGCAGGACACCCAGGTGGTGTCAGACAATTACTTTGTATAGGAAAAACCCACACATGTTTGGTGACCAGAAGAGAAGTGTTCTGTGTGAGTGCGGCAGTAGTGTGAGTAGCAAAGAAGACACACAGGAGAAACTTGGGAGGGAAAGATTGGGGTTTTCCCTACCCACGAGGTGGAAAACTGGGTTTTTCTAATTCACTCTGTTAATAGAACAAAGGATAAAAACCACATGATCATCTTAATAAATTAAGAAAAAGCACTTGAAAATATCCATCACCCATTCATGATCAAAAACTTTCAACACACTAGGAATAGAAGGAAACTTCCTCAACTTTATAAAGGAGACCTGTGAAAAACCCATAGCTAACATCACACTTAATGGTGAATGCTTTCTACTTAGGAGAAAAAGGTAAAGATGGCTGCTTTCACCACTTCTATATAGCAATATACTGGAGGTGTGGCACTTCAATAAGTAAAAAAAGTGGGAGGCGGAGGAGAGAGAGAGAGGAAACTGAAAGCATCCAAATTGGAAAGGAGGAAGCACAACTTTTTTTATTTGCAGATTACATATACTGGGTGTAGAAAATCCCAAGGCATCCACAAACAAACAAAAAAGAACTAGTAGAAGTAATAAACGAGTTCAGAATGGTCGCAGGATACAAGATCAATGTAGAAAACTAGGTAGCATTTCCATATACTAGCAATGAACAATCTGAAAATGAAATTAAGAAAACAATTCCATTCACAACAGCATCGAAAAGAATGCACTTAGTAATAAATTTAGCAAAAGAAGTATATGACTTGTATACTGGAAACTACAAAACATTGTGGGGAGAAATTAAGGAAGGTCTAAATAAATGGAAAGACATTTCATAGATTGGAAGATTCAAAATTATCAAGATGGCAATTCTCCGCAAAATAATCTATAACTTCAATATAATCCCTATCAAAATCTCAGCAGGTTCTTTTGGTAGAGATTGATAAGCTGATCCTAAAATGTGTATGGAAACGCAAAGGACTCAGAATAGCTGAAATAATTTTGAAACAGAAGGAAAAAGTTGAAGGACTTATAATACCTAATTTCAAACTTACTATAAAGCTACAGTAATCAAGACCATGTAGCATTGGCACAAGGATAGAAATATGGCTTAATGGAACAGAATTGAGAGTTCTAAAATTTATGGTCAATTGATTTTTTACAAAGATGCTAAGATAATTCAAAAAAGCAAAAGATAATCTTTTCAACAAATGGTCCTGGGACAATTGAATAGCCATATGCAAAAAACAAAAACAAAAAATGAACTTTGACCCTTAACTCACACCACACACAAGAATTAACTCAAAATGATCCATAGACATAAATGTTAAAGCTAAACGTATAAAACTTCTAGAAGAAACATAGGAAAAAGGCTTTATGACCTTGAGTTAGGCAAAAAGGTTTTAGATACAATGCCAAAAGTATAATCCATTAAAAATTGATAAGTTGAATTTCATCAAAATTAAAAACTTTTGTACTTCAAGTCACCACTAAGAAAATGAAGAGTCAAGACATAGATTGAGATAAAATTTTGCAAATCATATATCTGACAAAAGTCTTGTATCTAGAATATATAAAGAACTCTTCAACTCAACAATAAGAAGGCAAACAATCCAAGTTGAAGGAAAAAAAAACTGACAAATTATTTAAATAGACATTTCATTAGAGAATATAAATGAATGGCTAACAAACATATGAAAATGTGCTCAACATCATTAGTTATTATGGAAATGCAAATTAAAACCACAATGAGATACCACTACCCACCTAACCAGAATGGCTATAATAAAAAAATAAAGACAATAACAAATACTAGCAAGGATATGGAGAAACTGGAACCCTCCCACCTTCCTGGTGGTAATATAAAATGGTATAGCCACTTTGTCAAACAGTTTAGTGTTTCTTAAAATATTAAAAAAAGAAAATCACACAACTCAGCAATTCTGATCCTAGGACTCTACCAAGATAAATGAAAGTCTATGTTCACACAAAGACATGTACATAAATGTTCTTAGCACCATTATTCATTGTAGTCCCAAACCGGAAATAACTCAGATTTTGACCAACTGGTAAATGGATAAACAAATGTGGTATACCCATACAATAGAATACTATGTAGCAACATAATGAAATGAACCTCTGATACCTCTATTAAATAAATAAATAAATGAACCTCTATTCTACAACATAGAAGAATGTGAAAATCATTATGCCAAATGAAAGAAGCCAGACACTTAATACCACCTATTGTATAAACCACTTTACATGAAATATTCAGAAAAGGCAGACACAGAAAGCAGATCAGAGACTGAGGTAGGAACAGTGATTACTGCAAAGGAGCATGAGGTGTAGGGGAGGAAGACAAATCCTCCACCCTCTGGGTCCTTCTGGCTGGGCTATGAATTAAATTGACATGAGACTGAATAACAGGAGAAAGTCAAACAAAGCTGTATAACATGTATCCATGGGAGAGACTCAGGAAAACTGAGCAAATTGCCAAAATGGTGGAGGTTCTCATCTTCAGCTAAAGACAAAGGAGGATGTTGGGGATGGGGAGAGTCAGTGATGGGAGAGTACCAGAAAAGCAAAGTAAACAAGAGTAAGGTTATTATACAGATTTAAGTCCTTGCTTTCCACATTGATAAGGTTTCTAGAGAAAAGGTCCTCCCCCTTCTTCCTGGTACAGAGAGGAAATTACCTTTACAGGTGGAGATTTTTCCCTTACAAGTGGAAATGTCTCTTACAAAGGGCAAATTTTACTTTTCAGAGCTTCTGCCATGTCTGCAATTTTTAAAAGTAACCAGCCCAAAATAATCCTCATGCCAAAGAGACATATTTTGGGGTGGTCAATTCTGATCCCCCACAGAGGGAACTTTCTGGGAGAATGGAAATGTTCCCAAACTGGAACATTGTGATGGCCACAAACTAAAAACTTACTAAAATAAAAAATCATTGAACCGTACATTTATAATGGGTGGATATTATGGTATGTAAATCTACCTTAATAAAGTGGTTAAAAATTAAAAAGCTAAAATTCTTATGAAGAAATAATTCAGACATCATGGTATACATTTAATGATTCACTTTTGTTGGAAATTACATTAAATTTGTGCTGTCCTACAAAGTTTGAGAGCTGTGGTTGTTGTTATTCTTAGGGACTTTCCAAGGAGCTCAAATATTGGGGGTTTTTAGTGAGATCATGGATCCACTAGTCACATGAGACAAAAAGGAGTGACAGAACCTCCTAATGTCCGCCACGGGTGATATAAAATATTCCCTCCTGGTGGATTCCAGGCCTTTCTAGAATTAGATCATTTCAGAGCACAGACTTTTCCCGAGTGACCATCCAGCCAGAACAAGGGATGCCATCAGAGGAGATGGTTTGAGCATGGGAGGTCTCATGTCAGCTTTTGAATCCAGTTGGCTTCCTCCATCAGTGCTGTCTCAGAAACTTTTATTCCCTGAAGATTCTCACCAAGGCTGCTGACTGTTAGTTGGAGAAATACTTTCAGAAATGAGAATGAGAGAAGGGTGAATGGAGAGACAGCTCAACTCTGCGGCAGCCAGTGTGGTTTGAGCATGGAAAATTACCTGCTCAATTTCCTGGCTGGCAGGAAACTTGGTGCAGCTGGAAAAAAAGGTATAATTTAGTCAGAAGTCCTGGGTTCATGTTCTGGCTCTGGCCACATCACTTGCAAACCAAGTGACCTTGAGCCAGTTGTTTAACTTCTCTAAGTCTCAGCTTTCTGACTTTTATTATGAAGCAAGTAATAATGATGCCTTCCTCATATTTATCATCAACACATTCATTTAGAGAGACCATATGTCAGTTCTGCTCTGAACAAGGAGAGTGCAGTCAGTTTGAGCTTTGCCCCAAATCATGGTGCAGTCTAGGGTATGTCTCTCCGCTTTGTCTTCACTGGGAGAATACACTTGCCCAGAGAAATTTCATTTTCACTTGGAAAACACTTCTCCCTCTACTTCACAAGACACTCTTTGTCAATTCCTTTCCTGATTCCTCCTCTTTCCCCAGACATCTAAATGTTGAAGCACCCCAGGGCTCAATCTTCGGTCCTCAGTTTCTCCCCAGATGATCTCATCCAGTGCAACTGCTTCAAATATCATCTCTATGCTCATGCCTCTTAAGTCTGAATATCTTTCCTGTACTTCTCCCCTGTGCTCCAGACCGTCCTAACCAACTGCCCTAACCAACATTTCTACTAGGATGTCTGAGAGACATCTCAAAATTAAAGTGGCAAACTTGAACTATGGATTCATCCACTCCATCCCAGATCTTTTCCTTCACCTCAAGCCCTCCACAATGCAGGAAATGGCATTACCATCCATCCAGTTGTCCAGATGAAAATTTCTAGGAGCTATCTTTGATCACTCTCTTTGATCTCTCCCCACATCTTCTCTATTGGCAAGTCTTATCATCATTGAAGTCAAATTATACCCAGAATCTAACTGCATCTCACTATTCCCACCACTATGACCCTAATCAAAATCCCCATCATCTCTTACCTTCTAACTAGTCTCTCTGCATCAGACATCATGACTCAACCCATTCCCCATAGTCCCCAGTTTCTCCCTAGTAAATTGTATTTTATCTTCTTGATACCATTTATTAGGACCTGAAAATATCTTGATCATTTTTTTTTTTTTTTTGGTGGGGAAGACTAGCCCTGAGCTAACATCCATTGCTAATCCTCCCCTTTTTGCTGAGGAAGACTGGCCCTGGGCTAACATCCTGCCCATCTTCCTCCACTTTATATGGGATGCCGCCACGGCATGGCTGACAGGCAGTGCGTCTGCGGGCGCCCGGGATCCGAACTCGCGAACCCTGGGCTGCCAAGCACGGACTAAACCGCTGCGCCACCGGGCGGCCCCCTCTTGATCATTTTTTAACTTGAACGTTGTTTTTGTGCCTAACACTTCCTTGAAAGTAAGGGTTCTTTAAGATCTTTTTCCTGTTCCTCCTGAGTCACTAAAGCATTTCTAGGTGCTGCTACTCATTCAATAAATGTTTGTTAGTTGACAGGTAAGGCTGCATGACATCTTAGGCAAGAGGTGGAGAAAACATACTTTCAGTGCTAGTTGGTTTATTTATACCATGACCTTGTTATAGTTATAGCTCATTATGACTTTTGATTTAGAATATTAATGCCCTGATATAACCTGCTGCTGAGGTTATTGAGTTTCAAGGTCCTAACCTAAATTTCAGACACATCTTTCAGGGTGTTCACAAAATGAAAGCAGAAAGAAAAAAACACAGGATTATACACTACCCTTTTCCTTCCAGCTTTATTGAGATATAATTGACATATAACATTGTGTAAGTTTACAGTGTACAATGTGTTGATTTGGTACACTTACATTTTGCAAAATGATTACCACCATAGCTTTAGCTAACACTCCATCACATCACAAAATTACCATTTCTTTTTTGTGGAGAGAATATTTAAACTCTATTCTCTTAGCAACTTTCAAGTATATAATAACTATAATTACTATGTTGTACATTAGATCCCCAGAACTTATTCATCTTCTAACTGGAAGTTTGTACCCTTTGACCAATATCTCCCCATTTCCCCCACCCCCAGCCCCTGGTAACCACCATGCTATATACACTTAACCTTAAAACTGCATTGCATGGCTTCTTAGCATTTTGGACTGCTGAGTTTATCCTAGAGTTTCTAAAATGGTTTCACTACTTACACTGACAATTAACTCTGGAAAAACTCTGATGCATAATAAAGACATTTACACACACACAGACACACAGACATACAGACTCACAGTCATACCCAGTGAGACTTCTCCATACAATGACTCTAAAACTTTACACGTTACTAGAGCCAATTTTGTAAACTATTGTCCCAGAGACCACCAGAAATCTTTACCTATTCCAAGGTCATGAAAATGCTCTCCTATATTCTGCCCCCCCAAATTTATTATTTTTCCCTTCACATTTAAATCTGAAATCAATCTGGAGTTAACTTTTGTGCCTAGTGTGAGGTAAGAGTCAAGATACATTTTTTCCATATGAATATCCAAATGATCTTGCAATACTTATTCATAAGGCCATTCTTTTCCCACTGCATATCAATGTCCACTTTGTCATAAATTGGACTTTTTACTTCCTCTCATTTTTGTCTCAGGTGTGGAGAAATACTAACTTTTCTTGTGTGTATGTTAACCTTGTATACAACAACCTTGCTAAATATACTAATTCTAACCATTTGTATTTAGATTTTTTCAGATTGTCTAGTTACATAACCATGTTATTCACAGATAACGACGGTTTTAGCTTTTCTTTTCCAATCTCTGTGCCATAAATTTATTTTTCTTGCCTGATTGCACTGGCTAGGCCTCCATACAATGTTGACTAGAAGTGGTGATAAAGATACATAGAACTTGTCTTATTCCTGATTTTATGAGAAAAATTTTCAATATTTAACCATCGAGTATGATGTTTCCTACAGAGTCTTTATTTAACAGGCATTATTTAACAGAATAAGGTAGTTTCCTTTTATTGCTAATTTGCAGAAATTTTTTGATCATAAATAGGTGTTGAATTTTTTCAAACACTTCTTTTGCACCTAGTGAGATAATTATGATTTTTCTCCTTTTGCTGTTAATGTTGTGAAAAACATTATTATTATTATTTATTTATTTTTTATTTTTGAACCATCCTTTCGTATCTGGAATAAATTCCACTTAAACATGATGGATTTTTCTTTCCATATATAACACTGGGTTTCATTTACTAACATCTTGTTGAAGATTTTTGCAGTATAATCATGAGACTGATCTGTCATTTTTCATTTATCTTTGTCATATTTTGGAATCAAGTTTATGCTGGCTTCATAAAAGGATTGAAGCGTTGCCTCTTTTTCTATTTTCTAGAAGAGTTTGTGCAAAATTGTTTTTATTTCTTCCTTAGGTGTTTGGAAGAAATCATCAATGAAACCATCTGAGTCTAAGGGTTGTTTTGTAAGAAGATTCTTATTTATACTCACAATCAACTTCTTTGATATGGGATGATTCAGATTTTCTGTTTTTTCTTCTGTCAGATTTGGTAAGTTGCATTTTTTGAGGTATTTGTTCATTCTTTCAACTTGTCAAATTTATTGTAATATAATTGTTCATAAAATCTTATATTTTGATATCTGCAGGATCTATAGCTCTGTTCTTCTTTTCATTCATGTTGTTGGCAATTTCCTTTTCTCTCCTTTGATCATGATTGATTTTACAAGCAGAAAATAATTTTATAAATGTTTTTCAAAGAGCCAATTTTGATTCTGTTGATTTATTTTATTTTATATTTGTGTTAGATTTAGTTGATTTCTGCTTTTATTATTTTCTTTTTTCTACTTTCCTTATGTTAGATTTGCTCTTCCTTTCCTAGCATTTTGAGATGGAAACAATTTATTTTTACCATTTTAATTCAAATACGTCCATTTAAGGCTATAAAATTCTCTCTAATAAAGTCCATGCTTTGCTTCTATTCTACAAGTTTTGATAGGTGATATCATTTTTATTGAGATATAATTGACATATAACATTGCAGAAGTTTAAGGTGTACAATATATTGATCTGGTACATTTATATTGCAATATGATTGCCATAATAGTGTTAGCTAACACCTCTATTGTGTCACATAATTATCATTTCTTTTAGTGTTGGGAACAATTAAGATCTAGTCTCTTAGCAAGTTTAACGTTTATAATACAGGTTTGTTGTCTATAATTACTGTACTGTACATTAGCTCCAGAACTTACTTATATATTAATTGCAGGTATGTACCCTTAAACAACTCTCTCCCATTCCCCCACCCTCAACACCCGTTAACCATCATTCTATGCTCTGTTTTTTTGAATTTGGTTTTTTAGATTCCACATGTAAAGCCTATCATATGATATTTCTTTTTCTCTGTCTGACTTATCTCACTAAGCATAATGTCCTCAAGGTCCATCCGTGTTGTTGCAAATGGCAGGATTTTCTTTTTTCTCATGGCTGAATAGTATTCCATTGTATATATATATATACGCTACATCTTCTTTATCCATTCATCTGTTGATGGACACATAGGTTGTTTCCATATCTTGGCTATTGTGAATAATGATGCAACAAACATAGGAATGCATATATCTCTTCAATAATCTGCTTTCATTTCCTTTGGATATATATCCAGAATTGGGATTGCTGGATTGTATGGTAGTTCTATTTTCAATATTTTAAGGAGCCTCATACTATTCTCCATAGTGGCTAAACCAGCCTAAAATCCCACCAACAGAGCACAAGGATTCTCTTTTCTCTATATAATCATCAACACATTAACTCTTATCTTTTTGATGATAGCCATTCTTACAGTTGTGATGTGATATCTCATTGTAGTTTTGATTTGCTTTTCCCTGATGATTAGTAATGTTGAGCACCTTTCATGTACCTGCTGGCCATTTGTATATCTTCTTCGGAAAAATGTCTATTCAGTTCCTCTGTCCATTTTTTAATTGGATTTTTGTTGTTGCTATTGAGTTGTGTGAGTTTTTTTAATAGATTTTGGATATTAACCCGTTATCTGATACAAGGTTTGCAAATATTTTCTCCCATTTCATAGGTTACTTTTTATTTTCAGTTGTCTCTTGTGCAGTGCAGAAGCTTTTAAGTTTGATGTAATCCCATTTGTTGATTTTTCCTTTTGTTCTTTGTGCTTTGGGTGTCATATCAAAAAAAATCATTGCCAAGACCAGTGACAAGGAGCTTCTTCCCTATGTTTTCTTCTAGGAGTTTTATGGTTTAGGTCTTATGTTTAAGTCTTTGATTCATTTCAAGTTAATTTTTGAGAGTGGTATAGATAGGGATCCGGTTTCATTTTTCCGTATGTGGTTATACAGTTTTCCCAGCACCATTTATTGAAGAGACTACCCTTTCTCCATTGGATGTTCTTGGCTCCCTTATCAAATATTAGTTGACCATATATGCAGAGGTTTAATTCTGGGCTTTCTATTCTGTTCCACTGGTCTATGTGTCTATTTTTATGTCAGTAGCATACTGTTTTAATTACTACAGTTTTGCAGTATAGTTTGAATTCAGGAAGTGTGATGCCTCCAGTCTTGTTCCTCTTTCTTTTGATTGCTTTGGCTATTCAGGGTCTTTCATAGTTCCAAATAAATTTTAGGATTGTTTTTTCGATTTCTGTGAAAAATGCCATTGGAATTTTGATAGGGATTGCATTGAATCTATAGATGGCTTGGGTAGTATGGACATTTTAACAATATTAACTCTTCCAATCCATGAATGCAGGATGTCCTTCCATTTGTTTGTGTTTTTGATTTCTTTCAACAAAGTCTTGTAGTTTTCATTGTACAGATCTTTAATTTCCTTAGTTAAATTTATTCCTAGGTATTTTATTATTTTTGATGCTGTTGTGAATGGGGTAGTTTTCTTTATTTATTTTTCAGATGTTTCATTGCCAGTGTATAGAAATGCAAACGATTTCTGTGTATTGGTTTTATAGCCTGCAATTTTATTGAATTCATTGATTAGACCCAACAATTTTTTAGCTGAGGCTTTGGGATTTTCAATATTTAAGATCATATCATCAGCAAATAATGAAAATTTTGCTTCTTCCTTTCCAATTTGAATGCGTTTTGTTACTTGTCTTGCCTGACTGCTCTAGCTAGGACTTCCAGTACTATGTTGAATAAGAGTGGTGAGAGTGGGCACCCTTGTCTTGTTCCTGATCTTAAAAGAAAAGCTTTCAACCTCTCACCACTGAGTATGTCATTGGCTGTGGGTTTGTCATATATGGCCTTTATTATGTTGAAGTATGTTCTTTCTATACCCAATGTATAGAAGGTTCTTTTTTTTTTTTTTGGTGAGGAAGTTAGCCCTGAGCTAACATCTGTTGCCAAGCCTCCTCTTTTTGCTGAGGAAGACTGGCCCTGGGCTAACATCCATGCCCATCTCCCTCTATATGTAGGATGCCTGCCATAGCATGGCTTGATAAGGGGTGCATAGGTCTGCACCTGGGATCCAAATCTGCAAACCCCTGGCCGTGGAAGTGGAGCACAAGAATTTAACCACTATGCCACTGGCCCGGCCCTCAAATGTACTGAGGGTTTTTATCAGGAAGGGATGTTGTATTTTGTCAAATGCTTTTTTTGCAACTATTGAGATGATCATATGATTTTTATATTTCATTCTATTAATGCAGTATCACATTGATTTGCATATGTTGAACCATCCTTGCATTCCAGAGATAAATCCCACTTGGTCATGGTGAACAATTCTTTTAATGAATTGACTTGCTTGACTTGAATTTGACTTGCTAATATTTTGTTGAGAATTTTTGCATCTATATTCAACAGGGATATTGGTCTATAGTTTTCTTTTCTTGAATTGTCCTTATTTGGCTTTGTATCAGAGTAATGCTGGCCTTGTAGAATGAGTTTGGAAGTGTTTCCTCCTCTTCTATTTTTTGAAAGAGTTTGGAAAAGATTGGTATTAATGCTTCCTTAAATACTTGATAGAATTCACTAGTGAAGCCATCTGGTCCTAGAGTTTTCTGTGTTAGGAGGTTTTTGATTACCGATTCAATCTCCTTACTAAGTATTGGTCTGTTTAGACTTTCTATTTCTTCCGGGTTCATTCTTGGTAGGTTGTATGAGTCTAGGAAATTAGCCATTTCTTCTATGTTATTTAATTTGTTGATGTATAATTGTTCAGAGTAGTCTCTTATGATCCTATCTATTTCTGTAGTGTCGATTGTGACTTCCCCTCTTTAATTTCTGATTATATTTATTTGAGTCTTCTCTCTCTTTTTTAAATTAATCTAAGGTCGAACTAAAGGTTTGTCAATTTTAGTTTAGCTTAACTAAATGTTTTTTAATTTTCTTTATCTTTTCAAAAAACCAGCTCTTAGTTTTGTTGATCTTTCCTATTGATTTTCTGCTCTCTATTTCATTCATTTCTGCTCTGATCTTTATTATTTCCTTCCTTCTGCTAACTTTGGGCTTAATTTGTTCTTCTTTTTCTTAGTTCCTTGTGGTGTAGAGTTAGATTGTTTATTTGCAATCTTTCTAATTTCTTAATACATGCATTTATCCCTATAAACTTCCCTCTCTAAACTGCTTTTACAGTGTCCCATAGGTTTTGGTATATTGTGTTTTTCATAGTTTTGAAATAGTCTTTGATTTCCCTTTTGATTTCTTCTTTGGCCCATTGTTTGTTCAGGTGTATGTTGTTTAGTTTCCACATATTTGTAGATTTTTTCCAGCTTTTCTCATGTTGTTGATTTCTAATTTTATACAATTATAGTCAGAAAAGATGCTTGGTATGATTTCAATCTTCTTAAATTTGCTAAGACTTGTTTTGTGACCTATCTTATGATCCATCCTTGAGAATATTCCATGAGCATTTCAGAAGAATGTGTATTCTGATGCTGTTGGATGGAATTTCTACAGATGTTGGTTAGATCCATTTGGTCTAACGTAAGGTACAAGTCCATCATATCCTTGTTAATTTTCTGTCTGGATGGTCTATCCATTGTTGAAAGTGGGGTATTGAAGTCCACTACTATTATTGTATAGTTGTCTATTTCTCCCTTCATATCTGTTAGTATTGCTTGATATATTTAGGAGCTACAATGTTGGGTGCATATTTATTTACAATGGTGATATCTTCTTGATGGATTGATCCCTTTATCATTATATAATGACCTTCTTTGTCTCTTGTTACTGTTTTTGGATTAAGGTCTATTTTGTCTGATATAAGTATAGATATTCCCACTTTCTTTTGGTTTCCACTTCCATAGGATATCTTTTTCCATCCCTTCACTTTGAGTCTAAGTGAACCCTTAAGGCTGAAATGGGTCTCTTGAAGGCAGTATACAGTTGGGTCATTTTTTTTAATCCATCAAGCCACTCTGTGCCTTTTGAATGATGAATTTAATCCATTTACACTTAATTATTGATATAGGACTTACTAATACCATCTTATTAATTGCTTTCTGTATTTCCATTGTTTCTTTTTCCCTCTGTTTCTGCCTACCTTTGTAAATTGGTTATTTTCCATGGTGGTGTGCTCTGTTTCCCCCTTTTTTTGTCTTTTGTGGATCTACTCTAGGTTTTTGTTTTGTGGTTACCATGGGGCTTCCATAAAACATCTTACAGATAAAACAGTCCATTTTAGGCTGATAGCAGCTTATCTTTGATTGCCTATAAAGGCTCCCCCATTTTACTCCTGTCTTTTATATTATTGATGTCACAATTTACCTCATGTTGTGTGTTCACTAACAATTTATAGTAGCTATAGTTATTTTTACTACTCTTTTCTTTAATGTTTATACTATAGTTGAGTAGTTAATCCACCATCTTGATATAGATTTATAGGTTTCTAAGTCTGACTGTAAATTTTTCACCTTTATCAGTGTAGTGTATACTTTCACGTGTTTTCATGCCACTGATTAGCATCTTTTCATTTCAGCTTGAAGAAGTCCTTTCAACATTTGTTGAGGCAGCATTTGTAAGCAAGGCAGGTCTAGTGGTGGTGAACTCCCTCAGCTTTTGTTTTTCAGGGAAAGCCTTTATTTCTCCTTCATGTCTGAAGGATAACTTTGCTGCATAAAGTATTCTTGGCTAGCAATTTTATCTTTGAACACTTTGAATATGTCATTGCACTCTTTCCTGGCCTGTAGAGTTTCTGCTGAGAAATCTGCTGATAGTCTAATGGGGGTTTCTTTGTAGGTTACATTCTTTTTTTCCCTGGCTGCCTTTAAAATTCTTTCTTTACCATTGATTTTTAACAGTTTCATTGTACTGTGTCTTGGAGAAGGTCTTTTTGCATTGAGATAATAGGGTGATCTATTATCTTCCTGAATTTTTATGTCCAAATCTTTCCTCAGGTTTGGGAAGTTCTCAACTATTCTTTCTTTAAATGAACCCTCCACCCCCTTCTCTCTTTCTTCTCCTTCTGGAACTCAGATTATTCTAATATTTGCCTTTTTGATGGAATCCCATAGCTCACATAGGCTTTGTTTGCTCTTTTTAAATTTTGTTCCTTTTTCTCTTCTAACTTTGTTATTTCAAAATTCCTATCCTCCATTTCACTTATTTTATCTTCCATCTGGTCTGCGCTGCTGCAGATGCTCTCTATTGCATTCTTCATCTCATTTATTGAATTCTCTAGCTCCAAAATTTCTGTTTGGTTCTTTTTTATAATTTCAATCTCTTTGGTAAAGAACTCATTTTGGGGGCTGGTCCCATGGTGTAGTGGTTAAGTTCGGCACACTCTGCTTCAGCAGCTTGGGTTGGTGGGTTTGGATCCTGGGCATGGACTTACACCACTCACCAGCCATGTTGTGGTGGTGACCCACACATAAAGTAGAGGAAGATTGGCACAGATGTTAGCTCAGGGTGAATCTTCTTCAGGAAATATAAATAAAGTAATTTTGATCATAGTATTTTGTTTCTGATTCCATTGAGTTGTCTTTCTGTGTTTTCTTGTAACTCACTGAGTTTCTTCATAATAGCTATTTTGAATTCTTCATCAGTTAGATTGAAATATTTCATGCCTTTGGGCTCAGTTGCTGGAGAATTAACATTTTCTTTTTGTGATGTCACATTTCCTTGATTTTTTCATATTTCTTGTAGTTATATGTTGGTACTTTCATATGTGAAGTAGAGATATCTCCTTAACTCTTTGCTCATTGCTTTCAGCAAGTGGGGTGTTATGTTCTATGGTGTTATTATCTGGGTTTTTCTTCTGTCTTTTATGAAGGCGTACCTGCTCCACTCTTCTTGCTCCCTCTTGTGACTGAATTTTTAAGCTTTTATGTCTTGGCTATTCGAAACCTCTCTTTTGTTTTCCAGAAGGTGGTGCTATAGCTCAAGTTTGTGGTTTCTCCCTTGCCCATCCACTGTGGCCTGTTTTCTGAGCAGACTCCCTATCTGTTGGAGCTCACTTTGACAGACACATTCAGGAGCTTGCACAAGGAGCCTGCAGCAGAATGAGGGGAGGTATGAGTTTAGCACTCAGTACATGGGTGTGCTTGTGGACCCAGTAGGGAGATCCCTGGGGGTGGTACTCCCAGATGCTCATGGGTGGACTTCCTGCTGAGCACAGTTCTTTTAATGCAGTTTGAAATTTTTATCTGCCTCTTTCCCAATATTCTCCCTCCCCTCAATCATAGAGCTCCCACCTTAGTATTCCAGGCGCTGGTGGAGAGAAATGAGTTTCACCAGCCATGTCCTGCCCAGCTGAGTAGCCAGGCACTCACTATTGCTTTCCTTTTCCCTGTAGGAGAGGTTAGCTCCAGCAGACAAATCAGCCCCATTCAGTGTTTCCTTGTGGGAGGGACAGTGCCAGGAAAGTTTCTCATATCATCTCCACTGTGACCAAACTTGTATTTTTCTTTTCTTCTTTTTCTCCAAAGGTGTGCTGGAGTCTTCCTTTGGGAAGGCTAGACTTCTGCAAGTTGTCTCTCACGTGTGAGTGACTGCCCAGGTCAGCACTCACCTGATTTTTGCCCAACAGTGGTGAAAGGTGTCTAGGCAGTTCTTCTGGCTCCACTGGTTCTGCAGCCAGTGGTGTGTCTGTCTCTAACTGGATGCACTGGTGGGCGAGACTCCTCTGAGTCCCTTGAAGTAAGGTGCTAGGCCCCAAATTATCCACTGAGGCACTTTTCTTTGTGTATGGATGTCCAATTAATTGATTAAAAAGGAGGAATGTCTTATGCTGACATCACCTCTGTGATATCAATTTTCATCAATTAATATATTCTCTAGTTTTTATTTTCATTTCACCTTGATCTTTGAACTATGTAGAACTGTGTTGTTTAATTTTCGGGCAGTGGAAGTGTTTTTGTAGTTTTCATTTTATTATTAATTTCCACCTTAATTCCATTGTGGTCAGATAATATATTGTGAATGATTTCAGTCATTTGATATTTGTTTATGCTTTTATTATGGCCCAGTGCATGGTCAATTTTGATAAATGTTTTCTGTCTTTGTTGGGTGTGATCATATATCAATTAAATCAATTTGTTAACTATGTTGTTCGGCTCTTCTGCATGCTTATTGATCTTTTTAATCTCACTGTTCTCTTGGCTACTTAGAGAGGTGTATTACAGCTTTCCACTATGATTTTGGAATTGTCTATCTTTTGGGTTCTGAAATTTTTTGTTTTATGTATTTTGAAGCTATGTTATTAAAAGCATACAGATTTACTATTGTGATATCTTCCTATTAGATAACCCCTTTATTATCATGAAATGAAACTATTTCTAGTAATGCTTCTTGACTTAAAGGATTCTTTGTCTACTGTTGTATAGCTTTTTTCAGTTAGTGTTCACATTATATATATATATATATATATATATATATATGGTTTTTTTTTTTCAATCCTTTACTTTCTACTTTTCTGTGTTCTTCTACTTTAAATGTGACTTTTGTGATAAGGATAAAGTTGGGTTTTTTTTATCCAGTCTGACAATTCTCTACTAACTACATCAGTAATTATTAATATAGAATTGTTCATATATACAAATGTACATTGGTTTTCAATTTGACCCATATATTTTTGTGTTCCTTTCTTTTTGTCCTTTCTTGCTTCTTTTAGAGTAGTCAAATAATTTTTATTAATCCATATTTTCCATCTACTAGCTTGTTAGTTAGTTATACTTTATTTTATAATTTTTTAGAGACTAAAACAATCATCTATAACTTATTTCAGCCTAATAAAATGCATTACCTTATGACTTCCCTGATACTGGTGGAAGCTTAGAATCTTTGAATTCTATTTACCAACTCCCACCTTTCATGTTATTATTGTTATGCATTTTAGTTCTCTATATATTTTAAATTCCAAAAGACACCATAGTGTTGCTTTGTACAATATATATTCATTTATATTTACCCACACATTTACTCTTTCTGGATTTTTTCTTTCCATCTTGTATTTTATATTTTCATCCAAGATAATTTTTCTTCTACCAGATGAACTCCCTCTCATTATTCTTTTCATGCAGGCCTTTTGGCAACAAATTCTCTCAGTTTTCATTTGCTTCAAAACATTTTTATTTCACTATCATTTTTGAAGGATATTTTACTGGGCTAGGATTCTAGATTATCTCTTATTTTTCTTTCATTACATTATCTTCTGGCTTCCATCATTTCCATTAAGAAGTCAGTTGTCATTTTTATTGTTGTTCTCTTGAAGGTAATGTGTCTTTTTTCCTTCTGGCTGCTTCAAAGATTTTCTCTGTCTTTGGTTTTCAAAAGTTTTACTATGATATGCCTAGTTGTGGTTTTCTTTGTGTTTCTCTTGCTTGAGGTTCTCTGAAATTCTTGAATATGGGAATTGACTTTTGTAAGTTTTGAAAAATGTTCATTCAGTATTTTTTGAGTATTGGTTTAGTCTCATTTCCTTTTCTTCTCCTCTCCTCCTGAAACTATAATTATACATTTGATAGACACTATGAATGTGTCCCACATGTCTCATGCTGTGCATGTTTCCTTTCTTTGTCTCTTGGCACTTGACTTATCTTCCAGTTAACTAATTCTGTATTCTGCTGTGTCTAATCTGCTGTTGAAATGACCCATTTCATTATTAATTTCAGATATTGTATTTTTCGAATTCTACAAGATCCATTGATTCTTTACAATTTACAGTTCTTTTTTGAAGTTCTGAATCTTTCATTCATTCTGTCCACCTTGCCTCAGTTTTATTTAACATATTAATTATGGTTCATCTAAAGCCCCCTGTCTGCTATGTCCAATGTCTGAATCCTATGTGATTCTGTCTCTATTAATGTCTTAAATTCTACTTTGATATTAGTATAGCTTCACCAGCCATCTTTTGGTTAGTGTTTACACAGTTTCTTTCCTATTATTTTACTTTCAGTGTTTCTGTGTTCTTATATTTAATATATGTAAGTAGCATATAGTTGGCTCTCTTTTTCAGTCCATACTGGCAATGTTAATGTCTGGACCGTGGAGTTATATTTTCTTGCTTCTTTGCACAGTTAGTAATTTTTAAAATTTTAATTAAATTTAATCAATTCAAATACTCAACATTGTGTATTAAGAAAAAGAAAAGAAGTTCCACATACTGTTGTCTTCCACATGAGAGGATTCCCTGTCCTCTGTTGGGCAGATAAATTAAAGGGCTGACCACCTCCATCCAATCAGGGATTTAGCTGGATTATGGCTGTTTTTGCAGTCCAACCTCAGATAGATTCAATCTTTCTCTCACTGACCTTATTTTCTAGGCATGGCCCTTGCAGGCTCCTGATTGAGAGCTTGGCAGGTCTCAAACTCCTCAGCCTTGAAAGTCTGCAGGAGACCTGGGGTTCCCAGCCTAGATCTGCAGCCTCTCACCTCCGGAAGCTTCAACCTGGCACCTGCCTTGAGGAGGACATGAGTGGTGATCTTGAGGCAGGTTCCTTCTGCTGGGGGACCTTTGTTCCCCAAGCATTAGGGACTACAATATATTTCCCTCTGACTTTTAAGAAGATATTAGTCCAACTTGCCAGTCATCCACTCAGCTAGAGATTGTGCACTTGGGGCCTGCTCAAGTTTCTCCTCCAGACCCACACAACTACTAAAAGCTTTACTGGTTTCTCTCTGCTCCTGTAGATGATCTCTTTCTGGACCAAGTCTGATTCTCAGGCTGTAGTCAGAATTGTCAAATGTGCCCAGAGGAGAGGAGGGAAAAAAACCTCTTGGCAGTATCAGCTCATTTCATGACAGTGTCGATTCTCTGAAATTTTAGTTTACTCCTCATTACTCCCACAGCCTTCCTCTTCTGTGATTTTAAAAAAATTGTCCAGGTTTTTCTGCTCTATGCTGGAGCCCTGGTCTACCATAATGTACAGTATACTACCCAGCAGTGAAAATTGAGAGATTGTTTTTTTAATACCACTAGAAAAGAAAACCCCTGCCCCCAGGTCCACAGTATCCATCGCGATTTTGCTTCAGCACTGCTGATGGTGATCTTCAGGTAATATAATGATGGTACATTCAGGTAATATAATGTTTTTCCTCTCAAATATTAGTCATAAGCATGCCATAGTTAGCCTCTTAAAGGACATCTTGAGGAAAAGGAAAAATTTGAACCTAGATTCTTAACAGAAGTTATCAAGTAAGGAGAGAGATACTCAGGGGTAATGCAAGTTTTAAATGAATTATCAAAAGGTGGATTGAAATAGGAATCACAAGGTTGCAGTTTGACATGGGACTCTGCTGCTTACTGGGTTACAATGGGAAAGCCACTTATGTCTCTCAGTCTCAGTTTCCTGGAATTTGAAATAAGGTTTGCTTGACCCTAAAACCTATACTCTACTCACTACACCAATGCTGTCACAATTGCACATCGAGGAACCCTGCTTTGGATTTTGTCTGTCTGTTTAAAACAGGCCCCAATGCAATGGAAGTACTAGAAAAGAAGTATGGTTTCCTGGCTGCCATGAAAAGTGGCTAATTGTCCTCTGAAATTATTTCATCAGTGCTGAAATAGAATGAAAATGAGGGGGCTCAGGACTAGGAAGAGGCAAAAAGGGCTAAGGACAGCAAGATCTACCTTGCTCTCTCGTCCTAGCTAAGAAGGCTGAAAATCTGCAAGTCAAGAGTCCTGGAGCTGAACAGAGGATTCAGCCCCTGCGATTCTGGGGAGCAGGGACTACCCTCAGATGCCATGGAAATCAGGTCAGGGTACTGGAGGGGGTGTAAGGACAACGCACGACATAGCCCAAGGGCCTGTGTCAATTCATCACCATTCTCTTGACCTAGTTTAGGGACTGTCAGTTTGGTGGCATCTGCTGCAAGAGAAAGAACCCTAACACATAAACACAAATTGGAGGAGGAGAGCAGAGCTATTTGGGACAGGAGACAGATTAATAAATAGAAAGTTCTCCCTATGGATTTTAGCCTGTTTTCTTTTTTTCACTTTTATATTTGAGCCATGCCCTGATTCTTTCTTGTTACTAGCCAGCTAGGGTATTTGAGCACAAGATGACAGAGACTCGACTCCAGTTTCATTAATTCCTTCTGGGGCAAAGGGAGTAAGGTGAGTCCTGGGCTTGTGCCTTCATGCAGAAATTGATTAGGCTCTGATTCTGTTGAGAGCAAAGAACTGAAGTCTTCTAAGAATGTTAGACCTAGTCTCCACATTGTGCTTGTTCCCTTAATTCATTTTTTTCTGAGCACTCACATGGAATTCTGAATCTCCATTCACTTTCTGAGCTGGAATAAAGGAGACCGATGGTCCTGAAACCAGGCAGGCCTGTGAGGATAAAACAAGGAATCTGATCAAGGCCAAAACAGGGTGAACCAATAGGGGTTAGAAATGAGATTGAAAAGTCAGTCATTTGAAGGATGAGTTGAGAAAATTGTCTTTGTAAGTTAGCAAATTCTGAGGACCAAGGACTTCCCAAGTGTTGCGTCATTTTATCCTAACAATCAAATGGGGGAAGTACTATATTATCATCCACATTTAATTGTGTGTGCCGGATACTGGTTTTGATACTCAGCACCATGCTGGCCTTCCTAACCTCTCCCAGGATTTAGTGACTGACATCTTGGAAATCTTATTTCCCAGACTCTTCCTACAATGGTTGAGTCCCCATCCATGGTCTCTAATGTCTTTGACATCTCGGTTTCTTCCTGCACGAAAGTCGGATTAAGTGGCCCCAAGGGCCTCTCCCAGTTCCATCATTTGGTGACTAGTACCACCCACCTCTCTGTAATCTTGGTTTCCATTACTTAGAGCCTTCTTGTTTCTCCAATAACAAACACTTGCAGAAAGTGTTGTCCTTTACACAAAACTTTCACATATATCTCCTTGAACTCTCAAAGCCTCCTGCAAAGCTGTAGCACTAACTCCTTTTTAGAGACAAGAAAACTCAGGCTGAGAAATGTAAGTGAACTCACTCCTACTGCACCCACTTTAAAGTCCCTGCCCTCCACCCCTCCCCACGCAGCCTCTCTCACTGCATCTCTCTGGCCACCCTGTTCCTCTTCTTTCTCTCGCTGATCCATCGTGGGCCAAACTCAGGGCTCAGGCTTTGGTCTCTGCTTGTTTCCCAGGAAACCAGCTCCATGAGGGAGCTCACCCAATTCCATGGTTTCAATTACTACCTGTTGGGAGATAATCTCCACCTCCAGCTCTTAGCCAAGATACTCTCTCCTCCTTTCATGCAAGGCCACATATGATTTTGTGGGCCCTAGTAATTTTTGCTTTCCTGGGCCCATCCTAATTCAATATAACCTCATCTTAATTTCATTATATCTGCACAGACTCTGTTTCCAAATAAGGTCACATTCACAGATATCAGGAGTTAGGGCTAGAACGTATTCTTTTGGGGCAATACAATTTTACACACTATAATAAGCAACTTACTTAAAACTAGGATTAAGAGAAAATTTTAAAAGCTGCCAAATGAGTAAAAAAGTTATGTACATTATGTACAGGAGATGACAGATTTTTCACTTGGGAACAACACAAGACAAAAGAAAGGACAATGAAGCAATATCTTTAAATTACTGAAAAAAAGATGTGAACCTAGAATTTTATATACAGCAAAAATATGCTGCATGAACAAAGGTAGAATAAAGACTTTCTCAGACACACAAAAGCTGAAAGAATTCATCACTAGCAGAACTGCACTACAAGAAATACTAAAGAAAGTCCTTCAAGCAGAAGGAAGATGATACCAGATAGCAATATGAATCAACCAGAGGAATGAAGAACACTAGAAATGATAACTGTGGGTAAATATAAAATAATTTTTCTTATCATTTAAATCTCTTTATAAAATAATTGACTGCTTAAAGCAAAAATAATAACAATGTGTTGTGGAGTTCATAACATACACAGAATAAAATGTATGAGAACAGTAGCATAACGACCAGAAGTAGAGAAACGGATGTACACTGTTTGAAGGCACTTATGGTATATATTAAGTCATGTAATATTAATTTAAGTAGAGGGTGATAAGTTAAAGATGTATTCTACAAATCTTAAAGCAACCACTAAAATAACACAAGAAAGAGATATAACTAATAAGTCAACAAAGTAGACAAAATGGAATTTAAAAAAAACCCTTAATATCCTAAAAGAAGGGAGAAAAAAATGAAAAGGGGAACAAAGAACAGGTAGGACAAGTAGGAAACCAATAGATATATGGAAGATTTAAACATAACTATATAAATCATCACATCAAATTTAAGTGGTCTAAACACCCCAATTAAAGTCGGAGATGGATTAGCTTAAAAAACACAAGTCAACCATATGCTGCATATAAACTCCCTTTAAATATAAAGACACAAATTGATTTAAATAAAAAGACTGAAGATTATATATCCTGTGAAACCTAACCTAAAGAAAGCTGGAGTGACTATATTAATACAAGACAGAGTGGATTTCAGAACAAAAAATCTTACTAGGGATAAAGAGTTTCTTTTTGTGATGATAAAAGGGCCAACTCATCACGAGAATATGAAAATCTTAAATGTTTCTTCTGCACCTAGTATAGGATTTTCATATACATGAAGCAAAACTTCAAGGAGAAATAGACAAATGCACAATTACAGTTGGATATTTCAATACTGCTCTCAATAATTGATATAACAAGTAGACAGAATATCAGTAAGGGTGTGGAAGACTTAAACAACACAATCAACTCGACCTAATTGACAATCATGGAACACTCCATCCAACAACACCAAAATATACATTCTTCTCAAATGCACTTGAAACATTTACAGTATCATATTCTGGGCCACAAAAGAAGTTTCAATAAATTCAAAAGCATTCAAGATATATAGCGCATGTTTTTTGACAACAAAGGAATTTAATTAGAAATTGATAACAGATCTCCAGAAAATAGCCAAATATTTGGAAACTAAATAACACACTTCTGAATAACCCATAAGTCAAAATAAATCAAGAAGAAAATTCAAAAGTATTTTGAACTAAGTGAAAATGAAAACACAGCATATCAAAATTTGTGAGGTGACACAAAGGAGTAGGAGGAAATTTATAGCACAAAATACCCATATTATGAAAGACAAAATGGTCTCAAACCAATTATCTTAACTTCCAACTAGAAACCAGTAAAATGGAAAAAAAAAGTAAAGCCAAGTAAGCAGAATAACGAAAATAATAAAGATCAGAGCAGAAATCAATTGGATAGAAAATATTGTAGAGAAAAATCAATGAAACCAAACATTCTGATCTTCATTCAGAAGATCAATAAAATTGATAAACCTATAGAAAGACTGATTAGAGAAAAAGAGAGAAGAAACAAATTACCAATATCAGGAATGAGAGAAGTAATATCATTAGGAATTCTATAGTTATTAATAAGATAAAGGAATATTATGTCAATAAATTTGATGACTTAGATGCAATAGACAAATTCCATGAAAAACAAAAACACCAAAGCTCATTCAGGAAGAAATAGATAACCTGAATAGCCTTGTATCTATTAAACACATTGAATTTGCAATTAAAAACCCTCCCACAGAGAAAACTAAAGATCTAGATGGTTTCACTGGTAAATTCTACGAAACATTTAAAGAAAAACTAATACCAATCCTAGCTAACTTTTCCAGAAAATTGAAGGAGGAATACCTCCCAAGTGATTCTATGAGGCCAGCATTACTCTGATGCCAAAAATCAAAGACATTACAAGAAAACTACAGACCAATATCCCTCATAAACATAGATGCAAAAAATCTTAAGAAAATTTTAGCAAATCAAATCCAACATTATATAAAAGGATGCTATATCATGACCAAGTAGATTTATCCCAGGAACACAAGGTTGATTTAACAAGTCAAAAATCAATGTAATTCACCATATTTACAGATTAATAAAGAACATCCATATGATCATCTCCACTTTTGCATCTCCAAAAAAGCATTTGACAAAATCCAATATCCATTCCTGATTAAAAAAAAAAAAAAAGAAACTTTCCACAAACTGGGAATAAAAGGAAACTTGACAGAGAGGTTCCAGGAAATATCTACAACTAACATCATATTTAATGGTGAAAGATTGAATGCTTTCCCCCTAAGATCAGGAACAAGACAAGGACATCTGATCTTATCACTTCTCCACAACATTGTACTGGAGATCAGTTTCTAAATAAGGTAAGGGATGGGATGGGGGGAGGCACATAAATTGGAAATAAACAAGTAAAACTGGGGCCAGCCCGGTGGTGTAGTGGTTGAGTTCATGCACTCTGCTTTGGTGGCCTGGGGTTTGTAGGTTCAGATCCCAGGTGCAGACCTACGCACCACTCATCAAGCCATGTTGTGGCAGCATCTCACATATAAAGTGGAGGAAGATGGGCATGGATGTTAGCCCAGGGCCAATCTTCCTCAGCAAAAAGAGGAGGATTGGCAACAGATGTTAGCTCAGGGCTAGTCTTCCTCACAAAAAAAAAAAAAGAAAGAAAAGAAATAAAGAACAAAACCAAACTTTAGAGAAATTTAGGGAATATTCATGCTGAATGATGGAAAAGGACCATTTAAGTACCTTATTTGAAACTGGAGAAGGACTTTCACTTCTGAACTTTCACTGATTTTCACTCTTCACACTCCCTGATTTTAAGCTTTATCAAGTAATCTATAGTAATAAAGACAGAGCAGTATTGGCATAAAGATAGTCGAATAGATCAATAAAACAGAATAGATAGTCCAGAAATAGACTCATATGTATATGGACAGTTGATTTTCAACAAATGTGCAAATCAATTCAGTTGAGAAAGGATCATTTTTTTCAACAAATGGTACTGGAACAACTGAATATCCATAACCAAAAGAAAAAAGAACTTCATTCTTTATACCACTTACAAAAAATCAACTCAAAATAGACCATAGGCCAAAATGTAAAACCTCCAACTATAAAACTTCTAATTTCAGGCAAAGATATCCTAGATATAAAATCAAAAGCACAATTCATAGAGTAAAAACTTGATAAATTGGACTTCACCAAAGTTAAGAATTTCTGCCCTTTAAACACCCTGTTAAGAGAATGAAAAGGCAAACTACAGACTTTGCCAAATAGATGTCTGATAAAGGACTTGTAGCTACAATATATAAAGGACTCTCAAAACTCAATATTAAGATAACAATCTAACAAAAAATGGGCAAAATATTTGTACAGACATGTCACCAAGGAAGATACCCAAATGGCAAACAAACTCATGAAAAGATGCTCAACAGCATTTGTCATTAGGGAAATGCGAATTAAAACCACAGTGAGAAACTACTACACACCTATCGTAATATCTCAAATCAAAAGACTGGCCATGCCAAGTGTTGGTGAGGATGTGGAGGAACAGGAAATTTCATATACTGCTGGTGTTAAATTGTTAACAACCTCCTTGAAAAAAGAGTCTGTCAGATTCTTAAAAATTTAAACATGAACCTAGCATATGACCTAGTTATTTTATGCCTAGATATTTACCCAAGAGAAATGAAAGCATATGTGCATACAAAGACTTGTACATGAACTCCATAGGAGCTTTAGGTGTTATGGTCACAAACTGAAAACAACCCAAGCGTCCATCAACAGATGAATGGATAAACACATTTTGCTATAACCACACAATGAAATACTACTTAGAATAAGAAGGAATGAATCAATGAGATATGCAACAGCATGGATGAACCTCAATATAACTAAGCTGAGTGTAAAAAGAAAGGGAAAGACAAAGAAAGAGTAAATACTGTATAAGTCCAGTTATATGCAATTTTAGAAAAGCAAACTAATCTATAATGACAGAAAGCAGATTCCATTAGGACTGGGGTGGGGGGAGGAAATGGGGTAGGGGAAGGAGGCCCAGAAATGAGGGATTACAAAGAGGCATGAGAACACTTTTGGGGTAAAGAATATGTATATTATCTTGATAGTGGTCATGATTTCATGGCTATATACATATGTCAAAAATTTATCAAATTATATATTTTAAACATGTGTAGTTTTTTTGTATGTCAATATATCCTCCCTTTTTTTTCAATATATCCTTTCTTTAAAAAATGAAGTCCAAAAGTAAGGTAATTGCAATTTTAAGAAAATCATCAACAATAAAAATCAAGGCCCCAAAGGGCCCCCAGGGTGTGACCCTGGAAGATGGCTGAAAAGATGAAAAAAAGGGAACAGCCTCATGTAGTCAAGGTGCCAAGTTCAATTGTGGATACTCAAAAAGACAGAAACCTACTTGGTTGGCATCACCAACCTTCATCCCCAGATCCCTCATCATACTGGTCAGCTATAAAAAGTTACATTACAAAAAGATATCCTTCTTGCCTTTTTTCAGTTCCTCCAAAATGCTTTGCTCCTTCCCACCTCAGGGCCTTTGCACATCTCTGCCAGGACTGTGCCCCCTCTACTAACTGCATCTTCACCTTCCTTTTGCATGTTAATTCTCATGAATCTTTCAGAATTCAGCCCATTGGCAACTTCCTTGGCTTGGATCAGAATCCCTCATTTTTATTCTTTTATAACACACTATGATTTTCCCTCAGAGCACTATACATAGTTTATAAGTATATATTTGTGATGCTATTAGTTTAATGTCTATTTTCCCCACTAGACAATAGTTTATTTATTTTTTTTCTTGAGGAAGATTCACCCTGAGCTAACATCTGTGCCAGTCTTCCTCTATTTTGCTTGTGGGTCGCCACCACAGCATGGCTGCCAACAAGTGGTGTAGGTCCACACCTGGAAACTGAACCCAGGCCGCTGAAGTGGAGAGCATCAAACTGAACCACTAGGCCATGGGGCTGGCCCCATAGACAATAATTTTTATGAGTCCAGCAACAATGTTTGGCTCACATGATGCCCCATCTTGGCACTTAGTAGGAACTCAATAAATACATGTTGAGAGAAGGAATGAACGAATGAATGAATAGTTGAATGAATAAAAGAGCAATAAGAAGAAGATCACAATGTCATGGATGAAACTCTCTGATGTACGAGTTTATTTTACAAGTGATCAAGGAGCCTTAGTCTGGAGCTATTCCTTTTACTTCCACCTTCAAGGAGGCCGCTCAGTAGCAGAACAGCTATGTAGTAAGGAAAGAGCAGGTGGCCCATAGAGTTGTCTTCTTGTATGAAAATGTACAGGGTAAGTAAACTGCTGGTTCCCAGGGACACCTGTCCCACGCCCATGACTGGTGTCAGCAAAGACATGCTCTTTGTGTCCCAGTGTCCCAGTTGGAACTCAGAACACATTGCCATGAACCTGTAGACTGATCTCAGATAGAAATACCTGGATTTTTAGGGACAAAAAGGGCATCTTGGAATTGATATACAGTGAAAAAGAGATTGTTCCCTGGAAATTTTATAAACTATTCAAACAAACTGATAATGTTTAGAAAAGGTCACTGATCATTCTGGGGCCAGGGTGGACTCACAAAAGTAAATGGGATTTAAAAATTCTCATCAAATAATAAGTTATATAATATGTATATAAATGTGTGTGTATATAATATACATACATATTCATACAGCCATATATAATATGTCTAATATATAATATATATTCATATGGCATAGTATATAACATATATGTTATATATTATATATACACTTGGTACAGAGCCTGAGACACAGTGAGTGCTCCCTACATGGTAGACATTGTTGTTAAGTCCTTCTAGGAAAAGGAGAAAAGGAGACTATTTGATGAGATTTTTAATCTCACTTACTTTGACAGTGATCTTGGCAGCATCTTTTCAAATAACATGTCTGACTGGGCAAGGGAAACAAAAGAAAAAGTTAACAAATGGGACTACATCAGACTAAAAATCTTCTGCAAAGCAAAGGAAACCACGAACAAAATGAAAAGACAACCCACCAACTGGGAGAAAATATTTGCAAATCACCTATATGACAAGGGGTTGATCTCTAAATATATAAAGAACTCATTCAATTCAACAACAAAAAAACAAACAACCCAATAAAAAAATGGGGCAGAGGATATGAACAGACAAAGAAAATACACAGATGGCCAACAGGCACATGAAAAGATGTTCAA
Organism: Tapirus indicus; assembly: GCA_031878705.1. NCBI lineage: Eukaryota > Metazoa > Chordata > Mammalia > Perissodactyla > Tapiridae > Tapirus > Tapirus indicus. The sequence goes on along the minus strand of CM062919.1, from coordinate 93,469,304 downwards.
CATCACTAATTATTAGGGAAATGCAAATCAAAACAACAATGAGATATCACCTTACACCAGTCAGAATGGCTATAATTACCAAGAAAAAAACACAAATGTTGGAGAGGTTGTGGAGAAAAGGGAACCCTCAAGCTCTGCTGGTGGGAATGCAAACTGGTGCAGCCACTATGGAAAACAGTATGGAGATTTCTCAAAAAATTAAAAATAGAAATACCATACAATCCAGCTATCCCACTACTGGGCATTTACCCAAAGAACTTGAAATCAATGATCCAAAGAGATCTATGCACCCCTATGTTCATTGCAGCATTATTCACAATAGCCAAGATGTGGAAGCAACCCAAGTGCCCATGAACTGATGATTGGATAAAGAAGACGTGGTATATATATACAATGGAATACTACTCAGCCATAAAAAAGACAAAATAGTCCCATTTGCAACAACATGGATGGACCTTGAGGGTGTGATGTTAAGTGAAATAAGCCAGACAGAGAAAGACAAATACTGCATGATTTCACTCATATGTGGAAGATAAACACACGGATAAAGAGAACAGATCAGTGGCTACCAGAGGGGAAGGGGTTGGGGGGTGGGTGAAAGGGGTAAAGGGACACACATGTGTGGTGATGGACAATAATTAGACTACGTGGGATGACCACAATGAAGTCTACTTAGAAAATGATAAACAATAATGTACACCTGAATTTTCACAATGTTATAAACCATTATTGTCTCAATAAAGTTACTGGGGAAAAAGAGATATTTGGCACATAATAGGTGCTTAAAATGTCCATTAAAAAAAATTCTGTGTCTATGTGGAAGAAAAGGGGTTTTACCTGGAAAACCAAGTCTGATTGGTTGGCAGTGGCTGCCCAAAGTCCTTTGTGGGGAAGAATTCTGAAGGTGTATCTGGGCTCAGCAGGAAAAAGCACGAAACCTACTGCAATTTCTACTAGAGATTGGGGGAGGGAGGGTCAGAAGTGGCAGTAGAGTGACAAGGCATACCAATTAGCATAGATGCTCTAAGACCTTAAATTAGTGCATGCCTTTCCAAGTGAACTGCCCAGCTCAATACTGTGCATAACGACTTTCAAGAAGATGTTGAGGACGTGTTAATGAAGCATATGCATGACATAAAAGCCAGAGAGGGAAACAGTATTTCAGATGTCAGAGTCTGAATTAAATTATTTTAACAAACTGAAATGCAGGACCTAAATAAACAAAACAAAAATCAACAAAGAATGAATGTCAATTCCTATAACCAAGGTTAAAATGATAATAATAGAGCAAGGGTATAAGAATATGAATGGACAGCCCTGGGTTAAAGGTAGTTCATATGAAAAATACTTAGGCTTTTATTGACCCTATGGGCCAACAAGATGACTTGACTGCATTAATAAAAGGATATCATAAAAATCAAAGGACATACAAGTCCCATCAAACTCTCTTCTTAGACTAGTGCTGTCCAACAGAACTTTCTGTGATAATGGAAATGTTCTAAATCTGCTCTATGCAACACGGTAGCCACCAGCTACTTGTGGCTATTGAGTACTTGAAATGTAGATAGTGCAACTGAGGAATTAGATTTTAATTATATTTAATTTTAATCAATTTAAATTTAAATAGCCACTTGCGGCTAGTGGCTACCATGTTGGGCAGCACAACCTTAGACAAGTGACCTTCATTTCTGGACCTGGGGCATCTAGTGGTGGTCAGCAGGTGTCAATCAGGGTTTTAGAAGGAATCTAGAAAGCTATTCAGCCTAGAAAAGATGATTTAGGAAGAGTGAGTTCTATCTTCAAACATCCTTAAGTATCTATCTCCTAAGGAAGAGGGTCAGACTTCCCTAGAGGCCCTAGAGGGCAGGACCGGGACCAGTGGTCTGAAAACCACAGGGGGAAGATCTCTTTCTGATATGTAGATGAATTTGTGGCACTTTCTAATAGTGAAAAGGTTGCCTCTTGGGTCCTCAATTTCCTCACCTATAAAACAAGGGCAGTCATCTAAATCATCTATAAAACTCCTTCCAGCTCTAAAACCCTGTGGTTTTACATATTGAAGTATAGTATTTTAAAAATATTTTTACTTATTTAACATGAACAGAGAACAAGAGCATCTTCTTATAATAATTTTTGGAATGAATTATGGAAGAAAGTTTACTTCCCTATTTCTGTCTGTGAAGGCCTTGCCAGGAAACAGATGGCACACTCAGACTAGATAATTAAGGGGAGGTTCATACAGGGAATATTTACAAAGTGAATAGGGTTTAGGTAAACCCCCAAAAGACAGCGTTGTAGGCCATGATCAGCAACAGCATAGAGCTGTAACCACCTTGCACAGCCAACCCCCGGGGACCTGCAGGGAGAACAAATACCTTGAACTTACTCATCTCCCACCCTCAATCTCCTACTCGTGCCTCCCTGTTGGCCAGGCCCAAATTAAAGCAAGAGAGCAATGAAGTCTATTGTTACAGTCCCTTCAGGACTCCCAGGACACAGAGCAAGATGGAGAAGGGACAAGTCTGGATCTGGAGGAACAAAAAGATATCAGCACAGGCTACTCGTCTTAGTTAGTTTGAGCTACTATAAAAAAAAAAGCACCCTAGACTGGGTGGCTTAAAAAACAAGCATTTATTTCTCACAGTTCTGGAGGCTGAGAAGTCCAAGATCAAGGTGCCAAGAGATCTGGTGTCTGGTGAGAGCCTGCCTCCTGGCTTGTAGACAGCCGCCTTCTCGCTGTGTACTCACATGGCCAGAGAGAGAGTTCCTGTCTCTTTCTCTTCTTATAAGAACACTAATCCCATCAAGGGGGCTCCACCCTCATGACCTCATCTAAACCTAACTACCTCCCAAAGGCCCCACCTCCTAATTCCATCCCACTGGGCGTTAGGGTTTCATCTTATAAATTTTAGGGGGACACAAACATGCAGTCCCTAACACTACCTCTTTGTCTTTCAATATCCACATCCACCTTTATCTTCTGTCTGGGTAAAGAAGTCATGTCCCCAACACAGGTTACACACAAAATTCCATCAGCAAATTTAATCATATGTCAATTTGGTCATATTCCCAGCAAAATGTTAGCTACCATCAGCAATTTTTATATAAGGTAGTGAGGTAAAATGGAGGGGAAAGAGGACAATTAATGTACCTAAAACATAGCATGAGACCTAAGTTGATGACACAGTTTACTTCTTTTATCATTCATCTCATGGTCCCTTTTCTCTCTGCCAGCAACTCAGATGGGCAGGGTTCTTTGCCTGCTGGGTGATCCAAATCTTTATTCCTGTTGGGTCCCGGGGTCCACCTATAATCTTTGCTCCCATTGGTTCCTCTTGGGAGTTAAGATCATTCATCTCAATCAATACAGTAACTCCCTTATCTGTCTATTGGTTCATCAATACAAGGATCCAAAAATGTCCAGGGGAGAGTTTCTACCTCAAATTTAAAGGGAATCATCAATGTGTTTCCTAGTGGAAGCATTGATCCCTTGAGCACTAGAACTTTCAGCCTATCAACTCCAAAGTCTTGGGGATATGACACAAAAATTTATCCAATGGATTATTTAGTGTTATGATGAGATAGATCAGTCCCACTTTTATGTCTTGTTTCCTGGACCTGTACATTCTGGTTCAAGGGGAGACAGCACCAAATATTGGATGCAGGTCTAAATCATATACCACATCCTGTATAAGAGCATCTCAAGTTTATAGGGGGTTGCCACCCAGCTGACATAGTAACCAGGCCTTCAGTAGGCCATTCCACAATTCTGTCAAGTCAACTTCTTCTGAGTGATGGGGAATGTGGTACGATCAGTGAATTCTATGGCCAGAAATCAATTTCCACACTTCCTTCACTATAAAATATGTCCTCTTATTAGAGGTATTGTTGTGGAGCATTATGCCATAATCATGGATAAGGCATACTGTTATTCCACATAAGAGGTGGTTAAAGGAGCTCTATGAATAGTGATGCAAATGCACATCTGGAATATATGCCCACTCTGTGAGCACAAATCATAATTACCTCCATGATAGAAAGGGTGCAATATCATTAACATGCCCCAGGTGACTGGCTGGTTCCCCTATCCCTCCACCCACATACCCTATCACAGGTGAATAGGACCATCTGGGGCATTCATCTTTGGCTACTTAGCACTGGGGATAGCCATATCAGACTTGGTGAGTCTATGTTTCTGAGTTCACGCATAGCTTCCATTCTTACCATGTGGCCACTTTGTTCATGAGTCCATTGACCAAGCGCCCACTTGACTGGGGAAAGGAGCTGACATCCACAGGATAGGGAGTCTTACCATTTGCTTATTGACTCCAAAATGGATGGCTTCTGGTATATATTTATGTGGAACACAAAGACTTTCATATGTGTGCCCAATCCAAGATATTTATCCATATCATTTTCCTCTGGACCTCACTGTCACCAATCTTTCAATTTTCTTCTTTCCTATTCCCTGTCAGCCCGTGAATCAGTATAGAGCCATACCTCCTTACACATCAATTAGATAACCAAATGTACTGCTCAAATTTCTGCTCACTGGGCGAATTTTCTCCCCATCGTCATTCAAGGCAAACCAAGTGGTGCTATAATGCAGCAACTGTCTCTTTCTGGATACAGCCAGCATACCTGTAAACCAGGCCCACAGTTTTCTCCTTCCTAGTCACGGGAAACTCCCTATGAGGTCAAAACTGTGGATTGAAGGAAAGGTGGTGAAAAAATTGAAGTATCATGTGACTCTGAGTCACCTGTCTTGCAGTCTACTCATGCCTTCTAAATCTGCTTGAGCCTAACCTCATATACACAATTTCCACTTCAAAATAAACCGCTGCTGTGCACATTCAGTTTTATGACTCAGAAGATCAGCTAATACCCAGGTCATGATGGATGGTTTGAGTTGTCTACTCTACCTGGGCCTAGTAGCAAGCTAGGAGCTACTTTCCAAATGTAGAAAGGAAGAGGATGTAGCTTTATTCCTCAAGGCCCAGAGTCTGCACTGTGATTCTTCTATTAGGGTTTGCCAGAATTTCTATCCAACATCCCTATTTGCAACAGATATGTTCAGTACATTGGGGATTGCTGTGTGGCAGGGTGGATTGCATCACATATTTTAAAAGATCTGCTGAAGAGTCTTTTCTTGCTCTGGGCCCAACTCAAAACTGGTGGGTCATCTAGTACATAGTTCAAATCAGCCCACCCAAATGCGATTATCTGTTGCTTCCCAAACCCAAAGAGGTCCATTGACTATTTGTCTCTTTTTTCATGATGGGTAGTACAAGATAACTTGTCTTTCATGCTCCAGATCACCAGATGCTTAGAAACTTAACCAATATGGCAGTCCCTGAGCTGTTGGGGGTAAATCTCTCACTGTCTAGGCTGCTTGTTCCTTTCTGCTCACCAAGTCCAATTTCTCTAGCATCATCAATGCAATGGACCAGCTGATGTTCTGTAAAATATCAAGACGATCAAGGTTTCTTTGAACTATATATGACATCAAGCAGAATTGGCACAGCCTTGAGAAAGGACAGCAAAGATATAGTGATGACCCTAATATGTGCAGGCAGACTGCTTCTGATTGTCTTTACTTGTAGGGATAGAAAAGAAAATATTTGCTGGGCAAATAGATACATATTAGGTGCCAGTGGCTGTATTAACTTGTTCCAGTAAGTATCCTATATCTGGAACCCCTGAAGTAATTGGCATATCCACCTCATTAAGTGCATAATAATCTACATTCATTCCCCAAGACCTACCTAGCTTTACCATCTGCCAAACAGGGGAACAAAATGGGGAGGTGTATGAATCCCCACCTCTGAATCATTCAGGTTTACCATTGGTGCCACTATTATTTTAAACTCCCCCAGAGATGAGGTATAATTTTTTATTTACTATAATGGGAGGGGAGTCTGGGGGCCTTTACTCCATGGATCAGGGAACTAAAATGAGAATTTTATTCGTTATTAGGTATATCTATCCTCACTATGTTTTAATAGGTTTTATTATTATTTAGATATGGAATGCCAACGGACCAAGAGATGACTGCCATTAAAAAGATAGTTTGTTACTCACAGATCCCAAGAGGAAGGGGCACACCATGCCATGGGGAGGCCACCAAGGGAAGCACTGGGGTCAGTCAGGAGGCAGACAGAGGGGGAGTAACTGTGGACAAGAGTCTTTACTATGGTTTCCACAAGAAGAAACACAGGTGAAGCAGGGTAAGCAGGCCTAGCATTGGCTAGTCTGAAAAATTTCAGTGGGCTCTGGGGCACAAGAGCTGTCCCTCGTTGTCTGGTGCTGGAGGCTCTGGGGTCATTAGAGCAGGTGGATAGTGGTCCCGAGTGTGAGAACCTGATAAAGGAGGTGAACGAGGGTGTGAATGCTGGATTGGTTGGTTGATACTTGGACAAGTGCTTCTGGGAGGAAGACTCCTCTGAGAGAGAGGAATGACGGGGGAGGCAGGAAGCCAAGGAGAGGTGACTCGAGCATATTATGGGGTTGTGCAGACAAGGCACGTCTAATGTACGCATGCAGGGAGACGTAAAGGCATCGAGTGTACAGAAGCTAGAAACACGGCTAATACACACTATGCGTCCTGGGAGTGGGGAAAGAACATCACGCTTGTTATTCAGACCCACTGGATCCACTGTGAGACGGACTTGGAACAAGACTCCAGCTATCACCTGGTCTTTATAAAGCCCCACCGCGCCCAGTGGACTATGGTGGCATTTCGGCTCTCCAGTGAATCCGTTTAGAGCCAATATGTAACAACTCTGAGGAGGCGGGGTTATTTCCATTTCTCTAGTGCAGAGTCACCTTGGTAAAAGGCCCTCGTTTGCCTCTGGGGAACGTTTAAGATAACATTCAAAGTATTTATCTCCTGAAATGCTGCAGGTCCTTCCTCAAAAGGAACTGGCTTCCTTGTCACTTTTATTTTTGTTCTGGTCTAAATACAGAAGAAAGCTTGTCTAAGCTTTCCCCAGACTCGTGATGCAGCTTGGGATACATATCTGTGCAGAGTTTTCACTGGAAGGACGCATTGCCTTTATGCGCCTACTCCAGTGTCACTTCTCGAGATACTCTGCCTCCTTTACCGGACCTCTGTGTGTTAGAATACCCCAGCATTCAATCCTCAGACCCCTTCTCTCTCTCTACTGTCCTCCAAATGATCTCCACTGGTGTCACGGCCTCAAATGTCATCTATACGCTGGTGATTCCTAAATTTCTTTCTCAGGTCCCTCACAAGCTCCAGACCCACACAGCAAATTGCCCTACTTCACATTTCCATGAAGATGCTCGAGAAGCATCTCAAATTTTGTGTGGCTAAAACTGAATGATTTGTTCATTCATCTCCACCCTTTATCTACTCCCTCACAAGCAAATAACACCACCATTCATCCAGTTGCTCAGCCTAGGAAAGAAAGGAGAAATTGTTTAAAATTCTCCAGTGGCTGCCAACTAAATAGAATAAGTTTAAAAAAAAAATCCCATTAACATGTCCTAGATGATTCTACATGATCTGGTTCTTCCTACCTCTCTGAGATATTGCTCTCCAATACGTCCTCATTTACACTATTCCAGCCCCACTGGCCTTTCTGTTTCTCAGACACCACAAATTCCTCCCTGTCTTGGGCCATTTATACTTCCTGGTCCTTCTACTTGGAATGCTTTTCCTTTAAGCAACCAAAGTGGGGATGCTGACGATGATCAGGTATATCTACTCCACATCCGTGTTCCTGATATGCTTAGGGCCCAGTGGAAATACAAGAGGGAAAAGAAACGGGCTAAATCCATGGAGAACAATGTCTATTTCTTTCTTTCACTCTTTCTTTCTTTTGTTTTTTGGTGAGGAAGATTGGCCCTGAGCTAACATCTGTTGCCAATCTTCCTCTACTTTATATACGGGATTCCGCCACAGCAAGGCTTGAAGAGTGGTGTGTAGGTCCACACCCAGGATCTGAACCTGCGATCCCCGGGCTGCCGAGGAGGAGCAAGCAAACTTAACCACTACACCACTGGACCAGCCCCTATAATGTCTATTTCTTAATCCATCTCCTGCCCCAAAGAGCTGTGCTCTCCCCCCCTCCCCAACTTGTGTTTACCTGTCTCCTTTGCGTCATCCCAGACCATTCAGCTCTCAGCTTACATTTCACCACTTGACGGAGGCCTCCCCGACCAACTTGGCTAAAACAGCTCTAAACACAACTCTATAGCCCCAGATACAACTTACTGTCTTATCTATCATCTTCATATCATTTGTTAGAACCTGCAATTATCTTTCTAATTCACATGTTTACATGTTTATTGCTTACACCTCCCACCCCTTGTCTCAAATATAAAGACTCTGAAGGGCAGGGATTGCGTGGGCCTATTTTCTCTAGCAAGAATAGTCCTTGATGTGAGGGCTGTAACAGGCGCGTGGAAAACAGCTATTATTACTAAAGTTGCAAGGAGCCAGAGGTGAACATGTTTTCTAAAAATTTCAATCATATTTCCCATTTGGGGGGAAATGACTCTGAGGCTGTTTCTCTCCCAAGCTCTTTTAGAGCTCTAAGATTTATCTTACAATACTTAGAAGTTATCTCACCTAAACAAGTAAAAGACAGATGAGACATCAGGCAGTTTGCATTATTAGACTGCAGACTTTTATTAGAATAAGCATTTTTCACATCCGTAAGCAAAGCGTTGGAATTCATCAAACTAACACATCTTTTCTCTGCCACATGGGGGGCTGAAAAGGGAGAGAAAGCCCTTTCCCCATGGATAGGATCGTAGAGCAAAGCATTTCAGGGAATGATTCATTGAGGCTGTAAGTGTTTGCAAATCTTAAGGCACTGGAGGGCAGGAGGGCATGTGCGGTGGGACAGGGCACAGATGAAGGATTTCCAGCATGCCCTGTCCTGTCCCACAGTCTCCCAGCTTCCATGGCAGGCATCCAGGCACGAGATGGGTGAACACAGCATATTCATTATCCCCATTCATACCTCAAGTGATCCAAAAAATTTCACAGCTCTACTCCCACCACAACTTATCAGAAGATAGATTACATGTTATCAACTTGCCACTGCACTTCATGGAAACTGTACCTCCATAAACCAGATTTTTATGAAGGCCTTTGTGCTTGGTGTACTTCAAAGAGCCACTGACATGAACCACAAAAGAACTGCCCGATTTGTTGACAGCATTTTTGCAGTGACCCCAAGGGCTGACCATGTGGAGAGAAATTACTTTTTAATACCCAGTGGACAGGACACTCCGGTGCCCCCGAGGCCGCAGTAGCCGTCTGGGATCTTGCTCAGGTACTGCTGGTGGTAATCCTCCGCGTAGTAGAAAGTTTGTCCCTCGCGGATGTCGGTCGTGATCCGGCCGTAGCCGTGCTCTGAAAGAACCTGTGGAGACAAAGGCACCATCAGGACCCGATGCTGAGCTGAGATGGTCTGGAGGAGGAGGGACAGGGAGGTGGGGATGTGAGGGAGGCAGACACGGGTGGCTTAGGATGTGCGGTATGTCCTCGTGGGCTTGGGCTCTGCCACTTCCCGGCTGGGTTATTCTGGGCAAGCTCTTACCTCCCCGTGTCTCGGGTGACTGGGGTTTGAAGCTAGGTTTTCTGACCCTGTACTTTATGCTCTACCCATTACACCACCTCTGCCCCTGGTGCGTGTTGGGAGCCCTGGTTCGGGCCTTGTGGGTCTGTGTGAACCCGGCCCCAGTGCTCTCCCATGGGAAACAGCAGGGACGTTGGCTCCCTGGCTGCCCTGGGAAGAATGGCGTCCCTGAGAGCGCCCAGGCAGGGCTGCCGTGGGAGGGGACGAAAGGGCAGGACAGGGGAGTCAGGGCTGCAGCACCACCCAGCACTGTCCCTTCTGCCCCCAGCTCAGGAACAGGCCCCCTGCCCACTCACAGGCAGGACAGAGGAGCCCCCACTCACTCCCTGTGGTTCTAGGGAGCAGGCACCCTGCCAGGATGCCCTGGAGAGCAGGGGGCCATTTGGGGTCTGGGCTCTTCCACTCCAGGCCTGGGAGGCTGGGGAGTGAGGCCAGGGGAGGATGTGGCCTGAGGGCCTGTGCCGGCTCATCACCACCCTCTGTGACCCAGTTTAAGGCCCGGTGGCATCTGCTACCAGGGGAAGAAACAGACACGTAAACACAAACTGGGGGAGGAGAGCAGAGCTATTTGGGGCAGGAGACGGATTAAGAAATAGACATTGTTCCCCATGGATTTGAGCCCGTTTCCTTTCCCTTTTGGATGTCAGCTGTGCCCTAATTCTTTCTTGTTACAGGCTGCGTGGAGTATTTGAGCACAAGGCTACAGAGACTCGACCCCAGTTTCCTTGATTCCATTTTGGACAGGGGTGTAAGATGGGGTCTTGGACTTGTGCTTCCATAGGGAGCTGACCAGTGTCTGACTGTCCACTGGTGCATTTGAGATGAAGCCTTCAAATCTGCAGGGCATGGGGAACCCAAAATTAATATTCAGCATGATTCACTGCTGCAGTTTTTCCCTGAGAACTTTCACCTTTTTCCTGAATCTCCACCCAGCCCTCTGGGCCAGACTGAGGCAGACTGCGGATCTGACGCCAAGCAGGCTGGGATGGTGAGGGACAGGATCCTCACTTGGACCCCCCATCTCAGAAGCAGCCAGTTTCCTTACAGGGGATGAGGAATGAGATTGAGGAGCCATTCTGACTTCAGTTTTGACAGTTTTTTTTGTAAACGAGCAATTACTGAGGGTTTACCATATGCCACACTCTGTGCAAAGACCTCACAATGTTAATTTTAGCCTCACAACAGCCATGTGAAGGGAGTACTGTTATTATCATCCTTATTTAAAAGTGTGTGTCAGATTTTGTGTCTTGATCCCTGATGTTCTCAGCTCTCCCTGGTATCGCACAGGCTGAAAGCTTGGAAACTACATTTCCCAGATTCCATCGCCGGCACACTCCAGTTGAGATTCCCACAATGAGAGGAGCACAGGTGAAACTGGGCAGGTTCAGTCAAGGGAGAAGCCATTATTCACAAGGTGCAGCTGTGAGGATGGGCACAGGTAGGCGCAGAGAGCGGCCCTGAGACTCTGAGCTCCTCCCAAGAATCATTCACTGTCTGCTGCAGGCAATGTCATCAGCGATGATTTCTAGCAGTTTCTGTAACTTCCTAGTACCTGAAATCCAGTGGTGCTTTTCCCTGCCCCTCCCTCCCACAGCCTTTCTAATGATTCTGGAAGCACCAAATTCCCTTTGTAAAATCCACCCTGCAGGAATACCGCTAACACTCTGTTTCTGCGATGGAACCCCGGCTAACACAGCATTTGGTGCCAGAATTGTTTTCAGGAACCAAACCTCAATGAGAATGAGAATCTGGGGCGGGTTACCTGTCCTGGTTAGACTGAGAGTTAGGAATGACCTCATTGTGAGTGGAAAACCGATCGGTGCCCACGGTGTGTAATGGCAACGTGTTTACTTAAATTATCACTGGTATTTGCCCGCAAAGAAGTGTCCACTGAAGGAAGGCTTTGGGACACTAGGTGGCTGTGGCAGTGGAATATTCTGGTGATGATGATAAGCTGGGGGTGTGCTGGCTGCTTCAGGCAGTGCTCGAGAGCTTGTAGGAGGAAAAAGGTGCAAGGTCAGGACTTGACATTCCTGACCCAAGTTCAGAGAGCCAGAGAACTTCTAGGACTGTTTGAAATCATCTCTCATTTCTTGTAGTTGTATCCAAATACCAAATGAAAGGACGGACTCTGAGCGTTCCAGATTTACAAATGGAGTCCACACCCTTCCTGGGTCTGAAGCCCAGTGACCCCGCAGACAGCTCAGCCACGCACACTGTTTCAGACATGACCCATTGAGAGGCACTTACCCCAGATGCCCCACACATGCCGACGTGAGACTTCCGTGTTCTGCGGTGACTTCAAAGGTTGCCCTGCTGTGGCCACACTGAATGGGAGCTGGCCCACTGTAGAGATCCTCCGCCCCCTCCCGTCTCCTTCACCCTGAGGGCCAGGACCCGGCTCAGGTCTGCCCACGTCTCCGCTCACTGCCTCATCCCGCTCTGTCCTCTCTGAGGGTGACCTCCTCACACACTGCTCGCCCTGACTTCTCCCTTCACAAATGGCCGTCCTCCTTGCATGAACAAGGATGGCCCTCCTGAGGCCCCGGAGGTCACAGCTTCTGTCTCCAGAAGGTGCTCTACCTGAGGCGGGGAGGCTGGCGCCAGTGAGTGCTGTTGCCCAGGCCCCCTTCCTCCTCTCCACACCAGCTCTCACCAACCCCTGTCCACAGAACACCCCAGAGGGGCACATCCCTTTTGGGGAGCAGTGGGAGGGGAGGCGTGACAGTGGGGGCCCAGGCAGTACCAGACTTCTGCCACAAGATGGCAGACACTTCACTTTTATTTGAGAGGGAAAAAAGCAAGAATAAACAGTGATGAAAACCCACAGAGGACAGAGCTACAAGCTGCCCTCCTCTACCTCCCAGTAAACTGGGGCATTCTGGCCACGTTTGGGGTGGCAGACACATGCTGGAGCCACCGGGCCTGTGGTCAACATCGCCCCCTCAGCACAGGGCTGTGGCTGTCCTCAACCCTCACTCTAAAACTGGGGGAGAGGGGTCAAAAACGGGCAAAAGAAACCGGATGTGAAAGAAGGAAAGTAGGAAAACAACAAATCCTATCTAGTCTCTATTTTCCCTGCTTCCCCACAGCCCAGGCCTCTGCTTTCTCACTTGCAAGTCACTGCGCTCAGCCCCTCCCAGGGCCTGTTTCCTCGGGGGGGGTCTTTCCAGACACGCACAGCCTGATGCAGTCCACGGGGTTCCCGTGGTGGCTGTTTGTTTTAGATCTTGTCTGTCCTGTCAGTGTCGCAGTCGTCCTTCTCATTGCTCTTCCATTCCACCCCTTCCACTGGTGTGTCCCCTCTACGTGCTGGGCACAAGCCACAGGGTTAAATAGAACATGATGCCTCCCTCCAGGGACTTGGTCTGAAGCTGGGAGAGCACATGCTGTAACAGCACCTCCTTACACCACAGAGCAGAAGCCTCTCTAGGATCCCTCAGGAGAACCCGCCAGCCCTCCTCTGCTGGCTTCCCCTCCATCTCCTGAGCCTCACCTCCCTAGCCACTTTCTTACTCTTTCCTTTCCCTTCCTCTCCAAGTACTGTTTTCTTGGGTTGTGTTGCCCTTTATATATCTTCTGAACATTCCATTCTCTTGCACACGACCTCCTTGGAATGTTCTTTCTTCTCTTCCCTATTGCAGGAACTCTTACCCATCTCTGAGGACCCAGATCCACTGTCCCCACCTCTATAACATGATTCTGTAGAACAGAAGTTGCTCCCACTTCTATGCTCCCACAATAGGACCATCCCTTAGAGGGCTTGTGACATTGCATTATAATTATCCTTTGTCTCTCTAAGCCACTTCCACACCCCTCTGGCAATGCACAAACTAGGCTGCGTGCTCCTTGAGAATGTGGACTGCCTTGTTTCTCTACCTCATCTCTACTTAATATATAAGAAATGAATTAATTAATTAATTTAAAAAAGAACAGTTAGTCTTGGGGAATCTGTTGGAGATTCTCTTGACCTTTGGGGCTTCCACCTGGGTCTGTGCTGCTGCCTCCAGCCAAAGCACCTCCTTGGGGACCTGAGAAGGAACAGCAAAAAGGGGCTCGAGGACCAGGGTGCTTAGGCTGTCACCTTCCTTGTCACAGGCCCCTGGCCAATTCCATGAGTGGGTTTACTCTTTAGACCGTGGCATTGTGGCGGCTGTGTTCGTGCAGGGAGGACCAATCGTCTTCCACAGAAGGATGGCCTCAGCATCACCCACAGCTCCTGAGAAAGCCCATTCGCTCTTCTAGGGGGTGAGTGAGGTGATGGGGGAGGTGGAGGAGCGTGAGGAAGTGGGAGATGAAGACTGAATTACCGATGGTCCCAAGCCCACACTGTGCAGGTGCTGGCAGGGTGCACCTTGGTCTTCTGACCCCTCTCCTATGACATCACCAAAGACCAGGTGCCCCTATCAGTTAAGGGGGGCTCATAAGTAATTTGTTGCTGATACCAATGTTTGTGAGTAACTTACTTTTCCTCAATGAATTAGAGCAGACAGAAGGCTCCCCTGATCCTGGCATCACTCCCGCCCACTTGCCAACTAGAGTGGGAAGGAAGGGAGTGTCAGGAGAGCTCGAACTGGGGGCAGCACACAATCCACAACCTGTGTGGTCTCTCCCACCATCCATGAGGGGGACCCATTCCCATGAGGGACCAGTCCTGATTCTAGAAATGATGAATCACATCACCTACAAAGTTTTCTGGTATCTTATAAAAAGGAGACTGAACCCAAGAGAGTGGGTTGCCCATAGGAAAATCATGAAGGATGAAGAGTTGAAAGCAGCTGGAGCAAATGGTCTGGGCTCGAGTGTAGGCGTCCTCGCAGGATGAATCCCTGAGGGACCTCACGCTAGTGGGCCTGCCTCCAGCACTGGGCTGATGCCACCTCCAGGAGATGTCGTCCTCTTCCTTCAGGCTCTACAGAGCCACCTTGTGGCGCAGGGAATGAGTGCAGGTCATGAAGGACTTACCTGGTCAACGTGACTGCCAGACTGGCTCAAAACCCTGCTATGATGCTGCCGGGAAATACACTCTCTCACTGGTCAGACCCCGGGACCCACCGGTCCTTCCCCTCTCCAGGCTCCAGGGCTGGGTCCACCCACCACTGCACGGACAGCCAGCCTGCCCGCCCCCTTCCTCTGCAAGGTTCCCCAACCAGGACCCGCTCCAGAGGAAGAAATGACCTGGGCCTCACTCCCTCACCCCTCATTTTTCTCTCTCAACTCTTCTTGACTCCAAAACAATTATCTAAAGCTGCTTGTTTATGGCATTTTTTTTCTTGCTGATTTTTTAGAGGGAAGTAAGTGAGGTCTAACTAAAATAATGCACGTCCGTGTGACACCTGATTCGGGAAATCTCCGGAAGGTCGCCTCATGGAATTGATCAGTCATGCTTTTCTCACAGATTCTTACATCACATTCTTACATTTTTACATCATCTTTTCTTAGACGGTCCCAGGAAGCCTCCTATGCCTTTATTCTTTTATCGTTTTCTTTCTGGAAGCAGTTTCTCTATCTGTAAAATGGGCATAATACCCAAGCTCACTGTGCTATTATGAGAATCCCTGATAGGGCATAGAAGGTGCATAGCACTCTGGCATATTTTAACTACGTGATACTGCTGGCTCCCGTTCCCATCAATCCCCGCACTGGGGGAGAGGGAGACCACCCATCTTGCTCTCCTTAAGTAGGCCTGCGTTTACACCCCCCATGCACTCCCCACTTCTACAGCTGTGCAGCCGATCTCTGTGGGGCAGGAAAAAGAGGTGTGTGTCACTAAGCTGTGGCAGAGCTCCTGGCCCCCCAACAGGTATCTCCAGCCCCAGCCACTCCTGCCCAACACCACAAATGCCCGAGGAAGTGGCCGAGCCATTCCCTTACAGGTATTCTGCCAGCAGGAGCACCCTGGGCCCAACTATCCTTCCAGGACTTCAGGCAGGAAGCCTTTCTTTTAATAAAATTAATGAACACGTGACTATTCTGCTTACTGCAACCTGCTAACAAGTTACTAGCATCACTGAGATTCTCCAAGTGCCCAAGTATACTCAGCATAGTGCATGGAAATGACACGCTCTTACACCGCCCTGAAGAAGGGCAGCCTGGAGGTCACAGCAGCACAGGCTATGGTGGAACATCAACAGGTAAGATTAGAAGTGTATCAAGGCAGAGAGGCCAGCATTAATCCCAAGCCCTTGTGTTCTTCCTGAACTGCAGTGTCTCCAAAGGGCTTCCTCACACACCCTAGTCCATGTGAAGCTTTCACTGACTTAGGAGGGAAATTACTACTCTTACTTCTCAGCAGAGGACAGTGGAGCCCAGGGAGAGAGGAGGCCTGTCCCAAGTCACTTGCCCATAAGCTGCAGAGCTAGGACCAGAACCCCTGTCTCCTGACTATTTCCATTACCACTGTCCTAGGTGGCCAGATGAAGATACTGCCTTTCCCTTAGAGTGGGACAGCTTATTACTTCAAACTACTCAAAAGAGTTCTAGCCATCGATCACCCTATATTTGGATCATACTCTCTCCCCATCCTGCTCATATCCTTGGAACTCAGAATGTGTAACATATATTTCTCAGGTCATCACACTGATTTTTCTTTTTAAATCGTGGTGAAGTACACATAACTTCAAATTTTCCATGTTAACCATTTTTAGGTATATAGTTCAGTAGTGTTAAGTACATTCACATTGTTGTGTAACTAATCTCCAAAACTTTTCATCTTGCAAAATTAAAGCTCTGTACCCACTAAGTAACAACTCTCCATTCCCCCTTCCCCTCAGCCCTGGGCAACCATCATTCTACTTTCTGTCTATGAATCTGACAGATTCCTCACATAAGAGGAATCACACAGTATTTGTCTTTTTGTGTCCACCTTATTTCACTTAGCATAATGTCCTCAAGCTTCATCCATGTTGTAGTATGTGTCAGAATTTCCTTCCTATTTCAGACTGAGTAATATTCCACTGTACCTATATACATTTTGTGTAGCCATTCATCCATCAATGGACACTTGGGTTGCATCTCATTGGTTTTTTTGTAGCCGTCAAACAATACATCTTGCCGCATGACAAGCACACTCCACAACAGTTCCTTAGAAACTTCCTGGCCTGTTTGTATTGGTGGCCTCCTGTTATGATGTTAAATTCCTCCAAAGAAGTGCAACAGGAGTCCAACAGTGAGAAGACTCACCCCAAAGAGTCCAACAGTGAAAAGACTCTGTTATTCCTTTTCTTGTCCCACCTCAATTCACCATAAGTATCAATGACTGCATTATACAGATGGAAAACTAACACAGAGAGCTCACTGAAGGCCACCTAACAGAAAGAGAGCTAGGATTACCCGCCTCTCATCCACTCAGAGGGACAAATGCCCTCAAAATACTAAATTCCACAAACTTCCCCAGTATCCTCTGATTCCAAGAGATGACAGAAGACCTACTTAGAGTGTCAGGAAAGCAGAGTTTGCATTTTAAGTGCCAGGCTCCATATCGATTTTCTAATGGACATCAGAGGAGGAGTCTGCAGGGCCCCTCCAATGGGGAAGACATAGTTGTAGGGTGCTTTTTCTTTCACTTTCTCATTTCATCATGCCAGCAATCCTGCAGGGGTGGGGGGATCATTATTCTGACTTTACCCACAAGGAAATTCAAAGAGGTTAAGACTCATGCTCAAATTCATGTGTCTGGAGAGTTAGTGGTGGGTCTGGGACAAGAATGCAGGCCTGTCTGGCTCTAGACTCCATGCTCCTTCTCATATACATGCTGTCTCCGGAATCTGGGAATGTAGGATAAGTGAGATTCCCCAGGAGCTGGGTCTGTACTGTCCTGCGGCATGTCTGAGGTATAGAGGGTCGATATGAACCCATCAAGAACCTTGTATTGGAATTCTACAGAGCAGGGCAGGGAGGGAGGAGAGGGGGTTGGCTTGAGAGACACTGATACATGTGTGTGCATGTGTGCACACATGTGTGGGAGAGGCATGTATGTGCACATGCATATGTATGTGTATACAAATGCATGTGAGGATGCCGTGTGATAACCATTCAACCCCCAGATTAGATGCAGTGACCTATAGACACCTTCCACTTTTTAGAAAATGCACCATTATAAAAAAGTAACTTGAATTTATGATAGTGGTTCTTAGCATCCTGAGGGGTGATGAATTTTCTTGAGAATCCAATAAACACAATGGACATTCTTCCCACATAAACTCACAATCAAATGTTTGCTTATAATTTCAAAGGATTCTATGGGCCTCTGGAGTCCACCTATGGGCTCCATATTCAGAACCTTTAGACCAGGCCAGCAAGTCCAAAGTCACCATGGCAACTGCCCATTCCCCATTCATAGAGTTCTGGAAACATGCAGGCATATCCAATCGGCAATGAGCATTTTCAAGACAGATGACCTTAATTTCAATCACAGTTGGAAAGCCCAATGAGAAATGGATTTGTTGCCAATGAGAGCCACCAGAAATGGAAGAAGGTACATGCAGTTCAAACCTCGTCAGATTCATATTTTTTTAAAGCCTCGTTAAGTCTGATTCAAGCAAACCCTACCTCCTCCACCCACTGAAAGAATTTAGCCTTACCTTAAGTGTTGGGTTTTTACGCAATTATTTGTAAGATGTACATGTGTGTTTCATTTTATTTTATAATCACTTTTTTAAAATATTTTAATGGTATGAAATTAGTTTCTTAGAACTGAAATCCAATTTATGATACTGAGCCCATAGGAAATCGAGGTTTGGCTTTTAAGAGCTCAACCTGCAACTGTGCCCAGGGGCCAACCAGGTCAATAGTGGAGGAAAAAGCTCTGGGGCTGGATGCAGGTGACGGGATTCTGTTGTTCACTCTGCCCTCTAGTGGCAGCAGGGAGGGTGTACCAGGCATAGCCCCCTCCTTGGTTCCTACTTTCCCCTTCTGAACTGACAGACCTCTTCAGTTCCTTCCAGATCTAATTCCATCGAGTCTCAAGTCTTGTGCTATGTTTCCATCCTGTGTGTGTGCACGCACGCACACACGCGCACGCACGCACACACACACACACACACACCCCTTACAGGCTTCATAAGCTCAGCCAATGCCAATGCCCAAGTCAGTAGTTTATTCCATTGGCAGCTTCTGGTTGACCAGATTGCCATCAATCAAAACTTCTGGGAAAGGATATGATGACTGACATGGCTTTTAAATAAACCACTAGAAAGAAAAACACCATCTATTCTGAGCTGAGCAGAGGCTCATGCATTTCCGGTTCAGGATGGCCCAGATCGCCCACAAAACTGCAGGTGTGCAGGGATCAGGTTTGCCCCTGCCCCTAGTGCTTCAGCCACGAGGGGGAGAGGGACAGGCTGCTTGTCTTCAACACCAGAGAGGACCCCAGACCAACAGGAGCGCCAGGCTCTGGAACTATGGAATCACCATGAGTCAGTCAGCGACCGTGAGCACGTGCAGGGGGAAAAATGAGGGTGACCGTAAGCTCCCTGGAACAGTGATGTGACATTGACAAGAAGAGTGCTCAAAGGGGCTGAAGCCTTTATGAGGCCCAGTCAGAGCTGCACTGACCCGTCCCACCTTTGTGAAACTAAGGGGGGCAAAGTAGAAAAAGAGGTGACATGATTAGATCTAATTTGGTCCATTTACAAAACCTGCCTTATGCAAATGGTGGCCTCTGGATGGAATGATTTGGCTTCTTAGAAGAGCTACAGCATTCTTGTGCTCTGTCCTTCCCCAGACTCCGCAGCTGTGTCGAGCAGTTAATGGCTTTCACGATATATTCCTCGTTGTCCCCCTCACCCTCGAGGTAAATCACAAGTGTCTTCTGACCGACAAGGGTATTTTTCTTGGTTTGCAACCAAAACGATAGAGTTACAAGTGTTGTCCGCAGAGAAGAGGGAGAGAAAAAGAGTTCAGTCTGGCCAGTAAGGATTCAAAGCTTTACCCCTGTTCCTCACAGTGTGGACAACAGGCCAGCAGTTTGTTAGAAGTGCACAGTGTGGCCCTCTCCCCAGACCTACTGAATCAGAATCTGCGTTGTAAAATCACCTCCAGGCGATCTGTGTGCATGTTAGAATCTGAGCAGCTCTGCTCTAGCAGACAAGTGTGGCAGACTGTCTTAGTGGTCACCAACATCCCTTGCCCTCCCTCGTGGGGTCAGGTTGCCCATGTGACTTGCTCTGGTCAATAGGCTGCAAGTGGAAGGGACCTATGTCATTTCTGGGCAGAAGCTGTCCAGTGCCAGCTGAGCTTCATACTTTTTCCCCTTGGCCACAGTGGCCAGCACTGCTCCAGCTAGTGATGGATGAGGACAATGGGTCCCTGGGTCCTGATGGGTGAGGACAATGACAATCTGGAGCAGAGCCTCCACACAGAAAGTGTCATTTCCTCTATTATAGTTCTCTGGTTCCCCTGGTTTGGGGTGTGACGCTGAGAGATCATGGAAGACAGCTCAGTGCAAGTCAGTCACAAGACTTTGCAAATAAGTTTTTTAACTCTCCAACTTCACTTATTTAACTAATTTCACCAGTCATCGTGGGGTATTTGCCATGCGCCATGGACTGTGCTAGGCAGTAGGAACACAGAGGCAAACCAGACAATCCCTGACCTGAAGCAGCCCTCACCAGAGCTGGGGAATAATGACCGGCATGTGAGCATCTACAACATATGTGCCTACTAGGTAGCAGGCACCATGCTGGGTGCTGACGACGGAGGACTGAAGAAGGAAAAGGTCCCTGTGTTCAAGGAGTTTATGGTGTAGAGGGGGAGTCAGGTCAGATGATAAGGATGTGATGGCCTGAGGGTGTGGAGCGATGGCTGAGATGTGACAAAATGGGAGTCCCCGCCCACACTGAGGAGTGAAGAGGACCACTGTCCATCCATTAGGAGGTCAGAATTCTGCTGGAGGAGACAGGACATACACGCACATGCAAGGCAGAGGGACTGTGCTCGAGCACTGGAGGAATACTGGAGGTGCAAACAGAGTCCTGTGAGGCCATGGAGGAAGGCAAGATTACTCCAGCTGGGAAGGTGGATCCTGAAGGAGGTGGATGTTGAACTGGGAATTTTACAGTGGGTAGTTGTGAGGGCAGTGAAGGGCTTGTTGTAAGCAGAGGAAGCTCCGTAATCCAGCGCAGGGAGGGAGGGAGGTAATGAGGCCTTGTTTGAGGAGTGTGGAAGGGCCTGGAGAGGAGGGTGGGGAAGCTGAAAGGGACTGGCTGAACAGCAGGAAGAGTTGAGAGCAGTTAGGAGGAAAGGCCTTTGGAGGCATCAAGTTTATGGTCTTTTTCTGTTCGCTCCCATTTAAAGCAACCCGGCTACACGCTTTCTGTTCATCCACTGCCCTGTAATCATGGTGACAGGTAGGAGCACTTTACAAGATTAAAGGAACTACTTGAACCCAGGCAAAGCCAGCAGATGCCTCTGAGCTCATGTGCCTCGCCTGCTCATTTGCAGTGATGTCTTTAAGACCAACTGAGCCAAGGTGGGGATGCGGGGGAAAGAGGTGGCTATTGTTTATCTTTCCACTACTTAGTTGTTATCCGTTACCTCCCCACACCTTACAAATGCCAAGCACCATTTCCTGGGCGCAAGAGGAGCTGGGTCCTTCCTCCTCTACTCTGTGCCTTGAAAGCTGGAGCCCCACCAGGCTGGGCTGGGCTGAGCTGGGGACTCCTGCTTCAGACCAGGGGGAGAAGCTCAGGGTTGTATGGCTGGAATGTGTCACTGCCCATTGGCTCTGGCTTACACAGTGCTTCCTCCACCCATGAGGTGACTTACACCCATCACACGTTCGAGGACTGCTGGTTTCTCTGGATTTGATCTTTCCTTTGAGGTCTGCTGGTTTTGAAAAGGAATTCAAATGACTTTTCCTTTCATGGCTTTCAGTTTTACAGGAAATGGCTCTCTCTCTGTCTCCTCTGCATATATCTCTAAGGGGTTATAATCTGCTTTTTCATATCTGAAGTCAATTAACTACAACCTCTGTTTTTGTTATATTCGTAGCATTTAGTACACAAAAGAATCCACTTGTCACTTTTCAGAGGAAGCCAAAGACACTGGTTTTCACCTTGGGGATGAAATACAGATTTCATTAAAAGGAAAGATCCTTCATTCTGAAAGATTGAATAGACAAGAACTTAAAGCAAAATGCCAGCTGCTTAAGTTTAGAACACTGAATTCAGCAAGGTAAAGGAACTTTTCTGAATACCACCATTTCTCATTTATGTATGAATTTCAGGGATTCAAAGCCACAGGAAAGAAGATTCGTCCCAATTTGAACTTCAGGCAGAGTGGCCAACTGTCCTGATTTGCCCAGGACTAGGGGGTTTCTCAGGGTGCAGGACTGTCAGTGCAAAAACTAGGAAAGTCTCGGGTCACCGGGGATGGTCGGTCACCATAACTGCAGAACAGGTGAGGAAGTTCGTGTCTCTTACAAGGACTGGGCAGTCTGCTTCACCCACCTGGGCCCCAGGATCCTCAGTTGTAAAATGAGACAGTTAAACCAGGAGGTCACCCTCCTGTTAAACACGTTCTCTCTGAGCCGTGTGTTCGAGGCTTTTCTGAACTGTGCTTCTTTTTTCAGATAACTGTTTTATTGAGATATAGTTCACATACCATAAAATTTGCCTTTTTACACTTTACACTTTAGTGGGTTTTCGCATAGTCTCAGAGTTGTGTAACCATCACTTTTTTTTCATTTCTGTTCCTCAGACTGGATAATCCCAATTTACTCATCTTTTTTTTTTTTTTTTTTTTTTTTTGTGGGGA
Organism: Tapirus indicus; assembly: GCA_031878705.1. Lineage (NCBI taxonomy): Eukaryota > Metazoa > Chordata > Mammalia > Perissodactyla > Tapiridae > Tapirus > Tapirus indicus. The sequence goes on along the minus strand of CM062919.1, from coordinate 93,446,934 downwards.
AGACCAGCCCTGAGCTAACATCCGTTGCCAATCCTCCCCTTTTTGCTGAGGAAGACTGGCCCTGGGCTAACATCTGTGCCCATCTTCCTCCACTTTATATATGGGACGCCGCCACGGCATGGCTGACAGGCAGTGCGTCGGCGGGCGCCCGGGATCCGAACCCGCGAACCCCGGGCTGCCAAGCGCGGACGAAACCGCTGCGCCACCGGGCGGCCCCCCAATTTACTCATCTTTGTTTGCTCATTCTTTCTTCTGCCAGCTTAGCCCCTTGAGTGATTTCTTTTTCAAGCTTTTTTGTACCTTTGAATTTCTATTTGGTTCTATTTAGTTTCAGAATTTCTATTTAGTTCTTTTTTTATACAATTTCTATCTCCTTATTGATATTCTTTATTTGGTGAGACATTGTTCTCATATTTTCCTGTAATTCTTTAGACATGGTTTCTTCCAGTTCTTTGAGCATATTTATAATAGCTTTAAATAGATTTGAAGTCTTCATCTAGTAAGTCTTACTTTCATGTTTCTTTATTTCATAATTTTTTCTTGAAAACTGGGCATTTAAAAGAATATACTGTGGTAACTCTGAAAATCAGACTACCTTCCCCCTGTTTGTTGTTGTTGCTGTTGTTGTTCATTTGTTTAATGACTTTCTTGGACTAATTCTGTAAAGTTTGTATTCCCTTTCATGTAGGGCCACTGAGGTATCTGCTTGGTTAGCAAATAAGCAACTAATGATAGAGTACGGAGTCCTTAAATGCCATGAAGCAGTAAGTCTTCCACCCTTTGGCCTTGTGTGTCTGTTGGAGCAAACACAGCTTCATTGCTACAGCAGTTTTCAACTCTGCCTTTTTCTCTTTACTTGCACAGGGTTTCAAGGTTAGCCAGAGGTGAGAGATTAGGGCCTTCTCAAGTATATATATACTGCAGTTTGGTTATCCATTCACCAACTGAAGGACACATGGGTTGTTTCCAGGTTTTGGCTATTATGAATAAAAGCTGCTATAAACATTCAGGTATAGGTTTTCGTGTGAACGTAAGTCTTAATTCTTTTAGGTAAAAACCTAGGAGTGGGATTGCCGGGTCATATGGCAAATGTATATTAAACTTGATAAGAAATTTCCAAATGGTTTTCCAAACTGGTTGTACCATTTTGCATTCCACCAGCAATGTTTGAGAGTTTCTACTGTTCTGCATCCTTGCCACCACTTGGCATTGCCATTATTTTTTAACTCAGCCATTCTAACTGGTGTGGAATAGTCTTTCACTATTTCACTATTATTATGACTAATAATGTTAAGCATCTTTTAATGTTCTTATTTGCCTTCTGTATATCTTCTTTGGTGAAGCATCAGTTCAAATCTTTTACCTATTTTAATTGATTTATTTGTTGTTATTATTGAGTTTTGAGAATTCTTTATATATTCCAAAGTTATGTTTTGATCTCAAATGCATAACCCCTACCCTGAGACTCTGGTATGCTCCCATTAAGCATCTTGGCTCTACATAATGTTTTATATTGTATATAATATCTATATACATTCACATATACATACATGCACATATACAGCTCCATAAGCAGTTTTCTTTTTCAATTTAGTTCAGGAAACATTTATAGTGTCCCTATTAAGGCACTGTATGAGGTACTAGGGAGCCAGAATTGAATAGCATTTGGCCCCTGCAAGTGAGGAAATTTCAGTTTTAAGAAATGTGGTTTTAGGTTGGATTAAATTGAAAAATACATAAGAATAACTGCATGTAATACATCAGGTTCTTGTGTATAAAATTAATTATTTGTTCAGACAAACAGTTGAAACATGTTCATTATGACTTTATAAAGGCCATTAATTATCAGTAAATCCTTTCTGTATTCACAGTCAGAAAGATTCCTCAAGACAGCCCCTTGACTAAAGTAGCATATATTCTGAAGGAAGATAGTTTGCATTAAAATGTATCTGCTATGATTTTAAATGGATACTCCTGTATCCATCAAATGTGATGACAGCCAAGTCATGTTCTCTTCAAAGACAAAGTTTGACCACTCTGTGCATATCTCAGCATGCACCCTTTCCCTGCCAAGGGGTGGTGTCTATAGAACAGCACAGAAAAATGTTTGGCTTTACTGCAGTATGACTGTCTATCTGCAGAACTGCTGGAAGAATCTTCCCAAACACAGAGAAAATTAACTTTCAATAGTAACTTAAAAAGCAACTGCAATTTCTTAAAATGCTTTTACATGGAGTTTAAAAAATGAGACTGAGCAACTTACTGTTTTTTTATTCACTGATTAAGACAATAAAAGTTGTGCTCATTTCAATATTAAGAAATTAAAACCTCCCTTGAGACTTTCTCTGCCCTGGAGTAGGTTACATCTGTCAACAGCAAACAGGCTGGCCAGCTTGCAAGCAAAAATTCTCCCTGGGGCTGCAATACGTATAACCCCAGACTGGATTGTCTAGGGCTAAGAATTAAATGATTGGAATTTTTTTTTATTGTCAAAGGAAACTAAAAATAGGACTGTAAAATAAAATATAAGCTATAAGAGAAAATGCATTTAAGATACATTCTGCTTTAATGCTTTAGCTTCCAGCCTCACATGGTCGAGAATATATGATGATGTTAAATAAAGAAAGAAAAGAAGCTTTTGTTAGTTTCCTCTAAGGCTCAAAAACCACACAGTGTGAGTCAATGGAGAATGGCCTGCAAAAGGCTGTTTCCCTGTGATACTGTCAGTGTGTGGTCTAGGGCTGCAGGTGATGAGCACGTGCTGCTTTCTAGTTTCAGGCAACATCATCTCAACTTCTAAGCAGGCATCATTGGAGGACTCTTGCTTCTTCAGTTCTTCTAATTGCTAATACAATAACAAAGGGAAAAATAAAACCCAAGTGGAGATAAGATGGAGGGGTCTGGATTAATGAAGACTCTCTATTCAGGCTGGTTAAGCTTCTTAGCAACGAAGTACAGTTAGGATTTTTTCGAGAGAAGAAAGGAACGGTGGGAAGGAGGGAGGGAGGAAAGAAACGGGAAAATAAAAAAGAAAGACTCCAAGATAGGCTATGGGTGTTGTTTGCCAAAGCATAATTTTAATTTTCTTCAAGGCTCAGAACCAGTGGAAGAGCTGGAACTCCCTCAAGAGAAGATGGCAGGAACATAAGCTAATTATACAACTTAAATGTGGTAATACAATATAATTGGCATGCTTTCCGGTTAAGGCAATATAAACCCATGTTAACTGGAGTTCAGACAATGGTGCTATATATTTAAAGTAGTACTTTGTATCTCTAAGAATCAAAAATTCCTTATAATATCTCCGGGGGTTCTCAAGTCGATCATTTTGTATAGACGCTAGTGACAAGAGGGGTCTAAGCTCCACTCCTGGCTCTACCAAACCACATGACCTTGAGGCTTGGCCTTCTCTTCTGCAAAATGGGGATAAGACACCTACCTCTCAGCACTGTTTTGAAGAATAGATGAGATTATATATTTGAAATAATATATTCCATTTCAGTAGCACTTGCTACTGTGTTAGTTATTTTTGAAGATGTTATGATCTTTTTGGACCCTTGGCATGTCACACTGCGAGAACATGAGGTGGCAGGGATTATGCCCAGAGAAGGTGAGAAAACCAGGGCCTGGTTAACTGAAGCCTCATTCCACCCTTTCCTGTTTTTCCCTGGCACTACCAAATATGGGACTTAATTTTTTCACACGTCATGCAGATTTTTGGTACTGTGAAGACACAGCCTGTGGACCAGACTTCCCACAGTGGTGGTGGCTCTTGGCCAAGCACTCAGTCCGCACAGGTGCCAAATGTCACAAGTTGCACAGCCATGGATGGGACTGCAGTGTCATTGGGGAGAACATGGACACAGGCCTCAGAGGAGAATCTCTTTTTCTTTAATTTTTTCTCAATGAAGAAATACCTTGACGGATGTCTATTAAGACCCCAGTGAAAATCCTGCCTTTCTGGAAGACAAGGAATAGAATGTGCATGTGGGGAGAAGGGGTAGAGATGGAGAGGAGCCAAGACCCGATATTTCTTGAGCCAGGCACTGCCCTGCATGTGTTACACACACAGGTCTCCTCACAGCCCCTCTGATGAAAGTAATATCATTAACCCCATTTCTGTAATTTCTGTAACACTCAGCACAGAGAAGAGGGGGAGCCAGGATTTGAACCCAGGCAGCCCAACTCCTGAGCCCACATTCTTAGCCACTCACTATGCTGCCTTCTTCACTAAAAAGGATTCCATGTCCACTGTGTGGCGATATACTTGGCCCATGGCAGACTATTCACTCACATTATCTGTTTTCAATATGATGGAAGAGACAAACTTCATCTAAAACTTTGGATGTTTTCATTACATATTCTCCTTTGAATATCACTATAATATAAACACACAAAATAAGACTGGTCCAAGTCAATGATCCCGAGGACCTTGATTTTTATACTTCTCCCAGAGATGTGGCCATTTATCTCTGGCTTTTGTTTTCTGTCAGTAAGCTAGTTCCCTGTGTGTGACGGCACAGTTTTTCTGCTATACTCCTGATCTCACGGTTACCCTTAAAACAAAGTTAGAATTTGGTGTAGAAGCTTGTCAGCACGTCCACTGCTTTTTATTGAAAGTCTAAGAAGTTTATATCTATTGGTTCTTCTTTGCAATCCTTTATTCCACTCAGAGAATCTTTGCATTGCCAGAGTAGCTTAAAGATTTAAGTGATCCCAGACAGAACTCTCAGAATTGAAATCTGATCAGGATTCAGCATGCAATCATCACAGGATGCAGAACGGGCATCAAAATATAAATATAAGCAAGTAAGAAGAACAATAAAAATGCAAACTACATGTCAGGTACTGTATCGTTTAGACCAATGATGATCTACACTCCATATTTCTACCCCCCACCATTTCCTGGGATCCAGACCCTTCTCTTCACTTGCTTACCGAATCTTTGCACTCAACCCCCTACCCCCAGAGCTTCAGACACAGCACGTCCAAAACTGGAGCCATTATTCTTCCTCTCCCAAAGCGGTTCCTCCTCTCCTGTTCCCTCTCTTGGTACATAACATCATAAGCCACCTGTCCCTCAAGTTATACATCTCATTGCTATTGTCAACTCTCCCCTGTCTGATGTCTCATAGCAAATCATGTTTATCAAGCAAATCTTGACACTTCATCCTAAACGGTGCACAAATCCAAGCCATCCTCATCGACACTTCCCACGCTCAGCCATCGGCAACCTTTGCCTGGACTGTTGCCATAATCCCCAATCTAGTCTTGCTGACTCATGTCATGACCCTAAAATCTATCCCTTACTCTGACCATGGACCAAAGGCAGCTGATAAAAGGCCGACTGTGAGAACATGGGTGTGTTACATCAACCTCTAATTGTGAAATATATAACTCTTGTTTATCACATTCACAAATGACACAAAGAAAATGTCACATCTAACAAGGCAAGACTCAAGGCCATCCTCAGCATGAGTCACACCTGGGTTCCTTGAACTGGATATATTTCAAGGAGTTCTCGGCTGGCCATAAACGTTGGTCTAAACAACAAGATGTTTCAAAGAGATAAAAACCTCTGCATGCTTCAAAGAAATCAAAGGAACAAGCACAGAGCAGGGGAGACGCAGCTCACATGTGAAAAAGTAACACATTTGTGTTTGGGAGTAGGCTGTCAGCTTCATTTATGCCAAGAGGGAAGAGTGGATGCCTTGAAGATAAGTACCAATGTACGGTGGCCAACACAGAGACAACACTGACATGCCCGGCTGTGCTGCCCCCTATCTGCTGCCTGACATTCCTGAAGTAAGTGCTGGCCTGCCTATTCTTGCACATCCCCCATACCACCTCTCCCCTTTCTGTGCTTTGACCCCTCTTAGGATACCCCCCTTACCTGCATGACCTCGGCCAAGTCACTTATCCTTTCAGTACTTCAACTTCCTCATCTCTAAAATAAAAATGACAATATCACCGGGGCCGCCCAGTGGCGCAGCGGTTTAGTCCGCGCTTGGCAACCCGGGGTTGGCGGGTTCGATCCCGGGAGCCGGCCGACGCACCGCTTGTCAGCCATGCCGTGGCGGCGTTCCATATAAAGTAGAGGAAGATCAGCACGGATGTTAGCCCAGGGCCAGTCTTCCTCAGCAAAAAGAGGAGGACTAGCAATGGACGTTAGCTCAGGGCTGGTCTTCCTCACCAAAAAAAAAAAAAAAAAAAATGACAATATCACCTTCTAGAGGTGTTTGTTGGAAGTTCACAAAATGCTCAAGACAGTATTATTCTCATTTTCCAGCTGAATAACAGAGGCTCAGAGAGGTTAAGTAACTTGCCCAAGTTCACACAGCTAACGAGCTGCCATGACTGTTGGATACCATACTCGACCTGCCAGCTGGACTCTCTCTGAGCTCCTCTGACTGAGTACGTACACTCCCTCTCCCCTGCCCTGCCCAACACAAGTGGATGAGTCTTGTTTTTAGTTCCAGCCTGGCCCATAGGCACCAGGCTGTGCCTGTCACTCCACAAGGAATCAAATACAGTGAAAATCATTAACATTTCTCCTCCGTACTGGGAAAGAGCGGGAAACGTGGTACTTAGTTCCTAGTGTCTTATTTTGATCCTGTTCAGTTCACTAGAAATGCGCTCACTGCAGAGAGCCTTCCCCATGGAAAACAGTCAGTGAATAGCTCCTCTCTGTCACCCTCTGTCCCTTATGATCCATCATGTGTGTGAGCATGTGTGCGCCTGTGTGCATTTTGCCTCAGAGTTCACCTCTAAACCTCGCCACTCCGCTCTACTCACGTCATTTACTCCAACGCTTTGATCCCCATCAGATGGTAAAAGTCTGCTCTAAAATAGTCATGGGCATTGGGTCCTTAGGTGTCCAAGTTCCAGGGAAAGAAAAGTGACAGCTGAGGTGTCTGGGTAAAAAGAAGAAAAAATGTGGGGCGTGGAATACACATTTTTATTCTCTGTCACTCTTTAAGAATCTGGCACAGAAAGCTGCCCTCCTTCCTGCCAGGGATGGAACAGTAGTGACTTGGCAACAGTCTCAAGCCAGATGTCACCCTCATCTGGTTGCCTTGGCTGGTTAGTTGTTCGGAATGAGCAGCCCAAACACGGCGCAGGCGGGGCTCCTGTGAAGCTGTGGGTGGCAAAGCTGGGTGACGGCCCTAGCAATGCCCTGATCCCTGGGGGTGGGGGACAGCGCAATTAAAGAGCCGCTCTCTGCTCGGGAGCAGGGTCAGCAGAAGGCAGAGGGGGCCTTCCAAAGGGCACACCCGCCTACTCCCTCCTGGCTCTCACGATCCCATTCCCCCGGCACTGGGGCACAGACATATCTTGCTATTTTATGAAGACGAGGCTCCCAGTGCATTTGGGATCCGGTCAACAGTAAAGCAGCTCCTGCTCCCCATGGGTCTCTTCGTCTGATGTATGTGAGACCACACTCTGGGAAACAGATGGCGGGAGCAAAGCACGTGCAGCCTCTGCATCTGGGGTCCTGCGACTGTGGCCCACTGCTGCTTAGCCTTCGTCCAGGCCGAGCTAAAGTCATGGGGCACTGTGGGGAAAAAGCCACACTCCTGGGCAAACACACCAACAAGGAGACATGTGGCTGCAGAACGGAGGAGGGAGAAAGCTGTGCCTGGGAGCAGGTACGGGCCACATTCACAGTTTGGTTGCCAAATACTGAAGGGTCTCAGACTGAAGGGGATGGCCTTGGGGACCAAATGTGTCCTCTGGAATGTCCTTTGGTGTCACCTGAAACCCAAGGCAGGTGCCTTTAGAATAAAGCCGAGCACTCAGACGTGTGTTTGCACACACATCAGTGTGTGATGAGAGGGCGGCGTGTGGTAAACCTGCCAACAAGCCCATTCTGGTCACCATCTGCCGTAGAGAGGCTGAGCACCTGTCGGAAACAGCTGCTGATGGCAGATCGTAGGTGAGGGAGGGAAGCAGCCCCACCCCAGGATGGCCTATTGCAGGCAGCGCGTGGCCTGTCCCCAGAGGAATGCCAACTGTTCGCTTTGAAGCCCATCCTGATTCGGAGGGTGTGATGAAATCCTGCGCTGCTCATTTACCTCCTCACGGGAAGGGTGGGAGGAACGCCACTGTCCTCGCCTCCCCGCACCAGGTATGACAGTCGCTTGTCACAGGGGCTGAGGAGAAATGCATTCAGTATTTCCTGCTGGGAAAAGAAAAATTCCAGGGCAACTCTCCTCTGGAGGTCTGAGCCCAGAGACCCCCATGGTGAAAATCCCTGCCTCCCTGTCTATGAGGAAGAACGGGAAACACCCCATTCTCCTGGCCCCATTGGGAACGAGATGTCCCATCTGTGTCAACCGGGGGCTGAGGGGGCAGGTTGGAATGAGCATCAGAGGATGACGTGGCTTGGGGTTGGGTCCTCTGAAGCATTTTCTTTCAGGTAAACAAAGTTTACTTCATTAAGATGAAACAACTCTTAACATTATAATAACTTGTAATGAAAAAGCTTTTAAAGTGAATCGTGTACTCCCCACACCCAACAAGTGCTTGTTTAAATGCTTGTTAGTTGCAGGTATTTTACTACTTTATTTTCTTTAATCCTCACAACAAGCCTACATGCTAAGTGCAGTTTTTAATCCCTATTCACCACACCGGAGGACTGAAGCTTAAAGGGGAGACGTTACTCACTAGGGACACGCAACCAGTATGTGCAAAGCTGGGGCTCAGGTCCAGCCTGCGTGCCTCCAGCCCCTGAGCGCAGAACCAGTTGGCCACGCTGCTACTTCCTCCCACATGTGTCCCCCAGGCAGTTTCAACTTAGTGAACACCCATGACTGTGCAAAGCACACACAGGCTGGGCTTCTGTGGGCCACAAACACACATGGAACATATGCTGTGGGCTCTTCTGGAAAGCTACAGAGCCACCTGACAGCCTTTCTCTTGAGTGTCAAAGCCAGCTCGAAGGGCCCCTTCCCCAGCAAGCATTTCCGGAGCCCCCGTGGGAAGTCCTCCTTGCCCAGGTTCACAGAGCCCTCCGCAGGCCCCCTTATCCCAGCACTGCCTTTGGGGGCGTTGGGGCTGAGCCATCCCAGTACCTAGGGGGCCCTTCCACTGGTATGGGAGCTCTGTGGGGGCAGGGACCACACTGCCCCAACTTCCAGGAGGTGCACAAGCTTGCTGCATTGCATCAGGTGTCACGCCTATCTTCTCACACAGCACAGTGGGACTTTTTCTTGTGGGCTGGGTCAATGTGATTTTCCTCCTGGGATGTTACCCAGGGAGGCACCTTGCTTCTGGAATCTTCATAGCTGCTTCTCCGTCTTCTGACTAGTATTTCCTCTCAGGCTGCCAAGCTTCCAGAAGCTTCACTGGTGCCTTCAGAGGGCCTTCCTCAAACCAGTCTTGAGACACTTTAATCTGTGGTTTCTAATTTGTAGGCGCTGATAAGAACCTCAAGCTTTACATGTAGGAATGCCTAAAACCAGAGCCATACAGGGGTGGAGTGTCCTGGCTTTAGTGCAGGGACTCGGTGACTGGTCTTTTGGTTGCTCGGAAGCTGTTTTTTCTTCTGGTTTTCAGACACTTGAATCCACTCTGTTACTTGGGAGGTATGTACTTTGGCCCTGGGTTCAGTGGCCAAGGACAGGGTAGGCATGGCGCTGTCTTTGTTTCTCAGAACTAAACTCCTCCAAATAGCAGGAAGAACCAGGCTCATCCCCAATGTCAGGGCCATTCAGTACAGGAAAAATACAATTCTGTGTTTAAACCTCAAGTCTGGAAAATTCTTTACTGATTCCATATTGCAAAACAAGGTAACTGCAAATACCACCCAAAAGTACCACTCTGTTATCTTTTTAAAAACAGCTTGGTCATCCATACCTAAACCTTTTGTGAAAGGGGCATTTCCTGACACAAATGTGACCATGCCTCTGTGGGGACAGTGTTTCCATCACTACCTCTCTGTCCCTCTCCCACTCCTCCCCACAAGCTAGGAGCCTCTTGGGAAAGAATGATATGGGTGCCTGGGCTACGGGAGGGTATATGTGGGGGTGGGGGGTGGGCGGTTCTGAACGCTTGCTCCTTCGGAATGATGACGCACAAAATGCAGCCTCAGGGCCCTCCTCCCTGGGGAAAACTGGGCAAGAGGAAGCTGTAAATGGAGGAAAGACCTCAGGCCCAGCAAGCAGCTAGTGGTTGTAGAGGACCCACCCCAGCTGGTGCTGCCCTCAGCATGAGAGGCCTGTCAGGGCTCTCTCTCCCCTGTCCAGGCAGGAGCTGGAATGGGAGGCCAGGACCCTTCAGGGTAGATTCACCCCACTAGAGTTTCCCCCAGTTTGGGGGCAACCCCTTCTCAGCCAAATGCCCAGGGATGGTGGGGCATGAACCCACAGCCCAGCCTGGGTAATGGGAATTGTGCAAGGAGTGGACAGCAGCCCTCAGGCATGTCAAAGCTCAAAATGCACTCAGATGGCAGAACTATGGGAACCTGAGCAAAGAGCCTCCCAAGTTCAGAGCCTGCCTTGTCTTCCTTTTTTTTTTTATCGTAAAATATACATAACATTTGCCATTTTAAGCTTTTTTTTTTTTGCTGAGGAAGATTCGCCCTGAGCTAACATCTGTGCCAATCCTCTACTTTATATGTGGGTTGCCGCCACAGCATGGCTGACAAGTGGTGTAGGTCTGCACCTGGGATATGAACTCACGAACCCCGGCCAGCAAAGCAGAGCGCACTGAACTTAACCACTATGCCATGGGGTCGGACTCCATTTTAAGCGTACAATTCAATGCATTAAGTACATTCACACTGTTGTACAACCATCATCACTATCCATTTCCAGAACCTTTTCAGCATTCCAAACAGAATTCTGTACCCTTTAGACAATAATTCTCCATTTCCCCCTGTCATAACCCCCGGTAACCTCTATTCCACTTTCTGTCTCCATGATTTTGCCTATTTTAGCTACCTCATATAAGTGGAAACATGCAATATTTGTCCTTTTATGTCTGGCTTATTTCACTCAGCATAATGTTTTTAAGGTTTATCCATGTTGTAGCATGTATTAGAATTTCATTCCTTTTTTAAGGCTAAATAATATTCCATTGTATGTATATGCCACATTTTATTTAATCTAGTCATCTGTTGATGGACACTTGGGTTGTTTCCACCTTTTGGTTATTGTGTGCTGCTAGGAACATGGGTGTAACAAATATCTGAGTTCCTGCTTTCAATTCTTTTGGGCATATATCTAGGAGTGGAATTGCTGGATCATATGGTAATTCTACATTTAACTTTTTGAGGAACCACCAAACTGTTTTACACAGTGGCTGCACCATTTTACATTCCTTCCAGCAATACACAAGGGTTCAAATTTCTCCACATCCTCACCACTACATGCTATTTTCCATTTTTTTGTATAATAGCCATTCTAATGGGTATGACGTAGTATCTCATTAAGGTTTTGATTTGCATTTCCCTAATGACTAATGATGTTGAGCATCTTTTCATATGCTTATTGTCCATTTGGATATCTTCTTTGGAGAAATGTCTATTCAAGTCCTTTGCCCATTTTTGAATTGGGTTGTTTTGTGATGTTGAGTTGCAGAAGTTCTTTATAGATTCTGGATATTAATCCCTTATCAGATATATAATTTGCAAATATTCTCTCCCATTCTGTGGGTTGTCTTTTCACTCTCTTGATAGTGTCTTTTGATGCACAAAAGTTTTTAATTTTGATGAAGTCCAATTTATTTTTCTTTTGTTGCCTGTGCTTTTGGAGTCTTATCCAAGAAATTATTGCCAAATCCAATGTAGATTTGCATTTAATCCACTGCAAATCCAATGAAGATTTTCCTCTATGTTTCTTCTAAAAGTTTTATAGTTTTAGCTCTTAAGTTTAGGTCTTTGATTCATTTTGAGTTAATTTTTATATATGGTGTAATGGAAGGGTCCAACTTCATTCTTTTGCACTTACAGTCACAAAACTGGATATCCAATTTTCCCAGTACCATTTGTTAAAAAGACTGTCTTTTCCCCCATTGAATGGTCTTGGCACTCTTGTCAAAAATCAACTGACCAAATATATGAGGGTCCAGCCCTCCTTTTCAATACTGCCCCTTACCCTTCTCTTTTTGCCACCACCTCAGCAATGTGACTCCCCTGAAAGGCTGGCAGCTGCCCATCCCCTACATCTTCCAACCATATCATTATTGCCTCCAGGTGGCAGTCCCACAAAAGTAGGTGCACCGTTCAAAATCAGCACAGATCGACATAATTCTCTCTCTGTTCTCCCACATCTGTTCCCACTCTTGTTTTCCTTATCTCAGTTCCAATGCCAGCCATACAAGGGCAAACCTTAATGTTATTCTTAGACAGCCTCATTCACTCATCACTTGTCACCCCCCCCCCCCACAGACTGAATAGGTCATAGGTCATGAAGTCCTCCTAATCTTATCTCTGATGTTTTTCTTAAATCTATTTCCTCCCTTCCATCCTCTCCACCTCCACCACTGCCTTAATCCAGGCTCTCTCTCTCATTATTTCTCACCCTTAACCCATCTCCCTGCCTCCAGCCCCATCCAGTCTCAGCCCAGCCTCCACAGTTCCTCAGAGTGATTGTGTAACATGCAAATCTGACTTTGTCTCTGCTCTTAAAGTTCCTCAAAGTTCCCCATTTCTAGAAAGACTGTCTATCACACCCCCCCTACACACCCTAACACACACACAAAGCTTTAGAGACACTGAAACTGCCACTGGTCCTTAAACAATCGATTTTAGTCCTCATGACTTTGTACATTACTTTCCTCTTGGCAGGAAAGTCCTTACTCCCATTGTCCACTTTATTGTTCCAAAGCAGCTCAGATATCACCTCCTTTGTCATAAGTTCTGGATTATGTCTCAAGACCATCTGAAGCAGAACTGGTTGTTACTTCATACGAGTTGCACACCCCTTGTAGTTTATCAGTAACAGCAACAACAATAATAATCAACGCTCCCACCACCACCATCACCATCTCCACGACCATTTACTTGCAGGCCTCTCCTGTTCCAGCACTAAGGGGGACACTCGTAGAATACTTATCACAGCAACACCACACTCATTTGTTCTCTCATCCATTTCTCCCCCTAGACAGTGAGAGGTTTGAGGACAGGGACTGCCCTCTATTCATCGTTGCAGCCCCAGCACAGTATCTGGCCCCCAGCAGGTGCTAATACATATTTGCTAAATAAAGGAATGACTTCAAGCTCCTACATTAAAGTTTTGCAGCCCTTGGAAAATTCCACAGTTTGGGCAGCTGCTCATGTCTTCTGTGCAAATAGGCAGTTTATCAATCCAAAGGTTGGCAGCAGATCTGCTGAGCCAAACTCTGTCCTCAGGCTTTCTCCCAGAACCATCCCTCCACTCAAGTGGGAGCTGCATCTGACCCTTCTGATGGGGGCTTCTGCCAGGGAGCTGGGCTCCATGCAGCACTACCATTTCTAATGTTATTTGAAAAGTGAATTCAGAAGCAATAGTGATATTTTTTGCCTTTAACAACAAGCAACTCCTTTGACATAATAAGGTTAAAATAGAAAGGAAAAACCTCATACTGCTTTTCCTTTCAGCTGAGTTGAAAAAAATCTCCAATCTCCCAGTTCCAGCTGGCAGACCGCTGGACTCTCAGCTTCCGAGGAGAAGGGGAGCGGAAAGATCAGCCCTCGGCAGCTGAGAACTTATTTTTGACTAAGCAGCTGGTAGAGGAATTGCTGGCACCAGGCAGCGTCTCCCCCGCACAGCGTGCAGGGGCACCAACATAATCTGGGCAGAACACCCCTGTCCAGGCCTGGGCACTCTACTCTTACAGTGACAGTGACAAGTCTTACCGTCTTGGGGCCAAGGCAACCCCAGTGGTCAAGGACTTTCTGAGGGACCTTTCAAGGAGAAAGGGGTGCTCAGCCCCCCAAAAAGGAGACTGCAGGAGAACTCCACTGCCAACCTCAAAGGAAGCTCTCTTTTGGAAAAGGGGAGAAGACCTGCTCTGTCCTGCTCTAAACCTGAGATGAGGACCAGCGGGTGGAATTACATAAAGAGAGAATTGAGCCGTTTCATTACGAAGAAAAACTCTCCTCCTATACAGGTCTCTGATGGTGGATTGGTTGCCCAGAACTGTTCAATAGAGGCTGACTGACTGACCGTTTGCCAGGAATTTCATAACAGGGATCCCTGAGTGGAATGAATAGAACTTAGCTTCCCAAAGTTGAGAAGGCCAGCGGAGACCAGTTAGGAGCTGATGAAAGTTATCACTGTGGACAGGCAACTGGTTAGTGAACGCCAAAATTTTAATAGACTCCAGAGTGGATTTTTACACTAAATAACAAATTTGTTAATTTGCTTTGATCGAAGCCAAGGGATTGCCAATCTTCTTCACTTTGTGATGAATCCACACTACCTTTTACAATGTTGGTGTTATGGCCCAAGTACAAGGCTTTCCACATTAACACAAAAGAGAATAGAGGCCCTCTACCCACTTCTGCTCTTCAGCACACTGGTATAATGGGCTCACTTCTTTACTTCTGCTTTTTTCTTTTTGGTAATTTAGAACAACAGGAATAAAAAGTCCTAAAGACTTTTAGAAAACAGAATGTTCTTCACAGAAAGCTTTTACATTTATATTCAATCCAGATATCCAGTACTCCAAAAACATCTTCATGTTCAATGTGGAATATTTTTAAATGGAAATCTAAAGCAAGAGAACATGAAGTAAGTAGAAGAAAAAATAATTTCACTTGCGGAGAGCCTTCCAATTTACACTCAGAGATCACCTGTTACATGCCAGGCCCTATATTAGCTACCATCATGGATAAAGACATGCAAAAGACGTGGCCCTGCCCTCCGGGGACCTCTGATTTGCATACTGAAGCCTGGCACAGCATGCGCTCCCAGAGAAGCACACACGCTCCACAGCGCTCACACAACTACTCTGCTCACACTGGGCTGCACTTGCCTCTGCTCCCACCAGGCCTCCTGCCCCCCACCCAGCCCCATGGACTCTTTGCAGATCAACAGGCTTGTCCTCTGGCTGCTTTTATTTCAAATGAGCTCAATCCAGTCAACATTTGTTAAACTCCCACAAAGTACCAGTCAATGTTAGGGCCTTGTAGGAGTAGGATTCAAGGGTAAGCAGCTTCTAAAGATGTATCCATTTGTTTGTTTATGCCTCCACTTTATTCCCAAGCATTAGAGGTGGCTTTCAAAAATAAAACAGGACCAGGAAAAGTGTACATTCCAGAAGACAGTCAAGCCAGGAGACAGAGGTAAAAATGCATACATGCAGGTCACAGATTTCTACATGGTTGCTAAAATAGAACCACAAATTTGACTCCATGGATGAATAGGACAGTCTCCAAGTCATCTGGGGATGGAAAGAAACCCTTACACCAATTTCTGGAGTATAAAGGCATAGAATCTGGCACACAGTGGATGCTCTAAATGTTCACTGTTTGGATGCCAAGTAGGGGCATCAGCATACAGGAAGTCATGCCTCAAAGCCTGGACACCCAATTGAATAACATTGGCTGGGAGGGTCAGGGAAGGCTTTACCCAAGAGGTCTCATCTAAGTTGGGCTACTTCAATGGGGAGACTGCCAAAAGTCACCAAGTCAGTAATCATTGCTGCCACTGCCAGTAGAATAGAAGTGGTACTGGAAAGAAAAATGCCACACAATTCCTCAAGCAATGGTGGCCCCTGCTAAGCAGGGCAAGCTGCCACCATAGGGGCTGAAACCTCAGTTTAGGGGCCATACCCCAGATCCTCAACTTCCCCTGGCCTGGGCAATTTCATTTACTTAACAACCTCAGCATTCCAAATGGAGGTACTAGTCTTGAAACATTTCTAATGGCAGTTCCTTTGGGTTAAGAGGCAAGGTCATTCAACAATCAAAAATATGTCATCCTTCTAGAAAGTTCTAAACTTGAAATTATCTTCAACCCATATCTGAAGTCCTTACACTCTAGGGAATCTAAAATGACCTATAATCATTTCCAAAAGGTTTAACAGCCAGGACACTCTTTCAGGGGATCACAATGTGAGTTCTCAATGCATCATCTTCAAAAACTAATCCCATTTTCGCTAGAACACTTATCCGGTTTTCCTCCAAATATTATTTTCCTTTAATGATACAGCCTCTTATCACACTGAAGCTCCAAATATAGGAACATGAGAAGTTATTGAAATGTTATATCTTCTTCCATTGAAATGCTGCATCTTCTTTCATAATCCTTGCCACTCAATGAGTAAATAAAAAGGGGACGGGGAGGGTAGGGGACTTTGAAGGTGAAGAAGTGGATGTGTCTGAAGAACAGCAGCATTGGCTAAGTGTGTGAATGGTTTCTTCCTGGAGGCCTGCCTGGTACTCATACCAAGGACAGAGACCATCGATAACAACAACACCTCCTGCTTGCCCCTTAACTCAACTGGCCAATGGCCCAGTTAGCAAGAGGAAAAAACAACATCCAAAAGGAAAAAATGGTGGGGGATCAGGCCTCACAGTAGGGGGTGACACTAGTCTGAGAGATGAAACGTTGCAGCTAAAGGCCTTTGTGGGAAGGGGGAGGGGAGTGAGCAACATTCCACATGGGTTATTCCAACAGAAATTGTGCAATACAAAGTGTGGACAAGACATCGCCCACTTGAGCGTAACCCCACTCAGAGGGCCTTGTGAAGACTGACAGAAACAGGAATCTCTGTGAAATGCCATTTCTGATTTAGTTTTTACTGAGAAGGGGGCTGCATGCTTAGGAGCACCACTTTACATTTTTACTAAAGATACTTGCCTCTGAGTCCCACAGAACATAGGGTGTCTACAACCTCAAGGACTTCAGCATTTTTCAGGGATGCAAGGCAAAAGAAAAAAAAGCTGGAAAACACTCTCAGAAGTAGGCAAATAAATGCATTTTCACTGGATCAGGGAGGGTTTCAAATTGTCCTGTGCTGAAAGGTCATTTCTGCAGCTGGGGTGGACCCAGGGTCAGTGGACATGCAGACGTTCTCAACATTTCATTACAAATGGAGGGGTGATGACAATAACCCTTCTCACCCGAACCTGAGATGACTCACTCATGCTCTGCCAAGACCTCTACAACAGCCTCCAATCTGGCCTTCGCCTCTAGTCTCTGCCTCCTCAGCTCCATTCACCTCGCCACTGTTAGGATGATTTTTCTTAAACACATCTCTGGCCATATCATCCCCCTGCTCAAGAATACAGTTAAGTGTTTCCTCCACATTGTGACCTCAACCAAACTTTGCAGTCTCAATCCCTCCACTCCCCACCCCTTTGCCGCATACATCCTGTGGTTCTGCCCCAGTGAGCACACTGCTTCCCAGAACCACGCTTGTTTAGGTCATTCCTTCTCACTGGGATGCATTTGGTCTTCCCTTACCCTTTGCAAACACAAACACAAACACACACACACACACACACACACACACTCTCTCTCTCTCTTCCATTTCTAGTTAAAAATCCTACTCATTTTCAAGGCATACTCCTAAATAGGAACATCCTCTGGAGAGCCTTCCTGGTTTCCCTGGGGAGAATTCAATGCTCCCTTATCCTTATGTGTGTTCCTAGAGCATCCTGAGCTCATCCTTGTTGTCACACTTATCACATTGTTCTAGGTGGCTGTGTGTGTGTTGATTTCTGACACTTGATTGTAAGCCAACTTGATGGCAGGGATTTAGCTGAAATCATTTTTATTGGTCCCACCATGCTACCACACATCACAGGGCCGAAGGCAGTGTCTTAAACATGGTAGATACTCAGTCCATGTATCAGTTGAATTGAATATATAATTGCAGATCACTGATTTACAATCAATAAGCATGGACAGTATTGAAAGAAATCTGGATCCAACTCAGACAAGTAACCACTACAATATTAGATAGAAATTGGACAAGACAACTCACATTTGTACTTCTTAGTAACTGATGCTCTTCACTAGAACAGACTATGGAAAGAAAGTGGTCCTAGTTCACTGAGAGCAGTGGGAGGTGTGGAAAATGACCTGGCTGTGGAATCGGCTCTATCTCCTAGCAGCTGTGTGACTTCAGGTAAGTTCCACAGCCTTTCTGAGCCTTGGTTTCCACATCTATAAAATGGATGTGAGAAATCTGCCAATCTAACAAGGCTGCTCAGAGAATCAATGAGATGATAAATGTGAAAGGGATTTAAGAACTAAAAATGTGCTATTCAAATGAGAACACTTACATAATAATTTTGTAAATCCTACTGTGATAAGCAAATTTTCATAGCTAATATAACGTTCATCGCCTTTTTTTGGACTGTGTAAAGAAGGGGCGGGATGGGAAGAGTGGGGAGCTCTACTTACAGTTTAACACCCCTGTGTTGGTAAAGGGTATAATATTTTGGGATAGCTTCTTTGAAAATACAAACTATTATCTTTGGGGACCACAGGGTTCTGGCTGCCAAAAATACAGATATATAGTGTTAACTTTGTTTTCACTACAATAAAAACGTGGAACGGTCTCTTTTGGTTTGGGAAAGGTCAATGAGAAAAACTCATCATAACAAGGAAGATGAAGAGACTGGTGAAATATTTAAATGTTATTGTAAACATACAGGATGCAGATGCCTCTAACTAATAGTCCCATCAACTCCCTAGAAACCCAATGCAAACACTGGACGTGTCCCCTTAGGGTCTCTCCTATCTGCTGTTTACCTCACCACCATCACAGAAAGCTGACATGACACAGGCCTGTGGGCTGACCGTGTGGCCACGATACATTATGCTTCCTGCAGACCACATAACCACGCGTGGCACCTCCATGCCAGCCCTAGACATGTAAATGCATGGAACCTGCATAGTGACCACGCGGAGAGGCACACATGATACCCAGGCGCCAGTCACAAAACCATCTTGACTCAATACCTGCATGCTCACCTATTAGCTGCATCACTGCCCATGCATGCTACCCACGTGCTGACCACACAAGAGAGATTCATGCTGCCTGTGTGCAGGTCATAAACTCTACAGGACAGCCTCGTGCTAGTCGGTCCTCAGTACTTGCCATTCCCATGCTGTGATCAAATACACAGAATATTTCCATATACATTCTGTGCACACATAACTACATATACTTAGGTGCCAGTCACAACACTGTGTTCACACAGCTCCCAGGAGCGCATCATATCACATGGTGACCGTGTGACAGGCATGGAATTATTGTGCCAATTCCCTGCAAGATGGCATCTTTTTGCCTAGAACACAAAGTGCATTTTCACTAAAAGCCAAGAAATCCCTCTCAGCCATTCAGCAGGATTTGCTGTAATAACTTTGGATTCAAGTCTAAAAACTCCATTATGGCAAGTTCAATGGAAAAATAACGCAGTAAAAATGTGCTGAACCAATGGCAAGAAAACAAATATGATGCTGGTGTCGTATCCATTCTAAAAGCAGAAGAAGGGGCCTTGACTCCTCTTCACACACTGGATGGAAACACTGGCGGGGCGGGCTCTGTTTTCTGTCCTCCCCCTGTTCTCCCAGGACTCCAGGAGCAGCTATGGGCAGCTGAGGTCGGTTCTGTTCTCACTGTATGACTCAGGAAGTGCAGAACGTTTCTCTCATACGCGAATGTTCCTTTGACATCAGCTAACTCGACCCTCCTAACATTGTAGAGTTGAGGGGAAGTGATGGCTTTGGGCCACACTGCTGATTAAAGGCTGAAGTATATTCACAGTGACATACTTAGCCACCAGATTAATTTTTAATTACAGACTACACTTGGCTACTGAGCACATTTACTGATAACAAAAGAGCATTGTGGTCAGATCCAGAGAGGGAGGAAGTGGGAGATGATGGTGGAAAGTGGAGCCCAGAACCATGAGGAGGTTGGAGATAGGGAACAGCAGGGAGGGACACTGGGCTGGGAGCAGGGGCTGGGCTCAGTGCCCGATTTGACACTAATCAGCCATGTGGTCTCAGGGAAGTCACCTTCCCTCTCTGGCCAACCACCTTCTGGGCTGTAAACGGGGGGAGTCAGCCTCTATAATCGCTTCTAACATGCACAATTCAGGCAGATGCAGGAGGTATAACCATCATTCAATGTGTAAGGAAGCCCTGGCTATAGGCAGCTGAAATTTAAGAGGGAAGGGGACAGACACCCATCCATTCAGCTCTGGCCAGCCTAGACGGCGTGCTTCATTCCCATCTCCCTGGTCACAAAGGTCTCAGGTCAACCGTCATCATCACATAGTCTCCTTCCCTTCACAGAGGTGAACCTTCCTCCACAGAGCCAATGAGGAGGTTGTGACTCGCCAAACCTTCTTACCTTGTTTTCTGAGCACTCTATGTTCATGCAGTGAGTTCTTTTAAATCTGCAAGTCTGAAAACTAAGCCTAAAACATCAACTTTTAGAAATATAGAGAAATGTTTCAGACATTTCTATAGATCAGGAAATGTTCACTGCATGAATAGCATTGTGGCAAAACTAGGCCAGAGACCCAAGTCCCTAGTAAGTGGAAGAAAGTATTTTAAAGAAGATGTCACCATCTGCCCACTCACTGTTCCATCACTTCCTTTTACATGGGACAAATGCAGGCATGAACAAATGAGGCCACAAATTACTCTTCTTGGACTCAAGGGCAGGGCAGGCTGGGACAGTGGGTGACAGACATGCAGGGTGTGGTGGTATGGAATGAGAACAGGCTTCCAAACCTGGCTAGCCAGGGGTCAGATAGCCAGATGTGTGACCCTGGGAACTCACCACCTCTTCTGGCCTCGGCATCCTCATCTGTGTCGTGTCGCTGTTGGCTTTACGTGACCTCTAGCAAATCTTCTTGGACTCATGCACTGGATTTAGTATTAGTAAAATGCCCACAGAATTATCAATGAGTGATAAAAAATATTTTAATATAAAGTTTTAATTAAAGATATGACTTTGGTTTAATCACTCAGAATGCCACATATATATCTACAATTGTCTGCTGGGTCCCCGGCAGTGCACAAGATACCTCATGTACAGTCTAGTGCCTTTCCCCAGACAGGGCCAATCTAAAGAATTATAGCCCATTTTCAGATAAAGAAACTGGAACTTAAGTTTTCAAGAGCACAAGGCATACCAAGTGTCAGAGCAAGATTGGAATCCAGGTTTCCTGCTGTCACAACAATGATGAATAAAATTCTTTTCTAACCAGGTTAAGTTGGGTTGCATTATGGATGATTTAAAGATTTAAGGGGGAAATAAAAGTCAACACAAAATTATGTTAATATTTTTATAAAAATGTTCTTCCTGTGGAGTCAGAATATTGATAAGTAAGTTTGAGAAGTACGTCCCTCTATTTTTGCTTTTTGAAGCCCCAGAACATGAGCTACATTTGAGAATGGGTACAATTTACCTTTCAAAACTCAGAGTACAATACCTCATGTTGTTTTTAAAATGTAACTTTACATCCTTCATTTCTTCATCTTCAGAATGAAGTTAATGTATGTCCACACCTCTTGGGAGGCTCAAGGAAGGTAAAATGTACAAAAACAATACGACAATGACAATTCACTTAAATAAATGTAAGGTGTCGTTTTTATTGTTGTGGTTATTACTTTGCCTTAGCTACCTAAAAAATCTCCCAAATCATCATGTGACAACTGTCAGACAGATAATATGTGATTTAGCTAGAAATTTTCATTTTGCTTTCTATCCTGTCATCAGAGCTCGCAGGGAAGCCATGGGCTTCCTGGGGTGGGTGGGGGAAGGAGCCCTCAAAGGGCAAGGAGCCCAACAGACGAGCCTGATCAGTGCTGACAGCGAGCCAGACTAGTCCGGCTGGTCATCTCTCCTTAATGGACTCATTAACCACATAATTGCCAGGCCCCCAACTTTGCATTAGGAAACAAAAGGCTGCCAACACATGACTACAAAAAGACCCCTCCACTCAACACGGATGTGCCCACTCCACATGGATGCCTTTGTTCCCTCACAGCAAGACCCTGTGCTGGGCATGACACTGAACACAGGGGCACAGAGCCCTCCCCAAGTTAGACAGATCCTGGGAAATTCTGAAAGTGGCCCAGCCAGGAACCACAGGAATACAGAAGAGGGAGAGATTCGATCTAACCAGGGGCCACAGCAGAGGTGGCAACAGAGCTGGGCCTGCAGCAGGAAGGACAATGTGAGCAAAGCGTGGGAGCAGGCAAGAGAGGGTCAGAACACCCGAAGCCGCCTGACTTGAGCTCAGGTATCACATGGGGGCTACACTGTGAATGACCTGGAATTTCGGGCACAAATGTCTGCTTGTGGGCAATGGGAACCACTGAAGTCTCCTGAAAAAGGACGTCTGAGGGAAAAAAGAAAGTCTTCTGAAAAAAGAGTGAAGCGCCAGGATGCAGAGGAAGGTTACTCTGACAGCTGAGCCAGATGACAGAGGAGGAGAAAGGCAGGCAGAAGAGGGGGTGCAGGGTCTGCTCCAACTCAACCCCAGGGCAGCAGGGGAACAGAAAAGACACATCGAGGAGGAAATCCTGTCAGGAGTTCTGACCATCCCCCACCCCATTATTTTTTTAAAAAAGAAAATTTTGATTACTGAAGTAGTAACAAGGAAGTTGCAATTGGATGGGGAAACACAAACGATGATAAATTAATTTCATGGCTTTTTAGAGCATAATAGCTACTTTAAAAAATATTGCGAAGTGAATGGAATACTTTTTTTAACCCCTCCCACTATAATTGCACTGTCTTCTCTTCTCTCACTGTGCCTCAAAAATAACCTAAAAGATTTCCGATACAAGTATATCACACCTCAGTTTAGAAGACTGCTTCAGTGGTTCTCAAGCCTGGCTACCCATTTAGAATCACCTGGGGAACTTTAAAAGCTACAAATGCCAGGGTCCTTCTCCTCAGAGAAATGCGGATTGGCTTGCTGGGGCGGAGCCCAGGTGTTAGTCATGTTTTCAGCTTCACGGTTGTTCTAGGACACTGCCAGCATTCTGAACCAGTGCTCCAGTTCAGTGGTTCTCAGATGGAGACAGGCTCCCCCAGGGGACACTTGGTAAAGCCTGGGCACATTTTCGGTTGACACAACTCGGGCAGGGTGGTGGTGGGGGACCGAGCTACTGGCCTTAGTAAGGCAGGCCAGGGAAGCTGCTAAACAACCTACTATGTACAGGGAAGCCCCCCCCCCCCACAACAAAGAATTACCTGGCCCCGACTATCAATTGTTGAGAAACCCTGCTCTCGTTAAAATACGGCATGGAGGGTTGTGTTGTGTGTATTACCTGGAGCTTGATGGAATGGAAAGATGCGGGATTTGAACTCTGAGCAGATTCTTTCACCTCTTGAAGGCTTGGTTTTATCATCAGAAAAGTGGGAGATACACTCTCCTATCTTGCAGGGTGTTTTGAAGCTAACATAATCACTACTTGTGCCTTTGCTCTGCTTTATCTGCTTTCTTGAACATTATAGAGCTTTTCTAATAGGGAGTTCAGATGCCTGTAATGTTATTCAGGGGGTGGGGAAGGGGTAAATCTAATGGGAGGTCACATGTAGCAGCACAATCGAGAATCCTCTCGCCTGGCCACTCAAAGTGTGGTCAGCTATGCAGACCAGCAGCTGCTAGAAATGCAGAAGCTCAGGCTCCCCCCTAGACCTGCTGAATTGGAACCTGCATTGCCCAGGTGATTCACGTGCACAGGAACATTTGAGAAGCAGCTGCAGGTCAAACAAGATGAGCTTCAGGCCGACCACGATGAGATGCAGCTGTTGGTCAACCTCAACCAGCTGCAGGTCAGCTTAGGGCATCATTTCTCCACAGATTCAGAAGACTTTTTAAAAAATTAATAAACTCTCAAGAGTCTCCTCAAAGGGTTAGCATCCCATTCTTCTCTGGAGAAGGGATCGAACAGTTTAGAGATTTAAAGCCAAAGGAATTCATCCCACATTTTTGGAAATAGAACCACATGGCCATGTTAAATTAGACCAGTGGTTTTCAAAGTGTGATCTCAGGATCATCAGCATCACCTGGGAACTTGTTAGACATGCAAATTTGGGGCTTGGCCCCAGTCCTACTGAATCAGAAACTCCAGGTGGGGACCAACCACCTAGTGTGTTTTAACAAGCCCTCCAAGCACTAGCAATCCACACTGAAGTTTGAAAACCACCAGAGCAGACCATAGCCTTTACCGATACAGATGTGAATGTTCACAGCATCTGACCCAGCATGGCGCCACTTCTGAGAATCTATTCTAAAGAAACAGTTGTTCCTCTGTTGTTGGACAGCTCTGTCAATAATGTTCTAGTGAACATTATCCTACTAAAATCTTTTTTCTTTCCTGTTTCAGGCATATCTATTTCACCACCCTGCCTTCCTTAGCTGCCTTCTACATCCTCCTAAAGTCTGATCAGAGAAAAGTAATTGGCACGAAAATAATGTGAGACAGTGGAAAAGTCTGGAATCAGACAGATTGTCTCTTACACTTAGCTATGAAACTTTGGGACAGTATTTCACCTTTCTGAGCTCTGGCTTCTCCATCTGTAAACTGAAGACAATAATACTTATCTCATAGAACTGTATGAGAATTAAAGGAAACTCAATATGTATTAGTTTACCATTATTTTTAAAAGTAGGCAACAATACTGACACATACATTTGAATGGCGGCTACATTCCGAAATTTTAAGAGGAATTCACATGTCCCTCCTTCTCACTCTCCCTGAAAGACCCTCAGATGGTGGGGGCAGGGAGGCACTAAGGAATGAGCTATGATGAAGGGAGGGGCACTGTCTCCAGGAAGTCATCCCTTCCTCTCCTGGTTTCCATAATATATCATTGTCCTCCTCTGTCGCTGACTATTCACTCTTAGTCACCTTTGCAAGATCCTCATCTTTTGCTCTCTCCACGACTGTTGATGTTCTGTCCTTCACCTGATTTTACAGGACATCTCCCCCTGCATGAGTGATATGATTCACAATTCACTCCCTTGGCTCCAGGAACCATTTAAGTGGTCTTTAAATGCTAATGACTCCAACCTTTGCATCTCCTCCACCTGCACCCCCACTGCAGACCTTTATTTCACTGCCTTCTGGAAATCTCCACCTGGATCGTCCAATAAGGACCTCAGATGCCACATATCCCACACTGAACACAGTCCCTCTCTCTGAGAGCCAGGCCCTCCCTAATCTCCCAACAAGAGAATAATCTTTTTAAATTGCAGACCTGATCTTCTCACTCCCCTGCCCCCACGCCACTCCAATCATAAAGGTTAAACCCATCCTGTCACTTCTCCCACCCTTCCCTCTGCCCCACAACCCGGGCCCACCCTCCACCTGCAATGTGCCATCCACCGTTCTGACTCATTCTGTCCTCGACCAAGCTCTATTTAGGCTCCTCTGAACCCTCCTCAACTAGGTCCGACTTTTGGACTTCCGTGTTCGTCTCTGCATTGTCCAATTTTAGCAAGACTCCTTCTAAGTCAGTTTATCCAGAACACACCCCCTTTGATATCTGATCACCCTGGGTAACTGATGAGGTTCCCCATCCCCCACCATCCCCAGGTGATGTCTGATCACCCTGGCCTGCCTTCAGCAAGAACCCTCTTAGGATGGTTGACCTTTGATGTTTCCTTTTAGTCATTTTCCGTCCACTGACCCCACCCTGCTGCTTGGCTATAAACTCCCACTTGTCCTTGTTGTTTTCAGAGTTGAGCCCCATCTCTCTCCCCTACTAGAAAACCTCACTGTAGAGCCCCTATTGAATAAAGTCTTCCTTACCGCCTTTAACCAGTGTCACAAATAATTTTATTTTTTAACAGTTCCCCGAATAGGACTCAGATGTGAGTCCTTCTACCTAGCCCAGCAGTTCTCAATTTTGGCTGCATCCTGGAAACATTTGGAAGCTTCTGAAAAAAACCTCATGCCTGGGTCTCGCTTCAGACGAGCTAGTTAAACATCAGAATGGGTGTGGGGAGTGGGCAGGAGGAGTTTCTTCAACTCCACATGTGACCCCAGTGAGCAGCCAGAGTTGAGAATCTCGGGACTGGACATCCCTCACCATCTAGAGAAAGAAAGCAGTTCTGCGGGGGCTGTCTTGGGAGGCTTCATGCTGACTGTCATTAGGGTGTTTATCACAGTGTACCGTCATTTTTTGGAGGGAAGGAATTCTGGTTTTTCATTCTTTGGATTCCCAGCACTGGCAGGGTGCCTGGCAAAGTTTGTGAACTGAGTTGATGGAGTCAGAGCAAGCAGGCTGGGGTAGAGGGAGTTGTCATGTCACAAGTTCTCCAGGGTGACACAGCCCTATATGCCAGGCATTTCTAATTTAAGGTACAAGCTCTGGGTTCATAGCTGTCCTAAAACTGGCATGTAAATGTCACAGTGAGACAGACCTTCCCTGCACAGGCCTGACTCTGCCATCAACTGGCTCCACGGACCTGAGCAAATTACCAGGCCTGGAATGTTCCATCTCAAAAATCAGGGGGCTGAACAAGGTTTTCCCTCGTGGATACTTCCATAACTCTAGGAAAGCTCCACACTCTCATCTTTTCCAAAAAGTGAAGGTCTGGGAATGCTACTCTCCCATCCAGCTCCCCAGGAGAAGATGGAAATTCTAAAGGAGAAAACATTTAGGAAGCTGAATACCTACAAGGGAGTTGGCTGGGAGGGCGGAGAATGGGCTCGACATTTTTAACGTGTAGCTTCATGGAGCAAGGGTGGTCTGGAGTCATTGATTTGGGGGTGAATCTCAGCTCTGCAGGCATCAGTCATGGAACGCAGTCACATCCTCTGCCCTCAACCCCTGGGAAAGGAGCGCGGTGAGCAAATGAAGAAGGTCCCTAAAGTTCTTCCCATCTCTGACATCCTACAATGCTCTGAGAA
Source organism: Tapirus indicus (assembly GCA_031878705.1). Taxonomy (NCBI): domain Eukaryota; kingdom Metazoa; phylum Chordata; class Mammalia; order Perissodactyla; family Tapiridae; genus Tapirus; species Tapirus indicus. The sequence goes on along the minus strand of CM062919.1, from coordinate 93,420,100 downwards.
ACAAAATAGAAATGCTTTGTCCTTAGCTGTGCTTAAATGAAGCAGAAGTCACCAAAATGAGGGTGACAGTGATCAGGAAGGAAATTCACAAAGGCAACCAGGCTCAGAAATAGCCTACAATTTTACAACCCATCCCTGGGCTTTATCTGAGAAGACTGTTGAAAGAAGAGAGAGATGACTTGGCTGGTCAGAAGAATAATTCCAATTGTGCTTCCCGGAATAACGTACTTTATACTCCTTTTGATTTCAAGGTGTCTGATATGGTTTCCAAAACATTTTTACAAATGTCAAATTCACTGTCAACCCTAAACCACCTGGAAAAAACATAACTGACAGGCAGCTAAATTAACGAGCTATAATTTCACTGAAGTGTTTCAGGGACCTTTTAAGCCACAAGAACCAAATTGAAATTGCTTCAGTGGAGCCCAGAAGCTGCCTGAGTAAGAATAGACCACAAAACTCACTCTTCCTCATAGACACACACACTTTAAAATTGAAGCAAATTTGCTAAGAGGGTAAATCTTAAGTGTTTTCACCACACACACACACACAAGTGGTAACTATCTGAAGAGATGGATATGTTAATAAGTTTCAATATGGTGATAGTTTCACAATGTATATGAACATCAAATCATCAAATTGTGCACCTTAAATACATACAATTCTTAATTGTCAAATATACCTCAATTAAAAAATAATCTTCCAGCAAGATGACCTCGAAACTTTTCTCATCATAGGACCCCACTCAGCTCACTTGCCATTCTGAGCTCCCCTTGACCCAGCTTACACTGGCAATCCTACTGACACCTGAACCTCCCTCTTCCCTGCAGCCTTCTTGTTTTCCAGATGGCAGGAGAGTTAGCTAACACCCTTCCCTGGACAGGCCTGACTCTGCCATCAACTGGCTCCATGGACCTAAGCAAATCACCAGGCCTGGAATATTCCATCTCAAAGGTCAGGGGGCTGAACGAGGTTTTCCCTTGTGGATGCTTCCATAGCTCTAGGAAAGCTCCACACTCTCACCTTTTCCAAAAAGTGAAGGTCTGGGGATTCTACTCTCCCATCTAGCTCCCCAGGAGAAGAAGTTCTAAAGGAGAAAACATTTAGGAAGCTGAATACCTACAAGGGAGTTGGCTAGGAGGGCAGAGAGTGGGATGGAAGGTGGGTCAGGACAGGGAATCATCAGGGGCTGACTGGATGATTTTAGTCTTCACTAATAGCTAGGTGGTGGCAGAGCTGGACCTCTTCCAAGCACACCCTCCTAGTCATGAAAGGACGAGGCTAAGTCCACTTGGGGAGAAGGGTCCAGAAATGCCATTCTGGCCCTTGAATGACCTTCAGCCCACTCAATACCTTTGCCACCTGCCACATCTGAAATTAGAGCCAAGATGTTTGAACACATGAAGCTGGAGCTAGTGGACCCCAAAGGCCCGTTGGCCAGATTTTCATGAGATGCTTTGGCAAAGCTCTCTCCTGGCAGCACCTTTACAACTCTAGATCAGGTCTCCAAATGAGAGGCAGGTGGAGAATGACAGCCTCTGGTCATTTTGCAAATAGGGCACTCAAGGTGTGCCTCCCTCCCAGGTTGAGCTGAGCTCTACGCCAGCTGCTACCAATGGTCTGGGGACTAAAAGCAGTTCAAGGGAGATGGTGACAGGCATCTCTTCAGAATCAGTGTGGGTCAAGGGATAAAGATTAAGAAGGTCATGCCCCTGAACGCTCACCCTAGAGACCCAAGAGAACCACAGTGCTGGGGGAGAGAGAGGCCTACGGCAGAGCCGTCTCCAAACCCAAAGGCTCCTGAGCTGCTGGCAGTGCTTGACGACTTGGAGAAGCAGCTGGAGAAGGGGAAGAAGGCACCTCCCTCTGCTGAAGTGAAAATAAAGACCCACAACCAAGTAATACACAACAATCCTTGTCCCAATCCAAAGGTCACTGTGGGCCACTTAACCTCGCTGGGTCTCAGTTTCCTCACCTGTAGAGTCGGCAGGAGGACCCCACATGACACAGGATGAAATGGCTTAGTGTTACTCTTCTCCAATCACATTCAACTTCTTCAGTCACCTATTTGTGATCTGTCCCCTGCAAGTTTGCCCTTGACATACCTCTACTTCTCTAGGATCACCACAGTCGCAGTTCCTGAGGTGAGGCAGGGAGCAGACCAACTCAGGGTGATTTTTCTAGCCCCTAGGATGGCTCTAACTTCAGGGCCCTGCCACAGGTCCTAGATCTCTAAGGAAAAGCAACCATCTCACGAGCTTCCCGAGGGTCTGCCCCGCCACTGCTTCAACACTGGCTGGGACAGAGTCTACTACCCCTGCCATTATGGGGAGGGTGGGGGCAAGAGCTCCACTCAGTGGTTCAATCTAGCAACTGCAGAAAGGATGCCAGAACCTGGGGGCTCCAGCCAGGGATGGGGAACATGTGGCTCCCACCCCACCAGCCTGGCCTCCAGGGCGGAGGACAGGCCCGACTCCAATGTGAGGGGGGTTGGGAACTCCCTGGGGAGGGACCAGCGTGGCAGACCTCCAGGATCAAAGCCTCACGGCCCCCTTCCTCCTAGTTCTTCTCCTGAAATGTTCCAGGGACTCTGCTCCTTGGGCTTCTTCCTTCCTGAGGCCTGGGAAGGAGCCAAACAAAAACCCCTGGCTATTTAGTCAGGGCGAAGCAAACTGGAGGAGGCAGGGAATGGACTGAATTATGTTAGGAAGAGGGTGGATGCAAGAGAAAGAGGAGAGAGAAACATAATGATATCAAGGTAAGGTGAAAAAGATGAGCATGGAGAGTGGGAGGTGGGAAGGAAGGAGGACGGAGGCGGGAAGGCTAAGTGAGGAAGAGGCTCACATAGAGGGGAGAGGCTGGGAGAGACCCACAGGGAAGATGCTGCCAAGCATCCCTCAGGGGCCACAGGCATACAGATACAGGACATTCATCCAGCCAGCCAGCCCCCCAAAATTACCAAGTACCTATTGTGTGCCAAGCATCTAACTGGTTTCTGGAGACAGAAAAGTGAAAAAAACGTAGTCCTTAGTCTAGAAAAGGAAAGAAATGTGAGCTAAATGTAATTGCACTTTCCTATCCTGGACTGTACCTGGAAAGGTCCAGAGTCCAGGGCATTTCAGCCAGTATGGGCTAACCAGGATAACTGCACAGGAAAAGCGGCCACACCATCAGCATATTTCATAGGTCCCTTGGGATGGAAAGAAATTTCACAATTGAATTGTAATGATGCTCTCAGAGGGAAGAAAGGCTCAGCACCCCATGGTCCATCCCTGCAAGCACAGAGCAGGGAGTGTCCTCTCCAGCTGCCCACCCAAAGGCCAGGCCTCCTCCTAACCCAGCAGAGGTTGTCCTGGAAGAGCTTTCAGTAGGATGTGACCCTTCTAGCTGAGTCTTAAATCAACAGCAGGAGTCATCCATAGATAAAGGGGAAAGAGATATTTTAGGCAGCAAACAGCATGTGAAAACGCAGCAAGGCCAAACAAAACCAAAGCAGGCAAGAGCAAGCACGGCCCACTTGGATGTGGCTGGAACATGCTGGGAGAGGCATGGTAGACGAAGCTGAAGAGATCAACCAAAATTGAGGTTGAAACTAGCATTGTTTGTCATTTATCTTTCACTGTAACTGTTTTTCATCATTGCATGTGAATGCTTTCAGGTTGGGTGTACTCTCTAGTTCATCAGAGGCCTGCTCTCTCCTATGGTCTGGCCCAGCTGATACTCATGTCACCAGCCTGCCCCTTCTAGGCATCTGAGTTGAGTTTGTGATTCATGAGCCAAATAAGGGAGAACCTAGTTTGCCAAGTCATCAAGATCAATATGGAGCCACTGATAGTGCATAAATGTAGACTGCCACTAAGAGAAGAGACTGTGACATAAAAGATGCCCTAAGGATTACCTTTAGACCTAGTAATTCCATATCTAGAGATTTATCCTAACAAAATCATTTTAAAAGATACTGTGTTATTTATATGGCCCAACAACTATCAGTGGTTTCTGGTCAAAACAAAGGGGTGACCACTAGGGGCTGTGCTGGTCAAGCCGTGTGTTTCAGACTCTAAAGGGGCTGTGTCAGGCTGGAAGAAGGAAAGAAGCCAAAAGGGTGCACAGGTGTGGGAGAGGGAAAAGGTGGAGGCAGCACAAGAAAGAGGGAGGGGCCTTCCTGCTGGGGATCAAGATGCTCGGAAATGACCGACAGCAGGCCTGGCACAAGGCGAGGCCATGGGCTTCCAGCCATCGGGGCAGAAGAGGCTCCCGTCCCCACCCCCACCCCATGCCCCCCTCTGCTGACAACACCTGCGAGTGAAATGAGAAGATACTCAGGTTAACAAAATTCAGGAGAGCAGAGATCTTTCCATCATGATATATCACTGCAGATTTTAAATATCCATTCTGGGTTTTTTGTTGTTGTTTTTTCCACTAGGTAATCTTTTTCGGATAACCTCATGTTGAAGACCACAGGTGGATCAGAAGCTGGGTTGACAGGAGGTCATGTGGAATGCCCCAGAAGCTGACCTCGCCCGGGGAAGGCAGGTGACTTCTCCAACGGTGAAAAGTGGCAAGTGGCCAAATGTCTAGGGACAGGGCGGTCAAGCATGTAAAGCCGGTCACGTGAGGGAAGTGTTCTGCAGTCATTGAAAATGACAAGCATTAAGGTTATGAAGCAATGGGGAAAAAGCACTAAGAATGTTAAGTGAAAAAGGGACAACACAAAAAAGTCTCTATACAATGTAGTCCGTGTAAAAAAAATGTGTGCAAATGGACCAAGACTGGAAGAAAGCCCAGAAAGATAGAAACAGTTATTGTGATGGGGCAGTGGGGCTATGGGTAATTTTTCAAAGTATCTTTATAGTTCTAGTGTTGTCTTAATAATAAAACACAGTTTTAAATAAGAGAGACGCACAGATAATGGTTCTCCAACTATGGGGTTGGGCTGATGCAGTGTTCTCAAACCTCAGCCTGCCCCGGACCACTTGCAGGGCTGGTTATACACAGATTGCTTGGCCCAGCCCCCAAGGGTTTCCAAGTCAGTGGGTCTGTGGGGCCCAAGAATTTGCATTTTAAACAAGTTCCCAGATGATGTTGGTGCCACTGGGTACACACTTTGAGAACCACTGGGCTAGTGTGTGGTCTCTGTGAAGGGAAGAACTTTCAGCTGTTGAGAGGGATGTCAGGAGCCAATGTGGTAAGGCTCTAGCTGGCCCAGGAACGATGTGAGTCTATGTTCTGATGGACAAGGTGAGCCCAGTTACCTTCATCCTGCTTACAGTCAGGGTCACCAACCCAGCAAGGTCACTGAGGTTCCTGCCCTGATCAGAAAGCTGCTCATGGCTCACAGAGACTGAGAGATTATTACAGGTGGGTCAGCTACCAGACCCCTTGTTTCCAGGGTGCTGTGGTGTCTGACTGCAGGGCTCCCCAGTAGACATTCCTTACAGCAGCTGCCCAAATAAGTAATCTCTCACTGGGTGATTGCTCTTCCACTTCTGCTCTTCCCTGCGGTCCCCTAGAATCCAGAACATGGGGGTTAGCACCATAGAGACCCATGGGTGCTCTAACCCCACTGCCAGCTTTCCTATGTAAAGAAACCAAGGTCCAGAGGACAGAAGCCACACAGCCGGCTAGTGGCAGAGCTGAGACTAGAACCCAGGGCTCCTGGCTTCCAGGCCACAGCTCTCTCCCTCTCATTATGCCCTGTGCTCTCAAGAGTAAGCAGAGCTCCTCTGCCAATGTTCAGTTACTGATAAAGACATCTGCTAGCCTGGCCACCCGGAGCCCTTCACCCTGAGCAGGTGTCGCTGATTAGAAGCTTCTGTGCTGGGGCCAGCACTCCCAGGGTGGGGGTCACATGCCTGCCGCCACCGCCTGAGCTCAAACTGAGACCCTCCGGGACCACAAGTGCCAGCGCTGTCAGGAAACTTCTTCCTGGTGGGCCACGGGTCTGTGCTAAACGGTTCCCAGCTGGCCGGCCCTGGGAGATGCAGTGCCCACTCCACACCCAGCACTGCGGTATTCACAACCCTCCTTTGAAAACGCAGTTTGCCAGCAGGAGTTTGCCCTGTGAACTTGCCGTAATTAAAGCAGCCCAGAGAGACCCAGCAGAGGTTCAAATCCGATTTCAGAGCCTGAAATCAGTCAGCCAGGTGTTCTGAAAGGCACATGTTGCCTGCTGTCTCCCAGCTCCACTTCACAGGCTTCCAGCCGTCTCTATGAGCCATTCTGGTACCACATCTTGCTGGGCAGAGGCAAACCAAAAGGTCGGAAGAGCAGAGTGCATTTCTGGGTAAAAATATCTACCCACTCCTTACCTCATCCACCCCATGCCCCTTTCTCACTCACCCAAAGATACTGCTACAGGGAAGCCGTGCCTTCCCTTCTCACAGAGTCAGTTACTGTTATTGTAACAAACTTTTGCTGAAGTGAACAAAGAAACAATATCTGCTCATGGAAAAAGATTGCTACTAGTAACATCAGAGGATCTGGTTCTTAATAGGTCACACTGTGCTTCAAATCAGACGCCCCAGGTAGATGCTGGCAGGAATCTCCTTAAAGGGGATTCAGGCCACCTTCAGGTTTGGGATTTTTGCCAGCCAAGAATGTCAAATGTAATTAATGTAAAACCATGTAGGCAAACTGGCCTGGTTTTTACCCTCTGGCGGGGTCCACCTGTATAGCAGGTGGATTATTCCCAAAAGAACCTCGTGATCATGGCTTTCAGTAAGACGGATCACCACAGTCCTTGCACACAGCTGCATAACATGAGCTACTGTTAGAAGTGAGGGCATCACTTTGTAGCCCCATTTTACAGACGAGAAACTTGAGTCAGACCCAGAAAGCTTGAACGGCTGACCCGAGAGCACACGAGGAATGAACCTGGGCTTAGACTCAGTGCTCCTAAGCCCCACACCCCTTCCCTTCTTTTTTTAAAGTCTCAGGCAAGATCTTTTATTTAACCTAACTTAAGCGCAATGCTACAGTGAAGAAAGCCCCTACATTTTGGTGTGGCTGTCCCCAGGAATACCTGCTTCCACTGGACTCTTTAAGGATCTCTTTAAGGAAAAGGACTTCAGCTTATTTGTCTTTATAGATTCAGCACCTTGCATATGCCGGTTCATTGTATGGACGCACTGACTGTAGTTATATGAGTTGACAACTCAAACTGAACTAAATTAAAACTGGTGTAAAACTAAAACTGGTTTAAAAATTTCAATGAAGTTAAAAATAGGATTTCCTTGGGGTTTGAAGTGCTTAATAATAGCTAATATTTATTGAGTACTATGTATCAGGCACTATTCTATGGTTTACATGGAATAACTTATTTATTATTTACCAAACCCTAGGAGGCAGGTACTATTGTTACCCCCATTTTACAGATTGGGAAACTGAGGCAGAGTAGAGAAGAAAGGTGCCATGCTCAAGAGTACATAGTAAGAGGCAGAGCAGAGATTCAAGCCCAGACAATATGACAGCAGAACCCATGACACTGACACTGTGCTATTCTGCCTCTAATTAGGCATTTCTTAATCTGCACTTGACTAGAAACGTAGGTGCAGTCCTGAAGACGCCTTGCAGTTAGCAGTCCAAGGGGTTTTTCTGTTCCTGGTTGGACTGTAGGAGCAAGGGCCATGAGGATCCTCAAAACATGTCAGAAACATCAATGCCTGAGGAATCCATTATCTCACGTGTACAAGTTGCACAAGTATTTGCCAAGTGATTCAGCTAAAGGAGTAGACAATCTACCCACTAAACAGCAATGAGCTCCTTAGACTGTCAGAAATGTAAGTCTGCAACCCAGAAAGGGAAGTCACTCATAGAAACCTGAACAAAATACAAGTTCCAGGAAGACACGATCTTTCCAGGCCCCTTCAGAAGAAAGTCCTTCATCTGATGGGGGAGGGGGACACCATTATTAAATAGGACCCCATGTTAGCAACCGCCCCATCTGAAAATCCACACGGAAACCCCCGATAAAATGGTGATTTTTTTTTTCTTTTTTTGGTGAGGAAGATTGGCTTTGAGCTAACATCTGTTGCCAATCTCCCTCTATTTTGTATATGGGACGCCGCAACAGCATGGCTTGATGAGCAGTGTGTAGGTCCACATCCAGGATCCAAATCCGTGAACCCTGGGCTGCTGAAGCAGAGCACATGAACTCAACCACTAGGCCACCGGGCCAGCCCCAATAGAATGCTGGTTTATTGACCTAATACTTAATTCCATTCCACTGCAAAGCAGAGAGGGGAAATTCCCTCTTGCAGTTGGGACAACCACAGTCACAAGAACAGGAATGACCGTGACCCAGTGTTTGTGTAAAGTCCTGATGACTTGGCTTGATGATGCTGGTCCTCAGGGGGTAGCAGGCACCTGCAGGGTATACCTATGTGTGCTTCCCTGTTCCCATTAGTGAACGGCCTCCTTCAGGCAAAGGGACGGAAGTGAGCCTGATGCCTTATTTACCAAGGGACCAGCATGCTGGTTAACAGGTATCTCCCATTAATCCTCAACTCCCTGCTGGTGCTCAACTGTGAAGGATGTGCAGCCTGTCCTCGGTCCCTGCTTCCCTAAACACAGCCTGTTCCTATTGAGGCACCCACAGAATCACCACAAAACATCAGCCTACGGGGGCACGAAGAGAGAAACATGCGCATATGAATTCAGGTCTGCAGATGCACTGTGGTGGTGCCCCGGACACGGAGCTTTCCATCCACCTCAAGGACTCCACATCCACCCCAGGTGCCCCTATGTGGTGCACGATGCCAACACCTCCAGCTCGGGTTAAGTCTAATGATAGGTCAGATTGCTACAGAGCTGTTGTTAGCCTTACCTTTTTCTAGATTTATTGGGGATGGAGAAGAGGGAAGATTCTGGAAAGAGAGGAAAAAGCAGAAAGAGGAGGAGCAGATATGTGTCTGTACAAGCTAATTCCAAGTCTTTTGTCTTTTCAAATGTACAAAAGATTCCAAAAGCAAAATTGAGGGGAAAATGCAAACTCAATGGTTACTCTCAATATTTCAAAGCAAAGACCCTTGACCCAGCCAGCTACATCTGCGTGATTATTTTCCTGCCAAAGTACAGTGGGAAGGACATGGAAAGACCTATATTGTAATTTTACTTGTCATTTACTAGCTATAAGATTTTGAGCAAGTTATTTAATATTTCTGAGACTTAATTGACTCATCTGTAAATTGGACCCATAACACCTTCCTCATAAAGTTGTATAAGACACATTTGTAAAGCACCTAGCCTGGGGCCTGGCACCCAGGATTTGCCAAATTAACGATTGCCCTTTTCTCATCTCTAACACAGCGCAGTGGGTGATGAAGGGGTCTCCACGCTCCAACCAAGACAGACAACCCATCCCATACCACAAGGCCCTGGATTTAGGAGAGTCATCATTTTCCCCTGTACTATCTCTATCCATAATCCCCAAATTATATGCTATGAGTACACTTCTGTACTTTCTTATCCTAAACTCCACAGGCAAAGTGTTCTGGGACCAAAATGATCGTAGGAATTTGGCCTGGAGAACAAAAGCCCATCAGCTCACCACACTGAACAGAAGGAGGCTTGACTTCTCCATCAATCAGCCTAATAGCAGGGGAAACGTCTCCACTGGTGTTCCCTATGTTTGCATATAAGCCAGGAATGGGGTGTGCAGTGTGCTGGGGGAGGGCAAACACCACAGCTGAGGACGCTAACGTGGCAGTGAGTCATAATGCTCAGGTCTGCCCGTGGTCTTTTTGTGGATTCTGAAAGCCAGTGGCCACAACGCTGACCCCACAACCACGGCTTTGCTTCAGTGGTCTTTACATGCACCCCCCTTCCCATGCCCTGCACCTGCTCAAAACCCTCTGAAGGCTCCATGGCCTACCCCACTGGGTCAAGCTCCTGTGTCTGACTGAGGTCCCGTTGTAATCTGGTCCATTCTCGCCACTTCCCACTTGATCCCCACAGCCCCCCTGACACCTGCCCTCTCTCCTGGTGCCCCCAGAGTTCCATAAACTGCATATTTCCTGCCCCTGTGCCTCCAATCACACTGGCTTCCCTCCTGAAGTGCCCTAGGCCTTTCCCCAGAAAGACCAATCTTGACCCTGGTCAAGGGCCAGTTCCTGCCCTGCTTCTTCCCTGAAGCCCACACAGGCAGCAGCCCAGTGTCATGTCAAAGCAGTCAGACAGGCCTGGGTTCAAGACACAGCTCCCAGCTAACCAGGTCACTGTGAACAATTTACCCAACCTTTCCAGTCCTTGACTGACGATTTGGAAAATGATAATGATAACAGTAACTGCCTCATGGACTGAAAGGGGGACTAAATAAGATCGTGCTTGTAAACCCTCCCTTAGCACAGTGCCGGGCACACAGTTAAACCTTTAGAGGAAATCCTATTTTTAACTTTATGGAATTTCTAAACCGGTTTTAGTTGTCTACCTCAACTTTTAAACCTCAAAAGTGGCAGCTATTATTTTAATCATTATTCCCTGACTATTCCAACCTTCTCTTGCAAATTCTTATAGCCTATAATCTGTTTCACATCATTCAGTGTTATTCATTATGATTTTTCATATCTTAGCTTTGTCTAATTGTAGGCTTACTCCCTTCGTTCACATCCAGAGAGAGAGGTGGGAGCACATTCATGTCGACTGGATCATTTCTGTCACTAGGAACACAGAGATTGTATAAGTCAGATTCTCCGAGACTCAGTTTAGTTATCCAGAAATAGGAAAAAGAGAACTTGGCCTACTTACCTTGTAACATTATTGAAGGGAGCAAAATAAAATAAAGTGGTATACGTACAAGCATATTATAACTGCAACAACTGTACACTGATGCACACAGAAACTGTTTATCTTATTTGCAAGCATGGTGAAAATGATCTCCATGGAGTTCACTTGGAAAATTAAACACTTTCGGCTCAATGAGGCCTGTGATTGTAATAGTCTATTTCTTAATTCCTAATTGGACCCCTTTGGCTCATATGGCAGCAGCTGCCCAGCAGGGCCAATGACACCCAGTGAGAAAGCCCTGAGCAGGGCTGGAGGTGAGAGGTGGTAGGGCCCAGGGCCTGGGTGAGAAGAGCTCCCAGTGCCCTTCCAAAGCAGAGGAAACCCTGCGTGCAGAGGCACAGAGGTATCAAAGCAAACAAAGAAGCTAATGGAAGTAAAAAGGGGCTTGGTGGGAAAAGGGAGCCTGGCAATTGTGTACAGCCTTGCACACCACACTGAGGAGTCCAAACTCTGTCTTGGCCAAGGGACCAATCTCCTTTTCTCCCTTCCCAACTGGTAAGAACAGTTCTCTTTGCTGCTGCTTACTTTTGCCCAGGCAAAAAGCTGAGAACAAGGCACAAACAATTACATCAACCTCAAAGTGTAGGGACCATGTGGGGAAGGCTTGAGTCAATCTTGCATTTATCGTGCGAGAGGTCAGGGAAACTGGGGAACGAGGTGCGGGCCAGCAGAGGGTTGGGGACTGATGACATTCTTCCCGTGTCCAACAGGAAGGCGAGATCATGGCTTCTCCTGTAATATACGTGCTTTCCCAATCTTAAATCTCACCGTCTCTAAAAGCTGAGAAGGCAAATTACTTCCTTCTTGACTTTCAAGTGCCTTCTGGTATTTATCTCCTTCCTGATCTTGTCCCAAAATAATACACCCTAAAAATAACCAATGAATTAAGTTTTTATCAGTCACCCATCATGACACAGAGAGCTCTGTTTCTGAATCGGGGCTGCACAGAGGGTGCAGTGGGTTAGCATGGCTTGAAAACGTCCCCAGGGGATTATGATAAGCCCCGGTTGAGCATCATTAGCAGAGGATGGTGAACAAGCCCTCTTCATTTTTAGGAAGGGCCAAAGTCAGAAAAGGATTAGAATTAAGGAGAGGAGACTTGGATCACACTTAAGATACATTTTCTAACGACTAGCGGTGCATGTGCGCATGCGTATGTGTGACAGCATATCCCAGAACAAAATGCCAGCACCTTTTTTTCTCCATGGCAACGCTGGCGCATGTTTGTTCAAATAGATGTTCCCACGTTGACTGGCTCATCTGCCAGGAGAACGGAGCCACGCGCCAATCCATAGGCTGACCAACAAGACCTCGCAAGTAGAAACCATAAGGCATTTTTAACAAAGTATGTTTTCCTCCTTGTCATTCCCTGTGACAAGCAAAGACATTCCCCTGGTATTCGAGGTACATAACATGGACTGGAGGTGGCAGATGAAGAAGAGAAAAAGGGTTCAGACAAGGGAGAGGCATTTTACAGGTCACCACAATGTGGGCCCTGCAGGCTACGAGCCAGGCTTTGTTCTCTGGGACAGTGCAGGCGATGTGATTGCTATTCTTAAGCAATTATTGCTGGATGAATAAATGAATTAATGAGAACTGACATTTCATTAAAAGAAGAGTATATCTAACAGTTTCAGTGTGAAGTCTCTTTCCTTAGAAGCCTCAGACATTGGATGATTCTCTGCCTAACCTGCCATTTCTTGACTGACCACATGAATGCTATGCCACCTTATGTAAAAGAATTCTACCTTGAGGAACAATTCTTATCTTCTCTTGGGAAGCAGGGCCCTGTAGTAGAAGGAGCATGAAATTTAGAGCCAGGAATCTACATTTACATCCTGCCTTTGGCACTTACTGGCTATGTGATCTTGGGCAAGTCATTTCATTTCTATGAACATAATGGTTTCCCCAGCTGTAAAACAAAGGTGGTAATTATCTAGTGGTTGGGAGAATGAAAACACATGAAAGCATTTTGCAGCTGCAAAACGTGATACAAATGTTGGTTGTTAATAACCAGCAAGAAATATAATGACAAAACAAAAGTTTATAAAGGTGTCCCTGTCTACCCTTACTGAAGACTCAAGTTTCTTCTTCAACAAGAATAGAACCTATGTGCCAAGTATCCATCAAGTTCCATTAGACAATGGAACTTTGCCTGTGTGGATACTTCAGTTATGAACTCATGGTTTCATAATCACATAGGAGAATGTGTGAATGGCTGTTCCTCCTTTATCTGCTATACAAGGATGATTTTAACCCTGAAAAACTGAAGAATAATTCTCATGTACATATTTTCCTGTGACTGCTTTTTTAAAACATTGTTGTGATTAATGGGCTCTAAGTAAGTTAAATAAATTACTGAGTTATCAATAATGAAAAAATAGGATAACTATTGATGACCACTACCTACCATATATTAATAATTATTTTAATCTCTACCTCATTTTTAACAAGTTTTCATTTTAAAATCAAATTTTGATATACTGTAAATTTTGTAATTCTTTTACATTGCCTTAATTTCTGATCAACTTTTAAAGCATTTGTTGTTGTTAGTGCCATCAACTCAGTTTGAACTCCTAGTGACCCTGTGTACAGCAGAGCAGAATCCTGCCCAGTCTTTTTGTGCCACCTTCTCATCTTCCAGTGCTGTATCAGACAATACTCCTCTGCTATTCATAGAGTTTTCATGGCCAATTTTTTCAGAAGTGGGCGGCCAGGTCCTTCTTCCTAGTCTGTCTTAGTCTGGAAGCTCCACGGAAACCTGTCCACCATGGGTGACCCTGCTGGTATTTAAAATACTGGTGGCATAGCTTTCGGCATCAGAGTAACATGCAGCTGCCACAGTATGACCACTGACAGGCGAGTGGTTCCCTGATGGGGAAAACAAACCCAGGCTGTAATGGTGAGAGTGCCAAATTTTAACCACTAAACCACCAAGGCTGGCTTTTAAAGCATTAAACACCACAAGTTGAAGGCCAGCAAAAGTCATAAGATGACCCCCCTCTTAACTGCGTCTGACAGTAATTTATACACTGTATGTAAGGTCTGTCTCCATAGGTGGCATTTGGTTTGCTGTAATTATATTTAGTTTTGAAATTTTAGTGTCTGCTCATTTCTTTAGGTACTTGGTCTGCAATTAAGGCACTCTACCATTAGGTGGCAGTAGTGTCATAATCATGCTGTATCCAAATAAGATTCCATCTACAATAGATTATTTCTTAGCTGAGAGGGAGAACCTATTTTTCTTCCTTAAAAAGAACTCTCTATGATAAGAGCCACATTTCAACAGTATTTAAAAGACCACTTTAGTTTTTAATACTTAATATAAAGTAATATTACACCATTATAAACTTTAACTATTCATCCTTAATTACTCAGTCACTATTTAATAAAATGATTTTCCCCAGAATTGAATGCAGAGTTCATCTCAAACTCACTAAGAATCCTGAGCTTGGATTCTGACACTTGTTTTGGATCCTCTGCTCGTGTTTCAACACACCTGTGAGATGTGCTCCCTCACCGGCCCAGCTGTGCCCTATAACCACAAGAACTCTATTTTCTTGCTAGGCTCCCAGAGACAACTAGAGGAGAAGCCTTGCTTTGCTTCTCTGGCTATTAGATCAGCTGGAAGGCCCTTCAGAGTTCACTGTCCCATCTCCCAGGCAGAAGGGAAAGGCAGTGACAGACAGGTACAAGCTCCTGGGGGCAGCAAACACCACGAATCCTTTTACTACACGGAAGAAAGTGATGTTCCACTCTTTCTCGGGGAGAAACATCCCTCCTGCCCAGGTGAATCTTGAGATGTCAGCTCATTTAAATATAATCTCTCTCTTTGTTTCCCTTAGTAACAACTCTAAGTCAGGGCCTCACAAACACTTCACAAGAGAGCTCTTACCTTTTATCACATGACAGTGCATCTTGCAAACAGCATTTGTGCAGACAGCTGGGCAGAGTTTTAAACTCTCATAGTCCCTAGAAGCAATCAGGGGTGAGGCCCTGTTACCATGGCTTTGGCCCTAAGCCCCTCTGCTGAGCAGGACCTGCAGCCTTCCCGCCAGGACCTCTGTGGATCAACATCTACAGCCCCTGGAGGGGTCACTCCTTCATCTTCCAATTTTGCAAAGGAAAACACCTCTTAGGAAATCAAATGATAATGTTGCATTTGATCTTGTTTTTAAATTTTAAGTTTTTTTTTAAATCGGGATACTTCTGATCAGATTTTCAAGGCAAGGGGAGGGGAGGAGGCCTGAAAATGACTCATTCTGTAAAAATGAGTTAAGACTATTTTAAACTTTAGAAATGTATCATCATAAACACCATTGTTTTATGTACTAAACTAAGAACACGGAACTAAGGAATTTTGGAGTCGGAATAACTTTAAGGCACACTTGTACCAACCTCCGAATCACTGAGGTATCTTGACTACGGCTTCACGACAAATGGTTTTCTGCGGCTGCCTGACGTTACTGTGCAGGGGCATTCGCTCCTTTGGAGGGCAGGGAATTCTGCTGATGGGCAGCTCCACTCACTTGGAAATCCTTTCTGATGGGCTAACATCTGCCTTGTTGCCACTTTCACCCCAAGCCCTCTCCTGTCCCCTGGAGTAAGTGAGCACGCCCTTTCTCTCTTCCAAGGACAGCCCACCAGAATCTTGAATGCAGCCTTCACACCTCACTTCAGTGGTTTCTTCTCAGGCTTAATAGAACTGCTTTCTCGAACCTTCCTCACAAGGCCCCTGTCATCTCATCACCCCCTTCCAGGTGTGCTGTGGGTGTCAGGACACTTCAGGCTGTCGCCAACACTGAACACAATGCTCCGGTGCGCAGGAGCACAGTGAGGCCTGACCAGTGCCGGATACAGAGCACGGGGTTCGTCTGAAAGGAGCTCTCTTAGGCTCCTGGGTTCCACTCTGCCTCTGATATCACCTGAGGTGTGACTTGGGGAAAATTAACACCCCTGTGCCTTGGTTGGCTCATCTCTATAACGACAACAGGACTTCACAGGGTTATTGTTAATGAACTGAATTAAATGATATTAGGTAAGAACATATCTAAGGTACCTAGTACAGTGACTGGCCCACAAGTACACGCTCAGTAACTTGTAGCTAGTAACAATAACGTGAATTGAATGCAACAAAATTAGAGAGTTTGGGTAAATCAAAAGCAGCTTTCACAGAAGAACTTCTGCAGGGCTGGGTCTAGTGGTCACCACAACCAATTAAATTCTGTATCATCTCAGCAACTCACTGATTCACTCACTAAGTGAGCATGAGTTGAGCATATACTAATGGTGCTCAGGATTCCAAGGGTGAGTAAGATGGCCCTGATCACAAGGATTCTCACAGGAAGGACGCCGGTCCCAGCAATGAAGACCAGCTAGCGGGGCAGGTACCTCAGAGCTACAGGCAGGGGGCTGTGGGAACACAGAAGATATACCCCTGGTCCAGCTGGGGTCGAGAGAAGACTTCCAGGAAGAGATGCCACTGTCTGGTCAAAAACCAAACCTGCCCACCACCGTAGCCACAGTTCCCATCTCTGACACTCACATCAGGACCCGGGCTGAGCAGGCAGCTTGCCTGGACCCCAGAATGTCTAAGTCCATATAGGGGTGAAGCCTGCCACTGTCCCCACCATCAGCTCAAGAAGAATTCCAAAGAGGCTGCACGAGGTCCAGCTCAGCGGTCATCCAGTGCCCTGCCCAGCCCGGGGTCAGGTACAAGTGCTCCTTGCATCCTGTCAGCTCAGGCTGGCATGCCCATGGCACAGGGTGCCAAACTGTAGGCAGGTGGCTTTGGGATAAATTTAGAGCCCTTTGCTTCCTCTGCCCACTCATAACTTCACACTTTTCCCCATGCTGCCTTCGCCTGGAACAGCTTCCCTAAAAGAAACATGAAACCTCTTCTCTTTTTCTCTTTAAAAAAAAAAATCTCCTTCGAGCCCATCTGCTCTGGAAAGCCATCCAGATTCAATGGTCGCTCTTCCACAAGGCCAACATCACAGGTTCCCAGGTGTTCCCCAAATCCTGCAGAAATCCTTTCTCTCCTGTCTGTCCTGAAGCAGCAGGGGAATAAGGCAGGAAAGGTTACTACAGTGAGATAAGAACTAAAGGGGGATGGAGGGTCTCCCACATCCATAAAGACTAGTCAAAACAGGGAGGGAGGGAGGAGGTGGCAGGAGGATACACCTGGGCAACAGAGGTTCTGGGTTCACGACTTCATTCTTCTATTAACTACCATGTGACCTTGGACCAGACATTCCACCTTCACACATCTTAGCTTCCTCACCTGAGCAACCAGGAAGCCTGATGAGAAGAGGTTAAGACAGGTCTTCCTTCCCTGCAGCCAGGAATTATGAAGACATCCGCTCTCCCTGAGACCAGGACAACTGCTCCAGCCCTGTGGTCCTGATCTTCTTCTGTCTGGAGCCAGGCAAGTAAAAAGTTAATGTTCTCAGTCTATAAGTAGTTCCTGCTGTTGCAGATAAAATTAAATGGCATGGCTATTTTGGTGGAAAATCAGGTAAAAGTGCTGAAAAATAAACTCTCCGTCAAATGCCAGCCCCCCCCAACCATGTTCTTTTTTTATGCCCATTTGGTATTTGTTTTTAATTCTGGCTGATTGTCAACTTTAAAACCTGATGCACAGAGTGGCTTGCTATTCCGGAGGCGTTATTTTAAGATGAAACAATGTAAATTCTGACTTTGGATGGCAGATGGCTGGCAGTTCACTGTTTGGCAAACCAACTGGTATGGTATGTTGGAAATTCAGAGCAGCAGGTATGCAGTTCAATTTGAAACCACCACAGATGCTCAGAGGGAGCGGGGGAGGGGCACAAGCTGGTCAGGAAATTAAGAACAGTACTCTTGAGCTCAGAGGGGAAAAAAGATGATAATTAGCTGAAAGTTTGCTTCTTCCAGTATCTACTTTTCCTTTTTTCTTTTTCTTTTTTTCAGTTGCTTCTTAGAAAACCAGGAAGGCCCTTAGAAGTCAGCCCAGCAAAAAGCTTCTAATTTTGCTCCATAGCTGTCTGTTTGGCAAAGCTCAGCATCAATGAGCAATTCAAAGGTGAGGAAAAAGCAGATAAAGAGAAGCTCAAACATGTTCTTCAACAGAGAGGCGCCAAGAGCAATGTTACATAAGGAGCCTACGTCTGGGCTGATTTTTAAGACAGGATCAATTAATGATATTTCAGGAAGGAAGAATTCAGTTTAGGAAAGACCTACACACATGAAATCGACAACTCCAGTGTTTCTACATCCAGGGAATTTCCCAGGACAAAGTAGGAGGGAGGCAATGTCTACTATGCATTTCGATTAGATTCTAGGTAGTGTGGATGGTGTCTGGCTGCCCATCTGCAGAGGGACTGAACCCTGCCCTGATTTACCCATCAATGAAGGTCTATTCAAAGTCAGTGAAGACACAGTATACTTTTAAAGAAGGTCACTCAGGCAGCAAACCTCTAATTGTCAGGCTCCTGTCAAGTGGAGTGTCAACACAAGTCATCAGACCAAGAACTCTTGATTGTTGTATATACGAAAATTGAGCTATTTCTCATTTCCTCCAAATTCGTAGGATGGCTAGAAGGCTGGTAGGGAAGAATCTGTTAAGCGCCCCACAATTCTCTTCCTAAGGTGCCCAAAGTGAGCAGGAGACCTGCAAAGGAACTGGAATGGGTTCCTACCAGGTAAGATTTTGAGACTTAGTATCTCTCAAGCTACTCTTGCCTTAAGGGTCCTCTGGTACATTTAAGGCTTGAAGAGCTTGCTTTGTTCTGAGAAGTAGCAAAACTCTCACTTCAGGAGTCCATGGATTACAATCTAACTAAATTCAGAGCATCTCAGTCCTAACAACTTTGAATAACTCAAATGGCAGGGATAATCCCGGTCACTATAGTGCAATCAGGTGTTCTGACCAGAAAAACAAGCTACTTAAATTCCAATTCATAATTTAATTGCTCATCTGGACCTTCATTAATGAGCAAAGGGTCTCTGGGTTTTAAAATAATAATACGAGCATGAGTGAGCCGTTTCTTCAGCAGAGCATTGCCAGGAAGAAGTCTGGAGAAAGCGAGTACTTCTCACTGCTTCCTCCTCGCACACTCAATTCAGTGAAGAAGTACGGGTGTTCTACCTTTCAGCAAACGTGTAGCATCTACGAGGCACGAAGATGACTCAGACATGGATCCTGCCCTAAAGAACTTTCCAGTCTAAGGGGAATAATAATGTGTGAATATTCATAATCACGGATGGAGCACAGTAGGGCCTGGAGAAAAGAGACACATAAAGAACACAGCGAACTCCAAGTTCCTGGTTTCCTGAGGAGATTCACTGCTCCCTTCTGGAAGGGAGGCCCTGACACATGCAGTCTGACAGATTGCTCTCAAGTTCTACATTGGTCCCACGGGTCAACAGGGGAACAAAGTGTCTCAAGCCTTTCCCTCCATCTTATGAGCCAGAGAAGTAAGCTAGACTTCACCATCTTCCCTCACAGCTTTCCTGAGAACCTGTTCAAAACCCTGAGAAGGGGCTGGATGGATCCCCAGCTTGGAAATAATCAGGAACTGCTGTGCTTCAGATACAGAGTTACCTGAAAGACAAAGAAATCAAAGGAAGAAGGACACAGATGATAGGAGAATGGACATTTCTGGGGGGAAAATGTTGGGCTTGTTATGTCACCAACCGCTAAATGTGAACCACACCCGGGTGAATGGCTGGTGAGGGTCCCTGAATACATTTCTTCTGAGTGCTCTTAACACCAAATGGATCAAAAAAAATTTTTCCCCGAGATGCCGCAAAAAACCAGCATGTCCTTCTGTTGTTTCAAACATGACATTTAAGCAGCAATGAAGCTGAGTGTATTGAGGGGGGGAGGGGAGAAGTGGCAGGGACAGAAGAACAAAAGAACTGGGGGCCAGGAGGGGTGGGGTATATGAGAGACAGCAGAGGTTGGTGGAGGGAACTGTGTTTAAAAATTGACAAGGAGGAAAAAAGAAGGGACAGGAGGCCAGGAGAGATATCAGGACCAGCATGTACAAGCTTGATTTTCCAGTCTTTCAAGCAACATTTTGCCAAAGGACCCCATCTGAGACCACCCTCCCCTTGGGAGACATGGGTAGGAGAGGGGGTAGATGGGGCTTCTCTGTGGATCCTGGACTCTACGGGGACTGCTTGGCTAGGAGTTATGTCCATGAAAAGAACCCATCACATATATGAAGAGAAAACAGTTGAGACATGAAAAGTTCAGGAACAGGAATGGAGCCACATGACAAGAGATGTCATGGTGACCCTTCCCCCATCCCATCACCCACATTGTTGAAGATCCACACCCACATTTTTGGCTTGGGTTTCTTTGCTTATGGCATCCCTGTGAATGGGTATTTCTGATTTGTTTTAGTGGCTGTAGAGAGAAATTTGTATGGGAGAAACATCCTCAACGGTGCAGAAAGAGAAAGTGATGAAGCTCCACCCACGGAGGAGCAGGGGGAGTAAGAACAAACATCACAAAGCATTTCTCTTTGGCTGAGGTCACATTTTCGTTGGCAGGAGAGCTCTCAATTAAGGGCAGTTATTCTGGGGGCATCTACATTGTGCCAGGCACCAAGTGCTTTATATATATTATTACATTAGTCCTGTAGCAACCAAGTGATGCAGGGATTTTTGTACACATTTTACAGGTGAGAAAACTAAGGCTCAGGGAGCTCGTCAAAGTCACACAGCAAGTTAGGACAAAGCTGGAATGGCAATCCTAGGCTCTCTCACTCCAAGCCCAGGATTTTCCCTCTGCTTCTTCACAAACAAGAGATTCAAACAAAGTGAAACAACAATACAGGAGATGAGGGAAAGAGAAACCACATATCTCATGTGAAGGAAACTATTTCCCTTTCCAGGAAATGAAGGGGAAGACAGTGGGAAGAAAAAAAAAAGGAAAATACAGTTTTGCCTTGAAAGATGACAGTGTAATATTAAAAAGTTGAAATTTTAAGACAGATAAACCAGACAAATTTTTTACATTACAAAAGTTGTATTTACTTAACAAAGTAATATTCTAGAGAGTTACTTTAAGTAAATGGCTCCTCAAGTACATTTAAGCTAAGAGCCAAATAAAAATCTTTCACAGGTAACTCGGGTTCCTGAGAAGATAGGGCAACATATGAGTCCTCGAAGGTCTCAAATGTGGCTCCCAGCAGCAGTTTTGATCTGCATCCAGAGTTTTCAGTCTTCAGGAATCCTAATAAAATGCAAAAATAGGCTTATGTGCCCCCAACATCCAGGGCATACTGGTGTACAGTAATGGGAGATAAAGGGAAGTTACCTATTTCATAGCTGTGCCCACAGCCATGATGACCAAATGGAGCTACAGCCTAAAAACTGAAAGAAAAGACTTAGAACCACAAGTCCCAAGTACAAGTCTCTCAAACAAAAGTTTAATAAACTTTAGAGACAGACCCCAGAGCCTTTCTGCCCAGGCAGAAACATGGCATTATTAATATGACTCAGAACAGCTAGGGCAGTCACCAATCTGGACAAAACCTTCCCCCAACACATTGCATTTCAAAAGGCCTGTTATCTCAGAAAAGGTTGCATTAAGTGTTTCTTGTAATTATGTCTCCAAGAAACAATACTCTTCTCCTCATTAAATGTTTCAGTGGGTGGCCCTGCTGAAGGCAGCAGGAACTTGACCCCAGAGCCACTGAGCCTGAGAGGACAAAGGAAGAGGCCACCAAGGAGTTGTCCAACTCTATTAGCAGGGGTGAGGCTGTTATTGGGTTGAAAACGGCTTTAATTAGGGACCTAAGCAAAGAAGCAGGTAAGTTATTGCCATACAAAGTGCCTTAATAGACAAAGGCACTGGGAGTCACAAGCTTGCCCAACTGCTTTCCATCCTGGTCGTGGTTCAAAGTGGCAGGTTGTGAACTCTAAAAGCCAATTCAACATTTGCAACTCATTATCTCCATGTAATAGGCAGCAGAGACACACTGTCCTCCCACTAGAGGGTGAAATCCTCCCACACCAGGACCAGCCCCTGTGTCCCTGGCAACCCAGTGAACAGCACGTCTCTTTGGAAATAGGATGAGTTACCAAAAGCACTGGTTGTAGGCTGGGGCTCTAATCCAGAGGTAGACAGTTTCATTTCATTCCATAAACATTTATCGAGTCCATGTGATACATGGGACAATGTGTGAAGTGCTGCTGGAGATTCAACTATGAGCCTTGCCTTCCATCAGCTTAAAATCCCTCTGGAGGATTCTAGGATGGGGGCAGCTGCAGTGACATCACCCATTGCCTCACAGAAAAAACAAGCAGAGAAACTAAATACAAAATCAAAAATGCACAATCACTTACGACAAAACTAGGTGACATCATATCCCCATGAACCCCCAAAATACAAGTCAATGGACGAAACCACCAGTAGCCACAAGACATGCACATCATTGGTATTTGTGCTAGAGAAGCAGAGAGAAGCAACAGGGCATCTGACGGACCTGAGAACAAGACACCAAAACATCAACAGCAATTCACTGGGAAGCACCGAGGGTCAATTGAGAACCACGGCTAAAACCAGTAGCAGTTTTGCTCACTCTAATAGTAGGAAGGTGTTAAGAAAATGAAACAAGATCTGAAATAACACTAAAAAATTATTTTAGAAATGAAAACTAAACTAGAAGAAACACAAAAGCTAATACATAAAACAAATGACATCTTAAGGCAAATGGAAGGTAAAAAGGATGAAAGTTTTTAAAAATCAAAAAGAAATGAAGAAAAAGATAAAAAGGATCTCAAGAAAGGGATAAATATTGAAGATAGGGAAAGAAGATCCAACCAATGGAGAATAGCAGTCAGTCTCTGAAAAAGAAAACCAAGGCAATAGAACAGAAAAGCATTAAAATGTATGACTCAAGAAAATTTTCCCCCCAAATTTTTTTTTTTTTAATTTGAAACTACACACTGAAAGAGCACACCACATACTTGAAACTGTCAACCCAAGCAATCACTACCAAGACATAATCTAGTAAAATCACTGGGCTTTAAAGATAAATATCCTTATAATACATGACTTATAAGGGAAAGAAAATTAGATTATCACATGTTTTTTGACAGCAATATTTTATGCTAGAAAAAAATTGGACTATTTTCATATATTTTTGATACTCATATTTATGATACATAAGAAAAAAAGTGTGAGCCAAGGATTTTACATCCAGCAAAACTGACTTTACATATAAACAGCACAAACCACTATCAACATGCAAGAGAAGAGAGAATATTGTTTCCATGGGATGAAGCTTTACTAAGGCATCTATTAGAGAATTAGCTCCAGACAAGCAAAATGACTAAATTGACATCAACAAAAGGATAGTGAGTATTAAATATACAGCTACTTGTAGGACTAAACCTAAATGAGGGCTAAAAGGGACAGATTACAGTATGCATTGGCTATAGGATCTGATAACACAAACATAATACAACCATAAAAATTGGGTGAAGGGAAAAGAATATGGAGATAAAAAAGTTTTAACTGTTTTCAGTAATCATAATTGATGGTGGTAGTATTATTATTGTTATTCTGAGACTTTTATAAAAATTATGGGATATTCCAATTCTAATTGTGTTTTTAAGAACAAAGATTCTTGGTTTGGAATAAAGGAGATACAAATGCCATATAAGTAGTTAAGTAAAAACTCTGTAGTTTTGAATGTGAATCTGAAATAGTTTGAACTCTATTTGATCAGACACATCCCCCCCATACACATATTACACATGTGTATGCTACGTCCACTGAAAAAGCTAGAAACAATGATCAACCCAGTAGGAATAAGCATCCATAGTATCCAGATTGTGGTCTTTAAATACCTTTTCCCATGAAAAGAAACCAGGCTTCTTGGAGAAATGGCTGATTCCAGGTCTGGGGCAGGAAATACACATGACCCTGGAGTGTCCTCATATACCAGATAGAAAGGAAGATCAGAAGCCTCCTGAGGTCATGTCAAAAGGACCCAGGAGCCAACTGAAGAAGCTCCAACTGGCAATGGACTGAAACCCCTCCAATATGTGTAAATCCATGAGTTCATAATACTATTTAAAAAGAACTAACTGATTACATTTTAAGGATGACAGGAAGCCAATTTATTATCTTGAAAACTGGCTACATAAATGCACTGAATATTTATTTTGCCTTTCCTGTAAGAACTGTGCTCCTGGGTAACCAAATGGTAGATGAATGGAAGCTTCTCTTTAAAAAGCTTATCCCAGCTGATAGATGAAAACAAAATCATAGAGTTAGAATTACACCACTTTGCAGTCCTCAATGAAGTGGTGGATCTAGACATTGAGCATCACTGAGTGTTAACATGAAAAAGTAAAAACCACAGGTCATGTGCTGTCTGATGAAAAGCACCATCGCCTTGCCAAAGAGATTGAACCTGAGTCTGGTCAAGCCTCTGGCGCAGTTGCCAATGTGCAGGAAACACAAAAGGCAGAGGAACAGGTTGAACTGCACCACCAGTACACAGCTCGTGGGAATCTAGAGATGAAAACTGCCTGGGTCCTTCCACAGAAAAAGAGTAAGGGAAAGAAAGGATGGAGGGGTTGCTGCATCTTTTAAAAGAGACTTTAAAGACATATCTTTTTGTTTAATGGCAAGACTGAAAAATAGCAGCAAGAGATGCACACTTAGGTGAAAAACCTACCAAAAAAATGCAAGAGAGTGATTACTATAAAGGCTGAGAAGGATGGAGGTCTCTGATCGCAATAGGGCAAATGGAGGGGCTTTTAGGGTGGCTAGCAAAGTTCTGGGGTAACAAGAATTTTTGCCTTACAAAAACTCATTAAGTTATAGATTTGGTTAGTCTCACTTTTTGTATCTGTTTTATTTTACAATAGAAAGATGAAAACAAATTTTTAAAATTCCAACAGGGATCAGTTTTAAAGGATGTTCAGAGTGTTCTAGGCTCTATCGAAATAAAAGCCAAGAGATGAGACTGCCAACTGGAGTGAACAGTAGTGAATGTCCAGACTTCCTAACTCTCGCCGCTCAACCCTCACAGCTGGGACCACTAATCCCAGCTCCCCGGATAAATTAAGGAGCATCAGGTCAAGAGCCCAGCAGTCTGGGCTGCCGGCCCCACCCTGACCATTGTGAACAGGCCCTTTCTTCAAACCCCAGTTCCAGCATGGGATACCAGTTTTCCTGTTACCGAGACTCCAGAACCCCAGTTCCTATGGAACAAGGCCAGGCCTTGTCATCTTCAAATCTCTAAGAAATTGGGTTTCCACTTTGAATCCCAGTCCCATGGCTGCTGGGTCTCCCTCATGCAGGCCATCTGCCTGGCTAGACCTCTGACCATTACCCATTTCTGGAACCCCCCACCGAGGGCACCACCAATCATCTGCCTTCTGAAGGCACCCATCAGGGTTCTGAAGCTGGCCTCCAGCCAGTTAGGATCTTCAGATGCTGCCTATTTCCAAGAGCCACCCTGACAGCCTGACTTCTTGGGAAGAGTGACTGTCCTGCTGTGGCCCAGGCCCTTCTGCTGTCATTTATGTTCTGACGGAATTTATCTATTAGGCAAACTTCTCCAACTTCATTGCAGTTTCTTTCTCATTGACACAGTACACCACGCAAGCCAGCTTTTTCCATCCGTTACACATGACTCACAATCAAAGACTCGTAAATTTGCAGATCTGGAAACGCCCTCAGACAGATCATCTTTTTTAATTACCTCATTTGCTTTTGTTAGGAAATTGAGCATCAAAGAAGTGATGGTGGGTTTGGCAGATCCCACATCTATCAGTGATAGAGCTTGTACCAGAATCTAGGAGTCTCTGACAATGACTTTCTCCCTCCTTCCTCTCGAACCATGCTTGGCCATTGTCTCTTTTCAAACATGCATTAATACTCAGCACTTTCATGCAAATTGCCATCAGCTCTGTGCCAGGAACCATGCTGAGTAGGGAGAGGGCTATGGGGTATCCTGGTGCTATAGGTTGATGAACAAGGTACACACGGGCCTGCCCTAACACAAACAAAGATTTACAGGGAGAACAATGAACAAGAAGTTACCGTAGAGCATGCTAAATGCTTACACAGATTCTCTCATTGACCAACCTCTATTCAGACTCCCCGGAACTCCTTTTTAAGTAGGCCTGAACTCCTTTTTAACTTCTTTTTAACTTTGGACTTCCGTGTTTGTCTCTGCCTTGTCCAATTTTAGCAAGAGTCCTGCTAAGTCCGTTTAACTAGAACCCCTCACCCTCATATCTGATCAGGATCCTCATCCCCCACCCTCCTCCAGGTGATGTCTGATCACCCTGGCCTGCCTTCAGCAAGAATCCTGTTAGGTCGGTTTAGCCAGAATCCCCCCTGACCCCTGATGTTTCCTCTTAGTAATTTTCCATCCAGTGACCCCCACCCTGCTCCTTGGCTATAAATTCCCACTTGCCCATGCCGTATTTGGAGTTGAGTCCAATCTCCATTCCCCCACTGCAAGACCTCATTGCAGTGGTCCCTACACCTATGACCATGGCCCCCTTGAAGAAAGTCTGCATTACCATCTTCAAGAAGTGTCACGAACACTTTTTTCTATAATGATGCCATAGTACAGAAAGGAAATGGTGCTACTGACTTACACACTCACACACACACACACACACACACACACACACGAGTCAAAATCTGTAGAAGTCTGCATGCCTGTGTATGCAGCAATTCCCCTTCTGGGAGCTTATCCTAGGGAAATAATCATGGATGTATGAAAAGCTTTCACCACAGGTATGCTCATCACAGCAGTGTTTATGATCGTGAATTGTCAAAAACAACACAAATGTCAAACAATACTGGACTGGTTAAATAAATGATGGTATATCCATTCATGTAGTGAAACTATGTAGCAAAAAAAATATTATAGGAAAATTGCATGCAATGATATGAAAAGATATTCATGAAATATTGATCAGTGAAAACATATATATTACAAAACAATGTATACTGAGATTCTATTGTTTAAGGTATTTATTTCCCACAGAGAAAGGAACAGAAGTATAAATACCAAAATGTTTAAGATATGATTATTAAAGGTAATTTTTATTCTCTTCTTTTTGCTTATCTGCGTTTTCTACAATAAACATACATTAATTGTGTAATAAAAAATTAAAACAAAATTTTCTTCCTCCAGAAAACTCCTTAAAAACTCATCTGATTCTCTCACTCATTCTTGCTGTGTGTTCTCGCCTTTGTGCTCTACAGTTGGATCTTGCAAACAGTGTAGATTCCACCAACTTAGAGATAAAGTCTACAGCAAATGTGTTATAATTCAATTGATGTCTTAACAAGAACTTCAGTGAGCTAGCTTCTCTGCATATCAGAAGATGAGCTTTCCTAAATGCAAGAAAATCTTTATACGGGGCTTAAAAAAAACCCAATAAATTTAAACTCTAGTGTTAACCAAAGACATACAAAACAAAATAAAATGCTGTTTTATGCTTATCGTATCAGCAAACATTAAAAACCATGATAGCACTGGGGCTGGTAAGGTCATAATAAGAAACATTGCAATGCAGTGCAGTGAATAACGCATACTTTTAAAAGTTAACCCACTGGGAAAAACAAAGGGTTAGTTTTAGCTTTCTTCACAGCACATGGGCAAATTTTCTAACACATTGGTTTTCCTTCTGTTAATAATAAACTTGTTTGCATCCATCTTTGAAGTCCTTTGCTTCATTGGTTTTCTTTATAATTTTTGAAAGTTTCCTAAGATATGTTATGAGACATGGGAAAATAGCTGTTTATTTTTGTATAGTATTGTCCTGTGTGGGATTCAAAAGAATTTTCCAAATGGAACTCTGTCACCTGCTTGGCATCTTAGAACACAGAAGGGTGGGTGGGCACTGGGCGGATGCAGAGACTGAGAGAGGCACAGTCACCAGTCACATCTTCCCCACGGGCAGCCCAGTCTATCTAATCGTCATCAGTTAAACATACAAGGGTGCCTTAGAGAGAACTGCATAGCTAGAAAGATGGTACTCAGGAAAGCATTAAGAACAGAGGCTACCCAGAAAATCACATCTAATCCTAGAAAATTCAGCCATGCTGCTAGCAGCGGACACTGACCGCTGGTTTTAAATACACTGACCCCAGTTTAAAATACGGAATCGCCGAGTCTGAGGTGGGCGGAAGCTCCAAGAAGGCTCAGAGTTCCTCCCAGGTCCTTCTCCATACAATCCATTAAGGGGTCTGGTGGAATCAGTAACAAATCGGGGCAGCAATTTATTTCCTCTGTTTATATTTTGGTGAGCACGCTTAAACAGAAAGCTAGCCGCTGCTGAGTGGCTTTTGATTAGCAAGGCTGCAAGAAGCACTCACTCTCTCCTCCAGAAATGGGCTATCTGCAAAAGGCAGTTCTCCTGAGAATGTTCTGCAGCGTGCCAACTACCTTGAGCATTGCTTTGCTTCACCATTCTTTGTCTCACAGTGAGAATGTGTGTGAGCGCACACACGTGTGGGTGGCTCTGGCTGATAGTTACAGGAAAGTGCAGAGAAAGGGAGGCCAACACTCTCATTCTCCTCCCCCCACCCAAACGGAGATGGTGACTGGGAAAACGACTTCCACTGCGGAAGCACACCCCAAAGACAGCTCAGATGGGCAATGAAGGGAAAGCAATGTGGCTCGCCAGCTGAGCAGCGCGAAATGCTCTGATGTACTGCAAGGCGGAAATGATTTTTAAAAATAAAAGATAGTCGTGGCCCTTTTCTCCCCCTGCTTGTTGTTGACTCTCCAAAACGCTGGGTCTGGCGCGGTTCTGATCCCTGGAGTTTGATGTACGTTGATTCACAGACTGCTGCGTGTCTGCACCAGATGGCCTCAAGTTAATGAACACAAACTCATCACTTTTGCTCACCAGGGAAATGTGCAGCTCAATCTGATTTGTACTCTACAACTAAAAATATTTGAGTATTTTTAGGGAGCATTTTACTGAGACAAAATGGCACTTCAGGAAAGCATTAAAAGAACAGAGACTAACCAGCAAATTGCGACTGCAATCTTCTACCCATTGATAAGCCAGCTCTCAGATCATCTCTGACCAAAATTGAAGTCATATGCTAAGAACCATACAGGCTCGATGGCCCCATCCTGCCCTCCCGCCCCTTCTCTCTTCTCCAACCCCTCTGCCCTGCCCCAAGCTGAACCTGTGGCCCCAGAGCACAATGTGGAACTCATTCCAAATGCTAGATTTTCTCACTTATGTACTGGAGAAAACAATGTCACAGGGTAGATACCAACACACACACGTATAGAATCTTACATATTATTTTAATGTATTCTTATCTATATGTTCTTATATATAAGGGCAATTTTAGGATTCAGAAAAAATTCCTTAAATTGACTCCACAAGATCTCCATCCTGCCCAACTGTGATAGAATGTTGTTCAGCTGAGTGTTTGCCTCGTCCTCAGCACCAGCAAACAGAATAGTTGACTCCTAATAATGAATTAGGAAACAGGAAGCTGTTTCGTATAGCTCATTTTTTCCCTTCTCTAAACTCCCACGTGTCCTGCCATTTTACTAAATTTTAGCAATTCGGCTCACGAACATTAAAGTCATAGCGGCACAAGTCAGCTCAGTTCTCATCTCTCTCCCAACAAAGCCAATAACCACACAATCGGGTTCTTTTCTCATGAACTGTGACTGTGGCATATCCAGGGTCCACACAAACGTCCTGATAGCTTTGAAAGCTGCGTTTCACCTGGGAGCTTTTTAGAAATGCCGACTCTCAGGTCCCAAACCAAACCTACTGAATCTGTCTGCATTTTAACAAGATCCCCAGGTGACCCGTATGTAGGTAAAAGTTTGAGAAGCATTGCCTTATAGTTATCTAACTATGTATAACAAGGTTTGAATCCAGATCACAAGTGTTCTTGTACTGTCTTAACAGGGAAGTAGTTTAATCATCTAGAACCCTTCCCTATAAAGATATTTTACAAGTACTGGGTTTTAACAGAAACCTTTGACTCTTTCGTAGTGATCATCTTTACAAACAGAAGCCACTCCACTGTTTAGAAGAAAAACATCGTCGTTCATTACAGAGTGTTCTTTGCACAGATTAGCACAAGGGAGGGAAAGTATAGTGTTTTTCACTTGAGCAGATGAGCTTGGAAATAGGGTGTCACTACTAAGACATAAGCTTCCAGGGAAGCATCTCCAGTTGCCTTTGGCAGGACGTCTTCTGACTCACAGCCTTCTCCTGCTTAGGCAGCTTAAATAAGATTCCCTTTCCAGCCAATTCTGGAGCAGCTGCATAGAATTAACAGGAAATAATAGTTTTGTGTGGTGGTTTAAAAAACATACCCTTTGTCACCACAGGCAGGAGGAGGCAGTGAGAAGGCCTCTGGCTGCTTAGGACGCCCCCACTCAACCCTTCCCTGCCAGGCTGACTGCAGCAAATGGCTAAGAGAGTCTGAAATGATCCTTGGAACCAGAAGAGATCCAGAGAAGGCACACGGGAGAGAAAGCTTGTTGCTGTGGAAGTGGAGGCAGAGGCCTCAGTGGCTGGGGGCTTTGCTTTGGTGCTGCTGAGCATAGCGGGGCTGCCCCAGCCATGGCAATAGGCCATTGTGCCTGGGCCAGAGACAAAGAGTGACCTAGCTACAAGCCCACTCAGCCCGAGGGCCAGCAAATCTGATGCTGCAAAATTGAGAGCCGCTTTCTGGTTCCAATTCAAACACTGTGGCTGCTGCTAAGTGAGTTCTAATTTGGTGAAACAACCATGGTGGTTCTGAACTAATTTAACTCAGAAATTCACCTTGACAATAGATTCACAGGATGTCAGAGCAAGAAGGACTTTATATACCTTCTTCTCCAGGGGTGTCAGATTCAAATGCCTTCAGAAGCCAGTAGAGACAGTCAATGAGTTGAGTGAGAAGGATTTAGAACTGCACTGTCCAATAGTGTAACCACTGGCAACAGGTGGCAATTGAATACTTAATATGTGGCTAGTTCAAATTGAGAGGCGCTGTACGCATAAAATACAACCTTCTTTGGAAGTACAGAAGGAGAAAAAAATGTAAAATAACTTTCATAAATAAGATTTATATTAACTATATGTTGAAAATATTTTGTATTGGGTTACTAAATTATTAAAATTAATTTCACCTGTTTATTTTTTATTTTTTTAATGTGGATGCTAGAAAATTTTAAGTTACATATGTGACTCAGATTTGTGATTTGCATTTTATTTCTATGGGACAGTGCTGGGCTAGAACAACGGAGAAGGGTGGAGACTACAGCTAACTGCAAGGTAGATGCCTTTTTGAAAGGTGTTAAAATTCAAACTTAAAAAAAGAAAAGAAGGAAGACTTCAGACCAAATTCCACTCACAAGTCACTGGTTTATGACTAATGGTTTTTCTAAAAAGTGGGGGAAGTGCCTCAATTGCACAGCTAGTTAATGGAAAGTCTAAAACAAAAACCCAGGTCTCCTGACTCTTCGAGTCCAGCAGTCTTTCCTGTGGAGGCTTGTTTAACAAAGTCAAAAGCTTAAATGGCAGTTTGAAGGGAATCTGTGACCTTCATTTAGTCCTTTTACCTGTCTGGCATTTGTACCTGTAAAATGAGGGGTGTTATGGTCTGAATGTTTGTGTCCCCCCAAAAATTCATATCTTGAAAACCTAACTCCCAAGGTGATGGTATTAGGAGGTGGGGCCTCTGGGAGATGATGAGTTCATGAGGGCAGGGCTCTCACGAATGGGATTAATGCTCTAAAAGAGGGCTGACAGAGCTCCCTTGCCCCCTCTGCCATGTGAGGACACAATGAGAAGTGTGAAGGAAAAGGGCCCTCATCTGACAATGCTGGCACCCTGATCTCAGACTTCCACCCTCCAGCACCGTGAGAAACAAATTTCTGTTGTTCATAAGCCACCTAGTCTCTAGTATTTTGTTACAGCTGCCTGAAGGAACTAAGACAAGGGGTTTTATGAAAAGGCCCCTTGGTCTCCTTGGAGTTTGACATTCTAGCATTCATGGGCCTCACAAGAAGTCAGGAGAGACCTGTTATGGATAT
Source organism: Tapirus indicus (assembly GCA_031878705.1). Classification (NCBI taxonomy): domain Eukaryota; kingdom Metazoa; phylum Chordata; class Mammalia; order Perissodactyla; family Tapiridae; genus Tapirus; species Tapirus indicus. The sequence goes on along the minus strand of CM062919.1, from coordinate 93,388,268 downwards.
TAAGAGCAATGGGGCTAGAGGGCCAAGTGAGCAGCAATGGGGAGACAGCAGTTCTCTAAGAACCAAGCTGTTAGAGTCCCAATCCAGTATTAGTCCAATTTCATTAAATACATATTTACTGATTTCCAGTAAGGGTCAGGCCCTGTGCTGGGCTCAGCATGGGGGAGTTGACAAAAGCAACTAAGGCAAGTCCCCCCGGCTCATCAGGGAGCCAGAGGGGGAGACACATGCTCGAGGTCCAGTACTAAGGTCATGGGTGCAAACGTGCAAATGTTAGCAAACAGGCAGGATGCCATGTGGCAGCAGAGGAGAGAACAATGCCAAAGGGAGTCAGGGGAGGCATCATAGAAGAGTTGGGATTTTAATTAAATCTTGAAGAATGAAAAAAATGAAGAAGGGGTAAAAACAATCCAGGCAGAGGGAATAGTGTGTATAAATGTGTATGATGATGAAACCAAGGAGAACGGAGAACGTAGCAGATCAGAGAAACATCGCATCCGAAGCACACATTGTGCATGTTATTAAAACCATTTGAAATGGCTGCCTTGCAACTTATGACAGCAAAGGTGAATCTGCTGGCAGTGTCAATATTGATGCTACAACAAAGCAAGCTCTAAATACAAACTTCCGCAACTTAAACAATGAATGTATTCTGTTTTATTTGTAATTGTTTTAATTTACAATTATCATGTATAATTTGCATTATCTAATCATGTTTTAAAACTAATAGATGTATTGCATATGATTATTCAGATTTTGTAGGCAGTCTTTTTTTATTGAAATATAACTGACATACAATATCCTATTAGTTTCAGGTGTATCTAGGCATTCTTTTTATTCCATTTTCTTAGGCTGGCATCCTACACGGTGCTGGCATTCTCTTCACCAGATGCAGAAATTCACAAACCAAAATGTCAAGTTAGTAAGGTTTTTTGATAGTGCAAGTCACGGAGCAGGCTTTCACTCTTTCCCACCATGCTGGTCTCCGAGAGACTGGTTACGCATGCCTCTTCTTCAGCAAGCCTTCTCTCCCCTAATACCACTCAGACCCCAACTACCTGTTAGTCCCAAATTCTGCCAAATTAGGCCTCTTTCCAGTACAACATATGACTGCAAAGTGTTAATGAGTAAGGAAATCAATATTTTAGATGCCTCGGTAGTGTGAGCTGAACTTTTACTAAAGAGAAGTCAATTATCTCTGGATAGAAATTAGGAAACAGGCATTTGGCCATGCCACTGGTAAAGACCTCAAACACAGAGGCCTCCTGAAGAGCGGGCCCTAGCACTTCCTCAAATACAAAGCAATTCACCAGCACTACAAAAGGAAGGACTAAGTAAATGCTGATAGTTCAGACACATAATTATTCTGATACTCTGTCTATATGACCCCATGATTTACAATGAAACTCTCAACTGCAGGTTTGAATTAACCCCCAAATTAATCTAAAGATGAATGCATTTTATGTGAGGGTTATTCTCGATGCGCAGACCAGCTGTATCATTCATCCATGCATTCAAAAAATATTTATTTGTGTTTATTCTATATAAAAGGCAAAGATCAGCTAGGGTGGGTGTTTCAGTGAGCTTAGTCCAGTAAGAGAGAGAAGAATCTGCTTTGATAACTGCAATACAGGACAGGATGTATAACTGCCATTGGAATGACTCCAGGGAATGATCAGTTGTTCATTTAGGCTGGAGTGATGGTAAAGGCAACATAAAGGGGGGAAGGGGAAGGCGTATCCCAGAAATGATAATTAGGATAATTTAATCAGACGGTCAGGTATATGTCAAGGAGTAGTGAGCACTATGGTGGACATCATCATTTAAGATCATATTGTACAGAGTTCTAAATGCCAGGCTCTGAAGTGTGAGGCCACAGAAGGGTTTTCTGCAAGAAAGAAGCAAAGCCAAAGTGGAACTTTGGAACAATGTGGAGGATGGATTAGAGAGGGTGAGACTGGAACCCAGTGGCCAGGTGGGAGGCTGAGGCAACAGTCCAAGCCAGAACAAAGGTTGAGACAGGAATGAAAGAGAATGAACAGAAATGGAAGAGATAAAGATGGAGACCTACTGGTGACCCAGTAGCTGTAGGGGACAAAGGAGAGTGTTTGGTAGAATGGTGGGACTTTAAAAAATGGGTGCATCTCAAGGAGGAATTGGCTTGGGAGAAAGATCAAAAGTTTGGTTGTAGACATGTTAATTTCGAGATGCAAGTGGGGTATCTAGTTGAAAATATCCATAAAGCAGTGGGAAAAGTGGACCAGAAGGTGGAAAGTGGGAGATAAATTGGGCTGTATTTGATATTCATCAAACATCTGTTTGATTAACATTTATATTTACTGTAAGCGGGTACCAGACACGGTGCTAGGGACTGGAGATAACAATGGTGAACAAGACAGAATCCATGCCCTAAAGGAGTTTCTGGACTGAAAAAGCAAACAATAATAATAAAATTGATTATAATAAAAAGGGATAAGTGTTACGACTAAAATGTGGGTGCTTTGAAAACACATTGGAGGGGGACTCACACCAGAATTATGGAGTCAGGAAAGAGGTATGTGAGGAAAGAGAACAGGGAACAGCAGACTAGCACCTTGAGCTGGGGGAATGGTGAGAGACTGAATATACAGGTGGACAACGGCCAGACTATCTATAAAAAGAGAACTCTGATCTGCAGCAACCAGCCCAGGAAGCCAACCTACTGTCAACAGTAACCAGCTCAGGAAGCCAAACAATAACCCCTGTAGCCCTGTAGCAATTGGCCCCAAACAACCAGGACTTGGTTGATAACTGCCAGCTTCCCTAATTTTTGGCCCCACTTCCAACTAAGGGCCAACCAGAGAAAGCCAAATATGCACCCCTAACCAATCACATAGGATACCCCACTTCTAGTTAGCCCTCCTGCAACTTCCTCATGCCCACAGCCTCCAATCAGGGCACACCGGAGGCCTTCCCTTCTTTCCACTATAAAGCTTTCCTACTCCTGCTTGCCTTTGAGTCTCTGCCATACGCAAGTGATGGTGGTGATGGTCTCTGCCAAATGCAACTGACTCCCTTGTTATAGTAAGTCCTGAACGAACAACCATTCCTCATTCACATTTGGTGGTCTTCGTTTATTTCCACAACAGCACGTGATTCCGTAGGACTGGAGTGCAGTGGATGTACGTTGGGGTGGAGGGTCAGTGGAAGGGAAGGGAGTTTGGACTAAGGAGAGTGGGGAATCAGTAGCCATATTAGGAATGATCTTTTAAGCCAGGAGAAGAAGTATGAAGTTTATGCCGAGTACAAAGTCATCCATAAAGAGGTGGGAGCTGATTCTGAATCTTTAGTCCCATCTTTTCAGGACTATTTTTCAGAGAATGAACAAAGGAATGGGTAGAGATGAGACTACATTTACTGAGGCAAGGACCCAAAGTCATTCAGTCCTTGCCCACCATATAAGAAGTAAGGGGTCCATGGATGCCCTGGTACCCTTAGGGGACTTTGCAAATTTAGAACACTGAGCACGGGGTGATGCTTGAGCTGCACTCATACACAGAGACACAAACACAATGCAACGAACCAAGCAAATAAACAAAACACAAAGAAGACAGGATAGGATGGCTGAATTATGACTCTGTATCAGAGCAGGCTGTCAAATGGTTAGAGTAAATAAAAACATGAATTAGCTAAAACTCCTCCATTTTGAACAAAGGCTGCAACCAAATGGTGAATTTGAGCTTTTACTCCCCTCCTGTTAGGTTTAACTTCATGCAAACACATCTTGATTTGCCAAATTTCATTAGAGTGAATTTAAAACACCAGAAAAGAAATGGAACTCTGAATAAAGTGCTTCTTTTAATTATGCTATATTTTAATAGATATACATAGAATCTCATCACGAGTTTTCTTGAAAATATATTTACTACAATTCTTTATCCATATTATTTGTAATAATAAATTACATTTGCACAGCTCTGTACCACTTTCAAGATACTTCCAAGCACACATTGTATGGGAGATGGAAAAGGGAGTGTGTGTGTGTGTCTGTGTGTGTGTCGATAGGTGGGCCCTTGAATCACTTGGTCCAAGACTTTTCCTCTGCTCCTGAGGAAAATGGAGCTTGTGGTCATACTTAGAAATAGATTGGATATAAAAAAACATATCTTTTGACTCTCAGGCTGGCCCTCTATGCATTCTTAGTAACCTATTCCCATCTTACTGAGTCTTCCCAGAAGACTGAGGCTAAGGCAGTGGGAGGTAGACTGTTCCACTAATAGCCATGAATCGTGCCCACTGAAAGCCACACTCTTGTGCAGTCCCCTCCCACATCAACTTTGGGCTTGAACACATGACTTGCTTTAACCAATGGAACATCAGCAAAGTAAGCAGAGTCTTGATAAGCACCTGTACATCGCAGCTCAGCATTCGGCCACCACCTTGTGAGGCTGCCCAACCTGAGCTAACCTCCTTGAGGAGGAAAGAACATGTGAAGAGGAGGAGGTCCAGGACATCCCAGCTGCCCCATCTGAGCCCAGCCACCAGGTGATCCACCAACTAAATGTAGCCACATGAATGAGTCCAGGCAAAATCAACAGAATGATCCAGCCAATCCACAGAATCATGACAAAGAGAAAATCATCTTTGTTTTAAACTACTAAGTTCTGAGGGGGTTTGTTAGGCAGATAACCGATACACTAAGGAAAAATAAACCTATCCAACAGCAGTCATTCTCAGGTCCAAGAGTGGACCTGAGGTCTTCAAAATCTACCACCTCACAGAAGAATGGAGAATGTGTCTTGGTCAATGGACCTGTCACTGACTTGGAAACCTGAGATTCCAAGTTCTAGATCCCTTCAAAATCACTGTGGTTAGCTCATCCAGCTGCTTAACAATTTTTGATTCTTATTTTCTGCAACATACTCCTCCTCTCAAGGCCATTGGGTAAGGCTGGCTTTGCATGCCTGAAGGTGGAGGGAACAAGCCAACCCTCTCTAGATCAACATTAGAGGTGACAGCTGCTGAGGCATCTTTGTACAGATGGGGTGAAGGATGACCAGAAAGACAAAGGCACTAGCCTCGATCACACAGCTATTGGTGTAAGGGACAGGATGAGAACCCAGGTCTTCTCACTTCAAAGCCAATATCTCTTAGGTGATACATGCTACTTCCTTAGCAAGAGGGAGAAGCTCCAATCTCAAGGCTTAGAGATAATGATCACATGTCGGTTCTAGGCATGAAGCCACCACTTGGGACTATGGAGCATTCTATCTTCAAAGACCTTTGGGTGACCAATAGAGTCATAAGAGATGTCTCCCAGAGAGACACTCAGCAAGACTGAGGATGAATTAATTTATTCATTCATTATTTAGCAGGGCCATGGATTGTAGATTATCTCATTTGGCTGGATACATAAAACCAGTCATTTACAGGGCATTATTTAAAATCTCTATATTTTGTTGTTTGTTTGCTAGTGAAGTCTTCAAATTCACGTATACTGTTTTAAAAACAGTAGGAAAATGTTGCAGCAGAAATCTGTTGGCTTGTATGCAGGGCCACCAGGGACCATCCCCACTCCTTCCAAGGAGCAAAGCGTTATATTAACATTTGTCAGATAAGGAAAACTGGGTCACCTACCATCACTAAGCTCTCCCATGAACTGATTAGTAGACAATTGAAAAATGGTATGGGAATGCAATTTGCAAATGGATGGTGCTACAGAAGCACACATTCCACTTTGGGGGGAAAAAAAGAAAAAGAAAAACATATGCTACAAACAAATTTTCATCATCACAAATCACGCTTCAGGTTATTCATCTGTAATACCACTACTCGTTGGATCATGATGAGGTTTCACACCACCTTGAAAACACTGATCGCGCCTGCGTGACGTGCAGCATGGACTGTTGGGTCTGACATGTAAACTAATTACATCTGATTTTAGCCCTGCCTTGAGCCTGTTGGGAAGGCAGATAGACACAGCGTTCACCAAAGCCTTGCTTTGTTCAGTTGCTGAGCCAGCCTGAACGTTGTCGGAAAGAGGAACAATTGAGACCATGAGATGGGAAACAGCTGGTGGTAATTCCTAGGCATGGTCTGCTCTAATATTACAAATGTACACCTCCAAGAGTTAGTTCTTTTGAAGCTAAAAGAAGAATATAAAAGTGATGAACAAGTCAGGGGTTTCTATCAGAGCGTGATTATGGCCAATATTTATTGGATGCTTATGCAAAATGCCAGTCCCTTTCCATATATCGTCTCATTTAATTTTCCCAGCAAGCCTATGAGATAGATAACTTTTATTGTCCACATTTTATATATGAGGACGTTGAGGCCAGAGAAGTTAAGAAACTTGCCCAAGGTCACACAGTAGCATAGCAGGGATTGGAACCCAGCTGTTTTTCACTAGAGCTTGTGCCCTAAGCCACTACACTGAGATGCAGGGCAAGCCCAGTGGTCAGAAGTTCTAGCTTATAAACTCAGTTTGGCATCTGGGCTCCGAGGTGTTTTCTAAGATCCTTTTCCAGCTGTATTGGTGAGTGAGTGAATGACCTCTGTGCTTCTTAGTGAGACAGATCAACACGGCAGGACATAACCTATATACTCAAGATCAACAGTTCAGTGTCGCTCCAGGACCCCTGAGGGTCCCCAAGACTTTTTCCAGGGTCCACAAAGTCAAAACTATTTTCATAATAATACTAAGAAATATTTTCTTCTTTCATTTTAATTCTCTCATGAGTGTAGGTGGAATTTTCCAGAAACTGCATGAAGTGTGATGACATTATCACTGTGATGGCTAACGGAACATGAGCTGGTGTCTTAAAATTCTCAGTTTTAATTTCTAATATGATAAATGTCAATAGATATAACCCTCAAAAACAAAAGTTCGTTGGGGTCCTCAATAATTTTAAGAGTTTAAAGAGGTCCTGAGACCAAAAAGTCTGAGAACCACTGCTCAAGGTAACGCCTATAAGACCAATGGAAACAAAATAGGCTAAAACCTCAAACCCTGGAGAACAGAACTTAGAACAAAAAGACCCATTTTGCTTTTGCACTGCTGATTACTAACAAGCCATTTTTAACTCCTTGGATTGAGCAGATCCAGCTGACTCACACAGGACAGGAGGACGAGAGTGGGAAAGAAGGCTGTTTGAGGACCTTATGGGTTCTCTTCCCTAAAATCCTTAACCACGGGCTGAGAGCTCACCACTCAGGCGTAGCTCATGCCAGGGAGGCAATGGGTTGGTGAAAAAGACATTTATAAACACCCCTCAGTTAGCAACTGTCCTGGCCCACTCCTTCCTCACAACAGCTGAGTATTCAACATGGCATCTCCTGAGCAAGTCATTTGCCTCTGCATGCCAAGTGCTGATGTAACTGAAGACCTCAGTATAGACTGAATACGACGTGCCGGGATGGAAAGAGCATGAAGAGGAGGGAAGACAGCTAGTATTGACCCAGCCCTCCTGCAAATCAGGGGCTTCGTACGTGTTATCTCATTTTATTCTACACAATAGTCTTCTGAGGTGCATACGATTAAATCTGATTTGGAAATCAGGAAATGGAAGCTGAGTGGTTAAGTTAGTTATCCAGAATCAAACACCCGAGACTGAGTCCTAAGACTAAAGACTAAGGACTTGTCCACTACACTGAGGTTCTCAAATCTAGTGCTGCATCAAGACCATTTGGGGAGTTTTAAAAATTTCACATTTCTGGGCCTCACCCCTGAAGATTCTGTCAGTAGGTCTGGGTGGGTCTCTGGAATTCACAGAACCCTACAAACAGTCAGCTTCTAGCTTGGCTTTTAAATAGCTATCTGGTTAGTTGGATAAGTCATTTCACTTTTGAAAGCCTTTTCCACACCAGCCCTACTGGCTGGCTTTCTTTTCTCAAAGAAATAGTATTTTTATTATATCATGCGCATTGTTCTTTCCCTGGAGCTACTGGGAGACTAAGCCAATAGAGAAGCTGATGCAAAATGCTCTTCTAAGCTCTGAGTGGTCATGCTTACATGTTTTTAGATTTTGATGCTGCATATGGGTTTCCGCAATGTCCTCTCCCCGCAATATGCAGGTTATGTGGCAAATACTTTTCAATTGAATTGAAACGTGATCGTATATAATCCTCACAACTCCGTAAAGTAGGTTTAATAATTCCCATTGTGATGGCTCACAGATTTTCCAGAGTAAATAGAACTGGGATATAAATCCTTTTCCATCGCCAAAATCTAGTTCAACAACCTAGTGGCATTGACCTCGGAGAGGCCGGACACTTTGGAGTCTGCTCAGAAGAACTGAGAATTGCAAGGCTCTGCTGGGAATGGGCAGCGGTGGCTCCTTGGTCTCTGGTCCCTTTGTTGTCTCTTTCCCAGTCTGTGATGGCATTGATGGCCACTCATATTCTCACACCACACAGGACAGGTAACGGCCGTGTTGATAGCTGCTGTCACCCTAGAAATACTCAATCCAGCCAGGGCCACTGCCTTCGAGATCCATCTGAAGCTGGAGGGAGGGAGAGCTGAGGCCTGGGTGGGACAGGGCCTGAGGATACCAGAAGAGGGCAGGCCACAAGAGTCCCTGTGTTTCCTCTCAAATTGTCAGACAACCTGCAGAGAAAATCCCATTGCTTCATAGGAGAAAAAAAACCCTGACAGCCAGGAACAGGGCAGGCGCTGAATTTATTTCACTGGTGGTGTATATGTGGACTTTCAAACTGAGCCATTTTAAAAGCAGCCAATATAAAACCTGAATCATGAATTATGGCAATTCATGACACAAACTCAATTCGGATTTAAAGGGTGAGTTGCCTTCTCAAGGAAAGTTATGTAGCTGGGAAACTTACAGAAAAGGGCCTGTCCCCACACTCAGAGAAAGGGATGGTAATGGAAGAATTTTACAGGCTCAAACTGAAAAGCAGCCCCCTCAGTGAGAGTCCATGACATTCTACGCTAAAGCCCAGGGGCGACTTTGACAACTGGTGGCGTGGAGGAGATAAACTAAATTTTCATATACAAGCCACCCTGAACTTTATCTCTGCAATTGAGTCATCTCACTTCAAAAGAACAAGGTGAATGAAAAAATGGAAGAGAATAAAATGTCAGATCTTTCACCAGTTAGAAAAATGCAGTTTGGGAAAGACTGGGAACTGAGCTATCTTTTGCTCCCACAATCCCAGTTCAGCTAATGCCTTACACCTCTAGAGCATTTTCTACATTACAGTCCTCTTCACACTTCTAATCTCCCTACATCCTCAAACCCCACAACGTGAGCAAGCAGGGCAAGGATCACTAGCTCGATTTTGCAGAATAGGAAATTATTTAAAAAAAAAAGTTGTATGTGTGGCTGAAGCACCACAAAAGCCCATCAAAGGGTGCTGGAAACTTTCAGTACAAGGCAGTGCTTCTCAGACATTTTTTGCCTGTGTGACTTCTTTCCAGTGTTTTCTCAATCCTAAAATACTCAGGTTTTCTTTCTACAGGAGCACCATTATTCTGGGCCACCTTTCACTTTCTGCTAGTATTTCTGTCCAGGTCTATGTTTCGAGGTTCCTGTTGCAGACACAATGGGTGCACAATGGCTCGGGTTTTCTTTCTTAGTCCCGCCTGATCCCTCACGTATTCTATTTGCCTTTTTCTTCCACCTGAGGATATTGTTTCTTCTGCTGCTCTTTGAGCATCCCTTCGATTCACTTCTCTTATCTTTCATCAACCCCATTAACCCCTGAATTCCTAGATTCCTAATTTACCTCTCTACTTTCAAGCCTCGTTAGTCTTGCATCAGAAACACAAAGCCCCGCTCTCATAACAAAGAATGTGTGCATTTTTTAGGACCACTTTACAAACTGGTTTGGTAGAAAGAAGGGCACTTTGCTGAATGCTAACAATGCTTTAATAACATTTTCCTTCCACAAGTGCTTGGATGTTAAACCGTGGATTCCTGAAACCACACAACACCCTTTGTGTGAATATATGTAAAAATAATATATTAGTGTTTCATTCAGCTAAGTGTCTCTGGCACAAACAATGATGTCCCTGAAACCAGGTTCTTTTTTTCTGGCACAATTATTTTTCTTTCCTATAAAATCTTGCTATTTTGCAATAAAGGATTTGTATTGGTAAATATATCTCTACACTTGTAAAATAATCCTTGTGGCACAAGGGTCTGGTGCTTTCCTTAAAGAAATGAGAATGTCTAAATAAAACAAACACTAGATCTACATTCAGAGGATTTTGTACATTACATTTATTGCTCAGTAAGGGACCTGATGTTCTATAAAACATGCAAAGAAGATACAACAGAAAGAGTTTATTGTTTAGATCAAAAACAAATGTTATCATTTAGTCTCCTGGTATACAGTAGGTACCCAATAATCTTTGTTGAGAAAATATCAAGCTTTAACCCCAATCCATATTCTCTCACCATCATTATGTTATACAATCTGAGAATTAGTAAGTAAATTAAGGGTCACTTTATATAACCACTAGTCCACATTATTATGGCTAAATAATGTTGAACTAAATAACTTAGAGGACTTGCTCCAGGTAGATGAATCTACAATTACAGATAAGAAAATGAGGAAAACAGAAAACATTGCCATTTTTTTCCATGTAAAGTAGGCAGCAGGAGTAATGATGGATAATGGTCTTATTCTTGTGTGTCTAGTAAATCATGATCATAGACCATGGAGATTTCTTACCAATTTAGGGAGTTTAGACTGATTTCTGTTCCAGCTGTTTAAATGGACATCAGGAACTTCTCTGGCTTTTACTTGTTTAATTTTATCTCTGGCAAACTCACTATTTAACCTGTTTCTCACTATATTTTTTCTTATGGCCTCATAAATACTGATCAAGAACAATAATTGGAGGATTAACAATGAACGCTGGGGGGAAAAGGAAGGTATAATTAGAAGAATAGTTGCTTTGGGTTTCTTAAGTCAAAATCTACTCCCTTATGTCTTTACTCTATAGACTTGATCCTACTTTTGGGGCTTTAGTAACTTTACCACATTTTTTCTTTTCTTTTTTGGTGAGGAAGATTGGCACTAAGCTAAAATCCACTGCCAATCCTCCTCTTTTTGCTTGAGGAAGATTGGCCCTGAGCTAACATCTGTGCCCATCTTCCTCTATTTTGTATACGGGTCACCACCACAGCATGTCTTGATGAGTGGTGTAGGTTCACTCCCAGGATCCGAACCTGCAAACCTGGGCCGCCAAAGCAGAGTGCGCCAAACTCAACCACTAGGCCACCGGGCTGGCCCCTCACTTAAGTTTTAATAAAAGCATCATTTGAGTTGCAATGTGAAATATTCTAGCATTCTTGTTGCCAATAAAGCACATTCTTTTGAATGCTTGCTAAGGTCCTATATCTATGCAAAAGCTCTTAATTTTGCTTAATTTCCCCTAAGTGGATGCTGTACACAGTCAAAGAGAGAGGAAATTAAGGAACTCAGTTTCCCAGTAGGTTTAATAACCTCTTGCTACATTAAGACACTGGATTTGAGAGTAAGCTTTTGGAGACTCTCTGCCTCATCTTCAAACTGATCCAATGTTTGTTAACTTTGCGGGCTCTGATCAGCATATCAGATAGATGGATAGATCCCTATCTATATGGATAGAAAAGACTAGTAAGTGAATCACTGACAATTGTGTCAGTCCTGGTTTCACCAGCATGCAGAAGCAATCGCTCTCATATAATCATACGAAAAGGTAAATGATGTAACACTTTTTTCTGTTCCTTAGTTCTTTCAAAGATTTAGGAGTAAATCCTCAAACATCTAGAATCAGGCCAAAAGGAATGAGCAAAGCTGGCAGAGAGGCAGACGTTAATAATACAGACCTTCTCCATCATGATTTCGTGGTACATTTCTATTTTGGTAATGCCCAAACCCAAAATAAATAAGTGACCAAAATAAGTCTGAGAAAGGGAATTAGAAGGGACAATAATTTTTGGCTTTGTCTCACTGGCTCTGGCACAAATCCCTGCCTTGTCCTCAGTGAAAGCACGTTGTATATGGTGCTTTCAGTCAGATTATAACCACAAGCAGCCACCACAAGGAACAACACAAATTCCTCAAGCCATTAGCCGCTGATCTTGACAAATTAAACCCTAATGACACTCTTATTAAACGTAAAATAGGCATGATAAGGAATGAATGGAAATGTGAGGAGTGATCTTCATCATGGACCACCTTCCCCATGTATAAATCTGTGGGGGCATTAAATATCCAGTGGTCTGCTGTGGCCATGTGACAGGATGGAAAAAGCATGCATAGAGTTTGGAAGCAAAGAAGCAAGGTGTGCAACCTGGGCTCACCCATTTACAAGTTGTGTGACCTTGGAAACTATCAGCTTCAGTCTCTCATAAAGCAGGGACTGGAGTAACTGCCTCACATGCTCACTGGGACGAGCAGATGAGACAGTGTTTGTAAAAGTTCCTTCTCCACCTTCAACTGTGCTGACTGGTGCCATCAGTGTTGGCCCAGTGGGGCAAGGTCCCAGGCACAGTCGAATCCCAACTGATGCCCCAGCTCTGGAGGTTGAAGGCCCTGGGTGTGGCTGGTGCACAGGCACCCCCATCAGGTGGAAATGAAAAATTCCGCCTGGAGAAGGGAGCCCGAGAGAGCCGGCTGGGGTTCCACCAGCGAGGCCTTCATGGCTGCATTTCTCCACACCTGTCTGATTGGCCAGGTGCAAAATCAAGCATTGGGGACATCGATTCACTTGGCCATGGGATAAGGACACGAGTAACCAAAGCTATGAGGTCAGAAGAGTGATTCCAGTTGTGGCGTTAAATTCAGAGGTGATTGCAAGAAGAGGAAAATGATTTTAAGAACAATCAGGTTCAGATGCAGATTTCGAAATGGAATGCCATCCTCTTTTCGTTTTAGAGCGACAGGGTAATGGTCAAGGTAAATGGAATCTGATAGAGGCTTTTATTCTGACAGCTTAACTGAGGCCCTGGTCTGCTCCACATGGGGATGGCTGGGAGTAGAAAGGGTCATTCTCCGAATTTCAAATCCAAACACTACAAAAGAAAAGAGAGCTCTGAGGAGTTCAAGGTGAAGGAAAAAGCAGCCCACTTTTCCTTCCGTGCTCTGCTTTTGTCCTTCACACACTTTACACTTGAGGGAGAAACTAATGACATTGACCTCGGGGGGCCCCCATTCCACCCGGCGGGGAACACAGCTGTGGCGGGCGGTCCCTGCGGGCCTCTGCCCGCTGCAGCACGCTCCGTTAATGTGGCCAAGCCAGCAGCTGACTGAAAACAGTGGCAGGCCGGCACTAGGCACACGACCCCTGACACTGCGGGCCTTTTTTCCTCCTCTCCGCCAGCAGCCAATGGGCGGGCTCTCTCCACCGGCTGCCATGGCAACGAGAGACTGCTCCGCAGCGCCCAGATGTCACATGAGCCAAGATGAATGTGGTGGGGGCGGGGAGCTTGTGGCGGGGGCGGCGGGGGATGAGGGGACGCATTTGGAGTTAAATGGTCCCACCAGAGGGAGTGAGGCATATTCGGAAGGAAGTGCAAAGCAGTAACATCTATTTTCTTTCTTTTCCCTGTCCTTTAAGTTCTAAACACACATGCACACACACACATGTCCTTTCATCTCCGCTACTGAGGTGCTTGCAGCTCTCTGCCTTTCATGGCAAACACGCAAGCTCTGATTTCTCGAAGCCTTAAATGAGCATCACCTCCATCGCAGAAATGCAAGCAGGCATTCTGTGGCCATTTAGGAACAGGCTGGGAAGCTCTGTGGAGGTGAACTGGTGAAACTCAGAACCACAGGGAGCTGAGACAAATTCATGGGAATTTTAAAGGCAAACGCACTGCCTCTGTAGGCAAACAACAAACCCTGTTTCACTCTCATTGCCACTAAAATGTAAGGGCTCCTACTTCCCTGCCCCCTGGGGTAGTGTCTCTGATCTTACCACTCCTAAGGCCGTTTCTTATAGACTAAACCAGGGCAAGGCTTGTAAATCTACCTGCTTGAGCAACAAAAGCTCTTTTGTTGTCTCTAAAATAGATCCTATCCTCTCTCAAATACTGTATTTCAGATGTTTCCACTGCCTTCCGTTTATCTTCCATTGAGATTAACAAGTAGAGCATGTGCACGCAGGCACACACGATAAACCTATATATTAGTTGGTAAGATAAGAGTGATATTAATGGCAGGCAGGCATTAGACACTGCAGGCCTTTTTTCCTCCCTGCTTGCAGCCAATGGGCAGGAATCTAATCCTGTTTCCGTTATCAGACCACATGAATCAGGGAGACAGGAGGGACAATGTATAGGTCCTGTGCTAATCTGATAGATGAAATGCACTGAATGTGTCAGAGGATGGGAAAATGTTGCTTAGAATTATTTTGCACTTAATTCCCCCAACAAACATTCATAGAGTGCCTGCTTTGTGCAAAGTGCCACATGGAGTGTTGCAAATGATGCAAAGCAAGGGAAGGTTCCACTTATAATCAAGAGGGAAAAGAGACATGGAAACTCTTATAATGGGTCAGATGAAATGAATATACAAGCAAAGTATGAGGCGAACGTGGAGGAAGTTGGGCTGTGAGAAGTGTCCTGGGGTGGGGGAAGATGAGAGCGCCTATTCTGTGACAGACACTTGACATATACACCAAATATAATGCTTCTAACACCCTAAGAAGTAGCCATTATTATCATATTTAACAAATCAGGAAACCCAGGCTTAGCGAGGTTAACAGTCCAAGGTCATACCACAAGCAAGTAACAACCACTTTACCCTAAGTCACCTACCCACCTCCATGGGAGTTTTTGCTCCATCAACCAAGTGATGCATTGCTGCAAAGAATGCAGCTGTGTGTGTGTCCACACCAACTCCTGGTCTTCCCCTAGGCAATAAGATCCATGAAATCATGGGCTTCAAATGCTCACTACATTTTTCCTAACACATATTTTAAAAAACCATAACTATTAAAAGTTAAAAGGTTCCTCTGGATATACCCTGAAGTCACCTTGTGTACCATAAGGGGTACATACGTCACACTTTGGGAGCCCTGCATTTTCCTATGCTGGCCTTGAAAGATAAATAGTATGACCCGAGGAGCACTTGAGTTCACTCAAACGTCACCCCACGTTGGCCAGGGTTATTTTGTATATATACCGCCACTAAAATGGAAGTGTCTCCTTGGTCCTCACAAGAATGCTTTCTTCTATCACTGTTCTGGCAAGTGGAATCCTAGGGTGCTTGCACTGCATTTGACTGGAAAGCAGTGAATGTGAATAAAAGACTGACGGCCTGGCAATGCCCATGTCTGCACTGCTCCTGGAAGCTGCCACTGCAGACCCAACCCACCCCAGGGACTCACTTCCCTGCCCCTGCAGCAACACGCCACAACCACCAGAGGGCAGTAACACAAACCAGATTTTTAATTTGGACCCAAACATGGATACACACTGTTTAATAATATGTAAAGCCCATTATTACAAGCTTTTCCTCTCCCCACCCCCTATTAATGAACAAATGCCCAGGGGTAATGCAGATATTTCTAAATACAGTGCAAGAAAGGGCAATCTGTACTCATACACAGGGAGTCTAACACACAGTAATAAGTGGAAATGAAAATAATCACCCAGATGCAACTAAACCATTAAGGCTGAAGATTTAGCTGTCTATATGGCTGCATACATGGACATAGAGATGGCTGCCTCCCAGAAATGGGCATTTTTAAAACATTTGTTTCACAAGTTCTTGTTTAGAGTTCATAATAATACCTCTAATGATAACCACAAAGCTACAAGAGAGGTGAAGAGGAATTTCATCTTGATTTCTGGGCATATAAAGAGGGATTTTTCTCTTTGACTAAGGTAAGTAAATGAATTATTCAGGGCCTTTCCATGGACATTTAAAAATCATAACTCTGTCCTTTAAACAATAGCACAAATGAAAAAAAGAAGAACTGGCTAATCCCGAGACCATAAAATATCAACTGACATTTACCCACGTCTACTTAGGGTCCTTCGATGCAAATAAATGATTTTCGGTTTTGAAGAAAGCAGAGCCTTTTAATGTGGTGACTGGTGTTAACATCACCGCATGGAGAATACAATCAACTGAGAGGGGAAAGCTCCAGTGTGAGACCTCCCCATTTCCCTGGGAACAAAGAAACAGAAATAACCCTGCCAGCTTCTCAATTCACGATGGAAAGGAAGATTCCCTGATCCCATGTTTTCACAATGGTTTGAAACTTGAGGGCCTCTGGAAAAGCAAGATGAAGTCATCACAGACAGCCTTGTCTCTGGAGTCACCCCATTAAACCCTGATATTCATAAAATGCTTGACAGATGACCAAATACCTCCACATAGCGTGTGACAAAAGCATATAGGATTCAGAGGCCAATGACTCTAACTCTCTAAATGCACTCTCTGCATCATCTTGGAAACGTGGATGGAGCCCTCTGAGCTTCGATTTCTTCCTAAGGCAGGGAGGAGAACAGATCCTGAACTACCTTCCTGCCGGGGGTGAGGGTCACTCCTATAACATGGGATGAAGCACTGAACACTGTTAAGATTTACAACAAGTTTGCTGTTCTTATTTTTCCCATTTTATACACAAGGAACAAGAGCTATAAAGACTTGTTCAAGGTCACAGTCAGTAAGGCTGGGCAGGCACCGGCTAGGTGTTCTATCCAAGGCTGTGGTTCTTCACACCCCTCCACGGTGTCCTAGTCAGCTCGGGCTGCCCTAACAAAGTACTACAGACTGGGTGGCTTAAAACAAAAGATGTTCACTTCTCACAATTCTAGAGGCTGGCAAGTTCCAGATCCAGGTGCCAGTAGAGTTCGTTTCACTGTGAGGACTCTTCTCATGACTCATAGATGGCCGCCATCTCACTGTGTGCCCACACGACCTTTTTGCAGACACGTGGAGGGAGTGAGAGCTCTGTGGTGTCTCTTCTCATAAGGGCACTAATTCCATCATGGAGGCTCCACCCTCATGACCTCATCTAATCCTAAACACCTTCAAAGGCCCCACCTCCTAATACCATCACACTGGGGGTTAGGACTTCAATCATATGAATTTGGGGGGGACACAAATATTCAGTCCATAACAAAGGGTAACAGTGGGCTTCCTTATCCTGCTATATCTTTTCAATTCATATTTACTATTTGCTGACAATTGGGGAAAACAAGGATGAATACGATCCCCAAAGAGCTCACTTCATGTCAGGATAGTTCCTAGGAAAGGGTCCACAGGAAAGAGCATTTGTGACATGTGGGCTTTTGTGACTGTGTGTAGCACAGTTTATTACAACAAACTTCATGAGATCCTTCTTCAGATAACTGTGTTTGAAACAATCGCAATGAGAGTCTGGCAACTAATCAGTACATAATTAATATTTGATAAGGTAATTAATGTATTAATTTACTGAGGAAGGTGGGGGGAAGGTAAGGAAGGAAGTACATTTTCAAATTTTCAGCCTCTAGATGCTTACAAGAAGACAAAGGATCTGGACCTCCTGGTAGGGAATTATCGGGTCCAGTTATATTATGAAGATTATAGCACAACTGGATATTTATTTGAGTATATTTAATTTCTTTCAGTTGAGTTGGCATAATTAAAACTACTGGATTGGAACACCGAAGGGCCTCAGCTTCAATTAATGTATACTGGGTGACTACGACATGCTAGTAGGATGTATGTATGCTAGTATTTATATATAAATATTCAGTCCATAACAAGGAGTATTTTACATATATATAAAATCTTATCTAATTCTTATAACAATCCTATGAGGAGATGTTGCTATCCACACACTTAGATAATTTAAAAATGAAGACCAGAGAAGTCAGGGACTCACAGATAGTAAGTGACTAAGAGAGTACTAGAACATTCTTGCCAACCACTCAAATGTTATTTTGATTGCTTACACACACACACAATTTTCTCCCCCGCCTCCCTCCCCCAATCTAGCTCTTAGGATTTTTTTTCTGTTGTTATTTTTGGTGTGCTACTTTATTTTGGTAAGTAGTGTGGGGGTAAAGTTGGGTCTTATTTGAAGGTAGAGATGTTTGAAAGGGGATAACCTTATGCAAAATTTCTACCTCCCTTCAAAACTAGACAAAGACCCCAAGAGAGAGGATATCAAGTCCCATCCTCTCTGGGGAACTGAACATGTGCTGTGTGTGGCCCTGGGACCCAGAGGAAGCAGATGGGTGCCCATTTGGTGGGCACGGCCTGCCTCTCCTGAGCAGCCCAGGGAAGAACAGCTCCCAGCTTCAGTCCCCCATTAGAGGCTGGATGTGTGACAGCAGTAGGCTGGAAACCAGGCCTGGGGACTGCAGGAGGCTGAATAATGGTGTCCCCAAAATGTCCAGGTCCTAATCCCTGGAACATGTGAACATTACTTCATGTGGCCAAGACTATGCAGATGTGATTAAATTAAGGATCTTGAGATGGGGAGATTATCTTGGATTATCCGGTGGGCCCTAAATGCAAACACATGTGTCCTTATAAGAGAGAGGCAGAGGGAGATTAGACACACAGAAGAGGAGGAGGCAGCATGACCACCAAGGCAGAGATTGGAGGGATGCGGCCACATGCCAATGAATGTGGGCAGCCACTAGAAGCTCGAGGAGGCAAGAAAGGGATTCTCCCCTAGCTCCTCTGGAAGGAGCACGGCCCAGTTGAAACCTGGATTTTGGCCCTGTGAAACTGATTTTGTACCTCTGGCCTCCAGAACTGTGAGAGAATGAATTTCTGTTGTTTTAAGCCACCAAGTTTGTTGTCATCTGTTACAGTAGCCATAGGTAACCAAGACAGGAACAAAAAGTCAGAGATTTGGCAAATTAGAGAAAGATACACAGTTTCATATAGCAACCACTGACTTAATCTTACCAAATATTGTTTTATGATCGTGACATTTAGCAATTTCTTGTGTCAAGAGAGTTTGCAAGCTAGGCTTTGAGGCCAGGAACACTGCGGTTAATGAGGTGGTTAACTCCTCCTGGTACACGACACATACTAAACAAAGCAGCAGTTCCTCGAACCTCTGAATTTGGTGTCTTTGTGGCAACAGTGAGTCCACACAGGAATTAACTTTGAAATACAAAGAAATATAAAACCATTCTTTATGATGTTCACTGCACAGCCGTAAAATTTTCTATGCGTGACTATGGTTCTCATCCTCAATCCCCAGATCTCTAGACGTTCTCTAGCTTTCTTCAAAGGATCTGAGCTCTGAGCAAGAATTACATGTTAATTCTTAGATATACTTATCTTTGATATTCTTATCGTATATCTCATATGATAATTAGGCACTCAGACTAGAAGTTACGTACGTCTTACGAGAAGACAGCAAAATGACTGTGTGGGGACCCTGTAGGCCATGCTAAGGAGTTTGGATTTCGTTCTAAATGTCGTGGGAAGCCGTGGCTGAGTTTGACACAGGAAAAGGAGATGACTAGAATTAGATGGAGGAAGATACTCCGGCTGCCCCGTGTCTGTGGCAGTGGAGACGGAAACAGCCCAGTGGTCCAGGAACAGATAACAGTGGCCAGAACTATGATAGTGAACATGAAAATGAAAGAGAAGCAGGCACAATGGAGATATATTTTAGAGGTAGAATCTCAGCTAATCTGATTAATCGGAGGTGAGGAGTGAATGGGTGATGACTCCTAGGAATCTTGCTTAAGCAAATTGAAAAACGACGGCTGGGAAGGCTGTCAGTGGGTGAGGTGGGAGAAGGAGCTGTGGGGATTGTTTGGTGGGGGGAGGAGTGGGAATCAAGCCTCTAGTTTAGGAAATACGTTGACAAGGAAGTGGAAATAACACATAGGCAGTGGGATCTGGAGATCTGGAGGCCAGAGGGTAGTTCTGGAACAGAAATTTTGAGCATCACCAGCATAGAGATGGCATTTAACTATGCTAGAAAAAAGAAGCAAAAACTTAGTTGGTAGTACAGGTAAGTAGGTTATTTGGAAATGAAAGCTATTTTCTCTTTCTCTCTCAAACACACACATACACACACGCGCACACACAGCCAAACCACAATTTGCCAGGGCTTAACTGAAGAGCACGGGGAGTCACTGAATATCGGGCCGCAATCTAAGTGCTTTGGGAAGAAAATGAAATAATCAAAGCTGAACAAAATTCTAAAATGAATTCAAAATTTAAGGAAGAAAATTAATCAAAGCTGAAGCAATTCTCAAAAAATATTGTAATCCAGTCATTGCATACTGTTTTTTTATCTTTCACTTTGGGTACTTTTTGTTTTTAATGACACTGTATAGGGTATAGATGACAGATGACAGATTGCCAGATAACTGAAATTTAAGATAAAATAGGGTAAAAACTTAGAGATTATAGCTATGTTGAAGATTGGATGGATGGATGGATGGATGGAAGAACAAACAGCCTGAGAGACTGATAGAGACAGATTTTAAAACACTATTTTATATTTGACATATAGTGGGTAATTTAACATTCACCCATAAAGGTTATGGAGAGGAAATGTTGTGTTCACTGTTCACGAAGCTTCGAGGAGTTGGGAAGCAGGTAGATCATGTGGCCAGGAGAACAATCTTTAGATTTATTAATGCTCTATCAAATTTCAAGAATAATAATCTATCAGTGATCAAAAGATTTAATTCCCAAATGAGGAAGAGTCGCATTTTCAGGATGTAAGAATCACAGAATCCAACTCCTGTGAGAGTCACGATTCAGTTTAGAATATTAGAAAATGTTTGTCATGACAGGTTAAGTTGGAAGGTAAACTTTCTACATTTGATAATCCAGAAACAATTAACAATACATCAGATTATCTCCTCCAATTAATACCATAAGCAAATAATTCCACCATGAAACTCTGAGGAGGAAATATGAAAACACAGTTAAGAAAAGATCACAAAATCTTCGTCCAAAGGCAAAAACACTCTCACATTTTGTACAGTCTTCAGCTCACCGCAGACATGCAGCAGCTGTCAAATTCTGTGAACAGAATCCGGCCCTTTCAAGGTCAAAGGACCCAGTGTGAAGTTTAAGTTTCACTCTGACCCTCCTCTGTAAGATCCTCCAGCCTCCTCTAATCTGAATAGAAACCAGCAAACTTCTTCAGCCATTTTTCCCCTCCTTGTGTTGTTGGTAAGCCTGGTGTCTTCAACCCAGCCAACTTTGCAGAAAACCACAGTTTACATGGAAAATCACTTTGGGTTTCTGGCTCATCAGCAGAACTGCCTGCACAACTAATTAGCTCAACAATTGGTCCCTGCGATAAAATCAGCTAATTTTATGTTCAAATGGCTGCTCCGTGGTAAGCAATACTGTCACTCTAAACTTCACGTATAAAGAAGTTGCTGAAGAAGCTGGTTACTAGGGGGTCATTGGGGGCAAACTAGTGAAAACTATTAAATTAGTAACCTAAGCCAATGTTCTAGTTAGTGCATAGAGGTCCCACCAGGGCTAAAACAAGATGCATTCCCAGAATGTAGTGACAGAGCCAAAAATGCCAACTCTTAACGAGGAAAACAGTATATATAAAATGCATGGAAAGAATCATCTGCAGAATCTCCCCACTCTTAGAAATAAACCTAAATGTTTGTGATTAGATTATGGAATCCTAGACCCCAATCTAGTATTGTTCAGAAATGATTCTCCCTGGATTAAAGGGAGTTGTTGTTTCAGGAATTTGTTCAAGGTTATCCTAGATAGAAAACACTGGAAAGCCAATTCCGGAGTCACCTCTTGAGCTTCCTCCTCTCCTTCACTCACCTGTTAAGGCATGTGGTGATGTCTACGCCTCTCCCTGCTCTGTGGGATCTATTAGAAACCACACTACTTTTTAAGGTAAATGTAAAAGCACAGATCAACTTCTTTACGGTGTAAAAGCTAATTATATCACCTCTCATAGGCATTGCAAATTATTGATTTCTTTTTTTTGGTGTGTATATTATCAATTATACCAATTAAATGGACAGTTAGACATATAAGTTTCAAAACTAGAAACAAGAGATACATGAATGCATACAATTTTACATAAAGATACGGGGAATTACATAAAAATACAGGGAGATACATACATACATACCTATATCTAGATACATTCGTTGTATCTATGTATGTATATAGATAAATATAGTCAGAGATACATAAATAACTTCATTTATGTAAAGTGCTTAAAATAGTAATTAGCATGTAGTAAGTACTCAGTTGTACTGTTGTTGCTGTTCTATTACTATCACCAGTATTATTAATAGCTATATATGTACTATATATAAATGTAACATGTAAACTATATATGCAACTGTATATTATATAACTATATGACGGTAGCAGGATGCCTGCTGAAAATTACACTTGTGTTTTTCTTTCTCTGCTCTAACAGAGGTGCCAGAAAGTCACTGGGTTGGGTAAATCATCCTTGAGACACTGTAGTCAGCTGCCTGCCTGGATTGGGTCAGGGTGGGTGAAGGACCCTTTGCAGGTCATGGTATCAGCCACCTCTTGTGCACCAGCTCAGATCTTCTTGGCCTCACCTTTCTCTTCTCCAGCCTCTGCTGCAGTGCCCAGCCCTGTACAGGCTCTGATTAGCTTTATGGAAGTACAACCCTACAGCCCCTCATGTCACACCCATGCCATGTGCCTCTTGCCTCTGGGGACACAGTATCCTGAGCCCACACATGGGCAACCGAGGAGTGCAGAGCAAACCCATGGGGGATGGCATCCAATGGACATACACTTTTCTTCCCCCAGAATGACTGGTCATTTCACAAGGACCAAACAACTCATTGCCAATAGCAGGGCCAACTAATATTGGTTCTCCTTCCTTTTCTTTTCCACTCCCTCTGACCCTTACTCCTGCTTCACGGCACCACTCACCCCAATAAGTCCTCACATACAAGTCTTTGTCACGGGCTCTGCTTTCCATAGGACCCAGACTAAGATAAAAATCACAGTGGTCCCCCATGTGCAGGTGCACAGTTAGCCCTACTGCTCACCGGGGTAGGTGACACAGTGAGACACTTTGTCCTTTGGTTTCTGAAAATGAAAAGGTTTCTGAAAATCTCCCCTCATCATGCAGATCTAAAAAGGAGAAAGGGGCCAGTAGTTCCTGGTGCTTAAATGGGGATAAAAGGATAAATCCTGACCCAAGACTTCTGGGTGAGGCCCTTGGGCAATAGCTGTATCAGGAATGGAAAGAGCTCTCTGCACTTGACTGAGCTCAGCCAAGGGTCTTTAGGGTGGTGGCTTTCAGTACTCAGCTCTTTCCAGTGATGGCTGAAAGGAAGACTACTTGACCCTCATGCTGTGCATCCCCAGAAAAGACAGGAGGAGAGCAGTTCCTGGTGCAGCACCTCTGATGACCTGGAGGCCTTTCTTCCTTGCCACGTGAGCCTTTACCCAGGGCTGCCTCACAACTTGGCAACTGGCATCCCCCAGGGTAAGTGATCCAAGAGACAGTGAGGGCTCCCAGACAGAAGCCACAATCTTTTAATAAACTCATCTCAGTTGTAACATCCCTTCACTTCTGTCATTCATTAGGAGTGAGTCATTAAATCCGGCCCATACTGAAGGAGAAGGGATTACACATGGGCAGAGACCGCTGAGGGCCATCCTAGAGGCTGCCTACTATTATCACCCAAGCAGACATCACAGCTTTGGAGGGGTGGAGGAGGCATGCTGAGGAACAATGGGGCATCTCCCTCCTTTAGCCCTCTTTGCTTTTCAGAGTTGAACTGACCTCGAGTTGCACGTCCTGCTACTACTTTTTCATCAGTAGATAACTCCTGTGTCTGCCTCTTCCTCACTGCCACCTCTGCCACCATGGGGGATAGGTGTAGAACCCACACATTGCTGGGAGCTGTTGCATAGCAGACTTTTTACATAATTCTAAGAGACCAGCATTGCAGTAGCTACTGGCCCTATTAAATGTGAATCCGAATCAGAAAACATAATGATAATTAAAATTTAAACATTATCACAAAGTTCTGAAAATTAAAGCAACTCAAGTTGTTTTTAAAAGAACTAAATCTCAGGCTGGCCCAGTGGCATAGCCGTTAAGTTCGCGCACTCCGCTTCGGCGGCGGTGCGGACAGACGCACCGCTTGTCAGCCATGCTGTGGCGGCGTCCCATATAAAGTAGAGGAAGATGGGCACGGATGTTAGCCCAGGGCTGGTCTTCCTCACAAAAATTAAAAAAAAAAAAAAGAAAGAAATCTCTACTGGAGGATATTTTTAAAATATAATACAAGTTAATAGTGAAAATAATTATTTCATGATGTAATGTCTATATTTCTGAGAAGTATTTTTATTATAATTCAATCTACTGTTACTCACACAAGAGAGAGCATCATGGATTGAACTGTGTGCCTCAAAAAAGATATGCTGGGGGCCGCCCGGTGGCGCAGCGGTTTAGTTCCCGCTTGGCAGCCCGGGGTTCGCGAGTTCGGATCCCGGGCGCCCGCCGACGCACTGCTTTCAGCCACGCCGTGGCGGTGTCCCATATAAAGTGGGGGAAGATGGGCACGGATGTTAGCCCAGGGCCAGTCTTCCTCAGCAAAAAGGGAGGATTAGCAACAGATGTTAGCTCAGGGCTGGTCTTCCCCACGAAAAAAAAAAGATATGGTGGAGTCCCAATCCTCAGGACCTCAGATGTGAGCTTATTTGGAGACGAGGTCTTTACAGAAGTAATTAAGTTAAAATGTGGTGATTAGGCTGGGCACTAATGCAATATGACTAGAGTTGTCAGAAAAGGGGAAATTTGGACACAGAAACAGACACCTATAGAGGGAAGATGACGTGAAGAGGGAGAAGATGGCCATCTATAAGCCAAGGGGAGAGCCCTGGAGCAGATCCTTCCCTCACAGCCTCAGAAGGAGCTAACCTGCCAACACCCTGATCTTGGACTTCAGGCCTCCAGAACTGTGTGAAATAAATTTCTGTTGTTTAAGCCACCCAGTCTGTGGTACTTAGCTATGGCAGCCCGAGCAAACTAATACAAAGAGAAGAAAGAAAAAGAGAGAGATTCAGACACAAAGAGAGAGAAAGGAAGACTATATGTTAAGCTACATATTCATCTGGATGAGTTGATTGATTTTAAATAGAAATGTGTAAGGGCCTACTCTTAAAATCTCCCTTCACACATTTATGGAGCAGAGTGGCTCTATTCCAAAAGGTTGACAAATTTCCAAAAAAATGTGCAAATAGAACACAGTGCCAGATGAAAAGAACCAGACTCTCTTTACAGGTGGGGCCTGACCCAGCGGGGCCGGCGGTTGGGACCCAGGAGCGAGAGGAGACCCTACCTTCTGGTAGTCCTCTTTGGACCTCAGGGCCGCCTCCATGTGGTTGGCGAAGGTTGGGTAGATGGCTGAGCGGTACTGAGAGCCGTAGTCATTGCCTTGGCGCATGCCTAGGAAAGTGGAAAGCAGAGAGGATTACTGGGGTGGACTGGGCAATAAGGCCAGTGTCACACATTCTCTGTGACTCACATGCTGCTAAGCACTTGTTTTAATTTCATCTTGATACCACTTACCTTAAACAAGCATGAAATGTATCTGTTTTGCTTTGCCTATTTTAATTATAACAAATATCTTTGAACTTCAGTAAATTTATCACAGTTCTTGGATCATAGTAGATGCTCTATAAATATGCATTTTTCTACGCAGATATTTAAATCATAACCTATTCCATTTATCACTTACGAAGCACTATGATACACATTACTTCTTTGGATCCTAATGGGATACCCTGCGTGGCAGATATTGCTGGCCCTCTCTTGGCAGACAAGGAAACGGGATAATGTACGTGAAGTGCCTGGTATGCTGCTTGGCACATAGGAGGTGCCTATAAATGACAAAGTAACTGATGCTCAGCAAGTTTAAGGAGTTTGCCTAAGGTCATATACCTAGTCAAAGGTCAACCTGGGACCTGAAGTTAGCCCAGTGCATTTTCCACCTGTTGCAGCAGCTCAAGTGTAGATGGTGGTCAATTTCTAACTGGTAATTTAGTCCCCAAGTTAAACAGCCACAGGCTTAATATAGATCCCCTATAGATCTCCATGCTGTTGTCAAAATGAACTTCACACAAGTTTACTGCATCATTCAAGAATCAGTTTCAGTTTTAACGAGCGCCCCCAAACTCCTCCAGTAGAAGACACAGTCTTCCAAAAAGAGCAGTTTTAATCTTGAACACACATGCAAATCATCTGGGGATGTTGTTAAAATGCAGGTTCTGGTTCAGTAGGTCTGGGGTGAGCCTGAGATTCTGCATTTCTAACCTGCTCATGGGTGGTGCTGGTCACCAGACCACACTTTGAGTAGTAAGGGTTTACCGTGTGCCCAGATATTTTCAAGGTTCCTTTATAAGCCATCAGCAACATTTCTAATGCCAATAACGTGGTGAGGAAAACCTGAATCTTCCAGACTACCCTTTCTCAGGTATGCCAAGTACAATGCTCCCTCCACCCCACCCTGTCACACACACACTTCTCATTGGATTCCTACTCAACCTTCAAGACTTAGTTCAAGCATCTCCTTTCTGCAAAACCTTCCCTGATGGCACCTCACAGCTGTGACAGTCCCTGACTCCTTTGGGCTCCATCCAGCCTTGCAGGACACTCTCTTAGAGGTTTTATTGCACTGCATTGCTATGTGGTTCCCTCTCCTCCTCTGTGAGCCTTCCAGAGGGCAGAGCTTTACAGCCATAGTACCTGGTGTAGCATCAGACAGAGGGATATACTTCCACAAACATCTGTTGCATGAAGAATATATGAGTTTCTATCTTGTGATCCAAGACCCTGCAATCAACACTGGAGTCTGAATCAATCAATCAAAGTGCTTTGTCACACTGACTTTGTAAATGCAAATATAAATTCAAATATAAATAAAATAATCTTTCTTAAGAGCTATAGGAAAAGCTACAGATGAGCTCATACGTTTGACTAGTAGAGGTAAGTGCAGTGGCTGAAGACACCAAAGGTTTGCTGTAGCAGTTCATGGATTGACAAGCTACAATTCATGATCAAAGCTGCAGGCCAAAAACAAAGGTTTAAATAGCAGCAAAGTAGTAGGATTTAGGGTCAAGCCATAGGCTATTTATGGCGTGTGTGGCGGGGGGGGGGGGGGGGGGGGCAGGTTATTCCTGACGCCAACTTATTCACACTTTCAGCTTAGCTGACTTCCTAAAAATCCCACTCTCCCACCTTCAGAGTCCCATCCTCTCCTCGATGCACAAAGGTCACATGGGGACCAGGAACTAATTAGTGGCTTAAAGAGCCAATACCAATAATGCCATCAAATATTAATATAACAATATATAATAAAAATAAGCCAGTCTTATGCCTCCAATAAGCACTGTATAATACCAAACTAGTATATCTATTTCATTTCTGTGTAAGTTATATATTCACTTAAATACTATAGTATTATTAGTAGTATAGTGTACAATATATAAGTAGTACTACAGTATAAATAGTATTTATAGTACATACTATATAAGTATTATTATAGTATAAATATTATTTATTAAGCACCTAATATGTACCAAGTACTTTTCCAGATACTGAGGACATAGCAATGAATAAAAGCAAACCATACCTTCACAGAACTCACATTCTAGCGGAATCCAAAACACTGGATAAACACACTTTCCCAAATGGCACTTAGGCAATATTTTTGTTTGCCTTCTTCAATTTTCCCTCCTTCACTTAGAAGTAGGGCTCTTCTTGCATGACTACTTCCCATCCTTTTGTGCATAATGACGTGGTGGTACCATTATTGTTCCTTCTGAAATATTCTCCACTAAGGAAAAAAATTGCCGGATGGTTGATTTTTGGTAAAATTTGACCCCTACATTCAGCACAAGATGCAGAAAAGCAGGGTCTGCATGCAAAGTTGTTTAAATCTATTTAAATTTTCTTTCTTTTGAAAGAGAAATTAGTATGTGAGTAAAAGAGAACCTGCAGGTGTGATTTATTTATATTTTTCAACAAGTTTTGCTAAGAGTCCATATGCCTTGTGCACTGAAGATAATAAATATCTGTGTGTTTGGTTGAAAGTCTTTGAATTATCATAGAATTATGGGAAATTGTTGCTTATGGATAAAAATTGGCTTTTTAGCAAACAAGATGGGAATAATTGAGAATCATTCCAGGAAATGGTATAATAGTGGGCTCTTCCACTCATCATATTTTCACAATTAATCTGGAAGAAGTGCACAATGAAACCCTTAAGTTTATATCCATTTTTAGAGCTTCTCTTGTAGTAATGTGACAACCTAAAGGGTAGAAACATCTGGAAGATTTCACAGAATTGTGTGGTTGGGCAGAAAAGATGCACATGAATGTCATCCTAGGCAAGTATGTAAGGCAACGCATTTCTATAAAAAACAATTCATGGATTAGTTATGTAACTAGAGGTGTTACTACCACTGCAATCCAGGGTGGGGATTTATGGACCCTTCCCTGAAACCATGATCCCCTGATTTAAATTCTAACATTATCATCTGGTAATTGTAATACTACAGCATTGATATGGCTCCTGTCACTGCTGTCCTTGTCTTCTTTGTGCACATTTGGCCTGTCCCCAACTCACTCTGGACAGCTTTAAAGAGGAGTAACATCATGGGCATTATCCACAGCTCTGCCCCATACTCCCCACACTTTTCCCTTTGTATGAACCAAACTGACTATTTATCCACTGGGAAGATGGGAGTTATTCACACAGCTACAGCCACCATCTGCAGGCGGAAGTCTTACAGACTTACAAATTTGAATTTATAGCCCTGACCTTCTGATCCCAACCCTTCTTGGATGTTTTAATGAAACTAAAAGCTCCCCATGTCAGAAACAATACACACGCTCTTCCCGGTCACTGTGGCTAAACCCCTGCCTGGCCAGGAAGGAAGACAAGAAACTGCTAAAGAGATACATTAGGGGATGGAGAGAAACATCAAAGCCTTTATCTGGATTTCCTTGAATCTTGAGTGATACTGGACGAGGCATTAACCTCTGGTCTACTCATGAATAACAATGTTAATTTGAATTTTTTCCATCAAAGTTCATCCAGAGAAGAAGGTATGGTGTCTTAAAACAAAACCATATACACATATCCATATACTTGTCTGTGTGTTTGGTTAATTCCAATGCATGTACCTTTCCGTTCACTGATGAGGGGGCTTATTAAATGGATAGGAGCTTGAAATTTGGAAACAGATGGTTCACTGGGAAATCTGACTTGATGTTCAACAGATTGAAAAACCTATAGAACTATGGATTTTCTGTTCTAGTTATTTTTAATACACTGCATTTATAGATGTTTCGCATCATTAAACTTTTCACCATTTCTTTCAACCTCCATTGGTTTATGTTATGAATGTAAAACAGTAACTCACACGTGAGGAAAATCTGTTTACTAAATCTCTTGCAAGAAGCCTAGGACTTAGAGCTACAAGATCTTATTTTAAGTCTGACTCTGCCACTGACATGTTTTATGCAAATTATCTAATCTTTCTGAGCCTCAAACCTTATTTGTAAAACAGGGATTATAAGGGCTGAACCTATGGGTTTGTTGTAAGGAATAAATGAGAGGAAACCTGTAAAGCACTTTGTTGACTATAAAAAATTATGTAGGTGTTAAATACTTTTATTTTTACAACTTTTAATACTCTTAGGACATTTCAGAACAACTAGTTTGAAATAAAAATAACAAATGACATCACACAAGATACTCTAGGAGTAACCTTTTTTCCCCTGAAAAGCATTATTTATATTAATCTCTCAAATACCCACACAGCAGAGGTCACATAAATAAATCAAAAGAGAGGATCAAAATTTATTTTATGTGTATAGAAATGTACTATTTAGTTTTTAACTGTTTATTAAATTTTGTTAGCAGAATTATCTTCCTAGTTAAAATTTAACTCGGCTAATCTCCAGCCCTGTTCTTCATTTCAATTAAAAACAAACCCAAGAAAGGGAAAAAACTCTTTGAGTGAATTCTCCTACTCCTGCCCCCACCCATGAAGAGCTTCCCAACGCAATGTCCTCACTCTTGGTCTCTGATCTGAAGCTTGGAAAAGTCAGGCCTGTGGGCATTATCTTGTATCTCCTGAGCTCATAGCCACTGGGGTACTAGCAAGGGGAAAGACGGACCTGCAGAACGGTAAAAAGAAACAAAAACAATTAAAAATCATCGAAGAAGGCCAGCCCGGTGGTGCAGCGGTTTAGTCCGCGCTTGGCAGCCCGGGGTTTGCCGGTTCGGATCCCGGGCGCCTGCCGACGCACTGCCTGTCAGCCATGCTGTGGCGGCATCCCATATAGAGTGGAGGAAGATGGGCACGGATGTTAGCCCAGGGCCAGTCTTCCTCAGCAAAAAGGGGAGGATTGACAACAGATGTTAGCTCAGGGCTGGTCTTCCTCACAAAAAAAAAAAAAAAAAATCATTGAAGAAAACAGTCTAAAAAGCCCTTTTTTCCTGACTGCCTGCCTTCTTTCCTTCCTTCCACCCATTCATCCATCTTTCCCTCTCTCAGAGAAGGTACTAGGCCCTGGGATTCAAAAATAAGACACAGTCTCATTTTTCAACTAGGTCACCTTCCTAGTACAGTAAAAGGAAATAGATGGAAACCAACAAGCATATCAGGTGTTACAGGTGTGTCTTAGTCAGCTCAGGCTGCGATAACAAAATACCATAAACCAGGTGGTTTTTCAGCAACAGGAATTTATTTCTCACACTTCTGGAGGCTGGGAGTCAAGATGCCAGCCAATTCAGTGCCTGGTGAGAACCTTCTTCCTGACTGCAGACTGCTGTCTTCTTGCTGTGTCCTCACATGGTGGAAAGAAAGCAAGCTGGCTCTTTGGCCTCTTCTTATAAGGGCACTAATCCCATTCATGAGGGTGAAGCCCTCATGACCTAATCACCTCCCAAAGGCCCCACTTCCTGATACCATCCCATTGGGAATTAGATTTCAACACGTGAATTTGGGGGAGACACAAACACTGAGTCCATTAGCGAGATGCTATGGGAAAACTCTGGGCAAATTAGGAAAATACAGGGGTTCAGAGGAATGGGTGGGTATATTCACCTGATCAATTGGGAGGGGCCTAAGCCCTGCAAGGCTGTATGGAGGAAGTGACTCATCTTGAAAGAGTGGTAGATGGGCACCAAGGGGTGAAAGACATTCTCCAGGAGGTCAAAGAACAAAGGTAAGGATTATGGAACAGTATGGTGCCTTCAGGGATTTGGAAGGAACCAGAACTACTTGCAAAAGCAGCAGCAGCATGGTCACCATCTTTGTCAAAGCCCTGGGGTGTATCTTCTCAAGAAGGGTGAGCACTTGACCACCAAGCTTGAAGCCCAGACGAGAAAACCAATATCTAGGAGCTGCTGGAAATACAAGAAGTGGTCCTGAGTGCCTACCCATTGAATCACAAAATAAATGAAGTATTTTACTGTTATAAATTGATCCAAACAGCCTTTATGATGCTGTTCTCCAGAGGGCAAAACTGTATTTTGAGAAAGGACAGAAAAATGTCACTGAGAGACATTCCTATTTGTCTTTCCTTTTCCTGCTAACAAACATGTTCTCTCCAGCGTGAAGTATTCCTGTAGTGCTGACTGTGTACTCAGCACTGTGGAGGCTACAGAAGAATTAGGTTAAAAGCCTTGATTCAAGAAATAGCCTGGAAAAGGGAGGGAGGGAAAGGAACAGTTGCGAACTGGACTCCGTACTTCCCTCTACTGGGTGTTTGCCAACACTTCTATTTAATCCTCACATTAGCCCTGTGAAGCAGGCATTTCTAACCTCCTTTGATACAAAGGAAGCTATGAATCAGGGACATTAAGTGACCTGCCTGATGTCACACAGCAGGTAAATGGCCGTCCTATGATTTAAACCTGGATCTACCTGACAAAGCTCTTTCTCCTTTCAAAATCAATGCACTAGAAGTTAGAGCAAAACAATCAAAGACAATGGAACACAGTACCCCATAGGTGTTACATCGGGTGGGGAGAGGAGCATCACGGCCTCAGGCCCAGGAATAACAACAAGCTTGGTAAATGCTGAGGACTGTGAAGAGAGGACTGGGTTCTGCCAAGAGGCCTGGAGGAAATAAAGTTGGCCAATTAAGCATAAGGCCACACAAGTATCTTGACAGGACACACCAGGGACCAGAGATGCATGGAAAGATCAGTCTTAAGGGAGCCACAGAATCATGATAATCATCAGAAGTCCAGGACTCTCTTTCACACAGATTCAACAAGTGTTACCAAGTTCACTGTGCCCTCCCCACTTGGCTTTGGAAAAACTAAGAGGATAAATTATTGACATTATTTGACTGTCTTCATGTCCCAGGAAAGCAAGCAATGGGCTTGCTGTAGTGAGCAAAGAGAAAAATTGGCTTAGAAACAACATCTTGTGCTTAAAATTCTTCCATAACACTCTCTAAACAGATTAAGGAGGACTGGGCTTTGGGGCATTCCTGAAGAGGACTGACCTCTTGGCATCTACCAACTGTTCGAGATTTCTCCATCCACCTTCTCCAATAAGATTTGAAAGGGACA
The DNA here is from genome assembly GCA_031878705.1 of Tapirus indicus. Lineage (NCBI taxonomy): Eukaryota > Metazoa > Chordata > Mammalia > Perissodactyla > Tapiridae > Tapirus > Tapirus indicus. The sequence continues at coordinate 93,355,755 of CM062919.1, read as the reverse complement.
AACCACCCTGAGACTGCTCTAAGATTTTTCTCTCAGCAGGGCCAGAGAAAACACTGGGAAACAGAGGAATGCTTAATCTATAAAGAAGCAAAAAGATAGATGAATTCTCATCTGCTCAATGGGGCTTCTAAACTTTAGCTCATCATTGGGTACTAGCCCTGTTTTATAAATTCTGACCAGAGAGATGAGAACCACGCTTGAACACGGGAATTTTAAAGGGAACTTCACACTATGAGTTTTGAGGTGATTAAGAAATTCCAGGAGTAACCAGCTGATAGTGAACACCAGGGCAGGGAAGGGCATATTCCGAAGGGTCTGGAATTACTAACTCTGTGTTAGGAAGCTTCAAAGGAACACTCTCATCAGAGGACTATCCATGTTGGTTGCATAGACAGGGGCTCCGACCAGGATGAATCCATATTCTTCTCTTAGATAGACTGTTGCTAAGGAGAAATAGATCCTGACCCATAGTCTGCTGCATGAAGCAGAGAAGTCGGCCCGGGTCTTGTCATGAGACAGTTCTGGACTCTGATTCCAGCTCTGCCGTTTACTGTGTGACCTCAGCCAAGTTACTAGACCTATTGAAGCTTCAGTTTCCTCATTGGGAAAAATGGGGATGGGGACACATACCTCACGGGATTGTTAGGTATCTTACATAGGCGCTCAGTAAACGTATCACCTCCATGCCTTGTGACTTCTATCGCAGAAATTCAAGGAGGAGAATTTTTCAACACATCCCTTAAGAATTTAAAAATTCCTCAGTCAACTAAAGAGTTGCAAAGCATCTACATCAGTCCAGAAACCTTGCTAGGGATTCAGCTAAAACACAGACCAATTACCCTGATCCCAGTATCAGAAAAATTTCTAGAACATATCATCAAACAGATAAGAATGCAGAGACGCAAGACATGATCATTAAGGACAAACATAGATTCATCTAGAATCCATGCTTCTTAATCTCTCTGGCCTCAGTTCGTCATCCACACATTAAGGATTTGGGATAGATCCTTTTAAAACCAGTTTTATTGAGATATAATTGACATACAATACATGGTATATATTTAAGGTGTACAATTGGATTCATTTTATGTTTTGTATATGGTGTGAGGTACAGATCAAAGCTGTTTTGATTTTTTTGTTATTGTGTTTTTTGGTTGTCTTTTTGAAAATGGAGATACAATTGTTCAAGCAACCCGTATGGAAAAGACTATCTTTTCTCCACTTTACAATCACTCCTCCCAGACCGGGGTGCTATTTTTGCCAAACGTTTTACTTCTACGTATCTTACAACCCTCAAAATACACTGTTATTATTTTTGCTTTAAACAGTAGATTATCTTTTAAAGAGATTTAAATCTTTAAAAGTCTTTATATTTAATTAACATGTAGTTAACATTTCTAGCACGCTTTCTTTACGTAGATCCAGATTTCCAGCTGGTATCATTTTCTTTCTGCTTGAAGGACTTTCTTGAAGATTTCCTTCTAGCTCAGGTCTGCTGGTGATAAATTCATTCAGCTTATGTACATCTTAAAAAGTATTTCTCCTTCATTTTTGAAAGATATTTTCACCAGGCAAAGAATTATAGTATGACAGTTCTTTTCCCTGTCAGTACTTAAAGACGTTGCTCCTAGCTGCCATTGTTCTGATGAGAAATCTGCCATCTTCTGTATCTTTGTTTCCCTGTACAAAATTTACTTTTGCTGTGGTTGCTTTTAAGATTTTTTCCTTTATCAATGATTTTAATGATTTGATTACGATGCATCATGATGTAATTTTCTTCACGTTTCTTATGTTTTGTGTTCATTTAGCTTCTTGGATCTGTGGTTTTATAGTTTTTATCAAATTTGGAATTTTTTCTGACATTATTCAAACTTTTTTTCATCTTGGACATTGTAGTTTTCAACTCTTGAAGCTGAATTGGGTCTTTTTTAGATCTTCCATCCTTCTATTTAACATATTCAATCTTTCCTCTAGCTTCTTAAACATATTGAATACAGTTTTAACTGCTAATACTTTTGTTGCTAATGCCATTATCTGTGTCATGTCAAGTTTGGGTCATTTTCTATTGATTGCTTTTTCTCATTATAGATAGCATTTTCCTTCTGGTTCGCATGCCTGGTTACTGTTTATTGGATGCCAGAAATTGTGAATTTTATCGTGTTGGGTACTGGATATTTTGTTATTCCTACATATATATTCATATTCTTTGTTCTGAGATGAGCTTAAGTTACTTAGCAAAAGTAACATATTCTTTTGGTTCTTGCTTTCAAGCATTGTTACTTTGGACAAAAGAAGCTTTTAATCTAGGTTAATTTCCCCACTAATGAGGTAAACCCTTCTGAGTACTCTACCTGATGCCCAGTAAATTTTTATATTTTCCAATCTGACTGGTGAGAACAGGCAGTATTCCCAACCCTGTGTGAGCTCTGGGAATTGTTCCTTCTAATTCTTCAAGATGATTCTTTTCCTGGCCTCAGGTTATTTAATCACACACATATGCTGGCCAGTACTCAGACAAATACTTAAAGGAACCCTTTGCAGATCTCCAGTGATCTCTCCCTGAACATTTCTCTCCTCTCTTCTTTCGTTCTCTGAATTTTACCTTCCTCAGCATCCCTGGACTTCCAGTTCCACCTCCTCAACCCAGGGAGACTGCAAGACTTGGCCTGGGTTCCTCCTCCCTGCTCTGCAACCTAGAAACTTTCTCCAGGAAATAAGATGGGGCAATTGTAGGATTTATTAATTTTTTTGTCTGATGTCCAATGTCTTGAGAACCATTGTTTCATATAATTTGTCTAATTTTTTAGTTGTTTCAAGTGGGAGAGTAAATCTAGTCCCTAGTACTCCTTCTTGATCATAAGCAGAAGTCTTTGGGCTAAATATTTTCTGAATATCTTCTAGCCCAATTAAAAAAAATCATTTATAGTTAAATAAAGGGCATGGGGACACAGACAGACTAAAAAAATTCCTTTAGGTTTTTGTGGGTTTTGGTTTTTTTTGTAGTTTTTGTTTTGTGTTACTATTCTGTTAATAAATGGATTCTATAAATTTATTTCAGGAAAATAACTCAGGTTGAAAATTTATATAAATGGTGGGGCCAGCCTGGTGGTGTAGTGGTTGAGTTTGGTGCACTCCGCCTCAGTGGCCCAGGTTCACAGGTTTGAATCCCGGGCATGAACCTACACCACTCATAAACCATGCTGTGGTAGCAACCCACATACAAAATAGAGGAAGACTGGCAACAGATGTTAGGTCAGGGCCAATCTTCCTCACACACACACACAAAAATTTATATAAATGGCATCTGGATGGTGACAAATAGTTTTAAATCCCCATCATTAATCAACAAATTAATTTTGTCTATTTTTTACCCTGTTGTTTTCATTCTTTTTGATCACTCGGCTCCATCTGACAGTGTTAACAGTACCTTCCTTCCTTAAATGCTTTCCCCTTGGCCTTGTAATACTACACTTACCTAAGACTTTCACTGTTTTTTGACCACTCTATATCTATTTGCTTTTCCATTTTCTCCCCCTCATCCTCCTTACTGCAGAGGTTCCTGGTTCAGTCTTCGGCCGTTGCCCTCTTGTCCATGTGCCTTCCAATGGAATCTCCCTTTTCTATGCTGAGAAATTACAAATCTAAATTTGTGATCCAAGTTCTTTTTCAGGCTTCATGTTCTGTTAGACATTTACATATTTCAGCTCCATTGCCCCTCGGTTCTCACCTTGACCTCATTATCTTTTATTGTTCCCCACCTTTCTCATTTCTATCAACTGCCATGATCATTCTCCTAGCAACCCAAGCTTTCAATCTTACAGTAATCCGTATTTCATTTGAGCCTCTTCTATACCCTAAGCCAGGCAGTCACCTGGCTTTACCTTCATTTTCTGTAAAATCCTCCACTAATGTTCTCCTTACCCTTTCCACAACCTCCACCCTGATCTAGACTCAATACCTCATTGTGTGTGATGATAAAGCCAGGATGAACACCTAGATCTTCTGTAGAGCCCTAATTCAGGGTTGCTTAATAAATGTTTCCTGGTTGTTTCTGGCTGTGTAGGTTGACTAAACGAACTGGTAGTTCCTTGTAATAGTGAGTCACTTCAGTACATAATCCCATCACTGCTTCCAGAACTGCAAGCCTAATATTTCACATTTCTTCCCATGAACAAAGCCTAAGTGGCATCATTTTTCAGATTTTCCATTCTCAGAGTAAAGTGAACATAATGCTGAAAAATGCAGAGGTCTGCGACTCCCTCCTATAAACACACTCGATTTCATAATTCTTACACTAGACTTATAGCTTTGGCTTGTTCACTATCCCTTTAAACTTTATGAAAGCCAATACCTTGATCAGTTGTTTTCTATATCAGTATTCACTAAAGTAAGATACATGCCTTTGAAAAGTAAACTGAAAGCAAGTAAAGTAAAATTTCCTTCAAATAATCTATTAATTTAGAATAAAAATATGTTCAGTTCCTGATTTCTTAAACAAGGCACCCCAGGAAATTACATTGAAATCAGGACTTCCATGTGATTTTGGCTAAGCATAAAACTTCAGTCACTCTTCTGCGTACCAGGAGGTGATAAACCATCAGCAAGGGGAAGTGTTAACTAGGTCACTGGAGAGAGGCAGGAGTACTGAAGCTATTTTAAAGAGGGAAGGAAATGCTAAAAAATTAATTAATATACTAGAAATGAAATTTAAGTGCTTCTAAAGACAGTGCTGGGCAACTAAACTGTTAAAATAAAAAAGTGACTACCAAGGACTCTCTCTCTATCAGGGCTTCTTAATCTTGGCACCACTGACATCTTGGGCTGGGGACTTGTTTGTTGTGAGGGGCAGTCCTATGCATTGTAGGATGTGTAGCAGCATCCCTAGATATTATCCACCGATGTCAACAGCATCCACCCAGTTGTGACAACTAAAAATATCTCTATACACTGCCCAATGTCCCCTTGGGAGCAAAATTGTCCCCAGTTGAGCCCCACTGCTATATATAATGGACCACATCTGATATCATCTCTTCCAAAGCCTCCATTTTCAAGGCAGATAAATGAAGCAACACATATGAAGTGAAAGCTTTAGGATGGGTGGAAACCAATAGTTATAAAAGAGTATCAGAAGTCTTTGGTATTCATATTTTGTTTAGATCCACTAATTTCAGTGGTTACCAGTGTGGTTTCATTTTTTTTTTTTTTATCCCCAAATTCAAGAGAATGGAGATTTGCATTAGAGGATACAAGACTTTTTTTTTTTCTTTTCTAGTAAAGTAGCATTTTAAGTTACACACTGAAAGTCTAAAAAGAAGGGAAGAAAATATTACAGACTAAGTGAATAAGCACAAATTGAAATCAACACGTATGGAGTTTGAAAGAGCTAAGGTTCTCAATTGTATGGAGAAAGCAAGAAAAAAGTCTGGTTTTGCTTCTTATTTAATAGTTTGGGCAGAAAAAGCAGCAGCATTAAGGTTGTCATCATAATGTGTTTTATGCAGACTACAGCATCTTACCGTATCTCTCAGACAGTCTCATACCTCTCAGAAATTAGTATGGTCCTATCTCACTGTACCTATTAGGAACTGCTATCAGTTTAACAGAGAACAAAAATAATGGTGACTTCAACAAGATAGAATTATATTTCTTTTTCACCTAAGTGAAAGCTACTGAAGTAGGTGGCCTGCGGGTGGTAGGGTGGCTCCACAGTCACCAGGGACTAAGATTTCTTCTTTCTACTCAACTATCCTTAGCATATGTCCTCATTCTCGAGAACATAAGATGTCTTCTGGTGCTACAGCCATCACATCCAAGTTGCAGACTAGAAGAAGGAAAAACAGAAGGACACTTCCTCTCACTTCCTCTATCTTTAAAGAGCCTTGCCAGAAGTTCCATGCCACACTTTCACTCATACCTTATTGGCCAGAACACAGTCACATGACCACACTTCCAGAACTCTCCTTTCCCCCTGGAGCACTGAGGCCACATCCTTGCTCAGCTTCTTCCCTTTCCCTATCCTACTTCTCCTTCCCTCTCTCCCTTACAGGTTCTTTTCTTTTTCCTTAATAAGTCACATGTACTGAATCTGTCTCAGGCTCTGCATCCAGGGAAACTAACCTAAGACTGCAAGCTATTCACCTAGTTTTTCTCTTATTCAAGCTGCCTTACCGCCCACCTCTAGCTCTATGTTGTTTTTTACATTCCACCACTTTAGTTGTTTAGGTTTTTGGATAAACTCTTATTAGATATGTTTATCAAAGTATTATTAGATAAGTTTATTAAATGGATATGAAATTAAGAGATTAAACTTCCTGTGGCCAGTATATGGTTTACACACTCCTGAGAGACATCATTCTCAGAGAAAGACCACAGGCCTACAGACTACAATGGTCATATTCAGGATGGCATGTCTACATTACATTACCTGATTTTCTTTGTGAGATCAGCTGCTATAACTCTATTTACTAGGTTTTGAACACTCCCGTTTGCTTCTTCCAATTTATCTCAATGAAAAATGAAACAACCAATGAATGACTCAGAACTTCAAACATTCTAAGCACATAAACAATTAGTCCCTCTAATCCTTGTTTGTAAACTGACCCTGGCTACATAGACATGCACAAAAAAGGCCACTTTTTGTGTGCTGCAGTGGCACAAGAAGACCCCACAGATGACTGGTATTAGTGGAACAGCTTACACAAGTGCCACTTCAAGGATGGCCTCCTGCCTCCTGCTGGAAAATAGGGCCTCTAAGGGAAAAACATCGCAGGGCCGTGAAGTCCTGCAACAGGTAGATGAGACTGCATCCCTCACAGTGATCCATTTCTTATGATCACCCACGTGACTCTTCCTGGTACACCTGGCCTTTAACTCAGGTGTCTGAGACAAGCCTTATTAATATGGAACAATCTCACTTTACCTGACTGAAAAATTAATTCTGTCAATTTTAATTGACATCTCATTTTTAATGGATAGCCCTTGTTTCATCATAAGAAAGAAAGAAAATACAAAATAAAGAGAGAGAGAGGGAGGGAGATATATGTTATCTACTTCTTTAACTACCTCTTTTCTTTTCTTCCTATGGTATGTGAAAATAACTCCCGGAGGAAAAGAAAAATTGGGGTGGAGAAACTATGATAAACGGTCCACTATGAAACTGGCCAGTCCAGATTTAATAGAACTCTAATGATCCATTTTAACCTCTGCCTGAGAAGGCTGTAAGCCACCCCAGTTAAGAAAAACTAATTGATCCTTTTCATTTCTCACGTCTGAACATTACACATAATACTTACAGTTCTCCCAGTTAGTTACAATTACACACATACATGCCTATTAAACTAAATACTCCTTGACTATAAACGTAAATAATGTTTGATTCAGGTGATCAACAAAATAACTAATGATCCTAGAGCCCTTACCATGTGCCACTGTACTTTACTTATGTTATTCATCCCATTCTCCAAGTAAGCGGAGTATTATTATAAAACCCATTTCCCAGGAGATAAGACTGATACTCAGAAAGAGGTTGAGCGTCTGCCCAAGGCCAGTGCTGGATCTGGAACAAAACCTGTGCTCTAAACCAAGACTTTCCCAATTTGTAAATAATACATTATTTAAGTAAAAAAAAAAATGAGGTAGAATGTAGTAAACTATGCAAGATATTACGTGGCTCTATTCTAAAAGGAAATACCCTATGTTCCCTACCATTTTCAAAATATTCTTTCTATTTTTTAAAGCAGTGCATCTCAAGAGAGACAAAAGAATACTGCCATATAACAGAGGTGCCAAATATTCACCCTGCACCTAAAAGGAAAGTTTTGATTTTCAGCAATGAGAAAACATTACTTCTATAATCCTAAATAAATTATTTTGGAAAGATGTGGTGACTTCTTCCTAAAAGATAAAACAGTTATTTTAGTATAAATTTTGCTCCTATATAAGGGAAATTCTATTGATGGCTGGCCAAAGGAAATATTTTGAATTATTATATCTTTTTTAGAATGTCTGGGACTCCATATCCATTTATGTTATGAACACCCAAGTTTGACCAAATACTGAGGCTTGAAATGTTCAAATTATCATCAAAATGTATAAGAAAATCTTCAAGGGCCAGCCCGGTGGCATAGTGGTTAGGTTCACATGCTCTGCTTCAGCAGCCCGGGGTTCGCAGGTTCAGATCCCAGATGCAGACCTACACACCACTTATCAAGCTATGCTGTGGCAGGCATCCCACGTATAAAGTAGAGGAAGATGCGCATGGATGTAAGCCCAGGGCCAATCTTCCTCAGCAAAAAAGAGGATTGGCAACAGATGTTAGCTCAAGGCTAATCTTCCTAACCACCACCCCCCCCAAGAAAAATGTATAAGAAAACCTTCAAAATATTAAAATTTCCATGTCACCATTTCTTACCCAGATCTTAAAGTTTCATAGCAATGAGTCAGTCAAAGTACTCCACTACAGAACATTAGGCATGAAAATGAGACTTACAAGATATTTACATTTGAATCAATACCAACCACATGCGCACACGTGTTCACAAAGCTGGTCCTTCATCACAGACATTGTTCATATTATTAGCAGAAGTAGCCATCACCATATTAACCTTTGTAATTTCTAGATCTGATTACAAAAAGGTACATAAATGTACAGAAGTACATGGAACAAATTCACAGTTTGTTAAGGTGCTCACATTAATATTAGCATATTATATATAATATGTTGCTATACATATTATTAAATTATCATAAAGCACTCATATAACCACCACTCATGTCAAAAAATAGAGCATTGCCAGCACCTTTGAAAGCCCTCCATGTGTCCCTACTGATGACAATACCCTCCCACTCTCTGGTTGTAACCATGCCTGATTTTTGTGGCAATAATTTCCTTGGTGCATAGGCACACCCAGAAAAAAACATAGTTTAGTTTTGCCTATTTTTGCAATTGACATAAATGAAATTATACTGTAGTTTTAATCTTTCACTTACTATTACATTCATGAGATTCTTCTATTTTCTTCATATTTAATGCTTTGTCATATCCCATTGCATGAATAGACCACAATTGATTTATCCAATCTACTGTTACTGAATACTACTCGCTCGGGGCTGCTAAGAACATTCTTGACATGTATTCTGTTACACATATGTATGAGTTTCTCTTGCATACATACCTAGAAGTAGAATTGCTGGCTTATAGGGTTGGCATGTCTTCAAGTTAACTAGATGTTGAACCATTTTCCAGAGTAGTGGTACCAATTTACAAACCTGCATCAATGCATGATTCCAACACCATAATTTTCATTATGATTTATTTTTGATCCATACAGTATTTAGAAAATTTCTTATTTTCTAACATAAGGGGAATTTCTAGATGTCTTTTAGCTATTGATTTCTAACACAATTGCATTATGGTAAGGGAAACAATCTATATGATTTAATCCCTTTGACACATATTGAGCCTTTATGGCCTAGTATATGTTCCATGTGTGATTAAGAGGGTACACTCCCCAGGTGTAGGGTACAGTGTTTTGTACATGGACATTAGGTCAAGAACTTTAATTGCATTGCTTACATCCTCTATATCCTTAATGAGACCCTCAAAACTCAACTTTTCTGGGGTTGGCAAATTCCCTCAGAACAAAAGTGGTTTTACTCCTTTGCTTATATGTCTGGGTTCCTGTGTTCCCTTCAATTTTAACCTGATAATTCCTAATAATTTTGTCAGCTCTTTGATGTGATGCTTTTAATATGTTTTTATATCTTATCCAACATTTTGAGTTGTTTTCGGTGAGAAAGTTGATCTGAATAACCTAGCGTGCCATTACAAAAACCTGGAAATTCTAGCTCCTGCCAATGTTATCAGCTCTGATTTTTCTCTTATCTAATTTAGTACTCTTTTATGTGAAGTAATGTAATTCTTCTGAGTTCATTTCTTTTTATTGATTTTATATCATTTCAGCCATTTATTCAAATTTTGAACAACCTAACCATTTTTATCTAAAATATGTAGAATTCTTCCTGGCTGAAAGTTTTCAAAAGCCAGACTATTTGAACTTCTTCATTTTGCAAATCCTTAACAGGATTATAGAATTGTAATAGAAATTATAAGGAGCTCATGAGGATAGAAACTCTTCACTGGATAACATGCTGCTGTTTCCAGTCATGGTGTATTGTGTTTTCTGTTGACTGATAGCATTGTGTAACAATGTGGGACTGTGTACCATAGAATGGAAAGAACACAATGTTTGGAATTGAGCCCTTAGGTCCAAATCCCAGTTCTATCACATAATGTACTAACTGCCTTGTGCCAAATCACTTCCCCTTTCTGGGCCTATAGAATGGGTCCAGACCCATTTGTTTGTTCACCTATAGAATGGGTCCAAGACCACCTACTCAAGGTTTCTTTAAAGAGAAAATGGGATCACATGCACATAAGCACCTAGCACCACACCCAGCCAACGGAAAACACCCAATGAGAGTCTTTCATTCAGTCTAGAGGCACTAAACCCCAACAGCACTAGAAATGCAAAGGAAAAATGTTAAATATAAGCTCTATAGTATTATACGAGAGAGGGATTTGAAAGTGCAAATAGCACATTTGCAAAAAGCAAAGATACTATGTACATGTATGATAATGTTATGCAAGGAAAAGTGGGACTGAAAGAACAATTAATAAAGAAAAATATCAGTTAAATTCTTTGTTTCATTTTTTTCTGTTTTTGGAATTTTTAAAAGAATGAAATCCCTTTCAGAATTCATAATGCCGGGTTTGGGTGGTTTTTGCATTTTATATGTGTGCAGCTGTTCCTCCACTATAAGTACGCACATCTGCTCATTAGCAATACAATATAATTCCCACTGTCTAATTATTTGCAGATGATAGATTCCTTGTACGTGGTCTAAAAAAAGGATAGCCCTTCAAAACTGGTGACATTAAAAAAAAAAAACTAACTTAAAAGGGTCAGCACAACAAAGTTCAGATATTAATTTGGCAAGTTCAAATACATGAATAGGAACACTTAATTGCCAACTTGATGAGAAACAGAAGGAAAATAGGATTTTTCTCTCTCCAATTAATGTTTCCCAGTAGACAGCACAGGGGGCTTGCTTCTCCACTGTGCACCTGGAAAAAGGCCATGAGGCAAACCTGCTGAAGACAGAATGGACTAAACCCACCCCCAATTCTCTGGGGGCCACCTGGGCACAACCACCTAGAGCAATGCTTCCTGGTGAGTGGGGAGGGGAGATGTGGGATCCAAGAGCACTGAATGAAGAAGAGTCCTTGGGTGTCTCTAGTGCCAACCACGGGCTGAAGAACCGCATTAATCCCCGACTTATGGCTCTGAGGGCGAAGGCAGCAGGCCAGGGTGTGTGGTCCTGGGACTCCATGAAACCTAACACCACAGATAGTGTGGCCCACTGGGACAACCAGATGAAGCTTTCTGAGGACAACTGGGAGCTCACTGTGGAAGGGTGGAGGGTGGAAGTGGGAAGGAAAGGGGTGCTAAGGAGTTGACTGAGGATAAAGGGTATGAACCAAGAATAGGAAATGATCGGGGGTATTCAGAACATGAGCTGGGGAAAAATAATAGAGAAAAAAGTACAGAAAGACTAGGGTTTAAGAAAGAGCAAGGCAAACAAACAGGAGCTAGTGACGCAGCTCTTACATAGGCAGGACGAGTACAGTGGCTATTACATATGACATGTGCTTACCCTCTGCCCAGTACCGGGCTCTGCCCAACAGGCTACACTCCCTCATACATCCTGACACACACTTATGGGCTAGGAACTGTTTTGGAGATGAGGAAGCTGAGGTTCATTCATTCATTCCTTCAATGAGAAAAATGTCTGATATGAAGCTTACCTTCTAGAAGAGCAGACAGTTGATAAACAGCAAACAGACAAATCATCCCACCTTGTGATAAGTGTTAGGAAGGAAGGAGAGTACAGTGAGAGGAACCTGGGAGTGAGGGCTGGGGAGGACTACTTTAGTTAGGGCAGGTCAGGAAAGGCTTCTCTGAGGACACAACACTTTAAGCTGAAGGAAGGGAAGGAGCCAGTCACGCCAAGAGCTGTGGGCAGATTGAGTAGTAGGTACAGGGCTCAAGGCAAGAAAGCACTGGCGTCTTCTGGGAATGGCCTGAAGGAATGCCACAGTAATGGAAGTGCAGTGGATGAGGGTGGGGAGGGGGAGAGAGCAGCAGGAACTGAGGCTGGAGAAGTAGGTGCCTATCAGTTAACCCCAGGCCACACTGGCCATTGTAAAGAGTCTGCACATTATCCCAAAGAAAAGGGCAACCAGCAAAGTGCTTTAAGTAGGAGAGGGACATGCTTTGTTTTGTGTTTTTAACAGGTCATTATGGAGATTGGCTTGAGAAAGGGCAAGACAGGTCAGTTAGGAAGCCATTGTAGCAGACAGATGAGAGATAGAGAGCTAGGACTAGGTCAAGTGGAGATAGAAATGAGACTTGGCCAAATGTCGGGTAACTTTCCCAGGCCACGCAGTGAGTACATGGCAGACCTGGTTAAAGCCATATCTCCTGTAACCCCAGAGTCCACACTCTTAATATATTTCATTAAAGACATTTTAATTAGGGGAACATTTTAATTAAGATCTTCAGAGGAGTGACTGGGAGTTCATCACCAGCTTAGAGTTGCAGGCTATTTCAGTAAGGATATATGTTCAGGTGTTGTAGAAAGAAAAAAAGATCTAAAATGAATCAAAATAACAGTAGGTTAAAGAAGACAATTCTTGCATAGAGCCCAGTCTGGGATGGTGACTCTGGAGCCTTCTATCTTGTAGCTCCTCAATTACAAGGATGAGGCCCCCATCCCAGTGATCCAAATAGTTCACCACTACAACTTGTGGGGAAGGAGGAAGAGGAAGAGAACACCCCTTCCGCTAAGTGCACACAACCCAGAAGTTGCACACCATCACTTATACTCATGCCCAGGTAGTCAGAATTGTGACACATGGCCATCCTTAGCTATGAGGAGTCTGGGAAATTTAGTTTTTATTAGTGGCTGCATATCCAGTTAAAGTTCCAATATTATAGATGTGAAGAAACTGATATAGAGTCAACTAGCAGTCTCAGCCAAAAGGCCTCTATAGAAAGGCCATTACTCCCTCAGGACTGCACTGGGGCAGTTCCCCACCTGTGACCACAGTTCCCTGGGAAGGCCTGGAGCTACTACAAGAGGTCCACAAATCCAGCTGTGCAGTAGGCATGGTCTACAGGCTGTAGAATGTACTATGAGTGTAAGCATTTCCATTTTCCAGAGGTATGTGACATCATGTCAGTTAATAAAATAGGCATTCAATTTAAAGTGTGATTAAATTCAGAGTAGTATTTTAATATATTTGCTTGAAAGATACCAAGAACACAACTATTATCATGTGGGGGGGTCCATAAAAATGTTTATCCTTAGAAGAGGTCCTTCTAGTCAGGAGGCTTGGACCCCTCTGGTGTCGGGGAAAGAAAACAGACTGAGCTTTAGACAGAGTTGGGTCCAAATACTGCCATCAGTCAGTCTTTTGGAATCTCACTCCTTCTCTTCTGTTAAATAAAGACAATGAACCCCACTTCCTAAGGTTATGGTAAGGATTCAATGAAAGAATAGATATAAAGGATCTATCACTAAGACCGGCCCATAAGAAGTGCTTAATAGATGTTGCTATCCTTTCCCCCAGGATCAAGAAGAGTGAAATGGGTTGGAATTGAGAAGTCAGATTTATGGGATCAAGTGAGACAAAGCTGATGTCTCTACATTGTGCACTTACGAACTTGTGGCTTGGCCCAAGGTACACAGTCTGTGCCCTGTATCCTCATGCAGGAATCAGAGGGCTGAAATTGTGTAATTTATGCACAGAGCATGCTAGGTAGAAGGGTACAGATCAAGTGTGAGAGGCTGAGATCTGATCTGGTTCTTTAGATGACTGCGTCAGCAGCAAACTTAAGGAGTCTTCCATCCACCAGCCTCACCACCACCACCATCACTACCAGCAGTTTCATCACAGAATGACAAAATAAACAATGCTAACATCTTTCCAATTAACGGGAAGTATAAAAGAATCTCTATGGGAAGAAAACCCACACTTTGGTAGATGGAGGGTAAATATTTTCCCACAGAAATCAAGGGCAATGTGGATATAAAAATAAATAAATCTGGTGAAATTGTGTTGTATTGAGAAGAACATAACAATGTCTGGCATTTGCATGGTACTTGACCTTTCTCAAGTTATCTTCACATTATTTCATTTAATTCTTATGATAGCCCATGAAGTGAGCTGTATAGACATCATTATCCCTTTTTCATGGATGAAAAACAGAGGTTCAGACTGAGTAAGTGTCTTGGCCAAGGTCGCCAGGTTGGGAAGTGGTCCAGCTGGAGGCAGAACCCAAATCTAAATCTCAGGCTCTGCCATGTTGCCTGGAGACCAGGGGAGTTTGGGGACCACATGGGCAGGAATGTGCATGCTTCAATCTATCCTTAGAAGCCTGGAAGAACTATATTGGTCCCATGAGTAAGAAAGAAAGCCAGAAGAGGACATATTAGCTTAAACAGTAGTATCTGAATGCTTCAGCAAAAGTACAGGGTTTATGGTAATTGGTAAATTAAGAGAAAAGACTATTCCATTTGCTGGCCTAATGTATAGTGGTGCTACTGGGTCTGTTACTTCATCTGTCGGTAATTCATTGAGTGGCACTCTCTTAGGATTCACTGCATATTGGCTGTGGAATAACAGGTCTCTGGCCCTACCTCTATCGTTAAAAGCCTACACTTTCTGATAGCTCTTTTATTAGCTTTGCTTCCTTCAAAATGGCAGACCATAACTTCCTCCTTCCCATTAGGGCAGATACTATGAAAGCTGCCTTCAGTATTTTGAAGCAGTGAAGAACATGCAGGATTTTCTCTGTCTAGTCTATGTTATAAAGATCTGACTTAATTGAAAGGGGACTTTAATTAAGCTTAAATTTCTGCTGTTTCTACTATAGTAGACCCTTGATATTAGCAAGAATCCCCGCATTTGGAAATACCATTCTAGGATACTGTTTCTCCCACAAAATGAAGTAAATTATAAGTAAAAATGTAAATGTCCCCTTCAAATCTTTAATGACTTTATAAACAAGGTACTAAAGTCTTTCAACATGCTAATTAAAATACATTTCTCTTGAGTCATATTTCTGTTGAGAATCATGTGTTTCCCAGGCATATGTTCACAACAAAGTTCAACGCCTTCTCAAATTTTACTAAAGTTTTGTCTTTTTGTTGATAAGCAATTCTGGTACAGGGAAGAACATTCCTCAAGCAGTTTTAGGAATAACTTGCTCTTGTTTCTGAAAGAACCTAGAATGGGCTACTGCTTCACAGATCAGAGTCTCCACCAAATCCAACACACTGCTGTCTGCTGAAATGTCCATTTTCTGGATAAGAGCAGTCAGACTTACATGCCTCTACTTCCCTCAACTGCTCTGCTTTATGGGTACTTTCCTTTTCTGGGCCACTCTTCACTGGGAACTGTGACAAGAGTCACTATGTCACTTCAAGTAGAGAACTAAGAAGCTGTCTCTTCATGCAAGGGAAACAAAAGAAAAAACAAACAAATGGAACTACATCAAACTAAAAATCTTCTGCACAGCAAAGGAAACCATCGACAAAACGAAAAGACAACCTAACAATTGGGTGAAGATATTTGCTAATCACATATCCGATAAGGGGTTAATATCCAAAATATAAAGAATTCATACAACTCAACAACAAAAAACAAACAACCCAATCAAATACTGGGCAGAGGTTGTGAACAGACATTTTTCCAAAGAAGACATACAGATGGCCACTAGGCACATAAAAACATGTTCAACATCACTAATTTTCAGGGAAATGCAAATCAAAACCACAATGAGATATCACCTCATACGTGTTAGAATGGCTATTTTCAAACAGATAAGAAATAACAGGTGTTGGAGAGGATGTGGAAAAAAAGGGAACCCTCATATACTGCTGGTGGGAATGTAAATTGGTGCAGCCATTAGGGAAAACACTGTGGAGATTACTTAAAAAATTAGGAATAGAACTACCATATGATCCAGCTAGTCCACTTCTGGCTATTTATTCAAATAATATGAAAACACTAATTCAAAAAGATATGCATACTCCTATGTTCATTGCAGCAGTATTCACAATAGACAAGCCTTGGGAGTAAACTAAGTGCTCATCAATGAATGAATGGATAAAGAAGATGTGGTGTGTGTATATGTACATATATATATATATGTACATATACACATACACACACACACAATGAAATACTACTCAGCCATAAAAAAAGATGAAATCTTGCCATTTGCTACAAAATGGATGGACCTCGAGGGTATTATGCTAAGCAAAATAATCAGATGGAGAAAAACAATTACTTCACATATGACTTCACTCATATGTGGAAGATAAACACACACATGGATACGGAGAACAGATTGGTGGTTATCAGAGGGGAAAGGGGTGGAGGGAGGGCAAAAGGGTAAAGGGGGTCATGTGCATAGTGACAGACGGCAACTAGACTTTTGGTGGTGAATACAATGTGGTCTATACAGAAGTCGAAATATAATATGTACATGTGAAATCTGTATAATGTAATAAATCAATGTGACCTCAACTAAAACAAAAAGGAGAAGTTGTGGTCAGATGGCCAATTTCACCTGTAGCCTAGCTATCTCCTGCTGCACGCCTATCCTTCAGGGAGTGGGCTTCAAATTCTTACCTCAGAAAAATTACAAATGACAACATGTTTTAGACCTTCGCAGTTCCCTGGGAATATTAAATCCATTCACACTAGAGTTCTTCTGAACTTAACGTCTTTTGCTTTTAATGTTCCAGTGTTAACATATACTTGTTTTAATGATTTCAGGTTAATATTTTGGTCTGTGGTCTTACATACAATTATCTGAATGCTCATTTGATTTCAGAACATTGAGATTAAACTCTTTTCTTCCTATAGGAATATATTTTCCCTGTGCATTAACCAAGAGGCTGGATACTGCTGCTTATTCCAGACCACTTAGTGATTTAGCACCACTCAGCAGAGTACCTGGCAAACAGAGTAGACACAAGATAAATATTGTTAATGAATGACTATCTTTCACAGTAGGTTAGAAATATTGAGAGGGGATCTGATATGTTCTCAGGCCATATATCCCAAATCTTAAAACCCAATTCTTAATTCTGAATTACCAAGGAACCCTCTAACCAAACCACCAACAGAACTTGAAGAAACAATTTTTAGTGTCATCCACTCCATGTCAGAGTCAACAGTAAAACTATTAACCAAATGGCTTTAGACCTCTGATTTATACAGCCAAATGAATATGGGGACCTAAGAGTTACTGAATAAAAAGAACACAATGATTATTAAGTTGAATAAGTGGATTGGTTAGGATTTTTGTTCTTGTTGCAAGTAATAGAAACCCAACAAACTAGCTTAAGTTAAACAAACAGGGGGACACCTACTAGTTCTCATAGCTTGAAAAGCTACAAGGAGAGCTCTCAGAATCAAAGGAAGGGCTGCAGGAATGAGAAGTCTCAGGGCCTCAGTCTCCTGAAGCTTCTCGCTTCCCATCTCTCATCTCTCAGTGTCCCTGCTCATCTTCTTCCCTTGCTTCTCCTGTGGACAGGCTCTCTCCACATACAGAGCACCTCCAACTTGGCATCCCCAGCTATGTGTGAACACTTTCTTCTCTAATGCAACAGTCCCTGAGAAGGACTCTAATTGGTCCCGCTTGGGTCACACGCCTGTTCTTTGGATCAACCACTGTTGACAACAGGAAAAGATACTGTGCTTGGCCAGGCCTAGGTCATGTGATCATTCTTTTGGCCCTATTTCCAGAAGGGTCATGGGAAACCTTACAAGGCAGAAAAAGATTGTTACCGTGGCCCATTACACTGGAATACCCAAAAAAAGTAATTCTAATAATAGTGTGAGATCAGATATCTCATGATTTAATATGTGTGACTGTATACACTACATCAAGCACTATTCTAAATAAGGAATAAATATATGCAAGGGTAGAAAAACTCTTCTCCTCCATGTGTAATTTGTCCAGAATATCAGTGTAAAAAATATGTCACTCAACAATCAAATCCCATTGTCCATGAACACCATCATTAGCAATGTCATCTTTAACCAGATGACCTCTAAAGTCTCTTCCAGTCTATAAGTCCATGAACCCCCTGTTAGAATAAAAATACCTCTGGAAGACTAGTATAGCAACCTATTATATTATTGGACAGTGTTATGGGCTAAATTGTGTCGCCCCACCCCAATTCATATGTTAAAGCCCTAACCTCCAGTACCTCAGAATATAACCTTACTTGGAGATGGAGTCTTTAAAGATTATGATTAAATGAGGTCATTTGAGTGGGCCCTAATCCAATTTGACTGGTATTCTTATAGGAAGAGGAGATTGGGACACAGACACACACAGAGGGAAGACCATGTGAAGACACAGAGAAAATACAGCCATCTACAAGCCAAGGTGAAACCAACCCTGCCAACGCCTTCATCTCAGACTTCCAGCCTCCAGAATTGTGAGAAAATAAATTTCTATCATTTAAGCCACCCAGTCTGTGGTACTTTGTCATGGCAGCCCGAGCAAATTAATACGGATAGTAAACCAAGAATTTCAAAGAGGACTGAGGCATAGCTGAGACAAATTTGATATGAGAGATGGAGAGAACAAGAGGTTCTTTTAAGGTTCTTTTTAAGGTAGAATTCCCCCTGAGATTGAGGGGCCAGTACTGGTGACCTAATTAACTGAGGTGTGCTGGTAAAAATGTGATAAAATGGGTAAGATGTTAAGAGAAGTAAGGAGAGAGAAGTAGATGACAGACTTCACCCTCTTCAAAATTTTGCCTGGGTTAAGCATAAGGTGATTCTATCAGGACATGGCATTATGGGTGGCCAGGCCGAAGGCCACACACCCAGCCTTGGGGGCTGTGGGGAGCCTGTCTCCTACATGACCTCAGGCTTGCCTGGGCTCCTGATACGTGTCTCCATTGAGAATTTTTGAGCTCTCAGCATCCTGTCCTGACCCTTGGCTTTGGGAGCCAAACTGCTGAATGGCTGCTCCATCTGGATCAAAGGCTTACCGGCATGAGCTCCTGGCCATCACCACGCTTATTTATGACTTTCACCAGTCAGGCCTTCCTGCCAAGCTAAGCCTGTCTAAGCTGTTAGGCCTGCCGTTCTCATGTGATATGACAGTCCAGTAGTCCACACTGGGTGACATCTGAACCTTCTGATTATAGTATTTTTGCCCTACCAGTCCTCTACCTCCCCTGCCCCATACCTCATCGCTCTCCCACCAGGGACTTGGGCCCCCCATGTTAAACCAGACTTCACCATAATGGAAAGCCTGCTCCTGGCCTCCTTCCCAGGCCCTCACCCACCCTGGTGGATTTGCCTGGATCCTGGACTTGCCTTACCCAGGCTCATTTATTATTTTGCCATCCTTGCCTTAGCTCTGACCTTTGTCCTCTGGCAAATGACCCTGGCATTGGGTGGTTCTTAGAACCAGAATTCAGGACCCAGCAACCTGTGCTGCGGGAGTCATGTTAAGGTTCCACCACAAAGCACAATGCACATTTGGAAAAACACATCCCTTCATCAGGAAACAGCCAATATGGCATACCTGTTACACAAAAACCTGACACCAAAGGGGAAATATTTTTGTTAAATAGACTGATTGCTGAACGAACAGGGTTTGTGAAAAATCACATCTATGATATAGGACTTTTCCGTTCGTAAGCCGCATAACATCAGATCATCACGTTGGCAAAGCAGCGCTGGTAAGGCTGGAAACTGCCAATCTGGAAACTGCCCCATTTTTGCCTATTACAATGATACTTGCCAACGTGGGATCTTTGCCTGTGTGCGCATGCAAATAAAATTTCTGGCCACCATTGTTTATAGCTCTAATATATTAATATCTCCATAGAACGAATTCCAAAAAAGACACATGCAATATTTAAATAACCCAAGCATTGTGGACCCACTGAACACTGCAGTTTACCTTTATATTCTTTTTATCACCCACAGACATTAAAAAAAAAAAAACAAAACAAAAGATGAGAAAGGCTAAATTCAAGGAAATAAAGGAACCATAAATCAGGAAAACTTTGGAGCTGCTAGAAAGACACTTTAATTTGGTAGACAAAAGACTGCATTAAGGAGGAACAATGCAATAATCAAAGGTGAACGAATCTCTATTGTCTGGCGTCTTTCTCTGTGGGAATTTTCCCACCCCCGACAGCTGTGAAGGGGGAGGGGCGCCGACTGGGGCCCTGCCTTTATTCTCTCAGCCTCTCTCTCCCCAGCCCCTCCTCGTCCTCGTCAATAAATGTCTGCAATCATATTCTTGAGCTCCTGTGTGATTTCAAGGTTCATCTCTTCCATGCAGCTCAAACACTAATTATCCCAGCTGTAATTAGTAAGATAATTAAATACTGGCTCCCTCATCTACCTTGGGTCGGGTCATGATTCTCCCAGAAGACCTTGAGCAGTTCCTCAAAGCTGATGAGTTCTGGCTGGTACACCACTCGGACTACTTCTGCATGGCCGGTTTTTCCTTGAAAGAAACAGAACACACAACCAAAATTTACTGACAGTATCAATTTATGACAAGTTATGTGTTTCAAAAAAAACCACTAGACAAAAGCTAAAATTCTTTCCTCTGAAGGAAGGGCTGGAAGCGTAACTGTACTTGAGCTCAGGGTTTCCCCCAAGTCTCTGTCGCTGGTTCTTTTTCCATGAACACATACAGCTGTCCTCTAGCAATCTTCCTGAGGAGGAGGATTTCTCTTCGTTGTGCTCTAATTTTATTTTTAATTTCATAAGAAAACAAGCTCGGGTTTTCATTTTTATAATCTCACCCTTAGGAAACCTTATGGATCCAATCTGACACGGTGCTTGAGATTTGAAACTCTGCAAAGGGGACTGAGCCAATTTATTTTTATCATCACCCCACGCTATATGTAGTATGCTCAGCTGCACTACAGAGTGAGATGGTGCCAGATAGAGAAACCTGTAAAGAACAGGCTTATACCTCACTCACATCAGATAAATTCATTAACGGAGGGATATATTTGCTGTGCTGTTAATACTGAGGCAAGGGTCAGGTTCATACACCCAGTGGGGTGGTAAGTGTTTTCTCAGCCTAATTTGCCTCTGTAGTAAACAACTACTGTAGCAAATGTCTCTGCAGCACCCACTGTTGATACACCACTTCTCAAAGGTGGTCCCCAAGGTTCTGTGGATCAGGAAGCAGGTATTTGCAGGACCACTTGTACCTTTGGAATTCATGCCCTTCCTTATTTTACAGTGTAGGGAACATGATAAATAATAGACCATACTAACATTATCTCTATATTTAAATTTGTTTTCCATCTCTTTTCAGTCACCTTATGTGTAGTAAAGAATTTAGCTTTGCCCAAAGAGATATCTGGCCTTTGCCTTGGCCTCTGGAAGGTAACCTAGGTCATACTTGATAGGAGTGTCTTTCTTTAGGATGGGGTGGCCACACTAACAGTCTAGGTTGGGGGCTGGCTGCCCACACTGAATCTTAGGGTAGAGTTGGTCATACCCAACAGTGTTAGGGTTGGGGCTGGATATGCCAGAAAGACCAACCATGTGACTGAGGGTGGGGGCTTCAGGTAACACAGTATCAGTTGACCTGGAGACAGAGATCAATCATGTGGGCAATCAATCATGCCTGTGTAATGAAGCCCCAATAAAAACTCTGGACACCAAAGCTCAGGCGAGCTTCCTGGTAGGCAATACTCTTTGCATATTGTCACACATCCTGACTGCACAGGAGATGACACAGAAGCTTTGCACTGGAACCCTTCCAGACTCTGCCCTATGCATCTCTTCCTTTGGCTGATTTTGATCTGTACCCTTTCCCTGTAGTAAACTGTAACTGTGAGGATAACAGCTCTTAGTGACTTCAGTGAGTCCTTCTAACAAATTATCAAACCTCATAGTGGTTTTGGGAATCCCTTGAACTTACACCTTAGTTTACAAAAATGTGTTCCCATAATGTTCCCACATGTTAATTCTCATAACCACCCAATGGTTTATTTAGGCAGGGAATGCAGAAATACTCCATTTTACAAATGGGAAAACTGAGATACATGGAAGTTAGATTTGCCCAAGGTCATCAAGCTAATGAATTTCTGGACCCTAACATGAAAAAATACCTCCTGACTTCTTGTCCAGGATTCTGTCCAATACAACAAAGCAAAGGGAGCAAAGTGAACATGAATCCAGAAAAGGAAAGAAATCTACTCATTATCTTTAATCTTTTTTAATATTTAAATTTATTTCTGATTGTAGAAACAATAATTTGAAAACAATATGAAGCTTAGAAGAAAATAAAAATCACCTATACTCCTACTGCATGAGATAAGTACTACCAATATTTTTTTATGCATCTCTTTCTGGATACACACACACACAGAAGCACACTGCTACAAACAATTTGTTTTATTGTAATCATTGCATCTTGTTTTTCCCACTTACCAGTATACTGCAAGTATTTTCCCATATCACTGAAATTGTTAGAAAATACCATTTATAAAGACTATATAACACTCCAAAGGTGATTGTACTATTACTTATTCAATTATTCCCTGATATTGGGTATTTAGACTGAATCCTATTCTTATCTACGAATGTAAATATTTGTCCACATTTTTGAGGCTACCTCAAGCCAAAGTTATACAAATGGATTTCTAAATCATTGTTTGTAAGCATTTTTAGGTTTCTTGATACCTAGTGCCAAACTGCTATTCAGTAAAGTTGACCCAATTTTCTCTCCCCATTGGCAGCATATTTAAGGGCCAAACTCAGTCACTATTATGATGTTTTTAATCTTTACCAATTTATAGCTGGAAGATAGTATACTCTCATTTTATTTTCAATTAATTTAATTATTAGTGAGGTTTTTAAAAAGCCATGTTTATTAATAATTTTAATTTCTTATTTGCTCTAATTTTATAATGTCCTTTTTATTTTGAGTTAATTTTTTATTAGTCAGTCTACATAATTTTAATTCAAATACTATAGTCATGTCAGTAAGCATCTAAAAAGATTTATGCTAACAGATACAAAAAGAATGATGAGGGTAGTGATGGGGTAAAGATACATTAAGTATAATGATCACGTTATTATAAAATCATGATCTACTTTAAAATCTTATTATTTTATATTTTGAAATGTTTAAATGAATGACTTAACTATATAAGAACTAAAACTCTCTGAATATTAAAAATGACAACAACATGTTACAAACATGACAAAGATATTTGGTAAGAAAAGCATAGAAACCACATTAGAAATACAGGCAAAAGATATAAATAGGCATTGCACATAAGAAGAAATAAACATAAATCAAGACTGAAAAATGCTCAACATTTTTAGTGATAAAAGCAAATAAATGCATACTGAAACATTAACATACTATCTCTTACTTATTACATTTTGTAAAACTGCTTAAAAGAGTACCTGGAGCTGATGAGGACACTGTGAAACTGGCGCCCTTACTTCACTGGTGACAGTGTAAGTGACTACACCTTTTTGAAACCCCACTGGTATATGATGCAAGAGCCACAGTCAGATTAAGACTAATTCACCTTCACTACATGATCCAGGAAATCTATCTCAAAGATATGTCCCCAAATAACGGAAAAGACATATACATACACACACAAAAAATCACTCCATCATTATTACAATGGTGGAGTATTATAAGAAATCCAAAAGTCAAACAAAAAAAAGAAACAAATTATGGTATTGCCACATGATGAAATATCACATAACCATTAAAATCCAAAGTCCTAGCCCTAGTAAAAGCTCTTACTGTTTACTGAATGCTGTCAAAATGGTGGGCACCTTACCTACTTAATGTTCTTTAATGCTCCCAACAAGTTCTTTTCCATTGTGGAAAATACATGTGACATAAAATTTACCATCTTTATGTGTACAGCTCAGTGTCATTAAGTGCCTTCACACTGTCGTGCTACCATCACGACCTCCCATCTCCAGAACTTTTTTCATCTTGCAAAATTGAAACTCCATATCCATTAAACACAAACTCTCCCATTTCTCTCCTCCCCACAGCCCCAGGCAACTACCATTTCTACTTCTATCTCTGTGAATTCGACTACTCTAGGTACTTCATATAAGTGGAATCATACAGTATTTTTTTTCCTGTGACTGGCTTGTTTCATCCAGCATAACATCCTCAAGTTTCATCCATGTTGTAGCATGTGTCAGAATTTCCTTCCCTTTTAAGGGTGAACAATATTCCATTGTATGTGGATGCCACATTTGGTTTATCCATTCATCTGTCAATGGACACTTGGGTTGCTTCCACCTTTTGGCTATTGGGAATAATGCTGCTATGAACATGGGCGTACAAATATTTCTCACAATTTTATAAGAGATGCGGTCCCCATTTTAAAGATGAGGAAACCAAGTTTCCACAGTTTTCTCACACGTTGTCCACAGCCAGTAAGTGGCAGGATCCAGTGAAGAGCCAACCAGATTTCAACTGGAGGTGAAGCTTGGGCTCATTCTATGACCCTGAGCCAGGCTCCTAAATATAGACACTGAAGTCACCAAGTGACAACAAATGTCACATAGGCAGTGGCCCAGATGAGAAATCACAGCTGCGGGGTAATTGACAACGAGGCTGTCAAGACTATTTTCCAGGATTAGGTTCTTCTTTTGTAGCAGCAATATGGGGTCAGAAAAGATTTCCAGTCACCAGCAAACACCTTTCAGACCTAATCTGAACACTGACATTACTTGTGGAGAGGTCTAAAGAAGTTTGGTTGTTTAAAAGAAGCTACTACCATTAAAATTCAAGATCCATCTGCATTGACAAACAGTTAGGAGAAGCCCTCATCAAACTCACCTTTAAGTTATTTCTCCAAAGTACAAGAGCCTGTGTAAAAATACACAGTGCAAATGATCAAAAGGATTAAGGGGCCAGGAACCACTTAGAGAAATGCCCACGCCTCCAGGAGCTCACCACTGTGCTAGACTAATTTGATTCCTGAGACCAATCTGCAAATACTTTCTGGTGCTTCCAGAGATGAAAGCCTGCATCTTAAAAATACTTCGAGCTGTTTCTTCACATAACATCGTGCAAATAGCATGAAAGATGTGATGTGCAAATGTGCTTGTTAACAATTCATAGCAGCATTATAGGTGCTTTAACATTGTTGTTCAAAAATGTCTTGAAAGGAAAAATGAAAAGGATGAATGTCCTCTCTAAGCATTTCCCTGTGCTGCTTTACCCTGTGACCCCAAAGGAAGGTGAACAAATGCAGAGGGGTAGATCATGGGCAGTCATTCCTTATAAGACAAAACATCCCAGAAGAGACATACAGAAGTGTTCTGGGGCAGAAAAATCAGGCATTCTGGAGTCATCTAGAGCTTTGTGGAAGCCAAGTCACCCACAGAACCAGGTATTTTTAAAGAGGACCCCAAAATAAATCAGCCAATTTTTAAAGTTCTATATCACAGCTTTCCATTCCATGGGGAAAATATGATCTTCAACTCTTCCAGGTTAGCATGATTAGTGTTTGCTACTGTCGGGCTAGTGAGAATAAAAAGCAGGGAGATGAGAAGAGAAGAGAGCCAGGAGCTGGTGAGACCCAAGGGCAGGAGGACAGTAGCGGGAGCACCCACTCAGGAGCGAGGCTCCCGGGTTGCCATTCTGGCTCTGCCACTTGGCAGCTGCGTGACCCTCTCAGGGCCAGGGAGAGAGGAAAAACCCAGTTCAAATCAGAGCTCCCTGGCATATGCGCCATGGCTTCCCTGGGGCGCCCACACCCATTCTTGAAGGCCCTTTACCTGCTTAGCCACTCTATGTCTCAGTTTTCTCATCTGCCAAATGGGGACTCAGAACGGTGCCTAGCACATAGGATGTAAGTCTATCTAAGTCTCTATGTCTTATCATTAAAAGTTGTATTATTATCATTATTCTCTATTCAGCTGTGATGGAATGAGAAGAGACTGGAATTAAAGTCACGAGAAGTAACTTAAACTGCAGTTCTAACAAGTAGTTTAACACTTTTTGGATGTGATCCTGGGTCTCCTACTTTTTCAGATGGGAATAAAAATAACCTCAGTGACAGAGAGTGATCAAGATTAAATGAGGGCATATGGGGGAAAGCAGTGGGGAGGAGTAAAGCTCTCTACACACAAATGGGAGGTTTCTACTGCTATTTCCCTTCTATGTTTCCTTAAAATTGATACCCCTCCCCCCATAAGGACTAAACTCCAGGAGAAAACACACAATATCTCTGTGAGTGTCTAATTCTGATTTTATTCATTCTAGAAATGTTGGTCAAGTGTCTGTAACTACTGACCCAAGTGCTGAGCTGCGGTCCCAGCCAACACATTCCGGCCCCAATGAGGACTACAGTCTGGCCTTCATCCACACCGTGTGAGGACCCAGATTCTCACTCTTGTGACCAAGTGTGGGGTGGGGGGATCAGATTGTATTTTTCAAGTATGATTCCCCACTTTAGAATCAGAAATAAAAGACAGGGGCTTAATGAGAGAGTACTTAATTTGGGTAAAATGATGCCTCCAGAAGCAGGGCTCCAGGAGTAGAAGCTGAGGCTGGAATCTTGCCAAGCTGTTTCCTACTGTGCCATACCTGTCGACAGTTTCCTTTAGACAAGAACCTTCGTCCATCAGAGTAAGTGGGACCGAGGAGACACTGCAAAGCCACTTGACCTGAGAGGAGCAGAAGCCCCCACTGCCCCCTGGGCTGCAGGCTTCAGAATGCAAGGTCACCTCTCTCAGGTCAGAGCCAAATGACCACAGGTTGGCTGGCAGCAGTGATGCGTAGTCAGAATCACACAGCTGGCACGATAAGCAAGTGAGACGGGAACTGAGAGTTAATACTCCAAATTCTCTATAGAAATGGTGGCTTGTCCCCATCAGGTGGGCAAACCGGATGCAGAAGAGATTTCCATAAGGAGAAGGAGAGGGCCATCTGCACCAAGGGCAGCTGGAGCCTGTGAGGGGCTTCTAGGTGTATGCTCATCTAGACTCACCAAGAAGGGCTCCAAGGGCGACCCAGCCGAGTAGCCCAGGTCTGTGGTCTGTGTGGTTTCCCAGGTCCCAGCGTGTGAGGAAAAGAGCTCTGGCCTTCTGGAAAGGGGCATGGTGGAGATAACGGAAGAGGAAAGCAAAGAGAGATGGAGGCCACAGGCAAGACCTGCGCACACAGCTTCCGCTCCCAGTGTCAGAGCTCCTGGGACTCTTTGCTGCTGCTGCAGGGAGGAGGACATGCACCTGGTCCTCTGACAGAGACGGCCAGGGTGCCCCTCTGCTGTGAGCAGGGATTCTGCTGTATCCACAGGGCTAGGAGAGACCTCGAGGCCTGCTCACTCCTCTCCCAATGTCACGATCCAGCCCCGGGCCACAGTCATAGTCAACAGGGTGCCTCTTTAGACCCAATCTGCCGGGCACCACCCAGCTGAGGAAGCACATGGCAGAGTGTTTAGCGGGCCAGGTTGGCATCCTGGGCTTGCCTCCTGGCCACTTACCAGATGTATGACCTTCAACTTCCTTGTCTGAGAAGTGGAGATCTTAATTATACTCACCTCAGGGACTGTTGTGAGGATTAGTTCAATAATCCACAAGAAGCATTTAGAATAGCCTGGCCCATCACCCACATGAGAACCCACACAATATTAGCTTTATTCATAACTGTATTGTTGTTGTTACTACTATTACTGTTATTTCACAGTTTTGGGGGTCTGGGAATCTGTATTCTCACAAGATTCCCCAGGTGATTCTTATACATAACTAAGTGTGAAAACCACTGATCTCGAGCCCAGTGCACCTCTTAAGCAGCCAGCCCTCCACTTCTGCTCTCCTGCATCCCAATACTTGTGTCTTAGTTATCAGGAGGCACCCTGGAACCCCAAAGGCCTTAAGGAAGGAAGAAAGGCAGGAGGCCTCCAGGAGGAAGGGAACTGGAAGGGAGGGGAGGGAGAAAACAGTGGAAAGGAGGAAGGATATTAACCCTTGGTAAAAGACAAACTGAGGCATATTAAAAATTTTACAAGTTTATTTGAGCAAAAATCAATTGGAATAGGGCAGCACCAAACCATTAGTGGTTAGGAGCAGTCCACAGACAGGAGCTGGAGAGAGACTTGTACAGAGAAACTGTGGAAACAAAGAAAGGAAATTATTGGGTCGGCTGTAGCTTAAAGCCTAGGTGGCTGTTGGTGATTGGATGTCCCCAGTGTTCTGATTCCCTAACCTTGAGGCATGTACAGGCTTAGATTCTGGTTTGCTTCTGTAGGTGCCAGGCATTAAAGCCACTTTGGTCTAATGGCCTCCTTGTTTAATTAATTTAACATGCTTTACAAAGGTCCGTGGTGTGAATGAGGAGGGGGTGAATAGGGAAATCTAAGACTCTTTTACCCTCAGGGAGATTATTCCCTACTATTAATAAGAGTACAGATGCTAACTTACACAGCATTTATTAAACACCATGCATTGTTCTAAGATCTTGATATGTATTGATGAAGTGAACCCTCATCAAAACCCTGAGAGAGGTAATATTATTATTCCCATTTTTTGGAGGAGGAAACTGAGACACAGAAAGGCAAAGGAACTTGCCCAAGTCATACAAATGGCTAAGACGGCTCACAGACACAGACAACTGGGGGACAGCATAGAGTGGGCTTATGAGTGGGTAACATCCTAATCAGGACATCGGATACGTAAGGAGGGAAATGGCCATTGTGGACAGAAGAAGTCAGGGGTGCTTCACGGAGGAGGAGAGAGGAGAGCATCCTTCGTGAGGCCAAGGTCAGAAGCAAACGCAGGAATTCAAAGGGGACACGCAAAGGGACAAGGAGCTCATCTTTTCTGCCGTAGTGCCTCAGACCCGCTACCACGCGCCTGTACCCGGGAGAGCCTCTTAGCTGGCGCATCCTCCCAGCTCCCCTCTGCAACCCAACATAACCAAAAAAGCCCTGCATTTGGACCCAGCACTTTATACTTGCAAAGTGCTTCTGGATCCGCAAATCCATTTTAGTATCACAGCCACCCTCCCTGTGAGGTTAGTGAGGTTAATATTATTACGTCCATTTTACTTATAGGAAAGCCAAGTCTTAGATTAAATAACTTGATAACTTGCTCCAAGCCTCAGAGCTTGTAAGCAACTGAGATGACCCAGAACTTGGCCAGAGTCCAATGCACTCCACCCCCCCGCTGCTTTTTCCACAGCTGTTCTCTGCCCAGGGCCTACAGGAGCCCTTCCTGGCCACCAGGCCTCTCCACAGCTGGTGTTATTCCCAGTCTCCTTTCTCCACACCCTCTCTCTGATCCAGACAGTCTACATCCCCATATCCACCCCCAGCTCCTGTAGTCTCTCAGCCTATAGTGCCCTCCCTCCAGCCATCTGCAATCCAACCTTCCCCTACTCTCAAGGCCCCCTTAGGTGCTGCCTTCTCCAGGAAGCCCTCTCTGAGTATGGGACCTTGAGAAGAGAAAAGACGCAAGGGGGTAAAGCACAGTCAGTGGGATCCTATGGGATCTGCTTTGCTCAGATTCAGGCCCCTCAACTGAGTCAGGTCCCTTGAGGTCCCTCACTGGGTCATTGTGATGAAGGGAGATGACGTATGTAGTATGTAGGGTCCAGTGATTGGCACCTAGGGGGGACTCAAAACATGATCTTTCTCCTCTCAACACCACTGATCCATCCTCCACTGAATTCTTACTCCACTTGGAATCAGTCCTACATGGTGCAATACTGGGGTGCCGACTGTTTTCAAGTGCTTGCTCAGTCTTCCCACATACATAGTGAGCTCCTTGAGAAGAGGAATCATGTCAGTAGCTCTTCTTTGTCATCCCCCAGGACTGGGCAAATGATCTGACATTAAGTATACACAGATTGGAGCAGTCTTGTGCTGAATTTTCCTCCCACTTACTTAGCCTTCATCTGGATGAGTGTCCATGCTGGCCCCAGCACTGCTCACTTGCCTGAGGACCAGCCCCCTACATGGAATCACACATACATGCTCTGCTCTGCCTCTCTGTCCCTGACTGCTGAATCCCATGTAAACCTCACCACATGTCTTAAAAGAGACGCAGCTACCACCTGGAGAAAAGGATTAAATATAATTAATGCAACTTGAACACTTTACTGTATGGGTCAACATGACGTTTTATTTACTAATTAATAAGTGTTTACTGAATGCCTGCTAAGTTCCAGGCACTGTGCTACATGCTGGGGATTCAATGGTGACAAATGTTAATATGGTGATAATAAAAAACTCTTTCGGCCTGGGTATTGCCTATAGTCTGGGCCCAGGTAAGGAACTGCTCTTTAAAAGAAAAAGATTTGACCTATTGTATTTATCCTACAGGCAAGATGGCAGGGAGAAGTGAGCTATAGTTATTTTTTCATTAAATAATAACCATTCTTCAACTCCCCTCATCTTTCCCAGCCAACAAGACCCATCCAAACTGTTAAATCAAATGAAAGAGCATACGGAAAGATCTAGATGTGGGAAGGGAGAAGGGGAGCAGTGGATGACTAATACCTCCCTTTTCCCATACAAGATTCAAAACACTACTTTCCTCTTGCTAATTAACTACAAAGAGGTAAGATGTCAGCTCAGTTTCATCTCCAGCTCCTGCAGATAGAAAATGTGATTTCCAACAATGTACTCATTATTAAAAAAAAATCCTAATACATCAAAATTGGATGCCCTGTGGAGTTCATTATAGGATTTGAGGAGTGTCTATACTGCCATTTTATCTTGGCTTTTTTTCTTTTGTCTCATCAGTCACTTAAAGTGTCCAAAGAGAAATGTAAGCTTTAAAAAGCATCCTATTGATCGAAACAGAGAAAAAGTACTGTTGGAGCAATTGTAATTTTTTTTTTTTTTTTTTTTTTTTTGGTCCACCACAGGGAGACATGGTGGGGAATTTGTAATCCTCTGGTGTGTATTTCATACGGACACATCCTTCAGAGATTATTCTCTCAGGGGAGTGCTATAAATACAGAAGCATACTTGAAAAATTCCTCAAGAAAGCAATAAACTAGAACCATTAATTCTTTGTGCCACTAGAGGTTTCTTACTGCTACAAAGCTAACTAGTAGGTAACTAGTCTAGGAGTTAGCAGTTCACTAGTTTCTGTATCCAACATGCTGATTATAGAGGCTAGCCTTCCCACCCTTTGAGCTGTTTTTTTCCAGAACATGAAGTGTATGAAAGGATCTATGTGGTTGGGCTGATCAGTGCCTATTTCCTAGACCAGCACCAACCCCAACCCTACAATGAGATAGGCAGGCATTATGAGATATTAGCAAAACTAACCTGCCAAGTAGGGATCATAGTACCCTTGCAAGAGAGCAAACACAGTTTTATTAAATGGCCTGATTAATATTTAAGAGTATTGCACACTGAGAAACAATGACTCCTCAATGCTGCTAAATTATACTACCAAGTCCAAAACGAGGCCTGCTTATACCTTGTTATTGTGGCTGCACAAGAGCAGTGATTCACAACCCTATGCCTTAGAATCACTTGTGGAACTTTTTGAAAAATACTCTCACACCTCCCACTCCACCCCACACTGGGATTCTGATACAGGAGATCTGGGGTGGGGCCTGGGCATATGGATCCTCACAAAGCTTGATGGGTGCTTCTGATGCAAAGTTGGGAAAGGGAACCATGAAATTAGGCATTTTTTACGTAAATGCAGCTATCTCAAAGGAGATAAAACCAGACAAAAGTTTTTTTTAACAAAGTGTCAGAATTATAAGGGACCTGAAAGGTCATCTAGCCAAATGCCATATTGTGTTTTACTCATTGCAACTTCTAGATGACCATTTCATGTGATAGGATGCAAACTGCTTCACAAAGTGCCACATGCCATTGTTTGTTGTCGTTAGTGCCATGGAATTGATTCCAACTCCTAGCGTCCCTGTGTACAGCAGAGCAGAACCCTGCCCAGTCTTTTTGCACCATCCTTTCACCTTCCGGCGCTATATCAGACAATGCTCCACTGCTATTCACAGGGTTTTCATGGCCAATTTTGTAGAAGTGGGTGGCCAGATCCTTCTTCCTAATGCCATTGTTGGAATGTCCTAATTACTGGAAAGTTCCACCTTTATTGAGTCAAATCTACCTCCTCCTACTCTCTGGTCCTGGTTGTGCTTTTTCAGGTCCACTCACTGCCCCACAATGACTCTTGAGAAGGCTGAAAGTGTAGGACATCGTAGGGCAGTTAAATGGGCATTGATTTTGGAGTCAAAAGACCTAAATTTGAGGGTATGGTCTGCCAGTTAAGCCACTTAACTTCTCTTAGTCACCAGTCCCTCATCTGTAAAATGGGGAGACAAACACCTGTCCTATCAGTCTTAGAGGATGGCTAAGAGCATTAAATAACAGACCTAAAAGGGAAAGCACTCTGGGAACTTACTGGTAGTAATCACATCTATGATGTCAGCACTAGTCTTTCCATATTCACATACTATTAATGATGAGTTCCATGTCGTAATGGAACTTCACTATAAAAAGCCAGAAACTTTCAAACATTTGGGATCTAGGTTAATATAAACAGAACAAAATGGACTGCTTTCTAAGCAAAGATGGGTTTCTGTGGGTAAGCTGCCAAGGGCAAGTTTTCCTAAAAGTGTATGTGTTCCAAATAAGAGTGAAAAGACAGCTAGAGAACCCCCAAAATCATAAACTGAAGAGGTCTTTAAAATGAAGTCAGACATTTTTTCATATTCTTCAAAAACTATTCTCAACTCATAATAACACGGATGAGAAAAGGCACCCCTATTGAAGCTTGTCATTGCTAATACTGTGGCTGTTTATACAGAATTTCCAGAAGAGCTACTTCAAGTCATCCAAAGATAATAATTGCCTATTCATTTTGCAAATAAACCACATTACAGTTGCTTTTTAAGTCTACGTGGTAGAAGCATATTCTCCCAACTCGCACGGTATGTTATTTATAAATACCCCACACAGAAATGTTTGGCAGGATCGTTCAGGAAGCATGGCTCTGGCTTATTTAGATGTCTAAATTCATTAAAAATAAATATAACTTTATGTTTAGTTTAAACATTTTTGAGAAGAATGGAACTACAAAGCAAGCCTTTAGATTTGTTCGTAACTTAGCCCCATGCTGAAATACTGTTGGTAGTCTGGGAAAAGTCTTGGCTTTGTCTACCTAGTTGGTACCAAAAGCACCAGTTATTTTGTACAAAAAAAAAAAATCAATCCAACAGCCTTATCTTGAAGCATGTCAACAAGATGAGAAACCAAGGCTTAATTTAACACTATAACTGTGTAAATATCAAATAGAAACTCTTTAAAATATTTGCACAATACCAAACCAGCTGATTCTATTCATTTAGTCAAATATAGTCCAATTCAGGCATTCTCAGTGGGAGTGATAACACTCCCAAAGGGGGAAACAATTAGTTCTTGTGGGACAAAATCATCTTACATATCAAAATGGTGTGGACCTCCAAAGGGTCACAGCACATAAACTGACATATAGTATATCTGTGATATTAAATTTTAATGGGGGCAGGGGGAGACAATTAAGAAAGAAATGGCTAAAAAGGCTCCCTAGGGTGGCTATAATTTTTTAAGCATTGAGCAACCCTGGTCTAATTAATTCAATTAATACATCAGTACAATCAAAATCATGAAGTAACTTACCATAACTCCTGCCTCATTTTCACTTCCGGATGGACCTTGTAATAGAACAAAACCACCAGAGGAAAGATTTGTTCAACAAGTACTTATTGAGCAACTAGCATGAACTCTGGGCACTGTTTTGGGTGCAGGTAACATAACAAGGAATACGGCAGTTCCTGGCCTAGAGGAGCCAGAAGGGCAGAGAAACATGTAAATGGGAATACACATGATAAAACAGTTATTGCTAGGAGAGGACTATGCTCAGACTTCTATGGGAGCACCCAGGAGGAGCACTGACGCCAGCCTTGAGGAGTCAGGGAAGACTTCACAGAGGAGAGGAGGACTCCAGTGCCCTTAATACTAAGCTCGACCATAGCCTCCTTTCACCCTGAGGCCTCTCTCATTCTTGGCAACTTCACACTTGTTGGACATCCAGGCAGTCCAAAACAAAAATGAGGAGCATTTATCTAGATTACACGCCTTTACCAGTAGTTATTTTAACCTATGCAGGGAAACAAGGCCCTGAGTAAAAAATTCATCAGTCCAGGATACTAATACCAGTCACTTCACATTAGAAAGGTGCATGTCCCAAAGGGGCTCCTATAGTA
Source organism: Tapirus indicus (assembly GCA_031878705.1). NCBI lineage: Eukaryota > Metazoa > Chordata > Mammalia > Perissodactyla > Tapiridae > Tapirus > Tapirus indicus. The sequence continues at coordinate 93,321,382 of CM062919.1, read as the reverse complement.
ACTAACCCCAGAGTCCTAATTATGGACTTAAGGTAGTTTGTTCCATATTAACCCAACTCTGCACTGGACTTTTTGTGCCCTGAGATGAATGGTACTTAGTAAGTGTGGGATGATGATGACAATACTTTAGATTTGTGCGATACTTTTGTAGACCACAAAATACTTTCATATGCACTAATTATCTATTAAGTCTTCATAGTAACTCCATGTATTATTATGTCCATTTTACAGACGAGAAAACCAAGACTCAATGAGGTCGAATTATTTGCTTAACTAAGGTCACTCAGTAGGTGGCAGAGCTCAGTAGCTTTGCACTAAGGCTCTAACCATTGATTCCATAACCTCACGCCCTCCCCCCAAAAACACTGGGGCTAGGGCTAACCAACCACTAAATGACTACTGCCTATGGCTGCCTATAGATCTATATTCAGCTGAAATTTGATTGATATTGAGAATCTTTTAGCCTTGATTAGCAGGTCTTTGGTGACAGTCAGTAATTAACTTAGGAGCCCAAAGCCATGCTCTGAGGAATGACACCAAATGGTTTTAACAATGAAGTGCTGAGACACTGTGCCAAGGGCACTGACAGTGCAGTCAGAGTACTTGATCTGGATGAACTACTTAACTTCTCTGAGGCTCAGGTTCCTTGCGTGCAAAGCAGTTGCTGTAAAAGTGCCAAAAAGGCACGCTATAAGGATTACATTACATGCACGCATGTGTGCACACACAGACACACATGCGGCTTTGTTAACTATAAAGTGCTCCAATACTTAGTTTGCGCTTCTCATTCTCTCTGTCCCATCCTGGCAAGGCAGTAATTCAATAAACATGAGCCTGAGTCATGGCTACATGCACAGCACTAAGCCATTGATATGAGAAATCCAAAGACACGTGATACAGAGCCTGCTCTGGGGGAACTCACACGCAAACACTAATGCAGCGAGACAGAAAGTATTATTGCAGAGGTGCCATTGCAGAGGTGCAAGTAAGTGCTTCAGAAGTTTGGAAGGGAAAAGATCAGAGCCGGATTCATAGAGGAGGTGCATCTGAACTGGACATTGAAAAATGGGCGCAGTTTAGACATACAGAGTTGAGCATAAGGTTGTTTCAGACAATGAAAATGACAAGCACCATGGTCCAGAGAGGGAAACCACAGAATGGATTCAACACCTGGATTAACTGATCCCCACCATTCCTTCTGGCAAACATGGTACCAATGCCCACAGCACCAGAACACCAGCTCTCTCTGGTACACCTGCACCCTTCTGCTCCCACCAATGGAGGCGGACACTTACCAAGTTAGCCGTGTTTGTTCCCAAACCTAATTAGACCAATTGTACTTTACATTGTAACTGCAAAATTTCTTTAAATATCACATACTGAAGAAAACAGAGTTTTGTTTCTATGAAGAATTACGTTGAATGCTTTAGAAAAACTCAGTAAAAGGAAGTTGTTCAAAAATGCTCTCAAATTAGGTGTGGGCACAACTACTACATAAGATTGGGAAGGGTGGTTGTCGGAGGCTGGGAGGAGGCAGGGGGAGTTGTTGTTTAATGAGTACCGAGTTTCAGTTTTGCAAGATGAAGAGTCGTGGTGGTGGCATAGCAATGTGAATGAACTTAATACCACTGAACTGTATGCTTAAAAATGGTTAAGCTGGTAAGTTTTATGTTATGTGTATATTACCATAATTAAAAAGAAAAAAAGATTGGGGAGGAAATCACAAAAATCCGGATAATCTCTGTGCTCAGATTGCTTCACACATATCTTTAAGTTCTTACTTGATTTTAAAGAAGGCAAAATTAGAAATCCCTGATAATAATAACAACAGCCAACACTTAGTGCTTACTGTGTATGAGGCACAGTTCTAAGCGGTTTATATATGTTAACTTATTTAATCCTCCCAACAAGCCAATAAGGGAGGCGCTATTATTATACCCATTTTTAAAGATGAGGACAGTTAGGCACAGAGAGGTTAAATGGCGTGACCAAGATCACAACACCAATAATGGGTGGAGTCAAATACAGACTATAGAGTGTAGCCTCAGAGTGTGCACTCTTACCACCTCCCCCAACTGTGCTATGAAAGGAAGACAGAGGGGCACTCCAGGGAGGGGACCCACCATCAAAGGAAAAACACTGACCCCAAATCCGAAGGTTGACATGAGAAGGTACATTTACTTAAGAACAAATTTAAGGTTTCTGTAAATGTGGTTTTTTTTTTATGATTCATCCTCCCTTTAATCAATTTTCCTAATTAGCCAATTATCATCCAAGAAAAGCAGTGGATAAAACATTTCTACTATATTCATTCTAACTGGAGCCTAGGATACTATCGCAGCCCAGGAAGCGGTTGGCCCACACTGGTCATCCACACAAAAGAATGACTGCAGCTGCCCAGGCACCAGAGGAATGCAGCCGTCCTCCTGACACACACAGACATGGCTCTGAAGTCAGCTGATAGTGATGTGCAGTTTTTATAACAAAATGTAGGATTTATTGTGTGTCACTGGAGCCTAAGAGAATGTCTGGATGCATCTCGCATGGTTTATTGAAACAGAAATTCCTGTAAGAAATCTTTTCCAAGCAAAGGGAAAGCAGCGTGTGTGTGTGGTGTCTGTGTGTATGTGTTTGTGCATCACTGTGTGTGTGTGCATGTGCACACACATGCATGCAATATATAAGGTGAATATATGTACATATGATGTGTCTGCATCTATCATTTGAACTGGCTGGGCTTTCGCAGAAGTCCCCTGGACTAGGTTTAAAGAAATTCCTGGAACTAAGAATGTGATTTTCCCTCCTTTTGTCTTCAAAAGCAATCTGCAAGCTCTATGTATTTTCTAAGGGTCAGCACTGACCTCAATTTTTGTGTGTGTGATGGTGGGGATGGGAGGAGGTTATTCAAATTAAATCCAAGTCTTTCCCTCAACAAACTATAGAGAGGAGTTGATGAGAGATATGGAAGTAATCTGCTTTCCTATGGTTGTTCTTTTTTTGGTGGGGAAGATTAGCCCCGAGCTGACATCTGTTGCCAATCCTCCTCTTTTTGCTGAGGAAGATCGGCCCTGAGCTAACATCTGTGCCCATCATCCTCTATTTCATATGAGGCTGCCACAGCATGGCTTGATAAGCAATGTGTAGGTCCATGCCCAGGATCCAAACCTGCGAACCCTGGACTGCTGAAGCGAAGCGTGCAAACTTAACCACTATGCCACTGGGCTGACCTCTCCTTTTCTATGTTTTTGATGGAGAATCCTGAATTCCAGGATCAAGAGTACAGATTTGGTGGCAAGCAAGTCAGTTGCTAAGAGCTGCATCATTTCAAAATGAACTTAGCAGCCCTGTGTGGGCTATTTTGGTGGTGATGGGGTCTGCAGGCAGAGATAGTGATTAAAAAGGCATCCCCATTCTTCTGGGTTTACCCTCATCTGTGTCCCCATCACTCACTGATCAGAGAACAGACTAGAATGTGCTGAAGATGTTGCATCAAGCACAGTGCCGCCATGGCTGCTTCTGTCACCTGGGACTGCAGAGACAATTGGGCTGGACACCAATGGGGCATACAGTGGACACCTATCTGCCAAAAGGTCACAGTGCTGGCACATCTGAGCTTCTCCAGCTTTGTTAATATTGAAAACATCTGGACAAATGAATTTTATAGTTTTCACCTGGTAGATAATCACCAAGTAGGTCAGTATAAATTATATTCCTTGACCACCAAAATAACCAATGAAAATAAGTTCAAAGTGACTTGTACAATATAAATCTCAAGCTGCAGATACATCAGTAACTATTTCCGTACTATGTTCTCTATCTTGGCCTTTCTGCAAATTAGGGATAATTATACTTTCCAGACACTTACTTCAGAGGTTGGTGAGAGGATGATGTTTGTAAAGCTTGTTGGTTTTTGTGGATGAAAGGTTTTTGATTAGTACAAATTATGAATTATTACTATTCATTAGAAAGAACAAATGAATTATTTCAGCTCCTAATGTAACTCTGACACCCACATGCTATTGTACACAGGAGGACTGTCTTGGAGAACACACCCTGTTCACAGCACCACTATTAAACAAAACTACATCCCTTTACCTTAAAAAGAACACTTCAGAGCAGCCTGAAAAACCTGAAAAGTAAGTCCCATATTTCTTTGTCTCTTTATCTCAAAAGCAGAAAAAATCTAATTAGAAATGTAGACAAGAAGCCTTGACCATTGTGCTTAGTTATAAGCTTCAGATGTTTGGATCCCAGCTCGGTAATGGCCATAGTCTGGATCAGCACCCCTTTACAAAGCAGGCTCCTGCTGCACAGACAGGGTGGGGTCAAGGTCTCTGGCACAGAGAACAAAGTAAAATTCTCCACAGAGGAGCCACTCCATAGAACCCGTTCATTGTGTAGATTTGATACCATTTTCCCCTGTGGCACATGCCAGAAATTGTCTCTTCAAGACGGTTTCTTATCTACAGCATTTTCTAAGGTATGCTATACATGGTCTCCTTGCTCCTACACTCACCGCACTTACACTGTCTCAGGATTCTGCTTTCTCAAAATCATACAGTCTAAGCCTTGTGTGCTGGTGAGTAAGTACTGACACATTCTCAAGGTTGTGTCATCTCAGTCTGTTTGTATACAATTACCTATGAGAGTGGAAATTGGAAAATTATGTTCAGGTCAATGTCCTCCATTAATTTTCATTAAATCTATCCTTTTTGATAAGTAAGCTAAACTTTGTTATTCAACATTTCCAGTGACAGAGAGAGAGAGAAAGAAGAGGGAGGAGGACAAGGAGAAGGGAGAGGTAGAGTGAGGGGAGAGAGAATAAGAAGTGGCACATACAAATTTAAAGTAAGTAGTTTAGAGTTATAATTTATTGGCGATTTCTTTAGTAACAGCTTTATTGGGATAAAATTCACATACTATACAATTCACCCACTTAATTTGCACAATACAATGGTTTTTAGTATATTCATAGAGTTTGGCAACCATCACCACAATTTATTTCAAAACATTTTCATTACTCCAAAAAGAAACTCCATACCCTTTAACTCTTATCCTACAAACCCTCCATCCCCTCCAATCCTAGGCAAGCACTAATCTAATTTCTGTCTCTATAGCTTTCCATATTCTGGACATTTCCATATTCTGGACATTTCAAATACATAGACTCATACACTATATGGTCTTTTTTGACTGGCTTCTTTCACATAGGATAATGTTTTCAAGATCAACCATGTTGTTGCATGTATCAATATTTCATTCTTTTTTATTGCCAAATAGTATTCCACTATTTCTGTATACCACATTTTATTTATCCATTCATCAGTTGAGGGACATTTGAGTTGTTTCCACTTTTTGGCTCTTATGAATAACCAAATAATGCTGCTATGAACATTCATGCATAAGTTTCTGTGTGTACAGTCACGCATTGCTTAACAACGAGGATACGGTCTGAGAAATGTGTCATTAGGTGATTCTGCTGTGTGCGAACATCCTAGAGTGTGCTTACACACACCTAGGCTATCTGGTACTAATCTTACTGGACCACTGTCATATGTGCTGTCTGTCGTCGACCGAAATGTTGTCATTAGGCAGCACACAACTGTATGTAGGCTGTCATTTCTCTTGGGTAGATATCTAGGAATGGAATTGCTGGGCCATACAGAGATTCTATGTTTAACCTTTCAAGGAACTGCCAGACAGTTTTTCAAAGTGACTGCACCATTTTCCCTTTCCACCAGCAACGTATGAGGGTTACAAATGCTTTTTTGACTTAAGAATATCAGATATCGGTGTCAAAAAAATAACTTTAAAAATTAAATAACTTAGAAGAAATCACAATGAAATTTTTTAAATCCTAAAAACGGAATTATAATGAAACACTACTATCAAAGCTATTGGGAGGCAGCAGAATTGGTTCTTTGGTGGATATTTATAACTTTAATTCAATTATATCATGAGGAAGGAGCAAAAAGTAAAAATATCAATGAACAAAGTAACAAGTTAGAGAGAAAACAATAGAATGACACAAAGGTATTTGAAGGAAGGAACTAAAAAGGGAAGCATAAGTTAATGAGACATAAAACAAACATTCCATAGAAAGGGTCATGAAGCCAAAAACCGATTAAGAAAAAAAGAGAGAGCACAAATAAATGATATTACAGATAATATGGGGCCATAATTGCCAATGCAATACAGATTAAAAAGATGAGAAAAACACTGTAATAACTTCAGGCCAATAACTTTCTTAGAAAAATATAACTTTCCAAAACTGAACCACAGAGAAAGAGAAAGCCTGAATTCTCTTTAATAATCATGGAAAAAATTGGATTATTAGTTAAAAAAAGAAAATCTTCCCCAAAGGAAAACATGAGGCCTAGAAGGCTTTACAGGTAAATTTTATAGAACAATCAAGAAACAGATCATCCAAATCTTATATAAGCTCTTAAAATAATAGAAAAAAGGGAGAATACTCCCCAACACATTCCACTTGATGTACCAAGGTTGGTATAACTTGATACTAAAATCAGGCAAGGATAGTATTTAAAAAAAGAAAATTATAGGCCAATCCCATTCATGAACCAGGACGCAAACTCCAAACCAAAATTAATAGCAAACTGAACCCAGCAATATATTTAAAAGTTTAAACTTCAAGGCCAACTTAGGTTTATTTCAAAAATGTCATCAAAATCATGGCCACGAATTTTTCATGAAAGCTGACAAGGTGATTCTATTTTAGAATGGACGAGCAAAGGGCTAAGAATGGCCAAGACTCTCCTCAAAAACTAGTTGAAAAGTGATAGATAAATAAAGCTAAGGAAAAAAACAATGAGCCCAGAAAGAGACCCATGCAAGTCTGAAAACCCACCATATGACAGAGGTTACATTATAGATCCCTGGAACAATTGATTGTACATAAACACAAAAATAAAATTAGATACTTACATAATAAAAATCAATTCTATTAACATTAAAACTTTTAATATAAGAGTCAAAACTCCTTTATTGTCTTTTAGAAGCCAACAGAGGGGAAGATATTTTCAGTCCTGGGTTAAGGTATCTAGGCAAAATACAAAATGCATAAATCATAAAGAAAAAGACTAACAAATTCAACCACATTAAAATTAAGGACTTCTCATCAAAAGATACAATAATTTTTTTTAAAAAGCCAACAAAGATAGAAAAATATTTAGAATACATATAATTGTCAAAGGATTAGCATCCAGAATACATAAAGAATTTCTTAAAATCAGGAAGGAAAAAGACAAAAATCTCAACAGGACAATTAGCAAAAGATCTAAATAAGTGTTTCACAAAAGAGAAATACAAAATGGTCAAAATATATATGAAAATTACTTCTAGCTCATGAGTAATCAAAAACATGCAAATTAACACTATGAAATATTATTTCGTACCCATAGAATTGGCAAAAAATTTATACCCTGAAATAAGTCCATCCCACCTTGGAAATCAAAAGCTATGGATACTCTACAACTCAAAATTCCAGAAGGAGCCTAGAGATACTCTACCACATGGGTACCAGGAGATGTGCAAGAATGTACAAGGCAGCACTGTTTATAACAGGAAAAAAACGGAAACAACCCAAGGTCCATCAATAGGAAAATGAAAAAATAAATTGCAGCATCGCCATACACTAATATATCATCAGTAGAAAAACAGTGATGAACTATAGCTATGTGGCTCAAGATAGATGAATCTCAGGGACAAAATGTTGACTGAGAAAAATAATTCATCCAAGAATCCATACAGTATGATAAAACCACTTATAAAATGGTCCAAACAGGCAAAACTAAATAATATATTGCTTTGGGATACACAAGCATGTGGCAAAACTACAAAGAAAAGCAGAGGAACAACTAACACCACCTTCAGACAATGGACACCGCTGGGCAGAAGGCGTGGGGATGCAATGGGGAGGGGCATGCCAAGGGCGTTGACAGTCTTGGAAAAGTTCTGGTTCTTATGTTGAGTGATGGGTTCCTTTTATTATTAGGCTTTACAATTTAAATTCACTTTATATAATCCCTTTCATGGATCAAATATTTAATTTTATTTTAAAAGGAACATCTGTAACGTCCCTAGATTATCAGCCATATCTCTCTTTTTATTAAAAGAAACTATGGATATTAACCTTTATTTCTCACTTTAAGAGCAAGTCATTCCAAACACCTCACCTAAGCATTTAACTTTAATTATATGTACAAGTACACAAGTTAATTACTAGTCTACTAAATTTTTTTAAGCTATACTGTGTCAATCTAGAACTGAAAATAATCATTTTCATTACAGAGGCCATGATTCAAACTTCTTCTTCCCTATTCTATTAAAAGCTATTCTTCAGAAGCCTTGGAAATAATAAAACCCAAAAGGTGGCTTGGGGGTTGTTCAGGAACTCTTGGAGGGTCTCTGCTGGAAAGTTAAATGACCGCCTTTTGCAGTAAACCTTAAAATGAACTAGGTATTTTCCTACCACAGGCAAGGCCTTCGCAGAATGACTGGATTAATTAAAAAATCAGACCTTGAGATGGGAGTTGTATTGTAATGGCTGGTGAGGTTCAAAGACCTCCTGATGATGGGCTTCTGAGAATGTTCTAACTCCTCTTCCTAACTTGGCCCTGCTTCAAGCCAGGAAGCTTGGAGTGGGAGGGAGGACATGGTTGGTTTCTTTATACTCGGCTTTATCCTCTTTCTGTCACTCCGACCCCTCCATGGTTGGGCCCAATGAGAGAAGAGATTGAGGAAAAAGATCCTTATATGGGTAGGTGACATTTGTAATCTGTGTTATGGGCTGACTTGTGTCCCCTCAAAATTCGTATGTTGAAGTCCTCAGGATGTGACTATGTTTGAGATAAGGTCTCTAAAAAGATAATTAAGTTAAAATGAGGTCATTGGGTGGTTCCTAATCCAATACGACCAGTGTCCTTATAAAAGAGGAGATTAGGACACAGACACACACAGAGGGAAAATCATGTGAAGATACAATGAGAAGATGGCCATCAACAAGCCAAGCAGAGAGGCCTCAGAAAAAAACCAACCCTGCCAACACCTTGATGTCGGACTTCTGGCCTCCAGAACTGTAAGAAAATGAATTTATGTTGCTTAAGCTACCCGGTCGATGGACTTTGTTATGGCAGCTCTAGGAAACTAATATATCTGATACTGGGGTTCCCTCTTTATGTGGTAGATGGATAATTAAAGCTTCTTTTCCTCACTGCATAATTCTGTGGGTTTCTGGGGGCTCCTCCCTCTGAGAACCTGTGGCCACTGCTCCCTGGAGGTGGGCAGGGCCTCTCCTCTCTGCTCCAGCTGGCTGCTTACACCTGCCCCTACTTGCTCCCTAAGCTCTGGGCTTCCAGCAATCCACCCCATAGGTTTTCTCTGTAGGAGTCCCTTTGCCCCTCCAAGACGTCTTCCTGGGAGAGACACTTTGTAAAAGATCCCAGGCTGGCTCTCAGGGTCCAATTCTGGAAAACACACACCTTTGCCCCACCATGGTGGAGGCACAACTAGATCCCTCTCTGGTTATATCTTCTTTCCATTGCCAGCCAGGCAGCGCCTGCTGCAGCCTCAGCCTTTATCTTCCACAGGCAGGAATTGCCCACCAATCCTTACATTTCCCAAATTCAAATGCCAGGAGCAGATGTTAAGTTCTCCAGGTGTGCTCCTTGAGGCCTCCTTCACTTGGCTTGGGGAAACAATAAAGGATCCACTTTACCAGCTCTCCTTAGGAATTGGGTGAGGTAGGATGCCTCATTCTCCAACAACTCTTCCATAGAAATCCTCTCTCAACTCTTCAAACTCCCTCCATCTAATGGTGGTATAAAGCATTTTACAATTTCCTAGAATGTCCTATATAGACTGTCTAAAACCTCCCTACAGAATGTGGGGCTGGGCACTACTTCCATTGTTCTAGGTGCTGAGGCTCTGCTGACTTTGGTGAGTAGAATTTAATATCCAGTTCCACTTCACTTTCCTGCTGCCTACTTCCCTAGGTGACATGAAGGAACCTATCAGTAGAAGTGACTGAGAGACAAACTAGACACAAGCTGACAAAGGGACACACCGGGCTGGCTCTCCCGTCTTCTCGCTCTCTGCAGTTTTAGTTCCCCTTCAGTTACAGTGGATGATTTATCCCCAGAGAGCGTAGTTGTTCTCTATTCCCCATGTAACAAGGTAGAAGAACCAGCCTGTTTCTCAAAGGGAAATATTTTAGACCAACCCTAGAGGCCAAGAGATGATGGAGCCTGGGATTAGCTGATGGGAGAGCCCTGGGACCCAAACTTTTTGTTGTTGTTGTTGAGGAAGATTGGCCCTGTGCTAACACCTGTTGCCAATCCTCCTCTTTTTGCTTGAGGAAGAGTGGCCCTGAGCTAACATCTGTGCCCATCTTCTTCTATTTTGTATGCGGGTCACCGCCACAGCATGGCTTGATGAGTGGTAGAGGTCCATGCCCAGGATCTGAATCTGCGAACTCTGGGCCTCAGAAGCACAGTGCACCAAACTTAACCACTACACCACCCAGCTGGCCCCAACTTCTTAAGGGCATGAGCTGAATCACATTCCGCCTTTGAGCCCCAAGCATCTACGATCTGTGTCTTCCATGTAGCAGATGATCACTGAATGCTCCTTAAACTGAATTCTAAATACATAGGCCTTTGAAAGCCTAACTAAGCTGGGGTCCATGGAGAAACTCATGAAAATTGAAGGCGACTGATGAATTTTTATTATCCTTTGGACTATTCTAAAACACATTTTAGTATCTGTGGATAATTATTCGATGCCAGAATATTGCATTTATGCTGTGTGTGTCTCATATGATTTTGCCTCAATCTTCCTTCCTGCCAGCCTTTCCCACTACATCTCCTTAAAGGCCATCTTTTCCTAACACTGTTCCTCACACACAGTCTGGACTCACTTCCTCCTTGGCACCTCAATCTACCCAGCATCAGCTCCTACATGACACCTTTCTTGTTCCCAGCCAGCATCGCCTCTCACCCCTCTGAGTCTTCAGAGCTCTCCACCCAGATCTGTCTTGTGCCCCTCAGCACGTTCTGCCTTACGTGAGGATTATCCTCTCTGCTCTACTACATGCTGGGCTACTTGAATTACAATCAAGTTATGTCTTATGGATCTCTATAACCCTCGTGGCACCCACACAGACAAGTACGTAGAATGGCACTCAGCAAGTGTTAAAGAATTTTTGTAATTTTGTATATATAAAAACATTGTATACATGTATATACCAATTTTGTAATATTTGCATATATAAAAATTTTGTATATATATTACAAAATTTTTAAATTTTGTATATTTTTGTAATTTTGTATATATAAAGAATTTTGTGTGTGTTTTAACAATGCACACAATTTATTCTACAGTGACAGGAAAGACTGACAAAGGTTAACTCATATATTTGATTTATAGGTTTGGTTTTACAGTGTTTTGCAATAAAACAAAGTCATAAATTTTTATGGTTGGCTTTTTTTTTCAGAAAGTAAAAATATGCAAATCATATCTTATATCAAGTCTACAATAATAAGATAAATTTGATCATCTTATGGCAACACTTCTCTTGCAGGCCCAGCCTTTGTTATGACAAAGGTTTTGTTTGGTTTTTATTTTGTTTTTACTTTTGTATGGTAATTGGATGAAACGTCTAAAGACCTATACAGCTACTTGTTTATTCTTCTTGCAAAGTCTCAGAAAGCACATTTCTTTTGCAAATTGATGTCCCTTAGAATTAAAATCCTGATGCATTTTTAAAGTTCTATTTTTTTATGAAGATTGTTTTTAGACATATACCTTCAAATAAAACAGGGTTAAGGAAGAAGAACCTTGACTTACATGTGTATGAAAGGAAAACCATAGGGAAGGAACACATCTGGGGTTTTAGATACACACCAATAGCCGCCCAGTTAAATATTACAATCCTAAACTTGCACTTACATCACACTTTATGGTCAGCCAAGCACTGTCACATAGTATAGCACACACTGTTGGCTGTCTACCCAACAGTATCCACCCCCTACATTTTCCTTGCTTATAAAATACCAGTTTGATTCAGGAGTCAGGCAGGCAGGCAATTGTGGGCAGGCTGGGCCCCTCTGATGTAATAGGGGTAAGTTTTGACTGTTCTAACTCTTCACGGCCACTGCATTCCTCTTTTCAGTGAATGGTCTAGGCATGGAAATAATTCTACCCAGAGATAAAAGGGGACGTCTTCTGAGGGACATCTAGGAAACTCTTCTCCGTCTTATAAAAAGGACACAAAAATGGTGCGTTAACCCCTTTTTATGACAGTGGATATCAAAGTTGAGGACTTGGATTCCTGAAATTGTGGCAGCCATCCAGGGCCAATGACGGATGCTGTCAAAGCTGAGAATGGCAGAATAGAAAGAAAAGAACCTGAATTCTTGATGATTTTTTTGAGCCACTGAATTAACAACCCTGGAACTTCTTGACTTCTAGTTATGTAAAAAAGTACATGTTCCTATTTTTAAGCCAATTTTAATTGAGATTTCTGTTACTTGCTGCCAAAAGTATCCTAAATAATCTACATATTGGATCTCATTAAATCCTCACAACAATGGCGTGAAGCAGGCATTTTACAAATGATGCAAATGAAAGAGCAAAAAGTGAACTTTCTGTGCCAAGGTCACATGTCTATAAATGGCATAACTGGATCTGAAACCAGGTCTGATTCCAAATTTGGTGTTTCTTCCCATGAAACCTGATGACACACAAAAAAAGCCTAGGGCAAGAAAACATACTGTCAAATCATCCTGACATTCTTAACAAGTCTAAGGCAACCGTGCCATCATGGAAATAGACTAGCCATTGAGTGCAAAGACTAGTTTTGTCAGACTCTGGGATTATGGTTAAATCACTTAACATTTCTCAATTAGGAGACTCATATTCTTCAACTGTAATTTAAAACAGGCGAATTCAAGACAAATCTGAAAATATTAAGTGCCAACCATTTGTCTACAACTATTCAGCATTGTGGGAGACACAGAATAAACCAGATACTAGCTTGTCCTTAAAGAATTGGCTCACCTGAGAATCTGAGTCATAGATACTTGAAATAGCAAAGGAAAAACACTAATGATTACATTATATATTAGCCTATATGATGTCAATGATGGCCTAACAGATGCTAAACATAGCATGAAACTCAAAAGCAGTATGGATCCCACGTTCAGGCGTCAAACGTCACTCAACAGCCAACGCAATACCTCGTGCCTCCTACGTATTAGGTTCAACCAGATGAAGTTGCTAATATCCAACCATTTTTTACTACAAAAATGGCAATTTTGTGCATTTCAACCTTGCTAGGCCCAGAGATACAGCAGAAAATAAAAAGCATTTGTTGTAGTGGGTAGTCAGCGATGTAAACCGGCAATAACAATACAGTGGCCGAGTGCCCAGTAGGAATGCGGGCCCAGGGTAGGTTAAGAGCACATGCGGGAGACACTGAACCCAAACTTGTGGGGTCAGGGAAGGTTGCCCCCAAAGAGGAGATGCCTAAAGTGAGTTCTCAGGGGCAATTAGCTTTGATATCACTGGTTTCTTAAATCTCTGGGGATGTGTATTTCTAAACAAATGTTGATATTCCCCCTATTTTCACCCATTACACATGTCTGAAGAGTCAGCTACTTTGTATTAATTAATTCTTTTAACAGGGCTATGTTAAGTAGCTTTCATAGAAGACATGTAACGTACACTTTAATCATCACACCATCCATCAAGGTGAGAATTAGTATCCTCACTTTTACTAATGAAGACACAGAGGCTCAAACAGATAGCCAAGATCATGCAGTCATTTAGCAGCAGAGCCTGGAAAAAATTATGGTAGGAAATAAGAAGAAAGCAATACCACGATCCCCATATAATCAATGACCTAAATGCCCTTTGCAAAAAAAAAAATCAACTGCCAAAGAAAAAAATTTTTTTAATTCTCTTTTAAGGCAAAAATCTATTCTGGTTACTGAGTGTGCGCAACAAGACTACCATAACCACCCCATCTGACTACCGTCCAATGGTGCCAATAAGACAGAGCTCCAGTAAATTCAAAGGACCACGCCAGAAGTCAAATGAGTCAGAAGGGGGTTTGGAGATGCCTAGGGCCTTTGAAATCAACTTAAAAAGACCACTGGTGGCACAGCGGTTTAGTCCGCGCTTGGCAGCCCGGGGTTTGCGAGTTCGGATCCTGGTCGCCCGCCGACGCACTGCCTGTCAGCCATGCCGTGGCGGCGTCCCATATAAAGTAGAGGAAGATGGGCACGGATGTTAGCCCAGGGCCAGTCTTCCTCAGCAAAAAGGGGAGGATTGGCAACAGATGTTAGCTCAGGGCTGGTCTTCCCCACAAAAAAAAAAAAAAAAGACCACTGGAAACTTCTAAAGCTCCATAAAGAGCTGCATTCACAAATGATAACCATTTCAGCACTTTCTTCCAGGAATTACCATGAAATTGCAAGAAGGTAGATCTGAAAATGATTTAGAAATTTCAGCAGATTCTGCAAGCTCTTCACCAGAAATCTACTTTCTCGTCTTTGGAAGCCCACCTTAAGTGCACTTCCTGGCTTCCCTGGCAGTCGGTGTGGCCATGTGACTGAGTTCTACCAAGAATGTGAGCTGAAGCAATGTGGGCCATTTCTGAGCCAAGGCCTTTAAGCAGCAGATTTGCCCTCTCCATGTTCTTTCCGTCCATCTGATGGACTAGATGTAGATGAGAACAGAGTCCTAGGGGAGAGCAGAGCCACCAAATGGAAGCTGTCTGGTTCCCTGAATCACCACGTGAGGAAAGCTGCCCACTGACCAGGAATACCTGCTTTCGGTTGTTACATGAACAAGAAGGAAATGTGTATTGTAGTTGAGCCATTGTACATTTTTGGGGTCTATTTGTCATACAGCAGGTGGTCCAATCCCATAGATAGTGGCATAACCAGGTCAAGAAGCAGGTACGCTGCCTCCTGTGTAGTAAAGGGGTTTACAGAACAGACGGTTCAGACAGAACCCCAGGGGAACTCCACAGCACATCTTCCGGAGCACAAGGAGCCACCTCCTGCAGTACCTGCTCTTGGTCCAGGGGTACCACCACAAAGCATTCTTGGAAGTGAGATCTAAAGAATAAGCACATGAATGATTCAACTGATAGTAAAGGATTTAACAAGACAGTGAACATCAGAGTTACAAGAGATATCAAAATATTGGGCAAAATGGGAGGAGGAAATGGAAAGAGTTTTTAGAGCTTTTAGTTCCTTGGATAATATGTATTACTTACTCATTGATATGGGTTTTATTGCCCTTCTAAAGAGTTCTTAACGCAAACAAAATTTATGTCACTAAGTAGCCAAAAAACTATAAGATGACCATTTATTTATAAGAAAGATGTCTCTAAGTATTAAACCCTGTTACATTTTTAAAGTTTTTTGTTTAATGAAGACGGTTTTTAGACATACACCTTCAAATGAAACAGGACTAAGGAACAAGAAACTTGACTGATGTGTGTATGAAATGAAAACCATAGGGAAGGAACACGTCTGGGGTTTTAGATACAATTAAAAGTATATGCAATGATACTGAGTTATTTGAGGCTCTTTGGCTTCCAGAAATTACCAGATTTGACCCAAATGTCAGTAAATTTGGTCATTTATACTCTACACTTTGTAAAGGGGAAAAGCAAGAAGCCTACTGGAATCAGACCCAGTGAATCATATTTTTAAATGGGGTAAAAAAAAAAAAAAACCTTAGAAGTTGGACCTATAGAATAATAGGACTAGACAGGATTTTAGAAAGCTTCCTCCTCAATTTCCTAATTTTATACAAGAGGAAACTTGGGCACAAAGAGGTCAACTCACTTTTGCAAGGTAACACAACTTTTTGGTGAGAAAATAGTGGAATAACTCCAGGTTTGCTGACTTCCAAATCTGGGTTCCTTGGCTCTACTAATATAGAAGGAAGATCAAACTTAACTTCAGAAAAATACTTGAACTATACTTTCAGTTGGCTAAATTATACTAAGGGGAAAAGAGGTGTGACCTAGAATTCGTACCATCTTAAGTTAACCAGGATACATTTTATAAGAATAATTTCATTGAGCTTAAAGAAATTATTAAAGACATTTTTAAAACATCACCCTTATTTCTTCCACTACCACTCACCACTGTTGTTATAAAAATCTAGGTCTCAAGTAATGAGGTATATACCTTCTTATTTAGAAAAGCTAACATTATTTTTAATCATCATGATGGTTATACACTTTCAATTACAGAGAGAAAAAAAATCAAATCCCTTTTAATTTTACCTTTCTTAACCCTGAAGGATATTTCTTCCAGATTTCACCAGCTGATACAATTCAGATGAAAAAAAGATCCTTTCTTTATTACTTAAAGGGAGCTGTAAATCAAATGTAGACCTGGGGCGGGGGGGGGGGGGTAAAGGGAGAGAAGGAGGGAGGACTCATTTGCTTATCAGGTTTCCATAAAAAATTAAGAATAACAAGCAGATCTAAATCTGCCCACAACTGAAGGCTTATATCAGTTGCTACTGAAACATTAAAGACTTTTCTTACAGACAAATTGCAATCAACCTAACTTTCTGTTGTCTTGTCTACATACATGCTGCTCCAATTGATGAGACGTTATTAATAAAGGAAGAGATGGCTACAAATTAAAGCAAGCCCTGCTTAATCACATTAATCCAGAGCAAGTCAAAGGCTTCAATTTTCGAAATAATTTTGGGCTTAATGCCGTGGAGATGGGCAGACTGCTCCATTGAGGCAGCAGCTGGTCCAATTTAAGCTGCATTGTGAGGCCGGAATTGTGAGGTCCTTACAGAAACAAGGAAGCCTGACAGTTTTCAGGATGCAACCAAAACTGCTGAGACAAAGGAAATTGCAAGAAATTGAAAGGGCCCTGTAACAATGACAAGGCGGCCCACTGTCGATGGATTGTATGTGATTAACCAGCTCTCGCTGTCGGGATGGGGTGGCAGGCACTTACTGCAACTGTGCCCCCAGCCATTGAGCCCAAAACAGCTGCTGCAGAGAGCACAGTCATGGAGTCACTACTTTGAGTTACCGATGAGAAAAAGGCCTGTCCGTAAAGAAACAGAGTAAGCACCACTGCGGAGGCCACCTCACACATGTTGCCCGTCTCCTCCAAAGAGATGGTGGCTGCATTGACCCAGACAGGGACAGAGCGGCCAGACAGGCACCAGCAAGGAGACACCGCTGGAGCATTTGAGGGAGAGAAGGGACTAAACCCCGAGTACCAGAGAACAGGTTATCAGCAGAGGGATTTTGATTTTCTTGAGTAATTATCTTAATGATTTTCTATGCAAAAAAAAAACTAAAAAGTAGGTCAAGAAAAAAAACAAGTTCTGGGTTGTGAATCAAGAGATCTAATTTCTAATCCCAGATGTGCAACTCTGGCTGAGTGATGTTGGGCAATTCACTTTATTCTCCGGGCCCTGCTTTCTTCATGAATCAAACCAAGGTTCCAGCTCGTGTGACACAGCTTGTGAACAACTGAGCTGAGCAGCTCCAAATTTCCCACAGCGTCCCCTTATACTGATACATGGTCTAACATACTGGGAGATGCCACTGCACAGTGGCGAAGAGCACTCCATCATTGGTAGATATTTCACCACTGAACAATGAAGAGGCCCTACCGAGGAAATGCTTTTCACAGTTTCATTTCTGTTTTAACACTCCAACTCTTTAAAATTCCCATGTGTCAGGAAAGAAACACATCCGGCTTCAGACAATAAAATCATACCCTTAACTCTCTCAGACAAGGCTTGAACTAAGGAAATAAGGCACGGGAGACACAAAAGACCTAGATCCAGTCCCAGCTCTTCAGCTGAGACAACTGTGGGCTACACGTCCGAACCTTCACTGTGAAATTATCTTGGCACCTCTCAGTTTATTGTACAATATGTTGTGTTTTCTCATTTAAGTGCTTTGGTTGTATGTGGTTTTATTCCATCTCTTTGCTGATATGACTCCCTTCTTTTTGGCATGTGATAAATTTTTTAGAAAAAGGACACCTGGAATATAAAAAACATCAAATAAAAATTACTCTAATATTTAAATCCAATAAAAATAATGCATTTGTATGTAATGTCAATTCCAATATTGATGCAATAGCCCTACAAAGCCAATCAATAAACACTGGTCCAAATATGAATTTTAACTAAGTGAAGTAACTTCATTGACTTTTAAAGCAGCTCAAGAGAAGATGGATGGATGGACAGTTGGATGGGTAATGAATAGACAGATAAATAAATGGGGGAATTGAGGGATAGGCACGCAGGCATACCTCATTTTAGGTAACAGAGGTATCCCTGAAAAGTCCGTAGCTTCTCCAGATTGGAATGGACCTTGGAGATCATCCAGTTCAACCTCCTATCCCAGTTGAACTCCCACAATTTGACAGAGAATCTCCCCAGCCTCTGTTTCATCATTCTTAGTATCAGGATAATTGCAACATTTGGAGATAAGTGTCCAAATTCCTCAGGGAATCTGCCAAAATCTTCTTCCCTATACCTTTCACTGGTCTTGTTCCCTCTGAGCAATACACAATAACGATTTCCTCCCTCATGTAGTAGTTCTTCAAATATTTGAAAACAACTAATGTGCTCCCCATCTCCCATCACATGTACTCAAGCCTTTGACTTAACATTTGGAATTTAACCATAATAGTATGTTAGAAGGATTCTGAATTTAATGGAAGTGGCAGTTATTAAGTCATTGCCTCTCAGCTCCAAATCCACCCTTCCTTCCTGTTCTCTAATAAAGAAGGTGGGCCGCCCGGTGGCGCAGCGGTTTAGTCCGCGCTTGGCAGCCCGGGGTTCACTGGATCGGATCCCGGGCGCCCGCCGACGCACTGCTTGTCAGCCATGCCGTGGCGGCGTCCCATATAAAGTGGAGGAAGATGGGCATGGATGTTAGCCCAGGGCCGGTCTTCCTCAGCAAAAAGGGGAGGATTAGCAACGGATGTTAGCTCAGGGCTGGTCTTCCCCACAAAAAAAAAAAAAAAGAAGGTGGGCTTTGTAAATACTCTCCTTTGCCAGACGCCACGGTGTTAAGCCTCGTCACCAGAGGGCGCTGGAGGGACACTGGAGGAGGAGAGGGTTCTTCCAGGTTCCCCTGTGATTCCCTCACCAGGCTCCTGCAGGGCACAGCTCTCTCCAGCCTTCACCTCACCTACAGCAGGTTCCTCTCACAAGGCTCATGTGGGCCTGTTAGGGTAACTGCCACCTCATCCACAGGCAGGCAGCTGCTAAAGCCAACTCTTGGCTCCAGGATCATACTGTCAACCCCCAATTCTCTCTCAGGTTGTGCTTAAAGTAATTTGAATAGTTTGTGTTATCTGCAAATGAACCCTGACATATACAGTATATTATCCACTTCAGTAGAGAACACATTTACATAGTCATAATAATATAACATTGTTTACTGATTTATGGAAATTGTGATAAACTTATACAGGAAAAATGAGAGATGAGATGGTGGGAAGTGGGGAGGTGGTATAAGAAAGCTAAGTTTCCACCTATTATTGATGATTATAATAATAATAATAATTATTATTATTATTACAGTTAAAACTTATATGACTCTTACTACATACCAGCACGTTACATATAGTAACTCATTTAATCCTTACAAGAATGTTGTGAGATACAATAATATTATTTCCCCCCTTTTACAAAACTTGAAATTGAGGCACAGCAAAGTCAAATAACTTGTCCAAAGTTATACAACTACTAGGGAGTGGAAATAATGTCTAAAATGGATAAATTAAGCAATAGTAGTATAAATGTATTATTTTAAGATATGGAGGTCATGAGTAGAAGAAACAGCTAAAATAAAATACAGACTTATGGGAAGCAGGATTTAAGGTGGTGTAGAATAAGGAAGAGGAATACTGCTTTTATTTTAATTGGTAATTGATTTTTAACCATGTGCATGTAAAATTTGAAAAAATAATTTGCTATAATTTAGACTAAAACAAAATTCAGACAGATTCTATTGAGTGATAACTTGATCATACTTATAATCTCAAATCTGTACCTTTATTGTTTTAAGAATGAACTTGATAACTTTATTTTGCTTTTATTTGGTCTACTTTTGAATAGACCATCATCCTTCATGGTTACTTATACCAATCCTGAAAGCCATCCTCTGACTAGAGTCATATTTAAATTTAGAACATTAAAATTTGATACTTTCCAACTTGTGGAGTTTCTCCTAAATCTACTGCAGATGCAATCATTCATCCATTCATTCACTCAACAGACATTGATTTGATTCCTCTTCTAGCTGGACCCTAGTCCAGTCTCTAGTGATTGAAAGATAAATAAGATACAACCTTTGCGCTAAGGAATTTACAGCCCAGAACAAAATACAGACATGTAAATCTACATAGTGCACACATTTGGAGGCTTCACTACAGAATCCATCTGAGCTGGGTTTTACAGCATGAATAAGTGTGATGGCTAATTCTACATGTCAACTTGAATGGGCCACAGGGTGCCTGGATATTTAGTCAAACATGGTTCTGGGTGTGTCTGTGAGGGTGCTTTTGGATGATGTTAACATTTGAATCAGCAGACTGAGTAAATCAGATTGCCCTCTCTAATGTGGGTGGGCCTTATCCAATCAACCAAAGAACTGAGTAGAACAAAGAGGCTGAGTAAGAGCCAACTCGTCCAGCCTGACTGTCTCTGAGCTGGGATATTAGTTTTTATCTGCCTTCATACTCGAACTGAAACATCGGCTCTTCCTGGGTCTTGAGCCTACCAGCTTTTGGAGTAGAACTCACACCAGCAGCTCCCCTGGGTCTCCAGTTTGCCGCTGCAGATCTTGGGACTTATCAACCTCCATGATCTTGTAAGCCAATTCCATATAATAAATTTCTTTAGATAGACAGATAGTTGATAGCTGATAGAGAGAGAGAGAGAGAGAGAGAGAGAGAGAGAGAGAGAGAGAGATCACCATCCTATTAGTTCTGTTTCTCTGGGGAACCTGATAAATACAATAAGGTTTTCTGAAGTACAAAGGGAAGAAAATCATTTCAGAGGAAACAAGCTTTCATGAAGTGTTGAAGGCATGAAAGGACTCCACATGCTTCGCTGGAGAGTAGAAGAGATGGAGGAAAGAAAAAGGTTAAATTGTGAGGACTTAGAAAAAGAATACTCAAGGAAATTAAGTAAATCATTTAGTGGAATTCCATGGTAAACCACTTTATAAAAGAAACAATCCCCTTTGTAATGCAAATAAGCAGTTGATAAATCTGAATTTTTTAATAGAGATAAAACTATTTTTAATTGAATTTATGGGCAGGTGTTCCTTGCATGTAAAATGCACTGTAATCTATTCCTAAAATTCTGTGTCTATTTACTTATATTTTATAGTTGCATAATTTCTAGAAAATGGTTATAAAGAATTTTTATTATGAAAGTTTTCAAACATACACAAAAGCAAAAATAATAGTAAAATAAACTCCACTTACCCACTACCCCCCAGATGCAAAAATTACCAACATTTTAACATACTAACTTCATCAATCTCTTTTTCCTTTATTCCTCCCTTTTTCCTTTATTTGTAGTATGTTAAAGCAAATTTCTCATATCATTTCACACCTAAATACTTTCATATATAATTGCTTAAAAATAAGGATATTTTTGTTCATAACTGTAATACCAGTATCTCATCCAACAAAATTAATAGTCACTCCTTAGTATCATCTAATTCCCAGTCCATATTCAAATTTCCCTGACTATGCCAAAGAATGTCTTTTAGAGTTGTTTTTATTAAATCAGTTTCTATCCCATGGTCCACACATTATATTTGATTACGTGTCTTAAATGTTATGTAATCGACAATGCTTTTTTAACTTCCTGACATATTTAAGAAACCATGTCAATTGTGCTTAGCATATCCTACAATCTAGATTTGCCTTATTGATTCCTCGTGGTCTGTATCATGTAAGCTGTTTCTCTATCCCCTTTATTTCCTGTTAAGTGGATCGTGGATCTAAGGTTTTGGCTTTAGGTTCCACCATTTTAGCAAGAATTCTTCATAGATAGTGTTGTGTATTTCATCTTGCACCAAATCAGGAGACGTATAGGTGTGGCTGTTCCACTTTTAGTGATGCTAAGATTGACCAGTGGATTCAGGTGGCGACAAGCATCTAACATGTTCCCAGAAACCAGAAACATTTATCCTAAGGGTTTTAGCAGGGTGGACACTGCCTAAAGAAACTATTTCATTAGAGGTTGCAAAATGGTGATTTTTCTAGTTCTACAATTACTTCTACATTAATAGTTAGAATTCTTCTATAGAGATGACTTTTGGTCATAAACTAGAGAAATTAAAAATATACGAAATAGGAGTTGCTATAATTGACATACAATAAATGGTATATATTTAAAATGTATAATGTGAGAAGTTTTAACATACGTACACAACCTTGAAATCATCACCACAATCTAGATAATGAACATAGGTTGCCATCACTCCCAAATGTTTCCCCATTCTCCTTTGTACTTCTTCCCTCCCATCTCTCATCGCCTCATCCCCATGTAACCATTTTTGTTACTATAGATTAGTTTGTATTTTCTAGAGTTTTATATAAATTGAATCATGTAGTATGTACTCTTTTTTTGTCTGGCTTCTTTTACTCAGCATAATTGTACTCATAATTTGAGATTCATCCATGTTGTTGTGTGTATCAGTTGTTTTTTCCTTTTTATTGTTCAGTAGTATTCCATCGAATGGATATACCACGATTTGTTTACACATTCACCTGTCATGGACATTTGAGTTGTTCCTCATTTGGGGCTATTATAAATAAAGCTGCTATAAACATTCCTGTATAGGCTTTCGTATAAATAAAAGTTTTCATTTCTCTTGGGTGAATATCCAGGAGTAAGACTGCTGGGTCATATGGTAAATGTATATTAAACTTTATGAGAAACTTCCAAATGGTTTTCCAAAGTGGTTGTGCCATTTTGCATTCCCACCAGCAATGTATGAGAGTTCCAGTTGCTCTGCATCCTCACTAGTACTCGGTAATGTCAATATTTTTAATTTAATCATTCTAATAGCTTATAGCGGTAGCTCAGTGTGGTTTTAATTTGCATTTCCCTGATGACTAATGATGTTGAGAATCTTTAAATGTTTTTATATGCCATCTTATGTCTTCTTTGGCAACATTTCTATTCAAATCTTCTGCCCCCTTTGTAAAAAACTGTTTCCTTATTATTATTGAGTTTTGAGAGTTCTTTATATAAAAACTTTTCTTCTTCTATGGAACATAAAAATAGAGAGAGCTCATAAATGAGCTTAAAGCTATTTATTGCCAGAACAAAAATGTGCACCAGGCAGCTGGGGGTTTGAAATAAAATAAAGCCCTCTTCCAGGGATGAAACGAGATCTCTGCCAATTCAGTGTTTCTGCGGTGGTGAAGCCAAGCTGCGGAGAGAGATGCCTGACTTTCCATTGTATGTGGATGCCCGTCCCCTGCACAGATTCCCACGCTGCAATACCTCAGCCTGGCTTAAGAGTTCTCTCCTTTTGAAGAAAAAACCCAAAGATCATCGAATCAAAACTTTCCTAAATTCTTCATAGGGTCATATGTGAATAAGCTAAGGATATGCATTGTTATCAATACTCCACATAAGTGCTCAGACAATCAGAGAATCTCAGATACACCCACCCAAGACGACCCGAATTCCCCTATAAAGCATCTCTCACAAACATCTGGAACTAAGGGTGGCCTGACGTGGTTTTAGTGACCCTGTGCGAGCTCCTGGTGGCCATCCCCTTCCTCCTCTAGTCCATATGAGCATTTTGCGCCTGATTTTCATCAAGCTGCCAGTCTTTAATTTGCAAAATTATGTTTATTATTTTTTAAAATTAAACTTGAGTTAAAATTTGTATTACATGAATAAGAA
The DNA here is from genome assembly GCA_031878705.1 of Tapirus indicus. Lineage (NCBI taxonomy): Eukaryota > Metazoa > Chordata > Mammalia > Perissodactyla > Tapiridae > Tapirus > Tapirus indicus. The sequence goes on along the minus strand of CM062919.1, from coordinate 93,297,397 downwards.
AACTAGTAGATTATACCTTTTTTTCCTACGTGTTTTCTTCAAAAAAAGATATAATTTCTATGGAAAATGAATAGAAATGTGGTCTTCTACCAAAGGATATTATGTTGCCTTTTATGTAGAATTTTGCAGTCAGTACATTCCCTTGAAACAAAAATAGCTATTGATAGGCAGATTTTTATTTTATGACTTATAATAGAACCTGGTATAAACAAAATTTCCAGAGATAGATACACAACAAAACAAATTTTTCTGACAGTATTGCATTAAGGAAAGACCAAACCTCCGACGTGAAACTTGAATGAACTGAAACTCCGAACTGAAACTTTTCAGTTCACACAAGACTACATTACTTCTATAGTCAAGAAAAAGTTTTTCTCCTTCCCTGTTCATACAATACCATATACCTCTGCATCATCTTCTTGGATACTCATAACAAACCCACAAGGTAGCTCAGAGGATAATTTTTCCACGATCACGTCGAGAGCAAGTGGGAGCCACAAGGCTGATAGCCAAGCTTTCTGCTTCCATCTCACGCTTTTGTCACTGTGCCCCCTGGGTCCCCATAGGTCACACTTCACTGCTGTCCACACAAGTCTATGCCTGATGCATCCAGAAAACTCAAAGAATTCACGATGTTGTCCCAACCTTACAAAAGTGATCCTGTAATCATTGCTAACATTTTTTTTTCATAAATGGGTATATATCAGGACATATTTCTGATTCTGCTCTCAGTTCTGTTTCTTTAAGAAAAGAAATTCCTTTAAGCTTTTATTTCCTACTGAAAAAATAGTTGACAAAGGGATATCTTATAATGAAATCATTTAAATGATTCAGAAAAACCGAGAATGGCTCCCTCAGTGCTATCATTTCTTTGAGCACAATTGTTTGAGCACAATCGTTTGGATGAATTCTACTCCTTCCCATTATCTGAACACAACGTGTGGCAGCAAATTGCATTTTGTGGTAACAATGCGTCGACACTGGCTAGGACTCTATTTTCAACTGCCAATAAAGGCGCCAGAGAAGCATTCAGACCCGGAGACAAATGACCGAGCGAGGAAACACAGAGAGCACCCGCAAACGTGTGTGTGGGGTCTGCCTTATCTATTTGTAGCAATTGTGTTCAAATCTGCATCTTTTCCAGAAAACGAAAAATAAGGATCCCGAGAGGTGGGAAAAGGTTATTACTATAAAGTTGAGTGATAACGGCAAGAAAAATTGTGCCTGAGTTCCAGGAGGGCAATATGAAATAATTCTCTTCAATAGGTTAGCTCAGCTAGGTATATGGAGATCCATTTGAGGCTTAGTGTGGCCTGTTGAGAAAATCAGCTTGTAGTCTTGTTCAAAAGGAATATCAGGTCACAGAGCCATATTAAAATCTCATGGTGGTGAAAGAAGAACTCATGGCCTTAAAATTTTTGAAGCCAATGTTAGTTTTAAAATTCTTTATGGTGCAGACCTTGTTTGAGTATATACTCAATCATTCAACAGCAATTTATGGTGATCTTACTATATGGCAGGCACTGGTCTAGATGGTGAGGATGGAGTAGTGGATAAGACATTTACTGAGGTAGATGTAAAGCAAATAATGTGTCAGAAAAGAGAAGGATGGTGCTGTGAGAATGTACAATGGGGAGGCCTAACCTAATCTAGGGAGTAGAGGAGGACGCGTCATGGAAATCTAAGACTTACAAAGGGAGTAGTGTGTTGAACAAAGGAATAATCTCTCTCCTTATCTCTTCTACTCCTTTTAGAAATCATTTTTCAGCAACATAATTCCCCCCCAAATGTCTTGAGTGCCAATAAAAGCTGTTTTGTTAGATGAGAATGAAGTGTTCTCATTTTGTTTAACAATGAATAAATGGATTGCTTGTTGAGTTAGAAGTTGCGCTACAAGTACTCATAAACATGTCCATCTCCTCCACGAGGCTATGAATTCCTTTAACACAAGGAATGTCCTGCTCATCTTCATATTTATTCATTTAGTTATTTATTCATAAAACACTTATTAAATGGCACTAGGGTTATAAAGATAAATTAAAGATCTTGGCCCTGAAGAAACTCCTGCTCCAGGCAGGGAGAAAAACGATTGTGATGTAGAAAGTTCAATGAGGGAAATATGCAAAGGGGAATGGGGAGATGGAAGGAGAGCTAACCAAGCCTCAGATCCTGGGAGATGAGGCCAACTGGTGCCTTCCAAAAGAATATGTGCCAGTAATTTTTCTGTAGGTAAGGGTGAAAGAATGCATGGCTCCCACCCATCAATGCTAATACTGTACATGTATAAAGCACATTCTCCCAGCATGCCCATGAGTACACTAAAAAGATACTCTTCCTCTCCTTTGGCAGATAAGGAAATTGGTGTTGGGAGAGGCTAAAAGATTTACTCTCGGACCCCGGTAGGTATAAGGGACCGTCAGAACACCAACAGTTCCATCAGCTGGTGACCCCTAAACAGTGCCTGTTGCCGCATAGCTCTACCGCTTTTCAGAAGGCAAGCACACCCCTTGGTGCACAACCAGGAGTGCAGTGGAAGCCTGAATACTAGGATCCATAAAGAATTCCCAGGGATGAAGTGGCTAGCTCCAATCCCAGATAACTGTGGCATGGAACCTGATCATATACTTATATACTACAGTCAGTGGGATGGTGCTAAGAACTCTTCCTCCTCTCATAATTACAAAGACAAGCACAGACAAAGCCCCAGATATTCCTACACAGCCCTATTCAGGCTCCAAATCAACTCCTTCTCTGTCCATGCACTGCTCTCTTCAGCCACTGCAGCCTCCCCTTCCACTGGGTCTTCACAATAAGAACCCAAACAAACCTCTTTTGGCCGTTCCTATGAATGGCAGAGAGAGTGTTCCATGTTGTTTGGGACATAATTACATGATTAAGCACTGCATCCTCTTCAGTAATTCTAAAGTGCCATAATTACCACAACAGGAGGTGGGGGGAGGTAAACAATGTGCAATCATTGATGTTGACAAGGTTTTAAACTTGAGTCCAGACAATGTTGGCCCCCATTAAAAGGGAGGAGGCATCCTTCTTACTCCAACTATTTCATATCAAGAAATATAACAAACTATAATCAAGAATATAATCAAGAATATAACAAAACACTGATTGCCCTTAATGACCTTATTATTCTTTCATTAAATGTACTATGAAAACTGGGCAATGTACTTCAGTGGGGTTTTTTTTCAGTGGTATACATATTTAATGTATGGTTGACCTTTGCATTTAAATACGATAGTATTGGTAAAAGATTCCTATATCCTTGTGTGGATAAAGAGACCACATGCCTCTTACTATACTGCATATATCAATAGACTGTAGGGTCTTGTACCATATACAAAAATTAACTCAAAATGGATCACAGACATAAATGTACATGTTAAACTATACATCTTCAAGAAAAAGATAGGAGGGGGCCGCCCGGTGGCGCAGCGGTTTAGTCCGCGCTTGGCAGCCCAGGGTTCGCGAGTTCGGATCCCGGGCGCCCGCCGACGCACTGCCTGTCAGCCACGCTGTGGCGGCGTCCCATATAAAGTGGAGGAAGATGGGCACAGATGTTAGCCCAGGGCCAGTCTTCCTCAGCAAAAGGAGGAGAATTGGTGACAGATGTTAGCTCAGGGCTGGTCTTCCCCACAAAAAAGAAAAAAAAAAAAAGATAGGAGAAAATCTTTGTGAATGTGGGTAGGCAAAGATTTCTTAGATGTGACACCATGTCTAAGAAGACAATCTAAAAAAGAATAAATTGATAGATTGAATCTCATCAAAATTTAAATACTCTTTGAAGGATACTGTTAAAAGAATGCAAAGACAAACCACAGACTCAGAGAAAATATTTGCAAATCATATATCTGATAAAGGACTTATAATCACAATACATAAAAAAGTCTCAAAACTCTAAAATAAGAAAATAATCCAATAAAAGTATACAAAAGATTTGAACAGATATTTTTACAAAAGGAGATATACAGATGGCAAGTAAGCACATAAAATAATACTCAATATCATTTAGTCATTAGGGAAATGCAGTGAAAAGCACAAAGTAACAGCACACTACACATCTGTTAGAATGGCTAAAATTAAAAAGACTGACCACACCAAATGTTGGTAAAGATGTGGAGAAACTAGAACTCTCATACACTGCTGGTGGGAATGGAAACGGAATTTTCCACTTTGGAAAACAATTTGGCAATTTCTTAAACAGTTAAACATCCACCTACCATATGACTCAGCCATTCCATTTCTAGGTATCTATCCAAGATAAATGAAAGTATATGTCCACATAAAGACTTGTACATGAACGTTTATGGCAGCATTATTTATAACAGTCAAAAACGGAAAACAATCCAAATGTTCACCAAGTGGTGAATGGATGGTATATTCATACAATGAAATACTATTCTGCAATAAAAAAAGAACAAACTATTGGTACATATAAGAACAGGAATGAATCTCAAAACAATTATGTTGAATGAAAGAAGCCAGACATAAAAGAGCACATACTTTATGACTGCATATAAAATTCTACAAAATGCAAATTTCTCTGTAGTGACAGAAAGCAGATCAGAGGTTGCCTGCGCATGGGGGGTGGGAGAGCTGGTGGCAGGGGTGGTGGTGGGGGGACAAGGAAAACAGCAGGGAGGGATTATAAAGGCACATAAGAAAACTTTGGGGGTGATGAATATGTTCATTATATTGATGGTGGTGATGATTTTACAGTATTTGTATATGTTAAAACATTGAATTGCACACTTTAAATATGTGTACTTTGTATGTTTTACTATATGTCAATTATACCTCAATAGAGCTGTTTCTATAGAATATATATATATAGACAGGTCCTGATCTAGTCCCTGCTATAGGTAAGTCATTAACCTTCCTGAGTTCCCATTTCCCACTGTGTAAAAAGAGATGATTCCAAAGGCCCTTCCAGCTGTTGATTTGGCTGGAGGCAGGGGTCCCTTGTCCCAGCAGTCATCAGTTTGTGATGACCTCAGGAGCTTTCAGTCAGCCTGCAGACCCAGCTTAAAGGGAGTGCCCCAAGCTGACTGCTGCCTAGAGGACACCACTGACGTACCTGTCCTGACACACTCCGTGTGGCTGCTCCTGACCAGCCTGTGCCCTTTGCCTCTCTCTTCTCTCCCCACCACTTGGTGTTTGGCCAGGTCTCCTCCACCCAGCCACTTGGCACTTCAGCATCTGGTCTGATTTCTGGAATATGGCTTAGCCTCTCCTACATCCAGGACTTAATTGGGTAGACATCACCAGGATACAGACAAGGCATCAAATCAGCTACAGGTGAAAAGTGAGCAATAACCCTCCAGGCTCTTGCTTTCCTGAATCAAAGGAAAAACCTCAGTTTGCCATGACCTAATCTAGTAGCCACCCACGACTCACCAAGACCCCAGCCTCACTCCAGCTCCAGTAGCAGCACATACTCAGGGATGGGTTTAAAGCCTCCTATCCCTCTAAGGGCTGACTGACCCCCACTTCCTCCTTTTGGCTCTCACTTCAGTCTCTTCAACACACTGGCCTATCTATCTATTTAACTGACTTCCCAGGACCCTCTACATTGGCCATGCACTATATTCCCAGCTTATTTCTTTGGACTTGATATACAAGATTGTATCCCTGGCCCACTTATCAAAGCTAAAGGTTTCTCACTAATTAGTCATCTGAACTTAATAACTATCTGCTCCGGAAGGCGTCCTTTATCCTCCCTGCCCTTTTCCTTCTTCACCTTGGACACTCCAGCCGCACCCTTAGTCATGCCCACCTGCTCACTCCTGCTTGTCCAAGCAGCCCAGGCCCAGCCCAACAGCCAGTCCCTGCTGCACTCACCTGGGCCCAGCCTGGAGCAGCTTTGCCCAGCAACTCCAGCTTTAGCCCAGACAGCTATAGTTCCAACAAACAAGTTGAAACCTATCTGGAAAAGTTGTAGAATAGAAAACTTTGAAAAAAATTCAATGCTGACTTTCTGAAAAAAAAAAAACTTAGAATCAAATATATCTTGCAATTATTTTCAACTACGTGCATGTAATTTATAATAGTGTCATTCAATGATAAGGTTGTTTTGGACAACTAAGGGAAGGTATAATATTACATGAGATGACATGCTACTTGCTGATAGCTGGAATTTTCACAAGCTAGTGGAGATGAGGGGAAGATCATTTCAGGAGTGACTTAATGACATAGGTATAGTTTGAGGGTGAATATCGCACTATAGGTATAGTTTGAGGGTGAATTTTAAGAAAAGATTGGTTTTTAGAAAAGTAGCTCTTTAGTCAAAGCTTTGAAGTTCTCCCTTAGTATAAATGTGGAGGGTTTTCTTTCCTCTATTGTAATAAACCATTAGCCCATTAAAGTAAAATATACTTTTCATGACAAGCAGACACAAAAAGTTGAAGTGTGTATAGAAATATTTTTTAAAGTAAAGAAAAATATGATCAAATCATTATTTACCTGAGTCAAGAGGAGGAAATGATGGTATGAATAAGCATAAGACAAAGCTTTTACAATTACTAAAGCTTAGTTTTGTAATGTGCTTTGTATCTATATTTGTTTTCTAACAGCATTGGATATTCTAAGAATTCACTTCAAATAGAATAACGAAATCAGGCTGTGAAGATCTGACTATAAGATGGGTTGAAAAATTATGTGGTCCTCTCCATCTTACTCCCCTGCTCAGCTCCTTCTCCATTCCTGCCCCAGGACAGGCTCCCCTCAAAGGGCCAGCCATAAAGCCAAAGCCAGGTCCACACTAGGGACAGCTGGAATAAGAAAGAGAAGAATAGACTTGAGAAGCATTTCAATGTTTAAAAAAAAGTCAAAGAATCTTTCCAGATAGGAAGATACAGGATTTTCATAAAAATGTACATAGCAATAAAAGAATGCCTGAACATACATAAGTATCTTCCTGGGATAATGCAACCTTTTTTTTTTTTCCTTTCATGGTAGAACCCAGGTCCTTAGATAGAGCGAATGGTGGGCATTAAGGGATTCAGTTTTGAGAAGCAGGCCACTGATTGTCTACATGTGAAGAAGGCAAAGGATAAATCAAAGATAACACTGTGACTTACAGTTTGGGTTACCGCTAGAAAAGTGAGGAGGGTCAAGGTCCACAGATATAAATGAAAAGGAATGCCAGGTGTGAATGCCAGGATCAGGGTATGGTACAGGTCAAACTGACTCTGTGGGAGAATACTTGGGCAAAAGAGGTTGCTTTGAAGGCCCACAACCCACCTTCCCAGACCACTCTGGTCTACCAGCGCCTGACTCAAGCAGTTAAAAAGTCACAGATGCTCTGTGAAAGACACTGTTAACAAAATGAAAAGACAAGCCACAGAGTGGGAGGACATATTTTCAAGTCACATCTGATATAGGATCAAACACTCTTAAAACTTATTAAGAAAAGAAACAACCCAAATAAAAAATGGGGAAAAGATGTGAATAGACACCTCACCAAAGAAGATATACAAATGGCAAAAAAAAGCATATGAGAAGATGCTCAACGTTGTAAGTCATTAGGGAATTGCAAATTAAAACAACAATGAAATACCACTACACATCTATTAGAACGGCGAAAATCCAAAACACCGACAGCATCAAACACTGGTGAGGATGTGGAGCAACAGAACTCTCAGTCATTGCTGTTGGGAAAGCAAAATGGTGCAGCCACTTTGGAAGACAGTTTGGCAGCTTCTTACAATGTTAACGTAGTCTTACCATATGATCCAGCAATCTCACTCCTACGTATTTATCCAAACGAGTTGAAAACATACATGCACACGAAAACCTGCACACAAATGATTATAGCAGATTTTTTAATGATTTCCAAGAATTGGAAGCAACCAAGATGCCTTTCAATAGGGGAATGGATAAACAAGCTATCCACAAATGGAATATTATTCAGTGATAAAAAGAGATGAGCTATGAAGCCAAAAAAGACATGGAATAACCTTAAATGCATATTGCTAAGTGAAAAAGTCAGTCTTAAAAGGTTATATACTGTATGATTCCAATCATATGACATTCTGGAAAAGGCAAAAGTATAGACAACAAGAAGTCAGTGGTTGCTAGAGATTTGGAGGCAGGAAGGGAGTGAAGACTAGGTAAAGCACAGGGGATTTTTTTATGTGTGTGTGAGGGAGATTGGCCCTCAGCTAACATCTGTTGCCAATCTTCCTCTTTCTGTTTGAGGAAGATTGTCGCTGAGCTAACGTCTGTGCCCATCTTCCTCTATTTTGTATGTGAGACACTGCCACAGCACGGCTTGATGAGCGGTATATAGGTCCAAGCCTGGGACCCGAACCCACAAACCCTGGGCCTCCAAAGCGGAGCATGCAAACTTAACCACTATGCCACCAGGCTGGCCCCCACAGGAGATTTTTAAGTCATTGAAACTATTCCATATGATCCTGTAATGATAGATAGATGGCATTATACATTTGTCCAAACCCATGGAAGGTACAACACAAAGAGTGAATCCTAATGTAAACTATGGACTTCAGTGAATAGCAATGTATCAATATCAGCTCACCAACTATATCAAATGTACCACACTAATACAGGATGTTAATAAAAGGCAAAATGTACGTTTTGGGGGGCAGGGGATAATACAGGAACTCTCTGTAATTCCTGCTCAATTTGTCTGTAAATCTAAAACTGCTATAAAAATTAAAGTCTATTTTTTTAAAAAGTAATGGATGGGGGCCAGCCCCATGATATAGTGGTTGGGTTTGGCATGCTCTGCTTCAGTGGTCCAGGTTCACAGGTTCGGATCCCAGGCGCAGACCTACACCATTCGTCAGCCATGCTGTGGTGGCAACCCACATATAAAGTAGAGGAAGACTGGCACAAATGCTAGCTCAGGGCTAATCTTCCTCAGCAAAAAAAAAAAAAGTAATGGACGTACACCTTCATAAAAACAAAAACAAATCTGCCCTGCCCACCACTGTACCTGGCACCTAGCACAGTGACTTTTCACAGAGTAAGTGACAAATCTTAAAAAGCTTTCAACACAGAACTCCTAACACAAATGTGTGCATATACTAAATTATATAAATGCTGAGTGTGTTGCAACTTAAAACCATGCCAATTCATTCATCTCATCATCAAAAGAAAAGTTTATCAGTACTATCAGAGCAGACTACAGTTTCAGGGGTATACTGTCCAAGTGACCTAAATATAACCAGATAGAATGATATTTGTTTTAGTTTAGTACTATTCAGTTTTTAAATGAAGGCTTCATCTTGCATTTTACACTATATTTTGAAAACTGAACCACATTCTATAATTAATTATTTTCAAGAAAGTTATTATTTTGCACTTTGTGCTTCGAGTAAAAATTCAGTGTTAAGAAAATTTATTTCAAATACATTTTGCATATATATCAAATATCCAAATGTGATTTCCTCTTCCAGTGCTCCGAATGTCATGATTACAACATTCAGAAGTGACAATAATAACATCAAATCTTACAAAGATGAATGAAAGACAATAAGTCCTCTTACGAAAAACATTTCTTAAACACACACACACACCCTTTATTCGCTTACTTTCATTCGTTCTACCCCCGACCAGTGCAAACTGCTACTTTCTTCCCTTTCAGATCATGAGCACCCTGGTTCTACCTCTGCCCAGGTATACTGTCATTGGGTCAACCTGATGTGCCCTTGGATTTCCTAGCAGACATCGTAGTTCCCGAGTATCCAATTTATGCGATGAACTGTCCATCTGTTGCCCTAACTCCAGGCTATGTGACCAGCCCATCTGTGCTTGTCGACATTATGGGCCTCCTTGCTTATATGCATGTGCTGCTGCTAGAGTTGTGGGGTGTTCTCACGTCTCTCTCTCTCCCTCACCTATAGAAACTTTGCTCCCTCTCTGTCCATTAATTTTGGGCTACCTTCAGCTTTCTCATTCCACTCTCATCACTAACCCAAATTCCGTGTCCTGTATACCTGGCGCAGGCACGGTGGTATTAAATAGCTTTTGCTTACTTGTCAGGTGTGATGCTTCATCTAGAAGTGGAGCTTTTATTCTGCTGTAACTGGTCCAAACTACAGGGTGAGCCTCATTCATCCATGGCTCACCTACACACAGCCACTGATTTCTTCCATTTCGTTGCCATTTATTTTGGCAGATAGTTTTTATGTCCATTTTGTCTTGGCAGCATTGTTTCCAATCCAAATTTGGAAACAAACCTAAATAACCAGGTTGTATTTTCTTTTCTGGAACTTTTGTGTCTTACAGAATCTCAGGGAAAGAGATCCTAGCCCCTCTCTGAAGTGTCTGTGTCAAGGTTATCAGAGGACATATATCAAAGCAGAACCATGAGCACCAAAACCACCCATCCAGGAGGGCTTCCAGGTGGAGGTGAGACAGCAGAACCACCCATCCAATGGGGGCCTCCAGGAGGGGGTGAGGCAGACAGAGTCTAAAGAAATTAATATCAGGAACACCAGTGAGCAGAGCAAAGCTACAAATCCAAAGGGAAAAACCTGGGAGAACAGCAGTCACATTAAAAAAACATATATATATATGGAAGATAAGATTCAGGAAAGAGTAGAAAACATTGCATCTTGATCCTCTCTACAGCATACCCAGATCACTTTTTTTTTTAGTCCTATATTCCCTGCTAGAGTATATATTCCTGGAGCAGAATATTCAACATATTCTTTTCTTAACTTTCCAAACACCCAGAAGAACGCTTTTCACCTGATGGATACTTGATAGGTACAGGAAGAGAAAGAGGGAGGTAATTTATGAAAGACAGTAATTTATGAATCCCACTGTGAGGAAGGAGGAGAGAGAAGCAGATCACTATAGACTGGAGAAAGACATGGGTCCCTAAATACCTGTTTTCACCATGAAGTATATCCTTTACCACCTGAATGAACCACGTTTCTGACAATTTTTATAGGTTCCTTTCACCAATCTGTGAATTAACTCTTTTTCATGTAATTGGATTCCATTTTATAGGTTCAATGTTTAGAATATACTCTAGAAGCTAAATAATTACAAGTTTCTTACTCCAGAAACTATCTGTGATAGATTGTGTCACCTTGCCATACTCCAGCAGACGCTGATGCAGGAATCATTTTAAATTCACTCATCATTACCAGAAAGTGGCCACAGAGCTTAGTCCAGTTTTTCAGGGCGTTAAGAACCTCACTAGATTTGAAGGGTCAAAGGCAAGAGACAAACATGTATATCTGATTTTTTAAAATTTCTTAGATAATTGACAAGCTCTCTACTGAAAAATCTGAGGCAAAGCCTGGTTTTATCTAAACTTCTACTCTTGTTAACCATCAGAAAGAGTTGCAGCCTGTGAGAAGGGAGATATAGGTCAGAACTTAGAAGAGTCTTTGGACCTTTCTCATGGCATTCTCCCATTCTTCAGCTAATCAGGAAGCATCACCGAGGGCTCACTGCGTGTCCCGGGGCTTTCTCAAAACTTTCCAGTTGGATCTTCAGCCTCTGGCTCATTTGATACATGAGGGTACCTAGCAACTCTGACTTATTCAGTCGACATTGACTGGGTGCGAGGCACCGCTCTAGGTGTTATGGGAGTAGAGAGATGAAAAGATACGGTCCCTGCCCTCCAGGAAAATACAGTCTAGTAGGAGAGAAGCCTGAACATAATAACAAGTTCTGCTTCCCAATTAGCCATGAATTTTAGTTGAGTGTTTAGTTTTTTCTTATTTTGAGAGGGTATATAGCTTCCTGAACATACAGTTCTTTTCATTGTAACTACTTGTATTTTCTAATTCTCTATTAGCGAAACCTAGCTAAAAGCAAGGACTCTAGACACAGACCTCTGAGGTGTAAATTCGGGCTCTGCCACTTACTGGTTATGTGGGTTTAGACAAATCAGATAATCTCCCTGTGTCTTGATTTGCTCATCTTTAAAATAGGCATACTAGCAGCCCCTCATATAGCTGCCATGAGAGAATTGAAGAAATCATTGCATGTAATGACATGCATTTAGAATTATGCCTGGTACATGGTAAGCACTCAAAAATATCAGCCATCATTTTTCTTTCTCCAATCTCATATTTAAAGACCACCAAAATGTGTAGGTGGTAATCTCAGAGACTCATCTCCTACTTCTAAACAAGAAATGCTCACACTTACTCCTCTGCTGTATTGATCAGGCTAGAGAGATTGGTGACATCAAGAGTATCCAGTCAGAATGTGAAATAATAGAAAATATATATATTGGTCTCTGCCCGCATTCCTGGCACAGAGCTCCTAAAACCCTTGTAATTCCCTAAGTGATAAGAGCACCAGGAGCATCTCTTGTTCTAATATTTGGTCTTTGATCCTGGTTCCTGACACAGGGCTCCTAAATCACTTGGAATTCCTAGGTGATAGGAGTGTCTTTGAGGCGACTCTTGGTGGGCTCCTGGATGGCTTCAGGATGGGGACTGGTCACCAGAAAGACCAAGCTTGGAATTTTCAGCCACACCCCTCATCCTCCAGGAGAGAGAGAGGGGCTGGAGATTGAGTTAATGATCCATCATGCCTTTGTGATGAAGCTTCCATAAGAATCCCAAAAGTACGGGGTTCAGAGAGCTTCTGGGTTAACGAACACATCTCCATGCTGGAAGGGCGGCACACACCAAATTCCACAGGGACAGAAGCTTCTGTGCTCAGAACCCTTCTGGACCTTGCCCTATATATCTCTTCATCTGGCTACTCATTCATATCCTTTATTATATCCTTAATAATAAACCAGTAAACACAAGTAAGTGCTTCCCTGAGTTCTGTGACCCATTCTAGCCTATTACTGAACCCAAGGAGGGGATCATGGGCACCCTGATTCACAGCTGGTCAGTCAGAAGGACAAGTGACAACCTGGAACTTTCGACTAGCCTCTGAAGTGGGGCCAGTCTCATGGGACTGGGCCCATAACCTGTAGGATCTAATGCTAACTCCAGATAATTAATGTCGGAACCAAACTGAATTGTAGGACACGGGGCCGGAGTCACGGAATTGCTTGATGTGTGGAAAATCCACACATCTGGTGTCAGAAGTGAAGTAGTGTTGAATAGAATATTGACAGTAGGTGAGGCACATAGAAGTGTGTTTTCTTATACACAGAAAAATAAAATTATGTCCTAGGGAAGGGAGTAAATTTTTGGACAGGAAAGTCCGCTTCAAAATGGGACTCTACTTCTCATCAAAGCCTTGAGAAATTAGCCCAAAGATTGAGATAAAATTGTTCATATTTAACACCTATACTCAAATGGTAGGTCATACAGGTGCAGCAATTTAACATAAATGAAAAAGGCTCATAGACAGAAACAGATCAGAACACATGGGCTGACGGAAAATCTAAGCTGCCTGATGCATTGAAACCCAAGGTCTCTAAGATCAATTTTCCTGGTGTAAAGGTATTCCGTATTTAATTACACTGCTTTGCTTGGAGCTGCAAAAGGCCTGTCATCTTCCTCTTACTTCTAAGCTGCCCAAAGAGCTTCCAGGTCACTCCTTCCAGCTGTTCAGGCAGGTGCCTAGCCATGCCTGAGGACAATGCTGCTCCCACGTCCTACCACCCCTCGTTTGTCTCAGCACCAACTGCTTCTCAGAATGAATGCTCCTGGCCAAGAATACGGCACATCAATATCTTAAGCAATCTTCCTGATATAACTAAAATGTTGGGTAAAATATATTTTTTCATCCTTTAAAAATTCTTCACTAACTAATATGAAAGAAAGAAACATGCAGAAGCCAAAAATGAGGGGAAAATGAGAACCCCAGGAGGGACGGAAGCTCCAAAGCTCTAGGGGTTTCTTCTGAACCTCCTTTGGCAGCTGCTTGGGGTGGGAAAAGGAAGGCAGGAGATGAAGCCTAGGGTCCCCAAAGTGAGGAATCTAATAGGAAACACCCCCACAGAAGTGGAACTCCGAGGAGCTCCACCCTCATCGCAAGGTTAAACAGAGAGAAACACCTGGCCCATGGAAAGAGCAGCACAGACACCTGCCTACGTGAACACTCATGCTCTGGGGAGAGAGGAAAGCAACCTCCCCCTAGGATCTTGTAACCACCAGCCACCCACACACCAATTGTGTGCTGTCCGAATTCTTGTTACCTATGTGGCCCACAAAAGAAAATTCAAGTAAATAATTTAATTTAAAGTGTTTCGGATGGATAAAGCCCCCAAGTTCCTGGCATTAGCTAATAGGAATTCTCTCTGGTGGGACATCCCTTCGCCCCAGGCCCTGGACACCCCCACCCAGAGTCCCTGCATTAATCTCCCTGTTATGTGGTTAAACACCACCTTTGTAGGTTTATAGCAGCTTTATTCATAATTGCCCAAACTTGGAAGCAACCAAGATGTCCTTCAGTACGTGAACAGATAAACTGTGATACATCCAGACAATGTATCAGCACTAAAAAGATTCAGCACTAAGAAGAAATGAGCTATCAAGCCACAAAAAGACATGGAAGAAACTTAAATGCACACTGCTAAGTGAAAGACGTCAACCTGAAAAAGCTACGTACTGTATGATTCCAATTATATGACACCTGGAAAAGGCAAAACTATGGAGACAGTAAAAAGATCAGTGGTTGCCAGGGGTTAGGGAGAAGAAGGGAGGGATGAATAGGCAGAGCACAGAGGACTTTTAGGGCAGTGGAACTATTCTGTATTTTACCATAGTGATGGAGACACGTCATTATACACTTGTCCAAACTAGAATGACAACACAAAGAGTAAACTCTAACGTAAACTATGGACTTTGGGTGACAAGGATGTGTTAGTGTAGGTTCATTAACTGTAACATGTACCCTCTGGAGTGGGATGTTGATAGCAGGGTAGGCTATGTGTTTGCGGGGGCAGGAGGTATATGGGAAATCCCTGTACCTTCCTCTTAATTTTGCTGTGAACCTAAAACTGCTTCAAAAAATTAAGTTTATTAATTTTAAAAGTTATTCACGATCAAAACAAGATAATTTCTTCTCAATGCCCACCCACCCCTCAACCCCACTATGAGGCTTCACCATTTTACAACCCTGACTTTCAAAAATGGACAGATGGTTTTCCCTGGAGCATTTCCAAACTATCAAATACAACCTAACAAGCCTTAAACAAGGTGACAGACGTTTTTTTCCTTGTGCACAAAGATACACAAGTTCAGGCACCTATGACTTTTTGTCACCCGACCCTGCAGGAGCAAAGCAGGTCTGCTGAGAGAAGCCTGGGTGTTCCAGTAGCTAACAGTTCCTGACCTCCCACGACTGAGGAGAGGAGAGAGGGTTTTAAAATAAATATGCTCAAGGAGCCAGAACTGAGGTTGAAAATGGAAGGAGCACAAGTGATTGGGAGAAACTGGATGCTCTGGGCTCCTCTGCTGCGAGAGCTGGAACTCACACAAAAATGCCTAAGCTTAGGACCCCTGGGTCCATCCAGGTGCCTGGGAACATCCCTAAGAAGGCGGAGAATGAAAAGGCCCCTTTCTCCTGCCTCCCAGCACGTTTTCTCTGGATGGCCTCCCTGACAACCCTGGAGATTTCTCTAAGTTCCAGAGCACAGCCTCAAAGCAGGCACGAGTGTTTAAGGGGGGGCGGGGGTCTTCAGCTGTGTGTTTCAGCCCAGAGTAAAGTGTCCCTGGTCCTCAACTGCCTTCTAGACTTAGCTCCTTGGGGGTTCCAAGGAGGCATCTCCTCAGCCCGAAGAATGAGGACAGTGTAGGTGGAAATCAGAGTATCCTGGACACTGTGTTTTTATATTAGATTTGTGTGCAAAATTTTTATCTGGAGAAAAGATTCTAATGCTTAATAAAAGTTTCAAAAATCACTGGAACAGATGACCTCAAAGATCCATCCAACGAAAAGAAAAAGAAATTCATGTTTCTATAGATCAATTTAGTTCCTCTAAATAGTTCCAGATCACCAGACATTTTTTATAAACGATTTTCAAAATTCCAGTTTATTCCTACAAGAACTTCACAGCTTAATTTAATATCTTTTAAAGTATCCTAAAATGCTTAAGAAAGACATGCGAAAATAGTCTGAACAGTCTGTTTTTGTTTTCAAAGGAAATACCATCAGAAGAGACTGTCGGTACCTCTAATTAGCTGGTGCCACACTGAGCAACTTGCTGTCCCCGAGCGCTTTGCACTGCTGTGAGTGGGAGCACAAAGCCGCTCGATCCATTTCACAGGCTTGTAGACGTCATAAACTAGCAATTAATATAAGCTACTATTGTAATATCTGTTGAGGGTATTAAGTTATAAACTGTCCTAAACCTAAGATAGGCACTATATACTAAGTCACCAGTTCTTGTGATTTTTTAGGATTATCATCATAATAGCACTGGAGTAGAAAAGCAAAGTATCCTTAACAAGAGGAAAGGAGAAAAAGAGGGAAATGACAAAAAAGAATTGGAAGGAGACAACTACAAATGAAAGGGTCCCAACCCCATTGTGGATAAGCAGTCCTCCACAGAAGCTTCTGCCAGAGATAGCACACTAGCTCCCATTCACAAAGACTGAAGACCCTGGGATCCGTTCCGCCCCTCGGTACCCTGGTAGACCCTGCAATTCCACGCCTCGGAGGCCAGGATTTATTAAGCAAAGCCTAGCCCCAGCTGAGGGGACTCAGTGGTCTGTAACTGATTCACATGCTGATGAGGGCCAGGCAAATGGGAGGCAGGCCTGGCAAACAGCAGTGACCTCTGCAAGAAGCTGCTGGAATCCTACTGGGCGATTCGCTCACACGATTGGCGACCGTGTTTTCCTATGAGTCCCTCTTGTTGCAATTTTAACTTGGCAGATGGGGCAGTAATTGACCCAGATATTTATTTTTAATGTAACTTAGAAAAAAAAAGAAATCTCATTCCGACGCTCTAAAAATTGTCAGTCATTATGAAGTAATTAAGACCCAGAGCATCCCATAAAATTCCTAGAGAAGCTCACCCCCCATAAGGTTATTTTCTCATATTACATTATGGCTCCATTATACGTGATTTGAAAATATCAGCGCAGGCACATTCATCAATTGCTTTTGCAATTATGTTTTAAGAACTTGCTTGCTATAGCAAATTCCTCTTCAACTCCCTTCTAAATCTTTGAGAATATAATCCTCAAACAATGAAAGAATAACCTATTTCTAGTGCTGGATGAGTATAAAGAATGTTTTTATTATTGTTCCTTTTCATTTATCTTCCATTTAAATGGACTATTAGAATTTTACCATCAGATATGCTGAAATATCAACACATTTAACCACTTAAGGTCTGTCGGTCTGTTGACCTCTGATGACCACACCTGTTCTCAGCAGTGATTTAGACTGCTTCAAGAAAGAGGTGGATTAAACAGCCAAACAAGCTAAGGACTATGAAAATACCAAGGTCGTATGAAGAATATACGGAACTCACAACAGTCTTCAGAGAATCCATAAATTGTCAAAATTCATTCACCACCGCCCCCGCCTAAATGACAAAGAACAGACACTGACATCACTGGAGTCGTTGGCCAATAGACCAGCAAGGACAGGCACGAATGCTTCCCTCACCATCTGAGGACAGCTGCTTGTGATTGCCTCGTGTTTTGGTGCTTGCCAGCTTCCAGTCCTTTGAAGCCATAGAAAATTCTCATCCTCTGAGGCCTGATGCTGGATTGAAATATTTACACAAACTTGAAATATCTCTAGCAAAGTGTGCTTGTGTCTATTTCATTTCAACTTTGGGAACTTTGAACAACTGTTTAGCATGATAGTTCCATCCCTATATGAGCATGGCAGACCACGTGATTTTGTCAAGATGCTGCATAAGAGCCTCCAGTACAGTCGCTATAATTTTAGAATCCTGGGATGAAAGGCATAGGTGATGACAAAAAGCTGCTCTGAGTTTAGGAACAGTGAATGAGCGCATACTTTACTCATCACAATGTCATCTCCCTTACAGATTGAAAACCGGAAATAGATGTGAGCAAGATGATTATTAATGTCTCCAGGCCACACTTAGTGGACAAATCAGTTCGCAGACTGTTTGTCCTAACTCTGCAGACCCTGGAGGTCTACAGCCCAGGTTGGAAACCAGATCTGCAGAAGCTTTGAAAGAGCTTCACCCTCTCTTGTTGAATGATTTCCTTTCTCATCCATAGGTCTGGGGGAAATAAGAGATGCCAAAGCTTTGGTTAACAAGAGAGGCTCCTGCAGGCTCTACTGTCACATCCTCAGCTCCACTCTCGGCTGTAGCGACAGCACTTAGAGCATCTATCTAGCAGACATAAGAACTATTAGAAAACCCCAGTACTCAATTTTTGAAAAGAAAAAAATTCCAGCCTAATTGAAATGATAACCAGGACCTAGTTGACAAAAATATTGATCTCTTAAAATCTTAACATTTCAAACTCAAAAGCCACCTCCACTCTGATTCCTTGATCCCCATCCTCACTTAAAAGGGTATAACAGACACATATTTCAACTTCCTTTTAGGAGTCTAGCAACACCATAATCTGGGAAGACAAATACATTTTCAATCCTTCTCAAATCTATCTCCCAAATCACTCTCTCTCAGCCTCAGTTTCTTTATCTGACAAAGAAAGTAGTCTCAGTGGTTTCCAAACATTTTCAAGAACTTTTTAAGATGAAATATTAGTCAAAACCACAATATATATCTAAAAGGGTGAATGAGCTCTCCAAGCAGCTTAAATCTTTGTTCTTTAGTTAAAACGCTTCATTATTGCTGGAACCCCTGAAGCATCTCCCTGGAGACCAAGGGTTCTATGGTTGCCCACTTTGAAAGTCACTAGATTAGAAGATGATTAAGTCCCCTCCAGGTCTGCAATGCCATGACCCCCCTCCCATAGACCTGTGCCCCAGGACTCCTGATGTCAGCTCTTCAGAGGGATGCCCCTTGTCAAGAAGCCAAGCTTATCTTTTCTGGTGATTGAGGCTTAGAAAATAAACAAAACCAGCAGTTTTTGCATGACCTATATTTTGTCCTTTCAGGCAACGGATCCATTCACTGAACTACTCTGTCTTGAATAGCTACATGGATGAGTTGGGTGAGGAGCTGTATTTGGTCCTAGGGATTATAACTAGGAGCCATAGGACTCCCAAACTCAGAGCTTGCTTTCTGCCCAGTGGTTTGAGAGAGAGAAGCATTTTCATCCTGCCTGCTACAAGTTCAAGATCAATTTTATGTCTAATATAAGAGGAACAAAAAGCCATCAAATTGCTTATAGCAAGAACTGAACACCAGAATTCTTGCATTTTCGGGGATATGTCAATAACAGTAATTTACCTTGACTGACATTGAAATGAGTACAATATGACTTACTATGCACTAAAAAAGAGATTTAATGTAGTCTGCAAGGAATTTAGAAAGAATTTTACATTGCTTGGTAAAATCTGCTAATAACAGAACTCATCTCTACTTTGAAGAAGAATGTGATCACTAATCTCATGTAAGATACATAGACATGTACATCCACCCAAACA
This sequence comes from Tapirus indicus, assembly GCA_031878705.1. Taxonomy (NCBI): domain Eukaryota; kingdom Metazoa; phylum Chordata; class Mammalia; order Perissodactyla; family Tapiridae; genus Tapirus; species Tapirus indicus. The sequence goes on along the minus strand of CM062919.1, from coordinate 93,277,927 downwards.
CTTCAGAAATTAAGTCAAACTAAAAAAGTATACTGAGTTGCTTTATATTAGGCGGGAAATTATTCAATGCTTTGTTAGAGCTCTTAAGCATCAAGGAAATAAAGATATGCATTTGCAGAAGGGGGTGGATATAACCGACTAAGAACACAGAAGAGGAAAAGAAGAAAATAGCCTCCATTTATCCTGCCATATGCACATTCTGTGGGCTGACCCCAGTCCTCTGCCAAGCGATGCTTCATGACCCATCACTTGCATCTTTAACATGCCCAGGAGCTAGAGTGATAGAAAGTGTATGGCCTCATTTTCTAGAATACTTCTGATCTGAAACAATTTTATTTTCAAATAAGAATCTCACCACAACTCTATTGGCTTCATAAAGCAGCACCTCCTTCATTTCACAAGAGAGGTAACTGAGTCCAAGGAGTGAAATGGCCTGGACGTTGACAGCACTGGAAGGTGATGTGAGGACTCCGACACTCTGCTCCTCCCAGATCCAGGCTCCTGCTTGGGACTTCTGTTGAACACATTGTCTGAAAATCCACCAGAGTATTCTGTTGATAAAGAAAGTGTCTGGGCCTCAGATTTCCTGTGGTGATTGTATAAATCTCACTTATGAGAAAAAGTTATACAGTCCCTTTCACGCTTCTGGTTTTGGCGCCACTTGGCTGCGCAGATTTCTAAGAGCTTATGAATAGACTAATAAACATGGAATTGTTCTGAACATCTGTAAGCAAAATACGAAAAGATATTACCCAGTGAATGAACATCCTGGGTTTTCTTGCCAGAAATGGGGTTATTTGTGTATTAGGCTAATGCACTGAAATTAACCCAGAATGCTTATCCACTGCAGAATGTCTTTTCATATTTTCATCTGTATAGTCGTTATTATAAAATGTAAGAATAATTCTCTATCAGGGTATTCAGGAATCTGAATAGCTCAATTACTTCTAAAATCAATGTAGTAAAGCAACAGCATGCCAGTTAATCAGTTGGTTTGCATAACAAATGTTTGGGGGAGTGTGTGTGTTTGTGTGTATGTGTGTGCACACACATGTGTGTATGTGTATAAAGAGAAAGCCAGGGTCAGCGCAACTCTTTCAAATAAATGTGAAAGATCAAGCTTTCATCTGACTATAGAGAAAGAATTCTGGAAGACAGGTACTAGCATTATTCTACTTTGTATCATAAACAACCTTCCTCTAGTACCGAGTACAATGTCTTGCATGTGGTACATTCCCAATAAATGGTGTATTTAATTTATTCAGGAAAGTCTACGTGAAACTTAAGGTCTTCATGGCTATTCCATTCCAGGTTTCCATGGGCTGTCTAGTGCCAGGCAAACACTGAGCTTTTAAGAAACCCCAAACGAATGAATGAATCCCTGGAAATCATTTTAGGAACAGAATGGTGGCCACAAAGATTTCAATTATTTCTCAGCACATCTCTTAGAGACAGATCTGAAACATAACAAGAAACAGTGGCTATGAGGGATGCTACCTTGCATCCAAGCTGAGATTGGGTTCTTGGCGCAAAGAGCTGGTGGTGGGCAGCTCTCAGAGGGCTCAGAATTCAGCCCTAAAACATCTGGGAGATGCAAGTTTCCCAGCCTGTGAACTCCAGGTTCAGTGCTAATTGATGAATCCGAGGAAGGGAAGTTTAAGTGCCTTTTACAGGAGGATAGTTTAAATGAAATGATGGACACATGTGGAGGGCAGGGAGTCTCCAGGGAAAAGCAAGGAGGCAACCGTAGCCTTTGGAAAATCATGGTGGTCTGTTTCTACAGAGTCTGTTTCTACAGAGTGTGGATCAGAACAAGAGGAGTTAGTGATAGAACTTAAAAGCATCACGGTGTCAGGCTCTGGGAGCCTGTCCAGCAGCTAAACCTTACAGAGCAACCCATAAAATGTCAGCAGGACTCCCCCTTTCCCAGGCTGGCCTGGCCGACCAGCCTCTCTGCTGAGGTCCTCTTTTTTTTTCCTTTTACATATGTCAGGGCATTCCATCAGGTTATTCTGAGGTCCTATAGACACAGAAGCGAGCTCTCTTCTAAGCAACTGCCTATCTCTGCTCTGATACATTACTTCATTCCCAAAGGGCAACTGTATTGCAAATTCTTGAGGAACTGTTGTCCCCTTGTACCTTCTACATACGGCAGGTTCAAGTCTCACACAGTTCACCCAGCACATAACAGACCCGTTGGTGGCCCCTTAACGAACATTCTGCTTACATGTGACAGTCAACGCTATCCATGTGTCACCATGGGGGTCACCTCCTCTCCTGGCTTTTACTAGAAGCCCTATATCTTTTCTACATATCTAATTGCAACTCCAGCTTAGGTTTCAGAATCACCAACCCATCAATTGCCACACAGAAATACCATTCAGAAATTAACATGCATCCTGTCTGGTATACACCTGCTTTCACACTCACATACCCACTCGCTTGCTCACTCATCCCCTGAGGCTGTGCATACCCACTAGCAAGTGGGCATGACAAACTTCAGCCAATGGTCTAGTTCCATCGCTTGTGATCACCGATCTGTGTGCCAAGACAATGTTTGTGGAAGCTCTGACGTTTGTCATCATGTGATAGTTTGGGGGTGGGGGGTGAGAGGGAGTGGTAGAGCTAGCCCTGTGGATTTTGAGAACCCCCTTGGGAGTGCTACCCCTGTAATTCTGGCACCTGCCCCAAGAAACCAAATGGTACCTTAGGCTCGAGTGCACCGCTGTATGAGAGAAGGAATTTGGCACATAGTCCAGGTCTTTAGCCTTCTTTTCTTGAATGAATGAATAAATAAATACCTTTACAAAAGACCCCTGGTTGTGACTAAAGTTTTACAAGCTTAATTACAAACACAAGAGTAAGCAATTTTGAAATTAATGCAAATACTGGAGCATAGACTAGCATTTCTCTCACACAAAACCTCAGCGATTATTATGCATCTTAGTGGAGCCTTGGTTTTTCTTTCTTGCAAGGCAGACCCCTCCAGGGCTGACTTGTTCAACAAGGCTGTGAGCACCCAAGGCTTCAGCGGGCACCAGTATAACCTGCTTTCTGTCTTCCCCGTCCTCTCCTCAGTCAAAAATCTTTAATTAGCTGGTTACCATAATTACTCTAGCTAGGGACCTTGTTTGTTCTCCTTCCCTGCTATTCCCAGGGATCTGAAGGCTCTACCACTTCTGTGCCGGAGGGACCTTTCTATCACAGCTTATCTCTGCCTTTTTGTTTTTCCCTTTCATGATCAGAACAAGAAAAGCCTGGGGAAAGAAATCATCTCTCCTTCTGTGTCTGGGTAAGACCCTATAACTATCTTTTCCCAATCAGGAATGAGTTTCCATGACAACCATGCTTCCCAATGCCACTGCTAACTTAGCAGGTAGTGTTCACATCAAACAGAGAGTTCTTTACCAACCTCCTGATTTCTGTACTTCACCATTGCTACAGGCTACTAACACACCAGCTGTTTGCATGAACTGTATCTTAAAAGGGTTTTGTCCTTATTCCTTCTCAACATCAGAAAGACAAAAAATTTTATTTGGTATTTCCTTAGTAATCATTAAAAGGTACATCAATATATTAAAAAGCACAGTAGAGGGACAGACATGAAAGAGAATGTGTGACTTGGGGAAGGGGAGTGTGAATAGATGAATGGAGAGTCACTGGGACACGATGACAGCTGGGTGACTTACACCATGGTCAACGGCATACACTCTGAGCTGAGAGCTAATAAGCTTGGGATTTCTGCTACAAATGACCTTGGGTAAGTTACTTTTCCTCTCTGAGCCTCAATACTCCCTCTGCAAAAGACAGAAACTGAGACATTTCATGGGACTGTTTGGAAGATTAGATGGAAAAAAAAGCAAAGATTCAAAAAGTGCTTCTTCCAGTATCTGGAACATAGTAGAAGGTCAACGAAGGGCAATTATCATGTCATTGTGAAGGTGAGGAGTTAAATAGGAACGAGTCTGAGCAAACAAGCCATCACAATATTCTAACTGATTATTACCATTTTGCTGGTGGAGAATAACAGTATAAGCAGCAGATATTTGGAGGTTTTCTTGGCAACCTTTTCTCTTAGGCTATTAAGTCATGTCTGCAATTACAGGAAGGAATCTACTCATTTCCATTCCTGAGACTTAAGAGGACACACCTGGGCAATCTCCAGGGTTCATCCGACTCTATTTATAGCTCTGCATCAGCATTTGTTTGATTTTGAAACAGAAGCAAAGAAAAGAAACGGATTAACCATTAAAGTATTTGTTCGATATTCCACATTCTCAACACCAATCAGAATATTTCAGTTCTTCACCAGAAGCAAGAAAAACAAGAATATGTATATTTTTATAGTATTTTCATTGTTGCACAGCTCAAATTTCATTTCAAAATCAGAATTCATATTGTAGCAAACAAATCAATATGCTCATTATTGAACAAACTCCCATATTCCAACTCCTCCCCCACCTTCATTCACAGGGCCCTCAGAGAGCTGAGAGGGCCCTTCACAAAAGACACCAATTCAAACCTTTATTTTAAAGAGATCAAACTATTTTTTTTTTTTTGAGGAAGATTGGCCCTACGCTAACATCTGTTGCCAATCTTCCTCTTTCTTTCTTTTTTCTCCCAAAGCCCCAGATCATAGTTGTAGAGTTGCAGCTCTTCTATATGGGACGCCGCCTCAGCATGGCTTGATGAGCAGTGAGGAGGTCTATGTCCAGGATCCAAACTAGCAAACCCTGGGCCACCGAAGCAGAACACGTGAACTTAACCGCTATGCCACCGGGCAAGCCCATTTATGTATTTTTAAATCCCAATACTGTCAATATGGTGGACTATATATCTAGATAAGCCCTCCCAATTAAGAACTCTTAAGATGGTGAATAAACTATTCTATTAAAAATGTGCTTTATAGTATGGACGTTCCTCAAAAAATTAAAAATAGAACTATCATATGATCCAGCGATCTCTCTTTTGGCTATATATCCAAAGGAAATGAAATCAGTATCTTGAAGCGAAATCTGTGTTCCCAGGTTCACTGCAGCACTATTCATAACAGCCAAGATATGGAAAGAACTCAAGTATCCATCAGCGGAGGGATGGATAAAGAAGACATGATATACATTGACAATGGAATATTACTCAGCCTTAAAAATAAAGGAAATCCTACCATTTCCAACAACATGGATGAACCTGGAAGACATTATGCTAAGTGAAATAAGCCAGACACAGGAAAAAGAAAACTGCATGATCTCACTTATATGTGGAATCTAAACAAACTGAACTCATAGAAGCAGAGTAGAATGGTGGTTACCAGGGGCAGGAGAAGGAGGAAATGGGGAGACGTTGGTCAAAGGGTACAAACTTTCAGTTATGTAGGATGAATTATTCTGGAGATCTAATGTGCACATGGTGGCAGAGTTAATAATACCATATTGTATACTTGAAATTGGCTGAGTAGATCGAAGGTACTCTCATCACAAAAAAAAAAAGTCTGTGAGGAGATGAATGTTAATTAGCTTGACTATAGTAATCATTTTATTATGTGTATCAAAACATCATGTTGTACACCTTATACCATTTTTACTTAAAAAATAAAAAAAAAAATCTTTAAGAGAAAAAATGTTTTAAATGGTACCTGAGCTGGTGGAAAAGTAAAGGAAACCTGTGAGGGCTGGAAACAAAAAATAAATCCAGAGAGATTATTTGGTATTTGAGCTAGAATTTGCCATGAGGGATCTGCCTATCCTGGTCAGCAAATTTTTTTTCTGTAAAGAGCCAGATCATAAATATTTCAGGTTTTGCAGGCCATACAGTCTCTGTTGCATCCACTCAACTCTGCCATTGTGGCATGAAAGCATTCGTAGATATATAAATAAATGAGAGTGGCTGTGTTTTGATAAAACTTTCTTTACATAAATAGGCAGTGAACAGGATTTAGCCTATGAGCCACCGTTTGGCAATCCCTTCATTATAGCCTGGCTTTTAATGTTTTTCCCTGAGGAAAATGTGTCTGATATCTGACATGTTTGTCCCAAGTGGTAGACTCTTGCAGTAGTGGTCCCAAGTTCTTCACCCCTCCCCCCCACCATACATCTGTCTTCGGGGAGTCTTTCCCCCAATGACTCTGGACTAGACCATGTGACTTACTTTGGCCAATGGGACAATAGTAAATTTGACACAACAGAGACTTGAAAAGTGCTAGCAGAATGAGGCTTGTCCTCTCTTGCTACTCCTGGGATCTCTGCATCCACCACCATGTGAATTAGCCCTGGCCACACATGGTCCATCAACCCCACTATCCCAGCCAACAGCAAGCATTAATCAACAGCCTTCACCAATTGCCAGACATATGAGTGAAGCCATCCTAGACCAACTAGCCCCCAGGCAACCCACCAGTTGACTGAAGTCACATGAGTGAGCCCAGACAAGACAAGCAGAAGAACCGCCAAGCTGAGCCCAGCCTAAATTACTGACCCCAGTCTAAATTGTTGACCCACAGAATCATAAGCTAGTAAATGATTGTTCTAGTGATTAAGTTTTGGGGTGATTGTTCTGCAGCAAAAGCTAAATAATACATTCCACAGAAAGATTATTATCTTCTAAAAATACAGAGTGAGAGGCCAACAAGTATATTTATAGAAATGAAAAAGAGAAGACTGAGGAAACACAAAATAATGTATTTCCATTTTAAAGATCCTATCATCTGCCAGCAGAGACAAGCCCTTCCTTGTTTCTAGCAATATGACAGAACAAATTCTTCCTACCTGAGCAGACTTCTTTGTAAGTAGGATTGGGAGTATAGCCTCCTGCAAAGCCAACTTGAGTTGAATAGACTCCTTTCAGCGTCCAGAATTTCCTTTCGGCTCCCCAGAAACAACCCATTCCTAAGAAAAACACAAGATACTGATTAGCCCCTTTATCAAAGACAACACGGTCATTGCATATTAGAAGCTCTGTTACACTAGAAAAGAGAAGTTGTTCCTGTCATTTGGTAATCAAAAATGACTAAAATTTTATCTTTTAAAGAACGAGAGTTTCTGACATTTAAAAATAATTTTATTTAAGGTTATTTGCATAGAATGCCTCTTCGCTTTAGTTGTGCAAAAACATAAAAAGCTCCAAATTTTAATGGAGTTAGTAAAGCTACACCTTTCAAAATAACATAGTAAAAAGATAACTGCATTTGATGAATGATTTCCACACTCAATTCATTATGGACTCATCAAAACATAATAACGTGTATTAATAGTCAAACCTATTTAATGATCAGCATCCTGGTCGTGCTTTTTAAAAAAATTCTAACAAGGCTAACACTAAATTACTGAATGAAATGGGAAAACTTCCCCAAATCAACACAGATTGACACAGTATTTGATTAACAATTTCACATATGTGTTTACTTTTTAAAAAAAATTTTAAGTCATTAGAAGTTTTCATGTGATAAATTACTGATCAAAAACAAGAACATTTTTCTGAGTTCTATTACTGAATATAATGAATGAAGAAAGAGAGAGAAGGGAGAAGGCAGGGAAGGAGGAAACGACAAAGAAACTCACAAAAATAGCATTCCATTCAACTAGCAAACATTGTGCTCACACCACTAGTTACTGGATTCCTTTGAACATATGATGAAAACTAACACCCATCTCTCGAAAATGCACATACATACACACATCGAAAATGTCCCATTACATGTCCCTGGGCTCCAAATAAAGAACCCTCATTTTCTACTCTGAGTTTCTAAACTGTCCACAACTGCGATTTTGTTGCCAATTTCTAGATGTAAATGAGATGACTGCCTCACTCAAGTTTTATATGGCTTTATTAAGTCACATATAATTAAGATCTTGAGTGGTACAACAGTTGGCAAATTAATATATGCCCCCTACTTCTACAATCACTAGATTTGTTAGGTTCGATGATAGAGCTGAAAGAAAAATTAGATGGAAGTTTACTGAAATTCTTGACACTTGTTAATATTCTGCTTTAAAAACACAGAGCAACAATAACCAAAAAGCATTGTGCATAATGTTATACATTACACAAAAATATACTTGCTCAAATGTAGGGAGAAATACACTAACCAAAAATAGGTTAACAGTCAAAAAATATGGTAGAACCAAATGATGAAATTTAATGTAGTAAAAAAATTACTGTTGTGATAACAATGCAACATGGAAATATGTATACAATTATATCATAATTACCTAAGGCTAAATTTAAAAGGAAAAAACACAATTATATGCATGTTTTTATTACAACTATGAAAAAATATTCATATCAAAATAGACTAGAAGGAAATATACAGTTATAACCATGATTATATTACAGTGGTGAGAATATAGAAATATTTTTTCATTTTTCAAGTTTTTCTGTAATAGATTCATATTACTTTAAAATGAAAAATATATACACTTTTAAAAGGAAAGCAAAATATTAAAAGAAAAACATAAGCATATGCATTGCTTGAGTTACACACTGCTAGATACCATTTATCCTGTTTACAAGTAAATTGTTAGCTGCTAGTGAATATAACTAAATATTTATCAAGTATTTATAAAACTTGAGTATCCTCAAGTCTCTGGAACAAGGATTCACTATTAATTTTACTTCATTGCATTCTGGGATGAGGGAATTATATTAGTCAAGGTTCTCCAGAGAAACAAAACCAATAGGATATATACAGATATACAGAGAGAGATTTTTATGAGGAATTGGCTTCCACAATTATGGACACTTGAGAAGTCCCAAGATCTACAGTCTGCAAGCTGGAGACCCAAGAAAGCCAGTACTATAATTCCAGTCCAAACCTGAAGCCCCGAGAACCAGGCAAGCCAGTGATGTAAGTCCCAGCCCAAGTCCAAAGGCCTGATGCCAGGAGCACCAAGGTCCAAGAGCAGAAGATGGATGCCCCAGCTCAGAGAGAGTGAATTCACCCTTTCTCCACCATTTTGTTCTATCCAGGCCCTCAATGGATTGGAGGATGCCCCCCCATATTGGTGAGGGACATCTTCTTTACTCAGTCTGCTGATGCAAATGCTAATCTCTTCCAGAAACACCCTCACAGATGCATCCACAAATGATGTTTTGCCAGCTATCTGGGCATCCCTCAGCCAGGTCAGGTTGACACATAAAATTAACCATCACAGGAATGGTGACAGGGACTCTCTAGAGAAGGATAGGTAAAAAGTGAGCTGGGAGCATTACTGAACAGAAGAGGCCAAAAAAGGTACCACTAGTTGTGCAGTGTGCCATGCTAAAGACACTCTAGCCCCTGAAGTTCAGAAGTCTGCAAGGTTCGTTGAATAAAATATTCCCGTATCACACAATGACTAACAGTGATGGTACCAAAGAGTACATCAAGCCTTCAGTATTCTACACACAAGGTACATGATGGGCTATTTTAGTGGCCAGCCTACCCTGACCATTTTCTACAGTCCCACACAGATGGCCCCAGACTCCATATCCTCTATATCTTCACTATATCCTCATGGTATAGATTTATATAACTTAAAAATGATCTTGTCCAAACCAAATAAAATATTTGCTGCAAGCAGAGAGATATTTAATCCCCTTTTGTTGTTTAATAGGGATCAAGAAAAGACCTTTGGGGTCAGCCCGGTGGCATAGCGGTTAAGTTCGCGCTTTGGCAGCCTGGGGTTCGGGAGTTTGGATCCTGGGCACTGGCCGATCCACTGCTTGTCAGCCATGCTGTGGCAGCATCCCATATAAAATAGAGGAAGATGGGCAAGGATGTTAGCCCAGGGCCAGTCTTCCTCAGCAAAAGGAGGAGGATTGGCAATGGATGTTAGCTCAGGGCTGGTCTTCCTCACAAAAAAAAAAAAAAAGAAAGAAAGAAAAGACCTCTGCTAGAGGGAGGATAACCCAGCTCCAGCTGGGGAAAGGCCTCAGATGGGCATGTGTGGCTGAAAAACGCCTCAGGGACATGGTGTATAATCAATGTCAAAATTTCTGGAGAGATACTTAACCTAGGATAGGAGTTGTTGTAAGAATAAAACTCCTCCTTGAAGCAATCAGATGTTTTATCTAGTGCTTCCAGTATAACCTACACATTCTATTATTTGGTTTGGAGAGAGAGAGAGAGAGAGAATGTGCATGTTTAAACAAAGAAAACAGGTTTGTTTATGGCAGAATTTGTCAGAACTTGCAAGAGATTAGTAAACAATGTGAATATCATCAAAGAAGATATAATATGCACTATTTTCTTTGAAATATTTTATATTTTAAAACTTTCATTATAAAGTAAAACAGAAAAGCCACACAAAACAAATGCATAACTCAATGCATTATTATTAGGCAAGCATCCTTGTAACCACCACCCAGGTCAAGATATAGAACTTCACCATCCACCCCAGAAATCCCTCTTTGTATCACACCCTAATCACAACTCCTTCCTCCCCCTCAAAAGTAACCACTATTTGACTTTTACAGTAATTGCTTCCTTATGTTTCTTTAAATTTTTATCACTCAAGGTGTCCATCCTGATACTATAGTTTAGTCTTGATCATTTCTTAAAATTTGATATGTCTTTAAGATCTTTTAATCAGTAAGTTCCCTCTCCATTCTTTCCCTTTTAATTTATCCATTGAAGAAAACACGGGCCTCTTGACCTGCAGAGTTTCCCACCATGTGGATTTTGCCAACTGCATTCTCATGGTGCAATTCAACTTGTTCCTCTATCCTCAGTCTTTCCTGCAAATTTGCAGCTGGATCCCGAGGCTTGATCAGACTCAGATTTCAAGCTTTGGCAAATCTATAGGTAGTACCATGTTCTTTTCTTTCTTTTAATGTTTTAAATTTTTTTTTCTAGCTTTATTGAAATACAATCGACATATAACATTGTGTAAGTTTAAGGTATAAGATGTGATGATTTGACACACATATTTATTGTGAAGTGATTACAACATCAAGGTTAGTTAACACATCCATCACCTCACAGAATAATTTTCTTTGTAGTGAGAACAATTAAGATCTACTCTCTTAGCAAATTTCAATTACAAAGTACAATATTATTAACTATAGTCACCATGCTGAATATTGGATCCCCCAGAACTTATTCATCTTATAATTGGAAGTTTGTACCCTTTGACCAACATATCCCCATTTCCCTCACCTGCCAGCCCCTAGCAACCACCATTCTATTCTCTATTTCTGAGTTTGGCTTTTTTTAAGTTCCATTATAAGTGAGATCATACAGTATTTGTCTTCCTCTACCTGACTCATTTCACTTAGCATAATGCCCTCAAGGTCCAGCCATGTTGTCACAAATGGTAGGATTTCCTTCTTTTTTATGGCTGAGTAATAGTCTCTCACACACACATACCACATCTTCTTTATCCATTAATGTGTCAAAGGACATTTAGGTTGTTTCCACGTTTTGGCTATTGTGAATAATGCTGGAATGAATGTGTGGGTGCAGATATCCCTTCATGACAGTGATATAATTTCCTTCAGATATATACCTAGAAGTGGGATTGCTTGATCATATGGTATTTCTATTTTTAATTTTTGAGGAACCTCCATACTGTTTTCCATAGTGGCTTCACCAATTTATGTTCCCACCAACAGTGCACTAGGGTTGCCTTTTTGCTACATCCTTGCCAATACTTGTTACATTTTGTCCTTTTGGTAATAGCCATTTGACAAGTGTGAGGTGATATCTCATTGTGGTTTTGATTTGCATTTTCCTGATGATTAGTGATGTTGAGCATCTTTTCATGTGCCTGTTGGCCATTTGTATGTCTTCTTCAGAAAAATGTCTATTCAGGTCCTCTGCCTATTTTTAATCAGATTATTTGGGTGTTTTTGGTATTCAGTTGTATGAGTTTGTCATATATTTTGGATATTAACCTCATAACTGATATATGGTTTGCAGATATTTTCACCATTCCATTGTCTCCCCATTCTGTTGATTGTATCTGTTGCTGCACAGAAGCTTTTTAGTTTGATGTAATCCCACTTGTTTATTTTTGCTTTGTTTGGCTTGTGCTTTTGATGTCATATCCAAAATATTTGCCAACACCAATCTCAAGGAGCTTTTTCTCTATGTTTTCTTCTAGGGGTTTTATGGTTTCAGGTCTTATGTTCAAGTCTTCAATCCATTTCAAGTTAATTTTTATGAGTAGTGTAAGAGAGGGGTCCAGTTTAATTCTTTTGCATGTGAACATCCATTTTTCTCAACATCATTTATTTAAAAGACTATCTTTTCAAGAGTGATGTCAGCATCATGGCAGAGTGAGACTCCATCTTTGAATCTCTGCCCCCTGAGACACAATGAAAACATCATTCCCATACCAACAGAGGTCAATCAAACACTACAAAGGACTTCTAAGAAACCCCTGCTGCCATACATCGGCCGGTGGAGGCACAGGAAGCCCCAAAGGACGGGAGGAGAGGTAAGGAATTTTACTCCCCCTCCCCAATCAATCAGCAAAGACAGTACGGCTCGTGGACAGAGAGGGAAGGGGCGGCCCTCTGCGGGGAAAACTATCACCCTCCAGGTGCTCTCACAGACTGTTGAGAGATCCCCACTGGGAAGCGATGAAGGACTGTTTCACGGGTGTGGCAAACGTCCCAAGATAGCCAGAAAGGAAACCCCCTGGTGGAGCAGGAGAAAGAGAGAACCCCTCCTCCCACACACCCTGCACTTCAGCATAATCCTTCCGGGGACTGCAACCAGCTCAGAGCACACCACACACGATCTCCATCCAGTGGCAGCAGGTGGATACTGCAGTACCAACTTCAAGATGAAAGGAAAAGGTAAAGCCATGGGATCTATACAATGGTTTATTATGTCTACAGACCAAGAGGAAAAAGACAAACACCCCGAAACCAACCCTGAAGGCACAGAAATCTATAACCTGAATGACAGAGAATTCAAACTAGCTATCATAAACAAACTCAACGAAATACAAGAGAACACACAGAAACAAAGCAACAAATTCAGGGATTTCTTCACAAAAGAGATTGAAACCATAAAGAAAAACCAATCAGAATTATTGGAGATGAAAAACAAAATGGCCGAGATAATGGAAAAAATGGAGTCTTTAAAGAGCAGAACTGACAATATGGAGGAAAGAATTAGCATTACTGAGGATAGCCACACAGAAATGTTCCAGCTAGAGGAGGAGAGAGAGCTAAGACTAAAAAGAAATGAAGAAATTCTTCGAGAAATATCAGACTCAATGAGGAAAAGCAACATAAGGATAACAGGTATTCCAGAAGGAGAAGAAAGAGAAAAAGGAGCAGAGAGTTTGTTCAAAGAAATAATAGCTGAGAACTTCCCAAATCTAGGGAAGGAGATGGAAATAACAGTGAATGAAATCAATAGATCACCTAAATATATAAACAGGAATAAACAATCATCACGCCACATAATAGCTAAGTTGACAAGACTCAGTGATAAGGAAACAATATTAAGGGCAGCTAAACAAAAAAACAAAATAACATACAAAGGAAACCCCATCAGGCTCTCAGCTGATTTCTTGACAGAAACTCTACAGGCTAGGAGAGACTGGAATGATATATTCAAAATCATAAAAGACAAAAACCTTCAGTCAAGAATACTTTATCCAGCAAAAATATCCTTCAAATATGAAGGAGAAATAATAACACTCCCTGATAAACAAAAGCTAAGAGAGTTCATCACCACAAGACCCCCACTACAAGAAATGCTCAAGAAGGCACTTAGGCCTGAAAAAAAACAAAAGAGAAAGGGGATACAAAGATTTCAGCAGGGAGAAAAGCAAGGAGACTAAACCAGAACAAACTACAGTTGGATAACATCAAAAATTAATTCAAGCCCATCACTGTAAACACACACTCACAACACAAGATGGAATAAGTAGTGACAACAACAAATAAGGAAGGGAAGAGGAAAGGGATTGAATCGACTCAGCCTAAGGAAACAGGAGGCATCTGGAAATGTACTATCTTATCCAAGAGATGTTTTATACAAACCTCACAGTAACCACTAAACAAATAACCAGAAGAGAAACACACGTGACAAATAAAGAGAAAACTAAGAGAATCATCATGCAGAAATACGAAACTGAATTTCCAGTCCAAAACACATGCGACAAGAAATGAAGGAAATGCAAAAGAACCAGAAAATGAACAATAAAATAGCAACATTAAACCCTCATATATCAATAATCACTCTAAATATAAACAGATTGAATTCTCCAATAAAAAGACACAGAGTGGCAGGATGGATTAAAAACCAAGATCCAACCATTTGCTGCCTCCAGGAAACACATCTCAGCTCCAAAGACAAACACAGATTCAAAATAAAGGGATAGAAAACAATATTCCAAGCTAATGGCAAACAAAAGAAAGCAGGAGTTGCCATACTTATATCAGACAAAGTAGACTTCAAGATAAAAAAGGTAATGAGAGACAAAGAAGGGCAATATATAATGATAAAAGGGACACTTCACCAAGAAGACATAACAATTATAAGTATCTATGCACCCAACACAGGGGCACCAAAGTACATAAAACAACTGCTAAAAAACCTAAAAGGAGATATTAACAATAACACAATAATAGTAGGGAATCTTAACACCCCCTTACATCAATGGATAGATCATCCAGACAAAAAGTCAATAAGGAAATAATGGACTTGAAAAACCAGACGAGATGGACTTAACAGATATATACAGAGCACTCCACCCCAAAACAGCAGAGTACACATTCTTCTCAAGTGCACATGGAACATTCTTAAGGATAGACCATATATTAGGAAACAAGGCAAACCTCTATAAATTTAAGAAGATTGAAATCATTACAAGCATCTTTTCTGATTATAATGCTGTGAAACTAGAAATCAACTGCAAGGAAAAAACTGGGACAGGGACAAAGATGTGCAGACTAAACAATATGCTACTGAACAACCAATGGGTCACTGATGAAATTAAAGGAGAAATCAAAAGCTATCTAGATACAAATGAAAAAGAAAATACACCATACCAACTCATATGGGAAATAGCAAAAGTGGTCCTGAGAGGGAAATTCATAGCAATACAAGCCCACCTTAACAAAGAAGAAAAATCCCAAATAAATAACCTTAAACTGCACCTAACAGAATTAGAAAAAGAAGAACAAAGCCCTGAATCAGCAGAAGGAGGGAAATAATAAAAATCAGAGCAGAAATAAATGAAATTGAAACCAAAAAGACAGTAGAAAGGATCAATGAAACAAAGAGCTGGTTCTTTGAGAAGATAAATAAAATTGACAAACCCTTAGCCAGACTCACTAAGAAAAAAAGGGAGAAGACTCAAATAAATAAAATTAGAAATGAAAGAGGAGAAATTACAACAGATACCACAGAAATATAAGGGATTATTAGGGAATATTATGAAAAACTTTACACCAACAAATTGGACAACTTAAAGGAAATGGACAAATTCTTGGACACATACAACCTCCCAAAAGTGAATCAAGACAACAGAGAGAATCTGAATAGACCAATCACAAGTAAAGAGATTGAAACAGTAATCAAAAACCTCCCAAAAAGTAAAAGCCCAGGACCAGATGGCTTCCCTGGAGAATTTTACCAAACATTCAAAGAAGATTTAGTACCTATCCTTCTCAAATTATTCCAAAAAATAGAGGAAGATGGAATACTTCCTAACACATTCTATGAGGCCAACATCATCGTAATACCAAAGCCAGACAAGGACAATACAAAGAAGGAAAACTACAGGCCAATATCACTGATGAACATAGATGCAAAAATCCTCAACAAAATATTGGCAAACCGAATACAGCAATACATCAAAAAGATCATACACCATGATCAAGTGGGATTTATACCTGGGACACAGGGATGGTTCAACATCTGCAAATCAATCAATGTGATACACCACATTAACAAAATGAAGAAGAAAAACCACATGATCATCTCAATCGATGCAGAGAAGGCATTCGACAAGATCCAATATCCATTTATGATAAAAACTCTCAACAAAATGGGTATAGAAGGAAAGTATCTCAACATAGTAAGGGCCATATATGACAAACCTACAGCTAACATCCTACTCAATGAGGAAAAACTGAAAGCCATTCCTTTGAGGACAGGAACAAGACCAGGGTGCCCAGTCTTACTGCTCTTATTCAACATAGTACTGGAAGTTCTGGCCAGAGCAATTAGGCAAGAAAAAGGAATAAAAGGACTCCAAATAGGCAATGAAGGCATTTGCAGATGACATGATCTTATACATAGAAAACCCAAAAAATTCCATTGGAAAACTACTAGAAATAATCAACAACTACAGCAAAGTGGCAGGGTATAAAATCAACTTACAAAAATCAGTTGCATTTCTATACACTAATGATGAACGAACAGAAAGAGAACTCAAAAAGACAATCCCATTTACAATTGCTACAAAAAGAATAAAATATCTGGGAATAAATTTAACCAAGGAGGTCAAAGACCTATACAATGAAAACTATAAGACACTATTGAAAGAAATCGAGGAAGACATAATGAAGTGGAAAAATATTCCATGCACATGGATTGGAAGAAGAAATATAGTTAAAATGTCCATTCTACCTAAAGCAATCTACAGATTCAATGCAATCCCAATTAGAATCCCAATGTCATTCTTCACGGAAATAGAGCAAAAAGTACTAAAATTCGTATGGGGCAACAAAAGACCCTGAACAGCTAAAGCAATCCTGAAAAAAAGAACAAAGCTGGAGGCATCACAATACCTGATTTCAAAATATACTATAGAGCTATAGCAATCAAAACAGCTTGGTACTGGTACAAAAATAGACACACAGATCAATGGAACAGAATTGAAAGCCCAGAAATAAAACCACACACCTATGGACAGCTAATCTTCGACAAAGGAGTGAAGAACATACAATGGAGAGAGGGAAGTATCTTCAGTAAATGGTGCTGGGAAAATTGGACAGCAACATGCAAAAGAATGAAAGTAGACCATCTCCTATTGCCATATACAAAAATCATTTCAAAATGGATTAAGGACCTGAAAGTGAGACCTGAAACTATAAAACTCCTGGAAGAAAATATAGGCAGTACACTAATTGACACTGGACATAAAGGGATCCTTTCAGATTCCATGTCTACTCAGACAAGGGAAACAAAGAAAAAATAAACAGGTGGGACTTCATCAGACTACAGAGCTTCTACAAGGCAAATGAAACCAGGATCAAAATGAATAGACAACCCACCAGCTGGGAGAAAATATTCGCAAATCGTTTATCCGACATGGGATTAATCTCTGTAATACATAAAGAACTCATACAACTGAGCAACAAAAAACAAACAACCCAATCAAAAAATGGGCAGAGGATATGAACAGACATTTTTCCAAGGGAGAGATACAGATGGCCAACAGACACATGAAAAGATATTCAACATCGCTAATCATCAGGGAAATGCAAATCAAAATGACACTAAGATGTCACCTTACACCCGTTAGAATGGCTATAATCACCAAGACAAAAAGCAACAAATGCTGGAGAGGTTGTGGAGAAACGGGAACCCTCATTCACTGCTGGTGGGAATGCAAACTGGTGCAGCCTTATAGAAAACAGTATGGAGAGTCCTCACAAAATTAAAAATAGAAATACCTATGATCCAGCAATCCCACTCTTGGGCATCTACCCAATGGACATGAAATCAACCATCCAAGGAGGCTTATGCACCCCTATGTTCATTGCAGCATTATTCACTATAGCCAAGAAGTGGAAGCAACCCAAGTGTCCCTCAACTGATGATTGGTTAAAGAAGATGTGGTATATATATATACAATGGAATACTACTCAGCCATAAGAACAGACAGAATTGTTCCATTTGCAACAACATGGATGGACCTAGAGGGTATTATGTTAAGTGAAATAAGCCAGAGAGAGAAGGACAGACGCTGCATGATTTCACTCATATGTGGAATATAAATGAACACAGGGACAGAAAGAACTGGTTGGCAGTTACCAAGGGGAAGTGGGGTAGGAGGTGGGCACAAGGGGTGAAGGGATGCATCCACATGGTGACGGACAAATAATAATGTACAACTAAAACCCCACAATGTTATAAACTATTGACATCAATAAAAAAAATTAAAAATGAATAAATGTTTTATATTCTATAAATAAATACATAAATAAAATAAAAGACTATCTTTTCTGCATTGAGTATACTTGGCCCCACTGTAAATTATTAGTTGACTATATATGTGTGTGTTTCTTTCTGGCCTATTATATTCCATTAGTCTATGTGTTCTTTTTTATGGCAGTACCATACTGTTTTGATTACTATATCTATGTCATATAATTTGAAATCAGAAAAGTGTGATGCCTCCAGCTTTGTTCTTCTTTCTCAAAATTGCTTTGGCTATTGGGGTCTCTTGTGGTTCCACACAAACTTTAGGATTGCTTTTTCTATTTCTGTGAAAAATGACACTGGAATTTTGATATTCAGTTTGATATGGGATTGCATTGAATCTATAGATGGCTTTGGGTAGTATGGACATTTTAACAATATTAATTCTTCCAATCCACGAACATGGGCTATCTTTCCACTTCCCTGCGTCTTCTTCAATTTCAATATCTTTTAGTTTTCAGTGTACAGATTTTTCACTTCCTTGGGTAAATTTATTCCTAAGTACTTCATTGTTTTTGATGCTATTGTGAATGGGATTGTTTCCTTTATTTCTCTTTGACATTTCATTGTTAGTGCATAGAAATGCAACTGATTTTCGTATGTTGATTTTGTATCCTGCAACTTGACTGAAACCATTGATTAGTTGTAACAGTTTTTTGGTGAAGTCTTTAGGGTTTCCTATATATAAGATCATGTCATCTGCAAACAGAGATAATTTTCCTTCTTCCTTTCTGATAGAGTGCCCTTTAATTCTTTTTCTAACCTAATCACTCTGGCCAAGATTTCCAGTACTATGTTGAATAGGAGCGTTGAGAATGGGCATCCTTGTCTTGCTTCCAATATGAGCAGAAAAACTTACAGATTTTCACCATTAAGTATGATGCTAGGTGTGGGTCAGTCATCTATGGCCTTTATTATGTTAAGGTATGTTCCTTCTATACCTTCCCAAATTTGTTGAGAACTTTTATTATGAAAGGGTGTTGAATCTAGGCAAATGCTTTTTCTGCATCTATTGAGAGTCATATGACTTTTATCCTTCATTCTATTAATGTCGTGTATCACGTTTATTGATTTGCATACATTGACCCATCCATGCATACCAGGGATAAATCCCACTTGATCATGGTGTATGATCCTTATAATGCACCATCGAATTTGGTTTGCTAATATTTTTTGATAATTTATGCATCTATATGCTTCATGGATACTGGCCTGTAGTTCTCTTTTCTTGTAGCATCCTTATCTGGATTTGGTATCTAGGTAATACCAGCCTTATAAAGTGAGTTTGGGAGTGTTCTCTCCTCTTCAATTTTTTTGGAAGAGTTTGAGAAGGACTGGCATTAATTCTTCTTTAAATGTTTGGTAGAATTCACCAATGAAGCCATCTGGTCCTGGGCTTTCCTTTGTTGGGAGGTTTTTGATTCCTGCCTCAAGCTCCTTAGTTGGTTTGTTCAGATTTGCTATTTCTTCATGATTCAGTCTTGGTAGGCTGTAAATTTCTAGGAGTTTATCCATTTCTTCTTGGTTATCCAATTTTTTGGCATATAATTTTTCATAGTAGTCTCTTATGATCCTTTTACTTCTGTAGTATCAGTTGTAATGTCTCCTCTTTTGTTTATAGTTTTATCTGAGTCTTTTTTTTTTAGTCTAGTGAAAGGTTTGTTTTGTTTATCTTTATCTTTTCAAACAACCAACTCTTAGTTTCATTGACTTTTTTTCTATTGTGTTTCTAGTCTCTACTTCATTTATTTTTGCCTGATCTTTATTATTTCCTTCCTTCTGCTAACTTTGGGCTTGGTTTGTCCTTCTTTCTCTAAATCCTTGGGGTGTAAAGTTATGTTGTTTATTTGACATCTTTCTTTTTCCTTAATGTAGGCATTTATTGCTATAAACTTCCCTCTTAAAACTGTTTTTGCTGAATCCTCTAAGTTTTGGTATTTGCATTTGCATTTTCATTTGTCTCAAAATACTTTCTGATTTCCCTATTGATTTCTTCTTCGGCTCAGGAGTGTGTTTAATTTCTATGTATTTTTGAATTTTTCAGTTTTCCTACTGTTATTTACTTCTACTTTCCTACTATTGTGTTTGGGAAAAGATACTAGATATGATTTCAATTTTTTTTTTAATTTGCTAAGGCTTGCTTTGTGGCCCAACATATGATCTATCTTGGAGAATGTTCCATGTGTGCTTGTGAAGAATGTGTATTCTGGTGCTATTGAATGGAATGCTCTGTATTTGTCTGTCAGGTACATTTGATTTACAGCACTATTCAGGTCCACTGTTTCCTTATTAATTTTCTGTCTGGATGATCTACCCAATGTTAAAAGAGGGGTATTGAAGTCTCCTACTATTTTTGTGTTGCTGTCTATTTCCCCTTTCAGTTCTGTTAATATTTGCTTCAAGTATTTAGGTGCTACAAGGCTGGGCACATTTATAGTTATAATTGTTATATCCTCTTGAAGAATTAATCCCTTTATCACTAGGTAATGACCTTCTTTGTCTCTCGTGACCAACTTTGAATGAAAGTCTATTTTATCTCATATAGGTATAGCCACTCCTGCTATCTTTAGGTTACCATTACATTGAATATCTTTTTCTATCCCTTCACTTTCTACCTATGTGTTTACTTAAAGCTAAAGTGAGTCTCTTATAGGCAGTATTGTTGGATCTGTTTTTTCTTTTTTAATCCATTCAGCCATTTGGTATCTTTTGAAAGGAGAATTTAATTCATTTATGTTTAAAGTAATTATTGAATGCTAAGAACTTACCATTGGCATTTTGTTCATTGTGTTCTGGGGTTTTGGGGGTTTTTTTTTAGTTTTTTATTCCTTTTCCTCTCCTACTGTCTTCCTTTGTAATTTGTCTTTTGTAGTGGTATGCTTTAATACCTTTCTCTTTATCTTTTGTGTAACTACTCTAGGTTTTTTCTTTGTGGTTACCATGAGGCTTACAGGAAACTTCTCATAGATACAACATTCTATTTTAAGCTCATGATACTTACTTTCAATCACATAGAAAAACTACACCTTTACTTGTCCTCCTCTCACATTTTATGCTATTGACGTTATATTTCACATCTTTTTTTGTTAGACCAGCCCTAACATCCGTTGCTAATCCTCCTCTTTTTTTTTTTTGCTGAGGAAGACTGGCCCTGGGCTAACATCCGTGCCCATCTTCCTCCACTTTATATGGGACGCCGCCACGGCATGGCTGACAGGCAGTGCGTCGGCGGGCGCCTGGGATCCGAACTTGCGAACCACGGGCTGCCAAGCGCGGACTAAACCGCTGCGCCACCGGGCCGGCCCATATTTCACATCTTTTTATATTGTGCATCTGTTAATAAATTATTGTAGCTGTAGTGTTTTTTTAATATTATTGTTTTATTAACTTTTATACTAGAGTTAAAGTGATTTACACATCTTCATTATAGTATTGGGGTATTCTGCATTTGACTGTATATTTACTTTTACCAGTCTGTTTTATACTTGTATATGCTTTCATTTTGTTACTTAGCATCCTTTCATTTCAACTTGAAGAACTCCCTTTAGTATTACTTGTAAGGCAGGTCTAGTGGTAATGAACTCCCTTAGCTTTCATTTGTCTGAGAATGTCTTTTTCTCTGCTTCATTTCTGAAGGACAGTTTTGCTTGTATAATATTCTTGGTTGGCAATTTTTTCTTTCAGCACTTCTCTTGAAGAACTCCCTTTAGTATTACTTGTAAGGCAGGTCTAGTGGTAATGAACTCCCTTAGCTTTCATTTGTCTGAGAATGTCTTTTTCTCTGCTTCATTTCTGAAGGACAGTTTTGCTTGTATAATATTCTTGGTTGGCAATTTTTTCTTTCAGTACTTTGAATATATCACCCCACTGCCTATTGGCCTGCAGGGTTTCTGCAGAGAAATCCACTGATAATCTTATAGGAGTTCCCTTGTATATGACAAGTCATTTTTGTCTGGCTGCTTTCAAAATTCTCTCCTTGTCTTTGATTTTTTTAGCATTTTGATTAACATGTATCTCAAAATAATCTTTTTGGGGGTCCTTTGAGCTTCCTGTACTTTGATGTCCATATTTCTCCCAAGATTGGGGGAGTTTTTGGCTATTATTTCTTCTAATAATCTTTCTGCTCCTTTCTTTCTCTATTCTACTTCTGGGACTC
The DNA here is from genome assembly GCA_031878705.1 of Tapirus indicus. Taxonomy (NCBI): domain Eukaryota; kingdom Metazoa; phylum Chordata; class Mammalia; order Perissodactyla; family Tapiridae; genus Tapirus; species Tapirus indicus. The sequence goes on along the minus strand of CM062919.1, from coordinate 93,255,620 downwards.
CCATGATATGAATGTTCATTCACTTGAGGGTGTCCCATAATTCACATGGGTTTTCTTCACTCTTTTTCATTCTTTTTTCTTTTTGTTCCTCTAACTGGCTAATTTCAAATGATCTGTCTTCACGTTTGCTGATTATTTCCTCTGAATGAACAAATCTGTTGTTGAAGCTCTCTACTGAATTTTCCAGTTCTATCATTATATTCCTCAGCTCCAGTATTTCTGTTTGGCTCTTTTTTATGGTTTTACTTCTTTATTAAACTTCTCATTTTGTTCATGCATTGTTTTCCTAATTTCATTTAGCTGTCCATCTGTGTTCTCTTGCATTTCATTAAATCCTTTAAGATGATTATTTTGAATTCTTTGTCAGGCAAATTGTAGATCTCCATTTCTTTGTGGTTGGAGCTTTATTAGTTTCCTTTGTTGGTGTCACATTTGCCTGCTTCTTCATGATCCATGTAGCCTTACATTGGTGTCTGTGCACTTGAAGAATAAAAAAACCTCTTTCATTCTTTACAGGCTGGTTTCTATATTCTTTGATCACAAAGTACATAATCTTTAGTCTCTCTTTTTGTGATGTTAGCATCCATTGATGCTCAATGCTTAGATATGTTAATTCCTTGAGAGTTGCAAAATGGTGATCTTCTAATTCTATCACTTCTTTTTCATTTATCAGTTGAAATACCTTTATAATGAAACCTTCCCCTCAACTACTATTTTGTATTCAGTGGTGTAGTTCACTAAAAAAGGGAAGATAAATGTTTGATTATGTAAATTTACTTAGCTGTCTTCAAGATGAACTTGCCCACTCCAATGCTGACCAATTAGTTTTTAAAATATCATTATAAACTCATTTATTTAAACATATTTGACATGTTTCACCATTTCAATTATTCCTTTCATCTAAGCTCTAGTTGTCACATATTTGGCCCAAGGAGAGCCTCTTCAAATTGTCTCCTGAGTCCCTTTGAAACATCCTCCATAGTCTCTTATTGCTTCCCTGCTCTCTGGTATGACAGGATATTCCAGGTTCATCTTATATATTTCCTACCCCATATCTAAAATCAGCCATTTCTCCAAGAAACCTTGTTTCTTTAAATGAGAAGAGGCATTTTAAGACCATAATCTTGAATTATGGTCTAGTGTTGCTTTTTGCAGGGTGCCCAGCCATGGGACATCAAGAGATCACGTGGCTGAAATTACCCATCCCCATCAAAATCTAAGTCCTGTCAGACTCACCAAATCATAATGTCAAGGGAGTGCAGCAACAATCCATCATAAGATAGAAGTTGTACATCTAGAATCATACATGAGCAGGACCAGAGGGCACAAGCAAGCCACCTGATAGGTAGTCAGACTCCCACAGCATCCACCAGGCTTGCACCAACACCACTCCTTCAGTTCATGCCTATGGTTGAATGGGGATTCTATACAACCAGCTGAAGGACAAGAAAATGGTCGGATTTTTGGTTAATGGATGGTTGGCTTATTATGTACAGATGAAAACCAAAAATGCATGGCAGCCACACTGTAGTCTCTCTCAGGAGTGGCCATAAAAGATAGTGGTAAAGAAAAATCCTCCCAAATGGTGACCTTCAAGCAATGCACCAGTTATCCACTTTGTGTGGGGGAAAAAAAGCAGCCCAAGTTTAGAACGCATGTGAATTCACAGGCAAATGGCTTGGCTGGCTAGTGAGAATCCAGAAACAAAAAACCCTGAATAATCAGGAACAAGGAAATCTGAGGTAGAAGCATGTAGATGGACATATGGGAGTGAGTATGCAATATGAAGATATTTGCATCACACGTTAATGCTTCACAGAGGGCATCCACCATGAAAGAGGCACTAAACAATGAAGCTGACAAAATGGCCTGGCTGGTGGACATCAGTCAGCCTGTTTCATTGGCCACCTCAGTACTTGCATGATGGGCACAGGAACAAAGTGGCCATGGTGGCAGAGATGGAGGCCACACATGGGCACAATAGTAGACTCCCACTTACAAAGTCTTATCCACTACTGCCACCACCAAATGTCCAACCTGCCAGCAAGAGAGATCGTCTCCAAATGCCTTATATAGCACCATTTTTCAAGGGGACCAACCAACCACTAGATGGCAAGGGGGAAACTGGGCTCCTTCCATGATGAAAGGTCCAGTGGTTCATCCTCACAGTAACAGACACATATTCCAAGTATGAGTTTCACTTTCTTGCCTTCAGAATCTCAGCCAGCCTCTGTCCCATATAATATCATGCCAGATCAGAGGGCCCAGTTTACAGCACAGAATAGGCAGCAATGGATCCATGCCTACAGTTTCCACCTATCTTATTATATCCTACACCATCCTAATAAAGCATTGGAACAGCCCAGAGGCACAGTTGCAGCACCAGTTCAGAGAAAATACTCTGTGAAGATGGGGTGCTATCTTTCAGAACACTGAATATGCACTGAATCAAAGACCCCAAAGATATTAGGGCACCATGTCCCCAAAAGAATATATGCATTAGGAAAATAATAGGTGGTAAGAGGATTGGCTCCAGTTACCATAATTCCCAATGATCCACTGGGGGACTCTGTACTTCCTATCCCCACATCTCTTGGCTCTTCAGAGTTAGAGGTCCTGGTCCTCAAAAAGGTACACTTTCATCAGGGGACACAGCAACATTCCATTGAATTATATGCTGCAGCTGTTACCTAGGCACTCCAGGCTCCTTGTGCCCAGGGACAGGCAGGCAAAGAGAGCTTGCCAGGCAGAACTGACCCACAAACAGTGTAGGAGATCTCTGTTGGGCCACAGCCTTGCAAACATTTGGTGTTAGAAGTTACATAAATATTTGCCAATCAGATGGGCTTAAAAATTGTATCTCATTGTGATTTTAACATATACCTGGATAATTACCAGTAATGCCTATTGTCATAAGATGTTTTAAATTTTAATTGTGGTTAAATTTCTCTACCTTTTCCTTTATAACTTATGCTTTTTGTGTATCACATATAAGAACTCCTTCCATACCTTAAAGTTATAAAGATCCTATATTTTCAGAAGTTTTAAAGTTTTGATCTTCATTTTAGGTTGCTAATCCCTTTGGAAATAATTTTTGTGTAGTGTATGAGATAGGGATTCAATTAAACTTTCTTCTATATAGATAACCAAGTATCCAAAATAAATTATTATTTATTAAATAATTCATTCTTTCCCCACTTATCTCTAATGACATCTCTATCATATATCATTATGAGTGGTCCTGTTTCTGGGCTGTCTATTATGTTCCCTTCATTTCTCTGTTTATGCACTAATAAAATACCGTTCTTCATTCATTTATTCAGCAAATATTTATTCATTGCCCATTATGCGCCAGGAAGTGCTCTACACACTTGGGGTACATGAGTGAACAAAGATATTACCCTCTTATAGTACTTACACTCTGGTGGTGAAAGACAGAAAATAAACACTAAAAATAATAAATAAGTAGATGGTATAGCAAGTTAGAAGATGTAAAGACCTATTTGGAAAAAAAAAAGAAAAGTAGAGCAGGGTCAGAGGGACCAGAAGCACTGGGGTGGGTACAATGTTAAACAAGATGTTCAGGGTAGGCCCCAAAGAGATGATGATTTCAAACAAAGACTTGAAGGCAGTGAGGCAGTCACCCATTCAGATATCTGGAGTACAGGGTGTGCCAGGCAGAGTAAAGAGTCACTACAAAGGCATCAAGAACATGCCTGCTATATTGAAAGGGCAGGAAAGAAGCCAGTGTGGCTTGAGTGGAGCGAGCGAGGGGAAGTAGTGGGACGTAGATCAGGTGAGCCAGATGGTGTAGGGCCTTATGGGCTACTGTTAGGACTCTGGATTTCATTCTGAGTGAAATGGATAGCCACTGTTGAGTTTTGAGCAGGAGAGGGGATGACATAACTTATGTTTTACAAGGATCACTCTGCTTGTCTTCTGCTAGAATAGACTGGAGTGGACCAAGCACAGAAGCAGGGAATGGTTAGGAAACTATAGCTATAATCCAAGTGAGAGACAATGGTGGTGTAGACCAGGTGGTAGCAGAGGAAGTCATGAGTCATGATCAGATTTTGGATACGTTTTGAAGATACAGCCAAAAGGATTCCCTGACAGATTGGAAGCAGGGTTTGAGAGAAAGAGAGAGTCAAGGATGATTCTAAGATTATTGGCTTGAGTGGAGAACAGTGTGGGTGGAACAGGTTTGTAGGGAAAGATCAGGGGTTATAATCACTCTAGTTTTAATGAGTCATAGTATCTAGTAGAGCAAGTCATCTTATACTTCAAAATTTTCTTTGCTATTCTTGGTCCATTACTATTCCAAATTTAGTTTCATATTAACTTGTCAAGTTCCATAAAATTCCCTGTTAAGGTTTTGATTAGAATTACATTGAACTTATAGACTAATTTGAAAATATTTTGTCATATTAATAATATTGAGTCTTTCCATCAAACATTTAGTCAGGTCTTCTTGGCCGTCCTGCAATAGCATGTTATCATTTTCTCTATAAAAGTCTTATTTTTATTACATATAGTTCTATGTATCCTATGATTTGTGTTGCTACCATAAACACTATTTTTATTACACTTTTTTAGGCATATAGCTGGGATATAAAAATACCATTGATTTCAGTATGCTTTCCATATAGTCAGAAAACTTAGCACATTCTCTTATTAGTTCGAATGGTTAGTCTCCATGTTCTCTTTGATTTCCTATATAGAGAATCATTTTGTACAAATGACAGTTTTTATTTTCCTATCCAATTATTATTCTCCTTCCTTTATCTCATTTTACTGCATTGGCTAGAACCTCCTACACAATGCTGAATAAAAAGGGTGACGGTGGGAATCCTTGTCTCATTCTAACACTTGTGAGAAGGCCCCAGTATGCATGAGGTTTGCTGTAGGTTATTGGTAGATACCCTTTTTCAGGTTAAAAAGTTTCCTTCTGTTCCTAGTTTGTAAAGAGCTTTTTATCATGCGTGAGTTTGGAGTTTTAACAATGCTTGCATTCTTTTGAGATGATCATATGGTTTCCCTCCCTTAATATCTTAAAGTATGTATTACATTTATAGATTTTTCTGAACCATCCTTCAATAAACCCTACCTACTGATAATGCAATTTAATATTGAAGAATTACTTTTTCTAATATTTTATTTCAATTTTTTTCATTTTTGTTCATAAGGAAGATTTGTCATAATTTTATTTCCTTGTACTATCTTGTCTAGAATTAGTATCAAGGTTATAGTGGCCTCATAAAATGGATTGGTTAACTTTGCTTTTTTCCCCCCTCCTATGTAATGTTGCATTAGAAAGGGATTCTTCATTCCTTCAAGTTACAATAAAACTCTCTGAGCCAGCTGTACCTGGTGTCTTTAGAGAAGAGAAGGGAGGAATTAGGGGAGACTTGAATTGTTTCATTGTTATTTGTTTATTCCCTTTCCTATTTCTATTTCTGTTTTTAGAGGTTTTCACCACAGAACAAACCTTGGCTTTCACTGATCCTCTTGTTTTCTATTTCTGCTCTTTCTTTACTATTATCTTGCTGTGCAGGTTACTTTTAGTCTGTTCCTTTCCTGCCTTCTTGATATGAATTCAAGTTCAGGTCCCAGAATGAATTCAGATGGTCCCGGACTTAAGATGGCTCCACTTAAGATTTTTCAACTTTATGATGGTGCGAAAGTGATACACATTCAGTAGAAACTATACTTCAAATTTTGAGTTTTGATCTTTCCTGGGCTAGCAATATGTGGTACAATACTCTGTGATACTGGTTAGCAGCAGGGAGCCACAGCTCCCAGTCAGCCCCGTGATCACGAGGGTGAACAACCGATACACTTACAACCATTCTGTCCCCACACAGCCATTCTGTCTGTCACTCTCACTACAGCATTCAATAAATTATGTGAGATATTCGACAATTTATTATGAAATATGCTTTGTGGTAGATGATTTTGCCCAACTGTGGGCTAATGTAAGTGTTCCAAGTGCATTTAAGGTCGGCTAGGCTAAGCCATGATGTTAGATTCGGTGTATTAAATGCATTTTCAACTTGATATTTTCAATTTACGATGGGCTTATTGGGATGTAACCCCATTGCGAGTTAAGATCTGTACTTAGCTTATTTATTTTCAAGTGTTCTTGTTTTCTGATAAATGTATTTAAGGCTACACATTTACCTCTAAGTTTTACTTTAGATACATCTCACATATTTAGATATGTAGTACTTTCCTTTCCATTCTTTTCTAAATATTTTATAATTTCCGTGTTATTTCCTCTTTACCCCAGGAATTATTTAAGGATGTACATTTTAGTTTTCAAATATATGGCCTGTTTTTTATACTATCTTTTCACTTTGATGCAATTTTATTGCATTGTACTTAGAGAATGTGGTCTTTATTATGTTTTTTTGAAATTTATTGAGGCTTATTTTGTGATCTACTATGAGAGACAGGTGAACCCTGGAGTCTCGGAGCATAAGAGGTGTCTTTTACAGAATATAACTAAATAGCTCTTTAAAGAATACTTTGTCCCAGGGTGATACTGATGTCAGTGGTCCGCAGACTGGCCTTTGGAAATCATGGATTCAGTGAATTTACCTGTCCCCATCAGCACCACTCCAGAACCTCAGAAAGACATCTACATTGAGTAGAAATAAAGTTTTGAATTGAAGGAAAAAAAGATTCAAACTTACATCATAATTTAACCACCTAAGAGATTTAAAGAACATATTAAAATTACAACTGTGTCATTGTATCAGATTTACATTTTTAGCATGATCCTTAAAAATTCTTACTTGATAAGAATTTTCCAAAAGTCCTGCTGGATTTTTTTTTTTTTTTAATTTTAGAATCACTTTTAGATTCCTGCATTTCTAGCCAAACTTTCTATTTGTCACTTCTCATAAATATTATCTGTGGCTATGGGATTTTTTTTACATTTGTGGGAACTACTTTATTTTCCCTTAAGATTTATGATACTCAGCTAAAATCTTCAGAAAGAACTTTAAAGAAACTTCAAAGTTGCATAAAGCTTTCGCAATCACACTGCAATTTTTGGCCTGCTTAGTGATGATCTGTGATTGCTGAAATGCTATTTTTCTAAAAATAAGAGACAGGCTGACCACTACAACTCTGGCACTCTTGAAAGGCGGTCTTATCTGCCTCAGCATCCTGCACAGACCGGCTAGGGCAAGTTCTGCTCACTAGTACATTCCATGCTCTGCTCACTAGCACACCCCAGCCCCTGTTAACTAGCACACCCCATTCTCCAACTCTGCCTGCTAGGGGTGTCACGGAATAACAAACCCTCAGACAACAGATGGGGTAGGAAGAGCGGTCTGTCCCATCAGAGTGGAAACCAACAGGGAGGCCAGCTTTTAATGGAACATGTGCAGTCACCACATGTTCCTTCAACATTCTATCCAAATGCTCCCTCTCCTCCAGCTCTTTTCTCCACTTTTAGACTTCACACAGAACACAGCCGTGCTTGCAATCATTTCCAAGGCTACCTCCACAACTAGGATCCAGAAAGTTAGGCAGGATAGCAAGAGTGACAGGGCCATCCCACTTGTGAGACTGCAGACCTCTCCCCCAACTCCTCTACAGTTTCTGACAGTTCAAGGTCACAAAATCACTTCGCCTGTTGTAGCTTGCTGTAACATACATATTTATACTTTCCTTTTTACACTTTTAAAGCAGCCTTTTTTATATAGTTCAAACCACATATATCTATTTGAAATGGCTCTTAATCTATAGACCTAACCCCTGACCATCCACCTAAGAAAGCTTTAGAAAGATATGCATTTCCAACTCCCTGCTGGTATCTCTATCTAGAAGGCTCCCGTACACCTTGAATTCGATATACCTAATACCAAATGGACCAACCAAGCCAGGATCTTCTTCTGAAGTCCCTATTTGTTTTAATTGCATCAGCATTTTCTGAGACCCTGAATAGGAAAGCTAGGAGTCACCACTGTTTTCTTCCCTTTCACTTGTCTCAGCCTAAACAGTTTCCTGGTGTCCAGTCCCTCGTATTCTTGCTCCTTTCCCATCACCACCACCCTAGTTCAGTAACTCACCAGTTACTTACTGCCTCTTCAACTGTCTCCCCACCTCAGCTTGCTCCCTCACTGCCACCCATCGTTCTTACTGCTTTCAGGCTGATCTTCATCACGTACACTTTCAAACTGCCATTTGTCTTCTTTAATACCATAAATAGGTAATATGCAGGAATCTTAAAAGTAATAACACCTTTTGATCCTATGATTCTACTCCTAAGAAGAAGTTCTAAGGAAATATGTTTTAATTGACAAATACTGATTTTTCAGAAATGTTTTTAACTGTATTATTTATAATAATAAAAAATTTGAAACAACCTAAATATTCAATATTAGAGACAGTATTTAATAAAGGATGGTCCACCATAATTTGGGGTAGATTATTACACATCCATTTTTCTAAGATTATTTAATTGCATGGAAAAATATTCAAAATATAATGTTAAGGGGAAAAAAGCAGGATATTAAACTGTATGAAGAATGTTCATATTTGGTTTAATGTATATATGTTGAAAAACAGACTCCAGGGGAATAAACCAAAATGTTACTAGTGGTTATTATTTCTGAGTAAGATTACAGGTGATTTCTATTTTCTTTATACTCTTCAGTATTTTCCAAATTTCTTCAAGAAGTATGTATTCCAACTGTCATAATCAAAAAGAAGCTTTTTAAATAATGTTTATAAAAATTGATTGATAGGGACTGGCCCAGTGGCATAGTGGTTAAGTTCGTGCACTCTGCTTCGGCGGCCTGGGGTTCGTGGGTTCAGATCCCAGGCACAAACCTACATGCCACTCAGCAAGCCATGCTGTGGCAGCATCCCACATACAAAATAGAGGAAGATGGGGACAGATGTTAGCTCAGAGCCAATCTTCCTCACACACACACAAAAATTGACTGACAGATAGTCTGGAAAGAAATGCAATAAAATGTTAGAATAATAGTTGCCTCTGGTTGTTCTCTTTTCTGTTTTTATATACTTTCCAAATTTTCTCTAATGCACGTGTGTCACTTTTATAACCAACAAAATTAAGGTAGTTGCTAAAGTTCTAATACCCACACCTTACCCTCAGTCAAACTGGAACACTCTGTCCCATTACTACCCTCCCTGGCCACCATGTTATCTGCTCATGCCCTGCATCCTCTACCCCAACCTCCCCCTTTGGAAATCCTGCCTATCCACCAAGAATAATTTCATCTATCACCTTCTCCCTTAAATCTCTCCAGAATGCCATTCAGATATAAAGTTTCTCTTCTTGGAATCCCAAAGCATGTCCAAGCCCTCTTAACTCAGGTGTTTATATAGTCTACCCTGTGGAATGACTATTGGCTTCTGTGTTGTAACCTCCTCCCTACACCGTGAACTGAGAACTGGTTTTCTCTCTCTCACCTAACATAGCACCTTGCGTGTATTAGGCTCTTCAGGAGGAAAAATCTGTTAACTGAATTAGAATTCTTTGAAAATTTAATGGACCATTTTTTATAATTACAATGAACTTTATAAAGCAGGTATTCCTAGAAACTATCGTGCAGTTTATGGAGAGCTCAGATCTTCCTTTGAAGCTTCTAAAGTGGAAACTCAATTATATAGAGAAAATATATAGTGCTGTACAAAGAAGGGAAAAAAGTTCTCATTTCACTTCTCTCTTTCCTCTACCAAGTTCCTGGGTTGCTGTAGACATGGATTCAAAAGCACTGAATGGGGTCTGTTTCAACCAGGCCTGTATGCTCAAACACTTACTACCTGAGTGGCCTCAGAGAAGCTCCCTATGCTCTCGAAGCCTTAGTTTCCTCATATATAAGCTAGAAATAGAAATAATACTAATCACAGAGTCATTGAAAGGATTTCATGAGTAACACATAAATGTGTCAAGCATAAAGTAGGTACTCAATAAGTGCTCGTTTCCATTCTCTTCTCTCATTTTCCCTGCTTGCTCCACCTTCCCCTCCCAACATACACGTGCAAACACGCCTGTTTAAATGGGCAAAGCAGGGTCTCTCTCTTGTGAAAGACAAGGAGATAATACAGCAGTCTGGGAAGGGTATAAAGAGAGGCATGAGCAGTAGCCCCCAACAGCCTCCACTCTGGTCTTTTCAAATCTTATTACATCCTTCTAATCCACTCTACACACTGAAGCCTGAGTGATCTTTCTAAAATTCAACCATGATCCTATCATTTCTATGGTGCTTGTGACTCTTAAGATAATTTCCTTAACCTGACTAACTGGGTGGGTAGTGATGCCAGAAAACTACAACGGGAATAGGTTTAGCAGGAGAAGGAAACTAGTATCTGTCGAGGGTCTAGCTATGATGCGGCCAGCACCAGGCTATAGAATTTACATAGTCTTTCCCATAGAGACCTGCCTTGTGAGGAAGTTATCACTATTTTCATTTAACAAATGACAATCCCCAGATACAGATTGTAATGATTTGCTAGTGAGAGGTAGAGGTAGGGTTTGAACCCAGGTCGGAGTCCATCTCAACACACTATCACCACAAAACCAGAGGAGGAAGAACAATGTGTTCCAAAAGGAGCTGGAGAGTGAAAGAGGAAATAGAGGTGGTCTGTGAGCAAGATGGACCTTCTCTGTTTTATAGTCATCTATTTTTATTTAATCTTTATCCCCACTCAAAACTTTGTTCCTTTGTCTTGATTTGATCCCTGCCTTTGACCCTGCAGATCCAGCATTCATCTTGACTACCCCTCAATAGTATTTCATCAAATTTTTGGTTATTATTTCCTCAAATAGATATTTCTGCCCCAATATCTCTCTCTGGCTTCCTTCTGACATTCTAATTACACATACATTAGACCAGTTGACATTATCTCATAATTACCAAGGCTTTGTTCATTTTTCAAAAAAATTTTTTTTCTCTGTCCCTCAGTTTGGATAATTTCTACTGACCCATCTTCAAGTTCACTGATCCCTTCTTACACAATGTCCAATCTCCAGTTAAGTCTATCCCATAATTGTTTTTCTTATTTCAGATGCTGTGTTTTTCAGTCCTAGAAATTCCATTTCATTCTTTTTCATAGCTGACATTTTTTGTTGATATTTTCCAATCTATTAACCCATTCTGTCCATCGTTTCCTGTGAATTCTTTAACATGTTTATACCATCTTTTTAAGTCCTTGGCTGCTAATTCTAACATCTGACTCATCTCTGGGCCTGCTTCTATTAACTTTTTTCCCTTATAATCATATTTTCTTGTTTATTCACATGTCTGATAATTTTTATTGCATACTAAACACTGTGATGATACATGCTATATTTTGTGATTTTTCTCCAAAGAATGTTAAATTCTGTCCTGGAAGCAGTTAAATTACTGGTGGGTCATCTTGATCCTGTGGAAGCTTGATTTTAGGTTTTACAAGAACCAGTTTATTTTGCTTTTTCCCCTTAGCCCTAGGATGGAACCCTTTATCCTGGGTTTATCCTAAGACACGGCCCTCCTAGAGTTTCAAAGAAAAGCCCAGGGTTTTTACAAGTCTTTCTAACTTAGCAGGACTTGAACTCCAACTCTCTCTCAGAACCAAGCAGCTGCTGAAATCTCAGCCTTCTAGAGCTGCTTTCTGCTGGTTTCCTTGGCATCTCACCTGTATATGCACAGAGAGAGGCAGCCACAGATTTGAGAGGAATTGGTACAAAGATTTTGGGGCTCCTCCTCTATTGCTCCTTCCTTTCAGAATGTTTCCCATTGATATCCAGTTACTCTAGCAGCTCCTAGATTCAAGCTCTGTCTCTTCAGCCTAATAAGAGAGACACTTTTTATTTGCACTCTCTTTTTTTATAGGTAACTGGGAACTGGGAACTGCCCTCAAGGAAAAAGCTGGTTAAATGTAGTGCTTTACACATTTGTTTCTCTTATTTCGATAACCATGTTCCCTCCAGGCTCTGCTCAGAGACCAACATTTGGTTGCTCTTCAGACTACTGAATTTTTTTTTAATATTTCATCCAGAGATAAAATGATATTCAGCTAGAGGTTCAGAAACTTATCCAAGTTCAGAAATCAGCCGAGTTAGTATTTAAACCCAAATTTGGCCAATAACAAATTTCTGACATTCCATCCCAACAATTTTGGGAGCTGGAAGATTTAAGAGACTTACATATGTGCTGATATACTTCATTGATAAATTTTAGTCTTATTTTAAGCACTGATTTCAAATTTTAAATCACATCACCACAGTCCTTTCACCGTGGTCCATCCCACACTTTGTGTACACCAGAAGAACAATCTGAAGTGCTTCTCAACTGTGCACTGTATTGTGGAATAATCCATTTTGAATGGGATCCAATGCACACATTCAACATGACTCTGAGTGGTTTAATGTAATCCACTCTATCTAAAAATGCAAACAATACTGATCTATAAGTAGAGCAATAATAATACCTAACTACTATCTACAAAGGATTCATATCCGTTTTTAGCTAATGTGTCATTTAAAAGAGCCATTTAAATTCTTAATACACAGAGATAAAAAAATATTCTATAACTATGAAGATATAGCATTTTAGAAAGATCCACAAGGGTGTAGTGAAAGCATTTTTATTATTCTTATTAACTAAAGGCAGTGTGTGTTTAAGCCAAAAGTACTGGACTAGGAGACAATAGCCTCCTAAATGGTATCCCTGCTTCTTTTCTCGCCATCCTAAACATTCTATCTTCAACATAGCAGCCAAAGTGATTCTTTCAAAAAAACGTCATCTGTGTCACTCCTCTGCCCAAAATCCTCTACAGGCTTCCCATAGCATGCAAAATAAAAGCCAAAAAGTCTCCACAGTTACCACGAGGCCCTTCATGATTTAACTCCCTCTTAATCTCTGACCTCAGCTACCTCGACTGCACCCTTGCCTATTACAATCCAGCATACAGGCCTCATGCCAGGCACGCTCCTGCCTCTGGGCCTTTGCACTTGTATTTTTTCTGTCTAGAATGCTATGTCCACGGATCTCTGTATGACAACCTCCCTCACCTCTTTTACGTCTTCACTTAAATATTACCATTTCATTGACGCCTTCCTTGACTATCTTATTTCAAATTGCAACCCCCCATCCCAACCCCAGCCTGGCATTTCCTATTCTCCTCCCCTGCTTTATTTTAGTTAACAGCATTTATCCCATACCATACCATATACTTTACATATTCATCTTATTTTCTGTCCTACCCTACTTGAGTGTAAGTTCCTTGAGAGAAGGTATTTTTTTCTAGTTGTTTCCTACTGAAATAAATAATCAATTTGATGAATAGATGAATAAATTATCTGAGTGCTAGACCTAGTTCTACCATTAACTAATAGCCCGGCCCTGACAAATATCTGACCCTCACTTAATCTCTCTGAGCCCCGATTTTCTCATCTCAGAGTTAAATACAAAGAACAAATGAAATTATATATATGAAAATACTTTACAATATGAAAATTACTACCCAAATATAAAAGTTGTTGGTTGGTGGTGGTGTTGATTTTACAGCCACCTCATTGCTAGAGAGATTTAAAATGTCTTACATGAGAGAAAAAAACAGGGACAAGAATTTCAGTCCAGTTACCAAAGCATTAACAATTGAAAAGCTATATGCCATTCAGCTGGTGCACCCGCCTGGCTGTTTGTTATGTGCCAGTGAAGACTATGTATGGGCACCAGGATTGAAGCACATACTATTTGCTTGGAAATCCAGCTCTTATTTTTCACATGTGGGAAAGCAAGGCCAGATGCTGAATCCATGCCTACGAGGCCTTCTCCATCTTGTGGTCGTGCTGTTGCACATTTTTACTGCAAAGCTGATAAGGTAAGGCCTGACCAAAGGACAAACTTGCCTATCACCAGTTATTCAGCCAAAAGAAAGGGATGTTAGGAAGCAGTTGCCATACATTCCTGACAGGTCACCTGCTCCTCAGGTATTTCTCAGTCTAAACTTGTAGTGTCATCATATTCCTGAAATTTTCCCCGATGACCCTCCCCAAACCCTCCCTTGCCTCAATGTTCCCTTTGAGGTGAATACAAACTCTTCCACTCTTCCCAATGCAAAATCACTGCCACCTGAACAAAGGTCATATCCCAAAAAAAAGAAAGCCTGGTGGAAAAGAGGGTAACAAGAAATTCTCCCAAGTACTGAATGAATGTTTGGGTGTTAGAAGTAAGATGGATGCAGGCTTCCACCTGGAGACACTTTTATCTTGACCTGACAAGTGACAATATTATGGAAATTAAGACACTAGAAAAGGGTCATCACATAGAAAGACATTTGAGATTCAAAGGACTGCATAGGGCTTTTTAAGGGAGACCAGAGAGGTGGCTTAAAAAAAAATGCCTTTTCCCACAAAAGAAACAGCACTGATTCCCAAGTAAGCTTGACTCTGGAAAGGCACATCTGAGGATGTTTTCATTCATCTTATGGTAAGCATATTTTTTAAATATCTTTTTGAGTTTGTTCATAATAAGGTCTACCATGAACTATCATTAATTCTTTCCACATTATCATGAGTCTTGGAATCACAGCTGAGACTTGGAAGGATATATGGTGGGACGTACACCAGAAAGACATCCATCTGGCAAGCAGCACTGCCAGTCCCAAAGTCACTGGGCTCAACAAGGAAACTTGGTCTTGGTCAACTATAATCCTTTGTCTAAATCCTGCGGCACTGACGACACAAGAGGAAGATGAAAGGTGTTTTGCATAATAGCTCCTGGCATATATGGACACCTGGGGGTTTGCTGACACTCTATACACAAGAATTTAGGAAAAGTTCACAGGATCTTTCATCGTTGTTCACACTATTTTGACCAAAGGATTCTAAGAATGGATCAAACAGGTTGCTTCAACTGAACCCCACTTCCTAGGGTTCAAGTGAGAACATTTCCATTTATTCCTGGAAAAACAGAACAGGCACTGTTTGATTTTGATTGCCTTTAAAAATGGCAATCATTTTTGTTTTATTGGACCTAATCGTTTTATTGGACCTAAGAAATTTCATTCATAGGAATTATTTTATTTTATTTGCTTTATTTATAGAGATTCATTCTAAAAGAAGAATTTGAGATAACTTACCAAAAATACATGAGATAATAAATAATAAAAATAAAAAGATTTAAAACTGTGAGTCAGTAAATAGCTCTGCTTCTTGAATCCCAAAATGCTTGGTAGCGAGAACCTCAGACAGTTTTACCTACTCTGTCTGTGAAAACTGGAAGGCAGAGAGTATGGAAAATGCACTCTGATAAATATGTCTCCTGCTACCCTCAAATGCATTCATAACATCAAGCCAAAGCATGAAAAAGCGCTCCAGGTGAAACAGCCCAGTTGTTAGTCTTCACAGTGGGCAGCGTTCCTGGGGACGCTTTGTCATTTCTTGGCCGCTTATCCATTTTGATCATCTCGATAGTTGGAAAACATTCCACATCTAGAAGAAAGAGGGCCCTTTCTGGAACTGGCTTTTTCATCCTGGGCTGCTGAGGTTCAGGACTGGGACCCATATGGCAGCATGTTCCCTAGTCACAAGATCAGGGGCAAGAACAGCGGAGAAGATGGCTACGCCTTAGATCCAGCTTTGCCAGAGATATAACCTTCTGCCACCTGACTATGTTCCTGCTTCTTTGTTTTACCCAAATCTGTTGAGGCAATCTGTCTACTGTGATTACATTTTCAAGTGTTTGACCAAATGGTTACAAATTTCAATAATTTGGTTAAATGCCCAAGTGAAGACAGTCATTCAATCAAATTAAAGAGCTTTCCATCACTTGTTAAATCACTTTTTTTAATTGAAGTATAGTTGATGTACAATATTATATCAGTGTCAGGTGCATAGCATAGTGATTTGACATTTATATATGTTAGGAAATAATCACCACGGCAAGTCTAGTAACCATCTGTCACCATACAAAGTTATTATAATATTGTTGACTATATTCCCTATGCTGTACATTACATCCCCATGACATTTATTTTATAACTGGAAGTTTGTACCTCTTATCCCCTTCACCTATTTCATCCATCCACCCTTCCCTCCCCTCTGGCTACCATCACTTTGTTTTCTGTACCTATGAGTCTGTTTCTGTTTTGTTTGTTCATTTGTTTGGTTTTCTAGATTCCACATATAAGTGAAATCATATGGCATTTGTCTTTCTCTGACGTATTTCACTTAGTATAATACCCTCTAGATCTATACATGTTGTCACAAATGGTAAGATTTCATTCTTTTTTATGGCTGAGTAATATTCCATTGTATATATATCACATCTTCTTTATCCATTCATCTATTCATGAACACTTAGGTTGCTTCCATATTTTGGCTATTATAAATAATGCTGCAATGAACATGGGGGTGCATATATTTTTTGAATTAGTGTTTTCATTTTCTTTGGATAAATACCCAGAAGTGGAATACCTGGATCATATGGTAGTTCTATTTTTAATTTTTTGAGGAACCTGCATACTGTTTTCCATAGTGACTACACCAATTTACATTCCCACCAGCAGTGTACAAGGGTTCCCTTTTCTCCATATCTTCTTGAACACTTATTATTTCTTGTCTTGTTAATTATAGCCATTCTGACAGGTGTGAGGTAATATCTCATTGTGGTTTTTATTTCCATTTCACTAGCAATTAGTGACGTTGAACACCTTTGCATGTGCCTATTGGCTATCTGTAAATCTTCTTTGGAACAATGTCTATTCAAGTTCTCTGCTCATTTTTCATCAAATTGTTTGGTTTTATGATATTAAGTAGTAAAAGTTCTTTATGTATTTTAATATTAACCCCTTATTGGATATGTCACTTGCAAATATCTTCTCCCAATCAGCAAGTTGTCTTTTTGTTTTGTTGATGAAAGTTTCCTTCACTGTGCAAAAGCTTTTTAATTTGATGTAGTCCTACTTATTTTCGCTTTTGTGTCTTTGCCTGAGGAGACAGATCCAAAAAAAATATTGCTGAGACCAATGTCAGAGAGCTGACTGACTATGCTTTCTTCTAGGAGTTTTATGGTGTCAGGTCTTATATTCCAGTCTTTAATCCATTTTGAGTTTATTTTTTTTATATAGTGTTAAGAAAGTGGTCCAGTTTCATTCTTTTGCATGTGGCTGTCCAGTTTTCCCAACACCATTTATTGAAGAGACTGTCTTTTTCCCATTGTATACTCTTGCTTCCTTTGTTGTAGATTAATTGACCAAATATGCATTCATATTTGGTTTATTTCTAGGCTCTCTATTCTGTTCCACTGATCTATGTATCTGTTTTTGTGCCAGTACCATACAGTTTTGATTATATAGCTTGAAATCAGGGAGCATGATACTTCCAGCTATATTCTTCTTTCTCAAGATTGCTTTGGCTATTTGGGGTCTTTTGTGGCCCCTTACAAATTTTAGAATTATTTGTTCTAGTTCTATGAAAAATGCCATTAGTATTTTGATAGGGATTGCACTGAATCTGTAGATTACTTTGGGTAGTATGGACATTTTAACAACATCCATTCTCCCAATCCAAGAGCACAGTATACCTTTCCATTTCTTTGTGTCATCTTCAATTTCTTTCATCAGTGTCTTATAGTTTTCTGAGTGCAGGTCTTTCACCTCCTTGGTTAAATTGATTCCTAGGTA
The DNA here is from genome assembly GCA_031878705.1 of Tapirus indicus. Lineage (NCBI taxonomy): Eukaryota > Metazoa > Chordata > Mammalia > Perissodactyla > Tapiridae > Tapirus > Tapirus indicus. The sequence continues at coordinate 93,237,968 of CM062919.1, read as the reverse complement.
TTTTATTCTTTTTGATGTAACTGTAAATGGGAATTTTTTCTTAATTTCTCTTTCTGATTGTTTGTTATTAGTGTATAGAAACATAACAGATTTATGTATATTGATTTTGTATCCTTCAACTTTTCTGAATTCATTTATTAGTTCTAATATTTTTTTAGTGGAGTCTTTAGGGTTTTCTATATACAGTATCATGTCACCTGCACATGGTGACAGTTTTAGTTCTTCCTTTCCAATTTGAATTACTTTTATTTCTTTTTCTTGTCTGATTGCTGTGGCTAGCACCTCCAATACTATGTTGAATAAAAACTGTCAAGAGTGGGCTTCCTTGTCTTGTTTCTGATCTTAAAAGAAATGCTTTCAGCCTTTCACCATGGAGTATGATGTTAGCTGTGGGTTTGCCATATATGGCCTTTGTTGTGTTGGTGTATACTGCTCCTATGCCCACTTTGTTGAGAGTTTTTATCATGAATAGATGTTGAATTTTGTCAAATGCTTTTTCTGCATCTATTGAGAGGATTATATGATTTTTTTTTTTTAAGATTGACCCTGAGCTAACATCTGTTGCCAATCTTCCTCTTTTCTTTTTTCTCCCCAAAGCCCCCAGTACATAGTTTTATAACCTAGTTGTAGGTCCTTCTAGTTCTTCTATGTGGGACGCCACCTTCGAATGGCTTGATGAGTGTTGAGTAGGTCCACACCCAGGATCCGAACCAGTGAACCCTGGGCCGCTGAAATGGAACACGCAAACTTAATCACTGCACCACTGGGCTGGCCCCTGATTTCTTTTAATTGGGCTTTTGTTTTTTCCTGGGAAAGATTTGCCCTAACATCTGTTGCCAATCTTCACCTCTTTCTTTTTTTTCCTCCCCAAAGCCCCAGTACATAGTTGTATATTCTAGTTGTGATGAGTATATGATTTTTATCCTTCATTTTGTTAATGTAGTGTATGATATTAATTGATTTGCAAATATCAAACCATCCTTGCATCCCTGGGATAAATCCTACTTGATCATGGTGTATGATTCTTTTAATGTATTGTTGAATTCAGTTTGCTAATATTTTGTGGAGGATTTTTGCATCTATGTTCATCAGGAATATTGGCCTGTAATTTTCTTTGTTGTAGTGTCTTTGTCTGGTTTTAGTATCAGGGTAATGCTGGCCTCATAGAATGAGGTTGGAAGTGTTCCTTCATCTTCAATTTTTTGGAATAATTTAAGAAGGATAGGTATTAAGCTTTCTTTAAATGTTTGGTAGAATTCACCTGTGAAGCCATCTGGTCCTGGACTTTTGTTTGTTGGGAGTTTTTTTTTTTATTACTGATTCAATTTCATTACTAGTAATTGGTCTGTTCAGATTTTCTGTTTCTTCCTAATTCAGTCTTGGAAGATTGTATGTTTCTATGAATTGATCCATCTCTTCTAAGTTGTCCAATTTCTTGGCATATAATTGTTCCAAGTAATCGCTTATGACCTTTTGTATTTCTGTGGTGTCAGCTGTATCATTTCCTCTTTCATTTCTGATTTTATTTATTTGGGTCCTCTATCTTTTTTCTTGATCAGTCTGGCTAAAGGTTTATCAATTTTATTTATTTTTTTCAAAGAACCAACTCTTAGTTTCATTGATCTTTCCTGTTGTTTTTTTAGTCTCTATTTCATTTACTTCCGCTCTGATCTTTATTATTTCCTCCTTCTACTAATTTTGGGCTTTGTTTTTCTTTTTCTAGTTCCTTTAGGTGTAAGGTTAGATTATTTATTTGAGATTTCTGTTGTTTCCTCAAGTAGGTCTGCATCGCTATAAACGTCCCTCTCAGACCTGCTTTTGCTGTGTCCCATAGATTTTGGAATGTGTTTCCATTTTCATTTGTCTCAAGGTATTTTTTGATTTCCTCTTTGATTTCTTCATTGACTTATTTGTTGTTCAGTAGCATATTGCTTAGCCTCCACATGTTTGTGTTTTTTCCAGTTTTCTTCTTGAAACTGATTTCTAGTCTCACCATTGAGGTCAGAAAAGATGCTTGATATGATTTCAATCTTCTTGAATTTATTGAAACTTGTTTTGTGGCCTAACATGTGATTTATCCCAGATAATGTTCCATGAGCACTTGAAAAGAATGTGTATTCTGCTGTTTTGGGATGAAATGTTCTGTATATATCTATTAAGTCCATCTGGTCTAATGTGTCATTTAAGGCCTATGTTTCCTTATTGATTTTCTGTCAGGATGATCTATCCACTCATGTAGGTGGGGTGTTAAAGTTCCCTACTATTATTGTATTACTGTCAATTTCTCCTTTTATGTCCGTTAACAATTGCTTTATGTATTTAGGTGCTCGTATGTTGGATAAATAGATATTTACAAGTGTTATGTCCTCTTGTTGGGTTATTCCCTTTATCATTATGTAATGCCCTTTTTTGTCTCTTGTTACAGTCTTTGTTTTAAAGTCTATTTCATCTGATATAAGTATTGTTACTCCAGCTTTCTTTTTCTTTCCACTTGCATGGAATATCTTTTTCCATTCCTTCACTTTCACTCTGTGTGTGTCTTCAGATCTGAAGTGAGTCTCTTGTAAGCAGCACATAGGTGAGTCTTGGTTTTTTGTTAATCCATTCAGCCACCCTATGTCTTTGGATTAGAGCATTTAGTCCATTTATATTTAAAGTAATATTGATAAGTATGTACTTATTGCCATTTTGTTAATTGTTTTCTGGTTGTTTTTGTAGTTCTTCTCTGTTATTTTCTTCTTCTCTTGCTCTCTTCCCTTGCAATTTGTTGACTTCATTCAGTGTTATGTTTGTATTCCTTTCTTTTTATTTTTTGTGTATCTATCATAGGTTTTTGGTTTGTGGTTACCATGAGATTCACATATACAACCCATATATATAGGAGGTTATTTTAAGTTGATGGTTGCAAATGCATTCTAAAAGCACTACATTGTTACTTTCCCCCAACATTTCATTATAGATGGTTGATCCACTACCCTTTACTATATGTTTGCCATTACCAGTGACATTTCTTTCTTTCATAATTTTCTTATTTCTAGCTATGACCTTTTCTTTTCCATTTAAAGAAGTCCCTTTAACGTTTCTTCTAAGGCTGGTTTAGTGGTGATGAACTCCTTTAGCTTCTGCTTGTCTGGGAAACTCTTTATCTCTCCTTCAATTCTGAATGATAACCTTGCCAGATAAGATATTCTTGGTTGTAAGTGTTTTCATTTAAGCATTTTGAGTATATTGTGCCACTCCCTTCTAGCCAGTAAAGTTTTTGCTGAAAAATCAGCTGATAGTCTTATGGGGGTTCCCTTGTACATAGTGAGTTGTTTTGCTGCTTTTAAGATTTTCTCTTTATCTTTTACTTTTGACATTTTAATTACAATGTGTCTTGGTGTGAGTCTATTTGGGTTCATCTTATCTGGGACTCTCTGTGCTTCCCAGACTTGAACGTCTGTTTTGTTCACCAAGTTGGGGAAGTTTTCAGCCATTATTTCTTCAAATAGGTTTTCTGTCCCTTTCTCTCTCTCTTCTCCTTCTGGGACCCCTTTAACATGAATGTTAGTCTGCTTGATATTGTCCCAGAGGCCCCTTAAGCTATCCTCATTTTTTAAAATTCTTTTTCTTTTTGCTGTTCTGATTGGGTGATTTCCATTACCCTGTCTTCCAGATCACTGATCCGTTCTTCTGCATCATCTAATCTGCTGTTGAGTCCCCCTAGTGTATTTTTCATTTCAATTATTGTATTCTTCATCTCTGATTGGTTCTTTTTTATATTTTCTATTTCTTTTTTGAAGTTCTCACTTATGTTCATCCATTCTTCTCCCAAGTTCAATGAGCATCTTTACAATCATTACTTTGAACTCTTTATCGGGTAGATTGCTTATCTTCATTTTGTTGAGTTCTTTTTCTGAGGTTTTGTCTTGTTCTTTCATTCAGAACATATTCCCTTCTCTCCTCATTTAGCCTAACTCTTTGTGTTTGTTTCTATGATCAGGTAGATCAGCTACATCTCCCAATCTTGAAGGGGTGGCCTTATGTAGAAGGTATCCTTTGGGACCTAGTAGCACAATCCCACTGGCCACCAGAGCCAGGTACTCCAGGTGTGTCCCCTCTGTAGGCTGTGTGCACCCTCCTGTTGTGCCTAGGCCGTGACTGCTGCAGGCACACTGGTGTGTGGGGCTAGCCCCCCTGGGCAGAAGCCACTTTGAAAGGGCTCCAGTGCTGGTTGGGGCCACCCACCAGGTGGGGTGAAGTGAGACTTGCTTTGGAGGGGTGTCGGCCAGTGTGGATCCACAGCAGAACACCAGGGCAGGGTGAACAGTGCTAGCAAGGTAGATGGAGAGTGTCAAAAATGCCACCTGCCAGGGCCAGGCCAGCTAGGTAGAAGGAAAGTGAAAAAAAATGGCACCCACCAGCGCTTCCATCCCTGGAGAAAGTTCCAACAGATCTGTGCTGCTCCAGAACATGCCCTGAAATCAGTCAGTGAATCTCCTTCACATATAACCCAGGCACTTTTCAAACTGCTGCCTCTGTGCTGGGACTCAGAATGAGTGAATTTGTGGGCACATCCTTTAAGAGCAGAGGCTCAGTTTTCTATGCCCACCAGCTCTCCTGGACATAAGCCCCATTGGTTTTCAAAGCCAGATGTGATAGAGGCTCATCTTCCTGGTGCAGGTCCCCCAGGCTGGGAAGCCTGACATGGGGCTCAGGCCCCTTGCTCATCCAGGAAGACCTTCATGGTTGTGATATCCCTCTTGCTTGTGAGTCACCATGCCAGGGGTAGGGGTCCTCACTAGACCACATCTCCACCCTTCCTACCTATCTTGATGTGGCTTTTTCCTTATATCCTTAGTTGTGTTCTGCTAGTCTTCAGGTCATGCTCAGTGGCAGCTGTTCTATATGTAGTTGCGGTTTTGGTGCATCTCTGGGAGGAAATAAGCGAAGGATCTTCCTATTCCACATCTTGATCTCTCTCCACTGTTAAATCACCTTTTACTTAAGCAACTATACTTATATATGCTTCTGACTCATAAATATGCATTTACCCCATGCTTACATACATGAAGCAAAATGGTAAATACCAGAAAAAATAAAGCTGCGTTCCTAATCAAACTGGATGTCAAGGTAGCCAAATAGTTGATAAAAGGGAAGTTTCTTTTTATAGAAATACTCCAGTTCATAAACAAAGGAAAATGCTAGAATTAAAATATCACCATCTTGCAGCCTCTAATAAAATAATGGATCTAGGCAATGATCATTAAGGGCTGCTAACCACCAAAAGAGAGAGAACCAACTATTAAATGACTTCTGAAGGGGTTACACACCCCACCTATGGATTCTGATCAGGCTTCTAACTCCCAATTCATAGAAAATACAGAAGCCTGATGAACATGATCATTCAACCCATACTGAAGGAAACAGTACAGAATAAATGATCTAATTTGTTGAACAAATAAATTGCAAGGAAAGAGAGAGAGAGATGAACTTATAGATTAAAGAAAACTAAATATTTATACCAACCAATTGCAATGTACAGATTCTATTTGGATCTTGATTCAAACAAATGGTTTGAAAAAACATTTATGAGATAATAGTGGAAATATGGACTCATGGGATACTTGGTGATATTAAAGAACTATTTTCTTTTTTGGTACAATAATGGCATTGTGGAATGTTTTCTAAAAAACTGCTCTTTTAGAGATATATACCAAAATCTTCATGGATGAAATAATATGATATCTAAGATTTGCCTTGAAATAACCTTGGGTGGAAGACAGAGCAAGTGGAATATAAATGAAACACATTCACCCCAAACTGATAACTGTTGAAGCTGAGTGAGTAAGATTTCATTATATTAGTCTCTCTTTTTACATATGTTTGAAATTTTTCACAATAAAGAACCAAAAAAGTAAATATTTTTTAAAAACCACTGAGAGAAATAATATTGATATAAAATTGCCTAAAAGATAACTAATCCTTCTATTGTCTTAGATACAAGTAACTTCTGTTACTTGTATCTAAGAGAAACACACTATGGCACCTGTGGGGGGCATGTGGACCGAACTGCCCCTGGTGATGTCAGGAGCCCAAAGAGAAGAGCAGTGTGACCCACAGCTCATGAATCTCCTCACACTGCTCACTTAAGGCTGTTATCAGCAGTCTTGTTGACTGTCTTACATTACACAGTGTCCTCCCTATAAGTACTCTTGAAAGAAATTTCTTTCTTTCTGGTTCTAGAATCAGGAAATTTTATGATTCCCCCAAGCATGTAGACTTTCAGTATCATTAAGTAAAACTGAAACCAATCACCACTTCATACCCATTAGGATGGCTATTAACAAACAAAATAAAAATTGGTGGCAAGGATGTGGAGAAATTGGAACCCCTGTGCTCTGCCAGTGGGAATGTAAAATGGTTCAACCATTGTGGAAAATGGTATCACAGTTTCTCAAAAAGTGAAACATAGAATTACCATACAATTCAGCAATTCCACTTCTAGGTATATTCACCATAAGAATTGAAAGCAGGATCTTGAAGAGCTATTTGTACACTCATGTTCATAGCAGTATTATTCACATTAGCCAAAAGGTGAAAGCAACCTAAGTGTCCACTGATAGAGGAATGGATAAATAAAATGTGGTATATACATTCAATGGAATATTACTCAGCCTTAAAAAGGGAAAGAAATTCTGACACATGCCACAACATGGATGAACCTTGAGGACATTATGTTAAGTGAAATAATCCAGTCACAAAAGGATAAATATTGAATGACTCCACTCAAATGAGGTACCTAGAGTAGTCAAACTCATAAAGACAGAAAGTAGAACGGTGGTTGCCAGGGGCTGGGGGGAGGGAAAATATAGAGTTATTATATAATGGGTACAGAATTTCAGTTAGGAAAGACAAAAAAGCTCAAGAGATGGATGGTGGTGATGGTTGCACAACAATGTGAACGTACTTAACACCACTAAACTAGACACTTAAAAATGATTAAAATGGTAAATTTTATAGTCTATATTTTACCACAATTTAAAAAAAAATGAAACCAATCATACAACTAACTGGTCTTCACGTTGCTGGTAGGAAATATAGAGCCAAATTTGTATACTTCTATAAATTATATTGTATTATGACATGCACTCTTTGTACATTTAATTTCTCACAGTTTTCTTTGGTCTAATATTTACCTAATTCTAATATATGCTATTTTGCCATGTCTTGTATGTGTTTTAATTTTCCTTTATTTCTTTTTATAACAAGGCCCAAGATAAATGGTTGGGAAGAGTGAGAACAAGAGAGAATGTTCTGGTTTATATTATCTGCAACATGGGGCTAGTATTTTTCTTAAAAATGCTAGTTGAGTTAAACTGACTAACAATTAACTGTTTTAGCTTTTGGTGTTTTGCATATCTACATTTCTCTTTTTTAAAAAAGCTAATTAACAGAGAAGTAGTAGAAGTATAATTGACTATTTCTCCTGCACATCCTATTGAGCATATTTTCTCCGTAGAAATTTCTGCCACATTTGTAAAATAAATTAAACCAATCTCTTTCTCATTTTCAAAACTTAAAAAAACAAGTCAGTCAATTAGATGGTCACTGTATACTAGTGAAAATAGGGAAAAAATTAGCCACAACTGATCAACTCTATATTGAGGCCAAAAGAGAAATAACAGTATTTTCTGAGAGCTCTGTACTGATTCAGAAGGAAGCAATCAGTCTAATTTAGACCAGTGATGAGAGTAGGCCTAATAGAAAGTTTAACAAGGACTGGCCAGTACCCAGCAATATTACATTAGTTCTCAACTAATGCTGTCTGTTATTCTTCAAAATCCCTGAGTTAAAGGACTCATCAGGTATTATGCAGGAGAGATTATGGATCAAATGGAAGTGACTGATGTGGGGGTCACTTGCCTGGGGCCTTGATCACAACTAGCTCTGATTAGGGATGGCAGGTGGCTCCCCAGGGAGCACCTCACCAGCTGGCCTTGTGTGAGCAGCAGTGCCTGAGACCTGACAGCACACTCCTGTCACCCCTATATCCCAATGCCTTGATGCATTATCTCATGACATTCTGGCAACAACCCTATGAGGTAAATATTCTCCCCCTCATTTTATAGATGAGGAATGGGGCTTAGAGCAGGTAAGAAACTTGTCTAGAGTCACACACCAAGGTTTATCTGACTGCAAAGACTTCTGTGAATTCTGAATTCTTTATGGACTTCTCTACAACTTTGTTGTAGGGGAGGGCTTACTTTCTGGTTCTTATATGCATTCCAAATGGTTGAGGTTGACGGATGCGTGATCTCTAAACAAGTGAAGGGTTACTTCATCAAACAATATTTGATATACTCCTCTCTACAATGGGTTCAGTTCCATTCTCCAAGCACAGAAATCCTCACCCACACTCTAGCTTCCATACGCTAAATATATTCCCCCTTTACCCTCTCCACCCCAGGATACCCTCTCTGACATCACACCTGTGCTCTTCTTAACCAGGACCAGGACCAGGTGGGCTGCACATCCCAGGCAATGCCATACAAATCAAAATGGATTTTCAACACAGGCTTTGAAAGGTCTCTTCCCCCTTGCCTGTATTATGTGACCTCTCCAATACTCAAAAAGAAAATAAAAATTGCAATCATCATACATCTGAAAAAGATATATAAAATAAAATGTCTTCAAACATGTCTACAAATGACCAATCATTGTCCTTTAAAGGTGCTTCAGATTACCATGGGAGGAAGGCCTATTTTTGTTTCCCCAAGTGCCTCATCATCACTTAAAAGTTTGCACCCGTTAGCAGCCTGCTGTTCTAAGTCTTGTGAATTTCAATTGTTTTGTTAATTATAAACACATTTCAAAGTCATTCTTTCTGGCCTTTTTCCTAGAATGAGTGACTGCCACTCCACAGCTCACAGAATGGTCTTCAATAGTTTTCAGTCAAGGTTCAGAGAGAAATATGCCACACCGGGATTTGATTATTTACCAACATAATGTTGGATTCAAGCCAATGAGACACCAATATATTTTCCTTTGAAGTCTGACATATTGCCTGCTGCTTTCAATGCTGTTTTCTTGGCTGGCAGACAAAATAACTGTGGCTCTTTCAAAAATCACCTCCAATTCAAGTCGGGGGAAGAAAATGTCTCATGATTGGTTCATCTTATAGGCACTGATCTCATTCTCCTTTGGTTGTTGAAACTGAGTCCCCCACAGTGGGATGCATCTATGGGCCTCTGGCAGCCACTGGCCCCTACTCTGGGATCAGTCCTTCCACATAGCTATTTAAGAAAGAGTCTATTTAAGAAAGGGAATTCTTGGCACCTTGGCTATAAATAGAGATGTGTAACAAGATCATCAGCACATTTTCATGATGCCTTGGATTGTCTTTTGCTCCCTCTTGTTTGAAGAACCCTAAGAGAACCTGACAAAGAAAACATGTTTTGCAGAGTTTTGAGTTCACAGAGCCATTGCTGTCAGACTACTGAGAGCCTAAAGACCACGACAATACTAAGAATTCACTGAGGTACTTCTGCTGTTGTCAGTTGATATCAATTCCTGGAGATTACGAATTCCTGCAGAAACTTACCTCTCACCAGACAGTCTGGATGTGGGTTTCTTTTTTTGGGCGGGGGCAAGGGGTGGGAGAGTGGGGAAGATTGGCCCTGAGATAACATCTGTTTCCAATCTTCCTCTTTTTGCTTGAGGAAGATGGTCCCTGAGCTAACATCTGTCTTCCTCTACTTTGTATATGGGACTCCGCCGCAGCATGGCTTGATGAGCAGCGTGTGGGTCCATGCCCAGGATCTGAACCTGCAAACCCTGGGCTGTCGAAGCGCAGCACATGAACTTAACCACTACGCCTCCGGGCCAGCTTGTGGATGTGGGTTTCTAAGTTATAGGATCAAAGAATTTCAAGTTAAAATTAATTTCTTCAAGGGGCTGGCCCAGCGACGTAGTGGTTGAGTTAATGCACTCCACTTCAGTGGCCCAGGGTTCACAAGTTCTGATCCCAGGCATAGACCTAAGCACCACTTATCAAGCCATGCTGTGGCAGGCATCCCACATATAAAACAGATGAAGATGGGCACAGATGTTAGCTCAGGGCCAATCTTCCTCAGGAAAAAGAGGAGGATTGGCAACAGAGGTTAGCTCAGGGCTAATCTTTCTCACCAAAAAGAAAAAAGTAATTTCTTCAAAAAGGATCGATATTCTGAAATAAAGCAAATTCTCATCAATTGAGAAAAATGGATCTTAAAGGCTATTTAGTCCTACTTCCCAATTGGTTAGGAATGACCTCTCTAACGTTTGAATACCTCTAGTGATGGAGCGTTCACCCTACATCATTGAACAGTATAAGTACAACATTAAAATCGCAAGGGTATAATCAGATCAATTCTCCTCTTATTGAAGGGCTATGAACCAGGTGTATAAATATGAATTAACTTTTAATTTCCAGTCAATCAGAAAGAATATAACAATATCTATTGAATATAATCTTAGAAGTTAGTATAATTACCGGTGTTGATGCTATATTATATACAATGTAAGTCTATTGGATTGTAATTTTTTCATTTGTTTAGTTCAGTTTATATATCTAAGTTCATTACCTTTCAATTTCAACTTTACTCATTGTGTATTTATTACCGTTGGCACAATATTTTATAATATACACTCTCATAATAGGGGGACATTATATCCCAGTTGCCTAAAATCCTCCAAGGTTTATACCTCATTATTTTAATATAATTTTTAACAGCACTCTTTTCATGCTCAAAAGTATCCTAGTTTGGATGATAAATTTTATGGTCAAGTATTGTACTTTAAAGTTTTAAAAAATTATATTTCATTTTTTAAAACTGTACTAAAAATCTTCACAAATTAAGACTGGAATCCCAACCCCCGACCTCCCTGCACTCTTCTCAATTAATAAGCTTTGATTTTATTTTGAAATGATAAATCTTCTGGCCATGGTGCATTTTTAATCAAACGAATAGCTGCTCCGTGCTTGAGAAAGACCACCGCAGAGAGGCTGGAGCCTGTGCTCTGTGTGGATGGAGTGGCCCGCTGCCAACGGGATGTCACTTTCATTAAGTTATTGAGAGCCAGAGAGCACCTTTCTAAGTCGGGCACAGCATGTTGGCAAATGAAATGTGGATGTCCTCATGCCTGAGAAAGCATTCTTGGCCATATTTCTTTCATCTTTGGGTGCCTCAGTTTCTCTGTCTCTAAAAGAGCACAATAATGCCCACTTCACAGGGTTGTTGTAGGATTAAAGGGATGATGGCCATAGGGCACTCTCAGCCACCAGGAACAAAGACACTAAGTAATTGCAAAATGTTCGGTTCCACTTCTCCAGCTTGTGAAAAAAGGGCTCCCACTGACTTGAAAGAGAGCATCATACACAGACGAGTAGAAGCCCACCAGGAGAGCAGAGCCTACTGCCTTCATTATCATTGTCCTAAAGTGCAGAGGAGAGAGAGCAACAAAGGAGCTACGGAACTGTGGTCACAGAAAAACAAGACAAGGACAAAACTAACTGATGGGCCACAAAAGAAAATCTGAAAAAATGAATTTAGTTTAAAAATAATCTGTGAAGATCATATGCCAGAAACAGTTTTTAAAGAACCATCTGTATATTCTCCGGTCACTTGACATAATAACAGATTCATATATTTTTCACAACAAGCGTGCCTTTCTCCCTCATTCTACCCTTTCTTACATTATCCACTCTAATCTAGATGCCTAATGGCAGTTCAATGGCCACTTTCAAGTGGATTAAATTTACAAGTTCCTATTTAGGCAGCATTCTGTAAGGTACATTCAAATTATTAACCAATAGATAATGAAATTGAAACTAGTGATACTATTTTGGTATAAAATATTAAGACCTCTGAGACTGAAGAATGAGTTTGGACAAGTAGAAAGTGCCATTGTTGCTTTGGTGAACTTGCAGTCAAGTAGATGTAAGCCATTCTCCTGTACATTAATGCATGCTACTAAAAATCAAAGGGGAAAAACAATAAATAGTAGGAGATGTCGCTCCAAACAGTATTTTCCCAGCGAAAGCTGTGTCTCAAGAGTCCTTCAGAGCACTCTGGGAACACATAGAAATTCACAAATCAATTTGCTAAATTGGCTTGGCTGGAAATCACACTTTTGTGCATGGATCCAGCTGAAAGGCACTTCTGAATCTACCAGACTCTCCCCAGGGCTTCTTCAACCAGTGCCAAGAGTCAGGGGACATCGTGAAAAGAGCTTGGACTTCGGGGTCAGTTAGACTTGGGCTCAAATTCTAGCTCCACCGTCTCACTGGCTGAGTTATTTGGGATAAGTCATATGACCTCTCTGAGAAGGGGATTACACAACCCTACTAGCCTTGCAAGGTGCTGGGAGGATTAAATGCCTGATACACATCAAAGAGCCAAGCGCTATACTAAGTTTGACTTTTTCAGTGTAGCATAAACAACAGAGAAAGAGAGAAGCCCAACCCAAAAACCATCCGCTCCCTCACTCCATTGTAGGCCAAGTGGACAAGTAATATAAAGTGAGAACAGTCTTTAAAAGATTAATACAAAATGCTTACATATACTTAACCAAAATAGAAGGCTTACTTTAAACATCTGGAAGAGCCAAACTACAGTTCTAATAATGTAAAAATTCCTAGATGTCAAAAGATATTCTATTTTACGATCTGTATAATTCTGCACTTGTAGAAATTGTGCACACGACTCATCTTTTTGAAAACCACACACCTTGGCCATTCACAGTGGGCTTCCCAGGGGCTGCCTGCTGCCAGCTGAGGCTTCGGTGCTGAGGATGTAAGATGTAGAAGTGAAAGCAAGGGTCTCAGAGAGCCCATCAGCGTTCTCATGCTACAGGTGAAAAAAACCAGGCTTGGGAGGGGACGCTTTTTGCCCAAAATCAAACAATGAAGGCCTTGGGGTAGGATTGTCAGCAAAATTTTTTTTAGTCTATAAAAACTTTTATAAACCAAAACTATGACCAAAAAAATAACAATAATCTCTCCACAGAGCTTTAGTCACTGATATTTCCAATTCTGTGACCAAACAATGTCACAGAATGTCGGCCTGTCTGGTACTAAAGTCTATCCCTCAGGAAGGAAGTTTCCCTCCAATATCATGACAATATCCCCTTAGAGGGAAACCTGCTAAGATAGGTCAGCCTCATTTTACATTTCCCAATATGACGTGGAACCCAGTTTCTAACGTGTCTGGGGGTTGACAAATCTGAACGACAAAAAAAAAAAAAACATCAAAAGAACCCCTTGATCACTGATGTGACACGTGCTGTCTCCTGGTAACAGACACTGTTCTAGGCCTACAAGTTAGGTGAAATGGCATCATCTGAACATAATTCCTCAGAGGAAAGTTATATAAATCAAATATTTAGCATACATTTTACAGTGACCATTATGCTTTTTTCTTCGAAAATCAAATTCTCCTTTTAAATTTCTGAGCATAATCATTTCTAATCACTGCTCAGTATATTTTAAAAGGTGATAGCTCGTACAGGGCAAGATTTACAAACACTTAGGCAGAATTAGGTCCCTGTTTCATAACTCTCCAACCATTAATCACCATTGATGATTAATTCTGGTTCCATCTCTGGGATTAAGGAAACATTCTATCCTGAATATGCTAATTTAGAGAGAGTGTTGTCATGAGGCTAATTTCTGGCTTAAAGGCATTTCAATGCTTAATGCAGTTTTACATCAAAAGCACTTGTAGGAGACGACCATGAAGACCAGGAGAGGGTGGAAGCTAGTGGAGGGCATTAAGTCAGAAGACTTCAGGTTTTTAGGATTGCAGAGATCATAGAACCTGTCTAAAAAGCTAAACAGAAGGAACTAGAAGAGACAAAAATGGAAAATCCAGAGGACAGAGGTGGTAATCCCTGAGAGATAATAACGGCCCCAGGGCATTGTGGGAGAGAAGGGGGTAGGAGGTGGGAGGGGAGGGAAGAGGAAGGGGATGGAAGAAAGAAAAAGGAAGGAGAAGAGGAAGGGGAGAGAGGCAGGGAGGAAGGCAGGCAAAGAAAGCGCCAGATGCACTGACATCTTGAAGGAAGTTTAGGTGACATTAGATATGGAGGTGAGGAACCCATGAATTAAAAAGGACCTCTTCACCAAAAGGGTTGAAATTTAACAGAGAAGTTCTGCTCAGCCACATAGCTGTATGTTATAAGTATACACTCAGGGATTAAAAACATTTTAATTGATATTTTCTCTTAAGGAACATGCTCAATTCATAATGGAAGAGAAAGAGATTTTCAATTAGATTGATTTTGCAAAATAACAACTCAAAACTACTTGAATCCCAGCCTTTAATAAAGTTATATATATCAATGTGGAAAAAAAAATCCCTCCTAGGAAAGAGAAACTCAAACTCTAAACTATCAGGTTAATTCACAGTGTGGACATAAGAAACAACAAATACACAGTTTGATATTTGGTTTGCAAAGTGAGAAAAGAAAGCACACGAAATTCTATAGAATAAGATTTTCTGATCCCAGAAATACTAAGAACTCATAGTTTTTTTGGCTGCAATGACTTGTAAATATCTAGAAGAGCCCAGATTTTGAAGCCCCGAGGACACTTGCTAAAACTGAGAAATTTGGCACTAGTCTTTGCACACAATTTGGGTTTTCTTTCAGAGTTGATATCTTACCAAATAGAGCCATCTGTGTTCCCTCTGGGAAGGGTTCAACTGTTCTGTTGCCATTGACATGATGTTTGGCTAGGGAAAAAAAAGAGAAAGAAAGAAAGAAATGCAAGTTAAGTGTAAAGTTCTACACACATACTAACACATGTCATTAAATGTGTCAAAGAGCCTATTTCTCATTTTTAGTTAGAAATGGCAGAAAGCTTACCCTCTTAAGAGAGTTTCAATTATTTTGTTTTTAATCTCGGTTACAAAAGAACCTAGAGATGGTCCAGTTCAGGCTCGTCATTTTACAAATGAGTGTGCCCAGGCCTGAGCTTGTGCAGACCCGTACAGCTGGTGGTAGCAGAGTCAGCCCAGCCTGAAACTCCCGACTCTTGATCAGAGGGTCTCTACTGTGCCAGACTGTCACCTGAAGAACAAGGGAAGCTTGGGGTTCTGGGGTGAACGGGGGTAGCTTCCTCTGAAGACTCCTGATGGTCAGAATATTGACCCAGTCCATAAAGTGAGCCATAAAGACAGCAGGGTAACACAGGGACCAATTTTTCAAGAAACAGATCAGCAGAACACATTTCACTACAATTCAAGCAGTTCCCAGGGGCCAAAGACACTCACCTTCTTAAAGACTAGACAGATATTTCAGTGCTTCTTACTACTCTTCATCTACCCTGGTCCCCTCCACCAATCTTCCCTCCCACCCAAATGCATATTAAGGACTTAGAAATAAAAAGTGACCAGGTTATGGTTTTCCAGCATTAACTTAGTCTCATAACTCCCACACTATAACCAGATAGAGAATATCGGACTGTGGTCGATCTATGAGTGTATTTGAATAATATCCTCAGCAATTTTTGAATATGGGCATTTATGTTGAAAATACATGAGAAGAATGACTAAAATGTTTTGACGCTGCATCATAGAGCACATCTATTTTGATTTAATGGGTCACATTAGATTTATTGAGCTTATTTATAGCCCAGTTGAAACACTATACATTTACAATAAAAAGTGTAACCTATTTGACATCTCCTCTGGGACAGCTCAAAAGTACCTCCAACAGAAGATGATCTTCCACTCCAAACCCGACCCTCCTTCCAGCATCCCTACCTCTGAGTGTAGGTCTACCATCCTCCTACTTTCTAGGCATCCTTGCCTATTCTATCTCCCTCACTACTCACATCTAATCTATCACCAAATCTAGCTAATTTTGTCTTCCAGACATCTTTAGAATCCTTCCACTTCTTCCCTTCACCACCAAAACCACCCTAGTGCCTAGACTCCTACAAGCACCTCTAGCCCTTTTGTATCCCTTCTCCAATTCATTCTTCCCAGTGTAGCCACAATTACCTTTTAAAAAGAAAGAAAAACTCTGATTATACGACACAAACTCCCCCACTCCCTCCCCTACCTTCCATGGTTTCCCACTGCTCTTAGGCTAAAGTCTAAACTCTAACACCACCTTCAAGGACCCATGCGGTCTAGCCACTGGTCCCTCATTCCCTCTACTACAGCCATGCTGCTCTCTTGGGACCAACACCCTTCTTCTGCAACACTCACCAGAGCTGCACCTTATGCACCTTACCCTTAGTCATTATTTGGACAAGAAGACTGTAAGCTCAGGGAGGGGAGGGCTCATATCCCTATGACTTACCATTTCCACAAACCTAGCACAGTGAGAATTGGTGTTCAATAAATAGTTGTTAGGTTGATGAAGGAAGACATAAACAGTACTAAAAAGTCTCTCTTCAGCCATTATGAAAGATATATTATTTGATACACTAAAAATATCTCTCTTCATAGGTATATGTGTCCCTTATACAAAAATGATCATTGAAAATGGCCACTCAGATATAGTTTCCCCAGCCAGGGAGGCTGGAGACCAAGGAACTCCTCAGTCCCACTCCTTAAATGTCCACCACTCTTCCCTTCCCATTCACCTACTCTCATCTAAGAATGTGGTGATGCTGGCAGAGGTGGTAAGACTAGAAATGCTACCTGAACTGCAGAGGAAGGAAGAAGTTCACATGCAACTCTCTCCTCACTGCTAAGCTTCCCCTGAACCCTGTCTTATCTTTTATTCCAGGGCCCAAGGCCCAAAGATAACAGGGCCTGTAAACTTGATTTTGCATTTTCTTTTGAACTGCAGCTGGGTCTTCCATAGTCTCTCAACAGCAAAGACACAGCATTAGCCAAGAAGGGACAGGACAGTATCAGTGGCTAAGGACATGGGCTCTGGAACAAGACTGCCTGACTGAATCTCAGCTCTCCTACTTCCTAGCTGTACGAACTTGGCTTAATCACTAGACCTCTTTGTGCCTCAGTTTCCTCATTTGTAAGAGTTTCCTCATTGTAAGTTTCCTCATTTGTGGAAATGAGGGTTGCTTTGAGAATTAAATGAGTTAATATATGTAAAGCACTTTGAACAGTGCCTGGCACACAGTAAACACTACTCACCTGTTAGGCTAGTATTCTCACCTATGTGTGAACTTTATCTTTCACAGCAAGATCTGAGTCAGGAATGGCAAAAGCGTGGCACATAGCTACCTCTCCTCCACTTCCATGCCCATAGCAGACATCACTAATCAACCAGAACACACTTTCAAGATCCCTCAATGTAACCACAAAATCCCTTCTCAACTTAGCACCCCATAGCTTCTCTTATTATTTAGAGAGAATATGTGTGATGAAATCGTTTTGCCATTCTTGGTCTAGGTGAATAAGACAGAAAGATGGGACAAAGAAAGATGCCACTTTCCTTCTCATTTCTACATGATAAATTGCAATTTAAAAAAAGACCCTTTGAAAAACCTCCAAAATTATATACAGCTTTGGATAAAAGAATGGGGGGGGGGGCGGAATCTGAGCACTACTTTCCATCCCACAATGAAAGTCCAGGCAGTTGTTAAAAACCAAGCAATGGTAGCTCTATTCCTGGAAACCAAGGCTGAGCTTCTAAGGACATTTTCCCACTGAAACTCTGCTGAGGCAGGTATTTGGCGGCCAAAGAACCAGAGATCCTTTCAACACATTATATAGATTTGGGGTAAGAGGAAGGCTAACCTGGGAAACCTAACCAGCATTTAGAATTTTTTTTTTCAAAATTGATGGCACATTTGACCACAGAAACAATCAAACTGACTAAACAGATAAGTCACTCATTGACTGGGTAGTAACTACTGGTTACCAACAGAGCGTGAAATGGAGATGGGAGGGGTCTCCGACAGGGACATCTGTTGCCCAGCCACAGCAGCACGGATGACTCCAATCTGGCTGGTTGGGCAGATGTCCCTGCCCCCGCCCCATGAGCTCACATTCCAGAGCCACACGCTCCAGGAGGGCAACCTCTGCTGATGGCCATGACGTGTCCTCAGCCAAGGGCATATGAGGACGAGGAATAGATTTTCATTTATCTTGAAAGCCCAGTGCTTGAGGAGCAGTGAGGTTAATGAGAGCAAGATTGGGTCAAAGTCAGCTACTGGAGAGATTTTGAAGGGGATTTGGGAGACATGTTCAAAAGCTTTAGAAGACAATACTGACACTTTTTTCTTTTGCTGTGTGGATGTCTAATGCACATTAAACTTTATGACTGTTTTCTTCCTTGAGAAAAATACAATAAAACTATTCGATAATGTACTTGCAATAATGCAAATTCAGACATAAACCAACCAGTGATTAGCTCCACGTCCTGGGCTCTAACTGAGACAGCTAAAATTTGTATCTTCTGGGTGAGAGGGAGTGGGAGGAACAGAGAGGTAAACGGCAGGGAAGTGGAGGACTGGAGGTGGGCCTCCAGATCCTCCGTATTCTCCTGAGGTTCAATCTCCTCCAGTCCGGGTGAGTATGACATTACCTAATTGGATATTCCAGGAACTACTGCTGCTGTCCTGGGAGTCCTGGTCAGCCACTAGACCCAGGATCATCCCAGGACTAGAACAGCCTGGTATCAGACTAAAGCCTCAGAGCTGCAGATCAGCTAGCAGCGCAAGCCCCTCCCAGTGATGTGATTAACCCTGCAAAAACCCAACCTGTATTTGTCACGGCTTACTATCACTCATTCATGCTACTAAGAAGTTTATCAGTGGTGGTTATGTTCAGTTTGGGGCTGGAGTAAAAGTGCATTTATTTCACTAATATGGTAATAAAAATCTGTCAAGCCCCAAAACAAAATATGGTCTCACAGTCCCTCCCATTGTCTGTTTCGTTATGGCTATTTCTCCAAGTCACACATTTCTGCTATCTCAAGGTACAAGGCAGACTGGAAATAAGTAGGGTTCTTATTTGGCCCACAAGCCCTAGCCTTGGACCAGCCTCTCCTATCTCCAGCAGAGGGGTCCTCGATCACACTAACTGAGCATTCTAGGCCTGGTCCTGCCAAGGTGCCCTCCACAGCATTTTAAGGATGATTTGATGACTGTGAGCGTTGATTTGTAAAGACGGGTGAGCAAGAGTCCTGAGGAGGCACCTGTCACCCAGTCACTCCAACATGAAACAGGTGTACTGGGAGAGGACAGGTAACGATGCTTCTAGTCACCTATGCCCAGAGGCACTGTGGTTTTAGATTGTTTTTGTCCCTTACAGTTCCTATAATTTTTGGCTAGGATGTTTTAAGGTGAAAGTCAACCCAGAGTGGGTTGTGCCCCCAATTGTGTGCTCTGTACATGAGGAGGGGAAGAGTGGGAAATTACATGTGGTGGGCAAGTTACTGGGAGGGCATTGCTCAGCCTGAGGGCCAACCTCCGCTCTCCACATATCCTGTGTCCAAGGAAGTCCAAGTTCTTATTGATTGGTGAGGTGCGTGACTAGAGGCAGATGGAATTTGCGGCTAGGAGAGCCTAGAGTCCCCAATAAAGGCAATGGTGGGAATGAGACGAAAGTCTCCAACTGCTGTGGGCACCCAGAGGTGAGCATTCCTCTCCAGGCTCAAAGAGAAAGGGAAGGCCAGCCCTTGCTATCTTCCTCACATGGTGACCAACAACTATATGGAAGTGGTGGCTGCCCTGAAAACAAAAGATATGGGAAAAAACAGAGGAAAATCAGCTGGGAACAGTTTAAGATTGTAGCTCTAATAAAACTTCATACATCGTTCAGCATTTTGTCCTTATGCTCTGACCACTGTCCTTCTCCAGTTAATCCCACCTACCACCACCATTCTCCCTTCTCCCTTTGCTTCAGGTACAGCAAACCTAAGACACATCTTCTGGCCAGTAATGGAGCTGATGCCCCAGCTCGGGCAGCCCCTGCGCCTCCCAGCATCCCTCTGCAGAAGAGCCCGAACTTCACAGTGTCAGAGTAAGATGGGCAGAGCAAGGCCAGGCCTAAACCCCAGGCTTCACAAGAACATGTTTTAGTGAGCCATAGGCTAATACTTATGGGTGGGGTCTTTGGCTCATATCCACTGGCAATTACATTTGAGTGTTCAGTATGTGCCAAGTACTAGGTGTTGTGGGAGCAAAGATAAATTTCATAGATTTTATAGTCAAGAATATTCACTTAATCAAATTTCTTGAGAGAACCCTAAGGAAAGATTTCCAGCTAAAAGAGTGAGGGGATGAGATTGTGCTTTAAAAAGAATGAAGCATTATGCAAGCATAGAACATTTTTATTTTTCATGATATGCCTGCTGTATTTTCTGAAGTCTGCTCAGTGCACAAGACCACAAGTGTGACTATAAAACTTGGCACAGCAATACCAATGCACACGCCCTCACATACAAGCCCTTTTTTGTTCCTAAGGACAATAGGCCCAGAATGATCCTACTGTGTCCCTGTGTTCCCTGAAGCCACAAGATTGCCCTGGAGACTGAAGGAAAGTGACCACAGGGGTACCCCAATTAGAGGGCAGGAGGTAAGCCAGAGGCTCTAGAAACCAGCATCGGAATTATTTCTGCATGCTCCCCAAGCAGGCTTCCACAATTCTGTAAAAGATAGTGATTCCATTGTCATGGAAAGAGTGGAGAATGACAGGAACACACATTACACATAAAAAATGTTAAATATATAATAACAAATAAATACATGAATAGAAGCTCAACCACACAATGAGATACTATTTTTAATTCATGAAAATGGCAAAACTTACAAAACCAATGCTGCGCACTGATGAGGGTGAAGGAGGATGGGCTTTCTCCTACACTGTTCATGGAAGCGGGAGTAGCCACAATCTACTTGGAAAGCAATCTGGCAATATGCATCAAGAATGTCAAAAGCATTTAAATTCTTGACCCAGCAATTCCAAGTATACATATCTACCTTAGGAAATAATCAGAACTGAGACAAAATCTTCCAAAGATGTTTACAACAGAATTGTTTATAATAGTAAAAAAACTATAAACAACCTAAATGGCCAAACAAAAGGAGGATAATGAGGTAAATTGTGACACAGTCGTAAGATGGAATAATACATACTAATTTTAGAAGTATGATCATAAACAGGTGTTTCTCATGGCATCAGGAAATAGTAATAGAGTTAAGTGGGGAAAAAGTAAGATACAATAAAAGTATCCTACTCAATTAAGAACAAAGGCACAGAAAAACGATAGGAAGGAAACATAGTAAAAATGTAATGTGGCTGCTTCTATATACTGAGTTGTGGGTGATCTGTCTTCCTTCTTTACACTTTTATGTACTTCCAAGTTTCTCTTAAGCACATAGTTCTTTGATAATCGGTAAACTATAAAAAGAAGAAAAAAACCTAAAAAGCAAACTTGATAAAGAAGAAATATAGATTCTACCAGATATATTTTCAAGTTGTAACAATCTATAATTTTCCTTTGAGTCGTATTCCTGTTTTCTTTGAGTAGAAAGAGCAAGAATAAGCATAAAAACTCTCTTAGATGAAAATAACCAATAAGCAGATTATTTCTCCTGCTTGATCACATAAGGACTCAGTAGAGTCCTTTTCTTTCCAGGTTTTGAGAACCTTGAACTCTTCTGCTTGCTCCTGAAGACACTGCCCCCGGGTGATGAGCACTAGAGCTGTTCAGCGACTTCCAGACTACCTGAAACCAGCTGTACCACTGGCCTATCAAATACTCTCTGATGACAGCCATCTCAGACACCATTCCTGACCTGGGTAGGACTCGTGAGCTTAGGAACTCATAGGTAGGCATGTGAAGGAAGGGGGAATGAAGGCTGACAGAGGGACAAGGGACTTGGGGGGCACATCTGCCCCAGTAGGTCAAGGCACAGGGATCCATATTCCACTCAAATAACACCATAGCTCAGAAAACAGTTACTGAACACCAGGTATGTGCCAGGCACTGGGCTGACCGTCAGCGATACAAGAGACTAAGACAATGCCTGCCTTCTCTTCATCTATCACCAACCAGCAACGACCCCACCCCGCTTCTTAGGGCTGCTGATCAGGTACATGCACGCAGGGTTTCTGTGTTAGAAGCACTGCCCGCAGCTCGTAACACATCCTGTTACCCCACTATTATCAGACTGGCATGAGTTCCGATTCATACTACATTATCCCAATAAAAGCATTCCATCATCATTCATTTCATTCTTAGAATATCTCCATTTTCACTTTTGTAATACTGCTATTAATTACCACATTTAAGAACCATGTCTAACTTAACGAATCTGTGATAAGCCTATAATACTAACTGATGGAAAATTTCCACCTGACTTTTATGAAATCTCTCCACCCCCTCTTAACACATGTAATTCCTAATGACTATCAAAATTAGATAATCTTGAGAATAGAAATTCCATTTAAAATAAGGTTATTTTAAGAATTAAAATCTATATGTCAGCCTGATGAATGTGACATCCCCATGAATAACACTGTTGAAAACACTTGTACTGAAAAACGTGGCTGGAAACCAAAATGATATTCTTTCATTCTAAGGTACATGTTTGCTATTAATCCTAAAACATATTTTGGGTTTTTAAGATGAACATTAAACATATCTATAAAGGATCACACAGAAATCGTACTTTTTAGCATTGTTTAAAAAAACTTTGCCCTTCAAACACTTGTAGAGGACCCTGGCTTCCCCAGCTTGCTTTAGTCCCTTACACATAGATGAAGCCAGGATTTGTCCATGTCAGTTCTGCCACATTAAAATAATCAGAGTTGTGCAGAGTAGCCAAGTCCTGTGATTGTAATCAAGGCATGAGACCCACAGAGATATTTTCTCATCCTATCATCAGAGTTCTGTTATCACTTTGGAGCCTAATCGTATGCCTCTAATACCACTAAATCTGCTTTTATATACCACACCGAAAGGCGGCAGTGCGTGGCTCGAGCAAAGCACCATAGCATGCAGCCAGTCTTCTTTCTTCTTCCTTGTGAACATGTCAGCAGCCTTCAGCAGGAAGTGCATTACCCCTCGATGGCACATCGTCTGCCTGTAGGTTGCATGAGGCACCGTCAGCTGTCAGTCAGCCGATGGGAAGGAATGGTCCGGTAACTCCCCCTTTCCTCCACCTCCAACACCTCTGACAGTGATAAATGATCAGGCCCTCTGCTCAGCTGAGCCTGACAGGCCCAGACCTCCCCTTGCAATCTGTTCCAGACCAATACCAACCTCTCCCCCCAACCACCCCTGTCAGCACCACAAAGCAGGCCTGCCATGGGGTAAGGTCAGACCTATTTGCTTTCTTGTTGCTGTTCTTTCATGAAAAGGAATTATGACTTTATTTCTAAATGGAAACTCCTGATCGAAAATGGAACATGGAATATGTTGTTAAAAACCTTACAGGAAACTTGTTTCAATTCTCTTTTTACATTAGAAATGAAGGAGGTACAGCTAAATATGGGACTTTAAGAAGAAAGAAAGAAGAATAGTCATCAATACCAACATAGATGTCAACTTGGCCTCCATTAAAAACAATAAGCTTCCAATTTATTAAATTATTATCTGTTGTTGAGGGTAAGGAGAAGGAGACAAAAGATTCTAAGGGGAATAAAATATTGATAAAGAGATGGAACGTTAACATTGAACATTAACACAATTCATTAGAGATCAGCGTCTACAATACATTTTGTTCATGAACAAAGATAATCATATCAAGATTGTTTGTAAAAACATTGGCACCAACCTTTTGCGTAAAATAATCTATGCTGTGGAATATTATGCAAGCATTATAAAGAATGAGGTAACTCTAAAGGTATAGACATGCGACTATCTATAAGATATACTATCAGTTGGGAGAAAAAAAATCAACGGGCAGGATAATGTGTATAATATGTTACAATTTTTTTAATATTATGTTTTACTTTTTGAACTCTGTTCCATGTGATGTATTACTTTTTTGAAAATAGAAATAAAAAACTATTTTAAATGTCCCCAGTCTTTGCTACCCCATGGATCACCTCTGAAGCCCAAGAGCCTCTTCTCAGGGCTGAGGGCCATGCCAAGACTCAGGAGTGGCCAGCAGCAGGCAAGCAGCCCCAGAGCTCGGATCAGCCTGATGCTTAGATTTTATCCAGGCCCGGGACAAATGCCAAAGATGATCCCACTGTATCTCACAGGAGCAGAACTGCAACCCAGCTTTAGAATCTGGGTAGTTTATAGCATCCTAAAAGGCTTCAATATAGAGATATCACTCCACTTCCTCTCTAAAATTGGTCTGCACTCTCCAAAGCAACATAAAAAGAGTTCTCTTTTTAAGGGATAAAGAATTTTAAGACAATGAACTATTCCAAATTTTAGATGGAATTAAAACATTATGTAAAAAATAAAAGGTGTTTCCAGGTTTACCTTTCTTTTATTATAAAGGAAAGAGACAGACAGACAGACAGACTAGTACATCAGCAAGTATTTTGCCTTTCTAGAATTTGGTATGTATTTTGTTTCTCTATCCCTCCTGCCTCTCATCCTTTCTGTTTCTCTCTCTCTCATAATTTTCCTCCACAACAGAAAATAAGAGTATTCTTAAATCTATTTTAGATTTACTAAACAGAGATTAAGCTCACCATTCCTAATTTTAAAAGCAGTTGAGGGGAGTGACGTCAACATCATGGCAGAGTGAGCTTTTCCGCTAAACTCTCCCCCGCTAAGATACAACAAAAAGGTCATCCATACATCAACCGAGGTCTTTCAAACTACACACAGGATGTCTGGAAGACCCACACAGCCTTACATCTAACAGCGGAGGTGCCAGAAACCCTAGGGGAAGAGGTAGCGGGTAAGGAAGGCTCCCCTCCTTCTACAAGGACAGTGGCCCTGAGACTGAGACCACCCCGCTCTCGGAGAGGAGGAGGAGGGGTGGCCCTTGGCGGGAAAAGCTTCACTCTCCAAGTTCCCACACAACGGAATACCCCTACACGGAAGGAACAGAACAGTTGTCGGGGTCTCCTCGCCAAACTAACACTCCAGGAGAGCTGATAGCGAGGGAAGAAGAAGCCCCTGGGGCCAGGGAGGTGAAAGTGAGTGCCCCTCCCTCTCCCTCGGCGCCCAGGCTCAGCTGCACTCAGCGCCCGAGCTCAGCGTGCAACCTTGGCGCCCAAGCCCAGTGGTGCTGCAGCCCGGTAGAGGTGTGCAGGGATCCAACCCAGCAGAGAAACAGCCCAGCTGGGGCACACAACTCCTCACCCCCGTGGAGATCCAGCCCCGCGGCTGGTGTATGACACCCACCCCCACGGAGTTACTACACCTGGCCAGCAGGCAACACCCAGGTGCCCAAGCCCAGTGGCATGCAGCACGTGCCCCCACGGTGTTTCAGCCCATCAGCCAGCACGCAAAGCACACCCCCGCAGAGTTACAGCCCCACGGCCAGTGCACAACACCCGGGCACCCAAGCCCAGAAGTGCTGCAGCCAAGGGGGAGGCAGGCAGGGATCCAACCCAGCGGAGGTCCAGCCCAGAGGCCGGCAGGTGACACCCCACCCCTGGGTGTTTCAGCCCAGTGGCCAGAATGCAACACCCCGCCCCCATGGAGCTCAAGCCTAGCCACCCATCAGCCCAGCCGCACTTCATTCTAGTCAGAACACCTGCACATATTAGCGGCTTCAGAACACAGTTATTGACCCCCACCTAGTGGCAGCAAGTGGAATTTACGTCAGACATCTTCAGGATGAGGGAAATAAAAATAAAAACACACCCTCAAGCACAACGCAAAAATACATTAAATCTCCAGACCAGAAGGAAAATGACAAGCATCCAGAAATCAACCTGGAAGACACAAATTTATAACCTAAATGACAGAGAATTCAAAAGAGCTATCATAAAAAAGCTCAACAAATTACAAGAAAATATGGATAGACAATTCAAGGAAACTAGGAGCTTCTTCACAAAGGAGACTGAAACCATAAAGAAAAACCAATCAGAATTCTTGGAGATGAAAACCATAATGGGGGAGATAAAGAAAAATCTAGCATCTTTAAAGAACAGAGCTGACAATATGGAGGAAAGAATTAGTATTATTGAGAATAGCAATATAGAAAGGCTTCAGATGGAGGAGACAGAGCTAAGACTAAAAAGAAATGAAGAAAATGTCCAAGAAATATCTGACTCAATTAAGAAATGCAACTTAAGAATTACAGCTATCCCAGAGGGAGAAGAGGGGGAAAAGGAGCAGAGAGTTTGTTTAAAGAAATGATAGCTGAGAACTTCCCAATCTTGGGGAAGGAACTGGAAATACAAGTGAATGAAATCAATAGTTCTTCTAAATATATCAACCACAAAAAAAGCC
Source organism: Tapirus indicus (assembly GCA_031878705.1). Lineage (NCBI taxonomy): Eukaryota > Metazoa > Chordata > Mammalia > Perissodactyla > Tapiridae > Tapirus > Tapirus indicus. The sequence continues at coordinate 93,211,646 of CM062919.1, read as the reverse complement.
ATCGCGAAGGCACATAGTAGTAAAGCTGACAAAATTTAATGACAAAGGAAGAATATTAAGGGCAGCAAGAGAACAAAAGATAATGTACAAAGGAATTCCAATCAGGCTCTCAGCAGATTTTTCATCAGAAACTCTACAGGCCAGGAGAGAGTGGAATGATATATTCAAAATTCTGAAAGATAAAAACTTTCAGCCAAGAATACGCTATCCAGTGAAAATATCCTTCAGATATGATGGAGAAATAATAACTATCCCAGACAAACAAAAGCTAAGGGAGTTCATTACCACAATACCCCCACTGCAAGAAATGCTCAAGAAGGCCCTCATGCCTGAAAAAAGAAAAAGAGAGAGAGAGAGAGAGAGAGAGAAAGGGGATACAAAGCTTTGACCAAGAAGAAAATAGGTAGACAAAAATCAGACAAACTGCAGCTCTCTACCAGAATAGATTAGCAAACACTTAATTATGACATTAAAGATCAAGGGAAGGAAAACAGCAAAAATAAAAATAAACTCATCACTATAAACACAAAATCACAACACAAGATGCAATAAGTTGTCACAACAAAGAAGGGGAAGAGGAAAGAGACAGAAACGACTTAGACAAAAGAAATAAGAGGACACCAGAAAATAGACTATCTCATCAACGAGAATTTTTACACAAACCTCATGGTAACCACTAAATTAATATTCAGAACACAGACACATATGATAAATAAAGAGAAAACTAAGAAAACCATCATACAGAACTACCAAACTGAATTGGTAGTACAAATCACATGAGATAAGAAACAAAAGTAAATGCAAAAGATCTGGCAAAGAAGCAATAAAGTGGCAACACTAAATCCACATATATCAATAATCACTCTAAATGTAAATGGATTGAATTCTCCAATCAAAAGATGCAGAGTAGCAGGATGGATTAAAAAACAAGATCCAACAATATGCTGCCTCCAGGAAACACATCTCAGCTCTAAAGACAAACACAGGTTCAGAGTAAAAGGATAGAAGACAATACTCCTAGCTAATGGCAAACAAAAAAAAGCAGGTGTGGCTGTACTTATATCAGACAAAGTAGACTTCAAGATAAAAAGGGTAATGAGAGACAAAGAGGGGCAGTATACAATGATAAAAGGGACACTCCACCAAGAAGACATAACACTTATAAATATATATGCACCAATCACAGGAGCACCAAAGCACATAAAGCAACTATTAACAAACGTAAAAGGAGATATCAACAACAACACAATAATAGTAGGGGACCTTAACACCCCCCTCACATCAATGGTTAGATCATCCAGACAAAAAGTCAATAAGGAAATAGCAGACTTAAAGGAAAAACTAGACGAGATGGACTTAATAGATATATACAGAGCACTCCATTCAAAAGCAGCAGATTACACATTCTTCTCAAGTGCACATGGAACTTTCTCAAGGATAGACCATATATTAGGAAACAAGGCAAGCCTCTACAAATTTAAGAAGATTGAAATTATAACAAGCATCTTTTCTGACCATAAGCCTATGAAAATAGAAATCAACTACGAGGAAAAAACTGGGAAAGTGAAAAAGATGTGGAGACAAAACAATAAGCTACTGAATAACCAACGGATCATTGATGAGATTAAAGGAGAAATTTAAAAATATCTGGAGAAAATGAAAATGAAAATACACCCTATCAACTCATATGGGATGCAGCAAAAGCAGTCCTGAGAGGGAAACTCATAGCAATACAGGCCCACCTCAACAAACAAGAAAAATCCCAAATAAGCAACCCTAAACTACATCTAACAGAACTAGAAAAAGAACAACAAACAAAGCCCAAAGTCAGCAGAAGGAAGGAAGTAATAAAAATTAGAGCAGAAATAAATGAAATTGAAACGAAAAAAGCAGTAGAAAGGATCAATGAAACAGACTTGGTTCTTTGAGAAGATAAAATTGACAAACCCTTAGCTAGACTCACAAAAACAAGAGAGAAGGCTCAAATTAAAAAAATTAGAAATGAAAGAGGAGAGATTACAACAGATACCACAGAAATACAAAGGATTATAAGAGAATACTATGAAAAACTATATGCCAACAAATTGGACAATCTAAAGAAATGGATAAATTCTTAGACTCATACAACCTCCCAAAAGTGAATCAAGAAGAAATAGAGAACCTGAATAGACCAATCACAAGTAAAGAGATTGAAACAGTAATCAAAAACCTCCCCCAAAATAAAACTCCAGGACCAGATGGCTTCTCCAGAGAATTTTACCAAACATTCAAAGAAGATTTAATACCTATCCTTCTCAAACTTTTCCAAAAAATAGAGGAAGATGGAAAACTTCCTAACACATTCTATGAGGCCAACATCACCCTGATACCAAAGCCAGACAAGGACAATACAAAAAAGGAAAACTCCAGGCCAATATCACTAATGAACATAGATGCAAAAATCCTCAACAAAATATTGGCAAACCAAATACAGCAATACATCAAAAAGATCATATGCCATAACCAAGTGGGATTTATACCTGGGACACAGGGATGGTTCAACATCTGCAAATCAATCAATGTGATATATACCACATTAACAAAACGAAGAATAAAAACCACATGATCATCTCAATCGATGCAGAGAAGGCATTTGATAAGATCCAACATCCATTTATGATAAAAACTCTCAACAAAATGGGTATAGAAGGAAAGTACCTCAACATAATAAAGACCATATATGACAAACGCACAGCCAACATCATACTCAACGGGGAAAAACTGAAAGCCATTGCTCTGAGAACAGTAACAAGACAAGGGTGCCCACCCTCACCACTCTTGTTCAACATAGAACTGGAAGTTTTGGCCAGAGCAATTAGGCAAGAAAAAGGAATAAAAGGAATCCAAATAGACAAGGAAGAAGTGAAATTTTCACTATTTGGAGATGACATGATCTTATATATAGAAACCCCTAAAGAATCCATTGGAAAACTATTAGAAATAATCAAAAACTACAGCAAGGTCACAGGGTATAAATTCAACTTACAAAAATCAGTTGCATTTCTATATGCCAAGAATGAACTAACAGAAAGAGAACTCAAAAAGACAATCCCATTTACAATTGCTACAAAAAAAATAAAATATCTGGAAGTAAATTTAACCAAGGAGGTGAAAGACCTATACAATGAAAACTATAAGTTGCTATTGAAAGAAATCGATGAAGACATAAAGAAATGGAAAAATATCCCATGCACACGGATTGGAAGAATAAACATAGTTAAAACATCCATACTACCTAAAGCAATCTACAAATTCAATGCAATCCCAATCAGAATCCCAATGACATTCTTCTTGGAAATAGAACAAAGAATACCAAAATTCACATGGGGCTATAAAAGACCCCGAATAGCTAAGGCAATCCTGAAAAAAAAGAACAAAGCTGAGGCATCACAATCCCTGACTTCAAAATATGCTACAAAGCCATAGTAATCAAAACAGCATGGTACTGGTACAAAAATAGACACACAGATCTATGGAATAGAATTGAAAGCCCAGAAATAAAACCACACATCTACAGACAATTAATCTTTGACAAAGGAGCTAACTACATACAATGGAGAAAGGAAAGTCTCCTCAATAAATGGTGTGGGGAAAATTGGACAGCCACATGTAAAAGAACAAAAGTAGACCATTTACTATCACCATACACAAAAATTAACTCAAAATGTATCAAAGACCTGAAAGTGAGGCCTAAAACTATAAAACTCTTGGAAGAAAATATAGGCAGTACACTATTTGACATCGGTCATAAAGGGATCTTTTCGGATTCCATGTCTACTCGGACAAGGGAAACAAAAGGAAAAAATAAACAAGTGGGACTTCATCAGATTAAAGAGTTTCTACAAGGCAAATGAAACCAGGATCAAAATGCATAGACAACCCATTAGCTGAGAAAAAAATTTGCAAATCATATATCCAACAAGGGGTTCATCTCCATAATATATAAAGAACTCACCCAACGGAACAACGAAAAAACAAGCAACCCAATCAAAAAATGGGCAGAGGATATGAATAGACATTTTTCCAAGGAAGATATACACAAGGCCAACAGGCACATGAAAAGATGTTTAACATCACTAATCATCAGGGAAATGCAAATCAAAACTACACTAAGATATCACCTTACACCTGTTAGATTGGCCAGAATCACCAAAACAAAAAACAACAAATGTTGGAGAGGTTGTGGAGAAACGGGATCCCCAATCCACTGCTGGTGAGAATGCAAACTGGTGCAACCTCTATGGAAAACAGTATGGAGATTCTTCAAAAAATTAAAAATAGAAATACCTTGGGGCCACCTGGTGGCGCAGCGGTTTAGTCCGCGCTTGGCAGGCCGGGGTTCGCAGGTTCGGATCCCGGACGCCCACGGATGCACTGCTCGTCAGCCACGCCATGGCGGCGTCCCATATAAAGTAGAGGAAAGACGGGCACAGATGTTAGCCCAGGGCCAGTCTTCCTCAGCAAAAAGAGGAGAATTGGTGACAGATGTTAGCTCAGGGCTGGTCTTCCTCACACACACACACACACACAAAAATAGAAATATCTTATGATCCAGCTATCCCACTATTGGGTATCTATCCAATGAACCTCATGTCAACAATCCAAAGAGGCTTATGCACCCCTGTGTTCACTGCAGCATTATTCTCTATAGCCAAAAAGTGGAAGCAACCCAAGTGTCCCATGACAGATGAGTGGATAAAGAAGATGTGGTATATAAATACAAGGGAATACTACTCAGCCATAAAGAAGACAAAATTCTCCCATTCGCAACAACATGGATGGACCTGGAGAGTATTATGTTAAGTGAAATAAGCCAGAGAGAGAAAGACAAATACCGCATGATTTCACTCATATGTGGAAGATAAACTAACACACGGTCAGAGAGAACTGTTTAGTGGTTACCAGGGGCAAGGGGGAGGTGGGATGGGCACAAGGGGTGAAGGGAAGCATTTATATGGTGATTGACAAACAACAATGTACAACTAAAACTTCACAATGTTATACACTATTAAGACATCAATAAAAGAATTTTTGGGGGGCCACCCGGTGGCGCAGCGGTTTAGTCCGCGCTTGGCAGCCCGGGGTTTGCGAGTTCGGATCCCAGGCGCCCGCGGACGTGCACTGCCTGTCAGCCATGCCGTGGCGGCGTCCCATATAAAGTGGAGGAAGATGGGCACGGATGTTAGCTCAGGGCCAGTCTTCCTCAGCAAAAAGGGGAAGATTGGCAACAGATGTTAGCTCAGGGCTGGTCTTCCCCACAAAAAAAAAAAAAAAAAAAAAAGAATTTTTTTAATAAACAAATAATTACAAAAAAGCAGTTGAAAGATTTTATATTTCCCTCAAAAAAAAAGGTAAATCAAGTTTTTACTTTGAAGCCTTCAACTGATTTTCAGTAAGTCAGTGGAATTTGTTTTTAAAAATCCAGCTCCTACTAGAGAAACAGCACATGTAAATCATCTATTCTGAAAATTTCACAGAAGGCCCTGTCATTCTGAGAGAACAGGAGTGATCACATGGGTAATTAAGGGACACTGGATAACCCAGTGCCTATTCATATCAAGAATGGACATATAATGGACAAAATCTCCAACTATGGTTCTGTAAATGACACAGAAAGGCATTTTATTATGATTTTTATATTTGTCTCCCAGGAAAGAGTGATGCAAAACTGAACATCTTCACTTGGAGAAGTTAAATGGAGATCGGGGTGGCTCTTAAAACATGTTTTTGATCATCTGACTTAATGAAGAGATCGAGATTAGAGGTGGCAGTGCAAAGTCTATTTGGTTATCTTCCTTGCTCAAGCAGACCCTTGGACATGCAAGCGATGGGTTGATTCCTGAATGAATTCTCTAATAATTGGCTGAAGCACTGCTGAACAACATGAGAGTCATGTCTGAAAACATCAAGCACGTGAGAGGCCAAGGTGAGCAGCCTTACATTGAACATACTCAGGGGCCTGAATGGTGATCTCTCTCAGCTGGAAGGCTATCCGGCTTCCATATAGATATGGGCTGAAGCGGGGTCTAAGGCAGGCCAAAAATGTTCCTCATGTACTAAACATGATCAAGTGTTTTCAGAAGTACCTGATTAAGACCCTAGAATTCTACAAAAGGAGAAGATGACTGTGACCTGGCATAACTCAAATATAAAGGGACTTCAGTGCAGGCCCTGCAGAAAATCTGAGTTTGAGTAAAAATATGTCTTGATAGGTCTGCCAGGCTCTTAGTGCTAAGAGTAAATTATAGTAATCTCTATTTTCTGTCACTTTATCTTCCCAAAAGACTGACAGCTCAAAATGTAAACTATTGTGGGGAAGGTTGCTGGAGAGGACCTAATAAAATATAGGCAAGTCCCCAACTTAAAAATGAGTCACATTTCAAAAGCATGTTTATAAGATGGATGTCTGGGATATAGAATCCATTTTCCCATGAACATGCTGATATAAATGGTGGTGAGCTAGCCCACAAGGGCCTACTGAACCTATAATGAGTCTCAAATATAACTCTTTCCTAGAAGTCTAACCACCATTTATGGAATAGTGTCTCAATGTGAAAATACATTCTAAGTTCTACCCTACACCATCAAGAACACACCTTTTCATACTGGTCCAGTTGGTTGCAAGCTACAAGTAGAGAAAAGAAAACATTTCTCTCCTTTCCAATCTGCCCATCTACTAACTCAACTGTAGAAAGAAATTTCCACTTTACTTATCACTGTGGAAAGGAGGTTTCTTCCCAAGGAATGGAGGAAATCCCTTGTTGCACAATAACTACTGTTTAAATGCAAGGTACATTCTAAATTCAGCGGTCTAATTTCAGAAGATAATGTGAAGGCTGAGTAGTTCTGGCTCAGGGTCTCCTAGAGGCTGGAATCAAGGTGTTGGCTGGGGCTGCAGTCTCATCTGAAAGTTCAACTGGGGGCAGCTCACTCTCAAGCTCATTTGTTGGCAGGTCTCAGAAAGCCGGAGAGCAGATACTCCCCCAGTTGAGCCTTCAGAAGATGCAGCACAGATGATACCTTGATTGCAGCCTCGTGAAAGACCTTGACCTAAGGGCAGCCAGCTAAGCCATGCCCAGATTCCTGACCCAAAGAAACTGAGACATAATGATTGTTGGGTTTGGGAGCTTTTTTTTTTTTATGAGGAAGATTGGCCCTGAGCTAACATCTGTTGCCAATCTTCCTCTTTTTGCTTGAGGAAGATTGTCCCTGAGCCAACATCTATGCCAACCTTCCTCTATTTTGTATATGTGACACCGCCACAGCATGGCTTGATGAGTGGTATGTAGGTCGGTGCCTGGGATCTGAATCCACAAACCCTGGGCCGCCAAAGCGGAACACACAAACTTAACCACTACACCACTGGGCCAGCCCCAGATGATTGTTGTTTTCAGCTGCTAAGTTTGGGGATAACTGATTATATAGCAGTAGATAACTAATACACTGACATATTCTAATAAAAGAAAAATAATGTAATTTTTAGCAAAGGACAACTAATGACATAAGCCAGGAAATCAAACTACCTTTTATAAAGCTGTTTTCCACAGGAAAAAGATATTTCCAGTCTCACTGATTTACAAATCAACCCCTGGAATATGACCCATTTCTAAGTCAGTGACTATCTCTGTGTAATTTATTTTCTCCACAAACTTTGTTCCCTAGTGTGCTGGGATTGCTAAAACAGGCATTCTTGAACCACTAAAGTCTAGGAATCATGTATAAAATATCAGAGTAAGGCTTTTAGCACTTCTGCAATAATTCTGGCAATTTTTATTCATTTGGACTATCCAGAGGATTGTTAGTTGCTTTTCCTGCTGTTTTGTTTGGGGAAGTTATATCTCTGCCTCATAGGGCTTACAAAAACAATGAAGAAAAATGTTTTTCCAAAATTCCTAGAGAAACTAAATTTAAATTCATGCCAAAGGCCTTAACAGCAATGGAGAAAATTTTCCATATTTTGATGAGGCTTTGTTTGGTTGATTGGTTGAGTTTGGGGACTTTTTTCTTCAACCAAATGGAAGTAGAAAATGGCTGGATTATTTCTATCTATAGTGGTACCTAAAAGAAATATAGCTTTTTTCCCTTTTCTATGGGAATCCAAATCAAATCTAAAAATCAAAATTGTTGCTGATAAACTAGGTTCTTTATTAGAATGAATATTTTATCCTTAGCAGCTTAAGATCATAGTACTTCTATTCTAAGCACCAAAATAGTGGAATCCTATTACATCCAGTGCTCACCATACCTCAAGAAATCCTAAACATCTCTGCTAACCACTATGAAACAATGGAAGGGTCAAGCTGGAGTTGATAATTTCAGTGATGTAGGAAACTGTGTTCCTGCTCATTGTTTGCTGCACTTCAATTCTTGCAGAAATATCACTCACCACACTCTGGTCTTCCCTCCCTCACTTTAGTTAAATCTCAGGTTAAAACACATAGGGAGCAGATGCGTGAGGGGAGGATAAAAGATGCCAGTTGAAAACATAGCAATGTCTCCTACCCTTCTTGAAAACAAGGACAAAATCCACAAGTCACAAAAGTCTCAACTCAAACAGTGCTTACAAGAAATTCCTGTGTAGCTGTCTGGGCCCAATCAGGAGATAGAAAATACACAGTAGATTAAACAGGGGAAGTCTAACATAAAGAATAATAACTAAGATTAAAAAATAACTACACAATCTAAGGAAACTCTCTGTGGTACCCTGGGACTGAGGGTACCCAGAAAGGACAGACTTGGAAGGGTTCAAACCTCATTGGATAAGGTCCAGTTCAGCCACTGGATAGTAGAGAAGTTCACTGGTTTGACCAGGTCAGAGCTGATCTGGAGATGCTGGGCAAGCAATAAGCGACATTCCAGATTGCAAGCCATCAGAAACCAGTAACGTGAGTATGCAGGGGATCCAGGCACCCCCAGAGGACTTTACAGTGTCCATACAAGCTCAGAGAGTACACGGACAGCACAGGGGCTCCGCTTTCCTTGTCAAGAGGGCTGCAGAAAAGTCATCACCAGGCCAAGGCTGTAAGGTCACAGAAGGACTGGGTTCTGGGCCCGCTGGGGCAGGTCCACCGGAGGTCCTCACACCCACACCACCGACCCTGGCCCACACCAGAAATGGCAGAAGAGGCTCTTCCTCTCACAAAGTCTCCCCAGCGCCCTCTACTGAGAAAGCTTAATACCGTGCTTACATTAAAGGAAAAATACTAAAGAAATTCCTTTGTTTATCAAAGAGCATACTCAGAATTATATATTCAGAGCTGAGAGGCAATAAATTAACAGCATACCTCAGAAGATACAAATTACCAAAATCGACAAAAGAAATAGAAAAATCTGAATAGAAAATCCAAAATAGAAAACTCCATGCTCATATAGTTTCACCGAGAGATTCTAGATACATTTAAGGAAGAGATAATACCAATCGCATGTACACTCCTTCAAAAATAGAGGAGGAGGAAACTTTTCCCAGCTCATTTTATGAGACCAGCATTACTCTGACACCAAAATCAGACAAAGACACAAGAAAACTATAGACAAATCTCCCTTATGAACATAGACACAAAAATCCATTAATATATATTAAATCCAGGAATATATTTTAAAAGTATAATAATCATGGCCAAGTGGGGTTTATACAAGGAACTCCAAGTTGTTTTAACATTCAAAAAACTCAATCAATGCAATTTACCATACTAACAAACTAAAAAAGAAAAAATATATGATCATCTCAATAGATGCTAAAAAAGTATTTGACACAATTGAGCACTGATTCATGATTTTTTTTTTTAATTCTCAGTAAACTAGGAAAAGAATTTGATAAAGACTATCTAGAAAAAACCTACAGCTGGTATTCAAAAAGGAAAGAAGAAAAAAAACTAGTTTTATATGCAGACAACATGATTTTGTAAACAAAAAAATCCTAAGGACTCTATCAAGAACTTATTTGCATTAATAAGTAAGTTTATCAAAATTACAGAATACTAGGTCAATGTGCAAAAATAATCTATATTTCTATATAGTTGCAACAAATAAATGGAAATTGAAAAAAATTTTAAGCAATATTACTTAAAAGAGCATCAAATAATATGAAACACTGAGTTTTTAAATAAAATATGTATAAAACCTGTACCATGAAAACAATGCTTACAGAATGAAAGAATATCTAAATAAATAGCAAGATATACCACATTCACAGATTGGAAGACTCAGAATCCTTAAGATGTCAGTTTTTCCCACATTAATCTATTGTTCAACTTCCCAATGAAAATCCCAGGAAGTTTTTGTAGAAATTGACAAGTTGATTCTAAAATTTGTATGGAAAATCAAAAGACTTAAAATAGCCAAAACAAGATCTGTACATTGAAAACTTCGGGACATTGATGAGAGAAATTGAAGATGACACAAATAAATGGAAAGGTATTACATGCTCATGAGAAGAAGAATTAACATTGTTAAAATGTCCATACTACCCAAGGCAATCTACAGATTCAATGCAATCACTATCAAAATTCCAATGGCATTTTCACAGAACTAGAATAAACAATCCTAAAATTTGTATGAAATCACAGACAACCCCAAATAGCCAAAGCAATCTAGAGGAAGAACAAAACTGGAGGCATCACACTTTCTACTTTCAAACAATATTACAAAGCTATAGTAGTCAAACAGTATGGTATTGGCATAAAAACAAACATACAAATCAATGGAACAGAATACAGAGCCCAGAAAAAACCCACACATATATGTGTAAATGGTCAACTAATTTACAACAGAGGAGCCAAGAATATACAATGAGGAAAGGTAAGTCTCTTCAATAAATGGTGCTGAGAAAACTGGACAGCCACATGCAAAAGAATGAAACTGGACCACTATCTTACACCATACACAAAAATTAACTCAAAATGGGTGAAAGACTTGAAGGTAAGACCTGAAACCATAAAACTCCTAGAAGAAAACATAGGTGGTAAGCTCCTTGACATCAGTCTTCGTGATGATTATTTTGGATTTGACTCCAAAAGCAAAGGCAACAAAAGCAAAAACAAACAAGTTCAACTACATCAAACTAAAAAGGCTCTGCACAGCAAAGGAACCCATCAACAAACTGAAAAAGCAACCTGCTGAATAGGAGAAAACATCTGTATATCTGTATATACCTGATAAAGGGTTAATATCCAAAATATATAAAGAACTCATACAACTCAATAGCAACAAAAACCCCACACAATCCAATTTAAAAATGAGCAGAGGACCTGAACAGACATCTTTCCAAAGAAGACCAACAGATACACATAAGGATGATCATCATCACTAATCTTCAGGGAAATGCAAATCAAGACCACAATGAGATATCACCTCACATCTGTTACAATGACTGTCATCAAAAAGACAAGAGATAACAACTGTTGGTGAGAATGTGGAGAAAAGGGAACCCTTGTGCACTGTTGGTGGGAATGTAAATTGCTGCAGCCACTATGGAAAACTGCATGAAGGTATCTCAAAAAAATTAAAAATAGAGCTACCATAAGATCCAGCAATTACACTTCTGGGGGTATATCCAAAGAAAGCAAAATCACTATCTCGAAGAGATTTCTTCACCCCTATATTCATTGTAGCAATATTCACAAGAGCCAAGATGTGAAAACAATCCGTGTCCATCATCGGATAAATGGATAAAGAAAAACAAATCCGTGTCCATCATTGGATAAATGGATAAAGAAAATGTGGTGTATACATATATATCTATAGAACAATAGAATATTATTCAGCCATAAAAAATAAGGAAATCCTGCCGTTTGTGACATGGATAACCCTTAAGGGCATTATGCTAAGTGAATTAAGTCAGACAGAGAAAGACAAATACCGTATTACCTCACTTATTTGTGCAACCTAAAAAAACTGAACTCATGGAGACAAAGAACAGATTAGTGGTTGCCAGAGGTGGGGGGTGGTGGGCTGGGGAAATGGGTGAAGGTGGTCAAAAAGTACAAACTTCCAGTTAAAGATAAGTAATTTCTCGGGATGTAATGTACAGCATGATGACTATAGTTTACAATACTGTATTGTATGTTTTGAAAGTTCCTAAGAGATCTTAAAAGTTCTCATACAGGAAAAAAAATTCTAACTGTGTAAGTTGATGGATGTTAACTAAACTTATCACGGTGATCATTTTGCAATATATACATATATCAAATCATTATGTTGTACACCTTAAATTAATACAATGTTATAAGTCAATTATATTTCAATAAAACTAGAAAATAATAAATAAAATAGCCAAAACAATTTTGAAATATAAGTTGGAGGACTTCTACTACCTGATTTCAAGACTTGTATAAATTTATAGTAATCAAAGCAGTGTGGTATTGGCATAAGGATAGTCCTATAATTGAGTGGAACAGAACAGAGAGTACAGAACTGAATTTTGACAAACGTGCTGAAGTAATTCAATCAGGAAAGGATAGTCTTTTCAAAATGGTGCTGGGACAACTTGACATCCACATGGGACAAAATAAACCTCACACCTTACACAAATGTTTAGTTTGAAATGGATTGTAGATGTAAATGTAGGAGCACTCACAACCGGAATATGGTTCTCCATTCTTTTTATCTCATTTAACTGAAATGTACCACCATGGAAATCAATTGAAAACTAAACACTTTCCCTACATCTATCTCTGCTTTTATTGCTAGTTTCACATCCTAAAAAGCAGTCTGAACAAAACCTTATGAAGGGAAAGTGGCTATCAAATGGTGACTTGAGGGCATTTCTCTGTAGTGATGGAACAGTTCTGTATGCTGAGTGTGCTGATGGTTACACAAATCTCAACATATGATAAAATTTTATAGAACTGTACACCAAAAAAGCACATGCAATAACTGGTGAAATCCAAATAAGGTCTATATTTGAGTCTGAAGTATTATACCAATGTCAATTTCCTGGCTTTGACTATGATTATGTAAGATGTTATCATTGGGGAAGCTAGTTGAAAGGCACATTGGAACTCTGTACTATTTTTGCATATTCCTATGAGTCTTAAACTATTTTACAGTATACATTTTTTTTAATCTTGTGAGAAATCCTAAACATATCAATATTCCCTAATTGACTGAAAAGAGAATTTAGAAATACTCAAAGCTTGTAAATTGAAAAGACTTTCCTTCTCAGAACACGATTTTCAAAGTTCCAGAGTACTAACCTATTCATTTAAGTTAAATTCCATGTGTTTGTAGTCTGCATGTATAATTATTTCAAAGGATTGAATAATTGATAGTTCTGCTTCTTTAATGCTATAGAACAACCTCTGAACAGAGAAACTGCCAGAGTATAAGCTCCATGCTGACAAGTAACATGACGTGTATTTAATAAACTTGAAGGACCTTGTAAGCTTAATTTAAAAATAATAATAGCAAGCAACTACTACTTGCTAGTAATATTTGCCATAATCAAAATGTCTGGGGAAGAAATACAGAGATAGAAGTTGTGCCTTGTTATTATAATGGATAATCTGCTTAAATTTTTATTTCTCAGATTACCAGGCCCTAATTTGTACAGAAATATATTAAATAAATGTTCCTCTGGGCTGTGGAATGGTCTTTTTGAAGGCTTAATAGATAGGTCAAGCACCTACACGGTATCCTCGGTGCAGTGTTCCTAGTGAGCTTCCTGACATACAACACAGGGCGGGGGGAGTGGGTAGCAGATAGCTTGAGTACTAGTAACAATCAAGTTTCTTATTAAGTCTCCCTTTCCTTTCCTATGCTTCTTTCCAAACTCCACAAATAGGCATAGCATTTTACGAAGGTTTTTGCTCTAGGATGCATCCAAGAGCGGGTAAGTAGCAAACCCTTCAAGACACCCCAGAGAACACTGACCAAGTTTCAGGCAAGGGGTGGTCACTGTGGGTCATATGGAGACCACATGTGGAAAGGGCTCAACCATGTGGTCTTCATGGCCAAAAGAAGCCAGCAGCTGACAGTACCCTTTGCTGAAGCTCTCACATTAAAAAGGGATTCCAAAGCACTCCTCTGTAGTACAATGGCAGTTGCCCATGTCTTTAAAATCTAGTTGAGATGAAAAATATAGCTGAAGTTGAAATTCAGTGTAAGTCCCTATTGAAAGAAACACTCCATGAAATTGTTCAAAAACAAAAGCAATCCCTCTGCCAGCATGAAAAAGCATGAATTTACAAGATCAACAATCAGAATGGCTGATGACAGCTCATACAAAAAAATGTAAGCCTGGTATTTTTATAAAAACCAAAGCAAGACCTTTTTCTCTCTACAGAGCTCAAAGATAAATGACACGTAGGATTTAAATCTACCATTTTCACTGAAGAGACAATGGGAGCACAGCAGGACTGACCTTATTTTACACAGAAGCAGCCATCCCCCTGGTGTCGCTTCTCCCGTCCCACCACCATCACAGCCACAGCTACCAAAATCCCTTCAGGAGGTGACAAAGCCTTTCATCTGAAGTTAAAGGTTTAAATTGTCAGTGCTTCCGGGAGAACCAACACAGTGACAATTTTACCAAAAGGTAAATGATTACTGCCCAATTAGCTCCAGAACAGGGGATGGCAAACTAGGGCCCACTACCCAAAGCCTGCCACATGTTTTTGGGCGGTCCATGAGCCAACAGTAGTTTTTACATTTTTTAAAGATTGAAGAACAATCAGAAGAAGAAAGTTTCTTCATGACATATGCAAATTACATGAAATTCAAATGTGAGTGTCATTAAATAAAGTTTTATTGGAACACAGCCACACTCATTCATTTATTTATTGTCTATGGCTGCTTTCACTCTACAACGGTAGAGTTGAGTAGTTGTGACACAGACCGTATGGCCCGAAGAGCCTATGATATTTACCATCTGCACTTTTATAGGAAAGTTATCAAACCCCTGTCTTTGAGCAAAGCTCTGAGAGGCAGAGCGTAAGAGGATGAGAAATGTGAGGTCACGCGGAAGACTCTTCTTCAGTAAAGAGGTAGATACACAAGAAAAGGGCTACGTGATGAAGGGCCAGGAACACAGAAGTCCAACGTGGCTAACCTCACCACTGTGTCAGGGCCAATACAGTAATTTATTATGAGGAAGGGGAGTGCCAGTAAGATACAAGTGCAGTATAATGTGGAAAGAGCCAAGGCCAGAGGAGTCCACGCTCCACCAGAACTATGCCCTTGAGCAAATCACATAACCCCTCTGAGCTTCAATTTCCTTATCTGAAAAAAATGAATGGAAATAATATCTTATAGAGCCACTGTGAGAATTGTGAGGGGATGATCCACATGAAAGCACTTGGTCCACGTGTTAGGGTTGAGCCTTGAAAGATCTGTAGGTTTCCACAGGTGGAAAACTGGGAAAGGAAGATATATGAAATTGAGAGAACACAGGGCTCAAAGGCCCAGAGGATTAAGTGAATGGTCAGTTCAGGACATCAACCAGGATTCAGTGAAAAGTGTCATAGTAGCTGAAACAGAAAAGGCAATCAGGGACCAGATCTTGATGGTCAAAAGGTACCACATAAAACTCTCTTTTCCTTCACTTTCCCTTTGGTTACTTCTCTCCCTTCTCTGTTCATATCCCTCTTCCCAATGACTCCCAAAGACGCTCTTGAGTGTTCCTTGGCCTGTCAGAGGCACCAAAGCTTAGACTGTGCCCACAGCTCTAATTAATCCCCTCAATGGCATCTTCAGAGCATCTATTCTGAGGTAGAAACAGGCTTTTCTGCTTTACTACTGCCCACATGTCATCAGATCATTTGACCTATTTGCCCCCCACCCTTAGGCAAAATCTTTGGGGGAAACCCTGGATCCACAGCTGGTAGCATCTTCCAGCTGCTAAGTGAGAACTAAATGAGATTCCTGGGACTCTGAGTAATTTATAATGAATTCTAGTGACTGCCAGACCCCAGTCATGATGCATACTAATGAACTGCCCTTTGCTG
The DNA here is from genome assembly GCA_031878705.1 of Tapirus indicus. NCBI lineage: Eukaryota > Metazoa > Chordata > Mammalia > Perissodactyla > Tapiridae > Tapirus > Tapirus indicus. The sequence goes on along the minus strand of CM062919.1, from coordinate 93,195,666 downwards.
CCAGCTGTCCCCCCTCAATCACCAACTGTCCACAAGGGGATTCCCATTCACTAAGGGTACAGCCAATCTCCAGAAATGAGAGAGCAGCAGGGGCTCTGCAGAAGAAAACAGTAGCCCTTTAGCCTTCACATAGGTGATTTCATGGTAAATGTTGGGAATATTTACAAAAAGCAGAAGGCACAAGGAAAGAACTGCTAAGAACCAGGTCATAGCCCTGCAATAAAAATCATAAGGCTACATATGCAAACTATTTATCCTCATGTTTTATTCAACATCATTTACTGTCATTCCCTTCATTCACCTTTGCTTTCTCTTCTTTCACAAACTGAGTGATAAAATCTGGCTATTTCCTGTTTAATTTGAGCACTGGGTTTGGAGTGGGAACACCTAAGTAGGAATCTTGGCTGTGTACAGTTATGAGTTGTATGACCTGTAGGTCACAGCTATAGCTGTATATCCTTTGACACATCACCTAACTTTTCTGAATCTAGATCTCTTTATCAAATTCGGGTCATGCCTGCTCTATCTGCCTGCCAAGGTTGTTAAGCGGATCAGGTGAAAACATATGGGAAGATGGACATAGTAAGCTTAAAGCATCAGACAAATCTAAAGGATCACTAATGTTTTAAATCTTCATCTTTAAAGATTTCTTGCCAGTTTCTAAAAGAACTGGCCAGGGAAGTATTAAAAAAAAAAAACCAGAATCCAATTTAAACCAAGCCTTTTAATCCCAGCCAGGAAAGAGAAGAGGGCTTTTCTGCTATTTTCACCAAATATAACATAGTAGGCAAACCTATCTAGAGAGAATGTAATTATCAAGGTGTGCTGTTCCCAGGGACAGTAAATTGATTCCTTATACTTTGTGGAAACAGGTTTGGAGTCTATAAATCTCTAAGAGAGGCAGGGGAGACTTAGAGGTTGGGAATTATTTCAGAGGCTGACAATGTAGGAGAGCAGTGAGGGAACTGAAACTCCACCAACACCAACACCCACACCCCCAACACCAACACCCACACTCACACCACCAACACCAATACCAACACCACTGACACCAATACCAACATCACCACCACCAACACAAACACCAATACCAACATCAACACCACCAACACAAACACCAATACCACCAACACCATCAACACCACCACCAACACCAACACCAATACCACAAATACCAACACCACCACCAACACCAATTCCAACAGCACCAGGCTCAGCTTTGCCTCCTCTGATGCCATACCTTCTTCCTCCCCATTTAGCAGAAAGAACGCAAGGCCTCTATATCTAGGCCTGGACTTCCACTGAAGAATTAAAAAGAAAAGAAAAATTTAAAAAGCCTGGGGACAAATATCCTTGCCATGAATTGGCCTGTCTCCTGCTCTTTGCTCATCAGTGTTGTCATTTTACTCAATCTGAATTTCTATATTTCAAACCATTTTTGCTTTGATTGCCACCGCTTCAAGCCCCCAGACTTTTGGTCTGCCATCACTGAGGCTTCAACAGACTCCCAAGCACTGCTCTGACTTCTTCATTGTAGGATCTTTCCCTGGCTCTTAACAGTAGATCCCCGGGAGACCACAGCCATCTTCCGCACCTCCCACTTCCTGACCCATGACTCACATTTGGCCCTATAAGTACCAGATGACATGCTGCAGATCTGTCTTCTGTTGGTTTTCACACAACCCCAGTCTTGAGGATAGCTAACCTGTCTCTATCGCCGCCTACATCCTAGTGCGAAAATGGCCTAAAATGACACACTCATGGCCAGGACTGAAGGGGCCAATGTAGTGCCAAGTCTACAGAGCCAAGCAGGCCTCAAGAGCTAAGAGCAAACACAGAGTTAAGATTTAAAACAAACTATAGAATTGAGGGTTCTTTACATGGTGGTCTATAGCATTAGATGAGATTATAAAGGAAATGCTAAAAACAGGTGAGATGGCTAATTGGATCATGGAGCATGTTGTCTTAAAGACTCGCTCTAAACTATACTATATGCTTTAAAGACATCGTGATGTAAAGGGGAGAAAAAGCATAGAAAACACAGGATTTAAACTGGATAAGCTTAGGGAGAACCTCTATACCTTGGATCTCAAACAAAGCCCAAGATGGGACATTTATATCCCATTGAGAACCAGGCCTGGGATCACCACACAGTGGCAGTACATTTAAAATGTGCAGAAGAATAAAACTCCTTGAGGCTGAAACTGCAAACGTAAAAACCACAATCTGCCAGCTTGCAGCAGGCTAAATATAACCTGAGATGTCAGAAGTCCCAGCTCTACCTCGGAGCAGCTATGGCCTTGGGTAAGTCACATCACCTCTTTGAGTCTCAAGTTCCTCATGTAAAAAAATGAGGAGGGTACAGGATGATCACTAAGGTGTTTTCTGCTCTGATATTCTGAGTGAATCCACAGTATACAGCTGTGGCAGGCAGCCTCCAGGATGGCCCCCAAATATCCTCACTTCTTATATTCATGGTTTTGTGTAATCCCTTCTCCTTGACTAACTTGCTTCTAACTAATAGAATATGGCAACATTGAGGGGATGTCACTTCTGTGATTAAGCTATAAAAGATTAGTGATTTCCATCCTGCTGGTAGACTCTCTCTCTATTGCATGGTTTGATGAAGGAAGCTGCCATGTTGGAGAGGCCAACTGGCAAAGAACTGAGGGTGGGGTTCCAGACAACAACCAGCAAGGAACTGAGGCCCTCAGCCCAACGAAGCTTGAGGAATTGATCCTGCCAACTACTACATAAGTGAGTGTGGAGGCAGATCCTTCCCCACTTGAGCCTTCAGATAAGGCCTCAATCTTGGCCAACACCTTGAGTGCAGCCTTGTGAGAGACTCTGAAGCAGAAGATGGCAAAGCTGTGTCTAGATTCCTGACCCACAGAAACTGTGTGATAACAGATGTGTGTTGTTTTAAGCCACTAAGTTTTGGAATAATTTATTACACAACAGTAGGTAACTAATACACACAGCTTTGTTTGTACACATGGCTTTGAAAGGCTACACCTCTGCCTTTCACTTTGGATACTCTTATGTCATTATATAGATCAAACGAAGGATCACTTGGAATTGGGGTCAGGAACCAGGAAACCTGACTTAGCTGCCACAGCTTAGTGGATAAACTACACAAGTCACATAAGCCACTCAATCACCTTCCTGTCCCCTCCCCAGCCTCAAAAAGTTTGGGGGTAGGGGCTAAGAAAAGAGCTCCAAAGGTGTAGACGGGGTCATGCGCTAATAGAATTGCATCTCCTCTCCCCACCTCAACCTTGTTTTTCACCTACATATCCATATTTTGAGGAGAAGAGAAAATATTTTCTTACGTTAATCTCTCCACCACCCCCTCACCCAAAATGCACACCAATCACACGGTCAGGGCAAGGCACAGAAGGCATGGCAGAAAGGCCATTCACATGCAGGAGCATGACCCACAGGTTAGAAGCAAGGCCTCCAGGACACAAATGCCCTTGTAAGGTACCTCTACCTGACATCAGGAAGTCCCACTGGCTCAACCTTCAAAATGAGACCACATCTCATCACCTCCATCACTACCAACTAGTTCATCTAATTTCCTTTGCCAGTGAAACACCTACCGATTCCACTCTTGCCCTCTCTCTGGGCACCCCCCGCATCCCAGTCTATTCTCTACTAAGCAACCTGAGTATTTGTTATGGACTGGATATCTGTGTCCCCCCCAAATTCATATGTTGAAGGTGATGGTATGGGGAGGTGGGGCCTTTGGAAGGTGATTAGGGTTAAATGAGGTCATGAGGTTGGGGCCCCCATGATGGGATTAATGTCCTTATAAGGAGAGGAAAGAGAATCCAGAGCTTGCTCTCTCTCTTCCATGTAAGAACACAGCAAGAAGGGGCCATCTATAAGCCAGGAAGAGAAACCTCACCCAGAACTGAATGTGCCAGCACCTGATCTTGGACTTCCAGCCTCCAGAACTGTGGGAAAATAAATGTCTGTTATTTAAGCCACCCAGTCTGTGGTATTTTGTTATAGCAGCCCAAACTGACTAAGACTGCAATTGTCTTAAATGTAAATACAATCTTGATATCACTTATATGTAGAATCTAAAAAAGCCGAACTCGTAAAAACAGAATAGAATGGTGGTTCCCAGGGACTGCGGGTGGGGGAATTAGGGAGATGTTGTTTAAGGGGACGAACTTGCAACCAGTAGATAAATAAGTCCTGAAGATCTAATATACAGCATACAGACTATGGTCTACAATACTGTATTATAGGATTTTCTTTTTTTTTTTTTTTTGTGAGGAAGACCAGCCCTGAGCTAACATCCGTTGCCAATCCTCCTCTTTTTTGCTGAGGAAGACTGGCCCTGGGCTAACATCCGTGCCCACCTTCCTCTACTTTATATGGGACGCCGCCACAGCATGGCTTGACAAGCGGTGCATCTGTCCACCCCGGGATCCAAACCTGCAAATCCCGGGCCACTGAAGCAGAGCGCGTGAACTTAACCGCTACGCCACTGGGCCGGCCCCAAAATACTGTATTATAAACTTTAAAGTTGCTAAAAGACTAGACCTTAATTGTTCTCAGCACAAAAAAATAAACAATAATTATGTGACCTGATATTAGCTAACACACTACAGTGGTAATCATATCACAATTTATAAATGTATCAGATGAACACATTGTACACCTTAAACTTACACAGTGGTATATGTCAATTATATCTCAATTTAAAAAATGTAAATACAATCATATCATTCCCAGTTTCAAAATTACCTGAGGCTGTCCACCACATTTTGGGTACATTCCCAAGTCTTTACCCGGGCCTGCAGGCCCCCGTGGAATCTGACCACAACTGGTTTCAAGCCTCACTTCCTCTCCTCACTGCCCACTCCTCCCTAGCCAGACTGCATGCTGTCTTTTGAACATGTTTCTACTCAAGCACCATCTCTACAGAGAGGCCTTCCCTGACCAGCCTTTCTACAAAGCATCACCTTCTGCTCCCCACTCATGCCTTCTCCTGCTTTATTTTACTTTGTAACAATTACCACTACATGCAACTGTTTACTGGTTATGTTCTGCTCCTCCTCCCATATTGGGGTGTAGACACTATCCATCTTGTTCTCACTTATCCCCAGTGCCTGGGACAGTACCTACTATTCAGTAAATATTTGCTGGATTAACTGTGGGTTTGATAGGGAAGCCCAGAGAGAGATACTGGAATGGAAAGATATCAAGGTAGAGGCCATAGGCAAGATGTCAACTTCAGGAAGTCAGCAAAAGAGAAGGAATGTGGTAGCTTCAAAAATCTAGCAATATTTGGAATTGGTAAAGAAGCAGGCAGAGCACATTAGCACAGTTCTTGATCCAGTGGCTTCTGAAAACATCTGGTTTCCTGTCCATTTCTTCAATGCATTCAACTGAAGGAAGCTACAGAATGATTTCAAACAGTGTCAGACACTAAACAAATAAATACTTTAAATGTAAACAACTCAGGGGTTCACATTTCTGCAGATAAAAACCTTTACTTGGGAGGGGGAGGCATGGAAGTAGGCAGGCATAGCCAGGTACCCTGCACTAAGGGCTTTCCCATCAATATCTCATTACATCTCACCTCAATCCACAAAGTCAGCATCATCTCCATACCACATGAGAAAACTAGCTCAACTGGGATTTAGAACCAGGACTTGAACCCAGGTGTTTTTAACTCCAAAGCCCGTGTTCCTAACTAATATGCCCCATTAGCTGGGTGGTATATTCAGGCCTGGACTAGAAACCAGAAATGTCAACAGAGAAGAAAGCAAGACAAGACCACACCAGAACCAGGCAGAAAGCATCCATTCAACAAAAATATATATGCCATTTCAAGACAAAAACTGTGCCAAGACAAAATCTTCTTTCTTTTCAGGATGACTGAAATGCGGAGACACAGCATGCATTATAATTATAAATGATAGATTGCTAGAGCTGAAAGTAACCATAGAGATCACTCAGTCCCACCCCTTTACCAGAAAGATGAAGAGACCAACTCCCAGAGCTGAGTCCCACAATTAGAGAGAGAAGGTGAGCCCTTTGTCTTCTGTTCTTGGTATCTATTTAGTGTGCAGATCCTACAAGATTTCCAGCTCCTACAAGAAAGATTCAAACTTGAAAATTTTGCTATAATTTTAAAAATAAATGATGATCCTGTCTTATCACCACATTACTATAGAGGTAAAAATAATAATAATTTTATAAAAATAAAAAAACTATAGAGGTAAAAAATAATGAAATAATAATAATTTTTTCAATTATCAAAAGATATCACTGACCTATGGGGCAGCCATGACAAAGGATGGAGCACAGACTCACTAGAGTTATCAAAGTTAACTGGATACCGCCAACAGGGAGCTTGTGATGAAGAGGGTATTTTAACTCTTTCTAATGCCCCTGAATCAACAGGACATCCAGGAACTTACCAACAGGTGTGAGTACCAAGAGTCATGTCCCTCTAATACAAACAGAAAACAAACAAAATTACCATGAAACAAATGCCTTAATAAAGGACTCTCTTCATTGGGCAGCACGTCTGATTAGTGGGTCCAGCTACTGGTACCATCTTGTTCTCAAATCACAAACAGCAGCTATCTCCCCTAGCCTTTACCTAGTAAAACATCCCACAGCATCTTAACTTAGTTCCAATATTTGATAAAATCAAGAGCTTCCAATGCTTCAACATCGTGGCCTTCTCATCTACCTGGGTTACTTCAAATTTCAACTGAAGAAATGGCTGTTATTGTCACTGATGTCTATGCAAAGTGATATCTAGTTTTTTCACTTTTCTTTAGAGAAAATATGTCTATCATATCTTCATCGCTATACTTCTAACTCTGTGGTATTTTCTGTGATACAAAATTAGCAATATTGCAGTTAACAAGTTTTTTAAATGACTTTCCTGCTTGGAATGTTATTGTTGTTGAACAGCTAAGATTCATTTCGTTTTTACTGTCAGAGTGTGTCAAACTAAGTGAAATCTATCAGGAAATGTATACACCCCTAAGTCTTCTGATTTTCACACTGTTAGCTCAAGGACAATGCAGACATTTAAAATGTCATGGGCAATTAGCCAGCCTCTTTACAAATAAGATTTCTTGCTCTGATAGAATCACAAAGTTGCAAGTCTCGGGAATAGATGTACTCATCAGGAGGTGATCAGATGTAAAATGTCTGTTTATGTTTCTGGAATAAAAGAAACCAGTGGAGTGGCAGAAAGGGCGTGGGCCTAGAGGATCTGGACCTAGTTCTAAGAAGTCACTTTGCCTCTTTACTTCTGTTTTCTCAGCTGGAGACCCAGAAGACTCCCTCTAGTTCTTAAAATCCTCATCTACCTCAACTATAGATAGACTTATCCTCAAATGAAAGAGATATCATGCAGGTAACATGAACTTTCAATTAAGCATCCAAGACATCCATAACTTTTCCTCTTCCCAAGACTGGTTTTAAGAAATTTCAGGGCTATTCATAGATTACTGCTAGGAAAAGTTCACCAATTTACAAAAAACATCAACAAATACCAGATATAAGCTGAGAACTTTGTCACCAAAAAAAGATCTTAAGCTTTCCTGATGGTACACATTGTGCTGCCAAAACGTGTGGCAGATGCCTATAAGCTACTTTTAAGTCAACACTGATAGACCACATAAAACTGTTATTTCTACAGCCATTAAGGTAAAAACTAAAATGTGACTGTTTCCTCCCACAGGAGGGGCTGCTAACAATACTTGTGAAGCACCACGCACCTAGCAAAATCACTGAACTCAAAGAAATTTATCAACAAAAAGTATCAAAGCTCAGGAATAAAAAAAAAAAAAAAAAGCAGTACACAAGTAAATACAAGCACCTTGACTTCAGAGAATCATATTTTTCATCGCCCACTACATCCATCAGAGTACCTTGCCAGTTCTATCAGGTCTACTGAGTTGTTGAAGTATATAATAATTTAGAGTCATGGAATCCAAACCAATCCCTCACCGATGAATCAGCATCAGCCTGTCTTTGCCTGTGAATGCTGTGAAGAGTTTTCAAAGACAGAAGAGGTACATGCTTGACATATTTCACCAATGCCGAGTTCTTCAACACCATAATGACACCACTCAGAACATCTACCATTTGCAAAGATGCCTGAGACTCACTGAACCTAAGAGAAGAGGTGCACATAAACTGGACAAGTCTGCAGAACCATTTCTCACCCTAAGGTCCCTTTTGAGATACAAGAGCTCCATCATGACCCTGCTTCATTTATGAAATATGGTGAGCTTATAGCCCCAATAATACATCTCCAGACGAGACTCTATTCTAAAGAGAAGAAACTAAATTATTTAGGGCCATTTCTCAGTCAAGAAGAAGGTTACAGGTTAGTGGAAATAACTTGAAAGCACAGCTGTTGGACTGGTCACAGGCCCTGCTGGAACATACTTCTAAAAGTGATGGCAGGAGCTCTGGGGAGGGGCTAGATTCTGCCACCAGCCCCGGTTGCAGCATTAATGACACGTGACCTTGGGTAAGCCATTTAACTTCACTGATCTGGTCTCCAGGTGTGCAAAATGAAGAGGATGGACTATGATTACTAAGCACCTTTTCATAGAAGTTTCTTGAGTCAGATTAATTCTATCTTTATTCTTCACATGAAAAAGAGAAAGAAATAATCAGTATTGTAGAAAAACTGAAGTCTTCCACAGCTGAAACAAGAGATGAGCTAATGACATACAAGTATGAGCATTCAGTTCTGGAGCCCACCTTGATAACTGAGCCAAAGGAATTCTCGACCTGGGCACAGTTGCTAAATTCAAGCCTTGAGCCTCTGGGAAGGTCTCCAGGCACCACCCAGGGGCCTCCATCCCTCTTCCTCTCCATCCTGTCTGTCCTGGGTCCTTGTGAACTAAGGCCCTATTCTTCCTGCTACCCGCCCCTCCTAAGGGGGACTGCTCAGACAAGGCTGCTTCTCTGAGGAGGCTTGATTTGAGATGAAAATGCTTCTGATTTTAGAAAGGACAGATTTGAGAACTTTTCCACAGGCAGGCATCTTCTGAAACTTCAGTTCTCATCCTGAATTTTAAAACCATAATGTGACATTTTAACATATGGCAAAGAGAGATGAATTTGAGATCATTTCAAACTGCTTAAAAGATCTGCATTAAACACAGATTTCCATTATTACAGATCTAATAAGTCCTATTCTCATCTGGGCTATCAGCAATGGAGTAAGTAATTACCATTCAACTTGGGCCGTTCCAGTCCATTAGCCCAATACTGATGACTCAGGCAAAGCCATACATGAAGAACAAAATGCTGACAAAAGATAAAATGGGATGGAAGAAAATGCTGTTGCCTTATCCCATTCTGCTACATCAGTTGTAAGGAATGAATCAAATATAAATAAACTTGATAGAGTGTTAAGTTCCAGAAGTAAATATTAAAAATATAAAACAGAGTTGTATCTACCTAGATAAAAGGGGAAAGCACAATACCTCCTTGAATACATCATAGGTTTGAAGGACCTTCAATCCTCAGTTACAATGCTTACCTAAGTACAAGGACCAAACATCTTCAATGTGAAAGCTAAAATAAGTTAGGTATTCATTCAACAAACTTTTGCCAGTAAATCAGGCTCCATGCTAGGTGCTGGGGATACAAATGTTAATGAGACACTACCCCTACCAGCAAGGAGTTTCAGGACTACTAGGGAGATAAGTATACCAACTGTTATAACACAATGTGGTGTATGTTTGATAGAAATTTGCACAGGGTGGCACTGGACCATATCAAGGTATCTGAGCATCTAACTCAGAGCAGGTGGAGTCATGGAAGGGTTCTGGAAGGAATGCCTGCCAGAGATGAGGCTTGAAAGGGAGAGGCATTAAGCCAGGTGAAGAAAGGGGCCACCAACGTTCCAGGCAGAGAGTGCAGCATGTGCACAATGAGACAGAGCACAGAGGGTGGGTCACCATTACATATGGCTGGGCAAGGAGTATGCTGCTGGGTTGGAGAGAGTGGGAAGTCTAGAAGACATTGATTCTGGGGAGGCAGAAGCCAGATTATGGATGGTTTTAAATACCATACAAAGAGTTTGGATTGTATCCTGTAAACATTTGGTTTTTAAGCAGGGAAGTAACATAATTAGTAGAAACATCTACTAATTTGAGTGGGAAGGACATGAGATTGATGACAAAGAGACTAGCATCTGCAGTAATGTGAGAGGGATGTAAGGAGGGGAAGGGGAAGAGAGGTTCAAGACAGTCATTTTAACCATGCCAAAACTGAGGGCATTCTCCACCCAGACTTTCCACCCAGAGTTTTAAGCTCATTAGACAAAAATTTTTCTTTAGTCCAGAATCTCGGTTAGCAATTAACTAACATTTGTTGAGTCTATTTCACATTCTTGGCATTTGGGGGCATATAAGAATGATGATCATTGTGATTTGATAATAGTGTATGTTCAAGTCAGAGAAATAAGACTAATATACTTCAAATAGAAAACTGTGAACATATATGGTTACATGTTAAATTTTGTAGTAGAAATTATCAGTTCTAGAGGAACAAAGAAAGAAATGGAATGATCAACAAAGGCTGGGAAGACTTCTGGGAGGAGGTAAGGTGTGACCATCATGGCATCTCATGAGCTGCAGGGAGAAAGGCCTGTTCCTAGAGTGTCGAAGGCACTGTGGCATGGCTAAAGCATAAAAAGGTGATTGTAGAAAAGTTGTAGGAAAAAGGTAGAGAAGACCCACTTACATGGACAGTGAAAGCAGTGTTGAAGGGCGCTCGGGATGACAGGGCAGATTACAGAAGATTAGGTGAGTCAGAGAAGATCACATCTTTAGAAATAAAGTTCAGAATTGGTGACAGCTGCGTGGACCAAGGGAACACGCTAGATGCAAGCTCAATAGGTGGTGAAAGGAGAGAAAACATTAGAGATAGCTGAAGTCTACCAGTGTGGGGATGCTAACTACCGACAGAAGCAAGAAAACAGAGGAAAATGCAGAGGTGACGATGATAAGTTTGATTTTGACATAGAAACTCGGAACCGGAAGAGATCTTAGAGGTCACTTAATTGGACTCCTCCAATTAGATGTCTGAGTATACCACACTGAGTCTGAGGTGACAGTGGGACAGCCAGTGGAAATGTCCAATAAGCAATGAAAAATGGGAGCAGGATTGAATGAGAGGTCAAGAACACAGACACAGATTTGGGAGTCTGTCTCCACAGAGGTAATAACTGAAGCTAGGAGCACGGATGAGCTCCAAGGGGGAAAGCTGAAAGTGAGGGAAGAATGCAGGACTTCCGGCAGGGTCTGAGCTCAAGAAGGGGAGCAAGAGGGAGAGGTGAGCTGATAAGGTGTCTGAAGAAGAAGCCATCGGTGGGGTCAGGAGGAGAACCAGGATAATGTCATAAGATCCAAGAAGGAAGGGTTGTGGGAAAACATGGTTGCACGAGGCCACATGCATTGGCTTGCTACTGGTCGATCTGGGTTTCCTCTATCCTGAGTCTACCCCTAGTCATCCTTTCTGTCACATATATGCCCCCTGCATTACTTGGCCCACTTTCTACTTCCTAGTTGCCACCATAAGCTCTTCTGTGTTCCTTCACATCCTCTCCTCTTTTACAAAGTTGGGTACAAGCTCCCCACTTCTACCTCTCTACACCCTCGCCAATATATCCATTAACCAGTACTACCCAAATCCCTTTCTGGAATGTGCAGAGAGCTAAGGCTGCTCCTAACCTCCCTTCCCCAAAATCTTTCGCAGATGACCATGTGGCTGGGAGTCCTCCATCTTAGCTCTTGTCTTGGAAATTTGCCAGGCTAATCCTCTTTGGTTTGGATGGTGAACCCAGCAGATCAAACCCACAGCACCCTGGGACACCGAGCCCAGTTCCTCCATTTATGTGCAGTCCAGGTGTGTTTCTTTATGCAGTAGACAAAAGCTGCCTCCTGTGAGTTAAATGTAAATGTAGTCATTTGCAAATGCAAATGCCTAAGATGGGACAGACTACGAACACAGATGACTGCAGGAAAAACTAAAAGAGTGACAAGAAAACAGCGACAAAGAAGGAGATGCAGATTGAGTTAATCAAGGCAGGATTTGGAAGACAACATCTTGAAAAGTTGAGCCTGGCTGCAAGCCCAGAAAAGAGACAAGCGGAAAGATTCCTGGGCATGGGGCCCAAGGAGGGCTCAGTCTGAGGTGTCAGGAAGATGCCTGGAGAGCAGTTGTAGCCTCAATTTGTGGGCAATGCCTGGAACCAGCCAGAAGGGGCTGATTCTTTCAAGTTCAGGGATGGAGAGAAACTTGGCCCAGTGTAGAAGCAAGGTGACACGGACTACTGAAACACGACCCTTCTTTTTGGCTGGACAGAGTTAAACCATGACAGTAGGCCATTTCAACTGGTCTAGTCTACACCTTCAGATTCCTCACCAGAGTCATTTCTTGATTTCAGAATAACTGGGTGTGACATTGCTGACACCATTTTTAATCTCCCCCATGGCCGAGAACAAAGACTATAGACAAACAGAGAGAACCTTCAGTTCAGAGGTGCCGCACATCTGTCTTCTCTCTGGAAAGCTAAAAACCACACACATGAACCAAAGATTCTAAATAAAAGTTTCTATCAGGGAAGACTTTGAACAGAAAAAGGGCTCATGAGGGACAGAGATGGCTATGAGAAAAAAGCAACACTCCCTCCATGCTCAGCTATTTGCATAAGTAGTGTGCTATTTTAAAAGGCTTTATACATGCTTCCTTTCTGCCTAGAATGTTCTTCCTTCCCCTTCCTCTCTCCCCATCACCTTCCAAACTCTTTAGAGACCCAACTCAAATGTCAGCTCCCTTTACTCCTATCTTTGCTGTGGTAATTTCCACTTGGTATTATATTTATAATTGGATGTTCAGTCTGTCCCCTTCTCACAAATAACCTCAAGCCGATTTTATTCATCTTTGTAACACAGGAACTATGCCTGGCACATGATAGGTGCTTGATGTGTATGGCCGATTAATGAACAAAAGATTCCACTTCAGGAGGAGAGCTGCAGGCATCCAGAGTCTCTTGCTGCTTGATTACTTTGCCTCCACGTAGAACACAAATCTATTCCTCCAAGGCTCCTGGCTTCCCCTCTCTGGTGAGCCAGTTCTTCCTATCGAGTAACACTTTGGCCTTAGCCTCTCTCTTACAAGTTCATCCTAATGTCCATTCCCAGTACTAAGGTGGGCTATTTCTTTTGTCTTCTTAGCCCGTTTTAGTCCATCCTCTATTTCAGGTCAAAGATAATATTCCCTCCATCAACTGTTTCCTTAATTGGCACATCCTTAACCTCTGCCTCTCAGTTAATACTTTGCCATCCAGCCAGTGTTCCTTGTGTCATCCTTGTCTCTTCCCTCTTTCCCTGCCTACCCCCCACAATGACTGCATGGGACTCTTCTGCTCGAGCTTCAGAGTGAGCCCCAGAAATAAGTCCAGCAGCCATGTCCTTCCGACTAGTCCCACTTCTTCTTGTCTCTTCTGTCCCTCCAACCTCAGTCAGCACTTCCCAAGTTGTCATAAAATTTCATTCCTTTGCTGTTCTGAAACCCATGAGCTCCTCTGGTAGTCCAGCATCATCTCCCATGCAGGGTGACTGTCACTCCCACCACCCCTCCTCCTCAGATCCCACTGCCTTTGTCCCCGTCCCTGAAAAGTGTCCTTTTCAGACACTGGCATGGCAAAAGTGTGGTCCATAGCTCTGCTGCACTTCCATCCCTCTGACCCCATCCACCTCGGAGGGTACTCCCTAGTGCAGGTAAAAATCTAGGAGGGAGTGTGTTAGTTGATGATGATGATGATGATGATGATGATATGAAATATCACTGATACCCCTCTTGCCCCACAACCTAAATTCCTCTGGTTCCATTGCCTACTTCATACGTCAGATACTGTTCTCTCTTCTAATAAGAAACACATAAACACCTTACAACATTCTAAAGAAATGCTTTGGCAAATTTAAACAATAGATATGTAATTTCTGATTTCAAGTAGTTATTAAGAGAATTATAATGCTATTATAATGATTGATACTTTGCACAAATTCCACTACCAGCTAAACAAATTGCAAAGACATTTTTAAGATGATTTTAAAAGTGTTTTCACATGGTTGAGTTGATGATTTAGCTTTTTCCAGTAATATAATCTTTATTTAATTAACTGGGTGATTCCGTATCAGTAGTTTGCTGTGGCTGCCAGTGCTTTCAAACGTGCAGCCATTTAGACACTGGAGGAAGAACAATGCGGACAAATTAAAAAGTGTATTTCTTCTTACAGTTGTGTTCATTAATAACAGTTACTTGATGTCTTATCAAGAAAGATATAAGACCTTGTTTTCTCTCACAGAACTAGAGGGTGAAAAGTTGATAAGATTTCTTGTTACAAATATAAGGAAATGTAGAGAGCCATTCATTTCTTTAAAGCTCTATTTTCAAAAAGTAAGGTTTAAACCAGCATAATGCTCTGACACTTTTTTCAGGACTAGGGAATAGAGGGAGAAATGGACAAAGACTGCACTAGCCCACGGGAGAGCGAGACCAAATATTTCTGAAACAAATTAAAACTGACTCCCACTTAGCAGCTTTTTCTAACTAGACAACATCTGGTCCAGCCTTTCTCTTTCTCTACCCTTCAGCAGAATGTTAAAGATACATGGGGAAAGTCAGCTGAGAGGCTGCAACCTTCCCATCCATAAGCCTAGAGGAAAAGTGGATGACAGAAAACCTAGTCAGATGCTAGCTAGCAAACAGCTGGTAACATTCTCAGTGGGGAAAGACTGAACACTTGTCCTCCAAGATCAACAACCAGGTGCGGCTACCCACTCAATTCTGTCTACCACTCCTATTCAACATCAAGCTGGAAGTCCTCGCCAGCCAAATAAGGTAAGAAAAGGAAATAAAATGGACTAGATTGGCAAGCAAGGAAGAAATCAAACTAACATTATTCACAGAAGACAGGATGGACTACATAGAAAATACTAAGGAATGAGCAAAAAAAGTTACTAGAACTAATAAGTGAGTTTAACAGGTCTCAGAATACAAGGTCAACATACAGAAATCAAGTTAATTTTTATGTACTAACAATAAGGAGTTAGAAGAAAAATTTTTAAGGTATCACTTATAATAGCATCAAATAAAATGAACGGTTAAATATGTACAAGATTTGTCTTTTCATTTTCTTAATGTCTCTTGAAGAACACATTTTTTTTTATTTTTATGAAGTCCAATTTATCATTTTTTTCTTTTATGTCTTGTGGGGTTTGTGTCGTATCTAAGAATTACTTGCCTAAATTGAGGTCACAAAGATTCCTCCAACGTTTTCTTTGGGAAACTTGGTGGGTTTATGTTTTACATTTAGTTTTATGACCCATTTTGAGTTAATTTCCTCTAGGGCACAAGGTAAGTAGGGCTGAAATAAGCAAACGCTAACAAACTAAAGTGGCAGTAACACAGGAACTGAGAAATGGACAAAAATCAGGGGGTACACACACAACTAACTACCCTTTCTGCTAACTTCCCTTGGTTGAGGCAAAGAGTTGTGCCTTATTCATGTAGTAATGCAGGCTGACAAATATGCTAAGGTTTTGGCCAGTTTTCTTATTGTATAAATTCTTGAACTGGACAGTTAGATTGATAAAGAGTGAGGGAACACATTCATCCCTAAGCACAGCCATACTCAGGATTCCACCACTGTCTTTGCTAAGTCATCACTTTGAAGCCCCAGCAAGTTATTACAGCAGACATCTCTATTTAAGTATCTGGATAAGAGAGCTATCTCCTGCCATCATGAGAAGGTTAGGCGAAAAAGTATACAAGTGCAAAAGTACTTATAACATTCCCTGTATTAGGGCCCACCTCAAATCCTGCCCATACCACCTGATGATTAACAACCAATAATTTGCACATCTTTTGAGCATGAATATCTACACATGCCTTGAAGTCATTTAGCATCACCCGTGACTGAAAACAATAAGTCAGGTATAATGATACACACTTAGCATATTCAAGATGTCATGTTCTTTTAAATTTATGATTTATTCAAGCAAAGCCTGGGTTATCACTTTGCGGGTATGTGGAAGAAAGTATTCCTGCATAGGGGGGAAGCTGGACTGAGTGAGCTTGAAGCGCCTCATGTCATGTTCGAATGACCAGCTATGTGACATCGGCAAGTTGCTTCATTTCCCTGAGCTTCATTTTCCTGGTGTGTAAGATGAACTAAAAGTACCTTACCATACAGCGTTTTTTTTCTTGGGTTAAATGGCACTGTTTAGATAGTCAGTCAACACTACTTCTCTCCTCCCTACCTACCAACAATCACATTCATGCTCTAGAATGCTCTTAAAATTATTTTTGTGCAAAGCTCCAATGTTCTGCATGAGAGTAGGGGAAACAATGCATATGCTTGAGACCTACTAGTGACATCTGAGCTGGCCTGGGATATCACCCCAGCGATGTGGATGCACCAGAATAATATAAAAATCTATGTATATTGATATTATTTGCCAGATTGAGAATTCCACACATAAAATCACACACATATATAGACCCCAGAGTATTAATAATAATAAAAGTAGTTGCAGGAGTCAACATGTAAGTGCCTTCTGAGCATTTTACATGTATTAACACACTTGATCCTATGCAGTAGGTACATCTATTATTCCCACTTCACAGATAGGAAACTAAGGCATGGGGAGCATAAGGGTCTTGCCCAAGGTCACAAAGCTAGTAAGTAATAAATATGAAATTCAAACCCACAGTCGGGTTCCAGAATCCCTACCACCTCCTAAGATTAGAAAGGAAAGGAACTGTCTTCTGGTCAAGAAGCGGCATTGCCAAGTCCTAAAAGAGTTTTTCCATTCCTGGTCACCCATGTGCCTGTTCTCCATGCCCCGTTTTCCTAAACAACATCAGGGTCCACAGTGGGGTCCTCTAGCGCACCGGCAATATTCTTTTCCTTGGGGGACGGGGTAGTTACATGGGTCTCTGTAATTATTCATTATGTTTCACGTACTCTTCTGATTGTATAGCTCACAATAAGAGAAAGTGGATCAGCATCCATGCAAGGACCCAACAACGTAGGCTTTCAACATTGCGAAGGTTGTCTGGTCAGCTGTCCCCAAAGCATGCCTACGACCCAGCACAAAGGTTGGGAAGTAGACAAGCAAAAGATGCTGCACGCACCTCCCCTGCCTGCTCCACGTACTTTGAATTTGCATGCTAGAACTACCAGAGCCAGAGCTCAGCTAATCTCCTGGCTGGCGTGACTGTTATTATCATGCGGCGCACACATGCATATTCATCCAGATTTAAAGGGAAGAAATAAGCCTCCCTCATGGCACTGCTGATAAACAACCCCTCAAAACTCTTCCTCCCTATACTCCAATGAAACACATTCTGAAGCCCTGTCATACTCTAAAGTGATTTGCCCATAAGTCTTTTATATGTTAATAACATTGTATGTTGAATATTTCACTCCCAAGATCATTTTGATTGGTTTCCACGTGAGGTTCAGCACAATGGAAATGGACACAGCGATATCTGGTGCCTGTGAACACCCATCTCCATGTTAAAGCTCACAGTGCTGGCACCCAAACCCGCTGAACACAGCTGCAGCGGGAGCCCCGGCCATGTTTGTCAAGTCCACTTATTTCCAGACAAAACATTTTAATTCCGTGCTGGGAGAGGGGGCAAGGGCCGCATTGGAAGAGGATGGAGAGGAGAGAAGGAGAAAGCAGAGAATGGAAAAGGCATAATAACCCAGAGTTAAGGTAAATACCTTAGCTCAGCCACTTTTCTGCAGCTATTCGATGACTAACTTCTCCAAGGACCCCTGTCCTCTTCACATAGGTTAGGTGTATACAGCCAGGGGTTCTCAACCCTAGAAGCACACTAGATCTATCCAGGTCCCTCCTGCAGAGGGCCTGATTTAATGAGGGGGTCGGGGGTCAGAACTGGGCACGGAGACTGGGAGCAACCTAGACACCAGTCCCGGATGAGGCTAACGTGCATCCAGGGTTCCAGTTTAGGGGTAAGTCCATGGGCTCTGCAGCATCTGAGATGCAGGCAGTTCACACAGCTGGCAGGCAGGGCTGCTCACAGACTCCAGGAAATGGGCTGAACCCATCATTTAGTGAGGGCTCAGCTGAGACGGCAAAAATAGCATCCAGCTCTGAAATCTTATCAAGTGAGTGACTGGGCTGGGGAAATACAAGATGCCAGAAGATCAAATGCAGATCCCCAGCTCAGAGAAAGCAAAGTTTAAGAATGAGGCCAGGTCACTTGTCAGGTAACTCTCCAAAACACAAACACACATTTGCACAAACACACATAAACGCTCACAAACATACACACACACATACACACGTGCACACACACACCATTATGCTAAAATGCGTCTCCTGTACATTTCAACTTTTGACAGGCGGTTTCATTACTTAATAACATTCTGAGTTCATTCTGCCCTGCAACTTAAGTAACCAAACCCTCCAAAACTTCTAAAAATGCCTACCACCACCCCCAACAGCCTACCCACGCCGCCTCGCACCATTGGCCTTGGCTCTTTTGAGTGAGACAGGATCACCTCTGCTCCCTCCAATTTTACCAGCCCCAGGTTCATTCATTTCCTGAGGATCTACCCTGTGCCGGGCATTATCTCAGGCACCTTCATGTGCACTAGGCAATGCAGCACAGAGCTCTCGGTGCACAAACTCCAGAATCACACTGCCCAGGTTCCAATCCCAGTACCCCATGGACCATCCCTGGAAATCCCGGGCAAGGTACTGACCCCTCTGTGCTTTGGTTTCTTCTTCTGTAAAAGGGAGGTGACAATGGTGCCTATGCACAGAGATGTTTGGAAAATTAAATAATTTAACACATTTTTTAAAAACTTAGAATGGTGTTTGGCACATAGTAAGCACTCAGTAAATGTTAGCCATTATCTAATCCTCCCTGGAATCCCATGAGGGATTCCTCAATGCCTCCAATTTACAGAGGAGGAAGCTGAGGGTCAGGTTCCAATGACAATGTCCTCATACATACTCTCACAAGACTATGTCCTGATTTGGCGGTTAGAGAACAGGCTCAACCTACAAAAACCTAAAGAGCTTGGTAAAGTGTCATTAGGAAATAAAGCCACCTGTGCACGAATTGCTTCTCACTTCCTGGCCAATATCCAGGTGTGAACTCGCTGCTGGCCTCCCTCCTCCCCCAGCCCCGTCTTCCCTCCTTGCCTGTCTTCAGCCTGGGTTTGCCAGGAAACCATTTGAAATCCATGATCTAAAATCTCGTTTGCAGTTCAAAGGTTCTGTTCTGGTGTAAGCTTGAGTTTTGCACGGGAAACCCAGTTTTTAAATAAAAATGAGAGCTTCAGCCAGAGAAAGTGCGTATATTATTAGAGAGAAGGGTGTTAGTTCTCAATAAGTTTAATGCAAAACAAATGCATTATATTGTAATGATATGAAGATAACTAGAAGCCAGCAGCTCAAGAAGTAAAGCAAAACAAAGGCCACTGCGTTCTTCCATGAGCTGCGTTTCTCCGCCAAGGCTGCACATTAGAATCACCTGGGGAGCTTTTTAAAAATATTAACCCCCAAACGTCGCCCCCTGAGATTCGGATTTAATTGGTCTAGGACAGAGCCCAGGCATCAGTATTTTTTTAAAAGTTCCTCAGGGGATTTTTACATGCAGCCAGGGTTGAGGATGACTGTCCTAAAGGGAAGGGAAACTAATATTTTTTAAAGTCCTTCTATGTTCCAGGTATTGCATTCGGTTTCCAAATATATTATTAACTTTAAAAATAAAAATTCTATTAGATTTGGGTACGAGAATGTAATCCCAAGAGTTTTTCCATTCTCTGTGATATAGGGTTGCTTATTAAATATTTCACCTTTTCTTTGGCCTATGGGGGAGTCCTAGAGAAGAGGGGAGGGGTCAGAACCAGTACAGTATAAAACTTCTAAGAAGCCTGAGTAGCCAACCAGGGCCACCTGTGCGATTGCCCTAAACAGCAGCAGACAGAAGGGGAACATGGACCAACAGCTAGGAGAAGGGGCCTGGGGCCAAATACACTGAACCCCCAGGGCTGTAAGGAACCCAGAGAGGGATTTTTTTCACCCAGGAAGGATTTACAGGAAATTTAATCGGAAGATTCTATTCGAGAAGCAAGGTCAGGAATGATATGGCTAGGATTACATTAAACTGTGAATGATAATCGTTCAGGACTAGCGAGAAAGATGTCTACTAACGCTCAGACTTATTTTCTCTTTCCATCCAGTTAAAAATACTACTCTGATACAAGTTTAGCTGTGGTAAGTAAGTATGTGGGTTTAAGGAAAAAAGCATGATTTCTCAAGAGGAGAATAGTGAAAAAACAACTTAAGAAAAGGACCTAAGAATCAAGTACAAGATAAGACACACTGAATGATTTCCTTTTCTATTTCCAGGAGTGGATCTGGCAGTATCAGTCTCCCTTGTGGGTTCAGACCACAGAAAGCAGAAAGGCTAGTTCTGTAAAATACCTTGAGTGTTCAGATGTAAACAACTGGCAGCTGACAACACTGACCTAAGGCAAAATGGCGAGGATGCCATATTGTTTGTGGCCATGCTCCCACCTGCCTCCTGGGCCAATGGGCCATCTGCTGCCACAAGGGCATCCAGTGTCCATCTCAGTATGGTCTGTGGCCGCACTGAGGTTCTTACCCAGGCCCACCTTCCCCTAACAATGCCTCTGGCTCCCACATTACCCATCCTGTGCCTCACTCTTATCGATGCATAGATGGTCCTTTGATCTCAAACTACACTAGGATGTGACAGAATTCTGTTTCTACCCACTGCCATACTGATTTCACACTTATTCTTCCAATTTCCAGATATGGACTGGCTTTATCTGATTTTCTAGTGTGGCACCGAAACAAGAATTGCTCTCTACAACTCCGCAAGGCATTAATGCCCCATCCCCCAAGGTAAACGGCAGAATGACCAGCTATGGTTCAATGACCATCAGCCTCATGACATTTTAAATGGAACAAGCATTTGCAGTTGCTTAACAGTATACGCAGCAGTTTCACATACCTGGCCTCACTTCCTTCTCACAGCAGCCCTGTCAGGTGGGTGCTGTTTTACTGAGGAGAACACTGAGATCACCTTGGAGCAGTTAAGTGACAACTAAGGATCCAACCTAGGTTCTTAGCACGCCAATCATCATGATTCTATGTGCATTTCCATTACACACGACTTGGTCATGGTTCAGAGTGTGAGAGCTCCAGTCAGAATGCCTGCATTGAATCCTAGTTCCCCTACCTGTGTGACCTTGGGCAAGCCACTCCACCTCCCTACACCTTAGTTTTCCCATCTGCAAATGGGAAGGATATGAGTACCTGCCTTATAGAGAATTGTGAGAACTAAATGAGATGGTATACATAAAGTACTTAGCACAATGTTTGAAACACAGAAATCAGTCAATTAATATAAGCTACTCTTGTTATTATTACCTTTACTTTATGGGTGGATCTGTGTATAAATGTCCTCATACATCATGCTCTCCATCAGGCTCTCTGGAGAGCTTCCTTGCCTCTTCCACGACTGCCATTTACAAGTGGCCTTGACTGAGGAGGCTACTGAATTCTGCATTCCTTCTTTTCTGTTCTTCAAAAGCCCCTGCATCAACTGCCCCTGCCCCCCAACCCACCTCTGGGCCATTGCCTTCCATCTCCCTCCCCTTCTCCAAGGTCTGAGGAGAGACAGGCAAGGCACAACCATGGAAATAATGGGGACATTCCTGAAGCCAATAAAACGTCAACAGCACCAAGAAAGAGACTGTTCCTGGAGCAATGGAAGCCTCAGGGTTAGGAACAGATATATTCACATGATAGACTCTCTCTTGTATTCTGAACCCACAAGGGAGATTAATACTGCTGGATCCAGGCCCAGGAATATAAAAGGAAATTGTTCTCTTAGTCTGTCTTATCTTGTACTTGATTCTTTAGGCCAACCATCATGCCTACAGATTTCCCCTTTGCCACAGTCTGACAAGACCTGCAATAAAAGCTCCTCCGCCCCCACTTCCGTGGTAGCTGCCCACTGACAGCCACTGGTCCTTCCATTTATCACGCACCCGGCTCTGCAGGAGGCACCTCACAGCACCTTCAGAACCAGGGCACTCACAGAAAGCAAATACTTGTGGATTAAAGGAGAAGCACTGTTGGCACTCAGTGGGTGTTAAATACCCATAATGACAGCAGGATGCACTCAAGATATCACACCACAGCCCCAAACTCTCAATTCTGCCAGCACCCTTTCCAAAAATATAAATAAAGAAGAGCTTTGGCCCAGAGCTATAGGAATAATTCAGGCATTGTTCCACTGCAGACCACTTTGTATTATTTAATCACCTCGTGTCGGAAGTCCTAGGACCTTGCTTCAAAGTCACACCCACTGTGCCTTATAGACTTGAGGACAGGAGGGAAGGGCTGGGAGCCAGCGTCCCATGAGCACCTGCTGGAAGCCGGGCTCTGTGCAGTTGCTTCCAGAGCATTTTCCTGTTTCATCCTCGTAATCACCCTGTAACAAGTGAGTGAAACAAGTGGTGTGTTCCCATTTTAAAGATGCAGAGCCTGAGGCTTAGAGAAATTGGGTGACTTGCCCAGGAGCCACGCTATCAGGGCCAGGGGCAGGATTCACAGACAGGTCTGTCAACTCCATGCCTGGTTCTTGCCAGAAAGGGCCTTGGAGAGCTGCCAATCCAGTTCCCTTGCTTCCCAGACACAGACACCAAGACCCCAAGAATCTCTGCCAAGCACCAGCAGCGACCCTAGATTCAGAACCCAGGCCTCCGCGTTCCTCTCAGTAATCACGTTCCTCATTCACCTTTTCTTTATCAAAAAGGATTTTCAATATCACCAGTTTGTTGAGATCGCGTAAAAGGAAGCTCTCCTAGGAGACCAAAGTGTGTCCCAAAATTGTTTCCTAAAAGAACAACTTTATTTTTTTCTCTTCTTCCAACAAACCAGTTTAAAGCTGCATAAAACCTGCCCTACTTAGAGCTTCTGCAAAAGGTGCGGCTTTTGTGCGTGGTAAATCAAATTCAGCATCACTCAGGGACTCATCACCCCAAGTAGCTAATGAAGATGATCCATCAGAGCAGAGGCAACGTTATTGGGCCATTCCTGCCCAAGGAAATAGCAAAAACAGCCAGGGAAAAAAAGCCACCAGGAATTAAATGGGGAAACAGATGACATTTAATTATATAAATATTCTCAGCAATACTCTGAGGAATGGAATTATTGGCTTGCTGGGCAGCCCCTCACTGAACCAGGCAGCAGAGGGGATTTATACCAGAGTCCATGTTTTCATTCGAATCCATACAGCCTGTATTAAGAAACTAAGTGTCTAGGCGCTTGATGACATTATGTGTTCATAATCTGACGCTGTAATATGGTGGCCTTAAAAAGAGCAGGGGGGCTCCTCTCTTACTCATTTGATATTTACATTTTATTAGTGTTATTATTTGACATAATTATATACAGAGAATTAGTCATGTTAATTAATGCTACACTAATGCAGTCATAATTACTTTCATTTATTCTAGAACATAAGTGAATTTATAAATTTATTTATTTAGAATTCAAGTGACTTCTTGGATTCACATTTTTAAAAACTAAAATCTATTTGCCCATCCTCTCTAACTAACTCTGAGGAGGAAAAGATTGTCTAGAGTTTTGGTTAAAAAGGACCCTCAGGCTAAATACATGAAATGGAAAAATAAAGCCATTTTAAGGATGAGCCATTGATTCACCCCAACTATATTCCTAATCACCTGATGGGTTTGTTTGATATTATTTTTAATCCCACTTCTGCTGTAATGAAGCTGAATTAAGTGACCCAAAGAGAATTTCAAATGGACTTCTTTGCATATTTTCAACTAACAAAGTGCAAAGAACAAAAAGAAAGCACTTGATTCCAACACCCTGCTAAGCTTTCCTGGGGGAAAGCCAAGGAAACTTTACAGCATTTTCTTCCAAATTAACAGTGAAAAGTCCATTAAGAATTAATATTCCAGGGCCGGCCCCATGGCATTGTGGTTAAGTTCGGGGCGCTCCACTTCAGCGGCCTAGGGTTCCCAGGTTCGGATCCCTGGGATGGACCTACACCACTCATCAACCACACTGTGGCAGTGACCCACATACAAAATAGAGGAAGATTGGCACAGATGTTAGCTCAGGGCCACTTTTCTGCAAGCAAAAAGAGGAAGACTGGCAACAGATGTTAGCACAGGGCCAATCTTCCTTGCCAAAAAAAGAAAAAGAATTAATATTCCAAAATTAGGAATGTAGCTCCTAAAAAAAAATTAGTTAAGTATTTAGGGGAAGTTTTCTACCAGTGTACCTCTTCATGAAATATGGTCCACCCATCATTTAAATGCAAACAGCATGTTAATAAGATTTTTTCTGGAAATAAAGATTTTAAGAGAGAATGCCAATCAACTTCCACTTTACAAAAAGGGACCTCTCTCCCCTCTCCTCACCATCACACACAAACAAAAATATACTTCACTAGAAAGCTTTGACAGATATGTTATCCTGGAATAACTTTCAATAAATTGAAGGAAATGTGGTTCTTTCACTGTACTCTGTATTGAGTGAGAATAGTCTTTCTATGCATGTTTTAAAAAAGGAAGAAAGTATCACAAGGCTCCAGAAATGAGAGTTAAGTTCCCTCCACACACCCCAGGATGGAGGATTTGGAGTTCCTTTCTGGATTCCTGCATCTGAGACCTTAGAGGTCATCCAATCCGGCCTGACCCCATCCCAGCCTGAAACTGTCTCTGATTTGGTGGTGTAGCAGTAGGAAAAGGACTGAAGAGCTGGCCTTGTTGTCTAACACTCTTTTCCTGGAGGGAGCACATTCCACGTGGGTTGAGGGGACTGACACATCTCCCTGCCTGCAGGGATGGGAACATGCGCCACGTTTATGTCTCTAGCTCAAACCTTTCCCTGAACTACTCAGCCCACACCCAACTGGCTCAGCATCCTCTCTGAGTTCTCTGACATCACCAACTTAACAGGCCTTACCCTCTCTCCAAAGCTACTCCTCAGTATCATCCCCAGTCACTTAATACCACCACTTTCCTTACTCTGGCTCAGGCTATCAACCAAAGGGTCATCCTTGACTCCTCCCTTGGGTCTCGAACCCCACAACCAATCTGTCAAAGAAATCCCACCACTGTACTTTCACAATAAATCCAGAATCCAACCACTACCCACCACAGTGGCCCAAGCCACCATCATCTCTCACCAGGATTACTGCACTAGTCTCCCAACCAGTCTCGCTGACTTCACCTCTGCCATCGCCATCTTGTTAATTCTCAACACAATAGCCAGAGTGATACTTTGAAGCCATTAAGTCATATTGTGTCACTCTGGTCAAACCCTCCAGTAAGCTCCAATCTCAGAGTAGAAGCCAAAATCCTTACAATGGCCTATGACAATAGCCCTACATAATCTGGCACCCACCCCCTCCGCAACCCAACTCCTTGTACCCCTCTCTGAACTCATCTCCTACTACTCTACCTTTCCCTCACTCTACACCGGCCACACTGGCCTTCCAGCTGCCCCTTGAACATGCCGGGTACAATCCTGCCTTGGGACCTTTGCACTGACATTCCCTGTAACTGGAATGCTCTTCCCCCACATATCTACATGGCACTCTCCCCTACCACCTTCCAGTCTTTGCTCAAATGATTTGTCTTCTCTTCTGGTCATCCTATTTAAAATTGTATCACCCCAGACTACACTGCACCACATTCCCACCACCCCCCTTATGGTTTCGGGTTTTTCCTTGTTTTATAACCTTCTAACATAACATGTAATTTACTTAATGTTTATGGTCTGGCACCCACCTCCCCAACTGAATTTAAAACTCATGATGGCAGAATTTTTTATCTTTTGTTCCCTTCTGCATCGCTAGTGCCTAGAACAGAACCTGGAACATAGCTGACATTCAATAAATATTAATTGAATGAATAAATTTTGATAGATGTTGTGCTATTTATGCTATAATTGTATCTCTTTCCTCTCCTCTCATCTCCTATCTTCCCCTTCCCTCCTCTAATCTCCATTCTCCTCCCCTCTCTTCTCTTCTCCTCTCCTCTCTCTTCCTTCTTCCCTCTCTCCTTCCCTCCCACTTGAATGCTATGGACCTCTGAAGGCAGCCATTCTGTCCTTGTCATCTCCATGCTCTGGCACCAAGTACTGGAGCCTGGCACAGAGAATGCCTTGCTCCTTTCCACATCTCCCCTCCCTGAGGGTTAGAAAAGGGCCTTATACCTCTACTTTTCCTTGCACTTCTTTAACCATATAGCAGACACACTGCAAATTTTGTCAAATACACTTGAAATGTTCCAGGCAGAACCAATATTTTGGAGTAGAAAAAAAGAAAGACTCCTATTTGAGTTCATATTTTAGAGTTCACTTCAATATCTAATGAAGAGCCACTATTCATCTTCCATTTTTATAAAAGCATTTAGTTCAATAGTGACACATTGAGATTATGAAGCTAGTTGTATAGAAGATACACCTGCTTTGCCAGATTAAGTCAGCTAACCTGAGTTGTGAAGACAATGACTTTCAGCACACTTTTGAAGCCCACCATTTGAAACACTTAGTTAGTGGGTTTATATTACCAGTTCATCTTCATGACCAAAAGCAAAACAACTGTGGTTGCTGGTTAAACTGTGACAATGAAAGATGCCTTCCTCCTGCCTGAGAAAATCTGGGTACTGGATGCCACCCCACCCCCTTCCCTTCGTGTGGACCCTGGAGAGAGATGGTGCCTTCTCTCTCCTATATCTTCAGCGGCTCCCTCACTGCTAGATTCTTCCCATCAGCATATAAACTGATGCTCCAACAAATCCCCAATGTAAAAAGAAATTAATACATCTCCTTCCGGCTACTGCTCTGCTTTTCCTTCATTCAAAGCCAAGTTCTCAAGAGGGATTGTCTTGCTTCATTCACTGCTGCACTCGCACTCACACCCGGTCCACTCCCTGCCTTGACACCCATCACCCACATAACATCAACCAACTTTCCTGGCACCAAATCCAGTGAATACTTAATGGACATTTCTTGTATTCAACCATTTAGTGGTGCTGACCCCTCACTCCATCTTGAAGTGTTCTCTCCCTCCCCTTCTGTATTTCTAGAACAACACACTGTCCAAATCCTGGCTTCTTCTCAGCCTCACAATCTCATCCACTCCCAAGTCTTATGTCATTTCCACTATACAACAATTCCCAAATGTATACGTCCACCCCAGAGATCTCCCCTGATCTCCTCTCGACAGTAACCATTGTCACCTCAAACTCAACCCATCCGAATCTAAACACATCACTTTCCCCTCTCCACCCTGCTCTGTCCCTATATCAATGCATGCCATCAATCTCCACCCAGTTGCCCAAGCAGGAAATCCAGCTGCAAGCATTCCTCTATCCCCACATCCAACCAAATACAAATTCCTGTACACTATACTTCCTAGATACCCCTGTAATCCATCTGCTTCTCACCATCCTCACTACCACTAATTTGGTCTGTCTACTGTCATCCTTCACCTTCTTATCTCCTGTACCCCTCTAATCCATCTTCTACAATGCAGTAAAAGTGATCGTTCTAAAATCTATATCAGATAATGCTACTCCACTGCTTAAAACCCTCCAAAGGCCATCAGGGAAATGCAAATCAAAATTACAGTGAGGTACCACTTCATACCTACTAGGATGGCTCTAATAAAAAAGATAATAACAAATGTTGGTAAGGATGTGGAGAAATTGGACCCCTATGCTGATGGAACACACTGCTGATGGGATTGTAAAATGGTGCAGGAAAACAGTCTAGCAGTTCCTCAAAATGTTAAACATAGAGTTACCACATGACCCAGCAATTCCATTCCAAGATATACACCCAAGAGAAATTAAATGTCCACAGAAAAAATTGTACACAAATGATCACAGCAGCATATTATTCATAATAGACAAAAGGTAGAAACAACCCAAATGTCCATCAACTGATGAATGGATAAATAAAATGTAGTGTATCGATACAATGGAATATTATTCAGCAATAAAAAGGAGTGAAGTACTGATATATGGTACAACATGGATGAGCCCTGAAAATTTATGCTAAGTGAAAGAAGCCAAAAGACCACATATTATATGATTTCATTTATATGAAATGTCCACAGCACACAAATCCATAGAGACAGAAAGTAGATTCGTGTTTGCCTAGGGCTAGGAGAGAGTTCGAGGAAATGAGGAATAACTGTTACCAAGTACAAGGTTTCTTTTTGGGGTGATGAAATGTTCTAAAATTGATTGTGGTGCTGGTTGCACAACAGTGACTATACTAAAAACCACTGAATTGTACACTTTAAATAAATGAATTGTATAGTATATGAATTATATCTCAATAAATCTGTTACTAAAAGAGAGGGAAGGAGCAAGGGAGGGAATATGGGAGGAAGGGAAGAAGAGAGGGAGATAAGGGGAGAGAGAGAGACTGACTTATCGACCAATTGCAATGTACGGACCTTCTTTAAATCCAAATTTGAACAAAGTATAAGTGAGCGAAATTTCACTCTGACTCTAATACTTGATAATATTAAAGAATTACTATTAAATTTTTGGAGTGAAATAAAACCCCACAAGAACTTTCATTTGATCTTATAATTAAGTTGGAACTTCATAAGATGGCTTACAGACCCCTAATAACATAGCCCTGCTTCTCTCTGCAGCCATCTCCAATCACTATACTCCTAGCCCTTCTTATCATCCCCACCCCCAAACCTTATTTCGGCCACAGTGATCTCTTTAAAAGTTCTTTGAAAGTGTCATGCTATTTTAATTCCTCAAATCAACGAAGATATCAACTAGACCAATCAATGATTATATTCAATAAGACTAAGGCCCCCAAGTCACACCATTAGACTGCAACAGAACTGGAACTAGAACCAGGACTCCTTAATCCCAACACAATTCCATTTCCATCATCTGCTTACTTAAATTCAAATATCACACATTCAGAGAATTATTAACTTGATCTCTAATACCATGAATTTCGTCAAAAAATGTCACCACTTTGGAAACTATTTGAAATAAATTATTTTCAGGTATAGGCAGCAGGCTGCAAGATGAATACGTAAAAGAACAGAGTCAGACAGAATTGGGTTTAAATCTCAACTCTACAACTTATTCACCACGTGACCTTATGAATGGCACTGAACATTCTGAGCCTGTTTCCTCATGGTAATATGGAGATAATGAAGAATGGAGACAATTTAAGTAAAAAACAGCACATTTCCAAGTACAGAGTAGGTATTCAGTAAATGATAGATAGCATTATTATTAATTCCTTTGTTACTTTACTTACCATAATTCATTGGGGAAAATGTAACAATTCATTTTGATCTAATATATAAAGAATCTTCTAATTTATAAGAAACTAAGTTTATTGATACAGAACCAGAAGAAAATAAGTACAACTACATTACTGGAAAATTCCACCTCATTACTACTGTTCAACAGAAATGGATCAGCATTCATATTTTCCATGGTGAGGGGTAGTGGAGAAAGAATATACTTGTCTTATTGAAACCATTTCCCAGAGACTACCTCAGCACCATATCTTTATATTTATATATGAAAAAAAGAGACTGATGGGGTATCCCTTTTCACTTATCTTTAACTAATTTACTTTTTATTTTGAAAGAGTTCAAACCTACAGAAATGTTAAAACAATAGTTCATTGAACACTCATATACTCCTCATATACTCCCAGATTCAGCAACTATTAACAATCTTGGCAAACCTTCTCTCTCTTTCTCTCCCACTCTCTCTCTCTCCCCCCGCCCCTGCTCTCTCTCTCTCTCTCACAGACACACACACACGTATACATACACATTTTCCTTTTGTTAAACTATCCAAAAGTGGGCTTAAGACATCATGAAATTTCACCCTGATTTCTTCAAGAAGCATCCTTTAAGAACAAGGACCTTCTCCTAACTATACCTTTAAAAAAGTGAACATTAATTCAATATCCTCATCCAACATAAAGTTCATACTCAAAATTTCCTCAATTGTCTCCAAAATGTCCTTTATAACTATTTTGTTTGTTTTGATCCAGAACCCAACCAACTTTCATTCATTGCAATTGGCTGTTATTTCTCCTGAGTCTCCCTTAATCTGAAACAGTTCCCGCACTCTGTTCTTCACGACGTCAAATCATTTAGGGGGTCCAGGCCAATCGGGTAGAAGTCATGTACCCCCCATCACCTCAGGACTCTCACTCTTCATGATACCAAGCTTGACCATTTGGTTAAGGTGGTGACAACCAATCTCTCTGCTTCAAAGACACATTTTTCTCTTAAGTCATCTGTGAAGTAACACCCTGAGAACCTAAGAATATTCTCTTCTTCAGTATCAACAACCTTTCTCCCAATAGTTTTAGCATCCATCTTGAGTCAATGATTATGCTGGTGTTATAAAATGATGATTTCCTAATTCTATAATTCCTTCTATATTTGTAACCTAATCTTCTTCTCTGCAGTAGAGCCTCTCTCTAATCCCACCTTCCTGCCCCTCTCTCACCACTATGGACTCATGGTTATTTTTAAATTTAATGTGTTATAATCCATGATCATCAATATTCTTTTTGATGCTGCAATGGTCCCCAGTTTGGCTGGTAAGAGTCCCTTTCAGCAGGTCCCTTGACATGATCTCATTAGTCTTTCAATACTTCCTTGCTTCTGGCGCAACTGAAAATCCCAGGCTCGCAATTTCTCCAATGGTATCTTTCAGTGGAATATGAAATTCAGAAACTAGGATCTGGGCATTAGAGATGCTCAGTACTCTTGGCATAACACGGCTTCTAGGCTCCTTCAGTAGTTACAGCTAGGGTGTGGGGGTGTGTGTGTGTATGTGTTTGTGTGTGTTCATGTGTGTATGTGTATTTTTTTAACATCAGTTCACACTGATACTTTTGACTCAAATCCAATACCATGAGATCCTCCTTACATTCCCCGTTTCCCATATTTGTGTCCTTCCTTCATCCACAATAAAAACTCTGGTTTCCAACACACCGATATATTTACTGATTTGCTCTCTCCTAAACAGACACAAAATAGTTTCAGAATCTCATCACCAATATCCCTACAAAACACAAGCCTACTAAAAAAAAGTTCAATGTT
The DNA here is from genome assembly GCA_031878705.1 of Tapirus indicus. NCBI lineage: Eukaryota > Metazoa > Chordata > Mammalia > Perissodactyla > Tapiridae > Tapirus > Tapirus indicus. The sequence continues at coordinate 93,164,400 of CM062919.1, read as the reverse complement.
TCTTTACACTTCCTTTTGTCATTAGACTACATCCAGAGTGGGTATAATTTTTTAAACACAGGACTGTTTGGCAAGCATAGAATAAAAAGATCTTTTTTAATGATTCTGTTAATCATAAAATTAGCTTGTTCTCTCAAAGTGTGAATTTAAGATAATATCAATACATACATATATATAAGAATTAAACTATTAAAATTAGCCTTCACATTAAATTTTACAGTACTTGTGGTATTTAAATAGGTAATGTTAAGCTTTTGTGAATCAACATTAAAGAGCATTTAAAGACCATGGTTCCAATTTCCATAGAGACAACAGATCACTATTTCCAAGAAAAAAATTAAAATCTTTTTCAACACATAAGTAATTTTCTTAAGATGACCTTCAAACAATTAATAGGTCTGACCTATGCTTTAACACTATTTCACAAGAAATAAGTGAAATTGTTCCATTTAAAACAGAAATTTATTGTTCCCATAAAACACAAATATGGCCTTGAGGCTTACGTCTTATTGAAGCAGATTCTGGTAGTATCTTATTAGCTAGTGCTTTTAATTGTGTGGTCACATCTACTGTAACCTTGGTAAGAAGGCTACTCCTCGGCAAGGTTCGAAAGCAAGTGTCCCCAGCCATACAGATTTAATTAGCGAGTGTGTTTTGACCATTTCTCATCCCTCGAGAAGATCAGGTATAACCCCTCCTTGCATTCTTCTTTCAACAAATAAAACCTGTATTATGTGTTGAGGATGCCACACTGTTATTTCCTCTTCTCCATGACTATCTCTGAAGGTACAGATTCCTTAGCCCAAAACCATAGTAATTTTGACTTAAACTTTGACTACAAGGCATTGACTACCCACGTGAAAATGGTCAAAACATCACTGTTGGGTTTCCTTCCATATGATGTAAAACATCTTGATAATTTTTAATTAGTGACAGCAACAAGAAGCATCCTAAAACCTTGATCCTAAATAAAATGAATTTTAGATTGAAATTGAGAATACAAGATTCAAAAACCAATTTCATGTCCTCTTTCTCACATTTTTTCTAAATCTGTTTCACTTACTTCTTCCAGAAGCATATTTAGTAACACAATAGCACACTCTTCATTATGGAAAAGTGCTTCTCTGACGGTGGGCAATATTATCACCTGTGCTGTCGGCTGCTGTCGCTTTTGGAAGTGACCAACATCAAAATCCTAACTTTCAGCCAAAAAAATCATCACTAGATCTCTGCCCTAACTGCTGATCTTATGCCTTAAAAAGGGAAAAAGTGACCAGAAGGCTGAAGCAGAAGACAGAAGCTGGTGTGAGAGTTCCCCAAGGGTAAAGAACACTAAATGTGAGGGGGTAAAAATAGATTGGGTGAATGAAGAGGTGAAAGGGGAAAATGTATGTAGTGGGTAAGTGAGAAAGACAGGAGAAGTACTAGGAGGGACATGAAGGTGGAAGACGTGGTAAAAAGAACAATTCCATTGGAAGAAAGGCTAGGTGCCTTCTTTCCTCACCTCACGGCTCATCATGCGTTGTAGCACATGTCAGAATTTCCTTTTCTTTTAAAGCTGAATAATATTCCACTGCATGGATATGCCACATTTTCTTCATCCATTCATCTGTCAATGGACACCTGGATTGTTTCCACCTTTTGGCTGTTATGAAAAATGCTGCTATGAACACAGATGTTCATGCTTCTCCACTCATTTTTAACAATCTCCTTCAGAATGTACAGACAGCATTACCTCTTTATTAATATTTTTTTTAAAAAAAGAAACTCCTGTACTCAGCAGGAAATCCATAGAATCTGAAAAACTGAGCAGAAACACTTGTTTTGATGATTCCCCCTTCCACCCAGATAACCAAACACTGATTTAGCCAATGTTTCTAAATATCCAGCCTGAAATAAGTTTGCCCCAGGATTCTTTACAGCCTTATGATTCAAATCCAGTGACTCATCTTCCTGTCAAGAAGATGAGGAATTGGGCAAAAAGAAACTGAAACACATTAGTTCTTGGTCTTAAAAATACCTCTTTATTACACCTCCCTTCTGAGTCACAAAAACAAACTCCTCTTCTAATAGATTTTACATTTGACATATTTATACTTTTATGACTCAATCCAATTTTATTTTATTTATATACACACACATATATATGTGTGTGTGTGTGTGTATATATAATATTTTTATACACACACATATATACATTTATTTACACACGGAGAGTTCTATTCTTCATCTATCCTTTTCAAGCTGAAGTCCAATTTGCTGAATTTTCAAGGGGATTTTCCAATTCAATACACAAAAAACTATGCTCACAACTTAACTGCACATCATAAAATTGCCAGTGCGGTTAAGTGAGCCACGTTTCAGAGTGGAGGTACATACATATGAAAATAAAGAACTATTTTAGAAATACCCGCCATTTTCTTTTGACTAAAACACAGTCTCACAATTAACTGGTCATAAGAAACCAAGGAAATAGGGTCAAGTGACAGGACATTGATGCCGCAAAGTTGTGTTACACATTTTAAGTCAGATAAAAAGGCCAGATAACCTTTTAAATGACCTCATCCTTGACCTCAGGGTTGGAACATGGCCTTCTTGTCAAGTGGCACAAGAAGAATGAGAAACAAGATTGATGGATTCACCTTCCCAGTCTCACGTATCTTACCATTGCTTTTCTCCAACGATTCTAAGTTTCAGCCAAACTTGTATCCTGACCCAGTTCAAATACTCTAATCCCTTCCTTCTGCTAGAATGTTCTCCACCTCGATCTCTCCCTATCTGAATTCTTTCCATCAAGTGAGCCTTCTCCCTGAGGCCCTTCCTGACACCCCCACAAGCAGGCATGCATGATTCCTCCCTCCTCTAATCTTCCTCATCATGGCTCCCAACTGCAACAAAGGGTCTGTGATGAATTACCGCCATGTCTTGTCCCTCCTGCCCTCCAAACACACAAGTACACACTAGCTTGGGCTCCTTGAAATCACCTACACCAGTGTGTTCAGGCAGCTCCATGAATCTGTCCATTCCACACCTTACCAATCTACAAAATGAAGAGACCACAGTCCGTGCTGCCCCCTCCACAGGTTCATGGGGCAGCTGAAAGGATGTTCTAAAGAGACACAACTGACAGTACAGCACAGGAAAGAGATGACATGGGAGCTAAAGAAAAGAGAGTTGTGTTTTAAAACCCTGTGTGCTTTTTATGTGGTGGCTTCAGAATAGAGGAAAGAATAGGTCAGCTTTTTTGATATGTCAAATTACCAGGCCAGACGCAAAAATATACTCACAGATATCTGTCAATCAAATTAGGCCATAATTGCTATGTGAGGCTGCTTTTTTTGTTGTTTGTTTCTGGAGATTTGAGGTCATATATTAACACATTAATTGAAATTTTGGTCATAATTAACATGTATTAAGCTGTTGATTACATGGTTGCATTTTGAAATTTTTAATTGGTTTGTTTCAATTGATAAAAAGTAATTTGTTTGGGGATGATGTTTAGAATTATGTATTTAATTATCATTGAATAGATAATTAATATAGTGTAGCAACAGTAAACAATGACTATGGTAATTATCATTGAAGTGCACATATTTGTATGAATATGACAGACTGATTTTCTCTCTAAAGTTGCTTTGGTCTTTGGTCTGAGCTGGTTGCACTGTTTCCCTTCCTTCACTGATGTAATTAGCAATATCTCTGTGTCACCCACTTGCTTCGATTTGAAAAGAGCTTTGAGAAGCCGGAAGGACAAAGGACACCCTAAAAGCCACAGCAAGCTCCATTTTTCCCTCTTTGCAGATGACTCCCTCAGAGAGCTTTTCTGCATTTTCAGTCAGCTCTCAGCATTCCCACAGTATAAAACTGAACCTTTTTATTAAAGCATTCTTGTATCATTAGTGCACTTTTTTCCCCAGCCCAACAGAGGAATCATAATCCCAGGGTGGCAAAGCCTCCTATAGTGGTTTAACTACATTCAGTGGAAAGCACAGCCCTTACCAGCGGGCTGAGTATCACCATTTGTAAATTGACAGACAAAGGTGGCAAAAACTTCAATGTTTTTTTTAAACTACTCTCCTCACAAAAAAAAATCTCCAACTCATGAGAAATAATCATGAATATTTGGGCTCCATTTTAAAGTCCTGCCTGTCTGTCCATCAACAAAATTGCTTTGTTACAGACTGAGGTCTCTTGCGAGACTTGGGCCTGTCACCTTCGCCCACTGGGTTCCAGAAATACCTGGTACGTCCCAGCAAACGTAGTGGCCTAAGGCAACCAGAGGCTACCAGGGAAACTGCCATATGCTTGCCCTTCTGGAACTTTCTCTCTGCCTTCATTTCTCCCCTCTCTCAGCACAGCGTGAGAACTCAAAGGCAGCTGTGGTGGAAGGAAGAAGTGATTCCATTAACTGGTGCTGAGCAGTCCTCAGTCCTCATCCTTCCCAGAGCAGAGAAGGGGGTGGCCTGCCCTCCTGCTGGCCATGGCACCCCAGGTTGCACACAACACATGATTTAGGGATGCGCCAATCCAGAACTCACTGCTTTCACAAGATACAAACAAAACAAATGAGCAAGCATGAGTGAATTCCTAGTTTAGTAAACTTCAAGATGGGGAGGAAGGAGACATGATAGGCCAGAAAGCAAAGTAAACCAGAGAAAAAGCCAGGGGTGGGAAAGGGAGAGGAGTCCATAACTCTTTCTTAATTTACAGGAAAAGGAGTTGGGCCTGCTGTTCAATAATATCATCTGAAAGTCAAGAAGACAAAACTAAAATACGGCTGTTTGATCTTCTTCTAAAATGTATTTTTTAATATTTTCCAAACTTCTACAAAAATAAAAAAACAGCTTATTCTAACAGACATCTTGCATATATGAAAACCCAGTTTAACAGAGGGGCATTTTTATTAGCCTTAAGTGACACAAGCTGCACAAATATTACCTCATTTGGGCCTCACAATAGTCCTGTGAAGGAGGGAGAGCAGGTGTTGTGAACCCATTTTAGAGATGTGAAAATTAAGGCTGAGTGATCTGCCAGCAGCCACACACCCAAGATGTGATGACAGCAACCCCAGCACTACTGACAGAGTGCCATTTCCCATGACATAAAGCTATCGCAACACCCACGCTATGGACTGAATGTCTGTGTCCCCCAAATCCTTATGTTGAAGCCCTAGCCCCCAGTGCCATGTATTAGTTGGTGGGGCCTTTGGGAGGTAATTAGGTTTACATGAGGTCATGAGGGTGGGGGCCCCATGGTGGAATTAGTGTCCTTACAAGAAGAAGAAGAGACCAGAGCTCTCTCTCTCCACCATCTGAGGACACGGTGAGAAGGTGGCCATCTGCAAACCAGAAGAGGGTGCCTGCCAAGAACCAGACCATGCCAGCACCCTGATCCTGGAATTCCCAACCTCCAGAACTGTGAGAAATTAATGTCTGTTGTTTTAGCCACCCAGTCTATATTATTTTGTTATGGCAGCCCAAGCCAACTGAGTCAACCGTTTTTGACTAAATGAATGAAAGCCAAACTAATGTGCCCTCAGGTAGTGTTTCCTAAATATTAGTCATTTCACAACCACCTTCATGATTTCTACCAGCTATAATAGTATTTCTATAACATCTTTCATGTAAATCACTTTTTAGAAGTATACACATTTATTTTCCAAAGAGAACTCCGTACCACCACCATCAATGGAAAGCCAGCGTCACTATCCGCAAACAGAAGGTAGCGACATAATAAATATAATGAAAACCACACAACGCCATTAAAATGTTAGCCTACGCAAGGTCTCTGAGGCTCCCTCTCTCTTTGATAAAAAGGGACATTAGCAAATATTAGAGAGGTGTTGATGTGGTGGCCATAAGGTGAGACCTACCTTCACTAAGCAGAGGAACCCAAGGAGACCTGGGGGTCTAGGAGGGCGGGCAGGACAGAAGTTGGTGTAAACCACAATTTACCACCAATTTACCTGGATCCCCGGCTCCCTCACTCCTCATTTATGCAAAGCCCCTCTCTCTGAGACAGTCTTTCTGCCCTCTCCACTTCAGCTTTTCTTTAGTTATCTTTCTTCATCTTAACAAATTATAATCAAACTAAGTATCTAGAACTTATTACTTTTAAAATACAATTAAATTCCTATTCTTAATTTTAAAAGCAACATTTTCCATTTCTGAATAAAAACAAACTCTTCAGCCCCAACCCCAAAATTAAAATAGGGTGAATTTCATTAGGGGATACATTTTAACCTACTTTTTAATGAATCAGAGGCCACATCATTTAAGGTTTGTCTCGTTCCTGTGTTCTCAGAAACAGAATATTATCTATAACCCTTATTCTAAAAAGACTTCCCCTTTCCAGCTTCATGAGATAAAACCAAATACGCTGCAGAGCTGAAAAGATGTATTTCTGTCCACTCCCACCCTAGTTTTCAGCTTAACTGGGCTTAGATCTGACGTTGGCTGGGATCACTCACGTAACCCTCCTGGCAGCCTCCATGACAGCGTCCTTAGTGGAAGTCACTTTGCAGTGCCGCAGATGGGCAGGTACTGGCTGCAACACTTCAGATGATGGAAAAACTTCCTTCCTTTTCCAGGCCCTCAAGTTATTTCTCCTCCCTTCGGAGCTTTGTTTCATAGCCTGGCACATACAACTGTTGAGGTCAGGAACCTTTGCCCCGCCCCTCTGGCTCCTCACAGTCTGGGGACAGCTAACTCCCTGGAGTGACAGTCCAGAGAGACGGGGCCCTGGTCATTTTGTTTGCCCCACTCTGGCACGCGGAGGTGCCCCCAAGTGTTGAGTGAGTGAACGAATCGTCCAGGCCACACAGGCTTCCTCGCTCTTGAGCTTGTACCTGCCCAGCAGCTGAGGGCCTTTCCCTTCACAGACTTTTCAGTGTTGGTGACTACACTGTTCTTTTCACTATTTTCAGCGCAGTGTCACAAATTGGGGTGTGGTAGCCAGTCTCCAGAATGGCCCCCAGTGGCCCCTGGCTCTCACGCACTCACGTAGTCCCTTCTGACCCTGCATCACGGTTGGTCTGTGTGACCGACAGCATCCTGCAGAAGCGAAGGAACACTTCCGAGGCTGGGTTACAAAAGACACTGTGACTTCTGCCTCACTCTCTCGCTTGCTTGCTCTCAAGTCACTTGCTGTAGGGAAGCCAGCTGCCACACTGTGAGGATGCTCACTTAGCCAACAGCAAGGCCCAGTCATGAGGGTCTGGGCCCTCCTGCCAACCGCCAGGTAAGTGAGCCACTGTGGAAGCAGGTTGCCCAAATCTCCTATCTGCAGATGCCTAAGTCTCTGTGACCAGCCTCTTTTCAGGGATCCAACTCTTTGCTGGTCACTGGCTCGTGGATGGACTACTGGTCCCTGGAGTCCAGCATATGCAAAACTACACGTCATCTCTTGCAAACCTGCCCCTTCTTTGGGCCTCCACCTCCCCATTGGGTCTGGCTCCCCAGTCCTCCCAGGAATGCAGTCTGGAAAACCGAGTGTCCCTCAGACCCTCTCTCCCACTTGCCCCACATCCAGACAGTCACCACGCCCTGCTGGGGTTCTGCTTTCTCAGTGTCTTTTCTATTGTCCCCTCCTTTCCATTGTCACTGCAACCACCCCTCATTTGCACTTGGCTGAGGGGCACTTTGCCTCTCCGCTGGTAACCTGAAAAGGCCTCAGCTGGCATCCCATCTTCCAGAAACCATCCTCCACACATCTGTGAGTAGCTTTTTTTTTTTTTTTTGGTGGGGAAGACCAGCCCTGAGCTAACATCTATTGCCAATCTTCCCCTTTTTGCTGAGGAGGAAGACTGGCCCTGGGCTAACATCGTGCTCATCTTCCTCTACTTTATATGGGACGCCGCCACGGCATGGCTGACAGGCAGTGTGTCGGCGGGCGCCCGGGATCCGAACTCGCGAACCCCGGGCTGCCAAGCGCGGACTAAACCGCTGCGCCACCGGGCCGGCCCCTGTGTGAGTAGCTTTTTAAAGAACAGTCTAAACGTGCCAACCCCCTACTTTAAAACTTTCAATGGTCCCTCTCAGCTCGTAGAAGCACAAACCTTTCAGCATGACCCTTGAGGCTCTCTAAGATAAAGTCCACCTATCCTTCCAGCCTGCACTCCCAGTGTCCCTTCTATCTACACCTTCTCAGGACCTGTCACAGATGGTCAGGGCCACGCCCGAGATTCTGATCTCATTGGTCTGGCATGGGAACCGGGCTGCAGTAATTTTATAACAACTTTAACGATTCACACACCAAACAATTGATCCCTTTAAAGTACACAATTCAATGTTTTCTTAGTATATCCACAGAGTTGTGCAATCATCACCACGTTCACTTTTAGAACATTTTCATCACCCCGAAAAGAACCCCATCCCCATCAGCAATCACTCCCCATTTCGCCCCCAGTTCCCGCAGCCTTGGGCAGCTGCTGATCTACTCTCTGTAGATTTCAGGCAGCAGTCATTTTTATTATCAGGTTTCCAGTGATGCAAAAGCACAGCCAGGGCTGACAACTTCCAGCCAAAACAGACCTCTCACCAGTTTAGCTCCCAGCTTTTGCTTACACGTTTCACTCTGCTTGGGATATTTGTCTTCCGTTTCTACGTTTAAACTCTATGTTTAAAATTCTCCCCGTACTTCAGATACAACCTCCTCCATGAAACCTTCATTGATCCCTGCTCTTCCTCGATTGACCTCTGTGTCGCCTGAACAGCTGAAAAGCACAGCGAACATCAGTTCTTCCCCTACAATCCCCCTATTCTTTGCTCTCCTAGAGCTACGTGAGCAGCATATGGTTCGCTTCCGGTCTAGACCACACCTCCTGAACTGCAGGAACCACCTCTAATCTACCTCTGAGTCCCCACAGTAACTACAGCACGGCGTCTCACACTTAGCAGGTACTGAAAAACTATATTCTAAATAAATAAAAATATGGTCTGCCTACAAATTTTCTCCACTGATATAAGATTTCAAATTGGAAGACACCTTCTTCTCTCTCTCATCCACACGAAACCTCCTTTATTTTCCCCTTTAATAACAGTAATAATGAAACAACGGTACGGAATAGCCTTTTCAGTTACTTACTATGCCAAAATTTTTATACACACGTGCACACAAACATTCACACAGGTGTATGTATGTCTGTGTGTATAATTTTTAAGTTTCCACCACAGTGAGCAGGGACACTTACAACAACACACATATAATTATTAATCTACCATCCTATGAGGCACCACTCCTTAAAACATTTCAGAGAAACGACATGCAAAAAACTTTTTTTAATGAAGGATTTTGAAAATGAACAAGCCACGTGTTCATATCACCAGAATGTATCAACAGCAAAAGTACAGCGAGGGCATCAGCCCACAGATCCGGTGATCACAAGCGTGCATCTTCAGAGGACGCGCGCGGGGGAATGTGGCAGGAAGAAATGAATTATGCAAGCAGCAAGCAAAATAAAAAATCAAGACGGTACATTCTTCAGCTAAAGCACAGGCTGACTCAATAATCTAGATGCTGCCTTAAAATAGATTAAATACACTTGAAAATCACACATGGTAATTTCACAAAGAACCTGATCTAATCCTAATGTCTTATTTCACCCTTGATCAGCTGTTTTTTTTTTCCAGAGAGATATTCTTCACATTAATTATTTTTTGTATTGTTTCTTTTAAATAAGGAAAAGCCCATCTCGATATGGAACCCGGGCTCCTCTCGGACTTTTCTTCCCCATACAGTACGCCCTGCTTCTGTCACTTGAGTTTTGACTCAGTTCCATCAGTGAAAAATTAGACTTCATTTCAGTATGCTAATAGCAATCTCTCCAAAACAATGTAATCAAGGCCTCATGTGCACCTATAATTTCATCCTTGACATAAGCCTGACAGCTATTTATTGTCTGAAAGGGAAAGTGGGGAGGAGAAAGGGGGAGGGGACTTCTATACGCCCCCCTCCCCCAAAACAAACCCAGCAGCTTTATGTTTGAAGGCAGAGTCTTTGCAAAGTCCAAACAAATGGCAATAATCATGGGGTTTACATATGTCTTGTCTTAAGCAATCAAGGCAGAGGGTTAACAGAGAAGCACATTCAGATGCGCCAATTCCCAAACTGCCCACCTCTGATGAGCCAGCTGTGAGCCGCAATTGTCACATTATAATTTAGGCAAAGGGAAAAAAAAGGCATCAGAATACACACTGGATCAACATAATTATTCACAGCAGGATGCTGCAGAATTAATTTAGCCAATCAGAATTATACTTGGGGGTTGGGCACGTTGCAGAGAAGAAGAGGAGAAAGCAGGGAGCAGGAAGAAGGGGATGAGATGAGAGGGGGAGGGGAGGGCTGTTTTCAACACCTTACTAATATTTGGATAATCCGATCTGTAATATATTTTGAATACATGTAAGTGCAATATTGTTTCTTTGTCATTTATTTACAAACACTTATACAGCACTCACAAAGTGCGGGTTATTACTCTGAGCACCTTATGAATATTAGTTTATTTAATCTTTAACACCATGAGGTAGGTATTATTATTACCCTCATTTTGTATATGGAAGTACAGTGAGGTTAAAAAGCTTGCCAAGGTCACACAGCTAGTAAGTGGGAGAGCCAGAAATGGATCCCACATGGACTGGCTCCAGAGGCTACATATTAACCAGCACACTTGAAAGGTTCTTGCACCCAAACAAGATGATGAGCAATCAGAAGGCACGCCATGACTGGTGAGGGCCCTTAAACCATAAACGTTGTGTAGCTAGAGCTGCACTGTTCCCATTCTCCTTCAAGCTGATTCTCCTAAGGATGGTGGCGATCTGGCATTACCAAATCCGGCACTATCCTTTAGGGCTGTTAACTTCCCTGTCCAGATATCGTCATCGCCCAACTCTCCAAAGCGGGAAGAGCAAACCGTTACCCTGCATGCCCCACAGAGCTCTCTGGTTTTAGACAGAACAGCCCCGACAACTGGGGCAGCAGTTTGGCCTCCCCATCCTGACAGTCTTCCTATAGAAAAATAGCAGTTAGGAATCCATAAAATGAACTGGAGAGAAAGGGGAAGCAGACTGCTCCAAGAATAAGAGTTCAGTTAAATGCCTGACATGCAAACACAGATAAAGGATTGAAGAAGTCAGCGGTCACACTGCAACGACTTCTTGCCTGAATTTATATCTGCAGACTGGGGTTCGCAGTGACATGAAATGCTGCTCGCCTTTCCCGTAGGCACAGGCAAGTTTAAATGAAAGTAGTCCTCTGCCTCCTCTACTTGGCATTCTGTCAGGAGGGCAGATAGCAGAGGAGCCAAGAGGGGTCTTGATTTCCTCGTAAAAGTTAGACTTCAGCTGGCATGCACGGCGTCTCGTAACAGGGAGAAATGACAGGCAGAGGCCCAGGGTTTTATGTGTGGCAATAATGTTTGATCTATGCCATTGTCAATGAGAACTGTGATTTAATCCATAAGGATATAGAGCTTCGTGATGAAAGAGGAATAACGACAAATCCTGATTAACAATCACTGCTACACTAAAGCAGGTTTCCATAGTAACAGGGCTGAAATTATACAACAAACTGTGATGCCATACCAGGCAAATTACTCCATGAAGGGGCCCTTTTCTGAAAGCGTTTGGCTTTCTGTGTTCTCTTAAAATTAAGATGCAAGCATCTTACTTTCAACTTGTATTAGCTTCCCTCTTTTTTTTTCCAAACACTCCCTCTTCAGTTGGTCTCACATAATATGAGGGAATAAATATGTACGCATAGGAAATGTAGCAAACGATTAAGCACATTTCAGCCTCTCACTCTCCTGAAAGGAGAGGACAAAACAAAATTATGGCAAAGGGAATCCTCCTTTTGTATCATTCTTTTGATAAAATCATGCTTAATTTCTTGATTTAAGGAGTTGAAGCATGTCCCAGTAAAATATTCCACCTCGCACGCCATATAACAAAGTTCTCTGAATTTGCAGGAGAGAGAAGCAAAATAAGAGCAGAGTGGGGGTCGGGAAAGGGCAGGTATTTCCTTTGTTGCCAAGGATATTTAATTTTCAACTACGATTTTAAAATATGAGCATGGTTTTAAAATAATGCTGTTTTCCAACGCCTACTCAAAATAATTTCAAAAAACGTGCGATAGGAAAGTTTGCATTGGTAAATAGCACTTGAAAACTCCTATGGTTATTATTGCAACTAACTTTGGCAGTGAACCTTTAAAAAACAGATCTTATTAAATAGCCAAGGAAAAATCTACTGCATTAAAACATCATACTCAACATCCGCTTTCAATTGCAGAGGAATATAAAGTGAGACATTAAAAATAAGCAGAAAAATCATAGTCCTAAACATCCTCTTAAGGGGGTTAAAGATCTGAAAGGGGGTTAACGAAATTTACACACTGCAGATATTGAATATTCCTCTGCAGAAAGACAGAAAAAAAAATCAGAGCTTCACATATTTCAGAAATGCTACACAATTCTAGAAGAAGCACATTTCCCTTGAGATTTATCCACGGCTTTCAGTTACAACCACTGAAGGGCAGTGTGGTCTAGTGGAAAGAACCTGAATTTAGAGGCAGAACCTTAGGTACCAGCTCCATCACTTGGCAGCTGTAAGCCCTCAGTCAAGTCACTTAGCCCTCAGGTCTTGGTTCCTCATCTGTAAAATGGGAATAATAATATCTACCTTGCTTACCTCAAGAAGTTTCTAAGATAACTTGTAAACTACTGCACGTAAATGCATTCTGAAAATTGTGAGGGTGTCTATTGTTAAACAACTGCTAAATCTAGTGATTCAATTATTCAACACTTACTGAGTGCCTACCACATGCTAGGCAAAACACAACCCTGATAATCCTTCTAGAACTCCATTTTCATCTGGCAAAAAAACTGCTGCCAAGTTTTTACTGTCTCTAGCAAATTCATACCATCTCTTTAAGTTCACAACAGGCCAAAACAAGCAAACAAATAATAATTAAAAGAAAAAAAGCAAGCATTTGCCAAGGAGTGAATCCCTTCTCCCTGGCCCCATTGATCTGTGTATCCTTAAGAGGTGTAAAACAGCACTAGCTGCTTTAAAATCATGATACAAATTATGTGCACAGCAAAAGTCAGAAGGTTGGGATGTTATTCCATGAAGGCCTAGCTTGAAGTTTCCTGTGTGTTCTCGGTGTTTTCTTTGTTTCTGCCATAGCTAGGTCTGCGCTTCTCTGTGGTTGGGCAAAGGGGCGGGGAGAGGACTGGGCCTATGGGAGTGTCCCCTGCATCTGTGTGGATTTTTTCCTTTGAGTACACAGCCCTTTCTGGAGCCAGACTCCTTGGGTTCAAATCTCAGCTCCACCACTTACCAGTTGTATAGGTCCTGTAATCTCTTTGTGCCTCGGCTTCCTCACCTTCGAAATGGGGTTAACGACAGTAGTATGTGCCTCCAAAGATGTCCTGAGGATTACAGTCATTTAAGGTAAGGCACGTAGCACAAGCCTGGCCCACAGTCAGCTCTCAGTAAATGTTAGCTCTTATTTCTGCGGGTGTTCATAACCCAGGGGTCTAACCTGGTGGCCAGGGGGTGACAGATGGACTTCCCTTGGTCAGTACAGTGTTTTGTTCTGTGAGATCTGAGTGCCTTTAGGCGGGCCAGGCACCCCACAATTCACCGGGTTTGCCACCACCTCTCATTATGTTGCAGTATTACCTGCCTGACCCCCAAATAGGATTTCACTTTGCCAGCCTTGCACACCTTCCTGCATACTCATCTTCAGGTGTCTGTTTCATTTTGTCTCTCTCTCTCTCTCTCTCTCTCTAGATCTTCGTTCTTTCCTCGTTTCTCTCTGTGATCTTTCCTCCCTCTCATCCTCAAACTCTCTTAATTTTTTTCTCTAGAATTAATTAAATAGAGTTTTATGTTCCCTGTTCATTTTTTTTTTTTTTTTTTGTGAGGAAGACCAGCCCTGAGCTAACTTCCGTAGCTAATCCTCCTCTTTTTGCTGAGGAAGACTGGACCTGGGCTAACATCTGTGCCCGTCTTCCTCTACTTTATATGGGACGCCGCCACAGCATGGCTGCCAAGCGGTGCGTCGGCGGGCGCCCGGGATCCGAACCAGCGAACCTCGGGCTGCCAAGCGCGAACTAAACCGCTGCGCCACTGGGCCAGCCCCGCCTGTTCATATTTTTTAAGGCAGAGAAGTAGAATACATTTCTTTATTAAAGATATTACCTTGCTCTTTACCTAGCAGTCCTTCATTCATTCTTCCTGTGGACAGTAACTTATGATAGAAAAAGTGCTCTCCACTTTTACTGCAAGAAAATCCAAACTATGAAGGAGTTAAATTCAGAAATTATGTTTATTACAAAAGAATTCACTTAGGGGTTTTTCATCTGTTCATTTTTTTTGTTTGTAATATCGGGCCCTTAGTGCACTGAAACATGAATTTCTTACAGACCATTAAGTACTAAAGCTGATAAATAGAGAAAGGTAAAGCTAAACATTTAGGAAAAACTACTTGTATTCTGAAAATGAATCAAAAATAAAGATAGGAAATCTTTGAAAACCTACACAAACAAATGGAAAATATGGGCACTTTATACACAACTTTCAGAAACACAGTCCCTCTACTTTTTACACTGAGGACACAGTTATCAACACTGGTGTCATTCTAAGACTTAAAAATGATATTTTTTAAATAAATATGTAGACTACTGTTTTATCATACAGTATTCAGGTCAATTTTTTATTTACAAAACACAGGCTCTTAAAATATATTATAAAATCTGGCTCAATTAACATCATAACATTCTCAGAGTCTTTCTGAGAAAATTTCAACAGTGAGAAATTCACAAAACATGAGAAATTCAAACCTAAGTATTCTTCGGCATTATCTACTCAAATGCTAGAAAATCAAATTACTCATTCTGACGTGACATAAAATAAGAGAATCTTGGATCTCAAAAGAACAGTGGTCTCACGCACCACCGACCTGGAGGTCTAGTCCTCGGTGCCCAGGGCTGGTGCTGCTCACCCTCTGCACATTTCCAGGGATGGGGAGCCCAGGACCTCTGGGCCACCTGCTCCTGGTGACCAGCTCTGCTGTTGCTATGTCTTTGCTGCTGCTGCTGCTGCTGTGAGGTTGAACCCAAATCTCTCTCACTGAATTTTCCACCTTTTGGGCTTAATTCTGTGCTAGCATCATTGCACTCAGGTGTTTTTCTCCGCAAAGTGGCTTTTACCCAGATAAAATCATGAAATAAATCAGTGGTGAGCAACCTTTTTTCCAAGGATGATTCAGGAGGGGAAAAAATGTTTTTTGGAGCCTTTTATTCCATTCAAAGTGCAAATAGCTTAATTTAGTCCCATGGGGAAATATACAATATTCTTACAATTCAGATTACCTACTATATTGAATAAAAGACTGTCATTGAAAAAATTGACATATTTGAGAAGTAGAAACATGAAAGCAGCCTTCTAATTTTTATCCTGAATAAGGAACAAAGGCTGTATTTTGAGAATTGGTGGGCTGCCTATGTCCCCTGAGCCACAGAATGCTCATCGCTGAAGTTACAGGAAGCTTGAGCCTTCGTGTCTCCTCGCTCCCCCCTCACTGTGACATCCACACTCTGTCCGGAGGCTCCCAAGCCTTCACAGCCTCCAGCCCCTCCTTACACAGCATCCCCTGCATTTACTGAAACCAGTTCACACCAATGAATAAACTCTCTAAAAGAGTTCCATTTTTTACATCTTTTACTTCTATCTATGATGTGAAGGGCTGTATCCCAGTCACTCCCCTCTGGACATCCTCCAGTTTACCATCCACCACTGAATAAAACATGCCAGAAAGAGTTTCACCAGTTCAAAGAAGCCTGGACTTTTATTTCATCCATAGACAACCCTATGATTCAGTGAAATGAGCCCTAAACTAAGAGTCAGAAGAACTACATTCCAATCCCTGCTGCCTTACATATTAGCTGTGTGGCCTGGGACCTGTTACTAACCTCTCTGATCCTCAGCTTCTTATGAAAAGATGGAGATAATAATGTCTTTGCTGACTGTTCCTCATGGTCAAATAAAATGATGTACAAACACATGCCTCTAAAATTATAACACTTTATTTACATAAGGGATTATGGTATCTGCATAATTAATGTACTAGCAGAGTGGTTTTCAAGTTTCTGAGAAGGAGATTACCTAAGGAAGAGAGGGGCAGAGCATGCTGCATCGTCCAGACTCTGGGCTCCTTATGCTGCCCCCAATCACCACTCAGTGCTTCTGTCCGTTTCAAGCATAGGTTCCAAGACTTCCATGGAGAAAAGGATTCTCCCACTTTTTAAAAGATTGAAACCCACTGCATTAACTGTTTCAGCTCCAATATCACATGGCTGATTCCTATTAAGCTTATGGTCAATTCTTTCTAATGGCTTAGCTCATTTACTATGAAATGAGTTTCCACTGAATTCTTTTATTTCCCAGCATACCACAATCCTCTTACAATGAAACAGGCACAGAACAAAAAAAAAAAATGCTGATTCGAAACATATATCTGAGGCAGCCCTTTCTCCTCTCAAAGAAGGCAGTTAACTTCTGACTATCAAAAGGATCTTTCAGATGATTGCTGTGAAAAATGGCAGGCACCTCAAAGTTCCTAAATTAACCAAAACCATAAAACAATTTTTTACACCCAAATATGGAAAACCAATTTTTAAAAAAATACTTTTAAGTATACTTGGGAAATAAAGGCAGAAATGCTATTGTCTAAAGTTGGTATCAAAATGAAGGAGACACCAATGATAATTTACTGAGCTACCCATCAGCCCAGCAAAGAGGACAGGTGCTATTTCGTTTGTTAAATGTATACCCTATTCAGTATACAACCAGGATTTGAGGTAGAAGTGGATTTTCTCTCAGGCCAACACACATCACAAGTTACTGCAGAATTCAAGAGAAATATATATTGGATCCATCTGTATGGTAAAGGGGCAGTCTTCGGGCCCATGGGAGCAGTGACTAGGGATGCTCCTGATATGCCCAGATGCCTCCACAGTGGACAGCCAGCAGGGTGGAAATTCAGCAGGGAGAAGAGAAGAGACAATTTCAAATTTTGAGAAAGACATACAGAGAATGGTGAAGGAGAGGGGCGAAGACACAGTCACAGACGAACCTCCAGAGGCAATACGAGGTGTGACAGGAAAGGTGATCCAATATTAAACTCCTCATGCTCCGCATGTGGATTCCTGCTCTAGCCGCAGAATTCCAGGAAAATGTGTGCCCACATCTCTCTGAGCCCCTTGATTTGGTATGCACTCGTTTCCGCTATGTAAAAAGAAGTATGCTCATGTAACCTACAGGTTTACATTTGTCCCAATTTTTAAATTTATTGCACTTTAAAAAATCACAAGCTCATAGTCCCCACCAAGATGTATATATTCCATATGGCTACTCATTATCTACACATTTTAATTTAGCAGTCTAATGAAGTGGAACTTTATTCTTGTGCGAGTGAAAGAGTAACGACAGACACGAGGAGCTCGAAGGTTGCTGGACACGGGTGAGCAAATTGCAGGAGTACAGAGGCCCTTCCGAGGGAAAAGGAAATGTTAGGCTTTGAGCACTAAACCCTTTCTCCCCAAAACTCAAAATTACTGGGGCCTGTTGAGATGGACAAGGATGGCACCAGGGGCAGGGGAAAGGATCCCCCAAGGTAAAACCCCCACGAGACAAGAAAGAGATGAACCTCGGGGCCACTCCTGACCAGCAGTACGGCACAGGCCTGCGTCCGGCCAGGTGTGAGGGAACCTAAAGCATTTCTGACAGGCAGCAGGAAGCGAGCACCAAACGGCCCAACACGTCACTTCACTAGCCAGGCCCTCCTCTGCACACAGTCTCCCCTGCTGGCAGGAGTGCACCGCAGGCCCCTGCTCCGCGCTAGCCCATCCTCTCCTCACGCAACCACCTGACTTCCCCCTCACCTCCGCGGGGGATGTCCAGCTCCCCTCCAACTGCTCTCCCCTGCACCACAGAACATCCTAATGCCTAGAACCCCAGTGCGGCATTATGGCAGGACTATACCAGTCAGCTTACTTCTGAGTGAGGGACATCACGGGCAATATCGGCTTCGAGGGCCTGTAACTGAAAATCAATAGGGGAAGCTTGAAAACAGTGTTATAGAAGCTGGAGAGCCCTCAGTCCCAGCTCGGCACTAACTCACTCCATGACCACAGGCAAGTCCCTTCATCTCTCAGGGCCTCGCTTCCGTAAAGCGAGGCGGGCCACCACACCACCCCTGAGGATCCTTCTGGGTCTTCAGTTCTGCGACTGTTAGATAAAACATTTAAGAATTTTACTTTCCTGCATGGCTAGTCACACATTTGTGAAAAAGGCCACATTTTTATGCCTGTGAAACATATCAGCGATGTCCCAAGGAAATTCTAGAACTACGTCTGCCAGCTTGGGTATACACAAACATGTGTTGGGTCGAACCACATGAAATTGCTAATATTTGACTCCTTTTGCTCACAAAACAACAATTTCATATGGTTCAATCTAAATATATTTAGCATCGGGGCACACAAATGCAGAGAATATTGCAGTCATCTTATATTTGGCCGCTTTGCATTTTATATGCTTGGGATGATGAACCACAACTTTATCTTATCATAGTATAAATTTAAGTGTGATAATGTATATTAAATTCCTAATATAATAACTGTCACATTAGTCATATCCCAACATTACTAATGAAATCATTAATATTACCCATTGGAGTTGCTTCAACTATTTTTCAGCCCAAGAAAATTACTTCTTTCTATCTAGCATATAACGGAGCGAAAAAACATTTTAGGTAGAATGGAACTGGCCAAAAAAAAAAATCACACCATGTAAACTGGAATTTCTTTTGTCCTCTAGTAATTTAGGTTTCAGTTGTTAAAACAAAGGACTATTTCTTCCTCATTACTTCACCTTCTCTGAAGTGAGCAACCCTCAGTGACAGAAAGTGCTTTTGCTGAGGGCACGGCCTAAAAGACAAGGTCCTTTTGCAGTTATAGCTTATCTAAGACCTTTTTAAAAAGAAAAATAGAATTGTTTACTAACAGAGTGAAATATAAACACTAATGGTAGAGAGTTCTAAAATGGCGGTGCCTCTCTCATCAGCCTCCGCCTGTTACAATTCCTATTCCTTCTTCCTCTTCACCTTAAAGCAAAGCTTGGGTCAGCTATTACATGAAATTTAAATACAATAGCTAGTCGATACATTTAAATTCCTCAGCTGGTTCCCCTAGCAACAGCTTTAACTTCTATAGCCTACCTTGGATACAGAATACTCCAGCAAGAGTACTTTGGAACTGATTTCTTAGAAAGCCTACATTGCAGTCAGAACACAGCTTGCAAAACAACATTTGAGCAGAAAATGTAACGACATTTTTAAACAAAAATTAAAGTGGGTTCATCACAGACATATTTCAACCAAGCATGTGGCTTAGCTGCTCTGTTCTGCCATAGAAAAAGACTTCCCGCCTAAACATTTCATTAATACCTCCCTAAAGCAGTTGGCTGTTTCTGTCACCACCCAGCTTGGAGCTCGGATACGACGCATGCAGTCTGGTCTGGACTGCCATCTGTGAAATGATCAGGGGCCATGGGCAAATTCAGACCAGAGACTGTGCAGACAAATGAACCTCTTAGCAAAGGGTCCTCAAGCCAGAGCAAGCACTGACAGTGACTCTGTGTGTGTGTGACACAGGCATGGATGTGTCACACTGTCACCTGTATTGGACAGAAATACACAGGTTATTGGTAACCTGACACAGGTTATCAATTAAAATTCCCATTCTGTACCAACTAGATAGGCATAAAAAGAATTTATCTCCAGTTTGAATGCTGACTCCACACGAGCTCAACACCAAAAAATTTCAAGTGTTGTATTGTGTTCTCCAACTGGTGAAGTGGTGAGCTATACTTTCTCTCCTTTTCTTATGGGGTAGCAGCTACTGACTTGCACCTGGGAGTCTGTGAGCTCACCTACAACAGAACAATAAAACGGTAGAGACAGCGGAAGAGTGAACACAGAAAACCAGATGGCGTGGAAAAGTCATTTTATAATTTATCATGACATAAGCTCCTTTAAGACAGAATCTAAAGAGATTGATTTATGGGTCAGAATATGTACCCAGTTAAGATTCAGCCTCAAAGAATCCCAATAATAACCATTGCTACCATTTCTTGAGCACTCACCATGTGCCAGGCCATGTGCTTAGTACTTTATGTCAATTTTCTCATTTAAATCTAATGATAACCCTGCGAGTTAGGTATTTTTTTCCACCTTTGGGGCTGACAAAACTAAGGTTTGGATAGGTCAGGCTTGAAGGGCCACATGGCTAGTGGGCAGCAAGCCCAGATCTGAACCTAAGCTAGTTGACCCTAGTAGAGACCATGTGTAGACATCTTTCCTGGAGGATCAAAGGGGAGAACCCTAAGATCTAGTCACGCCCATGGCCAGGACCTTGTCACTAAAGCACTGAAGCATGAGACAAGAGCAAAGCAAGGCCCGGCTGTGGACCAACCACGTTCCTGAGTAGGGATCCCGAGAGCCAGGGAGCCCCTTCGCCTGGACTGTCCTGTTTCTAATACACGTCAATAATATGAATCTTATAGAGTGGTCGTGAGGACCCAATGAGCTAGAACAAAATGTACAGCACTTAGCATGTAGCTGATGCTCAATCAATAATAATTCCCTCCCCTCCAACCACCCTCGCTGCTTTTCCCACAGAGTCCATGAAAAACAGAACTGAAAATGTAATCTTGCTGACAATGGATCCACGGACTAGGGGCATCTTCCCAAAGCATCCACACCCAATATGGCTTTGCTTCTCTGAGAGTTGGACACTTCCAGGCCTTCTAAGTCACTCTTGTAGGACTCAGCTCCAAGTCAGGATTCCATATTGCGCCTGTTATGAGTAAAGTACAGTTTATGTGAGGCCAGGCCTGCTGTCAAGCCTTCCGGCCTCCTAGCCCAGTGGCAGTCAGTAAACGGCCAAAGCCTCATTTCCCTAAAGTGTGGGATCCATCCCGACTGAAAGTCAAAAGACATGTCTTTGTGTACTAACTCTGCCACCTATTTACTTTATGACTTTGGGTAAATCATTAACCTTTCTGACTCTAGCATAGTATCTGACATACAATAAGCACCCAGCGGATAGTAATTAGTATGTTTATTACTACTACATATCTAGCAGGATCGTGGTTAGGCTTTTAAATGTACAGGGAAGTGCCTTGTATGGAAATGTCAGGACAGGGTGAATTGGGCTGGAGCAAGCTGTGCAGCAGCGAATTTCTAAGTGAAGCTACTGGAACAGCAGCCCTTGATGTTTCAGACATGACTGAGGGGCTCACTGGTTGGCAGAATGCTCTGCATACCCAGGAGGGTTACACAACACACACCACGATAGCCAGACCCTGGGCTTGGGAGCAGGAGGCCCAATTAGGGCCAAAGACGCTACAGAGAGTCCACTGACAAAAACATCAGACAGTTGCCCGGGCAGGACTGCAGTGGAGCCTGGATGTGACATCACTAGCATCAGATAAGCAATCTGAAAGCCCAAATTTGTCTGTGAAGGGGGAGACTTCACTTCCTCAGGTGAAATTCCTATTTACAGAAAGATCAGTACCAATGTCACTTCATTGAAAAGCACAGCTCAGATAAATTAAAAATAGCAATCAACCTTGAGAATTTTATTGGCAAGGTGGGAATAATTTCACTCTATCTGAAGCATGATAGAATATAACACATGTCAGTCTTCCCCATTCTTCCCTTTATTAATCAATTACGAGACCAAAAACCTCAATAAAAAATCATATAAAAGGCTTATAAACATCATTCAAATCTTCTTTACCAGTCATTTGCTTTCATTTAGCATTACTGGTTTTTCCATTAAAAGAAAATTAAATAAAATATGAGATGTTATTGTAGTTGCTTAAGAGGAGATTTGGGGATTATACTTCTTAGAAAAGTAATTTCCATTTCCCTCCTGCTCCCGGCATGCCAGCGCTGTGTCCCAGCTCAGCAACACACGCAGCAAGAGTCTCCAGTGGCTGGCTGCTGGGCCCACACTGGCCACAGGCAGTGAGGGACAGCAGGATCTCTGGGACCTTCTAAACGAGGGTGTGTGGAGGGGCTCTCAGGCATTGGGAATTTTAACAAGCTACATAGGAATTTCTGTGGCACATCAAAATATGAGGACCAGAATTCCAAATCATTAATTAATAACCAATAAATACAAGTTCATTCTCTGATACAAGTATATACCAGGAACCTCCTAACCCTTATCTGTCCCCCACTTCACACCGCTCCTGTCCTAACCTTTGCAATGCTATTCCACTGACTTGGGGTGCCCTCCCTTACAATACCCACTTCTTTCACCCTGCAAGCTAATTGCTACCTGCCCAAATCCTACATACTCTTGAAAACAGTTAAAGACCATTTCCACTCTTTCTTCTGTGTAGCCTTCTTTGATCCTATCAGCCAGAAGTAATTTCTTCTGTGGCTAAATTTCCATTTAATTTGCGCTTTATTTGCATCATTATCGCCTTCTACCTTGCACTGTAGATATTAACACACACATTTCTCCGGTATCAGATGGCAAGCTTCTGGAGAGAAGGATTCACATCGGATTCACCTTCGTATCCACAGAACCCAGCACATGATAGGTGCTCTATTATTATAAAAAGAAGGAAACAAATAAGAAACAAACGAACAAAGGAAGGAGAATGTGTGTCCTTTCCGATAACTTTTATAGTCCCGTAGTTTGCAGAAACAAGCTGAGCTTGCTCCACAGACCATTAACATTTCTATACACACACTCAGCCTGCTAATAAAAGCACACTGAGGATTCTTAAAGGCCCTATAAGAAAAGCTTTATATCCTGGCTTTAGCATCGCTGGCATCTGTGGCATCTAAAACCTGAGAACGCTATTCCTCTGAGGTGTCATTAGCTTTCCGTGTGCCTTCAAAGGCTCAAAGACAATTTCCTGGACTCTAAGAATGCCAGTTTCTTTCCAGCCACTGCAAAATATATCTTAGCTACCGCTGGAATTGTCATTTGCTTTCTATGCCTTCAAAAGCACTGTGAGAGATACAGCCCTGTGCTATTACGGGCACTGTTGGTTTCCCTATGCCATATCAAAAGAGCCCTCCAAAGTTTCTTTGTGTGTGCAGTCTCTGTGTGTGTGCACAGTGACACTAAGATTATTTTTCTGGTGACATGCCTTGTCCACAAAGCCTACCCAATTTTTATCTAATAGCTTCCCAGCAAAAGAATAGGTCTAGGGGGGAAAAATCCAAACAGTAACAACCCCTATTTCACCCATACCTATAATAAGAGAACAACGATAACAATGCTCTAAAATCTGAAATAATATTCACGTACGGGTCAGAATTTAACCTATCTAGAATTTCACAGCAAGGAGCAAGATATAGTCACTATTCTCACCAAGTAATACCATTAGTCAAGGCATAAGCTCTCCTACTTCCTCTGAAAAGTTGTTATCCTATATGATAGTATTATAAACAGTCTCTAATTCACAAAGTTGCTGAGGATTCTTCCACATACAGTAAATGCACAGTGTTTTTCAATGGGGGTGCAACTGGCTTTTTGGGCAGGACATTTCTCTGCTGTGGGGGGGCTGTCCAGCACTCTGCTGAATGTTTTGCATCCCTGATAATGCCAGTAGCATCCCCAGTCATTCTGATTCCCAGAAATGCACTCCCAACATTCCCAGTTACCCAGTTGCTCCTAAGGGGGGGTGACGACTGCTAGTGCATGAACCAATGTGGATGCACACATGCACACACATTCTGAAATCCATATTGCTACTACATATTCTGTCATGGGGTATACATGTATATATCACTAGAGAGAGAAAGAAATAAAGAAAAGGGAAATGTGGAGAGTGGAACTAACATTTGTCAAACGCCCACTGTGAGCAAGCCAGACATGCACTGCTTTCACAAGCACAGGCAGGCTAGGACACAGATCAACTCGGCCACTTACAAACACAGAATGTCTTTAGTTTTCCTAATAACCGGTATCTTTGCTTTTTTGAGCTTCCTGGGACTCAAGGATGGGAGAATGGGGAGAGAAAACATAAAATCGCCAATTAACAGCATTTCCACCCCTTTTAAAGCGTACAGTCCTATCCAGTGAATTTTGTGTTCTAATTCGGTTATTAAAATCAGGCTTCTCTCAACTGGTCTGTCCCCTTCTCCTCAAAGCCCTGCTTCTTGGTGTTCATGGTTCCCCTGGACCCAAGGCTATGGGGGCAGGGGGTATCTGCTTGAGGGCAAAAGAAGGAAAATCATTGTTTCATGTTATTGCCTCAGCAATTTCTTCACCCCATATTTTTACACATATATTATTTCATTTAATTTTCTCAACAACCCTGAAAGGCATGTATTTTAATTCTCATTTTTAAAGTCAAATAAATTTTCCGAGTAGAGGAGTCAATCTGTTCATTCTAAAGCGGGGCTCGCTTCTCTTTACTTCTCTGCCTGTACGACACCACACCACCACCACTACCATGGAGATAACGACGAGGAGTGTTATTAACAATAATGCCAAGGAGTGTCCATGGCAGGAAAAAACCTACAGCAAATTTGTGTCTGTCTGTTTAAAAATATAGTCTCAGGCAGCCAGAAGCTAAAGGAATAGGATGTTCTGGTTGATGGAATCCATCAATTAGCCACAAAGTCCCTCTGCTTGTGCAGAATAGAATTGGGATAGTGTTACCATACAGTCTTCTCCCCTCAAGGGGCTTGCAAACTAGTGAGAAAAATTAAGACTTAGAGACAGCGCATACTATACAATATCACCGCCTAAGTGGGGCTGACAGCAAAGGCATTTGGAAGTTTACCAAGGAGACTGGAATGTCTTCCTTAACTCCTATACTGGAAAAAAGTCAATTTAAATATAATTAACATAACAAGCTTTTGATATGATTCATTACAACACGTCCACGGCATAGTAAACATTTAGTAAATATGTGTTGGACGAATGAATGAATGAGGTAATGAATAGTACCTTTGATGAAAAGGAAGAGCTGAATAGCAGGGAATTTTTCAGTGGGTCTTGAGCACAGTCTAAAGGAGAAAGACACAAAACGGTAGCCCCTTCCCGTGCTAAAGACTGACCTAAATTTGGAATAGCACCATGGCAGAATTTCCCTCATAAAATGCACTTGTACAGACATCAAAGCCAGGCTGAGAGGTGACTGCTGACTGGCTTGTTTTCTAGGCTCAGCTACCGGCTAAGGGAGCCCCACAGCCTCCACAGAGACACCTTGGAAGAATTATATGAGTCATGGAAGTTCGGATATACTAAAAGGTAGTCAAAATCAGAAAGGGCCAATCCAGTAATGCCACATGATCTTGAAAATGTTTATGTTAATGTTTTATTACCAATGGAATTAAAACAGAAACCTCTTAAAGATCTCCTGAAGAACACATCGAGAGGGAGAATATATGTGTTTTCCTCCTCTCCCCCAATGCACCACAGTCCACAGGAGGGTCCCCAACTCACTTCAGTTTGAGCAACACTGCTCTAGATGAAAAGACTGAGCTGACAGCATGCCCACATGCAAAGAGAAATCATTCCACACGTGGGCAATAAAAAATCCAATTCTTCCTGAATGTCTGAAAAAAATATCTAAAATAAAGTATGATTTAAATTTCTACAACACCATAACGAAGATACATGGTTTTCATATCTGAATTTCTCTACTTATACTTATTCAAACTCTGAGAATTTTTAATTATGTATTTCTTCTACTTAACAACAACCTTTTGAATTTCAATCAAATTAGCTCAAGTACTTGCTAATTTACTCAATTCTCTTTTATCAATAAATAGAACAAGCGTCCTTAACCTCAGTATCAAATATTCATTGATTGCTTTAATGCTAAATAGTAAGTTTCAGGAAGGATCCCTGGAGAATATCATTTAATTTAATATGTCACCTTCCATTCATTCCTTCTGGGTGATGTCTACTCTTGTGAAACAAATCTACCTTGTAAAATGACCACTAAACAAAGTAGGAACTCTAAATCAAATTCAAAAAGTGGGTTATCCAATGAAATGTGGTATATATATACAAGGGAATATTATTCAGCCTTAAAAAGGAATGACATTCTGATACATCCAACAACATGGCTGAACCTTAAGGACACTGTGCTAAATGAAATCAATAAGTCAGACACAAAAGGACAAACACTGTATGATTCCACTTACATGAGGTACCTAGAATAGACAAATTCATAAAGACAGAAAGTAAAATAGAGGTTACCAGGGGCTCAGGGGAGGGGAAAATGGGGAATTATTGTTTAATGGATACAGTCTCTATTTGGAATGATGAAAAAGTTCTAGAAATGGATGGTGGTGATGGTTGTACAACACTGTGAATGTACTTAATGCCACTGAATTGCACACTTAAAAATGGTTAAATTAGTAAATTTTATATTATGTATATTTTACCACAATAAAAAAAGTGGATTATCCAAATCAAGGATAATTACAAATGATTCAGTTTCTCCTTCCCCCAATCATACTGCATATATATATCTTGTTTGTTTATAAAACAAGCCAAGCATTGTAAAGAGAAGAAACAAAATTGAACATAGTCTCTAATTTAAGAAACTTGAGGACAAAAAAAAATCTAGACAACCTCAATAGATATCCTACAGAGGGGACAAAGCACTCTGGCATTTACAAACTGAGAGTGACTAAGAACACAAAGCTATGAATTCTAGAGCAATGTGTGGGAGTTAAGTTCACCGAAACATCATCTGTGGTTATCTCGTGGGAATGGGATTTTTCTGTGATTTTTCCTTTCTTTGTATTTTGGGATACTATTGGATGTCATTCACAGTAAGCATGCATCATTTAACGAAAACAATACAGTTATTTTAAAAAGGAAAAGTGAGTAAAACACAGGGCAATGGAGTCCATTTTGTCCATCATCGTCTCCATTTTGTCTGGCTTCAACAACTTTGACCTAAGACACACCTCCACTCATCAGGCAGTATTTATTAATTTATTAATTATAGGAACCTTGGGTTCCTACCCAGGCAATAGTCTTCCAAGTATAGTATGGAAGTAGCATAATTTCCAGGGTTTTCCTTTTAAAGATGGATAAATACACAGCCTTCTTCCAAAATCTAGTGGAGTTCTGCAGGAAACCTGACACTTGGTGCCTTTGATTAATCTCAAATTGTAAAAGCTGTGGCAAAGGCCTTTTGAAGGGGTTGATGGTTGTCTTACTATAAAACAGCCAAAAGCTTTTAGTAGCCTAACAGAGCATGAAACATTCCTGTGAGTAATAACACTTATTGGTATCAATTTCTGTGAATGAACTGCTGGTCATCATTAAATGATGGCAGAGGTTAAGATACTGCATCATCTCTTATACAATACCTTCGTGGACCAATTGATATTTTGAACAACCAAAAATGCTCTCGAGGAAGAACTTTCATTAGAGACTGTCAGATGACTTTGAAGCCCACAGAATGTATATCATTCAGTGTTGCTCAGTGGCTCCCCCTTTGCCTTCAAGATCAAGTTCAAGCTCATTAGCCTGGTAGCTGAGGTCCTTCATGAGGTGGCCCTGAATATTCTCCAGCCTCATCTCCCACCATACTCTCCATGCTACTTTCTTCCAGGAACAGCCAGCAGGTCCAGACTGATTCCCTCTCACCTTAGTACCACTGCACAGGTTATTCCACTCCTGGCATGCCCCTACTTCTCTCCCCTCTCCTTCTGCTTATCTAACTCCTACTCCCCCTTCAAGGCACAGGGCAAGTGTTCGACATCTGGGTTCTGTTCAACATCTGGGTTCACTTTTCTATTCAAACTTTATCTGTGGCTTCCAGCGTCTAGCTCCCGGCCCCACCACAACACCCTGTCCAACCCTGTGAGAAACTCCCCGAGTCTTATTCACCCAGATGTCCCAGCATCCTAGGCTATACACAGAGGAAGCACATAGTAAATGTTTTTGAATGAATGAGTGATGCCACTGAACTCATGACTTTCCATGTTAAGAGGAATGACTGTTCCCAGAGAGTCAAGTTTTCTAGCTGTTCCAAGCAGTACCAGATTTAGATTACAATGAGATGTGTGAAAAGGCCAGCTCTCCAACCACATCAGGAGGCAGCCCAAGTGGCCCAACTGCATGTTCTTCCCTGACAAGGATTTAAAGTTGAACCAGAACAGAAGAGGCACTCAACCTATACCTAGCAAAGGAAGACTAAGGAGTGAGGAAGGCTCCATGTAGTCAAGGCCCTGAGAGTCCAGCCCCAGAGGAGAGACCTAGCCAGAAAGTTGCCCTCTGCTCTTCAAAGGAAACACTTGACAGCCTTCACACTCCACAGAATGTTCTGGCACAATTATTGGACATATCCTTAAGATCTAGAAGCCTATTGTGGTCGATCTTCTGAAATCACTAATGACCAACACATAGCAACTAGTGGTTCATCAAGTCAATGGAAGCGGTGACTGGCATCAAAGCCTCTTAGTTCAAATTTTATACTTTCTTTCAATCTTACAATTTAATATCTCTATTTAATCATAAAATGAATTATCTTCCAAAATAATAAATGTTCAGTACCTTTCTAAATAATAAAATACATTTTCCGAGCATATAAACCAATAGCTTTATTTTTATCCTAGAACTGATGTGAAATTACATGTCATGAATTATTCATGCCATCCAATTTAATTCAATTATTTTTACTGAATTCATATCTAATCCATGAAAATGTTTAACTCAACCAAAAAAAAACATCTCTGCACCCTTGAATAATAGATTTCTTGCAAAATTTCAAGAAAGATAAGTGGATATTTGGTTTGAAATGGCAAAGCATATTATAATTATAATGATGCAAATAATTTTAATTATTTAACCATACATTCTGTTCTATTTACTGACTGATGTCTCATAAAGGAAAATTTATTTCATATCAAAGTAGAATCATAACAGCAAGAAGTGAGTCTTACTTACAATTATGCTACCAAAGTCACTTTTAGATTTTCCATAAGATTCATACATATAACAGGCAGATCCTACCTCAAATGAGAGCAGATACCTTGCCCGATTAAAAGCATAAATTTTGTGCTTATAGAAGAAGAGATCTGATTTGTCACATAGAAATCATTCCCCTCCTTAGTGAAAAACCCTTTCAAGTTCATGTCTTACCTACTGACCTCCTTGGAACTGCTGCCACCTTTGTTGATGGCTTTGCCAACTGTCTCCCTATCCACCTTTCCATCTCATATCCTGGCACCATTTAGGGGTGGTCTCAGTTCCCAAAGAAGGCACTGGAACTCTCTTGCCTCTAAATTCCTAGATGTCCTCAGTTCCACTGACCTGCACCACCACTTCACTTACATCAGCCACATCCACAGCCACACTCAAGCCAGAGATCCCTCTATTCCTACACTCCCAAATGCCAATGAGCCATTCTCTGACCACAGCTTCATAGAATTTTCCCACTCATCACACCTGCTCTCTAACCTTATCAAGACTTTCACCCCCTTGGCCCCACTATGTTCTCTGGATCAACTTACATTCCTAATAAGACTTTACATCACAATTCATCATTTAAACCACTCTTTTTTAAACAAACGGAAGTCCTTTTTTTATACCTATTATGCCATGCATTCATAAGGAATAAGTTCCAGAAGCTCAGGCTTTTTCCATTGGTTCTCACAAACTGCATCTCTGGGCAGAGTAGGCTCGTGCTTCAGTTGAACCCAGGTGCCTTTCCCTTTGGCTTCCTTCTTTTTCTGATTATTTTCCTTCATGTGTTTCAATAAGCCATCTTGGCTTTTAGGGTGCTTACTACGCTCAATATGTATATTAACACTCTTGGCAATAACTTTGCCTTTAACTTATTTGTTTACAACAATGCCAACAGCATGCTGGGTACACTGTAGACTCTTCCAGTTTTGCCATAGTAACATTTGTGGGCCATGCCTTTTTGGACAGTGCCCATTCCCCCTATGTCTATTATATCACATTGCCTGTAGATTCACATGTATGCTGTCAAAGAAACAACTCCATGTTTTCCAAAAGGCCTAGAGAACATACAGCTGGTGCCTCTCCTTTTTCCTTTATGTTCATCATTTTCATGAATTATCAGAAGATGGCAATTCCAAATCACTCTTTGCCCCAACCGCCAACTCTCTTTTCCCTCTAAACTTCTGCCACGCCTGCCCCACAAAATCCCACACCTGGATTGCTACAAGCATCTGTTTTCCCATTTCTACACCAGCCTTCTGAGCACTGCTAGAGGAAGTCACACCATCATTTAGGTTGATGCCATGACAAAGTCACAGTATCCAGCCTCAGGAGGACCATCAGTGGCATCCAGAAATCCTCTATATGCCTCTAATGAGCACCCTCTACCACTCTCCACATCATCGATTTCAAACCTTCTTCACCCTCCTCAAGCCCCCATCCTCTCATTTCACTGCCCACTCCTACCTCACAGAAAAATCTAGAAACCATCAAGAAGGTATTGTCTTAATCTTGCCCACCATCCACAAATGTATCTGTGTCAAAGGTTCAAGGGATGAGAGGCTGTCTTACCCATACCTATTTCAATGGCATTTTTTTAAGTGACTTAGCTTTATTAAGTTTTTCCAAAATGTTTGGCTTAATTTTAACGCAAACAAAAGCTTTTTTTGTTTTTGCACTTACATCCCATTGGTTTGCCTAATATATAATTAACTTGTGTAAACTTAGTAACAAGCACAACTGACAAAAAAAAGTTTGGGAACAAACACAACAGACTCTGGGCAGAGCATACAAATTACAGAAGGGCACATGTCTATGAAGACATAGTCCACTGGCTGAAAGCATTCAGTCTAGCAAGCTCATCAGCCACAATGGTTTAAGAGAGAATGAGGTTTATCAATTAATACACTGAGTCTGGTAGGTGGAAATCAGTCAAAAGAGACTCAGTCAAGAGAGACTCTACTATCCTGTTTTACACTTATCATGCTTTACTTTAATTATACAATTTGTTTACATAATCACCTCATCTACTATATTCTAACTCCCTGAAGAAATGTTCTGTGCCTTCTCATTTTGGTGTCCTGAACATATCTTGCACAGTTCCAAGGAAATTAAAGATATTCAGCAAACGTTTTGAGTTGAATTGAACTGATGTGATACTGGCTAAAACATATAAAAATCCAAAAAGTTTCAGATGCATTTTTTTGTGTGACTGAGCCATACATGGAGAGGTGAGTCCTTAACCCTTGGTGTCACTACCCCTTTGTGCACACTCCATGGTGCTAGTATCAGACACCAGACACCAATGGGCAGATTACAGGTCTCAGACAGTGTGGCATCTCTTCCAATTCACAGTTCTCTCTGCTCATCCACTGAAAATCCCCCATCTTTCCTATTTGGTACAATTCAAACTCAATGTTTCCAACCTCAGCAGAGCCCTCCTATGTTGACAAATATTACTTTCACCTTGTGCCTGATAAGTTCCTCTGCTGGACATTCTGTTTGCTCTTCCAGAACCACTCTTCACTTTCCACTCTATTTATGCCCTGTATGGACTATGCACCAATGGGCTCCCTTGATCTCTGAATTCTGGCTGGGTTCGGCCAATGGGAGACACTGGCAGGAGAATGGACAGCAGAAAGACTGGGTAGGAATGTATTCCCCTACCTGTTTCTCCCTGCCAGGCGACAGTTTGGCAGTGGTTGTGTTCCTCTACTGAAGGGCAGAATTCCTATAGGTGATCTTCTCCTACAGCCCCAGTTCCATTCTTGTAATTGCTCCCTCTTGCCCCTTTGGGTCTAGGAGTGGTAAAGCTATTACTAGCTCCTGGGTGCTCTACCATCCCTTGACAGTTTCTTTTAACCCTGCCTACACCTTTGTAAATAGTGCCTTCTTTCAGCTTTCCCTAGTAATCCCTCTTGAGTATTTCTGCCAGGACCCCAACTGAGACAGTCCCTTTGTTCACCACACAGAGAGAGAATTCCAAGACTTTATTGTTCTCAGTATTCTACTCAAGGCCCAAGTTCTGGGAAGTTTTCCCCTCAACCCCATCGCCTCTCCTACCCTAATTCTGTTCTTCACTGACAACCTGGTACTCCAAGAATCAAGCACATGCCTTTATTACAGCACTTAACACTTCCCTCTTTGTCACATATTTCTTTGAATGTTTTTCTCTCCAAAAGGGCAAGGCTGTGCATTAATCATCTCAGTAACCCTAGTGCTTATCAGAGAACCAAACACATAGAGAAATACCTTGCCATGATTGCTTTTCCATGCTAGAGTAACTCACACTTCAATCATTCAGCACACTGCAAACCACTCCCAAGTGTGGGACTTAATCACCAGTTCTCTGAGGTTGCAGCAGAAAGCACATTAACCAAATGGCCTTCATTACCTCCTCTAGCTGCTAAGGATGTGACTGAATGAAGACTTAAAAACCAGGCTCCTACAGTGTCCTGTCATCATCTTCTTCATCAAAAATCTTTTTCCTTCAACAGACACCTGTTCATATTTTATTATGAAGACATGCATTTTATGGACAAATTACATAGCAATAGTAAAACATACTAGAAATAATATCCAAGATAATGGATCTCCATGGAGTTAACAGCTATAATTCACTATCATGTTCTTTGAGAGTGCTTGTGTAGACACTAGCTATGAACTATAAGGAAGCAGAACAAGAGCCTACACAGATGTACGAGAGCTAAAAAGCACATGCCAGGGTCCCCCATTTCACAGGGGATTCCAGAGGTCTCAGGAATAGGGGGATTCTCCTCAAGGGTCTCTAGAACCTGCCTTCAAGAATACTGAGATCCTCCCGGAGGGGGCCAAACCAGCCTGGCCTGAGCCAAGAAAGCCAAGGATTATTGCCTTCCAATATTCTAGACTCCAGTGGCTTCTACTCAAGGTGAGCCTACATCCCAGATGTTCTATCACAAGCCCAGAGACCAACTTTGCCATTGAGGGGAGAGAGGGGAAACTGGATAAGAGTTTCACAAAAGAGGTAACAGAGGAGCTGGTTTTAAAGAATGTGTAGAAGTTTACCAGCTAGTGAAAATAAGGAAGGACAGTCTGAGCAAAAAAAAAAAAAAAAAAAACAGAAGGTGCAAAGGCAGAGACAGAGGGAAGAGCATGGAACTAGGGGAAAGGACAAAAAGATCAAGCACAGTGTATGGGGAGGAGTGGGAGGAGATAAGGATATAAAGATGGTTTGGGGGGCCGGCCCAGTGGCGCGGCAGGTTAGTTCGTACTCAGCAGCCCAGGGTTTGCGGGTTCGGATCCCGGGCACCGGCGGCGCACTGCTTGTCAGCCATGCCGTGGTGGCGTCCCATATAAAGTAGAGGAAGATGGGCACAGATGTTAGCCCAGGGCCAGTCTTCCTCAGCAAAAAGAGGAGGATTGGCAACGGATGTTAGCTCAGGGCTGGTCTTCCTCGCAAAAAAAAAATAAAAATAAATAAATAAATAAAGATGGTTTGGGGTTAGGATGTAAAGAACTTTGAGTACTTGCCTGAAAAGTCTGGACTTTACTGCGGGGAAAATGGAGAGCCACTGAAGGTGTTTGAAAAGAGAAGAAATGATTATAGTATTACCTCAGTGAGATTATAAACCACTTGAGATGAAGATATGTCTTCTATGGTTATTTATGTCATCCAGGGGCCTTTACACATAGTTGGAACCATGATTTACATATTTTTGTTCCCCCTTAGCATTTCCCATAGTTCACTGCACATAGCTAATACTCTGTCGCTGTTTGCTAAATAAATGAATAAAAGAGTCACTATTATAAAGTCCTTGCTATAATCAAGGATGTACACCAGTGACTGACAATACCTGCCAAGGCTATATAGGAAATGAGGTAAAAATATTACTCTAACGCAGGAGTGAGGAATAAGAAAAGCTACAGCTATGCTCAAGATCTGCCAGCCAACACTAGCCCAGGGGGATAGTTAAAACCCAGTGAAAATAAAATAACCAGAAACTTCCACTAAAATCTTGTAAACACCTTTGATTTGGTGTCTGTATCTTTCCTGACTGATGAAAATTAAACATCTCCTCAGAATGATGAAGTGCTTCGTGTGTTTTTATTTACGTTCAACCTTTGGTATCTTCTGATCAAGATGGAATTTTACATTTGTGTTAATTCAAGCAAGGAAATAGGGACCCAGGATTTTTCTTTATCACAGCAATCAGAGATTCATTCATCACTGAAAATGAGAGTAAATTTAGGTTTTCTCTGACAACATTTCTAACTGGCTCATCAGAGCAAAGAGAGTCCAAGTTACCGAAAATTAAAATATTTTAATGCTAGTAAGTAACATTCACAGCTATCATCAAAAAGCCTGAAATGTATTTGCTTGATCTTAAGGTAACTGTGCAAGTACGTGTATTGATAATATTCACATCAGCGCCATCAAATTACTGACTATCCATATACACAACACACTTTATTGGACTAATAAAAAACACGATCCCAACAATACAAGGTATTCATTCTAATACCCAGAATATAGAAACTTACATTTACAGAAAGCCAGTCTTTCTCCATTCCCAAAGAGAAGAGCCACGAGTTCCCACTTACACGGGACAGAACTCACACTCCCCTTTCTGTGCACATTACAGCCAGCCAGAGTGCTGGGAAAGACCCAGCCCAAGAGAAAGCTGTGGATTTTCCAGACTATCTTTGGTGGCTTTTTGAGGGACTCTTTCCTCTCTTTCTTGGCAATTCTTCTCCTTGAATGCCAGTGCTTTCTCTGGACCCAAGGAGCCCTCTTCTCTAATCTCTCTCTAGACTTACCCATCCTGTGTCTCATCCTTTGTCTTTGGCTCTTCCCTTGAAAACCAACTTGGGAAATCAATTCCCAACAAAGTAGGAATGCCTAACAGAAATGCCTCATGAAGTCCTGCAGAGCAATCTGGGTTCTAAAAGAGGACTCCTGGAAAGCATAAGGCAGACAAATAATTGTCCAAGGTGGCATTTCAGGCATTATGCAGCCAGAGTTATTTTGGGCAGCAGTGCATTTTCAATACCCCTCATATTATTCCACGAGGTAAATCAACTGTTTTGCCAATATCCAAGCCTCTACCTCACATACAGCCCAAACAGGACTTAATCTTCTTTAAATTCTAAATGCCTGGTTCCCCCTTAGCAGACCTTGCTCTGTGCTTTTATGGCATCCCAGGCTTATAACAATGACATGTTATCACACGATATCAAAATTAGTTGTTTACTTGTCTGGCCTCTTGCCCACAGCAATCCGTAGACACCTTAAGGGGAGGGACTGCATCTTTGATCTCTGTACCCTAGAACCTAGCACAGTACTCAGCCTACAGTAAGTGCTCAATAACTGCTTGTCAAATGAATACATTTTTACTCAACATGTGAAACTAATGAACCATTATTTGGTGCATTAGTACTATAATCTAACTTGAGTTTTAATGTTCTTGGTGGCAAGGTTGGTTCTTTCCTTCTTTGACACACAGCTTTAAGCCATGTGCCATGACAGCAGAGAGCAAGGCCACTATTTCAGCAGCACTGGTCACGGTAGTGGCTCCAACTATGAAGCCTCTAGGGAAGGATCTTTTCTTTGGTGCTTCCTAGCTTTTGGTATCTCCTGGCAATCCTTGGTGTTCCTTGGTTTGTAGCTGCATCACGTCGGTCTCTGCCTCCATCCTTGAATGACCTTCTTCTTTATGTGGCTTCACATGGTCTATCTTCCCTGTGTGTCTTCACATGGCCTTCTTCCATGGGTATCTTTGCATGGTCTTCTTCCTGTGTGTCTCTGTATGGTCTTCTTCTCTGTATCTCTGAGCTCCCTACCATTCCAAAAATCTAACCCCCACATGACTGCTCAAGTCTCTCTTCTAATGTTCTATGGATACATTTTCCTCATAAATATTTAATCTATCTCTAATTCATCTTGCTATGAGGTGTGAGATAGGAACATTACTTTTTTTTTGCTGAGGAAGATTCACCCTGAGCCAACATCTGTGCCAGTCTTCCTCTATTTTGTATGTGGGTCACCACCACAGCACGGCCACCAATGAGTGGTATAGGTCGGCACCCAGGAACCAAATCTGGGCTGCCAAAGAAGAGCACATTGAACTTAACCACTAGGCCACGGGGCTGGTCCCAGGACATTACTTTTTTAATATAGTTAGCCAGTTGCCCCAACCATTTATGAAATCATCCATCCTTTCACCTCTGATGATACAATGTCATCTTTATCTTGTAATGAATTCCCATGTGAATCTGGGTCTTCTCTTCTTTTCCATCAATCCATTGGCTAATTAAATTGCTAAAACCACACTGCTTTACTAACTTTATTGTATGTTTTAATATCTGGTATATAAGTCCTCATCATTATTGTTCTTTTTTTTCCTCCAAATATATCTTGAGTATTCTCATGCTTTACTGTTCCAGTTGAACTTGATAACTGTTTTAGCAAATCCTTCAAAAAATTTTCATTGAGATTTTTGCTGGAGTTATATTTCATTTACATATGAGATTTGAGAGAATTGACATCTTTACAATATCGAGTCTTTCATTAATCTAAGGCTTCCTTTACATCCTTTAGTGAGGTTTTATAGTTTCCTTCCCACAGTTCCCATACATTTCTTTAATTTATTCCCAAGCCCCTCTCTTCAACCATCCATTTGCCCTCATTCTCAAGCATAAGGCCTTTCTTTTTCTATGGAGCCTCCTAGAAAAATCCCAACCACAGATCAATCCAAGTGCTCACCATCAACATGCATACACTTGAAAGGAGATACCACTTCACACCCACTAGGATGGCTATAACCAAAAAGACAGACAATAACAAGTGTTGACAAGGATGTGGGGAAATAGGAACCCTCATATGTTACTGGTAGGAATGTAAAATGGTGCAACTGCTGTGGAAAACAGTTTGGAAGTTCCTCAAACAATTAAATATAGGTTTCCATATGGCCTAGCAATTCTATTCCTAGGTATGGTCCCAAGATAATTGAAAATATATGTCCACATAAGAACTTGTCCATAGATCTTCATAGCAGCATTATTCACGACAGCCAAAAAGTAGAAACAACCCAGATGCCCATCGGTTGAGGAATGGATAAACAAAATGTGGTATATTCAGTCAATGGAATATTATTCAGCCACAAAAAGGAATGAAGTACTGATAAATGCTTCAACATGAAACACTGAAACATTATGCTTGAAATTTTATGAAAACATTATGCTAAGCAAAAAAAGCCAGAAACCAAAGGCCACTTCCTATATGATTCCATTTAAATGAGAGGTCCTGAATAGATAAATCCAAAGACACAGGCAGTAGATTAGTGGTTGCCAATGGCTAAGAGGAGGGTAGAATGAGGAGTGATTGCTAAGAGGTACACAGTTTCTTTCTGGGACAATGAAAACATTCTGTAATTAGATAGTGGTGACAGCTGCACAACTCTGTGGATATACCAAAAACCACTGAATTGTATACCATAAAATGGAGGATTTTATAGTAAGTGAATTATATTTCAATAAAATAATAAAAAATAATTTTTCAAAAAACATGCCTATATAGGGGCTGCTAAGTGCTTCTAGGGAGAATCACCTAAATTCACAGATTGTTGCCACTATCAATTCGTGGGCTTCCACCTTTAACTGAGTACCTAACTAACCTTCTGTGCTTTCCTAGTCAGTTCTCTCTGATTCTCTTCTTAAGGGCCAGGGTATTACTTTACTCAAATCTCCAACCCTTCCACCGCCCATTCATTCTCAGCAGATATCATGGCAAAGAAGAAAACTTCCCCACTTATCATGAGGAAGCCTATAAATCTCCCTTTCTGCACTAATCCCCTCTTCCTACCCTCCCATTACAAGGAAGAACTGTTTCTCCTCCTTTTTCAGGCTAATACCTGTGCTCTATATCCTCCAAGGAATATCCCTCCCTCTCATCTTCTGTATCTTCAACCTCAACCTCTCCCTCAGCACTTAAACATGCTCAAGTCTATCCCACATAAACCAAACAAAAAACCTCCAGAGTGATGTCATCAAGACGGCAACATAGGTCATTCAGAACTTTAGTTCCCCTCACAAGAAGACCAGCTAGCAACTCTCCATGGACAAGACATCATTGTGAAAATGCCAGAACCCAGGGGGTGAGGCTGAAGCACCTTGCTGGACCACAGAGACCAAGAAGAATGCATTTGATAAGAGAAGGGTAAGAGGAAGGACTACATTCTGACCACATCGCCCCTCCCCCAGGCTGGCACAGCACCACACCCAGAGGGCCCACTGGGCCTACAATTTCTTCAGTGGGAAAAAGCCCAAGGCGGACATCCAGCTCCCCCAGCATTGCGGGACACTTCCTACGGGGCCCACTCAGGTCTTGCCTCATGGGGATCACTGGGGGAATGTGCAGGTCTTGACCACTGGGGATCAGGTAGAGATAGAGAAGTGGGCAGGGCTTATAGCAACCAGCCCTCAGATCTTGTGAGACCACATTCCTGCCTGCAGAGGCGCCAGAGCAGAGATCCCAACCAGTGGCTCTGTCCCTCTACAGAGCCGAGTCAAGCTCACAGCCCATGTGGCCAGGGAGCTTGGTTAGCAGTTGTGACTGATTCGGGTCATCAGACAATAAGCTGTACTGGCTGTGGAGCCTGTTCTATGGCCCCGCCCAGGCAGGGAAGCAAATTTGCAGCCACTCGCAACTGCTAAGGACAGCCTCCATTCTTACCCAACCAGGAAACCTGGCCAGAGAGAGCCTAGGCAGCCACAGAGCCCATCCTACAACCCCACTTAGGCTAGAAACCAAGCCATCAGCCCAGCCCAACTGTTAAGTGTAGCCTCTGGCCCTGCATAACCAGGGAGCCTGAACAGTGGCTCTGGGTAGCCTCACAGCCCAGCCTACAGTCCGGGCCTGCTCAACTGCTTAACATAGCCTGTGGCCTCACCCAGGCAGGGAGCCCAGCCAGTGACCCTGCACAAACCGGAAACATGGCCTACAGCCCTACTCAACGAGAGAGCCTGGACAGTGGCCCCGCTTGACCATAGAGTGCAGTCTCTAGACCCACTCAAATGCAGGATACGCTGAAGGCCCCTGCCCACCAGAAAGCCCAGCCAGTGACCTTGGCCAACAGCAGAGCACAGCCAGCAATCTACCTGATTTCAAGGCCCAGCCTTTGAGGCACTTAACTTGGGGGCACAGCCTGCAGCCCCTGCTGATTGCAGAGCACAACCTGAAGCCCCTTCGGACCACAAAGCCCTGCTGCGGCCCTGCCCAATGCGCCATCCCATTGGGGAGCATAGCCTGACAGCCCACCCAACCAGGAGCAATTGCAGAACTCAACCCATAGCCCTGCCTAATCACGAAGTCCAACCAGTGGTACTACGGTGCCAGGGAACACAGGCTGTGATCTCACTTGACCAGAGGTGATTGCAGAGTCTAGCTAGTGGCCCCACCTGACTGCAGAGCACATCCAGGAGCCCCGCCCTATCAGGGAGCCCCAGCAGTGGCCCTGCTTGAGTGCGGAGGCCAGCCAGCAGGCCCACCCACCCACAGAGCCCAGCCAGCCGCATCCCTCAGGACCTCAGAGCACAGGCAGAGGCCTCACCCTCATGACCTAATCACCTCCCAAAGGCCCCATCGCCTAATACCATCACCCCAGGGATTAGGTTTCAACATATGAATTTGGGGGGGACACAAATATTCAGTCCCTAGCACCTCCCAAGCACAACCCAGCCCAGGCCCTGCCCTCTTTGCCAATTACCATCTTCTGTCCCCACCTTCTCGCTTCTAGCACATTCACTCAACAAATATTTAGTGAGCACCAACTAGGTGAAGACATATCCTTCACTCTGAGGATGCAACAGTGAACAAGACCGACAAGGTTCTTCCACTCTCATGATGTTCCTACATTCTAGGTGATGGGAGTGGAGAGACAATAAGTAACAAACTGATGAGACCACTGCAGAGGGTTACACTGTCCTGAATAAAATAAAACAGAGGGGTGTGAAAGAGTGACTTGGGGGGTGTTAGGAGCCACCTTAGATGGGATAGTCAGCAATGATCTCTCTGAGAAGGAGAAACCCGAGTTGAGACTTGGGTGATTCAAAGGAGCCAGTCATAAAAGTTCAAGGCAAAGAGCTTTCAGACAGAGGGAACAGCAGGAGTGAAAGGCAGTAATGAACTCGGCAAGTTTGAAGAACAGAAAACTTCCCCAACCCCCAAGGCTAGGACAGTCCCAACTAGAGGATGGTTCCCAAGCACTTTGTGTCTTCTCCGTCATGGAATTTAGAACACGATATTAGAATTACATCTTTAATTGAATGTCTTCCCCAAGACACTGTAAGTTTTGCAAGACAGGGAGCTTAGCTCATGGTAGATGCTCAAAAAAATATCTTTTTGGGGCCGCCTGGTGGCGCAGCGGTTTAGTTCACGCTTGGCAGCCCAGGGTTTGCAGGTTCGGATCCTGGGCACCCGCCGATGCACTGCTTGTCAGCCATGCTGTGGCGGCGTCCCATATAAAAAAAGTAGAGGAAGATAGACACGGATGTTAGCCCAGGGCCAGTCTTCCTCAGCAAAAAGAGGATTCGTGATGGATGTTAGCTCAGGGCTGGTCTTCCTCACAAAATAAAAAAAAAAAAATTTATATATATATATCTATCTCTTTTCATGCAATTTCCAGGTGGTTATATCTGAAAATAATGTTTTTGTTTCCTTGCCAATATTTGTATTTATTTCTTTATATTGTTTAGTGGCATTAGCTGCAATTTCTAAAAAAAAAGGTTGAATAACTATGATGTGAGCAGGCATTTTATCTGATCATGA
Source organism: Tapirus indicus (assembly GCA_031878705.1). Lineage (NCBI taxonomy): Eukaryota > Metazoa > Chordata > Mammalia > Perissodactyla > Tapiridae > Tapirus > Tapirus indicus. The sequence continues at coordinate 93,123,559 of CM062919.1, read as the reverse complement.
CTTTAGTAAGAATGCTTTTATTTTCACCAACAAGTAAATGACGTTGCTAATGGTTTTTCATAGATACTCTCTCTCGGATGAGAGAAGTCGCTTTCTATATCTCGTTTACAAAGAGCTTTTGTTTATTGTTAAGAAAAAGTAAATGTTGAATTAAATCAAATGGCTTTGGGTAACTCTCGGGAGGATCATACAGAGTTTCTTCTCTAACAAATTAATATGACCCACTACAATACTAGCTTTCCTAATATTGAACTATCCTTGTGTTTCTGGAATAAACTCTACCTGATTGTGGTGAATTATTCTTTTAAAATAAGGAGGCAGTCTAGGATTGTGGATAAAAGCTGGGACTTAGGTGTCAGAACTGACTAATGAATTGGGGAACAAAATGCAAACAAAGAAGAAAAAAGTCAATTCAGATTAATAATAAACCTAAGAACGCAGTCTTTGAAAAGAAAAATAGACAAATTTCTGACCAAGAAAAAAGTACAACCACAGAAACACAACACTGGGAATAAGAGGCTGGACGCTCAGATACAGCGAGCCCAGCTGGTCGTCAAGAAAGTCTCCGTTTCCCTTCTATTAACGTAGACTGCGCACCTCACGAGGGCTGGGCGAGGATTTCGTGAGATGGTGTGTGCGAAGCACACGGGGCACAGAGCACAGTGCTGGCTCCACAGAGGAACTAAAAGAAGTTCTCTTTAGAAACTGCTAATATCTTATTTGGCTTCTTATTTTGACTGGCCTCAACAGGTTATACCAGTCTAATAACATGAACAAGGACACTCTCTCCTTCTTTCTCTGTGTTCTGAAAGATTTTAAATAACCTAGGCATTCTCTGTTCATACACTTCGCTTTTAAAACCACGTGATTCCAGTGGCACTTGAGATCCTAATTTCTTAACTTTCACAATTTCTCTCCTTATTCTTGATCTACTCATGTTCTTCTACCTATTTTAAAGGTAATTTTGGTAATTTCTATTTTCTTAGAAAAATCATCCATTTACCCTAAGGATTTTCAAATTATAAAGTTTTACATAGTATTCTCCTTGTTATGTCCCCTGCATCTGACATTGCCTCTACAGCAAGGATCCAAACTTTCTACAGCAAGGTCTTCAACAAACTGCAACATCTCTTTCTCACTTTATCTTCTAGAACTATGGCCATCAATCTACGCTCTAGCCACACAGCACTATTTGTCAGGCTCCAGATATAGTTCTGTTTCTGTGTCTTTGCTTATGTTTCTCCCCTGCCTGGAATGCTTCCTTCTGGTTTCTACACTTGATACAATTCTACTCATCATTTAGGATCCCATTCAAATGTCAGTTTAATTGCAGACAGAATTGGTCACTCGTACTCTGTGTTTGGGTTGCCCTTTGCTCATAATCTTTCCCATAGGACTTCACCTATTGTGTCATAATTGTTCATATTTCTCTGCAGCTAAGTTTTGAGTTCCCTGGTGACAGACTATGTCTAATTAAATTTCTCTTCCTCTTTTTACATCCTTGCTCTGTCTAGTCCTGCTCCTTAGCAAAATGCCTGGCACATAGTAGTAGCTCAATACTATGTTCTCATAGGACCCTGCCTTGTCCTACAAACTACAATTTGTTGTAACACATTACACACACACACCCCAAATATATATAGGGTCTGTTCCCCCTCTATATTGAGGACAGAGAGCTGAATGTTTTGCTTACCACTGTGTCCGAAGCTTTCAGCATAGCACCTGGCACATGGTAAATACTCAAAAAATATCTGTTGAATAATATTGTTTGAAGTAAATTAAGTATGGCTGAATCCACATGAGGCAACTATTTGTCTGAAAGAGAGAGAGAGAGGTATTGATCTAAGACAGCTTGGGGATGTGACATATTAATAGAGATTTGAGAGACCTTTATGTTATAGCCACCCAAGTGTGGGAGTTAGGTGGGGACCTTTTAGGAGGTTCCAACTGAGGAAACTCTGCCACTCTTGTGGCATAATAGCTTTTGAAACAATGGTGGCCACAGTGTGGAACAAAAGCTTCTGCCTCATTCATTCAATGAACAAACATGTACTGAGAGCCTACATGGCCCAGGTACTTGTGAAGAGACCGACATTCCCACATTAAGACATCTCCAACCCAATCACATACCCTTCCCCTTGAAAATAAGACACGATGTGCTAATGCTATGCAAAAAAATCCCCCAAAAACTTGTCCCGTGGTCCCGCCCTATGAAGATTCCACTTGCTACAAGAGAAGAGATGGATAAACCATAAATGGAGTTAACCTGAGGATCTATTTTATATACTTTGAGAACCGAGCATCCTATTGTTTTGGCATTTACAAAGTTTTTAAAAGGAGACAAGATTAAGAGGTCCTGTGTAAGAGAAATATGCAGTGGTGTAGCACAGCCACAAGGGAAGGAGCCACAGGGGACGTGGGATGATTTATGTTCACAGGCCACATAAGCATTCCAGATGGCCCCCAATTTGTCATTCAGCACCCATTTGACATCATTCACCATGCACTCATGCACCATCATCATACAGCCATGTAGTGGGTACCAAGGAATGACTGAAGCCAGGTCCAGATGATCAAAGTAAATCTCTCACAGCCCAGAAACATTCTCCTGTCCCTGTTGTCCTGCTAGAAGAATAAGATGCGCTATTTAGTCAAATCAGGCAGATAGGAAGTTATCAGACTTGCTTAACCTCTAACCAGGCCAGTGATGGTCCGGCTTTTCTCGGCCCTTGTCAGACTGCACCTACATAAAATGTTGCTCTCCTTTCTGCATGCCACTCTGTAATAAAGAGGTAACTAAACTGGAGCAGGCTAGAGGAAAGCCATGTAACTAAATCATGTCATATATAAATGGTTGAATACAGAAGAGACATTTTTCAAATATGTGAAAGCCTGCCACATGTCAGAATTAGATTCTGTTCTGTATGACCCCAAGAGATAAAAGGAGGATCAGCAGATGAAAGTAATAGGAAGAAAGATCACAGCATCACGGCTCAATAGAATAACTTACCAAAGATAGCCTGGGTCAGCCCACCTGCAAGAAAGCGAGATCGCTATTGTGAAAACCAAGACAGTCACTTGACACAGATTCTGCAAAGGAGATGGAAGGATCAGAGAAAGGATTTTGCTAGATAATATTTAAGTTATCATCGAAATAGCAGAGTCCATTAAAAAAAGTACAGAAAACAACTTAAGAGAATCTTCAATTGCACTCATCAGACAATGACATGGTAAGAAGTGGTGGCTCACTCACCTTGTTTCTCCTACCCCAACTGTTCACCTCCCTTCCAGCTGGCAGTGAAACTGACCTATTCAGATCTCTTTAGGCTCCAGACACCCTTTCATAGGAATCTCGCTGGGCAGTAAAATGGGAGAAAGGCTACACAGCAAGCCACAAATCTGGATAATCTACATCCTTGAAAAACTCATCTAGAAATAATTAAGAATTGAGCAAAATAAAACAGGGGGAAAAGCCTGCTTCTATTAGAATCTGAACAAAAAATATACTGAAATAGGCCAAATCTTGCTTGCTTCAAACCCAGCTTCAAACAGATATTAACTAAATAATTTTGATGGTGCTAGAGGGAACAAAGTGGGGCCTAAATGTGGGCTTCATTGAAGGCAATGTCATAACACTTGGCAGGAGCTCAGTAAATGTCTGTTGAATGTGTACATCATTCAGTGAGGCAGTCAGGCTTGGCCTCACATCTGAGAGCCAGGGACCAACTGAAATCTAGGATCTTGGGAATGAGATGATATCGCTGACCAAGCGCGAACGCGGTAAGTAGAACATACCTCTATACATATGTGAAGCCGGAAACTGTGGTAACCTGTCTTTCACTGGCTAGTGATGGTAACACACAGAGCTAGATGCGGTCATGTTCGGACTGGTTTGGGACTGCATGCTACCATTTGATCACTGCCCTGGACAACTCATCAACGAAATAAGATATCAAATGAACTTTATGAAATTAATGACTTCAGCTCCTCATTAAAATTCTTTGTAATATACACTGAACTATCAGAGACAACTGTTCCTTTGAAAACAGTATGACATATTTTCAAAATCTGTAAGCTCAAATGCTAAAAGTACATCATAAGAAAGAAGAAAACACTAATACTCTAGCATTTTATTACTCCAAATATTAATTTAAATAACATTAAAATTAGCGCTGGGGAGAAAAGGGTTAACACTGATTTATCATCTGATGTCAAATGTGGTTCCTTTGCCAAAGTGTTTATTTTAAAGGCAGGCACTACATGCATTTTATCTCCTGGTCTTAATTTGTGTTTTGCTATGCTCAACAATTTTAACACCAAGAGGAAGAAACTCAGTGAGAAAGGGAATGTACTGTTTGAACCTGGAGAGTTGATCTAATTGAACTGAAAAAATTAAAACCCTTCTCCATCTGTTCAGTACACCTACTGATGGAGCACTACCACAGGTAGGGAGGAAATCCATCAGAGACCAGTTATAAATAGATTTTTATTTCATCTGCTAAAAGCTTGGCAGTGGAGGTGGGAGGGCTGCCCGCACTGGCAGCCAGGCTAAAGCTTAGAGAGGCTTTTGTCTAGGTGAAAGGAGCGAGGAGACAGAAACCGCCCCCAGAAAAACAAAATGAAGTAAATTTCCCAACAACTCATTTGACAACCAACCAACAGTCATTAAGTTTGTTTAAAATGTGTCAGGCATTTCTGAGAAGTGCTGGGGAGAGATAAAGATCAATCACACTTCCTTGTGAGGATGGTACAGAAATCTGATGGGAAACAGACATGTTCACCCATCACTTACATAGCAAAGTTTATATGTTCCACCTTCCCTTGTGGCATTCATAAAATTAAATCAAGAGTGAGGAGAGCACGGATAACATGATAATGCCAACTTTATTGACATGCCATATCTTTCTGAGGATGAGGTCAATGAAAATCCTAAATGTACCAAAAGGTAATTTAGAATAAAACATTTTTGTGGAAAAGAGAAACCAATCCATAGACTATCAGAAGGACCATGAGTGACAAGAAGCATTTGGGTCCCTCCTTCAAGGTGTAAGTCAGAGACAGGAAGTCCTCATCACATCCCCTCTAGACGTCCCCTCGTCATGCCTCTAGAATGGCACCTCACCCAGAGGGAGGGCAGCAAACAGCAGTCAAGTTGAATGAACCAACAGGAAGGGAAGTGACAAAAGAGTAAAAATGGAACCAATGGATGTCTCAAGACAGGCCTGATGTGAATATTTGGATCAGATACTTAAGAGCAAGATGTCAGAGATTATATTTCCAAATAGAACCTTTGAGAAGGAGAGTGGTGGAGGGAGTAAAGGAATATGTTTATTTCACTAGAGGAAGGGTAGGCTTAGGGGAAACTTCCTGACGCCCTTCACGAACATTAAGGATATTATCAAGAAGATAATGACCTGCTATTCTGTTGCCACTAAAGACAACCAGAGAAACGGGATTGAACTGTGGCAAGGGAAAACTGGGTTAAATTGAGGAAGAATTTCCTAACAGCAAAGGTTATTAAACACTGAAAAGGGAAACTAGAGGCAATTAGGGATGCTCTCTGGAGGTCTTTAAAAAAGTAGAATAGCTTGGCATCTCTCTGGGGGTAATTGAGGTGCAGTTCTGCCCACTCTTCTGGCCTTTATCAGTGCTCTACTTCATCCCCTGGCCCAGACAAGACACATTCACCATGATACACTACTGTCACACTCTGTTCAGTAATGAGCTCTCCGAAGGAGAATAAGCATTAAGAAAATGGCAAAAGATCTCCTGCAAGTAAAACTCATTTTTCTTTATTTAAACTGAACATTGGGTTTTTGTGGTTTTCTTTTTTTCTTTTTCTTTTTCCTAACACTTATATCCAGAAAAAGCCAAACAAAGCTCATCTCCATTGATCTGTTATTCCAACGTATTAAAAGGAGTCCAGGTGGAAGATTAAGTGTGGAGAATGTTCTGAGTCAGAGACAATTCATTAGGATAATTCATTAGGCCCCTCCTTGCTCGGTGCCGTTTAGCAGGGGAAACTGCTGCCCAGAGATCCCAGGATCTACCTCTCAGGAGGCTGAGAGAGGAGGTTCCCGTTGGCCCAGCTACAAGGAGGCAAAACTAAGTGACTTCTAAGATTCTAAAAGTCCAGAGTCTTTATTTTATGGCCCTATACCCAGTGTCATATTAAAAAACATTCAGAAGAGTCACACATTCCAAGAGGTCCATGTTCTCTAAAACATATGAATTTTTATTCTCTCTGTATTGAAGAGGGAAAAGGACTTTTTAAACCAGGACCCTCTTCTCCTGTCCTACCTGTCATTACACTTGATTGAATTTACTTGCTTGTGGTCTTTCTTCACCACTGTACTACAAGCTCCATGAAGGCAGAAGGTGTGTGTGTTTTGTCCATTACTGTATCCTCATTGCTTAGTTCTAATAGACACTCAGAATTTCAATGAATGATGAACTGACTGCTTGAATGAAGAAATGAATGAATGGAGGGCAGAGGATTTACCTAAGCACAAAGTCCCAAGTGTGTGGAAGGCCTACTATAATAGTAGCAGTGTGCTCTTCTAGTGACCCCCTTACCAAATGCCACATAATGGAATGAACAGGGATTTGGAGGCAGAAGATTTTATTTGAGCCCTAATGTTGTCACTAACTAGGCCAGGCACTTCACCTGTGTCAGCCTCAATTTTCTCACCTAAAATGTGTATGTTGTGTGTGTGTGTTTGTGTGTGTGTGTGTATGTGTCACAGAGTTGCAGTAACTTAGGTTACATAGAGAAAACAAAGTTTGTAATTAAATGATAGTCATTATTTTCACACGTTCTTTATTAAAATTTTCCATAAAACTTTTAAACAGCGGAAGAGTGGTATGGAGATGGTGACTGGTGCCAAATGCTGATTCCAGGGAAGAATTCAATAAGTGGAAGAAGAAAGAATGATCCAAGCTGAGCCAATGAGAGGACATTGAGCTGGTTTCCTTCCATGCTGTCAGGAGGCTCATTCACCGCACTTAACAGCAAACAAGTGTAATAAAGGCAAAGGTATAACTAAACGAAGCACATGGCCCCTGCCCTTCGGAAAGGCAAGTCTGCAAAATCCAGCCTGGGAGTCTTGCCTTACAGGTCTGGATGTGCAGGTCGAGTCTTCTGTCGGTCGTTAATTTCTACCTAGAACTTTACCCTTGGTTATGGCAAACTATCATCGGACGGGCAGTGGTGCCAAGTGACCTGAACAACCAAGTTTTCTATCGAGCATACTTTCACACTCAGATTTTAAACAGATATATAATTGTCAGGGCAGTTACACACAAACAGTAGTTCGCAAGGAAAGGAGAGGGAGTGTTGAGCATACAGCAGCCAGCATCCGCCCCCAGTCCCCCTGGTTTCTGTATCTTCTGTGTGCTCTTTTGTTTTGCAAAGTGATTTGGGAGATTAGGTGGGCTGTGTTTAGGCGGGACAGCTGAGGAAAGTTGGTGAATAAGTGCTACTTGATTGCACAACAAAAGATACACAAGGAGCCTCAGCCGCAACTCAATGCCACTTGCCCCAACAGCTTGAATTTCTCAATTAAGTTATTTTGTTAGCAAGAGGACTGGTTAGGGAAAGGAGAAAGTGTTTATTGCACCGAGATTATTCACTGTATAGAAATCACTGTAATCAGATCAACAGAACAGTCTTTCTAAGGACCCTGGAGCTCCTATTTGGTAAGGCTGCTGATGCAATGGGCATGGGCCTTGTTATTGGTGTGCTGGAGGAGGCTCCACAAATAACAGAATATAACTTCACCATAGCCTTAATTCAATAATTGGCGCTCGGGAACCAGGAATCTTCCCAAAGACTTCAGCTGACCAAAAGTCTATATGGAAAATAAACTTTATCCTCTAGATACTAATGAAGGAGATAAAATTCTGGTACATGCAAAGAAATATTAGTCCCATTAGCCCTCTCTGCCACATCCAAAAGCATGGATTGTAAGTATTATCACTAAAATCATCTTTGGAAATGAACACTGAAAGTATTCCAATTTTCAAACATATACCATAGCTTATTTCAAAAGTTGCCATAAGGAAAATGAAAAAACAAACCAAAGATTAAGAAGATATTTTCAATCTATATAATAAAGGATTGGTACATAAAATGTACTATAAATTAATAAGAATAAAATAACTCAAAAGAAAAATGTATAAAAGGTATGAATAGAAAATGTACAGAAAAGGAATTCTAAACTGTCAATATAAAAAGATGCTCTCTCTCACTAAGTAATCAAGTGCACAAAAAAAATAACAGCAAAATATTTTTTTGTACTTTAGATTGACAAAATTTTCAAAGTCTAATACTACAAAGTATTGGTGAAGATGTAGAAGATGTAGAGATATGAGAACTTTGATGCCATAGTGCAGGAATGTTAACTGGTACAAATGCTTGAAAGAATAATTTAGCATTATTGAGTTAAGGTGACATATTCGGCAACTCAGCTCCATTGCTAGGTAATTCCCTAGAAGATCACAAATATGTGTAGAAAACATGTCCAAGTCGGCCTTTACAGCATGGTTAGCAAAAAACTAAACGTCCATCAACAGAAGATTGGATAAACTAAAACAAAATACTCTGCAGCATTAGACCTATAGCAGCAAAATGTATAAATTTCAAAAATATCTAATCTCATTTCCAAAAGGATAGCAACAGTATAAAATTATTTTATATATATTATAATTATGTAGAACAATAGTTATGTCATTTATGGCTACATATATATGTACTAATACTACAAAAATGTGCAAGGAAATGTTCTACACCAACTTCAGGGATGTGAAAACAAGGTTTTATTTTCTTTAAAAAAATCTGAAGCAAATAAATATGGCATTTATAATTCTGGGTATTACATGGGTGTTCATTCTGTTTTATTCACTACTTTGCTATGTGGTTGAAAGTTTTTTGAAATTAAAACTTTTTAAAGCATTTAAAAACTTTTTGCATATAATCCATAGTCTATTAGCACTCAGAGCTGAAAATCATAGAATCAAGTGCATTATCTTTACCCATCACAGTCACATACTTGAAGTAGCTAGACTAGATAATTATCTTTCATATTTGTATGATATCTGTCAGTTGGATTGCTTTCAGACATATTGCCTCGTTTAATATTCTTAACAACCTTTTGACTTAGGTATTATGACACCCATTTTCCTGAGAGGAAAAGTCAGCCTTCAGAGTTTTGGAGATCTTCCCAAGATCACCCATTTAGGAAGTGATCCAGTACTGGGATTCAGTACTGTCATTACTATACCACAGATGACCATTAAGAACCCGGAAAATTTATGACTCTAAAGACATACTCATCATCTTTATGATCTGGGTTATTGACCTGAAACCACAGGTGTGAGTGAGCAAATGAAATAAAATATTTTATCACTGAAATTTTTAAGCCTGCAGTCAAATCTATTTCTTTTGACTATTTCTAATATACTGACCTTTTCTAAAAATAAATTACAAAAGTCTGCTAAAACCTAGCATGTTATTGATGGGGAAAATGGAAACTTGACACAGGCAGGCTTTTCTCTCCTTTTAAAAAATAAGTTTTCAAAGTTAATAAAGTAGAAACTATAATCTAGTTTCTTCAATTAAAACCTTTTATTCAATGTGCTAATGGTAAACACATACTAATCTTAGGAAAGCTAGTGATTAGAGAGGGCTCAGTTCCCAATTTGAGAATTTGAATATCATTAAATAAATTATCAAATATAAGTAGCACCAACAATATAAACTAAATTTAAGGACTACACAGCTCAGGGACTGTTAAAGTTATTCTACCAAGTATAAAACTAACAATAAAAATAACAGTATCACTGAAGGGAAGCCTGAACTCACCCCCACCCAGCAGTAACAAGGCACTCCTCCCACCCCAGCTGTAAATAAAGGCCAATAAGTTGGGGGACTTCCACCCCCACCTCGCAGTAATGAGGGAGTGATCCCTTTTCCCCTGCTGGCATGGTGTCAGAGGAGGTCTATTAAAACAGAAGATTTAAATAAGATCCAGAGTCTCATATCATTATACCCAAAATATCGAGGATATAATCAAAATCATTTGTCATTCCAAGAACAAGGAAAATCTCAACTTGAACGAGGAAAGACAATCAACTGATGCTAACACCAAGATGACATGGATGCTGGAATTATCTGACAAGGATTTTAAAGCAGCTATCATAAAAAATGTTTCAGCAAGCAATTATGAACACACATGAAACAAATGAAAAATAGAAAGTCTTAGCAAAGAAATAGCAGACAAAATACAATAGCTGAAATTAAAACTCACTAGCTGGGCTCAATAACAGAATGAAGATGGCAGAGAAAAGAATCAGTGAACCTGAAGATAGGACAATAGAAATTACCCAATCTGAACAATAAAGAAAAAAACAGACTTAAAAGAATGATCAATGTCAAGCACCTGTAGAACTATATGAAAGATCCATCATTCATGTCATCCAAGTCCTGGAAGGAAAAGAGAAAGAGGGAGGGCCTAAAAAAGTACTCAAAAAATTATGGCTGAAAACTTCACAAATTTGGCAAAAGACATAAACCTACATATTCAAGAAGCTGAGTGAACCTCAGGAAAAATCCAAAGACATCCATGCCAAGATATGTCATAATTAAACTCTTTGAAAACCAGAGACAAAGAGAAAGATTTTGCAAGCAGTGAGAGAGAAACAACATCTTATCGAGAAGGGAAAAACAATTGGAACGATAGCAGGTTTCTCATCAGAAACCACAGAAGCAGAAGGAAGTGGCACAATATTTTTCAAAAGTTGAAAAAAAAGACCTGTCAGCCCAGAATTCTATATCCAGCAAAAATATCCTTCAGGAAAAAAGAGAAATCAAGACATTTTCAGATGAAAGAAAACTAAGAGACATTGTCAGCAGACCTCCCCTAAGAGAATGGCTACAGGAAGTTCTCTAAACAGAAATAGTAAGAATGCTAAGAAACCACTTTGTGTTAAAAATGAAATGTAACTATTATATTCCATGATAATATATAAATACTATTTTATGTGAGTGATTAGAGTATTGCTCTGATTAACACACCATACAAAACTCTATACTATAAAATAATTTAGAGATGATAAATGTGATGTTTTGGGTTATTTCCACAAAAAGCTAGACATCATGAACTCTTAGTCAAGTCTATAACCTCCTATTTAGTATACCATTATCTGTGCTGGAAAGTCAAATTCAACTTACATCATACCAGCTTACAACAAGTTTTTCAAAAATGTAACCTGGTACAAGTGCTAATACTACCTATTGACCCAGCAATTCCACTTCTGGGTATATGCCCCAAAGAACTGAAAGCAAAGACCCATACAGATATTTGTATACCCATGCTCAAAGCAGCATTATTCACAATAGCCAAAAGGTGGAAACAACCCAGGTATCCATAGACAAGATGAATAGGTAAACAAAATGTGGTATATACAAACAATAAAATATTATTCAGCCTTAAAAAAGAAGGAAATTCTGATGTATGCTACAACATGGATGAACCTTGAGGACATGGTGTTAAATGAAACATCTAGTCACAAAAAGACAAACACTGTGATTCCACTTACAGGAGATACCTAGAGTAGACAAATTCATAAAGACAGAAAGTAGAATGGTGGTTGCCAGGAACTAGGGGGAGGGGGCAATGGCAACTTGTTGCTTAATGGGTAGAGAGTTTCAGTTTTGCAAGATAAAAAGATTTCTGTGGACGGAAGATGGTGATGACAGCACGACAATATGATACAGTCATGCATCACTTAACGACAGGAATATGTTCTGAGAAATATGTCAGTAGGTGATTTTGTCATTGTGCGAACATCATAGAGTGTACTTACACAAACCTAGATGGTACAGCCTACTACACAGCCAGCTGTATGGTACTAATCTTATGGGACTACCTTTGTATATGCAGTCTGTTGTTGACCAAAAGGTCATTACGTGGCGCGTGACTGTATACTTAATGCCACTGAACTGTATACTTAAAAATGCTTAAGATAGTAAATTTTGTTATGTATTTTTATCACAATTAGAAAAAAATTTTTACTCAAAAAACAATAACAACATCTACCATTTATTGAGTACTTACTATGTACCAGGCATTACACTAAGGCTTTGCATATAGTTCCTTACTTCTCCTCCCAACAACTTTTGAGGAAGATAGCATGATCCCTGTTTTACACATCAAGAAACTGGATTTATGTAACTTGACCAAAGTTCAACAAGTGAAAAACAGAGTCAAAATTCAAAGTGCAGTTGGTGAGACTCTGAAACCCATTCTCTCTAACCCATGATGGTAAAGGACTGTTTCAAAGGCACTAGGATAAAGCACTGCTGAGTCTCTGAGAACAATCTGATCTTTTCAAGTAAGGGAAAATAACTTAGGGTGGCTAATAGAAAAAGATGTACAAATGGCACTGATATATGGCATGAAAAAGATGGCAACACTACAAAGGGACTAATTCTTCCAAACCGAAACTGTAATACCAAAATATTTTCCATAAAACCTCAAGATCCACACATTAGAGTTATTCTAATTATACAGGATCAAGAGATTCTTAACTGTAAAACAGAAAAGAAAATTTTAATTCTTATAACATTGTGGAATATGGAACATAAACAAGTAACTTTTTTCCTTTTCTACACTTGCTTTTAGAGAAATAAAATAACCTTAGCACAACCAATGACCAAACTAAGTCAAGCCTAGCAGCTGATGCTCATTCACAACCTGCTGGGTTTCAGAATAAACTCCTAACTTCAGTAGTCTCTGAACCTTTTCTTCCACTTTACTGGAATTTCTACACACTCATCTCTCCCTGTTTTACCATGATCTGTGGAACTCTTCTGATAATATCTCCTAACCCCACCTGGACCCCACGGTCAAATACTGGAATGCTGCCCTCCCCCGCCCCAGACCCTCTGACCTTCTTCATTCCTATATTTCAATTCCAAGCCTGGATTCACCCCCATACCCACTCTCTCCAGGGCAACGACTCACACCCATGGGGACTCTGTACCTTCCTCTAGCAGACCAAGGCACAGGGCTTGGGCAGGAAAGTGGGGGCTGAATTTCAGCCCCCTGCAACCCCCAGGACAAAACTGTACACAGTGGTTCTGACTCTGCCCCTCTCTCACCTGGGCCTCAAATCACCCCTAGAGAAAGACCTAGAGAGATCCTGTTCAACATGAACTATCCTCAGCAACCCTTCATGATGTCTTACCACACTCTTGATGCTGGTTGTTTCTGATATTCCAGTGGAACTCCAAGACCCCACATCCACCCTCACTCTCTTAGTGAAGTTACTGACAGGACTGAAGCCAGCCATGGAGCAGTGCCCTCAGCTCTCCACAATCTTCCCTCACCACACTCTCTCTCTCAACCCCCGTAGCCTTCTTCCCAAGCTCCTAAGACAGACTTTAAACTTGTTAGATAATCAGTTGGTCTGCTCCATGCCTAGGTCACACCACCAAGTCCTAAGGTACAGTTCTGGGATCCTTTGAGGAAACTAGGAGAGGGGGAATGCAAGAAAATGGAGGGTAGGTTGGGAGGGGATGGTGGTCAGAGCCATCATGTACCTGTCAAGTTCTTCTTTTATATTGTCTCCAGTGGCTACCTCGGGTATTCTAACTTGGTCACAAAGAATGTGGCCCTACCCTCCATCCCCTCTAAACACTTAACCAATAACACAGACTCAAGACAAAAGCAAGCATAGTGCTTTTTGTTCATCAACCACGAGGGAAAAAATTCTCTTAATCAAATAAGACTCAAGAAGATAATAATCTGATTCACAACTTGGTCCATTCCTTCAATGAATCTTTACTGGGGGGCCATTATGTACCAGTCCCCATGCTAGGCCTTGCTGCTAGGATTAAATGAGATAACAGGTGAAGGCATTTGGCAAACTGTAAAGAGAGACACATTTATCAGCTATTCTTATCCTTCCCCTCCACACAACTAGACCATGAGTTTCTTATGGGCAGAAATTATATCTTTGTATGCTGCCTGGCACAGAGCAGGCCCTCTGGGAATATTTGTTGAATGACTTCACCAGTGCAGGCGTGCAGCTGAAACCCCTCTCATCTCCATACCATCAGCCTCCAGCCCTGACACGGGCCTTGGCCACAACAGCCTCCAAGCTCACGTCCCTGGATCATGTGACTTTTATCTCCTTTTCAGAATATGAACCTACACCTTCTCTTTAGATTAGAGAACAACTGCATGGAAAAAAGAGGCTACTAAGTTAAATGCTCACATCTAGGGTCAAGAGATGTATTACGCCTATGAGTCTTTATGCTCATGAACAAAGCTAAGGAAAAATCAAAATAAAACACTAGAGAATACAGAAAGTGAACTGACTGGTCCAATTAAAATATTCTGCCCCCTAGCAAGCTTACTTTCTAAGGGCCATGCTGGCTTATGGATGTGGGGTTGGCCTCCTCTTCTTCCTCTTTCTCACAAAAGAAAACAAAGGAAAGAAAAAAAATCCCTCATAAACAGATCACCGTTTTTCACATTGCAGCCACATCTTCGAAGGTTCAATGATACCTACTTTGACATATGTAAAAGCATATGAGCAGTGGTTCAATCTTCCCCATTTAATTTCTTCCTCACAACATCTGAACTGTTTATCTTACACGCCCGTCAGAAGACTTGAACAACTGGAGCTTTTAGGCCAACAAGATGCGGAAGTCCAAATAATGATAAAACAAAATTCTTATAGCTATATGGACTACAACCTCTCCTGATTTTTTATAATAACATTCTAATACATATATTGTCCAGTAAACGTTAACATACTTTAATCTAGTGAAACAAATCTCATTACGGTACTGCTCTTTTCTAAGCTTTTGTATTTCCATTTTAAATCTATTCCCTCTTCCACTGTGTATGTGGCTTTCTTCCCTGTTATCCAAAATAACTTTGTTAATAAAATATTAGCATACTTAAGTGCGTGCTCAATAAACATTTGTTCAATAAACAAATAAATGAATGAATAATTATAAAATGCTGGACTAAGGCCCCCTGAGAGGTTCGCATTAGTTTATAGAATTATGTGCTTCTATTTCCAGGTACGTCTAAATGGGACTTGATAAAAGGCATCAAGTAATAGCTAAATATTAATGCATTTCTGTCTTAATAATTCCACTTCAAAATATTGTATAATTCAAACTACAACGAATATATGCTGAGATAGCATTCATTTACAATCATACCACTAGTATTTATACACTTTAAAATAAGATTTGAAATATTAATACTAATACGGAAATAATTAATAACCTAAATGTCCATGTGTGTGTGAAATAAAAGTTCTAAAAGTAAAGAAGAATGCATTATGTTAAACCTAAATATGTGTTTGAAAATGTAATCAACACAATTTCTTAAACATACCTTTAAAAAAAGGTTGCACAAAGGAGTGTCTGTTATACCCAGTTAACAAGGAGCATCGTAACATGGGACTTTTTTCATTTTAAGATATGTAACAAGTAGGCCAGAGAGAATATATTGTTAAGAAACTTTATTAGGTATAACAGCTACTATTTATCATCAAATCTTAAGTCTAATAAACACTATAAAATGAAGCTTTAGCAGTATCGAAAAATTTAATATTTCTTAAGGTATGTTCTAACATCTTTTTTTTAATTCACTTATTTTTTATTATACTCTTAGAAAATAATTGGACATAAAATAGTCTGAACATAAGTTTGTTCTTACTGAATTCGCTGCAAAGAAGTTAGAAAATAAGCTAGCAAATAATTCTTTTAACTTTAAGGGGAAACAGTCTTAAACAAACTAAAGAATTCATATATTTCGCAGACTTAAATACAAGAGATTATATTAAATGTTTAAGAAGTAAATGAAAGTAAACACAAATCGGTAATAAGACGGTCAGTATTAAAACGTAGCTCTAATTTAAACTTATTTATTGAACTTTCTTTTTGTTTCACATATTGTTGGTTTTTAGTGTAGGCGTGAATGACCCTGTGATCAGTTCAAAAAGGAAGACTGTAGCCATGCAAACATCTCCTTCCCAGTGCCTATGCATGTCTTTTATGTCTTGGCGTCCATTTTAGGAGTATCAGCGAGGTGGTGTATAAAGAAGCTTATAAAACAAAGGTTGTCATTTTGGCAACCCACATGAACATGAAGTGATTTCATTTTACTGAAGATCAAAATGTTGATTAGTAAAAAACTTGAAAGAAATACTTAAGCTTAACTATACAGACACCTGTATTAGATTTCATATATTTTAAATCATATTTGTATATTAAATGCCATTCTCAGAAGTGCTGATGTGTCATTATAATACCATAAAAACCATTCAAGCAATTGATTATTTAAGGTACGCAATAATATAAACTAGAAACAACAAAAAAATTTTGTGAAGAGATTAACAAATTCATGATTACATACTCAAAACAAAAGCAGAGATCCTAGAGCAGTCTTTTATACTGCCCAAAATGATTAGTACTTATATGAACATATACGATTTTCCTGTATTCCTTAAGTATATAAAATACAAAGAAAATACATTATTACAGGAAGTCATAACCTAATCCTACAACTCAAACTCTCTTCTTTAGAAACAGAATACTTACTGACAATGAGGGTGGTCCACAAAAATACGTGCCTTACAGTTAATCTCTCCTACAATAATCCTGATTTTTAAGAGCAACTATCACAATCTAACCATGGCCAGGCCTAATAGGAAGCATTTATTGTTATGAAATTAGATATAAAGTAAATATCGAAGTAAAATACTGGGTAGTTTTGAAAAGAAAATCGATGAACTTTCTAGATTTTCCTTCTACTTAAAACATGTCCTTCTACTTAAAACATTGAGAGAGCCAAGCTACAGTAATCGTTTAATTACAAAATCTAATCAACTACAAATAATGGAATTTTTCCCCAAGTATTTCAAACACAGCTCACTATTTCTTATCCAGAAGATTTAAATTTCTATTCTCTACCATTCCCAGCCATTTCTGCCAACATCATAAAAATTACCTTTTATCACTTCCTTCTCACAATGAGAATTCCCTAATCGCACACATCTTTTAGACATAGACACCTCCCCACCCACCTCCCCACCCACCTCCAAAAAACTGGTTCAGAGCAAAGACACACACAAAAATAATGACCAAGCTCACATTTCTTGTTTGCCCTTCAAGCGAAGTCTGGTGTCTTCAGCTTGCCTTTTTGGTCTTCAGTGTTGTCACTCATTGCTGGGGGATGTAGTTGAGGACAGCATGAAGCAGCAGAAATAAAAGCTGTTGCTTTAAGAAAACGTTTTCTTAAACACATGGATAAAACAACTTTTACTCTGACTTCCTGGCTGGGTTGCATAAAATCTTAGAAAGGCTCCTTGAAAAGTGAATGTCTACAAACGGGAGAAAAAATAAAATAAAATCTCAAAACTTACGTTCTGAATACATTCCGAAGGATGTCTGATTTGATTTGAAAGCAGGTTTGTATTGATGAACAAACTTTATTTTGCAGAAAATTAATATTGTCTCTAATTAGAAATTTGCCTTGCCATCTTCTATATTAATCCTGTCCCTCATGGTATAATCATACATGCAAAAAATCAAATACAGTATTTCCCAAATGCATGGACACTGTGGAAGCTTCAGTTTGAAAAAGGCTTTTATTCCCCTTAACACTGGTGACTAAACGTCATTGTATGTACCAACACTTTCAAATAGCCCAAGAGACTTAAAAAGCCTTCTAAGTTTGAAAACCAAAAAGTTCTGAGTTTTTCTGTACCCCAGGACGGTTTTCTTTCCTGAAGCTCAAGCCGAGAAAGCAGACAAAAGAAGCTGATTTGACTGAGCTGTGCCAAGTCTTGCCTTTTTTTCTTTCCTCAGCTCTCCCTCTGCCTCTCTCTCTCCCTCTCTCTCTCTTTCTCTCTCGCACTCTTTTGCTCCCAGTATGGCAACCTTCCGAGCAGTCTTGGCGGAGGTCCAGCCTGTGCCAGTCTGTCTGAATTCTTGTCTCCAAAAGATGTCCTTTGCGGATCAATTAATACATCTGAAAACGGGAAACTGTGGTACGGTACCCAAATCCTGGCACCAACAGCATCGACTTCTGCCAAATCACCTTACAGATTTCATGGTATCCTACCTTTCACAATCATTACTAACATGTTCCCGGAGCAATAATGGAGTACTAGAAGCCATTCAGTGTTCAGCGCTAAGGAATCTGTTCCCTAGAATGTCCATATGCGACATATGCACAACCTGCAGTAAATCAAAATTCTCCTGTGAGAAGAGACGTATGTAATTTTAATAAGCACCACATACTGTATTTCTTTTTATAAGACTTGCTTTTCCTTGCCTTGCTGCAAAGAATCATGGGAGAATAGGAAAGGAGGCATGCAGATTCAAATTAAAACCGTATGCCCAAATATGTCACGTTTTACCCTATGGGAAAAGAACATAGTTCTGACTGATCAGCAATTCCTATTTTTAAGGAAATTCTAATATAAACTGTACCTATATGAAATTTTACTGAAGATAAACAAGGAAAGAATTCTTTTCAAAACATAAATATCAATTAAAAGAGAAACAAAAAACTTAGGGTGAATTTAGTAAAATTCAGCATCTTTTCATATTTTGAACTTTGTTTCATCACAGCCACTGGTTTACTAAATTCATATTAGTACATTCTAGTAAGTATAAATAAACACTGTTTATTTTTATTTGTAGCATGCACATCTTCTGAAGCAGAACAGACAGTCTGTGCTTCACACATCTACCTGTCCTTTGTGAATCAATTAATACATTTGAAAACAGGAAAGTGCAGTACAGTATCCAAATCCTGGCACCAACAGCATCAATTTCTGCCAAATCATTTTCTGCCATTTTGTTCAAGAAATCATTTTTACCTTTGATGCCTGAAAACACAGAATAGCCACACTCCAGAATCACCATGTTTCATAGAAAGAACCCAGAATAGTAGGTTCTAGTCCTTGGCTCTGTCTTTCTAATTTACATAACCTCAAGGTCTCAAATTGCTTAATCTACATAAATTCTCAGTTTGCTGTAATATCAAATACAAAAATCAGTGACTCCTCCTCTATGTTCCCTAAATACTCTGTTTATACTCAGTATACCTTCATTGTAATTTTATAGTAATTAGTTGAGTATGTGTCCTCAAATGTGTCATCCTCACAGGCAGGACACGTGACATTTATCTAACAAAACTGAAAGTTCTGAATAGAGCCTTTCATATGCAGGTGCTCAACAAATCTATTAGGTGAATGAATTATGGGGATAGATCACATAAATATCACTCTGAAGTTCTATAAAACTATGAAATAAGATAATGAAAAACAAAACCACATATTACTAAATCATACAGTTAACAGATCAGAAAAATGCTACAGAGAAAACTTAAGGATTGAATTAAAGCACTAACAAAAGTGTTCCATGCTTTTCTTTCAAATAGGGATGTGAAACATGGGCAGGATGACAGTGGGTTTGGAATTTATAATCAAACTACTGAAAACTAAAGACAAAGAGAGAATCTTGAAAGCAGCAAGAAGTGACTCCTCACATACGAGGAAGCCTCAATAAGATTAACATCTGACTCCTCCCTGGAAACCATGGAGGCCAGAAGGCAGTGGGATGACATATTCAAAGTGCTGAAAGAAAAAAAAAAATCATCCATCAAGAATTCAATATCAGCAAAATCTCATTCAAAAATCAAGGAGACATTAAGACACTCCCAGATAAACAAAAACAGAGAGTTTATTGCTAGCACACCTCCCTACAAGAAATACTAAAGGAACTTTTCCTTCAGGCTGAAATGAAAGGAAACTAGAGAGTAACTCTAATCCACATAAAGAAATAAAAAGCACAAGTAAAGGTAACTCTAGAAGCAAATATTAAAGATAGTATAAATGTACATTTTGTTTGTAACTCTTTCTTCAATCTGATTTGAAAGACAACTGCACAAAGCAATAATTAAAAATCTATGTTGATGGGCACACAATATACAAAATGTAATTGTGACAAGAGAATATAGGAGGGATAGAACAGAACTATATAGGAGCAAATTTTTTGTATACTATTGAAATTAATTTGGAATAATCTGAATTAGCCTATTATAAATTAAGATGTTAACTGTAATACCCAGAGTAATCACTAAGAAAACAAGGGAAGTAAAATGTTACCATAGAAAAATATTTATTTAACACAAAAGAAGGCAGCAATGGAAGAAAAGAGGAACAAAAAAGACAAAGACACAGAAAATAGCAAAATGGTAGAAGTAAATCCAACCTCATCAGTATTTACATTAAACTTAAATGAACTACAAGACTCCAACTAAAAGACAAAGATTAGCAGAATGGATAAAAATAAATGATCCAGGGTCCCGCCCGGTGGCGCAGCGGTTTAGTCCACGCTTGGCAGCCCAGGGTTCGCGAGTTCGGATCCCGGGCGCCCGCCGACACACTGCCTGTCAGCCATGCTGTGGCGGCGTCCCATATAAAGTGGAGGAAGATGGGCATTGATGTTAGCCCAGGGCCAGTCTTCCTCAGCAAAAAGGGGAGGATTGGCGACGGATGTTAGCTCAGGGCTGGTCTTCCCCACAAAAAAATAAATAAATAAATGATCCAACTACATGCTGTCTACAAGAGACACACTTTAGATTCAAAGACATAAATAGGTTGAAAGTAAAAGGATGAAAAAATATATATACTATGCAAACAGCAACCAAAAGAGATCTGGAATCGTTATACTAATACAGACAAAATAGACTTTAAGACAAAAATAGGTAGAGACAAATAAGGACATTTTATAATGACAAGAGTCATTTTATCAGTAAGATACAACCATTATAAACATATATACCCATAACAAAAGAGGTCCAAAATACACAGCAAAAAATGAAATAACTGAAGGAAGAAATAGATAATTCAACAAATAGACAATTCTCCAGTAACAGTTGGAGACTTCAACACTCCACTTTCAATAATGGATAGAACAACCATATAGAAGTTCAGCAAGGAAATAGAAGACTTGAATAACCTCATAAATCAACCAGACCTAACAGACATCTATAAGATACTCCACTCAACAACAGAAGAAGGCACATTCTTCTCGAGTGCACATGGAACATTCTCCAGGACAGACAATATGTGAGGCCATAAAACAAGCCTCAATAAATTTAAAAGCATTGAAATCATACAAAGTATTTCTCCAACCACAAAGGAATAAAAGTAGAAATCAATAACAGGAAACAAAGATTGGGAAAATCACAGATATATGGAAATTAAATAATGCTCCTAAATAACCAATGAAGAAATAATAAATTCTAGAGTGGAAAGAAATGAAACAGAGAATAGAAAAACAACAAAGAAAATCAGACAAAGATATCACAAGAAAACTACAGACCAATATCCCTTATGAGTATAGATGCAAAAATTCTGAGCAAAATACTAGCAAACTGAATCTAGCAACATATATAAAGGATTATAAACCATGACCAAGTGGGATTTATTCCAGGAATACAAGGTTGGTTCAACATAGAAAAATCAATCAATGTAATATACCACATTAATAGAATAAAGGACAGAAACCACTTCATCATCTCAGTAGACACAGCAAAAGCATTTGGCAAAACCCAACACCCTTTCATGATTAGAAACGTGGATCTGCATAAAGAAAGGAGGATCACTGAAGAAGGAATAAGTGAAGGCAGATAAACTTTTATTTTTCTTATTTTTAAGTGATCTAACATAACAGTTTGTTCAAAATAATAGCAACAATGTACTCGACTATATATGCTTATGTGTATATATCTGTATATATCTGTATATATATATATATATATATATGCTTATGTATGCTTATATATAAGTGAAATGAAGAACAGCAATGATACAAGGGACAACAGGGGGAAATTAGGATTTTTTTGTTATTATCAGGTACTCACACTACCTGGGAAGTAGTATATAGTGTTATTTGAAAGTGGATTTGAATTAGTTGTAAGTATATATTGCAAACTCTAGGGCAATCACTAAAAAAGTAAAAAATAAATATTATAACTGATGTACTAAGAAAGGAGAGAAAATGGAATCATAAAATGCTCAATTAAAACCACAAAAGGCAGAAAAAAAGTGAAAGACAAAAATAGAAACACAAAACATGGACAACAAATAAAAAACAGTAACAAATATGGTAGATATTTATCCAACTATATCAATAATCATTTTGAATGTCAATGGTCTACATACACCAAGGAAAAGACAGAGATTGCCAGAGTGGTTTAAAACATACGTCTACACAAAAACTTGCACACAAATGTTCATAGCAGCATCATTCATGATAGCTAAAAAGTGAAAATAATCCAAATGTCTATCAACTGTTGAATAAATAAACAAAATGTGTTCTATCCATATAATGGAATATTATTCAGCAATAAAAAGGAATGAAGCACTGACACATGCTATACCATGGCTGAACCTTTGAAAAAATTATGCTAAGTGAAAGAAGCCAGACACAAGAGTCCTCATATTGTATGATTCGATGTATATGAAAGGTCTAGAATAAGCAAATCCGTAGACAAAATGCTAGTGGTTGCCAGGGACTGGACAGTGAGAAGTGTGGGGAGTGGCTGCTAATGGGTATGGGGTTTCCTTTTGGAGTGATTAAAATGTTCTGCAATTAGGGCGATGGTTGCACAACCTAGTAAATATACTTCAAACCACTGGATGGTATACTATAAAATAGTGAATTTTATGGTATGTGAATTATATCTCAATTTTTTAAAAAGTTACAGTCCATCTCTCCAGTATTTTTGGTGTTGTAAATGAGTACACCCCACGGTAAACCCACAGAAGTCTTTTAGCCTCTTACATAGAGGAAATACTATACGTTAGCTAAAACTTGGTCCACATGAATCTACCCAGCATACTCTAGTGCCTTACTCAGTTTTGACTTCTTGGTTCTACCGCAAGCAACTCCAGCATTCCTGGTTCCATCCAAATGCCATTCCTTTCTGCCCCTCTCTTGGTTCTGACTCCTCAGATAGCTCCTGCCCTCCTGGACTGCCAAGCCCTCCCTGAAGCACCCAGTCACTCTGTCTTCCCTCCCTAACTGCCAGGCCCCAGTGAATTCAAACTTTTGACAGCCAGCCTCCTCTACAAATTAGCAAATCTCTTCCCACAGCTCGCCCTGCTCTTCACATGCACCCTAATCCCAGCAGGCTTACCGAGGCCTTCTCGATGCTAACCATGGTCTGACTCAACCCTTTAATTCCTGCCTCTCCTCCACCTCCTTATGGTTCCCTCTCCCAGCACCTACTTGGACAGGACACTACTCTGTGGCCACACAGGATAGTGACCATGGGATTGTAAATTCACAATGGTAAATTCACAAATATGGAGCATTTTCCTTCCAGTGTGTACTGTTTATTTGATTTACTCATAGCCGCAAAACCTTTAGATTCAAGCTCTCAGATAGAAAGTACAATCAGAAGGGATTGATTCTTAGAAGTTTTATGTAGCCTATAAGTTAGCGGTTGCAGATGGTAGCATGGTTAAGTCTTTCTACAGACTTAGCAGAAGTCGACTGAAGTTAGTAGAAGAAACGAGAGGTTTTTCAAACTTTTTTCCCAGGAGCCCTGGAATTCCCCAGATGCTGCAGGGCCGTCATAGAGGACCAAGAAAGGATAAGCAGGGGAGGTTCTAGGACAACACCCCTGCATCAATCAGAGTAGTTCTGTTTTTATGATTCATATGTATGGGGTTCACCAAGATTTTGTTTGACAAAAGAAGTTTTTTCAACAGAAAAAGTTTAAAATCCTTTGATTTAAGCCATTCTAGGAAAACACTCCCTAATGAGCTAACCTAACAAGAACTTTTGAGATTGTGGCCCTCTCAGAATATTCACAACATGAGCTACTGTTGTCATCTGAGATTTAAGACAGTAACGGGGAGCTATTCCCTAAGCATATGGAGAACCATACCTTGTCTACAGGATGGAAAATGGAGGAAAATAGAATTACTGGACCATTTCCTTACTTTCTTTCCTTCCCTAGATTTAGATTTTTAGATCTAAAATCTGAAACCCCAAAGAACACAGATCTGGTCTTTCCCAGCTATTCACTAAGTCTTGAATACAGTTGTCTAGTCAGGAATAGTCCTCTCAAGCATCATCTGAACAACCACTATATGCCAGGCATGTGCCCTTTTAGCCCCTTACATAGAGGACCTAAGGAGCAGGTATGTAAACGCGCAATTACAATTCCAGGTCATCCATCAGCTATGATAGAAGAAGGTACGCTACATCCTAGGAACACAGGAAGGAAATAACCTGCTGAAGAGTCATCTACCAACCAAGCAAAAGTCAAATCCACGTCACTTTGGATAGAATAACAAGACAAGTTTAAAAAGTGTATTCGTTCATTTTATACGTATTTGTTGTGTTCTTATTATACTTAAAGCAGTAAGCTGAGGCTCTGGGAAATCCAGAGGCACACCAAAAATCACTCCAGCCCTCAAGAAGCTTAAAGTCTCGTATGAAGAAAAGACACAACAAAATACTACACTTTAGGTGATGTGTTATTATTTAAATATATCCCCAAATCCTAACTCTTCCACATTCCTTCCAGGTATCATAAAAGATAAATTGCCTTTCCACAGAGCTTGAATGTGGAATTGTGATGGCCAATCTTCCTAAGGTCTATCCAAATTACATCCGTTCTCTTTTTCCCACTCTCCTCTCTCTTTCTCTCCCTCTCCTCTTTCTCCTCTCTCTCCCTTCTCCACCATTACACAGTTATTATCTGCAGTCATTGATTTATTAGTCAGTGTTTATTGAGCGCCTGCTTATGTATAAAATATGGGGTTAGAAGCCACAATGAACACACAAATGAAATAAACAAAAAGTAATCATGCACTAATAATAATAACGATGATAATAAGCACTTTCACTTTCACATTCCTTAATTCATTCACTCCTCACCCAACTTCTGAAGGAAAATAGGTGTTATTTTACTTTATAGATGACAAAACTGACATCAGAAGAAGTTATATGACTTGTTCAGACCATCAGACATATATCTAGAGTATAGAAAATTGAAGCAACTATTCCAAGTTCCATTATTTAATGAATTCAGGAAAATGGAATGAACACAAGTGGCCTCATACATTCCACTACCTACCTACTTAAATGGTCCCTCTGAATGGTTAACAGGCACCTCAAACTCAACTTGGCCAAACCAGAACTCTTGATTTTTCTCAAAGAAGTCCATTCCTCTCTCAGCTTCCATTAAATGGCAGCACCAAACACTCAACTGCTCAACCCGAAAATCCAAGAGTCATCCTTGATTCATCCCTCATCACCCACTAGAAAGGCTAAAAGGAAAGAGACAGATAATACCAAGTGTCGATGAGGATGCTGGAAAGTGGAATGTTCATACATTGCTGGTGGGAATGTAAAATGGTAAACAGTTTGGCAGTTTCTTCAAAGTTCAACTTATACTTACCCTAAGAACCAGCAATTTTCACCCCTAAGTCCACCCTTCAGAAAACATATGTCCATACAAAGACCTGCACATGGACATTCATTGAAGAATTATTCTTAATAGCCAGAAACTGGAAACAATCCAAAAGTCCACCACGTGAAGAATGGATAAACAAAATGTAGTCTATCATTACTACACAATAAAAAGGCACAAATTACTAATACATGCAACAACATAGACGAACCTCAGAAACATTGTGTTAAGTGAAAGAAGCCAGACAGAAGAAGACTACACATTGTATGATTCCATTTCTACAAAATACCTTTAAAAAGATAAAACTATAGAGACAGAAAGCAGATCAATCATTGCATGGAGCTAGCGTGGGAGAGGGGATTGACTGCAAATGGGCAGGGGAGAACTTTGGAGGGTGATGAAAGTGTTTCAGACTGGACTGTGTTGATGGTTTCACAACTGTATACATTTATTAAAAATCATCAAACTGTACACTCAGAACAGGTGAATTTTATGGTATATAAATGATACCTCAATACACACAACAATTAGGGTATTTAGCAACATTTACTGCATCCAAAATACCATATTAGGCCCTAAAGGGGATATTGAGATGACTAAGATACTGTTCCATCCTAAAGGAGCTTCCAGTACTTTTCTTCTAGTTGTAGAAACAGGACACAGAAATAATCGATATCATATACCAAAAAATGACAGCCAAATAAATGGAAGAGGCGACGAAAGTGATAAAGTCTAGAGGAAGGAGAGAGGACTGGAGCCAGGTGTTCACGGGGGCTGGTCAGAGGATGTTAGTTTTAAATGGGGCCTTGAAGGATGAATGAAAATCAGAAAAGTGGAACCTGGAGGGCATTCTTGAGAAAGAAATCCAAAGGCAGGAATGCTCAAGACATATCAGCAGTCACTGGGGCAGGCTGGCTAAAGCAGAGGCCCACAGGAAAGCAGAAAGGGCCCCAGGCCAGCCGAGAGCAACACAAAGGCCCCAAGCATGTGCTCTCTCCTGGGGCTTCCTCAGACCTCAGGCACTTGAGCACCAGGCTCATGATTATCACCATACTTGAAACTCTAGGATGATTTGCTTAGTATTTACTTAACATTCTTTAAACTTACTCTGTTTAACCTAGATTAATTTTTCAAGGAAATTTTATAATACAACTATAAAATGAAAACGAGCATCATCTGCCAGAAATAGAAAATACTGTAAAAATGGGTGTTATTAAATTGTCAAAGCCTGTAGCTGTCTCTAAGCTTGAGGCCTATTTCTATTAAAAAGAGAGAGTAACAAGCGTTGGAGAAGGGCTAAAACCTTCTAGTACCAAACTGACACTTTCGCCTTGATAGAATCAGAAGAGCTGAAAGGTAATTGAAAAAAGGAAGTTTTCTCACTGTGGTCCATGTTATTTAATGCACACCCTGAACCATCTAATATCACTTGTCTTAGGAGTCCCACATTTTGGGAGATGCTGGTGTACAGTAAATCCTACAAAAGCAGGGTGATAAGTATAACAATAACTAATATTTATTTAGTACTTAGTATGTGTCAGACACAATTTTAAACACTTCTCATTTTATTTCATTTAATCCTTATAGTAATAATGCCTACCTCATAAGGGTCTTATAAACCCATTTTTCGGGCTAGGAAACTGAGGCATACAGAGTTTAACTAACTTGCCCAAGGTCATACAACTCACCCAAGGTCAAACAGTTAATAAGTGGCAGAGCTGGGACTGAATCCAGATAGTCTGTCTCCAGTCTGTGCACATAACCACTACAACTGAGCTGATTCTCGTGTGAAATGACATTTCAGGGAGATTTCTCTGGCTATGATTTGTCTGCTAAAGGAAGGAGAGGCCAGAAGACTATTGCAACGACCCAGGCATCAGATCCCATGGCCCAGCTGGGCCTGGAGGGTTAATTGCCATTTGCTGTGGGCAGCAGAGGGCAGCAGAGGGCTGTGGAGCAACAGCTGGGCCCCTGCCCAGATTTCCACAGGGCGGCTTCCAGTGGAGAAGGTGAACCTGAAGCAACGAGGCTAGGGCCCAAGTCAGATGCAAAGGCTACCCAGGGAAGAGAAGGGCTGAGAACACCACCGTCCTTAGGGGGCCAGAAAAAGTGGATCCTGGAAGTTGGGACGAGCCGCAAGAGAAGTCAGAGAGGCTAAAGGAGCAGTATGTCGAACAGCCAGGTGGCTCAGACACCAGACCCTGCCCATCAATTTCTGGGTAGCCACCCAACATCCCCTGATAATCTGATATTGCCCAGTGTTTTCACATTTCACTTCCAAAACATAATATTGATGTCATGACCTCTTTTTTAATTTGTAAATGGATTTCAGGTCTTCCAAGAGTACAAAATTTGGCTGTACCTTGGCCTACACCTCCTCTCTTAAATTCAGCATATTCACTTAGCACTGGTATCTCATTCTCAGAGAAAGCGCTTTAAAATTAAAATTAAGAAATACATTCAAATGCCATTTCAAAGCTTCTGACACACCTGAAACATCTTGAATACAGACACCATTAATCCACAGACATCAAAATTGTTTTATTACCTTAAATCTTCCAAAGTCATTGTTTGAAAAAAAAATAATAATAAGATAGCAGATAAAACTGTCAGAATAAAAAAAAAAAGAAAACCTTCTGGAAGAAAATTTCCTAGGCATGGTTTTAAAAGAAAGATTCAGGGGCCGGCCCAGTGGCATAGTAGTTAAGTTTACGCGCTCCACTTCAGCGGCCTGGGGTTCATAGGTTTGGATCCTGGGTGCAGACCAACATACCCCTTATCAAGCCATGCTGTGGCAGGCGTCCCACACATAAAATAGAGAAATATTGGCACAGATGTTAGCTCAGGGCCAATCTACCTCAGGAAAAAGAGGAGGACTGGCAGTGGAGGTTGGCTCAGGGCTACTCTTTCTCACCAAAAAAAAAAAAAAAAAAAATTTCAAAAAATTAAAAACAAAAATAACTGATCTGGACTACCCAATTTGATGCTTCACTCGGGCTTTGTTAAATAAGCAGAAAGATTAGACATTGCAAGCTTGTGATTTACTCTTGGAGAAGTGTGATTTCTCATTTCCCCGGAGAAAAGCTTTAAGAACATCAATAGATTTCTCTGGATATCAAATATTTCTCCATTATTGTGAGTAGATTATATTTAGATCAAAATCAGATGGGTTACATTTCCCTTAAACTACCCAAGAGATTTTAAAAATACAAGGAAATGTGTCACATATCCAAAAACAATATTTTATCCTAATATCACCATGGAAATGTCTCCACATTAGAAATAATTAGCCAGAAAACAAAACTAACCTGAGTTTTATATGTACCAAGTTCACAATAACTTATTAAAATTAGATTGTCATTTGCTGATACTAACAAAATTCATAATCCTTGGTGCCCTTTAAAAATCCCTGGAAATATGCCTTTACATTTTTGTTTTTAATATGAAAAAAAATGTATGTGAATTAGTGATAAATTGAATAGGAGTTCAAATTTGATTTAAACATTATGTACACGACAAAGAATATAAACACAGTTAAGAATTTCCAAATTCTTGGGGGCCGCCCGGTGGCGCAGCGGTTTAGTCCGCGCTTGGCAGCCCGGGGTTCGCGAGTCCAGATCCCAGGCGCCCGCGGACGCGCACTGCCTGTCAGCCATGCCGTGGCGGCGTCCCATATAAAGTGGAGGAAGATGGGCACGGATGTTAGCCCAGGGCCAGTCTTCCTCAGCAAAAAGGGGAAGATTGGCAACAGATGTTAGCTCAGGGCTGGTCTTCCCCACAAAAAAAAAAAAAAAAAAAAAGAATTTCCAAATTCTTGATAAATTCATCCCTTCGTCAGGGCTATAAGGTTCATGGCTGAGTTATCCTCATCTATATTATTTTTGTCTTCCTGACCAAACTATAAACTCCTTAAGAGCATAGATTATTAACTTTTTAAGTCATCCATTAGCACCATGCTGAGCACACCTATTTGTTCATTAAAAATGTACTGAATATCTACTATGTTCAAGGCACCTAGGTAGGTGCTCCAGGGATAAGATGATGAAGCAGAAACAGTTCTTGCCTTCAAAGATGTTACTGTGTAGTTGGGGGAGGTGGAGGAGGAGCTGGTAAGACGTATACATGTGACAAGACTCAGGGGTTTCACAAATACCCCCTAGTGGAAAGACGGGCCCTCCAAACCCAACCAATCACTCATTACCATCCCCTCTCCTCATTCTTTCTCCTATTTAGTTTGGCATCCAGTTCAAGCTCCAATGTTACAAAATTTAATCCCAGGTCCACGTAAGAAAAGCCTATTGTCTCTGAGAAAATAACTTGATGTGGTTTTTGAAATAGAGGTGAGGCCCTTAGAGCATGGATATCAGCTCAAACCCACATCAAAAAGAAGTGCTAGAACTGTTCTGCGTGAGAAAAGAAGACTTACACTTTCTTAGAAGGAAGGTGACAGAACTGAGGACTGGAAGGTGGGAGGTGAGTGGAACCTGAGAGGTGCAGGACTCTGCCCCGCGTGTTGCGGAGGGCCAGGGAGAACCCGTGAGTGGAGGGCTGGCCACAAGGTGCTCTGGAGCAGGAATATCTCAGGTCACATCTTCACCTCTTTGCTGTGCCCTATGCAGTCAGCCTCTCCTCCATCACTCCTGCCCCAATCTTCAGTAAAGTCTAGGACATCCTCACCTGTGTTATATGGGGTTTGGGCAGATATAATGCTAAAGGGGTCAATTCAATGTGAAAAAGAGATAGTACCTGGGGATGCAGGAACCTAGAGGCAGAGGTACTCAAGAAAACATAAGCATCCCACACACATACACATGCGCTCCAGAATTTAGAAAAATCTTAAGGATGGCTTTGGACTTCCATGGTTTGGAACTGGGGGTTGAGCCAAGAGCAGGAGGCCCCAAATGGCAAGCGGGTTATACAGTTAGCTACGCCAGGTTCAGACCACCAAAGGGAGCCAGAGCTTCAAAGGAGGACCCCTAGTTCTCATATGATGCCTCCTCATCAGCACCTTCCTGGCGGTGATCTGGGCTTGTCCTCAGGTGGATCTTGTGCGCAGCCCTAACCGGGTCTGCCACCTCCTGCTGTGTCGACCTAGTGTCTGGCCCTGTCCTGCCCCAGCACTAGCTCTGCTTCAATCTGTGTTGTGACATCTTGCCCAAGTGTTGCCCCAGCACCCAACCTCAACCTGCCTCTGCATTCCATTTGCTACTTCTCTTTCTAGACCGACACTTTATAGGACTATGGCTTGCTCCATGGCCACTGCGGAAGACCTGGCACACAGTAATTAGGGGGAGACTAGTCTTTAGAAGGAAAAGCTATAGACAAATTTCACTTTTAGGAGACAGAGTTGCAGGCTAGTACAGAACCAATAGTCTGCAAAGATCAAGGTCCACATGTTGTCCATGTGGAAAGAACTTTTGCTCACTGAGGAAACTACGACGTAGTTCTACTTCTAAACTGCCTGTGGGTTTGCTTCAACTGTACTTTCAAATATTCAGATTTGGAAAAAAAGGTTGGTGTCTAAGAAATTTCAAGAAGAAAACCATATTTAAAAAAAAATCTGTAAGAAGCCATCCCATCGAAATTAAATAAAAATAAGGAAGGATAAGGTTAGCTCAGAGGCAGAGAGACAGATTCACGGCTGCCAAAGTAACTTCCTCCAGCCTGAGAAAGAGACTATCAGGAAAAGTCGTAACTGTATTTGCAGCCATGTTACAAGCCTCCACTTTCTTTCTCTTCCTCTGAGTTTCAGAAAAAAATGTTCAGGAAAAAAAGCAAGTGCAACCATGCAAGAAAGATGCAGAGCTTATGGCCGGAGTTAGTAAGCTCCGGAGGAAAGATTAATTCTGAAGGGAATAGAGGAAGTGTTAAGCATGATACAAAGAAAGCACTTAAAATCATGGCACAAATGGAAAAAGAACCTCCAGGAACTTTGCTTTCAAGCACTTTTTATAGATAAGCAAAGGGCGGCCAGAGAAGGTAAGTAAATTGCACAAAGTTGCACAGCGAATTAGTAGCACTGCCGAACCCAGAACTTGTGAGCCCGCCCTCAGTGGTCATAGTGGCTTCTCACCTTGGTTTCAGTGAGCAGGACAAGACTGGCCGTAGGAGAAAAGCTTTCAGTGGCTTATGGGAGTCATTGTATAGGCCACGAACCCTATGAAACTTCTGAAATGCCAAATATGTAAGACTAGTAAAAGTTTTCCTTGAAATAAGGGGAAAAAAAAGGTCAAGCTTTTACAATGCAATACTTGATAATAGTTGGGCCTACCACCAGAGCTGTTAGTTTATACCAGGAGCTTGCACATGTGTAAATGTCATCTCTTCTAGTGAGGAATGCTATAATTGGTGATGCTACTTTAACAGAGAGCTTTATTTTTCCAGAAAAAAACGTAAGTACCGGATCATATTGCTGAGCCAGGTTCCACCACTCACCTGGTTCTTGCAACCTAATGTGTAGGTTCACATGCCTGAAATACTCAAAGTCTGTTGGGAGGCCGTGGAGAAGCAAACCTACAGTCTCCAAGGGGACTGTCTCAGGCTGGGCTTCCCAGGGACGCCAGCTGGCAGGAATCCCCAACAGTGGCAGGATCTGTGAAAACTGGAACAATGTAAATGCCTAGCATGCCTGTAGCCCTATCTTATCACAGCCTTCTAAACGTGGCTCTTGTGAAAAGCTAGCTAGAGACCACTGGCTTGATTCTCATTTATTTTCCATTTAAGCCAAATCTGGAGTTAAGGGTAAGAAAGTCACCTATATTAGTTTCGTTACAAGTGATAAAAATCCAAGTTGAACTGGCTGAAACAAAAAGAAAGACAGAGAGAGAAACAGAGAGATGGAGAACTTGGTTTTTGTTTCAAAGACTCCAAGGACACGTTGAACAATGACCCTACAGGAAGGGCAGGAAGGCCCTTAGATCTCAGAAGCAGAGTGAGAGCCTTGAATGCAGCCAGGACTATCTGCCATCTCTGCCTCCTTGGGCATGGACATCCTCCTCTCCTAGTGAAAACAGACTTTCTCAAGGGAAGAAGCAGCTCCAGAGCATCTGTGGGTCCTGTCAGCTCCAGAACTGTACTGTTTACAGCTCCTGTCTCTACAGAAGAGGCACCAAGCCTTGGGAGGGAGACTGCCCAGAAGGGTCACATCCCATCCCAGGTAATGTGGCAGAGTCACAGTAGCCAGTCTAGTTTTGCAGGAGCCATAAGAAGGGAGCTGAAGCAGCTCCTAGACAAGGGTGCCAAGCAGACCATCCCCAGTGAGCATACAGCAGCCACCCCGATCTCTATCTCACAGAGTACCAGGTTTGTACGTAAGCATCTGCCCACACAAACTGTCCATGCACACAATCTCTCATATTTCAGCTTCCATTCTTGTCTCCAACATGGTTTATTACACTCAATATCAAATCAGCTGAGGAGAGGAGGAGAAGAAGGAGGGGGCGGAGGAAGAAGAAGGAGGAAGGAGGGATGGGAGGAGAAGAGGAAGGAGAGGGAGGGGAGGAACAAAAAGGAAGTTTCCAAACTGCAGACATCTTCATTGCACTCAATTCTTGCCCTCCAAAGAACGGTTACAATATACTTATTGGGAAACAGTAACTAAAGTTTCTCACATTGGTATTGCATCAGTTCTAAATTTAAAAAAACTATTTTGCGTGTTTCATTTCCTATGCTACCATTCTTGACAGAAACTGGTTGGGCTTATATCCCAAAACCTTCAAAGAATTAAGCATGAAAGTGAAAAAATTTGTAATAACACAGGGTGCATACAATGCCCTGAGATATGTGCCTTGGCACATACAAATCATGCAGTAACAATTTAAAGAGAATTAGGGAAGATTAACATATAGCTGAGGATGGATGAATGGGACCAACGGACAACACGAGTCTCTTCCTAAAAGGACAATAAGAAGTTGCCATAACCCAGATCCCACATAGTACTGTTGATATCCAAAAGAACAGGACTGTAAGAAACCCATTAATAAACAACTTGTCAAAAATCTCAAAATGGGGGAGAAGAGAAGAGGAAGGGAGGGGCAGAGAGAATGAGGGAAGGAGGAATGGATGGAGGGAGGGAGCAAGAAAGGAAGACAGACCAGGAAATAATCATGAATTAAAAAAACAAAAGGGGACAGGTAGTCAAGAAGTAAGACAAGAATCCACATGTAAAATGACAAAAAGCAGCACAAATTTTAAGAGGATTTATTTTCTCCACCATCCTCCCACATCTTCCCCCATCAGAATAAACACATTTTTGAGTCTCTCCCATCTTTAAAAACTATATCCCTTTTGAACTTAACAATTCCCCTATTTCCTTTCCTTTCCAGATAAGCTTGTCGAAAGAGAAGACAGAATCCATTCTGGTCTTCACTCCTTGTCACCTAACCCCAGCTTCTGCCCTCCTGTCTCCACTCCTACCAAATCCAATGGCTACAGCTGACTGTCCCTTTCTTCTCAATATTCTCTCCTCCCTTGGTTTTTAAGTACTCCTTTCTCTTTTCCAACTACGTTTACTATGTATCCTTAGTGGCTTTTCTTCCTCTGCCCTTAACCGTTGGGATTCCACAGCACTCCATCCTTCGGCCCCTTCTCTCTTCTTCTGATGCTGTGAACTTCGTCAGAGCTGCATGGAGACACCTTGGGGAGGGCACTGGTCTCTAGAAAAATGGAACATAATGTTGGGAGACACTCTAAAGGCCAAAAACTGCAACCACCACTGTTGGCAAGGGCTCTACAAACATCCTGTAAAGAATTACCCAGGCTCCGCTTGAATTCTTCTACTGACAGAGAGTTCATTAGCCACAAAACAGTTACTTGTGAGGGGCCGCCCGGTGGCGCAGCGGTTTAGTCCGCGCTTGGCAGCCCGGGGTTCGCGAGTTCGGATCCCAGGCGCCCGCGGATGCACTGCCTGTCAGCCATGCTGTGGTGGCGTCCCATATAAAATAGAGGAAGATGGGCGCGGATGTTAGCCCAGGGCCAGTCTTCCTCAGCAAAAAAAAAAAGGGGGGGGAAGATTGGCAACAGATGTTAGCTCAGGGCTGGTCATCCCCACAAAAAAAAAAAAAAAAAAGTTACTTGTGAGAAACTGGAGCGGGGCAATCAGGAGGGACGCCATCTCTGGGAAGTGGAGGAAATGGAAGCTGAGTAAATGCACACCCATGTTGGCCACCCAAAGTCATCTGTGAGGCCTTGTTTTCCCAAGAGGTGAGAGGAGTACGGGCTTAAGTAATAATCCATCTCCCTGCCTCACAGGTGGATCCAAGGCCAGTTCTTCTGAAAGGAAGGCTGGCCCCAGAAAGCAAACTGAGTTGAGTTCAAGGTCACGATGAGCCTGTGGCTTGTTTGCCTCCCTGTCCCACACAGCAGCTCTTTTGGTGAGTGTGATGATATGACATGGCCATCAGCCAATTTTACAGAACAGGGGGCAACAACACAGCATCCCCACTGAACACATCATACTGCAAAAGAAACATTCCACACATCTGTCAGGAGCTGGGTATTGTGCTAGGCTCTTTCTCCGTTATCTCATCTATTCCCAGAAACATCCATCTGAGGCAGGTGCCACTGTTTCCACTTTACAAATGAAAAAACTGAGGCAAATGTGTTCAAGTTCACGCAGCTGGTAAGCACATGAGGTGAAGTTCAGAGTCACTGTCCAGACATGAAATGCCTGTGCTTTCCACCAAACCTTGTCTCTCATTAGAGAATACATTTCTGAATGCTGCCTATTTATATTGAGGCAGCAAACGTCTACCTATGGTCATGAAAGGTCCTATAGAGAGAGATAATAAACAGGCATTCATTTCCCAGCATCATACACTGCAGCATAAATGAGTTTCCATATCTTGGTATTAAGTCAAGAGAGGACAGTGGTACCCTCGGGAGAAAAATATGAATGATACTAAAGGAATGCAGCAAACTCAATAAATCCAGAGACTAATATTGCTATGTGATCTCTGTAGTAGTTACGTTGGCACCGATAACCTTACAAAGGTTCTTGGTGGAACTTGTTAAATCATAAAATCATCTCTTGATTCTAGAACATAAAACAATGTCTTTTTTATGTAAACACAACCTTGAGGAAACTGCAGATAACTGCAGATCTTTTTAAGATATTTTCTTCTGTCACACTGTAAGCTATTTCCTTCACTCACCAATATTTTTACATATTTGTAGAAAGACTTCTCCTCCATAAATATTAAACACAAATTGTAATGTATCAGCTAAGAGCTCAGATCTCCTCTAATAACTATTTGGAAAGTCAGCCATTGGGTTCACACAAGCAGTCATAATCAAATTGCTAAAGATAGATAGTTTGTGCTGGAAGGTAAGTTAAAAACAGAGCATCCACATATCGAGATTCATTAATATTGATATCTATTGACCTGCACCATACTAAAACAATTTTAGTGAACAGACAACTTCCAAACATAATATTACACAGAGTAGAAGCTCAATCATTCTTTCATTCATTTAACTAATAATTATTGTGTAACATAAACCTGCATAGGCATGAAGGATACAAATAAGTAAATAAGCCCTCACTAAATTTAAAATGCAGTTATAGAGAAAATATATACATATATTAAAGTTAAATCA
Organism: Tapirus indicus; assembly: GCA_031878705.1. Taxonomy (NCBI): domain Eukaryota; kingdom Metazoa; phylum Chordata; class Mammalia; order Perissodactyla; family Tapiridae; genus Tapirus; species Tapirus indicus. Next base: position 93,087,428 of record CM062919.1, on the reverse strand, counting down.
CAATTATAAAGGTAAACAATAATAAGACAACAATACAAGATGTCTTCAAACAATATGATTGCCTGTCAAATGAGTAGTAAAGAAAAGAAATGCTAGAGGTTCATTAAGAGAGGAGGGTCAAAATGGGTCAGAGAGTAAGGGAAGACATCACTGAGGGAGGAGGTGGTAACTGGGTAAAAGGAAGCCTGACATAAAGAAGAGAAGGAAAAGGGATATTATCAGTAAAGTCATGCTCTGGAGAGAGCAGATCAAGCAAGCCAGAACAAAATGTGTATGTAGAGATGCAGGATGTAATAGCTCTACCAATTAATAATCAATAAGCACAAAACCACAATGGTTTACCTTTCAGTGATCAAAGGAACATATTCACTTATTTCCTAACTTAAGGACTCAGGGCATTGTTTATCCGGCCCCTCATTTTCAGCCAAAGAAACAAATTTGTCAAAGCTAAAAACTTTAAAACTCCCTTCAAAAAACAAAATATAATAAACATGTAACAACAGTGTAAGGAGTTATCGAGTTTAGAATGCAACACTCCACTGGACCATTTAGAGATCACCAAAGTCATGTGTCTTTCCGTCGTGTAAACATTCTGAAACACAGCAATGCAGACTACAGGAAGAGTCAGGGAATCAGAGCAGGAAAGAAGGTTCAAGCCAGGAAGGAAGTGCAATGCAAGTAATTTGTTCAGGTTGATGGTCAAGGTGAGGAGTTAACAGTAGTTATTGGGCTAAGAACAACTCAAAATACTACTGCTGATAGAAACACTGACATGTTAGAGTAGGAAGGGCCTTTAGAAGTCAGCCAGATCTACACACATCCATGCTCTGCTTTCTTTTGAGGTGGGCACCAGCCAACAACTCAGGATCTAGGTTTCGGTCAGTTGAAAATGCACGTGTGGAGTGATGAAGAGTTTGCAATCATCTTATGGTATCAGGAGACAGGAGAAACTCTGACCAAAAAAATGGCGGTGGGGGCAAACCAAAAGAAAGACTTTAAGAAACTACAGCAGGAGTCAGAAAACCTTTTCTATAAAAGGCCAGATATTAAATATTTTAGGTTTTGAAGTTCACATGGTCTCCTCTCAACCACTCAGTTCTGGTGTTAAAGTGCAAAAGCAGACATAGACAACAGATGAACCAATAAGTGTGCCTGTGTCCCAATAAAACTTTATTTACAAAAACAGGTGGTAGAAGAACCATTTATGATAAAACTCTCAGCAAGTTAGAAACAGAGGGGAATTACCTCAACTCAATAAAAAGCACCTGCAAAAAACCTACTGCTAACATCACACTTAACAGTGAAAGACTGAAGGCTTTTCCCCTAAGATTTGGAACAAGGTAACAATGTCCACTGCCACCACTCTTATTTAACATAGTACTGGAAGTTCTAGCCACTTCAATCAGGTAAGAAAAAGAAATAAAAGGCATACAGATTAAAACTGTCCCTATTTGCAGATGACACAGTTGTCTATGTAGAAAATCCCAAGCAATACACACACACACACACACACAAAAAAAAAAAACTTCCTAGAACTAAGTGGGTTCAGCAAGGTCGGAGGATACAAGATGAACACACAAAAATCAACTGCATCTCTAACAATGAACATATGGAAACTGAAATTGAAGAAACAATACCATTTACAATCACTTCAAAAAAAATGAAAAATTTAGGTACGAACTTAACAAATATGTACAAGATCTACACACTGCAAAATTACAAAACACCAATGAAAGATGTCAAAGAAAACCCAAATAAATGCTCATGGATTGGAAGACTCAACATAGGAAAGACAATTATCCCCAAATTAATCAATAATTTTAATACAATTCCTATCAAAATCCAAGCAAGGTTTTTCTGTAAACATAGACAAGTTTATTCTTTGTGTGTGTGTGTGTGTGTGTGTGTGTGTGTATGTCACTATTCCTTTTTATTGCAGTAAAGTAACATAACATAAAATTTACCATCTTAACCATTTTTGAGTGTACAGTTCAATGGTATTAAATACATTCATTTACATTGTTCACCACCATCCATCCTCATAACTCTTTTCATCTTGTAAAACTGAAACTCTATACCCATTAAACAATAACTCCCCATTCTCTCCTCCCCCACCAAGCCCCTGGCAACCACCATTCTACCTTCTCTCTTTATAACTCTGACTAATCTAAGTACCTTATGTAAGTGGAATCATACAGTATTATGGACAAGTTTATTCTAAAATTTATATGGGAAGGCACAGGCCTTAGAATAGCTAAAATAATCTTGAAAAAAAACAAAGAATAAAGTGGGAGGGATGACTCTGCCCAATATTAAGGCTCACTATGCAGCTACAGTATCCAACACAGTGTGGCATTGGCAGAGAGGTAGACACGTAGATCAATAGAAGAAAATAAGAACCCAGAAGCAGACCCACACAAATATGCCCAACTGATTTTTGACAAAGGTGCAGAGGCAATACAATGGAGAAAGGATTTCAACAAATGGTGCTTTAGCAACTAACATCAATAGGCCAAAAAAAAATAAACCTCAAACTAAATCTCAAACCTTAAACAACAATTAACTGAAAATAGATCACAGACTTAAATGTAAAATGTAAAACTATAAAATTTTTAGGAAAAAAAATGAAGAAAATCTTCAAGAATAAGGCTAGGCAAAGAGTTCTTAGACTTAACACAAAAAACACAACCCGTAAAAGGAAAAATTGATAAACTGAAACTCATCAACATTGAACACTTATACTCTGCAAAAGACCCTATAAAAAAGATTTTTTTAAAAGCTATAGGTGAGAAAATATTTGCAACTCACGTATCTGACAAAAAAACTACTATTTAGAATATATAAAGAATTCACAAAACTGAATAGTAAAAAAAAATAATAATGATCCAATTAGAAATGTCTAACATTTTACCAAAGACATTTCACTGAAAAGGATACACAAATGACATGAAAGCACATGAAAAGATGTTCAATATCATTAGCCATTAGGGCAATAAAAATGTAAACCATGATGAAATATCACTCTATCTCTGATATATATCTGATATGATATATATCTGCTATCACCTATCAGAATGGCTAAAGTGAAAAATAGTGACAACATCAAATGCTAGTGAGGATGCAGAGACTGAATCACTCAGATATTGCTGGTGGGAATGTAAAATGGTATAACCAGTCTGTAAAAACCCTGGCACTTTCTTATAAAACTGAACATGCAACTATCATATGACCCAGCAATTGCACTTTGGGGCACTGATCCCAGAGAAATAAAAACCATGTTCACATGAAAACCTGTACACAAATGTTCACAGCAAATTTATTCATAATATCAAAAAATTAGGAACAATCTTGATGTCTTTCAATGGGTGAATGGTTAAACAAACTGTGGTACAACCATACCATGGACTACTACTCTGCAATAAAAGGGAATAAAGCATTGACACATGCAACAACTTAAGTGACTCTCCAGAAAATGACATTGATTGAAAAAAGCCAATCCCAAAAGGTTACATGCTGTATGATTCCATTTATATAACATTCTTCTCAATATGACAAAATTATAGAAATGGAGAACAGATTTGTGGTTGCCAGGTGTTAGGGAAGGGGGAGGTGAGGAGGGAGGTGGGTGTGGCTATAAAAGGGCCACACAGGAATCCTTGTGGTGATAGAACTGTTCTGTATATTGACTCTATCATTGTCAACATGGTGGCTGTGATACTGGATAACAGATTTGCAAGACATTACCAATAGGGAAATCGGGTAATCTCTCTGTATCATCTTTCACAACTGCATGTGAATCTACAATTATCTCAAAATAAAAGTTTAATAAAAAAAAAAATTTCAGGCTGCAGGCCAAATTTGGCCTGCAGGCCAAATTTTGCCAACCCTTGGTTTACAGTTAAGATGCTAAAACTTTGTAGTCCAGTTCGTCAAATGAAACTGGGTCATAATTCTAGATGCAAACTGACCTTTAGGCTTTCAGAATAAACAATGCCATAACCTGACTGTCAAGCTGTATCTAGAAACCAATCCAAAGGCACTGACTGACAGGCATCAAAGACCCATAGGATGTTTATATTTCATGGATAAGGGGGGGAGCATCTGCCTACCTGAACCTCTGATTTCCCCCCAAAGTATGCACCATCACAGAACCTACATTCTTTCCATTTTCCATTCTGATTCAAACTCCTTACTTAGGTTGGCCTCAAGGCATTGCATCACCTACCACTAACTTTACCTCCTTTGGCTAGATTTATAAGGAAGGTATTCATAAGTGCCTACCATACATAAACCACACACCATGATTAATAAACGTATCTATAGTACTATGACTTAATAACTTATAAAGAGGTTGGCTTTATTTTGTTTTGTTTTACTAAACTGTGGTACATACATACCATGGGATTTTATGCAGCTATTAAAAACAAACATATTAATTTTCAGCAAACTAGGGATAGAGGGGAACTTCCTCAACCTGATAAAGAACATGTACAAAAAAACTACATCTAACATGATAATTAATGGTGAGAAACTAGATGTTTTCCCACTAAGATCAAGGACAAGGCAAAGGATCTCCCCTCTCACCACTCCTATTCAACATCACACTGGAAGTACTAGCTAACACAATAAGATAAGAAAAGGAAATAAAAGGTATATAGATTGGGAAGAAAGAAAGAAAACTGTCTTTGTTCACAGATAACATGGTTTTCTATGTAGAAAATCCCAAAGAATCAACCAAAAAAAAACTTCTTAGAACTAATAAGTAATTATAGCAAAGTTACAGAATACAAGGTTAATATGCAAAAGCTAACTACTTTCTTATAAGCTAGCAATGAACAACTGGATCTGAAATAAAAAATATAATACCACTTACATTAGCACCAAAAGTAATTAAATACTGAGGTACTAAATCTAACAAAATATGTACAAGATGTATATGAGGAAAACAACAAAACACTGATGAAAGAAATTAAAGAAAATCTACACAAATGGAGAGATGTTCCATGCACGTGGATAGGAAGACTCAATATTGTCAAAATGTCAGGTCTTCCCAACTGTATCTATAGAGTCAACACAATCCCAATCAAAATCCCAGCAAGTTATTTTATGGATATCAACCAACTATTTCTAAAGTTTATATGGAAGAGGCAAAAGAACCAGAAATACCAACACAATATTGAAGAAGAACCAAGTTGGAGGACTGATACTACCCAACTTCAAGAAGTACTATAAAACTACCATAATCAAGACAGTGTGGTATTGGTAAAAGAATAGATAAATGGAACAGTATAGAGAGCCCAAAAATAGACACACAGAAAAATAGTCGACTGATCTTTGACAAAGTAGCAAAGGCAATGCAATGGAGCAAAGATAATCTTTTCAACAAATGGTACTAGAACAACTGGACATTCACATGCAAAAAAAAAATTAAAATGAATCTAGACCCAGACCTTACATCTTTCACAAAAATTATCACAAAAATTAACTCAAAATTTAAAATGCAAACCTATAAAACTTCTAGAAAATAACACAGGAGAAAATTTAGGTGACCTTAGGTTTGGCAATTACTTTTTAGATACTACACCAAAAGTGCAATCTATGAAAGAAAAAATTGATAAGTTGGACTTCATTAAAATTAAAAACGTCTGCTCTGCAAAAAGACATGTCAAGAGTATAAGAAGACAAGCCACAGTCTAGGAGAAAATATTTGCAAAAGATATATCTGATAATGGACTGCTATCCAAAATATACAAAGAACTCTTAAAACTCAACAATAAGAAAACAAACAATCCAACTAAAAAAATGGACAAAAGACATGAACAGACACTTCACCAAAAAAGATACACAGGTGGTAAACAAGCCTATGAAAAGATGTTCATGACCATATGTCATCAGGAAATGGCAAATTAAAACAAAAATGAGATACCACTACATACCTATTAGAATGGCCAAAATCCAAAACCCTGATACCACCAAATGCTAGCAAGGATGTGAAGCAACAGGAACTCTCATTCACTGCTGTGAGAATGCAAACCTCTTTGGAACACAGTTTGGCAGTTTCTTACAACACTAAACATATTCATACCATATGATCCAGCAATCATGCTCTTGGTATTTACCCAAAGGAGCTGAAAACTCAGGTCTACACAAAAACCTGTACAAGAATGTTTATAGCTTTACGAATGTAGCTTTATTCATAATTACCAAAACTTGGCAGCAACCAAGACGTTCTTCAATAAGTGAATGGATAAATCAACTATGGTTCATCCAGACAATGGAATATTATTCAGTGCTAAAAAAAAAATGAGCTATCAAGATGTGGAGGAACCCTAAATGCTTATTGCTAGGTGAAAGCAGGCAATCTGAAAAGGCTACATACTATATGATTCCAACTATATGACAATTTTCAAAAGGCAAAACTATGGAGACAGTAAAAAGATAAGTGGTTGCCAGGGGTTTGGCAGGGAGGAAGGGACTTTTAGGGCAGTGAAACTATTCTGTATGACACTGTAATGGTGGATACATATCATTACATATTTGTCAAAACCTATAGAATGTACAACACAAAGAATGAACCCTAATGTAAAGTATGGACTTTAGTTAATAATAAATGCACCAATATTGGCTCATCAATAGTAACAAATGTACCACACTAATGCAAAATGTTAATAATAGGGGAAACTTGGGGCAGGGGGGCTATACACGAACTCTATGTACTTTCCACTCAATTTTTCTGTAAACCTAAAACTGCTCAAAAAAATAAAGTCTATTAATTTTTTAAATGACTATTTTAAGATATACCAGCTAACAGAGATATTTCCATGATGTACTACTAAGTGAGAAAAGTGAGATGCAGAGAATATAAGCTGATCCATTTTTATAAAACACCAACAATAAATGATGTGTGTGTGTGTACAATTTTATGAATATAGAGAAAGGTATTGAAAAAATGCTCTCTTGGTTTTGGACATTGGTTACTTGGGAAGCTGGGAGAAGAGAAGAAAAATTATTTAAAACTTACAGATCAAACTTTGAGCAAAAATAGGAATAAAACTCTAAGATTTAAGTAAGAGCGGCCCTAAAGCAACCAGAAGCCATCTTGGCACAGAGTGGATAGGACCAGCTCATCCTGGGGCAATGAGAAGAGCCTATGACCAGACTCACTGCGAAGAGAAACTAAAGACTGAGACCAAAGACCACTTGGCTCCTTTCTCATTAGTTTAATATACCATATGGAGTAAACAACAGAGAATCCTCATTTTTTAAATTCTATCAGTTTTATTTGTCAACCATCCCACAAGTTCCAAAGCAAATGTATACATAAAACCAAGCCTAGGCTTCAGCTCTTCAACGAATCTCCTTATTCCAAAAAAAATAATTGTCAGGTTTCTAATGAACCCAAAATAGTTAGGCTTAAGTTCCATCAATATAGGAATAGAAATCCCTTGGTTCATATCTTGTCCCTGGAAATTCATATTTAAATTTATATAACTTATTCCTTAAATCAGCTGTGTTTCCCCAAAACTACTGCATCAAACAGCTACATAATCTTATTCATTCAACCTCTAATTTTCACCAGAAAATAATTATTCCCTTTTATTTCACTTATCGAAAGAAATCCACAGAGCCTCTCAGGATGAGCATAATCCTGAAGAAGGAGAAAAAAAATTTTTTTAATTTCGTAAAATAAAAGTTATCTGCAAGGGGCTCCTCAAACCTCTTTTACATTTACATTGGGAGGCAGTTGGGCGCTGTCTCGGCTCTTGGAGGTAAGCGGTTTCCCAGCAACCTGCCTCGGTTGTCAGGGAGAGACCCTGCGTGAGCTCGGGCTCTTATCAGGCCCGCTGCAGTCCTCGGCGGGGGAAGCTGGGGGCTCTGGGCGGCGCTTCTGCGTGCCAGAGCACACATCTCGGTGTGCGAGGAATGCTAAGCGGTTAGCGAGGAACTCCAGGGACCAGCAGGAGTTGCTGCAGAGGGCTTACTGCTAGATGACGTAGCTCTTTACGAACTGGATCTTAAGAAGAGATAAGGAAATGGAGGTTTTCAGCAATGCAGTGTTTTCTCCGGGGCTCTATTTGACAGCTGGCTGCTCCATTCTGCAAACTCGAACATGGTTTTCTTTTCATCTGCTAACTACAGCACATTCAGGATTTTTTACTTCAGGTTTCATTTTCTCCAGCTGGAAAGCTGTGAATTCCCTCACAGTATTTCATTTTCATGACTCTTGCCTTTTGGGTGAAATCTGTTAAAATATCAAAGTTTTTCAGTTGGCCAAAAAATAATTTTTGGCCTCATATGAACAATGCTTTTTAAGTTTTCACATTGTATTTGACCTAAGCAAACTATAAATTACCTAACAGTAAACTACAAATTAAAAATCAAAGGTAAACATGAAAAAGTTCCAGAGGAAAATTCAATACCAATGTTATTACCTTACCATGGTAATATTTTCAAAAGAATTCATTTTATATACATGCTCTAGAAAGACATTCAATGTTTCTAAATCTTACTCTTCATTTTTTAAAAATGTAATGATAATACATTCATCAAAACATATTGTAACTCTGCATTTCTTCCAGTTTCACTAACTAGTCTTTGCTGTATTATAATCAAATTTAATACACTTACTCAGCAAGCTGTGGATTAGAAATACACCCTCCTGAGACACACTGTAGATATGCTCACACAAAATGATACAAAAGTCCTATAGAACTATAAGGAACCATGTCTTTCTTTATGAAGAGCTATAACCTTATTTGCCCTTTCATGAGAGATCCAGCTTACAGAAGAGGCCCCAGCTGACCCAGAGGATCTGGCGGTCTCTGATCAAGGTAAAATCAAGCATGTGGCACTGTTAAAAAAATAAATTAAAAAAGACAACAGGCCCAAAATGGAGTCACTTATGCTAAGTCCCACATCACCAAACTGAGACTGAACCTAGTTACAGTTTCAGCTCTCCCAGAAATGAAACCTTAAACCAGTCAGTCAGGAATCACCTGATCAGCACCGTTAGGTAATTGGCTTGATAGACCCCTGCCATCCCCCAGAGGAAAGCAACCCTGTAATAACCTACCCACTTATTTGACCAGTGTAAGTTCCTTGTTCCCGCTCCCTTCTGCCTACAAACGTCTTTCATTTTGTACAGCTCCTCGGAGCTCTTCTCTATCTGCTAGACCGGATGCTGCCCAATTCGAATCAATTTTTGCTCAAATAAACTCTTAAAACTTTTAATACGCCTCAGTTTATCTTTGAACAGCATCATGAGTCAAAGTAGTCAAGTATCATAGGAAAAACATTTTGATAGGACATCCAGGGAAAAGTTACCAGAACACCAAGCAGCTTAGCCGTTGTAATCCAAGAGCTCTGGCCATGCCAGCAGGGCATCATAACCAGGCTAGGAGTTCAGGAAACACAAGGGAGAAAAATAGCAATCACTGAGCTCCAAATATATTAAAGGAACTCAATCTTCACCTCCCTAAGGAGACATGTTGGACTGAAGCACAAAATAGGGCCCCAAGCCATAGCTCTACCTCTAACCCTAAGAGCAATCTTCTGAAACAGTCCCCACAAGGCAGCATGGAAGGGGAAGAACTTTGTTTAGCCTTGAATGGCCCAGGAAGATTGAGATGGGTTGGGAGGAAGAAAGCAAACATCCTGGGAGGAAGGAGCTAAGAGCAGGAGTCGGCTCAGGGGTGGAAGCAGAGATCTGGAACACTGAGATCAGCAGCCAGTTACAGAAAGTTTCTAACTCCAGGATGAGGAGTGTCATCACACAGATCACATGGTTACCACTATTTTCTAAGCAGTGACAGAAGGAAATGTGAGGTTTAAACACATGTCTGATAGTGGTGCTCACGACAGACTGGGGAAAGGGAAGGCAGAGACCAAGGAAAGTGTGATGGTTACTTTTATGTGTCAACTTGACCTGGCTAAGGGATGACCAGATAGCTGGCAAAACATTATTTCTGGGTGTATCTGTGAAGGTTTTTCCAGAAGAGATTAGCATTTGAATCAGTACACTGATTAAAGAAGATGGCCCCCACCAATGTGGGGGGGGCGGGGGGCCTCATCCAATCCCATCAGATTAGAACAAAAAGGTGCAGGAAAGGTGAATTCTCTCTCTGCTTGAGTTGGGACATCCATCTGCTCCTGCCCTCAGACACTCCTGGTTCTCGGGCCTTAGGACTCAGACCAAGACTTACACCATTGTCTCCCCTGGTTCTCAGGCCTTCAGGGTTGGACTGGAACTACACCACCAGCAATCCCGGGCCTCCAGCTTGCAGACGACAGATCTTGGACTTCTCAGCCTCCATTACCACGTAAGCCAATATTTCATAATAAATCTCTTTCTATATATCTATACATATCCTGTTGGTTCTGTTTCTCTGGGGAACCCTGACTAATAGAGAAGGCAAGGAACAATCAAGACTTATTGTAGGAAGGATATGCTAAATACAAAGGCAAAGATCAAAGATGAATGTGGCTAAGGTTTTGGGGACTTGAGAGCAGAGTAGTGCCACTGACAGAAATGGGGATATTAAAATATGTATCCAGGGGCTGGCCCGGTGGCGTAGCAGTTGAGTTCACGTGCTCTGCTTCAGCGGCCCGGGGTTCTCAGGTTCAGATCTGGGCACAGACCTACACACTGCTCATCAAGCCATGCTGAGGCGGTGTCGCCCGTAGAGCAACTAGAAGGATGTACAACTATGACATACAACTATCTACTGGGGCTTTGGGGGGAAAAAAAGGAGGAAGATTGGCAACAGATGTTAGCTCAGTGCCAATCTTCCTCAAAAGAAAAAAAAAATATGTATCCAATGTTTTGAAGGGAAAATGGTAAGTTTGGTTTCAGAACTGAGTTTAGGGTTACGGCAGGACATACACATCCTGTAAGTATTTGGAAATGGAAATGGAAATGGAACTTTTACAAGATGAGATATAGATTTCAAGAGCCATCCTCAGACAAGAGTGGTTGGAAAGAAGCTAGTCATCCATGAGAAGAAGGGTAGAAAGAGCAAAGCAGTAAAATTAGGGCAATGAAGGGGGCGATGCCAGCAAATGCCCATTCCACTTATTTAAAGATAAGGTCATTGTCAGATACTCTCAACCTCTTACATCTCTTAGCTTAAAATTTTGTAAGGAGATAGACACAAGTTGAAATAATTGAACTGCTATATGATGACACATCCCTGGGCGACTAGAAATTTGATGTAGCTAAAGTTCTGGGCAGCACAGCAGAAACTCAGCTCTGCGCAGCCAAGCCTGGGCCGATGCTCTGAACTACAGGAAGGAGAGGAAGTGGCAGGTAAAGAGACTGCCATCATGTAACAGGGTGGACTGACACTCCATTCATCAAATATGGCTCACTCCTTATCACACACATTTCCATTTGGCTGCAGAAATTCTGTCCAGATAATAAAGTTTTCTGACAGGAAAAACCAATAACATGGAAACCAGCAAACAACGGCAATCCAGAGGCTCCAAACCCCTACCCCATCCTGTCTTCTTCAATGCACTATTCTCCTCTTCATTACTCATTCAAACATATATTGACTATTATGTGCCATAATACATAATATGTGTATGTCTATTATGTATGATGCTGCTCAGAGGGGTCCGCCTCTCAGAGTTCACAATGCAGCATGCTACACTCGTTCCACAAATATTTATTGTCAGTGTACTGTGTTCAGGGCACAAAGAATAAGATGATTCCTGTCCACAAGTAGTTTGCAATCTAGTGCTACATTTTCACAAAACATTAGATGCTGTGATACTCTCAAACTGGGAATTTATGATGGAAGAAAGATGAAAGAATAGGAATAGAATGTAGAAGATCCACAACTTTCACTCATCACACATTGACACGTCAAAACCATCTTTTGCAAAATTCAGTCTTTCGTACATCACCCAGAGTTTGATGATTTTGGCTAGCACAGGATGGCAGGGCCAGTGGGGCTGCTGGCTCTCTTGGGGCCCATGCCACAGCCTGGTGTCTCCTCACTCAACTGGCCTCCCGTTCCCCACCTCAGCTGTCCTCACTCCCCTCCCTCCCCCAGCCAAGGCATGGGCTCCTGGTGACACCCAAACCTGAGGGTAGCAGGCCACAGCCCCACATGGATTGCACTGAACATGATGCCTCCTTCTCGGCTGCTGCTACAGACTCCTAGCAGGTCCCTGCTCAGAGATTTAAAAACGAGGGGCTCCCCATCCTCCATCCTGGCCAGGAGAAAATTCTACCACTGGTCACAAGAGTGACTGAGAGGAAAGTCGGAAATCAGCACAAATTCATCACCATTAGTAGAAAAACAATTTAGAGCACATAGCACATGGGCAAAAGGTCAGCTGTGTTAGCTTCTCTGTGTCACACTGGTCACACAATGGTTGCACAAAAAGACCGCCTTTCTGGTCTTTGTTTTCAGGCATTAATCATCTTTACCAGATATCCACAAACCATTACTGAGTGTCTGATGTAGGCAGCGCCCTTTGTGAAGTGCTGTAGACTAGAGGATAAAATAAGGATCAAACATGGCCCGACCCCTCCCTTCACGGAGTGAAACATGGCTCCTCCTCCGCACAGCCATCTCTCCGGGGAGCTCACCCTCACATGGGGTGCTAAGACATAGATTTAATAACTTGCGTAGCAACAAAACATTTGAGTAACAATGCAAGATCCGATGGAAGGATTCATAAAATAGTACATAATTATTTGTCCAGTAGAAAACAAAAGGGATCACTTGGTTGGAGAGAAAAGGGATAGTTTTATGGGAGAATTGGAATTCAAGCAGGGCAAGTTTGGAGGAAGAGATTAAATAAAGACAGATGGAAAAAACAATATTTTACCTAAGCAGGCATTTAATGAATGACAAATGAAAAGACTGGAGTGTGGAACCCACTTGGGTAGAATCACACGAGCAATTCTAGAGGCAAAACACTAAAACACATGTTAGCCAGAACATGGGGTTCTAGTGGGGCACAGGGGGAAGAAAGGCTGGGAAGGTAAGGATCAGATCCTGGGAGGTATGGAATACCCTTATCCCAGGGACTTCAGGGGAACACTGAGGGTTCTGAAACAGAGGATGAAATAAAGAGCTTTAGACAGGATGCAAAGAGGAGAACTAATAGTTCTGTGTCCTACAATTTAGAAATTAATCATACATTGTGGAAAATTTTTCTAAGAGGAAAATTGTTTTCTATCATTTTCTTTTAAAAGTCTACGTACATCACTCAAAATAAAAGAAATACACATAATGCCTTCTATATAATAGTGGAAGGAATTTGTCCCCAAAGATCTTTTCTTTGTATAAATGATGCCACCACAATTGATGCTTCAATAAAAATGAATATTTATGAAATGTAAAATGACTTGGATTAACTTATTCCAATTCCACTCTCTAAATTTAGATTTTTAGATCATGCCAAAATGTAGATTTTGATTACAAAAGCAAATTGGGGAAGAAAAAAAGACCTACTTGACAAGAAAAAGAGAGTAAAATTTTAAAAAAAAGAACTTGAAATAGGGATGACAAAAGATGATAGAAAGGTGGTCAATTAGACTAAAAACAGCAGAGAGAGATCATCTTCAAAGTGGGGTTATTTAATTCAGTAACGCAGTCACATTACAAGAATCAAAAGTTATAAAAAAGAATGAAGTAAAGTCTCCCACCTGTGTTTCCCATCCATCTTCAGCTCACTGCATAGCTCTCTCCCCAGCTATTAGTTTCTTAGCTATCCTTTCAGAGTTCCTTTGTGCATACATATTATTATTTTCCTCCCTGTTCACACAAAAGTTAGCATACTATAGAACACTGTTCTGACCTTGCTCTTCTCACTTAACACTATATCTTGGCAATCTCTCCATGCCCATTCATATAGATTTTCCATGTTCTTTTTTACAGCTGCATATTCCATTGTGAGGACAAACCATAATTTATTTTACTAGCCCCTATTGATGGGCACTTGGGTTGCTTCCAATCTTTGACTACTGCAAACAAAGCTGCAGAGAATAACCTGGTTCAATCATCATTTGGCATACACGCAAGAATGTCTGTAGCATAAAATCCCAGAAATTGAATTCCTGGGTCAAAAGGTATATGCAGTTAAATTTTTTATAGATATTGCCAAATTGCCTTCCATAAGAGTTGAGCCAATTTATACTCTCACCAGTAATGTACAAGAGCGCCTTTTTCCTTAAGGATTTACCAACAGAGTATATCATCAAAGTTCTGGATTTTTGCCAATCTGAAAAATGAAAAATGGTTTTTGCATCCTCCTCATTGTGAGTGAAGTTGAGCATCCTTTTATATGTTTAAGAGCCAATTGTACTTCCTTTTCTATAAACTGTTCATAACCTTTGCCTATTTTTCTAATGGATGTTGGTGTTTCCTTATTAATTTCTAGGAGCTTCTTATATATTAGGGAGACTAATCTTTCACCTATGATGTGAGTTGCAAATATTGACCCCAGTTTGTCTTTTGAACTTGCTTATGGTAATTTTTGCCCACAGAAGATTTTTATTTTGATGTGATTGAATTTATCAATCTTTTGAGTCTCCTGATTTTCAAATCATGGTTAGAAAGGCTTTCCTCATACCAAGATTATAAAGGAATTCTCCCTTTCTCACACTTAAATTGTTTCATTTTTCACATTTAACTAAATGGAAAAACAGTATAGTAGTTAAGATCACAAACTCTAGAGTCAAACTGCCTAATTCATATCGCAGATCAACCACTTATTACCTATATGACCTTGGATAAGTGATCTAATCTCTATGGGCCTCAGTTCCACAAATGGACATAATAATAGTTACTACCTGGTTGGGTTACTGTGAAGATTAAATGTAAATGTAAAGTAATTACTACAGGGCCTGGCATATAGTAAGCATTCATTAAGCTTGAGCTATTATCATCATATATATTTTGGAATTTATCCTGGTGTAAGATGTGAAGTATAGATCCAAGTTTGTTGTTTTCTTTTTCCATATGGCTATCCAGTTGTCCCATAACCATTTACTGAATGTTCCATTTTTTCCTCACTGATTTGAGATATCACCTTGATCATATGCTACATTCCCATATGTATTTTAAGAATTTCTGATCTTTCTATTCTGTTCCATTGACCTATCATGGTCAGTACCAGTACCAGTACACGGACCAGTACCACACTGTTTAAATTACTAAGCTTTATTTTTACTGTCTGGTAGAGCTCCCTTCTTTTACAATTACTATAACTATTCCTGTTTATTTTTCCATATGAATTTTTTTAATTGGTGTGTCCAGTTCTAAAACAAAACAAATATATCATTCGTATTTTTAGGGAAACCACATTACCTTTATAAATTTACTTAAGGAGAACTGATATATGTTTCCTCTTCAGTATTCCCACCCGAGAACCTGGTATGTCTTACCATTTATTCAAGTCTTCCTTTGTGTCCACCAGTAGTGTTTTAAAGTTTTCTCCACATTTGTTGTGGAGTCGATTCCAACTCCAAGGGACCCTGTGTACAGCAGAGCAGAACCCTGCCCGGTCTTCTCATGCCATCCTCTCACCTTCAGGCACTATATTAGACAATGCTCCACTGCTACTCATAGGGTTTTCAATTTTTGGCCAGTTTTTTTGGCAGTGGGTGGCCAGGTCCATTTTCCTAGTCTGTCTAGTCTGGAAGCTCTGTTGAAACCAGTCCACCACAGGTGACCCTGCTGGTATTTGAAATACCAGTGGCAGAGGTTTCAGCATCACAACAACACATACCATACCACATACCATGACACAGTATGACAACTGGACAGACAGTTTCCCTGACCAGGAAATGAACCTGGGCCGTGGTGAGAGCCCCAAATCATAACCACTAGACCACCAAGGCTGGCTATTCTTCATATAGGTCTTGCATATTTCTTGCAAAGTTTATTCCTAAATTTTAACTTTTTTGGTTGCTATTATAAGTGGGGTGTTTTATTCCAATATATTTTCTAACAAGTTGTTTATACAGAGTAAAGCTATTGGTTTCTGTCTAGTAAGTATATACCCTGACACCTTACTAAGTTCTCTTGGATTTTCAAGGTATATAATCTTAACATCTGCAAACGGTGTTACTTTTACCTTCTCTTTTCCAATTTGTAATATCTAATTGCCTTCTCTCCGCATTGGCTAACACCTACAAAACAATGTTAAATAATAACCAATCACCAAAGGAGGCCTAGTCATGTTTTGATCCACTCTAGGTAGCCTGGGAGGAATTAAACATTAAAGAAGTTTGAAGGATTGAATCTTTAGAAATCTGCTAGGCTACAGTTATAAAAGGCCGTAAGTTTCCTTAAGAATACAAAAAAAGGTAGAATTAAAGCTAAGACGATAACCCTTCACCCGGAAAGTATTTGGTAATAGGGCACACCTGGAACTAGGCTGAGTCACAGACACTAAACAGACAGGCCTTGTCTTTTTTTGTGTGTGAGGAAGACCAGCCCTGAGCTAAAATCCACTGCCCATCCTCCTCTTTTTGCTGAGGAATACCGGCCCTAACATCCGTGCCCATCTTCCTCCACTTTATATGGGACGCCGCCACGGCATGGCTGACAAGCAGTGCGTCCAGCGGGCGCCCGGGATCCGCACCCGCGAACCCCAGGCTTCCAAGCGCGAACTTAACCGCTGCGCCACCAGGCGGCCCCAGGCCTTGTCTTCTAAAATCAGAAGGTGATGCTTTTGTCACAGAACTTTTGAGTGAATCAGGAAGCAAATAACAGCAGACATAGATAGAGGTAATATAGAGAAGTGAAGAGCTGTTAAACAAATTGGAAGTTGGAGTAGAGATGAATTTAACTTTCAAAACAATAATATTAAGTCCATAAGCTTCAAGCTTACAGACACTGAAACCCACCAAAGAGGTAACACTGCCCATTTCTGGGCCAAACAGACCTTTTAGGAATGTGTCAAGGCAGGAATAGTACCAGGAGTGGAGATTAGAAAGGCCACAATCTAAAATTTAAATATCTGGGGGGAGGAGAGTCCCAACAGCTGAAGAAGGACATGGGCATTGTAGGCTTGGCCCTACACCAAAAAAAGCAGTTTACTAGCCCAGATACAGAGATGTACACACAGCTACATTAAAAGACAGAAGAGCCTAGAAGAGAACCAGGCCCTGAGGTTTCACAGTTACAGTTAATACGTGGATATGAAAAAGAAATCGGCTCATTTCTGTCACATTGGTTACCTTTTACCAAAAGTGTCATTTATATATGGGGAAATGATTAGGAAGACTTTGGTTAAGATAAAGCAGAACTAAATTCTGGTCAGTCTTGATCTTGAACCAGTTTGGAAATCTGATCAAGAGTATTTGGTTTGTTTGGTTTTTAGATGTCTGGGAGGGCATACCAAAGACACGCTTCGTGTAAAGAATTTTCATACAAGCTGGGGAAGCTCAGCATTGAGAAAGCACAGCCTTTAAACATCCATTTATAACTCCTGGTTCGTAAAAGAGTATTTTTAAGATAAATATAGTTCAGATGATCGGGTTATATAGCTTAGAATTAAAGATAATCTGGATTTTTTTTCTGAAACTCATTTTGTGAATTTGAGTCAAAAATAATATACACCTTTAGGGCTGGCAGTGAGTTGGAGGTGAAGTGATGGGGGTATAGGAAACAGAACTGCTAATACAGTGAATGAGAAAGTCACACAGCGTCAACTTCCAAACTGCCTCAAATCCAAAAAGCCTCTACCTTTTCCAATCTCATACTGAGTACAGTATATGATATATAGACCCTCACTGTTATCCCTCTTATATATACTCGACAATTCTTTAAGGAAAAGAAAAATACAAGAATTCCTAGGAAATTTCAAACGCAGGATTTATCGGCATCGGGCCACATGTATAAGATTAACCACCACTTAATCCTCCAACAGCTCTGAGGGAGTGGTTTACAAACTATGGGGGTGCATTAGAAACACCTGGAGGGCTTGTTTAAAGCACAAATTGTTGGGGCCACACTTTGAGAAGCGCTGCCCCCATGTAATCCTGCTCTAAGTATGGTCCTCAGATTGGTGGACCTATGGTGTCTGCGAACTGCTACAGGTGTGCGACAGCAATTGAAAGTGAAGCTGTTGAAAATTTTTAGTTTAACATTACTGGGCATCCAAGCACTTGATCATTTCCTAGCATTTCATTTTTGTTGTATTTTCCAAAAGTACTGGTATGAGACTGGAAAGTTATTTTTAAGTTTGGGAAGCGCAGCTCTAAAACGGTCACCTCCGCACGACTGAAGCACACGGGCAGACCCGAAGCCCCGGGCCAGGGGCAGCTCCTGCCAATTGGGAGAAATCGAACGGTCCTGGAAGCTGACAGAAGCCTGAGGATAATTCCTGCAACCAGAACACTGGATTGAGATACAATTTCAAAACTGCAGTTTTCATCGTTTTGTATCATTCCATTGCTTCCAGTGACAACATAACACAGCACCATCGCTACAACAGGCCGGTGCAAAACAGAACGGAAGAGGGAGGCACAGACGCCAGCGTTGAGCGCGCACACCTGTGAGAAAGAGCGGAAAGCGGGGAGCCTTTTCCTGCCCAAAGTTTGGAGCCGCGAGGTATCTGCACTCTAGGTGAGTTATATCAACACACTAGAGATTCCGTCAAAGTGTTCTATGTTGTTTTAGGGCGTGAGAAGCTAAACAAAGAAAGAGGAGCGACCCCTCGCCCCCTCCCCTGCTAACGCTTCTCTGCGCCTGCGCAGACCCCAGCTTAACGACCCGCCCGAGGCCGGCTCACGGCTCCCTTCCGGACAGGCGGAGGACGCGCAGTCGCCAGACGCTGGGGCGCGTGCGCAGTGGCGACGGCCGCGCCCTCTGTGCGTGCGCGCGTCCTTACCCACTACGGGGATGGCCTCCGTCCGGCCCGGCAAGGCCTCCTGGGGGCTGACGATCTTCGAGGTGGAGTCACCCATTCTCGGGACCGGGAAAAGGCTGTGGCAGAGCTGGCGAGCCCTCCTCGTGGCCAAGAGCATGGGCGCACGGCTGGCCGAGGGACCACCGAGCGGGACGGCGCGGCCAAGAGCGGAGACGCCGCTGCGGAGTCAGCGGCGGGCGGCGGGACCGGCGTGCACTGGGCCGCGCGGCGGGCGGGCGCGGGTCCGCGCAGGCCGCGTGCGCTGCGGGCTGTGGCCGCTGCCGCACCGGAATCGAGGTTACCCAAGGCGAGGGCCCGATGGGCTGTAGTTGAGGGCGTGTTCCCGCCCTGAGCCGGTGCCTGGCCCTGGAGGCTCAGCGAGCTGCTCTGGCTCGGCCCCAGTACAAAGTTCCCCTGTAGAGAACAAGTGGGCTGATGCGGGCGAAGTAGGTGAAGCGGCAGAGGCCAAAAAAGAAAGCCTGGCCTTTGACTTTTGAAGTTGTCCCATTTCCCCACCTCCTTAGCACTGCCCAATAAGATAAGACCACCTACCTTACAGACAACCAGAATGTATATCTGTTTGCACTGGAGCGATTATAGTGATAAGTTATCAAAAAGATGAGTATCCAAAATGAAAACTAAACACAACTTTCAGAAAGCTCAGAATAGGGAAGATAGTTTTATATATACACACACACACAGTACATTGATAAACCCATTTTACGGGGGGGGGGGCGGGAATAGAGGAGCAGGGCATTAATACCACTGTTAACGCGGTTGAGATGAAGTTAATGGTGCTGTTGAATCATTCTTGTTCCTGGAATCATGGGAGATAACATTTGTTCCTGTGACAAATTTTTCAACCCAAAAAATAAGGTGGGTGGAGCCAGATGGGTGACTTGGGAGTTCCATATGTGAAATTTTGGTTTTGCACAAATGTTCTGCCAAGATGGGCAGATAGTCTCAGATGCGGGAAGGAATTTACAGATTAGCACCCACAGAAATGAGAAAGCTTTGACCCAACCTCCCGCATGGATTTAGTCACCTCTATGTGGTCTGGACTGTAATATGGAGGACAGAAGGATTAGCCCTGCTATATGCAGACTATGGCCGGACATGTAACGTTAAACTTAGATTAAACTGTTTATTTTGTAATTTAGATTTCCTCTTGGCAGTTTGCCTCAATTTTTACTTTTATTTGTTTTTGCTATGAGATTATGCAGAGTAGGTTCTGCAGGCCTTTCCTGAAAACACTGCAAGGTGTCACTTCTAGGCTTGTGAAGCCGTGGTCACTGCTAAGCATTTGCAAGAAATAGGATCATTCTTCTGTCAAAGGAAATATTCTGGTTTTTTTTAATCACTGCCTTCTGATACATATTGATTTGCTTTTTCTGTGTTTTGTGGTTGTATGAAATTAAACATGTTAGAAATACTCAGCAACTAAGAATTGAAGAATTTTTCATGTCAAGGAGAAGTACTTATATAATGTTAAGTGAAAAAGCACAACAGAACTACAGTATGTATATATGTCATATGCAGTATGTATAAAAATGGATATACCTCTACTTGCACACCCACTGAAGAAAGACTAGAAAAAATTAAAACCATAATTGCAGCTTTGTTGTTCAGGGTAATGGTCTACTGATTTTCACTTTCTTTAAACTTCTATTTTAAAATGTTCTACATTGTTATAGTCTTCTCAAGTGTTCCAATGGCTGTTGCTTTTATTATTATAAAAAAATAAACATTTTTAAAGAAAAAATACCTTAATTTATTTCAAAGCCTTTTCTCATAAAACGGGTTTCTTATCTCATTTAGGAGAATAGTTGCAAGAAAAGTAACACTGAGTTTTGTTTGCTTTTTGAAAAAAATTAAATATTCCTGCCTTCAGTGATGCCATTTTTACCACTAGGAATTCTCTTTCTTCAGACTCTCCTAACCCCTTCTGAGCTTCACACTGAGAGAGTTTGTTGTCCACATTCCCCTTTGGGCACACATTGCTTTGATTTGTTATTTTTGTGATTATGCTCTGATTTTCCAACAAATTCTAACAATGCATGTTCTTTAGGATGCAGTCTAAGCATCCTCTTTGATGTAACCAAGACCCAAAATACAGCAGTTTAAACAAAATAGACATTTCTCTGTTATGTAACAAGCTAGAAATAGATAGTTCAGCACTAAACAAGACCATGTCTTTTCTTCCATAATATCTCAACCTGAAATGACATTAAGTGTTCGGTGGTTATATATTTGGTTTAATTGGGCCAAAACCCTGACTTAGATTAGCAAAAGTTTCCATTTGTTCAAGAATGGCTCTGCCTTGCCCCTTGGAGATAAGAACACTTAACGCTCTTCCAAAACTAGGCCTAGGTTTTAGTTGGGGTACAAATTAGGTTGATTTAACAGAGACCCAGAGATACTGTATCTGAAACAAAGTAGTTTTGTTTTTCTTTTTTCTCTCACATACTGGTCCAGAGGTAGGTGGTCCAGGACAGGTAGGGCAGTGCTGCTGTCCTCATACATGACCTCCACCGGAGAACCTTCCATCACATCCGTATCTTAGCCCCACAAAAAGGCAGAAAGTTGAGGGGTGCACATCTCAGTACGCTTGAGAAATGTGTCTCAGAGGTGGCATGCTTCATTTCTACTCATTTCGTTGACCTGATTAAGACATAGCTGCGTCTAACTGTTGGGAAGGTGGGAGATGAAGTTCTCTGGCTGGGCAACCACAGATCCAGCTCACGTGTGGCAGTTCTAGTAATGAAGAAGGTGAGAATGTACTTTGGTAGACAACTCTGTCACAGTCCACTCCTCTGGCCACCCGGATATCCATATATGCCCATCTTCTGACACACAGAACACACCCAATTTCAAAGGGAAAAAAGCCAATGTTTAAGCAGTTACTCATCCAGCTCAAAGTCCACAATCTGAAGATGATGTGCTATCATAAGTCTGGAAGTAACTCTTCATGATCCAGTGATCTACAAAGATGAGGATCTGTTCCCCTCTCCCACTCCCTCCCCCACACACCTGCTATATAATGGTGAAGTAGGAATATGAAAACCAATTTGGAAAAACAGTGAGGGAAAAAAGAGTCATCACTGGTCCACAGCCTTACCAAATGTTGCAAAGGAGAAACTTCAAAGACTGCCCAGATGGTGAAGTAAGTTCATGGTTGGACCCCAGTTCTGCTTTCTAGAAGGAACTCCCTTGTTTGTTGCATCAGAAGGTTTTTGCTCACTGGGAGGTTTTTATCCATGATCTTCCATGATTCCTTCTGAAGGGCATACTGAAGAGCATGCCTTCCTGGGAGGCTGCGTATCTTTTTGTGCCCAGTTTCTTACTGGTGCAGTTTTAAAGAACTGTGGGTTACTTCAGAGTCAAATGGACACAAACATTTGCAAGCTAGGCTTGTCGCTTCTTTGTCAATTCAATTTTAAAAGATTTAAAAATCTACTAGAACGGAATAGATTTCTGGTCTATTTGTTCCTTTTACAAATCTTCATACAAATAACCACAGCTAAAGATCCCAACTAGTCATATTTCTTATGCCTAACTACTCTTCATTTTTGTTTACCAGGTTGTATGTTTGTCCCACCCATCCTGTATCTAGTAACTTAATGGCAGTGCCCTTGCAGCCAGCAAAAACAGCAGGTTTGATTGAGAAGACAATCCCCTTAATATGATCTTTACTGCTTGCCTGGCTTTCATCATCTGGCAGACAACACTTTGCTAATGACCCTTGAGAAGGACTTTGAGTCACAGTTTTATCTTCTGCTATTGCAAGTATAATAGCTATTGGCTTTATCAAAACTAGAAGGCCCTAAATAACCACTCTCAGTCAATTTGTATTGCGGGCTACAGGCAGAGAACTCCAATCTTAGCAGAGCTTTATTTCCTTCCATCTCTGTTAACAAAATGGCTAGCTTTTACCTGAGTTCACCTTTCTCAAACGACTTTGCTAAAGGAGATGGGAAACAGCCAATACTCTCTCGTTGGTCAGAGAATCATCTTTCCTACCATTTTCCCTAAAGCTGCAGATTCATAGAGCCCATGGTCTGCCTTCCGAGGTATTGAGTTAACAATTTTATCAAATGTTTTGTGGCAGCATAAAAAGGGTTGCCAGCTTTCCAGCCTGTAATATCTGTGTCCTTGTTGTCTGCTGCCTACCAGTGAAACAAATGCCACATAGTTTAGGTTAATGTTATGGAGTCTACAGAAATCTACTAGAACTAATATGTTGGTTTAGCAACATTGCAGGATCCAAATCCAAAAAATATTAAATATTTAGGGATAAATCTGACTAAAGATGTGTTAGATCTGTACCTCACAAATCACAAAACATTGGGCCAGCCCAGTGGCATGGTAGTTAAGTTTGTGCACTCCACTTTGGCGGCCCAGGGTTCACACATTCGGATCCTGAACACAGACCTATGGACCGCTTATCAAGCCATGCTGTGGCAGGTGTCCCACATATAAAGTAGAGGAAGATGTGCATGGATGTTAACCCAGGACCAATCTTCCTCAGCAAAAAGAGGAGTATTGGCAATGGATGTTAGCTCAGGGCTAATCTTCCTCACCAAAAAAAGAAAAAGAAAAACCCACAAAACATTGCTAAGAGAAATCTTCAAAGATCTAAATAAATACAGAGATATACCATGTTCATGGATCAGAAGACTCAACATCTCAATATTGTTAGAATGCAGTTTCTTCCCCAAATTGATTTATAGATTCAACAAAATCCCAATGAAAATCCCAGCAGGCTTTTTTCTAGAAGTTGGCAAGCTGATTCTAAAACTCAAGTGCAAATGTGAAGGATCTAGGCTAACCAAAAACTGAGGAGTCCAACTCCAAGCCAACATCCTACATGTCATCTTTCAGGCCCAACCATAGGCAATTACAAAGGCTTTGCCTGGCAGGCCTTAGGGACAGCTAATCTCCTCACACCAAACTTAATGTGCAGGGAGTGTGCCTTGGTGCAAGGCAGTGAATTGCAGCCTCCTAAAGGGAGTTGCAGTCAAGGACTCAGGCCCCACTCCAGGCCGGCCATGCTCATAATCATATCATTTCTAGCCCAGGCATCTCCATTTGGAGGCCTTCTCTGGAGGTGGACTAAGACAGTTTTTCTCCCTATCTCCAGTGCCCCGTCCATAAAACAGCAGGAGCTTTTGTTCAGTACTTTTCACCAATGAGACAGTTTCCCCCACTTGTGCTGCATGTCATCTGATTGACCCTGGCACCTAATATTATTTCATGGGGAAAAATGGAACAGAAGGAGCCAGAACTTTTCATTTTGGCCTCTTGCTCATACTATCACAGTAAGTGAATAAAGACTTGATTGTTGCTTTCAGTTTTGCTTGTCATCCGAATTAACCACCTGACACCTGACAATTTGACAAAAACAAATATGAAAAACAACCAAGTTGGAAGACTTGCACTACCTGAATCTAAGACTTATTACAAAGCTACAGTAACCAAGAAAGTGTGATACTGGCCACAATAGAGACAAATAGATTAATGAAACAAAATAGAGAGTCCCAAAGCAAACCCACGCATACATGGGTTGATTGATATTTGACCAAAGTGCAGAGGCTGTGACTTCTAAAACAGTGACTTCTAATCTTCTAAAAGAAAATACAGGAGAAAATCTTTGTGACCTTAAGGCAGGCAAAAAAATTTTTAGACATAACACTAAATGCATGATCCATAAAAGAGGGATCAACTAGATTTTATCAAAATTAAGAACTTTTGTTCTTTAAAAGACACTCTTAAGAGAATAAAAAGATAGCCCCAAACTGGCAGAAAATATTTGCAAATTGTTTTTCTCATGAAGGTCTTATATCCAGAATATATAATTCTCAAAATTCAATAATAAGAAACAAAGAGCAAATTTTAAAAATGGGCAAAATAAGCAAAAACAGACACCAAGGAAGATATACGGATGGCAAATATGCACATAAGAGAAAAACCACTCAACATCATTAGTCATTAAGTATATGCAAATGAAAACCACAATAAGATGCCACTACACACCGACCAGAATGGCTGTAATAAAAAGACTGACCATACCAAGTGTTAGTGAGGATGTGGAGGAACTAGAACTCTTATACACTGCTGGTGGTAATTCAAAATGGTACAACTACTTTGGAAAATAATTTGGCAGTTTCTTTAGTTAAGCATTCATCTGCTATGTGACCCAACCATTTCATATTAAAACATGTGTCCATACTAAGCCTTGTACTCAAATGTTCATAGCAGTATTGTTGTAATGGCCAAAACCTGGAAACAACCCAAATGACTATCAACAGGTGAATGGGTAAACAAATTGTCATATAGTCTTACAATGGAATATACTCATCAGTAAAAAGGAATGAACTATTGATATACTCAACAACATGGATGATTCCATTATGCTGAGTGAAAGGAGCCAAACTGAGTACATATTGTGTGATTCCATTTATTTAAAATTCTAGAAAATGCAAACTAATCTGTAGCAACAGAAAGCAGATCAGTGGTTGCCTGAGAAAGCAGATCATGGATGGGAGGAAGGGATAGAAAGGTTTACAAAGAAACTTTTGAGGGTCCTGGATATGTTCATTATCTAGATTGTGGTGATGATTTCAAAAGTGTATCCCTATCTCAAAGATTATTCGATTATGCAGAGTTTTTAAAAGTATGTTTCTGTTACGTGGATGGAGTGAATACATTAATGCTTTTAAGCCCAGATCCACTTACATAACTGGCTCTCACTCTTCAGAAAGCAGACCTAGAGGTCTTGAGATGCAGGACAGTCAAACTTTGTTAAAGAGTGTCAGAGGTCAGGAATGTGGATTGCTATTAAGCATCAACTGTGGTGTATGGGAAACTACAGTGAGTAACGTGGAGTAGTCTGAGGACTCTGGACATCTAAGGTGGGAACCTCCCTTCACAACTTTACTGTCTCTGTTTATACAAACTAGAATGCCTGCCTGATTCTCTCTCATTTTCTGACCTTGTTCTTCACCACTCAATTCAAGACTCATCTTCTCGCGGGCTGCCCGGTGGCGCAGCGGTTTACTCCGCGCTTGGCAGCCCGGGGTTCGCGAGTTCAGATCCCAGGCGCCCATGGACGCCATGGTTAGCCATGCTGTGACGGCATCCCATATAAAGTGGAGGAAGATGGGCACGGATGTTAGCCCAGGGCCAGTCTTCCTCAGCAAAAGGGGGAGGATTGGCAACAGATGTTAGCTCAGGGCTGGTCTTCCCCAGAAAAACAAAAAGACTCATCTTCTCTGTGCAACCTTCCCTGATTGCACAAGGAAACAGTGGTTATTCATTCATTCGGGGTTCTCCCATGGCACCCACCATTTACATCACTGAAGTAGCAGATAGCATATACTGTCCTGTGTTGTTAGTTATCTGAAAAGATATACAAGTTACTGTGGAGGTTTAAAATATGTCCACAAATTCTTTGACACTCCCTTTAAAAGGTGGATCCTAATTCCCCTCCCCTTCTATTGTGGTTGGACTTAGTGTTTGCTTCTAATGGATAGAATAAGACAGAAATGATGATGTATGACCTCTGAGACTGTCATAAAAGGCAGTGCAGCTTCTTTCTTGCTGGCTTTTGGATCACTCCCTCTGGGGAGAGCCAGCTGTCACATCCTGAAGATCCTCAATTACCCTATGGAAAAGTCCACATGGTGAGAAATTGAGGTCTCCTGCAGCAGCCAGATGAGTAAGCAATCTTAGAAGCAGATTCTCCAGCCTCAGTCAAGCTTTCAGATGACATCTTGTCTGCAGTCTCATGAGAGACCCTAAGCCAGAACCACTCAGCTAAGCAGCCTCCAAATTCCTGACCCACAGAAACCATGAGATAAAAAATATTTACTTTTTTAGAACTGTTTTTTAAATTCTTGGTAAGATAAGGAGACAATATTCTTGAAAACCAGGCTTTTCAGAGTTGAAAGAATTTTCTTGGAACTCCCACAACTAATTTTACATAAGAACCAAAATATTAGAGGACTGGCCTTAAAATAAACCCTAGACTAGAAAGGGTAAAGGATATGACTTAAGAGATGAGAGAGATCAAACATCCTTATCTCATCCCCCTACCCTGGAATGTACTTGAGGATGGAACTTAGAACATCCCTATGGACTAGGGAAGAATCCAAAGATTTGGGAGCTAGTACTTCACTTCCTGGGGCATTCCCTAGAACAGTAATCCACTGGTGCATAAAGAAATCAGTCTAGTGGATTGGATCAACATGTTTTTTGAAATGACTTAAAGTAGGCTAGATTAGAAGATATGAGTGCATCCACAAGTAGTAAGCATAAATATAATTTGGGGAAATTTCTGTTTCTTTTACATACATATGTGTGTACTGTCTGTGCCCTGTATCTAGACATAAAATATATTTCTTAGTGTAGCTTCTGGTAAAAAAAAAAAAAACTTGAAAGCCATGGTCCGAGAGACTATAAACCTTTCAGAAGACTCTTGCATTTGTCAGGGCAAGCCATGCAGTGTGTGTGCAGAGGAGCAATGACTGAGGGCAGGGCCAAGGCTAGTGGACCTGAGGGCAGCCTCACAGGATCCTGCACAATTGTGTTGAGTGTGGAGAAAGCAGGAGAGCATTCCCAGGTCTCCCAAGGGGGTTGAGGGTATGAAGGGACTGAGAGAACCAATAACCCCAGTAAAGTCTGGAGTTGGGGCAAGGAGACCCAAGTACGGAGACCTTGTGACCAGATGCAACAACAAAGTCCTCAGTCATCAGTAGTGGAGCCAGCATGATGCGCAAAGGATGGAGCAGGAGCAGCTATGTCTCAGCAGTGCAGGAACTCAGTAGCCAGAAGTCTAAGCCATGCCCGTGCAGATATACTGAGGACAGAGGCCAAGGCTGAGAGACACCTCAATGGGAGGCCGCAAGACCAGGAGGACGTGTAAGGTCTCCCAGTGCCCAGACGCCATCTTGAAAAGGAGAAGGGAATAGGGAAGGCCCTGGAGAGAATCCCAAAAGACTGAGCAGTTACCCAAATAGGCTATTTAAAACTGAAAGCCACTGAAAAGCCACTTTTATTTGGCAAGATCAAGTGTTTTCCTCCATCATTAGGAATGATGAGAACAAGGTGAGATCAGTTACAGAAAATAGGGCAATTAACATTTTTTGTACATCTGAGTCATGTTGTATAAATTTTGGCCTCATTACATATGATCTATCAAAGCATACGAAAGGGGTATTTGCCCAGGCTAGGAGTCAGGGAGGCCACCTACTTCTGAAGATACCATGTAAACAAATGAGACATTGTAGTGTACCAGTCTACAATAAAATGGCAAAATTAGAGGGGAAAAAAGGTAACGTAATAAGTTTTTTATAATGCTAAATATATTCCATTTGAAAAACTATTCTTTATTCTAAAATAGTATACTTCTTACTTTTCTGGTGTCAAAATGTCCTTCCTTCTCATATTGTGGTGATGGGAGATAGCAGTTGTTGCTCTAAGGCCCTAATTTGGCAAAATTGAAGATGGGCAGCCTATGCTGGCGCTCAAAATATTTAGTCAAATTCTTCTGGCCCTTGAAATGCAAGTGAGGAAGTCACTGAGGTAATGTATGTGACAGCCCCGGCATAGAATAAGTTTTCCATCCATAGAAGTTCCCTTCCAGCCTCATCCAGCCATTACCACTCCCGGTTCATAGAGATCAGCCCTTAACAAGTAGCTTTTGCTCTTTTTCCCATGGGCTTCATCCATCTTCTCCCCTCTTAGCTTTCCTAACCATACATCATAGCAAGCCACCTCTCCCCAGGTCAACTAGAAAGAGTAAAAGACATGACCAAAGGGATGAGAAAGAAGGCCAAATGTCCTCTTCCTTCCTCCCACCCTTGAATGAACTGGGGATGGAATCTTAGAAACATCCACATGGACTGGGGAAGAATCTGAGGATTTGGGGACCAGTGCTCAGCAAAGAGGAAGGCAAGAAGAGGTGTCTCTCCAGAAGAATTTATAAAACCGTGTCACCACTCCATTTCTAAGCTCCATCATAATATTAAATTGTATACATTACTGATAAATTGAGCTTAATTACATACTGAAACCTTTCTATAAACTTAGAAACTTCAGTGCCAAGTTATTTTGTCAATTAATTTTCTTTCATAAAACCATCTATGTGCCAGGGTTACTTAAAAAAACAATAAGGAAGGAAAACATACTCCCTGAAAAGTCAGATAATACATGAAGACATTTTCAGTTAGTAAGAATTGGGAAATCAATTGTTATATAAGGTAGGGGTATGACATTCAACTAAATTATTGAGAACATACCTGTTTGTCAGTTACAAATGTTAAACGATTTGATGCGTTGCTTTAAATGTGCTTTAAATGTGCAGATTCTGCTGAAACCCTCATTTGTTTTATAAATACTATCAAACTCACCCCACATACAAGGCACAAACCAGATGGCACACACAGAAGAGTGAGGCCTTTCCAAGAGTCTAAGAGTGCACAGTGCAGTAGAGAGATATCCCACACTCAGCCAGCCACAGCACCACACAAGGCAGGCCAGAGGGTGCTCTGTAGCACAGCGCTGGACAAAGGGGGGTTTTTGAGAAGGAAGACCAGATTCTCAGCCTCTGGGGTTGCAGATTGTAGACATGGAGGGCCATGTACCAGGACTGAAAAAAAGAGCCGTCAGAGGTTTGGAAGATGAACTCAAGGACAAATTGTGCAAAAGGTGAGGGTTTGTCCCCTCCAAGAGGCATTCCAGCCCTTATCTCTATTCTTTATTAAACCATGCATAACTGCAGGATGCCCTGGAAGACTCAACCTGAGATAAGGCTTTTTTGGCCTGTTCATAAAAATCCACTTAACTAGATAGAGACACCCCTATAAACGAATAAACAGAAAGCTTAATATGACACTTTACATTTGCATACTTAAAACTGTGTGGCCTAATTTGTGGTCTATCTGTAGAACATACAAAGCTATCTTAAGCATTTTAATTAATTGCATGGATTGTTTTACTGAGTTTTAATAGAAATAACAATAATAGCAATACTTACTAATTGTGGACCACCCATTAACCTCCAGTTACTATGTTAGGAGTTTTATATGCATTATTTCTAACCGTCACTCTGACCTATTTTCACAGTTTCACACATCAGAAAACTCATGCTCGGAGAGGTGCCCAAGCAAACAGAGCTACTAGGAAGAACCTGGATTTAAACCTGAGTTTTCCTAACTCCCAAGTTCAAAATCATTTCTTTACCAAAAAATGAATTGGCTAGATCTTACTTTGATAAATTCCTCTGCTCTTAATCAATTACTTAGAGAGAAGTTTGGATCTAAATGGAAAATAGAATGGAATGATTTGGGGAAAAGGTAAAACTTTCCTTCAGGATCCTTCCTAAAAGATTACCAGTTATCTCCCAATTTCCATTCTCCCCTTCATTCAGTGACAGAAACTCCACTCCCACGCCAGGTTGTAATTGGGCCCATAGTATCAGGTAAAGATGACTAGATGTGGCCATGTGACTAGGTGATGGTCAATAGGATTGGAGTAGAAGGAATGTGTGCAATTCCTTGGTCATAACCCTAGAAGGAAGAAGCATGGTCTCCTTCTGGCCCTTCTTTCCTGCTGGTTGAAACTTGGATATAAGAGCCAGACTGGAGTAACCACTGCAGACCAGGAGATGGGAGCCATACTTTGAGAGTAGCAGAGTGACCAGATAGAGTGACCTAGGTCCCTAATAGCATGGAGCTGCCATTTCACCCCTAGACTGCTTATTCATAGACTAATACATTAGTGAGAAATGAACTTCTATTTTATTTCGGCCACTACGGTTTCGAGTAGCTCAGTGGTTCTCCAACTTCAGCATTCGTAAGAATCTCCTAGAGGGACTGCTGACACGCACATTGCTGGGGTCCACCTCAGAGTGTCTGATTCAGGTGTTTGGGGGAAGCCTGAGACAGCATTTCTAACAAATTCCTGGGTGATGCTGACGCTGCTGGTCCAGGCACGAAACTTCAAGAACCACTGTTTTATAGGATAGCTACACCCACTATCCTAGCCTTCTATAAACTTGCCTCTAGTGCCCCTGGAATCGACGATCTTCTCAACTGCCCTCACCCATTCCAGGTCGCACCCTGAATCCAAAACTAAAACTTAGCTCAGTGTTAATTTATCTACAGCTATCATTGCTGAATCTAAAGAGATTTGGAACATAACCAGAAATCACACAAAGAGCTAGGAAATACAGTATATGAAATGGCATCTGATAGAATCTGTTGAACCTTCAAAATCTAGGTTCCAAATGTAGATAATTCAAAATTTCTCTTTGTAATAATCCATCATTTTCAGGAATTACAACTGGAACTTTAAAAACATATATTTTTTAAAATCCACATGTTATTTGCTGTATGTCAAATTAAATTAAGCTCTGATTTTTCAATAGTTCATTTTCCCAGATGAAGCCCATCTTGAATGAGATCAAAAGATGTAGAGGGCCAAGCACATAAAGCAACAGCTCAATGGTTGAAAATGAAAAATGGAAACCCCCGTGGAGAAATCTTAAAATTTTGAGTGGCAGCAGTGCTCAGCAGACAACACAGGTGGCAACAAGCTGAATGCTTGGAAACCAGAAAGCATCTAGGATGCTGTAAGAGAATATGCAGGGAAACTTTCAGGTGTGTAACTCACTTTCCCAAGACACGCTGGCCTTTGGAAGCATCCTATAAGGGATAACTCGGAGCTTTTTCCCTGGCAGGGTCCCAGGTGACTTGTGAGCTTGCCTCAGCTGTCACTGGTGTCCCCCCACTGCCACCACAGATGCCACTCTCCTGCTGCCACCATCAGAGCATCTGACACTGCCAACCCCATGCTGCTGCCACTCCCTAGGGTTCAGGGGTCACCTCATTTTAATTAGATCCCCCTATGGGTAGTCTGCTGCACTTCATATCTGAACCCCCCCTTTAAAGAACTCAGGATCGGAATCGTCAAGTTGGGTCAGAGAACAATTCAGAAATAGGGTTCCGTATTGCACAGACTTCGGCATATAGGAAGCAGTAAGTAAGTGCTTCATAAATGTTCATTTTCCACTCTCTTGTCTACTACTAACAATTCACCAGTACCCCAAACCAATACAATTCCAGCACTTTCCTACTGCTTGGTGAGTACCCTGCCCACCCCAGAAGGTGGGGCAGGCTTTGGCAATCCTTTCTTAGTCTTCCTCACCACCCAGGCTGGGTTAGTTCCCCCAAGGAATGATCTCATATCACCAAGAACCTTTCCTTCAGGGCTCCTATTAGAAATAGAATTGGGGGTAATTATATTAGCACCTAGCTCACAGGTTTTTTGGTTTTGTTTTTGTTTTTTCTTGGTGATGATTAAATAGGTTAATACAGGAAAAGTGCCTGAAATCGTGTCTGACACATAAGAAGTCCTCAATAAATTTTAGCTATTACATTAATTATATTATATTATATTAGTTTTTATATACATTTTTTATGTGACCATTTGAAATCTGTCCCCTCCACTAGATAGTAAGCTCTAAGAAGGCAGGATTGTATCCACATTTTTCTTTTTATTGTATCCCAAGTGCCTACTCAGTGTTGAGGACACAGTGAGCGCTGAGCCAGTATTGGTTGAATGAATGCATGAATCAATCATAGCCTCTCCTGTGCCAGCTGCAGAAGTCCTTCCCCACCACTTCTCCTGAATGTCTGGTGGGTCTTGATGCAAAGAGGACTTATCTCTTATTTTGTTGTCTAAGTGTTCTCCAGTTAGTATACAAATTAAACTCCTTCATATGCACACACATGCATCACAGAGGCCCCCAAAGGGTGCAAGTAGAATGTTTTTTGTTTGTTTATTTGTCTTAACAGCTTTACTGAGGAATACTTGATGTACAAAAAGCTGCACATATTTAAAGGATTAATTTGATGAGGTTGGACATATGCAAACACCTGTGAAACCATCACCACAGTCAAGGTAACAGACATATCTATCACCTCCAAAAGTTTCTGTGTTCTTTTGTTTTAGTTTAGTTTAGTTTTGCTTTTGTGTGCTAAGAACACTTATAACATAAGATCTACCCTCTTAGTAAATTTTTAAGTGCACAATACAGTATTGTTAACTATAGGCACTATGTTGTACATATAGATCTCTAGAACTCATTCATCTTGCATAACTGAAACTTTATACCCATTGGACAACAACTCTCCATTTCCCACTTCCCTCAGGCACTGGAAACCATCATTCTACCCTCTGCTTCTCTAAGTTTGACTATTTTAGATACCTCAAATAAGTGGCATCATGCAGTATTTGTCTTTATGTGACTGATTTGTTTCACCTAACATAATATCCTCCAAGTTCATCCATGTTGTAGCACATGGCAGGATTTCTCTCTTTTTTAAGCCTGAATAATATTCCATTGTATGCATATACCACATTTTCTTTATCCACTTATCTATCGATGGACACTAGGTTGTTTCAACATCTTGGCTATTGTGAATAATGCTACAATGAACATAGGGGTGTAGATACCTCTTTAGAATTTTTTTTGAAGACTTTTTGTTTTAGAGCAGTTTTAGGTTTACAAAAAAATGAAGAGGGAGATACAGAGATTTCCCACATACCTCCTGTTCCCACACACGCATAGCCTCCCCTGTTAATAACATCATTCATCAGAATGGCATATTTTTTACCAATGATGAATCAACATCAACACATCATAATCACCCGAAGTCCATTGTTTTCCTATGTGGGGTTCACTCTTGGTGGTGTACATTCTATGGACTTGGATAAATGTATAGTGACATATATCTATTATAATAATATCATACAGAGTATTTTCACTGCCCTAAAAATCCTCTGTGCTCTGCCTATTCATCTCTCCCCCCAACCCCAGAATGTTTTTTAAGAATACTATAATTTGTCAACATTTTCTTTTTCTTCTCTAAGTGCTTGATAAGGTTGTATGACCACTAAACAAGACATTCCAAGTGAAAAACACTTAATATAGTGCCAAATGCCTAACAGCTTTTATTATTATTATTATCTTTAGTATAAGACATGACAAGCCCAGAGCCCCGGACTGCCATTGGAGGGACTAAACAAACATTTGTTGATTAAATGAATAAATGGCAAAGTGAATGAGTACAAAAGAGGAGTCCTGGATTGTAATTCTAGTTTTGGATTAACTCGTTCTGTGGCCTTTGACAGTTATTTAATGTCTCTGAGGTTTTCCCCTTTGTGAAGTTGAAGGGAGAGAGGGGTAAAGTCACAACTTCTCTGAATTCATTGAATCACCAACTCTTTAGGCTGAAAGGGCACTTGGCAGACCTGTCAGGTGGTAAGTAGTTCATCTAGTTCACGCAGAGTCTAAAGGTGATATTGCCGCACTCTCCAGGTTTGACAAACTAGACTGTCTGGGTCTTGGTCCAGGAAACAAAACCTCTAAGCACATAACTGAGTCTCAGTAAGTGCATGTCCAGTGAAGGAAATAGTTCGTGGTAGAGTGGGATCTAATTTAAAGCTGGTTTACACAGATTTTTGAAAGCTTAATTATCAGATAACTTATTCATTTAACTATTAGTTAGCAACAATAATTCAGTTAACTACTTATATAAAGATAATTCAGTTAGTTAATCATATCTTTCTTGGGGACACTTTTGCCCCCAAGATACAGTACATCTTTTTTTCTTCAACATGTTGTTTTAACAAAATACAATTATTTTAGAGTTCCATTATTTTTAAATGTGTATGTGCATAAGAGAGAGAGAATTTTTAAAAGCCTGGATGAATATACCACCAGGAGGTTAACAATAATCTCTGGATGGCAAAAATATAGGCAATTTTCACTTTCTACTGCATTCCTTCTTTATATTCCTTCTTTTATGTGTATTTTTTTAATTCAGGAAAAATTGTAACAGTTTTGTAATTCAATTATTGAAGGGTCTGAACTTAGAGGATATAAACACAGTTAACTAAGTTTAACTTTCTCATTATAAAAGTAATTCAGTTCTTTGAAGAAAATTTGGAGTGTAAAGGAGAAAACAAACTACCTCATAATGTACTAGCCCACATCTTCCTTCCCAACCCTTACAGATGTCTGGAGGGTGCCTGAGGTTTCTGCTCATTTCCAGTTATTAAAACACAGTCCAGTCAGTCCATGCTTGGAGACTTCACTCATAGGTACTTTAATACTCACTGACTCTCTTCCCCACTCAGCCCGGCGCAAACCCAGCTTCCCTCCCAAAAGACATGAAGAGGAAAGGGATCCACTTTTCGTCCTATCTTCTCCCTTTTCTGGAATCAAGCTCTTTTAGGATTGGAGACTGGGAAGAAGGATGGAAGAAATGGGCCACGCCTTTCCTCAAGTGGACCACCAGTGTGATTCTCTGGAGGTTTCTCTACTGGCTTCTTGGGTTCACACCCACCAACATAGAAACCCCCATGTGGCAGTGTCACTTGCAGATGCTCTGACTGAATGCTCAAGTGAGCCTCTTCATGGCATGGCACCTGGATGGGCAAGCTCCATGGCCAGAAACACTCTCCAGCTCCTGTCCCAGAGGTACAGTCCGAGGTGTCTGGCTGGTAGGACTCCCTGGCCCTAGGACACCCTCTTGGGCATTGTAGAGGCAAGTTGAATCAAGCTAAGCCACCTTCCAAGCTGTCATTTTGTCCCAGAGGAGCTTATCCGTGTTTCCTTGCCAAACAATGGGACCAATCTTCTCTCAACCCTGCCCCACCTCTCCATTCTACTTTTCCCTGCTAGGAAAAGTCCAGAACAGATCTACAAAGACAATAGAGTGTTAGCAGCATTTCCCCAGGGGAAAAGTGCCAGATAGTCCTCTTGGCTTTGGAGGGAGGAATAGTGGAGTCCTGCCCATGGGGCAGACCATTCTAGACTCTGATGCATCTCCCTCTCCCCTTCCATCAACCTTTTGCTTATGGACACTGGAGAGGTTGGGCCATTCAATAAACTCTGGGAGAACAGTTAGACCCCAACTGTGTGAAGATCTCTTTCGACCATGGGGTACTTGATGGTTCTCTGTCCTAAGCTTTGGGTCCTCTTTGTCAACTCCAAGGAAACAGATGAGATTCCCCTCAACATCCAGTTATATATTATGTTATATTTAGATTCATAGGAAAAAGAATGAAAAGAACATAACCCAAAATGCCAACATTGGCTTTCTCTCTGTAATGGGACTGGGGGTAATTTTTATTTTTTCCTTTATGCTTTCCTATTTTTAAATCTTCTAAGTGTACATGTATCACTTTTGTAATCAGAAAGTAAACAGTTTATTTAACAAAAAAAAATGATTAGTGCAAAGATGAATTGTAGATTGGTAAAAAGAAAAAGTAAACTATCTTAACCAGTTCAACTTTTTTCTTTTAATCTCAAATCTGAAGTTACCTAGTTAAGGTAGAGTTTTATCTCCTTTGGTTTATTCATAGTCTGAATAGAAAGATAAAATGTCTGCTTTATCAAAGAAATAAAACTCTCTGCACCTTTAGAAGAAATTAATGCTTTTAAAAGTTAATTGTCAAGGACAAATACTGCATGATTCCACTTAATATGAGGTACCTAGAGTAGTCAAATTCATAGAGAGAGAAAGTAGAATGGTGGTTGCCAGGGGCTGGGGGGAGGGGACAATGGGAGTTATTGTTTAATGGATGCAGAGTTTCAGTTTTGCAAGATGAAGAGTTCTGGAGATGGATAGTGGGGTTGTACAACAATGTAAAGATATTTAATGCCACTGAACTGTCACTTAAAAATGGTTAAGATGGCAAATTTTTTGTTATGTATATTTTACCACAATTAAAAAATAAATTTTAAAAAGATATATAAATTAAAAAAAAGTTAATTGTCCAATTTTAGGTTATGTTTAGAAGGGGACTATTTATTGGCTTTCTTTTATTAAATTCCTATTAGCAAATAAATATTTTTAAATTGCTAACCAATAATTATAAGATGTGTTATGCCCTCAGAAATCTTTGCTGAATTCTTTTTACCTACTTTAACTTTTGTTCAGAAGTTTAAAAATGATCTGCTATTGAATATTTCTGAAAAACCTTTTAAATATATATATAAAAAGCAGGCATTGCAAATTGGCATAATTTTTTAATAGTCTGGAAAGGTTAACGAAGTTGACTATCTCAATGTTAGTATAAATAGAAATTAGGGTCTCTAATTCATGACTATCTTTGAGCCATGCTTCCTCTCCAGAGCCTACCCCATAGGATATTTCTCAAATAAATGAATGGAATTATCTCTAACTAGGTTTATAGTTCATTCTCTACATTCCAAAATTATACATAAGCATGTGCTTATTCCGAAAACTTTACACAGTACAGCGCATAAGAGCCACTTGAACCTATTCTACTTGAACCTTGGTATATATCCTCCCAGATCATTTTATATATAGGTTTATTTTTAAGTTACCTCATTAAAGTGTTTTAATCTAACCTAACAATTTCAACTCTGGTTTTCACGTACAAATACCATAAAAAATACCTTTTGATTTATACATACTGTAGTCATTTAGATTTTTGCTTTATTTTGTTCTTTTACCTATTCTGCCTGCAGATAATATGCAAAAATTTTCTAGGTCACAATGATTTCTCCACCAGCACTTCTTGAAACTGTAACCAGCACTCACGCACACAAAGAAAAAAGACACCCATCTTTACTTCTAGTCTCCCAGACATTATTCCACGTTTAGTCAGCTGTGCTTCATGTGGCATATGCTTCAATAAGCCTCTCATAAGGTTTAATTGGGACTTAGGCACTCAATAAATATTTGTGGAATTGAATTGAATTTCAGTAATTATTCTGTAATTCTTAAAGCATGTAGACACTGGAAGGATGATACAGTTTAGTGTTTTTCACTTTAAGGTTGCAAAACCTCTACAAACCCATTTCTGAAATCAGGTGACACTCATCAGTGGGTTTTATTGGGTATTTGGGGTTCACTACAGAGAGCCTTTTGATCTCCCTCCAATCGTGCTTTTTTCGGTCCCAGATTTTTAAGCTAAAATCTTGATTGGAAATAAATTCATTTCCTTAAGCCATCTGGTGGCTTTCACCTGTAACTACAGCATCAACTTATGGCTAGACAGAACTATCCTGCTTGCCTCAACACATGCAAGGACTGTCATTGCCCTTCTGTGTCTTTTACGAGATGTGTTATGATGAAGTGATACCTTAGTAATGTGTAGGTGTTAGAAATCCAAGAGAAATCTTCATGATTCTAACCTCAAGCCCACTTTAATATCAAGAGCAACATAGCAAATGCTATGGGTGATAGAGTAAGAGAAACTATATTATTATATTATTATAATTATATAATAAGACAAGCTTTATTGAGCACCCACCATGTGCCAGGTAGTGTACCTAGAAAAGAAAAACCAATGTGACGGGTCTGCGTTCTCAGGGAACACAGGCAAAGTGGTATGTGAACAAATACGAAGGGTAAGTGTTTTGATAGACATGCTGAGGTGGAGACGGAGAAAACCCTGACTGAGGGCTCCTTTATCCCACAGTGAACACCAGGGAATGGTCGCTCCTCCCTCCCGGATTATGCAAAATACCAGGAAATAAAATCAAAATTCTTTTTTCAAATCAGCTGAAAATAATGATTAACAAAATAATGGAGTTGTAAGTGTATTGTGTAGGCTTGTGTCCTACCTCCTGCAAAAGCCGAGAACATACATATCTTTGCGTAATGCATAACCCTCAAGGCCATGTTACCCCAAGTTGGATCACAACGAGGGACCCAGCGACACCAAGGTCAGTAGCTGAGCTCCCAGGTGCCATCTAACTTAGCCAAACACCTCCTCCACCCCCAGCTTTTGGAGGAGGTAGGACAGCAAAAAGGAGTCAGAGCCCGCTTGCAGGCTGCACATGTGCTCCTCCTAGCTCTGTCTCATTATCCCTGAGCAACACAGTGTTACTGGGGCACATTCTGCCTTGGAAGGTCAGAGAAGGTTCCTGAGAGGCTGTGAAGTTTGAGCTGAATGTGGAAGAGTGGATAGGAGTTCACCAGATGGATACAGGGGCAAGGCCATTCCACTTCACATGGACATGTGCAGCAGTGCAAATGTAAAACATCAGCAGTGTAAAACATCAAGGCCTTTTGGGGACCTGCAGGTAATTCAATGTGGCCAGAAAGGACTTTGCGGGCAAGGAGTGGTAAAAGCTGCAGCTGAGAGGGTAAGCAAGTGCCTGCTCCCAAGGCACATGACATGCTCAGATGGGCCTTTTGCCCTGCTGATAATGGGGCCACTGAAGGATTTTAAATAGGGCAATGATGTAATCATTCGCATCTCAGGGACACCATCCTGAAAACAAGATTAACATTAGGTTGAAAGGATTCATGACAAAGACTAGCAGGCCAGGTAAGAAGGCTGTTAGTACATTCCAAGCAAGACTTTATGAGGATTTCCAGAGGAAGTTAGTGGTGCTGAAGATGGAGACGTGGAGGTGGATTTGAGAAGTATTTAGCAGGTAGAATAAACAGGTCTTTGTGACTTGGATATAAGAAATTAGATTTATTGAGGAGTTTAGGATGATTCCCAGATTTCTAGTTTATAAACCAATGTTCCATAAGGAGCAGGAAATACAGGTTTGAAATATGATGGGATGTCAGGGCTGGAGATATAAATTAGGAACTGATCAGCATCAATGATATGGGAAAGGAAGAGAATATTCTTCACCAGGATATTACAGTACCCACACTCAGGAGAGATGTGTTAAATAAATATCAAATGAATAAATATGCATTCTTATATACACCTGAGAATATACAGATAACCTGGCAGGCTGAATAGGTAGAAGCCAGCCTAGCATTTTCTTTAGACCAGTGCCTGGAGATGAGATTGGGGTTGAGTGGGTGGGAGACCCAGAGGGAAGTAGAAAATGAAGATGAAGATGTTATGGATAGTTCTAAAAATAAGTGTTTCCATCAACTGTGTGACTAGCTACTTTAATATCCTATAACTGAAGTCATAGTGCTGAGTCATTCTTGTCCAGGGCAAGGTGTCACTCTTTATCTGCAGCCTTGATCAGATATTGAACTGACCCAAAACAGCACTATGGGATGGAAAGTGAGGGATGAGGGAGCCACCAGTATGGAGTTATGAAAAATGTACATCTGTCTTTTCCAGGCTGTCTCAGATTGGGTGGAAATTCCAATCAAGGTCACTCTGGGGCAATATCAACATTATTCATCTACTGGAACTTTAAACTAAAAAGCTACCTTATTCTTTAGGGCAGGGAGAATTGTTTCCCCTTCCATCAATAAGTCAATTTTTCTCCTCTCATCTTCCATTCTATTATATTTTAGAAGAAATTCTTTCCAGTTAATATGAAAATGAGATGTCAGAAATTATGAAGGATGCTTATGGATGCAGTTCTAGTGATTCACTAAGTCTGTCGGTTAATCTAGACATCAATAATACACTTAATTTTTTTATCATTTAAATGCGCTCAGTATCCATCTGCTCTTGGAACCAACTGAAACATCCTAGCATTATAAGGAACACACTAATGGAAAGATACCAAGCCCCTTTGCTAATATTAAAAGCTCCATGTCACTTTCAGGCAACCAGTAGGGACCATCCTAAAGGAAAGCATGACATTCACACAAGGATAGTACTGAAATGAGTTTGACCCTGTGGGACCAAAGCTCAGCCCAACCAGGACAGGCTGCAGTTCGGTTTTCCCTTATTGAAATGTTCAAATGTAAAAAATATCCACCTATCTGACCACATTTCTGCTCAGACATTTATTATTGTCTTTACTAAACTTGCGTGGACAGATAAACAGACAATAGAGATTTCCCAGTGAGACCAAGCACTTTCTATAAAATGTTTTGACATCTAATGAGATAAGTATTCCTTTGTTAATATTCTTTTTTCAAAATTATTTTGGTTCTTCTTCCTACTCATTCTTGTTGATAGATTTTGAATGAGTTTGTCAATTGCCCCCAAAAATCCTTTGGGGTTTTGATTGAAATCTTTTTAAACTTAAGTTGTAAACTGGAGAAAATAGCTATTCTTCTCTCCTTTTGTTTTTTGCCTCATTGAAGTTTAGCATTTCCTTTATGAAGGTCTACCTATTTCTTAAGTTCATTCATTATTATTTTACAACAGCTTGCTGCACTTAAAATGTGCCCAAAAGTGCAAGCCAGAGTGTTATATTTACCGGGACACTTAAAGAACTGAAGTATTTCTATTATGGTATTTTAAGAAATTACAGAAAATAGAGGAAAATATAGTAGTCATCTTCTGTTATGAAGAAACAGCTCATCTTATAAATTATTTTGGTTGCTTTATGGAAATACCTACAAAATCACAGTGTGACCACAGTTTTCTGAAGAGCATAGCCTGTCAGATCAATCTAATTTCTTCTAGAACAGGGTAGCCGACTTTTAGATAAGGGAAAAGAATTACATGTGAAGTACTTGGATTTCAGGAAGTCTTTATTCTAATGACTATGATTCTGTCACAAAGAATGTAGCAAACATAGTCTGGTGCTGGCTACGTTGTTGGGGGAGAAGCTGTACTTGAAAAGGGGCTATCTTTTTAACTCTATGTTTATGTATTAAATTAAAAGACAGACAGCTTTATGACAAACATGTTATTCTTATAGGACAACTCAAATAGCTTTTTCAGAGTTGCTGTTGGCCACAGATAAAAATCAGTTTAATTCTCTCAGTCTATTTGCTTGGAAAACATTCCTATGCCTAAATTACCAATGTACAACCGTAGATATTAGACAACATGACAGTGCCAGCTTGAGATCAAAGAAAGGGCCATGACTGTATAACTTCATGATTCCATGAATTCTGCTATTCCCATCCTCAATAGTTTATTTAGCTTCTTATTAACTCATGGAAGCCTAAGTCCAAAGGAGAGATGGAGGGGGGAGGTTGTGCATGGATAAGCATTAAGACTTTCACAACATACTAATCCTTCCTCTAGTTTTAAAGGTTTGAAGAGATAGTTATGGTAGAAAGCAATGGAAACTAACGAAGATGCAGAGCAACTGGAACTCTTGTACGTTGCCGGTGGGGATGCAAAATGGTGCAGCTGCTCAAGACAGCAAAGCAGAACATTAAACTAAGTGCAGGGCCCCTCCGAGTGCCACTGCACATGTTGCACACCCATGAAGTCGGCTCTGTATTCACACAACAGAAGTGAAAACATATGCCCACACAAAGATTTGTACATGAAATGTATATATCTGAATTACTTGTAGTAGCCCCCAAACCAGAAGCAACCCAAATATCCATCAACTGATACATAGACTACATTGGGATACATCCTTAAAA
Source organism: Tapirus indicus (assembly GCA_031878705.1). Taxonomy (NCBI): domain Eukaryota; kingdom Metazoa; phylum Chordata; class Mammalia; order Perissodactyla; family Tapiridae; genus Tapirus; species Tapirus indicus. The sequence continues at coordinate 93,045,240 of CM062919.1, read as the reverse complement.
TGGGCTAATGCTTAGCAATAAAAAGGAATAAAATATTAAATCATACAACATGGATGAGTCTCAAAAACCTTCTACTAAATAAAATAAGTGAGACATAAAGACTAACTACTGTATGATCCAAATTATACGAAATTCTAGAAAAGGTAAATTATTGTGACAGAAGGCAGATCGTGGTTGCCTTGGGCCAGGGATTGGGGAAGGGGCTTGATCACAAAGGGGCAGGAGGAAACATCTTTGGGGATGATGAAAATGCTCTATATCTTGGGGGAATGTTATTGTATGTAAATTATACTTCAATGAACCTAGGGGAAAAAAATTGAATAGCAACAGAAAGCTGAGTATATATAGAAAGAGAACTAACTATAAGTCAGGTTAATCCAAAACACTTAAAAATATACATGTGTGTTATTATGTTGTATGGGTATTTTAGTGTAACTGGATTGATACTAACATAAGTGGCCATGACTAGGATTATTTTTCCGGTCAGCACACATTTTTATCATTGTCGTCTCCTTACTTTATTGCAACTACAGTCAGCATCAATATTGAAAACCTTTTTTCATACAAGGTGTAGGATTCGGCTCCTGCCTGGTGTGGTCTCCCAGTTGGTCAGAAGTGAGGCCCTTTCTGCACCTCCCTTGACCTCCCTCTTACCTGAGATGTCCATAAGCAGCAGAGTCAATTGCTCTCTGCTTCCTGTCTGTGTGTCCTGAGCGGCACGGGGCTTGGGACAGCAGAAACTTGGGACCAGGAGGCTGTGTGAGTGCCTCCCCAGAAATCGAGAGCACTCTTATCTAGCTTCAGTAGCATGGGGAGGGAGAGAGAACTTCCAGAAAGGCTCTGTCTGCATTCCTGGAACCGGAGAGTTTAGAGATGGTGAAAAAGGATGGGGTTTGCCCCCTGGGTCTCCAACTCTGAGCTCAAAGAGCAGGGACTTGGGCAAGGGAGGCTTCAGAGGGAGAGGGCTGCCCAGCCATCCCAAGTCCAAGCAAGATGGGTGCCAAGTCCTAGAGCTGTAGCACTTGCTCCCCCACCAGCAGGTGTCTGGGCTCCAGACCACCAAAGGTGCAACAACTCACAGCCTCTATGCGGAGGAGGGGGTCAATGGAGACCATCCATCTCCATCCATCTCCAGCGGGCTTAGGTCAGGTGTAACTTCAGGTTTCTTTGACAATCATCAAAGTGTGATTTTAGAAATAATGGCAAATCTCCTGAATTAAAATAAAGGGTGTTCCCACTTGTTTGTGGATGCTTTAAATTCCTTTAAGAGGAAGCATGGTAAGTCAGAAGGTTTTACTTTCAAATATCTAGACTAGGCAATAAGTTAACCTAAATTCCTTCACCCTAATGAGTAATCAACAGTTGATCAACGATTCTAAATGATTCTCCTTTGTTCCAACTGGAAGAGGAGATTAGAGAGGAGGGCAAGGAGGTACCAAAGGGGGGAAGGGGCAGAGAGAGTAAGAACAGGAAGATAAACTCGATAAAACATCATAATTTTTCAAAAGATGGGCACAATGCTCTCCACTAGACAAGAAGACTATGTGGTGCAATGTTTCTACTGTGCGTGCCGAGCCCGGCTCAGTCCTAGGAACAGAGTTCACCAAAGATCACAGAACCTGAGAGAAGGCAAGTAGCCCCAACCATGCAAGACACAGGCCCAAGATGGAAGCAGCATCATTCAGGGAGGCAGGATCTCAGGCCTTTCCATCTCTCCATCCATGTTCTTTTCACCATATAGCAGGATGGATCCCAATGGTACAGGCTTAGGGAACTGTCCTCCCCTTCAAAAGAGGGGAAAATCCCTACCCCCAGCTCCCTATAGGCTCTTCTCTGGCTTCCCAGATTTGAACAAGAGAAGTACATCTGGAGAGGCGCTTGGAAACTGTTCAGTGGCTCTTGCGAATGTGAGGGAATGGGGAGGCCATGCTAACCTCAGATTAGGCTGCTTCTCTTCTGAAAAGCACACAATCCCCTCCATGCTCCCTCCTCCTCCACCTGTCAAACTCTCTGTGTCTCTCCAGGCCCATCCAAAACCTCCTTCCTTTGAAAAGGAGAAATGGAATGAACATTAGTTGAGCACCTACTCTGTGCTAGAAAGGTATTTACATATGTTTTGCTCATTTGCTCCTCATGCCAGCCCTGTAATTTAGGCATCATTAACCCCACTTACCAGCCAGTCTCCTGGTTCCTTTATCCAAACCTGCTCTTTCCATCCCTCCTCTGAAGGTCCTCTGCACTTTGCCTGGCCTTTTTCTATTCTGCCTTGTATTACGGTTATTTGTTGTCATAGGTTTGGCTCCCCAGAAGCAGACTCCTAGAAGAAGACTCGGGTACAATTGGTTTATTAAGGAAGGGAATGGAGGATGAGCGAGAAAAGGAGAAGAAGCCACACAAAGCGTAATTTCAGGCACAGTCCCAGCCTCAGTCCCTCATCCCCAGGGAGCTTTGGAGTCTAAATTATATCTGAGTTTATTCCTCTTGGGTCAAGGGCCTGAGGGCTGCTCTGGGGGAATGTGCACTCCGGTGGACGAGGCAGGGAGCTCAGCAAATGTAGGCAGAGCACCTGTGGGCACACAGAAGCTGGAGAAGGGGCACAGAAAAGGGATGGGGGAGGGAGGGCTCTGGATGAGCACTGACATGCCCTCACATTTGGTCATGCACCTAGCTCCCTGTTATGGGTTGAGTTATGTTCCCAAAAAAGATATGTTGATGTCCTGACCCCCAGCACCTCCGAATGTGACCTTCTTTGGAAATAGGGTTATCGCAGATAAAATTAGTTAAGATGAGATTGTAGTGGAGTAAGGTGGGCCCTTGATCCAATATGCCTGGTGTCCTCACAGGGAGATGATGTGAAGACCCAGAGGGAGAACACGATTAACGATGGAGGCAGATTGGAGTCATGCAGCTGCAAGCCAAAGAAAATCAAGGATTGCTGGCCTCCACTAGAAGCTAAGAAGGGGCAAGAAGGATCTAGCCAGAGTCTCAGAGGGAGCATTGCCCTACTGACACCTTGATTTTGGACTTCTAGCCTCCAGAACTGTGAGAGAATAAATTTCTGTTATTTTAAGCCATCCAGCTTGTGGTAATTTGTCACAGCAGCCCCAGGGAACTAACCCATTCTACTAGACTGTCAGCTTCTGGAAGACAGGCACCACTTGGCTCACTTTCCCCTTCAGTGTCTATCTCATAGCAGGTGCGGGCCAGAGGAAGTAAAGCTCTTACTCTACTCAGAAGATCCCCAGAGCTGTGCCCAAGCCCTGTGCTAGCAAAGCAACTCATTTGACCACAAGTGGGAGGTGGGAAATGAAGCTAATTCTCTGGAGAAATTAGGAGTCTTTTGCTCCCCATCCTGTGTCTGTGTTATACTCTTGAAGCCCACTTGGGAGAATCACTGGGGTTTGTATTGTTGATAACATCAATGTGTGTCAGCCCTGCTCTTCTATATGGGAATCAGCTGAACATCTCCTGTGGGCTCCCAGAACACTCTGGGCAAACTTCTATCCTGGCTCTGCCACAGACTAGTAAAGTGATCTGCTTGTGCTTTTGCCATCCCCCAAGACTGCAGACCCTGGTGGGGAGATGATCTTACTTATTTCTGAACCCCCAATACCCAGCGTCTGGCGCATAACGGGATTCCTGTGTGAGTGCTAAATTGAACAGACCTGGCTATTTTAGAGTTTAGCTACAGGCTCAAGAAAATTTCTGGATAATCCTTAGTGCTCCATTCCTTGGTCAGAGCAACCCAGTGTCTCAAAGAAGATTTTGTGTGTACACTGTGTGTTTTATGGGCACACCGCACTCATAGAGCGGCTGGAAATCTGGCCCGACTCATTTCTTCACAGTTTATTATGCAGAAAAACGTAAGCCTTCTGTTTTCCTGGGCTGTTAACTTGGCACCTCATTTCATGTATAAAATTTTGCGTTAAAAGATACTACCTCTGTGAGTTAATCAGTCATATAAAGATCAAAACTACTTTATCGTACAAGGAGCTCAGAGCTCATACTTTATGAAGAATGACTTTATAGGCCAGGTAAGAGGGAATGGGTGCCCGATCATTAATCCTCAAAACAGCTTAATGAAGTTGGTATCAGACCCACTTCAAAGATGGTGAAATTGAGACTCAAAAAGGTTAAGTGACAAGCCCAAGATCGCACAGCTGCTGAGGGACAGAGCCCAATGTCTCTGACTCAAAACTGTGGATTTTTAAAGAACTCCATTCAGACTCTCAAAGTGATACAATTTTAAAGAAAATAACTAATTGTTTTTCACAAGAACTTGGGATTACTTGTTCAAATGGGTGACCTTCTTCACAGCCGTCCCTTGGAAGGTTAAACAGCAACTCTGATGATTTGCTGTTCCTCATTTCATGTTGGGAACACCTCTTCGAAGATTCAGATCTTCAGAACCTGAGGAACATTCCTGGAAGTGTTACCTCTGATGGCAAATCTTCAACTCTGAAGTCTTTCTGAGCAAAATGTGGAGAATAAAGCAGATGATTAAACTGAGCACTAATGTTTTAGGCCAAAAATGTGGTTGGCTATAAAGACACAGGATAGATTTTTAGTGTGGATCTGGAGACAGCATTGACAAGTTTTCCCACTGGATTGGAAGCCAGGCAGAGAGGGTCTGAAACCTGCTTTGCCACTGACTAGCTGACCTTGAGCAAGTGGCTTGACCTCTCTGAGCCTGTATCCTTCTCTGTAAAATCAGATCATCACCTATCTCATAAGGTGGTTAAAATGAGATAATGCATATGGAGCAGTCACGTAGAGTCAGTGCTTACCCAATGAAAGCCATTATCATTGACCAAAAAAGACTTTCCAAAAAAAGGTTTTGAATAATAATAATATCATTGAACATATAGCTTCAAGAACACTCATGCAGATGTTTAAGCTCTGGTACTTATGACATATGTCCAGGGGCAGATCGAAGTAAGATCAAAGTAAGTGCTTTGGTGTCTTCTGCATTCCCATGGGTTGAATACATTCCCACACTTTGCAGTGAGGTTGGCCCTTACAACAGTTGCAACAATAAAATCTGTTTATTACTGGTCCATAGCACAACAGTTTCCAGAAAAAGAAAAAGAAAGAAGTGGGCCTCTATTAAAATAAGAAAAATTTCTCTTTCAGAAGGACTAGTAAGTAATTGAGCATGGCCTCCTTCCCTGAGCAGAGCTGACTCTGCAACTGAAATGATTGGTTAAATATTTATTGCAGAGTTTTTCGCAGTCAACTGGCTGACTGGGATTCATATCCTAAGAGAAATTTTTTCATACAACATATATTTCTTTTTCATTACATTAGAAATATATGTTCCTTGTAGAAAAACTAGAATTTGCTGACAAGCAAAAATAGTACTTAAATCACACATAATTCCACCACCCAGAGATAAACACTGTTAATATTTTCGGTGAACATTCATTCAAGTGTCACTGTATATTTATCTATTTTTTACACAAATGGGATCACATTATACATGCAATATTATAACAGGGTTTATTAACTAAGCAGTACCATGAACATCTCTCTATGTCAATAAATGTACAGTGCAGTTTTCATCAAATGGTGCATAGTATTCCACTGAAAAAATAACCCATATTTATCTAATCCTACTGTTGAACCCTTGAGTTATTTCAAAATCGTGTTTTTGCTATTAGAAACGACACTATGACGAGGTCACCCCAGGAAGAGTGTGTTTAGTGAGAAGAGGACAAGCAGGGACACAAGTGCCCTGACGACCAGGATAGGCCCTTTGGGATGAAATGGAGCCCAAAGGACAAGGAAGAGCAGCCAGAAAACAGAAAGTAGAGGGTGGCGGGGAGGGGCGAGGAGAGGGAAATGGGAATTGGTGTTCAATGGGTAGAGGGTTTCAGTCATGCAAGATAAGAAAGTTCTAGAGATCTGCTGTACAACATTGTGCTTACAGTTATTGATTCTGACTGTACACTTAAAAATTTATTAAGAGGGTAGATCTAGTGTTACATGTTTTTTACTACAATAAAAAATATATATAAAGAATGAACGGGCAACCAGAGAAGCAGAACCAAAACCAGGAGGGAGGGGTGTTAACAGAAGTCGGTGGAGGACGGCATTTCACAGAGGGAGAGACTTAATACTACAGTATTTGCCGCCACACTAATAAATGGTCATCCATGGAGTCAACTGGACGTTCTATAAAATCCATAAATGCAACTTCACAAAAATGGTCTCACAAAACCCTTGGATTTACCCCCCACAAAAAGCAGCCGTTACTGAGCCACTTCATCATCCAATGGGGTTGGCATACATGAGGTTGACTCTATAGCCTGAAGACACTTTCTGGAAAGTCAAACAGTTACTGACCTCTTGGTCCATGTTGGCATGTGTTGATGAACACAGGTGCTGTGTCTCACAAGCAATAGCTCCCTTTTCTGGATTTTAGAGATGGGTGTGACCCCTAGATGACAGACCTATATGCTGCCCATAACATACTACACAACTACAGGGTCCGCATGCACAAACTGACCGAAACCTTACTGCTCCTGTACCTTTACCATTGGTCTCATTTTTTTCTTTAGGGGAGTTTTTATTTCTCCTTTTTCATGTTTAATATTATCCATGAAAATTATTGATTGGTTCAGTCACATCATGTATAAATATTAGAAGATACAAACAATAAATAAAAATACTTCCAAAATGCACACATGCACAAACATAGGCCTGATATTACCACTGGGAATTTAGGCCTCTTAAAATTAACCTACATCTTTAACTGTCATCAATTTGGTGTGAGTTAATGCATTCATACAAGGTTAGATCCCGTCCTATAAAAGGTGGTGCTTTCTGGACTTCCCAATTGGGGCCCAGGGTGGTAACTACAAATGGTATTTGGCTACAGTGACCAATCCATCCCCGGGTTTGCCCAGGAGTTTCATGGTTTTAGCCCTGAAATTCCTGTGTCCGGGGAAACTCGTCAGTGCCAGGAAAACCAGGATGGTTGGTCACCATTCATATGGCTCCAATTAGTTCAGCTCCCTCTCTCTACCAAATTCTACCTAGAGGCCTTCTTTTTATTCTGGACTTCATAACTCATTGATTGTGAGTGAATCACTACCTCAGAAGGAATTACATGCAATTTATTAACAGGTAATATTTACAACAAATTGTAAACATATATAAAACAAATTATAAAGAATGGCACAACTCCTTGGGGTTCTGGCATTAACCACTGCCCCCCCCAACTCAGTGATTTATGTAGCCCTTAACCAGGAGTGACTGGGGGAATGTCCCCCTTCTCAGTCCAATCCAGGTCCTCTTCTCCTATCACACAGGGTTGGTGTCATATCTGATCCCTCTTCATCCATCTATTCAATATGTAAATTGAGTGCCTACTCTGAGCCTGGCAATGTGCTGGACAGCAGAAAACAAGAAATGCATCCTGGTGGAATTTACACGACGGTGGAGTAGTTAATATTAATCAAATAATCTCACAAACAAATATGTAATTATTAATTGCGATGAGTGCAATGCAGGAGAAGTACAATGACAGAGAATAGCAGGAGAAGCTGATCAGAGTCAGAGATAGCTCCTCCAAGGAAAAAGCATGTAAGCTAGCCATGAAGGATAATTAGAAATGCAAATTAAAACTCCCACCAGATTGAAAACGTTAAAAGTCAGAAAATACGAAGTGCTTGCAAAGATGTAGTGCAGAGGGAACTCTTGTTTGCTGCTGGTGGGAGTGTGTGTCCATTGCTACCTAAAGCCTCTGAGTGCCACATCCTCTTTCCCTACTCTGCTCTGTATGGCTGGGGTTTGGAGTCTGTAAAACACATTTCCCAGGATCCCTTGCCTGCTGTCTTCCCATGAGGCTTTGCCAGTTCCAGGCATTGGTGGAGATGAGAAGGCAGGAGGAATAGGGAAGCTCTCTGCTTGTGGCTGTGACCCCTGGTGGCAGTTACCGATGAAGCTATAGTGGCAGTGGAGGGAAGGTGATCTGGATGCCAGCAGCCTGGGCAGAGGCAGCACCTCTTTGGGCAGTTCCAGCACTGTTTGAGGCAGTGCCGCTTCAGTGGATCCAGAACCAACTGCAATGGTGTCTCACAGAAGCCAGTACAGGCTTGTGGGCGGAGCTCCAAGGCACTGGCACCACCTGATTTCTGGGTATCACCAATCACTCTTTTGGTCCTCCAATCTCACCTCCTTCCTTTTCTTCTTCCACCCTTCCCAATGCTTTGAAATCAATTCTTTGTATGCAAGTCCCTCTGTTTGAAATACCTACAGTAATTTCTGTTTTCCTAACTAGACCCTAACTGGTTCAACCACTTTTCTTTTCTTCTGTCAACTTTTTATTTTGAAAAATTTCAAACATACATAAACGCTCCACCAACATTCTGCCACATTTGCTTCCTCCCTCTTTCTCTCTCTCTCTCTGTCTTTCCACGTATACACTGTTTTGCTGAGTCATTTGAAAATGAACCATAGATATCTTGGCATTTCATTTCTAAATACTCTTCAGAAAGAATAAGGAAAGAACACTTTTGTACACAACTTCAATATCATTCACTTTTTTAAAATTGTAAATAATTTCATAGTATCACCCAATATTCATTCCATATTCAAATTTCTTCGGTTGTCCCACATATGTCTTTTGCATTTTTTTTCCCTAATTCAAGATTCATGCATTGTGTCTGGTTTTTATGTTGGCTCAGTCACTTTCAAAAACAATTTGGCATTGTCTTATAGAAATTCTTGTACAAATGCACCACGAAATGTGTATAAAATGTCCACAGCAACATAGTCCCTAAGAAAAAAAATCTAGAAACACCCTATTTGAGGGCCTAAGGAGGAAATTGAAGGAGTTGAGGATGACTTCCTTGGGTCTGGCTTAGACAGCCACGTGGACAGAGGTGCCCTGCTGCCTGCTTTCCCTGAAGGTCCCACAATAGCCCATTTGTTTTCCAATTTCAAAGTGCTCCCAGTTGCTGTCTGCAACTGCTCAAAATTCACTCTATCTGCTTTGTGCCTCAAAAACATTAACAGCATTTTTATTGCTCTGGTGATTTCTATCCCTGTTTGCCTTTCACAAAACCAAGAAATGTAGGAAATGCTGTGGAGGTAATTCCCCTCCAACGCCAAAGGACTCTATTCCCAGCTCTCACTCTGCATAGCCCCTGAATGTCCTCAGATGGTGTAATGGCTTTAATTCTGAGTGCAGCCTGAAAAACTCCCCCATCATGCAGCAGCCATTTCTCCTATGATTATGCTCTGTCTCCCACCATGAAACTTCCCTCACTCACCACCCCCACCCCCTTCCCTCATTGCAGCTAGAGTTAAAAGCAGCCACCTGCTGCCCCATGGGTTTTAACTACTTTACTCTTTCATGCCTTCTTACATGTGTGGGTTACATATGCAGTGGTGGAATATTTGCTTAGCACTTAGATCTATCTGCTTGCCTACAGTAACATAAATATGAATGGCTTGAGCCATCTGCCATTGAGTACCGTGGCTTATAATGTGTCACCTCCATAGGTCATTTTACTTTTCAGGCTGATCAAGACTGAAGGGTTAATGGGGAGGAATAATACATCAATGAATGCCTTGTGAGAAACTGCTTAAGGAAATTAAACCATACACAAGATTTCAACATGACTACTCATTTATTGCCTTGTATGAGATGATCACATTATCATTCCTGAAAACAGTTCCCCGTTATCATGCTTACACTATGTACAGCATATCTGGTAATAGTTCTAATGAAGTCAGAGGATAGAGACTATGCCATGTGCTCTGAAACAGACTCTTATATCAAAAAATTATACATAAAAGTAAAACATGGTAGGCTGTTCAGCATAATCCTTGATGGGCATCAACTCTTTTTGAGAAGTTACATGAAAATCTTGTCCAAGTGTCCCCAAGTATTCTGCAGACTCATCCTAGAAGTCTTTCACGATTACCATAGACTTCTTGCAATGACTCAAAGTGCTACTAGTCTCATCTCAAACCTTTGAAGGAAGCAATAGATCCTTTTCTGGCCACGCAAAGTATGAATGGAATTCTCTGGCATTTCTATACCCAGCACATGTGATAGCATGGAGATGGTCAGCCACTTGCTGATGAAAGTCTTTTGTTAGTAAAGAGAGAGGCAACCCCTGTACGCCAAGGGCCATAGTATTCATTATGCATGATCTCGTTCTTTTCAGTTTCTTGAGTCACACATTGCTATGGTGACACCTGTTTTCTCAAACTAAATCAGCCTGGGGGTGATCAGTGATCACATTCACAGTAATATTATTTTTGCCTCTTTCTCTTACCCTGTATTATAAAACCTCTAGTGCCTCTCAAAACCTCCTCAGTTATTTCTAGAAATTTCCAGAAGATGTCTCACATACACTAACGAGCAAATTCTCCCAATGCCAATGAGATATCTACCATTTTCATGCTTTTCTGATCCAGTAGGGATATCTGCTACTCAGATCTCGCTACTTACAAGCCCACTTGAAGCTAATATCTTCCTACTGCCTCTACCCCCTGGGGCCCACTAAGAGGGCATGAGTGTCAATACCATGTGTACTGTCTCCTGATGCTCATAAAATGCCAGCCCCAACTCATGCCACTGGTCCTACAATGCTCTAGAACTTACTATGCCACAGAACTTATGACAAAGGTGTTCTGCTGTGTTCTTACTTCAGCCTCTTCTCTCCACAGGACTCAGAGTCCAAAGGAGCGGAGCTAGAGGACCACTCCCAAGAGTAGGTTCTAACTGTACTAAAAAACATCCCAGCACTCTGAATACTGAGGTATTGTTCTAAGGCCCAGCCAGTGTGCTTGCCTTCCTTTAGGAAGAGTCCCTTCCTGGGAGTGTTAGGGCCCTTTAAAAATTGGTATCTGCTGATACGTGCTGTAACATGGATGAACCTTGAAAACGTTACACTAAGTAAAATAAGCCAGACACAAAAGGACAAATGTACAATTCGACTTATATTAGGTACCTAGAATACTCAAATCCAAAGAGACAGAAAGTAGAATGGTGGTTGCCAGGGGCTGGAGGGAGAGGAGAATGGAGAGCTAGTGTTTATTGGGTACAGAGTCCCAGTTTGGCATGATGAAAATGTTCTGGGGATGAATAGTGGTGATGGCCACACAGCGATGTGAATGTACTTAATGCCACTGATCTGTACACTTAAAAATGGTTTCAATGACACTGATCTGTACACTTAAAAATGGTTTCAATGATAAGCCTCATGTCAATGGATATTTAAGCACAATAAAAAATAAAATATGTGTAACAAGATGAGATTTAAAACAATTGGGCTCGGGTGGCCCACCCCACCAGGTCTCTGGATCTGCCTCAGTGTGTCTGCTTCCCAGGGGTGGACTCAAATTACATCTCCAGCAGCTCCTAGATGCACAGTGGGACCAGCCACCACTGTGTCAATAAAGAACTATTTCTTTGAAGGCCTATTGTCTCTTACCAGTGTTTCCTTACAGGAATTCCTTCCTAGAAATTCTTGGGAAATTTATATTTTTCTAAATCCCAAGAAAAATCAGTCAACAAGTCAAGCCAGTAGAAATTCTCCTGTGAGAATTAATGCTTAACAATCATCAGACAGACAGTACTGGTTCGAAGAAATCCATTGACACCAAGTTAAAAGCAAGAGCAGGAAATGCTGACAAGCAGAGTCCATGATAAGGTTGACATTTCTGGGAACTGGGACAGGAGCATGCAGGAGGAAAGTGGTCACAATTGTGTGTTCACGCAGCCAGTCTGCTCCTAACGGTAAATCATTCTTGCAAGTAAAATGAATATTACTAAGTTTGAACACGTAGAATCATTATACAAATCCTATGAGTGATGTTCTAAGAAATAAGTTTTGGAAGCAAAATAAGTCCTTAAATTGGCAGTGCCAATACATGACTCTATGTAGTACTGTCAAATTTACTAGGATATCCAAATGTTATTGGAATACTACCCAGTAATGTTTACTGGTGTTTGAATATTCTGTATAGACTATAGTTTCTTATAAATATTTTACCAGAAAAAAATGCAAAGAGAGTAAGATGTGAAAATTGTCATGGAATATGAAATTAGAAATTGATCTCAAACCTGAATTAGCAAAAGCAATATTGATTTTAATAGGAAAACCAAAATGGGGGAAAGCAAATAAAATATTTTTTATCGTTAAAAAAGGAAATGAGCTTAAATGGAACAACATGAACCCTGACTTCCAACTTGAAGATGTTTTTGGATGCACCCTTAGGGATTCTACCAATATCAATGCACAATGAAGAAATTTCTCTACATCTGAAATATTTATAACTAGGCAGAGATCAAAACTATCAGACAGGACAATTAATGTTTAGCATGCGTTAAAATTTTCATTAGAGAATGACAACCTTGAAATATTAAATATTTGTGGTATCTTTCAATTTTTTAAATGATTTTTGTTTGGCCTTTATTTGGTGCTAATGGTCTTTTCTTTTAGTGTTTTCTACTACCAAATGTTTATATCAAGTAAATACCATTTTTGCATGTTGTTGAAATGTATAATATTTTCACAGTATATCATTTAATATAAAACAGGCATTTATCACATGAGGTAGATTTTTCTGTAGAGAAATATTTGTACAACACTATCACAGGAAAATGACTTTATTATTATTTATTATTTATTATAATTATTTATTATTATGGTCACTCATTATTTTTAAACTCATTAAGTATTATAAAAATTACAGTGTAACTTAAGACTTTGGGAATTCCTGGGGATTCCCAGGGATTCCACTTTCTCGTTCTTGAATTCTGAATATTAACATCTGTTGTTAATTTAGAAATCCTACTTCTGGCCCAGTTTTTAAATAAAAATTGTATATATTTAAGGTGTACAATGTGATGGTTTGATATACACATACACAGTAAAATGACTACTACAGTCAAGCTAATTAACATATCTTCTCATTCTTGTGTGTGTGATGAAAGTACCTGAAATCTATTCTCTTTGCAAATTTCCGGTGTTTAGTACAGTATTCTTAACTACAGTCACCATGCTATACCTTAGATCTTCAGACTTATTCATCCTACATAACTGCAACTTTGTACCCGCTGACCAACATCTCCCCATTTCCCTCACCTCCTTTTTTAGATTCCACATATAAGTGAGATTATGTAGTTGTTTTCTTTCTGTGTCTGGCTTATTTCGCTCAGCATAATGTCCTCCAGTTTCATCCATGTTGTTGCAAATGGCACAATCCCCTTCTTTTTTTCAGGCTGAATAATATTCTGTTATAAATATGCCACAATGTCTTTATCCATTCATCTGTCTACAGACATCTAGGTTGTTTCCATATGTTGGCTATTGCAAATAATGCTGCAATGAACATGGGAGCATAGATACATCTTCAAGGTACTGATTTTATTTCCTTTGGGTGTATACCCAGAAGAGAGATTGCTGGATTGTATGGTAGTTCTATTTTTAATTTTTTGAGGAACCTCCATACTGTTTTCCATAATGACTGTACCAATTTACGTTCCCACCAACAGTGCACAAGTATTCCCTTTTCTCTACATCCTCACCTACACTTATCTCTTGTCTTTTTGATAATGGCCATCCTGACAGATGCAAGGTGATATCTAATTGTGGTTTTTATTTGCATTTCCCTGGTTAGTGATGTTGAGCACTTTTTCATGTACCTGTTGGCCATTTTTATGTCTTCTTTGGGAAAATGTCTATTCAGTTCTTTTGCCCATTTTTTAACAAGGGTGTTTGTTTTTTGCTATTGAGTTGTATAAGTTCCTTATATATTTTAGATATTAACCCCTTATAAGATATATGGTTTTTCCTGCCCATTTGTTAATGCCACTCAATACATCAGAAAGCTTGCACAAAAGTCTAACTCATTAGTTCAGGTGAATTTCATTTGCATATGGGTAAATAAGCAGACAGACCTGGGTCTTACTACATAGTGCATATCTAAGGAATTCACTGGAATTGAGAAGTTACTTTCTGGAAACTAGAATTTGCAGGAAACTCTTCCAAGTGGTCAAATATTAGTGCGGCTTAGTAATTTTACAAAATAATTAGTCAGACATTACATTTCAACATTTGAGATTTCAAAGAAGATAAAACTTTCTGATGAGTTTTTTTAATAGTTCAAGAAGTTTTATTCGTGGACTTCCTCCATCGTGACATGGTCTCATGGATAGCAACATGGAATCTTCTAGAAGGAGAGGCACATTCTTTGTTGCAGATGAAGGTGTTGTTTAAGACATAATCTTATTCAACATCTAAACACATGTGCTCATAAAAACTAAAATAAAAAATTATTTAGCCATGCAGATGAGTCCACATGATGAATCCACATATGTCTAGGGGTGGTATTGAGTCAATATTTGTCAATGTTCACTGTAATTTTTCATGACTTTATTGTGCCCCCCTCCTTGCTAGTAAGAACTCAAGAAAAGTGATTAAGTGCTCTGTCATAAATAAATATTATTAGAATAGTACTTCTCTATTTTCAAATTTATTGCCACCTCTCTAATTAGGGCAAAACTTCTACAACAGGTAAAATATTGTCTTGGCCCAGATTTCCTAGAAAGCAGAGCCTGAAGCAAGGATTTAGTCTTGATGCTTCACTTCGCAGATGAAGTCCCAGAGCAGAGTCCCATGGGCAGCACTGCAAGATCCTGCATGTTACAGCACTGACCACTACTTTACAGTAAGCATGAAGATACAGAGCTAACTACTCAGTAGATGTAGGCCACTGGGCCAGAGTCTCTAGACAGGCTATACAGAGAAATTGTGGCTTGGGACTAGCCATGGGAAGAAACTAGGAGCAAGTATTCACCTACCTGGCTCCTTCTCATCTCTTATTTCTGTTGGTCAAAGTTTTCCCCAATGGGGACTTAACTATTCTGCATTTCTGGGTTGCATCATCTGGCCCTTTTGGCTGCTGCTCCAGAAATAGATCCCATGCCCCACCACATAGTATCTCATCCAAGTCCTATAGGAAGGGGAGAGGCCAGAAACTCTGGGTGGTGATTGGTCAGTCTGGCTATGCAGCAGGCCCCAATGACTGGTCACCTCCAGGTGGTAAAGCCATGCAGTCCCAAACAGAGGAGGAAGGCCAGAGCAGCAGCTGAAACAGAACAAGCAGCTAAGGATCTAGGAGGCAACAACATTGAAAGACTCTTAGAAGGAGCATAAAACGTGCCTGATCTGAGTATTTCATATCAGAGTTTCAAATATTGTCTTTCATGGGGTGTTATAGGCTGAAGTGTCTCCCCGCCAAAAACTCATATGTTGAAGTCCTAATCCCCAGAACCCCCTCAGAATATGACTGTATTTGAAGACAGGCTCTCTAAAGAGGTAATTAAGGTTAAATGAGGTCGTGTGGGTGGGCTCTGATCCAGTATGATTGGTGTCCTTATAGGAAGAGGAGATTAGACAGAGACACACACAAAGAAGGAAGAACCACGTGAAGACACAGGAAGAAGACAGCCACTTACAAGCAAAGGAGAGGGACCTCAGAAGAAACCAATCCTGCCAACACCTTGATCTTGGTCTTCCAGCCTCCAGAACTGTGAAAAAATAAATTTCTGTTGTTATGGCAGCTCTAGTGAACTAATAACACAAAAACAGATGAGAAATCAACCAAACCAAATTCCACCCTGACTTCCTTTCAGGTCTGTCACTTGTTCACATTCCCTTGCAGTCAATTCCTAGAGCAGCCAAATTATTAACTCTCTGAATCTACCAGAATGAATGGGCCATCTTAATTTTTTTAATCAAAGTGAGAGTCTCCAATAAAGCATTAGATGATTTTGCTAGTAGAATGCAGCAATATATTCAAATAGGCACTATATGTCTTAATGAATAATTTATGCATTGCACTGGTATTAGCTCTACCTGTACCTTACTACGACTTGCTGAGACATAGCTACAATTATTCATGTATTAGCGTACTGATTATTGAGATTGTGGAGCAATTTCAATCAAGTCAATAAAAGAAATGAAAAAATAATAGAAGTTATAATGTGTTCTACAAAAAAACTAGAAGTTGTAGAATACACAGTGAAGCCTGATACAAAAAACAATCTAGAAAAAGCAAAATTGGCTGGAATACCAAACATTTACATCTCTGTGATGAATGTCAACTTTATACAATTATTGGTTTATTCAGTTCAGTTGCTGCTTTGGGGATTGAAAAAAATCCTGCAAATTGAACAAAATACATTTAAAATTATCCAAGATGGGAGACCAAAGGAAGTTACTGTGCAGCGAACAAGAAAAGAGCAAACCAAAGCACTGTTTTATTTAGATGTTTTATCAGAAGATTTAGTAGTGTCCTACAAACTCCACTTAATTCAGCTCATTCCCATGATAGCAAGATAAATAAGTATTGTTTTATACTGCTTTATGTGATACCTTCTTCCCCTTTATCCTTTAGCTCTCTCTTCTTTTTTTATTGTGGGGAAGACCAGCCCTGAGCTAACATCTGTTGCCAATCCTCCCCTTTTTGCTGAGGAAGACCGGCCCTGGGCTAACATCCGTGCCCATCTTCTTCTACATTATATGGGACGCCACCACGGCATGGCTGACAGGCAGTGCGTCGGCGGGCGCCCCGGATCTGAACTCACGAACCCCGGGCTGCCAAGCGCGAGCTAAACCGCTGCACCACGGGATAGCCCCACAGCCCTCTTTTCTTTTGGAAGGCCCTGCACTGTTTTTTTCATGTCTCATGTTTTACATCCTCTTAATTGTATGTTATCATTTCTCCATTTGGGCAAGCCATTTTGAATCCTATCAACATTCATCTGAGTGAGGCACACATTTGAGTGAGTGCCTTTGTAGGAGGCACTGAGTTAGTGAGGAGGAGGAAGATAAGCAAAGCTAGTCCCTGTCCTCAAGGTATTTACCATCTAGAATGAATAAGCACTTAGAGTTTAGAACCAAATCTATTTAGCTTGGTTACAATTCCTGCTAATAGAGTACTAACTAGTGCAGGATGTTAAATGTAAAGTCATTTGACGCCTCTTCCAGCACCTTCTCACCACCCCACCACTATGAAAATCTGCCCTTCAATGGTAAAGTGGATAAATAAATTGTGGTATAGTTGTACAATGGAAAGGTGCAATGCAATGAGAATGAACATTTACAACCACACTCAATAATACAAATGAATCTCACACACATAATGTTGAACAAAAGAAGCCAGACATTGAAGGGTGCATACTGTATAATTCAAGTATATAATGCACAAAAGCAGGCAGAAATAAGCTATGTTGTTGGAAGTCAAGAAAGTGGTTACTCCAGGGGTAGGTTGGGGGAAGCAGTGACTGGTTAGGAGCATGCGGGCCAGTTCCGGTGTGCAGGTGATGGTCTCTTTCTTGGTCTGAATACCGGTTAAACAGGCATGTTCAGTTTGTAAAAATTCATTGAGCTGTGTACTCACAATATGCACACTTTATGTGTATTATATTTCAACATAAAATTTTAAAAAATATTACCAAAGTGTGCCCAGCAGTACAAAGTTTTTCTAATATTGACCATAATTTAGCTCCAAGTTTTCCTGATTTTTATAGAAACACATAAGAATAATACTTCTTCATGACAAATCTCTAAGAGAGAAGCATTACTTTGTTCAAAAAATGCTTAAAGGGGCTTCATAGCAAAGTCCCCTTCACACGTGCACTGAAAGAGGAATCAGTGCAACGTAATTGTTTGGGTCTTGTATCCTTTGCCCATTCCAACTGATGGGCTAAAAGCCCCAGGAAATTAGGCTAAAATAACAAAAACAGTTAAGTCCATTTTTAAAGGCAGCAAAGGGCATTGTGGCTAATAAAAACTCCAAGTATGATACTAGCTGAATGAAGTAAATGTGTTAAATTATTTCTATTTGATGGTGAAGAAAAATGCTCTTTAAAAAACACTCACATCTTCTATGCTAGTACCCATAAAGCAAAAGAGATCTAATGGATGCACCACTAAGTGGGAAATGAACAACTTGTGAATACAAAAAAGACAACGAAGTACCTTGTTTAACACATCTACACAAAAGAAATATACACAGAGTCAACTGGCCCAAATGAGGGCTTTTTTTTATATATAAAAGTTTCCTTAAGTAACAACACAAAAAGGGAATCAATTGAATTTTACAAGATAGAAGACTGTGTTCTATAGTTTAAGATCTATATTTAATTGGTAGGACTGGAAGTCTTTGCACTTTCCTTCCACGTATATCTACTGTATTTATTATATTAGCATATTATATTTAAAACCAATTCCATGGGTCTAAATTGCAAAAACAGAAGAAGAAAAATGTACCAAAAGTAAGCATCTTAAAACCTGATTAGATACACACTAAATCATGGGATGACAGATACAAAATGAATCCATAGTCTACCCTTGATTTCAAACAAGGACTTATGAAAAATGGTTCAGAATATAAAATTATGGAAAACGTTACAATACATCAAAGCAAAGCAAGTTTAATTAGGCTTAGTTTGATAATTGCTGAAAACAAAGAAGCTGCTTCACAGCATGGCTGGTGTAAAATCCAGCAGTAAGTCCAGTTGATCCAAATTAAAACCGCCCTATCTACCATCCCACATGAATCCTTTTATCTGAAGTCTACAGAGAACAAAGAATTACAATTCAGCTCAGAATTACACAGGGCCGGTCGTTTTTTGTCAGGGTTTGCTTTTGACTAAAACCTATGTATGTTTCATTTTAAAAATGTAACATACAAGGACTTTAAGGTAAAAGTCAAGAAACTAACCAGTGCTAGCAAAAGCCGGTAGCAGATCAGTGTAATTCTTCAGCATATTTGGATCCATAGAACCTATTTCCACTTTTCCACATATAAGAGTCATAGAGGAACACAATTCATCATCTTGCAGCTAAATTCTTTACTGAATTATTGATTCTCCAGATGGGAAGTGTAGAAATAGACCTCTCAGGAGAATTATAAAATCTCCCCCAAATTTAAATAGATTAGGAACATCATGAGATTAATTGGGTCAAAGTGTTATTGCTATGCTAATTTTTCAAAGTGGAAAACATAACAGGGAATCAGGAAGCCTGAAAGGAAGTTGGAAGTGGACAGAGATTCTGTCAGATCTCCTGCCTCCCCTGCCAGGTTCAGGCCCTCATCACCTATCAGCAGAACCATCACTGAGGTCTCCTCTCTGGTGTTCCTGATATCAGGCTCCTCCAGCTACCCCCTTTCAATACTCTTGCCCAAATCACAGTTCTAAAAAATAAATATGATCGTGTTGTCTGCCCACTTATAAAATTCCACTGAAATTTTAAAAATTCAATCCTCATGTGAAAAACATTCAACCTCACTAATAAAAATGCTAATTAAAACAGCAATTAAATATCATTTTTGCTTATCAAATGGGCAAAAATGTCAAGCAAAAAATGATTAGTGTTGGCAAGAGAGTTAGGGAAGAGGCATTTTTATAAATACCTCCAGTAAAAGCATCAATTACTATAGCCTTTTTGAAAATCAATTTGGCTATATAAAATTATGAGCATTTTTTTTTAAAGTCACACACTTTTACTTGATTTCTAAGATTTTATCCTAAAAAGTAACTAAAGTTATGAACAAAGATTTATGTAGAAGGACAGTGATGGCAGGTTAAAATTACCACCCTTAGCAGAAACAATGTAAAACTCCAACATTAAGAAAATGGTGGCCAGAAGGCCAGCTCAGGGCAGACTGGACACCTGTCTCAGTCCATTCAGGGTGCTATAACAAAAATACCATAAACTGGGTGGCTTATAAACAACAGAAATTTATTTCTCACAGTTCTGGAGACTGGGAAGTCCAAGATCAAGCCACTGACAGATTCAGCGTCTGGTGACGGCCCACTTCCTGGCTCATAGACAGCCATCTTCTCACTGTGTCCTTGTGACCTAATCACCTCCCAAGAGACCCCCTCCAAATATCATCATGTTGGGGGTTAGAATTTCAACATATGAATTTGGGAGTGGACACAAACATTGTCTATAGCAGCACTGCAAGGCAGAACTCTGAGAATAAGAATTTCTGCAGCTAGCATTGGCTGTGCATACACTGACTACTCTCCAGAGTAAGAAAAGAGGTGAAGCTGATGACCAAGGCCATGAGTACAGGAGTAGATGAGACGGTCAAATTGTCTTAATTTGCAATGTCCTGTGAAGTTGCTGATGCTGCATTCAGAAAATATATTGACTTTTTAATAATACATACACATGACAAATAACTCAAGTCACATAGAATATATGAAAATAAAGTTAAAATTTAGCCCAAACACCACCACATGAAATAAATCATTATTAACATTAAAGTGCACATTTCAAGCAGCTCTCCATGCATATTAAAAGGTAAACTAGATAAAGAAAAACATTTATAAAAATAGGATCATAATATAACTTCTATTTTTATTAAATAGTATTACATTTAGTTCTACTTTAAATTTACAGAAGGAATAGAAAATAAAGTGAAACTAAAGGCATTGCTGCAGTCTAGATAAACCTTTCTCACTAGAGATAGTTTGTAAAATTATAAGGAAAAAGAAGTTGTGTCTTTAGTTTAAGATCTGTGCATGTTTTAATTTTAGACAATAGCAATACTGTTTGTAATGAAAGATAAGGAAAACAGCATTCTCGTATTTCCTTTCATCTTCTTTTTTTTTTTTTTTTTGAGTAAGATTCTCTTTTTCCTGAGGAAGATTGGCCCTGAGCTAACATCTGTGCCAATCTTCCTCTATTTTATACGTGGGATGCCTGCCACAGCATGGCTTGATGAGCAGTGCGTAGGTCCACCCCCAGGATCTGAAACTGAGAACCCTGGGCTGCCGAAGCAGAGTGCCTGAACTTAATTGCTATGCCACCAGACTAGCCCCTTATCTTCTTACTTTTGTTAGCTATATTAATCTTCTTTCAACTGGAAGTATGTATAATAATACTGTTCTGTCACCATAATTCTTACAGTTGTTTGATCTTAGTTTTACAAATTTTTAAAAAACAAAGGAATGGTTAACCCAAGATTGAGGAGAGTTACCTTCTGTTTGGGGAGGTAATAGGATCCAGGAGGGATAGACAGGTAAATTCAATCATATTGGGTGGCACGTTCACAATTATTCGAGTGTTTACTCCTAGTCTGTTTTTACACACAGTTACAAAGTTGGGACGGTATATTCAAAGTTTGCTACTATTGATATCTTCAAAGTGCTGAGAGAAAAATAACCATCAACTGAGGACTATATACCCAGCGAAACTATCTTTCAACAATGAAAGTGAGAAAAGACATTTTCAAATAACTAAAAGCATGATACTTTGTAGCAGCAGGGCTTTACTAAAAGGACTCCTAAAATACATATTTTAAGGAGAAAGAAACTGACCCTAGAACGAAGGTCTGAGATGCAAGAAGGAAAGGAAATTGGTAAACACAGGGGTAAATCTAAACTAATAATCTATGTTGAAAATGAGGGAACACTTTCCAACTTATTCCATGACAGCTAGTATGACTTTTGCGGTATTAAAAATAAAATTACAGGCCAAACTCACTCATGAACATAGATATCTGCAAACACCCCAAAGAAAATATTACCAAACCACATTTAGTTTACAAAAAAGTTCACATATCATGACCAAATTTAGCTTATCCCAGGAACATAAAGACATTTAACATAGACAAATATAAAAACATAATCCTCTACATTAAGAAAGTAGAGGAGAAAAATCACATAATCATCTCATAGATGCAGAAAAAGATAAAATTGGATAAAATTGGACAAATTTGTTGGATAAAACAAATGAGTGTTGGATAAAATCTAACACTCATTCATCCAGCTGCTTACTGCCTCTCTACCTGCATCTCCTACTACACTTTCCCCTACTCATTCACTTTTGGCCATGCTGGTCTCCTTGCTGTTTCTTAAGCCATGAAGGCTCTCAGCTCAGTCTTTGCACCTGCTATTCTCTCTGCCTGAAGTGCTCTCCCTACAAATATTTGCATAGCTTACTTCCTTACCTCCTTCAAATATTTGCTCAAACATCACCTTCTCAATGAGGTGTCCCCTCATCACCCTATTTAAAACCACACTCCCCAGCCCCAACACTTTTATCCCCCTTCCTTGCTTTGGTTTTCTCCATCGCATTTATTACCTACTAGTACAAAATAAAATACTTATGTGTTTTATTTGTGGTGTTTTCCTCCACTATACTGCAAGCTCCATGAAAGCAGAACTTTTTGTCTGTTTTGTATGGGATATATCCCTAGTGGTTAGACCAGTGCACTATGTAGGTTCTCAATAAATATTTGTTGCATGAATAAATAAAAGATAAATTCTTTTAGAAAAACGGGAATAGAACAGAATTACTTTTTTCCATATAGAACGTATCTATACCCAAATCCTTCAGCAAACATCACACCTAATGATGAAATATTAGAAGCTTTCCTTTTCCTAATTTGATTAGGAACAAGTTAAAGATGCCTGCTATCCTTGCTTTACTAAAGATTGTACTGTGGTGTTCTAGTCACTACAGTAAAATGAGAAAAAAATAGGTTAAAAAAGTGGAAGAAACAAATTTCCCTTTATTCAGAAACATATTATCTACATGAAAAATCCCTCAAAGGTATAGATTATTTGAATAAATTATTAGAATTAACAACAGTAGTAGAAAAGATTAATGTAAAAATCAATTTTATATATCAGCAATAGAGAAGATGATTTAAGAAAAAATGCCATTTACAACAGTGAAAAAGAAAGCATCTGTGAAAATATCAAAGGATATGCAAAAGCTTTATGAGGAAAAAAATTTAATGAAAATGCATCAACTAAATACAAAGAGATACCACATTTATGGTTAGGAAGACTCAATATTGCAAAGCTATCAATTCTCCCTCAAATCGGCATATAGATTCAATGCCATTCCGATCAAAATCCCAACAGTGCTTTGTAGTATATTTGTCAACTTGATTCCAAAATTTATAAGGAAGAACAAGGTCTCAAAAATAACCGACACACTTAAAGAAGAGTAAGGTACAGGGCTGATCCTAACAAATACTGTTATCAATGACAAGGCTTATAGTAATTAAAACAGTGTGATATTGGCATGGGTGTGGATAATTTTAAAATAAAATAGAAAAAAAGAGTCTGGTAACAAAGTTTTACATATATCAATATTTGAAATATAATAGAGATGGCATTGCAGATCACCTAGGAAAATAATGGGCTCTCCAATAATGGTTCTAGGAGAATTGGCTGTAAATAGGGGAAAAAATTTAATTGAATCTCTATCTCACATACTACCTACAACATTCAATTCCTGATGGTGTAAAGACAAAAATGTGGAAGGAAATTAACACTTTAGAATGAAATATAGGGGATTATTTTTATAAATTTTAGGAAGGGAAGGATTTCTTACAGAAAATACAAGTGTCAACCATAAAAGAAAAGATAGATTAATTTAACTATTAAAATTAAGAACTTCTGGTAATCACAAAAGACCATAAAGTGAATGAACAGAGAAACTATAAACTAGGAGAAAGTATTTGCAGCATATATAATTGAGAAGGAATTAGTATCCAGCATATATAAAGAATTCCTACAAGTTTGGGAAAAGACAAGCAGCTCAGTAGAATAAAGGACAAAATACAGAAACTGGAATTTCACAAAAAAGGAAACAGGAGGCCAATAAACATGAAAAGATACTCAACTTCATTAATCAGAGAAATGCATTTTAAGACCACAAGATACCACTTTCAGCTATTAGAATGGCAAAAATTAAGAAAACTGGTAACACCTGTAGTTGACAAGGATGTGCAGCAAAGGGAACTCATACGATATCAATGGGAGAGGTAAATTGGTACAGTCATTTTGGAAAAACCTGGCGCTATCTTATAAAGTTGAATGTGTTCGTATCCTATACCCAGCACTTTCACGCCTGGGTGTATAGCCTAGAGAAACTCTTTCCCATGTGGTTGTGCCCAGCATTGTTTATAACAGCAGAAATTAGAAACAGTTCAAATGCCCACCAACAAAGAATAGGTAAATAAATTATGGTATAATCAAACAATGGAATATTATTCCCTTCCAAAAATAATATTCAAAAGCAGGCAAAACTGACCAATATATTAAAGTTTTTCTTGTATTAATTATATTTTTTAATATTTTTTTCTGTTCCATTGTTGGAGTCATTGGTTATGCTTACTGGATGAGTGTTTGTCCTCTTGGCTGTTATCTTCTCTCTACTACCTCAACTTCTGACCTTTTCTTCTGCATGCACTGTGATTACCTCAGGCCTTTTCTCCATATCAGTTACATCAGCTTTCAGTGATTCTATTCTATTGATTGATTTTGTTTGTTTTGTCATGATTCTCTTACTCATCAACTTGTTTTCTCAGTCTCTGTAATCTCTCTTTATCTTTCTGTTGTTTTTCATCTTCCTTTGAGCTCTTCTTTTATTGAAGTTGTATTCTTAAATTCTTCTATAATGTGAAGCATTCTTGACAAATTCATTGAGTTTTGTGGATAATATTTTCTTCAACTGTATTTTATATGCTACATTCTTTTCTTTTTAGTATGTTTGCATAGTGTCCGTGCCATTTCTTTTTATCTTCATCATGCTTAATGAGGACCTCTCCAAACCTTCTATTTTCTCCAGATTGCATTTTTCTTGACTCCCTCCCCAAGTATCTCAACCTGTATGTATTTCTATTTTCCCCCACCAGCCACAGTCTGAGGGCTATGTATTTTGAGATTTTCCTACATTGCTCTAACCTGAGGATGAGAGGTATAGTACATAGGCAGGGCTCCACTGATTTGAGTACAGTCTTATCTAGGAAACCTTGAGTATATTCTCCTCTGCCTAAATTAGGGGTGATTCCTCTTGACTCTGGCCCCAGCTCCAGCATTAAAGAGCCACGGAGGCTTCACTTCCAACAGAGTTAGCCTTACTTGCTCATTTCCCCTCTCTCTCCATTTCCTTGATCCCAGTAATAGAAAGTATAAAGAATTTCCTCCACTAGATTGTCTCCAGATTTGGGCCTATTTCAATTTATAGCACCACCTTTGGGAGGATGTGTATATGATCAAGTTTAGTACTGTGCCAGAATCTTCTTCTTTAACTGTAACATTTTGATGTTTGTGGTATTGATGGCACGCTTTTTCTTGTTTAAATGCTGCTAGTAATTTTTTAAAAACATTTTTTGGTGTTTTATTTTGTTTTTACTTTTAAATGTTGTTGTTCATTTCACTAGGTATCACGGGAGGAAGATTCTGTGATCCAGTTTCGCTCTGCCTTCTTTACAAAGATGTCTCCTATAGTCCCAATTATTAAAAATTTTGATTCTGGGCCTCTAAAACCTGCTAAAACTGATTAGTGTTGCTAACTTAAGAAACTTCTTTATCGGGGACAAAAACACGCACATTTCTGTATCATACATTGTCAAGGTCAAGACCAAAACAGAATCAGAGTTGAGAAAAGAGACCTATTCATTAACTTAAGTCCGTCCTTAACAACAAAGTGGCTTCTAGATCTCTAAAGTAGTAAATGTTGTCTGTGGAGATTCTCTGAGGAGTCCATTCAACCCACTTTATAATGGTTCTTAAGGATCGTCATTTAGAGTCCTCTGTTGATCTGACCCAACTGTGTGTCCCTGTATTATAAGCATCTGGAGCTACAAGATCTTGAATTAATCAGTCAATTAGTGTACCTACTATACACTACTATACGTGTATAGTAGGGAGTACCTACTATATGCTCAACTCTGCACCCAGTGCTGTGGGAGACTCGTGAAAAGTGAACAATCTTCGCCCTCACAGAACTTACCGGTGAGGGAGATGTGTTCCTCCAAAACAGTGGAGTAACAGTTCAAACCGGAGATAAGTGCTCCGTTCTGGGCTCTGACTCAGTCTAAAGGTTTGATTGGATTGATTACATCCACGGGGAAGGCCCCAAGAGGTCATTTTGTCCGACTTCTC
Organism: Tapirus indicus; assembly: GCA_031878705.1. Classification (NCBI taxonomy): domain Eukaryota; kingdom Metazoa; phylum Chordata; class Mammalia; order Perissodactyla; family Tapiridae; genus Tapirus; species Tapirus indicus. The sequence goes on along the minus strand of CM062919.1, from coordinate 93,019,286 downwards.
ACGTTGAAGCACTCATCATAAACTCCTATTTGTTGAGCAGCTGTTGCTGGTGGTTAACGGAGAAGTGAAAGTGACACTTTTAAAATGGGAAATTATCGAGCTCTTTGTGTGTAAAAGGTTTTTGAACTACCTATTAGTCAACTGGTTCTCCCTCAGAAAAACATAACACTGTAATTTTGAGTCACACTGAGTCAACCACTCATCAATGCCACCTTGACTCAGGCGGATAAAAATTAGTTTATGTTGAGCAGGAGGTAAGATGCACCCATCTCCACTATCATTTTAGTTTCTCTAAATCTTAATGTGTGCTTGTCACCCATGAATCAAAATCAGTATTTTTTAACGTAAATTTCAGCTTAGGTGGCAGTCTAATATAAAAGGAAGTATGGAACCTACCCAATAGGAGAAGATATTTGCAAATCATATATCCAGTAATGGATTAGTATCCAAAATATATAAAGAACTCATACAACTCAACAACAAAAAAAACAACAACCTGATTTAACCCGATTAAAAACTTCAGAGGATGTGAATAGACATTTTTCCGAAGAAGATAACACAGATGGCCAACAGGCACATGAAAAGATGTTCAACATCACTAATCATCAGGGAAAGGCAAATCAAAACCACAATGAGATATCACCTCACATCCACTAGAATGGCTATAAAAAGACAATAAAAAACAAGTGTTGGAGAGGATGTTGAGAAAAGGAACCCTCATACACTGTTGGTGAGAATGTAAATTGGTGCATCCCGTACGGAAAGCAGTATGGAGATTCCTTAAAAAATTAAGAATAGCTATTCCAACTATTCCACTTCTGAGCATTTATCCAAAGAATACAAAGACACTAATTCAAAAAGATACATGCATCCTTATGTTTATTGCAGCATTATTTACAATAGCCAAGATATGGAAACAACCTGAGTGCCCATCGACAGATGAATGGATGAAGATGTGGTATACGTATACAATGGAATACCACTCCGCCATAAAAAAGATGAAATCTTGCCATTTTGACAACATGGATGGAACTTCAGTGTATTATGCTAAGTGAAATAAGTCATATGATTTCACTCATATGTGGAATATAAGAGACAAAAGAAAACAAAAACAAACTCATAGAGGCAGACAACAGATTGGTGGTTACCAGAGGTGAAGGGTGAAATGGGTAAAGGAGCTCAATTGTATGGTGACGGATGGAAACTAGGATTTTGATGATGAACATGCTGTAGTATATACAGATGTCAAATTATAATGTCGTACACCTGAAACCTATATAATGCACCAATGTTACCTCAATGAAAATAAATGAACGAATGGAAGTATGGAACAAATCTTGGGTTCAAAATCCAGTTCTGCCATTTTCTAGCTCTGTGACCTTGCACTGAAGGTTTCTCATCTGCAAAATGGGACTATGAAGACCTATCTGTGGAGGTTGTTGTGAGGATTAACGTAATTGTTCAGGGAAAGCACCAAGCACATAGCATTGCTCAGTAACTATTAGTGCTCGCCCCTTCTTTATCCGAGAGGTTCTCTTCATTTATGGCCTTATTGGGGGCCCCAATTCTTAGTGTTCTAAGATTTTATTCATTTGGTATTTACTAAATCTTTGATAAGTCCAAGACAGTGTAGCAGTTTAGAAGGTGGAGAGAGTAATGAGATTACCAAGGGCTTCATGAAGGATATAAAAAAACTGGAGCTGAATCTTAACAAACACCCAGGCTTTGGGTAGGCTGCGAAGAGAGGGAAAGACAAGACAGAGGCTGGGCCTCCGTGAACAAAGTTGAGGAGGTGGAAACAAATGCGGCAACAACCTGACTCTAGCAAGAAGGGAGGCAAAGGAATGAACATTTTTAGAGAATCTGCTTTGTGCCAAATACGTTTGTGGGCTCATTTAGGGAAATCATTGCATTTGCTCCTCCTAAAAAGCCTATTAAGTAGATTTATTTATTGGTTCCTCAATTTTTTATTAAGTGGCTACAACTTTTTTTGAAAGGAGATAAGAAACTTGCTACAAGCCATGTAGTCAACAAGCGACGGAGCCACAGTTCACACCCGGAGCTGCCTGCCCCAAGCTTATATTTTTCCGGCTGCAAGTTGCTAGCTCCACAGGGGAGCTGTGTGTAGATGGAGTGAGGGTGTATTATAGAGAACTAGAAATCCAGGCAAATGAGTTTAGAATTGTTACTATGGGCAGTTAGAACCCCTTGAAATGTCCAGATAAATAGTAGTTGGTTGTTCCATTGCCCTGTTAATTGAATTTTAAGTACATTAGCCAACCATGTAGAGGTATATCACTTATTAACGATTAAATAAATGTTAACATATAGTTGTTGTTAATCTAGATTAAAGGAGTCTTGGCAACTGAATGCCACAACCAGTCCTACACTGGATTCCATACTGGCAGAAAAAGAATTAGAAAAAGTATTTTTTTGTCACTGTTATTTTAAAGATTTGGGAATTAGTGCCTTCGTCAAATATTTAAGGCCTAAAGAAAAATTACTTTTTGAAACAAAATCTAGCATAACAGTTTTCTCTTTGAAAAAAAGCAAATTTAATTTATCCAGAATGTAGGAAGAGAGAAGGAAATTTAATGGACACCTAACGTGGTCTAGGCCTTTTCCAAATTTTTTCATTTAATCCTCAAAACAAGCCTTCAAGGTGGATTTCATCCTCATTTTTCAGATGATGAAATTAGGCTCAAAGAACTCAAAGTTCCTAAGGCAACTGGTGGAAACTGGATTTGAATCCACATATATTTAATATCGATGGTGTCAAATTAAACATTCATCAGTAAATATTTTGAAGGTATGAAAATATCACAATCATCTCATTATTTATATGTATAATAAAAATGCACTCATATAAAACATATTATATTTGGAATTAAACAAATGCTGGTTAAGTCCACCCTTTTCCTGGATCATTCTAAAAGCTTAGTTTGGGCTATTTGTCATTAAACGCATTGTCTTGCACGTCCCTTCTGAAGCTTCGATGAATGAGTTGAGTCACCAACTAAAGAGGCTGAATCGTGAAGCAAAGAAAGGAGATGCTGCCACAGAAACTGCTGGCCAGAACCTCACCTGACTGCAGTGCTCACACCACCCGTTAGATTCTGATCTTCACTCTACATAACCTCACAATCATGCACACACGCATGCGTGCACACACACCCACACACCCCACGTGCGAGTGCAGCAATCCCTTACTCCCAAACCTATACATACACTCCCAACCAGCGACTCTGTCCTTCCCTCCTTGTTTTTCCCGCCCCATCAGCACTGTTATCAAAGAAGGACTACAGATGCTCAGGGCCCACAGCGAAACACGACCACCCAATGTCCCATCTCCACGGATTTGTATCTCCACAGGTAATTTCACCCAACAATGCACTTCACTGATTCGATTTCCTTTGTCACATTCTCCATCGTGATTCCACGCAGACCTAAATGATGTTAAACCAGGCTAAGAATGCGTTCAGAGATGATGCAGAATGGAATTGAACGTAAGAAGAGGTGTCAATTATCATAGACGTGTTCATCTTTTCCCTGCCATGGTGGCATTTGAAATTTTTCTATTACTTATTTAGATTCCAATCTCTGAGCTTCCCTCTCCTTTCTTCCAGCTTCTAAGTCAAACAGATTTTTCTCAGCAAAATAACCCTTCAGTTACTACCAGGGACAGGCTGGTATGTGGGCTACAACAGATGTACTAGACAAGCTCTACAGGCATGTTAAAGGGTTCAGTGTCAAGATAAAATTGATCTAATGCAGCATTGCCTCTCAAGTGCAATTTATCATCCCTTAGATGTTGAACCTCTTATAAATATTAGATTCTCTTTTTTCACAAACCCTGTTTGTTATTTTACCCTTGGTTCAGGACAGGCTTTGAAATTAGATTGACTCGTTTCATTTCTGCTTGCAAATTCACTTTCTTTACTTCCAATTCTAATTTTTTTCCTTTGCCTTGAAATTCAATTTATACTCTAACACTTTGAAAAACAATGTCAATTAGAATTTGGCACTTTTGTGGAAGCTGTTTGTTCCAAAATGCCCTTTAGCACATCTATATCAATGCAGTGTCTGTTGGTGGACCTGCATCCTAGGAAAACTGATGGCGACTACTGATGGTGCGTGCCATCAGACAATATCTCTGATGTCATGAGGCCTTTCCTGCAACTGAACGGAGACCCAGTTGCTTCTAAAGTTATTAAGTCCAACGATGCTAGACTATTAGAGCTCAAAGCTGTCTGCGCCAGCTGATTCTATGGCTGCGCAATTAGAGAAAGGAGCAGTAGTCACAGAGCTTGATCCCAGAGAGTGATTACCAGGTCCTGGCCCAGAGAAGACCCCAGGTCATGTCACAGTAGCTTATCCAAAGAGGGTGACAAAGCTAGGGCCTCCTAAAGTAAGAATTGGAAATACCAATGCATAACCAATAGACATCAGAAATCAGAGGAAGATGCACTAGACGTGCAGTGGATCATAAAAGCAAGCTAGATGGTGGATGAGGCAAATTCTGGAAATGGGTTAATAGCCTCTGCTGGTTCCCTTCTTTTATAAGGGCTTGGAAGGGGCATAATTCAGAGACTTCCATCCCTACACCTGTGCTGAACAAGGCCCAGAAACACGCAGCTCCATGTGAGGCGTTCTGTGGTTTACTCAACTGAAATTCATCACTTGCTCCCAAAACTCCCACAGCATTTGTTACCCTATTTACAGTCCTTGAAATAATGGATGTGGAAGTGCTTTGTAAACCGAAAAGCACTGTACAAATGTCAGGTGTTGGGGGTTTAGCTGGGGAGCAATAGATAATGCATCTCTTCTATTCCTGAGTCAGGAACAAATTGAGAGAGAGAGACACGGGGAGTCAGCCAGATAGAGATCAACTCGTCAGACTTAGTACTGATAACAGCTGTTCAGATGCTGGACCACAACGAACTTCCTCATACTCTGCCCCAGACTTAAACTTATCCACCCACTCAAGGCCAACTGCATGCATGCTGGAGACAGGCTGACAGAGGAGCCCAAGCTAATCAGAGGAGTCATTCCTCTTCCCCTGGGGAGGCTTGAGGGAGGGAGCAGAGCAAGGGGAGGCCAGAAGTGTTACTCTAAGTCCCTCCACATAGAAAAACAAAGAAAGAGAAACGGAAAGTCCATTCACCATAAAGGACTTTCTGTGCTTCAGGCTTCAGTTACTTATGTATACTTGGCAGGCTCTGAGCTAGATGCTGGGGATATAGAGATCAATGAGATCTCATGGAGTTTATAATCTAGTAGAAACTATTAACAATCCAGTGTGCTAGCGTACACTAGGAAGGGTGGCGTTCATTCTGCCTGGGTGAGCTGGGGAAGGTATCACAGAGCAGGTGATAACTGAGCTGGCTCTTGGAGTAGTGTAGGAGTTCCCCAGACGGAGTAGAAAGGGAATTATTCCCAGCAAAGGAAGCAGCAGGGCAAAGACAGGAAGGCTCAAACTCTTTGTGGAATGAAATGAGGCACAAATAAACGAACACACAAAGGCAGTTGAGAGTACAAGGCTGTGTGTTTTCACATCTTACTTTTCTATGCACCAAGGTTGAAGGCAAAATTCAGATTAATGTCCAGCTTTCTATCTCAAGATTAAACACTATAATTTTCCTTTCTAGTCCTATTTAACATATATAATGAAAACTTTTGGAATTTGCTTTTGTTTCCTTTTTAAAAAGTAAATCTAAAAACTGTCTTGAAGAAGACACAACCTTTATGAACCGAGACACATGTGGTTCCGTCTTGGAGCTCCTTACCAAAAAGTACAATTCAGTAGACAATAGAAAACAAGAGGGGATATTATTATTTACTCATATCTCTTGGAACATTAGAGAGAATTTACATAGTCTACAGCAACATTTAGTAAAATCCCCTTTCTTATTCTCTACTTCTCTCATACTCCACATCTGATCAGAACCTCTCTCCCCAACAGCCCGCTCCAAAACAAATAAACCCTCCTTCAGGTAAGGGAAGGGACCACCTCCACCTTAATCATTTATGTCCTAATATATGTATTTGCAATATACATGAGATATATACAAGAAATGTAGGTGAGAATATAAATTCCCATTCAATAGATAGAGAATTCATTGGTCATTCAAGAATAAAATCCACATCCAAACATATTTCCCATTGCTCTCCAGACATTGAAAACCAAAATGTTTCAGTTACTTCCTCCAAGTTTAAATTTTTAGGATCCTCTTTCCTGAATTTGTTATAATTTTGTTTTTGAGCAGCTTTTTTCATCCTCGGGAATGGAATTGCATCCATCTGCCACCTGAACTTTTTCAAATAAGCTTTCCCCAAAGTCTGAGTACAGTCATTGTCTATAAACTCTAAGATGTCAAAGTCACTTTCTCCAACTGTTTCCATCACGTCCATTTCACCAGACACTTTTCCCCATTCTAAGGATGCCCCAGGGCATGTGCCTTTCACCAGCCTCTGTCCCGACCCAGCCTTGCTAATCTGTTCTGAGGTTATCTATTAAACCTAATGACTTAGCTGGGCTTCACACCATCATCCTCGACAAATAAACACCAGTCAGAACTCTTGACCAGAATATTTCTCTGTCAGTTTGCCCCCGCTCTTACATGGCTGTGCTTCTAATCCCAGGGCCCATTGTTCTGGCATGGTTATGACTCAGAGCACCAAATTGCTCAGGAAAAAAATATATCTGTAACAAAATGACAAGAAGTTAATATATTTAATATAGTAAAAGACAACACAAAACAATTAAGACCTTCAATCGAAAGTGGATAAACAAACAATTCACCAAAATTAGATACAAATGATTAACAAACTCAGGTGAAATTTTCACCCTCTCAAGTAATCAAAGCAATACAAATTGAAAAAATGATAAAATTTGATAAAAAAGATATTTAAAAGATGACATCCACTGCTGTCAAAAGTTTAGGAAGACAGATATTCTCACACACTTCTGGTAAATTGGTATAATCTTTGATAAAAGCAATTTCAGAGTATTTGCTTCCAATTTTAAGATTCTATCATCAGGATAAAATGGGAATAAAAATGTACACACGTGGGGGCTGCCCAGTGGCGCAGCGGTTTAGTTCACGTGTTCGGATCCCGGGTGCCTGCCGACGCATCGCTTGTCAGCCATGCTGTGGTGGCGTCCCATATAAAGTAGAGGAAGATGGGCACAGATGTTAGCTCAGGGCCAGTCTTCCTCAGCAAAAAGAGGAGGATTGGCAGCGGATGTTAGTTCAGGGCTGGTCTTCCTCACACACACAAAAAAATGGATACTCAGCATTATTTGTATTACTCAGCATTATTTGTAGTAGCAAGAAAATTAGAACTATACTTAATGTCTATTTTTAGACAAATAGTTAAATAAATTATTATTTATGATGCTGATAAAGATTTTAATGCATAAGAAAATATTTATGTATGTATGTGTAATATAATTATGGAGTATAGGTAGATACGCATAGAACAAAAGAATAAAAGGAAATGCACTAAAATATTAACAATGATTGAGTTTAAACGATGGAACTATGGGTTATCTTTTATCTTACGCCTGCTTTCCCATGTTATTCAAATTTTATTTAGTAAGAATGTGTTATATCTACCGTAAGGGGGGAAATTTTTTAAAAGCTATTTGAATTGAGAATCAAGAGACCTGGTTTCTAGTCCAAGTTCTGCCACTAAATAAATTAGTGAGTTTTGGATAATTCACATCATCTCTCTGAGTCTAATTTTTCAAAGCTGAAATTGTGCTGCCTTTGCAATGTGTCAGCTTGACAAGACTGAACTGGTCCCTAAAATTCCTTTTTCTGTTAATTCCCAGCTAGGGCAGCTCCCTGAGATTGGCAGGGTAACAGTAAAGCGGCAGCCATGTTGTTCTTAGGCTCAGCGAGTCCATGCAAGCCACCAGGCAGCTCATGTTAGTTGTCACTTATCTGCTGGCTCAGCTTGTCGACGTGGGGCAACAGTCAGTCCTGAAACTTCTCGGTCTTCCCTCAGATCTTCATTCAGCTTCTCCACATCCTGGACTAGATGTATGTTTACCTCTGTAATGAAGGGCATCAGCTTCTCCAGTGGGATAGCCACACCATCAAGGTCAAAGGCAACAAGAACAGACACAGGCTTTAGTCCATCCTTGTGGGTTCCAGCTCATTTGTCTGGGTTCCATCTTGTGCAAACTGTCCCCTGTTTTACATTTATCTTTCCTGCCCATCCTGCAAAACTCAAATCCCAGGATCAAACACAAAGACAACAGCCATAGAGAGAAGTTTTGATCACCTCCCACAATTGTGTAAGGTCAAATTCCTGTAACAAATAAATGAATGCCTAGTGGTCATGCTTCTCTGATTGAACCACGATTGATATAGAAAGTAAGAGGTGGGTGGGATTTATTTATTAAAGTCCAAGATTCCTTCCAGCCCTCACCGAGAGGATTCTAAAGTAAACTCAAAGTCTCTTCGCATCCATAATCAATTGAAAATCCAGAGAGTCATCTTCTCTACACAAAATTAACATCAGCATAAAGTTGGATGGTTCAGGATGAGGTGCCAGGCACACACGGGTATCTCCTCTCCTAAAGGAGCATCCGCCTAGAATATAAATGAAGTGGTCTGCAGTACCTGAAGAACTCTAGATCTGAGATAACAGGTGACATGGACAGAACTCCAGGAACAATTGAAAGCCAGCTTATTGGATTACCCTTCAACCCCCAACTCTTTCCTCCCCGAGTGAGCAGAACTGCCACAATCAGGCACTTCTCCCTGGGCAAAAATTGAGTTGTTCTTAACTAAAAAAAGAAGGTTGTTCTCAACTTTAAATGCTATCTGGGTGAAATTAGGGCACCTACTAAGCAGTATCACCACAGAGTAGAGTCTTCCATTTAATTCCATGTTGAGGTCCCCAGCATAACAGCCTGCTCCCCAACTGTCTCATCCAAAAGCCTGACAGTCAACAACCCCAGTTCTATATACAGACTCCCAAGTCAGTCTCTATTGCTTTGTTATTAAGTATAAACAAATATTTGCAAATGTAAATGAAAAAAAAATCAAGCAGAAAAAAATTACCTCTCCACCGCCCCACCCCAAAAAAGCAAAGGTAATTCAGGGCACAGAAGAGAGCTAAAAACATGTGCAAAACAAAATGTGTAAAACCAAGGACTATATTCTGTGAAAAAACAATCCATGAAGGAATAAGAGAGAACTCTTAGAACTCAAAAATCTGGCTATGTGATTGCTGAAATTTTAAAAGTGCAATAGAAGGATTGAAAGATAAATTTGAGAGTGTCTTCCAGAGTACAGGAAGAAGAAAAAGAAGATTTGAAAAATACGAGAGAAATTGTAAGAGCAAGAGATTAATCCAGGAGGTCCAACATCAGATTAACAAATATTCTGGAAAGAGATAACAAAGACAGCAAGAGGGAAGAAATTATCAAGGAAATAATTATCAAGAAATAATAATAAGAGAACATACTAGAGTTGAAAAAGGACACAGTCTTTAGATTAAAGATAGAGCCCCTGAGTAAAGGCTCAAAGGATGAAAAGAGACTCCCACCTAGACATGGCATTATGAAATTTCAGAATACCAAGGATAAAAAGATTGTTAAAGTATGCAGTGAAAAGAAAGAAAAAACATATAATAATGTAAAATATAACAAAACAACAACAATAATAGAAATGTGACTTAAAGTCTGAAAAAGTTGAGGTTCTGCTGAAGCCAAGTTTGTTGTTAGGGGCCATCAAGTCAGCTCTGGCGACCCTATGAATGAGTGATGTCCACAATTCCTGTCCTCAACAGCCCTACTCAGCTTCTGTAGACTCATACCAATGGATTCCTTTACGGAGTCAATCCATCTGGGGAGTGTAAAAAATTAACTATCTATTCGAACTAAATGTTAAGTACAATCCCCATTGAGTGGCAAAGTGGTGATGACATTATATCCACAGAGAATAAACCCAAGTGTGGCCCTTTGCACGTCAGTGAACAATATTTACATGATCATAATAATGTAAATAATACTTCCTGATTTTAAGCTTATAGAATCAACACGTAGAGAAATCTTGGAAAAATCCACAATGGTTCTAGAATACAATGTAGCTGTTACCAACTCTGAAGTGGAAGGAAGTGGGGAGAGATGGAAGAAAGGATGAGAGCAGAGGTGTCCTCATCTTGTAAAATGAAGAGTCAAAATGCAGTGGCTGGAAAAAAAATGAAGAGTAGTTTGTTTATAGCTGCAGAAGTCATCCAGGGAAGACGAAATCGAGCATAGTGCTATAACTCTGTTGGACCAGACAGGGTAGGAATGATCTGATCTTCCCCTATTATGAAAAGAAGTTGATATTGATAAATAAAGAAGCAGTGATATAAGCCTGTTTCTATTATTATTTGTTTTAGAGACTACAAAGTGACTAACCAAAAGAACCCAAAACAGGAATAGTTGCAAAAAGTGGTTGCCTTGGAGAATGAGATCGGGATGGAGGATGGTGCATGCTTGGAGCTGAGGCCACCTTGAGAGGAGGTCCTACCTGCAGAGAGGAACCAGGATCAGGAGACAGAGAGAAAGAGAACGATCTAGATCCCATGGTATTGTTAGAGTCCCTCGGTCAAGCTGAGTGCGGAACTGGATTTTTAATTATGCAAGCTATCTTAGTTTGTTCAGGCCACTATAACAAAATACCATAAACTGGGTAGCTTATAAATGACAGAAATTTATTTCTCACAGTTATGGAGTCTGGGAAGTCCAAGACCAAGGTGCTGGTAGATTTCATGTCTGGTGAGAGCCAGCTTCCCCATAATCTTCTCACTGTGTCCTCACATGGCAGAAGGGATGGGGGAGCTCTCTGGGGCCTCTTATATAAAGGGCACTAATCCCATTCATGAGGGCTCCACCCTCATGACCTAATCACATCCCAAAAGCCCCATCTCCTAATACCATCACATAGGGGTTAGAATTTCAACATATCAATTTGGAGGGGACACATTCAGACCATAGCATAAGCCAATAAATTCTTCTCTTGAGTTGGTTTCTGGAACATGCCCTTAAAAATGCCCAATATGCACCAACTGTCCCTCTCCCCCCACTCCCCTCCTACTCCCCATTGCAGTCTTTGCCTTCCTGTCTTTACAAACCTGCATTGCTGGGTGCCTTGTGTTGTGTATTTGCATAACAAGTTGGAAGTTCCTGGTTATGTGAATTAATAATAGAATTATTTTTTAATTGGTAAGTCCAAGTTTATCTAGCAATGCTGTCTTTAAAAATAAAGAGGTACTATTGCTTTGAAGAGACCGGATTGGGTGCCTAAATTGAGTTTCTGTGTTTGGGGCCTCTCTGGCAGCCACAACAAGAATATTCTTGAATTGAGTCCCAAAGCTCTGCGTGATGAACAAAATGTGTTACCGTCCTTTTTCATTCTTAGAATCATATTCAGAGATATTAGAAATGAAAGGGTCTAAGAGATCACCTGTTCTAACATCCTCATTTTTACATGTGAGAAATTGGGACCCTGAGAGGTTAGGTAGTTTGCTCAGAGGACATGCTAAGAGTTAGTGGCAGAACCAGGACTGGAATTCGTGGTTCCTTGCTCTGTGTTAATTCTTTGGGCGTTGGGGGAGTGAAAGAAGGCAGATAATGGCAAAATGATAACATCAAGTCTGCAGAGTCAAATAAGGGACATGAACAGGAATACAAAGGGGCCTTGGGTGGCCCTCCCCAGAGACCTCCCTGCCCAGTGCTTTCCCTGACTGAGGCCAGTTCCAGGGAGTTCTGAGGCCCTTCTGAAGCTGAAGGCCCTGGACCCGGGAGGCCAGGAGATCTGAGGTGGGCAAATCCTTTCTGCTTCCTCTAGCTGTACAGAGCGCATGCAAGGACACCCTTCAGCCGGCTTCACTGAGGCAGGTAGTATCCCAGGTGGGGCAGTGCTCTCTGGGTCATTCTGCTAGGTTTTAGACTCTTCTCAATCAGAGAAACTTTTCTTTTCAAACCTAATCAATAGTAAATTATAGTCTTATATAAGTATTAGAGAATAGCACTAAAGGAGCCTCTAACCTCTAAAAGTTAATAACCTCCTCTATTAGGAGCCTCTAATAGCACTAAAGGAGAAAAAAGAACTACCCTTAGTCTCACTATCTTCACCCAATAACTGACTTCTTTTTTGCTTTTTCTCTTCTGGCTTCTGCCCCTGTGCACACTTAATTTTGCTTGGTTGTAATCAGAAGGTGAATACAATTTGTATTAAAGCAATAAAGTTTTAATGATATATAGTTATAGACGGCAAATGGCTATAAAGCAAAATTTATGCAGGTTTGTCGGGAAAAATCCATTTTAAAGGGGAGAGTATAGGATAATAGCACATATTAGAGCAGTACATTTGGGATAGTGCTTATAAAGATGTTAATAAAATTCCTATTCTTCCCTTTTTATATTGTTCCTTAACCAAGTCATGGGGAAATAAATGTAATGTATGTTCAGCCTATATTTGTACCATTTGATTTCTAAAACAATCATGGTGGTTAAGAAGGAAAAAACATCATGGATCTTAGCACCAGAAGGGACCTTAGAGATATTACTTTCAACCCAGTGAGAGGCAAATTGCCCATAGTATTTGGAATAACCTAAGCAAGGCCCGATTTTTGTATCCCTCTGTCTTACCATGCAGATCCAGCTAACCTCAAGTAATAAGTCAGCAAGCATTTTTCTATTACTTACCATGAATCTAGTGCTGGACGTTATTAGGGGTCATAAAATGGTAGACTCTTTGTCTACAAGGTTCGAACAAACTCCTCGAAAAATTGTGGCAAACATCCTTTAACTGTCAGTGAATTGACCTGACGTATTATATATTTCATTGTCATTTTGTTTTCTGTCTGTATTCCCATTTAGAAGGTAAGCCTCAAGCCAGCAAGAACTTTGTCTGTCTCGCTCACTGCTGCGTCAGCTACCCCTCTGTCTTAGTCAGCTCGGGCTGCTATAACAAAAATACCATAAATTGGGTGGCTTAAACAACAAACATTTATTTCTCATAGCTCTGGAGGCTGGGAAGTCCAAGATCAAGGTGCCAGCAAATCTGGTGTCTGGTGAGAGCCTGCTTCCTGGCTTGGAGAGAGCTGCCTTCTCCCTGTGTCCTCACACAGCAGAATGAGAGCTCTGGTCTCTTCATCTCCATATAAGGGTACCAATCCCGTTATAGGGGCTCCACTCATGACTTCATCCAAACCCAATTACCTCCCAGAGGCCCTATCTCCAAATACCACTATATTGGGAATCAGGGCCTCAACGTAAGAATTTGGGGGAGACACAAACCTTCAGTCCTTAGCACCCTCCTACAGGGCCTGACCATTGTGGCTCCCAATGTGTCAGCTGATTCCCACTTTCTGTTGCATTCTTACTAGATTTGCAGCCCAACAGCCTCCTAGCAACTTTCCTGTTTTCCCTCCAGTTCTGAACTGCAAGCTAACTGGTTTTTTCATCTCTGTATCTCAAATAACATGTCAGATTTTACTATTTGAGAAGATGGGCAGGCTTTGAATCTCTTATAACTATTCCACATGGATACAGTATTGAGAAGGCTAATGATTCATGTGAACTCTCCTCTTGGCTTCCCTAAAATTTAGGCATGGATGGCACCTGTACCTACCACAGTGTATTGCTCAGGATAAGTCACAAAGAACACAAACCACTCTCACTGTTTTGGACAGAAAGACATTTAAAACAAGGAATTACATGCATGACTCACAGAAACAGAGGGCTTTGGAAAGAGACACTACACTGAGCTTCCAGAAACAACTCCCAAAATCACACCACAGAACTGGACCACCAAGTTTCCTGCCACAGTCAGGAAATTCCTGGTTGAATCAGGAAGCTACCACTACACCTGGGAATCCAAAACAACACCACCTCTACTGCAATGCAGTCTCTCACAAGTGCAGCTGATTGATCTCATCTAAATCACATCCAGAAATGTAACTGCAAGGCAGTCTGGGGAGTGTCCTTCTTGGCTTTCCAAGGTCTATAAGAATAGGCACTCTAGAGAGAAGGAGGTTGAAACAGAGGCTGAGGGACCCCAGCCACTCTGTCATCCACAGTTGTTGTTAGTGCCATCGAGTCAATTCCGACTCCTAGCGACCCTGTGTACAGCAGAGCAGAACCCTGCCTGGTCTTCTTGCTCTGTCCTCTCACCTTCTGGCAGTGTATCAAACAGTGCTCACCTGCTATTCATGGGGTTTTCATGGCCAAATTTTTTGCAAGTGTGGAAGTTCCACTGAAACCTGTCCACCATGGGTGACCCTGCTGGTATTTAAAATACCAGTGACATAGCTTTCAGCATCACAGCCACATGTAGCCATCACAGCATGACAACTGATAGACAGGTGGTGTGGTTCCCCAACTGGGAAATGAACCCGGGCATGGCAGTAAGAGTGCCAAATCTTAACCACTAGACCACCAGGGCTGGCTCTTCCACACAGAGAGGGAAGGAAATGCACCAAAATTAAAGGTGTGACCTTTGTATGCTCCCCTTTTCTACTCATTTTAGTTAGAGCAATTAATTTTCCTAGTCAATAAATATTTTTCCAGTTTTATTGAGATAAAATTGACATACAACAATGTATAAGTTTAAGATGTACAATATAGTGATTTGATATATGTATAGATTGTGAAATGATCACACCACAATAAGTCAGCACCCATCACCTCACATAGTCACAAATTTTTTTCCCTGTGATGAGAACTTTTAAGATCTACTCTTTTAGCAACTTTCAAATATGCAATACAGTATTATGAACTATAGTCACCATGCTGGACATTCCATCCCCAGAATTTACTCATCTTATAACTGGAAGTTTGTACCTTTTGACCACCTTCACCCAATTCCCCCACCCCCTACCTCTGGCTACCACAAATCTGACCTCTGATTCTATGAGTTGTTTTTTTCAGATTCTACATATAAGTGAGATCATACAGTATTTGTATGACCTATATCACATAGCATAAGCCCCTCAAGTTTCACCCATGTTGTCACAAATGGCAGGATTTCCTTCTTTTTTATGGCTGAATAGTATTCCATTGTCTATATGCATACACCACATTTTCTTTTGATTACTCAAAAGATTACTCAAGTTAATTAGTCAACAAATATTTACTGAGTCTCTACTATGAATCAAGAGCCATGCTAAGGGCTGGGAACACCGCGGTGAGTATGACACTGGGTGCCTTAAGAAACCCACAATCTAGTGGAAGAAACGAGTGGATAAGCCAGTAGTGACAAGAGAGAAAGGGTTCCTAATGGAGACTTGCACAAAGCACTGAGGGAGCCCAGATGAAGCTATGCACATTCTGGGCTCTTCTCCTCTGAGAGAATAAACCAGATTTCTACTGCTTCTTTTGATGAAATCCCAGTTTTTTTCAAAGCATTTTCTCTGAATAAGCTCTACTGTGAGAGTCAAGGCAATCAAAGTTGTAAGTCACTTGAAACCTGGCCATGTTTCTTCAAGTATGTTGCATTGTTGTTTCTCTCATTGTCATTGTTGTTGTTGTTGTTTTGAGGAAGATTGGCCCTGCACTAATATCTGTTGCCAATCATCTTCCTCCTTTTTCACTTTTTTCTCCCCAAAGCCCCAGTAGATAGTCGTATGTCATAGTTGTACATCCTTCTAGTTGCTTTATGTGGGACGCCGCCTCAGCATGACTTGATGAGCAGTGCGTAGGTCCGCACCCAGGATCCAAACCGGTAAACCCAGGGCCACCGAAGCGGAGCGTGCAAATTTAACAGCTAAGCCACCGGGCCGGCCCCTGTTGTTGTTTTAACTAAGCACAGAAGTGTCTTTTCTCAACCAAAACACTGTTAAGCAGATGTTAATACAGCTTTCCTCATGTATATATTTATATGTATATTTATGTATTCTACTTATATCTTTATGTATGTGTCCCTACATAAACTGACATTTGTATACATTTGTACCCATGAATATTCGTGGAGGGATGTGTAGTTGCATAGGGCTGTCACTCCATAAATGTGTATCTGTGTGCATGGTCCTTCAGCTTGCTTGTTGTTTGTAAAAATGCATGAATGTAGATGAAAGTTCAATGAAGGTCAAGTATGAATAAATCAATTTAAGGAGGTATCAGGGAAGAGGGGGAAATATATATGTGTAGGAATCATATGTGATTGATTCTCACACTGAATTGTGAGGGTTATCTTTAAGAGCATCTTGTTTTATTTCCAGAGTTATCTTAGAAATTCTCTTTTATTATTTCCATGTAAAGGAGCCCTCAAGTCAAAAATTAATCCCCCAATAAGACCCAACCCCCTGCCCATCTCTTCCCCTCTATACTGTGTGTTCCTGGAGGGCAGAAACTGATCTTTTTCATCTCTGGGTCGACAGTACACAACATCAGACACAAGGGTGGTGCTCAGGAAAGAAAGAGGGAGGGAGGGAAGAAAAAAGGAGGGAGAAAAGGAGGAGAGAAGGGCAAAGGAAGGGAGGAAATCATGAGCAGACAATTAGCACATAGTAATAAACCGAGCTAATAAGCCGCTAGATCAGATAGATAAGATCCATTACTGGAGCAAAGGGCCACCAAGAGATGTCATGCCCCACTCTCTGCCCCATGTCAATATCTTCTTGGTCCAAGCCAGCTTCTCTCCTGCCCCATCCATGGACTGAGCCCTTGCAGATGGTGGGCTGTTCCTGGTTTGACCTCTGTGAAGCACTTTTGTCTACACCGATGCTCAGTCTGTGGTACCATGAACAGAGCACTAGCCCGTTGGCTGTGAGATCTACATTCTCATTGAGGCTTTGCTTATCAGAATGACTTTGGGCAAGTCGCTTAATCTCTCTGTGCCTGATCCATACGTGTCCTTATCCATTAAATGACACACTCTGATCTCTGAGATTCCCTCCTGCCCCAGAATCCTGTGATTCCATGCCACACCAGCCACCTCCATCTGCCATCCCCGAGGCTCCGGGCTTTGTTTGTGACTGCAGCCCTCCCCCTTCCCCCAGCCTCCTCCCTGGCCTGGTCATCAGTTCACAGCGCTCACACAGGTCTCCACCTTGAGGAAAACAGCAGTTACCTCACCACGGGCAGATAGGATCAATAAACAGGGTAACACTATTTATGTTGAGCTCAGGCAAGCACCAAATCTCAGGCTAGATGCAGAGGTCAGCTCTGAGGCTGCTCCCACAAGGCTTTGTACCATCTGATTAAATCCAGGCAATCCCAAGCCCAGTCCTTTGTCCATCAAGGATGCTCTGGCTCTGCACAGACACCAGCAGATCATCACTTGGCTCCTTCAGCTACTCAGGAAGTCCAAAGTCCAAAGTCCTCTCTTCAACACAGCCCAGTTTCTCTTCTCCTGCTTCTCCCCAGCCCTGCTCCCTGGTGTCTCTTCATTCTTTTTACTAAGAGAGCCGTGGACATAAAAGCCTCTCTTCAGGGAGGCAAAGCCTCTTGTATTTATCCCTCACGTGGACACATTAGCAGTCAGTGATTATAGAAAGCTCTAGATCCACCCACATCTTGAACTCCCAAGGGCACGGGAGAATTGAATAGAGGTTTGCTGCTTCCTCTGAGACCAGGGAAGGAGAGAAGATGGGAGCAGAGGAGAATATTTGCCCTGGGGAGGGAGGAGGGCAGAAAGTCCACTAACATTAATGTTCAAAGTACTGAGGTGGGTCCCAGGAAGGACTCCGGGATGAAGGCATTACATACCTCTCCTAAAAGACTTTTCTAGCTAGTGAGGCAGATAGATGCATGAACTGGTAATGTGCATAAAGCATCCCGGAAAAAATGCCAAATGCAGCATACTGAGAGAGTTCCAAGAAAGTGGTCTTTGATTCTGTCGTGGGAAGAATCAAGATAGGCATTCAAGAGGAAGTAAAATTTGAAGACAGTTTTAGATTTTTCATTTTTATTAAATAGTGGTAATAATGCTTTCCATCTTTGCTGCACTTATGGTTTACAAAGTGCCCTCACAGCCTTTATTCCATTCAACATGTTCATGTGTATCTTCATGCACTTAGACGGTAATTGAGCCTACGATGTGCCAGGCGAAGCTACGGCTCTAAAGATGAAAAACAACAAGTTCCTGGTCCTCGAAGAGTTCGCCTCTGGTAGGACAGAGAGACAAGTAAACAAATAATAGCCAAGGCAAAGCATGAGTCCTAAAGTGGAACATCAAGTTACTGTAGTGGCGAAAGAGAGTGTGGAGTTCAACCCAGGGTGGGGCGGGGAGAGAAAGCTTGGGGACAGAATTAAGAGTAGAATGCTTGAGGATGCTTGACATGAATAGGATGAGATGGAGTGTGACAGAAGGCAATATGGGAAAAGAATATTCCAGAACAACACAAGCAAAGGCAGAGACTAGTGTTGTCAGATAGAACATAAGGAGTAAGTGGAGGCAGAAGAACTAAAGATACAAGCAGATGTGGGATCACCTTCAGGGCAATGCTTGGGTAAGAAGTGCAGGTGGAGGGGACATCAGAATTACTTGAAGAGCTTCTTCAAAATATACGCACTGCCATCTTCCCTATCCCCAGAGCCTAGTATTCCTGAGGGGGAGGATACCTGCTTCTCAGTATTATCACAAATCCTTTTGAAAATAAGAAAGAAATTTGGGCACTCTTCTCCCATGCAATTCTGATTTCCTAGCCACACTCTTCTTCCCATCATTCATCTCCTAGGTTAAGAGGAGTGTTGAAATTAATTTCAGCATCTCTCTATGGCTCCCTAAATCAAGAGTAGGATTCTCTTCCTATCTCCTGGCTTCCTTCTGGTTAGGATTAACCATCCTGGGCCCAGGGCTACCCAAACAAAGCCTGAAGCTTTCGGGTCCACCTTATCTTTCACTTCTCCTGTTCAGCAGCACCATTAACTGGGCCTCTGTTTTGTGACCCCATTCTAACTCTGCTGGACCCTCTGGCCCTGACTCCTGGCCTGTCTGGATCTGTTATATCTACCTGAGCCTTGTTTATGCTTCCATCGTCAGTCTCTGGACCACCTGACTCAACAGCATGGAGTCAACATATTCTCATCCCTGGTCCTGGTCAGGCCTATGTATTGCCATATCTGTCCCAGTATGACAGACTAATACATCCCCAGGTTCCACGGGGACTACAGGATGAGTGGCAGTCTTCCAGGTAGCAAAGAGGGAAATCTTTCCAAACATAAGAAATAGAATATACTTACAAATG
Source organism: Tapirus indicus (assembly GCA_031878705.1). NCBI lineage: Eukaryota > Metazoa > Chordata > Mammalia > Perissodactyla > Tapiridae > Tapirus > Tapirus indicus. Next base: position 93,000,086 of record CM062919.1, on the reverse strand, counting down.
GCCAAAAAGCATATGAGAAGATGCTCAACATCACTAATCATTAGAGAAATGTAAATCAGAACCATGATGAGACACCACCTCACACCCATTACAATGGCTACTATCAAAAAAAAATGACAAGTGTTGGCAAGGATATAGAGAAAATGAAACCCTTGTGCACTGTTAGTGGGATTATAAAATGATGTAACCACTATGGAAAACAGTATAGAGGTTCCTCGAAAAATTAAAAACAGAAGTACCATATGATCCAGCAATTCCACTTCTGAGTATATATATCCAAAATATTGAAAGCAGGGTCTTGAAGAGATATTTGCACACTCACATTCATAACAGCATTATTCACAATAGCCAAGAGATGGAAGCAACACTAACGTTCATCAACAGATAAATGAATAACAAAATGTGGTATATACATAAAATGGAATATTATTCATCCTTAAAAAAGAAGGCAATTCTATCACATGCTACAACATGGATGAATCTTGACAATATTATGCTAAGTGAAATAAGCCAATCACCAAAGGACAAAGACTGTATAATTCACTCATATAAGGTACCTAAAATAGTCAAATTAATAGAAACAGAAAGTAGAATGATGGCTGCCAGGGGATGATGAGGGAAGAGGGGAAAGTAAGTTTAATGTATATAGGGTTTCATATTTTGGGGATAAAACAGTTCTGGACATCTATTTGACAACAATGTGAATATACTTAACAGTACTGAACTGTACACTTAAAAATAGTTAGGAAGCTAAATTTTATGGTATGTGTTTTTTTACTGCAATAAGAAAATAAATATTAAAGATGAAGTAGAAAATACAGAGTCATAAAGAGTGTGGAACTCAAGAAACATGGTGTAGTTGCAGCAATTGGCACATGGACAAGGGGTATGGAAGGTGAGCCAGGAAACTAGAACAAACTCATGAAGGGCCTTATTTTTATTTACACAAGACCCTTCTGTGGAATATAAAACACCCCACATATTTGATAGCTTCAGGGATCATCAGTCAGCTTTCTAATCTCTGAGTTATTGGGCTTCTGCATTATTAGAACGTTTCTCAATAGTAAAAATTTCATTTCAAAAATTAAGTTGAGTCCCAATAGCTAAGATAGTGACTGCCTAGTGAAGGATCTAGTAACGCTATGGAGAGTAGAGGGAGGTTGGAGTCGAGATATATTAAAGAAACAAAATCAATAGGATGAAGTGAATGATTGGAGGAGAGTGTATTAGCTAAAGATACTTTTGATGGACAGAATATTCAAAACAAAACTGACATAAACAATAAAGGAAACTGGTTCACTTATGTAATCGAATGAATCCAGCAGCAGAGTAGGCTTCGGACACGCTTCAGTGGGAGAGATCCTGGGTTCTGACTCTTTTTCTCCGTCATTTGCTTGGCTCTGCTCTCCTGGGTAAATCGGCTGTATCCTCACACTGGCTTGCTTCATGGTAGTAAAATGGGCTCAGCTTCTCCAGACCTCATATTTGCATACACCCCATTCAAAACAAAAAAAAAAGAGGTTTTCTTTTCTCCAGCCGTCATACAAAAGTCCTGCATTTACTCTGTTTGGACCAAACTGAAACAACCTCTGGGTCAGGGGAGGGCCATACATTGAACAGCTTGAGATTCTGAGCCAATCTCTGTGGCAAGAGAAATGGAATTATATTGATTGACTCTAACAAATCAGGGCCAACCCCCCAGGCTAGGGGCAGGGTAAATTCTACCCAAACCACATAGCAAATGCAGAGTTGGGGGAATGGTTCCCCCAAAGGAAATCTGGGTGCTCTGAGCAATGGGAGATGGAAGGAAGGAATTCTGGGTAAGAAGCCAATCCTTATCCCTGATAGAGTGAGGAAGAAGGAGGACGAAGGACAGCGCCAAGATTTCCGGCTCGGACGACTATGGACATTGACATCTTTAACAAAGACTGGATACACAAGAGAAGAAGTAAGTTTGGGAGTAAGCCAGAGAGGTAAGGGGGGCACATATGAATTTGTTGTTGAGTTTGACTAAAAGACATATAGGTGGAGATGTTTGATGCTTGATGGTCAATTCTGGATCTTTCCGGTAACCCTACACAAGTGAAACCACAGCTAAGTGGTCCCACTGTTTTCCACAACACTAGATCATGTCTCTTTAGGGTTTTGAAATACTCCATAGTTATTGATTAGCCATTAGTTATTCCCTCTGACCCTGCCTAAGAATTTCCTCTTCCTCTTTAGTAATACAACCTTCAATCGCGGGAAATGGGGTTGAGCAGGTGCAGATCGGAAGACAAAACATTCCTCTTAAAGTGAGAAATTAATTTGTGGAGCTAATTGCATCAAACTCTAAGTGAAAAAAAAATCTACATTCTCCCAGCATTCAAAATAGAACACAGGCTTTATCTGAATAAAGAAATAATCTGTCAAGGAAAAAAAAGGACTTAAGCTGCTAAAATGTCAATCTTACCACATTGTTAAAGAAAAGCAAGTTTAATTACATTCAAATCTACATAGAATCATTTTTGAGTGGTTTGCATAGGAGCCTAAAGGTCTAGGATTTCAGAATTGACAAGATTCATTAAACAAAAGCAACGGGGAAAGAGCAAAGTATAATGGGGGGCGGGGGAGACATGATTTGAGAGTCAGAGGCGTTGAGTCCTAGACCCAGCTCTGCCGTGAAGCCACTCTACGACCTTTTTCAAGTCATAAACCTTCTCTGTTCTGTCATATGTAAGAGGGCACCGAAGTGTAAGTATTCTCAGGTTGCCTTTCGTATTTATGAAAACGTCACAGGAAACTGAGTCTAGACTCTTCCCCAAAATACTTATTTTATTGTATAAAACACAGCCTTACTGGTTGCCCTACATGCCTGTGAAGTACACAGAGAAACGACCTGGAATTTTCCAATTCACAGATGTCAAAACAGAAGCTAAGAGAAAGGTCCCATCCAAGGTGATCCAGAAAACCAATGATGACTCAGAACTTGAATGAAAACCATATTGCATCCCAGAAACCAGGCCTCCGAGCAATCAACTCAAAATAAAAGGCAGTTAGCTCTAACTCCATGGAAAATGAGGCTACCTTTACCCCTTTTCCCTTTTCCCACCACTTCCACACTCCTTCGAAAAAAATTAGCTGAGCAACTGCTCTGCACCAGGGTGTGTTAGCAGGCATTGGGAGGGGAAATTTAGACAACCCAAAAGACTAATTGCTTTAATAAGCTTGTACCTCAAAGAGCAGCTGCTGACCTGCCGCCGGCTGTAGACGTCATGTGCCCCATGCTCAGGCTGCTGCACTATCATGGCAAATGGCCTCTCCCAGTTCCCAACGTCAGTCTGGTGATTACTAGCCTTGCTAGCCTTTTCTCTTCTTATTTTCTATTCAAGAGTGAAGCCATTTGGGGACCTCAGTTCTTGGTACAGTGTATGTCTCCCCACTCCTGCATTGCATTATCTGGGATCTCTAGGAGCATCAAGAAAGAGCTGGAAAAACCAAAACGATGGTAGAACACAAAAATCTATCGAGGCAGTAAAGTGAAACTAAATTATCATTTCTGTAAACAATAGCAGGGTAACGCACAGCACACGCAGACAAGAGTACTCCAGGCTAAGTCTGTCCTCCATCAGGACGATGCTCAGGACAAGAATTTCGCCTGCAGAAGTCAGAAGGCTCCAGCTGGTTCACAAATCAGTCTACAAGAACACCTGAAGAGGCTAACGCAGGGCATTATGAAGAGAACAAAATGATTGGCTGGAAATCAATGAATCTGCACTGTGGATTGAGAACTACATTCAGTTTAATATACAGTTAACTTAAACATAATTATATAAGCAACAGCAATAAGAGATATACAGCAGCGTTCTGATGTTACCCTCCAGTCTCTCCTCCTTGGGGAACTGGTGAAAAGCCTTAATCAGATGTGACCGGGAATTGCCTTTGTCTGGTCCTGTGGGGATTTATTTTCTTATATGATTCACGTTCTGCTTATCCTCTGCATCCCAGGCTGTTCTTGTTCCATGGCATTCTGTGCTGGAATGGTTCCTGCCTGATATCAGTGTCATTATTACTAATTTCAGAAAATCTCTGTCTTTTGGCCTTGGATTTTAAAAGGAGTCTTCATCTATTGTAGTTACAGAAGAGGGCTTGCTTTTCTTTCAGGGCTCTCTGTTGAACGCCTATTAGCCAGTCATTTATCACCTCAGGACTGGCTTTTTCTCCTACGTGACTGTGGCTTTTTGTCTCTCCCTGAATACCTCTGCCTGAAACCTCTGTGTTCCCCCAAAATCCTGGAGGAAGATAGGAAATTTAAAAGCTTGCTCCTTTTGACAAGAACAATTTGTGAATCCAAATAGAAATTGTTTCCCTTCCCCACCTCTGCAAAAACATCGCAGGGTTGCTATTCTGGCACACCCTCCCCGCCTGCACCAGCCCTCGATTTGGCTATTTAACCATTTCACATCCTCTGTTGCGTTAGAACAAACTTGCCAAATTTGTCCCCAATCAAAATGGGATCTCCCTGCATTGTGACTCTGGTGAAACACTAATTGTATCAAAGACTATATTAAGACCGTAAAAGTCTCAAGGACATATGATCCTAGAAGACAAACCATATTTTTTGCCTTAATACACCTTTTTCTTTCTAAGGATTGGTTGGCAGTAGGTTACCATAGGCAGAATCTATACTGGGCAATCAAATGTGTTTAAATGACAGAATTTATACCCCCCAAATATTTTGCCACTGACTTGGTTTGGATCTAGATCTGAACAACCTGACTACAATCCTATATGAAATGTTTGGACTCTGAGTCTATAAAATAGCATCTTTATCAAAAAATATCTGATGGTCCCAAAAAGCAAGCTTAAAACAAGTTTGTCTCTACAAGTCAACAATCAATATTTGTTCTCAGATAAAACATTGTTTTAAAAGCCATTTCCAGGTGGAAGCAACCCAGTGCCCAACAACAGATAAATGGATAAACAAAATGTGGTATATCCACACAGTGGAATATTATTTGGCCTTAAAAAGGAATGAAATTCTGGCACATGCTAACACAATGGACCTTGACAACAGTATGCTAAGTGAAATAAGCCAGTCACAAGGACAATTACTGAAGTACCTCAGTAGTCAATTCATAGAGACGGAAAGTGGAATGATGGTTGCCAGGGCCTGGGAGGAGGGGGAATAGGGAGTTGTTTAATGGAGACAGAGTTTCAGTTTGGGAAGACGAAAAAGTTTTGGAGATGGATGGTGGTGATGTTTGCACAAAATTGTGAATGTACTTAATACCACTGAACTGCACACTTATAAATGGTTAAAATGCGGGGCTGGCCCGGTGGCATGGTGGTTAAGTTCGCATGCTCCACTCTGGCAGCCCAGGGTGCACAGGTTCGGTCCCTGACGCGAACCCAACGCACCGCTTGTCAAGCCATGCTGTGGCGGCGTCCCATATAAAGTAGAGGAAGATGAGCATGGATGTTATCCCAGGGCCAGTCTTCCTCAGCAAAAAGAGGAGGATTGGTAATGGATGTTAGCTCAGGGCTAATCTTCCTCACACACACAAAAAAATGGTTAAAACAGTAGGGTTTATGTTATGTATAGTTTACCATAATTTTTTAAAATACGCTATAAAAAAATTATTTCCAAGTGAGAATTTTAATATTCCCCCAAATTCCTGGCTCTGAGGTTGAAATGATTTCCAAATGACCTGCGTTAGTTGCCACTTGGTCTTAACAATATCGACAGAATATCCAGGCATCAGGAATATAGAAAAATAGTGATATCCAACTACAGAGATTTCAAAATTCAGAGCAATAAATTACTGATGGTTTTTCTTGGCTTTCTGAACAACCCTCCTGTAAGGCTTTTCAGTTCTTCAAAAATTTAAAAAGTTATGTCTTGCTGTTTTACTCTAAAGGGGAGTAGACACAGCTAAAAAGACAAACGCATGGCAAATAGTTCTCCATGACCGATCACACGGGAAGACTCTTCTTTGGTTTGAAGCCAATGCCGCCCCCCCTCCCCCAAGCGGTAAACACATTCCGCCTCTCAGACCTCGGTCCACCTGGAGCCCCCCTCACCCTGCCCACTGCTCTCCAGTCTGCGTCTATTCTGCTCACTGAACTGAGTGGGAGTGAGGAAATGTTTTACATCAGGGGACAATTAGCCAAAGAAATAAAATATATATGTACATATTTTTTGATTTTTAAAGAGAGATCTCTAAAGGCCCCACATTACCTGTTTTATGACAGCCATTTATGATGTCAACTTCAAATAAGGTGTGTAGTCATCACGTGGAAGCCAAAATGAAAATAAATCCTAATGAAAATAAGTCCTTAAAATGAGAGTAAGAGCCAGCCCTGAGGGCCTGGTGGTTAAAGTTCAGTGCACTCCACTTCGGTGGCCCAGGTTTGGTTCTGGGCACAGAACCACACCACTCATCTATCAGTAGCCATGCTGTGGCAGCAGCTCACATAGAAGAACCAGAAGAACTTATGACTATATACACAACTATGTACAGGGGCTTTGGTGAGGGGAAAAGAAGATAAAAAAAGGAGGATGACTGGCAACAGATGTCAGCTTAGGGTGAATCTTCCCCTGCAAAAAAAAAAAAAAAGCTTTGGAAACCAAAAGTTAAAAAAAAAATGAAAATAAGTCCTTACCCTTTTTTTCCTGTAACTTTGCAGATGACTCTGAATTTGATTCCTTTTCCACCTCTGACTCTGTTTCTGGAAGGAGGGTGATGTGGCAAAGGGGAGGGAGAGGAAGGGGGGGTTAAGGCCAGAGAGATGGATCCGATTCCTGGCCCTGCCATGTGCCAACTATGTAGCTCTGGCTCTCTCCAGAACCCCAGCTGTCTGTCTGCAAAATAGAGAGGAGAATGCAGGCACCTATCCTGCAAGTCTGTAGCAAGGATTAGAAATTATGTATGAAGAGCATTTGAAGCAGTGTCTGGCACGTAGTAGGTACTCAATAAATTATAGCAATGATCCTGATGTCTGCATCCCAAACACAGTAGCATTATCACGCACCCACACCGTTACACAGCTCCACGCACCTCCCTCACAGTCCTCAGTGAAAGGTGTTCTGCTCACAGTCACAGGTGAACAGCACATAGAAGCTTACCCAGGTCCTTTCTCCATACGCTATTTCCCATTTTATCAGTGCTGAAAAGTAGGGAAATAACACAAATACAGTAGGAATTTCTTCATCAATAAATGCAGCACTTGGCTTTTACCCTCAGGATTTAAATGTGACATAGAGTTATCTGTCTTGAGAAAATTACATGCTCACTACCAGAGACAGGGCCCAGGCCAGAGGACTGCTTGATATTTTCCTCAGGCCATGGTTCCTCGCTGCTATGACTCTCTCTGTCCTACCCCTTCCCCACCATTCTTCTCTCTCCTTTCATGTAGGATGAGTTATCCAAAATATGAACATTAAAGATTAGGAACAGAGTTAAGTTTTTCTTTAATCCACTCCATTCTTTGTCAGAGGGGATGACTATGCACATTCAAAGGGAATCTAACAAATATAGTGTGTCTTGTTGTCCAGATTTGGCATCCTCCTCCCTCAGTGTTGGTACAAACACTAAGGGACACTAATGCACGCTTTTAACAGACACCTCAGTCAATTCATCTTCCTGCCTTGCCTTGCCTTGCCCCTTGTCAGAGAATCTTCTCCCAATGTTCCTGCTGGGTAAGCAGTGGCAAGTGACTTCAGTCCCTCAACCACAGCCAACTGGACCAAGGATGACGCCTGATCCAAATTGTGCCAATTCGATTCTCTCTTCCAAGAAGCAATCATCGTTTCAGAAATTCTAGCTAGCCTCCTTTGAGCATCAAAACTGGAACATGGTCAAGACTAGGTAGACTATATTGGATCCATATGGAAGTAGACCTGAGAAATGTGGTCTGCAGGGAGAAAAAATGAAGCAGATGCCCAGAGAGAAGCAGAATTAGAATATATATAGGAGAGACGAGAAAGAAGAGAGAGAAAGAGACAGCCTTCCCTCCCAGGGGCTTTCCCATTGCTGGTTCCAGCCCTTTGTGAGACCCAGGTGCGTACTCTGTCCTTGGGTTCTTTGAGAGACATGTGTATCCTTCTGATGACTTTCTCTTTTTGCTTAAGTCAGCTTGAGAAGGTTTTGTTCCCTGAAAACAAAAAGTCTTTGACACAATTCTCCTCACTTTAGCCAGTCACCCATCTGGGTGATGCCATCACCATTGCCACTAGCAGTCACAATGGAAACCTCTCCCCATGAATGTAGGGAATTGACAGCCAGCTCTCCATGGGAAGCAGATCCAAACACCAGAAGCACATCATGCTCACTTGTAGTCATGTCCTTGGCCCAGTGGTGTGCTGGTAAATATTTAACAACCAGCTCTCCTGGGGAAAACAAATCCCTGGTCTGAAGCATTTGCCAGTTTCTGTGGTGTAAATATTCCCACCATTGCTGTTTCCAATGTGATATTGCTGAATGTGAAGTTTGAAAGAGATATTCACAATTGGCTCTTAGGAGTCAGGCCTAACAGTTATCTAGCCTACATTCTCTGATTTATAAGTACTTCCTGACTCCCTTTTATTACTTGGTTCTTGTTATTTTACTCTCATATTAATGGTTTAAGTTTTATTAGCTCTATGTCTTTTATTCTGAACCAATTTAAATCTCTTTTGGAGAGGGCATAGTAAAATCATTTTAAAAACACAGCCTCATTCCTCTCTGAGACCAGTAGTTTCATGCTCTCTCAAACACTGAGAATAATAATAATAATAATACCTCATACTTATATAGCAATTACAGTTTTTAAATTACATTGATGGCATGCTATGGCAGCCAGAGCATGGGCATTGTCATCAGACTGACCTGCTTTGAATTCCTACATAGAAGATGCATTTGAGGGGCTGACCCAGGGCCTAGTGGTTAAACCCACTTTGGCCACCTGGGTTCGTGGGTTCAGATCCTGGGCAGAGACCTACACCTACACCACTCATCAGTGGCCATGCTGTGGCAGCGACCCATATATAAAATAGAGGAAGATTGGCACAGATGTTAGTTCAGGGCAAATCTTCCTCAAGCAAAAAGAGGAAGATTGGCAATAGATGTTAGCTCAGGGCTAATCTTCCTCAGGAAAAATAAATACATAAATAATAAATTAGTATATAAATATATAAATAAATAATAAATATATAAATTTTTTAAAGTACATTCTTTGTTTAAAAAAAAAGATGCATTTGGTAAATGTTAGATTTCCTTTCACATTCACTGACTCATTTATTCCAAGTATCCATTCCTGCCAAGGGTTAGTCATGTACATGACAACCAAAATCAGTGAAGATTCCCAAACAAAGGTCACAACTTTTCCAGGGCAGTGCATCCCTGACTCCAGCTGTGGGAAACCTCACGTGCTCCATACCAGAGATGAGAAAGAAAGTTAGAGAAAACATGCCTCGTTCCTTGTGTCCAACTTTGAAATGAGCTGGACCAAGGTCGTCTTTGTCATCTTTGGTTTTGGTTGTAAAACACAAATGAGCCAAGAACTCACTAGACATCATCTCCCTCTCTATACTTCCAAAGTACATCACACTACCAACAGCAGGAGAGAGAAATGCCTTTCACTGGTTTGTGGTAGGGGTATCTATGTGGTTCCCCTGTTAGATTTCTGCTTTGGCTCAAACCATTTCCAGTTTTGCCTTTCCAGTGACTTGATAACATGCCTCAGAGCAACTGAATCAACTCAACCAACCTGCCCTTGGACTCCTCTCATTCCCACTATCCCCAGCCCTGGTTTGTAAGAAACCCAAATGTCCCCAGGCTCCACTAGCCTTTGGGAACCAAAGAGGTGACTTGAACAAATGGTTCCTCAAACCCTGCCTGGAGAGCTTCCAAATCCAGAGTAAGACTCCATCTTACAGTTTCTTTAGCAATGTCTTGTGTTTCAGATGAGGCTCTTCAAAAATCTTAGCAACAGATTTCTCTAAGTGAAATCTTGCATGAAAGACCTACAACAGACAAAAAGTAGAGCTGATCCTCTGTGGCTTTTCAGGTCTTTATTTTTCAGATATCAAAAAATTTGTAAATTGGAAGTAAATTGGAATTGCAATGAGGGCCCCCAGAGACCCCTCCAGACTTGAGCCCTGGCGTCTCCCTTGTTGAGAAGGCCTTACGATGTCTCTGCAAAACCCTAGGGCTCCTCGGGCACAGTTTGAAAACCACTGCATTAGGAAGCTCTCTCAGCCTGCATGCAGGAGCAAAGTGGATTGAGAGCTGGGGGCAAGAAAATCAGTTAGGAGCTTCCTGCAATGGCTCAAAGGGGAGATAATGAAGACCTGAACTGGCCTAGGAGACACTTCCAACATAAAGTCACTAGGATGGGCAATTGATTGGATGTGAAAGTCAGGAGAGGGGACAAAAATACCTCTGATTTTTTGAAATTAATTTGTGAAAATGAAGGTGCTATGGGAAGAAACTGCTCTCAGAAAAAGAAGGAAATAATCAAAATGGTTTGGGGCATACCATATATTTTGTTTGGAATAGTTTAGCTTCTCTCTTTGAAGCATCTGGGGAGGACTTACCCATCCCAGAGAAAGGAAGTGACTTGTCCACAGGTTCCCATAGGAAACCAGGAGCGAGCACAGACCCCCATAGTGCCTTAATGGCAAACACCCATAAGACATAAAGCACAAAAATATAAGCCAGTTTCAAGGGAATAGGACCCCAGTCTGTGAGGTCTGCTTACCCCAAAGTCATAGACAAATGGTCAAGACCATTCTTCCAAATGAAAAATGTTTTCTCTCTCCAGGCTCAGCCCTTCAGAGGACACGGGCTGGCAGCATTACTGTCAGCCTGAATGCTGTCAGATCAGATAGTCAATAAACATTTACTGAGGGCCTACCCATATTGGGGTTAGCCTGAAGAGGTGAAATGACTGGCTCCACTTAGGATTCAACCAGCTTAAGCACACAGATGGGGTCACCGAGACGACTGTTTGTTCTCCAGAGTAAGTTCATTTGTTTATCTCAGAGTGATCTGAGTGTCTTCTTGCCGTTATGACCAGGGACTCTCTGTGCTCCATGACCCAGGCTGGACACACTTGGCTGTCACAGTTAGAAAGCTGTCATAGAAAGATCTTCCAGTGCCAATCTTCGTTCTCCCTCTATTTGCCACTGGATCACCAGAGAAGGCAGATGGTGCACTGCAAACACATCCATAAACCAGGCAAATGTGAACCATGTTGATAATGGAAATGCAACACTGGGCACACCAGCCCATGGGACTGAGGACTGCAGTGGGACCACTGGGTGGGAATGAAAGTCAAACTTCAGCTCAACACAGGAAGAGCGTCCTTATCAGTGTGTCCTGCGGAGTCAGCCTCCTCCACTAGTTGCCAGCGGTGCAAACTCTCTGTGCCTCAATTTCCACATCTTTAAAAGGCAATGATGCCTTAATACCTCCTAAGTTGGATATAAGCATAAAGAGAGATACACCACATGGAGATTTTAGCACAGTGACTGCCACATAGTAAGCACCCAGTAAATGTTGACATTCCATGCAGGAGTGGGCTGCTTCAGGGGTAAGAGGTGCCCGATCACGTGATTTTTCGCTCAGAATTTGGACACTTTTGTCAATAACGTTGCAGAGGAGATTTCAGCATGGGTGGGGACTGGACTCTATTTTGCTTACTCTAAAGCCACTTTTGCTGCTGAGACTCTGAAATATGGATTCCAGTTACATCATTTCCCCATGGGTATCTGCATCACCCCGGGATCACTCAGCAAACATTCATGGGACACCTACTATGTTCAGAGCACTGGGCACCAAGTGTCAACAGCGGGGAGTTTTAACCACAAGGACAGGGTAAGCTTGTTTACACCAGCTACTGTGGCCATGGCTCTAACGACCCTGGGAGGGGGACAAACAACAGGCTACATGCACTAATCATACAAGGACTTGTTTTCTATTTCTGCCTTCAGGATTATCTAAGGGATTGGCAGGTCTTTAAATCTCTCCAAGCTGCTTGACCAGGACGCCAGACCTGCTACTGAAAACACCCTGCCAAGTGTGATGCTGTTTATCAAAACAAGGTTAAAAAAAAACCGTTTCTTTCAATTTCCACTCTATTTCCTAATCAAGAAATATATAATCCCAAGAGAAAATCAGCTCTCTTTTCTCTCTCTATCTTTTTCTACCTCTCTCTCTCTCTTTCTCCCCTCTGTCTCCCTTGGTCTCCCACCCTCATTTCCCTTTCCCTCAACCCCCTCCAGCTTTTATCATTTTAAGCTGTATGCATGCCATTCTTCAGGGGATTAAAGTCAAATTTAGTCTTCTGCAATTGTTATTACCTACCCCTTGGCTTATGAGATGCATTTGCCTGCATTTGTAATGCATCAATAACTTCCACTCTCCTCCACTTGTAAACAATGCATTGTATTAAATAGCCTGTGTCTAGCCTTGTATTGAAACAGACGATAAATTAGGACTTCCAGTTCTTGGTTTTTACTGATTCCTAAACCTGCCAGTTACATGCCTGTCCGCCCCACTGAACATTCTCTCTAAAGCTGAGAATGCACAAAGCCCTTGTTCATCGTTCTCCTGTCTCCATCACCGCTGCCGGCTGTCAGTTTCACACCACCAAGCAGATTGTAATTGGCAGGATGAGGTGCAGAAATAGGAAATGGTTTGAATATGTGGTTCTCACCACACAGACACACACACACATATACACAGAGTCTGTCTGACTTACAACATTCTGCAAATTTAGGGACTTGGTATGTGAAGCTTCTAATCAGAAGCCACAAGGGCCGCCCTCATTTGCTAGCCCATGAATTGGAAGCAGAGAAAGAACACAATGCAGTCAACACCCAGTGCTGTCCTGATCCAGCACAGGCAGGGCCTGCCTGGCCCTGGATGGATGTGGCTTTGGGAATGTGCCCTGCTGGGAGCCAGTCCTTGCGCTTTGTTGGGCAGCTTCCCTGGGATCTGAGATCTGCAAGCTTCCCAAGAGTCACCGTTGTCCTGCTCAGCCTTGAATGAGGTCCTGGAGCAAGGAGCAGCACCTAGCTCACAGAATGTTGGGTAGTTTTTGTGGACCTTTTCCTTCCAGGAAATGAGAACTCAACATTAGTCTCACCACACGGTGTACTGCAACATCCACCGTTCTTGTACAAATTCACACCCACTGAATCGGGTCACTGAGGGCAGGGTTTCTCAACCTTGGCAAGAGTGATATTTTCAACCAATAATTCTTTGTTGTGGGGGCTGTCCTCTGCATTGTAGGATGTTTAGCATCCTCTCTGGCCTTTGCTTTACTCGATGCCAGTAGCGACACGCCCTGATTCAAGACAATCAGAAATGTCTCCAGACATTGCCAAATGGCCCCCACAGGGCAAAATCACCCTCCATTGAGAACAGCAACAACTCAGTTATATTTAGTCCTGGTGTCTGCCTGTAGTTACAGAATTTCCGACCTAATAAGGACCAGAGGGTTCCTCTACTCCTGTGCTTCTCAAAGTGTGGCCCCCAGACCAACACCACTAGCATCACTTAGAAACTTGTTAGAAATGCAAATTATGGAGCCCACCCCACATAGACTGGGTCAGGAACTCTGGGGGTGGGGCCCAGCAATCTTTTTTAATAAACCTTCTAGGTGATTCTGACCAAAGGTAAAGTTTGAGAACTACCCTGCTATTCCAACATTCACCTTTTACAGATAGAAAAACCAAGAGCCAAAGAGGTCAAGTGACTTCCCCAAAGTCACACAGTGACTTTAGACCCACACCTTTTACTGCCCAGACCAGAGCACTTACCTCTGAATTACTCCCTCGTACTCCCACCTGGGGCATTTCCCCATCTCAGTCTTCAGCCTGCTGCTTGCTCAGCCTCCTAATTTATCCCTCTTACCACTTTTCTGAATTGCACTATTCTTTGTGCTTGTTTTCCTGATCCTTCACCCCATTTGAGATGTTGTTTACTAATTAAGCTGAGATTGAGTTTAACCATCTTTCTGTTTGTATGCCCTTCCTGCTAGCAGCGAGATGTATGGCAGTGCACATGGTGTGAGTGTGGGTCTGTGTAGGTTTGTGGGTGATCTCTGTGTTTGTGTCTACGTGTGTGCATCTCTATTAATGTGGCTGTATGCAAGCCTAAGCATCTGTGTGCGTGTGGCAGACACACGAGTAGAGAGGCTGAGTTTACCAGAGAGGGGCCACACTCCTGCTCTTTCAAGCCCACATCTCTGAATGCAGGATCAGTAACCTGTGACAGCCTCTGGCAGCTTGTCCCTCAGTTTGAGGGCCAGTGGCAGGCATGAATTTTGTAAGGCAGATTTTGGCAGGCAGAAACTGACATGTTCCTTCTTTCAGAGAGGATAACGATGAAAATTCATCTCTTGGGGCTTTCCAGAAAACACACATGTTAATCCAGGGTCAATAGACTGACTATTTTTGACTACAATTCAAACAGCCTTTGTGATTTTTTTCCCTACAGAACTGATCAGTTGTTACAATACAGTTATTTTCACATCAGATGGACAGAGCCTCTGACCCCTAGTCTTGTGTGAACATTAATAGTTTAAAAATAAATAGCAGATTTGCTAGCTCAGAAGAAGTTCTAAACTACTGTCTGATTTAAATCCCAATTTTAGTCAAGTGTAGATGCACTGGGGTTGCTGTAGAAATGTTGTATTTAGGAGACAGAATCATCCAGGCTGCAAATTCACAATGGAGCTTGGGCAAGAACCCAGGAGTCCTGACTTTGACCAACACAGTTATATTTTGACAAAGATTCTCTCCTTGGCTAGACTTTAGTCAGGCTACTCTGAACCCTGTGCTTGACTAGGCCTGATCTTGGGCTTCCATTTCTGTCCTTGAAGAGTCCAGTTTTAGCAAGAATTCTGCTAAGCCAGTTTAGAGTGAATCTCCACCCTCAATATCTGATCACATTTCCTTGTCACCCACCCTCCCCCAGGTGATGTTGGATCACCCTGGCCTGCCTTCAGAAAGAATCCTGTTGAATTGGTTTAGCAAGAATCCAGCTATTCCTGATGTTTTCTCTTAGTCATTTTCCATCCACTGACCCCCACCTTGCTCCTTGGCTATAAATCCCCACTCTCCCTTGTCATATTCAGAGTTGAGCCCAATCTCTCTCTCCTACTGTAAAACCACACTGTGGTTGCCCCTTTGAATAAAGTTTTCCTTACCATCTCTAACAAGTGTCATGAAGATTTTTTTTTTCTTTAACAGTTCACACGCCAGCCAGGATTTGTCCATTTTGAGTGGTAAAACAGACTCTTCCTTGACAGATATTGGGGTGGGGGAAGACCACTCCTTGGCCTTGGATTCTGATAGCAGCTGTGAAAAGCTAGGCTGCAGAGGTAAGATGAGATCACCAGGCCAACCTTCCCCACCTGGGACTTGAGACTTCTCTGAGCCCCTAGAAATAGGAAGGTGCCTTTCCTAGGAAAGGTTTTCTTACCAAATCTGTGGGGAGAAGCCCCAGATGAAACAGGTCAAACCTGAAAACCTAAACAGTAGACCGGACCATATAAAATTGCCTTTCCATAGTCAGAAATGGTAGAATGTTGGGAAGCTCACATGGTTCAACCTCATAACGTTCATGGGTCTCTCTCAATAGCTGTCTTGTGAATTTCCGCTATGTCCACAGGATGCAAGGCGCTAACAGGGAGAGGTGAGGGAGAAGAGATAGAAGCCTTCAAAGAGCTCACAATTGAAGTCAGGACTCAGAAAATTAGAAGTTTGCTCTTGTCTTATTCATGAGTCAGAAAAATCAGAATGCAGATCTGCATTTCTCCTATAGCTGCCTGTCTTTATGGGGAGGATTCCTCTAAATCAATTCCTTTAGATTCCTCTAAATCAATTATTTCTTGATTTAAAAAAAAGAAGAAGAAGAAAACTGTGGTCTCTGGTGATAATCAGCACCTTATTAAGTAGGCTTACTTATTTTGAAATCATTTCTATTTCTTGCAGGTGAAAAGCAGCTATAAGAAAAACAGTTCCCTGAGGGCCACCCAACAAAGAACTGCCAAACCTGACTTCCTGCAAAGGGAATGGGCCTCTTGCAGGACTAGGCAAAAACCAGTGAGCAGAAATCTAGAGTCGAGCAACTCGGAGTGTCTGGGGGCTGGTGGCCGTCCACAAGCTATTTGCTACCAATTCATGAAAAGTAAGTATAGAAATTGAAGGTGATCATTTGAAAACACTTACAGCAATTTGACATAGTAATTTTATTTCTGTTGACTCTAACAGTAAAAAATTGGAGTTTGAATTTTGTATGTCTGGTTTTTATTTCATTTTTCTAGTTATTCAATGTTATTATATTTTAGAAAATTATCAGTCCACAATGGATTGGAAATTCCTTTAAAAAGTCCTTCACCACAGATATCTGTGAAGCACTGATCTACAGGAGGGTAGGCATCAGCTTAATGTAAATAACAGTTGTCACAATATTTATTATGTATCGGGTCCTGTTATAAAGGCTTGCAACATAAACTCATTTCTCAGGTTCCCACAACAACCCTGTAGGGTAGGAACCATTACTCCTCTGATTTCACAGATGAGGAAACCAAGGCAGAGAAAAGATAAATTACTTTTCCAGCACTGCACAACTGTTATGTGACAAGTGAGATGAGAATCCAGGAAGTCTGGCTCTTGAGTCCATGCTAGTAACCTATGTCATGAGACTCTACAATAAAATATGAAATACCTTGATTTCTGGTAACGTATAAAGAAAATCAAGGAATGATTGACACCAAAACTCCAGAAAGAAGACACCTTTGGGAGAAGGGAATGCAGGGAATGTAACCAGAGAGGTACACACGCCAAGTTTTAAGGGTCTGATCATGTTCTGTGCCTTAATCTGGTGAGTGATATACATGAGTTTCATTCTATTATTCTTCAACTGCACGCAACACGTTTTACACACTCTTTTATGTGTATGATACATTTTACAGTTTTTTTTTAAAAAATTTTAAGGAATAACTGGAGTTGTCAACCAATGGCACCCACAGTCTCTGGAGACGGTGAGCGCCCCCTAATGGAGTAGACAAGTACAGCTGTTCTCCTCCATCCGGCACATGGCAGGTGGGAGGTCAGAAAAGGACCTCAGAGTTTCCTTCCACTGCTCCGAGTCCAAGATTCTTGTTTAAGTCACATTCTAGAACTCACAGGAAAGAAGAAGCCCACATTACGTGAGAATTTTAACCAACACCTTTCTAAACTGATGCAGAATTAACATTTAAGGCCAATGGAAATGCCACACTTGAGAAAACATACAAGAGCACAATTTACAGTGATAGAGAGTATTGAGGAACTTCTTGATATATTCCAAGAGCTTTCACTGTATGTGATTTAGACATTAATACTGATGTGGGTAATACAGGGGCCACTTCAGCAAACAGGTGAAGCTGCTTGCCTCATAAGAGATGGAGGTGAAATGTGTGTTTGCTACACAAGAACGCTTCTTGATGTGTAGAAGGCTAACACTGCGAAGGAAGGTCTAGGTTTGGAAGGTTTGAACCATTTTTAGGTGTCCCAACAACAGCCACATGAAATGAAGACATAGATGCCTACTCGCCAAGAAAGCTGGGTTGCTGTGCCGGGCAATTCAACAAGGATATGACTGAGAGGCTGCAGACTCCTGGGTCCCACCCCAAACCAGCTGAATCAGAATCTCATGAGAGTAGAGCCCAGAAATCTACATTTCTACAAATCACCTCCTCTACCCCATGATTCTGACTGAGATATTCCTGGGACCATTTAAGATACACTAGGTGAATGAAGAGCAACTGTTTTATACTCACACAAACCTAGGTTGAATTTTGTTTCTGCCATTTACTAGTTGTGTGGCCTTAAGGAACTTATTTAACTTCATTGAGCCTCAATAGTCCCATCTGTAGAACTGGATGATAATATTTCTTACCTCTCAGAGTTACTGGGAAAATTTAATTAGAGGTTGTATATAAAGTACCTGGAATATAATAAGCGCTCAAAAATTTTAGCTCTATTCATTTAATATCACTTATAAGCATCCATGATACACAAGACTATGTGGAGAGGAGGTAGAGGGAAGAATACAAAAATGAAGAAAATAGCCCCCTGTCTTCAAGGAAATTCTATCTAGTAGGGTTGCATTTAAAGCTTTCCTATAAACTTACCAGGAAAAAAAATTCTCAACTTTTTTTCTAGGATTATCAAAGCATTACTGGCTTGAGTCAAAACCACTTTAAAACTCTTGATCTTATTCAGGAGACACCTTCATAAGTTGGAGGTCGGAAATCTGCTGGGAACACATATGACCTTCCTTTGAACAAGGCTAGGCATTATGACTGACTTTAAACTTCCAATTGTCGACAAAAATTTCCCAGCTTCTGCCCAGTCGCTCATTCTGAGCCCTTGAACCAATGGGTTTGATGCTGGGAAGCATCACAGCCTTGGGAAACATGTAGCAGTGCTCTTGGTCACTGTTTATGGATCTCCTTCAAATCCCCCTTTATGGGATAGTGGCTCCAGGACACTGCTGACCTATATCTGCCAAGTAAAGAGAGAACAGGGGAAAGAGGACCTTCCCAGACCAAGCCCACCCATGCCCTCTTGAAGGGAAAATTTGCCCCCAATGAAAGCACCTCTGATTCTGCAAGGTTCTGTGATAACATTTTGTAAGTACTATTGTCAATTCTTTGTGCCAAGGGAGAAATATCATTAGCAGCTTTATTTCAAAACTATAGCTAATTCATAAATCATATCTAGGGACTCTAAGACTGCACAAAGCTTCAAAGAAGCTCCATCCAAACTGACTCAGGGAAAGCTGAAAAGTTGTACCCCTGCCCTCACCAAACTCTTCCCCATACCTGTGTCCATTCTGGAGGTAAGCAGTGAAGACTTCCAGGATTGATGTAAAGCAACTCGAAGCTGATTTTCCCTCTCTCTGATTCAAACCCAATTGGAGTTGATAAGCAAGGGTTTTAATTGAAAAAACCTCTTGGTAAAATTAAAGACTTCATAGAAGCATAACTATAAACGAGAGCTAGTGAATAAGTTGAAATAAGAACTTTATCACCTTTGCTAATTACATCAAGAAGAAATTTAAATCAAAGTTTTCAAGGAAGAACAATGGTTGGATAATCCTTCATCAGATAAGTGGCAAGTCTTTGTTAGGAAAGAGTTGCAATTGCTGGTTATGATGCTCAACTTGATATAGTGACTTTCAGTAGTAGTTCTTTAAAATATTGACTCCACAAATTCCCCCCAAACCAATTAAATCAGAATTCCTGGGGACTGGGCCCAGGCATCAGTATTTTTTAAAAGATTCCCAAATGGTTCTAATGGGCAGCTTGGGATGAGACTCACTGCCTTAGTTAACAGAGCTCAGTCACCTGAAGAGGTAAACGCTTTTTTAAAAACAGTTTGGCCTTTTCCCTTGAGCACCAGACAAATCATGTTGATTAATTAACATTTTCCAAACAACAGCAATGAATTAACTGCTGCTGATGTTCAGGCCATGGAATTAGACATGACTCCTAGGCATCAGACTCATCTCCCCAGATAGAAGGCTGAACATGGATTTCTGAGAACGAGGGCTTGGCAGACAACAATCAGAGATGGGTTGACCTCCGTTGAGCAAGTACCATGTAGGGAGCAAAAAGGCAGAACTACGAGCTCATTTTTATGTTCACTCGAGTATTTATTAAGTGCATCAGGCACTGCGCTAGGGGCTGGAAAGTCTGAAATTAAGATAATGTGACCCACGTCCCCACAGAAACTGATAGTCTAAGGGGGAGAAAGAAATGTAGAGAAAACTTTCCAACCATGCAATATGTAATTGAGGTACATAGCAGGTACTTGGGAGCTCAAGGAGGAAGCCCAGAAGCCTCAAAATGACAGGTGAGGATTCCTGGAGAAGGTAACTATGAGCCGAGTCTAGAAGGGCTGGTGGAAGTCTGCTAGGTCAATGGAGTCTATAACCTGTGCCAAGGTGAGGAGAGCATGAGCAGTTCTGGAAACAACACACAAGTGACAGATGAAGCTGGAAAGGTAGTCAGGGAGCTGATTATAAAGACCCTTGTATGCCATGTAAGGATTTTGGATTTAACCTTGGAAGTGATGAGGATCATTGATGGATTTTGAGTAGGAAAATGACATAATCTGATTTGCATTTAGAATGATCACTCTAGCACTTACAAGTGATCACTATATCACTTATAGAGCCTTGCTACTCAAAGTGCTGTCCACAGACCAGCATCATCAGCATCACGTGGGAGCTTGTTAGAAAAAAAAAAAATCCCAGGCCCCATCCCAAATGTACTAAATTAGAATCTGCATTTTAACAAGCTCCCCAGATGATTCATATGCACATCAAAGCTTGAGATGCACAGTTAAAAAGGAGAAATTTTAATGAGAAAAAGAAGAGAGATTTTAGGAAGACCAGTTAGGAAGCTATGGCAACAATTTGTTAAACTATTCCTTTAAACAGCTCTTTAACAACCATCTATAGATATATCCATGCATAGACTGTCCTCCAAAACATCCAACTGATAAATAAAACACCCAAGCAACACTTGTATAGACAAGATGAGTTTTCTCCTCAAGTGACCTTCATTTTCCACCAGATTAGCCAGAATTCCATAGACACAATCATAGCATGAGAACAACAGGCCATTTGCACTGGAATATGCAGTAGTATCTGTTGTGAAATTTCAGGTACAGTTTCAGCAGAAGGGAGAAGAGGTCCCTTTCTCTAGTTCTGATGATGGGTACAAGCAATGAGACCATAGTCTTTCTCTCTCTTTTATCTCAAAGACCACGTGTGAGGTGGACACTACCTTGGTAGGGGAGGCCCAGACTAAAATCAATTGTGAACTTTACAATTGCTAATTGGGAGTGCTGAGAGACACACAGAGAGAGACTGAGACAGAGGCATGGAAGACAGAGAGAGATCAGAAAAGAGAGATGGGAGAGGCTGTGTGTCTTGGGGTGGCTTTTGGTGGAGATAATTTCCTGTCTTTGATCATGGGCAATAGTGATGATGGGACCAATCTGGGGCTACCCTGAGGCACTCCTTTTCATCAGAAAATAGCCTTCTCACAGAAGTGAATCTTGAAGAATTTGGAAGCAGGAGTGTGATCTACTAGGTAAGAAGTAGGGGGTTTAAAAGGACAAACAAGCAATTAGTCTATAAATAAACACAAGTGTACCTCATCTTTAACAATCAGCATGTTATTGAACAGGGTGTACAAATTGGACTGGGGTTAAATTAAACCTATTTTAAGCCCATTCTGGGAATTTGCTATTTAAAGGAATCCTTTGTAAAGTGGATAATCACCCACTAATGAAGCTTTTGTTAAATCTGGAGTTCTATAAAGCTGAAGTTCCCAAACAGACTGTGATTGGAAGATCACCCCACAGATATCTGGCAGAGAACAACTTGTCTATGTGCCAGAGAACCAAGCTCTGTAAAGAGAGTCCAGTGGTTAGGGAACCCACCCTCAGAATAAAGAGTCCTATCTTGCGGGGAAAGTGAGTATGTAGGTAGATAAAGGAACACAAAACTTGGTGATTAGAGGAGAATCTAAGACCCAGGGGTCAAGTGAAGCAGGTGTAGGACTGGTAAGAAGAGAGCAGATGGATTAGTAGACAGCACATTGTGGGTAGACAGAGGAAAGGTGAGTGACCACAAAAAATCTGGAGATTGTACTTAAATCATGATTAAATCCTTCTTTACTCATCTCAGGATTTCTAGTGCTGGTATACAGAATGTTTCAAAATACCGTTAATTCAATTACTTGAGAGGCATCTGTAAGTTCTTAACTAGCTAGAGAGACATTCTGGTTGGGAGCAATGTAATATACAAGCAATTTAGTGTTAATCAAGTGATCTTGCATATCTTGACTCTAAGTGCCACAAGAAGACATCCTTCTGTGCTAGACTTCTTGGAATGCCTTCACAGAAAAGATGCAGCTTGAATGGTAAATTGAAAGATGGGGAAAATTTGGTAATTTGAAAAGGGAGGTAAGAAAAGACAATCAGAGTTAAAACTAGATGTATAACTATTTAAGATTCTCTCTTTAAATTATCAAGCACAAGTCACGGACTCTCAAGAAAAGATATATCCAGCTATAGGCATGGTATGGGACTTCAAGAAAGAGTCCAGGGTGAGGAGATAAGGACCAAGCACGTTCCACTTCCCAATAGCCATCTAGGATCATCACATCCTCCTTAGCATCTCACATTTTCCATAAAGTAGACTGCTCCCTTCCTACAGCCCACGGCTGAATGAGGAGGAGGTTGGAAGATACAGAAATGCCAGTCCAGTGAATCAAAAAAGAATACAATGCATGAAAAAAAATCCAAGAGATGGACCAGTGAAAGGGTCAGAAAGGGGTTAAGTAGAGTCAAAAGAAGCTCCATTTAGATTTCAACCAAGATCAGCACCAGCTATTTCTCAAAAGCTTTTAAGACTTCATGTAACTTAGCAACTGACCTATGTTTGTTTTTTGTTTTGTTTTTATCCACGTCAGTTTCTCTGTAGTTACTATCAGCAAAAAATGCTTAGGATTGTGCATTTACTGAGGGATGGGAGGCAAGCAATAAAAAGTTTGTGTTATGACCTGTTTGGCAAAGTTGTGACAAGACAGGACAACAAAAAAGATAAGCAAAAGATCCAAATCTTGGGGTCCTCAAAAAAAAAATCAAAGCCTGAAGGCTGTCCCTGGGATCCAGACGTGCTTTCAGGAGAGCGTGTCCCAGAAGAAGGCTCTTGGTGGGACATTACCTTGCGATGCTTCAGGATTTTATTCCTTGTCTATCTGAAAATCAGAACCAAACCGGGTGATTAGTCTTTATATACCACCTTCTTGTATCCCACATTGAACCAAAGGGGCTGAAAAATGAATCAGGCTCTCTTACAGTTGACTCAGGACCCCCAGAAGAACCCTAGCCCTCCATCCCAACCAGATTCTAGTTCCCTCTTCTTGGTGGAGAATATTTGAAAATGGCATGACCAGTGAGCTCTCCCAGTTGTCAACACACACACACACACACACACACACACACACACGTACACTCTGTCTTCTCCTAGCTGCTGCCATGCTGTGGCAGTTGCAGGGACAGCTCCCAGGTTCCTCAATAGCTAGGCAGCATAATGTGCATATCAGCACCACCCTGGCGGACAGCTCATAGCAGGGCCTTCTGTGGAGCTTGACAGAAATTTGTTCACAACTCGCAGTAACATAAATAAAGCAAACTTCCTAGTTGTGCGCTCAGCTGCCCCTTTCACTCAGCCCTGAGACAGAGCCAAGAAGTTCTGTGACCTTCTTTGGGCTCAAGAAGGGCTCTCATACCTCCCCCTAGGATGTCCATATAGCTTTCCATTTTAGAGAGTTGGGCACCTGGAGGTAGGTGGTTATTTGTACTGGTGATGCCATCAGGAATTCCGGGCCTTTCTCTCTTCCCATTCTGCCATCCTTAGCTTGCTGGCTTTTTGTCATCTAATAGTCTCAGGATGGCGGCCCTTGCTCCAAGTATCCACATTCAAGAAAGACAGAAGGAAGATAGGAAGTTACTCCAACAACATCTGTCCATTTTATTAGGAAAAGGAGAGCTTTCCCTAAAGCATTCAGAGATTCCCATTTAGATCTCATTGGCCAGTACTGTCAGATGACCACTTCTAGCTGCAAAGGATGCTGGGAGAATGAGTATTTAGCTTTCCCACCCTTTGTAGTTCAAGGGGACAAGGCAGAAGGGGGTTAACATAATCAGCTAACACATTTGTCATAAGCAAAAAACATAACCACTGTGAGGCTACTTCCTTGTCTATAAAATGGAATAATTCTAGCACCTCTTTCATAGAGATGAAGATACATGGCATGGTTCCCATAGGACACAAGACACACAGGCGCATGAGGTCCCAGGACAAGCACTAGATACTCTGTAGTCATTACAGGGGGTATGCAAACAAAACTCTGGGTTACAAGTGGTGCTGATGTCTATAAAAAAACTTTTCAGGCAAGAAAGGTGCAAATCAACATAAAATAAAAGAAAGCTTGAATCTTCATGACCTCAGAGTACAAAACAATTTCCTTTTATAAAGGCTCATAAATTTGACTACAATAAAATTAAAATTATCCCTAATTTACAGAGAAGCTGGGGCTCAGAGAGGTTAAGCAACTTGCCCAAGATTATATAGTTAGCAATATTCATGACAATAATAAGTATCATATATGGAATACCTAGTATGTACATACATTACATTTAATCTCACAACAACCCTGCAAGATAGATGTTATTATCCCTACTAAGCTAATCCAGCTGGTAGGTCAGGAGAGCCAGCAAGGGAACCCAGGGCTATCTGATTCCAAAGCTCTTCCAGTTCCACCCTAATGTGGTACATACTACCATCCATAGAAAGGACCCAGGGAATGATCAAAAAGAACACTCAAGCAGGCCAGTTCTGGGACATGTACTTTAAATAAATCAATCAGACTACTTCACATCAGCTGAGGGGTTAAGGCTATTCAGTATAAACTATGAGGAGGTAAAAACTTTGACACAGCCTTGTCCCACAACCTGCAGACAAATGAGCCGGGCTCTCAATTCTGGAGCCCAACCACCCACCACCAATTACTGGCCAACTTCCCAGCTGTCCCTCAGGTTGTTCTCAACCCCTCGGAAGAATCTTTCTCCTCAGAAGGCACTCCCCCATCCAACCTGTTGTAGCGCCTGAGATACCACATTGGGGCAGCCTTGAAAAGTGGCCTTATCACTGAGAGATGTTATTCACGCTCATAGTTTATTAGAAATGAATTTGTCATTCTCTTTTTAATAGACAGTCAACTAAGAACAAAAGGAAATGGATTACATATTTTGTAGGGATGTGGGAAGCTAGATTAGGTAAAATGGAAAGAGCACTGGACAGAGAGTCTGGAGCCCTAGGTTCTGATTGCAGCTGTGCTTCGCTGTTGATTGGTTAAGTGGGCAAGTCTTTTCAACTGCCTGAGCTTAAGGGTGTCTTACAGCTCAGGCCCTGGAGAGGCAGGAAGCAGGTCTGAAAAGGCAACTTTGTGAAAGAGGCATCAGAATCTTGCTTAGCCACTAGGTATTATGAGGTCCCTGAGTGAAATTCAGGGCCAATATTTTGGGCGCAGACAATTAAGGGTGGAGGTAGGTGAGTGGAAATGTAATGCAGAGAGCAACTGTCAACACGGAGAAATCAAGGAAGACTACATCCACCCTGGAGTTTCCACTGAGGAGAAAATGGCAGTCCTTGTCTTTGCAGACTTCCAGCCCCTGCTGCCCTTCCATGAAGTGAAACAAGTGGCCACGGCTCCCCTTCCTAGACAAAAAGTCTCCTTAACTCAGAACCATTTCTGAACAGCCCATTTGCTGGTATGTCAAATAAAGTGAAGCTTCTTTATTCAGTCAGGAGATTGAATCCAGGATCAACTTTATGCTAGGCACTGTGGGAGATACAGAGAAGCCTAGAAGAAAAGATGTACATAGAAGAAAACTTTTGTTGAGCCCCAACTTTGTGTCAAGCCCAATGCTAGGAGCTTTGCATCCATTGTGTCATTAGATTTCAGAGGTCACTATTACAAAGTGAAAAGGAATAAACTGCCATGAGAAATTCAGATGAGAATGATGATGATGATAATCACAACACCTATCAGGTCTTGAGTGCTTACTGTGTGCCAAGTACTCTTCTAAGCATTTTGCATGTATTTTCTCCTTGAGATAACGTACTATAGAGAGGTCTCTTAATTTTCCCCTGCCCTTTCTTAGTTTTCTCCTAATCATCCAGGGTTCTGTTTCCTGAGTTTCCTTCCTGCTATGTGGGGCCTCTGAGCCTGTCTTTGGTCTCAGTCCATAAAGTGATTCTGCGAAAGAGAACAGTTTGGTCTTGATAAACTGAGAGCCCCCAGGATGGCCTAGACCCAAATGGAAGCATCTAGAGAGAACAGCAGGAAACGACAGTTCCCCAGAGAATGGGTGCGTTAAAGAAGGGGCATCCCTTAGGAAGTGATCCGTCACTTGTGACATTTAAAATGGAGCTGGGAAAAGTCAGAGGACAGCGAATGACAGAAAGGAACTCCCTGACTAAGGCCCGGAAAAATTAAACTGGATGAGCTCCTTCCAGTGCCCATCTCTCTGACTCCCCAGCTTCCACCCTAGACTCACAGGCCCCTCCTAGGAACCAGCTGGTGAGCTCAGCATAGCTCAATGCAAGAACTCCAAGTTTTCAGTCCATTTGTTGTTTGACCCTTGATCTCTTAAGTAGTGTCTATACAACCCCAAGACATCTTATCAACTGAATCAGAAGATTCAGCCCGTCATTTACTTAGAGGTCTGGACTCCAAATCTTTGGACCAGTTTGAAAGGATGCTTTTGTTGGATTGATTAAATTGCCCAGACGTTTTCCTTTCATTTTGGCATGGCCTCGGGTCCGTATCTGGTTACAACACTAGAGCCTGAGGGGAGGGATGAATGCGGAGCGAATGTGCATTTTTTAAACCCAGAGTTCTGCTTACCGCACTTTGCTTGAATAAATCAGAGTGAGTATACTAGGTTTCTGTGAACCAAATCCATAGAAAGAGTCTCCTCCCCGTCGATGACCCTTCTTTAGTAACAACCATATTTCACAGCACTTTACAGTTGATAAGGCACTTCCACGTATATCATTTCATTGAAACTCAGTGCGAAACAAGATGTTATTTTTCTTATTTCACAACCCAGAATCAATATTCTCTCACTCATACGGATCACCTCCCTCTGATATAACCCAAATAAAATTCAACCTTCTTATGCCTGTCATCAGGCTCAACTTTTGGGTTCTGAGATTTGGGGATCATTCATAGCCAAAAGAAAGGAGATCTGGCTCCAGAAAAAGACTTTACAGAAACTTGCAGTCAAGATGACACAGTAAGTTCAGATTTGGGTGGACCTCTCTGCTCTAACACATAGCACTAATAGGTAACATATGTTTTAGAAAATGTTTAAACATGGATAGCTTGACTCGAAAACCAGATAAACATTCTTGTGTGCTACAAATGGAACAGAAAAACAAAGGATGAGAGTGAGCAGAATTGAAGCCACAGCTGCTGGTCCAGGGTCCAGGGGCAGACAGTGGCAGCTGAGAACTCCACTCCTGGAGACAGTGGGCACTCAAGTGTTCTTTGTGAGACTGAGGACTACATCTGGGTTTATCCTTGAAGCCATAAGCAGGGTGGTGCCCTCTACTTCCCCAAACCCCTCCACTTTGCTTTTAAAAAGAGGCTTTTAAAACTGCTGCTGAACAGAGGATTTTTAGAGCAGTGAAAATACTCTGTATGATACTGTAATGGTGGTTACATGGCATTATACTTTTTTCCAAACCTATAGAAAGTACAACATCAAGAGTGAACCTTAATGAACCCTAATGTAACTCACCGGACTTTGAGTGATAATGATGTGTCAACATAGGTTCATCCCTTGTAACAATGTACCACTCTGGTGACAGATGTTGATAGTGCAGGAGACTGCGCATGTGTGGGGGCAGGGGTCTATGGGAAATCTCTGTATCTTCCACTCAATTTTGCCGTCAACCTAAAACCACTCTAAACACTAAAGTTTTCTTTTTTTAAACTGCTGCTGAGAGCTCCCTGAGGTTGTGTTTATTCCAAACTTGCGGTCCTAGGGACCTGGAGTTGGCTGCAAGAGGACCCAGAGGTAGTCTCATAACCAGGAATTAACCAAGCCAACCACTGACCTAGCTGGATCAAATGTTGCTTAGAGGCAAATAAGATGAGACTTTCCTATCTTCTTTGCTGCCCCTCCCACCTTTCCCAGTCACTAAATATTGGAGTGCCCAGGGCTGTCTTCAGCCCCGTTGGGCTCTATCTACACTCACTCCCCTATAGTATTCCTACAGCTTAATGTTTCCCAAATTTATGCTTGTAGCCTTCACTTCCCACTCTGTGCTCTAGGCTCATGTAAATGAATTCCTTGAGGACAGAGACTCTGTCTTAATGCATCTGTGCATCCCTCATGGTACCTAGGGCAATACTCAGACAGCAGGTCTCACTGAGAGGTACTGCATTAAATTTTCTGCCTCCTAAACACAAAGGCAAGATTGGTCGTGCAACCTAGAAAGTTCAGTCCTCATTTCTCAGGCCCATAGTTGCACTCTCAGGATGCTTGAGGGTGACATGTCTTCATGGACTTCCAAGAGAGTCCGTCCACCTTTGCTCCCACATGAATGACACTTCTCCCAGCCTTGACCAAAATACCATCACCAACACAGTTAGGAGAACTGGGGTTTTCAGATCCCATACAACTGGAAACAAAAACAGCAAAAATTATTCAGCTCACTCAGAATAATTTCTGAAATAAATCCAAGGGGATTCTGGGATAAGACGTGAGGGTATTTCTCCAAGACTAAGCAGAGACAGTTGGTATAAGTTACAACTGGAACAGTAAACCCATTGTGATAGGTAGCCTCTAAAATAACCCCAATCATCCCCACCCTCTGGTAATCACCCTTCTGTGTAATCCCCTCCCCTTGAGTGTGAGTTGAATTCATTGACTCACCTCAAATAAATAGAATATGGCAGAAGTGATGATATGTCACTTCCAAGATTCAGTTATAAAAAGGACCACGGCCTCCTTTGGGGGCTCTCTCCTGCTCTCTCTAGAAGAAGCCAGCTGCCACATCAAGAGGCAGACCTGTGGAGAGGCCCACGTGGCAAGGACCTGAGGCCTGCCAGCAGTCACGAGAGTCAGTGTGAAAGCAGATTCTCCCCCAGCTGAACCTTAAGCCCCGGCTGACACCTTGACTGCAACCTCGTGAGGGACCTTGAGCCAGAATCGCTGACTAAGCTACTCCCAGATTCCTGACCCACTTAGAAACTCTCAGATAATAAATGTTTGCTGTATTTTGGGGTGATTTGTAACACAGCAATAGATACCTACTACACCAACTTTAACATCTATTGACCCCACAAGCTCTGAATTCCTATTTAGCTATTTCCCACACTTGTTCACATGTTAACACATGTGTTCAATTGTTACCCACACATTCAGTTCACTTGTTATGCACATGTTGGTGTTTCATTCACATTTGGATGCTAAACACTGTACTTAAACAGAAAATATTCATTTAGGGGCCAGCCTGGTGGCATAGTGGTTAAGTTCGTGAACTCCGCTTTGGCGGCCTGGAGTTTGCAGGTTCAGATCCCGGGAACAGACCTACACACCACTCATCAAGCCATGCTGTGGAGACATCCCATATTCAAAATAGAGGAAGATGGGCACAGATGTTAGCTCAGGGCCAATCTTCCTCAGCAAAAAATATATATATATGTATATATTCATTTAAACGTATACAAAGCTCTCAGATGCTCCTTACTGCAGGTTCCCGAGAAAGCAATCTGAAGCAAATCCTATGTGCCAACACATTACTAGTGATACAATCCCAGGACTGCCATGGTGAGGGGGAAAAGGGAAGTGAGGTGGGGAAGGATGGAGACAAATACAAGGTGATGTGTTACTGAGCTGGCTACAGCTTCACAAAACAACACAGCCAGTTGCTGAGTCATACCAGAAGTCTCCAGAAAGACCATCTGGAGCATAGCACCTGGAACAGTCCACAAGAGGGAGAAAAAGGGAGTCCTTTATTTGTTGGTTCCTTCCTGCCTCCTGTCTCCCCTTGGTCAAACTTCATCCAACAAGATGTTAAAACGCTGCTACACTTCCAGGTTGTGCTATCCAGCTCTTCCAGCAGCCGCTGGGAAAACTTAGTCCTATGCCCATGGCCTGGTGCTTCCCCTGAAACCAGACATGAAGGAGCCAAAGCCTCTGTAGATGCGTCAGGTCACACCTGGGCACCAGAGCTGTTGTGACTATCACCACAGCAGACATTATGGAGGCCTTGCCAAAGTCTGGCCCTCACTCAGGGGAGGCTGAGACAGATGGCAGTGTGAGGAGATGAGGTGACAGAGGAAGCAGCTGGGGTTCTTCAGTGACCAGACAGCCAAGAACTGGAGGGTAGGTGAGGCTGAGCAAATTGGGGAATAATGTAAACTGGTTCTGGAACACACATACACACAGATGAAAACCTACTCATCAGGATGCTACTTTTATATTTGAGTTGTTTATATATACACATACACACACACACATTCAGGTGTTATCTGTATTGACTCAGACTTTGTTATTTGTCCCCTGAATACAGGGATGAGATGCCCTATACCAGAGGCTTAGAAGAGAGGTTCTGTAGCTCTGAGCAATTTTGTTTGATGGAGACATGCTTATTCTTTGGGAGAATTCCACTTTCCTGGAAATTTAATATTATTTAATTCCATTGTCTGCTTTTATATCATGATTTCACCAAGAATACAGGAAGATGGGAGCTGACCCAGATGAGATTGCAACTGAGGCCTGAATTAATCCTATAGAGGGCTCTAGTGCTAGGATGGCCCTTCCAGGTCTTCCCAAAGTGAAGTCAAAGGGCCCAGCCTTTGTATTCCTGTATCAGCCAGTCATCAGACAGGCCACCCCCTGAGGGGGATGTGACCTTGGATGAGGCAGTTCCTTGATGCCAAGAGGAAATCTCAGCAAGGGATGCCACTCTCAGCCCTTCGTAGTCAGTATTTCCAGTGGCTGGGGATGGGCTCATTGGCCCCAAAAAGGGGATTTAGGTGGAATGTCACAGTGTCCCCTATGGTTGGCTTCCATGTTGCCTAAACTTCTCATGCTAAGGATTACTACTTAATTTAACTCTGGTTTTCCCCTAAAATTGAGCACACTGATTCACCCTAGACTTTTTTTCCCCAGAGTCAAAAAGGCTTCCAATTAGGTGTCATAAAAGACTCCCAGAAAGTGTTCAGAACCATCACATGATGTTTCTCTCTGGGTTCAGATGATTCCCTGATCCACCAGAGTGACAGGGACAGAAGCCAGGCCACAGGTAACCCCACATTCCAGCAACTCTTTCCTTTACAAATACTCTGAACTACAGATTCCACTTTCTTAACTACTGTGCCTGAATTTCCTTGTCCCTCCTGAACCAAAGGGCAAACCCAGCTATTTGCTCTGGACCAAGAGAACTCTGCCCTGTTGCCTTCCTAGATCTAAAGAAACTAGTAAAATAAAATAAAATAGTCTCATTCCTAGGTTAGAAATCTCACAAACCCCCTCTCCCCCAAATGTGGCCAATCCCCTGTGATCTCCCTCTCTGTCTCTTACCCCTTATGCTTCTCCTACAGCCTCTGCCGGCACATAGGCTGCAGGATCCTGTCACTGTGCCCAAGTCCTCAAGCTCTGCTTACTTACCAGGCCCCCAGAATCCCCAAATCCCCAAAGTCAGCTCTTCTCAAAGTTCAGTCTGCATGCTTTGAGGTCTAGCACAGGAGGGAATGGGCCCTCTATCCTGGCTTTTTTCAAAGCAGCTGTTTTGTTTTTTGTTTTGTTGCTGTTGCTTTTAATCTGTTTTACACACTGGTCTTTATGTAAGATGTTTTCTGAAAAAAGGTCAAGACAATAAATTTGAAAATCTCTCTTCTTGTTCAACATTCAAGTGTTTAGCATCAACGACATCAAATTGACCTCCGTTTTGGTAACTAGGCTTCCTCTTTCTGAGCTGAACTCCCATCTCTCTAGCACTTGCTATTTTCCCACTTTAACTGGAAATGTGGGCTACAGCCTGTAGCAGCATCTAGCTGGCATTGCATAACCTTTTTTTTCCCACTGTGTTCCCTCTACAGTTGCCTTCTATTATGGCAAGCAGCATTTGCTTACCATCTACATTTATTACATAAAATTTTCATTTTAAATAAATATATTTCACATCTTTTAAATGATTGAATTTAAAGTAAATTATTAAGTAAATCACAAAGCAGGCTCACACAGTTATGGCAAAGAACATGAAGGTGGTACAGGGATGAATGCCATCCTCTGTGGGGCAGTTACCTCTTGCTGAGCATTCCATCTGTGGTCCATCACCACCGTCATCCAAATACAGCACAGCAAGAGTTCTCCACCTTATTGTGCATGAGAACCAGAGACTCTAATTCAATACGTTGGAGGTTGGCCCCAGGAGTCTGCATTCTTAGTTGGCACCTCAGCTTATTTTGATCCCTGATTATCCCTTCCCAGCATATCAATTCTCCAGGTCCACCAGACTAGGAGTTTCTTAAGGGCAAAAGCCATATCTCACTCATACTTAGCTGTGCTTAGGACATAGTCAGCCCTCAAATAAGTGTTTGGGGAATACAGTCAGGCAGGTAGGGCAGAAATTACATAAAATCAGAAACATCAAGCTGGGAAAGGCCTTTCCATTATACAAATAAATAGTGAAGCTCAAACAGGCTGAATTTCTCGAGTACGGCCATTGGCTAGTGAAAAGCAGAGCCATGACAAAGGCCAAATATCTGGGCTCTGGGTCAGTGTTCTTTCTCAGAGTCGTAGGCCACTAGCTCATGAGTTGGTGGGCCTCCCAGGATTGGAGCAGGAGTTAACAAGAACTTAGAAAATCATAGGCACGTATTCAGTTAGTTCGAATCACTCTGCTCCACAGCATAATTTAAGCCCTGAATTTTGCAAAAGCATAAGGAAGACCAAGACAGCCTGGGTAAATCAGCGTGACTAGAGGAAAAAGAACAAGCAAATCTACTCTAAGGAGTCAGTAGCAACTTCTTCACATGCAGGTGCCAGGCATTGAACATCCTCTGAAACCAAATGGATGAAATGCCTTAGTGACATAAGAAAGTTGTAGCCCTCCCCAACGCGGAGAATGTGAGGTCTTGTGTAGCCATCTTTATCCATCTATACGTCCCTAACGTTATTGCCCCAATGCAGTACCCCATTAAACACATCCCTGGGAGAGAGTTTAGTGCAGCAGTTAGCGTGTGGGCTTTAGAGCCAGATGCCCAGGTTCAAATTCTGACTCTGCTTCTTACTATCTCTAAAATCTTAGGCAATTTACCTAACATCCTCTGTTCCTCCATTCTCTTGACTATAAAATTGGAACAATAGTAGTTCCTACTTCATAGGGCTGTTCCTATGTCAAGGGTCAGGACAGTGCCACCTAACATGCAGTAAGCAGTTGGTAAGTGTTAGCAACTATTTTATACTTTCAGTAATCACCAATCAAGCACCTATGCTAGGCACCATGAGAAATACAGAGATACCCTAGAGGTATGTTATGGACTGAATGTTTGTGTCCCCCCCAAAATTCATGTTGAAACCCTACCCCCCAATGTGATGGTATTAGAGGGTGAGGCCTTCGAGGGGCAATTAGGTTATGAAGGTGGGGCCTTGTGAATAGGATTAGTGGCCTTATAAAGGGTATCCCAGAGAGCTCCCTCTCCCCATCTGCCACGTGAGGACACAGCAAGAAGATGGCCATCTACGAACCAGGAAGCGGGCTGTCGCCTGACACAGAAACTGCTGGTGCCTTGATCTTGGACTTCCCAGCCTCCAGAACTGTAGAAATAAATATCTCTTCTTTATAAGCCACCCAGTCAATGGTTCTCTGTCATAGCAGCCTGAACAGATTAAGACAAGTTACATGCAATCTGATAGGAGATGCAAAGTGTACAAAAATAACTCTAATTCAAGGAGAGAGCCTACGGGCAGTAAGAGTTATGCACATAAACAGTTACCATTCAGGAAGCATCTACCTGGGAGGTGAATACTCCAGTCATTCCCATTTGACAAGCAATAGGACTAAGGCAGAGAGTGATTACTTCACTTGCCCATAATCACACAGAGAGAGAGTAGCAGAATCAGGCTTTGAAGATCAGCTTCTCTTACTGCAAAGCCTGTCTTCGTAACCACAGGACATGATACACTTTGCCTGATAACACGCTGCATTGCAGGTGCAACGTGTGACACGGTTCTTGATAAACTGCATCCATAGACCAACGTTCCTCAGAGTTAACCTTACCAAACCCAATAAATCCTCACTGTACATGCTAAACAGCCTCTAATTTAATTAATTATTTAATTGGCTAGTGGATTTACTAATGCATTAGTAAGCTGTTGATATCAAATCAAACCTATTGATACCGGCCTAATACTAGTACCATTAGTCTGGAAATAGTCCATAGGTGCAATCCATTCCCTGGAACCTAGAACAATGCCTGGCACATAGTGTGTATTCAATAAATATTTGTTGAATAAGTAAACTTACTCCTAGTTTACACTCATTTTCATGTTCAAATATCTTTAACATATTTATTATAGTTGTTTGTATTTTGTGTGTAACCGGGCACCTGGCCTCATAGGACTCTGAGCTCACTAACATTAAAGCAACATCTGGCCTTTCCCGACCCTCCATCAATTGAAGAAAACCAGGGATCACACAAGAGACGCACAAGAGAAACTTCTCTGTTGTGCAACTCTACCAGCAGCCTGGGAAAACATCTAGCCCAGACAAGGAATGACAGGGAGACCTGGATGGGGTGAGGTGGGGTGGGGAGCAAGCTGTCGGTCTCTGAAGAGAACAAAATTTCTACAGCAAGGAACATTTCAGCAGCCCAATTAAGAAAAGTGGACTGGGAATTAGAGATGGAGCCACCTGTCAAAAAATAAACTAGGACAGGTATGAAACCACTGACCCGCTATTCCTGCTCCATGATCTTTAGTCAACATAGCCACAATGCAGCTTATGTTCCTATCAGCTGGTATACTGACAGGAGAAACTGTGATAATTTATTACTCTAAAATACGGCCTGGCTTCCCCTATCTTGCAAGGAAAGATCTTGGCTCTGCACAACACAAGCTGTATGGGCTAGAGGAGGTACAAGCACGAAGCAAAGGAGAACTGAGTTTCCCCATTCCTATGCAAGGCAGCCCAGGAGTGGGCATGGGCGAAGCAGGCCTGAAGTGAAGGGCTCCCATCAGTGATCAGGTAAGATGGAGCAGTCAAGTGCAGGCAGCAGAAGTGGGAGAGAGGCCCTGAGGCTCCAATACAATCTGCAGGGAGACTTGAGGCCGCCAGTAGCCAGCACAGGTCACGGAATGGATGAATTGTTCCAGGCACCAGGTTAGTTCACCCAGGTGCAATGAATCACTTGGCATATCAGGAGAGCTGGGGTGAATTTTACTTGTATTTGACTTTTCATCAGTCAGAGTCCTGGCAGGAAATGGGTGACAACTCAAGTCAGGTAGAAGAGGAGAAGATAATAAGAGATTATTTATAAGGAGTTGGCAGGATTAGAAGAAACTAACCAGGGATGGTGCAGTACCCCAGGGCTAGCAACATCGGGGACCCATTACCATTCCCAGACCCAAAGGGACAAGGGGAAGTATTGGTTGCCAGACCCTGGGGGAAGGTAGCTATAGAAGGAAGTGCTCCCTAATGGGAGCTGTGGGCTTTGGTACAGGGACACAGCCAGCCTGTAGAATGCAGCCAGGAGGGAGGAAGGGGAATAACACCCTGCCACTCTTCCTGGTGGTGCCTCCTGTTGGCCAAATATAACCAGAAGCCAGAGGGCAAGGGTGACCCTGAAGAACAAAGCAGAGTGACGAATGGATTGGGACGGGAGGTGGGACAAGGCAAATGTGACAGAAGTTAACTTCACACACCTCCTAAACATATTCTTACCCTTCTCCATCCTACTTTCCACTTGTGTGGACCATATCCAAAGGCTCCCATGATCTCTGGCTTCTAGTTGGGTTTAGCCATTGGCAAAGATGAGAATGTGATCAAGGTGTTTACTTTTCTAATTATCTCTAGCTCAATGTGTCCCTCAACAACAGGAGGCTGACTCTACTCAACTCTCCATTCAGGTTTCAGTGACACTCTCTCAACTTGTCCCTTCTGATTATTGCACTCTCTTGTGGCCGCCCAATAGCCCCACACCTTTGTAAAGAGTTCTTTTTTAAAAGATCCATTCAACTTATCCCATTTTGAGTGTGCTGCCTTTTTCCTGTTGGAACCCTAACTAATTCACCTTATAAGGATGATTTTTGTAAGGTGACATTTTTCTACAGTAACAATTTTTTAATGGAAGTTAATAAGAAAATAGAATTTATTTATCAGAAATCCATTCTTACATTTTGCAAACCCTTTGGAATACATACCTTCCACTACAAAGGGCTATCTGGACAGGGAAAGTTCATTACAATTATTTTAATATACAAATGGGGAAAATATGAAACAAAGGACCTTCCTTTACCCCCCAAAACCTTGGCTCTCTGCCACTGGCCAGCTCCTAGTTTCAGCTGAAGTAAATGTTTCTCAGTGCCGACATTAAAAGTAAACTGACATTTAGCTTAACCATTCAGCAAAATATGGATAGAGGAGATGTCAATCTGAACAGGATTGGAATTCCAATTGTGCCTTTCCTGCCTTAAAAAAATTGCCACGGCTCCCCTTTGTGCATAGAATAAAACAAAGCCAAAAGCATAAACTCCGAAGCCCTCTGGGATCTGACTCCAACCTGCTCTCTCTTCTCCCCTTGCCCTCGGAGAGAATATCCTGTACTCCAGCTACAACACCACTCCTTGCCCAAGTTCTGTCTTTACCTCTCTGTGGCCAGGTACTCCCTCTGTCTGAAATATGTTTTCATCTCTAGCTGTCAAAATCCTACTTCACATGCAAAGACTTATACACAAATCTTCACAGCAGCTCAATTTTTAATAGCCACAAACAGGAAACAACTCAAATGTCCATCAGTAGGTGAATGGACACACAAATTGTGGTGTATCCACACAATGGACTTCTACTCAACAACGAAGAACACACTGTTGATACATGCAACAAGATGGATGAATCTTGAAATCTTTATGCTGAGTAAAAGAAGCCAGATCAAAAAAGAGTACATACTATGTAATTCTATTTCTATACAATTCCAGAAAAAGTAAACTAATTTATAGTGGCAGAAAGGAGATCTAGTGGTTGACGGGGGATGAGGGCAGAGAAACGAGTGGTTACCAAGGGCCTCAATGACTCTTTGTTGCGTAATAAAAATGCATGCTATTCTGATTTTCATGATGGTTTCTCCAATGCATATATATCTCAAAACTCATAAAATTCAACACTTTAAATACGTGCAGTTTATTGTGCACCAACTAGCCTCCAAAAAGGTGTAAGAAAACACCATAAACAAACTTAAAACGCAAACTGAAAAAACTACTGGCAGCATGCCAATAAAGGAGTATTATTCATAATAATAAGTGCCCCAACAAATCAATAAATAATACAAAGAAAGCAATGGAAAATGGGTATAGAGCACAAGTAGGTAATTCGGAAACAAATACAAATGACAAACATGCTCGCGTAAGATTGTTCTGCTTCAAGAGCATGTAAAAATACATCCCATTCACCACGGGGTCTGAAGGACCAGCGGCATCTGTGATGATCATCAGCGAGGAGAGGTCCTTCAGGCAGGGAGAGCGTTTCTCCCACGGCATCTTAACCACACCCTCAGCCCTTTTACCTTCATCCCACCCCGCTCAGCATCCTCAGTGCTACCTGGCATGTCAGGTCACCAATTTCCTCATGTGAAGGCAAAGCCCCATCCCTCATGTCCTTGCATTGCACCGTTTCAGTCCAGTCGTAACTGGAAGGTTGGCATACTCCAATCGCAGTTACACCGCGAGTCCTCCAGCTCCATACAAGGAAGGGGGTTACTAATTCTCAGGCCAGGATAGAGCTCCGTAATGGGCGTTACCACAGTCTGCCTTCTGTTACCTGAGGGGCACGGCTCTCTCTCCTCCCTAGGGAAACACACACTCCTGAGGCCGGGGGCAGGTCTGTTCGTTGCTAGCCCCCTCAGAACCCAGCACGGGGCCTCCTGCCCTGCACGGGGAATAACATCTTGAGTTTTAGTATGGCACTTCACCAAAGCATTGTCGTATACTTGTTTTATTCAACTTTCACAAGAACCCTGAGCTAGTATGATAATTAATATTGTCATTAGCCTTATTCACAATCTGAGAAAGCAGAGGCTTGCAGTTGGGTGACTTTCCTCCAGGGGACTCGCTTCATCGGAAAGGGGACTAGAGCCTCCGTGCCCAGCGTTGTCCCCAGCACCCCAACCACTTTGGAAATGAGAGCTGAAGGGAACTTCCGCCGAGGCCCGGGAGGGTGCACCGCAATGCGCTCTGACTGCTAGAGGATTTCTCCTGCCTCTTCCTCTCCCTCGGCCTGGCTCTTCCCCTCGGCCTGGCTCTTCCACTCCGCCTGCCCGCAGCGGACTGAAACTGACAGGCTGGCGAGGGAGCTAGAGCTGAGTGGGTCGGGGAGCCTGCGGGAGAGGGGGAGGGGAGGGACTGGGGGCAAGGGGAGGGGGAAGGGCCGAGGCAGGAGGAAATACCTGGATGGAAAAATCCCGGGTGACCGCGGAAGACATAAGGAAAGAAACAAGAACACCCGGAAGGAGAGGGAGACAAAGAAAAGTTGGACAACTGAGGAGGCACAAAGTGTGCCTAAGCCTGTATGAAAGAAAAAAAAGGAATGAACAGATGATGGCTCATTTATTAATTATTAACAAACAAGTAGCACTAATGAATAGCATCATTAAAGGGCAGTTTGTGAATATTAATATGAAGTTATATTCTAAATAATATTCGTCCCTTGGGCAGCCAATGTCCTTCCAATCTTCATTCAAAAGTCACCTATTTTCATTACAACCACCCCTCAAAACCCCAGTCACAACCCTGATGATTACCAATAAGACACTGTTAGGAGATGATTTTCTACATTTATTTTTACTGTCTACCTGCCTTAAAGCATATGCTTTACCAAGACATGGATTTTTGTGTGTTTTGTATACAGATGTGAACAAGTACCTAATATACCATAGGTGCTCAATAAATATTTACTGCAAAAAATAAAATAATTCTAAACGTGAAAGGGAGAGGGTTTCCTTCAATGCACCACCACCCACTTCCTGTAGAAGTCCTCTCTTCAGTCAGCCCTGTCTCCCCCGGAGGGCTTGCAGGAGAGGTGAAAAGCACCTTAGTCCAAGAAGCAGAGAGGCTGGGACTGAGAGCCCATCACAGAGCTCCTGGCTGCTACCTCCTGGCACTCAGAACCTCAGGGCAGCGTCCTCCCACACCAGCACACAATCAGAGTTTCAGAGTTGAAAGGATCCAATCCTCTCATTTTACAGATACGGACTTTGGGACCCAGTGAGGGAGAGTGACCTTCCCAAGGGTACACAGTGAGCCCCTGAGTCCCTCTATCCTCTCTATTTGTATATGGGGGCTTTGTTGGTAGGTGGCCAATGGCCCAGCTCCTGGCAAAATGTCGAAGGTAGAGGATGCACTGGGGCCTTGAAGCTTTGGCTTTCTGTGTTCTTGTCCCTCCTCACCCCTGCACAGGTCTGTCCTTTCTCAATCTTCCCAGAGCCAGGATGTACTCAGTGATTCATTCACTGATTGCGTTTGGCCCAGCAGACAAAACCCCTATTTGGATTACTCCAGGGGAGGAAGCTCTGGCAGTAGGGTTTCAGTCCTCAGGGAGCTGAGTAGAAAGATATTTTGCCGAGGAGGGTAACCTTGTGCAAACTCTAATACGTGTTTTTTCAAAAGACCTTGCAACCTCTTGAAACCCATGTGACAGAGCAGAAGTCCAAAGCTAGTGAGAGGAAATGACTGGCCCAGAGTCTGGGCTGTAGGAATCCAGGTTTTCCCATTCTTGGCTCTCTGCCTGCAAATTTTCTCTTTCCTCCATTATCATTACATCTTGAGCAGGGAAGAGCCACATATGCAATGAAAATTTCAGGCAGTTTTTCCCTGGATTCTCCCAGATCTAAGTAAGCCTGACATATAGGAGTTTGTTCTCACGCATCCTCTTCCAAATGGATAAGGCTGCCAGTGGAGAACTTGGATCAAGAGATAAGAAACCCAATGCTTAAAATAGGCCACAATGACTTCTATTTGTTGAGCATCTAATATGTGCCAAGAATTTCCAATTATTCATCCTCTGGTATAATCCACACAACAATCCTGCAACATAAGCTCAGAGAGGTTAATCAGCCTGTGAAGTGTCACGTAGCTGGTAAGTATCAGAGCTGGCATTCAGACTGGGCACTGCATGATGGCAGAGTCAATATTTTTGCTTCCTATCATGCCACCTCCCTAAAATCCTGGCTGCAGTGGGCAACATCAGGATGGAGCGAAGGACCAGCTTCCTGTCTGCCTGCAAGAGGATGACTCTCTTGTCCCTCAGAGGCTGCAATCTCCACGGGGTCCTTGCCATCCCACATTTCTGGGTTAGGTTTTCCATAGCTCCCGTTGCCATGGCATTAGGGGCTCTCAACACCATTTGAAAACCCAGAAGTGGAAAATAAGAGGACTCAGCTCTTTGATTCAAGAGCTGACCAGTTCTTTTAACGATAAACTCAACCTGGTCCTTGAATCAGGATGAGAAATGGGAGACAGATAATGACACTTGTAGGCCTTGGAGTTATTTAGCTTCTTGCTCCAAGAAGTTCACTTCACTTTTCAGACACGATCTCATTCTTCTCCACAGGATCTTAGCGGGAGACTAGAGAAGAGACCAGGACAATTCTCTGTAGGATGGGACTAGAGGGAGGCTCATGGCCCCCACCCATGTGTCTGAACTTGTTCCTCTTCATTCCTCTCCTGCCCAGCACGAAAGACAAAGATGTCACACTCCTGGCACTGTTACATGTAAGTGGAAATTTATGTGAGGGTCATGCTTTGCCCCACCAAGTTTAAAAGATAAGAAATAAAGAAGCTGCAAGGTTGGTAGACTATTAGAGATAAAAGAGACATTACTGTTTCAAGCCCTGTTCCCCCCACCCAACACCCACCTGGTATCTTCTAGAGGAGCAAACAGAAGCCCAGAGAGATGAAGTGAACTGAAGGGAAGGAGTTTCAGCTGCCCCTCTTCAAAACA
This sequence comes from Tapirus indicus, assembly GCA_031878705.1. Classification (NCBI taxonomy): domain Eukaryota; kingdom Metazoa; phylum Chordata; class Mammalia; order Perissodactyla; family Tapiridae; genus Tapirus; species Tapirus indicus. Next base: position 92,959,245 of record CM062919.1, on the reverse strand, counting down.
GCCTCTAAGTATTGGGAAAACCTGTCCTGCTGCCAGGGAGCAGCAATTTCCATTCCCCCTCTAAGACGCTCAGAGTATGTTTTATCATTCACTCTCTTGGGTCTTTGGTTTTTCTATATGACTCTCCTCGCTCTTAGTATGTTGGTATAGTGGGAAGAAAATTCCCTTTGGAATCAGGCAGACTTGGGTTTAAAGCTCAGTTCTTCCTGCACTGAATAGGTGTGTGATTTTAGGCAAAGTACTTAATATTCTCTCAATCTCAGGGCTGAGAACAGTCTGGACAGGCCCATTCAACATCCAACACTCTGATTCCCTATCCTAGTTTACTTAAAATAAGGTATCAGAAGATTCCAGGGCCTTCCTTTATGCTTCAACATCGTAGTGCTTGCATTTCAAATGTTTTTAACATTCAGTTTTGGATTTCACATCTCAAATTCACCAAGTTTTTGTATTTAGACACTATGGTTTAAGTCTTGTTGACTGTTTCACAATACAGAGGGATCTTTTGGGAGTTCTGTAACAGGAGCGCATACCAATTTTCAACTTGGCTAAACTACTCCATGATGAAAGGAGAAGAGACAGAGCCCTGGCTTTTGTAAAGCATTTCCCAATTTGAAGGTGAGGCCAAGGATGTAAAGCATTGTTTGTTTAGTCATCTGTGAATCAGCGCTCTCAACCCAAACCGCAAAGGAGATTTTATTTGAAATTTCCAACAGTCCCAGCCTTAGGCAGCACAAAAACATAGAAGAGGGAAATGGCCTAAAAGTGCATTTCTAGAACTTCCTATTCCAATCAGTTCATTTGAAAGTTGAGCACAATAGACACTATTTAGTAAGATTTAATCTAAAAATTCACCTTCATATTTAAACTAAACCATCTACTTACCTATCTTTTCAGAATCTGTCTCAAAGTTAGTAGGGCTTGGGGAGCCAAGTAATATCCTAATAATTCAGCAGTTGTAAGCTTTCACAAATCCTTCAGTGTCCAACAGGCCTGAGTTAGAATCCTTAAGCGAAAGTCTTGGGGATTTAGGGAGAAATGGAGCTAATGGATTTGGAGGCTCTTTTCAGGGTGATGAAAATGTTTGAAAATTGATTGTGATGATGGTTGCGTAATTGTGACTATACTAACAACCATTGAATTGTACACTTTAAATGGGTGAATTGCATGGTATGTGAATTATAGCTCAATACAGCTGTTAAAAAAATTCCTAGGCATCTAATTCTCAGTTTAATTATTACAAAATGGGGGTAATACCTCAAAATGCTGTTGTGAAGACTGAGTGACTGTATAAAGTACCTAGCACTGGTTTAAAGTAGGTGCTCAATTAATAGAATATGTTATTGCCAGAGTACCAGTAGTAATAGTGATGATGACAGTGACAGTAGTGACATCCTTCCCATATCCTCTATAGTTCCTTAGTCTGATGTAGCCCCAAATTTCCTTCCTTCGCCAGATTATTATCTGTACAGTTCATTTGAAAATAAGAAAAATTAATGACATCTTTTTGTGACAACTTTTCTATCATTGTCAGAACAGTTGTTCATATCTTCTATTCAGCTAGTTTTACAGTCAAAAGTAACTTTTTGCTTGTTTATATCACCTTTCAACTAGGCTATAAAACCCCAAGGACAGAGATAGTATTTCAGTGCCCCTTCCAATAAAACTTGCACTTAGGAAATCCTCAATATGATTGATTTCTTGGCTGGATTTTATTGTTGAATCTGTTGGGAATATGAAATTAATCTCCTTTACCACTTCTTTTGTTCCTCAGTTCCCCCATCGGGCCTTTCTTTTTAAATTTCCATCTAGTAGCCTATCAGTTACCTATCTGTGAGTATGAAGAATCAGTCTTTAAAAATGGCTTCTTCCACTTTCTACCATCCCTGTGAGTCAGACAATAACACCAGAGGTGAGAGGAAGAAATTATTGTTCCAGCTGACAGATCATCAGCTATAGAGTCTTACATAGAAGGGTAGGCATGATACCTTTTCAATATGTTCCTTTGAGGAAGATTAATAAATGTGGCCCCTAGAAACCCTTTATATACAGAATCTTGGCTCCCAAAACTCGCTTCTAAGGAGCAAAAGCATCTTCCTACTTGACAAATATTTCTTTCCCTGGTAGGCTCCTTTTTCTATGTAACTAACGGACATCCTTCCTACCAAAACAAAGAAAACTACACAAATCAAGCAATTGAGTTAACAAATGAAGCTTGGCGCCTTGCGGAAATAGAACCTTATTTCATGTGACACATGTGGCTAAGAATGGCAGGAGTGAGTGAAAATGCTGTTGGTTTAAGAAGCTCAGTAGATTAATTTGCAGTACTGTTTGTGGGACTCAGTAGCAGGTCAAGTGTGTGCTGTATCTTTGATACATGGCTGAGACTCATCTCTTAACCAGCAACTGAGTGTATTAGAATGCTTTTAGCTGCAAGTAACAGAAACCCCTGGTCAATCAATAAAGAACTTGATTATCTCACATAACAGCAAGGCCAGAAGAAATGCAGTTCTCAGAATTGATTCATTCAATGACTTGGCAATGTCACCAAGGACCCAGGTTCTTTTCATCTCTCTGCCCTGTCATCTGTGGTGTTGGCTTTAATATTAGGCTGGTAGTAACTTGGCAGCAACAATTCTCAGCATCTCATCCAGACACTTCACCATCTCTTAGGGGTAAGGAAGCCTTTTCCAGAGACCTTGCAGCACTAGCCACTGGCACAAGGGAGAGGAATACCCTTTCTCCAGTCAAGCCTACTCTAGAGCCAGGGGTGAAGTCCGCTTTCCACAGGCATTTGGCTACAAGGGGAATGGAGAATACATGAACACAACTGGAGTTCTGTTAGGAAAGAAGGGGAAATGGAGGCTGTGTAGACAACCAAATACGATCATTACACAAACTATCCTAGGACATCACGGGATGACTGTCTAGGGCTAAACGCCTATATGAGCATATAGGCAGGAATTGCATTGTCCACAAACTTAGGAATGATAGGGCTTACCCTCCCTTAGAGACAATGCAGAGCAGTCTTTCTTAGGAACTCTAAAGGAAGATCAAGTTACCCAAAATATATGGCAGCAGTGAGTGGAAGTGACATGAAGGTAGCTGGGGGATGGACGGGAACATGTGGTCAGTGACTAATAAAAACCACAGGCTTCTGCAAGGTTCTGAGATGTCTAACTGCCAGTGGGAAATGAGGGTGGAGGAGGGGATGTGTCACTAGCTGTTTCCAGCAGCACTGTGACTGTCTGATAAATCAAGGGTGTCAGTGTGAGTGTCCCTGTCTTATTAAGTTCATGGAAAAAAAATTTTTTTCGGATACAGAAGGGACCAAAGCCAAATTCACAAGCAACAGCCAACTAAAATCAGGGTGACAAGTTTCCCTTTGAATTGTCCTGGCATCACTATCTGCACCTCTCTGATGGGCATGGTTTAATACTTTCATAGCCCACAGTGATTAGGAAACCAGAAATGCCAATATCTTCCCATCTAAGGTTTCATAGGGACTCTTATTGTTAACTATTAGGTAGCACTCTGCAATTAACAAAACAATTTCTCATAAATGACTCCATTAATTTTTACATAAGATAGGTATTTGTTGTTATTCCTCCCTTACAGTTGAGGGAACTGAGGCTCAAAACGTTAACTGACCTGTTCTAATCTTCATGGTTGCTGAAGAATTAGAACTATACTCAGAGTAGCCTTTCATAGAGATAAAATATCAGTGTGTCTTTTATTGCATAATTTCTGGCATCTCTGAGCCCCTGGAGATTCTTAAAGAATATCTTCCACCTTGACCTGAAATTGAGCCTGAAATTCCTGCTAGTGGGAACATGCCCATTGAGCTAAGGCACCATGTCTGCAGAAGGTCCCAACTAAAAGTTCCGTGTACTGCCTGGGAAAGCGGAAAAGAAATGGGCATCTAATTCTCTGTCAAGTACACTTTAGTGTCCATCCATGCTTTCCCTGAAATCCAGGGCAGTTTAGCCAACTCTTGCATGGAAAGCAGAGAGCCAGAGGTCCAAGGAAAGAAAGATCATACCTAGACCAAAAGGAATGAGATTAATTATGGGAGGAGGGTAGGAAGGAGGGTAGAGATGCCATAGGATTTCATCTTCTTTCTGATGGAATGGGGCAGAAAGGATTAGATAAATGCCTCAAGCAGCTGGATAAAGAAAAGGGAGCCTTAAAGCCCAAAGAATAGACTTAAAAGGGAAATGATTACTAGCCAGCAGTAAAATCCAAAGGAATCTGAGTTAGACCCCTGGATGCAGAGCCTTCCTTAAGACCCCAGGTTCCAATCTTCAGCACAGTTTACCAAGGACACTGAATCAAACACGCAGAACTCCCTGATGTAAACAGCGACAGAGACCCAGTTCTATGGGTTTCTGAGGGGGCCCTCAAGGCGCTGTCTTCGGTGCTGAAGTAGCACAGCCTGCTGCCCGGAACACACAGAGGCAGCAAGGGAGATTCCAGGCCATGCCATGCTCCACTTCTGATTTAGCTGTGGTGTCACATGGCCCTTGGCCCTGGAGTTACTTGTTTCGGAAGTGGGATGAAGTGCTACAATCCGCACCTTTACTTTACTCCCACCACTCACGTCAGCTTCTTGAAGGCACAGGAAAGGGATTTTTGAAGCTTCAAGACCTGTACCAGCCAAACTGCCAGGTCAGATCATTTGCCAATAATATCCCAAGAACCCACTTTTCCTCTTTCCATGATCCTTCCTTCCCCTGTCTCAAATGCAGCTCTTCCACAGTCTGCTTCCCAAGCCCACTCTTGGAAGAGAGTCTGGGAGAAGTCATTTACAAACCAGAGTGAATTTAAGCCAGTGTGGGACTTCACTTGAAATTTTACATGCCATGAAATGAAAGGTTATACTCCCATTTAAGAAAGGCATTGGGAGGCAATAAGGAAGGAGGAGATTTCTCCAGGCTTGTAGGGTTACACTCACAGGCAGCTTCCTATTGGCTCTACTTATAACCAGTCATCATTATTATTATCATTGCACAATGTGAAAGGTTTGGGTATTACAGAAAAAACACATTAACTTATTATAAGCCAAGAATATTTAATCTTTCAAGTGAAACATCAGATGACCAAGACACAGGCTCTATTCTCAAGGCATTCCTAATCTAGTTGGGGGGATGAGTGGCAGGTTGCAAACTAATCATTTGTATACAAACACAAGAGCCAAGTTTCAAGGGAGCACAGAGACCTGCCTGCAGGATCTAGAAAAGGAGTTTATTAGGTTAATAAAAAAGGAAAGATAAAAAAGTGCAGGTTTTATGGTTAGAAGATGTGGGTTCCAGTCCTAATTCTGCCAATTATGGTATCTAGGAAAGTCATTTAGCTTCTCTTTCTCCACCTGTAAAATGAGAAGAATAATAATAATACCAGACTTACTGAGCTATTTTAGAGATAAATTGAGATAATTAATAGGAAAACATATTTCCTAAACTGCAAAACACTACTACATAAAAAGCTAACCATTTTCTGACTGTTTGAGTGACAATGCCTAAATTCGCGTACCATGAAGTGCCATGAAGGCAGGGCTGGGTCCTTCTTGCTGGTTACAGTGCCTAACACAGCATCATGTTTCCAAAGAGAGTTATCAAGAGCATTCTGATTCCAAAAGAACTCTGACGGGGAGGAAAAAGTACAATGTTTGTCCTCAGTGGCCAGTTCTGCCCAAGCCACCCCTGGAGTGCAGGGCAGAGAGGTGCAATGAAAAAAAGACAGCTCTCACAGGAGGAGTTGGCCTCAAACATTAGCTCCAGATGGAATTTCAGCTGGAAGCATACAGCAGCAGCTGAGCTCAAAGAAATGACTGAGGTTTTCTGGACCTACTCTCTGGCTGGTAGATGAGATGAATCAGAAAGCAACAGAGGACAGGTGGTACAGGCAGAAGGAAAAGGAGATGGGATGAGGAGAAGCAAAAGAGAGGTCATGATGCAGGGTCACATTCCAAATCTTTTGCTTGAGTGGAAATTTTCAACTAATACAACTGCCACTGGATATCGCTATAGCTTCACGGAGAGATACGTTTTAGAAAGAAGATAATCACAGATTATTAAAGTTGGAATAAACTTTAAAATGATCTAATCCAACACCTTCATTTTACAGATAAGATTAGGGCCAAGAGAGGTGAAGTTCAAAGTCAAAAAACGAGTTCCTGAAAAAACAGAACGAGGATTCATTCAGTCCTTCTAATTCGCAGGTCAGTTTGTTTCTCGCTACTCAATAATTGAATTAAAGTAAAGTTTGAGGTGCTATAACAAATAAACCCAACACTACAGAGACTTAAAGAATAAACAAGCATTTTTCCCCACTCATATAACAATCACAATGTGAGTGGTATATTGGGTGGCACTCCCCAGGAAACAAACTGATAAGGAGACTTGCACGCCAGAGATTTACTGGGGACTGCTTTTTGGAACAGCAGCTGAGCAGAGGGGCTGTTGCAATTGCAACGGAAGCTTCAGCCAATACCACAGGGAGCTTTGTAGCTGGGATGCCCTTTAGAGTTGTCCAACAGTGAGGCACGGCGGCCAGGCCTTTTGATCCAGCATTGATCAATTGTTGGATGTGGGCTGCCCCCGCCGGAGGGAGTGGAACTTCAGGTGGGACAGCTCTCCAAGAGCAATTCCTGAAGAAGAATTCAGATGTGAACCATTAGCAGCCAGTGTCCCCAAAATCTGGGAGAATGAGTGCTTCAGGCCTGAAGGGGGAGATCTAGGCAACCCACCACAGCATCCACTGCAGTACTCCAAGTTTGGGGATGAGGGCAGCAGTCTTATTACGCATGGTCACTTAAGGATTCAATCACTGCTTGGCCATCCCTTAGAGAACTGTCATCATCCACATGTCCAAAGCTTGGTCACCATAATGTCTGGGTTCATGTCATGGGAAGGAGAAAGCATGGTGGAGACACATCAATATTTTAAGTAACAAAACTGGAAGTGGCTCTGATTCCATTGACAAGAGCTCGGTCACGTGGCCGTGCCTAATAGCAAAGGAAGCTGGGAGCGGTAGTCTTGCCATGAAGCACATGCCCAGCTACAATTCTGCTACTATGAGAGAACACAGTAAGAAAGAAGGCCCTAAACTGCCATTTATTTTTCACTGAATATGTGTTTAAAATTATCTCTTGTGTTTTGTCCCTCCCTTTGGAGCTGGATAACATATGTTCCTTGAGCCTCTTCTACCCTATTATTCTTCCTGAAGCGAAATTTACCCCAGAGATAATCTCTCCCTCCAAGACAGTGGTCAAGCCAGACTGCTCTCTGGATAAGGGTCTTTCTCACTTGCCCTTGAAATGACCAGAAAACTATCAAAGAGGCTTTCAGGGACTATCACTCTGTTCTAAAGAAGCCTAGGTTCTAGAGTTTCCGCATGCCCAATTAAATCTGGAGGGCACAGTGACTAAGAGTCTTTGCCCCTCTCTCTGTGTGTAATCGCAGGATGAGCTTCAGAGACTTGCCAGTGAAAGTTTTGCTTAAGTTATAATTTGTGAATATTCCATCTTTCTCTTCCAAAGTCTGGCTGGTCATAAACAGCATCTCTTCTGGCTCAATGCCCAATATGACCTGAGCTCACTTAGTTCATATCAGAACCCTGTAACCTAACTGCTTTTGAAGAAAGAGCTGAATTTTTCAGGATCTAAGGAAGGATTTCTGAGTATTCTGACCAAAATCCTAGAACTGTACTGATAGTTCTGGTTCTCTGAAACCCAACAAAGCCTTCTAAAGTTGCAATGCAAAATGCAAAAGCATTTTTCTTTCTTCCCATTTATAATCCTACAGCCACACTAAATCAGCAGAAGTCTTCCTTCTTATAGAGCATTCCCTTAGGCCTCCATTCCAGAGAATGAGGAATTGGGATCCATGCTCAAGGTGCTTCTAATAGTCATGCAGGAAGCACAGATGGAGTCAAAAGGTCTACATGTGACCAGCCCAGCTTCCCTGGGACTCCAGTCACAAAGGAGGAATGACCAGGCCTGTGACTGTGAGCACCAATGGGAGTGATCCTTATTGAAAAAGTATTCAGAGGCTCTTAGACCTTTAGGTGAGTAAAGCTCTGCCCATAAAGACTTTCTTCTCTGAATACGCATCCTCGCCATTGCTTTCATATAATGAGTTCTTTGCAGCTTACAAAGCACATTTACATCCATTAACTCAGGGATTTCCAAAAGAGGGTGCAAACATGTACCCCAGGAGATATGCAAAACCATCCATTGAAGTGTAGGAAAGAAAATTTCAGAGCCTTTATTTTATCTTAAATATCAGAAAGAAATGAATCTTTATTAATATCTAATATGTGGATTGACATTGATGACTTTTTTCTATCTGTGTCAGCAGCCCAGGTGTAACTTATAGAAAACACGTTATCCTGAGGGAAGAGTGAGAATTCCACAATATAGAAGGGTTAAGTGGAGTTGCAGATTATATGATCTAGCTTTAATTAAACTACCCCCATACACTTGGCTTGGCTTAGAAAGATTCCTGCGAAAAAAATCCCAAATGAAAGTGAATACTAACAGCACAAGCAACAAGAAGAGGCAGAGCTGACACTTCCTAATAAGAGTTCAACCACATTACAAGAACAAAACAATGATGACTTATTCAGATCGAAGAAGTTGGCCAAAAATTTTGAAATTATCACAATTGTTTGAAATATCATTTAACATCCACTACCATTAATAGTGAACCTTATCCTAAGTGTATATCATGATTTGAGATACTGACTAATGTTATATAATTTACAGATATATAAATAGACATACATCTGGGGATGCACATGCAAATAAATTTTTACTGATGGAGAACATACTCAGAAAGATTTGGAGACCACTGTCACAAGTCATCTAAACAGTTCTTCGTGGTCAGCCTGTGAGTGGTGTTATTTTTTAGATGAGAGAACTGAAACTCACGGTGGCAAAAATGTCCAGAGACCATCAGCTGTGGGATTTATGTGGACTCGAAGACAGCACCAATGAAACTGGCACCCCAAAAGCCTAGTGAGCAATTCAGGGAGACATCTGTGGAAATTAAAAAGTGAACTACCCCTATAAAGCCAGCACCTCAAAGATAATCTCATTCTATCAGGCTGAATGATGTCGCCCTGAACCCTGGAGCCCGTAGAAACATCACCCTTTAAGAAAAAAGCCAGGCATTTGCGCGAGGATGCTTTAAACACCCTGTCACCATCCCCATCAACAAACACAAATATTGCCTTAGTGTATATGTCTGAATCAGGAAGAGAGATCACAATCCCAAATGATTAGATCTGACTTCACAAGGGGGGCCTGATCTTGGCCAATGCCAAGTTTCCTCAAATTCATCCCTTTGGAGGTTGCAATGTTTAAAAGTAAATTTCCCCCTACCACTAAAACTCTCTGAGTGGAAATAGCCCTTGGAAGAATGGAAACCTATTTCCCTCTGCAGCAATCCAGTCGGCCTCCCAAAGCTCAGAAATGTGCTGTGCTCAGCATTTCTGTGCTGATGCAGCATCCATGGTCAAAAAGGCGGGCGGCTGCAGCAGCCGCAGCAGCAGTGGCTCTAGGGGGTGGAAATCAGATTGCACCATTTCTACCTCATTTGGCAGCAGAAGCACCAAGTCACAAGGAAGACGAGGTTCTAGTCCAGAAGCAGCTGGGCTATGTCACTCTAAAGGTGGTGAGTAAAATGGCTATTCACTGGGGCATTGGGTTTTTGTGCTAAGTGAAGATTCTGGGTGTAAGAGGATGCATGTGTATGTGTGTGTCTGTGTCTGTGTGTGTAATTGTACACACATGTGGGCACTCGTATTTTCACTGAGCAGCAAGATTGGAAAGCTGTGAATGGAAGAAATAAATAGAACGTAGCATTATCGAGCTGGAGGGGTTCAGAGAAATCATGCATTCCAAGCCCCTTGTTCCACAGAAGAGGATCTGGCGTTCAGAGAAGTGAAGCCCTTTGCCTGAGACTACAGAGCTCATAAGTGGTCAGGTCTAGAACCCAGTGTTCTGATTGTCAGTGCGGGATTCTTCTCATTGCTCTACATGGGTACAAGATGCCTGCCTCTATGCCAAGTGATCTGTGGCCGCAGGAATAGACTGAAACCTGCAGCCACAGCATTAGTGTTGCTGAGACACTTCTCGATGTTTCCAGTAAACACAGGAAGCCATTTCTGACTAACTGCAACGTGGGGCACAGCAGCAAAACAGCAGCATATATTTGCTATAAATTGCCCCTGTCCTAATGACTACCTCCTCCCCCGAGGTTATTCTTCGGGTCACCCTGCAAACAAAGTTATACAGCACCAGCAAATCTTCCCAGCAGGGTCAAGTGGGCTGTTGATAGGGCTGGAGAGGGCACTTCATCAATAACATCCCCGTTTGCTTGGAACAAATATTTGCTGAATGCCATCTGTATGCCAGGCACTGTGCAAGCCTCCATCACATTTTTTTACTACACTTAATTCTCACCACAGTTTCGTGAGATATTCTTATCCATACCCCACAAGAAAAACTGAGGCTGGGTGAGGTTAAAATGTGCAGGCTATTTTGGGTCTTTAAAAAATTCCTTGTTCTTCCAAGAATCACGGTTTTTAAAATAGTTATTTTCTATGATCCTCCTTACCAGAATGACCATTGCCCCTGAAATGGAAGGAAATATTTCCTCCTTAATGAAAAGCAATTATCTGCAACTTTCTGGACCAAATGCATAGTCAGAGCAGAGAAAATGACATTGAATGTTTGCAAACTTTGACTCTAAATTAGGCATTGCGTGGGCCTTTCGGGTTGTCTCTGGTTTTTCTTCTATTTTGGGGGGTTCTGCTTCAAGTTAAGATTGCACAATATGCTTAGGAACCTTGGCTTTTTAGTACAGCTCTACCCCTAATGGTGTGATCTGGAATAAGTCATTTTAGTTCTCTGAGTCTCAGTCTTCTCATTGGTAAACTGACAGCTAAGACTAAATGATCTCTATGCTCTCTTTGAGCATTGAAATGTTGATGTATGTGTTCATTCATTCACGTGTTCAAGCATTTCTCGAGTTCCCTTGACATGCCAGATGTAGCGCCGGTGGTGGAAGGAATTTTAGAGATAACTTCCTCCAGCCCCATACTTTTCAAGGCTGGCAAGGTCATTTGCCAACAGTTAGAGTTCTAGTCAAGCCCACAAGACACTGTCCAGCATGCTTTCCATGAACTCTGTACACCTTACCTTGAGTCTCCCCATTGGCTCTAAATGATTTGAATTTTCTTTCTCCTTACTCTCTTCTATTGTAACGCTTATTGAGTACTTACTCAGTAAAAACACAGTGCCAGGCACTGTGCTAAGCAGTTTTCATACATTACACCATTCAATACAGACAACAATCCTATTCAGTAGGTAATATGATTAACCTCAATTTATGGATGAAGAAACTGACAACTTGACCAAAATTGTACAGTTAAATAGTAGTGGGGGCAGAGTTTCTGTTTGGGATGACGAAAAAGTTCTGGAAATGGATAAAGGTGATGGTTGCACAACATTATAAATGTACTTAATGCCAGTGAATTGAACAATTTAAAATGGTTGAAATAGTAAGTTTTATGTCATGTATATTTTACCATGATAATAAAAAAAAAGTAGCAGGGAACTTAAGCCTAAGTAGCATCCAACTCCAAAACCTTCTACACCTAACCACTTCTCCATCCCCACCACAGACAGGAACCAGAAAAGAATGTGTTCTCTCCAATGGAGGGCTTACGAAGTTTTTTTCTTTTCTTTTTTTTTTTTTTCTTTTGTTTCTTAAGAAGCCACAAAATTGTGCCCATACATCAGGAAAGTTCCTCTCTGTTGAAGGTCAGCAGTAGCCTATTCTGAATTGTGATCAGATTCCCAAGTTTGGAAGAGTCAGAAATCACTTCCACCTTCCTTCTCCCATTTCTCTCCCAGCCTATTAGCTAAAGGTCTGTCTACAAACTCAATTCAACTTCAGACACATTTAACTATCAGGGAGCTCCTTTGAACAAGGTCCTGGCTTACATGTTGTGGAGGAGTCAAGATGAGAAAGATTCAGTTCCTGCCACAGAGAGTTTATAATCTAGCAAAAGAGGTAAATACACAAATAACTACAGAAGAAAAAAGTCACTCAATAGAAGTGCTGAGCCCCTCTGCTAGATGTGAAGGCGACAGAGATGAATGAAATGCTGTTCTAGTCTGCTGCGAAGATGGCACAGACTCCATGAGAAGGGCCTTCAGAGGAGAGAGACCAGATTCTGCTGAGAGGAAAAGGTATTTGCAGTGTAGGGATGCTTCTCCTCACCCATAAAATAGGCATGGACCTATTCCAGACGGTATTAGAGTCTAACTCTCACCACTTGTCCCCCCTTTCTTCTCTTATTATATTTTTCTTCTCTTTTCTTTAGCCTTACTCTGTTTTTCTTTTTTTAACTTCTTCCATTGGATGCTTAGATCATTAATCTTTGATCTTCCTTCTTTACTAATATTTTAAAGCTAAAGTTCTCCTTCAAGTATTTCTGTGACTGCAAGTCACAAAGTCTCGATATGTAGTATTTTAATTAATTAAGTAATAATATACAATATGATTTCTTCTTGGGCCAGTAAGTTATTTGGAAATGCCTTTTTTCCCCAAATATATGGGGAGAAGCAGGTGGATTTTTTTTTTTTTTTTTTTTGCTAATAAGTTCTCACTAAATTATATTGTAGTCAAATAACACAATCTGTGTGACATCATCTCATAGTATTTGTTGAGACTTCATTTGTGGGCTAGTCCCTGATCAAGTTTTATAAATGTCTCATGTATGCTCAAAAAGAATGTGATTTTTTCTAATTGTTGGTAAGAGGTTTCCAAGCTTCTACATTAGAACAATCTTGATAGCATGCTGTTCAAGTCTTCTATATCCTTTTCAACTGTTTTTATCAATTACCAAGAGAGGTACATTAAAATCTCTTACTATCACTTCCAATTTGTCATTTTATCCCTAAAATTTCTTCATTGTTTGCTTTTATACTTTGAAGCTATGTTTCTAGGGGCATACAAGTTTAGAATTGTTTTTCTACTTAATTGTTCTTTTTACATTGTTCATTATGTGGAGACCATCTTTATCATCAATAATGTCTTTTGTCTTCAAGTCTATTTTATCTGACATTAATAAACTACACCAGTTTTCTTTTTAGTTAGTATTTACCTGTTATTTCTTTTCCCGTTCTTTTCCTTTCAGCCTTTGTTTTTCCATGTTTTTGACGTATCTCTTGTAAACTGCATATAGCTAGATTTTATTTCTGGTCCAGCTATGTTTATTTCCTTCAAGCTTATTATGCAATTAAAGGAATATTCATATATCTTATCTAAAAATTTTAGGTATTGATTTCCAGGAGACTTTCGGGTTTCTTATTGCCAGAAATGAAGGGTCTAGGACCGTTATTTAAGAGGATTTCTAATGATGCTTTTTACAGTGACTCCCTCAGGGTGCTAAAAATTGGCCCTTTCGCTTGCTCGGTCTGTGCTGTTCCATCCCATCAAACCAATCCTAAATTTCATCTTGTCTCTGCTAGCCATCCCCAAAGAACTTCACATCCACAGCTAAAGTCTTCATATCTCCTCTTGTTTCTGCTAATAGATTGTACAAGCAGTGAAATGATGATGAAGTAGATACTGTAGGTTGTCACTTCCTTGAAAACAGACCTTAACTGTAAGGCTCAAGTCTCCAAAAGAAAGTTACTCAGACCCTTGGAAACATGGCTGCCCTCGGCATCCTCTGTGACACAATTACCATGAGGCATTGGGGAACTTCTCTAACTGTCATTAAGAGCAAAGCCAATCATATTAACAGTCTTTCTTTGCCAAGAGCTACATGGCTGACTTTTTTTTTTTTTAAGTAAAAAAATGTCCTTAGGTAATATTTGTTCAGCACTTACTATGACAAGGCACTGTGTTGTGTGTTTTTTATGCATTGTGTCACTTTATCCTGACAACAACTCTCTGAAGTAAGGATAACTATTCTCCCTCTAAAAGAGAACCCCAAAAGCTTGGGGTTCTATCAGAGCTGTGCTCAGGCCCAGTGAGAAAGGAGGTCCACAGATTCTACAAGTTCCCCCAACAGAGAATTCTCCTCTTCTCATCAGGACTCTCCTATGGTTTCCTGTTGTGCAGCCCTTTCATCTTTGATTTCTAGCCACTTAATAACTATATGGCCTTGGGCAAGGTGCTTCACACCTCTGGGCCTCAATTTCCTCATCTTCTAGCTCTTAGATTCTCTCCCATCTCTGACCATGCTACACACAATGGAGCCAAGACTGCCTGTCAACTGGGGGAAGCAATGTTCCCCACCTGCTGGAGCTCCAGTTCTGTGGAATCATCTAGGACTCTCAGGATCCAAAAACTTTCCCCCAGAATTCAGGAGGAGTTCACAGCTGTATTTTTCCCTATTTCATAATGTGCTGCTTGTTCAGTCAGATTGTGGATCAACTATGGGATATGTTGTGGAATAGTTCTTCCCCACGCTCCCCTTCTGCTCAGACTTGGGCCAACCATGGACCACACAGCATGTGGCATTGCATTTCACCTTCCCACCTCGTTGCCCCCTCTTTTTCTGCGGCAGGGAAGGAGATGACAGGAGCAGGGGTCATCCCTGGGCCAACCTTTTAGAGAGAAGGCAGAAAGAGAGAAACACAAAACTGGCATTTACTGCATGTTCTCTCAGTAAACAATAGCCCTGTGATATCAGCAGCAGCATCGTCCCCAAACTACATGAAAAACTCTTCCAAGGTCACCAAGTAGGTGGGTGATGGACCTCGTATGTGGTCTCTCGTCTGTCTCAGCTCCAAGACCCATGCTTGTTCTCCTACAGAGTCCACCCTCTATGGTAGAAGAGAACAAAGACCCATGCAAAACCAGCACAATTTCAGAAGTGCCAGAAAAGCATGCTCTATCTCCCGCAAACAACAGTCTCTTACCAGCTTAGAGTTCCCAAAATGCTATTAATTGGTGTTGCAGCCTTTTAAAAATTCACTTAAGAGAATAAACATAATGAGGTGCCAGTTACTGAGGTGGGATCTTGTCCTGCAAACGTCAGGACAGAGCCTCAAGAGCAGGGAGCAGGGAACAGAACAAGGAGAGGTTGGAGCACTGGGTAAATGGAAAGAATCCCTACACCGTCCACTTACCAGAAAGAGGGGATGAGGCTCAAAGAGAAAAGTGGCGTGTCCAAGGTCATTGTTTGTAGCAAACCAAGAACTAGAACCCAGGCCTCCCGGCTCCCAGACCAGTAGCTCACACCAGACAGCATTTTGCCAGCATGCTGGCTCCCTTATTAGATGGGGGCCCTCTTGGTAATATTGTGGTTGTTGACATATGACTAGTAAGGAATTGAGAATGAAATTCCATCTTTTGCTGTCTTAGGGCAGCTCAATAATTCAAAAATACAAATTAAACTGAGAAACAAATCCCATAAAAACTAAATTTCCTTCATTTCTCTTTTATCCCCTCCAACCTTTTCTATCACTTGTTTCAGTCCACCGTTTTCTTTCGTATTGTTTAATATCAGCTCAGTGTATCTGATCATGCACCAAAAACAGGCAACTTCTCAGCTAAGCAGGGGTCCTGCTTATCAGTCTTGCCTTCGGGGAGGCAGGAAGCAGGAGATCACCAAATGGAAGTATGTTCCCCTTGATTTACAGTCCTCCATCCGAAGAATTTCCCCGGGTACTGTGCCCCCAAATGAGCATGTACGTCCTTCTCTATTTTCCGGCTCCCCTCCCCCAACCCACCCCAGGTGACAAAATGCTGTGACTGTTAAGATGCTGTTTAAATGCGGAATGTTATTATCACTATATATCATCCAGATCTGCTTTGTAGATCGTACTAAGTTGTCAGAATGATGCAAGCCAACATTTTTATTATTTAGGATACAGTATACTAAGTTTATGTTGATTACTCTAAGTATCATCTTTGAACGATAACTAGCATTAAAGTGTTGATAATGTTCCACTTTTGCAATCATATTTGCATAGTGTACAACAGAGTTTAGCAGGAAAAATTATCTTAAGTGGTGTTTCTCATCTGCTCTGTCAGTCTCACACTGCTTGCTTCAACTTGGTACATGAGGCAGGACAAATGCTTACAATTTTTTTTTTCAGCTTTAAGTTATATAATGTTATTCTTGTTCCTTCTGGTAAGCCTGCAGCGCGGAGTTGTAATGGAAAAAGCAGAGTCTTTGGGGCCAGGCATAACTGGATTCCAATTCCAGCTTATGCACTTGAGAAAGTCATTTAACCACTCAGGGAAGCAGTCACCTCTTCTGTAAAATGGAGTTAGCGAGGCTGTGAGATTGTGAATAATATACGAAAAACACCTAAAGAGCACTGTGCCTGGCACGTAGCCGGCTGGCATGCAGGGCCCCCCTTTGTTTTACATACAGTGTTTTTAAATGCCTGTTCACCACATTTTGAAGTTAAAGATTAAAAGTAAGCTGACATTCCCCACACTGTACTTCTAGCTGACGAGTCTTTGGCCTCCCAGCAGAGTTATATACGCAGATAATCTGTTTGATGCTGCTCAACACAGAAGGGACACTGATTTTATTTTATGAACAATAGTTGAATGTCTCCTGAGTGTCAGCTACTGGGAAATAAATATTCTAGATTTCATCTATTCATTCATTCATTACAAACAAACTACCCTCCAAACGACCCCCTTGCTCTTCCTTTTTTCCCTTTCATTTTTTTTACACTCCCTCAGGCCTACTACAGTCTTTTGCCCAATTGGATGCTATTTTTCATTTTCGTCTTGTCACCACCTAATGTCCAAATTTATTTAAATCATCCTCAGACACAATCTTACAAGATATGAATCACATTTGAGGTTTTTTTCCTCTGACTTGTCAGCTGTCTGGTTTATGATTGACAAGATTTCCATTTCAGTAATTTCTACTAATTCTGCTTCAAATCTGTATATTTAATGATCGCACCAGTCGGCACCTCATTATTAGTCAGGACCATTTTTTTCGAGTGTAACGTGCTGATTTCATAATTTATAGTACATGGTAGCTGCCTCTAAATGAAACTCAAAGAAAGCCTTGTCCAGTTTGCATTAAAACAGAATCTGGCATATGAGTTCGAACACCATATCCTCTCCGTGGTCTCATCCTTTATGCATATGAACACTTTGTTTGCATGCTCAGACTCTTAAACACAAACAAGGCTTTTCTCTTTGTAAAGGTATGTGCAATTGTATATCTCTGCATAAAGACGAAAAGAAAAACGGATAGTTTGCACCAAAAAAACAGTCCAAGTTCTCCAATGCAAACACAATCTGACACATGCTAAAAATTGCCTGAAGCACTGGCGAGTTATAGATCTTCTCCCTGGGGCAGATAATTCATTAGAAAATAGCCTCATGCCCTATGTAGCAATTGAACAAAAATATTTACTTGTGGTAATATCAGATGATAAGGGTAACAGGGTTTCTTTCTTAACAAGGGCGGGGGGAGGGAGAACCCTGCAGTAGATGCCCATCATAAGCATTGCAAATGAATCATTAGTCTTCATCCTGCAATCTAGGTCAGGATGGAGCTAAAGGGGAGGGCTTTTAAATCTGCTACAAGGCTCAGGTTGGATCTGCTTATGTGGAGGCACAAGAGGCAGACAGTTACACAGTGTTGAGGCATTCTAAGGGGGCTGGAAAAACGCTTTCATATGATATAGGGACCTTTTCCTGACCCAGAGAGTAATCAAGAATAAAGAGGGTTACACCTTCAGACGAATGCCATTTAAACACACACACGCTACTTTTCTCTAGGCTTTCTGTATTCAACTTTTCATGCCCTGAACAGTGTCAGCCAGGTAGATTTTAAAGGAGAGGCAATATCTTCCAGACTCAGGAACGTGTGGATTTTTTTTAAACAATAGAATCAGACACTATTTGTGTTGAAAGGAACTTTAGAAATCATCTACTCCAAGCACCTCATGTTGAAGAAGAGAATGTGAGACAGGAGGAGAGTGACTCACTTGCCCAAGGTCATAAAAGTCACCTTCATCATGCCACAGTTCTTCTTTTTGTTTTTTTGAGGATTTTTTTGTACAATATCAATAATTTATTAAATAATGCAGAAACAAAACAAACTGACTTGGTAACTGCCACCTGATAAACTGGATATGTGTCAGAGGCTCTTCCCACGTCCTCATCCTTCCCAAAAACGATTATGAAAGGATGCTGTTTGCCAGACCTCTGTCTTGGGGGTCCTTCCTCAAAACCGCCGGCTGAGGATTTAATGTGATTATTTTCCAGGCATGTCGTGGCACTTAATTCACTTGGCCAAAGGCTCTGAAACTTTCATGTGGCTCTTGCCCTATCCCTTCGGGGCCAAAAGAGGCTGGCAGTGTGTGTTTTCCTAAATATGTTCTGAAATATCACTAAAACTAGAGAAATTTAAATGGAAAAACTTGAATTTCAAAATTAAATCCAAGCTATACACTAAATGTACTCACTAGAGTTCAGTTGGCTATTTCTTTTACTTACCAAAATCACAAAAAAAACTTAAAGTTCAAATATGATATGAGAAAAATATACAGGCAAGAGATGAAGGGAACTGGTTTTGTTCTTAAAGCACTAAATTTGCTACAAACCATCCACATGGTACCTAGAAGCAATTTTTCCTTCTCTCTAGGCCTTGCTTTCCTCTTCTAGACGAGTAGGAAGGAAACCAAATGATCTCGGGGGCTCCATCATTTGTTATGCCATACAAATAATATCTACAAAATTGTTTTGTTTATTTTTTGGAAAGCCACAGTAACTGCAGAATTATTTGTAGCTATTTCCAAAGATGTGAACTGACACTAAGGGAACACTTCAGTATCTGCTAAATCTATGTAAAGCTTTCAAAGGAGGTAGTTTCACTATTGAAATAATTCTCCAAAACAATGTTGACTGACTTTGGACTAAGCTCATGAATCTAACCCTCTAACCAGTATTTTTCCCCCATTTCACTTTCCAGATTGATTTGAGCTTTTTTTCCCCTTCCTTATTTTAAAATATTTGTTAAGGACTGAAGAGAACTAGGAATAGGGAGTATGCAGTATTCGTATGCACACACAGAGCGTAAGAACAAGCCTGGTTCTTATCTAGCCCGAACAGTAGGAAAAGAGTTTTGTATTCAGTTTCTCCAGCCACCAAAACTTGAAGGTTATGGAATATTCTATTTCAGGGCAGCTTTAAAAACGAGGAGCCTGTGTAAAAGTACTGCAGAGTGTTATTTTGATTTCTGCCACAGAATGAATCACTCCTCCTGAATGCAAACACCAGCAAAGAATGCGTTAGAGGATCCGCCATCATATTAAAAATTAAATCCGGCTGCATTTCATAATGGGCTTTCCTTTTTAAAGCACGGTTTCATCTTCTCACCATGGAAATTTCGCTCTGATGGCTGTTCTTTATGGTTAACACTGAGGCATCGGCTGAGGTCAGAACCCTGCTTCTCTGAACAGGGAACCACAAATGTCACCGACACATGGTACGCTTGGCAAATAATATATTTCTCTCCAATCTCCTGTGTCTTCAGTTTGCCTAACGTCATGCTTGTGGTAAGCTAAGGAGAGTTTATTTCTCGGGTCTTCTTTCCTTCCTTTGGTGGGACCAGCGGGAGGCATGCAATTTACAATGAATTCAAAAGTGCACCTCTTTTGATTTTTGTTGTTGTCTTTATTTTAACCTCCAAGAAGAGAGATTTAACTCAGTCTTCACCCCAGGCTAAGCTAATACTTAGGTCATGTCTGAGCTCTCTGGGGAACCCCTGCTTTATACCATCCGAGGGGCAATGGTGTCTTTTCACGTGGAGCAGCACAGCTGTCCAGCCATATGGGCCCCAAACAGCCCAGTCAATCGGATTTGGGGAGGTTTTACAATGTAATTTCTTAACGTGTTAGTATTTGGGGTGAGTTTGATCAGGAGTATAGACAGCTCTTAAGCCCAAGGGTTTAGGTTTTAAGAAGCCATCACAAATGTCCCAGGCATCTGATCAGACTGGTTAAAAACAGATATGAAATCTGTGACTGGGGGAGGGGAAAGGACTCCTGAACCCCTCGTTGGAGAAAGCCTCAGGGGTATACTCTAACTATTAATTCAGCATCAGCTGCTTTTTTTTTTCTTTTCTTTTCTTTTCTTTTTTAACCCGGGGCTCATCATTTAAGGCGTTCCCACTCAGGCCTGCAGAGCCTGTTACAAAACCATGTCTCTGCTCCCCTCCCCCCACGCCGCAAGATGAGAGAGCAAATATCCTGCATTGCAGCAACAGCGCAGGAGGACTGCACTGAAACCGTCCTCAAGCTAAACAAAACCAGGCCTTTAAGAAAAAGCAAGGAAAGGACAGCACCGGTGTGTCCGGCTGCCCTTCAGTCAAGACAACCTGGAACTCAAGTCGCAGCCCCATCTCTCCACGTGAAGGGGGTTCAGGAACTGTCTGCTTAAGAAATTCTTAGCGAATGAAAACAAACAGTCCCGAATCTAAAACCCTTATCAAAATGGTGGAAGCCTTGAGCCTAGCTACCGCCGGTATAGTTTTTCCACCAGAAAAGTATTGTAGTTTGAGGGGAACGTTACCAGGATGGGAAGTTTCCTCCTGAAAGACGTCCCAGATGATGGCTCTGTCCAACTAACTACAGTGTTAAGAAATTAAAAATCTATTGCAGGGATGTTTTATATTCTTTTCTTCTCTCTCTGTCTCTCTCTCTCCCTGTCTGTCTGCCTCTCTCTCTCAATTTAAATCAAAGCTTTCCGCTTCTTAGAATTTACAAAAACTGCTTATTTTTAAGCTTCTCGTGGTACATTGTTGGAACCAAAAAGCCAAGGCTAAGAGGTTTTGAGACTGCTACTCTTCTTTTATTGGGGCAAACACCCAATAATTGACGAGAACTTAAATGGCCTTGTAGCGAGCAGGGTAGGGCCCAGGGTCACTGTTCTCTGGGCCCATTCACACTCGGTGGGCGCGCGTCTGCCGCGACCCCCGCAGGACCACTCTCGGCCGCGGCGCACGGGCCATCTGATTTGAGGAGCTGCTTTTAACTGTCAGGGACTTGTTCCTATCCATCTCTCGTTGCTCTGAATCCAGCGCTGCCCAAGAAACACTTAGATTTTTCCTCAAGTCATCAAAGAAGATAAACCGGAGTAGGGGAAGCAGATGGGCCCTGCGTGTACGGAAATGGCCGGGGTTGGGGTTGCCTCCCGCGGCTGCTGGACGGGATCTTCGGAAAGGCCGAAGATTTCTCATTGCTGGCGGGGTTTGTTGGGGGTCGGAGAGGGGGCTGTCTCTGGGTTTTGTCCTTATGGGCAGATTCATTCTGAGTCCTTCCTTAAGGCCAAGCTAACCCCGTGCTCCCGGGAAACACACAACACGGCCACAACCACAACAAAAGGCGCCTCCCCGAAGTGAGTCTAAATGTACGCGGGACGGGTGGCTGCCGGACGTGGAGACGCACTTTTGTGCCTCTCTAATCTCGGGCGTCCATCTGGCCCTGGCGGGCGCGGGCGGCGGGAGGGTGCGGGGGCCCGGGAGGGGCGCGCGCACGTAACCAGAGGCGCGGGCACGCGCGGCCGCTCTCCTTCACGTTCACCTTGACAGCAGGGGGGCGGGAGATGGGACTACCTACCCCCACCCCCGGCCACCAACCCTCCTCCCCACCCCCGCCGCTGTCCTGCCCAGACGCCAGCTAGGGGCTGTGGGGGAGAGGGGGAGGTGCAAAGGCGCTCGGGTCGCCGCAGCGGCCGGACAGCCGCGCGCTCTCCGCAGTGATGTCAACCGCATCCTCCGCAGCCCCCAATCACCCCCACCCCGGGCCTTGTCCGCACCGCGGCCCTGGAAACCCTAGTCCTGCGCCTCCGGCCTGGGGACGAGAAGCGGAGGGCGTGCCGCTGCCCTGAGCCCTCCACTCAATCTGCAGAAGCGGGAGACACAGGGAGTGGACGAAGAGCGGTGCCGCGGCCACTGGGGCCGAGTAAGGGGATGGGGGGAGTGGCCCCAGGTGTAGGTTTGAGGCCTCGGGCCGCTAAGGGGAGTCTGCCCTGGCCTGGTACAGCCAGAGTCACGTTAAGGGAGCAGAGGGCACGGCCCACTGCAGACGCCGCGCTTGTGGGCACGGAGAAAGCGCCCCCTTCTCCCAGAATAGAAACGGATAAACGAAAGCGCGTGTGAGTGTGGGGGTGCGAATCGCCACCTCCTGCCTTGGCTTTCCCGCTCTTCCGAGCGCTCCCACTTCTCACTTTCCCCAAATCCGCATTTTCCTTGGCACAGCTCTCCCGGAGCAAGAAGGAGAGGGAGGTACCCGGGGGCAGTGAGAATGACGTGTGCTGGTGCAGAGAGGGGGTGGGGGGCTGCGGGCCGGGCTCTGTGGACCGGCTCCTAATCCTCTTGTTTTCGGTACAGTCAGCAGATGTGGCTTCTTTTAGCTGAATAATCCGTTAAAAGAATAATAATTTTTAAAAAGGAGATCGACCTCACCCGAAGAGTAAGGCGAACGAGATTAGGGCTTGGTAAGGATAAATTAAAAGGCTCCAAATTCTCTCTGTCCCTCTCTGCCTTCCTCTCTACCCTCCTCCCCCTCCCTTCTCCTCCCTCCCCTCCCCCCTTCTTCCCCATCCCCTGCAATCCGCACTCGACGCGAGTTCACGCGGAGGGCTGGATTTCCAGGCTGAACCGCAACTTGCGCTGCGCGTTATTATTATTCATCTGAGGGTGCTGCCGCCACAACCTTTGCCTCCTGCGCTCCTCTCCTTCCCCCCGGCCGCCGCCGCCAGCAGTGCAGTCCCTCCTGCACGCATGCTCTGGTTCACCAAAGGGAGATTCTGAATTTTTTATCACCCTCATGATCATCATCGTGATGCTCCTTATCATGGTTATCATTTTCTCCTGCCAGGTGGAGCGACCACTAGCGCCTTCTCCCCGCCCGCCCCTTCCCCAGTGAAGGAAGTGATTCGGGCCCGGGCGGCCGCTCCCTGGATGCCAGCTTCCTTTGCCTCTCCGCAGCCCTCCCTCATTCATCTGCATGTATATTATCTTGATCCCTTTTATTCCAGTAGATCTATCGCCTTTCGTTGGGCTGGCTGAAACGCTGCGGACTGCGACCAGTATCTTAAAAAGAAGAATATAAAGAGGAAGACCTTGAGTGGACCCCCGGACAAAGCACCTTGGGCTCAGCGAAAAGGGACGCGCGGGAGCACCAGCTCGGAAACACTAGTGATCTCCGGTGCCAAAGGGCGCCCGCCCGGCGCGCAGACCTCTGAGGACATTTGGGCCGAATTTTATTTATCTTTTTGGTATGCTTGAATAGTGCCATTATTGGGGAGGGGTTGTGTTTCTTTGTTTTTTTCTGGGAAAGGGAGCTGAATTGTGGGAGATCGGGTAGATTTAACTTGGTTTTCCTGCTACCCTGACTCACCTTCTCGAGATCTGAGCGTTGGAGAGGAGACTGGGAAGCAGGAGGCTTAGAAAAGAGTAGAAGCCGGAGATGTTGCCTGGAGGGCTAAAGGAATAGTGGAACGAGGGAGAGGTGATTGGGTATGGCCCAGCTGGAGGAGGATTGCGCAAAGAAGGGTGTTTTTTTTAAATCCCCTCTTCTGGTTCACAGGATGAGTTTTGCTGGGGATGAAAATACGGGTGTCTATCGATAAGCGCTCTGAGAAATTGATTTAAAAAACTGATATGTCCGTGTACACACATAAGGAGGAGTCTGGATTTGTGTGTAAACAGAGCGGAGAGGTGGATGAGGGCATGGAGGGAGGGGGCTTAAAATCGTGTCTTATTATCCCTTTGGCTTTGGGGACTCTCATCCCCTGGCTCTCTCCCTTTTTTTGACCCAGGGATCCAGCCGCATTAGACATGAGTGACCTTTTAAATCTACGCCCACTCTTTACCTGGTAAAGCCAGTTGACAGTTTGGGGTGGGGTAGGGTGGGGTGGGGAGAGTGGTAGGGGTGTTTCGAAGACATATATATATTCTCTCTCCCCCCCCACCCCGTTCTCCCCTCCCCTCCGTCTCCTCCTCCCTCGCTCTCCCCCCCTTCACTCCTTCTCTTCCTCCCTCCCACCTCCCTCGCTCCCTCCCTCCCTGCTGCATTTTGCATGAGCTATCTAGGTCATTAGCATTTTAGCGTATGCAAGACTTGACAAAGCTGATGAGGGGCCAGATGGGCCTCGCTCTTATGAGTTTTTTTTTTTTCTTTTCTTTTCTTTTTTTTTTTTTTTTTCCTTTTCCTTTTTCCCCTCCACCACTTGGGACCTGAGCGAGAGGACTGCAGCAGGCGAGTTCCGGAAGGCTGATTGCCCAGATCCCGGCCCCGGACCGCGGCGGCAGCCCCCGCGGCACGCCCGGCCGGGCTACGCCTGCACTCCGCCAGCGAGGTAAAGGCGGCGGCGGCGCGCCCTGCCCTGGCAGCCGCTGCCGAGTCCCTGCTGCCCTTCCCGTTCCTTGCCCTCGTCTTCCCCCTCCCGGCCCCCCTCAGTTTCCTGGGCAAAGCTGAGGGCTAGATGGGTGGGTAGGGTTTGCTGCGTTGGGCGAGGTGGGGTTGGTGTTGTTTTTTCATTGTCTGGAGCGGCAGGGGAGGCGAGGCGCGGGGAAGGGGCGCGGGGAGTCGGCGTAATTAACACGGGGGAGGCATCTCTCCGTCTCCCACTTCCACCCACACCCTCCAACCCTCCACCCCCTCCGCTTTGCAGGAAAAAGCCTGGATCCGAAAGGATGGGGGAGAACAAAGAGCCTTTGGAAGACGTCGCTGTTATCTCATTGTCTGTGTGATTGGGGAGCTGCGGTAGGGAGGATGCTGTGGTCCTTTTCTCCCTGCGCTCCCCACCCCCATCCGTCTCCCCGCTGTCAGGACGCACGCACACGCGCCGCTTTTCACTTATTTTTCCTTGTTTTCTCATTCCATCTTCTTCCCACCCCCTTCCTTTCTTCCACCTTTCCTTCCTTCCTCAGGAGAAAGGCCTCTCTCTCCGTGTTCACAGCGGACCTTGATTTAAATGTCCATACAATTAAGGCACGCGGTGAATGCCAAGAATGGGGCTGGCTGAGCACCGTCGGTCCGCGAGGGCCCGCCAAGGAAGGAGCCGAGGCGTCCTCCGCAGAGCTCAGCGCGGCGGCTTCGGGCGGGAGGGGTCGCGGGCTCCCGCCGGTGGGCTGCCCCGAACCGGAGCCCTTGGTGTGGGGAGGTGCGGGGCTTGTGACAGACAGGGGCTTAGAGATGCAAACAGATTCGGGGAGAGAAACAGAGGCTGATTCTATTACAGGAACACAGATCAGCGAGAGCGCAGATGCGGTGGGGGGAGGGTTGTCTGTGAGCGCACTGCGGAAGGCTTCTGTGTGCAGATTTTTCTCTGGGCTTGGGGTGCATTGTATGCGGGTCTACACCGTCCCCCGTGGCTGTGTCTTCGTTCTGAGCTTAGCTTTTGGTTTGCTCTTTAAAAAAATAGTCTGGCATCCAGAAGACTGGCAAACTGTGCCAGGGCTTGGACTGCGGATATACTGTGTTTGCTTGAGGTTTGAGGGGAGGGGTGTCGCCACTTGGGAGGTAGGGGGGAAGTGTTTGTCACCCTTTGCTGTAGCGCTTGGGCACCTGACAAGCTTAATTAAGGAAGTCATTGGGATATAGAGAGAAGAAGAAATAAAGTCCGGGCCGGCTCACAAGCTCCATCAGGGCCGAAAGCATGGCAGGGCTCTCAGGACCCTTCACTTCCTCCTTGCGCTGTAATTGCAGTTTCAGGCGGAGATCCAGGAGATGCAGAGGAAGGGAGAGGCGCAATAACCTACATGCACCGAAGGGGGATGCATTCCTTTTAACAACTGAACAGAAGGAAAAACAGAATGTGTACAAGTGGGGGTCTGAGGAGAGACTGTTTTGAAAGAGAACGCCAGGGAATGGAAAGGGTTAACCCTCTCTCACCCTGAAGGATCTGCTTCCCCAGTTGGGCCTTCCTCCCCAGCAGAGGGTCCTAGAGACCCCCCTCGCTCGGCACAGTGACAGCCCCAGCCCATCTCCAGCTCTGTGTTAACCCCAAAGCTGCAGTGGATGGTGGCAAGACTTAAACTCATCAATTTCCAGGTGGAGAAAATGGGGGAGGGGCAGGTCCTGCAGAGAAAGGAGGCCAAGAGCTGGATCTTCCTGCCCATGGAGGCTGCTGCATCCTTTCCCCACCCTTGCCAGAGGCCTGTCTTTGCAAGGCCAAGGCCATAAGGGATGCTCAGGATTTGAGTTTGATTCCTGACACACTAACCAAGGCCTAAGAGAGTCTCAGCTGAGGCTGACCGAAGAGATTTCTTCTCACTAAAGCCTCGGTCTGGCCCACTAAATAAATTAGTGTGCAAGGATACCATGGATCTATAGCCTCACTTCCTCCCAAATATTTATTGAGTACCTACTGTGTGTCAATCATTCTATAATTATTGTATCTTAAGTTCTTCATTTGCCCTCCTAAGGGAGTGTCTGGAGTCAGGCAAGGTTAAGTGTGCCATACCCCCCTAGACACTCCCAGAACCTTCTCTGGGTCTGCAGAAATGTACCACAACCTGCTCACCCCTGCAGAGAGAAGGCTGCAGTTCACATCATGCAAACTGCAGGTGTGGTGCTGTTCCCCAAGTCCCAGAAGGTGAGCCTGGCTATAGGACAGAAGGGAGAGCAGCTTCTCTTGCCCCTGTGCCTTAGCCAGGGCTGTCCTAAGAGGCACCGGCAACCACTGCCTTCAGAATAGACCTCCCTCCCAAGGATGCCTCTTTGGGGTGTAAATCTCCTTGCCTCTTACCCTCCCTCCTCACTGGGCAGGCTGCTCTGACAGTTCTTTGGGGCATGGTTTCAGCCTCTGATGACCAACCCTTTGCCCCACAGCTGTCCACATCAGTGAGCCTCGTCTCCATAATTGCTACCCTGTAATTCCATTAGACCCGGCTGTACCCTTTGCTGATGTGCCTGCCCACAAGGACAATCTCCAAATGCCTCCCCAAGTAATGCCCCTTTTAGGTGGAAACCTAACACGCTTCTCCCTGAGAGCTTAAACCGCAGGCACCATGGACAAGGCCTGCCAGGTCCTGCTGCTGATAATCTATGATGGGATGGTCATATTTTTATTTTATTACTTATGTAAACTCTTGTTCCAGAAAGCTTTACTGTGTCGGGGAGTGCTCTGGGTTTGCTGGGTCTGTGTGTATCAGTGTGGGGATTTTCCTGTGTTCACCAGGTCTCATTATGAAATGTGTTTTTACGTGGGGCTTTAATGACTGAAAATGGCAGAGATGAATGCGCCATTCTACTCCCTGTGTAATTTCAAGGCCCCTTTTGTGTTCACCAAATAGGGGTATCGGAGTGAAGGTCAGTCCTAGCTTCATCCCTTCCTCTATATTTGAGGCCTATTTATGCCCAGCGATATTTATGTAAGAAACCTGAAGATTTCTGCTCTTTCAAGGCATTTCTTTAACTCTCAACATCGTCTTCTCCGCTACCTGTCTATTTGAGCCCCTCTGATTACATCCTATGGCTTAAATGAAGGGAAACATATATGATTTTAAAAGGTAGGACATGTTCGAGGCAGTTGGCTGATTCAATATGCTCAGGCCCCCTTTGGTTCACACACGCCACCATCGTTATGGTCCTCGTGAGGATGGGAGCTCCTCTGTCTTCTCAAGGTTACTGTACTGTAGCAGATACTTTAAGATGGATTTAGATATGTATCAAAGGAAAAATTGATAATATTCTTTTTTCCCCTGCCAGAGATGGCCCAGGTCCAGATCTCTGTTTAAGCGGAAAAGAAACTGATCCTTTAACAAAGACAAAGGTAAATTCTCTACCACTTCTATCACCAAAGGGGTGGGGAGGGGGACAGTTTTGTGGACACATGAGAAACCTTAGCCAGAGAAATAAATATGTGGGGGAAAGGGTAGTTTCCCAGCAGGCATATGCCCATATACACACATACATACAGACATTTTCTCACATAACCACATCCACGGCTAATATTTATAGGAAATCATTTACACATGAAGAAAAAATCCATCCATTTCTACTGTCCCCACAGAGAAATAATTTTCTGTTTCCCTCTACTGAACTTACATAATACCCCCACCCCTTGTTCCAACCTTAGAATGGAGTCCTCTGGGGGCAGCTGCAAAGCATCCTCCCTAGGACAGATGGAGCCTCCCTTCCACATCTCCTCTGTGGGTGGTTTTAGAGCCCCATGAGTCAACACGGGCTGAGGGTTGTGCTGGTGGTATGTGTGTTTGAGACTCGCCTGGCTGATTCACAGTGATGAGTATGTCAATAATAACAATTATGAGAATTATGATACCTAATAAAGATTTTTTTTTTCTTCCAAGTCCCACCTACAATTCTTTCATTTGGGTGTTTTTGCCAAGTCTTACTCAATTGGACTTCAGTTTTTAAAAAAAAAAAAAAATTTAATACTTAATTTCATCTCCAGTACAGACATAGGACAAGAGAAAGGACTTCAAATGGGATTCATTGGAGTCAGTGTGTGCCGCTCTCTGCCACCCTATGTGGGTCTGCTGTGGCCTGGAGAGATGGGCACCAAATTTAGATGGCCTGGAAAAAAAGCAGGCCTTATCGAGAGCAAAGAATGTTCCAGGTCAGAAATGAAGTGTGACAACTCTCAATAGGTTCACCTTTTCATTTTCTAATCCTTCTCCCTTTTGTCTTAAAGTGGAAATCTTACCCCAAAAATGAGGACCCGGGTCAAGGCTGCATAAGCCCCCCAAAAATAAACCTCCAGGATCACTAGGGGCTTTCCCTCTCAAAATTAAAGTGGAGGGAGGTTCATTTTAAATTTAAATCGAATCTATTTCTTAAACACATATATATACTGAGACCTAGGACCTAGGAGGCAATATTTTCGCTGAAGTTCAATTTGCTACTTGGGGTAACGTTTTTAAGGCGGTTCTTCGCGGAGAGCAGAGAGTGTGCGGGTCCTGCCCAGGAGACGGGGCGGGGGGGGGGGGTGCCCGGCTCGGCCTCGCCACCCACCGGGCCGCCGGGCCGGCGCCCAAGGCTTCCCACTGACCCTCCTTCCCAGGCGCACGGAGTTTTCTCTTTTTCTCCTTAAGTCCCTGAGACATCTAAATTGAGCGAGGTGAAAATGAACAAGCGCTGGTTTCCTTTTTCTTTTCTTTTATGCCCCTGTTTTCCTGGCTTCGATTTTTTTTTTCTTACCCGAATCAAGAACGTCGGGGCCCCAAAGCCCTGATCATTCTGCATTTCCCAAACCTTCAGACTGATCCGACGTGCGGGTAGAGGTGCGGGTCGACGCGGAGAGGGCAGGGCCTCCTCGGCACGGGGTCACCAACAGCAGGGACAGTCCCTGGAGAGTCACTTTTTTCACTTTTCCGCGCACTTCTGTTCCCCCAATTTCACTCTGGCGCCAGGACACGCTACCGTCAACGTTAGAAATGATCGCGGAGTCGGGGGCAGGAATGCGGGGCGGGTCAGGGGAAGTGCATCGTCCTTTCCGAAGGGGGTCCATCTTCAGCGTCAAAGAATGGGACGCGCCAAACCAAAGGCCTTGGCAGGATCAAGAGTCCTCCCCTCCCAGCGCCCCAGAGCTTCCCGAGCCGCAGGCCTCGCCCGGACGCCGCGCCCTCCCCGCTGCGCACCCGGCCTGCCTTTGCGCGGGGAGCAGGGCCAGGTGCCAGGACCATCCGTCCCTCCCCCCTCATCCTCCTCCGGGCCTCCATCCCGTCCGCTCCAGGACCTGCGGCCTCCACGACCTAATCCCGCACCCCGGAAAGCCTCAGAATGTGCGAGAAAGCGGAGCGGGCGGGCGCGGCCCAGGAAGCCGGTACCGAGAGGGAGGAGGTTGGGAAAGGACCTCGACCCAAAAGTCACTTCTTAGCCACTCCCTTGGCTTCCTACCTTCGGAGTGCACGGGTGAAAGCACTTTAGGGGTGGGTTTTGGAGGGGGGGAGATTATTTTTCCCCTCGGTGCATCCTCCCGGACTCCCGTTTACGCCCCCCCCCCCCAGCTGTTTATCCTCCATACCCACGGTGACCCGGCCAGGGCACGGGCATTTTCCTTCAAGATCCAGCAATCCACCACCCCCGGCGACAGGTCCTCGCCATCCCCAAACACCTCCTTCCCCACCCCTACAACACTCTGTTAAGAACCCAAAACAACAACAAAATCCGCAACCCAGAAGGAAAACGACACATTTCTCCTTCAGCCTTAGCGCTAGTCCGGCTCCTACGCCAGAGGGGATGGAGCCGCTTAGAAGTCGGTTTGAAGGAGAGGAGCAGACACGCTCTTTCTGTCTTCCTGAACCTCCAAACCCCAGCCCCTGTCCCAGGCAGAAAGAGGGACGGCCATTCCCGTCGACTGGGCACGGTCTCTGCTTTAAAAACAACTAAATTATTTCCTTTTTCGCATCTGCTGGGCCCACCAGAGTGCAGAGTTAGTGATGTAAGGCTCCTTTGGATTAACAGGCCAGTGCCCTGAAATAACCTTCAGAGCCCCGGTCTCAAGGTCATGTGCCCAAGGAAAGGGGGGCCGGTTAGCCTCCAGAGGCCACAGGTCAGGACCAGAACGCGCCTGACAAAGGTCGTGCCACCGACCGCTTCTGACACACAGAAAGGTGCACCTGGACTTCACGGGGGGGGGGGGGGCTTCCCTTCAGCCCACTTCCACACTTACCTAGATTGATGCGGCAACATTTATTCCCATTTAATTGAGGCACTGGTTTAATTTCAGCTTGCTTCGGCTTAAGGCCCAATGGGGTTTTCTGCAGCTCTTTTCCCCAGTGCCTCTACAGAAACTAATTGCTGTTAATATCCAATTTTGGCTTTATTATTCGTTAGCCAATTATGTATCCCATAGCCCAGGCCCCTTGCTGCTTACTGCCTCTGCTGGAATCAGTTAACACTATGCCTGGCTTCTGCTCGCCTCTATTCCGACCCTTCCCCCACCCGAAGATGATTTACGGGCACATTAGTCATTTTGTCTGTCCCAGCACTTAGCCCAATGTGGGGGGGGTGGGGCGTACTTTCAGGCTGTTTTCCCCTTTTGAGGGAGATTTCTTCTCTGTAGCTGAAGTAAATAATTCCCACTTTAAAAAAAAAAAGAAAATTTAAGTTTTTCCACTCTCTCTTCACCGCCTCTGGGCTTTCTTTTCCTGGAGCCATTTTTGGAGTAGCGTTTTTCAATCAGAAGAAAGCTCGGTGCCTCAGCCTCAGAGTTTCCCCTCCCTCCCCACTCTCCTGTTCACCTCCCCAGGAACCCAACTGGGGCCCGCCTGCAAGCTACCACATATATATAACACCATCATTCAAGGAGAGTGCTTGGGCGATGTCATTTCACATTTCCAGGAGGGAAACTTGAAAAAGCAGTTTGAGAAAGGCACTGTCTCCAGAGAGGAGGAGGGACGCTTTTGTCTCCTCTCCCACAGATGCCGTGGAAACGCTCCTGCTTTACTTCCTCACCATGTGGAACTGACGCAATTGGGGGCAAGAGCCTTTAAAAAAACATGGTCTTCTGCCTCATTTTATTTGTGTGCTCTGAGTTCATTGATATACAGAAGCAAGCACTTCCCGTTACTGGTGCTCTCGAAACAGAAAAATAAATGTAAAACTCATAACCACAGCAGGGAGATCCTTCTTTGTTTTCCCTTCTTCTCCCATTCTGAAATAATGTTTTAACTGCTCTAACATGCTCTCACATTTATCTCTAGCAGTTCTATAGCAACCTGCATAGTGTCAGCATCAGAAACGAATGGAGAGAAAACAAAATGTCAGAGCAGCTGGCTTTGGCTGAGGCCTGCCATGGCCGCCTGGAGGCCCGGGCCCCTTCTGATGAAGCTGGAGGAGGCTGGGCGCTTTCATCGTGGCCTGGGAATCCTATGGTCAGGTTTCTCGTAGAGGGGCAGCCGGGGGCAAGTGTTGTGTAGGGCTGGGACATTATTAAGAAGGTGCCTTACACATAAGGCTCAATAAATACCACCCAAATTAGATGTAATTAAGTTAGCTGCAGCTGTCCTGCTTTTCCTGCAGAAAAGCTATAGTTATGCATTCGGGCCTCTTGAGCAGAGGATACGGAGAGTGGCTTCACAGGGAAAGAAGGAGCTTAAAAATGTTTCTGGTTCATTCCCTAGCCTCAGCCCTGCTTAACTCATCCAGATGCGTGGACTCTGACTTTCAAATAGTTCATGTATGGTAGACAGACTACATACATACCCAGTCCCAGACACAAATTCAAATAGTGAAAAACTCTTCCTTAGAACCTTTCTATCTTCCTCGTAGAGCACTTCTTTTACTTACTTTCTAATAACTCTTGTACTCAAACCTCTTCCTTCATCACCCCCAATTCACATCTCACCAAGGTCTTCCCCACTGGGGTATGCCCTAAATAAAGAAATAACAATTTCTATTTCCTTCTACTCTCCTCCTTCCAGCCCCTTGAAAACATCCATATTCTCAATGGTCAGGAGGTGTTAGGAGAAAAGCAGTGAAGCTAAACCATTTCACACTATTATGTAAATTGCTTAGTGTCTTAACTTTCCCAGGGATATTTACATTTTAGAAGAGGCACTTACATAACAAGTGGAATCTCATTATAGGAGTTTCTTGTGAAGGCATCCAAAAGTGGGAAGGCAGAATAGCATCAACTTTCCCACTTTTTGTGTGAGAGTAGCATCATCACCCCTTCATTCCAGACACACCTGAGCTCCAAGCACATAGATATGACATCATTAATAAGAAAACACATTTCAAGAACCCCAAATGACTCCTTGTTGGTCCCCCCTCAAGTGCTAACATTCTACTAGTCCCAATTTAATGACAGATAGGAGCGCCATTAGCACAGATACCCATGATTTTTGCACAATAAATGATACCGGTCTAGGTTAAGGCCACTACATTTAAATCCAGCCCTTTCATGTCATTTTGCATAATTGTGAATACTGATTTTACTTTTCTGTGAATCACGATCAATTTTTGATTAAATACTGGACACGGTGAGCCCACGTCACTCCAGTAACCCAAAGTTCACTCAGGAAAAACCAGGAATTGGGCAGAGCTTGACTTTGGCACATTCCAGCATCAGTTTTCTTCACTCTCCTCTCCCTAGTCAGCCCTTCCCTTGTCTAACTGGAGCTCCCTCATCTCCTTGACACCCTGACTGCGTCCCATGCCCACTGTGCATCCATGTTGTGAACAATGGCAAAGCCAGGACCCATAGCAGGTTCTTGCAGGGCGAGGAGCGGAACAGGAGGTGCCTTTTTTAATGAGCATGAGGCCAGCACATACAGGAACTGCCTTCCCAGCTTGCTGCCAGCCTCAGAGAACTTGGACTTGGAAAATGTCAACCGTCTCTCCCCCTTCTTTCCACTCTTCCCCTTCTACCTCAGCATCTTGCCGCCTTCATGTGGACGATTAATCAATAGCAGCAGCATAGCATGAGAGGTTAGGAGCGTGATCTTGCTGCCAGCCCACACTGTACCCCTATCGCGTTAAACCTGTCCTATCCAATTCCTGAATCACTCATCATGCTGTTGACTAAAAACTATCCAACAGCATTTGGGGCAGCTAGGAAAATTATTTAATGTGATACCAGGGCCTCTCAGAAGTCTAGAGGGACTTGATCTCTTCCATTTCTTGAGGCTTCCAGGATATTACAAAATTAAGAAATGCCAAAGCAGAGTTACCCAAATTGTGGTATATGTTATTTGCTTCTAGTTAAAAATTTAAATTTACATGATTAATACCTGCTTTCAATTCTGTTACTATACCTATGCTGTATGTATAGTACCTTCCAAAAACATTACCAAAAAGTCTACATATGAGGCCCTTTGTGATTCTGGCACCCAGGCAGAAAGGTCTGTATGCTCAGGCCTAGCCCCCAGCCCCCAGAGAGAGCATAGCATAGTGTATATGACTGCAAGCTCTGGCATTGATTCTTGGCTCTGTTACTAGGCTATGTGACTTTGGGTAAGTTGCTAAACCTCTCTGAGCATCCTCTGTAAAAAGATGATGATAATAATGGTATCTACTTCATAGAGCTGTTGTCGGGATTAAATTAAATAATGCATGTCAAAATTGTTAGCATGGCACAAAGCATGGTTCAATAGAAATATAATGCAAGCATATATGACATTTCAAATTCTCTAGTGGCTACATTTTTAAAAGTAAAAAGAAACATGTAACATTACGTTTAATCACCTTTTATTTAATCCAATACATATAACCTCAAATATAATTCAACATGTAATCAGTATAAAAGTTATTGAGATGTTTAACATTCTTTGTTCATACTAAATCTTCAAAATCTGATGTGTATCTTACACTTATGCATCCCAATTCAGATGCTAAATTTTCATCAAAAACACTTGCTTCGTGTTTAGATTTCGTAAAATTTACAGTTGAAGAAGTAAATTCATACCCGGGTTTGTTCCAACTGTTCTTAAATATTTTCTAATAACCTAATAGAGTATTTGTTCTTAAGCTTAAATTAAATTAAAAATTCCATTCTTCAGTTGCAGGAGCCACATTTCAAGTGCTCAGTGGCCACATGTGGCTCGTGGCTACTGCATCAGGCAGTGCAGATCTTAGCATAAACCTGGCATATAGTAAAAGCTCAATAAATACTCACTAGCCGTTACTCTCAGGGCCTCATCATACCCCAGACCATACCCCAGACACAGGGAACAGTCCTTCTCTTCCCTCAGACTCCAAATCAGTGGCCAGGCCGGTCATTTCCTCCTGTATGGCCTGTGAAATGATCCCAGGCCCAGCATCTTGAGGGCCTCTTTGGGGTACAATTTCATAGTCACCAATGGGGCCGTTTGCCAGGAACGTCTTCCTGACTTTCCCTGCTGTGATTCTAGGAAGCCTTTCGGAATCTCCAGGATTATTTTGCTATGTGCATATGTCTAAGGAGTGGGACTAGCAAGGTTTCTGTGGAAACAGTAACTTGGTACATCTCTGCACCAGAAATGACAGGACTAACATGGTTACACTACTGACTGACATTTGTTCCTATTCACAGACCAAATTGTATATGGAAGAAACTAGACATGAGTGTGGGACATTCTCCTCAGTTTAATTCTGTGCTAATTTGTCATATTGTTAATTACAAATCTTCTCAGCTTTCCCATATTCATTTTCAAGCAGTTTTTATTGAAATCTTGCTGTGTGTCAAATACTGATAGTCAGCTAGGAGGAATTTGTGGATGCATAAGACTCACTCCCTCCCTGCCTTCAATAATCTTCCAGTCCAGTAGAAAAAATAAGACAAATACATAAATGATTATGACAAAACCAAATGTGATTGATGTCATACAAGAGAGATGGTCAGAATGCTAGGAGAGCTCCAGTGAAGGAGGTGCCTTTTCCCATGAGAGGGGTAGGGAAACTTCAAGAGGCAGGTGGAATTTGGGGGTATGGGGAGCATCCTAAATGGTAAGATTAGCATGAGCACCGTCCCAGGAGTAAGGAAGGTTTGCAGGACTAACCATAGGTATAATGACAATATGTCAGGAAGAAAGTTTGGGGCCAGATTGCATGTGGGAATTGCTGGATCATACAGTGTCTTAGTCAGCTCAGGCTGCCATAACAAAATACCACAGACCGGCTGGCTTAAATTTATTTTCTCACAGTTCTGGAGGCTGGAAGTCCAAGATCAGAGTGCCAACATGGTCAGAATCTGGGGAGAGCTCTCTTCCTGAGTCGCAGATGGTTGCCTTCTTGCTGTGTCCTCACATGGCAAAGAGGGAGCGAGAGGGCTCTGGTCTTTTCTTATGAAGGCAATCGTGATGACTCCACCCTCGTTTAAACATAATCACCTCCCAAACACCATTTGCCAAATACCATTTGCCATCTTCAAATATCATTGATGGATGTGAGATGGTATCTCATTGTGGTTTCGATTTGCATTTTCCTAAAGATTAATGATACTGAGCATCTTTTCTTTGCTTATTGGCCATTTGTAAGTCTTCTTTGAAGAAATATCTATTCAAGTCCTTTGCCCATTTCTTAACCAAGTTGTTCAGTTTTTGTTGTTGTTGATGTTGTAACAGTTGTTACTTTGGCTAATCTGAGGCAGTTCTGACAAATGAAGTGAAGTCAGCAGTCCCTTATCCACTGAATAAAGTCTTATTGTCCTAAGTCCAGTTTCAGGTAGTTGCCCTGGTCACCTGCACACCCACTGACTATCATGTGTCTTTTGGCTTTGGAGACAGGTGGTTTGAAATCCTCAAACCTTCCCCCTTGGTTGGGTCTCTGAAACCCTTCTTACATCTTGCCTGCCTCCAATTCCTGAGAGCTAGGCTTGACTTCTGGAGGGCTCCTGTTCCAAATCTGGTGAAGGACTTAAAACAGAAGTCCATTCACATCCCTGACCCTGAACTCTAGCATAGTATTCAGAACTCTGATGATTTCAAGTGACAGAAACGCAGTTGAACCAACTTAAACGTGAAGGGGAATTTATTGTCTCATGGAACCCCATATAAGAATCTTGTTATAACTCAAGGACAGCTGGAAACATGGACTCAAACATCTTTCTCTGAGTTTCCCATCTCTGCTCTTCTCTGCATATATTCAATTCTTCTCTCTTTCTGCAAACTGACCTCAGCTTCCCAGGTCCACACAGCAAGAAATGTAGCCATTGGGATTTCCCAGGCTTTACATTTTATAGCCCTGCTTAGGTCAGGTGCCCACCCCCAGGCCAATCAACTTGACCAAAGGGATGGAAAACCCCAATTGGGCAAGTGTGCATTAGGTGTATGCATGGAGCTCCCATGGCGACTGTGGATTGGCGGGGAGGGGCAGCTGCCTAGAAAAAGGTACCAGTCAGGTAACACCACAGGTATCTTCTATGACCACCAATGTCCTGCGAATGGTGCCCCTGGAGCTGTGCAGCACACACACTGTGTGATGGAGGTCCTGGTAGAATATCTTATTTCTGGACCCACCAGATTGGCACCTTCCTCCCACACCCTCCCTCCTCAGAAGACCTCGACACCAGAGTCCATCACATCCTCTGGAGTCCTGTGGTTTGAAATGCTGACCATTTCTCCTAACCCTGTGCCAAGGTCCCAGCATGTTTCAGTGTCCAAGTTTAGTTTATGACAGAAGCTGGTTGTGGAGACCACAAATTGTTACATTTTTTTTTTACCAACTGTGTAACATTTGATGCTATTCACAACACCACACTGCTGCTATCTTACTGTGCTGTCTCTCTCCCTAGCAAGCCACCAACATTTCTTGTCTCCTACCTAAAAAAGACAAAAGGGGAAAAAGCACCAGAAGTGCCTATGCTCTCCTCTCCCAGGGGTTCCTAGATATAGAGCAATTTGGGACCTGAGGGAAATCTCTGTGGAGAGGCCCTGCTCCCAAGTCTCGCTAATTCTGGATTGAATTCTCTCCCGTGAGCCAGGCATTGAATTACTGCCCCCCCCCCAATACTTCTTGTTTTCCATTGTCTCATCTAATAAAGGTTCCAGATCTGAAAGTCTCTGAGACCCTAACCCTAATCCAATTAAACCTTACGAAAGCTTCTTGACTCGGTAAAGACAAAGAGGTAAAGAGGTTAATAGCAGACGAACCTCCACTGACAAGCTAAATTAGCCTTGCCCACCTCAGGAGAAATGTTAAAAGCAGATTACTAAGACTGCTGTTGGTGATTAACATTTGCTCAAAATTCTAAGTAGATGATTTTTTTTTTCCAAGTTAAATGTTAACCTGAGGAAAGAGGTACAGTAGCAATGGGAGAGAAAAGTGAAGAAGAAAACAGAAAAACCAGCCTGCTGGGTGGATGTCTTCTTCCCAAAATAGTCGGGATTGAGAATGCCGAAGAACAATTCCCCACTCACCCTATTTACTTCTCAGGTAGGAAGGATGGAGACTTTCCACATCTTCATTCAACAGAGAAGCTGTGTTTCAGGTGAGAATGGAAGCAGGGAGGCAGCTGCCAAACTGACTTTTGAGGGGCCAGGTCAGGAGCTACCTGGAGTTTTCCAGTTTTGTATCCTATAGGCTGCTGTAACAAATACCATAGATTGGGTGGCTTGAACAACAGATGTTTATTTCTCGTGGTTCTGGAGGCTGGGAAGTCCAAGGTCAAAGTGCAGTCAATTCAGTTCCTGGTGAGGTCCTCTTCTTGGTTTGCAGATGGCTGCCTTCTCCCAGTGCCTTCACGTGGCAAAGAGAAAGCTCTGGTCTCTTCATCCCCTTATAAGAGCACCAATCCCATCTTGAGGGCTCCACCCCATGACTTCATCCAAACCCAATTACCTCCCAAAGGCCTTACCTCCAAATATCATCACATTGAAGATTAGAGTTTCAACACATGGATTTTGGGGGGACACAAACATTCAGTCCTTGTGAATCTGTCTGCAAGGTGGGTTTGCTCTGAGGCAACAAGTAGTTAACACTGGAAAAGCACCTTCTCCATTCAGCATTTTGGTGCATCAGGATAATATTCTTGGTCCAAATAGACATCTTGATTTTCCTGGATATCCTTTGACAGAGGCTTCATTTACCATGATGAAGAGTAGAAAGATTATGATATGAGTGTGTGCGTGTGACTCTTTGTGAATACTATTAGTAGGATGTCAGTGGATAGAAATTCAGTTCTTCAACAACGAGTGAGGCACCACATTAAGGGGCAGAACATCAGTGGGCACAACATTAAGGCACTAAAGTAGACATCTGGAAGGAAAGAAAGAAAAATTGGATATGGATCTTATCTTTTAGGAACTTATAATACAGGAAAGAGAAGACTTGTATAAATGGCTAAAAACATAATGGAAAGTGATGACGAACACAGGGTGCTGTTAAAAGGTCATGTAGTTTCAAGAATGTAAAATGGTGCAGCCATTGTTCCTCAAAAAATTAAAAATAGAATTACCATATGCTCCAGCAATTCCACTTCTGCATATAAATCCAAAAGAATTGAAAGCAAGGACTCAAACAAATATTTGTACACCCGTGTTCATAGCAGCATTATTTGCAATAGCCCAA
Organism: Tapirus indicus; assembly: GCA_031878705.1. Classification (NCBI taxonomy): domain Eukaryota; kingdom Metazoa; phylum Chordata; class Mammalia; order Perissodactyla; family Tapiridae; genus Tapirus; species Tapirus indicus. The sequence goes on along the minus strand of CM062919.1, from coordinate 92,920,268 downwards.
AGGTGAAAGCAACCCAAGTGTCCATCAACAGATGAATGGATAAACAAAAGATAGTACATACATACAATGGAATATTACTCAGCCTTAAAAAGGAACAAAATTCCAACCCATGCTGCAGCATGGATGAAACTTGAGGATGTTATGCTAAGTGAAATAAGCCAATCACAGAAGGACAAATCCTGGATGATTCCACTTATATGAGGTACTGAGAGTAGTCAAATTCATAAAGAGAGAAAATAGAATGGTGGTTGCCAGGAGGAGGGATGAATGGGAAGTTGTTTAATGGGGACGGAGTTTTAATTTTGCAAAATGAAGAGTTCAGTGAATAGATGGTGGTGATAGTTGCACAATAATGTGAATGTACTTAATACCACTGAACTGTGCACTTGAAAATGGCTAAGATGGTAAATTTTACATAATGTGTATTTTACCACAACTTTTTAAAAATATATTGTTTCAGATGAGAATTCCTAGAGGAGGTGGCACTGAGCTGGACTTGAAAGGGCAGATGAATTTCAATATGTAAAGAAGAGGAAGAAGGACATTTGAGACAGAGGGGAGAACATGAAATGTCCAAAGGCAGTGACGTACCCATCGGTAGGCACAGTGAGTGGTTTAAGTTTCCTGAAGCAAATGGTTCAGGAAGGAAAATAAGGTTAAACAACTGTTGAAGTTTAGACAAAAGGGCCTCGGAGGTTAGATCAAGGAATTTGGATTTTATCCTCTAAGCCAGCATATCCAGCATTTTCGTAGGGGGTTCCACAGTACACTAGTTCCATGAGATGCTATGAAGAAGGGGAAGGAGGGAGCCATAGTTGAATGAGTGCAGGAGATGCTGCATAGCCCTATGGGCAATTTCCAATGTACATTTGCTTATCAGTGATAAGTCCTGACATAAAGAAACCTGACTCATCTTGTTTAACTTAGCGTTGCCCAAACTCATTTGCTCATGCCACCCTTGGATTCTCACAACACCTATTAACATCCTAAGACCAAAAGAGTGTTCCGTACATTGAGAAACACCTCTCTAGGACAAGGAAGTTGTTGGAGATTTTTGAGCAGAGATATTTACATGGTCATAGTTTTGCTTTAGGAAGGCTCGTCAGACAGCAGGTGGATGAATGAACTGAAGAGAGTAGAGACGAATGACTAGAATTGTGGATGATATGTCGTTAAGGATGGGGCACATGTCAGATTTCTATAAGTTTGTAAGTGATTCCAGTTTGAAAAAGTGTCAGAAACCCCAGAGAGTTTTCAAGCACAGAGAAGATACCTCCTTACTTAAGTCAAATGCTGACAATTAGCAGATCACCCCCACCCTAAATTTTGAGTCATTCTACCCTGAAACACAACACAATCTCCCCAGGTCCATCCCACCTGTGTTGGTCCAGATCTCCTCAGCCCCCAGAGGCAGATGAAGTGATGTGTTGGAGTGCTTATACCAGCTCATGAGAGCTATTTAGAAATTTTGCAAGAACCATTGGTAGAAGTCCATCATGGTGGGAGTATTTATACCATGGAAGTTAGCCAATGCTACAAAGGAAGGCTTTTGTTTTTGGAGACTCCGTTTACCAGCACACCACTGAGCAGATGCCAAGATGGGATTAAACATGTAAGGATTCTATTAGAGAAAGCACCTGTGTGGAGAAAAAATGGGAGGGGAGACAAGGAAGGCTGGAGGAGCCATGTCAGACAGCAAAGCAAGTCTGACCCCAAGCAAAGGAAGGAGAGAGGAAAGGGAGGTTGGTGGAGCATCCCAAACTATATATGCATTTGAAGGAAGGTTCTGCAAGGCAGTTGGGGAGTCCTTGAGCCAAAGCTGGCCATCGTGGACGTCTCCTAGGAACTGGCCTGTCTTAGTATCCCTGCAGCCCCCGGTCACTTATAGAGAGGAGCCCTGTAAAGTATGGACTCATCGCGAGTATGGAAGTATGGCCTCAGGGCAAATGCAGCAATGGATTTCTGAACCCCGAGCTGGGGCCCTGAGTCATTTGTGCTCCCTGTTGTTGGTGACCCATGAGGCACATTCTCATTACCACCACAGTCTGCCCCTTGCACCACACAGGAAGGTTCAGGAAGCAGTTCCTCCAAGGTTTCCATGGGCCTTTCTTCCTGAGGGATAAGCCACAGCCCCCAGCACTGCAGTTGATCTTGGGACTTCAATTGACCATCTCATCCCTCCTCCACTCTTCATTCTAAATTCCCCTCACCCTTAGCTCTCAATCTGGCAGGTGTTGGTGGCTTACTTGATGGTGTGACCTTCATGCCTGAAGGGTCTAAATCCTGATCACCATACCCCTCTCAGTTTGAGGTGGCCGCACATGTCCATTCACAGTTACAGTGGGACAAGGGAGTGCCAGGAGGCACCCCAGTGGGTTGCCTGGGTTCCACATATGTTCCTCCCTGCCCCCATTGTGTAAAAGCACTCCTATCTCCTCTTGCTGATGAAGGTCAATGACTCCTGTCCATGTAGCGACTCCACTTTTCATCTGCTGATCTCTGTGCACGAGGACTCCAAAGTGTCCTGGCGGTAGCCTTTTAGTTCAATGGGACCCTTGCTGGATCTCCTGGTAAGAGCACGCCCTCTTTTGGGACCACAACCTCCAACCTTGCAGGGGACACAGTTGCAGGAACAGGAGACACAAAATTCAGCCAGTGGGTCGTTGAGACTGGTGGTAAATGGGGTCACTTCTGCTTCTACCTCTTGGTTTCCAGACTCATGTATCCTTCCTCTTAGGGACACAGTGCCATATATAGGTCTTTGGGCACTGAAGGATGGCACCTCATCCTTTCAGGGTATTTCCGTTGCTTCTTTAGAAGCAGGATTCTGTTAAGCCAACTATGTCAGGATGAGATGGTATGTGATACAATTCGTGAATCCCATGGTCATGGGTCTACTTCCAAACTTCCTTAGCTATGAGGTGTGTTCCTTAGTTGGATGCTGTGTTGTATGGGAATCCATGCCTATGGATCAGGCATTCCATAAGCCCCTAGATAGTGGTGCTGGCTGAGATGCAGTGGGCAGGAAAGGCAAATCCAAGACCAGAATAAGTATATACCCACATGAGGATGAACCACTGGCCTTTTCAGGCTGATGTCCTTGAGGAACAGTGCTATATCAAGGGCAGCTCTTTTGCTGACATTCAGAGCTAGCAGCAGTAGCTAGATTGGCCTTGGTAAGTGAGAGTCCATGCTGTTGGACCCATACGTAGCCTCCATCTCTGCCACCTCAGCCATTCTGTTTGTGTGCCTATTGTGCCAGTTCTGGGGTAAACAATAACAGTTGAAATCACTGGCCAAGTCATTTTGTCTGATTCTTCAGAACCTCTTCTATAGTGGATGCTTCTGGGTGGACATTAAAGTATACTACAAAATTCTTCACATTTTTTGCCCACTTTCATTTGTACATCCACATTCCTCTACCTCTGATCTCCTCAGCCACTGCCCAGGAACTGCGTATATTCTCACCTGCAGCCACTTTTCCTTCCACACCAAGTAGATGGACAGGCTTACAGCTCTGTCCACTGGGAAGATTTTCTCTCTACACTGAGTTATCAGGCCCACCCTAAATGTGACTGTTATCCATTTTTAGTTTGCTCTTACATATCAAGCCAACCCATTTGTAAACCAAGCTTGGGCTTTTCTCCTTTCAGCTGGTCATACATGATCCTGTCTACAGCCATAGAGGAGGGGCACCAGTGCAACTGTGATGGGTGGTGACACGAGCGTTTGGGCTACCTGCTCATGCAGCTTACTCATCCCCTCTAGTCCAGCTCAGACTCAATCTAGGATGTGCCATTTCTATTTTATGATGGACTGCAACTATTCTATTTATGGCTTTGAGGTTTCACAGGACCCAGCTCATAATAGACAGTTCCAAATGTAGGGTCACTGGGTTCCCCATGATCAAATGTTCCATCTCCACCAGGGCCCAGTGATATGCCGAAAGCTGATTCTCAAAAGGTATATCAATCCCTGAATATGATGGCATGATCCTGCTCTAAAATCCCAGGACCTGCATTGTGATTCTCCTACTGGTGCTTGCCATAAACTCTATAGTGTGTCTTTTCCCACTACTGACACCTCCAGCCCCACAGGATGGATCTGCCACATTGTATGGCCCAGTGGCATGGCAATTACACCACCACCTGGACTTGCTGAATCACCCTTTCTTTCTCTTGGTCCCACTTGAATCTGGCTGCCTTCAGTGTCCCCCAGGATATGAGCCAGAGCAATATTCCGAAGTGTGCAATGTGTTGCTTCTGGAACTCAAAGAGGCCCACTGGTGCTGGGCTTTCTTCTTTGTTGTAGGGACTACAAGATATGCAATTCGTTTTTTATTTTGGAGGTCCCTGACCACTGGACTCCTAAAAACTTCACTGAAGTGGCCAATTCCTGAATCTTCACAGGGCTTTCTTACCGCCCACTGTAGTGCATGTGTCTTACCCAGGCCTCCACCATGCTGGTCACCTCTTGCTCATTCTGACCAAACACCAGGATGTCATCAATGCAATGGTGTAATCCAGATGGTATAATCTCTTTGGACTGTATTATGACAGGGGGCAGAAGAGTTAACATAGATCTGAGGCAAACCTGTAAATGAATATTGTTGTCCACCCCACAAGAATGCAACTGTTTCTGATCCTCTTTTCTAACTAGAATGAAAAAGAATGCATTCACCAAATCACTGTCCACATGCCATGGACCTGCAGCTTGGTTAGCCTGCTCTAACAATGATACCATATTCACTACAGTAGCTGCCATCAAGGTTGCTAGTTGCTATAAGCCTGTGATAGTCTATGGTCATTCTCCAGGATCCAACCAGCTTTTGTAGGGCCTAGACTGGCAAATTAAATGCTACATCCTTAAGGTTTTTAATGGTGACACTAATCCTCCCGCCAGAATAGGATATTGTTCTTTATTTACTTTCTTTGACTGGGTATGTGTGTTGGGGGTGGGGAGGTAACTCAAGCATTTCAGAGGTTCCAGGATCTGATGTGGAGTTATTCCAACTACCAAGTATACCAATTCCAATTGTGTGCTTCGGGCCAGGAGAAATGACCACTGGGTGAATCTGAAGACCCAGTGGACCCACCATGAGCTGGACATTAGCCAGGACTCCACTTATTACCCGGCCCTCATAGGCCTTCATTCTTAACAGGGTATGTAAGGACAAGTTGAATCTCTAGGTATCAATGTCATGTCAATCCTGGCTCTAATGGTTCTCAGAATGTCTAGTTAGTCCTCTTTCCCCTGTGTAAAATCACCCAAATAAATCAGGTCTCTTGGAGTAGGTCTTGGGGAATCATCACAATGTATACTTGCCGTGATATTATAGGTTCCCTCCTTCTAGGGATCACCTCTTCAGTCAATGGGTTTTTGATTTTAAAATTGGCCCAGGTCTGAGACTAAAAAAGGATCTTGAATTTTTATTGGAGTGGCTGTCCTCCGTCTACTATGCCTCCATTCTTGCCTTATTTTTAATTATAGATGTTAAGAAGCACCCTTTTTGATACATGTCTATTTTTCCTCTAGAGATGCTATATTCTGCTAACCATTTCCACAATTACCTGAGGGTCCAGCCCACTTGGCTGTCTCTCCAATTTGCTGGTTTTCATAGTAATTGTGGCCTCCTGGCTTCTGGGGGTTACCTGCTGCCACCTGGCCTCTACTACTCAAGGCCCTTCATCCCCATGGAGGTTACTGAGCTCAGCTCTGTGCATCTCTCCTACTGTCCTGACCTGCAGAGGAGAGCCACCACCAGACTTCATTCATTCCTGATGCCCTTGGTAAATGATGGGCCCTGTCACGAACATAATCCTTCACTGGATCTTCTTCTGGCCCTGTGTTGATATCCATTCTAGCATACCCGCTTCCTCTTTATGCATTCTACCAGCATCTTCCAGAGTAACTTAGGCATTTTCCACTTTGCTCAGTGTTGATCATTGTTTTCTCCAGCCTTCTAAGAGTCACCTCAGCAAGCAGCTCAGTTTTTTCCATCCCCTGGGGTTCTCAATAGGATGTTAAATCTCATGCTCTATGAAAGTGCACCCAAATCAATACATGCTTGCTTCTCCAGCCTCACATTCCAGCCCCTTTGATCAAACACCCCTAAAATCCAATCCTAGACATGCTCTCCTGACTCCTGCCAGTACATGCTGCCCATGTTTTACAATTCTTTAGGTGCAGAGTCTCTTTTCTCCTTCATCTGGACAAGCACATCTCCAGCAAGATTTAAGTCTATGCTGAGACATAACTAGTAACGGCCTGGCAGCCAGGAGAGGAGGTGAGGGCAGCTTCCTAGGGGAGCCCCTGGTGCCTTGTAAGGGAGATGTTTCTGCAGCATATTCCAGCACAATGAAAGTGCTGGATTGTGGTAGGGAAGGGTGGGCTAAGTCTGCAAGCCCAGACGATCCAGTGGTGGTTATAGAGTTAACATCCTCAACATTTATCCAGATGCCCCGTCCCATGTTTCAGGGTCCCAGATTGTCTTCGTCTGCTTGGGATGCCATAAAAAAATACCAGATTGCATGGCTTAAACAACAGAAATTTATTTTCTCACAGCTCTGGAGGCTGGGATGTCCAAGATCAAAGTGCCGGCCAATTTGGTTTCTGGTAAGAGCTCTCTTCCTGGGTTGCAGATGGCTGTCTCCTTGCTGTGTCCTCACATGGAAGTTTACAGTCCTATCAGATTAGGGCCCCATGCTTATGATCTCATTTAACCATAGTTACCTCCTAAAAGCCCTATCTCCAAATACAGTCACACTGAGGATTAAGGTTTAAACATATGAATTTGAGGGGAACACAGTTTCAGTCCATAGCACAGATTTTCCCATGGCCCTGTCCTTTGCATAATAGACTTGTCTTAGCTGAGCATTCAAACATCTCTGGAGCTCTGTGACTCACAATGAGGTCGTCTGCTGCTCAAGTGTCTCCGCCTTTCCACTCTGGGTGGTAAGGGCCTCTTTGTGAACTAATACCAAGGCATTCTGGCTCTTGCACTTAGCCATTATCTACTTGTTAATAGCCCTTGGTCTCTCATTATCCTTTTTCAGAGCATCAGTGCAACTTTGCAGTAACTAGTCAACTCCATTGTCTTGGTAGTCATTGTTCCCCCCATATTTTTCAAATTCCTGCATCATCACACCCACGCCACAGTATTCCCCTCCACCATGACATTTCCCAAGCCACAGCCAGTGAAATCTTTAGCAATTGAGCCACCACATTGTGCCCAAGACTATCCATGCCCCACATCCTAACCAAGATGGCTTCTTCTTCATACATTTGATGGTGGGGGATCCAGTCCCACATCGCCATCTTGTTTTCTCAGACCACTCTCAATACCACTTGTGTTAGTCCAGGTCCCTTGAGAAGCCAACACCAAGAAGAGATTAAGCACACGAGGATTTTATTAGGAGAAATGCCTAGGGGAGAGCAAGTGGGGAGGGAGCCCAAAAGGCTGGAAAGCCATGTAAGACCATGAGGCAAGTCTGACCCCAAGTGAAGGCGAGAGGAAGGGAGGGAGGGAGTTGAATGGAAGCATCCTAGATTGTCATGACGTCTAAGGAAGTTTAAGCAAGGCCATCAGGGAATGCTGGAGCCAAAGTCAACTATCAGGGGAGTCCTAGTATCCTTGCACCCACAGTTATTGGCTGGGAGCTCCCAGAGGGAATTGTGGACTCAACGCAAATACTGCTATGGATTTCAGAGCAAAGCAGTGGGGGCCCTTGGTCAATTACAATCCTTGTAGTTAGAGGTCCGTAAGGTGCGGTTACCACTCTACAGTGCTCCAGGCCTTCTCCGATTCCAGTTGGTCAGAAAAAATAAAATGTTACATTCAACAAAAAAATAAGCACATAACATGTTATAATCCTTGAGTATTGATCTAAATATCCACCTCTGCCAGAAAATCACAGAGATAAACTTCCTTATCACTGCATTGTCTCTGCCATATTGGTAGGTATTTGTTATTTTCTCCTACAGGTCAAATATAATACTGCCATTGATGGCAGTCAATGAAACTGAGGATGCTAAAGGCCATCTTCACATTTTGTTCCACATCTCTTCGATAATCATCTTCTGGGAAGTTCACCACCAAAAAGTGTTCATAATGATTTGCCATTGCTATGGTACCATTTTTATAACATTCATGATGCTAGGCTAATCTCTGTGCATGAAAGTTAATGGTCAATGAAGGTGCATCCCCACGCCACCTCTGGAAGGAAAGGAGCAAGCAGATAGGATTCTGTTCCTTCACCCAGAAGAGAGAAACTCAAGTCCGTGGTTTCACTGCAACCACTGTGCAGGGATGAGCTGTTGCAGGTCTAAGTGCCTCCAACTGCCAAAGGCGTTTCGCAGGTACAGCTACAAGTCGGTCTTGTGCCAATGGCTTTTTACATCTCCATTCAGGTTTTTTTCTTTTATTTTATATCCAATCCCAGATCCTCCTGATGCTAGTCAAATTCAATTTTTAGTCATCAATGGCAGAGCCTCATAAGCTTCTTCTGGCCTAAACTCATATAAAATAAGAGTTAAAAGAGCCTCTAGGTTATCAATTCAGCATTTGTTGAGCTCCTGATGCATACCAAGCACACTGTTACGTCCCGGGATACAGAAATAATAAGATACAGGCCCCACTTTCTAAAAGCTCCCAATCAGCTCTTTCACACTCCTCACACTCTTGACTGCATTTGGAGTGCCAGGGTCTAAATTATTCACAGAGGATAAAATGGTCTATTTTGGGGTAATTCCTATCACACTTCATGGTGACTGCTTCCATTTTTAAAATAGCCTCAAGTGTGACTATTAATCAGGGTACCATTAAAAATAATATCTGTCAGGATGACATTCATTTCTGTTCCATAAATAATGTCACCAGCACTGAATTCCTGAACAGTGGAACATTTACAAAGTTCCAGAAGAACTCTAGGTAATGAGCTTCAGGAGCACAGGGGTATGTCTTTTGCTTTTCTAACACAGAACACCTGGGACAATGCCTGGCAAGTGATAGGCTCTCAGCAAACTTGTGGAATTAATTTGAAAATTCCTACGTCTCACATTGTGACCCTGTTGTGAAAATATGTGGTTCTTCTTTGTGATGTCAGGCTCCGAGTTTAGAAAAGCTTCCAAAACATCTTAATGTGTCTTAGAGACCCAATATTCCTTTTAAAAAGTGTGTTTATGTCTTTATCCTCTTACATCTCTGAGGTGAATACATTCCATAAGTTTGTTCCACAATGTGTGAAAGGTACATAGTTACATTGGTTTTAAATCTACTTCTATTTAAGGTCAAGAGCTGCCCCCTTCTGAATTGGATAAAAATCAATGTCAGTGTTGCTTTGTCTATTTCTACTTCTCTCTAGCACTAGCATTCTAGGCTTATTTAATTTTTCTAATTAGATTTTGAGATAATTATAGATTCACATGCAGTGGTAAGAAATAATACAGAGTGACCCCGTGTACCCTTCGCCCCATCTCCTACTAATGGTAGCATTTTCCATAACTATAGGACAGCATTACAGCTGGGAAATTGGCATTGATACAGTCCATTGACCTTATTACAATAGTTTTACAAACACTCCTGTGCGTGCGTGTGTTTAGTTCTATGCTTTTTTTTTTTTTTTTGGTGAGGAAGATTGGCCCTGAGCTAACATCTGTGCCAATCTTCCTCTGTTTTCCTACATGGGATGCCACCACAGCATGGCTTGATGAACAGTGTGGAGGTCCACGCCCAGGATCCAAGCCTGTGAACCCTGGGCCACAGAAGTGGAGCGCGTGAACTCAACCACTATGCCTCCTGGCCAGCCCCTGTTCTATGCAATTTTATCACATGTGTAGATTTGTGTATTCACTACCACAGTCAAGCTTCAGAATACTTGCATTGCCACAAAGACCCCTCGTGCTACCCTTCTATAGCCACAGCTCCCTCCCTTCCCCTGCCCCAATCCCCGGCAACCACCAATCTGTTCTCCATCTCTGTGATTTTGTTTATAGAACATCATATAAATCAAGCCATACAGTATGTAACCTTTTGAAATTTGAAATCCACCCAAGTAGCTGCATATACCAATAGTCTGTTTCCTTTTATTACTGAATAGAATTCCATAGTATGGGTGTAGCACAGTTTAACCATTCACCCGCTGAAGGACATTCATTTGGGTTGTTTCCAATTTAGAAATCTATTTGATTTTATAAAATTTAAAAAATATTAGGCATATCAGTCATCAGTTTTACCATATTCAAAAGCCCAAATACTTTATTGCCTTTCTCATCCCCACCCTTGCTTGTTCCTTTAACTTTTTAAAGTGCCCTTTTCAAGTTCTAGCATATTTTTCTGAGGTTTATCAACTAAAATTCCACACAGAATTCAGACTCAAAATGCAATACTTTCATATGGTAGTACAACAATGTTTTCCCTTATGTTTCTAATACCTTTCTTGATTGGGCCCAACACTTAATCAACTTTTTTGGCTTTGAAGCTGATAACCTCAGAGAACAATCTAGTATTGTGCATAAACATATGTTCAGCCCAAGAAGCTAGAAGTATAGTTTGGATTATTATTTTTCTCAACATTCCATCTTTGATTTACCCATGCTGAAACTTATCTGCTACTTTTCTGCAACTCAGAGAGTCTGGAAAGAGCTTCCCCCATCTTATAACTCTTAGTTTGTGTTCTCACTACCTGATAAGTCCTGTGTGGTCTGCAAATATGTAGACTGCACTGTGCAGTCCCCCTCTCTACTCTTGTATGTAGGTCTAGGGCTTCAGGCCAGCTCTTCTCAATTTCCTGTCACTGTGTCTCTTGATAATGAGAGTCTTATCTCTGACTCCTATTTGTTCATCAGAAGGAAGGGATTCATTAGACTTTCTAGAGCTCTGAGCCAGCTTTCTGAGCTCTATGAAACCAGCATCATTCCTTTCATAGGCTGAAGAAGAGAGAGACCAATAAGCTACACCAGTGGTTCCCACATCGTCTGCACATCTTACCCTGGTCTCACCTTCAGTGCAGTAAGTCCAGGGAAAACCCAGAGCATGAGCATTTTTAAAAAGTTCTCAGGACTCAAAAAAATAGTAGTAAATCCATACATTGGAATACTATGCAACCACAAAAAAGACTGAGGAAGTTGTTTGTGTGTGGATAAGGAAAAATCTCCAAGATAAAGTGTTGTATGAATGAAACTGGTATAAATCAGCACGCTACCATTTATGTAGGGGATGATAATATATGTGTGTCTTTGCTTATATATGCATAAAATATCTCTGGAATGGTGTGTAAGACTCTAGGGTCAGTGGTTGCCTCTGAGGGAGTTCTGGGTGGCTGGGGGATTTGGATCAGAGGGCAACTTTTCACCGGGTACCTTTTAAAATCTGTTGAATATTAAACCAGGTAAATAGATTGCCTACGTCAAAAATCACATTAAAATTAACAAAATTAAAATAAAAGGAGAGTGATGCCCTTGCACAGCCAGGATTGAGAACTGCTGTGAAACACCGTCATGAGCTGACGGTGAAAACAACACATCCAATGACAAATTTCCTGGACTACTTGTTTATTTATTTTGGAAAAGGTTGAAAATTCTCTTTTGGGTGCCACATAAACTTAGGTTTTCAAAAATTGAGGTATAATATAAAGAAGAAAGTGCACAAAGAGTACATATCTTGATGAATTTATGTATACGCATGCCTGCATTCAGATCAAGATACAGACCATTTCCAGCACTCCAGAAGGCTCTGCATGACTCCTTTCAATCATTACCCACCTCCAGAGGTAACCACTGTTCTAACTCCTATTGCTTCTTCTCGAACTTCACACAAACAGAATGCAGTATATACTCTTTGTGTCTGGCTTCTTTCATTCGACCTTATGCCTATGAGATTAATCCATGTTGTCACTTATGGCAGTGGTTTTGGAGGTTTTTTGTTTTGTTTGGGGTGGGGGTGCTAAGTAGTGTCCCATTGTATGAATATACCACAATTTACTTATCCATTCTTCTGTTGATGGACATTTTGGTTATTTGCAGTTTGGGTTATTATAAATAAAGCTATATGAATATTCTTTCAGCTGTCTTTCAGACATAGGCACTCATTTCTCTTGCGTACTCTTGCGTCTTCTTAACAGCAATCTTCAGTTGTGTGATTAACTGTTCAATGTTTATTTTCTCTGAAGGACTGTAAGTTCTATGAAGGTAGTGCAAGATCTGTGACTGTTCACTGGGGCACTCCCTGAATAAAAAGGCAAATTCCCCATTGCCCTTCACCCTCCCTGTATTCTAGCCTGGAATAAGAACCTGACATCTGGAGATATGGCAGCCATCTTCTGATAATGAGAACGACAGCAAAAGAAAGGCAGGGCAGGCAGTTATGAGGTATCTAGGTCTTTGATGATGTTGTAGAACCACGGCATCAGCCCTGGACTGTCTACCTTCAGACTGGTCTGCAGGAAGAGAAAGAAGAAACTAGAAGTAGATGCACAGAGTAGAGCAGACAAGGACTGGAGAAGGTCTAATCAGTTTGACTCTCAAGTCCCAGTTCACTCCTGAGACCTGGCAGCATCCTGCCCTCACATCGTGCAATGCACCTCGTGTCTTCTAATACATCCTTGTCTCTGCTTAAACAAGCGCCACTGGATTTCTGTTCTTCCACCAAGGGCCTCATCTAAATCAGTACTTCAGCACTATATTATCACTGATGTTTATAAGTTTGTCTCTAATTCATCAAGAAAAGGTTAAAAATATGCTTAATAATCTCTAATTTGTAGCAAGCAGGAGAGTTATCACAGTGTGGTAGCAATAACATGGGCTTCGGAGTTGGACAAAATTGGATTCAAATCCCCATTCTGGCGCTCACCCAACATGTGATTTTAGCCAAGTTACATAAGTTCTCTGAGCTTATGTTTTTTTTATGGGCTAAATGGTGATAATAATATCTACTTTGCAGGCATGTTAAGGGCTGAATGCAACAATGTATGGCATCCAACAAAAGCTGGCAGGTAATTAGTATTCAATAATGATAGGAAATTTTTGAAACAAGGTGGAGTATGTATTACATAGTAGAAAGATTTACCTTGAAAGTGATTTTTCTATTAATAGGATTGTCTTTCTTTTTTTTCGAGGGAGAGAGAATTACCTTATTTCCTAACAATACCAGAAGGCAGACCATCAATGCACACTGGTCCAAACTTGGAGTTTTGCAAAAATTATTTCTGAGTGTCAATAAGCCATTAGAAAAATTATGTGCTAGTTAAACGATATCTTCAAAGTAAGATTTCTACAATTTATAGGCACTGTGTAAAGAGATTGGCTGCCCAAGGCCGCTCCCAGCTTCACTTGCCAGAGCCTGGGGACAAATCGGGTGTCTCGGAACACCAGATGACTTTACAGACCGCACGCCTCCTGTATTCCTCTAAGTCCCAGAGGCTTTGTGCAATCTCTGGACTAGAAAACCACATCCACAGGTCTGCTCTTCATCATGGACAATCACAGCTTTAAATACAAGACAGAGCTTTACAGTCAAACAAATCCAGATGGACAGCTCTCGCAAAGCCAAATCTATACCCAGGACACAGATTTCTAGAGGAAAATGCAGCCAAGGCAGACGCAAAAACAACCCAGGGAACAAAAAGTCCCAGTCACTATAAAGTCATTGATCATTCTGCTGCTCAGAATTGAACGCTACATGCACGCTGTGACTGCAGGCGTGGGGGTGGGGGAGGACCACCAGCCGGACGCCAGAGCCCAGGAAATGTGCAGGGTGAGTGGAGGTCAGCAGAAGACGGCAGCGACAGCGGGGAGGGCATATGCTCCCCTAACAACACAGTCCACTTTATCTCCCATCCTTGTTAAACTGTGTGGGCCTGGTCTCACACAAATCCACAGCCCTACTATGTGCACCGCCCTGTAGTGTGGGCCGCCATTCCCTGTGTCAGATATGACACAACAAGGAGATGAACTGTCTAGGATGCTTTGATCTTCCAGAAGACACTGCAGCTCCAGCTCCTCTCGGCACTGCAGGCCAGGACCTCAACTTGGTCAGTTTGCTCAAGAGTGGCCAGGCCCTAAGGGACTGCCTTGTGCTGATCAAACTTGTAAGAGACTTGGTATACCGATGTCTATTGACTGACTTTTATTAGGAGGATGGACTTCCTTTAGGCTGCTCTCTTTTGTTAACACCCCTTACTCCAAACCTTCTTGTATTCCACCAACGTATCTTCATCCTATATCCACATCTTCAAGACCCTTCTTGGGCCTGCCCCCGTGGTGTAGAGGTTAAGTTCACATGCTCTGCTTCAGCAGCCCAGGGTTCGCAGGTTCAGATCCTGGGCATGGACCTACACACAGCTCATCAAGCCATGCTGTGGCAGGCGTCCTACACAAAATAGAGGAAGATGGGCACAGACGTTAGCTCAGGGCCAACCTTCCTAAGCAAAAAGAGGAAGATTAGCAATAGATGTTAGCTCAGGGCTAATCTTCCTCACCAAAAAAAAAGGCCCTTCTCTTTGAGGCTAAACTATCTGATAAACTGTTAGTGATGATGGTGAATGGTCAAGAGTATCTTCTTTCTTTCCTAACTACAATGATAATAGTTACCATTTATTGAGTAAATATTGTGTGCCAGGCACTTTGGTAAGCGTTTTACATACATGATCTCATACAATTCTCAACCATATGCAATGGACATTATCATCATCTTGGTTTTTACAGATGAAGAAGTAGAGGCTCAGAGTAATTAAGTAACTTAATTGTCCCAGGTTGGGCTCCTCAGGAAGCAGACTCTGGAGTTATTGTGCAGCGTGTTCATTAGGGAATGCCCTTGAGATCAACACCTGTAGAACAGAGGGAATGGGAACAGGAGTGGGCAGAAGGGGAAGCTGAGCTGTGATGCAATCCATCAATGGCCTCAGCCAACTCATGGAGAGCTCTGGAGCTAGAATGGCCCTTCAGAGTTGTCTCAAATTGGGCCAGGGTAGCCAGGTCTTTATCCTCCCTCTCAGTCAGTCATTGGACAGGGGATCCCTCAGAAGAGTGGACTCGGGGTGAGGTGGGTCTGCAGCTGAGGCAGACCCCAAAGGGGCTGACAGCTGGAGAGAGTCTGCTGACAACACTTTCAAAAGCTGAGGCAACAAATCCTTCACTGACATGGGAAATGGGTGGCATATCACTGTGGCCAGAATGCTAAGAAAGTTCCATACCTAGTGAGTGGCAGGGGCAAACTTGGACCAGAAGCCTCTCTGACTCTAGATCCTTCCAGTTAACCACCTTTCTATGGCACCTCCCACAGCCCTTTAAATTGAATGTTGAATGTTCAGCTTTCAAAAGGTGGTTTTCTTCTTTGAGGTGCTTTGCCTGCAAATTGGTATCCTCCTCCAAGATGGTGGGTACCTTGGGTACATTTATGATTCTTGCCTAAGGGAGGATGACCCCATGCCCTTCTATGGAACAACTGTGGACTCAGCAGTGCTGACATCCTGAGCCCTTAGCCTGGAGAAAAATCAACCAATGCCTCTCTCCCCTTCATAACATGCTCAGTGCTCACTTCAGCCTCACACCAAACACACCTGACCACAGAGTGAAACCAAACATTTCAGCAAGTCCACGTCATCCTACTACCCTAGAATAATTTCCATCCATTTCCTTCTTTTAAAAGTAACCTTTGAGATCTTATTTAATTTGCTCTTTCCTATCAAAGCTGTTAGAATAAACAAGAGTGAGTCAAACAATGTAAGAGTCACAGATCTATTTTGTAAAAGTGACACCTTATCTCTGTAAGAATTTCAAACCATGTATTTTTAAAATTACTCAGAATGACATCATCCAGGGGTAACCACTGTTAACATTTCGAGTGTATCCTTCCAGAAAGTTCTGTGCATGTATACAGACTAAAATACATGTATTCGATTTTACATAGGTGGGAATAAGTCATACATGCTGTACTGTAATTTGCTTTTTCCCTCGCCAGTGTGATAGGGGCATTTTTTCCGTGACTACAGATTTTCACACTGGAGAATGTGAGTAGTTGAAGATGACCCTGGAGATGTGTGGCCAGAGTTGAGGATAAGAGGATGGCTGTGATAAATGTTTAAGATCTTATCTTAAGAGTAAGGAGAAGACAATGAAGGACTGCAAAATTAAATTTATTTTTTAAATGGCTTTTTCTGACTACTGGTTGTGACACGAGCATTTGTTGCCATAATTCAGTCAAAAATATACATCTAAATTATGTTTCCATGGTGCTCAGCCTCAGATATGAGGGAAGCAAATGTCAGCAGTTTCTACTCAATCCATGTCTATACACAGGCTCCTTTGGTTAGAATTTGTTAATTATCAGAGAAAGAGCTATCAAATATAAAGGGTTTCCCATATTTACAAATTTTATCTGTTCACTTTCCAGAAACAATGAATGTTCATAGTAGAAAATATAGTGACTTTTAAAAAAGAAAGAAAACTTAACACATTTGTAATTCTACCATTTAGAGAGAACCCCTAATCATTACCATGCTGGTATACAGCCTGCCAATCTTTCTTCTAACAATATTTTTTTCTTTTACAAACAAGAGCAATCATATTATACAAACTGTTTTATACTTTAATATATCATGAACATCTTTCTAGATCACTAAATATCCTCCTATGACTTCATCTTCAATGGTCGTCTAGTATCCATTGTGTGGTACTATCATTTGTTAAACTAGTCCCCAGTTAGAGGCAATTTAGGTTGTTTTAAATTATTTGCTATTGTATACCACACTGTGATGAACAACCTTGTAGGGAAATCACACTGTGATGAACATCTTTATAGGTAAATATTTGCATGTGTTGCCATTCTAAGATTTCATAGGCCCTACCTATTCTAACAGCCCCATCCCACACCATACCAAACATCATAAAATGTACTCCAGCTCACACTAAATATCATTGTTTTGTCATAAAAAATTAAAAGGATTTTTATAAGTTGCTTTTGAAATTATTTAACTCTAAGGAACACATTTAATTTGGCTATGACTTCTCAGCAATCATTTAGCATATACCAGAATTCTTGTGACGTGAGAAAATCAAACCTATGTATAATTTTTGAATAAAATGAAATTTTATGAACAATAAATTTAATAATTCATTAAATTGATATAAAATCATATTTCGTGAACATTTAGTTTAACATCTGTTAATTTCATTTTTTTCTTTTGTTTTTTAGTTTTGGAGAGGGACATGATTTTTCTAGGTCTCAAATGTTTTTTGTAGGCTCCTTGAAAGCTCATAGGCCTCAGGCAGTGTGACGGTAGATCCTAGTAGATAAAGTGACATTGCAAATATTGCTGGAAGGAGCCAATGATATGGAAAGATTTTTAAATAAAGTATGGCCACTATCACTTTGATAAACTGTAAACTGACTCTCCGACCCCTCCTCTCCTCCCGCCGCCCCTCTCTGCATGTGAGTGTAACATTGACTACCTGTAGGTCAATGGATGTGCCCGGGAGAAACGAGAGAACAAAAGGCATATTGCTTCTCAGGAGTTGGTTTCACACAATGGCCTGCTTCCTATTTTTTGGTGGAGAGGTCATGTGGGTCAGCCCATGCATTGGCACATGGACTTGCTCTTGCTGAATGGACATCCGCTGAGATAGAAATGCTAACGTATTTCACGGACACATGTCAACAGAGTTCTGGAGATGTGACATAGTGATGGAGACACAGGTCACAGGGAAAGCCCTGCATCTGGGCCCCGTGTCCTCAGCTCCACCCTGTGTCGCCTTTCTGCATCCCGGGAGGCTCACTTTTCCTCTCGGGTTCTTACGAGGCCAAGGGATCTTCATTAGAATGGCATCTTCGGCACAGAAGACAAGAGGAAAGAAGCCCACCCCCTTCCAGCCATCTGGGATCAGGCAGGCTTCAGCGCGCAGCCCCCAGACATATTGCAGCAGGATTTCTCAAACCGTCTCCAAATGTCAAGTGGAGGAATGAATTACAGCTCATCAATAGATGCTTTTTTCTTTGAAGAGACGTTTTAGGAAGAGGAAAAGGTCACTGCCTGCCCCTATCCTTCCCTTCTCACTCATTTTTTTTGGATAGACTTTATTTTTTAGAGCAGTTTTAGGTTCATGGCAAAATTGAGCAGAAGGTGCAGAAATTTCCCTTTGACCCCCCTGCCCCCCCTACACACACACATAGCCACCCATTGTCAACATCCCCATGAGTCTTACTCACTTTTTCTTTCAATCCCCTTCACTTCTTCTTTTGGATATTTTTTTAAGCCTTAAAACTCCTTCCTCTTCCAGAAATGCCTTTCCTTCCATTTCACACTTAATGTTCTTTGGGCGTTAGCCTCCTATCACTGGCATGGAATCTCTGGGGCTTCTTCCTCAGGTCTTTACCCCAGTTCAGTTTTCTCTATCGGAAATTTCCTTTGTTATTCTCTGAGTATATTAACAATGCATTTTCTTCTTATGGCATTTTTTTTAATTATAAGAATAATAAAATGAACCCAGCATATCTTGCTGTTTAGCTATATCCAAATCCCCCATCCACCCAACCCACCACCACTAACTTCCACCATGAATCCTTCATTCAACAAACATTTACCAGATTCCCACTATATACCAGGAACCATGGTAGGAATTGCAGAAGATAAGAAGGAATGGGTTTAAAAAGGAAACAAAAACAAACTCATAGAGGCAGACAATAGATTGGTGGTTACCAGAGGGGAAGGAGGGTGGGAGGAGGGTGAAATGGGTAGATGGTCAAGTATATGGTGACAGATGAAAACTAGACTTTTGGTGCTGAGCATGCTGTAGTATACGGAGATGTCGAGTTATAATGTTGTGCACCTGACATCTATACAATGTTATAAACCAATATTACATAAATAAATAAATAAACAAATAAGCAAATAAATACGAAGGAATAGGTTTAAATTGGAGCAGATGGGATTTTTTTAAAATAGAATTAATATAATATCTACTTATGACTTAGCCAATGTTTTCACAGGTATCGTGTGGTTTACTTCTTATGACAAACGTGTGAAGTGGCCGCAGGTATTATCTACATTTGGGCTGATGCTCAGTGATCTACCCAGGACTGCAGAACCAATAAGTAGGCATACCAGACGTTTTCAGTTTGCTCCTCCACACCCACTCTCCACTCTTCCCGCCTGTCGATGTCACAGAAAGCTGACCCTCATGTGACCAATGGGGTCCTGTGTCCTCCGACATTGGTTGATTTTGGCCAGTGAGGAGCTTGGTAAGGGATCAGAAGGAGGAAAGAGATTGAGGTCAAGATATTTATTCCCCTGGTTCCCTTCTTAAGAAGTCACCTCAGGTGGCTATGAATCTGGACCAAAGGTCATTGTTCTTTTCAAGGCAGCCTGTTCTGGTAACTTCTTCCCCTCAAGCCTAGGAGTGGTAATAGTTCCACTGCTGCGCACCCATGTTCTGCAATAGTCTTCGTGGTTTTCCTGTACCTGTCCACAGTTTTTAAACGAGTTCCTTTGTAAATAAAGCCTTCTCAAATTATCTTAATTTGAGAGAGAGTGGAAGAGTGTGCAAATGTGACAAATGTTAGCAGGTGATGGGGTTATAGGTATTTCTTGTACTATTCTTTCATTTTTCTGAAGTATCTTAATGTGAGTAGTATCATTTGTTTACGTGGATACCTGACTGATAACAGTAGCCAAGCCAGAGTCCAAATCAGGACTGTGTAACCACAGAGAGAGGGTGACCAACGGTCTCGGTCTTCCTGGGACTGTTCCAGTGTTATCCCTGCAAGTCCTGCATCCTGGGAAATCCCTCAGTCCCAAGCACACTTTTCCATGACCCCATGCATTTCTCTAAGAAAGAACCAGACTGGTTGTGGAGCAGGAAAAGCCCAGCAAAATCCTGACCGTCTCTGTGGTTAAACAGTGAGCCTCCAGCCTAACTTCCTGATCCAGAACAGGAATATGGTGAGAATAATTATTTGTAAAATACTTACATTGTAGTGGTTGTGTGTTAATTACAATTAATTCAACACTGAAGAAAATTTGTTGAACTGTTAGAGACTTATGATTTTAAATTTAACATTTCACATTATATACCCATTTTTATAGTAGCAAAGTATGATAAGATGATCAATGAAGAATCTGCAAACAGGGTCCGCCCGGCGGCGCAGCGGTTTAGTTCGCGCTTGGCAGCCCGGGGTTCGCGGGTTCGGATCCCGGGCGCCCGCCGACACACTGCTTGTCAGACATGCCGTGGCGGCGCCCCATATAAAGCAGAGGAAGATGGGCACGGATGTTAGCCCAGGGCCAGTCTTCCTCAGCGAAAAAGAGGAGGATTGGCAACAGATGTTAGCTCAGGGCTGGTCTTCCTCACAAAAAAAAAAAAAAAAAAGAATCTGCAAACACAAAAATATGTCATATTAGGATAAAATTCTGCAGGACATATAATGAAATTATAAGTTCCAAAGAGAGACAGAATTATGTAAACTTCCCACTATCAAAGAAATGTTTGTTAATTTAGTTTTTAAGTGGATAACGATAGGTGTCGAATCACCATAACATTTATATTCCAAAGGATACACTTAAGTTATATAACAGTTTAATTTAAAATGTCAATATTTACAATATGTTGGATTTCATAGCCCTTGCAGTAATTAAACTTATAATAAAATGTTTTTAAAGTCAACTTAAAAAATATGCCAGAGGGGCTGGCCTAGTGGTGTAGTGGTTAAGTTCGCACGCTCCACTTTGGCAGCCCAGGGTTTGCAGGTTTGGATCCCGGGTGCAGACCTACACACCGCTTGCCAAGCCATGCTGTGGTGGCATCCCACGTACAAAATAGAGGAAGACTGGCACAGATGTTAGCTCAAGGCGAATCTTCCTCACTAAAAAAAAAAAATATGTATATATATATATATATATATATACATATACATATATGCCAGAGAGCACATAGTTTTTAAAAAATATTTAAGGCCTACTTAAGCAAGAACACTGGCATAGCTTGGTGAAAATGTGATCATCATAATAGTGCCTTTTCTTATTGTTATTATTATTTTGTGTGTGTGTGTGTGTGAGGAAGATTGGCTCTGAGCTAACATCTGTTGCCAATCCTCCTCTTTTTGCTGAGGAAGATTGGCTTTGAGTTAACATCTGTGCCCATCTTCCTCTATTTTGCATATGGGATGCCACCACACATGGCTTGATGAGTAGTGTGTCAGTCCACGCCCAGGATTCAAACCTGTGAACCCCAAGCTGCCAAAGTGGAGCACGTGAACCTAACCACTACACCACCAGGCTGGTGCCTATAGTGCCTTTTTTTCTTAATTGAGGTAACATTGATTTATAACATCGTACAAATTTAAGATGTACATCATTATATTTCAACTTCTGTATAGACCACATCATGGTCCCCAGCAAAAGTCTAGTTGCCATCTGTCACCACACACATGTGCCTCTTTACCCCTTTCACCCTCCCCCCCACTCCCTTCTTATCTGATAACTGTCGAACTGTTCTCTGTATTTATGTGTTTATTTTCCACATATGAGTGAAATCATACAGTATTTGTCTTTCTCCATCTGACTTATTTCACCTACCATAATACCCTCAAGATCCATCATGTTGTCACAAATGGCAAGATTTCATCTTTTTTAATGGCTGAGTAGTATTCCATTGTATATATATATCACATCTTCTTTATCCATTCATCTGTTGATGCAAACTTATGTTGTTTCCAAGTCTTGGCTATTGTGAATAATACTGCAATGAACATAGGGGTGCATATCTCTTTTTGAATTAGTGTTTTTGTGTTCTTTGGATAAATACTCAGAAGCAGAATAGCTGGATCATATGGCAGTTCTATTTTTAATTTTTTGAGGAATCTCCATACTGTTTTCCACAGTGGCTGCACCAATTTACATTTCCACAAGCAGCGTACGAGGGTTCCCTTTTCTCCACATCCTCTCCAACATTTGTTATTTCTTGTCTTTTTAACAGTAGCCATTCTGACAGGTGCAGGATGCTATCTCACTGTAATTTTGATTTGCATTTCCCTAATAATTAGTGATGTTGAACATCTTTTCATGTGCCTATTGGCCATCTGTATATCTTCTCTGGAGAAATGTCTGTTCAGATACTTTGCCCATTTTTTAATCAGATTGTTTATTTTTGTTGTGGTTGAGTTGTATGAGTTCTTTATACATTTTGGTTGTTAGCCCCTCATTGGATATATGATTTGCAAATATCTTCTCCCAGTTGGTAGGTTGTCTTTTCATTTTGTTGACCATTTCTTTTGCCATGCAGAAGCTTTTCAGTTTGATGTAATCCCATTTGTTTATTGTTTCTTTTGTTTTCCTTACCTGAGGAGACATATTCAAAGATACTGCTAAGACTGATATCAGAGAGCATACAGCCTACGTTTTCTTTGAGGAGTTTTATGGTTTCAGGTCTTACATTCAAGTCTTTAATCTGTTTTGAATTAATTTTTGTGTATAGTGTAAGATAGTGGTCTACTTTCATTCTTTTGCATGTGGCTGTCCAGTTTTCCCAAACCCATTTACTGAAGACACTTTCCTTTCTCCATTGTATATTCTTGGCTCCTTTGTGGAAAATTAGCTGTCCATATGTGTGTGGATTTATTCCTGGGCTCTTAATTCTGTTCCATTGTTCTGTGTGTCTCTTTTTCTGCCAGTACCATGCTGTTTTGATGACTATAACTTTGTAGTATATTTTGAAATCTGAAAGTGTGATGCCTCCAGTTTTGTTCTTTTTTCTCAGGATTGCTTTGTCCATTCAGGGTCTTTTCTTGTTCCACATAAATTTTAGGATTCCTTATTCTATTTCTGTGAGAAATGTGGTTGAGATTGTGATAGGAATTGCAATGAATCTGTAGATTGCTGCAGGTAATATGGACATTTTAACTATGTTAATTCTTTCAATCCATCTTTTCATTTCTTTGTGTCTTCTTTGATTTCTTTCAACAATGTCTTATAGTTTTCAATGTACAGGTCTTTTACCTCCTTGGTTAAATTTATTTCTAGGTATTTTATTCTTTTTGTTGCAATTGTATATGGGATTGTATTCTTGATTTTTCTTTCTGCTAGTTAGTTACAGTTTCTGCTAGTTAGTGTATAGAAATGCAACTGATTTTTGTGTATTGATTTAGTACTCTACAACTTTACTGGATTCATTTATTATTTCTAACTTTTTTTGGTGGAATCTTTAGGGTTTTCTATAAATAAACTCATGTCATCCATAAATAGTGACAGTTTTACTCCTTCCTTTCCAATTTGGATGACTTTTATTTCTTTTTCTTGCCTAATTGCTGTGGCTAAGAGTTGAATAGGAGTGGTGAAAGTGGGCATCCTTGTCTTGTTCCTGTTTTTAGGGGAATAGCTTTCAGTTTTTCACCATTAAGTGTGATATTAGCTGTGAATTTGTCATATATGGCCTTTATTATGTTGAGGTATTTCCTTCTACACCCATTTTATTGAGTTTTTATTATAAATGGATGCTGACTCTTGTTGAATGCTTTCTCTGCATCTATTGAGATGATCGCATGATTTTTATTCTTCATTTTGTTGATGTGGTGTATCACATTGATTGATTTGTGGATGTTGAACCATCCTTGCATCCCTAAAATAAATTCCACTTGATCATGGTGTATGATCCTTTTAATGTATTGTTCTATTTTTGCTAATATTTTGCTGAGGATTTTTGCATCCATGTTCATCAGCCATTTCTTTTTTTGTGTGCTGTCCTTGTCTGGTTTTGGTATTAGGGTGATGTTGGCCTCATAAAATGAGATAGGAAGCATCATCTCCTCTTCAATTTTTTTGAAGAGTTTGAGAAAAACAGGTATTAAATCTTCTTTGAATGTTTGGTAGAATTCACCAGAGAAGTCATCTGGTCCTGGGTTTTTGTTTTTCAGGAGGTTTTTGATTTGTTTCAATCTCCTTACTAATGATCAGTCCATTCAGATTCTCTATTTATTCTTGATTCAGTTTTGGAAGGTTGTATGATTCCAGAATTTATCCATTTCTTCTAGGTTATCCAATTTGTCAGCACATGGCTTTTCATAATATTCTCTTATAATCCTTGGTGTATCTGTGGCATTTGCTGTAATTTCTCCTCTTTCCTTTCTAATTTTATTTATTTGCACCTTCTCTCTTTTTTTCTTAGTGAGTCTGGCTAAAGCTTTGTCATAATAGTGACTTTTTATTGATCATCTGCTGTATGTTAGACACATAGCATTTCATTTTTCTCCCAACTTTTTATTTTGAAATTTTCAAACATTTAGAAGAGTGAAAGACTAATACAAGAAACTCCATAAACCCTTCACCAGTTGATTTTGCCACTTTGCTCACTCTCTCTCTCCATATTGTCATATTTCATCCCTAAATATTTCAATATGCATTGCCTAAGAATAAGAACATCTCCTACATAGCCAATATGCATTCCATATTCAAATTTCCCCAGTTGTCCAAGAATGTTTCTTATAGTTGTTGGTGCTTTGTTGTTTGGTTCAAAATCCAGTCAAATGTCACACATTGCATTTGTTATGATATCTTTCTACTTTCTTTTAAGTTAGAACATCTCCTTGCTTTTTTATTATATTATATTATATATTTATTATATTATACTTTTTGACAAGTCCAGGCCAGTTGCCCAGTTGTCTTATAGAATGTCTCATATTTTGGATTTGTCTGATTGCTTCCTCATGCTTAGTTTCAAATTAGACATTTTTGGCAAGAGTACCTCCTAGGTGACATTGCATATCTCTTGTTGCAATGGTATCCCATTATTAGTAATGCTAAATGTAATCTCTGAGGTCAGGTGATGATCCCTAGTTCTCTCCACATCAAACATACGTTGTTGCCCTTGGTAGTTAGTAAGATTCTGAGGGGTGATACTTTGAGACCATGAGAATATTTTATTCTTCAGCACACTTATTCATCCATCAATGATTCTCATCTGAATCAACTATTACGTTGGAGGTTAGAAATAATGGCTTTCTATCCTTCCTTTTACTATCAATTTTATTTTTATCTTTATTCTAGTTATTAGTAGGTACTCATGAAAATTTTTAAAATCAGTGTGTTGCCTAAACCTGAGATGCCAAACTATAAACCTCCTAGAAGAAAGACAGGGGAAAAGCTTTATGATTTTGGATTTGGCAATGATTTCTTGGATATGACATCAAAAGAACAAGTGACAAAAGCAAAAGTAGACAAATAGAACTACATCAAATGTCACAACTTTTGTGTGTCAAAGGACACAATCAACAGAGTGAAAAGGCAACCTTTGGAATGGGAGAAAATATTTGCAAATCATATATCTGATGAGGGGTTAATATCCAGAATATACGAAAAACTCCTACAACTCAACAACAAAAAAATTCAAATAACCCAATTAAAAATAAGGCAAAACACTTAAATAGACATTTCTTCAAAGATGCTATACAAATGGCCAACAAACATCTGAAAAGATGCTTAACATCAGTAATCATCAGAGAAAAGCAAATCGAAACTACGATGAGATACCACCTATACCCGTTAGTATGACTACTACAGTCATGTGTTGCTTAACAACAGGGATACATTCTGAGAAAAGCGCCATTAAGTGATTTTGACATTATGGGAACATCACAGAGTATACTTACACAAACCTACACACTTAGGCTATATGGTACTAATCTTAGGGGACCACTGTCGTATACGTGGTCCATCACTGACGGAAACATCGTCATGCAGTACATGACTGTATTTAAAAAAAAGCGTTGTTGAGGGTTTGGAGAAATTGCAACTCTTGTGCACTGTTGGAGGAACTATAAAATGATGCAACCACGTAGAAAACAGTATGGCGATTCCTCAAAAAATTTAAATAGCATTACTATACAATCTAGCAATTTCATCTCTTGGTATATAGCCAAAAGAACTGAAAGCAAGGTCTCAGCCCATAAAAGGAAGGAAATTCTGTCACATGCTACAACATGGATGAATCTTGAGGACATTATGTTAAGTGAAATAAGCCAGTTACAAAAAAGACAAACACTATGATTCCAAGTATATGAGGTATCTAAAGCAGTCAAATTCATAGAAACGGAAAGTAGAATGGTAGGTGCCAGGGGCTGAGGGGAGAAGGGAGGGGAGTTATTGTTTAACGGGTGTAGATTTTCAGTTTTGCTTGATGAAAAAAGTTCCGGAGATCTGTGTCACAACAATGTGAATATACTTAACACTACTGAATTGTACACTTAAAAATGCTGAAGATGGTTTTTAACTACAATAAAAAAAAAATCAATGTGTTACAATCAATTACTGTCATTATTATTTTTGATGCTCAAATTATCCCAAATTTGACTACCAGGGCCCCTTCAATCAGTCCCTGTGTCCTTCTGCACTTCCTTGCTTTTTGGCTACAATACCGAGTTTAAGCCTCGCGATAACCCTGTTCCATAAGCACATTATTCTTACGTTTCAGGTGAAGAAACTGAGGCTCAGTGACTATGCATACTTGCACACGCATAGACAATTTCTGGAGGGCTACTCGGGAAACATTTAATGGTGGTTGTCTCTGGAAATGGGGTCTGGGGCTCAGGTATGCAGTGGGACCCTAACTGGCAGGCTTGCCTGAATAGAACAGTGCCCTTATACGGATCCGCTTAAGGCTATCCTTAAGTTACCTAAGATCTGGCACAGGCAGAAGCAAAGGTATGAGCAGCGTCCTCCCATTACATGGCATGCTGGCACCACAAACTTTTCTTCTTTCTCTCCCTCCATTGGTCTAAGCTCCTCCCTCCCACAGTTGACCCCAGAAGTGCTCAGTTTAGCTATGTAAAAATAACACTCATTATTTTTATTTACACAAATGACTTGCTGTTTATGTCTAATTACCACATAGCACAATAACAAACACACACCTCCCTAAGAGGGTCAGGCCACCTTTACTGTGGATTTTATTACCAAACCCTGCATGTATGTATTTTGTCTTTATAGCTCAAGGAGTGTTGCTGCCTACTCACAACTTAAAATACCTAGGAGGAGCTTTGCTAATGAGGATCTGAATTCCTGCCCCTACAATTTTTATAAAATAATAATGGCAACTTTAATAGACAACATTTATTGATTAATATGTGCCAAACACTTTGCTAAGCTCTCTAAACATTTTATATCATTTGATTGTCCTAAAAGCCTGATGACACGGGTGTTATTATCATGCCCATTTTACAGGTAAGTAAAGTGAGGCATAGAGCAGTGAAGTCATTTGCTCGAGATCATATAGCCTAATGGCAAAGTCAGACAGTGTGACTCCAGAGCAGCAACGCAGCATGATGAGGGCATTTGACGGTGTTCTTTAATATATGCTGCACGGGAGAGGTTGAGTGGTTGTCAGTAAAAGGGCATGTTTTAGGGGAACTGAAGTGTCAGCTTAGACAAATAGTCAGTGGAAGCCAATATTATTTTTCTCATCAACAAGATTGTAACCCTCTGGAGGTAGGGACCCTGTCATACATTTCGTGCATCCTAACACTTAGCACAGTCCGTTTCTGCTGCTGAAAATACATCAAATTCAGTGGATGCCCCTAACCCAATCACATGGAAATAACTCCCTAACCCCACCCATCCACATCCCCATGAATCACCTAACTTGGGTCAATTCTACTGCTGAAACGGCTTTCCAACTCATCAGCTCTTCTCCATCCCCACTGCCACTGCCCCAGGCTGGATCCTGATCATCACTTGCTTGGCTTAGGGCAACATTCCCTTCTCTGCTTAGGAAACCCTTACAGACTCTCCAAAATCCAAGTCTTCTTGACTCTCCAGATGGCTTTCGTCATTCTCTCAGAGGGCTTTTTCCACTGTATTACATTTATCTATAAAAGACTTTTGTGGTCTCCATTAGACTGAGTTCTCCCAGCAAAGGTGCTGTCTTTCCATATCTTCATCCCTTCTGCCTAGCATGGAATCTGGAACACAACAATCAGTAAGTGTTTGCTGAATTAATGCTCTCCTGAAGATCTTTACTAAAACGTTTTAAAATAAAAATTGTATGTAAAGAAAGCAAAATGTAAAATATTCAAACACTATAGAAATTACAAAATAAAGATAAATCTTCCTCCCAACCCCAGTTCTCCCCAAATATAGACTTTTTAATTTACAAAAACTGGAATTACTGTGTACACATATCTGCAGCTTGCTTTTGTTGTATGCATCTGGGAGATATTCTCTACGGAATTTGTCTTACCCTTTTAAACAGCTGCATAGTATTCCACTGCATGTATATTTACTTAACCAACCCCCTATTGGTGGACATTTGGGTAATCTTCAGTTCTTTGCTATGATAATGTTTCAATGAAACTATCTTGAAGTCCCCTTTTTTAAGTCTTATTTTTTTAAAATGAGTAATACATTTATCTGATTCAAAATCCAAATGTACAAGAGGGTATAAAGTAAAAAGTCTCCCCTTCTTTCCTATAATCCTCATTCCACTCTTCCTGCACAGCCCCCAGCTACCCCATTACCCTCCATGGAGGCAATTAGCATCTCCACTTTCTTACCTATGTCTATATTGCCACACTTTTAAGAAAACATCCAAGAGCTAAATTCCAAGTACTCAAATTGTTGGGTCAGTGAATATGTGGTTTTGGGGTGTTTTTTAGTTGATACTGCCAACTTGTTCTTCAAAAAGATTGTACTGATGTAATTAGTAATTAGTGAATATAAATTCAGTAATTAGTAATACTAATTAGGACTTGGTACATACTAATTTACATTCCTACCAACAGCAAGCAATACTCCCCTACACCCTCACCAACAATGGCTATTTTCAAACCCGTAAATATTTGCCAATCTGATAGGTGATGAGGAATACCTTGTTGCTCTGATCTACAGTTCTTTAATTATGAGTGAAGGTGAGCAGATTTTCATATGCTTATTGCTGTTTGAATTTCTCTTTCTGTGAACTGCATATTCAGGTCCTTTGCCCACTTTTCTATTGGGTTGTTATATTTTTCTTATTGATTTGTAAATTTTTCTGGCATAGCATCTGCAAATATTTTTCCTCCTAACACATTTATTATTAAAACCACATAATTCAAAATTCTAAGTTTCTATTCAAGAGGCGTCACTCTTGTGTCCCCAATTAGATTGCAAATTCTTTGAAAACAGCAACCAAGAATCTACTCTAGTCCTAGATTGTGTGGCAAACTCTGGTCAGCTGCAACCTTCATTCTGGGCACCTGACAGGGACTGAGATCCTCTGGGGAAGAATTGTGTCTTCCGTAGTTACAGAAGAAGATGAGATTTGCCTTCCTGGGTCAGCCGCTCCATCGATCCAGTCTAGCTTTCTATCTGACAGCAACAACAAGAAACATGTTGAAGAGAATCCAATTACCCTCTTTGACATCTGCTTCAAAAGGTTAGGAATTTATCCTATGTATCACCATTTGAGATCTCTCTTCCATCAATTCATCTAAACCCTTCCTGAACCTCAGCATATAGTCCCACTCCAGGTACCACAGGTAATGAGTTCTTTTGTTTATAATGCAATTTATCAACTTCTGGGTCAGGAGGGCGGTAATATATGTAAACATATATAATCCTCCCCACTTTGCTTCAAATACCTATAAATAATAAAGAAAAATTAGGTTTTAAATAATAACACAATGTTCCCTTTATTAGTTCCAAAACTTTACTCAAAGTTTTCTTTGACCTTTTTTATTGTGTATTATTACATCCAGAAAAAGACAAAAATATATAAATACACAGTTGAATGAATAACATTAAAGGGAACAGCTGTACAACTCACGCCAGGTCAAGGAAGAACATTGCCAGGGTCCCAAAACACCCTACGGGTCTCTTCCCCACAAAAGGAAGGTAAATACTCTCCTGACTCTTCAGATAATCACTTTCCTGCATTTCCTTATGTTCTATCACCTGTGGATACACCCCTAAATGCTAAACTTTAGTTTGGACTGATTTGAAACCTTATGTAAAGAGACTTCATTTAAAGGGACTGTCTGTATTTTTTTGTGTCTTGCTTCTTTCCCTCAACATTCATTCATTTTCTTTCTTGATAGTCTTCCATTATATGACTATACCACAATTTAATTATACATTCTACTGATGATGGACATTTGGACTGTTTCCAGTTTGTAATTACAGGTAATGCTGCTATTCTTGTAAATGTATCCTAGTACATGTGTGTACAAGTTTCCCCAGGGGTATACCCAGAAGTGAAACGGCTGAGTCATAGGGATGCATATCTTCAACTACTCGGTATTGCCAAACATCTTCCCAAAGTGCTTATACTAATTTGTTTTCCCACCAACAGTACCTGAGAGTTCCCATCACTCTGTACACTCCTTAACACTTGCTATTGTCAGAGGCTTTTTTTTTTTTTTGAGGCTTTATTGAGATAGAATCCACATACCACACAATTCATCCCTTCAAAATGTGCCATTGATGGTTTTTAGTATACTCACAGAGTTGTTCTTCCATCATCACAATTTTAGAATATTTTTGTATACATATATCAACTCATCACAATGTACACTTTAAATATCTTACAATTTTATTTGTCAATCATACCTCAATAAAGCTGAAAAAAAGAATTAATATTTTAAAAATTTTAGGACATTATAATTACTGCAAAAAAACCCCACATTGCTTAAACATCACTGTTCATTCCCCCAACCCCAGCCCTAGGCAATCATTAATCTACTTTCTGTCTCTGTAGATTTGCCTGTTCTGGACATTTCATACCAGTGAAATCATACAATACACAGACCATTGTGACTGGCATCTTTCACTTAACATAATTTCTCAAGGTTCAGCCATGTTGTAGCATATATTAGTATTTCATTTTTATTCCAAATAATATCCCATTGTATGAATATACCACATGTAAATTATCCATTCTTCAGCTGATGGACATCAGGGTTCTTCCTCTTTTTGGCTATTATGAACATGCTGATATGAACATTCATGTACAAGTTTCTGTGTGGACATAGGTTTTCATTTCTCCTGTGTATACACCCAGAAGTGGAGGTCCTGATCATAAGGTAACTCTATGTTTAACCATTTGAGGAACTGCCAGACTGTTTCCAAAGCAGCTGCACCATTTTACATTCTCATCAGCAGTGTATGATGTTTCCGATTTTTCCACATCCTCTCCAACACTTGCCATTATCTGTCTTTTTTATAATAGCCATTCCAGTGAGTGTGAATTGGTATCTCCTTATAGTTTTGATTTGCAGTTCCCCGAAGGCCGATGATGTGGAGCATCTTTTCATGTGGTTATTGGTTGTTTGTAATTCTTCTCTGGAGAAACGTCTATTCAGATCCATTGTTCATTTTTTAAATTGGGTTATTTATCTTTTCACTACTGATTTGTAAGATTATGTATATATATATATCCCTTACCAGATACGCAATTTGCAAAAAATTTCTCCCATGGTGTGAATTGTCTTTTCGTTTTCTTGGTGGCGTCCTTTAAAGCACAAAAGTTTTAATTTTTGATGTCCAGTTTACCCATATTTTCTTTTATTGCTTATGTTTTGGGCATCATATTTAAGAAATCTTTGCCTAATCCAAGGCCATGTAGATTTACACCTATGTTTTCTTCTAAGAGTTTTATAGTTTCAGCTTTTACATTTAGGTTTTCAATCTATTTTAAGTTACTTTTTGTATATGGTATGAGAAATGAGTCCAATTTCATTCCATGTCTATTTGCATGTAAATATCCAGTTGTCCTAATACCACTGGTTGAAATGATAATTCTTTCCCCCATTGAATTGTCTTGGCACTCTTGTCGAAAATCAGTTAACTGTGGATGTAAGGGCTTATTTCTGGATTCTCAATTCTATTCCATTGAGCTATATGTCTATCCTTATACCAGTATCACACTGTCTTGATTACTGTGGCTTTGTAGTAAATTTTGAATCAGGAAGTGTGAGTCCTCCAACTTTGTCCTTTTCTTCAAGATTCTTTTGGCTATCATGGGTCCCTTGCATTTCCATAT
This sequence comes from Tapirus indicus, assembly GCA_031878705.1. NCBI lineage: Eukaryota > Metazoa > Chordata > Mammalia > Perissodactyla > Tapiridae > Tapirus > Tapirus indicus. The sequence continues at coordinate 92,888,279 of CM062919.1, read as the reverse complement.
GAATTTTTGAATTGGCTTGCCAATTTCTACAAAGTCAACTGGGATTTTGATTGTGATTGTGTTGAACATGTATATCAATTTGCGGAGTATTGCCATCTTCACCATGTTAAGTCTTTTCATTCATGAACATAGAATGTCCTTTCATTTATTTAGGTCTTTAATTTCTTTCGACAATGTTTTATAATTTTCAGTTATACATCTTGCACTGCTTTTATTAATTTAATCTTAAATAATCTTTTTGATGCTATTGCAGGTGGGATTTTCTTAATTTCATTTTTGGTTTGCTCACTGCTACTATATAAAAATACAAATGATCATTGCATATTGATCTTGTATCCTGCAACCTTGTAGAACTCATTTATTAGTTCTAAAGGATTTTTAGTGGATTCCCTGGGATTTTCTATATACAAGATCATGTCATCTGCAAATAGAGATAATTTTACTTCTTCCTTTCCCATCTGTATACGTTTTATTTCGTTTTCTCATCTAATTGCCCTGACTAGAACCTCCAGTACAATGTTGAATAGAAGTAGTGAAAGCAGACATCTTGGCTTCTTCCTGACCCTAGAGGGAAAGCTTTCACATTAAGTATGATGTTTGCTGTGTGTTTTTCATAGATGCCCTTTATCAGATTGAGGAAGTTCCCTTTATTCCTGGTTTGTTGAGTGCTTTTAGTATGATGGGGTATTAGATTTTTTTCAAATGCTTTTTCTGCAGGTAATCAGATGATCATGTGGTTATTGTCCTCTATTCTGTTGATGCAGTTTATTACATTAATTGATTTTTTAATGTTAAACTGACCTTGCATTCCTGGGATAAATCCCACTTGGTCATAGTGTATAATCTTTTCATATATTGCCGGATTCAATGTCCTAATACTTTGTTGAGGATTTTTGTGTTTATAGTCTTAAAAGATATTGGTCTGTAGTTTTCTTTTCTTGTGACATCCTTGTCTGGTTTTGCTATCAGGATAATACTGGTGTCGTAAAATGAAGCATTCCCTCCTCTTCTGTTTTGTCAGAAGAGTTTGTGAAGAATTGGTATTCATTTTCTTTAAATGTTTGATAGTTGTGGAACTTTTTGATTTCTCCCAACTGGTGAATGTATATTGGTACCTCACAGTGGTTTAAACTTGCATTTCCCTGATTACCAAGAAGGTTAAATAATTTTTCATGTGTTCATTGGACTTTTGGATTTGCTTTTATTCAAGTGTTTTGACCATGTGGGGAAGGCTGTCTTTTCCTTATTGATTTACAGAGGTTCTTTTTACCTTCTAGATACCTGTCCTTCATAAATTATATGTGCTGCAACAAATGTCTTCCTTTTTGTGGACTTTTAAAGACTTTTTATAAAGTCTTGATAAATAGACATTCTTAATGTCTATATAGTCAAATATAAGGTTAGGAACTTTGTGTGTCCTACGTAAAAAACCCTTCCCTATATTTCCAAGATCATTAAAATAGTCTCCTCTAGAAGAGTTTGCTGGTTACCAGGAGGAAGGGAGTTGGAGGGTGGGCACAGGGGGTGAAGGGACACATTTATATGGTGACTGACAAACAATAATGTACGACTAAAATTTCACAGTGTGATAAACTATTATGACATCAATTAAAAAATGAAAAAAATGTTCTCCTCTAGTGTCTCCTACCTTTTTTTCTTTCATTATTACAACTTTTATCCACCTGGAAATGTTTTATTATAAATGATGTTAGGTAGGAATCTAGCTTCATTTTTTTCCCCAAGTGGACACCTACTCATCCTGACACAATTTACTGAGAAGACCATTCTTTCTCCACTACTCTGCAGTGCCAAGTCTAGCGCACATCAAGTATCTACAAATGTCTCTGGGTATCTATTTAGTTCCAATGATCTATGTGTTTATTTTCACTCCAATACCACACTGTTTTAATTATTGTAGCTTTAAAAGAACTCTTGACAACTTGTAAAATAACCGCTTCAACCATGTTCCTCTTCTTCAGTGTCTTGACTCTTCATGGCCCTTTGTATTTCCACCTACATTTTGGAATCTTCTTATCAAGTTCCACCAAAAATTTGTGTGAATTTTTGACAAGGATTGCATCGAATCTACTGACAAATTTGAGTAGAAATGACATTTTATAATATTGAGCCTTCCAAACTACAAGCATGGCATATTTCTCCATTTATTTAGGTATGATTTAAAATCTCATGATAAAGTTTTTTATTTGTCTTGGTAAAGGCGTTGAACAGATATTTTTATGTACTTCATATTTTTTATTATAAATTATATTTAAATATTTTCTATTTTCTGTTTGTGACTAGTATTATAGAAATACAACTGATTTTCTTACATTGATTTTTGTATCTGATCAATTGGCTAACATTCATTAATGCTAATCTTTGAACTGTAAATTCTTGTGGAATTACTATGTACACGAGCAGATCATCTACAAACAATGGAAATTTTGTCTCTTGTTTTTAACTCTTTCTTGCGTTACTGTGCTGATTAGGACTTCTAGTATAATTTTGAATAGAGTGGTGATAGTGGATCCTTATCTTGTTCCCCATCTCAAAGGGAAAGTGAATTCCTTTCACTTTCATCTCAAAGAGAAAGTGAATAATTTTGTTATTAAGTGTGTTGCTTATTAAAGCTTTGTTTTTTGTTTGTTTGGTTCTAGGGTAGGTTTTTTGTAGATATCTTTTATAAGGTTAAATAAAAGGCTCCTTCTATTCCTATTTGGCTGTGAATTTTTATCATGAATGGTTGTTGTTATTAGTGTGTTGGAGTGGATTCCAACTCCAAGCCACCCTGTGTGTGGCAGAGCAGAACCCTGCCCCATCTTTTTCGCCATCCTCTCACCTTCCCACCCTATATCAGACAATGCTCTGCTGCTATTCGTAGGGCTTGCATGGACAATTTTTTCTGATGTGGATGACCAGGTCCTTCTTCCTAGTCTGTCTTAGTCTGGAAGCTCCACTGAAGCCGTCTACCATGGATGACCCTGCTGGTATTTGAAATACCAGTGACATAGCTTTCAGCATCACAGCAACATGTAGCCACCACAGTATGACAACCAACAGATGAAAGGAGTGGTGCCCTGACTGGGAAATGAACCCGGGGCCACAGCAGCAGTCAAATCCTAACCACTAGACCACCAGGGCTGGTATTATGACTAGACACTGAATTTAATCAAATGCTTTTTCTCCATCTTTTGAAATGATGATCATAAGCTTTTCTCCTAATTTAGTCTGTTACTGTGGTGATTTACATTAACTGTTTTTCTAATATTAAACCAGCCCTAGTTTCCCAGAAAAAACCAACTTGATGATAATGTATTATCTTTTTTGTATATTGGTGGATTCTATTTGCTAATATTTTGTTTAGAATTTTTATATCTATGTGAGATTGGCCTATAATTTTTACATACTATCCTTGTCAGGTTTTGTTATGAAGGTTATTACAGTTTCAGAAAGGAATTATTCTATTTTCTATCTCTTAAAAAGTTTGCATAAGACTGGAATTATTTGTTCGTTGAATATTGGGTTGAACTTTCCAGTGAAGCCATCTGGGCCTGGAATTTTGTTTGCAGGAAGATTTTTAATTACTAAGTCAATTTTTCCAATGATTTATAAAAATTTGGGGGTTTGCTTTCTCTTCCAGAGTCAGTGTCCATTTAAACAACTTTTTTGAGGTATAATTTATATACCATCAAATGCAAGCATTTTCAGTGTGCAATTCAATAATTGTCAGTACATTTACTGGGTTGTGCAACTATAATCACAATCCTGTTTTAGAACCCAGATTCAGTTTTGATAAATTGGTTTTTTCCAGGAATTTGTCCATTTAAGCTGTTTTTTGGCATAAAGTTGTTCATAATACCTTATTATTATATTGTTAATTTTTATAGTATTTAAGTTATGCCCTCTTTCCCCTCCTGAATTTTTTGTACCATTTTTCTTTTTTCTTTGATCAGTCTCACCAAAGGCTTGTCAAATTTGTTCATCTTTTTTGAGGAACAATTTCTGGCTGTATCAAATCTTTCTACTGTGGATTTGTTCTCTATTCCACTAATTTCTGCTCTTATAATTATTCCTTCTTTTTTACTTTCTCTAGATTATCTTATCATTCTTTTCTGATTAGTGGAGATGGATGCTTAGCTCATTTATTTTCAGTCTTTTTTCTTTTATAATATATCTATCAAGAGTTATAAATTTCCCACTAAGTACTATTTTAGCTGCAACAATGAATTTTGAAATGTAATACTTTTATTACTGTTCAATTCAAAATATTTTAAAATTTCCATTATTTCTTTTTGGATTCATGGTTATTTAGAAGTATATTTCTTAATTTCCAAATTTATGGAGATTATTTTGTTATATATATATATATATATATTTTTTTTTTTGTGGGGAAGACCAGCCCTGAGCTAACATCCGTCGCCAATCCTCCCCTTTTTGCTGAGGAAGACTGGCCCTGGGCTAACATCCGTGCCCATCTTCCTCCACTTTATACGGGACGCCGCCACGGCATGGCTGACAGGCAGTGCGTCGGAGGGCGCCCGGGATCCGAACTCGCGAACCCAGGGCTGCCAAAGCGCGGACTAAACCGCCGCGCCAGCGGGCGGCCCTATTTTGTTATATTTTTATTATTGATTTCTAGCCTAGTCCTACTTTGTTCAAAAAATAAACTTTGTATAATTTCAATACTTCAAAATTTTTTTACTCACAGTCCAGAACATAGTCAATTTTTAAAAGTATAATATGTGCACTCAAAAAAATTTTATTCTGAAGTTATTGGGAGCAGTGTTGTAAATATTCACATTAATTCTATTTTGTTAATCGTGACGTTCAAATTTTTACATCATTAGTGATTCTTTTGCTGCTGCTTCTCTCAATTATTGAGAGATAAGGTTTTTGTTAATCTTCCAGGATAATTGTAGATTGGTTATTTCTCCTATGATTCTGCCAAATTATCTTTTGCTATGCTTTTTTGTCTGTGTGTGTGAGGAAGATCAGCCCTGAGCTAACATCCATTGCCAATCCTCCTCTTTTTGCTGAAGAAGACTGGCCCTGGGCTAACATCTGTGCCCATCTTCCTCTACTTTACATGGGATGCCACCACAGCATGGCTTGACAAGCCAGGCGTTGGTCCACGCCCAGGATCCAAACCTGCGAACCCTGGGCCACTAAAGCGGAGCGGGTGAACTTAACTGCTATGCCACCGGGCCGGCCCCTCTTTTGCTATGTTTTGCAAATGTTTACTAGGTAAATACAAGTTTGGAAATCAATAAATCATTCTGAGAATTGACCTTTTATCATTTTGATGTGACCCTCTCTATGTCTAGTATTGCTTTTTGCCTTAAAGTCCTTTTTTGTTTTAAAAATAATGAAATTCATTCTTTTTGGTACAGTTCCATACCTGGAGTTGTGTAATCACCACCACAATCAAGATACAGAACAATTCCAATGCCCCCCAAAAGTTTTTTCTGCTGCTCCTTTGTAGATACCCCCACATTGATCCCTGGGAACCACTGATTTGTTTTCTATCTCTATAGTTTTATCTCTTCCAGAATATCATATAAACAGAACCATGAAGCCTTGAACCCTTCTGAGTCTGGCTTCTTCACACAGCATAGTGTATTCGGGATTCATCCACGTTGTTGCATGTATCAACAATTTTGTTGCTAAGTGGTCTTCCACTGTATCATTGTAGCAAAATTTGTTTATCCATTCACCAGTTGAAGAAAACTTAGGTCACTTCCAGTTTTTTGGTGGTTAGGAATAAAGCTGCTAAAAATTCACATTCCATGAGAACATGTTTTTATTTATCTCGGGAGTGAGGTTGCTGGGTGGTATGGTAAACGAATGTGTAACTTCATAAGAAATTGCCAAACTGTTTTCTAAAGTGGCTGCACCATTTTGCATTCCCACTAGCCATGGATGAGAGTTCTGACTGCTCTGAATTGTTGCCAGCTCTTGGTATTAGTGGGGTTTTGTTTGTTTTGTTTCGTTTTAGCCAGTCTATGAGGTATAGTATCTATTATGTAGTAGTATCACATTGGGCTTTTAATTTGCATTTCCCGAATGATTAATGATGTTGAACAACTTTACATATGCTTATCTGCATCCATATATCTTTGGTGAAAGTGTCTGCTCAAATCTTTTGCTCATTTGCAAAATTTGGTTATTTTTTGTTGTTGCTGAGTTTTGAGGGTTCTGTATACAAGCCCTTTGCCATATAACGTGATTTGCAAATATCTTCTCCCAGTTTGTGGCTTGCCTTTTCATTTTCTTAACAATGTCTTTCACAGTGTAATAGTTTTTAATTTTGTTGAGGTCCCATTTATAATTTTTTTCTTTTTTGGATGATGCCTCTGATGCAATATTCAAAAACTTTCTCTAACTCAAGGTCACAAAATTTTCTCCTGTTTTTTTCTTTGGGAAGTCTTACAGTTTTAGGTTTTACATTTAAATCTATGGTATATTTTGAGTCAATTTTTATACAATATCTGAGGTATGGATCAAAAGTTTTGGGGGGCTGTTTGTTTGGGGGGCCAGGGGTTGAGTTTGACTTTTCAGTTGTTCCAGTATCATTTGTTGAAAAGGTTATCCTTTCTCCTTTGAACTGCCTTTATACTTTTGTTAAAAATCAATTGACCATATTTGTGTGAGTCTATGTCACACATATATAGACATATAGTCCGTTCTTTCACCAATACCATATTGTCTTAATTACTATAGCTTTATAGTAATTTTGAAGTCGGGTAACATGAATCCTCCAACTTTTTTCTTCCTTTTCAAAATCGTTTGGACTATTCTATTTCCTGAGCTTTTCTATGTAAATTTTAGATTCAGCTTGTCTATCTACAAAACCTCCAGCTAGGATTTCTATTGAGATTGCATTGAATCTATGGATGAAACTAGGGGAAATTGGCATCTTAATAAAATTAAGTCCTCCAGTTGATGAACAGAGCATATATCTCCATTTATTTAGGTTTTCTTTTATTTCTTTCTTAAGGTTTACTTTGATAGAAATATAGCTACACCAGCTTTCTTTTTGGTTAATATTTGCATAGTATATGTTTCCTACCTGTGGCCCCTCATAATGTCCACATTATAATCCCCAGAACCTGTGAATATGATAGGTTACATGGCAAAGGGGAATTAAGGTTGTAGATGGAATTAAGATCGCTAATCAGTTGACCTTAAAATAGAGAAATTACCCTGGATTATCCAGATGGGTCCAATGTAATCAGAGGGTTGTTAAAAGGAGAAGAGAGAGGCAGTAAAGGAGAGTAGGTCAGAGTGATGCAATGTGACAAGGACTTAGCCCAAGATTGCTGGCTTTGAAGATGGAGGAAGGGCGCCATGAGCCAAAGAATGCAGGCCACCTCTAGAAGCTGGAAAAGGTGAGGAAACAGATGCTCACCCAGAGCCTCCAGAAGCAACACAGCCCAACACCACCTTGCTTTTAGCTCCAGGAGACCTCATTTGTATGATTTAAGCCACTGAGTTGGTGGTGGTTTGTTACAGCTGAAATAGGAAACTAATACACTAGCCTTTTACTTACACTTTCCTTATTTTATGCTTAAAAATGTCTCTTGTAAATGATGTATGACTTAATTTTGCTTTTGTTTTTCTTAGAGTCTGACAATCTTTATTTTTTAACTGGAGCATATCGTCCACTTATATTTAATGCAATTGCTTACATATTTGGGTTTAAATCTAATATCTTATTTTGTGCTTTCTAATTATCCCATCTGTTCTGTTTCTTTTTTCCCCCCTTTGATTATATTTTATTATTCTGATTTTCCCTCCGCTGATTTATAAGTAATATATTCTGATTCTATTATTTTAATAGATGCCTAGAAATTAAAACATGCATAATTAACTTACCAAATTCTAAGTTACTTATATTTATCCTTTCCCTGGACAATTAAAAATCTTTAGGACACTTTTAATTCCATTTATCCCTCTCCAACATATTTGCTATTATTATCATACATTTTAATTTTATTTCAAACCTCACAAGACATTATTATTGTATTGTCTAATAAATGTTAATTTAGATTTTATCTAGATATTTACCATTTTTAAAATTTATTTCTTAATTTGGTATCACATTATATCTGTTTGAAGTATATCTTTTAGAATTTGGTTTATTGAGCTTCTGATAACAGCAAACTCTATCTCTTTGTTTGTATGAAAAATCTCTATTTCACCCTGATTCTTGAAGCATATCTTTACTGTATATAAAGTGGCGGTTATTTTCTTTTAATGCATTGACAATATCATTCCATTGTCTTCTGGCTTCCATTGTTGCTATTGAGAAGTCAGCTAACAGTCTTGCTGCCACTCTTTTGAAGATCTTTTTTTCTGGTTCCTTTTAAGATTTTTGTCTTTGTTTCTGGTCTTCTAAGCTTAACTGTAATCTCAGTGTGGACTTTTTTTTTTCTTAATTGAACCAGCTTGTGATTCTTGTGTTTTTGTATCTCTAGTTTGGTGTCTCTAATCATTCCTAGAAAATTCTTAGCCTTTCTCTCTTCAAATATTGCTGCTGCCCCATTTTCTCTCCTCTCATTCTGGAACTTTGATTAATATATGTTAGGCCTTTTTACTTTGCTCTTGACCTTTTTTCTGTATTTTTTATCTTTTTGCTTCTCTGTGCTACCTTCTAGAAAATTTTTCAGACTTCTCTTCAAGAGGATTAATTCTTTCTTCAGCAGTGTCTAATCTGGTGATGAAGCCATCCACTGAGGTTTTAATTTTAGTTATTGTATGTTTTACTTCTAGATGCTCTATTTTGTCCTTTTTCTATTAAATTCACTCTGTGGTTGTTGTTTACTTCCATTTTCCTATAGATAAATTCAAGCTTCTCTTTTTATTTTTATTTTTTTTTGTGGTAACATTCGTTTATAACATTGTATAAACTTCAGGTGTACATCACTCTGTAAGCTTATCTTTTATTTATTTAAATAGATTAAGCACAATCATTCAGTTGTGCCTGACATTTCCAGTATCTTGTGTCTTCGTGGGCCTTGTCCTGTTGCTTCTCCTGGTTCTCAGTTATGGCTCTGTTCTCCTTTCACATTTATTATCTTTGTGTGCTGCTGCTGCACTAGAAAGAATTATTTATAGGAAGTATTTGAGGCCTCAGACAAAGGTTTTTTCCCCCAGGAAGGATTTGCATTTGCTCCTGACTGGTATGAAGGTAATACCAGTCCGGGAACTGCTTCGGGTTTCCTAAGCCACTCAGATGGTATAAACCTAGAGGACAAATCCCCTTGAGGTCCAGTTCACTCTTACCCTAAAGGTATGGCCCTTTGAATTTCAGATTATAGTCATCATTCAAACTATCCTTCCCTGGAACCCTTTCTTAGAGTACCAGAAATCTCACAGTGTTCCATGTGGAGAAATCCCCAACTTTAAACAACGATAAGACAATGATGTCTGGGTTCTTTCTTTTTAATAACATTCCCTGTAATAGCAAGAAGCTTGTCCCTTTATGTCAAAGCAGCATATTATGTCAGTTTCCTTGGGAAACAGTTTATAAAACAAAACAACATATAATTCAAGAGATATTTATTAAGTGTCTGCCCTGAACCAGATACTGTGGTGCTAGGGACACAATGGTGAGAAATACAGAAACCAGCCCTCCAATGACTACTTAATTTCTTTCCGGGGTATAATTGGGGACTTAAAGATTATTTTATTATTTTGATTTATAACTTTAAGAGTGAAATAAATCATCGTGTTTCCATTATTTTCCATTCGCTACAATTCCTCAGAGAGCTCAAAGCCTATTTGGGGAGAAAACATGAAACAGCCTGGGTAATTCAATCCCACAGTTATTTATACAGAAGGCCTTCTATAGGGGATACATGGGAACTCACGGTCATCGAGTCCTTAGGTACTGGGTGCCCAGTACTCTACATTTATGTCTTACCTGAACCTGTGAGATGGACATTATTCCCACCTTTTACAGCTGAGGAAACTGAGGTATGAAGACATTCACTTTCCTTAGGTCACACAGTATGATCAGCAGCTTCTAAAATGGCTCCCAAAGACCCCTGCCTGTGATAGCCCCAACACACCACAGTACTATCTGCATCCCTTGAGAGTGGGCTAAAACTAGTGACTCACTTTAATCAACAGAATACAGCAAAAGTGAGGGGATGTCATGTTTGAGATTAGGTTACACAAGCCTCACTTCTATCTCACTCTCTCTTTCCCTCAGGCTCTTCTCACTTTTCACTCTGATGAAGCTACCATGTCATGAGCTGCCCTATGGAGAGGCCTCTGTGAAGAAACCGAGGCCCTCTGTCCAGCCCATGAGGACCTGAAACCTGCCAACAACCACACAGGTGAGTCTGAGAGCAGACCCTCCCCCCAGCTGAGCCATCAGATGAGACTGCAGCCCCAGCCACACCTTGACTGCAGTCTCATGAGAGACCCTGAGCCAGAAGACCAGCTAAGTCATGGCCAGATTCCTGACCCGTGGAAACTGTGAGGTAGTAAACATTGTTGCTTTGAGCCACTAAGCTTTGGGGTAATGTGCTACGTGATAAAGAACTAATCCCCCCACTCACACAAGGCAATCTATCTGACACACCGTCTTCCTGGCCTGGTTACACACTAACAAATAACTAATCCTCAGAGAGGTACCTTTGAACAGAAAGTTCAAGAAGAGTTCAGACAATATAAATCATACAACTAAATTTGTTCTTAAAGCTCACTTAATCCTGGGGCCGCCTGGTGGCGCAGCAGTTTAGTCCACGCTTTGGCAGCCCCGGAGTTCGTGAGTTCGGATCCTGGGTGCCCACCAACGCACTGCTTGTCAGCCATGCTGTGGCAGCGTCCCATATAAAGTAAGGAAGATGGGCACAGATGTTAGACCAGGGCCGGTCTTCCTCAGCATAAAAAGGAGGATTGGCAATGGATGTTAGCTCAGGGCTGATCTTCCTCACCAAAAAAACAAGCTCACTTAATCCAACTCTCTCACATTTCCATCAAGGGATTGAGATTTTCCCAGTGCCCCTTGGCCATCTGGGTCAGGCAAGGACTAGAAGCTAGTTTGCTACCCCATCCAAAATTCTTTACACTGCTTTATGCTCACTTCTCTTGCTATTTAAGGTAGGAAAAATGCCTTCTTGGGTTTTGCTCACTAATGTGTGTTGTATAACTGGCCTGGATGTGTTATGAAGTAATAAATACTTGCTGCACAAGTAGAAGCCAACAACAATTGGCCCTTGATGGTCACAATGAAGAGATATTGCTCAATGTCCCCTTATTCCCTTTGGCCTCCACCTCCTGCCCCAGCAGCAAGAAATGGCAAATGGAATTTCCAAGACGTGGAATTAGTAGGAGCCCTGGGTAGTGGGTTACCTGGATGCTTTATGAATAGGAAATTATAATCAGGCCACGCATAGACAAGAGGGAAGGAGCTAGTTCTAAGAGCTAGATTGGGTAGTTTATCAGCCAGAGAATTGAAGATATTTTGTGGCTCCTGGCATGTGGAAAGTGGTTCAGAAGATAAAGGAGAATTTTTCAGGGTCCCAAGGAATCCTCAAAAAAAGAAAACAGAGCACTCTTTGCAGAATTCATTCAATAGCAACTTATCAAGCAACTTCTCTTTTCTCCTTGAGCCTCACCCATAGGCTGTAATGTTACACAGGCCCACTAGAGGTCAGCACTTACCACTCCCTAAATTTTTTTATACAGAATTTTTACCTTTTTCATCTAAAGACCAACTGACTTGAGATATTTTGTCTGCCAAACAAATTGAATTTACTAAGAAATAATCCACTTGAGTTTCCAATTTTTACTTGTAAATGACACAAATAATAGCCATCATACATTTCAGATCACTCTGAGATAACCAGTGTTATAAAATTCCAGCACCCCCAAAAATATTTTTTTAGTTAGACTTCTCACAGGGAAATATAAAATATGCATTGGATTTTTGAAATGCTGAAAATTAGAAAGAAAGAAGGAAGGAAGGAAGGGGAGGAGGAAGAGAGAGAGGGAGGAAAGGAAATTCTTGAGAAAGGAAGAAACTAAGGGAAGGAGGAAAGGATGGAGGGACAGAAGAAATGTGAGGCCTATTATGACTTCTCAGTTCCCTTGGGATCCAGAGGCTCCGGTTTTGAGAAACACCAGTTTTAGCTAGAGGAGTCCAACTACCTCCTCAGGTAGGATAGTTATATTTTCCTTTTCAAAGTAGGGCGGGCATATGTCCTTGGATAAGCACTATCTGTGGGTTGAGGAAGGACTAAATATGTGTTGGCGAAATCTTCTGGCTCAGACAAGCTCCTAATCACACGTTCACAGCCAATGAGGAACGTTTTGGAGTTGGAGTGGTGGCATTTGGCATCAGCTGAATTTCGGTGTGTACCCACAAGCTTGTAGGGAGGAGACATCGGGCCAATTAGAGGCAAGAGGAACTTAATCGCCTTGACCAGGTTGTAATCGGAATGTTGTGTATCTTCGTGTATCACATTATAAAGATGCACTGCCGGCGCACGTTGACAGCAATAAAAATATTAATCACAAGGTGGCGCTGTTGCCTTAGCGTCAACCTTTCCTCGTCTCAGTACTCGCTTTAGTTGGGTCCCTGAGGGTTTGTCTCAACTGATGAGGCTGAATGGCGTCCAAATTAGTTTTAATTACTAAATCTGAGAAGCTAAAAAAGTGATGGGCAGAATGATAAAATCACAGCCAGACTTTTCACTTTTGGGTTCATCTGAGACTCAATTTGATTTTATCAGAGGAGGAAGTGAGGGAAACAAATTTTACAGAAGCTCATTTCCTATTTTTGACAGAATTACTCAGCTAGAAGTTTAAGTATATTCTGCCTGGGCTCGATTCTCTCTCTGCCTGTGTCTGTTCTATGCGGTCATCAGTAAGACCTGGCAGCGGTCTTATTCCCTGTAGAAGAGAGAAATGAGGGTTGAATATAGGGGGATGGTGGGAGGTCTCCAGAGGTGTGTTAAAAAGTCTGTCTTCTACTGGCCCTGGCTGTGTTTTCAATAACACAAAGCAGGGAAGGCTGTCAGATACTTCTGATCACAATTCAGAATGACCTAATTAGACAGTAACAATGGGATAGATCGAATCAGGTGAAGTTGAATCTGCAGTAAATGTAAAGTCTCAAACCTGGATCCAAACAAATGAACGGCCCCAACTTGGCTGAACGGCCCCACCCACCATCCTCTGAACACGTTGGGTTCGTTTATACTTGCTCCAGGCCGTGCTGTATTTAATCCACACAACAGACCCACGAAGAAGCTGTGATTAGTCCCATTTTTATGGATGAGGAAAACTGAGGTGGTCTATCTCAGCTGAGGGCACATAGCTAGTGGTGGCTCTGGGATTTGAGCACATCTTCCTCTCAGAGAATGCTCTTCCCACTTTGCCTGGGCAGCCTCTCCTACAAACTTCAGTGACGGGGTGGGAGGATGGACCCTTCACTGGAAGGGGGTTTCTTATGAGAATCAGTGAGGGGCCTCTGCAGTAACATACTCGTGGTTGGAGTTTTAACTCTCAGTTGTTGTGACTCTAAGTCAGTACACACAGAGGTTAGAGAGACACTGAGTCTGCACCCGGGCTGCCTGGTTGGAGCGTCAGCTCTGTCACTTACTAGCCATATAAACTTGAGCAAGTTACTTAACCTCTCTGTGCCTCAGTTTCCTCATCTGTATGTTAGGGATAATAATAGTGCCCATTATAGGGTTGTGAGAATTACGTGAATGATATAAAGCATCTGAGCACATTGTGAAACTATATTTTTGCTATTGTTTGCAAAAAAGAAAAACCCGTATTGTTTGTTATTGTTGTAATTAGATGGGTTGCGGTAGTCAAATTCCTAAGTAAAGATGAAGTCAGAGAAAGCTTTAAGAAAGCCAAACATTTAAAACAATTTTCTCTCTCTAGTTTTCCCTGAACAAATGGGGGCCTAGGCTCCGATGCGGCTTTGATGAAGACTGTTCTATTCCATCAACGAGACAATGCATACCTGTGCACCTGCTGTGTGCTAGGCTCTGGCGGCCTGCCGAGGAGTTCACAGATGAAGCCACTGGCCGCGGCCTGGCAGGCCCTCCCAGAAGTAGTTTACCGTTTTAACCATATTTAAGTGTACAGCTCAGCAGCACTAAGTTCATTCATGTTGTTCTGCAACCGTCACCACCATCCATCTCCAGGACATTTCATCTTCCCAATCTGAAACTCTGTCCCCACTAAACAATAATTCCCCTGGCAACCACCATTCTGCTTTCTGTCTCTCTGGATTTGACTACTCTAGTACCTCACATAAGTAGAATCATACAGTATTTGTTCTTTTGTGACTGGTATATTTCACTTAGCATAATGTCCCTCAAGATTCATCCATGTTGTACCATGTGTCAAAATTTCCTTCCTTTCTAAGGCTGAATAATATTCTACTGTATGGATAGACCACATTTTGTTTATCTATTCATCGATCAGACGCTTGAGTTGTTTCCACCTTTTGGCTACTGTGAATAATGCTGCTATGAACATGGGTGTACAATTATCTGTTTGAGTTCCTGCTTTCAATTCTTTTTGGTATATACCCAGTATATGGAATTGCTGGTAATTGTATGTTTCATTTTTTGAGGGATCCTGCCTGTCTCTCTTGCAGGACTGGGAGAGCCTGCAAGTCAGGGGCCAGTGGCTTCATCTGAGAATCCCTTTGCAGCCAGTCATTATCATGATTCTTTCTGGCCTGTGTGGGATGCGGTCTGGTGAAATATGGATAAAATTGAACGGCAGCAAGCAGACAAATCGCTGAGTCATTTCTAGCATATTTTCATTTAGAAACTATAACTGGTATGGAGAACAATCAAAAAAAATTGTGGTCAATACAGCTAAAGGGGTTGGTGGGTGGAGGTGAGGGGTTAATGAGGAAACACCTCTCGGGTTTGGAGGCTGCCAGCAGGACTGCAACTTGCAACTTGTATCAGAAAGGCACCAGTGCAACCGATGTGAGAGGAGGGATACACGTGCGGTCATGAGCTGCAAAAAGACGTTTCAGTCAATGACGGGCCACGTCCACGGTGGTGGGCCCATAAAATTACTACCATATGGCCTGGGTGTGTAGTAGGCTGCACGGTCTAGGTTTGTGTAAATACACTCTGCGATGTTTGCAGGACTATGAAATTGCCTAACAACACATTTCTCACAACGTGTCCCCGTCGTTAAGTGACACATGACTATATATATATTATATATAGTTAACAGAGCTTCCTGAAAAAATAAAAAAGAGTATTTTATGGAATCAATTTCTGAGCTCTAGAATAAAGGGAAAAAAATTAAGTAGGGTGAGTGCTCTTTTCACCCATGGACACAATCCGGTGGCTACAGGGGAATAAGTAGACTCTATAGTGAAAAATGAAGGGTGACAAATGAAACCCTTGTTTTGAATGGCTATCAGAGTGAAAGAAAGATGGTTCTAGAGTGTGTGTGCTGGGGGCCTCTGGGCCTAATGACTGTGGATTCAAAGGCTATTGTGATGTCTTCCAGAAAGAGGAGGAACAACCTGGTAACAGTAAGGAGGGAGAGAGAGCACAGGAAGCAGGGAGAGCCTACCCCAACAGAAGTGGGGGAGGGGCACGATTTAAATAAACTTTTGAATACAGGAAAGCATTTTAAAAGGCTCAGAATCCCATCACCCAAAAATACTGACAAAAAATACAATAAAATATGTGAAAATATTGGGGCCGGCCCAGTGGCATAGTAGTTAAGTTTGCTCATTCCGCTTCAGCAGCCCAGGGTTCACAGGTTCGAATCGCAGGCACGGACCTATGCACAGCTTATCAAGCCATGCTGTGGCAGGTGTCCCACATATAAAAAAGTAGAGGAAGATGGGCATGGATGTTAGCCCAGGCCCAATCTTCCTCAGCAAAAAGAGGAGGATTGGCAACAGATGTTAGCTCAGGGCTAATCTTCCTCACACACACACACACACACACAAATAAATATATATACACACAGTAAAAAAAAAAAAAAAACTACAAAAAAGTATAAAATAAAAAGCGAGAGTTTTTTTCCCTGCCAAGCTCCTCCTGTTATATCTTTCTAGAAAACAGCATTTATGCATGCTAGTTTATTTACATGTATTACTTTTCGTATTTCCATAAAAAATATTATACACACTGTTCTCTACCACCTTAGAAAGAGGTTTTTGTTTGTTTTTGATCCAGAAGAGGAAAGAAAATAGCCAGAAAAGAGCACAAAAAAAATAATGACAGGTTTGTGACAAATTGGATGGAACTTGAGGGCATTATGCTAAGTGAAATAAATCAGACAGAGAAAGATAAATACTGTATGATCTCACTTATACGTGGAATCTAAAAATGTTGAACTCAGGGAAAGTAGAGTGGTGGTTACCAGGGGCTAGGAGGGTGGGGGGAAATGGGGAGATGTTGGCCAAAGGGTATAAACTTCCAGTTATAAAATTAACAAGTTCTGGGGATCTAATGTACAGCATGGTGATTAGAGCTAATAATACTGTATTATATACTTGAATGTTGCCAAGAGGGTAGATCTCAAATGTTCTCACCACAAAAAAGAAATGGTAATTATGTGACGTGATGGAGGTGTTAGCTAATGTTATGGTGGTAATCATTGTGCAATATATACTTATGCAATGTTATGTGTCAATTATATCTTGATAAAGCTGGGAAAATTTTTAATTGAAAAAATTAATGGCAGGAAGGGGCAGACAAATCCATTAATACAAATGCTGTTCATTTGATTGTACTAAACTTTTTTTAACCCAATTTTTTCTGAACATCCCTTGAGCAATTAAAAGTGTCAGCACCTGGAATAGAGCTGAAGATGCAAAGATTATGATCTCCAGTAACTTCAAATTCCCCGTTAACACATTAGACACACAGCAATATCAGAAATATCGAGTCTCTCATCAATTACACAGGATGAGAAAAGAAAACAACTCTAATGTGCTTAAATGGGCCACTTGCCGTGGTTCCCATTCTTCTTATGACTGTAAATGAGAGAAGGAAGTGCTTTGGACCATTTTAATCATATCTGGATTGCCAATGTTTTCAGAAGAAAATCATCAAGCGTGCTTCCACTTTTTCGTCCTTTGAACCTCTGCAAGAAGTAGCAAATATTTCAGTGAAGGCTCTTCATGTCATACTGTCTTTTCACCGAGTAATTTTGCTAACATAAACGTCTTCTTGCAGTGGGAAGAGAACCACTTCTAGAAGAAAATCCTATAGAAAATTCACAAAGTTGCCAGGCATTTGCTTGACGTGGCTCTCCAAGTCTATATTAGGGCTGGCCACTGCAGGTGAATGTATTAAATATACCGTACTTGTTTTTCATGACTTTCCATAACCTTGAATTTCAGGAGAAGAAATCCTCAATCTTTGTCAAAAGTTCATAATTCTATCTATTTTTCTCCCTAGTTTTTAGATCCATACATTCACGATAATCCTTGTCTATGTGATTTTAAAAGCTGAACTATAATCAACAAGTATGTTTCATTTAATGATCGTTTTATGGAACACCTACTAGGCACCTGGCCCTTGGAAATACAGGCATGAGATATCACTCTTTGCCCTCAAGGGGGCGCTCGCTGCCAACTGAGTAGAAAGGCTCTTCCTGTCCTAGTCCCCATCTCAGCAAATGGTACCTCCAAGTTGCCGAAAACACAGGCACGCTACAACATGAACCATGAAGACATCATGCTAAGTGAAATAAGGCAGTCACAGAAGGACAAATACATGAGGTTCCTAGAGTAGTCAGATTCATAGACAGAAAGTAGAATGGGGTTTGCCTTCCAGCTTTAAAAAGCGGTAAGAGAGAAGAGGTTCTGGAGAGAAAATAGCTTGCTTCCTTTGAGGAGTGTTACTTCCAACAAGCCTTTCAGAATAGAAAGGGAGTCGTGAGTGAGTGGCTTTTAAAGGGTAAAGACGAGCTGACTCATCTGGAACTGGCAGGCAAGTAGCTGCTAACAGTTCCATAGGGAACTGACTCTTGAGCCAGACTGGGTGTAGACAGAAGACCAAGGAAGGGGCTAGCACTAAGCTTTCCATCAGAGGGGATAAAGGCTGCACTGGAGGTCAGCACCAGAGCTGAGGAAGTGGGAAGAGCGTGGGAACAATGTCCAAGAGAGGCTGTACCTGGGCTCACGTCCACTGAGCCTTACGAAGCCTCTGAGAACTGCCTGAGGCCTCTGTGCTCACAGCAGGGAGGGACAGAAGGACAGGAGAGGCATTATTTACACGTTTAAAAAGAGGGAAAGAGAGACTGAAGGAGAGTAGGTAATCTCAGTAGATGACCTTGGAGGTCCTTTCCAACTAAGAATCTCTGAGAACAGAGATGGGATAAGAAGTACAGATAAGGCGTGAGAAGGGGAGGGGGAAGCAAGTGTCCGTTTTTGAACCTTTACTGTGGGCCAGACACCGTGCAAGGTGTTTTGCACGTGTGTTTTATCGAAACCTCATACCAATAGGTTGGTATTATTACTTCCATTTGGCAAGTGAGGAGACTAACGTTTGCCTTACGTGTAAGTGCCCAACGTCACACAGCGAGCCAGTGGAGCAAGCAGGACTCAAACCCAGGACTGTCTGATTCCTGAGGGACAGTCCAACTTTGATAAATGGAAAAGAAATTGAGGAGCACTGTGCAGTTATGGTATTCAGCCTTATGTTGAGCCAGTGACGCCCGAGGGCAGGAGTTTCTAACCTAGAGGTCCATGGACGGGCTTCTGGGAACCCATGAACCTCCCGAAACTATCTGCAAAATCTACTTTGCATGTGTATTTTTCTGAAGAGAAGATCCATAGCTTTTATTCAATCCTCTAAGTCTCTGCCCTCTCAAAACGTTTTAACCATTGTTCTGGGAGGTCCATGAACCTTTGTAATAGCAAGAAGAGAGGGGGAGACAAAAACTTTTTTTTCAGGAAAAAGGTTTAGACTCTGCAAATGACAAATGAGAAATAGATGCCGGATAAATTGATAAGGTCTGTGAGGATATTACATATCTAAATGGGATCAGCATCCCCACTGTATTGGATGTTTGTCACATTTGTGTCACCCAGCATCTTTTGAATACCCTTCCTGTATCCTGAGAGTTTCTCATGTTGGGAGTCCACCTCCCTTTCCCAGTATCCCTTGCTTCTAGGGCACAGACGTGTGACCCAGCTCTGCCAATCAGATGCCCCTCTACCAGACAAGGGCTCAGGCAGTACTGATCCAAGAAGGGAGGGAAGGGGACTTGCTCTGTCTGGAGGGTGGGGGGGGCAGCAAGGATGTTGAGAAGGCAGTGGCTACAGTGTAGTGTTTGGGGCCCAGATATGGCAGTGGTGCCAACTGTAGAGTCTAGGACAAAGTGGCCCAAGCAGGGGTGTCCTCATCAGACCAGTTTTGCAGTGCGGTTTGGACATTGTTTCTGGAAGCTGAGCCCCAGCTGGGTCCTCCAGCTCTCCCAGTGAAGCTCCTCAATATCCTTGTAATAAACTCCTTTTCTGTTTAATCAGCTCGTCAGTGTCTGTTGCTTGTAATTAAGACCCCTGGGGCCGGCCCAGTGGCGTAGCAGTTGAGTTCACGTGTCCCACTTCAGCAGCCCAGGGTCCGCTGGTTTGGATCCCGGGCGTGGACCTACTCACTGCTCAGCTGTGCTGAGGCGGTGTCCCACATAGGAGAACTAGGACCTACAACTAGGATATTCAACTATGCACTGGGGCTTTGGGGAGAAGAAAGAAAAAGAGGAAGATTGGCAACAGATGTTAACTCAGGGCCAATCTTTCTCAAAAAAAAAAAAAAAAAAAAAGACCCCTAAATGACTTACCCACATTTACAGAGTGTGGGGAAGAAATTAAAATTACAAGGAGTCTGAGGCATGGGCTCATACGTGTAAACAACTCGGCACCCATTCACGAGGATGGACTCTCACTTTAGAAAATCATAATGTCAAGAAGAAAAGAAATGTGATCTATGCCTGCTCATTGCTCACAAGCTCACACTATGATTGGCGTCTTTTATAGCTGTATATTTTAAAGAGGTGATGAAGGAGTAAATGCAGTAGATTGTAATGCTACAAAACAGAAAGAAAAAAGGAAAAGCAGAGGCTAGTCCAGGAATTAGGATTCCTTAATGTTTTGAAGGGAATAGGATATTTTAAAAATTGAAGGGGCCGCCTGGTGGTGCAGCGGTTTAGTTCGCGCTTCGCAGCCCAGAGTTTGCAGGTTCGGATCCCGGGCGCCTGCCGACGCACTGCTCGTCAGCCATGCGGTGGCGGCGTCCCACGTAAAGTGGAGGAAGATGGGCACGGATGTTAGCCCAGGGCCAGTCTTCCTCACAAAATAAATAAATAAATAAAATAATAAAAATTGAAATGCTCCTCATTATATGTCGTTAGGGAAATGCTAATTAAAGCACACCAAGATACCTCTATACACATATTAGAGCGGCCAAAATCCAAATACTGACAGCACCCAATTCTGACGAGGATGTGCAGCAACAGAACTCTCATTCATTGCTGGTGGGAATGCAAAATGGTGCAGCCACTTTGGAAGACAGTGGCAGTTTCTTACAAAACTAAACATACTCTTACCATATGATCCAGTAATCCCATTCCTTGGTGTTTACCCAAAGGAGTCAAAAACTTAGACCCACAAAAAAGCCTGCACACAGATGTTTATAGCAGCTTTATTCATAATAATTGCCAAAACTCAAAAGCTACCAAGATGTCCTTCAGTATGTGAATGGATAAATGAACTGTGGTACATTCAGACAATGGAATACTATTCAGTGCTAAAAAGAAATGAACTCTAAAGCCATGAAAAGACATGGAGGAATCTTCAATGCATATTACTGAGTGAAAGAAGCCAATATGAAAGTCTACATACTGTATGATTCCAACTATGTGACAAGAAAAGGCAAAACTATGGAGACAGTAAAGAGAGCAGTGGTTGCCAGGGTTTGTGGAGAGGAAGGAAAGAATCTGTGGAGCACAGAGGTTTTTTAGGGCAGTGAAGACATTCCATATGATACTGTGACGATGGATACATGTCATTATACTTGTGTTCAAACCCATAGAATGTACAACAACAAAAGTGAACCCTAAGGTAAACTATGGACTTTGGGTGATTATGATGTGTCAGTGTAGGTATATCCTTCATAACAAATGTACCATTCTAGTCAGTGATGTTGATAATGGGGAGACTGTGCATGTATAGGGGCAGAGGGTATATGGGAAAACTCTGTACCTTCCTCTCAATTTTGTTGTAAACCTAAAATTGCTCTAAAAAATGAAGTCTTTAGGAAGTAAAAAATAATAATAATAAATGAAAAACAATAAAGTAGAAAAAATTATTCTATGAAAAATATAGAAATCATCATTAGAAAAACAGTAAAACAGATGGTTGTTTCTGGGAGTTGTTGGTCATTAGGCTATCTATAATTTCAAGCAATAATGTGTATGGTGCTGTAAAAAAGAAAAAACAACACAACTTTTTAAAGGTCATTTGGAATAACAACACTAACAAAAGTCTTTCTGAGTAGCATCTTCACGCTTTTCAAAGTGCTTTCATATTTATTATCCCCTTGATTTTAAGAACAGCCTCTAGGCTGGCATATCCTAAAACAGCTACGCTGAAAGTACAGTGGCTAGAAATGATAAAAGAGGAGCTATTCTATAACTTAGCATTTTATTTTAGTCTCAATAAAAAGAAAGAACACATGACTAGGGCTTTCTTTTAAAATTCCTGCCTAGGTGGAAATAAAATTTTTAGAAATCAGGAGGGGGCAACTCGCCGAAAGAGTATCTTGAAGGATGATTGGAAAATACCAGAATGGCTAATTTCATTAGAGGATGGAAAGTAAACGACAGGTACGTTATAGTAAAAAAAAAATCACAAGAAATCTAATCATTGACTAGTAATGAAGGACCAGATGAGAACTGCATAATTTAAATGGTTGTATGAGATGTGAGAATGGAGGCAAACCCAAAACTGAATACTACAGATACATGGGCTTGATGCAGACCTAGTTATTGGTCCAGGTCATGGGTTGGGTTCTCCTCTGCGCTGGCCCAGAGGGTGACGGACTGACAGACACAAAAGCTACGATGATGAGTTGGGGTCTCCCCACCCCCTGCCGTAGTCCATCAGTGTCATGGACTGACCTTCTCCCCCACCTCCAGTTTAGCCCAAATATACCTGGAGACTGGTGGCTCTCCCCTCAGCCAAATACAGAAAAGGTTGAGAGAATGAGGTCAGGTCCACCCTGGAAAAGCTAGACTTCCTCTAATTAATCCTGGTTCTTAGGACATAGAGGGTCCTGCTCTTTGAGGTGCAGCCAACTAGCCCCCCAGACACACACCCCAGGGATAAAAGATCTCAGTTATAGTTGAAGTGCACAAAACAAAGAAAAAGTTTTCTCTCCTCTTCACACACTCTATTTCTTCCATTCCTGGTGGAAACATGGTCTTTTACCATAAAAGACATAACTAATTATGCCATGAAAGGAGGTCAATATTAGCAAGGAAATGGTTTATTTCTCTGACAGATGTTTTGCTTTGATCCCAGAGCTCAGGAGCTCTATTTGGTGCCAGGAGGGAGGTGGGACCCCATGGGGGAGGACAGGAGTAGGTTAGGAGGAGAGGAGAGGGGGGTGGGGCCAAGATTGAAGAGGAGAAAACCAGAACAAGGACAAACCTCCTACACCAACCCATGGCTGTCTCTACGGGCCTGAAAGGTGATGTGATGGGAAAAATACAGAACTCTTTTGACTTTTCTTTAGTTCTGCTTGTCTGGGATCTGCTGATAGTAAGATGTCCTCCCTTTCTAGTAGAACCGGGCTGTATCTTTCAAATGTGGCAGGGCTGGATGGAGGGTTTGTAAACATTTTCCTTGATGTTCTCCTTGGTCTTGTAGTTGGCCCTGCCCATCTGAAATCTGTGGAGCCTGGTTTACCTGGCACCGGATCCCACCTGCACTCCTGCACTGTGGTGGCCCAGGCTGACCTCACTGCCTGCAGGCGCAATGACCCCCACCTGCTGGTCCTGGACTCCCTGAGTCCTCTGCAGGCTGACCTGTCTGTGTCCACTCTCCCTGGCTCTCAACACCAGCCCTGACCAGGTGCATTTCATTTTGAATCCAGGTCCTCCATCTAGTTTGGGACATTGCTAGAAATAGCTTGCTTTCAAAAAAAAAGGAAAAGGTGATCAATACAGGAGTCTCTTAAACCCGGCTGTAAAGATTTGGGGAATCAGAAAGTTAAGACATAGAGAGGAAAGAATTAGAGATTTACATAAACAGGAAACCACTCCTCCTCCCTTCAAAGAGGGAGGGATAATAAATACCACTGCAGTACCGCCTATGGCACAGAGATACTGGGACGATACCACAGCATGACTCACTGAGACATCAGACAGGATGGCAAAATATATGTTAGCTTAAAGAAGAAATAAGCGAGAGAGAGAAAGGAGGTCAGTCTGGAAAGAGAAAGTTTAATGCTGGAAGTAGGTTTTTAAAGGAATTAATATTTATGAACATTTTCTTTCCTCCCTCAGGTAAGATAGGAAAGCTGGAGGCGGACCCATTCAGGTGGGGCTCAGCTGGAAACCATTAAGGATGGCAGGCTGTGTCGGAGGACCGGGAGAGACTTGTTCTAGGAATTCTTTGTTAGGTCTTTTTCCTAAATTAATAGACCATTTTTTACAACAGTTTTAGATTTACAGAAAAATTGAGCAGAAAGTTCTCATATTACCCCCCAACACATGCACACACAGGTTCCCCTATTATTAACACCTTGCATCGGTGTGGCACATTTGTTACAATTGATGAAACAATATTAATACATGATTATTAACTAAAATCCATAGTTTACATGATGGTTCATTCTTTGCATTGTGATTTATGAACATTTTAAATCTAAAAATAAATCTGTTTTCATAGATGAGAGATTATTAATAGATGTAGAGTATCAATGGTTCCTTTGTAAGTACTGTATACAATTCCAAAAAAAAAGTGGAATTTCCCTCTCAGGACAGCATGGATATCAAAAAACTGAAAAAAGTCCCTCCTGATGGCAGGACTCTTTGGTTCTAGAATGACTTTGAACTCTCAAGAGCAACATTTTTGGAACTAGACAGAACAAAGGAGGTTAAATCTTCTTATAGCCAGGATATAAAACCTGCTTAAAATTTTTTTTGTATTTAATGCCATGGAACTGTATTCTTAAAAATGGTAAACATGGTCAATTTATGTTATACATATTTTGCCACAATAAAGAATACTTGTAAAGAAAAATCACCCAAGGGAGCTCAGCCACAAGAGATGTAACTCAATCGGTTGGGTGGGAAGCCAATTTCCAAGGCAGAAGTCATGAAATATTCATCCTGGAATAAGCAAAATGAATACCTCGGATTGCTTGTGAGCAAGTTGCACTTCAGGGCCAAACAGCAACATTAGCTTCTGGAATGTGATATGTTAAGTGTGGCTTCAGTTCGGACATAGACCCCCTTCCTAGCAGAAAGGTGGGGGAGTCTCATGTGAAGGGGCTGCTTTCCTCATGACTGTATGATGAGTCTTCCCAAACGTAGAGTAGACCTTCATTCCCTGAAAGGCCAAGTCAAGTTGTTGAAACCTCAGTTCCTCTTTCAGGTTCCAGGTGGCTTGAAATTAACCCTAGCCTTCCCAGGGATGGGTTTCTCCTCAATGAGTTTCACTTATAAATGACCCAAAGATGTAAAAAAATACTAATGATTGTCATTAAACTAAATGAGATCGTGCATGCGTAAGTGCCCAGAATAGTGCCTGGCTCCAAGTTGGTGCTTGGTAAATATTTGCTTTCCGTTGTCCATTTACTCCATATGTAGCTGAGAAAATCAGACGACTCGCAAAGTCTTTAAGCTAGTTCTATATACTGGGTTTGGTTTGATCAGGGGACTGCTAAAAATTGTTAATAATTGTAAACCATTCAGTAACAATTATAGGAAATTGCTTATATAGGAACTGCTTATTGATTACAGGAAACAATAACAGCATAAAAGGCGTTAACCAATTTGTGTTTCCTGTTTTGGCACTCACTGTCAAGCTTTATGGAGTAACTTGATTGTGAGCGCTATTGCCCATCTTTTGAGGGAGCCATGTGCAAAGCTGTTTTTCTTTGGGCAAGCCTTAGCCTACCTATGGGATACCCTCAGCCTTCTGCTCTTATCTCTGATTATTCTATTGCTTGCAAATCATCCATTCTCATGACTCCCAAGTCAGCACCCCGGGTCTTGATGAAGAGTCGTGACATCCACTTGTACTCTAAGTGCTGGCTGCATGCTTCCGCTCTGCTATCCTGCCATTATCTCCTGTTATGTTCTTGTGCTGTTATTCTCCTGATAACCTAAGCTTAAAGTCCCAAAGCATCTTTCATTTCTTCATTTCAAGGTGCTGAATCCTTGCAAGACTTCCTTTAGCACTGCTCTCTCTAGGTAGACCCCTGGGGCCAGGATTAAGTGAAGCTGCAAGGCACCTAAGGTGAGGCAAACTGGGAACCTGCGGCACAAACTTTAAGGTAGCACTCACTCTCAGGGTAGAACAAGTGTGGGGACAGCCCCGGGAGTAGGTGCCTCCTTAAATTTTGTGTTCTGAGGACCTCCCTTGCCTCACTGTATAGACTGAAGGCTTGCGTCCCCACAGAATTCATATGTTGAAACCTAAACTTCAATGTGATGGTATTAGGAGGTGGGCCCTCTGGGAGGTGATTAGGTCATGAGGGTGGAGCCCTCATGAATGGGATTAGTGCCCTTATAAAAGAGACCCCAGAGACCTCCCTCGCCCCTTCTGCCACATGAGGACACAGTGAGAAGACAGTGCTCTATGAACCAGGAAGAGGGCTCTCATCAGACACAGAATCTGCCAGAAACTTGATCCTGGACTTCCCAGGCTCCATAACTGTGAGAAATAAATTTCTGTAGCTTATAAGCCACCTAGTCTATAGTGTTTTTGTTATAGCAGCCCGAATGGACTAAGACATTCACCTTTGTCCTGCCCTGTTGACCCTTCCTTTCCATTCCCAAAGCCACGATCCCCACTTCGACCTGATTATTGCAATGACTTTCTAACTGAGCTCCCCATTTCCACTCTCTTTCCCTCCCTTAAGACCAAAGACAAGTCTACTGTTACTTTCTTTCAGCATCATTTCCCTAGGTAGAGTTAATTGTGCCTCATTTGTGTTCTCAGAACACCATCAAGGCACTTATCACCCAGCATTGTGGTTATTTCTTGACATGTCTGCCCCTGTCTTGAAGGAAAGCACTGTGACATCCACCTTTGTGTCCCCAAAGAATACTGGCACAGTCATTCGTGAAGTGAGAGGCGTGCAGCAAGCTGGTTATGAAGGGAGTTCTGGAGTCTGACTGCCTGGATTCAAGTCCTGACACTGCTCTTTACTCATCCATGACTTTGGGCAAGTCACTTAACCTTTCTCACCTCTAGATTCTCCATCTGTAAATCAAGGTAACCAAAGTACCCACCTTATAGAACTGTTGGCATATTAAGACTGTCACAGTGTTTGCCTCAATACACGCTAGCTATCATTATTAAGAAGTGTTTCCTGAACTAAACTGACTCTACCCTATACATCAGTGTCCAATGACTCTTCCTAAATTGTCACTTTTGCCATATCACTCGCCTGATCAAAATCCTCCAGGGTCTTGCTCAATTTGGAGGAAGCTCCATTTCCTCAGCTTCAGTAGGTATTGATTTATCTCTGTTTTAAAAACACATTATTTTTTAAACATTTCTTTAAACACTATTTTTGTAAAGGTTGTTTTGTAATTACTAGTGGTCACAAGAAAATGAGTCTATCAGAACGAACCTTTTAGGGATCAGTTCTGAGAACCTACCTGTAACTCAGTGGTTCTCAGTCCTGGCTGCACTTTAAAATTGCTTGGGGAGCTTTTTAAAGCATACCAACACCTGGGCCCAACCCCAGAAATTCCAACCTAATTGGTCTTGGGTGTGGCTGGACATTAGGATTTTTTTAAAAGCTCCCCAGAGGAGTCTACTGTGCAGCTAGTGTTGAGTGGCACCCATGTCACATCTGCTTTGTCACACCTGGTAGAACATTCACGCCGACTCACCTGCAACCACACAGTTCTCAGGTGCTTGCTCCTTGCCAGCTATTCCTGTTCCCAATTTGCCTGGTATAGGCCCAAGTCATACCAGTTCTTTCCCTGAAGGATTTATAAGGAAGTACCTTCTGTTGCAAATAACCATTGTCTTCAAATCAGGCCATAAACACACCTTGACTCACCCTCATAACTTTCCGGATTCTTGATCTGGTTTATGGTTTGCTGATAACATCCTGGACAGAGAACCAGTTTCTGACTTGCAGTGACCTACTCACCCCTTGCCTGAGGCTGGACTCGCAAGTTCTCTGGGCTCCTCCCTGGGCCCAGAGTCGCAGGAATGGATTACTTCTTCGGCTCCTGGTACTTTGCCTCCTGATTTCCACTTGATAGGTACCAGTATTCTGAGCTTCTGCAATCTCTAGCTTCCGTCTTGCAGTTTTAACCCCATTCCAGCTCCCAATCCCAGCCACTGGTGCCTTCCAGGTGACCAATTTCCACTTACTTTTCTGAAAGAGAACTGGGTGATAAACTGAACATTGAGCAAGAAGGAAAAGTCTGGAATAAGTTAATCCAGAGAAAGGAGGTGGGGCAGTTTTGGGGGTGGTCCAACACCATTTACCTTTTTTGTGTGTTTTAGGAACCTGAGGGTAATGCATAGGGTGTTTCAGTAGACTGCAAAAACCACAGTCCTTCCCCTCTTAATATCATGGTTTCTGCTCCTTTTTTATTCCCTCCTCCAGTTTTGCTTTTCTCCCTTTTATCACACATGGCACACAGGGCCCAGATAGGAAATCAGAATTACTTTTACAGGTAGAGCAAGAATAAGACTTCAGAATCAAATCAGCCCATGTTGGACTATGGAGTGGGAAAGAAAGTTACAGGTGACAAGGATTCAGCATTTACATAGGTCCTTCACATAACACTTGTATCACTAATCTGGAAGGACCTTGCTCTTTAATTAAAGCCCCTGCAATAGATGTGGGATTTGTCATCTTCTCCCTCCTTGCCTCGGGTCATGCAGGACTAAGCCACAAATCCCATTTTAGGAGAAGGGGTGCTGCTTCTCAAATCAGCCAACTTTGGGCTCCTACATCCCTTCTGCAATTGTCAGCTGAGGGCAGCCTAGTTCACAAGTCTATCTAGTATACACCTCAACGGATTCTTTAACTCAGGACTTTAAAGGCAACTACAAGATTCATCAAGAATAAGGGAATCGACACTATGGAATGAGAACTGTGTACAATTTACTCTATAGTTAGTTTAAGCATAATTATATAAATCATAACTATAAATAATATGGAGTAGTGTTTTGATGTTAATTTCTTCTATACATCTTGGTGAAAGCTCAGACAAATTTCTTTGTGGAGTCTCCTATTTTTTCATGGTTTACTTCATCAGCAGCATTCCATACTAGTCTGCAATGGAAAAGTCATTTCCTTACATTACGACATTTATTACTAATTCCAGAAAACTCAAATTAATAGTTGGCAATTGCTCAACCTTCAGACAGTATTAAAATGTTTTATCTGATTATTTAAAAAAATCATCAGGCGAATCCACAAGAGAGGGTCTGATGAATTCTTGCATCGATTGTCTGCCTCATCCATGAAAGAAACAATGGCTCTGAGTCTGAGAAGAGCATCTGAATGAAGACTAGCTTGAATTTTTTGCAAAATGTATCCCAAGTAGCTGAATGAAGTGACCTGTAGGGTAGGGTTCCTTGGTACCATTCACTTGTACTTTGGATGATGTCTATCAAATTCTGCCTTAACCTTTTCATCTTGACAGTGGCTAACCAAGAAATCTGGTCATACCTTAAAACTGCTCCTACTTCATTATAGTACAGAGAAGTTTGTTTTCTTATTTTTATAAGGCCATTTTTTTGTCATTAAAATATGTAATCCAAAAAAATTAATTAAATGTTACTAAAGTGAAAAAATTTGATTACAGAAAATTGGGAAAATATGAAAAGTATAATAAATAATTAAAATTAGCCATAATCTTCCTGCTTAAATGTAACACTCGGGGGTATTTCTAGTTTTTGTTTTTCTTTCACTGTATATTTATGTATGTGTGTATAAATGCATATTTTCAGTAAAAATGGGATCATACTGTAAACTACTTTTTAAAGTTATTGTTAGAATGTATTTTTCTATGCCATTAAATATCTCCCCCAAAACGTGAATTTTAATGATTGCGTTTAATGACTGCATCCAATTGTAAAAAAAAAATCACAGTTTATTTAACTATTTCCTTATTGTTGAAAGTTTAAATTATTTTCAATCTTTGGATATTATAAATAAAACCTAGTTGACTATCCATAATCATAAATGTTTATGACCTCCTGTAATTACTTCCTTAAGATGAATTTCCTAGAAGTGGAATAACTTGTTTAAAAGTATAAACATGTTTAAGACTCTTGAAATTCTTGTCTAAACTGCTCTCTAGAAAAGTTGCACCAATGTACACTTCCTACCAGAAATATCTGACAGTGCTGTTTTCACAGGGATTTTCCCCCCACGGTTTTAGCATTGAAAGTTCCACATTCTGGGAAACCCCTCTAATAGACATGAGAAGTCCTAGTTTTCAGCATGAGTGTGGAAGATTGAGGGAAAAGTACAAAACGTATATGGCAGCCATCATATAGGGGTGAAAAGCAACACTGCTTTTAGCATCAAATGGATAGGGCACAAATTGTCCACCTTCTGTGGTCACTGACTGTGATGCTGGCTACAGTGATTTTCAGTTCCCAGTAACAGATCATCCACCCTTAGATCACGAGGCATGATATGACTCAAGTGTGCAACACAGTGCCTTGTGTGAGCTTTAACAGTCCGTCTTTTTTTTTAACAGTCTTTGACTCTGCCTGTGGATTAACTGTCATGCTTTGTCTGCATTGACCATTTGTTTGAGTGCTAGTCTAATTTTTAACATCACGAATATTGCGATCATGTTTTCTAAGAGTTCAGGTTACAATACCAACACCAGCATGACCCAGATATCACTGAAAAAGAAAGCTAAATGACTGTGTCATTTTCATGACAGACGGAAGGACACAGGTACATGATGAAGGAGGTAAATAACCAAAACAGAGCATACCACACAGGTGCAGAAAATCATCCAGGGTCGGGCATGGTGGAGAAGAGGATGTAAAAGCACATATGGAGAATGGATGAGATCTGCAAGTCCTTCTCAACCAATCAAAAGACATTCTGTTTCTCCAAAAGGCACCGATGCTTGGTGGAAAGGAGTGGACACTGAGTTAGTGTGGGAAACCACACTAAGGAACACGCATTCTCATGTCGCTCCCTTGATTGCCCTATGAAACTGAGTAAAGTTACATTTCCTGGTTCAGAGGTTAAAGCTCAAGTGTCCTGTGGGAGAGCAAAAGAGGAAATTTTGATAACAAATTTATTGGCCTCTTACAATGTAGAGCTGATTTTGTCAGAACTTACCAACCATTCCGCTTTCTACAGTGTATCAAGTGATGGATTAAATCACAGCAACAATAGTAACAATGAAGGAGATCAGGATATGCCACCCCCAAATATGTCATTTTGACATATTATTCTGAGTTGAAGGCACTTGACGAACAGGAGATGCAGGAAGAGCTCTCTGCCCTCTCCCATCTGCCTAAAAAGCAGGGCAGAAATTTCCCCTTAAGAAATGTGCACCCCCCACACACACCCAATCCCATGCCCCTTGTACCTGGAAGAGAAGAGCACTCTTATCACCAGAGACAGGGAATTGACACTGAGATGAGTTTGCATAAACAGACCTTACTAAAACAGCCATTAACTTTCATTGCTTCTCCCATATATTTCCTAGTCACTTCTCTATGATATATCGGCCCTTGAAGCCCAAACCTCCTTTGCTAAAATGGTATATAAGCCCCGACTCTAACCATTTCTTTGAGTTTCACTTCTTTTCTGTGAACTCCTGTGCATGTAAATGTTAAGTAAAAAGTGTACCTTTTCTCTTGTTCATTTCTCTTTTTTCAGTTTAATTCCAAGATCCCCGGCTACTGAACCTAAGAGAATAGAGGAAAAGATTTTCCTCCCCAACAACAAAAAATGTTCTATTTCTTAGGTACTTTTATATGAAAAATGGAATTTCAAATCATCTTCTTGATTTCTATGAAGACTTTAATGAAACTACAGAAAACATAAAAGATTGTGGGTATGTTATCCAACTACAAACTGGACCTTGCTTATCTATCTGTATATTTGGCAGACAGTCCAAATGTAAATTTTGGCAAATTCCATTCACTCTATACAGTTCTTACCAAAGACAAAGAAAAAAGATCTTTCCTGCTCAATGTTTTGTATACCTCACACACCATATTGTTAAAAGGGAATATGATATGCCCACCTATGAAACTGATGTTTTCATGATGAAAGTTTTGGTTACTTTTCAGTTTTCTGAAAACTGAGGAATTACTTAATGAGATATTTGACTTTATAAAAATGGGGAGAGATAGCCTTCTTAGACGCGTGCCTATAGGATGGCTATCACAGCTGCCGGCCATGTCTGTAAAATTATATTTTCAAAATGTGGGACAAGGAGAATGTCCTTCTTTAATTTGAAAATACATTGAGAATGAAAATGGGGATAAAAGGATTATAGTGAAACAGAAATTTATATGCTGTTTCTCTAAAACTGTTTGATGATCTTTGAAGAGGCCATAAGGAGCCTAGGAAAAGATGAACTGAATCCACTTGAATTGTTTGACGTTATGTGTAGGTTGTGACAAAAACTGATATAGCATTTTTTTGAAATAAGACTGCCTCAGAACTCAAAAAAAAGTTACTAAAAAAGGACAATCAAGTTAAACAGGACTTTCTCATTTCTTTACTAAAACTGTAACTTACTTGCAATCCAATTTCAATTTCACATGTTCAGATTACATCTAGGCTTTAAAACCATTTCCCCAAGAGAGGCTTAACTTGTGACGACATCCAGTGTGCTTTGGAGTGTTCACAAATGGGGGACATTTTAGACATGGACAGTACAGAAGATGAACTGATAGACGCAAAGGACATTGACAAAACAGCTGATCTACCGGAAGAAGCCTGTCGATTCAAAATGGATGGACATTTTTGGAGAAACAAATTCCCACCAGTCTAAAAACCTGCTGTTGCTAGTAAGCAAAATTCTAAGTATTTCATGCTAAAATGCTTCTGTTGGGAGGACATTAGCTTGATGTCATCACACTGAACTGACACCAGGAATTAGTGTAATGTGGGCTTGATAAGAGCAGATCTGTAAGTCAAACTGGATTTTGCATTTGAGTATATTCAGTCTATCACTACAGAAAAGAAGGATGATCTAAGTTACTGTAAAAAAGAAATGGAAAGACTGAAAATATCATATGGTATCATGGGAGAGAAAGAAACATGTCACTGTTCTTTTTTTATTAAACGTAAGTTAATATTCATTTGTTAGTCCTACTGCATTTACACTCTCCTTTAAAAAGGTATTACATTTGTGTATCATAAGCATGTACAATAATAAAGTCTACAAAATGTAAATATCCAATAGAGTTAAAAAGAGTTAAAATAAATTACTGTATCAGAGAACCAAAAGAAACATTATAAAAATATTGTTATATTTTTCTTGCACAATATTTTTTAATTTGTCCTATCATTATTTACTGCAACTTACCCTTGTTAACTAGTCTCATTGTGGTTTTGTTTAAATAACATTTATGTAACAGAAAACTAAACAATACAGAATGATATATAATTTAAAATTAACACTATTTTTCATATTTTTATGTTAAAATAAAATATATATGTGTAATTATTCATTATACATTATATTATTATTAATTTTTTTTGTGGTATGATTGTGTCCTGGGTTGACTCTCTAAAAAGTTGGTCACCTTACCAAACTTACCTCACCCAAAACTAGGCATTAACTTTTTGCTAAGTTTGCCAATTTGTGGGGCTGGCCTGGTGGCGTAGTGTTTAAGTTCAAGTGCTCCGTTTAGGCGGCCTGGGTTTGCGGGTTCAGATCCTGGCTGCAGACCGACAACACTCATCAAGCCATACTGTGGAGGCATCCCACATACAAAATAGAGGAAGATTGGCAACAGATGTTAGCTCAGGGCCAATCATTCTCACCAAAAAGAAAAAAGAGGAAGATTGGCAACAGGTGTTAGCTTAGGGCCAATTTTCCTCCCCCCCAAAATAGTTTGCCAATTCGTAGATTAAAAAATGCTGTTTTTGTTAATGTGCATTTCTTTGATACTAAGTAGACTGAACATTTTTCACCTGTGTGTTCATCGTCCCCATTTCTCCCTTTGGAAACGTCCTGTTTGTTACTTTGACAAAATTTCTGTTGGCCTCTCTCTGTCTTGTTTTTTGATTTATGTCTTCTTTAGGACTGTAACTTTATGTCTATCATTTATTGCCCAAACTTCCCAATTTGTTGCTTGCTCTTTCCATTTCTGCTGAGTTTTGGGGGCTTACTTTAGAAATCTTTGTTCTCTGAACTACCTGTTTTTACTTTTTCTTTTAAGAAGCAGTTTTGGGCAGGGTTAAGAGTAGGGCTCTGGCGTTGCACAGACCCACCTTTGAGTCCTGGCTCCATCCACCGGTGTAGACCGTGAACAAGTTTCTCAGTACTTTTACTATTACTGATGACTTCTTTGTTTGAGATCAGCTGGATATTCACTTTTACTTTGGTTTTTTAAGTTCTTACATGTAAGCCTCTAATTTGTCTGGAATTTATATTGGTGAATGATGGCAACATCATTTTGTATTTCTAAGGCAGTTTTGCTTTCCTCCCAGAGATGATGAGAAAGTGTGAGACTCTGCAGCTGTCCCCACTCTGTTCCGGGTCTTGTTCAGCTGCCTCTGAGTCATGCTGACGCACAGCTCCTGGCTTTTTAGTGGGTAGAAGAACTTCCAGATTGGGTCCCAGCTGAAAAACGTCTCCCTTGGTGGCACAGAAAAATGAACTCTAGGATACTTCCCATTACAGAGCCCCCTGGGCTGCAGCTGTCTTGGGTTTCTCTTTAACCACTTTGTGCCCAGTGTCTAGAGGATTAAAACCACATGTGGTATCCATCCTAGCCCAGCCATTTTCTCTGCCCTTCTCTTCCCTCCAGTATCAGGATTTTGGCACCCTACCCTCATGCTTCCGCCTAGGTGACACCTTCTATATCTGAAGCTGGGGTGACTCAGAATGGTCCTGCTCTTTCCCCAGCTGGGCTCAGGCCTCCACCCCACCCACCTGCAGCTGCAGTATATGACAACTTCCCTGGGGAAACAAGAGCTTAATTACCTGCCCAGTAGTCAAAGGAGGAACTTTATGGACATTTTCTTCCATTGTAACAGCATACTAATCTTCAAATAAATTCTAACCTTGTGGAACTGTAGAGTATGTCATACTTACTGTTTGATTTCTTATCAGGCAAGTACTCGGATCACATATGCAATCAAATATTGGTTAGATTGAATTATATTTGATACAATATAATAATTCATTGTTGATAATTCATCAACAGTGAATAAAGGGAGGTGAGTGTCTTTCATGGCAGGGATTCTTCCTCAGGTATATTCCCGGGAGATTTCTTTTCCTCCAACTCTAACTTTATCCAATATTTCTCAGAGGAGGTTTTTGCTCCTTCTCCAGAGAGTCCTCCTTGTGAAAAAAGTCAGTTGCTTCTCCTTAGGCTAGACGCCCTGGGCAGAACAGTTTACCTCCAGCTTACTCCACCCTTTCTCCTGTGGTTTCGAAAAATCCCTTTAAATTCTAAATCAGATTTGTTGGTGAGCTGTGAAAACCTCGGAGTTTAAGGGAGTAGACTGCTGTCACCGCGGATCTGACTAATCTAATCCCTTAGGTGATAGGTCCCCCAAGCAGTCAATGCGTTTGCACCACAGCCTATAAATATTTTATGGCTGTCCTTTTGTGCTCACTAATGGGGGCTGCACTGTACAATCTGCCTTGAATAATACCAGAAGAGCACCTCTCCTGACCTCTGTCCCTAAATGATTTATGGAGATGAAGCAGACCTATCAGAGATTCGATACTGACGTTCTTCAGAGACACTTTTCAACAACAGGAAGTATGCTTATATTTGTACAGATAGTGAACACTTTTGGGGAGTTTAGTGTGAAATCTGTGTGTTTGGGGAGGGTTTTTAGTTCTGGATCTTCAGAGATTAGGAGGGATTTAAATTGCCCTCTTTAGGGCAATGTGATGTTCTAAAGATCTACCCCACTACCCAAGCTTATTTTCTTCCTGGAATTTCTTGTCACCCTAGAATATCAGTCAAAATAATTAACTTAAAGCCCTTCTCTTGTTTCCTGGCTCTCCTACCTCTGTGCCTTTTAAATTGGAACAATTCAGTCACCTAGAAGAGATGGAGTCAGCTGTGTGCCCTTCACCTTGAGCAGTACCAAAGATGAGATGATCATTCCTGCTATTGACAAGTTCTCAGTCTAACTGGAGAAGACAAGACCTACATGCGTTATTTAAATTGGATTGTAACCCGATGCTAATATGGTATAGTGCTAGAAGTTTCCAGAAGGGAAACATTAACGTGTGTAGGATTAGTGAAGGATGACTTTATGAAGAAAACAGAGTTGGATGGTTAGATTTCTATTGACAGAGGGAGGGCATCCTAGGGAAGGAAGCACCGAGTGACAGTGAGCAAAGCAAAAGTGTGGGACAGGAGAGACACAGCCACCGGGAGAGAGCAGCACAGAGGGGCGGGGATGCAAGGGGATGCCACCTGCCATGATAAAGTAAAACCCAGGGCTGTAAGGTTATATGAAGAGAGGACTCTCCTGGAGCAGAACCCAGTGATCTCAAATCTGTACTTCTGATTTGATTCTTGTTGTGGTCTTTCCCCAATGCCCACTGCCTTCACCACATTGGCCTCAGAGGTAGACTTCTTCCCTTTTAAAGCTCTGTCAGAAAGTCCCTTTCTTTGCTTCCCCTTAGCCTAGGTCAAATAAACATAAAGTTAGAAAAGTTTACTAAACACAAAGAGAGAACAAAAAGGAAAACAATACATAAATATTCGAGTTTACAAGATACACCTTGCTCTCTGGGGCTTATAAACCTTACCTCATTCTAAATGAGATCCCACAGAAACAAGGCCTTGCCTGGCTCCACCCTACCTAGCACACTTTAAGAGACATCTTTAACCTCCAACACCCAAGAGGACTCTTGTAAACATCTAAATCTCTTGGAATCCAAGCCAATTCCATTCAGCCTCCAAAGTCCACAGGGCTGTGGCTTTACTCTTTCAGGAGAAATCCAATCCTATGACCTCAAAGGGAATGCCATACACAGGATGGAGGGATACTTTCTGCCCAGAGGTATCTTTTGGGGAGAGGTTATGGAGAGACTTTGAAAGCAAGAAGTGTTGAAGCCTTAGAACAGGATGGTGGCAATGGGGATAGAACAAACAGGTATAAGACACACGGCTTTTGACGTCAAGGACCCCACATGAGCTTTTTGCAATTTACGCTCCTGCAGCTACTCTTTGATGCAGACTGGTGTTTCTTTCCTTTGTCTTCTTTCTTCTGTGCATCCTTTCTCTATCCCTGAGCTGCCTACTCTATCTATTGGCTCTTCTTTCCCCCAAGCTCTGGAATTGGTGGAGTATCCTTAGGTTTGCCTTCCGTGTGATCTCCCAGGCCAGGCATACTCAACCTCCTCCTTTTCCAGGGCATTGTCTTTAAAGGGGATTCCCACACAGTACTGAGAAACAAACAAAGAGGCAGCAAAACAACTTGAAGCAGTTACAAAATTTCCAGATGTCTAACCAAATTTCTTAGTCCTTAAGGACAGTCACCATGACTTTTTTATCTTTGCATCCCAAGCACCTACAGCTGTAGTGCCAAGCACATGGTAGGGAAGTTTGTTGAGTAAGATAATAAATTAATTAAAACAAGGAGAACAGAGTGATGTCATTAGAAAGCAAGGGAATCAAAAACTTCAGGAAGAGAATGGTCAATAACACCAAATGTCACAGAGAAATCAAGTAAAGTGAGGACTGAAAGGCAGCCTACTGGATTTGCAATTAGAAGGTCGATGGTATGCTTCACCATCACAGTTTTATTAGAGGGCTAAGGGTGGGTGAAAGTGTGATTGAATTAATAGTCAGTTGACTAATGACAGAGCGGAAGGGAAGACAGTGAGTGCAGATTATTATTTGGGGAGCCTGACTATGGAGGAGGCAGAAACTGGTAACCAGAAGTAGACTAAGGGTTGAGGGAAAGTTGTCCTTGTGTTTTTCTTTAAGTTTTACTTTTGTTCTTGTTTTTCCATGGGAGATTTTTAGCTGAGGGGAAGGAGCTAATGGAGAAGGAAAGGTCCAATTGGTTAGAAAGGGAATGACTAACAGAAACATTGTCACAGAGATGGGATGAAAGTGCATGGAAGAGAGGCCTTCACCTTGAGCTGAACACGTGCACCTACCTCTGCAACTAGAGGGGAGAAGTTAGTGCTGAATACAGTCATAGATAGAATTACGGGCACAGGAGCGTTAGGGAATTTTCACCTGAGAGCCTTGATTTTTGCAGTGATGTAGGAGTGGCATGATTTGGGAGTGACCCTGTTGGGTTGGGTGGCTTGAAGAAAGTGGTAGAGATGGTAAAGTTCCCTGGAGGAAAGGAGCAGGGAGCTGAGCAGGAAAAGGGATTTCAAGTGCTACTGAGGGCCACACTGAGATCAAAGACTACAGATTTTTGAGCGCACCAATGTGGACAGATGTGTGACTTCCTCCATCTGGGTTCCTGGCCAAGTTTGGGAGCACAAGAGAAGGAGTATTACCTAAGTTTAGGCATTCACAGGGCATGAGTGGTGTTGACAACATGGTCAAGAATGAGATTTAGGTTAGAGATGTAAGAAAATGAACCGTTGAGGGAGCTTGAGTGTGAGGAAAGGGGTAAGTTGAGGAACTGGAGGCTTAAGAACAGTGTGTTGGTACTTGGGAGTGCAAGAGTGAGTCAGGTTGGATGAGGTTGAGGTTATGGTGAGAGTTATTGAGTTCCGTAGGCGGAGTAGTCTTAGATCATGGCAAGATCCAGGTGTGGCCCTGCCAGTGGGTGGCTGATGAATAGTGTCGGTGAAGGCTGAGGGACCCAGCAGAGGAGTGCATACTACATGAAGAGGCAGGGTGGGGTAGTGGTAATGGTCTGACAGCCCGGGCAAGGGCACACCAGGGGACCCAGGATTTGCATTCAGAAAACTCTTACTCAGGTTAACTCGCCTCATTAAGTCTCAGTTGCCCGTCTGCTGAAGGCTATAAAAGTAGTGCTAACCTCATGGGATTGTCGTGAAAATGAAATGAGATTATATATTTGGGGTGCTGAGCACAATACCTAGCTCATCATATGGACTGGATAAATAACAGCTATAAAATGATGACTGCTATTATTGAGACCTAAGCTTCCACTAAGAATTCGCAACGCAGGAAAGATAACGCTCACATGAAGAATAAGAGGACACATAGGGATGGCCTTCTTTGTGGAAACAGCACAGATTTTTGGACTCAAACAAATCTGTGTTTGCA
This sequence comes from Tapirus indicus, assembly GCA_031878705.1. Lineage (NCBI taxonomy): Eukaryota > Metazoa > Chordata > Mammalia > Perissodactyla > Tapiridae > Tapirus > Tapirus indicus. The sequence goes on along the minus strand of CM062919.1, from coordinate 92,849,644 downwards.
TTCCAACCCTGCTCCTTACTAGCTCTGTGACTTGAGGCAAGTTATTGAATCTGCCTGAAGTTAACCCTGATGCTGTGTAGTTAATATCTTCATTCCCCAAAATGTATCAAGGGCCGACCTGCTAAGTACCAGGCATTGTCCTAGGTGTTGGAGATAAGAAGATTTGAAAAAGATTCTCTCCCTGTGGTCACAGTACAGCTGGGGAGACAGGAAGAGACTGTTGTAATTGGGAAAACTAAGAGCTCTGGCAAAACAAAGTGTGAGGCAAGCAGGTAAATCCTGATTTAGGCTGGGGAGAAGTCTGGCCTTGATGAAGCCATTAGCTCATTCCCTCCTTTTTAAGGCAAAAAAAAAAAAAAAAAAAAAAGAACTTAGTACACAATTCCTACTTGTTTACAATAACGGGGTTTTAGAAACTATTTTGGAAAGCAGAATGGTGAAAATTAGATCTTTTCAAATTCTGACAGGCTGAGCAATCTGCAGGTAGACGCTCCCCACCGTGAGAGATTGTAGAGTGGGAGGTCAGATCACAGCAGCATCGCAGCATCACCTTCTAAGTAAGTTGCTCAGGTCCTCCGTTTCTCCACCTGTAACATAGGGATACTAATAGTAACTACTTCATAGAGTCAGTGTGAGGATTGAGTGAGCTAATTAGTGCAAAATGCTGAGGACAGTGTCTGGCAAGTAGTAAGCGGTCAGTGTATGTTAGCTATCAGTGTTCTGTAAATGATGACCTTATAAAGATAGGGTACAATGTCTTCCTCGCCTGGTGAATGGGTGGGTTAAAGCAACAAAAAATAAACTAGAAATCAGTTTTAGAATGAGTGGATTTGCAAAACGTCAGGCAAAAAATGAGAAACTTATCAATACAGCTAAAATTCAAGGTTAAACAGACTTAACTACAATGTCTTGAATGTAATATCTACACCATAAATATTGGTTGATTTCTTAAGTACTTGCTTTACAAAACAAAGGTCCAAGGGAGTGCCTTATTTACTAATTCTTTTTCTCCTTTTCCTCTAATAGTTAAAAAGAGAGAAACCATGACTTTCCCTCTCTCCTGTCGAAGCCTGAGCCCACACCCGCAGCGTGGTGAATGGCAGCTCTTCAGTTACCTGGTGTGAAAGCCCCCAAGCTCCTGGGCTGCTGGTTGTAACTTGCATCTCAGTCCTTCTCTCTCACCTATCTCAGGGAGATTTTCCTCGGGAAGATTAAGGGATTTCTCATCTCAAGCTCTCTTTTCTAAGAATCCTCTCCCCTCACCTTTATTGCAGAAGTCAAAAGAGAGAGATTAGTGTGAATAGAAGACACAAGGGAGAAGAGCCCACAGGGGTTTTTCTCTACAGTCCTTTGGGAAGCTAGTAGTATTTTCTTCCAATCAGATGTTTCCAGGACAATTTAAATGGTTTTGGAACTTTAGAGAAAGTCCTCACCTCTTCCCTATTAATACCCCATCCTTCAACTCCTCAGGGGCTTTCTCCTCTCTGAAATTTGAGCTTAAATTTAATATAGAATGTTCCCATAGAAACTGCGAGCCTTCTCTTTTTCTGCCTGCCTTGCCTCTGTTTAAAAAGTTAGATTGAAGCTATCATCAGAACACGCCTTTTAAAAACAAAATTTACCAGGTTATAAAAGAGAGGTAAAGTGAAGAATGGATGCCCAGGAACCTGGGCACACTGGAAACCCTTATTTGTTATAACCTGAATGTGGTGAGACAGTTATTAGGTAATAGTAAGACAAGGGCACCCGCCTCTACTGATCAGTCCAGGGGCCATGACAAAAGTTTTTTCTACACTAAATAAGAGCAAAAGGACAGTAGTAAGATTTTTCATCAAGCAAATGATTTCAATATAAAAATATATCCTTTATGACTTTTTAAATAAAAAGAATGATAGTGATAATAGATGGCAAATGTTGTGTGCATTAGTTTTTAAAGCACTTACTTGCTAAAATTAAAAAGCTTGGTAATCCTAAGTTGGTTCTCCTTATTTTGTTTACTTTATTGGGCTGTGAAAATAACAAGACTTACTGGACTAAAACCTACTGCTTCTCCAGCTGAGAAGGGCCTCCTGAAACCTCAGAGAAAGTGCCCCTAAGAAAGAAATTCCCTTATTTTAAAGAGGGCCTTCAGAAGTAGCATTTTCTATTTTTAACCTCTTTTAAAATTATTATTGTGGTAAAACCATTCATAACATCAATTTACCATTTTAACCATTTTTAGGTGTACAGTTCAGTGGCAGTAAGTACGTTCACATTGTTGTGCAACTATCACCACCATCCATCTCCAGAACTTTATCTTCCCAAACTGAAAACTGTATTCATTAAACATGAACTCCCTATTCCCCCTACCCCCAGTCCCTGACAATCACCATTCTACTTTCTGTCTCTATGAATTTCACTACTCTGGGAACCTCACATAATGGAATCACACAGGGCTTTTTTTGTGTCTGGTTTATTTCACTCAGCAGAATGTTTTCAAAGTTCATCCACGTTGTGGTGTCAGAATTATATTCCTCTTACAGGTGTTTTTAACCTTTTTGACAACTCTGTTTGTATTGAAGCTCTTTCAACAATAAGATGGTTGGTAAAAGGGCAAGTCTTGCCAGCTTACTGTATTTACTCATCTGTAAAATGGTTTTGAGTTCTGTACTATTATTTAAACGTATCCAAGTGGGTGTGACGAACCCATGGGATCTAGGCACGTGAGTGGTAAAGCAAGCTGGAGAAGGGCTATGGTGAACCACAGAGACCTGCTCTCTTATAAACATGGCGACTGCTACTCAGTTCCAATCCATATTTGCAATATGTAATGTAGGCCCAATATTGCACGTAAAAATCTCCTGATTTTCATGCATTAGTCAATACTGTTAGGTCAAACAGAGCATATTTGCAGGCCAGATCTTGCCCACAGGCCACCAGTTAGCAGTCTTTGCTAGGGCTTAATAAAGAGCTAGTTTTAGTGTGGTTTCATTCATTAATTCATGCAATAAACGTTTACTGGGTTTCTACTACTGGCTAGGCTACACATATAAGCAAGATATTGCTTAAAAAATACACGATATGAGAGACATAAATAGTTGAGGCATAAATGCTATAATAGAGCAAAAATAATGCCAAACATTTATTGGGCACTTCCTATGTGCCAGGAAATTTTCAAGAACTTTACGTGTATTCACTCATTTAAGTCTCACAGCAATCCTATGAAGTAGGCACTATTACTGTCTCCATTTTACATATGAAAAGACAAGCATAGACCGGTCAAATCACTTGCCAGGTGTCACACAGCTGGAAAGTGCTGAGGCGGGATTTGAACCCTGATTGGTTCCAGAGCTCAAGGTCTTGACTGGAAGGGGGACACCGGGTAGGGTGGTATAGGGTTAACTTATGGACCTATAAAGACTTCCAGAAGAGGTTAACTTTTCACTTGCCTTCAAAGATGATTTCAGCAAAGAGGACTTGACGGCAATCCAGGCGGAGGAAATAATCTGAGCCAGTGATCGAACACTCAGATCGGCAGGAAATAAGTCCGAAGAGGTCGTAAGGTCTCCAGTGCCATCTATTCGACTGTTTGTTTTCAGGTGAGGCATCAGTTCATCGACAGCTTATGCCTCAGAACTAACTGCGAGACTAAGAATGGTGTACAAACAGAGGAGCATTTACAGGTTCCAGCGAGCAAAGCACGCCCTGAGTTTCTCCGCACGAACGCCCTGGCCGCGACCATGCCCACGACCACCTTCAGGGACTACAAGTCCCGTCATGCAGCCGGGGTGCGCCGGGAGCCCACGGGCCGGCCCCGCCCCTCCACAGGCCCCGCCTCTTGCCCCGCCCCCGCTCGCAGCCCCCTCCCTCCCTCCCGGTCAGCTCCGAAGAGTTGCCCGGTGGCCGCGGCAGACGGAAGCCGAGCGAGAGCTTCGGCAGCGGCAGGATGGGGGACTCCAAAGTGAAAGTGGCCGTCCGGATCCGGCCCATGAACCGAAGAGGTGAGAGCCGAGCCCGCCCGGGGCCGCCGCGGCGGAGGCGGCAGGTGCCTGGCGCGCCCTTCCCTTCGCCGCGGCCGCCGTGTGGGGTCCGGCCGGCCCCGCCCCTGGAGTCCGCGTCCGGGCGAGAGGGCGGCCCGCGCACCCCGAAACTTCGTTCCCTGCGCCCGGCCCGCCTGCGCGGGACGCCCCTCCCCTTTCCCGCACCGCGTCCCGGGGCGCCGCGGGCCCCATGTCCCGGCCCGTTGCCCCTTCCGCCGGCGCGCCCGCCCCGCCCCGCGCCCTTTCGCCCTCTCGCCTCCCCTGCCCTTCCAGGAGGGCGCCCTCGTCCCTCGCTCCGGCTCGCTTCCTCCTCCTCCCGCCCCTGCCCCTCGTCCCGTGCCTCCGCGTCCCCCGCTCACTCCTCGCCAGCTGTCAGAGCGGCCCCCGCCCCTTGGGTGCGCGCTCCTCCGGCCCGGCCGGGACAGCCAGGGACCCCGAGGCCCCACGTCTCTGGCCCAGTCGCCCCAACCCTGCACTTTTGTGGCCCGCAGCAGGAAAAATGGCAGGGTATTTGGTTTACTCCTGGGAAAGCACTTAAGTGCAAAAATCCCTCATCTTGGTTTTTCACTTTATGTTCTTTTAACCTGGGCGGTCATAAAGTTATAAATGCTTTGATTGAAGTTGGTTAAAAGAGATGCTCCCCCCCGCTTTTCTTGACTGTTGAGAAAGTTTTGTTTTTGCTTGAAGTCATATTCGTCATCTCAACAATAAATACTTTAAGTGCCAAGATTCTTGTGAAATTGTATCTTTCAGACATTCTCTCCATTCTGCAGGGAGGGTAGAGAAAGCAGATAAACCGAGTACATTTTAAATCCTGTTTAGACAGTCAAATGGAATGGAGAGAACCCCAACTCGAAGTCCGAAGAGAAGGTGGGCTGGGCCTCGGCTCTAATACTTAACTAACAGCGTGACTGGGCAAGTTACTTTAAATGAGATAATGTATTTGAAAACACTTTATCTACAAGGTTATATTGGGGTCATTATTATAGTCGCAGGAGATGACTTTTCGGTTGATCTAAGACTCTTAACTAATCAGAGTCATGTTTAAGTACCAGAATCATTTTCTAAGTCGTCTCTGTTTGTAGTCGTGTTGTTTAAGTGTGTGTAAAAATTATGAGTTTTCCAATTTTTCTTTGCTGTCTGTTGTATATATTGAGATATGCAGATCAACCAGTTGACTTGTGCTTTGTTAGTTTGTTTTTCTCTCGGAAGTTGGTTTCTCTCTTCCCTTGGAATTACATCTTATATTGGAGTTGGTGATTCCTTCTGCCCCTGCTAGGTCAGCTTAAGGCTGTCAGGTGACATAGAAGAGTTTTTCCCTAAGATCTTAAACTAGTGCACGTTTTGGGTCCTCAGTGTTTGCCTCACCAGTTTAATGCTCTTGACAAAATGAAAGAATTTAGATCAACTCTCAAAGTTTTGAAAAGCTTCTGTTCTTATGTGTTCAGGCGTCTTTATTTAAATTCACCTCAAGTGTATTACCCTCACAATGATTAACAAAAATCCAAAAAACAAGCCACATAAAACACTACTTATCTGGGGTTTGATTCTGAAAGGATGATTTCAGCACATTCTCAAAATTACTTTTTCACAAAAAACTTGGAAATGTCAGTGCTAAAAAGAGGCAGCTAACTAACCACCACAAGACCTATTTCAGATAATTAGAATCCTTCCCTCTTCCCCTCCCCCCATGGGTTTCAGTTTTTAAGGGGAAATACTATCCTTTTTACTTAAAAGTTGTCATTAATTGGATTGTAATTGTCAGTATCAGAGTTTCGAGGGGTGCGTAGAATAATAATTTTAGCTATGGTATGGATGTTGGCTGTTTCTTTGGCTGAACTCATTTTAAAATTAAGTTTTACACATAGATCTGTTACTCTTTAAATAGAAGTGCATTATTTGTGGTAAACTACCTCCTCATTCATTTAGTGCCATCTCTTACCTAGCCTTATATTTCCTGAATGCACATGGACTTTTTTTCAGTGATCACCACAGATAATTAAAATTGGTTCTATTTCCATTTTGTTATGAAGTAGTCATTTACATAAATGTAGAGGTTATTATGGAATACAATGTGGAATTATAAGCTGGTCATTTTTAAACTATCTATAGTTTGTTTAAAGAATCATACTACTTTGATCAATTATTACTTCTGGGAAAATTAATGTATTAAGCAATAGTATATAATTATGACAAATAGTAAACTTTTAATCATAATTGTTTTTCTCTTAGCATATTAGTGCAGGAAGCAACCTCAGAGATCACTCTTCACAAATAAGAATGAAATGAGAACGGGTTACTGGGATGCCCTAGTTTTACTGTATAGACTCTGATATTTGGAATCACATTAGCTACTTTTTTGAGGAAAATCGGAAATTTGCAAGAAGCTTCTAGTGTACCTAAAGTTCTTCATGTGATTCAGTATCTGTGCTTAGGTGTTAAGGTAGTTAGTTGGTTTATTATTTAACATTTATCATGGAAGTAAGAGCTTTTCAGTCTTTTTTGCTAAATTATATGTGGGTTTGGGAAACTTAGTTATTTAAACATTAAGCATTAGGCTCAAATTCAATAATAGCAAGAGTTGTAATGGCTAATGGATATGCTTTTGTCAGGAATATTTTTCTTGTTATACATTTTAACATTATACTAACAGGCAATAAAAAGGGAAAAGTCTCCAACATCCTTTCATCTTAACAATTCACACTCTCATTTTCTTATTTCCATTCCAGTTTGTGTTCACATGCATATGTAATTTTACATAGTGTTAATATTACAACTTTTACTTTTGCTTCTCTTCATCTGAAATATGAACTTAAGCTACAGTAGAAGGGGGAAACCTGTTTTATCATGAGATCTTGAAGTTCTGTTTGCGGATATTGTCTTTTCATGTTGTCTTTGAGGCTGGTACATCTCATGAGGTAACTGGTTGTGTTCTTCTGTATACTGTAAAGAACACCCGTTCATACATTATTAACCAATCTAATTATTAAATGAGCCAAAAGTTTTACAAGCATAATTGATGGTATTAGCTAGATCAGTGACACTCTCCTGTTCAGGAATTTAATGTTTCATAACTTTAGATGGTTTAAAAAATATTTAATATTTATTGAGTGCCTGCCAGGTGTCTGGCTTATATTAGATAGTATGGGATCATATTGCCTTTCCTCAAGGGGCTTCTTATGTTTAAATATGTATAAGATCAACTGCCAAAATAAATAAATCTCTATAAAAAGTGTTTGGAAAATACCTTTGCTATCTCCTTAGCCTAAGGTGATGAAACGAGAAATTATACTAGAAATTCAGCTAGCGAGAAAAACTGTGAAATGGTTTATTTCAGGTGTTAGGAAGCATGGACAATAGATTTATTTCAACAGGTATTTCTCAACGGTTTACTTTGCATTTTTACAATACTTGATGCAGTGAAAGACATCAGGAAAGACACAAAGAAGAATGTGATGACTAATAGAAGTCAGTGCTTAAGTAAATCATGGTCTAGATTCTCGGTGGGAAGACTGTTATATAGCCATTAAATATGATGAAACTCAAAATCATTTACTAAGAAAGACTATTTTCTATGTTAGCAGAAAAAGCAGAATGTAAAATGGTGTATGTAACTGTGTGATTGAATCTACTATTATGATTATTGCTATGTAAAAATGTAAACAGGAATGGGCGAGGGCTAGAAAGAAACATGAAAAAACGAGATTATTCTTGTTGGGGGAATTTTATTTGCTAAAAACTTTCTCTTAGTGTTGTCTAGTATTGTAGTATTCAGTTTTTTAAAGTGCACTTTATGGTTCATCCTCATGAGGAAATGACTGTCATGTGAAAAGATAAGATTAAAAGGTAAACACCAAAGCAAATTGCTAGTTATGAAGTGCCAGGTGAGTGACAGGGAAATGCAGGAGTTCAGAGGTGTGAGAGATCCCTTCAAGCCTAGTGGTTAGGGAAGGCTTCTCTGGGGCCTGAGAACTTTGGTTAGACTTGGAGGAAGGAAGCTTTGGATTGGAATGGATGCATGGTGGGAGGCAGGGGAGAGCACTGGTTCTTTGAGGAGGAAGTATGGCCTGAGAGCGAAGGCACAGAGACACGAATGAGCCAGGTAAGTTAGGCAGCAGAGACAAGATTAGCCTGCCAGAAAGGAGGCTTCTGTGAGGTTGACTAGAGAAGGATGAGATTAGAAAGGCAGGGCGAAATTGCAGGGAGTCCTGAATGCTGCTAGGCCCAGAATTCTGGGTTTAGGGTGGTGGGTGCAGGTGCTCTACTTTGTGTTTTAGAACTTTGTATGGTTCTCAGACGCAAGTACGAAGAAGGATTGCCAGATCTCAGGGGAAGGTGGAAGGTCTTTGTAGATGACTGATTCAGGGCATCGCTGAGCAACATTTCAGAGCTCATGGTGAAAATGAAGCCATGTGAATAGGAAGCCTGAGGAGGCTGGTGAAAAGCAAGTAGTTGTGAATCAAGAGACAGGTAAAACTGAAGAAGTAGGAGGAAGCTTAGAAGACTGGCAGTCAGTGAAGAACAGGTGATCCTTAGGAAATGAAGGGGCAGGGTAGGGCAGGAGAATCTGTTTGGAACAGGAAGTTGTTTTTGACCCTGAGACCATTGGTCATTCTTAAGCCTCTTCGGAGAGTTAACTGATGTTGGAGGTAAGGATGACTGTGGATGGAAATTTCTAACATATTTTCTAAAACAGAAGATACTTGTTTTATTAGCATCTGCTTGATATGCTAATGGAGGATGAGACACACATCTATTACAACATTCTTTTGTTTCTACTGTCAACTCAGTGACTGAAATTGGGATTTATACACATAGAGCCAGAGGCTTTTGGAGAAGAAAGTACAAGTTTATAAAGTAAAATAAAATTTGTTTGAATTGGCTTTTACTTTTACCCCCTCACCTCTATAAAACCAGGACTAGTGTCTGACTTTTCCACTTCTTAAGTTCTGAAGATGAAAGAAACTACTGACAAAACTATTTGTTAAGCAGATGAATTGAGATGTTTATTGAGTGGAAATGGATTTATTATTGATCTCTATGCTTGCTGATCAGGTTCCCCTTGTGTTCAACAGAGCATGTTTTTAAAAAAACTTGGCAAAGATGAGCCATGCAATCTACAGGGATGTATGTGACACTAACTGGTCTATGGGACACGAATCCACGATTTAATTGGTATTGGGCTTTAACTGTCAGAAGCTGTAGATATCTTTAAAAGATGGTATTAATTAGCCCATGCAATTCATCACGTGTTGGTTGAAGAAAAAATAGTAGCTACTTTTTAGGAGCTTTCTATTTGTGAGCTACAGAGTTTAGTACTTTTTATACCTTATTTTGTTCTTCAAACAAAACTTTGAAAGGTAGTTATAGAATTACTATTTAATAGAATCTCACAGATGTTAAGTAACTCCCAGAGTTACAAAACCAGTATTTTGGAGTCTGAATTTCACCTACTTTGCCATTAAAGCCTGTGCTTTTACTAGTATATTGGACATGATGATCTTTTTTTAAGGGACCTTGCGTTCCTGAGTTTACATATTTTTCAAAGATGTGCAGGAGACACGAGAAGCATAAATCATGATCTTTGACCAAAGGAATTCACTGTCTTGTTGGTAATAAGAGGCTCACATGTGAATCAATTATAAGAATACGTGTACCCAATTCAGTGATGACAGTGCATTATGAGTTAAAGAAATGGGAGTGGGATTTGAGAATGATGAAGAATGATTTGAAGACAGTGGGCGGGGAGGAAGGCATGGCAGGTGGGGTATACAACATGAGTTGTTGGAATTAGCAAAATGTGGATGTTGGAATTAACAAGACATTTTGCAAGAACAGTGAGGAAGTTAGCTGTAAAAATTCAGACAGCAGGAAGGAGACAGTATCTGTATAATTAACAGTTATTGAGAGATTACTGTGTGCTGACCTGGTCCCAAGCATTTCAGTTAATCCTCACAACAGTGCTAGGAAGCATTTACACTGTAACTCCATTTTACAGATGAGAAAAGAGGAACTTAGACAAGCTTAGCAACCTGCCCCAAATCACATAACTATCAAGTGGAGAAACGGGATTGAAACCTAGGCAGTTCGACTCAAGAGCCCCAGCCCTTAAATTCTGTACTTTCTGGGAAAAGCTGGAAGAGTACAGGGAGTGGGAGTGAGGGAAGTTGGCCTTACTGGTGTAGAGAGGTTTGTGGGGAGTAGAGGGATATGAAGTTATTTAGGTGAGGTACAGGCAGATTCAGAAAGGTCTCAAACATGGTTTGAGGAGTACAGTGACTATAGGTTTGTTTTTTTTTGTGTGAGGAAGACCAGCCCTGAGCTAACATCCGTTGCTAATCCTCCACTTTTTGCTGAGGAAGACTGGCCCTGGGCTCACATCCATGCCCATCTTCCTCTACTTTATATGGGACGCCGCCACAGCATGGCTGACAGGCAGTGCGTCGGCAGGTGCCTGGGATCCGAACCTGCGAACCCCGGGCTGCTAAGCGTGAACTAAACCACTGCGCCACCGGTCCGGCCCTGTGACTATAGGTTTTTGAATAGAGCAGTGGCACTGTTAAAGTCATGATTTAGGAAGATAAATTAATCTATGTGTCTTTACCCTGCTTACAAGCTAATAAGTTAGCTTGTTATTTGTTTCATGTGTGCTGGTAGAAGACATAGGACTTCTGGGTAGAGGACTTACTCATGGCACAGCAAGCGGTGTGAGCAGTTCACCTTGCCTGCAGATCCCACGGGGTTGATGTAGAGGGGGCCAGATATGTGCTGTGCAAGCAGTGAGTTTGTGTTGCATCTGAGGAATACTGAGCTTAGGGAATCCATTGCTTTTAAGTAGTAAGCAAGCCTGCTCTTTGTCCCAAAGGAAGACTTTGTCCCAAAGCAACCTCAAGGTTGCTGGCTGCAAACACATTCCTGAAAGATGGGCTGGGTAAAGAGCGTTTATGGCCTTGTGTTCTAGATATACCCAGCAAGAACATGTCAAGGAGGTATGAAAGCAACTGAAATTTAGAAAATATAAGAAGACTGCAAAGCTGATAATTTAGATGACGAAGTGAATGAATGCTGGTGAGATCAGAAGTATAGGAGAAGCAAGTTTTAGGGTGGAGTGTGGGAAATGATGAGTTCTATTCTTGGATGTTCAACAGTATTTAGTCAGTGATTATCATGTGCCATACCTTGCACCTACAACTGTGAGTAAGATACAGTGCATACCTGCAAGAAACGCAACAGACTTGTAGAGTTTTAGGTGTCTGAAGTGGAGTCAAGTGGATGGATCCAGAAGCCTGTTGTATATGTGAGTCTGAAACTAAGGGACTGGAGATATGTTTAGATTTGGGAGTTATTACTATATTTAGATGATAGAACACCAAATTAAGGCATGTGTGAAGGAGGAGGTCATAGAGGCCAAGAAGAGAGACATGAGGAGAAGCAGATGAAAGTATTGTTGAAGCCCAGGGAGAAAAGCGTGTCAAAGAAGGAGTGATCAGTAGTCAGATATCCCAGGGATGGCATCTAGGATAACCATGATAACACTGAATTGCGGTCAGGGGGTTTGGCATCATAGCAGTCAATGGTAATTTTTAGGAGAACGCTTTTGACTAAATGAATGAATTGGTGTTGGTGTGTTGGTAGTGGGCTGAGAAATAAGTGGGCTTGCCAATATGGAGACAGTGAATATACATGAATATTCTTTCAAGAAGCTCCAAGTAGAAGGGAAAGGTAAAGAGTGGTATTTAAAGGCGTGGTTAGGAAAAGGCCATTTTAAAAAAAAATCTGGGAGAAGATGTTTGAGCATTGTTATAGAAAGAGAGAAAGAGCCAATAGGAGAGGGAAAATTTTGAAATATGGGAGGAAGAGGATAATTATATAATGGGAAAACCCTGGAGTGCTTAATTTTCTTGTTGAGATAGGATATGAGGTTATTTATTGAGAATAAGAATTGGGTTGGCTGGGATTTTCAGAGTAGTGAGTGTTTAGAAATGTGATTGAAGGACTCTATAACCATCTTTTGTATCTGTTGAGAGCAGTGAGGTCATTCCTTCGAAGTTTTTATTAAAGATGTAATTCACGTATCAAAAGTGTACAATTCAGTGGCTTTCAGTGTATTTGCAGAGTCATGCAACCATCACCACTATCTAATTCTGGAACATTTTCATCATCCCAAAGAGAGACTCTCCCATTCGCAGTTACTCTCCATCCACTCCCCACTTCCAGACCCTACTCCCTCCCTCCAGCCCCTGGCAATCACTAATCTACTTCTTGTCTCTATGGATTTGCCTATTCTGGACATTTCATATAAATGGAATTATACAATATGTGGACTTTTGTATCTGACTTCTTTCGCTTGGCATAATGTATTCAGTGTTTGTGCACATTGTAGCATGAATCAATACTTCATTCCTTTTTAAAGCTGAATGATATTTCGTGATAAGGATATGCCACATTTTGTTTACCCATTCATCAGTTGATGGGCATTTAGCTTGTTTCCACCTTTTGGTTATTATGAATAATACTGCTATGAACATTTATATATAAATTTTTCTGTGGATGCATATTTTCATTTCTCTTGGGTATATATATATGTATGAGTGGAATTGCTGGGTCATATAGTAACTCTTAACTTTTGAGAAACTGCTGAATTGTTTTCCAAAGTAATTGCACTATTTTACATTCCCACCAGCAGTGTATGAAGGTTCCAATTTCTCCATGTCCTTGTCTGCACTTGTTATTGTCCCTCTTTTTTGATTATTGCCATCCTAGTGGGTGTGAAGTGGTATCTCATTGTGGTTTTGATTTGCATTTCACCAATGTCTAATGATGTTGAGTATCTTTTCATGTGCTTATTGGCCATTTGTATATCTTTGGAGAGAGATTTATTCAAACCCTATGCTTATTTTAAAAATTGAATTGTCTTTTTATTATTGAGTTGTAAGAGTTCTTAACATATTCTAGATACCAGTTCCTTATCAGATATATGATTTGCAGATATTTTCTTGGTTTTGTCAGTTGCCTTTTCATTCTTTTAATGGTGTCTTTTGAAGCACAAAAATTTTTCATTTTGATGTGGTCCAATTTATCTATTTTTTTCTTTTGTTGCTTGTGCTTTTGATGTTATAGCTAAGAAACAATTACCTAACCCAAGGTCATGTGGATTTATGCCTATGTGTTTTTCTAAGAGTTTTGTAGTTTTAGCTCTTACATTTAGGTCTTTGAGCCATTTGGAGTTAATTTTTTTTTGTGTGTGTGAGGAAGACCAGCCCTGAGCTAACATCTGTTGCCAATCCTCCTCATTTTGCTGAGGAAGACTGGCCCTGGGCTAACATCCGTGCCCATCTTCCTCCACTTTATATGGGACGCCGCCACGGCATGGCTGACAGGCAGTGCGTCGGCGGGTGCCCGGGATCCGAACCGGCGAACCCCGGGCTGCCAAGCGCGGACGAAACCTCTACGCCACCGGGTGGCCCCTGGAGTTAATTTTTGAATGTGGTGTGAGGTAGAGGTCCAATTTCATTCTTTTGCGTGGGGATATCCAGTTGTCCCAGCACCATTTGTTGAAAAGACTATACTTTCCCCATTGGATTGTCTTGGCACCCTTGTTGAAAATCAGTTGACCATAAATGTGACAGTATATTTCTGGACTCTCAATTCTATTCTGTTAATTTATGTATCTATCCTTATGTTAGTACCACCTTGTTCTGATTACTGTAGCTTTGTAGTAAGTTTGAAATTGGTGAGTATAGTCTTTCTACTTTGTTCTTCTTTTCCAAGATTGTTTTGGCTATTCTGGTTTTGCCTTCTAAGTTTTTAAATACCTGTTTCCTAGCCCTCTGAAGTTGATTAGTTTCTTGAATATACACATATTATATTCTGGGCCACATAGATTATTTTAATTATTTTCATACTATTTAGTACTTCATACTATATAGTATTTCATACTATTTTCATAACTTCTTTTCCTCTTGTCAGACATACTGTCTTACATCTTCCTTCATTCCTCGGTCTTGTCTTTTAGCCATATTAGAGCTCAGTTTTACATATATATATATATTTTGTTTGTGTGTGTGTGTATGTGAGGAAGAGTCACCCTGAGCTAACATCTGTTGCCAATCTTCCTCTCTTTTTGGCTTGAGGAAGATTGGCCCTGAGCTAACATCTGTGCCAATCTTCCTCTATTTTGTATGTGGGTCGCTGCCTCAGCATGGTTGATGAATGATGTAGGTCCACACCCCAGATCTAAACGCGCAAACCTGGGCCACAGAATTGGAGCTCGCTGAACTTAACCACCATGCCACAAACTGGCCCCAGTATATTTTTATTTATTTTATTGAGGTCACATTGGTTTATAACATTGTGTAAATTTCAGGTGTACATTATTATATATTGGCTTCTGTATAGACCACATCATGTTCACCACATAAAGTCTAGTTTCCATTCATCACCATACATAGGTACCCGTTTATCCCTTTTGCTCTCCTCCCGCCCCCATCCCCTCAGTTATATTTTTATTTTTTATTTATTGTGTAGATTTTCATTTTCACTGGTGGAACATAAAAGTAGGTGATTAGGATATTTTATATATCTTTTACTGGAAAGCATGCTACCAATTTGCTTTTTTACCTATGTGGCATCACATAATTTTTTTCTCCCTGGGTCAGTGGCCTCAAGGCAGTCCCAAGCAATGTAAGTATAATGAAGAAGTATAAGTCATATTTTGTATTCTGACAATGAGAGTACTGTATTGTAGTTGGGAAAACAAGTCCTTCATACATGAAATATCAGTGATGAATATTTTATTCATATGAGCATACATAGACATGTAGAAGTATTAGGCATGTGGCATAAATTAGTTGAAAATAGAACCATCTATAGCATGCAAAGTTTGCAATTTAATTAAAATGTGAATCTTACAAATGATTTACTATCTTCCCTTTAAAACTGTGTCCTCGTGAACTTAAGAGTAAGTCATAGTTAGCTTTTTAGAAACGTGACTGGTAGGTAAAGGAAGGTACATATATATTTCTGAGTAGTAGAGTTGGTTTGAAAATTGTTGTTAATTTTCTGGAGAATTAGAAAGGCAGATTACTAAATGGGCAACTCAGAATTATTTTGTCCACACTGAGAATGATGCATTTCCCTAGATGGAGCATGAGTTATGTAAAGGGAGTCTCCCAGGCCCTGCCCGTCTTTTACTATGATGTCATTGAGGAATGAGCCATAGCTGATTTATGCATTGAAGAAAGATGGGCAATTTATTGTTCACTTCTACAGGTGATTAATTTGCTGGCTGAATAAGCTGAATGGTCAGCTGTAGATATTTCATTATTCATCTTGAGGAAATTGACCTAGAAAAGGATCCTGTTTGGGAAATAATATGGGATCTTTAATGTTAGTGGAGTAAATTTCTTTTTTTAAGGACTCATGGACACATCAAAGCGTTCATGGTTCTGAGTACTATAAAGCTTGATTAGTCATGACATAAACTTCTAGTATTACTTAACTTTAACATCACTCTGGTTTTTTATTAGTCTTCAGACATAGTTCTAATTAAATCCCAATCTCATTATTTTAGGCTTTACTAGGAATAAATTGTTGTCCATGTGTTACTTATTATAATAATGATGAGTATTTAATACTATTTTTTTTTATTGTGGAAAGTTTACATAACATAAAATTTAGCATTTAATTAAATTAATTAATTAATTAATTATTTTGTGTGGGGAAGACCAGCCCTGAGCTAACATCTGTTGCCAATCCTCCCCTTTTTGCTGAGGAAGACTGGCCCTGGGCTAACATCTGTGCCCATCTTCCTCCACTTTATATGGGACGCCGCCACGGCATGGCTGACAGGCAGTGCGTCGGCGGGCGCCCGGGATCTGAACTCGCAAACCCCGGGCTGCCAAGCGCGGACTAAACCGCTGCGCCACCGGGCGGCCCTAAAATTTAGCATTTTAAACCACTTTTAAGTGTACAGTTAAGTGGCATTAAGGACATTCACATTGTTGTGCAACCATCACCACCATCCATCTCTAGAACTTTTTTTGTCTTGCAAAACTGAAACTCCATACCTATGGGACATTACCTCCTCTGTTGCCTCTTCAGCCCAGCCCCTGGCAACCACTATCCTACTTTCTCTATGAATTTGACTACTCTGGGAACCTCATATAAGTGGAATCATACAATATTTGTCCTGTTGTGACTGGCTTATTTAACTTAGCAGAATGTCTTCAAGGTTCATCCATGTTTTAGCAGAATTTCGTTCCTTTTTAAGGTTGAATAATATTCCATTGAATGTATATACCACATTTTGTTTGTTCATTCATTGATGGACACTTGGGTTGCTTCCACCTTTTGGCTATTGTGAATAATGCTTCTATGAACTGTGGGTATACTTGAATGCTATTTTTGCAAAGGCAACGCATAGCAGCTAGGTCCTTATCTTTTTAATCTAAGTATTGTTCCAAACTAAGAGGAAGATGTTTATCTTTTGGATTTTTTGTTAGGTGTTTTTAAAAAATTCTTTAAAAATTTTAAAATTCAGATTAAATTTAAGGCCTAAATTTGTTACTGCTATTTAATCACTGCTTTGCTTTCAGAGCAGTATATAGCAAGAAGTTTTCCATGGAGAAAGTGTCATATTTAGAATCTTGTAGCAGTATAATGTAATTCAACCAACTAGTAACATATGATGGTATACTAGCTATAGCATTTTATATTAAAATGCTTTTCAAATATCTGACCCTTAAAACTCTTCAAATCTCACTCTTTTATTTGCTTGGGTGTGTGTCCTAGATGTTCCACCCATATTCTAAATAGTCTTGTGAAAAGCCTTCTGTTAATATCTGTCCATCAGTTAGCAGAGTTGGAGTGGAATTTTGTTTGATTACAAAAACTGAGCTAATAAAGAAGTGAAGATATTTGTTTATATTTAAAGGCCACTTTTGATGGATGTTAGATGTAGGGACATTTGTAAGTGTTGCAGCCTTGAGGACAAAATGAGTTTAGGTTGGATATTAGGTGATTCTTTTTATCTTATAGGATTTTCCAGGGATTGGTTTCTTAATGATGCCATTTAATGCTTCCAAATTATTAGTTGTATCTAATGACGTCATGAGGCGGAGAAGGGAGGAGCTGTTAAGAGGATAGGGAAAAAGCATATAAATATTGAAGGAAAATGTTTGGATCCCTTCTCAAATATTATTTGAAATGAAGGCAGAGCACTATAGTGGAGAAAATATTTGATTTGCAGTTTTTCAGGCATGCTTTCTAGATGTATACTTCTGCATACAGAGCTATACATGCAGCTCCCCTGCTCAGACCAAATGTTCTTGCAAGAAACTAATAACTAACTTTGTGGTGGGTGGTGAGATAGTAGATTCTGAGTCACAGTACCGTTTCCCGAGAGCTGATAATGCATTTGTGTATGATACAGATTTGACTGTAAGGGACCAGCCAGTACAGTATGGTCATTACCATTAAAGAGTAATGTTAACAAAGTATGATGATTGCAGACTTTCTTGAGCTCTGGGCCTGAGGAAAGGAAGAAGTAAAATTACATGTTTGAAAAGTTTTTGCAGTAAGGCTGAGACTTTCTTGTATCGTTTCTATGACAGTCTAGAGTGGATTTAAACACAAAGCATCAGAAATAGACTTTAGTGCTATTTCACCACAGTGGTACATTTGCCTTTTTTGGGGTTAGCCTTCCATACCTGGGTAAAACATAGCTCTACAGTTTTCCTTTCAGTTCTCTTTGTCTGAAAAATGTATTGGCTAAAAGCACTAAATTTTTTTGTGCTTCTAAAATATATCTTTAAGAACAAATGTAGAATTACTGATATGAGAAAAGTTTAGTTGTCGCAGGTACAGGGAGGGAAATTTTTGTTTTTGCATTCGTCTCAGTTATATAAGGTAAAATGAAAAAAGAAATGACCTTTCCTGGCAGTGGAAATACTTTTAAGTTATAATAGTATGACATTGACCTTTGGCCAAGGTTCTTTGGGAAATACAAAATAACTCCAGTGTAGTGCAGCTCCTTTCCTTAGAGCTTATCTTTTGGTAGTAGAGATAAGGCAGACAGAAATAGTTTCATACTTTGGGTCGGAAAAATGCAAGAATATAAAAATAGGAGAACAGAAACATTACGTGGCCTATACTTTAAAAAAAATAGTTTTGGGATCTAATTCACATATCATACTATTCAACCAATCCATTGGTTTTTATTATATTCACACAGTTCTGCAACTATCAGCACAATCAATTTTAGTACACCTTCATACCCCCAATAGAAAACCATACCCATGTACAGCATGGTGAGTATAGTTAATAATAACTGTATTGCATATATGAAAGTTGCTAAGAGAGTAGATCTTAAAAGTTCTCATCACAAGAAAAAAATTTTCTATGTATGGTACTGATGTTAACTAGACTTACTGTTATCATTTTGCAATATATACAAATATTGAATCATTATGTTGTACACCTGAAACTAATATAATATTGTATGTCGTTTATACCTCAATAATAAAAAAAAGGAAAACCTTACCCATTATCAGTCACTCCCTACCCCTAGGCAATAACTAGTCTATTTTCTGTCTCTGTTTGCCTATTCTGGACATTTCAAATAAGTGGAATCATATAATATGTGTTCTTTTGTGACTGGCTTGTTTCACTTAGCATGTGCTTCATCCATGTTGCAGTATGCATCAGTACTTTATTTCTTTTATTTGCCAAATAATGTTCCATTTTATGGCTATACCACATTTATCCATTCATTAGTTGATGGACATTTGAATTGTTTCCACTTTTTTTGGCTATTATGAATAGCCAAATAATAGTGCTATGAACATTCACGTACAAGCTTTGTGTGGACCTAGGTTGTCATTTCTCTTGGATATATATCTAGGAGTGGAATTGCTGGATCATATGCTAACATATGTTTAACCTTTTGAGGAACTGCCAGACTGCTTTCCAAAGTGACTGCACCATTTTACATTTCCATCAGTAATGTATGAGGGTTCTAATTTCTCCACATTCTCACCAACACTTGTTATTATCTGTCTTTTGATTATAATTATGCTAGTGAATGTGAAATGGTATCTCATTGTGGTTCTGATTTGCATTTCCCCACTGTCTCATGATGTTGAACTTCTTTTCTTCTGCTTATTGGCCATTTTTGTATCTTTTTTGGAGAGATATCTTTTCAGATCCTTTGCCCATGAAAAAAATTTGTTTTTGTCTTTTTATTATTGAGTTGTAAGAATTCTTTATATTTTTGGATGCAAGTCCCTATTGGATATATGCTTTACAAATATTTGTTCAATTCGATGAGTTGTCTTTTTACTCTCTTGATGGTGTCCTTTGAAGCACAAAAGTTTTTCATTTTGATGAGTTTCAATTTATCTATTTTTTTCTTTTGTTGCTTGTGCTTTTGGTATCTAAGAAACCATTACCTAACCCAAGGTCATGTGGCTTTATCCTTATGTTTTCTTTTGAGAGTTTTATAGTTTTAGCTCTTACACATTTATGTCTATGATTTATTGGACTTAATTTTTGCATATGGTGTTTATTCTTTTGCATATGGATATCAAAATCTTTTGCATGTGGATGTCAAAATCATTTGGCCATAAATGTTACAGTATATTTCTGGACTCTGTGTTCTCTTGATCTCTATGTCTATCCTTCTATCCTTCTGTCTTGATTACTGTAGCTTTGTAGTAAGTTTGAAATTGGTGAGTGTAGTCTTTCTACCTTGTTCTTCTTTTTCAAGATTGTTTTGGCTATTCTGGATTTCATGCATTTCCATATAGATTTTAGGATAAGTTTGTTAATTTTTGTAAAAAAAAAAAAAAAAAAGCCAGCTGGGATTTTGATAGGAATTGCCTTGAATCTTGTAGACCAATTTGGGGAGTATTGCCATCTTAACAGTATTAAGTCTTTCAATTCATGAATATAAGACATCTTTCCATTTATTTAAGTCTTTAATTTCTTTCAACAATGTTTTGGAATTTTCAGTGTACAAGTTTTGCACTTCTTTTCAATTTATTCCTAAGTATTTAATTTTTTTATTCTATTATAAATGAAATTATTTTCTTAACTTCATTTCTGGGTATTTCATTGCTGATGTATAGAAACACAACTGATTTTTGTATATTGATCTTGTATCCTACAACTTTGCGTAACTTGTTGATTCTAATAGTTTTTTAGTGGATTCCTTAGGATTTTCTACATACAAGATTGTATCATCTGCAAATAGAGATAGTTTTACTTCTTTCTTTCCAATCTGGATGCCTTTTATTTGTTTTTCTTGCCCGAGTGCCCTGAGCAGAACTCCTAGTACAATGTTGAATAGAAGTTGCAGCCATAGACATCCTTGTCTTCTTCCTGATGTTAGAGGGAAGCGTTCAGTCTTTCAGCATTAAGCGTGATGTTAGCTGCAGGTTTTTGTAGATGCGCTTTATCAGGTTGAGGAGGTTCTAGTCCTAGTTTGTTGAGTGTTTTTATCATGAAAGAGTGTTGAATTTTTGTCAAATGCCTTTTCTGAAATAAATTACTTTAAGAAATGACTGTTTTTCCTGTTTTTTTTCTTTTTTTCCCCTGCAGAAATTGACTTGCATACCAAATGTGTGGTGGATGTAGATGCAAACAGGGTTATTCTTAGTCCTGTAAATACTAATCTTTCCAAAGGAGATGCCCGGTAAGTTAAGAAACAATGTTATGATCAATGGATTTTTAAATGACCGAAAGCAACAATAGCTGCTGAATTGAGTTCAGCTTAGCAAGTATTGAATGCTTCCTATGTAGAGACGTATTGCTGTCAAGTCAAGAGATGAGATCTCTAATGTGGAATGACTGAGTGCCAGAATGAGTGCCGTAGATAGCAGTTGTTTTAGGAGCTCAGAGAAGAGAGCTTAGGTTAGACTGTGAAGTAACTGAGGAAGGCTTCTTGAAGGAGATGGTCCTGCTGGAGGATTAGGTAAGCTGTAAATGGGAAGAAGTGGGGTAGAAGGGAAGGCTTTCAGGTTGTTCCTCAGCTTGGGTTGCTTTTACTTCTGCCAGTTCGAATCCTGTCTGTCAGTCAGAGCACATTTCAAGTGCTGCCTTCTTCCTGAAGGCATTCCTGCAGCCCTTGGTGGTTCCTCTTTTTTAAATCCATGTAAACTATAAACTGTACTACCTAATTTTGGTTTGTTAATTGTAGCTCCACAGTAGATTTTAAGGTCTTGGAGGGAAGGGACTCTCTATCAGGGGTTGAGGATGAATACTTGAGCATCGGTTCTGGATTTGGATGATAGTATGAACAAAAGGGAGGGCAAGGGGGTGTAAAGAAAGTGAATCTGGGGAAGAAGGAAGAGATTAATTTGGTTTTTCTCGGTAAGTGCAGGGAAATTAATTTAATTAAATAAAATGAGATCAGATTACAGAAGACCTTAAAGGCAGACAAGGAAATTTGGCCTGTATTTTTATGGGTAAGATGTCATCTTTGACAGTTTTTGAATATTGTGATTAAGGAGGTAGCTTAGAAAAAGTTGTCAGTTGGCAATGTAGAGAATGGGTCAAAGTGGAGAAAGAAAGGGTCAAAGTGGGGAAAGACTGGCTTTTTGTAGAGATGACCATATTAGAGATGTTTTTGTACTGACCCTAGAAGTGGAGAGCACAAGTCAGAGAGACAGTGCCTGCCCTGATGCTTAGCACAAAGTACATACTGCATAAATACTTACGGAAACAGTGTTGTATATGGAAATACATACAGAAGGCACTCCAAAATGTTCTTTCAAGTTGGGTTGAATTGAGTTGAAAAGAGCACTGACTTGGAGTCAGCAAATCTGAAGTGGAACTCCTATTTAACTGTGTTATTATAGCTAGTTATTTTTAACTTTTTTGAGCCTCGTCTGTATGATGCCTGCCTTACCAGTCTCACAGACGTGTTTCCTGAAGATCAAGTGATTGTTAAGTGCTTTGTACAGTGTTCTGTAAATGTTCAGGTTTATTGTTATTAATGTAGAGATGTTTCTTAAGCATCTCTGGGATATGGGTACTGTCAGATATGCTGTTATTAGGGTGTGAAGGGTATAGATGTGTCAAAATGATCCTGGGATTTTGAGCCTGCTAATTGAATGACCTATTGTCTTGAGTATTAATTGAAATCATTGATTTTGGGGGCTGTTTATTGCTCTTAGAATTTTCAGTCTGGAGACTGTTGCTTTATTTGGAAATGTGGGCACCTCTGAACAAACTTGGAGGCAATATCCTATGGCAGAAAGAGTGTGGGCTTTATATATAGGCTGCCTTGGTTTCAGACTCTGGCTTTGCCACTTGCTGGCATGGTTACCTACTTGTGTTCCTTATTTATGAAGTGTTTTAGTTAACTGTTGCTGCGTAACCAATTACCTCAAAAGCTTAGTGGCTTAAAACAACAACAATAATTTATTATCTCATGGTTTCTGTGGGTCGGTTCAGATAGGGCACAGCGGGAATGGCTCGCCTCTGCTCCATGCTGTCTGGGGCCTAGCTGGAAGACTTGAAGGCTTGGGGCTGGAATCTGGAGAAGGCTTGGTCACCCAAGTCTGGTAGTTGATGCTGCCTGTTGGCTGGAGACGTAGCTGGGGCTGTGGGCAGAATACCTACTCACAATCTGGTGGCAGGTTCCAAGAGCAAGTGTCTTGAGAGAGCAAGAAAGCCAGGCAGAAGCAGTATTGCCTTTTATGTCCTAACCTTGGGAGTCATGCAGCATAACTTCTGTCACATTTTCTTGCTCAAGGCTGGTATAAAGGTCTGCATGGTCAAGAAGAGGAAACATAGACTTATCTCTCAGTGGAGGAACATAAGTGTCACATAAGAAAAGCATTTGGGATGGGATGTGTACTGTTGTGGCTGTCTTTGGAAAACACAATCCACCACAAGTTTGTAATAGTATCTACATGATAAGGTTGTTTGAGAATAAAATGAGCTCATAGAAGCTGGAAAATATGTTTTCTTTCCTTTTGAGATCTTTAAATCTCAGGGATTTGTGAAAGAATTAAATACACTTTTTGGTTCCATAGAATATTTTGGATTGGCTCTTTTTTCCGTATGCTGAAAATATAAATTGAGTATTACTCAGTGCTATAGAGTACCATCTGATGAAAAACTTTAAAAGTGATGACTTCCAATGAGTTTGGTATATAATGGTTTTTGGTGAAGTAAAGTTAAGAAACACAGCTTTTTAAAAAGCAAGTTTTTATTGAAGCATGTAATATACATATAGAAAAGTGTATATAGTGTATAAAGTGTATTGATGAATTTTCATAAGTCGGTCACACTCCTATAACTGGCACCCAGATAAAAAATAAGACCATGGCTAGTATTACAAAAGATCACCTCGTGAGAAATGCTTTTTCTTTTAATATAACATCAGGGCGAAAAGAGAAAATAGAAATTTTGGAATGTAGCTGTCCAGTAGTACATGTTGACTTCGTTAAATTTGAAGAAAAATAGAAAGGAAAGCACAAATTAAGAGCTATTTTATGTGATATAAGATTAATTACAGTTTACCTTGTAGAATGACTAATCCATAAAACAAGTTATGGTTTTATAGGAGCTCTCTTTGTAACTAGAGAGCCAGGGATTTGAAATTAACACGTAAGTGATTTGAGTCAGTTTAAATTATAATCAGAAAGGCTCAAATTAATATTTTTCCTTTAAAAGCTATAATATCCTAGCTTTTAGAATACTATCCAATTCTATTAATCTAAAACTGTGACTAGTTTTATATGTATACTTAACAACTCAAGTTAGTATACTTTGAAAGTGAACAAAAATAAATTTTAAAACAATGATTTGTAGGGGCTGGCCTGTGGTGGTGTAGCGGTTAAGTTCGTGCGCTCTGCTTCTGTGGCCCGGGGTTTCACAGGTTCGGATCCCGGGCGTGGACCAACACACTGCTTGTCAAGCCATGCTGTGGCGGCATCCCATATAAAGTTGAGGAAGATGGGCACGGATGTTAGCCCAGGGCCAGTCTCCCTCAGCAAAAAAAGGAGGATTGGCAACGGATGTTAGCCAACACACACACACACACACACACACACACACACACACACAACAATGATTTGTATGTTTTTCTGATTAATTTTGCATTAACTTCTGAAAATTTCATGATTTGATGTTTGTGCTTATTAAAACTGATAGAAGCCATGGTTAAATGAATGGGTGAACCATTTCCAGTTTAACATCTTAATCATGGGGACTTGGGAAACATTTTTGCTGTGCTATATATGGAATTTCAAAACTGTTTTGAAAAATAAGATACTTAATATTCAAAAAATTGATATCACAAAGCTCAGAAGACATTAAGAACCCTGACTTTGGAGCTAGACATCCTGGACTGAATCTCAGCTGTGCCACTTAACATGTGTGATATGGAGCAAGTTACTTAATTTTCCTCTGCCTCAGTTAATTCATTTCTAAAGTGATTATAGTAGTACCTGCCTATAGGTTGTTATGAGGATTAAATGAGTAAAAATATGTAAAATGGCAGTGCCTGGTATACAATAAACCTTATATAAATGTTAGCTATTACTTTGAGTGTTACTGTTATTGTTATTATGGCCTGTATTTAAATTGTAGTCCATGGTACATTGAGCCATAATATAACTTCATAAAGGAAGTAAAATTTTTTTCAACCACAATATATTTAATTCAATATTTGACTATTACATGCCTATCAAGAAATTACCTAGTTCTATAAAAATTTCAGCTTTGCAAAGTCAGAAACTTTATTTTCTCTAGTTTGCCAAAGTTGATTGGGCTCTTAGGGACTAACATGCCATCTGTTAGAGAGCTATGACCTATAATTTTATGTTTACAGTGAATAAAATATTAATCCGTGCCATCCGGTCTTTTCCTTCTTAGTATCAACTGACTTGGGAAACCAGGTCAAAACATTGCTTGTGAACATAGGGTAAGAACAACGGGACATTTTATCAAACACGGAACAGATTAAGGATGAACTCTTTCTATTCCACAACACTCTACTTGAACACTCTAGTGAATAAAATACTTGTATCCACCAGAGCAGTCTTTTTCTTACATGTGTAGTACTGGATACACACTGATAGGGTTGATCTATTTCTTTTCTCATGCAGATCCACACTGCTTATACTCCTAGTACAAGTAAATGTCTTGTTGGAATTACCTTTTTGCTCTGAATCAATTTAATTTTCTAGATTGGTCGTTGGGGTTTTTCAGATCATCATCAGCAACATATTTACAAATCATCTTTTAGGGCTAATAAATGACTGATTTGTTATCTATTCTTAGTAAATTTTTACAAGAGTAATTCTCAAAGTTTGATCTCAGCATTTAGGAGCACTTTAAGTCTCTTTTGTAACTAACTACAATAATACCATGATGTAGAACAGTCCCCTTTTAAACAACTAAATAAATGTTTAACCTTTATTTTGTTTGAAATGTATGTTAAAACTTATTAACATTTTATCCTATAATAAAATGTTAATGCTTGTTAGCCTGTTACCATGATAGGGCAAAATGGTTTC
Organism: Tapirus indicus; assembly: GCA_031878705.1. Taxonomy (NCBI): domain Eukaryota; kingdom Metazoa; phylum Chordata; class Mammalia; order Perissodactyla; family Tapiridae; genus Tapirus; species Tapirus indicus. The sequence continues at coordinate 92,824,095 of CM062919.1, read as the reverse complement.
TTAGGCTAAGTTTTATCTTCTGCCTTTTGCCTCATTCCCTCCTCTACCTATCAAACAGGCCTTTCCTTCTAACTCTGGCTAAAAAGTTAATTGGGATACTTAAAATGTTGTTTAAAAGAGAGTAAGGTGTGATTTCCCATGGAGAGTGGCAGCTTCCACTTTATGAAACAGTTGTGTTAGAAAAGTTATATATAGGTGAGTTTAGAAATGGGAATGCATTTTCCCATAGGAACTGGCAGTTGTTTCTAGTAAAAATGCTGTTCTATTAAAAAAAGTGACTAGTTTGGCCCACAGCCCATTCAGTCACACTTTTTATATTTTGGTATGCAGCCTAAGTGCTTCATAGGTGCTTCCCATTTTGTCACAAATAATATTAAAAAGATGTATACTCAAGAATTGAGATTGAATAAAATTGATAATTTTTATTCCTTATTGAGGACCTTCTGAAGTGAGAAAAGATTTTTCTTGCTGCGGGTGAGTGGCAGCGAAGAATGCAGTGACTCCCAGTAACCAGTATACTTTGGTGTCACTGCGCCAGAGGTGCCAGCAGTTTCACCCACCATTGTTTTTGCACCGTCAGTGCAAATATCAACACGGTGAAAAAGGCAGATATGTCTACGTATTATATGAAAATAGTTCTGACCTCAAAACCCACTGAAAAGATCTGGGGACTCAGACCACAATTTGAGAACCAAATTTAGAGATTAAGCTAATTCACAAGATCTCAGAACTGAATGGATGTCTTTGGTTTGTTTATTTTTATACTACTTTATTGAGATATAATGTACATCCCTTGTAATTCACCCCTTTAAAGTGAACAATTCAGTGGTTTTTATTATATTTGCCAAGTTGTAGCCAGCACCATTATCTAATGCTGTGACATTTTTTTCACCCTATTAATCTACTTTCTGTCTCTATAGATTTGAGATTTGTCTATTCTGGACATTTCATATAAATGAAATCATACAGTATGTGGTCTTCTGTGATTGGCTTCTTTTACTTAACATAATGTTTTTGAGGTTTATCCATGTTTTTATCCATATAATTATCAGTACTTTCTTCCTTTTTATGGTGAATAATATTTCATTGCATTGTTTTCTTTATCCATTCATCAGTTGTTGGGTATTTGGGTTGTTTCCACTTTTTGGCTATTATGAATAATGCCACTGTGAACAGTTGTGTGCAAGTCTTTGTGTGGACATATGTTTTCATTTCTCTTAGGTAGATATCTAGGAGTGGAATTGCTGGGTCATGTGGTAACTCACTCCATGCTTAACATTTGGAGGAACTGCCAGGCTGTTTTCCAAAGCGGCTGCACCATTTAACATTCCCACCGGCAGTGTATGAGATTCCAATTTCTTTGGCTTTTAAAGAACTTTCATTTACTGTAAGGAAAATAGTGGTGATGCTGGCTAATTGGAGAGTGCATATCCCGCCTGAAGGCATTCAGATTACAGTTAAAAAGCAAAACAAAACATTGTGCTGTCCAAACAAAACATGTCTTGGCCAGATTCAGCCCTTGTTTCTTGATTTGGAACCCCAGGTTCTAGTATACTTTTCTATTGAGTGGTACTTCTTGTAAGGTTTTAAAAAATTGAGCAAAATTTTAAAAATATAGTATACACAAAAGTTTAAAGAATAAAACACTTTGATGTACCCGTCACTCAGTTTAGCACGTCATTACCAGTTATCAGTTATCATCAATGTAAGCCTTCTGTGAACTGCCTCCCAGTGTTAACCCCTGTCCTCTCCACCATGGTTAACCACTTTCCTGAATTTGGTTTTTTATCTTTCCATTGTATTTCTTTACATTTTCACTATGTATATTTGTAAATTGTTTACATAATATTATGAGTACACAAATTACTTTTTCTAGTAAAAGGTCAGATAGATATGTGACTCAAAAAAGATTGACTACTCATAAAGTATAATGACTGATTTTCAAAGTAGAAAAAATTATATTTTTGGAGCCAAAAATAATATCACAAGTTTATCTTGGGGAGGAAAGCTGAAAGTTGATATTTTATCAAATACTCTGTTCCTCCTTTTTTCCTCTTAAAAAAAGGAAACAAACAGAAGCTTTTTTCCCCCCTCATCTATTGTTTGTGGTGAATTACAAGCAAGGGTGGCAGTGAAAATCGTAGTGTGCCTCCAGCTCTTTGAAGGGACTGTGGATCAGTTGAGCTACGCATGTTCAGAGGTGCTGCTGTAAACATCAGAACTGAAACCGAAAAGGGAAAGAAATCCTTGATATAAATTGCACTTTTCTGTCCCTTGGTCAGTTAATCTATTTTCTTCTTTAGCCCTCTCTGTTTTCCATCGTGTGTGTGTGTGTATTGGCACTACAAGTATGAATATATTAACTTGGGTTTCTCTAATAATTCTTTCTTTATTACCCTGCCCCACCAAGCGTAAGATTTCAAGATCAGAATTTTCTACAGTAGAAAACATTTGGAGAGTTAGACTTTAAGATCTTAATGAACATGAACACTGATTTCTGTGGTATTTTGTGAAATGGCCCGTTCTTTAGTTTATGTGGGAGAGACTCCAACATGGACGGAATTAGCCGTCGATGGCACAAATAGGCAGAGATTTTTCTTGTTTTATGGTAAAACTATGGTGTTTCCCTCTCCTTCCTGTTTAGTCCTGTTTAACCTAATGATTAATTAATGCTGTGAAGGTTATAACTGAAGTCTAGTGAGAACAATGTCCGAGATGTTAATCTCAACCAGCACTAGTCACTAAGATTGTTAAAAATCTTTTTATTCCTTCTGATTGTTTACTAGACCTGAGTTTAGTCAAGATCATTGGGCAGTTAATGAGTACCTAATAGGAGCAAAGCACACCCAGTCCTTCTTTGGCTGTTCAAAATACTCTGATCCTGGTAGACAAATGAATATATGCAAAGTATGTGTGTATATATATATATATATATATATATATATATATATGCAAAGTGTGTGTGTGTGTATGTATATATATAATCAAATATATATGCAGAATTAAGTGAAGTTGATCTGTGCACATACGTCTCTCTTGCAAATGTATTGAGTAATGCTATTGAGGGGGAGGGCCTTATGCCAATAATTGCTTTGAAATATATGAAGTCATTTTCAGACTGATTCCTTGTTAATGGAAGGCATGATTAGGTCATATTAGATAATGACTTTTTAAATTCTCTAGTGCTATATGGATGATAATTTAAGTAAAAATTTTAATTGAAGGAAGTCATGCAAAATGTAATTATGATATGTACAATAGACCTGTTTGTTCTCTGTGCTGTGAAATGACTTGAGTGAGGCTAATAATCCTGCCCAAATAGAATTTACTCCTCTGGAGAATAGTATGTGGTATGTTTTAATTTCATAAAGAGGCTCCTCCTAGGGGAGCCTGTCCACCCTGATTATGTTGGAGTAAAGTGGGGAGAGCAGTGTTCTATGTACTCAGAAATTTTAGGTGATTCTTCCCCCCCCTCTTTTAAAAAAAATACTCTGACCATTGAGTATACAAATCATTCACTACTTTTGAATATAGTTGTGAAAATGAATCAAGGAGACTGTTAAAAGCTAAAAAGATAATAAAATATGTCTGGTTGAATGCATATCATTGCATAGTTAGTAGTAGCAGATAATCAAATAGCAATAAATACAGATATTTTGTAGTTTCACTAGCAAAGGCTGGTAGGTTGCTAAAATGAACTGTTTGATAGCTGATTAGTAAACCTGTCTAAGCAAAAATTAGGCTGTTATAATAAAATTTATATTTTAGCATTGCCTTTGGATATATAAATATCTCATGCTTTTATTGGTACAGAATAAACTTTTTTAATATAAGAAAAGAGAGTCTCTATCACTGTGCTTGAACTATTACTTGGATACTAACACTTGATATAATGAGGACTCAGGGTTTTGTGTGTCTGGTTAGTTACCAGATTAAGTAAGGAATAGCTAATAGGAATTAAATGTTTTGAATTTCCCCAGAAATCCAGATTCAGCATAAAATTATCAGATAGTACATGTTATACTAGATAAGATATCTAGATATCTAATTACAAATAAAGTTTAGGTAAAATTACCAAGTGCCACTATTGAGGTTTTTACAATTTATTCTTTGTTCGTTTGGCAATACTTTTTTGGGGGGGCAGTGCTTTGTCTCAATCTCTAGTGTAGGAGTTGTTGCTAATATAAACCAGATATTGTATAAGAATCTAGACCTCTGTTTTAGAGATGGAAGGAGCAGTACTCCATGAGGAAGTGTGACATGAAAAACCAGTCCAACCCAAAAAGTTGCTGTATCACAGAACCTAAGGCATCTTTATGATCCATTCAATAACTGAACATCAACTCTTTGCCAAGTATCAAGCTAAGAGTTAGGATAATCTTTATTAATCCTTGGTTCCATTAAATTGTGGTTAAATTATTTTTAGCACACAGTGTCTATAAACATACTAGTAAAACAAAAAGCAAAGCAAAACACAAAACTGAAAAGTAGGAAGAGAAGTTGAATTATTCTCTTGTGGACTTTGTAAGGTTAGATTTTTGCATACTCAGACTTGAAATGATTCTATTGTTTAATTTTGAGCATTGTGCATTTTCTTATGAGGGTGATATTTAGCTAAAATGAAAAATGATTTCTTTTGCAAATTAGTAGTTTAAGGTTCTGGAGCCCTTTATCCTTCCTCCTTAGAGTTTATTAAAGAAGTTATCTTGTATGATGGTGAATTTCACTTTTGCTTCACTTTTATCAAATCTGATTTATATATGCTTATAATTGAATAAAAACTTCTATAGAATGGGTAATAATTAAGAGTAATAACAAATATTTATCTTCATGTTTTGATCCTTATATGAAACAAGTCAATAATCCTTTTGCCCTACTTTTAGAAAAACTGAAATAGAAACTGCATAAAGATCACTGGGTAGGTAAAGATTGTATTTACTATTTAATTAAAAAAAACTTTTTGTTATGGAGAATTTAAAATATATGCCAAGGTAGATAGAATAGTATAATGAAACCCCACGTGTCTGTCACTTAGCCCCGCAAACCATGAACACATGGCTAATACTATCTATCTACATCTTCAACTCTTTCCTCTTTCCCATATTATTTTGAAGTAAATCCCATTTTACCTACAAATATTTTAATACATCTTTTACTATTTTTAACATGACCACAATACCATTCTTTTTTTTTTTTTTTTTTGGGAGGAAGACCAGCCCTGAGCTAACATCCGTTGCTAATCCTCCTCTTTTTGTGGAGGAAGACTGGCCCTGGGCTAACATCCGTGCCCATCTTCCTCTACTTTGTATGGGACGCCGCCACAGCATGGTTGACAAGCAGTGTGTCGGCGGGCGCCTGGGATCCAAACCCGCGAAACCCGGGCTGCCAAGTGCGAACTAAACTGCTGCACCACCGGGCTGGCCCCACAATACCATTCTTACATCTGAAAAATTAACAATAGTTATGTAATAGCATCAAATTTTCAGTGTTTGCATGTCCAGTTGTCTCAAAAAGTTTTTTCCCCAAAGTTTGTTTTGAATAACATCCACATATGATCTACACGTTGGGATTGGATTATATGTTTTTTAATCTATTGATTCCTTGGTTGAAGAAAATGGGTCATTTGTTATGTACATAGATTAGTAGGTCAATATATTACACAGGGTATATTATCGTTATTTAGTCAGATGCCAAATCTTGCTGATTTTTCATGTGAATATTTTGATCCCGACCTTCCTTTCCATTCTCTCTGATGTTACCCTAGTTAAGGACCATAACTGCCTTATGTTTAGATTACAGTACCCTTCTAACTGGTTTCTTCTAACTGGTTTCTGGAACCCACTAATACCAGACTGTTCTTCCCTCGGGCCGGCTCCTACTTCCTATAGTCTGCCTTTTGAATTTAGAGCATTTATTATTTCTACTAATTAAGAAGTGTCACTGCCCGGGTGACATCTTTTATGTGTTTGTCCCACCCTGTTTTCTAATGCTTATACTGTTAAGCTTTTTCCTATGTGTTTTGAGCCCCCTCCCCTTTAGACTGTGGCTGTTTGAAAGCTGGGACCACTTATTCTTTGTTTTTTACAGTGCTTTGCAAGTAGAAGGTGCTCAGTGTTTCTTGATTGATTATAGCTGTTCTATTAGTGCTTGTTCTCAAAAGCTCCCTGTTCTGATATTACCCCCAATTAGTAGTTGGAAGGGTAATTTGTGAGTCTGGGAGTTTGATTTTATGAAGAGTATTTCTCGAGACAATGGTAGGGCCTGATGAGCCATCTCTGTCCACTCCACCATATAGAGTGCATTTTTCTAGTAATAGATATACTTGTCCATTAGATGCAGTCTCTTGTTTACTTCCATAGCACCACAGCTTTTGTCGTTTTGACAACAACCTTTTGTTTCAATGCTGTTTCATTGATTATATTTTAAGTTTGCTGTTTCCTAGTGATCTAATATTAAGATTATACTGTAGGATAAATTTCCTTTGGGAAAAATTTCCTGAAGATTAAATAATTCTGTTTGTAATGTATAGAATATATGTTGCAGACTGGGGTGCCATAGGCTACCTTTACCCAGAGGTGTGTTTTGTTTGGCCTGCAGTTTCAATATTTAAAAATCAGGAGGTTCCATGTAAAAATTCAGATCTGCAGTTTTTCTTTTTTTTTAATTTATTTTTTATTGCAGTAACATTGGTTTATATGCCCTGTTTCTTAACCCGAAAATCTGGCAACACTGGGCTTCCTGCCTCCCTTGACAAGGTCATGAGCCCTTCAGGTCCCCAGCCGGTTGACTCCCTCATATATGTTATTTGCCTGGCCCCTCTGGACCTTTCTGTTTACAACCCTTTGTGTAGTGTCTTATTGGCTTCAGTCACAAAACAGTCCTTTCCTGACCTGGGACCTGGAATTTGGGTTTCATATTACTGTTGGAGATCATCAACCTCTGTACTCTGAATGTTATGTTCTCAATTTTTCTTTAGTTTGTTAAGTTTAGCCATGCGAATTCCCTAATTGTTGACATGACTTTATAAATTACCAAGTGTTCAGCTTAATAAATTATATTAATTTGTGAAAATGTAAAATAATGCTACTCTTTTCACTAAATATATATTTAGATTTCTTGTTTTGGAGAATAGTATTATTTATTTATTTATGTTATTTATGTTAATATGCAATAAATCTTGCTATTTTTAAATGAATTAATAAAATATTTTAAAAGCTTCTCAGCTTTAATTTCTAATTCAAAAAAATTTCCAGGGGCCGGCCCAGTGGTGTAGCAGCCTGGGGTTCGCAGGTTCAGATTCCAGGCACGGACCCACGCACTGCTTGTCAAGCCACGCCGTGACGGCGTCCCATATAAAGTGGAGGAAGATGGACACGGATGTTAGCCCAGGGCCAGTCTTCCTCGGCAGAAAAGAGGAAGATTGGCAACAGATGTTAGCTCAGGGCTAGTCTTCCTCCTCCTCCCCCCAAAAAATTTCCATAGGCTATAACCCACATTAAAAAAGGCTTTTCAAAGTTCTCAATATTATTTAAGAGTTTAAAGGAGTCCTGATACCAAAAAGATTGAGAATCTCTGATCCTAAAGGATAATGTGTTAGCCCAGGTTAATTAAAATTGTTTAAGGTACTCATCAAAATTGTAGAACATAATCAGTTTTCCTCTTACAAGCAATATCATATAAATGGGTAAACCATCTCTAGGTCCCTGCAAAAGCCTATTTAACCTGTGGTCTTTCTAAAGTGTATAGCACTATTTAACTAAGACATTTTGAGCAAATAATTCTATGAATTCAGAGTTCCAACTTAGAATGCCAAGAAATTTAACCTTCTAGCTTTTAGGGTATGGGGCCAGGGATTCCCTGGTTCTAAGCCTTTCTGATTGTTCATTTGCTCTTGGTAGGAGAGTTTCTTAGGTAAACAGTGGGAAGAGAATTTGAAGAACTGAGATGGAATTTGGTGTGATTTGGGATTTTGGGGGGAGCTTTCAAATGAGATTCAGATGCTAGAAGGGTGAGAGAATGGGCAGTTGTGGAGAAGAAAACTTGGGTTTCTTGGACACCAGAGGGGGATGGAATAATCCTACCTTCTTCCCTTTGAAGGGTGGATAACCTGGAAAAGAAGGTGCTATTCCCCAGATTCCTAAAGTCTCTCTCCTTCTCCCCTCTTCTTTACATCCATCAGTCACCCATTGGTTGCCCCTACTGGAGGAGCAAGGAGAGACTCTTTTTTTCCTTCCTCTCTCTGCTTTAACTTACTCTATCCCATCATTATAGAGTCCTCATTTTATGTCATTGAAGTAATAGAAGACTTCAAGCAAGATATGGGTGGGGAAGAGGAATTCTTTTGCTTTGGGCCGTGCTGGGAAAGAGAGGGAGTAGACAGTATGGAGAGAAATTCCCGACAGCTGTTACAAGGTCAGGGGAATTCCCAGGCCACTTCAGTTGGGCAGCTGTCCAAGTAGGACAGTACATATAGTCAGGACACACACATCTTTTTATTCTCTAGTTGCAAATACCTGTCTTGTTTCTCCATCTATTTTTTAGATCCCTTTGGGTTAGGAATTGAATCCTATCTAATTATCCTTGTAGTTCAAAGGATTTATAGGTCTAGAGTATCTATATGTTTTAGTATCTAGCATATGGTTAGGCACACAGCTGCCCAAGCAATACTTTTTAGATTGAAAACCATCAGGTATATTGTCCTGTTACCTAAGAGGAGAGTGGAAAGTCCTCAGCATGCATCTCATAAAATTTCCTTCGTGATGTAGAGCTGGGACAGGTTCTAAAAGTGGTGCAAGAGTGTATGCGGAGAAGACAAGCTTAGACATTATTTTAACTATAGTACTGGTTATTGGAGGGACTTTGGCTGCAGTTTCTGGTGCCTAAAGAGGGCTAGCTCTGGTGGCTCATGTGGTCTCTGCTATACCTTTCAAGAAGGAGCTCCTCTGGGCCTGAGACTCCCAGGAAAGGTCTGTTCTTCATTGAGTGGGTTATGTGAATTTCCTCTGTCTGCCAGGATATTAAAGAGGACAGAAAAGGCAGGAAAGGAGTATATGTTAAAACTGACCGGAAAAAAAGCAAGAAACCTTTGACAAATCAAAAATCTGCTTACTGTCAACAAGATGGAATTATTTGACTGTAAATTTATATATCAAAAAATTTACAGTAGTTTAACAAAAAATTTAAAATATTCCTAAGTAAAAACATAGACAACTGTAAAGATTTCACATGTGAGCAGAATGTAGCCACTGTGAGGGAGAAAAGGATGGCAAGACTAATTTTATTTTTATTTTTACTCAGAAGTATAGTAATTCAAATTTCAGGATATCTGTTTTTATGTAGCTGGAATTTACAGATTCTTTGGAATTTGAATTTGTAATGCATAAGCAGTTTTTAAAAAAAATTTTAGGAGGAACATTTTTTTTTTTTGAGGAAGAGTGGCCCTGAGCTAACATCTGTTGCCAATCTTCCTCCTTTATTGCTTTTTTTCTCCCCAAAGCCCCACGAGATAGCCGTATGTCATGGTTGTGCATCCTTTTAGTTGCTCTGTGTGGGACCCTGTCTCAGCATGGCTTGATGAGCGGTGTGTCCGTCTGCGCCCGGGATCTGAACTGGCAAACCCTGGGCCACCGAAGTGGAGCTTGCAAACTTAACCACTATGCCACCGGGCTGGCCCCTGCATAAGCAGTTTAGATTGGAGTTCTTTGTTTTGCAAACTGGGTTTTAAAAAATTTTTATTTTATATTCTTAACTGTTTTTTAAAATTATTAGTTTATTGAGGTCATAATAGTTTATAACATTGTGAAATTTCAGTTGTACATTATTATTTGTCAGTCACCATGTATATGTGCCCCTTTACCCCTTAATGCCCACCCCCCAACCTCTTTCCCCTCTGGTAACCACTAATCTGTTCTCTTTATCCATGTGTTTATCTTCCACATATGAGTGAAAGCATGCAGTGTTTGTCTTCTCTGTCTGGCTTATTTTGCTTAACATCATGCCCTCAAGATCCATCCACGTTGTTGCAAATGGGACGATTTTGTCTTTTCTTATGACTGAGTAGTATTCCACTGTATGTATATATATACCACATCTTCTTTATCCATTCTTCAGTTGATGGGCACTTGGGTTGCTTCCATGTCTTGGGTGTTGTGAGTAATGCTGCAGTGAACATAGGGGTGCATAAGTCTCTTTGAGTTATTACAAACTGGGTTTTTTTTGGTGAGAAAGATTAGCCCTGAGCTAACATCTGCTCCCAATCCCCCTCTTTTTGCTGAGGAAGACCGGCCCTGGGCTAACATCTGTGCCCGTCTTCCTCTACTGTATGTGGGACGCCTGCCATAGCATGGCTTGATAAGCAGTGAGTAGGTCTGTGCCTGGGATCCAAAACTGTGAACCCTGGGCCGCTGCAGCAGAGTGCACAAACTTAACACTACGCCACCTGGCTGGCCCCCAAACTGGATTTTTAATAACAATTTTATGCAATGATACATTTAGATCTAAATCTCCATTAAGACAGCTTTTCCTTGTTATTTTTTGGATGGTATAACCATGCAAAAATTATCAAGTGTTTTAAAAAATAAATTTTACCCTATGAAATGAAAACCAAAAGAATTTGTGACTAGTAGCTACTATTCTTATAATTGCGTTTTATTATTTTGTTAAACTTCTGTATAGAAAATTGGGTGACTTGATGTTTTGGTCATGTGTAACAAATAAACTTCCTTGTTCAACTTTATTCTCATCAAATGTTACCACAGCAGAAACCCCATATGTAAGCAAAATCTTTGCCCGTTCATTTATTACTCCCACTTAGTCACTTAGTCCAGTCATAGGCACCCTTGCAACCTGGTATATTCTTTGGGGCATGGAAACTACAATATAATGGGAGGAACCAGACATTGTGTACACATTTGGTACTATTTCACATTAGTCATTCTAATTAAGTTATGTAAGTAGCACAGGAAAACTCTACTGTGTGAAAATCCTTTCTCTGAAAGTTAGGTTTATTAGGACTGAACCCATATGCTACTAGCCTTTATCCACTTACATCAGGAAGGATGCTTAAAAGTAGGATCCTGGGCCAGAGACTGGTTCAAGATCAAGTCATACCTTGGGACTGAACTAGGGAGGGCTTTGTGTCTTGCCATTTCCATAAGCTTCTCTTAAGTGTTCTGGCTCTGATTTCACATTTATCCCCTGTATCTGACACCTCTTACGTGTGGCTTCAGATGCTCATGGCCTCACTCTCCTCAGCCTTTGATCACTTTTCAGCCCTGGCTGTTGCCAGCTCAAACTGGACCCTGACCAACTTCACGTGGACATAATCTGACACCTCCTGCCTCACTCCCCTTCTTCTCTTTCCCTGGAACTGTGCTCTGTGATAAGCCTTAGGCTTTACTTTCTGAGGAATCCATGATAAGAATATTCTTTTTGTATGCCTTTGGTCTGTATACTAATGAGTTCCCTTGCTTATGTATCAAACTGTCAGTTGATCTGATCTATTTTGGCCTGACCCAGTACTGCTAATAATAAAGACCTGAACTTTAAAATTAGGAAGAGGATAGGTCTGTTCTTTGTAGAGTGGATTAATTTTTAAATTTATCAGCCTCATAAGCATTAGAAAGAATCTAGGATTGGGGTGCTGCAGTAAAGTTGAACCATCATCATTGCTTGAAAAGGCAAGAGTTGGTTGAAGGGCATCAGAGAATTACAATTCAGACTAAGATTTGAGTTCTGGCTCTACCAGTTACCAGCTGTGTGGCTTTGGAAGTTTACATCACCTCTCTGAGCTTCAGTTTCCTTTTCTGTAAAATCTAGGTGCTAACACCATAATGTGGATCTTTTAAGATTGCTATGGGCATAGGTGAGTTATTTATATAAAATGCCTGACATGTGGTAGGATACTTAGTAAATGTAGCTGCTGTTATTCCTTGATTTATTTATTCTGATCAACTTTCTTTATAAAAATTTGATTCGTTAGAATATGTCATATTTTAAGTAATATTTTTTTCAAACAACACTGGCACACAGATACTCAGTAAACATTTATTGGCTGGGTTAGACATGTAGTAAACTATCATGTTCCTAATAACAAATAATGCTCTTTTGCTTTTAATTAGCAATAATCTTAGGTGACTTAAGCTGTAGTTCTGAGTATAGTTTCTTAACCCTCCAGATAGCAACTACAAGATGTTTATTTGAGGGCTTGTGGGTTTCCTCTGAAGAGCATCAGTTTGCATAATATTGCCCAGAGTTGGTTTCCTTGTTCTGAGCACAGAGCTATTATTATTATAGTAAAAGGAACTCAGTGGTCAAGGTCTTTGAACACTTAGAAGGTATAAGTTATGCAGAGACAGCTATTACAGAGTTCTTGGAAATACAAGAAGTGAATAGAGAATCTAGTTTTTGGATCTTCTCATTGATAAATAGCATTTATTATTGGCATTATTATTGCTGCTAGTGTGTTGGATCCTTTGCAAGGGTTTTACCTATAAGTACAACAGAAGTACTTACAGCAAAAGATATGGACACCAAGATCACCTCAAAATTTTCAGAAGGGGAATGAAGCAGAAAGGTGTTAGATGACTTCCTGAGATCACACAGTTAATTAGTGGCAGAGCTGGGATTTGAACTCAGATCTGCCTGAGCTCATCTCTCCAAAGCCAGAGGAGCTCACTGCTTCTCATTGCCTTTTAAGATTGTGCAGAAGTTTCTTCGTGATCTTTAAATATTTGAAAAAATATAATTGATTAATTTAGATTAGAGCAAAACTATAGACATTCAGCAATTATTGATTGCTGTCTAATATATGCAGCACTGGCAAGGTGCCTGATAAGGGAAAGATAGAATAACATGCTTTTTTTTTTTAGGAACTCAAATTCTGGAGTTAGGGAAACTCATACACAGCTAAGTGTATTACATTCATTAATTCATTCAATAGCTGTTCATTGAGTTGACCTCTATGTGTGTCAGGATGGTGTTGACCCTAAGAAAACAATGATGAACAAAAGGAAATTTGGTCCCAGGCTTCATAGAGCTTATTAATCTAGCAGGGGTGTTATGAACTAACTGATCTAAACCATTTTGGTCATTTTTATAATCAGATATTAGTAACCTTTTATGATTAGAGCTCGGTGACAGCTTACAAGCCTTCTTCCCCCTAGCCACAGTACCATGGGGTATATTACCGTGAAATTCTGACTGAATTCTGCCACATATTTGTTAGCAGGCAGGTACAACATGAGTCATACAATCTGTTCCTTCCTATAAGCTCAATGAAGTCACAGCTTTCAGACAAGCACCTTGTAGAAAGTTTCCCTTGAGACAAATGTAGCGGCATTCAGTACCCTCTGGTTAGAGTTATGTTACAGAATCTGCATTCAGATCTGGATAGAGCCCTTGTCCAAGACCGCTACTCTGATGGCACAGGATGCTAGGTTGGTGAGAGTCCTATACTTTGTTCTCCCAAAAATGGAGGTACCTGTATAATGTTTCTAATCAGTCTACATAGTTTTAATTTTACCAGTGAAAAAATTATTTCTGATCTTCCTTGTGCTGATTAACAAATCCTCTAGTGTTGATCAGAAAAAATGATGGCTGAAGGCATATAGAACCTGCTTCTAGAGCAGAAATTGTTAACCTATTTTTGCCATGAACTTCTTTGGCAGTCTGATAAGGTCTGTGGACCCTTCTCGGAATAATCTTTGAAAAGTGTAAAATGCAAAGGATTACAAAGGAAACCAAATATAATGAAACATAGTTAGAAATATTTTTAAAGATGTGTGATACAGTAATATGTGTTTCTTTATTACTGTATTAACTAACAAGATGTAGTGTTGGGAATAATTGCTTTAATTTCAAAGTTGTGATGAATGTAAATGCAAACTATTTGCAATAATTATAATGTGATATGAAAATAGCTGTGATTTCTATTGGTGACAAAGACACTGCTAATACTGTAATTTATTACCTATGTTAATAATTGAGGGTAATCAGATGTTACTGAAAATTAAAATTATGACTTTTCCCCATCCATCTTCCTAGATGCCCATTCATTCTATACAGTTTAAGAATCTCTCCAGTAGAGTGTGCATCCTTTTTTTTTTTTTCGCTGAGGAAGATTTGCCCAGAGCTAACATCTGCTGCCCATCTTCCTCTTTTTGTATGTGAGCCACCACCACTGCATGGCCACTGACAGACAAGTGCTGTAGGTCCGTGCCTGGGAAAGGAACCCAGGCTGCCGAAGTGGAGTGTGCTGAACTTAACCACTCGGCCACCAGGGCTGGCCCTAGAGTGTGCATTCTTGATTAGAATCCTTCATATGCTACCTAATCAACCCAGGAGTGTATGTTCGTGATTAGGATATCAAATGTTAACTAATTTTCCCTACATGTGGATTAAAACTAACACTTGCATTTATTACTATTTTTCTTATTTTGCATAATTTAGTAGAGATGATGAGACTGTTCAAATAATGAATACAAAAAGTGTGTGAAGAGTTCCATGGGAGAAAACTGAAGTGCTACAGGATTATGCCAAAGTATTTTAAAATAAAGACAAGACATTCTTGTCTAAAATAAAGACAATATGATAAGAGGATCTAGACAAACATGAATGCAGTGATATATGCTATGAGTGTTAGGAAAAAGTGGGGAGAAAGAATGAAAGTTGTAATTACTATAATTCTTTAAGTTTGAAAAAAATCACAGAAAAATATATGATTAGGGCTTTGTTCTGTTTGGTTCATAAATAAAGGTATTTTAGATGTAGAGAATAGCATGATGGTAGGGGTAGAAGGTGGAAAGGCAGAATAGAGCCACACATGAAGGAGGGGAAAGCAGAGAAGGTTCTGCACATGAGTGACATAATTATCCAGCTATGGTTATAAGCGCTTTACACTTGTTATTTAATCCTTACAGCAGTCCTATTATTATTTGCATTTTACAGTTGGAGAAACAGGCATGGAGAGATTAAGTATCTTGCCCAGAGTCAAAACTAGGCCTGTCTGGCTCCGCTGGACTCAAAACGACTCACTATATGATGACACTGATGACAGTGTGGAGGATAGATTAGGTGAGCGCACAACTGGAGATAGGAAAATCAGGTCAGAGACTGTTAAAATGATACTGGCAAGAGATGGTAAAGGTGGCCTGAACACTGAGTGTTAAGAATAGGTGAAAAGAATTTTCCAGCTTGGAAATCTACACATTTATTGTTTCAAGTTAGACAACATCCACAAAATAGGAAATGCAAGTCCAGTGTTTCTGAGTAGAGATTTTTATCAGCTACTTTTAAATGTGTACTTGGCTGGATCAATTCCTGGGTTACAAGTATCTCTCCCTGACTGAAGAATGGTCGTTATGGGCAGGCTTTTATTGTAATCACCAGTTAATGTTTACAGTAAGCACCCCCTTAGCCACTTGTCTAGATAGAACACCAGTGGAAAGGTTTCCAAATGTTACATTGTATGGTGACTAAGTTTACAGTTGTAAGAGATACTTACACCTTGGTGTAACAAAGGAAACATTCAAAATCTGGCTTATTTGCTAGCAATCTTTCTGAGAAAACTGAGAGAAGCGGGAGGGAAAGTTTTAGGTCAAAGGCAGGCTAACAATACATTCAGGATCTGGAAAGGATTGGTTCATCTTTGATGTAAAATACAACAAACAACCCAATAAGTCCTGACTACTTAGGCCAGGAAAAGAGGTTCCAGGCAGTATAGTAAGTTCTCTAAGAAACAGATCGAGAGGGCTGGAAAAATGTGAACTTACATGACGGCCTGGTAGATAAATAACCGAGGTCTGTAGTTCTCCACATCATAGACGATCGGAGCTAAGTGGCAGTTTATAAAGCATACCTAACCCCCATTTTGTGTTTACAGAGAGGCCATGTCAGTTGGCCCCTGATCACAAAGCTCTCTGTTGGCTAGGTCCACGTTCAGCTTGTGGCCTTGTTGATTTGACAGACATTTCTTAGGAGCCTGTGGGCAGGGTTCCCTCATCCATACAATGCTTCTAGCTCTTTTGTCACTTTCGCAGGCTCTGGAAAGATGCCTCTTTTTCTCAAACTCCTGATATTTCTGGTCAGAAGTATTGTTGTTTTGTTTTTAATCTACCATAAAGCAATGAGAATTTTCAGGTCAGTCAAGACCAAGGGTTAAAATTTTCACCCTCACAGTCACTCAAATGTGTTCTTCTCTACATTCCCATTTTTCACTTCCATATTTTTATTTTTCACTTTCATGTTGACAGACTAATAGTCCGACTTAAACTATGGTTTCTTAATAAGTAGCTTCTGTTTAAGTTTAGTTGTTAATTGCAGTTATCAAATTATAGATTTCCAGGCTGGAAAGTAGGAGCAATTCTTTTCTATTCTTAATACTCATCCGTAGGACAAGCCATTAATTGGAAGGCAAAGCACTTTCAAACAGGCAGAGCAGGAAAACTGGAATTATTCTTTTAGGATGCATTAACTAAATGCACAGATAAAATTTTTATGCCATTTCTTTCAGGTTTTTGATGTACCTTACTCATCAATAAGGTAGTTAAAACCTATTTTTATTAACTCATATCATGAGGTATTTATTTCAATTACAGTCAATCCTCATCTTGTTTCAAACTATAAAATATTTAATATTTTCTGCTATCTGTTAACAAAAAACATTTTATGCCAACTGCTAGAGTAGTTTACAGTTTTATATACTCTTCTCTTTCACTAAATATGTAGGAAAAGTCTAATCTTGGTGTTGAAAAAGGTTAATGGACTTCTTTCCCATTCTTATTTAATTATTTAAAAAAACCCAGTATACCAGAGTTTGATACACACATTTAGCCAAGGAATACTGTCTCTTTCTGATACTCCTTGTTTTGTAAATAGCTTCTAGTTTTAATTACACGTTAAATTTTATTATTGCAAATCAATTAATAAGAAACAGCATATTGATCTATCTTGTCTTTTATCCATTTTAAATTACTAGATGTATATAATTTAAATCCTTGATTATTTTTAGGAATCTATCTTACAAAATGTATATCATAATATAGATCTCCTTGAAATGAGTGTTAAAACTTTTATTTGAATTTAAAAATGAGGTCAGGTTATTTTGTACAGAAAATATGTTTGATTTATGTGATTATTTTGATAATAAGATAATCAAGATTTAATAAGATATTTAAGATAAAGAGTTGATAATAAAGCCATGTTTTAATTAGATTGTAGGACAAACTTTTCCATAAATTGAATCAGCTAAATATGCAGCTTCAATGTTTTGAGGAAAATATACTTAAAGCACGTCATAAGATGAAATTGTTTTGTCAAATTGTGTTCTTTTGTCAAAGGTGTAGTGAAGTTAACAAGATTTGATTTTCTCAACCCTTTCTGAGTTTCAGAGGTTAAGCAAGTTTCCACTAAGTGAAATAATAGCAAGTGTATAAGTTATGATAAAGTCTTCGGCATCTGTCCAAGAAACTGAGAAATGAGTTCTCTATGACCTAGGTCACAACTCCTCTTGCAAGTCAGGTAGTTTTCCAATTCTTTGCTTTCAGGTGACCTAATTGGTTTATTAGCTTATAGATAATTAAAAATAACATTTGACGTTAGATCTTTATACGATTTTTTTTTAGGCATGTACCATTGCAGGAATGTACGGATTTGAGCAACATTGCTATAACAAACCTCTTTCCAGTTCCATCCCCTTATATATTTGACTAAGGTTTTCAGTGCTTTACTTCTGCACAAAAGAAAATAGGAATAGAATTAATGCTCAGTGCTGTCTCACTTTAGTAGTAAGTCATAGTCATCCCGTGGATTCATTTAATTAAAAGATGCTTTTCCAGGGCCGCCTGGTGGCGCAGCGGTTTAGTTCGCGCTTGGCAGCCCGGGGTCCCAAGTTCGGATCCCGGGCGCCCGCCGATGCACTGCTGGTCAGCCATGCCGTGGCGGCGTCCCATATAAAGCAGAGGAAGATGGGCATGGATGTTAGCCCAGGGCCAGTCTTCCTCAGCAAAAAGAGGAGGATTGGCAACAGATGTTAGCTCAGGGCTGGTCTTCCACACACACACACACTCGCAAAAAGATGCTTTTCCAATACAGTTTTTACTTTTTATGTTTATCAAAATTTGTAATATATTCTGTTTTGATTGATCATGTGCTACTAATAATTGTGATAGCTCAATGCAGAAGAAAAGTAGCCAGAGAAATTTAAAGTTTTAATTTATATAGATATTTTTGCAGAAAAGAATGATAGAATGGTTAACAAAAGATTTTACATTAGGATAAAATACTTTTGCAGAAAGTGGAATGGAAGTAGTTCATGGGAAAAAAGTAAAGGTATAAAATTACTATTAAAGAAGAGTTTTTTCTTTAAAAAAATAGTTGATAGTATTGCTAGTATTGATAAAATATCATTACCCTAATTTCCAAAAATTTATGGTACTTGGATACCGATGGATATATTTAAAGGAATTTTATTTTAAAATACAGTATTTCAGAAATTATATCCTTTGCAGCTATTTAAAGTCATTTTTGAAAAATTTTATATGGCAACTTAAAAATGTACAAGGATGGGGCTGGCCCTGTGGCATACTGGTTAAGTTCGCATGCTCTGCTTTGTCAGCCTGGGGTCCACAGGTTTGGATCCCAGGTGTAGACCTATGCACTGCTCATCAAGCCATGCTCTGGCAGGTGTCCCACATATAAAAAGAAGAGGAAGATGGGCACGGATGTTAGCCCAGGGCCAATCTTCCTCAGCAAAAAGCGGAGATTGGCAACGGATGTTAGCTCAGGGATCATCTTCCTCAACAACAACAGCAACAAAAAATATGAGGAGTTACAAGGTTTTTTGGGGCTACATGAGCAAAAAAGCCTGAAGAGTCCTCTAGGTAATGTGCACATACCTTGATTTATT
Source organism: Tapirus indicus (assembly GCA_031878705.1). NCBI lineage: Eukaryota > Metazoa > Chordata > Mammalia > Perissodactyla > Tapiridae > Tapirus > Tapirus indicus. Next base: position 92,805,191 of record CM062919.1, on the reverse strand, counting down.
AATCTTAGACATATAGTCACTGACTCCCTGAAGAAGATTTAGCTTATATGTACAAGCTTTTTACCTCTTCTCCTGTTTAATTTTTATATTATTTTTATTTCTTCTGTTGGTCATTTCTTTGATGTTTTTACATGATATATTGACACCTGTATTTCTTATTAAATCAACTTTAAACATTATCTCCTCATTCCTTCTTTACCAAGATGAGGACCCTTCCCTTTTTCTATCCCCTTCCACAGCCCACTTGCTTTATTCATAAGTTGACATTATTTTATATGCATATCTGTGTGTATCCATCCATCTGCCTACCCATCTGCCACTTGCCTTCACATCTGTCTAACCATCCATTTATCTATTCTCTATCTCAGCGCTAGACCAAATAGTGTGTTAGGATTGCTTGTCTTTCTCTGGGTTCATTATCAGAACCCATTGGCTATTTGATGGTGTGTGTTCTAGCATAAGGTTTAAATAAATTCTCTTCTCTTAAATTCCATCAATTGCATCGGATTGTACCACATTTGCTTTATATTTGGACCATGACTCACTTGAATAGCTTTTTATTTTTCCTGCAGTTTTGTTTATTTTTTTATTCTGTCTTTAGCATATTCTTAAAATTTTCCTCTCAAATTCTTAGCTATACCCTTCTATTAATTTCCTCCAAAGATCTCTGTCTCAGAGCCTCTGTCTTGTGGTTGCTCTCTAGACCTGCTCCTGTATAACTGTTAGCTGGAATTCAATGAGGAATAATTAACATTTTCTGGCTCTTTTAAATTTTTAGATCATGGTTTCTTAAGGAAACTGGTAGTTTAGAGTCTAACGTGTAACAATATGGGAAGGACAAAATGTTGACAAAGAATATATGTAGGAAAAGTGGTGTCTGGAGATTTGGGAGAGAAGCTTATAAGGAAGCTTATAAAGAAAGATTTTATTTTAGACAGGATGTAGCCCTGGTTAACCTAACTCCTAGTCTCTCATTTCAATAAACATTCATTGAATGCCTACAATTTAGCAGGCACTGGGCTAAATTTAGGTGCTGAGACATCAAGATAAAGGAGCTGGTGTGGAGGCAGCACGCTACAGAAGCACCTGTAAGCAGTTGGTATAATGTAATACATGTTATAAGGAAATAGATCTAGGAATTCTGGGAACCTTATATTTTCATCCTTAATTGCTATAATTCTCTTGTCCCATCCAGTAAGCATGGTATATCTCATCCAATAAGCACAGTGTAACTGCTCATAATGTTCCAAGATGCAATGGGTGTTTCAGATGGGAAACAGGTTTAAGAAGTTCAAGGAGGAATCAATTGATACCTATAAAAGGGAGGGAGGGAAGGTGGTTTTAGGAAAACTCGCCAAACTCGAACATTTCTTATTAGTGAGTGATAGATCTGATTAAGAGAGCAAAGTGTAATGAACCATCTTGGGGGTGTGTCCTGATAGCTCTCGAAAAAACCCACACTATTGCAAGTGAATTTCCAATTGGTGGAATATGACTGGGGAGATTTTAAACTAGGCACCTTAATACCTTGGCTCCTCTGGACCAGCTCGTATTCTGAAGTTTTCTCCAAACTAGTTCACTGAAGAGTAAAGTTAAGACATTTGCATCATCTTGGTACCATAGCCAAAAGGCATTCATCTCCTCTTTTGAAAGAGATTCTTTCTCTCTGTTGGGATTTTAGGAAGCCCATATACAACACCTCCTTTTTCTCTCCACCCCAATTCTGAACTGAGGTAGTCATGGGGATCAGTAAGAGAGAGAGATACAAATCAAAAATAAAAACACTAACACCTGGTGCTTATTATGTGCCAGGCATTGTTCTTATCTTCATAGCAATCCTATGAAATAGGTTGTCTTATCTGCATTTTACAGATAAGGAAAACTGGAGCATGGAGAGGTTAGGTTAGTTGCCCAAGGTCACATAGTAAGTGGTGGAGCCTGGATTCAAAATCAGGCAATTTGATTCCAGAGCCCAATCTCTTTACTACCATTGTGTTGTCCTGCATTTCATTTCACCTCGGTTACTGATAGAGCTGTTGGAGAAAATGGCCAAGTAGGTTTCCTGATCCCTCACCCCTGAATTACAGACTTACCCAGGCATAGGCAGCTGGACAGCTGCAGGCCTCCCTCGTGGGATGGAGGAGCAGAGCCCGTGTACCCAGTTCCTTCCCTTGAACACCACTGATTTGATAATTCACCTTTCCTTTCCTCAGGAGGACAGAGTGAGGGGTCCTAGAGACATCAGGAGTGTTACCTGGAGTTCTTCCGCATGGAAACATGAGCAATGAGGAATAAAATATCCTCTCCTTAGCACTCTCCATTCGTTTAAGACCAAGTCTTTTTTGGGGAGTTAGCATAGGTTGGGCTGGAGCTGGAGAGAGGGCAGCCTTCCCCCAAACAAGGTTTAAACCAAGCACCTGGAGCTCACACAGCTTTACTCTGTGCCACTGTATATACTTATCCACATAGGTTTCCCTAGTTTGTAGCCCATTTTCTTATGTTGCCCACTTTGTTTGAAGGCAAGGGAAAAAGCAAACAACAAAACCCCCAAATCAGGTCATTTTTAACAAACATCCTTCCTGAAGTTTCCTGAAACAAGCCTTTAACTTGTACTTCTGCATCATTTGCCATAGAGAGAGAGGCAGAATATTAAAGTAGAAACAGCAGTTTTAGGATGAGAACAAATGCCACTGAACAAATTATCTAATCTCTCTGTGCTATTCTTTCCTTATTACTGTATAAAATAGAGAGTGTGAGACCTACCATGTAGGATTGGTGTGAGGATTAGAACTAAAATGTACCAGATATTTGACCCACAGTAACAAAAGGTAGCTTCTGTTGTTAATAAAGGTATGAAAAATACAGATTTAAACTTGTTAATGCTTAAAAACAGTTTTACGGGGCCGGCCCAGTGGCACAGCAGTTTAGTTCGTGCTTGGCAGCCCAGGGTTTGCCGGTTCGGATCCCGGGCGCCTGCCGACGCACTGCCTGTCAGCCATGCCGTGGCGGCGTCCCATATAAAGTGGAGGAAGATGGGCACGGATGTTAGCCCTGGGCCAGTCTTCCTCAGCAAAAAGAGGAGGATTTGGCGACGGATGTTAGCTCAGGGCTGGTTTTCCTTACACACACAAAAAACCAAACAGTTTTACACAAGGAAGTTTCTTAGGCAAGTCTCTTTTTAACACTACTGGGAAATGGGAATCTTGATTTATATCTGGGTATTTCATCTGGTTAACTGAAGACACCCTCATGTATGAAGGTGAGTGCACAAAACTAATTTGCAAGTATTCCTCCTGTATGCAGTACTGGTTGCTGATATGTTGTATGCAAATTGAGTTTTACATTTAAATTCATTTTCTCATTTATTTTTTTATTTCCAAGAGTCTAAATTTGCATTCAAAAGCTTTGAATGCTTTTTTCTTTGTCTTTCAAGCTAATGCATTTGAAGATTGCTGCTGCTTTCTTCAAAACATTTTAGCTTGGTTGAATAATACCGTAAATTCTGAAGGCATACTGTTTCTTTGAGTTAGTTGGTCATATCTTGGGACATGAAATAATTAAAAGATATATTTTAGTTTTTTTCTTCTCTAAGATACCCCGCCCCTGCTGTATTGTACCAAAATTGATGTATTTTGCTTGTCTGTTCTGTAGGCTTTACAAGTCTTTTCTACCTGTATCCTTCCCCCTGCTTCCCCACATACCACTTAGTTTACTTGGGGACTGGAACACATCTCCTCGAGGTTTGTTTGCCTGTTCAGGAGACTAGACTTATTGAGAGAGAGAAGGAGGAGCAAAACAAAAACAAGAAAAACCAGTGCAGGGAAGGAAGAGCCACCATACAAAATTTACTTCAGCAACTTGCTCCTGGAAAGAAAATAATTTACTTCAGCAACTTGCTCCTGGAAAGAAAATGCAATGTTGATGATCTCTGAAGACCTACATGTTTTGATTTTGTCCCTTCAGCAGACTATTGCTTCTGCCTTGGTTTGAATTCCCAGTCTTGTGTTTAATTGTTGACCTTGAGCAAGTTACTTAATCTTTCTGAGCCTCAGTTTCCTCACTTATAAAATGAGGATAGTGATAGGATCTATCCTTTAGGGTTGTTTTGAGGATTAAAAAAAATAATACATAGAATACACTTACAGTAGTGCTTGGACCCCGTAAGAGCACAAACATTTATTCAATCTAGATTTGAACCCTAGTTTGCCTAGCTCCCAAGCCGTGTTCTTTCCGCCACATACGTGGTGTTGCACAGCAGTGTGAGTAGATTATGTAGGGAGTAGCCCCATCTAATCACTGAAGTAGCAGAGGTTTGATGGTTAAGTGACTACTAGGGTCACAAAGCTAATGCAAGGCAGAACCAGACTGAATGGAGGGTTTCTCCCTGCAAGTATAGAGTTCCCTACAGCATCATGCTGTGAAGACAGTATCTTCAATATCTGGTGATTTGTTATCTTAACCAACTGCATTGCAAGCTTCTTGAAGACTTTGGCTGTTAAGTCCGGGTGCCATCTGATTATAGACTCTTAAACAGTTAGAAATTCGAGACTTCATGTAATAAAGATTACTTTAGCATAATGATTTAGGTGTATGTGTTGAGTCATCCAGTGTGGACATTAGTAATTGAACACAATTTACTAAAATAAATTTATATATATTGAGCTTGGTACAAAAAAGATTGCCCTGAATTTCAAATGAGCAGTTTTGCACATATGGACCATAAAACAAGTATTAAATGTGAAGTTAAATATATGCTGACCATATGACCCAGCAGTTTTACTCTTAGGTATCCAAGGGAAATAAAAATGAGTGTCTACACAAGACTGTCAAGGAGCTCAGAAGTGGCTAAAGAGGTAAAGGGAATGAATGAAATAATAGTTAGAAATGGTACAGAGAAATAAGTATGAATGAGAATAAAGAAAAGGTGTGAATTTGACCAGGGGTTTGTCAGTTCTTGTAATAGTCTAAAAATATGGGTAGGAACTAGACTGTGAGAATTTTTCTGTTCTCTAAAGCGAGATACAAACACATCTTAAAAGACCCCTAACCTCATTGGTCATTATGGAAATGCAAATTAAAATTTCAGTGAGATGCCAGTTCAACCCACTTGAATGGCTGTATGAGACAGTGTTAAGTGATGGGGAGATGTGGAGCAACTGTGACTCTCACATGTGGCTGGTGGGAAGGTCCAATGGCACATACACTTCGGAAAATAGTTTGATTATTTCCTAAAAAGGCACATCATATACACCTACCTTATGACCCAACAGTTCTTCTCTTAGGTATCTATACAAGAGAAATAAAAATAAATGTCTAGGGGCCAGCCCGGTGGTGTAGCGGTTAAGTACTCGCTTTCTGCTTCAGCAGCCTGCGGTTTGCTTGTTCGAATCCTGGGGATGGACCTACTTACTGCTCATCAAGCCATACTGAGGCGGCATCCCACAGAAAGAACTACAATTCTACAACTATGATATACAACTATGTGCTGGGGCTTAGGGGAGAAAAAAGAAAAGAAGATTGGCAACAGATGTTAGTGCAGGGCCAGTCTTCGTCAAAAAGAAAAAATGTGTACACAAAGACTTGTTCTTGAATGTTCAAGCACAGTTATTCATAATAGCCCCAAACTGGAAACAATCCAAATACCTATTACCTGGTGAATGGATAACCAAAATGCAATTCACCAGCAATAAAAAGGAACCAGAGAACTGAGAACATGCTACAACATGGATGAACCTCAAAAACACGCAAAGTGAAAGACACCAGATGCAGAGGACCACATATTGTATGATTCCATTTGTATGAAATGTCCAGAAAAGATGAAGGACAGAAAGCAGATCAGTGGTTGCCTGGGGTTGGGAGTAGGACCTTGGAGTGACTGCAGTCAGGCACGAGGGAAGTTTTTAGAGTGATGGAAATGTTCTCGAAGTAGATTATGGTGAGGGGTGCACAACTCTATACATTTACTTAAAGTCATTGAATTCTTCACTTAGATTGGGTGATTTTATCGTGTATTAATTATATCACAATAAAACTGTTAAAAAACTACATAAACATTTATTTAGAATATGTTAGGTTGTTAATATCTTTAAAACTTTTGCATTTTTAAAAGACATCAGAATTGGTAACTCTTAAGAAAAAGCCAAGGTTTTAACTGAATTCTCGTTCCTCCATGATTTAGTACCTAACTCTTCTTTCCAGTCTTCCTGCAGCAGCTAGTCATTGGCTAATTCATGCAAAGTGTAAAGAAATCTGGAATGACTGTGCAGTGTAGTTTAAGGAATCCTTTTTGCCTAATACAGGAATTTCCTTGGTTTGTTTGGGATTCTCTCTGGCTCCTGCTGGTCCAGGCGTTTTTGGTTCCTCAAAATATCTATCTCTGCAGCTTTGTTCTTAGCCTGTAAAATGTTGCCACTTCCTGCTAGTGGCCTCAGTTTAATCCTTAATCCTTTTTCCTCTTTCTGTATCTTGACTCTTTTTTTTTTTTTTTTGAGGAAGACTGGCCCTGAACTAGCATCTGTTGCCAATCTTCCTCCTTTTCTTCCTTTTTCTCCCCAAAGCCCCAGTACATAGTTGCATATCCTAGTTGTAGGTCCTTCTAATTCTTCTGTGTGGGACTCTGCCTCAGCATGGCTTGATGAGTGGTGAGTAGGTCCGTGTCCAGGATCCCAACCAGGATCCCGGTGAGTCCCGGGCCACCGAAGCGGAGCTCACGAACTTAACTGCTATGCCTCTGGCCGGCCCTGTATCTTGACTCTTTAATCCACAAATGACCAGGGCTTTTATTAACTTATTTATTAGCCTTTTCTGTTATTCCTTTGCCTATTAAAGTCAGTATTTACAAACATGGAAATGATGGAGCATGGTGTATGTTTTGTGACATACAACTTATTTCTATTGGGAAATGTTAGCATAAGGTGAATGAACACAATTCCTGCTTACCAAAAAAAAAAAAAAGAAGAAAAAGGCTGTCATAACTGTACAATGAGGAATAGGTGTCTTTTTTTCCTTCAGATTTCAGGCTTGCTTTTAGTAGAACATTGGTAGAATGTTTGGGTCTGTGACATGTAGTAGATAAATCCAAGATAGTTTTTGAGAGAAGAGATTAAGATTAATACTGTAATTAAAATTGATTAAAAAATACAAATTCAAGTTTGATTTTGAGGTTTACAGTGAAAATATTCTGTTCACTTTGTCACATTTGTCTTTTTAAAGATACCTTATTTTGAATTGCTTTGTTCTCTGACACATTTAGCATTATTTTAACGTTTTATGATTTTTCTCAGCACATTCCCGCCAGTGGTACCTCAGATTATGAAATTTCTTTGTGATTCATTCGTGATGTTCTCCATGAGCTTGAAATGGGGACGTAGCTGTCTGAGTGCCTTGTATTTACTCCGTTTTTGTAGCACCCAGCAGTTTGAATGTAGGCTTTGGATCAGGCAGACACTAGTTTGAATCTTAATTCCACCTCCATTTTAGCTGTGTTAATTTTTGAGTGCTAATTAACTCAGGTGTAAAACGAGGATACTATCTCATAGGGTTACTATGTTAGATATGGTGCATGTAAAGTACTTAATATAGTGCTTGGTGCTCAGTTATTATTCCATAAAAATAATTTTATGCCAAGCTTGTATCTACATGATTCCAAGAGTCCAAATTGAATCAGCTATTGCCTCACCTTTCATTGGTGTGAGTGAGACCTTGGAAACTCCTCGTGGGTCATTTACTTGTGGATCAGCTGGATCTGGCTTGTTTTTTAAGCTTTGTTAGGTTGGAGCCAGAGTAACCTTTATTCTGGGTGAGTTTAGCCCAGCTTCTAAATTTTGGCTTTTCTGGGGTCTATACCAAATGCCACCCTAGTGTTCAGGGAGATCTTTCCGCTGTGGCTGGTTATAACTCATGTCTCCAAGCCCTGTGTGAGTTCTGGAAATTGTTCAGTGTACAGCTACTTCTCCAGTAGTAGTTCTTTCCTGGATAGTTTTATGGCCTCTTGGAGTCCCCTTCTGCATGGGCAGTTTAGTATTCAAAGACATAAGGGGTCCCCATGCAGATTCCTGGAGTTCTTCCTCTGGATTGCTTCCTTCTCTCTGGCCAGCAAATTCTAGCTGCCTCAGCTTCTCAGATCTCCAATAGCTATCATCTCCGCTCTGGCCACCATTGTTCTGGCTTGGGTTGCCTCTTCCTGTACCAAGTGTCTCTAGGTAGAAAGCCTGGGCAGTTATAGGGCCTACCTCAGTTGCTTTCCTTCTCTCCAAGATCATAGTCCTACGCTGCCTGTTATCCATTGTCTGAAAACATTTGCTTCATATCTTTTGTCCAGTTTTCTTGTTTATGGCAGGAGAGCTAGAACCGGTTATTCAGTCATGGCTAGAGTTTTGGACTTCTATTAACCACCTTGTTGAATATTCAGGAGAAACATTTTCTGCTGATCCTATAGCAAACAATAATTGGAAGTCACTGTGCTCTACAGGCCTCTTATAGCAAATGGTGCTTTTGTGCACATTAGGAAAAGGTGGCCCCTCTGGCCAGACTGATTAGAAACAGGTATCCCTTCTAAGCAGTCATAGCCTTGGGAGAAGTAAATGGTGCTTTGTCTTTGAGCCCCTTCCTTTCCTCTGACCCCTTTGGTGCTTGGCCACTGGAGCAGGGGCTGTGCTTCAGCCCCCACTGCTGCTCTGGGCCAGGTGCCTTTGTGAAGTACACAGACATATAACTGCATGCCGTGGCCAGTAATCCAGCTTTACCTGGTACAGCTCTTCCTCCAGCAGCGTTTAGTGTGTAAATTGCTGGGGGGCAAATGAAAATTAATACTGTTGTTCTGGAACGTTTGTACTGCTACCCATTTGTACTCTACTTGTGCCTCATATGTTGATGAAAACTTTTTGAAAAATTCTTTTTCTATATTCCCCATTCAAAAGAGGAGTTAATTTGGCAAGAAGTTAAAGGAAAAAGGTCATTCGTGTTATTTTATTTTGAATAACCATGGTAAGAAAACCTCTCAGGAACTCTTTTTAATAAATATCTTAAGACCAAATATTTCCTTTTCAGTTCTCATTGGTTTGTTTGAAACAAATGTTATCTGCCACATGCTTTTTGTTTCTGTCAAACTAAACAAAATGGAGTCCTATAAATTTGGGGGGAAGATGGTGTTTTCTGGGAGTCATTATTTTGGGCAGCGAGGCTGGAAGGAAGTGGTACTGGGTGTGTTTGGGTGTGACCTCACCTGGAAAGGATCAGAACAAAATCCTGTGCTGGTGTCCCCCTACAAGAAGCATTTAAGCACATAGCCCTCTGTGTCGGGGGATGGCTCTCTAGTACTGGCTTTGTGCTCTGGAAGGGTATCTGGAATTCAGGGGGTTTTTTGACAATTAAAAAAAAGTATAATGAATGATAATTCTATGAACTTTTATTTTTAGATTCCGTCCACTCGAGGCTATTACTCTGTCTTTTTTTTATTGAGATATAATTCACATATAACATTATATTACTTTCAGGTGTACAACATAATGATTTACTATTTGTATATATTGAAAAATGATCAGCACAATTTCTAGTTAGCATCCATTACCATACATAGTTACAGTTTTTTTTCTCATCATGAGAACTTTTAAGAATCTACTCTTTTAGCAGTTTTCAAATATAAAATTCCTACTCTCTGTCTTAATTACACTTGTCATTTGTTCCTTGATCCACTGTAGTCTGACTGCTGATTCCACTGTTTCCTGGCTCTCACAGGGCAGATCGGTGATCCTTTAGGTGCTAACCCTGGATCCTTTTCAGCCCTAGCAGCTAGTTCAGAGTGGGTATGAGGCTCATCCTCTAGCTACCTGCCCAAAGCTTGTGCCACGTCCTGTTGATTAGCTCTAAGGGAAAAAAGGCAACATGAGATATCTTGTGAGTTATATCCTGCTTGGAGAGGACAGTCCTAGTGAGGAATCATCTCACAGAATCACAGGGGAAATAAGCTCGAGTGTAATTAAAGCAGCTCTTTGAATTGGTCTTTGAGAGCTAGAGTCTCAGTCCTGCTGTGTTAACCTCCCATCGCATTGGCCCTTGTGACAGTTGACTAATGCCAGCATGGGATGCACCACAAAGTAGAAGGAGCTCATTTCTTGAATTTCTGAGGCTTTGGCACTTTGGACGGCTGTGAGATGTAGAGAGTAAGTGAGGTGTGGCTAAGTCCCCATCAACATTGGGAGACACAAATCAAAAGGAGCCTCTACCTCCCCCTTAATTTGCTTGCTCTCTCAATAGTGTTTGCTACTGCTGATGCCCTTTCCTTCTTTCCTTGATGAGGCCGCTCTCACCTGGTTTTCCTCCTTCTTCGGTCATTCCTTTTCAGTTTCTTTTGAAGTTACCTTATTATAGAAATGTAAAATTGCAAGGTAGTGTTATTTTCTTATTCTGCTGTTGCCTTCCATTTATATACAGTTCTCAGTGCCTTTCTTATTTCTTATCTAAAATGTTAGCTAATCAGCCTATGGAAATTAAACTAAGACCACACAAATGAGAACAAACAGAGGCTATTTATTCAGAGCTTGCTATAGCAAGGGAGTCAGCCACTGTCACTTGTGTTTGGCAGAGACTCAAAGGCAGGCAGGGGAGTGCAAAAGCTTTATAGTGGAAAAAAAAAGGAAGGCTTCAGGTGTGCTCTAATGGAGGTGGTTGGCATGGGGGAGCTGGAGGCTGGTTAACTAGAAGCAGGTGTCATATGTGATTGGTTTGGGGAGCATATTTGGCTTTTCCTGGTTGGTCCTGAATTGCAAACAGGGGCAAAGAATAGGGAAGCTGGTAGTCATTGACTGAGTCCTGACTGTTCTGGGTCACTTGCTACAGAGCTTGTGGGTTCTAGTGTCACATATGGCCTGGTCATTGTCCATTTGTATATTCAGTCTCTCAAGCCAAACACTGGGTTAGGACATGAAGTTCCATAGCTCTTAGGGAAATGTCTCTACAGCACTGTTTCCTAACCTTTTTTGGGTTATAGACTCTTTTGAGAATCTGAAAGCTTATAGCTCCTCTGCCCCTGCCCCCCTGCAAAAATTCAGGAATTCACAGACCCACTGAGGCGCATCCATGGACCAAAGATCTCACTTATTTTCATGCATATTTAACAATTTCATCATTTTGTTACTATAATACAATGTTTTGTTCATGTGAATTTTTGACTATTACATTCTTCCTTTTACCTCAGGAGTCATTGTTAATAGTATATATGCAAATGTGTTTAAACAGCATCATTTTACACAGTATCAGTGGAGGTGATATGCTAGATGAGTCAACTTTCTATGATACTGAGGAATAAGCTCATTAACACCAAAAAGTTTGAACTTTTTATCATTTCAACTAATTTTTATATAAAGCTTTCTAAAATATATCTTATTTCCCTGACCAAAAAAACAAAAAATCAATGGAAGATAATGGCTTAGATTCTTTTTCATGATGAACTGCAAATATATTATTTTCTAATGGTTTAAATATCTGACTTTGCTAGATTGTCAGCTCCTTGAGGGTAAGGACTTGTGCCTTATTGTCCTTATTCTACAATCACTCGGTAAATGTTGAAATGAATACTTGCCCAGGGCTCTTTGCTCCTACAGTAAATGGCCTTAGGATATTGTGCTTTCTAGTTGACATTTTTCTTCTTTTCATCCCTCCAAGCAACAACTGAAGGCTTCTAGTAAGCCATCACCTCAAACTCTCCCCCAACTGTACAATTGTTAGAGGGAAACAGATGAGCCAAACTCATCTGGTCTATTACCTTATGTTACAGTTACAATATTAAGTCTGTAGGCCCTGGTCTCTTCTGTAGAGAAAAGCATGGCTTCTGTTTTTTTCTGTTTCTGGAAGCATTTTTTGCTTTTGATTCAAATATATTCTGAATAGTTGATAAGTGGAATTCTAATCTCTGGTTAAAAAGGTAAATTACTGTATATATCTAATAGTAAATATTTTTTGCGTATCAGAACACCAGAAGAATTATGGAGACTCTGGGATGCTTAACAACTGAACAATTTAGACAAGTTCATCATCTCTTGGTAGATTCCAACAAGCACTATTGAGTGCCCACCATATGTCAGGCACTGGGAAAACAAAGAAGACTGAAACATGCTCTGTGGTCTCAAGGAGCTCACCATGAAGGAGGAGGCAATACAGCCATAATACTTTCTTAGAAAAGGAGACCTAAGGGACTTAAAAGTTCCTAAAAAGGGACAGAGAAGGTAACTTTTTGGTTTTTGAAGGACCAGAAGGCTATCACCAGGCCAAAAAGTGGGAGAAGTATACAGGTAACCAAAGTGCAGAAGTAACCAAGCCTGAAGGACATGACGAGTCCATGTATGTGTAAAGCACGAGGCATTGCGGGACGAGTGGTAGGAGACTGAAACTGGAGAGGTGGGAAGAGGTGATATTGTGAAGAGCCTTTCTTGCTTAGGGAGTTTGAATTGTTATCTTGTAGGGAATAGGGAGCCAGTGAAGGGTTTTAGGCAGAATTATAACTGATCAGATGTGTGGTTTAGATGCATACTACATGTGTGAAGAATTGTAGAGAAGAGACGGGAAGCAGTGAGTGCACAGGTAGGAAGCTTTGTGGTAGATAGATCTAGAGGGGATGAAGAAATAGGGCATCACCGTATCTGCTGCCCTATCCAAATGGCTCAATCCCCTTAACTGCCCGTAGGCCTCTGTGCAAACGCCATTCCGTGAAGCTTCTCCTGACCACTCTGTTTAAATATCAACCCCAGCTCCACTCTGTATCCTCCTTCCCTGCTTTATTTTTTTCCATAGCACTTACTATATTACATATTCCTTCCTTCATTCATTCTGTTGTAATAGAATTTAAGCTCTTAGAGGGCTAGGATTGTCTGATTTGTTCAATGTTGTTTCTCCAGTACAGAGATTAGCATCTGGCTTACAGTAGATTCTCAGTAAATATGGCTGAATGAAAGAGTGAATATGAGAAGGAAATCGGGGATGGGTTTGAGAGACATTTCAAAGATGAAAACCATATCTCAGGAAAAGAATAAACACATCAATCTTCAGTTACCTAAGCAGTTTGTACTCTTGTAAGTAGTGAAGTATTTAGTTGGGGAAAGCTTGGAAATTGAGTTTCCACTGAAGGATGCTAAGGAAATCTTTGCTAAGCAATGGATTTGGGGAGTAATTATAGTAATGAGCTAGAAATTTCAGTTTTTCTCAACCTGCTGACTAAGTTAACATTGCATCATGAATCAAAATCACAGTAAAGATGATATCTAACATTATTGAGCATGTATGCACCAAGCATTTTATGTATGCTTTTTTTTTTTACTTGAAGCCCCCAGGCTTTCCAACTTGGCTGAATTCTAGGCCTGCCACTACTTAGAGTGAAGACAGGGGCTTTAGCTTTCATTCTATTTCATAGCTACTAATTCTAATGACATTACTGCTGCAAGTGACATTTGAGTTTGGGATTCCTTGTTTAGGATAGCCAGGAATGGGAATCCTGATAGCCAGGATTGTGTGTTGGGATATTAAAGAGGATTGTATTATTTAATTGGGTGGGCAGAATCTGTAGTGTAGTCTTGATGTGATTGTGATGGCACTCTATTTTAGGTTCTTGGGATTGGATTTGGAAACATTCTCTTTATTGGTGTGAATTTGTGAGTCTCTGTTTTCTTTGAGTATGAAGAAAACCCTGTTCTACTTTTTTTTCTTAATAGTAGGAATTTAAAACTCAGTTGCCTGTCTGGCAGGTCCATGGGGAAGGTAACAGTAGTTCAGATCTAGCCAATGTCACTGTGTGGAATTTACGCCTAGTGGTTTCCAGATCTTCTGAATTTTCAAGAGAATTTTAACGTGAAATCTTCTGATTTTCTAATTTTGGTTGATACTGTGAGGACTAAACAAAATACAACTGTGGGCTATCCTGGGCCTGTGGATCTTGAGTGTATAGACTTCTAATTTGGAGACTAAAGTATGGATTTGGATCTAGAAAGGGTGAAGGGATGGGAGAGTTAGTTAATTTCATACTCAGTGAAAACTTTTTCCAAATAAATCCAGTCCAATCAAGGCAAAATCCAATCACATTAATTTAATCAAGAAAACTATAGAAATATAGATTCATAAAGTTAGAAACCACAGACAACCACAAATATTGAGAGAAGTGAAAATTATCAGAGCTTTCTTTTTGCTTGGAGTCTAAGAGTATTTCAATAATCTATCCTAATCTCTGTGTATACCTTGAAGTTATTTTAACATGTAATTATTAAAATGAATGTTATTACTCTATTAACATATGATGTGAAGTATATTTTACAGAAAATCCCACAAGTGCATCAATATTGATTTAATTCTTTGGTAGATTTAAACTTTCTTGTAGTGAAAGTGCATAATGAATTAAAATTTGTGTGTTTGATTGATGAGAAGAGGCAGGTGATTTGCAAATGATTGAGTTAATAGTGAGTGTATTCTTTGAATTATCCCAATATTGGTAATTTGAAATTATGGAATTTATAAACCAGGGTTTTCATATTTCTAAAGTTTGTGGTTGTGAAATATGCCAGTTGTGGTTCAGTGGCCATATTCTTTGGATGTCCCTCTGTTCTCAACCAATTGTAGTTTGTGTGGGTGGAAGATTCTGATAGAAGATTGTCAAACCATCTTTTTTCTTGAGTTAAAGTTTCTCCAAGGGCTGTATATCAGAGGTAGTGACCTGAATGGTCTTCCATTTTTTTAGGCCCCCTCTTCCCTCCCATTCTGGGATACTCAGCACCTCCCATTTCTGATCTTTTCTTGCATTTTTTGGATGCATTTTCTGTCTTCGTGTAATGTGTTTCATTTATAATTAATTCCTGGTTTCATTGAAGGTGAAATTCATTTTTGTTTCTTGTTTGCTTTATTGGTTTTGGGGTGATTTTAGAGAGCAGAGATGGTGGTAGAAATGTTTTTATTCTATCAGAAGTACTATGATTGAGAATAACATAAGGGACCTAAATTTGGTTGGACATTTAAGAAAGATACATGTATGGAAATAATAATTAAGTTGAGAAATGACAAATGAGTAGGAGTTAGCCTCAAGATTTCAAGGCAGAAAGAAAATCATGTATGGAAGCCCTGAGACCAGAATACTGGGTATACTGGGCCAATTAGAAAAAGGCCAGTGTGGTGAAAGGAAGATGGTGCAAGATGTAGTTGAGATAGAGGCAGGGGCCAGGTCACCTAGAGAGCTTAAAAAATATTTCCTGAATAAGCAAAAAGCCTTGTGTTGGACACTGCTGAATGCAGAAAGGCACACTCTGTCCTTGAGAAACTTATAGTCTACCTGAGGAGATGACCCATACATTAAAAAGTTTGTATCATGTGACAAAATGGTGGGTAATACATGAGCAGTAGGGATAGTTTTGGCTTATAGGCATTGGGGAAGGGAGACTCACTTTTGGTTAGGGTTCTTATGGTAGGATTCTTGAGGGAGCCAGAATTTGATCTGAGCTTTTCTCACATGGGTAGGGCTTGAATAAATAAGAGTTGTTAGAGGGAGTGGCATTATCTGAGTGCAAGTACACTAGCTCGCTGGAGAGGAGGAATCTTCTAAGAGTGTGACATGAGAGATGATGCTGAAACTGTAACTTGAGTTATCCCTAATGTACTGGTGGTCTGCAAGTGTCACTGACAGAAATGACAAGAAATATAACTTGTTGAATGCTTGATGTTCATTTTCTTATTGTAAATAAAAAGAATTATACAAGTAATCCAGTGTTACTCTCATTCCTTCTACAGCATCCTCGTCATGCTTTTCCATTCTTTAGAAAAAGAATAGCTTTTCTATTCTCTCTTTAGGTAATTCCACTGATGGGGAGCTGGCTGTTTCTTAACACAGTGCTAGTTATTCTTGTATTAAAGAGATACCCCTCTTCTTTTAACTTTTTCCAGTAGGTCCTACAGAATTTAACCTCTGAACTGATATAGAACAACTCTGCTCTTCCCCTTGCCCCCAAGTGTGTGAGTCCCCTCAACTCTGAGGATTGCATCAATGTTTTCTTTAGTCTTCCGTGCTCCAGGCTACAAATTTCCAGTTCTTTGATTTATTCTTTCAGTGGTAGCATTTTCAAACCCCTTTACATCCTGAAATCTATTCTCTAAAATACTCCACTTTAACAACGATGCTTTTAAAACTTATTCTTCAGAGTTGAAGAGTATTCCAAATGTTGAGGAAACAATGAAGAGGGCTTTCAGTGATATTTGTACTTTCTAAAGTTAGCTAGGTAAGCAAAGATTGATATGGTTTCTTTGTGAGTCTGATAGTGTCTAAATTTTTAGTCAGGTCAGCTTTATTCCTTATTTGGAAAGCACATCGGGGGAGAGGTGACAAGGGAAAAATAATGATCATCACACGCATTGTTTGGTTGCTGGTACTGCCAGCTAAGTCTGAAAAGGCAACAATATCATTACGTAGTATGGTTGTATTACAATAAGCTCTTTGTGATATATAGATCCGTTATAGAGTGGGTTGGAGTGGGGTCTTGTTAAAATACAGATTCCAAGTGTTGCTAATTGTGAAGATTTCAGAAACTTAAATATTTAAAATTGAAAGAGTTGATGATAGGATATAATGTTTGATTTTGATAGTTGACAGCACTAATTAATTTGTAACTCGTCATTCTATTGACATTGCTTTGTGTTTTACACAACAGGATACTGTGTGGTTTATTTTTGGACCCAATGTCGATTTTATTTTTTGTCATGGTCAGAAGTGTGAATAAAAATTTCCAAAGATCAGTAACTTATATAAAATCATCAATCACTAAATTTCTTCTTCATATTGTGGCATTCTAAAGATTAGGAATATTATTTGACTTAATTTTATGGTGTAATTTATTATTTAAATGAGAAATGAGCTTAAGCCCCTAAACCAGATCAGTAAAAAGAAAGTGAGTAGCTTATTTGTAGATAACAGTTCTATCCAAAATATGCAACCAAATCATTTGTTGTTTCCCAAGTCATCCTCTTCCTAAAAAGCACATTTGTCCGGGTTGTTAATGTCTCCAGTAACTAGACAAAAACCATTTGGGAAACAGTAATTATTGCAGGCTAAACTCATCAATGGATGCTAAAATTCGTGGGTGAAAGTGTGATGAGAAACAGTATTTACGTAGTCTCAGTCTCCCCCCACAAGAAAAACGTACAAAGGGAAAACTAGTAATCTTACGGTGGAGAAACCTAGTAGATACAACCGTAACCAAGTGATCAGTGTTCCCATCATCAGTGATGGGATGTGGACATCATCACGTGCCTTCTGGTCTGATGCAGCGAGGAGGGCACATCCCTTTGTGTCGTGCTTGCCAAAGTGGATAACCTGAATTTAGTCATGAGGAAGCATTAGACAATCTAGATTGAGGACATTCTTCAAAATAGTTGGCCAGTACTCTTCAAGTGTCAGGGTCGTGAGACAAACTGTCCCAGATTGGAGGAGACATGCAGCTGCATGCAGTGTGTGATCCTGGACCAGAAAAAGGATGTCAGTGGGGCAATGGGCAAAAAATTTTTATAAGATTGGCTCTAGATTATTTAATAAATCTTGTGTTGATGGCTAATTTCCTGGTTTTCATCATTGTAACTGTAGTTATATAAAACATTAACATTTGGGGAAACTGGGTGAAGGGTACACAGGAATTCTTTGTACTATTTTTGAAACTTTTGGTAAGTCTGAAAGTATTTCAGAAATGAAGTTAAACAACAACAAAAAGTAATTCAATTCAGCTGAGAAACTGAGACTTTCGTGCTTTTACTTGGTGATGTCTCTCTTGATTGGTCGGGAGCTGGTTTTCTTTGCTTCCCAAATTTCCTCTGCATTCTGGATAGCTGAGGTTTTTAAATAAGGGATCTTGGGAGAAGTGAGCCATTGCCATATTGGATTGCAACTATACTTTGAAAGATTTTAATTAATTAATTTACTTATTTATTTTTGTACAGAGCTGTAATTACATCTTTGGGTTTCCAGTGGCTCTGTAGGTTATTTGAGCTTTTCTGTTGTAGCCACCAGAATCCCTACCTGGAAACTTAGCTCTGTAATTAATTTACTGGTTTGTTTCTGGTTTTATTATTGTGTTCTGGATTCAGGTTAGTCCCATGGATTCTTCTTCCACTATGTGTCATATATTATTGAAGTTCATATTTGTTGGTTGTCTCTTAGGAAGAGCTGAAAGTTGTATAAAAATATTATTTAAACTTGAAGTATCATACTAAATATTTTATTTTTCTCTCAGAAAAGACAGTCTGGAGTTTTTATAAATATAATGAATAAGTAAACTTACTCTGATGTAAGCACCAAGTGGTAACTTTTATTGGGTAATAATTAGAATGGAGGAAATTAATACATTGGGAAATGTTTCGGTTAGCAGGAGCAGTTGTTAATATATGACTCATAGATTCTTCAGTCTAGAAGAAACTTGACGAGGCTGTTTTGACCAGTGTGGGAGAGGGAAAGAACATGGACTTGGGAGTCAGAAGACCTAGTTTTACATCCCAGATCCATCACTGCTTATTATTGTGTCTTGGGCAGGTCACTTAACTTTTCTGAGCCTTAACTTCCTCATCTGTAAAACTGGAATGATAATAGCATCTTGCAAAGTTATTGTGAGAATTAAATGAAGTAGCATGCAGTGTACGTGGCCTAACATGGGCATTTCATATATGCTGGCTCTGTTCTTACCTCCAGCTAGGTTTATAACTAAGCCGTCTATAATAGGTAAGAATCTGCTTTGCTCCTAAAGACCTATAAAAATATGATAGCATATGTCAGTAACCTCTATCACTATTTCACATGTTTTTTTGTCGGGAAATTTTTCCATGTCTCTTATGCCAGAGAAGTTATTTTCTTTTATAGGTTAGCCACATTGGCCGTTACTCCAAAATCTATTAGACAAGTGTCACTCATTTGCTAGACTTTCCTTGGTGTTTTAGTATTCTTATCTGAAATCAGTTGATACAAATAAATATTAAATTTATTTTAGAAGAAAATCTTTTATAAGACAAAGAGACAAGAAGATGTATAGACAATCGGAAGGAAGCATTTCCATGTACAGTTTCCATTCAAGTTTTAGGTTTGAGTTGGCATTTTGATCCTCTGAGAGAGACCAGTTATTCCTAAAGCTCCAGTTATTGTTCCTATTTCACTCCAGTTTCAAAAGTAATTTCTTGTTAAATTTTCTGATTTTGATATTGTCCTGTGGTTATGTAAGTGACCATCATTGTTTTTAGGAATTAGACACTGAAGTGTTTAGGGCTGAGGGGGCATGTCTGCAACATACTCTCAGATGGTTAAAAAAATGTGTGTGTGTATATATACATAGAGAGAGAGAGAGAGAGAGAGAGAGGAGGGGAGAGGGAGGGAGCGAGGGAGGGGGAGAATGATATAGCAGCTGTGGCAATGTTAACAGTTGGTGAGTTGGGTGAAGGGAGTTCTTTGTGCTATTCTTACAACTTTTCTCTAAGTTTAAAACTATCTCAAAATTATATCAGGTTGGGTTTTATTCCTATACCCCAAGGAGATGTAAGTGAGTGGCAGTTTCAGAGGGAGGGAGGTTAGAAGCACCTAGGTAAGCTTAGAAGAATAATAAGTGAGTAATTCAGTAAGTCACTGGAAAAAAAGTAGTTGCTCCTTTAATTTAACTTTTTTTTCACAGCCGAAACAGAATTCATTTTTTGTAACACGGCCTAAATAGCGAGTAAGCTGCTGATGTATTAAAGCAGAGAAAAACTACTTGGAAATTAAATCAGATGATAAATAGTAAAGAATTTTTTATATATTTATAAGGCATACCAAGGATAAGCAAAATGCATAAAGCAGAAATATTAAATTTAAAAATTATCCAGTGCTCAGGTAATCTTTCTTTTACCTAAGAGATATCAGTTAGTTTTCTATAATTAGCACTTTACCCTACTAGTAAGTAGATATTATTCTTTATTTTAAATTGTGATTTGATTTCAAAGTTAATATTTTGTGTTCTGAATAAAAATTTACATGATGTTTATCATCATTTTACTCTTCAGAAAGAGTCTTTTCGGGGCCGGCCTGGTTGCATAGTGGTTAAGTTTGTGTGCTCTGTTTTGGTGGCCTGGGGTTCGTGGGTTCAGATCCTGGGCGTGGACCCACGCACCGCTCATCAAGCCATGCTGTGGTGGCGTCCTGCATACAAAATAGAGGAGGATTGGCACAGATGTTAGCTCAGGGACAATCTTCCTCGAACAAAAATAGGAAGACTGGCCACAGATGTTAGCTTAGAGACAGTCTTCCTCACCAGAAAAAAAAGAGTCTTCTAAACTAAAAAAAAAAATTTTTTTAAACCTTCTCCCTTTTCTTTCATGTCAACGATGACATCTCTTTTGGGAACTCAGAAGCCAGCCAAAGGTAAGAGATTTGGTTTATTATGTGATGCTTGTAAAGATCTTATGTGCATATTTTTGAAGTACTGGTAATTTTCTTCTCAAAAATATTTTGTCTCTGTCACTTTGGTAAAAATAATGCAAGCTGCCAGCCTATTCATAAATCCAAAGCCATTTATTGGCATAGAAGGGACTGGAGGTTTATGGAAAAGTTGTATTTGTATTTTGACCAATCCTGGCCTGTCTCCTGGCAGCTACAACACAGATTCCTTTTGTGCTCTGGTTTCACCATGGGTTGGCTCAAAACTGGTCGTTCCGAACGGTGGTCAGAACCATGCTAGGCAGACTCATCTATGTTGCTCCCGAGACAGCTGGGGACACATTCTCAGGCCAACAGAAACCTGCCCTGGCCCACAGCTTCCCCAGGGGAATGTGCTTTCATCTTAGATTTGAGCCCAGATTCTAAAGAAACTTCACTGGGGCACATCAGTTCCTGTGTCTCTGAAGGAATTTATAGGTGTGCCAAAGTGGGCACAAGGACTATATTTTTGAATTGACCATTTTCAGAAGTTACTTGAACTTTTCAGGAAATTCAGATTTTTATCTACATTCTTGGAATTTTGCTTTTGTTTTAGAGTCTGTGGTTGAATAGTAATTGCATTCTCTATTGTTGCTAAAATATGTATAGATGTGGCTGTTTGGGACTCTGAATAATTGTTTTTAATAGTTTAATATGGCACTGATTTCTTCATATATGCAAAGCTGATTTTATTAGTTTTATCTCATCTTTTCTATGAAAAGGTGCTGGATTTTTTTTTTTTCTTATTTTTTGGTAGAGCAGAGGCTGGAGATTGCAGTAAAGATGTGAAGAAAAGATGTGAAGAAACATTACATGACTATTAAACTATTCATGTTTTAATTCAACTGTATCTTAATGTTTAGAGAAAATGTGTTGACATAAAAAATATGGAAGAATCAAGACCACGTTATTAACATAGTGGTTACCTCTAGGGAGAGGTCTGCTTGGTGAATGGGAGACCTTCATTTTTTACTTCATGTTTCTATGTTATTTGACTTTGTTACAATGAATGTGTGTTTCTTCTCTGTTATTTGAAGAAAGGTTTTTTTTTAGACTTTAAAGGAAAAATGTTTATTTGGAAAGAAAAGGGCTTGTTTCCTTTAGGAAATCCACAGCTGGAAGATTCCTATAAAAATTTACAAAATTGCTAAAACTTAAAGAGGAACATTTAGTGTCATTAGTAAATAAGAACTAAGTGTTCATTACTTCCCAACTTTGTACCAGGCTGTGGTGCTTTCATATAATTGGGAATAGAGCTAATCTAGCCTAGTGGTGGAGAGCCTCTTGGTGAGCAGACTACTGGCTCAAAGGCTGGGTTCACCTCCCAGCTCCCCCACCTGCTGGCCACCAGATTCTTAACTTCTTTGTCCTTGTACCTCAATGTCCTGTGAACAGGACCTAGCACCTAGTGTCAGCTATTGTTATGGTTACTTTTTTTTTTGGTCAGGAAGATTGGCCCTGAGCTAACATACGTTGCCAATCTTCCTCTTTTTGCTTGAAGAAGATTGTCCCTGAGCTAACATCTATGCCCATCTTCCTCTCTTTTCTATGTGGGACGCCACCACAGCATGGCTGGTGAGTGGTGTGTAGGTCCGCACCTGGGATGTGAACCTGCAAACCCCTGGCCGCTGAAGTGGAGTGTGTGAACTCAACCACTACGCCACCGGGCCAGCCCGTTATGGTTACTTTAATGATAGCTCTTCTCTACTAGAATTGAGAATATGAAATAGAGTTGTTAAAGAAATACTTAAATTGAGAAAAGAAAGAAAAGGAAAAAAAAATCATAATAGTGGAGGGAGAGGAGTGCTGTTTAGAGCCTGACCTCTGATAAGTGCACACGTGCGGTGATGGAACTGTTGAAGTGGGAGCTAAGCTTACAAGAAGAGAATCAGGATGGTTTCTGCTTAATCTTGTTAAGAACAGAATTAAATAAAATGATAAGAGATGAGATTGAAAGCTAGAACAGAAGGAACTTAATTTGAGCTTCACATTTTATTTAATCTCACCCTGCTGAAATGATTCTCACCATGGCTAACAAACGTAGTTTGAAAAGCAGCACCTACCCGAAATTTTGATACATAGTCCTTTGAGAACCACCTTCCATCTTCCTTCTTCTTTTCCTCCTTTCACTGTTGGAGAATTGCTACATAGTGAGCCACCGCTATTGATAAATACATGTTTGGCTTTGGAAAAATGTTGAGGATTAATAATGTACAACATAGAACTGTGGCTGGGTGGATAGTTTCTGGGCTCCCGGGCTCCCTTCTCTTCTTGGGTGTTGTCAGCCATTGGGCTTCTGCTTGCCTTTCTGGCCCAGCTTCCCCATCACTGCCCCATCCCAGGGAACAAATGCCTCCTCTGCCTGCTGTTTTGCCCAAAGATATAGGTGTTCTGATCCTTCGCTGCTTTGAAGGTGTTTTTAACTAGTCATCCTGTTGGGTGCCCCTAGGGTCCTCTTATGCTCATTTAGTAGTTCTCCTGGTGCACTCCCAGATCTGCTCTTACCTTTGCAGCCATCTCCTTCTGCAGTGTTTTGGCCTGTCTTCTCCCTGCGGCCCCCCCCATCCCACCCCCCCCCCCCCCCATCAATCTTATTGCCGCTATTTTTCAGGGATTCTCAATTTCTGATCCAGGTACGAGCAAGCAATCTTGCTTTCAAAAACTTGCTCTCCTTTCCTCTTTTGGTCCTTTCTCTCCCTCCCTCCATCATTTTGAATTAATTTCAAGTAGGAGGGCAATATTGCCACGTATACTTAATTTACCATCCTAATCTAATTTCCTTTCTTAAAAAAATTAACTTTTAGGGCAAGCCCCAGTGGTGCGTAGTGGTTAAGTTCAGCCTGCTCTGCTTTGGCAGCCTGGGTTCGGTTCCTGGGCGTGGACCTACACCACTTGTCTATCAGTGGCCATGCTGTGGCAGTGGCTCATGTACAAAATAGAGGAAGTTTGGCAACAGGTGTTAGCTGAGGGCGAATCTTCCTCAGCGAAAAAAAATTAACTTTTAGATCTCTGGTCTAGGTAGTCTTGTGAATTCACACAGAAATATTCTCTTGCCAAATCCAAACTCATAGCAGGGAGAGGTAAAATATTTTGAAATATTAAAATCATGTCTTCATATTAAAAAACAACGTACATAACTTCAGGGATTAGCAGCAAGCTGGGCTAAAGCAGCATATTTCCTGGGCTTTGGGATCAGACACAGGTTCTTAGAGGTGATTGGAAGTTTAGCTCTTGATGTACCATTGAGGACTAAAGCTCACCTGTGGAAACTGATTTGGGTGAGGCTCCACCATGAATGAAGCCTTAAAAAAGGTTTTGAAGCCACCAACACTGAGCTAATGTCTTTGTAAATAGGAGGGAGTAGACATTGGGCTTTGAGAAGACCAAAATCTGGGCTCCAGTAGCTGGGAGTGGCAACGTAACTAGTCATGTAAAGGTGGCCAAAGGGAGAGGGAAAAAATAAGCGATTATGTAAACCATAAGATACAAACTCCCAATTCAGAGGCACTTGCAAACTAACATACAGTCAGCCCTCTGTATCCACAGGTTTTGCATTCTTGGAGAGGGAGGACCAATGGTAGGGACTTGAGCATCCTTGGATTTTGATATCTGCCCTGGAACCAATCCCCCACAGATACTGAGGGACAAATGTATAAAGGTACAAGAGGAAAACTGTCATCAGGAAGCGAGGCAACAAACTCTAAAAGTGGGAGAGTTTGAAATGCAAGCTGAAAGGAATTAAAAAACAATTTCATTTAAAATTCTTAAAGAGACTAAATTATAAAACATGAAATCCAAAAAATGAAAAAAAACTTTTAAAAGAGCACAAAAAAGCGTGCATATTTTAGAAAGTAGTAAACATAAAAGATACAGTAAGACTGGACCATAAATAATTTAATTTCCATTGTAAGAGAGTAATTTGTCTTTACTTTACTATTATGAACAATGTTATCAATATTACGATGTCATTATAACATCATAAGTATGTTAAGGTTTTGTTCCTAATACATACTATATTATTTTTATTTTTCAACAGGTATTTGCATATGATCATTGTTTCTGGTCTATGGATGAATCTGTCAGAGAAAAGTATGCAGGTAAGAGTACAGCATCCTATTAACTACTGATAATACAGAAAAAGTGTTTTAATATTTTTTCTGTAAAGTATCAGAGTATTATTTTGTTTAACTTGAAAAACTATGTAGAGAACTTCCTCCAGTCTTTGCTATTAGAGTTTTTACATTGATTGGGAACTGGGAGAGTCACAGTGTGTTGTTCTTGGTATAAGATGATAAAGTTAGGTTAATAGGGTACATGGTTGAGGTTATCTTACTCACACTCATCCCCAGGCCTTGCATGGGACCAGTAGCACACAGTAGCCTCTTAGATTCCCTTAGATGTCTGTGCTGTGGTCTAGAGCAGCAGCTCTGTGTAAGGAAAGAAGACCAGGAGAAAAGGAAACCTGGAGTTTAGTCCAGGCTCTACTCCTGACTGCCTCTGTGACTTTTAGTAGATCACTTAAGCTTTCAGTGTTCTGTTTTCTCTCTCTCTTTTTTTTGTGAGGAAGATTAGCCCTGAGCTAACATCTGCTGCCAGTCCTCCTCCTTTTGCTGAGGAAGATTGGCCCTGGGCTAACATCTGTGCCCATCTTCCTCTACTTGATATGTGGAACGCCTGTCGCAGCATGGCTTGATAAGCTTTGCTTAGGTCTGCACCTGGGATCCGAACCTGCAAACCCCAGGACGCCGAAGCGGAGCACACGAACTTAACCACTACGCCACCGGGCCTGCCCCTGTTTTCTTTCTGTAATGGAGAGGAATATACCACGTTCTCTCTAAGTTTGCTCCTTGATGATGTCTGTCTGAAGCCCCTTTTCACAAGTTTAGGACTACAGTGACAGCCTTTTATTTCTTTTATTCATAACTGTGCTATGACACCTGTTTCTAAGCAATCTCTTTTAAATATTGAGTGTCATATTTTATTGGCTTTTGTCATGAGAGACAGTAGTACTACAGCTGTTTCAAAAAGTAAAGGTTAATGTGGTCTGGCTGGCTCAATGATGACTTTAAGGATTGCTTCCATATCGGAAATATGATGATGATGTACTAGTCTGGCAAATTAATTAGGAAGTAAGGCATAATGGAATGCTATTTATAGCATTTGAAACATAACAAACATAGCAGCATCCAATTCTTTCAGATTATATTTAGAGTGTGTCCAGATCACAATTCCCATTTGTTGAAGGGGAGGGATTCCTCCCCTCCCCCCACCAAGCAGTGCTATGGACACCAGGTGGATGTCCTACAGTTCACTTCAGTTCTGACACTAACTACCTGGAGATAGCATCCGATTCCACAGGTTAAGGGTTCAATCCTACGAAACTGCCCTCCTGACCTGCCACTTCAGACGCCATTTGCAAGCCTGAGTTGTTACCTGTGCCTCTGACCAACTGGCTATAAATCAGAAGTTCTCATGACCTCCTTCTTGGGTTTGATTAATTAGTAAGAGTGGCTCGCAGAACTAAGAGAAACATTTTACTTACTAGGTCACTAGTTTATTATAAAAGGATATAGCTCAGGAACAGCCAAATGGAAGAGTTACATGGGGAAAGGGGTGCAGAGCTTCCATGCTACTCTCCCAGCACCTCCATGTCTTCACCAGTCCAGAAGCTCTCTGGACCCTGTCCTTTTTTGTTTTTCTCATGGAGGCCTCATTATATAGGCATGACTGATTAAATCATTGGCCTTTGGAGACTGAGTCAACCTCCAGGCCCTCTCCCCTCCCTGGAGGTTGGGGGGTAGGACTGAAAGTTCCAACCCTCTAATCACTATTGGTTCTCCTGGCAACCAGCCCCCATCCTTAGGTGCTTTCCCAAGTCACCTCATTAACATAACCAAAGACACCTTGATCACTCAACACTTAGGAAATTCCAAGAGGTTTTGGAGACTTGAGCCAAGAACTGTGGGTGAAGACCAAATGTATATGAGAAATATGTTTTGGTTATCTGAATGACCAAAATATATTTCTTATAACTCACAATAACGCAATGTGCAAGACTCAAAGAGGTTGAATGATTTGTAAAGGTTATGTTTGATTATTGGCATATTTAATTTAGCCTGTGGAGGAGCATTTGATTCTATTATTTTATGTCCATGATTGAAAGCTAGAAGAAAGATTTCCAAGATCTTCCTCCCTCATGCAGCTGGTATGTATTGTAGACCCTGTAATTAAAAATTATCATTGAGAAAAAAAAGAATCCCTGGAGAATTGCTGCTAGGCACCATAGACCACTGGTTCTAAACACTTGACGACAGAAACAAAACAAACCACCCATGAATTTAACCACAACTGTATTTTTTATGAAGAGACTTGAAATTTTGTTTTAGAGCAGTATTTTCTGCCTTACCAGTTTATTTAAAAGATAAAAAATAAATGTTTCCAAATGAAAAAAAAATTATCATTGAGGAAAAGGAGAGGGGATTGATATATGTGATTGTTTTGAAGTCTAGAAGCCACTGAAGAAAGCATTAGCTGAGTGGCATATAGTCTGGCTTTTGGAAGTATCAAGTTTAAAAATTTTATGTGGAGATAAGATGAAAAGTGCACTTTTGAGAGTTTTTGGGTTTTTTAAATTGTTCATGTGTAGTTCTGGCTTAAAACATCCTTTCTTTTTCTCTTTTCTGTCTCTTTTAGGTCAAGATGATGTTTTCAAATGTCTTGGGGAGAATATTCTTCAGAATGCTTTCGATGGATACAATGCATGTATCTTTGCTTACGGACAGACCGGTAATATTAAATAATATAAATTTTTTTAGGCTTTAAGGATCATAAAAGAGAAAATGCCAAAAGGAATACATATTATTAGCATCTTGTCAGTTATGATTGATAAGGAGCATTTTGACTTCTGTACCTCTGTGGTCAACAGGAAAGAAAATGTATTTAAAGTGAAGGAGTCACTTTTTTGTGTGTGTGTGTGAGGAAGATTAGCCTTGAGCTAACATCCATTACCAATCCCCCTCTTTTTGCTGAGGAAGACTGGCTCTGGGCTATCATTCATGCCCATCTTCCCCTACTTTATATGGGACGCCGCCACACCATGGCTTGACAAGCAGTGCATCTGTCCGTGCCCGGGATTCGAACCTGCGAAATCCCGGGCCGTGGAAGTGGAGCATGCAAACTTAACCGCTATGCCATGGGGCTGGCCCGGGAGTCACTTTTTTAAAGATATATTGTATAGTTTGCCCAATTGAAAACTATTCTTCATGGAAAAGAGCTTATGATATTTTCAGGAGGCAGCGTGTCTAGTGGTTATAAAAGCATTGACTCTGAGCCAGGTCATCCCAGCTCCAGCCCTCCTCCTGCCACTGATCAGCTGTGAAACTTACACCTCAGTTTCCTTATCTGTAAAATAGTGATCATTATAGACCTTCCTTATAGAGTTGTCACAATGAGTTAACGTGTGAAAACTTTTAGAAAAGGCCTGGAACATAAGAAATGGTGTATTAGTTTTAGGTATTATGATAATGATAAAGTGGCAAGTGACAAAAGCATCAACTTGTATGATTGAAAGAATGTTTACAAGTTCGCTGCTACTGAAAAAGGAAAAAGAATTATACTTAAGTTAGGACTATGAGTGATTTAATTTTTCTTTTCTATTTTCCTTTGTTTTCTCAATTTTCTTTAATGAATATGTATTCTTGGTACAGTGGAGAAAATAATTTTATAGTAGAAAAAGAAAATTACTCTTTGGTTTCTACACTATTGCCAAAGGGTAGTAAGTTAATTTGCTCTGGGGCCTATAGGGATAACGTATATTTTTTGTGCTATGATTAGTGGTTGGGAACAGGTACAATAGTATTCATTATATGGATATTCCCAGATAATTTTAGAAAACTATTCAGACCTCACTATTTTTCAGTGGTTTTAGATAAATTTTTTTTAAGTATGAAGATGTTTAAAGAAGATTTTTGTTTTCTTTCTAAAGGAGCTTTATTTTTGACTTTTACTTGTGCAGTAGGAAAGCTTCTGTATTTATTAGTTTCATCGTTATATTTGGATATGTTTCTTATTTTGGACATTTTGCTAAGAGCTAATAATTTATTTTGAGCAATGGAAAGAGGGTTATGTATTTAAACTTCTCAAAGAGACAGTAATAACTATGATTTCGTTTTTTAGGATCTGGAAAATCTTATACCATGATGGGCACAGCTGACCAACCTGGATTAATCCCAAGACTTTGCAGTGGACTCTTTGAACGAACTCAGAAAGAGGAAAATGAAGAGCAGAGTTTTAAAGTAGAAGTGTCCTATATGGAAATTTATAATGAAAAAGTTAGAGACCTTCTTGATCCCAAAGGGTAAATGACTTTGAGACTTTAATATTTTGATATTATGGACGGAAACGGACTTAATAAATTGGCTTAAGTGAAATTTTTTATATTGAACTCTAGTAGAGAGTTACTTATCTAGTTATTGTCTCTGTGATTTTATCTGTTTGTCTGTTATCTAGTGATTGTCTTTGTGATTTGTTTTTAGTTTCTTCGAGTGGCTTCCTGCTGCTGGTTCTGGGCTCTGTTAGGGCTGAGATGGGTAGGGAAGCCTGGTGGAGCAGCAGGTGTTTGGGTCGTACTGCCTGTCTCGGATACATCCAAAGCCACAAACGAAAAATATGTCAAGAAAATAAAGTTACTTAGTGTCAGGATAACTGGTATCCTTAATCAAGTAGGTTATTTATTTATTTAAAATCAAGAAATTTCAGGTGGAATTTAGCTGTTTATTTGCAGGCTGTGAAGTGAGGGAGAGGCATAATCAGAGATATGAAACCTGGACTTTAGTTAATTTTAAAGATTCCCAGAGGAAAAAAAGTCCCATTTTATGGTATAGACTTTGAAAGAGAAGTGGCTCAGAAGTATTAGAAAGCCTTAAAAAATGCTGTTCTCACTCTGCAGTTATAGCTGAACCTAATGAGGAAGATAAGTTATCTGAGGACATCTGTTCATTGCACAGAGTTCCCTGAGTTCAGATTTTAAGGAAGTGCAACAATGGAGAGAAAGAAACAGATAATAACCACAGCCTGTGGCTTATTGAGTAAAAACAGTGTTTGGAAGGTCAAAGAGCCAAATGAGCTGAGGTTTACAGAAAGTGTGGAGGACAACAAGGGGACATTATGTTATTTTTGGATGAAGAAGATGATCAAGGAAAGATGGTCTTAGAGGCAATGAATGATAGTGATGCTCAATCAAAATTATTATCTTTGCCCAGAGAAGGGAAGATTCCACAGAGGGTGCTTGATGAATTTTGTGCTGAGTAGGAGTCTGTCCACTGAGAAGTTAGGTGAGAACCGTTCAGGCATAGGGGACAGCCTGTGCCAACGCACAGAGGTGTAAAGAAATCACTTCTTTAGAGAGTGACCCAGCCATCCAGCGTGACTGGAGGGCAGAACGTGTGGTAGTCAAAACAGAACAAAAGGAGGCCAGAGGTAGGAAGGTTATGGCCTAGGTACCCACATTTTGCTGAATATCATGCCTTTGTCCTTTTTCTGGCTCTACCTTGAATACTTTTTCTTGCACCTTCACCTCTGTGAAGACCATCACTTTCTTAGAGGTCCAGCCCAGATGTACTCTTTCCAGAAATTCTTAGCTGACTTCATTCTTGTCTTTGCATTCCACAGTGCTTGTGTGAAATAGCTTGACCTATATCTTCAATTTGTTTATAATCTTTAGTAATTTCTTATATGTTTGTCTATGTATGGTTTAGTAATTAACAGCATGGGCTTTGGATTCACCTAGCTCTGTGTCCAGGTCCTTTAAGTGTTACCTTTTGAGCAAGTTCCTTATGCTTTCGAGGCCTTATTTATACAGAGAGGGGAATGATAATACCACGTAGTATCTGAGAGGGTTGTGGTGAAGATGGACTGGGATGACACACCTGAGTTACTAGAACATTGACTAGTGCATAGTAAGTGCTTAATAAGTGTTCCCTGTTATTGTTGTCGTCCCATGAAGGTTTCTTGAGGATTTTTGTAGTGTTTCTGAAGAGTTGAAGTAAATAGATTAAAAACTCTAAAAGTGATTCCTTTTCAGTGAAAGACTGAGAGAACTTAGTTTTGTTATTCAAATATTAATTTTATTAATTCAGCATCTGCTATGTGTAGTAATGCAATTATGTTGCTTACTCAGGAGATAATACAGTATACATTATCTTTAAGAAAAGAGAGAAATGAAAGGGAGAAGTTATAATAGCATATATCCTGAGGTCAGATTTAAGTCAAATATTTGTTCTATGTCTACGTTATGTACAGTTTTATCATAGTAAGTAAAGTTTTTAGTGGTTGACCCTAGGGTACTAAAAGATTCCAAATCATTAGAAAATATTGTTACATAAAATAAGAATCATTTTAATCTCACCATCAACAAATATTCTTTTTTATTGTAATGTTTTTATTTTATTTTATTTTTTTGGTGAGGAAGATTGGCCCTGAGCTAACATCTGCTGCCAATCCTCCCCTTTTTGCTTGAGGAAGATTGTCACTGAGCTAACATCTGTACCAGTCTTCCTCCACTTTGTATGTGGGCCTTCACAGCATGGCTTGATGAGTGGTGCATAGGTCTGCGCGCAGGATCTGGCCCGTGAACTGAAGCTGAGCACACAAACTTAATGACTACACCACCTGGCCGGCCTCTGTTTTTATTTTCTAAAGAGCCTTTTTGAGATATAATGCACATGTCATACGATCATCAACAAATATTTTTAATATTTTTTGGTTGATATCATTGAGTATGCTAAATGCTCTAGGTTTTTGGCAGATGCCTTTTACTGGGTTTATCAGTTCCTTGCTTGCTAAGAGGTTTGTTTATTTTTATTCATGAATGAGTATTTAATTTTATTGAATACTTTCTTCTACATTTATTGACATGATCATGTGTGTTCTTTTCTCCTTTAGTCTGTCAATGTGGTAAAGGTCGGGAATCTTTTTCCAGTGTTAAAACAACCTGGCAGTCCTGGGCTAAGCCCAATTTTAAGTTTTTAAATCATTATTAGATACAGTTCGTTGTCTTTTGTCTGTTTGTCTTTACTCATGATTGAGGTTGGTCTGTAATTTTCCTTTCTTGTGCAGTTAACATTTGTTGAATTTCTGCTCTTTGTACCACATTCTGTGATATGACAAATAGATCGTTTGTATTTATTTGACTCTGCATTCTTTGTGGTAGTAAATAGACATCCCACAGTGTACCCTTTTGAGTGATGTGATATTTTACCACATTATGAAGTTTTCTTACCAGTCAAGATTTTAAATTTTAATTTAAATTCTTCTGAGATAAAGTCAGTTGGTTTTATTTATTTGGGATCTTTGTTGAATTCAGTCTATACTTTATGGAGTACAGTTGAGTCCTTTAAAAAACAGGTTATTGTTTAAAAATCCTTTCTTTGTTTTTAATGAACAGAAGCCGTCAAACATTAAAAGTCAGAGAGCACAATGTGTTGGGACCCTATGTCGATGGACTTTCTAAACTGGCTGTCACAAGCTATAAGGTAACAACTTGCTTTATGTAAACTACATTCAGTGTAGCAATTTTTTTTGGATTAATTTGTGATGATTATTTTTTTGAAATTAAAAAAATTTACAGTAGTATCACTTTATAAATTATTTTTTACAAAAATTTTTTACTTAAAAAGCTGTATATGACTGTTAGGACAGGTTAATTTTGAGAGAAGGTATCCATATTTGCAAGGCATTCCTATTCATCTATTTTGAGACACATTTTTTTTCGTATTTTATGAGCTCCAAAATTGTGATGTGCCTCACAATTACATCTTAAAATGATAAATGGCAGCTTTTTTCTTCTCTAGTAGTACGTAAAGTAATGAAGTTGCTTATGATTTAGTTGATTTAATGAAATAAGTATATAGGTTGAGTAGTTGAAATTCAAAACCTATTTCTAATTTGAGAGAATTACTCACTGGCCTTTAGTTCTCTTCATTTTCAAATGTCACAGTTCTACTTTGTGTGAATCCATCAGGCTTTGCGCATTAGGGAAATGGGGGTGGGGTGAGATGCTATGATGTAACATACATTGAATTAAAAGTCAGAGAGTGTTGATTTGGTGACACTTAATTCTTTTGTACGACTCATATATGACTCTGGATCATTTCCCTACCTCACCAAGCCTCTTTATTTTAATGTTTAAAATGAAAGTTTTATTGTCTTGACCATCTTATGAGGTAGGTTCATTTGTTCCTTTGTTCATTAATCAATTCTGCCATTTGGTCAGTGATACTTCATTTAGTAAACAATACTTACTTCATTTGGTAAATATCTGTTGAACACCTACCATGTGCCAGGCATTGTGCTGAGAATAGAAAAAATGAATGAGATGGTCCATTCCCTTAAGATACTTACAGATGTTATAGAGGTATTATAAAACAACATGGTTTTAAATTCAGTGACAGATGCATGTTCAAGATTCATTGTAATTTGAAGAAGGGGTACCTAACTTAAATAGATATGTAGGTGTCTAGGGAGGGTGGTGTGCAGAAGGCTTCTTGGAGGAGATCAAATGGGAAAATGCGTGTGAAAAGTCCTTGAAAACTCTGGAGTACTTATTTAATCTTAGGTATTGTTGTCACAATACCTTGCAATGCCTAATGACCTTTTGGTTAATGATTGACCACATATTCAAGGGTGGTCCCATAAGATTAGTACCAAATAGCCTGGGTGTGTAGTAGGCTATACCATCTACGTTTAAGTACACTCTTTGATATTCACACAATGACAAAATTGCCAAACAACATATTTCTTAGAATTTATCCCCATCGTTAAGTGACACATGACTATATTTTAATAATGATCGTTTGAGAACTTATTTATGCAACATTGGAGAGAGATCAGGATATTTTTTGAGATTTCAGGGGAGATTGGAAAGTGTAAATAGACATTTTGCCTGTTTAAAAAATTAAAAGGCTCTATGCAGAGTTTATGCATGAGACAACAGATTAGAAACCAGTGAATAAATGTAAATAGGATAAAGCTTTTACCTTAAGTCTCAGGATTGTCAGATTTGATGGATCTAAAATGGATTTAGAATGGATCTAGAAAATTGTGATTTTTTTTTTACCTTTTGTTGTTTTTTCATTCTGGTGCCTACTTATACCTTTTTGGCAGTTAATGTTTTTACTTTGAGGCTTTTTATTAATCATGTTGAATTTTTCCTTAAACATTATTCTTTTTCATTTATAAGCAAAATAGAATCTTATGATTTTCAGAGTTTTTATATATGTGTGTCAGCATTGTGTTTGGTTACATATAACAGAAAAAATATAACAGAATTTAAGTTCTTTGGAAAATGAATTATTACCTGTTTTGGTCATTATGTATCCTCAGTATCTTAAACTGTACCTGGCACATAGTAGGTGCTTCCAGTATATATTTGAGTGAACAAATGAATGAATGAAAGAATGAATGGTGAGAGGGCTAGAATGGTGGCTCCAAAGATGCTATTAGAAACCTAGAGTTCGCCAGCTCTGTGGTAATGCCCTTATTCTCATAGTTCAGGGTGGTCTTAAAACCAAAATGTAATAGCATGCCTACTCCCTTTGAGGAAAATTCCCAGTGACCTGTATTATACTTAACCTCTTATTTGCTGAAACTTAGTCATATGGCCAGACTGAGCTGCAAGGGCATCTGGGAAATGTAGTTGCTCAGCTATGCTGCAATGTGCTCAGCTAAACATTGGGTTCCTTT
Source organism: Tapirus indicus (assembly GCA_031878705.1). Taxonomy (NCBI): domain Eukaryota; kingdom Metazoa; phylum Chordata; class Mammalia; order Perissodactyla; family Tapiridae; genus Tapirus; species Tapirus indicus. The sequence goes on along the minus strand of CM062919.1, from coordinate 92,771,011 downwards.
ACTGGAAAGAAGACACTGAATAAAAGGAGGCAACTAGTAGACTGACAAATATCATCTTTCCTTTTCCTCATTAAAATCCTTCTAAGGTAGATGATGTTATAGATCTATATTGTTATTTAGGAAACTAAAGTTCAGATTGGTTAAGTATATATAACATTTTAAAAAATGAAGATCCCATGATCTTTCTGTTGCCTCATGCTATCCCTGTTTTAGCAGTAACGGTAACAAAGTAGTAAATCTGTGTAGAAAATTAGTCTCTTGATGCTCTCATTTTTAAAAACAGGTCTGGTAAGAAGATACACCAAGGTGGTGATATAGTGCTGTGCCTGCTTGAAGGGGTTACAAATTATTTTTGTTTGTTGATTATTCGTAGACAGTCATATGATGTTTAATGATGGGGATACGTTCTGAGAAATGCGTTGCTAGGAGATTTTGCTGCTGTGTGAACATCATAGAGTGTACTTACACGCCTAGATGGTATAGCCTACTATGCACCTAGTATGGTACTAATCTTTTGGGACCACTGTCATATATGTGATTTGTCATTGACCGAAACGTCATTATGCGGCACATGACTGCAATCTAATTTGATTTAACAATTAACTTCTATTGCTTCTGTAATTAAAGAAACTAAATTTTTTTAAAATTTCTAGATTAGATGAGGATTGGCATGGCATGTTTGTCCATCTTGTGGGACTCAACACGTAGCTTCTAAACTTTTGTAATTCTCAAAGTTTGCTTTATTCTGCATGTACAGAAAATAATGTAATTTATTTGAGTTTTCATAGACTGTATTGGCTGTTGTACTTTCTGAGGCTTAATGTTCATTGAAAAACAGTGTAAACTCCACATGTGGTTGACTAGGTAGTGAAACTTGTAATGCATTTCATAGTATAGCAGAGTTTTGATATTTATTAGGCAGATAATGACATGTGTCTATGACTTGTTTCGACTTAGGATATTGAGTCTTTGATGTCTGAGGGTAACAAATCTCGTACAGTTGCTGCAACCAACATGAATGAGGAGAGTAGCCGATCCCATGCAGTCTTCAAAATCACCCTCACACATACTTTGTATGATGTGAAGTCTGGGGTAGGTGTTCAGTTGCATGACTTTTTTAAAATTTCTAAAGTGGATCATGGTTTATCGTATTCCCTTCAGTTATAAGATGACTTAAAGTCCTAGCTAGACATGTGTATCAATTTGGACTCAGGACAAGAAGTAGAAGCCACTTTAGGCAAACAAAGAGAGATGATTACAGAGTTGTTGGAACACCTGAGGAGGAATGGGTTCTAGATGAATCTCTAGGAATAACACCGATCTTATCCCCCAGGGATGCTGCTACCTCTGAGGCTGCCACTGTGCTGTGAGCTATGAGTTCCAGGCACACCCCGTAGCATAGCTGTGATCCAGGACACAGGAGTCAGCCCTAGCTTCTGGAAAGAAGAGACTGGATAAAAGGAGGCATCTAGTTGACTCTTTCACACATATCATCTTTCTTGTTAGCACCCTGGAAACTGGAGAGAGTATGCTGGGACACTCTTATAGAAAACCTCATATTTCCACTATCCTGCTTCCAGCAGAGAAAACCAAAAAGGGGCAGGGAGGTGGCCTCTGCTTTACTTTTGCTTTCCAAATCTTAAGCAAGTGTGTCTGATTGACAGATCCTAAGTCACATCCTGAATCCTGGCTGCAAGGGAGTCTGAGAAATGTAGGTTTTAGCTCTCCACCCTCTGCAACTAAAGGAAGGTAGAACAGAAGTTCTGCAAGCTGATCATCCAGAGTCTCTGCCACAGCATTTTTTGAGCTTTAAACTGTGATGGCTAATGGTATAAGCTAATGTTAGTACTCCAGCTGATGTAGTGGAGATACTTTGAAATATTACCTTCTGCTAAACAGCTAAGTATTAGAAGGAATAAATTGCACTGGGGGAATTGCACTGTAAGATTGCTTGATTTGCAGAGTAATTTTTTGAGTATTTGGTTTTGAAGCTTATAGAGTAAACAGAGCCAGAGATATATATGCTTTTACACACCGAGAACTTCTCTGTTGACTCACATTTGTGTTTCCCTCTTACTTTTAGTGTGAATTTTTACATGTTTTATTATGATGCCCACCTGTCAGTGAGTCAATTTCAAATACCAGAAGCTAAAATAATCACCTGGGCAAAGTGCTATATTTTGGCAAGATTTTATCATATTCTTCTTTTACCATCACAGCAAGATTAGTGTAACAACAAAAAGTTCTTTGTTTCCTATTTCCTTTTCAGCATAAAACAAAAAGCATACTAAAGACTTTTTTTTTTTGACCAAAAGTACTTTTGATTTGGGAAGCTGAATATTCTTTTGTTAGCAACATATTTATTTATGGAAATAAGTAATATTTATTTAAGAAAAGTTTAAAAAAAATGACCCAGTCTATAGATTTTGACATTGGTTTCCCACATTTCTTGTGTTGCTGCTGAAATATAAAATATGTTATATGTATGAATTGATAATAGAACATTTTTGATAAAAGAAAATATCAGTATATATACAATATCTCAACTAGAAAATATGTAAATTTAATACCTGGAATTATGAAATAAGGGAATTATTATAAATGAATAATATGAAAGATTTTAGAAAATGTGGAATTTTTTGTGTGTATGTGAGGAAGATTAGCTCTGAGCTAACACCTATTGCCAATCCTCCTCTTTTTGCTGAGGAAGATTGGCCCTGGGCTAACATCCATGCCCATCCTCCTCTACTTTTTCATATGTGGGACACCTGCCAGAGCATGGCTTGACGAGTGGTGCGTTGGTCTGTGCCCAGGATCTGAACCTGTGAACCCCGGGCCGCTGAAGCAGATCGTGCGAACTTAACCACTATACCACTGGGCTGGTGCCGAAAGTGTGGAATTTTTGAGGGATCTTATTATTGTATGAAAGTCAGGTTAATGTTTTTTTTTAACATCAGTGAGAATTCCAAATATTTTCCCTTAGAATGATTAGTAAATATTCATGAAATTTTAAGCATAGTTTCAAATTATATTAAAATTTGTATTTTATAAGTGCTTTTGTATACTTCTCTATGAAAATTTTATTGAGTTCCCTTCAAAATGTCCCATTTTGGGAGGCACTGTTTTTCTGAGATAAATTTCACTTTACCTGGGTTAGTAGAGTTGTGTATAATTTTGTGTGTGTGTACTGCTAGATTGTACAGTTTTCTTACACTGTTTTATAGCAGCGCAAACTAATTTTGAAGTAACAGTAAGTATACAATTAACTATAAAATTAATTAATATACAATTAATGCAATGTTATATATAACAATAAATATACAATTAATAAAAATTAACTCTTTAATAAAGGATTTTGACAATAACCTCCTTCAGTAGAGACACTATCACTTTCTGTATTCTTTAACTGTTCATTAGTATTTGTCAATTTATTTCCCAGACGTCTGGAGAGAAAGTGGGCAAACTGAGCTTGGTTGATTTAGCTGGCAGTGAGCGAGCAACAAAAACTGGAGCTGCAGGTGACAGGTTGAAGGAGGGCAGCAACATCAACAAGTAAGGTTTTCAGAAGATTACTTTTTATTTCTTTATTGATTTAACAGCCAAATAGGGGAACTTCTGTGGTTATTAAGAGAGTAAGATTCTGGACTGATGAAGGCTATAATGAGTAAATAGTTTAGAATCTTTTTCAGATATATATTTTTTTATGGGCCCAAACCTATTTTATGTTTTGTTGTGATGTCTGATGGGGCTGACAAGAACAGCCTCTGTCAAGTCTGAGGTTTCTCAAGAGCAGTCCTAGTGAAATTTGGGGCCTAGTAATTCTTTGTCCGGTGGTCCTGTGTATTGTAGGATGTTCAGTGGCATCCCTGGCCTCTGCCCAGTAGATGGCAGTAGTATCAGTCACCTCTCTTCCCCACCCCGAGTTGTGACAACCAAATTACCTGCATACCTAGCCAGCTGCTCCCTGTGGGGGCATAGTCACCCTCCAGTTGAGAACCACTGGTCTAAACTATAGAAAAGAACAAAGATAAGAGGTCTATCAGAGTCCAGCCATTGATCTTGACCTGGGTGTCACTGTCTCAACAAACAACAACGTGCTAGCCATATTGGGCTTTCCCTTTTATGACTGCTGTAGTGCTTATTGATTCCAAGAACCTCGGGCTTTAAGAGGTAATGCTTTGTTCACCAGTTCCTTCATATCGTTATATTTTCTACTCAAGTGAAATTGTTAGCTCCTATGGGCAGGAATCTTTTCTATCCTTGTGGCTCCTAAAAGGACACATAGTGAGATATCGAGTCATCAGTAACCAACTGGAGATCATAGAACACCATCATCCAGATGCAATCCTATTATTGAATAGTGATTGATATATATATCAGTAAAATTTTTTTTGCCTTGTACTATGTTTTAATTAATTGTATTATGTTTGTGGCTTCCTTTTTAAAGATATGTGGTGTTTGTGTCGTTATCTTGACGTAAAGGTTTACAGCTCACATTTTTATTTACAAAAATGAAAAATAATAATTGAGCTAAGCAGTTTTATTGCTTATAGTAGTGTTAGGAGATATCAGCTTTTAGAGTGTATGTGTTTTTAAACTGAGTGGCAAAATGCTGACAACAGTGCTGTTCTCATGTCAGGTACAAAGGCATCTTGATGTTCAATCTTCGTGCTAAAATGTGACATTTGATATACTCAATTTTTTATGATTATTATGGTTTGTTGCACCATGCAGGTCCCTCACAACCCTTGGTCTGGTTATCTCAGCCCTAGCAGATCAGAGTGCTGGCAAAAACAAGAATAAATTTGTTCCATATCGTGATTCAGTTCTCACTTGGCTGCTCAAAGTAAGTTTTTTTTTTCTTTCCTGGCATACTCCTGGTGATTGGTGATAAGTAAGAATAAAAAGTAGAATATTAATCCCTCCCAATTATCATTTCCTCCATCAGTGTTCAGAATTATAATCATTAGGCTCTTATATGATAATCATAATTTTAATGGATTAAGCATAGATTTTTTTTCCTAATTCACCAGAACCTGGAAGCAGTGGGAGTTTCAGGCACACTGAATCGCATCATTGCCTCTGAGATTTGGGGAAATAGAAAAAGAACCTAGTGCTAATCTGATAGCTGAGTGAGTCATAGGAAAGGAGTATCCAGCTGTTTTACAGACTCGGCTGGACTGCTCCATCTTTCTCACAGACTCCTTTTGTTTGACTGACATTTGGACCTTGTTTTTCTGTTTGACTTGAAGATTACTCATGATCATTTTAATTTGCTTTCAGCTTCTTAAAGGTGTTGTGTAAGGATACAGCATAGAGCACACAATCATTCATTGGTTAATTGATTCCATGTGAATGAGAAAAACGAAAATTAGAAAAAAAACCCGTATGAAGTGCTATGAGGAAAATGTAAAGAAATGTAGGACATTCCTTGTCCTCTAATTGCTCAGAGTCTAGTAAGGGAGATAAGATGTATACACAGAATATTATAACATGAGTTAGTGATTCCACAAGGGAGATATTAATGACATGCAATAGAAGTTTGGTGGAAAAAAGAGACGATTTCCAGATTTCCTCTTGTCTTCAAGGGTCCCTTTAGTGTTGGGAATTGGATATTGGTCTGGGGGTTAGAGGATATAAAATCTAGTGACAGTTTAACTCCTTATAGAGTGGCCAGCCTGGAACAAAATAGTTTACCTGTATAATACTCTTCTATTTTTTTTAAATGGAGAAATACTTTTATGAGCCCTGTTTAGTCTTGTGATGGCTTATTTTTTCATTGGTCAGGAATTTGTTGAACACTTGTTAACTCATTGTGCTAGGGGTTGAGAATACAAAGATGAGTTAAACACAGGCCCCTGAGTAGCTTACTAGAGGACATAACTTTTGACTCAGTCCATGACGTGTTTAGAGAACTGTGCTTGGGAGTAGGGTTTTCTCGTAGTTTCTACACCCTCTCAAAGGGTTACTAGTATTCGACTTTACTTTCTTAAACTCTGCACACCATTTGAAAATGCTTTATTAGGTGAAATTTGTCACAGTAGAAAATCAGGTAGATTACTTCCTTTGGTCAAAATGCAATAAAATTAGAAATTTAAAGCAAAAGGATAAACAAACACAATTTGATAATTAAAAACCATTTTAAATCACTCGAGTTAAAGGGACATTACAAAACATTTCACTACCAAGGAAATAATTGTACTGGTCTTTATGTATCAATAATTAACCTTGAAATCTTATTTGTTTAATTTCCAGAAGAAATCTCAATCAGATACTTATTTCTTCCTCAAACTTTCCACAGAAACATTTCCTGATCATTCATGATTATTCCCTGGATATGCCTGGTTTAAAAGAATATTCATTGTCCTGTTGTTTCAATGTTGCTACCTCAGTCCATTTAAGCCAACAATAGGAACTATCTTTTGTTAAATAAATTGACATAGTTAAAAGGGCCTAGGTAATTATTATTATTATTTTTAATTTATTTTTTTAAATTTTTTATCGATATCTTAATAGTTTATAGCATTGTGGGGTTTTAGTTGTACATTATTATTTATCCATCACCACAGGCCTAGGTAATTATTGAGTGGCCATTCCATAGGCTGGAGGCCAGGAGAACTTGTTTTAGGAGAATCAGGTACTGTGCTAGGTGCTTCACATACATTATCTCATTTACTCCTTGGAAGGTAAACGGTGGTGTTCTCATTTTATAGATGAGTTAAAGGACACAGAATTAGTAAGTGGCAGAAGACAAGATTGGAATTCAGGGCTGGCTTTGCTGCCCATCTTCTTTGCCCAGGCTATGATCTTATCAGAGGTTACTTTTCATTAGAGGGAAAATCACCTGACTTTTACCAGACGTTGATAGAAACTGTTGAAAATACTTGAACTTGAAGAACAAACCAAACACTTTTTCAAAAAGCTGACTGTATCTTCTGTTTAGTAAAATTAGGTTATAATTATATTTCTATATGTTAATTCTTAGGCTAAAGAAATGAGAATAGTTTCCTTGATTTTTGTCATATTTTTCCTTTAAAAAACTATCTGACCTTCTTTATCATGTTTGGCTTTTGCAGCAAGATCATAAGTAGAGGTGTTTTTGCAAAACATATTTTGGGGTTTAAACAGTTTTCTCGAAGGCCTCTCGGAATCCATTGATACACAAATCATCTCTTCTGAAGTGATTTTTCTGTCCCTGTTGCTTCTTCCTGATCCTTGTTCGACTTGGTATGTGTTTTTAGTATTCACTAAACAACATAAGTTTAGTATTCACTGAACAACATAACTTTCATCGAACTCATGAAATTGCTCATGCTTCATAAGATCTGTAATTTTTTTAAATTAACTTTTTATTCAGGTAACATTGGTTTTTATAAATTTCAGGTGTGCATCATTATATTTTGACTTCTGTGTAGACTATAGTCATGTTCACCACCAAAAGTCTAGTTGCCCTCTGTCACCCTTTCACTCTCCACCCTTCCCCTCTGGTAACCACCAATCTGTTCTCTTGTCTATGTGTTTGTTGTTGTTTTTATCTTCCACATATGAGTGAAATCATGTGGTATTTGGCTTTCTCCATCTGATTTATTTCACTTAGCATAATACCCTCAAGGTCCATCCATGTTGTTGCAAATGGCAAGATTTCATCTCTTTTTGTAGCTGAGTAGTATTCCATTGTATATATAACACATCTTCTTTATCCATTCATCCATTGATGGGCACTTAGGTTGTTTCCAAGCCTTGGCTACTGTGAATAATGCTGCAGTGAACATAGGGATGCATATGTCTTTTTGAATTAGGGTTTTTGTGTTCTTTGGATAAATATCCAGAAGTGGAATAGCTGGATCATATGGTAGTTCTATTGTTAATATTTTGAGGAATTTCCATACCATTTTCCATAGTGGCTACACTAGTTTGCATGCCCACCAGCAGTGTATGAGGGTTACCTTTTCTCCACCTCCTCTCCAACACTTGTTATTTCTTGTCTTTTTAATAAAAGCCATTCTGATGGGTGTAAGGTAATATCTCATTGTGGTTTTGATTTGCATTTCCCTAATAATTGGTGATGTTTAGCATCTTTTCATCTGCCTATTGGCCATCTGTATATCTTCTTTGGAAAAATGTCTGTTCAGATACTCTGCCCATTTTTTAATAGGGTTGTTTTTCTGTTGTTAAGTTGTATGAGTTCTTTATATATTTTGGATATTAACTCCTTATCAGATAGATGATTTGCAAATATTTTCTCCCAATTGGTAGGTTTCCTTTGCTATGCGGAAGCTTTTTAGTCTGATGTGGTCCTATTTGTTTATTTTTTCTTTTGTTTCCCTTGCCTGAGTAGACATATTCAAAAAGATACTGCTAAGACTGATGTCATAGAGCTTACTGCGTATGTTTTCTTTTAGGCTTTATGGTTTCAGGTCTTACATTCAAGTCTTTAATCCACTTTGAGTTAATTTTTGTGTATGGTGTAAGATAATGGTCTACTTTCATTTTTTTGTATGTGACTGTCCAGTTTTCCCAACACTTTATTGAAGAGACTTTCTTTTCTCCATTGTATGTTCTTGGCTCCTGTGTTGAAAATTAGCTGTCCATAAATGTGTGGGTTTATTTCTGGGCTCTGAATTCTGTTCCATTGGGTCTGTTCTTCTGCCAGTATCAGGCTGTTTTGATTACTGTAGCTTTGTAGTATATTTTGAAATCATGGAGTGTGATACCTTCAGCTTTGTTCTTTTTTCTCAGGGTTGCTTTGGCTATTCAAGGTCTTTTGTTGTTCCATATATATTTTAGGATTCTTTGTTCTATTTCCGTGAAAAATATCCTTGGGACTTTGATAGGAATTGCATTGAATTTGTAGATTGCTTTAGATAATATGGACATTTTAACTATGTTTATCTTCCAATCCATGAGCAACAGAATATCTTTCCATTTCTTTATGCCTTCTTCGGTTTCTTTCAACAATGTCTTAAAGTTTTCAGTGTATAGGTTTTTTTACCTCCTCGGTTAAATTTCTTCTTAGATATTTTATTTCTTTTCAATGTTTTTTTTGCATTGTATTTGCATTGTAATTATGTTGTGCTCTTGATGTTTACAACATCTGAGAGTGCGAGAAACTAACTACACGTGGTGATTCGGTGGGGGATAGATGTGAGTGCTCTTCTGTCAGGAAGGGTTGAGTGGTTACTCATTTGGTAAGTGGTCAGTGGAGAACCATTTTGTATTAAGATGATTTTTGCTTCTCTGTGTAACCTTCTAAATATGAGTCTCTTATATTTATACCTTATATCCTATATTGAGTAACTTCTGGTGATGAATCCTCCAATAATGAATGTCTTTTGAATTCATCCACTTTTTTCCATTCTTATTGCCACTTACCTAATAAAGGCGACTTTCATCTCTTGCCTGGATGATTGAAACGTCTCCCTCGAGCTTTCTGAGTCCATCCCATTCTTTATAGTTAGGTTGCAATATCTTTCTAAATTAATACTCTTCTTAAACTTAAATGTCTTCAGTAACTCTCCAGAGGCCCTTACAATAAAATCCAGATTCTTTAATGACTTGTGACTTACTAGGCCCTTTGTAATCTGACCCCTCCCTCCTTTTCACTGTTCATCTTTTGCTCTTGCTATTACCAATTTTAGCTAAGTGATGAGTACTCTTACTTTTAGGACTTTACTCTTACTCTGTTTGGAACATTCTTCTTCCTCTCTTCAATCTCTCCTCCTATTTCCTTTCCCCCTCCCTTTTACCTGGGTGATGCTTATTTATCTTTAGGTCTCAAATGTCACTTTCTCTGGGAGTCTTCCCTAACCTTTCAAGACTGGGCTTTCTGCTCTTTCTCTGTTTTCCCAGACCATATTGTATTTATCCCTAATTTAGTTGTTATCATCTGATATTTGCTTATCAGCCTCACCCTCTCGATGGTAAACTCCGTGAAGAGTTGAATGCATGAATAATTTCAGCTCTTCTCTGAACTAGCATTATGACCTTTGGTAAGTCTGCCAGTCTTCCTGGGTCTCACTTTCTCATCTGTAAAATGAAATAATTTGATTAGATGACTTCAGAGAGTTCTTTCAGCTTAAAAAGATTCTGACTTCCAGAATTAAATTTCTTTCCTATGTCCATTTAATTTGCAGTTGCTACATTCGAAACAAAGCTCGTCTGATTTGCCTAATTAAACAATTAAAGAGTAAACTAGAAGCTTTATACTTTCTCCTTGAATGAGTGCCAGTTCTTTTGTTGCTGTTTCCTTTTTGCTGATGGCATGAGGCCATTTTTGAATATAAGCATATTGTTGCTCATGCACAAGGGCTTTTCAAATATCAAGTATTTGTTGTTTGCCAGGTTTCCTTTTCTCAGCACAAATTGAAGCACAATATGCATGCTTTTTTTCTTTGGTAGTCATTGTTACAAGTCCCCTTTTACCCAATAGCTGTTCATGTGGGCTAGTAGAATGCAGTAGTTCTTGAAGGGCAGCACCCCACCATGGTGCTGCTAGTGAACTGAATTGCAATCTGAGATGTAATTCCTGTGGTCTTTATATATAATATTGGAATTTCATGACTGTGCATGGGATTCTTGACGTTTTCCTGGAAGTTGCCAAACCTGGGCACCAACAATGTGAGATCAGTGTCTTGAAGTGAAGAGTGAAGCCAGCAATCATATAGGCCTCACCGAAATTGTTTTTTCTTCCAAAAGCCCAAATTACTTTATATTTCCTTCCTTTTCATGTGTTAAAGTATATTTTCTTCAAAAATGTAATTATCTTAGCTATGTTTTCTGTGGAAAACCAAATTTTCAGTAATGGATGAATAAGTGGACATACTGTTTGTGATATATTGAACTTTTAGCAATACCTAGGGAATTATTTTGTTTCTGGCACTGGGACAAAATAATTTGGAAAGATGTCGGGTTCACCTCACTTTTATTTCTCAGGTCTGAGGTCTCTCTGTGTTGCCAAGTGTTATTTTGTTACTGTTACTATGGGTAGTTGTGGGGGAGTGGAAATCATATTGGACTGGAAGCAGAAGACACCTAGACCAGAATATTTCCAATTTACTAGTTCTAGATCTTTAGGTGGGGTATTCAACCTCCTTTGTCAGAATAAACCTCTGTTTTTTCATCAGTAAAATAGGGATACTAATGTAATTCACAAAAGTCTGAGGACTAAGTAAAGTGTATGCACAAAGACTGTGTAAATCACAGATTGCTTGAAGAAATTTTAGATATGTTGCTATTGGAAAAACTTCGTGCCTTCAAAAGTAAGAATTTTATGTTAGTTAATGCTGCTCAAAGGTAGAGTTGGCTTTCTTGTGATCTAATGAATTCCCCAATACTGGCCTGTTTGAATATTCTCTCTAATCTTGAGAATCTATAGTTCAGTGATATTCTATCACTGAAAGAGGGTATTGACCAGTCTTTTGGGTAATTCTTCTCATCCTGGGATGGTATATTAGTGTATTAGTAGTTATCTATTTTAGTGTAACAGATGATCCCCAAAACATAACAGCTGGAAACAACAGTCATTTATCATCTCACAGTTTCTGTGGGTCATGATTCTGGGTGCGGCTTAACTAAGTAGTTCTGGCTGAGGTCTCTCACATGGCTGTAATCAGCGCCATCTAGGGCTGCAGTCATTGCAAGGCTGGACTGGGGTTGGATCTGCTCACCTAAGTGATTGTCAGCAGGCTTTAGAAGATCTACTTCCAAACTCACTCCTGTGAGTGAGGCCACCTTACTCAGGGCAGCGGTTTCCCCCAGAGCAAGAGAAAACACCCACCACAGAAACCATCTTTTTATAATCTATCTCAGAAGTAACAGGCCGTCATCTCCTCTGTGTTCTGTTGGTTAGAGGCAAGTCAGCAAGTCCTGCCCACCAAGGGAAAGGGATGATATGTTGGCGCTGGCTTGGAGGCTGCCTGCTGCAGATGGATTACATACAGCCTTTGTATGGTGAAGTGGAGTTCGGGGTAGACTTGATTTCCCACGTCTAGTTTTGTAATTCTGAGTTATATCTAGTTATTTTTAAGGTTCTCAAGTGAAAGTAGTTTTTTGAAGTTGTCGGAGCCCATTTCAGTATACTTACCACTTTTAGTATAGTGAAGATGAGTATCTTTCTTTCAGCATCCTTGTCTGAACTGTAGATGTGGTTGTCTAGAACATGAAGCCTATTTTAGTAGTTTTTGAAGGGCTATCAGAGGGAATAAAATGAAGTACCTTCAACATATCTTTTGTTTTGTAAGACTGTAATTGTACCTTATGTTTTAAAAAATTTACAAGGTGCTTGATAACTTGTAACAGCAATACTTTCTGAGCCATTATTCAGGCCTCACAGAGATTCCGAGTACATGGCATTATGGAGTAGAGTGCAGGCAATCACTCTTTGATTAGATAACAGATAATATTCTGATTTCTCAGTTCCTCTAAGGAAGACTTTGAAGGCATTTAAAAAAATTGTCCTTTTTTATTCTGAGTCATCTGCTGACTTATGGTATCCTGTTGCCTGTTAAAAGAGGATAAATTGGCATACAATTAATTTTTATTAAACTGAAATTCATGTAGGCTTCATTGTATTTCCCTGTTTTTTCTCAAAACTCAAAGCTCCCTTTGGCAGAAAAGTAGCTTGGCAGAGAAGAAAGAACATGAGTCTGGGAGTCAGTATGTCCGTATATTAGTCCTAACTTTGTCCTTAAATATGTTTGACCTTGAGGCATTATCTCACCATTTCTGACTTCAAATTTCTCATATGGTGTTTTCTTCCAACTTTAAAATGCTGCTCAATTTCTTTTTTCCTCTAGGACAGTCTTGGGGGTAACAGCAAGACAGCCATGGTAGCTACTGTGAGTCCAGCAGCTGATAACTATGATGAAACCCTGTCAACGCTGCGGTATGCGGATCGCGCCAAGAACATTGTGAACCACGCTGTGGTGAATGAGGATCCTAATGCAAGAATTATCCGAGATCTCCGGGAAGAAGTCGAAAAACTCCGAGAGCAGCTAACCAAAGCAGAGGTATAAGGCACAGCCGAGCAATGCTTTATGGGTCTGGGAAAATCTAGTAAAGCTAGAACTTGAATTTTCTTCCCCTTATCCATAAATGATGAGTACTCCACTTAGGATTTTTGAATTTCCTATAGGAAGAGAAATTTAAGATGAGTAATAAATAAAAGAAGACAGATTGTCATAGTTGAAATTTGGAGAGTTTTTCCAGGTGTTTAAGGATTGAATAGGAGGAGAGAATAAAGGGAATTGAAAAAATGTTTCTTTCCACAGTATAGGCATCAGAGAAGAGGTATAATAGACTAAGGGAGAGAGAGAGAGACACTTGCAACAAAATGTATACAATTTTATTTTAGTGCAGAAAATGGTGGAGAGTGGGCATAGAGTAATTGGAAGAGGAGTCAGATTTTTGTTGTTTTATTTGTTCACTGGTTGAAGTCAGAATGGAAATCTTAAACAGGTCTTACACACCTTAATTATCTAGTTTTTCTGTGTTGTGGGTTAATTATGTTTGTAGAAAAAAATAATTATATATTATTCTCTACTTCTGTATAGCAGAAGTACCCATCTATTTAATAATACTCTATTTCCATTGTCCTTTGTACATTCTATAATGTATGGTATTTGTGTTCCATTACTGTATTTGAAACCTACACCATTCTAACCTACAACCAAATGCTCATCCTCTTGTCAAAAGTGGAAGAAAATATCAGATTCAGGATCTCTGCTTTATTTAGCATTTCTCTTCCCACAGTTTCCCAGCACTGTGGGACTCTTTCCTGGGGCTGGGAGCGTTGCGCTTTTCTTTCTTATAACCTGTTTTCTGGTATTAAGTTGGTAAAATGCATGATCAAAACAATTATCTTGAATGCATTTTTGCCTGTTGAATTTTATCCTGTTTTTTTTTTTTTATTTATTTTTTTTATTTTTATTTATTTATTTTTTTATTGATGTCTTAGTTTATAACACTGTGGGGTTTTAGTTGTACATTTTTGTCCGTCACCTTGTGTATGTAACCCTTCACCCCTTGTGCCCCCCCCACCCCCCTTCCCCTTGGTAACCACCAATCAGTTCTCTCTGTCCGTGTGTTCACTTATATTCCATATATGAGTGAGTTCATGCAGTGTCTGTCCTTCTCTCTCTGGCTTATTTCACTTAACATAATACCCTCTAGGTCCTTCCATGTTGTTGCAAATGGGACAATTGTGTCTTTTCTTATGGCCGAGTAGTATTCCATTGTATGTATATACCACATCTTCTTTAACCAATCTTCAGTTGAGGGACACTTGGGTTGCTTCCACTTCTTGGCTATAGTGAATAATGCTGCAATGAACATAGGGGTGCATACGCCTCTTGTGATGGTTGATTTCACGTCCATTGGGTAGATGCCCAAGAGTGGTATTGCTGGATCATACGGTATTTCTATTTTTAATTTTTTGAGGACTCTCCATACTGTTTTCCATAGAGGCTGCACCAGTTTGCATTCCCACCAGCAGTGAATGAGGGTCCCCGTTTCTCCACAACCTCTCCAGCATTTGTTGTTATTTGTCTTTGTGACTATAGCCATTCTAACAGGTGTAAGGTGATATCTCAGTGTAGTTTTGATTTGCATTTCCCTGATAATTAGTGATGTTGAACATCTTTTCATGTGTCTATTGGCCATCTGTATCTCTTCCTTGGAAAAATGTCTGTTCATATCCTCTGCCCATTTTTTGATCGGGTTGTTTGTTTTTTTGTTGCTCAGTTGTATGAGATCTTTGTATATTACTGAGATTAATCCCTTGTCAGACAAACGATTTGCAAATATTTTCTCCCAGCTGGTGGGTTGTTTATTCATTTTGATCCTGGTTTCATTTGCCTTGTAGAAGCTCTTTAGTCTGATGAGGTCCCACTTGTTTATTTTTTCTTTTGTTTCCCTTGTCTGGGTAGACATGGAATCTGACAGGATCCCTTTATGTCCAATCGCAATTAGTGTACTGCCTATATTTTCTTCCAGGATTTTTATAGTTTCAGGTCTCATTTTCAGGTCTTTGATCCATTTTGAATTGATTTTTGTATATGGCGATAGGAGATGGTCTACATTCATTCTTTTGCATGTTGCTGTCCAATTTTCCCAGCACCATTTATTGAAGAGACTTCCCTCTCTCCATTGTATGTTCTTTGCTCCTTTGTCGAAGATTAGCTGTCCATAGGTGTGTGGTTTTATTTCTGGGCTTTCAATTCTGTTCCATTGATCTGTGTGTCTATTCTTGTACCAGTACCATGCTGTTTTGATTACTGTAGCTTTATAGTATATTTTGAAATCAGGGATTGTGATGCCTCCAGCTTTGTTCTTTTTTTTCAGGATTGCTTTAGCTATTCGGGCTCTTTTGTTGCCCCATACGAATTTCAGTAGTTTTTGTTCTATTACCGTGAAGAATGACATTGGGATTCTGATTGGGATTGCATTGAATCTGTAGATTGCTTTAGGTAGAATGGACATTTTAACTATATTTATTCTTCCAATCCATGTGCATGGAATATTTTTCCATTTCTTTATGTCCTCCTCGATTTCTTTCAATAGTGTCTTATAGTTTTCATTGTATAGGTCTTTGACCTCCTTGGTTAAATTTATTCCCAGATATTTTATTCTCTTTGTTGCAATTGTAAATGGGATTGTCTTTTTGAGTTCTCTTTCTGTTTTTTCATCGTTAGTGTATAGAAATGCAATTGATTTTTGTAAGTTGATTTTATACCCTGCCACTTTACTGTAGTTGTTGATTGTTTCTAGTAGCTTTCCGATGGAATTTTTGGGGTTTTCTATGTATAGGATCATGTCGTCTGCAAATAGTGAGAGTTTCACTTCTTCATTGCCTATTTGGAGTCCTTTTATTCCTTTTTCTTGCCTAATTGCTCTGGCCAGAACTTCCAGTACTATGTTGAATAGGAGCGGTGAGAGTGGGCACCCTTGTCTTGTTCCTGTCCTCAAAGGAATGGCTTTCAGTTTTTCCCCGTTGAGTAGGATGTTTGCTGTAGGTTTGTCATATATGGCCCTTATTATGTTGAGGTATTTTCCTTCTATACCCATTTTGTTGAGAGTTTTTATCATAAATGGATGCTGGATCTTGTCGAATGCCTTCTCTGCATCGATTGAGATGATCATGTGGTTTTTATTCTTCATTTTGTTAATGTGGTGTATCACGTTGATTGATTTGCGGATGTTAAACCATCCCTGTGTCCCTGGTATAAATCCCACTTGATCATGGTGTATGATCTTTTTGATGTATTGCTGTATTCGGTTTGCCAATATTTTGTTGAGGATTTTTGCGTCTATGTTCATCAGCGATATTGGCCTGTAGTTTTCCTTCTTTGTATTGTCCTTGTCTGGCTTTGGTATCAGCATGATGTCGGCCTCATAGAATGTGTTGGGAAGTATTCCATCTTCCTCTATTTTTTGGAATAGTTTGAGAAGGATAGGTGCTAAATCTTCTTTGAACGTTTGATAAAATTCTCCAGGGAAGCCATCTGGTCCTGGGCTTTTATTTTTTGGGAGGTTTTTGATTACTGTTTCAATCTCTTTACTTGTGATTGGTCTGTTCAGATTCTCTATTTCTTCTTGATTCAGTTTTGGGAGATTGTACGCGTCCAAGAATTTGTCCATTTCCTCTAGGTTGTCCAATTTGTTGGCGTAAAGTTTTTCATAGTATTCCCTAATAATCCCTTGTATTTCTGTGGTGTCTGTTGTAATTTCTCCTCTTTCATTTCTAATTTTATTTATTTGAGTCTTCTCCCTTTTTTTCTTAGTGAGTCTGGCTAAGGGTTTGTCAATTTTATTTATCTTCTCAAAGAACCAGCTCTTTGTTTCATTGATCCTTTCTACTGTTTTTTTGGTTTCAATTTCATTTATTTCTGTTCTGATTTTTATTATTTCCCTCCTTCTGCTGATTCGGGGCTTTGTCTGTTCTTCTTTTTCCAACTCTGTTAGGTGCAATTTAAGGTTATTTATTTGGGATTTTTCTTGTTTGTTAAGGTGAGCTTGTATTGCTATGAATTTCCCTCTCAGGACTGCTTTTGCTGCATCCCATATGAGTTGGTATGGTGTATTTTCCTTTTCATTTGTCTCCAGATAGCTTTTGATTTCTCCTTTAATTTCATCAATGACCCATTGGTTGTTCAGTAGCATATTGTTTAGTCTCCACATCTTTGTCCCTTTCCTAGTTTTTTCCTTGCAGTTGATTTCTAGTTTCACAGCATTATGATCAGAAAAGATGCTTGTAATGATTTCAATCTTCTTAAATTTATAGAGGTTTGCCTTGTTTCCTAATATATGGTCTATCCTTGAGAATGTTCCATGAGCACTTGAGAAGAATGTGTACTCTGCTTTTTTTGGGTGGAGTGCTCTGTATATATCTATTAAATCCATTGCGTCTAGTTTTTCATTTAAGTCCATTATTTCCTTATTGACTTTTTGTCTGGATGATCTATCTATTGATGTAAGGGGGGTATTAAGATCCCCTACTATTATTGTGTTATTGTTAATATCTCCTTTAAGGTTTTTTAGCAGTTGTTTTATGTACTTTGGTGCTCCTGTGTTGGGTGCATAGATATTTATAAGTGTTATGTCTTCTTGGTGAAGTGTCCCTTTTATCATTATATATTGCCCTTCTTTGTCTCTCATTACCTTTTTTATCTTGAAGTCTACTTTGTCTGATATAAGTATGGCTACTCCTGCTTTCTTTTGTTTGCCATTAGCTTGGAGTATTGTTTTCCATCCTTTTATTTTGAGTCTGTGTTTGTCTTTAGAGCTGAGATGTGTTTCCTGGAGGCAGCAGATTGTTGGATCTTGGTTTTTAATCCATCCTGCCACTCTGTGTCTTTTGATTGGAGAATTCAATCCATTTACGTTTAGAGTGATTATTGATATATGAGGGTTTAATGTTGCTATTTTATTGTTCATCTTCTGGTTCTTTTGCATTTCCTTCGTTTCTTGTCCCTTGTGTTTCGGACTCCAAATTCAATTTGGTATTTCTGCATGTTCATTCTCTTGGTTTTCTCTTTATTTGTCATGTGTGGTTCTCTTCTGGTTGTTTGTTTAGTGGTTACCGTGCGGTTTATATAAGCGATCTCCTGGATAAGAAAGCACATTTTCAGATGCCTCCTTTTTCCTGAGGCTGGGTCAGTTCAATCCCTTACCTCTTCCCCTCCTTATTTGTTATCTCTTTATTCCAGATTGTGTCATGAATGTGTGTTTCCAGTGATGAGCTTGAATTAATTTTTGATGTTTTCCAACTGTATTTTGTTCTGGTTTAGTCTCCTTGCTTTTCTCCTTGCTGAAATCTTTGTATCCCCTTTCTCATTTGTTTTTTTTCAGGCCTAAGGGCCTTCTTGAGCATTTCTTGTAGTGGGGGTCTTGTGGTGACGAGCTCTCTTAGCTTTTGTTTATCAGGGAGAGTTATTATTTCTCCATCGTATTTGAAGGATATCTTTGCTGGATAAAGTATTCTCGGCTGAAGGTTTTTGTCTTTCATAATTTTGAATATATCATTCCAGTCTCTCCTAGCCTGTAGAGTTTCTGTGGAGAAATCAGCTGAGAGCCTGATGGGGTTTCCTTTGTATGTTATTTTGTTTTTTTGTTTAGCTGCCTTCAATATTATTTCCTTGTCACGGGTATTCTTCAAGTTTGCTACTATGTGGCGAGATGATTTTTTATTCCTGTTTATATATTTAGGTGATCTATTGATTTCATTCACTGTTATTTCCCTTTCGTTCCCTAGGTTGGGGAAGTTCTCAGCTATTATTTCTTTGAACAAACTCTCTGCTCCTTTTTCTCTTTCTTCTCCTTCTGGAATACCTATTATCCTTATGTTGCTTTTCCTCATTGAGTCTGATATTTCTCGAAGAATTTCTTCATTTCTTTTTAGTCTTAGCTCTCTCTCCTCCTGTACCAGGAGCATTTCTGAGTGGCTATCCTCAATAGTGCTAATTCGTTCCTCCATATTGTCAGTTCTGCTCTTTAAAGACTCCATTTTTTCCACTATCTCATTCATTTTGTTTTTCATCTCCAATAATTCTGATTGGTTTTTCTTTAGGGTTTCAATCTCTTTTGTGACATAATCCCTGAATTCGTTGATTTGTTTCTGTGTGTTCTCTTGTATTTCGTTGAGCTTGTTTATGATAGCTATTTTGAATTCTCTCTCATTCAGGTTATCAAATTCTGTGCCTTCAGGGTTGGTTTCTGGGTGTTTGTCATTTTCCTTTTGGTCTGTAGCCCTGACATATTTTCGCAAGGATCCGGCGGGGACGGCTTTATTTTTACCCGTCATGATTAAAGTTAGTCCTGCAGTTTCCCCCTGCTGCCACTGGATGGAGATCGCGAGCGGTTTGCTCTGAGGCGGCTGCAGCCCCCGGAGGGATTATGCTGAAACGCCGGGTGTGTGGGGGGAGGGGTCCTCTCTTTCTCCTGCTTGACCCGGGGGTTTCCTTTCTGGCTCTGTTAGGGTGTTTGCTACACCCCCTAAACAGTCCGTCGTCGCTTCCCCGTGGGGATCTCGCGACAGTCTGTGAGAGCACCTGGATGGCGCTAGTTTTCCCCGCTGTGGGCCGCCCCTCCCCCCTCTGTCCGCGAACCGCGCTGTTTTTTCCGATCGATTGGGGACGGGGAGTACAACCTCCTACCTCTCCTCCCGTTCTCCTGGGCTTCCCGCGCCTCCACCGTCCGATGTATGGTAGCAGGGGTTTCTCAGAAGTCCTTCGTAGTGTTTGATTGAGCTCTGTTGGAATGTGAATGATGTTTTCGTTGTGTCGTAGGGGGCAGAGATTCAAAGAGGGAATCTCACTCCGCCATGATACTGACGTCACTCCAATTTTATCCTGTTTTTACAGGAGTAATTTTATAGTTCATCAAGATTTTTTGAAATTTTGTTTCTGTCTTCCTGGTATTAATGACGCCATCCAGTTTGTAACATGTCCCAGTTTAGTCTGTATGTACTTGAATAAATACCTGAAGTCATCGGTAAAGACTAGAATGAATCATGCATATAAGTCTAGGTGTATGACATATTGGGATTTAAAAAATAAGCCCTTGATAGCTTGAACTTTCTATCTCCTTAAATGTAATTAGATCTTCACAATAACAATAGATTGGATGAAACAGAAATAGTTTTCTTCCTTTCAAGCCCACCTTGGGGCACTGAATGAGTCTGTGGGACCCATGCAGTCTGGAGGCTGTGCGTGAGTGAGTACTGTTATGTCTCAGGTAGATCAGAGACCTCAGTGAGCTATGGAGCTGAGAGGAGGCCGATTGTTACTTTTGTCTTTCTGGATTTAGCTAATGCTTTTTTCAGGGCATCGTACAGACATTTCATGAAATAAACATTTTGCTTGTAGGCAATGAAATCTCCAGAGCTAAAAGACCGGCTGGAAGAATCAGAGAAGCTAATCCAGGAAATGACTGTGACCTGGGAGGAGAAATTAAGGAAAACTGAGGAGATCGCACAGGTTTGTGCTTCCTGATGAAAGAGAGGGGAACCTTGTGTAGTTTATGCAGTGTGACTCAGATGGTGTTTCTGGTTCCTTTTTGATGTTTAGCTTTGAAGATGGCAAACCTAGCATCATTCATAAGACTCTCGATCCAAGAGTCTATACTTTACTTTATAAAGTTAGTTTGAAGGATAAAAACGACATAATTACAATTAATTGATTGTTTATTGTGTAGGAAATACTTTTTTAGGATCATAAAATTTTTTTTAATGAATCTAACTACTTTGTAGCCTCTGACTCTGAATACCCAATTGTATTAAGTGCTTTGCAGACCTAAGGAACATGCCCAAACTACAAAAGTATTATTAGTAGATATTAGGCTATGACTTTCTTGCCTCCAAATGACAACTCAGTAAAAGTAATATGAACTACCTAAATCTCAGGTAACTCCCTCTCATATTTAGAATACTTATTGCAGAGTTGTGAAATTTTAGAGTGGGAACATTAGCATTTGGAGAAAATCCTAAAATGTCCAAGTGTCTACGTAGTAAAAGACTCACTCTGTGGCTTTCCTGTTAGAGGGTTATTTAGCCTCTGTTTTAGAAATATGGTAATGCAGAGCCCAGCACCCCATCGAGCAGTCTTTCATGATTGGACAACTCTAATAGTAGCTATTTAATCAAAATTTTTTATTCTTTCATTTCTGCTCATTGGCCTTAGTTTATTCTTCCAAAGCTGAGAGAATAAGTGTCCCACTTGTATGTAGTAGCTAGTAATAACAATAATAGCCAACGTGTGTTGGATATCCTTTTGTATTGGGCCCTATGCTAAGCACTCTTAAATATAGTATTTTATTTAATCCTCCCAACAGCCCTACAAGACAGGGCCTGTGGTTAGCCAGATATTTAAAGTCATCTCTGCCTATTCTTCTCCTTTTCTAAAGTTAAAAATCTCTAATATTTTCAACTGTTTCTTGTATTCAGAAATATATAGAACTTGCTACCTCTTTTGTCACCCAGTAAATTCCATCTTTAAATGTGCTGTCCAGAGTCAACTTATACATCAGATGTCACAGGACAGTACTACTATTATGTAGTATAAAGTGGGTGTTATATTTATATTAGTGCTGACTAGGATTTAAATCAATTTTTAAAACATTTCTTATTATAGTCTTTTTCAAAAGAGATAAAAATAAGAGAAGAGGATAATAAATCTACATGTACCCATCACCCAGTTTCATTAAAGATCAACATATTACTAATCTTGTTTTATCTGTACCCATGCACTGGGTTATTTTAAAGCATATCCCTCAAATTACAGAGAAGAGAATACACCAGAATATAAACTTTATTTCTCATTGCGTATTTCACTTTTGTTTTTCATATATTGTAAGTCATTCTAGTAATTGTTTGATTTGGAACTAATTTGTGTGAGCATTTTGAGCTCCTCCAAAACTAAAACATTGATTTTGAAGTGCTTTTGTACTTGGGTTGCTTTGCTGATACAAAGCAGGGCAGATCTGAATGAGATTGCAGTGCTAGGGAAGCTTATCTTTAGCATCAGGACCTAACCATTCTCTCCTTCTCTCAGATGTCCCTTTTCAGGACTATGCCTGATTTTATCCAAGACCTCATTCAACATCTTATCTTTCTCAGCCCCCAGGCTTTAGTGCTGCTGAGCTTTCTTCTCCTCTCTTCACTGGAAAAGACTTGGTCTGTTGATCACTGACCTCTTTCCAATACAGACTAGCATTTCCCAAAATGTATTTCTGGCAGCATAGACACAGATTGTTAATAAGTCTTCTGGGAAAAAAATGGTCCTGGGTCAGATAACTTTGGGAAAATCTGAGTTAAATCGGTTTCTTTTCTGAAGGACTTTTTACGTGATTTTTGGAGAGCCAGGCTCTCCACAAGTCCTCTGTGCTCTGTGGCATCTTGCTCTTATATGCCAGCACCACAGATCATCCCTGCCTTTAATTCCTGTAGAAACTGTCTGTAGCCATTTGACCCTTAAATCATGCAATACTTTACTATTATTCAGATTTTTGTGTATAGTCATTACCTAATGAGTTTGGAAGTTTCTCAAGAAAAAAGGCCCTATATTTTAGTTTTTTAAAGTGTGTGCTCAATAATATTTTTGAGTAAACGAACAGAACTCAAGTTGACTAATTTCTAAGCCCAGTGCCATATCTCCAATACCAAATTACCTCATATTTTCAGCTTTTATATTCTAACTAAGAAATGCACACCTAAGTGAAAAGAAAACCTTGACATAGATCAGGGGTCAGCAAACTAAGCCTTTGGGCAAAACCTGATCTGCCACTTCTTTTCATAAATAAAGTTTTGTGAGAACACAGCCGTGCTCATTTGTTTTTGTATTATTTATGGCTTCACTGGTAGAGTTGAATAGCTGTGACAGTGACCATAGGGCCCAGAATGACTGAAATATTTACTATCTGACATTTTATAGAAAAAGTTAACCAAACTCTGATATCAGAAGCAATATTTAGTGGTGTCAGTAAACATAACTATGTTTTGTCCTACAATACGTTTTTATTTTACAAACTGATTCCTAGATGTTGCGAACTTTTGTAGTTTTTTAGATGACTAAAAACTTCAAAGTTTTTGGTGGCAGATGTAACAATGAATTGACAGTTTTCCGCCATTGTACCTTTTTGGTTTAGACAAAAATTTTGTGGTGTTTTTGCCATTATAAAATCTCAGGTGACAGGAAAATACATAAGAAGTAGTGTAAAAATATAATTTACTGTCATTGATAATTTAGAGACTTATTCATTTATATTCCTGCCTCTGGTACAGATTTGCTCAATGATCTTGGACAAACCTTATTCAATAACATTCCATGTTCAATAATCAGTATTGAGCAAAAGTCAGAAAGTTATTATTGGGGAGTATGGGAGTAGTTGGGAATAAGATTAGTAAGTTTGGTCATCCTGGAGAGGGCTTTGAATGTCACACTAAGATTTTGAGATTTCACCAGCAGGAGCTAGAAAGATTTTAATTTATTAATTTATCTTTTTAAAACATTTATTATTTACTATATGTCCTATACTATTTAAGTATATCCTGGCTGCTTTATGTGCATTATCTCATTTTAGTCCTGTCTTTTCCCTTACTCTGCATGGCTTTACCTTTATTAATTCATATATTCTTTTTTAGGCTTGCCTTTGCTTCTGTATAATTAAAATTTTGCCACTAGATGACAATAACCAGATTTCTTCTCAATCTTTCAATTATTTCCATAGTGAGAATTAACAGTTATAATGAGTAAAGTAGAAGAAACTATTGTATTACAAAAGTAGTATTTACTTATAGAAAATGTAGAAAGATTATTATGAAGAAAATTTTACTGTGATCCAATCATCCAGAGAAAACTACTGTTAATATCTTTGCACTTTCTTTCAAGTTTTTCTGGTGCACAAATTGATATACTAATTTATACCCTACATTTTTCATTTAATGTTAGTTCATGAGCATCTACCCATGTCATTTGAAGTTTACAAAAGAAGAAAAAAAGACATTTTTATAGAGAAATGTTTCTTCTCATTATTGGAATAATTCTTTAATTACCCACCAAAATTCCTACATAAAAGAGCCTCCCTCAGAAGGTACTACACAAAATATATTAGAATTGCTTTCTCATTTTAGGAACATGGTTCTTTATCAAGGATAATAATTTCTTAGAATTGTGTGCTTAAAACTCTGATATCTTAGTGCTAAACTACTCAAAACTTCTGAAAGAACCCCAAAGTGTTTTTGTTTTTAGAGGAGAGACTTAATTGAAAGACCCAGAACCAGAATGTCCCCTTCCCTCCTTTTGTAATAGTATACTTCTAGGTGAGATGTATTGACTGGGTTGCAGTGGCTATATAAAGTAGGATGGTATGCTTAGAAATAGCAAAATTCTGAGGCTGTAATTTAATTATACTGTAAACTTACTGTGTGGCCCTAGTTAAATGACTTAGCTTGTCTTGTCTTTCCTTAGAATCAAAGATCCTTTGTGGCTGTGACTCATTAGTACTTGCTATTTATATGTAGTCAAAGATACCCCACTCTGCCCCAATTCATACACAGCTTAATCAGGGAGCATCAGTGGCAGGATTCATATATATCTCTCTATGTGCATACATTCATATATTATGTGGCTTCAGAGACAGGTAGGCACAAAAGAGAAAGGTTCATATTCTTATGAAAATAGTGCTTGAATGCATATGCAAGTTTTATTTTGATAAATTCTCAACACTGATTGTTTTTAGTGCTCTTTGCTCATATGCACTGTGGTAGGTGCTAGGAACACACAGTGGACAGATGGGATCCATGCCTTTACAGAGAAATGGTCAAGTAAACAGATACCAAGTATGAGAACAAGTATGCTCCAGACAGAAGGAATAGTTTAAAATCCTTTAAGCTAAAGAGAGCATTCTTGACACTTTGGGAGACCTGGAAGATGTTCCATTAACTGTAGTACAGGCTTTGAGAGTAGGAGTGACATGATGTGAGGATGGGGAGGAAATGGGCTAGACTGAGGGCCGGGTGAGGGAGTTTGGCCTTTTTGCTGGCTGGGGAGTCTCTGAGGAGGTCAAGCAAGAGATTGTTGAAAACTTGGCTTTTTAGAAAGATCACAGTTGAGAAAAACACTTACATTTGTTTGCATATACAGAATTAAATGAGAAAGGTGAACTCAAGATGTTAGATATTTTCAAGAATGAAAATTGAGAAGTCAGTAGTATACTCAGTTGTTATTTGTAATGGCTTTGTTTTTCAAAATAAAGTTTTAATTAACAAAATAAAACAACATTATATAGTTTGGAAAGAGAAAAATGCAATAATCTTTAATACCGTGTCCGAAGATAACATAATTGAATTATACAGTTATTTAATAATTATTCTAATATAAGACATTTTATATCTTGCTGCCTCAATAGCTGTGGAATTAATACTTCTCTAATACATTTTTAGGAGCGACAGAAACAGCTTGAGAGTCTTGGAATATCTCTTCAATCTTCTGGAATTAAAGTTGGAGATGATAAATGTTTCCTTGTCAATCTGAATGCTGATCCTGCTCTGAATGAACTTTTGGTTTACTATTTAAAGGTGAAGTAATAGGCTTTGCTACTATTTCCTGCCATGAAATAGAACAATATTTCCCAATTTTTTTTTAAACTTGGAGAACCATGCTCAAAAATAATGAGTTAGCAAATTGTTTTTATTTGTGTAAGCTGGGAGGGTAGAAAAATCTTGGGTTTCTGGGGTCAGTTTCTCTTTTTAGTTTTCGAGTGATGTCATTCAACCTGGTTATTTAAAAAAATATTCTGATATTGTTTCCAGTAAATTAAGTAGCTTAGCTACTATTATTTAATGTGATTTATACCAGGGAGTTATGTAGATAACTTTAAAGATTAAAGAATGACTTTTAAAAGTAAATGATTCATTAGTAGACTAAAGCTTTTGTGATTTATATGAAGCACACCTTTTTGTGAGTGGTTCATTAGCTTACAAGAGGAAATGTTTAAAGAAAGTTATGTAGGGGCCGCCCGGTGGCGCAGCGGTTTCGTCCGCGCTTGGCAGCCCGGGGTTCGCCGGTTCGGATCCCGGGCGCCCGCCGACGGACTGCTCGTCAGCCATGCCGCGGCGGCGTCCCATATAAAGTGGAGGAAGATGGGCACGGATGTTAGCCCAGGGCCAGTCTTCCTCCCCCCAAAAAAAGAGGAGGATTAGCAACGGATGTTAGCTCAGGGCTGGTCTTCCTCACAAAAAAAAAAAATTAAAAAAAAAAAAAAAAAAAAGAAAGTTATGTACTTAGGACCACTTGATATGAAATTTGTGTTTCCATTAACTGTTAGAAAAATTAAAAAATTTGGGTTATCAACTTATGAAAAAAGAGGTCACTTAGAGACCAAGAGGGTCAGAGTATGAAACAGAAAAAAATAAAATACTGATATACGTTGAAACCTGTAAGTCGTGGGACGTATCAGGAAGACAAGAGACAACTTTAGAATAAGCATGAATCCAGAGACACCATATAAATTATGTGGAGCTCACCAAAATTGCCTTTGTCAAGCTCAGAGCATAAATGAATTATATAATGGGCTATATGACTCTAACATGCAGTTAATAAATATTAGGAGGAAATTTTTCCCCCTCAAAATACAGGAACTATCTATGTGAGTTTTACTAAAGTGACTAAGAAAGTAAAGGTAATGAACTGGTAAAGTTGGAAGCAGCTTTAAAATTAGAGAGTTGTGTCATTTCATTTCTAAAGAGACTGAAGAATTCATGACACGTTGGCTAGTTCTCAGTTTTTATCAAAGATATCCTGGGATAATTGCTTTGTGTTATTTTGATAAAGCCCCTTTATTAATAAGTATCTTACATGGTGTTTTATTACGCTGTGAGTTAAATCATGTCTTTGATACGTACGGTCACGTGTGTACTGTAGGCATTGTGGTGCAGTGGGAGCAACGCTGGAGGGGGAGAGAGTGACCTGTGTCTAGTCCAGTACCACAGCTTAACAGACGTTTGATCTCAAGTCCTTTGCCCCCTCCAGTCTACAGTTTCTTCCTCTATAAATGGAAGTTTTCCTGTCCGGCAACCTCACAGGGTTCCTATGAAGATTAAATGAAATTTGATATATAGAGGCACTTTATAAACAGAAGCACTATATAAATATAAAATATTCCACATATCATTTTCTCATTTGATACTCGGTGTAGTACTTGATGTATATTATCCTTGTCTATTGAAAAAAATAATGCATTATAACATCACTTACTGTACTTCTAAACAAAGTTGGCAGCATCTTGCGTTAGGATTTCAGTTGTAGATATTCATATGTTTTAGGAGAGATGCAATATTAGAATAGGACTTAAATATTCTACGCTTTTTGTTTCCCAGAACTATGAATTCATTTTCTCTTTGATGTGATGAAGTTCAAATTGGGACACACAAACACATACACCCAACGAGAAAAAAACCTGATTCATATCTGTTTCTTAACTGAAAAATTAAACAAAGAAACTATTTAAAGACTTTTGGAGACTACTCCAAATATTTCTGGTCGCCTTGTGTGGAGGTGTTGGGATTCTGTTTCAGAGTGTGTGGTCAACCCTGTTTTGGCAGAGTTTGAGGCAGTGTTGATTTCTTCACTGCCCAGGCTAACCCCATGACAAAAGTATATTCATGACAAAGCACATTCAAAAGGATGGTCTCGGTCCAAGAACAGTTTTTGCTTCAGTAAAGCGATACCATCATGTGGGATGGAGGAATTTGGACGCTGAGCATTTTTTATTTCTTTGCTTTCAGATTTTCAAGTCAATTTAGATGCTGGGTAGATGACTTCACATCTCTGAATGACTTATCACCCCAACTGTAAAATGAGGGCACTGGATTAAATGATCTCTAATGTTCTTTCTAGTTCCAAATTGTATGGTTCTCTGCCCAGAACAGAATCCTCCATTTATTTGTTCTCTCTAGAACTGGCAGAGGCAAGGTATGGTGGCCAAACCATAGATAGAGCGTAACTCACAAAATAATTTTGTATTTAATTTCCATATACTGGCAGTCCTTGCTTTGCATGGTTCCAACCTACACGAATTCCATTTACCACGATTTAGTAAATGATATTGAATAGTGGAGTGCTGCTCGTGAGATTCTAGATACACAGCCAGAGGAACTTAGTGAAGGTGAATTTATCAATGTAAGTAAGGAAAGTGGTTGTGATGGTAAGAATGAAGATGTCTCAAAGGAAGTGACAGCAGAAAACACTACATTAAAGGAACTGTTTGGAAATATTTCGCAACATTGAACGCACAAAGGATATAAAATGGTAGAATCTTAGAAAGTATGACAGTTTGCCAAGGCATGGAAAATATGCTCACCCCATATTGTAAGTTACATGTTGAGAAGAAGGCAAACACTATTCAAATTACTCTTGATGAGCTTTTAACAAAGAAATAAAATGCTTTAAATTTCAGTGTTTCTAATGTTCTAGATTGCAGTGTACTAAGTGAATATCAGTTATACTATTTTTTGATTTCCCTATACATTATAACAGTAAGAGAATTCTTAATGTTTTTACAGACTATTTTAAAGGTCACAGAATAATTGCAGTTTTTCTCATTGATTGTTAATGCAAAGTTATTTTTACAGTCCCGCACTCTCATGCAAAACAAGGACTGCCTACGGTTCTGAGATAGAACCTACAGCCCTACCTGTAGTAGGAGCTGGTCCTACACTCAAACTCCAACTAGGGTATGGCTCTAGGCTTTCCCCACCTCCAATCCCAAGGACAAAATGGATTCCAAAGGCACAATTAGGATTCCTGCTAGAATTTCTCATGGGAGGAAAAAAGAGATTCTACATAGAAATGGCCAGGGGCAAATGCTTTGGGGATTTTTTTCTTCTTTTTTAGGTGATCTTGGGCCCTTTTTCTCTACAGACTCTTTTTTCCTTTTGGAACTTCTCTCTACCTTGCGGTTGGTGTTTAAGACAGAGAGGGGAGAACCAAAGTGGGGAATGGAGACAGGCATAGAATAGGTTCTTTAGACCTGCTACTGACCGTCACAAAAGCTTTACATGTAGTTTATACCTAGTCCAGCCCTGTTCTCCAGGTTATGAAGCTGTGGGATTGTAAAGCCTAAAATATTTCATATCTGACCCCTGATCTAGGCGTGTAAAAGGAGAAGGTGGCCCAGGGACACATCCAGGTCATATCGACATTTAATCACGTATGGGCAGTCAAATGCTGAAGCACATAAGAGGGAACTTGATTTTTACGTCAGTTTTCTCAGTTACCAGCCAAAAAGTGAGGCTGGTGATTGGGGCTTAGAGAATTGAGTAATTGGGAGTCTATGGTAAAGAAGAACACATCTATCCTTATCTTTTATGAGGTTTAGGGAGACCATGTGATTCATACAATAATTTTAGTCTTTTCAAACTCCTTACACTTGAATAGCTTTTTGTCTTTGTAGTTGACTGATCTTGACTGAGACCAGGTAAGTGATGTACAACTTAAGTAACTGTAGTTTTCAGACCAATATTTTTGGTACATCATTGACACATGGCCCATGCTCTTGAGAGTAGTATAAAATATTTGGAATCAAGATTGCAATGGAAAATAATGAATATAGTATAGACATTAATATAAAACTATAGTTTAGGGTTTGAAAGGTATAACTCAACTCAGTGCATTATTCCTTATAAGGAAATATAACTTGTAGAATGAATTTCAGAGAAAGCCAGAAATTCCCTCTACTATTCCATTTGCTTAAAAAATCTTTTAGCTAAGGTAATGGATCAATATAAGAGGGCTCAGAGTAGATGATTTCAGTTTGTGTACATGTAAGAATACAATATTAATCAGTAATTTTGATTCTTTTGTAGGAACATACATTGATAGGTTCAGCAAATTCCCAGGATATCCAACTATGTGGAATGGGAATTCTTCCTGAACACTGTATTATAGACATCACATCAGAAGGCCAGGTTATGCTGACTCCTCAAAAGGACACCAGGTAATGGACTTTAATTAGTGTCTATGTCATAATAATTGTTAAGAGGAAGAAAGTACACTAGTTGGAGATGGTATACAGGACGTTTAGGCTTTGTTTGCTTTTAAGTTCACTTAATGAAGATATCCAGTTAGTTACCAAGACCTTTATATTTAACTTTTTAATATCTCTTAAACCCATCCTTTCCTCTCTATACCCACTACTGTGGTCTTATTTAAATAAGGCCCTCATCAAATCTTGATTGGAACCCCTGCTGGCACCCTAATCATTTTTCCTGGTCCAGCCAGATGGCTTTCTACTATTTTTGGTACAAAATCACTTATATCTTTCCTATTTATCTCCTGTTCCTCTGCATCTGCCACTCCTTTGACCAGCAAGGAATGCTGTTTGACCTTCAGGGTTAAGCTCTGTCATTACCTACTTTGGGAAATTCCCTGTTATGTCTAAATTAAGGACCTCTAGTGTATGTTCCAGTGCACCTCATGCTTCCCGTTATGTTAACACTTTATATTGTGTTCTTGTGGGCTGTTAACCTTTATTACCCCATTGGGCTATGCGCTCCTTCTTTTTTGTTCTTTATCCCTAGCATGTAATATAAGTGCTCAAAAAGTAATGAATGAATGAAGAGGCATAAAATTATATAAATTAAATGCTTGTCATTTTGTTTCCTTAAGCTGTAAAACTGTTATTGCTCAGTTATGTAACTGTGAATAGCTGTTACAGACGATGGTTAACTGACTGATATTGATCTTTTAAATGTTGATTCATTTGATTATATGATATCAAAAAATCATTAATATCTCACTGATTCATTCATAAAGTCTTTAAATATTGGGAAGCTATCAAGCTCGTGGTAAGGATCCAAGGGAGAAAGAAAATAAAGAGCAGAAGCTGGCCTGGCACTCCCAGCTAAATATTCTCAGTTGTTTCCTCAGTGGTTTTGTTCATTTTCAAGAAAATGTCTGCCTAGTACACAAGTCTGAAAAACCACTTTGTATATGTCTTTTACTCAAGACAATCATCATACTTTGGTATGCATTAACACAGTGCTTTTCGTTTACTTCTCATTTTGTCACCTGAAATATTTAAAAAATCCTGTACTCAAGTGTCAAGATTTAATAAAAGTCATAATTTTTACTGCTTCATCAAGGACATGGTCAAATGAAAAATTTTTTTTCTTTTTTAATTGTGAGTGCATGGCAGTGAGTTAATCCAGTGACTACTGGTAATGTTGGATGCCACTGCCCTGATTTGTGCTAGAGCACTAGCAGTTTCACTCACCACCAAGACAAATGTCAGCACAGTGGAAAAGGGCAAGGAACCTGTTAGTGTTGTTATGAAAATAGCTTTGATCTTGGGGACCCCACGCAGACCACACTTTGAGAACTGTTATTATATTCGTGCTTGTATTTACTAATTATGGCTTAATTTCTGTGACTTTCAAACATAAGCCTATGTATGTGTTTGCCTTTAATTAAACTCCTCATTGTATTTAAGGAATTTGTGTCATAAAGGCTAAAATCTGCTAATTTTAGTAGGTCCCCTCTTGTCCAAAGTGTATTTTTTGAGCTCATGTTTTGAATAATCAGACTATGGGAGTGTAAAGATCAGTTACTTTTTTGTTTGTTTGTTTCTGCTGAGGAAGATTGGCCCTGGACTAACCTCCATGCCTATTTTCCTCTACTTTATATGTGGGACACCTGTCACAGCATAGCTTGACAGTGGAGTGTAGGTCTGTGCCCAGGATCCAAATCTGTGAGCCCTGCGCTGCTGAAGCGGAGCATGTGAACTTAACCGCTGTGCCATTGGGCTGACCCCAAGACCAATTACTTTTAGTGTTTAAAAACCCATATGGTGAGTGAATTCTAGACAGGGAGTAAGATTTTATGTGTATGCATATAGATAAAAAATTGCCAGCAATATAAAGCTGGGTAAATGCTTTAGGAATTTAAAGAAACTAAGATACTGTAGGCTGGAGTGATGAGCAGCGTTTACAGAGGAAGTAGAAACCAAACTGGACTTTAAGAGTGGAATGAAACTCAGGGGAATGGAGAGGAATGGGAACCTTATTCCAGGTTGTAGGACTGGTATGAGCCTGACTTTGGAGGAAGAGTCAATCCTGTTTAATGGACAGAACATAAGCCAATTTTTTTGCAGAAGTTGAGAGTTTCACTAGAAGAGGCAAAGGAGGAGGTAAAGAGGGGTTCTTTTTGTAGCGCCTTTAGTGTCAAGTTAAAGAACTTAAACTTTATCCTATATCTTAGCAAATGAGTCATTCAGCAGGAGAGAGCATAATGACAGTGGTATTCCAGGAATCTCAATCTTATAGTTGTATGCATAATTTTCTATTTATTTCCCGACCCTCCAAATTCTTTCCACAATATCTTTCTACCCATTGTTTCTTCTGTTGAAATCCACTGTCAAGATAAGCAGTCAAGTGGATCTGATAAATCTTGTACATATTAATAGAATATGGACACTTTTCTATGCTGTAGGAAGTTACAGAAGAATTTAACATAGGTCTCGTTTCTTATTACTGATATCTGTAGATATTTCTAGAGTCTAGTTGGTTGATTGGCTCTTTTTATCCATATAGGTGGAACACACTTGTTTTAATTGCAATGTATACTACTACTATCATTTTACCATTGGCTGCAATGGTTCCATATTTACTCCTTAATATGCTATATAACAAATTTAGAACTTTGAAAAATAGAGGATAATAATCTATTATATTTAGTACCATACACATTTTAGGTAAATCAGCAAAGAAGTAAATACAAATAATAAAATTCTCCAAGGGCAGGTTTTACTTTGGAGAATTGATTATTTTGTTTTTCCTAGTAACTAGATCTCTATGTATTGGAAAGTTAAAGGTTAAAGGAGAAAACATGATGATCATTATTTACCTTTGACCTCTTCTCCCCACAGAACATTTGTAAATGGCTCTTCTGTATCTAGTCCTATACAACTACACCATGGGGACAGGATATTATGGGGAAACAACCACTTCTTCAGGTATGACATTATTCATTGCTCTTAGAGAGATTATTGAAAATTATACTCTGAAATAGAATATATATTAAAAAGTAAACCTAACTCTGTAAAAATTATACATTGTTTTGTGTACATATATTTATTTACTATATGTATATTTGTTTACTATATCTATGTTTGTTCACTGTGTGGTATGAGACAGGGACATATGAACAATACACTCAAGAAAAATACTGAGTTTACTTACATATTTTTTCTTTTTCTTTTTCAATGGGAGATGATTGTTTTGCCATCTGGTATAAGAATTCATTAATTTTTTTCGGCTTATCTTTTTATATGTTTATTTTTCACTGGAAAACAGCAGTGATTTTAGTTTCCTTATCCATAAAATAATGTTCATATTTTATTTATTTTTTTATTTTTCAGTTTTATTGAGATATAATTGACATATAACATTGCATTAGTTTCAGGTGTACAACATAATAGTGTGATATATATGTATATGTTGCAAAATGGTTACCACAATAAGTTTAGTTAGCATCCATCACCTCACATAGTTACAATTTTTTTTCTTGTGATAACTTTTAAGATTTACTCCTTAGCAACTTTCAAATATACCATAAAGTATTGGGTGTTTTTTTTTTTAATTGTGGTGACATTGGTTTATAACATTGTATAAATTTCAGGTGTTCATCATTATACTTCTATTTCTGCATAGATTACATCATGTTCACTACCCAGATACTAATTACAATCCATCTCCACCCACATGTGCCTAATCATCCCTTTCGCCCTCCTCCCTCCCCGCTTCCCCTCTGTAACCACCAATCCAGTCTCTGTCTCTATGTGTTTGTTTGTTGTTACTTTTATCTTCTACTTATGAGTGAGATCATATGTCTCCCTCTGACTTATTTCGCTTAGTATAATACCCTCAATGGCCATCCATGTTGTCACAAATGGCTGGATTTCATTGTTTCTTATGGCTGAGTAGTATTCCATTGTGTATATATACCACATCTTCTTTATCCATTCATCCCTTGATGGGCACTTAGGTTGCTTCCAAGTCTTGGCTATTGTGAACAATGCTGCAGTGAACATAGTGCATGTACCTTTACATATTGGTGTTTTCATGTTCTTTGGATAAGTACCCAGCAGTGGAATAGCTGGACCATATGGTAGTTCTATTCTTAATTTTTTGAGGAATCGCCAGACTGTTTTCCATAGTGGCTGTACCAGTTTGCACTCCCACCAGCAGTGTATGAGAGTTCCCTTCTCTCCACATCCTCTCCAACACTTGTTTCCTGTCTTGTTAATTATAGCCATTCTGATGGGCATGAGGTGATATCTCATTGTAGTTTTGATTTGCATTTCCCTGATAGTTAATGATGTTGAGCATCTTTTCATGTGCCTGTTGGCCATCTGTATATCTTCTTTGGAGAAATGTCTATTCAGGTCTTTTACCCATCTTTTAGTTGGGCTGTTAGTTTTTCTGTTGTTGATATGTATGAGTTCTTTATATATTTTGAAGATTAACCCCTTATCAGATATATGGTTTGCAAATATCTTCTCCCAATTGTTATGTTGTCTTTTGTTGATGGTTTCCTTTGCTGTGCAGAAGCTTTTTAGTTTGATGTAGTCCCATTTGTTTATTTTTTCTATTGTTTCCCTTGCTTGGTGTATTTCAGGAATGCTTTCAGCTGCAAGTAATGGCAAACTTGGCTGTAATGGCTTAAACAGGTGGTTTATTTCTCTGACAAAACAGGAAATCTAAAGGAAGGTGGTTGTTGGCATTGGGTAAGCCTATCAAAAATGTCATGGCAGAGGTCTTGTCATTGTCTTGGCATTTCCCTGTGATCTAAAGACAGCCATGCCACTTGAGGCATCAGAGCCATATTTTGAAGAAAACAAGGTTGAAGTGTGGTAGTACTAGCCCTCACTATCCTCTTGATAAGAAAAAGCAGAAGTCTTCCCAGAGTCCCCAGCAACCTTCCACTTACATCTCATTTGCTAGAATTTGTCTCTTAGCTGCAAGGGAGGCTGAGAAAGTGTCTGATCTGGGACTGCACACATTATTTCCTATACAAAATTGGCGTTGTGTTGGCAAGGACAGGCAGGCTGGATATAGTATGAAATTAAAATCCTGATCTATTCGTCTTCCTGTCACTGGTCACTATGCTCCTGATATCAAACTGACTTTTCTTATAGTTAATGGAGATCCTTTACTTGTAGGCCTGTTGATATGTTGATTATTGAAGAAATGGTAGAGGGGAACAAAGTGCATGGAAAATATTTTTCATCTTTTTCCTTCTCAAACTAAATCACGTGTAAATTGCTTGGCTTAGTTTTCAAAGCCTTCATAGTTTGGGTTAAGTTGATCTTTCCAGCATTATTTCTTACAACTTCTGCTATACAAATTTTGTGTGTCCCTGTGTTATTTTATTCATAATTTCTCCAGAGACTACGAGAGTTTCCATCTCCACATCTTTTCTCATGCTGTTCCCTCTACCCTAATGCCCTGGTTTTTCCTTATTCTTTAAGGCTCTGCTCAGATGAATTCACTTTATCATCCCTTCCATTATTATTCCCGTCTGAAATGGTCCTCAGCTTTTCTTTAACACCTAGCTTGTAACAGTCATGGGGCCTTGTGTCACACTCTCTGTTGTAATTATTTGCTCGTACATGTGTGTTTTATTTCTACTACTAGGATATGTTTCCTGAGTACAGTAATTGCCTTACACTTACGTGGTATTCTCTTGGCATCCAGCAAATGCTCATATTTCATGAGTGGAATGAATAAGTGCATATCTTTACTTGAAAAATAATGTTCTTTTTTTCCCCCAAGACTGAATTTGCCTAAAAAGAAAAAGAAAGCAGATCGAGAGGATGGTGAACAAGACACCTCCGTGAAGAATGATACCAGTTCTGAGCAGCTGGATGTAGACGGAGACTCCTCCAGCGAAGTGTCCAGTGAAATCAACTTCAATTATGAATATGCACAGATGGAGGTCACCATGAAGGCTCTGGGCAATAATGGTGGGTAGATCTGTTGTGCATTTTAGAATCGTTTAAAGGTGGTGGAGGGTTAAAAATGTTTACAACTGAGATCTTTTAGATGTTAGCAAAAAAGGAAATCTTTATGTTGTTGTTCTCTCTATTATATTCTTTTGTGTCTTTGGCTTTATTATATTTATAAAAAACTTTCATTCTTTCTGTCTTGATTTACAAATCACTGCAAACTTTGTATGCATTGATAGAATTTCTCAGGTTTGAAACTTGGCTGACATTGGCTCATTATTCTAGTGAATTTCTGAATCATTAACCATTATGTATAGAACATACAGTAGACCTGCTCTTTCTGTATGGAAGATAGTTTGGCATATAACCGACAGAATAGATAATATGTTAAGTAATTGGGAGTAAGGAAAGCTAAGTTGGTTCCAAACTGTCTTTAAGAATCCTATTTTATTAATTAGGATGACAGACAACATAACGATGTAGAATTTGAGGTGTATCAAGTTGTACAATTATCTTTGTTCATTATTTACCTTTTAAAAAAACTTGTTTAGATCCAATGCAGTCAATACTGAGCAGCCTAGAACAACAGCATGAAGAAGAAAAACGATCTGCATTAGAGCGCCAGAGGCTTATGTATGAACACGAATTGGAGCAGCTACGAAGAAGGCTGTCTCCTGAGAAACAAAATTGTCGCACCATGGACAGATTTTCTTTACACTCGCCCAGTGCCCAGCAGCGATTGAGGCAGTGGGCTGAAGAGAGGTAGGTGGTGCCTAGGGCCTCTATTACATGTGGAGCATGTGCTTAGCACCTTTATCCCATCTTGGTAAGATACGGAAAGGAAGAATCTGGATATTACTTTAAAAAGAATTATATTAAAAGAAGAGCATTACAGCTAAGAACCACTTGGCGTTATCTTTTTTTTTTTTTCATTTTTGAGAAAATGAGAATCCTTAATTTATATTGATTTGTTTAAAGTTGCCCATGTTAGGCACTGCCCCATTTTTCATTTGTATAGCTTTTGCATTTGAGTAAACAAGTATTTGTACTTAGGAGTTATACTTTATCATTGTATTATACTTTAGGTTCTGAAGCTTGGGTAGATGCTTTTTAAAAAAAGGAAAAAAAAAAGAAAGGTGATTATCTGGACTGATTAGCTCAGGTAGGTAAAGCATGGTGCTAATGAGATTCAGATTGCAAGTTTGATCTCTATCCGGGCTAATTAGCATTGTGCTAAAATGCCTTATCCATGGTTACAGACTGTACTTAACTAATGTCTTGCTGTTCAAAGTTTGGTTTACAGATAGCATCTCTGTCACCTGGAGACTGATAGAAATATAGCATTTCAGGCCCCACCGCAGACCTACTGAGTCAGAATCTTCAGTTTATCAAATCCCCAGGTGATTGTATACATAGTCAGTTTGCAAAGCACTGCTGTAATGTATGGCCAGCTTGTTACACGAGCGTGTGCCAGTGCTTATAATGTAGCCCAGATACCAGCGCGTGCATGGGTCAGTGTCGGTAATGTATTCCCTGTGTGTAACATAATCGTAAAGCTTGGTTTGCAGTTTGGCATTAACCTGTTATGTACTATGTAATATACTGACGTGCTGCTTGATGGTTATCCCCCCTTCCCTTTTTTTTTTAAAGAGAAGCAACACTGAACAACAGCCTGATGAGGCTGAGGGAACAAATTGTTAAAGCCAATCTGCTGGTGAGAGAAGCTAGTTACATTGCAGAAGAACTGGATAAAAGAACAGAGTATAAAGTAACCCTACAGATTCCAGCCTCCAGCCTCGATGCCAACAGGAAGGTGAGGTTGCCATTAATGGAAAAAACAAAGTTATCATTTGATAAACTGCTTTCTGTTTCACCAGTGTTAGTTAAACCCAGTGGGTCTGCCCTCATCCCCATCTATACCCTCCACAGTCTAGATCCTTCTGTACTTGTCCTCCTCTCTCGAGTAGAATCAACTTTTAATTCTCTGCCTTTGTGGCATATATGTCCTTTATCCACTAGAAATATCCTCTCCCTGCCTCCTAGCCTTACCAATTGATTTCACTCAACTCCCTTTATTCAAATCTGTTTAAATTATTTCTGAGAAGTCTTTCCTTGATGAATCTTCCCAAAATGGTTTTCCCTTCATTCTGTTACCAATGTACAACTGCCTTCCACAAGTTAGGTGTTTATTCTACTTATACCATGTTATTTTCTGTTTGCTAATAGGTTGCTCATACAACTGTTCCTTAGTTGTTTCATGTGTATGTTCAAGATCACAAGTCTCTTTTTTTGGTATAATTCAATAAGCTTAATAAAATGTAGAGGGAAAATCCCATCAATATCTTCTCTCTTTGCCATTCAATTGTTTTTTTATCTAGGTTCTTTTGTAGCTCTTTATCGTGTTCATACATAATTTTTGATGGATTAGGTAGAATTTTGTATTCAGATAAATATTTTGAGGGTCCTTGTGCTGTGTTTCTTCTACAGTATTCGACACAACAAAGTTTTAACGAATCCTTAGGCGTTCTATTCTAATTTGATAGCAAGGACCACATCTTTCTTTCTCTTATGGCATCACAGTATCAAGGTCAGTGTTTTGCACAGAGTAGATATTTGGCAAATATGATGCTTAGTGTTTTTAGTAATAAAGGTGTTGTGAACATGATGCAGCATTTACTTTATGGAGAATTGTCTTTTGATTTGTATTCTCTGTGTTGTTTGAAAGATTTTACGCACTTAGGACCTTTTTTTGCTTGTTGGTATTTGTAGGGCAAACCATGGGTGCAAGTGGGACTCACAGACCAAAAACAGAAGAGGAAAACCAATAGTGGGCAGAGGGTACAGGGCTCAGCTTCTTCTAGAAGACTGAGAAGAACAAGGTCTTATTCCATTCTGTAGTGTCTGAGTTGAGAAAACAGAAATGTGAGCATATTTTCCCCATTAAGCATGACAGTAGCCCTTTCCTGGGTATCCTGGCTTGGGCTTTGTTGGAAGGAGCAGCACTGGCTTGGTGGCCAGATCAACACCTAGAAGTGACTCAAGTCACCTTGGGCATCTCTCTCCTCCCAGGCACCTGATAGTGTGTTCATGGGGGTGTTTGTATTGCTGGTAGAGAGGACGCACATATGAGTGAGTGTCGGAGTTGAAGCAGCCATTGTTAACAGACGGCTGCTAACCCACTCTATTGATTTAATGGATTAGTATTTTCAGATTTCAGCCAAAGAGAGGAGCTGGACTAGGAAGTATTTCTTAAGGAGATAGTTTCCTTAACTCTAGCTGGATTTTGCACTCTTTCATCCAACAAAACTTTTTTTTTTTTATGGTGAAAACTCTTATTTCACTTAATGTCCTGTCCCTGCTGTGAGTGCTTTTGTTTACTCTGGTCCTTATTCTTGGCCTTGTACTCACCTCTCTCTGGTGATTTTTCGTAAGGAGCAGAAATTTCTTTTTTTCCTGTTTTTGCAATCTCTGTTGTAGTTATTTGCAGGAGGGCCAAGTCGTGGTGCTGCAGCATATTGCTCATTGCCATTTAGTCCCAGTTCTAGTATTCTCCCCCTGAAGAACCACTTTCCACTGATCACTAGTGAAATTTTTGTGTTTATTCCCTAGCTGGCTGAATATAAAGTAGAAGGGTCTTTACAGTATGTGAGAGAATGGTAATTTTTGACCTTCAGAATTCTAAAATTTTTGTTTCATTATGTAATTCTTTTTCTTTGGAAATGATTATAGGCAAGATGTAAAAGCAACACTGGTGTATTTCACAATTCTGTAAAGTTCTCAGTAGACATATCAGAACAGTTGATAAATTTATGCAGTAAATCTAAATTGATTAGATAACTGATAGCTACATCTATCTGGGGGAGATGTACAGGGGCATTTTTATATTCTGCTTTGTGGTTTTAAAAAGCTTAAAAATTTTTTCTACATTAAGAACACGTTGCTTTTATAAACTGGAAAACTTGAATGAATACTATTTTTTTAAGGTGTGAAATTCACATAACATAAAATTAACCATTTTAAAGTGAACAATTCAGTGGCATTTAGTACATTCACAGTGTTTTGCAACCAGCTTCTCCATCTAGTTCTCTCCTGTTTTAATTTTAAATTCAATACATATATTTGGAAATTGGTATCACTTGTTGCCTCCCAATGGGTAAATGTGATACTTTTCACAGTTTACTCTTTTAAACATTTTGTGTTTTGTACCACATTGAGATACTACCCATTAAAAGAAATTTTAAAATTCAACCTTTTTTTCCTCTTTGAACTGGATTTTATTTCATATTGTATAGAATTTTCTTTTTAAGGGAAAACTGTTGAGATTAAACCATGAAAAGTATGACTAAAACTTCAAACTTTTGAAAGATAAAAGATAGTTTCTTAACCATCTATCCCAGCAAAGTTTTGCTTGCCATTCAGTGCTTATGACTCTCTACCCACTGACATTCTCTGGTCACATCATGGCCTGAATAAAGCATTTTTGACTTCTAGTTAAACATGGTCTAGTCTTGTGGGTTTTAAATTTAAATTTATATCCAACTGCAATCAGAATTTAAATTTAAGTATAAATATAAAGGCATTATATTAAGCTTGTAAGATTTCTGGGAAGCTTTGCAATTAACAGAAGAACAAATGATGGCAATTTCAGTTTTGATTGATGACATTTGACTGGTGGGTGTAGAATGTTCAGGGTTGGCCTCCATGATGGATATCTTTGTGTTTCATGTAGTCACTCTTACTGTCTTTGCAGCGAGGCTCTCTTCTTAGTGAGCCTGCAATCCAGGTGAGAAGAAAAGGAAAAGGAAAGCAGATTTGGTCTTTGGAAAAACTGGACAACAGGTTGTTGGATATGAGAGACCTTTATCAGGAGTGGAAGGAGTGTGAAGAAGATACCCCAGTAAGTTATTTAAGAAAGATTACTTAAACTGGTAGTCATGGAAGGAACCAAGCAGGAATGAGCTCACCATTTCAGGGAAGAATTGTTCATTTTGCCAAAATAGTAATCTTGTTTCTAGAATAATTATTTTAATCCTCTAAATTGTTTAGCTAATCAATAATTTTGATAAACTGTTTTTTTGCTGAGGAAGATTCATCTTGAGCTAACATCTGTTGCCCATCTTCCTCTGTTTTCTTTGTGGGTCGCTGCTACCACATGGCTGCCGACAAGTGGTGTAGGTCCACACCTGGGAACCAAACTTGGGCTGCCGAAGCAGAGCATGCTGAACTTAACCACTAGGCCACAGGGCTGCCCCCTCTTCTCCTTTTTTTGTGTTCTCTGGATTTCTAGTAGAATCGTCTACATTCCATTCTGATTTCTGTTGGTGTGCATGTGTCTGTCTCCTGTACTGGACTGTGAATTTATTTAGGACAGAGACCACACTTCATTACCTCTCCTTTCCATTTCTCAACACATTTAACCTCGGAAATAATAAACCTACAATATGTGTTTTTTGAATTGAACATCAGTGGTAGCTTAATATTTATACTATAAGGAACATTTTTGAGGGAGTTTTGATCCTAAAGTGGGTGCCATAGATCTGTACTCTGGTACTCTCTCCTCAAATTGCAGGTTTTCTCGTTTAGGTTAGCTGTGTACTTGTACATATGTAAAATAGAAATATGTACTATGTATATTTTTACATATTTTCAACACTGCTGGTCCTGTTTCCACTTAGAGTTGTTTACTTCCCTAGCCTCTTGTTTTGTAAAAATATTTATTTTTCCCCATTGTCATCAATAAAAATGACTTCTCATGGTTAGATGACATTTTTTTTAAAAAAAAAATTTTTTTTCATTTTCTTCTGTACTCCTCTACTATTTCAACTTGGAAATAACACAATGTTAATAACAAATCCAAAAAAAACGAACCACTCTCCTGTCAGGGGGTCAGTCTCACTGGCAGCAGCTTGTGTAATAGTTTGCTAGGAACAAGCAGAATAGATATGAATGAAAAATGAAGAGTACTTTTGTACACTCTTCTTCCCCTTTTCTAGTCAACGTGTGTTGTTTTTCTATTTTTGTGGCAAGATTTCCACATAAAGGAGAAGAAATGATAAAAGTAATGACATATTATTGGAATTGCTCACTCATGGGTGAAGAATGGCTGACCACCATTCTAAATGGGAATGAGGAAGAGTGTGTGTTTGTGTGTATGTAATACAGTGCTATGCTTCAGCTAAGTTTAATGACTTTATCAGAGTGCATCAAAAAATGGTAGATTGAGGGGCTGGCCTGGTGGTGGCGTAGTGGTTAAGTTCGCACGCTCTGCTGTGGCGGCCCGGGGTTTGCAGGTTTGGATCCTGGGCGCAGACCTACGCACTGCTTGTCAAGCCATGCTGTGGCGGTGTCTCACATACAAAGTAGAGGAAGATGGGCACAGATGTTAGTCCAGGGCCAATCTTCCTCAGCAAAAAGAGGAGGCTAATCTTCCTCACCAAAAAAAAAAAAAAAATGGTAGGTTGAATTCATTTATTTTAAGTGATTTTCTGAAGTTTTATGTTCTGAATCTTTTAAAAGGTAATACGGTCTTACTTCAAGCGTGCTGATCCATTCTATGATGAACAGGAAAATCATAGTCTCATTGGAGTGGCTAATGTCTTCCTCGAGTCCCTCTTCTATGATGTGAAGTTACAATATGCTGTTCCAATTGTCAACCAGAAAGGAGAGGTTAGTTTTTTTCTTAATGTCTTGCATCCTGCAGAGAACAATTCAATAGTAGGGTGGTGATATTGTTGTTATAATGACATCAATATTAATGTGTATTATTAATACCTATGTTCCTGTACTGCTTTATGGTAATTTTTCTTGGTACTGTGAGGGGAAGTAACATTAGAACCTAGGCTTCTAAATTCTTATATACCATTAACCTAACCACTTGATTCTGAAACAGAAGAAAGAACAAAATCTGGAAAAAGTATCTGGTTTCCCTCCCAATGTTCTAGGTGGCAGGTCGGCTGCATGTAGAGGTGTTGCGAATCAGTGGTGACATTGGGGAAAGAATTGCTGGAGGTGATGATCCCACAGAGATCTCTCTTGATAAGGAAACCCAGGAGAACAAACTTGTATGCATGGTAAGTCCCAGTTTCATTTAGAAGTAGTAGAAGTGTGGCTGATTTTGAGGATTATGGGTATTTAGACAATAAATATTGTGTTCTTTTTCAAATTTGGGAAATATCTGTCTCTAAATAAATTTTTAGCATTTGGTATTCTAGAGACCATGTTTCATCATATATCCTGATGTACTATTCAGGCAGGTACTTCCACTGTGAAGCCTTGGATAAATCACCTCTTTCCTCTGGTTTGTTCAGCTCCAAAACTGTATGAATTAATTTTATCTGAACTTCTCTATAGAGAAGCCCAGATTTTTCACACCAATTTTTTCCTCCTGTTGGGCCTCTTGATTCCTCCTGGTGCTGGAGATTTGTCCCAGCCCTGGTCCTGTTCCTAAGCTCCTGCCATAAGTTACTCTTCACAGTTTTTCCACATGTTCTTTGCTCCTCTTCTCCCATGTGCCTTTGCTTATGCTATTCCATCATGCTGTAATCCCAAACTCTTTTCTTTCTGCTCTTCCTATGCATGCCATTCGTGAACTGTGTGTTGAGTGTTATCTGTCAGATGTGTGCCAGGCACTGGGAATATAAAGATGAATAAGGCGGGATTCCTAGTCTCAGAGCAACCCGCGTAGTGTGTGTGTGTGTGTGTGTGTAGGGGGACACACAAGTGAACAGAAGATTCCAATATAGTATGACCCAAGTGATCTGAGAGAGGTAGACAAGAGGTGTTCTGAGACACAGAGGAGAGGTAATTAATTAATTCAGATAGTAAGGTCTGAGGAAAATTTCTGGAAAAATGAGACTCACAGTGAATGTGCTCAGAAGGAGAGCGTGTTATGTAAAACTCTTTCTCCATAGGATGCTGTGGCATTTTCACAGGTAATTGCTAGGTCCATGTTAGGTAGGTCATTACATTCCTGGACTCCTAACCAACCAGCATAGGTAGTATCATCTCATTCATTTGACAATGAAAAAATCCTGTCATACATATCCAAACACACTCTAGTGGGCTGGTATGCCTTTGGCTGAGAATCACTGTAGGAACCAGTTAAAAGGTTTTTGGAAGAGAAGTCAACAAGGGGCGTAGGAACAGTGTACGAGTGAGAAGGAGGCCATTAGAAGGTGAAAGGAAGGAAGCCTAAACTTAACTCTTATTTGATTATCCATTCTAGGTCCAGTCCTCTATCTCAGTAAATATTTCTAGAATTGAAGTTAGTACTGAAAGGAGTAAGTTAGGCAGCAGCTGCAAGGTATGGGGAAGCTAAAGCTGTTAAAGAGTTGGGCTACTTTCTGTAGGTCTTTGCATATATTAAGAAGGCCTCGGATGTTTAAGTCAATTACTTCAGTATGAGAGGGGAAGACCCTTAATTCACTAAAAGATTAATCTTTGGAGCCGGCCTGGTGACGTAGTGGTTAAATTCATGCGCTCTGCTTTGGTTGGCCCGGGGTTCGCGGGTTCAGATCGTGG
The DNA here is from genome assembly GCA_031878705.1 of Tapirus indicus. Taxonomy (NCBI): domain Eukaryota; kingdom Metazoa; phylum Chordata; class Mammalia; order Perissodactyla; family Tapiridae; genus Tapirus; species Tapirus indicus. The sequence continues at coordinate 92,726,497 of CM062919.1, read as the reverse complement.
GCACGGACTGACGCACCACTTGTCAAGCCATGCTGTGGCGGCGTCCCATATAAAGTAGAGGAAGATGAGCACAGATGTTAGCCCAGGGCCAATCTTACTCAGCAGAAAGAGGAAGATTGGCAATGGATGTTAGCTCAGGAAAAGATTAATCTTTATTGTGATGTCCTTGTTTTCAGAACGATTCCTTTGAGGTTATATGATTATCAAAGATGGAGACATAGGCTTGATGACTTCATAATGGCCCATTTTAAAGGTGATGGACTAGTAAATGCAACTGTGTAAAAGAGTAGCTGTTTGAAAGTTTACCATTAGTAAAGTAACATGCAAAGATACCATCTCACTTGGGAAGTTTATGTTCATCACTGAAAAAACGTAGTATATCCTGGGCAACATGAGCTTTTTATTTTCTATTTTTTTTAAACGAAGTTAAAATATCTTAAGATTTTTTTGATGGAAGGTATCAAACATATATAAATATAATGGGAAAGATGTTATTGATCCCCATTCACCCTCCTTCCACAATCATCAACTAATCTTGTTTTAGTCATACACCCAAGCCATTTCTGTGCTGTCGCCTCCCTTTGGATTATTTTGAAGCAATTCCAGACATCATATTTCATCTGTAGATAGTATGTATCTCCAAAGAAGAGTACTAAAAAGAACCCCTACATAACCATAATATCATAATCAAAATGTAATACTTTCTTAATGTCATGAAATATCCAGTCAGTTTCCTTGACTATCTTGGGTGATGTGTTCCTCAAATCTATTTTAATCTTTAGGTTCTGGCATTTGTGCTTGTGTTTGCGTATATGCATGCTCTCTGTCTCTCTTCCTCTCTCTCATACATGCACACTCTCTTGCATGCACACACTCTGTCTTTCGTTCTGTCTTACTGTACAATTTATTTATTGTAGAAACTGGGTTGTCCTGTATTTTCTCATAGTCTGGGTTTTGCTGACTGGCATTATTTAATGTGTTAAGATGTATTTGCTGTAAATTGGTAGTTAGATATAAAGGCAGTATATGGGGGAGGGGGAGTAGCAAGGATGCTTTATAGGTGGTGATGTGTTCTTTCATCAGAAGGCACATTATGTCTGGTTCTCTTTTGGGGTTGTTAGCAATCATTGATGATTAATACCTAGATATTTCATTTAGCAGGTAGAAAAGAATGATACTATAATTCTGTCTTCCCTTCATTTATTAGCTGGAATTCTTCTATAGAGAGAATCTTCCATTATCAACTATATTGTTATTCAGAGATATAGTTTGTATAGGAAAGGCAAGGTAAATGCTCCATTCTTTCCCTTTATTTGCTAATTTTCAAAATAATGAATTGATTTTCCTGCTAATATCCCAAAGTGACCAGTGAGATATTTTTTCAGTCTTAATATCATTATGATCTCTTGGATTTAAATATATTTGATATGTTTCGATCCATTGTATTTATTACCTCTGTTGAAGCTCAAATGATCCTATCTTCAGTTGGCTTTTGACACTCATAGATTATGGTAGCTTTCTTGTTTTCTGGTGTGATGAATATTCTGGTCTCATCCTGTACATTTCCTGTCCCAGACCTGGAATCAACCATGTCTCCAAGGAAATGATTCCTTTCAGTGGAAAGTGGTTTTTAGTGACTGTGGTCTGAGTTTATAATAGCCTTTTGTGTAAAAGGAGGAAGACAAATAAACTATATGGCAATAAACAAAATACTGGTGGAAAAAAACAAATGAAACCACTCTAGGGACACTTAAGATATCGTGAGTGATGAGTATCACTGGCCCATGAAAGAAGTCTAGATTTATTTTTCTATGATAAAAAAATTATGCACATGTTAACATATTAATATTTTCAATTACGTTAAATAAAGTTAGTATATTTTAAAACCCCAGACAACATCAGTGTCTTCTGATATTCCTTGGCTCTAGTATCTTGAGCAGTGGCAAGTTGAAGTCTATGGTATTCTGACACCTTGTGGTGATTTTAGTTTCTGTATACAAAAACTGAAAAAACCAAAACCAAAAAAAAAACACCTATATTCTAGATATCAAGATATTCCTCATTCCTAATATTCTTCATTCCTAGCAGTTTCATTCCTGAGAAATTGCCTGTAGGGAACCCTGAGTTCAGCATATGAAATCTTGCTTTCTTATTTATTTCAACCTTAAAATTGAGATTAATTTCTAAGGAAAAAAATTGGCTTTCAGATGGAATTAAATTACAAAGAAATATACATTGAACATCTGTCCACTCAGTGCCTGGTAGTGTTTTCGTTCATTTCATTGGTGTGGTCAGTCTTCACAGCAGTATCGTTACGTAGCTATCCTGTTTTGCACAGCAGAAAACTAAGCCTAAGAAAACTAAGAATTAAAGTAATTCGCGTAAAAACAGAAAGTAATAACTGGCAGAGATTTTTATTTAGATCTGTGTACTCCAAAAACTTGTAATCTTCTCAAATACCACATTGCTTCATCTTAAAGATTATGATAAGCATTTTAAAACATTTAATGAAAAAGTGATGGTTTTAGAAACATAATGAAAAATTAATTGCTGAATACTGATTGCTGTCTTTGGCTTGGGCAAATGAAATGTAAGTCAGTCCGTCTTTCATAGCCTGCCAGGGGATGCTATCTAGATGTTTCAAACTCTTGTTGGATCACAAGAAAAAATGAATAATAATAGGAGTTCCCATCCATTGCTTATCCATTATGTGCCTGGTATAGAGGAAAATAGAGTCATCTGCTTTGCGTGATTTTCTGTGTCATTATTAATGCTTCCTGAGACATTGAGACTATTATGTTTCTGGTTGCTGAACTACTTCTGCCACATGTTCAAATCTACTTTTGTAAATTTATTTACTGGAGGTGGAACGCGTCGTACAACATTCAGGAAGTGACCAGGTGAAGAATGTAGTAAATGATCAATGCTCAGTCATAGAAAGTCAGCCTCATCAGTTACAAAATCAGAATTTAGTTTAGCTTAATTAATTTTAGGATTTAGTTTCCTTCACAGTTGGAGAAGTTTTGGAATATTATAACTTATCACAAAAACTCCAGCTTAAAAATCAACCTGACGCTGCCTGCCAAAAAGAAATATTTAGAATATTTGGCTGCTTTAATATCTAGTATAGGCATTTCGTCTCGGGCATTTGGGTCTGATTAGACACATATTTCTAATTGCATGTTATCACAAAACCCTACACTCCCACGGTCCAGGGCACATTTCCTCTGGTTCGCCTCTCCTCCCTAAACCTGCAGGGAGAAGGTGTTCAGTAAATGTTGGGGCAGAAAATGGGCAACACTCACTGTCTTGAGTCTCCTCCCTTCGTCCTCCAGATCTTCAAAGTGTATACATTCCTGATGCTTTTAAAGTTTTCCCAAAAAATGCTCTAATAGCATGTAACATTCTACCTGAGAACTTTGTCTCTTTTTATACTTTAAAATATCAAATAAATGTTTTTTGTCCTTTCCTGAATGTTTACTACTTATTGGCACGTACACTGATTTTGTTGATTTTGTTCTTCATTCGTCACTCTTAACAATCTTGTGTTCTTATTCTTCATCAGTCTGTAAATACTTAAAAATATTCACCTTGATAGTCAAGGTTGTTGCTACCCTGTGTCAGCTTCTCATTAAATATGACAGTTGTTATCACCATCTTACAGATGCAGAAATACAGCCCAGAGTGAATGGGATTTGGTCAACATAAACCAACAGTTAGTGACAGAGTCGGGACTGGAGCCCATATCTCTGACTCAAAGTACTTCTTGGAACTTTCTGAGTTAAAATCGAACAGAGCCTTCTTTTTCCTTCAGGTTAAAATACTCCAAGCCACTGGATTGCCACAGCATCTGTCCCACTTTGTATTCTGCAAATACAACTTCTGGGATCAGCAGGAGCCAGTAATTGTTGCCCCCGAAGTGGATACCTCCTCCTCTCCTGTCAGCAAAGAGCCTCAGTGCATGGTTGTCTTTGATCATTGCAATGTAAGTTGTTTCCCAGACATGGTCAGTGTTTAATTACTCTGGTAAAAACAAAACAAAAAGATGAACCTTATTTTGTTGAATAATTTGGTCTTCATATATGTCTTTGATCAGAGTTTCTTAGAGTGGGACACTTAAGTGGGACACACATCAACACGTTTTACGCCTTACACTTACACAATGTTGTATGTCACTGATATCTCAGTAAAGCTGGGGAGAAAAAAACCAGTGTCAATGCATTTAACTCCTCTACAATCAGAAGTTAACTTTTGTGTGACTATATATATATGTATGTTTGTGTACTCCTCTCCAAAGGAATCCATGTTTTGTGTTAGATTACTGGAGAAATTGTCATCTAAAAAGGTTAAGAAACTAGTGTTTTAGAGAAAGTAAAAAGAGACAAGAACTGACTTTACTGAGCACCCAGTGCTCTGCTAGGCCTTTCTGTTGTTCTTTCATTTGCTCTTTACCACAGTTGGATTTGATGATAGTGCTTTCTTGCAGCTGAAGAAACCAGTTTAGAGAGATCAGTTTGCCCCTGGCTAGTAACTAGCAGAGCCAGGACTGTCAGATTCTGGATCCTTTTTCTCTACTGTACTGCACTTGATTCATCACAGTTTTTTCAGGAGAGAGGTCTCTTTCTAATCTGCTTAAGACATAGAAATACCTTTAGTGTGTTAAAGATCAAGAGAGAAAGAGAGCAGAGATTCTATGACTATTTAAAATAAATAAATTTGGGTTTAGAGCTTAACCCAAATTATTGCAAAATTCTGTCTTCGATATATCTTGTAAAGCTGGACAGGTTGGAAGAATTTTTAAAAATTAGGTGATTTTTTTGCATTGATGATCATCATTCATTTCCTTTCTCTTCTATTATCGGAAATAGCTTTCTAAAAACTGGGAAAAATTGTTTTTCTAACACACTGCTACCTTATTGCATGTAATAACTTTTATGTCAAGATGTCACAGATCATTGTCATTCTTAATGTAATTATTTATACTTTTAAAAATAGCTCCCAATATATTGCCAACAAAAGAGAATATGATGTTGGTGTTTCACAATAAATTTTCAAGGTGAAAAGGTTTTTAAAAATCAGAGTTATAGTTATTTTTAAAATAAAAAATCTTAGGCCATCTGAGCTGTCATGGGTGTTAGAGGACAGTTCTGTTCATAACTAAAACATTCTTTTCTATTTCTCTTCTCCATGATGAGGTAAGTTTATGATGTTGGATATAAGCAATCATAAGGTTACCAGAAAATGTATCCTCTTCTGTAATTATTTTCTTTCAGGAGTTTTCTGTTAACATCACTGAAGACTTTATTGAGCATCTTTCAGAAGGGGCATTGGCGATTGAAGTATATGGCCATAAGATGAATGATCCTCGGAAAAACCCAGCCCTGTGGGATTTGGGGATTATCCAAGCAAAAACACGTAGTCTTCGGGACAGGTGGATTTTAGATATTCATCTGATTCCATTTATAATTTTTAAAAATTGCTAGAGATTACTACTGCCATTTATAAAGGTTACCCTTTCCTGAGCATTCCCAGTATTCCAGGGCTAGACGGTGATATTTCCAGGATATAAATAGCACAGCTAAACTTTCTTAGAGGAGTGAACTTTGAAGAGTGAAGGAAGAAAGTTAAATATGTAGGAAGTTAAGAATAAAGAATGAAATGTGTTTTTGGAGAATAGGTTGCTTATCATTATGAATTACTTCTAATTAATCAACTGTAGAGAGAATGCATCAAGATACAGTCCAGAATTCAGGTTTACTTATTTTGTCTTCAGCTCAGAGTTCTTGTTGAGGGGCCTCAGTGATGAAGGAGGCTGGCTTATTTGTTGACCAGGATTTTAAAAAGAAGAGTTAAGAGGAAATGACTGAAAGAACATATATTTGTACTTTTCATCTAATTATAGATGAAAACCAGATTTTCTTTTTTTTTGCATTTAGAAAGTTTTAGCAAATACCAAATTAGACGTTGAGATTCTTTTCTTGATTCTCTTGTGACCTGAGCAAAGATACTTGTCTTTTCTGACGTCACTAAAGCCTCCAGCACTCCCTTTATCTGTGAAAAGAGAATCACTGTACTTGCTTCTGTACATCTGATTACAATGTTTAGATTTTTGAATAACCACTTTCAAATAGATTTGTAATTATCATACCTTTTTGAACTAAATAGAGGAGCCGTTTCTAGTTCTGATATTAAGTTTAACTTTGCTTTTAGTTATATTTGCTAGTATGTACTTATATATTACTCATTGAACTACAGATAATTCTACTGAGTTATTCTGTTTGGAGGTCATTATCATTGTTAATTCTCATGAGTAGTATCCTAAGCTGCCTGTATTGCAATGGAAATGTATGATTTTCAAGAATCCCAACTATTTCCTAGATGGAGTGAAGTCACCAGGAAAGTAGAATTCTGGGTTCAAATCTTGGAGCAGAATGAGAATGGTGAATACTGCCCTGTTGAAGTTATTTCTGCAAAGGATGTGCCAACAGGAGGAATCTTCCAACTCCGGCAGGTAACAAAATTGTGAATGCTATCATTCTGAATGTTAATATTTAATTCTTTGGCACTGTAAAGCTCAATATTGGATTCCTTTTAGCAGAAATGTCGGTGATAATGAAATCTATACCGGCCAAGTCCATTTCTTGTATTAAAATTGTCCCTACTTCATGTGTATTTTCTTTCATTTTCAAAATATTGCTATTTATAATATTTTAAAACCAGCTTCTGTTAGGTTTAAGTAAGAAAAAGATAAGCTTTAAAAAACAACTCAGAATTGAATTGTAGGGAATGAAACAAACATCTCAAGCAGCATTACAATATTTATATACACCTGAAATTTATATAATGTTATAAACCAGTGTTACCTCAATAAAAAAAATTTTTTTAAAGAAATTTATAAAGACAGGGAGAAACAATGTCACATGGCAGACAGAACAAGCACTTCAGAGTCTACATGCTAGGGTCCAGTTTTGGTTCTCCCATGGCCTAGCTGTCTATCTGTGAGCAAGCTCAGAAACCTCTCAGAACCTTTTCTCAGGTGTAAAGTGAGGGTAATGATAATACAACTTCATAGGATTAATGTGAGGATTAGAGATACTGTATACGAAGCACAGTGCTTGGTACATGGGAGGTGAGAAGTGTTTTTTCCTCCTGACACCAACTAATTCTCCAGTTCTCTGCAGACACCAACTAGGTGTCCTACAAATCAATTCAATTTGGACCCAGAGTGACCCTCATACTCCACATACTCTTAAGGGCTCAGACTTAAGCACAAGACTGCCGTTGCTTCAGATGCCAGTTGCAAGTATCAGGTCCCCAGGTTACCTATACTTCTGTCTGACTTGTCTCCAAAGTCGGGTTCCCACAATTCTCCTCAGGTTTGATAATTTGCTAGAATGACTCACAAAACTCAGGAAGGCCCTTTACTTGCTGTTACCAGTTCATTGTAAAGACTACAACTCAGGGATAGCCAAATGGAAGATGTGCATAGGGCAAGGTATGGGGAGGAGGGGTGAGGAGGTTCCATGTCCTCTCTGGGTGTGTCACCCTCCCGGCACCTTGATTTGTTCATCAACCAGGAAGCTCTCCAAACCCCATCATTTGTAGGTTTTTATGTATGTTCCATTAGGTAGTCATGATTGATGAAAGCATTGGCCATTGGTGATTAACTCAATCTCCAGCCCCTCTCTCCTCTCTCCCTAAGGTTTTGGGGTGGGGCTGAAAGTTCCAAACTTCTAATCAAGCCTTGGTCTTTTCTGACAAGCAGCCCCCATCCTGAAGCTATCTAGGGCCCTGCCAAGAGGTACCACAGGAGGTGTTTAGTAAATGTAGCTAGGTAGATATGTATACTTGCCAGAAATAATACAGCAGAGAAATATGTGGGAATTGTCATTCAACCCCAGGCAGATTGTGATCTGTAAAGTGTCTGCACTGCCAACTGAAGATGAGAGAGAATATCTTAATAGAATTTACATATTAGATTTGGAAATACTCTTTTTTGCTATACCTTACATTAATTCAATGCTTAGTAGAATATTGTATGCTATATGCTAGTTTCCATAATTTAGAACAATAGTAAAATATTCGAATAGCTCTAGAAAATGAATGTTGAAATCATTCAAAGCAAAATATGAAAAAAGGTTAAAGAAAAAAAAAACGTTGCTTAAATATTTACACTTCTGAATGTATTAGGAGGAGGAGGATGATAAGCACTTGTTCTCTGACCCTGGCAAATGAATTTTAGCAAATTCATTCATGTGTGGGCAAAGAACTAAAAGCAAAAGGAAATTAGTTTAAGTTATAGCATGAGATATATGCATAAAATAGGATTCTTAAGGGTGTGAAGAACATCTTTTTCTGAACATCTGTTAAAACTATATATATTTTCTTTGGATGCCTTAGCAATTTCATCTCCTGGAAGGCAAGACCAGATAATTTTCTGTGGTTTAGTGTGAAATTGAATATTTTAGTATTTGTTATACTTTTGACGATACTCTTGACCTGGATGCTAAAAGAATCATGCAAAGGCTGGAGAAGTTTTTCACATATAAATGGCAAGAATAAAGATACAGAGGTTGGGATTAGGTAACTTTGGGTAGAAAGTAACCTGTAGGAAGAGCTAGAAAGCAGTGACAGAAGAGGCCATAGAAGCATGTGGCAGCTAGTTCATAGAGGGCCTTGGATGCTAGGCTCATTGGAATTGAATATATTCCAGAATTGGAACCTGTTGTTCTTGAACAGGAAAGTGGCACAGAAAAACTGATTAGGTTAACCATATGAAATTGCTGGTTTTGTAGTTAAAAAATGGTCAAGTATCAGCAGTTACAGAAAATTCAATCTAGTAGTTAAAGTATACAGTTCAAAGTTTTTCTGTGAACATTAAGCCATTCCTGGGTCCCTTCCCTCCTTTTCTTCCCTCTCCTTGTCTTGAATCCTCCCCCAAAGTATATGTGCGTAACCCTTCACTTTTGGGCACACATTCAAAATAGGTCATTTTGTGTCTTAGGCAAAGAAAACAAACAAAATGTAGCTAATTGGAATGACTGAACTGTTTTAGACGATTAAAATGTTTTCTGAGGTACTCTTTCCACAAAATATCTGATGGATAGTCCTTGGAAAATATTAAATCAAAAGACATCTGTAACCCATCTAGCTTGATAGGATCAATCATTGCCTAAGTTGATTTTCCTGATAATATAAAGCTCTTGGGAATTAAAATCTGATGGAAAAGGGGAAGTGTAACTGACTTGAAATTGTATATTCAAATTCTATTTTACATGCCTAAAATTTATAAACCAACCTTGATGTCAGTAAGTTGGAAATACTGGGAATTTTCTTTTAAGATATTACTTCATTGTAAATGTTCAAAGTCATATAGTATTTATTCTGAAAATGTGCTTAAGAAACAGCTTCTCTCTGATCAGGTCTTCATTTTGCAGTTTGGTTTAAAATTATTTTATTTTGGAATTAGAGCAATGAATTCAGGATAGTAGTAATTATTATTTCTAACTCTGCTTATTTTTAAAAGTAGATCATACTGTATATTCTGGGTTCAGAATGTATCATGTATGTTTTTCTACAGTAATATTTTAAATGACTATGTAATAGTGCAGTGCAAGCAGTTATTAATATTATACATTTAATTTGTATGTAATTTTTTTTGTTATTCTTAACATTGCTTTAAGGTTCTTTATGTATATGTATGATTATTGTCTAGAAAAGCTTCCTAGAAAGTTGGATTGCTGGGTCAAAATATGGATTGCTGGATACTTTTATTTTTAAGGCAAATTGCCCTGTAGAAAGCTTGTACCAATTTATATTCCCACCAACAGTGTATGTAATTGCCTGTTTCATAAACTTTGGGCAATATTGGGAATTGCCTTTTGAGAAGGTAACTGCTAGTTTAGTAAGTGAAAATAAAGGTGTATCATGCTTATTTTAATTTGTATTTATTTGGTTGTTAGTAAGTTAAACATTTTTTATTGTCCAGCTTTTTACATTTCCTTTGTTAGAATGTTTTCTTTTTCTTGGAAAATGTGTAAGCCATATATTTGTTCTGTGTCTTTCTACTTACTTAAAAGGTAAATAATTTTTCTTGATTAGTTTTTCAGTTTGTATTTTACGTCTTGACATTTAACATACAGTGAGACAGTGTGTCCAAAGTTAAACGTTTTTCTCACCATTAGCCTGTAGGGGTCTCTCTAAACCAAATTTTTGGAAATCAAACTGATTTTAAGAAACTCTTAAAATTGCCTGTGATACAGGGGCAGTCCCGGCGAGTCCAAGTGGAAGTGAAGTCTGTGCAGGAATCTGGGACTTTGCCATTGATGGAAGAATGTATATTGTCTGTCGGCATTGGATGTGTAAAAGTTAGACCACTCAGATCCCCTAAGACTCATGAGCCCTTCCATGTAAGTTTCTCTGCCTGTTAACGTTCTTGTTCAAAGACTGAACCACACAAGAGAGTCTTTTGGAACCTGTCAGAAAACTGCCTTCCACAAACAATTCTTTCAGTGTTTCTTCTTGTTTTCCTTTGATGTCTTTTTTATTTTATTGCATTTTTATGGAATCACGGCACCAAGCTATTGGTTTTGCCCTGGTACATGGCAAACTGAGAGTTAAACCATCTCAGCCTTCAGAAGCTCCTCAGTGCCTACTAGTGATTGCCTCCCCCATCACCCACCCTCTCTGCAGAAACCCCCTGCTGGCTTGTAAAGACTCTTTGCCAGCAGGTGTTTGATTTCCCCTGGGGAGTAGGACTATAAACCCAGCAGGGAAAGTATTGTACTGGTTCTGGAAAAGGTCAAATGAGTGTTCTTCACTTTACTACGAGAAGCTTAAGGTTTTACTCCAAGTTCCTGAAAACTATAAAACCAAGAGTGAGGACCAGGGTAGGTGGGAAATGAAATAGTATATTCATTAAAGTAGAAAATACAAAGTATGGAAAAGATTCAGATTGTTTAGTGTAGCATGATTCTTGGATAGTTATTTCGGTTCTGCATAATATATTTTTTCTTTTAGGAGGAAGAGGAGGACATGGACAGCTACCAGGTAATTAAGCAGTTGTTAGCCTTATCAAATAAGTTGATAAGTACTACTAAATTACACATTCCTGAGTCTCGCTATAGTGTTGCTTAATAATTACACAATTAATTTTGGTTCAAATATTGCTTTTTCTCACGTTAAAACAGAAGAGGGAACAATGAGTGTTTCATAGACTGTAAAGTAAAATCTGTTTAGTGTAGGAAATCATTTGTGACTGTTATCCTTTTCCAAAGTTGGATCTCCCCTTCCAGGTTGCCTACAGATCCATTTCTCCAGATCCTCTTCCTTGCACCTTTTCTCTCCTTGAGTGGAGTCGCCCACATTTCCTCTTTAAGAGCTATCTCATAGTGATCTTCAGTCAAACCAAGCCCCCTAGGTATTTTCCATATTTTAAGCCAGGTCTCCCTTCCCCACTTCCTGGAGTCATCCAGGTTTGGTTCTGGGTTTTTTTCCCCCGCTTTCCTAATCTACTGCAAAATTTTGTTTATGTCTGTTAAGTTTTATCTTGTTAGTCATTGTTTTAGGACTGTCAGAGCTCTTTGGATCCTGATTATGTCATCCACTGTAGTCACTCTCCTGGTTTTGCATCATTCTAATTTGATAAAAATGTCTGCCTTCCTATAAGTCAGTGATAAAAATGTTGTATCAGATAGGGTTAAATACAGAGTCCTATGGCACAACAATAGAGACTTCTTTTAAGCTGACATTAGTCATTAATCACTGTTCTTTGGATGTGATATTTCAGTCATTTATGATTTCATTCAGGTAGATCCATTGCATGTTTCTCCATCTTGTCCACAAGAATGTCATGAGCTATTTGGTTAAGTGCTTTAGTGAAATCCAGATACACACTCTATCCGCAACATTCCACTGATCTACCCAGTCTTATAACTTTATTACCAAAGGAAATGAGGTCAGATTGGCATACAGTCAGGTGTTGACTGGTAGAGCTGTTAGTCTGTTGATAACACCCCCTGCTCCCTCTCCCATCCTCCCCCCGCCTGAAATCCCTCAGAAACAAGGGAGAGAAGCATTTACATGTTGTAGAGACTAGTGAAACATGTTAAAGGCTGTAGTTAAGACATTTGAAGAATTCTTATGATAGTTCTCAGGGGTATAAACTTGAAGATGATTGAGTAATATTTGTGATTTTTATCTAGCAAAGAGACCTCATAGAAGATCTTAGTTGCGAGTGCTTGGAGTTCTACCCCTTGAGCCAGTAGAAATGAGACTGGTTCTGGGTATCAGAGAATGCCGTTTCAGAAACAGTCTTACTCTAGAACAGTTATGCTTTAATTTCTGAAAGTTTCTGATCTGAATAATGGTTGGAGTCAATTAGTGCTAGTAATAAAGACATTAGTGTATAAACTATGTTTTCAAAGCATATTAGGGTAAGGTAAGGTAGAGTATTGGTTTCACATATATTGTCTTGACATTCTATTTACTATAATTTCCCTTGTTTTCTTCCAGGATCGGGATTTAGAGAGACTACGTAGAAAATGGCTAAATGCATTAACCAAACGTCAGGAGTACTTAGATCAACAATTGCAAAAGCTTGTCAGTAAACATGGTAGGAAAAGCAGGTTGAATATTTCCCTCCCCAAATCAGTGTGTAATTAATCCCTGTTTGCAGCCACATAAATTAAAAGTAGATGAACACATCAATAATGGGGATGACAGGAGCATGGAAGTGTTACTTATTTGTGTCATATCCTTTCAAAAGAACATTTATCCAATTGTAATAATGTCTTTGGCTAGGTCCCTCCTTCTCCAACAAAGAAAGAGAAAACATAGTGTGTAAAGTAAACGTTGTTCCTCAAAAATAACTTAAGGAAGGGTACTAACATTTCTTGATTTCTTGTCCAAAAGCACTTGAATCCTCTGATTCTGGAAGAAATCATTCAAGTGCTGTTCCACTGTAGGCCTTCCATTAACTGAAGATGGCCTCTCTGAAATGTACACCAACCTCTCTAGCTTAGAGTTAGCTTTTTATCATGAATTTTTTATCATTAATTAGGGAAGTAATAAGTTCCTGGTGAACCTTCAGTAACTGAAGTACAGGCAAATCCTGTCGATATGCAGGACAAAAGTGTAAATAGCAAGTGGTATATCTGTACTTGATCCTCATTTCTGATATTCTAGATAAAACAGAGGATGATGCTGACCGTGAAGCTCAACTTCTAGAGATGAGGTTGACTCTGACTGAGGAGAGGAATGCGGTAATGGTCCCCTCTGCCGGCAGTGGGATTCCAGGGGCCCCAGCAGAATGGTATGTGCTGCCATGTGTCTTCTCAAGTTCTGAATGCTCACTGAGCTGCCTGCTTTCTGTATGAGTTTTGCCTATGCTTCAGTTAATGGCAGACTTATCATAGCATATGGGGAAAAAGTTGTTTGAATTAGAGGAAATGTTAAATTATTTTCATGAGTTAGAATAACTATGGTCTAAAACTCTGTTTTAGGCAATAATATTGTTATTGGCCCAACTAATTAAGATTTCTGAGAATCTAAATCAATATTTAGTACCACTGCACTTATTAGCATTTAAAAAAATAGTTAATATGTTAATTACTTGGATCATTCCCTTAAAAGACCATTTGGTCATAATAAAATTGCGTGTCCAGGAGTTTTGGGTTTTGGTGCTGGCTTAAACTGTACTGTCAGCAAATGTTCTGTGCCACTTTGGAGAAATGAAAAATAGTAAATTATGCCACATGAAGCTCTTAGGTATATAATTTTATAAGAAAGTAAGTTTAAACAAGGGAGCTTCAGTTACGAACAGGTATATGTGTCTCATCAGACTGAGTTCTAGTATATCAGAGCATATGATAATTATACATGAGAGCACTAGCGAGAAGAAGCAGCAGTTATGGTTAAGTCCTTGTGGCCTCTCTAATGGGAAGTTATAGCAAACCCAATACTCAGAGTTATTACTGGCTTGACCTGTAATAGTTCTGAATGTTTGTTAAGGCCGCGTCGTGAAGTACCTGCTGCTGAGAAAGTCTGCCTTATTTGAGATGCCATTTGTTCTTTATGTTTTAGGACCCCAGTTCCTGGGATGGAAACACACATACCGGTTATATTCCTTGACTTAAATGGTAAGTTAGGAGGCGCTTTTTGAAGGCTTACCTCTGACAAATTAGGGTCCAAGTAACACTTAGATTCTAGTAAAGTATGCAGTTAGGCGATTGTGTAAGCCTAAGGTTAGGGTCCATGTTATGTGTGCCAGAGGACTCTGATACTCAACAAAGAATGAATTTTCTGTAAGACTAATATGTTTATGACAGTAATAGGGATGTTTCACCATGAAGTGTTCTTACATTTCATTCTACAACTCATACTGCTATGTGTATGCTTTGTACTCCCATCAATTTAGGATGGTAGTAATGTTTTCCTGCAGTTAAAATATGTTCTTCTTTAATTCCTAGGAAAAGATTTCTCTCTGGAAAGGACTAATAACTAGTGATGCTTATGTAGCATGTTTTCTTTTATCTGGTGTTTTCTTAGCATTACTGAATAAATTTCTCACTTTTTCTGTAAGTTCTTGTACCATTTATCCCTGCATTGCCTATTTTTTTAAAACAGCTGTCATTTTTTCCTGACTTTTTTTTCCCCTCCTGTAAAATATTTTGGATGTGGCTACATTTTACGTATACTCTGTCTGAGGAGGGAAAATAAAAATGAAAAGGTAGATTAAAGAGCTAAAAGTAAGTTAAAAGTCAGCAGTTAAATTCCTAAAACATCTGGAGAACTATGTATTAAAATTAACTATCTTAAATGACAAGCTTGCGTGTCCTCCCTGGTTTTCTTCCACCTAATTGAAAATGAGTTATAATATCTGAAGTATTTAGCACCTTGTGCCACTTGGCTTATTTAGACATCTGGAAGATTTTTATATACACACAGAGTTAGAGAATAATACTTAGCCACTCCCACTGTCTGTCTACCTGGTGGGGTTTTAATGCATTGCCACAGCATCTATCCTACCTTCTTGTTCTCTTGAGCTTTGGCGACTGAGGGTGACTGTGGCCTATTCTTATGTTAGGTTGCTAGATAGGTGAGGTGCTGGGGTGTGTGTGTGTGTGTGTGTGTGTGTGTGTGTGTAGGAGGGTAAGAAAGTGGAAGAGTAAGCTTAAAGAAGACCTGTTAGTATGGATATTCCAAGACATGATCAGGACCTTGTTCAGCCTTATTCCTTTCTTGGTCCACCCAAGACCAGATACTAGAAAAGATACTTTTTTGTGTGTGTGAGGAAGACCAGCCCTGAGCTAACATCTGTTGCTAATCCTCCTCTTTTTGCTGAGGAAGACTGGCCCTAGGCTAACATCCGTACCCATCCTCCTCCACTTTATACGGGATGCCACCACAGCATGGCTGACAAGCGGTGCGTTGGCAGGTGCCCGGGATCCGAACCCGCGAACCCCGGGCTGCCAAGCGCGAACTAAACGGCTGCGCCACTGAGCCAGCCCCTAGAAAAGATACTTTTGATGCCTACTCACAAGCTTTTGATGGATAGGGAGTTGGGAGGGCCAGGCTTGGAACTGAATAATCAAAGGGCCACGAGGCAACTCTGTAGCTCATGTAGCCAATTGATTCTTTTGTTGAACTTAATTGTCGGAAAATTGGAATCATTCTCACTTCTCATTTCTTCAGTACACTAAAAGACAGGGAATTTGGATTGTAATCCTATCATTAACATTTATGGGCTGACCTTGAGTAACCTTTTGGGTATCTTGGCTTCAGTTGCCTTCCATGTAAAATAAGGCATAAAGGTAGGAGATTAGATAAGATGATTTCTTGAGGCACTTTCCATCTCTAAGGTCTGTGAACTGTTTAATGGTCATCATCCATGTCATGTAAGATTTTAGTGCCAAAAGCAAATGAAATTTCAGGCAGAAGAATTTAATACTAAGCACATTGAAATTTAGCTGGTAGGGGTTATCCTTTAAAATGACCTCCCTGTTTAATGGAACTTCTTTGCTTTTAGCTGATGATTTCAGCTCCCAGGATAATCTTGATGACCCAGAAGCTGGTGGATGGGATGCTACCCTTACCGGGGAAGAAGAGGACGAGTTCTTTGAACTGCAGATTGTAAAACAGCATGATGGAGAGGTAAATAAAGCACAACTGGGGAAGATCAGAGGAAAAGTAGTTTCTGTAACCTTTCCATGAGCCTTTTGAAACAATCAGCAAGGTAATCATTTCAGTGCTTACATTTCTCAAGAAATAGAAATGAAAACCTTTCATGAGGACTTCCAGAAGAAGTGGACCCTCAGGTTATGTCCATTCACTGTTTTACGGCCTATCCTGGTAAAGGATCATAGTTTAGATCAGCAGTGGTCCACTCTCTAGGGAAATGCCGCTGAAGAACATAAAGGTAAAATGACACAGTGTTTGGGATTTGCTTTGGAATTCTTTAGTAAAGACTTCTAAAAAGGGAAAAAAAGAGTAGATGAAGCCAACGTGGCAAAATCTTGATAATGTTTGAATCTGAGTGATGGGTATACAATAGGGGCTTATTTTCTAATTTTGACCATATTGGAAAAATTGTAAAATATTTTAAAGAAGGAAAGCTGATGTGATGCTTGGAAGGACACATCATCACTTAGTGGTATTCCTAAGATGCAAAACTTGAGTCTTATAGTGGGGAAACAATCAGACAAACCCAGCTGTGGTTCATTCTGTAAAACAGTGGGCCTGCACCTTCCCTACGAAGTCGGTGTCATGAGTGATAAAGAAAGACAGGGGAACCATTCCAGGTTAAAGTAGACTAAAGGCACATGACAACTAAATGCAGATTGTGATCCTGGATTAGAACAGTTGAAAAATGTGAATATGGCCTCTATATTATATGATAGTCTTACATCGATGTTAAATTTCCTGAACGTGGTAAATTGTCCTTTGGTTAAGTCAGAGGATATCCTTGCTCTTAGAAGATACTTGCTGAATTATTTAGGGATATAGAGTTATATGTCTGTAAAGTGGTTCAGCAAAAAAATAATAATGTGTGTATGTGTTGTGAGAAAGAGAAAGGAAAATGGCAAAATGTTAACAATTGATGAATCTAGATGAAAGATATACAGGAGTTCATTCTACTGAATTTGCAACTTTTCTTTATGTTTGAGCATTTTTCAAAACAAAAAATTTCAAAACCAGTCAGCCAGGAACATTATGCTCTGTACTCCCAGAATAGGGTGATTGAGGCCACATCCTCATACTCCATAGTCTTTGAGGGCAGTTCTAGTAAAACGGCACTCGTGACTGGCATGTGCCACTTCAGCCTAAGCCAGTATGTTTCCTTGTAAGCTCTTTTGTTTTTAGGAGGAGACAGAAAAGTATGTTCTTTCTGTTTTTTCTGCAGGTGAAAGCAGAAGCCTCTTGGGACTCTGTGGTACACAGTTGTCCTCAGCTCAGTAAAGGCACACCTGCGGATGAGCGAGTGTTTCTGATTGTGCGGGTGACAGTCCAGCTCAGCCATCCAGCTGACATGCAGCTGGTATTACGGAAACGAATTTGTGTCAATGTTCATGGCCGGCAGGTGAGTCATTAATCCTAGTTGAAGAAATGACTTTAACCACAGGTCCAACACGAGGGCAGGCCCATGGAATGATTGCTCTGGCCTCTTGTCCAAACAGGCTGCTTCAGTCCGGGAACATGTCATCCTGACTTCCTCCTAGACAGTGTTAAATTGTTACACTGAATCTTTCTTATTACACATTCACAAATTACGGCCATTCTTTTTGGTGCCACAGAGCCCTGTCAAAGTGAAGTTCACTGTTTTTGTTTTTGACTTTTCATCTGGGTCCTACAAGATGAGAAGATTCACTGCAGCTTAGCTGTCGTTTGTGCTTCTTACCCTTCGCTTTCCATGCCTTTCTTTCTTTTCAGTCATCTCTGCTAATTCGTTGATTCATACATTTGGAGAGTGTACTCTGTCAAGCTTTGGGGTAAAAATAAGAAATAGTCTGCATCCTTGATGAGCCAGTGTCCATTGGCATATGTAGATGTATAAACAGGCAACTCTTCTCTATTGTGATAGTGCTATGATGCAGGTGCTCACCAAGTGCTGGAAGATTGCAGGCGGAGAATGGAGAATTCAGACCAAGGAAGCTGGGAAGGCTTCAGAGAGCAGGGTGGCATGTGAGTAGCTCCTTTACAGACAGGGAGTTTGGCTGGCAGAGAAGGAGGAGTTGGCTGTTCCATGGAGAAGAGGTGCTCGTGAAGAGATAGTGAGGAAGGAAAGGGCGTGGCAGGCTTGGGGACCGTGAGAAGCATAGTGTGAAGGGTGTGCTGCAGAAGCAGGGCTGTGGCTGTCAACATAGTTGCAGCTGGATTATGAAGGACTTTGTGCCATATGAACGGGTTTAGTAGAAAACTTGTCGGTAAGAATTTGAACTATTTCTGTTATTGGCTTTGCAGATATAGGATTTGGGAGGTTGGTTCTAGGGATTCTTTTTAACTGTCTACGCTCACTTTTTTGAGGCCTTCTCAATACATTGACTAAAACCAGGACAGATGAAAATAAATCTTTTCATTTAAAAGAGCACAGTCATGGTTGACAGAGTCCTAGATGTAATCTCCACCCCTAAAAATTAATCTTTAGTTCTAAATGTCACACTGATATCAATCTTTGAAATGAAGACTGGCAGTAATGCTGTTAAAATTGCAGCTCTTCAGCTTGGCAATCCAACATCAATAAAATCCAGGTCATCGGGTTAGCTATAGATGTAGATGGTGTGTCTCCCATTGATTCTTTTCTTGGTCTACCTTTTCTCGGAAGTCTTTAAGAGATTGAAAAAGTCACGTTGCTCTTGGGGAGCATTTTGAAGAGTTATTTGCCATTTTAGAACTAGAGATTGTGGTGGCCAGGCACTGAGACTGACCCGGTGCAGCCACCAGCCTGACAGAGTCCTTAACAGAAAGGATGCCTTGTGGAGTCACCAGGTTTTTTCTGTTTTTTGTTTTGTTTTGTTTTGTTTTAAATTTATTTTTTATTGTAGAGACAAAGAGTTGCTGCATTTTTGCCCTGGCTGAAATGATTTGATAGTATCAAACTGATACTGAGTGAAATGATAGTATTTTAGGGCATGCCAGTTTCCTTCCCATTTTCAGATATTTTATTCCTAAAAATTGCTTCTTTATAGCAAGAACAGGGACTTCTTTATGACCCTAATACATGCAGGTCAGCTTTAATAATTCCATACAAATAGAAAACAAAAAAATAAGATAGCAGCACCCACACCTGCCCCCTCCACCCGTTGCAGAAGACCTGTAGCTGGACTTGGACAGTGGAGTTGGCAGTGGCTCACATTGCAAGGCTGATGTTGAGAGAGGGAAAGGATGAAATAAGTGGTTCTTTGCCTTCTAAAAGGCTAAAATCTTTTAAAAAATTAACTAAAGATCACTGAACAGGAAAGAAATTATTATGTAGGTATGTGAGAATATGTACTTCTAAGACCAAACTCCTTGATTTTTCTGTTTTCTTTGGGGATTTTCACATATTTCCGACGTCCCTTTTGCATGGGGAAACAGGTTTAGTATCAGTTTAATATCCTCTCTTCTTCTTATCTTTATTGATCAATTGTATTCTGGCCCTCATCCCTGCTCTCTTCAACCTCTACGGGCTGTTCAGTCTTAGCAGCATCTTCAAATGAGTCATCTGTGCATTAATTCAACAGTTCAGTTCTTAACTGTGCAAAGAGCGCAGTCAGCATAAACAATGACCATGCACTCTTAAATCATTCTTCATAATGACCCTGCTTTGGTCAAGAATTTAATGCCTGAACTTGTCAATATTCATGGTGTGAGATGTCCATCGTGCTGCAAAAAAAAAAAAATGTAAGAGTCACCAGTCCTTGCTTACATCTTCATTGGAAGGTCATTTTTTTGTGTCAGCAGTGTTATTTCTGTAGCCTTTAAGCAGAGTTGAACCAGACTCCTGATATCACTTTCCAGAGTTTAGGGTCTGTACTTTTTGTGTATTGGATATAGGACCTGTCACGTGGCAGGTTTCTATCTAATAAGTTGGTTTTGTGCACTGAGACAAAGTTGAGGAACCTGTATTTAGTGATTTGGATTTCAGCTTGCTTCTACTGGAAATATGCTCTGTTTCTTTTTGGTTAGAGTGAAGGCAGTATCCTTTATGCTGTCGTTGTGTTAATGAAAACTCAGTTTTTGAGGTGGGAAACCGTATCTTCCATTTTGTTTTTCTCTAGGGTTTTGCTCAGAGTCTCCTAAAAAAGATGTCGCATCGAAGTTCTATTCCTGGCTGTGGAGTGACTTGTGAAATTGTCTCCAATATTCCAGAGGTATGAAGGATCAAATGAAATGTGAATTTACTAAAAATAAACATGTAAAAAGAGCTAACTCACTGAAAAGTCACCTACCCAAGAAATATGTATTAAACGAAAATGTATATTTAGGGAAATGCTATAGATTTGTAGA
Organism: Tapirus indicus; assembly: GCA_031878705.1. Classification (NCBI taxonomy): domain Eukaryota; kingdom Metazoa; phylum Chordata; class Mammalia; order Perissodactyla; family Tapiridae; genus Tapirus; species Tapirus indicus. Next base: position 92,706,013 of record CM062919.1, on the reverse strand, counting down.
GGTATTTCCTAATCTTAACTTGATTCATCGTAAAATGTACTTGTGCCTTTAAAGGTTCTGGTTTTAGTATTTTGTTAAAGAACAACTTTTGAAAACAAATCAATACCTTTTTACTAATAGAAGAAGACATAAGATAACAATATTGTAACCCTCGAAGGGAGGCAACATAGCATAACATAGAGATTCAGGGTTTTATTTTGGAATCAAACAGAAATCTTGTTTCTGTCACCTCCTCAGTGAAGTGAACTTATCTAAGTTATTTGAGCCTAAATTTTTCATTTATCAAATTGGGTTAGTGATACCTCCTGTACAGGGTTGTTTTTAAGGATTAAATGAGACAGTGTACACAAATTGTTGTGCACATTGCTAAAAATAAATTGTAATTGCTATTATTCTTATAGTTACTATTATTATTTTATTATCATTTCTCTTTCTGAACTAATTGAGATATTCACAGGAATGAAACAAATGGAGCTTAAAATACCGCTGACAAGCTTGCTGGAGGATGTAGCTTATGTTTGCTTCCTAAAATTTAATCCCCAATTTAGACAGATTTATTCACCTGGTCATTGGCACAGCTGGTAATGAGAGGCCTTCCTTACAGGGGTAGGACAAGTGAAGGTTCTAAGAAAAGAACTTGGTGAAAAAGCGAAAGAAGAGCAGTTTCTTCTGCCACACTCACTATCCAGAATTGGGAAGTGACCGAGGAGGTGCTGACTGCTTTCCTGGGGAGTGGAAAATGGGAATGTGAGCCCTGGGGGTGGATGCTTCCTCCTAACCACAGCGGCGCTCAGTGTCTTCTCTCCTTTTAGATATTCTCATGCAGAGATCAGTTTTTGGAAGAGTAAAAAGATTACATAGTATTTAGGCCTTGTTTTAGATTTCTTGTATTGCAAAACACTTTTTCCTCTCAAATAATGTCAAATAATAACTTGTTCTTTCCTGGATCTTCAAAGTGTTGGACTTACGTAGTAAATATTAACTGTTTATGTAATTTGGAACTTGCTGAACCTTTAAAAATTAAACCTGTTTTCAGAGTTAGACTAGCTGTAAAACTTTGGGTTTGTAAGATTACTCTTTGTATGTGAACCTACGTGTTTAGCTAGAAGACTTATTTGTTTATTCTCTGTATCTGAATGTTTTATATGTTTTTCTAGTTGTTTCAGATCTTAACTCTATAAATGGTTTGAATACAGTTGAGAAACAGTTACAGCTATAGTGAACTATCCAGGTTTTCCTTTTCTCTCTTCATCTGCCTTCCTCTCCTCTCTCCTCCCCTCCCATTCGGAGTTTTCTTATCCTCTTTAAAAGTGCTTTTATTCTTCAGGTGATCTGGTTTTCAAAGGGAAGAAATGTAGGGGAATCAGCTGAAAGATAAACATACAGCCTATATGATTGGGCTACCTGTTAATAATTAGCTTAATGTCTAAGCTGACAAGCGTTATTTCCACACTATCAAATCCTGATGATGAACAAAAAGGAATAGTGAGACTTAAAGTTTACAGTGTAAGGACTACACTCAATTTTTTATTTAATAACAAAATAAAAAGATCCCTTAAGGAGCTAGGTTTCATCATGTAAAAGCCCCCAAGAGTTCTTTGTGTTCCCTATTACAGAAGTCATGAGGCCTTGGTGGCAAAAAGAAGTCAGTGGTCATGGGCCAGAGAACAAGAGACAGTTTCGCTGCTCTTTTTTTTTGAACAACTAGAATGCTTTCCTTGCTCGTGGGAGTACAGAATGATACAATCACTTTAGAAAACTGTTTGGCAGTTGATTATAAAGTTAAAAATGCACCTACCCCATGATCCAGTAATTCCACTTCTAGGTGCTTACCCAACAGAAATAAAAGTGTATGTCCATAAAGACTTGTGTGAGAATATTCATAGCAGCTTAATTCAGAATAACCCAAAACTGGAAACATCCCAAACATCTATCAATGGATGAATGGATAAACAAATTGTAGTATATCCATACTGTGAAATTTATCACTCAACTATACAAGGAAATGGACTCTATAAATGAATCTCAAAATCATCATGTTGAGTGAAAGAGGCTAGATACAAAAGAGTGTGATTCTATTTATGTAAAATTCTAAAACAGGCGAAACCAATCTATAGTGAAAGAAATTATCTTGCCTTGGGGGAGGGGGAGGGATTACTGTGAAGGCCATAAGTGAACATTCTGAGGTAATGGAAATGTTTTATATCTTGTTAGGGTTGTGGGTAACATGGGTATTTATGTTTCTTTAAAACTCAAGTTTTCCCTTTCTTATAAAATCAGGATAATGTCTGTTCTCTTCAGACATCAAAAAGTATTCTGTGTTGAGTGGTAAAGAGAATAATCTGTCAAGAGTCAGGAGATCTAAGTTCTAATCTTATCTCTTTTGCTAATTATGTGGCCTTCCTCCTTCCTCATCTATAAAATGAAGATGATACCTTCTTTTCAGGATTATTAAAAGGCTCAAATGAATTACTGTAGGAGACAGAAGTGTTGTGAGCTTCAGCTACCTTCCAAATCCTGCATATTTTACCTGTTCTAAGGCTCATTTAAATTTTTAAAAATATTTTTGAAGTTAGAATGTGTCTTATAATTGATGATATATTAAAATTAATTGGCAGAGTTTTTTTTTTTCCTCCTTGCTGGTATATAAAATAATGTTTTCCTTAAAGTTGATGGCATCTTAAGATGCAGTGGCATATGGATATATATTTTGTAGTTTTTGACGTTATTATAACAAATGCACAAGTAAATAAAGTATCTGATTTTCCCTGAGAAGAGTAATTTGTTATGAACCAAGTTTGCTTGAAATAATTAAATACGTTACCAAAGTCCCTCCCTTACTTGTGAATATCCCATTTATATGCATGGCCAGCCCATGTTAGAGGAGCAGGCATGGGCTCTACCTGAAAGCAGAGAGTGAGAATTGCCTAGATACTTCTCTGCTTGGCTGGCTCCGGGCCTTTGGCTTCTGCCACTCCAGAGTTGAGGATTGAGACTAGGTTTAGAAGCTGCTACCTTTTGAATAGATAGTCTATGGTAGGCTGCTTAGCAGAAGGGTTGAAACCCAGCCCTTCTTTCCACTCTTACTCTCTGTACCTGTGTCTCCCTCCTACTAGGGTTGTTTGAATCCCACCCTTATCCCCTTATCTAGCTGTCACTCAGGCTCCCCATTCCTCTCTCTGGCCCTCAAGATATGTTCCTGAAGCATCATTGTGGTGGTATATTTTCAGCTAGCCCACCAAATCCTACCTAACAAGTAATGTTTTTGTTTGCAATGGAAATATAGTAGGGACAGTTTTGTTGAGAATGTGCTGTTTCAGCTATGCTGTGTTTAACTAGCCTTTCAAGTTAACCTAACCACCATTTATACCGTGATTTCTGTGGGAAAATGCATTTGAGTTCCAAAAGCTGACTTTAAAATGGGATTTTGGAGTACATCCCATTTGTTAGTTCAGTACTCTGTGTGTGTGTATTTGTATAGATCAAGAAGCTTTCAAAATGTTTTCTTCTGCAATGTACTTAATTTTAATATACAACTTTCCATTCTCCAGGATGCTCAGGGAGTAGAGGAGCGAGAAACATTAGCAAGAATGGCAGCTAATGTTGAAAACGCTGCTTCCGCTGACTCAGAGGCTTACATTGAAAAGTACCTCAGAAGTGTCCTGGCTGTGGAGAACCTCCTCACTTTAGACCGTCTTCGCCAGGTCAGCCCTCAGAGCTGGTCGCAGAGGTGCTAACCCAGCCTGCTTCTGTGTTTGACTTTCTGCAATTCACAGTGTTGCTATGTCTAAACTTTTGAAGTGTCTAAGTGGAGCATATTAATTTAAATTAATCTTGCCAGTTAAGTCTTTGAAGATACAGAAGCTACATTTGGAAAGTAACTTTTTCCAAGACACTAAATAGTATTTAATTGCCTTGAGGTAGTGGAAGAAAATATTCAACTCTTGCTGGTTAAAGAATTATCTTAAAAATTTCTTGATACTGGGCAATAATGTGGCTGAAGAAATATATAGTCATGAGACAGAATGGGCCCTTTTTTGCTTAGCTGGACATGCCTGCTACCTTAGAGGAGATCTCTGGAAAGGATAATAAAAATGCCAGCAGTAAACCTCGTCCTTACAGAAACCCTAAACCTCACTTTACTTAGCAGTGTTGAGACTTTTTTTCACCCAAAGATAAATAAAAGTGAATGGTCTGATTTTCACTGTCTTTCTCCTGGGACTAACTTCTGGCCAGCCAAGGGGGCCATCAGTAGATAAAGAAAAGAATGCTCTAGGTAACCTGTCAGCTATATAATTATCTTGGAGTATTCCACAGTGATTGCAATTGGGTCATTCTGTCGTGTGAAGTAACAGCCATTATTTAAAGAACTGCGAATGTGTATGTATAGATGGTGGCTTGCAAAGTCTGCTTTAGATAGCATTGCTTTGGGGGAGTGTCTCTAATATGCATTTTTCCTCTGTATATTTTCTGACTGACAGGAAGTTGCAGTGAAGGAACAGTTGACAGGAAAAGGGAAGCTGAGTAGGAGGAGTATTAGCTCTCCAAATGTGAACAGAGTGAGTACTTGGGTCCCCATTCTGGTCTCTGCCAGGGATCTTTCTCTCCTCCTCTTTCCTTGGATAACTCTTTTCATCTCAAATATCATTTCCTTCTCTGAACTGATGTAAGTGCCCCCATTCTCTCCCCTGTAGCATCTGTGCATACCTCTGTCACTGTCCTTACTAATGTACAGGGAAGGTATCCACTTAAGTCCCTCTGATGTTTCTCATTTATCGTTATGTCACCAGTGCCTAGTACAGAGACTGCAGGGGTTCTGTGAGTGTTTATTGAACGAAAGCAAAACTAGCCGAATGCCCAGGGCAAGCCATTTGAATTTTCTGGGCTTAATTTAATTACTTTTAAGTTGAAGAGAAGTCTGGATTATGTTTATAAACTCAGTTGCTTGCAGGCCATCCAGGGTAGTGTAAATGAGTAAAATAGGTTTGTTTCATAATAGTGTCTTAAGTTTGTTGTTTCTTTTTAAAACATAGATACAGTTTATGTGCATATTAAGCATACAGGTAATTTCTTCACAAAGAAGTAAGATATTGGCCCTGTGATTTACCTCTCCTTCCTTACTTTTGATAAAGATGTGGATATGGGAAATATAACACCTTTTTCAAAACTTTACACCAAGAAAAACCACAGTACAAGCATTGTAATAAAGAGCAGCTGACCCTTAGCCTTAGTGTGTGAGAGACAGCAGTGAGAGGTAGGAAGGATATCAAACTGGAGCGCACACATGGCCCCTGAGTGACTGAATGACATCACTAATGATCTCAGACTGAAAGACTGGGAACATTCTCGGACATTAAGAAATATCACTTTAATTCAAGGTAAATATCTTCTCATCCCTTCAGAAAGTGATGTATTAAAATGTACTGATATATGCAGAGATTTGGTATTTAGAATCCTATGCTTAAAAATAGTTGGTGTGTATACATTTTCTATGAATACACAGAGAAAGGAGTCATAAGATCAGGACTTGGTAAGATGACAGTAACCTGGTCTCATTTAAATAGAAGGGAATAAACAAATGAAGTAGCTCTTTCTCAGGCCCAGCAGGTTGTTTCCTCAGTGTAAACTGGATATCTGATCTTATGCAGACCTCCCATCTTAAAATTGGCGATAACCAATTAAATTTAAAAAAATAATAATTGTGCCTAACAATGTCCCAAAGGCCACTAAGTCTAGTTTGCAACTTTGGTTTCGACAACCTCTCTGCTACCGTCCAACTTTAACATTCCCTTGATGGGGTTTTCAAAGTTTTGTATTTCCAGGACCGTGGATTTATGTACTTTCATACGTAAAGGACTAATCCCACTCTTGTATTTCTTCTTCAGTTGTCTGGCAGCCGACAAGATCTTATTCCGTCCTACAGTCTAGGCAGCAACAAGGTAAGTGTTTGTAACTATTTTCTGTCAGTCTTAGACCTATTTCCCATTTAACTTTCCTCCTCTCAGATATCACATGCTAGGTTTACATGCCACAATTTCTCCTACTCTCCTGTACTATGTGAAATTTATTGGAAAGTGTGTAGAGTTCATTTCTTTTTATCTGCCAGTTAGAATAAGATTTACTAGAACTTCTTATTACTCTACTTTTTAGGGGTTAAAAAACAATTTTGTTGCTGAAGTTCATTTTTCTGTTTAAAGCATTCTTCCTGCTTGTGTCAGAAAAGGAACTTCAAACCAGATTTTCAATGGTAAAATATTGATGTAACGATTGAAAATGTATGAGGAATAAGAAGTTAACATTATTTGTTAAAAGAAAGAAGAATAAGGGAACAGAAGTTTTGTTAGTTGGAATTTTTTTATTGTTAGTATAGCTTTTTCCAATTTAACAGAGTTTTAAGCATAGATAATTCATTATTATTTACTTAAAGGGATCACACTCAAAATTGTCATAAGTGGAGGTCATGTATCAAAGTTTTGTGCCTGATGTCTTTTGAGGGACCTGGTTAAAGGCTGGTCCTGTCACCTGTGGGCAATGTGCTCTGTATTGCTATCTTAACCCCTGAGGAGGTTAAAAGTGAATGGTGTCATATAAAATGGTCTGATACCAGGAAGTTATTTCAAAATAATCTCGGGGGGAGGAGTTTAGGGGTATAGATAAAAGAAGATTGGCTATTTAATGATAATTATTAAAGCTGAGTGGGATTCATTATACTACTCTTTATTACTGTTAAGTATTCTACACCCTGTTTTTGCATATGTTTGAGATTTTCTTTACAAAAATTTAGGAAAAAGAACAGTGAAGTTGGTGAAAAATTAGACTCATTTTTAAGATATAGCTTTTATTCCAGGCAAACTACTGGTAACCTGGATCTTAAAAATGAGATATATATCTTTATCTGTCTTGTCTTTCTATCCATCTATCTACCTACCTATTGATCAATGTTTATAGACATATAAATTGCTCTCCAGCTCATCGATTTACTGATCACCTACCATGTCTCTGAAAGTGTGCTAAGGTTTAGTACTCCTTTATACTGGTCCAGTGATAGATTTGATTAACTGTTGATAAGCATAGCATAGGTTGTGATTACCTGAACAAAGCAGAGTTTTTGGAAAATTGATTTTGACATTATTTTTAAATGTAAATAAATGAAATATTTTAAGGAAAATATATTTATAAGAAAAAACATGAATTTCTGTGCTTTTTGGAAATACATATAACCCAAATTCTTAATTGCATTATAAGTTCCTTGAACGAAGTGGCCAAACTTTTCTATCTCCCCCCAGTTGCCTTATGTTTAAATGGAGAAAATATAGAAAATAATAGTTTCTACTTAAAAGAAAATTATTGTGCTTCACCTACACCAAATAAATAGAATAAAGGAACATGGATGCTTTAAAAGAAGTATGACTGGGTGCAGCAGGAGTCCAAAGGAGGGCGTGGACATTATTCAGGGATCAAGAGAGGCTGCAGAGGGGAGAGAACCCCCATAAGCTTAATGCTGAAAGATGATAATGTCTACTCAAGGCAGGGAAGGAGTCAAAGCAACGGCGTGAACAGGAGCATGGAAGGATGAAAAAACTTCCCGTGTCCATGACAGTACATGCAGCATGAGTAAGGTGGAGGGCGTGTTGTGGGGTAGAACTCAAAGGGCCCTTGTTTTAGAAGTCCTAACAGTATGTCCCAAGGAGTAAGTAATGGGGGAGTTGGGTAGCCACTGAAGGAGTAACAGGGCAGTAACATGGTTAAATTTGAACTGGAAAGTTTTTTTAACAGTCCATCTAAACCCCCCTTGTGTTCCTGGCTATGGTTTATAAAATTACATTGGAATAATGTATATAGTACAAATATATACAGTTATCAATATAAAAGTGTGAAAAAAATGTTTAATTGGAGGGTAGAGGGATCAGCTAGGTGAGAGGATTCAGCAGCAGGGAGGGGGAGGAAGAGAGATTCAAGATATATTAAGACATAGAGTATCTAGAGGTCTGTGTACATGAAGAATGAGGTTGAGCCAGGGAGGAGATAGGGTGACATCTGGGTGTCTGGATGACAGTATAGAGAGATGAACTATAGGAGGGCAGATTTGGGGAAGAAAATGATTTAGTTCAGTTTTTGACAAGATATCTATGCCAGTTCAAAGATCTGGAAGCCTGGGCTGAAGACAGATTTGGGAGCTCAGGTCATAGTTGAAACTGGGTGAGGGCATGATAATAATACTTAGGGGGAGGGGCAGGAGGAGAAGCCGGCCAAAGCAACTGAGAACAGTCCTCAGAAAGGAAGGAAGACCTGGGAGAGAGAGTGGCTTGGAAACTGGGAGAGAAAGGTGTTTTAAGGACTCCTTCCAGATTCTTCAGAGACTGTCTAAGATGAGGGCTGAAAAGACTGTTTTGGATGTGACAGCAAAGAGTTTATTGAAGACTTGTCCCAGGGCGATTTCTATGAAGGGTAGGGGAGAAGTTAGCAGGACATGTCATATTAAGGAAATAAATACAACATTACACATTTTTGTTACTCTTCCAGGAGCTTCTCTTTTTTAGTCATTTTGATTTCTTGAGTCCCTGGGTAACTTAGTGAAGATGAGAAAAGTCTAATTTCCACCCTCAGATTTTACTGATGTCATGATGCCATCACAGCAACAAGGATGTGGGTCTCTCCACTCTATTTCAGTATATATTTTGAGTTGTTGTCACACACCTCAAAAAAGTTAAATACCCTTTTCTCCGTTTGCAGCAGTTTGCAGTCTCCCTCAAAATTTGGCCTTTGCATCCCTTCCTAACCACAGCAGTCCCCACCCTCTGACGAACAGTGGAAGTCTTGTCAGGGAAAACAGAAGGTGCCAGCCTGCCATTGCTAACTTTGCTCCCGATTCAGCTGTGAGCCTGTCGTTTTATCTTCTTCTGAACTCTTGGCACCTATGGGCCCTGAAAGGTTACCAGGAATAGCTAGGCTTTAGTCAACATCTTGTCACCATCACTGTGGGCATCACTTGACTTCTCACTTGTGTCCAGATCAGTGGTTAAATGAATGTCCACTTATCAATGTTAGAGACCTTTTGCTTTTCTTTAGGGGGAAAGGTAGAGGAAAACTGTTCTAAGACAGATTTTTATGGATGGACCTATTTAATGAATAAGGAAATTCAAGTGACAGAGGATTATAACTGTGATGCTAAAAAACAAAGCGAAAAGAATACTAAGCAAAGAGGATTTGAGTCCAGGTTCACTTCAGTTGGGAGTACAGAGTGGCTCCTCCATTTTCAGATGAGGGCCACCTCAGTAGTTTTATCGTCTAAAGCAGAGCATCTTAAAAGATTTTTAGGGAAAATAAATATTCTTAAAATTATATTTTCTTAGTAGTGAGAATAGAAACACCCCCCCCCCCGACCCCAAGTAGCAAGGAACAGAGGTTCTCCCTGTGGCCTTTTAAATGAAACAATGAAAAACATCTTCAAAAATGGCATTGCCTTGAATTCAGAATATGTTATTAACCTACCTGTAATAGAATTCCTCAGGATTGGGTAGTGTTTAAACTAATTGACATACAGATTATCCAAATCCTATTAACCCTCTTTACACAGCAGCAGTGCTAACATACATGTGAAATGACATGTACAAGGATGCCCACTGCGACACTGTTTATAACAGCAGAAGATTGGAAACAAACAATGTCTGTTGGTTTGGTCTGGTTAAATACATTTTGTCTGCATGCACACATACACACCAAATAAATAAATGGGATACTATGCAGCTATAAAAATAATTTGGAACTCCTCCTGGTACTAATACAGAAAGATCACCAGGATGTACTTAGTGATTAAAAACGAAGTGTAGAACTGTATGCTGTCTTTTGTACTATAAAAGGAGGGGACAAGAGAGAAGTGTATATGGCTCTTTATAGATTTGCTTACATATGCATGAGAAACCCTGTAAGGATATATAAGAAGCTATTGCCATTACTTATCTGCCTGGGGAGAGGGTGGAAGTATGTGGGGGACTGAGCAGGTGGACATAGAGGTAGGAGACTTCTCACTGTATGCCTTTTTATATTATTTGGTTTTTGGATCATGTGAACAAATTACCTATTTAAAAAATGAAATAAATTAAAATTTAAAAACTTTACTGTCTACTCTTCTAAGTAGCTAGAAGTTTTTGTTCTCTTATGTGTAGTGGTTTGAAAGGTCTCCAGTTGCCTTATCCATAACAACTTGCACACAAAATCCTAGAGAGGTTACTGAAGAAATTGTTTTGGAAATCTCAAAGACTCATGTTGTTTTTTTCTTTTCTTTTGGGGACTTCCTGCATTCTTCAGTTTTCAGAGATCCGGGGAGAGGTAATTAATCCATTAGGTTTTCCTAATGAGTGGGATACAAGTACTATCCTACTATCTGAAACTTACCACGCTTGCTTTTACCTTGAGATAAGAATGCCTTTTTAAATGTAGTTTTTATGACTAAATTTGACACTGGACTAATTTTTGGCTCTTACCCTTTTGTAAAAATAACATTAATAGTCAGTATATACCATTCCTTTCAAATGTTCCTTGTTACCTGGGTCTAAGACTGTCAAGGTATCTGTCAAAAGAGACCAAGAATTAAGGCATCTTACTGGATTTAGAAGGCTCTGGAATGTGAGGAGTTAATTCCTATGAAGCAAATAATACAAATAAGTATTTGAGAACCTGTAAGATGTCCTTTTCTCAGGCATGAGAAAGGGGGAGAGGAGCAAAGAAAATAGCAAAAGTGCTTTGGGCATTCCTTTGACACCACAGAACTTTGCTCAGCAGGACTGTGTTGGTTTTCTGCATGAAAGTATTTAATGCAAAGGGAGTCGAGTCAGAAATATAATTTTGACCTGGACTTGATGATGCTTAACATGCTAGAAAACGTGTTTTAAAATAATTGAAAAGTGTAATTACATTAGTTATATCTACCTTGCAAACTTGTGTGGGCCTATTTCTGGGTCCTCTGTTCCACTAATCTAGGCATCTATCCCTCTGATCTTGACTACAAAATCAGAATTATAGACTACAGAATTTGATGTGCTGTGTCTTCCCCTGTGTAATATCAGCGCATTCAGGTTAGTTGAAATAATGTTTAGAAGCAGAGAGAGGCCACCGAGTAGGTTCAAGTCTTCCTTTCCCTCCTAATTTTCAGTTAATATCATGGCAAACATTAGTCAGTTGGGAGCAAAGTGACACTAAAAGGTGTGGCAGGGAGGCAGGAATGGAGAGTTTGGTAGGATTAGGGCTCTAGGGGAGGTGAGAAGTGGTAAGGTACTAAAAACGGTCTCACAATTTAGCCTGTAACACTTTGAATTTGGCCAGCCATATTTTGCATGCCCTTATTTATTGATGCTCACTACATATTAAAATTGGAATTGTTTTGCTGAGCTCCACCAAGATTGAATTGATGAACTAATGAATCTTAAAAAGATAAATTGAATTTAATTAACTACTTCCAACTTTTAAATTCACCTTAGAGCCTAAAAGAAATCACTCTGGATAAGCTTTTCAATTAAAAATATAAAATATCCCTAATTGCAGTGATGTTGCTATTTACTGTTATTGGATATTTTATCATTATTGTAAGGCAATTTTTTTTATAGATATAATGAAAATGTAGCAAACTTTTATGACCAGTGTATGAAGATGGATATATATTTAGGTACAGAACTAATTTCAGTAGATTGTATGTTTGCCCGTCTAAAAATTGGCTGTGCATTGAGATCTTTTGCAACGCAAGGAACACTGTCAACATAAAAACACTGGTATTTCTAAAGCCATTTTAGATGGAATTATATTTTTTAAGAAGTTAGTAAGACAGCATGTTTGTCATCTTCTGCTAGGAGTTTTTGATGCAATTAAAAGTAGCCAAAAGCCTAAATGAATATTCAGTTAACAAAACTGAATTTTGTGTTCTGGCTGTATCACCTTCCTGAAAACTGCAGTTATTCAGTGTGGCGCTAGTGAAGGCTGGTGCCAGATATGAGTCACCTCTTCTTTAGTTGCATTAGAAGCCACCTTTGGACCTGGAATGTTGCTGGCACTTCTCTTTATTTACCTCTTTGTCACTTTCCTAGTCAAAAACAGACCTCTTTTCGGAAAACCCAAAGAATTTGTGTCTGGCTGAAGAGCTGTAACAGGAATCCTGAAGGTGCACATTCTCGAGTCAGCCGAGAGCCTCCTCTGTTCCATTTTGCCTTGAAGCATGGTGCTAGCTAAGAATAATTGCTATCTTGAATAGGATTTTATTTCTTTAAATTCAGTCTGTTAGCACAAATAGTCCCTAATAAGTATGAAGTTAGTTTAGGGATCCAGAACGAAGCCAGAGCTTTCTCTCTTGTATCTCCTCATCTTGGCTGATTCTGAAGTCCAATAGACATGCAGAATGTTAGAAACAGATCACAGATTGACCTTTTTAGATTCCAGGTGGTGGGGTATAGATTATTGTGGTAGAAGTAAAAAAGAAAAAAACAGCATACTCCCTTACTTTGAGAGTTGAGCTCATAAGAGAGCAGAAAGGTCCAGAGTCTGGCCAAGTCCTTTTTACTCATTGTCCTGAATTCATCTCCCTCTGAGGTACCTTTCACTGGGATCTTCCTTTTTTTCTTCCCCAACATTTCAGTAAAGGGAGAATAACTCTGGAACAGTCAAGCATATGAAATTTATTGGAAAGACACTAATTACCTTGTCCCTGGGGGCAGTGTGTGTAGCTAGACCCCGAATCACAGGTTTCCTTTCTGGCAAGAGAGAAGGGACATGTACTGCAGGAGAAAACAATGTGGTGAGTGAGTTCAGTGGAGTGTTTCCCCAGAGATCTGTGGGTGTCAGAAAGAGGAGGAAGAGTGTTGTACCCAGTTTATCATCCAAATTTGTTGTTCCCTCTGAGACGAGCTTGTTCTATCCCAGAGTGATTTGAGATGCTCAGTGTTCTGTCTCTGGTCCATGAGACCTGGGAACAGTTAGCATACAAGATTCCTCAAGGTTAAGATGACGGTCGAGGTAGATGGATGAAGTGAATGTGTCTCCATTTTTCATTATCTGATCAGGCTAGCAACATGGCTAAGGTAGGATGTAAGTACTGTGCATCCTTTCAAATGTTCTCACTTGAGATATTTGAATATATGAGACAGTGAGAGTTATTGCTTCCATTCTGATTTGGTAGCAACACTGTGTGTGGGAGTGCCAGCTGGGAAAAATTACTTGGGAAGCTAGCAGAGCCCCAAGTGGGGAAGAGGTGACACCTACATTGTTTGTCATTGAACCATTATACACCAAACATCTGAGGTGCTGATTCCAAATTGGCTACTTAGTTTTCCTAAGGGACAGAGTGCCACCGTGTCAGCTGTCAAACAAGGAAGAAAAATCTGAAATATGAAAATAAATTTTTCTCAAGTTACGGACGTTGTCTTCAAAACAACCTCGCATGAGTTTGACACTGTAAACAAAGCATGAGGCTTTTCTTCCTCCAAGAAGCTCGGAAGAGCGTTGACCTTAGTGTTCAGCCCCCTGATTGTGATGTCTCAGAGCACACAAAGCTGCAGCTTCCCAGACAGATAATTAAATTTAAATGCAAAAAACATTAACGAAACATTAAAGTATGTAAATCAGCGTGTGATTCATAGTAACACAAATGCTCCTACAGTGAAGTATTTCAGAGTTCATGGTTTCCCTAAGCATCTCTCCATGTCTGTTTTGTTGCCTTACTTCCTAATGCTAAACATCATAACATTTTTTAAAATATCAAGAGCTGAGTGAGTTCCTAAGGAAAAGTGATGTTCTCTAAGGTAAACAGGATCCAGATCACTTAGGGCTTATTGATTTTATGATCAGTACTTAGGTTGCTGCTAATAGCACATAGGTTTTCCAATACATATCTGAAACCTAAGAGACCTTTCCTCCTCGATCCATCTTCAGGAGCAGTGAAGAACTTGCTTTGTAGGCAATTACTAGTGAAAACTCAGGTTAATCGTTAGGGTCACTCATCTGTGGCATACTAGCTTAAACTAATATAAAATACCATTATTTAACTCTAGTGAAAAAGAAGTGATGATCAGAGGATCAAAAGGGAACTGAAAGCATTTAAAAGATTTGCATCTCATCTCCATTACTGGTTTTTGTACTTGTAACATTTGGTTGGGGTTTATTTCTTTACTAGATGGGACTAATGTTAAGTGTGCTTTGATGGTGTCACCATTTTTATGGCTCACCACCAGCTTTAGAATAGCAAATCAATCCATCACCTGACTGGCACTGTTCTTGTATTATGCAATGAAATCTTTTTAATGGGAATTCACAAAATAATTTGAGAGTATAGTCAGACTTGTTAATTCAGAGACTTCCATTATTGGGAACTTGTGATTACTTGATGATTTGGGCTTAACTGGAACTTATCTTTAGTAGCTATTAAAAATGAAAGGCTTGGTAATATACTGTTCTAGAATTTTTACTTTCATGAACAATGTGTGAATGGATGGAAAGATGCACTCCTGCAGAGGAGAGAAGAGACACTTGACAACATTAGAGTTGTTCCTGGGTTTCAGTTGAGAATCTGAAGTGAAAAAGTATTTTGAGGCAGACGAGCAGAAATAAGAAGCAGAATCTAAGGGAGGGTTTCAAAAGGAATGTCTTAATATAATATAATTTTGTAGGAAGCAACATGATATAGTAGAAAGAATGTTAGGATGGAAGTGAGGAGACTATAAATTATGAACTGGAGGGGATATCCAATGGTGAGGTGTTATTATTATTAGGGGAATATATACTATAAAGAAGATGGAAAGTACAAGAGGAAAATTACTTAAGTAATCAAATTATCATGTCCTATAAAGGCAGTAAAGCTTTAGGAATGTATAACAGTTTTTTCTTAAATATCTTTAGATTTTTTGTTGATTGATTGATTTGAATCAAAGTTACTGATTTTGTCCATAATAGGGCCGGTGGGAAAGTCAACAGGATGTATCACAAACCACAGTTTCCAGAGGAATAGCTCCAGTTGCCCCATCCCTCCCTGCTTGTCCCCAAAATAACCATTCTCCTGACCCAGGTAAGTTAATATCTTCATTTGTCAATCACTGCCATGAAATTTAAATGAACATCTTTCAGAAATAGTCTAAATCAGGATTTCCTACCAGGTAACCACTATCCTACTAGTTAATGCCCATCTGAGTTTTTCCCTTTCTTGTCTTAACATATTGATTTACATTGATTTTTGAATGTTGAGTTTATCTTGCATTCCTGTGATAAATACCACTTGATCATGGTGTGTTATCCTTTATATTTGCTTGATGCCATTGCTGTTATTTTGTTAAGGATTTTTGTGTCTGTGTTCTTCGATGAATATCTGTCTGTACTTTTCTCATGATAATGTCTTTGTTAGGTTTTGGTATCATGATTTTGTTGGCCTCATAAAATGACTTGGAAAATATTTCCTCATCGTTTTTTTTTTCTGAAACAGTTTATGTAAGCTTGGTATTACTTCATCCATAAATATTTGACAGGATTCACCAGTGACACTCTCTGGGCCTGGAATTTTCTCTGTGGGAAGATTTTAAATTGTAACTTCAATTTCCTTAATATAGGATTATTTAACTTTTTTATATTTCCTTATGAGTCAGTTTTCATAGGTTATGTTTTTCAGAAAATTTTCTATTTCATCTAAATTATTAATTTTCATAAATGTTACAGTGTTTCCTTATTGCCCTTTTAATATTTATAGGATCTGTTGTGATGTTCCTTCTTTTTATTCTGATGATATAGATAACTTTTGTTGTCTTTCTGTTTTTCTTGAATACTTTTGAGACAGATCTATCAGTTTTCTTAGTCTTTTCACAGAGCCAACATTTGGTTTTTTTATTCTATATCATTGATTTCTGTTATTTTTTTCTGCATTTCACAAATTTTGGCATGCTGTTCTTTCATTATCATTCTATTCAAAATATTTTCTAATTTCCCTCTGATTTATTCTTTGACTCATGGGTTATTGGGTGGCATGTTAATCCATTTTTGTATATTTGGGGAAATCTTCTTACTGATTTCTTAATTTCATTATGATCAGAGAACAGACTTTAACATTTCAATCTTTTGAAATTTTTTGAGACTATATTCTGTCTTGGTGAACATTCTATGTGCACTTGAAAAGAAGGTCTATTCTTTTTGGGGCATAGTGTTCTGTATATATCAGTTAGGTCAGGTGGTTGATAACCTGGTTCAAATCTTCTGTATCCTTACCATTTTTCGTTTTTTTTTTTTTCTCCTATTTGTTCTATCAATCGCTGAGACAGGGCATTGAATCCCAAATATGATTATGAAAATTGTCTATTTTCTCTTTAGTTATATCAGTTTTTACATCATCCATTTAGAAACTATGTTACTAGGTATATATACATTTAGGATTGTTATATTTTCCTGATGAAGTAATATTTCTCCTTAAGAAATGTCCCTTTATGTCTTTGGTGATACTCTTATTTTGAAATCTGTCTTGCTTGATATTAATATAGCTGCATCAACTTTCTTTTGCTTATTGTTCACTTGCTGTATCTTTTTCTCAGTCTTTTAAATTTTAGCCTGTATTTGTCTTTAAATTAAAAGTGATTGTCTTATAGATAGACAGCATATAGTTAGGTCTAGCTTTTTTTTTAAATCTAGTCTGACAATTTCTGCCTTTTAATTGGCACGTTTAGTTCTTTTATAGCTAATATTATTATTATGTCTGCTCTGTTGCTGCTGGTTTCTATTTGGCTTTCTTATTTTTTTTTTCCACTGTAACTTCTTTTTTACCTTCTTTTGGGTTAATTGAAAAATATTTTTTAGCATTTGGTTTTATTTTCTCTTTAGGCTTTTTGGTATACTTATATTTACTTGTTTAGTTGTCTTTGCTTGAGGACTTTAGTATGTGTCCTTAACTTATCACAGTCTACTTAGAATTAATAATATATCACTTCCCACTGCACGAAGAACCTTGCAACAGTGTAATTCCATTTACTTGTTCCGCCACCTCCCTTATTTTGTATTATTGTTGTTATGTCTTTTACTTTTACAGATGTTATGAACCCATTTTATAATGTTATTCTTTTTGTTTAAAACAGCCACTTGTCTTTCAAGGAAATTAAGAAGCTATAGATAATCTTTTATATTTTCCTTCATATTTATTATTTCTGGCACTCTTCAGTCCTCCCTGAAGATCTGATATTCATCTGATATCGTTTTTCTTTAGCCCAAAGAATGTCCTATATTATTTCTTATTGTGCATTTCTCCTGGAGAAGAGTGCTCTCCTCTTTTGAGACTTTTCCTCTTTATTTCTCTTTTTTTTTTTAAAGGATATTTTCACTGGATAGAGAATTCTGGTTGATAGTTTGTTAGTTCCAGCACTTCAAAGATACTATGTTATCTTTTAGACTCCTTTTTTTCTGAGGAGAATTTAGCCTTCATTTGTGTCACTTTTGCCCCCCCGACATGTAGTGTGTCTTTGTTTACTTTCAGAATTTTTCCTTTATTTTTATTTTTTGTACTTGTACAATGATGTGCTTAGGTATTAGTATTTATTCTTAGTATTTATCTTGCTTGGGTTTCACCAATGTTCTTGGATCTGTAAGTTGAGGTTTTTTAAACAAATTTGGGAAATGTTCAGCTATTAGTTCATTAAATTTTTTCCCCTGTCCTTTCCTCTCTTTCTACTCCTTCTGAGAATCTAATTACAGATATGTTAGATGGCTTAATGTTGCTCTAAAGGTCACAGAAGCTCTATTATTTATTAATTTTTATTTTTCATCTTTTTATGTTATTCTTTTTTTTTTTTTTTTTTTGTGGGGAAGACTAGCCCTGAGCTAACATCCATTGCCAATCCTCCCCTTTTTGCTGAGGAAGACTGGCCCTGGGCTAACATCTGTGCCCATCTTCCTCCACTTTATATGGGACGCCACCACGGCATGGCTGACAGGCAGTGTGCGTCTGCGGGCGCCCAGGATCCGAACTCGCGAACCCTGGGCTGCCAAGCGCGGACTAAACCGCTGTGCCACCAGGCCGCCCCATATGTTATTCTTGTTTCTTCTGGTTGGATAATTTCTTTTGCCATTTCCAGTCTTCCTTTAAGCACATCCAGGGAATTTTTTATTTCAGTTTTTATTCTTTTCAGTTATGGAATTTCCATTTTCTTCTTTTTAAAATAATTTTAATTTTCTGCTGGTATTCTCTATCTGTAAATTTGTTAAGACTGTATTTTTCTTTACATCCTTGGACCTGGGTGTAAAAGCTGCTTTAAAGTCTTTATCTGCCAAATCCAGTACTTGGGCCATCTCATGGTCTATTTCTATTGACTGCTTTTTTCTTGCCTATGGGTCATATTTAGTGAGTTTTGACAACCGTATTTACCCATGTAACTTACACCCCAATCAAGATATAGAAAATTTATGAGTCCAGTTACTCCCTGCAGTCAGCCAGTGTTCTGATTTCAGATTAGTTCTGCCTGTTCTGCCTGTTCAATTTCACATAAATGGAATCATACAATATGTACTCTTTATGTTTGGCTTCTTTTGCTCAGCATGTCTGTTCAAGTCATCCATACTGTTGCATGCATCAGTAATTTATTCTTTTTTATTGCTGAGAGGTATTTCACTATCACAATTGAATTTGTCACAGTTTTTAGTTAGTTCTCCTGTTTATGGACGTTTGGTTTGTTCCCAGTTTTTTGCTATTATGAATAAAGCTTGTTCTTGTACAAGGCGTTTTGTGAACATTTATAATACCTAGGAGTGAAATTACTGAGTCATAGAGTACCACTTTGTTTTAAAATTCTGTAAATTTTTTTAAAAATTATAATCAATGTTTACTTGATTTACATATTTACCACTTTGCTTTGCTCATCATTGCTTCTTGAATCCTACTCCATTCTTCTGAGTTTAGTTTCTTTTTTAGTGAATTATATCCATCATTAGTGCTTTCAGCAGTTGTCCTTTAGTGACAAACTCTTCCTTTCTTTTATATGTTGAAGCTTCTACTTTGCTCTCACTTTGAAGAATCCTTTCACTATGGAAAATATCAAACATATAAAAGTAGAAAGAGTAACATGATGTGCCCTCAAGTACCCCTCCTGATTTCAAAGTGATCAGTTCGTCACTACTCTTATTTGTGTGTCCTCCTACTACTTCTCCACACCCTCTCATGATTATTTTGAAGCAAATCTCAGATGTTACTTCATCTGTAAATATTTGTATGGGATCTCTAAAGCAATACCCACAACAACATTTCACTCTTAAGAAAAATTTAAAATAATTCCTAAATATCATCAAACATCTAGTTAGTGTTTAGATTTTTTTAATGAAAATCCAAGTAAGGTTCATGCATTGTGATTAGTTGATATGTGTCTTGTCTGTTTAATCTATATGCTCCTCTTTATCTCTTTTCCCCATTGCATTGTATTTGTTGAAGAGACCAGGTATTTGTACAGTAGACTCTGTATGTTCTTATTTTTGCTGGTTATATCCCCATGAGGTTGCTTAACCATGATTCTCTGAGCCTGTATTTCCTGTAAATTGGTAGTTGGCACTATAGCCTCAATCAGATTAGGCTAATTTGAGGGTCGGGGAGGTAGGATAAGTAAATGGGTAGTTTTGTGTACTTCCCTCAGGAGACGCGTTGTGTCTGATTTTCTCTCTTTTGGGGTGTGTGCAGCCTTTGGTTGATTACTGGCTAGATCTTTATTTAATGAGGAGTCATCCTCACTCTGGAATGTTAGTTTAACTGCATATAGAACTCTAGATTAATCCTAATTTTTTTCTCAGCACTTATATGATTCTATCTTCTGGCTCTCTGTTCATCTTAAACTTATTTTCTGTTTGTCTCCTCTTTTTTGTTTCTCTCTTTTCTATTTTTGCCTTCTTAAAAATTGTTGACTTTTTTGAACTCAGTTTTAATGTATCTCTTGGCATTATAGCTTTCTCTTTGCTTTATTTTTTAGTGATTTCTCTCGTGATTACAAAATATCCTTACCTTTTCATAGTTTACTTAAAGTTAATATTGTATTACTTTATGTAAAATGTAGAAACCTTACACCTGTATAGGTCCATGTACCAACTGTATTGCCAGTGAATTTGGAGTCATTTCACGGGTGGAGCAGAAGTCTGGGGGTGGTTGTGCGCTTCTCTTCAGGCGGTATCACATACAAGTTCCTCAAGTTGACTTGCTTGTTCTTTTAAAAATGTTATGAGGATACAGTGTTTTTATCATTTATGACTTGGATTAGATTTTCCTAAAAATTTAGTTTTATTCACTAAGGGGAAAGAAATCTTATATCATAGGCATTGTTTGCAGGTCTGCTCCCAGCCTTTGGTAATTAAGAGCAGGTAAGAACATGTTTTGGTTCAGGGCATCTATTCCTCTCTTATAAAAAAAAAACTTCAACACCACTTTTTTCCTGAAAGGTCAGTTTTTATCATCTTCATACAGTAAATAGCATGAAAAATTAAAATTAAATAAGACGTAGTCTCTTACTTCAAAGAGTTTAAAGTCTAGATGGGGAGCTATACATGAGTGTCATGAACTCACTCATATATGGAATATAAATGAACACACAGACAGAGAGAACTGATTGGTGGTTACCAAGGGGAAGGGGGGTGGGGGGTGGGCACAAGGGGTGAAGAGTTACATCCACATGGTGACGGACAAACAAAAATGTACAACTAAAACCCCACAGTGTAATAAACTACTAAGACATCAATAAAAAAAAAAAATCCAAAAAGAAAAACTCCATTTTATTCTAGGGCAGAAGTTAGTACTTGAACCAGTTAGTGACAAGGACTGGGGTTGATTACCCTTTGGATACTAATAGGAACACTGCATATTAGAACATTTTAGAAGTATCCCAGTTGTTGCTATTTAATTGGAAAAGGAAACACCACTGTGTTTGAGGGTAACTATAATAATACTACGTTTTTCTAATATTACTTTTTTTTTTAAGAGGAAGATTAGCCCTGAGCTAACATCCATTGCCAATCCTCCTCTTTTTGCTCAGGAAGATTGGCCCTGGGCTAACATCTGTGCCCATCTTCCTCTACTTATATGGGGCGCCGCCACAGCATGGCTTGACAAGTGGTGTGTCGGTCTGTGCCTGGGATCCAAAACTGCAAACCCCAGGCCGCCAAAGTGGAGTGCATGAACTTAGTCGCTATGCCACCAGGCCAGCCCCTCTAATATTACTTTCTTTAAGGATACTTTTTTGATTTATATTGTTAGATTTGCTTACAAATGATATTTGGCAAATTTACAGTAAAGAAAATGTCTATGTTTTTGTCATATCTCTTTTCCTTTCAATATTGTTGACAGGACTTAGTAGCCTAGCAGCCTCCTACTTGAATCCAGTAAAATCCTTTGTGCCACAGATGCCGAAGCTGCTGAAGTCTCTCTTCCCTGTCCGTGATGAGAAAAGGGGCAAACAGCCGCCTCCCCTTGCACATCAGGTAAAAGCATCAGGAAAGCAGCGATGAACATTTTTCTAATAGATTGCTGGCAAAATGATGCTCTGTGTTGTGCTGCAGCTGGAGGGAGAGGGATAGCAATGACGTAGGGGCTAGAACTGGGCTTTTAGACCTGGTAAAAGCTTGTGATAATTTCTCTTCCACTCTCTTCACAGATAACAGAGCTGTTTAAACTTATTGACACTCTCAATCCTTTTTGCTTTTAAAAAAATGCCAAGTACGCTACTAATGTGATTTATGGTAATATCACTTAGAGCAACAATAGTAAAATTTATGAAGTGCACTTAGTGTTGTTTGTGTATTGCCAAACAGAAAATGTAATTCTATTTTTAATTCTTGATTTCATTTCTTATTTCAAACAATTTTGTATCATCACTGTCTTTCCCTCCCAGCCTTTTTCCTCTACTGTGGTTTACCTTTTCTTTCGCTTAAAATATTAAAAGTGACCACTTGTCTTATTTCCCCTTTTTCTTAAAACTGTCTACCCAGCCTTAGAATAAGATTTACAGAAAATGTTAAAAGGTTTTCCAAACAATCAGGAAACTGCTCTTATGCGATGGTGAATGGGAAGCCTGTTGGAAATGCAATTTCCAGCCTTATATAGGTGTGAATTCAGAAGAAAATGATAAATGAGGTTTTATTTATACTCATTTAAAAACACATACAGTGCAAGTTCAGTTGTTGAAACGGGTCTTTTGACATCAGCTTCTCCACATTCACCTAAACATTCAAGTTGCGGAAATGCAGGTGAGTCCTTGTCTGAGACCTTAACTATTTAAAAGAATTTTCTGTGTTTCTGAATGCGTATTCAGGGTGATATTAGTTTTGTAAGGCTGCTGTACAGATATATTTTTTCAACCTAGCATTATATAAGCATATACACAAGCATACATGTACACATAGTGGATGAAAAAAATTAAACATCAAGATTTTGGAAATGTTTAAACTTAATTTAACTAGGCACAATACGGGTGCTTGACAGTTATCAAAATGACTCTATGACTGCGAGAGAAATAGCAAGTTTAACATCTGGTGGGGGTTGGGGTAGGCAAAAATGATTTTTCCAAGGGTTTGTTGTTGCATACATTATTTTGTTCTAAACTTCTATATTGTTGTTTCACAAAGTATGATTCATGGACCATCTGTCAGAATTTCCATGATAGCTTTTAAAAAAGGTAACCTAAAAAAAAAAAACAACAGCCTGACCTCATAACCCATACCCCTCCTGGGGTCACCTTATAATCTACATTTATAAGCACCAAGGTGATTCTTACATTAAAGTTTGATTACCACCATTTTTTAATTGCTATTTGGTGAAGACAGAGTTATATAAATTAAAGGACACTGGAATGGCCTTAGAACTCATTGAATCAGACTACTATAGTTGTAATTATTCTTTTAAAGCTACTTTGAGTTTTTGATGTAGCAAGGCAAATCACCTGCTACAATAAAATTATTTTTACTGTTTTTCCAGTAAATGATTGGTTCTTCTGGATATGAGAGGAACAATAATGTGTTAGAAAGAAATCTAATGATTGGCAGATAACTGCAATTTATAATGTCCAGTTTAAGAGAGGTAATCTTGAAATATTTTGAAGATATCTTAAGCAATATTCATTCAGTTTACTTTTTTTTAGATTATATATTTACAAAAGTGTTAGAGAAAGTGACCCCAAATATGTCATATTTCATAAATAAATGAAAATACAAATACAAAACTGGCCTTAATGAAGATGCCCAATAGTGGAACCTACAACGTTCCAATTGGTTTGCAAAACTCCCACTCTACTGAGGAACTTTTTCTAAAGGTCACCAGGGAGCTGCATCTTGCCTGTAATGTCTCAGTCCTCACATGACTTGACATCATGCTTGAAACACTTTCATCTCTAGCTTCAACGCTGTGACATTTGCCTGGCTTCCCTTCTGCTGACTGCTCAGTCTTTCTCAATTGCCTTTTCTGGGACTGTTTATTCCATCAGATTGCTAATATTCAGGTGCCCCAGAGCTCCGTCCTGGGCCCTCTTGTCATGGTAATCTCATGATAAATCCATAGCTTTAACTATTTATGCATTGACAATGCTCACGTTTCCTTCTCCAGCATAAATGTTGCCCCTGAGCTCTGGCCTCATGGAGCTGATTGCCCATTCAGCTTTTCTACTTGTATATCAATCAGGCATTCACATTTTACAAGTCCAGAACATTACTATTGGTCTCAGCTCACGAGTCTGTTTACTCTCAACACACAAAATACTTAGAAAAATACATGCCCATCTCAGTATATAGCACAAATGTCCACCTAGTTGCTTATACCTCACTAATAGTCCATCAGTAAAATTTTGTAGATACCACTTCCAATGCAGGGACTTCTGGCATCTCCATTTCTTATCACTTATCCATGCCACCATCGTCTCTTGCCTTGACTGTTGCAGCAGCCCACCAATTGGTCTATCAGACACTTTTTGCCTCACAAAGTCTGTCATTCACAAAGTAGCCAGAATGATCTTCCCAAGCTTTACATTAGTTCATGGCTTGAAACCTTCCACTGCTTCTCATTGAAACTGAATAAAATTAAATTCCTTACTGTGGCTTATGGTGCCCTGTGTGATCTGGTCCCCTGACATTTAATCTTTATTTTCCTTTGTTCACCATACTAAGCCATCTTAGCCTTTTTTTTTTTTAATCTCATAAACATATGAAGCTCATTCTGATCTCAAGAGTTTTTGCACTTGCCTTTCCTTCTACTTGGAATCCTCTTTCTCAAAGTCTTTGCATGGCTAATAGGTCAAGAAAGTGGCCTCCTACTAGCATGGTCAAGAAAGGCCACTCTAAGGAAGAACGTCTGAGTTTAGAGTGGCTTTGACCAACCAAACTAAAACAGCCTCTACCATACACATTACACTATATTACCATATTTAATCTTTCATTGAGAGTTATTGTTATGTTTATGTTTATGGATTATCTCCCCTCTAGAATGTAATACTTGAGGGCAGGGGCATAGTTGATGCAAAATGTATATTGGTTGACCGTTGACATATATATACATAGTATTATAGTGTTAGATACAGATTATAGTATATTAGATAGTTTGTATGTACCAAGTGTCATCTGGTGGTATAAAGGACTATGTTTACAGTTTAGAGGAGAGAGGATCACATCTGAGTGGGAATTTGAAATATCAAGACATATTTATGAACTTTCTTTCCTAGATTGATGCAAGGTCCACTAAAGAACTATTCATAAAGGGAGGGAAAGCTTGAGCTTATCTTTTTGGATTTAGTTGATCAAAGATGCTTGTGTTTATCTCATTTTTATTGACTATCTCTCCTAAAGCTCTAAGAGAAGTAAATTATAATTTTAAATGACATTATCAGTATAGAGGTCTCCTTTACTAGGGCCACTTTAAATATGCTTTAAGTTGTTACCACCTGAATGATGTTTCATCCTTGGAAATGGAGCATTTTAGTGCCAACAGAATTTCAAAATAACGGCTACAAGAACAATGCTGTGTAGGCTAGACTTTAGTGTTCCTCAGTTTTTTGTTTTTTGTTTTTTTTGTGAGGAAGACCAGCCCTGAGCTAACATCTGTTGCCAATCCTCCCCTTTTTGCTGAGGAAGACTGGCCCTGGGCTAACATCCGTGCCCATCTTCCTCTACTTTATATAGGATGCCGCCATGGCTTGCCTGACAAGCAGTGCGTAGGCAGGTGCCTGGGATCCGGACCCGCTAACCCCAGGCTGCCAAAGTGCGAACTAAACCGCTGTGCCACCGGGCTGGCCCCCCAGTTTTTTTTAATAGTGATCGTCACCATAATGGTATTCCATTCACTTGGAAATCAGATTTGATACCTAAAAGTTGAGGTTCTTACTTTTTTTGATAATCTATCCTACCCTACCTTGTGGAACCTCTAAGTCCTCCAGGAAAAAGGTCGGCTTATTTCCAACCAGTCTTTGCCTCAGAGTTTTCTCTGCTATTCCCCAGGAGTTAGAGGGAGGGAAGGAGGACGTTCTGTATTCTCTTAGGCCTTCTCCAGATTTAACAGCTGTAGATTAGTCCACTGTATCTCATATAATAAATGCTTCATCATTCCTCAGTTGTCTTATCAGAGTCTTGCTTAAGGTGGGGAGCCCAGAAGTGATACAGTAATCCCTGTGCTTGAAAATAGTGCTACTATTATCTTCCTCTTCTAAATAATGTACTTCTATTGAAGTAGTATATGATCACACTTTTTTTATAAGGCAAGTATTAGCTCATTGTGCTTCTGGTCAATCAATATTCCCTTTTTTTGTTTGTTTATTTGTTCACACTCTTGTCAATGCAGTCCTTCTCTTTTATTATATTTAATTGATGTGTAAAAATACTTAAATAAGGAAATTTAGGTTCATTTCTGAAATTTTTCACCTTGATTTTAACGTTCAGGATATCAAGATATTTTCTGAGTAATTATTTAAAAAATACATTTGTTCTAGCTATCATCTGCAGACTTTTTAAGAGCATATCTGTCTGCATTTGAGTTATAGAGAAAATATTGAACATTATAGAGCCTAAGAGAGAACCCTGTCATATACAAGTAGAGATCAATCCTCAAGTCTCAGAGTGACAGATCAACACATTTCAGCTCTACGTATTTGGTAACTACCATCTCCAATCCACATTTCTCCCTCTCTCTACCAAAGAGATTATGTTAGATAACTTTGGAGACTTTGGAGAAAGTTCATAAATATGTCTTGATATTTCCAATTCCCACTCAGTTGTGATTCTAATCATACAACTTACCAGAAGCATAAAGAAATACACAAATACCTTGAAACTTGCTATTTTGATTCTGTTTTTTGTTTGCTGCTAGTGCCTTGTTAGTGCACTAATTTCAGTGGCCTATATAGTCATTGAATAATCAATATCAGACTAAAAAACTTGTCAGTTTTAGAATAACATCAAAGATAGAACTCAGAAAAATAGAAATCAGTGCATATGCCTAAAAGGAATCTAGATCAATTCTAGTATAGGAAGGGATAAATATTGATAATTAATATTGCTTAAGACTTAGAGACAATAAATAGGTAGTAATCTTGCTTAAGATTTATAATGTGAAACAGCACAAAAACCAAAACAAAAACCCCAAAATGGTTTGAGGATCAACAGAGAGAGTACATGGTAACCAAACAGATTATGTATGATAGCGGCTCTTTTATTTCTACCCCACTCCCAACCTTCTCTGTTTATCATTTTTAAAGCCATTTCTCTATCTATTTGCCACCTAACTATAGTGAAAGACATTAAAACTTCCTCCTTTTTATGTTTCTGTCCCAGTTTAGTTTGGAGACTTAAACTCTGAAATAGTCACAGTAATGAAGAAACTCACACTAACCTACCTAAACACCACCCCTGGCATTATTAGACTACGCTCAGATTATTGCACTTGATTCTGGACATGTTACTACTGGAAACCCATTGACCAATTGGAATTATTTCAGAAAATCACATCAGAAATGATTTATGAGGAAGGATTAAAGGAGTTATTTATAGCTTGACTAAACAATGACTAAGAGAGCTGACTGTATAAGCATTCAAGGGATATCAACACCAGAGGCGGGGAAGCATTGTGTAAGGATGGTTCCACTAAAGCAGTGGGATGAAAGGCAGAGAAGGACAGAAATGAAATTAACGAAGAGAATGGTAACAGCTGTGAATAAGTAGAATGATTTATAGATAGCAGGGTACTCTCTAAAAAAAAAAATCTGTGAGATTTCTGTCACTTCTATTTTTAAAAAATAAGAAGATTTTGAGAATATAAAAATAGTCCAGGTAAGAACCAAGGAATTGAATAGGTCCTATTTCTACCAGTCGTTCCTAATATTTTCATTGTTAGATTAGGTGGAAGAGAGGCAGAAGTTGTGTAATGAAGGAATGGTTATTATCAAAAAAGTACATTTAATCGGAGTGTCCTTGACATTTTCAAATAAGAATGTTCAGTTCCCTCCCTCATGCAAAGATACAAGCATATAGCCATGGTGAAATGCTAATGAAAAGATAAATGTTTATTAACTTATTCTTTGGAATCAGCAGATTCTCAATTAAGATGCTATTTTTTTTTGCATTATATATATATATTTGAATATATATATATTTGAAAAGATTCATGGATCTTTTCTTGTAAGGTAGAAGTTTTAAATTCTGAAGATTTAAAAAACAAAATCTTTTGGTTTGAACATATTCATAAAGACTTATTTTTCTCATTTTTATGGAGATTTGTTTTTGTTTGTAATCAATTTCTGTCTGAGTTCCAGAAATGCAAAGAGATACTGCATTGAAAGAGGTGGCAGCTGACAAAATTGCTGTCTTTGACCTTCTGATGCAAGTTTAGTAACTAATCTGGAAAATAATGAACTGCAATTAATGAAATCTGTACTCATATTCAAGTGTGTTTCTCAGACAGCACATAAAATAATTGAAAGAACTTCCTGCTCTCTAATTAGTTAGATTGAATTAATTTGGCATAATAGCTTTTTTCATGTATCAAGAAGTTTGTGTTCAAATGAAGCTATTTATGTACTTCAAACTTCAGGACTCCAAATGGCATCCTTGGTTCATCTAGGGAATTAAAGAGTTAATCCTTAGATTTAATTTCCACCATCAAAAGCACAGTCACATTTCTGGCCTGTCTTTGTTTTACTGTCTGCCCCTTCTCAGTGTCTTGCACATTGCTTGGGACCGCCTTGTCAACCACAGGGATATTTTTCTGCAGCTTCAACACAGCTTCCAGTGTGATAGATGGACAAAGCCTTGAAGAAAGAGAGAAGCACCCTGCTCATCTCTTGTGCTAATTGAAAAGATGCTTGCAGAGTTACTCCATCTTTCATGTTGGTGATCCTTCCATACATAAAATGGGAAGAAACAACCAGCTACTAGTTCTTCCCTTGTTCCCTATAGCAACAAAGATGCTGTTGTAGGGTACTCATGCTTGGGATCCCTTGATGAAAAGAACCATATAAATGCTTGTCCTTGTGTCTTGATTAAGGATTCATCATTTTGACTAATTAAAATAAGAAAAAGGATCTATATCTTGTTTTCTAGCCTTCAGTTTTCCTTAATTTTTTGGTGTATATGAGCAATTTTTTTCCTGTAATTTAGTACCACACATAATATATATATTTGGATATGGTATGCTGCATTCACTTATTCTTGAATTAACAAAGGGAAGTTTGCACAGGCCTTCTGGGGTACAGACTTTTTTTTTTTTTTTATTGATGTCTTAGTTTGTAACACTGTGGGGTTTTAGTTGTACATTTTTGTTTGTCCGTCACTTTGTGGATGTAACCCTTCACCCCTTGTGCCCCCCCACCCCCCTTCCCCTTGGTAACCACCAATCAGTTCTCTCTGTCCGTGTGTTCACTTATATTCCATATATGAGTGAGTTCATGCAGTGTCTGTCCTTCTCTCTCTGGCTTATTTCACTTAACATAATACCCTCTAGGTCCCTCCATGTTGTTGCAAATGGGACAATTGTGTCTTTTCTTATGGCTGAGTAGTATTCCATTGTGTATATATACCACATCTTCTTTAACCAATCTTCAGTTGAGGGACACTTGGGTTGCTTCCACTTCTTGGCTATAGTGAATAATGCTGCAAAAAAATTCAAGGCAAGTGATTTCTGTTCAGTTACTTTAGGGATGAATTCTTAGGCACTCTTACTACTGTTAGAAGATTCTTATATCTCTTTTAGTTTTCCAGAATCATGACATTTTGCTGTCTGTCTTTGACCCAGAAATGTATGGATATAGTATTGGCATACTTAGAGATAACTAAGTTGATAAAGTTGTGTTCAGAACCAGATCTGAAAAATAATGAAAATAAGATATTTCTGAGGTAGCATAGGGGTCGATTGAAGAGACCTCAGACTGCCAGTCGTTTTTCGGAAATTGGCATTGTATACTTTTGTGTGGTTCTCTAGACCAGGGATTGGCAAACTTCTTTTGTAAAGGGCCAGATAGTAGTATTTTAGGCTTTGTAGGCCATACTGTCTCTGTCAAAACTAGCCATGGACAATACTAAACATATGAGTCTGGTTATTTTCCAATAAAACTTTATTTGTAACTCCGAAATTTGTATTTCATATAATTTTTACATGTCACAAAGTATTCTTTTATTTCCACAATTTAAAAATATAAAAACTTTTCCTAGCTTACAGGGCACCCCAAGCTGGTAACAGGCTAGATTTAGACCCTATTTTTAAGTTTTTAGGTGAACAGATATTCTATGTTTTAGGTGAACATCCTTTATCCTTTACACTTGAAGGACTAATAAACATTATTTTGGATGAAGTGAATATTACATCCTTTTAAAAAGAAATCTAAATTTTTTTTCACATAAATATTTAAATAAGTTTTAACCAGTTATCATGTGAAAGTTTCAAAAGTAAACTAGCTAAATTCTAAAAATAAGAAACTAATATAACTAAATTAAAAATAAGAAGCTGTCTTTTCTGACAACTCCAGAAATATTAGTATTTAAAATTTTTTATATGTAGTACCTCAAATAAGTTGAACTAACACATATAGTGAAATAAAAAGTCTACTTGGATGGGCTTAATTCACTTTTATCTGCTGATAAAATAGTATGCTTGTTGATAGAAGAAATGGTCCTTTTAGTTGTTTTGTGTAATTAAAATTAAATAGAAATATCGGGTGTTAGACCCTGAATGGCTGTTTCTGAGGAGCATAGGGACTGTGTCTGGTTTTGCTTACACTGTATTCCCAGCTCCTGGGACAATCTTTAAGATATAGTTGGCACCTCGTACATGTTTGTGACTAAGTAAATTAATAGAATCTAAGGTTCTTTGCTCAAAAGAAAATGGAATTAATGTTATATCCTGAATGGCTTTGAGACTGATAAACACAAGTAGAAACTTTCGATTTTTAGATGAGACATATTGTTGATAGTTTAAAAATGTGCTTGTAGTAAGCCAACCAAGAAATATCTTGGAAGACAACACACACAATTCCAATGATCAGGATGACCGTGATACTTAGTGTGTGCAGGGATTTTATACATGTCAGCTCAGCCACAGTGCCGAGTCAGGTCAGTGCTGTCCAGTGGAAATAGAATGGGAGCCACTTGTGTCATTTTAAATTTTCTAGTGGCCACATATAAAAAAGTAAAAAGAATCAAGTCAAATTAATTTTAATAATATAATTTACTTAACCTAGTTTATTCACAATATCACTTCAACCTGTAATCAATATAAAAAACTTACTGAGATATTTCTATCTTTTTCTTTGTACAGTCCTCAAAATCAGGTGTGTATTTTACATTTCTAGCACATCTCAATTCGGATACTAAATTTTCATCGGAAATACTCGATCTGCATTTAGAGTTCATGAAGTTGAAAAAATAGATCCACATGCCCAAGCTGTTCCAGACATACTTAAAGGCACTTTAATTTCTAAATTTACATATTATTAATTAAAATCAAGTAAAATAAAAAATACACTTCCTCAGTCACATTAGCTGCATTTCAAGTGCTTGGTAGCTGGGGGTGTGGCTGGGGGCTGCCATGGTGGCCGGCACAGAGTTAGGGGGTAATGTCAGATCCTGAGTTAGACATTAAGGAAAATGAGACTCTGGAAGGGTAAGCACCTCGTCCAAGGTTACAGAGCCTAGTGAGTGGCAGAACTGAGGTTTATATTGAAGAAGCAAAATTTAATGCACAATTGTGATCTTAAGAGATTTCACTAAAAATAGCAAGTGATTATATTTGTACCGTGAATGAATCTGTAAAGTGTTTAAAGGAGGGACTGGGAGCTATGGAAATGCACTGAGTAAGACCTATCCATATCTCTTTTTCTCAGTCCTTTCTAAAAAAATTATCTATGGGCAGTGGGGAATCAGTGACAGCTTTAAAGCGAGTGAGTGACATGGTCAAATTTGTACTTCAGAAAGCTCCTCTGACTGCAGTTTGGAAGGTGGGTTTGAAGAGGATAAAACTGGAAAAATCTATTCACGTGTATATAAAAACCTCATGAAGGGTAGTAATATTGGTCAGAAAAGTGAAGTCACCTTCTCGTACTTGACACGTGGATACTTTAATGTCACTGATTGAAAGGAGCACGTGGCAGGTAGGGTAACATTGTCTCTGGGGGGGACCAGTTTGTGGCCACCCATCAGCCTCCCTGGGTGGCATTGTTTAGAGAATTCACGTGGACCGGATTACCGCCTCCCAGATGCGCAACCCCAGAGGGGAGCAGGTTTACACAAACAAGGGACTGATGGATCAGTTAGAATGCTGAGTTACTCATTTAAAATAAGAAATAGAACTGCCAGAGGAACAGAAGTGCTGGTGGTATGACAGCTAACACACTCTTAGCCAGATCACCCTGGAAAGCCAGAGGATAAATCATAAGGCTGCTCCGTGCGCATGGGGAGCTGGCTATGTGGACCAGTTCCTGAAGGCGTCAGATGATGGAAGATGAAGCTCCTGCCTCTGGACCAGCGCTGGGTGCTTACTGCCTGCTCTCCTCCTGGGACTTTCCAGTTTCCATTCTTGCAGCCTAACCACACTCCTCTGATTAGCATAACCTTTAAAAAATGTTTATATTGATTAGGTTATTGCTGAGTCTTGATCTTTAGGTAATGGTCTGTGTCTGATTTTATCCATTGTTTATTACTTTTATGAGAATGTATCTGAAGATTAGGAAGTATTTTGTTTATGTGTACTGCCCCTGCTTGGTTTTGTTTCTTATATTCTTCTCGCTTTAACAGCATGAAAATCAAAGGTTAGCTACTGGTTATTTGCAGCAAAAGTAAATCTTACATATCTTGTATATTCTTATGCTTGGATTTAAATGATTGATTAGAGTTTAAAAAAAGACTTAGAGGATCATATTAATTTATGAACCATTAGGAAATGACATTTAAGAATTTATCCAATTCAAGGTAAGGGGTGATTATTAGGAAAGGTTCATTTTCAAACAAGAAAAATGCATCAGAAAACTCACTGTTTTTGAACAAAGGGATTATTTTTTGCTTCAACTAATATCTCTTCTCCTCTCTGCCTATCCCTATGCCCAAATTCCAGAATGTCTGTTCTTTTCCAAATTCTACATAACTGTACAATTTGGCCTTCGTCATTGTCACTTAAGTAATTCATTCATTCACTTATTTATTTGTTTATTCATTCAACAAACATTGTTACTGTTTTATGTATGGGAATACAGAGATGAATGAGACATAATCCCTACCCTTCAGAGAGCTTGGTTTAGAGGAGCTCCCTTAGAGACACATAAATGGATAAGTAGGATGATGGTATAGATGCTGGAGTAGGTGTATGTCTGAGGGTGACACAGCAAAGGCAGTGAGTATTTCTACCTGCAATTTCAGGGAGAGTAGATCATGCTTGAGCTGAGACTTAAAAATGAATAGGTATTCCCAGGTGGAACATGATTCCCTAGGGGGAAGGAACAGTGAGAGGAAGGCTCTAGCAAAGCAGTGTATTCAGGGAGTTGAGTGTGGGTTCATATAACAGGCAGGGAAAGGATGCGCACTCATGGAGAGGGGAGGGTCTTTTATGTCATGCCAAGGAGTTAAACTTTATTCTTCTAGGCAAAGGGATCTCTAGAATAGCTTTTATGCCTAGTTATGAAATTCTGAGCTGATCTACCCTATTTTCATTCATGTGGCACATGAAAGCCAGAGTTAAATAATGACAAGATAGATGAGAAGTGACCATCATCTTTTCCCTGAAACACTTCTGAGCAATCCTCTTGCCTGTAACCTACTCATCTGTTGAGTTTTAGCAATGCTCAGTAGACAGCATGATTGCAGGTTCAGCTGGCGCTTGGGAACTCAGTCCTTTTCTATCTCTGTCACTAACTCACTGGGCACCCTGAACGCGTTTAACCATGAGGGGAAGTCTCTGAGCCTTGGTTTCTGGAGTGTGAAATGCAGATAATTATGCTTGTATTCGTTTGCCTCATGGGACTTCTCCTTAATATTTATAGCTGCAAAATACTTTGCAGTCATTTTTATTAATAGTTACCAGATGTGTCGTAAGGATTAATGAACTTATGATCTGAAATGTTTTGAGCTCCTGAAATAGGAAGCAACTGTCTGCACAGGGGATATGTAAAAGAGCATTAAAATGCAAACAATACACATTTGGAAATTTGAGCTGTTATGTGTGAAGGACAAATGGCACGCTTGAGATTTCAGTATACTTTGCAGGTATTTTTGATACCCTTACTAAGGTTGCTGAATTCATCACAGGCCATTGCCAAATATAGAAAGCTAGGTATCCCCCCACCCCTGCAGGTGTGCACATGCATAGGTGCACACACACACGCACACACACACTCCTGCTCTTTCTGCTAATAGCACCATTACCCTTCTCCCTATCATCGATACTTCCTGAGCATCATCTTTGACTCTATTTCCTCAGCTTCTACAGCCAATTGTTTCCGAGTATTCAGTAGTCTCCTTCATTTCTCTAAATTTTCATTTCTATTTCCTTTTCCTCTTACCATCCAAGTTCAGGCTCTTATTAGCTCTCTACTGAACCATTGAAGCAACTTCTTAATTTCTCTCTCAAGTTTAGTATCTCCCTTATTTAAGGATTAATTCTCTGTAAGCATAGTTCTTATCACCACTTCGTTCAGTAACCTTTGATAGCTCCTTATTGCCTGTGAAAATCAACCATAAGCTCCCAAGGCCTCCTCCACTCAGCCCTCACCTTCCTCCCCTGTGCCCAGTGCTGGTCAGTCTAGATCATCCTCTTCCCCAGTACCTCCTGGAAGATCGAGTAGCTTTTCCCAGGGCAGAGATGTGAGTAGAGGGAACACATCAGATGCAAGGGGCAGCCTGTCTTTGTCGTGCCCCTCTTCATGTGTGAAGTGTCGCTCTGCCCTGGGAAAAGCAATTCACTCTTCAAGGCGTGTCTCAAAGTAAAATTGCCCTCATGAAGATATTCTAGGCCTGTTCTGTTTATGATCCCTTCCTCCTCTGAATCTTCCCTGCTTTTGAAACTTCCATTCTAATATCTGTCATTTTCCTTGATGTTTTAGTTATTTGCATATATGTCCTTACCCCAGACTAGATTGCCAATCTTTTGAGAGCAAAACCAGTGTCTCTCTGATTTTTGAGTTCCCCAGAGCACTTTTTGCAATGCTTTGTGCACTGTGAAACCTAAGTTTTTGTTGAACTGAGTGTATGCATTGAATCAGAGCTCCAGTTATACTCTTCATGGAGAGCAGAATTATGGAAAAATTTGAGATATATAGGAGTAGAGAGAATAGTATAGCGAATCCCTGTGTAATTTGGGAAAATCTGAAATATACAAAAAATAGAAAGAATACTATAGCAAATCCCTCATAACCTGGCTTTGATAAAAATTAACACAGGCCAGCCTTGTATGTGTATACCCCCACTCTCCTTAGCATGTACCTTTCAGACATCCTGTGTTGGAGAAGTGTCTTCCTGTGGTCCTCATTTGTACAGAGTTCATATCTGGCAGCCACCACTCCCAGCACCCACAGAGGGAGGCACCACAAGGTTATTAGCATGTGACCTGGAGAAGAAAGTGTGGCCACAGTCCTTGACATTACACTCAGGCCCCTCAGACCTGATCTAATCTTATTTTCGACACCATTTTTTAGCCATTTCAGATGTGTTTAATCATCCAGTTTCCTGGTTCACACTTTATCTGAATGGTGGGGATCAGGGTGGACATCTTTCTGAAGTGGATATGTTGCCTGATCAGGAGGTGGTCCTTGAGAGGGAGTGATGGTGACGGGAGACCTGTGAGGCGTAGACGTGAGGCCTTCAGCTTAGTGGCCTGGAGCCATGAAGTCAGGGCCCAGGGGCCCTGGGCACCGGAAGCCTGGTGGGTCCACTGGATTCCAGCATAGTGTCATAGTCAAACTGGTCCTTTAATTGATTTCAGCAAATATTTTTAAGCATTTACTGGACTCTTCTAATTACTCTGAGTCATAAAGTGTAAATTTTGTTTCCACGCTCTGTTTAGGAGGGCAAGAGTCGTATCATCTTAGAAAGTGTTCATCCTGGGTGCTAAGGTTCCATCCTTACATTTTTATGCTTTAAGGGAGAATGTTTCCCCCCAACCTTGTCTGTTTTAAATAAGATCTAACTAAAGAATGTAAGTATTTTGGAGTTTGAGGTTAAGAAACTTTTTTTCTGTCTTTCCTAAGTAATATGCTGTGAACAGCTTTCCATTTGTGGGGGACTTTAGATAGTATGGGGAAAACAGGAGTAAAGATAAGCAGCCCTGCCTTCAAGGACTGCAAGGTAGAGTGGAGGATACTCTCTTGAAAACAACTCCACCGTCATGGAGTTACAGTAGAGAAGGGAAGGAGAGAACTCTCTCGAGGGAGAAGTGGGGAGGTGCTGAGAGAGAGGGAAGGAAGAATATGTCATGGGAGAGGAGAGGAGAGACTCTTTCCTGGTCAAGGAATCTAGGGAGAGGCTGGAGGGTCTTGTCATTTAGGCCCTCATCATGGGCAATGGCCTTGCTGCCACCAGGGCGTCCTCCCATATTCTGTCCAGTTGGCCATTCTCATTTTCTGTCTTAAACACACCTCCAGTGCTGGCTCTCCCTGGCCTCAACCCCAGTAAGCCCCCAGTGTTTGCAGAGTGTGTGTTCCTTTAGTTCATCCCTAGGTCCTTCTTCTGTTTAGCCGTATCTCCTACCTGTTTCCTACTTAATCTCCTCTCCTCTGTGCCTTTTCTCAAATCCTATTGCCGTTCCCTTATCTTCATCAGAATTAATCCCTTCTAGGACTTTTCTCCCAAAGGCAGTCCCAAGGCATGATTGGTTGTAGTGGTCTCCTTTGCCAAAATGCAGTTATTTGGTGCTGTGAACTCAGGTTAACACTCCCCTAAGTGGGCCATCTTGTTCCAGGTGGGCTCTTCTCCCTTCAATTAAGAGTGTAGGCTGCCCAGTGGGAAGCAAGACTTTGCTGTCCACCCTTAGTCCCTGCAGACTATCTAGAAGGTCTTGATGACATAGAAGCCTTTGGCACCTGGATATGCCATGGGAACTGGGAGGACCTAGAATTCTTAGGGCCAGAAGAAGGGAAATGGAAAGATATGGAATTTACCTCTCTAAGCAATTTAGATTAGATAATAGATCCATGACCAGCTGCTTTTCCTTGTGGACCCAACAAGAGAAAAGACACTTGTACTGGGCAGAAACAAACTCTGACAGCCAATTTTGACTCTTCTTGTGAGACGGGCCTAGGAGTGTATGTTCTGCCAGGATGGAGCCCTCTTAGGGCTGAGTATTCTGAGGCAAGGTCCAGACTCCTGCATTGGAGCAGGGAGAACTGGGAAGGGGCCAGAGGTTGATAGAGGGAATAAAGGCAGAAGTGGTGGATTCCTGGTTTCTTCAAGATAGTCACTTCTGCTTCCATGTCCCACTGCCACTGTAAACTCAGAAGCTACTGAATGAATTTCTGATTCCTTCTCCTCCACAATTACTAGCTCCTTCTCCTGACGTCCCTTTTCCTTATCCTGGTGCTAATTATTTTTTTACTGTTCCTTGAATCACGCATCCATAAGTAATGACATCCTTTCTTATGACGTTGCTTGCATCCATTAATTCAGACTCTTATCACCTCACACCTGCTCTGTGGCTGGAGTCTTATTAGTGATTTGCCCACCTTAGTCTTTAGATATTTGTCCAGTCAGTTTGCCTTCCACCACCAGATCAGTCTTCTCAATCTTCTGCTGTCTTTGCTCAGGCATCTGTGGTGGTCCTTGTCATTTCCTGACTAGGTCAGTTTCAGATGCTAAAGCCTCTGTCTTATGCCCCAGAATCGTGCTCCAGCCAGACTGGCTTCCTTCTTCCTCACTGTCTGAGACTACTTCGCAGTCCTTCTATTGCACCATGAGTTTTCCCTGGCCATCAAGGCTTGGTTTGTACTCCACCTCCTGCCTGAAGCCTTTCCCCATCTTTCCTGTCCTGATCACTTCTTTCTGTAAAGTCCTGTAATACTCGTATGTACAGACACAGCCCTTGAGTAACGCGTGCCCCGCATGAGTGGAGAGAGCGCCTGAGAGCGTGTCAGCACACCATATACGTTACTGGTTTTAGCATGTGTCTTGGTTGCTAGCTGGGGGTGAGCTGCTTGCTGTGCTCCTCATTTCTTACATTTCCTTGTGTATGTGACGACCCTAGCGCTTGGCATGCCGGTTGTTACAATTCCTGCAAGTTGTAAAAGTTCCCTTCAGGTGGGTCCTCCTGATGGGCTCTCCAGGCTGTTCAATTACAACTTCTTCTCGATCCCGCCCCACCCCCATTCACTTTTTTTTTCAGCCGGTGCCCCGAATCATGGTGCAGTCTGCCCTCCCAGATGTGGGGACGATCAGGATGGTGGAGGTGAGTTAGTCGGGCTGGGGTGGTGCTTTTGCAGGTGGCTGCCCCACATATGGTGGGTGGCCCCGATGCTATAATTGTTTGGTCCTGTTTTTTTTATTTTAGCATTCCCATTTTGATAATTAACTACAATATAGGGCACTGTCTTCTCCCTCTGTTTTCCTTGTTATACTTTTCTATTTTCAACTTGTTAATCATAGGATTGCTAAACTTTTAGGTGCTTGACTGCTAATGTAGTCTGCTGCTTTAATAGCCCACTGCTAGGCTAAGGCGATTTCTATAAACAGAACAATCTCCTTATTCTAAGTGTTTGCTTAATTCTCAGTTTTACGTTTCATTCTGATTCATGATATCAGTGTGAAAAGACTAATGCTAAGCTGGGGAGAAAATAGTCTCTTATGATCTCCCACAGATGAACAGCACTTCTCATCTTATGAATAAGAAATCGGTTTTCTCCCACTGTGCATTCATTCTCTTAGGAAATGCTCTGTCTTCAGAGGAAAATTGTATTTATTAAAACAATAGCAAAAAAGGCCAAATAATTTGAAAGAAAATTCAGACCTCCATGAATTCACTCCTTTCCAAGACATCCTTGGTCTTCATGAATTTAACTGAAGATAGATCTGTGGCCCCCTGCTCCCCAGCACGAGTAGTGTTCATGATTTTGCTGAAGCAGGACAGGGGCCCCAAGGCCAATGGGACAGAGTGGGACCAAGTCCCTTACTGGGAGGACACCTGACCTGTCAGAGCGTCTGCAGTGCAGGGCAGCTTTGCTGCTCATCGTGGTCGCTTTCTCAAGTCTAGGCTTTCCCGGCAGCCTCTGGAAATGTTCATGGTTAGCGCATACCCCAAAGACAGTGAATAGGTTTCCACTCACATATCAACTCCAGTCAAGTGGGAGCGGCCACCTGCCACGCTCTAACGGAAGGAATCCGAGGCTACGCACAGGCTCAGCAGGAAGGAGCACTGCAATCAGTGCTGGCCTTCTGCCATCTTTGGTCTCTTCTTTGTCGTCACTGTGGATCTGACCTCTGATTCCTGGTTTGTCACTTACTGGAGGCTTTGGATAAATGCTTTAACCTCTCTGGACCATGTTGTAAAATGGACATCATAGTACTTCCTGGCCTACATCAAAGGATTCATGTGGAAGCAAATGTGATAATACTGGGGAAACCTAGGGCACTGTCACCTCCCCCAGACAGGACCTAGCTGGCTCTTAGCAGACTGCTGTCGATCTGGCAATGAAGGGGTCTCACCCAGCGGGAGAGTAGGGAACACATACTCTTTCAGGACCATGATTATCATTCAGTTTCTAGAGTCTTGTAATTTTGTTTGTGTATTCTTCCCTGCCTGGTCAGTGATATTAAAAATAAAATAGAAAAGGATAAATAAAACATGTACAACTTGCAAGAGAAAAATGATTGAAGGATTGCCTAATCTTTTAGAGTATTTATGCTGGTGACAGTTATTGATCTATTGGATTTAGTAAATTTTGCAGCCTAGAGATCCATCTCAAAAATGGGCTGTTAATCTCAAGAGGTGCCGTTAATTTTGTACCCTGAAAGTGTGCCTGGTGGGAAAGGAGGGCCCCTGGAGACAGGAATATAAATGACAATTCACGTGAAAATGCATGATTTATCAAACTGCTGAGTTAAGGCAAGTAACTGTAAGAGACTTATAGATCTCAGCGTTTCCCAGTTCAAATAAATCCTGTATTTCAAATGGAAAATGGCCATTCCTGTAATATAAATAATCTTTCCGTAAATATTGGAAACATATTTCTTTTTCTGAACAGCACCCCTCTTCACTGCACAAGCCCCCTTCCCCATTCCTGCTGTCTCTTTTCCCCTGTCATTGTGAATGGAATAGGAAGATAATGTGCCATCTTCTTCAAATGGCTTAAGTTATCAACGGAAGAACACCTTAAGAGCACCTCAGAAGCAATAGACTTTGGACGGACAGTGGCTGTCGTCATTCCCCATGAGATGGGACTCTGTGTGTGTCTGCCAGCGTGACTCAGACAGTGACGTGAGAGGGAGAGGCCAGCCGCTGTGGCTCCCTCCCTGCTCAGCTGCTTCTCACTGTGGGGCCAGCTGCTGCTTGGCCTGTGTTTGCTGGGATCAGAGGGCCCCTGACCCGTGACGTGGGACCAGCCTTCAGCCGTGGCTGGAGAGACGGCCTCTCAGAGAAAAGGCACAACCTGCAGGCAGCCTCTGTCCCCTCTTCTTTGACCTGCCTCTCAGCCAGGAACAGCCCATCAGCCAGCAGGCCAGAAGGTCAAGAGTCATTTCTCCTGCCTGAGCCGATGAAGCTGTGCTCAGGCACTTTCAGATCCTCCAGTGAGATCATCATTTCAATTTTGAAGGAGAAGAGTGCTCTTCTGGCCTCTAGAGATTCTCTCAGTCTCTGTGTGAAGTCGGTGGTGGGGAGGGGGTCTGTTTCCATGGCAGCAGAGTTCTTAGCCTGAGTGCGGGGAGGTGGGGGATGCTGGGGGGGGGGGGACGAGGGAATTGAGATTTTAGTGTGTGCCTACTGTGTGCCACGCTCTGTGGTGAGGGCCTTCACCTGCCTTACATGGCAGTCCCTTATGTGTTGTTTCCCATACCACCAAGCAATTCTCTGACACCAGCTGAGTGTCCTACAATTCAACTCAATTCTCACGCTGTCGACCCGGAGAGAGTGGCAGATCTCGCAGGTTAAGCACTCAGTCTCACAATACTACCCCCACTTTACACACTAATCGCAAGTCCAGGTTGTCACCTGTGCTTCTGGCCAACCGACTAGATTGGAGGTTCCCATGACCCCTGCCTTGGGTTTGATTAATTTGCTAGAATGGCTCACAGAACTCAGAGAAACATTTTACTTCCTAGATTACCAGTTTATTATAAAAGGATATAATTCAAGAAGCCAGGTGAAAGGAATGCATAGGGAGACGTATGTGGGAAGTGGCACAAGGCTTCCCTGTCCTCTCCAGACGTGCCACCCTCCCTGAATCTCCACGTGTTCAACCCAGAAGCTCCCAGAGCCGTTCTTTTGGCCTCATTACATAGGCATGATTGATTAAATTATTGGCCATTGGTGATTGATTCAATCTCCAGTCCCTTTCTCCTCCCTGCGGGTTGGGGGTGGGATGGAAAGTTCCCACCCTCTAGTCACAAGGTTTGTTCCTCTGGCAAGCAGCCCCCCATCCTTAGGTGCAGTCCAAAAGTCACCTCACTGACATAAACTCAGATGTTGTTGGAAGGGACTTCTTAAGAATATCAAGACACCTTTATTGCTCTTAACACTTAGGAAATTCCAAGGGTTTTGGGAGGTCTGTGCCAGAAACAGGATGAAGGCCAAATACATATTTTTTATTATAAATCACAACATCACAGGCAGCTATTAGAATCTATGGTTTATTTAACAGGTGAGGAGATGGAAGGGCAGGCCAATGGCTGTCTTGCTCAGCTCTCAGCAGGTTGCAGAGTGCAGCGCCTGCTGGGAGCAGAGTCGGCCCCTCCGTATTTGGTGTGTGAGAAGCCAGGTCATGTGGATGGATGTGCTAGAACTGATACTGGAACCAGGTCTGCCCTACTGCTGGCAGTGCTCTCAACTAACAAGATCTGCCTCACTTCTAACCAGTTATGCTTCCCTCTCTCCTGCTTCAGGCTCACCAAGAGAGCGTGGGGATTAGTGCGGCTCCTGACGTGACTGTGCAGATTGCCCCTGTGGTGAAGATCTACGACAGACCAACCAAAGTGCCTCCCCAGCAGTCCGTCACTGCCAACACTCAGGCCCCAGAAGCTCAGGACGGGCCGCCCAGCCCCCTGAGTGAGGCCTCCAGCGGGTACTTTTCCCACAGTGTCTCCACCGCCACGCTCTCTGATGCACTCATCCCTGGCCTGGATGCTGCTGCCCAGGCTGGTGGGCAGATGCCCAGCTCGCCCCCTCCTGCCCTCTGTCAGGACACCCCAGAGACTGAGCTCTCCTTTCCATCTACTACTGCCAGTGCAGACAGAGATCTTTCTGCCCAGTTGGAGGGTCAGAGCAGCCTTCCGTCACTGCCCGTCCCAGCAAAGCAAAATGCTCGAGGCAACAGCAGTGGTGCCTCCGAGGCTAAGGAAGCAGTTTACTGGGAGAAGCAGAACAAAGAAGCAAGTGCTTCCCCAACTTGTCTTCCCACTTCTGCCCCCCAGAGGGAATCCCCCAGCCAGCAGAGTGGAGAAGTTTCCTCTGCCACCAAGCAGCTAGGAAGACCCAAAGAGCAGGCGAAGCCAGCCACCAGCTTAGAGCTGGATGTCTCCAAACCACAGTTGCCTTCTGATCTCCTGTCTCAGTCATCTGCTCCAGCATCTCCATTCAGAATCCAGAAGGTGAGAACCTCTGAGCTGAAATCATTCACGCGCATGCTCGGCGGAGACCCTGGCTGCCTCTCTCGTGCTCAGGAGGACCCGCTGGCCTCAGGAGGGCCAGGCAACAGCAGCTCTGGGGGACAGGCCCTGGGAAAGCTGGAAGTTACCTCAGATTCTGAAGAAGCCAGTGAA
This sequence comes from Tapirus indicus, assembly GCA_031878705.1. Taxonomy (NCBI): domain Eukaryota; kingdom Metazoa; phylum Chordata; class Mammalia; order Perissodactyla; family Tapiridae; genus Tapirus; species Tapirus indicus. The sequence continues at coordinate 92,663,638 of CM062919.1, read as the reverse complement.
GTCCCCGAGTGGCTCAAAGAGGGAGAATATGTCACAGTGGGTACCAACAAAACGGGCATCGTGAGGTACATCGGGCCCACCGACTTCCAGGAGGGGACGTGGATTGGCGTGGAGCTAGACTTACCTTCAGGTGAGTGGCGCCGTTTGGACAGGTCCTGGGCTGGAGGTGATTCAGCCTGTCAGCTGTGGTCCAGCGGAGGAGTGTGGCCCTGCCCCGGCACCACTGAGAACGTGTGCCCTTGGGCACATCTTGTGACCTCCCTGAGTCTCCAGGTCGCCACTTTTCAAAAGTCAGGAATTTTTGCTAGATAAGAGTTTCCTAAGCATTTTAAGAGTCAGGTTCTCTTTTTTTGAACCTCCAGAAATTTTCAGAAACCTAAGACATTAATTGAAAGCTACTGTAAATTTGGTAATGAATTTAAATGCTGGGTTTTTTGTTTTTTGGTCACAGAAGCAGCTGCATTTGAATAGTCACAGTAGCTGTATCTGCTGAGTTTGCTCAGGTTACAAACACTGATGCCCGCGTGGATGCTCAGATGTCTCAGTTGTTCTAAGACATCACGAGGCTCCTTGGCCCACAGGTTGAGAACAGAAGACGAGGTGATCTAGTAAGATCCATTGTTGCAGGCTTGCCAGTCTGTGAAGCCTCATTTAGAATGGCACATCTTAAAAGCCAATAGAGGGGCCGCCCGGTGGCGCAGCAGTTAAGTTCGCACTTGGCAGCCCGGGGTTCGCGGGTTCGGATCCCGGGCGCCGGCCGACGCACTGCTTGTCAGCCATGCTGTGGCGGCGTCCCATATAAAGTAGAGGAAGATGGGCACGGATGTTAGCCCAGGGCCAGTCTTCCTCAGCAAAAAGAGGAGGATTAGCAACGGATGTTAGCTCAGGGCTGGTCTTCCTCACAAAAAAAAAAGCCAATAGATCATCATTTTCAGAAAAACTGAGGGCCCAACTTAAGGAAATACTTTGTCCTTTAGATTTTTTTTTTAAACAGCTTTATTGTGATACAATTTACGTACCGTAAAACCCACCTGCTTAAAGTGCACAATTCAGTGGTTCTTAGTATATTTACAGAGTTGTGCAACCATCACCCTAAGCTAATTTTAGAACAGGCTCATCACCCCCAAAAGAAGCCACATGTCCATTAGCAGGGGCCCAACCCCTCCCCAAGTCCTAGGTAACCATTAATCTGCTTTTTGTCTCTCTAAATTTATATGACATGTCCTAATCTTGACTTTGATAGAAGTGGAATCATACAATGCGTGGGCCTGTGCCTTGCTTATTTCTCTTGGCATGATGTTTCCAAGGTGTAGCCATTCATAGCCTGTGCAACCACTTCATTCCTTCTTATGGCCGAAGAATATCCCATTGTATGGCTTGTTCATCTGTTTGTCAGTTGATGGACGTATGGCTTGTTTCTACTTTTTGTGTGTTGTGCTGGGAATATTCCTATATAAGATTTTGTGTAGACACATTTTCATTTCTCTTGAGTAGTCCCCAGGAGTTAACTGTATGTTTGAGACTTTGAGGATGGCCAGACTGACTCCCATCCTCCTTTCCCACCAGTGCTGTAGGAGGGTTGGGGCAGCCTCTCCATTAGGTGGGGTTTGGGAGCTGTGGAGACAGGTTTGTAGGAGAGCTTGTGTGTGGCCCCGTGGGTGTAGTTAGGAGTGGAGACGGAGAAGCTCTCTTGGCTGGGACAGAGTGAGAGTTGGGGTGGGGGTTCTCTGTGAACCGTGAAGCCTTCCCTGCGGTGACTGTCTCTGGGCCCCTGGGCTCAGCTGTGAAGTCATTCACTATCTTTAAAAACAATTTTGGCAGAGAATATCATAAATTGGAAGTGATTCTAGAAGATTAATGTAGCACAGGCTGGAATATTTTTTAAACTCCATTTCTGCTAGATTCCGAAGGGGAATTGGGAAAGAAGTTTATGTTTGCAGTTGAACTCAAGAAGTAAAGGGGATTAGCAAACAGATAAATTCCTCCAGCAAATAACTGTCAAGCACCTACTGAGTTCCCGCCACTGTGCGGGGTCCAGAGGATGCTTGGTGAGCAAAACAGTCCCTTGTTTCCCTGGACTTTAATTTTAGAGGGGGGACAATTACCAAGTCAACAAACAAACAAAATTTGATGGTAATAAGTGCTATGAAGAAAAGAAAATGGATAAGTGGATGGAGGATGGCAGGTGTGGGGGACATTTTAAATAATATTGAGGGAAGCAAAGGCACGAGTGACATAAGGAAGAAGCTGGGCTGGGGGCAGCATCAGAGGTCAAGGGCCCCGAGGATACGAGCCCTGTGGCAGGATGAGTGAGCCGCGTTTCAGGGGTAGCAGGCGCGGCGGGCGGGTCATGAAGGGTAGAGCATGGTAGAAAACCCTTGGAGGGTTTAAAAAGATGACTTTGTTTTAGGAGAATAGACTTGGGATGAAGAGTGGGGACAGGAAGCCACTTAGGCCCGGGATGAGTGGTGGCAGTGGAGGTGGAGGGAAGTGGTTATGTCAGGAAAAATGTGAGAGTGAAGCCCCAGGACTGAGGGGCTGTGGGACGTCAGGGAGGAAAGGAGCCAGGCGGACACCTGAATGAGCCTGAGAACAGGGTCGTGACAGTGCCGTTGATCGCGTGGGAAAGCCTGAGAGCAGGTGAGGGCGCGGGGCAGGAGCCTAGAGTTCTGTGTGTGACAGTCGGACGTTCCCGTGGAGGTGAGATGGCAGAGAGGGCCCCGCTCGGGCTGGAGGCACAGCGAAGAGGCATCAGCGTTCATGGAGTGTAGGCGGGGGCGGGTGAGCCCCGAGGGGGAGAGCAGCGTCAGGCACAGCCCGAGGCTCCCCTGAGGGTGGAGGGTGAGACCGGGAGGGAGGAGCCCGGGAGATGGAGGTGGGAGTCCCAGGAGCCAAGTGACGGCAGTGTCCAGAGAGCAGGAGAGATCCCCTGTTAGGTGCCTCAAGAGGTGGGCCCAGGTGATCCTGGTTGACCTTGAGAGGACCTGGTGGAGGTGGGCATGTTTGGAGTCAGGTAAAGAGAGAGGGGCAGGTAGGATGTGCAGACAGGGAGTGTAGAAAATTCGTGATGGTTTTTGCTACAAAGATCATGTTCCCCACCAGCCCATCACCATGGGATGGTGACATTTAGGGTCAGGGTGGTCCCTTTGTTCAGTCCCCTCCCCAGCACTGTGCCCTCATCCTTTACCTTAACAAAGGAAACTTCTTCACTCCATCTTGACACATCAAGCATAGCATCTGACTAGCTACAATTTGGTAATTTGCCAGTTTCCATCTAATAGATTTAGGAAAAATAATCCTTCTACCAACACCTTCCATCCTAGACTGACATTTCCACCATGCAGACTGAAAATGATCTGTGCCCCAGGGTGGGGAGGGGATGGTGCCAGCACTGCTTTGGTGGCTTGCCTGCTCCTGGGTGTCAGAAATGGCAGGACTAGCACACCGATTTCATGCCTGAGGCCATGGGGGGGCGGGGGTGTCTGTCACCAGTGACCAATGCGTGCTGCCTGGGAGACTGTCACCCCAGGCCTGGCCTCAGGGATGAGCCCGGTGCAGGGCTGCCTGGCACACGGGAGTCCTGCAGGGCAGGGGCTATGGGGGCGGGAGCAGCCGCGGGGAGCCCCCTCTACGTCTGCTTTTCCTATCCCCTCAGGTAAGAACGACGGCTCCATTGGAGGGAAGCAGTACTTCAAGTGCAACCCTGGCTACGGGCTGCTGGTGAGGCCGGGCCGGGTGCGCAGGGCGGCCGGTGCTGGGCGGCGGCGCAGCGCAGGGCTCAGGCTGCAGGGCGCCCCTGAGCCCCGCAGGAGCAGCACCTTCTCTGGCTCCGCCAGCAACCTAGCCTCCCTGACGGCGGCCCTGGCCAAGGCTGAGGGCACTGTGACACTCCGGGCCGACCGGAGCCACAGGAACCCCGAGAACCGCAAATCCTGGGCTAGCTAAGCTGTCGCGCAATGCACGCCCTCCCTGGTGGCATGTCCTTCTCAGGCTGATACTGACAGAGGGGTTGGCCAGTGCCCTGTCTGAGCCTTTCTGCTGACAGCCCTGGGGTGGAATTGGAGCTGAGTGGGCCGTGTCACCTGAAACCCCCTTCCCCTGGGGGAGCAGGGCTATGAATGCTTTTTGCACGATCCAGGGCTGGTGACCTCTCCCTGTTTCTCCCAGGACTCTGGAAGCTTTATTTCTTCCTCTACCCAGAGAACGAGCAGGCATCTCAGCAGGGCGGCGGGGTTGAAGGTCCAGGAGCCCAGAGTGGTCCTGGACCATGGGGAGGGAGGCCCCATCTCCATGCCCCTGGGCCTGGGCCTTTCCCCACCTGGGGCTGCTGTTGCTGTTTTCTGTTCTGGCGACCCCACTAACCTCCTAATTTAAAAAATAATCGTAACTAGTGCCTTTTCTTCCCTCAGAGGCAGGGTATCCCCACTCTGCCCCCAGGGCTGGCGCCCCAGCCCACCTGCCCCAAGTCCTGGCTTGCTCCTTGGGCTCATTGCACCCTTCTTGCCCCCAAATCCCCACACCATGGAACACGCTCCCATAAAGTGCCTCTGGCTCGCCTCCTGGGGCCTCTCACACGGGCCTGTGTGCCCCAGAGAGGGGCCCTGAACCTGACTCCCCACCCTTCCTTCTTCCTTTCCACAGGGTTTCTTAGAGGTTTCTCTGTGGGTGTTTTAGTGTCTTTATACCTGGAAAGTTTTCTCTCTGCCACTTAGTCCCTTAACAGAGTGCTTGGAATATATTTATTTATATTTATTTTTTCAAAATTCGAAATTGTTCGCGAGCCACAATCGTCTGCCTGAATGTGAGTGCCCACAGCCTGCCTTGCACGTTGCCACCTCTGTGGCCACCCGAGAGCTGCCAACCTCCCACCTTGGGTGGAGCTTCCCAGAGGGGCCCGAGGATGATCCCCCCCCCCTCCGGTTCTGTTCCTTTAGTGCAGATACACAAGTGGCCTTATTCTAAGATGACAGTGAAAACTTGGAGAATCACGTTGTTGTGCTTCTGCAGTCAATGACAAAGTCACAGAGGCATCACAACCTTATTTGGTGCAATTTCGGTTTCTGGGAAGGTCCTTAGACCAGTTAAGCTTCTCGGCAGTTCTCTACCTTGACTTCCTGACTAAGCCTGGGGGCCTGCGGCTTGGCAGGTGGGCCATGGAGGAAGAGCTCTTCCCCTGTCCCTGTGGCTGGCCCCGGAGTTTATCCCTTGGACCTTTGCAGAGCCGCAGACCAGGCCTGGCCTAGACAGTGTAAGTTGGACAGCCAGAGACATCCCAGAGCATCGCCACCTCCTGCCAGGACCCATCTGGTCCCGGAGCCCTTTCCTGCTGGGCTCGCTGGGAGGGGGTCTGGGGAAGCTGGAGGCGGGCGGTGCCTCGCAGCCTGCGATGCTGTGGGGTGCGGGGGGAGCACAGGGCTGCCGGGCCCATAGAACCTCTGGCAGGGAGCCGGGGCTTCTGGTCTTGCCTAAGGCAATAAATAGCCCAGTGACCTCGTGCTGCACGTTCGGCTGCCTTCCCTGCCTGTCACCACGAGAGCCTTGTGAGCCTGCACCTGGAGCGAGAGCCTGGAGGACGCCTGCAGCTCGGGGACAGAAAGCCTGCCTTGGGATCTGCACACAGCACTCTTGGCTGCCTCTTTTTAGTTCTCACATTTAGACTTAAAAATGACATCCAGAAAACTTTTTTTTTTTGAAAAATCTCTGGTTCTCTAGGGATTTGCAACCCCTCAGGAGAAGTGGTGCCAGGTTCCCTGCCCCTGGGTGGGCTGTGTGGGGCCTGCGGCCCAGCCCAGGTGGCAGAGCCCCACGGGGGGCCCCAACGGGGTCCATGGCTGCCACATGCTCAGATCTCCCGAGGAGGCACTGAGGATGAATTAGCTTCTGGTAACTACCCACAGGGATGCCGGCCCGCTGGTCTGCCTGCCGGATGGGCAACTGTTTGTGGGGGTCAGCTGCCCCTGCCGCCCCCTCCCCGGGCTGGATAAACTGCAGGGTGGGATGGAATCGGTGACACTGAGCTCGTGCTGGCCCGGCCACCATCTCACCCCGGGGTTGCTGACAAGACCTCAACCCCTGAGAGCTGCAGGGCTGTCGTATCCACAGACGGGGGGACAGGGCCAGGAGTTTAGGAGCACACCCCTCTTTTAGCTTTAGCTCAGCAAATAGTCACAGTTTGAGAGCTGGAAGGGGTCTTCTCACAGAGAACAGGCTAAAACCAAGGAAAGTTCAGTGATTTTTTTCCAGTTTACAGAAGCTTCAGCTTCTGACTCACAGAAGTTCTGGGGCTCTGCTGTCCCCATGAAGCCCCAGCCCGTCACTCCTCGGAGTACCATGGCTGCCTCCCCACCGCCTGGGCCCCAGCCCGGCACAGGGAGCAGACGGCTCGGCGGCTCAAGAGGCTCGGCCAGGTTGTATTCATTTAGCCCGGTGCTTGGCGGGCGGCTGGCCCGGGCTCCCCGGCAGGGGCTCCGAGCGGTCAGCTCCTCTGACAGCTGCCTTCGGCGTCCGTCCTCGCCTGCCCAGCAGCCCTGGCCTGGGAGGTAGGTGTCTTTTTGTTTCTCCAGTCCCGGTGGCCTGGTTTGCCCTCCGAGAGGGCCGGCCAGGAGAACCCTGTCCTCTTCTGGCAGGGGTGGTGCTGGCCTGTGGGAGCCCCAGGTCTGTGGGGACCCTGCCATCTCAGGCAGGCCCTGCTTTGTGTTCCTTCCTGTCTTTGGCTGGCATTTTGGGGAGCACCTGCTGGGTGTGTGTCCCTGAATTAAGTGCCATCAATTCTGTGCTCTGCTTTTCTACTGACCCTCCTTCCCAGCACAGGAGTTCTTCAAGTCTGTTTTCTCTTAGAGTGTCCTATGTCCACTGTCATCAGGTTGGTCTCTTTCTCTGAGGGAGCAGCTCTTCCCACAGCCTCAGGTGACCTGCCTGTGGGCAGGAAGTCATGCTCTGAGCTCGTTGGAGAGAAACACTGTAGAAATGGAAAGTGGTTTGTGTGTTCCTGATTCTTATTTACTTAGCGAAGCACTTGTTGGAGCCCATCTGCCCTGTAACCTGGTGTCAACAACCTTCCATAGAACCACCTTGGAAGGTCAGTGGGGGGGGGTGAGGTGTGTCGTGCTCTCTTTTTATCATTTGGTTCAATTAAAATAGAATAGACTGTAATGGAATTATTGACCTGAGCAGGTTTTTATTAGCTGGAGCTGCAGGAACAGTGGAAGAGCCTGGAATGATTTCATTCAGGCCTGTTATCCGAGGAGGTTTCGGGACCACCTTCTTTTTCTCCCACCCTCACGGCCTCAGGCAGCCCACCACTGCTTCACTGTCTCCCCTGGGCCTGCTTTTTAACTGTTCCCAGTTTCCTTTGCCTGAGATTTTCCCCCAGCCCTGCCCACCACTCAGCTGGCCCAACACCTCTGCTCCCAGGGAAGCAGCGTTTCCTCAGGGCCCCTGGTGGTGCCTCGGCGTGGGTTGCAGTACCTTAAGACTCCAGCGCAGCTGAGTGGAGTTGGCCGGGCCAGGCCAGCTGTATCCATAGCCTTCAGCTGCTCCTGCAGGGGGAGTTTTGGTGCCTGTCCTGTGGAGAGGTGGCTCTTTCTCCTGGGAGGAGAGTGCTGTCGCTGCTCTCCAGTACTGTAGCTCTCTGCTTGCCTGGGGTTTTCTTAGAATGAAGCGTGTTCGGGGACCGTCCTGGTGGTGTGTTAGAGAGGAGATGTTTATCCCCTTGGTCTTCTTGGTGAGCTGTTCCTGGGATGTCAACACGTGGGCCTGTCCTGTGCTGAGAGAGGCTGGCCTGGTCACGCGGGCATCCTTGTCTTCCAGCATTGCTGTCAGAACACAGCACAGTTGACCTGGCCCTCTTGACCCGGCTCTGGCCCCCGGACATCCTGGGACCCACGAGGGCAGGGGAGGCAGTCTCTGAAAGGACAGCGTAGGGGTGGGAGGCCGTGCTGGATCCTTGCAGGGGTGCAGGGTTTGCAGTCCTGACCTTCCTGTCTTCTTGCTACACATCCCTTCAGGGCCAGCGTGTGATCGGTCGGGCAGGGATCCCGCAGGATGCTCGTGGTGCTGCTCTCCTGCTCTCTGCCGGCCTCCTGGAGCTCAGGGAGGCGCTGCTTTTTCTAGGTGGTGAGCAGTGCGTGTTTGAAGGAAGCCTGCCTTGCTCCAGTTTTACTGTTTTTACTCTTGCTTCTCAGTGGAGGCTAATGGCAACCTGTGACTGGTAAAGCGGTGAGATGCGGTAGACATGGTCACTAAAGCCATAAACCCAGGCAGTCCCCACAACCCCGTACTTGTTGGGCTGAAGGTGTGGGCTCGAGAGTCATGTGAGGGTAGGAGGTGGAGGGAGGGGCTCCATTTCATCTGTCTTCTGTTCTCACCTTACTAATAAACAGACCTAATTTTAAATAAAGTGTCAGCATTAGGATTTGAGATGGGGTTCATAGCAGGTTCCAAGCTCTGGGATTTGGTGTGACAGCAAGAGGGCATGGGCTGTGTGGACACTGGGGCCCGGAGAGGGATGCCTCCGTAGTGCGGTCTGTGGCTCAGGCACCATGTGAGCACCCCAAGGCCTGTGTCAGAGGCCGGGCAAGACCCTCCTGCGCCTCTGCCTCCCACTCTGCACAGGCACAGTCACTGCTGACCCCAAACCCCAGGGGACTTTGGCAGGCAGTGGGGGGCAGCTGTCCCAGATGCCCTACCTGGCCAGATAGAGCAGGATAGCAAGAAAACACTGCTAGTGGGTGTGGCCCATGTGAAGGGCCTTGTGTGTTTAGTGAGAGACTTGAGCTGTGAATGGGATGGTTGAAGAGTTTGAAAGGCTTAGAAGGTGTTTAGATCCCCCGTTACTTCCTTACATTTTCTCCTCTTGGCCTAAAGTGAAGCTGTATGTATGTGAAACTGACTAGAAGTTCATGGGTATTTATTTTCTTGGCTAAGATTAGCCCTGCTTGCCCGCCTGTGGGCCCGCGTCTCATGGTGCCGTCAGCTCCCAGGGCGGCCACCTGTCTGTGGTGCCTTACCTCCGGGGGACCAGGAGTGCAGCCTGTGTTTTATGCCCAAGACGCTGACTCGACTGTCCCCACATGCATCTTTCAGAGAAGTCCATCGTGCCTTCTGCCTGGCTGCTGACACTAATTGTGTTGGGAGAGTATTGGAAAATCTCTATGTGCGGAATTCTGTAAATATGATGAGTTCACATATGAAGAAGAGATTTTGATCGGGCGAGTATATTGATTTACTACACATGAAATGGCAGTTAAAAAAAATCCAAAGACTCTGTAATGAATTGTAAAGACTTAATGATTTGTATTGTATAATGAACTAAACCTCTGTAATTTTGTACCATATATGCCTTTTCATCATATGGCCAGCAGCTTCTAAATAAAACCAGATGATTTCTTGCCTACTGTCTGAGGCCAGTCTCCTTGCTTTCCCCTCCCCACCCTGCCACAGGAGTATTTGGCCTCATTCTAGATTGTCCCACAGGGCAAGGGTGGCCTGGTTCTGAGTGATCAAGGTGGGCTTTTCAAGATCGAGGCTAGAAGAGGGAGGTTCAGGGCAGCAGCAGGTCCCCTGGGCACACCTCCTCAGCCCTGTGCTATTTGTGATTTGCAATAAAGAACCAGGGAGGCCTTGTTCGTTCCGTGGCCAGTCTTATAACCCTTAGTTGAGACCTCTTACATGAGCCAAAAACCAATAGAAACTTTCTGGTGGCCCCGGACCCGAGGTAATTGGGAAACAGCTGGCCTGGAGTTGGGGGTGTTGTGGGGACAGACCACTTCTCTGGAGCAAGAATGTCCCAGCTCTAAGGCCATGGCTCCACTGTCTACCTTGACGTGCGTAATTGGCCTCATGCCAGAACCCCCAGTTGGGAGCAGAGGACTTCTTTCCACTGCTGCACAGATGGGTTGACCCTTGAAGGTTCTGCAGCAGGGTGTTTGGGGGAGGATTATAGCTGTGGATGCTGACAGGGCTGGGTCAGATCCCTGCAGGCTGTGGGACCTGATGTTATTTATTGGGCCCTGCTTGTCCGTGAGGCCAACATCTTCAAGATGTGGCACCCAGCTGTGGTCCAGCGTGGGTTCGCAGCAGCGTTGGGGATGGGGGCCCAGGCACCCTGGCCTGGAAGATAAGCAGGCTTCCTCTGAGATTGCCTGCCGGGTCTTCCTCGTGGTCACAGGAGCACAGTCTAGCTCCAGCGAGGGAAGCGGCCGGCCCAGTGTGCCATTTCCGCAAGGATGCTGACTCGCTGGTGGCCCTGTGTAAAGCTGTTTTCTTCCCCGAGTCAGTGAATCACTCGGCTTTCGTCTGATATAAGATGTACTTGCAAATGTAGGGCTGCAGCCACTTGGAGGACTGATTGGAGGTGGCCATCAGTCAGAGCACATCTTAGCAGGACTTGTTTATATTCATAAGTGCCAAAGAGTTGTTCTCAGAGATAAGCACTGCCAAATCATGACAGAAATTTGGCAGCCAGGAGCTGCCCTGCTCTGAGGCAGTCTGAATGTAGAATTGATCCAGCTCCTAGGATACATCTCATTTTTTTGAGCTGCTACATACTCTCTTGCAACTCAATGAGATCTCCATTGTCTGCATGAGGCTGAGGGGTTTTTACAATTGCTTAGACCCCAAAATAGGCTCTAATGACTGTCACATTTAGTTTCTTCATTCACTCAGTGAACATCTGTGTACCTGTCCTGTGCTGGGCCTTGTGTGGCGTATGGTGCAGACAAGCAGTCCTGATGAGTCACATAATTGGGTGGATCTAGAGTGCCTGGTGCCCGTGGGAGGGGGCCCCAGAGGCTTTAGGGGTTGAGGAAGTTCAGGCAAGTGTGTTTGGAAGACTTGGTGATGAAGGCGGAGGGGGCAGTGTGCTGGGCAGGTGGGGAAGACTTCTAGGTGGGGCGTGAAGGAGGGAACCAGAAAAAGCAATTTTGGCCCAAATAGAGGAGCATGGGGTGGGGATGGTCCTCGGTATCCATCCCCCATAGCTCCTGCCCACCTCCACTTGGCAATTTAGGGTTTAGGGACAGCTTCAAATTTTGCATAGTCTTCCCTAATTATGTATAATGAGAAGAGAAAAAGACACCATTTACTTCGCAGGTTTTCTCTGAAAAGGGGAAAGTAAATCAATCTGAGTCTTCTGAGAGGGGAGCGTGGGCACTTTTGTCCTACAGACCTGCCTAAGAATTTAATCCCAACCATTGGATGCCTTAAATAATGAAGCTTCAGCGTTCTTTAATTTTGTTTTTTACTTCTAAAGGTGAAGCCCCAGGAAACATGGCTCTTTTAAGAAAATGAGGCGGATGTGGCCTGGAGTGGGAGAGTGAAGGTGTGTGGAATTTCCACTGCTCAGCACAGTAAAGTAAAAGGCTGTGGTCCTAGTGGTAGAGAAACTGCTAGGATCCTAGTGGTGTTAGGATGTGGGAAGATGGTGGGAAGCGAGAAGGAAGGCTGGGAAGGCTGGTGCCCGCAGTGAGGGGACCACTGGGCGGGGAAGCTCTCCTGAGTCCGAGCGAGAACCCGGGGCAGCCCCGAAATAGCGTGCAGGTGGGAGTCAGAAGTGGACACGTTAGGGGGCTTTCCTGAGCGCTGGTGCCCCTCTCAGCCAAGTAGTGGTTCGCTGTCACCTTGACCCTCTTCATGCGTCCTCGGGTCTCTGGGTGCACCAATCCTTTGTAAAGCACCAAGGGACTGATGTTCAAAACAGAACATGCCCCCCATTTGTGAGTGTCAGGGCACTTCCCAAACAACTGTTCTTACCCAAAGAAATCTCGGCCAGTCTTCGTTCAGTTATACATTTTATTCTCTAATAGGTACAATACTAAAATAAACACAAATTAAAAAAAAGTTTTATTAAAACAAAACTGTACAAAAAAGCAGTATACTACATTTTAATTACAGAACAGTCTACTGTCCAAAAGGCACTAATCCAGAATAGGAGATACAATGATACAGGACTCATTTGAACTATTTTAATCAATACAATAGAGCACTTGTTTCTTTGACCATTTACATCTAGAAACAAGGGCTTTTTGCTACAGTCATTACACATTGTTATAAATATGAGTCCCACAGGTGAAGGTGCAGTATCGCTCTCCCCAGAGAAGGTTCGCTCTCCCCAGAGAAGGTTCACGTTGAGAGGGGCTGCCTTGGGGCCAAGAGGGGGGTGGGGAGGAAGGGCTGACTGCCCTGGGCACATGGAGCGTTTTTCCGGCCTGGCCTCTCAGATGGTTGGTTTCCAGCCATTACTGGCAGCCACTTTACCCCCCTCTTGTGTGTTAGCACCGGGAAAGTGGGTTCTGAGATGCTTCAGGGACCTCAGGCTGGAGGTCTGGGTGATGAAACGCCAGCAGCTCAGCAGAGGGGAGGCATTTTGGTAACCTGATCTGAAAAAGGCAGCAACTACTCAGAAGAGGGAAACGGAGCCCAGAGACAGCCAATAAGCTGGGCACTCCATACAGCCAGGCAGAGCCCCCCGCTGCTTTCTGGGCAAACTTCTGGCCCAGAGATAAGAGATGCTGCCTCCTCTCCTGGTGGAAAGTCTGTGTTAGAGAGATCTGACAATCTTTTGTTTTGGAAGTTGATTTCTAGAAGGATTTTGCTTCCCAGAGGCCATGTCCTTCCTCAGTCCCGCCTCAGGACTGCAAGTGGCTCCTGCGCAGTTCGGGGCTGAGCTCCGTCCACTTATCAGTGTTTGGTGGCCCGGAGAACTCTCCAAGCCCCCAATTTCATTCTCTAATGGACTCTGGACCTAAGGAAGAGAGATACTGCAGCTTTCTAAACAGCGTCATACACATAGAAGACGAAGACAGGCATCTGATGTTAACAAAAATAAGTAACAAAGAAATAGGATTAAACCAAATCTCTTCTCACAGCATCCTATACTACATCCTCCTTCTGCTTAGCAGAAAATTGTACGTACACAAAAATACAAATACACAATTTTGTAGAACAGTCTGATTTTAATATATTTATATATATTTATATTTATATGAGTGGCAGGTTAGTTCATTATATAGAGCTTTTTGCACTTTTGGCTCATATGCAACAAGGCTTATAAATTCAGCTTTAGCTTTTTCATTCAGGTTTTATAGCTTTTGAACAATTGTTTTCACATTTAAAGCAGCATCCAATTTGCACTAGGAGTTTGTGGTGATCACAGGAAAGAGGGGGTCAGGAGGTTACTGACGGGAAAGGCAGGGCCAGGGGCAGATATACATTCCAGTGTGTGTGGCGATGTCAGAAGGATTGCTATGGGACAGAGTTGACCATGATGACCCCTTGAGGTAGACTGAACACCTTACAGCAGACTCAGACACAGGTGTGACTCCCCTCAGGGACACATGGTGCACAAGATGGGGGAGAGAGACCAGGAGACGCCAAAGGGAAACACAAAGACTAAGACACACGACGGCCAAGGCAGGGAGGGCGCTCTGCCCCAAACCCATGTGGCAGGGATCCCACACAGCCCGTCGCAGATACTAGAATATTTGGTGGATGCTAAAGACTTAGGCAGTCCCAAGGCATCTGGTCCATGATATCTATGAAATTACAGCTGTCAAACTCGCTTTCCATTTTATAACTTGCTGTACCAGCTAGTTCCCTCCCCGTGATGAACAGTGAGACAAAGCTGCACGTCGTTCCACAGTGGGAATTATTCCCGGGCACTCTGCGCTCGCTGGAGGTTCACGTCCAGTGAAGAGAACTTCCTGCCTCTGACTGCTCTGTATGGTCGTTCCCTAGTCCGCTGCACTCTCGCCTACATTCACCTCTTCAGTTACAACCAGGGTCATTGCCAAGCTCCTGGTAGAACCTGTAGAAAAGGGCACCTGGAAAACTGAGTGCCACTGCGCTCACTGCCTGAGTCCAGGCTGGTGTAACACGCTCCAGAAAAGCCTGACTTTCACTATCACCACGGCAGTATTCTCCCGTCATCACTTTCGTCAATCCGCCTCCTTTCTCTGTCCAAGTCAGAAGACTTCCTCTGGCAAATCTGCCCATACGTGTTAAATGTGAATGCCCAGCTTGGCTTATTACTTTGAACAAAAATGCTGGATTATTAATGGAAATAAAGTGCCTGGGTATGGATTGTTCCATTTTGCAAAACCTTCTAATGCACCAACAAATCATCTGAGCGCTGCTTAGTGCTGTGATATGAACAGAGTGCAGTCACAAAATTATCTATGTACGCCCACCACGTAATGAAGGCCCTGGATTTAGGTCAGACTTAAATTACTTTAAAAAAGAAGCAAACAAATAATCTCACGCTCATTTTCAAAGACACACTTTTGATCTTGCTTCACTCCCTACAGATGACAGCCTTTCTGAGCCCTTGTGAGCAGACACCCTGATCCCTCCACTTTAGGAAGAGAGAACGAGGAGGCAGCCAGGGTTCCGGTGACTAATGATGGCAAATGAATCATCAGTTTTTAACTATGATTATCCGACTCTGCCCTCTTGGATCTGGATGCACTTTCCAGCTGCTGACAAAGACAGATGGAATTCTGCTCTGAGGCTGTCTTGCTCTCCTGTCTTCTTCACTCAGTAGCTATAGACTTCGCTAAGCAGGCTCCTTAATATTCTCTGTGAACCAAGACCAGAACCCCATCACCAGAAACACCCCTAGAAAAGCAGCACAGGAAAGAGTGACCAAGCCAGCCTGATGGGGCAATGACCATCTCGCCCCATGTGCTTGTCCTTGCAGCTGTTCTGCCTGCAGAACGTGGGGACTCTGGAGAGGGGCAGCCACCCGTGCCCACCCCTGAGGGCTAAGTGCAGAGTGAAGAAGGGAAAGGGGCAGGGCACAGGCTGACTCTCTGGCTGGTTCCAGAGGTCTGTAACTTCCTTAGGCACTTAAAAAACATAAATAGAAATTTATCCTTGGAAGGTACTGCATACCTAACGTGACCATGGCCATGGGAGGAAGGGGAGCCCGTAGGGAATCAGAGAAGGCTGTGGGCTCTTCCAGGGGAGGCAACTATGATGTTCTTGGCATCTTCTGGCAGGGACAGCATCCCACCTTGCAGCCTCGGTGAATCTGAAGAAACTGGGTTGGGCCCAGCAGAGGTCTTTCTCTTTCTGCGTTCTGCAGACCAGGACGAATGGATGGGGCAGAGAGCAGGTGTGGGGAAAAACTACTAGGAAAAGAAGAGGCCCTTCTGAGAGGAGTGTTCTGGCAAAACCAGGGAGCAATAAAAAGAAGCCTTGCCAGAGTTGCCAGTGCTTGAAAAGAGAAGCTCTCTCCCTGTTCTGCCCCCAGTAACTTTGGTTTTGGTTTCATGGTGCCCATTTTCAGAGATGCATGATTAAGGGGTTCACTGACTCTAACATATTGGAATGTGGTTTTCAAGGCAAATAATAACTAACAATAATGCTCCTGAAAGGAGCCCACAGCTGAGCTCTCTCACCTTCATTCAATCCACTCTACTAATGTATGTACTGCCCCCCCGCCCCCATGAATCTGGCATAAAAACAAGAGTTCAATGTAATACCACTAGAGTGGCTGCTGTTTACATTAATACAGCACTAATGTCGTCTTGTTTCCCGTTTAAGAGCTTCAATGAATGATGAAGTGGAAAAATGACCCTCACAAGTTTATGCTGGGCTCCTAATTCCAGTAAAGCAAAAAAAGGGAGAGGTTTCTGCTCAAAGGAAGCCAGAAAACAGGTCTGAGATTTAGATTTGACCTGAAAGTGATGGGAAGTTGAAAAAGTTGTATAGGCAACACAAGTTTTGTGACTCCTCTCTGTCATGCAAACTGGTAGAAGGGAGTCACATGCTGCTTCCCAGGGATGAGTTAATGTCTCCATTCTGAAGTTTCAATGGCACCCAACTGCCACCAGAGATGCCAAATCTGGATCAATACCTAAATGAAGGCACGCATACCTTCTCACCTTCACATTAAGGGTGGGGTTTTTGGTGGAGGGAGTGGATAATCAAAAACCCCATTAGCCAGCTAATGAAATAAGGTGCCTATTACAGGGGCCCTCAATCCCAAGTAGTCAACCTGGTGGACCCTCTCATGGGGCCACTCCGCCTGGGGCCTTGCTCCTGGGGGGCGATTTCTACTTTCTCAGGCCTCAAAGATGCCTAGAACATGACAGAGCAGATCAGAAGAGACAGTGATAGGCCAGCCCCTGGAGAACCACTTACTTCTGAGAGGAAAAGAGCTGGAGAGGGAGGGAAGGAGAAACATAGACTTTTAATCCTCAGGTCAGCTTGGAGTCCATGTCCTTGACAACAGCCACTGAGCTGCCACATGAACTGTGAGGCAGCTTGCCCCCTTGCTGGACTGTGGTTATGAGAAAGCTCTTATGCTGAGCCAAAATCTGGATCTGTCTCCATGCAACTGCTGCTTGCTGGCCACTTAAGACTCATGAGGAGCCACAGAGAGCCCAGGGCAGACACAGAAAGCCCAGGGCAGACACTCACACAGTACCAGAATTCCAGAGCCTCCAATCTCCACAAGTACTGGCCCAACACCACTGCTTCTCATGACTATGATGCAAGGGACTGCAGAATGAGTTGGAATGGCTTAGCAAAACACTTCTAAACACAAGCAGGATGCTAAAAGTAACAGGCACTAAGAATATGCTAGAAGAGCTGAATAGAGAGAAAACAGGAAGTGTGAGAGATTTTAATATGCTCCACCGCAAGTAACTGGAACTACACCCAAGGAGTGCTAGTAAATTCTAGTTCCCTTCAGAGCTCAGACTAGAAGACAGCCATAACATTCTTCCCAGTGAAAGGCAAGATCTTCACATTTCCCTCCTGGAGATGTGGGACTTGAAACCAGAGGGTTCCCATCACAACTACTGAGCCTAACTGCATTCCTGTCACCATCACTAACCAAAGAGAAAAGCCAAGGGGAAGGGATGCTCTGGTGTCTAGATCATCACGGTAATGCTGATCCAGTGTCGGAGGGAATTAAGTGCACAGAACGATGATGCTAATGTGAGTGTGCCGGTGGGGATTACTCAGTGCTGTCCCAGGAGAAAACAGAACAGGTTAAACGCAGTGATTTCCCTCAGAGCAGTGCCAGGCAGACTCTGTGTGGCCCATTCTCCAATTAACATCTGACTAAGATGAAAGAAGTGGCTGGAGATTTTACTTGACTCCATTAAGGTGGTTCTGCTCAGTGTAGGGCCTGTGAATCTTTAAGAATAAATGAGACAGTAAAAACACTGCACAGAGCCTGGCACACAGTACACGCTCAATAAATGTCAGCTGCTATTATCACGAGCTTCGAATGCTCTGGAGGTCTGAATGTCGGTCTCTTGTAGTATTATGATTTAGAATGACATCTTTAGTTTCTTGTAAGAATAACTTACTTCTGGTGTTTTCTTCCAAAAAACACATATTTCATGGGTAGGCACTACCCATATTTTCACTGATTTTGGTGAATTGGCTTTCTTTTTTGTTTCTTTTTAGTGGGGGCTGCTGGTGGTAAAGGAATATATGATGTAGGGTTTTTTAAATCACCAAACTGGCCTCTGGAAACATCTGGGAAGGGAAATGTCTTGCCAACTCTAGTTCTTTTTAAGTAGCACCATCCCTTAAGCAGCACATCTAATACTTTGATCCCTAAAATAGTAGATTGTGTTAGAAGGTTTTAACTGTAGTGATAATTCTATTTTCTTTGAATGTAAGGAGATAATCAGAATGTTCTGCTGGCTGTTTTAATGCATATCTCACAAATCAGAGAATTATACTCATCCAGTCAGTTCTCAGAATTGCTAATCTTAAGACAGATTCTCAATTCTAATGGAGATAGTTACCTTTCAGCAGCTGGGGAAAAAGGGACAGGGTCCTCTACTTCTGGGAGTCATAAATCCAGTCATTCCAGCTGTCAGAAGACTGATAGGATCCCACAGAAAAGCCTCAGTGACTGCACATGTACCCTGAAAGCAGGTGTGCAGGGGTTGGGGGGCTGAAAGTCGCTTTTAGATCTTACAGGAAGAGAAGCACTGAGTAAAAACGTTTTATGGCATTATTTTTCTTGATCTAGCCGAACTACTATACATTTGATTTTAAGTATTTTGAAGTGAACAAAAAGAAAAGAACCCCAAGGTAGAAGCTTTTCCCAAATTCTATGTGTGTGTTTAGGGGTAGGGGGAGAGAACAGTTACAAAGAAGCAGCCTACCTCAGCATTTTCATGAAACTGAAGTTTAACAAGCATTTGGGTTAGGATTCCTTCTGATATGTGGAAAGGGAAAAAGATTTGAATGAGGGTAAGCAGCAAAACAGGAGCACAAGCAAGAGCTGTATTTTCTTTAGTAGCTACTAACCAATCCTGGAGTGTCCAGGCCTGAAGAAAAAAAGGGCTCCCGGGCCAGGCTCACCAGCACAGCTAGGAGCCTCATGGGAATGAAGCAGCTTGTGAAGGGCCACTTGGCACTATGTCGGGTGCTAGTATTCGTGCAGACTCATTCTTGATCATATAACTAAATAAAGATTTATGCAAGTGATGGGAAAAACCAAATAAAGCATATTCTAGAGAAAGGTTAGATAGTGATGTAGCAGCTCCCATCCACTGTGAAGCCTCCAGGTAAGAACAGTAGGCCTCGTGGGCAGTGGACCACATGAGGTGTCAAGACCATGTGATGCTCAATGGGACAGGGTGGATGGAAAAGAAAGGAAGAAAAGTGGGAGGGAGAGAACATGGATTTGGAAGGACTAGGGAGACAATCTCACTGACACAGAACAATGGGGAAAACTCAGGATAACAAAAGGCCACTGACATGAGGAAGTTGGTAATTGCCATGTAAGTGATGTGAAAAAACCTGGGAGAAACGCACATGTGTCCTTTTGCTCTAGTAACTTTAGGACATTGCAAATATCAGTATTCCATTTATGCCACACAGTCGTTTAAAGCCCGTATGTATGTTTATTTATGTGTTCGTGTCATGTTGTCTACTCTAGATCATATGCTTCAATGAGGAAAACTCTAACTCATGTGTAAACTCCTGTTTAATAAATACTTCCTGATGGTCATGTCAATAGAAATATCAAGTAGCCAGGGAAAAATTTTAAATTCTAGGGAGCTCAAGCACTAAATGTCCTCAAGTCAGGCCAATACAGTACTCTAGCTGGCTAGCAAGTGGGACAGAGTAATATGGAGGCCTTGTCAGTGGTTGACTCAGTTTGGGATTCTGACTGTAGTTTCTACCAAAGGTAGAGTAGGTTGAAATTGGATATGAGAGGGAGGTTTCAAATAATTTAGAAGTCAAATGGAGAGCAATAATCAAAAGCTTCCATTTTGAAGCTGAAATAACTCCAAATCCTTCTCTTTCACTTAGGAGAGGACATGAACACCATGTCATTATTTCAGCTTACTGAGTTTCTGTTCCAAATGTTCTTGGGAGCATTAGTGCTAAAAGGGAACAGGGAATGGGAGATCTGCCATTTTCAATCACATAAAGGACAGAAATCCTTTTAATTATGACCATGCCAATCTACATCTTGCTAAAACAGCTAATTACATGTCAGGAGGACATTCAGTCATTCAGAACAATTGTCATTATATTTTTATATATTCATTCTGTGCCACCCCCCCTCCTCAATTACCATGGTTACAATTTGAAAGGATTCAGGCAAACGTTCATTTGATCACAGCACACCAATGTGAATTTGAGAGTTAATTATGGCTGTATAGAGCCACTTTTATTTAAAAGAGAGAGAAAATGAAAATGGAGTTAAGGGAGCCGGCATCCCAAGATGTCTGAAGTGCCAGCCATGCTGTGTGCACATGCCCCTCCTCAGCTTAGCATGTGGCAGCCACGGCACCAGTACACACCTCACTGCTGCCCCCACACTGGCTGCACCGTGGGGCTCAGACACCCACCAGAGGGCAAGATACTGCTGTCCGGACTGGGGCAAATTGACCTGAAAACTTGGCAAACAAAAGGACGTCAGGAGAGAAAGGCAAAGCCCCCTTCTGCTTGTTGTTAGGGAGCTGGCTAATGAGATAAGGGGTGTGAAATGTGTGTGGTAAACTGTCAGTGGTGTAATAATGCTAGTTAGATTTCAGTTGAATGGAATCAGCTAGATTTAGTTCCACTCATTGGTTGGCCCCAAGTGTCATATTAAGAATGATAAAAATGAAGTCCAGGGATACACACATTTGTAATCCCAAGGTGAGGATGTCCCAAGGACATCCTTGAGGTCCTTGGGTCACAGCAAGAAGGGGATTTAAGATCCTTGATTGCAGCCAATTTTCCCTCTCTTCTCTCCTGCATTTCTTCCCCTCTTGATTACAAAAGCAAACCAATGTCACAGGAAACTGGATTTCTCAGATCATTAGCTTTCTTTTTGCTGCGATTTCTCATCCCCACCAGGAAAGAATAATGAAGCTGATAGGGAAACTTCTCAATTTATAAACTTCCAGCTTTTGAATGTACATAGACAGGAACAAATTTGTCCTTCAGAGACCAGTGAGTCAACCATCAGCCCTCCAAGTTGGCAAGAACAGTAGCTTATCACTTTTAGCTATAAATAAAGAGAATTAAGAACAGACTTTCCGAACATAACCTGTTTGTGAGAGGAGTTTCTGTAATCAGAAAATGGACTTGTAGGCTTGATGTATTTAAAAAGCCTTTCCCACCACCTTAGTATGGTAGTTCTCTTGAGAGTGGTAAGGAAATCTTTCCTCTTAAGTGATAGTCATCTTTTGAAAAGAAGAGCACATAATGAAGGAGACTGCAGTACAGAAAAAGAAAGGGCCTCTGCTTTGACAGCACACTACCGTTAGGAAAATCCTTACAGGATAACCTGGCCATTCATAGTTGCCTCCCAGGGAAAACCTTCCATTCTCATTATGGTGCAATAACTTTAGACTGGATAATTTAGGTATTACTAGGTAATGTAAATTAGATAATATGGAAATTAAGAAACAGTAAGAGGGTTTTCAGGGCATGCAGCTCAGTTTGCCAAATTCAATATGGCTGACAACTGATCCCCAAATCCTGAGTAAACATCCTTGCTATTTAGAGAGCACACAAAAAGGAATGTTTTATGTAATTCCTACCCCTGCCCCACTGCATCCTCCCACCCCACCCCTACACCCCACAAAGATACCACCAGCAGGAGCTGGTCAATGTGCCCAACTTGGGAAATCTTGAAAAACAAATCCGGCTCAGTAAAGCTATAAATGGATTTGGCTGGTCTCAATGCAGCCCCAATGAATACAGTAGTAAAACATTACTAATAATCACAACAACAAAATGACAAAATCTATCATCACTCTGACATAAGATTTAAATCACAGACAGATTAACACAGAAAACCAACGCACAATCAGGACTATTCAATATGGAGTGCTACTGAGCACAAGGTCATTAATAACAAGAAAAATTATTGCCTAAGAATCTGTTGAGACTCACTGAGGAAAAAATACTCTGGTTGTTACCTGAAAAAAAGACAAAAGCAATTTTTAAAAGGCAGAGCCATGAATTAAATGGGAAGACTGCTTCTAACCAAACCCTTCAGAAGACCAAAGAGAGAGTAAGGACTTGAAGTTCACATTTTTAGGGCAGGGGTGAGGGATCATTTATGAAAAAGGGATTATTTCCACTGTTGTGGGCAGAGATAATGTAGCTGGTCAGTGGAACATGTAGCTGGTTAAAAAGATGAGCTGCGAGACAGGAAGGAGTGTTTGTGTGAAGAGGTGGACCACACCCTCCCACTGTGCCTGCGGTGGAAGATGATAAAATTCCAGCAAAGAAGTCAGTTCAAGATGAGGCCTTAGTGTTGGAGCCCAGAGGCAAATGGAAGAGCTGTTGTTCACAGATGAGAGGATGTGACTGGAGATTCCTGATGAAATGAGTCTACACTTGGTGCCTGATGGTTGGAATCCAAGAGGGAAGTTTGTAAAGACAAAGGCCAAACAGGGAGAACTGACACAACTGTATTAGCGAGCTCTTCATGAGTTGTCCCCTTTGAGGTAAAAATATATCTGGATATCTGGCCCCAACAGAGATACTGTTGATCACTGGACTGCCTGCCATCATAAATCTGCCAGGAACTGGAATACTGGATTTGCACACTTCAGTACTGATGAGCTGCTTCTTCCTACTCATGTCTTTTTAGGTGGTCACCTCTACTGAGCTAGACTGAAAGGTACCTTAATGGGGTCTTCCTGTTCTAGGCTCCTCTTCCTTCAATGTGTGGGGAGGGGCTGTCCCACCGAATAACAAATGTATGGGAACTGTAGAGTCTATAGGTAGGTGGAAGGTAACCACACCTACTAACTACTTAAAGGATTGAGATTGTGAAGCAGACTGCCTTAAGGGATACTCCAACATTACAAGCTTTGCTGAAATAAACCAAAATGTCTATTTGGTACTGACTGGCACTGGAAGTTCTCAGAAAAGAGTGTACTTGTTGTATTGCCCTGCCTGGCCTTCATCTGATATTAGGGTTATCAACAGATAGGCAGAAATCTCATTAGGATGGTCCATCTTTAAAAGGTCCCTTTGTAAGGCTGTTTTAAGAAGGGTAGAAAGTTTACCCATGTGACCACAGTAACTCAACAAAAATGTCTTAAAAAAAAATAACAGACAAGCTACATGAACTGTTGGCAAGATTCCCCCACCCCACACTTTTAGTCTTCCTCACCCAGGAAGGAGTAGCCCCTGAAATAGTCCTCTGGGGCCTGAAAAAAGTACAGCATGGAGTGCGAGAAGAGGACAGAACAACCAAAAAGTGCAGAATGGGATTGTCTAAGAGCCTGGCTATTTTCCCTTCAGTAAGAGAGCAGTTCAGGGTTTCTATTTTAATACCATCTCTCAAACCTGAAAAAGCTTAAGAAAAAAATTTACTATCCAAAGATATTACAAACTAGACAGTAGCAACTCCATATACCATTAGAAGAACTAAGGTAGCCTGGACAAGATGATGAAATAGAACCTGGTGACAAACAAAACACCATGGTAAATTTAAATCTAGGCCCCAAAGAACTAAAATTTTACTCTTGGTGAAAAAGCAAAAGTTATACGTAAGGCAGTGGGTCTTAAGGGCAGGCCAACAGTCTTCTTTAATTAAAAGAAGAATTCTGGGTGAAAGATCCCTGCCTCCTGTTCCTACTGAACTCAGTACAACGTGATCAGACATTGGTAGACACGTTCTTTCACTTTTTCCAGATTGCCAGATAGGGCCTGGCACTGCCTTCATGGACACTCACTCTCCTTTATCCTCTGAAGCTTTTTTCCTTCCTTAAAGGTCTTAAAACAATGAAACCTTTTAGCTCTTCTCTGGCAATTACTGTATTTCTTTAGAAACTGCAGCTGTCTTAACAATTTGAATCTGTTTCTTTAAAAAAGACCAGCAAGAACAAATGATACTAGCAATCTCATCATAGAGAAGCTATCAATTATAATAATCTCCTTACAATAAATCATGGATGTGGCTTGTCAGACAGTGTATTTTTCTCTCTTCCTCTTCTTTCTGATTCAACCGAGAGTAAGAAGACAAAATCCCACCAAAATGGTAAGATACAATGTTATATTTCTCCCAAGTAATATAAAAGGAAAAAAAGATAACACAATCTTCCTAATTGAAATAAGAAGTCAAACATACCAAGAAAAAAAAATAAGTGGGGGGATCATTCCTGAGAATAACAAATGCTACTCTTGAATTTGTTGGTTCAAGTAATACAGTAAAACAGAAAAGACTACTCCATTTTACTTCAGTTCTTGGAAGCTGGAAAAACTATACATTTTCCCCCTGAAATCCATGGACAAGAGCAGGCCCAGGTCCTGCCTATAGCTCTTTAAAGTTACAGACCCATACAAGGGGGCATTTTTATGCCTTCTCAAAGGCTTCCTCACACTGACGTAAGCAGGATTAACAGATGCGGAGATGATCTTGTCAGCGCGCGCCTAAGTGGAGTCAGATCAGCTAGAAACTGGCGGATATTCAGTATCTCACTAATGAGAAAGGGGAAAACAAAGTAAGTCTCACTCTCTCTCAATGGTTTTAATTTGAATACATTTGCTGGGGGAGGAGGAGTGGGGAGGCAAGGAAATGGCACCTTCCTTCTATCTTAGAAATAGTTTTCAGGTAATGAACAGAAAGACAGAAGCCCTGCTTAATAGCCAGCCCCGTCTCCCCCTTTAAACAAGGCTTCATTGTACATAGAAAGGAGAGATGGAACGAGGCAGAAAACACACAGCAGTTGTGCCTCTCTCAGACACACCCTACACTGCTACATTGAAGGCTGTTTCCTCTTACCCACAGTGACAGTGTGTCATTTAATCGGGATGCCAAGAGATCATTTTCATACAAGGCCAGCAGATGTAATTTTCTTTGATGCATGAATAGTTCATCATTTTGCTACTAGATGACAAGGTGATCACAGGGTGACTTTATAACGCAAGTTCACTGTTTGGTATTTTGAGTTCTCAAAATGAAAAAAAGATTTATCAAATATAAATATCTTTAAAAAGTAACAAAAGTGCTACATATGTGATCAAGGAAAAAAATTCCATTAGTTACTGCTGCTTAAAGTAGATTAAACTTTACAAATATTACCACATCCATTATCAGTATGGCTTCCAATTATTAAATAAATTGCCTGTAGCAATACAGCTTTTCACACCTCTACAAGGACAGAGTAAAGAGAACACCAAAGCAGTCACATCCCGTTGTATCTCGCAGACTCACCACATGAGTGGCAAATGTCTCCTGATTTTTTCTGCTCCTATTTAGGAAAGTATTTGCATTTGTGATGGTCAGTCAGCATAATCCCACTTTAAAGTCCTCTATCAACCTCTCATATTGAGGGGGCTTCAGTTAATGGATACAAATAACTGGAAGTCCAATCACTCATTTTTGACCTTAGCTCCATCCTGGAAAGACTTTTTTGGTAGCTGGGAAAGGGGACACAGACAGGAGGCAAAGCAGCTTCCATGATGACCTCCAGCACTTTTGCAGGCAGGCATGTACCTGTGCCATGTCATGTATAGTGATTCTGAGAACTGGACTTAACATCCATTAGACATTCAGCTATGCTTTTTCCAATGCTCTCAAGCTGGGTTTTTTTGTTTTTTGTTTTTTTTATGACTTTCCTTTTTGTCTTTTGTTTGTTTGTTTTACTCATGGTCCCAAAGGCAGAAGGCAATATTTTATCTACTAAGACACACAGCTTGTGAGAGGAAAGGATGTCTGTGTCAGGCATGTTTACATCAACCAAAATCTGAGATCAAGTTTATCCACTGACATTCTTAGCACAGCACCCAAAGAAGTATAATCTAGCCACAGTGTGACTATTATGAGGCACGGCTTATTGCAGCTGGAAATCAATTATTCCCACATTGACGTGGGGATTCTAGTGTTCCTTTTACTCTGTGGATACTCCCCAAATGGTGTCTGTCAATCCTGGGCCGCACTACCTCAGCTTGCGTCCTGTCAGTCTTGGGGAAGGAAAAGGGGTACAGACTAGTGTTACAGGAATCTAAAGGTACCCAAGGTTTTACACGTAGCCTAGTATTTGAGAACTGAGGGCTATCTAAATACCTGGAAGCACTTTCTTGGAATGCTAAGACAGAGCAGCAAGATTTTCTAGCCTCGGGGGCTGGGAGAGGGAAGTTCGGTTGGTTGGTTGGTTATTATTTACTGGGAATTAATACTGAGAGAGTATATGCAAAGGCTGAGGGCACCATGCCATCTTCACAGAACAAGACCCTAACGGCTAACTGACATACAAGAAACTGCAAGTTATACTGTAAGAACACATGTTAAGGACCGAGGAAAGTCTGCTAAGGTGCTACTTCTAAACTAAGTTAACTTCTCGTGTTCAAACCTCCCTGATCAGTCGTCATCCAGGGCCTCTGTCTTGATTTCGTTGGCTCCTTGTCGGGCCAATGCCAAGATAGTGTGGTTGACTGCTGCCATTTCCACAGCTAATGAGATGGGGTCTTGGTGGTCACTATGGCTAGTGCTGTCATCCTAGATGTGCAGAAATAAGAAACAAGTGTTATTAGTGGATTGGTAAAATTCTCGAGCTCACAGAAAGGCATGCCGGGGCAAGGGGAGGCAGAACATTCATGGGAAGAAAGAGTGGGGGAGGGGCTCATGACAGAGTAGAGATGAAATGTATTTAAGTAGACACTGAATGGATATAGGTCCAGAGATTTCTGGTTGACATTTTTATGATTCAACAAATAAAAAGCACTAAAATTTTTTTTCTTGCCGAGAATTTTATTCCTTCTATCAGAAAGATTGCTGGTGATGATAATCAAACCTGGATCATTCCAGGTTTGCAACAAATATAGCACTAGTCACTGAAGGCCATACTAGTGAGCTATTAAATTCTGGATTGGTACTCCTACAACGAGATTTTTAGAATTCATGGTATCTCTCTTCTGAACTGAGAAAACTAGACAAAACTACAGACACCAACATCTTATGGATAAAAATGCATTTTTGTGGGAAAAACCCCCAAAACTCTCCATTACAACAGGACAAAAGTGTAACTGCAAGAAATGGCTATGGGAGAAATGGCTATGGGGCTCTCCAGCTTAAGGCAGCTGTGCGAGGGAAGCAGCAGGTATCTTATTTAGAGGGAGTGTAAAGCTCTCCTTCCACGCACAGCTTGATGTGTTAAACAATAAAGCTGTGAAGGAAACTGGCATTGCAGGATGTTCGTCAGGCACTGAAGATGGTGTTACAAATAAGGGGTAAGTTTCTCACCTGTCACATCTTCAGGGGAACTCTGCATCAAAAAGCTTTGGAAAGGGTAAGTCCTTTCGGAAAAAAAGCATGGGATGTGCTGCCCTTAGGGCATCTGGAAAAAAAGATGGAAATGATCCATCTACATTGGTAGACTGAAAAATAACAGGAATGTTTCCAATTAGAAAGACTTACAGAACATTCTCTCAAGTAAAATATGGAGCTATGACTTGGAGTCTTAAAGGGAAAAAAGTAACCATTGGGAAGTACAGGCATCATTGTTTCATTCTCATTTTCACAGATTGGTCTTTGGAGTTTAAAAAGGCATCAGCATGGAATTGCATGCATTCTTGCAGTGTCTGTTCTCAAGCTGGTCAACAGAGGCTGTAAAATGATCGGCAGAAGGAAGAACATAGTGGACTATATTTAAGAGCTGGCTGAGGGGCCCAGAAAAGGTGTTATACTATAGGAAAGAGCAAAGGTTTTCCTGCTGGAGTCTAGGAGAAGAGACCATATATTCTTTTCATATTCCAAATGGAAATGAATTTTAAATTCTATAAAAATTTTAATGAAATCTGTCAACGGATATGTCGGGGGGATATGTGGGATATTCCCACATTCTTAGTTATGAATTATTCCATCCAGTGGCTACAATTAAATATATTTTTTCCCCCCAAGCAATGAAGAATAAGTCAAGGTGAGGTGAGAAGACATGCATTTATGAGAGGATGTGTGTGTCAATGTGCCAGAGACTCTGGAAGAACCATCTTGGCACAAGGGTTCCCACTGCAATGGGGCCGTAGTGGGTGGGACCTTCCACTGTGTGTTGCATTGGTACATGTTTAGGTATGGATTACAGCTACCCAGTAGCCCCTAGTATTTCTCAAACATTGAGTGTGTGTGTGGTGAATGGTGTAACTTGCTTGTTTGGATCAGATCCTCCTCTCTTCTTCTACCTTCTCTGCTTCTCTGCCTCCCTCTGAACTTCTTCCCTCCTCCTCCTCCCCATTGCGTACTTGCCAAGTATCCTGTTGTATGACAATAAATCCATGTGGGTGAATGACGATTGCTCACAAATTCAACAGGACAACTGAATCTTACCACATTCCTTTCAAATTACAGGAAAATCTAACTAAACACATGAGCAGAGTGGAGGGACATTAGATTGTCTCCCCTCCCCCACCCCATACAAAACACACCCACAGAATTGAGTTGTCATACTATCCCACCTGCTCTGTAACCAAGAACCTCTGCTCAGCTGCTCACCTGCTCTGAGTAGTCATTTCCGTCGACGTCATCACTGTTGGAATGGCCTCCTGGACTCTGTACATCTATCCCATGACTCTCCAGGATTGCTGCTTCTTCGAAAAAAGCAAATAGATCCCTAAATTATCTGTTACATTACCATAATGGCCTAAATACAGAAGTAGTTTTTGTGTTGAGGAAATTAGAATGTAATTAAATAAGAACCTAGATGGCTCTACGTTTTGTTTCTTTTAAATTGCAGATGGATGGAATTCCACTGCACACAGGTCAGGGGAGAAACACATTTGCCATTCTGGAGCCCCTGCTGCTATGTGTGCTACATTTGAGTAGTTGACTGTTAGGTGCTTCATAAATACTTACCAACTAATTAAACAGCCCTCCTGTTTTGGGGTTCTATAAAGCATTTGAGAATTGTAATGATGAAGAGGGAGTAAGTTTGTAAGTGAAACACAATTTTAGAAGCTCAAAACACACCCCAATCTCATCAATTCACATTTCTTAAATGCTCTTTTTTTTTTTAAGTCTCTGCCTTTTGCTATGTTCCCTGTCTATTAAGACTCTTTCATTCCAATTCTATTAATCAGATGTTTCTTAATATCTAAGTCATAGCCCAGTAATAACAAAGAAACTTGGGGCATCACATTTTCTTTCCTGAGACCTTACAAGTATCTTTAATATGCACCACGGGAGTAATTGGTCAGAGGCTAAGTTTAGTTCTAGATTCTAGAACATTAAGAACAATGAGTTTTAGAAATAATGCCATTATTATCAAAATACAAATAGTGTAAATAATACTAACTGGGTTATTAAAAATACAATGAAGAAAAACATAAGGGCAATTCTTGTTAGGTTTAAAAGTTAGGATCATTTAGATCTGTAGTCCTAAACTGAAGTCACTCTTAAAATAAACATAATGTCCGTAACTGCTTCAAAAAGGAAAGCAGCCTCTCTGATACATTACCGATATTGGCTCTCCTCTTGATCTCCTTCCGTCTGTTAGCAAACCAATTATATACTTTCAGAGAGGTAACGCGCTCCAGATCTGACAGTTTTTTGCCTGTGAATGCATGTGATAAAATTTAGATAATCTATATAAGACAAGCTTTAAGGGATAATACTTTTCTTTTTTTAAAAGTTCTTTTGATTGCATTTATTGCCAGAACAGCAGATACAGGGAGAAATTGTTTTTTTAGCATTACCTAGTACCATGTATGCACTCAAATTATTACTGAATAAACAAACACATAAATAAATATACAAACAGCAACTAATGACATAAAATGCTTCAATTCAGAAAGCCACACAATATTAAATACAATATTAAAGAATTCCACAAAGTCAGTCTGCTAGGGTTCAAAGTTCACATGATAGTACATGGAGGCTTCATTTAATTAGCATCATTCTAGGTGAATATGTTATTCTTCATCAAGTTTCCAGACAGCTGAAGTTTACTTACATCTTTAAGGCCTTATATTAACTAGTTTCCTGCTGTCTTAAGACAGAGGATATTGTCCATGTTTTCTTGAAGACTGAAGGTCACTCTGACCATCCATTACTGTAAATATGCTGGAACACATAGCACAATTCAGGTTGCATTTTAGATTTATCATCTTTGCTGTCAAATGTGACTTCTTATGGATAGCACCATGCTTGCCAACAAGGACCCACCTGTACCTTTCCCTCCTCCCCTGTTCTTTTCTGTTTCAGATTTTAATCCACAGTGGATGGAGAAACCAGAAAACAGGTGAGGGCCTTGACAATATAGGGATAAAGTGTTTTCCAGGAAGAGTTTGAGTTCCTGCATAGCTTTAGGGCTGGGACTTTGGCTTGTGTGAAATAAGGGTATAGATATTGTTGGAGCTGAGTTTGTAGGGTCTAGATTGCTAGAAGCCTGGCTTCTAGCTAAGGGAGAAAAAATTACAGTTTATAGCCTTTAAGGCAATCAAATTAACTGGCCAAGTGAAGATCAACTGGATCATCTTAACTGAGAATGGTTTTTGATAACAAAATTCCTAAAATGTGGAATAATAGTTTAGCACATGGAAGAAAAGACACATGAGTGTTTAAGTGGCTCTGTTGACTTGCATAGGAACAACAGGACTTCAGAATGGAATTACCCTAAATTTTTCCTAGCTAAGCAGAAGTCATCCCAATGCGGGAAGGAGATAGAAGCCAACTCCAAAAAAGAATTCTTTCTTCAAACAGGAATACAGAATTATACAATTTACAACAATTCTAAAAAGAAAAAAAAATCTATCTTAATCTTTTCATTAACAAGCCTTGCTTAAAAAATCTAAACTTCAAAATTATTTTGGAATTGATAGATTTATGCTATATTTTTGAAAAAGAAATCTCTATAGTCTTTAAAAAAACAATTTCAAGGTCTTATATCTTAAGCAGGAACACTCCCTGGAAACTTTCCCATGTGAAAGTTTGATTTGGAGTACCATAATCACATCCCTAAGAAATAGTGTTTGAACAGGTCAGGGCAGTGACTATCCACAGGAGAATGGCACGGATGAAGCCGAGAGCAGCCAACTGGGATGAGTCGGAGATTTAGTGTCCTAAATGATAACCTGAAGCCAAGAGCTCCACCACAGAGCAAAGTGGTGCTTCCTTCCTTACCTGGCTTCTGTATAACTGCATTGCAAGCATTTGCAATTTCTTCTCTCTTTGCTTCATCTGGGTATTGATTCTCATTGAAGTAACTGCAGAGGCAACCGATTAAGACACAAAGTTTGTACTTTTTAAAATGTGCTCTCATTAAAACACTAGCACACTGAAGAACATGTCCTTCTTTAGGATGTAACATTAGAATGTCTAGTCCAGGCTGTCCAATGGAATTTTCTATGAGGATGGAAATGGTCTGTTTTGTACTGTCCAATAGGGTAGCCACTACTCACATGTGGCTGCTGAGCACTTTGAAATGAGGTTGATGTGGCTGAGGAAGTGAATTTTTAATTTGCTTTAATCTTAGCAAATTTAAATTTAAATAGCTAAACGTGACTAGTGGCTACTACATTGGATAGCACAGGCCTAGCCACTGCTATGCTTCATTAAAAGATGTCCTTGATATCCCTGCACTCCAGGGGAGGAGAATTGGATGTGCCCACCCCTGCCTGGGCCCAGAGACCTGCCCCAGAGGATCCCACCCAACTAGGCTCACCCCTTTCTCAGTCCCCCATGCCCATCTGCCCCTGCTAGCTGGACAGTGGTGCCCAGGGAGCCAGCGTGGCCGGGGTGCCTGATGGTCAGTGCCAGGGTTGCTCACCAGGTCCTTACCGAGGCCAGGAAAAAAAAAAAAAGATGTCCTTGATTTAAGTTACTTGTGATATGTATGACTGGTTGAAATCACAGAGTTCTGTTATTGAGGCACTGGTAACAACAGGACTTTTTTTGTGTGTCATATTGTTTGTAGTAGCAAAATTGGGCAATTACCCAATTGTCCATCAACAGGAGAATGGCAGAACAAATTAGGGGACATCTATATTTATACACAGCTATTTAAAAATGACTAAGAAAAAAGTGAGTTAGAGCTCTTTCCATTGACCCGGAGGGATGTCTATAACATAGTCCTAAGTGAGAAAAACAATCTGCAGAATAATGTGCATGCGAAAATACCATCATGGAATTTGAAAAATTCCTCTCTATGGGTACATAAATTTGCATGGATAAAAGCTGGAAGAGAACACATCAGGCTGTAAATATTGATTACTTCATTGTAGGGGAAGAGGATTAGTGGGAGGAGATGTAAACACTTATTTATTTTTGCCTTTTTCCATATGTTAAAAAAGCATATATTACTTTTGTACAATAGTACTTAAAAGAAATTAGGTTATTGAACCCATCCTTAGTATTACCAGATCTGGGAGACTATAAGTGGAAAGAGAATACTTATTAGTGCTACTTTTTCTGTCATCTATGAATTTAAAAAAAGAAAAAGAGAATTTTTGTGCTTTGAACCTGGAAACTTAAGATCAGGAGACATCCCTTGTCAAATTCTAGTACCTCCCCTTTCTTCAGAGGCTTCCCTTCTCCTAGGATGCAGCTTTCCCATTCCCTCACCCACCTGTCTGCACTGGTGGAAATGCCATTCTACTGAGAATAGACACTGGAGGCCCCTATCCCTTCTTGTGAACCCCCAAACCCAACTTCTGACATTCCACCCATTCCAAGGAGAACACACTTCACTGCAGTCCCGACTCAGAGCAGCTGCCACCACTGAACATCCTTTCCTTTTCTAAAAGTAAGTCACAGAGCTATATCATCCCAGTCTTGTCAGCTACTATCCTCCACAATGTTCTCCTGCTTTACTATGTGATTTAAGCATCTCTTCCCACATGATTTTCTGCTATTATTTTTAGGACTCCAGTATTCATATTGAGGATTTTTCCAAGTTACTGTCCCCATAACTGCTCCACTTCAACATTCCTATTGACATTTATCTTTACTCCACTTCTGCTATTTACCTGGGCAAAGACACTACAGATTAGTTCCATGAACCAGCAGCACTGGCATCACCTGGGAACTTGTCAGAAAGGCAGAATCCCAGACCCCACCTCAGACTAAATCAGAATCTGAATTTTAACAAGATCCCCAGGAGATTCAAATGCACATTAATGTTTGAGAAGCACTGGATTAGCTCAGTCATTCATTTAAAATTCAACAACACAGACAACAAAAGCAGTATTATGTGCTTGCACTGTGGGCAAAGAATTAGATAGTTTCTAACTTCAAGGAATTTATAATCTACTGGGGAGAGAGTGATATAAATCAATATACTTGTAAAATTCCACAGGATGTCTGAGCAGAGTACTGTGGGAGCACAGATGAAGGTGTGCTCAGTATTGTTTGCAGGAGCCTGGAAAGACTTGGCAGAGGAAGTGCCATCTGAATTAGGTCTTTAAAAAAAAATTTTTTTTATTGCAGTAACATTGGTTTATAACATTGTATAAATTTCAGGTGTTCATCATTATACTTCTGTTTCTGCATAGATTACATCATGTTCACCACCCAGATACTAATTACAATCCATCTCCACCCACGTGTGCCTAATCATCCCTTTCACCCTCCTCCCACCCCCCCTTCCCCTCTGGTAACCACCAATCCAATCTCTGTCTCTATGTGTTTGTTGTTATTTTTATCTTCTACTTATGAGCAAGATCATACAGTTTTTGACCTTCTCCCTCTGACTTATTTTGCTTAGCATAATACCCTTAATGTCCATCCATGTTGTCACAAATGGCTGGATTTCGTCGTTTCTTATGGCTGAGTAGTATTCCATTGTGTATATATACCACATCGTCTTTATCCATTCGTCCCTTGATGGGCACTTAGGTTGCTTCCAAGTCTTGGCTATTGTGAACAATGCTGCAGTGAACACAGGGGTGCATGTATCTTTACGTATTGGTGTTTTCATGTTCTTTGGATAAGTACCCAGCAGTGGAATAGCTGGACCATATGGTAGTTCTATTTTTAATTTTTTGAGGAATCGCCATAGTGTTTTCCATAGTGGCTGCACCAGTTTGCACTTCCACCAGCAGTGTATGAGAGTTCCCTTCTCTCCACATCCTCTCCAACACTTCTTGTTTCCTGTATTGTTAATTATAGCCATTCTGATGGTTGTGAGGTGATATCTTTGTAGTTTTGATTTGCATTTCCCTGATAGTTAACGATGTTGAGCATCTTTTCATGTGCCTGTTGGCCATTTGTATATCTTCTTGGAGAAATGTCTGTTCAGGTCTTTTGCCCATTTTTCAATTGGGTTGTTAGTTTTTTTGTTGTTGAGATGTATGAGTTCTTTATATATTTTGGAGAGTAACCCCTTATCAGATATATGGTTTGCAAATATCTTCTCCCAATTGTTATGTTGTCTTTTCGTTTTGTTGATGGTTTCCTTTGCTGTGCGGAAGCTTTTTAGTTTGATGTAGTCCCATTTGTTTATTTTTTCTATTGTTTCCCTTGCCTGGTCAGACACGGTACTTGAAAATATATTGCTAAGACCAATGTCGAAGAACATACTCCCTATGTTTTCTTCTAGAAGTTTCATGGTTTCAGGTCTCATATTCAAGTCTTTAATCCATTTTGAGTTAATTTTTGTGTATGGCAAAAGATAATGGTCTACTTTCATTCTTTTGCATGTGGCTGTCCAGTTTTCCCAACACCATTTGTTGAAGAGAGTTTCCTCTCTCTATTGTATGTTTTTGGCTCCCTTGTCGAAAATTAGCTGTCCATAGATATGTGGGTTTATTTCTGGGCTCTCAATTCTATTTCCTTCATCTGTGTGTCTGTTTTTGTGCCAGTACCATGCTGTTTTGGTTACTATAGCTTTGCAGTATATTTTGAAATCAGGGAGTGTGATTCCTCCAGCTTTGTTCTTTTTTGTCAGTAGTCCTTTAGCTATTTGGGATCTTTCATTGTTTCATATAAATTTTAGGATTCTTTGTTTTATTTCTGTGAAAGATATTGTTGGAACTTTGATAGGGATTGCACTGAATCTATAGATTCCTTTAGGAAGCTTGGACATTTTAACTATGTTAATTCTTCCAATTCAAGAGCATGGACTATCTTTCCATTTCTTTGTGTCTTCTTCAATTTCTTTCAGCAATGTTTCATAGTTTTCAGTGTACAGATCTTTCACCTCTTTGGTTAAGTTTATTCCTAGGTATTTTATTCTTTCTGTTGCAATTGTAAATGGGATTGTATTCTTAATTTCTCTTTCTGCTACTTCATTGTTAGTGTAGAGAAACGCAACTGATTTTTGTATGTTGATTTTGTATCCTTGAATTAGGTCTTGAAGATGGGCAGGAGTTTGCAAGGCAGAGGAGAGGAGGAAGAGCGTTTCATGCAAGGGGAGTGGAGCGTGCAAAGGCAAAAGGTAGATACAAGCCTTGAGGATTCTGGGCATAGAGTTGTTCAGTGTTGTTAATATATGGGCTTCAGGGGCCGGCCTGGTGCCGTAGTGATTAAGTTTGTGCGCTCCGCTTCAGGGACCAGGAGTTCACAGGTTCGGATCCTGGGTGCCAACTGATGCACCACTTGTCAAGCTATGCTGTGGCAGCGTCCCATATAAAGTTGAGGAAGATGGGCACATGTTAGCCCAGGGGCAATCTTCCTCAGCAAAAAGAGGATTGGCAACGGATGTTAGCTCAGGGCTAGTCTTCCTCACACACACAAAAAGCATATGGGCTTCATAAGAAGAAATGAGATATTAGCCTGGAAAAGTAGGATGGGGCCAGCTTGTGACAAGCTTTGTCTGTTCATGAGTAGTAAAGACTTCATCCTGAAACAGAAGTTTTCAGGCCACACAGAGATATACTCCCATTGTGTTTTAGAAAGATAACACATCTTCAAGACTCAACCCTCAGAATTCTATCTCCATGATCTGAAATTCCCCAATCAACTTTCTACTTAACCTACTCCTCTTCAAAATAATTTATTCTTCCCCTTCTTTATAATCTTGAATCTTTTTAAAGCCCTCCCCACTAACTTAAAAAAAAAAAATCTGTTTATCTGTTACTCTTCTTCTGGCCTCATTTCTCATTTCTTAGCTCAAACTCCATGGCGAGCCAAATCAACACCATGCCTTAGGAGAAACGTGGATTATTTAGCTTTTCTGTCCTTCCACCCTACCTGTCCAGTCAATCTCCTACCCTGCAGAGAAAGTACCTTCCACTTGTTTTCTTCCAACACTTTCTCAGGGTTTCAAGTGTTCCTGGACAAAGTCATAAGATAGAGCTAATTGGTTTCTTTATCTGTGCTTTTCAACCTTAGTTGGACCCCTCATTTCTGATGGGAATTCTTTTAGTCCTTTCTAACCAACTGTCTTTAATACTCCAACTTTCATGCTCCACTCACCTGAAACCTTTTCATTCTTAAGTCCCAAGCCCTCAAACCCACCACTGTCATTCTTTTTGCAGATGACTTTACCTCCTCTTTTACCAAGATGGAGGTTATTTAATATGAGTTTGTTTAACGTTTTTAGCTTCTCAACTTCTAAACTTCTCTAAGTCATTGCTCATTCATTTCTTCATCTCATGGCAGAAGAAGATGTATTCTCCTCCCCTTCAAGGTCTACTTTTCCACTTGTGTCTTTGATTTCATCTCCCCTTCTTTCATTTTCTAAACTGTCTCATTTCATTTTTGCATACCCCGTCTTTTCACTGTACCCATGCAATTACTCTATTTCACTGATTGTATGATGCACATTTCTTCATTATTATAATCTCTAAAATCAGGATACATCTTATAACTGGTGGTCTGAAAATTAACTGGCAGTGTTATCTACCCCCCGCACTGGTACGTAAAATAACGGTGTGTCATACAATCGAGGTCTTCTTAGCTCTGATGGAATATGGTAGTTGCTAAGACCTACAGGTCCTATTTCAGCAACAGCTCTATGGCCACTACACCTCACTGAAGTACTTCTTCCAAATTACAGCAACTCCTGTTACTGATACTCTACCCCTGTAATGTCTGATTAATATTCCTAATGCACATCTCTCATCATGCCACTATTCTGTTTAAAAATTTTTAAAGATTTATTACAGAGGTGTTCAGAGTTCTCCCCCAAACTACCTTTGCATCTTTATCTGCTGCTACTCCCATATATGCATGCTATAGTCTAGGAAAATGGAGTGATTCTGTAAACTCACTACATCTCTGTGCCTTTCTCCTGCCAGTATATCTGCTTTTTGCGTTCTCCACAACCCACACCTTGTCTGTCTTTCAGGATATAGCTCAAATGTTACCTGTTGGCCAGTCAAAGGTAAATATTTTCCTCCCTCCATGAATCCTACAACACTTCACCTGTTCCTCTCTTACACCTTTTTTACCATGTATTATAGTTATCACTGCATACAGCTCTGTCCTACTACAATGAAAGCAGCCTGAGGTCAAGGTGCAAATCTGATTGATCCTTATACACACTCCTCATTGATGACAGTGTTGACAAGAAAATAATGATGGACAAAGTCACCACCAACCCATTGTAGAGACTTCCAAAAGAAATGGGTATCACTGTAAATGAACTGTTGGCAACCAGGGGTATAGAGTTATTGCAACAGGGTCTTGAAGGATACATACTAAACTGTTACAAATGATGATTATCTCTTGGAAGCAAGAATGCTGGGGTGGGTGGAAGACAGGGAAATATTGGTGGTAATTAAGATTGATTTTCGAGGTGACATCACCAAGATGGCGATATAGGTTGTTCCTGACTTCACTCCCTCTCACAAGAAGAAACAACTATTCAAGAAGATGACACCACTGAGAGAATCCTAAAACAATGGGGGTGAGACTGAACCACCTGCCTGCACCTCAGAGATCAAGATAGACTGCATTAGAGGGTAAGAGAAAAGGCTACACATTGACCACATTGCCCCTTCCCCAGACAGCACCACACAAGGAGATCTCCTCTGAGCCTCTGGTTCCTCCAGTAGGAAAAGAGAACCAAGGGGGGACAACCAGCCTACCTCCTCCAGCATTGTGGGTCACTCTGTGACCTACTCTGATCTTGCACCATGGGGACTGCAGGGGAATCTGCGGGGCTCAATCACTGAGAATCTGGCTTTGATGGAGAAGGGTCGGGGAGCTTGCAATAACCAGCACAGGGATCTCGGTTGGGTTTATACCTGCAGTGCTCAAGTAGTAATCCCAACCAGCAGCTTTACTCATCTGCAGAACCAGGTTGGGGGGTGCACTCTGAGCAGGAAACTTGGTGGGGTGCAGATCTGCCTGATTCAGATCCTCAAATGAGGAGTTTTGCCAGCCATAGAGTCTGGTTTGCCCACACCCAGGTAAAATGCTGAGTCACAGCCCCACCAGGTGTGGAGTATACCTTCCAAAGCCCCTGACCAGAAGGGCTGGTGACAATTCCTACAAGCTGTGTGGCCCAGTGGTGCTCAAGCCAAGAGGTGGGTGGGCAGAGCTGATCACCCCCAGAGCAAAGCCTGTATCAGAAGAAAGCCAGTACCAGGGATGGAAGCTTCCTGTGCTATGCACAGGCAGGGATGGAAAAAGTCATTTCAAGCAAATGGTAACCAAAAAAAAAAAAAAAAAGCAGGAGTAGCTGTACTTATATCAGACTTGAAACTAAAAATGATAAAAAGGGACAAAGAAGGTCATTACATAATGATAAAGGGGTCAATCCATCAAGAAGATATAACAATTGTAAATGTTTATACTCCCAATATCTGAGCACCTAAAGCACCTAAATATATACAGCAAAACCTAACAGAGCTAAAAGAAATAAATAGTAATACAGTAATAGTTGGGGACTTTAATATCCCACTCTCAACAATGGAAAGATCATCCACACAGAGAATCAATAAGGAAACAGCAGATTTGAACAACACTATAGACCAAATGGACCTAACCGTCATATACAGAAAATTCTTTCCAACAATAGGAGAATACACATTCTTCCCAAGTTCCCATGAAGCATTTTCTAGGATAGACTATATGTTAGGCCGCAAAACAAGTCTTAGCAAATTCAAGAAGAGTGAAAAGATACCAAGCATCTTCTCTGACCACAATGACTAGAAATCAATAAGAAGAAAACTCATGAACATATGGAAATTAAACAACACTTTCTTGAACAACCAATGGATTAAAGCAGAAATTAAAGGGGAAATTAAAAAGTTTCTTGAGACAAATGAAAATGGAAATGCAACACACCAAAACTTATACGATGCAACAAAAGGAGTTCTAAGAGAGAAGGTCATAGCAATAAACACCCACATTAAGAAGCAAGAAAGATCCCAAGTAAATAATGTAACTGTCCACCTTAAGTAACTAGAAAAAGATGAACAAACCGAACCGAAAGTTGGTATAAGAAAGGAAATAAAAAGATTAGAGCAGAAATAGAGAACAGAAAAAAAGAATAGAAATGATTAACCAAACTAAGAGTTGATTCTTTGAGAAGATAAACAAAATTGACAAAGTTTAGCTAGACTAACGAAGGAAAAAAGAGAGAGGACCCAAATCAACAAAATTATGAATGAAAAAGGAGACATTACAATGGATACCACAGAAATACCAAGGATCATAAGAGGCTACTATGAACAACTATACACCAACAAACTAGACAACCTAGAAGAAATGAAAAAATTCTTAGAAACATACAACTTACCAAGGCTGAATCAAAAAAAATAGAAAATCTAAATAGACCAAATACTAAGGAGAAAATCAAAAATCTCCCATCAAAGAAAAGCCCAGACCATCTCAGATGGCTTCACTGATGAATCTTACCAAACATTTAAAGAATTAACACCAATCCTTTTCAAACTCTTCCAAAAAATCGAACACTCCCAAACTCTTTACAAGACCAGCATTATCCCGATGACAAAACCAAAAAAGGATACTACTAGAAAAGAAAACTACAGGCCAATATCCCTGATGAATATAGATGCAAAAATTTGCAATAAAATACTAGTAAATAAAATTCAGCAGTATATTAAAAGAATTATCCCCCATGATCAAGTGGAATTTATCCCTGGGATGCAAGGATGGTTCAACATGTGCAAATCAATGTGATACATCATATCAATAGAATGAAAGGAAAGAATTATATGATCATTTCAATAGACACAGAAAAAGCATTTGACAAAATTCAACATCCATTCATGATAAAAACTCTAACAAATTAGGCATAGAAGGAACATATCTCAACATAATAAAAGCCATATATGACAATCCCACAGCTAACATCAGACTCAATGGTGAAAGGCTGAAAGCTTTTCCTCTAAGATCAGGAGCAAGACAAGAGGGCCCACTCTCACTACTCCTATTCAACATAATACGGGAAGTCCTAGCTAGAGCAATCAGGCAAGAAAAAGAAATGAAAGGTATCAGAATTGGAAAGGAAGAAGTAAAATGGTCTCTATTTGCAGATGACTTGATTTTATATATAGAAAATCCTAAAGACTCAGTCAAAAAAACTATTAGATCTAATCAATGAATTCAGTAAAATTGCAGGATACAAAATTAACATACGGAAATCAGTAGCATTTCTATAACCAACAATGAATTTTCTGAAAAAGAAATAAAGAAATCGATCCCATTTACAATAATATCAAAAACAATACAACATTTAGGAATAAATTTAACCAAGAAGGTGAAAGATCTCTACACTGAAAACTACAAGACACTGATGAAAGAAATTGAAGAAGACAGAAATAAATGGAAATGTATTCCATGTTTGTGGATTGGAAGAATATTGTTAAAATGTCAATCCTACCAAAAGCCATCTATAGATTCAATGCAATCCCTACCCAAGATTCCAATGGCATTTTTTTTACAGAAGTAGAAAAAACATGCCTACAATTTATATGGAACCACAAAAGACCCCGAATAGCCAAAGAAATACTGCAAAAGAAGAACAAGGCAGGAGGCATGATGCTCCCTGATTTCAAGCTGTACTATAAAACTATAGCAATCCAAACAGTACGGTACTGGCATAAAAACAGATAAATAGACCAATGGAACAGGATTGAGAGCCTAGAAATAAATCCAAGCATTATACGGTCAACTAATATTTGATAAGAGAGCAAAGAATACTCAATGGAGAAAAGACAGTCTCTTCAATAAATGCTGCTGGGATAATTGGATATTCACATGATAAGAAGGAAACTGAACCCCTCTCTTACACCACTCACAAAAATTAGCTCAAAATGGATTAAAGACTTAAATATAAGACCTGAAACCATGAAATTCCTAGAAGAAAACATAGGAATAAAGCTCCTTGATATGGGTCTTGGTAATGATTTTTTGTATATGACACCTAAAACACAAGCAACAGAATCAAAAATAAACAAGTGGGACTACATCAAACTAAAAACCTTCTGTACAGCAAAAGAAAACCATCAACAAAGTGAAAAGACAATCTACAGATGGGAAAAAAATATTTGCAAACCATGTATCTGATAAGGGGTTCTAAAATATAAGAACTCATACAACTCAATAGCAAAAAACCAAATAACCCAATTAAAAAATGGGCAAAGAACCTGAGTAGACATTTTCCCCAAAAGATATACGAAAGGCCAATAGATACACAAAAAGATGCTCAGCATCACTAGTCATTAGGGAAATGCAAATCAAAACCAGATGAGATATCACTTAATGCTTGTTAGAATGGCCATCATCAAAAAGACAAGAGATAACAAATGTGGTGCAGATATGGAAAAAAGAAACCCTTGTGCACTATTGGTGGGACTGTAAATTGGTATAGCCACTATAGAAAACAGTATGGAGAATCCTCAAAAAATTAAAAATAGAACTACCATATGATTCAACAATTCTTCTGGGAATATATCCAAAGGAAACAAAAACACTAACTTGAAAAGATACCTGCACCCCTGTTCATAGCAGCATTATTTATAATAGCCAAGACATGGAAACAACCTAAATGTCCATCGATGGATGAATGGATAAAGAAGTTGTGGTGCATATATACACAATAGAATATTATTCAGCCATAAAAAAACAAGGAAATTCTACCCTTTGCGACAGCATGGATGGACCTTGAAGGCATTATGCTAAGTGAAATATGTCAGACAGAGAAAGACAAATACTGTATATCTCACTTATATGTGGAATCTAAACAAAAAAAAAAAAACCCAAACTCATAGAAAAAGAGATCAGACACATGGTTAGCAGAGACAGAGGATGTGGGGACGGGGAACTGGAGAAGGTAGTCAAAAGTTACAAATTTCCAGTTATAAGATAAATAAGTACTAGGATATAATGTACAACATGAGGACTATAGTTAACACTGCTATATGATATACAGGAAAGTTGTTAAGAGAGTAAAGCCTAAGAATTCTCATCAGAAGGAGAAATTTTTTTTTCTTTTAATGGTATCTATATGAGATGATGGATGTTAGGTGCACCTATTGCAATAATCATTTCACAATATATGTAAATCAAACCATCATGCTGTACACCTTAAACTTATACAGCAATGTATGTCAATTAACTTCTCAATAAAACTGGGGAAAAAAAGATGGACTTTCACATTCTGCTTTATATACTTCTCTGTTGAATTATATGCTATTTTTATAAATTTCTTTTTAATAAAAGAGAACTTCGAGAAAACACTGAAACAATTAATTAAGAACTAATTTAATGATTAATACAATCTGTAAACAATTTATGTTTGGAAAGTGTATTTGGATCAGCTAGAAAATATTAGGATTGTGACTGCTATTCTAGTGACTAACAGAATAAAGCCATGGTATTTGGGGGAGCTAAATAAGACTTTGCAGTTATCCACAGCATATATGACTTAATGAGTTAAAAAGTTTTAAAAATCATTTTTAATCTGTATTTTTAGGATCTAACTATTTAAAATAAGTAAATAAAGAAGATTAGAGTAAAAATAAATCAGTAACTTCTTTCAAATCAGAAGCTTCAGAATATAAGAGTTTATTCACTATAGTTTTAAATATCTAAGCCTGGCAATTAATCCTTTCTTTTCTATTAAAGACCTATTATTTTTATAATTAAAAAACGTAGTCCTACGTAAGGCAATAAAGAAGTGAAACTCTCACGTTTGCAGACGACATGATTTTATATATAGAAAATCCTAAAGAATCCATTGGAAAACTATTAGAAATAATCAACAACTACAGCAAAGTTGCAGGGTACAAAAGCAACTTACAAAAATCAGTTGCATTTCTATACTCTAATAACGAAATAACAGAAAGAGAACTCAAGAAGACAATCCCATTTACAATCGCAACAAAAAGAATAAAATATCCAAGGAGGTGAAATACCCATACACTGAAAATTATAAGATATTATTGAAATAAATCGATGATGACATAAAGAAATGGAAAGATACTCCATGTACATGGATTGGAAGAATAAATACAGTTAAAATGTCCATACCACCTAAAGCAATCTACAGATTCAGTGCAATCCCAATCAGAATCCAAATGACATTCTTCATGGAAATAGAACAAAGAAATCCTAAAATTCATATGGGGCAACAAAAGACCCCGAATAGCTAAAGCAATCCAGAGAAAAAAGAACAAAGCTGGAGGCATACAACCCTTGACTTCAAAATATACTTTAAAGCTATAGTAATCAAAACAGCATGGTACCGACACAAAAACAGATACACAGATCAATGGAACAGAAATGAAAGCCTAGAAATAAAACCACACATCTACAGACAGCTAATCTTAAACAAACAAGCCAAGAACATACAATGGAGAAAGAAAAGTCTTCAATAAATGGTGTTGGGGAAACTGGACAGCCACATGCAACAGAATGAAAGTAGACCATTATCTTTCGCCATACACAAAAATTAATTCAAAATGGATCAAAGACTAGAAGGTAAGACCTGAAATCATAAAACTCCTAGAAGAAAATATAGGCAGTACATTCTTTGACATTGGTCTTAGAAGGATCTTTTCCAATACATGTCTGCTCGGACAAGAGAAACAAAAGAAAAACAGTGGGACTTCATCAGACTAAAGAGCTTCTGCAAGGCAAAGGAAACCAGGAACAAAACAAAAAGACAACCCACCAACAGGGAGAAAATATTTGCAAATCATATATCTGGCAAGGGGTTAATCTCCAAAATATATAAAGAACTCACACAACTCAACAACAACACAACAACCTGATCAAAAAATGGGCAGAGGACTTGAACAGACATTTTTCCAAAGAAGATATACAGATGGCCAATAGGCACATGAAAAGATGTTCAACATCACTAATCATCAGGGAAATGCAAATCAAAACTACATTAAGATATCACCTTACACTCGTTAGAATGACTGTAATCACCAAGACAAAAAACAACAAATGTTGGAGAGGATGTGGAGAAAAGGGAACCCTCATACACTGTTGGTGGGACTACAAACTGCTGCAGCCACTATGGAAAATAGTATGGAGAGTTCTCAAAAAATTCAAAATAGAAATA
Source organism: Tapirus indicus (assembly GCA_031878705.1). NCBI lineage: Eukaryota > Metazoa > Chordata > Mammalia > Perissodactyla > Tapiridae > Tapirus > Tapirus indicus. The sequence continues at coordinate 92,619,782 of CM062919.1, read as the reverse complement.
CCATATGACCCAGCTATCCCACTACTGGGTATTTATCCAAAGAACTTGAAATCAACAATTCAAACAGACTTATGCACCCCTATGTTCATTGCAGCATTATTCACTATAGCCAAGAAGTGGAAGCAACCCAAGTGCCCATCGACTGATGACTGTATAAAGAAGATGTGGTATATGTATACAATGGACTACTCAGCCATAAAAAAGACAAAATTGTTCCATTTGCAGCAGCATGGATAGACCTTGAGGGTATTATGTTAAGCGAAATAAGCCAGACAAAGACAAATACCATATGATTTCACTCATATGTGGAAGATAAAACACACAAAGAGAACAGTTTAGAGGTTACCAGAGGGGAAGGGGGTTGGGGGGTGGGCACAAGGGGTGAAGGGGCACATTTATATGGTGACTGGCAAATAATAATGTACAACTGAAATTTCACAATGTTGTAAACTATTATGAACTCAATAAAAAACAGTTAAAAGACAAGAAAAAATGTAGGCCTATTTAAAATATTAATTTTCATTAAAATGTGCCACCACAGCTGGAGGTGTGTACACAAAGGGAGCATGACTTTCACCTATTTCTCTTTCTGTAATGTTTCAATGTTTAAAAATATTAATTCAAGGTAAATGGTATATCTAAACTGATAAAATGATATATTTTAAGATACCTCATGTTAAATATTTAAGTTTAAAATGTAATAATTAAAAATAATTTAAAAATTTTAATTTCAATGCTTTTAAAGCTTTTTTTGTGGGGGGAACAGACCCACAATATTGATGTAAAGTGAAAGTGTTGTAGGCCTGGAAATAAAATATCCCCCCCAAAAATGTATTACATGAGTATGAATAAGGCACTATACTTAAGGAGTAGATGTAAGTTCAAAATATAGGCATTGATCTTAAGAACAACATATGGTTCAATTGAGGAGGAGGAAGATATGAAAAAGTTAAAACAAAAGGAGTCAAAACGACAGTCAAAACAGTAACATAATTGTGACAAACCAGAATACATCTAGCTGCTCATTAAGTACATAAGTGATATGCTAAATAAATTCAGGGTAGAGAGATATCTCTGTGGACTAGGTTGACCTGGGAAAGTTCATTGAATTGGGCAGGCTTCTGAGAGATGCACAGATTTAAGGCATTGGTGAGGAAAGGGCAAAGTTAACAGTAAAGACAAAGATACAAAGGCAGCAAAACCTATGTGTTTGGAAAACAGAAGGCAAGGAGTAATGCAATCTGATTAGACTATAGGGGTTATATATAGGGTGATCATATATCTTGGTTTGCCTGAGGTAGTGCTGTTATCTTGGATTATTAACAAATCCCCTTTCACTCCCCCAAAGTATTCCATTTTAGAGAGAAAATTATATAGTCACCCTAGGACCACATCACATTACAGTCATGTGTTGCTTAATGACAGGAATACGTTGAGAAATGTGTTGTTTGGTGATTTCGTTGTACAAATCATAGAGTGTACTTACACAAACCTAGATGGTATAGCCTACTACACACCTAGGCTATATGGTACTAATCTTATGGGACCACTGTCATATATGTGGTCCATCATCAACTGAAATGTTATGTGGCACATGACTGTATTGGCTTATCTGAATTTAATGTCAACTAAAATCCCCTAAGTCTTTTTCACATGTGCTCTGTGAAATAGGACATGGTAAATGTTCAGAAAAAAAGGAAGCATTAAAGAAGACAATAACTACAGTTTCTATTTAGCTACTTACTAGAGGAGCTATCTAAGCCCAAGGAATCTGCTTGGCAAGTAATAGGCATATAATAAGTAAATGTTTGATGAACAGATGGTTGAAAAAATGAATATATGAAGGAATAAATGAATGAAAGAAGGAAACAAAGGTGAAAACATAGAAAATAGTGGTTTCAGTTAAGTCTTTTAGTGAAATCAAGAATATCTCTTTCAGGAGAAAGTCAGTTGGGATCTCACCATATTGTATACTATCTTGTGTAGGTACATTCAGGGGGTTTAGACTAAGATATAGCTAAATACAGTTACATTAGCATAGTGTTTATTTTTGAACTACATATAACCAATGGACTATCAATGAAGTTGGGATATAGGTCTAATGACTTTGATTTTGGACATAATTAATTAAGCATTCATTTAATCACCCAAAAATGTAGACTGAGTCCTAGTTTATACCAGGCAATTGGCTAAATGGTGGCAAAGATGAACCAGACAAAGCTTCCCAGTGCACCGGGGGATGTATGTATATAACAAAACACATTATAAAATATTGTAAAATGGACTATATTAGTGATATGAACATAATACATGAGAGCAGAGAGAAATCAACATTTATGCAGGGTCTTGAAGAAAGAACAGGGACAGTGGGTAAAGAAATAATACGAGGCAGAGGAAGCAACATGTACAAAGAAGGGGAGTCATGAAAGAGCTTAAAATGTTCTGAGAATGGGAAGGAGTTCAGTGTGACTGGAATATATTGTACATCAGATTGGGTAGCTGGGGAATCAAACTGACGTAAAATACTGGGTCCAGATTTTAAAGAGTATGATAGAATTTGCAGTTAACTTTTTAGGCAACAGGGAGTGAAGGTTTTTAAGCAGGGGTATTATATGATCAAACTTATTTTTGTAGGGTGATCTCTGGTGATAGTAGAGGCAGAAGCTAGTTAGGCAGCTGTGGCAATAGCTGAGGGGAGAGTGTGAAGTAGGTTGAGGCATGGAAATGGAAAGGAAAGGTGAGATTCAAGAGACATTTCAGAATGGTAATAAAAATGCAACACAGCCTAATCTCCCAGGTTTAGGTACCCCCCACCAAACCAAAAAAGATAGCCTTAGGAACAGTACACACTAGTTATTATTCACTTTCAAGCATTTTAACCTTTAGTTTATGTAGAAAGAATAGATATTTCTACTGTTATCAGGTGGGTAAATAGTAGGAGAACTTGGCTCTAAGACTGTAAAAGGGACCTGTTTCGAAACTGGAATTCTGGAGTTTGAAACATACTTCTGTCCCATATAAAAATGTTTATAGCTCTAGACACTTTCTAAGACAAAAAAAGGAAAGAAATGTAAACAGAAATATACAGGTAGTAATAAAAAAGTGATAAAATAAATCTTAAGGGCATACACTTTTACAAAGGACATTGTCAGTTGAGTGATCAGTGAGTATCTTCACAGAGAGAAATCAAATGATCGTTTTGCCAGACAATGACAGCAAAAAATGAAAATGAGAAGTGGCAAAATAATTTACATGAGATGAGCAACCATAAGCTAGTAACAAATGGAAATGTCCTTGAAGCACTTTCATTTCAATAACACCAAAGTCTATAAAAATTGCAGCCAGAAAATTCCTCCTTTTGTGTCTTGGTGAGCATACAGAAAAGATAGGGAGTGGCTCTCTAAGCAAGGGATAATGCCATGTAAATGAACAGTTGTGTTTTGTTCTTTCTGTGCCTTTATGTGAACTGTCTCTCCTGAAGAGATATTTAAACTTCACCATTTTAGTAATTCAAAATAAGGTTTCAGGATTGTCAGACACTACCCAACTATCTACAATCCAGTGTGCATTTCTTCATCACTATGTAAAATTACTGGACAGTGGGCAGGAAAGAGAATAACATTAAACTAAAACACTTTGGAATCTAATTGCCCCATTTCCTATTTGAGAGCATCTACAGCAACAAACAAAATTATTAAAAATTTTCTTTTCTTCTGCTTTTTTTTTTTGGTTTATTTTTAAATAACAGAGTGAAGGCAGAGATGAAAGAAATGGGAAAACTTTCCCTAAGGAAAGCAACTATCTTTTGTTAATCTATAAAGGCCTAAGGAATACCACCCTCAGTTCACTTACAGACCAGAATAGTGATATTCTATTTTTTATCCAAAGATGTCAAAGCCCATCTGATACTAATCATACCTTAAAATACCCCTGAGAAACAATCAGGGGCCAGAGAGAAATAAGAGGGGCAGAGCTAGAAATCAGCTATGCCTATGACTCTTCATTTAATGTAGACTTGAGGACAGTTAGGGACCTTGAAAGATTATTCACTGACCAACCTCCTCATTTGAGAAACGGGGACAATGACAAACTTACAGATGACAAACTTCCCTAGAGTTACAGAGCTGGCTAGGATCACAGACAAGCCTGTTGACTTCCCAACCCATGCTCTTTCCACTACTACTTGCTGAGGAAGTTGCTGGGTGTAGTGGGTTGAAAATTCACGTCCACCTGGAACCTCAGAAAGGGATCTTATTTGGAAATAGGGTCTTTGCAGATGTAATTATGGTAAGGATAGAGATGAGGTTACACTGGGCCCTAAATCCAATGAGAGTGTCCTTATAAGAGACAGAAAAGAACAAAAACACAGAGAAGACAATGTGGAAATGGAAGCAGACACTGGAGTGATGTATCTGCAAGTCAAGGAATGCTAAGGATTGCCAGCAACTGCCAGAAGCTGGAAGAGAGGCATGGGAGGGTTTCTCCCTTAGAGCCTCCAGAAGGAACCAACTCTGCTGACACCCTGATTTCAGATTCTGGCCTCCAAAACTGAGGGAATACACTGTTGTTTTAAGCCACCCAGTTTGTGGAAACTCATGTCAGCCCTGGGAAACTAATGTACACTGGGTAAATAAAGTCAGTACAAAAAGAATGGGATGGTCTTAAGAGATAATGTGATTCAACTATCATAGCTTAATGGACTTTATTTCACTATAAAAATACACCTTGTAAGTAGACTGGAATAAGCAGCTATTTCTGTAAGTAGTCTGTCAGCTGAATAAGGCATTCTCTTCTCTAGAAAGTCTGGTCAAATACTGAAAAATTCTTTTATTTTTTGTCCTTTTTCAATCCAAGTTGGACTGCTACCCTTCTTTTGATGCTTAACATTGTCCTTCATTTGAACAGTTTTCATAATAAGCCCCATTTCAAATCTTTATTGAAATTTTTTAGATTGGCTAATACTTGATAACAAATGGGGCTAAGAGATTGCTATATCTTCATCTGTATCTTCAGCAATTAGTGCCGTGTTGATTTTTTAAAATCTTGAAACACTAAGTTCAGATAAACATTTCTGTAATACAACAAAAATGATTGATATTAAAAAATCTGCTAAGAGATGTGTAATAAAACAAGTACAATAAAATGTTAATGGTAGAATCTAGGTGATAACTGTAAAATTTGTTCAACTTCGCTCTATGTCTGAAAATTTTCACAATAAAATATTGTGAAACAGTAACTGGTAACATTAATAATAAAATGATAAAATGCTAGCAGCATTCCCATTAAATCAGAAACAAGGCAATAGAGCCCACTATCCCTAATACAGTTTTTTCTTTTGCTACAATTTAACATTTTTCTGAAAGTCTTAGTCAGTACAGTAAGACATGAAACAGAATTAAGAAACAAATTGGGAAGGAGGGCCCAAATTATCATTTGCATATTATACTATACCAAGAAAACAAAGGGATAAATTGAAAATGCCTCAAATAATCAATCAGATGGTTTGGATACTTAACAGATAATCAAAAATATCAAAACTTAAAAAAAATATATCAAAACTTTCCCATGTATCAGTAATAACCAGTTTGACAATTTAATAGAAAAAAGCCATCTATTCATGAGAGCAAGAAAAATGAGAATTAAAAATAAAAATATCTAACAAGAAAAATATAGAAACCACAGGAAAAAACCAAAAATTTTACTCAATTTGCTGATAGGTATAAAAAAGATATATAAGAAAGAGAAGGATATAACACATTCCTAGATAGGAATGAATAATAATATGACAATGTCATTTCTCCCCAAATGAATTTTTAGGTTTAACGCACTTCAATCAAATTGAAACACACGTTTTTTTTCCTTCTCTCTTTTTTTCTCAGTGGGAGTGGTATCAGTCAACAATATGATTTTAATGTTCACTTGGAAAAGATTAAAATGGTTAAGAACATTTTAAAAATAAATAGTAATGAATGGGCCTTATCTTGTCAAATATTATGAAATTATAATAATCAAAACTGTGGTTCAAGAACTGATGAGATCAATAGAACAAACAAATATAATAATTTGAAATGCAAGAAAGAATCTTAAATCTAAGGAGGAAGGGAAAATTGGCTAGCTGGAAAATAAGACCAAATCAGATCCTCACTTTATGAATCCAATATATTAAGGTTAAATGTAAAAATGATAATCATTAAAAAAAAAAAACACTAGAAGAAAACATCTGAATGAGGACGCATAAGTGATGTAGGCAGTCACACAAAAATAAAGCCCTGGATTTATCTACATTTAAATGAAAAGTAAAACAAATTGCAAATAAATGCATATATATAGCAGAAAGGGTTAATGATCTCATTCTCTAAAGCATTAATACACAAGTTAATAAGAAAACATGAATACACAATAGAAAAATGGGTAAAGGAAAAGAACAAACACCAGAGGATGAAGCATGAATGATTAATAAACATGTAAAAATGTTTAACCTCACTAGTCATCAGAGAAGTTTAAATGTACACAAAAATACAACACTGCTTTTCACCTACCAAATAGGCAAAACAAAGCTGATTTTCACTCACCAAAAAAATGATAACAGTACACATGTAAGGCAGGTTGTGGTGGCAGAAGCAGTGTACGCTCCAGGCCACTGTGATGTAGACATGGATAAATTCAACTTTGTGGAAGAAGGTAGTGGTAATCTGGCTAAATGTATCATTATTCTTAAGACAAAAGGTAAGTACAAGTGTGTTCATGTCAGTACCATTTAATAGGGCAAAACTGGGAAGAATTTAAATGTCTAATAAAGTAATAATGGTTAAATAAATTACAGTATAGCCATTTGAAGAAGAAGGAGCCATAAAATAAATCACGTTTTCAAAAAGTACTTAATGACATGGGAAAATGTCAGTGAAAAAAACAGGTTATAAAAGCATATATGAGTTATTCTAATTATGTTTAAAATATATATAGATAGATAGATGGAAACACTAAATGTAAATATCAAAATATTTTCGGTAGTTATTTATGAATGGAAATGTTAATTTCTTCTTTATACACTGCATTTTCTAAATAGTTTACAATGTTACTATTAATATTTTCTCATAAAAAATGTTACCCAAAATAAAAATAAATTGGGTTATATAATATTACAAAAACCTACCTCTGATTAATTTTATAACTGCTTTTCAAAATATTTTTCTCTCTTTCAACATCCCTCTATCTATCTACAAACTGGCAGCATAATCAGTTATGAAGTTAGGACCTGAACTAGATACAATTGTCAACCTATATATCCAACTGCAGGGGACTGTGTAATAAATTATAGTATATTCTTAAAATGGAGTTAGTCATTAAAAATCATGTTTTCAAAGAGCATATTTGTTACTGTTAGAGCTGTCCAGTCGATTCCAACTCCTAGTGATCCTGTGTACAGCAGAGCAGAATCCTGCCCAGTCTTTTTGCCCCATCCTCTCACCTTCCAGTGCTGTATCAGACAATGCTCTGCTGCTATTCATAGAGTTTTCATGGCCAGTTTTTTCAGAAGTGGGTAGTCAAGTCCTTCTTCCTAGTCTGTCTTAGTGTGGAAGCTCTGCTGAAACCTGTCCACTATGCCTGAGCCTGCTGATATTTGAAATACCAGTGGCACAGCTTTCAGCATCAGAGCAACACTCAGCTGCCACAGTACGACAACCAACTGACAGGTGGTGTGGTTCCCTGACAGGAAAGCAAACCCGGGCTGCAGCAGTGAGAGCACCTAATCTTAAAACACTAGATCACTAGGGCTGGTTAAAGAGCATATAAAAGACATTAAATATAAAACTACATATCTGGTATAACCTTATTTTGTTTAAGAGAGATATATAGATATATACATAACACAGAAAAATGACTGAAAAGAAATACACCAAATGCTCTGGATGGTGGTGGTAAGGGGTATTTTAATTTTCTTCTTTATATTTTCTTGCATTTCCCCATATTTTCTATAATAAGCATGTGCTAATTTTGTAATTAAAAAAGTATTATTTGAAAATAAAGTCTGCTGTCTCAAAGCATGAGCAAGATAAAATTATTTTTAAATAATACATTTTCCTTAGTTATCTTAATGCCTTGTGGCAATAAATTTACACTTTAAAGGTTTGTTTTGCAAACACACTATATATAGTACAACAACCAAAAGATTCTACGCTAATGTATTTTTTAAAAGTAAGAGTTCATTTTTAATTCTATAGACTTAAGTAATGGTTCTCTTCAAATCAGTCTTTTGGAAGGTTCACATGACTATAAGAGAAAGCTAAAATATAAATGAATCCTATTACAGAAGAAGACATAAGTTTTCATGGCTTTGCAGCTTTTTAAAGTTTTAGAATAGAAAAGCCTGTGAAAAAGAGAAGACTTGTAAGTGGAAAAACTAGTATTGGCCTAGGAACAGATTTAAGGATTCAGATATGAGAAGTTGAATTTTGGAATCCTAATTCATAAATGCAATGGAATCCCCTAACATAGCTCATTGCACGTGGATTTAGATATATACCACAGAGTAGATCCTGACAAAGAATCAAAGAACTTTAAGCTGGAAGGAAATATTACCACATCAGCCTCTTTATTTTGCAAATGAGAACATGAACTTTACACATGAGGAGCCAGAGAGGAGAACTGACTTGCTCAAGGCCACACGACCTAGAACTCAAGTTTCCTGACTCAGTTCATTGGCTCAAAGGCCTCACAGGAACGGTCATTATTCAGCTAAGAAATGGCATTGTTTCAGACATCCCTTAAGATGCAAATCTCTGTAGCAATGAATCATCTAAACTCCTGTAAATTTCACAAGAGTTCCAAGAAGCAAAGATGAGACAGCATCAGTAAGAAACCCATGACAGCCCAAGGACCACAACTACATCTCACCTGGGGCTTTTTCCTCAGGGGAAAGGAAATCTAATTGCTCTGGAGACAACCATAACACTGACCTACCTTTTTTCCCTTGGCAGAGGAGAAGTGAATAAACCCTGGGACTTCTCCCTCGAAACACATCAATAAACACTTAAAGTCTATGTATATAGTGGAGTTAATCTATTGTATAAGAGTTAGTCATACCTCCTCAGATACTAGCACATACAAAAAAACTCCCACGTCCTTATTGGGATGGTGAGATGCCTGTCTTTACTTGTCTAAAAAAGAAAAATCCACACATGAGAGAATTATGGATACCATGTATGAAATGTGCCCTAACATAAAATTTTCATCTCCCAAGGTCCTTTATTGCAAAGATTCTATGCTTAAATGTTTCATTTACTTGCTGCATGCTAATTGCCACTAGACCCTACTTGCTATTTGATAAACAAGTTTCCAGGGTAACACTGAATTGGGAGCTGAGTTTTTAGCACATTTTATCCTACCATTAAGCCTTAGGACCAACAGGATTATCACTTGTCCAGTAGCATGCAGCCCTAAATGAAGTAGTAGAGATTTGATGTGAGTTTTATTACTACATGACAATTGTAGAGCAAAAGATAGGTAACATCTTTTAATCATAAGTCTTTTTATGAAGGCCATGAAAAGAAGAATGGAGACAATTTTCTGGAGTTGTCAGGCAAAAACAGTAAGACTGACAAATTCTAACCACCTTAAAGAAAAACAGCTGAGAATGGTAGTTCTCTTGAAACATGTCTCTTGACTGAATACCACTGAATTCATTAAATGTTTGCTAAACCCTCCATTTTATTTTAATAAGGAAGAAAAAGAACATGCAAAAGAGGGCAATGTTTGGTTTTACTGGTCCATGGATTTCCTAGTTTCCTAATGAAACTTTAAATATGAGTGATAATTACGTGAAGTTCATACCAGTAGGGAACTGTGGTACCTTAGAGAGGGAACTGCATCTACCAGGTAGCACACTATCAAGGCATTGAAGCTGGTGTGCCCCTTCTTGCATCTGCTTTACCTCTGGCTGAGTAGCAGCTATATCTTCCTTTCTCTGTTTCATCAGCCTTTGCTGGTAGGAAGTAGGTTTACAAAAGAGATTTGTAAGGTGATCTGGAATTAAGTTTCTTATACTTGGTATACCAGTTGTCCTCAGGCAGGAAGCCTATTTTTAAATATAAAGCACTGAATTACATACTGGCCACTTACCAATCTGACACTACTGACCAACAATTTACTATAATGTGAAGATCAATAGAATAGGATTGATAAAATAAATCCATTGTCTCCTGCATGGTTTTTCTTATGATCAATATTATGCTTCTGCAAAAAGACTAGCTCTTACTAAAAGGATATAATCTGTATCTAAAATGACAACTTGTCTTCCCAAGGGGAGGTCTCAACAAAGAGCAAATGAACCACAGACAACAGCATAGATTCTTTAGAGAATCAGAGGTGCATTGGTTGAGGATTATCCTGATACCTCCTTGAAGAGAAAGAAACACAATACCTTGTCCTTAGGGGTACTTACTACTTTCCCTTAAACCTAGCTTTCTTACTTCCTATGTCTTAAGTTTGCTGCTGTTTTTTTAGCAGGAGTCAATCAAACTACCCAGGATATAGATAAATGACTCTTTAATTGCCTTTTAAAAAGCCAAATTAATTCTGATAACATTTGACAAAAAACATGCTACTTACATTAATATTGTCAGAGTTGAAAGGTTATCTTACCAATTGTATATAAGTTAAATAAATTTCTTCACAGTGACTCTACAGAGCAAATTTGGGATATAATTATGTTCCAAGGAAGGTATTTTTTTTTTTTTTTTTTTTGTGGGGAAGACCAGCCCTGAGCTAACATCTGTTGCCAATCCTCCCCTTTTTGCTGAGGAAGACTGGCCCTGGGCTAACACCCGTGCCCATCTTCCTCTACTTTATATGGGATGCCGCCACAGCGTGGCTGACAAGCAGTGCGTTGGCGGGCGCCCGGGATCCGAACTCGCGAACCCCGGGCTGTCAAGCGCGAACTAAACCACTGCGCCACCGGGCGGCCCCCCAAGGAAGGTATTTTGATGACCAACTAAGGTTTCTATTCCCAGAAAGATGATAATTATAGGATAGTCTCAAAATGGTTAGAACTTTAGGTTGGTCTGGCCTTTTAATGGATGACATGTCAAAGTAGGAACCAATAAAGTAGAATATATTTGGATGAGGCACTATTATGATTGGGATTTCTATGGTACATAAGTTTTTAAAGAATAAAGACCATTTTTAGATGTTTTCTATCACTGAAATTACACAGTCCATTCAGGCTTCCTCAACCAAAAGGCAACTAAAACAGAAGTAGAATATTTTCCCACAAGTTCATATTCTACTAATTCAAGATCTTCAAACATAAAACACACATGCAAACCTTGGTACATGCTGTGAAGGTTAAGTCTATCAATAATGATGTCCTAATGCACTATTATAAGGGCCAGGACTACATCTGTCTTGTTAAGTACTGTATCCCCTGTATCTATCACAATGATTGGTACAAAGTAGAATCTCAATAAATATTTGTTGAGTCTAAAAAAGAAAAAGCTCACTAGTTTTCTGTGAAGATTTTTCACTAAGTCCATAAGTTGGTCTCCGTCAGTATGAATGTTTATATGATGTTTATAATTCTGCTTCTGGGATGAATCAAAACTTCATTGGTGACTCATTACATATAACACCAATATTTACCAAACTATACTTCTATATTTCTTTACTATAAACTATACTATATTTCTTTGTAAACTGTGGCCACAGAACAGTATGAGAAACATGGGGTCTTTTGTCCTGTTTAACTGGCTCAGGAACTAGAGAAATGAGGGGTCTCTAGTTTATTTGTACAAAATGAAACTGCTGGCAAATCTATACAAGAATGGGGAAAATTTTTAATCTGCCTCAAAAACATAATGCTAATTTCTCTTTCAGCATTTCTGTTTGACCAAAAAGAAACCAGGAAGCATAATTTGCCAATTTTAAAATGCATTTAAGGACAGTTCATTTTCTTACTGGCTATGAGAAATGGATTGGGATAACTTTACCTGTCAATAAGTGGGAAAGTTTTGTTGTTTTTTTCCTCAAATAGTCTAATGGATTCAAATGAGGTCATGTCCAGGCTCCTGCTATCTTTATATATAAATGTTAAGAACTTCCTTCTATTTGCAGAGATACAGGAGGTGTAGTTCATTATGTTCTACCAGAGTCATTCCATAGGAGTATGAAAGAGGATGAACTCTTTTTAAAATTCAACTTCTAGCATCCATTAATTCCAAAATTTATAGCGTATTCTTGCAACATTTTCCATCCTAGAACAGCAATGACATCAGAAGACAGGGAAAGGAGGACCAGCTTGCCAGAGGTTGCAATGATGGCAAGACAACTTAAGAGAGGGCAGAGTGCACATATTTTAGGTCCTAATTCATTATAGACCAGGATAGACATTAGATTTTCCAGGACACATTCTACTCCCATAAAATGAATTTTGTGGGAGAAAAATGGTACAATGATCAGACTAAGCAAAAATGACATTGAGGCATTTGAAAGTCATTCTTCTGTTGTTTTTTGAGTCATTTTGATTAGATCACTTTATTTATTTATTTTTGGTGAGGAAGATTAGCCCTAAGCTAACATCTGTTGCCAATTCTCCTCTTTTTGCTGAGGAAGATTGGCCCTGTGCTAACATCCGTGCCCATCTTCCTCTACTTTATATGTAGGACGTGTGCCACAGCATGGCTTGATAAGCAGTGTGTAGCTCCGTGCCCGGGATCCGAACCTGCAAACCCTGGGCCGCCAAAATGGAGTGCTTGAACTTAACCACTATGCCATCGGGCTGGCCCCTCATTGGATCATTTTAAATCATCAAATTATTATTTATCACTGAATTGAATTGACAGTCTTACAACTTTAACGAAATTAGAAAATATGTATTACTCTACACCCCACTGTGAGTCTAATATGTCTGGCAGGGGAGATGGGGGATGGCATTTTCTGATTTTGTTAAAATTGTAGGGTCTTTTTAAATATTCAGTTCAATCAAGTTCAAGCAACAGCACTGTGCTAGCCCATGGGCCAGCTGAGTACAACCAAATCCTAGTGCGTAGGAGGACATAAACTATATCACTGGAGTACCAGGTAAAATTTACTAAACAGATGGTGAAATAATTCATTCTGTTAAAGATATGGCTCAAATTTCTTCCTAACAATGCACTGCTATAACAGAAGTCTGCAGGAAAATTGGATTTTATAATTTTATAATAATCTACCTTTACAGTACAAGTCAGCAGGGAAAAAAACAGATCAAAAGAATTTTTTTTAAAATATTGAAAATGGCTAGAATTTCAACATATTTCTTTGAACACATAGAAAAGGAAATATTATTTAGGCTCTTGTCTTTAAAAAGGAAGGCTGAGAAGATTTTTCAAAATAGTTTCAATTTTTTAATTCTCAGAATGTTTCACTAATATTAGGTACAAAATCCACCCCACCGCCAAAATAATTTGAGTCCCTGTCATAAAAGAGCTATTATCGATGCTTTATATGTAGGAGGAAAGCAGCACAGACCTAGAAAATATATTACAAGATTTTTTTTCAATTATTAGAACAACCATACTTCAGCATGAATGCAAATACTAATGCTTTGAGAAAGATGTTGCAACTGTGGCAATACAAGGGTTTTCCGCAATCTGGATGCAACCTATTTCCCCGGCCTCATTTTCTGCCTGCCTGACCATACACTCCAGTTACCTAATTTTTCATGCCTCTGTGTCTTTCCATATACTGCTTCCATTGCCAAAAATGCCTTTCTTCCGCTTCCCAACCCATCAAACCCATACTGCTCTACGGGACCCAGCCCAAATATCACCTCAGGGTTGCCTTTCCTCATACCACTCTGTGTCCTACAGCACTTGGTACCTATCTCTTCTGTGAGTTTTTTTAACCTGACTCTTCCACTAGACTGAGACCTGTTGGTGTGAAACCTTATCTTTAAACATGTGCTTCAACACTCGGTATAGTGCTTGCCACACAGGTGATGAATGACTTTCTTTTGAGTAAAGAAATGCTAAAAAGACTTTTACGGGATGATGCAAGGAATACAGAAAATAACTCTTCAGAAAATACTCATTGGAAGAAACCTAGAATTCTTTTTTTTTTTTTTTAATGAAATCTCTGCACTTTATTTAGTCTGTACTAGGTGACAGCCACTAAAATAAATTCTTTATATACATTTCATCCTATAATCTTTATTACTCTTCTGTGAGGTGGACTCTATCCATTTTACAGATGAGAAGATAGGTTCAGAGAGGCAAAGCAATTTGCCCAAGTTCACAAAGGTCACAAAGCTAGTAAGAATCCCCACTGGTATTTGAATTCCAAGCTCCCCACTCCATGAGTTGAATAGAATTCTTTTTGAAAGTTTTTATTTGTTTAATATTTTTGTACTAACTATTTAGTAGGAAAAGAGACATATTTGTTAAACACCTACTTGGTGTGTCATGTAACATGCTTAGTACTTTACATGCATTGTCATTTAGTACTAAATCACAGCACTCCTATAAGACAGGTATGATTATTATAGTCATTTTACAGCAAAAATATGTATATATAGTTGGTAAGACAATTAGGACTGGAGGAGTGACGTCAGCATCATGGCGGAGTGAGATACCCTCTTTGAATCTCTGGCCCCTAAGACACAACGAAAGCATCATTCGCATTCCAACAGAGGTCAATCAAACACTACAAAGGACTTTTAAGAAACCCCTGCTGCCATACATCGGACGGAGGAGGCACGGGAAGCCCCAAAGGACGTGAGGAGAGGTAAGGAGTTGTACTCCCCCTCCCCAATCGATTGGCAAAGACAGTGCGGCATGCAGAAAGAGGGGTGAGGGGTGGCCCTCTGCAGGGAAAACTATCACCCTCCAGATGCTCTCACAGACTGAGAGATCCCCACTGGGAAGCGACGATGGACTGTTTCAGGGGTCTGGCAAATGCCCCAAGAGAGCCAGAAAGGAAACTCCTGGGTTGAGCAGGAGAAAAAGAGAACCCCCTCCCCTCACAAGCCCTGCGTTTCAGCATAATCCCTCTGGGGACTGCACCGGGCTCAGAGCACACCACTCACGATCTCCATCCAGTGGCAGCAGGTGGAAACTGCAGGACCAACTTCAAGATGAAAGGAAAAAGTAAAGCCATGGGATCCATGCAACAGTTTGTCATGTCTACAGACGAAAAGGAAAATGACAAACACCCAGAAACCAACCCTGAAGGCACAGAATTCGATAACCTGAATGACAGAGAATTCAAACTAGCTATCATAAACAAACTCAACGAAATACAAGAGAACACACAGAAACAAATCAACGAATTCAGGGATTTTGTCACAAAGAGACTGAAACCATAAAGAAAAACCAATCAGAATTATTGGAGATGAAAAACAAAATGAATGAGATAATGGAAAAAATGGAATCTTTAAAGAGCAGAACTGAGAATAGAGGAACTAATTAGCATTATCGAGGATAGGCATGCAGAAACGCTCCAGATAGAGGAGGAGAGACAATTAAGACTAAAAAGAAATGAAGAAATTCTTCGAGAAATATCAGATTCAATGAGGAAAAGCAACATAAGGATAATAGGTATTCCAGAAGGAGAAGAAAAAGAAAAAGGAGCAGAGAGTTTGTTCAAAGAAATAATAGCTGAGAACCTCCCTAACCTAGGGAATGAGATGGAAATAACAGTGAATGAAATCAACAGATCACCTAAATATATAAACAGGAATAAACAATCATCACGCCACATAGTAGCTAAGTTGACAAGATTCCGTGACAAGGAAATAATATTAAGGGCAGCTAAACAAAAAAACAAAATAACATGCAAAGGAAACCCCATCAGGCTCTCAGCTGATTTCTTCACAGAAACTCTACAGGCTAGGAGAGACTGGAATGATATATTCAAAATCATGAAAGACAGAATCCTTCAGCCAAGAATACTTTATCCAGCAAAAATATCCTTCAAATATCAAGGACAAATAATAACTCTCCCTGATAAATGACAGCTAAGAGAGTTCATCACCACAAGACCCCCACTACAAGAAATGCTCAAAAAGGCCCCTAGGCCTGAAAAAAAACAAAAGAGAAAGGGGATAGAAAGATTTTAGCAAGGAGAAGAGCAAGGAGACTAAACCAGCACAAACTACAGTTGGATAACATCAAAAATTAATTCAAGCTCATCACTGTAAACACACACTCACGACACAAGATGGAATAAGTAGTGACAACAACAAATAAGGAAGGGAAGAGGAAAGGGATTGAATCGAGTCAGCCTAAGGAAACAGGAGGCATCTGAAAATGTACTATCTTATCCAGGAGATCTCTTATATAAACCTCACGGTAACCACTAAACAAATAACCAGAAGAGAACCACACATGACAAATAAAGAGAAAACTAAGAGAATGAGCATGCAGAAATACCAAACTGAATTTGCAGTCCGAAACACATGTGACAAGAAATGAAGGAAATGCAAAAGAACCAGAAAATGAACAATGAAATAGCAACATTAAACCCTCATATATCAATAATCACTCTAAATGTAAACGGCTTGAATTCTCCAATCAAAAGACACAGAGTGGCGGGATGGATTAAAAACTAAGATCCAACAATTTGCTGCCTCCAAGAAACACATCTCAGCTCTAAAGACAAACACAGACTCAAAATAAAAGGATGGAAAACGATACTCCAAGCTAATGACAAACAAAAGAAAGCAGGAGTTGCCATACTTAGACAAAGTAGACTTCAAGCTAAAAAAGGTAAAGAGAGACAAAGAAAGGCAGTATATGATGATAAAAGGGACACTTCACCAAGAAGACATAACAATTATAAATATCTATGCACCCAACACAGGAGAACCAAAGTACATAAAACTACTGCTGAAAAACCTAAAAGGAGATATTAACAATAACACAATAATAGTAGGGGATCTTAACACCCCCCTTACATCAATGGATAGATCACCCAGACAAAAAGTCAATAAGGAAATAATGGACTTAAACGAAAAACTAGACACAATGGACTTAATAGATATATACAGAGCACTCCACCCCAAAACAGCAGACTACACATTCTTCTCATGTGCACATGGAACATTCTCAAGGATAGACCATATATTAGGAAACAAGGAAACCTCTATAAATTTAAGAAGATTGAAATCATTACATGCATCTTTTCTGATCATAATGCTGTGAAACTAGAAATAAACTGCAAGGAAAAAACTGGGAAAGGGACAAAGATGTGGAGACTAAACAACATGCTACTGAACAACCAATGGGTCGTTGATGAAATTAAAGGAGAAATCAAAAGCTATCTGGAGACAAATGAAAAAGAAAACACACCATACTAACTCATAGGGGACGCAGCAAAAGTGGTCCTGAGAGGGAAATTCATAGCAATATGAGCCCACCTTAACAAACAAGAAAAATCCCAAATAAATAACCTTAAACTGCACCTAACAGAATTAGAAAAAGAACAGACAAAGCCCCAAATCAGCAGAAGGAGGGAAATAATAAAAATCAGAGCAGAAATAAGTGACACTGAAACAAAAAAAAAAACAGTAGAAAGGATCAATGAAACAAAGAGCTGGTTCTTTGAGAAGATAAATAAAATTAGCCAGACTCACTAAGAAAAAAAGGGAGAAGACTCAAATAAATAAAATTAGAAATGAAAGAAGAGAAATTACAACAGATACCACAGAAACACAAGGGATTATTAGGGAATACTATGAAAAACTTTACGCCAACAACTTGGACAACCTAAAGGAAATGGACAAATTCTTGGATGAGTACAACCTCCCAAAACTGAATCAAGAAGAAATAGAGAATCTGAACAGACGAATCACAAGGAAACAGATTGAAACAGTAATCAAAAACCTCCCCCAAAATAAAAGCCCAGGATGGCTTCTCTGGAGAATTTTACCAAACATTCAAAGAAGATTTAGCACCTATCCTTCTCAAACTATTCCAAAAAATAGAGGAAGATGGACTACTTCCTAACACATTCTATGAGGCCAACATCATCCTGATACCAAATCCAGACAAGGACAATACAAAGAAGGAAAACTACAGGCCAATATCACTGATGAACATAGACGCAAAAATCCTCAACAAAATACTGGAAAACCGAACACAGCGATACATCAAAAAGATCATACACCATGATCAAGTGGGATTTATACCAGGGACACAGGGATGGTTCAACATCTGCAAATCAATCAACGTCATACACCACATTAACAAAATGAAGAATAAAAACCACATGATCATCTCAATCGACGCAGAGAAGGCATTCGACAAGATCCAGCATCCATTTATGATAAAAACTCTCAACAAAATGGGTATAGAAGGAAAGTACCTCAACATAATAAGGGCCATATATGACAAATCTACAGCTAACATCCTACTCAACGGGGAAAAACTGAAAGCCATTCCTTTGAGGACAGGAACAAGACAAGGGTGCCCACTCTCACCGCTCTTATTCAACATAGTACTGGAAGTTCTGGCCAGAGCAATTAGGCAAGAAAAAGGAATAAAGGGACTCCAAATAGGCAATGAAGAAGTGAAACTCTCAGTATTTGCAGACGACATGATCTTATACACAGAAAACCAAAAAAATTCCATTGGAAAACTATTAGAAATAACCAACAACTACAGTAAAGTGGCAGGGTATAAAATCAACTTACAAAAATCAGTTGCATTTCTATACACTAATGATGAACTAACAGAAAGAGAACTCAAAAAGACAATCCCATTTACAATTGCAACAAAAAGAATAAAATATCTGGGAATAAATTTGACCAAGGAGGTAAAAGACCTATACAGTAAAAACTATAAGACACTATTGAAAAAAATCGAGGAAGACATAAAGAAATGGAAAAATATTCCATGCACATGGATTGGAAGAATAAATATAGTTAAAATGTCCATTCTACCTAAAGCAATCTACAGATTCAATGCAATCCCAATCAGAATCCCAATGTCATTCTTCACGGTAATAGAAGAAAAAATACTGAAATTCGTATGGGGCAACAAAAGACCCCAAAGAGTAAAGCAATCCTAAAAAAAAAGAACAACGCTGGAGGCATCACAATACCTGATTTCAAAATATATTATCGAGCTATAGTAATCAAAACAGCATGGTACTGGTACAAAAATAGACACACAGATCAATGGAACAGAATTGAAAGCCCAGAAATAAAACCACACACCTATGGACAGCTAATCTTTGACAAAGGAGCAAAGAACATACAATGGAGAGAGGGAAGTCTCTTCAATAAATGGTGCCGGGAAAATTGGACAGCAACATGCAAAAGAATGAAAGTAGACCATCTCCTATCGCCATATACAAAAATCAATTCAAAATGGATTAAGGACCTGAAAGTGAGACCTGAAACTATAAAACTCCTGGAAGAAAACATAGGCAGTACACTAATTGACATTGGCCATAAAGGGATCCTTTCAGATTCCATGTCTACTCGCACAAGGGAAACAAAAGAAAAAATAAACAAGTGGGACTTCATCAGACTACAGAGCTTCTACAAGGCAAATGAAACCAGGATCAAAATGAATAGACAACCCACCAGCTGGGAGAAAATATTCGCAAATCGTTTATCCGACACGGGATTAATCTCTGTAATATATAAAGAACTCATACAACTGAGCAACAAAAAAACAAACAACCCGATCAAAAAATGGGCAGAGGATATGAACAGACATTTTTCCAAGGAAGAGATACAGATGGCCAACAGACACATGAAAGGATGTTCAACATCACTAATCATCAGGGAAATGCAAATCAAAACTACACTAAGATATCACCTGACACCCGTTAGAATGGCTATAATCACCAAGACAAAAAACAACAAATGCTGGAGAGGTTGTGGAGAAACGGCAACCCTCATTCACTGCTGGTGGGAATGCAAACTGGTGCAGCCTCTATGGAAAACAGTATGGAGAGTCCTCAAAAAATTAAAAATAGAAATACCGTATGATCCAGCAATCCCACTCTTGGGCATCTACCCAACAGACATGAAATCAACCATCCCAAGAGGCTTATGCACCCCGATGTTCATTGCAGCATTATTCACTATAGCCAAGAAGTGGAAGCAACCCAAGTGTCCCTCGACTGATGATTGGTTAAAGAAGATGTGGTATATACATACAATGGAATACTACTCAGCCATAAGAAAAGACAGAATTGTCCCATTTGCAACAAGATGGATGGACCTAGAGGGTATTATGTTAAGTGAAATAAGCCAGAGAGAGAAGGACAGTCACTGCATGAATTCACTCATATATGGAATATAAATGAACACACGGACAGAGAGAACTGATTGGTGCTTACCAAGGGGAAGGGGGTTGGGGGTGGGCACAAGCGGTGAAGGGATGCATCCACATGGTGACGGACAAACAATAATGTACAACTAAAACCCCACAATGTTATATACTATTAAGACATCAATTAAAAATTAAAAAAAGGATAGTTAGGATTGGAACCCCATTCTTTCTAACTCAAAAATCTGTGTTCTTGGGGCCGCCTGGTGGCGCAGCAGTTTACTCTGCGCTTGGCAGCCCGGGGTTCGCGAGTTCGGATCCCAGGCACCCGCGGACACACTGCCTGTTAGCCTTGCTGTGGCGGCGTCCCATATAAAGTGGAGGAAGATGGGCATGGATGTTAGCCCAGGGCCAGTCTTCCTCAGCAAAAAGGGGAGGATTGGCAACAGATGTTAGCTCAGGGCTGGTCTTCCCCACAAAAAAAAAAAAAAAAAAAAAAAAAAAAAAATCTGTGTTCTTAACTACTATATTCTCAGAAACAAACAAAAAGACAAAAAATAACAGAAAAATGTGTGAACATTTAGGGAAAATCATTTATTTAGAAGTTTTATTACCTCTCCCAATGTTTATCTTCATACGTTTATGATTTTTTACATTACTGTAATAATACAATTTTTCTTCCATTGCTTAACATTATTCATTCATATTTTTCTTCGAATTTACATTTGCCAAATCTGTCATTTAACTTTGACATTCCACTTAATAGAACCATCATTACTGACTTAGCCACTTACTAAAAAGCTATCATAGTTAAATGTCAAGAGTTAGAAAAAAAAATTCACTGAACTTCCTATCGAAACAAAATCACTATCTTGGTCAGACACATAGCTTCTTTGATGTTAGATATGAAGAAGATATTTTCTTCAGCTAGTCCATTCAATTCAGTAGCAACATAAAGAAGAAAATGAGATCTAAGTTTCTTTGCAATTATTAAGTACTAAAAAAAGTCTTACTCTTAGAGATAAAATGAAAAACAGGAGAAGGAAATCTAAACAAATCTAAGCAATGAGAACATTTTTAGTCCTCTCATTTTATAAGGAAGCAATTCTCACTACCTAGACTAATAAAAGGTAGGTGAAGAAGGATTTCTTTGTATTTTCAAGTTGTATACCCTTAAGGTATTTCATTACTATGATATTTATACACAGCAATCGAGGGACCAGAATACAAGTTGATTGCCAAACAAGGTACTGAGGTAGATTATGTGGATATACACAAATATAGTTCTAGATAACTGGTCTTCTGATAGAACTTAGTTATCATGGAGGTGATTTTGTTTGTTGAAGGTAGTCTATTCAGGTTCTTATGCTAAGCACCAACTATTTTCCAAAGATTTAATTCTAGAGTGGGAAATATTTTCCTATCAAAAGTCACTGAATCTAAGAGGGAACAAAGGCTCCAAACAAAACAAGAAATTACTTAGAATCATAGAGCAATACAATTTTGAGAACTTGAAAGATTCTTGGAAATTACATAAAATTCACTAATTCTTTGAAAAATATATATTGACCAGTTTGCTTTTTAAATGAAAAAAGAAAACAATACTTTATTCAATAAGTATAAGAAATACTAACACATACTTCAGTTTACATTATGATCAACGAAGAAGTAACTAAAAAGAACAGAGATGAGAGGGAAGGAGGTGTGCTTAAAAAAAGAGAAAGTGTGAGAGGGAAGAAGAAATAAATGGATAGAAGCTTTTCTAGCAAACAAAGAACAGAAAGTGAGGAAGAGGAAGATACAGAAAGGAGTTCAGGAGGGAAGAAGGAAGATTAAGAGGGCCTGGGAGAAATAAGAGATGAATAAAGAAACACAGACAAGAAGAAATTCAGTTAAATGCAATAAGGACTTCTGTTTATTCATCTTTGCATCCCAGTTCTTAGCATACAGCTTAGCAAATAGCAGACACTCAATAAATATTTATCAAATAAAAATTAAAGAAGAGAAAAGGTTGAGAAGTTCAATGAATATTCTTTTAAAAAAATCATATTCTATGGTTCACATGGCTATATATTCAAAAAAGCAACTTAATCTTATTTTCTGTGAGTTTAGCCAAATTAATTAACCTTTTGGCTAATTAACTATAGGTTCTTGGTCTAAAAAACAAACTTTGAACTAGATGATGATCTTCAGGCTCTCTTTCTTATTCTCTGCAGAAACGGTGACCAAACATAGGTAAATGAAATCAAAGGGAGGTTCTTAGCTTAAATGCTGCTTAAAATGAATCAGTGGTCAGCAGACACAATTTATATAGTTTTGTACAACGAAGGCAATCAGTCCTTTTATTGTTCACATGACACAAGCTGTCATTCAAAGAAACATCTGGATAGGTCTCAACCTTAGAAAAGCAAGGTTATGAAAGCATTTATAAGCATTTCTGCTCCAGTTTTTTTCTGGCTAGGTGTAATCTTATTGAAATAAGCAGGGTCCCTTACTCCATGAATTTCTATATAGTTTGAATGATACCAAATAATATTGAGATATTACACAAAATAATACGGAAGAATACTACTAAGGAAGAAAGAGGTGATTATTTTTCTCTTTTACAAAGTAACAGGATTCTCTTTAAGAGACATAGTGGTTTTTAAAAAAGAGGGAAAAATCTTACTAGTTGAACAGTTATTTCTCCATTTTTATGGTAATTAATTAAGAAAGTCTTAAACCATATAAAGCAACATGAGAAAAACATTTAAATGTGGCTTCATGAAATGGGAGCTCAAGTGGAGAAGCCTTCCTGTGTAAAAATCTTTTAAATCACACAGTGGTAATTAAAGGTAATAAAAAAATAATGGGAAGCGGTGCCATGAAAATAGGGCAGGTTAATATCAGTTGGAGATCACTATAAAAGAACATAGAAGAAACAGATCTTCCAGGGCCACTTCAACTTTGAACCTACCTGACTCTTTTCTCTCTATCTTATTTACGCATACAAAAGTATATACCATATATCATCATATCATCATAATTTAGCATATTTCAGAGTCAGACGATAAGGAAAAGGAATGTTCCCTGCAGGTCAAGGATTTGATGACTGGCAAAACACTAGCAAGCTTGTATTGCAGTTGTCTGAACCACACCCACTCTGCAGTTAAATATAGAATTTAGTTTCTGGAACTATTGGTCTTCTTAACCTTCACAGTTCAAGTATTCACTGAAAAAATTAAAAGTATAAAGGAGAAAGGAAAGAGACTGAAACCCAAATCCAAATACTAATAAACTGTCCTGGGAAGAATTCCAAAATGCAGTAAATACCAAGAGAATTAAATTACAAGAAACCTCAAGCAACATTCTAGAAACACACTTTACAAACCAATTTGTCTCTTCTATGCTGATTCTCTCAGGGTGTATAATACACTTATATAAAATGCATTTGTGTACTAGACCCATGTCTCTAATTCAGATTATATATTCAGACATGTCAGGTTAACAGCAGTGACACCAAATTTAGAGCTATGATTTAATTTTGGTTTGTTATAGTATTGTGGTTGTGATGCAATTTTTACTCATGAAGAGGCACTTTTATCCTAGGAAACTATTTTTAGATGCTTACATTTTGGGGGAAAAGATACTCGCAAGCTGAAATTTTAAATGCTGATTTTTTGCCTCTTGGGGAGAATATTTTGGGTTAAATTTTCAAAGTTGTTTTGGAGATTGACAAAGGTTACAAAAAAACAAAAAATGTTTTCCTTATAATTTTGAGGGTTCTGGGCTTTAGTAATGATTTTGTTTTATATGGCTCACTGAAGATAAACATAAAAAGAATCTAAGAGGAACAAAAAACATATTACAGGTGTATTGTTTCCATAAAAAACATGCAATAGTTTTAATTATAAACACACACAGAGGTACTCATTTTGCCTTCACTTTCCTGGACACACCCAGATACAGACTCATCATTCACCTACTTTGATGAAAAATAACAGCAATAAGTAATCTATACACATAAATCTGGCCCCAAAGCTGGTACTCTTAACCATTATATTCTATTGCTTCTACCTATCACAGCTATGTACTTTTAAATTTATTCCTGTATCTAGTCAAACCCTTTTCCAAGTTGTTGCTTCTCTTTCAATCTTGCTTAATTGGGCTGAAAAACCTATATAAGGAGATTTGAAGATTTCTTTTATCATTCTCCCCTGAGACCAGAACAGGTGTAATAGCCAGGTCTCTCTCTTTTGTGTCCCACTTATATATGCTAACACTCCAGTGATACACCTGTTTCCAAAGCAAAAAGAATATCCAGCCCAAATCACTGAAAGATTAAAAAGGAAAGAGCATATTAGAAGCCTTGTTCCTAGGCCATAAAGCCTCCAAAACTTCTGATCATAAACTCTAAAGACTTTTCAGATCTACTAGGTTCATCATCCCTTTTACTCCTTTCACCCTAAAACATAACTATTCTCTCCATCCCTACACTTTGCCTCATACCTAGTAAGTACTTTGTTGAATGAATGAACAAAGGGACAGTTAGGTTTGCTGAATAAAAGTCACATTTGGGTCTTACATTACTTGCACATGCAGATATTTCAGACATACGATATAGATGTTTTCCCCCTTGTGAATATGTAAACTACTTGAGGTAAGCCTAGCTCAGTGCTAGCACATAGCAGATACTCTATAAATAAATGACTGAACAAATAAATATTAGTCAATTATCTAATTATATTTTATCCACTAAAATCTAGTCAGGTCCTCTTTAAACAAAAACAACAAAAATCTTTTTAATTATGGAAAATTTCAAACCTACATGAGTATAATAAACCCATGAATCCTCATGTACCTATTATCCAGCTTCAACAATTTCAATCATTTTGTTGTTCTTGTTTCATCTTTCCCCCATTACAATCTCCATATGCTCTTAAGCAAATGGAAGGTTGCAACACACGTTAATCTAGTGGCATCCAACTTCAGAGTTAACAAAGGCCAAGTCCATATATTAAAACAATCAGTGTACACCCAAATAAAAATAACATTCCTCTTAGTTAATAAGGAGAACTCAAATCTATGGTTAGTGTTGTCTAAGGATCTACATGTGGCTGGGCTACTTATTAGGTTTGTGGCCCTGGGAAGTTATTCAACCTCTTAGAACCCTGATTGCTTCTTTAGAAAAAGGAGAAGCCAGGAGTGCAGTGAAGATTAAATGTGGAGGATAAATATATGTGAAGCTCCTAATAGTGCACTGACTAAATGTTTCCTAAAAAACAGCTTTATTGATATAATTCACATACCAAAAATTCACCCACTTAAAGCCTACAATTCAATAGCTTTTAGTATATTCACAGAGTTGTGTGAGCATCATCACAATCAATTTTAGAAATTTTCATCACTCCAAAAGAAACCCAACACTCCTTAGCCTTCTTACCTGCCCCCTACACACAATACCTCTATCCTCTCCAGCCCTAGGCAACCACATACCTACTTTCTGTCTCTATACATTTGCCTATTCTGGATATTTCATATAATTGAAATCATACAATATTGTCCTTTGTGACAACAAATGTTTCTGGAACTGGATATTTTAAAAGTCAAATATGTGGTACAGACAAGGCACTGAGGTTAGAGAAGTGGAAAAGCCCAAATAAGGGAAAAATAAAAAAATATATAGGGGCTGGCCTAGTGGTTAAGTTCAGCACGCTCCATTTTGGCAGCCCCAGTTTGGTTCCCAGGCATGGACCTACAACACTTGTCAGCGGCCATGCTGTGGTGGCAACCCACATACAAAACAGAGGAAGACTGGCAACAGATGTTAGCTCAGGGCAAATCTTCCTCAGCAAAAAAAAAAAAAAAAAAATTATATATATATATATATATATATATATATATATATATATATATGTAAAATGAGTATCCACTGTAAGCCAGGCACTAAGATATGTGCTAGGGAATATTATTGAAGTGTTTTGGAGGTGGTAAGAGGCAGGAAAGCAGACTACGTGTGTGTTATGTGCTAGCAGGTGGGTAGTTTGTAGAATTCTCCTCTGGGGCTTCACTTTCCTCATTTAAACAGAAGGCAAGGTCATCATGAGAATGAAGATGGGGAGTCTGCAGAGAGAACAAAGTATGAAATAACTGTTCAGGATAGTGGGAAAGAATGAACCAGGAAGGTACTGTATGATTGTCTGGCAGAATTAAAGACTCACTTGAGGTTCATGGTCATGAGTTTAAAGTGAGATCAGTCAGCAGGGTTTTAAGTTTTTCTCCAGTCATATTTCGCTGCAAAAATGCAGTTACAGTATAAGCAAAAATGCAGAACCAGAAGAGATAGATTTAACAAGGGTTCATTAATACTCATGGCTTTAACTGTACCTAACATATTGATGACTCCTAAATCTCCATTTCTAGTGCCACTAAAATCTCCTAACACAGAAATCTTGATGTGACTTCACAGTCAAAGCTCTAAGTGGAAGGAACTTAGATGGAAAAAGAACATTGTTCAACACTGGCTATGAGGAAGACATTCTACTATGTGCTTTACATATATTATTTCACACAACTTGCATAACCCTTTTCACAATAACCATCTCCATTTTACAGAAAACCGAAATTCCCAAAGATTAACATAAGGTGAAGCTGGGACTAAACCATTAAGTCTGTATGACTCTGAAGCTCATCCACTTTTTACTATATCATAATACTTTTTGTAAACATGGCAAGTGGGGTTAAGAGATGAATGATTTGCCCAATTTGATTACTATTTTCTAATGGTACAGGTACTGACCCCCAGATGAATGCTCTTTGAGTACTGCCATTGCTAAGCTACTTTCTGCCCTGTCATCTCTATTTTGAATCTGTAACTAGGTTAGGTTGTTTTTCTTCAATTTTTTTTCTGATATATATTACCTTCTATCCATTTTCTTTCCCTCTGCTTTGACATTATAGTTTGGGCCCTCATCAGTCATGCATAGATTACTCTAACAGCCTCCTAGCTGGCCTCCATCTATCCCTCCTCCAATCCATCTACATATGGGTTAGTCACTTCCTTTCCCTGAGGCTCTTCTATATAAACTGTAAATATTAAAATATCTATTATACAGAATTGTGAAGATTAAATAAGATAAATCATATGGAATAATTATCCATAAGATCAATAATTATACACAAACTGCAAAATCCTACTCAAATGTAAGCTATTATTGCCTTAACATTTAGGAGGGCAGATACTATAACTTACATTTATTTCCCCTTGGCTTTAGGCATCTGGTATGTGTTCAAAAACATACCTGACTGGCTGATTTCTTGCCCATTTCCATACTCCCACTAATGTTATCTAATAGACCAATCTCATCAGGTATAATCTCTTTTATGATAAAGCCTGAACACCAAAGCTAAAGTATAATTAAGCATGGGACTTATTTAATTAAGATCTGGTGCTTTCACTGCTATGGCCAGGGGTTCATTTCCTGGTCAGGGAACCACACCACTCGTCCTGCATGTTGCTGTGATGTCGAAAGCTATTCCACCAGTTTTCAAATACCAGCAGGTGACCCCCTTTCAAATACCAGGGTGGACAGGTTTCAGCAGAGGTTCCAAACTAAGACACTAGGAAGAAGGACCTGGTCACCCACTCCTGAAAAAACTAGCTATGAAAACTCTATGAATAGCAGTGGAGCATTGTCTACTATACTGCTGTAAGATGAAAGGACAGTGCAAAAAGACTGGAGAGGGTTCAACTCCACTGTACAAAGGGTTGCTAGGAGTTGGAATCAATTCGAGGGCTCTCACAACAAAAACTTATTTAATTATAGCATGCACAGTATGACTAAGTCCTGCGTAATCAAAGTCGACATGCCCCTGATGAAAAACCCTATGTTCTGCCACATCTATCTTCCTAATAGCATTTATTCCTCAGTTCTATAATTGCTTATATGCTAGTGCCCTGCCCCCTCCCAAGTTTGTGAGGGAATATATTTCAGGATAACTAAAGAGTTGGTGAGGAATAGTTCTTTATAAAAGAATTCCAGCTGATTAATACAGAAGAAATGAAAAAAATGAAAAAATGAATGAAAATGAAAAAATGAAAAAAATGGGAATGAAACCATTTGCAACCCCTTATGAAAAAAGTGACTAGGAAAAATCAATGGATAACAAAATGGTGGTTCTCAATTTTGGCTATATTTTAGAATTACTTGGGAACTTTTCAAATACAGCTCTACCTAGGCCCCACACCCAGAGATTATGATTCAGTTGGTCGTGGGTAAAATCTCATTGATATTTTTAAAAGCTCCTCTGTGATCCTAACATGCCAAGGTTAAGAATCACCGCCCTAAAACTATTTGGTAGATGGGGAACTTTCTAAGAAGTGGATCAGGATGATAGCACTAATCCACTAATTAATCTTTTTTTGTTTGTTTTTTGTTTTTTTGCGAGGAAGACCAGCCCTGAGCTAACATCCGTTGCTAATCCTCCTCTTTTTGCTGAGGAAGACTGGCTCTGGGCTAACATCTGTGCCCACCTTCCTCTACTTTATATGGGATGCCGCCACGGCATGGCTGACAAGCAGTGCGCCGCCGGCACCCAGGATCTGAACCTGCGAACCCTGGGCTGCCAAGCACGAACTAACCCGCCGTGCCACTGGGCTGGCCCCTAATTAATCTTATTGTTACTAAAAATGGGACCATCAGACATTATGTGCCTTCATATATGATGTAACAGGAAGAACAAAGCACCAGTTATGTGCCAAAAGAACTGAACTAGAATCTAATCAGGACTCTACATCTAACTACCAGTCTACAGAAAATATGGGGTCATGTTAGATACTATAAGGATGTAATCAGCCAAGCCTAAAATGTAAGAAATTCAACAGGACAAATGCCTTGGTCTCATCAACAAATAAACAGCATGAAAAAGAGTGTGGGTGTGTGTAACAAACTGTTACAAATCAGGAGATCAAGAGACATATCCACCAAATGCAGTGTGTAAGAATACATGTTTGGGTCCCTGTCAGAGTGATGTCAGCATCATGGTGGAGTGAGATTCCCTCTTTGAATCTCTGCCCCCTAAGACACAACAAAAACATCATTCGCGTACCAACAAAGGTCAATCAAACACTACAAAGGACTTCTAAGAGACCCTTGCCTCGGTACATCTGACAGTGGAGGCATGGGAAGCCCCGAAGGACTTGAGGAGAGGTAAGGAAATCTACTCCACCTTCCCATCCGATCAGCAAAGATAGACAGCAGGGCTCACGGGAGGGGGGGGGAGGGGCAGCCCTCTGCGGGGAAAGCTATTGAGCTCCAGGTGTTCTCACAGACTGTCAAGATATCCCCACCAGGAAGCAATGATGGACTGTTTCAGGGGTGTGCTCAACACCCCACCAGAGCCAGAAAGGAAGCCCAAGGGTCAGGCAGGCAAAAGAGAGAACCCCTCCCCCCACAGGCCCTGAGCTTCAGCACAATTCCTCCAGGGACTGCAGCTGGCTCAGAACACAACGCTTGTGACCTCCACCCAGTGGCAGCAAGTGGAAACTGCAGGACCAGAAATTGTATCAAGATGAAGAAGAGCAAAGGTAAATCAGCCAGCTCTATGCAAAAGTATCTTAAGTCTCCAGACCAAGATGAAAATGACAAACACCCAGCAACGAACCCTGAAGGCAGAAATCTATGACACAGAATTCAAAATAACTATCAGAAAAAAACAACGAATTACAAGAGAACAGAGAGAGACAATTCAACGAATTCAGAAATTTCTTAACAAAAGAGATTGAAACCAAAAGAAAAACCAAACAGAAATATTGGAGACGAAAAACACAATGGATGAGATAAAGGAATACATGGAGTCTATTAAGAGCAGAACTGACAATATGGAGGAAAGAATTAGCATTATGGAGGATAGCCATGCAGAAACACTCCAGATAGAGGAGGAGAGACAATTAAGACTAAAAAGAAATGAAAAAATTCTTTGAGAAATATCAGACTCAATGAGGAAAAGCAACATAAGGATAATAGGTATTCCAGAAGGAGAAGAAAAAGAAAAAGGAGCAGAGAGCTTGTTCAAAGAAACAATAGCTGAGAACTTCCCAAACCTGGGGAAAGAGATGGAAATAACAGTGAACGAAGTCAATAGATCACCTAAATATATAAATAAGAAAAGACAAACTCCATGCCACATAGTAGATAAATTAGCAAGATTCAATGACAAAGAAAAAATATTAAGGTCAGCTAAACAAAAAAAAACAAAATAACATACAAAGGAAACCCCATCAGGCTCTTAGCTGATTTCTCGACAGAAACTACAGGCTAGGAGAGACTGGAATGATATGTTCAAAATCATGACAGAATCCATCAGCCAAGAATTCTTTACCCAGTGCAAATATCCTTCAGATATGATAGAGAAATAATAACTCTCCCTGATAAACAAAGGTTAAGGGAGTTCATCACCACAAGACCCCCACTACAAGAAATGCTCAAAAAGGCCCTTACGCCTGAAAAAAAAAAAAAAGAGAGAAAGGGGATACAAAGTTTTGAGTAAGGAGAAAAACAAGGAGACTCAACCAGAAAAATTACAGTTGGAAAACATCAAAAATGAATTTAAACTCATCTTTGTAAACACACACTCATGACACAAGATGGAATAAGTAGTGACAACAACAAATTAGAAGGTGAAGAGGAAAGAGATCAAGTTGACTTAGTCTAAGGAAACAAGAGGCATCAGAAAATGGACTATCTTATCCAGGAGATCCTTTATATAAACCTCATGGTAACCACTAAACAAATAAAGAAGAGAACCACATACGACAAACAAAGAGAAAACTACGAGAATCAGCATGCAGAACTACCAAACTCAATTGGCGGTCCAAAACAAATGGGACAAGAAATGAAGGAAATGCAAAAGAACAAGAAAATGAACAATAAAATAGCAACATTAAACCCTCATATATCAATAATCACTCTAAATGTAAACAGATGAATTCTCCAATCAAAAGATACAGAGTAGTGGGAGGGATTAAAACCAAAGATCCAACAATTTGCTGCCTCCAGGAAACACATCTCAGCTCTAAAGACAAACACACACTCAAAGTAAAAGGATGTAAGACGATACTCCAAGCTAATGGCAAACAAAAGAAAGCAGGAGTTGCCATACTTATATCAGACAAACTAGACTTCCAGATAAAAAAGGTAATGAGAGACATCTCATACCACTCCAAAAAATAGAGGAAGATGGACTACTTCCTAACACATTCTATGAGGCCAACATCATCCTGATACCAAATCCAGACAAGGACAATACAAAGAAGGAAAACTACAGGCCAATATCACTGATGAACATAGACGCAAAAATCCTCAACAAAATACTGGAAAACCGAACACAGCGATACATCAAAAAGATCATACACCATGATCAAGTGGGATTTATACCAGGGACACAGGGATGGTTCAACATCTGCAAATCAATCAACGTCATACACCACATTAACAAAATGAAGAATAAAAACCACATGATCATCTCAATCGACGCAGAGAAGGCATTCGACAAGATCCAGCATCCATTTATGATAAAAACTCTCAACAAAATGGGTATAGAAGGAAAGTACCTCAACATAATAAGGGCCATATATGACAAATCTACAGCTAACATCCTACTCAACGGGGAAAAACTGAAAGCCATTCCTTTGAGGACAGGAACAAGACAAGGGTGCCCACTCTCACCGCTCTTATTCAACATAGTACTGGAAGTTCTGGCCAGAGCAATTAGGCAAGAAAAAGGAATAAAGGGACTCCAAATAGGCAATGAAGAAGTGAAACTCTCAGTATTTGCAGACGACATGATCTTATACACAGAAAACCAAAAAAATTCCATTGGAAAACTATTAGAAATAACCAACAACTACAGTAAAGTGGCAGGGTATAAAATCAACTTACAAAAATCAGTTGCATTTCTATACACTAATGATGAACTAACAGAAAGAGAACTCAAAAAGACAATCCCATTTACAATTGCAACAAAAAGAATAAAATATCTGGGAATAAATTTGACCAAGGAGGTAAAAGACCTATACAGTAAAAACTATAAGACACTATTGAAAAAAATCGAGGAAGACATAAAGAAATGGAAAAATATTCCATGCACATGGATTGGAAGAATAAATATAGTTAAAATGTCCATTCTACCTAAAGCAATCTACAGATTCAATGCAATCCCAATCAGAATCCCAATGTCATTCTTCACGGTAATAGAAGAAAAAATACTGAAATTCGTATGGGGCAACAAAAGACCCCAAAGAGTAAAGCAATCCTAAAAAAAAAGAACAACGCTGGAGGCATCACAATACCTGATTTCAAAATATATTATCGAGCTATAGTAATCAAAACAGCATGGTACTGGTACAAAAATAGACACACAGATCAATGGAACAGAATTGAAAGCCCAGAAATAAAACCACACACCTATGGACAGCTAATCTTTGACAAAGGAGCAAAGAACATACAATGGAGAGAGGGAAGTCTCTTCAATAAATGGTGCCGGGAAAATTGGACAGCAACATGCAAAAGAATGAAAGTAGACCATCTCCTATCGCCATATACAAAAATCAATTCAAAATGGATTAAGGACCTGAAAGTGAGACCTGAAACTATAAAACTCCTGGAAGAAAACATAGGCAGTACACTAATTGACATTGGCCATAAAGGGATCCTTTCAGATTCCATGTCTACTCGCACAAGGGAAACAAAAGAAAAAATAAACAAGTGGGACTTCATCAGACTACAGAGCTTCTACAAGGCAAATGAAACCAGGATCAAAATGAATAGACAACCCACCAGCTGGGAGAAAATATTCGCAAATCGTTTATCCGACACGGGATTAATCTCTGTAATATATAAAGAACTCATACAACTGAGCAACAAAAAAACAAACAACCCGATCAAAAAATGGGCAGAGGATATGAACAGACATTTTTCCAAGGAAGAGATACAGATGGCCAACAGACACATGAAAGGATGTTCAACATCACTAATCATCAGGGAAATGCAAATCAAAACTACACTAAGATATCACCTGACACCCGTTAGAATGGCTATAATCACCAAGACAAAAAACAACAAATGCTGGAGAGGTTGTGGAGAAACGGCAACCCTCATTCACTGCTGGTGGGAATGCAAACTGGTGCAGCCTCTATGGAAAACAGTATGGAGAGTCCTCAAAAAATTAAAAA
Organism: Tapirus indicus; assembly: GCA_031878705.1. Classification (NCBI taxonomy): domain Eukaryota; kingdom Metazoa; phylum Chordata; class Mammalia; order Perissodactyla; family Tapiridae; genus Tapirus; species Tapirus indicus. The sequence continues at coordinate 92,586,317 of CM062919.1, read as the reverse complement.
TAGGGGCCGCCCGGTGGCGCAGCAGTTTAGTCCGCGCTTGGCAGCCCGGGGTTCGTGAGTTTGGATCCCGGGCGCCCGCCGACGCACCGCTTGTCAGCCATGCCGTGGTGGCATCCCATATAACGTAGAGGAAGATGGGAACGGATGTTAGCCCAGGGCCAGTCTTCCTCAGCAAAAAGGGGAGGATCAGCGACGGATGTTAGCTCATGGCTGGTCTTCCCCACAAAAAACAACAACAACAACAACAAAAATTAAAAATAGAAATACCTTATGATCCAGCAATCCTACTCTTGGGCATCTACCCAATGGACATGAAATCGACCATCACAAGAGGCGTATGTACCCCTATGTTCACTGCAGCATTATTCACTATAGCCAAGAAGTGGAAGCAACCCAAGTGTCCCTCGACTGATGATTGGTTAAAGAAGATGTGGTATGTACATACAATGGAATATTACTCAGCCATAAGAAAAGACAGAATTGTCCCATTTGCAACAAGATGGATGGACCTAGAGGGTATTATGTTAAGTGAAATTAGCCAGAGAGAAAAGGACAAACACCGCACGATTTCACTCACATGTGGTATATAAATGAACACATGGACAGAGAGACCGGTTGGTGGTTACGAAGGGGAAGGGGCGTTGGGGGTGGGCACAAGGGCTGAAGGGATGCATCCATATTGTAACAGACAAACAATAATGTACAACTAAAACCCCACAATGTTATAAACTATTAAGACATCAACAAAAATGAAAAAAAAGAATAAATAAATAAATAAATAATAAATGTTCGATGAATAGATGAATGAATGAATGCTAATTAGAGAAAACAGACCAATCATTTTAAATGCTGAATTAGTAAATCTTGTAGTTTGAAAAGCAGGGCTAGGTGTGGAAAAGGCTGCAGAAGCATAATAATTTTGATATGTGAATTAGTGAAATATTTATCTGTTTCTGCCGTGGGCATATAGGAAATCTCCTAAGATATTTCACTCAATCTATGTTTGGTTTTAAATTTATATTTGTATTTGCCTTAAGGTTTTGAGTAGAGAGAAAAACAAAAACAAGTCATTATGGGGCAAATATAACCATTATTTTTTCTATTGGGGATGAGATACACTTGTTCTGTATCAGACCTGTCTAATAAAATTATCTGTGATGACAGAAATGCTCCATATCTGCGATGTCTAAAACTAGTCAGCAGCCATACATGACTACCGGGCAGTTGAATAGTAGCTAGTAGGATTGAGAAACTGAATTTTAAATGTTATTTAATTTTAAATAATTTAAATTTAAATAGCCACATGTAGCCACCATATCAGCACAGTTCTAGATGACTACAGCTCTCCTCTCTACCTGCAACATCTCGCTCTCTCCTTTTGACCTAATTAACTCTCACCCCATCCGCTATTACAAGATCTTGCAGCACCATGTACCTTTCCTTTCATATATATATTACAGTTGCAATTTTACCTTGATTTGTGTGATTATTTGATTAATGTCTGTCTCTCCAACCTGATTATAAACTCTAAGAGGGCAGGAACTATTTATGTTCACCATTGTATTGCTGGTGTGACCCTCAAATATTTGTTAAGTAAATGTTATTTTATTAGATAACATTGTATAGTTGACTTTTTGTGATACATGAGGATTTTTCACTTCTCATAGTTCCACGTGATTTGATCCAAAATTTAGATCCTCCGTTAACACATATACAATACATATATAAAAGTATAGAGGTAAACCCCCAGGTAAACATCACCACGCTACAGAAATCATCAGCTTATTGATACCACTCTTGTTTTATCCACACCCTTGCCCCTGCCTTTCCACCTTCTGTTATTTTGAAGTAAATCCCAGATAGCTTATCACTTGACGATATTATTATGCATTTCAGTAAATATTTATAAAAGACAAGAACTCTAATTTTTATAAATGTAGCACCATTTACAGATAAGCAACCATTATCATAACTGAACAAGAATCATCATTTATCCAGTCAGTGTTCAAATTTCCTTAACTCGCTAATAGATTCTTTTTAAACACTTGAAGAAACTGAATTATTATTCTTAAGGTCTCTCACATCATGGATTTTGTTGACTTGAATCCCCATGGTACTGTTTAACAGAACTTTTGTTCCATATTTCCTATAAACTAGGAGCTGGATCGAGAGGCTTGATTTGATTCAGCTTCAATTTTGTTGGAAAAGAATACTCTACAGGTGGTGTTGTGTCCACCCTCTAAGAGGTACATAATGCCTGGTTGTGTCTTTTGGGGATGTTGGCAGCTATTAATGATCACTGTCAGATCCATTATTTCATTAGGAGTTTGCAAATGATGATATTCTAATTATATTATTCTTTTTTCATTTATTAGTTGGAATCCTCTATCAGAGAAAAACTTTTTGGTTAATCAGAGATAATGTTCATATGTGAAAGGCAGGTTAAATGCTCAGTTCTTCCTTTTACCACTTTCAAATATTTAGTTGTTTCTCTAACGTTCTCCAGGTGTGACCAATAATTTTTTTTAGTATGATTGCTACACACGGACTTTTAAGTTGGATGTGCTTCAATCTATTACAATTGGTGTTATTAGTGATGTTCAAGTTGTCGCCTTTTTTGGATAGTGGGAGCCTTTTCAAGTTACCTTCTGAAGTCCTTTTGTTATCACTCACTTGTCTGTAATGCTTTTATAAGATGCCCAGTCTCATCACGTATTATTTCCTGCCCTACACCTGGAATCAGACATTTTTCCAAGGAGTGCTAATGGTACTTAACGACCACAATCTGGGCCCCCAGGCATGCTGATTTCTACCAGGTTGATCATTATCTATAGGCCTTTGGAGTGGGTAGAACTGGGAAGTCCAACTCCCCCTCCCTTTTTCTTCAAGAGAAAATATAACAAATTCATATTATTATTTATAATTCAAATTCAAGATTATAGGATTTTCCCATCAAAATTATAGCTGGCTTCTTAGGAGAAACTGACAAGCTGATCCTAAAATTCATATGGAAATGTAAGGGACCCAGAATAGCTAAAAGAATCTTGAAAAGGAGGGAAGTGGAGAATTCATGCCTCCAGATTTCAAAAGTTACTACAATGCGACAGTAATCATGACAGTGTGGTATGTCATAAGGACAGACATATAGATCAATAGACTAGAACTGAGAGTCCAGAAATGCACCCTCACATTTATAGTCAATTGATTTTTTTTTTTTTTTTGGTGAGGAAGACCAGCCCTGAGCTAACATCCGTCTAATCCTCCTCTTTTTTTTTTTTTGCTGAGGAAGACTGGCCCTGGGCTAACATCGTGCCCATCTTCCTCTACTTTATATGGGACGCCACCATGGCGTGGCTGACAGGCAGTGCATCGGTGGGTGCCCGGGATCCGAACCTGCGAACCCCGGGCTGCCAAGCGCGGACTAAACTGCTGCGCCACCGGGCGGCCCCTCAATTGATTTTTGAAGAGGGTGCCAAGACTAATCAATGGGAAAAGAATGGTTTTTTCAATAGCGCTAGGACAACTAGATAACCACACGCAAAAGAATGATGCTGGGTCCCTATCTCACATCATATACAAAAATTGACTCAAAATGTATCAAAGACCTAAATGTAAGAGTTAAAAGTATAAAACTCTTAGAAAAAACATGGGAGTAAATCTTGGTGACTTGGATTTAGGCAAAGCCTTCTTAGATAAGACAATAAAGGCACAAAGAAGAGATGAAAAAAATAAAATGAACTTCATCAAAATTAAACTTGTGTGCTCCTAAGGTCATCATCAAGAATGTGAAAAGAGAACCAGCCTTGATAGGCCCAGTGGTTCAAGTTCGGTGTGCTCCGCTTCAGCAGCCTGGGTTTAGTTCCCAGGCGCAGAATCACACCACTCACTGTCGGTAGCCACTGAGATGCTGTGGCGGCGGCTCACACAGAAGAACTAGAAGGACTTACAACTACAATATACAACTATGTACTGAGGCTTTGAGGAGGAAAAAAAAAAAAGAGAGAGGAAAATTGGCAACAGATGTTAGCCAGGGCAAATATTTCTCAGCAAAAAAAGAATGTGAAAAGACCATCCACAGAATGGGAGAAAATATTTGCAAACCATATATCTGGTAAGAGACTTGTACCTAGAATACATAAAGAAATCTTATAATTCAATATAAAAAGACAACCCAATTTAAAAAATGGGCAAAGGATCTAAATAGACATTTCTCCAAAGAAAATATACAAATAGCCAACAAGTATATGAAAAGATGCTCAACATCATTAGTCAGGGAAATGCAAATCAAAATCACAATGAAATTCTACGTCACGCTAGGAGACAGATAGTAACAAGCATTGGTGAGAAACTGGAACCATCATATAGTGCTGGGTGGAATGTAAAATGGTGCATCTGCTTTGGAAAACAGTCTGGCATGGCAGTTCCTCAAAATGTTGAACATAGAGTTACCAGAGGACCCAGCAATTCCACTACTACACAAATTTTGTTCATGGCAGCACTATTCATACTAGCTAAAAAGTGGAAACAACCTCAAATGTCTATCAACTGAAGAATGAATAAATAAAATATGGCATATCCATACAACAGAATATTATTTAGCAATAAAAAGGAATGAAATACCGGTATATGCTATAACATGGATGGACCTGGAAAACATTATGCTAAGTGAAAGAAGTGAGTCACAAAAGGCCACATATTGTATGAATCCATTCATATGAAATGTCCAGAACAGGCAAATCTATTAATGGAGATAGTAGATTAATGGATACGTAGGGTTGGAGGCAAATGAGGGGAAAAAGGAGTAAGTGCTACAGGGTTACAAGGATTTTTCTGGAAGTAAAGAGAATTTTCTAAAATTGATTGTGGTGATGGTTGCCTAACTGTAAATATACTAAAGAGCACTGAATTGTACACTTTAAATAGGTGAATTGTATCTCAATAAGATTGTTATTAAAAGAATAAATTCAAGATAAATTTCTATCTTTATGTACACAAGATCATAGTGTCTTACTTAATTCTTTTGATTTAATGTTTGTATCTCTTTTATACCAAAAACCTTGGTTCCTAATAACATTAATATAATTACTTGTTTTATCTATATCTACACAAATAAAAATAGTACTTGAAAACAATATGAATATTACCAAAATTAGTAAAAATAGTAAGATTTTTTTCTAGTTCTTTTTATTCCTAAGCAGTAACCCACCAAGGAAGCACAGTCAAAATACTGCATTGTAAAGTTATTTGATATAGTTCCTGAGTGTTTAAGTTGCCAACTTATAAACATTAGGTTTGTCTGTTTCATTTTAGTTATTTTTTTAGGGATCATCTTCCCTCCCTCCCATTTCAATTTAATTTTGTTTTATAATTATGTAAAATATTTACATGGTTACAACGTCAAAACAAGGTATATATATTCAGATAAGTCTAGCTTCTATCCTTGTCCCCTCCAATCTGTTTTTTTCTCTTCTCCTACTGGTAACCATTTATTTATTTTATAGTTTATTCCTTCACTTTAAAACAAATTATAAGAAAATACACAAATGCATAAATTATAGCCTACTATATACAATTGACACTGCCTCTTTTTTTTAAACATTATATCCTGGAGATCATTGTATGTAGAGAAGTATTCATTCCAAAAGCTGCAAAAATGAAAAAAGTTTTTCAAAATATTTAGTAGCAATAGCCCAGAAGGTCACAGTATAATTTTCATTCTGTGAAAATGAAAATTCATTCCTTTTTTCAGCTGCATAGCACTCCATTGTGTGAGCCTGAACATCCACCATATGGATGCACTATAATTTATTCAGCCAGTTCACTACCAATAGACATAGAGGTTGTAGTCAGTATTTGATATTATTACAAACAGGGCTGCTATCTTTTCATACTTTGGCCAGTATATCTTTGGGATAATTTTCTACAAGTGGGAATGTTGAGTCAAAGGGCAAATCTATGGGTAATTTTTCCTGATATTGTCAAATTCCTCTCTGAACGGAAATCGTTCCATTTTGCATTCTCACAAGCATGTATGAGACTGCTCATTTCTCTACTGCTCCGTCAAAAGAAAACGTTGTGGAACTTTTGGATTTTTGCCAATGTCATAGGAGAAGAATGGTATCTCAGTGTAAATTTAATTTCTCTTAATAAAGTTAAATTAAACACCTTTTCATATGTTTAAGGACCATTTGCATTTATTTTTCTGCTGATCTCTTTAGTCCATTTTTCTATAGAGTTGTTGGTCTTCTCTCTCTTTTAAAGTTTTTTATATATTAGGGATTATAATAAGTGGCAAATATTTTTTCCAATTTTTCTTTTGTTTTTTATTTTGCTCACAATTTTTCTTCCCAAGTTTTTCTTTTAATTTGTGTAATCAAATTTTTCAATCCTTTCCCTTATTACTTTGGATTTTGAGTCATAGTTGGGAAAAATACCACCATTTCCAGAATATGGAGGAATTATCCATGTTTTCTTTTATTATTTACATGGATTCACCTTTTTGATTCACTTGAAATTTATCTTGGTGTATGGTGTGAAGAATGGAATAATTTTTAATTTATACTAATATATTTGAGTAACGCTAGTACTTTGCTGGCTTTATAGTCTGTGCATATGTACTTATTTACCCAGTCAGTCTAGGAAAAAACATGCATTGCCCTGAGGGTAGGGAATTTTATATTCCATGTTAGAAAATAAAAAGTTCCATTTTCACAGAATGACATCATACTGTGACCTTCCGTACTATTGCTATTAAATACTTTGAAAGGTTTTTTGCATTTTTGCAACTACTGGAATAAATCACATACTTTCTTACTGGTTTTCCCAGGTAAGATAAAATTAAACCAAAGATAACCAATTCCTGGATTAAAGACACTTATTAATATTAAGGTTAAAAAGTAAAAATTAAGATTAAATGGAGACCTTACACAGGGTAAGTGCTCAATATCTTTTTAACTGAAATTTAATCAGTATGATTCTGTGGCTAGTTCTTGTTAACTTGGAGAAGAATAAAAAGAACTGCTAAGTCTTCAAGGATCAGTTTTGCAGATGTATTAGGAATATCACCTATCATTATTAATGTCATCAATTTAAAATTAATCCTTCTTCACACTGACATTACGTGATAAATGTATACTGGTATCTTCATGAAAAAATTAAACGGCTGAGTCAGTAGCACAATTAGAACTTACACCAACTAGAAACTAATACCAAAGCTTATTTTGTTACCCAGAGGCAAATATACAATACTGCAAATAATTTAAGTTAGATATTACTTGAATTCACATCTATTACATGGTAAGTTCTGTAAGAAATTTTTTAAAATAATCAAAATTTCTACATGAAAAAAATAGAGCAGATTGTAAATGCCAGGTCTCTAGGATAATAAAATCTCACACTTTCACTTTAACCACTCAAGTATAGAGCGAGGAAAGAAACAGATGATAACATCAATAGATAACCTTTAGTCTCATTTTGGCTACTGGATCCAACCCTCTCCTTAAGCAAACCTTTTAATTTCAACTTGATCACAAGAACAGAAACATGTCCTGAACTTCAGTATTTTAAATCTCTCTCTTTCTCTTACAGGTAGTGATGTTAATGAGCTGGAAAAAAATCAGGAAATAGGCAGGAAGAGAGACGGAAAAGTCCTAGATGACATTTAATTCACTATTGGCTATTGAAAAATTTCATTTTATAGATAAGGAAGTTACAGCTCAGAGTCTGTGACCTGAACAAAGTTACACAGCTGGTTAATGACAAAGCCAAAACCAGGTTTCAGGCCTTCTGACTCTGAGTCAAATGCTCTTTCCAGTATGCCATTCAACTGGTCAGATTAGATAACCGAAAAAAAAAACGTGAAGTTAGCTCAATGTAGATATGTATTCTATATCAGCTTAGAAGTTAAACCTAGTTTTAAACATTCAATTCCATTCTTTTCTACTATTTAAATTACTGAGAAAACTCAATATGAAAATTCAGTTGTTTTTACCTCTGCCTAATATATTCTTTTTCTCTACATTAAATCTTAGGAATTAAGTACTTTTGTAACAGAAAATTATTACCTTATTGCATATAAAACTCTCCACCAAAATAAAATTCTAAGTATTACTTACAGGTAGGAGACTAAAAGGATAATTCTATTATAGGATCCATCCTAAATATATTGAACATTTCATAATCATTTAAATTAATTTATACCATTTCAGATGGGAAAACTGAAGCTAAGGTCAAATGCAAGTTCAAAAAGTACTAAGTACCTATTATAGATCAGGTATAGGTGCTAGAGTCAGAGGATAAATTACCAGATCAAAGTCAAAAACAAGTATTTCTCACCTTTGGGACTAAGCTCATTTAGGCCATACTCCTTATCAAAGAAAGTTAAATCTCAGTGGCCTCCTATACAATTGTTCAATATTTTTCATGAAAATAAGACTTGAAAGACTTTTTCCAAAATGTAATACAAAGATCTAAACTCAAAAAGAATTCTTCTGAAGTTTCTCAAATTACTGAGGATGCTATTACATTATATTAATAAATGCTAACTCTGGTTTTATGAATTCTCAATGGTAAGATCATCTTATTTCAATAATATAGCATTTATAATACTCCAAAATACTTTTAGAGATAGAACCTGGATCCCAAATTACTTGTTTGAAATGAAAACTGCCCAAATCTATCCAAAGTTTCTCTCTTTCCTAAGTTTGGGAGATTGCTCATAGTAAAAGGAGATATGTACCTTTCCATGACAGCTAGGCACTCCTTTCTCCAGGTAAATCGGCTCCCTCGTCGTAATCGGAAGGTGCCAGATGTGGCAGAGACTGGGGGAGGTGTTTGTCTCCATTCCGGGTCCTCTATTGGAATGGGGGCTGGTCTCATACTTAGCGTAGCCCCTGAAAGAAACAAGACATTTTTAGCAAATATCTTGCAATTTATTAAAACCAATATGACAAATACATCATGAAATCAACAATGAACTTTTGCCCCTCCACTGAAATTTGTAGGCCAAATACATTTGATATTTATATTTTTAAAAAATTATTTGACCAAAATAAAAATCCAAAAGGACAAAAACTCTTCCTTAAAAAGTCCATCATTAATTATTTTAAAATGTCTTTTTTTTTTCTAGTTTGTCATTTATCTTTTATCTTTGTTTATGTCATTTTTCAAAACAAAGCCCAAAACCTCTCTCTTGAGGGAAATAGGGAAGTATGTTCTTTGCCCCAGTAACAACTTAACCAGAGTATTTTCCTCTAAAAAAATCTTTCTTGGGGCTGGCCCCATGGCTTAGTGGTTAAGTTCAGTGTGCTCCACTTCAGTGGCCTGGGTTTGGTTCCTAGGCATAGACCTACACCACTCACCAGTGGCGATGTTGTGGCAGCGACCCACATACAAAACAGAGGAAGATTGGCAACAGGTGGTAGGTAGCTCAGGGTGAATATTCCTCAGGAAAAAAAATATCTTTCTTGAAATTCCTATTTGACAGTTTTAAGCTTTTTGAACAATACACCCTATATGTTCAGAACTTTTCATTACCATTCAAAGGACTTTTGGTTCTTGAGAAAATGGAGCCCTTAAAGAACATATGCAGGTAGGAGATGAATTTAAAATAACCCTAATTGCTATAAACTCTTAAAAAAAAAGTCAAATATAGCATCAAAGAAAATAAGATGATATTTGATATGCTTTTAGTCTACTAACTAAATCAGATCTCCATAGGTTGATTACCCGTTAATGCTATACTATTTTCTGTAACCTCTTGAACATAATAAAACCAATGAAAAAGATGTATAATTGAGATATTTTACTAATTCACACCAGCCTTTTCTCATATAACCTAAACTGGTGATGATGCATGTATTCGTTCATTCACCATTTATCAAACCCTTTTTACATGGCTTGCTCTAGGCTAAAAGCTAGGAATAAAACAAGGAAAGCAACATTTCCTCAGACCTCCATAGATTTATTTCAAAGAATTTAAATATAACTTGATATGCTTTCACAGAGTTCAGTCCCTGGCTCTCCCACTATTCTTTCATTCTTTATAGTGCATTGTCCCAAAGCATAATTATGATCATATCTCTCTGTTGAGCAAAAACTTTCAAAAAGTTCCCTTTGCCTATAGAATAAAATCCAAACTCTTAATATAGCCCTACAAAGACAGGTTAGAACTTTTTAGAATTATGTGGAATAATGCACATATTAATATATATTTCTTTCTTCATAAAAGTAATCATACTTTATTGTACCTTGCAATTAATACCATGGATAGTGTTTCGACTTCGGTATACAGATCTATTTGTAGATCCCCCTTTAACAGCTACATTTTTATATACATTCTTTTACACAGATGCCCAATATTTTAACCAATCCCGATTTTCCTCTCCAAACCTGCTGTCCTGCAGTCTTTCCCATCTGAGTAAATGGCATCCCTATTTTTCAAATTGTTCAGCTCAAAAATTCAGATTCATCTTTGACTTCTCTTTCTCCCACATACTATACATCCAATCCATAGGCAAATCCTGTCAATTTTATCTTCAAAATATATCTAGAATCAGACCAATTTGTATTACCTTCACTGCTACCACTTGAGAACAAGCCAGCCTCATCTCTCCTAAATATAACTTCCTGGGATAGGTTCCAAAGATAGCCCTCCACAATAAGTCACACCTCCTGGTAATCATCTCCTTGAATCCGGGCTGGTCCTGTGACACATTTTGACAACAGAAAATGGAAATAGTTCGAGGCTAGGTCATAAGAAGCTTTGCAACTTCTGACTAGATCTCCTGGAATGCTGGCTCTGGGGGAAGCCAGCTGCCATATAAGAAGTATGACTAACCCGAAACCACAATGTTGAAAGGAAGCCTAAGCTAGCCATGTGGAATGAAAGAAGTCCAGGGGGCCCCCAGGTGCTCCTGCCAAACGTGCCCAGGTGACAGACATTTGAGTAAAAAAGCCATTTTGGACATTCTAGCTGCAGCAGACACCATGTGGAGAACTGCAGAACCCAGCTGACAGACAGAAATAAGGTCTGAGGCATTCAGTCTCAAGACAGCTATGTGGCAGCCAGCCTCCAAGGTGGTTCCTAAGGAACCCGGCATCCTGATATTCAGTCAGTTGTGTAGCTGCTTCTCATATTGCACCAGGATTAGTCTGTATGACCGATAACATGTGGTAGAAGTGATGGTATGTCACTTCTGGGATTAGATTATAGAATATGCTGTGGTGTCTGTCTTAGTTGCTCTGTCTCTTGGATCACTTGCTCAGGGGAAAACAGCTGCCATGTTGTAAGGATGCTCAGGGAGCCCATGGTGATGCCCATGTGGAGAGGACCTGATACCTCTGGCCAACAGGCAGTAAGGAACTGGGGCCTGCCAACACTCACGTGAGTGATCCTGGAAGAAGACTGTCAAGCCCCAATGACTGCAGCCCTGGCGTCGACTACAACCTCATGAGAACTCTGAGCCAGAACCATCTTAGCTTAGCCACTCCTGGATTCCTGACCCACACAAATTGTGAGACAACAAACGTTTGTTGTTTTCAGTTGCTAAGTTGTGAGGTAATCTGATGCATAATAATATAGAACTAATGTAAGACATCACAACCATTTCCAGTTGTTTATTTTCCCATGTTCTCCAGTGCACTGAGTATTGTAAGTATTACTAATTATTCACATTTATAAATTTCCCTTTAATACAGAGATTTCACCATTATTAAAATGAGCATCTTCTCCTGTTTACTGATTATTATATATCTTTCCTTGTGAATTTATATATTTTGTCCTTTTTACTTTTGAGTTATTCATTTTATTGGTATGTAGAAACCATACCAAATGGTAGTCATATAGATTGCAACTATTTTTTTCCAGTTTGTCATTTGTCTTTATTTATGGTGTGCTTTGTGATCTTAATTTTATGTAGTCAAATCTGTCAATCTGTTCTTTTATGGTCAATGCGTTTTGTACCATTCAGAATATTTTTATAGTTTCCATTTTTGTTTAAACTATCAATAGATTTATGATTTCCTGTTGTGTGTGATGTAAAGCAAATATTTAACTTCTTCCTCAAATGGACGAATGTATCATCAAACAATATTTTGGAGATTCATGGCTTAAAACGTGTGGCAAACTATGGCCTGCTGCCATAGTTTAAATAAAGTTTTACTGGAACACAGCCACATTCATTCATTTACATATTGTCTCTCTTTTGCACTACAATGGCAGAGCTGAGCAGTTGTGACAGAGACCACAGAGCCTGCAAAGCTTAAAATATTTACTCTCTGACCTTTCACAGGAAGTTTGCTGACCCCTCATTTAAAAAATTCCTGGCCTACACACTACGAAACTCTAAACTGAAACCCTTCTTTAGACAGTTTAAGAAAGAGGATTTTATTCTGCCAAAATAACTTGGCAATTAGATTTGGGCCTAATTCAAAGTTAACAAAATTTACGCATAAGAAGGAACTATTGGGTCGGAGGGTTTCAAAGTCTGTTTTGGTACTTTTCTGAATGCAAGCAAGAATTACAGCATAACAAGGGCTCTAAGTCAGGTTATATAAATTTTGTTCTACAGCCATGATAAAAGGTCCAAAACAGAGCCTAGCTGCTATCACGGCTGATCAAAAGAGAGATGGAAGCAGACTGGATAAGGCAGTAGGTCCTCTCATCCAAGGCCTGGCTCTGGTAAAAGGATAGAAAGTTTCAGGGCTTCAATGGGTGGAGGATGGGGAATAGGTCAGTGAATTCCAAATAGTAGGCCATATCTATAACTATGGCATGCTTTCTTAGGTAGAATGATAAATGGGCAGAAATAAAACAAAGAATATAAAGAATCCTAATTCAATCATAAGGTTGAAGGAAATAAGTCAACTGATAATAAGGGTTCTTTCTTGGTATTGGGGTTTATTGGTAATATAATCACGCTTCTTTAAAATATTCTGTATTTTCCAGATTTTCTACAAAAAGGAAATTTGGATGAAATAAAATTGGTCAGGCAGGAAAAGAAAGGGGGAAAGAAGGAGGGAAAAAAAGAAAAGACAGAAGTAAGCAGTGGCCTGGTTACTTTAAAAGAAATCAAAGCAATTTGTGCACAGAAGGTGAGAACCCTGAATAATTTCATACTTGTAAACATACTTAATTTAAAACATAATATTATCACATTACTTTTGAGGGTTTTTTTTTCTTGATCCTTTTTCTTTTTCAACCTAGCAGTATTTAAAAATAGCACAAGAAGCACTCTGGAAATACTCCAATAAACAGATTTGTTCTAGAAACCTTAGTTCATCTTGCTTTGGTTGAAACAGATGGAGAGTAATGAATAACCCAAGAATGGGTTCAAAATTACTGCCTTCAACAGAAATACAAAGATACTAGAACGTAGGAACAATGTATATGACTTTAAACCCCACTGAAGTAAAATATAGGAGTTCTGAGTTGTCTAGAGAACTCACTTTTTTTTCCTTACAGGAAATGTGTTGCCTACTTTCTTTAAAGAAAGATTTTTTCCATTATATGTAGGCTCCCATTAAGACAAAATTTTGCACATTTATCTAGCAAGTCTAAACCTAAGAGGAAAAAAATACCCCTTCCTAATTTGCTGAAAGATTTTACAATTTTGGTAAATAGTCACTTTGTATATATGATAATTTTCTTGCTTATCAGAGTTACCTCTTCTGGGTGAGCCTTTGCCAATCAGCTAATAAAAGAATGACTACAAGCAAGTCATTACTACTTTGTTCATAGAAACTAGCTTCTCCAAAAGTAATTTCTCATCTCCCCCATGTCACAAAGACGATTTCCCTGAGGCTCTGACACTCTATGACAGTGAAAGAAGGAGGCATTACTTCTGATCTCCAAATTTACTTCATGTGTTTGCTACATAAGCCTCTTGGCAAACTTTATTTAATTGTTTAATTTAGATATATGCAGAATCAGTGCCATGAGCCAAGTGGAACTCAGCAAACTCTGTCTGCTATAGTAATGTTTAAATTAGACAAGGGAAAAGATTGTTGAGTTTGATATGATTAAATAAAGGGGCTTCTGATGTCAACCATGCTGAATTAAAGAAATAGCATTTTCTTGTAAATCTTTTCATAAGAAACAAGATAAAATGTACTTGATCAGTTTCCATCAGCCTATTTTATTCATATGCCTTGGCAGGCTTTGGGTGATGCTGGGAAATTCTGATGATGGCTCTGTTTATCAGAGAACTATACTATATCTATATCTATTGGGTTACCAGTAAAAATAACCTAAATATCCACTCTATTATTTTTCTTGCTGAGTCCACTTAAAGAGAGACCAAAAAAACAAACACAACACCACATCCAAATGGATCCAGAGTGAAGAGGTTGAAAAAGAGAACTTCAATCAAAGTATACAGAGAAGAGTGCTCTGAGTCCAGGAATAGAGGCACAGAATGTACGAACATTTTTTGTTTGTTTTCTAAAGGCTCAAATTTAGAGAAAAGAGAAAAAGTACTTTTTCACCTTGTAATTTTCCTTTATTTTTCATTTTTTCTCAGAATATATGCAAAGAGATGGTACCATTTACATTTCTTCTGATAAGCTGTCTGTCCTGGACAGAGAAATATTTATAAAACAAAAGAACTGCCTATCAATAAAAATCACTAACATCTTATTTTTTACCTAACTGCCTCTCAAAAGCAGGTCTGGACTATGTGAACCTAGGCTCTTCAGTTTTTTATATCTTGAAAGCTGTTAACAAGGCAGATTAATTTCTTTTTTGCCTCTCTCCTTCCCTTTCTTCTTCCCTCTCTCCCTCCTTTTCATTATACTTTATATGTATTTTCAAAATACTATAAGTACATGGTACAAAATTTAGAAAGACACAAAAGGTTATATAGGTAACAGTCTCCCTGCCACCCCTGTACTCCCAGTCTCTCAGTTCCCCTCCATAGAGCCATTCTTATCAGCTCTTAATACAGGCTTCTAGAGATGTTCTATGTTTATATAAGCATATACATGTGTATGGGTGTGTATATATGCCCCCTATATAAATGGCAACTATATCCATTGTTTTGTACCTTACTTTATTCACTTATGAATGATACTAGCACATATAAATTCAATTCATAGAAGGCTGCTTTAAAAAAAAAAGAAGCTATATAGCCTCCGTAGTAGTCCACCATACAGATATACCACAATTTATTTAACCAGTTCTCGACTGAGGGACATTTAGGTGGATTCCAATCATCTCTGCAATTACTTGCAAAGAAGATTCTGATGTACTATAAGCAACAGTGGATAAGCTGTTTTTAGATGCTAATGTAATTTTAGTTCATCTTATCCAAACCTATTAGTAGTGCCAAAGTTTCCATGGAATAAGAAGAAACAATACAATTCTTTAGTTAAAATCAAAGTCTAAAAGTCAGCAAAATAAAACTGCATTTATCTAGAAAGAATTCTATACATATTAGCTCTTATAATAAAGGCGAAAGTGCAAAAAACAAACTTTAAAAAATTAAATTTCAATTGCTAACATCCAATTACTGCTGATGCAACGAAAACTACCAATTGACAATTATGAACTTATTCTCTTCTCTTCAGCTAACTTTAAATTATGTCCTACAGAAAACTTAACTAGAAAAAACTAGGAACCGGTACAGATTTGGTTTTCAAATAAAAAATAGAAAGTCCTTTAAAAAGGGGACAATTGGTATGTAACTTCATTGAAAAGCAAACTCATATAATTCGGAGAACTTATTCTTAAAAGGAGGCACTATTTCCTTAAAGAAAACAGCTCCTAATCAACAGCTGAATGGATGCTGTTAATCCTTTCCCATTTTTCTGTTTCAGTGCCCTAGTTCCACCTTCTTCCAATTTCCTCATGATGAGTGAACCTAGCCCTGGTTCCAAGACAAATTAAAAGATATTTGTTTAATATTTAAGAAATGTTTAATATTTAAAAATATTTAATATTAAAAAAATAAGATTAAAAACAAAAATAAAACAATAACAATTTTTTGAAAAACAGCTTCAGAAGAATATTGTATCACCCCAGGACTAAAAACAGGATTGCAATAGCAGTAGTATTCCACAGTCGGCAGTGCTATCAGATCAGCTACAACAATGCTGCTGCGGCCTGAGAGCTGCACCTTAATCCTTCTTCCTGTTTCTAGTGATTTCATTTTCCTGGTGTCCAAGTCCCTGTCTGGGATTGGAGCCCAGCCCTGAAATTCCAGGGTGGGAATTTAGCCTCACCAACTGTGATTAGATTATATGTCAAGGCACTGTTCTAAGTGCCAAATCCAAGAGACTAAAATCCCTTCTCTTAGGGAAGCTGATTGCCTGATACAGTTGACTATTGTTTGTCCTCCAAATTCTTCATTGCTCTGACCTATACATTTTAGAACATTCTGATAATCCCTCTGATGCTCCCCTTGGTAGCCAATTGCTGGAATGTAAACAGGCTTATGAACCCCCTGGGCACAGTTCCTTATTTACCTAGCCAAACCCTTGCTATCAGTCTAACCTGCTCTATTAAGCAGGCCAAGTGCCACATTCTTGGCCCTTTCCACCTGATTTGTTCTGCTATGAATCATGGGAGAAGTGATATCTTTGGAAAGACTGCTTAGAGCTGAGTTTGAAGTGTTGCTTCAACTATGATATATCCTAAGGCTGTATTGTCCTGCAGGGTAGCCACTAGCCACATGTGGCTAATGAGCACTTGAAATGTGGCTGATTGGAAATGATATGTACATTAAGGGTAAAATACACATTAGATTTCAAAGAATCAGTACAAAAGGGAGGAAGGGAGGGAGGAAGGAAGGAAGGAAACAAAGAAATCTCAATAATTGTTAAAAGTATTGATTAAATGCTGAAATGTTAATACATATTTGTTTAATAAAATATATTATTAAAATTAATTTCAGCTATTTCTTCTTACATTTCAAAATGTGGCTACTAGATAATTTAAAATTACATATGAAATTCACCTTATATTTCTACTCAACTGTGTTACTTCAGAACATTTAACTAATGGCAACAACAATAGAGTCATTACTTTGAAAAGTTTGCTTGTATATCTAGATATTAGAAAAATATCTAAAAATGAAAGCTCTTCCTTGCAGAAAAACTGCCAGCTAATAAATGCTGAAGGAATGCTTGATTAGATTATCACTATTTTGCAATCCCCATTGGAATAATTGATTCAGGTAGGAATCACCAATGGATGCTAAAACCACTGGCAAAGGTTGTTGTGGAAGAGGATATTCATCCAGTGGCAAAACGATGCCGCATGGACTATTTACAAACTGCAAAGACGAGATCTGGTGGTCACTACCTTAACAAAGGATCAAACTTGGCATATGAATAGTGCTACAATATGACATTTCATGCCTCTTCATATGTGGTAATATGAGCTAAACATTACCTATAAAACATTAGCCCAATGCTTTGAGAAAATTTTCAAACATACAGCAACAATGAAAGAATTTTATAGTGAAAATCTGTACTCATATCATCTAATATTTTACTGTATGTACTTTATCACATATCTACACATCTTCCTATTCATTTTATTTTGATGCATTTCAAAGTAAATTGAAGCCATTAGTACATGCCCTCCCTAAATAATCTATGAAGTATTCTTGCCAAAAATGTTTAACTTGAATCTAATCAAGCCTCTAATCCTAACTTCCAGTTTACAGGAAATACAGGGGCTATAGAGAAATAAGTTAATTGACACTAACAGGAAAAAGAAAAATCCAGAATGTGGAACATTCTGTAAGATTAGATGGTTTAAAAAGTTTATGTCATGGAAAAAAAAGTTTGAGTGACTAGATTTAAGAGTCTAAAGAGACAAAACAACAAATTCCAATTTGTCAACCTAAACCAAATATTACTTAATTTAAAAAAAGCTACAGAAGACATTCCTGCAACTACAGAAATGCAAATATGGACTAGACATTAGATGATATTACGGAATTACTATTAATTTTCTTAGATGTGATAATAGGGACTGTGGTTATGAAGGCAATTACCCTTTTTTTCCAGGAGATGAATGCTGAAGAGAGAGAGAGAGCCTGTGTGTGCACGTTTGTGTGTGTATATACATATACATATATATAAATTTTAAAATTTATTCATTTATTTATTTTATAGGAATTAAAGCAAATATAATAAAATGTTAACAATTACTGTATCTAAGAATAGGGTAAACAGGCGTTCACTGTGCTGGTCTTTCAACCTTTCTGTACATCTGAAATATTTCAAAACAGAAATTGGGGGTCAGGGTAGATAAAAAGAATTCATTGCAGAGAGGTTGATATGGTCTGTTCTGTTTTGTCCTGCCTGGACCTTTCAGATTGAGAATGTGATCTCTGAAAAAAAATCTCACCATAGACACACACACACAAATATGTCTTTATTTACATTCTTTATTTGCATCTAAGAGCCAATGCTATTATTACTTAAGAGTCTTCAGTATGCAATATTCCAACTGGTTATTTAGTCTGTAAGCAAAGGCGTTAATGCTGTAGTATTACAGAAAACAGCTCAATCACAAGGTTAAACTTGAGATCAGGCTCACTGCCACCAGTCTGTGTAATGGGTAGATTGAGACAGTCTGTCACACAACTTTAGATTTTACTTTATATCACTTGTTGAAAGTATCCTGCAATGGATCTTGCCTATTCCTGGCAACTTCAGACACAAAGGTTTTCTACTTTCCAACCTATTGTTACTCCTTAAGTCATCAGGGCAACTTCACCCTAAAGTCCAAAGACACATTCATCATAAAGGTAATTAGAATTAAAAACAGAAAATCATTAGCAGAGATCACTGGATATGGTATAGCATGAACTAAATAAAAGTATTCAATTTATATTACTAACTAAAACAAGATTTTACAAAAACTAAAACAAAAAAACTAGATATGGAATCTTACACGTATGTATACCTATAGTTGATGAAAAGAAAGTCGGCCACTGACAATCATGGCCTTTTTTTCAAATTATGGTTTGAAATATCATATAACCTGGAAACAAAGAGGCACCTTGAAGGAAGGAATGAAAATGACTAGATAATTTTAGGCACTAAACTAAAAATTGGTACAATCAGGGCTTAGGTTTTATAGTTGAGTGTTCTTCGGCATAAAGGAACAGTAAAGCATGAAACTACCTTAGTGAAGACAAGTCAGCACATGGTTTCAATAAAGTAATTAATTATATTTGTCTTGTTTCAGATGCAATAAAAAAAGGAAATGATATTTACCAGGGTTTGTCTTCTCAAGCTGATACCATCGGTAAAATGCTCTTTTCTTCTGTTCACTCAGGTCTGATCCCTGCTGCAACAACCAGTGAGATATCCGGCTCTGACTGATACCTACATAGAAAAAGAAATAACTGTTGTGGGTGTTGAAATTACAGGGAAGTTAATGAGGGCTCTGTTGGTTCTAGGTTACTGGGCGCTTTATTCTCTGTGTTACTCTATAAGGAAGCTGCAACTTGAGCAAACTATGTAATATTGGGCTTCTTTGTAAAGGTTGACTACACTGGCTAGGATATATTCAGAAATGATCTATTAGAGGTCAAAATATTTTATTAACCAAGACTTAAAAGTGGTCTCTAAAATTAATCTCTAAACCAGGTCCATGAATATAAAATAAATGAAGAGATTCCGAAGTAACAGTTACTTTCAGAAATTGATTAGATTTGTGCTCCTTCAACCACTACCGTGTCCACCCCAATCCTGGTTTAGAATATTAGAACCTTATCAGATATTGAGAAGAAAAAAAAAAAATCAAGCCAGCAAGTTTTCTATTCATTACTGATACTGATAAAAAGATTAAGGTCATTGAAAATACTCTCTTCAATAAAGTTTCTGGCTTATTTCTTAATTCATTTAGGCATTTTCACACTTGTTACAATTAGTACAGATAACTAAGAACTGGAAGACTTTTAGAATTATGCTGCAATATGACCACTTAAGAAATTTCAAGAGGTAAAGATGTTCTTCTAACACATAGACTTATCAAAAAACTGAATAGAATATAAAGCAGTAGTTTTCAGCTATCACTAAGAAGTTCTGGACAACAATTAATCAGAAACGTGAAAAACCTCCACATGTGAAATTAAAAAAGCATGTCTACAACATACCAGTATGAAAAGCACATGCTCCTTCTGGTCATTACAGCTATTCCAAAAGTGAATAATTCAACATAAAACTGGCAAAACGAAAGAAAAATAGAAAAGATAAAACTGTCTTACATGCCCATAAGGCACTTTGTGAAAGACCATTTGGTTATCATAGAGGGTTAACAGTATCTAAACTCTCCCAAGGAATTACTTATGGTAACTGGATAGTACTGAATACCACCTGTGCCAACACCTGTTTAAAGCTATAATGCACAACAGGAAGAGTGGTTATCATGAAGTAATCACACCCTCTAACATGAGAAGAAGCAGGAGGTCTGGTGATGACATTTAACTCACTAAAAGCAAGCCCCTAGAGTTTCATACTTTTAAAAACCTATGTTAAAAGAAAATTTGAGGAAATAATGGAGGGGAGTTTTGTTAAAAGAAAGGTTGGGCTGCGAAGCAAGGTTCTTTGATTGGAAACAACTTTCACTTTCAAAGGGTGAAATTCAAACAGTTTTCCAAAACCTAAATGATTACATTCTCAAGTAATTCACAGCAGTTTTCCAATGGATTGAAGATCTATGTGATACAGGTTCTGGCAGCTAGCACTGTATGCTTGTTCTAAGAGAATGCAAATTATTCTGGATAATTAAACTGGCTGTGTTTGGCAATGCTTTCACCAGAAGTCTAGTTTCAGACATTATACTATTTTTTACACTACTTTTAAACAAGGCTGAAGAAAATAACAATTTACCGCCATGAAATCAAAATTGATTTTCATGTCAACAAAATGAAACTATTTTAATGGATTCTTTATATTGGTACCATACTGCTCAAAACAGAAGGAATTTGAAGAAAATCTGTTGAGAAAAAAATATTTATCAGTTCTGTTATTTTTAGTATTAAATCTTCCTCACACAGTCAGATCACACATAGAACCAACCTCGCAGCCCACTAGATATTAGAGCTGTCCAGGTTCTGACTGTGCTGTAGTGGGGAGGGCAAAAGCCCAACAAAATGAGATTAGTTAAATTATGGTATATTCACATAATAAAATACTGGGCATACTTTTAAAATTAATTTTCTAAAACAGCCATCAAAAGTAAACAACAAAAAACCAAAACCAAGCTAACAAAAAGCCATCAATACCAAGTGCTGGCAAGGACATGGAGTATATACAACTCTCATACTGCTGATGGAAGGGTAAAATGTCAGGGCCACTTTGGGAAACAACTGGACAGTATCTACTAAAGCTGAATATATGCATATAATATGACCTAGCAATTTCTTTCCTTGGTATATAGCTCACAGAAATGTGTACACACTCAATAGAAATGTGTTAAAAAGACATGTACAAGAAGGCTTACACGAGCATTACCCACGAGAGTCCTCAATTTGAAACAACTCAAATATCCATCAACTGGAGAATGCATAAATTCTGATACTTATGCATTCTCCTATAGACTACTATATCAAATAGAAAAAGGATAAACTACTGCTATATGTAACCACATGGATAAATCTCACAAAAATAATGTTGGCCAAAAAAAGTTAGACACACACATAAAAAAGCCACACACAACTGTATGATTCAATTTATATAAAGTTAACAAACAGACACAACTTATCTATATAGATGGTAATCAGGATACTGGTTACCAAATGGTTGGGAGGGAGGAGGTTAAATACTGGGAGGCAGTATGAAGAAGGCTTACGTAGTGATCAGCATTGTTCTTGATCCTCATCTGGATAGTTGCTATATGTTTGTCTTCACTTTGTAAAAGTCACTAACCTGGATACTTTTCTTTGTATATGTTATATTTCAATTAAAGAAAAGTTTCCCCAAAAAAGTTTTTAAAATTCTATGTTGTGTTTAAAAATATAAATGGATATATATCAATATGGAAAGATGCCCACAATATAAATTAAAAAGTATATCATTTTATGAATATATATATTTTTACATAATCTATGTTCCACTGTGTATAGTAATAAAAGCTTATATATAGCCAAAGATTTAGAGTATGAATTTAGAGTGGCAGACTCTTCCTACATTATATACCTCTATATTGTTTTCTTAATCTTGCTACAAATATGTATTAATTTATTTTATTTTTAGCCTTTCCCTATAAACACTACATACTTTATTGGTTGTTTTATAAACACTGTAATTAAGTTAAACAACAAAGAAGTGCCAAAAAGAAGTTAATTTCAGCCTTCCCTCACCAATTCCACTCTGAGGCAAGGAATGTTAATTGTTAAAATACGTTGTTCCACAATTTTCTCTATGGATAATTACTAATTTAATAAAACAAAGGAAGAGAAGTTATAAAAGAATATCCTCCTGTCTAGTCTTTTGTGTGAGAAGAAAATAAACATAGAACTTCTTCCCTGCATATTTAATCTCAGTTTTCATATTATATAGAAAACAAAGTAATAAAGCAGGTAGTTTTTCGAGGAGAGGCGCTATAAAAAAACCAAATATGTACAATAATACATTTTACAATGATTTTTCTTAGTTAGCAGCATATTGATAGGTCAAGTTCCTTTAACTCATTCTTCTGGGACTGACCCACGCCTTTGGAACTTCAGTTGAACTAGGTGTCAAAAGGCCCTGCAGCTTCTCTTTACTGTTGGCTTTGGTGCTTCTCGTTGGGAGAAAATTTCCCTTACTCCCCAATTACTTCCCAAAGTTGAAAAAAATGTCATTGTCCACAAGTTTTAGCTCCTCAAAACCTCTTTTCTACCTTTCACAGGGCAAAAGAAAAGAAAAATTTACATATAACCTTCGTACACTGAGGGACTAAAACAAACCTTGATTAATTTCTTTCCAATAAGAAAGTGATCGCATTGCTTCAAAGGATGAAAAAGTCTTTTTGCCAGTCTCTTGCACATTCTTTTCTGGGCTTCAGTTCTATAAAGCTCCTTCCACTTCCTCAAATGCCATGCTCCCTTCCACTAGAGGGCTCTCCATCACAACCCATTCTTGTCCAAGTCCCTAATACTACAAATTTAAATGTTTCCTCTTACTTCCAATTCCTGTGGAGTGTGACATTATTGACCTCTGACATCATCTTCATCCTTGGAATGCTGGATACAACTCTCCAACACAACTTTTCAGTCGGCTTCAGGGATTGCTTTGCTAGCTCCTTACGTGTTAGTGTCTCCAGGGTTCCTTCTTTAAGCATCTTCTCTCACTTTATACACTCTTCCTTTGGTCATCTCAACTTTCAAAAATCATGATTTAAAATATCTAAATGCCAATGACTTCCAGAATACCAGACTGTTCTTTCAAACCATCTGCTAGATAGCTTCATGAGAATTTCCCACAGGTTTCAACATAGCAAATTTAATTCATTACCCTCTTCCTTTAAATCTGCTCTTCTTCCTGTGTCCCCTATCTCAACTTTATCTTTCACTCTACTCTTTTCCCCAATTCTCACATGCTTACTAAATCCAATCACTTTCTCTCTTCTAAAATTCTCTTCCTGTTCTCCCCAATCCTCATTCCTGCAGTTTGGAATCTCAGCCTCTTTTGCCTGGACAATTGAAGTAACTTTGATGAAAAGAACAAGCCACCTAAGATCCACAAAGTACAAAATGCTTGTGATCAGATCCTTTCTAATTAGAAGATCATTTCACAGTTGAAAAAGTGAAATGTGCTTCTTCAAAGCAATTTTCTACTTGAGAACTGCAGTCTACTCTACTATTCACCTTCCACAGTGCAACCAGAGTTAGGTCTCAAAATTTTTAAGTTAAAACACATGCATGCATTCTCCATAAAAATAATTCACAAATATGCAGAGGAAAAAAAGTCCTTTCTCCATCCTCAATCCCTTTCTTATTCCCTATCCTAGAGGTATCCTTGTTTATTTGGTGTGAATCCTTCCAGACTCTTTCCTATGCATTTACTACACAAAAACATGTGCATATATATATATATCTAGATTTTAAAAAAATATTTGGAGTTGTTCTATACATAATAAGTAACTTATATTTCTCACATACCACCTTGAAATTTTCTCATGTGGTATATTATGAATCTTCACCATTCTAATGGCCACATGGTATTCTATACCATAATCATACTCTAATCCACTTAAACGTTTACCTATTATTGGACATTTCAGTTGTTGCTAATGTTTTACTATTATAAATGAGGATACAATGAACACTCTATGCACATCTTTATGCATATGAGTAAGTATTTTAGGGCCAATTCACAGGAATGGAATTTTTGATTCATAGTATATGAGTAGCATTTAAGTTAGTGATAGACACTACCAGATTGTCCCCCAAAGAAGGTTGTACCCGATTTTATACTCTAACCAATAGTGATGAGAATGTTTCCTATTATCAAATTTGAAAGTCTGGTTTTCTTTTTGTAAACATAGTACATGTTCATTATAAGAATTCTAAGCAATTCAGAGGAAAGTAGAAAAATAAAGAGGAAAGCTAATAAAAAAAAAAAACCATCCAAATTCTTACCACTTAGAAATAACTACACTCCTTACAAGATTACTCCAAACTTATGTAGACATAGAATAGGCAGAGATAATTACTAAAATGACATCATACTACAGACAAAATTTTAAAATGTAAAAAACATAAAATTTAGTTTGATTTGGTTTTAACACAAGAAAAACATTTTTAATAAACTACAATGAAAATAAAGTTCTACTCAAGTTGAGTAAATGCTTCTGGAGGCAAAATGAGGTCCCTAAAAGAGTGCACTAAAGCAAGGAAAAACGATTATACAAATACATTAGGCGGTTAGAAGCACTATTTTCTAACTTGTGGGCAGTAATGTTTCCTGGCTAAAAAAGGTGGAGAAATTAGCAGACTGGGAGCCAGCCTCCAAGATGACCCCTAATGATCCTCTTGGTCTTCCTACCTTTTTGTAATCCCTCCAACACTGCTTCAGGGTTGGTCTGTGCAACCAATAGAATATGGCATAAATGACAGTCTATGACTTCTGAGGCTAGATCATGAAAGACATTACAGCTTCTGCCTTGTTCTGTCTCTCAGATAGTTGGTTCTGAGGGAAGCTAGCTGCCATACTGTGAGACCACTCAACCAGACCTACAGAGAAATCCATGTGGCAAAGAACTGAGGCATTCTACTAACGGCTATGCAAGTGAACCATCTTGGAAGTGAGTTCTCTAGGCTTAGTTAAGCCTCCTGATGACTGAAACCTCCTGAGACACCCTGAACCAGAATGACCTGTCTAAGCTGCTCTTAGATTCCTGACCATAGAAACTAAGTGACATAATAAAGAGATTTAAGTTTCAAGTTGCTAAAGTCTGACATATATTTTATGCAGCAACAAATAACTAATACACATACATATACTATACTTTCCCCATCTCCCTTCCCAGCCTTTACCTCCAACTCCCGATATTTGGAAGACATTTTTGCATAGTCAACATTTACATTCTATTCTGGATTCATAATTCCCATTACTCATAGTTCTAGATTTAAAAGGATTCAAGATTTACCATTCAGTTTCCCAATTTTTCCATTCCTCAGCTCTATATTTTTGTTTTTAATTGAGGCATATTTTACATACAGTGAAGCGTACTACTCTTAAGAGAATAGTTCAATAAGTTTTGACATATGTACACACACATGACCATTGCTCAAATCAAGATACAGATTATTTTCACGTCCTTAAAAGGTTCCTCTTGTCCCCTTTCCAGTTAATGCCTAAATTCTATATTTTCAATTTAATTTTTGGTTGGTAAGCTTTCTTCATCAAGCAGTTTTCATCAGTACAGGTTTATTGGTGCTATATTCCTCAGTCGTTGTATGCCTGTATGTTTGTCTTCCATGTATACTTTGAGAACAACTCTCCAAGGGAAATTTTTTAGGGGTTAGGCTTTCCTTCAAAATCTCTTAAATTAGAGTGATGTCAGTGG
The DNA here is from genome assembly GCA_031878705.1 of Tapirus indicus. Lineage (NCBI taxonomy): Eukaryota > Metazoa > Chordata > Mammalia > Perissodactyla > Tapiridae > Tapirus > Tapirus indicus. The sequence goes on along the minus strand of CM062919.1, from coordinate 92,560,303 downwards.
GAATGACAGAGTAATGACCTCTGAAAAGCCAATCCTTCATAAAAGCAATGACAGCAAAAGCTGCTCTACCATAAAAGCGCTGGAAAAAATGGTCAGAATCAACGTTTTCATAACTCTGGAAATTAACCAAAGGCTTGCAATAATCCAAGGAATGCTTATTCAAGAAAAAATGCTGCATTTTAGTAAGAACAGCTATATGACATTTTAACTGGACCTACACCTATTCTCATCATCCCAGCATCACAAAAGACTTGAAAACTAATATTCCTGCAATCACAGTGAAAACTAGGCAGGAGTGGCCTAGTAGCCACTGGAGTGGGTAGAACAGGTCTGAAGCTCCCTAAACACCATTCTAAGAGAACTATTATTATTTGACCTGTCTGGCAATTCCCTTCCAAACTCCTATTTGCAAGGCTTGTCCTTATTTGAACTGATTCAGACCTCATTAAGTGTGAATAACCTTTTCCTGGAAGAGGATAAGGAAGGGAGATGGTTTGTTGACAATAATCAATGGCAATCATTTAACATTGCAGGTGCCTGAGGTGATGACAACAATTGGGGCAAATAAGGAGCTGACCAAAATATTTAAAAAGCTGAGGAATGAGATGCCTATAAGGGTTTCTGAAAAGCTTTGACATATTTCTAGGAATCTAGAGGGCCAGGCACATGTGCAGGGCTGTGCACATGCCCAGGTTTATGTGCATGACCAGTGCAATGTGCATGTACAGGAAAGAGCTGTGCAAGCCATAGGCTCCCACCTCTGGCTGTCTTTGAGACATGGTACAAAGAGAAAGTGAGGCTAAGGCAGAATTATAAACTGTCTGTTTGAGCATTAAAGGCATGCCCCAAGACACATACAGAGCCCCTCAGGAAAGCTGGGAAACTTATTGGTTCCAGGCATTTAAGGAAATCTCTGTCCAATAATTAGCTGACCACTAAGCTAAAAAGGAAGAGACTTCAGTAGCCACACACCACAAAGAATACTGACTTTATAAGATTAGTTCAGGAAAGTCACTAAACAAACAAAGAACAAACAACAATAACAACAAATCTAGGGCTGGGGAGGAATCTAATTTTCAGAATTTCCACATTATATTTAAACTATCCAGTTTAAAAAACAGAAACCTATGAACCACACAAAGAAACGAAAAAGTACGACACATACATACTAAAAGAAGCAGTCAGTGAGAAGTGTCTTTGAAGAAACCCAGGTGTTGGACTTACTAGACAAAAACTTAAATCAGCTGTTTTAAGAAAATCAAAGAATTAAAGAAAATACCTCTAAAGAACTAAAGGAAAGTATGAGAAAAATGGCTCATGAAACAGAATATCAATAAAAAGACAGGAATTATAAGAAAGAAATAAACAAAAATTATGGAGTTTAGAAGTACGATAAGTGAAATGAAAAATTCACTAAAGAAGCTCAACATCAGATGTGAACTGGCAGAAGAAATAATCAGTTAACTTGAAGATATGTCAACCGAGATAATCTATTATGAGAAATAGAAAGAAAAAAGAATGAAGAAAACAGAGCAGAGCCTCAAAACCTATGGGACACCATCATGTATACCAACATACACATAATGGGAGTCCCAGGAGGAAAAGAGAGAAAAGTGAAGAAAGAATGTTTGAAAAAATAATGGCCAAATAATACCCAAATTTGATGAAAACACATTAATCTACCCATCCAAGAAGCTCAATAATCTTCAAATAGGGTAAACTCAGAGAGCACACCTAGAAACATCGTAAACTATAGAAAACCAAAGACAAAGAGAAAATTTTAAAGCTGCAAAGGAGAAGTGACTCACTAGGTACAAGGGATGCTCAGTAAGACAACAGCTGATTTTTCATTAGAAACCGTGAAGTCAGGAGGCAGTAGGATGATATATTCAAAGTGCTAGCAGAGAGAAAGAGTGTCAAACAAGAACTCTATATTCAGCAAAACTACCTTTCCAAAATGAAGAAGATAGTAAGACATTGCCAGATGAACAAAACCAGGGAGAATCTGATGCCAGCAGACCTGCCATACTAGAAATACTAAAGAGAGTTCTTTTGGCTGAATGAAAGGACACTAAACAGTAATTCAAATACACATGAAGAAAAAAAGAGCACCAGTAAAAGTAACTATATAAGTAAATATAAAAGACAGTAAAAATATATTTTTTGCTTATAACTCCTTTTATCTCTATTTGATTTAAAATAAAATTGGATAAAGCAATAATTATAAACCTAAGTTGACTGGGCATATAATGTATAAGCATATGATTTGTTTGACAGTAATGGCACAAAGGAAGGGGTTAGAAATAAAGCTATAAAGGAGCAAAGTTTTTCTATACTATTGAAATTAAATTGGCATTAATCTGAACTAGACTGCTATAAATTAAGGTGTTAATGGTAATCCCCCAAGCAGCCACTAAAGCAATAACTCAAAAAAATATATAATAAAAGGAATGACAGGGAATTTGAACTGGTACACTAGAAAATATCTATTTAACACAGAAGAAGGAAGTAATTGAGCAACAGGGGAACAAAATAGACACAAGACATAGAAAACAAATGACAAAATGGCAGACATAAATTCACTTCATCATAATTATATTAAATTTAAATGGATTAAACACTCCAATAAGAAGACAGAGATTGGCAGAATGGATTAAAAAAACAAGATCCAACTGTATGCTATCTACAAGAGATACATTTTAGAGTCAGACACAAATAGGTTGAAAGTAAAAGAATGGAAGAAGATATACTATGTATACAGTAACCAAATGAAAACTCCAGTGGCTATACTAACATTAGACAAAATAGACATAAGACAAAATGTGTTATGTAAGACAAAAGAAGGCTATTTTATAATGATAAATATAGTGATATTTGATATAATGATAATTCATGAGGAAGGCATAATTTAAAAAAATATATATGCATCAAACAACAGAGCCTGAAAATACATGAGACAAAAACTAATAGACTTGAAGGGAAAAATAGATAATTCAACAATGATAGTTAGAGACTTCAGTACTCTACTTTCAGTAACAGATAGAACAACTAGACAGAAGATCAACAAGGAAAGCTAAGACTTGAACAACATTATAAACCAACTAAACCCAAGAAACATCTATAGAACATTCCACCCAACAACAGCAGAATGTACATTCTTCTCAAGAGTACATGGAACATTCTTCAGGATAGACCATATGTTAGGCCATAAAACAAGTCTCAATAATTTTTAAATCATACAAAGGATGTTCTCCAAACACAATGGAATGAAATTAGAAAACAGTATCAGAAAAATAAAATTGGGAAATTCACAAAATAAGTGAAAACTAAACTACACAGTCCTAACCAATGAGTCAAAGAAGAAATCACAAAGGAAATTAGAACATATTTTGAGACGATTAATAAAAAAACACATAAAACATACCAAAACATGTGAGATAAAGCTAAGGAAGTGCTTAGAGGAAAATTTATTGTTGTAAATGCCTCTATTAAAGAAGAAAAAAGATCTCAAATCAATAATCTAGCCTTCCACCCTGAAAACTTAGGGGGAAAAAAGAGCAAACTAAATCCAAGGCAAGCAGAAGTAAGGAAAGAGTATATAAAGAGAGAAATAAATGAAATCGAAAATAGAAACATAATAGAGAAAATCAATGAAATAATAAATTCGTTCTTTGAATAGCTCAACAAAATTCAGAAACTTTTAGCTAGATCGACAAAGCAAAATGAGAGAAGACTCAAATTAACTTAAATCAGGAATGAGAGAGTCTATGAACTGAATGCCAACAAATTATACAACCTAGGTGAAATGGACAAATTCCTAGAACAACCTACTGAACCTGATTCAAGAAGAAACAAAAAATCGGAATAGATTTATATCAAGTAAAGAAACTGAATCAGTAGTCAATAATATTCCCACAAACTAAAGTCAGATGACTTCACTCGTAAATTCTACCAAGTGTTTCAAAAATAATTAACACCAATTCTTCATAAACTCTTACAAAAAAAAGACAAGGAGGAAACACTTCCCAACTCACCTTATGAAGCCAGTATTACCTTGATACCAAAACCAGACAAAGACATTGCAAGAAAAGAAAACTAGAGAGCAATATCCCTTATGAATATAGATGTAAAAATCTCTACAAAATACTAGCAAACTGAATCCAACAACATATAAAAAAATTATACACCATGACCAAGTGGGATTTATCTCAGGAAAGTAAGGTTCATTCAACACATGAAAATCAATCAGTGTAATATACCATATAAATGACAAAACCCATGGAATTATTTGAATAGATAGAGAAAAAGCATTTGACAAAATCCAACATCCTTTCATGATATAGAACACTCAACAAACTAGGAATAGAAGCAAACTTCCTCACCTTAATAGAGGACATCTATGAAAAAACCAAAGCTGATATCATAGTGGTTAAAGACAGAGCTTTGCCACTAAAATCAGGAAGACAATGATGTTCACTCTTACTACATAAATACTGGAGGTTCTAGCCAGGACAATAATGCAAGATAAAGAAATAAAAGGCATCCAGACTGGAAAGGAAGAAGTAAAACTAGCTGCTTGTAGATGACATGATCTTCTATATAGAAAATCTGAAGGAATCCAAATGAATGCATGCACACACACACAAAACTATGAGAATAAATGTGTTCACCAAGGTTGCAGGATACAAGATCAAATTTTATTCCTATCCCCTAGCAATGAACAACCCCAAAGTGAAATTCAAAAAGCAATTACACATGGGCCGGCCCAGTGGTGCAGCAGTTTAGTTCGCGCTTGGCAGCCCAGGGTTCGCAGGTTCGGATCCCTGCCGCCTGCCGACGAACCGCTTGTCAGCCATGCTGTGGCGGTGTCCCATATAAAGTAGAGGAAGATGGGCACGGATGTTAGCCCAGGGCCAGTCTTCCTCAGCAAAAAGAGGAGAATCGGCAACGGATGTTAGCTCAGAGCTGGTCTTCCTCACACACACAAAAAAGCAATTACACTTACGATAGTGTCAAAAAGAATAAAATATTTAGGACTAAATTTAACAAAAGTAGTGCAAGATTTCTACAACAAAAACTACGAAACATTGTTGGAAGAAACTGAAGAATAGCTAAATAAATGAAAGATCTCATGTTCATGGATTGGAAGACAATCTTGTTAAAATGACAATACTCCCCAAATTGATGGACAAATTCAATGTAATTCCTATTAAAATTCCAGCTGACTTTTTGCAGAAATTGACAAAGTGATCCTAAAATTCCTATGGAAATGCAAGGGACCTAGAACAGCCAAAACAATCTTTAAAAAGAAGAATAAAGTTGGAGGATTCACACTTCCCAATTTCAAAACTTACTATCAAACTATAGTAATCAAGACTGTATGGGTACTGGCATGAGGATAGACATACAGATCAATGGAATAAAATTGAGTCAAGAAATAAACCCATACATTTATGGTTAATTGATTTTTGACAAGGATGACAAGAAAATTCAATAGGGAAGGAATAATCTTTTCAACAAATGGTGCTGGAACAAGCAGATATCCACACACAAAAAAAGAAAAAATGAAGTTGGACTCCTACCTCACATTATATACAAAAATTATCTCAAAAATGGATCAGAGACCTAAATGTAAGAGCTAAAATTATAAAACTCTTAGAAGAAAACATAGATGTAAATCTATATGACATTGAATTAGGCAATAGTTTCTTAGCTATGACACCAAAAGCAACAACAACAAAACAGACTTCATCAAAATTAAAATCTTGTGTGCTTCAAAGGTCACTAATAAGAATGTTAAACTATTTGCAAATCCTATATATGACAACGGACTTGTATCTAGAATATATAAAGAACTCTTACAATTCAATGTAAAAAGACAAAAACTTAATTAAAAAATGGGCAAGGGATTTGACTAGACATTTCTCCAAGAAGATACACAAATGGCCAAAAAGCACATGAAAACAGGCTCAACATCATTAGTCATTAAGGAAATATAAATCAAAACTATGAGATACCACTTTATAACCACTAGGATGGCTATAATTAAAAAGGTGAATAATAACAAGTGTTTGTGAAGATATGAAGCAATTGGATCCCTCGTACATTTGTGGTGGATTTGTAAAATAAAAAGGTTTGGCAAGTCCTCAAAACGTTAAAATTATCATATAACCCATGATTTCGTTCCTAGGTTTATTGCGAGAAAATTTCTTCACACACAAACTTGTATACGAATGTTCATAGCAGCATTACGCACAATAGCCAAAAAGTGGAAATAATCTAAATGTCCATCAACTGATGAATAGATAAATGTGGTATTATCCATACAAGGGAATATCATTCACCTATTGAAAGAAATGAAGTGTTGATACATGCTACAACATGAACCTTGAAAACATTATGCTAAGTGAAAAGAAGGCAGACACAAAAGTTCAAATAGTGTATAAGTCTATTTTATGAAATGTCCAGAAATTTGTGTATAGGTAAATCTATAGAGACAGAATGTAAGTTAGTGCTTGCCAGGAGCTGGGGGAATGAGAGACTGGGAAATGACCACTTAACGGTATGAGGTTTCTATGTTCAACTATATCTATACAGGAATATTTTACCTCATTCCTCCAGAACTGTCACCCTTAAACCAAAGATCATGGATCAACCATTCATAACTAAGATACTATCCAGGGAAACTTACTTCCTTCTCCAGGATGGAGCAGGCATGTGTCAGTGCCCATCATTTTCTTTAGATTCAGAATTCTTATTTGATTTAGTCTGTGTTTTAAGGTTCTAGTTACTGCTTCATTGAAGATAAGAGTTTTTCTTTTATTTTTGTTTATTTTTATTTTCTGCTGGGTTATGATGAACAGAAGTGGAGAAAAATTTTATTCTGCCATTTTTAACCAGCAGTATCCCTCAATCTTCTAAAGTTTGTTGATCTAATGAGTAAAAAAACTGTTAACTTGCAGTTGATTGTTCTTATTTAATTTTCCAGGAGGCTGCAAATCTTTTCAAATGTTTATTGGCCATTTATATTTCATCTTCTGTAAATTACATACTGATAATCTTTGCAAATTTTGCTATTGGGCTATTTGTTGTTTTCATAATAACTTGTAATTGCTCCTTTGATATATCATAGATAACAATCCTTTGATCTCTATATTGCAAATATCTTTCAGTATGAATCTTGTTTACAGTGTCTTTTATTGGACATATGCTTAAAATTTTTATACAGTTAAATCCATCTAACTTTATCTTTTGGGTTTTATATATTACTTAAGAAAAGCTTTCCTATTTCAAAATAATAAAAATATCAATATTTTCTTCTAACAGTAATATAGGACCTTTTATCCAGCTTTACATATATATTTAGCACTTTATTCCATGTGGAAACTGATGTGTGTATGTGTGATATTTTTATTTTTTCATTTTCAAATAGACAACCAGTGGAAAAACACCATTTCTTTACAGATTTGAAATACGTTCTTTATTTAAGCTATATTTTCATATATACAAGGATCTATTAATGAACTCAGTTCTGTACAAGTGATACATCTATCAATCTGACAATATGACCTTATTTACTCACTCTAACCATATAGTACACTTTAATATCTGGAAGGTCAAATTTGTTCAAACTCTTTCTTCTGTTCTTTTTAAATAAGGTCTTAGTTATTCTCATGTATTTTTTCTTACAAATAAACTTTAGAATCATGTCAAAAAGAACAAAATCCTGTTGTGATTCTGATTGGTATCAAAGGGCACACAGAGCAAACTGATGATACTTGAGTTGAATCTAGCCAGTACATGTTATTGTTGTACACGATATAGTACACTATATTTAGTTAGTTGCCTGTGTGTGGAATAAAGGCAAAAAATGGTTTAAAGTAGCTACTGAATTGCTTAACATTAATAGTTAGTTGGTTGCAAATTATAGTATTTAGAAGATGGAATACCATGCACTTTTTAAAAAGTGATAATAATGTATACATATATCAAAACATCACGTTGTACACCTTAAATATATATAATTTTTGTCGAAAATTAGAAAAAAAAAGAAACAGAAAAAGACAACTCTATAAAAAATCGGCAACAGATTTAAACAGGCAATTCACAGAAAGGAAACGTAAATGGCCAATGTAAAGGCCTTAAATAGTAATTAGGGAAATGCATTTAAAACTGCAGTGATGGGGGCCGCCCGGTGGCGCAGCGGTTTAGTCCGCGCTTGGCAGCCCGGGGTTCGTGAGTTCGGATCCCTGGCGCCCGCCGACGCACTGCCTGTCAGCCATGCTGTGGCGGCGTCCCATATAAAGTAGAGGAAGATGGGCACGGATGTTAGCCCAGGGCCAGTCTTCCTCAGCAAAAAGGGGATGTTAGCTCAGGGCTGGTCTTCCCACAAAAAAAAAAAAAAACAAAAAAAAACTGCAGTGATGAAAGTTGCTAAGAGAGTAGATCTGAAAAGTCCTCATCACAAGAAAAAAACAATTTTTTTTGTAACTATGTAAGGTGATGGATATTAACTAGACTTATTGCGGGGATCACTTCTCAACATATATACATTTTGAATCATTATGCTGCACACCTGAAACTAACATAATGTTATATGTCAGTTATACCTCAATAAAAAAATAAAACTGCAGTGAAATACCATTTCACTTTTTATTAAGTTGGCAAAACATGAAAAAGTCTAACAATGACCAATTATTGGCAAAGATGGAGAGCAATGGTTAGTGTACAGATGGTTACAACTGATTTGGAGATCAATCCAAGCAGGATGTTCATCAATGTTTACACCACATTTCATCAAATCTATGGACTAATTACAAGATGCATCATTATTTTACGTACCAATAAAAGAATAAAACTGCCAAAACCAAAACAAACCCAGTGATAATACTCTTTATGTACTGATATGGGATAATATCAAAGTTAGAAAAGCTTAGTGCAGAATAGTGTACATAGTATATCATCTATTTGGCAAAAAAGGAGAAAAAGACTATAGATATACTTATTTGCTTATAAATGTATAAAATATCTCTGCAGAAACTGATAACATTAGTCTCTTCTGGGAAGGGGACTATGGCTGAGACACAGAGATAGGAGAGAAATTTAGCACTGTATACCCTTATGTACTTCTGAAGTTTGAACTACATGAATATATTTTCTAATAAAGCAAGCAAATCTAAATATTTTTATTTTATTTTTTATTTTTACTTTAATCATTAGGCTTTCATTTCAATAATAAGAATACATAGAAAAATTTAAAATTCCACTTTAGCAAACTAATTCTGTGCAGAAGATATTTTAGAATGATTTTTGTATTTATTCCCTTCCTTCTCTTTTTTCAACTGCTTTATTGAGATATAATTCATATACCACACAATTCACCCATTTAAAGTGTACAATTTAATGGTTTTTAGTATATTCAAAGAATTGTGCAACCATCACCACAGTTGATTTCCCTTCCTTTTGAATAATAAAATGAGGATACTAGACAGAATCCTGGCAAGGTTGGCGAGTAGAGAGATTACAGGGCAGAGAAGGAAGATCTTGCCACAAGGGGAGCTGGACTTTCTCCTTCTCACTTCCTAACTCTGCTCAGGGTATTAGCTGTAATAATATAAAGAACATTTTTTAGGCAATTTTGTACATGTCAAACTGTGGAGCGCTAGTCATGGTGAAGAAAGTTTCCTATGCTAATGTCAAAATGAAATTTAGATAGTATTTTTCTTTTTTAGATGGAAAAGGAAGGAGTACTTTAACAGCTTTTCCTACAATTGTGGATATTCTGGATACTACACTAAAACTTGACAAGTGATATATTCCTAAAGGTTAGCTGTGATGTTGAATTTGAAACCAACTCACTAAACTTTTTCATACTCTGTTACGTTAAAATCCACTGATCTATCTTGAACTTCTTTTCATTGTTTTAGTTTTAGGAGTATGACATAATGATCTGATATATGTGTATATTGTAAAATGATTACAAGAATAAGTTTGGTTAACATCCATCACCATACATAGTTACAATTTTTTTTATGATGAGAACTTTTAAGATTTACTCTCTTAGCATCTTTCAAATAGATAATACAGTATTGTTAACTATAGTCACCATGCTGTACATTCCATCCCTAGGACTTATTTATCTTATAACTGGAAGTTTGAACTTTTTGACTACCTTCACCCATTTCTCCCACCCCCCCACCCCCCCTCTGGCAACCACTAATCTCTTCTCTGTATCTATGAGTCTGTGTTCTTTTTAGATTCCAAATATAAATGATATCATACAGTATTTGTCTTTCTCTGTCTGACTTATTTCACCTTGCATAATGCCCTCAAGGTCCATCCATGTTGTCACAAATGGTAGAATTTCTTTCTTTTTTTATGGCTGAATAATATTCTCATGTGTGTGTGTGTGTGTGTGTGTGTGTCCATCACACATTGATGGACATTTAGGTTATTTCCATGTCTTGGCTATTGCAAATATGCTGAAATGAACATGGGGGTGCTATGTATTTTTAAAAGTTCATTATTAAGTGGTCAAAAGCTAGAAGCATTATGGTTAACATATTTAGTCTCAGGAAGCTCTGCTTCAGAAAAGTCAATCTGGAGAGGGATGAAGGGGAGATAATTGCTGGCTGACCATTAAGCAGTATAATAGTTAATAATAATAAAAAATGATCTTCTATGGCATTTACTATGTACCAGAGACTTAACATAACAACGTCAAGTTAATCTACTCAAGAACCCTGTTAGGTATGTATTATTATTATTCTTATCTTCCAAAAGAGGAAAATGAGGCTTAAAACATTCAGTAACTTGCCCGAAGTTATATAACTGTAAATGATAGAAATCATATTTTGAACCCTCAAAGTCATGCTCTTGACCACTGCATTATACTGCCTCTATATGCTGAAATGCTATGTCAAGAACACTGGCTTTGCAGCAAGACAAACAGCAATGAGCTGTGTGACTATGGGCAAATGACTGAATCTCCTATAGCCTCAGTTTTCTCGTCTGTAACTGAAGAAGTTAACACCTGCCTCTCAAATACATAAAACAGTTAGCACAGCATCTAGCACTTGGTAAGTGTTAAAATAAATTACAGCTAAACATAACAACCCTCCAAAAGGAGAGGTTTAGCTAACATGTGCATAGTAGTGAAAAACAGAGCCACTGGTTATCTACAACTCACTTAAAGGGCTGTACGCTGTCCCAGTAGGTATTTACCACAATGACAAAGCTGAGCTAAAGTGAAAAAAGCATGGGCAACATGGTTTGAGAGATACTGTTATATTATGTGTGATAATAATTATTTTAACACATAGTACTCAAACATTTCAAAAACATTCTTTATGTCCTAGAAAAATCAAGACAAAGTGGTAATAAATGTCCTTCAAAAAATATTTAGCAATGGAAGGGCTTGGGCACAAGAGACAATCTTTATGTTTAAAATAGTCAAAGGAGAAAAAACTCACTTTTATGAAAATAGCATATTCTAGTTCTTAAAACGTCTCAAAACATTAAACAAAGACACATTAGGAATGTTTCTAAAAACTGTTTCCTATGTTTCTCATCAAGAACAATAACAAGACTGGGACAACGTTATATTGGACATGTACATTAAAAATCAATGTGTTCAAAACCAAGATGTTGTCCATAGATCTGCTGGAAATGGATTTAGAGATAGGTTCCTCAATATTTTTAAAAATACTACAGGAAGCAAAATCTTATACCTCAAGTGAGTGAAAACTATGTTCTTTACCCAGGCATACTAGGGCACAGCAGAAGGGCTACGGCTGTATCTAAAGCAAACTCACTTTGGTTTGTGGTTTGTAATCCTGCTATTTTAGGCAAATGGCAAGAGAAAAGTATTTCTGCCAACGGTAAAATCACGTAGAAAACTGCTGGCAACCTTTGAGGTATTAAGGATCCAATAATCTCTACTATCCTACATTCTATTCTGCTGACATCAGTACAGAGTACAAGCCCTACAAGATTAGATCTAGGTAGTAAGTCATGACCAAGCGTAAGATATTCACTATTAAAAAAAAAAAAAAACAGTCTCAAAATAAAGATATTTTAGGAAGAAATAATACCAATTCTAGAAATACAAGAGAAGGGAACATTTCCCAACTTGTCTTATGAGGCTACATTATCATAATAACAAAACTAGACAGGATATTACAAGAATAGAAAAAACAAAACAAACCCAGAACAATATCCCTCATGAACATAGATGCAACAATTCTTAACAAAATATCAGCAAACTGAATCAAACAAATCAATGGAGTTTTCCCAGAATGCCAGGTTGGTTTAACATTTGAAAATCAATCAATGTAATTTATCATATTAACAAGACTAAAAACGGAAAGCCAGGGTTCCATCTCAGTAGAGACAGAAAAATCATTTGACAAAGTACAACGTCCATCCATGATGACAATTCTCAGAACCTAGAAATAAAAGAAAACTTCCCTTGAAGGGCATCTTGATAAAGGGCATTTATGAAAAATCTACAGCTAAGATCATACTTAATGGTGAAAGATTGAATGCTTGCTCCCTAGGACTGGGAAAAGGCAAGGATGTCTGCTCTCATCACTATATTCAACATTTAACTGGTGGTCCTAGTCAGTGCAATAAGGCAAGAAGAAGAAATGAAAGACATACATATTGAAAAGGAAGAAGCAGAATTCTCTCTATGCACAGATCACATGATTGCCCACATAGAAAATCCTAAGAATTTACAAAAAAAGCTACTAGAATAAAAAATGAATTTAGCAAGCTTACAGAATAAAAGGTCAATATACCAAAATCAATTATTCTATCATACAAGAAACAAACAACTGGAAATTGAAAGTAAAGATAGTATCAATATAATAGTACCAAAAAATACATCTGTGAGATGAATTTAAGAAAATACACGCAAGACTTGTACACTGAAAAATACTAACACGTTTGAGAGAAAAATAAAGAAGATCTAAACCAATGAAGAGATATACCATGTTCATGGATGGAAATACTCAATATGATTAAAATGTCAATTCCTAATGTTAGATTGATCTATATATTCAACACAGTCTCAACCACAATCTCACTACAAACATGCTTTTTTGTAAAACTTGACAAGCTAATTTTAAAATATATATGGAAATGCAAAAGATCTAGAATATTGACAGTGATCTTTAAAAAGAAAAACAAAGTTAGGAGGAATTATACTTTCTGATTTCAAGACTTACTATAAGTCTACAATAACTTACAGTTTTGTCTTGGTATAAGGATAGACATAAAGACCACTGGAACATGATAGAGAGCCCAGAAATAGTCCCACATATACATATTCAATTGATTTTTTGACAAAGGTGCCAATGTAATTGAATGGGAAAAGACTTGTCTCTTGACCACTGCTGACCATTTCAACAAACAATGCTCCAACAATTGGATTTCCATATCAGAAAAAATATGTCTTGACCCTTACCTCACACACATACAAAAACTAACTTGAATTGGTCAGAGACCTAAATGTACGAGCTGAAAGTATAAAACTCTTAGAAGAAAACATAAGAAAATCTTTGAGACTTCATTTAGGCAAATTTTCTTAGGACACCAAAAGCATAAATCATAAAGAAAAAAATGTAAACATAACTTCATCAAAATTAAAAACGTGTGCTCTTCGAAAGACAATATTAAAAAGAAAATGCAAGCCTCAGACTAGGGTATCTGTATATCCACATATTTAAGGACTTGTATCCAGAATATACATAGAATGCTTGTAATCAATAATAAGACAAACAACCTGATTAAAAAACAATGGGCAAAAGATTTGACAGACATTTCACCTAAGAAGATACACAAATAGCAAATGAGCATCTGAAAAGATGCTCAACATAATTAGTCATTAGAAAAATGCAAAATAAAGATAGAGTGTGATGCCACTACATATGCACTACAACGGCTAAACTTAAAGAGCAGCACAAATACCAAGCACTGAAGAGAATGCAAAGCAGCTGGAAATCTCCTATACTGCCGGTGGGAATGCAAAATGGTATAGCCATTTTGGATACCATTTTGCAAAACAGTTTGGCAGTTTCTTAAAAAGTTAAACATACACTAAACAATTACCCTACAATTCCATTCCTACGTATGAGGAATGAAAATATATGTCCACACAAAAACTTGTAGACAAATATTCACAGCAGCTTAATTCATAACAGCCAAAACCTGGAAACAACTCAAATGTCTATCAACTGAGTAACAGATAAATGGAGTTTTGTTAAATCCTTTCAATGGACTAGTATTCAGCATTTAAAAGTTATGAACTACTGATACATGTAACAACACTAGTGAATCTCAAAAGTATCATGTTAAGTGAAAGATGTTCAACAGAAAAAGGTATGTATTGTATGATTCCAGTCACATAACTTTCTAGAAAACACAAAACTATACTGACAGAATGCAGATCAGTGGTTGCCAGGGACTTGCAGTGAGGAGAGGCATTTGACTGCAAAGAGGCATGAGAGAACTTGCTGAAATACTGAAAATGTTCTATATCTTGATTTTGGTAATGATTATACCACTGTATAAATCTGGTACAACTCAGAGAACTCTACTATTACTCAAATTTTATCCCAATAAAGGTGATCAAAAACAAGGGGAAAAAAATACATTTCACCTGCATACCTGAAGTTTACTTTGTGAGGATCAAATGATATAGTCAAATTTAGCTGAAGTTGACACATGCTGATATTAAAAGCATTCTTAAAGGCCCTAAGAATTTGAATAATTGTTTCAAAATTTTATAGGCCTCTCAGCTAATAAGGCCCTCAAGCTTGGTTAGTTTAGTCAAATCAAGCTTCAATTTCTTACCTAACTAACGTTAGTAACTACACATTACTAAATCTAGTACATCTTCCTAAAAGAACAACTTATTTTCAGCAACTGATGTCAAATTCTTTGATTTAAGATCTATCCCTGAGTAAACTTCAAGAGTTAACAGGATAATTCCTTAATGCATAATAGACCATATCTATAGTTTACAAAAAATGGTATTTATTCCCTTCAGAGCCAACTTCTGCAGGAAGTTATTTATAATATTGCCTCACATAGACTATAGCTAAACTTTAGGTTTTGCTATTTTATCAGACACAGATACCTTATGACTTTCTTACTAGGGTATTAGTTCTTCTTTCTGTCATTTACCCCTGCTGGTTTTTCTTTAATATAAGGAAAATTAACCTACATTAGGTAAGAAATATTTCATAAAACTGTTGAAGGACTATTACACCTTAAGTAAAGATTTTTTTCCACAATCTTAGGAAACAAGAATTGGGGAGAAACAAAAATGAAAAATACCGAAGGGGGAAAAATCACTACTGTGCCTAACCTTTTAAAGTCACTTTTGTCAAAGCTTATGGTGAATAAGATTTTTTTAAATATAGTTTCTACTTTAAATACAGGTGGAAGAAATATCTTGTTTTATACTTGAAAACCAACCTTCATAACTTGAACACTAAAAATATACAGCCCTATACATTGCATTTGAGATGATGAAAGCCCTGGTAGGATAATGAATTTCAAGAATTATAGAAAACTGATTTTTTTTAACAACAAAAAGTATCCTCTGAAATTATTTTCACTCCAATTTTTCACTTAGCTATCACCAAAGTGAGAAAATATGAGTATTCGGATACAGGCTGGATTTTTTCCTATGGGGAAAAAAAAGTAATCTTATGTGTTGTATTTACAAGAAAATAGTTTACCAACAAATTGCAGAAGATAGAAGAAAATGAGACAAAAAGAATTTTTTGAACCAAGGACAACATCTGCTCTTATTCTCCAGAGGCTTCAAGACAAGAAAAATTCCTAAAATACACTCTGCAAAAACATTTATATTGTCAGTAATTGAAGTCCATTTAAAGATTTGAAAAGAAGTTTTCTCCTAACAGAAACAAAAACTCTAAACCTTTTCAATTTGGAGACAGAAATTATATCTCATATGTAGAAATCTACCCATTTTGTAGACAGATAATAGCCTTCAAATTGAAGATCTATACAAAACTAGTAAAATTCATTAGACAGAAATTGATAAACTCTTGTTAAATGAGCATGATAATCATATTTGGTTGTATTATAATACAACAATTGCATAGTCTGTGATTTATGTCCTAACAACATTGCTTTTCTAATGTAGATATAAATTCTACTTGTTTATAGTAACTTTATTCATAATTGCCAAAACTTGGAAGCAACCAAGACGTCTTTCAGTAGGTGAATGGATAAATAAACTGTGGGATATCCAGACAACGGCATATTATTTAGCGCTAAAAACAGATGAGCTATGAAGTCGTGAAAAAACATTAAGAAACATTACATACAAGCCCGTATTTGTTTCTGGAACAAATGCATATTACTAAATGAAAGAAGCCAACCTGAAAAGGCTACAATACTGTACGATAACATTCTAGAAAAGGCAAAACTATGGAAACAGTAAAAAGATCAGTGGTTAGGGTGGAGGGAGGAATGAATAGGTAGAGCACAGAGGATTTTTAGGCAGTGAAACTATAACATCATCTTATGATACTGTAACAGTGGATACTTGTCATTATACATTTTTCAAAACCCCACAGAACGTACAAAACCATTTAAACCTAATATAAACTATGGACTCTGAGTGATAATAATGTGTCAACATAGGTTTATAGATTATCACAAATGTACCACTCTGGTGCTAGATACTGATAGCAGGGGAGGCTGTGCATGTGTTGGGGGCAGGAAGTATATGGGAAATCTCTGCACTTTCCGCTCACTTTTGCTGTGAAGCTAAAACTGCTCTAAAAAATGAAGCCTATTTTTAAAACAGGTATATTGACACGTTAGTTGGTTTTTAATATCTGGTCTGAAGTTCTCTGTTTAGGGAGAGGATCAATATATACCCATCTCTGTAAACAAATTATTACAATTAAATTGAATATGTAGTGTTTTTATCCTTCATTTTAAAGATAGATAAAACAAGGGAAGTGATTTGAGTATAGCTGAAACATTTCTAAAACTGGTTCACAGCTTCTCTTTTTACAGAAATTCTTACATTTTGGGAATGAGAGTCACTACATATGGGTAAGATATACATGTTAATGTACTTAATTTAAAAATGGAACAGAATTTGACAGCTAGAAAAAATACTTAGAAAATATTTGATCAAAGCCCCTCATCTTATAAGTAAGGAAACTGAGGCTCAGAGACACTCCATGATTCACTCTGGGTCAAAGGCTATATAACGACAGAAGGATAAGAACTTTGGTATTCTAAAGCTTAATGGTTGCATTTCCATTATACTACTATTATTCAAGAAAACAAAATTTTGATAAATTTCTTAAAATTCAGAGATGCTAATTTTTTCTTCTTTTATTTATTTATTTTTACGTGGATATGAATCCAATTACTATATTGGTTCACCTGATAAACATTCACTCAAGCTATGCCCATTTACTCATTTATTCTGCCCACTTGATTTTTCCCAGAGGTCATTTATAAAGAAAATTATGTTTTAAGAATTCTAACAGCCAAAGAAAATGTTTTACCCGGAAAGTGAATATAAAACACATGTGTTTATTACTAAAGCAAAGGCTATGCTCCCCACCCCACCAGTGCTAGGGAGAATTTAGAATCTTTTACAGAGGTAAAAATCCACCCTTGGTGGGAGCAGCTGTGACACTGTGAAAAAAGCTCCAAATAACATGCTGGGAAATTCAGCAGGCACTGTTATTATATCCTGTTTATACTGTCATTTTTCCTATCAGTAGGATATTATTTATACAGACCCCACCCATGAACTTCTTGTTTATCTTATTATAGAAATCCTCTGAATCTATAAAAAGAAGCCTGTATTTGTTTCTGGAACAAGCACATGTGTTATAATTTTGCACCTCACTACACTTTTTTATTTAGCATTTCCTTTTGTTATGCACCACTCGTTCTCATTTTTATCTCAAGGTTGATTTATTTCATTACTTCACACATTAGAGTTGAATTTAACTGATTTTAAGGGACTCCCTTATGGGACAGGGATTCCGGAGCACCATATCCTAAACTTTACTTTGGGGTAGATTTCATCAGGTAGATATTCTTCTAAGATACACTTGTTTAATTTGTTTAAAGACAGAAAAATGTGCCTATATACTGATCAACTTCCCTAGTGAGTGAGCCCTGGATGCCTATAAGGCTTCCTACTCAGGCTAGTCTATCCCAGATGTGGCAATTACAAGGGCCAGGCTTTCTATTGGTTCTAACTCACTCACTATTCTTTAGCTGGATCCCTTTTCTGAAATGAAAAGCCCTGCCCCTGAGTTTAGCTTGATGGTTAGATGGGCTGGGTGAAAATGTAACGCGACAATACATAAGAAATACACAAATTCAGTAAGTTGACCAATGGCACAATGAACCAATCTGGTTATAAATCATCCTCATTTCCCTGCTATATGTAAAAAATTGAGTTAAAGTAGATAAAATAAAATTGCAAGTTCCTTAAGGGTAGAAATTTATGCAGCATTTGTTGAGCAAATAATTATTTCTGGAAAGGGAACATCACTGGACAAACTCATACTGGATAAATTTTCACATGTATATACAGCTTGTGTTAGCTTCACCAATACTCCCTTTTCCCTACAAGGCAGCACTACAAGGCAGCTAGGTAAACATGAAATCCTCAGAAAGCATGTACAATGCTAGACTCTTTGGGGATGTGTAAGAACACATCCCTGCTTTTAAAGAACATTGCTCTGAAAAGTATAACTGAAATAAGGTTTAGTACCTCAGGGTGGTGAACTAAGTTAATTTCAGAAAAAAAGAGAGGTCTACATGGGCTAAAGAGATCAAAGAAGTCAGAATGAGGATAATAACTGAGGTAATCTTGATAAACAGGAATTTACAAATGGCTGAGGTGAGGAGGTAAAAGGCATCTTAGATACAATCAATGATTTGTAAGCATCGAAGTGAGCAGAATTCTGGAAACAGTGAGTAGTTGAATTCGGCCAGGGAGTATATTGAATAGGAAATGGCAATAAAAAGAAGGTTGGACTCAGATCACAAGGAGTTTCATTTTTCAGACAACGGAGAACCACCAAAGATATATGAACATGGGAAAATAAACCCAAGCTTTTGGACTAGGAATGAAGAGAAGGAAGAATAAGTTGGGGTGAGACTGAAATGGGGGTAGAAGTTTTTAACAGTACCAAATCCTATGACTACAGTAGCAAAACAAAGGTCCATGTGATATAACAGATAATAAATGTGTAAAAATATTTTCAACTCTTGCTTTCAAAAACAGATGGCATCATGATAACTATCACTGAGTGGGGCAATGCTAAACAATGCCAATCCACTGAAGTTAATGTCAGGAAAGCTTACCAATCTCCTAGAATAGTACTGCTCAAACCCAAATCACCTGGGGATGTAGTTAAAATGTAAATTCTGATTCAGCAGGTTTAGGGTGGTACTCTGTTATCTTTACATGTCTAACAAGCTCCCAATACTGTTGTTCCATGGACTACATTTTGAGTAGCAAGATTCTAAAACATCTTTCAGTTTCCCTTTCCAAAAGGGCAATATTTGATATACTATGTTTAATCCATTATAGTATATCTAAATGCTTTTAGATATGCCTAAGAAATTCCTTTTAAAGGTATTTTATTACAATTTGCATCAACGTCAGATGGGTTTCAAAAGCTACTGTTTTAAAAGTCCAAGATGATTCAAGATTCAGGGTATTCAAGATACTCAGAAATATTTTCACCTGGACAAAATCAACTTTATAATGCTGCTCTGTAACACTATAATTTTGCCATTTTTTTTCAGGCTGGCAAACTAGAAGCTACTATTACTTCTAATCCTGGTAGCCTAAGTAAAAGCCCTGAAAGACAACATTCCATCTTTTCATAGTGCACAACAGTGGGTTTTGGTAAAATCCACTTAACTTGCCCTTAATGCCCTTAGCACCATACCTTAATCTTTGAAGATAAAGGTAACAATTTATTTTAAATATCCTACTGAAAAACACCTGAGGATTACAAAAATTACATTCACACGCCATCCTTCTGTTTAAGATTTCTATAGGATATGCCTTTAATTAAAGTCTTTTACCATGAACAGAGGTGTCATTTATAAAAATATATTACTAGTGTTATATATTACACACACACACACATATTAAGATTGGCTGGCCTTAGATTCATGGGATAAAATTTAAGACTTCTGAAACCTCAAGTTTCATTTTTAACCAAATTAATGGTCAATAACAACCTGTTAGGTAAATTAGCTTCCATGTGTATCAAAGGTAAATTAGCTTCCATGTGTATCAATGTCTAGAGAATAGAAATAATATTTTAAAACTGGAAGGTATTGTTGAAGATCAGATCCAACAATTTCATTATAGAGATAAGAAACTGAGGCACACAAGCTAAAAAGCCCAGAGTCACATAGCTGCTAGTGCATGTTAAAAAAAAGAAGGGGGTGGAACAAATTAATTTTCATATATATCAATGTACAACATACAACGATGTATAAACTACAAAATGTAGTTGAAAGAGTTTCTGGTTCCTCTAATGACTAATGCATAGTTGATTTTATTAAGGTGTTATAAATCATTGATATCCAAGAAAGGAAGACCACATACCAACAAAGAAAAGACATGTTACCCCACGATTTAAGAACTTCATAAAAAATGCAATCTGAATAGAGAATGACACATATACACCACATACTCAGGATGCGGCTGTGGTGGGGTGGGTAATGGGATGGGATATAAGCAACAAAGAGAAGACAATGGTAATTTTTATCTTCTCAGTAATGGTTTGAGGAAAGCTTTCACATACAGAAAAGTGGTTTAAAAAACACAATTTCTTTTACTCTCATTAATCATTTTATAATTGGTAAAATTGGGGATTAGATTTCGAGGAGTGCAAAGCTTTTAGAAATATGAAATGTAGATAGCAGTTGGATGTGCATGTGTCATAAGCTCTGTCACAATTAAAAGAAAACCAGAGAACCCTTTTTTTAGTCGTAAAATAATGAATTTTGTGCTTATTACAAATGCTATAAAATTTACCAGCACAAGTGAAAAAAAAAAATCACTGGAGAAGTTCCATAATAGTGGAGACAATGGGTTTTAAATCACAGGCATACATTATTATGCCTAAGTTGACAGATCTGCACTGCAATGCAGAAATGCAAGCACTATTCCAACATCTGCACCAGAAGGCAGAGACTAGACATGATTCCAGAATAAAGGGCTCTTTAGCTCTTACCTGTTACCTGTGCAACAACTGCTTGGGAAATCCTCCGATTGGCAAGAAAGGCTTTGATTTCCTCTTTTATCACACTGCTGTCCCTCCTAACAAAAACAGAAGACAAGACCAACAATGTATGTTGAAGGTAGAAATCCTCATCTTTGCTAAGAAAGGTGAAGCAAAGAGGTGGGGAGAACATAGAAAGAAAGGACACAAAAACAAAAGTAAACAGACCAAGCTTGTGTGAAAATATGAAATTAAAACAAACCAAGAAACACCAAATAGTCAAGTCCTAAAACATCACACCATCAGACAGATGCTTTAGTGAATGCCACAGTAGATATAAGTCTCATACCAGAGGATGGTTAATCGCATGCTGTATAATTCACATTAGGAACAAGGCTGCCATATGGTATATACAAAGTTTCATTACTGGGGAATGAATATATCTTACACAGACAGAAATCCTAGAAAAATAAAAAGCAACGACAATGACAAAAATCAGTTGTGAGTAGATTTTGGTTTGCATGTTAACTATGCAACTGTATAAATAATGTTCAGTCATTTTAAAACCTTTGTTAAAGGAATAGAAATCATCATCATTCTCACAACTGCTAAAATATTAGCCATTTTAAGAAAGGCTTTGCATTTTAATTTGTCTTCTTTTTCCTGTACAAACCAAAAAAATTTTAAGTGAGATGGGTTGAATATAAAATTTTAATATAAAAAGGCACTTATTAATTTCCTATTACATATAATATACAGAATACTTTAAACTATATTCTGTGTCCTTGGGATTATTAGACTTAATTTTTCCTCCACTATGATGCCTTATAAAATTTTACTTATTTAAAAATTCAACAAATTCTCAAAAGACTAAACATTCACTAGAATGACAATGAATGGCAAGACTTCTATTTCTCCACCAGAACAAACAGAATACTTAAGTAAAAATTACACTTAAACCCTTAAAACCGACCAATTTCTTTTTGAATGCTTTATGTTCAAAAGGATTACATAAATAGAGCACTGATTTTTGTTCAAGCTCAAAAGTAACACAGAATAGTGGTAATTTATAATCCACTAATACAGGGGTCAGCAAACCATGGCCCATGGGCTAAATCTGGCCTCCAACCTGTTTTTACACAACCTATGAGCTGAGAACGGTTTTCACAGATGAACATTTGCAATCAATTTGATAACAGGGAACACTAACTTTGAATATTAAGTAAAATATTATCTCCCTCCCCCAAAATTCCATTCTTCTCATTAGTAGGCCTGTATTTTAAAAATTATATTCAATTTTATTATTCTATATTGAATTTTGTCAATAAAAATTTGTTTTCTCCCTTGTAGGCAACTATCTACATTATAGCCTCAATTTTGCCTCTTGGCCACAAAGTCTAAAGTGTTTACCCTTTACAGAAAAAGTTTACCAACCCCCGATCTGACAAAAGATCATGAATTTTTTGTGTGTGTGAGGAAGACCAGCCCTGAGCTAACATCCGTTGCTAATCCTCCTCTTTTTGCTGAGAAAGCCTGGCCCTGGGCTAACATCCGTGCCCATCTTCCTCTACCTTATATGGGACGCCGCCACAGCATGGCTGACAAGCAGTGCGTGGGCAGGCGCCCGGGATCCGAACCGGCGAACTCTGGGCTGTCAAGCGTGAACTAAACCGCTGTGCCACTGGGCCGGCCCCAAGATCCTGAAATCTTTACAAATCGTTTTGTGAATAAACCACAAACTCCTTATAGGAGCTCAAGTCTCCCGAAAGATTATTTGGATCAATGAAAGAAAAGTTTCCTATCCCAAAAGAATCAGTTGTGATTTAACTTAGAGCAGATATTTTAGCTCCCTGGTGAGGAGGGGTCATTCATGCTGTTGATGGATTCCATGCTCCCTTTCAGGAACTCTGGAAAAGAGCAGAGAAGTAAAAGAAGAGATGGCTTCCAATCTGGAGCTCTATAGTATATTCCTGATTTACTGGTTGGAAATCCTAACCAAAAAGATTCCTAAAGGAAGAAAATAGTCAGCTGCCCAATCCAATATTTAAAATTTCTCATACTGATCTAGATTCTGATCTAGATACTGGCGAGATTCCTTCCAAAATGCTTGTTTATATTTGATATATTTCTTGGAAAAATACGCATTCTCATTTTATTTTTAAAATTGTGTATCTGAAAGAAAAAGGTAAAAATAAATGCATTTTAAAGTTAAACAAAATAACAAATTGCTGAATAAAATACAGGTAATGTAGACCAAACAGCTCTCAAATATCCATCAATAATCAGTCGAGCAAGAGAGAACTTCAGCAGTATCTATTTCAATTGGCTCATGTAAAGAAAACAACCAAATCATTTGGTCTCTGATACAGCAGCAAAATTAATCTGAAAACATTTAAATAAAGCATTGCATTTCAATGTACAGAATATCCTTCTAGGAAATTGAAAACTGAGTTTAAGAGAACATTTTTTAAGGTTAAATAAAAAATTATGTGCTTTTCTGGAGAAAATGATTAAATGGTATTTTCTTGACTACTGATTTAAATTGGTATTTAAATCAATTTATTTTAAATCACATTCACTTAGAGTAGACAATAAATCATAAAGAGGAGATAACACTCAATTATTCCAATAGGAAATATCCAATATTTTCTAATATTCCAATAGAGATAAAATGAAAATGCATACTTTTCAAAGCCTTGCAGTATGATATTATCAAGGACTGCAGCAATACAGAAGGAACTCCAAAAAGTCTGCAAAACAGCAGCAATTCAGTGACCCTCTCCTAGGCTATATTTTTAGATGCGTGGCAAGTTTTTACGTACTCACCATGAATTAAAAGGAAAATAAAAACCTCTTTACCCAATGGTTTTGTCAGAGAGAAGCTTTTTCAAACTGAAGAAAAACATAAGACCTAAAAACTAAGGGTGTACTTTGGCCAAGTCACTTAAAAAGCTGGACCCTGGTTTCATCATCTGGTAACATGAGAACATTAATACCCCAGTCATAAGGCTTTCAAAATTTCTCTCCAAGCACTGAACTTAAATTTAAATGAAATTTAATATTAAATGTGTGTGCATAAGTGTGTGTATAATATATAAAATAAAAAATTCTTCAGTGTAAAAACTTTTGAAACTGTAAAAGCATTATATAAACAATGACTATTATTTTATAAAACCCCAGAAAGAATCCCAGGAAAAGAAGAAACAAATGATCTGCTATAACTATACAAGATTAAAGTAAACATCTGTATCAGGTACTTCAAGGCAACATGGAAAGATTTCTATAGTCAATTTAGAAACAAGCAGTGGAGTGTAATTTACTTGGTTTCACTAGGTATTTTCAAAATAGTAACAGGATTCAACTTTCACTGTGTCCAACTCTCTTTACATACTCCAAAGGCTTCCATTCTACTGAGTTAACTTTGTTCTTTAATCTTTCACATATTCCTCATTCAGTTTTCTTTAAGGTCCGGCCTCTCTTACAGTCCATAATTGTACTCTGTGAAATCACCAGTTTCTTGGTGTGAAAACTCCTTCGTTTACTCCAAATCTAATTCTCCATCTTTTTACTTTCTCTCTCCATCTGAAATTTGACATCCTCTTTAAAGAGAATGAATCCCTTTTTCCTCCCTTCTTTTATAAAATCTCACACTCAAAATTTCTACTCCTGAAGTCTTACAGAATTGAAATGAAGTGTAGGCTGGTCTTTCTTTGATTCCATAGCTTACTTCCAAGAAAAGCTACCACTCTATTTGCATCTAACCACTTCAAGTCCATGTCATCTCCTCCTACTACCTTTTCCAAATCACAGCCATGCTGGATTCGTCTATCTGGGTGACTTCCACATGAGGATAAAATTCTACCTTTCCACCCTCCATTGCCCTTATTTTTATAACTTACTAAACTTTCCATTTTTTACTTACAGACCTTTCTTAATATCTAGATAAATTAATCAGTAATGCCTCTTTATGGAATCACTTTTTTAAGACACAATTTAATTGTCATCTATTCAGAGAACTTCTCCCTGATCCTCAGAGCTAAAATAGATCTTTTCTTCCAATAGCTAACTTTGCCATTTCAATTATATTACTCACATGCTAATATATTACATGTTATGCTGTATTACAGTTGTTCCTGATCTGGTCTTATCTCTCCTACTAGCCTGTAAAGTCCTTTAGCACAAAGATTGTCTTATTCATCATGGGGATTGCATATAATAGAGCTTAATTTGTTCAATGAATGAACAAACCTGTAGTTGAAAGATAAAAGATTGTAAAATGGAAAACTTGATCTAGATAATTTATAAAACAGTTCTAAAATCTTAATCTCAAATATGTTTAAGCTTCTGAAATCAGAATGGAAAACAGTTATTTATGCTAGCTCAAAATAGCAATGCTTCCTTTTCTGGATGACAGGATATTAAAGATGGCATGTTTAAAAATGGTATGCTTTTAAGATCTTCCCTATTCTCTTAGTTGATATACACTATACATTCTTTAGGACCTCTTAAAGGTAGCCATCTATCTCAAAGACTTCCAGAGATGGAGCAATACCTACCAAGATAGACATTTCACAGGTGGAAAAATATAATTACATATAAATTCTTTCACATTTGAATAAAAACTTGCTCCCTTTAATGTCTACCCATGAAGATAAAACATAATTTAAAATTTTAAAATATAACTTTAAAAGAAAAGCTACTCTATATGTATAAATAACATGGTAACTCAATATTATGACACATAGAACATAAATACCCTTCCTACACAAGTAAATAGCCTATTGTTAGGCATATAGATAACCAACTCAGAAAAAAGTCTCAGAGTCTTGTATAAAATACTAACTAACACACTTATAAAATTTAGTACATGGGTAGTTAAGAATAACATCTTTAATATATGGCATTGTTTATTAACTCTGATAAGCCTCATTTCAACTGTTATTTTACAATATATACACAAGAGAACAGATACTTTAATAGATGTATGCTATTATATTAGCAGATGTACATATATACCTATATATATATATTAACAGATGTATTTTAAAAATATTAACATGTAAAATGGGTCTTCATTCTAGCTCTTCGCTTTAAAGTCCTTCCTAAAATGTTATATTCAACAATTTGTTGAGAACTCACATTCTAGTTTCCCTTTCTTTTCTTTTTTTTCACCCTGATCAATTAAAAAATGGAAAAAGTAGCAGTTACTTTCTTTCTGATTCTTTCTTAACAAGTTGATCAGGTGTATAGTTAAAACCTAACCAAGTTCGACCAAAAAAAAAAAAAAAAAACAACTCTCCTTTATGTACCTTGAAATTGGAAATTGTTAGGAGTTAAGTTTCTGGACTCCATGGGTTATGAGATTTGAAAAATATACCTTATGGTTGAGTGCTCCGGAGGTTGGGGAATGTGAGCATGCAAGAGGTGAATTACATATGATATATACAGAAGGGGAGTCAAGAAGGCACTCAGGTACCCATTTTCCCCACGTAGAGATCACTAACTCCAACCCACAGTAATATCACCATAGTGTTGAGTGATCAGCTAGGACAGTATAGCTCTACGTAGACAAAGGATACTCACAAAGATCCACTGCTCAAAAATTTCTCTAACAGTCTACCAAATAAAAACTCATTTGGTTAGTAAGTGATTGACTTGAAGTAGCAAATACCATGTTGCGGGGAAAGGATAAGCCCATTAAGGCATTCACACTTTGTCTTGAGTTACATTAACCACCATTCCTAAAATCTTACTGAAATCCACAGACATGAAACATTTATTTACAGAGGCAACAGGTACCAGTGACACATTGGTAATAAAGACGTGGGTTAGAATTCAAGCTCTCCCACTTAATATTTAAGTTTTCTTGGGCCAATTATTTAATTTTTTGAATTTCAGTTTCTCTGCTCCATCTCACATACAGCATGGTTGTAATGATTAAAAGTGAGAGCAGTCATGCGGTAAACTTCTCCCTCCGACCCAAGGATCATTACTATCTGGAAACTTGAGAAAAATGAGAGGTGCGCACAGAGGAGGAGTGCAGGTATGGGAGAGGGCACAATGGTAGAGGACCACAGAGAGCCAGACGGTTCAATGAGACCCCTACATGATTAGAGGACACCAAGGTAGTAGTTCTAAGAAAGGAGCAGAGAAAAGGAGGAAGACAAACTGTCCTAACTATGTAACAAGTGGCAGTATGTAAATTAAATACTGATAACACTGTATAAATAAACATGTATATATTTAATGATGAAACTTGAATGTGCGTAACTGTAGGATTTAACTACAAATCCTAGTCACTGCTATATAGATTTTCTGTTTATTTCAATAACACAGTTGAACTATATCATTATGACAACCTAAGAGTTAATAGTCAAGTTTTCAGACCTTAATAGTCAAGTTTTAGACCCTGGCCAATCTTCCAGGCCTTTGTTAAAAAGAAAGTTTTCCCAAACTTCTTGTTAGTCTAATACACATTTGGGAATTAACTGTTATGTTGAAAAGCATATTAAAACTGATTAATGACAGCAACAACAAAAAAACAGGCTAGCATCCTAACAAATATATTTTTGTTGATATCCTCTCTACTCAAGATAATTAAAAGCTAACCTTGTTATATTTCAATGACTGAATTCGATGACTGAAGTAACTTCTATTTGCCCAAATGGTTCTCCCTCTTAATCATGACAATGATGTATACATTAAATTCGAAAGGAACATATGAACTTTGGCCAGCTGCTTTAACAAGTGAAAGTGAATTCAAAGCCAAATTGATCTCTTATATTTTTAAGTTTTAAAAGCCTCTATGAAACTATTCATTACAGGAATTACACTGGAATCTAGACACAATACTCCATTTAGCCTACAATTCCATATAAGGCAGTTCTACTCTAAAAATAATTTCAGAACAGTTTGTTTAAAAGATATTTCACCACTGTGGTACTACAGGACAGATCTTCCATATGGCAATATTAAGTCACCATTATTCTATCTTCAAGTCTTAAAATCTTTAGGAAGAAATATAACTCATAATTATAGGTTTTAATTCTATTTCTGACAAATTCCTGCTAAAGCTTCTTTCATTATCTACTGTAACAAATCTATCTGTAGGCTCTCCTCCTGCTACAGTGGTGACAATCTACTGAAAACAATGCTTTTATCATCTCTATTCCTACAGACCTGTAAAAACCCCTTAATTCCAACCAAATTAAACATAAACTATTTGTATGGGACTCAGATCTTCCAAAACCTATACTGCCTCCTAATATACTATTCTTACTACCATAGTCTAGCCCATCTGCTATCGTAATAAGAGACTAAACATGCCTTGCCTTTTCTACCTTTTACTATTCCCTTAACTTTAAATACAGTTCCTCTATTTCAAAATAGAGCCTATCCTTTAAGGTTTCCCTCAAACTCATCCATTCATTTAACATTTTAAGCCCTTACCATGTGCCAAGGTCAGTTCCAGATCCTGGAGACACAACAATCAAAAACACATGGTTGCTGCCCTCAAAGTGTCCCAGGTCCAGCATGAAGTCTTTCCTAATCACCTGTGTTGAAAGTGGACTTCTTCTTTTCTTAGTGTTTAAATCTCTAAGTGCTTACACTTATCTTGTAATAGAAAACATTTTACAAATTATATATATATACACATATATGGCATCTATTACTAAAATTAGAACTTTAGCTTCTTAGGGGTAGAAACAATGTCTATTTTTCTTCCTAAGAACATTACTTTTTATATAATAGTTGCTCAAAATTATTTTGTTGATTGGTATAATGGAGGGAGAAATTAAGAATGCACATAATCTATATCATGATAAAATCATCTTATCCTTCAGAAAAAGTACTTACAATAGATTTAAGGATTAGAATATACCTGTTAATTCAGAAAATTCAGATGTTAGGAATTAGAGCCATAAAGAGAAGGCTAACCATTGCTTTGACAAACACAGAGAAGGGAAAAGGCTTATCAAGCAGCAAAGAGAAAGGGCTGAAGTACAGAAGAGAGAATTTGAATTAAAAACATAAAATTTGAAATTTTTTTCTTTCATCTCCAAGGAGGGGAGGGAGAAATCACAGTTCTTATAAGTAAGTAGCTGAAATACAGCTTATTACTCAAAACCAATCTAATATAGACATTTTGGGAACTCTGAATAAGCAAAGGAACTAACCTCATTAATTCCTCTACTTTATCATCTACATCTAGGTCCTCTTCTGAGGCTTCAAAACTGTATGATCTCTGACCCATGCTGTTTGCATGGTAGCGAGTTGGTGACATCTTTCCATTGGATGTGGATAATCGCTCATTATTCTCCCTCCCATTTTGATTGGTAGTGCAAGGCTGTGGGGAGGTATCATAACTGTTGCTAGGTGATGGGGACATTCCAGAATGCTGGGTCTGTGTGGAAGCTGTAGCTGTAGAGGAAGATGCTGGAACATTGTTGGTACTATTCCCATATGAACTTCCTCCATAGCTGGACCTTCTTCCAAACTTGTCACTATGCTCTTGATCAAGACGGTCCAAAGTTTCCAAGGCATGGAGAATTTCATGTTTAGTCATTCCAGTACGGCGAAGGCGCTGAAGCAGATCTATCTGCTCTATGGTAAATCTGGGTTCATCTGTATAGTGAGACATGGTTTCCAGCAAACTGAAAAAAAAAAAATTAAAAGAAATTTCCTTTATGTACAACATCTACCAAACAACATATCGTTATAGACAATGCTCAGCAGAAGATGCAATACTTCTACATCAACTTCTTTACTAAAAATAATTAAGAAATTATTACTATCATATCATAATAACAATAATTATTACTCTATGCTAGAATGTTTTTGTCATGGCAAATGGACTGGTACAGATACTGACTTTATTAGCATATGGACATTAGGTATAACATAAAACCTAATTTCATACGGCATACAATTTACATTTTCCTCAATTTGGTAAATATCTGAACCAAAATTTCAGTTATAGCAATAATACCAAAATGACAGATTAGGTGCATACAGTATTAAGCCTAGGCTAATGTGATTACTCACAGTTGTTTTTTCTACCTCAAATTTATTATTCTACATTAGAGTATTTATGGGAAGTTGCTGAAAAAATAGTTTGTATTATCTTGTTTTACTAAATATCAGCAAAACTAACCTAGGAACTCTATAACTTCATTTAGTGTAAACAAACGATTTGGTAAGTTAAACTCAAGCGAATACTAATAACCAGCAAAAATATTTAAATGGAAAAGAGAGGTACATAAAAAACCTTATTAAGTACCATTTTACCCACCACTTAGCAAATTTGTATTTCAGCTCTATAATGCATTCTCTAATAGTTATCCAGAGAAATGGATCTTTCGTGGTTGTAGCCAAACTGAACTATTCATTTTTCTTAGGAAATTGCTTCTACATTATGTTTCCTTTAACACAAGATACTGCAGCACACCAGAAAATGTCTCGGTTAACAACAATATTAAGGGAGTTGTCAGACATCATAAAAATTTTCACTACTTAAAATTCCTTTCTTATAAAATCTGACTTTCCTACTTAAGATTTTTTAAAGTGGTAATTTCTTCTATTTTTATTTTTATAGTTTTAGTGCCAAATAGGATGCATGGCATGCAGTAGGCTCTCATTACGTGTTTGCTGATGGAAATAAATGTCAAGGAGTTTTCTCATCCTTTACAGGTAAACATCTGCTCCAGGCTAGTTCTCTTAAGCTGTTGAAGATCTGTTTCCTCATCCCTCTATACTAAAAATTTCTTGAATATTCACTTCTAGGCAGGCATGGGCAAGAGTTTCATATAATGTAATCTCATCTAATCCTCACAATGACCCTCTGTGGTAATTTTTAAAAAATTTTATATTGATTGATTGTTGAGGAAACTAAGGCTTAGAGTGGTTTTGTACCTTGCAAAAAGTCTGACTGAGAAGTAGAAAAAAAGATTCAAACCTAGATCTTATTGACTCCAAAAGCATACATCATTCTGCTTTCCAATATACGGCAGGACTTACTGGAATCATATGATTTGGCACATAGGCTATTGTACTCTTTTAGGTCTCCAGTTAAAACCACTTTGATAAAAACCACTCTACTGATGGAGTAGGGGTTCTAGTAATAGTATTTTATATTTAAAATCTTGGCTCTATCTAGAATTTATATTTCCTTACTGGGTGTGAAAGGATTTGAGGTTTATTTTTTCCCAAATGGACAGCTGGTTGTCCAATATACTTTACTGAGTAACATGTCTCTTCTCTGATCTGAAATGCCACATTTATCATATACATACAGAATTTCCACACAAACCTGTACTTACCTTTGGATTCTCTATTCTACCACTGATTGTTTTGTCTTTCAAATACTTTTAAAAGGAAGCAGGCAGAAATCTAGATTTTTTCACATGAAATTGCTCTAGTTTAGAGACAGGCTCATTAAAAATGAAAAGAAACACATTTTGTGGACCCAAAATAACATGTTGTAGGCCATTTGTGTCCATGGGTCACAGTATCTGCCTTATACCTGTATATATTATCTTCTGCTTTCTTCCAATATTCATTTGTGACAAGCTATCCATCATAAAAGTCCTATTTTCATGATTATTACATTCTTTCTTGATTGCCTAGGTTTTTCTCCTCCATTTTATAATGAAAAATTTTAAACATACAGAGAAGTTGAAATAAATTTACAGTGAACACCCATATATTAACCACCTAGATTTTACCATTAACATTTTACTTACTTTATATCTATCCATTCCCTCATGCATCCATCCCTCTATTCATCTTTTTTTTTGTGAGGAAGACCAGCCCCAAGCCAACATCCGTCGCCAACCCTCCTCTCTTTGCCAAGGAAGACTGGCCCTGGGCTAACATCCGTGCCTATCTTCCTCCACTTTATATGGGACGCCGCCACAGCATGGCTGACAGGCAGTGCATCGGCAGGCGGCTGCGATCCGAACCCGCGAACCCCAGGCTGCCAACCACGGACTAAACCGCTGCGCCACCGGGCGGCCCCCTCATCTTATTTTTCGAAGCATTTAAAAATTAGTTACAGATCTCTTGTACACTTCCCCCTAAATACTTCCGCATGCATATCATTAACTAGAGCTCAGTATTTGTTCAAGATTTTTTCTTTTGAGGTAAAATTTACATAAAAGAAAATACACAAATCTTATGTTTACCATTCTATGAGCTTTGAGAAGTGCATACACTGTGAAACTCAAATCCCTATGAAGATACAGAATATTACCATCACTCCAGGAAGTTCCCTCATGCTTCCTCCTGGTTAATCCCTGTCCCTTCCTCAGAGGCAACCACTGCTCAGATTTTTTTTCCCACCACAAATTAGTTTTGCCTGTTCCAGAACTTCATATAAATGGAATTTCTATGTATTCTTTTGTGTAAGGCTTCTTTCACTCAGCATAAAGTTTTTGAGATTCAGCCATGATGTTGTATCAGCAGTTTGTTCCTTTTTACTGCAGTACTTCACTGTAGGAATATACCACGGGTTTGTTTATCTATTCTATTTTGGACACTTGGACTGTTTCCAATTACTAGCTATTCTAAATGATTTGGCTACTAAAATTGTACTCTACTAATTTTCTTGTTAGCTTAATATATCCCCTATAATATATTATCACCTGGTTGGGAGAGAAGAGAAAACTTGCAACCAGAGTAACTTGTTTACTTTTTCTTCTGACCAATTTCAAAAGAACAGTACACTTTGCTTAACACAAATAATTTATTATTAAAATGCTACCCAGTGTTGGTAATGTTCTATGTTCTATGCTAGTTACATTACACAGGCACATTTACTGTGAACATTCATTGAGCTGTACACTACTGATTTCTGCATTTTTCAGTAGGTATATTATACTTAAAGTTTATTGAAAAAAGCTACATGAACATTTTCCTAATGGCTTATAATAGACACTTAACACTTTAGTTTCTCTTTTAGCCCTCAGCACTTTGTCCACTCTATCAAGTGCTTAGTAATATATTAATCTTTAATCCAAGGAAGTTCTTTTAAAAAGTAGCCACCAAATCCCTTTAGTAATCCAAATAATTTAGCCCTTAATTGACTGATTTGGTAAACTGAGGTGTCTATACATTATTCTTTCCTCTTGAAAATGAAGTAGTAGACCTGTCCACTGCTAACTTCAGTCTTCATCCTCTCAAAATACTTCATAAATTGACTTTAGATATGAGACTTCAAGAATTGTTTATTATATGGACAAAAAAAACCAATCATGATATTTTCCTATCCTATTTATATCAGAGCAGACAGTAATTTATATATTACTCTTCAAAACTCTCTCTGTGTGGAGCAGCACTCTGTACATCAGCATAAAATTAAAATAAATTATATGAATTTAACCGGTTACTGAAACATATCCATCCTAAAGCTGGTATTAGAACTATCAGAACTAAAGATTCCACAGTGTCTGAAATAATGTAATATTTTATGTCATTTCAGATTCATTGACTACGGTAACCACTTTTATTCCATACGTCATAAAAGGAGATAACAGAAGGCACCTATTATTTTGTCTGCCTAGAACGTCTCATTGTTTCCAACTACATGTTCTTGGGGCTGCCACTCATAATACCCCACACCTCCTGGCCAACGGGGTAGGCACATAAGGAAGCCAAGCCTTGATCTCCTCAAAATATTCAGATTAGACTAATGGGAAGATGGACAGTCACTATAACTGTGCTCAGTTGCAAGAAGATGTTAATCTGGTACATTCTTCATCATGTGGAAGAAGCTAGTTTGCAGAAGAAAAAGCAGACGTACCAAGTAATGCAGAGCAAGGAGAAAGCTCTGCAGTGTTCATATCCCTTGTTCTAATAATTCCTAAGCCCCTGCTACATCCCTGCTTTTCTTCTTGTATTGTTAACATAAGAACATAAATTTCCCTTTATGCTTCACTTTGTTTAAATTAGATGTCTGTGCCTTGCACGAAGAGAGGTTTCCAATAAAAGATATACCTAAAGTAAAAAGATCTACAACTGCTAGAATGAAATGTATGATTATTGTAGAGTAGAATGATAATGGCATAATGAGCAGGATCAAATCATGCATATGACACTGAAGGTACAATATTTTACTAAGAAAATGCCAAGATTAGAAGCTTTCTTGGATATTGAGAATAATATTTCAATGTGCATTAACATAAACAAAGGCATACATTCTGTCATTTCTAAATTTTATTTTCATAATTTATCTAGTTTAAGCACAAAATCATGAAATTATGGCAGTACATGACCTACAAAGGTCATCTAAGTCCATGATACCAGCAATTCTTTTATAACAGAGAGAGATAACATGTAAGAACCGAACTAATTTTCTTATGTAGTACAAGGACTGTTCACAGGATAAGGAACATCTTTCACTTTAAATTACTAATCTGAATGCAGAGTCAGGCCAACAATTGAAAATGATGTGAGAAGAATTTCGACACTGCAATAACACAGACAATGTTTAAAACATAAAACAACAATTAAATTCAGGAATTATGGCTCAGTATATAAACTGATGTTTTAAAAGACCATACTATCAGACCTTAATAGTAATTAAGCCTATTTTACAATACATTTTATCCCTACTTGGATATGTACTAAACTCTTCTTGGATAAGGCATGAGGTCCAGAACATACTTTCTTAAAATAAATTCTACAAACATGTAGAGCAAAGAAGGCTAAAGCAGGCATAAATGATTAAATCGTGAAATCACATGCACAAAAATCACATTACTATCTTACTCATAAAGCATCAACCGTTAATAAGATTTTATTGGATAACACAGCATTTTCTTCAGCTTGATTCTGCTGTCTTTATCTTTTTATCTAGAATGACTAGGAAAAATATGGCCTAGTCATAAGTTAGTTTTGTTTTGCATACAAGATATTTACTGCATGATGATTTAACACATTCTATAGTCAATCATAATATTCATCAACTAAAGTTGTATTCAGGCCCTTCTTACTATTTATGGTACATTACCCTCTTTCACAATTATCATCATCATGAAAGAAGTGGCAGTCTTAAAGTAAGAAAACGACAAGACGTAAGAATAAGAAATGAAGATTTACTGGGGACTGAGCTTGACAGTATGGTAAAATGATTCTGGAATTCAAACCAATAGGAGAACTGACTAAAGCAAAAGAATAGAGGGTATGACTACAGATAGCATAAAAATGATCTCTTCATAATGAAAAGACTTCAAGAAAAATAAGATTATTTTCCAATGTGCCAATCACATTTTAATAGTTATTTTTAAATTACCACTGATTAAGACTGATATTTAATTGTAGCCACCTTATACATGTTTGGAAAAAGAAATCCAAGAAAAATATGTAAGTTTATAGAAGGAGATATAAATTAGGTGTGGAATCAGAGAACTGGAAACCATTTAGACAAAAATCATTCTTTCAACTAACATTTATCGAGTGCCTCCTATGTGTCAGACCATGTACAAGGTAGAGAAGATGCAACAAGAAACAAATTAGCAAAAATTCCTGGCCTCATGATGCTTACATTCTAATGGCTATTGAGAATAGCCATTAGCAAATAAACCATAAAAAAAAAAAAAGGGAAATTATGGCTCAGAGTGATGTAGTGCCTTCCAATTTCCCAAGGACACAGCTACTTGAAGAAACTCAAGCAACAGTTCACATCACCTGGGCCTATTCCAGAGCCTTTTTCATACATGAAAGAGTCAATGAGGGGGAAAAAAACATAATGACAAACCTAAATAATAAGGAAAATCTATCTTAATGTCTACTTCCTGGATTATAGAAGTGTCCACCAAAATGGAAGGAGTTTAATCGAAACATAGACTGCACCAAATTTTAGAAAACACTTATGCTAAAGGCACTCTGCATTAGACTCTAAAGATGCACTTAATGAGCTAATAGATACTTTATCTTCTCTAATATCTGAAATTCCTGCAATACTTTTATTCAGAGGCCTATTTAATATGAACTAGTGGTTACAGTTCATATCCTAGCACAGAAAAACTCTCAACGTAATACCACCATCTCAATTTGTATTTTTTGCCTGACTCCAAAGAAAGGCTACCAACTACATTAGCAAATAGGCTTGATTACATTATTATCCCCAGTAGGTAAAGGAAAATGGCTAAAGTGCTTAGAAGTTTGCACACAAAAGGTAGTATTAAGGTAACATACTTCCAATATTCTGCCTGTCACAAGGAATCTAACACTAGCTCTCCCGAATGGCTAGCCATGTATTTCACAAATTTCTAGGCTACTAAGGAGTTTAAAATAATAAGTAATTTTACATTCAATTGAAAATTAATGTCAGACTTCAAAGTTGAAAACAGAAATGGTAAAAGAGAAGAAAGTTCATAGATTTCAAAATTCATTCCTCACCACATGATTATGATAAAATTCTTTCAACTCTACAAATGTCTGCTGTCATTTTGGGATCATAATCGTAATGATTTCTTAACTTTATTAAAACAATTCAGAAGATAAAAATTAAGTGAAGGACTAGATACTTACACCACTGGAAAGGAACTGAGCATACTTTACATGAGGTTAATCAATATCTTTTCTAGAGATGATCAGCGTTATTTACCATTCTGTAGAATAAAGACAGAAAATTCAGACATACTTGTTAATCAAGCATAGAATAAATATTTTAACTATATAACTTAAGGTTATTAAC
Source organism: Tapirus indicus (assembly GCA_031878705.1). Taxonomy (NCBI): domain Eukaryota; kingdom Metazoa; phylum Chordata; class Mammalia; order Perissodactyla; family Tapiridae; genus Tapirus; species Tapirus indicus. The sequence goes on along the minus strand of CM062919.1, from coordinate 92,523,331 downwards.
AGTTAGCAGCTAATCATGTTTTTAAAAATTATTTTGTAATTGAAATGAAACACTGGTTGAAGCAAAATTCTAAAAATAGAAAAATACTATTGAGAGCTTTCAAAATTATTTACTTGGAAAAGTAACGAAAATCATACCCTGATGTTTAATCTGTTAATAGACAGCACCTAGGGAAACATTTAAACATGCAATGGAATATATATACTATAGTGACATTCAAGATAACATTTTTGATAATAACATCAGTGCATTTATGTAGAAACCTATGGATAAAAACATACCTCAGCTTGATTGCAGCTAAAGGTCTTAACTGTAGGGTAAATTCTGGGGTCTAGTTCCAAGTATATTACCTATTTTATTGCCAGCCAAATCTTGAGTGACTTAATTTCTCTAAGTCTCAATCTCTGCATCTATTTAACAGGGTTAATAGATAACTACTTCAAAGGGCTACAAGAAGTTAAAACATTTTTTAAATGGTGAAGGACTTCACAAACTATCAAGCATCAGGGGCTATTACTACCAATTTAAAAAAGAGATGACTATCCATGTTGCATTTAGATTACTGAACACAGTGTAAGTTAATAATGGAGTAAGTCTAGTACTTTTATCTTCTGATTAGCATTCTACTGCTTTATTCACCAGTCAGACACTTTGACCGCTTTCAATTTAGACATAGATCTTAACAAAAAATAAAATCTACTTTTCATGGTTTAGGAGCTAAAAATCACTTATTACTGACTGAACTTATTAGCAGTTTCAAACCACAATCTATAGAGGCAACTATTTCCATGAACTCAAAGTTAAGATTATAAATTAGACAAAAGTTAAAAATGTTGATGTCAAAAACTCTCATATTAAAATACACATTCAGAACTGAATTATATTAAGCAAAACCAAAGTGTCTAACAGTGACTAATGAAATATGCGAAATGTACAGGGTAAAGTTAGAAGTTAGAAACCTTTCATATTTGCATTTCCTAAATTGTAGCTTTAATGAAGCTCCTGTTGTAGTTAATTTTCTTACTGACTTAAGAAATACCTGTCCTAAAAAAGTAGATATAAAGTACAAAGAAAATCTATTGAAAATGTTGCCTATTGCATTTCCGGGGCAGAATAGCAACACCAAGCCACAAAACTGACTATTGGTCAATACACATTTTTCACTCTTGCCCAAATTTAGTTAAAATATATTAAGTATCTACTTGCCCTGGCATAGGCACAAGGTCATAATATGAGTAAATAGTCCCAAAAGTGTAGGAGCTCATTAAACTGTGGGGGAGGGTCAAATAAAAATCACACACACCCCTCTCTAATAAAAGGCATAATGTGACAAGAAGACTAAAAATACAAGGTTTTGAGAGTAACCATTTAGAAATTAACTTAGGTTACAGAGAACTAGGAAAACTTCTTGAGTGAGATCTCAGCTGTTATCTGAAGATTAGAAAGATTTTCACCAAACCAAGGTGTGAAGGGAGGTGAGAATCAGTGGGTGAAAGAGTCCAGGAAGAAGGAACAGTTAAAGGAAATTATGAGGTATGTTTAGTGAAGAAGTAGACCTGTGTTGCTGGCCTTTAACATGTCTATATGAAGAGCAGATAGGCTAGACAGGGAAGACTTCCACAATCTATGGAGGGCTGGTAAATGCCTTGGAGCAATCCTGACCTGTATTCTCTAAGTATGAGGACTATGCTACAACTGAATCAGACAATCTAGGAAGTAAATCACCAAAGACCCTCATTTCACAGATGAGAAAACTGAGATTAAATCACTGATACAGACTTGTGTAACTGCAAATCAATGAATTTATGTCATTTATATTTCAGATATACATGGGCTTAAAACAGTTCATAAAAATAAAATATTCTAAGGGCAGAAGACTAAGCAAACAAGATGCTATATATAAGTTCTCTCCTGTCGGGTTCAATGGCACAGAGCCCTCCTGGCATAGGAGACAGATTTTTTTTTTAATTAAAAAATATGTTTTAAAAAAGAGTTTAAGAACTAAATAAAAATGTATATTAAAATCACACCCATTAGGAAGGCTATTATCAAAAAACCAGAAAATAACAAGTATTGGCAAGGATGTGGACAAAATGAAACCTTTGCATATTGCTGGTGAGGATGTAAACTAGCACAGCTGCTATGGAAAATAGCACGGTGGTTCCTCAAAAAAATTAAACACAGAATTACCACGAGATCCAGCAATTCCACTTTTGGGTATATACTCAAAAGAAGTGAAAGCAGGGACTCGAAAAGATATTTGTAGACCCATGTTCATAGGAGCATTATTCAACAATTGTCAAAAGGTGGAAACAAATTTGAATGTCCATCGATGGATGAATGGATAAACAAAATGTGGTATATACATATAATGAAATATTATTCAGCCTTAAAAAGAAGAAAATTCTGACATAGTAACATGGATGAAGCTTGAAGACATTACTAAGTGAAATAAGCCAGTCACAAAAAGTCAAATACTGCCTAATTCCACTTATATGAGGTACTTAGATTAGTCAAATTCAAAGAGACAGAAAGTAGAATGGGGGGCCGCCTGGTGGCGCAGCGGTTTAGTCCGCGCTTGGCAGCCCGGGGTTCGCGAGTTCGGATCCCGGGCACCCGCAGACGCACTGCCTGTTACCCATGCCGTGGTGGCGTCCCATATAAAGTGGAGGAAGATGGGCATGGATGTTAGCCCAGGGCCAGTCTTCCTCAGCAAAAAGGGGAGGATTGGCAACAGATGTTAGCTCAGGGCTGGTCTTCCCCACAAAAAAAAAAAAAAAAAAAAAAAAAGAAAGTAGAATGGTGCTTGAAAGGGGCCCGAGGAGGGGGAATGGGGAGTTACTGTTTAATGGTATGGAGTTTCAGTTTGGGAAAATGAAAAAGTTCTGGAGATGGATGGCAGTGAAGTTGTACTTAATGCCACTGAACTGTTTGCTTAAAAATGGTTAAAATGGTAAAATTTATACTATGTATATTTTACCACAATAAAAAAATTAGAGTATTATAACAACAGAAAATGTATATTAAAAGATATTAGGGATAAACAGGTCACGGATGCTGGATCACATTCAGCAACCAGCTATAAAAAGTAACCTATAAAAGATAAAGAATCAGCTACTCACTGGACTTCTCATCTGTTGTACTTTAAAAAGACAAAAGAGAGGGTTGAATAACATTCACAGATGACAGAGAGAAAAGAACTCTGTACCAACAAAGCTTACATTTTGGTATATGAAAAAAATTGCAAACACACAAGAATTCAGAGTGTATTTTCTCAGGTACCCCAACTGAGAAAAATAATTGAGAAGGAGTTCTAAGAAAAAATAAACCAAAATAGAGATGTGGTAACAGGGAAGATGAATAGAAAGGGCAATATTATAAGCAATGGAACTTTCAGTTTATATTATATAATACACATTTAGATAATAACCAAATGTCTAGGAATGTATAACTTATATGATAAATAAGGACTCTTGCAACAAAAGGACTAGATCACAAAAGAAATTTTAATAGATTTTTATATAAGATTTGCTAAGCTATTTATTCAAAGTAAAAGAGTTGTAGGTAGGTGAGATTGAAGTAAGCAGTGTAAAAGTACACCCAAGATCTGACTAGGAAGAAGAAGATAAGGGGAAAAAGGAAGAGAGGCAGAAAATAAAAGTACTCTAAAGGTCTCATCTTTTCAAGGTCAAGGAGACACCAGGGGAAAAAATGAGCATCTTTCTGAGGAAGACAGTATTTTGTTTTCAAGTAACTGCAGGGAAATATGTATCGGTCGAGGTATAATTTTAAGGTCAAGAGTACTTAGTAGGATAAAGAGAAAGATTATACAATTATAAAATATACATACAGTTTATGACCAAAATATAAGAGTTATAAACTTGTATATACCAAATAACATAGCAAAGCTTATTAGAACTTTAATAATTTTATTTTTAAAAATACAAATATACTGAATTATTTCAGTATACCTTTTAGAATGGACAAATATAGTTGAAAAGAAGAAAAACACAAATTTAATTATATTATCAATAATTTTTAAAAGATACAAGAGATACCTTGTAACCCTCTAACAAAGAACAGATATTTTTTCCCACGTCCAATAACATGACTGATCATAAACACAGTCATAATGAAGGCTTTAACTAATTTCAGAGATATATAATCTAAAAATTTAGAAAAATGTACAAATTTATCTTTACTTTTAAACTATGAGGTGATTTTAGATAATCTCTGGATCAAAGAGGAAATCAAAAGGGAAATTATGATCTACATAGTAAGCCATAACAAAAAAAATAGAATCATAATTAAAACCCAGGTGACCCAGCAAAATTTGTATTCAGAAGTAAGCTTATGGCCTTAAAGGCTTTTAATATTTTTAAAAGGCAAGGGGGGAAAAAAAACTCAGTAAATAAGAAATTAGAAAAATAACAAAATATATCTAAATCAACTAGGAAGAGGAATTAAGAGACACTATTCGGAATTAAAAAGTAAAGAAGTTATAGAAAGGATACGTAAGTCTAAAAAAGTTACCTCTTTGAAAGAAAATCACTCAGAGAGTCTAATAAGGGAGTGAAAAAAAAAAGGCCGAGAGTGAAGACTCACTAGATTCAGAATGAAAAGAGAAATACAACCATAAGTACAGTAGAGAATTAAGAAAACAAAACTAAGAAAATACAAATGCAATTTCATGGCAATTCATTTGAAAACCCAAAAGATAAGAATGTTTTCCCAGTAAAATAGGAATTATCAAAACTGACCTAAGAGAAATGAATCCTCGGGTAAAATCAAATACCATAAATTAAAGATAATTACAAATCTAGAAAAAGACATCAAGACCAGCTGGGTTCTCAACAGATTCTTAATCTTTAAAAAAACATAATTTTAAAAATAGTAAATCATAGAAAAATACAGAAAATTTTCCAATTCATTTTATGAAGTCAGAATAACTCAATACTAAATCTAATAAAGGTAGTACACAAAACATATCATAAACCAATTTCACTTGAAAGTTAAATGTAAAAATTCTAAATAAAAAAAATCAAGTTAGACAATAGAGTCCAGCCATATATCAAAAATTATATACTACTATAATTTCTTGCAGAAATGCAAGAGTGGTTCTTTTTTAGAAATCAATATAATCCAATATATCAACAAATTAAGGAGAAAAAATCATACGTTTATATCAACAGATGCTGAAAAGGAATTCGGTAAAATTCAGCAGCCATTTATAATAAAAGCTCTATAGAAAAGAATAGAAAAAAATTAAACATTTTTAGGAAAAACAATGGCAAGTATCCTAAATAGCAAAACACTAAGCATTTCAAAAAAAATTAAGATTGTATCCACATACAATAAATATATATATAGTACATATGTATGTGTGTTTATGTATATATCTATATCTATATCTATATCAAGAACTTGCTTCTACATGGAAATTTGATGATCTATGGAAGAGTGGTTACTTTGAGTACAGGGTGGGAAATGGACAGATTAGGGACAGGGTGGGAAGGAAATTGTTCACAGGAAACTTACTATTTTAACCACATGAATGTCATTACTCATTCAATAAATCAAATAAATAAAATCAGGAATTAGAGCAGGAAGCCCTCTAAACCCTTTATAATTCAACACTGACTTGAAGATGATAGCAAACTAATAAGACATGAAAACAAATTAACTGGCATAAATATTAGAATGGAAACGAAAAATATATTTTTTGCTAATGATCTGATAGAATACAGGCATACCTCGGACACATTGCAGGTTCAGTTCCAGATCACCACAATAAAGCAAATATTGCAATAAAGCGAGTCATGCGAATTTTTTGGTTTCCCGGTGCATATAAAAGTTATGTTTACACTATACTGTAATCTATTAAGTGTGCAATAGCATTATGTCTAAAAAAAATGTACATACCTTAATTTAAAAATACTTTATTGCTAAAAAATGCTAACCACCATCTGAGCCTTCAGCGAGTTGTAATCTTTTTGCTGGTGGAGGGTCTTGTAAAAAACGTAATATCTGTGAAGCGCAGTAATGCGAAGTGCAACAAAACGAGGTATGCCTATACCTAGAAAACACAAGCAATTCTAGTAAAAAAAAAAAAAAAACCCTGAAATTAATAAAATAAATTATAACGGAGAGGTATTATAAATACACTTAAAATTAACAAAAATTTTCCCTAGTTTGGCAAGAAACACCTAGAAAAATAATGGGAAAAATATTTCATTCACAGTAATAACTTTTCCCCAATATTTATCAATAACTGTATTGAGAAATAAGCCCAAAAGACTTTTTTATTTAAAAAGAGGATCTTAAAGTTATGAAGAAGAAAATCCAAGAACCACCAAGAAAACTGAACAAAAAGGAGAAAACGGTAAGTGGACTTCACTAACCACACATCAGAATATATTCAAAAGACACTTCAGAAGTCCCCTTTATCCGTGGTTTCGCTTTCCGTAGTTTTCAGTTACCCTCGGTCTGCCACAGTCTCAGAATATTAAAAGGAAAATTTCAGAAATAAACAATTCATAAGTTGTAAACTGCCCTCCATTCTGAGTAGCATGCCGTCCAGATCTGTCCAGCCTTGTCCTGTTCTGTACACAAATCATCCCTTTCTCCAGTATCCATATTGTATACGCTATCCATGAGTCACAGACTCAGGGAATCGCAGTGCTTGTGTTCAAGCAATCCTTATTTTACTTAATAATGGCCCCAAAGGACAAGAGTAGTGATGTTGGCAATTCGGTATATGCCAAAGAGAAACTGGAAAGTGCTTCCTTTAAGTGAAAAGGTGATAGTTTTCGACTGAATAAGGAAAGAAAAAAATCATATGTTGAGGTAGCTAAGATCTATGGTAATTTGATTACAGTATATTGTTAAAATTGCTCTATTTTATTATTAGTTATTGTTGTTCATCTCTCACTGTGCCTAATTTATAAATTAAACTTTATCATAGGTATGTATGTACAGAAAAAAACATGGTGTATATAGCATTTGGTACTATCCGAGGTTTCAGGCATCCACTGGGGGTCTTGGAACATATCCTGCAGATAACGAGGGATTACTGTAATCAAATCAGTATGGCATTGGCATAGGAATAAACACACACAAGTGGAAAAGAATAAAGAACTTAAATACAGGTTCCAGTACATATGAGAAAACGTAAAAATCAAAGGTTAAGTTTTATTTCAGCAGGAAAGGATATTTTTAAAACAATCATCACAAAACTGGTTATCTAGCCAGAAAATTAGATATTTATGTTACATTATATATAAAAAAATAAACTCCAGGTGAAATAAAGCCAAATGTAAAAAATAAATCACAGCAATACAGTCTATAACAAAATTTATAAGATTATGTGTCTTCTAAACATTCTTAACAAAGAGCAGAAACTTTAAAAGATAGACATAAAAAGTTTAAAATTTCCTATTATGAAAAAACCATAAGCAAACTAAGCAATTAAATCAGAAAAAAATATTTGACATGTAGAGAGAGAGAAGATCCAATTTGTCAAGTTTATAAAAAATACTCAAACTTACTAGAAGTCAGGGAAATAACAATTAGTTTAACAATGAGATATCACTTTAGGAAAAATTTAAAAGATTGGTAATATCTCCTGAAAAGGGCACTGCCATATTTCATTAGCCTAAATGTGAATTATGACATCCTTTTGGAAAGCAATCTGGCAACATATATTAAATTTTAAAGTACTTAAACCTTTTACTTGGCAGTCCTACTGGGAATCTACCACATAGAAATAAAAGTAATCATACATAATATGTAAAAGGATGTTTACCGTCACTTATTTTCCAACTTCTTTTCTCTATAAACAGTTGTTTGAATCAATGCAGGAATGGCTGAATAAATTACATTATATTTTGATCAATTAACACAATGCAATTATTAAAAAGAATAAATTAGTTTTATCAGGTGAGTTGGTGGGATTTACACGTTGCAGTGTTGAGTATAAAAAGCAAAATGCAATCAAATGAGCAAATGATCAGGTTTAAAAAGAAAAACTACAATTAAAAAAAATCCCTTTATTAAAACGTGCATATCTCACATCAGTGTGTATATCTATCTATATACATACAGATATCTAAGTACATGATCATGGAGAAAAAACAGGTGGTCAACAGGTAATGGAATTGGGGTAAAGAACGGGGGTGTGTGTATAGAATATGGGTCAGGAAGGATAATGCATATATGCAACAGATACACGCACACACATTTATGCAATAAAATTGTAAAAATTTCTACTATCAGAAATAGACTCAATTATTAAATGATTAGTTTAGGGTTGTCAAAATCTTAAAGTTAGGTTGAGCAATAAAGAAGGCTACTGTCAGCATTGTTGACCCTTGAAGAAAAATATAACCCAGAAAATTCATTAGGAATGAGAACCTGCAGATGCTGTGTTACCCACAGGTGGTAAGAAGGCTGGCTCTTTTTTACCTTAGTTTTTCTCTTTAATATAAAAAGTAGTAACTGCATAAGGTAAAGGAAAAGGTGAATTTCAAAAGACTTACAATAAAAGATAAGTCTGCCTCCCATCCCAAACCCCTTTTTGTCTTCTACCCAGACACAGTTTACAGTTTCTTCACACACCTTTGCACACATGAGAGTATAACTTTGGGATAAATTCCCAGTAGTGGAACTGTTATGACAAAGAGTATGTGCATTTTAGATAGATTTTGTCAAATTGCCTCCCATAGAGACACCAATTTACACTCCCACCTTCAGGAAATACTTAACTCTGAACCCAGTATGTCAGTGGTGATTTACAATTGAATTTACATTATGCAGTTCAGCATGTCATCTGTTTCACTCAATAACAGTAAACACAGAAACAGCAGAATATTTAAATCAAGGAAGAAAGAAATAAGAAACAAGGAGTGTAAAGGCTTCAGGAAGAAAGCCAAGCATAAGAGAGAGTAAAGAGTTAGCTTAGCTACAGCACAGGCAGCAAGCAAGCCATCAAAGGGAGAGGTGACAGGGGACACTGCAAACACCAGTTAGTGAGACCCTTAAGCCCAGATCTGGATATCAAAAGAGAATTCTCAGAAGTTTGAAACAGCCATTACAGAGCCCCCTTTACTGCTCTTTTAGCACTTCACACAGAACCCAGTGTTATCCACCTAAAATACCTATTTAAAATAAAACAAAAAATGTGTTAAAATACAGAGGTAGAAAAGCTTCACAATCCCTTAAATTAGATACTATCAGTACTTTCAATTTACAGATGAGGAAATGCACCTTCTTCGTGACTAGATACACATCTAACACACACACACGTAAATATATAAACAAACGTAACACATGGAGGTAAAAAAGGTCTTAAAACTTCACCAGAACAAATAAAAAGTGAACATCCCTTCATTTTAGCTCTCAGTCCTTCTTTTTTCTTTTGTACTTGACATACAATATTACATTAGTTTCAGGTGTACAACATAGTGATTCCACATTTATATACATTACGAAATGACCACCACAGTAGGTCTAGTAACCATCTGTCACCATACAAACTTATTATAATATTAGAGACTATATTCCCTGTGCTACACATCACATTCTCGTGACATTTATTTTATAACTGGAAGTTTGTGACTCTTATTAGCTCTCAGTCCTTATGTCCAAAGATAAATACTATTAAGTTTCCTGTGAGTACTTAAGAAGATAAAAATTAAGAAATATACATAGACCTGCATATATCTAACATAAAATTCTTTTTTTTTAATGGTGGATTTTAAAAACTTTTTATTGGGGCCGCCCGGTGGCGCAGCGGTTTAGTCCGCGTTTGGCAGCCCAGGGTTCGCGAGTTCGGATCCCGGGCACCCGCCGACGCACTGCCTGTCAGCCATGCCGTGGCGGCATCCCATATAAAGTGGAGGAAGATGGGCACGATGTTAGCCCAGGGCCAGTCTTCCTCAGCAAAAAAAAAGGGGAGGATTGGCGACGGATGTTAGCTCAGGGCTGGTCTTCCCCACACACACAAAAAAACTTTTTATTATGAAAATTTACAAACATGTAAAGCTAGACTAATAGATGCTTAAATACCCATTACCCAGCTTGAATAATTAACACCTCCCCTCCCTGCTCCCCTGTTCCAATGGCTATTTTTAAGTAAATTCCAGACATTTTATCTTTTTTTTTTTTTTTTTTTTTTGTGGGGAAGACCAGCCCTGAGCTAACATCTGTTGCCAATCCTCCCCTTTTTGCTGAGGAAGACTGGCCCTGGGCTAACACCCATGCCCATCTTCCTCCACTTTATATGGGACGCCGCCACAGCATGGCTGACAGGCAGTGCGTCGGCGGGTGCCCAGGATCCGAACCTGCGAACCCTGGGCTGCCAAGCGCGGACTAAACCGCTGCGCCACCGGGCGGCCCCCAGACATTTTATCATTTTAACATACAATTTTTAGCAAGCTTCATTATCTGGTTTCCAAATCCAGAGTAGATTAGACATAGAAACTTAGAAAGTGGTTGGGAGTGTATAAAAAGGCTTTACCACCAAAAAATGATAGCTGCCTGAAAGGAATAAAATAAATGAAAACAACTATTTAATTATAGATATATACACATAACAACACTGACTCATCAAAAAGTTGAAGTCACATTTAGGATCTTTGTTTTAAAAAGGCAGGAAAGTATGTGATACATTTGTTTTTTTTGTTTTTTTTTTTTTTTTGTGAGGAAGACCAGCCCTGAGCTAACATCTGTTGCTAATCTTCCTCTTTTTGCTGAGGAAGACTGGCCCTGGGCTAACATCCGTGCCCATCTTCCTCTACTTTATATGGGACGCCGCCACGGCATGGCTGACAAGCAGTGTGTCGGCGGGCGCCCGGGATCCGAACCGGCGAACCCTGGGCTGCCAAGCGCAGACTAAACCGCTGCGCCACCGGGCTGGCCCCGATACATTTGTTTTTAAAAGTTGAAATGGTTAAAAGAAAAGTTTACATTTTAGGAAGTTAATCAGAAGGTGTTTCACTTATGTCAAACATTTCTTCTCTTGAATGAGGCCTTACCATATTTAGCTGTGATTTTTGAGAAGCACATGGAGAGTTCTGCTGTGAAGAACAGTTGGTAACATGTGGGGAAAACGGAACTACAGATATTAGGAATTAAAAACTCACCTAGATTAGAATACTAATCTCTCAAATAATGCCTCTAGGTAGCTTAACACATACAAAGTCATTTAATCTCTCAAGACAAGATACTGCTTGCCCAAGGTCAATCAGCTAATGGACTTCCTTTTCTTATTAGAACTGTAGTTGCAGTACTTATGTTAGGCCACCATTCTTCTATATATGAGATTAGGGATACCATTTTTTATCATTTCTCTGGAGCAAATGTTTAATTGTGATAGGTACCGGGCAACAAGTTGAGCAATAGATACACCACTAAAATATTTAATGATGTTTATATTGTTTTACTCATTATGATTCATGATTAAAGGAAAGTATGGCACATACCATGCAGATTTTTATTCCAAAAGAATTATTACATATACTACTTGTCAAATCTTTAAAGACCCATAGCTATTCATGTAGCTTTTCCTATATTTCCAATGACAGGGAAGTTTAATGGAGAGTTTTCCTGATAAAGATCTTCCTTTATAGAGTCTAAAACTGCTTCTTGTAACTTCAACTCACCAGCCTGGCTGAATCAATAAAGACTAAATTTCTTCTTTTCTCTTCCACAAGACAGCCTTTTAAATATCTGCAAAATCTTTTGCAAAGAGTCTCCATGCTACATATTCCCAGTCTTGATTCCAGTTTGACACGATTTCCTCATTTGTCATTATCCTGTCTTCTCTTAAAAAGTAGCTCCCCAAATTCAACATGAGACTCCTGTAGAGAGCCTAACCAGAGCAGGATACAGGGAACTATGAGTTCTCCTGTCCTGGATCTAAAATTATATTACTTTCTCCTACTACTCCAAAGTTATTTTTCATGTGTATTAAATTTGCAGACAAAAGCCTTTTGCACACTCATTAAAGAGGCAGTGATTAAACATCTATGATGTAACTGAACCAGGATTCCCTTTTTCCCAGGCTTCCCTTCCCTGTACTCAGCAAGTTTTTTTAAAGCAAAAGTTTCATTTTTGCTTTCTTTTTTCTTCTAAGCAAATATTATTTAACATATATTTATTTGTCTATTATCTGTGTCACTATTGTCTATTTGTAACTGCTCCTAAAGTAGTATCTGGAATATAACAGGCACTACAAGTAATTGTTGAATTAACTCATGAATAGATAGAAGAGGTTGGAACATTCATATTCTTTATAGCTTCTGGAAAGGAGTCTCCAGGCTACTATACTTCACTGCTACATGATCTTGATGCTTTATCAATAAGTACAATTAATCAGAAGAGCCACATGACTGCCACATGTCCTCTAGAATTTATTATGATAGTCTAATACGGGAATTACAGGTTTTGAATAACATAAGTGGGTTTTTTTTTTTTTTTGATGAGGAAGATTAGCCCTGAGCTAACATCTGTGCCCATCTTCCTCTAGTTTATATGTGGGATGCCTGCCACAGCATGGCTTGATAAGCGGTGCGTAGGGCCATGCACCCCACGAATCCCGGGCCTCTGAAGTGGAGCACGTCAACTTTAACCACTACACCACCAGGCCGGCCAATATGTAGTGGTTTTTGATGTTACCCTCAAAATGTTCCCTACTTTTCTTTATTCTAAAATAATTATATAATCTGAAAATAAAAATACACATTTTCCTATTACTAATAGTAGATCACTGGTAAACTCTATTCAACTATGCCATGAAATGTTAGGGAATATTTATCCTTAGGTTAGAGGCTGAGCTACCATCTCTGCCTATATATGTGGCCTCAAATTTGACTCCAATCATGGTCACCTTTATATCATAGTCAGTTTAGATGCCACTTCTCTGTGGCTTCATTATTTCTGAAAGAGTTGTAGTTGTAATATACTCTGCAGTTTTTCAGATTTTTTGATTCATTTAAGTTCAAAACACATCTAAGCAGCAGCTATTGTTTATACTATACCATTTAGCATTCGCTACTATGGAAGTCTCAGGGCGCTCTACTCCCATGGGGTTGTTACTGCTAAGTTACACATGACCCTACTCCATTCTGAATGAATTACAGTACAAAATATTATAGCCTGCAACACTTTCTCTCCATGTCAGTTTACGACAGTTGTTCCTAAACTGTTATGCATCAGAATCACATGGATGTCTTTTCAAGCACAGAAGCCCTAGCCAATTGTGGACCTACTGAATTCCAATAACTGGAGGAAGGGGTCCAAGAATATTTTTTTTTTTTGAGGAAGACCAGCCCTGAGCTAACATCCGTCGCCAATCCTCCTCTTTTTGCTGAGGAAGACTGGCCCTGGGCTAACATCCGTGCCCATCTTCCTCCACTTTATATGGGACGCCGCCACGGCATGGCTGACAGGCAGTGCGTCGGCGGGCGCCCGGGATGCGAACCTGCGAACCCCGGGCTGCCAAGCGCGAACTAAACCGCTGCGCCACTGGGCCGGCCCCACCAAGAATATTTTTAAACAGCTCCTGAGGTAATTCTACTTGGAAACTACTGGTTTAGAGGACAAGAAAGAACTCTAATAATGCAATGCCATATCTCTTGTGTAAAATACAATGTCTAGGCATAAACACAATTTTGAGCATAATATCACTAAAAATATCTTCTATTATTTCCCATATCAACATTCCAAACTGAATACTTAAACAAAATAAATTTATTTATTCATAATTAAGGTAAATTTGATAGCACTTAAGATATATCTACTTCAAGGGAATTCGTAGAATAGACATTGGTCAAAGCAACTCATGATATTCCCAAACTAGTCTCTCTAACCTCTACTCCTCATCTTACATAGTAAGTACTTGCCCCAGTCAAGCAATTTTCTTAGTCCTTCAGAAATGGAATGCTTTCCTCCCCCCTTTCCTTTCTACCAGCCTCAGTGACTATTATTCATAAGACAGCAAACACCCTTTAAAAAACTCTCTGCTAGAGGAGTACCATAAATATATTTGACTTATACTATATTATAATTCGTATACAAATCCGTCTTTCTCTCCTAGAATGTGAGCTTCTTAAGAGCAGAGATTGTTTCCAATCAATTGTTTTAGTTCCAGCTCCTACCAATGAAGTAGAAACATCATAAGCAGTAAATAAATCTTTGCTTAGTGAAGAAATGAAAGAAAATGTCTATTTTCAAGTCTCATTCAAATAAGATAATTTTAAGGGTTCTGATCCTAAAAGTTAACATCAAAAGATTCTGTTATTAAATTTAAAAATAATGCAATTGGAACATTTTCTAAGACAACTGATAAGCATTCATTAAGTGTATACTGTAAGCCAAATGCTGCGCAAGTGCTAAGGACACAAAAAAGATGAGCTTTGCTCTTGATAGTCAGGTAAGTAATATGAGTGTTCCCAGGACCAAAGCGATATCCTGTCATTGGTTTACAATCTACATCCACACTGCCCTTGGAGCCAAACTCTGTAAGGACTGTTGACACACTTGAGGTAGCTAAAAATACTAGACTGAGAATTCAGGAGTTCAACAACTCCACGTTGCTTAACCCATGACAGTTCTCCAGAGTTCACTACAACAGGAAAACTCACAATTTGAATGGCAGTCTCCTATCATCATCACAAATAATTTTAAAAGTCTGTGTGACTATCATTCAAAAAAGGAACTATCCCCTGAGCTAAAACACACAAAAAACCATTCCTATTGGCATACATCTAGAATATTTTGATGTTTAAATTTAACAGTTTACTCACAGAACCAATCCACATGCCCTGATCTATTGCTCCAGCATACATATGGCTTTGAAGCCTCTATGCTCTTTTCCAGGCAGGTATATAATACATTGATAAACAATTTCCAGAGCAAAGATTTGTAGTTCTGCATTTCTGGAAGATCCAATATTTTCTTCCTCATTTTGCATTTCCACTATCCCAGCAGTTTCCCAATGTTTAATAAATGAAATAATTTTATAGAATTAGAGTAAGAGATTTCATTAAGCTAAAGTGAGTCATGAAATCTTATATTAAGCTAGAATTGATGTCAACAATGTTTTCCAATCATCTCAGTTTACAGATGAATAAAAACCAATAATAGGAACCAGAAACCATGACTCCCAGGTTAGTGCCTACACTAATTTGCCAATAAATAAAAACAAAAATTCCAGGCAGTCATTCAGAAACTTGGGGTCTATTTAAATGCATGTCATTTGAAGGTTTTGTTAAGAGTTTGGAATTGTTATAAATGTGCAAACAGAAGCTGTCCATAGTTGGCCTTAGGCAAGTATTTCCTCTAACAGGAGAAATAAAATTTAATATATTTCAGGAAATATCATCTTAAGAAAAACAACACAATGAGATAATTGTTTGGTATCCACTTTCCCTATAGGCACTTCTTTTTATGTCTCAATCCTGAAAGACCTTGTATTTATTCATTTATGCTTTCAACAAATATTTACTGAGCACATGTTACATGCTAGGCACTGGGAAATAGAGCAAAATCCCTGTTCACATAAAGCTTACATTCTTGTGGTGAAAGATAAGCAAATTAAAAAAAAAAGTCAAACATATAATATTAAATCATGATAAGTACAATAGAGAAAAATAAGCTGGGAAAGAATTTAGGGATTGTGGGTGGTGGGGTTACAATTTTAAATAGGGTATTCAGAGAAAGCCTCAGTGAGAAAGTTAAATCAGAGTGAAGACTTGAATGAAGTTAGGAGGCAGGCCATGTAGATACAGAGGAGAGAGCATTCAAGATCAAGACCTTGAGGCAGAAATTGTCTATCATGTTCAAAGAATAGCACTGAGGATAATGTGGCTAGAGTTGCATGAGCAAAGGGTAACGTTTTAAAATATGAAATCAGAGAAGTGGGGGCTACTGGAAGGGCCTCATCAAAGAAGAACCTACAGTGGAAAATTTCTCTTAAAAAATACTAAATATTATCTTAGCTAGAGAGGGATTAAATCAATAGCCTCACTAGGGATGACCCAACTTAACAGGAAACTCAGCATGAATTGCTAATGGTAGACTTTCTAATAATATCGACAGGTTAGTAGAGACGTTATTTTTGGACATTCCCAGCACCCACTAAATTGTACCTCAGAGAGCATCATCAACTACTCTGATGGCTAGCTTTGAAGCATCCTCTTGTCAATTTACTACAAGGTGAGTACTATAAGAAGGATAAGAAGGCAGAGGATGAGGGAATTCATATGCTCTCCATTGCAAGAGAAGTGGAGAAATGTTTTACCTCCCGTATCTCAAGAGGATACACTAATATATAATTCAAAATAAGTAGATGACCAATCAAATAATGTTTTACAACTAAAAAGTTGAAGCCAACTTATGCTTTACTCCAATACTCATAATACTGTAACCATCCCAAGGACAACAGTTTCTTTTATTCACCACATTCCCCGCAGTCTACAATAGTTATTTTAAGGGCCTCACATTTTGTATTGCCTGACTGAACAGACATAAAAAGTATCTCAAGGGGCCGCCCGGTGGCGCAGCGGTTTAGTCCGCGCTTGGCAGCCCGGGGTTCGCAAGTTCGGATCCCGGGCGCCCGCCGACGCACTGTCAGCCATGCGGTGGTGGCGTCCCATATAAAGTAGAGGAAGATGGGCACGGATGTTAGCCCAGGGCCAGTCTTCCTCAGCAAAAAGAGGAGGATTAGCAACGGATGTTAGCTCAGGGCTGGTCTTCCTCACAAAAAAAAAAAAAAAAAGTATCTCAAGTCATGACAAAAGGCTCTCCACCTGAGTTGGGGAGCACACAGCTTTCTCATACTCCTGTCTTTAAAAACCTGAGGCTGCAGCTCACCATCACATTTTCTCTATTTCTTTTGTTTCTCTATGTTCTCCATGACCTGACCATTCTCAGCAATATCATGTATTCTACTCCAGAATCATGACTTATCTCAATTTTATCTGCTAAAGTCTCCATACATTTCAGATCCCTTATTCTGAATTATTTTCCTCAGATATCTACTGAGAAGGTCATGAGTTCTGAAACTATAATGACAATTATAAAGTATAATGCACCATACGAATATACAGTATTAATATTTTGTTATTTATTATATGCTACCAAATACAACTAGCTCTCAAAAAGCACCCTCTGTACTATAGATTTATATCTAATTATAGGTAGCAAGATTTCTTCAATCTTTGGAAGAATTTCCAGACTCAGTTTTAAATTCTTTTATATTATGTCTAACCAGCAAAAAAAATGTGCCAAATCTGTATCCCATGCTCTTTATTACTTCTTTTATATGAGTTAATATATAAATAAAAGTAAAGATTTAAAAATACCTATCAAGCACATTCATATTAAAGATAATCCCTGTGAAAGGCAGAGAATAATTCAGTCTTAAAATTCTGAGCTTATACTTGAAGCCAAATCCCCAAATACTAATTACTAGATAACTTCAACATATAATTGATAGGTTGTCGTTTTAAACTGAAATTTATAGCTGGAAAGATCCACTTTTTATATGGTGAACTAAAACAAAACACAAGCATGTGCTAAACCAAGTGGTGGCAATTACCCTCGTTAGCAGGTTCTTTTGTCTGCGACCTTCTCTATCTCACTGGAGACCTTTCTGCTGTAATAATGCTATGGTTTCCAATGGCCCTCCCTACCTCCATTCTTATTCTTGTTACACACAGTTACAAAGTAATCTTTCTAAAATGCAAAAGTGGGAGAAGGACTGAACAATACAAAGAAGAGACTTAAAGCAAGACTGTTTTGTGTTTGAAATCTCGGGTTCTACCGCTTGTGAATGGTTTGATCTTGTACAAATGTCTTAATCTTGCTAAGCCCTGGTTTCGACCTCTGTGAATTGTGGACAATGATATCTACCTCAAGGAATCCCTATAAGGACTAAATAAGATACAATAAAAAAGACTCCTAAAGTAGGCACCCAGAAATGTTAGCGCCCTAGCCCCCTTGTTAAGTTTGAATCATCAATCTTCAAAAAAGGTTATTGCATCCTAGGGAAAAACTGATCTGAGTATCAGAAAAACAATGTAATGGCTGGTATTCTAGTATTTTAGTGAGAAAGTTAAATCAGAGTAAAGACTTGAATGAAGTTAGGAAGCAGTCTAATGGCTTGCTTTCTAGTAGGGGAGTTTATTTGGAAAACTAAACTATGATGAGAAAGTAGTTTCCTGAGTATAGAGAAATCCAAAGGTAGGCAGATAGCTCTCAGCCAGGAACTGCTTGGACAAGGCTTGCTTCCCCCAGCAACTGCAAGGACTCATTGTCCCAAGTTTTTTCCCCAAAATTCAGGTTTTATAGTGCCTCCAACTAACCTTTTAATTAGTCTAATTATAAATAAATAACTGACTATTTGAGAAAAAGCGTCAGAGGCAGTAGTTTCTAACCATCTTAAAGGAATTACTTTTTATCCCCCAAAAAGCTGTGTAATCAATCACCTTTGATGGACTGGGGTGGGAGCAATGGAAGTCTGACAAGAGAAAGGGAAGAGGTGATATTGACAACTATACACCCCTCTCCAGTGGGAAATTCTGAAACATGGAATAAAGAAACATGCCGTAGTAGAGATCCACTAGCTGAGAGTTTTTGATCCAATGGGAATTATAATCCAACGTTTGGAGACTTTGGCACAAGCTATTAATTCCTCTTTCAATATGTCACAGAATAAACCATATTCAAAGAACACCATGAATGGCTTCAGATAGAAAAACTTTTCTTGCTAAGCTTTATTTTAATACTTACTAATATCTATGATCATGTTCCCCATCCCTTCAACTAATGACAAAGATCTAGAGAGACTCCTGCTAGAGATCATGGAAAGAAAATAACGAGTATCAGTATTTTCTGCTCCTAGCTGCTAAAATTCTAAGTCTACACCTCTAAAACAGAAAATTCTTGTTGCAGTCCTAGAATACGGTGATAAAACGAATAGAAATAAGATAGATTCTCATGATTCTTTACATTGTGACTGGAAAATATGAAGGGTGAAGGAAATTCCAAATAAAGTTTTAGGAAGATAGACAGTGATGATATGCAGAACTGAATATTTAAGAATGAATAGAACATCCAGAGCCAACATCTATCTGATAGAAGATGATGAGGAACTAGAATATGTGGGAGTCAGAGAGAAATAGACCAAGGCGCTGCCTCTGTATGTACAATAGCAGAGGGCATAAACTGGAGGCTTAGGGAGTTGGATCAATCCCACGGATGTATTTTGTTTGGTCTACATGGTATTTAAAAGTCAGGAGACTGAATATAAATATGGAGGCTTTTGTTTTTATAGAAAAAAAAATGCAGCATCTGTCACCACTGAGTTTGTAATTCCTCATGTGCAACAATTGGCTGGAGTGGAACTGCACTGCCCCTCTTTACATGAGGCATGCACCCTCCAGTTCACCACAGTCCCTACCATCTCTAGACACTTAAGTATCAGCTGCCATTTATCACTGAGTTTATACTGAGGTTTGTTCCATAATAGAGAAATAATCCTCTATACCTACGTCTCTATGAAAAGTGTGAAAACAAAAACTAAATCTTTTTTTTCTTCTTTACATCTTGTCCACATTTATGTTGCCTGGGCACTGCCTGAGCAATCAACAAATAAAATGAGGTGGTGATAAAGCTAGCTTACTAAAAGGAGGAGTGTAGAATATAAGCTAGAAATCAAAAACCAAACCAACAAAAAAACTCCACAGAATTTAGTAACTAAAAATGTAGCAGGCTCCAAATTACATAATTTTAACCTAGCAATTCCAGTTTTAGGAATTTACCCTACAGATATACTCATACATGAGCAAAATAACAAGTTCAGTGTTATTCTCTGCAGCATTATTTGTAATAGGAAAAGATTAGAAACAACCTACATGTCCACCATTAGGAGGCTAGATAAATAAGTTACGGTATAACCATATGATGCAGCCATAAAAAATAAGGAAATTCCTTATGTGCTAATATGAAAGTCTCCAAGTGAAAAGAACAAAGAAGAGCATAGCATATATGTCATCTATGAAGGAGGAGGAGGAGGCGAGTAGGGAAGAATATATACGTAACTATATATAGATTTGTTTATACATGTATAAAGTATTTCTGGAAGGATACAAAAGAAACTGGTAATACTGATTCCCTCAGGGTGGAGAATTTGATAACTGAGGGATGGAAGTGCTAGGAGACTTTTCACTGGATATATTTTTGTATCTTTTGAATTTTGTAGCAAGTAAACAGGCAACTAACTCAAAAATCAGTATTTAAAAACGTAACAGGTTGACTGAGCTGATTCTAAGTATAATTAAGAATTCAGTAACTATCAGAATTAGTAAGCCAGTGACCCGCCCCCCCCCAAACATGTATGGTATTTCACCTTTTAGTTTATGGATGACAGTAATTTCAGCAGGAACCTAGAGGAGGTTGAGACAGTGATCACAAGGAGAGTGAAATGAAATAAGGACAATGGAAGAAATGGCATGGTATCTTTTTCTGGGCTCTCTGAACTGGTTTTGAGCCCAGAAAGAGTAAAAAGGGTAGATCAAAAAGATAAGAAACCTTTTCAAGAGAGACTGAAACTGTGAATACAAACTCTGCTGCTTTGGGACTTGGGGGAGGGGAGGAGGCAGCTCTCTAATTCAGCCCAGCACCTCCTGGGCACCCTGAAGACTGGCAGCTCTGAAAGCACTAAGACAGCATTCCTGGCACTGCTACTATCCCTCACAGAGGACCTAGCAGCAGTGGCAGTGGTAAGGCACCACAATGGGATGGCCTGGGGGGATGGACTCCCCAAGGAGGCTGTAGGAAAAGAATATTCACTTCTGTTCCTGAATACATGTTACATTCCACTCAACGATTCCCAGAAATACTCAAAGGACCTCTCAGGAGGGCTGGGGGGTTGTAGGAGCAAGAGGGAAGTAAAAGTTATACTCCATCTCTAGATAGGTGATGAAGCCTAGAAACAATTATGCAACAAAAATATAAAAGTATTATGTAGAAGAGTGAAAACAATACTCTGGCAAGACAGTCAAAAGGAAAGTCTTACTGGATTTTTTTTTAACTTAGGCTATTGCTCACTGAACAGGAAGTAGAAGAGAAAAAACATGAGGATGGCTGGAAAGAGGTTACTCAAGGCTCTGCTGGGAACCAAGGCACTTAGTTATGCAGTACCTACTTTCCAAAGTGAAATCTTTCAACTGCTTTAAAATGTTTCTTTTCTAAGCCAGTGAAAGCAATGACATCATGTTCTTGATTAAGTGCCAGGTTTTTTCCCCCTGCAACCCAGAATGTTGAAGTTAAAAAAAAAGAAAAATTAGAGGAATGAAAAAGGGTGAAGGTAGGAAGAACTGGGAATAGAAAACAGAGAGGGGGTGAACATAAATATATTTTAACAGGTTAGTGGTAGAAAATTATGGAATAACCAAATACAGAGTTTGTTTTAAAAGTTAAGGATATCTTGCCCTATTCCAAAAATACAACAAAGTATCAATTCAATTTATTTAACTCATGTTTTCCTATTCCATTTTATCCAGAGTTAAAGTAACATACACAATCCCTTTATGCCTCACAGCACATAGTATTAAGAAATTATAAACACATAGATAAGGCATTTGTGAAAGATGGGGTTTGTACTAATACCACAAGGCTTGCTGGACTATAAAAAGAAAGGAATCTGAAGGCTAGTCTTAGACAATTTTGGTTCATATGTTTTTCAAAGTGGAAATAAATGATATTCACTACCCTGAACAATGGATAGTAAGAGATATAATTTCTAAAATAAGCAAGAAGTCTAATTGACAAGAAGTAGAGATTAAACTCCATCTCAAAATGTAACTCCTTTGGTTTATAGAATATATAACAATAACAAGGTTCATGTATTATACTTTGTATCCATGACAGTGCCTTCCACTTATATCACTAGCTATTTTATGTAATTTTATATTTGAATAGCACTTTACACTTTTCAAAGTATCCTTACATTTCTCATGTGATGTTCACAACCTCCTGTGAGGTGTGTAGGGCAGATTTTATTCAGTTTCAGATACCAAAACAGACACGGAAAGGTTACGGGAAAACTTACAAGTCAGTTGTAAACCAGGGATAGAATGTAAAGGTAAAGAGCTTCTGGTCCAATGTTTGTCAATGTAACATTTGTGGGCTATTATTCATCTACCCATTCAATATTTATTAAGCAATGACTGTGTTCCAGGAACTATAGGCAATACATGCATATATATATATATATATATATATATGTGCAATAGGAATATATAGAGAACAAGAATATACATAGTTTCCACCCTCATAGAGCTTCCAGTTTAGTGAGAGTGATTATTTGAATAATTATACAAATACATGGCAAAGCTTCACTTGTGGTAAGCGCTATGATGGGGTACTCAGTGCTGTGAGAACATATAATACAGGAGAGTTGACTCAGGAAAGGATTCTGTTAGGAATTAATGACAAAGCTCAGATCTGAAGGATAGGCATCAAATAGACAAAGAAAGGAAACACTAATTCTAGGCGAAGGCAACATCATGTGCAAAAGACCTGCTGTAGGAGGGGCTGTGTAAAACACAAGAGACTGAAGGAAGAGCAGTGTGTTTGAAGTAGAAGGCCTGACCCCCAGCTTCCAAGGCTGAGATCAGGATTCCCCATGTGATCTTAGACATATTAAGGTTTGAGTGATTACTGCTCTAGTCTAATGATTGCTTTATAATATCTAGATGTTTCACTCGGAAATAGGGGGTGGACTGAAAAGAATGCAAAAATATGTCCATTAAAAAGTTGCCAAATTATCCGAATTCCAGGGGGCTATATCACTTTTAATTAAGAACATAAAAGAGAGAATTTATAAAGGTGGTGACATTGCCCTAGGCTTTTAGAGGTGGATTAAATTTCCATAGATAGAGGATAAAGAGGTTACTATAGATAACGAAATGAAGAGACTGAAAAGATATCCATTGCTGCTTCATAGGAGTGTGAATATTTTATTTTAATGTGGCCTTTCCTAAGTGGTACTTTAGAAATATGGCCATAATATCTTAAAGTTACAGAAGTCTTGGAGCTTACAAAGCTTTAATTTTATACTCACAACAAATTCTATTAGGTTCAAGGGCACACATTAATTCTTTCAATTTTGCAGATAAAGAAAGCCAGCTGAATGAGGTTGACTTGTGCAAGGTCACATTTCAACACTGCTCTTTCCTTTTAACATTATAGATTCCTGATCATCAGGATGTGGAACACATATCAAAGTTTGTTATCTGAAATATGGGAAGTGACTAGGCCTGGGATACTAGATACATAAGAATTCTACTATGATAATTTGAGGCAAAAGCCAGTTATCCTGGCTTTAATTAAATGAAGGTAATATTAATAGGCAGGTGGTCTTCCTAGATGGTAAGAGAGAGAGAGAAAATGACAGAGAGACAGAAACTCAAAGGAGGCACCCCTGATGAGACCTAACAACCGACGAATAAAAAAAATCAACTGTGGATAATGGGCTGGCAGGGAGGGGGAACAAAACAAAAAAAAGCAGCAGAAGATACTGAGGAACAAAAACGAACTTGTAATGGGAGACATGCTTCACCTTCAAACAGCACTTTCTAATGTTTTAAAGTGATTTTTCAGTTTTTTCCCAGGAGCTGCCCTCAAGAAAACTCCTGATGATCACACTTTGAAAATCTATGCTGTTCTTCGCCATCAAACACATTTATTCCTCTTTTTCTTTTGCAACACATGGAGGTCTAAATGATGCAAATAATAGTCTTACTTTTATTAATAAATATTAAGCCTCTACTTTGTGCAAAATATTATGGAAGATACAAAGACAAGGTCTCCAGTCTCAAAGGTTTATATTTTGGCAACACCCGTAGATACAATTACTAGATGATATTCAAGAAAATTTACTGGGCTTTACTCTATTTTCATCAAATATTTCATAAAATAAAGGACTTTCTTTTTCTACAGAACAGAAAATTTCAAAGCCATGAATAAGAAGATTCCATGAAACACTGAGACTGATCCAAAGAATTGGGTGCCTTTGCCTTATGAATCTATCTGGCCTGTAGCAAGTACTCTACAAAAGTGATAACGTTGTACATATAAGAATAATTTTCCGTAAAGTTGGCAAGAACAGAAGTTAGGAATAATTGTTAACTGCTAATGAGAAAAACAATTTCAATTAGTATGCATAAGAAACAGTAATAACTTATTACCACAAACCAAAAAACTTAGGATATCTGTATAGAAATACTGACATCCACTTCAATACCTCCAGAACCAGTTTATAAACCTCTTTCCACCTCATCTATACCATTCTCACTAACAATCTTACAACCTTCTTCTTGTCCATCTCTCTCACTCTGTCCCAGTGAGATACAGTCTGAGTGACTGAAAAGATGGTGGACTAACAATGGAAAAAAAGGAATCCAGAAGGAAGAAAACACTACTTTCTCATCTACCTTAATATAAAATGAAGAACAATATTGTACTTTACAAGTAGAATGATGGCAATGTTTTCTATTTTTCTTGCCCCCAAATCCCTTAATTTGGCTTTTTTGAAAGTGGCCTTGGTTGCTGCTACTTTTTAACCCTCTGGTTCAGTGGTCCTTGATATAAAAAAGGTTCTTAACCTCTGTAACATAGAAAGTTTAAATTTATAATGGATGAGTCATAGATGAGTCTCTACAATCTAACTTTCAGATATTAAAAAACTCATTTTCTTTGTGCCAAAGACAAGTGGTTTGGGAAGCAATAGAGTTTGTCTCATTTGACATGAAATCATTCTCTTTCTAACTCAAAGTGCCTAATATGTTCTTGGGAACCACTTAACTATCTTTCATTTCTCACAGTGGATAATTACATGTTTTAAAGTACAGCTGGATCTCACTACACTAAAAAAGTACATGGAGGAAGTTTTCAGGCAAAAAGTACACTAACGTCCAATTAGGTATATTATTATTATAGTTTACGTATCTAATGCATAATATACATTTATAAAGTTATGATATCTAGTCATATAATAATAAATGATATGATCATTACTTATTATCTCTACATCTCTAGAAAATGTTGTTTCAATTGTTCACGAAAGTAATGCTGGTAAAAAGGACTGGCTTGGCATAAAACTATAGGACATACACAACAGTGGTGTGAGCAGTTCTTCCCTCAAGAGAAAATGAAAAAAATGTGACTACACCTTCTTTTGATTTCCAAAGTCAACAAGGATCAGAAGGATAAACTGAAGTTTATCGATCCGTTTATACATCTATTGAAACATTAAAAATTTTTAGACTCCCCTTAAGGGATAATGATAGTTGGTAATGTGAAAAAGAGAGGTCCTTTCATACTTACCACTTTTCAAGGGGAGGAATTAAGAATCAACTATACATAATAACAACAATAATGATGATGATGATACATTAAATAAGAATAGCACTCTATATATTTTTTTCATATCTATTTTTTTATTTGACCATCATGGTAATCCTATAAAGTAGGCATTATTAGCATTTCACACACACACAAAAAGAAAACCAAGGCTCAGAGAACATAACAAAACACTAAATAATTTAGTAAACTGTGCCTTTGACAAGTGCCAGAGTTAGGCTTACACATAAGAAGTTCCTGACTCTAAACTCAGCACTCTTTCTTCCACACTATACTGGAGTGATGGATTGCAAAATTAGTACAAATTACACCCATCTCAGGATGCATGCCTGTTTGTAATGTGATCTTATTGCTCTTTAATCATGTCTTTCAAAGAAAGTTTTAAATTTTGATAAAGTAAAATTTATCAATATTCATTCTCTTTTCATTCACGCTTTTTTGGGTCTTCTCTAAGAAATGCTGCCTTAGCAAAGTCACATTCTCTTCTATGTTTCTTCTATACGTTTTATAAATTTCAGCTCTTAGGTTTAGGACTATAATTCATCCAAATTAATTTCTGAATATGGTATGAGATAAGAGTCAAGGTTCCCCAACCCCCCCCCCACCCCTTAAGGATATACAATTCCTCCAGCAACATTTGCTCAATGAATTGCCTTGCCACCTTTGTCAAAAATCAATTGACCATAAATGTGCGGGTGTAGAAAGACTGTTCTGTTCAACTGATCTATTCTTACGCTAAAACCACACTGTCCTGATTACTATATCTTTATGATAAAACTTAAAACCAAATAGTGTTAATTCTTCCAGTTTCATTCTTTTTTTTTCTAATGAGTTATTGTAGGTCTTCTGAATTTCCATGTAAATTATAGACTCCGCTTATCAAGGTCTAGAAAAAAGCCTCTTAGGATTTTGATTAAGATTGTGTTGAAGCTATAGGTCAATTTGGGGAGAATTGCAATTTTGAAATTATTGAGTCTTCTGATCCATAAACACAGTATACATCTCCATTTATTTAGGTCTTCTTTAATTTATATCAGTAGTGTTTTGCGGTTTTCAGCATTAGGTCCTATTCACATTTATTATTTACTCTTAAGTATTTCATTTTTTGACATTACTATAAATGGCACTGTTATTGAACTTCCACTTTCCAGTTGCTCATTACTAGTAGCAGATAAGGGTATACAGAACTAATAATGATTTCTGTATATTGACCACATATCCTGTAATTTTGCTAAACTGACTTAATAGTTCTAAGGGCTTTTTAAAAAAACAGATTCCTTAGGATTTTCTGTAAACACAATCAGCTTGTCTGTGAATAAAGACAGTTTTGTTTATTTTTTTCCAGTCTATATGCCTTTTATTTATTTTCCTACCCTACTGCACTGGCTAGGAGTTCCAATACACTGATGAATAGAAGTGGTAAGGGCAGAAATTCTCACTTTGTTCCCAGTCATAGGAAGAAAGCACTCAGTCTTTCACCATTAAGCATGATGTTACTTTTAGGTTTTTGGTAGATACCCTTTATCAGTTTAAGGAAGTTCTTTTTTTATTCCCAGCTTGCTGTGTTTTGGTTTTTTAACTCATGAATGGTGTTTTTCTGCATCTATTGAAATGATAATTTTTCTACTTCAGTCTGTTAATACAGTGAATCACATTGATTGATTTTAGAATGTTCAACCAACCTTACATTTTTTGATATTATGTTAGTCATGATATAACAACTTTTTATTATACTGCTGGATTCAATTTGCTATTTTATCATTTCCTAATATTTTAATAATAAGAATTTCTGCACATGCTCCTGAGGGATACTGGTTTATAGATTTCTTTTCCTGTCATGTCTGCATTGGTATCAGAGTAACACTGGCTTCATAAAATGAGCTGAGAAGTGTTCCTCTTCTCTTCTATTTTCTGAAAGAGCTTTTGTGGAACTGGCATTATTTCTTCCTTAAATATTTAGAATTCATTGTGAAGCCATCTGACTTGGAGTTCTCTTTGTTGGAAGGTTTTTAACTACAAATCTTAATTTCTTTAATAGGTATAGGGATTTTCAGGTTATCTATTTCTTCCTGACCGAGCTTTGATAGTTTGTGTCCATCAAAGAATCTGATCATTTAAGTTATCAAATTTATTGGCATAAATTTGTTCATAATATTCTCTTATTATTCTTTTTAATGTTTGCAGGATCTGTAGTGATATCCTTTTTTTTATTCCAGATATTGGTAATTTTGTCTTTTCTTGACCAATCTGTCTAGAGGTCTGTCAATTTTATGAATCTTTTCAAAGAACCAGCTCTTGGTTTCATTGATTTTCTTGCTTGTTTTTGATTTCATTGATTATCTTTCTTGATTCTTTCCCTGTGCTGACTTTGGGTTCATTTTGCTCATCTTTATCTAGTTTCTTAAGCTAGAAACTTAGATCACTGATTTGGTACTCTTTTCAGTTCACAGGTCTCTGAATCAAGAGTTCCTCCACCAGAGGAACTGAACGTGAGGAGCATTATTCACATCTGGACCCGATGCAAATCAAGAGATCTTGGACTTGGAGAGTAAAGCTGCAATCACGTAAGACTTTTGGGGAGAGGATGAGTCTATTTTGCATGTGGAAGGAAGATAAATTGTAGTGGCCAGAGAGTGGACTGTGGTAGATTATTTTCACACATGGTCATAATAACCGCTCCTTTGCAATGTGACTTTGCCCTTCTTCCAATCAAGAGAGTGGACTGAAATCTGACTGGACTTGGACTTGCTTTTATCAATAGAATGTGATGGAAGTAAGGTTATACAACTTCTGAAACTAAACCTTGAGCGTATGGTAACTTCTACTTTTTGCTTTCTTGGAGAGCTACCCTGAGATTACTATGTAAAGAAGATGGTCCAGTTTATTGGAAGAGGCCACTCAGAGGAGAACCAAGGCATGCCAACTGACAGTCAGACTATAGGCAAGGCCATCTTGGACCTGTGGCCTAGCCAAACCTCCAGCTCAATGGGGCCACATGAGTAAGTCCAGGCAAAACCAACAGAGGAATAGCCCAGTCAACCATCAAAATCACGAGAAATAGGGGCCGCCCGGTGGCGTAGCGGTTTCGTCCGCGCTTGGCAGCCCGGGGTTCGCCGGTTCGGATCCCAGGCGTCCGCCGACGCACTGCTTGTCAGCCAGGCTGTGGCGGCGTCCCATATAAAGTGGAGGAAGATGGGCATGGATGTTAGCCCAGGGCCAGTCTCCCTCAGCAAAAAGAGGATGATTAGCAACGGATGTTAGCTCAGGGCTGGTCTTCCTCACAAAAAAAAAAAAAAAATCACGAGAAATAATAAATCCTTGTTGTTTTTTAGTCACTAAGTTTTGAAGTGGCTGGTTAGCTTGTAATTACCTGAAACTATTGAAAAATGATAGAAAAACAGATGAAAAGATTTTCTCTTTAAGGGGTTGGTAATAAGGGAGAAACATAAGGAAGATTAAACTCAGTTGAAATACTGCTAAACCTACTGTTTAAAAACCACAATACTAAAAAAAATTAAAATTAAAAAAGGAGGAGTTGCCTTCTTTTTGATCCTTGACTACCCCAAGTTCACTGCTGTTTTACAGTCTTTAACTGCCTCCTGCCTAAAATATTCTTTTCACAGCTGGGTTCTTATTCAGGTGCTAATTCAAATGTCACCTCAGAGAGACCTTTCTTGACCACTCAATTTAAAATACTACATATTATCATAACCTTGACTTATATTCTTCTAGAACTTACTATTATCTAAAATTATTTACTTGTTTATTTGCATTTGTGTCCTCCTAGCTCTATCAAAGTAAGGATTGTTTCAGGCTAGTTCACCATTATGTCCCCAGGACATCAAACAGTGCTTGGCACATAGGAGGTGTATTTACTTGTTTTCTTAATGAATGAATTATGTAAAGATAAGGTATTAGTTTGGGACTCCCATCCCACTCTCATGGGGGAAAGGATGAGAAAGATCAAGTTCCCCATTAATGGAGAACTAAGTATTTTGAAAGGGACAAGAAAAGTATTAGATTATTTAATCAATTGTCACCCTTAACTATACAGGGTCTGTGCCAGCACAATACAGACCAGGACTTTGTGTGAGCACATGACACTACACTAGTGTTTCCTAATTAGCTTCTATGACAGAGTTTTGAGTGTAACTTGCTTCATGGGAGAACTGGAAACACAATTTAAACCTGAAAGTCAAGTTTCGAGCTTGCTAGAGAAAATGAGGTAAGATACCCTCAGAGCCCCTAAAGAGGACTCTTTAGGACTAAGATATCACTTTTGTTGAAAATAGCTAGAATCTGATATGATAACTCTCTCTTTTTTGGTGGAAGGCATCAGAAACTTAGATATGTCCATCAGTGTGACAAATCCTCGAACATATTCTCATCTTTGCTTATGTGATTGCTCCCACCGGAAATGTTACATGCAGCATTTTTCATCTTTTCAAAACCAATTCCACCTCTTAAAGTTTGACCAATATGCTTTCAGGAGCAAGTAATAGAAAGCACCACTCAAAATGGCTTAAAACTACAAGGGCATTTACTATTTCATGTAACAAGAAGTCTGGAAGATAAGGCAGCTTCAGAATAAGTTAATTTAGAAGGCCAATGATTTTTATCAAGGAACCCTTTCCCTTTTCCCCACTCTGCCATCCTCATTGAGAAACAATGGCTTAGTGTTTTTAAGCTATAGATAGGGTCATAGTAGGTACACCAACCTACACAGTAACAAAATCAGAGCTCTGCAAAAAGGGAAAAAGAGAGACCCACTGACTAGGCAACCAACAGTACTTACACAAAGGTCCAGTCACGAATACTGATATTTCAAAAAGCCTTTGCTGAGTACTCAAGTCTTCTAGTGACATTATATGTACGGTTTATATAATTATTTGGCATTTTAAATTATTATTCCGACATGATTATCAATTATTTTTATTGAAATTCTATACTGGGAGAACATACCAAAGCAGGTTTGGTATGGAGCAAATATTAAAATAAGATTATATATTTATATAAAAGACTTTCAAATTTGGTATATATATCTATATAGATGTGTGTAAACATTAAGCTACAAGAATGCTTAGAATAATGAAATACTGGAAACAATTCATGTCCAACAATAGATGATCGTTAAATATATTATGACAGTTACAGAATTCATTAATATGTACTCTTAAGGAAAAATGTTGGAAATTAATACCTAATGACATGGGAAAATGTTCATGATATAATTTAAATGAAAAGGAGACTACAAAACGGTACGCAGCACCTTTTTTCCTAGACCACAGGAACTAAACAGCTACTTGCAAGCTGGGTTCAGCGACAGTGTGCTTTCATTGTATGCGAGTGAGACCCCTTCACTATGGCCTATACTGCAACATTTGAAAAGCAAAAGAATAATTATGCCACATTATGTAAAATAGTCACTCAAGCATTTTAGTATTTTATAGTACTAACTTGTCTTGACATAGAGGAGGCATCTACAAACCAAGGTCAGATAAAGGTGGGCACACTGTTACTGTTAGTCCATTAATCACTAACAGGATGTAGAAGAGTCAGAGGGCTATTTTGGCTTTCTGGTTTGGTTCTTGACCAACAGTTGCTACATTCAGGGCTCTCTTTCAACTCTGATTGGCAATATGAATCCCAGGTGCTTTGGGATTATTGAACAAGTACAAATGAGTAATAAATAAAATATAAAAATCAGATTAGCTATAGGTCAAAGTGCTAAATTTTCAGTCAGAATAAGAGAGTTAACTTTGTTACATTTACAGATTACCGCTATAATATTAGATATATGACTGTTAGGAAACTAATCTACACATTACACTTAAACTGATCTGTGCATGGACATATATTTTGTAATTTTGTATGGTCTTTCCAATCATGTGTAAACCCATTTCACATGAAAATGACATTGCTGATAATAAGCTCATTTAAAGAATCACTAAATTCTGAATTTCTTTCAATAATATCCAATCTTTCAGTAACATCCAATCTTTCACCAAAAATAGAGGAGACACATCACAATAATCAGAGATCACAATGATACACCAACATGCTTTTCTGAAAAGATGTGCCTTCATTAGATAATGTCAACTAGCTTAGTTATTTCTTTAAAAAACAAAAACTTCCTGGTACACTCCTTATTTAAAAACCAGAGTCTAGGGCCAGCCCGGTGGCGCAGCAGTTTAGTTCATGCTTTGGCAGCCCAGGGTTCACAGGTTCGGATCCCAGGCAGGGACTGATGCACTGATTGTCAGCCATGCTGTGGCGGTGTCCCATATAAAGTAGAGGAAGATGGGCACGGATGGGCCCAGGCCCAGTCTTCCTCAGCAAAAAGAGGAGGATTGGTAACAGATGTTAGCTCAAGGCTGGTCTTCCTTACAAAAAAAAAAAAAAACAGAGTCTAAACCACCAGTCAGTGGGTCACAAAAGCAAAGCAACCATTTCCACATTTTTAGATCTTCTTACAAGAAAGCTCTTGGGAATACATCAAATCAAAGGGTCTCTAGGAAATCCACCTGATTAAAAAACAGGTGGATTTATTTGCTGTTGTTGTTTATTTATTAAGATAAGAGGTGAGTGAAAAATTCAAAGGGCACTTTCTCCAAAGAAAGCCAGCAGCAGGAAATAGGATTGATTCTGTGGGAGCTCTCCAATACTACTGGAAAAGAAGAGGATCCATTCCATTTCCTGGGTCAAGGAGCCTAAGTGATTTTAGTCCCTCAGGAAGGATTTCCACCTGTGCCCACAGGGAACACCAGGAACATCTTTACTGTATCACTGAAAGAGAGGCAGATGGACTCTGTAATGAGAGATGTTCCATCCTCACAGGGATATACTGAATGTGACAACAATGCAGAGGTAGAAAATCATTGAAAAACTCTGCTATAGAGATGACACATTTGGCAAGTTTTACTGTGTAACTTTTATAACACTATGTACTGAATATGATAACATTTCTAGGTATGGGGAAATTTCATGCTGCAACCTGAAATAATTTTTGAGAATATTTAAGGGTTGTCTGGAATGCAACATCCTGGTGCTCTACATAAGTTTACAGGGCAGCAAAGCAGCTGTATTTCTTTTCTATATCTTACTTCAGTACTAATCACAAAGTGGAACTGAATATTATTTAATGGCCAAATAAATGTATGCATAAAACTTCACATAATTATATAAATTTTGGTAGACAGGTTAGCAGCTGGATGCAGAATGGCATCCAGGTTCACAGGAATTCAGCAAATGAAACTTACTACTTTGGACACAAAAATGTGATAATCATTTATATGCAAATATATGAAATTACTTAAGTGAAAAAAGGAAGAGAGACTATAATTAGCTAAGCTAAACAGTTATCCAGGATTCAACTCTCAGTAAGAAAATTCAATATTAAAGTTTTCATATCATGTCTTTCATGTGATCTCATCAACAATTATTTACAGTAAATTGTATTTAACTGAAATAATCATGGATGCGTCCTTGCTAAATATTCTAGTTACTTGAGAATTAACTTTAAAGCACCAATATTGCATGGGAGCAATACTGTACCACTGACAATCTTTCTAAAGTATGTCAAAATACTTTCATTCAATAAGAATATTGTAATCTAGACCTTTTGAATATTTAGGTACTTGCTGTTGTGCGTATCTTCAGAAACAGGTAAAATCTGTACCAACTCCTGGTACAGGAGTTCTTTGTCTTAGTTTCCTTCTACTTTCTCAACAATTCCTAGTTTATCTGAACTTTCCTCTCAGTTTGCTGCTTTATGCTCACCCACAAAATTTCTTTTTGTCACCTCAGCGCTTACCATCTTAGTTCTCCCTCTTTGTTGCATCCTTCCTTCCTTACCTCTTTTTTGCCCTTTGCAGAAACTTAGTTTGCACATCAATAACAGAGAACTAGCTAGATCATCTCAATGGAGCGCCTAACATACAATTAAAAACTTCTGGTCTTCACATCTTGCCCACTATGACCCTACCATTTAAAACAATACTGCTCAATGGGAGCTTTTAATTACTTGGGACCCAGTTGGGGATTCACTACACTTTTTGTATCAGAGTTTCTCCTGACTGAACTCAAACCAATTTCCTGAAGCAATTCATGAAACCATTTAATATGATCTACAATACTTGTATGTTATTACTTTTCATTAGGGAAGAGAGAAATTCATATTTTTGTTTTGTGAGGAAGACCAGCCCTGAGCTAACATCCGTTGCCAATCCTCCTCTTTTTGCTGAGGAAGACTGGCCCTGGGCTAACATCCTGCCCATCTTCCTCTACTTTATATGGGATGCCGCCACAGCATGGCTGACGAGCGGTGCGTCCGCGAGTGCCCTGGGATCCGAACTTGCAAACCCCGAGCTGCCAAGCACGAACTAAACCGCTGCGCCACCCGGTAGGCCCCGAGAAATTTATATTTTAGACACATATATCAGATTCAAAGATTTTCATTTTTAAAAAGTTAACTTCTGAGAATAAAAACAGCTCTACAGTATTTGGCATGCATTCAACACACATGATTTTTCTTGAATTTCATTTAAATTGGCAATGCTTAGTGCATAAAAAAACAAATTTGATGGTCATTGTTATTTCCTCTATTGGTATCATCTTGGTTATGGCTCTGTTAAGTAATTAAAAGCACAATTATAGAAGAATGTGGTGCTATCTTCATCCTAGCCAAATCTTAATGGAATGAGCAATATGGGACTACTTAAAGTGTAATACATCCACACAACGCAATACTTCGCAAATGTTAGAAAGAATGAGGAAGTTTTCTATGTACTGATATGAAAAAAATTTCCATTATATAATTGTCAAATTAGATAATGAAAAGCATACATAATGTGCTACCTTTGTTGAAAAAGGAAGTGAAAATAAGATATATATTTGCATAGAGAAATTCTGGAAGGATATACAACCATCTAAAAAGTATTAACATAAGAAGGGGCGTAGGAAGAAACTTAGTGGGTGAGAGACAAATAGACTTTCCACTGTCAGTATATAACTTCCTACCTTTGTTAATTTTTAACCATATGGAATATATCAGGTATTGAAAAATAATCTAACTAGCTTTAAATCTCCTCACCTGAAATGAGATTATAAATTAATATCAAGTTCAATGGAAAAAATCACTTTTAGTTAAAATATCATGCTGAAATTCAATGTGCTAACAAAAAAAAAGGGGTTGGGGAGAAAGAGTAGCCAACTATTTCCTAAAAGGATTTCTGGTGACTCTCTCAATACCATATTATAATCATAAGTCATTTGCCAATAATTTATATTCAAAATTCCCAGCTAGGTGCTGGATGACATGTTCCCTACCCTCAAAACTTTTACAACCTAATTGTCAAGATAATTAAAATACAGTTAAAAACAAACCGACAATAATTTATGGGAGACTATCCTAATGCCAAATGAGTGGCACAAACAATACATGTTCCAACTGATCCAAATATGTGAATGATCACCGAGACTCAAGTAAATGAACACTTCATAAAGAACTCAGGAATTAGTTAAGTGGAAAGAAAGGGAGACGAGCGTTCTAGGGACGTGGAATTGCTGTAACAAAGATGCCAAGGGAGAAAAAAAATCCCACAAAGTACACTCAAGAATACTGACTAGACCAGTTTGACTGAAACAGGAGGCTGGTGAAGGTATGAGAGAAAAGGATGATGTCTAATAACTACAGTAATACTTGATATTTGTACAATATTTCACTTACATTATCTCATTTGATCACCAAAACAACCACATGAGGAAAGGTGGATTGTAGAGGGCACCTGAGTATCAGGTTATAAATAGATAGCAGCAGTATCTAAGATGGTCTACTCCATCCATCAGAGGATAAAGAAACTGGAGGCAGGGAGACTTGTTATGCAAGTTCTGACATAAGTTAATAAGGACCCAGGTTAAAGTGATAGCAGTGGGAACAGAAAGGAAGAAATTTATAAGAATATGGTGATAACTGTGGAAGAAAGTAAATAGGCTACTAGGGATTAGACCTAAAGTACCAGGAGAATGATGGTTTAATTGAGAGAAATACGTAAGTCCAGATGGAGAGGAGATGTTTTTAGTAATAAAGGGTCTGGTTTCAGAAACATTTGAGTTTGAAGCAACAGCGGCACATCCAGTGTCTAGAATCTCTATCACACATTCCGACGAGTGTATTCTAATTCCACCATCACCTAGCCAAGTGAGACATGATCCTCTGCCATTAGGCCCAGGGCCCATCATTCTCAAAAAGATTGCTGATATAGGAGGAAGGAATAGAGAGTGACTGCCTAATGGGTATGGGGTCTCCTTTGGGGATAATGGAAATGTTTTAGAAGTACATAGGGGTGATGGCTATATAACATTGTAAACACACTAAATGCTACTGAATTGTACACTTTAAAATGATTAATTTATGTTACATAAATTTCACTTTAATTTAAAAAAAAAAGACAGCTGAAACTAAGACCAAAATGCCCTTTATCATGTTGTTAAAGGTCTATCCCCAGAATGTCCTGTACTTTCCTGCCAATTCACTCTACCTAGGCCTCTCTACCTTCCAAACCATTCCAATGTGCCTCTGACATTATCTTCAGCAATAACCAGGAAATTTTATCTTTCAACTTTTCTCTGATTGTATCTCCTTACTTTAAAACAAAGTTGGCTCTCCCCTGAGTACAATTCCTTGCAGCCCATTCACCTGGTGGCTGCTTTTGTGTGTGTGTTTTCTTTTTCTTGTTTTTTGCCTCACATGGTAGTTACCTAAGGGCCAGGAGGGGAAAATGGGTTCCCCAGGTCCCAATGTAACCTCCAGAAATTACCTTCTACCATCATATTAAAAAACAAATAAACAAAACAACCCATTTCTTTGATGCTCAGGCCTTCTCATTACATTACCATCTCTCCCCGCCTCACTGCTGTCATTTCCTAACCTCTCAGTCATTCTCTCCTCATTTGTCTAAGTCTTTGGCATCCAACTTACACCCTCCTTCCCCTGAGCCTTTTTCCGTTTTGTTTTCTGCCGGTTTTTGTTTTTTGGAGTTTTTTTGTGTTTTTGTCCCTAAGCCTTGTCATCATCCTAGATAACTCAGATCCAGCAAAACTACTTTGCCAACAGTATGGCCTCAGCTCATCTCCAATGATATTCTCCATGCTACATTCGCCATCCATTGCCAAGGTAAAATCTTGGACCCTGATCATCATTCAAAATGCTCTTCCACCAAAATTAATAACTCAGGTATCCTATTACTATCTACTTTCCCCATGTATGACTGCATCTAAGCAGTCAAGCAACTAATAGAGAAAGTTCTCCAAAGAGCAAGTTGGTTTCATTACTAACTCACCATTACTGATCTCAGAGGAGTCCTCCACCTAAGCAAACAAGCCTACATTTCTCTGGTTAATGCATTCTTCCACACTCCACCATGGCTACTGCAAACCTTCTCTATTTTCCTTGATTCTCGAACTGACACTCTTCTCTCTCACTGTGAGATGATGATCTTTTCTCCCACTTTAGAGAAAATAACCATCAGGCAAGAACTTCAACATCTTTCTAATATGAAATGCAAAAACACACCTACAACTGCATCCATCCTATTCTTTTTTCCTATCTCTTAACAACAGTGAAATATCCCTCTTCCTATCTCAAGCTAACCCTACACTCCCTATCTAATCCCCCTCATTCATTCATTTAACATTCAACAAATATTTACCGAAGGCCTACCAAGTGCCAGGCACTGTTCTCCACAGGGGAGACACAGTGAACAGACCAAAATTCTTGCCCTCCTGGAGCAAACCTCTTGGGACTTGGGGGAGGGTATAAACAATATACAATAATCAGAGGCAATACGTGATATATGTATGTATCATATGACATACAACAAATAACATAGTATGTTAGAAAATAAATGCTGTGGGGGTGGGGGGGAGCACAGTAGGAAGAATCAAGAGTGTGTGAGGCAGGGGATGGCAGTGTTTCATTATAAAATGGGTAGTCAGAGCGTGTCTCATCCATCTCAGATCTCTCCTCTGAGTTTCAAACATAAATATCCAACAGTTCATGAAACTCAAACAGGTCCAAAGGGAATGCATGAACGTTTCCCCCTCACCAATCTTCCTATCCTAAACAAATAAGCCAAATAAAAACAACTGTCCTATTTCAGTATAGCAGTCCCCCTTA
The DNA here is from genome assembly GCA_031878705.1 of Tapirus indicus. Classification (NCBI taxonomy): domain Eukaryota; kingdom Metazoa; phylum Chordata; class Mammalia; order Perissodactyla; family Tapiridae; genus Tapirus; species Tapirus indicus. The sequence continues at coordinate 92,485,728 of CM062919.1, read as the reverse complement.
TCCACACTTTTGCCTTCCACAGTTTGAGTTACTAAATGGAAAATTACAGAAATAAACAATTGGGAAATTTTAAATTGCTCGCCATTCTGAGTAGAGTGATGAAATCTTCAGTCATCCCGCTCTGTCCTGCCCTGGGTGTGACTCATCCCTTTGTCCAGTGTATCCACTCTGTATAGGCTACCCACCCATTAGTCACTTAGTAGCCATCTTGCTTATCAGATCGACTGTTGGGGTATCGCAATGCTTGTGTTCAAGGAACCCTTATTTTACTCAATAATGGCCCCAAAGCACAAGAGTAGTGACACTGGCAAGTCGGATATGTGAAAGAGAAGCTGTAAAGTGCTTCCTTTAAGAGAAAAGGTGAAAGTTCTCAATTTAATAAGGTAAGAAAAAAAATCGTATGCTGAGGTTGCTAAGATCTACAGTAAGAACAAATCTTTTATCTGTGAACTTGTGAAGAAGAAAAAAAATTCATACTAGTTTTGCTGTTGCACCTCAAATACGTACGTATAGGAAAAAAACATAGTATATATAGGGTTCGGTACTATCCACGGTTTCAGGCATCCACTGGGGATCTTGGAAAGTATCCATCACAGATAAGGGAGACTACCATAAATGTTAATACCGTCCATGATGATTGTAAAAGCCAGAACTTGAAGTTATCTTTGATACCCTACACTCTCTCACTCCCCCATTCAAAGTCTTGTCAGCTTAATCTCCTAAAAATTTCTGGAATCTGTCACTTATCTCCATCAATTGCCATCACAATCACCACCACTACCATCCAAGTGCAGGCTACCAAGCACCTTTATTTGATCAGTCCATATATCCCACCTCATTTCCCTTCCCACAATCATTCTTTACAGAGCAACCAGAGTAAGATTTTTCTAAACATACCCTTCAGCTTGCTTAAAACACTTGCTCTTAGCATAAAGACCAATTTCCTTAAGACATGTTACAAAAGGCCATGGGTAATCTGACTCCATCCTACCCTTCTTGCCCTCTTTGTAACACACCCATCAGATTTCTTTCTCCTCTAATCATACTGGTTGATCCTAATTCTTGTCAAATTCCAAGTTACAAGGTTTCTGCTTCAAATGATTTTCTCCCCTCCCCCAGACTGGTTAACTTCTACTCATCCTTCAGATCTCAGCTCAAGGGAAGTCTTCACTGACTTCCCAGACTATATCAAACTACCATGCAACTCTTCTTTATAGTAGTTGTTTATGGTAGTAGTTCTTTATAGTAATTGTTTCACTGGCAATTTTATATTTTTTGTATGGGTTATCTGAGTAAAGACTGTTTCTGCTTTGCAAAAATTGCTATTAAAAAATTAAAATAGATTTTTTTAATTCATAGCAATAAAGTTTTATCTTACAATGTCTGCTCCAGTAAATTAAGAATTAAACTGAATGCCTCTTAAACTAGATGTGAAATAAATCATGCTAGAAGCATTATAATTTTACGCAGAGGTATTCTCTCAAACTCAAAGGTAAAACTCAAACATTACAAATTTAATATATTTAATCCATCAACTTTTTAAATGAATGTGTATTATGTATGTGTGGGGATGGGGTAGGTATATGTGTAAAATCACCAATAAAGTCACAAAATTCTTTCATATTTAAATACAAATTCTTTAGGTGTTTTACCAAATTTTTTAGAAGGCAAGTAAATTCAGATTCATTTTGTTATAACCAAATAAATCAATATCAAAAAACTAAAGCTGATGAAATGTTTATGCTTCCTTTGAGTAAATAACCATTTTCACTATCTGCACAGTAGCCTTTAGCTGCTTCCAAGCTTTCATTTATCACAGGTATCCAAAAGTAGTAGATTCAAGGTCACCAAAAATAAAAGTTAGAGAATAGTCTTTAGCTACATGCAGCTTATTTTTTAAATTATATTTATTTTAAAAATATAGAAAAATTGACTTAATAAGGATCAAATGAAAAGATTTCTTTTAAATAAAAGATGCGTCTCATTAAAAAGACAAAAAAGAGAAGCAACATAATGAAAAAGACACAGTATAGATGGATGTCTGTAAAATAATGAGAAAAATTTTCACAAATGATTGCTAGGATTATAGGTGGTTTTAGTCAAAACTTCAAGGCTGAGTCAATATTTCTGACTAGGTCAAGGTGCTTTACCTGAAGTATTTTACTAAGAAACACATTTAATTTTCACCTATAGAACTCCACATGCTTTCAAAACATTTTTCTCATCACCACCACATAGCTGAAAGCAGGCAATAATTAATAGACTGTTTGCCAATAAAGAAACAAAAGAAAGGATTAAACAGTAACTATATGGCTATACCTTAAAAAGAACAAAACTAGGATTAAGAAGAACCTGGCGGCGGGGGCGGGAAGTCACCTTTGCAAACCAGTTTGATCAAATATAAATTATGGCTTATTCTATCTTCGAGGTATTACTCTGGGGCTCAGTTCCTAGTCATTGATGCAAAACACCTGATAGACTCTGCAGCCATCAACAACACATAAACAAATGAGCATGGCTGTGTTCCACTAAAATTTTATTTGTGGACAATGACATTTTTACATGTGACAAAATATTATTCTTCTGTTGACTTTTTCCAGCTATTAAAAATTTTTAATTTTTAAATTCAAAATCATTCTTGGCTCATGGGCTTGTATAAAAACAGGTGGTAAACCAGATTTAGCCTGCAGGCCATAATTTATCAACTCATGGTCTAGAAGAAAAATCACTAATTGGACAGATGATCTCTTATTTATATGTGACCCAAGATTTCATTGAACTTTACTTTCTTCAACTATCAAAAAAAAGGAATATCATAAACAAAAATTATCTCAAAATGGATCAAATACCTAAACATAAAAGTGCTAAAACTATAAAACTCTTAGGGGAAAATCTTTATAACATTGGATTTGGCAAGGATTTCTTAGGTATGACACCAAAAGCACAGGCAACAAAAGAAAAAAATAGGTAAACTGAACTTTATCAAAATTAAGAGCGAAAAAACCCACAGAATGGGAAAATACACTTGCAAATCACATATCTTCTGATAAGGGATTAATATACACAATACATATAAAGAACTCCTAAAACTCAATGACAAAAAAACAACCAACCAAATACAACAATGGGCAAAGGACTTGAACAGATGTTTCTCCAAAGAAGATATACAAATGACCAACAAGCACATGAAAAGATGCTCAACAACACTAGTCATTAGAGAAATGCAAATCGAAACCACAAGATAACCACTTTCCACCCACTACTGTGGCTAGAATTTAAAAAAAATGAAAATAACAAGTGTTAATGAAGATGTGGAGAAATTGGAACCCTTTTTGCTGGTGTGAATGTAAAATGGTACAGTCGCTGTGTAAACAGTTTGGCGATTTCTTAAGGAGTTAAACACAGAATTACCATATGATCCAGTAATTCTACTTCTAGGTTCAAACTCAAAAGAACTGAGAACAGGTGTTCAAACAAAAATTTGTACACAAATGTTCGCACTAGCATTATTCACAAGAGACAGAAGTAGAAACAACCTAAATGTCTATCAATCAATGAATGGATTAACAAAATGTGGCATATCTATATAACGAAGTATTATTCAGCTAGAAAAAGGAATGAATTACTGATTCATGCTACAACATGGATGAAACCTGAAAATATTCTAAGTGAAATAAGCCAGACACAAAAGGCCACATAGTGTAGGATTCCATTTATATGAAATGTTCAGAACAGGCAAATCCATAGAGACTGAAAGTAGATCAGTCCTTGCCAGGGGCTAGGGGGAGGGGAGAATTGGGAGTGACTGCTTAATAGGTATAGGGTTTCCTTCTAAAGTGATGAAAAAGTTCTGGAATTAGACAGTAGTGATGGTTGCACAACACTGTGAATATACTTGCACATCACTGAATTATACGTGTTAAAATTGTCAATTTTATGAGTATTGACCAGAATCAAAAAAGAAAAAAGAAAAAAACATGAAGGGGATAATGCTTGCCTACCTACAAGCCTTTATACATTATTACTCCATGTATAAAATGAGATCAGGTACATGGCATCACTTTATAAATTATTATTATTCCAGAAAAGTGCAGTTGCTACTGAAACACACTCTGGATAAATGAGATTTCATAGTAGTAGCTGATAGAATCTATTAGGAGTAATATAGCATCACTTCACTTCAAACACAACTTTATGGGTTTAAAGTCTCCAGTAGAGATTAAGAACAATTAAAAAAAACTATAGGATTAATGCCTGATGAGTTCGTAACACAGGTCTGAAAACTGCTTGAAATTACATGAAAATTGTGTGTGTCTATGAGTATAGAATTCATAATTTTTAGATTTCAGTGGTACCCAGGTTAACAACTACTGATGAGCCACAAAGATTCCATTAAACAAAAGAATGATTTGTTTGATTTCTCAAAGCATACATTTGTCTTTGCAAAGATAAAGTGCTTGAAAAAAGCAGAAGTCAGAAATAAAGCCCACCATAGTAATGCTCTATTATTTCAAGGCTAAGATTAGGTCCAGCCTCTTCCCTGAAGCTTTTCCTGAAGACTTCAGTTCATAATTATTTCTTTTCTATTACTCCTCTTCCAAGTATTACTTTTGTGATGCTTAGCTTCTTATGCACCTCTCATTTGTTGATTTAGTGTAATTCAACACTTTGGTATGTATTGCCTATGTTTTGTGGAGGTCTTCTCTACCTCCATAAATGGTAAGCTACCCAAGGATAGAGGTTTGTTTGTATTTTACTTATTTAGTAGTCCTAGAATATAAAAGATAATACATAATTAGTTTATTTTTATAAGCTCCATATATGTCTGTCAAAATTAACTAGAAGCATGTTTTATTTATTATGGTACATGCTCTATATTTCAAATGAGGTATATATCTTGGAGTAATTTTGCAGTGATAACACTGAATAATTAGTGAAACATATCTAGTTATCAAAATCATCACTAAAGTAACTCCTAATCATGTTGTTTCATTTGGTCAACTATATTTATTAATGCTTTGCTGCATTATTAGTATTATCCATGAATGCCTATTTTACCTATAGGTAGAGAAATATAATAAAATCTTTCCAGAAGCTTTATAGGTTTCCTTTATACAATACTATTCACTATGTGACAAAGTAAGAATGAAAGGTCATAATCCACCATTTTGACATCAAATGATGACAAAGGAAGTTTGGAAACATATTGGTTTAAATATGACCTAAATGTTTACAAAATGTACATTTTAAAGGTTTTTTTTTTTTTGTCACCACAATGTTATAGGCATTCAGAACCACTTAAATGTTATAAATTACACTAGAATCCACAGTTTTCTTCTATGTTTGGTCTAGCTTATCAAAGACTAAGCTATTCTTTAATTCAAGATAGGAGCGAAATAAATCTCCACTTAAGTTAGTGATTTCATCTACCCTAGGTTCTCCACTATTATTATTTTATCCACTCACTATTTTATAGAACTTCCAGTCTCTCAAAAGATACAGATGAAGCCTTTTCTGAGACTCTCCTCTCAAAAAGCAAAGCAGATTTAAGATTTCTTTCTCTTTGCTTCTATACCACCTTGGGCATATTTCTATTATGGCAATAATCACACCACTCACTTCATTTATATTCCTATCTTCTTCATCAGACAGTAAACCTTAAAAGGTTAGGGGATTATGTTTCATTCACATTATTTTTTTCTAAAACCTAAGCACAGTCTCTAGCATACTAGGTGCTCAATAAATCTTTGTTCATTATTTGTGTGTCAGGGCAGTACTGATAAATGAAAACATGCTTATGTAGAGTTATTAAATAAGATAAAGCTCATAACATAATCCAACCATACAATATCTTTGTTTTATACTTTTTTTTCCTCCCCAAAGCTCCCCAGTGCATGATTGTATATCCTCGTTCTAAGACCTTCCAGTTCTTCCAAGTGAGCTGCCGCCACAGCATGGCAACTGACAGATAGGTGGTGTGGTTCCATGACTGGGAAACGAACACAGGCCACCAAAGGCGTAAGAATACCAAACTTTGACCACTAGACCATCAGGGCTGGCCCAACCATACAGTATATTAACAGTTATATCTTTTCCATTATGTCAGCATAAAACAGTGATGGGATAAATTTCAAGAAGTGCCAAAATAACTTAGTCCCTTACACATATTTCAAGTAGAAAGGATAGGATGTGCTTCAACTAGCCTCTCTCTCCAGAAAAGAGAGTCTAAGTTAAAATTTCATTGTAGTCAAGGTCACCTAATATCTATATAAAAGTAGCTACCAACCGTTGTTTATAACATCACTGTATCATTTAAAGGGTACATAAAAATGGTATATGGTACATAATATATTTATAAAAATATTAAATTATTTCCAACATTTTTATTTTGTATCAATCCTTTATTGTTTTGCTTAGAAAGGAAATTCCTGTTATGAGCTATAAAAACAAGAGAAAGAAAAATGATTCTTCAAAAAATAATTATGGTAGACATTGTTAATTGCTTGTTCAAAATCTTTTTTCCTTTATTCCTTACTAATAAAACTCTGATGTTGTTCGTGGTGGCAATGGGAGTCACCAGACACCCTTGAGAGTAGAGGTGGCCATATAATATAGTTCTAGCCTATGAGGTGGAGGTAGAAAGAGCTTGTCAAGTCAGAATTGCAGAAAAAAGTCCAAACATAACTATGACAGTTAACATAGGAAATAGCTCATTTACAGCTACTAGAGATTTCACAGGCTTCATTCTAATTTTTTCAAATTAATAAACAAAATCACTTAGTTTCTGACAAAATGTAGGTATTAGTCAACATAGTAATTGATAACACTAACAGAGGCCTAAGTATTTAACAAGTACTAAATCCATGTGCTTTTACACCAAGTAACTCATTTAATCCAACACTATGAGGCAGGTGACAGTATTAACTTGTTAAAGATCACACACCCTGTTTAGTAGGAGTTCCAGAATTCAAACTCAGGTAACTTATCTCCAGAGTCTATGCCGTTAACCAGTGTGCTCTGCTAATTATGTTCCAAACATGACAATACATGTATGTATATATGTATGAGTGTGAATAAATATGTGTGAGTATAACTAAACGTGTGTATATCACATCAGCCAGTGTTGAATTTGAATATACAAAAAATTTCATAATAATGAAATTGATAATATATTCAAATTTTAAGCAGATATTGCCTAGGGTTTTAATTTACCAATAAATATGAAGGGCTGGGGTGACTAAGTCTGTCTTTGTCACAATTGTATTCCAAGCCCCACCACAGTGCTTTGTTCATAGTAGGAACTTAATAGAGATTTGATGAATTACTGAATAAACAATATAAATAATAGGTTAACACAGATTTGAAACTAGAGCTGTTGTCAAGTTACCTGGCTAATGTTAAATCCTGGAAGAAATATTTTTAAAATGCTATATTTGTCCAAATAAATATAATTGTTTATTCATAAGCCAATTTTGTATGCAACACATCTCTAAGCCTAGCTATTGAAAAAACACTTTGTTTGCTCTTTACAATATTTAACATTTGAAAGATCTTTTTGACTAAAGTTTTCATTTTTAAATTAAGGTAATTAACTTTCACCGAAATAAAATTCATATTTACAGTTACCTTTGAACTTTAAAAAAGATAAACAAGGACTAAATTTTTCTAATAGTGATTGTGAGTATTCATTTTATAAAAGAATTTAAAGTGAGATTTTTTTAGCTTTACCTCTTCCTCCCTTAGGGCATCTGTAACAAAATTTGGTATATAAAAATTCAAATTATTTATTACCTTTCAAGGACATGTTTTTGGCGAAAATAAAGTTAAACAACAGTGTGTATTACTTTGACATCCACTATTATAAACAGGTCATTCACACTGTGGATATCCTACATCTTTTTTTTGTATCTATCCGCTACCAGGGTTAATCCTCCACAGGAAAAGGAAAGTTGGCTATGACAGGAACATTGAGCAACTGATATTCTGCCTGTCACTTCTTTGTTGGTACTTTGGCCAAGAAAGATAACTTCCTTATTTTTCAATTCCCTAATTTTACAATTTAGAATTGATGGTATAAAGAATGCTTTAAAAGTTGCTACAATGTTTGGATAACGTCTTCAGAAGAAGCTCCTGCTGTTTAAAACTAGATTATGACTTCAGTAGTCTTCACTGAATTCAAGTGCTTAAATGATTTGGTAACATATCATAAACACCTCAGACCTTTTTTCAGTTATTTGTTATGTATCTGAACTCACATCCCAGAAAATGACTATTGATTCTACTACTTTTAGACACTTAATGCTAACTGGAAGATTGGAAGCATTTAAGCTTGGTGTGCTGGTAGTAAAATGATGTTTATACACTCAAATTAAGCACAAATATTGCATCAGTTATGGCTTTTTGATAATGAAAGAAAGGACATCACCAGAGGCCCTATAAATATTAAAAGAATAAAGAAAAATCAACTCTTTGTCCATAAATTCAGCAACTTAGATGAAATGGACCAACTCCTTGAAATACATAAGCTACTAAAAGAAATAACCTGAATAGTCCAACAGTTATTAAAGAAATTGATTTCACAATTAAAAAAACACCCTAATAAAGAAAACTTCAGGCCTGGCTTGTTTCACTGACTGCAGGTGGCCAACTTGAGGAAATGGAGAGAGGCAGCATTAAGATAAAGCAGAAACTTTAAAACTGTGTTGTCTACTACAGTAGCCACCAGCCATGTGTGGTTACTGAGCCCTTAAAATGTGGTTACTCCCAACTGAGAAGTGTTCTAACTGTAGAATATACCATGATTTTAAAGACTTAGCATGAAAAAAGAATGTGAAATATCTCATTGATAATTTTATGCTGACTACATGTTGAAATGGCAGTATTTTAGACATACACACTGAGTTAAATGAACAATATTATTACAATTGTCATCTGTTTCTTTTTACTTTTTTAAACGTAGTTACTAGAATATTTAAATTGAAAAATGTGACTCCTATTATATTTCTACTGGACAGAGCTGCTCTAGGAAACTGAGAATGCAAAGTCAAACAACACAATACAATATACCACCAAAAAAGATTATTGATGACATCTTGGAGCCTCTGGATCTACTTTTGCCCAAAGCCTGCACTGACTGGATTTTTCAGACACATAAATGAATAAATTCCTTTTATAGTTTAAGTTAGCTTCTGTACATCTTGTAATTTTGCAACTTAAAATATCCTAACTCATACTCTAATCCAGCAGTATTTCTTCTATTGCCACTTTTAAATAAAAATGTGCTGTAGAAATTTTCTTTGTAGTTCTTTCACTCTGTTTGTAATGTTTAATAATGCACTCACTGGCTTTTATAAAGCACTTCATTTCCATTATAGGTATTAGAAGTATAACATTGTTTTCAAATAAAGTGGAATAAATTCTAAGCAAATAAGTAGGTACTTACTGAAATAAGAATAGAGAAAAAAGAAATTCCTACTGAGATGAAAACCACATATTCATTTATTAATTCAAACACTACTGATCACCTGCTTAGTCTAGGGATATCAAATAGGTCTCACTGCCACACCATCTGTCATGGCTGTCTCTAGTGCTGTGGTTCAAAGGATGCTAAGCTGAACTTGATACAGATGTTTGTCATGATAAAGGAGAGGAGTAAAGGCATGTTCAGATATTTGCCTCCCCTGCAAAAGAGTGCCTTTCCACAAAGTGGGAAAAGATGATTTTCATGGGAATTAAGGTTTTTAAACTTTTAATTAGTAAGTTAAATTTCCCATTGACCATTCTTTAGTAGATAGGTTATATATTTGATCCCACAATTACAATTTCATTCTTAAATTCCTAAACACAGATTTTACCATATAAGTTCCAATAATTTTCTAATATCCACTTTGACAATTTAGGTTTATAAAATTCTAGGTATTTTTAAACAGATTAATCTTCGTCTAGGACTTTGAACTCACCTATCTCAAATGGTTCTACTGATTTACAAGAAGGCTTTCTCTCTTTAACCAGATCAAAGAGTCTCTTATTCATTTAACATATAGTTATTGAATATTTACTATGTGTCAAGCACTATGCTGGGTGCTATGAAGGTGTGTGTGGAGTTTGTGTGTGTGTGTGTGTGTGTGTACCTCTAAGCACAGTTCTTGCCCCTATGCAGTTTGTAGTCTAGTGGGAAGAAAGATAAATAATTACAATAAATTGTAATGAGTACTATTACAGGGAAAGTACAGAGTATTACAGAATCGTGTAAGAGAATAACCTAACCTAGTCTAGGGAATTATATTTAAATTGAAACATGAAGAATTAATGGGGGTTACCAGGTTGAAGAGTGGGAAAATGGGATCGCAAAATAGAAGCGGGAGGGAAAGTGTCCTACTTAAATAGCATGTGGGATAACTGAGGCAAGAAGTTCGCCCAACTGAGAAACTGAAAGAAGTTCAGTATAGCTGGAATATCAAATGCAAGAAGGAAAGTAGAAATAAAAAATTCTAGAGACAAGTGGGTACAAATATCTTGGAGAGCCTTATAATGCATACTAAATAGCTTGGACTTTATCCTAAGGGCGAGGGCTTATCACTGAAAGATTTAAGGAGTAACATTATCCAACTGGCTATCCTGTGGGAAAGAGGGCAAGATCAGCACCAGGGAGTGTTATTAGAAGGTTTTACAGTAACCGTTCTAGGCCATCATTGACCATGGCTTGGACTGGGGTGACTGCAGGAAGAAGAAAGAGAACTGGTGAATTTGGGGAGATATTTATAGTAAATAGAATTCTAGATGATGTCGCATGAAGGGGATAGAGGAGTCAGGGACAATCTCCAGGTTTCTAGCTTGAATAGATGTTTGATTCGGTGGTGTCATTTCAAGCAATAAGCAATACTAGAAGAAGAGAAAACTTGAGAGTGTTTCTAAAAGAAAAAACTTTTAGAAGTGTTGATTTTGAGATGCCTTTGAGACACCCAAGAAGAAATGGCTAGTTGGATATAAAGTTCTCTCTGGAGATCAACAGACAGGTCTGGGCTCGTCTGTTAAGTGGTAACCGAGGCTATGGGAATAGATGAGCTTGCCTATTATGTGTGTAATGATAAGAAAATAGGGCCTGTAGCAGACCCTTGAGGAACCTGAAGAATTTGGAGGGCAAGAGAAAGCCTCCAAGAGACTAAGAATAAACGCTAAAGGATGGAGTTATCAAAGTTAAGGAAGGAAGTGTTTCAAAAAAGAGGCATGACTGTTGACAAAAACTGTTGAGATATCAAACTAGAAGACTGAAATCTGTCCAGGGATTTTAGTTACATTGTGGAAAACAGTTTTGGAGATTAGTGAGAGTATACACCAGATTCTGGTGGATTGAGGAGTTCATGAAAGGTCAGGAAACGGAGGTGAGAGTAGTCAATATTGTCTGGAGAGAAGAGCTATAGATATGGCTGAATCGGGATGGGAAAGTGAGATTGAGGGAGCTTTTGTTTTCTTTTTCTTTATAAGATGGGAAACACTTGAGTGTCTTTAAACACCAATAAGAAGTAAGATTTACCTCTCATTAAGAAGCTTGAAAAGCCAAATATTCATTTCCCAGCTTCCTTTAGAAATAGAGCATAAGCAGATGTACCAGCCTCAGATTTTGAATTGGGAATTTGTGTTACAACCAACCAGAAAGAACCTTAAGTAGAGAGGACCATTGAAGCAAGATTAAGTTTCAGGGCAGCAATAAAAGTCAAGCAGTAGCATCACTGGTCCAGTGCCATAAGCAGTAAGCAAGCAACAGTAATGCTGTCCTAACCAGACCATACCTGTGGCTGTATCCTGGCTGTGGTTCCTGCCAGGGAACAGACCTTAGCAGCTCTTCCCATTGTACAAGCCTGGTTCTCTAGCCTTCCTAGAAATGCTGAGAGATTCCTAATATCCATTTAATAAATTTACTTTTAGCTTACATAGCCAGAGTCAGTTTTTATTGCTCCAACTAAGAAATCTGACAGCTTGAGGAATTACAATAAAAGCTGATGTTTAGGTCAATGATACAGCGGCAAAACAGCTTCCCCAACACACATACCAACATATCTGGTTTGAATAGTAACTCATTTAGCATTGCTCAGCAAACACATAGGGCTGAAGAACAGAGTTAAGGTACTCTGCCACTGGTTTCCCATTTCATTAGTCCTTATGATTCTTTAAAATAAGGAAATTTTTTACCAAGAGTTGAAAGACTCCCACTTCAAAACACATTGAAAGGGAAAAAAAAGAAAAAAGCCAAAGATTAGGAGGAAACATCTAAAAACATATATCTGATAAAAGATGTGTATACAAAATATATAAAGAACTCTTACAACTCATTAAGACAAAAAAAAAACAATTATAAGATGGGCATAATACCTGAATAAATATTTCACAAAAGGTATATGAATGACCAATAAACACATGAAAAGATGTTCAACATCATTAGTGAAATGCAAATTAGTACCACAATCAGATATTAATTACTCCACTTCCACAAGGATGGCTATAATAAAAAAGAGAAAATAACAAGTGTTGGCAAGGATGTGAAGAAACTGCAACCCTAATACACTGCTGGTGGGAATGTAAAATAATTTGGCAAAAAGTTAAACATAAATTTACCATCCAAGCTAACAATTCCACTCCTAGGTATCTAAGAGAAATGAAAACATGTTCACACAAAAAGTTGCAAGCTAATGTTCACATAAGCATTATTCATTATATTCCCCAAACTGGAAGCAAAGCCAATATCCATCAGCTGGTGAATAAACAAACTGTGTTATTCCCATGCAATGGAATATTATTCAATAAAAATGAATGAAATACTGATACACACTACAATGTGAATGAGCTTTAAAAATATTACGATGGGCCGCCTGGTGGCGTAGCGGTTTAGTCCGCGCTTGGCAGCCCGGGGTTCGCGAGTTCGGATCCCGGGCACCCGCAGACGCACTGCCTGTTAGCCATGCCGTGGCAGCGTCCCATATAAAGTGGAGGAAGATGGGCACGGATGTTAGCCCAGAGCCAGTCTTCCTCAGCAAAAAGGGGAGGATTGGCAACAGATGTTAGCTCAGGGCTGGTCTTCCCCACAAAAAAAAAAATTACGCTAAGTCACAAAAGACCATATACTGTATGACTTCATTTACATGAAATGTCCAGAAAATCTATAGTCACAAAAAGTAGATTAGGGGCCGGCCCGGTGGTACAGCAGTTAGGTTTACACATTCCGCTTTGGCAGTCCAGGGTTCGCCAGTTAGCATCCTGGGCACAGACCTACTCCCTGCTCATCAAGCCATGCTGAGGCGGTGTCCCACATAGAAGAGCTACAACTCTACAACTGTGATATACAACTATGTACTAGGGTTCTGGGGAGAAAAAAGAAAAAGGAAGATTGGCAACAGATGTTAGCACAGGGTCAATCTTCCTCAAAAAAAAAAAAAAAAGTAGATTAGTGCTTGCCAGGGGCTAGGGATCGGAATGGGAATTAAGTATAAAAGAGCATGAAAGATCTTACTGAGGTGGTGAAAATGTTCTAAAATTTTGTTTATCCATTCATCAATTGATAGTCATTTGGGTTGTTTCTACTTTTTCTATTGTGAAAATGCTGCAATGAACATTTGCGTACAAATTTTTGTTTGAACATCTGTTTTCAGTGCTTCTGGGATTATTCTAGAGGTGACATTACGCATAAGGTGGCAAACTGACCAAAAGTCATTGAACTATACAGTTAATATAAGTGGATTTTATGCTAGATAAATTACACCTCAATAAAATTGCATTTTCTTTTAAGTTCCCATGTCTCATTTTTTGGTCTTCATAGGAGGCCACTCAGCACTTTAGCAGGTCAGGCACCTGCATATTATTTGTGGGAGCAGTATTTGCTGTAAAAGAGAGCCCCCTGGCCAGGAATGACTCCTAAGACACAGCTTTGGAACATTTATATATTTTAGAACAGTAGTTCTCAAAGTGTGATCTGCAGACTCACACTTATCTATGTGCACTGTTACTGTCTGAAACAGGTCCATGATTAGGTAATTACAGAAGTTGAGAATACAGTCAGCACTTTGTATCTGCCTGTGCTTCCCCATTATGGATTCAACTAACCATGGGTGAAAGGCCTACCATGGTTGAGTTTGTACTGAACATGTACGAACTTTTTTTTCTTGTCATTATTCCCTAAACAATACAGTAAAACAACTATTTACAAAGCATTTACATTGTATGAAGTATTATAAGTAATCTAGAGATGATTTAAAGTATACAGGAGGATGTGTGTAGGTTATATGCAACCACTATGCCATTTTACATGAGAGACTTGAGCATCCATGGATTTTGGTATCCACAGGATGGGGCAAGTCCTGAAACCAATCCCCTGTGGATACCAAGCGACGACTGTATGTGTAGGAACTTCAATAGCAATTTGACAAAGTAATATTATATCTACTCAATCTGATAATAAAAATATTTGAACTCTTATCCTGTATTTGATTATTTTTTTCCATTTAATTTTTCTAGTCATTCATTTTTATTGTATTTTACAAAAGAATCAGTCAGCCAATGACTAGAAATTTAAAAAACAATGTGTTGCCACAGAGAGCTTGAGGAAGCTATTCACGGGGCTTTTCCACTATTCTACTATTGCCCATCATACCCACCAGTGTAGGTCAAACTAATTTTTTTAAACATGTTTCAAAGGGTCCGACTACTCTGGTAGTGTATTTATCAATGCCAAATTTTAAGGCCTTCTGCATAACCCAGATTTCAATAGATTTCATCTGTTTTTCTGTCTTTATAAATACATTTTCAAGTTTATAATCAAAAGACAAAAATTCAAACTATATATACTTAATGTCAATCTTCTTCCCTTTCTGTCAACTAAAAAAAGTTTTGAATCTGAATAATAAACTTAGTCTTTGAACTCAGATAAATTATGGTCCTAGGAAAGGTCCTGTAAATCAAAACAAGTCAAGGTGATTATATTTTCATTTTAAAATAAAAGTACAAACCAAACCAAATAACAGGTTTCTATGCTCATTTGGAAAAAATGATATTTAAATCAGTATAAACCAATATCTACACATTATACAACAAGATGTCCCAAATGTGTGTCAATGAATTAAATCAAGCAATACAATGACCAAGCATACATTATTACTTAAAAGATCTCCAGGAGAGGAGCTTCATAATGTAAGGGTCAGCAAATGGCTGGAAGACTCAGGACAAAAGCAGAAGAGAAGCTGCCTAAGATCCCAGAGACATGAGCAGCCTGTAGGCCTCCCAAGATAGATAGGTGCAGAGGCATACAACAAATCAATGACTGCACAAATCATTTTTATACTACCTGGATGAGACTGTTTAGATAATGTATACAAGAAAGTAATAATGAACACAAAAGAGAGATAAACTGAACCTAGACCTATCTATAAAAAGAAAGTTATTCAAATCCCCTAAGTGTCCATCACAAATTCACAGAATTTGAGCACAATGAATTAGAAAGTTGTAGCTACCTTTGGTAACAAGTAGTACAGTGGAGAGAGTGTGAAACAAGGAGGTAAGTGACCTGAGTTCTACCCTGGCAATAAAACTTTAGAAAGAACATCTTTCTCCCTTCATTTCTTTATTGGACACAAGTGATAAACCAGATTATTTCTGGTCCCTTCCTTTCAAGGATTCTACATTACAGCTTGATGCAAAACGTCGTCACCACATACATGCAATAAACTGCTTTAAAATGTTTACTGTGACTCTTATAAATTGAACCATACATATATGGTTCATTTGGAAAATAATCTTTCATTTAAAAGAAATTAATTTTTCCCCCAAAAAAATCCCATTTAACTATTTTCCAAATAATTCTGACAGCATTTAAAATACATTTAACTTAAAATTTACTATCCTGAGCAGTTTGGAATTATTAGTTTGAAAATCCATTCAAAACCATCATTTTCAAAAAGTTTTTCCTAAGAATCTCTACTTATGTCATTATGTTTAAAAAGGGAGAAGAAATGGATACGCAAAGTTTGAAAAGTTAAGATACTGAGTATTTTATAAATGTAATATATTTTATAAATGTTATGTAAGAAAACTACATAAATACACAAATAAAGTATTTTTATACAGTGAATTTTGTTTTTATGTAAGCCTGAAGGGAAGGAATGATTATTTTAAAAACTCTCATTAACTACGAGTTAACCCAGTCATGCTGCTTTAAGTAATCTCTTATCTTTCTCTTACAGTTTCTCTAGATAAAGAAATCACGATCATTAGCAGAAAGTACAGGGAAGAAAAGGGAACATTTTCCCCCAACAACTACAGAAAATAGTAATTAACAATCCATGTTAATTCAGCTTAATCCTCTAGCGCTAAGATTAACCATCTATTCAGGTTATATTTCCCACTGGGTGTTGGTTACTAGATAATTTATCTGGGTATCTAAAATGCCGGTTTCTGGATTTCTCTGATTAATCTCTGATTAAATTCTAAATAACACCATTTTTATTAGGCAATGAGGCAGCCTGTACAAGTTCATGTAGCCAAAATTATGCAGATATTCTGAAAATTCATATAATCAAAGCTGAAAAAATGTGCAATACACAGCCTGGAAATGTGTTACAACCAAATCTTTAATTAACTAGTGAAAACTGAGATGCTGAGTTTCAGCATTTTCAAGGAGTTTAAGAAATGTTTTGGTAAAAGGCACAAGACCAGCTGATGAATTTTAATATGTAAAGGTCCAAATGAAAGTAACCCAGAAATATAGAGAACAATCATGGAAGTCAGCCCGCTTAAAATAGAGTTGTTAAATAGGATAGGGCCAGCTGGTAGTAGTCTTTGAAGCACAAAAAAATATGATTAAATATATTTCATTAGAGGGACTGGAACTCATTAATAACTTCTAGATAGAAAGGGCTTCCTGATTATCCCAAATACCCAAAGATTGCTAAAATCCTATCACCAAAGCATGTAATCAAGCCTGAAGAGCATTATTCTCTTGCAAAGGCCACCACTGGCATCACCCGTGTCCTTTCTCTTCCATGATGCCCTCACAAATCCTACCAATTTGGAGCAAGACAAAAACTCAACTGTACCATAACATTACCTTATGTTTATAGGCTTTTTGTCTGTTTTTGCAGTGTGTGTGTGTGTGTGTGTGTGTGTGTGTTTGGCTTGTTAATTTATTTAAGTAAGAAACAGTTTCCGGTGAACTTATTTTGAGAACAATTCTTTTAAATAAAAAATTCTTCAGTTCCTTATTGCTCATATAGAAGCTCTTAGCCAACCTCCACTTAACCAACCATCACAATCAACCAATGCCTTCTAGATTTCCCTTCTAAAACTGACATGGGATGCTAAAGGCTACTATCTCATACTGTGTGCCAATCAAGAGTAGGTTGGTTTGTTCCCTCACTGTTCATATCAGTTGTTCTTCCAATTGTGGAATTTAATCATATATTATCTAAATCAACAAAATATGAGTATGAAGAATTGTTTCTATGAAAATTAAGTTGAAAAGTAGATGGAATATTTTGGTATAATAGATGATTTACTTTAAAAAAAGAAAATGCTATTGAATTGGGTGTGAGTGAGACTACTGTAAAAGACTTGGGGAAAATAATAAAATATTAAGAGTTGACTCACAGATGATATAATGTGTCTTTAAGTTCTCCCTTCATTTTAAAGACATCAAAACTTGAAATCATAAATAATACATTATGGGTATGGTTTATACCTGGAAATCTGATGCAGAGTGTCAATCTGTGGATTCATACACCAAGAAAAGGCCTTGGCCCTAGATCAGGGCTTCTTGACCCCGGCACATCGGACATTTTGGACTGGAGAATTCTTTGTTTGGGGAGGGGCGGGGAGCAGTCCTGTCCTGTAAATTGAAATATGTTCAGCAACATCCGTGGCTTCTCTACTACCCACTAGATGGCAACAGCAGCACCCCACCCAGTGGTGACAATCAAAAATGCTCCAAATATTGCCAGATTTACCCAGGGGGTAAAATCATCCCAATTGAGAACCACTGCCCTGTATCAAACAATTGATGAATATGTAAATATGTATATTTACATATTTTCATTAAAGTAAAATGTTTAATCAGGTTTTAACGATTTTTACTACAACCAAATTTTTTGATTAATTGATCAACTACTAGCTAAAATTAAGTCATTTAAGATGGCTTTGTATACTTAACAGGAAGAAAAAAACTTTATTCTTGAACTGGTAAAGTGACAAACAAGATAGCTTTATGTTATATGTTATGATATTCCCATTTCTTCCACACCTTTTCTGAGATCAAGACAGAAGCACAGAATTACTGAATAGGTCACAGCAGGGAGAGGAGAAGAAGGAAAAAGCAGCAAAGGGAAAAAAAAAGAAATTTAAGGAACAATTTCCAGAAGGTTGGAAGAGCAGCATGAGGAGAAAGCTTATCATCTTGTCTACATACTCCTATTCACTGCAACACTTACTGCAGGCCCATCCAACACCAGTCAAGAGAGGTTCTTATGCATAAACGTCAGAAGCTTAAATGTCTACTATCAGGCAAATGGTTATAGCAAATTATGATTCACTCATTTACGATGTTCAAAAAAAATAAGGTAAGTCTTTTTTTTTTTTTTTTTTTGTGGGGAAGACCAGCCCTGAGCTAACATCCGTCGCCAATCCTCCCCTTTTTGCTGAGGAAGACTGGCCCTGGGCTAACATCTGTGCCCATCTTCCTCTACTTTATATGGGACGCCACCACAGCATGGCTGACAGGCAGTGCATCGGCAGGCGCCCGGGATCCAAACTCGCGAACCCCGGGCTCCAGGCGCGAACTAAACCGCTGTGCCACCAGGCGGCCCCAAGGTTAAGTCTTTATGTACTGACTCCATTATATACTGTTAAATAAAAGTATAAGTTGGAGTATGATACAGTTATAAGTAGGCATTTGGGAATATGATTTGTACATGCAAAGAAAAAGATTTGACAGTAAACCAAATTATTAATAGCATTTATCCCTGGTGTATTGTATTTTCCATAATTGCCACAACAATATTACCTTCATACATGCTCTTCTAGAACCTTGCCACTCCCCCCTATCAAGAGGTAGAGTCAGAGTCTGTGTTCCCTGCTCTTGAACCTGGGCAGGACAGCATGACTGCCTCAATAAGGAGAATGCAGAGGAAGTAACATCATGTGGTTTCCAAGGTGAAGTCATGAGAAGTAATATGTCTGGCTTTCTTTCTCTTTTGGGAGAGCTGCCTTTGGAGCCCTGAGGTACCATCTAAGAAGTCCAGCTATCCTGAAGCCACTATACTAGAGAGACCACACAACAACAGAGAGAGGTGCCTCAGAAGGCACAGCTGTCCCAGCCTCCAGCTGTTTGAGTTCTCCCAACCTGTGCATCAGACACAAGTGAGCTAGCCTTCAGATAACTCCAGATGAGAGATCCCAAGTGAGAATCTCTTACCTGAGCCAACCCCCAGGACCCTGAGAGAGAATAATAAAATGATTATTATTGTTTTAAGCTACTAAGTTTTGGGGTGGTTTGTTATGAGCAAGATAGAACACTGAGGCAGAATGTGTTGGAAAGAGGAGGGGGCAGCTACACTTGTTATTTTATATATACTTTTTTTTTATAATTGATTTTTTTTTTTGAGGAAGATTGGCCCTGTGCTAACATCTGTTACCAATCTTCCTCTTTTTCTTTTTTTCTCCCCAAGGGCCCAGTAGATAATTTGTATGTCACAGCTGTACATCCTTCTGATTGCTCTATGTGGGACACTGCCTCAGCATGGCTTGATGAGCAGTGAGTAGGTCCATGCCCAGGATCCAAACCAGCGAACACCGGGCTGCCGAAACAAAACGTGCAAACTTAACCACTACGCCACCAGGCCAGGCCCTATATATACTTCTTTATTGCTTGGATTCTTTTCTATGTAATAACTTCATAATTGCAATTTTTAAGCCCCCTAGATCTCCCGCTGTTCTGGTAAAAAGAGGGAAAAACCAAGCTTATCCTCAGAAGACAGTGAACCTAAAATTCCTACCTATCATCTACTCTTTTATTTTTTAATTTTTATTGATGTTTTAATAGTTTATAATAACATTATGGGGTTTTACTTGTACATTATTATTTGTCTGTCACCAAATGAATGCATCCCTTCACCCCTTGTGCCCACCCCCCACCCCCCTTCCCCCTGGTAACCACCAACCAGTTCTCTCTGTCCGTGTGTTAGTTTATATTCCACATGAGTGAAATCATGCAGTGTTTGTCCTTCTCTCTTTCGCTTATTTCACTTAACATAATACCCTCTAGGTCCATCCATATTGTTGCAAATGGGACAATTCTGTCTTTTTTAATGGCTGAGTAGTATTCCACTGCACATATATACCACATCTTCTTTATCCAATCATCAGTCGAGGGACACTTGGGTTGCTTCCACTTCTTGGCTATCAAGAATAATGCTGCAATGAACATAGGGGTGCATAAGCCTCTTGGGATGGTTGATTTCATGTCTGTTGGGTAGATGCCCAAGAGTGGGATTGCTGGATCATAAGGTATTTCTATTTTTAATTTTTTGAGGACTCTCCATACTGTTTTCCATAGAGGCTGCACCAGTTTGCATTCCCACCAGCAGTGAATGAGGATTCCAGTTTCTCCACAACCTCTCCAACATTTGTTGTTTTTTGTCTTGGTGATTATAGCCATTCTAACGGGTGTCAGGTGACATCTTAGTGTGGTTTTGATTTGCATTTCCCTGATGATTAGTGATGTTGAACATCTTTTTTTTTTTACGGTGTATTTGGAGGGGGTTTTTTTACCATTTTTTTTATTGATGTCTTAATAGTTTATAACACTGTGGGGTTTTAGTTGTACATTTCTGTTTGTCCATCACCTTGTGGATGTAACCCTTCACCCCTTGTGCCCCCCCCACACCCCTTCCCCTTGGTAACCACCAATCAGTTCTCTCTGTCCGTGTGTTCACTTATATTCCATATATGAGTGAGTTCATGCAGTGTCTGTCCTTCTCTCTCTGGCTTATTTCACTTAACATAATACCCTCTAGGTCCTTCCATGTTGTTGCAAATGGGACAATTGTGTCTTTTCTTATGACTGAGTAGTATTCCACTGTATGTATATACCACATCTTCTTTAACCAATCATCAGTCGGGGGACACTTGGGTTGCTTCCACTTCTTGGCTATAGTGAATAATGCTGCAATGAACATAGGGGTGCATACACCTCTTGTGATAGTTGATTTCATGTCCATTGGGTAGATGCCCAAGAGTGGGATTGCTGGATCATACGGTATTTCTATTTTTAATTTTTTGAGGACTCTCCATACTGTTTTCCATAGAGGCTGCACCAGTTTGCATTCCCACCAGCAGTGAATGAGGGTCCCCATTTCTCCACAACCTCTCCAGCATTTGTTGTTATTTCTCTTTGTGATTATAGCCATTCTAACCGGTGTAAGGTGATATCTTAGTGTAGTTTTGATTTGCATTTCCCTGATGATTAGTGATGTTGAACATCTTTTCATGTGTCTATTGGCCATCTGTATCTCTTCCTTGGAAAAATGTCTGTTCATATCCTCTGCCCATTTTTTGATCAGGTTGTTTGTTTTTTTGTTGTTCAATTGCGTGAGTTCTTCATATATTATGGAGATTAATCTCTTGTCGGATATACAATTTGTGAATACTCTGACTATTCCTTTTTTGTGTGTGAGGAAGACCAGCCCTGAGCTAACAACTGTTGCCAATACTCCTCTTTTCGCTGAGGAAGACTGGCCCTGGGCTAACATCTGTGCCCATCTTCCTCTACTTTATATGGGACGCCACCACAGCGTGGCTGATAAGCAGTGTGTCAGCCGGCACCCAGGATCTGAACCTGTGAACCCCGGGCTGCCAAAGTGCAAACTAAACCGCTGCGCCACCGGGCCGGCCCCTACTCTGACTATTCTTAACCACTGTCATTGCTACCAGCATTCTATAGCCAAAAGTATTTGTGAGAAACTTAGACTCAGCAATCTATCTAGTGCTAATTACTATTTTTGAGGGTAGATGAGAGAAATTACCAAACCAAGAATAACTTGAGTTCTCTTTCTGATCCTATCAAAACCAAACTGTGAGCCTCCTAAACTCCAGGCCAATGTCTTACTCACATAATACGTAACCAAAATTGGTTAGATAAATGAAAAGTAATAAATGAACTATGAAAATTAAAGGGGAAGGGAAAGAATGCAGAGAGGGATAAGCCAATAGGAGATTCAAGGACCTTACACTTCAACTAGGAATCCAATTCATACACATGAAATGAAAACTAAAATATTTAAAATGTGATATACCTTAAAAGTAAATACAAAAAAATTATATCTACTAGTAATTGAATACATAAGTGCAGCTTATATATGAAGTAAATGACTGGTCCAAGTGTGACACAATTCACTGAAAAATGTCTCCTCGGACACAGAAGGCTTTAAACAGGTTTTATTAAGAAGGTTTTAAATGGCAAGATAAGGATGTACAAACATATTAAGTGGGGAAAGTAGCAAATACCAAGAAATAAAGGCTGAAAACATACAGCAGGAAGAAAGGTAATTTACTTGAATGTAATAGAGAAAATGTCTTCAGGAATAAGAAAATAGGGGGACACTAGTAAGAGAGGAAAGAAAATATTAGAGAACCTTAAAAAAGCACAGGGATTAAAAATTGGAATATAACACAATTTGAACTGAGGTACAGTAACTTCTTGAATGACTTGAAAAGTGTTTGATAAAAATTATTCTAACAGCACTGTGCACCATGGGATAGAGTAGGGAAGAGGCAGGAAGGCCAGTTTTACTGCTGCAATCATCTCAGCAATAAGTGATAAGGATGGCAACTATAAATGTAAAAAGGAAGAGCATGATCTAAGAGACTTGATGGTGAAAGAATCAGCAGAACACTGCTGGTGAATTAAACGTGGGAGGAGGGAGAAAAGTATGAAAAGTACTAAAAAGGTGATTTAAAGGTTTTAAATCTAGGAACTCCAAGACCAGAGGTAAATTTTAACAAGAAAGGAAAAGGATGATGGAAGGAAGACCTGGATAGAAAAAATTTTAACTACGAGGAAATAGGCATTTGCATCAAATGCAACTAAGGCCTACAAAAGGATAACTGAGGGAAAAAAAACAAATCAATGACTAAACACTAAATTAGCTAGAAAGGGATTACTTGCAACATATGAGAAGTCCAATGATTCAGAAGGGGAGAAAATACCTTAGAAACAGAGGCAGAGGCCAAATAGTAATAAGATAATAAGGTGTGCCTTAATCTGTGCCAACCACTTTACAAATAGTGCCTAATATGCTCAAAACAATCCTATGATATTGGTACTATTATTTATCTCCAATTTATAAATGGATAAACTGAGACACAGCAAAGTTTACACAAAGTTACAGAGTAAATCAGTTGTGGAGGTCAGATTTGCACCTAGACAGTCTGGCTTCAAAGTCCACATCCTTAACCAGCTCAATATTCTAGGATTAACTAAGACTCTGAGAAGAATGATGACAGACCTAAAGAAAAGGTGAGGAATTAATTTGTGAGGGCAAAATTTCAAGAGATGGTTGATATACCAAAGTTCATACAGTGAGAAAAAAAAAAATCTTGCTTAACAGATCCAGAGAACTAGAATAAAGGAGAACTTATTGACAAAAGGGGAGGGGGAGGATTGCCTTAAGAGTTGGTATGTAAAAATATAAAAGTTTAAGAAAATGAACTGATGATATAATCATAAAAGACTAGATGTTTGGGGCATAATACTAACCATTAAATATAACATCTAGAAAAACAGCCATGCTTAATCAAAACATATCCCATGGCACAATTTAGTGGCATAAGCAATTATAGCAGAGGGATATGCAGTGTTTAACATAAGGCAGGCACATGTTAGGGAGGAAACATTTCAAATTACAAACAGATATTTAAGATTACCAAGCACTCTATCATAGAACCAAGCACATAGTAGGCTCTCAGTAGCTATTATGCTATCTCTGTGCATTTTCCAAATATTCTGGAGACCACATTATTAAAATTACCTAGTATGCTGCATCTGAAGGACACATATTTCTGGGCCCATCTAAGATTTTAGGATTTGGGGGGCTAAAGATCAGGAAACTAAAATGTAATACTTTTTCCAGTCAATTCTTTTACACAATAGTTGAGATGCACTGCCTTCCTCTGTTGGAGACTAAGCGTTAGAACTCTATGATTCCCCAACTGTGTATCTAGCTTTGTAATCTGACTCTGATATTCTAGGTTCTTCTGTTGCCTATGCTTGATTTGTGCTTATTTCTAAAACCTCAGTCTTGGTTTGGTAACATAATCAAGACTTGGCTTTGGAGTCTTCAGCCCTGAAATCCATATCAACTCCAATATTGACATAAAAAAAAATAATTCTAGTTCCTTTCCCTGACATCACAGGGCTTCTATTAAATATAACACATAGTGTTGACTGGACACTGGACTAACCCAATAAGTCAATTCTTATATTGCCAGATCTGTACCAAAGAAGATGCTCACTACTACAGACTCACCATCTGAATTCCTGTTTACTGCCTCTAAAATAAGAAGGCACAAACGTCCTGTCTTTGCCCTGATTTACTACAAAAGCCTATCAAGGATGAAAGATATTTTCTGAGAGAATAGTTGTCACCATATAGACAGTGTCTATGAGAATGTTCCAGTTTCTGGAATAGCAAAGGAGTGAGTTCTTCTAAGATATCTCTTGACCCCAACGATGAGACAAACGGTGGCCAAAAGGTTGTCTACTTGATATGAGGTAAAACTGAAAAAAGAGCCTCTCTATTCAGCAAGGGATGCTCCTTGATAGCAGCAACTAGGATCCTGAAAGAATGCCTTCTGGGTACTTTCATGCTTTAGCAGATCTGTGATTCCAATTGTAGAGACAGAACATCCACGTCTCTAGCGTTACCTCTGTTCTCTTTCCTTAATCCTGGCTAATGCTATAGTCCTACGATGTCATCTTTCTGATTTGCCTGAGGTGACTAACATAAAAAGCTAACACTAAATTATATTGGGAGACTTTTGCCATTTCCTGCAAGTTACTTGATCCTTGAAGAAAAGGATTAAATTCAACTCACCTTTGTATTCCACAAAGTACCTAAACAGGCACTGCTAGAGTTGACATGCTTAACTGAGTGCCCTGTTCAACCCCAACAAGAGAATCATCTCATGTAGAGCACCCAAAAGCATTACCTTATATAAAAGGTAACTTCCCCCATGTCCTAACCCCCAAGGTCATGGAATAGGAAAAGACATCTAACTTATGATCACGCAATGAATTCAGACTTCTCTCTTGCCAACTGAACTAAAAGAAACATACTGTCGCCACCAAGAGGGAAGCTTCAACTGACAAGAAAGAGCAGTCCAAGTGAGGACCATGGCAAACCAAATCCACCTGCTAGCCCAAGTTATGGAGAAGCAGAAATGACGAAAAACTGTAGCAAAGCAAACAGAAGTGGAAGGGAGAAGTGAGAAAGGTAGATGAAGCAGATATGGAAAGAAGGTGAGACAAGAAACCATATATCCCCAGAACAAGAGGCAGAGAGACTAGCTTCTCAGATTCTTGACAGTTCTCCCATTTGGACAAGGTCTAGTTGTTCTTTATCAACCCAAAACAGCTGGATCCCTACAACAACCTCTCCTTGAAGCCAAATAATTCCTGATTAAAGCACTATTTTTTTTTCAGAATGTACACCAAGATAAATAAAAAGCTGGCAGCACATAAATCCAAAGAGAAAAAAAAAAATTATACCAGGAAGAAAGTGAAATCTCAGGTAACCAAAAAGTTCTCTAAATATGAATCTGACTTATCAGGAAGTACCACCAATATTTATCATATTCTTGTCAATTAAACAAATTAAAATTTAACTGATGTCTTCAAAGCAAATTGTCACTGTTGTCAAAAAGTTGTCTCAAATCTGGAGGAGACAAAAACCATATGATATATCTTTCCTGTTAATATATTTGAAAATATTTTGTGAGCCTATTTAAAGCAGACCTTTGTTGTTTGATGTCTGTAATAATCAGCAGTATGCTGGATTAATAGCCTCTTCTTTGAAGACAAGCTTTATAACTCATACAGCTGATAAAGGGGAGGCAAAGGCCAGCCCTGTAACTACCCTTTAATCTAATGGTTCTTTCCTGTACCTAGACTAACAATTATATCTAGAACCCCTTTTTTTCCTCTAAAGACTCTTTCTCTGAAAATAGTCTTTGAAGAGAGTTCCCTCACAACAAATCCAAAATAAAACTGTGACATGAGGTCACAACCAATCTGACAAGTTTGCTTCAACAATGTCAGAGACCAAACCAATGTCAGAATAATAATAATTTTGGTTATCTAATACAGATTCCAGCACACTTCCTCTGTGGCAAGAAATATATCACTTAGGGCTTGAATTTATTTATTTATTTATTTATTTTTGTGAGGGAGAGTGGCCCTGAGCTAACATCTGTTGCCAATCTTCCTCTTTTTTTGCTTGAGGAAGACCGGCCCTGAGCTAACGTCTATGCCAGTCTTTTCTCTATTTTGTATGTGGGTCACTGGCACAACATCGCGTGATGAGTGGTGTAGGTCTGCACCTGGCATCCAAACCCAGGCCGCTGAAGTGGAGGGTGGAACTTAACCACTACACCACCAGGCCAGCCAAGGCTTGAATTCATTTAAATCCTACATATTTCATTTACAGAAATTTTCAATGTTATTGTTAACTTTTACTAAAAAAGTGTAATAGGTACTAATATTATAAACCTTCAATTAGATAAAGCTTGCCAATTTTTAAATTCTCCTAACAAGAACGTTTAATTGGAATTTTTCATAAAAGCTTTCAAGATGTGCCAAAAGAATTTCTGAACAAAAGGTAAAAAAGTGAAATTCCTGATCCAATAACTGGTATCCTTCTCCTTAGTTATATTGACAAGGCAACAGAATTTATGAATTAAGAGGGGAATTATTCAATCTCTGTGGTAACAGAATAGTTTGGTATTGTGATCACAGTGGTGGTTACAGAATCCACACGTGAGATAAAACAGCACAGAATTATACATACACACTGTACCAATGTCAATTTCCTGGTTTTAATAGTGTACTAAAGTTATGTAAGATGTAACCATTGGGGGAAACTGGGTGAAAGGTACAGGGCCCTCTCTACTATTTTTGCAACTTCCTGTGAATCTATAATTATTTCAAAATTAAAGGTAAATAAATAAGCAACAATTTATTAGTTTAATTAATGATAACAAAATTATCATATATAAAAAAATTAACCTAAATACCTTGTTTAGCAGACTAGAAAACTGAGACCTAACTAGGTAATACACACAAACTTAAACGGTCAATAACAGAGGGAACACACTTAGTTGACATCCTGTCAACTAAGACATTCTATTTCAGAAAATGGAACTTAAAATTGGAAGTAACCAATAACTTGTGCTCATTAAATAATTACTTGTTTTAGGGAAGAAGACCAGGTCAGTTGATGCCTGTGTTGCATTGACATATAAGCAATATATATTTTTTTAAATTATACTTATTTAAAGAAAGGAATTTTTTTGAGGGGAAAATAATCTCAAAGAAATTTATATTTAACCTTAGATCTACCACCTTTGGAGGAAAATGACAATTTATTGAAAAGCATGATACACTATTCCAAATAAACAAGATCATGCCATTTTTTCAGAGAGGTCTTCCTCAGACGACAGAGTGTACAACAACTCTTCTTGTCCTGAGTGGTTCTAAATTGCTACTATGTAAAACTAAACATAGGTTATCTTTGACTCCAGAAAATGGATTTTCAACCAAATAAAGATAATATTCAGAAGAGCAACTTTCAAGTTCTCCACAGTGAACAATTATGTTCCATGAAAGCAAAGGCTGGCTAAATGAGTGGTTGCAAACTACAGTCATAATATAGCCTTCTACAAAAATTATATTCTTAAGTCTGGACTGATACCTTAGTTATCATCCTGCTACCTCTATACAATAGTTTTAGGTAACATTTATCCTTGTGAGGCTCAGTTTGGTAAAAACAAGAAACTCTTTCTCCTCCTTGGGAGAAATGGGACACAGATATAAATCACCATATGGAAAACCAACTGAAGCGGCAGAAATAAACTAGCCACCCAATCTCAAGTATATACATTAGTATGTAAACAAAACAGATGTCTGTCTAAAGTGGCTTTCAGATCATATAATGCAACTATTCATTTGTCCCAATAGCATTGTAAAAAAACCACATTACCTGAAATGGCATGGGAATTCTGACTTGTGGAAAAAAAGTGAAAGAAACTACACAAAGTTAATAGGTCTTTAATGAAGTCAGGTGAGAAGATAAGAAAAGGCATATTAGCAAGGGAAAGCTAGGTGAGAAACATAAAAATGTATTAACAGGGCTAGCAAAGTGAAAAGTTAGATTATATACTGAATTAAACAATAATCTAACTATTATTACTTTTTATTTTGGGAGGGGAAAAAAAAGCCAGAGCAACAGAATATACTGATTCTCTATACAGCAATATGCTTTAAAGTTCACAATTAATTCTTTACTTTTGAAGACACTACTAACACTGCAACCCTCAGAGACTAACACCCAACTCTCCTTATCTATGCTAAAGTGTACTTGTTTGGCCTACCAGTAGTTTGGCATGCCTAAGGCATAGGGTCTGGGATTGATTAAGGCAGGAACCAGAACATAAAATATCTGATATAATACAGTAATTATAACAATTAATGTTTATTATATGCCAGAAGCATTCTAAGGGTTTAACAGCATTCTAAGGGCTCACAATAATCCTATGAAGGATTATTTATTCCCATTCTAT
This sequence comes from Tapirus indicus, assembly GCA_031878705.1. Classification (NCBI taxonomy): domain Eukaryota; kingdom Metazoa; phylum Chordata; class Mammalia; order Perissodactyla; family Tapiridae; genus Tapirus; species Tapirus indicus. The sequence continues at coordinate 92,456,862 of CM062919.1, read as the reverse complement.
AGATGAGGAAACTGAGACACAGACGATTAAATGACTTACCCAATGTCACATAGCTAGTAAGGGGCAGAGTCAGGATTTGGACACAGGTGGAATGACAGTTTGGATTTATCTGAAAGACTAGGGGACACTGGAATGATTACAGGCAAAGTATGGCTGACAATCATATTCGCATTTTATTTTAGCAAGATCTCGCAGGTAAGAGTGAATAATGACTAAGGGAAAAAAACTGAAAGCAGGACTATTTGTTAACAGACTGATGTGGCAAGACAGAAATGATGAAGGCCTGAATTCAGGGAATAGCAACAAAATGAAAAGAAGTGAATAAATAGATACAAAAGACATAAAATCAACCTGACTTCATGATTGGATGGGGAGAGTGAGGATGATTCCAAGGCTTGACTGACTAGGCCCAACCAGACAGCTTCACATTTTAATCATACTACTTTAACAAAATCTTAAAGTGGATAGCTTACTCTTAAGTAATCCTCATTTCAGCAATAGCCTCAGCATTTGACTTTCCCCTCTGTGAAAAATGTGACTATACATATTAAAATTACTGTTGCTTGGCAACTCCACACTAATTGTTTAATCTGCATACAGTAAAGAAAACTATTAAAATGTTTTTTGATAAACTACATGCAGACCCTCCTGTACATAAGATGGACAGAGAAGCTACAGAGACTATACGGAATTTAGTAAACATTCTTGTCATAATCATCACACAAATAGACTGCAATCATTTTATCACTTAAAAGGAGAGATATGTGGATACCTGCTTTAAAATTCAAAAAAGGTAAAATAACTCATAACTTCAAAGCTAAATTGACTATTGATCTTTTTTCTCCTTTTGTTTGTAAATGTAAATACCAGAAAAACACTATCCTTACAGCCCAAATCAAGGATCTGTAAAATGTTGCATTAGAATTATAATAACCATTGGAAAAACTTACTGTAACTTTAACCTTATTACCACTGTAAAGGTAAAACTATGCTAAATCCAGGGCCTTCCAGTAACTAAATGCTCTTGGAAAGTGCCCAAGACAATGTTATAGTAAATATCCAACTTGTTTCATCTAAGATCAAGAAAAACAAGTTATCTGACGCACTAGATTACATTTAAGTAGACTCTAACTATAAGTTTTACATCAAAAATAATCACGTGGAAAAATCTTTACTCTGTACTTATGATGGGCTCTAAGACCAGTAAGGGTCATCTGGGTGGATAGCTGCAACTAGGAATCTAAGTCACATATTACTTAATATTATTTTGAGAAAAATTTCAATACCAATAGCTTCCATTTTGAGAGAAATAGATTTTGGCAGAATCTGTTAAAATAATGGTGTTAAAACGTGGCAGTGGTTCTCTGGTTTCTAGCTTGAGCCACTGCTGAGAGTCTCCTGTTATTTGTGGTTCAGATTCCTTTTTTAAAGGTTGCATGTCTGATAGATATTTACCAACACCATGTATAAACAAACATAAAGGCACTTTACATATGTGAGTGCATATGTGAATGTACACATATGACACTATATACAAGCTGTGATTTCTACTTGGAACTTTTTTATAAATTAAAGTTCTACTAAATTGAGAAGTAAAAGCCAACAGTTAAGAGAAAAACCTAGCCAAATAGCAAAGGGAGCTATAAAATTAACTCTGGAAGCCAAAAAACCTAAATAAAGCAAGGTTCATAAAACAAACCCAACACATTTTCACTCAGCACTTACAAATTTATCTATAAACGTCCACGTTTTTAAAAAATTGAGTGGTATACCAACTTTAATTTATGAAAAATGACATCCTATGATAAATTTCTAATTCCCAAGAGAAATAATTCAAGTTTAAAGATCTGAATACAAAAATAATAGAAGGAAGAGCTGCAAAGAAATGAACAGAAAAAGTAAACGTTGTGTCACAGGAAACATGGAAGCTCTCTGAAACATTAAAAGGGAATGGACTTACTATAACACACAAAAGACCCAAAATGAACAAATTAAGCATAAATATTCCCAATGTGTTCAACATCTACTGAAATAAGCAATTCCATTCCAATCAATACTTGCCACAAAAACTGCCAGAAATTGGTTACTTCTATTTTTTTTAATGATGAAACAGTGAGAGATTTGTTGCAATATATTTTATAACTTACCAATACTGAGCTATTAAGTTTCTATTAGTGATGCTTCAACTAAAGATTTGCGCTGACTACTGAAATCTGTTAGCACAGCAGTGAAAATGAAGCCTCACTAAAGACATTCAACCAAAAGCTGACCCCTAAAGGCTCCTTGATGCATATTTGCAGCCACAGTAGCCACGATATGCAGTACACTAAACTAGCAACAGATTGGTTAAAAACTGTTTGGATTTTCAACTTCCCATAATACAGGCAACATTTTTGGAAGCAATCGTATTAAAATAAACGTGTCTTTCACAGTTACAGGATGAAATTTTAAGCTGGACAAGCACCAGTGCCCTGATTTTCTACTTTTTTTGTAAACCACATGATTTCCACATGCTGAGAATGTTTTATGCTTTAACCTGCAGTAAAGGCTTTACATCATTTTAATGCTCACTGCTTAAAACGCAACAGAATCACCTTCAAGGAATGCAAGGTATATCTTTCGTTTACTTTCAATGATTTCAACCAGGCTACTAGTCAGAAAAAGTTTAATGAAAGCTTTTCTCAGTAAGTAACTTTGCATTTCCATAGAAAAAAACACAAAAACTCTAAGGTAAGCGTGGGTGGAAGAGAGAATACTCATATTTTTCAAACTCTTAACAAAATTTTAGTTTTTTAATTTCTAAAATCAGTATTAAACATTTTAAAACTCTATGTCTAACAATATCTTTCAGCAAAAAAACCCACTCATATTCGTTACATAGGATTTTTCTCCAGTTTTTGCAAAGTAATGTTTCAAGCTCACATAGAAGGTTAAAACAAATAACTGGAAATTCTAGTCTACAACAAACTAAAGGCTCAGCTTTGTATCAACATATTCTATATTCTAAATTAGAGATTTAGAAGACACATCAATTTTTTTTTTATTCAGGTCGATCTAAATATATATGCTACCCCATGCTTATAAGTCAGCTTATCTGTGTGAGTGACCAACTACAGAAATTTTAAATCAAAGGTTATAAAACATATCATAAAATCACATACTGTATCTACATCACTTTCATTTTTTATGGATTCTAAGGTCCTTTACCGACAGGTTCAAGAACTGATAAGTTTGGAGCCAAATGTGTAAATACATTAAATTCTCAATAATCAAAAGAGAAATTATGCCAATTTCTTTAGTTATTTAAAAGTCCTTTACGCTAAAAAACTGTCACAGAAGAAAGGTTATTGAAAAACATATTTCAGACTGAAGGAAGTACGAAATATATGATCTTAAATTCTCCTGGTGTAATGTTATTAAACACTGTAAGAAACAAGAGACGTTGCAATCCTCTTCCCTTTATAACTCTAATTGAAACTTGAAAAAAAATCAGAATTCAGATTTTCCAAACTTGGCTTTATCAACATAATTCAACTAGATCTAACAACTTAGTTGTGCAATTTTAAAATAAGTTTAATGCAAAGCACTGCAATCCTGATTCGTAATAATCACCTGAGACATAAATACAAAATAAAAACAAACGCAAATCCTTTTCATCTAATGATGCATTTTATAGTAAAACCACAAAAAAGCACAACCATATTAGCAGAAACTAAATAAACAGGCACAAGAGGCATTATGTCCATCCAGGTAGAGAAATGTACTATGCCAAGAAAGAAAGGAAGGACTGGAGGAAGGAAGAAGGGAAGGAAGGGAGGAAGGCAGAGGTTTCTATACCTGCAGGATCCCAGAGAAATAAACCAGTGACATCAATCTACCCTATACGATACACAGGTTTTTTTAAAGCTTCAGGGTAAATAAAAATAGTAGTCACTTTATACCATTCAACTTTACGTAGTATAGTGTCTTTAACGCCAACTGCATTCTCCCCTACACTCACCGAGTGCTTCCTCACTCTTCCATACCAGCATTCAGACAAATGCGAGACAGAACAGGGTGGGGTAGAAGAAAAATACAAGAAGCGCCTTTCAGCTACTCCCCCGCCCCAATAATTTCCAACAGTTTTTCCTACTACGAAAATAAGTCGCCCTATCTCAACATACACAACAGTCATTCTGTCTCTAGTAGACACACAGAGACACACACACACGTCAGCATTCCCGACCCCTACCCCACGCCCCCGAATTTTAAGTAATGTTTAATCTGTTTAACACGAGACGACGAGATACCGCTACCTACTGTTTCGGGGTGACGGTGGGCGGAGGACTCCTTTCAAAGTAGCCCCAATAGTGTAACCAAAACACGGTTCCGGAATAAAATATTAAGAACACTTTTCCTTTCCCACCTATCTACCGACTTAAAGATGCAAAAATCCATCTCCAAGCCACCTCATCCCTACAATTCTCCTGCCCGGAGTTTGGAGTGGAGATCTGTCCTGGGAGGGTGCGGGGAGGAAGAGTGGGAGCCGGCAGTGGGACGCAAACGAGTTGCTTACCCCAGCTACCCCGCACCAGCCCGAAGGTCCAGCACCCGGACCTCATGCACACTTCTCTGCCCAGGCCCAGTTAAAAGCTATGTCTCCAGCTATCTAACTTCCTATCTATAGACATTTATTCAAGACTAACATATCACAAAAGTACACGTCACACAGTTTAGCACACAGTTATACACCCTAAACCAAGCCACACACCTCAAATTCACCTAACAGCTTCCCAAACTCCAAACAGGAGACCCCACCTCCAGGATTCAAACCTTCCGCCCATACTTGAGGAAACCAGGAGAAAAGAGTTGGGGAGCAGCCGACGCCTTTCAATATCGCCCCCGACAAACTGCCCCACCCCATACCCTACGTCCGTGTTACTCACTCGGAAGCCCCCCGCTTCCTCCCTCCTCTCAATCGGGCCGCTTAAGAGACCCATCCCCAGCCCACTCACTTTCTCCCCAGAAGCCCTCAGGAGAAAAAAAAAAAAAAAAAGTGAGGAGAAAGAAGTAAGGAAAGAGATTTGAGGTAGTCCGGCTTCAAAACCGCTCGACTCACCTCAGAATCCTTGCTGAGTTCTCTCCGCCCGGCACAGCCCCCTCCCCAACGTCCCAGTACAGAGGGCTGAGGTAGGGAGGAGGGGAAAGCGGGAGGGGGAGGGGTGTCTTCCGCGTGGGGCGCCCGTCGGGAGGGGCCTGGGGAGGGGTTGAGGCCGGCGCAGGAAGAGGAGAAGGGGGAGGGGAGGCCCCTATCTCCCAGTCTCCCCCTGAAAACCTCCCTTGTCTCAATCACATCAGACTGACTGTCTTTGTCTGGCTGACAACCGCCATATTGATATCAACAGCCCCGCTCCCACCTGCTGCAGCCGGGCGGCCCTGGGAGTTGTAGTTCCTGCCTCCCTTGAGTAAAAGCGCGGGACTCGGCGTCCAGAGGCCCCAGGGAACTACAGCTCCCGGCAAGTCCCGCGTCCATCCGCCTTCCCAAAGGGAGGAGGAGAAAGGGGCGCCAGAGCCGTGGCAACTACACATCCCAGAATACCATGGGTCCCAGGCCCAGGAGAGGGACATGATATCATGCTGGGGTGGAGAGGGAGGATGAATTGGCGGCAGGGAAGAATTTGAGCTAACGGAAGGCGGCGTTCCGAGAGGAAAAGGAAAGATGACCACAGGTCCCATGATGCTGGGAAGGACGACTACCTTTCCCATGATGCCCCGGGAAAGGGGCGTAGGGAGGAAAGACTGCATGTCCCGCAATGCTCTCGGCCGGCCGGTGGCAGAGATTGAACCGGAAGACGCTTTCTGTGTTTGAGGGAGCCGAGTGACTGGTGTTAAACAACTAAAAGTCCAGTATGAAACTGGTGAGTCTCCGCTCCTAGGTCAGAGGGCAAAGGTGATGCCATATCCTTTTGGACTTCGTCGTTTCCACCTTGGGAAGGGAACCCTCGTGGAAGAGGGGTGACAGGGAACTAGAAAGTGGGGTGGAAAGCTGCTGTTTGTTATTGAGGAGGTTTGAATCCCACCTCCCACTCCCCCCCCCCCCCCACAATTGCCAGGAAATCTTATTCATCCCATGCAGGGTCTCTTTGGTTAGCTAAGAGGCTGACTGTCGTATTTCTTCACCTACGAACTAAGGTTGGACTCGAACTGGACTTGACTTGTTTCTCAGCTGCCACGTGAGTGTTACAATAGGTTGTTAACTTCTTTCCATGTGATTGGATACTTGATTAGCGTTTGTCTCTATCGTTGTTGAGAAGGCTTAGGTTAAATATGAGCAGAAAGTAGAAAATAATTTGGCAGAGCTCTATCACTATTAAATTTTCTTCTTTAGACTCTTAACTGCCCTTGGAATTCAGAGAAAGAGGTCAGGGTGCGATCTTGGAGGATTTGAGTCTTAAACACTGTATAAGATGGGCTAAGAGGAAGTGTTAAGGTATTCCAGTCGAGGGCTGTAGGGAGTGCATGAGCCAAGGTTAGATGGAGCATACCAGAATACCTGGAGAAGGCTTTGCATCACAAAACTCAAAACACTTGACTTATAGGAAAGCTTCTCAGACCTTTATTTTGAGCCATTTTACTGTCGTGCACACAGATCTAACTAGTTTCTTCCAACTCTATGGAATTAGTAATAGCATAATTAATTAATTAATTCTTCTCTTAAAAGAGTAGAAAAGCAGTTGTGAGATGTTGTTTCTCAACCTTTTAAAATCCATGTTCCTGCAGCCAGGTATTGTCAAGCTTTACTTTCTGTAATTTTTTTTTTTATGAGGAATATTGGCTCTGAACTAACATCTGTGCCAGTCTTCCTCTATTTTTTATACGTGGGACACTGCCACAGCATGGCTTTAGGAGCGGTGCGTAGGTCCGTTCAAGATCCAAACCCGCGAACGCTGGAGGCTGAAGTAGAGCAGCGAACTTAACCACTACGCCACCGGCCGGCCCTATACTTTCTGTAATTTTTATACAGAAACAAAAGGTTTATTTTCTTAATTATTTGAACATGCTTTTCCAGAGCACACATACATGCTACAGGCATATACTCTGCAAAGTGTCAGCTGTTTTCTGAGAAGTCAGAGAAAGTATTAAAAGTAGATTCATCTCTATGGGGCAGGCCGGTGGCATAGTGGTTAAATTCGAGCGTTGGGGTGGGTGACCCGGGGTTCACAGTTTCGGATCCTGGGCGCAGACAGAGGCACCGCTTGTCACGCCATGCTGTGGCGGCATCCCATATAAGGTAGAGGAAGATTGGCACAGATGTTAGCCCAGGGCCAGTCTTCCTCAGCAAAAAGAGGAGGATTGGCAACAGATGTTAGATCAGGGCTAATCTTCCTCACCAAAAAAAGAGTAGATTCAACTCCAGAACTGTCTCCATTTAAAGCCATTTATGTAAGGGAAAAGGTACAGATCAGTAAACCTTGAGAATATCAGTTTGATTCTGGGTCATTGTGCGAAACATTTAAGAATGCAGAATTGAAAGTCACTGCCCTTGCCCTAAGGAAGCATGCAATCTAATGCAGAAGATAGAAGAGTAAGCCAAAATTATAATTCACTGTATTCTTGGTAAAAGAAAGGCAGGTTGGGGAATTGAGGATGATGACTGGGGGTTTCGGGGGAGCCAGACAGCTTCCTGGAAAGGTGATTGTTGAACTGATAAGAAGGATGAGTAGGCTAGGGCCATTCATGAAGATGGTTCAGCTTATAGAAGCAAAAGAGCTTGGCATCTAAATGGTTGGAACACAGACCATAAGTCCTCAGTAAAGGATCAATTATATTTGGTGTGCTCGGTGAGAAGGCAGGCAAGTGTGTAACAGTTTTCTCCATAACAACTCATTTGCTGAGGGTATCAGAGAGCCAGGGTTTACTTTACATGTACGTTGGTTTGCTCATAAAATCCTCCTGCTTAATTTATTTGGAGATGTGAAAACATGGAAGGGAAAAACGTAAAAACTTATTTTTTTCCTTTAAGAACCAAAAGATGCCTCAAAGGAAGAGGAAGTGTTCTATCTATATCCCTCCCTCTTTACTTTCAATCTGTGTATTACATGCTAAAACTCACTTGGTAGTTGATAGATGATCTGTAATGCAGAATTTCTATCAACATAGCAAAGTGGTTTCAAAAACATTGATGCTCAGTAAGTTAGACTTCTTTTGTGTGTCATGCCTCCCATAGAGTTGTAATAAATACTCCCATGGCCTAAAATTTTTAACTTTGTGTACTGCTTCAGAAATATGTATTAAGCCATGTTTTACATTTATAATCATGAAACGCAGAAATACATTTTTTTTAGCACATTCCTGTTTTTGAGATTATGACTTCACCAAATACCCTTCCCATGCACAATCTATGACCACATCTTATTGATTCTACTTCTGTTCTTGAACAGATCTGTTTCTCTTCAGTCGCACTAGTACTGCCTTTGTACGGGCTTTTTCACATGACGCTTGGAATTCAACAAGACGTTTTAACTGGTCTCCCTGCATTCAGTATTAACTCTCTCCAATCCATTCTCTACTCTGCATCCCAGAAGTTGTTTTAAACTGCAGATTTTCATAAAATCCTCAGTATCTTCCTTTGCCCTTAGGATAAAGTCTTAAAATTCTTAACTTGGCTTACTTGGTCCTGCAGAATATGGCCCTGCCCACCTCTCCAGGCACATGTCTGGCCCTCATCTCACTTGCTCTCCTTGTTCCAATTATATTGCACGTCTTCCAGTACCCTTGAACCCACCCTACTCTCTTTTGCCTCTGGGACTTTAAATATGTTCCATTGCCTACAACACTTTTTTTGCCTGCCTAATTTCTTCATATATTTCAGATCTCTCTTTAAATAGCACTTCTTCAAAGTCTCCTTGAATTAGGTACCCCTGTTATATGCTTCCATGGCACACTTCCTTTTTGTAGCACCTGTAATTATTGGTTTTATGTCTGTCCTCCCTCATGTAGACTCTCTGTATTCTCAGAGGCTGACATATAGTGTGATGTCACTAAATAGTAGTTGAATAAATAATTTCTGAAGGAATATCAAAGTCTGTGAATATCAGTGAGAAGAGATTAAGGGGTGAATTAAAACACTACAATAAGCAGTAACCATTGGAATAAAACAGAATAATTGCTACCTTTTATGGAGCAATTACTGTGTGCCAGGCACAGCGCTAGTTACTTGCTATTTAGTGTCCCACTTAATCCTTTGAACTACGTGATAGTGTTCCCATTTTACAGATAAAAAATCTGAGCCTCAGGGAGGCGAAGTGGCTCAAAGTTACACAGATGAAAAAAGTGATAGAGCCAGGGTCTGAACCCAAGATTCCTTTCTTAAGAGTCTGCAGGGACTCCAGCACCTCAAACGGGGCCTGGCATATGCTAGGTTATCTCCTAAAGAAAGCAAGCCAGAGTGCATACTAAGAAAAAGTTTATTCGAGGCTATTTTTAATATTAGCTTTAGATGCGAGTTGTGTTAAATTAAGATCTTAAAAAGGATTATTGGTAAAAAATTAAAGTTTGGACACTTCCTTGGTAATACAAAGGGCTCCACATCAGATCATACCAATTGAGTGCCCAAGTTAGTTTTTATACTACCCAGTTTAGCCTCTGTGATACCATTTATAGTTCTCCAACTTTACACATCACTCTCTTGGTGGCTTTTCAGACACCCAAACAAAGACAATAGATGTAATTATAATGTAATTCTTGGATATCTCCTTCTTAGATACCAACTGAAAGGATTTTAATCACTGTCAGTATTTGTTATATAGTAGTATTCAGGCAGTTTTATTTAACTGAAGAAATTCATTGGCACCTTCAATTAACCGGAATCATTTTAAAAAGAAGAGGAAAATTAGAAATGTATATTCTAAATTAGCACATTTTTTAGCATGTTCTGTTATTAGTATAGATTGAACCTAATTGGGTACACCCTGATGGCCAATTCAACGAAGGATAAAAACTACAATTCACCAAGGTCTTTCACAAAAGACCATGGAACAAAAAAATTGCTGAATACATTGACAGAAATTGAGTTTGAAACATCATGGCCAGAAATTTACTCATTCAAGTAGATGAAGATTAAAGTGAATAAAATAGTAAGAAGCAGTTCGAGAATGCAGTCTGTGTCATAATTCCTATGTATAGTTCCAGAGATGGAGAAAATGTCTAGTTTATTCAGTCAACAAAGATTATGCAACCACAGTGTACCCCCTTCAAAGTTTTAATACTTTCCGTTTTAACTATTACATTTGACCCCTAAGATCAATGACAAGGAATTATTTTGTAATTTTACTGAGGCTCAAATTTGAGTGTGACTTTAAGATTAATGATAATCCTTAGTAAATGAGCCTGATTGCTTCAGAATCCATGGCTTTCTGCAGTTATTGCTGCTCTCTTGTTACAAGTCTGAAAGAAAGGTTATTTAAATGCTTGTTATGCTATACTTTTTGAATTCGATGGGGGAAATTATGTACTGGAGTTGTATTTACAAATTAGAAACTCAAGAAGGCCATGAGATGTATTCTTCAGTGGTCTATGCTCCTTTGTACAAAATGCTGTTGCATTACTACTGGCTTTTGGGGGAAGTCTCAAACTTTTAACTTGCCATTTCTCCTAGGAAAACAGATGGAGAAAAGAAATGGATTCATGGACTGCTCCCAGTGAAGGACCAAGTAGAATTGTAGGTTATATAGAAGATTTTTGCTTGAAAGGGGCAAATCCTGCCCCAAGGTCAATTTAACAAATCATTAGAAAGGGGTGTGATTAATCTGAGAGTGATGGATTATTTTTTCAATTTACAGGATTGTAGGATCCTTTTGGCTTCTTAGAATTTGGATCCAGAACAGAAAATCTCTTGCTGTAAATTCCAAACATTCGCAATTTTACCAGTGCTTAGTTCACCTATTGCAGTACGATTGTTAAAATGTCAACCTGATTTCACTTTTTTCTATTTCTCTTTGCTGGTTGATTAGAGTGCCCTCGTGTGTCTTTATGATGTAATATCAGTTCAAGCTTTAGAAAGGTCATGTTTTATCGCCACCTCAGTATGATAGGTTTTTTTTTTCCCTTTTAAACAATTTCCTCATACTCTGAAAAGCAATGTGCGACATAAGGCCAAGTCACATGTCTTGTTCTGTAGTGTTCCGAGATAAAAATGGAAATTTTACTTTTGGGCATTTCAGAGTCCTAATTGTTACCCTGAAGATTAAATCTTTTATATGTAACAAGGCAAAAAAAGGATACCGATGATAGATTTTTTTTGGTAATAGTAGTTGAATTGGAAAAAAAGAATATATATACGTAGATATATGTGACTTACAATACGAGTGTGGCAGCACATTGCTGTTGCTTATAACTGCAGTAGCACAATTGTTTTGTGATTAGTTTGCTCTGAGTACTCAAATCCCTCTGCCATTTGCTCTGATGATCAGCAAAGTATACTTGACAGACAGGGGCCAAGAGTGCAGCATGGCCATGGAACTCAGTAAAACCTAGCATTCCAAATGGAAGATTTGTTCCTGGCTTGCAAAACACTAACAGAGACCCAGGCATAAACTGCCCCTCAGATTCCATCATCATTCATTTATTCATTCTACAAATCTTCCTGAACACCTTCTTCCTCTATGCTAGGCATTGCTCAAGGTACTGGGTAAATTGCAGTGAACAAAACAGATGTACTCCCTGCCTTTATGCAACATGAAGTCTAGCAGCCTTACTGTGCAATTCAAACAATATTACAGTGAACTTCCTGATGTAGAGATATTTTTGGGCACTGGCTCAAGTATTTTTTTAATGTCATGGTCAAAAAATGTACAGCCGTGTCGCTTAACAAGGGGGATACGTTTTGAGAGATGCATCGTTTGGCAATTTCGTCATTGTGCAACCATATGGAGTGTACTTACACAAAACTAGATGGTATAGCCTATGATGGGGAGAAAGAGCATTCTCCACCCACTCTGGGTCCTTTCTGGCTGGGCTACAAATTGAATTGACATGAGGCCCAATAGCAGGAGAAAATCAAACAAAGCTTGATAAAACATGCATACATGGGAGAGGCCAAGGAGTGTCTCTTGACAAAATGGTGGAGATTCTCCTCTTATATAGACAAATGATTTTGGGGCCAGTTGGGAGTGTCAGCCACAAGGAATTACAAGAAAAGCACAGTAAGATTATGCAGATTTATGGCCTCACCTTCCACATTGACAAGTTTCTAAAGATGAGGTCATCCACTCCTCTTCCCAGTACAGAGGAGGAGATACCTTTACAAATGGAGATTTCCCTTACAAATGTAAATGTATGGTAAACAGAACTTTGGTATGAATGGGCGGGGCAAAGACCCTCCCAGTCTAAGGATAGGAGTCATCCAAGGTGAAGGCCCATCCCAAATCCCTTTAGAGAGTTGCCGGGGTGAAGGTCAAAGCCTCCTTCAGAGCAAGGTAGAGAGAGACACATCTTGAGGTGGCCAATTCTGATCCCCCACACCTACTACACACATAGGCCGTATGATACTAGTTTTATGGGACCACCATAATATATGCAGTCTGTCATTGACCGAAACATTGTTATGTGGCACATGACTATTAAATCGTATCCAAGAATATGGCTTCTTAAGATTTTAACAGGTATGACCAATTTGCCCAGTAGTGTACCATTGTACCAGTAGTTTATGATAATACATTTCCCCACCCTTGCCAACAATGCCATCTTTTTCTTTACTCTTACTATTGTCTTACTAATGTAACTTTCTTCTGTCATCAATCCTCACACCCTCTTATCTCTTAGACTTCAGCCATATTTAGTAAAATGTCCTTTAGTAAAACATGCCAGTAGTGATATATGGATGTGGGAAAATGTACCAGAAAGGGGAGCAAATTTCTTTAAATAAATAAGTGGTGTCATAAGAATCTTTAAAAGGAATTTTTTAAAGAATCTATGGTGTTGCTTTGAAAATGCTGATGCATGGGTGTAGTAATTAAGATGACAGTATTATGGGATCAAGAAGATTGGAGAGGCCGCTGGGCCAAGTGTGCATAAATGGCAGAAGAGATCACCCATGCCCGCCAGAAAAGGGATGACCAGTGAGATGAAGCTAGGAGTTGACATATCAGGAAGGGCTAAACAAGAGGCAGATGCTGAAATTTACAGAGATCATGAGAAAAGGCAAGAATGTAAACAGAAAGGATGAAGGGGCATAGGAAAGACTGTAGGAGAAAGGAGTCAGCTTGAAAGCCCCAAGGCGCTCAGCGATCAAGACTAAAAACTGTGTGTTAGGAACTTTACTGTGAGAAAAACAGCAAGTTTAAATTGTCCCTGATTGACCATATATCTGAAGGAAATGCCTTAAAGGTCTAAAACATTTAAATTTATTGAAAGCACAGCTGAATGAACTTCAGCTCTCCCAAGGATAGATAATCAGATAGATGATGTTCAAGGAAGCAATTCTTTAGTAGGAATTGCAAAACTAACACCCTTTCTGCCCTTAAGGTGCAGTTTATTTTTCATCACTCATGTTTATGGAGGGGTGGAGGGAGGTGAATAATAAAAGGTCTTGCATAATCCATTCCTCCGATTTATGGCCTAAGCAGAGATTTTCTTTTCCTAAATACAGTATTGCTCCGTTTTTCTATTCCTGTAAAATAGAGGAAGGCATAATTAGATGTTCTAATTTAATATCTTCCTTCCCATATTTTTTTCCGCACATGGAAATATGAGTAAACAAGCAGTAGTATTAATAATGTAAAGAATATTATTATTATAATGGGTACCTTTTTTTAAACATTTTTTAAACAGCTTTATTGAAGTATAATTTACACTCCACAAAATTCATGCATTTAAAGAGTGCAATGCAATGACTTTTAGTAAATTTACAGAGTTGTGCAACAATCACCACAATCCAGTTTTATAATATTTCTGTCACTCCAAAAAAGATCCCTTGTGCCCATTAACAGTCAATCCCCATTACTACCTCCAGGCCCAGGCAGCCACTAATCTACTTTCTGTCTTGTAGATTTGCCCTTTCTGGTCATCTCACATAAATTGACTCATGCAATATGTGGTCTTTTGTGTCTGATTTCTTTCACTTAGCATAATGCTTTTGAGGTTCATCCATGTTGTAGCATATAGTTGTCAGTAAGATTCCACTCTATGAATATATCACATTTTGTTTATCCATCTACCAGTTGATAGACATTTGGATTGTTTCCACTGTGGGGCTATTATTATCCTGTGAACGTAAGTTTTTATTTCTAGTATCTCCATGTTTTCATTTCTTTTTCTTGCATGATTGCACTGGCTAGAACCTTCAGTATAATATTGAATAGAAGTGGTGTGAGCAGACATCCTTGCCAATCTTTTGTGGGAAAATTTTTAATTGACTAATTGTGGGCTTTTCTTTGTGGGAAGATTTTTAATTGACTAATTGAATTTCTTTACTTGCTGTACGTCTCTTCAGATTTTCTGTTTGTGCATTACATTTTTTTTAAGTTGCAGTAAAATATGCACAACATAAAATTTACTATTTTAACCATTTTTAAGTGTACGGTTCAGTGGCATTAAGTACATTCACATTGTTGTGTAACCATCACCACCATCCATCTACAGACGTCACTTAGTATGATATCTTTAAGGTTATCCATGTTGAAGCATGTGTCAGAATTTCCCTCCTTTTTAAAGCTGAATAATATTCCGTTGAATGTACATACCACATTTTGTTTCACATTTTGTTTATCTATTCATCTCTTGATGGACACTTGAGTTGTTTCTACCTTTTGGCTATTATGAATAAAGCTGCTATGAATGTTGATGTACAAATATCTGTTGGAGTCACTGCTTTAAATTCTTTTGGATATATATCCAGAAATAGAATTGCTGGATCACGTGGTAATTCTCAGTTCAACTTTTTGTGGAATCAGCATACTGTTTTCCACAGCATTTGCACCTGCACCATTTTACATTCCCACCAGAAATACACAGGGCTTCTAATTTCTCCACATCTTCACCACTTGCCAACATCTGTTATTTTCTGTTTGTTTTAATAATAGCCATTCTAATGGGTGTGAAGTAGTATCTCACTGTGGTTTTGATTTACATTTCCTTAATGATTAGTGATGTTGAGAATCTTTTTGTATTTTTTTAGATAGGTAGTACATGTATATTGTTTAATAAAAAAAACTGTATAACAGGTTTAAAAAACAAACAAACAATGTAAAGATCTCCTCCTACCTTTATCTTCCTCCCCAAGAGTGATCCCAGTTATCAGTTTCTTGTGTATCCTTCAGAGATATTTTGTGGACGTATACACGTTTATGTAGTTTCCATCCCTCTTTTATTTTTTACATAAATGGTGAGATACTACCCATACTGGTTTTGTATATTCCTTTTTCTTTTTTAAGTTAGAAATGCATCTTACAGATAATTTCATATCAATGTCTAGAACTGCTTCATTAAAACACTGCATATCCACACCAAATGAATCAGAGTCTGCATTTAACAAGATCCTGGATCATTTGTTTTCATGATACTTTCATTGTAAACAATGAAATATTTTTAATGCTCCTTTCAAATATTTTTTAAAATATTTCTAACAGAAATATTTGTATTTGTACAAATAATATCTGTATTTTCATTGTCTAAAGGATGAGTTTAGAATTATGGATGTTAGGCTGGAAGATATAGTTCCACTACCCCCACCTACACCCCTCCCAACTATTTTGAAAATCATTCATGGTTAAAGTTTAGGACGTGGTTTTTGTTGCGAATATAAAATGTAACATGAAATTAGTGTCAACATAGCTCAAAAAAATGTTCATACTATTGCTAGAAAAAAAGTTGCATAGTGTTTTGTTGTTTAGGTATACCATAATTCATCTAGCCAAATCTTCATCGATAAGCAGTAGGTTGTTTCCAGTCTTTGGCAATTAGAAATCATGTTGCACAGATAATCTCCTTTGTGAGCATCTTTGGAAGTATATCTGTAGGATACATTTCTAGTGGTGAAATTGATGGTTCAAAAGGGTTCAAATTGATGTGCATTTTTTATTTAGTTTTATTGCCAAAATGCTCCCACAGAGACTTAACCAGATTACACTCTTGCCAGCAGCCTATCCCGGCACACCACTACAATGATATCATCAAACTGTCTTCTTTCTCACTGAAAAGTGAAAAAAATGGTGTGTCATTATCCTTTTTTATTTTTCTTTCATTATGTATAAGATGTGGAACATCTTTTCATTTGTTTATAAAAGCATCTGTATTTCCATTTACTTCTTGACTCTCTTCTATTGCACCTGATCTATTAATATTAAAGTACTAAACGATTTCACCTTATCTAGCTGTAGTGTATATTTTAGTATCTTGTAGTACTTATTTCCATTCATTGCTCTTCACTTCAGAATTTTTCAGACTGTTCTCAAACATTTAGTTTTTCATATAAAATTTAGAATTATTAGTTCCCAGTAAAATCTTTTTTATATTTTTATTGGAATCAGGTTAAATTTACAAAATTTAGGGAGAGAATTGACTTATTTCTTTCGAGATATCATTGAGTCTATCTAAGAACAAGAATTGTCTTTTCCTTTATTTCCTTTTTTTAAACATATCTTTATCTTTTTGACTGTTGTCATTGAAATCTTTTCCTATATAGTTTACATATAAGAAGAGTATTTTTTTTTTTTTGTATTCTCTATACAGATCCTTGTTGAATTTTCTTATTTTAATTTTTAGTAGTTTTTCTAGTTAATTCTCTTGGGTTTTCCAGGTGTATAACTTTGCAGATAATTTTTTTAAACCTCATTTTTTTTCCTGTGGTGTGATTACATTTGCTTATACTTCCAGAATGGTTTGGAGTAAGAGTGATGGTGGTAGGCATCTCTGTTCTATTTCTGATGTGAGTGGATATGCTGCTTGAACCCAGCATGTTACTGTTATACTGACTTTTGGCTTAAAATTTTTGTATATTTTAATTTACACATTATAGCTAGTTGCTTTCTTCAAAATTTTCTAGTCACTAATAAAGTGAGATTCCTTCACATAGCCCAACGTTAAGGTTTTTTTGAAGGGAAAGATCTATTTTTGTTGTATTGTTTGTTCTAGGCAGTTAATTATACCTTGCAAGCCATTTCCAGACTTTTGAGAAAACAATGGTTTTTATAACTTAAAGTCTTAGATGGTGCATAGCAGACTTATAGAAGTAAAAGACATCTATGACCTTAAAAGAAAATTGCAAGGTTTCCTTGGAAAACAGAACAGCCAGAAATAGTTTCTCTTTCTGTACTCAAGAGACAGGCCTGATAAAGGCAAGAAATGTAAACAAATCAGTCTGTTAAAATAAACATAATTACCACACCAAAAAAATCTCTGTAGGAACAAAAAGGGGTTGAGAGCCCTAGGCAGTGGCTTATTTATTTTAAGCTGTATTTGATTCAAATATGTAGGTCCATTAGGAAGAAACTGTTGATGAACGACTATGTGATAGTTACAACTAACAGATAAGAGAAGCAATAACAAAAATCCGTTGTTTGGCTATACGATCCAAAAATGTTAGTAAATGCCTATCTTGTACAAAACCTCCTTGGTCCTGTGGGACATACTAAAGATGAATAAGACAGACCTACTTATCAGTAACTCACTATTTAACAAACCATAGACACAGTATACTGTGTATACTATTTATGTACGTGACTGATTGTATGTAGTTTTAGTGATAGACTATGATAAAGGCAATAGTGAGGTATGTAAGATTAGGATTGTGAAATATGAATTCCATCCAGAGAATCAATGTTTCCTAGAGAAGTAAAATCTGAGCTGGCTTTGAAAAGTACCTTGGCTGACAAATATGTCAGAGGAGGAGCATTGTGTCTTATTCCAGGAAGAAGGAATGGTTAAATTAAAAAGGATTTGTATTATGTTGAGTGTTCTTACCATACACACACACACACACACACACACACACAAATAATAGTAATAATAATAATAATAAAGGGAGTGAGAGGAAACTTTGAGACATGATGGATGTGTTTATGGCCTTGATGGTCATGATGGTTTCATGGGTGTATACTTATCCCTAAACTCATCAAGTTATATACATTAAATACGTACAGCTTTCTACATGTCAAACATACCTCAATAAAGTGGTTTAAAAAAGATTTGGAAGGGAGATGTTCAGTTTCCCCCAAAATGTGCGTGTACACTTTATGTATTTTTTGTTTTCTAGTGCTCTGTAGCAGAACACATTTCTGTTCTCTCACATCTTCCTAATTCATTACTTCAGAATATCAGCATTTTCATTATATATGTGTTATTACCATCCGAAAGATTTGTACGTGTGATTAGAGCAATAGATCACTGCAGGTGGGGCCAGGAGTGGCCTTGCTGAATGTATTGAGAATGAAGGTTAAAAAGGTAGATTGAAGCCACAGTGGTGGACTTTGAATACAACACTTAGTGGTTTGGACAGTAACAGAATAAGGATATTTTTTTATGAAAAAGTTTCAAGGAAGTTTAGGAGTTTAAAGTAAGAATTTTTAAACACCTGGAGCCTTTAAATTCATCCCTTTGGAAGTCTAGGACAAAGGAGTTACAAGAACTGTATTTTACACCCTTAAGAAAAACTTAGGAATGTAAAATCAAAGTATGATTCATTGCAGTTACAGAAAAATATTTTTGAAAAGTGAAATATAATCAAAACAAGAAGCATTAGGGATCTTAGCAAATGCATCAAAGCGAATGCAAAGTCAGAATTACCTACTTAGGCCAAGATTTTTCTAAGCACTTTATGAGGACTTCATAAGCAGAAACAGAATTCATAAATACATCAGAAGGTGAAAGGGATTCAGAGAATCAATGGGACCAGTTGATGGGCGTCATATGAAAAGAATGTCCAGATAGGAAAAGGAGAGAAGGGAGACACTCAGTGAACTCCTTGACTTTTATGTTTATTGCCAGAGAGTTGGGGGAGTCTCATTCCTGCAGAACCCGTAAATGCATAGAATATTCTCAGTCACATCAACAGTTTGAATGTAGATAATTCACTAGAAAGTGTGATACTGTTCACAGGGTATTTTTCTTGGGGGGAGATATAATTTTCATTCAATAAAACTAGCATAAATTTCAAATGTGCATACAGTTTGATGAATTTTTATCTAGTTATGCATTCATGTTATGGTCTCGTTTGTCTGGCTTCTTTAACTCAATGCTGTTGACCTGAAAGGGGTGAAATTGTTGACTTAACTATGTCACCCATCTATAAATAGCAACTCAGTAAAGAACTGCAAACTGCCTGTGGGATTACCATCTCTATGTAGGGTTCTTGAGAGGACCTTAGATATTCAGCCCGGTAAAACCTATTTCTGGGCTGGGCAAGCTGCTGTGATTTCAGTGGGAGACTGTTGGGCAAAGGCAACATGGTTTCTTTTCAAAAGAAATCAGTTTGACTAAACTATCGGAGTTCTTCAGAGGGACTAAATAAAAGAAAACTTGTTTCTTCACTTGAATTTTTAAAATGCTTTTCTCAAAATAAAAATAGCTCTGTTATAGAATCAATATATGTGTAAAAAAATTTTTCATAATATAATTGAAATACATAAAGAAGAAAACAAAAATCACCTGTAGTCTCACCTGGAATAATCACTATTTAACATTTTTGTGTGTAATCTGCTATGGTGGATGTGTGCACTGATATCCTTCTGTGTCAGTCACTTTAAACTATAAATCTGTTAGGATTAGACTCAGCTGTGAGTGATAGGAAGCCTGAAGTAACCATGGTTTAAACAAGAGAGATGTTTGCTTCTCTCTTATGTAAATGAAGTCAGGGGTAAATAGTCCAGGGCTGATATGACAGGTCCATGATCATTAGAGACCCAGGCTTTCTTGCTAGCTTGTTGCCCAACCATCTTCGACATGTGGCATACTCTTTGTGATCCAGTATGACTTGACCAGCTCTGGCCATCATATCTTTTTCCTAGCTGGTAGGAACGAGAAAGGGGCCAAGAAAGACATGCTCCCTCCCTTTGATAGTTTCTCAAAGTTGCACACATCCTTTGATTTATATCTTCTTAGGCAGAATTTAGTTACATGGCTACATCTAGATGCAAGAGAGAAGGGGAAATAGTCTTTATTCCAGGTGGCCATAATTCCAGCTGGGATTTGGAGTTCTCCTATAAAAGGGCAAAGGGGAATACAGATGATAAGACAACTGTCTCTGTCACAAGCCTTTCTATTTTGAATGTTTGTACAGCTTATTTTGGTTATTTTTATGGTATTACATTGTGTGGATTTCTTCTACTGTTGAACATTTTAGCGTCCATTCCCTACTGTTCCACATAGTGCTGAAGAGAACATATTTTTATTCATAATTTTTCTACCCATCTGGTTATTTGCATAGTGTAAATTCCTCAAGTAGAATTGTGAGGTCAAAGACAACAATCCCTTATCCTCCAGGGGATACGTTTCAAGACCCCCAGTGGATTTCTGAAACCTTGGATAGTACTATGTTTTTTCCTATACATACATACCTATGGTAAAGTCTAATTTATAAATTAGGCACAGTAAGAGATTAACAACAATAACTAATAAAATAGAACAATTATAGCAATATACTATCATAAAGTTACTATGGATCTTAGCAACCCCAGCATACGATTTTTTTTTTCCTTATTAAGTCGAGAACTTTCACCTTTTCACTTAAAGGAAGCACTTTACAGCTTCTTTTTGACATATCCAATTGCCAGCATCACTACTCTTGTGCTTTGGGGCCATTATTAAGTAAAATAAGGGTTACTTAAACACAAGCACTGCTATACTGATACCTTGACAGTTGATCTGATAACTGAGACAGCTATTAAGTGACTAAGGGATGGGTAGGGTATACAGTGTGAATGAGCTGGACAAAGGGGTGGTCCATGGCTGGGGTGGAATGGAGCTGGAGGGTGAGAGATCTCATCACTCTACTTAGAATGGCATGTACTTTAAAACTTAAGAATTGCTTATGTCTGGAATTTTCCATTTAATTTTTTCAGACTTGCATTGTGTGAGATAACTGAAATCTCAGAAAGTGAAACCACACATAAGGGGGAACTAGTGGATACATACACGTTTTATTTTATTTTTGTTTTTTAATTTTTTTGGTGAGGAAGATTGGCCCCGAGCCAATATCTGTTGCCAATCCTCCTCATTTTGCTTGAGGAAGATTGTCCCTGAACTAACGTCTATGCCATTCTTCCTCTATTTTGTATGTGGGACGCCTCCACAGCATGGCTTGATGAGCAGTGTGTATGTCCACGCCCAGGATCTGAACCTTCAAACCCTGGCCACCAAGGTGAAGTGTGAGAACCCAACCACTATCCCACCGGGCCAGCCCCTACATACACATTTTAAATTTTGATTCAATATTGCTCTTCAGAAGCTCTTTCATTTTCACCCACCAGGAGTAAATGATAGTTTCCGTTTCCCCACATCCTCATGATTAGCTTCTTTATTCTATGCCCGTGTGTGGATAGAGCATTTTCCCTCTTGTAGTTTTAATTTGCACTTCTGTTAGTTGTAAAAGGTTGGACATCTCTGCATTTGTTTTTTGGCCCTTTGTATTGTTTTGCGAATTCCCTGTTTGTGTTTTTCGCTCATTTTCCTGTTGGAATCTTTGTCTTTTTCTTACCATTTATGAGAGATCTTTATATATTAAGGATATCAATTCTTTATCTTGGTTTTGTAAATGGTTTTTCCCACTGTATCTTTTGCCTTGTTCATAGTAGTTTCTGCCATACCAAATTTTTTAGTATAAAAAATCAAATCTATTGTTATTTTTTTCTAGTATCATGGCTTTAGGATGGTGCTTTAAAAGTCCTTTCTTGCTCCAAGATTATATCAAATATTTCCCTAAAGTGTTAGAATTTCTCTGCTCACATTCCATATGAAGATTTTCAAACAAGTATTTTATCATGGACTATGGCAAAGTGAAAATCAAAATCAAACTAGCTCCTGCAGTAAGTGTGGATCTCCCTGCTGCCATTTCTACAGGATCAGTGTTAGTAAAAAGATGCCTCTTCCATTCTCTCCCAAGGACCCAGACCTTAGAGGCAAATGAAAACTCTCCTTTACTGACCTCTGACTTGTTACTAGTGTGACTAGTAAGAAATTTTTCTGTTGAAAGGCGTTTCCTAGACCCCAAAACGTTGCTGATAGCCTGGTTTTTGTCCCAACATAAATGCATGTGAAAAACTCAGTGTGAAATCCTCAATAAATGGTAGCTGTTTTTAGAAGCTTCTTCATTTAATCAATAGCTGTTTGTAAAACCATTTCTTTGAAAATCTGAAGTGACTAAAAGGGGTATAAGGTTTTCCCCTGATCCACCCAGAAGCATATTCATTCAAAGGTTAAGTTAGGCATACTCTTCTCCGTGCCGATATGCATTATGTTGGGCATCTTCCCCCTAAATAGAAAAGTCTTATCAACACTGAAAGTCTGCTCAGTTTGGTAACACCCCTTCCTGATTATCTAGACAAGTGCCCCAGGGAACTCCCTGGTAACCCTGGTATCTATGCTCTCTCCTTCAGGGTTGACTCTGTGTCCAGATTTGTCTGGACCTTGCACCTTGAACTAATGCATTTATATGTGGCTTGAGAAAAAAAAGGCACATGTTTTTAACATGCCTAGAATAAACTAGCTTACTCTCGAATTAATATTAGACTAATAGTTCTCCTTGTTGATGTGATCCTCTTAGCCACTTTTACCATTTTCTTAACTTTTTTCTTCTTTCCTGTTCACTTTTTTCTTCTTTGTTTCTGTTCACATAATAAATGTAATGAGGGCTGTAGTAGGGCTGATATTTATTAAGGCTAGTGTTGCTCCTCCAATTAAGTGAATTAGGAGATGTCTGGCAGTAATGTTAGCTGTTAGTCGTAAAGCTAGAGCTACTGGTTGAATGAATAGACTAATGGTTTCCATGATTACTAGTATGGGGATGAGGAAGATATGTGTCCCTTGGGGAAGGAAGTGGGCTAAAGATGCTTTTGTTTTATGGCGGAAGCCCATAAGTACTGTTCCTGCTCACAGAGGGATAGCTATACCTAAGTTTATTGATAGTTGTGTGGTAGGTGTAAATGAGTGTGGTAATAGGCCTAATAAGTTGGTTGAGCCAATAAATAGGATGAGTGATATAAGTATTAGTGTTCAGGTTTGCCCTTTATGATTGTGGATAGACGTTATTTGTTTTGGTGTAAGCTGGATTAGTCATTGCTGCAAATTTTCAGTAATTTGTGTAAATTCCATTGTCCTTAAACTGCCTCTTCTGTTAAATAATTCATCCTATAAATGATACTTATCATTTCCATACCTCTTTCTCCTTTTAAAATTATCTTTACCTTTATCCATCATAATCATATGTTGCTTTTTACTAGCACCTTTATCACCCTTACTGCTTTTGTTCTTATAGGACATATTGGGTTAATAATGTTCATTAAACACCTGAAAACCAATCACAAATAAAACAAACACTACAGAACAAAAGCGAAAAACAGTGCATAGGTCAATTGTATATGACCTTTAATGCAATTTCTTTTTGGGGGTGGTGGGACACAGCTTTTGCTCTGGAGCATAGATGTATTCACAGTCTCTATGAAAGGTTAGGTTAGAGCAGTACTTGAAGGGGAGGAAGGCTGTCCTCTACCCACTGTCTTTTCTGGCTGGGCTACAAATTAAATTGACATGAGACCAAATAGCAGGAGAAGATCAAATAAAGCTTTGTAACATGTATATGTGGGAGAGACCAGGGGAACTGAAATTCTCAACAAAATGGCAGAGGTTCTCCTCTTAAATAGAAAGACAATGGAGGATGTTGGGTCAGTTATGGGAGATTACCAGAAGAGCACAGTATGGTTATTAAGCAGCCTGGCCTTCTGTATTGATAAATTTCTAGAGATGAGTTCATCCCCTCCTTCTTCCCAGTACAGAGAGGGAGACATCTTTACAGGTGGAGATTTCTCCTACAAATGTGAATGTTTGGTAAACAGAATCTTGATAAGAATGGGCTTAGCAAGGACCCTCCCCGTCTATCAATACCCAGAGTTATCTATGATGATGGTCTGTCCTGGGGACAGGCCTTCTATCTTAAATCCTTTTAGGCAGTTAGTGGGGGAGAAGGTCAAAGATTCTTTCAGAGAAAATAATCGAGGTGAAGATACATATTTTGAGGTAGCCAATTCTGATCCCCCACATACTTATTACTTTTAATTTATCATTATCATTAACTATTTCTACTCATTTCTATCTCCCATATTCCTTATTTCCTTTCCACCAAATACTGTTACCTCTTTTCTTTCAACCTCTTTAAAACTTTGTTGCCAATAGAAACCTCTATGGTAATTACTCTTTATTCCAGAAATGAAAAAAGTTTTTCTGATTAAAAAAAACTCTGGTCAATGTTTTAAAGAAGAGGAAGTCAAGCATGCAGAAGTATCTAAAGTAGAAAGTGAAGTTCCAGTATGTTCAGCTACCCTCTCCCCTGCAGTAACCACTTTTACCATTTTGGTATATATGTGTTTCCAGTCTTTTTATTTTTTTAATTTAAAAAATATATGTATGTATACTTACATAAATGAGTTCATATACATAGCTCCGTGAGCTTTTTTTCCATCAACTGTAATTACTTTTTAACGTTTTTAAATAAAGTTCTGGTGCCAGATAGTCAACAATGTTTGTTCCCAAGCCAACCCCTACCTATTTTCTCTCCCTCACCCTTAGTGTTTACTGTCAACATTCCCACCCTTCCTGAGCTTCTGGTGTGTGTGGGGGGGGGTCATGCTCTGCTTATTTACTCATTTTCACAGAAAGCCAAGCCAGAGGACAGGATAAGCAGGAGGGAGCAGCCATAAGTGTCAGTTATCCAGCTGTGTGTGATATCTAGCCACCCTTCAACCAGAAACACTAGCTTCTCAGTGTTCACCACACATGCTACCGATTTTCTACTCAAGTGGAAAATTATCCCTCTATTTTATCAAGCTGTGTAGTCAGTTTGACAGTAAGTATGATTGGCATATTTAACAGCCCTCTTGCAAGTAGAATCAAGATACAAAGTGGAAGAAAGTGAAAGATGACCAAATAAAATTGAAATGTGTTTGTAGAAGTCTCTGAGTGTTAAAGGACCTGGCCCAAAATTCTTAGCAGGGGTAATAGCTCCAAATGAGGCAAATTGGGTTTAGTGGAAGCCAGTTTAACACAGGATGGTGTGGTATAAGACAGGGATTCTCAACAGAGTGTGCTCTCCCCTTTCCCTGCCACACTGAAGATCTTATACACCCTGTTAGGGCATTGAATGTCTGCTAGTGAGCCACAGTTGTTGATGGCAGTGAATGTGTACACTCAGGTGTGTTGGTGCAGAGGGAAGTGCACAAACCCTGGAAGAGTTCCTCATTTTTAACAGAGGTATTTGGACTAGATGATCTTAGAATTCCTTCCAGCTTATAAACTGTGTAATTTCTTGTATTTTCAGAAAGTCGATTGTAAAAGAACACAGTGGCATGGACACATCTTGATGATAGGATATATAAAAGACAAAGGAGTTTTGGTTGACCCAGTGAAATGATGGAATAATGAGAAACAATATTTTTGTGTTAAAAGAGAACTTAGAAATAATCTACTTAAATCTCATTTGTCAGATGAAGAAATTTGAGGCCCAAAGGATTTAGAGATTTCTTTGGACTAATACCAACTTAGAGGCAAAGTTAGCACTAATACTTTAGGCCTAAGTTAAATGAGATGTTGGATGCTGTGGTGCACCACCTTGCAATAAAATCTGACTGGTTTATTTAAGCTAAAAATAAATTTTCACTTTGGAAGACAGTTCAGTAGGTTCTTATAAAGTTAATCATATATAACCCAGCAGTCCCATTCTTAACTATTTACCCAAGGGAAATGAAATTATATGCCCCTACAAAAACCTGTATGTGAATGTTTCTAGCAGGTTTATTCATAATCGTCAAAAACTGGAAACAACCCAGCTTGTGAATGGATAAGCAAATTGTGGTACATCCATGTAATGTAATACTTTTTAGCAATAAAAAGGAATGAATACATTCAGCAACAAGGATGAATCTCAAAAGCACTATACTAGTAGTGTAAGAGATTTCCAGTTGCTCTGCATCCTTGCCAGCACTGTCAGTCTTTAATTTTGACCATTCTAGTAGGAGTGTAGTGGTATCTTATTGTGGTTTTAGTTTGTATTTCTCTAAGACTAAGGTTTTAGCACCTTTTCATTTGCCATCCATATGTCTTCTTCAGTGAGTGCCTCTTCAAGTATTTTACCCATTTTTAGAGTTGTTTGTGCTCTTATTAAGTTGTAAGAATCCTTTTTTTAAATTTTCTGTATTCAAGTTCTTTATCAGATATGTATTTTGTGTCTTTTGAAGAACAAAAGTTTTAAATTTTAAGTCCAATTTATAGGTTTTCTTTTATGGTTCTTGCTTTTTGTGTCTAATCTAAGAAATCTTTGCCTAACCCAAGGCACAAAGATTTTCCTCTGTTTTTCTAGAGTTGCCCTGCCCAATACAGTATCCCACCTGCATGTGGCTATTAAACACTTTACAGTGTTACTAGTATGACTAAGGAACTGAATTTTAAATTGTATTTTATTTTAATTAATTAAACTTTAAATTAAAAGCTAATACTTGATTCAATTATTGAGAAAATTTTAAGTATGTTCAGAAGAACTTGAGTATGTGAATCTGGTTTTTCAACTGTAAATTTTATGAACTCTAAATACATAACAAATATTTCAGGTGAAAATTTAGTATCCGAATTGAAATATGCTGTGTGTATAAAGTTCACACCAGATTTGGAAGACTTAATACAAAAAAAGTAATGTAAAAATGTCTCAATATTTTTATACTGATTATATGTTGAAATGATAATTTAGACATATTGGGTTAAATAAAATATATTACTAAAATTAATTTCACCTGTTCCTTTTACTTTTTTGTGTATGTGTGAGGAAGATTAGCTCTGAGCTAACATCCATTGCCAATCCTCCTCTTTTTGCTGAGGAAGATTGGCCCTGGGCTAACTTCCATGCCCATTTTCCTCTACTTTATATGGGACGCCACCACAGCATGGCTTGACAAGTGGTGTACCAGTCCGCACCCGGGATCTGAACCTGTGAACCCCGGGCCGCTGAAGTGGAGCACGTGAACTTTTTTTTTTTTTTTTTTTGTGGGGAAGACCAGCCCTGAGCTAACATCTGTTGCCAATCCTCCCCTTTTTGCTGAGGAAGACTGGCCTTGGGCTAACATCCGTGCCCATCTTCCTCCACTTTATATGGGACGCCACCACGGCATGGCTTAACAGGCAGTGCGTCCGCGGGCGCCCGGTCTCTGAACTCGCGAACCCCGGGCTGCCAAGCGCGAACTAAACTGCTGCGCCACTGGGCGGCCCCTGGAGCACGTGAACTTAACTGCTATGCCACTGTTCCGGCCCCCTGTTCCTTTTGCTTTTAAAAAAGTTAAATTAAAATTTAGCTACTAGAAAATTCTGTATGTGGCATGCATTATATTTCTATTGGACAGTGCTTTTCAGAAGTTTTAATTGTTTTAGCTCTTACATTTAGTTCTATGATCCATTTCTAATTCAAAGGCCCCTTTAACCCTAATATTTTATGATTTTTGTGGAAGCTAAGAGTTTGATGAGCATAAGCAAGACTGGGAAAGTTTTTCCCATGGTGGGAAAAACTAAGTTTAAAAAAATTGTGGATTTTATCATTAAGCAATAGCACATTTTAAAAATGTTAAAATATGCTAGTGTACAACTTCTTGGGGATATGGAAATGACTGTCGGTAGTCTTAATTAACTAATTGAATAGTCTCCCATCTTGGTCTATTCCAAGCTTTCTGCCTTAGAAGTAATCTAGCAGGGGTTAGATAGTGGTACAACAGGGAAACAGTGTTGAGGGAGAAGTTAAAAGATGACTAGAAAAAACTGTAGTCACTTCTATTTCTATGATTCTTGGATTTTTTTCCTATCCAACTATCTGTCCATAGTAAATCTGTTGTTCCTAGCATAGTACAATCATAATTTTTCTTATTCCTAATATATTAGTGGAATGATAAGAGAAAGCATTTAGAACTTGTGCTGGTTTGAGTGCAAATTCAGTCTGTTATTAACTATGATCTCAGGCCTTGACAATCGAATGGGTATCAGTAATATTTACTTTATTCACTTGTTGGGAAAGAGCTAATTAAATATTGGATGGAAAATATTTGTCAATAATTCTTAGTGAAGGTAATTCATACAATAAAATTTTCAATTCCTATTCCTTTCTGAGCTAGGGTCTACTTTTATTTTTAGCATTCCTTTTCAAGTGTCAGCATTGATGTGTATTTTTATGAATATGTATATTATAAATATAGCTATCATATTAGTATAACATTTCTGATAATTAAATAATTATCAATATAATTTGAAAAATTTCTCATAAAATTATAAAAACTTGCTGAATCTTGTTAGAGAAGTGTTTTGCCAAACTTCATTATACTAGAAAGCATCAAAGAGTTCATTAAAGACACCAACATAATTGCAGAAATTTAGACTAAAAATCTGGGAGCTATCTTTGCTTCTTTCCTTTCCCCCAAGGCCATATCTTGTTAAATCATCCTTCTCATAAGGTATCATTCTCACTTTATTCTGTTTCCATTGCCATGTCCATAGTTTTAAGTCTTGTTCACTTTGCATCAGGACAAGTATAATATCAAAATGAAAATTATGAACCATTGTTATTACTGAGCATAGTTCCTTGAAAATTAACAAGTGTACCAGCAAATGCTATACTAATACTAAAATATTTATCCATTATGATCTCTTAGTTTTATTTTTGTACCTTGAGACTTTTGTCATAAGGAAAATAGCACTACAAATTTTGACAATAGTAGGAAAGGTATAGTTACACAATTCTGATGTCAACGGAAGTGTCTGATAACAATAGAGAAAAGACACTCTTGCCCTCATTAGTAACATTAAATAGAAGTTAGTAGTTTGCCTCTTTTTTTTGAATCAGATCCTCCTCTCCCCCCCCACTTTTTAAAGACGTAAGTTATATCTAAAGCTAAGTTCACCAACCTTCACTTTTCCTCCCTCTTCAGAGGTTACTGCTTTCCTCAAGTTGGTGCATATCATACCCATGTGTGCGTTTATTACTTTAGTATATGTTAAGATATGTATATATTCAGCATTATTGGGTATTGCCAAATTATTCTGCAGAGTGGTAGTACCAATGTATACTCCAATTTTTACTACAATCTAATACTTAGTATCATCGGTCTGTTTAATTTTAGTCAATCTAAGGTTTGCTCATTATTGTCTTATTTTGCATTTCCCTGATTCTAGTGATATTGAGCTTCTTTTCATATCTTCATTTATTGACCACTCTTGTTTCCTCACTTTTATTGGGTTTTTTAATCTTTTTGTTGTTGATTTGTATGAGTTTTTTATACCGAATAGGTTACCAATGCTTTTCTTAATAACATGTATTGGAAATATCTTCTCCCAATCTCTTGCTTGTGTTTTCACTCTGTTATTGGTGTCTTTTGAAGATTTCCATTTTGAAGTATTGTAGTCAAATTTATTAATCTTTCTCTTATGATATGTCCTTTTTGTCTCTTAAATTCTCCACTGGCCCAGGGTGATATGGTATTATCCTTTTTTTTCTTTTATTTTTCACTAAAAGTTTTAAAATTTTTATCTTCATATCTTAATTGTTTAAGTCGTCTGGAATTCATTTTTGTGTGTGTTGTGAAGTAATTTTTTCCAAATGGGTTGCATACTCTCCCAGCACTATATGTTGGTAATGCTAGTTTTATCATATGTCAAGCTCCTAGGTATGTGTGTGCCTTCTTTCTGGACTGTTTATTCTTATTCCTTTGGTTTGTTAGCCATCCCAGTGTGACATCCTATTGTTAATTACATTATAGTAAGTTACAATATCAGAAAATTTAAATCCTCTCTAATTATCATTCTTTAATATTTTCTTAGCTAATCTTAGCCCTTGACTCTTCCAAAGAATTCTTAAGTTCCATAAAAAAAGTAGATTAGTGAGAATTGCTATTTTTTGCGACAATTTATTTGCCTTTCCAATTAACATTATCTTTAAGTAGAGTTTTACAATTTTTTGGTAAAGATTGTACACTTCTTTTTTTAGTTATTCTATGGTACTTTAAATTTTTTCCTCTATAAATGGTATTCTAGTTTTAAATTCTTATTGCTTTTACTAATTGTTCATTGCTGGCATATAGGAACTCAGTTAATTTTTGGTACATTGATTTTTGTATCCAGCAACCTTGATGAACTCTTTTATTAATTGTAATATTTGTCTTCAGAATATCTTCTAATCATATCATCAGTGAACAATGACAATTTTATTTCTCCATTTCTAATCATTTTATCTCTTATTTTTCTTGTCTTATTGCATTATATAGCATTTCCAGTATAGTGTTGAGTTTAAGCAGTCATAGTGGGTATCTTTGTTTTGTTCTTGACTTTAAGGTAAGTGTTTCTTATGCTTCATCATTATGATGTAGGATTTGGTTAGGAACTGTTTATCAGATTAAAGAAATACCCTTCCATTTATAGTTTGGTAAGAGCTTTTGCCTTGAATCGATATTCATTTTTTTCAAACACATTTTCTGAATCTGTTGAGATTTGTTTTCCCCTATATTCTTTATGTGTGAATTATACTAATAGGTTTTCTAATATTGTACCAGGAAGCAAAACCATTACACAAAAATCAGTTTGCTTAAAGCATTTTTTTAATGTTGTATTTGAATCAGAAACAATCAAAGTCACTTCTTTATTCCCCTACCAGGGAGAAAAAGCAAACTGAATCTTTTTTCTTTTTGTTCATATATCTCCTCAGTGGATATATGAGTTGCTTAAAATGAGAAAGGAGAAAAAGGGGGAAAATGGTGATGTCGTTTATAACTTATTTCATTAACACTATTGTTTATAAAAAACAGTTACCTTATGGTGCTGTGCCATTCTCCCACACAAGACTAAAGAACTTTTAGGCATTAACCTAAAGGTTATAGGTTTCACTACAGATATTTAAAGGCAGTTTCAGCTTTAAAACTATAGTGAGAGAATCCTATCACTGTTTTTTTTGAATGGAAGGGAAAACCCAAAAAGAAAATTACAGTTTATGATGGATTGCAGACCCATTTAATAATTTAATCTACTTAGGACCTTTGCTTTACAACTTACGTTAGCTAGCTAATTAATTTTTTTTGTTCACAGGTAGATTAGAAATTCAATCTACATTCTTATCAACTCAAAGTGTGGCCTTTTGGAGCACATCATCTCTGTAATTTTTTTTTTTTTTTTTGGTCTCTGACAATTCCTTTTTTTCTGTAGCATGGCATGCAGTGATGGTTAAGTATACTCTCTCTGGATCTCAATGTCCTGGGTTCAAGTTCTGGCACAGCCCTTACAACTTTGGGACCATGTGCAAGTTTCATAATCTCTGTGCCTCGTTTTCTTCATTTGTAAAATGGGAGGATAGTTCCTACCTCATAGTGTTCTTGGGAGGATTAAAGGGGTTATATATAAAGTTCTCACAGTGTGCCTGATACCTAATAAACACCATATTGTAATAACTATGTATGTTATAGTTATTTTAAACAAGATTGGGGGAAAGGAGAACATATATGACATTTTAGACCATGGTTCTTTCTGCAGAAGATTGACTTATTCCTCCAAGTCAATTCATTAAAATTCAGTCTGCCTTATGACCAAATTGCCAAGTTTACTAAATGTACTAATTTGCCAAATTCTTGTGGGGTTTTTTTTTCCATGAAGTTTACAGTAATTCATGTTGGTTTTGAAGATTTCTGTGAGGTTAAGTTGGCTAGTTGTCATTTTGTCTTCATAGCAGCTTTTTAAAGTATTAGATTTGCTGAAACTTGAGGTCATACTATGAGTCTTCTTAATAATAGATGTAATATTCAGAAACACATATTTCAAAATCAGTAACCAGAAATTCCTGAGAGCTACGTATCTCAGTGAAAGGAGTACTAGAAAAATGTCATTCGCTTGCTCTTGAGGTCAGTAAGGAAGAGTGCTTCTGAAAGGAGCTTGGGCCAGTACTTGAGAGTGTTGAAAGTCTGATTTGTATGTTCCCCTGTATAGTACGATATTCAAGCTGAGAAATCAATGTAAAAATTGATCTTAGGATGGTGGTATTTCTTGGGAACCTGCCCCAACCTATTGCATAGAATTCTCACAGATATAGCCCCGTCAAAGATGGACTCACCATCCAAAATTTTAAAGCAACAGTAATGAAATTGACCATGAGTTAGAATCAGCAGGCATAACAAGACTCAAGAACTTCAGGCATTTGTACAATCTGATGGAGGTTCTAAAATTAATATGTTAAAGTGATTAAAGACATATATGAAGATATCAAACCTATGGAAAAAACAAGATGCTACTTTTCTGAGAAAGAAAACTTCTAGAAATGAAAAGCAGCCATTGAAAAGAAAATTGAGTTAAATAGCAGATTTGACACCACTAAAGAAAGAATTACAAACTGTATGACAGAGCTGAGGAAAGTATCTAGAATACAGTATACACAGCAAAAAATTAAAATATGAAAAGATAATACAGTCACAGAGATGGAAATTAAAATGAAACGTTACAAATACATTTGATAGATATTCCACTAGGAGAAACTAGAAAGAATGGGAGAGAGACAGAGAATATTCAAAATGATAATGGCTGACAGTTTTTTTCAACAGTTGTGGAAGACAAATCCTCATATGTTAGAAGGATAAACCAAAAAAATAAGGAAAGAAAGTCAAACCTATTACCTCTTAACAAAAAATGAGAACACCAATGGCAAAGAGAATATTTTAATAGCAACCTATAATGGAACACCAGTTAGACTGGCAGCAGATTTCTCATCAGCAATAATAGATGCCGGGAGACAGTTGGACTAATATCTTAAGTGTTCTGAGGTAATTTGCTACCATATAATTCCATCACCATCACTGTGGAGGAGTGAAGTCACAATTAAGAAATTTACAGACCAATAATCACTGAGAGTTTACCTTTTGAACACAATCACTGAAGGTGGTATATTAAAGAATGTATTTCAGGAAGAAGGGAATTGAACCCAAAAGGAAGAAATGGGCTACAAGAAGGATTTGTGAGCAAAGAAATTGGTTAAAATGTTGGTAACTAATTATTATATGAAAAATAGTGTAAAATAATTCATTGACTCTACAGTACTATTGTTAAGAAACATCTTTCTTTTATTTACATAGCACTGAGGAAAAAAACAGTGAGCATTAAACCATGGTACGGTGCTTTAATAATGGTACTGATCAGTACACTAATCTGTTTCACTAACTTCTGTTTCCTTTGAAATTTCTTTTATCTAGTCCAAGGAATTTGGCAGTTGCCTCCATGTGATTGCTTTGAATGTGATAGGGAATCCTTTTGTACATAACTTGGTTACAAAGCATAGCAAAACTCCATCATCTTGTGGATAGCTTCCATAGTAGAAAAAAATAAGTATATAATAACTAGAAATCAAGACATAACAGCATAACCATATTATTGAGAAATACAGAGGTAAATAGAAGAAATAGCTAGAAGAGTCAAAAGTAGTTGCCTTTCAAATTGGGGCTGTGAGATTTTTTTATAGCTTATAAAACTAATTGATTCATTTTTAACTGTGTGTGTGTAAAATTTCATTTAAAAAAACACATAAGGGGCCGGCCTGGTGGCATAGTGGTTATGTTCACACGCTCCACTTCACTGGCCCGGGGTTCACAGGTTTGGATCCTGGGTGCAGACCTACGTGCCGCTCATCAAGCCATGCTGTGGCAGCATCCCATATGTAAGATGGAGGAAGATGGGCACAGATGTTAGCTCAGGGCCAATCTTCCTCAGCAAAAAGAGGAAGATTGGCAACGGATGTTAGCTCATGGCCAATCTCCCTCACCAAAAAAAAACATGAGACAATGATTCACCAAAGGAAAAATTGGTATAGCTATATTATTTTGAAATAAATCTGGAAATAGATTTTAAGACAAAGATCATTACATAATGATTAAAAAAAAGTTCATTAGTAAACATCCTGACCCTTATGTACCTAGCAATGTAGCCTCAAAATGTATGAAACAGAATTTGACAGAATTACAAAGAGAAATTGACAAGGTCTTCTCTCCTACGACTCAAGTAGATAAGGATATAGGAGATTTAAATAACTTAATCTAATCTGTATGCAACAATTAGATTATATATTTTCAGTTTTCATGCACACTGGATCAGTTTTTAAAAATCAACTATTTACAGTGTACAGGGTCACAAAGCAAGTTTCAATAAATATCCACAACTTAATGTACGAATTCTATTCTCTGACCACAATAAAATTAAGAAATCAATAACCAAAAGTTAACCATTACCACCTGTATATTTGGAAATTAAACCAAACATAGATACATACCACATAATACACTCATACTTCTGAGTAGTTTGTAGCTCAAAGAAATTACAGTGAAAATTACATAAAACGTAGAAATGGATAAATTGAAAACACAATATAAACTTGTAAAATGCATTCATAGCATCATTTAGAGGGCTATTGGTAGCCTGAATGCATCTTTTCTTTTTTCTTTTTGAGGAATATTTTAAATTGAGGGGGTTTTTTTGGAGGAAGATTGGCCCTGAGCTAACATCTGTTACCCATCTTCTTCTTTTCTTTTTTTCTCCCCAAAGCCCCCAGTACATAGTTGTATGTCCTAGTTGTAGATCCTTCTAGTTCTTCTATGTGGGACGCCACCTCAGCGTGGCTTGATGAGGGGTGAGTAGGTCTGCACCCAGGATCCTAACTAGTGAACCCTAGACTGCCGAAGTGGACCGTGTGAACTTAACCACTGCGCCACAAGGCCGGCCCCCTGAATGTATCGTCTATTCAGCTATACATCCAACTGCAGAAATTTTAAAAATATATAGATAAAACTTAAAATAGAACTGAGAGCAGAAATTGAAATTGAAAAGCAAAGATATATTTATGTTAGTGATGATTGAATAGTTGGTTATGAACTAAAGGAATAAAACATTTTAAACTGTAAAGAAAAAAAATAAAATTAATAGAAGAGAAGGCAGTGCATTGCTTCTCAGAGAAATGTTATTGTTTGGTAAAAATAGCGGCATTCCCTAAATAAATATATACATTAAATGTAGTTTCCATTTGCATCCTTGGAAAAATGGTTTTTTAGAATTGAGGTCTAGTAGCTCTAAATTATTTGAAAATATTACAAAGTATAAACTTTACAGCATTGGGGGTGAAAATGAAAACTATAACTAAAAAAGACCAGTGGACGAAATAGAGACTTCAGAAATATGTTCAAACTATTACAGGACTTGGAGGTGTTACAAACCAAGAATAACTTAAAGGTGAAAGAAATCACCTTTAATGAATTCTGCTAGGACATTTAGGGAAATGGACTCATGTTTTTGTCCCAGTTGTGGATAAGAGATCAATTTAGGCTATTTGTGCAAACAGTATTTTCAGAGATCAGATACATTTGTCAACATAATAGCTTTTCTGCAGAAATGTGTCAGTATCAAAAGGAAAACAGCAAAGGCAGGCAGAATATGGATAGTTGTTAAACCTGAGTAATGGGAGTTTATTATACTAATTTTGCTTACTTCTGTGTTTGAAATTTTCCATAATAAAAGTTTTTTTAAATGAAAGTAACAGAATGAGAAAGATATGTACTAATTATAACTGATAAAATTTTTATCCAAAAAATATAAACAATGCTTATATCTGTTAAGTA
Source organism: Tapirus indicus (assembly GCA_031878705.1). Taxonomy (NCBI): domain Eukaryota; kingdom Metazoa; phylum Chordata; class Mammalia; order Perissodactyla; family Tapiridae; genus Tapirus; species Tapirus indicus. The sequence goes on along the minus strand of CM062919.1, from coordinate 92,421,028 downwards.
TATATAAGTTCTGAAACCAAATTCCATTCATTCAGTGGAAAAAAGAGATCAACAGGCACACAAGGAAATATAGGTGGTAAATCATTACACAGAAAAACCTGCAACTTTGTTAAGTAGAAATAAGATTAACATGAAAGCCTTACTGTATGCTTGTTAAGCAGAGAAAAAAAAAAATTGTAAAGCCTTGTGTTGGCTAGAACATTCACTTCTGTACTTGGTAATGAGTCTAACTTCCTGGAGGGCAAACTAGCAATAGACAATATTTGTAAAATTGTTTGTTCATTTTACTTAGTGTTGTGGGACACAGATGTCTAAGACATTAGTGAATGCTACTGTAGAATAGAATTTCTTCTCTAAAATGCTGTAAATTATTGCCCCCAAATTTAGGTGGCCTCTTCAGCCCCTTAATGATTTTGTAACTATAGCAACTAACAGTGAGCACGTGCCGTGTGTCAGCTGCTGTATCCATTCATTTAGTCCTCACAACTTTAGGAGGGTAGCTTCTATTACCACATCTCACAGATGAGGAAACTGAGTTTTTGTGAAGTTAAGTAACTTTCCCCAAATCACACATTAATAATGAGCATGACCAGAATTAGAGCCCGGGCAGTCTTACTTCAAACTCCCTGCCTTAAATCATTTCGCCAAACTGCCTCTCAAAATTAAAGCCATTTATCAAGTAGTTGACTTTCCTGTTTAGGGCCATTTAGTTGCTTCTAGATAGCTACTACTAACATTACAGTGGCATTTTGGTGTAGATTCTAGATGGTTTTGACCATAATGCTGATGGGAATAAGCAGTGAAATAGATCTTCTGATACATTACTGATGACACTGTAAATAGGTACATCCTTTTTTGGAAAGCATTTTGGCAGCATATTTCAAGAGCTATAAAATGCTTATATTTTTTGACCTAGTTAATGCCACTTCTGGGAATCCTCTAAAGAAATAATCCAATATGGAAAAAGCCTTAAACACTAAAGTGATCACCACAGCCATGTTTGTAATAGAGCGACTGGAAGCAACCCTAAATGTTCACCAGTAAGGGAATGATTAAACAAACGATGGTATATTTACTTAGGCAGCCAATAAAAATAAAGTATAATGCAACATAGACAAAGAAAACATAGTTAGGAGTTTTAAAAGCGGCATACAGGGGTATGTGCACTAAAATCACAGCTTTTAAAATTATGCAAAAAGAATAAAAAAATGATTGTGGGTAATATTTTTCTTTCTGCTATTTTTTAAACTTTTTGTAATATTTATTTCTAATTTTAAAATTAAAATCACTTGATTATTTAATGTTTTTGTGTATTAGTCTCATAACCCTCCCTAGATTATAACCTGCTTGATGATTGCAGGCAGCATGTTAGAAACGTGCAGAGCGTCCCTGGAGACAGGCAAACTTCAGGAACCTTGCACGTGCCTCATTTAGTGGTTGTGTGAACCTCGACCAGTTCCTTGGTGTCTCAACAGACAGTTGACTCACGAAGTGAGTGGTGCAATTTGGGAACCCTGAGTGGGATCTTTGGAGTCAGGGGACCTTGCTGTGTGTCTTTGGCTCTTCTCGGACAAGCTGCTCAAACTGTGTAAAGCTCAATTTCCTCATCCATAAACATGGAGCTAGTGAGATCAAGGTCTGCCACTCCTTTAGCTGATGCTCTGAAACTGTTTCTTCCATTCAGTTATGGCCCTTATAAATTGTTCCACACCTTTCTTTATCCTTGGATGGCTGAAGCAAATGTAAATTCTTTCAGCTAACTTCTTTGGCCTGAAATCTTTTGAGCAGCAGCTTTTACAGGTTGATCTTCTGTCTTCAGTGTAACTTGTTATCCATAATTTAGAGTTAAAGACAAAGGTAAGGATTTTGTCATTCAGTGTGGCTGGCTAAATTTTCAGTTTTGTTTTAATCTTCTTTTTTCTGATTATAAAAATGTAGTAAATGCTCATTGTCATATGTTTGAAAAATACAGAAAGCTGAAAGAAGTAAATTACACCATAATGTTTCCACCCAGACCATTATATACATTTCATTGTTTTTTGGGTTTTTTTCTGAATATCTGATTTTTTTTTAAAGGAGAAATATAAGAAAGCTCTTATTAGAACATTTGTCATGTTTGGGGTAAGTTTAACATGATGGTTTGTGTTCGTTTTGAGATAGTTTATCTTTAACAAATAATTCTTAGACAGGGATAAAGACCAAGCTAACAATAGGCAGCCAGATGGAGGATGGGGGTAGGGATATCTCTGCCTTAATTAGTAGGAAAATTTTTTCTGTATTTCTGATACCTATCAAAGAATGAACTTATGTAAAGTATAATTACCCAAATCATACTTCCTGGACTTTTTTAGGACAATTACAATTTTAAATAATTTGTACTGTTTTCATCATAAATAACCTTGTACCCTTTTCAGACCATGAATTTTGAATTTTGGTCTGGAAAATATAATCATCATACATAAACTCAGAATAAAGAAACAGCTTGCAAAATACCCACAATTTCTTGGCTCTTGGCCTTATCGTTTTTAGAACATGCTGTTTTAAAAAATCACCAGTCCCTGTAATGTCCTCTGGAAAAAAGTAGGAAGTTTATTCAGTGACAGAACCAACAGAGCGACAAATACCTGAAAAGACAGCCTGAGCTACTGTGGCCGTGTGGGGCCAGGCATTGGTGTCACATTACCCTGACTTGTGCTGGACTTGTACTTAAATCAGAAAGAAAGAATGTACTTGTTGAGGGATTCAGAACATTGATCCCTCTGTTTTCTGGGCTTTGCTGTTCAAGGGAGGCTTCCATGGAATGACTTTAAAAGTGGGAGAAAAGGTCTTTTCCCTCTTCTTTCATTTCTTTTCTTCAGAGCAGCAATAGAATTATGAAAGGTGACAGGGTACATCCCATATAAATAATTTTCACTGTAGCATATCTGTCATCTCCACAACACTGAAGAGGACATGAAAAATGTTTGAAGTCAGTGTGTTGTCTTGCCTCATCACTCTCCTTTGAGTGCGCCATTGTGGCTTGTGCCCCTTTGACTTCTGAGTTCTGCTGCCACAGGCAAGAGACTCTTGATTGGTTGTGAGTAGGTGTGTCTCACTTCTGCTTAGTATCTGTACATCAGGGAAGTCACTTGTCCTTTTGAGTCATTTCTTCTGACAAGGCTGAGCCATAACCCCTTACTGATGTTTGTTTGTTAACCCTTCCCAACCATTTACTCTTTGAGGAAAGTCACTTGACTCATTTACTGGAGGAGAAAGCCTAACCAATAACACAGTTTGAGGATCCAGCTTAGAATTTGACTACCACAGCTTTAGGCAGTACTTAGGTATGATGGGATAGTGGAAATTTAGAAGTGTCATGTGAGAGTGGCATAGATAACTGTAGCCCAGAACTCTTCTGTTTGGAATAACTTTGGCCTCTCCAGAACTGTGCTTGCCTGAGATATAACTTGGTACCCTACAAAAAAATGGGTATGATATGAGATTTTTGAGTATTTTAACTGCTAGGGGAAGTGGTACCCAGAGCTGTACAAGGGAGAAAGTCACATAGAAAGTTAGCTGAATTTATATGCTGTTCTTATGAGAGAAGATGATCAGTTTTACTTAATTCACTGTAGTTTTTAGGCTTTTTCTGTAATTGATTATTGATAAAAATGATTTGATTTTTTTCAGTATTGCCTGTCCGGGCACCCAACCTTACCATGCAATGTGCTCAAATTCAAATCAACCACCATTATGTTGGACTGTGGACTGGACATGACTTCCACCCTCAATTTCCTTCCTTTGCCACTTGTTCAAAGGTATGTGCTGATGCATCTGAGACAAAATGAGCTTTTGTTTGCTGAAAAATGGTATCCATTAGCATAAAGATTACTGGTACTTTGTGTGTTGCCCTAAGTTTTCTTTGTTCCCTTAAAAATGTTCTTCATCAAAATAATTTCCTTTGGCTAGGTTGATGGAAAGTGTTGTACTGATTTATTGATTGACTTCTTTATTATAACTTCTTCTAAGCTTCTGTAAAATGTTACTGCAACTGCTCAGTGCAAGTGAGGTCATATATATTTCATCTTTCTTGCTAATTCATATAAGAGCTGATAAATGGTCAACTGATGAGCCCAAGAATTGAATTTTGGGATCATTTAACTGCCTTTGTAGGGACTTGACATCATAGAGCTCAACATTTCTTTTTGATAGGTATCTATGCTTTATTTTCATACTAGTCAGCTGTAGATATCATAGAATCATACATGAAGCCAAAGTCCATGTCTTAAAGAAGTTAGATCACCCCAGGCCTACAGTTAGCACTGTTAACTATTACTAAGACCTTGTCTAGGAAATTGGTTTTCCCAGCTTGCCGCTATTTAGAAACAGCAATTTATAAGAGAAGTGAGTGACTTTTAGAAGCAAATATACTCCCAGCAGCAAAAAGTGATACCGCGTACAAGAGGGGAGACAGAAAAGCTATTTAAAGTAGATTTAAGAGCTTAAAAGCATAGCAAGCTAGGTAAACCATCTAATGTATCTCATTCACTCCTGAAAACATCACTGTGTGCAGTGATTTTTCATAATGATAACCCTGTGAACCATCTAGAAAATATATAATTAAAAATCAGCCATTGATTTTCTTCTGAGATAAGGGATACAATAAGGTGATGGGGGTAAGGTCAGAGATAATTCTAGCTTATATTTTATGCAAAGCTGATAAAACTCAGTTATAATCACACCCAGCACTTAGAAATACATTTACCATCCATATATATATATGTTTATAATTGGTTCAGGAACTATAGGCATCATATATATTTCTCTACAAAAATGACTGACAGGTTATTTCATATTAAAATAGCCTGATATTATTGTCTGTTTCCCCACAAAGATTAAAACATTCATTCTTTTGGTGTTTATTAAGAATCTGCACTGCACTGGATCAGGGGATACAGACATGAACAGACAACATTCCTTTCCTTGTGGAACTTACAGTCTGCCAAGGGAGAAAGAATTACACAGTTGAAGATTTCATTATACTTGTGTTAAGAAAACAACTATATATTTGTGATAATTGCTAAAAAAATAAAATACAAGGTACTCTGAGGGTTTCTAAAAGGGGACCTACTTGCTATGTGGGGTCGTGAATTATCTAGGTGTTCAAAACCTGAATTGGGCAGACAATCCTACCTACTTGTTTTCCCTTTCCTGTTCATTCTTTTCTTTACCTAATTCTGTATTCTCACAGCCCTGGCTCAGCATTGGAATCCACTTCCACTCTCTCTTCCCCTTGTCACTGTTTTTTCTCTCAGAGGGAGGTTATACTAGTGGGATGATTGGCAGCCCATATAGTTCCTTACAAAGTGTCATCTTTTGCTCAGGCCAGAAACCTTGAAGATATAGTTGGTTGAAATAGTGTCCCCGGTCCCTCCTATCCCCTAGCATTCTTCATTACATTTTTCTTCATAGCACTTATCATTACATTATGTATACATATTTGGTTTATATATTGTCTATCTTCTCCACTAAAGAATGTTTTATAAAAAGGGCAGGGATTTTGTTTGTTCTCCACTGCATCCCCAGTGCCTAAAATAATTCTTGGCATGTAGTAGTTATTCAGTAAATGTTTGTCATATGAATGAATCCCTTTATCTTCTCTGGATTCCAACCCTTCTTACCTTCTCAGAGTCATTTTGGTATTAATTGTAATCTTTCCTTTATCTTGAACCTTTCCGTCTTGGCTCAGGCCTTCCCAAATTATGCTCAGTGACTTCTAACTTAAAAAAAAATTTTTTTAACCTTCTCTCAACTCCACTTTCCACTTCAGCATTCCTAAGTCCTCTCCAATCACCAGAACACCTCTCACTAAAGTCTTAAATGACTTCCACGTCATTAGCTATGATGTGCATTTGTCAGTCCTAATCCTACTTGGTTCCTCATCCATCGTTCAGCAGCACTCTCCTCCGTGGTAATGCATTCCTGGTTTTCTTCTTACTTCTCTGACTCTTCCTCTTCTATTTACTTTGGAGATTCATCTTCTTCTAACTGGCCATCATGTATCAGAATTCTTCAATATCCAGTGCTTCGCCATCAGAATCTCCACCAAGGGAACTTAATAAATGCTCAGCGCTTCAATAACCATCCAAACAATAACTTTCAAATGAGTATCTTCAATTAATAATTCTCTTCTGAGTTCCACATTCATGTATCCAAAATGCCTACTGAGTTTCTCTCTTTGGATGTGCCTTTGAAGGCACTTCAAAACTCATCATGCCCCAAAATGAGTTCGTGAGTAGACTTGGTGCAGAAGAGGAGAGCAGACCCTCCCAGACCTGGTTTTCTCCCACAGTACCCTATCTTAGAATGGCATCCTGTTATAAAAGCCAGAAAACTAGGCGTTAACTTAGTTATGTCCCTTTTCCTCGCTCCCCACATTCAATCTTTTATTAAGCCTTGTCATTTTTACCTTCTTAACAGCTCTAGAATCCATTCATTTCAGTGCTGCTGTATTCATTATCATCTTTTACAGGCATTACTGCTAAAACCTCCTAACCAGTTTCTTCAGTTCTGCTCTTGCCCCTGTCTGAATCCAGGGTCATTTTTTTGTGTAACTTTTTATTTTAAAGTCACTTTAGATTTACAGAAAAATTGCAAGAATAGTACAAACAACTTCCAATTACCCTTACCAGTTGTTAACATTTTATCACATTTGCTTTATTATTTTCTCTTTACAAGTATGCATATAATTTATTTCTGACCCATTTGAAAGATACAGACATGATGCTCCTTTACCATCTAAATACTTGAGTGCCTACTTTCTAAGGAGAAGGACATTCTCTTACATAACCACAGTACAATAATCAAAATCAGGAAGCTTACGTTAATACTGTACTAGTTTCTAAACTGTATACTTTATTCATATTTCCCAAGTTACACCAATTCATATTTCACTATAATGTCTTTTATAGCAAAAAAGAAAAATAAAGATACTGGTCCAGGATCCATTCCAAATCACACATTGCATTTAGTTGTCATGTCTTTAGTCTCCTTTCATTTGGAAGAGTTTCTTAGATCTCAGATCTTAGATCAGAGTTTCTCAGATCATTTATGGCTCCAGTTTCTATATAGGAAGGACATAGAGATGGCATTCTAGTTGGATGAGGGGGAGGGAGTATATGGGACTTTTGTTGAAATTTCATTTGAATAACCTTTTATGTACGATGTCTATGCCAAAGGCTGGTGAGAATGACTGAAAGAAAGTATTGGGCATTGTAGCTGTCTTCTTTCTTTATTCCCTCCAAACCCTGCCACTTGACCCAGGTTACCGTTGAGTCTGCTACTGTCCAGATGTCAGCTCAATCATCACAGACCCAGAGACGTCTTTTGATGCTGCCTAAACCAGTCCCTCCTTAGGGAATTTTGTGGTACTTTGTGCTATACTGCTTCATCATTTTTAACATCTCATTCTCTATTTGTGTGCCTACTTTATATGTCTGTCTTCCCTACCTCCTCAGGAGGACAGGTATGTTTTGCTCATAGTCATATCACTAGCACCTGAGTGCTTGACACATAAATAAAGATTCATTAATGAATCAGTGAAGATGAGCACCTCATTCTCCTACAGTACTACACCAAATGATGAGGCTGTTCCCTGTTCCCTTTTTCTGGAAAGACCTCCGTCTTTACCTTGTAACTCTTCCCTGCTCTCCCATATCACTACAGACTGTCAAAAGTGCCCTTTCTGTGTATGAACCCATAATACCTTCTGCTTACCCCATCATAGGTTTTATTCTATTCTGTTGTAATTGCTGTTCACTGTCTCCCTATACTAGAGTGCAAACTCCTAAAATGCAAGGGTTATTTTATTTACTGTCATATCCCTGCACTTTATTTACTTTGCTCAAAGTAAGCTTTTATAAATTTTTTATGAATGAATGAATGTAGTCATAGTCATGCCTCCTTCATTATTATTTTCTGATCATAAAAGTAATACATTTCAAACTAGGAAACTGGAAAAATGAAAAGTATAAAGAGAAAATGAATATCATGTTCATTCTACCTTTCACTCTTTTTTCTGGTGATAGATTACTTTTAAATGCCTTAGGTTATTTATTTATTTACTTATGGGAATATTGTACCTTTTTTTTTTTTTTTTTTTTTGTGGGGAAGACCAGCCCTGAGCTAACATCTGTTGCCAATCCTCCCCTTTTTGCTGAGGAAGACTGGCCCTGAGCTAACATCTGTGCCCATCTTCCTCCACTTTATATGGGACGCCGCCACGGCATGGCTAACAGGCAGTGCGTCTGCGGGCGCTCGGGATCCAAACTCGCAAACCCCGGGCTGCCAAGCGCGGACTAAACCGCTGTGCCACCGGGCGGCCCCATATTTTACCTATTTTTTAAAGAAAATAAGTACTAAAAAAATAGATCTTGTATACATATGTTTTTTCTTGACTATAACATTTTTAATGGCATCCTTTTTTTCTAAGAAATTATTGTTAAATAGTAGATGCAAAGATATGTTCGTCTATAATCATAATTTTTCTAATATCGTCACCTTCTGTATTTTATTAAAGTAGGTTTCTGTGGAGAGACTTTTGTTTCCTTGTTGAAAAAATTTACACAAATTTTGTAATCATTAAGAGCAAAGTAATAAGTCCCTTCCCCTTTGGTAGCTTAAAGTTTACTAATTCTTTATTGTTTAGTCATTAACTCATTGGAAGTCAGTAACCAAATAGTTTCATCTCTATAGTCAGCATCCCTTTGCCATTTGGTGACACATTTCTGTGGTCCTTTGTCTTTGGCACTGTTGTTATAACATGGTCATGCTCTCCTTTGAGCATTCAGTCCCATCTACTAGCAGTTTCTCAAATCCAGAATAACTAAGGGTGTTTCATAGAAGGCTTTGATGTTATAAAAAATGTTTAGCAAGAGTTGAAACCACAATACCTAAAATTTTACTTTATAAAAAATAATTATTCTCTGATAAAGCAGTGTACCATTTCTAATCATTTGTTGAGGACAACTAACTGAATCAGTCATCTGTAATTTGAAAGCTGATTTCTGTGTGTCTGATGTGGAACAGACAGAATGCCTGTCCTTTGATCAGTTTCCTTTGTAAAGGGAAGCAGATATTTACAACCTTCTTTTAGAGAGTTAGCATGCATGAAATGAGAACAGAATTCACATTGTCTTGTTATTACACTTTTTTTAATCTGATCTGATAGTAAATATATTTTTCAAGAAGTAAGAAGTTTATAAGTGAAGACATATATGTGACTATGAAATGAGATGGGAATTAAATAGCTAATTATAATAGCATATTTTTCTGAGAGGTTAGAGCAGAAAAATCCCAGAGTTTAAAAAAAAAGTAATAAACCTAATAAAGGTATAATTTATACTGACCAAATTTGATTCTCCTTGTAAAGTAAATTTCATTCTCAAGTATGAAATCCAAAATTCTCACTTTTTGATTAGTAAAGGCAAAATGTAAACAGAGAATCTAGGTGAAGGGTATGTGAGACTTTGTTGTACTTATATTCTTACAACTTCTCTGTAAGTTTGGAATTATGTCAAAATTAAAATTATGCCCAAAATTCTCACTTTTTTCTAAAATTAGATGCATGTATATTTATTCAGGTTTTTAAGCTTTCCTATAAGATTGACAAATATTCACAAAATAAATTTATGTTTCTATTTGTCTTTCATACCTGTCACCTAATTGCAAAGGCAGAATTTGATAAAATTATTTTGACAAGAGGGTAAAGGACTATACATTAATTTGGTTTCTGATTATAGAGTCTTTTAATCCCACACCCTTACTTTGCCCTTAATTTTTACTTAACAGACTAATTTTGTGGTGAAGTGCTAAAGTCCTTTTGCCATCCAACTTGTTCTCCTGATGTGCTTTTCTTCACACATCACCTTGGTCCTTAAGTTATTTTTAACCAGTATGTTTTTTTCTTCTGAGTTATTTGCATTTTCAGCCTCTACTATAATTCTTCTGGTCAACTAATAGCACACAGTTAAATCCTGAGATTACCAGAAGTGAATGATTTCTGAATCTAGACTTTTTTAATGTAACATATATGTGAAATTAACCTCATCTTCTAGAAATTATTCACTTAGATATGGTGTCATTTTGTAACACTCGGTAAAACTAGCTTCATTTTCCAGAATCGGAAACTCAAGCCACAGGTAAGTGACTAATCCATTTATAAGAGTGAATCCAGAATGTGGACTTGTCTAGAATTCAAGTATTTTTATTTGCAGTGAATTGTGCCTGGCAGGCAGCTGAGTATTCTTATCAGAGCGCCTGACCCCTCTGAGTCTGTTGTCTCATTCACAATATGAGGCTCCCATTCGGCCTCCCTTGGGCTTGTTGTCAAACACAAGTAAGGTGATGTCGAGGGCAGTAATTGGAACACTGTAAAATGCTTTAGTGTCTCATCTTTCTTTTTTCTCTTTATTGTTCTGCATAGGATTTTTTAAATTTTCCCAATTTAGTGCTAAACTATTTGGCTTTTTAATGTTCCATTGCCACATAATTCTTAAGTTTGATACAACATGGTTATTTTTCATCTTTTTGATTAGTATTTTGAGTGAGCGTTACTGCCAGTAATTTCAAACTGTTTTTAACTTTATAGAGACAGTATAGTCACCATGAAATCACTGAGGATTATAACCTATTTAGGATAATTTAATCTTTTGTTTTTCAGTCCCAGGCTGTCTAATCTTCCTGGCTGGTCCCTAAAGGATGCAAATGCTTTCTTGGACAAGGTAATGATTAACTGAAGCATATCTTCACCCAGTGGAAAGCCACCTTGTCAGACCAGAGACACCCTATAGTAATGTGGCTGATGGGCTCATTTTTTCCCTATGTATTCTCCCTGAAAAATTCCAAGATCAGTGTTGGGTCTTCAGTACTTGGTGATGATTGTTTTTAAGAGCCTTTTACAGAATTTCAGTGTTCAGATACCAATCTGGTTTTTGCATGTGTAAAAATCTAAGAAGTTCTGCTGCAGATACATTTTATCACCACAAAAAGAAAACTGTTATTTTTAGAATTGTGATGAGAGTTTCAAAGGTGATGCTTATTAGAGAATTCCATCCAGCTCACTTCATTTTGAGGCTGTACTGACTATGACTGGAAGGAGTAAACTTTTTTTTTTTTTAGTAACATTAAAATCCTCACGTATGTGAGTTTTAAACTGCTTCTGTCAGGGGTCAGATCAGGAAGGGCTTTGTAAAAAGTTTGGGTCTTCTACTTTGGGTGATGAGAGGTCGTGGAAGGTTGTGGGAGGGCAGTGTCATCATCATCTGACCAGATCACTTTGGCCACAGTGTGGAGAATAGACTGAGGGAGCTGGGTGTTTAACTTCCCAGGCAGTGTGTTCTTGGGGGAGTGAGAGGGAAACGTGTTCTTGGGTAAATTTGAGTAGAGGGCCTTCCAGACTGTCATCTGTGATTCTAGCCTTTTCTGGTAGCCTAGAATGGACAATCTTATAGGTTGTGAAAAAAGAACACAGTTCTAGGAATCTAGGATTTGGAGTCCTGTTATGACTTTAATCACTGACTAGGTAGGCCTAAAATAAATGACTTCAATTATTTTTTTTTTCAAGGCTATTAAATTTTTGACATTAGATTATCTTCACAGTAATTCCTTCCTCAGAACAGTATTTAGACAGTTAACTTACAAATGAGACACCAAAGGTACAAAAAATGTTAAAACTATAATCTAGTCAAATTTTATGCTAAAAAAAATCATAGGTAAAGGAAGGTTAAAAACAGTAAAGCTCATCCATGCCATTATTAATCCTCTAAATCATTCTTCCTCTCCCAAGTTTCAGAATTAAAAGACTGAATAAGTTTAAAGATCCTTAAAATGATTCATCTGAATGAAGCATTTCCTTCCTGTAATAGATATTGTTAAATAAAGAGGTGCTGTTTTTATCGAATTAATTCCTTTAACTGCACCCCAACCTCAAGTGCAGCCAAAAGCATAATCTGAAACCAGATTTCCCTCATAGCTAACTGTAAAATTATGTGACATTCGGGAACCTCTGCACCTGATTTCAGCCTAACTCTCCTGCTGGTTGTAAATCATTATTCCCTGAGAAAGGCTCAGAAGCATCGAATTACCAGTGCATTGTGAGTGAAATGACTTGCATGTATATGTGGGAGCATTTCATTAGAAGGGAGTGGTGAATAAAATACAGTGACATTGTAAGTGCGTGGAATGGCAAATATGCTTCTCCAGGCCAGGAGGCAGGAGAGCCTCAAAGGAGGCTTTGTGATGTGAGGTAGACATGCCCTGATATGTAGCATGTGGGGGAAGAAGATTCCATAGCCAATTTAAGACCAGGCAGAGATTTGAAATTTCCCATGATTTGTCTTTAATCGAGTTGGGAATCTTCTCCCATTAAACATAATTGCTCGTTTGCTTTTAGCTGGCAGGTACATTGTAATTAAGAATTGTTTTCAATCTTTTTTTGGCTCCGCCTTTTGCTGGTTAAATGGTACTCATATAAGAAGAGGAACCGGAATTTACAGTGGAAGGCAAGAGGAGGGAATATTCTGTCAAGGTTCTGATATGAGACTTGTAAAATTCAGAAGGAAAATAATATATAGTTAATACTCTATTTTCAGATAAGATTGAGAGTAAAATCATTCAGACTCAGATATATAAATATAGATATGTATATATATGAATATATAGAAATAGATGTTCAGTGACTAATGACAACACGATGGAACAAAATTCTAGCAGTACTTTTCTCTTTCTGGAAAAAGCAAACTGTGAACTAAATTCTATCTTTTACCAGTTTCATTATAAAGTCAAAGCTTTAACTTTGATGGAATAAAAAATCCTCCATAAGTTGCAGTTTAAAGTTGTCAGTGAGGGAAGACAGCAACTATAGTGGCCTTCTGGAGGCATTATAACAGTCTGTTGGTGGCCCACTCACGTCTCTTCAGTGTGCTGTCATAATTCCAGCTGCCAATACCTGTATGGCTTGGTGGGAGAGTTTTTTCCTGAAGCTGCACAGAATGCAGGAGTTGCTATATGAATATCCCAGATCCCTTGCCCCTGGGTAGAATAACTCCAACGTGTATGTTTTGTACCATTTCTCAGAGATTCTCCATGGGAATAAGTCCCAGTTGCCCACAGTGGTGTGTAGCTCCATAACGTAGCCATTATCAGCCTCCTTCCTTTCCCTTTATCGCTTGCCCATCCTCCTGCAGTTTTTCAGCACCTCCCATATAAGCTTGCACCCACTCTTTCTCAGGGTCTGTTTGTGAGGTAATCCAGACTAAGACAGGCATGTTAAATATGGTAGGTCACAGGCGGAGTGGGGAGTTGTACTATGTTCTTTCTTTATAAGTATACTTTTTTGAATGAATGAATACATTTGGTTTATAGCCCCAAATAAATTGTATGTTCTGCAAGGACAAAGATCATATTCATGGAGGTGATGGTGGTGGTGGTGGTTGTTTAATCTCTACCTTCTACTCTTCATTTCCTTCCTCACTCGTCCTTTGTCCCCCAACCCTTGGTAGGAGGAGAAAGAGGCCCTAAATCATTTGTCTAGGGCCAGGACTCCTATCCTGATTGAGTAACAAAAACACTGGAGGTGCTTGTTATAAATACAGGTTCCATGACCTCATCTCCAGAGTTTCTGATCCTTTTGGTCTTAGGTAGGGCCCAGGAATCTTTGCTTCCATCAGTGTTCCCAGATCATTCTGATGTTGCTGGTATGATCTATGTAACCATTATCTGGAAAGCATTGGATCCTGAGTTATGGAAGCAGCATGTGTCCATGCATGGCTTCCTTGAGGAGGCATCAAGAAATGTGCATTCAAATCCTGAGGCAAGCACGAACCAGCATTTTTTATCCTGAATAAGACAGTTAGCCTCCCTGAGCCTAAACAGGGATCACTTGGCCTAAATAACCTTCTAGCTTCCCTCCAACTCTAGCAGTCTGTAATTCTTCGTGGAAAGTTTGGTTTGTGAATGAAATTTCTTTGGTGCTGTATCTGTTGGATGTCTCTTCTAAGAATGTTTTCTTTTCATTTCTTTTAGGAGCTAAAGGAGTGCTCGGGTCATGTATTTGTAGATTCTGTGCCTGAATTCTGCTTACCAGAGGTAAGATTAAAGTGAATCATATTATAGAAACAAAGCATATTTTGTCATCTCTCAAAATGAAGTCAAGAACTAATTTTAAGGGGCCTACCTTCCTGTTTCAAATTGAAATGAATCTGTTATTCCAGGTACATTGTTATGCAGCTAAAATATGATCATTTAGGAGCTTTTTATATAGTCTGTAAATCATTTAAGTCACTCTCTTCTTCCTAGTCCTAGCTCTTTCTGTAATCCCCACTGACACTTGTAGTAGGGCATAGTTGTGAGCGAGGTAAAGAAATAACTCAAGCCTTTCAGTTTTGTCATATAACGCCTGTGTCTCAGAGTAGCCATACTTTTCCTAGTCTTTCTTATAGTGGGTAATTGGGAATTGCTGTTATTCAGCCAATGCAGTAAACTGTAAACGTTCTTGTTGACCTGAAATGCCATATTAAATATTGCTTGAAATTTATGGATTCCGAACCTAGTCATAGATATCTTTTGCTCACATATTATTATCACAGTGAGACTTGTAAGAGTTTGGGGCTAGTTTCACCGTTTTGAAGGAAACGAAGATCAGTTTCCATTAGTTTTAAAGGAAACTAATTTCAGCTGACAGGCCTAATCCCCAGAGTGGTCTATATGGAGTTCTCAGCAGAAGATAAAGTGTGGGGAAGCCAGTAGTTAGTCCAGGGTTCCCGAGAAAATAATGAGAATCTACCATCCTGTTCTTTCCATGCACCCAATAGATTATAGTGTCTGTAGAAAATACTTCTGTAATTCAGTGCCAAAGAGAAAAGAAAATTTAGAGTGCTGTTTCCCTCATTTTTTTCCTCTCTTCCTCCCTCTCTCCATTTCAACACTTTCTTTGATACTCTGTAGATAAACTTTTTCTCTCACTTTGAAGTATGAGTATGTGCCCTTTTGGGGTACCAGAGCAAAAGAGAGGAAGGAAAACAAAGAAGGGCATGGTAATTGAAGGTGGCAGATAAGGGAGAAAGTTGAGATAAAGTACTAAGAACAAGGGTGAAGGTATAGAGTTACCAAGAATCCTGAGCTCTCCCTAACTGCTATTAAAATCTTTTTGTCATCTTCATGTGTCATTTAGGAATTGGTGGGGCAGTTCCCCATCTGTTCAAAGATTCCTAATCCCAGATGCTACATCTATTTTCAGTTTACTGCACATGGCACTGACTGCTGCAACCTTCAGTTTATGGACAACGATGTAGAATTTATGATTTGGTGTTCTGATGACTTTCTGACTTGCTCCATAGAGTACTAAACTTTGAAATTAGACAATTACTGTTTCACAGTTCACCTTTTGCCGAGCTAAAGGATTGTTGATATATTTAGGGTTCTAGAGCCATGTAAGGTTTTTCAACTTGTATCATAATTTGTAGTTTATGTCAAGTTAGTAGTAGTCGCTATTTTAAGTAATAGAGCCTAGGGCATTGTATGATGGGAAGAAAATAGGAGAATCAGAAAATCAGGAGAGAGGTACTTACTTCAGTCCAGTCTTCATTGGCTTGTGAGTGAGCCTCACAAACCTAATCCCAGTCCTCGTGGCATTTATAATCTGGTGCAGCTACCTTAAATATCTTTGTATCCCCCAAAGTCTAGACTGTAGACTTTGTATAAGGTCTAGGACAGTATAGTAAGCAACCAATAAATTATGGTTGTTTTGACTAAATTCATGATCTATAGAACCCAAGTGTCTGAATACAACAAGTTTAAAATTAAAATAATCTTTATTGGATTTCATTGAGTGAAAGTATGTGAATAAATATATAAATGTGAGTATATATATATATGTGTGGTTTGGATGTTAAATTTCTCAGAGGAAAAATGTTTATGTAAGCACTCTTGATATATATATACAGACAGAATATATATACATATATATTTTTTTTCTTCTAGGTGTTCTCACAAAATTTCTCATCATTCTAGGCTCTGTGGGGCTTATTCTTATATGTTACAGAGAAATTTCAAATATCCTCACCCAGTTTCAGTATGTGAGAGGGAAGGTGAGGGGATGGTTTTGAGCTTTATTGTTGCTTCAACTGTCATTGTTTTCTTCTGGATCTGTGACTCTGCTACTCTGTGTTAATTTCCTTATTTGTTTAAAAATGGTTCTAGAGGCAGCGCTGGTGGTCTAGTGGTTAAGATTCAGCGCTCTCACCACTGCTGCTCGGGTTCGTTTCCCAGTCATGGAACCACACCACCATCTGTCAGTTGCCATACTGTGACATGGAGAACTAAAACTAACTAGGATATACAACCATGTACTGAAGCTTTAAAAGAAAAAAGAAAAAAAAGGTTCTAGAGAGGTAGTGGAGACTAGGACCAGCAGAATGTTACATGACCCTTCATTATGAGGACCACATCTTGGAAGTACAGTGCACAGCATGGAGTTAGGGTGGTATAAATTGGATATTATTGTCATTGGGCATTTTATTCACACAGATTGCCAGTGCCCTAGCTTCTGACCTCTAATCTACATGCTGTCCTCTGGAGCTGATTATGCCCTGGCAGCTTGATTAAATTATTTTATATGTAGAGTCATTCAACCAGAAAATACGCACAGCCAAAATGGCACACAGTCTCTATCGTTTGCAAAGATGGCACAGACATCCTTGTTACTTCTTTTCTGTGGGGGCATATTAGCGCAACGACTCATTCTCCTAACTAAAACACTTTCTTGACTTACTCCATGCTGTCTTTAATGCACCATACAGTTTCCCAGGGGTGACTTCTGTGAGGGAGAGCTCAATGATTGAGGTGATGTCTCTGAACCATAGTGTCTCACTTTTCCCCACAGAGGGTGCTGCTTATAATGATGCATTCCTCCAATAGTGCACCAAGGCCTGTTACATACTGGGTACCACAGCTGGGAGGGGATAGAGATGAACTACACGGGATTCTTGACCTCAGAGACAGTTAATACTTGAGGGAGAAAGTGATACTTGGAGGGGCCGTTGTACAGAACGATAACTGCCATAAGAGAGATATGCCTAAAGTGCCTTGGGAATCCTGAGGAAGAAGTGGTTTCTTTCATCTGGGAAAATCAGGAAGGTTAAGTGAAAGAGAAAATTGAGTCTTAAAAGACAGGGAGGACTTACATTTATGGGAAAAACATTTGCTTCTGCTAAAAGAGTTTTCATAAAATTTACTAAGCATGGGTAGCATTTTCCCTCACCTGCCAACCCGTCTTTTCCCTTTTCACATGACCTTGACAATGGAGTAAAAGGTAGATTTGGGGTTAAGATTAGGGTAGAATATGAGAGTATAATTTCCCTTTATGACTCTGCCACTACATTTTGTGTGTGTGTGTGAGGAAGACCAGCTGTGAGCTAACATCCATTGCCAATCCTCCTCTTTTTTGCTGAGGAAGACTGGCCCTGGGCTAACATCCGTGCCCATCTTCCTCTACTTTATATGGGACGCCGCCACGGCATGGCTGACAAGCAGTGCGTGAGCAGCCGCCCGGGATCCGAACCCGCGAACCCCGGGCTGCCAAATGCAAACTAAACCGCTGCGCCACCGGGCTGGCCCCTCTGCCACTACATTTTTTTTCGGCTCTACATCCAGCACTAGTGGTCAAAAGTTACCTCCAAAAAAAAGTTGCCTCCCACGTTTGACTTTTGGAGAGCTGGTTTCTGCATGCTGCACCCTCTGTTCCCAGTAACCCATAGCAGTGGTGCATTACATTATATTCCCCTCACAGCTTATATTGTGCTCTCTTTGCTTCATGTTACCTGGTGTTACTTGCCAGGCAGCAGCTGCTGAAGTGTCCTGTTGTCATTTGTCCTCTTATGTCTAAGTCAGAACTCTGTTTTAGTAAAATCAGAGCACTGTTGGTGGACTGGCTGCATTCTCATCTTTAGCCATCCTGTCTTGCTGTTTAATGTCAATATTAGGAAATATACTAAAATGAGAAAATATAAGTGTTGCAGGAAAGGCATCATTATTCTGTGGTACAAAGACTACTTCTCTGCATCCTGACAACATAATTTTTCAGTCACATTATGTTGATCTATGTGCCCTGAACAGATATGTATCATTCCCTCCCCTTTCTTTTCAGACCGAGCTAATAGATCTGTCTACGGTAGATGTGATCCTCATCTCTAACTATCACTGCATGATGGCCCTGCCCTACATCACTGAGCACACCGGTTTCACAGGCACAGTATATGCCACAGAGCCCACCGTTCAGATCGGCAGGTGAGCATATTTATTCTTATCCCATTAGAATGTTGCTGGAGAACTTCCTTCAGTGGTGATTGTGCCAGTAGAGTTGTGCCAGGAGTGATTGCTATTTCTTTCTGAGCAGCTGACCCAAAGAACAGGCATGAATAGACAACTCTAGATAAAACAAATATTCACTGGAATTGCCTAGAGATTGATGCTGTGGGAATTCCTCATTAATTTTTTTTTTTTTTTTTTTTTTTTTACAAAAACTGAAAGGAGTTTGCAGAGACATTGCCTCTGTGCAGATGATGCTAATTAGGGGAGGTAATGTTTAGTAAGATGCCACAAAGATGCAATGCAAAGAGCTTCAGGAGAAAGGAACATAGCATATTTAAGAAAAGAAGAAGAAATTTTATTACTTTGCTTTCAAAATTTCCCCCCTTTTTGGTTTAGTGCTGACTATAAATGGAGACAGCTTGTAGAAAACAGGATGAGTAATTATATGGTTAAGTTGTCTGCACTGTTGACAGAGTGAAACTCAGGACTCCAAAGAGTGAAAACCTCAGAGCCTTCCTCTGGCTCTGAGAATGCTCTGCCGTCTCTTCCTCTGGTCCTCCCAAGCCTTCATGATCCAGGTGGTTGCTGCAAGTAACTGTAGCATCATTTAGTGAGAAAGAAACTGAAACTATGTGAGGAAAATTACCCCAGAAAAAAGAATTGTGTTGAAGCAAAGTAACAAGTATGGTATAAGGTGAAACTATGAAGACCCAAAATAGGAGTCAGTGTAGACTCTGAGCTTTGCAGAAGTCCAACAAGTTAGAATTACTGAAAATAAAACAAAATATGTCCTTGTTTTTTGTGTCAAATCACATTACCTGCAGTGTGTACAGAAAAACATAAGGGATCTGAGGAGAGACATAGAAAAGTAAAACACTCAAGGTGATGAATTGATTTGAATGAGAGGATAAGTTGAAAACATTAGACTCTAGTGTGAAAAAGTATGAGGATGGACACACCAGATTGGTCTCCTGAAAGCTACAGTCAGAACGATAATGAGCCTGGATCGCAGATCTTAGAATGCTGAAACTAGTACTGCTCCTTCAAGGTGAAAGGAGGAGATGGTATTAGGAATAAATAAACAAATGGAAATGAAATGAAGTTGTTCAGCATTAAACTGCTAATAAACTTATGGCTTGCCATATCTATATGTTGATTGAGAGAGGATTTAAGTCAATATGGATCATCTATACTGGATTATGAAGGAGGATTCAAGATGTTGAAAATTTATTTCTAGATTTTTGGTCATCCTCTAGTCATTCAGGATTCTAACAGTTGTCTGTCCCATATATTCCTCAGAGCATGTGCATCATTGATCTGTTGAGAGAGGCATTTCTTAAATGCCATCGGTTGTGACTCTGTAATGGTAATCCATCTTGTGATCTGCAGAGCCTGTCCTTTTGTAGGTCCTTGAGTTAGGTTTTTAGAACTAGTCTTTAGAGTATTCTTCCACATGGAATTTTGTTAATTCCTAAAACACATGTCAAGAAAACTTATTTTACCAGTATAAAATGTCCACTTAATATTGTCATTAAAAAAACAATCCTATCCCTGCTCCTGCTGCCACCAGAATCAGATATTTCACAGTCATTTAACTTTTTCTCCTTTCGTATTTTTAGTTACATAAATGCAGAGATCTTAAAAGTGAGAGTTAAACCAAAGGCTTATATATTTCAGTGTTTAGAGACAAGAAACGTACCAGACTTGTTTTAAAGGTGAATTAAATCATTTACATTCAGAATTTTTAACGTGGAAATTTATTGAGAAGGCTAGGTCTTTGTTCAACTTTATGTAAAATGGTGCCCAAGTTTATGTGCAACAGAGAGAAAGGTGATTGGAGAGGGGGAAGGTAGACAAACCCATTTCTCTTGGCTACAGTGTTAGAGTGTGATGTTTTTCTAATTCTTTTACGAGTGTTCATCACTTTTTTTGTTTAAACTTAGGCTTCTCATGGAAGAGCTGGTGAATTTCATTGAAAGAGTGCCCAAGGCTCAGTCTGCCTCCTTGTGGAAGAACAAGGATATTCAGCGGTGAGCAATAGACCTGTCTATCCGCTTGACAGTAGACCCTTAGGCTTTGCAAAACAGTCTCATTTGTTTTCTTATTTTATGCTTAAACATTTATAGTGTTAGAACTAAAGATTCTCTTTTCCCTATTTTATGAAAGAGTTATGTTTGATTCAACCAACATCTTTTGAGAGAAAATCACACCATGTACAAGATACTATGCCGGGTCTGGGAGTTTTTGAAAATTGGTAAAACAATTGGCTCTACTTTGAGGTGCTCAGGGGTTAATGAGAAATCAGGCAAACAGGTAAATTATAATTTTGGATGGCACATATTATAAGAGATGCTTCATCACAGTGCTGTAGGCACTCAGAAAATGAAGAACTGTCTCTGCTTAGGGAATCTGAGGAGGACATTCTTTAGGAGATGACAATTAAGGTGGGTCTTAGAGGAAGAAAAGGACTTTTCCAGATAGAAAAGGTCGGGAAGTGGGGTCCAGACCCAGCATCCTAGGATATAGTGTATTCAGGGAACAGTGAGAAGTTCAGGGTGGGTTAGAATGGGTAGAATAAAGAGGTGAAAGATGAAACTAGAGAGGTACATTGGAGTGAGATAATGAAGAATCTAATGTGTAAAGTTTGAATTTTATATTATTGCAAGTGAGAAGTCCATCAGTAGAGGTTTATAAGGAAGAGACTAATGTGATCACATATTTGTTTTGGGAAAGTAACTCTGGGTGCAGTGTGGAAGATGGATGGGAGTGCAGAGATGGGGGCAGGAAGGTGTAGGACTTTCAGAAACCCAGAGGAGAGAACAAAGGCCTGAACTAAGGCAGTAGCAATGAGCCTGAAGAGTTTAACGTAAAAGAAATTTCTGAGAGAACTGAAAAGAATTGGTAAGAATTGTGACAGAGGCTGTGAAGTTGTAATTAGGAAGGTAAGAGGAGAACTGAGTGGAAGCCAAGAGAAACAGGAAGTTTCCCAAAACCCAGGCTTGTCAGTGGTATCAGATGCTGTAGAAATATCGTCATAGAGAGGAGGACTCTGGCTGTATAAATCCCAGAGAGGTTAGTTTCAGTAGAGCACTAGGGTCAGAAACCAGATTATAAGAGGTGAAGTTAAGCAGAAATATAATAGAGGAGGCAAGGAGACAGCTTGATTCTATTTACATGCTCTCATGTTTAATTGGCAGCAGAGGACACCAGTCAGTCTTAACATGCTGAAGTTTCTCTAACCCTACCAACTGCTGCCCTCACCTTCAGGCACCACAGTAATCCCAGCCTTCCAGGCCTGGCGTCCAGAGTTGGGAGTAAAAACTCATCTTGTGACTTCTTAAGTGGCGCGTGTTCTATACACTCCTACCCAAGTCCACTCTTTTCCAACTACCTTGCCACTGAGTTTTCTTTCCCTCTAGGTCAGTGATTTGTTAGCCATCTAGTTATCAAAAGTTTAGACTTACTTTTTGTGAATATTCTTTTACAAGAATATGTACATGTAGCTAAGAGAACATGCTTTTATATTATAACTGTTTCAGAGTTTGAGCATGTGAGTCTCCTCTATGCATTCTTTTGTATACATGTTATTTATTTTATTTAACTTATGTAGCACTTGCTGTGTGTCAGACGTTATTCTCAATGTTTTAATTTATTTAATCCTTTAACATTATCATTTCACAGAAGAGAAAACAGGCACAAATAGGTTAAGTAACTTGCTCAGGGTCACCCAACTAGTGAGCGATAGGATCTGGGTTCAAACCCAGGCAGTCGGTCTGATCTGGTTCCAGAGTCCGTGCTCTTAACCACTGTGCTAGGCCACCTTGCAGGCACACACACATCTCTTCTCATGTGCGTGTGAGCCCCCTCTCATGTGAGGGGAGAAGGGAGTATGTTTAACTGTGCAAATTTTCTCCAGTGTTTTATTGATTTTCTTTATGTCTCATTTCCTGGATTGGGGATGTGGTGTCTGTATGGCTTCACCTTAGGAAACGTTTTTTGGACACACACACGTCTGAGTGTTCTGTATGTACATGAATGGCTTCCTTGATCTGACCACCCTACCCACTTAGTACAGGGTCCCCTCCCCTCCTCATTTGCATTCTTATTCTCAGCTCCCTTTCCTCCTGCCCATTACTACACCTCTTTCCCCTTTTCTTTCTCTTTCCCATGTGCCCACTGGACCACACTGGACCCAGTTCTCTGCATCTCCCTCCTTAGAAACCATAGGACTTTGTTTTCTTTCCCCATGGAACACGTACGCCTTGGCTTCCCTTACTTCCTCATTTTAAATTTGTACCCTTTATAATATTCTGCCACAAATAATTTTGGCACACCAGAAATGATGTTCAAAGTTCACTGTTTCCTGACTCTCAAGCCCTGGGCCAAGTCTTAGGAAGTTCCAAGTTCTTATTTTGCCTTTTCTTCTGTGACCTTGGGTAGAGTCCTTGGCAGTTTTCCTTTGCCTCCCATTCTTTGTAAAATACAACAAGATAACTGACTCACAAAAGAAATGCCATTGTATACTAGGGAGAAGGGTGAAGAACTTGAAGGAGCAGAGGGCTAGGGTGGGGCTGAAAGTTATTTTGTAAGACACTTAGGAAATCTCCCCTTTAAAAAAAAAGTGCAAGTTGAAATAAAACCTTGAATTTGCTATCTCGCCACCTGGTGGGCAAAAATCAGAAACTGTTGAAAGCAGTTAGTAGAGGAGCAAGGAGAATAATTTGCACTATTGGCAAAGACAATATTTCATTATTTCCTATATCATCATCATATTTCTGATCCTGGGCAAGTATTTTATTTTGGCTTTTGAGTGTGAGGTGAGCCATCGTTACTGGTAGAGAAAGAGAAGAGTCTAATTATTAGAAAGAATATGCTGAGGTGTTAGACAAACCAAGAAAGCTGTGTCCTCTTTTTCTCCTGGATAAACTCAGCAAAAACGTTAGGAGTGGTAGAAAAATTTGAAAAGTTCTTTTGAAATATTCACCTAGAATCTACCTTGGGCCAGAATACTAACATTGCCTCATTAGGGCAACATTTATGCTGAAGGATTAATGTCACTTTTAAATTTCTTTCTGTCACAAGCCAGTTGATATCTAGTGTCCCAAAGTACTGTGATTTACTGTATTGAGAAACACCTTTTTTTTCTGTCTAGTACATCAACATTTTTCCCCAGCGATATGGGCTATATCTTCTCTTTATTTTTTTGTTCTTTTTTAATCTTAATTTAATTGCTGCACTCTCCTTGTCCAGTTCCTCTAAAGTAGGAGTCACAAACTCAGGTGCCTCCAGGGGTGGAGAAGATAAGAATAGGAGTGAGGTGGACTGCCAGGAACTGTGGACCAGTGACCACACCCCTCTAAAGGGGCAGCCAACATGCAGCTTCAGCAGACTGTGGCCATATGGGAACGTGAGCCTGTCGCTGCCAAATCTTCCTTTTCTTAAGAGAGGCTCAAAATCTGGGTGTTCTAAATGTGATTTGTTTTAATCTTTTTAAAATGTTGGCTCATACATTAAAATAAAATCCTGTAAGATCCAAGCAAAACACCTCAGTGAGTTGGATTTGAGCCTCAAGCCCCCAGTTTCTCACTTACGCTTAAACCTTATACAGTCAGTCTTTTCATTAAGTGCCTAGAATTAATGCATCTTAGTGGTTTAAGTTACTAATAAGACCATCAACTAAAGAAAACAATAAAATCTTTCCAACTCATTCGTCAAAGGAATCTGACAAATTCCCTTAAATCATTTGAAGTTAGTTTGAATCAGCATTTGATTTAGTATTAGTATATATAGCAAAAAAAACTATTATTCTTCCTTGTTGGCAGCTGTTTGACTCCCTGCCTCAGTTGACACTGCTCTTTGAGATTTATTTAGAAGTTAGCGTCCTTCTACCTCATTTTGACATTACAGTTTATTCTTCTTGAAAAAGAGATTTTGAAGGATTGGAAAAGGAAAATCTGTTGCAATATAATTCTTGAGTCTCTGACTTTCCCATACTCACTTCAAAGTTTAGTTTCTTTTTTTTTTTTTTTTTGGTGAGGAAGGTTAGCCCTGAACTAACATCCGTTGCCAATCCTCCTTTTTTTTTTTCTTGAGGAAGATTGGCCATGGGCTAACATCCATGCCAATCTTCCTCTGCTTTATGTGGGACGCTGCCACAGCATGGCTTGACAAGTGGTGCGTCAGTCCGCACCCGGGATCCGAACCTGCAAACCCTGGGCCGCCAAAGTGGAGCGTGTGAACCTAACCACTATACCAGAGGGCCAGCCCCCAAAGTTGAGTTTCTTAATGGGAAAATTTAAAGCAAAATATTCCACTTAAGAAACTAACTCAGCCTCTAGTATTTTTTGTGTGAGACTAACATTTTTCGTATAAGACTAGAAATCTACAATCATAATTAAGAATAAATCATTACAACATATTGCCATAATCCTCTCACAAGCATTAAGGAATTGTGCATTGATATATTCCTGGCTAAAATATTATAGCAATTTTCACTACTCAGAGCTTAAAATGTGGATTCTTACCTTATACGAGACATTAAAAAAAAGCGTGTCATAGTTGAAGTTTTTCTGCTCTAACACTCCTTGGGTGTTTATAGAGGGATTTATCAGATCTAACTATAGAGTAGGAAGAAAATTAAAGTTATGGGCTTGGAGATCAAATAGACTGGTGTTTGAATTTCAGATCTGCTTCTTAGTAGCTGCAGAAATTTATTTCTTCTAGGCTCTGTTTCCTCATTTATAAAATAGGAATAATATTAGCAACTTCACAGGGTTGCTGTGAGGACTAAATGAGTAATGTGAGTAAAGTCCTTAAAACGGTGCCAGGCACATAGTAGGTGCTCAGTGAACACCAGTGTCCTTTTCCCCTTTAGTGATATGCTTGGCTCACATAACCCGCTTCAGTAACCAGCACACATCTACCTTCCCCAGCCTAATATATCTTCAGACACTGCCTTTACCAATGAAAGCAAGGTAGTACAGTAGAAGGAAAACTATTTTCTCATCCCATTGTTGCCTCTAGTTGGTTAGCACTGTCATTCAGGTTCTGGGACTCAATCTCCTTTTCTGTAAAATAAGAGAATTGAATTAAATTATCTCTAAGTTCACTTAAGTTATAGTTTTTAAAGATGTGCAAGGGAGAGGCTCCTTAAGCACATCCTCATAGAGTGGCAGTACTTTGATGGAGTCATCACAGCTTTTTCTTCAGCTTTGCAATTCCAGAAACTTAATCATTTCATTTCACTCAGAGTAGATTAGCCCCTGAGGGACTGATTCAGGCTAACCAAACTCCCAGGATACTGACTGACAAACAAAAATTCCATTTAATTACTTAATATTGAGACATCTGCCTGGCTCCAGAACTAGAATGGTTCATCTTCTAGGACACTCTGTCCTGGTTGGCAAGTCCACTTAAGAGATCAAATTATAGATGAGTTGTTTTGGGTTTTTTTTTTTTTGTGAGGAAGACCAGCCCTGAGCTAACATCCACTGCCGATCCTCCTCTTTTTGGTGAGGAAAACTGGCCCTGGGCTAACATCTGTGCCCATCTTCCTCCACTTTATATGGGACGCCGCCACGGCATGGCTGACAGGCAGTGCGTCGGCAGGAGCCCGGGATCCGAACCTGCGAACCCCGGGCTGCCAAGCGCGAATTTAACCGCTGCGCCACTGGGCGACCCCTTAGATGAGTTTTTTTGATGAGCATAGAACTAAAGCAAAGACAGTACTCTCAAGAATTGTTTCTATCATGCTTTGGTAGCCTAAGCGATTGTCTTTGTCCTTTCTGGAGATAAATTGATCTAAAACAAAAATCAGGAGTTATAATCTCGTTTCTGGTTAACGTTGAGAAATTCTTGATTTTCAGGTTCCACTTTTGGGAAATTCCAAATAGATAATCACTCTGCTAACACGTCTCCACTCCACCCTACCCACGTGTATGTTAAGCACAGTTTGCTATAATGAGAGGAAGAAAACTTTTCTGCTTCTTATATTCTTTGTATTCTGTTCTTATATTCATTTTGTAAATTCATTCATTCATCAAACACTTAGAAAAAGCCCAACCAGTGTTTTATTTATAAGCTTTTAAGTGGTCCCTGTGGACTTAAAGTCTTACCCTTTAACAAAAACACATGATCTTGTGCTGCTTGTTGTGCTGATAGGATGCAACAAGAGACAGCAGAGCTCTGGCATGATGTCAGAGCACTGGGAAGAAAGTTTATTAAGTGCTCAAGTGTGATAAGAACAAAACAAAACAATTAAATCTTTTAGAAAGTACTTATGAAACATTTAGACTCTGAGAACTTGACTTTGATAAATTAGAAAGCCAGAAAAAACAGAACTAGTTCCCAGTGGGTTTTCTTATCCAACTTATCCTAAATCAGCCAATAATCCTAATGGCTTGGAATGGCTCTATAAATGTCTCTCTATAATTATGGCCTCCAGTAAGCATAAGGAAAGTTTTAGGGAAAGCTAAGTTAGACAAGATGTTAAGAGATAGAAGGAAGTAATGACAAAGTGACTACGTATCTCAAAAAAGTCAAAAAGGGTGTTAGCAAAAGGAATTTGTGGATATAAATATGGAATTCAGAGAACTTCAGACTTCTTTGTTGATTAACTACCGAGTTCCTGGCATTATGATAAGTTTGTAGAAAAATGCCTCCAAAAGCTTGACGTACTCTCTGTACTCAAGGAGCTTGTCAAGCAAAGATTATGTACTAAGTGGCAAGACTTAGGCTGGGCTTAGCAGGTTAAGCAGCGTTTGGATGAGGGAGGAGATTATTCCTAGATAAGGGAACACTATGGGGCAAAAACATGGCAACATGGCATGTTTGAGAGGTGACTGGCTGGGTTAAAATCAGCCAGTGCACACCAGGAAGGAGAGAGAAGAATTGAAAGTTAACATTGTACAAAAGAATATTGAAACTTTGTTCTTTGAAAAAGCCCACAATATATTTGACTAATTCCTAGTCTAAATCTTTTGTCTAGCTGACAGAATATTTACCGATATTGTTTATTTGTGAAATTATAGTTGCCAAACCTATATGAAAAAGGAAACCTCTAGACATTTCCGAATAGAGAAATGACAAATGATTAGCTAGTCTTCTGAGAGATATAGTCAATATATAAGGTACCAGAATAAGATACACAAAGAATTTAAGCATAAGGGTGAGAGGGAGAATTAATATGCACTTAAATCATATATATTTTTTAACATACTGATATTTATATATTTTGTTACTAATTTGCTGTAATCCTCACAACAATTTGTGAGGAAAGTATTTTTTACCCTAAGTTTAGAAATATGGAGGGAAAAAAAGAGGCTAAGTAAATTGCTCAATATCACAACTAAAAAAAGCAAAAATCAAGTTAAATGTGACATTAAGGGCAGCCTTCTATGAAAGTTCTGTATAATTAGAGTTTGTAAAAATGTCATTGAGGAGACCTGAGAAAAGCTCAAACTTAGTTAAGGCATTAAAACACTGCCCCTGTACTAGAACATGGCCCAAAAAAGCTTTATAATTTATTAATAACACTAGGTCATCTGGCTCTGGGTCTACCACAGTCTCCACTTATCTCAAGCTCCACTGAAAAGGATCACCTTCTTGGCTCACTCACGTGGTTATTGGCAGGATTCAGTTCCTCAGGGTCGTTGGACTGAACCCCCTCTAGGCCCTTGCCCTGTGGGCCTCTCCACAGAGCATCTCACAACATGGCAGCTGGTTTCATGAGAGCAAACAGGAGGGCAGGAGAGAAAGTGTGGGCAAGATAGAAGTCACAGTCTTTTGTAACCTTGTAATTTTGGAAGTGACATCCTGTCACTTTTGTCATATTCTCTTCACTAGAAGAAAGCCATTAGGTCCAGTGCACACTCGGGGGAGGGGATCACACAAGGGGGTGAATATGGGAGGTGAGGATCGTTGGGAGCTGTGTCAGAAGTTGTCTGCCACAAAACCCTAAACTGAGTGGGCCAGACTCGAGACGAGAATCGTTGGGACCTGCTTAGCCTTCCTCTTCTGGCTCACTGTTCAGTTCCTCCCTGATGCTTTCACCACCTGGCACTGTCATACAACTCAGTCTACCCAAGCTTACTGGTACACTTCAGAAAGGACTCATTGATAATTGACCTGCTGGTTCTTACCTTTCCCGGAGTAATGACTGAACAGACATTTTTCCTTTTGAGGGTCTTTTATGTTGGGCACTGTGCCCAGGGCTGAGGATACAAAAATGAAAAACATACTACTGTGTGAAGAATATGATATAATGGGATAAAAAGATATGTTACTGTTTTTATTATTGCGGGTGTTCAACAAGACTCTTCTCCCCCTTCCAACAGTGCTCTACTAAACTGGTGATCAAAAATCATCATGAAGGTTTCTGTATAAACACATGCTTTCTTCATTTTCTCTGGAACATAGGTTTATGATTTCTATGCTTTTTACCCTGAAGGGGAAGATGGGAAAAGATCCCAATCTGAAATATACCTGAATTTTCACAAGTTTTTGTTTTGCTTAAGGAAATTTTTTCCTCACCTGGAACACTCCAGTAATTTCTCTAGAAATAGGTTGTGGAGTTGAGGACTAAAGTAGTGAATATTTCACATCTTCAGTCTTTTGTCTTTCCCTTATCAAGGGCTCAGAGCATTTGCTAGCTTACTCTGGAGGCTGAATATATGATTGTTTAATCTCCAGCAGAGATGGAAACACTAAAGTAACCAGATGCCTCGTTTTGAGAAAGACTGTTTCAGATTTAATCTCCTTAATTTTCACAGGACACTCTCTAGATGGGAAGGGGACAGTTTGCTGGGAAGGGCCATCAAGGGAAGAAAGTAAAGCCCAGTGTTGTTTTGGGTAATGGCAGTACTGGCCATTACCAAGGGATGGGGAAGGAAGCACACAGTAAAGGAAGTAGTTCTAATCTAGCCTTGTGTATGAGTTTGTAGCTCAGTCTCTGAGAGGTGACTCAGTGGAGAGCCTTGGCAAAGCTGAGGATACTGTGAAATAAACTCAACTGGGTTGAGACATACAGTTGGGCTGCAAGTGTTATTTACCATCCTCCCCACTCTCTAGCCACTCCCATAATAGCCTTCCAGCTCTGGTATAAAGTTAAGAAACCCTTCTGCTCCTACGCAGCCCAATGTGAGAAGTCTTTATTTTTTGTGAAGGGCAGCCCTAGGAGGCCTAAGCCATGGACCTTCTGATCCTGAAGAATTTAAAGAAGGAGCTAAAGCAGGGGAATAGTTTGGATTCTTCCTTGGGACCCTTTAGAGCAGTGCCTAGACCACTCAAGTGCAGAGTCATTGCTCCTCATTGAGGTAAATCACCCTGGGTTGAAGTCCCCTCCCATATTGTTGGAAAATGTATATGCTCCTGGGGCTGTGATGGCTGTGTATGTTCGGGAGGGTTGGAGACAATCTTTATTCAGCATCTGTTCTATGCCAGACATCTGTGCATTGTGTCATTTACCCCTCATAGAACAATTCTAAAAGGAAGATGATGCTCTCCCTGTCTTATAAATGAGGAAACTAGGGCCCAGAGGTCTGTGTTTTCCATTATGTCACAGTGCCTCTGAGAGAACTCTCCTTCTTCAAAGCGGTTGGCAGAGACTTACAAGGATGTGGAAGGAGAAGAGAAGCAGTAGCCTCGGCCTCTGCCAGTAGCCTCATCCAAATGTAGCTTCTCGACCACTTCCCTGTCTCTGATACTCAGCGTCAGACCATCTTCCCAAGGAGCACATAGGGTATGTACCTGGCCTAGACTGGTGTCACAAGACTTGAGAAAAAGTGCCAAATGGTCCAGGTTTCAAAACAAGTAAGTATTATCCACACAAAATGTGAAGAAGACGATGGAGGAGGTTACAGGCTTGAGGGAGCCTGACAGTGAGAGAGGCATTTATAGCTCAGTATATAGAATATAGGCTGAGGAAAGACCCAGATAAAGAAGGGCCTTATGAAGTCATGCTGTGAGAGCCTTGGATTTTATCCTGAGGTACTGTGAGCCATTACAGTGGCGGGGGGAGGGGGGTGTTGAGATTTGCATTTTTAATATATCATTTAGGCCCTTCTGTGAGGGAAGGCAAGTCTGTAGGCAAGGATGACTCATGGCTTTTGATATCTCTTTTATTGCCTTGTAGTGTCGTAAAATTTTCTTAGACTTAAGCTCCTTGTGAACAGAGGCCTTTATGTTGTGCCTGTTATATCCCTTACAGGTCTTAAATGTTATGGCCGTAGTCAGGGCTGAGTAAATATTGAATCAATATTGTAAAACTTAAAGCAATCCAGTATACATAGGACAGATAAGTGAAATAAGAAAATCTTCATGTGTCTGTTTATGCAGAAGTTAAAGAGAAGGATTATTGATATTTGTTGCCGGAGAAACAAAAGTAAAGAGAATTGGAACAACCTGATCTATATACTATTTTGGCTAAATCTCTATTCAGCATTTACATTATCATGACCATATAAATGCAATTCACTGGCCATATAGCATTGTTAGGATTATTTTTTCTTTCTTGCACAACACTTTTTTTCCCTTGAGTTAGTCATTTTCTTTTTTGCTTATTTGCTTAGTTTTCTGTGTACTGTTCATAATTTATCTCTAACCTCTCCCCCATTTGTATCTCTCCTCAGTATGCGCAAGCTCAATAGGTACTCTAACAATTTTATCTTCTTGAAAAATCCTCTCCCAGAGCCTTCTCTCTTCCCCTGGTCTGATTTCAGCTGCTCTCGGGCCTGCTACACTGCTGTCAGTTTAGAATTTTCACCACCATTATCCTGAAGATTTCTTCACCTCTTTTTTCTGTTAGAAGCTCTGTTTTCTGGGCCTTTCTTTTTCTTGTTACACCTTCATTTTGCAGGGCACATCCTCCAATAACTTCCTTAGAAAGAGTGCATGGGAGGTAAATTTTCTGAGACCTTGCATGTCTAAAACACTTTTGTTCTAACCTCACACTCTGAGTGATAGAAATCCAGATTAGATATAGTTTTCTCTTAGAATTTTGAAAGCATTACTCTATTTTCTTCTAGCTTCCAGAAATGCTACTGAAAAATCCAGTGCTATTCTGAGTCTAGATCTTTCGTATGTATCCTGTTTATTCCTCTGTGGAAACTTTTAGAATCTTCTCTTTGTTCCTTAAGTTTGTGATGTGTCTTACCAAAGGACAGTTTTCATTCATGTGCTGAGTACTTAATGGGCCCTTTCAATCTAGAACAAAGGTGGCAACTATGGCCAGGCCCCTGTTTTGTGAGACAAATCTGGCCTGCTGCTGTTTTTATAAATAGTTTTATTGGGACACAGCCATGCTCATTATATTGTCTGTGGCATTACATGGCTCAGTTTAATAATGTCACAGACTGTATATGATCTGCAAAGCTTAAAATATCTGTGTCCCTTTATAGTAAATGTTTGCCAACTCCCCCACCCTCAATCTAGAAAATCAAGGACTTCAATTCTGGCGGAAAAAAAATTTTTTTTTCCTTTATTCTGGCATTAATTTTTTTCTCTCCTCTTTTCCATCTCTTTGTTTTTATTTGTTCTTTGGTCTGGGAAATTCTCTTAATTTTATCTCCCAACCTATCTATGAGTTTTTCATTTCTGCTATATTTCTTATTTTGGCATACCTTTTTCTGTTTTTTAAATTAACCATTTTTACTGTAATATAAAACACAAATACCAAAAATACATAAGACTTGTATATAGTTAATAATTATTTTAAAGCAACCATCCTTATAACCACCACCCAGATCAAAAAATAGAAAATTTCCAGTAACTCAAAAGCCCCTTTCTGTGCCCCAATGTAATCACAACCCACTCTGAAACATGTATCATGGATTTCAAGCCTGTTGTCTTTTTTGCAACTCAGATTGTCCCATCTTTGGATAGTGAAAGCCTCTTCATGTTGTCCACTGTGTCCTTTTATTATGACCTTTGTAGTCTTTAATTGTTTCCTTGCTATCTAGCATAGCAGGATGTTTAAGACTCCTTTCGTACGTTCCCTGCCCTAAATCTGGAATCACCCATTCCTCCAAGAAACTCTAGATTCTTTTAGTGGGAAATGGAATTTTAAGCTCCTATTCTGGTTGTTAGCAATACTCGTTGCTACTGGATTGGTCATTGTTTCTAGGCCTTTTTGGAGGACAGAGCATATATATTTCCTTCCATTTTTTTTTTCACTTTTACTATATCTATATTATCAGAACATGTGGCCATTACATGCTATCCTCACTCCATTTTAACCTTTACTTGGCCTTACTTCTACAAATAACTTATATATATTTAATGCTCACTACCAGCCAATATATTGATGTTTCTATAGTCAGTTTGGTTTTCTGAAATTCATTCTTCAGAAGATATCTCAAGATAGGATCATGAGAACAATATTCCCTGGGTTCTTGCCGGTTAGTACTTGTTTACCTGTGCTCTCTGACCTTGAAAGTCAGTTTTGCTAGATGTATAATCCTTGAATTGAATTTTCTTTCTTTGAATGTCTTAAATATGTTACTCTGCTTTCCTCTAGTAAAACAGCATTGCTGTTGAAAACTCTGATGTAATATTTTTTCCCCTTGTAAGTCACTTGCTCTTTTTGCCTAGATGCCCAAAAGTTTGTTTTTCTGTTTTCTTTATAGTTTAAATATTTTCCCAGAATGTATCTGGTGTTAGTCTTCTGAGTCAGTATTCTCAGGTATGCAGTGTGTTCTTTCAGTATGTAGTTTCAAGCCTCTTTTTATTTTAGCAGTTATGGGTTTTAGTATTTGTTCTGTTCCCTTACTTGGATTTCTGTTAGGGACTCCTGTCATCTGTATGTTGCATCTTCCTTGCCTGTCTTCATTATGTGCCACTTTGAAGTTCTTTTTATCTCTTCATTTCTTTTTAGTGTTTAATTTTTTCTTCCTACATTTTTCTTAAGAGCATTACCCATTGTGTTTATCCACTCTTGTATTTCTATTAGTTTAGTCTTCATTTCTGAAAATATTTTTTATTTCTAATTCCTTATTGAGTTTTCACCTCATTTTTAAGCTTTTCTGATTTTTGTTTTATGTGGTTCTTTCATGTCTTGTGTAAGTTTTTAATGTTTTAAGTTTATTTCAAAACTTTGATGTTTTTGACGTGCTTTCATTGTCTATATGCTATCATATTTTTATTTCTGAGAGATTTTTTATTCTCTTCCTGCTCCCCTTTTTCAGTAGAAATCACTTCTCATTTCATAGATATAATATCTTATTTATCTCTCTAAGGATAGTAATGACAGTATATTTTTAAAGTTTTATTCTGCCAGCCTAATTTATTTCTTCTCCTCTTCCTCCCTCTATTTGTTTTGGCCTTTATCATTTTAGAGACTTTTCTCAAACATGATAATCCTTGGTTATTGACTCATGTTTAAGATTTGGACATTAAAAAACTGATTAGGAAGTCTGTGCACCATGAGTAGGTCTTGTTATTCTAGACTTTACCATAACCTAATCTGGTTGGGCCATTTCATTGTGAAAACCTATGTTTGGTATCTTTTAATTGATTTTTTTCTTTGGTGCTGACCAAATTTTTCAGAGAAGTTTCTTTCAGTCTCCTACCCTGGAGGATATAAGCTTAACTGATGGTGTTCTGGAAGCCATATGAGGAGAAGAAAATTGTTACTGACAGTATATAAACTTTTGCTTAACAAAGCTGCCTCTAGTTGTTGATGATCTAGTCCAGGCTCATTTTTACTCGCTCTAGAGAATTACCTCTGGTGACATGCCTGGGAGGGGAAGGGGTAATTGCTGAGCTATAAGGACTAGGTGAGGAGAACTGGAAGGTTCTATTTCTCTTTTTTTTTTTTCTTAGTGAGGAAGATTAGTCCTCATCTAACATCTGCTGCCAATCCTCCTCTTTTTGCTGAGGAAGATTGGCCCTGGGCTAACATCTGTGCCCATCTTCCTCTACTTTATATGTGGGACGCCTGCCACAACATGCCTTGATTAGCAGTGTGTAGGTCCACACCCGGGATCTGAACCTGCAAACCCCAGGCTGCTGAAGCAGAGCACATGAACTTAACCACTATACCAACTGGCTGGCCCCATATTTCTTAATCAGTTTTTTTCAACCAATCCTCTTGTTTTTAGGCCCAACTTCAACCTGACTTCTAGACATACGTATTGTTTCCAGTTGCCGAGCTTTTTGTGGATTCTGCAGTATAAATTAAGTTACTTGAACTTTCCTGGGTCTGCTAAGTCAGTTATCATTTGTCTTTCTACTTTCCACTTTCTAAGATACTGTTGCTATTATCTCTTCTCTCATTCTCATTGTCCTGAGAGAGAGAGAGAGAGAGTGTGTGTGTGTGTGTGTGTGTGTGTGAAGCCCTTTACTATTGTTAGTGGTATTTCAGGAGACAGAGTACAGTTAATGCACACTTTTAACTCACCAGAAGTTCCTTGACCTATATTGTACAGAGAATCTCAGGGAGGTCACTCTATAGGTCTCTTCTTGATTCTGTTAAAGCAAATGATAAAATGTTTTTTCTAATGACAAATTTTTGTTTGTTGGTTTGTTTTGAGGGATACTCCTGATGCTGGTCTGAAAGGTCACAAATCGTGTTTTATTTTCCCCTTTAATCCAAGCCTCATCCATGTTTAACCCAGTCTTTTTCTGTCGCTGAAAAGTTTATTTCATTTATCATTTGTGAACAGGGGAGAGAATTTGAAATGTCATATAGAACTGCTCTATATTAAGATGTATATGGTAAGCCCTAGAACAACCACTAAGGACATAATTAAAAAATATATAGTGAAAAATCATGAAAGAAAATTAAAAGGCTACATCAGAAAATGTTCACTTAGTACCAAAAAGGAAGTAGTAAAGGAGGAACAGGGGCCAGCCCAGTTGACATAGCGGTTAAGTTTGTGTGCTCCACTTTGGCAGCCCGGGGTTCACAGGTTTAGATCCCGGGCACGGACCCACGCACTGCTTGTCAAGCCATGCTGTGACGGCGTCCCATATAAAGTAAGGGAAGATGGACACGGATGTTAGCCCAAGACCAGTCTTCCTCAGCAAAAAGAGGAGGGAGGATTGGCAATGGATGTTAGCTCAAGGCTGGTCTTCCTCACAAAAAAAAAAAAAACAAAGGAGGAACAGAGGAACAAAAAAGACATGAGTCATATAGAAAACAAAAATTACATTGGCAGTAGTAATCCAACTATATCAATAATAATATTCAGTGTTAATGGATTAAACAATTCAATCAAATGGCAGAGATTATCAGACTGGATTTAAAAAAAAAAACAATATCCAGCTATTTGCTGGAGAAACAGAATAAAGAATTTTAAAAAAAGAGAAAACCAAGGAAACCAAAATTTGGTTCTTCGAAAAGATCAACAAAACTGGCAAACCTTTAACTAGATTGACCAAGAAAAAAAATAGAGAATACTCAAATTACTAGAGTCAGAAATAAAAGAGAGGACGGTACTACCAACCTTACAGAATAAAAGCAATTATAAAGGAATTCTATGAACAATTATTTGCCAGTAAGTTGGACAGCTTAGATAAAATGGACAAATTGCTTTTAAGGAATCCTCTATAACATAAAGAATTGGCATTGTGATGTGTTTACAGGCTGCTGCCTTCTCCTCTCAAGGATGCAGTGGAAGTATCAACCTGGAGAAGATGCTATACGATGCAAGAGGTGAACTCTGCCCTTAGCAAAATCCAGCTGGTGGGATATTCTCAGAAAATTGTGAGTGTTAATATGATTTTAAATGATTCCTGAATGCTTGTGATTCATATTGTTGTTCGTTGAAGGACCTTGTAGGTCTCTCTTTGAAGCCATTCAGTCACTAAGAATCTTATACAAGGTAAAAAGACAGAGCATCTGTCCTTTCTCTCCATCACTCCCAGGTTCTTACCAGTGCCCTTTCCTAACCCTCACATTCCCCATCACTAGTTAGCATTCGATTGGCCAGCATGTAATGAGTGAGAAAAAAGGCATCTTATCCTATTCACATTAGAACAGTGGACACTACAGATTTTGGACAAGTGAAATAGGAAACAGAGAGCATAAAAGAGATCAAGAAGCAATTTGGCAAGTATAACTTTTAAACTCTTACCTGATAATGATAAGGGTGCCCATTTCTGTTAACTTGTGCCCAGAGCCACTCAGTACAGAATGACCAAGAGATTAACACCTAACCTAAAAAGAAAAATAGAAAACCCCAGTATTTGTCTCTTTGGTCTGTTTGGTAATATGTCATCTCTGCCTTTTAATGAGGGAGGCCCGGGTGCCTGGTGACATGTGGATGAGCTGAAACTCTCACAGAGGTGACAAGTAAAGACTATGGGACTACTTTCTGTGTCTAGCACGTGGTCTCCATTGCCTTTCTGTTTTACTTTAAACTTTCTGGTTTACTTTAAAATAGTCTCAGTTTCTAAGTGGAGAAGAATATTTCTGTTTTTTTCTACAAACTTGTCTGGTATGACTCCATCATTGAAAACTCATCACACATTCTTACTATGGTTCTTTTCTAGGAGCTTTTTGGTGCAGTCCAGGTGACTCCTCTCAGCTCTGGCTATGCCCTTGGAAGCTCCAACTGGATTATCCAGTCCCATTATGAGAAAGTATCTTATGTCTCTGGATCCTCCTTGCTTACCACACACCCTCAGGTAATTCTAAATTCTCTTTTAACAACTCAGCTTTTTAATTATTTGACCCAAATTCAGAATGTATCCAGAATACCATCAGCTGTTTTTAAATCTTCCTAATTTTGCTTTCTACAGATATCCTTTTTTTTTTTATGGAAAGTACACTTTAACATGAGATCTACCCTCCTAATAAATTTTTAACTTTACAATACATTATTGTTGACTATAGGTACAACGTTGTACAGCACATCTCGAGAATTTATTCATCTTGCTTAACTGAAACGTTATGTTCTACAGATACTCTTTATCAAAGTTAGATTATTCGTGTCCCAACATTTAGGATTGCAAGTTCCTCTGTAAGATCTTGCTGCCTTTAGGGTCATCTCTAGGATTCTGAGATTTTCCAACACTTCCAATAACCATAGCCTGATGTGAAACAGAGGTGGTCACTCACTTACTCAGCAAATATTAATTACGTAATATTACTAGCAGCTTACTATGTGTCAAGCACTCATCTAGGTGTAAGAGATTCAGTGGTGACCCATAGGCAACGTCCCTGCTCATAGATCTACGTTCAGTTGATTATGGAGAGGATGGTGTGCAGAAAATAAATAAGCAAAGTGATTTCAGATTGTGATACAAGTACTGAAAACAATAAAGCAGGATTTTGTATAGAGTGTGGAGACTAGTTTAAATTGGATGGTCAGAGAAAGCTTCTGGGAGAGATCTCATTGGAACTGAGACCTGAAAAAATGAGCCGTGTAAAGCTGTGAGGGCAAAGCACTAGAGAGAGATGGCAGATGAAGGCCCCCTAAAGCAAGAACAAGCTGGGCATGTCTGCAGAGCAGAGAAGACCATTATGATTGCAGCATGCTAAGTATAGTCAGCAGAGATGTCCCAGAGTTTAGCAGAGGCCAGGTGGGACTTTATAGGCAATGGTGAGGAATTTGGATTTTGTTTTATTGTGTAGAGGGAAACTACTGGAAGGTTTCAAGTTAGTCATTCCTTAACAGTCATATTGGCAAGAAGCTAAGTCATAAACATTGTTATAAAGTATTATATTCCATTTTAGGTATTTGTAAAGAATTTATTGTTTATTTCATAAATTCTGGTTCTTTCCATGTTTGTAAAGGAAGGCAGGAGAGTTTAGTTAGGTGATGGAGAGATGTATTGATAGATAGATAACTTGGGGCAGTCCATATCCCATTTTAATATGGGAAAAAAGAATGACTGTTGTAAGTCTAGAACAATAGGATGCTTCTGAGCTGCCACTCTGCATTGTTTTTTTCATACCTTCTTTTATAATCAAGTTTCATTTCAAGGTCTAGAAGGGACAAGTTGCGGTTTTTTCCTATAGCTAGCAGAATTCTGGGCCTTTCCCGCTTACTGAAATTAAAAGCCTATCAATGTCATCTTAATCTGCTTCATTGAATCAAAATTTTTTATTGGCAGCTTCTATCATTCCTGATATATTCCTCCATAAAAGACAGAAAGATTACTTGGCTGCCAACTCTTCTGATTTGTCCTGCTTAGATCAAAGCATTTACAGTACTACTGAGGTAATTTCCAGTAAATTATTCTTACAATGTCCATAAATTTAAAGGGAAAATAAGGTCTTGAAAGTAATGAGCAACATACCTAAGTAATTAATTTTAATTTCTAGCTGGCAACCAGTATTGTACATAAAAAATAAATTAGATTTTCTTTTACCCAGATAATTGGATTCTGTATTGAATTAGCAGGGATAAGAAAAGTTGTGGTTTGAAAAAACTTGATAGTCTACTTCAGAGGTCAGCAAACTGTGGCCCATGGACCAAATTTGGCCCCTCACCTCTTTTTGTAAATAATGTTTTGTTGGAATACAGCCACATTCATTTGTTTATGGATTGTTTACAGCTACACATATGATTAGAGCAGTTATACTTTAAAGTTAAACTTTAGAGAAAAAGGCCAACTGCTAGTCTACTTGAATGGAACCCTCACTAGCTAGGAAGAATATAGCAGACTGCTGTAGTGGTCTAAGAAGCATAGGGGAATGAAGCTTTGGATTAAGCCTGAGGTGGTAAGAATGGAAAGATAAGTTAAAGAAAATATTGGCATGTCTTTAATTAAACAAACATTTGTTGAATGTCCACTGTCTTAAGGGAACGAAAAATACAAGTCAAATATTTCATGCCTGGATGACATTGAGAATGGTGATTGACATTAATCCAGTTGACAAGGAGGAGTTGGCAAGGGGGTTGTTGTTTTCAGAAGGAGTTAGTGAGTATGATGAATAGGAATTTGAGAGAACTTTGGACAGATGGAAATACGGAGCTGAAACTTGGGTGTGAAGGCAAGCCTGGAGACAAATTGGAGAGTCATCAGATTTTTTAAAGTATGTGAATAAAGGGCTGAGGACGAAAGACTAAGCTCTGGGGAACATTTACCAATAAACAGCGGAAGGAAGAAAAATGGTCTTGAATAAGAGTGTTTGGGGCCGGCCCGTTGATGCAGCGGTTAAGTTTGCATGCTCCGCTTTGGCAGCCCGGGGTTTTGCAGGTTCGGATCCCAGGCGCGGACAGACACACTGCTTGTCAAGCCATGCTGTGGGAGCATGCCATATAAAGTAGAGGAAGATGGGCATGGATGTTAGCCCAGGACCAGTCTTCCTCAGAAAAAAAAGAGTTTGGCAACAGATGTTAGCTCAGGGCTAGTCTTCCTCACACACACACAAAAAAGAATATTTGGAGAGTTAGAGGAGAATTGGGGCCAAAAAAAGTACAGCATCCCAAATGGAAAAGGAAGAGAACTAGCCTTTACTGAGCACAAGATCTCAGTATTAATTTTATTAAATTGATCTGATATTTAGCAACCATGTTGAATTCTCATATTAATTCTAATATTTATCTATTGATGATAATATTATCTGCAAAGAAGTTTAACAATTTTGTCATTTCTCTTCCAATCCTTATAGCTTATTTCTTCTCCCCATCTTATAACTAAGCTCTGTAGTCCATGGTAAAGAGAAGTGATGAAACTGACATCATTGTCTTGTACCAGATTTTTTGTGTGTGTGTGTGGGGAAGACCAGCCCTGAGCTAACATCTGTTGCCAATCCTCCCCTTTTTGCTGTGGAAGACTGGCCCTGGGCTAACATCCGTGCCCATCTTCCTCCACTTTTATATGGGACGCCACCATGGCATGGCTGACAGGCAGTGCGTCAGCGGGCGCTCGGGATCCGAACTCACGAACCCCGGGCTGCCAAGCGCGAACTAAACCGCTGCGCCACTGGGCGGCCCCTTGTACCAGATTTTAAAGGGAATGCTTTTGTAGTTTCTTCGTTAAATACGATGCTTACAACATGTTTTTATTTGTCAAGTTAAGGAGTTTCTCCTCCATTCCTAATTTTCTGATTTTTAAAAATCAGATATAGATGGTATACCTTATCAAACGCTTTTTGTGACTTTGTGAGATAATCATGTGATTGGTTTCCTTTAGACCATTAATGTAGTGAATTGTAATGTTAGCTTTTCTCACATTTAACCATCTTTGCATTCTTGGGATAAATCTTATTTGATCACAATTTATTCTTTTTAAAATACCCTCTTAGAATCAGTAGGTCAGTATTTTACTGAAGTTTATAATCTGTATTCATAAGTGAAAAATGGACCCATACATTATTTTCTTGTACTGTCTACATTTGTTTGGAATCCAGGTGCATTAATCTCATAAGATGATTTGGGCATCTTTCCCTCTTTTTCTAATGCCAAAAATATACAAGATAGGGATTATTTTTTCTTAAAAGTTAAGTTCCCCATAAAACTCTCTAGGCCTGGGATTACCATTTTAATTTTTTTCATAGTTATTGAAATATGTTTTCTGGGTCAAAATTGTGTCAATTTTGGCAAAAATTTGTCCATTTTGCCTAGGTTTTGAAAATTATACACGTGGAATTATTTATTTTACCCTTTCATTTGTTTAAACTTTTTTGTGTAATTCTATTTTTGTTCTAAATTTTTTCCTTTTCATCAGTTCTTTTTTTTCTTGATCTGACTTGCCAGAGGTTTGTCTATGTTACTGACTTTCTTCAAAGACAAAATTTTCCCTTTCAATGGTTTCTGTTGTATTTCCATTCTCTATTCTGCCCTTTGTTATTTCCTTCCTTCAGTTTACCCTTTTGTGTTTTTTTAATACTCATTTGTTTTAGTCTCTCTTTGCATTCCAATCAGTATTTTATTTATTTGTGTGTGTGTGTGTGTGTGTATGTTTGAAGAAGACCAACCCTGAGCTAACATCCGTTGCCAATCCTCCTCTTTTTGCTGAGGAAGACTGGCCCTGGGCTAACATCCATGCCCATCTTCCTCTAGTTTATATGGGACATTGCCATGGCATGGCTGACAAGCAGTGCATCAGCAGGCACCCAGGATCTGAACCTGCAAACCCTGGGCTGCCAAAGCACAAACTAAACTGCTGCGCCACCAAGCCGGCCCCAATAAGTATATTTAAAGCTGTTAGTTTCTCTGTTATATTGTGTAACTCTCTTGAATTTTTGATATGAAGTGCTTTGTCATTTATCTCTAAGTATATCATAATTTCCTTCATAGTGTTCGTGATTTAAATAACCAAAGGTTATTTTATAGTACTTTTGTTTGTTTCTAGTCCATCCAATATGGTTAGACTTAGAATTAGACAAGACTCTGGTCACGTCATACCTATGTTTCAGGATTCTCATGTTTTTTGCATTATGATAAGAGATTACTGATTCATTGAAGTTTGTTTAGGCTTACTTTGAAACACAATCTATTTTTGTAAATGTTCTACGTATGTTGGAAAAGGCTATGTATTGTTGAATGAAAAACTTTCTATTTTTTTATGTATTTATTCATTTTAGTTTATCTCATTATTCAGGTCTTTCATATCTTTCCTTAGTTGCCAGTTTTGGAAAAGGATGTGTTATTTGTTGATTCATCTATTTTTCCCTATAGTTTCACCAATTATTGCTTTTTATATTTTTAAGCTGTATATACTGAGTGGTATATGTATTCATGATTATTATGTTTTATTGATGAATTATTCCTTTTATCAGGATGTTGTTTTCTTTTCTTCTATATCAAAACTGCATTAAAAGCCAAGAGGCGTTTTCCCCTCCATATTTGCCTGCTATTACTTTCCATCTCTTTCTTTTTACTCTCTCTGTGTCCTTTTCTAGTGAGTCCCTTGTAGACAACATAGTCAAGGACTTCTGTTTTAATCTAAAGAGTCTCTTGAGAGTGACATCAGCATCATGGGGAGTGAGCTTTCCCCTTTAAAATCTCTCCCCCCCTAAGATACAACAAAAAGATCATTCACACACCGACAGAGGACACTCACACACCACAAAAAACATTTGAGAGACCCACGAAGCTGTACATCTGAAGCTGGAGGTGCTTGAGTACCTGGAGGAAGTGGGGAGAGGTAAAGAGAAATCCTACCCGTCCCTGTTCATTTGGCGACTCTGGGTCCACGCAGCTCCCTGGGGGGGCGGGGGGTTGCACCTCTGTGGGAAAACTGTTGCTCTACAAGTTCACTCACAGCCTGTGGGGAATTCCCACAAGGACGAGATGGAACTGTTGCGGGGTGCAGTCAACATCCAAGCACCCCAGGCGAGCAGATAGCATGGGAAGAAAGAAGCCCCTGGGATCAGGCAGGCAAAAAAGAGAGCCCCTCCCCAGTACGCCCAGTGCTTCAGCACAACCAGTCGGCCAGAAGGCCCGCAGATCACAGCAGGCTCAGAATATACAGAGCTTAACCCCCACCCAGTGGCAGCAGATGGAAACTGTGACCAAATGTCTTCAGTATGAGGAACAATAAGCCAAAATCCACAGGCTCTATGCAAAAATATATTAAATCTCCAGATCAGAAGGAAAATGACAAGCACCCAGAAATCAATCCTGAAGGCACAGAAATTTTTACCCTAAACAACAGAGAATTCAAAATAGCTGTCATAAAAAAGCTCAACGAAATACAAGAAAACACAGATAGACAGTTCAATGAAATCAGGAATTTCTTCACAAAAGAGAGTGAAACCATAAAGAAAAACTAATCAGAAATCTTGGAGATGAAAAACAATGGATGAGATAAAAGAAAATCGGGAATCTTTAAAGAACAGAGCTGACAATATGGAGGAAAGAATTAGCATTATTGAGGATGGGAATGCAGAAATGCTCCAGATAGAAGAGGAAAGAGAACTAAGACTAAAAAGGAATGAAGAAATTCTCCAAGAAATATCTAACTCAATTAGGAAATGCAACATAAGGATTATAGGTATTCCAGAAGGAGGAAAAAGGGAAAAAGGAGCAGAGAGCTTGTTCAAAGAAAGAATAGCTGAGAACTTCCCAAACCTGGGGAAGGAGCTGGAAATACCAGTGAATGAAGTCAATAGATCTCCTAAATAAATGGACATGAAAAGACCCTCTCCAAGGCATATAGTAGTAAAGCTGGTGAAAGTCAATGACAAAGAAAAAATATTAAGGGCAGCTAGACAAAAAAATAAAATAACATACAGAGGAATTCCCATCAGGCTCTCAGCAGATTTCTCAGCAGAAACTCTACGGGCTAGGAGAGACTGGAATGATATATTCAAAATTCTGAAAGACAAACATCTTCAGCCAACAACACTCTATCCAGTGAAAATATCCCTCAGATACGATGGAGAAATAATAACTTTCCCTGATAAACAAGAGCTAAGGGAGTTCATTACCACAAGATCCCCACTACAAGAAATGCTCAAGGAGACCCTCGTGCCTGAAAAAAAAAAGAGAGAAAGGAGATACAAAGCTTTGAGCCAGGAGAAAAATAGGTAGATTAAACCAGAAAAATTGCAGCTCTCTATCAGAATAGGTTAGCAAACATTTAATTATAAAAATCAAGATTAAGGGAAGGAAAACACCAAAAATAAATATAACCTCATCACTTTAAATACACACAACACAAGATGGAATAAGTTGTGACAATAATAACTTCGAAAGGGAAGAGGGAAGGGATTG
The DNA here is from genome assembly GCA_031878705.1 of Tapirus indicus. Classification (NCBI taxonomy): domain Eukaryota; kingdom Metazoa; phylum Chordata; class Mammalia; order Perissodactyla; family Tapiridae; genus Tapirus; species Tapirus indicus. Next base: position 92,377,073 of record CM062919.1, on the reverse strand, counting down.
AATCAACTTAGTCTAAGGAAATAAGAGGCCATGAGAAAATGGACTATCTCATCCATGAGATTTTTTATACAAACCTCATGGTAACCACTAAACAAATAATCAGAACAGAATCACATATGACAAATAAAGAGAAAACTAAGTAAGTCATCATACAGAACTACCAAGCTGAATTGGTAGTCCGAAACACACAGGACGAGAAACAAAGGAAATGCAGAAGAACTGGAAAATGAGCAATAAAATAGCAACGTTAAGCCCTCATATATCAATAATCACTCTACATGTAAATGGGTTGAATTATCCAATCAAAAGACACAGAGTGGCAGGATGGATTAAAAATGAAGATCCAACAATTTGCTGCCTCCAGGAAACACATCTCAGCTCTAAAAACAGACTCAGAGTGAAAGGATGGAAGACAATACTCCAAGCTAATGGCAAACAAAAGAAAGCTGGGGTAGCCGTACTTATGTCAGACAAAGTGGACTTCAAGATAAAACAGGTAATGAGAGACAAAGAGGGACAATATATAATGATAAAAGGGGCACTTCACCAAGAAGACATATCACATATAAATATATATGCACCCAACACAGGGGCACCAAACTACGTAAGGCAACTATTAACAAACCTAAAAGGAATATTAACAACAACATAGTAATATCAGGGGATCTTAACACCCCACTTACATCGATGGATAGATCATCCAGACAAAAAGTCAATAAGGAAATAATGGACCTAAATGTAAAGCTAGATGAGATGGACTTAATAGATATATATCCAGAGGACTTCACCCAAATACAGCAGATTACACATTCTTCTCAAGCACACATGGAGCATATGCAAGGATAGACCATATCTTAGGAAACAAGGCAAGCCTCTATAAATTTAAGAAGATTGAAATCATAAAAAGTATCTTTTCTGATCATAATGCTATGAAACTAGAAATCTACTACAAGAAAAAAAACAGTGAAAGTGACAAAGATGTGGAGAATAAGCAACATGCTACTGAGCAACCAAGAGATCATTGAAGAAATTAAAGGAGAAATAAAAAAATATCTGGAGACAAACGAAAATGAAAATACACCACACCAACTCATATGGGATGCAGCAAAAGCGGTCCTGAGAGGGAAACTCATAGGAATACAGGCCAACCTTAACAAACAAGAAAAATCCCAAATAAGCAACCTCAAACTACACCTGACAGAACTAGGAAAAGAACAACCGAAGCCCTAAGTCAGCAGAGGGAGGGAAATAATAAAATTAGAGCAGAAATAAATGAAATCGAAATAAAAAAAGCAATAGAAACGATCAATGAAACAAAGCTGGTTCTTTGACAAGATAAACAAAATCAACAAACCCTTAGCCAGACTCACTGAGAAAAAAAGGGAGAAGACTCAGATAAATAAAATTAGAAATGAAAGAGGAGAAATTACAACAGATACCACAGAAATACAAAGAATTATGGGAGAATACTACGAAAACCTATATGCCAACAAATTGGACAATTTAGAAGAAATAGATAAATTCTTAGATGCATACAACCTCCCAAAACTGAATCAAGAAGAAATAGAGAATCTGAATAGACCAATCACAAGCAAAGAGATTTGAAACAGTAATCAAAAACCTCCCCCCAAATAAAAGCCCAGGACCACATGGCTTCTCTGGAGAATTTTACCAAACATTCAAAGAAGATTTAGCACCTATCCTTCTCAAACTATTCCAAAAAATAGAGGAAGATGGAATACTTCCCAACACATTCTATGAGGCCAGCATCACCCTGACACCAAACTCAAACAAGGACAATACAAAGAAGGAAAACTACAGGCCAATATCACTGATGAACATACATGCAAAAATCCTCAACAAAATATTGGCAAACCGAATACAGCAATATGCTGAAAATATCATACACCATGATCAAGTGGGATTTATACCAGGCACTCAGGGATGGTTCAACATCCACAAATCAATGAATGTGTTACACTACATTAACAAATGAGGAATAAAAACCACATGATCATCTCAATAGAGGCAGAGAGGGCATTTGACAAAATCCAACATCCATTTATGATAAAAACTCTCAACAAAATGGGCATGGAAGGAAAGTACCTCAACATGATAAAGGCCATATATGACAAACCCACAGCCAACATCATACTCAATGGGGAAAAACTGAAAGCCATTCCTCTGAGAACAGGAACAAGATGGGTCTGACTCTCGCCACTCTTACTTAACATAGTACTGGAGGTTTTGGCCAGAGCAATTAGGCAGGAAAAAGGAATAAAAGGAATCCAGATAGGCAACGAGAAGTGAAACTCTTCTCTGTTTGCAGACGACATTATTTTTTATATAGAAAACCCTAAATAGTCCACTGGAAAACTATTAGAAATAATCAACAACTACAGCAAAGCTGCAGAGTACAAAATCAACTTAAAAAAATCAGTTGCATTTCTATATGCTATTACCAAACTAATAGAAAGAGCACTCAAAAGGACAATCCCATTTACAATTGCATCAAAAAGAATAAAATATCTAGGAATAAATTTAACCAAGGAGGTGAAAGACCTATACAATGAAACTGCAAGACATTAATGAAAGAAATCGATGATGACATAAAGTAATGGAAAAACATCCCATGCATATGGATTGGAAGAATAAATATAGTTAAAATGTCCATCTTACCTAAAGCAATCTACAGATTCAATGCAATCCCAATCAGAATTCCAATGAGATTCTTCACAGAAGTAGAACAAAGAATATGGGGCAACAAAAGACCCTGAATAAATGATCACAGCCAGAGGCATCACAATCCTTGACTTCAAAATGTCCTACAAAGCTATAGTAATCAAAACAGCATGGTACAAAAACAGACACACAGATCAATGGAACAGAATTGAAAGCCCAGAAATAAAACCACACCTCTACAGACAGCTAATCTTCAACAAAGGAGCTAAGAACATATAATGGAGAAAGGAAAGTCTTCGATAAATGGTGTTGGGGAAACTGGACAGCCACATGCAAAAGAATGAAAGTAGATCATCTTCTTTTGCCCTACACAAAAATTAACTCAAAACGGATCAAAGAACTGAAAGTGAGACCTGAAACTATAAAACTGGAAGAAAGTATAGACAATACAATATTTGACATCGGTCATAAAGGGATCTTTTTGAATTCCATGTCTATTAGGACAAGGGAAACAAAAGAAAAAATTAACAAGTGGGACTCCATCAGACTACAGAGCTTCTACTAGGCAAATGAAACCAGGATCAAAATGAAGAAACAACTCACCAGCTGAGAGTTAATAAATATTTGCAAATCATATATCTGACAAGGGGTTAATCTCCACAATAAATAAAGAACTCACACAACTGAACATCAAAAAAACAAACAACCTGATCAAAAAATGGGCAGAGGATATGAACAGATACTTTTCCAAGGAAGATATAAAGGTGGCCAATAGGTACATGCAAAGATGTTCAACATCACTAATCATCAGGGAAATGCAAATCAAAACTACACTAAGATATCACTTTACACCCTCTAGAAGGGCTATAATCACCAAGACAAAAAATAACAAATGTTGGAGAGGTTGTGGAGAAAAGGGAACCCTCGTTCACTGCTGGTGGGAATACAAACTGGTGCAGCCTCTATGGAAAACAGTATGGAGATTCCTCAAAAAATTAAAAATAGAAGGGCCGCCCGGTGGCACAGCGGTTTAGGTCACGCTTTGGCAGCCCGGGGTTCGCCGGTGCGGATCCCGGGCACCGGCCGACGCACCGCTTGTCAGCCATGCCGTGGCGGCGTCCCATATAAAGTAGAGGAAGATGGGCACGGATGTTAGCCCAGGGCCAGTCTTCCTCAGCAAAAAGAGGAGGATTGGTGATGGATGTTAGCTCAGGGCTGGTCTTCCTCACACACACACACACAAGTAAAAATAGAAATACTGTATGATCCAGCCATCCCACTACTGTGTTTCTACCCAACAAACCTGAAATCAGCAATCCACAGAGGCCTGTGCACCTCTTTGTTCATTGCAACATTATTCACTATAGCCAAGAAGTGGAAGCAACCCAAGTGTCCCTTGACTGATGATTGGATAAAGAAGATTTGGTATATATATACAATAGAATACTACTCAGCCATAAAAAAAGACAAAACTGTCCCATTTGCAACAACATAGATGGACCTGGAGGGTATTATGTTAAGCAAAATAAGCCAGAGAGAGAAAGACAAACATCGCATGATTTTACTCATATCTGGAACATAAACCGACACACAGACAGAGAGTTCAGTAGTTACCAGGGGCGACAGGGATGGGGGGAGGGCACAAGGGGTCAAAGGATGCACTTATATGGTGACTGACAAACAATAACATACAACTAAAATTTTACAATATTATAAACTATTAAGACATCAATAAAATTAAAACAAAGAGTCTTTTTGCTTGGTGAACCTATTTGTGTTTCTTGTAATTACTTTTGTATTTGGGGCTTATTTTGCCATTTTATTTCATCTTTTTAGTTTACTTCATTCTTTTCCCCATCCTTTCTTGACTTCTTTTAGAAAGCTAAATTTCTTTCTGCAAGTTTGAATATGTATATTATATTTTTATTCCTCTGGGTTGTTCCCTTGTTTATTTTTGCTGTGAGTATCTTAAGCTTATCAATATCTGTATCTTTCCCTCCAGAGCCACACCTTCTTGTCTCATCTTTTTTCCTCTTCCTTCCTCCCACATTCCTCTGGGCACACTTTGTTGTTACTGTCTGGAATTTTAGTTCTGGGTTATTTGGAATATACATAGGGTGGTGAATATATTGCTTTTTTAGACAACAGTGAGCTTTATTGAGTTTTTTTTTTTTTTCAGCCTTCCCTTATATCTCATACTCCTCCTAGATTTACTCTTTTTCTTCCAGGAATACTTGAGGAATGTTCACCAAGAGAGTCTTAAAATGGTAAACCTTATGAGGCCTTGAATTACTAAGAATATCTTTAATTTTTCTCACATTTAAATGATAGCTTGGATAGATACAAAATTAAAGGAAAAGAACTCTGAACCTATAAAGCTTTGAAAATATTACTTTGTTTTCCACTTGTACCCTTGTTTCAATTAAGAACTGTGAAGCCCTTCAGATTTGTGTTCTTTTATGGCATCTGCCTTTAGAATTTTCACTTTTATCTTCAGTGTTCTTCAATTTTACTGTGATGTGTCTTAAATGTGTAGTTTTTCCTGTCAGTGTAATACTCTGTAAGATCTTTCAATTTCCTTTAACACAGAAAAATTCTTTTCTTTTTTTTTTTCTTTTTGTGGGGAGGGCACATCCCTCTGTGCGTCCCCCGTGCTCTGCCCCGCCCAGCTGGTGGCTCCCCTTGTGGGCCTGGCGGAGACACTCAACTGAGCTTCCTGATAGCTGCTCTCACAGAGCACCATGCATTTCCACACAGAAAACTTCTTAATCATTTTTTTAAATTATTTACTCCTTCTGGTTGAATTTTTTTTCACCTTATAGAACTTCTAGCATATAGATGCTGACACTTCTATGTTTTCTGTATTTCTTTTCTATTCCCCATCTCCTTCTTGAAGCCTCCTGAGAAAATTCCTCAATTTGATCTTCCAGCTCATGAATTCATTCTTTCACTATATCCATACTGCTCTGTACTGAGTTCTTTATTTCAACGACTGTATCTTCATACACAGTATTTCCAAATATTTCTCTTCATACTTACTCATTTTTATTTTACTTACTTATTTTTATTTTATTTGTGTGTGTACTTTTTAAAATGTATATTCTACTATTCCATCTGGTTTATTAATTTTCCATGTGGGTTAGGTTTTTACTTACTGTGTTTAGTCGATGTTGCATTCCTCAATGGTCTTGTTTTATTTCCCTGACAGCTCTTACTACTTGCCGTTCAGGAAAATCTGCTTGTACCTCTGCTCCAAACACTACTTTTTTTCCCCAGAATTTGTCTCCCTGCCTTGTTGCCACTTAGCCTTGTGTGAGGAAACAAGCAACGGCTGGTAGGTCTGCCTGCACCTTCTATGAATGCTCAGCACACTGTTCTGGTATTTTCTTCCTCACAGTGTGTTGGAGCAGGCCACAATCTGCCAATGATAGTCTGGAAGAGAGAAAAAAGAGAGTTCTTTTCCTAACCTCTACTCTTCCTGCAATGCCCAGCCCTCTATGGCTCTTGCTTGCCATTTTGTCCCCATTCCAGGACTCACAGGTCCCCTGGGAATTTATTCTAGTTTTTCAGTTTCTCAAATTTGTCGGTTGCCCTTATTTCTATGCTGTCCCTCAGTTTAGATTCTAGATGACAGCCAGCAGCTTGTGTTCACTCTCTATCTTGTCAGGAAACATAGTGGAGTTTTTGTTTTGTTTTAAAATAATATTTCTTTATAATTCTGATTAGAACATTAATTTGTATATATTGTAGTAATTTTGGAAAATACTAAAATCTCAGAGAAAAAAATAAAAATTGTAATAATCCTAATATTAAGAGATAACTATTTTCAGCCCACTCTTCTGCTCTTTCTGATTAACTATTTAATGAACTTTTCTTAGGTCATTAGTATACCACCACATGATGTTTGATATCTGCTTAGTATTCCATCATATGGATGTGCAATAAACTGTTTACCTATTTCTCACTGTTAGACATTTAAATTATTTTAAGTTAAAAAAACTTTTTTTCGGAAAAATTCTACTCCAAACAGATGTGCAGCCTGCCTAGAAAGAGGGCATAGGACACAGTTTAAAAACAGTAACACTAATAGAGCAAAACAAACGGTAACCATTGGATAGATCCCATAAGTGCATGAGCAGTAACTAGTGACCACTTTTGGTTATTAGAGCCAAAGCCTTTCTGGCCTTGGAAATCAAATTCATGGATTTGCTTGTGAGTTCTGAACCTATATTTGAACACCAGTTTTTCTCTGATGATGGTTTGAAAAGGCAACTTAATACTGATTATTTCAATAGCTTCCTGGCTATTCTGCCTGACTTCAGGAGTAGGACTTGAGTTTTAGATGTGAAAATCACCAGCATAATAGAGTAAAAGCTACATGTACCTAGACGTGGGAGCTACAGAATTTTTGGTTAGTTTTAGAAACTGATCTAGTACAGGAACACTGATACCCATGCAAGGCTAAAATTTGAAGTATGGAAAATTGTAGTGTGTCGTAGATAATTTTGTTATGGTTGTTACTATTAGTAGTGGATTTGGGTTTGGTTTGTTTATTGTTTTGATTTTTTTCCCCATCCTTCTCCTGACCACAAAAGGAACCTAGAAAGGTGTCCATCTCCCACTTCAGCCCTCATGGCCTTGAGGACTCTCCCACACCTTGGTTTCTGGCCTGGAACAAATTTGGAAGACTAAGCTCAACCAGTAAATAGGCTATTTCCTTTCCCTTTAAACCTTTGTCCTTGAGGCTAAGACAGATAGTCCTCTGGTTTGCAAGCCTGGTGGTGATTATGAGGGAGAATAAGAGGAGAGATGTTTTGAAAGCTAGGGCACCATATGGGAGCTTTTGCCTTAGGGCAGTGCTTCTTCACATTTTGTGAGTTGTGGACCCAAAAGCCTGATGGGAAGAATCTAATGAGAACTGTTAAAAAATGTCTGCACACCTACACAGGATTTTTCATTGACATTCTGGAGACTGAGTTTATTGAGTTCTCAGAAGCCCATTGTTAATTATCAGGTTAAGAATCTCTGACTTAGAACATAGACCTTTTCCCCAGCACCATTTATTGAAGAGACTTTCCTTTCCCCATTGTATGTTCTTAGCTACTTTGTCGAAGATTAGCTGTCTGTAGATGTGTGGTTTTATTTCTTTGCTTTCAGTTCTGTTCCATTGATCTGTGTGTGTCTTTGTACCAGTACCATGCTGTGTTGATTACTGTAGCTTTGTAGTATATATTTGAAGTCATGGATTGTGATGCCTCCAGCTCTATTCTTTTTTCTCAGGATTGCTTTAGCTATTCAGGGTCTTTTGTTGCCCCATATGAATTTTAGGTTTTTTTGTTCTATTTCTGGAAGAATGTCATTGGGATTCTGATTGGGATTGCACTGAATCTGTAGATTGCTTTAAGTAATATGGACATTTTAACTATGTTTATTATTCCAATCCATGTGCATAGGATATCTTTCCATTTCTTTATGTCATCATCGATTTCTTTCAATAATGTCTTATATTTTACATTGTATAGGTCTTTCACCTCCTTAGTTAAATTTATTCCTAGATATTTTATTCTTTTGGTTGCAATTGTAAATGGGATTGTATTCTTGAGTTCTCTTCTCTTTCTGTTAGTTTGTTGTTAGAATATAGAAATGGAATGGATTTTTGTAAATTGATTTTATACCCTGCTGATTTTCTATCAACTTTGCTGTAGTTGCTGATTATTTCTAATAGTTTTCCAATAGATTCTTTAGGGTTTTCTGTATATAAAATCATATTGTCTGCAAACAGTGAGAGTTTCACTTCTTGTTGCCAATTTGGATTCCTTTTTCTTGCCTAATTGCTCTGGCCAAAACCTCCAGTACTATGTTGAATAAGAGTGGTGAGAGTGGGCACCCTTGTCCCGTTCCTGTTCTCAAAGGGATGACTTTCAGTTTTTCCCCTGTTAAGTATGATGTTGACTGTGGGTTTGTCATACAGAGCCTTTATTATGTTGAAGTACTTTCCTTCTATACCTATTTTTGTTGAGAGTTTTTATCATAAATGGATGTTGGATCTTGTCAAATGCTTTCTCTGTTATCTGTTGAAATGATCATGTGGTTTTTCTTTCTCGTTTTGTTAATGTGGTGTATCACATTGTTGATTTGTGGATATTGAATCATCCCTGTGTCCCTGGTATAAATCCCACTTCATCATGGTGTATGATCTTTTCAACATATTGCTGTATTCAGTTTGCCAATATTTTGTTGAGAATTTTTGCATCTATCTTCATCAGCCATATTGGCCTATAATTTTCCTTCTTTGTATTGTCCTTGTCAGGCTTTCGAATCAGGGTGATGCTGGGCTCTAAATTGGTCTTGGAGGTATGATGTGCTTCATGATCCCAAATGTCTTCCTTCCTTTCTCTCATCAAAGAAGTATAGGTCAATATTTTCTAGAATAGAAATATTTCTAGTATAGTATAGTATATTTTCTAGTATAGGTCATTGGGTCATTAGCTTTTTCAGATTCCTTCTTTTCTGCCTTTAAGCAAATCTGAGGGGTTTTAATATGGAAAAAGGCTTTCAGATGACTGCCTCATTGCCTGACTACTGTATTCTCTTTCTCTTAACAGTGATGAAATTTCTCCTGTTCACCTTGTTCAACTCAGTCTTGTACACCTGGTTTTCTCCCTCTTTCACCTCACAGATCTGGTTTCACATCTCTAGTTCAACAGTGATCAGCTTCTGGCCAAACTTTTACTTTTTCTGTCTCACAGCTCCAGTTGACACTGTTCATCAGTCTCATGTTGAAGTTGTTTTTAGTTTCAGCTTCTGGAGCAATCTCTTTGTTGTTGTTGTTTTCCTCTTATTCTACTTGATCTTTTGCCATATATTAGGGTGAAAGTGCCATAAGTTGTCTTTACCAAGCTCCTCATTTTCACAGGAAGCTCTTCACTGCATTATGTCCTTCTCTTTTATTTGCTCGTCTCCCATGACTTTATGGTGTTTCTCCAGCCTTAGTCCTAGACCCGCTCCTCTTTCCTCACTCTAAATAAACTGACATTTCTATTAACTACTTCAATGAAGACACCTAGCAAATCTCCATATACTTCATACTCCATTGTTTATCTTTTACTCACGGAATAAATCCATTTTGCTACTCCCAAAACACTTGCAACTTGCGAACACTGACTACATTTCCAAATTTCCCTTTGACAACATTTCTGACCTCAGCTTTTGGAGCCATCTTAGTCTTGTTTTCTCCATTGTCCTATATATCCAATCCATTTGCAAATTTCTATTAATTGTTTTCTCTGAAGTTGTGTAGATCCGCTTCTTCCATCTCCTCAACCACCATGAAATTATATATATTTTTCTCTTTATGTCTGGGCTGTTATAAGGGCCTTCAAGGTGTTCCCCCTTTGTTTGGTCTCACTCCCTCCTTCAGCATCATCTGTAATCATCGTTACCAGAATGTCATTCTCCTGCTTCAGACTATTGACTCTATTGCCCACCCTGTCAGTCTTCATAATTCTGATTTTTTGGCCCTTTACCAACGATACTTTATCTCTTTTTACTAATCTCTCTTCTCAGCCCCAAAGTAGATTTTGCATTCTAGCAAGTAAATTCATTTGGCATCTACAGTTCACCTTCTCCTGCCCTCTGTCCTCCCCAGCCTTCCTCCCACAGTTGACATCTTATTCTCACCTTCCTGATCTCTAATGCACTGTTTCTTGGCATGGAATGCTCTGACATTTCCTACCAGACCGTGTTCTTGTCATGCTTTCATTTATTCAGCAAAAGTTTATTTAGTACATGCTTTGTGCCGAGCATTCTGCTAGGTATTAGGGATACAAAGTCTTTGCCCTCAGGGAGCTTCCTTTTCCTGTGGGGGACACAGACAAGTAAAGAGGCAATTACAATTCCATGTGAATAGTGCTGGCATGGAAAGTATGGGAGACCACAGGGCACAGGTACAAACAAGGAACATCTTGGTGTGGGAGAGGGAAGCGGTGTCACGGAGGCATTCCAAAGACAGTGACCTGGGCTTGTCTTAAATTGAGTCTTAAGTTCCTTAGGCAAAGAAAGAAAAAACTAGAACCAAAACTTCATCTGCCAGAAAACCATATGCAAGTGACCTTACCTGGCCTGGTGCAGCTCTGTAGTCTGCACTCCTCTTGGCATTTATATACTCAGTGCAGACTCTTGAAATTTGCATTATATTCTCTATGGCTTTTTGAAAAATCCTCTTTTTTGATTATACATGCATATTTTCCTTTCAACCAGATTGTAAGCTTCTGGGACCTAGAGACTGGGTCTCCTGTTTCTTATGCTCTGTCTATGTCCAATACAGATTAACCAGCAATGTGACCAACACAATGGCCACAGCATCCTTGGGCTTAAGATTTTTCAAATTTTATTTCACAAGCTTGACTGTCAACTTTGTGAGGTATTTTTATTTGATTCTTGGACACAATAGAATTTTCTGTTTTTGTGTGTTCAGGCAAAATGTTCCCACTTGAAGCACTCAGTGAGTGGCCATTGACACCAGCAATATATACATTTGCCCTTCGGTGGTGAAATGGAGATGTTAGTGGTGTCAGCTTGGTTCGGAGAGTGTCACTAAAAGCCTTTTAAGCCTAGTTCTTTACAGTAGCCCTGGGAATCAACAAGAAATGTCTCGGAGTTATAGGGCTAAAATTACAAACATCTTGTCTGACCTGATCATGAAGTATCTCATAATTTCTAACTCACTGGTATCATATTGTGGTGCTGCCTTTGTTATTATTAAGGGCATTTAATTTTCAAGGCAAGGCAATGGTAATGGCTGAGGTTCAGAGATAATGTTGTTTTCAGGGTCAGAGTTTGCTCCCCATTATATGTTTTCATTTAGATCAGTAGTTCTTAACCTTTTGGAACTCATGGTCCCATATGACAACCTGATTAAATTTATGAAAAAATGTACATAGGTACAGACAGAATTGTATATACCATTTCAGAAGGTTCCTAAGCCCTCTGAATTCCCCCATCCTTCATCAGCCCTGTGAATCATTAGTGGCATATTCTAATATAATCCTGATAAAATTGGTGTCATTTTAAGGTAAATATGCTATCCAACAAAGCTTTGTCCCTTTTGTCACCATTCCAGTTTCCTCCCATTTGATGCATACACACAGTGAACATTCCCAGGCTCATTACACATCTGCTACAGTAAACCACTGTACTTCACTTCCCCTTCCCTCCTCCTGTGGAAACAATGAACGCATATGTATTTGTTGGAGAAGCGCAAATGGACAGATGGGTTCTGCCTAAGCAGAGGGAAAGCTCTTATACGCATTGGTGTGTGTCTGTGCAAATAGGAATAAGAAGCTCTTCAATATAATTGTCATAACTGTACTTTTTCTGTGTCCATATTAAAGAAATGTTTTTCAGGTTACAAAGTAGCTTATATAACCACAATCATGTTATTTAAAAAAATAATAAATCCTGGGGCCTGCCCAGTGGCGTAGTGGTTGGGTTCGCATGCTCTGCTGTGGCGGCCCAGGGTTCACAGGTTCGGATCCTTGGCATGGACCTACGTACCACTTGTCAGGCCATGCTGTGGCAGGCGTCCCACATAGGGTAGAGGAAGATGGGCACAGATGTTAGCTCAGAGCTGGTTTTCCTCAGCAAAAAGAGGGAGATTGGCAGTGGATGTTAGCTAAGAGCTAATCTTCCTCACACTCACACACAAAAATAATAAATCCCATATATTCATGCTTATATAAAATGCTAAAGGAAAATACATCAAAGAGCACATATACTCAGAGATAACAATGCAGATGGTGGGTCTTTCCTGTGCTACTATTTGGAATTTATTTCTTTATTGGGAAATCTGGGTGGAGCAGAGAAAGGAGGTGTAAGACTTCTCAGTAAATCATGTTTTTTGCTTTTTTCTTTTAATGTTCCAGTGAGTATATTAAATGAAATGGAGGAAAAGATGTGTTACAAAATGAAAACATTTATGAGTTCTCCAGCATCTCAATCCATGGGCCTTCATTTTTGTTTCCAGTTTGAATCTCAATTTATTTAGAAATGATAGTATTTTTTTGAAATGCTCTGACACCAATCAAAATTAAATTCAAATTGTTCTGGGTGAAAATGAAAAACACAACATCCTAAGGATTGTGTAATAGTGCTCCATAGGACTTCATAGTTCACAAGAAGATCATGTATGTTTGCTCATGAGACTCACAGAAATCATGGAAGGGAGATGGGTGAGGAAATATGCCCATTTTACAAGGAACCCAGCTCGGAGCCTTGGCTGGGGTCACATGGCTGGTAATGGACTTGGAAGGAGGCTTTGTGTTTCTGTTTCCTAATCTAGCATTCTTCCTGGCTCCTCTGCCACTGAGACAGGGTAAACCACCTTGGCTCTTTGAGTCCCCACTTGGTATTTTCATGTACTTTGCAGAGTTGTTTTGAGAATCAAATTATACTGTGCAGTGGTTCTCAAGTTGTGATCCCCACACCAGCATCAGGAGCATCTCCTGGGAGCTTGTTAGAAATGCAAATTCTTAGGCCCACCTTAGACCTGAATCAGAAACTCTGGGGGTGGGCCTGGTGATATATGTTTTAGCAAACCCTCCAGGTGATTCTGATGCACCCTCAAGATTGAGAACTACCAATGATATGTGTGAGATAACATTTTGAAAGGAGCAAAGCATTATAGAAATATGCTTTTTTTCATTGAAGTAAAATTTATGTATAGTGAAACCCAAAGATCTTAAATGTATAATTCGATGAATTTTGGTATCATGTGCTCACCATCCCAGTCAAGACACAGAACTTTTTCATCACTCCACAAAGTTCCCTCATGCCTCTGCCCTCAGTCCCCATCCCTCTTGGGCAACACTGTTCACTGACAGACTTTTCATTAGAGGAAGTAAGAGGACTTGATGATGGGTTGGAGACAGAAAGAGCAATGTCTATATTCTCTTTCTCCTTTACTACTTGTCAATAACATTCCTTTTTAAATTACTAAGCATAGTTCTCTGTGTCTCTGCGGTTTTTCAGCCCATGGACCAAGCTTCTCTCAAAAACAGCGATGTTCTCGTTCTGACAGGCCTCACCCAAATTCCCACTGCAAACCCAGATGGCATGGTGGGAGAGTTCTGCAGCAACCTCGGTATGTGTGCAACTCACATCTTCACTTGGATGATCTGTTTTAAATTTGTTTTTTGATACCTTGCTTCTATGGTATTTTTTGCCCCTTCTCTTCACATTCATACCCTCTGATGCCTCCTTTTAAGGCCTTTTCCCCCATTTACTCCCACACTTTCTGCTCATCCTTCAAAACCTACCATGGTCAACAAAAGCAGTTCTTAAGCAACTTAAATCTGAAGATGCAGTAGGAATCATTGTTATAATGGTAAATTTGAATTTTTAGCACTTTATACAACAAATACTCAACATTCTCCCAATTGATTTACATAGAAATTCTAATTTAATCTCCTTGCTTTGGGGTGAGATTGGGTGGTGGAGCAGGAGTGCTTACAGGGTGGCAGTTGTCAAAGAAGGTTAGAATCACATCTTTGCTTTGCAAATAATAGCACAGAAAAAACTGTATATTTTGAATTCACAGTAGTGATACACTAAAGAGCTATATTTTTTTCGCCACTAATAATTGGTTGATGTAATTTTTTATTCTTTTGAGGGAAGACTAAATTGAGAGATTTGTGGGGTGTTTCCTACCTGGAAGCAATTTATTTTTCTTTGGATATAATTGTCAGTAAAATCTAGAAATCCTGCCTTTCTTTTAGAAAAGTGTAGGTTGGTTACTGTCATAGTCAGCTTGGGCTGCTTTAACAAAATACCATAAATCAGGTGGCTTAAACAACAGACATTTATTTCTCACTATTCGGGAGGCTGAGGAGTCTGAGGTTAGGTTGCCAGCATGATCAGGAACTTCTGAGGACCCTCTTCCTGGCTTGCAGATGGCCGCCTTCTTGTTGTGTCCTTATATAGCAGAGAGAAGCAGCTCTGGTGTGTCTTCCTCTTCTTATAGGGAGACTAATCCCATCATGGGGGCTCCACCTTCATTTAAACCTTCTAAAAGCCCCACCTCCTAAAACCATCACATGGGGAGTTAGGGCTTCAACATGTAAATTTGGGGAGAACACAAACATTCAGTTTATAACAGTTACCAAAGAGGAGTTAATGAGCTTAGACCATGCACCCCTGGCAACCGTAAGTGATATTACCTCTGCTCTGGGGAAAAGAAACAGTCATCTTCTTATATTTACATGGAAAGCACTATCCTTTGAAATTTCACTTGGCCATGCCAATGATCATAGTCTTTTTTTGTTCTTTGCTGTTATTAAGCCAGAGGTTATTTATTCTTACCTTAGAAAAATTATTGGACTAGTCTCAAATAGAATATTTGGTTGGTATGTTTGTTTATAATCTACAATCTTAGACTCAAAGAACTTTAGGTCTGAAAGGGACCTTACATCTAAGCCACTGTTTCTCAAAGTGGGGTTCACTAACCGCTTGCCTCAAGATCAACTAGGCCACTTATTAAAAATACAAATTTGGGGCCCTTTCCACAAACCCAGTAAGTCAGACTCTCTGGAGAGGGGAGAGGCCCAGAAGAAAAGTTACATTTTCAACATGTTCCCTGGCAATTTTCACTCAAACTAAAGTTTGAAAACCGCTAATCTAGTTCACTCCTCTCATACAACCAGGAAGGCAACCAAGGGCAGCCAGGTTATAGTGGCTTACCTTGTGGCAAAGGCAGGACTAGAGCCACACCTCTTGTGCCCCGACCATTGGTTTTGTCTTTTTCCACAGTGCCACACTAGTGATAGTGAGTCAACCCGTACTAAGGCACAGCGTCTAGGTGAACCTGGATGTCAGAACTGGGAACAGAGGAGGATAGAAGGCATCAGAGACTTCAAGTTCTATACCCAAAAGCAGCTTATTTCAGTTTGTTTCAAAAACCAAACAAAAAATAAACTTGAGAGGGCACTTAGATTTTTTTTTTTAGCCAGTTATAATTTCTTTTGTTTGTTTGCTTGTTTTGGTGAGGAAGATTGCCCCTGAGCTAACATCCTTGCCAGTCTTCCTCTATTTTGTATGTGGGATGCTGCCACAGCATAGCTTGATGATGAGTGGTGTAGTTCCACGCCCAGGATCTGAAGCCACGAACCCTGGGCCACCAAATTGGAGAGCGCGAACTCAACCGCTACGCCACCAAGCCAGCCCCCAGTTATAACTTCTAATATGATTATATTTATATATTGTAACTCCTCATTTGATAATTTGAGTATTTAAAGTATGGAGAATTTTCTTACAGAGAAAACGTTAATGAAAGAAAATGCCACTAAAATGAGTCAAATGGAAAAACTTGGCCTATTTCCTTATAAGTCATTCAGCAATGGTCAGGGACTTAACAGAGACAGATCCAGCAAAGTTTTGAACAGGAGGTAAAAAGAGAAGGAGCTTGGAAGATCTGTCCTGACCCTGGCTGCCATTGGTAACCTTTAAAACCTGCACCCTTAATTGCACACCCTATTGCAGGGACTGAGACATCAATTAAAAGCTCAGCTGATTGTCAACCTCTGGATTCTCCCACTCTGGTGCTATTCTTCAAAAGAAGCAGATTATTATACATGTGAAGTGAACTGTATGAACAGAAGTAGGAAAATTAAGAACACCAAATATCATTTTAAAAGTTCCATTCTGCCTTTATAAAACTGTTCTTTTGATACTACTGTTTTCCTTCTGGCTTCAACTTTTCTAGCACTGACAGTCCGGAATGGAGGAAACGTGTTGGTTCCCTGCTACCCTTCTGGAGTAATCTATGACCTCCTGGAATGCCTGTATCAGTACATTGACTCAGCCGGCCTCTCCAACATCCCTTTCTACTTCATCTCCCCTGTGGCTAACAGTTCACTTGAGTTTTCTCAGATTTTTGCTGAGTGGTATGTCTGTGTTCTTCTCTATAAGTTCTATTTGATTCAGCACATTCAAGCAGTAAGAATAGAAATGATCCTGTTTTTTCTGACATTACTATGAAACTTTCATTTTGTTGTTTTTCCATGTCTGTGAGGTGAAGATTGTATTAATGAAAGCCAGATCTGTTATATTGCTAGAGTTGAGAAGAATAGTTATCAAGGAGGGAAGGATGAAAGATAGAGACTTAACTTAGCCAGCACTTTCAAAATCAGTAACAAAAACGTCTACATTTATCTTCTTACATGCTGTCCTCTCTGCCTGTTACAAAGTGAAGTTATGTTCTAAAAGCTAAATACATTTTAAAGCACAAGCTCCCGTTGTCTAACATTTATAATACCAAATCTGATAGGAAAAAACTATATTATTTTTTTTATTTCAATAGCATGATTGACAAAATTGTTTTATTACAGCAGGAAATTGTTTGATCAAATCCTAGGGTGGGGAAATTATTGAAAAATATGAAGTCAGTGAACCTTTTTAGGATTATTTAGATGCATGTGTGAATCTAACTCACCTGACCAAAGAAAAGGAGGGATGGGGGAAATAGATGAACTTTTACAGTAGACCTAATAATTCCTTGGAATGGGGCTATGACACACATATATAGGGTGTGTTTAATCCCTTTTCATGGTGTGGTAGCCTAATGGACACAACATTCTACTAAATTTCTAATTAGGATGTAAAATGAATTTGTACATCATTTTGTCATAACATATCCTATATGCTGCCCCACACACATCTTTTTTAAGGACATTTTTTCCTCTCCTTTGAGTTGTGGTCAAGGTTGTTTTTCCTGTACAATCATGTGTCACTTAATGATGGGGACACATTCTGACAAATGCATCATCAGGCGATTTCATCAGTGTGTGAACATCATAGAGTGTACTTACGCAAACCTAGATGGTATAGCTACTACACACCTAGGCTATATGGTACTAACCTTATGGGACCACCGTTGTATATACGGTCCATTGTTGACAGAAACATCATTATGTGGCACATGACTGTATTTAGATTCAGACAGGCTTCTCTCTCCCATGTGCGTATTATTCATGTTTGTCTGTAGGACTGTCACTTTTGTTGGTACCCATTGAATTTTATCCTTTGCATTGGGTCTTTTCTCCCCCAACATAGGAAGGTAATCTTGAATAATTAGTAGTCCACCTTAAGTATCATGTGCACATTTAATCAGCATGTTCTGAATTTCTTCATCCAGATCCTCAGTAAAATATTGAGAAAGCAAAGTCCCGGGACTGGCCCTGTGGGCCCCCGTGGATGGTGTCCTAGCCAGTGTGTGCTCTTCAAGTCCACTCTCCACTCATTACATACTGTTCTTATTGTCAGAATATCTCATTGGATAGAAGTTGGGACTACTAAAATGAGAGTAGGTTGTTTTTGTGTTTCTGTTTTTGATATTTGTTAGTTTCTAATGTATGTGTAATATATGTTTACTATAGAAAAAATAAAAGTTATAGAAAACAGCAAAAAAACTGAACCCATAAGCCCACTATCCAGAAATGATATCACTGTTAGTTAGCTTTCTCATGGATTTCTTCTTTCCATAAGGGATCATGCTGAATATTTAATTCTGGATCCAGCTTTAAAAAATTTTAATATTAGATTAGAGCATTATAAAATCTTTGAGAATATAACTTTTGCATGACTGCATTATTACATCATTTGTATATGGTATAATTTATTTAACTGTTTTCTTATTATTGGACAGATAGGCTTTTCCCAATTTTTCTCCTTTTAGGAATCTTCAATTAATCATTCTTTGTATATATGACTACATCTTTTGCTTTAGGTAAATTACTAAAAGTGGAATTACTAGAACAAAGGGTATAAATATGTTTTAATGTTCATTATACAAATCTAAATTGCTTTCCAGAAAGATCTTTATGTCTTGCATAAATTGTTCCCTTTTTGCCCATTTACTTATTAGAGGTGTTATACTTTTCTTATCTATTTATTTGAACCCTACTCTTTGTTATATTTCTGCAGGCATTTTTTTTCCCATTTTGCTACTTCTTTTCGAATTTTGTCTTTGATTTTGTTTTTTAAAAAAGTTGTTACTTTGGAATAATTTTAGGTTTACAGAAAAGTTACAAAGATACCTCAGAGAATGCATATACCTTCCACTTAGTTTCCCCAATGTTACATGAATGTCAAAACTAAGAAGTGAACATTAACACATTATTATTAGCTGAACTCGTCTTTATTCAGATTGTACTAGTTTTTCCACTAATGTCTGTTTTCTTTGCCAGCATCCAGTCCAGGATACTACATTGCATTTAGGTTTTTGATTTTTTTTTTAACAAGTATTTTAGTTTTATATGTTGATGCTAATTAGTTTAGCATAATATCCTTTGCAACAATCTCAGTAACTTTTAAATTAAGCTCTTTTATTTGTCTCTCTGCCTGAGTTTGAAATAAAGACTGTACTAGTATCTGTTTAGATGCTGTAAAGTAACCCTCCAAAAGTATCTTCCATATTTACATCTTCCTCTGAAAAGGATATAAAGTGATATTTTTTTTTTAAGTCAAAGTTAAAGAAAACTAAGGGTAGAAAAATTAGGTATTACATTGTATTAATGAAGTTAATACAAATTCCAAGCCCTGAAGTCCTGAACTACTCCCTCAAAGTACTGTTAGAATTGTTGAAATGGTTTAATGCTATTTTAGTAGAATTCTTAGAGGTAAGCTCTAATAAACATACATCACTACATATATTTTTCCAACTTTTAAAAATGTGAAATCTACAGAACACCCGTGTACCTTGATTTATCAGTTGTTAACTTTTTGCCACATTTGCTTTATCCAGACATCTCCATATTTTAAATGTCATATCTGGCTAGGAAAAAACATAGACTACCTAGGACATCCACAGTGTCTCTAGACTTAGATAGGTAGTTGCTCTCCAGTTTGAGTTACCAGTGCTGCTTAGTGTGTGTGCAAAACAGAAAGTTATATCTCTGATGAAGGGTATTACTGTCTCCGCAAAACTGATCACAACTAATGCAATATGGTATCCTGGATTGGATCCTGGAACAGAAAAAGGATGTTAGTGGAAAAACTGGTGAAATCCGACTAAAGTCTGGAATTTAGTTAATTGTAATGTACTAATGTTAATTTCTTAGTATCACAGTTGTGTAAGATGTTAACATTAGGGGACACTGGGTAAAGGGTGCACAGGAACTCTGTACTGTCTTTGCAACTTTTCTGTAAGTCTAAAATTATTCCAAAATAACAAGATTATTTTTAATAAATAAATGTATTGAGGAATTCTAAAGGTTAAAAAAATGCTCACAAGAGACTTATATCCTGAATACTCTTTAGACGCTGGCTTTTATTTGCAGTGAGATTTGTTGGCAGGAAAATTTTAACAAACTTTAGGATTTAGTATTTGCGCTGCTGCCACTAGGTGGCAACAAATGACCCTGTATGCCCTGCCTAACGTGCTGATCTGCTTTTCCTCTTTAACAGGCTTTGTCATAACAAACAGACTAAGGTGTATCTCCCAGAACCACCTTTTCCTCATGCAGAGGTAAGAAAATGGAATTACTGGGTCAGAGCAAGAAAAAAATGTAGATAAATGGATGTGGATGGAGATAGCAGGTCATCTGATAAAAAATATCCTTACATAAACTCATATAGCTCTTTGTTTCTCATGTGAGATGACAGTGAAGTACTCTAACTCAAGATTCATTACTTGCTCTTCTTTTTTTCACATTGTATTACCAGTATGTTTATGTGGTTCACAGCCTACCTCTGTTCAATTGACTGGCTGATGGATTTCATCTAATATCTACTACAAACTCTTTTGCATAACAGATTTATTTATTGTCAAAGTCTTCTTTCCAGTTAGTATGTTGATCATAGACATAAAGTTTTAATGATGAAAATAATAACATTTCAGTTTACAAAATAGGGGGTCAAAAGATACAAACTTCCAGTTATAAAATAAATAAATGGTGGAGATATATTGCCTATTTGAAAGTTGCTAAGAGAGTGGATCTTAAAAGTTCTCATCACAAGAAAAATAATTTTGTAACTGTGTGGTGACAGATATTAAGTAGACTTATTGTGATGATCATTTCATGGTATATAACAAATAAATATTTAAATATATATTATTTATATGTATAAATATTCATTTGTATAACTGTATCAATATAAATGTATACAATGTATTGTATGTATAAATATTCATATATATGTATAAATATACATTTATATGCATACATATGTTAATGTTATAATTATATGTTAATTAACATAATGTGATAATTATATGTATGCATATAAATGTGAAAATGTATAATAAAATAAATATAACAAATATCAACTCATTATGTTATACACCTGAAACTAATATAATGTTATATGTCAATTCAACCTCAATTAAAAAAAATAGAGGGGCCAGGCCGGTGGCACGGTGGTTAAGTTTGTGTGCTCTGCTTTGGTGGCCCAGGGTTTGCAGGTTTGGATCCCGGGTAGGAACCTACGCACTGCTCATCAGGCCATGCTGTGGCGGCGTCCCATATACAAAATAGAGGAAGATGGGCACAGATGTTAGCTCAGGGCTAATCTTCCTCAGCAAAAAGAGGAAGATTGACAGTGGATGTTAGCTCAGAGCCAGTCTTCCTCACACAAAAAAAAAGAAAAATTCCACCTCACAGAACTGATGACTGTTTTTATATAGCTACATACCCAGTTTTGTTTCCATTGTTTTTTTTACCAAACAGTGTATCATGGACATTTTTCTGTGGGCCTCATATCGTTTATATTGCTGTCTAATATTCCACAGCATATCATATGAACATACTGTAATGTACTTAACCATTCTCTTACTATCAGACCATAGCATTACTCCCAATTTTTTGTATATTTTAAAAAAGGATGTTTAAATTGGCATAACCACTTTAGGAAACTGGCAGTATCTACTAAGATATGACCCACATGCTGCCTCAGCAGTTTTGTTCCTAAAGTACACACCAAACAGAAACGCATAGATATGTCACCAAAAGACACGCACAAAATCTTTAGAGCACTGCTAGTAATGTTGCTGAGACATACCCAAATGCTATCGACAGTCTCATGGATTTTGTGGTATATTCTCACTGTGGAATACCTTACATCAATGAGAATGAAGGGACTCCCATTGCACACAACAATGTGGATAAATTTCACAAACATAATGCGAGTGAAAGAAGCCAGATATAAGAGAGTAGATACCGTATGATTTTATTTATATAAAAATTCAAAAAACACAAAACTAACCTGTGGTATTAGAAGCCAGGATGGTGGTTATCCTGGAGATGGGGTGGGGGCGGTAGTAACTGGAAGGGGACACAGGGGGATTTCTGAGCTGGTAATGCTGTTACTTGATGTGCATATGGGAACATGGAAGTGTTAAGTTTATAAAAATTTCACCAAGCTAGGGATGTCTGTGCAGATACATACGTATAGGGATTTGGTTGATTTATTTGTTTTACAGTTAACTATTTGACTCATAGAGTAAATTGCAACAAATGTCCTGCTAATTATTTTCAATTTGACTATTATTTTCTTTTTCCAAAGGACAGGTCTTTTATGAACCAGAATGTCAAGTGGAAAGTTTTGAGAAAGTTATTTTTCAGTCCTCATGCTCTATTACAGCAACCAAGGTTTTTGCAAGCTCTGTCATTACCACAGTGAAATTCGGGCTAGAAATGTAATTACGTCACAAAATTAAGTGTAACAAAACATACTTTGTGGTGGACTTTGCCACTCAAAGTCTGTTCTCCTCTTCCCTAATGACAATCAGCCTTTCTCTAGAACTTGTTTTCTAAGAGTCTTACCATATTCTTACTGTAACATACATCTGTCATGGATGACCTTTGTCCCATTCACAGTTAGGAATGTGAAAAGACATAGTTGCACGATCAGGATTCCTGAAATTCACTTGTTAACATTAGGGCATGATGGAGTTGACACTTGGTATTGTGACCAGTTCCCATGAGAAAATATGTTTCTGCCCTTAGTACTGATAGAAAATTGCTACAGAGAATTCCTACCCTACAGCTTCATTGCCTATATGGTTTGGACCTTAAATTAGTGCAGAGGTAATTCTGGATGGTCAAATATAGTAAGTCAGCTGGAGAGGTAGATCTAAGTGGCCAAAAAAGAGTTGGCTTTGTCTTAGTTTCTATGCATTGATCAGGAGAACTGCAGGAACTGCAGGTAATGCCTAAAAAGTGACTTCATTTGTGTGCAGAGACTTGCTGCTGTTCTTAGAGTCCCATTCATCTCCCTGACGTCTGTGGACACAATAGACTTAGCCTTTGAGACAGCCACTCACCCATTTAACTGGGGCAAGTAATGATTTTTGGCCAGATAGCATATAAAAGAATGTCAGTTTTATTTGTATATAACTTGGAAGGAAGGTGGGAAGTCAATGTTTGTTCCACCTTTACTATTCATATCCCATCTAAGCGTGTGACACCTGATTAAGATCTCCAGGGTAGTATTTGCAATCTTGCTTATAAAAGCAGTCTTCCTGAATTAAAGGTTAAATCTTCAAAGTGAAGAGAGTTTGGCTTCCATTTGGGGACTGCTCTATTCTGGCCACTTCCTCACCATCGGGGTGACTTCAGTTGGACTTGGAGTTGTTGACTGGGTTCCCCTCTTATTATGGGTTGCTTCAGGATTGAGCTGTGTTGCAAACTGTTTCTTTACACATCAAACAGCATCTCAGGGCAATACTCCCTTTGGCCTAGTTGTATTTAGGGTCTCTGAAGTCTGGATGTTTGTCATCTGACCTTTTGGTGCTAGAGTGGGGAGGTGGGGGCAGGGCTGTAGCAGCAGGCAGAACTTCTGAGCAGTGTCACAAAATGCCATTTGTGGTTGTAACTGTAGATGGTGTTGCCTTGGGTTGGGGCTGACGTTGGGAGAGTATTTTCAAGTGTTGTGCCAGAAGGGAGACCTTTTTGGTTCAAAACATACACTTTTGAGACAGGTGTGAGGCTGAGCGTGGCCTCCTCCTTACTACAGTGCTCTGTCATGAGGACATCACGTGTCCCAAATTTCTGAAAGCCAGTTCGTTCTTTGTCTTTATTAAATTGCAGCAGTAACTTAACACAGCTCTACCTTCTTATGAGGAGGTCGTGTGTGGTAAACAATTTTTCTCGTGGGAGGTGTTTGTTGTTGACAGAACTTGGTGATTCACACATTTTGGCAAAGTTACTTATACTTCAAACAAGAACTGACATTAGGGACTTCTGAGGCCAGGGCTCAGAGTGTCGGGAAGCTGTAAAGGAAGAGTTAAACAAAATCAGGCCATAACAACCTGAATAAAAGTTTCCACTAAGAATGTTAACATATTACCAAAAGGTCCCATCTGTTCAGAAAGTCACATTGTAGGAAAAAAATTGGGATCTTTGGCTAATTTTATAAGGTTTGTTTGTGTTTTTGATTTTATTCCGCTCACCCTCCCATGCTGTGATTCTTCCTTCCGCCTAGGCAGGCTAATATCTCTTTGTGTGCTTTTGATGTATTCTAGCTCATTCAGACCAACAAGCTGAAGCACTACCCCAGCATCCACGGAGACTTCAGCAACGATTTCAAGCAGCCATGTGTGGTGTTCACTGGGCACCCTTCCCTCCGGTTTGGGGATGTGGTCCATTTCATGGAGCTCTGGGGAAAATCTAGTCTCAATACTGTCATATTCACAGGTAAGTAAAGAGACAAACAAAACGCTGCTCTTTCTACTGGGACCTTCATTGAATGCACCGACCAGGTAGAGAACCAGGGAAGAATTTGACAATAAGGCATAAATAGGAAGACTATTCTATCGTAAATACCAAAGCATAGAGAAACCACAAGGTAAAGAGAGTAAAGCAGAATGTGCTGTTAGGTAACTGTGTACTGGACAAAGCTTTCACACCTGTTCTTGTAGATTTTTCCCTGAAACAGATTTCTACTGAACTGCTTTGCATAGGATTTTGTAAGCTCTTTCAAGAACTGCAGTAATTCTAGTACCAGTCTTGTTTCACCCTTCAGGAATTATTTACTGAGATGGATCTTTCTCCTTTGGTTGTAGTTTACTCTGGCTTGCAGTTTTTCTTCTGGACATGAACCTCTCAGAGTAAATCAAATCTTTAATGAGGTCACTTAGGGGTTTTATTGAATCACTATATTATTTTATCAATTAAATATATTCAGCCTTGGGATTTGGAAATCTTATAGGCAGTGAAGTAAAAAAGCTTGATCTGAAATCTGGTCCAATTTCCTGTAACCTAAGCCAAGTTACTCACCTCTCTGAGCCT
The DNA here is from genome assembly GCA_031878705.1 of Tapirus indicus. Classification (NCBI taxonomy): domain Eukaryota; kingdom Metazoa; phylum Chordata; class Mammalia; order Perissodactyla; family Tapiridae; genus Tapirus; species Tapirus indicus. Next base: position 92,352,111 of record CM062919.1, on the reverse strand, counting down.
CACTTTCCTTATTGGAAAATGAGATAATTAATGGCTCCTCCTTGGGCAGGTCTGTGCATTTAGTGACATGTTATAAGAAAGCACTTTGTACAGTGCCTGGCACATAAAGGCCATTGAGAAAGTATTGGTTGACTACTTAGAGTTTTCTGATACTTTTAAGACTTGAGGAACGGAGTAGAGTCTAGTTATGCCCAAAGCTTCTGGGTCAGGGGCACTAGGGCCCCTCCCTTGTGCTCAGCCTGTTTATGAGGAGTACCGGCACCCTCCAGCCAGAGGCCACCAGGAACAACCAGTAGTTGAACAAATTTGGGTGAATTGACTCATTGCAGCAAGGGAGAACGCACACCATGGGGAAGCATGAGGCATCTCAGAGCATGTTAGAATGAACTTCTTCTGGATTTGGGCTTGTGTTAGGTGACTTTCAGGTGGGTCCACGGATGTGGGATGTTGCTCTGGATTGGGTGCTGTCAGGGAGCAGGAATCGTTTTATGATTGGGTATCATAATAATTATTATCTAGAAGGCAGGAATTATGGAGCCAGGATAGGGTAATGTTTGCTCATTTTGTGGTTTGGACAGTGTTGTGGTTTTGTTTTCGGGCATGATTACAGAGGGGTCTTGTTTTTGTCTTGATCCATCGTGGTCAGCGAGTGGCCTTATCTGATGTTGGTGTTCTTTGAAATTGTTTATGTCCAACAGGGGAACACCATGGCCTAGCCAGGCCAGCTCCTGCTAACACCAAAGCCTAGCAGAAAGTGCCAGGAGAGCTCAGAAAAGCAGCTGTCAAGGGTACTGTTCTCTTTCTCAGGCTCCCTTTTGGGCAAAAGCAGAGGAGATTGGACCACACAATTCACTATACCCAGAACCTCCCTCACCATTGCCAAGTTTTGCTAAGCAGGAGGGCATCCAGAGAACATTGCCGTAGTAGCACTGAGGGTGGTCTCTCCTGTTCTTTTTGAGGAGATGTTGACTCTGATGTGAGCGGGTACAGTATTTACTTAGGCACAGTAAGAAATGGTTGCTATGGTGTAAATTTTCCTTTAGCCAGCTAAGAAAAAATCGAGGGCTGTGATTGTCCATGGACAGCTCTGGGTAATGAATTTAAATTTAAAGTGGTATGTTGGGCTTCCAGAGCGGAAGTTGTGTCAGCGATCAGTTTGGGGCCACTTTTTCCCATTGTATTACAACAACAGTGAGAATTGTAGCTCACTCAGGACACGTGAAAGGTTATCCCTCCCAGGCAGTCCATGCTTGCCTCAATTGGGGGCTTCTGGGTATTCTTCTTAGAGAAACAGGATTCACTGGAGGAGGAGTAATTTAAAAATCTGGAAGTTCTATCAGTTATCCTGAATATACTGGATAAGTTAGTGTGACAGGTAAGTGTCAGCCTGAGGTCTGTGAAAAGTATTGTCCTTGTGGGGGCACAGACCGTGCTGGGAATCTAAGTATTGTTTTTCACACCAGGAGTGAACCAGTTCTTTTGGCTCAAGGTGGGCAGCATCCTTGAGTGGAGTAAACAATCCTGGCCAGGCAGGCTGCAGTGAGGGCTCTTGAGAGAACAAAGTGGGCATTATGGCAAGGCTGGTTCCCAGTCATGATGCTCTGGGCTTTGCTGATAGGAGAACAGCAGTCTCAGCAGGAGTGTTTTGTTGACGTGGGCTCAAGGTCCTTTTTTTTCTTTTTGGTGTGTCCTGTCACATAGGTGACATGTGATTTGTCTCATACCTGGGTGTTAACTTTGAGCACTTGATTCAGGAGGTCTGTGCCAGATTTCTCCACAGTGACAGAAGTCAGTTTTTGTATTTAATCAGTATCTTGTGTGTGTGTGGGGGGGGTACTTTGAGACTATATATATATATATCTGGTCTTCCTCAAATTTTTATCTAATTTTTTTAGCATCTATTGATGATTCTGGTCTGAATGAATTGTTACTGTGATGGTTGCCAAATGGTGACATATTTTTTTAATTTCATTGTTTCTTTTACATTTATTAGTTGGCATTTTGTTACAAAGAAGAGCTTTCCCTTCTCCCTCATTTACTCACATATCCCCTTATTTATCTCATCTCTCTATGTTAAACCTCGAGCTCACACCAAGACCTCAATTCTGCATTGATCCTACAGTGTTCATTCTAGCCTCTCCCTGTCCTTATTTGTAAATAATTCCTCTCTCTGATGATAAGGCTCCCGTCACCCTCAGTGCACTCACTCACTGGCTCACCCTCCCGACCATGCTGGCCGTCTGCTTGGCCTTGACCACACCAGCCGCCTCCTCGCTTGGCAGCTCCTCTGTTGCCTGCATTTTAAATATTCTTTTTTGTGCTCTCCTTAGAACCTGACTTCTCATACCTGGAAGCTCTGGCTCCTTACCAGCCCTTGGCCATGAAATGCATATACTGCCCCATTGATACACGACTGAATTTCATCCAAGTGTCAAAGCTGCTTAAAGAAGTGCAGGTAAGGAAGGAAATGCTCGTGTCTCCCATGGTCCTGTCACCTCTGTGCAGTTTGTGTGTCTGTGGTGTGAGGGGGATATCTAGCTGAATTTCTTGTCCTCAGTTCTCAAGCATCTGCAGAGTGCTGGGACATGTACTGGTTTACCTTCAGACTTCAAAGTAGAGAGCTTTACACCCTGAAAGATGTTTCCATTCTAAAGAAATCAAAAGTGGAAGGAAAAGAAAGCATAAACAGTCTGTTATTTTTGATGAGGACCATCTGTGTCCAATTAAAAGCAAATTGCCCCCCCTCCTACCACCAAAAAAAGTCATTCTAGAAACATATTCATCAAGCTGAAAGACAGTTGAACTTAACTGACACATGTATCGGGCCCTGGTTGCACATATGGGTTAGTCCACAAACTGTTTTTTGCCTTTTGTTAGAGGTTTGTTTGGGTTTGCTTTTGTTGTTGCTTTTGTTTGTTTTTCATTTTGCATTTTCTGCCATAGATGTAGTTGGGGTAAAGTGGTAGAACAAGGAAGCATATCTGCACAGAAGGAGAATGTAGAGGGAGAGCAGGGAATGAAAACCACTGCCCTGGGTGTGTTACCACTTGGATGATATGTGTTTGGGCAGTTGGGGGATGGGGAGGCTGATGGGAATTGGGGAGGAAGATGGCTGAGCACAGGCCAGAGGAAGAGTTCTGATTTCCATCACCTCAGTGTTTCCAGGACCTTACATGAACTTCTTGTCTCTTCACCTAGCCATTTAGCGAGGGGTGATTAGCTCCCTTCATTTCTTGGCCTAGGTCAGAAATTCGCTTTCCTCCTCTTCACACAATCTTTGATCTCAGGATAAGAGGTGCTGACACAGAACTCTAAGGAAAGGTCACAAGAAAGAGAGACAGCTCGAGAACCTCAGCACTGGAGGGATAGGGGATTGTGGGGATCACTTGCTTGCTGGCCCTGCAAAGAAAGAATTTGGGCTCTATCTAGTCATGATTGGAGCAGTTAACCAACTTGTGGCCTAGTGGGGCGATTTGATACCCCACTGTATACACATCAACATGCTGGAAGAAACCATTAACAGCTTCTTGTTTTCATTTCTAAATAACTTCACACCACAGTCCCTAACCCTGCGGTATACTCCTCAAGCCCCTTGGTCGTGTGCCAATATTGGAAACTGGAGGCCACCTGGTCTCCACTGTAGGAGAGGAAAACCTGGGGAAAGTCCTCAGGCTGTGATTGTGGAGTCAGATGGTTTTGAGACAGTTATAAGATACTAACCAGGTCAGGAAAAAAGAACAAAAGGCAGTCCACAGAAGGAGAGAAGTATTAGCCCTAAAGAACAAGTGCTGTTTTAAATGCTTCCGGGAACTCAAGGCTTCGTCCAAACTCTTAAGTAAGCAGTCTGTGGGCTGCCAGGATCAGTTTGCAATTGGATGGTATTTGTCCAAAGTAAACATTGGTTTACTAATTTTTTTTCTCTCAAGATAACAAGAAGAGACATTCTGTAAAAAAAAAGTCCTGTCTCATTTAGTCCATCATACACACTTGAGTATGTGACCTAACCATTGCCCACTGTCTAATACCAGTGGACCTGCACACAGATACCAGAAAACTCCAACCCCAGAACACCAAACTAGCACAAAAAGTCAGTTCTTGCTAATCAGCCAGTAGCTGTACCAGTCAATGATGGTAAGTGTGACACAGGTAGACTATGCCCTCAAGGGACTTAGAGACCAATGGAAAGTAGACCCATGGAAGTCACCCTCAAAGTGACTTAAATATAGTGAAAAAATAAAAACAAATGCAAACTGAGGCCATGCAAACTGAAACATGGTTGGCAGTTCAGGGGTTTGCCCTGAAATTTTTATTATTCTTTCTCCCGCTGTGCTCATCTCAGCTGTCACTGGTTACTTGGATTTGAGAGGGTGAGAGTTCAAAATGGCCTGAAAGTAGTGAGCCTGAGCGTCCACGAAGATAAAATTAGATAAGGAATGGGCCGTCTTCTGAATAGGCTGCTCTGCTTCATGGCCTCCTCTCGTTTCTTCCTTGTCCCTTCACTTTGTCCCTGTCCTGTTGGTTCCTCAGCCCCTCCATGTAGTCTGTCCTGAGCAGTACACCCAGCCACCCCCAGCGCAGTCCCACAGGATGGACCTGATGATTGACTGCCAGCCACCCGCCATGTCCTATCGGCGGGCCGAGGTCCTCGCCTTGCCCTTCAAGCGTCGGTATGAGAAGATCGAAATCATGCCCGAGGTGAGCCATTCTCTTTGTCATGGTTAAACTGAAGTTTTCCACTTGTCTTTGGAAGAAGACTGTCCCAGAGGTGGCTTTCTTTTGGGTTTGTGTCAAATATGGTTGAACCAAAGATCACAGACCCTTAAGCAAGTAACTGGGAAGAGAGGTGGGATTTTCAGAGCCTTCTCATTTTTTGAGTGATGCAGAAACAGCTGTTAACATCAGGACTGCTAGCCTGCTGCTCATACTAACATGTAGTGTGTGATCCAAGAAGTCGGCCTTGGAGAACAGAAATGCTGACGCCAGCTCTATCCTTAACCACCTTAGAGTTGTGGATTTTCTCATCCTTCCTGGACCTCATTTATGAGCAAGGGTCAAGTTTCACTGAATTCAGAGATAGATGGAGGAGATCAGAGTAATCAAAAAATAAAGAATGTAAACTTGATTATTATTAGTATGCATATCGTACATGTGGGACGGTTGGGGTATATTGTGCATAAGTGACTGGTCTGAGGGGAAGGCAGCAAGAGTCAGATGGCCCAGCTCCCACAATGACAGTGTAGAAAACTCTGCAGGAAGCTACTTCTGGCTTCCTTTTTGCCTCTTGAGACAGCTTGAACATGTCCTCAAAATTTTTGGTCTTAAGACTTCTTAAAACTTAGAACTCCAAACAGCTTTTGTTTATGTGGGTTATATCTTTTGATATTTGCTCTATTAGAAGTTAAAACTAGGACATTTAAAAAATATTTATTAATTCATTTTAAAATGACAATATAAACCCGTTGGATGTTAACATAACTAAAATATCTTTTATGAAAAATGTTTCTAAAGAAAGAAAAAAGATAATGAGAAGAAGGCCCCTGTTTTACATTTGCAATCTCTTTAATGTCTGTCTGTGGAAAACAGCTGGACTCTCCTATCTCGCTTTGCTTTCAATCTGATGTGATAACACATGTCACATAGCCTCTAGAAAATTCCAGTGAATGCTCGTGCAAGGGTGAGAGTGAAAAGGCAAAAAACACCTTATTATTATGACAATTGTATTGACCTTGATGCCCCTGAAAGAGCCTTAGGAGCCCCCAGGGGTCCCTGCACTACACCCGAGAACCAGCACTCTGGACAGCCTCTTTTGTTCTTAAGGCCTCTGTCTTCTCTTGCTTTTATTTGTATGACTCTCTTGTAAGATTCACTTTCCAATAAAAGCATGCTTCTTCATTCTAGAAAATTTGCAAAATAGAGCAGAAAAGGATAAAGACAAAAAGTCAATCCTAGTCCCAATACCAGAGGTAACTACTATTCAGATTTTTGTGTACTTGCCTGTCTGTTCAGAGTGTGTGTATAGTTGAATCATACCTCATATACTATCTTAGTCTTTTAACAGTAAGCATATCATTAAGGATATTTCAAAAGCATCTTAATGGCTGTATAATGATCTATCATAAATGTATGATAATTTAACTGTTCCTTTATTGGTAGACATTTATTATTTCTTCTTTTTCCATATTGCAAATAACACTTTCAGAAACATTATCTTTTGTTTTTTTCAGTTAGGAAGATTGGCCCTGAGCTAACATCTGTGCCAATCTTCCTCTATTTTGTATGTGGGTCACCACCAGAGCATGGTTTGATGAGCAGTGTGTAGGTCCATGCCTGGGATCTGAACCCATGAACCTGGGCCACCAAAGCAGAGCGTGCTGAATTTAACCACTACACCACCAGGCCAGCCCCTGGAAACATTCTTTCACGTAAATCTTTGCCCATGTATGGAATGTAATGATAGAACTAAAAGTATCATCTGGTTTTGCCTATGAAATGCATGTGTGAGATGAAAGGGTTAAAATCTGTTGTTGTTCTTTAGGTTCTGCTACTACTAAAGGATGCTTATTTCTCCCCCAAATGAAAGTATGTCCTCTGCAGCTTCCTTATAAATCCTCCTTCTTTGTCCTTATAAGTGCAAAGAGGGAGATCTGATATGTCAGCCTTCACAGGTCTGTTCTAATAGGAAAATTCTATTTCTGGGGTGGCGAGTGGATGCCTCCTCCCTCCCAGGGCTGTCTGGGCTGAGTCGTGGTTGGTGTGGGTTCTGGGTAGACTTCCCTGTGGCAGAGCTGCCACTTCATAGAGTCTCCTGGGAAATAGAATTCGTCCACGGGCTGCCCAGGGAGGGTCTCTCACCTGCTTGACTCCTGTAATGCTGTCCCCAAACCTCCAAGCCAATTCTTTGGCTTTAAAGTTCTGCCAGGCAACCTGACCTGTGATGGAAATAATTGCAGTGTAGGAAGGAAAAGAATATTTGTGGATGGGCATTGCCAGGAGACTGGAGCATACATGTATCTCCTCAGTGGGAACATTTCATCCTTATTCCATATGTTCTCTTATTCATGAATCAGTCCTCACATTCCGTTTGCCAATCCTTTTAAATATCCTAAGCTGCTTCCTCTGCCCATTTGTTATTGATCTTCATGTTTACATAAATGGCCTCCTGCATATTTATTTACTTTTGTTTTTAAATAAAAGAAGCTTGGATAGGTCAAGGTCTACATGTGTGTAAGGACAATGATCAGCCAAACCCGAGTGTTAGGCTCCTCATGAGATCACACGTCACTGCCAGTAGCTGGTGGGGGAGCATTGAAGTTGCACAGGAGAGAGGGTGCACATCCGCTCGGATTTTAGGGAGAGAGATGGCCCCCAGGGAAAAGCTGTGTGTGCCACCATTGGGAGAAGTCAGACTTCCAGGAATTAGAGAGCTCACTCAATCCAAATGCTCCTGTCCCTGTCCTTCCTTCCTGATGCTATCACCTGGAGAGGTGACGAGGACAAAGACCGAGGCCGCATGAAAAGTTGGCACTTGGTGTGTATTTTGAGTAAGGAGAAGCTCTTAGAGATGTTTGAGAGATACTGTAAAAGAGTGTTAGAGTTGTCTGGAAGCCCCCTGAGAGATGGATATGAGGTTGTGGCACTTCAGATGACGAGCCTTGGCAGGGTGCTGGCATTTTGTCATTTGGTGATTGACTTACAGAAGGGAGATAGGGGTCAGCACCCCGGGGTCCCAACTTGCGCTGGCAGGTGCTTGTGCTGGATGACTCTGCTGGAGAGTCTCAGGAAGCCTCCAGGAAAAGCACCCCAAAAGACACTGTGTCTCGGAACATTGGGATCAGCTTTGTTCTCTTCCTCTTCTTAGCCCAGTTTATCCACCACCACCACCCCCTTTTCCTCTCTGTCTTCTCTTACCTCCTTTCTTTACTGCGAGATAGATAGATAGATAGATAGATATATTTATGTGTGATATATTTGATTAAAAATTATTTTTAAAATTTTTTAACTTCTTTCTTCCTTAAAGCTGTTTGGTCATTTCAAACTGTAATGATGTAAATAAAAATTCAAAAGAAAAGAAAATGAATGATGGTCATCATTACAGCCTCAGCTTCATGACACTTGATGACGTACCTTTCCCACCAGGCTGGTAAGGGCGTGCGGTGCTGCAAGCCTGGTGGCTGTGGTCAACTGACCCTTGGGCATCACCATCCATCCCTGAGCTCTACATGGAGGGCAGAGCTGCAGCCCATTGTGGCCTACTAACTCCCAACTTTGGATAGCACGGCTGCAGCACCCTCTTCCCCCACATTTGGAGTGAGTGACTGAAACCCCTCTGTTTGCCTCCAGCTCGCAGACTCACTGGTGCCCATGGAGATTAAGCCTGGCATTTCCTTGGCAACTGTTTCAGCTGTGCTGCACACCAAAGATAACAAGCATGTTCTCCAGGTATCATAGGGGAGGGTGGGTTGGGCTTGAATCCATGAGGAACCTCCGGGGCCTGTGAAGACTAGGATGTCCCCCGCCACCACCACCAAAAAATCCTAGCATTCCAACCAGTTCCCAGGACATTGCTTCCCAAACCAGCAAAAATTAGAGACCAGACTACTTCATGGATTAGATCTGAAACAAAGAGGGTACTGCATGTGAATTCTTCACTACTTATTTCTGTGGCCACATGCCTCAGAGAGAGAAAAGGGAAGAGAAACTATTATTCATAGAGATGGGGCCATACATCATCCCGAATGCTGTTCACAGCTCTGAAAGTGTCAGCATCACTCAGGGCCCCCGCAGGCACATCGTTAGACAGTGCTTACCGAGCACTGCAGGATGCTAGGTGGGTGCTAAAAAGAGCAGGGGCAGCCGCTTCCTGTACAAGGCCTGGAAATACAAGACACAGCTGCGTCAAGCGGTCAGGGCCCAAGGGCCTAGTCATCTAGAAACAGACTCCATGCTGGGCAGATGGCGCTTTTCTCCCAGTGCTTCAAGCCTCCCTTTCATGGTGAGCTCACTGCCTGTGCTATAGCTGTGCAGACACTCGGCTCAGCCCCTCTCAGAAAGGCTCCTTTCAGATTTGGACTGTGTTGCTTTTGTACCCCTGCATCATATGCTGATAGCTGCCACTTAAAGGATGCTGGACACCGTGCTAGGTTCTTCACAGGCACTGTCGTATTTAATCCTCACAAAATTCTCTCATCACCATTTTATAGATGGTTTCTCTGACCTTCATTTTCTTTTTTTTTGTGAGGAAGACCAGCCCTGACCTAACATCCATTGCTAATCCTCCTCTTTTTGCTGAGGAAGACTGGCCCTGGGCTAACATCCGTGCCCATCTTCCTCTATATGGGATGCCGCCAGGGCATGGCTGACAAGCAGTGCGTTGGCGGGCGCCCGGGATCCGAACCCACGAACCCCGGGCTGCCAAGCGCGAACTAAACTGCTGCGCCACCAAGCAGGTCCCTGACCTTCATTTTCTTGATGAAGGTTCCAGAGCCAGGAGGAGTTTAACCTTTGGCTGGTGTCCTTTACCACTGTGCTATTGCTAGCCTTGCAGGTGCCAGCAGCTTATTTTTAAGAATTTACTCAGAAAATACTGAATTGAATCGATTGAAAATTAAAATGAATCTTGATAAAAGGAAGATATCTTTGCCAAATAAGACGTTGACGCTGTGTGGATAGTTTAGCATCAGCTTGTTTGTGTTGTGAAGAACTCCAGACGGAGCCTCCAGCTGACAGTGACCCTGAACGCAAATGCCTGCTGACTTTTACACCACAGGTGACGCAGGCCGGGCCCTGGGCTCCTGTCAGGGAAGAGGTTCCCACAGGGAGGATAGATTCCTTGGGCTCTTGTGTGGCCTGCACTGACCTCTGCTCTCCAGGTTCTGGGTAACATCCATGTTCTCCTCCTGCTCTAGCCCCCACCCAGGTCCGTCCCGCCCACAACCGGTAAGAAGAGAAAGCGGGCAAGCGACGACATTCCAGACTGCAAAGTGTTGAAGCCTTTGCTGAGCGGCTCCATCCCTGTAGAGCAGTTTGTGCAGACCCTGGAGAAGGTGAGCCCGTTAAGTTCGCACCATCTAGACTACACAGGAGCCGTCCTATCTGCTGCCTATTGTGGCCCCTGCTTCAAGAAATGTATGTTGCTGCTTTTTATGTAGTCACCACTGTCTGAGCCACTGCCCCTGAAGCATCTGCTTGGTCTGAGGTCATGCAGAGACAGAACCAGGGGGAGTTAGAGTTGAGAGAAGACATGCACTGCCCACTGTAGGTCTCCCAGTTACTTCTCTGCCGGCCCCTTCCTTCCCATCAAGTACGAGGTAGCTAGATGACCACCTCACCAAACCCCAATTCTTGTGGGAACTAGACCCAAGAAAGGTCTTTCTTCAAAAATGTAGCTGTGACAGATTGGGCAGGATGGGAAAGGCCGGGATAGAGAAGGGTCCACCCTCTCTGGAGAGAGAGCCTCACTTTTTTGCAAGAAGACCCCTTGTTGTCAGAGAGCCAGCATGGCCATGTCACAGGAGATGAGAGTCTCAGGGCTGAGTGTCAAGATTGGGGGCAGCGTGGGCCAAGGGTGTCAGTGTTGCTGGATCCCTGGGAGTTCGGGAAGCAGAGCCAACAATTCCTAGACGGGGTGGGAGGAGAGAGGAAGTAGGCAGTCATCTTGGAGGACACTGGTCCTTCTCCATCTCAGCAGCCATCCCAGACCCTTGTCCCTGAGGGCTTTTCCTCCCAAGGAATAGATTTCTTGACTACAATTAAAAGAAAAAAAATTTAACCTTAAAGGTTTCTGTAATTTTGGCTTCAGTCTATGTTACTTCAGAGATCACCGTTTTAGCATTAGAATTATAGACTCCTTGATAGAAAGAAGGAATTGGCTAAAGATAATATTATTCATGCTGCTGCTTGCAAGAACTGCAGCTAACTCAAATAATTCCAGGAAGAGAGATTTTCTTCTGCTAAACTATTAGTTACTGCCTTTTGTCCAAACTAAATAATTCAGTTGCTAAGTTCTTTCAAATCTTAAAGGCTTTCCCTTTATTAGGATTTGTTTTCTCTATTAGTCATTTAATTTTCCCTGAAGGAAGGACTTCAGCCAAGTTGTACAGCTCTCCTAGCGCCTAGTAATGTGGGAATACTCCATGGGAATTAACGTGGGGAACCCCATGTGATATAAACATATCAGTAACTGCTTCCTCGTGACCTTGCAGTGCTCCTGGCTCCTATTGACAGGACTCAAGCTTGACTTGTTTTTTAAAAACTTGAAACAACTTGCTTTCCCAGAAAGACCTTTACTTAGTTCTTCTGCCTGGCTCATCCGGAATTGACCACTAGGACCAGACCCTGACTATTCCTCTCTGCTATTTTTGCCTCATCACCTTCTGCAGGAGGAATATCAGTACCTGCCCCAAACTACACATGAGCTTTCTAGAACTAAGTATAGAGAATCTACCTAGGTCATGTTCTTTACCTATCTTGTGTCCCTTTCAGGCAAATCAGTCCTCTTTCCACTTCTTTTCTTCTTTCTCAACTTTATGTCTGATGTGTAAGAAAATTCCACAATTTGCATTAGAGATAGGTAGAGAAGTATTTGCTGTGCTGCTTTATCTCCTCCCTTGAGAAGGATTTGCCAAATCCAAGGTCAGTGGTATCTTGGTATGAGGAATGGCATTTTTCTGGGACAGGATGGAGCTTTTTTACCAGGGATCATGGGTGTGGTACAGAGGCTGGTGATAGAACAGACCAGATCCCAGACTCCTGAACCCAGGCACTTGGATGTGCTCCTCAATGCACAAAAGCTTAAGCAGGTGGTAGAAATTCTGTTGTGTTTTGCGTGAGATTTTGCATGTTTGGGGGCTCCTTTTAAAGTATATGAAACAGTGGTTGAATTCTGTTGCTGTACTAGGTCCTGTGACTAGTCTGAAGAATTGTATTGAGGAGTGTCAAAAATGCCAGTTTCTAGAATGCTCAGTTTAGCCAAGTCTAATTTTTAGAACTCTCAGTTGCTGAAATATCCTTCTGCCTTTCAGTCAGCCCCTTGCTTTTCAGAGTACCCATCCTCCTCCTTTCTCTTTTGTTTTGGAGCAGCATGGCTTCAGTGATATTAAGGTGGAAGACACAGCCAAGGGCCATATCGTCTTGCTACAGGAAGCTGAGACACTCATCCAGATTGAGGAAGATTCAACCCATATCATTTGTGACAATGATGAGATGCTCAGGGTACGACTGCGGGACCTTGTCCTCAAATTCCTACAGAAGTTCTAAATGGAACATCTAAGCCATTTCCACTTCCCTGAAATCCTACAGTCCTTCACTATGGCTTCCCAGCACAAGCCAACTGAGGAAAGGCATAAAAGGTTGGCATGTCTTTATGGTGTTATCTGACTTAAGGAATAAAGAAGTGGCTCTTGAGGGACGTTATGAGAAGTTACGGCCAGAATCTCCTGATCTGGATTCCTAGAACTGTTTTAGGCAAGAACTTTCCTTTTAAACTTTAGACTCATTTCTTCCCAGTTCTGCTCTCTTGTGTAGCCAGGGTTAAGACAATGAGCTGAGCAGCACAGAAGCAGCTTCCCGATCGGCTACCGGTGGGCGAGGGGTAAAAAGATGGCTGACTTGTCCTAAGTGGCCTCTGTGTTTTCCATCATTTCACAGCCCTAGGCAAGGGAACTAGTCTTTGATTTTGTTTTATTTACTTGTCTCCAGTGCTGTACCTAATAAGAAAAAGATGGTTCCCCAAAATTAGTAAAATGAACTCATCTATTTTATATTGTGAGCCCATTTTGTTAATAAAACTTATTTTTTATAGAAGTATCTGTGCTCTGTTGAACCTACAATTTATACATTGATTTAGTATGTGAAAAAATATGAAAATACATAGAACAGAATAAATTTAGAAAACACCACAGCAAATTTTAGTTTGGTGTGGGCATTAAATCATTTAACCCAGCATTGTTTACAAAACTCGAGTATGTTTTTCTTCAGTTGTATGAAAAGGTGCTTAATTTTATCTGAGCTGTGTCTCTGTGAAAAACACCAATACAGACTGACAGCACCAGCCCCTAACCTTCTGGGGAAGGGTCCTAACAAACAAGTAGCTCAGGCTCCACTAGTTGGTCTTTGCCCATCACTGCCTTTCCCACAGGTTATCGGGATCCTCTGCATTAAGCTGAGCGTTAACCTCAGGTGCCCTTCGACCCACTAGTAATAGTAAGCTACTGCATTTGAAATAATACTCCTTCTGAATTGTTTAAAACAGCTGTTTACCAGATTACATCTAATCTAAAATAGCATCAGTTGTAACACATCCCAATTTTGCAAGTATTAAAATGGGGGCGTGGGGTTCAAAACTCTCAGAACTGGTCAACTATGGAAGTAGGCCCAGCTCAGCCTGCTGTTCTTACAGTCATTTTAGACTGGTTGCAATTCAATCAGGAGTCAGTCCTCCAACTCAGTTAGCAGCTAAGCATCACAAAGAGATTTAGTGACCCAAGTATATATAATATATATAAATATATATATTTATGTATAAAATACTATAGAACTACTTGCTCAGGTTTTATGGAAAGTTAATATGTCCATTCCAGAGAGAGCATTGACAATCAATGGGAAGGAGTTCTTTAGAGGAAGAAAAAGGCAACTTCATTTTTGCCATCTCCAGCTTTGCCAAACTTGGGCACAAGAATGCTTACACAAGTCTCTGTTTTCCAAGGTACAGGTCATGCCCATCAAGGGGTCTAGGATGTGTCTACAGAATAAACTGTAGGAGCCTCCAACCAGGGGAGAGGATTAACACTACAAGAGACTGACATGCCATGGCTATGAAAATTTAGTTTTATTTTTAGGAGGAGGAGAATTGTAACTATGCATCACATGTAGGCATACCTCCTAATAAAACTTTTGAGAGAAATGAAGTTAAATTGAAAAAAATTTTTTTAACATCTTGAAAAATGCAAAAGCAGTATAAAATAGAGCTCAAAGGAAATCAAAATGGTTATTTAACTTAAATATCCTAACAATGACATGTCCAGGAATGACTTGGATTTGTCCAAGTTTAATTTCTGTTAAAGAGTTTGATCAGAGAGCCCAAGGCATTGATCCGTTGAGAGGTGGTTACTAAAGAGACAAACAGTATGAAAATGCAAATGAGTCAATAAACTGATGGGCAGAGAATAATTTAGAAATTATGAAGGTTTTAATCAAGTCACCACCACCTACTTAGTGGCAGAAGCCAGAAGCAGGAAGAAACAAAGAATCATTCATTAGAGCAGAAAGAAAATCTAGAGCTGGCCCTTCCAAGTTAGAGGAGAGCAGTTATGAGTAACTCTACCTAGAGTTCAGATATTTGGGCACCAAACCAGGTCGGTGTATAGAAGACCCAAAAGAAATGGCAGAACCTGCCTTCAAGGGCTATAATTATACCATTGATGGTGGCTCTATGGGAAATGCAGCCCTGCAACTAGTGATACCAACCTGGTAAAGATCTGACAGCTAGAAAAATTTCTACTCAAGCCCAACAAAATCCTAATGATTAAATAGTAATTGAAAAACCATTAAAAATAGGAAGAACCTGATTTTATTGTTTCTTTTAATCTTTCTAAGAAGTGGTATATCTGCTATTGTGTAACAAATTACCCCAAAACTTAGTGGCTTAAAACAACAAACATATATTATCTCACCATTTCTGTGGGTCAGAAATCTGGTGTGGCTTAGCTGGATGCTCCTGGCTTAGGGTCATCCCTCCACAAGGCTACAAGCAAGGTGTTGGATGAGGAAACTGAGGTACAGAGGTTAAGTAATTTCCCCAGAAACAGCCAGTAAGTGGCTCCTGCCTTCCCATCATGTCCTGTGCGAGTATCAGGGACCAGGAACTGGCCAGGAGGGGGAGACATGCCTGTTAGTCCATTTCTTTTCAAGTAAAGGTAACTACTACTACTCTCCCTGATCCCTGGAGAGCTTGAAGCTTTTAGCCCTCACAGTTGTCCTATAAAGGCAGGAGTTGGCTTTTCCAAACTACAGTGAAGTATCACCAGAAATAAGAGTGAAGAAACCTCCAAAGCTGTATGATAATATATTCATATGAGCCAAGCAAACGGGTGGGAAGGAAAGGGAGACACTTCTCTCTGGCTCTGAGTCCAGTTTTTCCCCTACAGCCATGAGTCAAGTTGAATGCTGTCGCATTGTTTCATGCCATAATGTGGGAAGGTAGAAAACATCTCATGTCCTCAAATTCACTGCATTGGAACTATGGGTAAATAATATTACTCTTCTTTGAACCTACAATGAGGTAGAAATAACCAACTACAATGCTGGAGGAAGTCCCAACTAAGTGGTAGGCAGTATAGAACTGAACCAGAAATGTTTAATTTTGGTGGCGCAGCGGTTTAGTTCACGCTTGGCAGCCCGGGGTTCACCGGTTCGGATCCCGGGCGCCCACCGACGCACTGCTTGTCAGCCACGCTGTGGCGTTGTCCCATATAAAGTAGAGGAAGATGGGCACGGATGTTAGCCCAGGGCCAGTCTTCCTCAGCAAAAAGAGGAGGATTATCGACGGATGTTAGCTCAGGACTGGTCTTCCTCACAAAAAAAAAAAAAAAAAGAAAAGAAATGTTTAATCTTGCTGGAGGATAAAGCCAACATCGGTCATGAGTTTATTCTCTAAAGATTAAGTACCACAGTTTCCACTGCTGCTTGGTAGCTCTTAATAGGTGTTAATCACATCATAAAAACATTATCTTGGGAGCTGGCCCGGTGGCGCAGCGGTTTAGTTCGCGCTTGGCAGCCCGGGGTTTGCCAGTTCGGATCCCCGGCGCCTGCCAACGCACTGCTTGTCAGCCATGCTGTGGCGGTGTCCCATATAAAGTAGAGGAAGATGGGCATGGATGTTAGCCCAGGGCCAGTCTTCCTCAAAGCAAAAAAAGAGGAAGATTAGCAACGGATGTTAGCTCAGGGCTGGTCTTCCTCACATAAAAAAAAAAAAAGTAAAACATTATTTTACCATCTATAGATTCAATGCAATCCTTATCAAAATTCCAATGGCATTTTTCACAGAAATAGAAAAACCACCCTAAAATTCATATGGAACCACAAAAGACCCTGAATAGCAAAAGCAATCCTAAGAACAAAGCTGGAGGCATCACAAAAGCTATAGTAATCAAAACAGTATGGTACTGTCATAAAAATAGACATAGACCAATGGAACAGACTCCAGAGCCCAGAAATAAACCCACACATAAATGGTCAATTAATATTTGACAAGGCAACCAGGAATACTCAGTGGAGAAAGGATAGTCTTTTTAATAAATGGTGTTGGGAAAACTGCATAACCACATGCAGAAGAATGAAATTGGACCCCTATCTTACACCACTCATAAAAATTAACTTGAAAACGTTTAAAGACTTAAATGTAAGACCTGAAACTGTAAAACTACTAGAAGAAAACATAGGGGAAAAGCTACTTCACGTTGGAGGAACTTTGATTTTACAAAGTCTTTTCCAATCATAATAGGCCCTTTCAATCATCAGTGAGCATTTATTAAGCACTTATTATATTCTGTGCATTGTGCTGTCTCTGATGACTTTAGCTCACCAGAAAAACACCAAATAAAAGTCTCTCTCAAACTTCTCACAAGTATAGAGGAGCAAATTGCCAGGATCATAAGCAAAAGATTATTTATATGAGAAACCTACAAAACAACTACTAGAATAAGTGAAGTTAGCAAGATTGCAGAATACAAGGTTAATATATGAAAATCAACTTTTATATACTAGTAATAAATAATTAGAAAATGAACTTTTAAAAAAATGGCAATTCCACTCATAATAGTGTGAAAAACATACTTAGGAATAAAGTTGTGAAAAGATGTGTAGGATCTCCATACTAAAAGTCTCAAAAACCTTGCTCATAGAAATTAAAGATCTGAATACCTGAAGATATATACTATGTTCATGGATTTGAGACAATATTATTAATATTTCAATTCTACCCATTGATCTACAGATTCAATACAATCCCATCACAATCCCAGTGGATAACAACAAAAAGACAAACAACCCAATTTAAAAAATGGACAAAGGACTTGAATAGACACTTCTCTATTCAATATTCTCTATTTCTGTATTCTCTAAGAATATATACAAATGGCCAATAAACACATGAAAAGATACTGAACATCATTAGTCATTAGGAAAATGCAAATCAAACCCACATGAGCAACCACTTCATACCTACTAGGATGGCTATAATAAAATTTTTTTAAATTAAAAAACAAAACCAAATTACCAGTGTTGACAAGGATGCAGAGAAATTGGAACCTTCATGCATTGCTGTTGGGAATATAAAATGGTGCAGCTGCTGTGGAAAATGTTTTGGCAGTTCCTCAAAAAGTTAAACATTGAGTTACCCTATGATCCAGCAATTCCACTCATAGGTATATACCCAAAAGAATTGAAAGCAGGGACTCAAACCGATATTTGTTCACCAATGTTCATAGCAGCATTATTCACAATGGCCAAAGGGTGAGAGTAACCCAAGTATCCATCGACAGGTGAATAAACAAAATATGATATTTTACACACACACATACACAATGAAATACCATCCATCCATAAAAAGGAGTGAAATTCTGATATATGCTATAACATGGATGAAGCTTGAAAACACGCCAAGTAAAATAAGCCAGATACAAAAGACTCAATATTGTATGATTTCATTTATATGACTGTCCAGAATAGACAAATCCATAGAGACAAAGTAGAGGTTAGCAGGGGCTGAAGGGAGTGGGAAATAGGGAGTTAGTGTTTAATGGGTACAGACTTTCTGTTTGGGAAGATGAAAAAAGTTCTGGAAATAGCTAGTGGTAATGGTTACACATTGTGAAGGTGCATAATAACACTGAATTGTACACTTAATAATGGCTAAAATGGTCATTTTTAAGTTACGTATATTTTATTAAAATATTTTTAATTCCAAATTTTTTAAAAGAAACTGGAAAATTATAAAATTTATATATAGAAATACAAAGTACCTATAATACCCAAAGCAATCTTGAGAAAAATAAACAAGTCGGAGGACTTCTACTACTTCATTTGAAGACTAACTAGAAAGCTACGTTAATCCAGACAGTAGGGTCCTAGCGACAAGGATTGACAAATCAGCGTAACAGAAGAGAGAGTCCAGAAATACCCATGCTTACACAGTCACTACATTTTCACAAAAGCCTCAAAGCAATTCAATGGAGAAAGGAAAGTCGTTTTAACAAATGATGCTGGAATAACTAGATATTCATACAGAAAAAAAGAATTAGAACCTTGACCCCTACTACACACCACACACATATTAATTTGAGATGGATCCTAGACCTAAGTATACAAGCTAACACCATAAGCTTTTAGTGGAAAATATAAGAGAATATCTTCATGATTTGGGGTAGGCACAGGTTTCTTCAGTCACAGTAGTAACAAAAGTTATAACTTAGGCCTCATCAAAACTAAAAGCTTCTGCTCATCAGAAGATACCATAAAGAAAATGGATAGGCAAGCCACAAGCTGGGAAAAATATTTTTAAAATATATTTTAAAAATATAAAAATATTTTTAAAAATATATAAATCTGATAATGGACTAATATCCAGGGTAAAGAATTCCTGTAATTCACCAATAAAAACACAAACAATACATCCATACTATGGAATATTATTTAGCAATAAAAAGAAATGAGCTATCAAACCACAAAAAGATGGAGGAAACAAATGCATATTGCTAAGTGAAAGAAGCCAATCTGTAAAGGCTACATACTGTATGATTCCAACTATATGACATTCTGGAAAAGGCAAAACTATGAAGACAGTAAAAAGGTCAGTCATTGTCAGGGGTTGGAGGGATGGAGGGAATAGGTGGCGCACAGAGGATTTTTAGGAAAGAACTGCAGAATACTAATACTAATAGTGGATACATGTCATCACACTTTTGTCAAAACCCACAGAATATACCACACAAAGAAGGATGCGAGCTATGTCTTTAGTTAACATGTCAATTCTGGCTCATCAGTTTTAACAAATGTATCACACTAATGCAAGATGTCAATAATAGGGGAAATGGGGGAGAAGGAACTCTGTACCTTCCACTCAACTTTTCTGTAAACCTAAAACTGCTCAAAAAAATAAAATCTATTAAAAACGTATTTTTTGGAGTGCGCTTCTATTTGCTAAATGGGATGCTGCCTGATTCATGAAATCATTTAATAAAGCCAATTAGATCGTCCAATATTTTTTAAAGTATTTTTTCAAAAAAAGAAATACCAAAAAAAAAAAAAGACAAACCAAATTTTTTTAATGGGCAAAAGATTTGTCCAGATACTTCACAAAGGAAATATATATAAATGGCATAAGCACATGAAAAAGTGCTTAACGTCATTAGTCATCAGGGAAATGCACACTGAAACCATGAGATACCGTCACTCACCCACCAGAATGGCTCAAATTAACAAGACTGACACCACCATAAGCTGGTGAGGATGTGGAACACCTGGAACTCACACAATTATTGGTGGGAGCACAGAATGGGCACAATCAGTTTGGAAAAAGGTCCGGCAGTTTCTTATAAAACTAAACATGTATATACCTACCTTATCACACAATTCCATTCCTAGGTATTTACCCGAGAGGAAAACATAAAGCCACAAAGACTTGCACATGAATGTTCACAACAGTTTTATTCATAATAGCCCAAAACTGGAAACAGCCCAATTGCTTATCAATAGAATGAATAAATGTTATTCAAGGGAATGCTATTCAGCAATAAAAGGAACAAATTACTAATACATTCAACATTGGATGAATCTCAGAAACATTATGTTGAGTTTCTAAAAGCCTTGCACAAAAGAGTAAAAATTGTATATGAAATTCTAGAACAGGGAAAACTAATCCAAGGTGGAAAAAAACCCCAGAACATTGGTTCTATCTGTGTGGTGGAGGTGGAGATTGACTAGGAAGGAACATGAAGGAACTTTCTGAGTTTAATAGTAATGTTCTGTATCTTGACAGATGGTTGGCTTACACAGGTATATGCATTTGTCAAAACTCGAGAATGTACACTTAAGATTTGTGCATTTCAGTGTGTAAATTTAGTATGTAGATTTTACATTAAACACCTAGAAACTAACATTGACCTCCAGTTAATGATGTGTATGCTTATGTATTTAGAAGGAAGTGTATTGAAGGCAGCAATTTACTTACATAATGCACCAAAAATAGGATGGATAAAAGGATGAATAGAGGGATGGATAGAGGGATGAAAAATGGATAGAAGGATGAATATATAGATAACCATAAAGCAAGTATAGTAAAATGGTTGTTGGGTGTACAGGTTTATACTATAAAAATTATTTAAATTTTCCTGTACATTTGAAATGTTTCATAATGAAATATTGGGACCAATAGTTTAAGTAAATAGAATATAAATAGTTTAAATTCTAACATGACAACCCTACAATATGACCAGGATTTGTACTCTCACAAATACGAAGACAAATGGAGAAAAGTCCAACGGTTTGCTTAAAACAGGTCCAGAAATAGGTGAAATTACATAGCAAACCAAACCAGGCCCTAGGGCAAGGCTTCCCACCTTACTTTAAAGATCTCTTCTGGAATCCACCCTGTCTCTTTAGTTCTTCGCATGCCCTCTTATTCCCTTTGTCAAGGAAGATTTAAATAATAAAAATAGAGAATATAAGACTTCTCAGTCATTGTGTGCTAGGCTTCCTTAAACTATCTGGTAACGCCACCTTAGCTATATTTCAAAGGCACTATGGTACTGATCAAGTTGGCTTGTTGCCAACTATGATTTCTATGTAACCCTCTTAGTTGTTTTGTCAAATCATTCATTCATCAAAAAACTATTCAGCACTTATGTGATCTGGTGTAGGAAGCAGAGGTTTATAGCTGCTATAAACAGCTATAAACAGTCAGGCTGCTGCACTAGGAGATGGGGCAAGGGGTAAGCAGCAACTTCTGAGAAGGGAAGTTTTCCTGAAAGTAGTGCCTCAGCTGAATCTTAACAATGTGTTGGCATTAAAACAAATGGAATGCAGAAAGAGCCACTAAGAAGTTTACAGTATGTTACCCCAATAATAGTTCATTTCTATTGTGTGCCAACCAGTGGACTCTTCACATTTTCAATGTAGCTTTAAGATGCGGGCACAATCTTCACCATTTTATAGATGAGATTAAAGTTTAGATAACTTGCTCTCCACCAGTTTAATGGGCGACCCAGGATTTGAAGCCATACAGTCTACTCCAGAGCCCATACCCTTAACTGCAACATTATCCTTCTTAACCACATTTTTGTAAATATTGTGGAGCCTTCAATTTCAGTGACAACAATATCAACTGCTAACACTGACCACTTTGGCCTACCTGGTTAAGTCCAAGCCAGAATTAACAGGAACAGACCCTAAGTAGACATGTTATCTCTGTGTATTGTAAGACACCCATTTGTACAGCCTCATGCAACTTCCTCAAGTCTCTCCGGTCCCAAGACAAATTGTAACGAGGAGATGGATGGTTGGAATAGGGGCTTGGCAGCCAAAACTCCAGACCCACATAGGCATTCCCACCCTATATGACATTATCTCTTCCCCCTTCCCTGCCACAAACCTACCTGATCAATTGTCACCCTACTTTAGGAGTAACACTGACTTTTAGGTCCCATGCATTTTTAGGATTGTCAGTGCAAACCAAACTCCCAACTGCAGAGCCCAGGAGAGGAGCACCCCCAACTCAGCTTTCTCTGGCTTCCCATCCTCTTTCCTATCTCCATCCATCTCCTCCAATGCTTGGCAGAGACTTGGTGCTCTCTCCCTGAGGATGGCTCTGATCCCATTGCCAAGCAGAAGTCTAGGAGTACAGACACAGAAAGGATTGGGCTCCAACAGTTAAGAAGGATCAACTATTTTTTCTTTTGTTTCCTTTGCCTGGTGAGACATGGCATTTGAAAAGATGCTAAGACCAATGTCTAAGAGCATATTACCTATGTTTTCTTCTAGAAGTTTTACGGTTTCTGGTCTTACATTCAAGTCTTTAGTTCATTTTAATTTTTGTGTATGGTGAAAGATAATGGTCTACTTTCATTCTTTTGCATGTGGCTGTCCAGTTTTCCCAACACCATTTACTGAAGACACTTTCCTTTCTCCATTGTATGTTCTTGGCTCCTTTGTTGAAAATTAGCCGTCCACATATGTGTGGGTTTACAAATGGGACTACAGATGGGACTACAAAGCTTCTGCACAGCAAAGGAAACCATCAACAAAATGAAAAGAAAATGTAACAACTGGGATAAGATATCTGCAAACCATATATCTGATAAGGGGTTAATCTCCAAAATATATAAAGTCATACATCTCAACAACAAAACTAACACCCAATTAAAAAATGGGCAAAAGATCTGAACAGACATTTTTCCAAAGAAGATATACAGATGGGCAACAGGCACATGAAAAGATGTTCAACATCACTTATTGGGGAAATGCAAATCAAAACTACAATGAGGGGGCTAGCCTAGTGGCATAGTCATTAAGTTCGTGTGCTCTGCTTCGGCGGCCCGAGGTTTGCAGGTTTGGATCCTGGGCGCAGACCTAGGCCCTGCTTATCAAGCCATCCTGTGGCAGGCGTCCCACATATAAAGTAGAGGAAGATGGGCACAGATGTTAGCCCAGGGCCAATCTTCCTCAACAAAAACTACAATGAGATGTCATCTCACGCCCATCAGAATGGCTATAATTAACAAGACAAGAAATAAGTGTTGGAGAGGATGTGGAGAAAAGGGAACGCTCATACACTGCTGGTGGGAATGTAAATTGGTGCAGCCACTACGGAAAACAGTATGGAGATTCCTCAAAAACTTAAGAACAGAACTACCATATGATCCAGCTATTCCACTTCTGGGTATTTATCCAAAGAAAACGAAAACACAAATGCGTAAAGATACACGCACCCCTATGTTCATCGCAGCATTATCCACAATAGCCAAGACTTGGAAGCAACCTAGGTGCCCATCAAGGGACGAATGGATAAAGAAGATGTGGTATAGATACACAATGGAATACTACTCAGTTATAAAAAAAAGATGAAATCTTGCCATTTCTGACAACATGGATGGACCCTGAGGGTATTATGCTAAGCGAAATATGTCAGAGAAAGTCAAATACTGTATGATCTCACTCCTAGGTAGAAGTTAAAAACAACAACAACAAACAAATACAGAGATTAGATTGGTGGTTACCAGAGGGGTGAGGAGGGAGGGCAAAAGGGGTGAGAGGGCACATGTGTATGGTGATGGATGGTAATTAGTCTTTGTGTGGTGAATACGATGTAGTCTACACAGAAATCGAAACATAACGATGTATGCCTGAAATTTATATGTTATAAACCAATGTTACCTCAACTAAAAAAAAGTGAAAAAAAACAAAACCAAAGGAAAATGGTATTAATTAAAAAAAAGAAACCATCAACTGCATGCAAGTGCTTTTAGTGACTCCTTGTAGGTCAGCAGAATAACCTCTAGACCAACTCGGGCCATTCTAAGCAAGCCCTCTCCTCTGGACTGGGAACACATGTACACAAAGCTCCCCAGCACCATACCACACATACTTTTAATTACCATGAAAAAATAAAGGTGGCATATATGTGCCACATACCATCTCACATCCCACTCAGATCAGTTAAATGACACCTGAGTTCCTCTCTGTAAACAAATAACTAATCCCAGAAATGGATGCAGGCAAGGCTGCCTTGTCTGTGCATGTTGACAGTATCACCCAGATTCAGGTACACAGGCTGCTCCAGGACCAAATCACACAGCCCAGTCCTATGCTGGGAGGGGTCCCAACTGGCTGTGCATTGGTGGCTCCTTGGATTCAGGCACGCATCTTCTCTCAGGTCACTCTTCTGTCCCTGCAGAGGAAAATCACAAAAGACCCCAAACTACTTGAGTTAAAGTCTCCATTTATTTTATTTTTTTACAAAAATCCAATGTAAGACCATTGTGCTCATGACTGTAAAAGGGTGGGGTGGATGGACATGGCATGGATATCAAAGAGCTCCCCCTCCAAAATATCACTTCAAACCAGGAGCTCCCTGAGCACACATGCAGGCAGCTCCTGAAGAGACTCCTCCTGTCCCCCCAGACTGGGCCCCGCCGACTGTGCACAGGCCCTGGCTTTAAGGTGCAGTCCACACCAGACAGAGGACACTGCCAGGGGTGCGGACACTCAGAACAGCCTGCTGAGTACCTTGGGGAGTCTCTCACTTAGGATGCCCCTCACAGTGAGGAGCAAACTGGCTAGAAAGAGAACAAGGACGTCCTGGGCCCTGGGAGCAATGAGTAGGCAACCAGGTTACCTGCGGACAGCCAAGGAAACCCGTTTGGGGCTGTAGAGCTGTTTCCACGTTCCAGGTGAGTCACAGTTAGGTGGGGTAGACAACATCTGGGTTTCCCAAGATGAGTGACCAGCATCAAAGGCATTCTAAGCACGGAGCTGGGCTTCTCCCTACTCCACCTTGCAAAAAGCAGCAGCCATCTCCAGGAGCACCTAACCTAGCAACCAGAAAGGTCTGACTGCCTGCCTCTCGCTACTGAGGAGTGTCCTTTAAGAACATGGCCAGTGTCCACCAGAGCCTGCTGTCTGGAGCCCAAGTTAGCGTCCTGTTCAGGTCCAAATAGTGCTATCCTTGTTTAAAGCTCTGACGTCACAGCCCTCCCTGCAGTACACTTTGATGTTACCCATCACCGCAGACCATTCAGCTACTCCTGGATCTACCACAGTATTCAGGGACCCAACAATCTGGCTCACTAAAGGGGGTCCTGACACAGACTGCTCCTTTCTCACCAGGTCCCACTGAAAGTCAGTTTATGAGCTCCTCACATTAAAATAAACAAGATAAAAATAGCAGCCACATATATAGCTCAAAACACCACACTCTTTGGCTTCCCAGAGGGAAGAAGGCTACTGCTAAAATGAATAAAGTCAGAAATCAAGGAAAGGGTGTTAGAAAGTTAGGAATGCAGGGAGTCTGGACCCCTTTGCTGCGCTGCTGAAAAACATAACCCAGTTTCCTAGGTAGTTGCCTCAGCAGAAGAGCTACGAGAAGGTGCTGGTGGGGACCTCTGGAGGAACAAGTCCTAGGAGCAGCCCTGGTCCTCTTTGCTGAGGAGGAGAGGCCCCTTAGGTCAAGCTAGCCCCACAGTTGGGTGGTATCTATAGGACAGAGCCTGGCTTCAAAGTGATACTTGACGAGAACCCATTTGGTACAGGCAGGTCAGAGGAGAACGTGCCCCCAAGAAATAGAAGCACAGGATGTCAAGGTCTGGGGCAGACGGAATGGGCTTAAGGCATGTGCACGACCAGGACAGACCTGAGCTTTTGTTCAGATGCAGGAAACCACCTATACTCATCCTCAGTGGAAGAAAGTGGGGTCCAGAAAAATGGTAGAAGTCATGGGCTAAATCCCTGCCAAACGCCACTAACACCCTCTTCAGTTCCCCTACTGCCAAAAAATTAGCCTATTTCCATTTCAGCCCAGGGAATAGAAATTTAAACCAGAAGTGGAAAGTGGTAATGTGGGGTGTAAATGCCTGTTAAATTTCAGGCTAGATTTAAGCTTAACATAACAAAATCATATCCTCTCACTGTTCTGGCAACATACCAAACCTCAGGGGGTCCTGGAACCAACCTGGCATTAGGGATCCAAAAACCATACGTAACACAGGATGTAGGTCCACACTAAGGTGGAGGAGAAGGTGAATTTCACCAAGGTATTTATCCCAAGGCAGGTGCCTTGCTGTAAGACTTCCCGGCCAGCCGGGTGGGGATCCACAAAGGATGCTCACTAGTTCTACGCCAGAGAGCAGGCCAACCTGCAAACCACTTCAGACCACACCTGGAAGAGCAGCCTGACAGTTTTCTGTTCTCTTATATATCAGATAACCTTCAGGAGAGCCTGAAGCCAAAACACATGTTTTTTAAAAGGAGGGCTGGACAAAAAGCCAGCCAGGAGTGCTGTCTTCAGGTCTCATTCCTTTCTCTTTCAAACAGGAGAGAACGAGAGAGCAGGTACAAGTACTGGGACAGCATGACCTGATGAGGAACCCTCACAAACCACCGAATCCAGCACAAGGAAGCTCAGCTGTTCCCAAAGGTGCAGGTCCTCCCCAAGGACTCAAGTGAGAGGAGAACACAAGTTACAGATGGCTGGTTGGCAACAGAAAGGGGGAAGGAACAAACCGACAGGTCTTATCTCGTCCATCTCGTCCAAGGCCCCACAAGAAGGCCAAGCCAGGCCCTTTTTCTTTCTGCATACAGAAGCCCCTGGGGAGGACAGAGATGATCTTCAAGGATGAACCAGACACCATAAGGCCAGGATCCATCTCCACCAAAATACAGAACGTCAGGAGCCTTGGTAAGTCCCTCACTTTGTGAGATAGGCAGAAATTTCAATCTCCCCCCAAATATATATATATATATGTATACGTATGTGAGTGTGTGTGCATATATATATATATACACACACATACATATAAATAAGCCTTGAATGGCAAATCTGAAACTTTATCTTTTTAAATAATAGTTGTTACTGAATTTAAAAACCACAAACCAGCTGTCCTGGGCTTATGAACTGCGTGAGTGACTCTCCAGAGTCCCCATGGTCCTCAGTGTAAGCTATCAGTCAGTGCCCTGTGTAGGGAACCCCAGTGTCCTCTGACCAGGGTTCCAGGCCCAGTGTGGCCGACTTCAAGAGAAAGGCAGCTATTTCCTTTTCACTCTTCCTGCTGCTTCTCCCAGCAGAAGGTCTGGGCCACCCACCCAGCGAATGTCCCTGAGGTCCTTCAATGTCTAGGAACCTTAGGAGCCAACTCCCTCACTCTGCTCATCCTCTCCCCACAAACTGCAATGCCCCTAGATGAACTTGAAGCACTTGGTCTTGTCATGGGGCAGGCGGGTCTTGAAGAGCACAGAGTCCACCCTGAACTGAGTGTACAGTAAGGGCATATAGCCATACACCTTGACAAAAAAGTTGATACATTTGTGCCGCTCATGAAAGTGGGAATCATCATGTGACAGGGCCTGAGGGCATCCTGGGCATCGGAAAGTCCACCGTGAGGTCACCTGGGAATAGGGAAAAAAGAGCACAGAGTGAGAATCACAGATGCTAATACTGACAGAACCTCTACAGCTTAACCAATCCGACGCTTGCATTGCCACGGTGAAGACACTGACCTGGGATGGCTACACTCAGAGTGAGTCAGGAACCAGAGCCCAGCATTCTCTTCCTGCCACATGTGTGTCTACATCATTAGTAAGGGTGCTCTTTCCAAATGGCCTATACTTCATAGATATCAAAAGCCTTAAAATGCTTAGTGTTACTTGTCTCATTAACTCTAATTCTAGTATTTATCTTAGTTGCACAGCAAGATATAGGTATAAAGTTGTTCATTTCATCAATGTTTTTAATAGCAAAATACTGGAAAACTACCCATCAAAAGGGGACTAGTTAAATAATTATAAAATACTACACATCCATTAAAAATGGTGTTTAAGAAAATTATATTTAAAGACATGGGAAAGTGGTCATAGTTTAGTAGTTATTATTTCCAATCAATGTCAAGCAATTAGAACATTATGAAGAATAATATCACAGCTTCGCTATCAACAATGTGGCAGACCAAATAACATAAAAACTCCCTCAGCACAGAATACCTGAAAATGCAGGATAAAATATATAAGCCATCTCTTTAAATATATGGCTGAGCTTGTAATGAAAAAAATGAAATGAAATGTAATGAAGGAAATGAAATCCTCAGAGGCCAAAATAGTGAAAAAGCCTGAATTCAGGGAGACAGCCAGGAGCTTTGGCTTTTATCAGGCTGGAAAGGCAACAGCCGCGAAATCAGACTGGAGACTTTTTGAAACACTGAGACCAAACGGAAGGCTGCATGGGCTGGGGATGGTAAAGAAATGTATTCTTCTTGGTTTTAGCTCTAAGTGGAGGAGGAAACATCACCTCTGAGAATTTATAACCACAAGCTGGCCCTCACACATCTGAGGCTAGAATTTGTGTTATTTGTGTATCCTGAAAAGCTCCAAGATGCTAACTTAGCTTGAACAGGTCTCAGGTAGGTAGTGACCCCAGGCACTTGGAAGAAGCAAATGCAAATCCCCTCGGGTGTAAATTCAGGCCTCAAAGAAGTGCCATAAAGAAAATCCCAAAGAGTAGGATCTCACAATCAAAAGTCACAAAAAAGGAAATGCACCACATGAGGGAGAACCCACAGAAACAAACAACAGAATCAGACTGCAAAATAGAAGGATTATCAGACAATGATTACAACAATAAATGTATGTAATATGTACAACGAAATTTTGAAAGATTACTTAAAGTTTGATGGAAGCAACAAGGGACTATCAAAAAAGTCCTAGCGGATATGAAAAAAAACCAAATAGAACAAAAGAAATGAAAAATATATTGAATTAAATCAGACACACAATGGATGGGTACGAAGAGAAAATCAGTGATGAAAAAATATACTAAATTTTTACCCAGAATGGGAAATACTGACAAAAAGCTTTAAAAAAATATGAAAGCAAGATTAAGAGATACAGAAAAGAGATACTGTATGATTCCATTTATATAAAGTTCAAAACACACAAAACTGATCCTGGAACAGAAAAGATACTGACTTCCTGTCATTCTCCCAGCTGAGCTCTCCTTCCTGCTCTCCGAGCTGCACCTGCTGCCTCCTGGAGCCCAGGTCCTCTCTGCCCTGCCCTACAATGGTGGTGGTGGGGAAGAACCTCACGCCCTCGGGAAGACTGCCTGCTCACTCTCATCAGAGAGCCCTCTGCCTCTGGCATTCCTGCTCTGTGTATGCTTGAGGCTGGGAGGTTTAGGCTCCCAGAAGTGAGACCTCCGGGCCAGGAGTGGACAGATCCAGGACGCTGGGAGGAGCTGTACATCGGACCAGGATGGCAGAAGGGGAGTGCTGCAGCGGTGACCACGGCCAAACATACACCTCTCCCCCTCCCACACGCTTCCCTCTGTCTCCTTCCGTGCTGGAGACTAAATGGGACTTGGGAATCTCTTATCTGCTATGCCCAGTTCTGTTCAAGCTCACTTGTGGAAAATTTTTGTACTTATCCGTGTTTACTGAAGACCAAACACTGGCCTGGAGGCAGCTCACAGGTCTCACTGCTCTACTTCTCCAGTTAGTAGGAAATTTGGTACAGGAATTGCAGCACGCAGATCAGTCTAAGGTTTTTACCTTCTGGCCACAGAGGAACCATCTCTAAGCTCTCCATGGTCCAGTGGTCCCTGCCAGGTCTGGAGCCTTTGTAGAGAGCAGTTCCCTCTTGTGGGGCTCAACAGGAGAGCAGGTGCAACTCGTCTGGCCTCATTCTACATGCTTGGCCTCTGCCCTGGGCGTGGACTAGCTATGCAGTCAGCAGTGAGATCCTCTTGCTCCAGTCAGTCCTTCTGCCCCAGAAAGTCATGAGGGTACACAGTTTTTTCACATATGGCTCTTTGTTGTATTTTATATTATTCAGCTACATGATCATTCTAGTTTAAAAAAAAAGGCACTGAGCAAAATAAGGAAATCTGAATAAAGGATGGATTTTGGTAATATAAGGTATCAATATTGGTTCATTAATTGGGACAAACGTACCACAGTGATATAAGATGTTAATAATAGAGGAAACTGTGGAGGGTATATGGGAATTCTATACCATCTTCACTATTTTTCTATAAATCAAAATCTATTTTAATATGAAATGTTTATTTTAAAAGTAAGCCATAGTGTTTAGGGATGCCTACTTAGGTGATAAAAGTATGCAGAAAAACAATCAAGTGAATACCATTAAAGGCATGATCGTGATTGTATTAGTTTCCTAGGGCTGCTATAACAAAGTACCACAAACTCAGTGACTTAAAAAAACAAATTCTCTCCCAGTTGTGGAGGCTAGAAGTCTGAAAGCAAGGTGTCAACAGGTCGATCTTCCCTCTGAACACTCTAGGGAACAATCTGCTCATGCCTTTCTCTTAGCTTCTGGTGTTGCCAACAATCCTTGGTGTTCCTTGGCTTGTGGGCGCATCACTGCCATCTCTGTCTCCATCATCATGTGGCGTTCTCCCCTCATGTTTCTGTATCTGTGTCTCTTTTCTTCTTACAAGGACATTAGTCATACTGGACTGAGGGCCCATCCTACTCCAGTATGACTTCATCTTAACTTGATTATATCTGCAAAGACCCTATTTCCAAACAAGGTCACATTCACAAGTCCCAGGGGTTAAAACTGAACACATCTTTTGGGGGGACAAAATTCAACCCATGACAGTCTGCTCTCTGGCCTCCAAAATTTTATGTCCTTCCCCCACACAAAATACATTCATCCCAACATCTCCAAAAGTCTTAACCCATTCCAGGATCAACACTAAGTTCAAAATCTCATCTAAATATAAAAAGTCCCAAATCTCTTCTAAATCATCTAAACTAGATATGGGTAAGACTCTGGATATGGGCCATCCTGGGATAAAATTCCTCTCCACTTGTGGACACGTGAAACTTAAAGTTATCTGCTTCAAAAATACAATGGCAGGACAGGCCTATGACAGACAATCCCATTTCAAAAGGGAGAAATAGGAAGAAAAAAAGGGGTCATGGGTCCCAAACAAGTCGGAAACACAGCAGGGAAAATCCCATTAGATTTCAAGGCCTGAGAGAAATCCTCTGTGACTCAATGACCTGTCATCCTGGACTTTGGGGGTGGGGAAAGCAGCCCCGAGGAGGTGGCCTCACCCTCTGGAACCAAGGAGGCAGTGGTTCTGCCCCTGGGCCCACACCCTCTGGACCGCTGATGATAGCAGAAGCCCCCCTGGCCTCTGAGCCACTCTCAGAGCCTCTTCCCATCACTTGAAGTAACATATTAGCAGCCCAGCAGCTCTATCAGCCCACATCCTGACAGCAGAATCCCAGAAGTCTGACAGCTCCCCTTCATTTCATCCTGTCTCTGTCCTCTTCAGTTCAAGCTCACACTGCTTCTGAGTTCCGGAGGCTAGAAGTTAGAAATCAAGGTGTTGGCAGGGTCATGCTCTCTCTGAAGGCTCCAGGGCGAATTTGTTCCATGCTCTTCTCTTAGCTCCTGTGCTGCCAACAACCTTTGGCATCCCTTGGCTCAGAGACATCACTCTGATCTCTGCCTCCACGGGCACATGGTGTCCTCCCTGTGTATCTGTCTCTGCATTTCTTCTCCTCTTCTTATAACAGCACACCAGTCATAGTGGATAAGGGCTCAGTCTACTCTAATATGACTTCATTTTAATTTGATTACATCTGCAAAGACCCTATTTCCAAATAAGATTACATTCACAAGTATTGGGGGTTAGGAACATATCTTTAGGGGAGACAGTTCAACTCACAACATGATTAAAACTGGGGGTGAGGAAGGAGCTTGTGATTGGGAAGGGGCAGGGAGGAGCTTCTGGGGTCCTGGCAACCCATGTTAAATGAGTTGTTCTATAACAACTACGCTCTATACTTACCGTTATGCCTTTCTATATGAGCATTATATTTTACAATTTAAAAGTTTGAAAAAATAAAGAAAATGGCAACCTAAAAAATTCTGTAATTATTAAAGAAATTGAATCTACATAATTTAGTATCTTTCCACAGAGGACACAAAAAGCCCAAAAAGGTATCAAAGGTGAGTTCTACCAAACCTTCTAGAAAAGACAATTCCAAAGTTACACAAACTCTTCCATAAAATAGAAAAAAAAAGGGGAACATGCCCCACTCAGATCATGAGACTAGTTAACAGTTTTCATACCAAAACCAGAACTAATACTTTTAAAAAGTAAAAATACAAGCCCACTTCACTCATGAACACTGATCAAGCATTCTAAACAACATACCAGAAAAGCAAATCCAGAAATTTATTTATAAAAAAAGAATTGTGACAAAATGTGTTTATGCAAATGAAGTGTGAATGTCAACCCAACAGATTAAAGATAAAACACATGACTATATCAATGGATAACAGGAAATGCACTCAATAAAATTAAACATTCATATTAAAGATTCTTAGCAAACTAGGAAGAGAAAGAAATTTCATTAAGCTAAAATTTTAAAATTTAAAGCAAACATCACACCTAATAGTGTATTATTTAAAACATTCCTTTAGGGGCCAGCCTGGTGGTGTAGTGGTTAAGTTCATGTGCTCCACTTCTGCAGCCAGGGGTTCACAGGTTCAGATCCCAGGCGCGGACTGACACACTGCTTGTCAAGCCATGCTGTGGCAGCATCCCATATAAAGTAGAGGAAGATGGGCACAGATGTTAGCCCAGGGCCAGTCTTCCTCAGCAAAAAAAGGAGGATTGGCAACGGATGTTAGCTCAGGGCTAGTCTTCCTCACAAAGAAAAAAAACAAAAAAAAACACACACGCAAAAAAACATTCCTTTAAAATCAGGAATAAAACCAAGATGCCCACAATCACCATTTCTATTCAATACTCTACCAGAGGTCCTGGCTACTCCAGTAAGAAAAACATTAAATAAAATGGCTTATAAGGATTGGAAAGGAAGAAACAAAAGTCCTTTGCATGGGGGATATATGACAGTCAACATAGAAAACCCATATCAATGAACAAATTTTTTAAATTGAGTTTTAGTAAGTTTCCTAGAAATGAAAATAAATAGTTCTACATTATAACAATGAAAGAAAATGTAACTTTTAGAAAATGCCATTTATAATAGCAACAAAATATATAGGGTACCTAGAAGTAAATCTAACAAAAAACGTTCAAAGACTCTTAGTGGAAAATTATTATGGAACTCTACAGCTTGGGGATTATACAATATTCTTTACTAGGAAGAATCAATATTTTTAAAAGATATCAGTTTTCCTCATTTCACCTACAGATTCAATTCCTATCAAAATCCCAACTCTGTGTGTGTGTGCGTGTGCGTCTTTTTTTGTGTGTGTGTGAGGAAGACTAGCCCTGAGCTAACATCTGTTGCCAATCCTCCTCTCCTTGCTGAGGAAGACTGGCCCACATCCATGCCCATCTTCCTCAACTTTATATGGGACGCCACCACAGCATGGCCTGACAAGCGGTGCCTCGGTTGGTGTCCAGGATCTGAACCTGCAAACCCTAGGCAGCCCAAGCAGAGCACGTGAACCTAACCACTACACCACCGGGCCAGCCCCTGTGTGTGCATGTCTTGACAAGCTGATTCCAAAATTTATATGGGAGAAGAAAGGGCCAAGAATAGGCAAGACACTCTTGAAGCAAAAGATTAAGGTGAGGGGGACTTGTCTTAGCAGATATAAAAAATTATTCTAAAGATATGACAATTAATGTGGTTTTGGCACATGAACAAATTGGGCCAACAAGCCAGACTAAAGAATCCTTAAACAGACCTACATATACAAAGGCACTTGATTAATGAGAGAACCAGCACTGCAGATCACTGGGGCATGGGTGGAACTAAGTGTACACTAGAAACTGGGTATGAGAAAAAAATGAAATCGGGACCCTATCTCACACCACACACAAAAATCACTCCCAGAGAGATTAATGATTTAAACACAAAAGGGCAAAACATACAACTTTAGGAGAGTATGGAGGAGAGCACCTTTAAGACTTGGAGTGGTGAATATTAACGAACAGCTGCAAGCATCAGCGCTAAGCTCACAAACGGATTACTGAGTTGTGAAAAAGCTAAATGCAGAGGAATGCTATAAGTTTGATTTCATTTATATAAAGTTTAAAAAAGCCAATCATTTAGGGATAAATACACATATGTTAAAACCATTTTCTTAAGGGGGGAAGGGAAGGGAATTTTTAAAACAAAATTCAGGATAGCAATTATCAACAAAGGGAAGAAGCAGCATGGGACTGTGGAGGTGCATATACAATGGGTGGGTGTTGAAAACGTTAAACTATTATTTTGAGTATCATTTTTATTGCAGGGGTGTTTGTTTAAAGACAGTATATAGTAAAGAATTATATATGGCTACACATATATAAATAAGGTACTTATATATATGAAACACTTGCTACTACTGGTTTAAAATACACGAAATGTTATGTTTTAAAAAAAGAGAAGAATATAACAAACATGCATACCCGCCAGTTTTGTCAAATATTAACATTTTGCCCTATTTGTTTCAGATTATATATTTTTCTTCCTCTTTTTTTTTTTCAAGAAACAAAACATTACAAATAGAGTTGATGCCTTGTATCACCCTCCCTCCTTCCACTCCTCTCCTGTTAGGTGATGGAGTACATGCACCTTCAACTATACCTGATAATACCAAACTTTCTTCAAAATACATGTACCAATGTATATACCCACCAGCACTGTATAATAGTTGCAATTTCTACACATCCTTACTAACATTTGGTACCATCACACTTTCATTTTTGCCCATTTGATGGGTATAAACCATACCCCATTGTTTTAATTTACATTTCCCTGATTATTACAGAAGTTGAGCATCTTTCCATGTGTTTATTAGTCATTTGGGTTTCCACTTTAATAAACTGTTTTATATACTTTACTAATCTACTGTCTTTTTTTCTCACTTGGAAATTCTTTATTGGGGGTATTCATCATTATTTATAGGCATTGTAAATATCCCAGTCTG
Organism: Tapirus indicus; assembly: GCA_031878705.1. NCBI lineage: Eukaryota > Metazoa > Chordata > Mammalia > Perissodactyla > Tapiridae > Tapirus > Tapirus indicus. The sequence goes on along the minus strand of CM062919.1, from coordinate 92,317,425 downwards.
TGGGTTGTTTTTTTATATATGGAGTTTTGTTGAAAAAGGTTTTTAGTGTATTCAAACCAGTCAATCTTTTCCTCTATATTCTGCACTTTTTGTTTCTTAACATATTTCTCTTTGGCTATGATCACAAAAATACTTCTGTAGTTTTGTTTTTATTAGAAGTTTTAAAGCTTACTATTCACATTTGGTTCATTAATCCACCTGGAATTTAACTTTGTGTGTGTTATGAGATGTATTTCTTTTTCATATAGATAACCAATTATCCCAGCACTCACTTTAAAACGCCATCTTGATCATATATCAAGTTTCCACATATGCACAGGTCTATGTCCAGACTCTACTTTGTACCACTGATTTATTTGTCAATCCCTGTGACAATATCACATTGACTTAATTATGTATTTTATTACCATGTCATGATTTCTGACAAGGCAAGTCCACATGTTCTTCACTAGTGTCTTGGCTATTCTGGTCCTTTGCCTTTCAATACAAATTTGAGGATCTGTTTGTCAAGTTCCACACCAAACCAAATTAAACATCCTAAAAGGATTTTGATTAGAGTTACACTGGAATTTTAGATTTGGGGAGAACTACCATCCTGATGATATAGTCTCCTCCTCCATGAATATGGATATGATCTCTATCTCCATTTACTTAGTGGGTAACTCTGTCTTATTACTGACTTGAATGGGAATTTCTAAAGCTTCACCATTAAGTGTAATGTTTGCTGTAATATTCATGTTTTTAATAAATTCTGGAAAATTGTCCAATTATTTTTTTCAAAATTGCCTCTCCCTCATTCTCTCTATTCTTCCCTTCTTGGTTTTGTGTTGGACCTTTTCCTTGTATCTTCCATGTCTCTTAACCTCTCTTTCTTATTTTCCATCTCTTCATATCTCTGTAATATTTCCTTAGAAATTTCTTCACATTTGTCTTCTAGGTCATTAATTTTCTCTTCATCTATGCCTGATCTTTTTATCTCATTCATGGACATTTTCATTTTAATAAGTATAATTTTCATTTCCATTAGTTCCATTTGGGTCTTTCAAATCTGCTTGTTCTTTTTTCTTAGTAATTTGTTATTTTTTTATATTTTCAATTCTTTAGTTTACATCTTTGGTCATTTTAAACCTACTTATTTTAGCCTTGTATTACCTGCAATTCTTAGAGAACTAACCTTACTGTTTGTCATGTCTGTTAACTCTTGTTCATGGTCAATTGTTTCCTCACGTGACTGGTAATTTTGGATTTCAAGCTCATCTTCCATGAAGCTTTATCTGTGGGTATCCTATGTGGCTGGAGGTAAAGGAATGTCTCTTTATAACAGTTTTTGGTCTTATTCTGTCAAATAGCCAAAGGATATCAATGGCTAGGGCTAAGTTTCACATAGCATGAGTCCCCAAACCCATGGAGGCTCTGTCTATTTTAAAATTCTCAATCTATACTTTTTCCCCTCCACCCTCCAGAATCCAGGTTAAAACAAACAAGATGCCTGTCATCTTCCTGGAGCAATAAAGGTAGGAGATCTCAGTTCTAATTCTCTGCCAATTTAAAAGGCCCAAAGGTTCTTCACTCTCTTTCACATGAGTGATAAAACCCAAGCCTCCAGAAGACTAAGTTAACAGCACCCCACCCTGGGTAGCCATAGAGACACTTCACATGCTTGCCACTCTTTCAGTCACCCCTTCCTTTCTGGCAATTCTTTTACTTCTTTATAAGCCCAACTATGCAATGAAAAAAATGTTTATTACACGTAGTAAAGGGGTTTTTAGGTTATCTAGTCCACAATATTGCCAGAATCAGAAAATTTACTATCAAGTTTTTAAAAAGCAAACTACAAAAAAAGTATATATTTAAAAAAAAAATAAAATAAAAAAGCCACTGCCATAGGCAGGGAACCAGAGAACCAAAATAAATATACCAAAAGGCTTGAATAATTTTAATTTTTTTGAATGTCTGTCTTTTCCCAAATAATCTTAAAATTATTATTACTATTATAATTAGAGGGAAAAAATTTAAGTTGAGTGGCCTAACCCATAGTTCATAGCTAAAGAGTAATCATCATATACAACCAATATAGCCATCAGAATCCAAGTCTCCACAGTTGAAACTGAGAGGTGAACGCAGGCCAGTGCTCAGAAAAGCAGCTCACATCAGAGCCAAAACTCTGAAGGAGTCATGACTTCCACAGGTGTCTTAGAAGGACACCAGTCTCCTCGCTTCCTCTCACTCACTGGCAGTTCTCCTAGAACCCTCGGGTTTACAGTCAATGATGAGTTACTACTCCTCCCACCAGCTCTCACTGAAACAGGAGATGGGTGTCAAGAATTTAGAGGAGGATATTATTGAACAGCATCTATATCCAGTACTCTACTTTGTCCTCCCTGTACCTAAAAATCTTCCTCCTCATCCCAGATGCCAGCCTCCAACCTCAGGGGAAAAGCCCCTTAACCTGCAAATGACTCCATGTGGTACAAAAAATTATTTTATACTGTTGTTTTCACTGAAGCAGTGATTTCCAAATGCTTTTAATCATGTAACCCATCAGTAAAAAATTCTGTTACTGCAACCCCAGTGTATTTATAAAAAAATATATGAACACACACATATAAAAAACTGTATTATATAATAAAACATACAAAAAAGGAATTAAGAAGAATGAAGTAACAACTATACTATAAATTGAAGTTTGAATATTTACTTCACCAATACTGTGAACTATATTTTACATGGGAACACTCCAGGTAATTCAGTCTGACGAAGAGAAGTATCAGTGTTATGCTTAGTAACAGTAAGGAAAGTCCTTAAGAGATGCTGAGAACCTGTTATTACCAAAGAGAATTACGATGTTTACTTATGCTTTCTCTCTCTACTCCTTATCACCTAAGCCATCTTATCTTCTCAATGCTTTCTTTGTAAAAAAAATTTTTTTTTTGGTGAGGAAGATTCGCCCTGAGCTAACACCTGTGCCAATCCTCCTCTATATTTTGTATGTGGGATGTCTGCACAGCATGGCTGATGAGTGGAGTAGGTCCACACCCACGATCCGAACCTGTGAACCTGGGCCACTGAAGCAGAGAGTGCAGAACTTTAACCACTCAGCCACAGGGCTGGCCCCTCTCTGTGAGTTTTTAATCCTTTTAAAAAAATTTTTTTGATTGAATAAATTTGACATGTAACATTGTTAAAGGTGTACAGCATGTCACTTTGATACATTTATATATTATAATATGATTGCCGATGTAGCAATAGTTATCACATTACATAATTATAGTACAGTATTATTGTCCATGTTCATTATACCATGCATTAGATCTCTATGGCTTATTTACTACTCATTACAAGTTTGTACCCTTAAACACCATCGATCTTACCCCTCCCCAATCCTTTATTCTGAATAAAGCCTATTTACTTTCTAGATAGTACATTATTCAAAGCAATAATATGAAATTAATTCCCTGTTCTTTATTTAATCAATATTGTTAAGATATTAACATTATTGAAAGAACACTGCTAATCATATAAAAGTCATACTTTCCTAATTATAACAAGGGCGAGAACAGTTCAACAGTGAAAATTTGAAGTATTTAAAGCAAAAAAAGAAATTGTTATTTTAGAACATAAAATAGTATATATACCTGATACTATTAAAATTAGGTAAATTAATAAAAATATTTAGGGGCTGGCTCAGTGGTGTAGTGGTTAAGTTCGGCACACCCTGCTTTGGCAGCCCAGGGTTTGGTTCCCGGGTGTAGACCTACACCACTCATCAGCAACACTGTGGTGGTGACCCACATACAAAATAGAGGAAGACTAGCCACAGATGTTAGCTCAGGGCAAATCTTCCTCAGCAAAAAAATAATAAAATAAATAAAAATAAAAATAGTTGGTTCTATACTATGAAGTACATAATTGGACTTAGAATCTGAAGGAATTAACTCAGAAATTGAAGACATTCTTAATTTATTGAGGCTTTAATTTTAAAAAGTCATCCTAATCTTGAATTGAACTCTTCTTACATTCATGTAAGACGGAGAAAATTCACTAAGAATACTTATTTGCCAAGTTTCCACTTGGTAAGAATCATGCATAACCATGTGCAAATTATTTCTGTCTCACTCTCTACACTGAAGAGATGGTTTAGCTAATGAAACACTGGGCCTAATAACACAGTAGACAAACACACTTTAATGAAGATGAAAAATTCATCATGTCTGAGAGTGCTGATGATGATATCTGGTACCTAATCACTCAGAGACTTTAAATTTTCATGGATAATGTCTTCTGATCTACTAGGGAGGTATAAATAGAAGCATACATCTTGGCTGAAGTCCAGTCCCTGGCTACACAAGAAAGGATAAATAAAGAACAGAAAATTGCACCAATCATTAATGTCTTTCTAAGACCCTCACCTACCTACGTTACAGTTTCAAAGAAGTGTGCTCTTCATTGTTTAATATTAGCTCTACCACTGTACCTGGAAAACATACTATTTTTATATAAATAATTGTGACTATTGTCATTCACAGTTTAAAAAAAAACATAATTTGGTGCATTATTTTGCTAATTAGTCTTATTTTGTGAGGCTTTAACAGAAGGCTCAGGAATAGAAGAAACTATGGGGTAATCAGGAGTTAAGTTATAACCCTGAGTCCTACTTGGGAAGAGGTTTAATTAGGTATGCATGGATGCATAAGGCCCCACATGCTTTTCTCTCTCTCTCTGTTATGCTTTGTTGCTTGGACTCAGTGTCCTCTGGTTACCAATCTGCTTACCACTAAAGATATAATTTGATTATCGATATTAGTACAGGCTGGTGATTACTTAGTCTAGAACTTACCTTCGAAATGTAAAAAGAAAGAAATATGCACCCAATTATTATTCACTCGTGGCACTAATGATATCCATGAAGGGGTAAACTTACTATTTTATAAAATTAAATAATATGCCTTTCTAACAATAATGAAAATAAGATCTTAATTGGCTTGCTAACCTTTCTAAGAACATCAAGTGTGAATCCATAACATAAAATACTGACAGAGCATAGTCATAAAAACTATTAATTTGAATTGAAACTCAGATTCTCTAGTATTAATTGTTGCAAGGCCCTTACCAGAAGAGCTTTCACTTGTTGTATGAACCTGCAATGATGATACAAAGGGTGATGCAACTCGTCTTTCTGTGCACATAGTATGAAATTGGTATATTCTGGTCAAATCTATTCAGCAACTCAAAAACAAAAACAGAACTCAAATTTCTAGAATTCTAAGAGTACTTTTGTTTTTGAGTAAATACCTTATATAGTACTTACTTATGTGCCAGGCTCTATTCTTAGAGCTTTATGTACATTAACTAAAAAAATTCTTAAACTTTTTGTGCCATGGACATCCCCCACTCTTGTTTATCAATGTGGTGAAACTGTGGACTCCTCCTCAGACTGTTCTTAAATGCATAAAACAAAATACATGAGAGGAAACAAATTACACTGCGATACAGTAATGTATGTGCTCTTTTATTAATGCATTAAGTAACAAGATCTAGGGAAAAGTTAATAACTACCATAATTTCAAAGCAAGGATGAATATAAATAATACTTTGAGATGTGGCAACAAATGTAATGTGATATAAAAATATCTGTGACTTCTACTGGTGACAAATCACAGTTACTGCAAATACTCTTATGAATTGTAGCCTGTTTCATAACTGATTGAAATGCTAAATTCCAGGAAGAGATTAGTAAAAATTAAAGATGTAACATTTTTCCCATCCAAGTTCCAAACCCTCTGAATTGTATCTATTCTATTGGGGGTGAAGATCCCCTGTATTAACAACTCATTTAACCCTAAGATAAACCTGTTTGGTTGGTGGTATCATTATCCCCATTTTACAGATGAGGACTCAGGTATGGTGAGTTACATACTGCACCACTGCAAAATAAGTGAAGTAAGTATGCATGCATCCCCAGTCCCTGAGTAGTGGGACCCTCACCTTGATGGGGGGTTTCCGAGTGATGTGGGAGACAAGGAAGTTCATGGCAATGTCCTCACAGTTGATGTATTCATCCACCATATCTCGGATGGCCTGGGGCATCACGTAAGAATACAGGTAGGCATAATACTGTCAGGGGTAGAAAAAGAACATACTCTGTTAGAGGCCACAGATCCTGGCTTTCAGCAAAAATATGCATAGACCTAGGGGTTGTTAGGAAGTTTGGGAAGTGGGGTAGAGGTTGGGTGTGGCAATCATTGGGAAGCACCACTGGCATTTAGGGAGTTGGGGCCAGGGATGCTAAAGATCCTGCAAGGTGGATCTTCTGCAATGAAGATTATCCAAATTGCCATTATCACCCCTTTGAGAATCAGAATTTCATTTCATCGCCCTGGTACCTCAGTGATTTTGCAACAATTTAAAGACTTGTCAACTTAGGTCAGACACTGGTTCAGCTGGACAACATTCTGTCTCTGACAACGGCAATAAGGGATGAGGGAGGGGAAAGCCTGGTTATCTCCTAAACCTCAATAAGTCACTGAGCCATGAAACATCCAATCTCAGTGCCTCACATGGATTCTAAAATCTGATCACTTCTCACCATCATCATGAGCTACTCCCTGCACCAAGCCACCATCATCATCTCTTGCTTGGATTATTCACACTGTCTCCAAAACAGTCTCCTGGCTGCCATATTTTCTTCCCCACAGTCCATTTTCAGCACAGCAGAGTGATCATTTTAAAACACAAGTCCAACTTAGCATGTCACTCCTTTTACTCCAAACCCCTCAAGGGCTTCCTATCTCACTCAGAGTAAAAAGGGCCTAAGTTCTTAAAATGTGCTGCAAAGGCCACAAAGTGGTGTGCCAAAGCTGGCTAACACCTGCTATGAAAGTCGACTGCTAAATTTTCAGTAATTTTGTGAGACTATTTAGGAATTCTGTAAGTTTGTTATGGAAAAGTTATTATTAAAAATATAATTACATGAACTTAAATAAGTTATATTAAAAACCAATACATACCTAAAGCTCATCACTTCTTAATTAACTTGTTACATTTTACTATTATTTACTGCGTTTTACTGTTATCTTCAGATTATTCATGTCTATCATACCTGTATGATGAAAATACTATAATGGTGTGCAACTGCCCACCGCTTCCCAACTCTGTGTTCAGTGACCCTGATAACTTGAAATTAGCCATAGTAAGAATATTTACACCACAGAAATGGGCAAATGCTATAAAACAGGGCACATGTTAACTGTGATGTGTTGCAATATACTCCTGCTGAATGAACAGGTGAGGTGCCCAATAAAAATGATTTATGTATTTTATTACCTTAAATAGTAGAATCTATGTAGTGAAATAATGATCATAAAATTTTTATAGCACACAGTGGTTTGCTGTTATCTTGTGGCATAGTACTTAAGAGATAGTGAACTTCAAAGATGAATTATACTTTCTTCTTTTACAAAAAGACAGGTGATTCAAGTTTGCTGACTCTTTAGATAGCCAGTGGCTATCATTACTATGCTAATGAGAATATATTTATTAATTAAACAATCCATATCTTCATCAAGGGAAAAATAACATAATAAGAAGAAGGAAGGAAGAACTGGCTTTAAAAAAAAATATGGAGAGGGGCCAGCCCCAGGGCCTAGTGGTTAAGTTCAGCACCCTCCACTTTGGCGGCCTGGGTTCAGTTCCCAAGCGCATACCTGCACCACTTGTCAGCCATGCTGTGGCAGTGACCCACACACAAAACAGAGGAAGACTGGTACAGATATTAGCTCAGGGCTAATTTTCCTCAAGCCAAAAGAGGAAGATTGGCAACAGATGTTAGCTCAGGGGCAATCTTCCTCAGCGAAAAAGAAAAAAAATATGGAGAAAGCATTATGAAAACAAATTTTTAGAAGTATTTCCACCATTATGTGATTTTGATACCAAAAATCATTTATGAAAACCTATAAAAACTTTCAAATCTGTACATTTTTAAAAACATAGAAAAACTTTTGTAATCTGTTTAAAAATCTTCTAAATGAAAAGTTTCAATGAATTTAGAACCTACTCAAAAATATAAAAATGTAACAGCTTCTCATTAGTTTGCTAAAAAAATTGAATAGCATCACAGAAGACAAAAATTCTAATCCAATTTCAACAAAATGTTATCAAACTGGTGGATGAGTATCATGACATAGTAAGCACAGCAATAAGGTATTTCTTCCAAGGATGGTGACTAAAACCAATTATTAAAAATATACTTAATTTAGAAATAGACCTCTGACTTGCCATAATCCAGTGTCAAACCAAGATTTTCAAAATTAATAAAGCATATTCAATCATACTGCTTTCACTAGAATTGAAGAATTTAATGAGAATATTATTTTGAAACTTTATTTCACCTTTATCTCAACCTTATAAAAATTTCTATAAGTGTAGTAGTTTATAATTTTTCTATTATGAATTTCTATAAGTGTAGTAGTAAATATAATTTATAAATAAATATACATATTTGTGAGGTACAGGTTCAAAAATTTTTATTTATAGGCACTTATAATCAAAAAACTTGATTGCTCTAGATTAAGGATGACCAACTTAACTATGTTCCAAGACGAAACGAGTAAGGCAAATAAATGAGTGACATTTTAAAGAAATGGGTGTAAGAAAAATAAAGAGCTGTGGGGCAAATAAGTGCAAACGTGCCCATCTACAGGGAACAGTGGCTGCACAGCTTCAGCCAGTTCGTGCCAGGCAGTATGACTTGATCTTCATTCACTGAGGTCCAGATCTTTTTGTAAAATCTTCTGATTTTTAAAACCTGGCAGTGTATAGAATAGCACTGGGAGGCTAAATAAACATTTCTGTAAACCATGGAAGGCTTGAGGGCTGCTAGTTTGTAAGCTTTGCTCTAGATTTTCAAATAGAAAAAAGCCCAAGTTTTATTAAGTAAATAATTACTTGAAAGGAAAGGGATCTGACTATTTTAACTTTTAAAAAATAATCAGAGAATTTGAGAAGGCAGACTTTTCAGAAGACGAGTAAATTCTCAAGGTGTGAGTAGACACTGCTAACATCAGTGGCTCTTTCTCAGTGTGAAAATAAATGGCTCCTAGTTGGCTATGGTTCCTCAGCCAGGTGCTCTCTAATCCTACTGGCAATTCCTAGCCCAACCAAAGCCCACGCAAGTTTGGAAAATAAGTACGAGGGTGAGGGTCAAGAATGGGATGAGTATACCAGCCTCACACATTAAGTTTTAAAAAGAAAAGAAATGCTGAAAGTTTAATGACTACTTAGGCTGGTTCAAAATGTCCCGAGTAAGATGACTTTCAAGGTTCTGTTTGTGGTAACTTGCAAAACGCTGCCATCTAAGATATGAAATATATGAGGGACAAAAGATTTGAGGGAGTTGGGGGAGAGATGATGAGCTCTTAGGGGAAAAGTTCAGTTTGAAGTACCTGAGGGACATACAGAGGATGTCCTGAAAACAATTAAATACACACCGAGTACAGATCTCAGGGAAAGGCCTAGGCTGGACTATAGATACATAAATCACCATCTTGTAGGTGCTAAGAAAAGCCACAAGACCTTGAGAGAATGAGAGAACATCTAGGGAAAACACAAAGTAACAAGAGCACTAGAAAGAAGCTAGAACCCTGGGATACTTCAACATTATTGGGGAAGACAGTGTGGCAAATGTGTCTTCCACGAGGGCAATGAAATCGCTCAGAATGACAGAGGGCCTGGAGTGGAGATCAAGATGGGCCAGTGCCAATGTCTTTGATGACCACAAGGGAATGATTAGGAGGTTGGTAGATGGCAGCAACAAGACAGATGGCATAAACCTCAAATGAAATTTTAAATGACAGTTGAGAAGTAATTGTCTAGAAGTGTCATTGGTAAGCAATGAAAATTGTTCCCTACACATTCCCTGATCCAAAATACAAATCTGAGAAAATGAGTAGCCTCAATCATTGTCCCTGGAAGAAATACAGAAAACAGGCTAAAGGGAAGCACAGTCCTCAGAGAGAAGTCAGGTTTCAATTATGTGAAGGAGATAGAGGAGGTATTCTATGAAGCAGGGGATGTAGGCGATTTGGCTGTCTCAGAATAGGGATTCTTCAGAGCCCAGGGGAAGGACTTGGGAGGGAAGGTATAGAGCTGCACTATCCAATAAAAATATAATGTGAGTCACGTATGTTATTTTAAATTTTCCAGTAGCCACATTTTTAAAAAGTAAAAAGAAACAGTAAAGTTAATTAGTAATACATTTTATTTAACCTAGTGTATCTGAAATAATTGCATTTTAACATACAATCACTAAAAAAAAATGTTGAGATAGTTTACATTCTTTCTTTCACACTAAGTTTTCAAAATCTGGTGTGTACTTCACACTTACAGCACATCTCGATACTGACCAGTCATATTTCAAGTGCTCAACAGCCACATGTGGCCAGCTGCTATTTTATAGAATAGATGAGATATAGAGGGAAGAGGAGTCAGAAGCAAAAAAAACCAGAAGAGTTTAGCAATAACCATACAGGAGAGGAGTTAACAACTGGAGGGGTTTGCATTTTGGATATTCAATGAAAATCGTGATGTGAGGCATGGTGAAAGTTACAAACTCTAAGGAATCAAACAGAACTGGAAGAGCCACAATAGACAGAAGCTTGTGGTAGGTGGGTGGTTAGCCTGAGTCAGATGAGTGCCAGGTTCAGCCTTCTGTTGGTCAGGCCACGTCTGGGATGGCAATGTTGAAACTGGACAATATTTTAGCCCAGTGCTCTCAGTTTTACAGAGGGAAAGCCAGTGTTCAGAAAGATGAATTGATTTTCCTAATGGCCTAGGTGCAATCGTACAGTCAGCCTTCCCATCCTGACTTTTTATTCCAGAGTTGCTCTAAGCATAATGATTACTATCTTTAAAAACTGAAATAACTTACTTCTAGCATAGAAGGGACACGTGAAAAGCATTAGGAGAGCTGACTTTAGGGCAGCATTTCACTACCACACAAAGGCTTACTCCTACCAAGTTCAGGCCATTCTTACCAAGCTTTTTCTTACCTTGTGAAAGAAGGCAGCACCTGTCAGCACCATGGACAGCTCACAGGAGTAGTTGGAGTTGTAGAGCCAAGACTGATGAGGGATGTCCCACGCATGGTAACGGCCAGGGAAACCCACAATGCGGTCCCGTGCTTCTCTCCACACCCTCAAAAACACAAGTATATGCACACACCTGAGTACAAAGCTCTAACATTATCAGAAATATTTAAAATTATTGCCTCTTTATATAATGTTATAAAACGAATGTTACCACAATAAAAAAACTAAAATAAAATTATTGCCTCTACCTTGCAGGCTCTAGCCCTTGGGCTGTTACTTCTTTTTCCTTTTTTTTTTTTTTAATTTTAAATAACAAAATCCATCACAACCCAAACAGGATAAAAACAAATAAACATCGTCACACATAGCTTCCTTTAATAAGCACCTGCTTATTGCCCCTCTAATTTCTGGCAGCCAGCAGCATGTCTCTGGCCCTTACAGAAAGAACAAGCTGGAATACCATGCGAAGGAGCTAAGTCAGGGGTCTCCAAAGTGGGGTACAGCAGTCTGCTAAGCAGCAAGAAGAAGATACCAATTTCTATTTAAATTTATTTTTAATCTTATTTAATTTCTTTTTAAAAGTTTTGTTTTTAATGAGCATGATATATTAGTACAGTAAGATTTGGAAATAATTTATGCATATTGCATACTTAACTTTTCTTTTACTGAGAGGGTACACCATAAAAAAAGCTTAGAGACCACTGGTCTAACCACAGAAGACTGTTACCAGGAGTAAGGTACAACAATCTTAACTCCAGATTTGAACAGAGCTGAGGGGGGAACCTGCACCACGAAAAGAATTGGTCTACAGGACCATATACAAATGAAAGATTTCATAAATGCAAGAAAAAAACTGAGAATTCAGTATGTTTCCAGGATAAACTTTTATATCATCCCCAAATTTACAGTTAAGGTAGAACAAATAAAATCAGTTCCCCAGCTTCACAGGCTAAAATTGTAGAGCTGACAGCACTTATGCTCCAAAGAACCCTACAACCCTGTAGAAGTACTTCAGGAGCCCTGTAAACAATGAACCATCACTTCCCCACCCCACCTCAACCTCAAATGGACATTTAGACTGCCCGAGAAACTCCCTCATCACTTACATGGAACTTCAATTCATAAAACACACAAGATTTCATTCCAAAAAAGTTCCTCTCCTGTTAAGTTTGAAAGCAACTAATCTAGTCCAATAGATGAGAAACCACAACTTCTATCACAACATAGCCTTCTAGATGGGCTTTCTAATACCTCCTACCCAAATCCCTACCTCTCTCCTAATTTATCCCCTAAAACTGACTCCAAATTACTAACTTAAAAAGTTATAAGATGTTTTCATAATGTATTTTGACATTTCTAGTATTTAAGAATTGATAATAAATACCACTGGCATATCCAAATGTTATATCAATACTCCTAAAAATACTATCTTTTCAAATGCCTATCACTCCTACTAGTCCTGAAATATCAGCAGAAGAAAGAATGGGAAACTGAAAATTTCAGTTATCTGATCTTGCTGATTTAACTCAATATAATATAGACAGTTCTTAATAAGGCAGAGTCTCATTTGCTACATGATATCAAAAGGTAACATATCTAATTTGTTCAAGGCTGTCAACCAAGAGATGGTCGACTGGTTGATGGGTGTTAATTATCGATTAAATAATAAGGAAAAAAAAAGTCAATGTGGAAGCACTGGTACAAGATGAACCCAACTTAAATGAAGGCTTGAATAAATTCCTAGGATGACGCATCAAGAGTTTTAGATAGTATGGTCTCGAATGGTCTACTTGAAAGTTAAGCATTTAAAAATATCAAATATAAATAATGCTACCAATTTACACATAAAAGTGTTGCACATAATCGGTTCCTTAACATTATATTCACATTTACGCTGCACTAAATATTTTTAATCTATGTGCCATGTCATGGATCATGCTTTGGCATACCTTACCTTTAATGAATTATTCTTTAAATGTGTTAATGTTCTAATTACCTACACATTATGTTAGGAAAAAAGTTCCAAAGGTAATTTTACAGCTCAAACTTAAAAACAAAATTTCAGAAAAATTCAATTTCACCAAACAACTAAAGAGAAATTTAAAAATAATGAAATCAAGACACTATTCCACTGAAGAATTTGAATCATAAGTAATATTCTTCTGTTAACATCTCAAATTTAAATACTATTACCTTTGAAATAAGTGCATCAGTTCAACCTTCTCATGGTATGAACTTTGGCACATCATTTACCACATCATTTCCATATTAGTATAGTCAGTTAAGTAAAAAATAAAATAAAATAAACTATTGACAGCCCACATACTACATATTTTAAATAAAGATGACATATTTTTCTGCAAGTCTGTGTGACTCAATTTTTTAATTGAGTTACCTGAATGAAGAAAAAGGTCTTGTTATTATTAATGTTTAACTTAAAACTGATTTTCTGATCTTCAAAACTTAGGCAAAATGGTTTTCAATAAAGATCAGTAAATATTTAAGATATTACAGTACACTAAAGTAATAGGGACTTTATCATACAAAGAGACATTCTTATCCTTGTTGGTTATACCTCCATGTTTTTCCCTCTGGTTCATTAAGAACCAAAGGATTTGAGTGACGTCAACATCATGGCAGAGTGAGATTCCCCCTTTGAATCTCTGCCTCCTAAGGCACAACAAAAACATCATTCGCAAACCAACAGAGGTCAATCAAACAATACAAAGGACTTCTAAGAGACACTTGCTGCTGTACATCTAATGGTGGAGGCGCGGGAAGCCCCAAAGGACTTGAGGAGAGGTAAGGAAATCTACTCCCCCTTCCCATCCAATCGGCAAAGACAGACAGACCAGCTCACAGACAGAAGGGGGGGAGTGGCGGCCCTCTGTGGGGAAAGCTATTGCCCTCCAGGTGCTCTCACAGACTGTTGAGAGATCCCCACCGGGAAGCAACAATGGATTGTTTCAGGGGTGTGGTCAATGACCCAAGAGAGCCAGAAAGGAAAGCCCCAAGTGGGGCAGGTGAAAGAGAGAACTGCTCCCCCAACACGCCCTGCACTTCAGCACCACCCCTCTGGGGACTGCAGTGGGCTCAGAACACACAGCTCATGACCTCCACCCAGTGGCAGCAAGTGGAAACTGCAGGACCAGAAATTGTATCAAGATGAAGAGCAAAGGTAAATCAGCCAGCTCTATGCAAAAGTATCTTGAGTCTCCAGACCAAGAGGAAAATGACAAACACCCAGAAACCAACCCTGAAGGCAGAAATCTATAACCTAAACGACAGAGAATTCAAAATAGCTACAACTATAAAACAACTCAATGAATTACAACAGAACACAGAGAAACAAATCAACGAATTCAGGGATTTCTTCACAAAAGAGATTGAAACCACAAAGAAAAACCAGTCAGAAATATTGGAGATGAAAAACACAATGTATGAGATAAAGGAAAACCTGGAGTCTTTAAAGAGCAGAACTGACAATATGGAGGAAAGAATTAGCATTATGGAGGATAGCCATGCAGAAACGCTCCAGATAGAGGAGGAGAGACAATTAAGACTAAAAAGAAATGAAGAAATTCTTTGAGAAATATCAGACTCAATGAGGAAAAGCAACATAAGGATAATAGGTATTCCAGAAGGAGAAGAAGGGGAAAAAGGAGCAAAGAGTTTTTTCACAGAAATAATAGCTGAGAACTTCCCAAACATGGGGAAAGAGATGGAAATAACAGTGAATGAAGTCAATAGATCACCTAAATATATAAACAGGAAAAGAACAACTCCCAGGCATATAATAGCAAAGCCAGCAAAAGTTAATGACAAAGAAAAAATATTAAGAGCAGCTAAACACAAAAATAAAATAACATACAAAGGAAACCCCATAAGGCTCTCAGCTGATTTCTCGACAGAAACTCTACAGGCTAGGAGAGACTGGAATGATAAATTCAAAATACTGAAAGACAAAAACCTTCAGCCAAGAATACTTTATCCAGCGAAAATATCCTTCAAATATGATGGAGAAATAATAACTCTCCCTGATAAACAAAAGCTAAGGGAGTTCATCACCACAAGACCCCCACTACAGGAAATGCTCAAGAAGGCCCTTAGGCCTGAAAAAAAACAGAACAGAAAGGGGATACAAAGCATTGAGCAAGAAGAAAAACAAGGAGACTAAACCAGAAAAACTACAGTTGGAAAACATCAAAAATGAATTTAAACTCATCACTGGAAACACACACTCATGACACAAGATGGAATAAGTAGTGACAACAACAAATTAGAAGGGGAAGAGGAAAGGGATTGAATCAACTTAGTCTAAGGAAACAAGAGGCATCAGAAAATGGACTATCTTATCCAGGAGATCCTTTATATAAACCTCACGGTAACCACTAAACAAACAACCAGAAGAGAACCACATATGACAAAGAAAGAGAAAACTAAGAGAATCATCATGCAGAACTACCAAACTGAATTGGCAGTCTGAAACACATGGGACAAAAAACGAAGGAAATGCAAAAGAACCAGAAAATGAACAATAAAATAGCAACATTAAACCCTCATCTATCAATAATCACTCTATATGTAAATGGATTGAATTCTCCAATCAAAAGACACAGAGTGGCAGGATGGATTAAAAACGAAGATCCAACAATTTGCTGCCTCCAGGAATCACATCTCAGCTCTAAAGACAAACACAAAGTAAAAGGATGGAAGATGATACTCCAAGCTAATGGCAAACAAAAGAAAGCAGAAGTTGCCATACTTATATCAGACAAAGTACGCTTCCAGACAAAACAGGTAATGAGAGACAAAGAGGGGCAATATATAATGATAAAAGGGACACTTCAGCAGGAAGACATATCACTGATAAATATCTATGCATCCAACACAGGAGCACCAAAGTACATAAAACTACTAAAAAACCTAAAAGGAGATATTAACAACAACACAATAATAGCAGGCAATCTTAACACCCCACTTACATCAATGGATAGATCATCCAGATAAAAAGTCAATAAGGAAATAATGGACTTAAACAAAAAACTAGACGAGATGGACTTAGATATCTACAGAGCACTCCACCCAAAAACAGCAGATCACACATTCTTCTCAAGCACACATGGAACATTCTCAAGGGCAGACCATATATTAGGAAACAAGGCTAACCTCTATAAATTTAAGAAGATTGAAATCACTACAGGCATCTTTTCTGATCATAATGCTATGAAACTAAAAATCAGCTGCAAGAAAAAAACTGGGAAAGGGACAAAGATGTGGAGACTAAACAACATGCTACTGAACAACCAATGGGTCGTTGATGAAATTAAAGGAGAAATCAAAAGCTATCTGGAGACAAATGAAAAGGAAAATACACCATACCAACTCATATGAGATGCAGCAAAAGCAGTCCTGAGAAGGAAATTCATAGCAATACAAGCCCACCTTAACAAACAAGAAAAGTCCCAAATAAATAACCTTAAACTACACCTAACAGAATTAGAAAAAGAAGAAACAGACAAAGCCCCAAATCAGCAGGAGGGAAATAATAAAAATCAGAGCAGAAATAAATGAAATTGAAACCAAAAAAAACAGTAGAAAGGATCAATGAAACAAAGAGCTGGTTCCTTGAGAAGATAAAAAAATCAACAAGCCCTTAGCCAGACTCACTGAGGAAAAAAAGGAGAAGACTCAAATAAATAAAATTAGAAATGAAAGAAGAGAAACTACAACAGACACCACAAAAATACAAAGGATTATTAGAGACTACTATGAAAAACTATATGCTAACAAATTGGACAACCTAGAGGAAATGGACAAATTCTTGGACGCATACAACCTCCCAAAACTGAATCAAGAAGAAATAGTGAATCTGAATACACTGATCACAAGTAAAGAGACTGAAACAGTAATCAAAAACCTCCCCAAAAATAAAAGTCCAGGACCAGATGGCTTCCCTGGAGAATTTTACCAAACACTCAAAGAAGATTTAACACCTATTCTTCTCAAACTATTCCAAAAAATACAGGAAGATGGAATACTTCCTAACACATTCTACAAGGCCAGCATCACCCTGATACCAAAGCCAGACAAAGATAATACAAAGAAGGAAAACTACAGGCCAATATCACTGATGAACATAGACGCAAAAATCCTCTACAAAATACTGGCAAACCGAATACAGCAATACATCAAAAAGATCATACACCATGATCAAGTGGGATTTATACCAGGGACAGAGGGATGGTTCAACATCTGCAAATCAATCAACGTGATACACCACATTAACAAAATGAAAAAGAACCACATGATCGTCTCAATCGATGCAGAGAAGGCATTCGACAAGATCCAGCATCCATTTATGATAAAAACTCTCAACAAAATGGGTATAGAAGGAAAGTACCTCAACATAATAAGAGCCATATATGACAAACCTACAGCTAACATCTTACCCAACGGGGAAAAACTGAAAGCCATTCCTTTGAGGACAGGAACAAGACAACGGGGCCCACTCTCGCCACTCTTACTCAACATAGTACTGGAGGTTTTGGCCAGAGCAATTAGGCAAGAAAAAGGAATAAAAGGACTCCAAATAGGCAACGAAGAAGTGAAACTCTCACTATTTGCAGACGACACGATCTCATACATAGAAAACCCCCAAAAATCCAGTGGAAAACTACTAGAAATAATCAAAACTACAGCAAAGTGGCAGGGGATAAAATCAACTTACAAAAATCAGTTGCATTTCTATAGGCTAATGATGAACTAATAGAAAGAGAACTCAAAAAGACAATCCCATTTACAACTGCAACCAAAAGAATAAAATATCTGGGAATAAATTTAACCAAGGAGGCGAAAGACCTATACAATGAAAACTATGAGACACTATTGAAAGAAATCGAGGAAGACATAAAGAAATGGAAAAATATTCCATGCACATGGATTGGAAGAATAAACATAGTTAAAATGTCCATACTACCTAAAGCAATCTACAGATTCAATGGGATCCCAATCAGAATGCCAGTGTCATTCTTCACGGAAATAGAACAAAAAACACTGAAATTCGTATGGGGCAACAAAAGACCCCAAAGAGCTAAAGCAATCCTGAAAAAAAAGAACAAAGCAGGAGGCGTCACAATCCCTGATTTCAAAATATACTACAGAGCTATAATAATCAAAACTGCATGGTACTGGTACAAAAACAGATACACAGATCAATGGAACAGAATTGAAAGCCCAGAAATAAAACCACACACCTATGGACAGCTAATCTTTGACAAAGGAGCAAAGAACATACAATGGAGAAAGGGAAGTCTCTTCAATAAATGGTGCCAGGAAAATTGGACAGCCACATGCAAAAGAATGAAAGTAGACCATCTTCAATCGCCATACACAAAAATCAACTCAAAATGGATTAAGGACCTGAAAGTGAGACCTGAAACTATAAAACTCCTGGAAGAAAATATAGGCAGTACACTAACTGACGTCAGTCATAAAGGGATCCCTTCAGATTCCATGTCGACTCGGACAAAGGAAACAAAAGAAAAAATAAACAAGTGGGTCTTCATCAGACTACAGAGTTTCTACAAGGCAAATGAAACCAGGATCAAAACGAATAGACAACACACTAGCTGGGAGAAAATATTTGCAAACTGTATATCCAACAAGGGATTAATCTCCGCGACATATAAAGAACTCACACAACTGAGCAACAAAAAAACAAACAACCTGATAAGAAAATGGGCAGAGGATATGAACAGACATTTTTCCAAGGAGGATATACAAATGGCCAACAGACACATGAAAAGATGTTCAACATCACTAATCATCAAGGACATGCAAATCAAAACTACGCTAAGATATCACCTGACACCCGTTAGAATGGCTATAATCACCAAGACAAAAAACAACAAATGTTGGAGAGGTTGTGGACCTCTCCATTTCTGGAATCATCACATGGCTTTCTTCCGTTCATAAAAATAAGTAGAGAGCGCTGGCTATTTATTATCATGGTACAAAAAAGGAACATACTCCACAGCAGGTTTTCTATGACAGCTAACAAGAGACTCTTGCCTTAATAATATAGTAGGAGGAGGTCAAAGGATGGGTAGGGGAGAGGAAGAACAGATGTTCTAATTTGTCAGAAATGTATCACATCACTCTTTATAGATGGATTGAAGACAAATACAGCAATAAAGCTGCTACTCCTTTCATCTGAGCATCTGTGTTTATCAACCTAAATAAACCAAAGAAAGCCTGAAAGCTAGGTAGGACACATCAGGCTTTCAGTGAATGGAAAAAAAAAGCACAGAGAAAAAGAGTGCTCCACCCTGGATCCGTTCTTAATTTGAACAAGATCTCCAAGGAAATCTACTCCAGTGCTTCTCAAACTATGTGTGGTGAATTTTCCCTCAATTTATTGTGGATTAATCTTTTTGTAAAATACAATAAAAATGAATTGCACGGTTTCCTAAATATGACACCAAAAGCACAAGCAACCAAAGAAAATACACATAAATTGGTCTTCATCAAAATGAAAAACTTTTGTGCTTTGAAGGATACCAGAATGGGAGAAAATATTTGCAAATCAAATCTCTGATAAGGGACTTTTATCTAGAATAGATAAAGAACACTTAGAACTCAATAATAAAAAGGCAACCCAAATAACAAGGGGCAAAGGACTTAGACATTTCTTCAAAGAAGAGATACAAATCTAAGTACATGAAAAGATGCTCAACATCATTAGTCATTAGGGAAATACAAATCAAAACTATACTGAAGTAACACTTCACACACAGTAGGATGGCTATAAATAAAACACAGAAAATAACAAGTGTTGACAGGATGGGGAGAAACTGGAACCCTTAGATACTGCTGGTGACAATATAAAATGGTGCAGCCACTTTGGAAAACAGTCTAGCCATTCCTCAAAATTTTAAACAGAGAGTTACCATATGATCCAGCAATTCCACTCAAGGTATATAGCCAAGAGAAAGAGAATGTTCATACAAAAACTTGTACATGAATGCTCATAGCAGCATTATTCACAATAGCCAAGAAGTAGAAATGACCCAAATGTCCATCAATGGATAAATGGATAAACAAAATGTGTATACCCATATAAAATGAATGAAGTACTAACACATCCCACAAGATGGATGAACCTTGAAAACACTATGTTAAGTCAAAGAAGCCAGTTACAAAAGGGCACATATTATATGAATTTTTTATGGAATGTCCACAATAGGCAAATTTATAGAGACAAAAAGTAGATTAATGATTGACTAGAGCTCAGTGGGGTTGGGGGGAAATGGGGAATGACTGCTAATGGGTACAGGGTTTCCATTGGTGGTAATGAAGATTTCTAAAATGTAGTGATGGTTGCACAACTCTATAAATACACTAAAAATGACTGAATATAGTTGAAGCATACCACTTAAATGAGTGAACTGTATGATGTATGAATTATATTCAATAACTGTTACCCAAAAATGAATTGCAAGAAAAATGATCACACACTTGGATGTCACGGTAAATGTCAGATTACTTTAAAAGTAATGCTTACCCTCAATTTTTGTACTGACCTCACTGTGGACAGATAATAAACTGTCCATGAGCCAGCATACCAGTCCATCACACACTTTGAGTAGCCCTGATCTACTCCATTCTCTTACCTGTAATGTTCTCTCAACTGAGATATTTAAGCTCCAATAAGAACTACTAAGATTCAAGAAAAGAGTATAGTTTAGTGGTTGAGTGGAAGTTCTGGATCAGGCAAACCTGAATTTGAATTCCAGCTCTGCCACTTACTTTCTAGCTTCATGGTTTTGTTCTCTTGGATCTCAATTTTCTCCTATATACAAGGTACATCATTAAGTTTTAGGAGGATTAATGAGATAAACCAGACAAAGTGCTCAGCTAGTGTCTGGCACACAGTATGGGTTCACCAAAAGTCATGTATTATCCTCATCATAACTACCTCCTCCTCCTCGCCCTC
Source organism: Tapirus indicus (assembly GCA_031878705.1). Taxonomy (NCBI): domain Eukaryota; kingdom Metazoa; phylum Chordata; class Mammalia; order Perissodactyla; family Tapiridae; genus Tapirus; species Tapirus indicus. Next base: position 92,296,344 of record CM062919.1, on the reverse strand, counting down.
TTTCTCCTCTTGGATGTTTGCTTCCAACCCCAACTTCTTTCCCCAAATCTTTCAGACCCCAGGATTCTGGCACTGTTCCACTGCCCCTACACACAGCAACATTTTGCTTCTGATTGCCTGGGAGTTAGTCCCCATTCCTCTAAACACAAAAACCTCAAGTTTCCTTTAGGAAACTACCCCTTGCCTCCACACACAGTCCGAGTGGTTTGCAGTTGGAGGATGATCTACTCGCACCTCCAGGGCAGGTAACCCCAGTCTAGCCAATCACAGAATGCCATCTACTTGGCCTCAGAGGAAGAGCCTACATGAGAACAAAGGCAACACAAAGGAAAGCAGAACCTAGAGACGAGGAGAAACGGAATTCTCCGACATACACTAAGACCCTGGATCCAGCTATGTCTTAAGTTAGCCCTTACTCTACTCAGGATTTCTTGGTTACTATCAGCCAAGAAATTCATTTTGCTGCCTAATCCAGGTTTGAGTTGGTTTTCTGTCACTTGCAAACTAAAGTGTTTCTTGATTGAAAATCAGCTCCTCACCGAAACCCAAACATGATTTCATCATGGCGGAGGTGAGCATCATCATCAATAGACAGGATGGCTTCTGTCTCAATTTCATTCCAGGGCAAGAATCGATTGTTCAAACTGTTCTTTTCAGTACGGACCACCTGTAAGGAGGAAAGAAAAACACTATCAATCAGTGCTGCATTATAGAATGCAAAATCAAACCTGCTTTTAGGTCAAAGGCTAAATTTACTGAATAATTTTGCCTGATTACCTGTCAGTTGTAAAATCTAGCACATGCCTTTCAGGAATAAAAACTGCCTTATAATTCAGAAAATATTTAAGGATTTCACATTTTAAGCTTTATTCATTCGCTAACTAATTTTCTAGTAAACCAAACCAAAGCTGAGGGTTATTTTACATATGTGATAAATGGAGTCTAGGGAAATTAAAAATAACTCTCCCAAGAGAACACAAGGTGGCAGAACTGAGAGTATGACTCCCAGCTCTGGAATGCCCCAATCAGCTCATAAACGTTAAAATCAAACTCAGAAATCCCTTGAGTCCATGTCATTTCTGACTCCCAATTTTAAGGCTTTTTGGTATTAAAAAAATAAAAGGTAGCCCCTCCAGTTGAAATTATTTCACTTTTGCAATTCCTACCTGCAGCACTGACTACACATATAAAAGCTTTTTCTTTCAAAGTGTACCTAATTCAGTAAAACTAACAGCTTCTGTGTCCACAGCAAATCCCAATTCAAAGAATCTCTATCCAAAGTGATCCACTTATGCAAAGCAACAGTTTCTTCAAAAAACAAAGATTAGTGCCTGAACAGAACATTAAAATAAAAAACATTTATTTAAACCATATCTCAGATAAGCATAGTTTACTACAATGTAGGAAGTACATTGTAGTACTTGCCCCCTAACGCTCAGATAAATGAGGATGACCATACTCAGAACTTTCATAGTTCATTTTACTTTTATGGTATCTATATCTAATTAATCCAACTAATGAGGAGCCATCATTTTATTGTCAAAAACCAGAAACCAAGAGAACTTCCAGAAGAATCATCTTTTTAGAAAGCCAGGAAGGGTCATCTTACTTTCAACAGAACGTTAACTTGTACTAAGGATAGCCTCTACCTGCATGACGAATGTAATTATATCTGGGGTCTAAGTTTATGAATGGTTTCACTCCCATGACTGCACTAGTACTGTCTCTTCAGCTTAGAATACTCTTTCTCCTGATCTTCTACCAAAATTATTCTCCCCCTGGAGGCCCAGCTCAGATGCCTCCTGTCACTCCCCTCCTTGTCAAAATTAATCACTTCTTCTATGTTCTAAAAGCAGAATCCTTACACTTCAATTCATTCATTCTAGCACACAAAGAATCCAATTAGTTCAGAGTTAGAAGGGCCTTGGAGGTCATATGGTCTGATTCTCACTTTCTACAAGGACAAACTGGCAAGTGGCAGAGCTAGACTCTAACTCGTAGCTTCTAACTTCAAATCAGTCTTTTTCTGCTAAACTTACATTAAACGGATAAATCTAATCAAACCAAAGCCACACTGAAAATGCATTATTAATTTGTGTACTATCAAGAAAGAAAAACACTGCCAAATAAGAAAGCACATGAAATAGTTTATCACTTAGGATGTTTACTTTATTAAAGAGCTTTTTAAGACTTCGCCTCAGCCCAGAGGAGTTCCTCCCAAGTCAAGACAAGGAAAGATCTGTAACAGTTATCCTACTACAGAGAACAGATGTCAGAGCCAAGCAACAGACATAGAAATCCATCTTGTCCTGCAGCACATTTGACCAGTACAAAATTCCCTGAGCTTGTAGCCTAGGTCTCCCAACATCAGATTCAGCAGTGACAGAACAAAGGCACTGAGGCCTGGGTCAGGAAAAAGAGAGGAGCAAGGATGGGGAGATGGCCAAGTACTCACCACAGTAGCTGCCAGGCTCCATCCCCATGGAGTGGGAGGGCGGCCAGAAGTCACAGAAGCCAAATGCCAACCTCGGCAGTGGTAAAATGCCATCTATCTTAAGACGCACCCAATTTCAGAGATGTTAAAATATAAAATAATGTTCACCTTAGAATCAATGGAATATAGTAGCTGTTCACTCAAACGCCCCCAACAAACTACCCTCAGATTATTCATTTCACCTTCCTAACACGCCTAGTGTTCACTTAATACAGAACTGCAATTCTGCCAGTTCAGATGAACAAAGCTACCCCTCAACTCTTGCAGTGAATCCACACAGCTTACAATCTAGTAGTGAATCCACATAGCTTACAATGAAGAAAAAATAACAGAAAAATCCAATTCTTGAATATTCAATTGTAGATTAACAATTTTGTGGGTTAATCACCAGGATAATTATCTACAGAAAATTAGTAAACCAGGATCATAGCACAAAGCTTTAGTACTCAAAGTGTGATCCAAAGACCAGCAATCTGGGCATCACCTGAGACTCCATTAGAAATGCAGAACAGCAGGCCTACCCCAAATCTACCAAGTCAGAACCTGCATTTCACAAGACCCCTGGGTGATTCCTATGTACAATAAATTTTGAGAGGCACTGGTACAGAGGAAAAATCATGGATCTGTAGTCAATCAGAAAAGCTGGAGTGCAAATTCCAATCCCACCACTTACTAGAGGTGTGAACCTAAGTAAGCAACCTCTCTGCTAAATCAACACAGCACCATGTTGTGTGTAAAAACTAAAGTTGTTTATCACCTAAACTCAATCCTATAAACAATCTAACACTTAATCTAAAAATAAGAAACAAAAACTAAAATGATCATGATTTGATACCTAGAGCTTATCCAAAATTTTTTGTACAATTTACAAAGTAAATCAAATCAAGAGGAGCTGCTTGTCCTTCGGAAGACTTAGAGCTGAAGGTCTAATATCAAATGTGTTTTCCGCTAGATTTCACATCCGGTTTTTTGAGCAAGTTTCTGAAAGTCCATTAAAAGGCAAGTCCATTAAGAACAACTACTACGGATGCCAGGAATATAGCACACGTACTACCTCTACTCATCCTGGCACAACTCCTCCGGGCAGGATAACAGCAAGATTTTCAGAATTGGGGAACTGAAGCAACAGCCATCCAAATGAAAGAAAAACTTTGAAGCATTCACAGAAACACAACATCAAGTACTGCAGCAGCTTATTTGTGGTTGGCTCACAACCAACCGTAGTCAGTAAGTCGGCTTGAAGAATTTAGAGCAGTGGCTCTCAACTAGGAGTGATTTTGCCCCCCAAGGGACATTTGACAATGTCTGTGGACATTTTTGGTTGTCACAACTAGGGGGGTAGGTGAGCTACTTGCCTCCAGTGGGCAGAGGCCAGGGATGCTGCTAAATCCTACAATACACAAGACAGCCCCCACCCCAACAAAGAATTATCCGGTCCAAAATATCATTGGTGCCACTGTTGAGACACCTGATTTAGAGTCAACCACAGGAGACAATAAAGCAAACTTTAGAATACATGTAGTTCATTATTTAAGGACCTTTCCCTTATAATCAAAAAGAGATTTCTGCCCTTATAAACTGTGCAAATACAAACTAAAATTAAAGGGAGTAAGAGAGCTTTCTTCTAACGGTTTTGCTTCACAGGTGTAGTGCTTAATGGCTGCACAAAACCTCAGCAAACCAACCTTTATCCATTCTGGCACCAAAATCAGGACAAAAAGACTCAAATATTTGTAATGCAGACATGCAGATCATCATTGGCTTCTAAGAGTCTGAAGAATGGCAGATCAAACATGAAAGAAATGAGTCAACCAGAACTAGTATGTCATGTTTAGGAAATATTTTTTTCCTTTTTTTTTTTTTTTTTTTTTTTACTGAGGAAGATTTCACCCTGAGCTAACATCTGTTGCCAATATTCCTCCAACATCTGTTGCCAATCTTCCTCCATTTTGTATGTGGGCCATTGAGGAGTGGTGTAGGTCTGCACCCAGGAACCAGCCTCAAGCCATTGAAGCAGAGCACGCTGAACTTAACCACTAGGCTACCGGGGCTGGCTCAAAATAGTCTCATTTTTGTTCATGTTGTTTTGTTTTGTTTAAAACCACGCTCCCTACTTCCTCAACATTGGCCATTTTTTCATGCCTTATGAATACACCTTAGCAACTTGTGAACATGAGGACTGACCTTCAAGTTAATGATTTAATTACTGGTATCCCATTGACCAGAATGTAGAGCACAGTCCCTGGCATACAGTATATGTTCAACAAATGGTTCATAAATGAATGAACAAACAAATGAAGAGGAAACAGGACCTAATTTATCCCTGTCCATTCTATTTTCAGAATACGAAATAAAAGACTTGAGAAGTTTATACATTAAAACTATAAACATTCGATACACTGAAACCTCTTAGTATTTAATCTAGTTTTCTATAGCAAAAAATCCATCAAACTACAACAATCAAGTCAGGAGCAAAATTCACTAACATTCATTTTGCTTGTTTCATGTACAATGCTCCCTGATGATGCTTTACTAGTTTTTCTGTTCATCATTCAGTTCATCTGTTTATCATTCATAAAAGCCTTGACTTTCTCTCATTGCACCTTTTTTCTCATCACAGTGGAACAGTATGGCAATCATGGCCTAGAACCCTATAATATGCAAATGCACACAAGTGTATGCATGACCAAAAACTAATTAGTAACTTCAGTTAACATTCAACTTGGTTCTTGAGGAATTCTGGAATTTATGAATGATAAAAGAACTACTACTCTGATAAGGGTCCTTTCTTCTAGTATGTTAAACAAGGCATTTGGCTTCTAAATCCAGATAGAACCAGCAAATCCACATGAATTAGCCAAGTATCAATTCACATCATAAATAGCTAATTAGCTACCATGATAAGTTTGACTCCCAAGTAATAGTTAGCAAATATCTCTTAATATCTAAGGGATGGAAATGTAAGTAGTTACTGCCATTAACAGGAAACAATGAAACAATTTAGTAAGTGATAGTTGCTCAAGTGAAGCAGAATAATGAATTTGGATTTAAATGGAAGAACTACCTAAATATGGATACTTTTATGGAAGCAGCTCATGACTAGCCATAGGCAGATCTTTGAAGTTGGTAGGCAAGAAAAATAGAAGAGATTAAGTGAATCAATCCAAGTCATAACGTAGACCAAGAACAGAAAACACAAAAAGGTAGAAATATCTGAGAAGTATAAAATTAGAAAATGTATGTGGAAAATACAAAGCACCGTACTACCACATAATGCCACTTACTAAATTCAGCAATTTAAATACATTTATAATGTTGTCCTTTTCCTCTTTAAGATCAAATTTTGCCCAGCCAAACCTAAAAGTCTCCAGTCTCCAACAATACATACACATGCATAATGCCCTTCTGTAACGAATCCATTTCTGAGCATGAACCTTATGTCGAGCCTCATACAGGCAAGAAAGGTAAACAGCAACTACCTTTCATCCTCCATCCTCTCCTTTTCTCTAACTTAAAAAGGTAACCCATCATAGAGCTTGGGAGTCAAGAAAATGAGATCCAAAAAGAAGCACATAGTCATAGGTACCTACTTGTGAGGACCATGTGAAATAGAGCTTGAGGTGATTGGGTGGAGAGGTGATCAACAGAGAAAGGACAACTGAAAAAGAAGGAACATTTAAACTTCTTGATTTTTCAAGGGACTCATTCATTCAATAAACATCAAGTGGTGGGGGCAAAAAGTGAGGAATTGCAAAGAAGTAAGGGAAAGGAATAAGAAGGTAATACAGTGAATTGGTTTTCCATTTATAACATTAAATTTGGGTATAATGCAGTATAAAAAATAGTACATATTTTAGGTTATGAGATAAGTCTGTTTTAACTCATAAGAGAAAAAGTTGCCAATGACCCCTGTGAAACTGAAGGTAAAAGAGCATAGGTTAGAGGAAAAAGCATATAAAGAGCATGACACGTGGGGCCGGCACAATGGTGTAGTGGTTGGGTTCACGAGCTCCACTTCAGCGGCCTGGGGTTCGCAGGTTTGGACCCCGGGCTCGGACATATGCACCGCTTATCAAGCCATGCTGTGGTGGCGTCCCATATAGAGAGGAAGACGGGCACCGATGTTGTCCCAGGCCAATCTTCCTCAGCAAAAAGGAAGATTGGCAACAGTTGTTAGTTAAGGGCTAGTCTTCCTCACACACACAAAAAAGGGCATGACACAGTGCCTGCCTAGCCCATAGAAAATGCTCAAAATGGTTAGCAATTATTATAACATGAGATTAGTACAACCTCTTCCTATTTTAATTTGTAAATATTTTATTTCTATATAAATATATATCAGCTCTGCCTTTCCAAGAAATTTAGATTTTGACTTGGTAAAAGAGAAAAATAGGCACTCAACTAAGATCAGAAGTCCTAAGACTTAAGCTCTAATTTAGATATTAATTAGTCAAGTGACCTAAAGCAATAAAGTTCTCTTAGTCTCAGATTCCTTACTTTGAATTAGTAAAAAGAGTACATATAAACTAAGCGGGGGAGGCATTACCTAAAGAATTGATTGCTGCAATTAATAAATCATTTATGCAGTGTGACTTTTCAGCAATTCCTTTATACATCTATAACTTTTTGCTATTAATTTCTGATAGCTTTGTTTTATATAATTCTCCTTCACTGCCATGCAGCCCATTCTCACAGAAAAAAAAAAAGTCACAGCTATAGCCACCAAGTTATTAAGTAAAATAATGTCAAACAAACAAACAAAAAAAGCACCCAGATACACTAGTACCTAGTGAAGTCTACCAAACTTTGTACAATCTTGGACCTAGAGAAACTGGACAAGTTTTTTCCTGTTAGCTTCTCTTAGAAATAACAATTTTAAGAAATTATCATCTGATACATTCAAGTAATATTTTTTAAAGTAGAGTGGGCACAGATAAAGAGTATCAACTTTCCAAGGAATAAGCCTTTAGAATTATCTCTACTCCTGCCTGAGGTCTAGCCAGAAGTAAAGCCTTTAACAGCCTGATTGGCAGAGGCCCAAGCCTGAATAACAATGATGCTGAGTTGACTACATAGCCAGTTTCTCTTCCAGTCTTCTTTCTTTTTTCCCTTAGTAGACTACTGGAGACACAGTATTAAAATAACTACCCTGGAATGACAAGGGGCCAAAACAGAACACTCCTTGTTCAATTCTAATATCAAGGACTGGGAGGGAGGGAAAAGGGCAGTGAAAAATAACCTTGTATCTCTATAGTTTTCATTTGGAAAAAATGGTGCATCCTGGCCTTACCACTTCCACAGAGACCTTCGAGTCTTCTAGGGAGTGCGATATGCTTATCTCTCAACTCACCATCCCCACCACTACTGCTCTGGTCCAAGCTACCAACACCCCTCACCTAGGCTACTGCAATAGCTTTTGAACTGTTTCTGCTCTTTTCCCGATAGTCCCACACATATCATATTACTCCCTGCTCAAACTCTCCAATGACACCCTAATATACTTCATTCAAGCTTCTGCTCAAATGTTACCTCTTCAAAGAGGACTTCTCAGGCACCCTGTGTAAATTAGCTGCACCCTTTATGGAGAAGTGAGCAAGACTACATTGTTAATAACAGAAAGATGTCCCCTTCAGAACAGCCCGTGTTAAAATTCCAAAGAAACAGATCTTGATGTTCTCATTTCCAATGAATGCTCCAACAGGGCCACCCTATTTATTACTGTTTTCCAGAATATAAAGCAGAGTGAAGAAGATGTGTTAACTGGTCAGAATAAAGTAGTCACTTGAAGCAAAATTTTAGGTGGGACTATGTATCAAAAAGAGATCACTTGGAGGTTTCTGCCTCCAGGATGGCTGAATAAGCTCCTACCAGACCCAACCCTCCTGCAGATGGTAACAACAAACTCCAGACAAAAATACCAAAAAAGCAATTACCTGAAGGTAGAAGAAATTATGGAGGGGAGCTGAAATTTAGGAATGAATTACCAACATGGGGAGAATCACTGTTGCTTTTACTCTGAGAGTAGGCCAGAGTCAGTACCATGCAGGAGAGCTTAAACTTGCACACAACACCCAAGTCTTTCTGGCATGAAGAATAAGAGGAAAGAGTATGGGACAACAGCCACCCCTGGAAAGAAAGAAGATTCCAGAAAGGAGAGAGGCAGAAAGGTGGAGCTCCAAGTTCTGTGTATAAACTACCCCGTTTCTGGCCCACCCCTAAATCATGCATGCTTGGTACTGTTTGTAAGCAGACCAGCTAAAGATAAAAGGACTGAACTCACATTTGAGTTGCCACTCAAGAGACAGAGCTTCAAGTTGAGTCCAACCAAATTAACTGCCTGCCAAAACTAAAATAACAACACTTTTCAGAGAAATAATAATCCAGTTTTCACAACACAACATTCACGATGTGTAGGGTTTACTACAAAATTGTTTGACATACAAAGAACCACAAAAACATGACCCAGTCCTCAAGAAAAAAGAAAATCAATTAAAACAAATCCCCAAATGACCCATATGTTGGAATTAGCAGACAAAGATGTTAAATAGCTATCATAAAGTAGCTGTGCTAAAGTAGCTACCATACTTCATATGCTCAATGAAGTAAAGTATACTCAGAATGGAAAAAAAGACAGGACATCTCAGCAGAAAAAAAGAAACTATTATTTTTTAAAATATGGAAATTCAGGAACTGGAAAATATCTGAAATTTAAAATTGACTGGATAAGCTTAACAGTAGACACAAATGTCAGTGAACTTGATGACACATCAACAAAAATGATCAAAACTGAAGAAGAGAAAAAAAGATTTAAAAAAATGAACAGAGCCACTGAGAACTGTGTGACAATATCAAAATGTCTATATATATATAATGGAGTCCCCAAAGTAGAGGAAGGAAAGAATGGGGCATAAAAAATATCTGAATAATGAATAAAAATTTCTCAAAATATGAAGAAAAACAAACTGATAGATTCAAGAAGCTTAGTGAACCCTCATCAGAATACAAATCAAAGAAAACCAAGCCAAGAAATATAGCCAAGCTGCTGAAAACCAAATATAAAGAAAAAAAATCTTGAAAGCAGCCAGAGAAAAACAACACATTACATACAGGGAAACAAAAATTTGAAAAACTACTGACATATCATCAGAAACAATGCATGCCTGGAAGCAGTGGAACACCTTGAAAATGCATGAAAGTGGTAGTCCCCAAGGTATTACAGAGTTTTTCAAAAGACTAGCCTTCAAATCCCTTGGCCCAATACTACTGTACATGTGACTTCCATTCAATATTCTTTGTTCTTACACTCCAGGAGCTAAGGAACCTGATTCAACTGTTTACAAACAGGCAAGAGACAGACAGAGAGCAGTCACCTAACATCACCACCTCTGTTCAGCAGTCCCACACATTCAGATGAGAGATCTACTTCAACTGGGGGCATTTATTCCATCTCTCCGTGGAGTTCTGTCACCTTGCCCAGGCCCTACCCAATTTGGACTGAAATTCTCTTTACATAAAGCATTTGGGTGTCCAAGAATGGTGGTAGTGAAGATCACATTTACTCTAAGCCAGATCTGATGTAGTTTCCCCTTTGTTATGCAAACAATAGAAAAGAATGAGAAATTTTAATATACAAATCCCAGTAGGTACTCCTAAGACAATCCCTCTCTACTTAAACACTTAGGGCCCAATAGATTTCACAGCCCACAAATATCTAACATTCATGCCTATGGCTTAGATGGGAACCTGAGCATAAGAGAAGTACAAATTGCCCAGCATTTTCTGAAATGGCATGTAGGTTCCTGGGTAGACTCATTTAGCCAACATGCTGATTTCATTTTCCCTGAAGAACTGGAATCTGAGAGACTGCCTGGGAACCACCCTCACCCTGCTGCTAATTTTATAAAGACCTGTTAACTATAATGGAATGGATAGGGTAAGTCTGCATCCCAGATGGAAAAACCAGTCTGAGATGTCTCATACTAGTGCCATTTTTCCACAGGTGAGACAGCTGCCAGTCTCTCTTAACCCTGATAACTAGAAAGTGTTGGCTCTATGCCCAATATGTCAGCAATTCAACTGCTGCCCAAAAAACCTGCCTCGCCTAAATAGAAAGCATAGTCAAAATATTTAGAGAATGGAGTGAAATTCTCCAGCTTGAAACTGTTTCCTCTTTTTCAGAAGAACTAGAAAAAACTTGTATCACTAATATGAGCAAGTTATTCAGAATGGCCTCCCATTTGGAAAGTTTCTGGCATCTTCCAACAAGGCATTGTATTATTGCAATGAGCTGCCCAGTAATCAAAGAGGACTACTTATTTCCCACCAGAGTTAAAAGAAAGGATTAGTTCTGGTAACTTCTCTGATCAATTTTAGTCATTGTTAATAACCACGGCATCAGCTTCTCTACATCCCTACCAAATTCAAAGAAAACTCAGGAAAAATGGAAAACAAAGGCTGCTTTATTATTCTATTTGAGCAGCATCTATCTCTCACAGAACAAACGCTTTTTAAAAAAATTACAATCACATTCAAAAAGTTGTAATTGAGAAAGAAAAAAAGTGAAATTTACTTGGGAAGAAGTCTATCAAGAAATCTCCCCCTTTACAATGCTTTTCTTAATATACAAGATAAATTCTGGGATCAAAAGGTTTTGAAACCCTACACAGTCTTTGAATAGCTTCAGATTACAAATTCAATTAAATCAAATACAAGAAAAGACTAGCAGCAGTAGTAAGCAAGTAGCAACAGTAGTAAGAAAGAAAATTTAAAACAGATTTGTACAGGAGAAAGTAAGTAGTAACAGCTATGACACAAAGGGAAATTATGTAGAGGATACAAGATGCCTTTATCAGCAAAGTGAGTGAAAGCTGTCCATAACAGGCAGAATATCCATACTGCCTTCCATTTTCTTTGACATGAAGGGATAAGTAGGAATCAATTATTGGGCACCTTTCTAGATTTCTTACTTGTATTATCTTAGATTCCTCTTTAATCCTAAAGTCAAAGAAGTTAAGTAATTTATCAAAGATCACAAAATGACTATTTATTCTCAGGTCTGCATCACTCCCAAACTCATCCTTTTCTATTATACCATGCTGCTGCTTAGAAAATATTTCATATGAATCAGTTCCTCAATGAAATAATTTTTTTAAAAAACTGGTCTAGCCCAAACAGTCCCCTTCCAAATAAATTCTTCCTAAAAATTATGCTAATTTTCTTAGGCAATGTATGGCCCATCAGACACAAGCCCTTCTTTGCTACTTTTTTCTGTAGAGTACCTGTGCTGCAGGGTAAGTGGCTGGCAGTTTAAGACTTGCTCTAAGGCCTCACATTTAAGAAAAGTGGGTAATCTATGAGATTGACAAATTTACATCAGAAAGTGGATAAACAAAGTATTCAGAACTAAAGCCCTATCCTGCATATTTGGCTATTATTTTTCCTGTAAAATACAGCGTCCTAACCATGACAGATGGAGTAAAGAATGAGAAAGAACCTTCAAGAGACTATAAAAACGTTCAGGATCTCCAACTCCCAAATATCAAACCCTGACTTTAGTGTTCCAAAAGACTTCTAAGATATCCTGGTAAATGAATAACACAGGTCTCCCTAAATCCTTTGGGAGGCAAATAAAACTGCAGCTTCTGGAATCAGACATACTATAGCTCAGCTCCTCCATTACTAATCACGACCTTGGGCAAAATAATTAACCTCTCTAAGCTTCAGTTTCCATAGATATAAAAAGAAGAAATCATGATGATGATAAGTTCTATAAATGCTAAATTATAATGCCTAGATCGTAAGTGCTTCTTAAATGTTAGTTTTTCATCATCATTCTCATCATCAACATCTTTATTATGACACAGAAGAAGTCTATGGGGTAACCAACGGGGTTTTTTAAATTTCTGGGGCCACCATCACTTTCAGTTTTGGAGAGTCTGAGAAAATTCAGGAAGTGAGTAGCAGAGATGGAACTGTCAAGGCCTGAAAGAACTGAAAAAGAAAGCAGAAATTTCATAGGAAAAGGATCTGTATAGGTTAAAAAAAAAAAGTGTGTGTGTGCATATATACATACATATATGTATATATACATACACCCATATATATATGGAAAAGGGATTAAGAGTGAAATAGTATCTCATGCAATAAAACTCATTTTTCTATTACCATGATGGGGACGCCAATGTCGGGCCACAGAAGGTCCTCTGATGGTAGCTTGGGAGAATTCCACACCACCACTACCTTATTCAGGTAAGGAAGGCCATTCAATCTCTCTAAAGAGTTCATAAGCACTTCCTCCCGCTCATAAGTCAACATCACTACTGTGAACTGCTCTCGTGGAACATTGCCTCCAAGTGCTGCCTGAAACTCCTTGCCAGAACCCCCAGCTCCACCACCAATAGGCCGAAATCCAGTCCCTGAGCCCAAGAATTTGGCCTCTGAGGGCAACACAGGGTCAAAGGGTGTGTGGGGGAAAAGATGGAAAGGCCCTGGAGCAGAGTTCCAGCTGCGATAAAAGTCAGTGACAGTCAAAGTAAAGTTGCGGAGGTATTTCGGTGAGGCATAAGGTGGCTCCGTTTCTACTGGCCCCAGGTCCAGGTCCCCATTGTCAGCCATGTTGGGATCAGTTCCAGCTGCCTTGCCTGAACGATGGGGGATCTCAGCCGCTGCCTCTTCCCGGATGGGAGCGGCTGGGATCTGTATGCGAGTCCTAATCATAGCCAGCACGGTATTAAAAATACTGTCAGCAGTCGAGAAGTAGGTCTCCCAGAGAAAGCGGCCTTGCCGCCTCATAGCCAGTAGGTCACTATCCGAGAGACTTCGTAACAGGAAGTGAACCTCTGTAACACGTGGCTTGGGCACCACTAGGGCTGCCTCATTCCACTGCAGCATGTCCTGGTAAGGAAGCTGTACTTGCTCCCCCAGCACAACTGGGACAGCACCAACTTCCAGGGCTTCAAAGAGCCGTGTTGCACAACCAGATGAAATAACCAAGTGTGGGTCCCCAGGAGTGATAATGAGAGCAAAGGTGGAAAGCTTCAGTAATTCTAAGCGGTCCTCCCGCTCCCCACACAGTGCCCACTCAGTAGGCAGACTGGGTTTAGGCTGGTTTTTGCAGGTAAATTCTACCAAGACTTGATCTAGCTTGCTATCTTGCACAGCCTTTAGGGTGGCAATGATACGATCGTCATAGTCAGCTGGAGGGTCACCTTCCATTTCTTCTTCAAAGGAGCGGGCCTCCTGAAGGCTGGATCTCAGTGATTCAATCTTCTCACCCTGGAAGGTGAAGAGATATTTCCGCTTAACTGGCACCTGTGGTGGGATTTCCATGAAGTTGGGCTCTGACATGGCATGGACCAGTGGTGATACTACCAAGTCAAAGCCAGGTCTGTACTGGGCAGCATAGAAGGTGGACTGGGCCACCATGGCACGGCCTGTGCTGACATTATATAGTAAATTCTGTGTATCTGACTTCCGTGACAGATTGATGATAACATGGTTGTGTCCATCTGTCCGCCAATGTGGTAGAGAATACAACTGCTTCTCAAGTTCAGCAGGCCGCAGCACTACTGGCTCCTGCATTTCTCCCACTAATATCACATAAAGGCAGGCAATGTCTGCATTTTCTGTAACATAAACGTTGGCTCGTGCTGTAGCCTGAAAAGCTTGCTTGACCAAGGGATCCAGGTAGCTGCCAAAGGCAAACTGGTCACTGTCATAAACATAGACTGGAAAACCAGAGGTGAGAGGGCAACGAGAATAATCGAAACAATTGTACAGCCGGCAACCCCGTATGACCTTTGGGGGAGGAAGGCCAGCATCGTCCTTCTCTGGGAGCAATCGGATGGGCAGAGAAAGTTTGGGCTGATTTTGAGCCATCAGCTCTTTGTAAGAATGCTCAGTCTGGCTAATGACATTCTTAAGCTGAAGCAGGTCCTGCTTGGCATTCTCAATACTCTTCTTACAGGCTTCGATCTTCAGATTCAGCTTGGCAATTTCACTGTTCAGCTCTTGCCGCTTGGCTTCCAGCTGCAAGAGTTCTTCACTTACAGACTCACGAATTCGGCAAAGATCCAGCACATGCTTTACTTCACATAGCTCATTACCAGCCCGTGGACCAAAAATCCGCTTGCCTGCCTCATCAGCCTCATCCAGAGTGGTGAGATAATAGTGAGCAATGAGGGGGAAGAAAACCAGGATGATGAAGAGCGTAAAACTGAGCCATGTGAGTCGGATACGGTTGGACCATCGTAACATACAGGTTTGACCTCCATTCCCCACTCCCCCATTCCGCAACATGGTATAGCCCGTCATGAGTTCCTTTGTGGCTTTTGCCCCCTCTGATCACGTTGGGTCACTCGCCATAACCATGAGTTTCTATCAGACAAAACTCAATCTCTTCTCACTCACACGTTTCTGTAAGAATTAGTGTGCTCCCTGCACAAGGCACCAAATAGAATGGAAATTTCATTTTCCTCAGCTGTAATTGAAATGGTCTCTGACTCTATTCCAGCAGACTTTAAGTCCTGGTTGTTGACTTAAGAGCATGTCCTTAATCTTTATCAAACGGTAAAAGGTACCACATTGTTGATGAGATGAAAGGGAGGAGGTCCCTGATGATGAAACCCAGGAAAAATACCCTGGAACTAGACAGACTTTTTCAACTGCCATAGCTCTTGTTCCTTGGTTTTGCTGACCAACAAATATGCATAGTTACTAGTCACAGTTATAAAGTAGCTGGTTAGAACAGAAACGAATCCCAGCCTCTTAACGATGTCATTGCCAATGATCAGGCCTGCAAAAGAAAGAGAACCATGTCAGTCTTGAAGGGATTATGTTTAACAACCCTGCCCTCCCCCCAGTATATTTCTAGAAAATGCTTAACTCTTATAAGATGGAACAATGATTAGAACACTGATGTGTGTCTCACAGAACATTTTAAGTCGAATGTAGGTTTTGTTTGGTATGGATATTTTACTTGTGGTTAATAAGAAATGGATGAGGATAAGTGTCCAAAAACAGCTTCAGTTTTTACACACACACCCCTTCTTCCTATTTAACTGGATACAGAGCAGCATTAGAGCCCTACAAAATGATGATCAACTACATTCAACAGAGGGCAAAGATGTTTGCAACAATTTTTATTCCAGACTTAGGCAACATCTTTAAATGAAGAGAAACACCTTCCTATCCAGCCTTGGTAGCTATGTTCATTCCTAACATAAAAGTCTCCTTTTGAACTACTTAAAAAAAAAAAGAAAAAGACTCCGTGAGAAGCTCAATTTGTTATATTCAGTGTTGAAAAGAGTTGAAGAGAACTCTTTTGATCTTTACCCAGTGGTAGATGGAGTAATCCGAGACAAAATGTATTTCCCAGTTTGCTTCTCATTTATCTTCTGTTAGCAGACATCATGTGTTCCTTCTTAAAATATAAATAGTAACTAGGTCTTTTAGAAAGAACACTATACTTAGAAATGAGAGGCATTATTTCTTATCCTTTGGAGACAGATTTGCTATCAGACCTTATGCCTCAGATTCCTAATCTCCCAAAGTGGAGATAAGTGTATGGAGACAACAATAAATTTTGTTGCTACGAAAATAAAGGATAGAGGATGTGAGGGTGCTTTAGGCTAATAAATCTTGAAACAACATTCCCAGTCCTGTTCTCTTACCAAACTTTACTATCAAAGGCTACAAAAGCTTTTCACTTGCTTTCACCTAAAACTCAACATATCTAGAATTGAATTCGTAATATTCTGTGCCAAAGAGTACTCTCAATTTCTTTCATTCATTTCCTCCAAAGTATTCACCATACTCTTAACATGCCTAAGACATGCTAATGGAGAATCTATAATGTAAAATAATTCTTGACCTCAGAGAATTTCCTTTAGCCTAAAAGACAAGATATAAACAAACAGCAAGGGTACTACTACAAGGCAGTATAAAATAAGTAGTTACTTCACAGATGCTCACTCTCTCTAGCTTCTACCTTTGTTAAAGATGTATAACTGTTAAAGGTCTGATAGAGTCTTCCCTCCCTCTAAATGAAAATAAAAAGTTGATAACAGTGTTACGAAAAGGCTTGAGTAAGTAGAGCAAGAGATAAGGACAACAAAAACCAAAAAATATCAATCATGGAAAAGCCTAAATTTGGATGATCTAAACTTTGATAATTAACAGCTGACCAAACATCCCAAAGAATGTAGGTCAATATTTCTAAAGCATTATCCTTTTAACTCAAATGTTAAAATCCCTCTTTTTGTTTTCAAAAGAATGTTCTCTGCACTTATGATCAAATCATAACAAAGAAACAATGGAGTGGAGGAAAGAAAAGGAAGACACAATCAAGGCAATTCAGCTGTTTCATTCCCTCCTTACCACATGTTTCAGGATCCTTCCTTTCTCTGACTCAGGTAGCATTATACTTCAGCATACAATTTCTTGAAATAGTGAACTCCAAGGGCTTGCTCTCCTGATAGAAAATAGAAAAGCGACACGCTATTAGAAAAATACTCAACACTGAAGGTGCTATTAAAGGTCCACTATGAAAAGACTTCCCTTATGTCTATAAGGTGACAACAGAATTTAATGTCCAAACACGGACACTCTTTTAAGTGAAAAGGGGTACTATGAATAAATACACTGGGATAACAGGCATAAACTCAAAGGCACTCTCGAAGGAAAACCATCCAGCACTGTTTATGTGCTCTAAGAGGAAACAACCCAAACACTAAAATGTAGGAAAGTCCTTACCTTTTAGAAGTATATTCTGAGATATTTAGAGAGGAAATGATTTATTTGGAATTTGCTTAAAAATAAACAGGATGAGGGTGGTGAGCAGCGTTTGGCGGTATAGATGAAACAAGACTAGCCATGAGCTAACTGTTGTTGACACTGAATGATGGGGATACAGAAGGGTTTATCATACTGTGTTCTCTGCTTTTAAGTATGTTTGAAACCTTTCTTATTAAAAACTCAAAAATATATTACACAGAGTCTAAACAAATGTTTTTTAAAAGTCGTCTGGAGACTGACTATACTTAATCTGATATTGCTAGCGCTACCAACTTATATATGAACAGAGCTGGGAATAGAAACAAATGTTCTAATGGAAACCAATGATTCAACAATGATTCAGAAAAATTTATCCCCATCAAGTTCCATCTGTCACTGGAATAAGGCAAAAGTGTCATCAATGTCCAACATCATGAACTTTCTTTCCTAAATAGCTAATTAAATTATTTCAAGCACAAAAAAATTGAAAAAAAGAAAACCCTCAGAATCTCTTCTGCCATTCTCTGGAAAATGACAGTGAATGTACTAGGATCTAGAAATAAATGCCACTCAAACACTGATAAGGAGCAATCTCCAGAGATTTTTACTCCAAATACAATACACATGCCTTATTAATTGTAAGTCATTTGCCATAGCACTGAATGCCCCACTTGTTAGCCCTCCCCTACAATGCATTCTACACACAGCAACCAAAATCATCTTCTTAAAACATGAATTAGTGGGGCCAGCCCAGTGGCGTAGTGGTTAAGTTCGTGCACTCCACTTCGGCGGCCCAGGGTTTGCAGGTTCGGATCTCAAGTGCAGACCTACACACCACTCATCAAGCCATGCTGTGGCAGCATCCCACACACAACATAGAGGAAGACGGGCATAGATGTTAGCTCAGGGACAATATTCCTCACCAAAAAAAACCAAAACCATAAATTAGACCATGTTTCTCCCTTCCTTAAAAATTTTCAATGGCTTCCCATTGTACTGCCAGGCCCTTCATAACTAGCTCCTCACCACCTTTCTAAACTCATCTGCCATCACTGCTCCACTTGCTCACTCAACTTTAGCTACACTGGCCTCCTTTAATTCCTCAACTATGCCAAGCTCCTTACTGCCTCAGAACCTTTATACTTGCTGTTCTTTTAGTCTCAAATGCTCTTCCCCAGGCTTTTCTCTGGGTGACTTTCTCACCCTTCAGAGCTTAACTTTCATGCCATTCCCATTTAAAGTAGCCTTTCTTATCCTCTGACACTTCCTGGCACTGACCCATTGATTTCCTTCATAATATCTTTTCATTTACTTATTTATCACTTACCTTCCCCACCAAAACCTAATCCTTGAGGATAGGAACCTTGTCTGCTTGGATGACTATTATATCACCAGTACTGGAAACAGTGTCTGGCACACTGTAAGTGCTCTATAAATATCTGTTAAATAAATGAATTATATCACTGATCACTTCCTCATTCTACAAATTCTCAGCTTTTCCCTTGATTTCCCATGAAACCATGCTTTCTGGTATTCCACCTATTTTCCTGACTTATTCTCCCTTTCTACTTTGCTGGCACCCAGTCTTTCTCCTATCTCATATAAGTGCTCCCCAAGGGGTTCAACATAATTCATTTAAGTGAATCCATTCACTTAAATGGCTTCAACTCCCAAAGCTACTAGTCCAACTCTAGCCTTTCTGCTTTGCACAGCAGATCAGTATTTCCAACTCCCTAAAGGATTACCTCTCCTAGGGTATATCACGCACACTTCACGATTCCATATACTTCTTCTTTCCAACAACTGTCAGTTCTGCCCATGATGCTACATTCGTCCACTCTTACAAACTAGAAACAGTGTAATACACAGGAAAGAGTATAGACTTTAGAGCTAGCCAGATCTGGATCAAATCCCACCTTTATAAGCTATTAGATAGGTGGTCAATTAATGATTCTGAGCCACAGTTTTTTTCCTCAGTATAAAGGTAACAACGCTCATGTTCAGGATTGTTACAAAAATTAGAGATATGAATAAAAAATACCCTGCACAGTATCTGGCATATAGCAGGCTATCAGCTACAAGTCTTGGAGTTATTTTTAATTCCTCTAACTGCTTACAGCCACATCTGATCTCCTGCCAAATTGCATCCATCCTTTTTTATAATAATAATAATTAGGGTAATATATTTATAATAATAATCTACAATAATGTTTGTATGTATCCCTTCCTTTTATTCTACTGTCTTCACCCTAATACTGGACCAAAACAAACCATAATGCCTAATCTCACATTCCCCATCAATTTTTCCTGTGTATTACTCTAAATTAATATTTTTTATTTCATCAAATAGGGTTTCAGTTTGAATAATTTCAATTGACCTGTCTTTGAGTTCACCAAACCATTTTCTGCTATATCTAGTCAACTATTAATTCCATCCAAGAAATTCTTAATTTCAGGCATTATATGTTTCAGTTCTAGAATGTCCATTAGGCCTTTTTAAATAGATTCCATTTCTCTACTGAAATTTTCCACCTATTCATTTTTTCCATCTTTGCCTCTATTTTCTTTAGCATATTTATAAGAATCCAATTCCTTATCTGTTAATTCCAACATCTGAGGCCACCTGGGGATTTGATTCTATTGATTATTTTTTTCTCTTGATCATGGGTCATATTTATCTGCTTCTTTGCAATCTTATCATTTTTTATTGTGTGCTGGACATTGTATTTAAAACAACCATGGACACTGGAATAAATATAATTTTCCCAAGAGATCGTATATTTTTTCTTTCAGGCAGAGTGAACAGAATTATATAAAGAACTTCAGGGGCCGGCCCGGTGGCGCAGCGGTTTAGTCCGCGCTTGGCAGCCCAGGGTTCGCGAGTTCGGATCCCGGGCGCCCGCTGACGCACTGCCTGTCAGCCATGCCGAGGTGGCGTCCCATATTAAGCGGAGGAAGATGAGCACGGATGTTAGCCCAGGGCCAGTCTTCCTCAGCAAAAAGAGGAGGATTAGCAACAGATGTTAGCTCAGGGCTGGTCTTCCTCACCAAAAAAAAAAAAAGAACTTCATTATTTCTATAAAAACTTTTTGCTTTCAAGTTTACTCTGGTTGATATTAATATCAGTCACTCAGCTTTTTAAAAATATTTTATTGTGGTAAAACATATATAACATAAAATTTGCCTTTTTTTTTTTTTTTTTTTTGTGAGGAAGACCGACCCTGAGCTAACATCCATTGCCAATCCTCCTCTTTTTGCTAAGGAAGACTGGCCCTGGGCTAACATCCATGCCCATCTTCCTCTACTTTATATGGGACACCGCCACGGCGTGGCTGACAAGCGGTGCGTCAGCGGGCGCCCGGGATCAGAACCCGCGAACCATCTTAACCATTTTCAGGAGTACAACTCAGCAGCATTAATTACATTCACTATGTTGTACAACCATCATCACTATTTCCAAAACTTTTTCATCATCCCAAACAGAAACTCTGTAACCATTAAGCAGTAACCTTCCATTTCCCTCTCCCATCAAGCCCTGGTAACCTCTAATTTACTGTCTCTATGAATTTGCCAATTCTAGATATTCATATAAGTAGAATCATACAATATTTGTCCTTATGGGACTGGCTTATTTATAACATTTCAAGGTCCATCTATCGTGTAGCATGTACCAGAACTTCATTCCTTTTTATTGCTGAATAATATTCCATTGTATGTATATACCACAATGGTTTGTTTATGCATTCATCTGTTGATGAACACTTGATTGTTTCCACCTTTTCAACCACTCAGCTCTTTGCCTGCTTTAACTTTTTCCATTCTTTTTCTAGCAAACTTTTCATATCCTTGTGTTTTACGTACCTCTTATAAACATTTAAGAACAAGATTGTTTTTTTAATAAAAATCCAATATAACAATTTTGTGTTTATAGTGTCTGATCCACTTACGCTTATTGAGATACATTAAGATTTACTTCTAACAATCTTATTTTGTGCTTTTTATCATTTTTCTTCTATGCTCCCTACCCCTTTCCTTACCTTTTTTTTTTTTTTTATTGATGTCTTAGTTTATAACACTGTGGGGTTTTAGTTGTACATTTTTGTTTGTCCGTCACCTTGTGGATGTAACCCTTCACCCCTTGTGCCCCCCCCTCCCCCCTTCCCCTTGGTAACCACCAATCAGTTCTCTCTGTCCGTGTGTTCACTTATATTCCATATATGAGTGAGTTCATGCAGTGTCTGTTCTTCTCTCTCTGGCTTATTTCACTTAACATAATACCCTCTAGGTCATTCCATGTTGTTGCAAATGGGACAATTGTGTCTTTTCTTATGGCTGAGTAGTATTCCATTGTATGTATATACCACATCTTCTTTAACCAATCATCAGTTGAGGGACACTTGGGTTGCTTCCACTTCTTGGCTATAGTGAATAATGCTGCAATGAACATAGGGGTGCATAAGCCTCTTGTGATGGTTGATTTCATGTCCATTGGGTAGATGCCCAAGAGTGGGATTGCTGGATCATACGGTATTTCTATTTTTAATTTTTTGAGGACTCTCCATACTGTTTTCCATAGAGGCTGCACCAGTTTGCATTCCCACCAGCAGTGAATGAGGGTCCCCGTTTCTCCACAACCTCTCCAGCATTTGTTGTTATTTGTCTTTGTGATTATAGCCATTCTAACCGGTGTAAGGGGATATCTCAGTGTCGTTTTGATTTGCATTTCCCTGATGATTAGTGATGTTGAACATCTTTTCATGTGTCTATTGGCCATCTGTATCTCTTCCTTGGAAAAATGTCTGTTCATATCCTCTGCCCATTTTTTGATCGGGTTGTCTGTTTTTTTGTTGCTCAGTTGTATGAGATCTTTGTATATTACTGAGATTAATCTCTTGTCGGACAAACGATTTGCAAATATTTTCTCCCAGCTGGTGGGTTGTTTATTCATTTTGATCTTGGTTTCATTTGCCTTGTAGAAGCTCTTTAGTCTGATGAGGTCCCACTTGTTTATTTTTTCTTTTGTTTCCCTTGTCCAAGTAGACATGGAATCTGAAAGGATCCCTTTATGACCAATGTCAATTAGTGTACTGCCTATATTTTCTTCCAGGAGTTTTATAGTTTCAGGTCTCACTTTCAGGTCTTTGATCCATTTTGAATTGATTTTTGTATATGGCGATAGGAGATGGTCTACTTTCATTCTTTTGCATGTTGCTGTCCAATTTTCCCAGCACCATTTATTGAAGAGACTTCCCTCTCTCCATTGTATGTTCTTCGCTCCTTTGTCGAAGATTAGCTGTCTATAGGTGTGTGGTTTTATTTCTGGGCTTTCAATTCTGTTCCATTGATCTGTGTGTCTATTCTTGTACCAGTAGCATGCTGTTTTGATTACTGTAGCTTTATAGTATATTTTGAAATCAGGGATTGTGATGCCTCCAGCTTTGTTCTTTTTTTTCAGAATTGCTTTAGCTATTCGGGCTCTTTTGTTGCCCCATACGAATTTCAGTAGTTTTTGTTCTATTACCGTGAAGAATGACATTGGGATTCTGATTGGGATTGCATTGAATCTGTAGATTGCTTTAGGTAGAATGGACATTTTAATTATATTTATTCTTCCAATCCATGTGCATGGAATATTTTTCCATTTCTTTATGTCCTCCTCGATTTCTTTCAATAGTGCCTTTCCTTACCTCTTTGTAGCTAATCAAGTTTATAATTCCATTTTTTTTAACCCTCTACCAGTCTGGAAGTTATTTATTCAATTTATCTTCTTCAGTGGTTATCCATAAAATGTAACATGCATTCTTAAGTCGAAAGTTGAATGCTATCTCTAATATTTCCTCCCTCTTCTCAATTAATAAAAGATCTTTACCTCTGATGACCTATCTCTTGACTTTTATGTCATTATTAACGGATATTTTAGCTCTACCTTGTTTTTATGCTCTCAATATTAGCCCTTATTATTATTAACAGAATTCATGCTTATTGGGATTCACCCACATATTTACCAATTTCCTGACTCAGAGTTCCATTTCTTTTTGCATTTCATTCCTTCCTCTGGTTGTTTCCTTTTTTCCTGAAGTAGTTCCTTCAGTGAGCGTCTGTTGGTGGTAAAGTCTGTTTTTATGTGAAAACACTTTATTTCACCCTAAATCTTGAATAATGATCTAGCTGGATATACAATTCTAGGTTAACAATTCTTTTCCACCAACAACGAAGAATCCTCTGGATTCCATCACTGCTGTTGAGAAATAAGATGCCAATCTAAGTGTCATACCATGTGGATAATCTGACTTTTCATTCTGGCTGTATTTAAGATCTTTTTGTCTTTGGAATTCCACATATGTCTACATGTGGAATTTTGGGAATGCTCAGTACTCACTGAACTTTCTGATTCTTAAGATTAATGTCTTTCATTAATCTAGAAAATTCTCAGCCATTATCTCTTTGAATATTGCCTGTCCCTCATTTTCTCCTTCTTGAACTCTTATTAGATGACTAGATGTATGTCAGACCTCCTCATTCCATTCTCCATGTCTTTAAACCTCTCTTTTACATTTTCTCTCTTTGTCCTTTGTGCTACCTTCTGGAAATTTCCTCAGATCTATCCAGTTTAGTGCTCAAGAAATTTTTTCAGTAAAGAACCAGACAGTAAATATTTTAGACTTTGGGAGCCACACACAATCTATGCAGAATATTTTCTTTTGTCTTTTGTAAAACAACCCTTTAAACATTAAAAATCATTCTTACCATGCAGGCTGTACAAAAACAAGCCACAACCCAGATTTACCCTATAAGCCACAGTTTGCCAACTCCTGATCTACTTCATTAATTCTCCCTTCTGTGTCTTAGCTGCTGTTTGTCCTACCCAGTGGGTTTTAACTTCAATGACTATTTCACATGTTCAGAAGTTCTACTGGCTCTTGTTTTTATTTGCCTTTTTTTTAAGGATAGCACCTATTCTTTCTCATGTTCTATTCCTTCTCTTCATGTGTTTAGTTTGTTCTATCTGCTGATTCTTGCTCATAGAGGAATGGTGAATTATTTCCTCACATGCTTTATAATTTTGTATTGAGTTCATTTCTGGTAGTGCTTTATTTCTGGGAAATCTATGTGGTCTGGGTTGAGGATGTGTCCCCCTAGAACAGTTTGTGTTTTTTAGATACTTCTGTCATATTATCAGCCCTAGATTACTTTTTACGTCAATTCTCAATGTGGAGAGTCTCCCAGACCCCACAAGTATTGTAAATTTGAACACAAAACCTATATGAAGGGAAACTCATGGTCATGAGTTCTCAGTGGACATTCCCTGCCCCAGCCCATCCAGGATCCATGCTAAGAGAAACATCTCTGTCTGCTCACTGGCAGATTTTTTCGCATCTATCTACTCCTTTAGTAAAAACTCAGCTCTTTGAAGATCTATACTCTTATCTGGTATCTCAATTCTAACACTCACAGGCCCAAGGCTTCTTCTCCTGTCTCTATGGAAACTAAAACTCAAGTTACTAAGACTGGCAAACACCTGAAGGGGCTGAAGCATCAGACTGCTCATCAGATGCCTTTTCAATCCCCAATCTACCCTGCCCCCCTCCACTTTTTTATTTTAATGAGGATTTACCTTTCTTTCTTGAGAGCACAATATGCATTTTGTAGCAGGAGTTTTTTATATTTACCTAGTCTGCTATTTTGCAAAAATCAAAAACCTCTTCCAGTCTTTTGTCTGTGCATGAATAAACATGCTTACAAAAATGGGATATCATATATTTTTTGTAATCTTATTTTTTACATTTGTATCAGGAAAAGTCAAATGTCTCACATCATTAGACATTTTACTAAATGATCATTAATAGCCAAATATCATCCTACAATACAGAAAGACCATAATTTATTTAACCAATTCCCTTTTGTTACCCATTTGTTTCCAATTTTTCATTATCATAATCAATGCTATAACAACTCTTCTTGCAGCTATCTTCACATACATGTATGGTTATTTCCTTACATAGAATTTTTTAATATGAAATTGCTGTGTCAGACTATCTGACCATTTTGAATTATTGTCTACTAGAAAGATGATCATTTATCCTCCCACCAGCAATACAGACAGCACCCATTTTCCAATAGTTCACCAATAAGGTGTGAAAGAAATGGTTATTACTCACCAAGTATCTATTTGATCCCCTACATTTCCCATTCTGCCTTACAGTTTGGTTGAAGCCGTTAAGACTAGGTCTTGCCAAAGGGAATGTGAATAGAAGTAATGTGTCATTTCTAGTACAAGGCAGTTAAGAACAGGTATGGATTCCTTCTTTCTCCCACCACCTGAGAGACTGAAAGCAAAAAATTCTAAAACTATGAACCGGCAAGACAGAACTAACCCAGATCCCTGAGTCACCATTGGAGAAAAGCCACTTGACCCATATCAAACTGTGAAATGAGCAAGAAATACTTCTGTTATGTCAAGCCACTAAGATATCAGAGTCTGTTGCTGTAGTTAATTAACCTAAAATCCAATTGAATATCATTTTTTAAAACCTGACAGTTTAATAAATAAAATGTCATTCTATTGTTTTAATTTACCCTTCTTTAGTATTGGAGGTAGAACAATTTTTGTTCACTGAGTATGTGTATTTCTCTTTTCATGCACTATAAGTTCATGTGTTTTGCCAATTTTACTGTTTTTAAAACTGTTTTACCACATTAGTCCCCTGCTCATATCACTCTTCTACCTTACTTTCAAGATCCTCTATAATCAAGATTTGCTCTACCTATCCACCCTAAACTGTTCCACATATGTTCAAATCATGAATCTTTCAAGCACTATCTCAATGCAGAGAATGAGCTGGCTGAAGTTGTGCTTTCTCCAATCTTTCCCATCTCACTTCCCTAACAAACTCACTGATAGACACTTGGAATGGCATTCTTCCTTTTTTCCACTTATCCGTTTATTCTCTGGGGCCATGTTAAAATCTTACCTCTTTCATAAAGCTTTTCCAACTACACTGGATTTTTCAACTCTCTAAACTTCCACTATACACACTAACAGAGGATTCAAAACTTAATCAACTGTTTATTAGTTTCACATAAGTAATTTACTTCTCTCCAGCTAGATTAAAAACCCCTTAGAGAAAGAAACTATTTTTTCTCACCACTTTTATGTCAAAATTGACTTTAGTGAAGCCATTTTGAAATGGAGTTGGAGATGCCTTTCCAGAGTAACTGCCTTTCTGTCTTGAACCACGGACTGGGCCAAAACAGCAATTGTTTTACATGCAATTGTTTAAGAAATCAGCAGGAGAACAGACATCCTGATCACAAACACTGATCTTCATGGACTTTCTGAAGACAGAATCAAGTCAATCAATGTTTAGACAAGACTAGCTCTCTGCCTCCAGCTCCAATTAAAATTCTTTGTAATAAAACCTCCCTTCTTTGACTTTAAAAGCCGTTGACTTTTACTCTCCAGTGAGAAACTATTTGGGTTTCTATCTGAATCTGTGCTTCTGAATTGCAATTCTTTGACCCCAAATAAATGCTTGCCTCTTAAACCGGTTTCTGTTTTTGTAGGTTGACATATGGTGTCAGAAAGCAGGACTTGAAGCGCTCTCATCTTCGCGGACTGGCATCCTCTGAAAATGGGTCTGGTACCAACACAAGTCCCCTTGTGTGCTCACTGCTTCCACAGACGGCTCCACTGGCTCCTCCAATTGTGAGTCCTCTCAGGTTCTGACCTCCTCCGCTTTTGGCTGATGTCATTGCCTTTCTTTGGGATTCTGGGGCAACAGCCCAGTCAGGGGTGGATTGACAAGGAGATAACTATCTCCAAGCCAGCTAACGGCTATTGCCATCTGGAAAGGTTTCTCCGTTTGAGCGGGGTCATGGCAGCTCATGGCTTTTGCTGTCTGGAAGGGTTTATTCTCTATCTGGTAAGGACTCAAATTCTGTCTTTTGTGTCATTTATCCAAATAGCTGTAGCCAGGAGGTCAGAAGCACAAGTAACAACCTGGGGCTTGCAACTGGTGTCTCTTTGCCCAGCCACGCTTTAACATGGGAATTGAGAAGTTCCTCCCTCGGAAATTCAGCTGGGTTTACATTTAAGATCTACAGTCCTTCCTCTTGTAAATCTTTGTCCCAGTGGACTGATAATACAAAAGATGATTTAAAATTACAGTGGCCACTTTGGAGCTCCTTTGAACTTCCAAAACTTGTCTTTTGCACACTAGATTTGAGAACTGCAGACCAAATTGAATGTAATCTTGAATTTCTAAAGAATCAAGCATGCCACTTTCTGGCACACCTGCTTAAAAACTATGGTCTGGAAAGCTGTAAATATTTACAAACAACAGCAAAATCTTACTAAGCTTGTTTTGTGTCCTGAGAGTTTGGCTTGGTAACCATCAGGTTGAGGGCCCCAAAATATGGTCAGATAGAAATGTGGGTTACACCTCATTTGCAGCCAGATATGGCCGGGCGGAAATGGGAGTTAAACTCCATTTGCAGCTAGGGTCTTACCAAACTGCTGCCAGCCCTCAGGGAGAACTACACTGACTATTAGAAGGAACATTTCAATTAGATAAGATCATTTAAGAAATACACTTAAAAGCAAGGGCTTCAAAATTCCAAAATAGCCTTATTGAATGTTTCTTTGCAAAAATCTAATGAAAAATTAAGATATAAGAGGTACATAAAAGAAAAGACTATATAAAAGTCCATTAAGTTAATGGCTTTACAGACACCCCCATATCTACTACCTTTGAAGGAGGGCCCCATATGAACCCCTCCCAGAGTTAACAAGACTTTGAGAGATTTTTCTGGTAAACTGCTACGTTATTCCCTTAAACAGTCAAGGGGAAACTAAAATTAAAATTAATGGAGTTGTTTAATATTGCCAGAAATATTTACTGTTTGCGTGGCTGACACCTGACAAGATATCTGAAGGGATTCAGTACCTTATGATCAGAAACTTGGCTAAATTGGAAGCTAATAGTCACAGCCTGGTAGGATTTCTTTTTTAGGCTTTCCCCCTTAAGCTAAAATAAAGTTACATACCCCGAGAGAAAGAAACAAATAAAGGATAATGTAATTGGATGCGTATGTCCGTCCTTCATAAGCAACTAACCTCCCCTGTTTATCTCAAAAAGCCTGTAGCCTCTCTGAAACTATCATGTAGACCATCCTTAATTCCTAAGACTGACGGGAAAAAAAAGGGGGGGGGGGGGAGGAGAAGCTTTTGGAGACGCAGACTGCTATGGAAGCACCCTTGCCCAAAACTCCAATGAAAATTTTATAACGAGGCTAGAAGATCTCTGTTTGCATCTGTCTGTGTGTTTATGAGTGTGTCTATATAGGTATGTTATAAATACGTGATATTTTTCTACCTACTGATAGTATTATGGTATTAGTTTATAAGAGAGCTCCATTTAATTGCCTTAAAAATAAACAAGCACTATATAAATTGAGTATACTCTCAAAAATATACCAAACTAACCCAAATGAATTTCAGGATCACATGATCTAGGAAAATATTTGGTATTAAAGCTAATTTCAGTTTGTTGGTTTAATTAAAATAAGCATATCTTTAGAGTTATCAGCATTAAAAATAAAACTTTTCTTCTACCTAGGTGTACCGAAAGTCAAATGAATTCACGTTATCTGTTACAAAAGTTGGCAATAAAAAAAATTGATGGCTGATTTTGTCTAATGTCTCACAAAGCTTTTGTAGGTAATCTAAACATACTTATTGGGAATAAATAAACTAAATAGATGTAAGTAAAATAAAAGGTTT
This sequence comes from Tapirus indicus, assembly GCA_031878705.1. Classification (NCBI taxonomy): domain Eukaryota; kingdom Metazoa; phylum Chordata; class Mammalia; order Perissodactyla; family Tapiridae; genus Tapirus; species Tapirus indicus. The sequence continues at coordinate 92,267,296 of CM062919.1, read as the reverse complement.
TCAGGTGAACTTTTTAACAATAATTATGTGTTAACTTAAAAATAACTTCAAAATCTTTTGGTAACTTGAAACAGAGTTTTGCTAAAGTTAAATGACAGGAATTTATTGAGTATCTAGATAATTTCCAAAAAAGTTAAACTACTAGACATTAATTACTAAACAGGTTTATCTACTTTTAGCTTCTTATTACAGAAAAACTAAAAGATGCTTGGGTCTATTAGTAAACTTGTGCCACATTAAAAAAATCTATGTTATCAGAAAAATCTATGTTTTCAGTAAAAGAAGCTATAAAAAAAAAATGGAGATTTTTTAAGTATTTGTCCTAAAGTAAAATTGGTTATGAGAAAGAAGAAAGGACAAATTCTGAATATAAAAAAGAAAGAAAGAGAAGATTTGTGGAGGAGGAACCCTGAGAAAAGAGTTTTGTGCATTGTCAAACTGGCTAAGATTGGAATGAATTTAATTAAGTAAATGAATTTTAATATCAAAAAGATTCACGGAAAAGACTCTGACACTTACTCTAGAATACAGTTTCTGATAAACTTTCAGATCATAAAACTGAACTGGGTAAGAAATTACAGAACTCTAACGGAGAGATTGATGGCTTCATAAAACTGCTAACAAAAGATCAAGAACAAATATTAGTTACATGGGATTACGTGAACTGAGGTGGATGCTCTAATGTCTTGTTTATCCAGATTTAAAGAAATCTTTTCTCTTAAGCTATCAACAATTTGCTAAGATATACCTTTGTAAACAAAGATGAAAGAATTACTTTTTCTCTCTACCTGATCCCTCCAGAATTTAGAAACTCTCTGTGAGTATTCTTGTTTTCACTTATATAAATAATTGGGCCAAGTTTTTAATATAAACAAATAAGCTTTACTGTGACTACCTTTGGTAAAAAAAAAATAAATAATTGAGGGGAATTGTAGAGAGAGAAAACATATTTGCACCTTCGTAGATATTAGATTCTAGTACCGTTAACTGTCTTTGAGGTTTTGGTATATACCTGTAGACTGGACTCCCCTGGCCTGAGGTATTGCCTTTGGTCTCACCGACTATTCACAGTACCCTCTTTGGAAAACATAAACTCACTCCACATGAGATAGTCACCAGCAGACCAGTGTCTATTGATACACAACCTTCTGCAGATCCCTTGTTGTCTCATGCTAGTGTGACCAGCTTCTGTAAGCCTCTAATGTCCTGTGCTCCAGCCTATCAACAGGTTAAAGAAGCTTTCCTGGATTCCAATTTAAAGGATTCTGTTGGTCACAGTCTAGTGACTGGTGACTGGGTATTCTGGAAGCATCAACAGAGGAAGACACCCTTCGTGCTCAACTGGAAAGGACCTTACTAAGTGCTCCTAACCACTGACACTGCTGTAGAACTAAAGGGCATTTAACCTCTCACAGCTAAATAAGGCTCCACCTAACATCTGGCCCGGTACAAACACTGGAGGCCTCCAAACCAAATTGACTAGAAAGAGAAGCAGCCAACATCTGAGGCAGACAGCTTTCCCAAGATGGCCAGACCTAGCCTGTACAACTTTTACTCGCTGTTGCTTCTTACCTTATTTTCTCCCTCTTTGTTGGAAAGATAATACTCTTATGCGCATCTCCCAATCTATTAGAAAAAGGGGAAACCTTTCTGTCGAGTTTGTCATCACAAGCCTCATTCTGTACTTGAATCTAGAAAATCCTTTAGCACATTTAATTACCAATCTCTCCACCATCCCTCCCCTAATTCCTTGTGTTAAGTGTCTAGAACTTTTTACCTAACCAATCAAACCCCCAGAGATTTAAGAGGTAACATTTGTAGCTGTCGTAAATACCTCTTGTTGTACTTGGGTAAACACCTCTGGCAAAGTAATGGCAGAACTAGACAGAATTTGAGCATGCCCAATGGTTAAATGAAGTGCCCAGTGACATCCCATAGTTCTTTGATCTCTTCAGCTGGTTTCCCTCAGGAATTGCCTCCTGGTTCAGATCTATTCTCAGATTTAAACTCAGTATTTTATTTTACAGGAATTCTCACTGTCACAAAACTTTTGCCTCCTCTGCATGGCTCGATGTTATAAAAACACCACTCAGTGCTTTAAAATTATTGCTAAGGCTTATGAGGCTTCATCCAAGAAACTTTGAGGAACTACAGACAATTTGTGCCCTTAAAGGAACTTGATGGTAAGGCTTTTCTCTGCTCTGGTACTCTTTTTGCTCAAATGTGGCCTAAGTCTCCTAAGTAAACCACTTTCCCTCCTACATGGGACATGACGTACTGGGAATGAGCTTTCCTGGCGACGCAGGACCAACGATACTTTGATACCTGATCAGCAACACTTTCAAATGGTTGATCAGTGATGCTTTCAAAGACGTCAAACAAAAGTGGAAAATGTCAAAAGTGACTTTAGTGGAGCCATTTTAAAATGGAATCAGAGAAGCCTTTCCAGAGTAACTGCCTTTCTGTCTTGAACCATGGACTGGACCAAACCTTTGGACTGGGCCAAAACAGCAATTGTTTTACAAGCAATTGCTTGAGAAATCAGCAGGAGAACAGATATCCTGATCACAAAGACTGAGGATTGTAGACTTTCTGATGATAGAATCAATAGTCAATCAATGTTTAGCTAAGACTAGCTCTCTGCCTCCAACTCCAAGTAAAATTCTTTGTAATACAACCTCCCTTCTTTGCCTTTAAAAGCCCCCGACTTTTACTCCCAAGGAAGACACTATTTGGGTTTCTACCTGAATCTGTGCTCCCGAATTGCGATTCTTTGATCCCAAATAAACGACTGCCTCTTAAACTGGTTTCTGTTTTTGTAGGTTGACATTTTAAATCTCTCTACAGAACACCACATTATTCTGGGTACTAGGTCACTGCTCAATAAGTAATGATACTAGTTGCAAGTCTTAGTTTACATTTTCATTCTTAATCAAGTTGAAGATTTAGAGCCTATATAGTCTTGGTTTAAGGAAAATAAAACACTGTAGAATAAAAGAAAGAATTTCACAGCTAGGAGGGTGCTGGAAGGCCATCTGGACTTGCAGCCATACTATCTGGCTCAAAACTCAGCACAGCTGTGAGAATTTAGGAACGTTACAAAATCTCCTCCATAAAGTGATGTTGAAAATCCCTACCTACTACTTTCAGGGTTATTGTGGGGATTAAATAAGATATTATAGATTAAGAAATTTATGGGACACAACTAAAGCAGTGCTGAGAGGAAAATTTATGCACAAAATGCTTACATTAAGAAAGAAGGAAAGTCTCAAATCAATAACCTAAGCTCCTACTTCAAGAGCATAGAAAATAAAATAAATCCAAAGTAAGCAGAAGAAAAAAAATTACTGAAGAGCAGGAATCAGTGAAATCAAAAACGAGAAACAAAAGAGAAAAAACAATGAAACAAAGAGGTTTGTCAAGAATTTTGGCAAGGCTGACAAAGAAAAAAAGAGACAAGATATGAATTACCAACATCAGGAATGAAATAGGGGATATCACTACGTCCCTGCAAGCATCAAAAAGATAATAAGGTAAGGTTATGAACAACTCTATACACATAAATTTGCCAATTTAGATGAAATGGACTAATTCCTTAAAAAACACAAACTACTACAACTCACCCAATATGAAATACATAATTAGTCCTATAATTATTAAATAAATCAACTTCATAATTTTAGAACTCCCAAAAAAGAAATCTCCAGCCCTGGTTGCTTCCACTGGAGAATTCTACTAAATGTTTAAAGAACAAACACCTATTCTACATAATCTCTTTCAGAGGAGGGAACACTTCCCAGTTCATTTTATAAACTTAGCATTATCCTGATACCAAAACAAGACAAAGACAGCACCGAAAAAGAAAACTACAAATCTCTCTCAAGAAAATAGGCACTAAAATGCTTAAAAAGATATTAGTGAACTCAGTAATTTAGTAATATATATAAAGTAATATATAAAATTCAGTAATATATAAAAAGAATTGAATTACATTGCATTTAAGTAGGGAAGTATTATTTTAACATAGTTAATCTTATCCAGAAGCATGAAAATTCTCTCCATTTAGTCACACCTTCCTCTATTTGTCCTATCAAAGTGTTTTGTCATTCTCATCTCCCCCATATCTCACATTAATTTGTATTTTATAGTTTTGACTTGTCCATTCTCCTGGTTCTCCATCTCAGCAGCTCCTTCTCTAGTTCTTTTCACTACTCCTTAAATACAGTTGTTCCTCATGGTTTGTCCTCTGTCCTCTTCTCTCTTTCTCTGTCTTTACTTACTAGAGCTTGCCAATTAGCTTCAATTAGCCCCCTAATTGGATGACTCTCAAATTTACTTCACTAACTTTGACCTCCCTCCTGATATCTCTCTTCCAATGGTCAGCAACATAGACACCCACACCTTAATGTTCCAGTGGCAGCAAGGGTACATCTCCTATGAGTATAAGAAGGTTATAGTAGTAAGCGTCTTCTACCACAAAGAGGGAAACAAATTTTCAAAATACTTGTATACAGCTAGAGATTTATCATTCAGATCATGGCCAATGCCCTACTTTTTACTCTTTCCCTAATCAAAAGTTTTTGCAGATAAATAGAAAGTAGAATTCCTGATCTGTTAGATCAGGAATTGAAACAAGCTGTGTTCCTGGAAAGCTGAAATGGTAAATAACTCAATTCAAAAGTCTAAGTGGTGAGCTGAAAAATATGTTGGCGCACAGGATCCAATTCAGAATTCTGCATGTACTTGTATTCCCCATCCATCTTCTCACTTCTATACCTCAACATACCAATGCCCTCTATTGTCTCCTCCTCTTTGCAGTGTCTTCTCTTTTAACAGCCCTTATCACAATGGCAAACTCTTTAATTATCAGCAGGGACATTACCTGTCATCAGGACCTTGCTTTCAAGAGTTTGCTGATACAACAACTATCCTACTGACTTGACTTTTCTTCTTTTAAAACTAAACATTCTGGAACCGGGCCCGTGGAGCAGCGGTTTAGTTCGCACTTTGGCAGACTGGGGTTCGCGGGTTCGGATGCCGGGCGCCTGCCGACGCACTGCTTGTCAGCCATGCCCTGGCGGCGTCTCACACAAAGTAGAGGAAAATGAGCACAGATGTTAGCCCAGGGCCAGTCTTCCTCAGCAAAAAGAGGAGGATTGGCAACAGATGTTAGCTCAGGGCTGGTCTGCCTCACAAGAAAAAAAACCTAAACATTCTGATATTGAAACGTCCTGTCGTGGATCTGGGGGATATCTGGTTATTTAGGTCTTCTTTAATGCCTGTCAATACAGTTGTATAATTTTCTTCATACCAAAATAAAAGAAAAACTGAACTAAAGTAAAACACTCAATGGAAGAAAGAAAGCAGAGGGAGGGAAGAAGGGACTAGCTGGTTCGATTTGGGCTGCTATTATGCATTACATCTGAAAGGTATGAAAGGAGAATGCGGCAAATAACAGAGAAGCTAGACACTTTCCAGACAGTCCCAAATGAAACCTTCAACTAACTTTAATATTTTAAATAATTATAATAATAGCTAATATTTATTGAATGTTTACTGTGTGCAAGGTTAAACCTATTATGTCCCTTAAATACTGAATCTTCACAACAACACTGTGAAATAGGTACTACTACTATTTCCATTTGTTCATGGGGAAATCAAAGCACAGAGGTTACGTAATTTGCCCAAGGTCATCCATATTCACTAAAACTTGGATTCAAGTCAAAGCAACTCTAACTCTATGGCCCACACTCTCAATGTCTTAACCATTATAGAAAACTGCCTGTGATATTAACTCAAGGAATACAGTCCACACACATATTGTGCATAAATTATTTTAAAATTATCCATATTACTACTGCTTTACTATAAACATGGATGATGATTAATTATAATTAAAATACATGGTAATACTACTGTGAAAATGAATAAAGGAAACCTCATTAAAATTGGAGTCAAGAAGTCCTGAGACAGGAGCTCTCATGCACTACCACTCGTTGCCATCTGCAGACCCTAAACAGGAAGAGACCTACCTCTCATCTCCAACAGAAAGCAGCTTGCTTTACTACCTTTACTAGCAGAAAGAAGGAAGATTTTCTCCTCACCCAGCCAACAGCCCAGCCAATGAGAAACCACCACATTGAGCCAATGAGAAGGTTGAACTCTAGCTCTCCTCCAACGGACTTCTGTTCCAAACAGCCTCTCCCAACTTCCTCCTTTCCTCTATAAAAGCAAGCCCCTCTCCTTTGTTCTCTGGACTTGTCTATGGTTCTCCACAGTTTGCATTTCCTGAATTGCAATTCCTCTGCTATTCCCAAATAAGCTTATTTTGCTGGTAAAATAACTGGGTATTTTATTTTTAAGGTTAACACTACTCCAGAACCTAAAGTCAATACTATATTCATATTTAAAGTGTTTACCTGCTAAACGAAACAAGAAAACAATATAATCAGAGCAAACTATCTTTGCCAGTATACCCATGTATACCTGTGCATCTGAGCATGTAGCACTATTTTCTCTTTTTCATTTAAGCCAAAATTGGCCCATCAAGCAGGCAGAATTCCATTACAACCCAGGTGCAAGTTCTACAGAACTGACTGCACATTATTGCTGTTACTGCCATTGCCACAAGCCCTTCAAATTATGTAAAGATAGTTCTGTACAGAAAATCATTTCAGTAAGGTTGTTGAAAGCAATATTCAAAGGTTCTGTTTTAATTTTTAAATACTAACAACCCAAAAGAACATCATTTCCTGATTTCCTACCATGACAAACAGCCTGTTATGGCAAGGTAGTACCTAGTTCAAAACTCAGGAAGTATGTTAAGAAGCACTAAAACAAATGTCCCAATACTATCACTATTGTTAAGATATTTTTTTGTCTTTAAATATCTTTCTTTTACCTCACACATGATTAATCATTTAATTAGATATAGAAATCGAAGTTAAAAATAATTTTCCCTTAGGAAATTGAAGGCATTGCTCCATTGTTAAGAGTCTGACTTCTCTCTTCAGTTGTTCAAAATAACAAAAGGCACTTTGAATGACTTGTAAGAACTGAATGTGGACAAATCACGAATTAGAGGAGATCAAGGCCCTGTGTCTTCCAAAATACAACCACCATCTACTGCATAAACTTAACCTGGGTGTAAAATAAGAGAACTAGAAAGTTGTGAGCAATTAACCAAAATCAGGTGAGAAAAACTGGCTGCAGGCTGACATACTGAGTTGAGTCAAGATTATGATACAATCACAGAGAAACACAGAGCTGAGCCACCCTTATATAGGGCTTTTAAAAATGGAAAAACAAGTATTCTTTGGGATCAAGAGCAGATTTCTAAGTCCAAAGATATTCCACAAATGCCATGAGCAGACAAATCACAAAATACACAAAAGGAACTCATCAATAAGTAATAAGCATTCCTTCCATTGCTCAATTGAATATAGGTATTAATAAGTAAACTAAGATTCTTGATTAAGCCAGGTCACCTGTATAGTCAGCAATAAATATGAACCTAGAAGTCTCAACTCCTTGGATAAGTCCTCAAGTTGAAAAATTATGCCATTTCCTATATCTGTTTCCCTTCCCACCAGTTTGATAATATTCCACAAACCAAAATCATAATGTCTCCCAGCTTTCAAGCAGAGTTACAAATCAGATTCACAACTCACCTGAGAATTTTTTCAAATAACAAACCCAGGCCCACCCAACATTAACTGAATCAGAATTCCCAAGTATGGGGCCCAGGCTCCTGTAGTTTGACAAGGCTCCCAGGTGATTTTACCATAGAGCATACAACTCTAACTCAAAACCATTGGTCTAACAAAGAACTGATGACAACCTCCATGCAGATTGATGACATCTGAATCAATGTAATTACAGACAACTAAGACAAACAGTAATATACCTTATTCATGGAGGAAGTCTACAGACTACATCATACACCTTTGGAAGATGTGGGGAGTAGGGGGGATTTTCACTTGTTATAACTATATTTATTTATATTTACAATGTACTCTGGATAACATACTTTACACATATTATCTCATTTCATCCTCATATCAACCATCTGGGGGTAGATATGGTTATTTCTACATTACAGATAAACAAGTGTGAATCACTGAGGTTAGGTAACTTGTTCAAGGCCATAGAGATAGCAAGTTGAGGAGCCCAGATACAAATCCAGATCTGTCTGACATGCACTCTGCTACTCAAATGTTTACTATGTGTTTACTTAACAGACTCATTTTATCTTCATTCACTTTATAATAAGCACGTATTACTTTTGTAATTAAAAAAATATTATCTTCAGGGGCCAGCCTGGTGGCATAGTGGCTAAGTTTGTGCGCTCTGCTTCTGCAGCCCAGGGTTCACAGGTTCGGATCCCGGCCACGAACCAAGGCACCGTTTGTCAAGCCATGCTGTGGTGGCAACCCATATAAAGCAGAGGAAGATGGGCCATGGATGTTAGCCCAGGGCCAATCTTCCTCAGCAAAAAGAGGAGGATTGGCAATGCATGTTAGCTCACGGCTAGTTTTCCTCACAAAAAAAAAAGACTGGGGGAAGCATCTGCAACATGACATTAATAGAAGTTAAGGCAATACAACAACAGTCAAAGGAAATAAACAAAAGTTACACAAAGGGAAGGGGCCCAAGTAATAAACATTTTTAAATGTTTAATCATCCTAGCAATCAAAAAATGTACATTTAAAATAAGATACAGTGACATTTTCCACCAATAAATCAGCAAAGAATTGTAAAATTATAATATCTGGGGCTAACCAAGATCAAGGGTAACATCCCCACAGTCTGCTGCTGGGAGTGAAAACTGGCACACCTTTCTGGAGCACAGCTTGGCAGTAAGTAATAAAAGCCCTGTAACTGTGCCTACTCTTTGACCCTACAATTCCACTTTCAGAAATTGTTCTTAAGAATCATGAATGAGAAAAAAGATTTAACTTCAAAAACGTTCACACTAAAACATGACAAATTATACCACTTAATACAGTACATCTCTCTACTATGCTGGCAGCTACAGTGGGATAGGTACTCTTATGTTGTATTAGTAGGAAGGTAAACTGAAAAGTAATTTCCCATTTTAACAAAAGTCTTTAAAATGTTCATATCTTCGACTCAGCAATTTCACTTTCTAGGAATGTATTCTATGTGAACAAAGATCTGTATTATAAAGATGTAATCACCACAGTATTCTTTATAATACCAAAAAAAATTATAAATGTCCAACATTAGGAGCAAGGTGAAATATAAAGTATAATAAATTCATGTCATTAATATGATTATCATGCTGTTAAAGGCTTTTCAATCATTTTAAATAAAAAGGGAAAATGTTCACAATGTAATGTTAAGTGGCAAAATATAGATTCCACTGTAGGGGGGCAGGGGGTTGAATAAGGTCTTCAGATGGATTTTGCTAAAGTATCTTCCTGGAAAAGTCAATTTGATAGTGCCTAGGTTTCGGTTTCTCAAGAAAGCATGATTTTTATTTTAAGGTATGGAGGCATACAATTGTTATCATTACTGCCCTCAGCCTCCCTAAACAACACAGAAAACTGAAGCAAAAGTTTGCTAAGCCATACATAGCAATCAACTTTATGACCCAGGCATCCTACTTCACCCTTCATGGATGAATTCAACTTGAGACTCCAGTTTTGCTGTCCCTTTATCATTACCATTTTTCTGATCCATCAGGTCCCCTAATGTCACAATTCCTGTCCTTGACTCATATGATCCATATCCTTTTTTAACTCATAAATTAAAGGGCTGGACTAGATGACCTCAAAGATCCTTTTAGATTCTAGGACCCCAGTGTCTTACAACTGCCCTGCACACAGAAAGCACATACATACTTGTCTTATTGGGGGAGAAAATATTACCAACATCTCAACTCAAGGCAGCAAGGCTATTCCCAAGACCTCCTTACGTCTCACTTCCAAAATTTCAAGCATAATGCTCTTTTAAGGCCTCCCTTAATTTTCCATTGAATCCATTAATAACAGTTAGCATCCTCATCAACTATTTTCTCCATTCTAAGCCACAGTGCTTTTATATTTTACAGCTCTACTTCAGAAATAAAGAAAAGACGTCATGCTGGGAAGAGTAAGTCAAGGTTGGGGAAAAAACCCAGGATACAAAAAGGTTCTATCAGTCTGCAATATCTAACCAGATGAAATCTAAGAGAAATAAAGGCAAAGCTCAGCACTCAGATCCCAAAACTACATGGAAATGATTTAGTTTAGTAATAGCACGCGCACACACACACAGAGCTGTCATTTCAGTTGATTACAATTTCAATGAGTCAAGAATATACGACTTCTTAGGAAAAAAAACTATCACCTTGTTTTCCTGTTGTTGTTTTTTTAACAAAGGATAGTGTCAAAAACAAAGGAGTAAAGGTTGCTCTCTGTACTGTCAGAAAACACTGTATACGGAATAATGAATGCTGTGCTGAGTGCCACACTAAGAGGGACATTAACAAAGTAATTTGTTAAGAAATAGAAGTGCCAGAAATAGAGATTTTTATGTGAAATCTTCCCATTTCTAAAAGTTGGCTCCCAATTTAAGTTTTTGTGTAAGCTGGGCGGCCAAATGTACATAGGCCTTATTTGATCCATGCGTACCAGTTTATAACTCATGTCTTGGGGAAACATGATGGCTATCTTCCAGCATCTGACGAAATGTCATTGGAAATAGGAAGATACTTGTTCTATATGGCCCTACAACATGACAATCACAGAGAGGCAAACTGCAGCTCAATAAGGAAAAGCCTCCTAAAAACCAGTCTACAAATTAGAACGGGCTGCCCAGGGAGGTTTGAGTCATTGTAAGTATTCCAATGGGGATGGGTCAATAAATATTATCAGCAAGTTCAAGAATTCTGCCTCTCACTACATCTGGCCTTGGTCAAATAACTAAGTCTCCCAACTCTGTTTTCTTTCCTACCTTCCTTCCCCCTCAAAAAAAGGAATATTGAAACATTTAGCCTCCTATCTCTCAGAGTTACTGTAAAGATCAAAATCGATGTGAGAAAAAATATACGAAAGTACTACATGATGGCAAAGAACTACAGTAATTTAAGACATTATTGTGACCTACCATCATAATGTATTTATGTATGTCTTATCTCTCATTATACAGGCTAAGGGCACAATCCCAGTCTAATTCGTTTTTTTATTCCTCCCTCAAGGAATCAAATATTTGTTGAAAAAAATGTTTAAAAGTTAGAGAAGAGGGTTAAAATAATGACAATATGAGAGGATAGGATAACAGAGAAAACAGTCAACAAAGCAAACATCCAGAATGTTAATCATTAATATCACTGACCAATCGAAAAGGTACAGGGCACAGTCAAACAGAGGAATATACAAAAGTACTGACGTGTGTGAGGACGTGATCCCTAGGGCAGGCACTGGCAAACTACAGCCAGCGGCCTGTTTTGTAAATAAAGCTACACTGGAACATAGTCCTGCTCATTCAGTTATGGACTGGACGTATGTCTTATTGTACGTATGTACCGTACCATTACGTATTATGTATATGCTGCTTCCACTCTACCACAGCAGAGTTGAATAACTGCAAAGCCTAAAATAGTTACTATTTTGCCCTTTGCAGAAAAAATTTGCCTACTTTTCTGTAAAAGTACTCTCAGGTTACAAACCACAGAGGTGGCTGAATGCTGAGACATAGTTCATCTGCCTATGCCTCCAACCCTGGGATTTTAATGGGTCATTTTGGTGCATGTGATTAAAATCCTACACTGAACATGACAGCCCAAGTGTAGGGGAGACAAACAGGTCACTAAATGGAGTCTCCATATTCCTCTTATCTACTCAAGATTACAAAATTTTTAATCCTGCTTTTTTGCCACCTAGTAACATCACCAAAGAGATCTGAAAAATTACAAGTATACAAGGAGTGTGGGACTGGTTCAGGCAGGAAGAGGGGACACTTATAGGTGAGCCTACCTCTGTCCCTCTTGAATTCTCAAACTCAGTCTGCCTGAGCTCTACTATTTTCATGGAACCTACAAATATGTGAAAAATCCTTTCTTTACTCTTACTTAGTTACCCTATCATTACAGGTTTTCAAAAGAAACAATGACTGAAAATTAAGAGGAAACAAAAATAAAATGGAAATAAATATGTTAACAGAAGTTTTCTGAGCTAAACTTAATATCCAGCAGAAATTAGTGCACAGTTTTAAGACTTTATGAACGGTTCATACTCCTTTCCTCTCTCTGAAGTAACTATACGCAAAGATATTCAAATCTCTACCAACAGTAGATCTGGAGGGATCTTCATTTTTCTCCTAATATCTGACTCTACCTCTACTTCAGGCAGTACTTCCAACCCTCCTCCAACACACACCGCTGCCACCGACTTATTCCTGCACCACCCTTCAATGACTTTTCACACAACTGCTAACCTAGTGCCCGAGGGAAAGGGCATGTCCTTATCTAGTTCCATACATTCTTCTGATGACTTCAAACCATCCTTTGAACCTTCCCCTCTCTCCTAGAAGTCACTTCTCAGGCTTAACCTTGCTCCTGACTCATTTCTCCCTAACCTGTTCATTTCAAGTCGTCTTACTCAGGTTAAAACTCTGCGGCCTAATCATGAAGAGATTCCAACTACAGAGCAAATATTGAATCAGGTTTTTTCCCCCCCAGAAAAGCGAGGGGTGGGGTAATGAAGACACACACTTAGCAGGTATGCCTCTTGAGGGCAGTGACCATATCTTCAGGTATTAAATAAATAATGCTTCAAGTATTCTGAAGACTCACGATTCTAACCCTCTTCCAGAAAGCATTTTAGCTAGTTTCTCTCATATTTATGAGTACGTATGAATCCTCAGGCTCCCCACAGGCAGAAGATCAGGAAATTCCCACAGGATAGGGTATTTTTAACACACCAAATGGAATTTAAAAAGATGGCTTTTCATTCATCATAAAATATTTAAAAGTCCCCCTGCTGAATAAGTTAAGAATGCTCAACTTCACTCAAGACTATGGAGGCCTTAGAGAATACTATCCCAGGCACTCTCGATACAGTTATAACAACTATCCAGAGTGTAAAAGTAATTGAGTAAAACAGGGAAAAATGCAGTCTACATGACTGCAACACATACAGATTTTTAAAAGACGAGAAAACGTGAGGAGCCCAGCCTTAAAAAGTGAAGTTACCTAAATTGGAGGAAGAATAGCACAAAGTGAGGAGAAAAAATGCTAATAATTACTCTTAAGTAAATCACATATGGGGGAAAAAATGGACATGTGCTGTTCTGCGTTTCCTCCTCCTCCTCCTCCTCCTCCTCCTCCTCCTCCAAAGGAGTCGTTGGTTCAAGGACTTGATGAAGCCCTTAGAAATTGTGAAAAGGAAAAAAAAAATTCCAGGGCTGCCCGGTGGCGCAGCGGTTTAGTTCGCGCTTGGCAGCCCGGGGTTCGCGGGTTCGGATCCCGGGCGCCTGCCGACGCACTGCCTGTCAGCCACGCCGTGGCGGCGTCCCATATAAAGTGGAGGAAGATGGGCACGGATGTTAGCCCAAGGCCAGTCTTCCTCAGCAAAAAGAGGAGGATTGGCAACGGATGTTAGCTCAGGGCTGGTCTTCCTCAGGAAAAAAAAAAAAAAAGTCCAGGTTGGGGGAGAAATCTACCAAATTCAAGTCTTTTAGGGGCACAGATACCTAAAAAGGAACTGAACCACTGGCTCAACGTAGAGAAGAGATAAACACCCTATCCGCAGCCTGTCAGCCTTGACTTATCTCCAAAAGGCTCCAGATTCTTACAGTCCCCTGCAGCGCGGGTCGGATCACTAGGCTAAGATTTCATGTAGTGTAGACATGCCCTTCGCAGCCCATCTCCTGCCCAAGCAGCGCCAGGCCCATCGCTACAGAGCCTGGGCGCCAGAGCCTCACAGGCAGGGAACAGCGGCACCGCAACCCTCGGACAGGAAGCGGCTACGCTGACTGTGGGCTCATCATGAAAGGAGGTGAGCCTGGTGAAAAGGGCCAGGGGAAGAGCAGCTGCAGGAGACTGTGTCTGAATGCAGCGCACAGCAGATGTGGGAGTGTGTGCACCGAGAAAATGGGAGGGGGGCAGACCGGGGCTGCCCCTTAGTCTACAGAGGATGCTCTACACAAGCAGCTGGACAAACACAGAGGGCAAAGGAAGAGTGTAGGGTTTTAGAGCGCAGAAGAGGCTGCGCAGCTGAAGCCGAGCTTCCAGAAAAAGGAGTGAAGGTGGGTGCGAGGCAACCCAAACTGGGGCCACAGGGGGCGTGTGGGGGTGGAGAGGACGTGTTTTGAGCCCCACGGAGACCCGTTAACCCTCCTCGCTGAAGGCTAAGGCCCTGGAAGTCTCTCCCCAGGCCCTCGAGACGTCTGGGAGGCCTACTCCGCGGCTGCACGCCCCCGCAGCGCCGGGCAGCAGCTCCCCGTGAGCTCCCGCGGCCCCAACACGGCCGGACCCCACCCGCCCGCCCTATGCCCCGCGTGCGGGGCAAGCCCCGAGATCCCTACCACGAGCCCCTTCCGGGCCGGCTGTTCGCGGCCCCCGCCACCGCCAGGGAGCCTACCGGCTTCCAGCTCAGGGACGAGCCGCCGCCGCCTGCGGGAAACTCGGGTTCCCAAGAGCCGCTCTCGCCGCCTGCCGCCCGCCTTCCAGGCCGCGCCGGATCCTCCGCTCCCCCTGCCGGCGCGCAGCCATTTCCGACAAGCGACTGCGGAACTTGCCGAAGTGCGCCGGGCCGGAAATGGCCGAACCGGGGCGCTCGGGAGCCGGAGAGCCGCGGGGACGCGAGGAGTTCAAGCCTTTCCGGACAGCTCCCGAAGGGCCGCCGAGGCCGCCGGCTCCGCCGCGGGGCTCGCCGGGGGCCGGGTGCGGCGGCGCCGCCGGGGATTGTGGGAAAGGTGGCGCGGGGGGTGCGGGCGAGCGGGGCCGGCGCGGGGAAAGTACGCGTCGGCCCCCCCTGCGCCTTCAGACCCGCGTCCTACAGATGCTGCTCACCCTTACAGAAAAACCTATCTTGGAGTGCAGAGAGAATGCTCCTGGCGGTTCTGGACCGGGCCCCGACTCCAGTGCCTCAGCCGCTGGGAGCCGGCCGTGTGCAATTCAAGTCTAAAAATAAACCCATCTCCATAGAAAAGGCCTTCCTAAATGAGCTGACCCGTCTGCAGCCGTGGTCTGGTGTTCTAAAACCCTTGGAATATTTAACAACAAAGAAAAGGCCGGGCGGCATGAATGCTCATGAAAGAAATCCTGGGGCTTTGTAAAAACAATAGCTTAATCCAGTCGTGTGGTATGATCAACCAAAACCAAGAGGAAAAAATGTTTGAAATACTTAAGAGCCAACCCCTGTGAACCGAGAAGTGCACTTCTTCAGTCCTAAGAGAAGTGACTGCCTACTTTCACACTTGCAGAGTCAGGGCAAGACTTTTTGGATAACTGAAACGATGGGGGTGGGCAAAGGAAATCTTAATCCTAAAAGACACGCCTGATCATTATTAACTCAGAAATGAGTTAAATACATTATTTAAAATCTATAACTGCAATAATAATTTAAGATCAAATTTGCTTCAACATACTTTTTTTTTACATGTTTGTAATGCCCAAAGGGCAGGGCTTCTACTCCAGGGGTTCCTAACCAGGGAGCCCAAAATACACGAGGACCTGGAGAGGCTGGGGAGGGACAGGGGCTGGCTCCTCTCCCTGTGCTTGGGTGCTCTCGTACTTTAGAGGAACTGCACCCCTGAGACGGCTCCATAGCTGCCTTATCCCATCCACACACCCTTCCTGGTGGACCCAGGCCCATGCTATAGCTAGGAGGCCAACAAAACACTGACGATTGATTAGTTTCCCACAGGGGACAGTTTGGGCTAAGGATTCCGTTTGCAAAACAAAACTTTAAAAAAAACCTAGCAACCTGGTTTTCCAGAGCACACTCTTCATCTCTCCATACCCATCAGCCCCTCCTCTTTCTGATCTTCCTTTTCTCTTTCCTGACATTTCCTTACTCTCCCCTCTCCTATTTTCCTTTCCCCCTCACACCTCACTTTTCTCTCTCCTTTTCCCTTTATTACATGAACAAACTTAAACATTCAAAATCCTACCACCATCACATATGTACAAAAACAACCCCTTTCTAATTTTTACCAATTTTGTTGGGGACAGTCAGAAAGATGGAAGCAAATTTTTAAAAATCAAAAGCATTCCAAGAAATGAAAATGGGGAAAACTGTTGCCCAGATATCATGAATAGCCTATAGTTATCTTTTTTTTTAAGTTCACCTTCTTGGCTCTCCTCCAGAGGTCTGTGGCAGCAGGCAGAAATCTGGCAGTGTGGGAGGAGACACAACAGAAGCCCAGAAGCTGCAGTGAGAATTACCAGGTGTTGGTTCATGTCCACACTGACAAGAGAGGACCTGCAGATAGCTGCTACCTGGAGGACTCTGCTTAAATATCTTCTTATACATCTGAGTGACTTAACACATTGCTGCCCCTACCGTCGATTTATTTGATTCTAATGATAGTCAAGCTTTAGGAAGAAAAAGAATAGCCAACCAAAATTTGGTGTACCCTTGACTTCACTGGAGCCCTGGGTGCTGCGGACCACCCTCCTCCTTTGGCTCTTGTGAGCCTGTCTCCTGCTTCTCCTTCTTCCTCTCGAACTGTTCTAGCTCAGTCTGCTCTTCTGGCTCCTGTTCCTTCTCCTGACTCCTGAGAGGTGTTCTGCAAAAATACAACTGCAAAAATAGGACTTTGGCGACTTTCTTTTTCCTCTCCACACTCTCTTTCTTGTATCATCTCCACCTCTAAGCAAATCCCTCACTGCAGCACTCCAGTCCCTGTTTTCCATCTGCACTCCAGGCATCATCACATCGTCATCATCCTATTAATACATACTTTAGGAATACTTAATTGCCAGGCAATAAGCTAAACCCTTCATAGGCATTGTCTCATTTTAATTCTTACAGGGAGGTATCAGCTTATAGAAAGAGAACTGAGATGTGAAGAGGATAAATAAATAAGGTGCCCAAGATCACAGAGTGAGGTGCAAAGTACAGATGGAACTCTAAGTCTTCAAACTTCAAAGCCAACATTCTTGACCAAAACAATGTGGTTGTCTCACCAGGACCTTAAACTTAATATATCCCACACTGAACTCATCTTTATCCCTTCCTCCTTTGCTCTCCTCAAATGTGCTTATTTATAATAGTGTTACCTTTATCTTTCCAACATGGAAACTCAAAACTTAGCACCATCCTTAATTTCTCTCTTTACCCCACATTAAATCCTTTCCAAGACTTAAAGCCTTTACCTGTAGGATCTCTACCATCCCTCCTCTGCAGTCCCACACCTACTTCCCTGGCTCGAGTCCTCATTACTCCTCTCCTAGACTGTTGCCTTAATACAGTAGTCCCCCCTTATCCGCGGGGATTTGTTCCAAGACCCCCAGGGGATGCCTGAAACTGCAGATAGCACCGAACCCTATATGTACTATGTTCTTTCCTATACATACACACTTATGATAAAGTTTCATTTAACAATTAGGCACGGTGAGGGATTAACAACAATAAGAAATAATAAAATAAAACTATTATAACAATATACCATAATAAAAGCTACTACCATAGATCTTAGCAACCTCGGCATATGATTTTTTTTCTTTCCTCATCCCCTCCAGCCCAAGCTGATTGGACTTCCTCTCACCTGGAAACTTGGGAGCAGGACACTGGGAAGCTGAGTCAGGTGATGGAGAGTGCTTCATCTAATAAGTTGTATAGATCTGGGGGAAAGAATTTCTGGACATATGCACAGTGATAAGCCAAGAAAACTGGTCTGCAGAAAACAGAGCCAAGACACAGGAAGAAGTAAACAAATCTGTTGGAGATGGAGGGAGAAGAAGCCTCAGAGGCTGTTCACTTTCCAGCTCTCGTACACATGTGCCCCAGGCGTCACCGGGTATCCATGAGATTGCTCACGTAGCCTTACTGTTTAAAAAAATGAAAACCTTACCTGTTTAAGCTAGTGTGAATAGATTTCTGTTTGTGGCAATGTATTATCTCATTTAGTCCTTATAACAGTCCTTCCCAGTAAGTACCGTTATGACTCCCATTTCCCAGAGGAGAAAACTGAAGCCCAGAGAGGTTAAGTAACTTGCCCAAATCACACACCTGATAAGTG
Organism: Tapirus indicus; assembly: GCA_031878705.1. Lineage (NCBI taxonomy): Eukaryota > Metazoa > Chordata > Mammalia > Perissodactyla > Tapiridae > Tapirus > Tapirus indicus. Next base: position 92,249,101 of record CM062919.1, on the reverse strand, counting down.
GTGGTGCCAGGATTTGGACCAAAGCAGTCTGATTCCAGAGCCTGAAATCTTAACAACTATACTACACTGCAGTGCAAGGGAAATGCTGAAAATGGTAGTGTGCATTGTATGTTGCATTAATGGATTTGACTAAGGCATCTGATTCTGCTAAATGAGTTCAAATGTAGAAATGATACAAAATATTAAAAGATTGGCTGTCTAGAAAAGTTGATAACCACTTATTTCTTTCATAAGGGAACTACAGTTTGAGTTATAGATGTTAGAAAAATATAAAATGCATATAATGTGACAAATTATACTAAACAAGGTTGTGTTCTTATACCAGGAAATTGCTTACTTTACAGATTTCAGCAAAATACTCTCTTGGGGGTCCCCACTGATTACCTACGTTTCCCAAAATGTTAATATCCAGGAGAAGGGAGTTTTAGTCCTAAGGAAGGAGAAACTGATGATAAAAGTTACTTCAGGTCTTGGGGAAGGAAGCGCCAGTGGTCACTTTCCATGATGATGGCTGCCAGACCCACAATCCACTCAGCAAGGCTTCTAGATCAATCACAACCAACCCATTGGTGACCCCCAGTAACCTTCAAAAGGTATGATTCAGGAATTATCAGTGAGTTAAGTGATAAGAACTTGTTGTATCTGTAATGGTTTGATTTTAAAAGAAAGTGCTGACAGCCACTATTCAAGATCTTTTCTATATATAAATGATTGAGCAATTTTGTGGCTTATAATTAGAACAATGCATGACCATTTCTAGATTGGAGTCCCAAGGTTACTCTTCTCTTTGGTCCATCAATGCCAAAAAGACAAAAGGTCATCTTCTAAGGCTCCACAAATAGCACTCATTAGCCTGCTGAATGGCTCCTTCTGAAAGTGCTGGCTTTGATGCTACCTTTTAAAAGAGGCTGTTTTTTATCTGGCAAAAGGCAAGACAGTTTGGGTGGTTTGCAAATAATTTGTAATAAAAACACTGGGTTAACATCAGCTCCAAAACAAAGCACATACTTTTGTCAAAAAGGGACTTGTTAACTCATTACCTCATGTCATAGTACTCCCTACCTTGCTGTGTGACTGTGAAAAATAAAACTTGTACTAGTTTCACATCTGGAAGCTTAGCCTGATTCAAACCTGTTATCTACATAAGATACCTAATCTGTAATGACCAATTAAGATTCTAAAAACTAGCTATTGTCCCTACAATATAATACATCTGTCTCTAAGTTCCCTTCTTCCTTCGAGAGCCCACTCCCCTGTAAGTTTTTATTCTCCGCCCACCAACCATGTCAGCACAGCTTTGCAGAGGCAGTCATGTTTGACGATTAGTAGATATCAAAAGGCCATCAAAATTTCCTAAGCTTGCTCCTGGACATTCCAAATAATGATACAAATGTTCCCAAAAGGCAAACACAGAAGCACCTAATGACATTTACCCTAAATTATGCCAGGGCATAGCAAAAATGTGCTCAGTTAGACTCAACGTGCCACAACATGGCATGTATGACTGTTTGAAGAACTTAGCATAATGAGAGCTATAACCAGAGAAAAGAAGAAAAATTAGGCAGAGCGTTGATGGCTGAGTTCCAATGTCACATGGACATGCAGCTCTATGACTCCAAAATTGTCCTAACACCAAAACATTTGTCCATAGATTCAAAAAATCAACTGCTCACTACTTTCACTTAAAAATGCCTCGTGTAAACAAGGCATTCCAGTGAAAATTGGCAAAATGTCATAGAAGTACTTAAAGAACATCAGTTAACTTCTTAGTTAACCAATTTGGTTGTAAAATCAAAATTGAAAGAGCAATTTCCAAAAGTAATTGCGCTAAAAACTTTTAAAATATATATAACTTGTTAATAACACATGGAGTTTATATATTTCAAAATAAAAACAGTTGTTTCTACCAATCAGATTTTCAAAAGAAAAATGTGTAGGTTCTAAATCAATTCATGAAGGTTTGCAACAAGATTTTACTGAAGAGAAAGTTTTTCTCCATTTTCCTGAATATTCCTCAAGAATAATTCTCAACCTAAATGGTGAGAACATGATTCTAGTGGGACCCAGTCAATCCCAGAACAAAAGAATCATTGATCCCTTCTCCAACCCAAGCCTTCAGCCTTGCAAATACTATGCCACAGGTCAAAAATGGAACCAAATGAAAATGTGACCACATTTCTACAAATCCATCAATTCTGGGGGCCAAAACTAACAATCCAAAGCTCATCTCTAATGGATAGTGTCAGATATTTCATCGTCATGTAAAAAGGGACATTATTAATTATATCATGTAGGTTATGAAGAAAAGCATAGCTCAAAAGTGAAATGATGATTATTTAGAAAAAGGATGGTTGACATAAATGATGCAAGTGATGACATAAATAATCCAAAAATACGTTAACTATACGTGGAATATATTACCTAAATATGAAAATGCTTTAAAAGTTCAAATACCACTATGCATTTGTATTACTTTTACGTCCATTTAACTATGCTGCAATGATGCTCAATATTTATCTCTTTAATTTCATATTTATTTAACTTAAATAATAAACATCTAAATATTAGTGGGAACACAAATAGCAAAAAAAAAAACCCCACAAAAACTGATAAATTAAATATTTGCCAACTCTGTGGCTTCCTTCCAGCTCATGAGCATAATTTTATGAAATTGCTATCTCTATGTGTCAACCATTTCAATTTCTTCTTTTTTCACTTACTTTGAATGGACTATTTTGTGTTTCTACATGATTCTCATAGTCATCTCTAAAGGTACTAGATCATTCCATGTCTGTCTCAGTGGTTCCTGAAAAACTGTGGACCAAGATAGGATGAAGTTTTCATCAGTCTACAGTTAAATGAAAAAAGCAAAGACAAGCTAGTGAGTTTTTTATAAACATAAATTTATTCAATTGAAAGGATTGCCTTTTATTTTGAGGTTATGTCCTTCCCCCTTTCTTGTGTTAAAATATGTTTTCATGAAATGATGATGATGATAAATGGCTTTTTCTTTATCTTCCATAGGTGACAAAATACCAACACATACCTATTTTGCCCCCCCACACCAATTATTTTTTATTTTACTGATCCATTAAATCCAAAAGTCAGCTAACTACCAGTCTGTCTAACTATACCCCTTCAAGGCATTTTAAAGTACACGCCCACACGGACACACACACACACACACACACTCAAAAAAATATTTTGGGGAAGACTTCTATGGTAGCCAGCCTCCAAAATGTCCCCAGTGATCCTTGCCCCCTAGTATCCACATTCTTGTGTAATCCTCATCCCACACTGTTCCAGGGTTGATCTCTGTGACCAATAAAATACAGCAGAGTGATGGTATGTCAATCTTGAGATTAAGTTATACAAGGCATTTGTTTTCGCCATGGCTGCTCCCTCTTTCTTCAATCACTCACTCTGGAAAAAGCTAGCTGCCATCATGAGCAACACTACAGAGAGGCCCACTACAGAGAGGTGAGGACGTGAGGCTTCCTGCCAACAGCCATGTGAGTGAGATTGGGAGCAGCTCCTCCAGCCCCAGTCACGACTTCAGATGACTGCACCTCATGTAGACCCTGAGCCAGAACCACCCAGCTAAGTCACTCCTGAATTCCTGACCTACAGAACCTGTGAGATAATAAATAGTTGTGTTTTAAATGACTACCTTTGAGGTAATTTGTTATGGAGCAATAGATAACTAATCCAACTCCTTTATCCTTTTTCAGCTACAAGATGAACAGCTCTCTAGCGCCAGTAATGCAATACAGAAACTGCTCAATGTGTATTCGTGCACATATTGGGAGAGAGAAAGGATTAGCAAGGACTGTGATCTCCATTACTCTGGCTTTAGTTTACTTAGACTTTTTCCTTCTTTGTTGCTTTTTCTACTTTCCTCATACTGACCAGAGTACTCAGTAAACTGAATAATCCATCTCTAGCAAGGAAATCAATTCTACAAGTTTGTAGGCTTAGTTAAAGGAATCGTTTTATGTAAATATGGTATTTTATGATATTTTAGAAATCTGATAAATTTCTATTGACAGAATTCCTCACCTCAGCTGTCCAAATCTTTACTAGACCCATCCCTACCTCAACAGAGGAACATATCTCATATTTGCTGAGAAAAATAGAAGCAACAGACATGACTTCTTTTAAATTTTCTCTTCCCACCTTTAAACCTATCTATAAGTACTGTGGTGAAAAATTATTATTTTAGCAGCTTATGCCAGAGTTCCTCTTAGGGATAGAAAATGCTTTATTGAGGAAACTACCTTGATATGACACTTGAAGGATGGAAGAAGAAAGCTTGACTTACAATAAACTGTGAAACAGAGAGAGCTCTACATTTAAGAGATCTACAAAGAGAGATCTACATTTAAAAAAGAAAAAAGACCAAGAATATGAGGGACTGAAAGAGTTCAAAGAGTAGAGGAAATGGGAGGGGACTGAGGAGAGATGGGGCTCAAATAACAGCGTGGGAGGTTGAAGCTTGGGGAGAATTCCAGTGAAGGAGGAGCTGAAAGCATGTTTAAAATAGAAATATCTACTACTGGGCATTACATTGTTTGTGTTGCTAAGGATGTAAAATCCCCTAAGCCTTCAGTCATATCTGACACATGCACCAATGCCTTCTGTGAGTGATTTGGGGGAAAATCAAGGAAACGAGATGGGGGTGGGGAGATGGGTCTGAGTTCTACAACTGGATCAACATGGAACCAAGGAATAAGAACTTGGGAACTGAGTTACAAGTGAGATGAAGAATTTAGTGGAAGCAGAAACTCAAAAGCCAAAGAAACCATAAAATGAGCTCCTAGGAGTCAACAGAAATCTTGGAGTAGGCACTGAACTTCCCAGTGGATGTGGAATGGGGCCTTAAGCCAATTTTACTTAAATCTCAAAAAAGAACGTTACCTTAGCTGACATCTGAGGACATATTCACGGATACTTTTCTCATCTGTTCTGGCCCTTGACAAAGAAATGTCCAAAACTTGGCACTTTATTTTTTAAGGTGATCTAACATATCCTTCCTTCAGACCTTGCTCCATCAATTATTCTCTCTTTGCAACATATAGTCTATATCCTCCTCACTACAGGATTTTTCCCCCTGCTTATACCCAGCCTCAGGCCCCAAACTACCACCATATTACAACACCCACTTTGAACTCAGAAAGATTTAGATTTTGAATCCTTCTTCTACTATTTATTAGCATTATAACCTTGGGCATATTACTTAACCTCTCTACACTCTCTCAGCTACAATTTCCTCATCAGAAAATGGGAATAAGATTAGCACCTACCTCATAGGAGTATTGTAAGAATTATCCTGGATAATGAGTGTAAATTGTTAGCTCCGTGTCTGGTAAATAAACTGCTATCATCATCATCATTCACCAAAATTCTTAAAAGAGTAATCTCTGCTCTGTGTCCAATTCCTCTACCACCATTCACTCTTTGATCCCAAGAAGGCTGGCTCCTGCCAATCTCCTGACATTGCTCTCCCATTAAGGTAACCAGTGACTTCCTCATTCATGAATCCCAAAGAATCTTTTCAGGCCTCCTTATGGAATTCTTCTGCAATACTTAGTAGTCCTAGTCACTCACCTTGAAATGGTCCAGTCTTGGCTTCTCATGACATTACTCTCTCACTATTCTTTCTCTCTTCTTTCACTGACCCTTCTTTCTCCACCACCCTTTATGTGATAGTGTGCCCAGGATTCCACCCTTAGCCATCTTCTGTTCTCATTCATCACTCACCAGGTGAACGCATTCATGACTTCAGCTACCAAATCTCTGTCTTTAACCTAGACCTTTCTTCTGAGTTCTTGAGCCAAACTGCCCACTAGGTATCTTACCCTAGGTTTTTCACAAACCTAGCCATCCAAACCAAATTTATAGAAACTGTTAACAAAATCATTATTTTCCCTACTTTCCCCAATTTTTTCCCTTCCCTAGTAATCATTTTCATCATTAACATCAGCTGTTACCCTTCCACGTCTCCCTTGCCCACAGTGCTCAACTGGCTATCAGGGCATGACAATGCTCCCTTCCTCCAGAATCCGATACTCCCCTCAGTCCTGCTACATCTCTCCTGACCCCAATGTAGTTGGGAGGGGGCTTTAGAATCACATGGGCCTGAGTTCAAATATTGACAATGCCACAAACTTACTATGTCTGTTCTTGACCAAGTTACTTAACTTCTCTGTCCTCAAGCTTTTGTGATAATTAAATGAGATACCATATGCAAAATGGCCAGCACATAGTAGGAATTCAGCAAACATTCCCCTTTATCTCCTTCCTTCAAGTCTTCATCATCACCTGACATAATGCAATATCCACCTAGTTGGTCTCTCTTGCCCTTTCTCCTTCAAATTGCCCCAAACTTAATTTTTGTAGAAAATAAATCTGAAGCTATCATCTTCTTCCTTAAAAATCTTCAATATTTTCTTTTTTCCTATGGAACAAAGTCCAAATTCCTTAACATGATAAGTTCCCACTGCCTTTCTGGTCCCTTCTCCCCTAGCCCAATTAATCTGAAAAACTGGCCATTCAGCAGCTACGTCATGTACATACTGGTTTACATCTCAGCACAGACTGATCCCTCTGGTTATAATTCCCTTCTCACACCCAAGTTCTTTTGTCCAAGCTTCTTCATCCCCCTCAAGGCCTTCTTTAAAAGCTGTCACTTATAGGACAACAAAAGCTGAGGCAACAAAAGCAAAAATAAGCTAAAAACCTTCTGCACAGCAAAGAAAACAATAAAATGAAAAGCAACATAAGGATTAAAAGAAAATATTTGCAAACCATCTATCTGATAAGAGTTTAATATCCAAAATACGTCTATAAAAAAAAAAACTCCTGCAACTCAGTAGCAAACAAAACAAAAAAAAACCCAGCCCAATTAAAAAATGGGAAAAGACCTAAATAGACATTTTTCCAAAGATGACATACAAATTATCAAATGTACATGAAAAGATGCTCAACATCATGAATCATCAGGGAAATACAGATCAAAACCACAATGAGATGTCACCTCACACGTGTTAGGATGACTATTAACAAAAAGACAAGAGATAGGTGTTGCCAAGGATGTGGAGAAAACCCTTATGCACTGTTGGTGGCAATGTAAATTGGTTCGGCCCTTATAAAACAGTATGAGGATTCCTCAAAAAATTAAAAATAGAACAACTGTATGATCCAGCACCCCCTATTTTGGGTATACACCCAAAGGAAATGAAATCAGTACCTCAGAGAGGTATCTTTACTCCCATGTTCATTGCAGCATTATTCACAATAGCCAAGATATGGAAACAACCTAATTGTCCATTGACAGACAGGTGAATGGATAAAGAAATTCAAAAAAATTTGAATATTATTCAGCCTAAAAAAGGAGATCCTGCCATTTGTGACAACATGAATAAACTCAGAGGACATTATGCTAAGTGAAATAAGCCAGAGGCAGAAAGAAAAACAGTGCATGATCTCACTTATATATGTGAAAGCTAAAAAAGTAGAATATATAGAAGCAGAGAGTTGAATGGTGGTTAACAGGGGTTATAAGGTGAGTGAAATGGGGAGATGTTGGTCAAAGAGTACAAAGTTGCAGTTACGTAAGATGAATAATTCTAGAGATCTAATGTACAGCATGATGACTATAGTTAATAAGACTGTATTGAACACTGGAAATTTGCCGAGAGGTTAGATCTGAAGTGCTCTCACCACAAAAAAAGAAAAAAATGATAACTATTTTTGGGTGAGAAAATGGATATGTTAATTAGCTTGACTGTAGTATCATTTCACTACATATATCAAATCATCATTCTGTACAGCTGAAATATACACAATTTTTATTTTAAAAAATTAAAACATTTTTAAAAAGCTGTCACTTAAAGGGTAACATCTATTCTTAACTGGTTCATATTTTTTTTAAACTATTCTACACACATACAAACATACATAAAGGAAGAGAGAGAGAAAGAGAATGATAAAACAAATGTGGATGTGGCAAAGTGTTAAAAATTGGCAAATCTGGGTAAGAATCATTTTGAACTTACAAAAAAAGTTGCAAAACTATTTAATTCTGGCTTTCTGTAAGTTTGAAATTATTTCAAAAGAAAAAGAAAGCATGAGGCAATCTAGCCATGAGGTAACAACCAAACCCAAGTTGAGGAGCATTTTACCAAACAACTGGCCTATATTCTAAAAATGTCAATGTCACAAAAAAAAGGAAGTTAGGAGGGAGAGAAAGAGGGCAAGGGAGGGAGTGAGGGAGGGAAGGACAGGCTGAGAAAATGATGGAGATTAAAGGAGACTAAAGAAACACGACAACTAAATGCAATGTGTAACCCTGGGTCAGGTGTTAGAGTGGAAAAAAAATGCTACAGAATACACCATGGAACAAGTGGTGAAATTTGAAAATGGACTCTTCATTCTATAATAATATTATAACTATATTAAATTTCCTGAATTTGAAAATTACACTGTGATTATGTAAGAGAATATCCTTGTTCTTGAGAGATACATCCTGAGGTATTTAAGGGCAAAGGATGATGATGTCTGCAACTTTAAAATATTTCAGCAAAATTAACAATAACAACAATAGTGTGTGTGTGTGTGTGTGTGTGTGTGTGTGTGTGTTTCGAGAGAGAGAATAAGTATAGCAAAATGTTAAAAATTGGTAAATCTGAGTTAATGTTTACCATTCTTGCAACTTTTCTGCAAGTTTGAAATTTTTTCAAAATAAAAAGTTTTTGAAAAGTATCACTCATGTGAAACCTTTTCCCACTCTCTCAGATAGAATTAATGCTGCCTCCTCTAAGCTGCTATAAATGTTTTTATTTTTACCCTAAAATGCTTAGATTGGGTTGTAATTATTTGTTGAAGCATTTGTCTTATTCTATCAGACAGAGAACTTCTTGAGGCAGGAACTCAAACTGCCTTTTGATATTTAATAATGGGAATATTCTAATTCAGGGCAATTTTATGTTGCTAGCATAGTATTACTGGAGTACTGTGATGCTACAGTTTCGGTTCACAGCAAAACGTGACTGTACATTCTTGAGATGAGAACTAAAATAGAAAATGAACCTTTGGTTTGGAGCACAGTATAATGCTGGAGTTAATTTAATCAATGTCCAATTCTGTCCCTTTATGGAATCTTCTGCAGGCAAAGCTGGAAAGCCCACCACTGGCCCAAGCAGATACACAAAGGTGCTGTATTTAGGATGGAGAGGTCCCACAAAAGTTGGAGCCGAACTGCCCTTGATGACTGGAATACAACCCCCTGGCATTTCTCTTATCACTTCTAACAAGTTATTTCAGGAGGGCAGCCCCATCCTCGGTTGGCCAGAGGCCTGATTATAAAACCCATGGGTTAAGAAATCACACAGTTGGAGAACGTAAGAGAAACCATGCTCTTCCCATCTCCCCCTGCTTGCTCTGATCAAGAATATAGGAAACAGGGGCCAGCCTGGTGGCACAGCAGTTTAGTTAGAGCTTTGGCCACCAGGGGTTCGTGGGTTCAGACCCCGGCCGCCCGCCGACACACTGCTTGTCAGCCATGCCATGGTGGCGTCCCATACAAAGTAGAGGAAGATAGGCATGGATGTTAGCCCAGGGCCAATCTTCCTCAGCAAAAAAGAGGAGGATTGGCAACGGATGTTAGCTCAGAGCTGGTCTTCCTCACCAAAAAAAAGAAAAGAATATAGGAAACATTCTCTCTCCACAGTACTGAGGAGATAGTTTCCATCCTTCTCTCTGCCCACTTCCCTTACTTACTCCTCCTTAAGGAAGAAAATAATTACTTATATGATTGATGAGACTAGGTACAGGGTCATTACACACTCACTGCCCAGGCTCCTTTTCAGTTTCTCTTTCAGAGATGTCTGCCCCACAGGCCATATGCATTCTTCTCTCCTTTATGCAGTAACAAACGGGTGAAGCAGTTTTCAGCAACTTTGCCTATGTCAAGGGGGAAAGTTCAACTCATGGAGGAAGCAGTGAGAAGCCTATCTTGGCCTCGGGTCCAAGCTACATTCCCCAGACCAGCTTTAGCAGCAAGAAAGAAGGTATTTTAATCCCAGTCTGTTTCCTCTAACTATATCATCGGGTTCAGGACTCAGAAAAGGAAGGGACATGAAGGGCCCCCTCAGAACCTCAACAGTATTTTTACTAATCTTTGGATCTCAGAGCCTCTCATGGTGCTTGTTCTATGACAAACCCTCAATAAATTTTTGTTGTCTTGAACTCAGACAGTGTGACAAACACACAGGCACAGAGCTGCTCACAGCTATCATTGGGGGGGTGGTTGTTTTTTTAATCGTACAAAGCGATTTTTGAAGCTTTTCTAGTTTGGCTGAGGGCTCTGAGGCTACAAGGAAGCAGGCTTTAGTTAGCAGAGAGAGAGAGCTGTGTCTTTGTGTGGTGACTGCAATACCAGGGAGTGATGTCCCAGGGAAGCTGTCAAATCACTTGACAGCAATTCTAGCAAGAAGGTGGTAGAAATACAATTTTAGCAATAATGATCAAACATTTTTGAAATTTTCCTTTATCCTTGAAATGCCTTGTGTTGCTGAAAGTCTATTCATTACTGATCATTCATCTGTAGCAAGTCATCTCTTTATGTATCTCTACACGGAAGTGACAGCACTGGCAGGATTTTGGCAGAGAGACAAAGGCTCTTAGGCACAGTGGGAGAGTCCAAAAGGTAAAAGTAAACAGCAGCTCGAAGGAGGTAGGAGATAAAAAAATAAAACAGGCAAAAAAGGATGCTACAAGAAAATCATCTTACTCAAAGGGGCTTTGGTTTTTAAAGTGGACACCACAGCCCTTTACTATTTTCACTGTGACCATCTCTGGGGCCTCCATCTTCTTTTTGTACCATTCCTCATCTTGTCTATGAATTTCCTTCAGTAATCAGCCCCTTCTCTCCAGGATGGCCAACTTCTCCCTGTCTCTGCTACCTCCTTCACCTCAACTTATAAACATGCCCAAAGTTCTTACATCCCCAGAAACTTCAAACTACCTTCCAATGACCACTCACTCTCTTGCCTTCTCCTCCCAGCCTATTCCAATGCCATCCAAAGTGTGGCCTGTGGGCCAGCAGCATCAGCACTGCATGGGAGCGCATTTGAAACGCAATTCTCAAGCCCACACCAGACCTACTGAATCAGAACCTCTGTGGGTGGGGGTCCAAGAATCTGTGTTTCCACCTGCTCTTCAGGTGATTCTGAGGCTCACTTGAGTTTGAGAAGCGCTGCCCATACTTCATGCTCTGCTTCCTCACCACTGTGGATTGTCTTCCTCTGTCCCTCATTTTGATCCCCTGAGGCTCTGTTCTGGGCCTCTTGTTTATTCATGCTATAGCCTTTCTCTAAGTGATCTCAGCCACCCAAAGGTTGACTGGTTATTTGTTTGTTTGTTTAAACATAGGTATGCATAAATTTGAGAATCACTCCATCCCTGGCTTCTTCTCTGAGCCCCTAAAATGTCCACTTGCTTTCTGGACCTTTCTGCCAAAATGTAGCACAGTTTTCTAAATTCAGTATGTCTAAAATGAACCCAATATCTCCTCCTACTCCCACTCTGTATCTATTTTAA